>OU744323.1:12500-10012500 GCA_916610235.2 Lasioglossum morio
AACCTAACCTAACCTAACCTAACCTAACCTAACCTAACCTAACCTAACCTAACCTAACCTAACCTAACCTAACCTAACCTAACCTAACCTAACCTAACCTAACCTAACCTAACCTAACCTAACCTAACCTAACCTAACCTAACCTAACCTAACCTAACCTAACCTAACCTAACCTAACCTAACCTAACCTAACCTAACCTAACCTAACCTAACCTAACCTAACCTAACCTAACCTAACCTAACCTAACCTAACCTAACCTAACCTAACCTAACCTAACCTAACCTAACCTAACCTAACCTAACCTAACCTAACCTAACCTAACCTAACCTAACCTAACCTAACCTAACCTAACCTAACCTAACCTAACCTAACCTAACCTAACCTAACCTAACCTAACCTAACCTAACCTAACCTAACCTAACCTAACCTAACCTAACCTAACCTAACCTAACCTAACCTAACCTAACCTAACCTAACCTAACCTAACCTAACCTAACCTAACCTAACCTAACCTAACCTAACCTAACCTAACCTAACCTAACCTAACCTAACCTAACCTAACCTAACCTAACCTAACCTAACCTAACCTAACCTAACCTAACCTAACCTAACCTAACCTAACCTAACCTAACCTAACCTAACCTAACCTAACCTAACCTAACCTAACCTAACCTAACCTAACCTAACCTAACCTAACCTAACCTAACCTAACCTAACCTAACCTAACCTAACCTAACCTAACCTAACCTAACCTAACCTAACCTAACCTAACCTAACCTAACCTAACCTAACCTAACCTAACCTAACCTAACCTAACCTAACCTAACCTAACCTAACCTAACCTAACCTAACCTAACCTAACCTAACCTAACCTAACCTAACCTAACCTAACCTAACCTAACCTAACCTAACCTAACCTAACCTAACCTAACCTAACCTAACCTAACCTAACCTAACCTAACCTAACCTAACCTAACCTAACCTAACCTAACCTAACCTAACCTAACCTAACCTAACCTAACCTAACCTAACCTAACCTAACCTAACCTAACCTAACCTAACCTAACCTAACCTAACCTAACCTAACCTAACCTAACCTAACCTAACCTAACCTAACCTAACCTAACCTAACCTAACCTAACCTAACCTAACCTAACCTAACCTAACCTAACCTAACCTAACCTAACCTAACCTAACCTAACCTAACCTAACCTAACCTAACCTAACCTAACCTAACCTAACTCGGAAATCGCTCTAACCTAACTCGGAAATCGCTCTAACCTAACTCGGAAATCGCTCTAACCTAACTCGGAAATCGCTCTAACCTAACTCGGAAATCGCTCTAACCTAACTCGGAAATCGCTCTAACCTAACTCGGAAATCGCTCTAACCTAACTCGGAAATCGCTCTAACCTAACTCGGAAATCGCTCTAACCTAACTCGGAAATCGCTCTAACCTAACTCGGAAATCGCTCTAACCTAACTCGGAAATCGCTCTAACCTAACTCGGAAATCGCTCTAACCTAACTCGGAAATCGCTCTAACCTAACTCGGAAATCGCTCTAACCTAACTCGGAAATCGCTCTAACCTAACTCGGAAATCGCTCTAACCTAACTCGGAAATCGCTCTAACCTAACTCGGAAATCGCTCTAACCTAACTCGGAAATCGCTCTAACCTAACTCGGAAATCGCTCTAACCTAACTCGGAAATCGCTCTAACCTAACTCGGAAATCGCTCTAACCTAACTCGGAAATCGCTCTAACCTAACTCGGAAATCGCTCTAACCTAACTCGGAAATCGCTCTAACCTAACTCGGAAATCGCTCTAACCTAACTCGGAAATCGCTCTAACCTAACTCGTCGCGAAACCTTACTCGCGCGATTCCTATGCTCGCCGTGTCGATCTGCGCTCGCCGAACCGTGCTCAACGAACCGTGCTCAACGAACCGTGCTCGTTGGAAAGCAGTTCATGTGTTGACCCTGTTATTCCCTCTCCACCAGCGCAGAAACAATCCGTTGTAAGAAGTGGGGACAACAAGCCATTAAACATCTGTTACATGTTTAATAATAATGGGACACCAAAAGAATGATGGTCCCGCTAGTGGCTCTTTTTTTTTTTTTTTTTTTTTTTTTTTTTTTTTTTTGTGAAACTTCTTATGGCGCGATGGGCGTAAAACCGATTGACGATGAAACGGAAATGCAGCAGGAACTGGCTAGTGCGCAGACTCTCGTGCGGTTTGGGAGAGAGAAAGAGAGAGCACGAAAAAACAGAATGCTTACCGACATTTTTATAGTGCGTCACAGTTTGACAGCACGTGTACCTACGTTTAAGTTAATGCAAATAATAATATAATAATTACATCTATTGTTGTTGGAGATATTAGTCTTTCGAAAACTACCGTGCGCGGAAGAGAATAAAAGTACATCAGTATCAGCACCTATTTATCTTCGTCAAGCTGATATGACGAACATAACCTCACATCAAGTACATTACGGAACATGGTTAACACAGAGAATCAAGCAAATAATCCATCAAGTTCAATGTTAAATGATGTGAATGTTAGCAATATTATTCAACCTTATAGTGGCATTCAACACCATAGACCAGTTCATAATCAATTTAAGAAAACATTTATAAATAACAAATTTGGTCAGTCGTGCTCTGTTTGCAGTAGATTATGGTTTACTAATGATTTAAAAAAAAAAAAAAAAAAAAAAAAAAAAAAAAAAAAGTAAAATGCAGAATATGAAGAAATATTGAGAATAATACTACCAGATATTGAAAGGGATAAAATACCAATCTTTAATACTTGTCGAACACTGCACTGCACTGTCGAGGAAACAAATTCCTACAATGTCTTCCTACAACGGTTTTAAATAATCTGAGATACCAGCGCATTTACTTCCACTGGATTTAGTGTCAGAAAGATTAATTTCTTTTATGATCTTTTATGCAGATAAGACGATTGAGGTATGCACATGGCCAGTATGGCATTCTAGGACAAATTATAAATGTTCCGATTTGTGTAAATACGATGGTTAAAAAAAAAAAAAAAAAAAAAAAAAAAATACAGTTAGGACGGTATGAGGAGTGTGTAATAAATTCTTTAGATAATATGATGTGTTAACTCTGAATCTTTATTTGAATCTTTTTTTTGAACAATCGAATATATCTGTTGGTAGGTAACCACAAACAAAACAAATGTTAACAACCAAATAAATTAATCAATACAATTACCGTGATAAGAAATTTACATTATCTACATTAGTAATCTTCATTATCTACATTCGCCACAGGTATGAGGAGTGTGTAATAAAATTCTTTAGATACTTTGACGTGTTAACTAAGAATCTTTTTATTTTTAAATTTATTTACAATAGAATATCTGTTGATAGGGAACCAAAAACAAAACAAATGTTAACAACCAAATAAATTAATCAATACAATTACCATGATAAGAAATTTACATTATCTACATTAGTGATCTTCATTATCTACATCCGCCACAGGTAACCGCCGTTACCGACATCTTGCGGGTGAATTCGAAACTACATTTGGTAGAGTAGAAGTAGAATCCACGTTTTCAATCAAAATGAATAAATATATTTCCATTTAAAAACAAAATTAGTCGCGCAGAAGAAGCTCAGTGTGGTGTTTACAAAGTATTATTATACTGATGTGTGTTTACCAAAATCTAAGTAGAATCCCACGTTTTCAATTCAACTGAATACATATACAGGGTTATACAAACGTAACTTTCATAAAAACTTATTTCTTACAAAAAAAAAAAAATCAAGTTACATCAGATGTTGGAACTGCGATTCATTTTTCTATGATACAGAGCACCGCTCTTTGTATTACATTTCTCATTGTTGCCATCATTACAGCATCTCTTTTTATGCTATTACATGCATTTGTTATGTGATTCCAAAGTTACTGAACATTATTCATTGTTCTGTCGTGTACAACGGATTGAACATATCTCCAAAGGTAAAAGTCCAACGGAGACAGATCCGGAGAACACAGTGGCTAACGAATTGGATTATACGTTCCTGAACGTATGATTCTGAAGTGTACGTGATAAATATAAACATAATATGGGAAGCGACAGTGGTAAACATAAACCGAGACATCCTACTTATGGCGACAACAAAAAGTCTTGTATAAAGAGCGGAGCTCTGTATCGTAGAATATGGATCGCAGTTCTATTATATTATTACTATATTATACTGATGTGTGTTTACCAAAATCTAAGTAGAATCCACGTTTTCAATCAAAATGAATAAATATATTTTCATTTAAAAACAAAATTAGTCGCGCAGAAGAAGCTCAGTGCGGTGTTTACAAAGTATTATTATACTAATGTGTGTTTACCAAAATCTAAGTAGAATCCCACATTCTCAATCAAACTGAATACATATACAGGGTTGTGCTAACGTAACTTTTATGAAAACTTATTTCTCACAAACAGGAGCCGAAAGTGTAGAGAGAAGTGTAAAGAAAATAAAAATATACTTGTGGAAAACCACGCGCGGTGGAAGTGAAACTTCTTGCAGTTTAGTAATGTTTAGAAGCATATTAAGATTGGAAATGTTAAAAAAAAAAAAAAAAAAAAAACAAGATCAGGAACAACCAATACAAAAAAAAAAAAACAAGATCAGGAACAACTAATACAAAAAACAAGGTCAGGAACAACTAATACAAAAAAAATCATAGAAAAAGTTTCACTTCAAACATAATAAACGATCAAAATTTGCTTCGCAAAGAAGGAGAGCGTATGGAAAATGCTATGAACTACGTTTCTTTCTTTCTCATACGCTCTCCTTCTTTGCGAAGCAAATTTTGATCGTTCATTATGTTTGAAGTGAAACTTTTTCTATGATTTTTTTTGTATTAGTTGTTCCTGATCTTGTTTTTTGTATTAGTTGTTCCTGATCTTGTTTTTTTTTGTATTGGTTGTTCCTGATCTTGTTTTTTTTTTAACATTTCCAATCTTAATATGCTTCTAAACATTATTAGACTGCAAGAAGTTTCACTTCCACCGCGCGTGGTTTTCCACACGTATATTTTTTTATTTTTCTTCTGCACGGACATCATCTCATATTTATTATGATAGTGATAATTATTTTATCTATAAAATCTTAACTTGTATAATGTCTAACTAGACTAAATCATTAAATCATTGGATTATGTTACTTATTTGAAATTTAAGCTAAAAATATATTTAGTGAATGTAAAGTATAATTATAAATTAAGAAAAGAAAAACAAAGACATCTGTAATATAAAAAAAGAAACGATAAAGGGTGAGAGACGTGTGACTGAAAAGACATTAAATGGAGAGTGAACAGTGAGATGAAGAATGCAATTCACTTTGTGTCGGATTGTGTGAATGTGGAAGTAAAGTAGGATACACTGTTGCATATTGATATAGAAATACAGTAGCAATAAGTTTTAGGATTTAAGCTTTAAGTGCAATGTACCGTAAGATAAGTCCCATACTTTATAATGTATCGACTCCAGCTAGCTAATGAATTTTTTTTTTTTTTTTTTTTTTAAAAAGCTCATAACTTTAAACAAATGCAAAACAGGGTATAATATAAGTATACATTTAGAAAGAACAAAGATATTAATAGAATAGGAAAGACATTATCACTATTATTAAGAAATACAAGACTGAATAGACATTTAATAGAGCGTAGACAATAAGAAATACATGCAATACTTTTTTACCAAAGATGACTATGAGTAGGAAATAAGACAAACTGTTACATTTATATTAAAGCTGTTATTAGTAATAAGTACTAGGATATAAGCGTTAAGTGCAATGCATCTTTGTTATGTCCTCTGTAATATAATGTATTCACTCAAACCAGCTTATGGGCCAATAAAAAGCTCAGTTTTAAAATAAAAAAAAAAATCTTATTCCTTAATATATTTTATTATGAATTCATCTATATATTTCGTTATACAATTAATTTGTTAATCGATGAACCTGCATTGTTAATAATGTAATACATATAGGTTCATACATAAATAGAAATGCTGAGTTGACAGATTTCCTAACCTATTCGATAACCCATCTCTTATGGACAAATTTAGTAACTCGTATTTATTATGTAGTGTGTGATTTTTTATGTACTATATATGAAGTTTACTTTGACATGCGCAATTTAGAAATAAAGATAATTTACATCTGGATTATATTATTTTCTTTCGAAATTAAAAGTTACCAACACAGTTCAACACAGATGTGCCATATCGCTAACCGTTGTTACCGATATCTTGCGGATGAATTCGAAACTATAATTGGCCAACAGTTTGAGCGTTTCGCCGCTGCACTAAATGGCGCTGTACGGACGTGTGGCGGATGTAGATAATGAAGATCACTAATGTAGATAATGTAAATTTCTTATCATGGTAATTGTATTGATTAATTTGGTTGTTAACATTTGTTTTGTTTTTGGTTCCCTATCAACAGATATTCTATTGTAAATAAATTCAAAATAAAAAGATTCTTAGTTAACACGTCAAAGTATCTAAAGAATTTTATTACACACTCCTCAATTGGTGACCCCGACGTGATTCTTATTAAGAAAGAAGGATGCCACTTCATCATTCTCCAATTAGAATTGAAGAGAGATCAAATCAAGATCTTATTACGGAGACGGATAACGATTTTGTAGCAGAAGAATTACCTTCGACAAGTCAAATCAACGCAACATCATTAGTTAAACTTATTCCCCCCTTTTGGAAAGAGAATCCGATGCTATGGTTTACTCAAATTGAAGCAGCCTTCGCAATAAGCAGAATCTCCTCTGATGATACAAAATATCGGTATACTATAGTTAATCTAGATAAAACGGTACTTCCTTTTGTTTCCGATATTTTAAATAATCCTCCAATTAAAAATAAATATGAAACTCTTAAAACAAGATTCATATCCTCGTTCGATGAATCCAACGAGTCAAAATTAAGAAGATTAATTAGAGGCAATGAAATGATTGATGAAAAACCGTCAAATTTTTTACAAAAATTAAGAAATTTGGCAGGTGGTTTATGTAGCGAAAGCGTTCTAAAAACATTATTTCTGGAACAACTACCAGATAATGTTAGAGGAATTTTAGCTATCAGCGAAGTACAAGAACTTTCCAAATTAGCTTATCAAGCTGATAAAATTGTAGAGGTTTTAAAACCAAATAACGCGTGTAACATTACTTCAAAAGAAAATTATACTTCTAATTCTTCACAGGAAGAAAACAACCAGAATTTAAATTCACAGATTCTAGAATTACGAAAACAAATAGAAGTTTTAAATATTAATATACGAAGAAATAATTACAGAAATAGATCAAGATTTAGATCCTTTAGAAGAGATAGAAGCATTTCAAAAACAAGATTTCGAAATGAAGACCCATTATGTTATTATCATCAAAAATTTAGAGAAAATTCCTTTAAATGTAAAAGTCCCTGTTCTTGGAGTGGAAAGGATAAAAGAGACCGATCGAATGAAGAGTTAGAGGAAAACTAAGAAAGCTGTCTGGAATACAGACGATCCATGATAGCTTAAACGTTAATTATCGTCTGACCATTGCCGACAAGACATCAGGTATGAGATATTTAATTGATACTGGTTCTGATATTTCATTATTACCAAGGAAAATGTTAAAAGGAAATTTACCAGAAACAAATCTTATACTTTTTGCTGCAAATGGTTCGAAAATTAAAACATATGGTCAAAAATTAATTACTGTAAATTTGGGATTACGCAGAAATTTTACATGGGAATTTATTGTAGCTGATGCAGTAATGCCGATTATAGGATCAGACTTTATAGGTCATTACAATTTATTAGTTGATTTAAATGGCAAAAGAGTTTTAGACAAAGAGACAAAATTACAATCATTTGGAATCTTAAAACGAGTACATACAATTTCGATTTCTACAATAAATAATTCCTTCAAATATAATAAATTATTACAAGAATATATTGATATTACTAAACCAGTTAGGAAAGAAATTGTTGAAAAAGACGTTTATCATTATATCGTAAAAAAAGGTCAACCGATAGCTGAAAAAGCTAGACGTTTAACACCTGAAAAATTTAAAATTGCCAAAGCAGAATTCGAAGAAATGATTCGGAAAGGAGTGTGTAGGCCATCATCCAGTCAATGGGCAAGTCCTTTACACATGGTTCCGAAGAAAAATGGAGAATGGCGACCGTGTGGAGATTATTGAAGATTAAATTCAATAACAATTCCAGATCGTTATCCTGTAACTCATATACAAGATTTTTCTTTTAAATTAGCAGGTGCAACAATTTTTTCAACATTAGATCTTGTTAAAGCTTATAATCAGATACCCATGGCACCCGAAGACATTTCCAAAACAGCAGTAATCACGCCATTTGGATTATTCGAATTTTTAGCAATGCCATTTGGATTAAGAAATGCAGCACAAACATTCCAAAGATATTTAGACAATGTACTAAGAGACCTAAATTTTTGTCATGGTTATATTGATGATATAATTATTGCGTCGAAAGACGAAGAAGAACATAAACAACATTTAAAGATAATTTTTGAACGATTACGAAAGTTCAAATTATCAATAAATGTAAATAAATCGATCTTTGGAGTAAAAGAAGTCAAGTATTTAGGATATTTAATTAATTCAGAAGGTATGAGACCTACTGAAGAAAAAGTTCAAGTACTGAAAGATTTTCAAATTCCAAAAGATAGAACTGAATTAAGAAGATTTTTAGGAATAATAAATTTTTATCGTCGTTTTATTCCTATGGCAGCAAAAATTCAAGCACCATTACATTCTTTACTCATTGGTGCCAAAAAGAAAGATAAAAGATTAATTGAATGGACAGAAGAACAAAAAGTTGCCTTTCATAAAACGAAAGAACAATTAACCAATGCTACATTATTAGTGCATCCAGTAGCAAACGCACGTTTAGCGCTAACTACAGATGCATCAGATACAGCAATGGGAGCAGTTTTGGAACAATATGTTGATAAAAACTGGCAACCTTTAGCATTTTATTCAAAAAAATTTACAGAAACTCAACAAAAATACAGTACTTATGATCGAGAACTTTTGGCAATATATTCTGCAATTAAATTTTTTCGATTTATGGTAGAAGGAAGAGATTTAGTTGTAAAAACAGATCACAAACCATTAATTTTTGCATTTAAACAAAAATCATTAAAAGCTTCTCCTCGACAACTTCGACATTTAGATTTTATAGGTCAATTCACTACTGATTTAAGATATGTCAAAGGAGACGAAAATGTAATAGCAGATGCCTTCTCAAGAGTTGAAGCAATTGAAATGCCTATTGTGGTAACCACAGAAGAATTAGCGGAAGCACAACAGGCAGATGAAGAATTAAAAAAGATAATGTCAGGAGAAAATTCGACATTGCAATTACAAAAAATGAGAATAGGTAATACAAATCTTATATTATATTGCAATATTTTAGAAGGTAATATCCGACCTTATGTTCCAAAAATTTTAAGAACTCGAATTTTAAAAATTGTACATAATTTATCACATCCTGGAAGTAGAGCTATGAAAAAGACATTATCTCAAAGATTTGTCTGGCCGAATATGACAAAAGATGCAGCAGAATGGGTGAGAACTTGTTTACCTTGTCAGAAGAGTAAAATTCATCGTCATCAGAAAAATTTACCAGAACATATTTCAGTACCTAAAGAAAGATTTAATCATATTCATATAGATCTCATTGGACCACTTCCTATTGTTAATGAATATCGTTATTGTTTAACTATGATTGATCGATTTTCACGTTGGCCTGAAGCAATACCAATTAAAGATATTTCAGCAGACAAAGTAGCGACTACATTTTTCAATACATGGATATCAAGATTTGGCGCACCGTTGTCTGTAACCACAGATAGAGGAAGTCAATTTGAATCACAAATTTTCAATGCACTATCAAAGATGGTTGGATTCAAGAAGATAAGAACAACTTCTTATCATCCTGCTTCAAATGGAATAGTAGAAAGATGGCATCGATCACTGAAAACAGCAATTTATTGTCATGGTAAAGAAGATTGGACGGAGATTATACCGATCGTTCTATTAGGATTAAGAACAATTTATAAAGAAAATTTAGGCTCTTCTGCTGCAGAGATGTTATATGGACAAACTTTAAGATTACCCGGCGAATTCTTTTTGGAAGAAGAGATTCCAATTGATCAAAGAATATTTTTGCAAGAATTGAGAGAACGCATGAAATTGCTTAAGCCACATCAGACGATTCACAACATTAAAAAAAAGGTATTTATTCATAAGAATTTAAATTGTTGTACACATGTGTTTTTGAGAATAGATGCAGTCAAACCACCATTAACACCACCGTACGAGGGTCCATTCGAAGTAATTGCAAGGTTATCAGACAAGGTTTTCACAATAAAAATTAATGGAGAACCAACTAATGTCAGTACCGAAAGATTGAAACCTGCATACTTTGAAAATTCAGAACATGATGGAAACCTAGAAGAAATTGCAGATTATCCATCAATTTCCAATAGAGGACAACTTAAAACTTATCCTGGACCAAAAGAAAAAAAGAAGATAAGATTTGTAGATTCCAATATTTAAAAATATTGTCAAAACTCAGAGGGGAGTAATGTGGCGGATGTAGATAATGAAGATCACTAATGTAGATAATGTAAATTTCTTATCATGGTAATTGTATTGATTAATTTGGTTGTTAACATTTGTTTTGTTTTTGGTTCCCTATCAACAGATATTCTATTGTAAATAAATTCAAAATAAAAAGATTCTTAGTTAACACGTCAAAGTATCTAAAGAATTTTATTACACACTCCTCAGACGTTTCTCGAGGGCGCCATCTAGCGGTAGATGCGGAACTAAATTTGGCAAACAGTTTGAGCGTTTCGCCGCTGCACGGAATGGCGCTGTACGCAGGTTTGGAAAGAGCAAATCATTCGTGCCGGATTTACATGGCGTCTTATGGGAAAAGCGGCACGATTCATTTGCTGCTGTAATTCATATTCGGTACTCTTCATTTATTCATTTTGCATGAATCTTGTTCATCTTTATTGTATAATACAGACAGAGAGTACACTACCCAGTACACTCCCACACATACAATCCTTTTTTTAGCCCTTGAATAACAATTTCATTGAAGGTTTGACCCTGAACATCGACGAGATACTACTATTAAAAAAAAAAGAAAAAAAAAAGAAATTTAAATGAACAAGCTTTAATAATATATTTTATTCTGATGAAACGTGCCATTGCAAAATGTTATGGAAGGGAATAGGTTTTAAATAATCGTGGATATTAATTTACATTCTAGTATACAATATATTAACAATAATTCAAAGTGTGCAGCTATTAGCTCGGTATTATCCTTTATTCGTAAGATACTGAAAGTTCTTACGAATAGAGGATAATACCAATTACCAGGTCTCACCACGTGGAGGTTGCTGCACACGAGACCCGGAAAGGGAGTCAGAACGAATGCAATATTCCTTCTGGCTCCCTTTCTTACAACGTCGGACTTATACTAATATACTACGCAAGTACGTCGAGTAATTATCGCGGAGCAAAAGGGTGTGAATCGGAGAAGAAGTCCCCGATTCACGGGGGACAAAAAGCGAATCAGGCTGAAGGCTCTGATTCTTTCAAGAAGAGAGAAAAAATAAACAAACCAGAGCAGAAGGCTCTGATTCTTCGAAAAAGGAAAACTAAGCAAACCAGAGCAGAAGGCTCTGGTTTGAGGGTACCGCGAGCAATGGTCGAGAGGAGTTCCGACAACAATACCAACTTCAACAACCACCTGCCGCCACTGGCGGACATGGGTGGGAAAATTTTACCGATGAGTGGTAAAGAGCGGACACAACGCGTCTCGACCCCCCCCATTAATATAAACTACTGCGAACTCCCCGTACCAATAAATCTGGTACATACTACATGCGAGCAAACGTGTCCGACACAGTAGGAGACTGTGTCGGAGTAAAAACAAAAACGAACAAAGTGAATTTACGGCGATAATTACTCGACGTATGTACAACTACGACATACAATTAAAGTCTTAGTAACTAACGCAACTTAACTATACGCTGTGAAGTCTTCTTTGGAGATTGTCCTCCTCTACTTGGTGAGTCTTCTTCGGTGTTTGTTCTCCTCTTCTTCGTGTGTCCTCTCCGTCGACGATGAAAGACTGCTGAATCATAACTGAAACAGACTAATGTTAATTAAAGCAAACAAAAACCCCGCACACGAGTGCGAATTCCTACTGAACCACCAGAACAATACAACCAAACACACGAGACCATACGAGAGACAACCTGACGAGAGCAAACAAGAAAACCAGAACCAGAAAAAGAGCTCACGTGAACAAACCAGAAAACGAGCTCATGAGAGCCAACCCAACCCCGCACACGAGGGCAACCAGACCGAGCTATAGGCGATTTGGGTAGCCCCAGGGACGCGACTCCCCGTACTCACTCACGGCCCCATGCGTGAGTGAGCCCCTGAGGGAACTCCGATCGGAGGAATACCAATTTTCAACAAGATGTAAAAATTTTCGAAGATGAACCTCAGAAAGTTCCGATGTGAACACTTTGGAAAATCAGAAATTCAAATTGGAATGTTCACTAACTGAACAAGTTCATTGAAACAGCGAATTAGATGTGAGCCAAGGGTAAACGAACAAATCATCTATGTATATTTGGTCGACTGCGAGCTAGCTGAAAGTAAATTCATATTCAATGTTATGAAATAATATGTTTCTATATTTTGCAAGTAATAAAGTCTATCAAAAATTGTACACGTGCAGCTATTAGCTCGACATTATTCTTTATTCGTAAGATACTGGAAGTTCTTACGAATAAAGAATAATGCCGATTGCCCAGGTCTCACCACGTGGAGGTTGCTGCACACGAGACCCGGAAAGGGAGTCAGAACGAATGCAATATTCCTTCTGGCTCCCTTTCTTACAACGTCGGACTTATACTAATATACTACGCAAGTACGTCGAGTAATTATCGCGGAGCAAAAGGGTGTGAATCAGAGAAGAAGTCCCCGATTCACGGGGGACAAAAAGCGAATCAGGCTGAAGGCTCTGATTCTTTCAAGAAGAGAGAAAAAATAAACAAACCAGAGCAGAAGGCTCTGGTTTGAGGGTACCGCGAGCAATGGTCGAGAGGAGTTCCGACTACAATACCAACTTCAACAACCACCTGCCGCCAGAGACGGACATGGGTGGAAAAATTTTACCGATGAGTGGTAAAGAGCGGACACAACGCGTCTCGACCCCCCCCATTAATATAAACTACCGCGAACTCCCGTACCAATAAATCTGGTACATACTACGTACGAGCAAAGGTGTCCGACACAGTAGAAGACTGTGTCGGAGTAAAAAACAAAAGACGAACAAAGTGAATTTACGGCGATAACTACTCGACGTATATACAACGACGATTTACAATCTTAATAACTATTGCACATAATAAATTCTTATTGAATAACGCAACTTAACTATAACGTCGTTGTCTTCTTCGGTGTGTTGTGACCTCCTCTTCTCGGTGTGTTCTCTTCCTTAACAATGAAAGACGTCGGCTGTGGAAATTCTAACTGAAACAGACTAATCATATTTAGACGCAACACAAAATCCCGCACTCGAGTGCGAATTCCAACAGAACCACCAAAACAAAACAACAATCCGCAATCAAGACGAAACGAGAAACCAGCTGACGAGAAGAAGTCAGAAAACCAGAAACCGAGCTCTCGTGAGCAAACCAAAAAACGAACTCTCGTGAGCAAGCCTAACTGACCTATAGGCGATTCGGGTAGCCCCAGGGACGCGACTCCCCGTACTCACTCAAGGCCCTGTCCGTGAGTGAGCCCCTGAGGGAACTCCGACCGGAGGAATACCAATTGTCTACAGGATAGAAAAATTGTTCCAAGTGAAGAATTCGAAATCAGAAATTAAAAGTGGAATGTTCACTGACTGAACGTGTTCTTCGAAATAACGAAATAACGAATCGAAGGTGGCCAAGGGTAAACGAAACAAGCATAGATGTACCCTTGGCCGACTTACAAGTTAGCTGAAGGTAAATTCATATTCGATTCAATGAAATATCTTGTAACATTTTGCCATTCTTAAATTCCATTACACATTGTTATCAAAGAAAAAATATTATACGTGCAGCTATTAGCTCGACATTACCCTTTATTCGTAAGTTACTGAAAGTTCTTACGAATAGAGGATAATGCCGATTGGCCAGGTCTCACCACGAGGAGGTTGCTGCACAAGAGACCCGGAGAGGAAGTCAGAATTGATCACATAATTAATACTGAGGAATATTTTGATAAATGTACTAAACTTAAAGAACCTATAAACATATATTTAGGAGATAATAGTTTTGAAAAGCAAGAAAAATAGGAAATGCAGTTAGCTATTTTGAAACGTTCGGTATGAAAAATAAAATAGTAATGAAAAACGTGTTCTATGCAAAAGATGTTCTATGCATTCAAATTTAATTAGTTATGGAAGAATTACTGAGAATAATACGATTATTTCTAAAGGAAATTTGTCAAAAATTATAGATGGAAATGGTAAGCTTATAGCAATAGCATTCAAAGAAAATAGAACGTACAAAATGAATTGTAAATTAAAATACAAAGAGTTTTCGGTAAATGTTGCTCTCAGTAAAGAGAATATAAGTCGGAAAGAAAAGTGGCATAGAAGCCACTTTAAGCCATGTAAATTTTAACTATTTCAATATTTTATGTAAGCAACAATTGGTAACGGGCATTTCAAATAAACTGGAAACAGAATTTATGAAATGTAAGACGTGTGTATAGAAAATAAAATGCATAATTTGCCATTCAAAAATAATAGAACGAAAGCCAAAGCTATTCTTGAAATAATTCATACAGATGTTGTGTGTGGTAGTTTTCAAACAGCGGGCACAAATCGAGAAAAATATTTCGTCTCCTTCGTTGACGATTATAGTGAAATTGCAAAAATTTACTGTATTAAATCAAAAGCAGACGTCTTTGATTGTTTGGTTAAATTTTTAAATGAAAGTGAAAATTTAACAGGAAGAAAGGTAAAATTTATCAGATGCGACAATGGGAAGGAATATTTATATTACAATATCTATAATTTTGTCAAAGAAAAGAGTATCGTTATAAGTAATTGTGAAGCGTATGTACACGAATTAAATAGAACCGCGGAACGGTTCAATAGAACAATAATGGATATGGCACGTTGTTTATTAGTAGAGGCAAAAGTACATAAACGATATTGACCGGAAATAATGTGTACAGCTGCGTATTTGAAAAATAACTATAGAAAAGAAAACACCGTACGAGACATTTTTTTTTAAAGAAAACCGAAAATATTTGTATTCAACAAAAGATATAACATTAAATTATGAAAAAAGATGAAACGGGTGAAACTTTCGATTGTTATGTAGATGCCGAATGGGTAGGTGATATCGTTGATAGGAAGTCAACAACTGGCTATGAAATTCGACTATATGGGAAAGTTATTCATTGGAAATCGAGAAAACAAAAATGTGTCACAAAAGCTTCTTACATTTGCAGAATATGTAGCATTATCAGAAGCAGTTGATGAATTGATATTTATAAAAGAATTAGTTAAGATATTTAATGTTAGGTTGGATCAGCCAATAAAGATTTATCAAGATAATTCGGGAACTATTAACTGTTATCTATTAACATAGCGAAATTGATATTGAAATTTTACGAAAAATTCAAAACATATTGAAATTCATTATCATTATATGCACGAGTATGTAAAAGCTAAGACAATCGCGATATAATTAAAGTGAACTCGGAGGAGAACGTTGCGGATATATTTACAAGATCCTTATGCACAGAAAAATTTGAAAATTTTACGAAACTGATGAATGTTAAATAATTGGGTCGCGGAAAAATCATGTAGGTGTGCCGAAACGCAGCTGTGTGTACGACGATAAAGTCAGACCGCGGAAGACAATGGATGGCTTTTGCTAAAAACGCGACGATACGCACTACGATACGAGAGACACACGGTTAACGATCACGATTTACGGATTTACGGATTAACGAATACGGACACATTTTTTCTATCACACTTGTATTGCAATTCTATCTTTGTTATTTCTGTCACAATATTCTGAATAAAGGGCAGGGCAGATATTTTATTCTCGAAAACCTTGTTTCTACATACCAAGTACGTCGAGTAATTATCGAGAAATTAGATAGGCAAAAGTGCGAATTTGACAATATTTTTAAAAATCTTTCGAACACTGAACTGTCAAAGTTTTTTTGACCGATGGCAATTGTAATAAGAATATTGGAGGTAAACATTGAAAATGACTGTTCAGTGAAAACAATCAGTTGAAAGTGGACAAAGCAATAAGCATACAAGAATATTTGAATTAAAACTCACCAGTAACCCCTGCTCACTCCTAATCCACTCTTAATCCACTCCTAATCCACTCCTGGTCCACCCCAGGTCTCCCGGCACATCCCAGCATACACACTACCGCACACACTGTCACAAACGCTATCGCAACACGTCTTTCCCTGTCAACTCCGCGCGCCGCGTCAACCCGACCATGCCCGACTGACTGACTGACAGCAACTGACAGTGACTGAGCGCTCTCGCTCTCGCTCTCGCTTTGCTGCCTCTCCCCACTCCTCTACCACCGATCGATTCGATCGCCGAGTTAATAATTATTGATAAATTTGTTATTTCTCGCTGTTCAATGTTTATAACAATTCCTTTTCCCAACGGTGCCCACAACCACTCCCTTGACCATCTGACCACCTAATTTTTTTCGAAAAATATGCAATAGTACTCGAGATATAGAATAACATTTATAATATGAATATTTTTATGAACGTTTATATTATTCGATACAATTTATATGAACGTTTTTATTATTCGATACAATTCACAGAGAAATTTATTATTTCTGCCATTTCTGGCTGTTCAATGTTTATAACAATTCCTTTCGCCAACGATGTTAACCAGCACTCCCTTCACTATCTGACCATCTAATTTTTTAGTCAATATAGGCAATAGAACTCGAGATACAGAATAACTTTTAAACCATGCACATTCGCATTAATTTATTCAACATAAATACTACGATAAATTTATTGATTCTATCTGTTCAATGTCTATAATAATTCTTTTGCCATTTTAATTGTTTCTAGTAAACTCTCCCTTACTCTGTTCTTCAACACATTTCCTTTTCCACAGATCGATTCTGCGAACATTTATGTATGAAAAAGTGTAAGGTAATAATTCTCGTTTATGAAATCATTCAATGTTTATTCTGGATTTTGTGGTTTTTACAACTTATCAGGTATGTTACCATCTTTAAGATTTAATATTACAAAGAAGAAAATAATGGTACACAAAGCATTACAAGTAGCCTAGCATTTATGTGATTTTGATTATACTACGTTTTATTGCAGTTGATAATAATGGGTAAATACGTATATTGCGGAAATTTGAGTAACAACGGAAAAAGGGCAACATTGCACAGGTTTGTACAGATAATATAATTTCTATTTAATTTTCAATAGTACTAATTTCTCTCTTTTTTATTTTAATTCCCATATGATAAATCAGATTTCCACGAGATGCAGCACTTATATATATATATATTATATATATACTTATATATATATATACTTATATATATATATATATATATATATATATATATATATATATATATATATATATACATATATATATATACAATATATATATATATATATATATAAATTAGTGTATGTACTTTACTTTACTTTGATTTTAGATATTACTGTATCTATTGTGACAGGTGAAGAAGTCTCAAAGGCGGATATGTGTGTAGAGTCTATTGACTCCCCTACAAGTAACAGATGATATTCGAGATTTGTATGTTCAAATACATTTCAATTACAGTATTTCGTTTTATAATACTTAACGATCATGATTTACGGATTAACGAATACGGACACACTTTTTCTATCACACTTGTAATTCTATCCTTGTTGTTTCTGTCGCGATATTCTGAATAAAGGGCAGATATTTTAATCTCGAAAATCTCGAAAATCTTGTTCCTACATACCAAGTTATGACTTCTGAACGTGTATTATTTGAGTACTCGTATTATGGAGTAATCATAAACATTTTTATTGTTTGCTTTATTGTTATACATAAGGGATTATAGATAATAAATTGTTATAGATTTTTTCTTAATAGAAAATGAATTTTTATGTAATATTAGAAAGGGAATACATATTTTTTTAATGTGCAGGAAATATTTTATGTTTATCATGGAAAAATATTGTTACTCCGGAATATGCTGGAAGACATACACACCTTTCATATTACAAATGAAGTATTGGTTTCAAATATAAAATAAATCGTCAGTGAATATTGTAAGTAAAATTTGTTCCTCCAATTTACGTTGAATTCGTGTGTGTCACTTAATCGACATACATTTATATTATGAGAACATTAATGCGACAAAGTTGTTGCACGAAAAATAATCGTGTAGCTCTTACACGTCTTACACAATATGTGATTGAACAGTAAGATTAAAAAGTTTGTAGCAACAGACTCATAGTTAATTAATGTTCTTATAATATAAATGTATGTCGATTACGTGAGACACACGAATTCCAATTAAATTAAAAGCAAACATTTTACTTTACATCATATTTTAAAACAAATATTTTTCCATGATTAACATGAAATATTTCCTACATATTAAAAAAGAATATTATAGTTCTAACATTACATAAAGATTCCTTTTATAATGAGAAAAAATATATTATGATAAATATTATCTGCATATTAAAGAAATATATTTTTCGCGTCATATGAAATAAAGATTCATTTAATATTTATTTCGAGAGTCCGGGACTACTACATACCATCACAGTCTACATTAATTCTTAGAATCTGAAGAGAAAATGGCAACACCGCGGTGTTGCCATTTTCTTTTCAGCATGGCTATTATTAAAGAAGGCTGTGGAAACATACTCTAAATAAATTCGCTAGTGGCTATAGTGTTACTTATTTTTACAAATTATATTTCATTTTATTTAAGTTTTAATTTTTAAATGGAGTGGCCTTGAACGTCGAAAACCGATAAAAATAGAAATAAAAACTACTTCAACCGTTTCGTGAATCGAACCCGGCCCGGCCGGTTGGCAGTCCACGTACGTAACCACTGGGCCAATTGTACTATTACGTATAAGATGATCAGAACTTATATATAAACAGCGACTAGAAAAGTGTTTTTAAAAATAATTAGAACAATATTAAGACCTGTAAATAAGAATGTAGATAGGTTAAGCGTTAGTTCTTCGGTTTAGCATAAAGTGTAAGACGTGAGAGGGGTTAGTTTAAGAATATATTGATTATATTGGCTAGATTAATTTTTGAGATTTAACAATAAAAGAATCCTTGGTTATGAAATTCGACTATATGGGAAAGTTATTCATTGGAAATCGAGAAAAAAAAATGTGTCACAAAAGCTTCTTACATTTGCAGAATATGTAGCATTATTAGAAGCAGTTGACGAATTGATATTTATACAAGAATGAGTTAAGATATTTAATGTTAGGTAGGATCAGCCAATAAAGATTTATTAAGATAATTCGGGAACTATTAACTATTAACATAGCGAAATTGATATTGAAATTTTACGAAAAATTCAAAACATATTGAAATTCATTATCATTATGTGCACGAGTATGTTAAAGCTGGTTGAAGCACAGACAATCGATATAAAATTAAAGTAGAGTCGAGAACCGGGCGAATGAACTAGCAAGTAAACACAAGCCAGTGTCATCGGCCGTACCTCGACTAGGTCGCGGAATAACTATGTAGGCGTGCCGAAACGCACCTGTGTGTATGACCATGAAGACGACGAATGGCTTTTGATAAAATCGCGACGACACGAACTACGATATGAGAGACGAACGCGATCACGTATTACGACTACGACACACGGTTAACGATCATGATTTACGGATTAACGAATACGGACACACTTTTTCTATCACACTTGTAATTCTATCCTTGTTTCTGTCGCGATATTCTGAATAAAGGGCAGATATTTTAATCTCGAAAATCTCGAAAATCTTGTTCCTACATACCAAGATACGCAAGTATGTCGAGTAAATATCGAGAAATTAAATAGGCAAAAGTACGAATTTGACAATCAGAAGCAGGAAGAAAAACACTAGTACAACATCAGAAATATAAAATTGTTTCGAACACTGAACTGTCAAAGTTTCTTCTCCGATGGAAATTGCAATAAGAATATTGGAGGTAATCATTGAAAATGATTGTTCAGTGAAAACAATCAGTTGAAAGTGGACAAAGCAATAAGCATACAAGAATATTTGAATTAAAACTTAACAGTAACCCCTGCTCACTGCTAATCCACTCTTAATCCACTCCTGGTCCACCCCTGGTCTCCCGGCACATCCCAGCATACACACTACCGCACACACTGTCACAAACGCTATTACAACCCCTATCACAATGCTACCACACACGTCATTCCCTGTCAAGTACGCGCGCCGCACCGGCCCGACCAGGCCCGACTGTCTGACTACCAGCACTGACAGTGACTAAGCGCTCTCGCCCTCGCTTACCTGTCTCCCCCCACTCTTCTACCATCGATCGATTCGATCGCCGAGTTACAAATTATTGATAAATTTGTTATTTCTCGCTGTTCAATGTTTGTAACAATTCCTTTCGTCAACGATGTTAACCAGCACTCCCTTGACTATGTGATCATCTAATTTTTTTCTAAAAATATGCAGTAGAACTCGAGATAGAGAATAACATTTATAACATGAATATTCGCGTGCGATAATAGTTAATTTATTCGATACCATTCACAGAGAAATTTATTATTTCTGTCATTTCTGGCTGTCCAATGTTTATAACAATTTCTTTCGTCAACGATGTTAACCAGCACTCCCTTCACTATCTGACCATCTAATTTTTTAGTCAAAACAGGCAATAGAACTCGAGATAGAGAATAACTTCATAAAACCATGCACATTCGCATTAATTTATTCAACATAAATACTACGATAAATTTATTGATTCTATCTGTTCAATGTCTATTTATAATCATTCTTTTGGAATTTTAATTGTTTAGAGTAAACTCTCCCTTATTCTGTTCTTCAACACATTTCCTTTTCCACAGATCGATTCTTCGAACATTTATGTATGAAAAATTGTAAGCTAATAATTCTCGTTTACAAAATACTTTGAAAGTACAAATTAAGGTATCTCGTATAAAATTTATAGATTCGAAATCGTTGATTGTTCTAAAAATTATGCTTCAATACTTTCTTAATATTTCTAGGAATCTTTTGTCCTCGGATTTTGTGTGAATTCTATGTACGTACTATGTATGAAGCTTACTTTGACATGCGCATTTTAGAAATAAAGATAATTTACGTCTAGATTATATCACTGGCGAGATACTGTTAGACTGCCAGCCTTACGGGACTACGTGTCCCGCGAAAATTTCGGTGTTTTCTTACGCCCTCTGGGATTTATTTTGACTCGAGTAAGAAACAGAAGCATCGACGATATTTCGTCGGTGCAGAAGACCACTGAGGAGAGATTCTCGTCGCGACGCGTCGGTCGGAAGACGAAACATCACGAAACCATATGGATTATCATCAAATGTTATATTCTTCGCCATATTTCAGACGATGTGTTGGTGTTGGTTTTTGAGGTTTAAAATATTAAAAGTAAAACTCAAGAACAAAAGATTCCTAGAAATATTGTATATAAAAAAGTATTGAAGCATAATTTTAGGAAAATCTAGAATCCCTAATTCAAATTTCATATCAGACACCTGAATTTTTAATTTAAAAATATTTCATAAATGAGCATTATTTCCCTACACTTTTTTTATACATAAATGTTCCGAGAATCGATCTGTGGAAACAGAAATATCTAGAAAAATGCACGGAATTTGACAGTAAAGTTTCAGCTTCAACTTTAATAACAAATTGATATCTTCTTCTTCTTCTTTTCTTTATATAATAAAAATAAATTTTTTAAAAATACCACGTTTTTAAAAACGAACTAAAAAGTACAAAATAATGTTTCCTAGTTCCATACAGATTCCCAACACTGTACTGATAATCCTAAAAATTTTTAATTGTAAATTTTGAATAGCTGTGAAAATACTTGTAAGATTTAAAACGAAAAACGTGGGGCGCATGCAATAGATAATTGATGCTTGAATAGTTCATGTTAAATTGCGTGTTCCTTGAAAAGTCGAACGACGAGCGCGTGCTTTGTTTCTATATTTCCCCGAAGACAGAGGACTGGGCGAGAGCATTTGTTTACGTTTTTCCATGCTGCAGGTACCTACGAGGAGACTTATGTGTGCGTCTGTGTGTGGCGGCACCGCGGTGTTGCCATTTTCTCTTCAGATTCTAAGAATTAATGTAGACTGTGATGGTATGTAGTAGCCCCGGACTCTCGAAATAAATATTAAATGAATCTTTATTTCATATTACGCGAAAAATATATTTCTTTAATATGCAGATAATATTTATCATAATATATTTTTTCTCATTATAAAAGGAATCTTTATGTAATGTTAGAACTATAATATTCTTTTCTAATATGTAGGAAATATTTCAAGTTAATCATGGAAAAATATTTGTTTTAAAATATGATGTAAAGTAAAATGTTTGCTTTTAATTTAATTGGAATTCGTGTGTCTCACGTAATCGACATACATTTATATTATAGTAACATTAATTAACTATGAGTTTGTTGCTACAAACTTTTTGATCTTGCAGTTCAATCACATATTGTGTAAGACGTGTAAGAGCTACACGATTATTTTTCGTGCAACAACTTTGTCGCATTAATGTTCTCATAATATAAATGTATGTCTATTAAGTGACACACACGAATTCAACGTAAATTGGAAGTACAAATTTTACTTCCAATATTCAATGACGATTTATTTTATATTTGAAACCAATATTTCATTCGTAATGTGAAAGTTTTGTATGTCTTCCAGCATATTCCGGAATAACAATATTTTTCCATGATAAACATAAAATTTTACCTGCACATTAAAAAAATATGTATTCCCTTTCTAATATTACATAAAAATTCATTTTCTATTAAGAAAAAATCTATAACAATTTATTATCTATAATCCCTTATGTATAACAATAAAGCAAACAATAAAAATGTTTATGATTACTCCATAATACGAGTACTCAAATAATACACGTTCAGAAGTCATAACTTGGTATGTAGGAACAAGATTTTCGAGATTTTCGAGATTAAAATATCTGCCCTTTATTCAGAATATCGCGACAGAAACAACAAGGATAGAATTACAAGTGTGATAGAAAAAGTGTGTCCGTATTCGTTAATCCGTAAATCATGATCGTTAACCGTGTGTCGTAGTCGTAATACGTGATCGCGTTCGTCTCTCATATCGTAGTTCGTGTCGTCGCGATTTTATCAAAAGCCATTCGTCGTCTTCATGGTCATACACACAGGTGCGTTTTGGCAAACCTACATGGTTATTCCACGACCTAGTCGAGGTACGGCCGATGACACTGGCTTGTGTTTACTTGCTAGTTCATTCGCCCGGTTCTCGACTCTACTTTAATTTTATATCGATTGTCTGTGCTTCAACCAGCTTTAACATACTCGTGCACATAATGATAATGAATTTCAATATGTTTTGAATTTTTCGTAAAATTTCAATATCAATTTCGCTATGTTAATAGTTAATAGTTCCCGAATTATCTTAATAAATCTTTATTGGCTGATCCAACCTAATATTAAATATCTTAACTCATTCTTGTATAAATATCAATTCGTCAACTGCTTCTAATAATGCTACATATTCTGCAAATGTAAGAAGCTTTTGTGACACATTTTTTTTTCTCGATTTCCAATGAATAACTTTCCCATATAGTCGAATTTCATAACCAAGGATTCTTTTATTGTTAAATCTCAAAAATTAATCTAGCCAATATAATCAATATATTCTTAAACTAACCCCTCTCACGTCTTACACTTTATGCTAAACCGAAGAACTAACGCTTAACCTATCTACATTCTTATTTACAGGTCTTAATATTGTTCTAATTATTTTTAAAAACACTTTTTTAGTCGCTGTTTATATATAAGTTCTGATCATTTTATACGTAATAGTAAAATTGGCCCAGCGGTTAGGTACATGGACTGCCAACCGGCCAAACATACACACATTCACATCTAAATTCATTACCCCAGACAAATCTTTCAGCCAGTGCGTATCAAGCAACACAAACACCAAAGAACCAGCTAACCATAACCACACAGTCGCTAATTTCCAACACCAAAGCCCAAACACCCACCAAACACAAAACTCACTAATTGCTCAAATAAAAATCATAATAGACGCAGCCATTAAATCTCATACAGAACAACTAGCGAACCAAATTAATAATAACAGCAACAGAATCAACACATTAACTCATGCTCTCAACATAGAAATTTAAATGCATCCAAACGCTCAGAACAATATCCCAAACCACAGAAACTCCAGCAACAACAAATCATCCACACATCAAACACTCAAAATAATAGAACTAAACGTCAACTCACTAATCTCAAATGAAAAACGCGCGGCACTCACAGAATTCCTAGAAGAACATGATCCCGACGCGATTCTGCTATGCGAAACAAAACTAAACGCCAAACACCGAGTAAATTTTAAAAACTACACATTCATCCGAACCGACAGACCGAACGCCAAACAGGCTGGGGGAACCGGCATCCTCATCAAACGCAACATAAAATTTAACCACATCCAGCCAATCAGTGCCAACAGCTCGAATTTAGAATCTACAATAATTCAAATAAAAATAAAC
Source organism: Lasioglossum morio (assembly GCA_916610235.2). Classification (NCBI taxonomy): domain Eukaryota; kingdom Metazoa; phylum Arthropoda; class Insecta; order Hymenoptera; family Halictidae; genus Lasioglossum; species Lasioglossum morio. The sequence goes on from OU744323.1 coordinate 37,471, forward strand.
CAAAGCCATCTATACCTAATTGCTGTTTACGCCCCAAGCAGCAACAACAAGGGAATCACTGCTGAACTCACAGAAATTTGCAAAACACTTGAACTACACAGAACAAACAACTATTTCATAATTGCAGGTGACTTAAACGCAAAACACTCTGATTGGAACAATAGCTCAATAAACAGCAGAGGCACCACCCTAAAAAGTTGGATGCTCCATAACCACATTCAAAATAGAATATTCCTCCTCAACTCCATTACACCGTCATACCCAAAAAGCGGCGCTTATATAGACATTTGCCTAGCGGACAATAGAATCAAATTTCACGATCTTCCGGCTACAAATAGACTAAACACGCTAGACTTCGACAGCGATCATAAAGCTATAGAAATGCAAATTTCTCTCCACCCCAACGAACAAATGACAATAGAAGAACCACCCCCAAACATACGCTACAATTACAGCAAAACAGACTGGCACAAATTCCAAACAGATCTATTAAACATTGATAACTCTGCATTACCAAACACAAAAAACTTAACAATCACAGAAATTGACAATTACATAGAATCACTAAACGAAAACATAAACTCAGCCATAGAACAATCAGTTCCACAAATAACTTACAACTACAACTCCTCAGACAGATACATAACATCAACCATAACAAAACTAAGAAAATTAAAAAGCAAATTACTTACAAAACTGAACAGACTGTCATCAATAAATAACTACACCAACGCAAACGACACAATAATAAACATTCTAAAACACCTACTAAAAATAACAAGAAAACAAATCAAAAATGAATTCCACAGCGCCGTAAGCGATTACTGGAAAAAAAAAATATCAAACCTCTCTACGCACAAACCCAAAGAACTATTCCCATCAATAAAGACAATCTTCCGCCCTAAAGAGCAGAACTCAATAGAAACTCTAAAAATACACGCATCAAACACACACATAATTACAAACGCCAAATTAAACACCAACAACTTACAAACAGACAAGGACAACAACATTCAAATAACAGACATAAAAGACAAATTAAACGTACTAGGTGCACATTTCGAAAAAGCGCACACACAGAACACACACATGGGCAAAAAACAACTTTCACATATAATTGAACAAAAAATACTAAAACTAAAAACTGAAATGGAAGAGGACATAAGTAACGACAAAACAGTATGCACATTCACAGAAGAGAACAGAGCCGACAACCCAAATCCCAACTCAATACCGCCAAACTACTTCACATCTTCAATCGAACTAGCTCAAACATTAAAACACCTAAATAACAAAAAATCCGCCAGCTTTGACAACATTCCCAACATAATCCTCAAACATCTTCCTCCAGTATACATCCACAACTACACAATAATATTTAACAATTGCCTCAACAGAACATATTTCCCTACTGCATGGAAAACAGCAAAAGTAATAGCTTTAAAAAAGAAAGGCAAAAAATGCAACGACCCAGCTAGCTACAGGCCAATCAGTTTACTCCCCAACATCAGCAAAATCTTTGAAACCTCAATCAACAACGCAATAGAACATTTCTCCACAAAACACAGTTTAATACCAGAGACCCAATTCGGATTTAGACGCAAACATTCTACAATACATGCAATTTCAAAATTCACGGCAGACATCTGCTGGGCGCGAAACGCAGGAGAATGCGTAGGCGCTCTATTCATCGACCTAGAAAAAGCTTTCGACACTGTTTGGCTGGACGGTCTATTTTTTAAACTTATAAAAAAGAACTTCCCTCCTCACCTCCTAAAAATGCTATGGAATATGACTCATAACAAATCTTTCAAAGTAACAGAAGGAAAAAACTCCTCCTCCATAATATTTAAAGTACAAAATGGTTTACAACAGGGTGCCGTAAATTCCCCCATCCTGTTCAGTCTATACCTAAGCGACCTTCTATTAAGATACGACCTAAATGAGGACAACAGCAAAGGTGCAATAGCATACGCAGACGACCTACTAGTATATATAAGCGACAACAAACCGTCAATAATCAAAAAGAAACTTCAGGATATATTCGACAAAATACAAGACTTTTTTCACACATGGAAACTTAAAATCAACGTCAATAAATGCGAGACAATTCTCTTCAGACCCACTCTCTCAAAAAATTCAAAACCAAACTACGACGTAAAAAAAAACGCTAAACAGTTCCACATACTAGACAATAGAGACACAAAATTAAAAATCCCTCACAAAAAGGTAGTCCGTTATCTAGGAGTACACTTAGACTTTAAGCTACATTACAACGAACACGTACAAATACAGCTAGAGAAAGCACAAAAAGCAGTCGCAGCGAACAAGCGGTTATTCTACTCCAAATATTTAAACACAGAAGTAAAACTCTTATGTTACAAACTACTAATAAGACCCATAATCACGTATGGTATACCAATATGGTTTAATATAAGCGCCAGCACGATGGAGAAAATCAGACTACTGGAACGCAAATGCCTTAGAGCCTGCTTAAACGCATACAAAACACCGAAATCTAATTACACAAAATATTACAGAAACGACATACTATTAAAAAAAGCAAAATTAATGCGCATAGACCTATTTATGATAAAACTCACAAGAAATCACTGGGCAAACACAAGAAACGTAACAAACAATAGCCTCATACACAGCTCGACCTTCCCAAACCCACAATATCTAGACAATTCAAGATTCACAGGATACACACCACCTGAATCCTTCATACACCTAGACGCCGCAGGACTTATCCAAAACACACACGGTTACCCAATCATATATCACTTCAATCGCAAAAACTCCAATAAAACTATAACATACAATAGCAACCAAAACATACACGACTCAGAAATGAGATTTCAATACAAACTAACAGAATACGACAGCGAAAAAATACACAGAATAAACAATGAAAGATACTGGTGGCTCGAATAGAGTCATCACCAAATACCTCAGCACTAACACATAACACCCATAAAACAAAAAAATATAACACACGACCAGCCCGCTCAAACGACACCTCAACGCCTAAACAACATCGATAAACAATTAAACCAAATAAATAAATGTAAACCACGAAACACCAATGTCAATCCATAACATTTAAAACTCAAAATTTAATTGTCATAACAAAACACCCAGCAAGCACTAAATTTAAGACTAATTTTAAGTTAACAATAAGATACAAACCAGGCGCATTTGATTCAAATTTTCAGGCAAAGAATCCAATAATAAAAAAAAAATTAAAATACATCAAAAACGAGGCGACACTCATATAAATCCTACGAACATAAAACCCACAAAACCCACCGAACAGATGTACAGTTTTTCTTCCGTGCCTTTCTGTACGCAGTAAAAATAAAACTAGCTTAAGTAACCCTTAGCCATAAACAGACAGACCTGCATTAAGTGCAATAAAATGACCACTGTAAAACTGCGCGAGCCCGTCCTTACGGGCCTTTAGTTTTAAGCAATCATTATACCCAGTACGATAAACTTGTGTGCGTAAAAGTTTAAGGCATATAATGTACTCTACTTTTATTTTTTGGCACAATAAACGCGCTTTTTTAAAAAAAAAAAAAAAACTGCCAACCGGCCGGGCCGGGTTCGATTCACGAAACGGTTGAAATAGTTTTTATTTCTATTTTTATCGGTTTTCGACGTTCAAGGCCACTCCATTTAAAAATTAAAACTTAAATAAAATGAAATATAATTTGTAAAAATAAGTAACACTATAGCCACTAGCGAATTTATTTAGAGTATGTTTCCACAGCCTTCTTTAATAATAGCCATGCTGAAAAGAAAATGGCAACACCGCGGTGTTGCCATTGTCTCTTCAGATTCTAAGAATTAATGTAGACTGTGATGGTATGTAGTAGCCCCGGACACTCGAAATAAGTATTAAATGAATCTTTATTTCATATGACGCGAAAAATATATTTCTTTAATATGCAGATAATATTTATCATAATACATTTTTTCTCATTATAAAAGGAATCTTTATGTAATGTTAGAACTATAATATTCTTTTTTAATATGTAGGAAATATTTCAAGTTAATCATGGAAAAATATTTGTTTTAAAATATGATGTAAAGTAAAATGTTTGCTTTTAATTTAATTGGAATTCGTGTGTCTCACGTAATCGACATACATTTATATTATAGTAACATTAATTAACTATGAGTTTGTTGCTACAAACTTTTTGATCTTGCAGTTCAATCACATATTGTGTAAGACGTGTAAGAGCTACACGATTATTTTTCGTGCAACAACTTTGTCGCATTAATGTTCTCATAATGTAAATGTATGTCGATTAAGTGACACACACGAATTCAACGTAAATTGGAGGAACAAATTTTACTTACAATATTCACTGACGATTTATTTTATATTTGAAACCAATACTTCATTTGTAATATGAAAGGTGTGTATGTCTTCCAGCATATTCCGGAGTAACAATATTTTTCCATGATAAACATAAAATTTTACCTGCACATTAAAAAAATATGTATTCCCTTTCTAATATTACATAAAAATTCATTTTCTATTAAGAAAAAATCTATAACAATTTATTATCTATAATCCCTTATGTATAACAATAAAGCAAACAATAAAAATGTTTATGATTACTCCATAATACGAGTACTCAAATAATACACGTTCAGAAGTCATAACTTGGTATGTAGGAACAAGATTTTCGAGATTTTCGAGATTAAAATATCTGCCCTTTATTCAGAATATCGCGACAGAAACAACAAGGATAGAATTACAAGTGTGATAGAAAAAGTGTGTCCGTATTCGTTAATCCGTAAATCATGATCGTTAACCGTGTGTCGTAGTCGTAATACGTGATCGCGTTCGTCTCTCATATCGTAGTTCGTGCCGTCGCGATTTTATCAAAAGCCATTCGTCGTCTTCATGGTCATACACACAGGTGCGTTTTGGCACACCTACATGGTTATTCCACGACCTAGTCGAGGTACGGCCGATGACACTGGCTTGTGTTTACTTGCTAGTTCATTCGCCCGGTTCTCGACTCTACTTTAATTTTATATCGATTGTCTGTGCTTCAACCAGCTTTAACATACTCGTGCACATAATGATAATGAATTTCAATATGTTTTGAATTTTTCGTAAAATTTCAATATCAATTTCGCTATGTTAATAGTTAATAGTTCCCGAATTATCTTAATAAATCTTTATTGGCTGATCCAACCTAATATTAAATATCTTAACTCATTCTTGTATAAATATCAATTCGTCAACTGCTTCTAATAATGTTACATATTCTGCAAATGTAAGAAGCTTTTGTGACACATTTTTTTTACTCGATTTCCAATGAATAACTTTCCCATATAGTCGAATTTCATAACCAAGGATTCTTTTATTGTTAAATCTCAAAAATTAATCTAGCCAATATAATCAATATATTCTTAAACTAACCCCTCTCACGTCTTACACTTTATGCTAAACCGAAGAACTAACGCTTAACCTATCTACATTCTTATTTACAGGTTTTAATATTGTTCTAATTATTTTTAAAAACACTTTTTTAGTCGCTGTTTATATATAAGTTCTGATCATTTTATACGTAATAGTAAAATTGGCCCAGCGGTTAGGTACGTGGACTGCCAACCGGCCGGGCCGGGTTCGATTCACGAAACGGTTGAAATAGTTTTTATTTCTATTTTTATCGGTTTTCGACGTTCAAGGCCACTCCATTTAAAAATTAAAACTTAAATAAAATGAAATATAATTTGTAAAAATAAGTAACACTATAGCCACTAGCGAATTTATTTAGAGTATGTTTCCACAGCCTTCTTTAATAATAGCCATGCTGAAAAGAACATGGCAACACCGCGGTGTTGCCATTTTCTCTTCAGATTCTAAGAATTAATGTAGACTGTGATGGTATGTAGTAGCCCCGGACTCTCGAAATAAATATTAAATGAATCTTTATTTCATATGACGCGAAAAATATATTTCTTTAATATGCAGATAATATTTATCATAATATATTTTTTCTCTTTATAAAAGGAATCTTTATGTAATGTTAGAACTATAATATTCTTTTTTAATATGTAGGAAATATTTCAAGTTAATCATGGAAAAATATTTGTTTTAAAATATGATGTAAAGTAAAATGTTTGCTTTTAATTTAATTGGAATTCGTGTGTCTCACGTAATCGACATACATTTATATTATAGTAACATTAATTAACTATGAGTTTGTTGCTACAAACTTTTTGATCTTGCAGTTCAATCACATATTGTGTAAGACGTGTAAGAGCTACACGATTATTTTTCGTGCAACAACTTTGTCGCATTAATGTTCTCATAATATAAAGTCGATTAAGTGACTCACACGAATTCAAAGTAAATTCGAAGTACAAATTTTACTTCCAATATTCAACGACGATTTATTTTATATTTTAAACCAATACTTCATTTGTAATAGGAAAGGTGTGTATGTCTTCCAGCATATTCCGGAATAACAATATTTTTCCATGATAAACATAAAATATTTCCTGCACACTAAAAAAAATATGTTCTCTTTCTAATATTACATAAAAATTCATTTTATATTAAGAAAAAATCTATAACAATTTATTATCTATAATCCCTTATCTATAACAATAAAGCAAACAATAAAAATGTTTATGATTACTCCATAATACGAGTACTCAAATAATACACGTTCAGAAGTCATAACTTGGTATGTAAGAAAAAGATTTTCGAGATTTTCGAGATTAAAATATCTGCCCTTTATTCAGAATATCGCGACAGAAACAACAAGGATAGAATTACAAGTGTGATAGAAAAAGTGTGTCCGTATTCGTTAATCCGTAAATCGTGATCGTTAACCGTGTGTCGTAGTCGTAATTCGTGATCGCGTTCGTCTCTCATATCGTAGTTCGTGCCGTCGCGATTTTATCAAAAGCCATTCGTCGTCTTCATGGTCATACACACAGGTGCGTTTTGGCACACCTACATGGTTATTCCACGACCTAGTCGAGGTACGGCCGATGACACTGGCTTGTGTTTACTTGCTAGTTCATTCGCCCGGTTCTCGACTCTACTTTAATTTTATATCGATTGTCTGTGCTTCAACCAGCTTTAACATACTCGTGCACATAATGATAATGAATTTCAATATGTTTTGAATTTTTCGTAAAATTTCAATATCAATTTCGCTATGTTAATAGTTAATAGTTCCCGAATTATCTTAATAAATCTTTATTGGCTGATCCAACCTAATATTAAATATCTTAACTCATTCTTGTATAAATATCAATTCGTCAACTGCTTCTAATAATGTTACATATTCTGCAAATGTAAGAAGCTTTTGTGACACATTTTTTTTACTCGATTTCCAATGAATAACTTTCCCATATAGTCGAATTTCATAACCAAGGATTCTTTTATTGTTAAATCTCAAAAATTAATCTAGCCAATATAATCAATATATTCTTAAACTAACCCCTCTCACGTCTTACACTTTATGCTAAACCGAAGAACTAACGCTTAACCTATCTACATTCTTATTTACAGGTTTTAATATTGTTCTAATTATTTTTAAAAACACTTTTTTAGTCGCTGTTTATATATAAGTTCTGATCATTTTATACGTAATAGTAAAATTGGCCCAGCGGTTAGGTACGTGGACTGCCAACCGGCCGGGCCGGGTTCGATTCACGAAACGGTTGAAATAGTTTTTATTTCTATTTTTATCGGTTTTCGACGTTCAAGGCCACTCCATTTAAAAATTAAAACTTAAATAAAATGAAATATAATTTGTAAAATAAAAATAAATTTTTAAAAATACCACGTTTTTAAAACGGTCTAAAAAGTATAAAATAATTTGAAAAAAAATAAAATGGACTAAAAAGTATAAAATAATTGAAAATAAAAATAATTTGAAAAAAAATAAAAATAAAATGGACTAAAAAGTATAAAATAATTTTTAACAAACGGACTAAAAAGTATAAAATAATTTTAGAAAACGGGCTAAAAGGTATAAAATAATTTGAAAAAGCAAATAAAAATTTGAAATTGTGAATTTTGAATAACTGTGAAAATACTTGTAAGATTTAAAACGAAAAACGAGGGGCGCAAGATAATAATAAGGAATGTAGAGAGTAGCAGCCGTTGAGAAATCTCACACAACAGTAAAAATAAAATTTTTAGTGATTTAGGTGAACTATTCATGCATCAATTATCTATTGCATGCGCCCCACGTTTTTCGTTTTAAATCTTACAAGTATTTTCACAGTTATTCAAAATTCACAATTTCAAATTTTTATTTGCTTTTTCAAATTATTTTATACCTTTTAGCCCGTTTTCTAAAATTATTTTATACTTTTTAGTCCGTTTGTTAAAAATTATTTTATACTTTTTAGTCCATTTTATTTTTATTTTTTTTCAAATTATTTTTATTTTCAATTATTTTATACTTTTTAGTCCATTTTATTTTTTTTCAAATTATTTTATACTTTTTAGACCGTTTTAAAAACGTGGTATTTTTAAAAATTTATTTTTATTTAAATAATTATTTTCTGCTTTTTAATTTTATACTGTCAAATTGTCTATTATCTTCATTCTATATTAAAAAACACAAACAAACAAGAAAGTGAGCTAATAAAAACGTTGTAAAAATATAAGTTGTGCTAAAGACCGGTGATTTGACCGGTCGCAGTAGGAATAGGTACACGTGAAGTATCGGTAGGAATAGTGTTAAATAAAAGATATACCTTGCAACTTGTGAAAAAGTATATAGATTTTATTGATTTCATTATTTATTAATTATTTAATACATTGCGAGCAAACATCCTCAACTGACTGCGTTAAATATTAAATAGGGTAATCAGGACACCTATATGAAAAGAAGGAATTTTTGGCTCAAAAAAATATTGTACCCCAAATGTCTATATAATGGTTCGACGGAGAATCTCGGAGTAACGATTCTTTCGCTTGGTAAACAAATACTAGTATAATACTTTATAAACACAACACTACCTATAGAACAAAGCTAAACAGCTTCGCTGTGACGTCATCGGTGAGCAGCGCGACGATTTACTCGGAATAGTAGAATTCACTGAAAAAAATAATATACATATTTATTTTGTACGCAATAACTTCACTTAGTTTCTAATAAATATGTAACTACTACTACAAAAATTTAGTCTAACGTTTTACTAATATTCTCGAAGTTTCAGTTGACTAAAACTGATACAGTTCAATTTTTAAACATATTCAAATGGATGGCCTCGTTGATAATGTAATACTTTCAACAAATTTTGTAACATTTTCAAGGAAATATTTAACGCAAAATATTCAATGACATACCTGGTGATTTGGTGGCTTCCCTGTGAATATCATCATTAACGAACTGCTCCTTCTTTGTAGACATTATTTCTAACACTTTCAAATACAGACTCTTTAAATTTAATCTCGTACTCGATATTATTAAAAAATTTTTTTTTTTGAATAATGCATTGTCATCCAGTTCTGAGCCATATGCCCGATTTCAAGTCTCTAGCTCATCAGGAAGTTAGTTTAAAATCAATTGCAAAATTTGCCACCGAACAAACAAACAAACAAACAAACAAACTCACAAACACACAAACAAGAAAGCGAGCTAATAAAAACGTGGTAAAAAGGCACGATTACGATAACCGATTCCGAAGATTCCTGAAATCATTTTAAGAAAAAAAAATCTCCCCTTAAATAATATAAGTTGTGCTAAAGACCGGTCATGTGACCGGTCGCGGTAGGAATAGGTATACGTGAAGTGTCGGTAGGAATAGTGTTAAATAAAAGAAAAAACGTTTTAATATACCTTGCAAATTCTGAGAAAGTATATAGATTTTATTCATTTCATTATTTATTGATTATTTAATACATTGCGAGTAAACGTCCTCAACTAACAGCGTTAAATATTAAATAGGGTAATCAGGACACCTATATGAAAATAATAAAAACGTGGTAAAAGAAGCAATTTTTGGCTGAAAAACATATTGTACGCCAAATGTCTATATAAAGGTTCGACGGAAAATCTCGAAGTAACGGTTCTTTCGCTTGGTAAACAAATACTAGTATAATACTTTATAAACACAACGCTACCTATAGAAGAAAGCTAAACAGCTTCGCTGTGATGTCATCGGTGAGCAGCGCTACGATTTACTCGGAATAGTAAAATTCACTGAAACATAATATACATATTTATATTATAAGCAATAACTTCACTTAGTTTCTAATAATAAATATGTAACTACTACTACAAAAATTCAGTCTAACGTTTTACTAATACTCTCAGTTTCAGTTGACTAAAACTGATACAGTTCAATTTTTAAACATATTCAAATGGATGGCTGCCTTGATAATATAATACTTTCAACAAATTTTGTAACATTTTCAAGGAAATATTTAACGCAAAATATTCAATGACATACCTGGTGATTTGGTGGCTTCCTTGTGAAAATCATCATTAACGAACTGCTCCTTTTTTTGTAGACATTTTTCTGACACTTTCAAACACAGACTCTTTAAATTCTAATCTCGTACTCGATATTATTATTACCTATATCATACATGCTCCCCACCGTCAAATGGCTTCCTCTCCTTCTTCTTGCACGTATATTTCAATTGATTTTAAACATTTTGATGAAATTATAGCAGAAAGGTGTAACGGTTCTTTCACTTGGTAAACAAAACAATGATGTACTACCGATCGTCGCACGGCTACTACTACTAGCTCGCTTTTCATATACTGAGTCGGGCTTCGTCGGGGCAAAGTGGATCCGTGGAGTGGGGACAAGTCGCGCGGCGTGGCGATCGCTGAACGCGATGACGTAGGTTTCGCGGGGAAGTGAAAGGGAAATATTTTTAATTGGCATTTCTCCTAAACGGATAGACTTTTTAAAATTTTTTTTTTTGAATAATGCATTGTCATCCAGTTCTGAGCCATATGCCCGATTTCAAGTCTCTAGCTCATCAGGAAGTTAGTTTAAAATCAATTGCAAAATTTGCCACCGAACAAACAAACAAACAAACAAACAAACTCACAAACACACAAACAAGAAAGCGAGCTAATAAAAACGTGGTAAAAATAAGTAACACTATAGCCACTAGCGAATTTATTTAGAGTATGTTTCCACAGCCTTCTTTAATAATAGCCATGCTGAAAAGAACATGGCAACACCGCGGTGTTGCCATTTTCTCTTCAGATTCTAAGAATTAATGTAGACTGTGATGGTATGTAGTAGTCCCGGACTCTCGAAATAAATGTTAAATGAATCTTTATTTCATATGACGCGAAAAATATATTTCTTTAATATGCAGATAATATTTATCATAATATATTTTTTCTCTTTATAAAAGGAATCTTTATGTAATGTTAGAACTATAATATTCTTTTTTAATATGTAGGAAATATTTCAAGTTAATCATGGAAAAATATTTGTTTTAAAATATGATGTAAAGTAAAATGTTTGCTTTTAATTTAATTGGAATTCGTGTGTCTCACGTAATCGACATACATTTATATTATAGTAACATTAATTAACTATGAGTTTGTTGCTACAAACTTTTTGATCTTGCAGTTCAATCACATATTGTGTAAGACGTGTAAGAGCTACACGATTATTTTTCGTGCAACAACTTTGTCGCATTAATGTTCTCATAATATAAAGTCGATTAAGTGACTCACACGAATTCAAAGTAAATTCGAAGTACAAATTTTACTTCCAATATTCAACGACGATTTATTTTATATTTTAAACCAATACTTCATTTGTAATAGGAAAGGTGTGTATGTCTTCCAGCATATTCCGGAATAACAATATTTTTCCATGATAAACATAAAATATTTCCTGCACACTAAAAAAAATATGTTCTCTTTCTAATATTACATAAAAATTCATTTTATATTAAGAAAAAATCTATAACAATTTATTATCTATAATCCCTTATCTATAACAATAAAGCAAACAATAAAAATGTTTATGATTACTCCATAATACGAGTACTCAAATAATACACGTTCAGAAGTCATAACTTGGTATGTAAGAAAAAGATTTTCGAGATTTTCGAGATTAAAATATCTGCCCTTTATTCAGAATATCGCGACAGAAACAACAAGGATAGAATTACAAGTGTGATAGAAAAAGTGTGTCCGTATTCGTTAATCCGTAAATCGTGATCGTTAACCGTGTGTCGTAGTCGTAATTCGTGATCGCGTTCGTCTCTCATATCGTAGTTCGTATCGTCGCGATTTTAGCAAAAGCCATTCATCGTCTTCATGGTCATACACACAGGTGCGTTTTGGCACACCTACATCGTTATTCCGCGACCTAGTCTGTAGTATGTAGTAGCCCCTGACTCGAATCGGCAGTGTAGGTTAACGGCGTTTGACACGACGAATTCGTGTTCGTGTATAACCTACTGGAAAACCCAGCGGAAAATAGAAAAATGAACATTTTCATTATTTTCTGCTTTATAATATTAAATCTAAAAGATGGTAACATACCAGATAAGTTGTAAAGACCACAAAATCCAGAATAAACAATGAATGATTTCATAAACGAGAATTATTACCTTACACTTTTTCATACATAAATGTTCGCAGAATCGATCTGTGGAAAAGGAAATGTGTTGAAGAACAGAATAAGGGAGAGTTTTCTATAAACAATTAAAGTGGCAAAAGAATTATTATAGACATTGAACAGTGAGAAATAACAACATCAATAATTAGTAACTCGGCGATCGAATCGATCGATGGTAGAGGAGTGGGGAGAGGCAGCAAAGCGCGAGGGAGAGCCGAGAGCGCTCGTGCAATGTCGTCGATGAAGGCAGATTGTTTGAAACAAATGAAATCGTTGCCGAGCGGATCATATGATTCTCGAAAAATGAATATCTGCTCGACAACGATTTCATTTGTTTCAAACAATCTGCCTTAATCGATAACATTGTATGCTGGGAGAGAACAGTTTCACGCGGAATCGCGGAGATGTTAATAAGCTACGACTAATTGTGGTAATATTGTATTATGAAACTACATACGTCATTTGGTCGGGCATTCACTGTATGCCTTAGGTACGGTCTTTTCAAATTTTCATTATTGTTACGGTAGGACGCACCGTTCCCCAGATAAAACGGTTTAATGGTATACCCTGGTATACCCTGTATGCTTTGGGTAAAGCCTTTTGAAAATTTCGTTATTTTTGGGGTAGGACGCACCGTTCCCGAGATACAGCTATTATTATTTTTTTTTTTTTACACATTCAGAAGTCATAAATGTCGAACGCGGGTAGACGGGTCCATATTGCGCGTGCACGAAAAAAAAAAACAAAAAAAAGGGCCTATAGAGAACCTCTTTTCCGTGAACGCACAACAGGTATCCTTTAGGAAAGGATTCTTTTATTATTAAATCTCATTGATTAATCTAGCCAATATAATCAATATATTCTTGAACTAATCCCTCTCACGTCTTACACTTCATGCTACACCGAAGAACTAACGCTTAACCTATCTATATTCTTATTTACAGGTCTTAATATTGTTCTAATTATTTCTAAAAACTCTTTTCTTGTCGCTATTTATATATAAGTTCTGATGATTGTTTACAGAGTAGTACAATTGGCGCGGTGGTTAGGTCCTTGGACTTTCAAGCGGCCGGGGACCGGGTTCAATTCTCGAGATGGTTGACATAATTTTGAAGTGAAACTTCTTTGCTGAGGGTAACAATTTTCTAAAATAACGGATGTGACGTTTCGATATAACGGATATGTAACGTTTCGATGTCACGGATATGTGACGTTTCGATGTCACGGAAGTGGAAAGTGGGGCGCGAAAATTTAAACTGAGAATGAACGGAGAAGAATAATTTCTTATCCCGACGGGATTCGAACCCCGGTCCACCGATTGGGGACAACCAATAATGATCTTTAGAATGATAGCGAACATTTTGGAATATATCGCAACGAATAAAATACTCGGTAGTAGGATCAAACGAAAAGGTTACAAATTCATGGTTATGTTACGACTACATACAGACATATAGAGATATTTAGACTGCGCCGTCTTACGGGCGAGTTGAAGTAAAATCAAAAATAAAATAAAAATACTAATGTGTGTTTACCAAAATCTAAGTAGAATCCACGTTTTCAATCAAAATGAATAAATATATTTCCATTTAAAAACAAAATTAGTCGCGCAGAAGAAGCTCAGTGTGGTGTTTACAAAGTATTATTATACTGATGTGTGTTTACCAAAATCTAAGTAGAATCCCACGTTTTCAATTAAACTGAATACATACCCAGACAACCAGTGCTGCACCGGGCAGCTATGTCGCATTTAGGAGCCCTGCTGCCGCGCACTGCACGAAAACGGTCCTGGTTTCTGGACCGCCGTAAGAGGGCAATACGGTCGCGCTAATGTGTCGAATGCCGTACAGTCCCTATGCTATGGGGTCTCTCGTCGGTGCGGTGACACAGACCTGGTCACGCTAATGTGGAACTTCCACATCGAGATGTTAGTAAAGTAAATTTCTATTGTACAAATATGTATAGCAGCAGCGGCAGTCTTCCTCTTTACCGATAAAATTAATACGTATTTAAATTACATATTGCATACTATTAGTTCGTTCGGAAAGGAATTTCGTTTTTTGTGTAGGGATGGCAATGCTTCCGTTTGTCATTACTAGACTGCGAATCTTTCTACAAAATAAAAATGGACTACATCGATTGCAAAAATAGAAACCAAATTTCTTTCTCTCTCTCTCTCTCTGTCTGTCTCTGTCACGTTACGGAGCCAACAACCTTTTTGATGCACTCTGTCGCGACTCAAAAGCGGACGCGGCCAACCGACCCGTGTAGTCGACCCGGGCAGTAGACCCGGGCAGCCGACCCGTGCAGTCGACCCGGGCAGTAGACCCAGGCAGCCGACCCGTGCAGTCGACCCGGGCAGTAGACCCGGGCAGCCGACCCGTGCAGTCAACGCGGGCGCCACAGTGTGAAAGACCGATGAGCTCTGTGTCAAAATCAACGAACTTTCGATGGAAAAGAGATAGAACGATGAGTTTTTTAAAAGTTAAAGCTGAAATTTAGCAGCATATGGGGAAAATAGGGAGATTATGGTACGAATGTTTTTAACCTTGAGAAAATTAGTTAAACTTGCACAATTTCAAGAAAATTTTGTTTCGACAATGACAATACGTAAGAGTAGGCATGATAAGATTGATTTTATTTAGACTTTGTGCACCTATTCCCTATTGTAATATGTTAATGTAGTATGTAGTATAAATAAATATAATATTAATTTTGTCGGTAAGAAGCAAGACTGCTGCTACTGCTCCACATTTGTAAAATAGAAATTTACTTTACCGACATCTACCACATTAGCACGACCTGCTCTTATACGGCATTTGACACATTAACGTGACCGTGCTTCCCTCTTACGGCGACCAAGAAACTAGGACTTTTATTTGTGTAGCCTCGCGGCAGCAGACCTCCTAAATGCGACATAGCTGCCGTGCACTGCCGCTGCAGATTGGAGCAGCTGGTTATCTGGGTATACAGGGTTATACAAACGTAACTTTCATAAAAACTTATTTCTTACAAAAAAAAATCAAGTTACATCAGATGTTGGAACTGCGATTCATTTTTCTACGATACAGAGCACCGTTCTTTGTATTATATTTCTCATTGTTGCCATCATTACAGCATCTCTTTTTATGCTATTACATGCATTTGTTATGTGATTCCAAAGTTATTGAACATTATTCATTGTTCTGTCATGTACAACGGATTGAACATATCTCCAAAGGTAAAAATCCAACGGAGACAGATCCAGAGAACAGTGGCTAACGAATTGGATTATACGTTCCTGAACGTACGATTCTGAAGTGTACGTGATAAATATAAACATAATATGGGAAGCGACAGTGGTAAACATAAACCGAGACACCCTACTTATGGCGACAACAAAAAGTCTTGTATAAAGAGCGGAGCTCTGTATCGTAGAATATGGATCGCAGTTCTATTATATTATTATTATATTATACTGATGTGTGTTTACCAAAATCTAAGTAGAATCCACGTTTTCAATCAAAATGAATAAATATATTTTCATTTAAAAACAAAATTAGTCGCGCAGAAGAAGCTCAGTGCGGTGTTTACAAAGTATTATTATACTAATGTGTGTTTACCAAAATCTAAGTAGAATCCCACATTTTCAATCAAACTGAATACATATACAGGGTTGTGCTAACGTAACTTTCATGAAAACTTATTTCTTACAAACAGGAGCCGGAAGTGTAGAGAAAAGTGTAAAGAAAAAAAAATGTACGTGTGGAAAACCACGCGTGGTGGAAGTGAAACTTCTTGCAGTCTAGTAATGTTTCGAAGCATATTAAGATTGGAAATGTTAAAAAAAAAAACAAGATCAGGAACAACCAATATAAAAAAAACAAGATCAGGAACAACTAATACAAAAAAAATCATAGAAAAAGTTTCACTTCAAACATAATGAACGATCAATATTTGCTTCACAAAGAAGCAGAGCGTATGGGAAATGCTATGAACTACGTTTCTTTCTTTCTCATACGCTCTCCTTCTTTGCGAAGCAAATTTTGATCGTTCATTATGTTTGAGGTGAAACTTTTTCTATGATTTTTTTTGTATTAGTTGTTCCTGATCTTGTTTTTTTTTTTGTATTGGTTGTTCCTGATCTTGTTTTTTTTTTAACATTTCCAATCTTAATATGCTTCTAAACATTACTAGACTGCAAGAAGTTTCACTTCCACCGCGCGTGGTTTTCCACACGTATATTTTTTTTTTTTTTCAAGAAAACCGAAAATATTTGTATTTAACAAAAGACTTAACATTAAATTATAAACAAAAGATGAAACGAGTGAAAGTTTAGATTGTTATGTAAATTCCGAATGGGTAGGTGATATTGTTGATAGGAAGTCAACAACTGGCTATGAAATTCGACTATATGGAAACGTTATTTATTGGAAACTCGAGAAAACAAAAATGTATCACAAAAGCTTCTACATTTGCAAAATAAGTAGTATTATCAGAAGCAGTTGATGAATTGATATTTATAAAAGAAGTAGTTAAAATATTTAATGTTAGGGTGGATCAGCCAATAAAGATTTATCAAGATAATTCGGGAACTATTAACTGTTATCTATTAACATAGCGAAATTGATATTGAAATTTAACGAAAAATTTAAAGCATATTGAAATTCATTATCATTATATGTACGAGTATGTAAAAGCAAAGACAATCGATATAATTAAAATGAACTCGGAGGAGAACGTTGCGGATATATTTACAAGATCCTTATGCAGAGAAAAATTTGAAAATTTTACGAAACTAATATGAATGTTAAATAAATGGGTCGCGGAAAAATCATGTAGGTGTGCCGAAACGCAGCTGTGTGTATAACGATAAAGTCAGACCGCGGAAGACAATGGATGGCTTTTGCTAAAAACGCGACGATACGCACTACGATACGAGAGACGAGAGACACACGGTTAACGATCACGATTTACGGATTTACGGATTAACGAATACGGACACATTTTTTCTATCACACTTGTATTGCAATTCTATCTTTGTTATTTCTGTCACAATATTCTGAATAAAGGGCAGGGCAGATATTTTATTCTCGAAAACCTTGTTTCTACATACCAAGTACGTCGAGTAATTATCGAGAAATTCGATAGGCAAAAGTGCGAATTTGACAATATTTTTAAAAATCTTTCGAACACTGAACTGTCAAAGTTTTTTTGACCGATGGCAATTGTAATAAGAATATTGGAGGTAAACATTGAAAATGACTGTTCAGTGAAAACAATCAGTTGAAAGTGGACAAAGCAATAAGCATACAAGAATATTTGAATTAAAACTCACCAGTAACCCCTGCTCACTCCTAATCCACTCTTAATCCACTCCTAATCCACTCCTGGTCCACCCCAGGTCTCCCGGCACATCCCAGCATACACACTACCGCACACACTGTCACAAACGCTATCGCAACACGTCTTTCCCTGTCAACTCCGCGCGCCGCGTCAACCCGACCATGCCCGACTGACTGACTGACAGCAACTGACAGTGACTGAGCGCTCTCGCTCTCGCTCTCGCTTTGCTGCCTCTCCCCACTCCTCTACCACCGATCGATTCGATCGCCGAGTTAATAATTATTGATAAATTTGTTATTTCTCGCTGTTCAATGTTTATAACAATTCCTTTTCCCAACGGTGCCCACAACCACTCCCTTGACCATCTGACCACCTAATTTTTTTCAAAAAATATGCAATAGAACTCGAGATATAGAATAACATTTATAATATGAATATTCGCGCGCGTTAATTTATTCGATACAATTCACATAGAAATTTATTATTTCTGGCTGTTCAGTGTTTATAACAATTCCTTTCGCCAACGATGTTAACCAGCACTCCCTTCACTATCTGACCATATAATTTTTTAGTCAAAACAGGCAATAGAACTCGAGATACAGAATAACTTTTAAACCATGCACATTCGCATTAATTTATTCAACATAAATGCTACGATAAATTTATTGATTCTATCTGTTCAATGTCTATAATAATTCTTTTGCCATTTTAATTGTTTATAATAAACTCTTCCTTACTCTGTTCTTCAACACATTTCCTTTTCTACAGATCGATTCTGCGAACATTTATGTATGAAAAAGTGTAATGTAATAATTCTCGTTTATGAAATACTTTGAAAGTAGAAATTGAGGTATCTCATATAAAATTTAAAGTCGGAGTCGGTGATTTTCCGAAAAGTATGCTTCAATGCTTTCTTAATATTCCTAGGAATTTTTTGTCCGTGAGTTTTGCTTTTAATATTGTAAATCTTAAATAAGCAACACTAAAACACTGTCTGAAATATCTGCTTAACTTGGAATATGTTCGGTGCAGAATGTAACAATTCATGATAATCGAATTTCACCGAAAAGATACTAACAGTCTCTCGTAGGTGTAAAGATGGTTGCGTGACAATTTGCCTTCTCACCACGTCTCACTTCTTACCGACGAGAATCTCTCCGCAGTGGTCTTCTGCACCGACGAAAGATAGTGTTTGAATTATTATGCACTATGTATGAAGCTTACTTTGCATGCGCATTTTAGAAATAAAGATAATTATAATTTTCGTCTGGATTATATTATTTTCTTTCGAAATTAAAAGTTACCGACACAGAGGTGTCAGGACAGTAACCGCTGTTACCGACATCTGGCGGGTGTATTCGAAACTAAATTTAGCTAACAGTTTGAGCGTTTTGCCGCTGCACGAGATGGCGGTCTCGAGACATGGCTGTGGAAATATTCGTGGTTGTTGATAAACTATTTCTTCTTATGCAGTTCCACTTCTGCAAGATCTTGTAGTTGGAGGATATAATCAAATTTAGAATAATAACTTAGAAATATTTATTTGTTACAATTGTGAAAACTTTAGAATAAACGTGTTGTCACGTCGCAAGATCAAAAAGGAATGAATATAACAGTTGCCGCTTGGCATAAGGAGAAATTCTCCTGTTTATTTTACCAAGGCAACTGTTGTTGATTAACATCGATAAAATATTTGAATTCGCGCCGCTATGGATATTCCCTACAGACGGTTCTCGAGAGCGCCATCTAGCGGATAAATTCGGTACTAAATTTGGCTAACAGTTTGAGCGTTTCGCCGTTGCACGAAATTCATGGCGCTGTACGGAGGTTTAGAAAGAGCAAATGATTCGTGCCGGAATTTACATGGCGTCTTATGGGAAAAGCGGCACGAATCATTTGCTGCTACAGTAATACACACACACACACACACACACACCACATATTCGGTACTCTTCATTTCTTCGTTTTACATAAATATTCTTTGTTTTTATTGTATAATACAGACGGAGAGTACAATACACTCCCAGTACACTCCCACACATACAATCCTTTGTTTAGCCCTTGAATAGCAATTTCATTGGCTATTCCGCAGAACGGAAATTGGGCGAAATGGGCGCGGTGTATTAAACTATACACAAGCCTAAAATACTGCGGCTATGCAGCTTTTTATTTAGATAGCCAGATAGAAATAATAAGTTTGTCAATAATTATTGTCACGGCGATTAGACTTTTCGGCATTAGACTTGTACTGTATTTTTTCGGTGTATTATACTTTTATTTGTATAAGCATAGTCCATCCCTTAATGTTCGATATCCATTTATAAGCTAATTTTTTGTCTTTGAAATCGGTGTTGCGATGTGCCTGTAGGTCGGCGAGTGTATATATCGTCATTGATTTATAATCTGTATTCCTGTATTGTTCTTCCCGTCTATTTAAAATATCATCGTTTCATTATTATCATAGTTTGTGTTCGCGATCGAGACTCTCGCGTGACGCCGATCGTGTTCGAATGAACACCGGAAGGTGGAAAATGAAAACGAAAGGTTGAAACGATTCACGCACGTTTAACAATGTATTTCGCGGACGTACAGAGGCTTACAAGACGATGTGGTCGCTTTGATTGTCGATTTGTGTCTGGCGGTGGCGTCTCGCGCTGGCGCTGAAGAAAACACCTAAGGGTTTTTTCTTGCTTCTCATCGAGTTGACTTGTATTGTTTTCGCGTCCTCGGCGACAAACATTTCCATTTATAGCGGTCGCGTTTGGCCACGCACCGAGTAGAGTAAGGACGCGCGGGGCAGGCGGACTAATCGCTTGTTTTTGACTCCATTCGGTTTTGTACAGTTTGTAAGATTGTACATTCTTTCTTCCGCAGGGGCATGAAAAAATGTCGCAAAACAAATTTTCACCAAGTACATATAACTAAGGTCCACAATGTCTAATGTTCATACATACCTATTTTAACACGCACATTTTTCAAATAAAGATATTTTAATTAATTTCTTCATGCAAAATGAAGAGTATCGAATATTTGTTTCAGCAGCAAACGATTTGTGGTGTCGCTTTTCCACGATTTTCTCATAAGACTGTAAACGGAGAGAATTCCCTAGTACACTCCCACGCATGCAACGTTCTCCAATCTTAAAAGTTCACCAATAAAGTCTCTAAAGTTAGCAAATTAATTATGAGAATGTTATTTGTCAAATTATTCGTGGTTGTTCACAAACTAAGGTCGGAATTGATCATTGTGCATGATACACGTAGTAAATATTTGGCTCGTAACATTTGGAGGAAGAAAAAAGAAGAAAGAAAAAAAGAAAAAAGAAGAAAAAAAAACTGATGGGCAATCTTGATAGGTCAAAATAATCACTGTCGATTTCCATAAATTGTGTCGAGAATAATTTCCGCTTTCCGCTTTCCGGTTTCCGTTGACGGATCAAGTTGTTGTCCGTATCGGTCGGATCTCGCGGACAACTCGAGAAGAGATACCGATCGCGATGTCGGCCACGATATCGAACGAATTTATTATATTCGTTTGTTCGAGTTGATCGAACGTCGCTTGAATTTAACCTTCGGTTTCTATGCTACGATATTTCTGGTTACGCAACGAGTAGCCGGACGGCACGCAGCGCGTTTCTTTGATCGGTGTAATCGTGCTATTAACGGTCCGCGAATCGGCTCAACCGAGCATTCGCAAATTGGATTTTCTTTGGTACACGTGATGTAGATAGTTCGCATTATCGAGGCCTCGAAAATAGTAGTATCGCGATCGAATGTTTGCTTCCGGTTAGCATGCAGCAAAAGAATGGCACGTTCCACGAAAAGACTTGCACGATCAAGGCAGCCTTGCAGCTGGCACAGGGATCGATCGCTATCACTCTGGTGCACTCCGATGTACTCGAGGGCTGTAGTTGGAAACCATACACATACTATGTGCATGTAAATGTGTAAATGTGTAAATGTGTAAATCTGTACATATCTCTATTTCGAATGTATTAAATCGAAAAGTTTGCTATTTCAGTGCGAGAAGCACTGTACGATCCGACACTGGGGACCGGGGAGAACTCGTTCGAGTCGCGGCAGCTCGGAAAGGAGGACGCGGTTCGTTCCTGTTTCACGCGTTGTCGCTTCCTGTTCGAGGAAGAACGGCATCCGGCTTCGGTGATGACGGTTTCACGGGTCCCGGCAGCACCAGCGAGAGAAAGAAGCAGACAAGCGATAGGACACCGAGCCCGACGAATGCCGCGGCAGGCTCTACGTCTATTACGGCTGCTAGGTAGAGATTCCCGAGAATAGCTCCGAGGTTGCCGAGATTCGTAAATATGGTAACGCTGGTCGGTCTTAACGGTACGGGAATGACTAGGACGCTGACGGCAGCCACGGCGTTGCTCGCGATTTTCCCGGTGACGATGATGGCTGCTGCCAACGTTAGGATGTTCGGAGGATCCGGCACCCAGTTCATCCCGAGGCCGCTGCCCGTCGATATCAGAAAACCAGCGAGCATCACCGTCTTCTTCCGGAAATCGGATCCGCTGATAAGTCCAGCTAGGAACGCGAACCCCACGGTCGAAACCGCGATGATCGTGGACTTGAGGTAGACCGAGCTATTGATGTTCCACTGAAACAGAGAAAGCCGGAAACAGAGAAATCGATAGTCGGCCACTCCGATGATTATCGTGATCGGCATCGCGAACAGAATGATCAGGTTAGGAGTTAGTTATTTGTGCTCACCGTCACGCAAATCTCGTACAAGTTCGGGCAATCGTAATACTGTTTCAGGGTAACGGAATACCGACGATTCAGCAGATCCGCTAAGATCGGCGCTCGGTCCTCCGTCCACTCGCTGGCATCGAAGTTGCTGATGATCATGAAGGTGTGCGGCACCCAGAGCCTCATCGTGTTGAACCTGCGTCAGCGAGCGTCGCGGGCGTCGCGGGAGTCGATGAGAGATCGACAGATCGAACACGAGCAATTACGGTTACGATAATAGAGTTAGGACTCTTACAACATCGAACTGCCGAATTGCAGGAAACCGAGCTGGGAAAACGCGCGCAGATACGGCCGGGAACACAACAGCTTCGCGTTGTACCAGGCCACTCGCATCTTCTCCGAATTCTCCTTGAAGAACGAGTCGCGCGTCGGCTGCACCTTTTGGGAGCCGAGGAGGAGCCTTCTGATCTACAACGGAAACGTCACGAGCGAATAATGTGAACGCACAGACAGAAAAAGAAACAGAAAAAGAAACAGAAAAAGAAACAGAAAAAGAAACAGAAAAAGAAACAGAAAAAGAAAAATACGTGTTTTTGTCAAGACCGTGTCTGGTTATCCCGAGATACGAAAATCTGTTTATCGATCTAGTAGTAGGTTAGAGGCTAGTAGTTGGCGTTGCTCTGCTCGCTCTGACGAATGATCGTGCTGCTCTGTTCACCGCAGCTCCAATGCTATCTGGACGCAAAAACTCGTCGAGCAACAAAGTCGAGAATCGTTCGAACTTACCGGAAAGGAGTCTGCGGGCTTTCGCCAGTTGAGGGCGTACATCCTGCGGAGGAGATTCAGAGCTTCTTCGTGCCGACCGGTTTCGAGGAGCTGTTTAGGCGTGTACGGCAACGCGCAAGCTGTCAGGATGCCGATCAGCGGGACCATCGAGCAGATCAGCAAGTAGATCCTCCAAGCGGTGTAACGTCGATAGAAGATGTCAATGTCCAATGGCAGCGGTACGATCGAGTAACCCAGCGCTGTCGGATGACGCGAAACGGTGCTTGTATTCGGTAGGAACCGGAGACATCGAAATCAGTAAATATCTGTTACCTGCCGGGATGACGATCCCCGCGTTCATAATCAGACCAGCCCACCTGGCGAAGCCGGCCTTGTGCGCGGAAGAGTGGAACTCGGAGAGGTAGCTGGTTACCATGGAGAACGGCCCGCCGACGCTGAAAACGGAGCGAAAACACGGTTGTACACGATACAGTGTGCACAATGCGTACAATTCGTACAATGCAAGGGTGCACGAATCTCGTTTCGGTAGATTTTCTAAAATCGGTAGTACTTAGGTGTATGTACTTTGGTACTCACAGAACACCGGTGAGCAGTTTCACGGCCAGAAACGCATAGTAGGAATCGAGGGCGCTGCCGAGTACGTTGAGAGCGGTGTCCGCGAAAAGCCCGACGATCAAGAGGTTCCTGGTGGCGACGTAGGGGGTGACGCGATCCCAAACTAGGCTCGCCAGAATGATGCCTGCGTGCGATGGTAAGGGTGCGCGTGATCGCGTGATATCGCGTAATCGGTGAAACAGGTGACGGCCGGTCGGCGACCGGCGTCGATACTCTACCTAGAAACGGGATCGCTGCCAACACTCCTTTGCGAACGGTGGTCAGCCCAAGATCGCACTCGGCGGAGATCAGAATGAAGGCGGTAGTGGTCGTGTCGAAGATTCCGCTCCAAGCGGCTGGCAGAGTCGCCACGAGGAGCAACACGTTGAACAAGCCGTAACCTGCGAACGAGAGAATCACGGTCCGAGCGTCGCAGTCCTTCGTTGCATCGATAATTTTGTCTCGCGGGCCGTGGGCCGCGGGCTACGGGACACGTCACCGTTCAAACGACGCGCGTCGATTTTCACGCATCCTAAACGCATCATAAACTATATAAACGAACACGTTCGTTGCAGCTTACGCTCTCTCTCTCCCTCTCTCTCTCTCTCTCACTCTCTCTCTCTCTCTCTCTCTCTCTCTCTCTCTCTCTCTGTGATTCTCGATTCGCGGCGATTACAACTTGTATGTACATAAAACGCGTAGCCGTGACGCCTCTGTCGTTTCAACGGTCGCGCGACCGCGGTAGCATCGTCTATTCGTCTAACCTGTCTCGGATATCGCCCTCTCGAGCTCAGCCGCGTCGTTTACGCCGGAGAAGCCGTCCTCGCGTTTTACTGTAACATTATGTTCAGCTTGACGAAAGGAAGACTCGCGCGGTGGTGTTGCGCAATCGGTTACGCAAACCGTCTCAAAATTCTCGATTAATCTCACCGTCTATCGTGGCAACAACGGTGTCGTTGTAGTACTTGCTTCCCTTGGTCATCGTACCGGGATCGATCGTGAGCGTTGTTTCCCGCGTGTACCAACGACGCGTCAAAAACACTGTCAAGGATCGAGGATCGAGGATCGTATTCGATCCGTCTGCGCGCTCGATCCTCCCTCTTCGCGGATTTGCAAGAACGCGAACCTGTTGTTCCCGGACAACGATTCCCGATTTCGAATCGGTGTGGCGCGGTGTGTTACCGCGCGGCCGCGCGACAGATTCCGAGTATCGAGCGATCTTCTCTCTGCCTCATCTTTCGAAACCAGTCACGAGACTACGAGGGCCTCCCCAGCTCCTCGACTCACTAGCTGGCTGACTTCCCATTCGCGGGTGTCGCGACTTGTGCCAATAAAAACGGGTCAAACGATTCAATTGTCGCGGCTTGTAGCAATCGTTGTCCCGAGTCCCGAGTCACGAGATGTCAACGACGGACGCGAACCGAACCGGTACCGCGACTCGAACATCGATCGCCAACTAACCACGATTCAATCGCGAATTCCTAGCCGCGATCAATGCCAATCGTCCACCAACGTGATACTGATCACCTTTTCGCTGGTCCTCGACGATCGACGGAAGACTCCCAAACAGATTTCCGCGCGATAAGATAAGCGGACGCGCGTCAAGAACAGAGATCCGGTCTCGCAATCGCTATCGTCAGGTGCGTTTCGCCGAACGGAAACAGAACTGCGTCGCGATCATGCTCGATCTAATATTTAGAGTGGTTCTAACCTGAATCCCACTCTCTGAATAGACAGAGAGAATCTCGACTCGACGTCGCGACTCGTCACGCTCGGAAGCTAGTTCGATCGGTGATCTATCGGAATTCTGATCCATCGCGATTACCATTCCAAATGACAATCGGAGAACGGAGAACGGAGAACGGAGAACGGAGAACGGGAGAGCGCGCGCGTGCGACACCGCAATAACCGAGCGTGATCGATATAAGTACACGTACGTGTATCACAAGTCCATAAGCGAGGCACTGGATCTTAGAGCACTTGAAAAAGACGAAATAACTCGAACGATAACGCATCGATCTTATCTCGGTAGACCACCCGGTCTACCCAGACCAACTAAATCTGTGAACGGTAGCTACGGCAGCTCTGCTCAAATTAGTTTCCTCGGATTTTCGGCCGCTTCAACTGACGTCAACTGGCGTCAACCTGAAAGAGGACGCTGCGGATTAGGAAATTAGGAAGTTTCCAACTGTTTTCGTACGATACGCGATCTCTACTCGACAGTAGAGCAGCAGCGTCAGACAGTGGCACGAAGCGATCTGACGGCGACTGAAAATCGGGTTTTCAAATATTCAAAATTAGAAAAAACAAAATTGTAGTAACGTATTTTTAGGCAGGACGTCGTTGGGCCCTTAATGGCAGGAAGATGGCCATAAAACAGAAAGGCCTGGCGAAAGCCAGGCCCAAGGGCAAATAGAGAAAGCGTGTCTAACGAAAACCAGGCCCAAGTGTCGGCTGGGTTTTCCGTAGGGTGACACACAGGCTATGGGGATGAAAGTGCGTGTGTATGAGTGAAGACGGTGGAAGGACATTTTTGAAAGAGAGGATATAGTCTTTGAGTTGCTTGCAGAGAGTGAAGGTCTTGAGCGCTGGTTGCGAGTTGCATTGCATGTTGTGTTTTCCGTTTGGTCTAATGCCTATTTAATCTCTTTATACATATTCTTAATAAACCAAAGTTCAAAAACACCTTTACCACAAAATTCATGTCACTTGAGAGGAAAGTGAACTCCACTTTAAGTCAAGTTAATGTCCGTTTAGCGAAGAAAATCAGAGTCAAAGTCAATTCTCGCTGTCCGTTGCCTCGTATCTGTTTCGTACTCGTGGAATAGAGAGACAGAAAACAACACATAATCATGGAAATATTCTATACAGATTTTTGTATTTTTTTTTCGCGTCAACTTGTTTCGTTTAGTGTGCGGCGCGGCGTAACGAACGGTCGCAGCGTGTAAATCCGTCGAACGAACCGATCAAGGGGAAAAAATCGGCCTATTTGCAATTTTGACGAGTCTGCGCCGCGCCTTATTTCCCACCGGTCGACCTAGGATCGGCTACCGTTCGATATCGGTGACCGTGAGCCGACCTCCCACGAGAACGCGTTTGTTTCTCCTCTCTCTCTCTCTCTCTCTCTCTCTCTCTCTCTCTCTCTCTCTCTATCTATCTCGCTCTCGATCTCTCGCACTACAGGTTTTGCACTTGATTAATTAATCATTTGGAGATCGTATTCACCTTTTTGCACTCAAAATTGTTGCAGGTCTATTATTCACTCTTCTGTAAATCAAACTCACTCTTACACAGAATAAAAGTTCACCTTGGTATTTTTATGTAATCTTTCTATTATATGTGTGTATCGACTGGCCACCCTTTATTTCGACTGTTAGACAGTCAAACGGGTGAGTTTGATTTGTAAAAGGGTGAATTTGCCTGATCCCCCTCTTCGGTTCCTCCACGATCGATTCGATTTTCAAAGGCGGAACGCACGCCACACCGCGCCGCGTCAAAAGCTAATGACACAAAGACAGCCTCCCATCCTCCTCCGTTTCTCGCCAGCCTCCCGCCAACCCCGTAACCAGGATTAATTTACAGGGAACGCGGTTTCGGAATGGTATATCATTCTCGGCCGTGAAATCGCGTCTTTCCCCGAATCGTCGGCTTCGCCGGAAGACCGAGCGTGCGGTTTCCCGTTGCTCATAAATCACCGAATGCTCCGCGCACCCTTACGCAGACCCAACCGTTCGGATCCGAAAGGGATGCACGTCGAACTATACCGTTCTCCAGCTACGTCGTTTTGATATCTAACCTGTCTAACGTAGACATGGACCGCTGCGACGCGACGCGCCGCTCCGTGCCATGCTGTGCCGTCTGTAATATACAGAATTGAAACGTGAATAATCCGCAAACAAACTAGTTCACACTTGCCTGTCACTTTTCTACCACCTCACACGTCTCTAGATTAACTGCAAGTTCGATTGCTCGAGTCCACGATGTATTGTGAAAAGTAAGATTTTGCGAGAAAAACAAATCTCGTGTGATCTTGTTGTTTTTTTACAAAGCAATGTTACAGAGAAATAATTCTCTACAGTGAACCTCGTGGAGGGTCTAATACAAAATACATTAGTGGAGTAGACCGTAGATTGCCGTACAACAAGATTTCTGCGTTCTGCAAAATTCTACTGGAGGCATCGTTTCGAGTTATATCGAGAGGAGAGGTAAAAGAGCGAAAACGAGGTCCTGAAAATTTCTTACATTTCTTACATTTCGATCTTCGAACGGGTTCGGCCATTTGTTTCGTCCCCGTGACAAATTCTTCTGCCTTACCGCACCATGGACTATTCTCGAGGACCATTCCTCTCGAGGACGTCCTCTCGCCGACGAATTCATCGTTCGCTCGGGGCTTCGTTAACGCGTCCCAAAGGCGGTGGTAACGCAAACGCGTGACGAACCTTAACGAGATGAAACGCGATTAGAGTCACCTCCGGGCTCGCTCGGCGGCCGCCACCACCCGCAACCTCCAAACCAGTGTCCCCCGTGCCTGCAGTTACTTCGAATCCTGGACTCTTTCATACCCTAACAATTTCATCGTACCACTGTACGTGGTATTTTTCAAAACGATCTTCATAACTGTGGACACAAGTAGATTCAAATTCTAATTTACAAGAATGTCCACAACGCCGCGCGCGCGCGAATATTGTTACGTTCAATGTTGTTCGTTCTCTACGTAAGAGAATCGCAGTCTGTCACTTTGCTCATTTATTGCACGCCTTATCCCTGATTCATATACATATAGAAAGTATCAAGACAACAATGCACCGTGAACTGTGAACCGTGAACCGTGAACCGTGAACCGTGCAACGTGCAGCGTCGCGTCACGCGTCGTTTCAGAGTTCTACTCGAATCACCGTTGATCTTTTCTCTTTCTTTGCTCTCTTTCCGTGTCTCGAGAAACTCTCGAACTCGGCCGATTATTCGAGTGCCAATCGCAGCGACGACTAACGAGGCGACGATTATTAAAATAATTGCGAACCGATCGCTCCTCGCTTGAGAGGCTCGTGGGATGGCGTTCGTTCGAGGTAGACGCTACGAATACTAAATTCTCAGCGAGTTCGCTTGTTTCGACTTTCGACGATCGTCGCTCCCATGGTCTCTCCTTGCTGCGCTCGCCGTGCCGTAATCGTAACAAGATATTCAGTTGGTTATAGATTATTAGTTGCTAGTGTCGCGTTCCTATTTCCTATGCGTTTAGCGGCCCCTCGGTGAACTGTATCATTTTGTAGCAAGTTCTAGAGTAAAAGGAAGGGACCGCAAAGCGTTAAAACGACTACACCGCGTCGCGTCGAACAACACTGAAAAGGAGGCCAAAAGTCCGCGAATTGTGTTTAGCGGGTGGAACGTGTAGCGCAGCAGCTACATTCTGCTCTTCTTAGCTAACTTTGCTAACGACCCTGTCGTCCCGGCTCCTTCTTCTCCTTAAATACGAGCCAACTCGGAGATAAGCCGGAACTGGTTAAACCGTCGCGTCGTGCTTCCTTCCGACGACGTTACCAGACGTTTATTTCTGCCGAGAGACAGAGACAGCGAAAGCGAGAGAGAAAGCGAATGAGAAAGAGAAAGAGAAAGAGAAAGAGAAAGCTATGGGACGAAAAGCAGGCTCTCGTTCCGGAGCGGTTCCTGGTCGGCAAGGATTCCGGAGATAACCGTGAGGAACAATGTCTTCCGGCGCCTCGCTTTTCCGACGGATTACGCCGAAACAAAATCGCCAGGCTTCCACGACGAGCAAACAGGAACAGAGAGGAACGGAGCAGCGAACTACTCTTCGTTTGATATTCAACGCGCGGCGAACGATATTATCTCGAAACAATTGAATTAACCGCCATTGAAATCAAGTTATTTCGAGGCAGAATAGAGGCCGTGTAGAGTCGGCGCATACAAAGTGGCGAAATTTTGGAGGCGTCGATGATAGCGCGACAGAGGGTAGAGCCCCCCCCCCCCTCTGATCGACTATGCAGGGGTGCAGCGCTTAAATGCGATCGACGCGCGCGTTAATTAGATACCCGTTCGCGAACGCCCGATAATTGCGTAACGCGACGCGCAGAGTCCACCGATGGAACTGCGACCACTCGAGAAAACACGCCAAAGTCATGGTCGGTCGTTGACTGTCAACGCTTCAACGCTTCTACACACAACGTTACCAATAAAACACCATTTCTTCTCTAAACGCATTATTGGCACGAAGACAAAATTTTATACTCGATTGACGTTCGCCACACTGCGTCGTACACTTGTACGCTTTCTGCGTCTCGATGCGTGCGTTCACCTTCACTCGGATTACACTAATGATGATCGCGGCCAACCTTTGGGTCCGCGTGGGTCGCAGGTACGTCGCGGCGCGGCTACCGGCACCAATTTTTCAATGGCCGAGAGGGGTGAGAAGCCTGAATAGAGCCCCCCGCCCCAAAACGACGGGGTGGGGCGAGGCGAGGCGATTCAGGACGCGGGATTATGTTTATACCTTTGCCTAGCACCAGACATTCCAGTGGAAACGTCACGTTCCGAGAATTGTCCTGTTAGTGGGAATATGTATATTCTCAATATACCAATATCCCAATATCCCAATAACCATAATAGAGAAGGTCTTCCGAAGGACCACCGTGTACGATTCAGATTCAGGTACGGAAAAACCGCGGTCTTCAGCTTTCAGAAAATACGCACGATTGCTTGGACAGTTGTTTCGGAAAATAGACAAATTCTACCTACCTGATAGGCAATCGGATCCACGCTCCTTCCACATGCCTTCTTCTTAACCAGCAGATATCGATAATTAAAACGCTTACGAAGCACTGAAAAAACTGGCAATACGTATAATACATTAGAAAAATAACGATATAAGGTATCTACCGAAATGAACCATTCTTTTCGTATTCTTAAGTAAGCGAAGAAATAATTAATAAGACCGAGATAGATACGACCGAAGTGAAAACTTGTATGGAGATTGCACACTGCACTTTGCTTTCACTTGGAACAAATTCAATTAAAAATATTAGAACCCGTCATTTCGACGAGACCTGTAAACCTAGTGTCGACTACGTTAACAGATAGTAAACTGATATGTAGAGTAACTGATCTGTAACACCATATTATACCATGTTGTGCGTAAATGTAACATTTATTTCGGCATAAATTATGACGATAGATACATAGATTAGGTGTAGATACAAAATGAATTGACTGTAGACAGGACTGTAGTAGTGAAAATACACTAATGCGTCTGTTGCACCAGTTTCCGTACTCGAATTGCTTCGTTTGATTCCGGTTTTGCGAGTTCGAATCGATCGCCGCGACTGCCTGCTACGATCGGAACGACGCGCGACGCGCGACGATTTCCAACGACAAGGAGGGCCATCGTTTCGTTAACCACAAGCAACCATCCAACATCGTCAAGCCTGTCGTCGCCCGTCGCCGATTTTCGCCGGCGTCGACTGCGAGTCGTCATGAACCTGAAACGACGATCTTTGATTTTCCGAGGTGTCGCGAAAACTATCCTTGCGCCCTTTTTTACCAAGGTTTTTTGATTTTGAAATCCGTCGAACCCCCGTGGGAGGTAGAGGAAGGTTCACGCAACCCACCTATCCTACCACATAGCACCGGACAGGAAAACGAGACGCGTTCTCCTCTCGACTATAAAGCGGAGACCGCCAGCCTGCGAACCAATCTCGATGGGAACAGAAACGGAAAAGTCTCGCGGAACGCAACCATCTTTGGCAAAATATCCGCGCGTCGCTTATATCGCTTATGGCGCTTACGTCGCTGCGCGCGTCTCGGTCGTAATCGATTTATTGTTATGTATATCCGTATTGTGTATAATTTATATATATGTATATATATATATATTTATTTATATTTATATATATATATATACATATAATATATAATACAATATAATATAATGTAATATAATACAATATAATTTAATATAATATAATATAATATAATTGTATACGTATATGTATATATATATATCATATGTATATGTATATATGTATATATATATATTTCTTACGAACCGTTCCACGATTAATTAGGATCACAGCCATAGCTTTAAATACGAATGTTCAGTTCGTATTGTGTTTAAGACCGAATACGATTACGCTTTAATATATGTGTATATGTATGTGTATATGTGTATATTTATGCGGATAATACGCGAGTGTCTGTAGTTCGGACGCGAACAGCAAAGGATTGAAAACACGCGTCCACGTTGTTAACGTTATTATCCTTACATTGTGGGTCTGTTCTAGTGGCTACGTAACATCGATTACAACGAGATACGAGTGAAACAGTGGTACGAGACATTGAACAAGAATCGAAAGAGTATTCGTATCGTTTGTTTGCTGGTTGTTTTGCGGAACAAGAATTTACTTTTGCATCGAGTCGAAACTAAGAATCGAAAGCGGGCTACGCGCGTTCTAGATAGATTATATTTGTACTCGGCATGTGTTGTTCAAGCGATCATCTACAGCATCTACAGCATCTACAGCATCTACAGCATCTACGGACTAACGACTACATTTTCGTACGGTGCGAGAGCTAGTGGACGGTCCCAGGATCGGTCCCAGGATCGATCCCCGGACGTACCATCGTCATTCGATGATACCGAAACCGACCACTCGCTCGCCTAACAAGCTAGAACGCATCGGACGCGTCTACTACATAGAACGAGTCGATTATCTTTGGCTACGATTATCGTATCATATGTATATGTGCTGAAACGCCTCGGTCACTGTCGCATGCTCTGTCACCGTTATTTGCTGCACGTTGCAGAAAAATTCAGAGAAGAACATCCACTTTGCCGAATACTTAAATCCTTAAGGAACCTTAAATACGATCACTTTTTTTGTTTGCTATTAACTAACGTCTCAAAACAAAAAAAAAATTGTAATACGGTACCGCTCGAGAAATTAAAATCGCTGTTCTAATCAACTACACTGATCGATTCATCGCGAAACCGCGATTATTTACTAGTCACGAATTTTCTCCAGGTTCAAGTACCTTAATAGATATTAATTTTGCAGAAAAATTCGCGCAGAACAACTTGTGAGAAAGTGTTTCGAGTAGCGTGGCGTCCTGCGACAATAATCGAGGCGCTTGCATAAACCCGAGATCGTTCCGTCGCGCGTCGCGACGACGGCGGCGATTCGTTTGCTATCGGTGCCGTCTATAAAAAATAAAATTGACCATCTCGATCAATGGTGATACGGTCCGAAACGAACGATCCTCGTCGTCGTACGGCGTACGGCGTCGATCGAGTGCGGTGTGTGGGTGAGATGATATAAACTACGACGACGACGTCGACGACGACGACGAGACAATAATGACTAGAACACTAACGATAACGATACCGACCACACTAATTTTCCTACGACCGCTACGATACATCCTACGGTTACAATTTCGCTACACTCGGAGGATAGAGACTCCTGTTGCCGCCGAACTTCCGTGGACATCCGACATCATAGATATTCGTTGATCGCGGAATCGAATGTTCAGACGGCAGCTCGGTTTGCGAACAGGTTCGAACAGACTAGAGACCCGTTGCACGGCCGGCGAAGATGGGCTTTGTTTCTCTTGCTCTCTTCGGATTCCCGAGGGAAGCGTGGAACCGAGCAGTCGTGCAGTCGTGCAGCCGTGCAGCCGTGCAGCCGTGCAGCCGTGCAGCTGTGCAGCCCCGGGTCCAAGCTATGGCTAAGTAGTCAGGAGGGACCGTGATATCGGACGTGTACGTTCACTTAAACCGCTACCTACCTAGGACACCGGCTACCCGAAAAGAGACAAACACACCGAAACTGTGTCGACAACAAGCGAGGACGAGCTTCTATCCACTGTGGTGCTCGGTTAAATTTACACGAGCCGGACCCCACGGTCCCACTCTTCGGAGCTTGGAAAACCTATTGTTCGTGTCTTCGTGTCTCGCAACAAGTCTCGCGAAACGGCACAGGGCAAAGGGGACAAAGGGAACAGACCCCTGCTCGCTCCACCTATCTCCACCGTTCGCGCCCCCACAGTCGCAATGTAAAGGCATTGACGTTACACGCTACTGTATAACCGCCTTGAAATACTCTGACCAATCGGCATTCCTTTCACGAGACTTTTTGCGAGTCGTGTAGAATGTACAGTACCTCGGTGGACAATGATAAATGTTCAGCCCCTGAGAATTAAACAGCTGTCAACCGAATTCGTGAAAATTTAACCGGGCTCAACTGTATCTATCTATCTATCTATCTATCTATCTATCTATCTACCATCTACCTACCTATCTCTCTAGCGCTATCCATGAGCAAGCTACGCAAGTATAATCGATACTCTGTCCAACGAGACGAATCTGCTTAGCAACCAGCATGCGCGTCCTTTGGTAAGTATATCTGAGAAATATAACTCGATCTCTCGACAGAGGTCGCAATCGAGTCACTACTGGTTCGTTTAAATACGTTTGCTGTCTCGACTTGTTGGACAAAGTGTAAGCTCTACGAAGGTCTCCGAACAATGTCGCTGATAAAAGAGCAACAAGCTCGCAACTAGCTCGCAACAAGCTCGCAACAAGCTCGCAACAAGCTTCGCCAGTTCTTGCATACGAAAGCGAAACTTTTCGGACGTCTACTCGGGTGTATACCTAGGCGTCTATTTGTGTGTACACTTTTGCGTTTACTTGTTGGTGTGTAGACTTCGGCATCTACTTGTGTGTATATTCGTTTACTATCTCGTGCTAATACGCGTCTGCTACGGTAGCGCATTCTTAAGCGTCCGCTCTTTTGCACATCCAAGTGTCCACCGCTATCCCCAGCACCTGAAATAGGAGTCCGGAACGTTGAATTTTCATTTTCACTTGACAATGTACTGGCGGTACAAATTTGTAGATGCGGGTCGGATCGAACGCGAACACTCGAGTGTGCGCTACCGACGCTACTGCCGCTACTGCCGCTACTGCCTGCTGGCAAATCAGCTACACCGCTAACGATACGTCGAACAAAGCGTTGCGTTTCTACGACAAACGTTTACGGCCGTCTAGACAGCCTTTTCTACGAGAGCACATATCTACATACGACATCGAGTGTGTTTCTTTTTTCAGAACTGTGCCTAACATCGCCTTTAGAGATCAACGTCTAAGCTGCTGCTAGATGTACTTTTCTTCTAGACTTTGTACGCGGCGTTCGCGGGTCGGGGGAACGAGCGAGAATAATTCCAACACGATGAGAACGGTTCTCTAGAATGCGAGCGACGAGAACACGGCGGAAATGGCGATACGCAGAGAGAACTCGGACCGAAGGAACTGCCTTCTGTCCACGATGTGTCGCAATCGGACAGCGACTAGGAAGAACAGGAAGAACAGAAAGAACAGAAATAATAGGTCCAATTCTCAAATGATAGATTATACACTTGTTTCCCTGATGAAATGTTGTTTGCAGTACGTTTTACCGTCGAAAATAATGTAAATCAATGAATTATCGTTCACGAGGTAGCACAATCACGATTGCCGTTTATTATCACACAAATGCGTCATTCTTTTCTATTGTATATTGTATACTTCCGAGTAAAAATTAGGAATGGAAAGTGTGTCTACGTCTTTGATGCAACGAAATCTCGTTTGCTGTACATACGTTCTAGTGTTGCGTTCCATGAAAATCGATCAACGACCGTAGACGAACCGTGATTGGGGCAATTTGCGTTCTTCGTGAAGCCAAGTCTATTACCTCCGCGTACAAACTCTAAACGCATCATCGTCTTTCGTACACTTTCGAGCAGAAGAGACAAGAGAGTCTGTGTCTCGTGGGCATCGTGGACAGAATGCAACGCGCAGCACGACGATCGCTCGTCCCGTTCCCGGCGAA
Source organism: Lasioglossum morio (assembly GCA_916610235.2). Lineage (NCBI taxonomy): Eukaryota > Metazoa > Arthropoda > Insecta > Hymenoptera > Halictidae > Lasioglossum > Lasioglossum morio. The sequence continues at coordinate 73,367 of OU744323.1, forward strand.
TCGCGAAAAACCGATAAACCCTGTAACGTGTAACGGCTAAATGGCGCGCGGAAGTTCGATCGGGTTTGTCGATCGTTTCCACGTTTTGCCGAACGAAATTCATTCTGCCGATCTACGAAGAAGGCGGCTGAACACGCAGGAGGAACGCGAACGGATGGATGGATGGATGGATGGATAGATGGATGGATGATTAGATGGATGGATAGATGAATGAATGAATGAATGGATGAACACACGCGCGTGGACAAAGATCGAGTCAATAGAAGGGATAGGTGAATGAGGGAGAGAGAGAGAGAGAGAGAGAGAGAGAGAGAACGAGATAACTTGAGCGAGAGAGGATGCGGAACAAGGAAAAGAAAGGACAGATCGAGAAACAGACGAGAAGCGTTGTTCGTTATCGTTTCAACTAGCAGATAGATATCGTTGCCCCGGGCGACCATCGGAATGCGCGCAGCCACGGACGGAGGTACGATCGATCGGCGGCCATTTGTAGGAGCCGCGCATCCTGTCGATCGCCGGGAGCAGACGTTTACGATTTAGGATCGCGTCTTACAGCTATGTCATCCGTGGTTGCGGCGATCTACGCGCCGTTGAGCAAAGCCGAAAGTACAAAAATCTTCGAAAATTGCGGCCGACCGATCGCGAGAGACGAGTCTCTCGGTTTCGTTCGGTTTGTTCCGATCGGTCCCGATCGGTCCCGATCGGTCGTTCGATCCGCCGATACGAGACACAAGATCGAACGATCGATCGCCGAGTGGTTTCGATCTTGTTACCGCGGTTCCCGATTCGCAGGACGCGTCGTGACGCGGCCAACTTTCTACTCGTTAACAAAAATAAGTATCGCGCGAACTATGGCACCGATTCACGACGATCCCTTGTCACTCCAAGAGTATGTTTCTATACACGTGCAGTCACACACACACACACACACACCCACGCACGCCCGCACGCACACACACACACACTTTTGTGTTTCGCTTCGTTTTCTCGTTTCGCTTCGTTTCGTTCTAGCGGCTACCGTAGCGACCGCGCAGTACCCTGGAAATCCGTTTCTCTTGGGCAAAATGATGCTTTTAAATAAAATTGTTGTACAAACATCGATTAAGAAACCAACTTCAAAATCGAAAATTTTAGTAATTTTATAGAATTATTAGACAGCTGAATTATTAGATATTAGACAGAAAAACGGATGATGGCAATGTTTTTAAATTGAACGAATATTCTCACAGTTTTCTATGTCTTCTAAAGACATAAGATAATTAATTACAATTAAAATAAGTATGGCCAGAAAAAGAAGAGGTTTCCAGGCGACTGTGGAGCGGTTCGTTGGTTTGAGCGGTGCTAACGCGGCAAGCTCGCATAAACGCAAAGCGCACCAAGCCCGAAAACATCTCGCGAAAACCGGCTACACTACAAGCACAACGCCGAACGAATCGATTCGAATCGATTCGAATGGTCGGCTATGCGACTCGAACAGAGTACCCGATGTCGATGGCAACGTGAAAGACGCGACGCGACGCGACGCGACGCGACGCGATGCGACGCGACGCGAACGCGACGTCAACGTTAACATCGAGGTTTCGCTTGAACGGTGGACGAGAAAGCATCGCGCGTCGCCGCGCCGAAGGGAGCTCTGCGTAGGAAACCGTGGCGGCGCTCGTCGTTGCTCTCTCGTCGCCCTGTCCCTTTCGGTGAGGACCTTACATGCTAATACTTTGGAAAATCGTTTTCTTTGGTATCCTCGATCACCTTTTGTATACACGATTTTAGGTATCGTTCGTCGCTAAATTACAAACTATTATATCTTCATTCGAGCTACGTTTTAAACACTACCTTTGGACGTTTGACATTTGCTTTTTGTTCGCGGGTGCTCGTCGTTGTTTTGGCCCGCTACTCTAACACTCGCGCTCGTTGTAAGCTCGGATCGCGACAGCGACAACGACGACGACGATGGTGAGAGCGCGGAAGCGGATACCGAGGCGGAGAACCTTTCCGGGAATGGAAACCTTCCTTTCCCTTTCCCTTTTCTCATTTCTTTTGACGCGTCTTTTACGCGTAGTGCTCGCAATCCCCACGCTCGGACAGCGTGGGCGTGGACGGACACTAGGAGGTGTTCGCATACTCGTAGGCCTTTTCGTAGTCCCGCCGGCGAATCACCGCGAAGTGAGTCATTTGGAAGGTGTTGGTTTTTTTACAGCCACGCTCCAACGTGCCCGTCATACTGTAACCCATGTTGAAGTCGCTCGACGAGACGTTCGACGTCAGGTACAACTGCCGACAGAAAGAAACCAGGCTCGTTCAGACCCCGAACAAACCATTCAACTTACCGACTCGACGTATTCAAGATTTTTGCTAATCGAAGCGCTTCAACGAAAGATGATCCAATATCGCGAGATCTAGTATCCCGATCGTAGTTTTTTTCAAAAGATTAGTTATCCGAGGTTGATCTAACCGCCGCGCCGCCGCCGCCTACTGCCTCGACGATACAATGCGACTATGCGCAGAAGGGAGCAGACGTTGGGCACGCGTTCGTGCCGTTCTACATGTGCTGCTGACGGTTGCGCTTTAGCGTCATAAATTTCTATGTCGTCCATACGTTACACCGTCGCCGCACAATAGAAGCCACTTTAGGATTTGGGTCATTCGGAAAAGCCCAGGTTTCACTGGCTTCTCTTCTCTTCCCTTCGCCTCGCCTCATCACGCGTTTCTTCACCACTCGACCCCTTCGTCCCTACACTCTCCAGAATCTCTTATCGGAAAGAAATTCCTCCATCCGTTTCCATCCGTTTCCATCCGTTTCTCCGCGTCGATATCAGACAAGATTTAATGATCTTGAGGGTCGGATCCCTATACTCTTGTCTATCTGATCAGCCAAACTCTTAACGCGGGCAATTTAACAGTTAATTTAACGATTGAACGAAGGTTCGAGCATCAACATCTTCGATGAACAATAAGTTGGATTTCTCCGAAACCGATGGATTTTTCTGTGACAGCATCACGAGAGTCGAGCCGTCCGATGAGAAAATGTTGCAAGTCGAAACAGTCAAGTATTGGATAATGAGCAACTAACAAGAATTATTGTCCAAATGTAACACGACTGAGTCCAAAACTATTTAAAAAGCCTGTACATTTACCGACACAAGAGATACATACGCGTATACAGTACTCTTAAAGAACTTTGTGATCGCTGTACTTAAAATACGTGTATCGACTTGCACCAGTTACGCAATGAACGGCACACTTGGTAGGTACCCGAATGGGAAGCGAAAAGCGGAAAGCGGAAAGCGGAAAGCGGAAAGCGGAAAGCGGAAAGTGGGAAGCACGAGAGAAACGCGAAAGGCCTGATAGAAGATGATGGTGTGAGTACCTTGAAATCGGGATCGGTTGTCATTCGCTTAAAGGAACCGATAATGTAAAGCGTGCCTGTCCCAGAGTCCACCATTTTCGCCTCGGTGCTGTACCTGGAACACACGAGATCGCCCGATTCAGTCAACGTAGACGCGCACACCCATACTCCCTATCGCCGGGACATTCCCGATGATCGAGTATTATAATTACGCGTCGAAATCGCGAGCGTCGCGTCCAAGAGTACGTACATACACGTGTGTACGTATAGAGAATTGACGAGTTCCGGGGGGCAGGTGTTTTCGCGATACGGTCGAAAAAGTTCCAGCTGTCGGCGACATCCGACAGGTCGCTCCCGACGAACGAACGCCCGTTCGCTCGGCTCTCGTAAGCGTTTTATCGTCTCGTAAATCGGTAATGCGATTAACGTTGCCGGGGCGCGACACGATTCAGGTTCGCGGGGATCAGAGGGGGTGAGAGCGGCTAACTTGTTCCGCTTTTATTTTTTACCCGGACCGATATTTCATGCCCTTTCCGTCTGGATTACGTTGCTTCCCCAAGAGGTCTGCTCTTGAAAGGGACGAGCGAGTTGCACGCGCCGGTAATTCGCGAGACCAGAACAAACAGACACAATTTATTTAATGAAACTAGACAATTGACACCTCTGATTTCGATATGGATATGTTAAAAACTTCGATATTTCAAAGAATTTTTTTCTCTTTGCACGGTAGCGGAGCGGCGGTCTCGCTCAGTTCCCGACCGAAATACATATACGAAAAGCGTGGATGGAGAAGGTACGCTTAGGATATGGGCGAGCAGTATGAGAGAACAAGAGACTATAAAAGACCGTGGGAGAGCACGAGAGAGCGCGATTGCGTGTGAGAGGGCAGATCAGCATAGTTCAGAGGACTGGTGAGGAGTGGATAGGAGAGGAGAGGAGAGGAGAGGAGAGGAGAGGAGAGGAGAGGAAACGGGAGGGGGAGAAGCTTCCCCGGTGGCTCGAGGGGCTTATTCCGGCGAGCGGTTCAGTCGGCGACGATCATTAAAAGTTTAAACGCCCTCCATTCAAGTGCGGCGGATTCAACACTCGGTTTAAAATCCACTATGGCTGGTGCTTTGACTTTTCCTCCGGTCCTCGATTCGCCGCACAAAGGAAACTGCCTGGCGGAGCACCCTTTCGATGCTCGATCGTGGCCGGTTTAAGACGCGTTACGTACGATCATCGATCCCGCTCTCTTCAAAGAGCTGATTCGCTGGACGCGGTCACGATCCACGCATGGCGACCTAAAACGCGTAACGCGTTCGCCACGAAATCAATTCAATTTTTACAGTTTTTACAGTTTTTACAGTTTTTTATCTCGACTATTCGATTCTATGATAAATGCAACATTATGTGTGCACGATTCTGAATCACAGCCTATTCAAGGCTTATTTTTAACGGTCAAACGCGACTATATTCGATTGTCCCGATCGTTTGAATGTATGGTAGGATAGAGGATCCTAGAATCGGTGAATAGGAAAATAATGGAAAAATAATGGAAAACGAAAGGAAATTGTGATCGATTAGTATTGGCAACAGCAACGATACTCGACTCTTTCGATTGTTTCGCTGTGGGAGAGAAAATCGGCGAATCGAAAAATAATGAGAAACGAATAGAAATTGTCGTTCGAAAGGTGTTGAGCGTGGCGCGAGAACTCGCGCGAATAACCTGATAATCCGTAGCTGCGAAAGGGAAACAAGAGGACAGTGAAGTTTCGGACGCGCGTTGTCCCTGTAATTTTCGAATGACGGCTACGCGACTACTACGCGACTACGCGGCTATACGGCTATACGTACCAGCAGCTATACCGGCTGTAACGAGGAATAGACAATTCCGGCCACGTACCAGCAAAAGCTCGAATTTCGGCCGGGCTGGAAATACGATTACAGGGAGAGAGCGTCGCGACGACGACGTCTACGTAACCCTGCCGCGTACGTGCCCTAGCCTGGCGCCTAAACGCCAATTCGTCCAGGACAGTGCAACGCGTACCACCTATTTTCTCGAACAACTAACAAATATGTATGCCAAGTATTTCCGAAGTAAGCTGCCGATTCCTATCCCCAGATCATGGGAATTGTAAAGCTATCTATGCTCAACATTGAAACAACGCCGAGCAACTTGGAAAAAATCAAGAAGAGAGAATCAAAAGTTGCCGCATGTTGCTTCGGTGTGAACATAGCTTGAAAGTTCTGTGTGGAAAATTTAGTGGAATCGGGGATAGGGGATAGGGGATAGGGGATAGGGGATAGGGGATAAGGGATCTACGCTAACGTCTCTAAACATTGGTAGTTGACGTTGTTCGAAGCTGTTTTTCCTTACCGTTCCAGAAGGGAAATCTAGGTGACAAAAGTTTTGAAACCGCGGAGACTGGCCAACTCGACACGGACTCGCGATTTACGACTTGCGACTTACCACTTACCACTTACCTCCTGGTCCCAGCGACTTCGACGACCTTGCACCGACTCCGACTCCACCAGAACAACGACAACGTCCAGTAGGAACTGCTAGCGCTTCTCGCCCAGCCCTCCTCCGGGAACAGGAGCACCTGCGGCAAACGATCAATCGTTTATATGATTATTCACCTTGTAACTTGTAACTCTGAAAACTACTGAAAAAACCTTTCATATTCAATTATTTCGACAATTATTTCAAAATCCTATTATCGGTATTGTTACCGATATTCGAAAATTCTTCCAATTTTTTCTGTTTTATATCTTACCCGGCCAATAAATAGCAAGACATCGGTGATCTAGTACATAATCGGTAGCTTCAACAGATATCCTCAAGGGATATACCTATTATTATGTATTATTACGTTACATTATTTCACTTTAGTGTATGTATATTATTTACTGAAGGAAGGCACGTCTTTACTTGTGAATGACGCGCTGAGACTGGTAGTCGTAGAAGAAGAATTCGCCGCGTATTTAAGTATTTACTTATTTGAAAATAAGCTGTGAAAAACTTGTAAGATTTAAAAGGAAAAAGGAAAAAGGCGGGGCGCATGCAACAGACAATTGAGTAGGGCGAGTGCAACAAATTGCTTGTCGGCAACACAAATTTGAACTTCGTCCATCCAGCAACCGTATGAAAGATCGCGTGCTTCTCCGACGCTGTCCGACGACGCAGTCCGACGCGCGACGCGACGGCTCGAGAGACGAGAATGCTCGATGACCGAACGCTAACGACGCCTATGTTCCGTTTCCAAGCATCAGCCGGAAGCAGCGCGGTACATCGAAAATTGTTCCTCGGTTTGACTGAACAAAGCGCGACAGGACGCGACACACCAGTCGGCAGTCGTTTCGACGAGAAGCGACGTTGGCGCAAGGTCCATACGTCGTCCATGCGTCGTCCATGCGTCGTCCATACGTCGCGTGCGGCGGTTATCGAGCGCGACTACGATGCTCCACGATGGATAGCAGCTTCTCGTTAACACCCTCTCCCTTCCGCTTCGTATCGCCCGACGACAACGCGTTCCGGATTCCATCTGTCGCGCTCCAAAGATTAATCGCCGCTTTCCGCCTCCAGGATCCTCCTCTTAACTCGCGATACAGAAGCTGGAAGACTTTAAACTATACGCAGGACTTTTCATTTTAAGAAAAGTATTCCTGATTTTGATAATTTCTCGATTAATTGCAAGCTACAACAGGAATCAAACAACATTTTCTTTACTCCTTCAATCATTTGGATACGATGATAAGTATCAACACCTTCTACATGTACTCATCGAGAAGAGAAAAAGTTTCAAAGGAAACACACATACAAATACAAACCGCGACTCGTGGAATCTATAGAACGAATTCCGAAACGCGACGACGCGACGTCGGTGGCGCTACATAAAACGACGCGTCCCGTTTTTCGCGAGCATAGTCCGAAAGACAAAGAGAGAGAGAGAGAGAGAGAGAGAGAGAGAGAGAGAGAGAGAGAGCACGAAAGCCGAAACTACGAAAGTAGAGAGAATAAAGTCGTAACGCGAGAACCGGATCGCGTTGTACCTCCAAAATTGCGTTTCCTGCAAATTTTCCGAGAGCATGCGCCCTCGGCCTCGACCTCGTATTCGTCCTTCCGTTGTTCCGCGGCTACAAAAAGGGAAAACTTTCATCGAATTCGCGAGCCATTCGAGAGGTCGGCCATTCGGCCCCTGGAACAATCCTTCATTCCCTTTTTCCCAGATAAGATCGATCCAGGAATTTTGTACGGAGAGACTTCTGCGAGCAGGCATCGTTTCGATCGCGATCCCTATCAGCGTTTTGCTTTACCCTCTCGTTTCCTTTGCGACTCGCGCAAAAATTATGAAATCTACTTTTTTCCGACATTTCGGATCAAATACCCGATTGTGCAACGCGTGCCTGAACCAGCTCTAGACATCGCGAATCCACGAAAAGTGGTTGGTCAAAAAAGTAGCCAGTGGTCTCAACGAAATTTTCAGATCCCTTTGAGATCGAGCTGCATGTTCGAGAGTAGCGGGACCGTCGCAGCAGCCGTGGCTTTCGATCGAGAAGGTCGTAAGGTCGTAGGGTCGTAAGGTCGTGTTCCCTAGAACAAAGTGCACCGGATATTTTCTGGGTTAGTTGAGAAGGCAACCGCCGCGCCGCTACGACCGATAAATACGTGCGCGTGTACTACAGGGGCCGTATGCTTAATAAGTTGTATGCAGCGAAATACAGGCGCGCCCAAGTATACGGGGGTTTGCCTAGATTAAATCCGGCTTTCTACGAAATCCCAGAAATCGCGAAGAGGCCCACCGATCTGTGCGACGCCGCGCCGACGACGGTCAGCAATACTTTACACCTGCCACTCTGCAGACCTAATTAGACGCGACGGGATTAATCTTGCACGCGTAATGGGATCGCCGGCGCCGAGCCGCGCCGAACGAAACGGGTCGCCTGCGATCTCTCCTCTCTCGGACGTTCACGCGGAGGAGGGACGAGGGACTCGATCGATACTCCGGCGCAAGCACCGAGCCGTCGTCGTTTTCATTTTCCGAAGATCGTTTGGGTTCACCGTATTTCTTCAGCTTCGACTTCGTTATCGGACCGATGTCCTCTTAGTCCCCCTGGCGTCAAGTAACGACTCTGGATTTATACGGAGCGGAGTACACAACCGGAACCACCACGTATCAATAAATAATGATTTTCGTGAAAAATTTTTCAGATTTGCTTGCTAGATTTCTCCAAAATTCCAATTCATTATACAAAGTTATCTTTAATTTTGTAAGACGGAAGAATATTTTCTATTTCGACAATCGCGTTTGCACCGACTACGCTCGTAGGAATTTCGGTTTTCCCTGTTCGAGGAGTAAGTACGTCGCGCGACGTCGCCATGCTTAAAACTACGGACCGTTCAGAGTTCTGCGAATCAAAACGGCATAGACGAATCGTTCCCTCGTTTCTTCTCTTTTCCTGCTCTTTTCTTTACTTTTCTTTTCTTTTCTTTTCTTTTCTTTTCTTTTCTTTTCTTTTCTTTTCTTTTCTTTTCTTTTCTTTTCTTTTCTTCTCTTCTCTTCTCTTTTCCTTTCTACTCTCCTTCCTTCGTCTTTTCTACCCTCTTGGATTTAATAAACTCCGCACTCCGCGGTCGGCTTCTCGGACTCGAACGATTCTTGCCTGGAGAGAGTCAATCTCTGGAACAGCTCTTCCAAAGAGGACTGCTCCCGCGGAGTGCCTAGCGCCGCGTTCCAATTTCTCTGAATCGCTTTGAGGCACGTTGCCGCAACTATCTCCGAACCGAAACGGTTTCTTTTCAACCGATTTTCTCCGTCCCGATCTACTCCCTCGAGTGGCACCGGTCCAAGATGACTGTGAACTCGACCGGTCTATGTATTTACTTACATCCGTGGATCCATCGATCGTAAACGTCGCGTCGCACCGCACCGCCTCTTGATTGCACGGGTCAATCAAGGAAGCTTGCTTTCGTTTTGAACGTTTCTCATTGGCAGATATTCCTAGCCGTATGTGCTCGATACCCTGTTGACATACGACGTCGTTTTCAAGTTTGATTCGGGACAGCAGAGTTCAGAAACTTTCCTAGATGATGCGAATGCATTGCAGAAGTTCGTGGCCAATTTTCGGAGAGCCCAAGACCCGATTTCGAAGAAGAACCACGCAGTCTTCGGAGGAAAGGAATCTTGTAAAAATATGACATACGACTATGCAGCGATCGCTGGGACGAAAGAAATGTTCGCAGCCGTTATCGGCGTTCTGGCAGGATTTATCGCAGCACGGGCAACATAAAGGTGGCCTAACGGGGCGCAATTATGCGGCGTTTCGTCGATCCGTTACCGTGGAGATCGAGACGAGAGCAAACGGCTTGAACGTGACTCGATCACGCGTGTAATCGTCAGCTCGGATCCTCTCGAGTCCGTTATACGCGAGATTCGCGAGATCCACGGGATCCACGAGTGGTTAAACGGAAGCGTGTTACGGTTGACGAGTGACAGAAGGGGTAGGAGAGGGCGCAGATCCCTCGGATAACGCGGAGAACGCACACGGCACGGAGACCAGAAATACCCGCGTACAGGTTGGAGCGCGCCGCGCCGCGCCGCGCCGCGCCGCACCACGCTGGTCTAGAGGCTTGAACAAAGGAGGGTCGTTAGAAACAAGTGGCGCCGATTAAAAACGACGACGCCACCCGCTCGAATGCATCGACAAACACGCGACGACCGACGCGACGTAGACGTAGACGACGCATCGGGACGTGTTGTTCTTCGAGCAACGTTCTTTATCTTCTCTCTTTCCCGGATTCTCCACCATCGTTTCGCGTTCGATGATCGACGATCGTTCAGTCCCCCGATACAAAGTATTGCTCGCAGCTCGGTAGTTGGCACAGCCATCTGTGGAATTTCCCAAACAGAGACGCTGATATCGATACGGATATCAATAAATATTGATAATACCGCTAAAATATCGACGAGCTCGATCGTATTTCGTTCGTGGCCAACGCGATACGCGTAATCAAATATGAAAAATGCTGCTTTAATTGTCACACGCATCGAACATCGAGCGTTAAACACAGCAAACAGCCCTAGCCTTGAAATTTTGAAAATTACCTGTAAATTAACTGTATTACGGTTTTCTTTCTGTTCTTTCCAGCCCAAATTCACTTTACAGGGGATGAAATCGCGAGTTTCAAAAAAAGTTTTCAGACAAAAGTTGTTCTTTTGTAACAAGGAGGATCATCTAGTAAAACATTTATCAATTATTTATATGTATAATTAAAATAGAAAATAAATCGGATGCAGAATTTGGACAGCAAAGAAAAACGTGGTAAAATCGTGTAATACAAAAAAGCAATATAGCTTTATACGCGCTACGTATCCCCAAAGTATCATCGTTTTTCGAATTTCCGTGGGATCATTCGCTGGAAGTTTGCAGAGGAAATTAGGAGAATTTGAGACACAGGAGGACGGTTTCGACGATCGGGATCTCTGTGTCATCTTGAAATCTTGGAATGGCACCGCGAAAAAGCTCGTACGGTGAGGAGATCGTTGATCGAGAAGGGAACCGGAGGGCGTAGTTGGCGGTTCCGGTCCGTCGTCGGCGGAATCCCGAGGAAAAATTCGTCATTTCCGCAGTTGCGGCGGTAACGTCCTGCGACCTACATCAACGAGAGCGCGAGGATACATTATTACTATCATCGGAAAGCAAAGCTCCGATGGTGCGACGGCCGCAGGGTGTTTCAGGGTCGGTTGCTATGGCAATGCGCTGGGACAGCCACGGGGTGCAGCCTGGAATATCCACCCTCTTGCCTCTTTTCCGCGATTCTCCCGGTTACCCCTACCTCGCCCGTCACTCTCTCTCTCTCTCTCTCTCTCTCTCTCTCTCTCTCTCTCCCTTTCTCTCTTGCTCTCTACGCGACTCTCCCTCTTTAGCCTACACCCTCTCTCTCCCCATCAACCTTTCCCTCTCCAACCTCTTTCTCGCTTCCATTGCTACTCCCTCGTTCTCTGTCGTCCTCTCTGGCTCTCTTTCCATCTCACTCCCTCTCTCTCTATCTCTCCCACTCGATCCTACGTCTTTCTCGTTCCAATTGACGCTCCTATTCCTACCTCTGCCGTCTCCCGTTCGAATCCTACCTTGCTCCTGCTTCTTCCTTGACGCGTCTCTGTCGGATACGCGAGCCAACCGACTCTGATTCTGACTCCGATTTCTCCGACCCGTTTTCTCTCCCTTTTCTCTCTTACTCTCTCTCTCTCTCTCTCTCTCTCTCTGTCTCTCTCTCTCTCTCTCTCTCTCTCTCTCTCTTTCTCTCGTCCAACCTCGCTCCTTTCTCTCTCGAAAGAGCTTTCCTCTCCGGCGCGCGGCGCAACGCTTCTCCGTTACGTTACCTCCGACTAATCGCGCTATTCGGCCACGTTTTATTTATTCGTCGCGACGAAGGATTCCGTTTGCTCGCTCTCGCGTGTATTGTGGCGCTGCCGCGCGCCGTAACGATCGATCATGGGCCAACAGCAATAACAGCATGCATTCCAGATTCCAGATGAGAAAAAACGAGTCCGGCATCCGTACGATGCGCGATTATCGAGAGAAAGATTGCTCGATCGCTACGGAGATCACGGTCCCCGGGAATTCCACTCGATTTCAGGTGAAGCCGGACGCGTTTCCGGTCCCGGTACCGGTGTTTCCGTCGGAAGCCCTTCTACGCGAGGTCTCGCCGCCGTTTATCGGACGAGACCGGTGACTCTTCAGGAGGGATCTCGAGTTTCGAACGCGTTTAAACGTGTCGCGCTGAATCGCGCTGAATCACGGGACACCGACCGATTATCGACGCGGAGCTTTCCGACGGGTAAAAGGGTCGAGGTCGCGGTGCTAGTCTCTGCATCCCAAGGATGCGACTTTCCCGTTCAGATTCTCCATCATTTCTGGATCGTCTATATCGCGATCGATTGGTTTCACGCTTGCTACCGGTGGAGTGCGGATCTTACTGCAACATCAATATTGTCTGCATTAATTGCAACACAGTGGACATATTCTGGCTCACAAGCAGCCTCGGATTAGGTCAGTTGTCGTACAAACGACAGATGCAATAGTATAGCTATTCTTTTAACCTTTCCACTATTTAACCTATCGATTTCCGACATAAATGCATCGTATCCGCAGTCTAGCGATTAGGATTGTTCTCGGAGATTGCTGTCAATGAGAACTATCGAGAGAAATTGCAGGGAATCTGCCGCGGTCGCGCAAATATTCGTCGGATAGAGAAACTGCGAAGCCGAATCCCGTTCTCCTCTAGATATTCCATCGGCCGGAGCCGGAGCCGGAGCCGGAGCCGGAGCCGGAGCCGGAGCCGGAAACCGTTTCCGAGGAAGAAGCGAACCAACTTCCCTGCCGTACTCGATACCTCGTCGTGTCCTCGTTTTTCAGCCGCGGTCTCGTCAACGCACTTAGGATGTTGGCTTCGAACGAAGGAATGCGAGAAGACCCGGAGAGTCGTTCCAAGTTCACGGCTCGAGTGGTTCCAAGTTTCCGGAAGCCCCTGGGCCCCGGGGAAATAAATCGATTCGCTATCCGAATAGCCATTATGCGGACGTGGCTCGAAGGCAGAGAGAGAGAGAGAGAGAGAGAGAGAGAGAGAGGACGAGAAGCCGGTGGATTGGGACGTTCGAGACGAAAATCGGGAAAAAGACAAGGGAGAGGGTTGCCAGCCCGCGATGGAATAGAAAGAACGAGACGAAGATAGAGGGAGAGAAAGAGGGAGAAAGTCGATGGGCGGCTTTATCCTGGGCAACTGGGCTAAGCTAACGGTTCGGAGTTTCGAAACTCGCATCGACCGGAGTTTTCTTTCAATAACCGAGTTATTATTCATCCGGCCATTCACTGCCCTCCCCCGCGAACAGGTTCTCTGCCTCTGCCTCTGCCTCTGCCTCTGCCTATGCCTCGAATCTCGGAGCCTCGGTTCGCGACTTTGCTACGGAGGATCGAAACTTTTCCTTTGTAGACCAACGATAGGCGCGCAGACAGCGTTCGTTCCGCAGCCTCCCGCAGCCTGACGCGCGGCGGAATCCGTCCGAGAGAACTATCCGCGAGAACGGAGGTTTTTACTCCGGAGCGATTTCCGATCGGCCGTAAAATATTGCGCGGATCTTGTAAAAATACGCTTACGTTGCCGATCCCGTATTGCTTCACCCTGCTTTCGATCAACAATTCGTTCCTCCTCGCGAAACCGCTATTTCGTCAACTCGATTCCTCCGTTACCGACTCGTCAGAGGGTTTTTTTATAATCCGCCGGATTTTTGCGTTGTATTTTCGCTGTATTACGTTTGGAAGAGAGCGAACGAGAGAAGGAAGGAGACGAAAGATACATACAGACGCACGGCCGTCGGGTCGTTGGATCGTCGTCGTCGTTTGTCGTGCTCCCCGGGGCGGTGGTAGTTTCGATAAAAAGCAGCATTGTTTAGCTCGTTGAATGGCCTAGGAAGCTCGACCCCTCCGACTTTCAGTGTCGTAGACTGTAGACGGCTCTTTAACGTCGCGTCGCGTCGCGTCGGCGCGATTAAAGATATCAGCCTATGAAAGGGTCTGGTTTCTTTCGCGGTGGCTTTCTCTTTCTTCGCGAAACCGTGCCGACCGCCACGCCGAAAGGAAAACGTCTCCCGGGATCCGGGAAAGAAAAGACCAAGGGGAATATTCGCACCGCGGCGCAAGGCCGACGCGCGACGATCGCGCGCTTTTTCTTCGCTATCCTAGCTTACCGAAAGTTAGGCAAACGCAGTGTTCTTTCCGAAAGCATTCTATAAAAACGAGTGGGTGGAATAATGAACGGGGATAAAAATAGATGGGCCAACGGCCATCGAGAAAACGTTATAGCGACATTGCGAGATCCAAGGCCTCCGGGATTTCGGGCAATTCTGTGAGAAACGCGCGAGATCCGCAATCTACCGATGACTATTATTATCTACCCTGCGATTCCGTTGTATCTCGTAATCGGTCCCTGAGGAGCGAATAGCTAGAGGAGAGGATACGCGCTTACCTTGTTCGGGTATCCGTCGTATCGGAGCAGTTTCTTGCAGCATTTCCCGCGGTTCTCGTAGTAGAACATCTGGACCATTTCTGCGTGGTCCGTCGCGGCGCTGACGGTGAACGGAGCCGCACCGTCGTTGCCCAAACACCTCGATGTCGAGGCCGATTGTTGCTGGACCGGTGATTCCGGGCGGCCGAGTGGCACGCACGGACACCACCCCGAGACCATCACAACGATGGACACGGATCCAGGAAGATCCACGTCCGTGCACCCTGTTCGGGCGCCTACCACGATCGCTTCTTTCTCGCCGGAACAGGCCTTCTCATCGTTCGCTCTTCTCAACCGTCGAGCTCGTGTCTTTCCTGTCGTTCTTATCGCGCCGCGTTTTCCCACCTCTCCTCTGCCCCGCGTCTTCTCGCTCGTCCAACTTTGCGAAATTTCGCACTGGTTTCCTTCGGCAGATACTTTGGCACCGAGTTGCTTGACGGCCGCGCGATCGCCTCCCGATGCCTCCGACTACGGTACGTCGTTCTTGTCGTTGTAGTTCCCGTTCTTCTTGTTCTCGTTCTCGTTCTCGTTCTCCTTCTCGTCCTCGTCCTCGTCCTCGTTCTCGTTCTCGTTCTCGTTCTCGTTCTCGTTCTCGTTCTCGTTCTCGTTGCTGATGCCGTCGTCGACGCCGCCCCTGCGACGTCTCTCCGTAATTATCGACGAGGAATTGCGCCGACCAGATCTGGAAAAAATCATCGGTGCGAGGCGTGTTAAAATCATTCGCAAAGCTCGATTACGCTCGAAAAGACCAATTTGATTAAACAGCGTCACCTGCCCAATCAACAACCATTATAATCCAACTCTTGAAATTTATGTTCCACTGCAAGTTTACTTTTTTATCACCTATTCCCCGCTTTATCTATGTAGAGTTCTTTACTAACGACACCTTATCGAGGACATGGATTACGCTGAAGGTTTGCCTCGATCAACTACTTGACGGTGTTTCTTGCAAGTTCATTTTGCACAAAGGTTCGCAGTCCAACGATTACCTTGACTCAACTTTACGCTAAACTTCGGTCAATTTACTTCGCTGCTAAAAAGCTTAAACATCAAGATTCGCTTAAACTAACTTTCAATATCTGAAGTAACTTAAGCGCCAGTAGACAACGAGTTATTTGCAGGGATAGTCTTTATCAACTTTGCGAGTATTGTATCACCGACGACACTCCACAAATCTTTTATTCCTCGATGTTTTCGCGCAGCCTGGACCGTTTCAGGCATCGAGGGTGCAATGAAACGCAACGATACGAGAAGAATGAAGGAAGAAACGACACCAGGAAAGAACTGCACAGCGAACGGTTTGGTCCGCGAGATAACGAGATCGCGGGGAACGAGAGAGAGAGAGAGAGAGAGAGAGAGAGAGAGAGAGAGAGAGAGCTATTGAAGAGATTTCGCTCGAGGCATAAAAAGACCCAGGTTGCAGTTGGAGGGTGTATGTATAATAGTGTGGCAGTTTTTAGTGCGAACCGCGCGGACCGCGCGAACCAGACCGAAAAGACGACTTCGCACTTCGCATTTCGCGAATTGGAAATCGATTTCCATATTCGATCGATGGAGTCCATCGACGCGAGCTTTCGAAAGAAAAAGCGACGCGACGGTGTTATTCGACGACAACTCGAACGGTTAGTCGCGGAAAAGTGCCGAGGAGAGTTTTCAGGGCTTTTGAAAACCGTCTCCCGTCGTAGTCGAGGAGGAACGATCTCGTTCGACGATGCGTCGTAGGGACGTACGGGGAACACGATAGATGCGGCTAATGGAAACCGCAGGTTCGACGAACTCTCGGAAAATCAGACGGATGTCCGCGTCTCTAATCGAGCTGTATGCACCGGACTCTGGCAGAAACGGCAAACTGCTATCGAGCGGTGCGGTTTTATTCGACGATGGACCGGAGCATCCTGTATCCGGTGCAACGCGGGTTCGGATAGATGAGACCTGTAGGGCCGGCCTACCCCGTAAAACGGATATTCTGGTTTCTCTTTAAATATACAGTGAACCACGGTAACCACGGTAACCACGGTAACCACAGTTCGGACACTCTTAAAAGGACGGTAACATTTTTAATATCAGACCATACGACTTGGATGTTTTTACAAACATATGGCGCGAAAAAGAAATTTTGAAAAAATTCCAAGCGGTTCTAACTATTATACAAAGAAAATTTTTAACGGAAAACTGCCATGAACAAGTTGCCGAAAATCCCCTCATGAGATAATGAAAACAAACAAGTTTTATAATTGGATTAGTAGAGAGGATCACACAGATACATTATATGTATACCCAACACCAATAACAATACAAATTAGTAGCTAAACCAAACAAAAAAATTATACCATAAGATGTGTAGAACTTTGTAAAAATTCCTGAAGACTATGAAATTTTGCCGCGTTTAAGTACATCAGACTGCCCCTTTAAATGTTGCCGGCGCGGCACGGCGCGGCACGGCGCGACTGCCTGCCTCGGATTATATTACCTACGTAAATGCGCGCCAACCACCCGCAATGTCTGTCCGTCGTTCGACATTCTTGACCCCATCCTCTACACTCTACAGTTTCCAATCTCCGGTCTGCAGAACAACGAAATCGAGATCCAGATCTCGGATTCGAGATCTCGCGGGACCAGGTGTACTATCGAGATGCTTAACCGCATCGATATATCTTTCGTTTTACGTTCGTAAAGCCTGTGATGGAAGAAGATGAACGAATTATTTTTCCAGTGTAAGAACAGTGATTCTACCTTGAAAATATCCTACCAAAGCGGTTTCGTCGTCCTCTTATGTAATACGTTCGCAATCATAGTTTGCCCCGATAGCAATCTCCATAATCATAACTTTTTAGGATTTATGATAACTATTACTCATAAGTTTTAGAAAAAAATATGGAAAGAAATATTATCTGAAAATTTTCATACCTTCTAGAGTACCGTGCATCGTAACTAGACAGCAAATTTCATGCATTTGTAATATGAATGAAGAAGCAAAATAAAAACTTCTGGAGACATTATACGAATTTAAAAATACCGCGTTATTTCGAATCAAAGTTTTTCGAGTAAACGCGTTGGAAGTAGGCGTGGAAATAGGCGTGGAAATAGGCGTGGGAATAGGTGTAGAAATGGGAATGGAAATCGGATAGAAGCTAGAAAATTGTACCAGTCTGAAACCGTGAGTGATCCATCAACCGCGATTCTCCATACGCAAATCAACTATTCATTTCCCTCAAGAGAAACAGAGACAACGAGGTTTCATTCGCACGAAATACATATTACGGTTTTCGCAAGCTTCTTCGCAGACCGTCCTGAGATCGCTTCCCTTTGCACTCCCGTTTTGCGAAGCATCGAACGAGCATACGGCGGCTCCGTAAATTCGTTCCCGAACTCGATAACTGAACCGTCGAAGCCAAGTTCCACAAACTCGAGTCCCAAAGTGCCGGGGACTCGCAAAAACTCTCCGCACAGCGATGCACCCGAGGAAATAGCTTCCGCGTTGGTCAACA
The DNA here is from genome assembly GCA_916610235.2 of Lasioglossum morio. NCBI lineage: Eukaryota > Metazoa > Arthropoda > Insecta > Hymenoptera > Halictidae > Lasioglossum > Lasioglossum morio. The sequence continues at coordinate 91,248 of OU744323.1, forward strand.
CTTTCAGGACACGGACACCCGTCCGGAACTGTTTCGATCGATCAATCACGGTTTCGAAACGGTATGCGGCATCCAGACGTTGCTTCTCTTTTCTAGTCGATAAGTTCGACATGTTCCTGGTTTATCATAAAATACGCCACAAAATTAATAATTTGCCTAATGATTCGCAATCTAATCGCGGTACTTTAAGCTAACGACAGTGTTACTGTTCCTGCACGGGCGCTTCTGATCTATCGAGAACCCAGCACAGTACAGTCATCGATTTAACCTTAAAGCTACGGGCCAACTTCGCGGAGTTGCCTCGCAATGTCAAACCGTCCTTATCTCGCAACCCGAGATGTCAGCGGGTCCCAGATCGATCGAAACGCGAGCTCTGGAAATCGATGTGTCCGTGGATCGGCGAGAAGCCGGTGACGTCACTGTTTGCGAAAACGTTGAATCGCGACGAAGATTGGCGCGCGCGATCCACCGGACCTTGTACTCGCGTGACATACGGTACGGTGGCACCATTTTTCTTTACGCTCTCGTACGATTTGTGTATCTCTCGACGAATTAAGGTCACTCGGACGACTTCCCTCTCGGCGTCAACGATACGTCGAAGAGACGGGTTAATCGCGCGAACTGAGAATCACGACTGGAGTCATGCAGCCCAACGGCGACACTGCGCCTCTCTGCACGGAACAATGTCCCCGTTAATTAAACCGATTACGGACCAGCATCTGCCGTCACGATTCGCTATAGGAGGGGGGGGAGGGAGACAGAGACAGAGAGAGAGAGAGAGAGAGAGAGAGAGAGAGAGAGAGAGAGAGAGAGAAAGAGAGAGAGAGAGAGAGAGAGAGGGAGGGAGGGAGAGAGAGAGATAATTTGCACATGATCACTCTACGCACCTCCTCGCTTCTGTCCGGGGCGGAAGGATCTATCCTGTCTGTTTTCACTCGCTGACAGTGAGAAGAAAGAACGTACCTTGATTAGTTCCCGATGAGCACGCACCTTCTAAATCCGTGAGCGTAAGCTGTCGTCTGATCCTTCGGATGACGAGCTGCCAGTTAAACAACGGAACCAGCACGGGATGATAACCAGTCGGAATCAGCGAGGAACAAACTCGAAATTCGGAAGATTGCGCGGAAACTCGATGCGAACGCGATAGGACAGCGAAGCGGAGAGTAGAGAAGAGGAGAGAAAAGAAAAGAAGAGAAAAGTAGGTGAAAAACTGAAAGAGAAGCGGAGAGAGGAGATGACAGGAGAGGCGTAAATAGTAAAGAAAGCGAGAAAGGCAAGGCACGCGCGAATGCGCGATTCAAGCGAAAAAATATCGCGCTCGAGACGGCGAGCGAACGCGGACTGAGGGGCACGGACTCGTCGGCTCGTCGACTCGTCGCGCTCGACGTCGCGTCGCGTCGACGTCGAACGACGCTACCCTCGTTTCGACGGCGCAGGACAGACTGAGAGCTCGACGTCGACCCGTCGACCGCCGAACCTGGTGCCCCCGACCCCCGATCCAACACCCTCGAGCCCCCAACTCTCAGCCCCCAGTTTCGAGCTTCGAGCTCCGTGCGCTCAACCCCCCGCCCACTATCCGAGCTTTCCCTTCCCATTTCTCCTTCTCTCTCTCTCTCTCTCTCTCTCTCTCTCTCTATCCATCTCGCAACACCGCGCCGCTCCACCAGCAAGTAGCACGCGCGCTTTCCTTCCGCTCTGCGCTCGGGCATTCTATCGCGCCGACACGACACGTTCCTCCGTCTCACGATCGGTTTGAGAGATCCTCTTGAATTAGCAGCGATCGCTCGATTTCTCTCGATGCGCTTTCCTCGGTCTTTCCTAGCTTATTCTTTCGGCCTGCAACGCTTCGCAAGACGATCAAATCCTGGGACGTAAGATCCAATCCGCTGGGTCCATTTCAATTGAGCGAGCAATGTCGGCGATGCTCTTCGAATAGAATGCCGAAGGTTTCCCGCGGCGGCTTTCCGTGTTCTCGGTCCGGCAAATTTTTCTTGCGAGCGACATGAAAATACGCGGCGCAATTCGCGGCGCATCGCAAAATCTCGAACCAGAGACGGGAGAACGAGTGGCCCTCCTCGTCTCGATTCCTTCCGTTCTCCGTTTCTCTTGTTCCCGGTTCTCTCTTGGCCCGTTCGCTTTCGCAGAGAATGGATTTCGCCTCCGTAGCCGGCAATGAGAAGTCTTTTGTTCGATGTCTATTCGTCGCTCGTTCGTTCCTTCTCCAGGCTCGTCTGTGCTCCCGCGACGATGGCATCCATTGTCACCGTTCCGCCTTTATTCGTTTTCAGTAAAAGCCAATTGCCGTGCTCGCGAATATCCCTAGATCGAAACTGAAAACTCGACCGCGTTCGTGTTCTCTCGCTTCGACTCGAAACGTCGAAACGTCGAAACGTCGAAACGTCGAAACACACGCGTTGGCCCAAAATCGTGAAAATGTCAACTTTCTTCGAAATCGATGAAATTTAAGAAATACATTCATAGATGTTCAGACTACATTTTCTTGTGCAGTTATAGTAACATTTTATTATTAGACCTCGAATTTGAAATTGACTCGAAGAAATATCGATAGCCTCCAATTCTTTAACCTGTCTACCGTTTCAAATTCCTCCCACTTAAATTCAGAAAAACTGTATCGGACTTGTTCGACAGAGTTTCGGGCTATTTCGAATACGTAGAAAACAACGAGAGAGCTGGTCTGCACAGTCTCGTCTCGTCTCGTCCCGTCCCGTCCCGTCCCGTCTCGTTGGATCACTATCTTTAGATTGTCGAGGATGGAGACACGCGTGTCGCGCGACGTCGTTTACATGGAAATTTGCCCGGCCGACGCGAACCCGAGTCGAGCTTTTAATTACCTGGCTACAGCCGTGCTCCGCTACAGTCGACTTTTTCGCAAACTAGTGCCGCTCGTTTCACTCGATGCCAAAGCCGCTTGAAAACACGAAAACGGTCGGCCCCGACAACTTCCCGCAGCCTTGCCGATTTCGAATTCTACGTAAATACGAATTCGAATCGAATCGAATCGAATCGAAACGAGACGAATCGAATCTCGGAGTCGTGGAGTCCCGACACGTTAGCGCAACAACAACAACGGGAAGCTCTTTCGGACAAGCTCCACCGAGTTTCGAACTATTAGCATGGTTAACGAAGCGCGAAGATGCTGCCGAGCGATAGAATCGATGGAGCCACGGTCCTTGTTGAAGCTCGATCAAGTTTCACGATATAATAGACCGACGCGTCGCAAACAAATACTTATCGAGATACATGTATGCTGTTAAAGTTGTTGCAAAATTTGATTCTGTAAAAGTCTACGAAAACTTTATCTCTTCTCGACGAGTAGAAGGTGTTGGTGAACAGAACAACTTTACCAACAATTTTCTCTCTGATAAAGAATTTTTCAAATTCTTAAAGCTCTTGGAAACGTTCACCGATCCAGAGAATCTACACGATTCACCCTTGGAACGGATGACCGTTAGGTGTTATACAGCCTGTAGCCGTTGGTCCTCTGGCAGTATCTTCGAATAGAAATCCGTGGCTTCCTCGCTGGGAATACGATCGGCTTCTATTTCTATAGGCCGCATTCGCGAACGCGCACGTATCGATTGACTCCCCCGGAACCGGAACCGAAACCGGAACCAGCGAAATTGTTTCGTTCGTTAAATCGTCATTGTAAATCTACCTGTTGCCGCACGCAGGCATTTAGCCAATCGGTTCACCGCAACAGACGCGAGATCGTTTTGGCTCGCGACGAGTTACGATTCCCAGTAAAATCAGCGATTTTCGCGGTTAACCGTCCTGCAACGTCCTCGTTCCCACTCCACCGAAAGAAGAACAGCGTATTCTAGTCCGTGTTCCACAGTGTTCCACAGTGTTCCAGTGTTCCAGTGTTCCACAGTGTTCTAGTTTCTACAGTGTCACTTAAATCAACCCACATTCGTTATATTCACTATATTCGCTATCAGGCAAAAATGCGTCGCCTAAACGGAACCATGTTGAATTCGATGATTAAACGAGCGGACTAATTGAGAGAACGTAAGCGCGCCACGTCAAACGAAATCTGCAACCCTAAGCGAAAGTTCGTTCATCAGCAATCTCGATCGATGCAACTTTAAATCCCTCGCCTCGTAGCACGGTCTTGCAGAGGTTTGAATAGACGGCGTGAGTCAGAACCCTTTGACCCTTTGGCGCGCACGAAATACGAGCGGCATTGTGCAAACCGACTTCCCCCCGGCTGTCTGGCTGTCGCGACGAGAATCCAGGGATTCCATGCTGTCCGAAAGATCGCGAGTAGTCGCTGGTAGTCGCTGGTACTCTCCCAATTTTTATTCCCTTTTCTTTATTCGCGAACACGCCGCGCCGCGCCGCGCGCCGCGCGCCGGTGCGGTGCGATCGGTGCGGAGGACTCACGAATTCTCGACGAAAATGCACAACTCGCTCAGAGAAAGCTATAATTGCCATTCGAGAATACTATCAGGACGATTACTTTTTCAACATTGGAGAAAAATTTGGAAAATATTTCAATTTGTCAGAATTACAGAGAAAATACTAAAAGTTGTCAACTCGCAGAAAGTTCTCGTGAAAGGAATGTCAAAAGGAATTTAGGAATTTTCTCATTTTCTCTTGCATCATAATCTGAAACGTGAAATTCTTAGATCACGTCACTGGAGATGACGGATCGTGATAGAAATTGCCGTTGCCGTTGAAGGATCCATTAACGAGTCTTTTAGTCGTGGACCGTGAACTTTGAGAAATTGTGGAATGTATATGGAATAATCGGCAGTAGGTAATTCTCATTTCATCGAATAAATTATTTCGATTGTATGGAACTTTTTAGTTTGCTGGTTTGGCACTGAACGTTTTACGGGTTAATATTGAGATTGAGCTAATGGAGTTTGCAACGTCGGACCAACCGGTTTCCAACGACCAGAGAAGCGGTTTTCGTCAGCTTTCAGCAATTTCGCGACTCGTCGAGCTTTTTCGCGGCCCGGGACCGGCCCGAACGCGAAACTTGAGTTTCGCCAGCTACGATAAACCCGGGGAATGTCGCTCGGAGAGGAAGGAAGCGCACGAGATACGCCGCCTGGCGTCCACGCGTAACTCGTCCCATTGGCGACCGAATAAACCTGAAAATACTGGTCGAGAAAAACGACTGCGAATATAAACTCACCAACAGAGAGAGAGAGAGAGAGAGAGAGAGAGAGAGAGAGAGGGAGGAAGGGAGTCTTGAGGGGCCGATGTTACTCCGGCCGGCGACGCGGCGTTGGTAGAGAACGGTATTGGCACCGTTCCAGATTTCCCTAAAATCCCCGCGGGAACGCTATTTGTCGAAGTTCTGGCCTGGGCCGCGGGGTCGATACCGGGCTGTTCGTCGAGGACATAAGCGGATTTTTTTACACGCGGGATAATTGAAACGCGCTCATTGTTCCTTGGCCTTTCGAGACCGTTTTATCTCCGGCACCTTTCAACGGAACTGAGCGCTCTCTCTCTCTCCCTCTCTCCCTCTCTCCTTCTCTCCCTTCTTTCCACTCTATCCCGCGGCTTTTTTGTAAACAGTCTGGCGGCGTAGGCTCGGCGCGAAAAACCAGCCGCCGTTAATGGATAAACGAACGGTATAATGGTGTCTGCAATTTCGAGCATTGTTTCAATTTCTAGCAGAGGGAGCGCGTACATCGCGCGCTCCAGCGATAGCAATTTGGCTGCTCGATAGACCGGACGTAACCCGCGGCCCGTGTTCATGCCGATTAATAAAATACGCTCTCCGTGGCTGTCCTCGTTCGCTGCTGCTAATCTCTCTTTCTCTAGCTCCCTCCTCTTGCTCTTTCTCTTTTTGATTCTCTGCTAGCGATAGGATGGTTCCAGTTTCTCGTAGGGGTGATGCATTTGTTTTATTATAATTAGAAGAATAAGCCCTCTGCAACGATCTCGTAGCAAGTTTCTCGTAGAAATGATCAACGATCCAGAGTGTAGGTGTTGTATAGGTGCATACACCCTGTAGCCTGTACGGGAATGTAGTGCAGTCAGAGGCGGCAGCCTATTCGAATCGAATGGCGATGGCGCTCGTATTGTACTCGATGAATCTTTAACTTGATTTCGTAACCACGACCGCTATCCGCGACACCAGAGGCTCAAACAAAACCATTGTATTATACATTTCCGAAACGCTCAGTATAAAAGCTTCTTTTTCCGGCAAACAGAGCACAGCTACTATTTTCTCGCAGAGAAGCTCAGCTGTGTTACTGGTAATCGAGTTTCACCGGTTCGATCGGTCACCGGGTCTTCCGGTTTCGAATTATCCGACCGAGAGACGACGAGCACGAACCGCAACAAAAAGGTCTTCCTTGTTGCATCGATCGCTCGAATACCATGGGAGAAAGGATACGCGTGGTTTTCTCCTCTATTCAGCCTCAACCGCGATTCTACGTTTTTATGCCCCGTTTCTCGGACTTTTGTAAGCCAAAGGCTGTTCGACGGTTCGATTTCGAAGTTGCGGTGATCGAGACGCGCTTCGAATCGGCACGAATCCTTTCGTTGCGACGCGACGCGACGCGACGCGACGCGGCGGCCTCCGGATAACGAAAGTTCGAGAAGTCAGCTACAATCGGTCGACTACGCTCCGAAATTCCCGCAGCGAAGCTCCGTAAGCTCCCTTTATTCCCTGGCCCGTGTCTCCGTCGAACCGTTCCATTCCACGCGCGATTTATTGATCCACGCACAATTCTACCTCGACGCGCGACGACCGACTCAAACTCGGCTCGAACAGTGGCGCTCAGCAAAACACTGTTTTCCTTCCCTCGTCACAGTTCGCCAGTTTCGTTTCGTCGATCCTCCTATCCACCGCTCGGCCGGGCCCCGTCCCCGTCAATTATCATATTTTCTGCCGTCGCGCGTCACAAGGGAAAGGGTTAATTTTCGTCTACGACAACGATGTCCTCTTTGATGCCCTCTTCGATGCCCTCCCCTTCGCGCAGCTTTCTTCCGGCGACCATTCCACTTGTGCAGAACCACTTCTGAAATTCGTCTTTCGGGACTGTCAACAAAGCTTATTACTCGCGTTAGCGAACCGGTAATACGATACAGGTTCATTTATTCATTTCTTTGTATTCGTCGACGGTATAAGGGCAACGAGGATAATTACGAAACGATCTTTACGCGAAATAACAATTTTCTCCCTAAAATGTCTTTCCTCTTCCGATAGTTAGGATAAATTAAAGCCTGAAATTCTTTGTATCGTTTTACTTGTTCAAAGTTCTAACTGCTCGCTCTGGTCAGGAATACATTAAATGGCCCGGCAAGTGCTAACAAGTTAACACGAATAATCACGAATAATCACGAATAATCACGAATAATCACGAATAATGAAGAATAGGTTACCCACGTTCAGACCAGAACACTCACTAATTTTCTAGGTAAATATAGTTACCGTACTAAAACGAAAATCATGTACGACTCTGCTGAACGTTAAACGCTAGTTGATCCGGTAAACGTTGTTCTCGCGTTCCTGGTATAAGATAATATTCTAAAACAATCCTCTGTCGGAAGTGAACGGAATGTTATGGCCTCGGGGAAATGGGATCGAGAAGCAAATTTGTATCTGGTGATCGTCGGCGATATACGGCGAAAAGAAGCTCGATCTATCGGCCCGGCAAAAACCACGAAAACCGCGGTAAAAGAGAACGGTTGAAAATTCGAGGATTTTATGAGGCAGACCACGTTCCATAATTGCAGCCAGCCGTGCCCATTACGAATTTAAATATTGATTCTCGCCGCTGGCGGCCGTAATGGAATCTGAAAAGCCTGGAAACTGGGCTTTGGAATATCGGCTGGCCCGGGCGCGGAAGGCGCGGAAGGCGCGGAAGGCGCCCAACTTGGACCTTGCTCGCGGCTGTTCCCGCGAGAAACCCTCCGTCCATCGCCTTTTTCGTTGCATTTCGAATGTTGGATCAAAGTTAACGGCGCGGCGCGGCGCGGCGGCAGAACGAGCAAGGGCTACTCTGCACTTGCAAAGTATTGCAAACTTCCCGAGCATGTTTCCGAGATGATTCCACCGTCGTCCTCGAGAACGAATTCGACGACATTCAATGTCGACGAGACGCTTTACGATGAGCTCGGTACGAAGCAGTTTCCGGTTTGAAACATCGAATCAATTGTCAGGCAAATCGATCGTCGCGTTGCGTCGGTCGTATATCTTCGAAAGAAACGCGGTCCGAGGAGATCACGAGCCCGTGCACGAGCCGGAGCACTAGTCGACAGCCCATAAATACATTAGTCTCGCTAATTGACGAATCGTTAATCTCGCTCCGCGTTACATCCGGAATGGTAACGGATGTGGACAATAACGACTCGGAGGGCCGCAAAATCGGTCAGAACACACTCCATTCTCCCACGCTCGGAAATCGCATCAACCTACACGCGGAACGAGTTTCTACCAAAGCCTGGATACGTTGGGATATACGATGTATCGGTCGGTTCTGTAAACGGCAATGTTTCTTCGGTTTCCGGACCCGATGTGGCGTTACTTTTATTTGTTTATCCCTTTCCGCCTCGCAGAGAGAGAGAGAGAGAGAGAGAGAGAGAGAGGGAATTTTTCTTTCTCCTGCTTCTCCCGTTTCTCCCGCTTCTCCCGCTTCTCCCGCTCCTCCTTACCATCTCAACTTTCAATAGTTGTTCTATTTTTTTCTTTTGCCGAGCTGTTTGTATAGTTACGTATGCATCGCGATTAAAAGCAAGCCTTTAGAAATCTACGAATCGCGGCAAAACCATAGCTAATTTTCGCTTCCACCGCGTTTTCAGTAGTAGACTCGACGCTGCATCGGACGAACCGTTCGCGTTCTCGGCGCGTTCTCGGCGCGTTCTCGGGCACGTTCTCGGGCGCGTTAACGATTCCTGTTAATCCTGTTCTGTTTCTTTCCTCCTCTCGTTCCGCATGTTTCTCGACTCTTTTTTCGCCGGCAAAGTCAGCCGAAAGGAATCGAGACGGTCGTAGCAAGGCAGACGTGTACTCGTTCCAATTCGATATGTACAGGGTATTTCAACTAAACGTATCCATTTTAATACAATATCTCTCCTCCACTCGCGATAGATAGAAATTATATTTGCGCAAGTAGTACTGCAGTGGTGGAATTTTATATCTAACCTAGTAGTAGTAGTAGTAGTAGTAGTAGTAGTAGTAGTAGTAGTAGTAGTAGTAGTTTTTTGGCTTCCGGCTCTCGGCCCATGAGTGGGTTGCATTTATCCTTCGTTTTTCGGTCGTTCCTCTGTTTTATTAGGTCCGGGCCACTTTCAGAGTGTTCGGCCTACTAGACGGGACGGTCATCATTAATGAGACAGGCCATGCTACCTATTTGTTTGAGTTTTTGAGCTGTTTTACGGCTCGGTGTGAACGTTGCACCCGCTCACCTTGAGACCTGCAGGGTGTCTCGCCTGCCCTTTTTGACTCCTCCCCACTTCACCATATTTCCATGTTGAGTATGTCAAGTATTGAGTCCCGTCCCTAGTCTGTTTCCGGCTAGTCTGAAAACTTACCCACTCCCACCCTTGGGCTAGTCCCTCGCCTAGTCTGCGAGTCTAGTTGGGTGATTCAACTGTAAGGGTACCGTGATGCATTGCATGTATAAGCGTGGGAGGAAGTTACTTGCAACTTCGGGTCCGATCCGACTTCATCGAAATCTTGATTTTGGTCAAGATATCAATTCTATTCGGTCTTCGCCTGCCGAGCCTATTTCGCATTGGGGTAGAGAGGGAAGGGTTCGTCAACTTTGCCGAAATCTGTCTCCTCAGAGATTAGATATCAGTTTCATCGAGATCTTCCCCGTAGGTGGGCTTGGCATACTCTAGGAAATATGGCTAATTGTTTGGATGTGTTCACCATCCCCGGGTTGTCGGTCGGTGTTCAGCGAGTAGCTCCGTCCACCAGACTTTCCCTCTTATAAGGTTTTTCCTTCCGTTCCTGTGATTGTTGCGGTATAAGCGTACCGTTTTTAATCCGAGGTCGCACACGCTCTAACCACTGAGCAACTGCGCGCCTCGTTCCGTTGATCGCTGACCAGCCGTCAGCTTTCTCCGTCCCCTTAACAGAGGAGACAGAGCGGCGGGCACCCTTGTGGGGTGGGGTGGTGGTCAACTTGGGCTTCCAATAATTCGCTGATTCCCTAAATAAAGGGGAAATCATTGACATTGGTCGCTCCATGACTTCTACAGTAGACAACCGCGGTGTTGCCATTTTCTCTTCAGCATGGCTAGCATTAAAGAAGGCTGTGATACCATATTCTAAATAAATTCGTTAGTGGCTATAGTAGTATTTATTTTTAAAAATTATATTTCATTTTATTTAGAGGCCCTGTAAGTCGAAAACCGATAACAATTGAAACAAAAATTATTTCAACCGTCTCGGGATTCGAACTCGGTCCGGCCGCTTCAAAGTCCACGGACCTAACCACTGCGCCAATTGTACTACTCTATGTATACCTAACCTAACCTGTGTCTAGCTACGTTGAATTCATCAAACTTTTATAAACTAGTTTATGAAGCATTAAATAGCAAATATAGGTTTCACGAAACAATAGGTATCGCGGCAAGATAGTCTCACGGATAGTAAATATATACTTGGTAGTGTAGCTGTAAAAGTTTCATTAAACATCAAATTCATTTCTAATCAGTTGCGTACAGATACACGTTTTCTATTTACCATCGCGATCGAAGGATATATTTTGGTGCGTACCATCTTTGCGCGAACCACCCTGTATAAAATAGTATAATCTAGTGCGAATATACGTGCTGGAACGATTCCAATGGAAATCAAACGTACAGATTCAGAAAATAAAATATTTTATACTGGGCTTATAGCATACTTTCCTATTTATTATCGCTATTTATTACCTCCGCATCCTGAATAATATTCAGTCTGCTCGCATACATTCACTATATGATTCGTATAATTGATATACGAGTATGAAAAAGCTGCTTTATTCGTACAGTTCGATGCGGAAACAGTATGACTGGAAAAACATTTATTATCGAATAACGGGGCATCATATGAAAAACTTTTTGGTCATTCCAATGACACTAATAATTTGAATAACAGTCACGGACAATATAACCTCCTGATATTTTCTTTCTACATATTCTATGTTCCAGCTGCTCGTTCTTATAAGAAGTGCATCGCATCCGCAGTCCAGCCACAAGTGCCACAACAGTACTCCGAAATGAATCTTTCTGACCGTTTCAAGTGACCGAGATCGATGCAGTACGCTGTTCCTCAATCCCCGAGTGCAACTCTGTCGAGTTTCATTTGCCGTGAGTACGTCTCGACGAAAGGATGACCCCGACGTTCTTCGATCTCGTTTGTCGCATTGCCGATAAGACGTAATTCGCATCGATACGAAGGCAACCGAGCGGAAGATATTTTGCTCGTCGCGCGCCTATCCGCGCCGGATGCCGAGCAATTTCGTTTCGCTGACGTTGTCGATGCGATCGGTCCCTAAACGGGAACGGGAACGGGAACGGGAACGGGAACGGGAACGGGAACGGGAACGGGATACGGCAACGGGGTCGTTAGACGTGTACGCGTACGTATTTCTACGTGTGTACGTACCGTGCGAAGGAGGATGGAACGCGACCGTGAACGATAAAGAAGGGAAGCGGAACGATGCCGAGCGTTATTCGCGCCGATACTGGATAAGAGGGATGGATAGACAGGGTCTGCCTCCCTTCGATAGCGATCGACGACGTTCCGTCGGAACGATGGACGAATGGGACTCGTCCGGGACGATTTCGAAATTTTCGGCACACATGCTCCGCATCGAGATCGACCACAAATTCAACAAGACACGCTAGACCCTGATTAACCCCCTGATTAACCCCCGTTTCCAGCGTTCGAGGATCTCGCAATTAGCGCGACACGATTTTACGGCAAGTACAGATTTTCAACGTTATTTCATTCTTACTTTCACTCGTTGTTCATTCTCCCTATTGAAATGTTTTATCAAATGCAGTCCACCTCTAAATGCATCCACTGCAGAATAATTTTCAATATAATGATTTTTTACATTATGTGTAAGTGTGTAGAAATAAATGAAAAAATTATAATTATTAGAATTTTCTTCAGAATAGAAGAGAATATTGTTTAAAATCGGACCTGGAACATCAGAAATGAAATTCCAGACGAATAGGAGAATATAAATGAAATTCTAACTATTCTACGTGCATAATAGTAAAACTGAAAAGTGAAAAGTGAAAAGTGAAAAGTAAAATCGATATTATAGCAGTTTTCCAGTCCCGTATAAAACGGTCAAAACGTGTTTTTTCATTAGCGATTCCCGTATTCATCCCCGGAAGGAACGAGAAAAACCATGTAAACCTCAAAAACTTTCGATCCGCCGCTAAACAAAGGCTGTCCTACGCTTATCCGGGGTCTATTATGCCTTCGACAATGTCTATCACGGTCCAGCGAACGCGCCCCCGCTTTGCTCGATATTGAAAAGTCCCAATTCTTTTCCCTCTTATCCATGCTTTTCCCTTCGATATCTCCATCTTCTTCGTTCCCATGTATTTTTCCTCGTGTACGAAAGTAGTTGGCGTTCCCAGAATATTTTTTCCCTTCGTTCTGTTTCTCGAACGACACGGTAGAAGGTGAAAAGATTCGTCTTGGATGAATCTTGTTAGCGCGAAACGAGGAATAACGACGCTTCTCCTCGCGCGACAGAGATCGAACGGAACCCTGTGGATTTTCGTTTTGAACCTCGTTCCGTCCGCGCTGCAACAAATCAACTACCCACCGCGAATCCTATGAGAAACGCGAATCTTTATCGGTGAACGCGTTCGGGGGAAAAAAGGTAAATCGTTCTCTCGAATTTCACGATACATCAGTCTCTCGCTCTCTCTCTCTCTCTCCCTCTCTCTCTCTCTCTCTCTCTCTCTCTCTCTCTCTCTCTCTCTCTCTCTCTCTCTCTCTCTCTCTCTCTCTCTCTCTCTCTCTCTCTCTCTCTCTCTCTCTCTCTCTCTCTCTCTCGGCTAGAACGAAAATAGAGGAAATATCGCTTCTGGTCCGATAGAAATCCTATGGGAAGGCACCTTCCTTTGACGGTTACAGCTCCACCACTGCAAAACAACTAAAAAAAATTCTTTTTCTCGCTGCGTCGATAGTTTCAAGTATACCGCATAGACTACCGCATTTGTCTTAAAACGACAAAATATTTCAATCGACGGCGATGCGGTTACAAAAGAGATCTGTAGATATCTACATACGTTATTATACTCTTTACGAGGGAAATTAAATGAATTTTAATTTAACATAAAAATCTGTAGTCTTAACCATTTTCTGCAACCGACACCCAACGTCTCGAGGTTGCTCGAAGACTATTTAAGTAGTTTTTGTTGCACATACAGGAATTGTAGGAGATGTGCCTGTAGGATGGCCGCAGTAGTCTAGGCCGTTAATAAGGCCGGCTAGGCCGGACCTCGTTACGGATAATAATATAATTGGACGATTCATGGAAGCTAAACGGCCGTACTCGCGCCTATGAGACGCCCTATTATCACGGGCCACCGGCTTTGTAATGCAAAACCAATTTCCTCCTTCCGTCTCGTTCGACGGAGGCGGAGACTCGGCTAGGAAGACCTTCTCCTGCTCGTCTTCCGGCCCTTTGCTTCGATCATTTCATCCTCTGGCCCTTCTCCCCCTGGATAGAACTCTTTATTTTATGAAAAATAAAAACATGATCCCGTCGAACCGGGAATCTAGTCTAGTCAGAGAGGGAGAGAGAGGGAGAGAGTGGGAGAGATAGGGAGAGATCGGTCTCGAGGATCGACGTTGGTTGACCCCTACGGAGGCTAAGGCCGAGCTTTATTTTCCCTCTCGGGGAACCCATCCGAAGGGAGACGGCATTTTTATTCAAATTTCATTCCGTTCGTCCCACCCCCCGAACTTTCGCGTAGCCGTTCTACGAGACGCGATCGTATTATGCGTCTTCTCGTCTCGAATAAAATCGACTCGGCCGATGCCGAAACTTTCGGAATTTATTCTATTTACGGAAAGCTGATCGTCGGCTCTATAAATTCGAATTTCTTTCAGCCGAGTTTCAGCGGGGGAAGCTCGACTTCTCTCGGTTCGCCTTTTCCACCCCCGGGTTCCTAATGGGACACCATGCAACGTCGTCGACCAAATGGAAAGCATCCGCCGCACCGCGCCGCGCGCCGTGTCTCGAACCAACCTCAACCCACCCATGCACAGACGTGGATATTCCATTCGCGCATCGCATCCTCGCGAAAATGCTACAAATTTAAATTTAACGGTTTATCCGGAAATTTTTGTCGTTTTAGTAAGCTCCGAACGAAATATTAAAGCAGTAATTATTGTTACTATACGAGCCACGAGCTACTGTATGCATAGATATCGCGAATGACGTCGGTACGCAACACTCCGGTTAAATTGTCCATCGAGTTGCAAAGTCTTCGTCTACTATTCGCGAGGAGAGACTTTTCGGTAAAGGTGTCTGCGTCACTGTCTGCTGCGTTTCTGTGTGCAGTAGTATGCAGTAGTATGTACACGTGCGAAGTAACACGTTGCAGTTCCTTATCGAATCGTAGGCAGTAGGCAGTAGGCAGTAGGCATCTCTGCTCGGCTTGCTCAAGGATGCTCTATCCTTAACAGCACCCGAAGCAAAAGTAACTTTCGAGCAAATGGAAAAGTTCAAGATGCATTTCGAGGAAGGAGAATGGGCACAGTGGATCTTCATTGAAATTCTTGGATTATTTGCCTCCTAAGTTCGTGCACGCGTTTCCTTCTTCAACATTTTCTACATGACATAAATGCTTCAAGATCCGCAACCTTAGCATACCTGAGACACAGTAATTTGCCAGTCCACATAGGAATACTAGCAACCGTTCCTCGTGCACTCGTGATCTTCGTCAACTGTTCATAATGTACAATTCCGTTTTAGTTTAGTTTCACAAAATAGATTTGATGCATTCGTGAGAGGAATCGGCAGGTAAATATAATTCAGGAATGTCGATATTCTATATTTTCAACATGTTCAAATAATTAATGTACTAGCGTAACGAGGAAATGTACTTTGTTTTTGTAGCAGGAATCGATGTTTAACAATATTATTTTGTAGAAAGATCCGAAATCTACTCGTTTCAGATATTTTATTCGTTTACAAATTTTTTCACCATCATCTACACTGTACGCGTTGAAAGGGGGTTGCATACACGAATGCAGCAATTTATGCCCAACGTTGCAAGAGTGTATCGCGAAAGCGTACGGAAGGGATCGCGATTATCGTGCGCGCGTTTGCTTTGAATAGGTGCGAAGGCGAAGAATGCAGGTAGGAGAGCTGCAGTTCGCGGATAGACGTCACCTGCGGCGGTCGCGTGCGATAACAGCTTCTTCGAGTATCGGTGCCAATGTCAGCGCTGAGTTGTCGTCTCGTTGTTTGCCGAGGAATCGTCGTTGTCGCGACGGAGAGCCCGGGTTTGCTCCCGGGTTTTCGCCAGAGGCGTTCAAGGAGGACAAACGAGCCTGGAACCAAAGCCAAGACCGTAAAGACCGGCCCCGCGTTTTCGGCCGAGAACACGAACGAAGCGATCGAAGCGAACGAGCTTCCCTGCAGTTTAGTAATTCTATTCGCCGCCGCAAAGGACCGGTGCATTCTACTCGGCCGGGTCAATAGATTCGAAAATGTTTGAACTTTGCCCGCGGGCGCGGGATGGGCGCGGGATGGGCGCGGGATGGGCGCGGGCGGCTCACTACCAAATCCCCAACGTTGAAACGATCATAACCGACCGGTATGTGTGACGTCAGGTATCGCGTTTCACCGCGTCGAATCTCGCCGAAATATCCATTCCCTTGATCGCGAGCTGTTCCGTTTTCGGAGCTATACAGTAGTGCATGCTTAAGGGGGTATTCTGATTTATGATTTTAAAAAAATTCAGTTTGAACCGACCGGCGCGGTGGCTCAATGAAAACTCGGAACGGGGTCTGATTTTTGTGGAATTGGATGAGGACATGGGCGGATGTTTAGGGGAGCACCTTTAGAACCGTTCGGAACCCGATTAGCGAATTACGAGAATTACTTTCTAATGTTAGCCGGCGCGCGGCGGAAGGATTAGAGCGGAAGCAAAAGGGAGTAAAGGCAAGTAAAGGCAGAGGGAAACGACGATAGGAATAAAATGAGTCGCGAGCATTCGCTGCGAAAGTAGTCGCAGTACGAGAAGAGTTGCTAATGATTCGCTAACGAGATACGTGCTCGGTCTGTTTCGTACGAGAACGAGAGAGAAGCTAGGTTTCCTCTCGAGACTCTCCACCGTCGCCACCTCTGACGAGCTTCGTCTTTCTTTTTATCTCTCTTCTGTATAGTAGCTTCCCATTTGCTCTTATTGTCCGCGGATATCGTCGCCTGTATACTGTATATCGTCTCTGTTCTAGTACCGTGTAACGTCCCATTTGTCCGCCGTAAGTTCCGAGTCGCGTACGAAAATCGCTGTTTCCAAAAGTCGGAGGCATCGAAAGGCGCGCTCGATAACTAAAAATACTTTTCTGTCAGCCCGGAAACACGAATGAAGCCCGTGTAAAAGCGAAGTGCATCTCGACAGGGGAACCTTTTGCGTATATACCAGATTCCTCCGATACACATCGACTTTTCTCTTTCACCCTCTCTCTCTCTCTCTCTATATATATATATATATATATATATATATATATATATATATATATATATATATATCTCTCTTTCTCTCTAACGATTCGAGGCAGTACTTTTATTTCCAACCGCTTTACCTACGGACTCTTATTTACGTGTCGCCGGGAAAGCGTTCCCGTGTCTCGACATCGAACCAAGTCCTTCTTGCTGACTCGGCTAGGCTCGGCTCAGCTCCGCGCCTGGTGTTCCGATCCCGATATCGATACCGATGTCGACGTCGATGCCGATACCGATACCGATACCGATACCGATGCCGATGCCGATGCCGATGCCGATACCGATGTCGATACCGATACCGATGTCGACGTCGACGTTGATTCCGAAACTGAAGCCGACGCTCTGTTATGCCGTGGCATTGCGATGCCAGGCGATGCCATGCTCCGCTCTGCTATGCCTTGGCATAAGTACCATACCGCAGCCATAGCGCGATGTCTCGTCTCGTCTCGTCTCTCCTCGTCCGCGTTTCCATTAAAACCCTGCCAACCAACAGAGTCTTTGCGGATTTATCGACCCGATCTTCGTCTACGAATATTTATGAGTCGCCCGGCCGACCGTGAAACTTGCCTCGAATTCGCGCGACGCTATTACACAGACTATCTCTACCGGTCCGGCCCAATCCGACCCGGCCCAACCAGAGATCCACTTACACAACTCGTTCACGGAATTATTCAAATATCGACGCGATACTCTCCGAATTTTCCGTAGCCCGTGATTTATTTTCTCCGGTGGAATCGATGCTGCAACGGTGCGAGGTAAAAGTATTCTTCTTGGTAAAGCGTTCAAGTTTCTACATATGTATTTACATCAACACCTTCTACACATCGAGAAGAGAAAAAGTTTGAAAGAAGCCACGTGTCACAAAACAAACGAAAGGACCTAGCCCTAGCCGATTAAGATTAAGCCTGTCAAACGTGAAACGTCAAAACTGCCCTTAGAGGCTTTTCAATGACCATCGCATGTCATACATATGTATACATAATACGTTAACGGGTATCGACTGGTATCGATTGGTATCGACTGGTATCGGCTGGTATCGGCTGGTATCGACTGGTATCGACTGGAATCGACTGGTATCGACTGGTATCGACACGTTGCATGGATGCGCCTTTCGAATGTAAAATCGCGTATACATGTACGAGAGCGAGAGAGAGAGAGAGAGAGAGAGAGAGAGAGAGAGAGAGAGAGAGATTCAAATTGAACCGGACCAAAATAGAAACGCTCGTTCGCCGCGTGTCTTCGCAAAGTTTATTAGATTCATTTATTCTAGCGAGCTCTCTTTATACTTTGAAAGACGCGACAAAGAAGGACCGGAGCGACGCGCGACGGTAGTCTACGGGGACTTTCCAGTAACGAAGTTTAAAGATGCGGCTCTAAGCCAGAGCAGACCCTTTTCCTTTTCCTTTTCCTTTTTCCCGTTTTCTTTCTCCTTGTTCCGCTGTTCTTAAAAGATCTAAAATATGGTGAAACTTTGAAGCCGTGAACACGACGCCCTACGAACCAACGTAATAGTACGACTTTTACACCGACTCGAACTACCACGTTACCTACGTTAGAAATCGAGCGCTCTTACGAAGAGCGGGAGAGAAACTGTTCCTTTCTGCGTTTCCGATATTATAGAAAAATTCACCGAATTACAAATGTACATTCACCACTGAATTTTGAGAAGGATCCTACACCTTATTCTTATTTTGTATACATACATTTTATAAAACGCATTCAGAAATTTCAGAACCTATTGGATAAATCGGTAAAACGAACCTAATTCTCAAAACTATATGATGCGAATAAAGTGCTGACAATTCTGAAAGATAGGACCGCAGGTAGATTCAAGGTTCCGAGATTGATCGAGATTGATCGAGAAAACCAATATAAAATATTCCATCTTTCTTTCTTTTTTTGACAAATTTTACCGTACCGTAACGCTTTAAAACACGAGTTTCCCGATTCGCGTGTACGGCCCTGTGGAAAGAGTACGCGAGAAAAGAAGGGACAAGTAGAAGCGGGTAGAAGTAGGGGAATTTCGAGTCGACTTCGCCAACGCCAATGAACGCCAATGAACGCCAACGCCAACGCCAACGCCCTACGATTCCTACGAATGACGTTACGCGTTACGCTAACAGAGCGGACAGAGCAGAGTAAACGCGGTGATCGTGTACTTTCGAATTTCATTTAATATAGCAGTCATGAACGCAGTCGCGAGTGTGACTATTTCGTCGTTACTGTTTATGTTTATGTTTATGGTGACAGGTAAGCGCAAGTTTTTTCGAACCGTAGAATAGAACGTAAGCAGTGAGAAGGGGTGTCCGAGAGACACTCGTCGACGACCACCGCCTTATAAACAAATCGCGCATATTGAAATCCTTCGGCCACGACCCATCTACCGGATATCGTACTATCGATCCGATAAGAGTTTGCCTGATCGATCGTACTTTGATCAAACTGTTGGAGCGAATGCGAGACCGAGCCAACGCTGTTCTACATATTTACATATACACAGTTTTAGGTTATGGACACGACGGCTATGAATGAAGGTTTTCACTTTTAGGAACTGAAGCTATCCGCTGCTATCAATGCAGCAGCGACACCGACGCCAAAGGCGAGGATTTATGTGGAGCGTACAATAAGTTCGACAAAGAAAAGAACATTGCTATCGAATGCAACAGCGAAGAGTCTCACATGCCCGGCACGTTCTGCGTCAAAATAACGCATCAGAGTCCCCGTGGCTTTATCTGTAAGTCGTCGTGTTATCTCCACGACTGTTTCCTTCCTGTTTGTCTTTCTTTCTTTCTTTCATTTTATTAACCTCGAACGTAGTTTATGTTATTTTGTTCCTGTATCACTACATATTTAGGACTTGGTCGATTGTTATTGTATTTACCGTGTGATTTTCAAAGGGGACGGTAGATGGCGGCAAGTGATCCGGAAATGTGCGTCTGTCGCCAGTACCGGAGTCACTGGCGTTTGCAATTGGGGAGTTTACGAGAATGGCGTGTACTGGGAAGAATGTTCTTGTTCAGAAGACTCTTGCAACGGAGCTACCACGTTATCGTCGCTCTCGATCTTATTTTCACTGCTACTCGGCGTCTCGATCTATAAATTCTCTTTATAATATAACCGTTGTTCGTGTTCAAAGAATTTCGAATAGCGCTTACTGTATATAGAGTATAGAGAACCTTGAAACGAATTCCGTCCACAAATTTCCGTCGATTTTATATTGTTTTTATTTGTAAATACATAATAAATAATTTTTATATAATATAGAATTGCAAGTTCTCTGCGTTTACTTGTATCCTTGTATATACAATAGAAATCTTATTTTTAACAAGTTCCAAGTTTCAACTGATCTCTGAACGTGCTCTGGATTACTGGCGAGAAACGAATGAAGTAAGGAATTCGTCATCTCCTACTTCAAATATTTTTCATTATGCGTTTCTATGTTGGCGCGTGAACTCTTAGAATAGATTGACAATGAATTTTCGTTAAAATTCTATCGTGTTCGTTTTGACTAATCGCCGGGAGTCCGAATATTGTTTATGTCTTCCGTATTGCGAGCGAACTGCGCAAACTCCTGATTTTTCCTCTCTCTTGATCTACAGCGACTGATCGCGCTGTTTCCAACTCCAACTGTTCCATGCTCGGGAGTCTCGGGACTGTTCAGGACTAACTATATATATATAAAAGTTTGAAGGAAGTGTTCAGTGGCATGTTAAATTCGAGAAACACATTGATCCTTGTTTGTCGAGATCGTTGCAAGTTCGCTCCAGTTCGCTCTTAACTGAACGCTAGAATAAATCCATCCAAATCGAACGATGAATGTTGCGGATGGAATCGGTTATTCGAGAACAGAGGTATTCGTACTTGTGGCGAGGGTATCTTTTGTTGCTGCCGTTGGCTTTTTTAGCATGAAATGGATAATGAATCACCTCGATCCGACGAACAATGCGAAAAAGAAGGCCAGGAAAAAGGTGAAGCGTTTATTGATTTCTCTTTTACCAGGTTGTTTCTTACATAACCTATGCACCGTTTCTCCCGTGCAAAATGATAACTCCTAACCTAACTTTCTGCGGTGATTCGTGAAACGTTAACGTTAACGTTAAACGAACACGATGTTGGACATTCTCTAGGCGCGCGAACAGTTACGGAAAGTGGCGAAAACGGACAATTTGTTATGGTCGGTGGACATGGATCAATTAACAGATTACGAAATGATGATTGCCAATCACATAGTGGATCCTAAGGATATTAGAGTTTCCTGGAAAAATATCGCAGGACTCGAGCATGTCATTCAAGAACTTAAAGAGACCGTTATATTGCCTATACAACGGAAAGAATTGTTCGAAAACTCTCAATTGACGCAAGCGCCAAAGGTATACGTTTAACGAAAGGTTTAATGTTTTACTCCATGGAAAAAACAACTCTGTTTTTTGCTCGACCTTTTGCGGCCCTACGTCGAACGCGTGTGGTTCGGCCAGTAGAAAACCAGTGGATCGGTACAAACCGCGAAAGGCTAATAACAATTGTATTTCTAGGGAGTATTGCTACACGGACCCCCTGGTTGTGGCAAGACAATGATAGCCAAAGCAACCGCCAAAGAAACCAGAACGTGCTTCATTAATTTAGATGTAAGCATTTTAACCGATAAATGGTACGGCGAGAGCCAAAAATTGACCGCAGCAGTTTTCTCTCTGGCTGTGAAATTTCAGCCGTGCATCATCTTTATCGATGAGATAGGTTTGTTCTAAAATCCTACTAAACGCAATTTTGCAACATGTACGTTTCTGGCAACGGTTCACCACGTTTCTCTTATTCTGTTTACCAGACTCGTTTTTAAGAGCACGTAACTCGCAAGATCACGAAGCAACTGCGATGATGAAGGCACAGTTTATGTCTTTGTGGGACGGATTGATCACAGACTCGTCCTGCACCGTAATAATAATGGGCGCTACCAACAGGCCTCAAGATTTGGACAGAGCGATACTCAGGCGTATGCCTGCTACTTTCCATATCCCCTTACCGGTAAGTCAAATTTACATTGTTGCGTCAATATATTCTTAATTAAATGATAAACTACTGTCTTTCCACTGAAATTCAAGGATGGTAGTCCAAGCTCTAACAACGATTGTACGCGTCAACTGTTAATGTTTCAGAATGAGATGCAACGAATGAAAGTAATGGAATTGATATTGGAACACGAGCCGATAGACAGTAACGTGAATATTCCGCTGTTGGCAAAAAAGACAGACGGTTTCTCTGGATCCGATTTACAAGAACTTTGCAGGAATGCGTCCGTGTACCGCGTTCGAGACTATCTATGCACTCATCAGCAGTTAATACTTGCTCTTTTACGATTTATCCTAACCTATCGATTGCGAAACAGACGCAATTCGCTGGACAAACAGTTTCGATTAATTCCTTTTCTTGTTCTTTTTATTTCAGAGAAACAAGCACTGGCACCGATGACGAGGAATATCACGACGCTGTGCGACCTATTACAATGGAGGATCTTTGCGCGTCGTTTACGAAAATGAAAACGTCGAAACTCCATACGGGTGCCCTCGGCTCAGTGAAACTAGAGTTAGATTAAAAAGAAAAAGTACCGTTTACCTGTTCACATTGAACTTTTACATTTTCTAAAGGAAAAACTAGGAAAATATCATTTTGTAATATGATTCTTCGCATACAGCCTTTACACCTTTGTTTTTATCGAATCTGAATCAAGTGAAATTATTTCTGTTATATCAGCAATGCAAATGAAATAATTTAGTCGAAGCCGGTTCAAGTGGAAAACATTCTCATTATAATTGGAAATTTTCTCGAATAGACAAAGATAATTCGTCATAATAATATTACAGATTGCAAAGAATCTTATGACAGTTTCATGAAATCTTTCGTTTTGATTGGAACCAAACGATTGTTTCCATGAATTTTGTTTCGTTTCGTTTCGTTTCGTTTCGTGATTGCAACTTAATGCATTATTTTTCATTATTTTTACTACTTTAAATTAGCAGATTTGTATTTTAGATTAAATTTTTTTACACTGGAAATGGAAGGTACTACGAGCGAATCGAATTTTTGCCAAGCACACTTCTGCGCGAGTCAATGTGCACGTGTATAATACGTCCTTCGAAATAACGGGAGATTATCGATATATCTTGTTTATTATCGTTTAAATTCTATCATGCCATTGTTACATCGACGTGTTATAAGCATCCGTATTTGTGTATGTACAGAATTAAACCGTAATTGTATTTCATAAATAATGGGTAGTTCCGAGCGTTGTTAAGACAGAAAACAGTTTAGCATTTTCCTCGCATCTTTCTATCGAATAAGCAAAATTTAACGGATAATAGAAAACTATTTATTTTGAAGATTCGCCATGTGATTTATTTAAACTTGGCGAAACAGGGAGGGCAACGTCACAGGACAACTAATCGAATCGAACGCTTAAACTAATGAAGAACGAAACGAGAGTAGTACAACAAATTAACAAGATGTTTGGTTGTGAAATAATGGAATTAAATTGTTACAAGACGTAACCGTTGAAAACTGATGGTTGTGTAAATAATTTCGATAACCTTATGTAATTAGAATTATAACGATGCGCGCGCGGGTGCGACTAAGGCTGTCAATGCGAAACGTGAAACAGAGTACGTATACGTACACGTATACATATGTATATGTATTACACACAAGGTACAAGATACCCTATGTAATAATGTATAGTTCCGAATACTATAAAAATTTTACCGTTGTTCAATATAACAAAAAAAAATAAATATCATGTACATACGATATAAAGTAGTAAATGTGATCCTCGTGTTAATGAAGAGCGAAGGTATATAGTTTTGAAAGAAACTCACCGAGTCCCCTGAGACTATTTTCTGACAGGATCGTGGAACATGCTCGCGTTCGACGGTATAATTGAATTTGGCGGTAGTCGGAGTCGAAGGAACGTGAACTGCACACTTACTGACACATATCATGACTGGAATGGAACGGTGACGGGGGACGGGGACTGTGGTCGTGGTCACCTGGTCACCTGGTCACCAGTCAAAATTCTGCAACCGTTGACAACGCTAGTCAAATTCACTACCGGAAGTTACTTAACAAACCTATCAAAATAACAAAATAAACAATTGTTACATATGTAGTGGTCATCGACACGTACAAGATTTGGCGTGCAAATGGTCGAGCGAGTTTTATGGCTCTTACCTTCGGCTTCAACAGCATTCAACAGTATCATAAACCTAGAGTTTCCGAAGGGACCGCGAAGCTAGGCAGATAGGCGCACCACGGGCACGCAGGAAATCGCGCTGCATCGCCTTTTCGTGACCGTAACAGCCAAATCAACTCGATCCTACGCATATTTCATTTACTAACTTCTGTTGAAATTAATTGAATATAATTATTTAATAGAATATAACGAGCGACTATTATACAGTTCTTTTCGTGATGCACACTTTGAAATTTTAGCTCGATTCGCGGCAAAATGTAAATCGCGGGAAACGGTTTTGAATTTATCTGAAACCATCTGGAACTGCCAAACATATACGATATACAATATACAATATGCATAGTTTCACGAACGCGCGATGCTCGTTTACTGTGATAACAACAGTAAACATAACTAACAACTTTCAGTTTCCAAATTATTAATAGAGAAATTATCGATCTTGCGTATATTTACCAGCACAGGCCATATCTTAAAGCAACCCGCGCGCGCAAGATTTCGTATTCTATTCGTACTTCTACTCGGTTTCTCCCTCTAACACGAAAAGGAAAACAATCAAGTTTCTCGTGCTTTGATAGAAATATACTATTTTTAATCAATAGATAGCTTTATTACAACTTCCAATTATTTTCAGCAGATTTTCGATTTTTGTAAAATCGACTAACACGAAGTCAGAGTCGGCATATTTTCTTCCAACTCGGACTTGGACTCCAGTGATCAGAAACTCCTTCGAAACTTTGACTCGGACTCCGCAGCATTCGGCGCGAACAATCGGCAAGTAGGAAAAAGAAACAGAGGAAAAATATGGGGGAAAACGAGAGAACGCATGCGCAAAGAAAAGGATACTGACAGAGCGTCTCAGTAGCAGCGAAAGTTTCCGGGAATGAAACTTCTAAGAGGACAAAGCCTTCGCGAGCCTCTGTCGGTTCCTCTCTTTCTTCTTTTCACCGGTGAGCTACGGCCATAAAGTCGAAGGCACACCGTCAACGGTCCGAAGGAATAACAGAAGAATATATTTTCCGGGGCAGCGGAGGTGAACGTTGTCGACCGAACGACGACAGACAGAAAAGAAGCGCAATCGGAAGAGCGAGCAAGCTAGCGAACGAGCTAGCGAGCAAACGAACGAGGGAAAGAACGAGAGAGAGAGAGAGAGAGAGAGAGAGAGAGAGAGAGAGACAAAGAGCACGAGAGAGAGGGAGAGAGCGGTATGAACGCGTCATTGTGAATGGCGCTCCTAGTGATAAAGGTGGCTGCGGAACACTTTCGATTTCGTATCAGATGGAAATTGTGCTCGAAATGGATATTACAATGAGTACCACCGTCCGTTGATCAAACGCGGAGCGGCTTTTACCGATTTTACCGATCGGTGCTCGTTCCGTGTCGGCTACCCGACGAAGAAATGCGAGCGAACACGAAAAGAAGAACGACGGCAGCAGCCGGATTCCGGTACGATCATCCGTAAAATTCTGCATAGAGAGCATCGTGGCGTTCGTTCGCAGAGTGGACTATTCTCTGCAACACCTGCGGTGCATGATTCCATGCATTGTTGGTGAGTGTGCGTATCCGCGTACGCGTATACACCTACCTACATATATGTATACCTGGCGTGCTACGCTTCTACCTACGTTATCAAACCAAGGGAGTAACGTAGGGATCACTGTTGTTTTTTTTGTTCTCTCTCTCTCTCTCTCTCTCTCTCTTTTTCTCTCTTTCCTCTCCTCTCCTCTCGTTCGAGCGCGTACGTGAAAAATCTGTTCTTTTGCTCGCCGCGCGCGATAGAAACACGGGGACAAACTGCCGCGAGTTATTGCTTTGACACGATGACACGATTGTACCACGGGGAACGTGATCGTACTGTGAATGGAGGTCCGCTGTCGAGTTTACACGGGCGCTCGTCCCAAAGTGTTTGAAAGTTAGCCGACGACGAGGACGAGGACGACGACGAGCCGTGCCAGAGACAGGGCTGAACGGGACGAACGAACGACTCGACGGAACTCGCCCAAGAGATTATCCTCTCTTTCTGGATGTTATTACTATTGTTTCGTAGAAATTCACCGTAATACTGGGAGTGCCGCCGAACTCTGCACAAGTTGAACATGCTCCGAAACTGCTACTCGGAATTTTACGTTACACGCAAGGAACGGTTGCTCCTTTACGTTACGAATGTAATATGGTGTCTCGAACGATTGGTTTAAGTTTGAATGGTTCGTGGGAATTCACGGAATTCACCGCTGATGCGGTTGTCAGACGTGCTCGCGAATCGGAAGACCGTGGACGGTGTATCAGTGAAACTGGCATGAAAATGTGGTGTTAAGTGGCCTCTGTGGTGTACTGCTAACGGTGCTTAACCTAACTTTTCCTTCGACGCTTCTACACGGCACGGCGTTTTCTCGCGCGAGTAACGTTTTCTCGACGATACACGTTCGCAACCGAGGGAACGCCGAACGGGGAAACTTGTCGTCCACTTTTCCCCACTGTTTTTCCTCTCTCACGTGTTTACCGCAACGTTTTCTCACCGCTGTAATACATGTTATTATCAGTGTCGAAAGCACTCGAGTACGATAGAGAGTTTTCGAGTACGACCAGAGAGCATCTTTTGCGAAACAGTGAACGCGACACTGGCACTCTTCTCGGTCGAATTTCGTTGATGAACGACAGGACCGTCCGTCCTCGCGATATTCCCACGAACGCATTTTTAACGGCGTCGCCGTTTGTCGCTTCCGTTCAATTCCGTTCAAAAATCAAAATCTTATACATAGATTTATTTTCATTTTTTTCCCTCCTTCACCTTGATCATCGTTTTCTTGCCACCTGCTGCCTGTATCTACTACTCTGTACAATACATTATTCGTTGTAGACACGAGTGTAGAGTCTATCGTTGTTCATGATCGGCACTTTATCCGGAGCACCGTCGATTTCCTATTGTTTTGGTTTAGCGTAGGTAACAGGTGGTTTTGATATTTCGTAATCAACGCGTTTCTTCCAAGCGACCAGATTAAACGACATTGGGAAACATTATCCTTGCCCAGCATTTCTGCCATCTCTGAAAAAGATTCTAAGGATCCGTTGTCAAATGCAAGCGTACCTATAACGTTTGTTGATACCTTGCGACGCGTACCGTGTTCAGATCCTTTGCAGTTGATTTTTGTGCACTCTGTACGAGTCGATGGTTACGTGGAACTGGTGACTGCCATGGTGATCCTAATGCCGAACTATAATCTAGTGGCAACTTATCGAACAGAAAAAATAAAGGCTCAATGAAATGGATAATATAAGGCACGCATGCTCTGGGAATTGATGGGTGTATGCTTTTCCTGCAGGAGACCTACAGGCAGCAGGCTAAATAATAAAATCTCAGAGCATATCTCAGCACCGGTAACACCCCTCCATGTTTGTCTGGAGGAACAAAGAGGACCAGAACTGGGCTCTCGCGACGCCTCGGCTCGTAAGCCACAGGTAAATATGATCGTTCCACCTGTACGTCTAACGTAAAATGCTGTATATGCGAATCTCTTGTTGTTTCCAGGCTAAAAAATTCTTTGAAAAGCAGAAAACACAGGAAAGTTGTAGCGAAGAAGAAGCGGAGACAGAATTCTTTAGACTCGAGGCGGAAGATTTGAAACAGAGTCATTCGAGTATGGCCAATACTATCAGTAATATGAAGATGACCAACCGCATCAAGGGACTGGTGAGCAAACGTCGTAAACGGTTTACGGAAGATGGTTTCGATCTTGATCTCACATGTATCCTTTTATCGGCAAATATCGTTGACTACACCGAGCGTGTAGCGTATCGCGTATCGCGTGTCGCGTGTCGCGTATCGCGTATCGCGTGCATTACCGGTCCAGCGTAACCTGTTTCGTAATTAATATGTATTCCTTCATTAATTTCTATCGACGACAGATATCAGGGATAACTTGATAGCGATGGGTTTCCCTGCTGAAAAGCTAGAGGGAGTATATAGGAATCACATCGACGATGTTGTTAAATTGCTGGAGTATAGACACAAAGATCATTATAAAATTTACAATCTGTAAGTGTCGGTGTACGCGAACGTCGCGTTCGCTCGTTTATTCTCTCTAATGTAAGAAAGAAACAATGAAAAAGGATTTAAAACAAATTTTCAGCTGTTCGGAGAGGTCGTACGACTTTAAGAAGTTCAAACAACGGGTAGCTACTTATGCGTTTGACGATCACAATCCGCCGATGCTGGATCAAATAAAACCGTTCTGCGAAGATGTGCACCAATGGCTTTCCGAGCACCAAGAAAACGTAGCTGTAGTTCACTGTAAAGCGGGCAAAGGTCGAACAGGCGTCATGGTTTGTTGTTACCTTCTCCACACCAAACAATTTCCCACAGCCACAGAAGCTCTTAACTATTATGGAACTAAAAGGACGCACGATAGGTAACTATCTATAGTAGAAACAATATTTTTTGAGCGTTGCGTTCGACAGAATTCGGCATTGATTCGATAACCGCACGAATCGGTAACTCTGCGGCCTCTGTCGGGTACGTAGTAGACATAGACGATCGTTTCATTTCGTTGTTTGTTCCTCGTGATTCGTACAGGAAGGGGGTAACGATACCTTCTCAGAGAAGGTACGTCGATTATTATGCAACTCTTGTTAAGGAGGGATTGAATTATCAGCCGGTTAAATTGTTGTTGCGGAAAATAGAACTGGATCCAGCACCTATATTTCATGGAGGTCAAGGATGTAAGCGAAGACAGCCTAAGGTTACCTATAAGTAAGCTGCGAAATTTTTATGTGTAATATACGAACTTGTATTTTCATAAACCATTTTATAAAACTCGAGAAGTGTTTGGTCTCGAAAAGAGTCGAAAAGAGACGAAAAGAGTCGAGAAGAATACGGTACAAGCCCGAAATGCCTAAAATATTCGCAGTTTATTTAGCAGTGAACGAAAAGAACGCAAGATAATGCAGTATAATATGCAGCCTTGTATTTCAGATTTGCATTGCGTAATATCCGAGTCGAAGAAGAGGATATTTAGTTCCGATATAGTAGAAGTACGAAAAGGAATAGCGACCGTCTGCATCCCCTTGAAGCATAGCGTCGCGCTCACCGGAGATATACGAGTAGATTTTTTTAATAGGCCAAAAATGAAGCGAAAGGTAACCGACGGTTTTGTTCGTTCAAGTACGTGCATCCTATTGAAAATCCATGATCGACCGATCCTATTGTCTAATTCGCAGGAGAAATTGTTTCATTTCTGGTTCAATACGTTCTTTGTGCGGGACTACTTCACGCCGGAATACGATAACGGAGAGTTACCGATCGATCGATCGACAAGGGCATTGAGTTGCGACGGTACAACTATGGAGTTGCCGATGGTGATGTCGCAGATGAAGCCTAGGGCAGGATCGCTGGCTAGCCTCGGACCTATGCCACCTACGCTGGTCTTGAGTATAGACAAATGGGGCTTGGACGATGCACACAAGGACAAACATCACAAAGCGTACAGTGCGGACTTTAAGGTAGGCTACGCGTCGCGTCGCAACGTCGACACACGACTAAACGATCCGGCGAACTTACAGGACAGTAACTACCTTGAAATTTCGATGACACACACACACATATATATATATTTAGATACGTTGGAAGTCTCTGTATTATCAAGACAAAACTTTTTGAAAACAGTGATTTCTACAACATATCGAAGAATCATCGAAATCGGAGGGTAGCTAATAATGTGATTCGACCAGGGTTTTATCTTCGAGGGATTCGAATCTGTTGCAGGTTAGCTTATTTATGCATCGAGTGGGCGGTAATATGTCGCAAAGTGTGCCAGTGACGGCAAACAGAACCGGGGAGGGTATTCAAATAGGGATGGGAGGACAAGAAACTCCCAGCGAGTCGAGCGAAGCGGATAGCAGCGAATGCGACACGACTGGAGATACGACCGGAGATGAAGATGGGGAATCTGGTGAGTCCTCTGCATCTCTGGTGATGAATCACCATCCCCTTACACATAGCAGTAGCCGTACACACGTTAGTACCCACCAAAGAGCTAGTCTCAGAGAAACTGCAAAAGGTTTACTTCCGCGAGGGGAAAAGAGTAGAAGTAGTCATCGACAGAGCACTAGTAACGTTAAATGTTCTTCGGCACTCGTACGTTCAGCTACCTTAGACACATAGTGACTAGCAACTATTTCTGTATGTATGTATGTATGTATGTATGTATATACACACACGTTTCGTTGAAAGCTTTGTACTTAAAAGTTACTTTACAGTTCTCTGAACTGGAATTCAAGCTTTACAAGTTCACGGCAAAAGATGGATGAACCCAGTTTGTACTATTAGCTTTTCGTTTATGCCAGCATGAAATGCCAAGTATTCGACCACTCGAGGACGCATTGGTTTCACACTTTTTGTCGTTCGGCACCGAGCAACGATTGTAGCCCGTGAATCCGATTCGAGAGTCGATGTCGTTTCGGAAACTAGCTAGCTCTTTTCTTAATTCAAACAGAATTCCAGCGACACGTCGCTGCGCGTCAATGTGACCGAATATTTCGGAGAAAACTCACACCTTCCGAGTTTTCTCAAATTGTACATATTGTTGTAGTGCGCGAGAGAGAAAGAGAGTGAGCGAGTGAGTGAGCAAGTGGGAGAGAGAGAGAGAGTTGAGAGACTCGCTCTCTCTATTTCTCTGTTAAACAGATTTTCAGAATACGCAGTCGACATCGAACGATTGTTTGTTTGCTTTTTTAACTCGAAGGGCGTCGACCTAAAGGCTCACACGGCCCACATTTTCGTATTGACGCGTCATATCCCGCGATTAAAGATTCCATACAATGTTCCGAAGGAAAGACGACCGGTGACCGATAGCCGAGACATTGCATGTTTCTTTAGTAGCGTGTTTGCCAGAAACTATTATTTATTCTTTGCTAAACGATAAGTACTCTAGAATTCGACTGGTTGCGAGTTTCGAGCGGGAGTTATTCGGTAACCCATTTAGACACGTAATCTTACTTTTATGGTTCATCTACTTTTCTCATACAATCTTCCAAGTATTTCGCATCGTTGATCGTTCAGCGTTACTGTCCGTGACAGTGTAGTCGAATGTTAGACACTTCAGTACACGCGCGCTCACACCACACGTACGCACACACGCACACGCACACACGATATTTAGATAAGGAAATTTATTCAGCGTCGTGATCGAGACGCAGACCGAGAGTTTTTTGCGTACGCGCAATTTTATACGATAATGACGTACTATGTACGAAACTAGTATTCGGCTTGGAAGTTGTGCGGGGAGAAACCAGTTTGCGGAAACCGACGAGATCGTTTGTACTACACGTTCCGATCGCTGTATTCCACGTGATTATTTTCACTCGGTCATTCGTTGATTAATAGATTCGTTGATCTGTTCATTCTTTGATTGGAAAAACGCCGGAGCTGATTTCCATGGTTGGTCGATGTGTGCGAACGGTCGTCGTCGGATCCTGTAACATAGCGTTCGCGAATGCGCACAATCACCAAATTTCATTTTCTCAACGGAATCGCGCGAAACATTAGCAGGCTGTGCAATTGTCGAAACCTTTTATTCCTCGATGTCTGTTCAATTGTGATTTTTGTATCGTCGTCTAGGCGCGGTCCGTTTCTATCGCTATCAATCGCGTCGCGTAAAATGATTGAAAATTCGGAAATGACGCGACACGCGACACGCGACCGAAAGCGAACGTAACATGCATAGATAGCTATCTTTCCTCCTACGTTCTCTTTTCCGTTCATCGATCGTTTTCACGGACCAGCCCGCACAGACAATCGGATCGTGATCGACGCCGTAAAATTCAGTTTTAAAGAAGCGGTCTTAAAACTGACATTTTGCGGATGACTGCCGATCGTCGGAACGGTTGTCTACCACGTTCGCACCCGTGGAAATTGATAGTTTTTATAAAACGTGTAAAATGTGTAAAACGAAACAGTATGAGTTTTCGGATTGTATTTATTATACATGTATTTGCACGCGGCGCGAGTAGGAAATCTTTCATCGAATCGCAATCGGAGTTGTTTTCTCGCGTCCCGATTTAAGAAGACGCGCGTTGATCTGCATTTTTCTCCGTCTGACTGTCCAGTAACGTGTCCGAAATTTCTGCGTGTTCCCGCTGATATTAGAGTAAAGGAAATTTGGAAAACTGTCGAAACGTCGCGTCGACGCGATCTCGA
Organism: Lasioglossum morio; assembly: GCA_916610235.2. Classification (NCBI taxonomy): domain Eukaryota; kingdom Metazoa; phylum Arthropoda; class Insecta; order Hymenoptera; family Halictidae; genus Lasioglossum; species Lasioglossum morio. The sequence goes on from OU744323.1 coordinate 123,364, forward strand.
GGTTTCGGCGGTGAGAAAGAATTACGAACGCATCGGGGTTTCTTGGGCGGCTAGCGGCTGTTCGAAACGCTGCTCTCGCTTTTCTCGTACTCGTCCGGAAACCGTGTCGCGTGTTTGTAGTTCCTTCTCTCGAATCTTTTATCCCCCTTTTTTAGATCGCAGCACTTGAACACGCGTAATCATTTTCAATCCTTCCACAACGTTTCCACAACGGAACAGTGCACGAGTATAGAGATACCGCGCGCGTTCTGCTCGATGATAAAGACAATTCGAACACACCGCTGTCTATCTTTCGTTAACTTCTCGTCCCCCTTACGAATATACGTCGAACGGATATTTCAACGCCTGTACACGTTTTTCATTTTATTCTGAGTTTTCGTATCGTTGCATGTTGATAGTTGATACTCGTAGTTTTGCAAGTTTTTATAACGTCTGAAATATGTAAAATTGATACGCACACCATTCTCTATCTTGTATTGTGTAATGATTACTTTGTGATACTATTATACTTCTCATTATTAAGTGTACCGTTGTTATACATTTATTCTTACTAATTATTATTATAATATTGTTATTATTATTATTATCATTATTATTATTATTATTATTATTATTATTATTATTAGCACCATTACTATCGCTACTACCATTATCATTACTATTACCACCAACAACACCATCATCACTATTGCTATTACCGTTACTATCGACTATCGTTGCTGCTGTCGTTGCAACAACAGTACCCACTTATAGAGACATTTTCGATATTATCGTCATCGTCATCGTCATCGTCATCATCATCATCATTATTATTATTATTATTATTATTATTATTATTATTATTATTATTATTACTATTCTTATTCGCTAATGAAATTTTAGCGGTTTCTAAACGTAGCTTTACGTTATGAAGATATTCCTTGTAACATAGATTTTAATAGATACACGTTGTAACAGTAAAGTTGCACACTCGTGGTATAATTCTATTCGCGTGTCTCGATTCTCTGTAAAGTGTAAAGGATAAGTTTCTCTCGTGTGGCATTCTCGAGTCGAGGATTTTAGCAAAGAAACTTTTGTAGTAAAGACACCGTGATCCGAGGAATCGGCCCGTTTGATAAATCGAGAGTACCACCAGGAGAACGATTCTGCTCGGTTCGTCAGCTTTCCAGGAGACACTCTTTCGCGGACCGGGTGGAGGTGTATGCATTCTTCTTTTCTTGTTGTCTTGCATGCGGGAATGCATCGGCATAATGCAAACTAGAACTGACACACAACATATTAACGCGTGAACGCGAACGTACAGTGGCGGCCAGTGGCCGTATCGCGTACACTCGGCGGAATGAAAGTTTTGTTTGCGGTGCGCTTCGACGACAGGTATTTTTATGATACGGTTTTATTGGGATTGAAATCGAAAGTGGCTTCCGAAGTAAGTCTTAAGAGAAACGAAGCGCACACGAATACGGCTATATGGCTGGCAATGTATGCTCGTTTGTCGACTGCGACACTGTACACATGGTGGAGGTAGGGGTGTTGCTCGAGTAGTTAGGTGTTAAGTAATTGGTGTGTCGAAGACGCGCGTTTCTCAGGTACAACGGGAGTGGTAAAACCATTCTCGGTTGGGGTGAGAAAGCAAACGTCTTAGCGGTAGTTGCGAGACAGAACTGGACAGACAGAACTGGCAAGTTGCGAATTCGCAAACTAGGAGTTTCGATACGCACAGGGAAGATCGGGAGAACCTCGCTTCATCCTCCACCGCTAACACATAATTTACACTTCCGTAGACGTAGCACTCGAGTCTCGAGCAATATGTGTACCGATGACTGACCAATTTTGTGTCTGTGTGTCTGTCTGTTCACCCCTAGTGGACATGGACCAACGAGTCGGCCGGTACCGCCTTCTCTCTAACGGAGGATCGATAGATGTTTTGTGAGTTCATCGGCTGTCATCCATTCATGGGAATACCACCTTTCTACGTTGATACCGTGCGAATCTTCAATTTCCAAGCCCGTCGTTCGATCGGATATGAATTCAGTACGATTCAGCTGAACGTAACATGCGATAGAACGTCGCGTCGGTCCCGGAGCGCAAAACGGGGCCTGCCTGCCACGAACCAACCAATCGTCTCGGGGTTCGAGCACTCTTGTTAACGATGCACGACTCCGAAACCACGAAACCCCGTGCCGAGCGTTTCCTTTTCCTTTCCTTTCCTTTCCTTTCCTTTCCTTTTCCTTCCTTTCCGTTTCCTACACTTTCATCCCTGGCACGCTGCAATTTTGCAATTTTGCAATTTTGCAATTTTGCAATTTTACACACGCGCGAGTTACACACCTCTCCGACAGTAGCAGATTTTGACTATTCTCGCGTAAACTCTCGGTGCTCTAGAAGCTACTCGCGCGCTGGAAAACCTGGAAACTCGGTGCAAAGCATTTTCATAGGCAACCGATAAATCCGCCATTGGTCGCTGGTTCTCCCGATAGAAAATCATTCGAGTACCGTCGACGCGTCCCATGTAACGTTTCTTCTGTTTCTGTTTCCTGGCGTCGTTGAGGAAGCAGTGTTTATCGATGTTCGGATCTCGGCAACCATGATCGGTCATCCACAGAAAATCGTGTTCCGCCGGAAGAAGAAAAGGTATTTTCGTAACGTTAACGGTTTACCTACCCTACCGGAGGCATGTCAATTATACATATACAGCAAGATCTTTTGGAATTGGAAATTGATTGATGGATCACGTTGCCGGGGGTGCATGACTGGTTGGTTCGCGCGACTGCAACTGTTATCGATAATGAAAAATTGATCGAGAGATCGCGAATCATAGGATTTGTACAATCTATTAACCCTTGGAGTGGATCGGTTGAAAGTTTCTAAATGCGAAAACACGCGTCGAGATTTTCTGGTGAATCTAATGCATTCGTAATCGAACTCGTTACAACGGCACTCCGAAGTCCAGCCAAGGGTTAAGTAGCCGCCGGTAGGTTACGTGTTAAGAAAATTGTAAATCGACGTTGGCGACGATAATATCTGTTGTTAGAGAATTCTGTACTCGTTGTAACGAAGTATCTCCGTTCGTCGAACGAATAGAACGAATAGAAAAATTGTCTCGCTGTTAGGGACGTGCTTGTCTGATTTTCGCAGGAACGTTTGCACCCTTTCGAAGAACGGCCGACTTTTCCCGATTTTCTCCAATTTTCCCGGTGGAATCGGGACGAAGCGTCTCGGAGGATGCATGGAAACACCTTTGGACTGTTTTCGCGAAATTCGACCGCGAGTCGAATAGCGAACGCCGACTCGAAAGCGTAAGAGCGCGCAAAGTTCCTAGAATGATCGAAAACGAGAGCGAGATTGCGAAAAGAGTGCTCGTCGAGCCGATATACATACATACATGCACGTATCTATGTAATGTATCGCATTAACATTCGGACACTCCTATAAAGATGATAACTTTCTCAACAACGGACCATACTACTTGGATTTTTCCACAAGTTGGTACAACTAGTTGACTGCGTGACGCGACATTGTGTTTCATAATTTGTTCATATTGAACGTTTTCAAAATGCGTAAGCGATCGACTGTTCGAGAGTGTCGAAATATCAACGCGAGTAGTTGTACATACGTATGCATACATATGCATACACATATACATATATGTATATATATATATATATATATATATATATATATATGTATGTATGTATGTATGTATGTATATCGAAGCGAGAGCGTGTTGTAACATATGTATGTAAAAATGTGCGCGACGCGCGGGATGTATCGCGAAGCGAGCGAATTCGCGACGAGCGAGCAAAGCCGAGTCGCGACGAGCGAGTCGTGTTTCGAGAGGACGCGTCCGGACGGCGAGAATCCTTCCTCTGCGAGAACGCGCGGCCTTCCTACTTTACGTAATTTTCGACTAAGGGATAGAGCGACAGCTTATTTTTTCTAAGGATCCGCACGTGTGCGCGCGCCCCGAACGATCAACGATCGCGCGAAAGATCGGAGAAAGTGTTTACGCGAACGAAAAGTTTAGCCAGAATAGCGTAGCGAAATCGACTATGACCGCAAAGAAAGTGTATTTTACCAGCACGTCCCGTCCTGTCCCGTCCTGTCCCGTCCTGTCCCGTCCTGTCCCGTCCTGTCCCGTCCTGTCCCGTCCTGCTCCGCTTCGCCTTTATCGCTTTACCGCTTTATCGCTTTGCCTTGCTTTGCTTTGCCTCGCCTCGCCTCGCCTCGCCTCGCTCTGCCCCGCAACACTAAATCCTTCCGAAAAAATACAGAGAGGATCATCCTCCCACAAAGAACGGAAAGGAGTCAAAGGTGTTATTCGCTTCACGACGAACGGTGTTTGTTCGCTCGATCGGCTTTTCCGAGCGTGCCTCGTCGCTCGCAAACGTAATCTTCCCAGCGTAATTGTATGGATTATGATCATTAGAGTTAGTTTCACCGTACGATAAATACGTTAGTACACGATCTTTGCGTCGCGTAAGGGCACCGACGACGACGACGACACGCACGATACGCGATCGCATTCCGATGTTCGATTTTTCTGTTGTCGGAACGAGGTGTATATGTATATGTATATGTACATATACGTATATGATCGAGACGAAGGAGAAAACCCGAACGAGATCGGCGAACGTCGAAGAAAGAAGCAACGGGGAAGAAACAGACGGGACGAAGAATCGTATCGAACACCGGGCTCGATTCGGTTTGGGGGAAAGCAGAGAAAACGGAGAATGATCGCGAGGCGAGCGATAAGTTTCGCGTGTGTGTAGGATGGGGTAGCGAATCCTGAACCATCCGAGAACGGATTAGTAAATTTACCTCGTTCGAAACTGTTTTTTATTCGTCGACTTAGCGACGCGATCGCTAGGCAGATCGCGTCGCGGTCCTCCCTCGTTCTTTTTTACCTTCTGTGACACTTAAACGCAAGGTAAACTTACTAATACACGTTTCTTTTCAACCCACTCACCCCACCCGTGTCAAACGAATAATAGCATGCGTGCGCGTGCCGGCGCGACGCGTATTTACACGCTTCTCTCTCTCTCTCTCTCTCTCTCTCTCTCTCTCTCTCTCTCTCGGAACGTAATTTTTCCTCGTACAGAGTTCAAGAATACCGTTTTATAAGTGACAACAACAGCAACAACACCTTTTAAGATTAACTTTTATATGTTTCATGCGGAATGTTCAAAAATATAAATAAGATGCATTATTTTCTCTGTGATATTGTATGCGAGAGCAGAACTCTTCCAGATTTTTGTTCCCTACCCGACGGTTTATCGTTTTTCTCTCTGGTTTCGAACGTCGAGCATCGGAGAACTTTCGGCTTTGGACTTGTTGTTTGGATTGGATTGTTTTTATCCTACGGATAGCGGATCCGTCGTCGCGAACGAACAAGGGAGAAGGAAGATAGGTGAGAACGCGAGAAAGGCGAGAAACGCGCGGAAGCACCTTCCATCGGCTAATTACCTGTCTACATATACAAACATATATATCGCACGCACGCACGCTCGCTGTCTCGCTCTCTCGCTCTCTCACACAATCTCCCCCACCCTCGTGATCGTTTGCGCGTTCGCAATCGACTAATCGAGCTCTCTTCCTTATACCTATTTCTCCTATTTTAATTGCGGATGAAATTTTCACGAGTTACTGACACGCTGGCTCTGCTTACAGGGGAGTCGACGTATTTGTGACTTTGAAACTAGCTCCGGCGGGGACCGGTCCGAGCTAAACTCCTTTCAGAAACCGTCCACCTGACAGCACGTGATACACACACGATATCGATCGGTAGCCAACAAATTCAGCCTGCGTCTCTGCCAGCCCATCGCTGCGTACCTTCTTAACCGCTGCGTTCCCCTCTCCGTTCACGCTAATCTCCGGGACAGTTTCGAACATATTTGTGCTGCGCTCCATCTTATCTCCTTCCTGAAATGATGCTTATCGTTTGTAAGACACATCCCGGCCCGAACTGGACATTCTTGATCGACCTTGTTTCGCTCTCGACGATCAATGTACCGCGCGCGAGCGGTTGCGTCGATTTCTTTTAATTAATTTAACCTGACTCCGACCGAATACGCGACATTCGTTGGACGATTTTATACGACGATCGACGATCGCGTCGCGATCGACTCCGCGCCAACAACGTCGTCTGCTTTGGTTTCTCCTTCCGTGTTCGTGTTGAAAAAACGATCGTTTTATTCGTTTTAACGGGACAGTGATTCGTTTTTATAATTCCGATTGTAAACGCGTCGGTAAACGTTGACGGTTGACGGAGCGCAAAGCCCTGCAGTAGAAAGTAGAAACGACGTTCGTTCGTCGAAGCGATATATCTCGCGCGTCCAGAAGCTTCGCTCTGTTCGCTCTGGGATCACGAATCCGCTTGTTTCTCTTTCAAGTCTGTCTCGCGCTCTGCTTGTCATTCGGTGGAAAATTCTCGACATTGTTATTCTTTTTGTCAATGGAAAGTTCAATCTTCCCAACGAACAAAGTACAAAGCAACATGAACGGATCTCAAGCGTTTGCCTTTTTGATAAGAAGAATGTAGGAAGAAGTATATTTAAGATGTTTTGTACGATCAACGTCGAGAGAGATCGGTTGGGCTTACGAGTTATTCCGCGGTACGCCCCGTTCGATAGTGGTCGTCGCCGGGCGAGAATGGGTTCTTCGTTTGTTCGACTGGTTTATTGGAAACACATTGTATGATTTTTACGTTACAAAATATTACGGACAAACGTACGGACTCGTGTCGTATACCTGACGACGATACACCGAGAACGAGGATTGCACTCCGCGGTGTTGGAAGATCTTGCGTTGCGTCGTTGCGTCGTTGCGTCCGCGTCCGCGTTCGAGTTCGCATTCGCGTGCGTTTCATATTTTCTTCCCTGTTCGCGAATATCCGACGCGATGGCGAGGCGTGTCGGACAATTCCGAATCCTCAAATACTCGATGGAGCGCAACGGTATCCTCGAAAGGAAGCGACGTTACAACCTGTAAAGTAAGAGATATATCGTACAATACAAGAAAAGTACAAGTTCTTTTTACAGTAGATTCGAACCGCAACGGCTCTCCAGCCGTTACTTTTCGCACTTTGATCGGTTTCTGGTCGGCGTCTCCCGGGCCGCGACGCACGGTTATACGCGACCACGCGTAACCGAACGTATAATCGTATAACGGATGCGCGACGCCGTTTTGTTTACCTTCCTCTGCCCCGTCCTCTGCTGAACCCTCCTCTTCCTCGACCGGTTACCTTGCCCTTCGGCGGCGGAGACTTTGGTCTGAGAGCCTCGATCCGCTCGGTGCATCCTGTTGTGATCTGACCGTTTGCGAAGTAGCTGGTGTAGAGATCAGCGTTGAAGTTGGTGTTGGTCAACTCGGGTCCAACGGTCAGCCAGCCGGGCCGAATGGTGGTGTCACGGCCAAACAGGTGCAACCTAGGGAGCGGTATACTCGTTAGAAATTCTGCTGCCACGATTCTTCTCGTCCCACGCTTTCTTTCGCGTGCCTCGAGAACTCGCGATAACCTCACCGTCGTCTGCCAAGGCAAAAGTGCTCGATTATGTGAAAGATTTCAACGGGTTTCTCTATGGAACCGTATTCGGGCTCCTCCGATATGATCAAATCTATATCCACGTTCGCGTGAATAAAGTCCCCGTCGGTGGATCGTCTGACGGTCCCCTTGATTCCCATCAGGCAATGCTCCTTGGTCCTCTGCAGCACAGCTTTGCTGTCCAAGTTCTTGCTGTGGCCCGGATTATCAATGTTGGTGCGGATCCAACAGATATCTTCGCATCGTCTGAAACCCCACTTGCGAAGACAGAAGCGTCCCATGTCGAGGCCGTCGCTGCTGCCGCACCACAGGAACACGAAGCTTCTGTTCGCTGCCACTTCGCCGATATCCAACTCCATTATCTACAAAACGACTCGATTCTAGACTTGGTTCGGTTCGGTTCGGTTATTTTACAAGTTATTTTTCTAGTTTTTCTAATTTTAGTAGTATGCTGCCGCGACTGATTTTAGTTTTCACAGCAACTCTTTTTATTTTCTACCTGATCCCAATTCCAGAGTTGCACGTTCGTCGCCCCGCACGTACGCTGATACTCCTCTAGCGGGGGTTCAATTAGTATCACGTCGAATTTGCAATTCAGCTCCTTTAAATTGTACGCGAGCAAATCCGTTTTCAGGTACATCGGCGGAGTCGCGGTCTCCGCTATCAGGTCATCCTTCAGTTTGATCAGCTCTCGCAATTTCGGGTACTCCTCGAATCTGTCCGCGAGGCCCACGTCTCTGATGAAGTTCTGCGGTCGCTGACCTGTGTCGATGAAGTGCTGGCAGTAATCGTTGTGAGGATTCGACGATTGCGTGCCCTACGATTCAATTTCCATCCTTTTACAATCAAATCCAACTCAAGCAAAATTTACTTGTCATTTTTCTATTTCGACCAAAACAATTTCTTGCCAGCCATATCGAAAACAACCTTGGAATTACATTGAATTGCATATCGAAGGGATTCGATCAATATATGTACGTATGCACGTAGAGCAAATAGTTGTATTATTTAAAATTAATATGCTACGTGTTCTACTATACCTTGAGGAACGTCGAAGAATCTTTATAAACGATCTCGTCCGTCGGACCCATGTCATTCTTTGGATCTTTCGCGCCATTCGCAGACCTCTCGGACACCGATTTCACACGTTTCCGTTGCGAATCGTCCACATCCGTGCCCAAAATCTGTCGCAACTCGTCCACGCTCGAAACGCCAAGCTGCAACGATAAACGTTCGATCATTTTCTAATACTAAATATACTTATGCCGTATGCTGTATGCTGTATGCTGTTGCTCCGTTTCGAACGCACCACCAGCCATAACCTCGAGAACGTCGCAGCGAATCTTTTCTCACCGTTTGCGCCAGAAGTTTCTTGCGTTTTTGAGATCGTTCGCGAAGAGTCTGAAGCATAGTCTGAACTATACAAGGAACAGCTGACATTCATTCAGGGTCATTGCTGGTGTGATAACCCAGACGCAGCTCGCGATTCGACTCGTTTCGATAAACACCGTCCTCTATTCTGAATTCGCAATGCGTTTCTCGTTATGCACCAATCTCTGTTTCAACAGTTTTACCAGCACAACATTATTCCTCCAACAATCGGATTCGCACAAAACAGTCCAACGCCGCCGTATATTTTTCAATAAAGAAGAAGAACAACATACGCGAGGCAAGGGACTACTAACTGCTACTAACTGACTAACTCATCGGGACTCATCGGTCATCAGTCCTGTACAGTCCTGTACTGTACAGTTCTGTACAGTTCTCTATGCCTGTAGCCAGTGATGCCAGACGGAGGAACTGAGGAACCTGGAGGAACTTGCCCCTCCGGCTGGGCCCCCCACTCTTACTTCTCAGACTCTTGTGAGTCTCACACAGGCAGAATAGAAGTACGTTCGTGTGTACCACGTGCGTAGTAGAATTAAGAGTGGGGGGCCCAGCCGGGGGGGTAAGTTCCTCCAGGTTCCTCTGTCTGGCATCACTGCCTGTAGCCTGCAGCCTGTATTTAGCCTGTAGCAGAGAGGAAATGAGAGTGCTCAGGCTTATCTCTGAACTTGACTCCACTGTTTGTACGCTCACGCTTAGCACGGAACAGCTCCTATACCGGCGGTAGAGCCCACTTTTATCACGTAACAGACAGCACACCAGTTTTAGCATGAAACAGCATGAAACAGAACCTTTACTAGCCTATGGCATAAATTAATTTATACTTTTATGCCAAGGTTTGCAAGAAAACTACGAAAAATGTAAATTAATTTGAGAATAAAATCCGCTCTACCGCCGGTCTAGGAGCTGATCCACGCTAAGATCCAGCACTATATCGGGCACGATCAAAACCTGGGCGTGAGCATTCTTATTTCCTCTCTGCCTGTAGTCAGTAGTCAGTAGTTTTGACTTTGGACTTGGACTGGACTAGTTTTGATTAGTTTGGAGTTGGAGACAAACCAAGACTGAACCAAGACAAACTATGATGACAAATCGACAAGACAACGTGAGACGAGCGTTATGCCACTGCACGGACGTGTAGGGAATATCCATAGCGGCGCGAATTCAAATATTTTGTCGTTGTTAATCAACAACAGTTGCCTTGATAAAATAAACAGGAGAATTTCTCCTTATACCAAGCGGCAACTGTTACATTCATTCCTTCTTGATCTTGCGACGTGACAACACGTTTATTATAAAGTTTTCACAATTGTATCAAATAAATATTTTCTAAGTTATTATTCTAAATTTGATTATTTCCTCCGACTACAAGATCTTGCAGAAGTGGAACTGCATCAGAAGAAATAGTTTATCAACAACTACGAATATTTCCCCGACGTGACTCGAGAGCGCCATCTAGCGGTAGCGTTGGAACTAAATTTGGCTAACAGTTTGAGCGTTTTGCCGCTGCACGAGATGGCGCTGTACGGACGTTTCGGAAAGTTTCAGAAGACCAAATAATTCGTGCCATAATTTTGCATTAAGTATTAGGGGAAAAGCGGCACGAATCATTTGCTGCTGTAATGAACATCCAATACTCTTGATTTTTCATAAATAAATGTAACAAATGTTTCTAGACGGCAGGAGGTCCTACATTTTGATAATAAAATAAACAACTTTTACAAAGAAAAGGGCCCCCAGACGCCAGAAGCGCGGGGCCCGTAGCAATGTATACGCATTTACTATAGTAAGTATATATATATATATATATATCAGAGAGGAAATGAGAGTGCTCACGCCCAGGTTTTGACCGTGCCCGATATAGTGCTGGATCTTAGCGTGGATCAGCTCCTAGACCGGCGGTAGAGCGGACTTTTAGCCTGAATCAGATCCTACACCGGCGGTAGAGCGGATTTTATTCTCAAATTAATTTACATTTTTCGTAGTTTTCTTGCAAACCTTGGCATAAAAGTATAAATTAATTTATGCCATAGGCTAGTAAAGGTTCTGTTTCATGCTGTTTCATGCTAAAACTGGTGTGCTGTCTATTACGTGATAAAAGTGGGCTCTACCGCCGGTATAGGAGCTGTTCCGTGCTAAGCGTGAGCGTGCAAACAGTAGAGTCAAGTTCAGAGATAGGCCTGAGCACTCCCATTTCCTCTCTGTATATATATATATATATATATATATACATGCAGATACATGCTAATTCGACCCTGGTCTTCTGACCCTGTTTTCAATTACGTATTATAATTGTGTAATCTTCCCTCATCTTCCATCGAAAATAACGAAATACTTGTATATACATATATACTTATAACAATCCTAATCTAAATCAAAGCTGAACGAATTGTAACCACTGAAGAACCTCTATTATATCTATAATCATATATCATCACTATAGTGATAAATTATATATATATTTACAGAGAATAAATATATATTTATCAAATTGAATACGACAATTTCAGCTATATAATATAAATTGTAAATAGTAAACTAACGATATCATATCCATAGTTTGTATTCAAACTAAACGAACGTAATCATCGGTATTTACCAGTATTTACGATCGCAACGAGCAGGCTGAAGGAGGCTGAAGCAGGCTGAAGGCTGAAGCAGGTCGAAATAAAAGACGGAAGGTGGTAGAACGGTGATGCGTTTCTGAACGAGCGTTCTAGTAAACGTTAAAAATTTTTATTTTTAGAAGTCTGTGAAACTGACAAAAGCGCGGCGCCATATTGCGTGCGTGTGTTTGGTTACTGTTCTGGCGCGTGGTCGAGAAGTGTTATATTTAATTAATTATCATGTCTGATAACCAGGTGAGTCGACTAGTTCTGATAAACCGGCAGCTAGTAACAGTATCTTACAATATAAATACAATGTAACATCGATATGTTCGTTCATACGTCGAGTCTAATCGGTCTAACCTTGCGTATTAGGAGCAAAAACCCGAAGCCGGCCCAGGCGACGCGAATTCCGAATACATCAAGCTCAAAGTCGTCGGAAATGTAAGAGACGACACAAATTTATTTCTCTCGCTCGCAATTACTCATCAACGATATCCTACCGTTCACGTTTATTGTTTCACTCTTTTTTTTTTTAGGACAGCAATGAAATTCACTTTAGGGTAAAGATGACTACTCAAATGGGTAAACTCAAGAAGTCATATAGCGATCGTGTGGTTAGTTTTTTCCGTTATCTCCGTTGCTTATACAGACTCGAGTTGTATCGTGCTGGTAGTGTTTCCCTTGACAGATACACTATTTCATGCAACTTGAAAGATCCAACGAATTTCCTAGCAGATTTTCTAGCAGAGCCAGTCTCTAATTATTTCGAAACCGTATGATCAGTAATTAACAAAATTCATTAGCACTTGCTTTTCTACAATGATTTTAATTAGATTAACCTGGATGTAACCTGGAGTGCCACTGAAATTCTTTTGAAAAATCTATGGTACACGACTAAACGTAACGCCATTCAATAGTTTGATTTAAGATTTCAATGTAAAAGAAAGTTTTTATGCTTTCTGCTTTGGTACAGCAGAATTATTCAAAGTCCTATTAATAGTTGTACGAATAGTCCTATTAATAGGCTTCCAGTACGTAAAGTGTTCAAGTATTTGAAAATTACTTGTCATACGTATATAGCAGATTTTTTAATGTTTAAACAATCGGTAATGGTACGTTGAACGTAACAAATTTGATGCAGGGCGTTCCTATGACATCGCTCAGGTTTCTTTTTGATGGTAAAAGAATTAACGATGACGAGACACCGAAACAGGTAAATAAATTAGAACCGTGTAACGTTGCTCGGTTAATATTAATTCTGAAAATATTGGTTTCTCTGAAGAATTTCATTTACCGTACGACAATGCGCTTTAACCGTTGTTCGTTATTGTAGCTCGAAATGGAAAACGACGATGTCATCGAGGTGTATCAAGAACAAACAGGTGGTCGCTACTAAGGAAATTAAACCTATTATTCAGTTTTAATATCTTTTAAAGTGAAAGTGACTATCGTAAAGAAATGGACAAGTTCATCAGTATGTATATGTATGTTAAAAAGCATTATGTAATTTGGTTTTTTACGTAATATTTTGATGTGCTATTCTACATTCCTGTAACGATGCAAGATTAAGGACCATCGACAGCCATATTTCATAAAACATACACATTCATTCACCAAATACGAAACAACAAGAAAAACACGAGAATCATGCCTTAATGTCATAAGTTTTGTTCTTTACTAACATCCGGCAATGTATTCGTATTTCATAGATTTCATAGATTTCGGAATTTTCGGTAGTTTTAGTATTACAAAAGTTTCGAAAAGAAGAAAAGGAAAGAAAAGATATGTTAGTTTCGTTATTCAAGCACGTAAATATTCTATACAATGTGAACATGATTTTTAAAAAATTGTTGCGTTCAAGGTGCATCTCTAATAAAAAAAAAAGAAATAATTCTAATATTTTCTCCTTTGCCTTCTTAATAACAACTTTTTAATAGCAATAGTAACAATTTTTTATTTTTGAAATTTCGATGTCAACGAGATATATATATATATATATACACCATACATATATATGTATACAGGATGTATAAAGGATTGGTTGATTTCCTATTTCTTTTGATAAAATCATGGAGTAGTTGATTCGATGTAAGTAATGCGGATGTTTCCTACAAATTCGATGCCATTAAGCAGGTTTATTCGGAATATGTTTGTATCTGGTTTGTACCTGGTTCTACCTGGTTCTATCACAATGAAAAGTGCGAGCATGTTCAAATGTACACTTTTATATGAATCGTTCTTGATAGATTCTCGTTATTCCGAGAATCAGAGTTTGAGATGCAAAAGCTGGACCAAAGACCCGTGAATCTGTTAACGTTTGGCGCTTCATTTTTTTTCTTTTTATTCTGGAAGATCTATTCAAATTTTTATGGGCATCCACATTACAAAATACTTACTCAATGGTTTAGCAGGACAAAATTTCAACAAATTGTAATAAAATTTATTCTTGTACAAATAAGTAATATAGTTTTTGTTTTTATTACTAACGTGTAAAAGTTGTTCGGAATTTCGTTCTCTACTATTAAGCAGTTTTATTCTTCGAATAATACTAAATTCTCTTTACAGTTAAATTAATTTACCGTGGTTCCAAAAAGTTTCTCTATACCATATGATCAAACTTTTCTATTGTGTGATGCTACGATAATAGAAAATATAAATAGATTAATCATTCTTTCTTTTATAGTAATAAAAATTCGATCGAATGCTTTATCGCTTACTACTTTACCGTATGAATAATTAATGGTATCTAGACTACTAAATTATAGAAATAATTACAGTTTTATTAATTAACATGTACTTTTTTGATCCTTCCTTGTGTAGAGAAGGATTCTAAAATTCTTCTTATTACTATTACTATTATTATTATTATTATTATTATTATTATTATTAGAACTTATATTTTGAAGAATAGAAAACAATGGTGTACGCAAACTTTCTAGAACCACTGTAAGTGGTAAACATGTTTATAGTTAGAAATTGTAAGTAAGGTATAACGATAACATTAATAGTATTCTCTCGTAAAATATTATCGTGAACGATAAAATTGCATTCGCGCGAAGAAATTTTTGAATTCCGTAAGAAAAGCAGATATAATGATTTTGATATAAACAGCATTGTAATAATCATTAAATTTCATCAGTGTCACAATCATGTTTACGTCTGGCAATAGTATAAAGTACCTGTAATAATTACCTACAACAACACCAACAACAACAACAAAATAAAAATAATCCTTCATTTTTTTCTGGTTATTTCATATTAATTTATAGACACTTAATATATGTGTGAAATACGCAACGGAGAAATGAAACGGAACGAAATAACGAAATATACGTCAAAAGGAAAGCTTTTTATTTAGTAGTATAGCTTTTCTTTATACATTGAACAGAGTTGATAGTTGCTATTAATTATTTACTTTTTAGCACTTCGTTTCAACGGTGATACTCGCGAAAATCCTTAAATGTTATAAACGAGTATGCCTAAAAATATTTTAACTATACACAAATTATCTTGCGTCCTCTAATAATCCTAATGTGTGGCGTCCTAACATTATTACATATTTACAAAAAACTACATTCTAGAAGAAGCAATTTTCTGCCTCGATAATTGTAGTATCACAAAACTCGAAATCTTCAATAGGAGGATTTTTTTTCGTAACGTAGAGCGTATAATTTTTAGAGCGTTCCTACTACTGTTCTTAATCGTGAGAGAATTGTATGTGTATCGCATAAATTGCTTCTTCTGAAGCAATAAAAACTTACTTGCCACAATTGAATCGCTTAATCGTTACAATTTATGCACTGGTGCGAAAAGAAGTCAGCAAGTAGATAAATAGTTAGTTCGTTCGACAAAAAAGAAAATATGAATTTATATAGTTTTAATATACACAGCTCGTAGTATGCATAGAGAAAAATAATGGATCGGATATTGTCCGAATCACAGATCCAGCTGATCCGTGACAGATTCGTTATAGTTTCGTTTCTTACAAATCTTTGCAGGGGAAAATCTTTCGCGTGAACGAAAAACTCTGAACAAAAGCTTGTTCTTTACAGGGAGCTAGAAGATTTTGCAATCTCGTATATGAGGTGTTTATAACAATAAATTCGCTTATCACTATACCACAGACTCTGGTCGTTCGTTTTTTTTTCTATTAAAATCTTGTTAATTTCATACTTTGAATAGAATTTCCACGTCGTTCTCTTCGCTAAAGTGTCGCTGTACAGAATTGCTTCGTGTTGGAACGTTTCTTTCCTACCAATTGAACGCATACAGAAAAATTTCCCTTCATCTTGGGCTTAAAGGAACCGTGCACGCATTGCATTCAACCGTTTTGCTTCTCCCGAGCGTTGCGATCGATCGAAGCAAACCGAATCATACAACGGGATACAAGAATAAATAATACGGAGATTCGGTATCAAGTTCAACTCGTTATAAAAACTTAATTCAGAAAGAGAGTTTCCATATTAAAGACGTCAGTCTTTCGTTTTGTCATGTTTCATAAATCTAGCACAGTACACTTTTTCTTCCCATTTACAAAAGTTATAGCGGTCCAGTAAATTCTGTTTCTGAATAATCCGAAGAAACCTCGAACATAGAAGTAACGATCTTTTTACTAACCGATAACATAATTACATTAATAAATTATCGGTTTCAGTTTCGGTTTCGGTTTCGGTTTCGGATTCGGTATTAAGCTCGATACATTATCGAACTTAACTCAGAAGCAGATCTTTCCCATATGAAAGACTCCAGTCTTCGATTTCGTCGTGTGCATATGTATAAGTTCAGCGCAATACACTTTTTCCCATTTACAAAAATTACAACGGTCCAGTAAATTCTGTTTCCGAATGATCCGAATGCAATTGGAGTTTCAAAGTGACGACTCTGTTTTTAGTAACCAATAATATATAATTACTTGAATAAATTATAGGACGTAACTGATTCTCTTTTTGTATTTTCCCTTTTCTCTCGTCCAACAAGATACACAATAAATTTAAACTATTGTAATAGTTTAGAAAAAGAAAAAAGAAAAGAATTAATTTGATTATGAGGAAAATTATGCCTTTATCAGGGATATCAATTGTATCTGCTGTCTAGCAACAATCAAAATTTCAATCACGAAAACCAATCGTTTCCGTCTCTGAAGTACAAATGCTACGCGCTACATAAGTATTAATTTTACTGTTTTTAGTTAGGACATCATGTATATATATTTATATATGTATATGTTCTTAAATAAAATGTACACAGTTTAATTCAAAACATACATTTCTTCAGATATAATCTTTCAGGTGGTATGACTATAAATAACGTTTTTTTGTTGTTGTTTAGTTTAGCTCTCACCTCGTTTTTTTTTTTTTTTGATAATACTTTCATTCAATTATTATATCTACTTACTTGCATTATAATAAATATAATATCCGTACAGTATTCGAGCGATCCGTTAATTCTTAAAGCGCTGTTATTTCTTGGCGAAGCATTGTATGGGAGAAAACCAGCTGCTGTTCTTCAATCCAGTTTAAGAAAATTAGCGCCTTGCGACGTGTAAGAAAGGTCACAGCGCATCGCGATGCCAAACCCACGCTTTTTTCGTGTGATCAAACCTATGAGTCAACCATTGCTGCTCCAGTAATTGGTATCTATCTTGACTTAAATACAAAGGTTTGCCACGCCTACGAGAACACAATTAATAGAAGACATTACGAACACTATCCAATCATCGAGACAACAACAAGTCCAGCTACGTACTTTAGATCTTTATCTTCTTCTTCAAAGTCGTCGAGATACAAAGATCCCCACAAACAAGCTCGCCGTCCTCGGATCACAACAATATAAGTCGACGTAACCACTAAATATATGCCGGTACCAGTTCCGCATATGGCTGAATGCTACGGAGAGTTTGTATTAATAAACAATCATATTTATAGTTTCTACAGCTACAGTAACAGAAGAAAAGCGCTGTCCGAAAGCACTCTACGAGATACATACTTGGACAGCTTCGCAAACGTTCTTTTGTTTGCAACAGCCTTGTTTCAGACAGACAATTGTACCGCATATCAAGCAGATACTGATCTCTCGTGGAACCGAGTGGCACTGCCGACATTGTCGTTCGTGGTAGTACTGAAACGTTAGAGAAACATTGATCGATCGATATCCAAGATATTGTATGCAGCTCGAATATCTATATATGCGTATTGCGTATAAAAGTATAAAAGTATAAAATTCCTTACCGAAAACAACTTTTCGTATTCCCTTGGAAGACTGAGTAACTTGGGTGTTTGCCACGATATGTGCTGCTCCGTAATCAAGTATCTCACGTTATAGGTTTGTCTAACGAACATGAGGAACTGATCGCACCATTGTCGAGGTACCGAAACGCTAGCCTCCCTGTTCTGCCAGTTCAAGGCCACCGTCGAATTGAATATACTCCAATCCATACCTTCCGATACTAGTTCCAAATAATAAACTAATCTCACGAACTCAGTCTGTGGTGTACTATCTAGGGGTAATGGTTGTTCATATAAATGGTAGCGAAGCAGTGCAGCTATTCGCAAGAATGGTAAGCACAGCGATTGTATCTGAAATAACAATTAAACGGATGCAGACGTCATAATTGTTGTAAGTAGAGTGCGGATATTTATGCGTTTATTGCATGTACCAATAAAAATCGATCACGCTTTTCAATTTCAATTACACTGGGAAGAATCTTTGAAGAATTGCGTAAACAGAATTTGCCTAAAGATCCACAGCCTAGTTATCGGACAACATTTCAAAGTTATCGTATGACAGTTAATACATTTAGTTAACAAACGTTGGTTACGAATTGTGAATGAATCAAATTCATTTATTTTGATGTTATTCTAAAACGGTCATTTAAAATGGTTGTTCGTAATCGGAATATTAGAAATGAATATAATTTTGAGCCTCCGGGTGTGATAACGGATGATAATATCGATGGTTCTACTGTCTACAGTCGCTGGGTCAATGATCAGCGTTTAGTATATACTGCACGCGTATGCGTACCTGTTGTTCAATGTTATGCATCTTCATCCTCGTGTACGACGTAGACGATGAAGTCGATGGTTTGTACATGTCGTCTGAACAATATAGCTCACTGCTATTGAAGTATTCGATGATTCCATACAGTATAGTATCCGAAGACATAGGACCACGGTCCATACCCGGGTCTCTCCTTAAAATCGCGTTTCTTTCCGCTTGCGTCAGACCACAACTGATTTGAAGTACCACTTGATAGTATAATAAGTTGTAGAGTACTTTCACCACGGTAGAGAAGTATGCTAGAAGCAATTGAACACGTTCAGAAGCTCTGTTAGATCGTTAGCCGATTTATTTAGGGTAGAAATTAGGATAGAGGTATATACCGGTCGGTTACCGTGCCCCACCCGGTTATCAGACAGAAAACCAATTTTTTCGAAATTATTGAGAATAACATGAGCTAGGTGCCCATGAGGTAGGTGTCTTGCTTTATTAATATCTTATTTTCTTATTTATTAATATAGTAAAAGACAGCTAGCATAAAGAAAGATTTTGAAAATTGTCAACCGTTAGGATACATACTTTGATCCAAGTGAAGAGGAAGTAGCAATATGAATTGTATCAGAAGAACAGTCGGATGGATGAGAAGCAATGGAACTTCTTTCTCGCGTGGCCTCAAGGCGAGCGTGGATGCTGGCTCGGCAGGTATTCCAGCCAGTTGCTGCCAAATAGTATGTACTGGCCACGATGCTAATATTCTTGCATGCATCGCCAGAACGTGGAGCAGTGCAACTGAAAGAATAGAAAAACAAAATGTAATTAAATGCAACCGCGCAACGTCAACGAGGAAAACACGTGTTCCAGAAATACAAGAGAAACAAAGAAACAGGGAATTTTACCAAGGCAGTCGCGTTTCGGCGTCTGAGGTATCGTAGTAGGTGATTGAACGCAAAGCGATCCGCCACGTTGGATCAGTTCAATTTCGAAATTTGTTCGGGCTATAGAAGTTATGAAGAAGAACAAGTTTTGGGGACTAGGAAACAAAGGAGTGTAGTATCCATCCTTGTAGCTGGTGCACGTGTCCGTCATGTCTTCCATGGATTTCACCATTGCCACATTCAAATTTGACGTCAACTGGAAAGATCAGACATGTTAGATGTTATATAGACGGTATAGATGGTGCCGACTAGACACTTGTAATTGCGAATTGCAAATTTCGAATGGCGAATCGCGACAGATATAAGAAATAAAATATAAGAAAACTCACAGGGTTCTGTTGTATTTCTTTCAGCAGATTATTCAACTCTAAGAGTATCGTAGCAGGGGACGCGTGATGCGACTGTACCACTGCCGCGCACTCCCCTAATTGCGGGGAAAGCGGCAGAACCGAATTAGCTAATTGCCTACAAAGCGGACACAGGTATTCGCCTCTTTCCACCGCGATATTCTGCGGCCTTTGATGGTTACGAAGAGACACCAAGTACGACTTCAAGCACTCGAGATGCAAATGATGACCGCAAGTCTGAACGTGAACTCCATCCTCCCTGAGCCAATCGACAGTCAACACCCATGTTGTCTGCGGAATACGAATTCAGGCTTATTAATACATTTTATTCGATTTATCCGCCGTTCGAGGATATATTATCATCAGCTGAGACAAAAGTAGTTACATATGCGAAATAGGCGTTTATCTTCTGCATTCTACGGGCCCAGTGAGCGCTACGGGTGTCGCCTGTTGTTATAGGCGGATCGTCATCGGAAGTGGGTAAAACTGGTCGTTCTGGTTGCTGCAGTGCATGACCAAGAACGCATGTCGGCTACACGAAAAGCATATATTAAAAGACTGCGTTGATATATCGTAATTATGAATCAACTAATAAATCCAAGCGTTTATGTATTACCTGAATTAATACGATCAGGCCCATCGGCGCATCCTCGCTGGTGGGAGTAGTTTGATTACAAATTACGCAATCGTATTCCTTTTTGCTGGTTAATTTGTTTGCATTGTCCTCTTCGATTCCGTCCATACTACATATTCCGTCTCCTTCGTCTGAAAGTTCGAAGCAAAAATTACAAGCAAATATTCTGGCTGAACGATTTCTTGCTGCAGTTTCCCGAATTTCATCAATCGTTTGATTTTACTTTGAAACGTCAACGGATCGTACCGGTTTTCAGTGCCTTCTCCATGAATTGCTTCTGTTTGTTGGCAAATTCGGCCATCACCTTCTGTTGCCTCTCCTTTGCTCGCCTTCGTCTCTCCTCTTTCTCGCGGCGTTCTTTCTCCCGTTGCTCGTCCTCGCATGCCTGCGTCAGCGGCCACAGCTTGTTCTTCGTTTCGATGATAGCCTCCTTGCACATAGGATCCAAGTTCGCTATTTTATTAAGTAGCTGTGAGATGAAGAACGGACCGTCGCCGATTCTCGACTCCTTTGGTGGGGCTGCTGAACTACTACTAGGTTCGTTGTCGGACATAGTACATTGCTCGAGGCTGTAGCTATCCGGTACACCCGATAATTGAGAGTGTAATTTTAATAACAAGGAAATTATACTTTCGCCTATTTTTACTGTCTTTGGTTGTCCTCTCTGCAACGAAAGAAAGATCGATCAGTTATCTTGATAGAAAATGCCAGAAAATTTTAGAAAAATCATTTTCAACTGCGGATTTTCATCGCGCTGATACGATCGAATCATAATTCTTTACCACAGGCTCTCTCCTCTTTAAGTGCTTATGAGAATTCGATGTTGATGGAACAATTTCCATGGCAGATGTGCTTAGACTTGGGTAAACTCTTTGGGAAGTACCTATTTCGTTACCAGCCATAACAGCGGGTCGTTGAGGTGCTGGTGGCAATGCTAGTCGGCCACCGACCATATCTACTCGCAGTTCAGAAAACAGAAAAATTATATCAAGTATAGGCGGGAATAGGTGAACCTATTAATCTTTTTTCTCTTTAAATGCATGCTAGTCGAGCGAAAAGTAACAACGAAAAGTATACTATACTATACTATGTATACGCTATAATATTTCGCGGTATTCGGTGCTTTCTTTCTATAGATAAGAGCCAAGTGTTTCACATTTTTCCTGTTTGCATTCTGTAATGCGTATAATTGTGTTCCACCAGAAAAAAAGTCCCGATCAAATCAAGCATGCACAACACCCAATACGTATTACGGATGCAGCTACGGTTAATCGGAAAATACTAATGATAAGAGCAAGAGCAACGTACTGTTTGGCGAAGGAGGTGGTTCAAGGGCAAGGGCCATGGACCCTTCGGTGGATGGTGGCAAAGCTCTTGGTGGAGTTATTATATCGTCTTCGCTGTTAACATCTGATATAGCAACAATTCCGTCTTCAGGTACAATAGTCATATGAACTTGGGCTACGCGTAACAAAAGGACAAACAACGCTGACATCATTACATTGTAACGGTTTGCGCTACACGATATTAAATCAAATTGTATCCAGTGTGTGTGTCAACTTGTATGCAAACTTGTGGTGAAAGTGACTAACGAACGAGGATGTAGAGCATATATTTGATAATACTAGAAATCCATTCTTGAGGCATACGTACGCGTATAAAATTTGCCGGATATTTTTAAACCCGAAGAATAAACGATTGAAATTTGTTTCTCTTAGCTAGTTAGTATATTCCGTATCGTTGAGAAATAAATCGAAAATCGCTTACCATCTGCCGCTGGTAAGGCTGGTAGAGAAGGTAAAGATGGTAGACTTAGAGTTTCCAAGCAGCTTTCGTCTGTCCCGTCGTTTAGCATAAGCGAAGCTGCAACATCAGTCATTTCATCTTGAATATCATACTCTAGTTCGCCTAAAAGAAGAGATGTTTAAAGCGAAGTGTTTTAAACTGAATTTAATTAAGTGAATCTCCAAATATCTCCAACATAAAGAATTGAAAGAGGAAAATAAAAAAAGAGAAGAGTTCGCTTAGTCCTAACAACGGGGTTATACTTACTTTCAGAACTTTCCGACTCAGATTCTTGCATCTTGATCACGCGTGGTACCACGGTCCTTAGATTTTCGGATAAATTATCAATTTTATAAAAACTATCCAGATCCATATCCTTTATCACATGAGATGTTCCTTCGCTGGTATAGTGACACACGCGGTTCGTCTAATTCGGAACGAACGTGATTATTTTCGGAATTTTCAATTATCCTTATTAATATTCGTATAAATATAATTCATTCGTACAAATATAATTCCTATAAATAAATGAAACTTCTATATACTTACTGATTTTTCAGGTATTTCGGCAGTGATCACCGCCATTTCTAATAAGTAAATAGTCAATGCCATTACGTGTTCCGATATGCTATGACCGTATACAGTCTTGTAAAGAATTATTAAAATCATAGCGTGGAAAACTTTGGTGCGTAAGGCGAGTCGCGGATCGTCGTAATCGAATGAAACCGGAGCAGGATGTCTGAACGGTGGCCACGGTGTCGCACTGTTTTTCAGTTTCCCTGATTGCTTCACGCTGAAACATTTGTAACAACGTAATAAATATCGGTATGTAAGTAAGTAGCAGAAATAGACAGACTAGAGTAGTTAAATAAAACGTTTCGTTAAGAAGGTAAGAGAAGGTAAGTAAGCATACTATTCAGTGAAACGATCCATCGATATCTGAAAGTCTTTCCTATGCACCGCTCTTAATAAAACGTGTAGAGGATCAAATAATTCGTCCCACACGTGTGGTTTCGGGCCATACATTCCCTGCTGCATATTTCCGCTAGCTTCGAGATTAGGAGCCTTGTATTGCGCTGTCTGTAAAATATATTATACGATCGTTGGAGAAATGTATACCGAAATGTGTACGTTTCTATAAACGATACAAGCGAAACATACATCAGCCAAAATAGACTCAAAGTCTCTGTTTTGCGGGGTACCGCAACGCTCTGGCATTAACTCCATTAACTGACTGTGAGTCTTGTCTCCCATGCAGAGCAACGTAACCATTTCCAGACCGGACATTTCGTTATCTGGTAAACCTGCAGAAATATGAGATTTAAAAAATACATAAAGATCCGCTGTCTAATTATTAAATAGGCAATCATTTGTGAGAAATTTACCTAGGTTTGTTCGAACGTTTACCAAAGTAGCTAAAAACGTTAAGCAGCTTTCCAACATAGGAGTATTTTTCTCTCCTTCCATGTATTCGTTTTGACGCGTATGATACAAACAGAGACTCATCCATTCCCTCACGTGAAACCTAAACGAACAGACTGATTATTTTCTATGTTCTATCTACGAAAACAGCAACGAAACAAGGATTAAACGAAAGAATTACTTTTCAATAACAGTTTTCATAAAGACGTCCGGTTGTAATTTCGTTGCGCAGACTTGCAAAAGATAGAGATCCGCGTCGACCATCGAATTGCAAAAATTGCATTGTATATAAGTCATGGCTTGTCCTTTTATTTGAAGTCCGTTACGAACCCATAAGCCGTTCCAGATCTCATAAAAAGCAACCTGAACGAAAAATCATGTTGTTGTTATACATAAACATGAACAAAAATTTCTAGCTAAAAAAGAATATTGTCTTGCGCATCGGTTGAATTCTTATTTAGATATGGTCTATGGAAATACATAAGGTTGAGCCGGTGTATACAGTGGTATGCATGATTCGTAAACGGGTGCCTAACGGTACTTTCGAAAATCGAATCACGAAACGAATTCGACGGTGCAGACATAATTTTCGCTTCTATCTTAGTCAAGATTTTTTTCATCCTTTCTAGACGATCAGAGAACAGGAAAGAACAAGAAATCGCTACTATGCGTAATTATAAATGATTTCACGGTCGTTAATAGAGCGGAAAAGTGAAGCGAAAAAGGGTCATTTTATTACGAATAATATTTATGCGAGTGTAATAACAAGAGAGTTTTCAGACTTGTATTCAATGAGAAAACATGTTCGGTTTTCGGTACGTAGCGTACGCCTAGCTGTAAAGAAAGTATTGTATATCAGTATATAGTATATAGAACATAATAATCATATCTGAAATATGCTGGCATTCTTCCACCGTCCGAAGCTGATTTGTGGGTTCACGGCACTTCCCCCTCCGAACCGACCAATCCTGTCACTCGACGCCAGTCGGCCAGTACAAGACGCAGCGTTGTCAGGTTGTAACAGTGATGCCAGAATCGTGGGTCGTGGGTTTTTTCTCCTCCGCCGCTTTAGCCGGCTCTTCCCCCACTCTTACTTCTACTGCGCACGCGCTACACACGAACGTATTCTAGTCTGCCCGTGTAAGTGCCACTCTGAACAGACATACGTTCGTGTGTAGCGCGTGCGCAGTAGAAGTAAGAGTGGGGGAAGAGCCAGCTAAAGCGGCGGAGGAGAAAAAACCCACGACCCACGATTCTGGCATCACTGCAACGGTTGTAACAATTTTGTCAGCAATGGACGCGGACGAGGGAACCTTCAGTTAGCTCAGTTTCAGATGAGTGAAACCAAGTGAAACGGAACTGAATGGAACTGAATGGAACTGAACGGAGCTGTGTACTCGCACATCGTATTCTCCAGATTCCTAGTTAAAATGGTACATCCATTTGCCTCATGATTCGGCTGTAGTCATTTGAAAATTCGCGAGCATCGGAAACACGGTAAGAGAAGAGAACGGGTATACAAAGAGAATTCGGTACCTGTGATACATCTACCAAGATTGCCCGTGAGCCTTTCTCTTGAATTTCATTTCACTGGCGAGTTTCGATCGAGTTGATCGGAATCAGTGGACGATGGTGAACACAAAGATTCTTCTGTTTTGTTTGATAATCGGTTTCCAGCCGTTCGCGAACGGTTTCAACGGCATGAACGTTATGGACATAAAAGATGTATTGACATTCGGCCGTGCAACCATAGTAGACATTCTCGAATCGTGGAACATGATACAATCGAAACAGCCTAACGAAGAAGATAATATCTTGCCGTTCGTTTATAAAATGGAGAAAGAGTTGAGAAACCGTATATCGGCAGTGTCGAACAAGATCGACGTTTTTCAAACGAAAATGGCAATGCACATCGATGTAATTACGACTAAACTGTTAGCCGAACTACCGTTACAAGAAAGCCTCGATCATAAACTAAGCCAGATCGATTGGTACGTGGGGCAGATCAACGATTTGCACGATAATTTTGTAGTTTACACCGAGTCGTCTTCAACATACGACCGATTCACGTTGGAGGACTTCGCTACAACATGCGTCTCCTCTAGGTCAGGTGCTTTGCCTGATATTTTGAAAAGTATTCACCGATTGTTAGTCCCCTCTTCCGACCAAACTCTTAGCAGAAGCATCCTAGTGTTACTGGCCAAACAAATGGACGTAAGTATCAACAAACTTTTCTTTCAAAATTTTCATCAACAAAATTTCTCGGGAGCACTGTTGAAACGTATTAACTCCAATTTTTCAAATACAGTTATACGTAACTATCAGGTTTTTAGGTATGAAACTTGACAAATGTGTTTGAAATTTCTCTTTTATTTTTCAAGTTTCATACTTAACGACCTGATACTTTGATTTCATTTATCACGATCTTCGAATGAAATGAAACATTGAGCTGTCGTTTTAGTTTTTGTGAAACAGTTATTTTTAAATAATTTAATACGACTCTCTCTCTCTCTCTCTCTCTCTCTCTCTCTCTCTCTCTCTCTCTCTCTCTCTCTCCCTCTCCCTCTCCCTCTCCCTCTCCCTCTCCCCTTCTCTATCGTGTCCACAAATAAAATAAAAAACTAGAGAAACGGATTTAAATCAACTTATAATGGAAGTATGTATGTCGTCTTGTGTTCATTCATTGACAGTTCCGAG
Organism: Lasioglossum morio; assembly: GCA_916610235.2. NCBI lineage: Eukaryota > Metazoa > Arthropoda > Insecta > Hymenoptera > Halictidae > Lasioglossum > Lasioglossum morio. Next base: position 149,715 of record OU744323.1, read on the forward strand.
AACCCTATCATAATCATTAAGTACAACGAGTGTATTAGGCATAGTGGACTATCACGATGATCAAGTGACGTCCGACAGTATGCACCTATTCAATTCGTGAACTATGATAAGGTCTCTCGAAGCATTATTCGCGAGATAACAATACTAACGCGAATAACAAAAAGAAGTATTTCAATGGCGTTCGAGATCTAGTTGCGATTGTCGTGTTTTTTGAAGAACAATGAGGAGATGAAAGAGCGACTGTTCGTAAAGTTTCTCGAAATCGTGAAATCGAGTGAAAGATTATTTGTCCTTCGTGGAAGTCGCATCTCCAGTGAAAGAAAGAAATGAAGGAAGGAAGAAAGAAAGAAAGAAAGAAAGAAAGAGAGAAAGGGGACGATACAATGCACTTTGTGACGAGCGACTCGACAACCAGACGAGACTTAGAATGAAGAGAGGCATGCGCAGAGATACATAAGACCATTAAAAGGCTGAACGATTCGGAGCCGAGAGGGGAAGGCGGCGCACGAGGGCACGGCGCACGGCGTACAGAGTAAGAGTAAAACGACGACGACTTGATGTAAAACCTTCAGTCAAATGCAAGGAACCGAGGAAGCTCGTCGCGACTATTGTTTCCTTGGTTTTGTGACAAAAATCACGTTGAACGATAATATTTCCAAGAAACAGCCATACGACGGATGTTTATGCAACGAAGCGTGTCGTGACAAAACAACCAGATAGAACAGACGGAGTGTGTGCACCCAGAGAACCTTCGAATTGTTGTAAGAACGTTTGTTGTCCGATTAAACCTCTCCAGTTCCGATTTTTGTGTACTACGATTCGAACAACTCGAACGATAGCATTGACCTCCGTGACCTATTTACTATATAGATCTAGCCTTGTTCTATGCATCGCCGTGAAATCGGTAAATTCCACGCAAATTCATTATTTCTCTGATTTTTCCATACTTAGAGATCGTTTTTTCAAAGCGAGCGGAAATAATGGAAAATGAAATGGTTATCGTTTGTTGGATTGGATCACGGAATGTAATTTAAAAATCGGTTCTTATCGTCTCTCGTGTCATCTTTGTCAATAGAAATAATCTTAGTCAGCAGGGTCGCGAAGAGTTCGTTCTGTAGATGTTCTTCTGCGTCATGTGCGACACAAAAACAAAAAAGTTGAAACGATTTCAGACATTTGAAAACTAAAGTAACAAATATACAGTTGCAGATCTTTATGCAAAATAGAAATTTTCTAGCTAGATTGCAACAAACTGGAGTAAAATAGAAATTGATTTTCTTTGTTAACTCTTCTATTAATTTTTGTCGCAAACGCAAAAATCCGATATCCAGTAATAAACCACTTTATCTAACAAGATTGTGGTATACGCGAAGAAACCTTAGGCGGGCCTGCTTATAGCGCGATCGAATAATTTTAGGGAAACGAAGAAAAGTTGAATAGAAGCGCGGTTTCCGCGGGAAAGAAAGCGTGCTTTCTAGATATTTCTACGGGAAAGCGTGGCATCGATGAATTTTATACAGGGGGGAGAAAAAGTTGATGGAATATTCAATCGTATCGAATGATTCGACACGACCGGAAGTGCCAATATTTAGCCGGACATGACTCACTTTAAAAGTAATTAGATATAATGTAGTGGAAAAGGCATTGATAAAGAACGGTAATCCTAGGCCGTAAAGCAGCGAATCCCACGACGCTACATGGCGCTTGTCATCTTTCCGAGACCATAATCATTTTGTGTAGCGACGTATCTAGTTTTTAACGTAATCGGTACATTCGACCCTTGCATCAACCGTGATTCGCGTATGCGGTATGCCGTGTGTGCCGTGTGCCGTATGCGAAACACTCGCAACGAAGCAGTCTCGGTGTACAGAGAAGCACGCTGCGCTGCTGATCTAGTCGAATACTGTTTCGTTCTCGGAAGTTTCAAGGACACGATAATGTTTATGTTTACGGAAAGACGATAGCTCTGATATTTTCAGAACTTTTTAGCTTCGCGATATAACAAATTGGAACCGGAGAGACGTAACGCGTTAGATTTTTCTAAAAAGAAGAAACAGTTGTAAAGTTGCTTGTTCATTCGTAGGTGTTGTAACGATGTGCTGGGAGTCTGCGTGATCAAACCAGTAGAAAAATAAATCGAAAGGCAAGCGGAAAATGAAGAAAACAAAAGCTTCTGTGTGCTTGCTCTTCCTGTCGCTAACATGGGGAACAACGTTTGCCTTTATGAAAGATGCTGCAGTTATTGACGAGATGAGACACAATCTTTACAAACACACGGAAACGGTGAATGACGCTGTATTTCGGATGGGTCTCAACGGACTCGACGTCGAGAAGTATCTGATAAAGAGTTTCCGAGACTTTGGCGACGAGTTGGATCGGAATTTTCCGGATCCCGGTTACAGCCGTTTGAACTCGTTGAATTCCATCTGGTTGTGGAACCAGACACGAGAGGAGCTCGATACGATCGAGACGCTATACTATATTTTCAGGCAAATGCAACACGAGATTATCGATAAGAATAAGGAGCTCGATTTGCAAGCGCTAGCGAACATCTCGGACGCTATTTTACACGATCCAAAACACTCCATAATAAGCAAACTTGCTCGTATCACCGAATTTATAGTGCATGATAAGTTGTTCGTTCAGGCTTATCAGGTACAATATTATCGTAACAACGACAAGATGAACGAGTATTTAATATAGCCAATGAATCGCGACGATAAGCGAACCCTCGATCAGAATAATTTATCGTTTTAACTAGTTTATACTTTGTACAGGAAGCGGCCTCGCAAATTTGCAGCGAAAACCAATCTCTTCAACAATTGCTCTACAACCTTTACAGCACGGTTACTCTTGCAGAGATCAAAGGCTACAGCATGATTCAGTTTTCCTACATGTTACTGAGACTTTATAATCAAGGTACTGTGAGATATACTGTAGTGAATCTATCTACTATATTTAAAGAATCAAGTCGAACTAATAGCAAACGCTATTGAGACAAATTTTTAAGTAAAGTAAATTGAACGAATAACATTGAGCGTATTCGATGCAGGTGCTAATTTCACCAAAGAAATGGAATTGACGCAGGAACAGTACACAGTGAGAACATTGGAAACCGTGAGAGCTGTCAAGACCGCCATGGCATTCGCGCCTAGGGATCTCTGGATGTGCGACCCGGCTCGTCCAAGATTAAGTATGTTTTCTTTAGAACCTTTTCCGTAGAGGAATATTCGAAACGTCCAACTACTCGAACTCGATCGAACGATAAAACAACTCTTGCAGATGAAACGTACACGCAGTTAACGGAACTGTTTCAAGGCTATATCGTGAACGAAATAGATCTGAACGCGCACACGTCTTGCAGGGAGAATTGCGCTTATTATAGTTACTCGAACGTGCACGGATGTTACAAAGATCAGTTTTGCGCCGAACAACGCAATTGTAACGGTAACGTGATAAATTGCGAGTACATCGATTCCGACATGTGGGTGTGTCCAGCGGTAAATTGAATTTCCCTTTCTTCTCCAAGAAAAGTTGAATTGTTGGTTGAATTGTCGAAGCGTGAATTCTTTTCAGGCTAAGAACAGCAATCGACGATACGAATACGTGCTATACGAGAACAACAAAGTGTTCGGGCAGCGGGGCATATGCAAGAAGCAAGAAAGGAAAGTGGACAGTTGGTGGTACTGGTTGTTCTGGCATTGCAGTTATTGTTTCTGCTACTGTGACGATCAAAGCTCAAGATCCGATCGGTATTTCAGTTTGCGAGAAGTTACATCTGACACCGCCAACAACAAGTAATATACATACATCGTCGTAGATTGTTTAGCGAAGATCATCTAAATCGGTTGTACAACGACGACGCGTGTTGCAGGGTTGTCACGGGTGTTGCGCTGAAGAAAGTGAATCGGATAATGCACATAGAAATACAAGAGGGTCAACTGTTGCCCCGTGGAATCATCAACAAAACAACTGTTGCTTGGAAGCCTGTCGTACCGTTCTCTATATTGGATAAGAATGTCAAGAACGGTGTTGACTATCATACGCTAACGTGGGAAAAGAGAGGCTTGGATCTAGACGATTTAGTGTCGGATCAAAATCACCTGATTACAGGTATGCCTATTATTTGAAATTCTCGTTTCACCTAGAAAAACCCTAATTATGGTATTTATCTTTCTAGGTCTCAGGTTCAGAATGATCGGGTCCCGATTGAATCTGGAAATACAGGTGACGCCGTTTAATTTCACGTCAGGGGAACTGTCGCAACCGTCTGTGAACAGTTTCTGGATAGGCAACGACGTTACCAACAGGTGAGCTACGATTGATTGCGCTTTTAAGAAGAGAACCAAACCCCGAACACGAAGAAACGTCATCAGCGTTATCTTGATTTACAGATCACAATTGGAATTGAAAAATCCTGATATACCAACTCGAGCTCGAGTGCCATCGTTACCGGACTCGAAGAAGCATCAGTACGTGAATTTCTCGCCCAGCGATCGAATGATGGATGCTGCACAAAATACAGTACCGTTCATCGATATCCAACCGGTGACATCGGATCCACCGGTTCCAATGGCGGGTGCCGGAGTTTATCACAAAGGCAGATCGGGATCGGGAGGCTACGTGGCCTTGAAACTAATCACATACGACTTCACCCAACATTTGATGGTCGACTTGCCACCCGCGCCACCGGTTATCAATCATCCCCCATTAGTCGAAATAAGAGCGCCATGAAATCAGTGATATCGTAACGATGATAAGATATAGATAACGTTAGTAAGATACTTTTTATATGTTACCTTCGCGTGCTCTCTTCATTAAATTATAACGAAACAGTAGGCATTGTTGATTCGTTTCAGCACGCGTACACGTAATTCGAAACATTAACCATGCTCTCGTACCCTGTTGATTCCGTCTATCATCATTGTGCCATTTTAGCATGTATGTATACGATGCGCGCCTAACATTATTTTACTTTAAACACAATCTTATTTTTTTGCTTTCTACTACCACTTACTACCACTCGATTCTATCACGTTCATTTACGTTTGCCGTAATGTTATAACACGTAACCGATAAGAACGACAAGTATAACATTTCTACATTTAAAAGAAACATATCTGTACCGTTAATGCAGTTGCCTATTTTATAAGAGAACGTGAAACTATCGGCTACCCAAGTACCCTGTAAATAGGTACCTCAAGATTCTGTGATTTAAAAATGTACAAGTAAATAAAAAGCAAAACGCTGATCGCTGTTCTCTTTGTAGTTAGTCCACGCGTCTTTCCGATTTGTCTGATTTCGTTGATATAATTGTATTTCGTAATGTTTCAACTATTTCAACAATTTTTACAACAATTTCAACGCGGCGTTACGGAAATCCAGGACTGTACTCACCTGAACACGTAGAGGATGCATCATTAGAAGGTGCAGCATGTCGGTAGGAGGTAGTAAATTATTAAGTGTAGCTCCTTGTTGGCGAACCGCTTGACACATGTACACAGCAAAATATCGGTGTAGCGGAAGGTGAAACGACACTTGTAAGCTGTCGCTCTGTAACGAAAAGACAAAAAGCAATCGTTGATGACACCGACAAAACAAAAACGACACTCGGCAGAATTGTTCGAGTTCTTAGTGTTCTTACATCGTTTGGATGGGTGTAATTAATAGCATCCAACCAATCTTGCAGGGCCATTAGACAATAGCTAAGCACTCTTCGACTGAGGGGTGCACTCTCGGGTCCGCTCAAATGGGACGCCAAAGCCCACATTGGATACGCGCTTGCTTCCAACTCGGCGCTGAACGCTGCATAATACGTGTTAGGTTCGAACTCGATATGTCCACTTAGTTCTCGCTGATTCACATTCATTCCTGCAACATATTAAATTAGCAACTTTCGAGATAATTACATGCTGAAGGAGGTATTCTGGTTTCTCATCTTTAAAAAATCGATTATTTGCATTTCTTTTTTTTTTCAAGTTCAAATTTCTATTATTAAGTGTTGTAGAATATGCGTGCGAAATGATTTCTTTGCATTCGCGAAATTTGAATCTTTACACGCGTTTTTCTCGAAAATGAGATTACCCAGGTGTGCATTTTACACACATTTTACGCAACGATACCTTGAAACATAGATAGGAAATGAAACCACATTTCCAAAAGTGTGTCATCGCTCATAAATCGATCAGCGACAGCCTTATGCGAAAGGACGTTATTTAAATCTGACACTAGGGGCCAGTAGCAATGTTCCTTCATTACTTGACGTCTACAGTCCACAACGTAATGGAAATTTTTGTCTGGATCTAAACACAGAAACGAATATTTAACGAACGTTACTCGATCAGAAAGGTACTCGAATATTTGATCATCCTATATTGATCACCCATAGGATAAAATCTACATACCATGCAAGGTATTCTGAATCAGAATTTTGCTCATCATGTACTTCAAACTGATAACCATAACGTGCAATAAATTCAGTTGATCGACCATTCTCAATGCTAGACTTTCGTTGCTAAAAAGCTAAAATAAGAAACGCAAAGGTATTCGTACAGATTCAGTTTTTACAACGGATACATTACAATACTTACTTAGTAGAAAAGAAAAACAAAACTTACCTGCACGCTAACGTGAACTATTCTGTTACTTAAGGTATCGGGATCTGTTGAGCGTTCGAGCATCATCGAAATTCTACTATAATGTAGCACGAATGCACAAGTGAGAGCCTCCTTGTAATCTGGATCGGGCAACATATTCAGCAGCAGGCAAACTAATTTTTGCGGGAATTCATAAACAACCGTCCAAAACATCAACTCTTCTAAGAACGTGGTATGTTCTAAGTGTTCTTGCAACGATGCGCATTCTAAAAACAACAGATATAGTTTACTGGTATATCCCATCGTAATAACGTATCTATTAATAGAATACGTATGAATTGACTTACCTTTATATTCATCAGGTGGTTCTGGGTTTGGCAAAGACTTCACTGCATCTTGATATATCATATTACTATCCTGACAATAAATGTCGTATTCTGGCTGTCCAGTTGATACAGATGGATCCATGAAACATCTATATTTCTGTGGATTGGTGAGCGCCGACGTCATCACTCGTCTCATCAACGTGCCCATTTTATTGAAGTCAAGAAGCATGGTTAAATATCCGTCCGCGTCTTGGATAGCAACCCTATAGTCTGGGGCACGTGCTTTACTGCAATTATACGAAAGAAAAAATTATTACAAACGCTACATGTTATTTAAAGCGTTAGCAATAAAAGAAAAGTTATATAACAAACCAATTTTCACGCAAATGTTGGATAAGACGAAGGATAATCCTTGGCATCATCGCAACCGTCACGCACAACAAATCCGAGGGTGCCGATTTATCGACTGCCGCTTTCGGACCGTGTCTATCACAGAATCTATGAAAACAGGAAATAAACAGATAATAATCAGATAACAGAACAGAATAGATGCGGCGTAACAAATAACTTTGTATAACCAATGCAAATTCTTACCCTGCTTCTTTCATAACCGACGAATCGCCGCAATCGCATGCCCCTCCAGCTTGGCTGAGGAACATATTGAAATCGTGGCGAAAGTGATTGCCTTTCTTAAAGCATTCCGTGCACAGAGACATGCACGGCGAGATGCTACAGGTACGACAACGATACGCCACAAAATTTGGTGTCCAAACGAGTCCACACGTCGTAGCGTTATCGTACATCCTCACTGAAACGTAGGTACAAAATGTTTTTTAAACTGATAGAAACCCTTTTTTGCCTGGACTATAGTTCGAGCAACGCGTCGCGTTACCATTTCCCAGTTGTTACCAGTAAAACAAGGGTTCCGTAGTGGAAGATAGTATCGAATAGCGAAACATTTGGACAGGATGAAAGCGTTACGAACAACGAGACGAATAAATTTATCCTTGTTCCGATCTGCTCGTTTTTTTTGGACCAAAGGAAAAGTATACGATAACGGTAATGTAAGGAAACATATACGGTACCTGTGTTAGCAAATTCATCTGGTGTACGACCACCGGCCATCAACCACTTGCACCAGTCAATGGTTTCCCAATCGTCGATGGCCTTGCCAGGATTCAAGAGCACATCCAACAGTTCGTTGAGATGCTGTGGATCACCACTGTCAAGGGTTGGATTACTGCATTCTGCATAAATATAAGCAGCTGCACCGCGTTTGCCTTTGTTCATTAATACTTGGGAGGTGTTCAACGTCGAGGCCATCGCGGAATAGTTGACCTCGCGCTGCGAGGATACTACGGGTATTTAGTACTGGTCTCGATACGTGTTGCGGTATCCTCCGAGGATCGAGAAAACGAGTGCAGGGGCAGGCTTGCCAGACGTAGGGTAATCATGGCGGCGCCATCATCAGTGAGCATCTCCCGTCAACTCTGTCTTCCTCATCAATTTTGACAGCATGACGAAAGCAGCAAGGGACCGTTAACTCACACCACTCTCCGAAGCGACGTAGGATTATCGACCTTCAGATTTCGTGTTTCGACAAGTACTCGGTACTTGCACAATAATCCTTCTTAATACAACACACATCCGCATTTACGGGACGGCAAAACCAATTGACCACCAATCGTTCGACCAATTGACCACAGTTTATATTCTTCTACGGTACGTCTTCTTCTTTCCGATCAAGAGTTTACCTATCTTATCGACGGAACAGTGACCGATGCGCGATGCGCGATACGCGATACGTGATACGCGGTTTCTTTCCTCCACGGTGTCACGCGAATTCGGTGACGTAGCACGATCTTATAGAGGTTAGATCAAAGTTCTTCTCTACTTCGATTGGTTGCGAGACAGTGCTGCCGTCGCGTCGTAATCAAACCAGATTTTAGCCGATCTTGGCAGATCTTAGAGAAGAAAGGATAGCACTGGATAACAGTGGATAACACGTAAAAGGTACCAAGTTCCAAGTACCAGAGGTCTGAGGTACCGACCCATACCGATCATAGATCACCAGTGTAGACTAGTAGGCAGTAGACCACTGTCTTTCTTGTTCACGTTCCCACCAGTTCCCATCCGTTTCCACCCGTTCCCACCAGTTTTCACGTTCCTTTCTTTGCTCGAGAAATCTGCGCACTGCTCGATGCGCAGTCGAATGGTAGGGATAGAAATCGTGACGTCGAAGAGGTGGCCGAAACGCGACGCTACGGAGGGAATGCCGCATCGAATCTTTGTTTTCTATGATCCCGTATCTCGCGAAACGTTTCTCCGTGAAATTTTTTCTATATAATAACAATTTCACTGTAATAACTGCAAGTCCTTAGACAGAAAGTAAATTCAAAGTTGTTAGGCTACAAATAATTTCGAAAAAACTAACCGCGAGTACGGTATTTATTCGTGTTGCCTATTGTCCAATCGTATTCGACTTCGTGGACAAGTTGGATTGTTATTGAACAACGTCTAAACACTTGCAACGCTTAATGTAATAAATAGAACTACTAATATTAGTTGTTATTGCGTATGAATTTAAATAATAAATAGTAACAGTCGTTATATGCTGAATTCAATTCCAAGGATTTCAGCCAATGATGCTTAGATACATCACATCGAAGCGGTAGTGGTAGTATGGTAACACTGACTACCAACTTTTCTTTTTCACTCGGCTAATCGAGCGTGTACGTTGCTGTGATAAATAAAATTTTAAATCGCAGGTAATCTCCTTTTTTGAGGCACATCCAGCGTAAATTAATCATATGATTCTTAGTATTTTTAACGAAGAATTACTTGGTGATAATATTTTATGTCAAATATTGTGACGAAAAAGTTTTAACGCTAAGGTGATTAGTGGGTTAGGAACAGTGCGAGTTGTTTCCTTTTACCATTGTTTTGCCTGTTGAATATTGGGACGTAGTATGTCACAGTGATATCAATATGTTCGCAATAGTAGAATTATTAGGAGTTTAACATTATTCAACAGGATATAATTAAGTATTAGTTGAACTCGGTTTACGTTAATTGTAGGTTATGTTGTAACGTCACAAAATATAGGATGTCTGTGTTGGTACACGGGGAATACAAAGCAATTAGCGAAATGTTTATTCGTATAAACTTTACGCATTGTTTATTGTTTCAGCCATGGTGCGTATGAACGTTCTTAGCGATGCCCTCAAATCCATTAATAACGCGGAAAAGCGTGGAAAGAGGCAGGTTCTCTTGAGGCCTTGCTCCAAAGTAATTATTAAATTTTTGACTGTCATGATGAGAAAAGGTGAGAATATACACGACTATTTTCTATTCTGTTTCGTTAAAATTTACGTTCCACGTTGTTAGCAATCCTAGAATTATACTTGACCGTTACCATTTTCATTGCAGGATACATTGGAGAATTCGAGATTGTCGATGACCACCGCAGTGGCAAGATTGTAGTAAATCTTAGCGGACGATTAAACAAATGCGGTGTTATTTCGCCCAGATTCGATGTTCCGATTAATGACATTGAAAAATGGACCAATAGCCTTTTGCCATCTCGTCAGTTTGGGTGAGCTATTAGAAATTTATACGACGTCAATAGCTTACGGATCTGAATTACAATAGATTTTGTTACAGATACGTTGTCTTGACTACCAGTGGAGGAATTATGGATCACGAAGAAGCCAGGCGAAAACATCTCGGAGGAAAGATACTTGGATTTTTCTTCTAATTTTTATTTAATTCAATAAAAATTTCATAACACGTAAACAAAAGTGTCCTTATTCAACCTACCGCTAAAGTATTTGCCTGCCTTCTATGTTAAGTTTCGATCGAAGCGAACATAGATTGCAGAGTAGTCAATATCTTAGATTAGTTTATGAAAATAACGAGAATGTGTCTTCTGTGACGGTAAACTGCGGTAAGCGTACAGTTTCTCCAACACTTTTTCAATGGTGCAATAAGGAGCAATAAGGAGGGTGTCTACTGGGTCATATGCAGTCTTATTTGAAAAATATTCAGATTTCGTGTACCGAAATAAACCGAAATAAACCTATTTGAAACTGTTGAAACGTTGAAACGAATGCCTTCAGCGAATACCAACAACCGTGTACGAAATCGCAGGACGTTTCTGATTGGTCGCTGCATCTCTCCGCTGATTGGCTGACGATCAGTGGATCCGTTCAGCATGCGCGTGGTTGCAATTTCAACTTTATTCTCCGAGTGAACGCGGCCGCTGACGGTGGATGACGGTCAGTCAACAAAACTTTGTTATTTGAACGAAACTGAACGAAACTTGCGATCGTACCGGATCGGGTCTCGCGTCGTAAAAAATTGCTGATTTCTGCGCGAATATAATAAAGAAAGATCCCACGATCGTGTTCTTCATTTTCCGAGGAAAACGTGCGAGCGTATTTCTAAGAAATTTAACGGTGTTGCCAGGTGTTACCCAGGTGAATGTGACCGTTTTGTGCTGCGTTACCTGGGACCCTGAAGGGATAACTGCGTGTGAGATAATATTAAAATTCGAAGGCTTGCTATTTGCATACGTATTTACATTGTATAGATCTGAAAACAAGTTGTTCCAACGATTAGAAAATTCAAGTGTAGCTACCGAGTTGGATTTCGTGATTTCGAACGATACGCGATTTATTCGATCGTCGCATTGTGTATAGTATACGTGTACAGTGTTCTCGCAAATACCGCTGTGATTTCTTTACGAGTTCGTCGAGTAATCTACACGACCGGCGCGGCGGCGGCGGCCCCGATGCGACGTTTTCTTTCGTAAATTTGCAATTGATAAAGTTCCATCAGGATGATTCGTACGCGATCTCGCGTGATCATGAGACAGAAGTGCGGAGTGCGACGGTGAAACGCAACAAGGGGATTATTAGATATCATTTAAATTACATTAGTAAAATGTAATTTGACAATGGAAGCCTTTGGACTGGAAGCGTCGATCTGAAAGCAAACCGAGGAAAGAGCAATCGAACGATCGAACGATCGAGCGAATCGAATGAAAGACGAGTTAGACGAGGCTGCAGTGGGTGCAGTGGCTGCAGTGACTGTACCGATGCAACGCGATCGTCGCGATCGTCGCAATCGTCAGTTTCTTGAGAGGTGGAGGGATTGAGGGACTGCGTGCGAGCGAGACTGCGAGTGCAAGTAAGACAACGTAAGCGTCAGAGGAATGTTGTCTCGCAGGTGTACGTCGTAATGTTCTTCCGTTACGCCTGTCGAAAGAAAACGCGATCCGGACTGTTGGTTCTCGCCACGTGAACTCTCGAAAAATGCGGAGATCGTTCAGGAATTGTTCGTGGTGGCTCGCGTGACTCGCAAAGCGGTGAATTTGTGCCTCGCGTTCTCGCCGGTGAATTGCAAGTGGCAGAGAGAGGTTTGCCAACCGAATCCACCAACTATTTAACATGGAGATACCGCGCAGAAATGCGGTGGCGGACCTGTCGACCTTCCCGAACACGCGGATTCTCTTTGCCGCTGTCTATTTCATCTGGATCGCTGGCAGCGCCTGCGCCACTGGTGAGTTTTCGCGCTCATTTTCATTTTATACCACGTTTTTGTCGCCCTAAGTCGCCATTCGCCATTGCATTTTCCAACTAATTTGTCTAACCTGGTCTAACTAACCAATTTGTCGAAATTGAAAAATTCCGATTCCGCGATACCAGGAGAATTTACAATATTCGGATACAGAAATTTCATAGATTTTCTTGTCAGAAATAGAACCGAGGCTCGAGACGGCTCGAGTACCCGAATTCTCTATCCGAATTTCCTATTTAGCCCTTGTATAGTCAACCGAGTATGTACCCGGTTGGGTACATACCCATTTACTGTATTTCTTTCAACAATTTGTTAGTGTTCGTCTAAAAAATTTTAGGAAATTTCTCCGAATGTTCATTCGTTACTCTCTATGTAATACATGTATATTCATTTGAAGTCCTATAAGGAGAATTTATGGAAACATAACATGTTAAATACAGAAAGGTTTGAAATAATCTATACATCTGGGTTCACTACACAAGGATTATTTGATAAAAAACGTGGTAAAAATTAGCGGATCAGCGAGTATTTTCGTGACAGCAGCCGTCTGCGGCGGTTACAGAAATCCGTGCTACTACATACATAGTCGTATTTTTGCAGGACGTACAGCCATGTTCGGTTCCGCTTGTAATTGCCGTCATTATTACGTGGAAACGGTATTCGCTTTGTCATGAAACTAGCACGGGAACAGGATATATGCTCTCGGCATTACAACGTCTCTGACAAAGATGAACGTTCCGACGTTAGCGTGGAGTGACGGGGCTGACCGTTTTCCTAAAACCGGTCAAGCCTAATATGCGTCGATTTAAACATTGGTAGGAACATCGCTGAGTAGAGCAAACAACGATATCTCGGCATTCGGCCAAATCGCTTTTGCATATGTATGCGTGTACATATGTGCAGCCGGTAAGCAAATGGACGTTAGCCCGAAGCCCGAAGCTCGCTGCATCTACATACATTACACACATATGTAGAGCCTTTCGACCGGCGATTTCAATTACTCTACTATAGAATCCCGGATTGAATGATTTTATTAGCACATTTGCATCGCGAACCCCTTTTGCCCGGCCATTTTCTTTACAGTTACAGCAATTAAAAGTGGAGAAAATTGAAGGCGTAGTATACGTTCATTTTCGAGATTTCTTAGGAAATCGAAGGAAATTCATTTTAATTGTAAAAGGTGTAGGATTAATGTACTCTGGCAGTGAAATGTATGGCAATCGATTCTTTTTGTTGTCTCCGACGCGACGGTGTAAACAGATTAATTACACGGGATTTAAAAAAATGGAAAAAATTGTAGAAATAATGCAAATACATTTTCAAGAATTCCCACGGAGGAAAATTAACTTTAAACTTTAAATTTCCATTCTTCCTGTGACGAGTGAGTGTCGGCGATGCGAGTGCGTCGACTCGTCGACGTGACGGTGACGGTAGGAAAAACTTGTTGAAAAATGGAATGCGAAACGGATTTTTTCTGTCCGCTCTGACGGATAATCGTGTGGTTAGTGACCTACATGACGATAGCCCGGCGACATAACACGTGTACGCGTTCTGTTATCGCGCATAGTTCCGCTCAATTATAGAAAGGTAATTGTGCGGTTGCGTGATTTATTGCCTCGATATCGATGGGTCAGGGTACAGTGGTGTCCTGGTAGCGTACAGTGCACTCTATTATGAACGGTTCCAAGGGCAGATTGTACGCGCTGCGTTAAGTGGGTGCGCGTTAATGGGCTATAAGTTGTATTATGCGGTTGGGGCGGTTGGCGAGGCTGGGGAATCATGCCACGGAATATCGCGGCATCATTCGCCAGCCAGAATTGTCAGAATTTTTCACTTATTTAACTAGATCATTTTCATAATTATGGGTACACACGAGGGCCAACCTTCTTTCAATTTGCTATTAGCAATTTCGAAGTGGCAAATCAAAAACGATCGAACACCAAATGTGTATTTCCATGCGAATCCGGGACACCTGTAGCGATGCAGCGATTCGCATGAAGATTGTCGCATGGATGGAAAAAAAATCCATGAAAATCTCCCCTTTCGGTTGTCGGGAGCGTGGCGTAGGAGCCACCCTAATTGAGATTTATTACGACGTTAATCCGTCCAATTGTGTGAACGAAGTTAAACCGTTGACCTCTTCGTCGACGATTGCAAAGGATACGTAGCACGTGCCGCGTCGGTTCTCTACATTCTGCTAAATTATGTCCACAGGTCTCTTAAAAAAATCTGTTGCACTGTATTCGTTCTGTCTCCGTTCAATGCATCGTGGGACATTGGCACGTGTTGTGTACAGTGTGTACAGTGTGTACAGTGTGTACAGTGTGTACATTTGATCCCTGGGGCCACAGGAACGGTTGCATGTACATATCATTAATCGTTATAATCGTACAGGGTGGCACGTTAACTTTATTTAATGTATTGAATTATACGAAATTGGTAAATCAATTTGATAGGTTTACTACAATAACAAGTTGAACAACTATACGCGAGAAATATTGCCAGTGTAAAGCGTAAATAGAAATGACGCGACGATCGGTAGATAAAAAAATTTCACCGCAATTCGTCGGACATTTCGAAAGAGAACGAATACAGGGACACCGGCGTGCCCCGTTTCCCTCGGATTCGTTCTCTATCTGTTCTTATCTGCCACGGGTGGTATCTCAATGGGCCGCGGCGTTGTCTCAGGGAAATTTAATCAACGGTTCTCTGTTCCGGTTATAAAACCTCCAGCGGGAACGGCCCGCTTCGGTGTCAACGAAACGAAAAGGAAGGGCATGAAAGAAAAATGGTCGGGGTAGGCCAAGCAGAAAGAGAGAGATGCTCGTTATAATTGGTTTCTCTGCTCGGCCCGCGCTACCGCAACGTGCAATTTAACAATGCATGCACACGCCCGGCGAACGAAAGGGTCACGTGCATCGATACGCGTGCAATTAAGACGACACACGGACATGCACGCGTTTCAATTGTAATTATCGATGGTAGACATACAACGAAGCAACGAGGAGGAACGCTTGTGTGGGATACGTGGCGAACGTGCGACCGACACGGATAAGTCATTCGAGAACGCGTCTTTTCGTTAGTCATTGGTGGAATAGAATGGGTCAGCGGTGTTCAGTCTCTTTATCACGCTTATTTACAAGAGAATTTCCGTGTACGTTTCTCTCTGGGCTGCACAATTTTTTCCTAGTCCACAGAATTTTCAGTCCACACGATATTTCTCTAGATCATCCATATTCGTTTCTAGACCACACACTTATTCGTAGCCCCTACAATTTGTTCGTTAAGCGTTTATTCTCTTTCAAGTATCGTGCACATGACCACCGGTCGAGGATCTCTGTGATAAATTACATTCGTAACTGAATCGACGGAAATAACGGAGAGAAATATGCGAATTATGCGAATTATGCATTATGCATTCCATTTAATTGATAATTGGGTGTATTTATCAAGAAATCGTGAGAACACGATAACTTTATGCTTTCACGAATGAAAGGGAAACTTCTGTATACGCTGCATCTCCACTTTGATGGATCGCTCGATTAACAAAAGAAATTTCTCTTACTTCTCTTCCATGAAAGTGAAAAAAGAAATTATAGCCAGGGAAGAGCGATCAAAATTTTCATAAAATTATGTTAGCTTTTGTGTCCGCGAACAACAGTTGAAGCAGCGATACAAAAGAAGGTTGTCGACCGCGATTAAAAAAAGCTGGAGCAAGATTTTCCGCAGCAAGGGAATACCGCATACGAAAAAAATTGGCATGCATTTCGCATTCACGTTCCAGGAAGAGAGAGACAGCGTGGCGTGGCGTGGCGTGGCGTGGCGTGGCGTTCTTGCGTTTCCAGGTCGATGCTCGACATAATGTAGCCGTGTAAAGGGCATATGAATGCATTCTGGTGTGAAGGTAAATCGACGAACGATCCGAGCAGTAAAAAGCACGCCGACAATGGCGAAGTTTTCGGCGTTTAACTAGAAACTACTGTATACCATAGCTCCGCGAAATGAAAACTTTTTTGCCCCGAGGTGCTACACACTCTGCTATCTTTATGTTTCGAGGTACATATTTACAACAGGTCCACGTCTTCCGATTTTGATGAAATTTAAATATGTTATAGATTTAGACATTTTGAACAACTTTTTCCTTTTCCAATATAGGGGGGATGCTTTTAGTTTTCGGGATATTTCAATTTTTGTCTGTATTGAATTTTTCGTATTTCTACACGCTCCACGGCAACGTAAGCCTATCCCGGTGCGGCGTTTGTTTACGTTTTGACGCTGTAGAGATGAGTGAGAAACCAGGGGGGGGCGGAAGGAGCCGGCCTGACACCACACACATCCATCCACTCAGTGCTTAATACACACCCAGTGCTTCTAAATTATACTCTTGATTTTTACGTATTTTGATGTGCTGATTAGGAATATAATAGTGAAAATTGGATTAGGTTAGGTTAGGTTAGATTATTATTTATTATTGCTAATAGCCTAACCTAATCCAATTTTCACTATCATATTCGTAATCAGCACGTCAAAATACGTAAAAATCTAGAGTATAATTTAGAAACACTGGGTGTGTATTAAGCACTGAGTGGATGGGTGTTTGTGGTGTCAGGCCGGCTCCTTCCGCCACCCATGTTTGTTTATCATCTTTACAGCGTCAAAACGTAAACAAACGCCACACCGGGACAGGCTTACGTTGCCGTGGAGCGTGTAGAAATACGAAAAATTCAATACAGACAAAAATTGAAATATCTCGAGAACTAAAAGCGTCCCCCCTATATTGGAAAAGGAAAAAGTTGTTAAAAATGTGTTGCTGCATAACATATTTAAATTTCATCAAAATCGGAGGACCTGGACCTGTTGTAAATATTTACCATTATTTCTTTTTAGGACACACATAATCGAATCGCATAACTTGACTCAACATTTTCAAAGAAGGATTGAATCAACGATTTCAAGATGAAATCGAATCTATAGTAGCACGATGGCTTTAACATTGTCCGGAGGATTGAACGGACCGAATCTGTTTCGGCGTTCGTTCGTTCCGATCGCTAGCGGTGCTACGGGAATAAGGCAGAGGGAGAGACACCTGGTGAAAGAGAGATGAACGCTATAGAAAATGGTAGAGTGGAACACGGAGGCCAATACACGAAGGGGGTGGGGGTAGAACCGGGGTAGAACCGGCGTTCTCGAGGGCCAGGTAAAGGCCCTTGTCCTCTATTGTGCCACGGTTCGAGCTGACGCCAGTGATAGATACCTTTCCTGGCATTATGTACACCCATACCAGCGAGCACAGTTACCTTTTACACGGCGGGGCGGGTTGGGGCGGGGCGGGGCGTCCAGGTTACCGAACGTAGCTGCCGTCCTTTTTATCCATGGATGTAGCCGAGCGGTGACCGGTGACCACAACGACTTGGAAACACGAGAAATCCCGTCTTCTCGACGATTTAATCCGATAGCGATGCGAATAACAGATTTTCTTAGTCTCTGATCGAACGGGAAACTTCAATTAGCTCGCCGGGCCATTTAGTCGTCCGCCGAAATTGTTTGCTCAGCTTCTGACGAAACCCTTTATCTGCCTGATAATGCCACCTGAAATTTTCAGCTCGGCTGTTCAATACTTTCTGCTGACATACCGCGAACTTGACGAAAACTTGAGAAAATTTCAGAGACGATATGCACGGTTTATTTCGTTGGTGAAATTAATACTAGATCGTAGTCGTGGTATCTGGCGTTCAGTAAACGTGTTAAAAAACAATTAATCATTTCGTTGACCGAGCTCCAAGTCTCCAATTAGGCGAACAAAGAGTTACATTTACCGCGAATCGACTGAGACGATATTTACGCTCATTCATGCTTATCGTCCACGATTGCGAAGGGGTTAGCGATTTGTGAAGAAAGAGAACCAGAAGAAGCATCATGATATAATTGTACGATCGGGAACGTTTATTCCGGTTTATCGGTGCTTTATTTATCGCCGATACAACATTCAATCATCGCGGTTTCTCAATGATAATGACTTGTTCCCTTCGAGCCCCCAAAGGAACGCGGTTTCCTTCGCTTTCGTATCGGCGATCGCGGGTGGGATGATCGTCCGGCTTACGAAAGCAGGAAGTCATTACCGGCAGTAACTCGGCGAGACGGTCGTTTTTAGAGTGGAATATGTAGATCGTCGGATAAGTTATTTCGCAGGGAGGATGGCGCGTGAAAATGGTAATTATTGACGCTGCTGGCCCGCTTAGCATGCCATCGTTAACGACCGCAAAAATGCCCCCCTTAAGATCTCCCCCGTTAGCGAGAACCAGGAATTTACTAGGTAAAATGCCGCATAAAATTGCGCTGTACACTGCGAGGATACAGAGGAGACTCTACAGCTTTTATCGCAACGCTCGCGCTCGACCCCGTAAGGTTCCACCCTTCTGCACTGTTTGGGTCAATTTGACTTAAAAGCACGCTCCTAATACGGTCCCTACTTAACACGTGCAGCACCACCGTCATCAGTTTCGATGCTTATCGCCGTCGCTAAAATGTTTTATCAAACGTGTACCGCCTTTGCGACCAAAATTTCAAACGATCGAGCAAACGAAAATCACGGTCTCTAAAATTAATATTGTTAACGGTGAATCGGGTGTACCGCTCAGCTTGAACGAAGGCGTTAAATTTGGTTCCGGGTCGCAGGGGACTCAAGATCGTCCATAAATTCCGGTGATTAATCGATCAACGGTGATGGCGAGCCGGCAATCAAACGCCATCAATTTTCATTTCCGAATGGGCGCCGCGCGTGTGGGGAAGAAAGTGGCTGTATTTTATAATAGTTAAATTGCCACGATCCATCTACTCAGGCGTCGTTACTTGGCAATTGCGTTCTTCGGTGGCGTCTTCCACTGCGGCGAAACCGGTGCCGAGCGTCCGTCAAGAGTTTCAAGTCCGCGAAACGGGCTGCTATCTCCGGTAAGCCGTTTCTATCGGTTCGCCATAGGCTGCACAAGGGCCATCCCTAGTCCCTTCGAGTATGCTGCCGCCACCGCCGCCGCCACCGCTGCCGCCGATGCTCTTGCCGCTTGCCGCGGGGACGACGAGTACGTGTCTGAATGCCCTCCACTCGTCGGCCGGATGTATGCCCCGCTCCCTGTGCACCTTTCCTTTTATTCCTTGGCCGCATCATCTTCATTATCGTCGTCTCTCTTTGTTCGCCAGCTTCCCGGTGAACTCACCTTCCTTCCCTTCCAACTTCTATCTCTCGCGAGGATTCGTCTCGCTGTTTCCGATCGCTCGGATGCATCAGCTTCCTCCGCTTCGTGGACGCCCCTCGAATTCGCTTCGGCTTTTCTATTAATTTTCTATTGATCAGTATATTCGTGACTTTTTTCCGATTGAAACGACTCCAAACATGACATCGTTCGGATTCGGAATTCTCCATTACCCATCAACCAGTTCAATCTAAACACGTGGATATATTAATTTGAACAAGAATAATTTTGAATGATCCACAGTGAATAATGTATAATTAACGTAGATGTGAAATTTCTCCAGTTTTTCGCCGACCATAAGGTTAAGTTGCCCCCGCGATAGTCCGTCATTCCGGTCGATCGTCTATTCCTCAATCGAGAAACTGGTCCCGATCGTTCCACGGTAGAGGCAGGGGGACGGAAAGAGGGACGGAAAGAGGGGCAAGTTACGCGCGCCCTGCGCTCCGGTGCGTTCGAAGGCACGCACACACGTGCGTGTCCCCATCCTGGGTAAACGAAGAACAAAACCGAAACGAAGAAGTGGAAGACGAGAAAGCCTTGCCGGGGGCGGTCAGTGGCCTCTGCACCGGCTACCACGAGACGACAGGGCCGGTCGAGGCTGGCCGCGGCTGGCCACGGCTCGCCGAGGCTCTTTACGCGCTTAGATCGCCCCGTGCCACGCCGTTCCAACGAGAATAATAATGAGAATTACGGCGACCCGATCGCTTGGGAAGCCCCGGTCAAAGGGACTACTCCCTACGTTCTCCTTTCTTTTTTCTTTCTACGATGCAGTGGAGAAATCGTTCCGATTCAACTGGACACCCAACGACGCTACAATCGAAACAGCTGCGCTCAGTGACGATCGCAGTTACCCGTCCAGCAATCTTTCAAAGGTTAAAATTCGTTATCGAGCTACCGGGAGACCATTGGAGATTCTGATTCGTTCTTAGTCGAGATCCCAAACGAGCACCGAAACTACATATGCCTGTCGCGTGTCCGTTGGTATCGTTAGACCTACATTTCCAAAATTGACTTGAGCGACTCGAATAGGATTCGTGTCAGTCCGAAACGATTCCTCGGCCGTCGATTCGATGGCTCCTCGATCGGGTATCCGTCAGTTTGCCTGATTATACGCGGCATTCGCGAACGCGGAAGATTAGAAGCGCGGCGGGCTTCGTCGCTTCTCTCTCCCGTCCCTCTTAACTCATGAATTTCAGAGCTGTTCAAGACCGTCTTGATAGAGCAGGCTTCGCGCCACTGAAAGAAGCTTATAGAGAGGCCCGGCTGAAAGAGATATCCATATCCCTCCGGTGTGCTCTCCTACGCCAGCCCGTCCCCTTTTTGCCCCCACCTTCCTCGCTTATATTCCTCTTCTTTCTGTTGCGCATCTGTTTCGCCCTTTGAGAACAGTTTCAATACAGTCCGTATATGTAAACATATGTATATCTCGATGCGGAACTGTTTACGCGAAACACGAGACCGAGACCGGCGAAGAAAAGCCGTGGAAAAAAAAGAACGCGAGAGACCCGGGCCTCGGGACCCGAAAAAAGAAGGAGAACAAGTAGGAAACTAGGAGAGACCAGGTAGAGGTTGTCGTCCCTATGAAAGAACCTTAAACAATAAACCCATTAACCGGGCACGGATCTGGCACAATGACGAACGCCTCGGTTAGAATCATCAGTCTCCGCTTTTTCCTATTTTATCCGTATTTTTCCGTATTTTTGACGAACATATATCGAGCCTCATTTTAGCTAAACGAAGCGGTAACGAGCACCTCGAGCACTCGAGGAGCTCGTTTCACGATTAGCAACCCACGAATCATTTTATTAAGCCGCTGGGTTACGTTCGGCGAGGTCGCAAGAAGAAATAGTAGAAGTACTATGTACTCGAGTGAAACCTGTATTCGCAAACGTTTCACTAATAAAGAACTCGTAAAAGATACGATTAGACCGTCTGTAGTTTTGGTTAGAAAGGCACGTTTTCAACATTTCGTTCCACGGATTTCGTTTTTCTTGCTTCGAAAGAACAAAAAGGCGTGAAAGGCGTGGAAATGTGAGCGGGCCTGAAGTAGACAATAATGGCTCGTTTAATGGTAAATAAATCCGATGTCTTCGCGATCGGGTTTGAAAAGAGGAGAAGCGGACGGGCTTCGGCAGTAAGTTCTCGAAGACGATCTGTCCAGGCGCATCTTCGCGATTACTGTAATCCCTGCATCGGTATGCAGCGAAGGAGACTGGCGGAGCAGCGAAAACGATTGGCGAACTACCAAGAGTCAATTTGCCGGAAAAGTGGGGAAAATGTTTCGCGGAGCTTGGACGGAGGGAACGCGGCTCGCGAACGATATATTATTCCCGGTCGAAAATCTGCATCGATCTCGGCACGACGCGCGACGGTGTGGTATTTCTCGGTATCCACTGTCCGGTCGCCGCGCCGCGGCGCTGGTCGGTTTCCATGTAACGGTCTCATAGTCTCATCGTGCACGCTGCGCGCCGCGCCGAGACACACGGTGTCTTTCTATCGAGGCTTGAAAGGATTCCTTTGAATCGAGTCATTGCTCGCTCTCGTGGCTCGCGGGTCCGGTTTAGTCACCGCTAGAAAATTTTACTCTCCATTTTGCACGATTTTTTCAGCATTTTTGCGCGACCTACACGAGCACTGAGACGCGTAGAAGATCGATTAACAACACGAGAACTTTTGAAATGTACCTATTTCAAAACTATACACGCATCTATAACGTTGTAAATTTTCAAAGAAAAATTTGGCTTACTGCTCCCGTTCGGAATTGAAGCGAATGTCTACCTCGCCTACCGAGATACCGCGTTCGCTAACGGTTCGCGTCTCCCTCGAGCACAACCCCCTGATTTTCCATAGCGTGATCGTCGGAGTGTTGATCTGTTCCGGCGATGACCACACCGGGACGCGTGAAAAGTGAAAATCCCCCAGGTGAATGGACTGCCTACGTCAGCAGTCGTAGTTGCAGGCGGGTTGCGCAACGTCTATACACGCGTTCGTTCTCAAGGTCTCTATCAGCAACGGAAATTCTCGGTTACCTGAGCACGACTGCGAAAGGACATTAAAACCGTAACAGTTTCGCCCCGGGCTCGTTACGCCAAGGGCGCAATCCCTCGTTAACCACCCCGTGGTTCTCCTTGATTCTCCGTGATTCTCCATGATTCTCCGTGATTCTCCGTGATTCTCCGTGGTTCCCCGTGATTCCCCGTGATTCCCCGTGATTCCCCGTGATTCCCCGAATCCAGACGAACCCCAATTAATCCTGGAGAGTCGACGAGGAGGCTGCTTTACCTGCATACTCATTTTCAAAGGGATAATGTCTTCACTCGACCGGAGGTCGCTCTTCGATACCAATCCTGAAGTTGAAGGTTACGGAAGGCGATCTTGTTAATGTTTTAGCCGACTAAATATTTTCAGCTAGAGTTCTTCCTTTTCCTAAGACAATTTTCACCCAGGATAAAGCTTCTCCGGGTTAGATTATATTTGATCGCATTATTGTTGGCACAATGTAACCAGGATTGAAAACAATCGGTAGTCCCGGGGTCAAGGAGACCGATGGCGATCGTTCAAATTGTAATGATGCGTCGCGGTTGTTAAACAAATAGGACAGAAGTGAAAGGAATGCTTAATTAAACAAACTATTTCCATAGGTTCCGGTGTAGCGTCGAGGATGCTCTTTAATCTGGTTTATAATTATTGCCTAATAGAATGTAGTAAATAACGGACGTGGACAATGAATCGTTGCAAGATTACAAACAGGTGATTCGTTAGAAGGTATTAACTAAAGTCTGAACGCTGGACCTACCGAGCATGCACGTTGCAAAACCGACGACGCACTGTTCAGAGTGCAACGAATAAGAGAAGAAGAGCAGAAACGTGTTTGCTGGGATGTTCAATGAACACCTATCGTTCGCGGTGTCCCAGGTCGTACAGGTATTTCCTGTCGGGCGAGGGATTAGCGTTCGTGGAACGTTAAGCTCGCGGCTAACGAATCGACGCGACGCGACGCGACGTGGCGTTCTAGACCGAGCAATTTGTAGGATGAACCTTTGCGTGTCGTACGCGTGTTTTCTGTTTTCCCATCGGTGAGTCACGAAGAAAACGTCGAGCAACGTCTCTCGAAAAGTGGTGGTAGAAGGTCAGCGAAGAATGGGAGGGTCCGCGAGAAAGAGATAGAAAGAGGGACAGCTGGTGGAGAAGGGAAGAGAGAGGACGGAGAACTGCGTGCCAAGTTCGCGGAGAAGCTAGGCATCCTCGACCCACGTAGGGAAAAAGGAACGAGACGTCCGACCAACCGATCGACCGACCGACCGACCGACCGACCGACCGACCGACCGACCGGCAGACACTTCGCCAGGTTGAAGACAAGAAACGCGGGCAACGTTGCAAATCTCGTGGCCCGAGGTAAAAGTGAGCATTGTTGCGACTCGGCTCGATAACCACAGCCCCAGAGCCTCTCCGGCTTGCGTAATTAATCGTTCGCTTTTTCCAGAATACATTCGAGAAGCCGCTTTCCTGTTAACGACCTCTTTATGGCCTTGCAACTGGGCCATTAGAGCTCTTTCTGCGTTAATAGTTAGCTAGCCAGAGAGTTCTATGGGTGCTGGTGATCCACGGCTGTTCCAGGCCATTCTAGGGTACCGTTGCCCCGTGGGGCAACGTAGCTTTCTTCTTAAATCGCTACTCGCTTGCCCTTTTCCAGACTCCATCGAAGCGAAGAGCTAAAGCCACGCCCGTTTCAGAAACTGTACAGAATATTCGCGGGATAATAGAATGAAATGAACATCTTAAAACAATTGATAATTCGAGAACGAAAAAATTTGGAAGAACAAGGAACCTTTTTTTTATTGAGATAATTTAAATAAATTTCTATCTGAGCGGAACGAACTTCGTCCGGGGATTAAGTATGCCACAGGTGTGTCCAATTAAGAAGTTTTTCCTGCAGTAAGGGGCTGTTAGAATGGAAAAATGATAATTAGAAAGTATAATTTCCTTTTTAAACTGGTCCTCGTGCCAACGGAATGTAGGACCACGATTGCCTGGTTAATTCCACAGGAGCATCTAGTCGAATTTCGAGAACTGCTCCAGGAAACGTCTCGGTGTTTCTTTGTGCCGTGTTAAACACTGAGACCTGACCCGCTCTGAAACTTAATTTAACGAGTTGACCACACGGAAACTCGTGCAGAGTTGTTCTGCGACCGTAAGAACACTCGAGACAAGATACATCTCTCTCTCTCCCTCTCTTTCTCTTTCTCTCCGTGTGCCAAATTGGACTTTGTGGGCCAACCTCCTGGCACACCGGACCTTCTTCATTCTCCCGCCGGTCTGCACAAAGCGAAATTCAATTTAATGAATGAAAGAAACACGATACTCTCCCCGTAGCAATTAGGTAATTTGATGTTAAACACCGGGCGCCGCGCCGTGCCGCGCCACGCCGTCTCACCACAATACATCGACACGGAAACCACTAATAAAAGCTTCCAAAATTTTCGCATTTCTGCTGAAATCATTTCATCCTGAACCAGGTGTTGCAAACATTCCTTTATCTGGCTACCGGAACATTTACCGGACAGTTACATGGGGCACCTTTGTATATTGTAGTCCAGAAAAATTATGAAAAATGTGCAAACGTGTCAGTTCGCAGTTTCTTGATTGGAACAATTAAGCCAGGCGCAACAGGTGTGTCAGCGCGTTTTCATTTTCCCAATAAATTGTTGGTGTGTAACGCTGTACACACGACCCTTTCTACGACACTGTTGGGTCTCTAGTTGCGACGCGCGATTTTTTGGCTTGGACGATGCGGGGCCGCACGGCGTTAGGCGACGCGACGCACGAACACGCACGCCACGGAACACGAAGCAGAACTTTCAGTTTCTGTATGGTCAACCGTGCATCCTGCAGGCTGCTAGCACTTTGTCATCGTGACGTGGCAATGCAAGATCCTCCCAAGGCTGTGAAATGGGCCGCTTCGAATTGAACCGTAATCTTCCGCTATTTAACTCTTCCATGCGCCCTTGATACGCTGCATGCGAAGTGCCTGTCACAGTAATTAGGGTGCATCCAGGCCGTCGATGAAATTTGGTCACGCTATCTTTCGTAAAGTGTCTCCTGAAAACGTCTGGATAAATATTTCGTCGCTCGCGCCAACTACACCTCGAATTCCGGCGAAACTGCATTTATTGAGAATTCAGTCGACGCGCTAAAATAGTTAAATATCGTAATTGCAGATTGTGTATTTTTATAGAAAATACTTTTGTGCATTGTCGTATGCACGCGCGCCTTTCCGAAAGATACTCGAAAGGGTTAAGCCTCAGGGCACCGATGCAGTTCACCTTCTGGTTTTTATTTCACTTTGGCATTTCATTTTGGTTCGCGCCGGACGCGACGCGATGTTGCAGTTCTCGCGAGGTCGCGAGCGCAGCCACGAGCGCAGCCATGAGAGCGATGAACTAATTCCAATTGAACAAAGTGCAATAACCGTTCTATACATACCGCGAGTTAATCGCATCGATCGGTCGCAGGGAACAGGCGGAACGCGATGCCAACTCTGATTTTCGCGTGTCAGAAGTATGCGGTAACAAACGGACCGTAACTCAAGATTGGCCGGGACTTTTCCTAATTGAAATGCTAGGAATTCCTTCGACAAAGGAATTTTGAAATATCCCGAAAGACTTTCGAGCAGCGAGATTTCGATCTTAACTCCGCGAGTCAATTCCAGAAAGAATTCTAAAAATTGTTTAAAAATTGTTCTAATTCTTATCCATTTGTACAATGTGAATTTTTATTTGATTAAACAAGGGCCGAAGATTATTAAAAGTTGTGAACAATCGAGGAGTGTATACAATGGAGTCACTGACGTTTCGAAAGGCACAAGCATTGCATAAAGGCGACGTTAACTGGGATTAAACAATGGTTCGAACGTCAGAAAACGCACGGGGTTGCACGTGACTCACGGAGTCAGTGGTGTAAAAATGATAGCGTGCCGCGTTTCCTCCCTTCCCCTGTAGGATTTCCCTTGAAAGGGCTTCCTTCCCTTGCGCAGGGCACGCGATGCTTACAAATTCGCGTCCCATTTAACGCAGTGCACCAAGGTACACAAAAAACGCCCCGTTTTAAACGATTGTTCGATGAACTTTCAACGTATCTCGCGTTCATAATGGATTTCACACGATCAAACGCTGGATCAATGCTGGATCAACACTGTCGAGCCCTAAACGAGACTGATTTTTAGACTACGGATTTTTATGGATTTACGCATTTAAACTTTAAACGGTAAAAAGTTAAAAAAATAAAATTAATTTGTTGTAAGATCACGCATCGCGCATCGGTAAGATTGTTTGCCGTGGAAAGACAGGCAGTGGCAACAGGGGAAAATGGCGAGAGGTCTTGCCTGGCGAAGCCGGAGTCACGAGGGCATACACGGTCACCGTTCAGGGATCGACTAGTAACTCGTTCACCGGAGCAAAACCTTGAATTAGCACACAAGAAGAAAATCACCTAGCATTCAGAGAGCTCGGATTCTCACAGCTCGTGCACTCCCACGACCGAACTCTGTTTCCTTCTTCCTCCTGTCTGACCACCTTTTTTTTCTTCTTCTCCTCTTTCTCAACAGTAATCTCCGCGAGCCGAGAGTTCGCCTTACACGCAGACGATGCGGGAAAAATGCATCTGCAAAAAGTTTCGCCGTCACTAATTAATTGCCCGTTGTTTCCCGCTGGAGGATTTCGAGAAGGAAACTCTAATTGAGTGATTCGTGCGTGTAAACAAATTTCTGACAATGTAGGTAATCGTAGGAAGACGTGGTACCGCTTACGTGTACTAACAAATAGTATGTAAGAATTAAAAAGAATTCACGTTCGATTGTGAGACCGACTCCAGACTTGTGCGCAACAATCGATGCGGGAATTTTTGCAGTGTCTCGGACATTGTGGACCAAGGAGCCGCAGAATCCGTATTGGCAGTCTGAGCTTTGGCTGAGTCAGCATGGTCGGCGTTAGACAAAAGAACAGGAGTGAAACGAAGGGAAAAAGAGACGAACGGAACGACGCTAAACGAGGGAGAGTAAGAGAGAGAGAGAGAGAGAGAGAGAGAGAGAGAGAGAGAGAGAGAGAGAGAGAGAGAGTCAATTCTCCACATTTTTTCAGGGGGTTCGTCTTGAAATAACCACCCGTCGGTGCTCGGCTGGCAATGAAGTGCACTTCTAAACGGAGTGCAGCTAGGAAGCCGGTCGCATATGGTTGCGAGAGGAGAAACTGGAAGGAATTAGTGGTGCCACGTGTTCGAGGGTCGACGTACCGGATACCTTTCGCCCGATGTCCCTCGATTCCCTTTGGGGGGTGGTTTCGCACTTTAGGAGAGAGGCGAAAAGAGAGAAACAAGAGCGAAACAAGAGAGGAAGGATGCAAGCAAGGATAAGGATTGGTGTAGGTTCAGCACCGTCGCGTTCCCGTTCTTTCATTGAGCGTAAACAATGCGGTGGGAGTTACGGTGATTTAAGGAACGCCGCTGCAACGACGTACCCTAAGCTAGCAGAGTGTTTTCGTCGGGTGTTGGTGCAACCGCCGCGCCTATGTAGTCGTTAGTGCATCCAATTATTGCGGGTAGCTTCGCGATGCGAGTCTCCGCGCTAGGCTGTTTAAGACAGTACATATTGTGCATACTGTACATACCCTGTTTAGTCCTTGTTCGGGTAATAATCCTGCGCGAACTTGAACGAGATCTTTCAAAGTACACGAGCTTCCGCGGAGCTCCGGTTCGAGTCGGGTAGCCGAAGTAGAAGGAAGAAAGAGAACCCGAAAATTTATGGCATTCGGGTCCCCGAATCGTATCCAGTACCCGAGTACCGTATGCCCTGCAGCGGAGGAGATATTCGGGATTAGAAACATTAGAAACAGATTTGAACGTAGCACGTAAAGCTACGTTTCATGTGAAAAAAGTACAGCAAATTTTCTAATTGTCTAGCCATCAGACAAATCTGTTTACGGTCGTTGCGGATCGTCAGAGACCAAGTTAAGGTAATTTTGGGTTAATTCGTTCCAAGAATCGGATAATTGCAGTTTAAGGCATCACTTACCGGAAACCTATTAGTGGTTTTCCAATCGATTTCTAATAACGTCTGAATTCGTTAATGGGATATCATCCGAAGGGGATTACCGGAATAAATAAAACTTGGAAAGTGGAAGTGTATTCGTATTCGTCGCGAGGGATAATCGAGTTAACGTGGCTTCAACCGCTCCTCCTTTTTAGGAATAATGCGGATCATTACAGAAGGCTACTGTCAGCGGCATTATGTATAGAACTATAGAGTAACTAAATTCAGTCAACGACTTTCCTTGCGGTTCTGAGTTCTGGGTTCTGGGTTCTGGGTTCTGGTGCGCCATTCATTTTCGGATAGTCTGCTGGAAAATTTCAAGGGTCGAACAGATATCGACCAGAGATCTCTTTAATTCTAACGCAATTCCAAATAAGTAAAATAGCCGTCGAAGCGCGACAGAAAGGAATTAATTTCCTAGACAGGAGCCGAGCCAAAGGAAATGAAAGGGGAATGCAAGTGTGAATGTTGAACGGGCGGAAGAGAAAAGCGCAGTTATTAAATCTAACCAGAAACTAGGGGCCGTACTGCAAAAATAGTATTGCAAGAATAGAATAGATGCAAGGGGAATGCGCTTCTCGATAACAGCCGGTCAGAAAAGCGCGCGCGAGGATGAGGGCCGTTGGGAGGCCATATTCGCGGGCAAGATTTCATTTAGTTCGGCCAGCACTTTCTGAATTCTAGTCTCGACCGTGAACCTCGTTCGTTTCGGTTGGCCACTGGCGGATAGCCAAATATCTTCGTAAAGTGTCTGAACTGGCGGCGACTCGGCGCGCTGACCCCTTCCTTACGCCTTACCTCGAATACAATTGCGTTCAAGTGCATTTAGCAGCCGGTCCAAACTCACCCGCAATTTTCTCGTGGATATTTGTCGATGGATTACTTCGAAACCCAATTTTAGAAGGGTAATGCAATTAAGCTACTCTCTTAAGCTTGTTGTTGTCATTTCGTTATTTTTTTCTCTATTTTCAATTCAATCGTGTGGGAACTGTACGAGAAAAATATTGTATAGTATATGCGACGAAATAATGTAGTCTGTAGGTCTGTAGTATGCGCAAAGTGATCTTGATTAAATTCTTTACCTCGCCGCTGTCTTTATAAACGGCTAAACAGCCCTCGCGAGAAGTGGATTGCTCTTTTTCGTTGTAATGAGTTACGACGAGCGCTATTGTTGCGACGGAAGTGTACTTGAGTGTTCGCCTGGTATTGTGAGAATTAGTGCGACACCGGGTGTGTTGCATACATCCGTAGAAAAAAATACGTCGTGGCTTCGTGGCTTCGTGGCCTCGTGGCCTCGTGGCTCTTCACATATATCGACTCTCGTTTTGCAGTGAAATATCGAGGGGTAATGAGCACATAATTGAATCGTTAATTTTTTTTTAATAAATCATAATGGCGCGGACAGGGTGTTAGGTGGGCGTGATCTCGTCGCTTCGAAGAAGGGAATGCACGTTACCGCACATATCGTACGGAAAGAAAAAGTAGAAAACAAAAAGTAAATCTTCCGTTTCACCGATTTCCAGCCCGTCCGCGTCGCGTTGAAACTTCGCGGCTAACTTTTTCCGCAAAGACCTCGTTGAAAAAGCAAAGGGAGCAAGTGAAAATGTGGAGGGGGTTCGCAAGGGACGTTGAACGATCTGCACGCGTCTTTTCTTTTTCCAACCGGCAGAAACGTGTTCGGGTTGCGGCGCGAACGTCCAATATCGATTCATGCCGAGTAAAAAGAAGCGATGGTTTAGCGATTGCTCGTCACTGCACTGGCTGGCTAGGGCACAGAGGCGAGAGGCAGCACCCGGTGCTTTTGCCAATTCTCCGACGATTTTTCGCCGACGCCGACGCCAACGCCAACGCCAACGCCGACACCGACGCAAACGCCGGCGTGTTCCGCTTTTGCGAAAACCTTTCCGCAATCTGATGCGAATCAGCGCGATGCGACGAGAGACGCGCTCCGATTCGACCGGAATGATCATCGCGTTTCACGCAAAAAGGGAAAACGTTCTAGCGTGTTCTCTCGGCGAACAGGAACACTCGCAGCTCGAAAGACGACGTCTGTCCTTTGAGCTGTGCCAAATTTTGCTTGGGAACCTCGTACTGCGGATGTACTCCTCCCTTAGCCTAGTAAAACGGAGGAAAGAAAAATGATCCTGGAACTAGAAGAAAGTTTCCGAAGACAACAAAAACTGTCTGTCTCGACTGCAGCAAAACTTTTACGGGCAGAATGATGTTTGTGATTCTTCTCAGCTTTTTATTATTCATTTTTACCGAGCTTTGGAAATGGATCTCCACATATTTCAACAACGAGTACGTTCGTTTCTAAATACTTCTGTAGTTATAATAATATCGTTACGAAAGCATTGAAATTTTTCAAGAAAAACTTTTGATCGTCAAAGCGTTAACGAGGGTAGAAAGTTGATGAGCACAGCGAGCGAGGCACACGTGGTCGCATCCACATGGCGTTTCCTTCCTGGTCCCGTGGCCCGTAGCCCGTGGCCCGTAGCCCGTGGCCCGTAGCCCGTGGCCCCCGCCACGTGAAATTGCCGGATCTCGTATAATCGCGGTTTTCACTTTGATTCGGGCCGTTTCACGCGAGATATCCCGCCCCCCGACAACCGGCTCGGGCCTCCGCAAAATGTTGCGCATTGCGTCTTACAACACGCAGCGCCAGCTATAGCTGTAGCGATAGCTTTCTCTCTCTTTCTCTCTCTTTCTCTCTCTTTCTCTCTCTTTCTCTCTCTTTCTCTCTCTTTCTCTCGGGCTGCACCCCCGTGGCGGGGTGCAATGGCACTCACTGCAGTTTGCAGGTGGTCAACCTCGTGCTTTTCACCCGGTTGTCCTTTTACGTACCACAACTGCTTATTCCCTTTACGCTACGAAGCGTCCGGCGCCGACATCGGCGTCGGCGTCGAAAGGAATGATTTCTTCGGTGTCGGATCAACGATGATTTTCCACGGGCAGGAAACGTCGGTGACACGACGTCTGGAGACAAGTATAATCAGCCAGTGTTGTTTGTCCAAGTATCAGTCGGACTCGGCAAACAACTCTTTACCGAGATGTATAATCAGTTGCATCAGCTCGAACGACGATGGATTGCACGTTTCCCGCGGACAATGTGCCGAGCACTTTCTTCACGCAGGATGACTCTTACTTATACCGTAGAGTGTAGAGAAATCATTACCTCTTTTTTTCCCACGGTTCCAGTTCCCGTGGAAAGCTGAAACACTATTTTCGACGGGTCCGTGGCTCGCTGTAAATGCATAATCGATAATCTTGCGACGGGTCGTGAACAGAGTTCCAGCTCTTGGTTCAACAGAATAATTATTTTTACAGTCTAGAAAATTTAATCGCGTCGATCCTTCTCGCTTAAGTGCATCTCGCAGATTTGTCCGCACAACCAGAAATCTTACGATCCACTCGCGCAGCGGCTTAGCCGGTAATAAGATTCGATCCTCCGCGTAACGTTTCAACCCGTGTACTATCCGACTAACGAGCCCTTGCTTTCGAGTCCTGTTCCATTCGAAAAATAAATTTACAAATGCATCCATGCAAATCCAGGAAATTTAGTATGCTGGTTATAAAACGAATTGCAACTCTCGACTTCGCTCGATCTCCGTATTCAGACCTCCGTGTAAAAATTGTTCAAGAATTCATGTATAAATCAGTGGAGAAATCGGCCGTTATGCAAAAGCTAATTTTCGCATTCAGCGATTTTGTTAATCGGCCCTCTAAATCAATGTTTAGGCAACATCGTTTACACAATCGTTACGCCGTAGAGAAGCGAGAATTCCTGGAATCGCAAAGCACTTGGGAGCCGAGTCGAATTCATAAAAATTGTTTATTTGTCTTCGCGAGCTCATTCCGGATTGAAAATATTGCCCCTCTTCTCGGCGAAGTCTAAACACTTCGAGGCGACCGATATATCACGAGGCGTAAAACATCCTCCGTCGTTTGCACAGCTGCGAAGGAAGTTACTTTCGTCAAGAATGATCGTTTCATGGCCGTTCGAATGATCTCGGTGTTGACGACTCATACTTTATCGCTATCGTCTTTCGGTGATAAATATCTGCGAATTCGTCTCTCGAGTGAATAAAAATGCGAGCCCCTGAAAATCTTTTTTAAATAAAAATAATTTACTATAATTTGCTATAACATATTCATCTTCGGAAAACGAACCGTGTGTTCGAACCTCTCTGCGTCAGAAAGAATGGAAGAGCTACGGGGTAAGATGAAATTTTTGTTGGGGTTCGGAATTTCCAGTGCGGCGGTAGTTTTTACTGGCGTGTAAGATCCGCAGTCCGCCGATAAAACGGATCGAGACGGTAGCCAGAACGAGGCGAAAGGACTCGAGGAAAATTAAGCGAGCTGTTCCGCCCCGTTCCTCTTCGCCATGGACGTATAACACCGGTGTTTAATACGACAGGGGCTGAAATAAGAAGCAAGAAGCAAGAAGCAAGAAGCAAGAAGCGAGCAGCGAGCAGGCTGGTGTAGTTACGCGTGCTTACTGCAATCGCCGTGTCCGCCGGGCGTCCGCCACTTGACGTCCGATACTCGAACAGCTTTAATAAGTGGAGCACACGAGGGCTGCCACTCTCCAATCTTGCATACCACGCAGCCCACCCCCTTCGTATTTGTCCCGCCTTACACGCCGCCTTTCTCAATTTTTGGCTGATCGACGAACCTCGAAAATCTCGTTCGACGGCCGAACAGATTTTCTGCAGAATTTTTTGCAGAAACTCACCCTTTCCGAGTCTGTTCCATCCTTGTTATTCCAAGAAGATTATATTTATCAAGCAGTATCGTTTGTGATTTTCATGCCTCAAATTTCTGTGCTTTTCGAAACGAGGCGCCATAGTTTGTTCTCGAGTACTCAAGTGACACGTAAACGAAAGGCGCAAAACATTTGGAAATTAATGCGACACACTTCGGTGCTCGGCAACGTGCAACAAATCATCATTTACTTCACGACGATTGTTTATTTCGTACGTCGCTTTACTCGGAAGATTATCGAACGATGTTTTTTTAACAATACGTACAAGCTTCATCAAAGGAAGTTCTGCTAGTTTCTTTTTCACCGGGGTTGCCGACTCAACCCGACAGAAACGGAAATAATTTCTGTTCTGCGTATCGATCGATGCTAGGTAGACCGGTTACTGGCCGACCAGGCCGACCAGGCCGGCAAAACACGTTGCTATATCATTAGGCGGTGTACATCCGACTCACGCAATCAAAAGCGTACGCTAAATCCCTTTTCTGATACGTTTCCCACCTTGAAATACAACATATTACAACCTCTGTTAGACGACCTGGATAGATTACATTTATACCTCTGTCTAAGATCTCGAAAAACTAACATCAGAACAAAAACTGGTGCTCGATTTCACTAGAAAAGACAAATAATACGTGTAATGTTAACAGTACTTGTATAATAACTTAAATAGTGTACAGTGTACAGTGTACAGTGTGTATTCGTCCCTTAAACCGAATGCAACCTGCGTGCAAAGATGGCAGCCAGGTACATATCGTCAAACGGGAATCTCGTTCCGAAGTGGTGGGCACAGTTCCGACCGTGCGTCGTGTCCCATAACGACTATAAACCCGTCGCACAATTGATATAATTGTCTCGGACAAGAGGTAATAACGAAGGGAACACTGGCCAGCAGCGGGGGCAGATTTTCCCGATTTTCGATTGATCGTTCGGAGCATGAGAAGAGAGCAAAGCAAACACTGGGCAGCAGGCGTCGCGAAAGGAGAGGAACAACATCAGGCAGATTTCAAGTGGGTGACAATCAAGCAGGGCAGGGGCAGGGGAATGATTTATCCGGCACGGCACATGTTCGCGTTATCGCGGCATAGAAAAGCGTTCGGTGCATGTTGCGCCGCTACCAGCGAACCCCTATTTTAAGCACTGCAGCTGTCACTCGGATCGGAGAGGACTTGTATTTACGCGGAAGGGCGGGACCAGAGCGTGGATAATCTCCTTTTACAAACGTTAAACCGAGTGAACCGGATCCACGGGGAGCTCGGGGAACGCTCTCCAAGCCGCAGAGGGTAGGCAGCTTTTCCTTCGAACGGACGCGGTCGCGGACGCCTCGGTCGCGGACGCCTCGGTCGCTTTCCCTCATTGTCGGAGCCGATTGTTCCGTTTATCTGCGGCTTGCCACCTCCTCGAGACGACTAGCTGCAGGCTTTATGCAAAAAAATTTCCCAATTTTTCACCGGAATTTAGAGCGCCGGATATCGCGAGATTTTCCTTTCCTTGCTGATAGTCAACAAGATATTTCGTCCACGCTCGCTAGGAGTGTGCTTGCAACCCTGT
Source organism: Lasioglossum morio (assembly GCA_916610235.2). Taxonomy (NCBI): domain Eukaryota; kingdom Metazoa; phylum Arthropoda; class Insecta; order Hymenoptera; family Halictidae; genus Lasioglossum; species Lasioglossum morio. The sequence continues at coordinate 184,859 of OU744323.1, forward strand.
TCGCAAGCGAAATAATTTTCGTCTATCGATAAAGCATACTCTCCTAGTCGAACACACGTAACTACAAACTAAAATCGAACGGCTAATCAGAGGAACATCTGATATATCGAAGAGTGCAAGTTTACTTGAAAGATCAAAGGCGCATATGTACATATGTTGCTGTGCTCGGGGTGTTTCCGATCCTTCCTGCAGAAGCGTCGAGCAGCGAAGCGTGTTGTGTCTCTGATTCGATCTGCGTTGATCGAAGAGAAGGCACTCGACTGATCTGCGGTGAAGATCCTTCCTAAAGGCTACCTGTGGAGCCTAATCTAAACGATGACGACGCGACGGACAGGTGAGATTCCGATGGAGCTCGCGGTTCCACAGTCCACAGTCCATAGTTCCACGGGTGGACTCGTGGTGATGATGCGCGCGATGCTCTCGAATTCCACGCGACGACGAAGGATGCGTTGAGTCATCGGGTCGAGGCGCTCGCGCTCGGACGCGTGTAATTTACGGTGTACCAAAACGATCAAGAGGGAGAGAAAAGAATGCGAACAGCCGGATGCCGTACAGCCGAGTCACATGGACGTAAACCGACACGTGCACCCTCTTCGGCCGCTGTTACGGTCCGATGACTTTTTAAGATGGGGGCGGCGGACGGGCGAACACGACCGCGGATTCCGGACTTTCTCAGACAAGCTGAAAACTGGCCGACCTTTGACGTGTTTCCGTCAATTGTTCCTTCCTCCCCGGTCATCGTCCCAACGCGCAACGCGTAACGCGCAACGCGCAACACTAGAATTTTATTAGACCATGGCACACCCTTCTTTCACCCATTTCTAACACTGTGAAAAACTGATGACAAAGCTGGTGAAAATGTAAACAGAAAATGATTCAAGAAATATGTTTGTGGTTTACAAATATGTTTTCATTATTGTGCCCCGGCACGTGTGTTTGCCCCGTTTCCTTCTAACATACGCGCCCCGCTCGCGCTCGTCGGACCTCTGATAACTATAATTTAATGCATCGAGCTCTCTCACCCCAGTTTCGCGTATAATGAATACATGTGGGGTGCGAGAATTAATGTAACGCTTTACACCCCTGGTTTAATCCGCGCGGATCAATCAGCGGTTAATTCCGATGTAATTGACCACAATGGGGTGGCTCGTCGCTCGTCTCCCCGCCCCCCTCAATAATGAGTTTCTATTAAATTATTCGTCCTGGTGTCTAGGATTCAACGATTTGCTTTCTGTTTTGTCGCGTTCGCTAAATCTAGACCAAAAAGAACATTATAGAAAGTTATTGTACAAAAGTATATACCTATTACGATAGAAATCGCTAAAAATCGAAACTGATTCCTGTGGATTTTACACAGCCATAAATAATGGTTCTCTTTGGTTTTTTCAGAAACACTCCAAGAACCACGATTCACCACGCAACCTTACGGTGGCAGCACTATTCTCAGCGAAAAAGGAACGAAATTTCTGGAGTGTCAAGCGAGGGGTGAGTACTCGTTTCGAGAGACCTGACCCGGAAGGAATGATCCAGAGTTGATTAAGAACTCTTCCTCCGGCGATTCACGCGAATCTCGCGCACTTGACAAATGCAACAATTACAGAATCGCTTCTCTCTGGAATCCCCTATTCATGTGCGTCATCGAAAAAAATAAAGTGGAATCTGCGGGAGAAAAGATTGTTCTTATAGATACTCGTCACCCTCTGTAACCCCCTTAAAAACCCGGTGGATCTAGAAATTGGTACGACTAGTAACTATAGTAGACTGCGGATCTTTGTGCGAAATAAAACCTGTTTTTACCACGTTTTTACATATTGAATAAAATGAAATTTAATCTTTATCAAAGCATTTCTCGCTGCGCATAATAATAACAATAATAATAAAATAATACGAGAATCAAGGTCACATCTGGTGGTGGTGGTGGGGGGGGGGGGGGGTCGTGATACGTGTCCTGTAGCCTCGAAGAGTAAGAGCGGCGCGGCGGTTGTTTACAGTTTTTTGGTGACCGTCAAATTTACAAGTCGCTCCCGTCCGCGCCCTCACGCAGAGTCCCATTGTTCTCATGAAATATCGAGTAACAGGCGGATGAGACGGTGACCAGATGAAGCCTTATACTTGCAGCCTGGTGCCGTAACGCGATAGCGTGACCCTGTGCTAATAGTATTAGATTGCCATACAGTGGCATCGCCAATATTCTTGAGCCTAGCAAAGAATGCCCACTAAGGGTGACTAATTTTCGACTTTTAAATTTTTTCTACAGCACCCGCCAGAGTTGTTCCAAATCATGGCCAAGTTACCTTCATCGGCCGGATCTTTACGCGTATATGGCCCCTCGAAAAGGTTTCAAAAAATGCCGAAATATAAAATTCCATAAAAAGTTTAGCAGGATTTTTATATACTGTTTTTATTGCTGCGTGATAAACACGGATTACCGCCGCGCCGCCAAAAATAAGATTCTACAATTCTGCGTGATTGTAGATTCGATTTCTTAAAATTTGCCTAGAAAAATTGAAAATTGCATAAATTACATCCGCAGTCTATTTATAAAAGATGATTTTCCTGAAAAAATAATGGTCTCAGAGTCCCAGCTCGCTCCGCTTTTCCCATACCCTCTTGGTGTGACGCATGCATGTACTTGCAGGATACCCTCAGCCAAAGTACAAGTGGTTCAAGGATGGCGTGCCCCTCACCAACGAGTTTACCTCTGAGCCTTATTTTCGAATACAAAGCACACGCAGGGAGGACGCAGGAGTCTATTACTGCGTCGCGACGAACGACGTAGGCTCTATATTTAGCGAAAGAATTACATTTACGGTTGCGTGTAAGTATCATAAGGTTTCTAGAATGTGACAATAAGAAAGAGGATTAGCCGACTCGCGTTATAAACACGAGACTCTTCGTTTCCAGATATGGAGTTGTTCGATCTTACCGAGAGGGTGGTCACTGTGAAATCTGGCAGCGCAGCTGTGTTGACACTGCCACCGGTTGACAGTCACCCTGCACCTGCTGTCACCTGGCTCACCTCCAATCAATCATTGTACGGTATCAAATATGCAACAGTCAATCAGACTTTGCTCATACTGAACGCATCCGAGAGCGATCAAGGCCGGTACAGGTTTGTACGAACAACTAAATCATTCTCTTCCTTTTCTCGATTCTACAGCGTTTCTTTTTTCGTTTTTGTTGAACAGAGCCAACGTGATCAACGCTCAATTAGGCAGAGCAGAGAACAGTCCGTTCTTCAAGCTTGAGGTGACTGGCGATGCGAACGCAGACGTTGCGCCCGCTATCGTAGTGAAACCACAGGACACGCAGATAGTCAAAGATCAACCCGTTACTTATATTCATTGTATAGCGAATGCAAGGTAGCTAGTTGGTTTGCTAGGAAAATCTTTTTTAATTCCACCGCGACATAACCGTTTGCCGTTGAACGATTTCAGGTCGCTTCACGAGCTGAAAACTCTGTGGACGAAAGACGGGATTCCAATCGAAAACTCTGCGATATCGTACAGCTTTAACGACTCGTGGAACAGGACTCTGACGTTGATATCAGCGAACATAACTTACACCGGCGTCTACTCTTGTCACGTGGAGTTGAAGAGTGGCGGATACCCTATTATGAATGCTAGCGCGAAAGTTGTTGTGTACGGTAAGGAGGATCGAGCAGTCTCTGCTTTCGAGTGATTAAGCTCTGATTGCTAATGAAATTTCTATTCGTGCAGAGAAGCCAACGTTCATAACGGAACTGAAAAGAGAGACTCTGAGCGATTATGGTTCGGTTGTCACTCTGCCGTGCGATGCTGTCGGCGTTCCTCCTCCAAATATCACTTGGTTTCGCAACGCTGAACCTGTCGATCATCTTTTTGGGTCTAGGTATGTTTACTCTATCTCGAGAAAACTAGTTCAAACTAGGTCAAACGTCTAACGTCTAACGTCTTTCAAAAATTCAAGTAGTTTCGACCAATTTTAAAGAAGTTATGCGATTTTTAAGAGTGTCCATTTAATATCGCACATAGGTACGCGATGGAAGAGGACGGATCCCTGACTATTAAAAAATTGACCATGAGCGATTCAGGCATGTTCCAATGTCTCGCTTCGAACGAAGCTGGCGAGGCGTCCAGTTCCACATGGCTTAAGGCTAGAAGTTAGTATACCCATGATTATACACGCCTTAGCATTAAGTTCTCTGATTATTTTTTGTTTGTCAGTTGTTCATTTTCACTTGTTACAAATCATGTGTTTTCTGTGGGGCAGAAGGATTAGAAAGCAGACTGAAAAACAGAGTTGCCCGCTGGGCAGCTGGCTACAATGTAGTCAGAGTACGCCAATCTGATCGCCGTTTTAAGTTCTCTCAATATCCAGACAGTAAGAGTCCGACGTGTCACGAAGTAGCCACGTTTTACCGATTACCTAGGCACATGCTTGACGAATGCATATCACACCCACAATGTTTGCTTCCTTCGGCTGTATTCGTATTTTTTTTTCTTCTTCTCTTGTGTATGCAGAGTTGGGCAGAAGGAACTTGGAATAACTTTCTCATTCGCCAATAAATTCGACGACAAACTATCTCGAATAATGCCCAACTCTGTTGTCCAGTAGCTATAGCAGAGAAACCTGTAAACGATTCCTTTGTGTAAAGTGTACAGTGTACAGTGTACGGGAACACGCGTTGTTCTCCAAATGAACCTAACCGTTCCCTCGAAGTCGTCGAAACGTCGCGCGTCGAGTCGAACGTACCATATCTCCGTAGTGTTTAGTGTTATTAGGCGTATCAATAGAGAATAATCATTGCAAGGAAAAATGCATAAAGTGTACGTACCTGGCTTGTAACTCTCAAACAATAAGCAAATTGTTTTTAGCTTTTGCACTTGAATAGGCGGATAGCTATCGAAAACCTGCATCACGAGCAGCACACCTCCTTTCGTTCGGATTACGAATAAGTTTGAAAAACAGGATTTAGTCGTATCTGTAGTTACAAAAGTTAGAATGTGTAATTAAACTTTAGCAATAGCGATGTGTCAATAATAGAATGTTTTTTATTTTCGAACATAAAGTTCAGGTATTGGGTAAATTCAGCGTTTTCCAACGTTGTTGCTGGCCTTTAAAATGTGGAAAACACTGAATCGGGGAAAAATGATTTTTCTGATAAATTGTTTGTTTTTGCCTTTCTTTTTTATTTTGCGTGCATGAGATCGAAGATGGCTGTTCGTCGAATCGGATGACAATAGTATTTTCTTCCTGTTTACAGCGACTGGGCCAGTCATGGAGAATGGTCCTCAGAATTTAACGATACTCGATGGAAAAGATGCGACTTTAACGTGCTACGCTGTGGCAGCCCCGATACCTAACACTACGTGGATCTACAATGGTAAGTAACTAACGATCGGAATGTTATTTAGTCTCTCGGAACCGGAACGGCGCGGCGCGACGCGACGTTTAACAATGGCAACTGATTCGCAGATACAACTCCCGTGGAGATCGCCGGAAGAGTACAGGTTTTAGATAACGGGGATCTTTTAATTGCCGCTGTGAAACCAAACGACGCTGGGAAGTACACTTGCGTTAGAGCCAATGAAGCTGGCTCTGTGAATGGCTCTGCGATTCTTACCGTTTTGGGTGAGAAACAATTTTAACAAACCGCATACAGTCAGTGGCGGCTTGCTTCGTATCAAGATGCAGTTCGGTTACCGTAATAAACGTAAAAAACCATTTTTTCGTTTGGCCAGAGATTTATACAGCATCGTTTATTTCAGTACGAACGCAGATTGTCGAGCCACCTCTCGACACGTCCGTGCTCCTTGGGTACACCGCAGAGCTGCAGTGCAAAGTTTCCAACGATCCCAGTGTTTTGTTCGACATAGCTTGGTTCCACAATTCACAGTATGTATACATACGTAACTCGTCATTGGCTTACTTGGATCGATAAGAGTTTCTTTGGAAAGAAGTTGGTCTTACTTAGGATTAGTAAATTCCTTGATAGATTCCTTGATGGATTCCTTGATGGATTCCTTGATAAATTCCTTGATAAATTCCAGAGTAATAAACACGCATGCCAGTCAGAGAGTGAAGATGCGCAGCGATGGCACATTGGAGATTGTCGCTGTTCGAGCTTCGGACGTGGGCGAGTACATGTGCTCGGTAGTGTCTCCAGCAGGAAACGAGACTCGATCGGCTCGTCTTAGCGTAATCGAGTTGCCTTTCGCACCGATCAATGTCGTGGCTAGTCGGGTGGAGAAGATATCTCCCCGTACCATAAACGTCAGTTGGGTGCCGGGGTTCGATGGAAACAGTCCAACGAAGAAATTCATAATTCAGAGGAGAGAAGTCTCCGATCTTGGTAAATTGGCACCGGTTATAACATCCTGATAACAGCAATTCCGTACGTGCGAAGAAGCCATTTGTATGGTATTAAAATTTAAATATATGTTTAGGACCTATCCCCGACAATGCGCTCAATTGGGTAACCGAGAACGACAATGTCTCCGCGCAGAGTCGCTGGGTGTTGCTGAACAATCTGAAAGCAGCTGCTGCTTATCAATTCAGAGTCAGTGCGGAGAACAGCGTTGGCGAAGGTACTGCTTCTGATCCGAGTACCGTGGTGGCTCTGCCTCAAGAACGTGAGTGTCAATTGTCACGATGATTACGAGTAGACTGCGGATCTTTATGTATTTATGGTTTGAAAAAATTTTCAAGAGATCTCATCAAATAAAATTCTGCAGAATCTACTACCACTGAAATTAACATTTCACGTGATTCCACTTTCTTGGAAATTGCATAAACATCCGCAGTTTAATTATGAGAGGGACGAGAGGCGAGAGGCGGGGGCGTTTATCATATATATATATATATATATATATATATCGAATAAAATTTTAGCCCCGAGTGGACCGCCAGTTGGATTCGTCGGGTCAGCTCGATCCTCCTCGGAGATAATAACGCAGTGGCAGCTTCCTCTGGAGGAGTACCGAAACGGCCATATTTTAGGATACATATTAAGATACAGACTATACGGTTACAACGAAAGTCCTTGGACCATACAGAACATCACGAACGAAGCTCAAAGGAACTATCTGATCACTGATCTAATTACATGGAAGGATTACATTGTACAGATAGCAGCGTACAACGACAAAGGCGTGGGGGTGTTCACCGAAGGATTGAAGATTAAAACGAAAGAAGGAGTGCCTGAAGCTCCGCCAACTAACGTAAGAGCGAAAGCCATAAATTCGACGTCGATCAAGGTCTGGTGGAAACCACCGAATCCTCAGAAGATCAATGGCATCAATCAGGGTTATAAATTACAAGCATGGACCGGCGGGAACTTCACCGAGGCGAACGAGTACAAATCGATGACCGTGCCACCCAGCTTGTTCGATCCTCTCGCGGAACAGAGTGCTGTTATGACTGGTTTGAAGAAGTACACCATCTACAATATCACCGTGTTGTGCTTCACCGATCCCGGTGACGGCGAGAGAAGCGCTGCCTATAAAATTCGCACGCGCGAAGACGTACCCGAGGAAGTAGAGAATCTACAGTTCGAGGACATCAGTGATCGCGCGCTCACTGTCAAGTGGAGTCCTCCGCAAGAGATGAACGGGATCCTGACGTGTTACCAGTTGAAATACACGATCAAAGATCAGCCGGATTCTTTGAGAGCCGACAACTATACAGCCGACGTTCTGTCTGCTAAGATCGAACATCTTCAGGCGATGACTCACTACAAGTTTGAAGTGGTTGCCTGGACTTCCGTTGGTCCCGGTAAGCCAAAGGTCGCCGTCATTCAATCAGGAGTCGAGCCTGTCCTCCCGGAACCGCCTACCAAATTAGCGCTGTCGAATATAGACGCGTTCTCCGTGGTACTTCAGTTCACCCCTGGCTTCGACGGCAACTCGTCCATAACCAAATGGACTGTGCAAGCGCAGACCACCAGAAACACCACCTGGTATAACATATACGAAGTCTCGGACCCTGATGCTAGTACAATTACCGTGGCCGGCCTGATACCCTTCATGCAATACAAACTTCGACTGATCGCTAATAATGTTGTCGGCGCTTCCCAACCCTCCGAGCCAACGAAAGAGTTTCAAACCATCCAAGCACCACCCTCGCATCCGCCCAGGAACGTCACGGTCCGTGCCATGAGCGCTACGGAATTACGAGTCAGATGGATTGTAAGTGCTTCCTCGTGCTTCCTCGAAATATATTCGATCCCTAACCTTGTTCGTCGATTAACCATCGATTAACAATCACTGGCCTACTCGCCACGGACTGCTAACAGTTGAGCATTACGATTCCCCTGCGATTTCACTTATCTATCTTGAATCTTTTGCAGCCGCTGCAACAGATAGAATGGTATGGTAACCCGAGAGGATACAATGTCACTTACACAGAAGTGAGAACAAATGAGTCGAAAAGCATAACTATAGACGACCACACGGCGAACTCTTACGTGTTAGAAAATATGGAAGAGTATGCTCTCTACGAGATTGTGATGCAGGCGTTCAACGACGTTGGCTCATCGACGATAAGTCCCAAAGCCATTGAGAGGACTCGAGAATCAGGTAGAACATTTTTCAACAGTTTTCGACAGTTTCCGAGAGTGATCATATATATATATACGCGTATCATAATTTTTAGTTCCTTCGATGGGTCCGATCAACGTAGAAGCAAACGCGACCTCTTCCACAACCATACTAGTGAAATGGGGCGACGTTCCTATAGAGTATCAGAACGGACAAATAGAAGGATTCAAAGTCTACTATGGCGCAAATGCTAGGTCTGCATTCCAATATAAAAACATTCCAAGTAATACTACTTTTACGACCACGTTGACAGAGCTTAGAAAGTTCGTTCAGTATCATGTACAAGTATTAGCTTATACGAGACTCGGCGATGGCACGTTGAGCACCCCTCCTGTTAGAGTACAAACGTTTGAAGATGGTACGTTCTACGAATGAATACGAGACCTGTAATTCTTCGATAAAGCGAAGCGAAAACCAAGCGGATGGTAAATTTCAATTATTTTAGCTCCGGGACCTCCATCGAATGTATCGTTCCCTGACGTAAGCTTCACCACTGCTCGCATCATTTGGGACACGCCGGAAGACCCGAACGGAGAGATCTTAGCGTACAAAGTTATGTTCCATTTAAATAGTAGCCAGAACCATCAATTTTCCAAAGAATTTCCTGCGTCGGATCGAACGTTCAGGTATTGTCACTGTGCACTATGTACTATGCTTTATTCGGCGCTATACGAAACTGTACGCTAAACATTTATTAAACCTACTCTGTTTATATATTTTTCAGAGCCACTAGTCTGGAGCCGGAGAAGTATTACATGTTTTCTGTAACAGCGCAGACAAGGCTAGGCTGGGGTAAAACAGCGTACGCTCTTGTTTTCACTACAAACAACAGGGAACGACCTCAGGCGCCATCGATGCCTCAAGTCAGCAAATCTCAAGTACAAAGCCGGCAGATTACATTTTCTTGGACGCCTGGGCGAGATGGATTCGCACCGTTGCGGTGATTATTCTCAATTTCGACACACGATTGGTAACGACAACTACATAGAAAATATCCATGAAATACGATTAAACTTTCAGTTATTACACGGTGCAACAGTCGGAGAACTCGGGACCGTTCCAAACGATCCCCGAGAGGGTTGAACCAACGTTAACGTCTTACACAGCGAATAATCTGAAACCCTTTACGCTTTATCAGTTCAGAATACAGGCTACCAATGACATAGGTCCTTCAACTTGGAGTACAGAGTCTATCGAAGTCCAAACATTACCAGCAGGTAAATCGTATCGTTCTGTTCTTGTTTTCGTTGAACTTGTTTAATATAGCTATCAATTGATTTGCAGCACCCTCTCGAGGCGTCACTGATCTGAAAGTTGTGCCGATAACAACGTCCAGTATAGAAGTCCATTGGAACGCTATAGACGAAGTATACTGGAGCGGCGATCATGCTACAGGTGGTTACCGCGTCATCTATCAACCAGTGTCTGATTTCCCGACAGCTCTTCAGGATACACCGAAGGAAGAAATTCTAGGAATAAAGGTAATCCCTGTCGCTATCCCTTTTTTAATCAACCGAACAGAACGATTAATCCGCACTCGACAAATCATGTATCGTTTATAGGCTACAAAAATCGTGTTGAGCGATCTAACCGAGGACAGGTATTACGAAGTTGTTGTCCTACCATTTAATTCTGAAGGAGAAGGCCCTTCGAGTCCTCCGGTGACCGTGTACGTTGGAGAAGCCGTTCCAACTGGAGAACCACAACATTTGAAAGCCGAGCCGATCTCTTCCACGGAAGTGCTTTTACGGTGGAAACCACCGCAAGCCAATATGCAGAACGGAGACCTATTAGGATACAAAGTACTTGTCTTTGTCACTCAATCTCTCGCTCTCTCAATCGTTATCGATCCATTTCACCGACGCACTTCTTATCTACTGTGTTTCTAATTTCAGATTTTCTATCTGGTCACCGATTCTCCTCAAGAGTTAGAGAACAAACAGGAGGAGGAAATAGAGGTTGTACCAGCGTCCTATCTAACGCATAGCTTAGTTTTCCTGGACAAGTACACGGAGTATCGTATTCAAGTACTGGCGTTTAATCCTGCCGGTGACGGTCCCAGATCTCCGCCGATCACGGTTCGAACCAAACAGGTGTGTTAAACTTCCGTTGCGGCCGTAGAAAAATTGTCGAAATTATTTGAGGATGTGCGAAGTGGTGTGAACTGTTCGGTACGGTACGTTAAACATTCTTTACAGGATATACCGGGACCACCTCACAATCTTCAGTTCTCCGAGATAACGATGACGAGTCTACGCGTCTCTTGGGAAGCGCCAAAATCGCGGAACGGTGAAATAGTTGGTTACATCGTCACTTATGAAACCGCAGAACAAAATGATCGTACGTTTCTTAAATTCCGTTCTTGATCTTCCGTTCTTCGTGCATAAAACCCCCGGTCTAGTGTTACGTTTTCCATTGTTCTAGGTTTCAGCAAACAAGTCAAGCAGAAGGTAACCGAGACTAGTCTGTTGATCCAGCCTCTCGAGGAGGAGGAAACGTATACGTTTATGGTTCGCGCTCAGACAATTGACTTTGGCCCTCCCATATCTGGAAACGTGACGACGGGACCACAAGAAGGTTCGCCAGTAGCGCCTACCAATCTCGCTGTCACTAAGACAGTGTCCAGCGTTGAATTGCAATGGGCAAACGGTGCTTCCGGGAAAGGACCTATTTTAGGATATTACATCGAAACACGCCGCAAAGGTGAGGACTCTATAAACTATAAACTATTGTTACATTACGCCGTACACAATTCGAAATTGTGAAAATAGATTGTCGACCATTTGAAAAAGAAGCTTCAAAAAGAATAACAAAGAAAAAAAAGAACAAACATTCGAACAGAACAGTTGAGTTTTATAAAATTACTAATACTATCTTTTTTGTAATGATATAGCGATGGAAGAGTGGCAGCATTGTAAGTGTCAATGCACGTAAATATATATTGAGCGTCAGTTATTGTGTTAGATGATCTCGGCAGTATAATATGATTTGTTAGTGTTACCATATCGCTTCCTGTTTGTATTATAATTATAATAATATGTGATTATATTTTCGTTAGTGGTATCTGTACTATTGACTGCATGATGATGTCATAGCATGACATTTTCCATGGATTCTACTTAGACTCGTACGAGTACAATCGAGAATCTTGACTTTGAATGCTGCTGTTTAATTGTAACCAACCGGATAGCTCGAGTTTGACTTGTTTAGATAACAGTATTCCTCTACAGTCTTTGAACTTATCGATTCCCTACATTTAACATTTCATTAACGCCCCGCAAACCGTAAAACGTGTAATATAGAACATGACACGTAACTTTGCAAGTTTTCATCTTCGAAATTGAAATTGACGATATTAGATGAGGTAAATCGAAAGATTGAGTAGCGGTAAAAGCCAAAATCTCTTACGACAGAAAGAGTGTATTGTATTTTCTGTTGTGTTGAGAAAAGCAGCTCTGAGAAAACCTGCAGAAGTTCTCGACTGCGTTGCGACATTTGTTGCAGAACTAATTGTAAGACAAGTATTATATATGCGTTTGTATTTGTAGATGACAGTCGTTGGCAGACAATAGTGCGCAGCAGCAACGGTCCTTTAACAGAGTACTCGATATCCTATCAAAATCTGTTACCATCCACGTCGTATCTCTTCAGGGTGATATCGTACAATCGCTACGGAATCAGCTACCCAGCGTATTCGACAGAAACGGTAAAGAATTATTCTCAACTAGCTGTACCCGCGACTTTCTCCACGTGCAATTACTAATCCTAGTTTGTAACTTTTTTTTAGTTGCGCCTGCACAGGTTTTTTTTTAAGGCGACGGTCGGGAGGCGTTCCGGCGGCGGTAAGGAGTTTTCCACCGTGTTCTCATGCCCCCAACCGCCGTCTGACCGCCTCCATACCATCACCTTAGCCGCACCTGCGCTGGTTTTTTTAGCTACAGACAAACAGACGGACTCGATTTTATTATATACACGATTTTGTTATAGAGATAATTAGATTCTGAGAATCGACGGTATTTATGTATTCTATTATCATTACAGATATTAACTCCTTCGAAGCTGTACCTTGAATACGCATATCTACAGCACAGACCCTTCTACAGGCAAACTTGGTTCATGGTAACGTTAGCCGCAGCCTCCATTATAATAATTATAATGGTAATAGCGGTGCTGTGCGTGAAAAGTAAAAGTTACAAATATAAACGTATGTTGTTGGAAATACGATTTGTAAAGGAACTGTATATGAATGATTTGCATATTAATTCAATGGGAAATAATTATTTCAGAAGAAGCACAAAAGACATTAGAAGAGTCTATGGCAATGGACACAGACGATAGGCAGGAGTCTGATCTAGAGCTTTATAGATCGAGACAAGGAGGTGGTGCCATCAACATGGGTAATCCTTGCGGTACCTTGGGAAAAAGGAGTACATTGGCAAGGAAATCCATGCATCCACCGCCTCCTACAATGTTAGGCAAATCACCTCCGAGACCTTCGCCAGCGTCGGTCGCTTATCACAGCGACGAGGAGAGTCTGAAGGGTTACGATGAGAACCCTGACGACAGTAGTGTTACAGAGAAACCTTCCGAAATTAGTTCGACAGATTCGCAGGCAAGTGAAACCCGTCTATACCCATGTGTACATATGTAATTGCGAAAAGAACATAGCAGACACGTTTCATTGTGAACTTTTCTATTACAGGGATCTGAGAGTGAGAATGAAAGCGTCCAATCGGACCCACATTCCTTTGTGAATCATTACGCTAACGTGAATGATTCTTTAAGACAGTCGTGGAAACGGCAGAAACCAGTTAGGAATTATTCGTCGTACACTGACTCCGAGCCGGAAGGCAGTGCCGTTGTCAGCTTGAACGGCGGACAAATTATTATGAATAATATGGCGAGGTCGAGGGCGCCGTTGCCTGGTTTCTCGTCGTTCGTATAAATGATTTTTAATATTGAGGACATAAAGCTTTTATTAACTAGATAGGGTGCCGGTTTAGCGTAACAACAATTGTTCAAAATCGTTGCGAGGGACTAAGTTAGGATCGATCGTGTTGTGCCGAACGCGGGATCGCTTACGGTGATTCGAAGTTGAACGAAATTGTTGCTCTAGAAAAATGAAATTTTTAAATCGATATACACGAAGGAAAAAGGAGACTGGTTGTTGAAACTTTTTGAACGTTCCCGTAGGATAAAAAGATTAGATCGGTAGAATTTTATTAAACATTTCGGCACTGGAACGAACACACATTACACAGAGTTAAAGACTTACGTTGAAACACGTGTTCACGAGTGTTTCACACACGCTAAACACTTCGGATAGTAATTTTAAATGCTTTTGGCACCATCATGTTGTGATATATTGAGATACATATTATTTATAATGCTAGTTAAGATCATACTGTGTATAATGAATATTTTTTACTTTTATTAAGTGAATCTGAATCAGAATTGTTGCACGGATCTCGAAGTATGATGCAACGATTGCATTTTTTTAACTGTAAGAGAGAGAGAGAGAGAGAGAGAGAGAGAGAGAGGAACACACTGTTCCAAGCCATCTGTTAAATGTATTCGAAAAAGAATGATAGAGTAAATATTATTAACTGAACAAGGAATGACATGGTAACGAATACTGCCAGAGATAACAGAGTAATTATTAAAAGTGAAAAAAAACAATATTTTGAATACTAAATTGTAGTACGATGAACAATGGAAATTGCAGTTGCAATTCCAGTTGGTAGCTTTTCAATATAAATTAGAAAGAAAATGCTTTTTGTTTAATATTTCTAATGCGAAACATCGAATAGAAGAAAAATGAACTATATAAACTATAAGAAGTCAATGTAGATTTAAAAACTATTCACAATCAGGCCTATCATATCAATTTTTAAATGAATTTCGTATACTAAAGATATCCGAGTCTGATATAATGTTATTGTACTGAATAAATAGTGAAAAGAAACACGGATGTTAAGCAGAATGCGACAGCGCGTGCATTTTTAAGTATTTATAAGGGACTTCTTATTATAATATATTTACTGTACATAAAAAAAAAACTTATATTAACTACGAATTAGTGATACATACATACGACATCTGTACACTTAGTGCACAGCTTCGACAACGTTAGGAGAAATATCATGCTGAATAATCGTTAGACAACGTGTAATTTATCTTTTCTTAGAACAGATACTTATCAGCTATTTTCATTATTATTTTTAAATCGTGAAAAAAGCAATTTGGCTTTAATAAGATTGCGTACGTTTCTTGTACGCAACTGGTTTGATGTTCAACGATAATATTAATTCATCCGTAGGATCTAGTACCGTACATACAGTATTGCAAAACGTCATTGTACCCCAGTTCTACTTCGATTTAGAACCGCTACTTTTCTTACTGTAAACGATTCACTCGCTGTCGTTACTCTTCCATAGATGAAAGACGTACTACGAACGAAAAGCATTTCATTGTCAGACTGATATCGACACGCACGCATGAAATGTTTTTCTTTGCTTAGTATCGATTTTGTAATAAGTAGCCATACAAAGAAAATAAACGTGACATTTCATTAGCTCTAGTAAAGAGAGAAAATCACGAGAAATATTCTTCTGTGACAATATGCAGTGAAATTTAGATATTTGTTTGAAGATACGTGATTATAAATTATTATCTTTAAAATTGTAATTCGTTGAATAATTTCGATGACGATGATAGGATGCGATTTGCATGTATCATAAGCTAGATGGCAAGTTGTGCGTATTCGAAACGCGTTGTTCTATAATCTGAAAGACTTGCTTTCTAGTTTCGGTTAATTATAGCGTTAATTTTACTATTTGTTAACGTCTGTCATCATTACCGTCCTGTGTCATAGCGAAGTAACTTTTTTTATTCCGGAAAACGTGAGGAAAATCTTTGCAACACTGCCAATAAATACTTTAGTTGAAGAACGAAACTACTTCATACATTTCTATTTACCGATAGCATATTTAATCAAAGCGCATTCGAAGCATAATATACATGTACGAGATATTTCAAATACATGTTAATCTTTTAATAAAATTTATAGAATTTTATTGATCGCTTCTTATTGTCTTATCGCCTGACAATTGAGATTAAGGAATCGAAACTATGCTTGGTAAAGTAAAAAACATTTATTGATAGAAACGTTTCTCACAGGCTACAAACCATTTTTGGAGCCTCGACGGACACTTTGGAAAGACTTGTTTAATCGTACTCCATACTGCAATGTCTGCTATATCGGGCTCCTTTTTATCAAACGAATTAATATTTAATTTATCAACTAGCAACGAGATTAATTCTTGCTTTTTTTCCAATCTACTTTGATAACGTATCGAGTGGCACACATCTAGTATCCAGTCAATTCTATTTATGTTTTCTGGACAAGCAGAATTCTCATAATTATGTGAGCTCACGAGCCTACTGAGATGTCTCAGAAAATTCATTTCGCCGGTTACGCTGTAACAACGTAGACCAGACACAAGTTCAAGATCTGCAACTGCAATTAAGAAAAGTATGCGTAAAAATGCATTCGTCGTTAAATAAACTTGTCCATTAGCATAAATGTGTTTTACCATCTTTCCAGATCAATTGTAAGTTGATAACATTTGTTCTAGGAGATTGAGTAACCGATTGTTCGTCGATCGAAGGAACTTGTTCGTTGATACTCGAGTGAATATAAGTTTGTATTCTAATATCAGTGTCCGTCCACGCTCGTTTTAAAGCCAACGCGGAATAAGGAAGCATCTTTGGATTCGCATTTATGATTAGATTTACACTGACTTCTGCATCCTGGAAAAGTGAATAGAAACGCTACATACTCTTCTAATTCTTTGTTCGAAAGACTAACGAGTCGAACAATACCTGGCATTCGTTGCTTGTTTCGACTGTTGCAGCTTCGACTGTGGTCTGATTGGTTCGCTTTAATATATTACAAAGAGTCGAGACTTGTTTTTTGAGATCGGCGAGCTGAGCCAATATTTTCTCCTGCCTCGCTTCCAATAGATTATATTCTGGCAGAGGACTCTGAAATAAAATATGTTTTTACTTTGCGTGCGATAGTTCTATTGCTAAGCGTTGCAGCATCGACTCGACAAATGACGACCTTTCCAAATGTGTTTTTTTATTATAAAATTTTCTATCTTCTCGCATTATTTTGCCAATGAGAAATTACTAAGAAATTCCTAAACCAGCATATTATACGAATGTACAAGAAAATTACTCAAAAACTGGTTCACAATTAACCAACATGCTAGAATTCTAATTAGCATTATTAGAAAAAATCTGAATGTCCAAATAGTTTTTTCACCTTACTATGCATCTCTGACGAATGCATGGTAAGAAAAAATTTTTCTCGAAAAAAAAAGGTGCAAGAGAGTCATGGATTATAGATTTGACAGTTGACCAGTCACATTGTTGATTGGGACCAGTAAACAGCTACATGGTGAACACATCACAGTGGGTTAGGTTTTCTGTGTGTTTGGTTATACAACTGTACTTTGTAGCTTTCAGTTGCTTTCAGTGCAGTTCTAATTTAGTAAGCTTGCCCTTCTTCTATAATAATTATCTCCGCGTTTCCCGCTTATCCTTTAACCGAGCCGAATTTTTCGTGCACGATAGCCGCGTCGGTGTCCTGTTAGACGAAAAATTGGAGGGGCACGCATCGATCAAGCCTGTAGAACCATATTCCCGGTCGATCGTGATTAGTGCTTGTGGAAATTTTGGGAGGAGTCATGCACAACAAGCTCGAGACAGAGGAAAGGCTCGAAGCTACCATGCACGACCGAAGCGTGAGTAAAAAACCGTTCGATTCTATTTAATAGAAATTATCGTAGCGCGCGTCTTCGTGCCGGCATGAGGAACAGAAATGATGAAAACCTTTAAAAAGCTGATAACCTGCTCTGTGATATCGGGCACGATCTTGTTCTCGGTTTCCGTATGGTCGTCCCTGGATCGTACCTCGTGAATATTTCGCATTTCGTACATCGGTTTCGAGTTGTGCAACGTGTCCGGAAGAGAGACGACCGGTTTCAAAGCGTACATCGCCATTTCATTGCGCATTTCGTTCGTTTCGCGGTACGTTAATTCGCGAAAAAAACAGTAATTCCTGCTCACAATTGATCATCACACTCTCGTTCGTTTTTGGTATTTCTCGATTTTCGTTAGACAGCCATTTTTCTTTCATCCCCCACCACCTGTCACCGTCGAGTTCTCGGTTCTCGTTTCTTGGTTCTCGTTTCTCGGTTCTCGTTTCTCGTTTCTCGTTTCTCGTTTCTCGTTTCTCGTTTATCGTTTCTCGTTTCTCGTGTCGTCGATGACAGTCGATGCCGACCCGACTTTCCGACAACCACCGCCATCGCCAACGCCACCACCAACAATCACCGACCAACACCGACATATCCTGACATATCCATTTTCGTTTTCAAAGATGGCGCCCGTAACTCTTCGCGAAATTACATGATACCAAAATCTCACTCGGTTTTCTACATATACAATATTTAGACTTTAGACGAATTTTCTATGCGGCCTTCATACGATCTATCGAAAAATTATATTCGCGCGTCTAGCAAATTATTCGATCTACGGGAACGAATTGTTTCCTGTCTATGATTTCTTCGAACGCGAACGTGTCAAGAGGACAGGAACATAAAACTGTCAATGTAAAATTACCATCAGGAATTGCATGTTTATCTATGTCTTTTAGCAGAACTTGTGTAAGTTATGATTTTGTTTATCTGAACATTTCCATATTTTCATTTATAGTTTTGACTAGATTAACATTTTTCAAATTTATAGGTAAATTTGATTAATCACTATGTTTATAAACTATAATCGAATTGAAATGTTTCAAAACAATTGAATCGAACTAAATTTTCATAAATTAAAAAGTTTCTATTTATTCTTCTTTTTATTTGTTCTTCTTTTTTTATACAATTGTTGTGATAATATTTGACTAGCAATAATCCCTATGGTAGATTTTGTAGCATAGGGATTATTCGTGTATCGCAACATTTGTATTGTGCTTCGATTTCGATTATTACGTACGGTCTGGTACGGCCGTACGTTATAGCGTTATAGATAGGAGTTCGTTCAACTTTCAAGTAAATAGAATTCTTTACTGCTGACGATATAATTGAATATTTACGAGGAAAAAGCATCGACGATTGTCGCGTCTATAGTAGAGGAATAGACGATACGAGTACGAGATTCGCATTCTAGTTTCTAGTTTCGAACTTCGAACGTCGAAGATGTCGCGATAGTCGCTTGTTTCCCCTGAAATCGGTAAAAATCTATTGTATCGAAGAATTTGCTTGGCGAACATGTCGAATGTATTGCCCGCTAAAAAACACGATGATTTTTAATTGATACGACGGTACATGTTAAAAAAATATGTACCGACATAACGAGGTGCGAGAAATTGGAGATCAGGTGGTGTCCTCTGTCGAAGCTTCCTCGAAACTAAGGTTAGATTTCTCTCTTGCGGGTAATAGCGAATTTGTGTGCGATCGAGTTAGGCGAATTTATTGTTCGATTGGTGGCCCGTAAAAATCGAGTGGTGAATGAAAATATTTCTGGCGTAATCAGGTGTAATCGCGCGCGAAACGAGAGGAAACGAGCGAGGGAAAGGCGAGTGGTTTTTATCGGAAGTGCGGTTAGAATACGCGTTTTTCCAACCGCGCATGTCGCCACCTATTGTTGATCTGACAGGATCTTGTGTAGTTACGGTGAAAGCGATTGGACCTTCCGTACGTTTCGTGAAAAATGAAAAAGCGATCGCACGGACCCCGGATCGTATGAATTCCATTGAAAGACGTTCGCAGGGGACGCGGTCGAGCCGTATATCATTTCCAGACGGAAAACTGAAAATTCCGTCGAGGATTTCGTCGAGGTTTTAAGTAGATGCGTTCGAGGCCAGACATGGCGGCGATTCGATGAACCAATTGGAACAGCGCTCTCTTCGAGGAACCGATATTGTAAATACCCCTTACACTCGCGTCAGTGAATGATTTTCCCGTAGATAGTTTCGCCGTTATCGGTAGGAAAATCGGGTTTTATCGTCGCGGGCGGTTGATTGTCGTTCGTCGATAGGAGGGTAGAAGCCAGGCGAGATCGTACCGAGCCGTTGATCATGAAAGAATTGTGTTTGGTCACGTGACCGTAGCCGAAAAATGGCGCAAAGATCAGAGTACAAACATGAGTTCCATTTCATTGCTACGGTGTCATTTGTATTTGTTTACAAGCGCGCGTTTCCACAAACCACGTGTTAAGTAAGTGCCATTTCGTTGACAGTGCGTGACGGACAATGACGGGGAGAGGGTCGAAGAGACGGGGCCGACCCCCGAAGTCGGTGGTCATGGAAAGACCGAAAAAGTTTCAGTATCATCTGATGAAGAAGCCAAAGTATTTGCAAAACAAGGGTTCGGAAACGCCGAATTCGCAGCCGAGTACGCCAACACCGTCGAGGCCGTCGTCACCGGTTGAGAGCGAGGAGAGCAGACGGAGCACCAGAACTAGAAAATCAAGGGGACCTAGAGAAAGACATTCGCGAAAGGGTGGTCACTCGGGTTCTGGAGTCTATCATCGCCGAGGTTACAATACCAATGTTGATTACAACGATTCCGAGTACCATTACGGATCAGACTTTGGCGACGAGTCCAGCGAGAAGAGCGAAGCCGAAGAGGACCCTCTGCAAAGCGACGTCGAGTCCTCGGAAAGTATAGAAGAACCGGATCCATCGAGCGACAGTGACTTTTCCCTCTCTAGTTATAGCACCACCAGCGGCACTCCCCGTAAAACGTTGCTCGGTCAACAGAGGCCTCCTAGCCCGGAACCGCTATGGCTCCAGAACAGGGAACTGCCGTCGTTGGTACTACCTAAATCTTCGGATGACCTATTAGTCCCTAAGGAATACGTTATGCCGTCTTTATCCATCTATGAAGTGTTGAGACACTTTCGTACTCTGGTACGCTTATCGGCCTTTAGGTTCGAGGATTTCTGCGCTGCCCTTATTTGCGAGGATCAAACCAATTTACTGGCAGAGATACATACGATGCTCGTCAAAGCTCTCCTTCGGGAAGAGGATTCTCAGCAGACGCACTTTGGTCCTCTCGATCAGAAAGACTCTGTGAACGTTAGTTTGTATTTCGTGGATCCGATGTCTTGGCCAGAAGTGCTACGCTCTTACGTAGAAAGCGACAAGTGCTTCGACGAGAATATTCTACATATATTATCGACTTGCGAATACCCGTTCGCTTCTATCGAGGACAGACTCAAGGTGCTCCAGTTTCTAACGGATCAGTTTTTAATCACCAATCCTGTAAGAGAAGATCTACTGCACGAAGGTATATTTTAAACGATATTTCATGCTGTTCCTTTTCACATATATCTTGTGTAAATGTTTTATCGAATCGGCAGGAGAAACGAATGTGTCCATGCCGAAGAATTAATTTTTTCATTTTTCACCCAAGAGTATCGATTTAACTTAATATACTATTTAATAATTAGTTTGATTAAAATTTTCGCTTCTTTCTCCAGGAAATATGCATTACGACGATCACTGCAGAGTTTGCCATCGTCTGGGCGACTTGTTATGTTGCGAAACCTGCCCAGCTGTATTTCACTTGGAGTGCGTTGAACCTCCGTTAGTCGATGTTCCTACAGAGGACTGGCAGTGTAGTACGTGTAAAGCTCATAAAGTGACCGGTGTTGCCGATTGTATACCCGACGTCGAGAAGAACGGTTCGTTATGCCGCCAAGAACATTTAGGATTTGACAGACACGGCAGGAAATATTGGTTTCTTGCTAGAAGAGTTTTCGTGTAAGCTACAGTTCATTGAAACAATACAAAGTTTCATTAAAACGCTCTTTCTATGTTAATATTGCAATTGTCTTATTACAGTGAAAGCGACGACGGTGAGGTTTGGTATTATAGCACACCTTTACAATTAGACGAATTGTTGCTTACATTGGATCGTATTGAAATGGAAGTTGCACTCTACCGTGAATTATCAGATTACAAAGATGAAATTGTACGACAAATGGAACTCACAGAATCAATTACTAATCAATTTAAGGGTAACAAGAAATCGTACCTAGAAGTAGAAAATAGTAAGTTCGGTTACACTGTTTTTCATGTGTGTGTGTGCGTGCGTGTGTTGCATGAATTTCTAAGGTTTAACGTGTTAACGCTTAATGTCTTAATTCTAGGTCTGATATTAAAATTACAAAAAGAACGGCAGGAGAAGCAAGAGAAGGAAGAAGAAGATAAGAAGGAGAAGCAAAGACAGGAGGCCGAAGATATGGTACGCAGAATACACGAGGGTTCGGATTCTCTCGAAGCGCAGCTGGCTGCTGTAACGGATCAAGCAACAAAACCAGCCGAGGAGTCATCTATGAGAGAAAATGCCCCCGAGATGGTAGCAGAAAATGTAGAAGTAGATAGCGTAGATACCGATTTAGACGCAGCAAATAAAAATGTGAAGACGTCTACATCGTCTTCCGAAGAGATCGACGAAGAAGCCTTGGAAGGGGAAGAGAGTATTTCGAAAATCGGTAAAGACGGTAAGTTGTGCAATTTCACGTGTTCGTTGAAACAAAATAAAGTGAATCGCTTAACGAGCTACGTTAATTTACGTTGATTTTGCAGGTAAGAAACATACAATCGTAACAAGATCGAAAACAGGGTCTTTGCAGCCTAGAACATTTAACATGGACGATTTGAAGAGACGCACTGGTACGCAAATATCGAAAGAAGAGTTGGAAAAGTTGGATAAAAGTTTGAAGGAGGAGGGAGACGGTACACGATTGACGAGGCAGAAAGCCCACCAAATAGCTTCGGGTACTCACCTCTTCAAGTTGGGAATGGACAACAACTTTAAATCGTACGTGAACCAATACAGCACGAACCCTATCGCGCTGAATAAAGCCCAGCGCAACGAGGAACGCGACAAAAAGAGACACTTGTCACACAAATTCTCGCTGACTCAGGCGTCCGAGTTCAAATGGGTGGGAAGTTTGACTGGAACCCGGGCTCTTCTGGTCAGCACCCTCCGTCAAACGATCCTCCAACTCGAAAGTAGCATTCAGGCACCGTACATGCACACCAACTGGCCTCTTTTGCGCAAACCTTGGACGACGGCAGTGGGCGCATGCATAAATCCCAGAGATTTTGCGCGAGCTCTGATCGTGTTACAGGCGTGCATCAAGTCGGTGGTGTTTGCTAGCGTATGGCACGATCAGCTCGGACACGTCAAGTTGCAAAGAGTAACGGCTCTCGAAAGAGAGGAGAAGAAGCGGCAGGATAAGAAAGACAAGAAGGAGAGAGAAGACGAGGAGGAACGGAACCGTTTGTTTAATTTCGTCAAGTACACGTTAGGCTTGAAACACCAAGTGTGGAAACAGAAAGGGGAGGAGTACAGGATTCATGGACAAGGCGGATGGCTGTGGGTGTCTGCTAGTCGCCGTTACAAACTCTCCGATATGACGAAGTTAGGTCTTCGGACGGGTCCGCAAAAGATAATGGTACAAATCAGAGATCAAGAGGGATTGAAGATATTAGCTCTGGATCCTGCCACGTACGAGTTCTTGATCAAGGAGTACTGTCCATCGAAAAAGGAAGAAAACGTGGAAGTGAAAGTGAAGCAGGAGATCAAAGAGGAGGAGACCTCCAAGGATGGTACGGATGCATCTGTGAAGCAAGAATGTAAAGCGGAAAACGTAAAGTCGGAACCGACCGAGAAGAGCAATGCAGAATCGACAAAGTCGGAGGAGACAGACTCGAAAACAGATTCGCAATCGATTAAGCAGGAAACAAAAATGAATTTGTCATGTACGTATCGCGAGCAAGTTTTAGTTTTGTTTGTAGGTTCGTTCAATTATCTCTGGTGTTATAACTTGTTCTTTAATTTATTTTACAGTCTTAGCAGGTATAAAAATCGAGAAGGTTTTCACGCCGATCAAAGAGTTCGAGGAAATCGACATCACCAAAGCGCTGACTACCAACGGAAGACTCCATTATCCAAAAATTGCGAAAAAAATTAGGATCGACGATTTTCTAGCGCGTAGGACACACTTGAAGCTTTTGGAAGAACGAAGATTATTACAAACTGTGAGTAAATTCGATCTCGATTAAAATTTCTTCGAATAACGATCGACTGATCCCGAACGATCATGAATGAATCTGATCCTGAACGATCGCGTGGTTGCGTTTCAGGAAAAATCAAAAGAGCAGCAGAATCAACGAGATGCGAGTCAAAAGACTGAAGGAGAGTCCGAAGTTGACATTGAAAATAATGAAGAAAGCGACACTGACGGTGGTGAACATACTCTGCAAAGCATACTTACTGGAAAGCAACCTAGTAAAACGATATCCACGTCGGCCAGGGAGATGCTGGCTGTGATAGGGAAGCGTATTCAGCAGGTGAAGGCACAATATGCGAATATCATGAGACTCACCAAGAATAGTAATTGTTATTCACGGTATTGCAACATGACAACGCCGCCAGGGAAGATTGGCAGCACAACGCAGAGTCTAACGTCTACGTGTTACTCTCCCATATGTCTCCAAAAGGCCAGATTAAAGCGTGATCTTATCACACTGTTGAGAAAGGCTAATGCTTTGAATAACAATCAATCGTCGACCGCTTTGGTGGTTAATACACCCGCGGCACAAGCGCAACAACCAGGAATAAAAACGGAAGGAAGCGACGAGAGCAAAGAAGCGATTAAAAAAGATTTGGAGTCCGCGGTGGCGTTGGCAACGCATTGCAAGGAAGAAACACCAGCTACGAACGTGGTGAGAGATGTATCTTCACCCCCTAGCAAGAAAATGAAAATCGAATCTAATCAGAAACAACGATCAGACAACAACGGGAATTCGGAAAATGTAGACGTAGTGACGACTACGACGAGTAACGTGGTCACCACTACGACCGTAACCACAACGCAGCAGACTGTAAAGACTGTAGACGGTGTAGTGCAGAGTATGCAGGAAAACACGACTTCAAAAAATTCAGTTACATTTTCGTCCGAAGTGAAAACTAGGTAAGGAATCTCATTTTGGGTTGTCATTTGGTTTTAACCCGGCTTTGATGGTCGGCCAGCGGTCGTCAGAGTGTTCACTGAATTTCTTTCACAACAATTTCGATCGTTTTAACAGCACGGGGCAGAAGACAACGATTGTCAACCGAAGAGGCAGAACCGTGCAGAGGAGTACAGTTGCCAAAGAGTTAAACGCTGACGGCACAGAGAGAGTTTATAGTGCCGTTTCGACCGAGGGAAAGATTTACCTGAAGAAAGTCGCGATTTCTTTAGCTGATAGAAAAAAGAAGCGTACCCCCGTTAAGTACCCGTTGTGTTCCACATTTTGCACAAAGAATAAGCATCGTAGTATATTATTGCTTCCGCAACACGAGTTACGAAAATTGGCTAGGGTCGGTGGACGAATGCCAGTTCAAGGATTCCATCATGTTGCTAAGGTATTTTATACACTCTACACTCTTCTTTACGTTCGTATCAACGGTAGAAAAGTTAGCGTGTGCCCAGCGTAACGCGAGTTTTATTTCAGGCAAATATGTCTGTTTGGCCGTATCCGTGTCCTAGACCATTGTTCAAGACTTGTTGGTTATATAGAACGGTAGGGATAAAATCACTGTCAGCGGCAGCTCTACAATTAAGAATATTATGGGGATGCCTTCGATGGGACGACATGGCCGCGAAGCCATTGTCCACGGATGGCAAACATCAAATCACAACAGACACAGAAATCATGTCGTTAGAGATACTCAAGCACCGTCATGTTGGTCAATTTCTAGACAAAGCACAGTACTTACGCAGGAAGGTTGTCATACCGTTGGAATTGCCGAAACAAGTCAGAGGTTTGTGCTAACAAATATGTAAATATCACGAGATACAACTCATTAAATTTTTTTTTTTTATATATTGATTTCGGATTTGCAGCACAGAAATCGATTTGGTTTACAATTTTCTAATTTTTCTTTTTCTCTTACTATTCTCTGCTACCTTATCCAAGTTGTTCTTATTTTACACAGAGGTAACATCTATAAGGAGCGGTCTTAGAAAAAGAAAACGACCAGAATCGCCGCAAAGCACCGAACCACAAGTTACAGAGGAGTGGGTTGACGAGGATAAATTAGAATTGTGGGAGATTAAACAGTACGGCGACAGGTATGGTAGTACAGAATGTCGAACGATTCTACTAAAGTTTCTATTTTAAAACTGTCGTCTGATTCAATATTTCTTTTTGCCTTTCGCTATATTTTCTGGATTTGTCGAAGAACAATTAAATTTGACACGTTGATCGCCGACTCAGCGACTACACAAATTATTCATAATTTCGGAGAGTTTTCGAACCACACGAACCTCACGAACCTCCTTTTAGTATGGTACAGTTGGGTACAGTGGATGATGTGGATGAGATGGCAATGAACGTGTTAATGGAAGTTGCATTCGACGCCTGATACTTTCACCTTATAAGATCACTCGATGTCTCACCTATCCTTGTTTAACACCATCTGATACTAACCCTCCGCTTGATGTGTGTCCTCTCCAGGTTAGAGAAGGCTAATGCCCAGATTATTACTAGGAGTCGATCGGGTCAGCCACAAAATGCAGGTGCTGGTTCGAACAGAAATTCAGGATCCACTGTAGGGTTGGGTGATCAGCTTGTTAGCGGTAAAGCAACGCCGGAGGAGATCAAAGAGAAAATGGAACAACAGTTGCGCATGCAGAGAGCTGCCCATCAGCAGAAGAGGGCTTTAGAGACACTGAAGAGTCCGGCTAACTCTGCCACGTCTACGCAACTTGTTAAAGTTACTACTAACTCTGCTCACGGTCAGATCCCAACTCTATTCGATTAAGTTGACGAATGCGTAATCGTTCGAGTTGATATATTAATTTGTTGTTATTCGATTTGTACCGTAGACGGCACGGTGAAATTGGTTTCGAAGGTAGCGATACCAGCAAATCCAAACAGCGGAACCAAATCACAACTAACTTCCCTTCTGACGACTCCTACACAAAACAAGACTTTCCTCGGAACCAGACGTATCTATATGACCAAATGTAAATATCAATTTATATCGCTAGACTTACAATTCTATGTATACCTATTCAACGTTTTACGGTTGTTACGAATAGCGGCCGATGGCACAACAAAAGTTGTTTCCGGGCCTACGAGCATTTTGCCGAAGACACAGTTGCAATCTGGAAATCAGCAGTCGTTGATCAAAGTTTCTGGCCAAGCAGGTGTTTATTCGATTCGGTGTTATAATAGCGTAGACGAATTTCTGGCATTTTCGACTGATCAATTTCCTCTTTTGTTCACGAAATAGCACCCGTGCAGCAAATTCAACAGAAGGTACAGATTTTAAGAGGACCGGATGGGAAGCTGCAAGTTCGAGGCTTGATGCCTGGTCAGCAATTAGTTCAAATGCCGGATGGAAAATTGCATGTGTTGAATACTGGTCAAGCGATTGCGACCAGTCCCGCGCAATCTCCTGCGAACAGCTCAACTACACAGGTAACATTGTTCAAGTGAATTCTATACACTCTGAAAATGTAAAATATCAAAGTATTAGAACAGCTTATAAATTATGAAACGTTCTTCAAGGCGAAACCTGCTACCACAACAAGCGGAACCAAAGCGGCTGCAACGCCTAATGCTACAGCTGCCAAGGCTAGTCCGACTAAAGCAACAGCGAACGCGACGCAACAAATTCAGACAGCGCAGCAACCGCAAGCACAGTCGCAACAGGTTGCTGCGCAACGTCCAGCAACAACCGTGGCGATCGCAACACCCACGCAAGCAACGAAAAACGCTATTGTGGTGGCTAACACCGGACAACTTGTTCAGGGCACGCAAGTACGTGTAAAGCGATAACTCCGTCAAATGTAAATGTAAAATCCGGTGATTGTGAAAGTGAGACGAGTCAGTCACGACGTCCTCTTTCTTCGAAATATTTAGACCTCTGAAATGACAAGAAAAGTAAAGATTAATAGAGAATAATAACTAGAAATCATCGACGCAATTGTGGTACAAAGCGTTATGCAGAAATATTAATGTGTTATAAATTTGTGTGTCTCTGTGTGTCTACAGGTATTGTCCTCCGGTGGCCAAGTAATCAGTGGTAATCAAATAGTAGTGACCAATGCGAACCTAGCTCAGCAACTTGCAACAGGCAAAGCTCAATTAACGACAATCGGTGGGCATCAAGTAGTGATTCGTAGTACACCGACGGGCAATCAAATTGTGCATTTAAATTCAGCGAATAGTAGTATTATAGTTAAAAATACTATCACACCGAATAAGCAACAAGGTTCGTCTCGTCAAACATCATTCTTTTAAACTAACGTACGACACGGTGGAGCTTTTAAAATAATTGAGCTTGAATCACCTTCGTGATTCGTAATATGGCTCTTTATGCCTCTACCTATAAAAAGAAGTTGACGACATCATGCTCCTAGAATTCAAGCGCACCTGTTTCAAATGCTCCATCCTCCAAGTTATACAATTTCGATGAAAAGAATCCGAGAAATATTAATGATCCTTTTTTTGTTTTTCGTTCAGTTCCTGCGTTACAAACTACTCAAACAACAACAGCAGCGACGACAGGAACACAGTCCACAGAAACGACAAGCACCACCGTCGCCAGCAACGCGACTACAAACGCAAGTGCAAACGCAAGCGCGACCAACACAACCAACACGACCGCTTCCAATCAAGCCTCCACTGCTCCAGCACCTGGAAGCGTGGAGGCATCTTTGTTGGCTGGTCAACCACCTGGCACCGTGATTAAATGCGTCACAGCACAGGTGATTCAAACCACTCAAGGGCCTCGCATAGTCTTACAGGGTCTACAGGGCGCAGACTTCACGCCGCAGCAACTTGCGATGGTGCAGCAGCAGGTCAAACAACAACTGTTGAAAGGTTCGATATCATCGGATACCGTTATACGTTGTACGCATGTTTTGCGTGTAATGTGTTTTTAATGGTGCACGATTTGCTTTTTAGCTCAAGCTACCACAGGAAAGCAAGGTGTACTAGGGCCTACAAAAATTTATTTGGCTGTTCAACCAGCACCGAACAGCCAGCAAGCTCTTCAGAGCTCCGCGACAGTAAATACTCCAGCCACTCCAACAACAAAGTCGCAGAGTGTACAGCAATCAGCTGTTTCACCTCCAGCTGCCACTGGTCTGTATCAGAAATGTATCAGAGAAGTTCTAATCGCTCTAACCATAAAACAAAACGTAGTACAAAGGGTTAACACGAATTTACTGATTTTATGAATTGTATTCTGGCTTCGACAGAACCGCAAACAGGAACAGAAACCATTCCAGAGCTTCCAGCGACAACTGAAAAACCCAAAGTGGTTGTTCAACAAGTTGGACAGCCGAGTGTGCCCGCTGACGAGGAGTCACAGAAAACAAGCGTAGCGAACGGTCAGCAACCGTTGCAAACTATGAAGGAAGGAAGCGATTCTTCGGGCAACAAGTTTATTTTAACGCCTGACTATATCCAACAAAGTTAGTAGTAGTGTAGTAGTAGTAGTACTCTACTAGAACGTTTTAGTAATTTATTTTTGTCCTGATCTAACTTAGAATTAGTTGGTAACGATCGTGAATCTTTGCAGCTATTAAAAACGCTTTGAAACAAGAGAATCTGAATCCGGAGATAGAGGAGAAGCTACTGCAGCTGCAACGATACCAAGAGAAACAAATGAAGGGAAGTGTAGAAAACTCGATAGCCACGAATCAAAGTCACGCTACGCCCACGGTTACAACGCCGCGTGTTCCATCACGCAAAAGACCAGCACCCTCTAACATTCCAACAACAACTACCCCGACGAGCGCGCAATCGTTAACAAACGACCAGGACGGAGAGTGGGAAACGCCTAGAAAGAAACCCGCGATAAAACAAGAGAATCGCGAAACACCAAAGTAAGTTCACGCTCAGGTGAATCTTACACACCCTTGCATACCCTCCCCCCGATTTCGATGATTTTGCGATATATTGTACATTTTTTCACATCAGCGGTGGTCATACTTTCCGGGCATATTTTCCGAAATATTCGCGGAAAAACTATCGATGCGTGAAATAACAACGCTTGCGTGAATTAATTATAATAGATGTTGTTTGCAGTCTCGCATAGGCAGATGTACACGGGACCATTGAGCTCATCCGATGATTGTTTATTCTCCGAAATTGATGTAGCAATTTATTATTAATTATTAATTAATCGTACAAACATCACTACAATCGTAATAATTCTACTTCTGCAGAACAAACTGCAACGTAAATTTCCCTCTAACACGCTTCAAATTTGCGCTCTCTAAGTTTTCCCTCTCGAATACGAAAAGAAAAGCATTGAAGTTTAACATTTACTTGTACCTTGGTAGAAATGTAGTATTTTTTTTAATATATAAATAGTTTCATTACAAATTTCAACTATTTTCAGCAGATTTTTGATTCTTGTAAAATATACTAACACGGAGTCGGAATCGGCATATCCTTTTCCAACTCCGACTCCGACACCGACTCCAGTGAACAGAAATTCCTTCCGACTCCGACTCCACGACTCCACTGCCCGAAATCGACAGAATTTATTGTAGCAAAACCGATAGAAAATCATGCAACGGGAAAAGTTGCTCAAAATGTTGAGATTTATAATGTACTCAAAAATGTTTTGCAGTTTCACTCAGATTGAAAAAAGGAAAAGGAATCGTTGTTGTGCAAATGATAATTGTTTTGCGTAGGGTACTAAAAGTCGAGCCAACGGAGACCGAGTTGACGCCAAAAAATCGAGCAGCAAAGTTGAAAGACAGTCAGGAGTTACGAAGAAAGCAGCAAGTGCATTCTCGAATGCAGGTTTTACTGTTTAGACATAAAGAATTGCTTAAGAAGGATATTCTGAAGAAGAGAGCATTACTAGAGAAAGAATTGCAAATAGACATTCAAGTAGGTTGTCGTAAACATTATTGTAATTTTCCTTTATTTCGTTGGATATACATTGGATATACATTATTATATTATACGTTGGTTACAGAAGGACCTGTCAGCGGAGCTGGCCTCAAGAACGAAAGCAGAAAGACACAAACAGGACGAGGTGAAAGTAGGCAGTGCAAAGCGCAAAGCTAATGCTCAAGTGGCTCAACAAGTGAGCCCACCTAACAGAGGCGGAAGGCCGAAGAAGTATAAAGCTCAAGGGAGTAGCAACACGCCACCTGGTGCATCGACTGCGTCAGCTACCAATAGAATTAAGAAAGAGAAGTTGTATTGCTTGTGCAGAACACCTTACGATGAGACCAAGTGAGTACCAGAATACAAACCTTTTGCACAATGCATATGTACAATCGGAAGAAAAATGCAAAAGCTGAAGTCGTTTGGTCAATTTAGAAGAACAGTTATTCTGATTTAAAGGGATGGGTGTGCCATCAATCACGAGACTGACTCTGTATTGTTCGTTTAAATAATTCTAAACTGTTTGCGATAGATTCTATGTGGGATGCGATCTCTGTAACAATTGGTTCCACGGAGACTGTGTGGGTATCACGGAGGAAATGTGTAAAACCCTTTCCGAATTTGTTTGCACCGAGTGCAGACACGCGAGAGATACTCAAGAACTGTATTGTCTATGTAAACAGCCTTACGACGAATCTCAGTATGTCATATGCAAAATCATTGTGTAATATGAAATAACTGGACAGGATGGATGCGTCAACATTTATTTCTGTGTGTTTATAGATTTTATATATGCTGCGACAAATGTCAGGATTGGTTTCACGGTCGATGCGTTGGCATACTTCAATCGGAAGCAGAAAATATCGACGAGTACGTTTGTCCGAATTGCCAACGAAACTCTTCTGTTAATTTCGCCAACATGAAAAACTTGAATGCGAAAGACCTCGATCTCTTGAAGAAACTAATTAAGCAAATACAGGTAATATATTTCAAACGAATAATCGACAGTGACTTCTCAAACGGCAAACTAATTTCAGTTCTTTTTAAACAAATTCAACATAAATAGTGCGCGTCGTTTGTCATGTTCAAGTATTGTTTTTCACGAAAGTAATATTTCTTGTGATATTTAGGCACACAAAAGCGCTTGGCCATTTATGGAACCCGTGGATCCAAATGAAGCTCCTGATTACTACAAAGTTATAAAAGAACCAATGGGTAAGTGAATCCATGTCAGTTTCTCGTGATCAAGATTTACTATTCGCATAGATTCTCTTGATAAGTATCTGTGGATCTTTATGCAAATTCGATTCATCGATCGAAAGATTCTTTGTGGGAAAAATAATGATTAATATATAAACGACAGCACAAGGATCTACAGCCTGCTTATCGAGATTAGTGTTCGGTGTTTCGGATATTTAATGAAACGAATAAATTACAGACCTGCAAACAATAGAATTGAGGATAAACGATAGATCGTACAAGAAGCTAAGCGAATTCATCGGAGACATGACAAAGATATTCGACAACTGTCGTTATTACAATCCGAAAGAGTCGCCGTTCTTTAAGTGCGCGGAATCCTTAGAAACATATTTTGTCCATAAGATTAAGAGCTTGCGAGAAAAGTTTTCTGAAGGGAAATAAGTACTCAAACGTCGAGAGAGAGAGAGAGAGAGAGAGAGAGAGAGAGAGAGAGAGAGAGAGAGAGAGAGAGAGAGAGAGAACTGAGGGAAACATATGTGAGAACAGTAACCGAAACATCAGTCGTTTAATTTCTGCAGTGAAAAAAGGATCGATTTGTGCCAGTACACGTAGGAAAGAGACATTGAAAGTAGCCATAAGTTCGTAACAATAGGACACGTTAGTCCACTATTTATTAGAGTTGTGTGAACAGTTTTGATTTACCCTCGCGAGAGCGTACTTTATTTGAATAGTGGCACACAGTGAATTTTGGACCAGTCTTAGTCTGTTTTAATTGTAATTGTTTCATTGCTTGCTAGACGATCAACTTGAACAATGAAGAAAAAACACAGTCTCGCTTGAAGAAAAGAGAACGAAACGATTTACCGTTAAGATTGCAACAAAAAATTTTGATATCTGTATCATACGTTTTGACGTTGAGACACGCTAACTTTTATCGTTGATCTATGTCGATTTAACAAAGAAAAGACGTGCAATACAAAATGATTTGTTTCGTTACGTTCGATTTGATCAAGGAGATAACACTTTCATTCGGTTATCTTTGTAAATAAACGACGTCTATAAGTTGTGGTTCAAAATTCATTTATCGTGCACAAGCATTATTATTTATGTACATTTATTCAAATACATGTAATTATGCATACTACGGAGATAATTAACAAAATATATCAAATCAGTGCCACCGAGCGTTTTAGAGAGCGATGAGTTTTTAGTAAACTCAATGGAAATCCATGAGAGACGAAGAAAGATGGAAATAATCGACGCGCATGCAGTTAGATAACAAAAAAAAGAGAAAAGTAATGAATAAACAGGGAAATGGTCCAATTTCTGCGACATTATACATTCTATTTCACTAGAGGAAAAGCAATGCTGGAAAAAGAAACGAGAAAATTTTCTCTCATGAGGTGTACGGAATATATTAGCAAGCGCATAATAAATTGTACAAATTTGTTTATTGTGCTCACAAGTAACTATTATTATGTTGTTTTATCACATAAATTTTCTATAAAATTGTTTATAAGTAACACGTACGATGTTAGCTCGTAAGAAGTAAGCAGGCGTGAATCCTGCCTTGTATATAATATATTCAGGTAGAAAGTGTCTATAAGGAAAAAGTAGACTATAGAATTTTGGTTCTGATAGGACGAGAACATGTAGGAGGAGGGATGAAAGTCAGTCGAGAAGCAAGTAAGCTGATTTCAATGAATATATTGTTTATATTTTAGCTATTAAACTACCACTCATGGAAATTAGTGAAAAAAAAGGGAAAAGGCCATCTTAAGGCAGAAGAACATAAACAGGCAATATTATTTCATGGACATATATATATATATATATATATATATATATATATATATATATATATATATATATATATAAGTATAAACATATATGCATACATATACATACTCAACTAAAGAAGCAACCGAACGACGAGCTTGCTTCGGAGATTTCACTAGCGAAATACAAGAAAGTAAAAAAAATAGTTAAATATCGAAAAATTTCTGGGAACGAAAAGCATTGCATTCGCAAATAATTGTTCTGCGAGGCTCTAAAGAAAACGTTCACCCAACGAAGGGAAGAAAAATGCTGTTGAAACAATTAAACATGTTCTCTGATAGTAAGAATTAAGAGGTCCGTGCGCGTGCATATTAATTCTATGCGTTTTCACGAAGTTCTGTGACCCGTCTTTATCGGTCGTCAATCATTTGTTCAAGCGAAAGAAAGCAGATCGCTCAAAGCAGGTTGTACATTTTCGCCAGGATAACGCTTGTACAGTATTTTTAATTGAAAGTTCTCTGGACCTGGCACTGATCTGTTTCTCACCTTCGACGTTCGATTATAGTTAACCGGAATACCATAGTTCGTTACTTTGCCCAGGTTTCTACACCGCATTAGCTCTACCATAAGCAGCTCGGTCCGAGTGATCGTACTATCACGCGTTGTTGTTAAAAAGAAAAATGGAAAAAGCGTCTAATTGTATGCGTGTCGGCGCGCCGTTTTATCGCGTGATGTGTACTCGACAAGTTTTCCTTCAAAATTGTATCGTTCGATCGCAATTGGACACGTTTCTTTTAGTTTTCTTCGCTCTTAATTCTTTGCTACGATCCTCCTCGGCGGCTTCCGATCTTCTATTATCCTCTACGATCCCCGAAACGTACTGTGTAAATTTTTCTCTAATTGATATTTGATCAATAATATAGCAAAGAGTTAAGAGATACGTTTTAAATAGAATTTTATGTTTACATATGGATTCACTCCTCGAGATTCAACGAAACACTGGCTCGAGATTCCTCCGACGTTGCCTCGGAGCATTTTCGGCTCGCGTAGTAGACCTACGAACAAATATTAACGACGAGTTGATTGACAAGTATTTGAGCCGAGAAAACTCCGCTAGCTCGAATAAATCGTAAGGCCACCTACTAGCTTCGTTTATCCTTCGGGGCAAACGGAGGAAGCATTATATCTTCGTCTGGAAGAGTGAATCCCTTAATTTCCTTGCGATGCATATATGTTAACACGTTTCTACGAAAATTGTTTAATAATATCTCGGAGGAGTCCTGCATGCGTACATGATAATCTTAGCCGGACTACGATCATTCTGACGAGGTTTTCCTTTCTTCTGTAGACCCCGTTGACGACATTCGACAATGTATCGGAGCAAGGTTTCTTCTGTAAAAAGAGATTGTAGAAACACTTTAAAAGAAAAAACACCCACAGACAAACAAACACGTATTAGATATTTAGCCGTGTAAGTTTTTTTGGCTTGCTACTGAAGTGTAAAAACCGGGTGAAGAGAGATTGCAGCCGTGTATATTTTACGCTGCTCCATTTTCACTCCTCTCCGCTTATTAATCATGTAACAAGGTGTTTATTTCTATTAAGGAAAAAGCAACAAAGTGTGATTACATAAACAATATTCGTCTAAATCTAATACTACTAGTTTATAATAAATATATTTGTACTAATTTTAATCATAAACTTTGTTGTTTTTATTGCACTATAAATATAAGTTAGAGGAAAGCATAGTATGTTAATTTACCTTTTTTAATTTGTAATTGCTTACAAAATAATAAAACTGCTGTATGACAGTGGCTTCATGAAACTTTAAACACAGAGCTATGATTAATACCGTTCAACTAGTGCGTACGTGTATCGGCTTCTTATTTATTCTTTTAGAGTAAGCGTAGAAGAGGAACAGCGTTCGCAAAGAACACCTTTTCTCTTTTATTATTCGGCTAGATTTCTTGTGGACTGTGTGGACTGTGGACTGTGGACTGTGAACTCTTTCAAGTATGCACTTTGAAGTTCAAGCATTACTGGAGCTAGAGCCCACATGAACATGAACAGCTGTTACAGCTGTTTACTTTCTTCTGTCATAGGTGAAAACAAAAGCGAGAAAATGTCATTCACCTGAAAGAATCACGTATATTTTATTGTCCTTTTTTTTTAACTTTGTTTACATGGACATGTAAAAAAGAGACCTTTTCTTACTTACTCCTTTTCGTACCCACTAAACGAAAAAGTGAGCGTTATGCACATGTTGTATACACATCGAGTTCCCACACTGGTAGCAGCAGTTTGCAAATACAAACGATTCTAACATGTGGTTCAAGACTATATCGTACACTCTTCGAAAAGGTCCGCAACCTCGGCGTAAGTACAAAGCAAAAATGGTTCAAGATGATTATCCACTGTTCGGAATTTTCGTTTCGGTCTTGAAAATTAATACGAAGAAATTGTAAATGTTCGCAGAACTTCATCACGTGCCGAAAGCACCTCTACCTGGAGAACCGGCGAAACCATACACGCTTACCGAGATTCCTGGACCAAGGTCAGAAGCTCTCCTCAATGAATTTTCTAAAATTCAGGTTTACATTTTTCATTCTTTCATAATATATGTAGATTTAACGCTTTATCTAGCGGTCGACTAACTACCATAAAACTGGATCGTAGACTATCAATAAAAATTTATAAAATAATCGCCGGTAGATAGTGTGTTAACTTGAGAAATTTCACTGTTCACTGACATAGTTCACTGTTGCAAAACGTTGCAGCAAGTGGGCTCGATCCAATACTTTGCAGATTATCAGAGATCCGTTGGGAATTACTTAGCGGATGTCGATGGAAATGTTTTCTTGGACATGTTTATGCAAATTTCCACGCTTCCTCTCGGATATAATCACCGATCGATCTTGAGTGCTTTATCGTGTGCAGGGAATCATGTAAATTCAGTTGAAAATTGTTCAATTTCTATCTGGTATATTCGTTTCAATGATCCCAGACATTAACATGTTATATATATATAAACTTTCAGCGGATTATGGCAAACAGACCAGCATTAGGACTGTTTCCCGGATTAGAGTGGCCGTGTAAACTTCAAGATACTTTGCTTCAGCCGTGTGTAAGCGATTCCCGAACAAGATAGCCGAGTACTGTATTAATGTACCTTCAAAATAATAGCCTCTGGCGCGTGTAATTTGATTAGGTAGCCCCAAAGGGATTACCATGCGTTTTTACAACCATGTGCGGCGCTTGTGCAAATGAACATGCGATACAAGCTGCATTTATAAAATACGGGGAGAGACTTCGTCGAGGAGGAAGCTTCACAAACGAAGAAAAGAAAAGTGCTTCTTTCAACGCTCCACCCGGTTGTCCTGAATTGTCCATTCTATCTTTCGAAGGTACTTTGAAGTAACGAGTACGTGACTCGGTAGGTGTCCCGCTAACTCTGTTACAACTTTCGTTACAAGGTTTGGTAAATGCATAAAGATCCACAGTCTACATAGATATCGCCTTGCGACAGAGTTGGTAGGACAGCCTGTATCGCGGTACGTAATGTTATCTTGATATATATATATATATATATATATATATATATATATAAAAATGTGGTAAAAGTGAATAATAACTAGGAGGATATCATGGTAGAACTTTCGCCGCACTGGCAATGACACACCACAAGTATATCATGAAAGTTGATATACCTTCTCTTCCATGGCCAATAGCGTCTTTTCCACGGTACTCGTATCCGCTATGCGAATGCGAGGAGAAAAATAAGAAAGAGGATGCGAAATGTTTGGAAGAAGTATGTTTAACGTGTACACGTTTTAGAGAAACGTTGCTGTTCAAGTTAGACTAATAGAGTTCAAGCTTACATCCGTGTTGTGTTTCTACATAAGGTAGAGCAGTTGATAGAACAATACGACAAGTCAGCACCGGTAGCTGGTATTATAGTGGAAGCGATACAATGCGAAGGAGGAGACAGGCATGCTTCGCCCGATTTCTTTCATTGTTTGCAAGGCATCGCTAAAAAGGTAATATCCGACTTGAAATTTCGCCTTGCAAAATGATGATTGATTGTGACGAACATTTCGATTTTATAGAAGGGCATTCCCTTAATAATAGATGAGATACAGACAGGAGGGGGTGCGACAGGAAGAATGTGGGCTCACGAGTATTTTGAATTGGCCACACCCCCCGACATTGTTACCTTTAGTAACAAAATGCAAGCAAGCGGCTTCTATCATTCTTCCGAATACATGTAACGTATTATTTATTATAGACTATACCGAATATAGAATAGTTGACTCCTTGAATATCTTCTGTTCTGTTCTCTTCTGTTCTGTTCTTTTCTTTTAGACCTCTACGTCCATATAGGATTTTTAATACTTGGATGGGCGATCCAACTAAAATATTGATATTAGAAGCGGTACTGCAAACTATCGAGACAGAAAATTTGTTAACACACGTTTGCCATGTCGGTAATTATCTGCTTTGTCAGTTAAATACGCTGCAACAAGAATTCCCGCAAGTTATAAGCGCGGTTAGAGGTAGAGGGTTTATAATTGCATTCGATCTGGCATGTAGAAACGTGAAAAATAAATTGCTGCATCAAATACGTTGTAAAGGTAAAAGAAACTGTTGAGAATCCATATTTTAAGTTTATGACCAATTTGATTATCATTCGAATCGTTTACACGATCTATTTATATCGATACAAGGCATTCAGCTCGGAGATTGTGGGACCAGATCGATTCGATTAAGACCAGCCTTGATTTTCGGAGAGTATCATGCTGACATCTTTTTAGACAACCTTCGTTGCTGTCTACAAGAACTCTCGGAAAGCTGATACAATTGTAGCTAGTATTTCAGATTTTTATTGTCCCGTGTATTTATCAAATATACGTGTATATATATATATATATATACATAAATGAAATCGGATTAATTTCATTGTACGTCGTTGCTTAGAATTATAAGTATAATTATATAAGGAGTGTAACGAGGCTACAAATAGCAGTCCTGATCAACAAGAATCGTTAATCAAATGAATTTCGCCAGTCTTCTCGATCTCCAACAAGCACCATATGCCTTTCAGCGTTACATTCTTCTTTCTTCATTCATCATTTCTACATTCCTTATTACTATATACATTTTTTCTTGCATTATATTTACAGTATGTACATTCAATGTGTGTCTTCACTTCCTACTACTTTCTGTCCTTATCTCTCCTTACCCTCCTTGCGCAGAACAACTACTTTTACCCTGTTTTATTCTCCCACTCCCCTCTCACTCTCTCTCTCTCTCTCTCTCTCTCTCTCTCTCTCTCTCTCTCTCTCTCTCTCTCAGCTTCTTACACCAATTTGCGCCTATTCCCTTTAAATCTAGAATTTCTTCTATTTTACCACCTTTTTATCATTTCCTTTCACTTCTTACATCTCCCTACACTTCCCCAATTATGTTATGTATGTATATACAAAAAATGAATAAATAAAGAGAATATATTAAAAAAAACTTGTCTCTTCTCTTCTCTTCCTCCCCTACCTATTCCTACTTTTACAAAATTTCAACGTCTGACTTGTCGTTGAGTTTTACTACTGAATTTCGGATACCTCCTTCGACATCATGTTCTCGTAATACCGAGTTCAAAAATCGAGGAAATTTTTTAAAAACTCGATTTTTTGAGCGTCTGACTTGACGTTGACTTGTACTACTGAAAATCGGATACCTCCTTCGACATCGTGTTCTCCTAATACCGAGTTCAATTTTCGAGGAAATTTTCGAGAACCTCGATTTTTGAACTCGGTATTAGGAGAATATGATGTCGAAGGAGGTATCCGAATTTCAGTAGTACAAGTCAACGACAAGTCAGACGGTCGAAAATTGGTGAAACCTATAAGCTCTTATTAAAAACTCAAGTTTTGTCGAATTTAAATAATTTTGCTTTGATGAAAATTTTCGAAGATGTTAATCTAATTCTACTATCACACATCGATGTACAGGGTAGGGAAGAAAGAACACATTAATTGTTGTAAGTAATATAATGTTTTATTTTTCACCACAAATGTACAATATTATTATAATTATTAGTATATATTACATGTGTATCGCGACGGGATGAGGCGAAGGTGTCTGTCTGGCAGGGACGGCAGGGTGCGGTGACGTAGAGGTACGAATGTCCAATGTCCAAGCTATTATACGAATGTGGATGGTTGCTGTCGAGAGACAAGTGTAACTTACTGCGTACTGAATTGCTAGAAACAGAAAGGAACACAATTAGCACACGATGGTTTTAGGGATTGGGGAAAGTGATAGAACGATAGTAGCTCAAGGTTCGAAGCAATATTATTCGCGTTGATACAAAAATCAAATGTACAAGTCTGAATAATAAATTTTGTTGTGAGGGAATGTAACATTGCAAAGTGTTATGGAAAGTAATAAATTTAACATAATCGTGGATATTAATATTTACACTCTAGTATGCAATGAAAATTCAAAGTGTGCAGCTATTAGCTCGGTATTATCCTTTATTCATAAGATACTGGAAGTTCTTATGAATAGAGGATAATACCGATTGCCCAGGTCTCACCACGAGTATGAGCCAAGAACAGGCGTGGACTCGGGACAGGTAATGCCTACAGGTGAATGCGAGTAGCGGGACACCTGTAGAGCAACATCTGTCATGTACAGGTTGTGAAAAAGGTCCCGGGGTCCTGGGCGGTGGGGGTTTAGTGGGTATAGGCGCTAGACTCGTATTAGCGAATGATAATCCCCCCAACCACATCCGAGGGTGGAGCCGAGTCCCACACTACCCTCCCCGAACAACATCGTAGGGGAGGGTGTGCGTAAGAGCATTCCCCCACCGCCCTTAAACAAAAAAAAAAAAAAAAAGGTCTCACCACGAGGATGTTGCTGCATAAGAGACCCGGAAAGGGAGTCAGAACGAATGCGAGATTCCTTCTGGCTCCCTTTCTTACAACGCAGGACTTATACTAAATGTACTACGCAATTACGTCGAGTAATTATCGCGGAGGAAAAGGGTGTGAATCGGAGAAGAAGTCTCCGATCCACGGGGGATAAAAAGCGAATCAGGCAGAAGGCTCTGATTCTTTCAAAAATAAGCAAACCAGAGCAGAAGGCTCTGGTTTGAGGGTAACACGAGCAATGGTCGAGAGAACGTTTCTATTATTCCCTTCTACTTCTTCCATCTCCCTACACCTCCCCACCAATTACGTTATGTATGAATATAGAAATAAAGAATAACTTCAATTAATACGGTAGCAAATGATTCGTGCCGCTTTTCCCATAAGACGCAATATAAATTCCGGCACGAATTATTTGCTCTTCAGAAACGTTCGCACAGCGACATCTAGCGGTAGATTCGGAACTAAATTTGGCTAACAGTTTGAGCGTTTCGCCGCTGCACGAATTGGCGCTGTACGGAGTGTGGCGGATGTAGATAATGAAGATTACTAATGTAGATAATGTAAATTTCTTATCATGGTAATTGTATTGATTAATTTATTTGGTTGTTAACATTTGTTTTGTTTTTGGTTACCTATCAACAGATTTATTGTATTGTAAAAAGATTCAAATAAAGATTCAGAGTTAACACGTCAAATTATCTAAAGAATTTTATTGAGGTACTTGTGAGCGCCATCTAGCGGTGGATTCGGAACTAAATTTGCCTAACAGTTTGAACGTTTCGCCGCTGCACGAATTGGCGCTGTACGGACGTTTCGGAAGAGCAAATAATTCGTGCCGGAATTTACATTGCGTCTTATGGGAAAAATTGCACGAATTATTTGCGGGTGTAATAAATATTCGATACTCTTCATTTTGCATGAATAAATATAGCAAATGTTACCGTGGGGCCCTATGTTTCGTGGATAATAAAATAAAACACAACTTTTATAAAGAAAAGGGGCCCCCGGCTGCCCGAAACGCGGGGCCGGCAGCATTTGCTGTTTCCACCTAAATACAATGTATGTTACTTCTGCCGTCTGCCACCTTCTGCCTTCTGTGGCCTTCTGCTATATGGCTAATTCGACCCTGGTTTTTTCCTGTGTTATCCTGCGACTGGTTTCTGGTTTGTGCATTTTCGGCGGTGCATATCGATAAGACAGATTCGCAAAGAGAAAATCCGATCGTATAAGGTGGTCTATATTGAATTCTAAATCTGTGACGGTCAGTGACGGTTGAGATATTGTTGGGTTGTATCACTTGTATACAAAAGAGATCGATATCAGCATCAGCATGGTAGTAAAGGAGCGGCTCGGTGCGGCTTGATTAAAGCTCAAGATTATTATGGCTGAGAATTTTCATTATATAACAGGAAAGTGCATTTCCATCGAAGTGCATTTTTCGCAACGTTCAGTAGCATCGTGAGCAACGGCGAAGGCTGGACGGCTGGACGGAAAACTCGGCTCAGCGTATCGGGTGCAAGCTGCATCGAAACGCAAAAGGCAACGAAAGCGAGTCGAAAACGGAGACAGGTTTAAATACGTGCGGTTGCAAGTTGCAACACGACAATCGCAATCGCAGTCTCCACCAGTCTCAACCGTGGCACGCTGAAGCGTAAACAGTCATCATGGCAAAGTACGAAGATATTGCGTAATGCCTAGTCTTATCTAATTATAGCAGCGTAGAAAGCGCATCACTAATTCAATGATAATGTTTTGTTTACTATGCCACGTTGCACATTCAATTCAATCACTGTTACGCTTAATCAACTGGTCGTTCTTTTTACAGCGGCATGTCACTTTTTAAGTCCTTGATTTTTGTTAAAGAAAATGCTGAGTTTAAGTTGGTGTGAGTTCGTTAACCGTTCATGTTATCAACAGATATTCATACACTTTATCCACCCCCTCTCCTCCCTCATAATATTTCAATATAATATACGTATTTGTTAAAGAACATTTACTCGTAGACCTCCACTGTAGATTCAATTATCATTTCCTCAAAGACTTTTCTTAATCTTTTACACGTAGATGTGTACAGTTGACTCCCGCATAACACAACCAGAAACTTGTTAAAAGAGACTGTATCTATGTATGTATACTGTATATAGTAATTTTAAACAGTTTTTCAATACTGTTATACGAGAGTCTACTGTACAGAGTTGTAGATTATCTTTGTACAGAATACTTACGCATAAGAATTATTTCATTTTCTTTCTGTATTTGTTAGTTCGTATTCTATATATATATCCTATATATATATAGTTGGACGTACTTTAGATAAGCATAAAATACTACATTCGAGGAGCAATATCTGTGCGATGAAGTAGAATCTTTATGTTGTTTTCATATTTAATGTGTAATAGTACATTAGTAACAATATTCCCCAATTAATTATTGAAACTTTCAAGTAGACTCTATTCGAACGTCGAATGACGTGTTCTGAGCTCTAATCTTATCTTATTTATTTTGTTATCGGTTATTGGCGCTAATCAGTAGCCCGGCAGCTACTTCTTTAGTTACAAATGTTTACTACCTAGACCTATTCGTATCTCCAAATCGGAGCAAGCGTAACGGATCGTTAACATTATGTCTATGACTTTCTAAAAAATGAATGATAATGTAGTTGTACTATTGTGTATAGGATTTTTTGATCGATTATATCAGGGTAAGCTAGTTCACTCGTAATTTGTTTTTGATGTCGATATTTTATATATGGTAGAAAGACTGCAATGATAATAAATTGTACAGAGACGATTACAAAAGATTTTCTTTTTGTTTTTAGAGAGATGATGATAGTATTTGTTTATGACACTGCGAGGTGTTGTAAAGAAGATGATGATCCCGCAGAGGCAGTTATGTACTTCCATCCAGCATGGGTATCTCTTACCCAAAGGCTAGCTTTAGCAGGTCAATTAATGGCTGTTAATCAGTTTCTTACGATTTCGTTCTCTGCTCCGAAATCGATCACGCTACAAGGTGGAAAATTTGTATTGAAAAAGTTTGGACAGTAT
Organism: Lasioglossum morio; assembly: GCA_916610235.2. Lineage (NCBI taxonomy): Eukaryota > Metazoa > Arthropoda > Insecta > Hymenoptera > Halictidae > Lasioglossum > Lasioglossum morio. Next base: position 228,390 of record OU744323.1, read on the forward strand.
ATTCTCGTGAGTGTATACATATAAAAATATTATATTTATCAATCGATAATGCTAGAAATAGTATTGTACTAAGGACTTGCATGCTACAACTTCATAGTAGCCATTATCTGCTGTAAATATGTACTACAAATTATCAGTTTACTCCAAACGAACGTATAGCAAGATCATTTTATGGTTGAATGTCGTGCGTCTCAGCATGAATTAATATTTGGTATGTATATATGATCGTCTATTATTTTGTAGGCAGTGGGAACTGATAGGAATATTCACGATTGGATATTAGAGAGGCGTGCGAACACGTTAGAATCGTTATTAAAATTTTTTCATTGCGATCTTAATAAGATATTAGAATCGTTTAACAACGATAGAAACAAATTCACAGAGAAACTGTATCAAATGTTTGAAACTTATTTGCCAATACTTCAACATAGTGCCAATCTTTTTTCCAACATACCTATTATCAAACTTCCAAAGGTTAGTGCATGGCATTCTTTTTATTATGTTCTTTAAGTGTATATAAACGATTTAATTAATCGCTCTTTGTTTTCCTACATTTAGTTACATATATCTACATATATATGTATATATATATAGATACAATATACATTGTATCAATACTAATTTAAAATTTTCCTCAGAGCGCTAGTAACATATTTTTAGAAGCAATCGAAGTTTTACAATATTGTCAAGAAACTAATGGTGTTGTGGGCGGTGCAGTCTTCTACAACAACAAGTGAGTTATATCAAATCATAAATCACTCGTTCATGATTTATAATCGATTATTAATTTTCATTTATTAATACTTTAGGATAGTTGCTACTCAATTAAGCGCAGACTTGACCAAACAAATCGTTATAACCGATCCATATAGAATAAAGGTATATTCGAATTGCATCGTTCTTTTGGTTCGCATTGAAGTACATGCCTTCAACAGATATCCTTTTTTCCCCAGGCCCCTGCAGAAAGAGTATCGACGGAATTTCACCTACCTGTCGGAGTGCAGTTACTGAGAGTGTACATAGAGCAGAAACAGTTTGCAAAGCTTATGCAGGAAGCAAATAACGAACGTTATTACAGTTCTTATTTCGACTCTGTCATGAAGAAAATGATACAGAGGAAGGTAAAGCTACAACCGTTTGCGCAAATTTTTGTCCGAGAAACTATTGAATCGAAATTTTATTTAAAATGTAAAAATTCCACGAGTTACTTATATATTTTTTCAGAGCATGTCGAAGAGCAGTAAAGAGCTGCCCCTATCTGGAATGAAGCGCGACACTTCTCGTATTTTCACTGTACCTGAAGAAGGAGAACTGGACTCTTCGCAGTACAACGACAACAACCACTACATACCCTCCGTTCCGCTTACCGCTTACAATTCACCGGTGAAACGTAAACAGGAAAGCAAACCAGACCGTCCGAAGTGCGTGAATCCCCTGACTCCGAGCGTTTGTTCTACACCCTTGAAAGATGTAAATAGAGTTCTGCACGGTAACGTTATGCTTATATGCAACGCGAACGAGGATGCCAACGTGGACGCCAACGTGGACGCTAACGCGGAGACAGCGGAGGAGGAGAAGGAAGAGATGAAAACGAACGTGGACGACATACCGGACGTCGTGAAGGAGGCGCTCAGGTGTAAACGCTTGAACAAATTGAGAAACGTCCCGCCGAAGAAGAAGGTGATCAAAAGAAGAGAATTTAGTAGGAAGAGCTTGAGTATGCACGATTTAGAGTCCGTTAATTTGTATCGCAATAGAATATCGGTTAGAACGTACGGATTAGGTTTGCCGCAGATGAAGGAAAGCATATCACCCGAGACATCTCCACAGAATAAACCGGCGTACAAGAAGCAATATCACACGATCACCGATCCCTGTTACCCGGTGTTTCGCGGCGACGGATTGCCGGTATCGATGTCGTTATATGAACAATACATATCCACCCATTACGAGGAGCTGACAGACGATAGCAGCAACGCGCTTAATCGCAACGACTTCTTAGCCAGTTTGAATAATAGTTGTCACGTTCAGAACACGACAAACGACTGTGATACCGCGAGCAAAGACAATTTCGAGAAGTTGAATAGTTCCCGGGATATCAAATTGGATAATAAAACGAAGCAGGAGAGTTATCGCAGATCGATGAGCCTGCCGTTGAAACCGTTGAACGTCACCGAGAACGACGACAGACGAAAGTCAACGTCCGAATGCGGCAACACGTACGACTTTCTTCAAAAGAAGAAATTGGACGGGTTGCAGTTGACACCGTTGATGTCGAAGCTTAGCTTGCTCGCTGATGAAAGGACCAGCGGGTTCTGCAGCAGGGAAACCACTCCCAGCGAATTTCGCGATTTATCGGGATTCTCCGCGGCAACGAATCAAATGATCAAACAGAAATTAGAGGCAGTGAATAAAGAGATGGGCAGCGACGGGGAAGACGAGCTCGAGGAGGACTGGGTCACCTCGTCCAAGGATGAAGTTTGCCTCGAGGCGACCGAACTCTTTCTCTGCGGCCATCAGAACATGGTGCTGGTGCTGTTGATGGAAAGCGGAACTGCTAATAATCCCGATCTTATACACACTCTCGTGAGCATACTATCTCTTTCATAATTACAATTCTGATCACTAGACTGCGGATTTTATGCATTTATGAGAAAAATGGGTGGTTAGGTGCAGTCTAGCGATCACCTTGCGTACAAGTTGCGTATAGTAATTTGTATCTGGTTTGAATTTTGATCTAACGATGCGCGAATTGCAGTGGCACACTTGTGTGAGTGCATTAGGTAAACTGGAGACGAGACTGCAGCAGTGCTTAGAGCCTCTACCATCGAACGAAAACAAGGAGCTGTACAGTATTTTAAATATTGATAGTCAATGGGACACGATCAATCGTTCCGGATTATGGGGAGTCACCGAACTGGATATCGTGTCCTGCCTTCACGATAGATTTTCTCGTGCTAGTAATCTCACGGACATCATTGTTAGGTAACACTTTTAGTTATTAGAGAACATAATTGAATTAGTAAATTTGCATATATCGGCTTTAACTTGCTTTGGTAGATATACTCGCATCTTTTTGCTCGGTTCAAGAAACATGTGTACCATGTTTGTTGCCGAAAGAATTCTTAGAGCGAAAGGATGTAGTATAGAATACGATATATATATTTTCCTTTAAATTTTTCTGCTATTTTAAAACTTTGACAAAACGTTCTGATAAGCATGGTAAAAATTGCATATGTTTTTTATTAATTAACTAGAACGGAAGATACGGTTGTTTATGGTAACCAGTGCGGGAATATAGAGGTATTTTACCAACAAGCAGTGGCACCGAATACCTCTGGAGGACTTCCAACTCCTGCGGATTTAATGGGAATCGTGTCTCTGAAAGCAAAACGTAGGCTGGAAAGAGATCATGGGATTGTTCTACTATAAATCAAATTTGAATTGTTCTAAGCGTGAAATGCTTCCGCTGTAATGCCGTTCGCAATTTCATTGTTTCACCACTTTTTCGATCACTCTGTTCGTTACATTCCGTGGCATGCCAAATTAATGATATTAGATCATATTTTCTATATATTTTTCTTGCATATAGAATAGTTACGAACGCGTCGCAATGTTTTTAATAGCATTGATTGGGAAACATTCTTTTTACCTTGTCCCTCGATAACGCATGGGCATTCAAGGCGAGAATGGGATCCTTTAATTAGTGGCTAGCATGTATCGGTAGTCGAATTCTTCTTACTAATAGCAGTAACACATTTGAATAATCACGTATAACGTCGTGTATACACTCGAATATGTATATGCAGATAGTATTATTATTATTATTATTATTATTTAACATGCGTACCGCGTCCTCGGTGAAAAACGATCAGTTCAAAGTTTCATATCTGTCGAAATTCAGAAGCCAAACACGTTCCATTCGTTTAATCAACTAAGAGACTACTTTTACGATAAAAAGAAAAACGATGTTGTACGTAAACGATGTTGATAGAAACGTAATTACTGAATTTTCTACATGTATTTTTGTAATTAAAATTCGCACCGTACCAATCATAATTAACTTAATTTAAGAATTGGCTATAATGTCGAGAACTTTTTATATCACTCGTGTGTATCAACCATGCGTAATAAAACCGGTATTAAGCCATCGGCCACGATATTTTCTCGAACACGATAAATCGTGTATTTTAATACAAAATGTTAAATGTCTTTTAGTAGTGACATTTGTTTAAAACAGTTTACGTTTTCCTTGATTGCAGCATAATGTCTGAAAGGTTGACGAATTTTTAAGCATTTTAAAATATTACAACGATTTTTATTATGTACGGTTTTCGAAACGTATTAGTTTACTGAAAGTCACAATAGTAATCGCATGACACGAAAAATCTAAGCTTTCTGTGTCTTAGAAAACAAAGAAAATCTAGTATTCTACTGCTACGTCCAAATTAAGTGATAATTAGTGTTAATAATTTATTTATGTATTTATACATCATGTTATCGTGGGTAAAGATTTTTAATACAAGTAGATATAAGATAATTAATATTGTTTACTGTTTGACTCAATTCATTGATTCTGTGTAGTATAAATGAATTTATATTGTATGTATTAAAGGTATAACGAATTATTTGTATATATAAATATAATATAAGAAACATCCGATAATTTATTTATATATGATTTACGTAAAATTAATTAAACGAATTAATTTTTTGTTAGTGTGCCAGTGTGGTTAATAAGTTAAATCTTACTGTTCCAAGAGGAAAAGATACATCGTAAAATAGCGCGTGCAATTCGTATAAGTATTGTTCACATTCGATATTTTTAATCCTTTTGTTATGTACTTACAATTGTTACTTTTATGTTTGTACCAGTATACATTATACATTATACATTGTTCGCATATTTAATCTATCTCTCATATGTCGTTTCTTCAACATAATTTGATCTAGTCATCTGTATGTACATTACCATAAACATGAACAAACATTCAGATTTTGTATTGCTCATTTGTTAGCGATAATCGAAAATCAAACGTTTCTTTGCGAATCAATTAATAAACTTCAGACTAAGATAGGTGGAATATGAAAATTTATTATAACGATAACGCAAAGTTAATGTTAATATTTTTTTATACCGACGGATAAGGTGGAATATATGTTATACCTGACTTTGTTATGTTACCGTAAGATTTCTACCATCTCTTCATTTTTTGTTAAATTGCCATCACTACATGGAATAAAAAGAATTGTTTGTTTGAACGCCAGATATTCTCATTCTTTTCGAGCAAGAGCCGTTTCTCGCGAATACTTTGAACATTGTGTATCCTGAAATCATTGAATTTTTTCTTCTCTTTGGCCTCGACGACGATGAAAATGAATCGGGCCAAGCCCCCTGGTTTAACAGGTTGCTAAACATGTTTACGCGCCGCGTGATCTTTTTTATGTTAATTTATATTAATAAAACACGCCTTCAAACAGGAATCGAACGGCGCGCTGACGCATATCCGATTGAATCGTGTTTCGTCATTTTAAACGGTGCGGAAAGCGACGCGGCGAGCCTCCTCAAGTGGAAAATTTTACCCTAATCGAATCGTTTATTTCTACAAACGTAAAATAACGTAACATAACGTAAAATAACGTTAAATGCAAAACATCGTTAGCAGATATTTTCAACATTCAAACTTTTTATCTTAATATCATGGAAAACACTATGAATGCGGAATCCATACAACATGCGACAATAAGGGGAATAATAAATACAACATTTGTTAATGTTCGTTCAACTGTAAATAAATGGATAGGTAATTTTTATTTGACAATCAACGGAGCATTTACATTTTCATTTGTCGTTTGATACGGAGCAATAATTAATGTCGCGCCTTCCAATTTGAATAATTAACGTTGAACGTAATCATTTCAGAGGCGAGACTTCGTCAGGATATCAGATCGTGATCGGCTCGTGTAACGATTCTGAAAAACCTGATCGCCGTAGGTCGTAGCTAATTTACGATTCGTATTTCTAGAAGAATGCGACGCAAACAAGCCTCCGCGATCGACCAATCACCGTTCAGGATACCGATCACCGATTTCGACGCGCGTATATTTAAGCAAGGTACATTCTACGATTAGAATGATTTCAAAGCAATCACCACGAGAATCGGTATCGCATTTTTCACGTGTAAACAATGGTAAGGACACTGTGTACATTATAAGTATGGAGAGTGATTGTTTCTTTTTTTTATTAAAAGAATTATAATGAAATTTTACATTTAATCCCGCCTTCTTAAGAATTTAAATATTTTTCCACTTTTCACTTGTATCTTAACATCTAATTTTGTGTAATCTTTTCTTTATCTTTCAGACGACGTATACGGACAAAGGCCAGAAGGTGAGTGAAATTACTATAGAGACAAGTATAAAATGTTCATCAAATGTTCATCAAATGTTCATCGAATGTTCAGCCTTACTTGTTAATTAAACTATAAAATTGTAGCCTTTGGGAGGGAAGTTTCTGTCTTTCGACCATGTCACGTTTTGGGTTGGAAATGCGAAACAGGTAATTGGAATGGCTCTGATGTTAAGAAAATACTTTTATGCGATTGTTTCGTTAATTCTATTTATTACTATAGGCAGCTGGTTATTATTGCTCTAGAATGGGTTTTGTACCTTTGTGTTACCGTGGTTTGGAAACTGGTTCGAGAGAAATAGCATCGCATGCTGTTAAACAAAATAAGGTACACCGAGTGTCCGTTAACTTTAGTCTCAGACTTTGTCTCACGCTTGAAATATATTTTCGATATAATACTCGTAGAATGATTAGAATGAATCGATTGAAATCTCAATGTTACTTTCAGATTATCTTTGTGTTTGAATCAGCATACAAACCCGATAATGGGGAAATAGGGCGTCACGTTTTACGACACGGCGATGGTGTTCGCGATATTGCTTTCAACGTCGAAGACATTGATACGATTGTAAAGGTACATGGCATTTAAATGAGCAATTATTAGAAGACACTTCGAATTTCGAATTTCGCAGATTGCCAAGGAGAGAGGAGCGAAAATTATAAGGGATGTATGGGAGGAGAAGGACGAACACGGTGTTGTAAAGTTCGTTACAATAAAAACTGTAAGTCTGTTAGGTATTACCAAAAAGAGATAGATTAAGTAAAAGCAATATTTGAATGAGTATTATCTGTCAGTATGGGGACACGCATCATACGCTCGTAGACAGATCAAAGTATAAAGGATTCTTCTTGCCTGGGTTTCAACGACTGCCAGAAGATAAATCTATAAAAAATTTGTAAGTCCTATGAAACAAAAAAGTCATATAATAAATCGTATGGTTCTAAACTGTGCTGATAAACTGTGCTGATCCCATAAAAATTGATTTGTTTAGACCAAAAGTTGGATTAAATTTCGTGGATCATATTGTTGGCAATCAACCGGATAAACAGATGGAACCTGTTGCAAAATGGTAGACTAAATAATTTATAAATCGAAAGTTATTTAATGAAAACAATAAAAAAGCGAACTTTTTTTTCTCTACAAATTTTGGTTTATTTTAGGTACGAGGAATGTTTACAGTTTCATAGGTTCTGGTCGGTAGACGATACTCAGTTACATACAGAATTCTCTGCTTTACGTTCTATCGTTATGACTAACTGGGAAGAAACTGTAAAAATGCCTATCAACGAACCAGCTGTTGGCAAGAAACGTTCTCAAATACAAGAGTACGTTGAGTATTATGGAGGAGCGGGTGTACAACACATCGCTCTGAACACAGATAATATAATTCAAGCTGTAAGTAATTATTAGTAAATATAACAACAACGATTTCCTTTCGAGAAGATTCATCTCTGACGCTACACGCTTTTTCATTGTATTCCAGATACAAAATTTGCAAGCTAGAGGTATGGAATTTCTAGACGTGCCAGACTCTTACTACGATATGTTGAGAAGTCGTTTGAAATCTAGCGGAGTGAAAATTTTGGAAGATCTTAACATGCTTCAGGTATAAGAACAAACAATTCTACACAAGTTATATAACGTTAACATTATATGTTAACACAAATTAAAATGTATACATTTAACGAAACCTAGTTAACAGTTAAATATTACGATTCTAGAAACTAAGAATTTTAATCGATTACGACGAGGATGGATATCTTCTGCAAATATTCACGAAAAATATGCAGGACAGACCAACACTTTTTATAGAAGTCATTCAAAGGCGTAATCATAATGTAAGTATTATAGTAATCGAAGCTCTTACGAACCGAGCATTTTCAATCGAAACTTGAATTTGAGTACTCGAAAATTCGAACTCGCGACACTGCGATCTATTTTGAACGAACGTTCAAGTACTCAAGTTCAGATACTCGTAGATCGGAGCAATAGTGAAAGCCCTAGTAGTATTCAAGAATATAAATGACTCTGTTTCGTATCGTTACGTTTCGTTTATGCTATAGGGATTTGGAGCTGGAAACTTCCAAGCTTTGTTCGAAGCTATAGAAATGGAGCAAGCTAGACGCGGCAACTTGTAAAATCCTAATTAAGACTAAATATTAATATATACAGGTATGTTGCACTTAAGAGATTTATATAATAAAGATTTTATTATAAACATAATAAAGAAACAGTGTTCGTTATTCTTACTTTTATGTTATAATCTTTTTAATGATGCACATTGGAGAATGGAGACTAACAGTACATTAATTCCAGATGTTATATTTAATGGCCAATATCTATTTTACAAAAATACACACAGCATGGTAGTGTAAAATATGTAACATTTCAATTTGAAGCGTAATAATCGACCATTAAAATCAAACATTGTATAATATTATATTTCCATTGTGTCGTGACATCGTATTATAAAAATGTAATATCAACGATAGGCATATCTGTGAATTACGGAACTTAGTAAAGCAAAGCGACTGTTAAACTGTGTCTATTTTTAATGCTTTTCCCTTTCTGTGGCCAAGGATATAAGTGAATATTCTTTTGTATAAAAAAAACTGTAGTATCTAGAAAGAATGGGATAATATGAGATGACAAAGGATATTAATGATAAAGTAGCTCACTTATTCCATTTTCTGGAGATTCCATGGCTCAGATAACTGTCTGCCATTAATCATGAATTTGCGCATACTTTTCTTCATGCGGTATCGTGAATGCCAAGGCGAAAGATGTCATGTTGACAGAAGAACGAATTCCCCAGTGGCTTCAGCACAAAGATTTGCGAGAAGGCATGTGGTGGGTCTTCGTCTGCCTGTAACCCAAATAAAAATACCGTAAGTGGAAATTCTAAAACAATATTTCCTCTCTAAAAAATTAATTACACAAATCAATCGATTATAACGGTCGATTATATGGATTAATGCAGATATAGGAATCGAATATTTTCAAAGTGAATATTCCTCGAATATTTTCACACGTAACATCGCCACACACAAAAGAACTGTTTTAATGTCAGTATTAAGCATCTTGTATCTCACAAAAATCTATAATCAATTAGTTTGTTATAATATCGATGACTCGATGGACGATCATGCAAGAATTGTGCACACACGTTGCACCAATGTAACGAAAACAAAAAAATTACATGCTACAACGGTAAGCGACTTACCAGAAAATAAAATCGAGAAGAATTCTACATTTTTGAGTCTGTTACAGTGACGTCTCGCGAGATACTTACTTTTTCCATTAATACTCTCTTAATTTACGTAAAAGAATTCGTTATATCGTTCTCAGAATTTTTTGTTCAACAGCAAAAATATATTCCTGTTAGTTCAGTAATTTAAAGTTTTCCATTACTTTGTATTCGTCAAATTATATTTTACTAGATAGACAATAAACTGAAATACGTATAAAGAAAATGATAAAATTTCATCGAATTCAAATAACTTGGATAAGATCGTTTCTACGGGTGATGCAACGCTATCGATGGAAGCAATGTGGTCGCCCTGTGCAAACTTTTTATTCTAATGCTAACTTTAGTGATCAAATTATTTTACAGCACATACAAAAGCAACATAGCAGTAATATACACGTTTGGGTACGAGTTAACAAGCAAGCATACTCTGGCAAACACGAAGCTAGTTTAGAGAGTAATTAGTATTGGGCTTGCCTGAACTGGTACAAAGATCAACCGAAGATCGGTACCTGACGCCTAAACCGTGTCGTGCAGCGCAAGTCTGAAGATGTCGTGCTGCACGTAAAAGCTGGTGCCAATTGGCTTCAGGACAAATGTCTGGATGTATGCATGGGGCTGATCCTCATCAGTCTGCCCAATCATCAACAATCACTGACTGAATTTTCTTATTTCATCTTCTTTGCAGAGGTAGGTATATAGAGAGATTGTTGCTGGACATTAGTCATAGCTCAATCTCTGTCTTCGTATGGCAGCACAAAAAATGTAAGGCAGTACAGTACACATTTGTGTAGCGTGTCCAGCCGATAGAATATAACGTATAGACAAACAAAGTACTTAACGACGAAGAGACATTGATACCGAGTTAGTTTCTTTACCCAAAAATTGCGAGGGTGATTCGATAACGACTGAATTACTTCGATACATTTGTTCTTGGTATAATATAAAGATGTACGAGATAATAAGAAACTAAATTACTGAACCAATTGGAATAAGAATTTTGCACATTACTAATACTCGATACTTTATACGTTGCAAAATTTTCATTTATTATTCTGTTTATTCTCGAAATCCTTGTAACTTTCGATCGTATGAAATTTGCAACACCTCAACGTTCATTTCTGTTTTTGGCAGAAATTCAAAACGACACGTATAAAAACGTATAAGCTATAGAGATTACGCGATAGTATCGTTTGGTTTGATGACAACGCAACAGATATGCGATTTCTTTCATATTACTTATTATATAAGAAATAGAATCGTTCCTTACCTGCAACCTTCCTAAAACGTTAATGAGTACACCGCCATCGAACATTGGTTGCGAATCGATCGCAGTAATTATCCGATTAATTTTTTGAAACGATAAACTCTGAAAATCAAAAATGTTACTAACATCACGAAAACATGAAGTAACATAAGTTACGGTTGCATGTTACAATTACTTGCAAGTAACTTTCGCAATAAATAAATCAAAGGGAACATTTGCCAATTTGATTGTTTTTCCCAATTATATGACATGTAGGAAAAAAGGAAAATCAGACTGACCGATGCAGAATAGCAATGGCAGAATGAAATATAATAAATTTCTGTTGTCACAGGGCATACTTACAGTTAATTTTTCCATGATTTTAATAGCACCCTGTATTTGCAAACCTTCAAATGTCATGAAGGACGACTCGGTCTATGAATGGAACATCGTGTAAATACTATGAAAAAGTTGACGCCGGTCGAATGAAAAGATTGTGGACAGTTAGTACTTACATTGTACATGTTTATTAAATTCGCTCTTTGTGCGGGATCGTCGAACAGTGCATAATACTGTTGTACGAAACCCTTTCCGATCACTTCATATTGGGGATTTAATGCCATTACGCTAACTTGTTACAATTCACGCCCACTATCCGACACCGGCACTATCAGTCTTGCTCAGCGATTCGATTGTTCGGGGTACTTTCGTCTTTTATAAAAATCCTACAATAAATCTACAATAATCTCGCAATCCCTCGTGTAAGATATGAGCATATAAGCGAGCAGGAAGCTACTTATGCCGACCAATCATTTCGATGTATCGAGAAAACCATCGGATTATTCTCGAACTCTCGAAAAGTTTAGATATTTGGCAACGTTTATAAAAGCTGTTTATAGTCTGCATATACGCGTGTTTTTGCCTCGCACGAGCACCGCTAGCGAGGATTCAACGTTTCAATAACCGAACTCGATCAAGATTAATTGCTCGTTCGTAAATCGTGCGATACGATTCCACGTAATTTTATCGAAATTTTTCGCATGCACGCATATATCGACGACGAGCAATGCCAGAACGACGAAATTCTCTATCATGAAATAATTTGCGAACGTCATTCAAACGGTGACATTCGATTGGTTGAACGTCAGCGCCGGATGTCGACTGACACGACGTCTACAGATCGATTCTCGTACGTCGGACAGTTCACGGGACGAAAGTGAGGTTAACTTCCTTTTTTCCGGTGTGAAAAGCCGTGAGGTGTGTAGCACTTGTCACCGTAGAAAGTAATCCAAAAACATCGGAAATTTGGATGATAATCGTTTCGAACGAATCCCATCGTTTTGAACAGTGTTTATTCCGATCTTTTTGGTATACCAAGTATTTTTTCGTATTTTTATATTTCTATTACATGTATATGCAAATGTAGAACAATAACGATTTCGACTTTTCTTTGTATTCGATCCGTTCAGTGTGAAATGCATGCTCGAAAATTTACACGTTCGGAAAAACATTAGTTTCACAGAATTTCGTGTTGAATTTCGAAAAAATCAGGATCATGTGTGGCTCGTGTACGAGGTTATGTGATACGTTTAAACACAATGTTTACAAGTATCGACGTAACGCGCACGTCTTATTGTATCACTAGTAGTGCATGTTCTTCATAGAGAAACCATGTATAATTATAGGTTTCTATCGCAAACGTTGTAGTCCAACAATTTCTAAGTCGACAGAATTTTTTTCATTTTTGTTCCAGCACATATCTTCAAGATGGTGAAGATTATGAAAACAGGGAAAGTCGTGTTGGTCCTCAGTGGCCGATACGCTGGAAGAAAAGCCATTGTAATACGCAACTACGACGAGGGTACTACAGAGAAGCAGTACGGACACGCTTTGGTAGCAGGAATTGACCGATACCCACGTAAAGTACACAAAAGGATGGGCAAAGCGAAGCTTCACAAACGTTCCAAAATCAAGCCTTTCGTGAAGGTAAATTTTCGAGTCGCTAACTTGCTATATGCTTTAGCTTTAAGAAGCAGTTTTCTATTTCTTTTTCTATATGTCGTTCCAGATTTTAAATTACAACCATTTGATGCCGACAAGATACACCGTGGACTTGCAATGGGACAAAGTGACTACGAAAGATCTTAAGGATCCGATGAAGAGGAAGAAGGTCCGGTTCCAGACACGTGTTAAGTTTGAAGAAAAGTAGGTTGCCAATCTCTCTTGAAACATACTCGAACAATTATTAATAGACCAGTAGGTGTTTGATACATGGATAAATAATAAATGTTTGTTGCAGGTATAAATCTGGTAAAAACAAATGGTTCTTCCAAAAATTACGATTCTAATTTTAAATAAATATAAAACATACAAATACCTCGAGTGTGATATTCTTTAACCATCCTGGATAATAAGTAAAGCACGATGTTAATTTATTTCTCATTCGCAATATTTATACATTAAGGAGATTTATTTTAATTATTAATTTTTTTTTCTTGTATATTGTATATCATTGAAAATACTATATCTGAAAAGTAGATCGATCTTATGAAACCATGATAAAAAATATGTTAGAATTGCAATATATCATTTTTTTTTTACATTGAACTAGCAGCAATTTAAAAAGCACTATGAAATATATAATTTAATAAATATTGTATTAAAAAAGTTTTCAGTGTTATAGTCTATAATGAATTCTCATTACTACAAATTATCACTTGCTAATTTTTTTAATACGTTCATCTAGCGCTTCTATATTATTTTTTATAATTTCTAAGTTGGACGCGAAACTTTCTTGTACTCCTTTCAGAAGAGATTTGTTACTCTCCAAATCGGATGTGATTTGTAATTGCAGCTCGTCCAGACGCGTCAGAGATTTATTGAATTCCGCAGCTGGAAAAAACAACAAAGTTTATTACAATTCGTAATAAATATTATTCGAGTACGAGCGTATTTAATCTATATAGTATATACGGTATACACCTTGCTGATGAATTGTATTTAAAGCCAACATTCGATTCACAGTTTGCGGTAAGATTTGTGACATTGTCTCCGTTTGCTTCATGATTTCGTACATTTCTGATATCTGAAACAGATTTTGATACATACTTTTCTCGAATACACTTTTACTATTTTCTCTAGAAACGATGTAACCAGAAATGTTTACCTTTTGTTCCTGCTCTGTATCTAGTGCTAACGCAGCCTTCTTTTGCGCGATATTATCCATTCTGTGAATTACAGAAGCCAATCGATTTTCAATGATATCTAGTTGGAATGTATCTAATAGCGCAGCTTTCGCTCCTAATTGTTGAACAGCTTCCATTACTCCTTGGCATTTCAGATTCTGACAAATCATTTTCATTATTCAGCTATTATTTGTTCAGATTAATATAATTACAATATTAAATAGATTTCACCTGTGAAAATTTCGATAGCTTGTCATTGGTTGTGCCGATAATACTTTCTATATTGCAAAGTCTCTGTTCGAGCAGTGCAATTCTTGCTGCTTCTTGCATTCTTGCTTTTTCTGGGAGGTATGTCATCTGATATTTCAGTGCAGCAGGTTCAGCTGTTTTATCAACTTTTGTACTCGGTGACTTTGAATCGGATTCAGAGGTAGGAATACTTGTTTGCTTAAATGCTTCTATTTGAGATATTAATTGCCTGAAACATCAATGGGTCAATAGGAAGTTTCTATTTTTATGGAAATACTGTAAACCGTGGGCCACCGCTGCTTGCTCATTATTGGATTATAAGATTCTCGCACAGCTCTAATTATAAGCACTCACTTTAACCTAGTGCCTTGGGGATCCGACAGAGTCGCAACAAGATCCGTTCCGAGGCATTCTTCTAACTTTAAGCAGTCTAATTGTTTTCCCAAGTCCTGTACTTGTGAAATTATATCAACAACAGATTTTACTTCCGTTTCGTTCTTTGCTTTTTGCTATTTGTAAGGAAAACGACAGGAAATATAAAATTACCCTTCTAGCATTTTTTTATCTTACAATTAGCGTTATATTACCTTCACATCATTTATCTCTTCGTATAATTCCTTAATCTCGTGCTGTAAACGTTGATATTTTTGAATCGGAGTTTCCTTCTCCCCTTCGCCAGGGAGTTCCCAATCTCCGAATCTAAAATATATGACACGTTGTAATAAACATGAACTATACGTTTCGAATTATTTATCAAAGGAGATTTACTTGTAGCCTGTCCTTGGTCTAAGCGAAACGCAGTCTGAGAAATCAACCGCCTCGCTGATAACATGTTTACCTTTAAATTTATTAAATGCCTCTGTAGCGCTAATGTGAATTTTTTGTATAATATCGGTTTCGTCCTACAAGTAAGAGTATTAAGAGTATTAGCAAAGTAATAAGAGTGTTAGCAGAGAAAATAATGTTGAACAGTATACCTCGGAGTACAGTTGAAATTGTTCAGACTCTGGTAAGTCAGTTGTCTCGTACACATCTACTTGATCGTACGCCTATTTCACCAATACAGTGTTAGAACAATTCGTAAAGAAAACGGAAACAAACATGTACATTTATTTAAACGCTGCATCGTATTGAATCTCAGAGACCGCTGGTATATAATATTTTTGTTAATCGCTATTGTATTTCGCATAATGTTTCATACTTAATAACAAGATTAGGTCGACATAGTTTTGACGTAAGTACTTACAATGCCAGGTAAATCGGCATATTTCGGATCAGCCATTTTTCACGGTCAAACAAAAAAGTATTGTCAGCTTCGAGACAATTTTACAGAATCCGAGAAACCTCTGGTTTCACCAGCCAGTGCAAGCCAGTGACAGTAGATTCGAAATATCAAGACTTCGACAGGAGATAGCAAATTATGTACTATCGAATTGCCAAGTTTTACGTGTTAGTTTCCATTTGCGCGACTGTCGCGCTATCTTGTCGTGAGAAACTGCACTAAATATTAGCTTTCTGCTATCTGTATAGTGGAACCTTTATCACCGACGAGATACTATATACATCAAAGACTACCAGCCTCTGTGTTATACAGATATTTAATAATAAAGATATATTTATGCAAGCTCCAAGAATGTTGTAGTAAGTACACGTGTAGACAGAGGGCTTGCGAGTACCCACAACGCAGCTACTCGCATCGATTACGAGCTACTCGTAATAACCAATCAGAGTAGACTGTGACAGTACTCTAGACTCTAGAGAAAAGAAAGAAACCGTTTAGCAGTGTGAACGTCATTGTTCAATTTCACATGACACAGAAAAGACACGCTTTTTAATAGATCTTTTATCCACAATACAATTGTACAATAATTCAAGCAACTACGAAATAAAATATGTTTCTTTTATAAAATAAAAAAGAAACGAAAATATTTATCCAGAAGTATAAAATGTATTTTTCGTGCGTGTGTGTATATATATATATAATTAATAAAAGTCTTCCTCCGTAGCCTTCGTTCCCGACGTTTGATTTTTGATTTGCTCTTGACTGCTGTACATAGAAGCTACTTGTTGCGCCGAAGTAGCATCCTCGGCGTTTTTATCGTCGCGAATACGAATAAACCGAGGAAACCTTAGAGATATGCCTTTTTCCGGATCCACGATACCAAGAGCCGCCCTGTGAGCAGGCGATAGGGACAAGTCTGCGCATTTGATCTCCCAAACTTGGACTGGTTCGAACCAGTGGTCCGGTTCGTGGGACGAATCGTATCTGTAGTACGATTTGGGCTGTGGCACCATGTGCTCCTTCAAGGACTCCGTGTGCTTCTGAAGATCTTCTTCGCTGAACCCAGTACCGATCTAAAAAAAAGACCAAAATCATAAGAATCCATAAAAATATAAAACTGCATCGCTCGTCCGATGCTGTAAAAATTCTTATAATGCTTACTTTGCAGATACTTTGATATTCTTCGTTCTCTTTATCGTAACACGCCAAGAGGAATCCCCCGTAAGTTCCTGTTCTCTTCCCTTTCCCTATGTATCCACCTATAACAACTACATCTAGCGTATCTCCGACACCGTCCAAATAGTCTTTCTTCAATTTCAACCAATTTCGAGAACGCTTGGCTATCTCGTACGTTGCATCTCGCTCCAAGGTCTTCACCATGAGGCCCTCGCAATTCCCTTTGACCGATTCGTCTAAGAAACTCTGCACTTCTTCCATCGTAGTAGTGTCCAAGCTCGTTGCAAATTTCCATTCACCGTCCGATTCTTTGAAATTCTCCTTCAACAACTCGCGACGTTTCGCGAAAGGCTCTTTGACCAGCGGTTCTCCGTTCAGATACAACAGGTCGAATATAAACACGCATACTTGTACTTTAATGTCTGCCTCGTTCGCATCCTATGGTATCAGAGAATTTTAAGTTAATTTTCAGGCTCGGTAGGTTCAACGTTGAGCGCTATACATTTTTCTCGTAATTTTGATTACCTTACGCTTCCTGGTACTAAGTATTTGGAACGGAAGGATCTGTCGTTTCTCGTTGTCCCACGCAACCGCTTCGCAGTCGAGGATACAGCTTTTAACATTCTCCCCTCTTGTATTCTTGAACCGTCCTATAATATCCGGATATTTCGTAGTGTTGTTTTCTTGATTTCTACTGTATATGCTAATGTCGCCACTCTCAGCAAAGTGAATCTGCAAAGCATGCACACTTGATTACACCTTGCTTTAGATTTTACAGAATATCGTCAACGATGGAAGAATAAAAACCTGCGCTCTTTCTCCGTCGTACTTCCATTCGCAAGTAAATTTCAATCCTTCGAAACGCGTTAAAACTTCCTGAACACCTTTGGTTGGATGCGCTAACATAGGTTTCATTGGAATACCTGGTGTAATTTTGCACTGCTCGGGTAATTTTTCAACTCCCTCTTTCAACAAAACAGGAACTATTTTATCATAATTTGGACATTCGCTGAGAAAAGTATTTTTCATTAGTACACGTTCAAAATCGATGAGAGGACAGAGAACGAGAAGAAAACGCTTACCAATAGGTCGTTTTAATAATAAGCGCGATCTCGTCGTACTTTTGTTTGAACGAGTCACCAGACATTTTTTTACTCGCGTCCAAAATTTCTGGTGGTGACTCTTGATCTGGCGGAGTCATTGCGCATGCCAACGCCAAAGCCTATAAGTAACAATTATTAATATTTTTACTATAATATTTATGAGGATGTCATTAAACGTGTACTCACTTGTAACACAGACTGTTCAGCCAAACCAATTCGAAGCTTACCAGCCAAGGACCTAATGAGATACCTGGCTTCGGTAAATCGACATGCTACAAAGAGTGTCTGAATCTTATCCAGCTTCTTGCTTAGAGACTGCAAACATTTTTCTCGTTTAAACATCGATGCGATTGTTGTAACACCGACAAGGGAACATTACCAATCTTACCGCATTGCCGGTCATTTGTGCGATTTCTTTCAATTTAGTATACACGTTTGTCACTGTCAGAGGGGCTGGCTGGAACATGGTTCTTTGATTCGAGCGACTTCCCTCCGCCACAATGCCCAAGTCTCCGACTTGTTGCACGTCTGCTTTTATTTGAGCCAAAGTTCGACCGGTACACTGTGCTATAGCTTTCATGAGATTCGTATCCGCCACACCCAACTCGATTCCTGAAACAGAAAATTTTGTACACCAGCTCTTTCCACAGAATAAGAGGATGCTGCGAATACTCACCTTCGTAAGCGGGTGCAAGCTGATTAAGACATAAATATATGCTCGGAAGTAAATCGTTTGGGCTTAAAGCTATAACGGATCGCAAGTAATTGGATAAAATCTCTACTATCTTTAATCGAGCGTTCGTTTCCTCTATCAGCTCTAATGTCCGCGTTAGTGCTATGTATGGAACCCTGCAAACATTCCCAACAACTTTACCGATATTCCAGTTAAAATGCTAGGCAAAAGACAAAAATATACATACTTCTCACCCTGCTTCCAAAACGCATCATTTATAGGATGATACTTGGAGGTGCTAGGATTATAAGAATGGCTCGCAGACTTCTTCTTATCCCTGTTGCTATCTTTCTCATTCCCCTTTTCCTTCGGAGCTGAAACATAGCAATTCTATTTGAATTCTACTTTGTGAGAAGAGTAGATATTAGATATTCTTGTAATGAACCAATTACCAAAGAAATTATGCATTTTCTTGGCTGGCTTTTCCGTATTTCTTTTCCCACTGCTACTTTCTGCCTGAATTTCATTCTCTTTTTCGCTATGACTTTCTTCCTGAATTTCATCGTCAGATTTCTTTTCTACGTCGAGAGTCTTTTTCTCTGTTTCTTTTGTAGTATCCGACTTTGGACTATTCGGTATCTATTAATCGATACAAATAACGATTATATTGAATGAATAAAATAAACATCATAATAGAAAATTTAATGATAAACGAACGTACTACCACTGGTAAGTGGCCATCTTCGTCACTGGAATCATCGGTTTGCGCTATTATCCTTAATCTCTTTTTGACCGTCTTTTTATTACTCTGTTTCGAGGTTATTTTGCTAGATTCGTCGGAGGAAGATTTCAATGATTCATTTTTCGGAGAGGCTGACTGTTTTTTATCCTCTAGATCAGAATCTTCCTTCTTTTCTTTTTTATTTTCCTTCTTCTCTTTCTTCTTTTCCACGCTACTTTTCTTCGAAGCATCCTTTACCTTCTCTGTTTTCTTTTTCTTCTTAGAAGCAGTGAGCGGAGTTGCTGCCTTTCTCTTGTGATTTTCGTTGGGTGTTCCAGGTGACAACTTGATCTTCGGCGTTCCTCCTAAAACAGCACCGTACGACATTTTAACCATTCCTTTGTCCTCTAAATGTACGCTATTTAATTGTCTTACCATTTGCTTTCTTTTTCAATGAAGGAGTACTGTCCAATGCCTTTTCTGATTTCTTAGCAACTGTAGGACTATAAACAGAACGACAGAGAGTGTTAAGAGCAAGTAGAAGATACATTATACGGATTCATTCCATAGATATATTATAAAACGATCGATATAAATTTTTACCTGGAAGAATCGCTGGTGTCTGTGCTACTTTTCCGTTTCCGTTTCGAGCCGCTCGGACTTTCTTGATCCGATTTCCTTTCGCTCGATTTGCTATTAGTGTGTAACCAATTGAAAACATTGTTAACCGGCGGCCGGAAAATACTGTCTAACCAAGATACTTTGCACACGAACGAGGAACGCGAGAAACAATGGTCGAATGTTTTCGCTCGAGCGCAGAGTACCACGAGCCGGAACATAATTGTATAGTTCGGTCAAATAAATACAAAGCATTGTATCGCAATTTACCTTGAACCGCTACTGTCACCGCTGTCCTTCTTTTCAGTCGATTTCGTGAAGAACGATCTGCGATTCACACAAAAATAACATGTAAGAACGTCCCACGATAACTACACATCATGAATTCGCCACGACAAACCTAATTCCACACGATATTCATTTCTTTAATTTAAGATATACTTACGTTATGCTACGTTGTGCCATTTTGGCGCGTTTTCCATACTGCTGCGACTGTGGCGATTGGTAGCGACTGACTGCGACGCAGCAATTGTCCCGCGCGTTCACGGCGCAATGGAGGACCGATTGAATTGAATTTAACCGTTACCGTTCAAATCACGAATAACTATAGAATATGTATATACTTAAGAATACATTTTATTCTCAGTTTTGTAGTTTACACGGGAGAGAATTTTATTCGGGATCGGGACGGGAGAATTTCGAACTATATAGCAAATGAGACCAGAGACGAGATATAATGAAACAGGACAGTTTTACTTTTCGATACTTATATATTTCTCATGTCTCTTGAAATTCAAACACATCTATTTATTATCTATTGATAAAATAATACAATAAATATCCGCATTATCCTAAAATTAACAAAATATCATTCTTTTTTTTAGTTTTGTATTTCCTTGGTCTAAAGTGTGCAATTCGTTCTTTAGTATTATTATTTCTTTTTTTTTTTGTTATCCTTTCGAAGCTTTTTCCAAAAATCGTGTTCTTAGAAATTTAAATGCAGTATATCTTCCGTAACAACAAACAGCCTTAGCCAATATAAGTTTCACACATTCGGTGTTCGACAAATAAAGCGGACAAATCATGACCATCGACAACGCATCGAATACAATAAATCTTAATGGTATCGAGCCCTGACAGCAAAGAGAGTTCCAAGAAGAAAATGGATCGGTGTGGAAAAGAGAAATTGCTCGCTCGCACGCCCATGTATCGCGAAGTAACCGCGTGACAAAAAAAAAAGTAATGAGAAAGAAAAATACGACAGAGAGGCAAGATATATTTTGCGCTTGTTATTCTCACGATTATCTATATGGTCTATATTAATGTGTCTAGCGTTATGCGTCTAAGGATCATTGAGTTTTATCGTTCAGTAATTTACATTCGATTCTATACATAGAGTCGTGAAGGGCGAGTCCCAAGAAAATTCTTACCATGACAATTCCCTTTAAGATCCAATATGGACTCTCTCTAGCAGCGCGTTTATATATTTAACTTTTCTTTTTCGAACAACATCACGGAAATTCGGTACGGATTCTCTTGTACAAATTTGCATCCCCTTACAGCCTTATCGAGACAGTTCCAATCATATAATGTCTAGATGTTCGCATTATTTGATCATATTTTGTTTATTTTTTTCATCTCAAGAAACATCACCGACTGAAAAGTCGAAAAGAAACGCTCGAACTACGAATTTACGATTATCGAACAGAACTTTCAAACTTCCGAAGCTTCACAGGAGCAACAACACAGAAAAATCAATGAGGAGAAATATACGAAACGATTGGAAAGATTTCGCGAGAACAGGTTCAAAGTGAATTTTCAGTGAAAGGGAGATCATACATAGTAAGATGAACTCAGTGTATACCGGCGGATGCTTCCTATGAAATGCTACACAAAGCATATCGGCAATAAAAATGAATGTTTACTTTGAGAGCCTTACATAGACGAAGATTAATATTCTCCTGTACCGTATTGTAAAATAGAAATTTGTAGAAATTACTACCGCTAAGTCAGTTAAGTAGACATCTCTGATTAACCGGCGATATCGACGAGCTTTCAGGGCAAAGTGTAGCGTACGTATGGGACCTCCACATCGTTACCATCGGAGTCGTTACAGCAAAGTTCAAAGACCAGGGCGCGTACATGTGGCTCCAGCTTCTTTTTCGATACTTTCTTCACTACCTCCGACATCAGGAGTCCCATGCGTTCCTGACACTTGGCCTTGGGCATGAAAAACGAGTACAGCATGCAAACACCCTGGGACAGCATGGTCACCTCCAGATTATGATGTTCTTTGAAGTAGTCGAGGAACTCCTTGAGCGTCAGTTCCCCTTTTACTTCGAACCGATCCCACAGGGTCCATTCCGAGTCGTAGTACTTCAATTTCGGAGCAGCGACGGGCTCGGAGAAACCGAAGAAGGGTAGGGCCAGGTTGACGAAGCCGTTCTTGTAAACGGACAGGTCTTGTATGCCGCGGGTCAGCTTGATCAATTCGAGGCACGCTAAGCCAGCCACAACCGAGGTGGTGGTCGCGATCGCTGGGATGATTTTGCCGGCGATCAGCTTGCTCTTATGCCTGTCGGCTGGCACGATTTTGTAGTTGGTGGCGCGGAGGTTTGAGGCAGCCACGATAAAGTCTATATGGAAGTTGGTGTCGTCGTCCTTTTCGAACTCCTGAGGATAGATCACCAGACCGTTCAGCTCATCGATTTTCGGCAGTTCCTCCTGTAGCTGAGTCAGTCTCTCGTGATCTACGTTGCCGCTGCCGTTCGACACCTGAACCTGCGAGTCCGTCTCGGCGATCTTCACTCCAGACTTGGGGGTGAATTCCGGTACCTTGACGGTGCTCGCAATCCTAGCGACTTCCTCCCGGTTCCTGTTCGTAGCGATCCCGTAAACCTTAGCTTTCAAGTTGGCGGCAGCTACGATGTAGTCTAAATGCAACGGATCGTTCACATTGAACGTGAGCGGCTCCGGACACCTCTTCGGCCCAGACCAGAACGGCTGACCGGTCGATGTCACTTGATCAGGCGGGAAATTAAACAGAAGCTGTCTGATCTGATTGCTGTACTGTTCCTGCCAATGACAACGCGCCCATGCGATGCAATCGGCGAACGCTTTCGGTCTCTCATCGACCAGCGCTATTTTAACAGATTCTAATACCTCTAGCGGCTGTACACCAGGCAGTTTCAGCGTTCTGTCGACGAACTGGGAATCGGAGATATATTGAGCGGCGTTCTCCGCGGCCTGTCGGAACAGACCTTCGAAATTGTCTCGGGCCCATTGCAGAGTGTGCTCTATAGCGTTCGGGAAGTTCTTCAACGTACAAATTGGTATACTCTTTTCCGGGGGGTCTTGCGACGAGCTGTACGACTCTGTTAAAAATGGAACAACGACTTGGGTGTTACCCTTCGTACCTAGCGTACCGGATTCCAAAAGCGGCTTTCTATAATATACACAACGACGATCCATGTAAATACGAGCGTTTACGTTATCCAAAGCATTCGCGACACCGTCCAACACCTCGAAGAAGTCGTCGTTGTATATCTTCTCTGTTTCCGGGCAGACTCTGTTCTCGTGAGCGATTACTTTCATGTCCGGGTTCATACCTTTGATGACTCTGGCCGCGGTCGACGATTTCGACTGTTGAACGTCCGACGGCCTGAACAGGAACTGTCTGTTCAAGTTTGACTTTTCGATCAGGTCCATGTCGGTGACCGTGACGCTACCGTTCTGAGCGCCGACGCCCAGCATGGCGAAATTTTTTAGCAATTCGCAACCGATGGCACCTGCTCCTACAACAAAGTATTTCAAGTTACCGATCTTCGACTGGAATTTCCGACCGAACACAGCGACCTGAGAGTCGTAACGGGATTCTGTGGGGCAGCAGTCTTCTTCGGAGAGTTCGGAACGATCCGCTGGCAGACACTCGATGGCGTCGAAGTACAGCCACTGATATATTGGGTGGAATTTTCCCGAGCAGGCCTTCATCACTTCCTGGGCTACGATCCCTCCAATGGTCGCGTTCATCGGACTTAAATTGCCAGAGGATATTTTTGCGAACGTAGACAACAGTTCGGTATTGATTTCAGTTTTGCTGCCCATTTCTTCCTTCACCGCGTCGGCTAGAGCTAAAAATTCATCGGCGTCCTCTTGGTTCCATGGCCTTGGCAGTTTTTCCTTTGTTTCCTGGTAACGGTGGAGCATCTTGAAGCCCAAGTGAATCTGTTCCGAATAGTCGAACTTGGCGAAATCTGTCACCTGAAATTCTGGCTTCTTCAGAGCTTCCTTGAAGGAGACGAAATGCAGAGTCTTTGGCATTTTAACTTGAGTTACTATACCGCCGCGGACGTACTCGGAATATTTCGATGTGTCCCCGATACTGAAGGTGTATGGACCAAGAACTTTGATCTTGATCGGGTCGCACCCGTTCAATTCTGTCATTCCCTGCACCTCGGAGAACGTGACGTAGTCACCATCCTCCATACCGTGACGGGTGTCCTCCAAGCATGTCACAACACCTTCGGAGTCCTCCGAAATGCTGGCTACCATTGCGCTGACAGGTGGCTCGCCATTCGTGTCAACCACGGTGAACGTATTTCCAAAATCACAGAATACTTGAGAAAATAGGCCTCTGGTATCTGCTATGATTAGTGCTATGTCGTTTGCGTGGGTGATCTCAGAAATGCGTAACTGTTCGCTGAGAGGAGCTTCGGTAAGTACAACAACTTTGAACTTCTTGATGTAACAATCGGTTAGAGGTCCAGTGTGATGACGAGTGGGGACATAATTGTTCAGCTCTGATAAACGTTGGCAACAAGCGATGGCTCGATTTTTACCTGAAAATAAACCGCAACGTGTCAGTCTCGTGAACAAGATAGATCGTGCTGTTACCACCGTTAGGTTGGAGGGAAAATTCTGAGCATTTTTTTTTCATTTAATATACAACAGAAATTCCCCCTTCACCCTAATAGATCAATTTTAATAGATATATTTTCATGATTTTCAAAATCAAATATAAAATATTGTCCATTGGATCGAAGCAGGCATCGCGTCTCTTAATTACGATTCAGTTACTTATTCGTGACTACATTCGCGTTAAGGTATGCAGACTGTACTCGGTAGTTGACAAAGGAATCGATATAAATTATATTTTGATAAATCATTACCAAAAATTATATAAAATGATATTATTCTAGGTTGGACGAAATATTTATAGACATTTATGTATACGGATAAATATTCACTTATGCCACTTTTGTTCCCTGCAATAGTTAACAAAAACATACTCGGTTCATTAAAAAATGGGCATTAGGACGATACACAGGGTAAGAAAATGTTGAGAAACGTAGCTCCGAGCCACGAACCAAGTAAAAACATAGTAAAGTATATAGAAAATGTAAGAACTAAAAACACTGAAACGACTCAATTGTGATTACAAAAAAATTCCAATAAAAAATTTGTTTTGGAAGAGTCCAGCGATTCTTTCAAGGTTTCATAGGATCAAATTCTGGCGATGAAACAAGATAAGACTGAATAACTGGCAATAATAGACTTGCGACTTGGACATTACACGGTGTTGTGTAGAGGTAACCCCGTGTGTTATATTGAAGTGGCAAAAAATTCGAACAAAATCTACCTATATATACATGTGCATATACATATATGTATGTATGTACACTATATATATATATAGTATGATTCATTTAAGTCGGAATAAGATTGAAATTTTCCGTTATCGATATTTTGAAAAAAAAGAAAACGTATGATAAACGAACGTTCTTTCTCGGAGATTTTTCTTCTCCTTCTCGTAGGAAGGAGGAGGTGGAGATCGGTGGTTCGCGAGAAATGGAATGATAGCGCGGGGCGCGAGGGGGTTAAAGGTGATCGCGTGCGAGGTGTATCGCGCTCACCTATGTCTGCCTCTTTGAGGTAGAACTGCGAGCCGAGATCGGAGATCTGGCACAACGCGTCATCGTGCAAGGTAACGGACTTGACGCCGCCGAGGATGACGTTCTTGGCGATTTCGACGCCGAGACCACCGAGACCGGAGATCAGAACGTCGGAGGTGGCCATTCGACGCATCGCGTCGTGACCGAGGACGTAGAGCTGCCTGGAGTATAGACCCTCGTCGATTTCGGCGGGAGCCCGAGACGTCGAGCCATTTTTCGCCATGTCTGCGATCGTCGTCGAGTCGTCGGCTCCTCCCGTGGTGGCAGCAACGCGTCGCTTCTTGGCTGGGGGGTCAACGGAGCTCTCCACCACCTCAGCACTAGACATCGGACTTCACGGGGCGCCGTATTATGTCCGTCGATTGTTTTTTTCAACCCGTCCGACTGCACTTTAATAAAGCCCGTAAACTTCACCACACGCCACACCGACCTTGCCGCACGCGCCCGCTCTCTCTCCTCTCCTCTCCTCTACACCCTGTCACTAGCTCTCTCTCTCTCTCTCTCTGTCTCTCTCGCTTGCTCACTCGCCGCGCCTCTCTCCTCTTCTTCTATCCTCGTCGTAGTTGCCAATCTACCCTTTCTAGACTGTGAGCGCACTTTACCACGATACCACTGTCCATCCAAGAATGATTCTTGTTCTTTCATCCGCGCTGTTGCTACTCCGTCGCAGTCGCACCACCGTTAATCGCGATATCATCAATGGTTTCTCGATAAAGTGGGGACGAGGGTTCTCGCGCGATCGGTAAAACAGGTCGGATTTCGCGAATGGCGCGAATTCCTTTGTTGCGAATCGATCCCGTTCCGCGACGATCTTTCATGCAATTTCGAAGAAACGTTATTAATAAGGATCGAGCAAAGATCTAGCATTTCCGGGATTAAAATTTTCTTCCCTGTTTCTTTGTTTCCCTGACGTTTGGTTAACCTTCCACCGTGAATTTATCCGTTCGAACTGCCGCGGCCGATTGGCTCGCGAAACGGACCAATCGGATCGCGGAATCCCCGAGCCAACCGAAGCAATTGGTTGCGAACGGTATGTACCGATTGCGGCTGAAATCATTCCGACCAATCCAATCTGCGAATCGAGTTCGGTGTTTCTTGGTGTTTCTAAGCAAACGTTCTAACCCGTGCAAACGCCATCTGCAAACATGCGTTATCCGCGAGCATGATCGCGTCTATTATCTATCTGTTCCCTCCGTTCACCTCTGTTCCTGTTTATCTGACGTGGCAAGATGTTTATCCGATGAATTATGCACGCGTCACCGGCAAATTATTGGCACACAGTCGGAGAATCGTTCGTCTCGCACCGATAACGAGCACAATGGGTCACATTGTCTTTTTATAGAATTTTCTTATCGGCGCCGGACGAGCGACAATGTTCTTCTGACCATTCCATTCGCCTGCGAACGCTTTTCTTTTGCGTATCGAGCCGCCGGCTATCTTTAGCGGCTACGAAACTTTTCCCGAGTCCGACAAGCATGTCAAAGAATCACGACCCATAAAACAAACAAATATACTTTATTGCACAAAAGTTGATTCACACCGTTTCAGGTCTGAGCGACGCGAAACATTATTATTCGGAGGTAGAATTCGATGCGTGACCACGACCGTTGGAATTCACGCCTAAGTTCTCACACACAGTTATGCTGTCTACGTGGAAATAAATCGTCTATTTACTACACGCTACACGCTTCGGTCGCTTCGAAAACACGCGATATTATCCGTTGTGTCTTTACTTAGAAAAAGAAAAAAAGAAAAGATACATATATGTATGTATATAAATAATACATATATCGATTGGTTCCATGTTCCATTTAGTTTCTTTCGCGTCGCCGCGTAAGTTCTGTCCGTCGAGATAAACAAAAAGCTCGACCCTGACGATTTCGAAAGTGGCTCGTTTTATTTAGAAAAATAAAATCACGGAGACTGCGCGAAGATAACACGGAATCGCTACTCTGTGGAGATCAGCGGACAGAACTTGTACGACGATCTACAGCAAGTTGCTTCAGAATCTGTGGGTCATCGAGGTCGCTCGTAGCCTCCTAACACAAAGGAGCATCTGCGACGCGACATCGGCATACCTTAACAAAATACGTCGTGTAGTTCTTGCAAAAATATTGAACAACCCTCGTAGCTTAGGGTGGGAACCACTTTTCGCGGAATACCTCGGAAAATATTAGAGCTGCGGGGATGGTTACATGGCAAAGTTGTGCATTCTTTTAACAAATTCTCTTTCTATTTTATCGTTTCCTCCTTAGGCTCTTCAGCCTGTTGGCCTGGTGCGGGCCCAGACATAGCCGTTGACTACCATAACCATACTAATTTTAGAGGGTGTTCAAAGAGGTTTGTCTTCGTCGTTGGGGATCGGACTCCCAAACGCCCTACGCGAGGTTTCATCCTCCTTGGCGTGAGTCGAGTGGATCGCCTCCACGTGTTCGAGTGTCCCGAATGGCGACGATGTGTGCGACACCGCTGGAAAAGGTGCCGTAGGGGTCTCCGATTCCGCCGTGTCCGGCGCACTGTTCACCATCTCTAAGGGGCCGCTGAGAATAGAGTCCGGTGACTCGTTAAAGTGCTCGGTCGGGTGGACTGGCTCGCCTAAAACGTCGATAGTCTCCGAGGGCCTCCTCTCTTCAGGGACTGTCGATGTGCGACGAACGCCCGCCTTCTTGTACCTGTGACCACGCCATCCTCCAATCAATTCACAAAATAGCAATGTAGTCTGGTCTACGTGCAGCTACACATTGCAGACAGGAGTTAGCTGACGTCTTCGATCTTTCAACAAATACTTTAATCCTTTCAAAAAGATTTTGATCGCTATTCATCGCTTGATTTCCGTTAGACACGTCGATCAACTTCAGCCCACAATGTGTACAATGGTCTTTCGAATGTTTCTTCTACGAAGGAAGGCTTACGTTCTAGTAGGTTTTTGGGAGGAAAGCAAGATTGTTAGACAGGTTTCACACGAGCCACACGTTTGTCCTACTTACTGATTAAGGTGTATGGGCGATATAGCCTGGTCTGGACTCATTCTGACGACACCATTCCCATTGTCCCACGAGTTGTGGCGACGGTGCTGGCTTTTGTCTTTGTAAGTCTCAGCTATGTTATTGTGGCTTCCTACGATTCTTCGTTTGTCCAATTCCTTTTGAATCTTTTCCGGCATGTTGCTCGTCGACTTGTACAGACCGCGCCTGATCATATCCTGAGACACGGAAATCATTCTTTAACGCAAGAACTATGTACACCGAATCGTTATGGAAGCCAAACTTTGTGTACGCACAGAGGAGAGAGGGGTTGGTTCAACGTTAGGGTTAGTCCAAACGTTGGTCGCGCCAGGTGCGTCCTCGTTATTGCTGTCATTCAGCACTTCCGCGGAGTAGGTAGGTCGGGCAGGTATAATCGGCGAACGACAGCATACTCTGCAGTAATAAATCCTACGGGATTAGTGAAATATCGGGTGTCACGACTGGCTCGAAGTGCATCGCACTTACGAGTTCACGTCTTCCAATTTCTTCAGGAGTCGCTCGTTCTCTCTGCAAACCAGCTCCTGGTCACGGATCACCTGTTCCCTGGTAGCATACAATTCGGCGTTCTCTCGACGAAGAGCCTCGTTCTCTGTGATGTACGCGTGAATCAGCTGACTCAACTCTGGCCGCTCCATTTCAGACAGTTTGTCCAGGTCGACGACTGGAGGCGTCAACGGAATCTTCCGCTCCGCTGTAATCGTAACGATCAGTGTTTGGTAATTGCAATATTGCTGATATTGCAATCTACCGGCAACGTTCTTTCATTTTACCCTTTGATTCGCTTCGAACTACGTTCTGACCATCGCCGCTGAGATGAAGGGCTGCCCTAAGGTGCTCGTTTTCCGTCTGCAAGGCTCCCACCTCGCGTTTCAGGCTCAGAATCAAAGCTTCCCGAGGGTCCTACGCAACAGTGTTTCTTTTATAATTATAGTTTTGTTAATCAATAGACACGCTCTCTGTACAGTTTTACAATAAAGACACAACATCGTATTCGGGAGAGTCTACAGAAAGTTAGACTCGTGCGTTGAAATCTATGGACACCAACAGATTGTAAAACTGAAAATCAACGTTGGACCGTGTAACGAACAGTCGGTCGTCTCACCATCACCACGATGGGCTTCGTTCGGATCTTCTTCACCCTCGCTGCGTACCTCAGAGTGTTCAGTGTCTCACTGCCGTTTGATCGGGCTGGGGAGACGCAGGCAATCTAAAAGTTCCACAAACCAATAAGCCTGGGCATTACCGAGAAAAGCGATCGCGTGGAAATTACGGCGGCACGATCGTACCATCAACGTGACGCCATTGCCGGCTAAACTGTCCGCGAGAAGTTTGGTCAGCTTGCTGTCCCGATAAGGAATGTGGCCGCCCTTGCGTTTTCCATCGCTTAACGAGGATATGCAGTAGCCTGTCCAGTAAAAAAAAAAAACGGCCACTTTCAAACACAACCCGACCCCCGCCCCGCTTACTTCGTATTAACATTCAACAGGGTAGTTTTAATGTAATTCTCGTTCTGTCTCAGCTCGATCGATCGCCGTTCGAGACATTGACGTAGCACAAAAAAAAGAGCACCGGTGGTGCCCTTTTGTTTCGAGACGATCGATCTTCGCGGGCCGCGTCTGCATAATTGACGCCGAGAACTTGCCCGAGCCGGTAGCATCAAGCGTAATTCAATTACGATAGACTTTACAATTGGACTATCGGCGATATCGCCGCGTTTCGAGAACCCCCCTCCTACCTAGAACCATCAGGCTTTTGTTAATGTTGTTCGCCTCCTCCAATGTTTTCCCTTCGCTCTGCGTCTTCTTCGTCATCTCGCTGCCCGCCAGATCGACGAAGTTGATCTTTCCTTGTTTCGAAATGAACACGCTGTTGTCCATCTGTTATTGTTCGGTGTTTAGTCAGTTATTCGATTCGTTGCGATGCGAATATTTTTGTCTTAACACTTCACCCACCGGAACAACTCTATTATTGCGTCGTATTTAACAGAGGAAATTCGAAAAATATCCTCGGCGCTTAACCATTGATTTTTAGGAGACTATTTAATTAACTGCCGCGCTGCGCCGCGCCGGTAGGTAAAGTGTTTAATGAAGTTCTAATGGAGTTACTCACTTGTTGCTCAGACGTAATACTAACGGTAAGGATGCTGTGGCTTCTGCTGGAGTGATCGTTCATGTTGTGCGCGCCGACAGATCTGTTTCTCATACCTGAAGAGAATAGACATTTCATTTTTAAAGGTGGTTATATACATGGTTCTCGCCTTCTCGGATACGAAAGAATGAGAGAAAGCTTTAGTTTCGTCGATAGTGTTACTAAACTTATTAATAGTCTGGAGATTTGATGAATTTATGGGAAAAATGGTCAAGTGACATAAAAAAATTGACAGAATCACGAAAATAATTGAAAGTACGTATTCGAATGATTCTTATTTAATTGAAAGTTTTACTGCGCGCTGTTGCTCTACCCCTGCGTGCAGGTGATCGATTAGACGGGGTTAAAGCCCATCAGTCAAGAGTGCAAAGGTGGGAATCGATAACTGGGTGCCGGGTGGCGGGTACCTTCTTCGAGGACCGCGAGAAGGTCGTCAAGCTCCTCGCACTCGACGGTGAAAAGATTCTCGACGAAGAAACCCCGTGTCTTTTTGCTCCACCGGACCATAAGGGGTTTCCTCGATGTTCCAGGATTCAGCAGATCTATTACCTATCGGCAGAAAATACGTTTTGTAAAATATTTTTGTCGCGGAACCGATCGGTAACTTCGTTCGAACGATCGACGTTTACTTTCTCGTTATAGATCTCCAAGAAGGAGGCTCTCAGAACAAAGTTGCACTGTTCCCGTTCCTGAAGGAGCTTGAATAGGTAGACGAAAGACCGGAAGACCAGGCCGTTTTCCTCCGAGTATGAATTGATCCTTTCGAACTAGAATCAAGAAGCAAAAGGATTAAAAGTGGCATCGTTTATACTTTTACGATAACGACATATTGTTATAAAGAACGTGGTAAACATGCTCTAGAATATTTTCAACGACGCTGTCGACTTCGCCGTTAACTTTTACCCTTTTCGTGTAAGGTAGCCACGCAGAGTGCTATAGTCCCGAGCGCACTATAGTCCAGTCGTCGTAGATAAAAGAATTAGCGGTTCATCGCCTAAACTGAACGGACAACTTTGTTTTCGTATACACAAAAATACCGCGTAGAAAACCGTTCGATGAAATAGTGAACCGTCATTATCTTATCTATGCACGTCGATTAGCATTAACCTTTCCGTTGCATCGGCCTTCGAAACGAACAGCTGTTTCGATAGACATATATTATTCGTTAGTCTCCGACTTCCTGGTTATATTTACATATATTTTTTGTTTCTCAAAATGAAAGATACACCTAACGAATAATATCAACTTGATCAACTTCGTTTCACTGTCCTTAGTTCGGCCCTTGATCCGCAAAGACGTTGCGACATCAGCTTACCATTCCCGGAGGTCCTGTGAGGGTGTGAGTTTTCCCACTTCCTGTCTGCCCGTAACAAAACGCGGTGCAGCTGAATCCTTCCACCGCCATTTCGATGAGCTTTTTGATCCCGGAGAACTGCAGGATGTCCTCCTGAGAGGCCGTGGGCTCGAAGACAACATTGTACGAAAATAATTTACCCTTCTTGTCCCCGCTGTTCGGCGATCCTTCGCACTAAACCAGGGAAACCAACGATTTCCAATTTTAATGAACGAAACCCGAACGAACACTGTTTTACGTTATACTCTTCTAATTAATTCTAATCGACTCACGTAAATTTGTCCATCTCCGGGAAACTCCACTGCCATATGATCGCCCTTCTTGATTTCCCTATTGCTAAGTGGACGAACTCTAAAATTCAAGAGCCGACATAACGTATCGTTAGAAAAGAAATTCTCGTGGTCGGGGCAGTTTCAGCGTTAAAATTTTTATGCTTACCTGACGACGACATTTATATTATTCTCTGGAAGCAAGTGTTTCGTGGCTATCACCCTCTTGTCACCGTCCACTAGCCTCTCGATGCTGCCGGTTCTGCGAGTACAGAACAACCGATTATTCAACGATCCTCGTAAGTAGGTACGTTCCCAACGGAGGGATTACCTGACTAACACTTTCCTGTCGAACTCGAGCATTCTTCCCGTTTCACGGCCGATAGTTCCAAACGGAATAACCGTTTGCCTGTTCGTGATTGACCCTCGAACACGGCGGGCTCAATAATTTAGAAGGTTCAATCAATCGGGCCAGGTCGGGGAAAACTCTCGCGTGATTGACCGGCTTCATTTATGATTTCATTTTCTCTCGGGCCGCGTGGCCTCCGTCAATGATTCATCGCGGTACGATTACTTGGCCGATTGCCCGAATCGAAATCTTGTAGAAGCCCCGATCGCAACCGACTCTTATACCTACAGAACGAACGTTTCTCCGAGCAGACGATATATTTTTTCATTAAGCTTTGAAAAAAATTTAAAAGATATTCGAGGAGGAAAACGATTTCATCCACCATTTGCTCAAACCTTACACGGATATATTTTGTTTAATCGTTTCGAACCACTCCGCGGAGTGTGGTAAAAGAAATTCAAAAGTCGATAATTTAAGAGGCACGCTAGTATAGATAGAAGCATCCGTTGCATAATGATTATGTTAAAGGACTAAATACTTAGCGCGCCGATTGCATAAAGACGCGCGTTCGCGTTTGTTGCGTCTCATAGGCGTAAACGATAATTGTATACTCCGTGGTGGCAATGGTGAGTCAGCGTCAGTCAGCGCGAGCATGCCCGCTACCGATTCTAATAGTCTCCTCGTTAGCGGGCAATTATTTATTCACGGTGGAACGGTGTACGTGTGCGGCAATGTGCGGCATCGCGGCGCGCTCGTGTTGTCACCCCTTCAAACGTAAGGGGTCAATGTCGGTTGTTGCACTTAGTAGGAGCTTGCCGGAAACAGGAACACCGCGATCAACTATTTTCCTATAGGCAGTAAGCAAGTGCACGTTCACGCAACGTTCGATCAATTTCTTGCTGGTTGCGTATAGCGGTTGCAGACGGGGCGCGCGATGTAGCGCGATGTAGTATGCGATACATTCGCGCAACTTCTGGGCTCTCTGTTTGGACCTTGGCGAAATATTTCACCGATCTACTCGATATTTTATACTTCACCGCCAGCACCGTACATTTATTTTCCAATTTTTTAATCGACATTTCGCTGCTACATACGTATGCATATAAAAGCTCGGGTACGATGTGTTTCGGATAGAATTGTTTAATTAACCCTTTGCATTCGGAGCTATTTTAACTCAAAAATTAAACGTTTCTTCTGACCTACAATATTTCCATTCTCTATGATTTTTTAAATTTGATAAATATGAAATTCATATAATACCTCATACAATACTTAAATGTGTAGTAATTGGTTAGATACCGACATATCTAATAGTGTAAACAATTATTTAAATAATAGTACAGCAATTTTTAGCGGCGCCTCAGAGGCGCCACTCGAGTGCTATGAGTTAAGAGACTGGTACTTAGTCCCTCGAATAAAATAGAAACGCTCAACAATGTATCCAGAATTGTATTCGATAAAAAAAAAAATCAGGACGCAGTTGCGAAGCAAAGATACGCCAAAGAAATATTGTTTACCCACAACGATGCGGAGGCGGGGGTGTTAATAAAGAAATGGCTTGGGGAAAAATCAATGGAACAGTCTGATGTATTGCCACCATTCCGTACCGACACGCAGCCTATCATCATACAACAATGTCAGTCGATTTTATCGGTTGCTATCTCAATACCAATTACGAATCGAGAAATTGCGAGGGGCTCGAACTGCGTTATGTCAGACTAAAAAGACCACTAAAAAGGTCCTGCGACGTGTGTCACCTGTCGAGAAAATGGCGGCGAGAATGAGATAATTGTTGGGACGAACAAACAACGGGACATTTTCACAGGAGCTCGGACAAGTGACTCAGGTGGATGATCGATAAAGGAAATTGTAGCTCTCGGAACCGATATCGGTCGACGCTAAAAGCGCCGACAATTTGTTTCGAAAATCGAGCGTCTTTCGACAAGGGGAATTTTCCAGAAATTTTTATACCGTACACGCGGTATTAATTAAATAATTAATATTCGACCGATAACGGCGATACCTTCGCGTGACGATACAGAAATGATGTCGTTTTATTACCGTTTCGCGTTACGTTGTTCCGAGGTTTCAAGGAAACGCTTGTGGACGAAGAAATTGCGCGATTCTTGAAAATGTTTCCTGTCGAATCGTCATTTTAAAAAACTGCATAAGCATCAAAAGTTTGGATACACAATGCTGCTAATTAACAAATTGCTAGACACATTTATCCTATAATGTTAAATTCCATATAATGTTTCACCAAAAAAACAAACAAACACACAAACAAGAAAGCGAGCTAATACAATCGTGGTAAAAAAAAAAAATAGTCATAAATGTTCCCATTAATTTGTTATCAACCCGACACTGGAAAAACCTAGAATTTCAGTGGGGAGGGGGTTTTCAGGTAGAAAAAAAAACGTCGGGATCGCGTGCAGAAACGGCAGAAACTATCTACCCCATGTGTCTGAACGGTCGAGATCTCTTTACACAACACACGTTGCCGATCGCCGCGATATTGACCGACAGAACAGAGACAGTCCCGGCAAGGTCCCACAATCGATACACGGCATCGACATGTGTCGCAACCGCGACGTATGCGTCTATCAACGTGCAAACCACCCCCTGCGACCACTCACGCACCTCTCGCAATGGATAAGGGGTGGTCTCGCACGTTCATCCTCCACCCCACCCGGCAAAAATGGAAAAAATAGGCGGCTCGAGGTGGTTCGAGTCATCTTCGAACGAGAGTGTCGCATCGAGGCTATCGTTGGCCTGGATCTGCACGAGTTATTTTGCAGTATTTCGCGGCGAACGATTCCCCTTCCTCCGCCGCGCCGCGCCGCGCCGCGCCGCGCCGAGCCGTTCCCTTCATCATGAATCCCGTTCTTTTCTCCGCTTCGAAATTCTCCAGATATTATATTGAGAATTTTACATTAATGTTCATATCAACAGTCTAAATGTTGCTAAAATAAACCGGATATTAAAAAATGGCGAAGAATCGAGTTGTTTAAAATAATTTTGATTCCCAGCAGCGCTCTCTGTATTCGCGTGGCAGATAAGAGGATTCTTCTAAAAAGTGGTAAGCCGGCTTTCTATTATCCGAGTCGCGTCGATATCGCGCAAAAGGAAACGGCTCGATAACGATTGATAAAAATTGATGCCGGTAATGTTGCAATATTACAAAGTCGATAGTTGTAATATTCATGAGCTGATCAATAAAGGAGACATCTGCTAGAATGTTGACGCACGATCTATTTCAGGGTGGATGGAAGCGAGGAATTGATTATTCGCGAACATCGCGTTGCTCTCCTTACCGTGTGGAAATATTTAGGTAGAACGATAAGATCGTTGAGAGCCGTCTGTTTACATTATCCGTTAATGGAGAATGCCGCGTGCCGGGGGGAGGGATATATTGATATTCTTCTCAATCAGCCACAACACGAATTATTAAAGTGAAGTGTTCAACGAGGTGGCAACCTTAACCTTGGCACAAACAATTTAACAGAATCAACCATCTACGAAAATCAATCCCTGTGAATCTTTCAGTTCGAGCATTTCGAGAAATTGTCATATTTCCGAAGCTGTTTCGACAGAACTAATAAATACACTAAGTACACGCTACAACATCGAAGACTCGAAAGATTAAAAGATTCGATTTCTTGCAGTTTATGGAGACAATTTTGATTTTGCAGGAAGATTCGCAGTCTGGTGACGAGGATTAGCGTGACTGTAGAGTGTCATAGAGGACTCACTCGCTTCCCCTGGACTGCAACAGGCTGCTCCTCACGACCCTCTTGACATTGGACCCGCTTCTGCCAGGACTATTCCCTCGAGAGACCGTCGTATCCGAAGGACTATTGCCGCGCGACACGCGGCCCCTTTTCTTATCCTTCTTCGCATTTTCTTTTTGTGGTTTCTCGCCTCGATGGGGCGACGGACTTTTCACAAGCACCATTCGTCCACCTGCGAACAAAATCAAACATTCTGTTTCACCGTAATGATTATTATTAAATAATCCACTGAAAGTTTCGCGCGTGCCCTCGTGTGATCCGCACAGTGCGTCTAGATCATCGAGATCATCGAGAACAAAGATCCACGTCGCAGAAGGCGGGATTGACGCGAAACCATAAATTGTCTGGGCCTCACAATAGTGAAAGCCTTTCTGGTGAACGCACAAATGTATACAATATACGGATTAATTACGGTTTGCTTACGGGACGAGGTCTCTAGCCGATGGAATCGCGAGCTACCCTAATTGAAGCGAAAGTTCTGCCGAGCTTACTAATTGCGATTCCATAGAAATTCTCGGCGGCCGTCATCGATAATCTATGTATCATGCATAAAGAACAAAGCTGCATTAACGTCTGTACGATCCAGCTACGTTTCGCAAAAGTTTCTTTTTTTCTTTCACGTGGCCGTGGCCGCGGCTGCGGCCGTTCGCGTTGGAATTAACACGTTCGCTGCTGGTGTCGCCTAACCGTGACCACGATTTTATACATCATAATGTAGACGGATTTTTATGCACGTCTACGTGTCTACGCTTCTACGTATGATACGATAAGCGAAACCCTTTGTCCAAGGGTCAATTCAATTAACATAAGTAATTCGTTATTCTTTTTGTATCTATCGTGTGTCGAGTAACGTCCAGCAACGATTTTTAGCAAGTCATCGCCAACACACATATATGTATAATTGATCGAGAACTGTTGCTTACTTAACCGGTAAATAAAATTGACGCAGTAAACCGGTGATTGTTGACGACTCGATCTAGTATAACTGCGGAGCAAGTCACGCAAAAAAACAGTTAGTATTGAACGTGTTAATGCGAGCCAGTGACTT
Source organism: Lasioglossum morio (assembly GCA_916610235.2). Lineage (NCBI taxonomy): Eukaryota > Metazoa > Arthropoda > Insecta > Hymenoptera > Halictidae > Lasioglossum > Lasioglossum morio. Next base: position 266,236 of record OU744323.1, read on the forward strand.
TTACCAGAATCATAAATCCCCGGACCGGAATATCGGTAACAGTTCCCGGGAGGCCTATCCTCTAAACCAGAATTTCCTATGCAGGACACGGCTGTTCCGCGACTTCGTTCCGGTCAGTACACATTACACCTTTCATATTGCACCTTTCCTTTTTACAACAATTAACGCAAACGGGCCACCGCCGCAGCAGCAGTAGCAGCCGTCGTGATTTTGAAAGTGAAAGCGAATAAGGACACGCAAAATCGAGCGCCACGCGGTAACAAGAGAATGAATCGTATATCACGGACTCGTTTGGTCCATGGTCGAATGGGCCAGAAAATTAACGAGCGGATTCAGGCAAGCCGTTTTTGCGAACGACCGAAGCATACCCAGCAATTTGTGATTCACTTTCTAACTCGGAATTTCCTCGGGGACAGTCGCGAGCGAATTAAAAACAAGGAAACGCCGCGCGACTTCATCGATCGCTCAACAACCGTGTCCGGTGATGGGTAGAACGTAGGACACTATTCCGGATAGTAAACTGACAGTAAACTGTCGGAAGTACTGCCGATTCTATGCAGAACAGTCGCAAATAAAACACTTACTGTGGCAGAAAATTCGAAAAGTAGTTTAAAATAGTGTTTTGCGCTTAGGTTGTTGTTTTCGACTGAATTTACCCTTCTTCGTGACCAAACAGTAACAGTAACAGTAGAAAAATAGTAACTGCCCGCCGTAAGAGCACACACTTACATTCGAAATCTCATGAATCAGTCAGAAGTATCCCATCACCCGGCTCTGTCGCAACAACTTTCCTCGATCGACGGTGTTCGCCCGATAGTATAGCGGAAACTCGTGCAATAGCAACAACAGACGGCACACTACTGACACTTCGGGGTGGCGGTTTCAAGGGTGGTGGTTTTTCCTACAGTCGGCGTTCGCCGCCGATCGAAACGGTGTCCATCAATGTACGTATGCTTGGAAGTACTTACGTAGTGGTTTCGCGCCGGCTAGGTTCTTGGTCAGCTCACCCCCGCCCCGCCTCGATCGTGGTCGACCACGTGGATCGAGCCTGCGGTGGCCTCTGAACTTGACACTTTACGTATGGGGTGCACGATCGGTCGCCAGATTGAACAATCGGATGAAACTTCCACCTGGAACAGTCCCGTTATCGCGACAGTACCCGTTGAGGCTATATCGATCGTTTATCGCAGAGCACACTGGTTGATGAAAATTGTTAGAACCGTTTACACGAGTTAACGATTTTATCTCTATATACATATAATAAAATCGTGTCTGTCTGTCTGTATGTTTGTAACGGTATCAAGTGCGAACGGGTCAACGTAGCAAGCTGGGGTTTGAACCATTAGACGCGACGTTTCTTCAGGAAGGTTTAAGAGTAAACCCCATTCGAAAAAGTCCATTCGTTCAGAAGTTGTGACGTGATTAGTGAGCAAAGACAACTATTTCATCCTCTTTTGTTGAATATTAATTCTGGGTTATAAAATACTAATGTCAAATATAGGTACTTACAATTTTTTAGAATCTTATGTTCCTCCGTTCGATCAACAGAAAACACTGCCATTTGCGCGTGTTAATAAGTGTGAAGCACAAAACACAATCACAAACACATAATCCAAAATCGTGAGAACGAACGGGACAAAGTTACCCCGACCACGGTCAAAATAATACTGCCGTTGTCACCTCGGTTTTTCGTGAATGGTTAAGGGTGGGGGATTTAGGTGGGCCTATTACTCTGTAACACGAAAATTCATTAAAAAATTATTCCTACCCACTTATCGTAATAAATATATTTTTTCTAATCATTTTTTCATTAATTTCGTGAAATTTTCTTGTCGGAAAATAATATCTCTATCTCTATCCAAGATCACCTTGGCGATTGGAAATTTAATTACGTTAATAATCAACCAGGATTTGTTATTGCACGTGGACAAAATCGCGGGTACAGCTAGTAAATGCATAAAATTTTCAATTTAGTAATCACATTCGGTTAGCTAACATAGTTGTAAATAGTGATTTCATTTTCGACAAATTTCAAGTTTCACTTTTTCCGAAGCCGTGTAACATTAATAATAATTAATGAATGTGAAAAAATTATACCATTTCAGAAACTAAAGTTTTTTTCTGTTTTTTTTTTCAGATCAAATACCCGTGCGACGCGACGCTTCGATTACTGAAAGATTCATGTTCGACCTTGAGGAGCATTTTCCTCGTGTGCCACGAGAAGGGGGCAAGAGCTTATTCCAAGTGGTTCTAGTCGGGACGAAAAGTACGCGAGTAGGGTCTCGGTGATTGATTTCCAATTAGCCGATCGTTCTTCATCCGGCCGAGCGGAACGGGTTCCCTCGGCGAGGATGCGAAACAAGAGTGGTCCCGGAGAGTCGAACCGAGCGAAAATTACCAAGAGGATCCCGGCGGAAATGACTGGCTATAAATACACGGTAGTCGGGGCTGTAAACTTTATTGCGGCTCGTTTTCCGTTCGCGGGGCACGACCAACGCGAGCACGAGGAAAACGCGCACGCGAAAAATTCCACGCCGACAACCCTACTCGCGAGCGTTATACCCGGCTAGTATTTTTGTGCCGGCGGGGTCTATTCTGAGCCGTGCAATTCGATTTTTGCTCGGGGCACCTCGACGAGGCTGTTGCATCCCTACTGCCTACTGTCCGCTGTCCGCTGTCATTCGAAAAATAGAGTTAGGATGAGCCTCTGCTTCATGGTATCTCGTTCGTTGCCACCTGGAAACGCCATTTTATAAGGGATAAATCAGGGATGCCATTAGTTCTGTTTAAACTGAAAATAAACTTACTCGGCTAAATATTATGGATTCTTGCTGTTGTAAAGCTATTCCTTCTGCTTTCCTTCTATTTGCTTCTATTGTCATTCCTGACAGGAACTATTCCAAACATACGCTCCAAGCGCATGACTTGTGCATCGGATTGCTAAAATTGAGAATGAAATTCTTTATATAGTGCACCAAATTGTTCAAGAGAAATACATTGTCTTAATAAAAATATTGGACTCGTTCAAGTTTCCTCTTTCATTAAAACAAAATTTTGGCTTTCCAGCTGTTTGTAGCTCAATCAATCCGCAACAAAGTAGACGGGGATTGTTAACAGCGAACAAATCAGGTTTTCATGAGAATTTGACCTTACGGGGTCCCGATCACGGAACGAGGACTCAATTATGGCGTCTATGATCGGTAGTCGTTGCTTGAGCGTTGTCTGACTAACGGTTACGAAAGTACGGTAGCGGTATTTATCGTACGACAAGGTGGCACAGAGTGGAATAACAATCACCGTTGCCTTTGCTCTGCCGTGCGTCGCAGCGGGAACGTCCTACAAATCAACTTCTAATTACAACACAGAACCAAGAACCAGAATCTAATTTTTACAATTTCTATTTGTTGCAGGATTAACGATGGAGAACCGAGTACCTAGTAACTTCCTGTGTTTTCGCGCGACCTTCGGGTTCACTGGCGATTCCACAAAGTCAAGGAGTCGGTCAGGATCGGATGATTTACTTCGCCGTTGCCGTTTTTTGCCAATCAGTTTCTGCCACTGCAGGTATATCTGAAATATCAACGGAATTAGAGTGTTCCGTTATTTATATTGCGCTCATAAATTAAACACAGCCATTTTATCGACCTCGTTGCTGCATTATTTACAGACAACAGGAGGAAATGACGTAGTCATTTTGAAGAATGTCGCCGGGGCGCATCATTCCTATTGATTAAGGTCTTGATGGAAAAAAATGTCAGTCGGCGATGCAAATTATTATCGGTCCGCGAAGGGACACTTTCGAGTTATGGGTTATTCCAGGGCTAAAGTGGCATTTATCGCATTTCGTGCCAGCTCGGTTGGCTGACATTAAGCCGTGTGCAGACGATGCAGCCTGCCCATGCAGCCTTAATACCGGTTTAGCGCCGGGGACCGTGTTGCAAGTCGCGTACTTTTCATAAATAAATGATGCTCGTGGAAGGTAACCGTAACGTAATGAAGATTCGCATCGGTTTCGTCTCGGTTAGGCCTCGATCCTCTCCGTTTGGTCCTTCGTTTGGTCCTCCGTTGCTCGAGGTCTCCAAGAAACATTCGCTTCCGAAGTTCCGAACCATTGTTGTAAGAATAACAGTTCTCTTTTTCGAGAAATTTGACTTTTGCAAAATCGGTGCTGCAACAAAGCTAGATTTCCTCAATTTGGATTTGCTCTTGTTGGCAACTCAGCTTCTGGAATGATCCGACATTTGCGGCGTCATGCAGACGTGGATTAATCGCGGCGCAGGGATCGCGTAGATCTATAGCGGATACGTGCTCCCCTCGCTGAATCGAGTATAAGTAAATTATGGTATATAAGGACGGTGCACACAGCGGCTTCCCAATGTGAAGTTAGAGTTTTCTGGTCGATTACCGCGAGCGTCGTTGTTAAAAGGCGTCTGCAGTTCCTCGAACCCTTCGACACAGCGCGGCGTTCTTTTCTGAACCTTGTTGCGATTCTCGATAAAAAAAACTGTACAATTAAAACAATATTATTATAACAATAATGGAGAACAAGTAGTATGTTAACACTATAAATTTCATAAATTCATAGGATAGTCCAAATTTCGAAATATTCAGAAAAAGCTAAACAACGCAGCAGGGTTATTCAACCGGACAATTGCGTCTTGGCTGTTTGACAATCGTTTTCCCGATATTCCACGGATCAATTCGCCATCGATAAAACCGGGAAAAGATTCGTCGAATTGCCGCGGAAGCGCAGCGGAGTCGAGCGCAGCCAATTATGCAGGAAGTGCGGCCAGATCGTTAGGTAGAAGCGTTTTATTCGACGAAAGGAAATGCGCGCGCGCCTTTCCATTCATCCAGATTACCCCGTAAAACGCTTCCTTTGTACGCCGGTATACGACGTTTACGTTTCTTGCGCCGCCACGCTGCTAGATATCGATCTGCGATTTAACCGAAGTTCACGAGCCGGGTAATTTAAACCAATTACAAAAAATCGCTCGGGTCTAACGACCTGGCCGGGCCGGGCCCGGCGCTCGCGCTCTCTTTGTAGTTAACGCTAAAACCACCGAGCAATAAAACCGTCTAGTTTGTATTTTGTATTACCTTTTAAAAATTACGAGGCCGTATATCAAGCGAGACTTTGCACACAAAGAACTTTCTTTACAAAGTGTAAACGTCCACGGAAACATCTGTACAATCTTAATAATTGTGAAATTATTTAATACGTTCGCTACCCCCAATTCCTTCGTTGCCTATACAAATGGAACGTTCCTGATGTGTAACATGGTAATTTAGCTGTGTTAAATGCTTATTAAAAAATGCAGCTTAATATGTAAATAAATATGGTCCTCGGTAATTTTTATGAGAAAACACTATACAGTCGCTTTCAGTGCTCGGGTAGGTTCAGTATTAAAGAGCATAGTGTTGAACAGTGTAGAAACTAGAAATGCCGCCCAACACCGCAAGGCCTGGCTACAGGAAGGCTCAAGGTTTCGAAACATTTCTGACAAATTGCCGGCCGTCGCGGGAACCAATAAACATAATCACCCACATACGCAATTTCGGACGTGGCTAGCTTACGAACGATCGCTAAAACAGAAATGGAAGTCTAAGTTAACCAATAGAATAATTCTTAACAATACAAAAGGGGTTACGAAAATATCTTGGTTGAATCGAAGATTTGGCTGCCGTACCGGAAGGACAAATGACGATATGTTTTTTCTGTTGTCTGGGCGGGGGAAGAAGAGAGACGAATATATTATGTACAGCAACGTCAGCAACGCATTCTTCTCAATGTCATGTTTTTTCAGCAGCGTCGAGGTCATAAATTAATATGCTACCACACAGACGGCAGTACCTTGGAGGTTAAAAACTGTACTATTTACACTCTCCTAAAATATTTGTCTCGAATACCCATAACTGGAGACAGCGAATTTTATGCATTTTCGATAAAACCGAGTAGGTGTAATTTAAAACGATAACGACATTCGAAGAACATAGAAATACAGTTGTATTATTTTCAACCTATTAACTTTCTGTATCACTCCAGTTGATTGCAATTCAGGTAGAAAATTTTATTTTGCATAGAGATCCGCTGTCTAACCATAACCATCCATCAGCATACAAAAAATACAAACCCGAAGCATCCAACTTAATTTCGTTTGGAAAACCCGTCTCTTCACCAGCGCAGCGATTCGGCGCGGCGGTCCGTTTCAAGTTTCAACTGGCATCTATATAATTTCGCCATGGTTCCGAGTTCCGAAATGTATGTATGTACATATGTACATTATTATGTATCCCGAAAAACCATCGAACCCATCGCTGCGCAACGCCATCTATGTGATCTATGTACGGTGTGGGCGCGCGGGCACGCGAGCACGAGCACAATGGATGTAGCAATGATCCTTGCGATTTGAAAATTCCCGAAAAGGTAAGGGGGTCCACCAATACGTGCAGAATACATATACATGTAATAAAGTGACCGGCCTCCGATCGTTTTATGAGCGGCGCATACATTGGCGCTGGCTTCTCACGTACACGATCACACGTGTGCCGCGAGCAGTGCACGGCCGCGGCCGTAGGGAATGGGCCGTTCCTTCGTCTCCGTCACGCCATTGGACGCCTTCTTCTTCTTCTTCTTCTTCTCCTCCACCACCTTCTTTCCACGGCACACAGAGAAGTAGAGGAGTAGTGGACAGAGTGGGACAGGGACAGAGAGTTCCTTTAAGCCGACAGTTTCGTGTATTACACCGTGGCGTGTGCATAGAAAACCGAACGGGACGCGGTGAGAGATTCGCCACTGTTCGCCGCACAAAAGCAGAAGGCCTGGGCCCCGGGTTGAGCGGAACTAGTTCTCCAGGTGTCATCCAGGTGTACAGGATCCAGGTTGACGCTGCTCCTCGTGCACGCTCTATCCGCTATAATACGAGCCGGCGACAGCTACACACCGCGCACCACACACCGGATAAACAAAAGTAAAAGTTACACGCATACGGGGCACGTCGCTTCAAACCTGCGCTGTTCCTCGGGAACGCCGCGCCGCCGAGGTCTCGTCGTTTCGCAAGTGCAGGCCTTTGTCTCTCCCGGTGGTTGTGCGATCCAGAAGACGGACGGTGATGTGCCCAGTTCCCAGTGCAAAACAGTGACACGTTCTGCTTGGTGATCGGATAGACCGTAAGTTCACCCTTTTTCTTTATCGCGATCAAACCGTCACGTGGTTCCCGCGAACCGCAACTTCCGAACACGCTAAATAGCACAGTAACTTGCATTTTTTTACCGGAACAATTTCAAGATCAATTTCAAGAACTCTTGTTCGCAAATATTACAAATATATTGTTCCGCTCTCTGGAAGTGTCAGTTGTCACGAGAGTCGCGAAATATGTCGGAAGTTACTCGCTAGTGCATTCGCACCTTTAACCCTTGCACCGAATACTGCTCTATTTCTTTATTAAACTAGAAACCAAGACTGCGGATCTCCATGCAAAATCGAAATGTTTCAAGGCAACTGTATACACGAAACTGAAGTTAAGGCTAAAAAGTATTTTTACCACGTTTTTATTAGCTCGCTTTCTTGTTTGTGTGTTTGTTTGTTTGTTCGGTGGCAAATTTTGCAATTGATTTTATTTAAGTAAACTCCGGTCACCGATGATCCCCGTTTCGTTCAAGGTGTTATAACCTATTTGCATCGTCACCTTAGCGTACATTCACGCGCAATTTTTCTAGTTATTATTGACCGAACTGCATTAGCTTCTTAAACGACATCGTCGGTTGTTAGCGCTAAAAATTACTTGGAAAGACTATCAGTCCGCGAGGCTGCGTTGTTATCGGTATGTAATATGCATAAATTATTCAATCGCCAAATTCTTTTTCAATGTTCGAAATTGTTCTATTTAAATGTAGTAAAAAAGGGGTGTCTTCCTCCGAAAAACATATCGTAACATCTTACGACCTGTTACGTGTTTCGAACGAGGCACATTCATAGTCTAGTGCGAGGAACATAAAGTATACGTTAACTTCGAAAGTCTATTGGCTGTCCCATCTGTCAGGATAGGTTCGCGCGATTGAAATGTGTTCAACGAAATTGATATAGTACGCAGATTCGATCGTAATATTTTTGTTCTGTCGTTTCTCATTTGAAATGCAGACAATGAGAAGCGCAGGCGGCGCTTTACGCCTTTACAGTGTTGACATCTGGACGTGAGTCACTGCGAAACGAAATTGACGAAATTACGAACATTGCGTGCATCTATTACGAGATGCGCCGCGAGGTGGTCTCCGGACTGTTTCGAATTTCGGATCACCTTTTTCTCGTAAATCATTCGAACGGGCTGCTCGTTCGCCTATTAATTTATCTTGCGATCCGCATTCGTTTTTTAATAATCCCGCTCTTGAAAACAAGTCGTGGACTGACATTTATTATGGACGGTATTTCGGGAGCCCGCGTTTTTCAGGTTATTCTTGTGCCACGCCATATTTACTTTTCAGAATTGTACGATATTCGCCATGGAGTTTTTCGGGCTTGATCGGTTAGAGTTCGTGACTTCTGTAACCGTTTTCGTAACGGTGGCGTTTCAAACATTGGTGTATATTTAGCAGCCAATCTGCAGCGGACTATAATTGACCACGTGCAACTGGAAGTTCGGTAAAAGGGTCAAACGAGTCGATCAAAACAACGCTCCGAGTGGCTGGTTTAATCATTGTACGAATCGACGTATGGTTAACGTTAACGGTTTAACTAGTTCGATGAAGATGTCGTTGATCCGCCAAGGTTGATTTTAACAAACCTTTGTCGAAGAACAATTCTTCGTTTATTTATTGACTAGAAAGACACAAGTAAATTTAATAGGCGCCTTGTAGCTTTCCGGCCGTTATTGTCAGCTTATCGCCCATGCATACATTCATTTTGTCCTCGACAGGAGAGTGTCATAAATAATCATAAGTAACGGCAAACAGTCCTGAAGAATATAAAGTAAATTGCTGTAATGGCGTTACTCGGTCGTGCGCAATTCAAACAGATTCTTTAAATTTTATTGAAATAGAAAATAGAAACAGCAGTCGGGACAGTCTTTGTTAGCGACCATTGGATCGAGAATCGGTCGGTACGATCGACCATCGATACACTTGGTCGTTACAGTCGACATTGACGTCAAACTATTGTACCCGTTACGATAATACTTATCGAACCTCGACAAGTCAAATCTCTTCGATAAGCGATTGTTATCGATTGCTCCATTGATACTTCGTGGATCGGGCCCCGCAGTGGTTCTCAACCTGACAAACGATATAACCTGAAACAACTATGTATCTCTTTAAATAGAAATAAAATTACTTGGTTGTTTTAGCGGTTTAAAAAATACATAGAAAGGTCGAGTTCAGGTTAACAAAAAGATCCGTAGATATCCTCACGGGTTCGCGGAATCCGTTCGCGAGCTATCTTTCTAGGAAACTGCGCAGAAAGAACCGGCGCGGCTGGAGGAAAAACGAGCCGCAACGCATTGTTCCTCTGTCGGATCGCGTTTATCCTATAACGTGAAACCCGTCTTCCACGTTTTTAGCTCGGTACGAGGGAGTAGACCGAGCGGAGATTATGGGTCATTGTTTAGCCGAAGATTCTTGACCTCGAAATGCGCGACTGTTTGAAACGCAGGTGGAAATGGCGGTAAAGGGGAATGAAAGCTTTGCTGTGCTTTCACCCCCGACCGAGAGGGTGAAAACCTTGTTAGCTCGTTCGGAAATGGTGCCTGGACCTTAATTCGCGCAAGGAGACCCGTAACAACGCGTTTCTGGGTTAATCCTAGAGAGCAATTAAAAATATGGGCTAGATTCTGACTGATTCTGACTGATTCTGACTGGCGCAACGATTGCACCCTTGATTTGTACAAAATATGTACATAGAAAATATGGGAGAAATATTATTACGATGATAATATATTACGATGCTATCAGTATAATGGTAGTTTCTTAGTGCAAGTAGTAGTATAATTAGTAAGATTTAACATCAAAGAAATTAGGATTAGACGGCTTCTAGGTAAGAAATAGCTCCGTACAGCGTTTGCCAGCATTGTCTATCCGTTGTTGCAGAGGTTTAAGGAAACGGTGCCGTCTCGGGCTCGACCAGTTCAAGGTTGAAACCCTTGCAGTTCTCTGAAAGGGGAACACTTACCTAGAAAAAAAGAGGGTCTCTCACCTTCGCCATCGGCGCGGCAACCTCTTCTTGAAAAGACAATTAAATGCGATCAGTCAGTATAGAGGCTGTCCGCTGTCCTTTTTTCTTTTCTTTTTTTTTTTTTAATAGACAAACTCGTTGTCTGTGCCTGCTGAACTGCTTTTCCACGTGGCCATTACCACCTATGAAATTAGAAAAAACTAATTCGTAAAATTTCGTGTAACGCGTTAGGGTCGAAGGTCGAAAACTAAAGTTCTCTGTATGTGTGTCATCGTGACGTCACATGTCGATGAAGGTGTTGATTACGCCAGGTTATTTTCGAATTAGAATACAGCGGTCGCCACATTTCTGGTAGCGAAAGATTTCAGCTAGGCCAGCCTGGAACACAGGAAGTGGAAGCTCGAGGTATTTATTGCAGAGTGTGTCGACACGAATTTCGACACTGAACGACACTGGTCACGTGTCTCTCTTTAGGGTCAACTTATCGACGAGTAAGTGAATAAACGTGATGTGTCGGGTAAACCGAGACTCGAATTTTGTGTCTCGATGCACGCATCGTTTCTATTCTGGAAGTAATGTTTACTTACTTGTTAAATGGGGCTGAGGGGGGGGGGGGGGCAATAATCCTTTGACTAGTCAGTGTTTATATGTATATGCCAACGCCTATGAATTGTTTATCAGCCACCGGTCGCTCGTCGGTTGTCATCCAAGTCTCGCCCAACAGCACGCCTCTGACATATTAATCCCAGTGATTTGTGAATTCCTTTTACAACGGAATCAAACGACAATCAATAGACAGAATCGATAGGTAGATATATGAGATAAAATATGCTGGGTAAAAGTTTGATTCTCGGTACTAATTTGAAGTTAAGTCACAGAAGTATGCGAAGCCTCGTTCAACGAAAATCATTTACTAAAATCGAGGAACAAAACTCGAATATTAAAACTCGAATTCGCAACTACACGTTGAACTTGATTCCATCTTCAATCGCAAGGCGAAGTCGAAAAATGAGAAATTTAGCAAATTCCTACTACATATTGACTGGCCAGCCGACTCGATAGCCGTCATATTTCCCTTGCGACAGTGATTTTTTCGCCACGCCTGGCGTAATTGAACGCGTTTCCTATGACCTGTATGCTGTCCCCTAAGAGCTAATATTTTTCCAGCTTGTTTCTCAACCCGGTTATCAACAAGATTTTCGAGTCGACGACTGACATTTGTTTTCCCGGAGACAGCCTAGCTGTGTGTGTGCTTGGACAACAAAGTTTCCGCTAGCTAACCGCGTTCAGTGATATTTTACGGTTCGCGAATTTCCGGTCCCGCCTCTCGGGCTCGCGAACCGTTCACAGATTAGAGATTATGTAAGCACCGTGGTTCCTTAAAAAGATTTTTATCGGGACCGCTGAGTAACCGGCTGCTGCTCTCAGCAGATTTCTTTCTCTCGAGCTGCTTTTCGGCCGCTATCCTCTATCCTTGTTTGCTACGATCCGGGTTTGTTCTGCTTCGAATTAATTTTTTTCTGTGCTGAAATACATATATCAATTAATTTAACGTCGACGGTATGCATCAGTCTCCCCCTTAACGTCTCGCTCTGGTCCTCGTAGTGACTTTAATAGCATTTTTGTAGGCATTAAACGCGATCGAAGTGGAGCATTTATTTTCCCGTTTAAAGGTCACCCACGTGTCAATCTCGTAATTCTAATTACAGGTTCGAATCGGCATGCAGATTGTTCGAAAACACGGAAAACGCCTCGAAGTTCAACGACGACCCGTTCGCTTCGCGCTTTCGAGCAACTCGCGCAGCCAGTTCCATTGCATTCCGTACAAGTACACGTACACGTTTGATCGTAAAATTTCATTTTTCCTCGATTCTCGCGCCATTGCATAACCCGGTCCCGCCTCTTTGGTCGCGAATTTTCACCCGCTGGAATTTGTTTAGAAAAATTCGCTCGTGAAGCTTTCCTTTGTTTCGTTTAATCGAATCGTAAAATCCCGAATGAAATTGTATCAGCGCGACGGGTTTATCGCTCCCGTGGCTTTTATCACTCGTAAAGCTGAATGTACTCGGTCGTTGCGGAACATTGGTGGATAATGGGAGGTGTATCGCAGGCGTAGACAGCCGAGGAATGTTTTCGGAACAATAAATTACGTTACTAATGCCGGTGGACGCGTTGATCGCCGCTCGGGACCGAGACACATACATACTTATGCTCGTGTGACTTTAATCCGAGTCCAGCTCTTGTTTATCTAATATACAGAAACGGTCGTGTACCGCGGGTCAACAAAGTGCCGGCGCATTCTGAATACTGATTTCACGTTAGAATTTCCATCAAAGTGCGCGCTCACGTAATCTAGATCTTTCGTTACTTTATCGCTGAACCGCGGATATTTATGTATACATGGTGTGCACGTATTTTTAACGCTCGGGATGGGAATGCTTGCGGATGTTAAATTGATCCAAGCGACATAACGATTGACCAAGAGCGATCAGCGATCAGCGATCAGCGATCAGCGATCAGCGATCCTGTTCAGATGATTCCAAGCATTTTCAAGCTGATGACCGATCCAAGTGTCGCAGAAGCCGGTGTTTTTCCTACAGCGCATCGTACGAAAGCCACTCGAAAATAGATCGGTGCTTATTTTGATGGCTGTACCACCTCTCTGTCCTCTCCGCCTCACGTACGTTTTCCATTCTTTTTATTCTAAAGCGTTTTCGTTGGTTCCCTTTGAAGCACCGTGCTCGTACAACATTATTCTTTTGGAGTCCCTGGTCTATCGTATATTCTCGCATACCTTCAACCGAAGTGAAGCGAAGTGTACCGGGGTCGGTGTGGAGCTATTTGAATTTATGCTAATTATTATTTAACGTGCAACTATTAGTAGTATATATATATATATATATATATCATACGTGATAAGAAATATGTAGGTAGATTTTGAATGTCCACTTATTGGTTAATATGTCTGGCATTTTGCGTTTCCTGAAATCCACAGTCCAATCGTTGGCCAAACACCCGGTGGATCTGTCTGTGGATCTGTCTGTGGATTTCTCGCTCGTGTCCGTTGCTCTCATCTTCTTGGCCTCGCGCGCATCTTATTAAGGCTCGCGCGATGCGACGGAACACCTTGAGAGCCCTGAACTTCAGGAGCTGCCTCGAGATGCTGACTGACTCAAGGTCGGCCTGAATCAGAACCCAGAACCGGCCAACCGGTTTTTCGGAGAAGAAACGGAAGGTCACGCCTTTGCCGCGACCGGCTCCTCTCGCCGAAACGCTTTAAATCTCGGCTCGGCTCGCGGACGTTCATTGCAAATTAAATGGCCGATTTAACCCTGCGCACACGAGCGCACACGAGCGCACGCACACACGCGTGTCGGGATTCTGGATTCTCGGATGCACAACCGGCCATCTATATTCTCCCGAGACACGTCTCCGTGGCGTTTTTAGCCGTGAATTATTAATCCGTCGCTCGGGGATTACTCTTAATTGGACGGTCGCCTTGACCCGCTAACCGGGAAGGACGAGTTAACTCGTCGCTCCTCTACGGGCTCTCCCGCTGACCCTTGGATCTCAATCTACGAAAATTAGGCTGGCCATCATGATTTACCGCCGACCGCTGTTACCGCATTCTCTTGGCGCTGTTAGTTTTAGAAAATACTATCGACAATGGTATCGATTCGATTTCTCTTAGAAAACTTACTTAATAATACTTTATTTCACTCACAAAACGGTAAATTTCGATTGCGAAATCTGTATATGTTCTGTATAGACCCGTCTGTTGTCCTCCAAACGATTCGCAAAGGCAATCCGCGAAGTGTGTCGCTCCATCTGTTGCCAATATTTCAGTTCGCGCACTAGTCGCCCGGAGACGACAAGCTCTTAAATCACGCAAGGTACAGTTGGGTCATAGAAAACGAGGTTTTCAACCGTTTATCGAGGCTCGCGATTAGATCGAGCGACAGACAACCGTGGTACGCGTTTAGAAAGAGAAACAATCGCCGCGTCGCGCCGCGCCGATTCTTAAAATGTTAATAAATAGGTGATGAAAGATCCAATTAGCTTCCCTGTTGTCCGCCGGATAATACCGAGTTAATGCTTTTAATGAACACCTAGCGTACGCGACGTGCAACGCGTGGTCGTCATCTCCCAGAAGTCGTTGACTTCTTCGCTGCTGGAAAATTGAGATAGTCGCATAGTTTGTGGCCGCGTTGAGTAATGCGGTCGTTACATAATTCCGCTTAATTATTCCTGTCTTGTCCCGAAGAAGCGATCTCTTTCCGTGAAGTTGAAGTCTCGGAGAACAATCCTTTCTCGAACAGCAACGTATTTATTCAATTTCAAATAACATTCTTCGTTCACGTGGTATTCGAAAAGCAGACAATTTTTATTCTACGTGGTCGTGTATTCGAAGAGAAGTCAGAGACGATTAGGAAGGTGAAACGAAATCGGAACCGTGGAAGGTGGTGAGGGAACAGGAGAACGCTAATTAATCCGCATAATTGGGGACGCTCGCGTGCAATTAAGCTCCGGTCCGGCGCGGCGGCTTTTACCTTTACCGTTCTCCGATCCCGCCGATTGTTTCCCGAGCGTGAAAGTCTTAAACGATTTCGTGTCGACGCGGCTGCGTGCGTCTGGCTGGCTACGCGAAACGTGTTTCGCGGGATATAACAGTAACCTAACTGCGGAAAGGAAAGGAAAAGGAACAGGGGACCGGAAGTGTCGTCCGAGGATCGACAACGGTGCTCGTGCCTGCCTTCCTTTTATCGGAGATATGTATAAGGGGGACAGCGTTTGCCATGCACAGGGGCTGCCGTATAATCTACGCGACCGGAAGTTCGCTCGATCGAGCGGCGGCCACGCGCCATCGCGAATTCGAAAGCACGCTCACTGCGCATGATTTCCGTTTCATTTTCCCAGATACCGGTCACTCGTAATCGCACAGGCCGTTGCGAAAGCACCCGTGAAAACACGGTTTCGTGCACGGCCATTTTTAATCGCGTGTCTCAAAGATAATTGTTAAGTAACTCAATGGCGCCGCGCCGGTCACCGCTGACCACGAGTAGCATAGTGGTCTCAATTTCCGAGGGACAACACTCACGGAAAATATGTAAAATACGTGATCGTGTTTCGTGCGTTCCGAGTTCAGGATCAGAGCAAACCCGTTCCGCGGCCCTTGCGGAACAGGATCGCGATGAGTATAATAAAGAAATTACCCATTTCCGGAAACCGGTCGCCCTTTTGTCGGCTCCTTAGCTCGGCTCCCTAGCTCGGCTCCCTAGCTCGGCTAAAGGAAAGACGGGTTTTCACCGCGTCACGCGAAACCGTTCTCCCCTACTTTTACGTATTCTTCTTCTTCTTCTTCTTCTTCTTCTTCTGCTGCTTCTTCTTCTTCTTCTTTTCGTCTTTTCTGTATCCTCTTCACAGTTCCCAGCGCTGCGCAAAATGGCGCGGACGTTCGTTGATATACCTGTGCATCACAGACCGTTTCGTCCACACCTCTTCCGTACCGGACGATAATTTGATCACTTTCCTGATCTCCTCCGACCTTCTAACCTTGCCGTTTTCACCGGAAACAGAAAAAGTCTGACCTTAAATAGAGGTGCAAGGTAGAAAACATCGTCCCCAGCCAGCCATCTTTGGTGTCCGCGTCGCCGTCCTCTCTTGAAACTGATAACTCACTTTCCGGAGAGATCTCGATATCTATCGAGACTCTTGCCGAGGTTCACGCGTCAACGGTAATCACCTTCTGGAACACTATTTACGATCCGGACGAGCAGCCGGAAAAGCTGGACTTTCTTTCCTTTAGAATTCTGCAAACAGCCTGTGAAACTCTTAATTAATAGTTCTCCAGCTGGAGCTGGTATTCGTTTCTATTCTCGTGCCTACTCTGTTCGGGTAGCTTCTGAACCAGCGGATAAACATCCATGTATCTAGATCAAAATATTGGGTTGGCTTTTCTGTATTCGATAGAGTGGGAATTTGCATAGAGTCGTCATCGGTGACAAAGATGACGGAGTCGAGTGCCCGAGGGCCATTTTCGTTTGAGTCATTGCCGATGACGCTTAGCGACCCCGTTACCGCGTAAGAAAACGCGCCGATAACCGCTCGTTTACGCGCGAACCCGCGCGCCTTAGAAAGTGCGGCCGATCGGATCGCGAATCGCGAAGAAGATCGTCTCCGCAAGAGAGAAAATCGCGTCTGAACCGCGGCCTGGTTTCGCAACGAATACCCAACACACACACACACACACACACACACACACACACACACACACGAGTTGAAAGCGATACCGAATCGTCGCGGGTTCACACGGGCTACCGGATCGAAAGACTTTTACCTTCGGCTCCTAATCGACGGGATCTAGAAAGTGTATTCACCGTGGCTGACAATTCGAGACCTCGCGTATCGTTTACCGAACTTCTCTGTAACTCAATGACCAGAACACGTTATTCAGAAAATTGATAATTTTGATTTGCTAAATTGTTGTAATGTCTCTCATCGTGAAGCATAAACGACGAGATCGACGATACGGATGTTCCGCATCAGTTGCTAGAAACGAGAGTTAAATAGAAAGTCATTTCTTTTGTTAGTAATTTTAATGAGGTGGTAATACGTATAATGCAACGGCGCTCTTAAATATTATACTTTTCGTAGTTTTACTGTACTCGTTTTTCTCATAATTGCATAAAATTTGCACTCTGTTTACCGTGTAAAATGTTGGCTTTCGGGTGCAACGGAAAATGAAATATTACAAAACGAATCGAGCTAATTTTATGTAACGTTGTTTTATTCCTTTGAGTCAGCAATTCTTTCAATCGAACTTGTTCGAAACGCAGCCTTGAGAAACTTCCTTCCCGAATTCGGAAGACACTTTCCGAGGCTTTTAAGGAGCCATCGATCGACTGTCGATAAGCGAAATATCAAGAAGAAGTAACGCGTCGATCGGACAGCTGTTACGAAACGGAAAAGGCGGTCAAAGTGATAAGAGCGTGCTCGTTAACGGGGCCATTTACCCGCAGGTGCCGTTCCATTTCGCTAGCTCGCGACGGATGCTGGTGTTTGCGTAATCAAGCCACAATTAAGCAACCGCTTGGCCATTGCTAATTGTCTGTATCAGTGGAAAGCGAGCGCTCGCGACGCGACAGTCTGGCTTTGTGTTTGGACAGCGATACATACTAGCTACGTTTATACAACGAAGGCCAAGATCTGTCCGGTTAATTGGCTCTTAAACGATTTTATGCGACGAGAAGGTGGAGGACGGTTAGGTGTCTCGCTCGTTCATCGATGACTCGGACAAGCGCAAGCGTGACGACATCGCGCGTGTCTCGCCAGGACAATGCGAACCGCCTTCACACCGATTGTTCCGACCCAACGCAACCGTTTTGTCCCGCGGACGAGCTTTTCGCATAAAGGATCGCAACTGATCGCAACTGATCGCAACTGATCGCAACTGAGAAATTAGTCATCGAGCGAAAGGTCACGACCGAGACAGTGACTCAGATCGATTCCCCCCTTTCACGGAGATCCAGAGGCGATTACGGCCGCGATCGACGATCCTTGGAGGATCGAACGCCATTCGCGCGAGTCACTATCGCGTGCCTCCTTGAAATTCATTTTGTTCCTGGTAGTCGCCGATTGCCGTCGAGCTTGCCGTTTAATCCATTTGCGTAATCTATTTCATTGATTTTATCGATCGGCATTTACCGTGGTAAAACTGGTCATTGAAATGCACTTGCTTCCTCCTAAATCGCTGTATGCATGTATTTGGGAAGTCTGGAAAATTTCGCTACTGTTCGATAAAATAATTGAAAATAACAGACTTTGAATGTATCGTTGAAGCACATGTTCCGAGGTATTCTCGAAAATTTTACAGGAGTTTTAGTCCAGTCGGAAAGTCCAAAAATTGAGTCACACCTAAAGCAGCCGACTGCAGCGAACGCGCAGTCTTTGCGCAGATGTTTATTTAACAGATAGAATTCGGAAGTTCGTGACTCAGGACGGTTCGCAGACGATTGCCTGTAATGCCTATTGAAAGTGACAGGATTGTTTATTGTCTCCGATGCACGAAGGGCTGTTATCGTCGTCTTCTCTGTCGTTTTCAATATAGAAGTCTCCGTTTATCTGCGGGTCTCGACTGTAAGACGCGGGAGATTGAAAAGAATGTCGCCGTAAATCATGCGAGAAGCAGTCCTTCGAAAATACGGGTATACCGCGTTAATCAAGCCTCGGGACTCGGGGGGACGTCGAACAGTGATTTTAACGACTAGTCGTGTCCCGTCCCGTCCCGTCCCGTCCCGTCCCATTCCATCCCATCCCATTTCATCCCATCTCGTCTCGCCTGTTATGTTTATATCATTCGGTGTACCGTGGCGAACTTTGCCCGCGAACCAAGTCTCCGATGTGCCAGGGAACCATTCACAACGACGGATGATCCCGACCACATCCCGACCCTTATTTACGACGCTGCTCGCAATTCGACCGTAAACCTCCGACTATTTTAAACGAAGCTACCGCGCGTTTCGAGCGTCAATTATCTTCAGGACGTTTACGCGCGATTTTTAGGGACACTCGGGACGAGATTCTATGGATTTTATTATTGTATTGTCAGCAACTCGTCCCCAAATATGATGTAGTACTTTTGCTCGAAAAAATTGCATTAAGCGTTGGATGGGTTGCATCAGGAATTTCTATAGCCTCGGTCCATTTTAAGGACCATTTTAACGAACCGTCCCCGTTGTAAAGAATTCGCGGAAACCCGTCCCGAAGATCGTTCCGTTCCATCCGTTCCAGTCAGATTGGCTGATTTCCGCGGATCGAACGAAAAAATCGTAGCTCGCGCCGTTCCTCGCGGACCGACAGTATTACGACTTCCGATTCGCGGAAAGCCGGTCGAGATTTATAGAGTTATTGTGTCCGATCTCCGAGTCGTTGACCCGAGGAAAGGATTGATTGGACGCGGTCAATCATTCCCCTTCGACGTACCACGGAATCAAATATCAGAACGAACGAGCTCACACTCGAAAAAGAAGAAAAAAAAGAAACAAAAATGTAGAATGTATTGCCACAACTGCCACAAGCCACAAACGGTCTCTGTTTTAAATGCAATGTCGTGTGCATTCGCGGCGGAGAGGTAGATAACACTTGTCGCTGATAAGGCTGTCTTTGAATTGGTTTGTGGAATTTTCAAAAATAACTAGGAAAATTATGGCATTTTATGTTAATTGGTATTATCGTTGGCCAAGCAAGAAATTGTTGTCGGATAAAATCTTGAAAATCTTGAAAATCTGGTGTTTCCAGAGGGGAGAGATATTTTGAATATTGTTGATGCTGTGACGATGCGATGTTGTTGTGCTATTGGTCGCCGTCGGCGGAGTTTAAAGCGACATTTTCGATCAGACTGACGGGAATTTGTTTTTCCTCGGAGAATCAGGATTCAAGTGTCGACGAACGGTCATCGATTGACTCCTCTCGTCGATAACGTGACACGAGGTCACAGAACCGATTCGCGACAGCCTGTTGCATCTGTGTTCCATCCCGGAGCACGTTTGTCCCAGTATTCCCGCGACATTCGCCGCGATTGCACTTAAATGACCATTATTATTCTTTAACTGGGACCGATACCGACCGCCCGGCCTTCGAATCGCAACAACAACGTCGCGAACCGCTCTTGGATTGCTTCGACACAGCCCAGCAGAATCATGTGGAAAAGGTATAGTAAGCGTTCCCTTCCATCAGAATATGTACTCGCCAGATCCACCAGGTATTTTATTACTGTTTTACTATTTCTTTAAACCGTCGGAAAATTGGTATTTTCATTTCAGAAAATAGAAACGAAGACAAAGAATAAAGTCTTCAGGAATTTATTATTGAAAAACCGTGTGAAGCAGAGTTGAAAAATTTGTTGGCAATGTGCTCGGGCATGGACGTGCCTTAACAACGTTCGTACAAAATTAACAAGAAATTACATGAATCAATCGCAATAAAAATCGCTAAAAGCCTGTCACTCGAGACAACTTGTTGCATTTCGATCGCAATCACGCGCCGTTCCAACATGCCAAGTAATTCTATAAAATATTAAACAATTCCGGCCTATAATTAATCATCGATTTTTTTTCCACAACTGATAATAGGCGAGACGAAACGAAACGAAACGAACCGTGTCGGTTTGCTCGATGCAACATAGTTCTGAATTCTGATGACAAGATCGCGCAAGAAAAACGTCGATTACGATCGATCGATGCCGCAAAGATTTTTATCTCGTTACCACGCGTGCGAGCCCCTTTAAAACACGAAGGTCAAGCATGATAACGATAAAAAACGATAAACGGTACCGTCGCTCGATTATGCGATACAGTTTCGCGCACGTTTTTTCACGAAAAATCTGCACAGATTAGATTAGATATATCATCGGTCCAATAAGGAATACCGCGTTAATTGGGTTTCATTGTATCGATGTACCTATGTATTAACTTTTAAGAGACGTGCATGATTTTTTTATGCAATTTTTTTGCCCTTGACATTTTCCCGATTTAAACGAGATCGAGCAAGAGATCGGGGAACGCAATCCGTACAAGAGATACAAACGAAATTTTATCAAAGTTTCCACATATTGCTTCCTATCGGCGAAAAGAACAGCTTTCGATGACACGAGTTCGCGGCTAATGGAACGTCACGCGTCACTGAGTTTTCTGTGTCGCGACGTCTTGCGTAAATTCTTCCATTCTCGAAATGGAAACCGATCTCCTCCGAAAATAGAAGTTCCAAGTGTTTCATCGTAGGCCTCCCGCTCCCGAGACTTCTAAAACTAACATTTTCTTGAAGACTCGAGGCATCAATTTCGAAAGATGCATGACATTATTCTATCTACCAAAAGGTGAAAATATTTTTTTTACTATTTGTTTTTTCACTTTTTCATAAAAATAAATCTTGATCTCGATCTCTATATATGTATAATAACATAGTGTCCGTATGTCTGTCTGTTTGTAACGGCTCAACGTAGAAAGCTGGGGTTCGAACCGTCAGACGCAGCAGCGTTTTTTCGAGAAGGATTTAAAGCAATCCGCATTCAAAAAGTGCATCTTAAAAAAATTGCTCACGCGCAGCTAAAAAAAACCTGCGCACGCGCAGCTCAAAATAATCTGCGCACGCGAATCTCAAAAAAACCTGCGCACGCGCATCTCAAAAAAAAACCTGCGCACGCGCAGCTCAAAAAAATCTGCGCACGCGCAGCTAAAAATAAGTTTATTCGTTCAAAAGTTGTGACGTCGTTAGTGACATATATACTGACATATACAAATACGACTTTTTCGCCCTGTTTTGGGCACGTTTGCTGCTTATAACTTTTGACTGGTAGCACCTATATTCAATTTGCGATACTCATTGGATTCAGCTCACCGAGTTTTTTCAAATGACAACTGTCCGATTCTGTAGGCTGCATTGTTTAGGAGTTATAACATAAAAAGTGTGCGTTGTTCTTAAACTTATTGGTTTACTGAATTTTCACAACAGTTTTAAGAAAAATCTTAGACCATCTTGGCAATTCGAAATTTAATTAAACATTTACACTTGAGATGATTGGCAGTATGCCAGCATGAACGTGTCGCGACTGTAAAAATGATTCTCACCTGGTCGGTATCAGCCTCGGATAAAGATGCGAAATCTTGGAAGTAGGGAGGGGGGCGTTACTCCCGTGATAAACCTCAGAAGGTGGACAGTGTTAAGTCATAGTTGAGTGTCCGTCGTCGTCGGACAGCCGATCCTTCGTCAGAGTCAGAAATCGCGTTCTGGTGAACGTGTTGCGAAGTTGCGAACCTCCTACCGGTCGGTATTCAGTAGTTCGGTTGTTCGGTTGTTCGGTTGTTCGGTTGTTCGGTTGTTCGGTTGTTCGGTTGTTCGGTTGTTCGGTCGTTCGGTCGTTCGGTCGTTCGTCGTTCGTCGTTCGAGCAATCGAACGCCGCGCCGCCGGGGAACACTCGTTCAGAACCGAAATCGGAAGTGGTGCTGAGTCGTTTCCGAAGCCTCGAGACCTCGAGTGATCGTTCGCGCGCGATTCTTGTGACGTGACGACGTCGATCTGATCGGATCGGATCGGATCGGATCGGATCGGATCGGATCGGGAGAAATCAAAGTTCCGTGTGAACGAATCGGTGAAAACAGGATCCGCTAATTTGTTCTCTTCCGCGAAACTGGCACGCGATTTTCCGAGACGCGAACGAGATCGTTAACACAGATTCATTTTAAACAGGTTCATTCGCGGATATTTTCGAATAGAAAATTGAGAATTTTTATTTGGATTTTGCGGTGCCAACAGATTGGGGATTTTCATGGAAAACTTTTTCGTCGATCGCAACGAATAGATGTTAACTAGATCCAAAGATCACTAAACTTGACAAGTTTAAGTATATACTCGTATATTGTGTTACCAATAGTGGATCTTTTTGCTTTTTTAATCAAAATTTCCTTGGTAAATTGGAAGAAACGGGAGACCACGAAAAAATTTCGATATCGCGGTAGCATCGTCAGCATTGTATTATTTATTTTACTAACGATTGTCCGCTCGACAGCAATAGGTATGTAGTGAACACTAATCGAAGTAACGTCTCGATTAAATCTCCTGATAATTTCGATAACGGCTAATCTGGTGTCGATAAGTGGAAGCTACGTGTTTTTTGTCTTTGTGGAAAATTGTAGCCGGCCACGCGGATTGGCGCTGCGACCTATGGCGACTCCAGTGTCCATAACCGAATTGAAACCAAATGTTCTTCGAGAACACGAGAGTTTAGAAAATAAGGTTCTACTTCGCTTCAGCTTTCTCTTGATGGTTTTAGAAATTTTTGTAAAGATCCGCGAAAGAATTGTTAGTTGTAGCCGGTGATTACCCGATGCAGTGATATAATCTTGGAGAATTTCAAGAAATAAGATAACAAAACTGCGGAATAACGTGCGGAGTTTATAATTCGAAACAAACTACGAGAGCAAAAGATAAGATTCCATTCGACGCGCGACGCCAGCTTTCTCTCGACATACGCTTTCAAAAAATTGGAATGTCGCGAAAAATTCGCGATCGAGATATCGGATGCGGTAAACAATTGATCGTGTTTTCACGAAGCCGCGGAGAACATTTTCTCTCGCAAACAGGAAAGCTGCATCCAATGAATTTTCGGAATCGGCCTTTTCAAGGAAGTAGAACATTTTTGGAGCTTCCTGTCATGTAGCCGAGCATCGTTTCAAAGGATTTTGTTTTGCCGAGATGAGCTCTCGTTGCGAAAGCGGTATCGTGGAAAGGAGTCGGTCGCGGGTTCGCGCCATTCGCGCGCCGTTTGCGCGCCGTTTGCGCGCCAATTAGCCGGCGCGGCGCGGCGCGGCGCGGCGATTCATTGGAAAAATCGGAGGGACTAATTGGAAAGAGAATCGTCGTGGAACCAGGCTGACGTGCTTGCGCAACCAAAGCGTTTCTCTCGATCCGAAAAGAATAGATTCATCGCGCAAACAGCTGGCAATCTAATCAACTTCGATATAAAACTACATAATATCTCCGTGCAGGATTCATCGCGATATATCAATGACGCTTCTCGATATGTTTCTCAATGGTTAAACTATTCTATTTACTGTTCCTTAAAACAATGCATCGCGTTGTGTCCCGCATACAGGGTGTCTCGGGCGAAATGAAATTTCACATAAAAACGAAAGCCGAATAATCCGACCATTTCGATCATTTAATCTTGAGATACTCGTATCCGAAAGGTAAGATTTTCATTCATTCAGTCGCAAATATCTCGAGATTAAATTATCGAAATTGTATGATTATTGTTCTCTCGTTGCTATTAGACGCCGCATCTTTTCGCGCTGTTATGTAGAATTCTATATGTCGTTGGCAATTCCCAAGTTCGAAGAACTTGATCGGGGAAACGTTGCGTTGTGCCAATCAATGAGTCGGTAAATTAAATATTGCCAGCGAGGAAATGTCAAGAGAGTTTCATGTATACCTAGAAGGAAACTCTCTCTCTCTCTCTCTCTCTGTCTCTCTCTCTCTCTGTTTCTCTCTGCGATTGAGATCGGTTTTCGACGTAGCACGGCCGTTATCTTATCTAGCGATCTTTCGTTCGATTCCGCGGAGGAGAACAACGAGCATCAGTTGCGGGAGCACCAGAAAGTGCCATGCCGTGCCGTGCCGTGCCGCGCCGGTTCCGTGCTCCAGATAACAATAACTCGCACTCGCGGCTGCCTAATTAATAGTTTGTTTTGGATGTTCCCCAGGTAGCAAGAACAAAACACCGGTGAAACATGGGGTGAGTGCCACTGTAACCTATTGTTCGTTGTTCGGGAGACGTGTACGTTAATATACATATGTATTTATGTGTTCGACGATTATGTGACATCTAGTGAGAGTCAACATTTTTCGTTATCGAGTGTGTTCTAATTTAAGATTCGTAAAAATCACGCTAATCCAAAAATGGGACTTTCTGAAAATAATTTTGTAGAAAATACTGTGGTACGGTGTATCGGTTCTCTGAACTGCAGGTGATAAACTCGTAGAAATCCACAGAGAACCGATTCACTGCACTTCTTTTCCCACGATGCAACCCTCATTGTCAGAGCCGTTAAAAGAGGGGTAACATGCCAATGGTCGAGGCTCCCTCGGAGTCTACGCGTCTAATCGTTCACGGCAGTCTTCTACCTACCTGAAAACTCTCTCGGCCTGCAACCTCAGTTGCTTCTAAAGACTCCCTACGAACTGCAGAGAAATTGGCACAACTAGGTTGCTACGTTTCTTTATCCAGTTTGTTAGTTTGTCCGATGTCGACGCGAGTAAATCCGAGGTGTCGTTTATTTCGAACTCTGCTTGTTCGCCGAGAAATCGAGAATCGAGAATCCTTCGTTGATCTCAGCGCTATGTTTCGGTATCTAATCTAGGAGTTTATCACCTGCAATTCAAAAGGATCAAGTGGTACAATGTCTTTTGTAAATTGTATTCGTCAAGTGCCATTTCTTGGTTTAGAAGTCGGGGTTTGGTGCCGCGTTTGTCGACGATGATCGAACGTTTATCACATCACGTGTATGCATACTTTGTTCGTTGCTTGTACACAATGTTTCTGACAAATCATTAAACCCTTCCCTCCCATTCGGTCGTGTTTAATAAGACTTTATTATGTTTTAATTATTTAGTGTATTTTATCGATTATAAAGATCCGCAATCTAATCGTAGGAACTCGTCCGAACGAAACGCGATCGAGGAAAGGGAAAGGGAAGAGAAGCCGAGCTTCTCTCCGAGGAAGATGACGCGAATTTTTGCGCGACACGTATCCGTGTTTCGACTCGGATCTGCGGTTCGGATCTGCGGTTCGGTTCTGCGGCTCGACCGCACGCGGAAAATCGACACCGATCGCGTGAATCGCTCGTCGAAGTTCACGGTGTCGGTTTCGTTTCCGGACAATGGAGATAGATAGCACTTTCTCGTGGATCGGGTGACGAGACCGAGATTTTCGCACTGGCATCGACGATGATAATAATACCACGATAACAGTCTCCCTTACCGCGAGGGGGAAGAAAAAGAAGAGAAGAGGAGAAGATGAGAAAGTGGGGGGCGGAAGGTCCGCAGGAACGTTGATATTTACGCTTGGTCGAATGCTCGCGCGAGCGTCATCTATGATTAACCCCCGAACGATCCTTCGAAAGTTATGTAGAGGAAAGATGCGTGTTACGTCACCGGTTTCCGTGTTTCACTCTAATTCGACATGTTACGATCGGCTCGTAACGTTCGAATTGATTAGGTTGTTGCGAAAATGCGAAATTAGAAGGTCCTGGTTGTACGAATGTTTCTACGAACTCCCCTGTAGATTCTGACGATTGAATTCGTTTAATTTGGATGTTGCAGCGAGGGAGGTGCGGTCGCCGACACTGGGGGCGGTGTGAGCGATTCCGGCAGCAGACCGGAACTCCTCAAGAGTAACCACGAGGTACGCAGGAAGATGGAGCGTGGTCTGCACGAGCGGGACCGCGTCGGCGTTCAGGACTTCGTCCTCCTCGAGGACTTTCAGAGCGAGGCGGCGTTCATCGATAATTTGCGGAAACGATTCAACGAAGATCTGATTTACGTGAGTTGCTCGGTGATGATTGCCGTTCCCCGCAGCTGCCTCGACGAATTACGTGGAACCGAGTCTTCGACATCTGGCTTCGCTCCTTTTCCCCGCTAACGATCCCGATAAACTCGGCTCGCAGAATCTTCCACGAAAGACTACAACCGATTCGTTTACTGTAATCGCTTCGCCAGTTTTACACAGGCGCAATAACCGTGGTGGCAATTACGCGGAATTATCTTAACTGGAACAACACGAGAATTAAAAGTTGGACGAGTTTCCCCATTTAATTGGAATTATCTGGAGAAAAACAACGACCGAGTATAAATCTATTCAATCCATCGAAACTTTCCTATTCGATTAAACAGATTAAACAGATTATTTTTATTCGATCACAATTTTCCGAAACGAATCCATGATCGTTTCCAATCGTATGAATATTCGCAGACCGACTATGCTGCTGTTGCACTCGTTGTCAGATCCCATTTCAGTTTCACAACAATCTTGCGATTAGCAAAAATCTTATCGTTATAATAAGACAGGAAGTTTTTCTTAGATTAAACATCGACACAATGTGATATAACAGAATGATCAAACCGAGCTTACCACGAACGTTTCGACAATATTGAAAATGATTTACACCCACGGCAACGCTGTCTGTCGTTTCGCCGCCTGCTAATTTCATTATCCAAGCTCGAGAGTACTTCCGGCTGTGTGCGCTTCGATAATTTCATTAACAAATTAAGCAAGTCGCACGATGGAAGGGGCATTGACGTTGTACATTCGAGTATACTTATTATTTTTATTTTACAGACGTACATCGGTCAAGTACTCGTTTCTGTAAATCCTTACAAGAAGTTGCCAATCTACGATCCAGCAACGATCCAGTACTATCATGGACGGAATTTCTTCGAGGCTCCTCCACACATGTAAGTCGTGCGAATTTTTTCTAACGATTCAATGGAGATTTTTCAGTGGAGATTTTTGATGAAATTGATTTCTGTTGCAGTTTTGCTCTGGCAGACACCGCGTATCAGTCTCTGTCGAAGGAGAACTTGGACCAATGTATTCTCATCTCAGGTACTAATCAAACTAAACTCTCAAACCATCTCGGTATAATATTCGAATAAAAGTCACTAACGATTTTCACCGATCAAAGAACATCCTCTAAAGATGTTGATCTGCACAGAGAAGAACCACAGACTACAGGATAGTTATCTGAATAGTAAATTTGTTCTAAATCGCTGAAGATAGAGTTTACGCAGCAGTAAGTACACGATTTTAACGTAGCTCGATCTGCGTAGGCGAATCCGGTTCGGGAAAGACCGAGGCTTCGAAGAAGGTCCTCGAATTTATCGCGGCCGCAACGGGCCACAAGAAGCAAGTGGAGGAAGTAAACGATAAATTGATCGGTAGCAATCCTGTGCTCGAAGCGTTCGGAAACGCGAAAACTAATCGCAATGATAACTCGTCCCGTTTCGGCAAGTACATGGATATCCAATTTAATTTCCAGGTACAAACTACCGAACATTTAACTGTTTTTTAATGGCTCTTATACAATATCTATTATACATATGCATACTTACATATATTCCGAATCGCATGCCCGATACCGAGACGTTGAGCGCTCTAACCAGTGTCTCGACGAGCCGAACGATCTATACAAGTTATGTTTTTTCGCAGGGAGATCCGATCGGTGGAAACATACTGAATTATCTGCTCGAGAAGTCGCGAGTCGTCCATCAATTCACAGGAGAGAGAAATTTTCACATTTTCTATCAAATGCTCGCCGGAGGCAGCGACGAAACGCTTAGGAAACTATTCCTCAAGAGAAATTTGGACACCTACTATTACCTTTCTAACGGAGTAAGCTACTACACTCGTAGCAGAGTGTATTTAATTTTTAAGTGGATTTCAAAAATCTATAATATACTATGAGGCAACTTGATTGTTTCGCGTTTCATTATTTCATTCAAAATTTATAGACGAAGGGCACTGTAGACAGCATCGATGACGGCAGCCAGTACAAGGAGGTGATAAAGGCAATGAAGACTATGGAGATGAACCAACAAGAACAAGATGATTTATTTTCCATAGTCGCATCGGTATTGCATATGGGAAACGTTGGTTTCACCGAGGAAGATGGTATCGCTCAGATTTTGAAGCCTGGCTCTGTCGAAGCTGTTGCCACTGTAAGACTTCTCGTTAAGAATAATTCAGCTGTTCATAGAGACTCGGTTTTGCCTGCCTTTCTACGCTCTGGAATGCCTCAGCATCCGCTCCAGTTTCCAAATGTTTATTAATTGCATTTTCTCTGATAAAAACACCGTCTATTCTATTGCAATTAACCAGAAAGATTTAGAACTCTTTCCTTTCTCCTGAAGACTCGTTCCCAAAAGTCCTATTTTCACTCGTCTTTTTCACTCCTATTTTCACTCGTCTTTTCAGTCCTATTTTCAGTCCCACTTTCAGTTCTATTGCAATCCTGAAAACTATCCTATCCTACCCCTATAAGTAATATGTAATTAGCTTCAGTGGTTCTTGCTGCCAGGATGCGTGTTGGCTAGACAGCAAGAGCCATTGAAGTCTGGTTCGAAGTTGGTCCGGGGAAAGTGGCCTTGGTGGAAGCAATCCTTTACTCGAACAAGTCGAATTGATTCTGCAGTTACTGGGATGCGACGTGAAACAATTAGCGGATGCGTTTACACATCGCACAATAGACGCCCGCGGCGACGTGGTCGTATCCCCATTGAACAGGGAGCTGGCAATTTATGCACGCGATGCTCTGGCCAAAGCCGTATACGACAGACTGTTCACGTGGCTCGTGACCAGGTTGAATAAATCACTGCAACCGGTCCGTGATCCTCCGCGCAAGATGGTCATAGGAATCCTGGATATATATGGGTTTGAAATCTTCCAAAAGAACAGGTACGTGATCCCTACCGTAACAGGATTACAAACCGGATTACAAACCGGATTACAAGTCGAACCGCCGTTCATTAGCGACATTGTCCCAACAGCTTCGAGCAGTTCTGTATAAATTATTGTAACGAGAAGTTGCAACAGTTGTTCATTCAACTGACACTCAAGTCCGAACAGGAGGAGTACTTGCGGGAGGGTATCACCTGGGAGAATATTCAATATTTCAATAACAAAGTGATTTGCGACCTGATCGAGGAGAAGCACAAAGGTACGCAATAGTACGCAATAGTACGTATCTCGTTTCTAGACGCCAAACGCCAGATGCTCGCTTTCTTTTAGGTATAATATCATTGATGGACGAGGAGTGTCTTCGTCCCGGTGATCCAACTGACCTAAGCTTTCTGGAAAAGTTGAATGTCAATCTGAATAATCATCCACACTACATAAGCCACATGAAGGCGGACCTGCAGACGCAGAAGCTTATGGGGCGAGATGAATTCAGATTAGTGCATTACGCTGGCGACGTAACGTACAATGTTCGAGGATTTCTTGAGAAGAACAATGACCTGCTGTTCAGAGATTTGCGTGAAGTAATGTCGCACACAACCAATTCGATCACCAAGGTATTTGGTTCTCCTATGGTACTCCTTATCTAACGAGAAAGAGATTTATTTAATATTCTAAGTAAAAAGACTGTGGTTTCTACAGAGCGTGTTCGACGTGAAAGACTTGACTAGCAAGAAGCGACCAGAGACGGCCATCACACAGTTCAAGAACAGTTTGAACAATCTTGTGGAGATCCTCATGGGCAAGGAACCTTCCTACATTCGTTGCATCAAGCCTAACGACTATAAAATGCCCCGTAAGATAATTTACAGACAATTTCTGTAAATTATTATTCGTCCTTCTCACGACTCACGAGAAAAATTTTCATTGCAGATCAATTCAACGACAAGATCGTACTGCATCAAGTGAAATATCTGGGTCTGATGGAGAATTTACGAGTTCGGCGAGCTGGTTTTGCCTACAGAAGACCATACGAACAGTTCTTGCAACGTTACAAGTCTCTCTGTTCACAAACTTGGCCCAATTATCATGGCTCAGCCAAGGATGGCGTCCAAATCCTCGTATGTTCCCTTGGATTTGAACGCGAGGAATACAGGATGGGCAAGTAAGAGAGGCTTATTATAATATTATTCTTTACATTAGATCAGGACTGACCTA
Source organism: Lasioglossum morio (assembly GCA_916610235.2). NCBI lineage: Eukaryota > Metazoa > Arthropoda > Insecta > Hymenoptera > Halictidae > Lasioglossum > Lasioglossum morio. The sequence continues at coordinate 296,620 of OU744323.1, forward strand.
GTGATACTCGTATACTTCGAAAACTGAGAACATTCTTTTGCGCCAGCACGAAATTGTTCATTCGATTCCCCAAGACGTTGTTCGACACGGAGGATGCCTTCCAGATGAAGAAACACGATATAGCTGCTATTATTCAGAGCAAGTGGAAATGTATATTAGCTAGACGAAAATATTTGAGGATGAAGAAGGCGGCCATTGTGTTCCAGAAGAATATTCGAAGATGGATCGCGATACGCGAGGCTGACAGAAGACGGAAAGCAGTTATTACCATTCGAAGGTAGCATCAACTGTCTTAAAGTCGTTCTAACAAATGAATAAGAATAACGATTCATAAATAATTTGATGTAGGTTTATCAAAGGATTCATCACGCGGAATGGACCACCAACTGAAGTTAACGTGGCGTTCATTGAATTGGCAAAGTCGCAGTGGTTGATCAAACTGTCTAAGAAACTTCCTGTTGGCGTTTTGAATAACTATTGGCCACCGTGTCCTTACTCCTGCCGAGAAGTGAGCTCAATTCGATGAGGATCGAAGCGAGAGAAAAAATTGATTCCGCCAACTAGAATATTTTTATTGTTATTTCCAGGCCTCCGAACATCTACGTATTATTTACAAAAAATGGAAAGCGCGCAATTACAGGCTGGCCTTGTCCAAGGAGGAAAAGGAGCAGTTCGAATTGAAAATTTTAGCAGAATCTCTGTTCAAAGGGAAAAAGAAATCGTACGCGAAGAGTTTGGGGCCAAGATTTCGAACCGATCGGCTCGGCGCTGACCACAAAGCGCTGAGACAGAGTTTCACCAACAATATTCTTCCCAGAGATGAAACTATAAAGGTAACTATAAAGCTATTTCTTTTTCATTTTCTGTTACCATCGGAGAACAACGATGATATCTTTTCCTTTTAGTACGCTACTCCTGTTATTAAATACGATCGACATGGATACAAGCCACGCGAAAGGGTTTTAATTTTAACAGAGAACGCAGTATACATTTTGGATACATTGAAAACGTTTAAACTTAAGCATAGACTACCTTACAAGTCCATAGTTGAATTGGTGGTCACCGGAGAATCGGATAATTTATTGATTGTCAGGATACCACCCGAGTTGAAGAAAGACAAGGTTTGTTGTCGTTGTCATTGTCCTTGTGTTTACTGTTCAACTTCAACATTGATCAATTTCTTTTGTTTTCAACAGGGAGATTTAATATTGGAAGTACCACATATAATAGAAGCGCTAACAAAAGCAATCGACATCACTAACAATCTAAATATCCTTAAAATTGTTCATACAGAATCGTGAGTACAGAAAAATCACTTTTGCATAGTTAAGGCAGATGGATAACGATTCATCGGTGTTTCAGGGTTTCACACAAACTAGTCAGCGGTAAGGAAGGCGTAATCGAGTTCAAAACGGGTACGACACCAGCCATCAGTAAAAACAGACAAAGCGGACACTTGCTGGTGGTAAATACAAACTCTGCGGCATGAAATAAGTTGAGGTAAATGTTTCCAGGCTTGTATTCACGTGTAATATTCTAGGTGGCATCTCCGTAATATCTGAATGAAATTTTAAAACGGAAAAATTATTATGTACTTAGAAGGATGTGTTCCGCGTGGGAAGTTGCGGGCAAGCAGTTGCGATCTAGAATGGTGGATCGTTGAGAAGAGATAATATATATATATATATATATATATATATATATATATATATATATATATTGAAATTTAGTAAATTTGTTGAATAACACTCGCCGTATTTGTACCTTGTTAAACAGTTGTCAGTTTGTAAAATACTTTGTGAGATAATGTTTATTTGTGTATTTAGCGAATTGTCTGCAAAATGGATCGTGTTTTGCAAATATGTAGTATGGATCGCTTCAATGGCGAACAATATCGGTGCCTTCTACGAAAGATCGTCGAACCAATCGCACAAGATAATAATTTATTAACAGATATCTTCCAGGTGCATTAAACAAACGAAAGAAACGATCCCCTTTTTCTATATTTATATTATATAAGTCACTGTGCCATAGATAATATTTCATGTTCAGAATTATCTTATGGAATATTGACAAGGTAAAATAATTAAACTAATACCCTTTGGTCTTAAAAACGAGAAAAACGAGTGGATTTTTACTAATCTCTTTTATCTTAAGTGTCCTTATTCTGGAAGTCAATTTTGAATATGAGCCTCCATTTATTTGTCTGTTCAGTCTGTTTTCTGTGTAAAATATTTTAAAGAAAAAGCTACTCTATCCTTGGAAAACATGGCAAAACACTTTGTTTCTTCATTCTAATATTATCGCTTCCATTTAACGGTAATATTTATTTGAAAATAAAGAACAAACCATTTAACTGAAAAATGTAAGATATCCTTTATTCTTCTTTGTACATATGATACAAAACTTTATGTACAGATACCTTAATCTTATCTATTATTAATACTCGGAGAGAAAAACAAGGAGAATCTCGCTTCCTTAACATTAGGATACAAACGATGCGCTTAATTATTTCTTACGTTTACCAGAGGGCTCCTTTTTGGTAAGGGACTTCTTCCCATCCAAAGCTTTCTCTCGCAGTTCATCCTCCATCGCCTTGTTCACTGTTCTTGTAATCATCTGCTTCAACTTGTGCGCCTCTTCGACCTTCTTCTTCTTTGGTTGAATCGGTGCATCTACGAAAAATGAATAACTTTGTAAAACTTTGATCGGTGCCCGAGTAAGTGCTATGCAGTTTCGCGCTTTGTTCACTGGCAGCTTTCGGGAGCAAACAAAGAATTGCAACATAAACGTAAGGGTCCCATGGAAATCACAGACAGAGGATAATTTCCAAATTTTTAGTAAATATATTTTGCTTACTGTTTCTGCGTTGAACAGCCGGAGCTTTCTTGTTGCCTTTCTCCTTGGCTTTTCCCTTCGACGAAGCAGGCAGCTTCGTTTTCACTTTCAACTTGCCTTGAGCCATTTCTAAATGATTAACAATATTCAAGATCAAAACACAACACGTGCGAGCACTTACTGGCGCATCAAATCTAACCTCCTTTATGTTTTGTACACAGTAAGTACTAAATAAATATACGGAATACGGATACCATAAAAACAAAACCACGCGATACTTACAGAAATTTTCGTAGGTGTCTATTCACAGTTTCGAATTTATTTATGTTTATCGCGTGACAAATGAAAGAACGCAGTGCAAAATATAAAAACAATCTATTTTTAAATGTGCAAGGAATGTATCAACGATACACGCGACACGCGTACAGAAAGATATTAGAAATTATGATCTATGATATATATAAAATAGTTCTTTAGTTCTGTCACGCAAAAACTTCGAGTCGCGAAACCTTTTGACGGAAATCAAAAATTGAGCGACGTGACAGTGTATTTTTCAAAGAGAGAGAGAGAGAGAGAAAGAGAGAGCGAGGCGTCCACTGATATAATATATGTATATGGTCTATGGTCACCGACGAGATACTGTTAAAGACTGCCAACCTTATGAGAGATCGTGTCACTCGAATATTGCAGCGTTTTCTTACGCCCTCTAAGATGTATTCTGGTTGGAGTAAAAAACAGAAGGCCTTCGACACCGACGAGATACTGTTAGTATCTCCTCGGTGAAGAATCGATCTGTGGAAAAGGAAATATGTTGAAGAACGGAGTAAGGGAGAGTTTACTGTAAACAATTAAAATGGCAAAAGAATTATTATAGCCATTGAACAGATAGAATCAATAAATTTATCGTAGTATTTGTGTCGAATAAATTAATGCGAATGTGCATGGTTTAAAAGTTATTCTGTATCTCGAGTTCTATTGCCTATATTGACTAAAAAATTAGATGGTCAGATAGTGAAGGGAGTGCTGGTTAACATCGTTGGGGTTGGGGCTGGCAGTCTCTCGTCGATGGTCATGTCACCGGGTTGCCTGCTAGAAGGGGAACCGAAAATTGAACAGCGGGTTGCCTGCTAGAAGGGGAACCGAGAATTGAAAAGCGGGTTGCCTACTATAGGGGAACCGAAAATTGCACACGCCGAACGGGTTGCCTTCTGAAGGGGAACCGGAAATTGAGCGACGGAATAGTATGTATTTTTCAGAGAGAACGAGAGAGAGAGAGAGAGAGCGAGGGGGGGGGGGGGAGTGAGAGTGAAGCGTCGCGGGGGTTGGCGAGCGAAGCGAGCAGGGGGCGAAGCTTTCTTGATGGTTGATGGTAGAGGAGTGGGGAGAGACAGGTAAGCGAGAGCGCTCAGTCAGTCTAGTCTAGTGACTAGACTCTAGTCCAGTCGGAGTCAGTCGGAGTCGGCCGGCGTAGTTGATAGGGACGTACGGGTTGTGATAGGGTGTGTGCTAGTGTGGACAGGAGTAATTAGGGTTTCCTTGGTGTGCTTTAATTTAAATGTTCGTTTATGCTTGTTGCGTTGTTCACTCTCGGTCCAGTTTCAACTGTTTACAGTGAACAATCATTTCCAATGTTTATTTCCAATATTCTTATTGCAATTTCCATCGGAGGAGAAATTTTGACAGTTCTGTGTTTGAATCATTTTTACAATTTTTGATGTTGGACTAGTGTTTATCCTCCTGCTTCTGCTTGTCAAATTCGCACTTTTGCCTACCTAGTTTCTCGATAATTACTCGACGTAATTGCGTAGTATATTAGTATAAGTCCTGCGTTGTAAGACAGGGAGCCAGAAGGAATATCGCATTCGTTCTGACACCCTTTCAACTATCTTATGAATAAAGGATAATACCGAGCTAATAGCTGCACATTTTGAATATATTACTTTCCATAACACTTTGCAATGTCACGTTCCCTCAGAACAAAATGTACTATTCAAGCTTGTACCTTTGATTTTTGTATCAACGCGAATTATATTGCTTCAAGCCTTGAGCTACTATCGTTCTATTATTTTCCCCAATCTCTATGTAACCATCGTGTGCTAATTGTGTTCTTTTCTGTTCCTAGCAATGCAGTACGCAGAAAGTTACACTTGTCTATCGAGAGCAGCCATCCACATTCGTATTAACATGGACATTCGTACATACGTCACTGCATCCTGCCAGACACCTTCGTCTCATCTAGTCACGATAGACATTTAATATAATAATAATAAGAAGAAGAATATTATAATCATTAGGTGACAATTAAAACTAGAGGGGGGTTGTTGCTCGCTCGCTTCGCGAGCTTCGCAGGTGGGGGAGTTGTAGCTCGCATTGCGACCCCACGAGAGGGTTAGTGGTACGGATGTTGTTTGGTGTGTGACTCTCCACGAGCCACACAAAGAACTTCCCGACTCGTTAGTTGTAGTATATTAGTATCATTATTTATTTAGTGCACGATTTAAGATGATTATATGTTTTCAGGGAATTTCAATAGTTTTCTACTTATCAAAATGTTTGCTATATGGCGTCGCATTAGTTGCATAATTGGAAAAAAGCAATTTAAAAAGAAAAAAAAAAATTTTTTTTTAATTAAAAAAAATTTTTTAAATTTAAAAAAAAAAATTTTTTTTAAGTATGTCTAAATATATATATAGTTACGTTTGCTTCTTCGGTGGATACGCCTTTCGTATAAATTGCAATGTTGAATCAACTTCTTTCGAAAAAAACGAAAAAACTAAAAAACTACTTGACCAAAATGGACCAAAATCTAATCAGCTCTAAGTTACAGCGGGGCACATCGATTGCATCATTCATCGTTCTGATCGCGTTGTTACTTTTTCAGAAAACGTTTACGAAAAATTTGATACCATAGAAACAGACATACGCACACACACACACACACACACACACACACATACTAACAATTTGATAAAAATAGTCTAAAATGACTCCAATGACCATGAAACGTGAAGATCTGCAAAAAATTCGATTTTCGATTTTCGGGGTAATTACAATAACTTCCCTATAAATCGGGAAGTTAAAAATATTAATTACAACTATTAATGTGTTCTTTCTTCCTTACCCTCCACACGAATATTCGGTAGTAGAATTAGATTAACTTAATTTTCGACCGTCTGACTTGCCGTTGACTTGTACTACTGAATTCCGGATACCTCCTTGAACATCATGTTCTCTTAATACTGAGTTCAAAAATCGAGGAAATTTTCGAAAAACTCAATTTTCGAGCGTCTGACTTGACGTTGACTTGTACTACTGAAATTCGAATACCTCCTTCGACATCATGTTCTCCTAATACCGAGTTCAAAAATCGAGGAAATTCAAACTCACAATCAGTCTAGTCAGACATTCAGGAAGAGTAGGTAGCGAAATAAATATATATGCGGTTCTGTATAACATTGTGTTTATTTATTCATTGTATTTGCATACATAAAATGTTGATATTGTACATATACATAGCTTATATTCTAACGCATATACGTACGTAAACATACTAGAATTTATCTGCACTTTTATACTAGCGGTGGAACTTTTACTGATGTGGTCTTTCAGATCACTGTAATTTCCACTGTTATCAACTGTTATCCCCGCGTCCATTTCGCCCACTTACCGTCTCGCGGAATAGCACGAGATACGTGACGCAGGACCGTATTTACGTCCGAAACAGTCCGAAGTTTGTGGGGAACTATTGGAGGGAAAATACTGGGACTGGGGGACTATTATTAGCGGGAACGTCCAGCGGAGTCCGTTACGACACGAGGCGCGAAAGAAGAGCAGGCTGCGAGATTAATTTTTCAAAATTAAATCATAATACATTTTGCGAAATTTGCAGGGAGGCCAAAGTACCCGATCTTCGTACTTGACTGAGGCTAGAATCGTCGCGCATGCGCGAAAAAAGCGCTTCGTATCTGATCTCTGGGTGCAGGTGCCAATATCACAGACGAGGTTTACCTATGATATATTATACGAGTTTCATAATTATGAACACAAATATCTTTTCAGTGACGAGCACGACTTTATTTAGGTGTATTCATTTCGAAAATGATTACGATAAAATGAATGATTTATTCCAGAAACGAATCACTGGAGTTGTAGCCGGTGGTTTATTCAAATATACAAATCGAGTAGTGGAAAATGGAAGAAGACTTTGTTTTTATTGGTGGTAATTTCAATGGTGTTATTCATTCCAAAGATTTCGGTTCCATGATACGTTTTAAATGAATTTTACATCGTAATTTACTTTCACATAATGGCTCTTGGGATTCACATGCAACGCATGCGTATGTGTTTCTGTTAAGAACGTGACACGAGATATATCCTTCTCAAAATAGAAGGAATGAAACGGGACAATAGATTTGCGTATAACAATATTCTATTCACAACGATGATATGATAAAGTAGCATCGAGACGCAACAATTTCTTTCCGGAAACGGTATAACTTACATTATACAACGTATATATTACATTATATATATAAATATATATTATATATTACTTGTATGTATAACTGTGTATATGTATATGTATATATATAACGTAATATAGTATAACAACATTGCGGAAAGCTTTGAAAACACTCCATTCAATTATGTTTTATTTTCATTATTTTTTCTGTTTCGTCGTTTATTGGGACATATTTATATGTTATATATATATATATATATATATATATATATATATATATATATATATAAATTTATATATAAATATATAGATAGTATTGTATATATATTTATATATACAATTCATATGTATATATATATATATATATATATATATATTACTTCCTAGCATATATTTATGTTATGCTGTGCTACGTTAGAAACTTTGAACAATAATACTTTCCATTTTCAGCACATCACCTTTCGCACGAGTACGAGTATACAATAAATAAATATTCACTCATTCCGTTTGCAGTTTATCACACACAACTATGGTTTCGCAAGGAAAAAAAAGAGAAATTCTATCGTTTGCACCAGTAGCACTTTTGCAACCACTTGTTCGTGAAACGTACGTTTGTGTTTTTCTTTTGATAAGTGAGTCCTGCGATAGCCACGAAGAGGATAGCCAGTTAGCGGGAGAACGAAATTCTGTAAGGCATAACACTTGCGGATGAGCGTATGTAAATATAAATTGACAGGCGAAATAATTTAAAACTCGCGTTGAACTCTAAGCGCGCAAACTCTTTACCTCTTCTTTGACTATCCCTGAATCCTACAGTTGCTGTCACTTATACACCCTCGACCCGTGTAACCATACTTGTCTGTGACATCACGAATCTCTTTGACAAAGTAAAGATATTTTTCTTGTAACGAGGGAACCGTCTGGAGTCCGCTATTTCAATACAAACTCACCACAAATGTAAAACGGAGACATACAACAGGTTCTACTACGTTAACCGCTCGGTGAGATCAGCAGTGTTCGCTCATTTTTCCGCACTCATTCTCACAATATTTTAAAACTCGTTGGAACGGTACAATCGAATGTAAATCGCTACAATTTACGATTACGTGGGTGTTACATTAAGCTCTGTTGAAACGTACGTGTAAACTGGAAAAGGGCTCGATTGCTAAATTCGACGGTACCTTTTGTTTATAGTCAGAACTGATTTGAATAGCGCCATAAATGTGTAGTATTGATTGTACTTCGATACATTGTTCGTCCATTTGTGTTTACGATTACAACGTGTAATCGGTGATTTATGTGTCAATTTCTGATTAAACCATCATCTACCACTTAGACCAGTAAAAATGTCAAGTGGTAAATCGGCTGGTATATGGAGCGATTTAGCTTAGGCTCGTTTTCTTCAATTTTACCCGTGTTTCGATGTTCGATAACATTTGTCTTGTAACTGATAGACGATTCCATGCGAGAAAATATGTCGAAAATGTAGAACGAAGCTTTTACAGAAGAGTTTGAAGAAAGTTGAATTTTTAATTAGTTGGATACACGATTGTTCAAGAACGTGCTTATGCTAGTATAGGCGGAAGTGTACGTGTATCTGCGAAATATTTGACGAACGAGCATCGAAGGAGCCCAACTTTCTTGCAAACCGAAACTTCTTCGTGATACATACTTCCTTCTACAATTTTCTCTTATTTCTCACAGTGCTGTTTTCATCTTTTAGACTGTACCACCAGTTACGAGACATTTCGTATAACGTGTCGTTCGTATTTCGTGTATGCTGTTCTGAGATTGGTGATAAAGTGACGACGGGGGGTGAAAGATACATGATCCTCCCACACAAACAATTATAATTAGTAGGTATTGTCGCTCGGACAAAAGTGGTGCCAGCCACTTCTACATCACAACCAAGGGATCCAAATAGACACCTTCTAGATTCACTCGCGCTCGTTCTCCACTCTTCCTCTTTCGTCCTTTCACTCGAATAATAAAAAAAAAGAAATAATCAACAAGAAACTAAACACAGAAGCAGGTACTCTAAGAGTTAATCGTGTACCGTTACGATATCGATACAGATTTGATCACAAAGAGAGACGAAGGATAACCGACAGTAAACATCTAGTACGCTTCTTCAGAATGCCCCGAAGTGTGTCGAAAAGAAAGAAAAGAAAAAAGAGAAAATAACGCATAATGGAAATATATACATACATACATACATACATACATATATATATATATATATCGTTCCATGTCTGTACTAGTACGGTTTTGCTAGCAACATGTGAATTACATATGCTATGGAAAATATACAAATTCTTAAAATACTACGTGAAAATTATGGCTTCGTAACCGGTTTTAGAAAGCAAGTCAATTATTACACGACTCGGAACTGAACGTGTCCCTTTTGAACGAAATCACCACCGAGAAAATTACAAAAACGAAAAAGAATGAAAAAATAACCAGAAAAAATATAGAAGAAGGTATCGTTATTTCAAAGTACCATTCGCCCCCTGCCATTATTTTCTCGAATGTCTTTCTACGGTCGATCGCACATCACTTTGTCGAGTATGTGTAAACGTTGTATATGAATGATTCGTCGAGTGTGTGTGTGTAATGAATCTGGTTGCGCAAGGGGCATTACTTCGAATATTTATAGGAAAATATATGAGATTAACGTACACATCTGTATATGATATTATATACACACATACACAGGTAACGCGGTGACATACACAATATGTAACATATATGTATATATATATATATATATATATATATATATATATATATATATGTTATATATATATATATATATATATATATATATATATATATATAAACAGTATTCTTTTCCCTTCGATTCTCTCTCACGGTATGTATTTAACAACTGATTAAAGCTAGACATAACAATACTAAAAGTAATAAACACTACAAGTTGTTAACACATGTATACGAGCATTTCTGACAAAACTGTCTAATTAACAATAAATTCAATGAAATAATCTGCAATAATATGGTATGTACAGGGAGCGTCGTCTAGAAAGGAGAAATCTTTTGCGGTTTTAATCTTGAGAGGATCCTCCCTGTATATACAGAGCGAGGCATTTCGAACCGATCACTCGAATAACTCGCTTGCTTTTGAAGATAGAAGAAAATGCATCTGAGAAAACTTACTTGGTATCGAGAGGCTTATAATCTGATCCTTACTAATTTTTTTAGAAGTGGAGACTGGTCATTATATCCGTCTTGAAACATTTAAAAAAAAAAACAGTTACCTTCGTACCTTTTTGACGTCTCCACCTATAGAATAATTAATAACATCAGATTATGAACCCCTCGATACCAAGTGAGTTTGCTCCAATGTATTTTCTTCTCTCTTCGAAAACAAGCGAGTTATTCAGGCGACTTGTTTTAAATGTCGCACCCTGTATATGCACGTATATATACAAAATACATAATGAATAGCATCTAGTCAAATGAATATTAAGTATTCACGTAAATAACCAATCATTTTTACATATGTACACTTTGGGATAGCAAGAACTGCGTTACAACTGAGGGTCACGTCTCAACGTCGATTATTGTCAAAATCCATTGTGTCGCAGACTTGTACGTACGCGTCAGGCTTCGTTCTATCGTCTCTCGTTCGAATAGAATAAGAAAATCTGCGACACAGTGAACGCAAGAATCGCATAGTCATTTTCGCAGAGACATTGAGACGGATGATCGAACAGGAAGCTTAACGAAACGAAAGAGATAGAAAATAAAATCTGCGTAATCTCATTTCGGCACAGAACCGTTTAGTTTTCAGCGCCTCAGCAACGAAACATGCACACGCAGTAATACTAGTTACTCCACAAGCGATTGAGGATGCATTACAACAATGCCCGCGTTTCATGTCGCCGCGGTAATGTTTCTACATAGAGACGAAGACACTTGTATATAATGTATAGAACTCTGTACATATAGAAAACAGAGTTGCTAAATGGCAGTAGTGAATCAAATAAATCAATGGCGTCGTAATGCCGCGTTCTCCTCAAGCACCGGCGAAACCGTACACCTCCAGTACCCTGATCTCAAAGTCGCCGCTAGCACAAAGAGGCGGGTTATTGAACGTGGAGCACCGGTCTGTCTTACCGAATCTGATGTTCTCGTCCATCCATATGGCTTGTCCATCTCTAAAAAAAAGAAAATTAATAATATTAAACAACTAAGTAAGTTCGCAATAGCTGAGCCATCTTCGGTACATAAAACTAATAGCATTCTTTCGCAATATTTCTTACTCATTCTGCTATAAGCCAACGTTGCAAAAGGATACTATGTAACCTTACACACTCAAAGTGGTCTAACATGTTAAAGGCATTTTTCCTGATGGGTCACACCACTTCTTTTGTATATAAAAGAATGATACAAAAAGTCTCTTCGACCCAGAAACTTAAAACCGGTATGATTTTCATCGTTTAACATCTCTAATGCTAGGCGGCAACGAGTGACGATTCATTCGAGATGGCGCAGTAGAGTTGCGTGTATTGTAAAAAAAACAAAAATTACCCGCCGCCAATTGTTATCATTTTAGAATCTGCCGCCATGAACAGCTCAGCCGAATGATGGACCTTGGAATCATTGTGCGAAGAGTCCATCCCTACCCAAGGGTATTTTGCTCGTTCAGGGTACAAACTGAACAGAAACGTTTCACCTGTGCCGAAGTAGGCTTGTCTTTGTCCTTTGTCGTTTTTCATGTTTCGTTCGCACCATCTTGTGGAGCAGTAGGCACCAAACACCTTAACGAAAGAAATATTTATTTTACATTCCATCGAAATGAAACGGCAGAGTATGTTAGGGGAATTTTAAGAATGTGTAATCATGGAAAATCTTATTTTCAGCGGTATCAGTCTTTGTAGATTCAAAATAAATAGAAATCCTACTAAATTCTGTGAAATTTCATTTTCTAGCATTTTTTTCGAAAATTTTTCGAAGCCATATAAATGCCATACTATACATATATTAGTGTACAAACACTTACTTCATTGTTACAGGTCTTGATCATCAACAGAGTTGGTTCGTGTTGCTCTACCCTTACGTAAAACGTTGTCAACGAACAACCATGCTCTTCTGTTGTGTATAGCAGTATTGGTTGATACATGGTAATCCGCATCGGCAGCCAGGACCACAATGTGAACAACTAGTACAAAGTAAAAAGAAAATTAGTATAACGTACACGGTGTAAGACTGGTATTCGTGACTGTGCAAACATTAGCTTCCGGTAATTTTTCTAATCCTGCAAGGATACAGCAAACTAAATCACAGCAGCGAATCATGCGTTTGACTGAAAAAGGAAATTAAAAATAACGTAACTGTAAAGCTTATAAATATAACAAATTTTGTGTAAAATCTATCAATCACCGTCGTTTCGACGATCTTTATTCGGCATTAACGTATCGTATTAAATATTCGACCAATGTTTCGTTCATTCTCCTCGGCTAATTATATCTCTTAGAGAGCTCAATGTTCCTCTGTTATTGTTACCAGAATTAACGTCCAAGTGTTCGTAAATAAACCGAGAATATCCATGCGTATTCAATGATTAAACGTGAATTATTTTGTAACATTTCTACACACCGTAAATGCATAAAATTCCTCAGTCCGGTAATTAAATATCTAGTCACAATAAAGAAAACAAAAAAAAGAAGAAATACTATAAACTTCAGCACATACTACAAAAACTAAAAATGCATGTATAAAATGATGAAAAAAACATTCTCCATGCAAAATGCGATAGCATCATACAAATATAAAAGTAAACTGCTACGCTATATGTATAACTTTCAGTGAAACAAGATCGTGACTGATTGATGATGATACAGTGCACATGATATAACGGAGGATCAGCTGATACTAAAAATATACATTGACAACTACAACTAATTGCACTCTAGCAATACCGAAGTAGTTTAAAATCACTGGCGTCGTTTCACTACTTGTTATTGGTATTACACACTGATACGCATCAGCAGAAAAAAACTTATCCGACATTCGCATAAATATCACAGTAACACAAATTAATAAATGTTCATGTTCGGCGATGGTGTGTTCTATGGTGTCGCTATGAATGCGTAAAAAACAGAACAAAAATAACGCATGCCAAGTTAATAGCAAGGGGGAGGGCGGGGGGGGGGGGGTTGTGTGTGATCAAACTCGTAGCTTGGATACGTTCAGTGGATCACGAAGCGGTGCGTTGTTCTAAATCAGTATGGTAAATCAAATAATACACCATTCGGTTTCAACAAATAAACTGCAAGATACGAGACAACCTTAGGCAACAAAAAAATAAAAGAGAAGTATACAACAGAGGTAACAACGATATACCGTAACTACTAAAAGCTGTCACAATAACTCAATCGAGAACCAGCCAACGGGTGCTAGCACGTAGCTACCAAATGGGAGACAATCAAACTTGTTTCGTTTACATCGGTCTGACCCATTTTGCAATTTAGAGGAACGTGTGAACGATTGCCACCGTTCGGCCAACGTGACTCTATCGTACACACATTGGCCACTGCTATCTTGGGAGATAATAACAAAGATGAGAACGATGTGGACACTACCCGTAGCATGTACTTCGTGGTGGCTGTATGTACACCGATAACGACAATACCGACATGCCACAAAGAGAACGAGAGAGGCGACCAGCGTACTACAGAAAAAAACTCTGGCTATTGCGGTACTCTTTTGTTGTTTGACGGAACGACCGTCAAGTACTTACATCAGGCATGTCTAGAATCTGGGAGCATATGCTTTGTATGGGATAAACGCCCATTGACAGAGCACGCGGTCCAGGACTGTGTGCACCCTACACCCATCACCATTAAATCCATCATCATTCCAGTAACGCAGCATGACACAAGACAACATAGAACCGTCAGTTATAATTGGCGTACGGCTGTGGCTCGTCTTTATCAACGAGAATAATGTATATATTTAAAATGCGAAACACTGGTTAAGACCATATCGGAAAACACAGAGCGTACAAAAGAAACTGCCAGCAATAATGTCAACTTGTAATGTCACTTGCGGCACGGTATAATAGAACAGATGAATGCTCGACACTTTGCTATTAACCAGTGTGACAAAATAAACGTATCGATATGCTAAGAAAGCATAAAACATAATCGGTACGAAATCAAAGGATGCGTCGCTGCAGCGCCCAGTTCGTCAGTTTCACGGCTGTTACAACAAGATTGTTAAGAAAATAACTGCGACGGATCGTAGCAGTACACTAGTTGAAACTGGTTTAAACGTTCCGAAGGGCTCGCCTCTAATTTCTTTCAACGATCAACGACAACGTGCTCTCGTATAGCTCACAGTCTAGTATATTCTGAACGTCGACGTTCGTCTTTTCTTTTGGCAAAATGCACACCCTAAGAGTCTACCTTTCTCAATGATCATAAATGTGTCGTATTTGCAGAACACTGAAAGCCAGTGAATACCTGATGGATATAAATCATGAATTTGACAATAGAAGAGATCTTTGTTATTCAATTAATTCGAGAGGCGGTAACTGCAAGTGGATAGATGGTAACAGCGATAAAGCTGGCACGATAAAGTGTGACAAAAGGGTGAGTATGAATGAAATGTAAAACAGGTAGTAGTTCAGGAACAAAGGGCAGAGCACATGAAACTAACAACACATTTCCCAAAAAGATAATTATACGATACCCTGTCTTTGTATGTGTCTTCACATTCTTTCTGAAAACAAAGTGAATAATTGAACAGCTTTCGCATTGTTCGCCTTTCAGTTACCCTAAGAAACTATATGTTTATACGATGATCGGTCTACGTTTTTCATCTTACTATAAACATATTAATCAACGTGAGAGAGCTAGGGGTACTAAACCTTTTAACACCTGCAACATTTCTCGCAAACAAGAAAATAATCTAAACATTAAGATAATCGGCTCACATATATGCACGCCATTACTGTCAATGGTAATAGAGAATAATTGCCGTTAATATGCCAATGTAAACAATTGCAATAATTGTTCTGAATAGACCCTCCGGGCACAAGATCGACAGGATAATTTATCAAATTCGATCGCAGCGTGAGACGTATCCGATCGGATTTAGAATTCGTTTCATGTACGTGAGTCCACTTGCAAGAATCGGTATTTCTCGGTTGATCGACCGATCCATGTTGGATAAAAAGAGGAATACGGTGAACGTACTTCTCGTATCGTGAGCGTGTGCGACATCATCTGAATGTTGACTTGGGACTGGCTCGTGGGCAGATTGTCTGTGGACCGGGAACGAGCCAACGATCTGGATCCCGTTAATACGCTTCTACTTTTAAGAGCCATTTCTGTGCGCAAAAATACCCTTGATATGTATGCTGAGCTGAGTCCACGTATCCCAAATGCGGTACGCAAAAATTTCGCCGGCGTCACCTGGAAAATTCAAACGCGACATTACATTTCTCCGAATTCCGGTCTCTGCCGCGAGTATACCACCGCGCACCGGTCCGCACGTGTACCGATCCTTTTTTTTACTCACCGGTATTTGCCTGCAGAATTTCGACAATGCGGCGTCGATGCCGTTCTTGGAAATTTCATTCATCCACTCAGAGTTTTGCAAGGATGAGTGCTTATAGAATAATAAAACTATAGCCATCGCTACTCGGTAGAAGACCTGAAACATAAGAAGAAACAAAATGCGTGATTCACCGATGGAAATACAAACATGACTTAATTACTCTGGTGATATATCTGGAACGGACGATGCATATTAATCCCGATGCGCTTCTCGAAAATAGTTGCACCGAAGAGTCGCATACTGTACAGACGAAAATTTTCAAGTTCGATATAAATTTTCCCTTGTATTTTATAAATTTACACGCTCGATAAATATATAAGATAAAGCTCCGCAGTCTATTTAGAATTGTTGAAAGCATGAACTACTTTTGTATTTTTCGGAATACTCTTAACGGGAGCTCGGTAAATCTTCTTGTAAAAATTCATCTCTTACTGGCATACGATCAACACTCGAGTTTTACATTCATACTATTCCTGGAAAAGCATTTCTTGTATACAGGGTGTGCTGATGACATTTCAAGCAATTCTTTCCTTTGCGGAAATGTTCTCCGCGGCTTCGTTAAGGAATTATTCATAAACAACAGACTCCATTGAGCGTGAAGTTGGAATTGGCCAAACCGTAATCCGTCCGCAATAGCCGCGCTATGATTGGCCCGTTGTTTTTCATTAATAACTCCCTAACGAAGCCAAGAAGAACATTTTCGCAAAGGAAAAAGTTACTTGAAATCACCTCGGGAATCGCCTTTTTTAAGTAAGTACAATATTTTCGGGACACCCTATACATATATTCTACTTGATATTCTTGAACAGCCGCCAAAAAATTTTTCAACGAGCTCGCAAGAAGATGCAATAAAAATCGGAACACTTTGAGTTATATTGCTCCGTGTTCTACAAATACTGACCTTAATGCCTTCGTGTAGGAAACAGTCCATAACCCTGACTAGATGTTGGAATGGAAGAAGCTGTAGTATCCACCAGATCCAATCCATGTAAATTCTCTCCGCTCTTGATCCCGAGCAATGCCTCGCTAAATGTACTGCAGCCGATTTCTGCAATAGAAAGCACAAGTAAGAATTATATATCCCCTGATGTTGCGATTTTCCAGAGCTCTCGCTTCCATCGTCTGGCAACGCACGCAGTTTCGCTTATCTGGCCACTTTCATCAACTACCGAAGAATTTTCTCAGGCGTTCGATCAAAATAATAAATCCTTTTGGCTATGCCTTTAAAATATACTTTCATACGCATACCAGTCCATAAATCCGTCAAGTTAATTCAGAAAAGAAAAGTTCCGAGCAACTGAGTCAAAGAAACAGGAATTACATTTGTATTTCTTGAACGTATCTTTTACATTGTTTACAGCGACGTGTCGCACCCTGGCAAGAATAGTGACATAACTAAGAGCAAACTACGATTTTCAAGTTGGAACAGTGCTAAAAAATAAAACGTCGCATCTCTGACTATTAATTAAACCGCTAAAGGGCTGTTATGTTAGTTTTCTTTTTGAGCTGGTTCATATTTCTACTGGCGAGAACAGCGTCATTTTATATATATTGTTTCTGCAAGATCAAAGATGTCTGTACCATTTCGATGGAAATTTAATAATTGTCTGAAAATCGTTACCGTGAGAATACTGCCTTTCTTTCTCACTATTCTTGTCACTGTGCGAAATGATACAAGCATGTAAGATTCATCGCTCAATTCTTCCGAATCGAATTTCGAGCCAGGAAACTATAATTCGGTTCAGCTAGTTCCAATTTCCCAGAACGCTCTGCGCCGTTTACTTTGTGACAAAGTATATTACATTATATTTTATATATATATACATATATACGTATGTACATTGGATATATATATTATACGCGCGAGGAAATGCAAATGGTTTCAGGTGAAACATATCCAATTAGTCGAAGGCGTGACTCATCGATTCGAGATAGTAATGCTGAACGTACCACGTGCTTTTTGGTGATTTGCTCGACAGTTTTCCAGGTAACTTCGTACAGAAGTTTGGTTTGCGTAATGAACATTTTGTCTTTAGCAGCGACCAGGCTGGCCATACAATGATAACACTCCTCCTCTGTAAGAAAACGTATTTTGTGAATATATTCCGATTTCGAGCTATTAATAACTGGGAGCATGTCCAACCGCGTGTCTACATCTTTATTTATGCGATCAACCAGAGGAACCGACGTGCGGCACGCGATGTGAATTTCCATTGTGCTCGAAACGAACCAAGCAAAGAGAAGTGTGTCCCATCCGAGCAAACTGTTTACGTTAGTTACAGTGATGCATAATACTGTATCCGAACGAGATCCGTTTATCCGAACGGTACCCACCTGGCATGAAGTGAAGAAGAAGCGCTGTGATCGGGTACAGTGAAGGACTGTAGGTGATGTCGGGACAAGCGTATCCCAGCACAGATACAACCCTGTCTGCGACACTTCTGCCCTTTCTTGTCAGATTGTACGACAGGCAATGAGTGCTATCCACAAACGGCGGTAGCATGATTGATTTTTCCGGCAGCTCTGCAAACATACAGAATTCGAACCGTCAGCGACCGGACAAATATATAAATAGTACAGTATTTAATCCATATAAGTCCGTAGCAAGGGGTCTGCCGAGAGACATTTCACATGTTGGTGAAAGTTCCATAAAAGAAATAATGAAAAATAAAAAAGTTAGAAATTCGGATTAGGGAATCTCACCGATCAGTGATGCTAGAAAGGGACAAAACGGACCCTCGGTACTCTCCTCCTTTTCCCCTTCCACTATCCTATTCCATCACCATCTAACGTCCCCCACACTAAGCGTAGACACGATGCGCGTGCACATATTACTCTGGTCATCAGAGAGGGGGTACATCTTTTCACCGTGATTCCCCTCATCTGGCATCACTCCGCATAATGTGCGACCGAGGGTTCTCGAGTTTCGCAGCCCTTCAAGAGGGTATACCCCACGGTAGTGGGGATAGATCTGGGACATTTACAGGTCAGACTTTGGGACATTAATGGATAAACTACTGTATAATGTTTATCTGTTCCATCTGTATCATTGCTTTTTTATCATTGATTTTTTGAAAAAAAAAAAAAACAGAGATCGTAGAAAAATTTTGAGGCCAGATTTGAAATCAGCGTGAAAAAATCTACGGGAAATGATACATGGTATGATAAATCAATTTTTTTTCTGCTCGTGGTAACGTAGAAACGACTTTTTCTTGAAATTGTGCAAGTTTGACGAATTTTCTCAAGGTTAAAAACCATTCGTACTGTAATCTCCCTATTTCTTCCATATTCTGCAAAGATTCAACTTTCATTTAAAAAGAAAATTCATGGGTCCACCTCATTTCTATCGAAAGTTATTCCTGTTTGAATCGAGTTAGGTCAAGTTTTCCCACTGTGACACCGCCTAGTCGCAATCGCGCGCTCTATCCACTGACCCAACGCGCGCCCCTAATTTCTATAGATATAAAATCTAAATCGCACCTGTAGTCCCAAAAACTTGATTGACCATGTCCCAATAGAAGCCATCGAGCATGTTTTTGCCGTGTGCATGTTGACTGCAAAGAGCCGGCCAGAGCTGCGTCCTAATTCCGTTGTTCAATGGCCACGCGTTCTCCCTTATGACCAGCTTAACCTCCCTCTTTCTGCCAGCTTGTAGGAGCGCATTGACCTCGTTGAAGGTCTTTAGCGCTTGTTTCTTGCTGGTAGGCGACTCCGGCTGTATCACGATGTTCGTCGTGTCGACGTGCGGTGGAAACGCGTCGTCGATATCGACATTCGCCTCCTCCTCGAGTACCGACATCATATTCGGCTGGTTGTCCATCGAGGAGGGTGTCTGTGTGACTAACATCGCAGGTGGCGAGAACTACGGCGCGAGATTCTTCTTCATTGTGCCGTTTGCCCTTACCTTATCACCCATGGTATTTACGTCATGTCCTGGGATGTTTCAATTTTCATCTGCAACACAACAATCACACGTGGAATTAACAGGCTGCCATTCAATTATTGTTGATCCGTGCTCTATGTAGGGTACAGGTCATTGGAACGTTCAGCAAAGCAAGATCTGTGGGGTCCCATGGAAATCAACGACAAAAATTTTCCCCGACGATCACTTTGGCCAAGAACGCCTTTAAACGAAAACGACTTTGATTGACAGCGATTTCGGTCGACAACCAATTTGTCCGGCAACGGTGTTAGATTCGTTGTCGATCAATGCATAAGCTGAAACTTGAAAATTGCGACACGCCGCGCGTTTCTCCTTACAACCACAGAGATAACGATGGACTTTTGTTTCAGAGTTTAGAGGTCGCGACTTTGTTCAATGGTAACCGACGTGAAAAATATTTTAGAAAAATTCTTGTCTACGAAGGATTAAAAACGACAAGAAAATTATTAATTAAGTTCTACGAAGTGACAACTGTTTTCTCGAATGTTGTGTATACAATGTAATGTTTATTTCGAGACAAGTTGACCACTGTTATCGGCCAACCGAAAATGTCTCTCGTTAACTGAGATCGCCGAAGTCGAAGCAAAAGTCACATGTCCCGTGCGTGCACGCTCGCATATTATCAGCCGGTTTGTCCAATCGTGGCAATTGTTTACGATTCCAAAAATCTTCCGTAAACATCTTTCACATAATAACTGTGACCGTAGCGAACCGTATCATCCGTTTAGTACACGATACGTTTAATCGCGGCCGGTTCCGACCGCGCAAGAAACAAGGGAATGAAGGCAACGAGTGGGAAATTATCTGAGCCAACGCATTTCTCGCGATACCGCATAATGCACGTAGTTTTCGTTGACGTCGGTTTCGTTGCGGTACGTTTGGTCACTTCACAACCGAAACCATTTGTCTTCTGTAAGGATGCCAGGGTAAACAAGACTCACCGAGCGGAGACGTCACTTTTGCCGTCGAACGACGATCGTGTCGTTTTCTCATTCGTTTCACCTAACCAGCAGATAATTGTTAACTTTCTTTTAATTCAATCACTTCGACATCACGGGAGTTTTCATTAAACTGCGAATTTTTATGCACAATACAAATTTACCGAAATATTCAATTTTCTATTTTAGTATATACATATACATATACATACATATATATATATATATATACAATTTTCTTATTTCACCACGTTTATAAAAGGTGGTCCATTTATCTTGAGACAGTCAATTATCACGGAAACCAGCAGTAATATGAAAAAATGTTTTATAGAAAATATTCTTCGTATGAAGGGGCACATTTAATGGTGCTATGCACATTTTTCCATTGTGGCCTTTTTTTATTTCATATTGAATATGGGTTTAGTGTTTAATAGTCTTCCACGAATAATAATGATCAGCTAATTTTTCGTTCTACAATTATTTCCTGTGTAACCGTTTCAATCGCAGAGGAAACTGACCAAATATGGAATAGTATCCTAGTATAGCACAGTGCTACACCTAAGAATCTTACAAATATAACAGATCAACAAATTCTTGGCACGCTGCTGATTTCTATAGTAACTGCATAACTGAAACGCGACGTGTATTAAACAGGAAAAATAGTTGATAGAAAAAATGTATGTGAGATTAAATTTCGTTGCGAACCTAATGAAAACGCGATTTTTAAGAATTTTTTCTAGAAGGTGTAACGGACTTTTTCTAAACAAATTTTCTAAAAAAAAGGTCCAACAGAGCCACTCTCCCAGTGGTTGTAATGTTCAAGCGATTTCATCGGACTTATCGGTTTAAACCACTTGCTTGGATTTGTTTGGACTCCTTCTTTTTTACTGCTCCAGGATATACTGAGCTGCTATAAACTCTTATCGAGTGCATCAAATCGCTTAATTACCAAAGATCAAAGTTTTGAAAAGTCTTTAGTGCCGGGGATGAAAGGGGATTACTACAATAAGAATCCCTGTAAAGGCGAGTGGAAATTTTATGCATTTAAACCAATAGACGAATTCAAAGAACTCAAGAATATCAATGTATTCTTGTCAATTTATTATAAGTGGACTGTGGATCTTTATGCAAATTAAAAATATTCTGCATTAATTGTGGACAGCAGGAATAACAGAAATATTGACTTCGTCCCTTAACGACTTTTTTCTAACTAAGTTTTCGATGAAATCTTACGGATTATTAAAGTTTCTATCGATGTACATAATTAGATTTATGAAATACATTAAATCGCATGAAACATGACAATTGATATCGTTCGGAAACTTTTAAATAAATCTTCTAACTCCTAACGCATTCGAAAAATTGATTTTTTCTCCAGTTCAAAGCACTGTGCGTCGTCGCATCGAATTCGCAATTATTTTTGCACTAGTCCGACATAAACATTGCCTATGTTTTTGGACCAACAAACCACTGTACGAAGGAAACGTATGACAATGAGCTTCGATTTGCGCGGGAAGCGAGAGAGTGTCGAGCAGACAATGACCTCGACGACGTGTTTCTAAAGGAGGCAACCAGCAGGAGACAATGGATATATAATATCGCCTATAATTAGCCACGTAAAAGCTGTCGCTAATAATAAGCAAACCAGCCAGATGCAAAACCGGCTAGTGCCGGTGATCGTAGTGTACTTAACGGTTATTAATAAAATGCACCAGTTATCTTACCCGTCATAAACACGCTTAATACTTATCAACACACCATGTGCGACTCGGGGAACATTACTGTACACAATCCGTAGATAGACTGCTCGGCAGATAAAACATTTATGACAACGCCCGCCGCTGCGCCGCGCCGCGGAGGCTGCAAGGCAAACAGAATTCCCTTATCGTCGCGTGAAATTAACACAAATTAGTAATCTCGAGAACGAGGAAACCTATTGCACGTCGCGCCGCTGCTTAAATCCTTAAAACTTCTACTCTTCGATGCGTTTTATTCAGTTGCACGGTAGCCATTTTCTACTGGTACTCGGACAAATTATTACCTCTTATCACGGTAACGCCTTGATCCAAGAAAAAAAACTACGGATCCGTGTTTCTTAGATCCTGCGGTTCCACCATTTCTTTCTGACCTCGCACTACAGGAATTAATGGTACATTCGACAAGACGGCGACGCAAATGATATTCTGCATTGTTGTAATCTGCAGTGTTGTACGTTTGAAAGACATTTTCTCACGCCTTATTCTCATTGTTTGTTTAGAAATTGGTTTGAAACCGTATTTCCCTGTTTGTTTTTATCTTTCAGGGATCAAGATGAACGTTAATCACACCCGAAAGACTCCAATTTCAATATTTGTCGGGACTACGTCTAGTCAACTACAATGAATGTTCTTTGGCAAATATTTGTTCAGGGTAACAAAGCACTCCGTGATCGTATTTCCCGACGCACGATAGATATATCTGAAAATCCATGATTGCAGCATCTATCCGCACGTGTTTCGTCGAGTAAATTCGAGATCGATCCCGTAAAACTTTTTTCAACCGTGAGTGTTTGGAAACTACAGTTCCGTTTATTCGATAAACTCGGTTTCGTTAATACACTGAACAATATAGTTTCGTGGAACTATCCGAAGAATGTTGTATTTCCTTGAGAAGGAAACAGTTATCTGAAATGGCCTCAGGAATCGCTCCCTTCAATTAAGTACAAAATTTTCGGGACACTCTGTATGAGAATGAAATATAAGAAAAAGTATTGGTTAATAAAAATTTGTCTGACATTTCTTAAGAGTATCTTAATCATCTCGTTCACACTCTCTGAATTATTTTTAGGGTAATTGTCTGGAATCTTGGAATTAACCCTTTAGAATCGGAGCTATTTTCACACGAAAATTAAACATTTCTTCCGACATACAATATCTTTTATTTGAATTGGTAAAAATACCTAACACATTTAACATTGTAACGAATATTTTGAATAATGGTACAGCAATTTTTAGTGATGAATAAGGATTAAATTGGGGTAAATATCAGGGTGAGAGGACACCCCCGTCGCGAATAGAGACTGGCGGTCCGAGACTCGCACAGTTGCCACGGGTAGATAAATATTATTGCAGCTCCGGAGCGCACGGAGCACTTGATAGTATAAATATATCTCATCGGAGGTGATGGCAAACACGCGAACTATACGCGGCAACGTGCCATTGTCGGATCTGTAAAGCAAACAAAGATCGGGCGAAACCCGCGCGGCAACTGACAAATTTGCATAATTCTATTAACGCGTTCTCCTCCGTTAGATCCACGACGCGATCCGCGGCCGCTCGATCCCAACGATCCACCTCTCGTCCGACCGCGCAATCGTCGCCACTGATCTAACTGGTTAATTAGTTCAATTACAAGGTGGTTGTTTCGTGACTCGTTATCGTTCGCTCGTTGTACGGATTGCTACCGATTTCTTTGCCACGAGGCTGCGGTAATCCTTTTCTCGAGACCATGCTCGCTCAGATCGGATCTCTCACATTTCTCTGATCGATAACACGGTCCAACAGCCAAAAAACGTTTCGATTCACATTATGCACTATATTAATTTTTGCTCTTAGACGCACAATTTTTGAGAAAATTGAGTTTCAAAAAAAAGACACATTTTTCGACTTTGAACAAATATTGTGATGTTATTATGAAAGATATTGTATTGATCTTTACAGCAAATAAAGATTCTCTAGACTTTTTTTTTACATGTTCGTAATAGTCCGAATATGGTTTTTAGGGAAATAAAAGGATATTCTATCACCAATAAAAAAAAAAGATATTCTATCACTCTATTACACTAAAATTCATTAAAAGATTATTCCTACCCACTTACCGTAATATATTTTTTCTAATCATTTTTTAATTTATTTCGTGAAATTTTCTTGTCGAAAAGTAATATCTCTATCTCTATCCCAGACCACTTTGGCGATTGGAATTTTAATTACGTTAATAATCAACCAGGATTTATTATTGCACGTGGAAAAAGACGCGGGTACAGCTGGTATATGTATAATAAAATCGAGCCTGTATGATGTCTGTTTGTGATAGCATCAATTGAGAACGGCTTTACGTAGAAAGCTGGGGTTTGAGACATTAGACGCAGCGTTTCTTCCGGAAGGTTTTAGAGCAAACCACATTTGAAAAGTTCAGATTTAAAAAATCTGCGCAGGCGAAGCTTAAAAAATCTGCGCAGGCGCAGCTGAAAAAACCTGAGCAGGCGCAGCTAAAAAAATCTGCGTAGGCGCAGCTAAAAAAATTTGCGCAGGCGCAGCTCAAAAAACCTGCGCAGGCGCAGCTCAAAAAACCTGCGCAGGCGCAACTAAAAAAATTTGCGCAGGCGCAGCTCAAAAAACCTGCGCAGGCGCAGCTAAAAAAATCTGCGTAGGCGCAGCTAAAAAAGTAGATTCGTTCAAAAGTTTTTTGTCGTCATTAGTGACCAAATACGACTTTCGCCCTGTTTTGGGCACGTTTCTGCTTATATGATTGGCAATACCTATATTCAATTTGAGGTGCTCCTGCAAATGGCCACTGAGCCGAAGAAGTTTTTTTTCAAACTCAATTTTCTCAAAAACTGTGCGCCTAGGAGAACAATTAAGGGTAGGTTCGGAATCAGCGCAATAAATTCTATAATAATCGCATAGTGTGATTCGAAACGTCAAAAAAAAAAGGCTGAATTTATTGGACCGTGTAATCGCTTGATCGAATTGCCCGGCCGATTATTATTTACTGTCAATATGCTGGTTGTCGTTATTATTGAAACGTATAATCTCTTTGGGACCGATTAAGGCAGGTTCCGATTAGGCTAGAAAGGTGCGATAGAAAAAAGAATTTCATGAGAATATAAGAAACAGGCAATGTACAACGTTTCAGTCGTTTACAGGCCAAATCGAATAACTCCACTTTTTCAAATATTCTAAATTTAAGAAGAATTTTGAAAAACAATGTGTTTCATAACATTTCTCCACTTTCTGTTTTACGGAGTTAATCGATTTAGTAAGTGAACGGCTCGTTTGTTAATACTGGGTCGTAACGCGTGCTCGTGAATGACTTCGCAGTAAATATGAATTTTTAATCTAGAAAATTACTGAACATTAATAATTAACTAAATGGATGAAATTCGCAGTCTAATAACGAGTGACGGAATGATCTGTGTAAATTTCAAAATGAATTTTTACTTTAACACATCCATTATACCAGATCCGATTAAGATTATATCACGCGTTTTACTGTTCCATCTTTTATTCCATGATCGACTCCTATTTTATGGAATTTTCGAGATTGCTGGTTCGACAGTCAAACCGTTTGAATACGTCCAGTGATTAATAAAGCGATCCAGAAATTGAAATGCTTACATTAAAACCCGCTTGCATTTCATTCGAACTTAATAGCAGATTTCCAAGTGATCATCTGAAATAAGTAGATAATAGCCAACTTATAAGGATATCTGCGTCTAACGTTTCGAGGATTTCAATATTTAGCAGAATGAAATTCAGATTAGCCGTCTAATATCATCTCGGCCGAAGGTTCTTTTCAGAGACGACGCGACGTTAATTCGGTGGTCGTGGCGGCGCGGCGCGGCGCGGCGTCATTTGCGTCGTCGCACGGTAATAACGATTAGTATTATCTGAAAAGGAAAACGTGCACGGTTCGTTAAACATCCAGCGAGAAATTTCTCGTTACAATTGTCCGAGTGCCAAATATGCGCACGCGGCTCGCTAATATCATCGTAGCCTTGATTCCAACGATCCGCCGGAGTTATCATCTCATTCTCTTCCTCGGATCTTGTTGAATAATTCATGGGCTCGCCAAACGCGTGATTCCGCGAAGGAATAGCCGGGGCAGATATACATATATGTACTACGATTCTGTTTCCCCGGGAACGGGGGCATGGGTAAAAAAAGGTACCTGTCGCTGTCCGATCGATTCTGCGATTACTTACTGTCGAGAGGCCGAGTCGGGCTTTCGCTAAATTATTCCCGACT
Source organism: Lasioglossum morio (assembly GCA_916610235.2). Taxonomy (NCBI): domain Eukaryota; kingdom Metazoa; phylum Arthropoda; class Insecta; order Hymenoptera; family Halictidae; genus Lasioglossum; species Lasioglossum morio. The sequence goes on from OU744323.1 coordinate 323,392, forward strand.
AGAAATTGTAAGAGTACGAGTTGCAAACTTACGGAAACTAACAAACAGCCATAACACTTTTTCAGAGTCGAGATACAGCAATGTCTCGATCTCGATATATGCGAAAACTTCGGGGCCGAAATCTCGTTTACGGTAAACGCAGCGGAGACGCCACATTTGTTCTTCTGAATGGGGAGGGAGAATCGCTTCGACTGCGATTTATTTTCATGTTAGTACTTGCCTCTCGATGAACACAAAATACACTAAAGTCTTAAACTACAAAGAAAAATATGTATAAAAAAAACTTTTGAAAAACCACGCAATTATGTCATCCGTATGCGATGATTCGTGTGCCATGTCGGTATTGAAAATGTTGTTGACAAGATAATATTAAAGCTGAAATGAATCCCGTGTACGTGAACATTTACGTGAGATACACTTTGTCGAGAGAACATCTGCCAGGATAAGTAGAATTATAAACAGAATGAATCTAAGCCAAACACGAAATGCTTGCAAAGCTTGCAAGTGAAAAAGTGGAGCCCTATAACAGACCTAAATGCTATTTTGCTTCAGAAAATGTATGAACGTTGCGGGCAACGGGAACTATTCGAACAGCATCAACGAGGATGCTGACTATCGTTTAAACGCAATCTGGAGTGGTGTGCTTCCACCTTTTTAATTGCCCATCCGATCAATTAAAAAGTCTGTGGTAGACTGGCAGTGATCTGTGAGTATGTTGCTTTAAATAGACGAGCATCATCAGACGCGCATCGGTATCAGCATGTTAACAGGCCTCTGTGATCAAGCTAGCCGAGGCGCTAGTGAGGCGTTTCGAACATTTCTCGAAGCGACGCGGCTTACACTTTCAATTTTGAGTAGTAGTGACGCGTGACGTACGACCCTCAGTTATAACACCTTCGTGGTTTCTGATCATTCTTTTCTTCAGAAACTGAAAAACTTCGTTCAAGAAATGTTTTCACATTCGAAGATGTTCACTTCAGGGAGTGACTACTCGCATTTTTTATATTTAAAAATGTTCATCAATTATAAGATCGACAGATCGACCTTCTGGAATGTGTAATTTATTATTTAATGCATTATTCAGTCCTTGACCGAACGACTGTTCTGAAATCTGTAATGTTCTACTTTCTTGCGAAGAATTCCATAATACATACCACGTATTTTCGATTAGATAAACAGATCAAAGAATAAGTGATCGAAATCTCTCAAGTGCTTTAACGAGATAGAAATTTGTGTGTACCTTCCACAAAGTCGAGTAGTTCCAATGAATTTTTTGTATACCACGAAACCTTGTCTGGTCCAGATTAAATCTACACTAGCCCTAAGATTCACCTAACAGATAGCAGTATCTTTCTTCCTTAGAATGAGTTTCAATAAAGACACAGATTGTTGCTGAATCAGATCTGATTAAACAATATGCGATAAATACTAGAAATCAATCGAACGATCCCGTAGATACAATAAAAATTCTATTGTTAGAAATCACAAGAATACATTCCTAATCAAATTAATTAATTGAAGAACCAAGTCATCGTGAAGAATCAATATGCACACTAGCCGTGTCACGTAAAATACGGATGATATTTAAATTTAATGAACTTTAAATGTTGTAATCATAAATTAATGTAAAATAAATGAAATTTTAATAAAAGTTTGTAGAAAAATTTCGTTAAGGATAACAGCATTATATCTTTAGTTAGGAAGTTCATATTTATAAAAAGATGTTTGCGACCTCAATGTTGATTAAGATCAATTTTAAATGCAGAAGTTTAAATATGTAAATTAACATCTGTTCGACATTTAAAATCATACGTGACGCGAGTTCAGATGGGTTTCTATCTTTAAAAACATTGAAATATTTTTATACGAAAGGACTTTAAGTAGTAAAATATGGCATAGAGAGGCAAGAAAATATTCTGATTGAATAACAAGCAGCAAGGAGACTGTAAAATGTAAGTTTTGCCGCAGCTTATCTCGATAGTGTAGATCGGGCGTCATCTGACCGAAGCGATCTCCTAATTGCCAATTTTCTAGAATCTTTACTGTTCTAGGCTGCCACACTTGGCTAAACGGAACCTACAATTACTTCATTAGTGCTTGATTAACGAGTAATTCGTGTTACTTAGGCTTTTCTCTCGGGCTTTCTGGAGATCTGCGAACAATTTGCCAATGGTTATGCAACTTCCTTAATGAGCATAATCGTGAACTCGCTTCAAATTATCCATATCTTCGTAATACCATTGCATTTAATTATATTACGTAAGCTTCGCTTGTAATAATCGTATATTATCATAACATCAATATTACATAGCAGCTGATAATGCAGTCGTATAGCCTGAATTCTGATCAGTATTTATAAAATTGTGAAATTGTAACAATTTTTATTCAATTTTAATGTCTGCAAAAAATGTGTGCGTTCATTTAAATGTTTCCGAACAGAACAGCAACCTTTTTGCAAAGCTATATTAATTTATTTATTAAGAAGGAATTATTAATGGAATTATTAATATACTTTCATTCATAATGCACGGCGTGGACGTCGAAACAGGGAATGCAATAATTTCGAACACGTCACATCCATTTTCATATTCACAATTATCCAAACATTTGGTCTTAATTTTCAAGAAAACTATTTACATTTAACAATTAATGTTAATTACGGTGTTAAACCTAACCAATTATTCGCAATGCTGTTGCTGCTACGATTTAATTCGAAGGTCTCTATTATTAAATTGATTAAAGCTTTAATTTTCATTTATTATTAACCCTCGCAAGGTAAGGTCTAATAACACATAAATAGTAAGGTGGGGTCTCTTAGACCCCGACAAATGAATCTCATAAATAGCCTTGTTTTTAATAAATTTATTGATAAAGAATAACATAGGATAAATAGTAAACAAACAGATTTAATTTTATTCGTATAAAAATTCTTTTGAAAAATCTGAAGCTGGGTTCTCTGAGACCCCGCAATACCTTTTGAATTATAGTTATATATTAGTTAGTTAGTTGTATATTAAGAATGATTGTTCCAGACTACAGGATGTTATAAACACAATAAAGAACGCTTCTGTGCCATAGTCATTTAATCCATAAGAAGCAGCAGACGAGAATTGTTCTTTCCTTTCGGAAGGTTTCAAATGTAACTCAAGGTCAATTTCATATTTTTGAAATGAAACGTCACATCTCTTATCTCTTAGGATGCGAGGGCAAGTTCATAGGCCTAATCGACAAGGTCATTTATAGTCCCAAAACACATGGTAGCGTAATCTTCCGAAGTACATCGACTTGACGAGGTGAAGGTCGAACCACTGACTATCAATTGCGAAAAACGATAATGCACGACGTACTTTTACGTACGCGTTGCGTATGATCTTGCACCACGAGTCGTTGAACTCGCTTTAAATACACTTCTCGCATCGTACGACAAAAAGTGCAATGCTTTATTAACATTCGCACTACCGAGAGTCCGTTGAAACGACGGATGCTTTTTCTTTTACAATTCGCGAAGATATAGAAATATGTATATTCTTCAGGAATTTTTTTCTTTTTAGAATAAATCATTCTGCTGTTATCATTATTATTATTATTATTATTATTATTATTATTATTATTATTATTCGGACACTCTCAAGAGACGATAACTTTTGGAATATTTAGACTTGGACTTTTCGGAGGAGCTGTACAATTGGTTTACTATACGATGAGGAAATTTTGTTTTTTCAGAAAGCTTAAATTAATTATATTCTATCTTCTCAAAAAAAAAATCCAAGTCCTGCGATCCAATATTAATAAATTCATCGTCTCTTTAAGAGTATCCTCTTTAGGATGTCGTTTAGGGCTTTGTAGTTCTAGCGATAAACAACAATGAGCAAAGAGGTACAATGAAAATTATATGTGACACGCAATATCTGATACATGATAGAAAATGGCGGTTTTTTATTTCGTTCACGAAAAGGAACCGTTTCGCTTGGTCGAAGATATTTTTGTAGTTACATTGTTCGAAGGAATGCGAGAATTCAGTCAGAGATCAATGATGGATATCTCCGTTAATCAATTGTGCAAGATCTTAAAATAAAACCTGCGGACGGTATCTGATTATCAAGACATCGAAACTGGAACTCGACCGAACCTGAGACCTTTTCCTTTATTACGAATACAAGTCTCACAGAAGACTCGGCTCCGATGGCATCATTCCAAATCACATGACACCAAGTGCTCTAGGTATATCCAAGTATTTTTTTCTCTGTCTCACGCGACATCGCGCTATTTTAATGAGATGTATCCGTTCGTTATAGGCGTTGTAGTTATTTTCAAGCTTTACGCGCGGCTTGCTCCGTGATACCACGGCATTTCAGGCCCTAAATCGTTGCGATGCGAGTGATGTGGAACATCGCAAGTACTAAGGGAAACCCTAGTAGCACAAAAATATTGTATAAATATTTTTTTCAAATATTGAAAAAATATTTTTTAAGCCACATTTTTTAATATCAGAAAAATATTTGATCTGAATATTGTATACATATACAAGAAATATTAATTGAATATTTAAAAAATATAAGCTAAATATTCAGAGAATATAAACGAGATATTTAAAAAATATAAAGTAAATATTTAAAAAATGTGAATCCAATATTTTAAAAATATAATTTGAATATTTAAATAACATTCAATAAAATCTTTAAATTTAAAAAAAAAGACAAAAATTAAAAACTACGGTGTATGCATATACTTTCTATGCAGTGCTTGAGGGAATTACCGCCTTGTCTTCGAAAGGACCTAATTACAATTAAGAAATTGTTATGGAGTGGGCGGGATTCGAACTCGGGACTGACCGTTTACTTGATGATGCGCTACCTCGCTGAGCCATGCGAACTTACATTTTTACATAATTACTTTTTAGACTTACAAAGGCTCAAATCGTATCAAAACATATTATTAATATAAGAGACAAGCTTGTGTTATAAATCTTTTTTAGTTAAAAATCAAACTACTTTTTTTAATGAAGCATATTATTAATAGTATATTAACGACAAAGATATATATATTTTTTTCTTAAGTACAACCAATTATCAATTCTTCAATTGCCCACAGTTTTTACTAACTTTATTAATATTTATATTTGAAGACTTTACGTTTTTCTATCAAACACTTCTATATCCTATATAGCTCGCGCTCTGCAGTCAACCATTCCATCGGAATGCTATTAGCTTGCTAATGAATGAATGCATTTCCGCTGCAACAGGGCCAGGGCCTCTGCCAAATACTTCGAATCAAATGTTTATATTTTTTGGCGCCGCGAGTCTAATTTCCAGACTCTGTTTATACAAAGCCGAGAAAGATCCCGAATAGGTTCCAGAGAAGCTATACGGATAGATAACTATTTCCCGATCCCTTTTCTAAATATTAAATGAATCTTTATTTCATATTACGAAAAGAATATTTTTTTTAAATATTCAGGAAATATTTATTTCATATTATGAAAAAAATATTTTTTTAAATATTCAGGAAATATTTATTTCATATTATGAAAAAAATATTTTTTTCTAAATATGCAGGAAATATTTATTTCATATTATGAAAAAAATATTTTTTTCTAAATATGCAGGAAATATTTATTTCATATTATGAAAAGAATATTTTTTTCTAAATATAAAATGAATCTTTATTTCATATTACGCGAAAAATATATTTTTTTTAATATGCAGCTAATATTTATCAGATTATGAAATATATTTTTTCTCATTATAAAAGGAATCTTTATGTAATGTTAGAACTATAATATTCTTTTTTAATATGTAGGAAATATTTCATGTTTATCATGGAAAAATATTTGTTCTAAAATATGATGTAAAGTAAAATGTTTACTTTTAATTTAATTGGAATTCGTGTGTGTCACTTAATCGACATACATTTATATTATAACACCATTTATTAACTATGAGTCTGTTGCTACAAACTTTTTAATCTTACAGTTCAATCACATATTGTGTAAGACGTGTAAGAGCTACACGGTTATTTATTGTGCAACAATTTTGTCGCATTAATGTTCTTATAATATAAATGTATGTCAATTAAGTGACACACACGAATTCAAAGTAAATTGGAAGTACAAATTTTACTTCCAATATTCAATGACGATTTATTTTATATTTGAAACCAATACTTCATTTGTAATATGAAAGGTGTGTATGTCTTCCAGCGTATTCCGGAATAACAATATTATTCCATGATAAACATAAAATATTTCCTGGACATTAAAAAAAATATATTCTCTTTTTAATATTACATAAAAATTCATTTTATATTAAGACAAAATATTTTTTCATAATATGAAATAAATATTTCCTGAATATTTAGAAAAAAATATTTCTTTCATAATATAAAATAAATATTTCCTGAATATTTAGGAAAAAATATTTTTTTCATAATATAAAATAAATATTTCCTGAATATTTAGAAAAAAATATTTTTTTCGTAATATGAAATAAATATTTTCTGAATATTTTTAAAAAAATATTTTTTTCGTAATATGAAATAAATATTGTATGTATATTTAAATATTAAAAAAAGATTGAATCTCTTTTTAATATTATATGAATATGTATACAATATTTTGTGCTACTAGGGAATATTCAGAGTAACGATAGCTAGCCATTTTATGATACTTATTTAACGAAATATCTAAACATTTAGAATAAGAAAATTCGGATTCAAATGATTCGGAACATTAGAGTATACGAATATACAATTATTTTATGGCAAAATTAAAATTTGTTGAAAATAGCTTGGCAATTAATTAAAAAAAGAAAATTGGGATGCAAGTACATAATTCGGAACATTAGAGTGTACGGATATACAATAATATTATAGCAAAATTAGTATTAAAATTTGTTAAAAGTGGCTTGGTAATTAATTAAAAAAAGAAAATTGGGATGCAAGTGTTTGGGAACGTTGGAGAACAGTAACGTCATTTTATGGGTAAAACGGTATTAACAATTTTATAATGTTTTATATTGGCACCTTGGAGGACATTATTGCTTACAGCCTACACGCTAAAAAGGTCTCACCGTAAGAGTTCTGTCGGCGCTGCGAATAGAGACATTCATTCATTTCATTCACCTTTCGAACAGGTGGCGTTTACCTTCTAACGGGCTCTCTTTCAACGGGGGTTCGTTCAAGCGTCTCGATTTTGCAACAAGTCAGCTGATTCCGATGCCGGCGGGCAATCAGCTGTTTGCTCTTTCATAGATTTTTGGCGTGTGTATCGGCCAGCATTGCACGGCCTATTGGACATCCAATCGATAGCCGTGAGTAAACAGGCCTGAACGTGTTACGCGGATGTTACGTTTTATGGGCGAGCTATAATTACGCGACCATTAGTGTTTAATGAAATGTGGACGAATTGGCATCATTGTGCAATGATTCGCGGGTCACGTCGCTCACCGGAAACGGAGGAGAAGATGTCGAGTGCGAATATATTCGTCGGTGATCCTGGGACTATATTTTATCTTTTTATATATCTTCTATCTTTTATATAAATAAAAATTAAATGCTGTTCGTTGGTGACCGCATCACTTGAGAACGGCTGGACCGATTTGGCTATTTCTTAAAAAAAAACATGTTCGTAGTAGGCCAAATAAGCTTCTTAGGTAAAGAAAAATTGGAAAAGTTGCCCGGAAAAATGGAAAATGAAAGAGCTTTTTTCTATGGGACTTTGTATGAACTCAAGTCCATAGCTCACGATTCGAACGATGGATATGCGTAATTCTTTTTCTGTTTTGTTCGTTATAGTCCTGTAAAAGATTTCAGGGAAAAAATTCGTGACAATTACAAAGAAAAGTCGAAAAACTCGGACAAGAATCATAATTTTTGAAACGATATAAATAGCAGGTTGACATGTTTGGCTGCGCATTATTTTTATAAATTCATGAAACGATCGCAACCAAATTTATTGAAACTTGGACAGGACAACGTCTGTCGGTTCAGCTAGTATGTAATAAAATCGTGCCTGTATGTCTGTTTGTGACGGCATCAATTGAGAACGGCTGAACGTAGAATGCTGGGGTATGAGACATTAGACGCAGCGTTTCTTCCGGAAGGTTTTAGAGTAAACCACATTTGAAAAGTACAGATTTAAAAAATCTGCGCAGGCGAAGCTTAAAAAATCTGCGCAGGCGCAGCTCAAAAAATATGCGCAGGCGCAGCTAAAAAAACCTGCGCAGGCGCAGCTCAAAAAATATGCGCAGGCGCAGCTCAAAAAACCTGCGCAGGCGCAGCTGAAAAAACCTGCGCAGGCGCACCTCAAAAAACCTGCGCAGGCGCACCTCAAAAAACCTGCGCAGGCGCAGCTCAAAAACCCTGCGCAGGCGCAGCTCAAAAAACCTGCGCAGGCGCAGCTCAAAAAACCTGCGCAGGCGCAGCTCAAAAAATCTGCGCAGGCGCAGCTAAAAAAACCTGCGCAGGCGCACCTCAAAAAACCTGCGTAGGCGCAGCTCAAAAAATCTGCGCAGGCGCAGCTCAAAAAATATGCGCAGGCGCAGCTCAAAAAACCTGCGCAGGCGCAGCTGAAAAATCTGCGCAGGCGCACCTCAAAAAACCTGCGCAGGCGCAGCTCAAAAAACCTGCGCAGGCGCAGCTCAAAAAACCTACGCAGGCGCAGCTCAAAAAATATGCGCAGGCGCAGCTAAAAAAACCTGCGCAGGCGCACCTCAAAAAACCTGCGCAGGCGCAGCTCAAAAAACCTGCGCAGGCGCACCTCAAAAAACCTGCGCAGGCGCAGCTCAAAAAATATGCGCAGGCGCAGCTAAAAAAACCTGCGCAGGCGCACCTCAAAAAACCTGCGTAGGCGCAGCTCAAAAAATCTGCGCAGGCGCAGCTCAGAAAACCTGCGCAGGCGCAGCTGAAAAAATCTGCGCAGGCGCACCTCAAAAAACCTGCGCAGGCGCAGCTCAAAAAACCTGCGCAGGCGCAGCTCAAAAAATCTGCGCAGGCGCAGCTCAAAAAACCTGCGCAGGCGCAGCTCAAAACACCTGCGCAGGCGCAGCTCAAAAAACCTGCGCAGGCACAGCTAAAAAAATCTGCACAGGCGCAGCGAAAAAAGTAGATTCGTTCAAAAGTTTTTTGTCGTCATTAGTGACCAAATACGACTATCGCCCCGTTTTGGGCACGTTTCTGCTTATATGATTGGTAATACCTATATTCAATTTGAGGTGCTCCTGCAAATGGCCACTGAGCCGATCCTGTAGGTTGCACGGTTTATGAGTTATAACACAATAAGTGTGCGGTTTTCTTAAACTTTTTGGTTCACAGACTTTTTAAACAGCTGTAACTTTGCAACGGTAGGTTTTAGGAAAAATCTGGGACCACCTCGGCGATTATAAATTCAATTACGTTAATCACCAACCAGGATTTGTTATTTTTTATAGAAATATTATAGAATAGCAAACGTCATACCCAATGAATGATTTTTAAAGTTCGTGCCAGATTTAAAAATGATGCATAAAAGTGGTTATACCCGAAAATAGAAGTTTTAAATAATGTTTTTGAAGTCTCTAAAAATCAGATACCAACTTTTGCAATCAACTGGTATAATATTTAGTTTCAACGTGAAACGATTCGGGGAAATATTAACAGTTCTTATCTTGCCTCGAGGAGATTGAAAACTGAAGTGTAATTTGTTCGAAAATGAGCTTTGGTCCTTGGAGCGTGTAGAAAATTGAATACGAGGCGACATTTAACGGGAAATATTCGATCAAAATCGGAGATGCGATTATTGCAAAAATGATTTCAGTGTTTATTATAAATGAAAAATATTGCAAACATGATAGAAGAATTAACATACGTAAATAAATATTGCAAAACAGTGAAGAGAGACAGCGGATTTTATGCATTTATGACGAAAAATAATAAATTTGAAACTCTGAACGGAAAGATTACATTGCATATTGTAACGAAACAAGGTTGACGCTAACAAATATAAAAAAAAAGAAAGGTTTCGATCATTGCAACATAGTATGTGGATGTATATTTTTAAAATAGATGTTTTTCTCACCGCGAATAATCAAGGGGTACCAAAAGCTGGCATAAAAGTTATCGCTGTGTGATAGAAATAACTATACTTGACCGCTGCAGACCGCTCATCTGCGGTCATAAAAATTCAATCATCGATTTAATTGCAAATGTTACTACATCTGGTTATAGTTTAAACAGCCATATAGTAAATTTCCGATAATAAATTTACGAGATAAAATTGTTCTCTGTTGTATAAAAATAGGTTATATTTATTAATAGGTAAAATGAACCAATTTCTGGTAAAGAAACAAAGGGAACAATGCAGTTTCTTCTCGAGCGAAGTTTACGATGATGATTTCATGTTTATTCTTTCTTTGCCAATTTTACATGTACACCGACGTACATACGTGCATTATTTGTTTCGATATCCTGGCAGCTCGATGACAGTAATATCAAGTAGAAACAATAAGCCAGACACGAAGCTTCTCATTTGCAAAAATGACTACAGATTAGGGCAACTTGCGGCTCGCGAGCCATAGACTGGGTCCTTGCGGATCCTTACTCCTGGGTCCTTCCCCCCAAACTCCTATGGAGTGTACGAGAAGGTTGGAGAGATTATGATTACACTGGTGGTGGCAGTTGTGAAACGACAAAACGAAATTTGTGTTAGCATTGTTGTCTTATACTAAAAATGATCGGGGCAATTGTTCGATTGCTGTGACCGATAAACAGAATAGAAAAATATTAAACGTTTCATTGAAGAAACGTTCTCCGTCGGAGCATTGTCATCGCGGGGTTAATTATACTTTCCTCGTGTCGATAATTTGCATGCGAAAGAATCGATTCGCAGCACCGTACATATTCATTAAGTATGTGTTTCGCTTCCGAACAGCCTGTATCAACAGTTGAAAACGCTCGCGGCAAAGATTATTTCGTCGGGACGTTCAATCGCGATTACCCGAGGTGACTATTGGAATTAATTATAGTCCCCGAGGCAAACGTGCGAACGGTTATTATGACTGACGATGCGCGTCAGGTCTCTGAGAAAAGAAAACAGAGTGTGAGAGACGCTAACGAGAAGATAAACTTCTCGAAAAGGATTAGCACTTATTAAACTACCTAACCAGTGAGAAGTTTTTAGAAAATATTTCAGACCCCGAGACTGTGTTTACGATTCAATGCCGTTTCCAGTTCTAACTATAGCGAGCGGGTCAATGAGTGCGGCAGACCTTGCGACCTTCTTTTTCATCGGGCCCTAAAACCTTGCACGCGTTTCTGACACGGAGGCGTCAACAGTTTCAGTGCCAATCCATCAACCTCGAACATTCCATCAAATCAAAATCATTTATGATTTAATTAATCAGAATAATATACAATTATTTCTTTAACGAAATCACCACTGAAATTGTCAGACCCATCACGCCAAGGACTCTCTCTCTCTCTCTCTCTCTCTCTCTCTCTCGATTTCAATCGCATTTCGCGGATACTAATTGGTACAATGAATACATCAGCATTGAAAAATTAATTTTCAAGTCTGGACAAACATGTCTGTCTCCTATTTTTGAGAGACGCGGCACTCAAAGTGTTAAACGAGGTCCATACAGAGTCGTCAGACGAGGGGAGGGAGCACGAATCGAGGGGAAAAAGTTACCCTCTCTGCAAGAAAAACGGCAATCAAATCTTTTTCTCCACTTAATAATTCTAATAAATAGAAAATATTAATATCATTTGATTTCTCTTCTGCCTTAAATTGTATCAACTCGTTTTTGCAATAACTTATTATATTCCATTAATCTGCTTAATTTTTTGTTGTGTGCACAGAGAGACATTGATATGCATCAAATCAATACAGTTGCATTGACCAATGGTGGCTAAGCGGAAAACATTTGTGCATCGTCGTAGCGATATATTAATTTCGCGAGACCGTGTACCGTAATGTGCACGATAACAGCAGCAACGATGGGCCGCGATAAGTGATCGGCCAGCATCCATTCGCGATTTCATTTCGCAACGACAACCGATAAAAATGATTAATCGCATCGAATTGATCGATGACGGTACGACCATTGCAAACATCGTGACTAGTGCAAATAACGGCAGATACATTTTCAGTGAAATAACTTTATGTTACGTAATAAACAATACACGAATACTCTACACAACAACAGTGGTGTGGGCACGTTTGTCTCAATTGAGGCAAAACCGTCCCCACCACAGCGCCTACTGTTCCCATCCAGTAAGCACCGTTTCGAAAGAGAACGCGGACGAAGGTGCGCGCTGCACGAAACAGACGTTGGTGGGGGAAACAAGCGTTGGAGGGGCTACAACCGTGTACAGTGTACAGCACTGCTCTACTATAATAGCGCTATACATATTGGCAGTTACGACAGTGATTCTGTCAATGATCTATGTATATTGGCATTGCATGCTTATCGCCTATGTTGTTGTTGTGAATAGTAAAAAGAATCGCGAACAAGTCAGCAAATACTCGACACAAGAAAATTCCAAAATCACACAGTATTACTCATCTGATAAGTCACTTTTATCGCACCGCGGTGACTCTAGATAAAACTCTTATCTGAAATCCAAATTATTTTTATGTACCTATGCACACAACAACCCTTCAATCCATAAACAACAATATACTTGATACGACGTTACCAATGTTCAAAAAATATTTTTATATTTTCTATTCTACTACTGAAACTATTCTTCAAAATTTACATATAATTGTTTAAATAAACAGAATTACAAATTGGTATTTCGAGTTTTGTGGGGCGGACATATCGATATGAAAGAAATCGATGTGTCGACAAATTATTTGTTACAAAGAAAATTATACAATATATAAAATACTTAATGGCACAGTGCAAGAAAGGGATAAGAAATGGAAAAATGTGTCTGACAATGAGTGGTTTTAAAGAAAAATCGTTGAGTTCGGAAACAATAGGTATTGCGAACGTTCAGAACATTGCATTATTCATCTGATAATCTGCTGTTATCGTACCGTAGTATTTCTCGAGGAGAAATTGAATATCACGGGCACAAAAGTAAAGCGGGAATGACCGGGTTGTTCTAGCTAGTGGATTCTATGAGACTTCAAAGAAAATGCCACGAACCTCCGTGCCTCGATCGATTCCGTTGCGTGCAAATACACCCACACGGAACACGTGCGAAACGTAATACCTCCCAGTCAAAACGGGCAATATCTCTCATTGGCTTGAGATATCGGTTACACATACCCCGACTATACTGCACTTATTATGTGTCAGGTATGCTGAAACAAATTCTTTCAGATTTTCCGGTAAAGCATCGTTAATAGACTGCGAACACATTCGTGGAAAAAATCGCACAAACTCTAAGTAAATTGTTTCATTTTCGTAAATCGTGAGGCAACGCGGATCAGCTGCTCTTAGGTTATAGCTAGGTTTAGTGTTCAGAAATAATTACAGAAAATACTCGCTATCATAATTAACACGTTCGTTATCAGCGTTCATTTAAAAAACAGTCTTTATAGCTATAATTAGACTCCAGATTTGTGAATGCAAAACACAAGAGCTACGTGGATATTTATTTCCTTCCTCGATAATTGTATTCAGCTTCAAATAATACAGCAGTATGTATTATCAAATACTTTAAATGTGTTCCACTCTTTCGCACCTTTTCAAGGGAATGCAACATTTCGGGGGACACTTTGTAGAGTAAATACCGAGTCGTTTGTCAGAGCTACATTTGCTTAGAAGGGTGGCCGGAATTGATTTCCCACAAGTAGAAAACAAACAAATTACTAAAGCTTGACGCGTATCCATTCTCTTTCGGTGCCCCATGCAACTCTGTTGCAGCGTCACGCGACGACAACTACATTGTATGTAAATCCCTTTGATGTTTACACTGTAAGGAACAAACAGAAGTTGTTTCCTCGAAGCGCTATAAATGTCAGAAGTTCGCTTGGAACATAACTTTAGCCGCGATAAGGGCTGGGATATATCGAAGCGTTCGATCAAAAGTGTTGTGTAGGGTCTCTCTCCTCCGATGGGTCGATCTTTAAGCGGCTTAAAAATTACTCTCCCGTGCAAATTCGATTACCGTATCCGTTTTTTCTGCCGCATCGTTACTACATGTACACGGTGTAAAGAAATACTATGTCGCGACTATCATAGCGCGATTGCTACACCCCTCGGTTTCGTGGGAATTGGTGCGAGGAAGCTGCCGCAAACTTCTTCTCAATGTCAAAATCACACGGAAAAAAAATGCATATTATCTTTTCATCCTTCTCGAGCAGAATACGATGAAATAAGAAAGTGGGCCTTTATGCACCTTGCGAAAGATTGCGCCCGCACGCAATAAGATCGATCGAGAGATTCGCCTGGACTTCGCGCGGTTCTCGTTTTCTTAATCGGCTTACCCGCGGAGCTCGGTCTTTTCGTGAAGTCAGCGACTGATCAAGAAAACAGACTGCTTACCAGGCTAACGGGATTGCGAGTTTCCTTTCGATTATGCAACCACGGTTTAATAATGTTTAACATGCTAATGCATATCGGTGTACAACATTTGTTTACGTTCACCCAGGCGTTCTTGTTCTCCGATAAGTTATTTACACTGTAATACAAAATTGTTGATTGTTCTGTCGCGTGCTGATAATCTCTAGACAGAGTCGCCAGACGCGGGGAGGGACGACGAACTGAGGGGAAGAAGCGAAAGGTTTTCACCTGACCGAAGAAACGTGTGTGTTTCTGATCGATAGGAATCGTCTGTCTTCGTTCTTTCGCGAATATTAGTACCACCAGTTTATTAGTATTAGTATTGTACGTGTCAAATCTCCGAACCGTATCAGATAAGACAGATTACGATATTGCATAATTAATCAGAGCATAAGCGTACGACTCGGGTTATCTGAAATCACTGAACAATATAATGTAAGCGTTGATCCATCTGATATAAAATATCTATCTGTGGGTTAAAGAACAACAAATCAAGAACAAAGATACTCGCGGCACGTAAGTTCACTCGACCGTATCGATATTTAACGTTCAACGAAGGAGCGCGTGTAATAATTGATAGATAATACAACAATTACGAATCCAGCTTTCACTCGAAAATTTTCTTTTACTCATTTGTTATTATAAATGCATCGAATCTGTCTCGCTCGTTTTTATAGAGCGATAACTCCTTATTCGGCCGTGGGAACGGAGAATAAATGGAATTGTATGTTAATTCACATAAACCTACCAGCGAATCCTACACACATGTTTTTTTTTATTGGAGACTTTATATAGACACGATCGACGGCAGACATTGCGTTGCAAAGTGCATTCTAGCTTAGCGACGACGAAAATAAACGAGTAGGGTGTGCGTGCGCAAAAATAGCGATAATCGCAGCAATATTAAATAACCGGCGAAAAGGAAGATCCTCGGTCAGATATGAATAGACTTTTCCCCGAATCATTCTACTTACTGTTTGTCACCCTCCCTCCAACCCTGCAGTTCTATCATTAGAATGATTTTTCCAAACGTTTTCAAATAAATTCTCGACGCAATATTATATTTAAGCTGATCGGAATACATCAGAGACATGTTAGAATGAACAAAATTAAAAAAGTTACATTAAACTGACGGTAGAGGAAGCATTGAAAAATAATGAAATTAAAGTATCAAAGTGAAAGAACGGTGTGCTAACATTGTTAGCGCTCCGCCAAACATTTACTTGCTAAGATACCGAGAAGCTTTGATGTTGATACAATTTCAGAGAAACTTGCACTATGTAGTACAGTTCCGTTCAATCACACTTTCACGGAATTAAGTTTTCATACACCTGGTGCAGCTATGCCGGTAAACTTTCTAAGCTGCAAGGCCGCGTTCGCAGTACTCGATTGTTTGTCGCGAAGCGGTTGACACTGTGCAAATGTATAAATTTAGACTATTTTCTAGAACAGGTGCTTCACCGAACTGACGCCGCGCGAAAACATGATGGCCATATAACGCCCACCCGAGACCGGCAAGATCTACGCGCGCCGCACTATGGGCCAAACCGATCAATTCTGTGTCAAAATCAAAGAGCTTTCGATACCAATGAGATAGAGCGATGAAATTTTTTTTAAATGAAAGCTGAAACTTCGCAGAATATGGAAGATTTATGGAGATTATGCTACGAACGTTTTTTAACCATGAAAAAATAAAAATTTCAATTTTTAACAATAATTCGATTTTTTGAAAGATCCGGATTCGATGTTCGATGACAATTTATAATTGAGAACATTTAAAAATAATTATTTATTTATTTCGATTAGATTATATGTATATTTATTATACACACATGAACGATGTCATTAATGTTTGTTATATTGCTTTTTTTTTTGTATGGAACACAATTCTGTTTTATTTCAACACAGTTTAAATGCTTGTAATGCGAGTAAAATATTTGTTATATTTATGCGTGCTAATTTCGTAGCGTGGGGTCTCGAATGGCTGACAGCTGACTCAATATTTAGCTTAAACCTAAATAAATACATTAAACATTTCTCATACGTAGATCGAAAAAAATAACTACCATCGTAGGCATTGTTTAGAATCAAAACGAGACCATCAAGAATATAGATATCACTGAGAATAGTGGCAATGTTAAGAATTCCTAATAAATAAACGTTACACTTTGAAGTGCTTTCGATTACCACAAATGTAGAAAAAGCAGAACGAAGGTACTTAATTAATCGATGAACAGAAAAATATCTAGAAATTGGTTTTATGCATATTCGCTGCATTCGAATGAAACAGGAATTTGTTATATTTTTATTTGAATTATTGTTTGTATTCTTATTCGGTACAGATACGAATGCATAGCTTTCGAGATGACAATGATGAATCCTGAGAACCGATTGATATTCAAACCGTGAAGCTCTACTCGGTATAATTGCGTTATGGAATCGTTTAGATGCGCATTACACATTCTTTTATCGTGCGTTAATAAACACATGAGCCAATCGTTGGTAAAGTGCCAACGATCGGGTGGTTTACCTCACGGACTCGCTTTAGTATCGATTATGCTTGCGGACCGGATGCTCGTCCATTTGTAACAGGAGCGTGAAACTATAACACAGTTAACTTGACAAAATATAGTTTTCAATCTGTATTCGCGTAAACGTGGGGTTGCTGCTATGTGAATATGTACATTCGTTCCATTAATGGTTTTTACACGCAAGAAATGGGAAAACTTATTCCTTCTAGATCTCGTGCTTACGTCACTGGCTTGCGCGAAGGACGCGAGGTAATAACACGTAACCTAACGTCAACACCACCCCGTGGCTGCACCGATGCCATGGGAAGATTATTCCGATTTCGATTAAAGTTGCGCGCTAGATCGCCAGTCACGCACGCGACCGCACCAACCCGGCCGTTCACGTGCTTCTCTCTCGAATCGCAAATATTTAGAGAGAAATGGAAGGGGAGCAAGACAACGCTCGCTTGAATTATGACGAAATCGTCGCGGAACGAACGTAAAACTCTCTGGGGCCGCGTGTGTGATCGCGAAACAACACGCCGCGCTCGTGAAAACATTTATGTGACTTTTAAGACGCGCGAAAGTGCGGAACAAGCGCAAATTTCGACACCTGCTGCCGCTTGCGCAATCGAGCACAGGCCTAAGTACAGCGAATCGGCGAGTTCGACCGTAATTTCATCGGGAAGATGTTTGCGAAGGTGACAGGGACAGTGAACCACGGTGATATTCGGACAATTTTAAAACGACGATAACATTTTTAATGTCAGATCATACGACTTGGACAACAACTTCTAATATTTTCTTTCTAATTTCTAGCAATTACAATTTCTTAAATAAAAAAATTCTTAGGTCATGTAGTAAATTAATTGTTCAAACTTCTCGAAAAAAAATCCAAGTTCCATGATCCGGTATTAGAAAAGCTATCATCCTTTTAATGGAGCCCTTTGTCCACCAGATTCTAGATAATAGTTAGGGCAGTGGTCCTTAACCGGCGTTCCGCGAAATATATTAAATATATTTAATAATATATTCTCTGAAATATATTTACTTCTACGCGAAATGTTTTTGATTGTTTTTTGGATGAATAATTTTGGTGTTCCACAAATGTTTCACATAATCGAAAGTGTTCCCTGACTTCGAAAAGGTTAAGAACCACTGAATTAGGGAGATACGTATCTTACGAACTTTATTTTTTTTGTTTCACGGAATGTTATCGTTTTGCGTCGCACGAACGCGCGCGTGAGGAGAATTCATCAACGTGCTGTGCACGTATAATGACCATCAAGATCATGTAAGGTCAGTAATGAAAGAAATATTTCATACCGATATACTCACAAGTGTTTCTTGACAGGACTATACTCGAGACTTCTGTTAATGTTCGAGATATCGACGAACACGGTTATTCTTGTTTCTAGGAAATCATACGAAGCATCTAGTGCAGCCCCGTCAAGGAACACTTGTAACTACACTGCCATGAAATATTTCTTTCATTTCTGACCTTCTGCGACCTTCGCTACACTCTACATATACTCTATACCATTTGGACGAATTCTTCCTCTCCGATAAATATCGACTTTCAACCATTTTTACGGTTCAGCCTTTCAAGAAATGGAACACGCGTGTAGGAACGATGACAGGAGAGAATGAAATATTCGTAACAGAACAAAGCGTGAAGGGTCGAAGCTGGCTGTCATTAATAATTCTGACTCTCGAGAGTAATGGTGTGATGACGGAGCAATTATGGGAGGTTATAATCAAATATACACCGTTCACAGACCCTGCAGGTGTCCTTCAGGCTTGGAATCGTTTTGAGGAAATCCAACAATTGCAGGAATTGCTTGTATAACGAACGATGTTAGTTCCACATATCTTATCCGACAGCTCTATAAAAGAATACTAACTTAGAAAGAGATTGCACGGTGCTAGACGCCGTGTCAATTACTTAGTAGAATCTCTCTATTCATGGACCCACCGAGTTTACAACCTCACTGTATCGTTACCATCGACTACACAACTAGCAACTACCGCCAGACAATAGCTCTTCATTCCTACTGCGCAGTTAAACAATAATCAGTAATTATTTTACTGGTAAAAAAAAGTACTTTTCCCGAGACAAAATTCGCTTTTTCGATTGGCCAGCAAGGTCACCCGACCTCAACATTCTTGAAAATTGTTGGGAAAATCTTTCCCGAGCTGTACATTGAAATGGCAAACAGTTTGGAAATATTGCCGAATTAAAACAATGTATTCAAGACGAGTGGGAGCAATTTAAGCAAAAACTATTACAAACACTTTATAGATCTTTGCCAAAGAGAATGATGGCTGTTATTAAATGTAAAGGAGGAACCACAAAATATTACATTTATTTACATTCTATTGCAAATCTTTTTACGTGCACTATGACATTTCGGCGTTGCGCACAGATCCCATTTGATTCGTCATTTATATTAGCGTTTTAAATATAAGATTTGTGCGATACGATTAAAAGCGTGCGATAGGATTGTCTTTTGTTTGTGGTCATCCATCATCGGATTGCTCGCTATCGCGTATAAATCGTATCATAACAGATTTATGATCAATCGTTAAGGCCCGTAACCTGTTACGACCGAGGCTCCGGATACTTAACCGTGAAAGAATAACACAGACAAAAATAGATCGGCGTTTTATTTAAACTTGTTTGCAAACAGTCGGTGTGTTCAACTTGTTTCACAATGTATGAGATTATTTCGAGGATTCATCATACTGGAATATCAAACTGTAATGTTTAATTATAGAAAAATCAATGATTCCGTTTGGCTCTTCGTAACTCTCTCCGCATAATTTCCACGTTCATTTCGATATGGAATATGGAGGTTTGCAATCGAATCCTCTTTTGCTAACGTGTTCGATTTGAATCCGGCATTTTCAAAAAATCATACTAAAATTTTATTGATCGAAATACCCATGTCAAGAAAGTACAACACTATTTGGGACACTCTCTATTGATTATTGTACTCCGGAGTTTATGCATTTGTGACAAAAGTGAACAGATATAAAACTATAAATACGTGAAAGAGAATGTAATAATATTGTTATCGTAAATGTAATATCATTATACTTAGTAAGACAGTTCTAATTTTGTATAAAAATGCATAGGCTATTGATTACAGTGCACCATTTCTTATAAAATTTCTTTGATTTTGGACAAGCTCTAAGAAAACTGTCGGACAACAAAATTTCTGTTTCGCGGCACTGCACGTTGCAAACTAGCACTGTTATGTTACCTTTTAATAAACATAACGTTATTGTTGTATCCTAACGGTGCGTAATAGTATTAGAGAGCCGCTCAGATAAGGAAGTCGCATCTGGGAGCTTTATGACACGTCAGTCACTATTAAGCTGAGAGTCAGAACCCTAAAAGCGTACGAGTTCATCAAAACCGTGCAGCGATAAATCCATTTCTGGTGGCCTGACCCCGAATGTTTAATTAGACGTACATCCGAAAACATCGCCTATACAAATATTTACGAAAATGGCAGGTTAGGTTGTTCATTTTATAAATCTGATTCGACAAACATCGAAAAGTGGCACACATCTGCAATGCAACCAGTGCACTTGATATTTTCTGATACTTTCAATAATATAATCAAGGAATCTTCTCTTGGAAACTTGTTGTTTGTTTCTGAAGTGATATTTAGATTATAGAAGTTCCTCGATAGATGTCGCTGTACGAGACACTCTTAAACATTTGATAAACTATACGAAAGAGTAACAATTTATTATTATCTCGTTTTTTCCACTGCCCTGATGCCAGCGAGTACGTTGCGGAGTGAGGCACGGGTTAAGCTATTATCGTGAAAACAATTGAAAATTGACAGGATCGAATTAAACCTTTTAGAGGGTAAAAAGAAACGGAATAGAATGATTACAACAACTGTTACGAGTTGAGAGAGAGAGAGAGAGAGAGAGAGAGAGAGAGAGAGAAAAGTTTAATTACGTAGGCAGAGAGTCGTAAAAGATAGAAGCGGACGCGAAGGGTTAAACTGTTTGATACACGGTCTGGTGGAATGTTGAGAGCTGATTAACGAGTTAAAAAGAATCCAACGGACGAGCCGCACACGGTCTCCAGCCCTAGAACCACAAGAGATTAGAGTTTCGTCCCGTCTCGTTCTACCTATACACGAAAGTCCCTGAAACGAGAACTGCCTACTTCCGAGTAATAAAGACCAATGCCGTAATCATCGTGATTTAACGACACCGACCCAACTGATGCGGAGGGTCGGTCGTGCGATCGTGCGAATCGTTTTTCCAAGCCAGGCTATCGTATCTTCTACGTTCTCTTGTACATAAGGCGATCGTTTAGACTTTGGAACCCGGCCGCTCTCCGTGTCTCTTTTGTAGTTGCAAATGCCAACGAATGATAAAAGGAAAACGCGCCTCTCTCTCTCTCTCTCTCTCTCTCTCTCTCTCTCTCTGTGACACCAACTTTTTCCGCTTGCCAACAATTTAATCGGAGACTGAGAAAGTTATCGTACTTTCATTTAAAATAAAATTATATATACACCCGGTTAGGGTTCCGTTTACTGAACCGTAGAACTTTTATGAACAAAAACAAAATGTTCTGCCGTTATAAGTGAACGGACAAAGGAAAGTTTCAGTTTGAATGGACATGTAAAAATTTGTTGCAACAGGAACAGAGATAATCCGCCGATATCAAAAAAATATATATCAATTATTACTTCTTTGTCATTCGTATCTTTCAGAAATAAAAGAAAATTGATATACGTTTTGCTCGATTACATTTTGCTTAATGGCTAGATAATAGGAAAACGGATAATGACTAGATTGCGAATTTGATTCGTTTACGACGCATATGACTGGACGAAATCTGAAGCAGGAGGGAAATTAAAAGAATTTTAAGGAAACTGATAAACTGATAGATCTATCGGTCGTATCTACACGACTTGCTAGAATGCAGATGTTTCTAGAAATTTTCAGATTTGCAGAAGAAATTCGAGGAAACAGCCTCGAGCAATCGAGTTGAATTTAATCTTGTTCTACTTTGTATTTTATTCCATTTCTCAGCTATAAATATGTATGTGTAAAAAAGATCGTAGTCTGGCGATCAAATATTCTTGGACGGTATTGTAAATATTAAAAGGGGTTGTTGTCAGTCATTCTCACGGAGTCGTTATCACCTCGCGCACTGATGTCTACATACATGCGAGCTATTGAACTGTGTGCAGATAAGACACGCTTGAAAACGTGGCAAATAATGGTATTGCTAAACGAGCATTCCTCCTTTCAATTTGGCGATATCTTATGTAAAACATGCGAGTGACAAACGTTCTCGAGTACACATTAAGATTGTTCGTTCGAATGATCAATCATTGAATCGAGTACTTTTCTCACAAATCTCTGCCTGGAGTGCAGCTGATGAATAATAAAAAGTAATTAACTGCTTCAGTTCTAGCATGGTTTGCTCGAAATGTTATCTTTATTGTCCTTTACGGTGGGTAATCGAGGAATCACGAGAAAGGAAGCAATTAAACACTTTCGGGTATTATTTAATAATTGCTCAGTCAGAGGTGTGGCGCGTGAAGTGAACTGGGTTACATGCTACGCGAAATTTAAATCCCAGACATCGCTTATTTTCGCGGTCGTTATATAGACACAAGATCCGAGATAAAAAAGGAGAGAAAACAAGCACGCTCTTCTTTTACCACGCTTTTTATTACAGCTGTTAATTGAATATTTAAACGAACATATCTTCCAAGATGTACCGTATATGCTAATGCGTTGATTAGCACAATTACTTCGGTGGAACTTCAAAATGATTCAACTTGTTTGGCTTATTCAAATATAAATAGATGCTGTTCAAGATAATGAGATTTTCAGAATTTCATAAAAAAATATAAATTAATTGAAATAGTTTATAACAGTTGAATTAGATTATGAATTTAATAGAACGGTATAATAATAAAGAGAACAGAGTAATGAAATAAATGGAATATTGCATACATGCGATTAATCCATTCAGCGATTAGATTACCAATTTTCATTGGACACTTTGGAAGTTTCTTTCAGATTATGGACAGAGGTATTATCGACTGCGGTTGCATGGTCTATAGAAATCAAATCGAAATCCTAAGGATTAAAAGATACCTGTACTAACGATATTCGTACGTATTTTCACTGTATTTCCTCGGTATTCGATTCTATCCCATTCTGTCACCTGTTTGCCAACGCACTCGACGAGCGATAATAATCGAGTAGATACGAGTCCGTATCGAAAGCCTGCGACATCCATTTTCCGTGAGCAACTCTTAACCCAAATTCCGAATATGGGTCATCCTGGCCGTGCGCACCGGTTCGAAACGGGTCAAAAGGTACTCGACGCGTCCGATCGATATGCACCTTAATCCATCAATTACTGGTTATTTAACACTTTACTTGCCAGAAAATTGCTGATAGTCCCTTTGAAACCAAAGACCGCTAGTCCAGAATCTTTCAACAAATTGTTTGAAAACGACTGTCGTAAGTCAAAAATATTTTTAGAATCAACATAATAGAACTACATCTGAAATTATTATTTAAGGGAATCGACCTTTTTTTGCTACGCTACATTCTTCACCGATTTCGAAAAAGGAGGTTACTCAAATCGATCTGTATATGTTCCTTTTTTATTTTTGATCCCTTTCAAACAAATTGTAAAGACTTTACTCTACACGTTTATTATGTCACTATAAAATCTGGAATTTTTCCCATACATAGAACGTTTTTTGATATTCAAGGTGGTCTATCCTCTTAAAAGGGAATCGAGTTTCTTTTATAATATACAGCTCCATGATTAAAAAGCCGATTAACCCGGCTTCCGGTAGGCGAAGTGTTAAAAGTTCGTCCACAGTCTGCATCACCGTCGCTCGTGACTCATGCGAATTACGAAATTCGATATGATTGTGCAGTCTTTGTGAAATCCATAAGATCGCGTAACTTTCGTGGAAGAAAAACGAAAATGGAGTTCGCGGGGTGTCTACCGTGGAATATCGTTGAATTCGTTCAGCACGCAACGCTCCGTATCGTTCGTGATATTCGGAATGAAAGTGCACACCTTAATTAAAATTGCGCAATCCGCGGAGAATTACATAAATACATAAAAGAGTTACGGTACGAGGGAAACGAAATTAACGCTTCCTGAGCGCTGCGTTGCAGCGGTTCTCAAATTTTTTTCCACCCCAGAGAACTCTTTGAAATTGTGCGATTAATTGAACGACGTTATCCTCAACTTGTTCAAACGATTAAAAGAAGCAATACATTTTTCTGTGAACCCTGCATATCGTAATTGATGTAGACAACTTTTATTTTGCATAAAGATCCACTGACTGCTAATATCTCTTCAAAGGTAATGTCGTGTCAAGTTTCAAGGTCGTTCTAAAAAGATTATTATAGACTACGGACTGCATGCATTTACATTTAAGACGAGTATTATATCGTGTTAGCTTCAACGCGTAAAAATGATTAATAAAAGGGATACGTTCGTGTTTGAACTCTGTTTTTCGTAATTGGTGCAGACAATTTTTATTTCGCGTGAAGATCCTCAAACTATTACCGACGCACTTCTTTACAGTTCTTATCGTTCGTCCTTTTCAATCGAAGCAAATTTATCGATTTTCCATTACACGTTCTAACGTTTTACAAAATTAAACTACAATTGTTCTTTTTCGAATAAACACGACCCTTGTCGAAGAAACTACTATTGCAGTTGTGGAATTTATTTATTCGAACGCTAGCAATCTCCGCGGATTAATTCCTGAAAGTCATGATTCCTCGTTAACTGTTCACGTAAACACATCGAAGTACCGTAATTTCGTTTTTCCATTGCGTATGAAAGCGCTGAACAATGAACGAGCACGTTACACCAGACAACTTTGGTGCATTTCGTGCTGAATAACTAAACGTGTACATAAACACGAGTAAATTACGTCTTATTCGACGTTGCATCAGACACGTTACATTATATGTACTTGATAGGCTTCTCAATTAAACGTTTCGGAAAAGTTCGTTCGTATTTCGCGACAGGAATATTGCTATATTTTGTACAAAACTTTCCTAATCAATAACATATACATGCAGGCATGCACCATTTTGTTCTTTGACCTTCTTCCATTTGTCTTTTCAAAGTTCAACGTACCTCGTCTACATGTAAAATGTTCGTGTCTACTTATTAAAAAATACGCAGTTTGTAACGCAACCTAATGGAAATGAAAAAATGACTCAAGTCCAGCCGAAACCGTCGTAAAAAAAGGAATAGAAATGGCGGATCCGCGGTGGACACGGTAGCTCGACGAAGGGTTAAAAGCTGGTCCACGAGCGTGTAACCTAGAAATTCACGGATTCAATTCGCGCAGAGGCGTGTTAAAGTGATCGGGCTGAGCCGCCGGACGGACGGACCGGCTATAACCTGCACACGTTTAAGAATTTTGCCATCTGAAAATAGACTAATTGACTTATGTAATTCGGCGAAACGCGGTGCCTCGGTTTTCAAGCGGCAACAGCGAAAAACCGCCTCGGTTTCCAAGACGACAAAACTCGCGACCGCTCCGTGTGATCGTCGCAAAGCACGCGTTCACAAGAGGATCTTTGATCTCGTGCCGGGTGACGAAGCGTGCGTCGCCGAGCGCAAATGCGTGCCCTTATCGCGTGTTCGTTATCGTTCCTCAACAAAATAAGCGATGCACCGTGTACCAGCAAAAAAAAAAAAAAAAGAAAGAAAGAACCAGCGCGCAATCATTCGCAGCAGTGTTCAATTCCGAAAGACACGCACCGGCCCGATCGTCATCCGGCGGATTAACCTTCGCAGAGATTTCAGAAAGACCGATCCTCTCGAGTGTCCGAGCCTGGGAGGATCCCACTCGACACGGCTCGGCGTTTATTCCACGCCCGTAAATCAACTCCGGGTCGAGTGTCCGCGGACTTGTGCAGTGCAACGAATCAATTTCGCAAGAACCCGGGCCTACGCGCACACCTCGAAGAAACTGCGAGAGGAAAAACGGTGTTCACGGGGATAGGGAAATTGGTGGTTGGGCGGAGCCAAGTTACCGAATTTTCGTGGCCTGAAAAGAGCGCAGGCGATATCGAGTCCTCCCGGGGCTTAACTCGGCCCTCAGATCAATATTAATACGTGCCACCGGTGAGAGGGCGAGCGAACGAGCGACCGAGCGAACGAACGAACGAACGAACGAACGAACGAACGAACGAACGAACGAACGAACGAACGAACGAGCGAGCGAGCGAGCGAGCGAGCGAACAGGTCAGAGTGACGGGTGGTCGTGGATCGGAGAACGAGAAAAGAAGGAGCGAGTAAATTGTACTACATATGTATGTATCCGTCGAGGTGTCGATCGCCTCTCGAAAACGTGCACAGGTCGGACAGTTGCATGGATGATGCGATAGGGAAGCGAGATAGGGAGCGAGAGGATCGAGAGAGGACACACGCACACGATTAGATACGTAAATAGTAAATGTGTATATTTACCGCCAATCTAGGGACGTCCACAGTCTCGTTGGTGCGGCCCACCTCGACGGCTGATATCCCACAGCAGAAAGGCTTTATTCTGCGGTTAGCAGGCAACATGCAACACCTTTGTTGTATTATCGTGGGCCGGTTGACGGCACGTCATCGGCGAGACCGTTCAATCACGGGTGACTACTGTCAACGACTTCGAAAGGGCGCTGAGATCAGGGTTGGGGACACTCTCTCTCTATTCACTCGCGTACACGCACTTTTCTTGTCGACTTTTTTCGCGTAATACTTCGCCGTCAGGTATATATCTAGTCGTACAAGAAGCCACGGCTTATATTCGATGCCACTGTCGTGTCGCTGTCACGTATATCCTCTCTCGTTATGTACTGGTTTCGTTGACTCGCGACGAGGCACGTTATCGGTCACTAACGCCGAGATTCTGAATTGTTCGCGTACATCTATCGGCACAGACGGATTCGCTGAAGGAACGACAGCTCGACCTCGTACGTACCGAGCACGATACGTCCGCGTATTGCATTCTTTCAAGAACAACTGTGCGGTCGGAATTTTCGGAACCCCGACTCTTCCGGTGGTGCCCCCCTATGGCCGCTGCAGTCCAGGTTCACGCGATACATAGAGCGACCTCTATGCTGTTCGCGAACTGTTTACTCTCGTGGAATGATGGAATCAGTGTGACCATATTAGACATATTAGAGATTGACGACAGAGGGCCGTGACCGGCAGAGACTCGGACTGAACTTCGTGCAATCGACGCGAGAGGATCCTTTTCGAGAAAGAACATTTGAAAAAAGTATTTGAATTGAACCAGTGTTCCGATTGAACCTTAGACCATATATACTTATAGACACGGCGCAGATAATTTTGCCTAAGGCAAAGATCATTCAGATCATAGTAAAATGTGACGTCACAGTTTCGAAAGATGTACAAGCTATGCTCATCGACAGCGCCTACGCTTGGCTTGTGAGGGTGAGCGGGGTATACCCGGAAAGAATGGACAGGATAATTTCAAAGAATTTGGCATATTATCATGAAATAATCATTATAATATATAAAGTATATTTGAGATACAAATGTTTATTCTATATGTTTTATTAAGGCATTACAATGAAGTATGAGTTAATAATAGTATATATATATATATATATATATATATATATATTAACTATTTTAGGAATCAATATTTGATTCTGAAGATTAACAACTTTCGCATATTATGCAGGTTACAGAATGTTTTTTACATATGAATCGATCACATTTACATTTTAAGGTAGTACTGCTATATTTACATAATTTACATTTACCTCGATTGTGATTAGTTATTATTAGACTGCGGATCTTTGTGCATTTATAAAAAAAATTGAGTAGATGAAATTCAAAATTGTTGAAAAATTTTAAAAATTGAAAATGTCAATATATGATTTCTGCTTTATTATAATCATTGAAGGAAGAAATAACATTCAATTTAATTTCAATTTCTCGCGCGTCGGTTTGCGGTTTCAGCCATTTTGAAATTATTTCAAGACGTATCTTTTGACGTCACAACGCTGGTTATCTTTGCCGAGCTGCAGAGTCGGCTTTCCTATATACATACTATACCTATGCCGGGTCTATTAGTATCTTAGACCATATATATACTTATAGACACGGCATAGGTATAGTATGTGTATAGGAAAGCCGAGAGTTGAGCGTGGCAAAGATCGTTGTAAAATGCAGTAAAATGTGACGTCACAAGATAGTTCTTAAGATAATTTCAAAATGGCTGACACGGCAGTGTCAACTTTCTACGTAACGTTTATTCAAAATAAAAATTGTCTACACCGATTGCAAGAAATAGAAACTAAATTGAATGTTATTTCTTCCCTTAATGATTGTAATAGAGCAGAAATCATATATTGACATTTTCAATTTTTAAAATTTTTCAACAATTTTGAATTTCATCTACTCAATTTTTTTTATAAATGCACAAAGATCCGCAGTCTAATAATAACTAATCACAATCGAGGTAAATGTAAATTATGTAAATATAGCCGTGTCTATAAGTATATATATGGTCTAAGATTAGTATATATGGTCTAAGGGTCTAAGGATTGAACCCACAGTGACCCACAGTTTTTCGCGCGTGCACGGCCAAACAGTAGCGTATCTATGTCAATGACGCAGCAGAGCGGCCAGGGCTCTGACGCCCTGAGGAAGTTATATTGACGGGAGTGTACCGGTGTTATTGGCGGGACGAGTGTTCCGTCTTAAAACTTAATTGCTAATTAATATCTTGCCTTTTCGTATGTATACACTAATAATTTTTTAAAAGTCTGCGGGGTGCTCAAGCTACCCAATTTCATCGAAAAGGTTACGTTACTGAGGCTGAAATTGCCGCGCGTGCGCGAAAAACTGTGGGTTCATTCGGAACACTGATTTGAACTAATTCGCGTTGTTCTATAATTCAAGTCAAGTAAAGTACCACTTGAAATAAACGGTGAAACACGAAGTTCCTTGACGATGAAAATAGATGAAGGAAACACGTATGTAATATTAAAATGTAAGAAACCATAATAATTTTCGAACTCGATTCGTTTGGAAACGCTATCACAGACGAGATATGAGAATCTCGTCTGACATAGCGAAGGAGCTGCGCGACAGTATCATTTGGCAAAAGAAATTCAGACGTAATACGATTTGCCAGTGTATTGTGTTCAATAAATTAATGCGTACATTAACGTTCATGGTTTAAAAGTTATTCTGGTGTTGTTATAAGCATTAAACATCCCGAAATAATAATATTTGTCAATAATTACTATCACAGCGGTCGAAATCAATCGAGATAACCGAAATTAATTGAGGTGGGGAGAGTTTCGCATGATTGCGCACGGGTCGCCTGAGTTTGGCGGGCGCGCTGGAATCTGGAGATAACACATGCAATTCCCGATACGCCGCGGCGCACATTTTATGGCAATACTCGCCGCCCATTAAAAAGCAACAGGGGGAGGAGGGGATTATGTCAGCCAAACCGAGAGGATTATTTTAAGGGGCTGGCTACACCGCCCGGTCTCGCATATCACGTATCCCAAATAAATTCACTAAACAATTAATGGATGAAGAATATTTATACTAATTTTTTATATTCTATACTTACGGAAATCTAACTTTCTGTTAACACTTTAATTTGTAATAGAATTTGAAAAAATACTACGTATACAAAGCCATTTATTTGAGATACATAACATTATTGTATTCTTTATTCACCCTAAAAACAATCCTTGAAAATTTCAAAAAATCTCAAATTGACACCATTTCTTGAAATTGTACTACCGTCGAGTACCGTTTGTCGTTACGTTATATAAAATACACAATATTCATGTCCCTATTCAGTTATTTAAATTGTTTATGTACGCGAAACTTCTATAAAATGTAGGCTACCGATGGTCTAATATTACATTAGAAGCATATGCTTTACTTTTCAAACAATATTCAACAACTGCGTATACAGTAAGTAATCTTCTATCCATGGCACTTAAATGGGCATCTGCGATAAGATGTTCAACATCAGCCATTGTCGACTCGTGTGCGACGAGTCTCCTAAGGGCCACGCTCAAAGAACCACCACTGAACAACTTTAAACGGTCCCAAGTAGTTTTATGAATCCTAAAACACAAAAGAATTACAGCGACAATACCAAGGTGCGAAAGATCACAATATTTTCGAATACGTACATGCAACACTGATACAACGGCGCTAAAATATCAAAGTGATCAACATCAGGATTCCCAAGGCTCTTCCCGTTATCGATCAATAAAACGGCCGGATTGTGGAAATTATTTTGCGCTAATTCGTAGTGATGACGATCGCCATTGTCCATCAAAAAATCAAAGATCGCGGTGTCTACTAAATCCAAGAGTCTACTAGATGATTGCGGGGAATAGGCTTTAGACAGTTTCACCTGGCGGAGTAAATTTTATCTTACAAAGGGGTTGTCCATTATCATAGAACTTGGTTCACATGTTCGGAATCAAATAATATTCAAAATTTACATTTATGGGATGACGATAGCCCCCAAAGTTGGAGAATAGATAACTCTCTTCGTGAAATATCTTATATTTATAATTATAATATCTACGAAATTTTTCAAATTTTCTTTCAATATCATAAATAATATAAAAAGGATCCTTTATCCTTACCTTTGAGGGATATTTTCATCGTTCAAACATGAAAACTATAAATAAATATGTAAATATTTTTCGATGCTCTACATGTGTGCCGAGTTTCATTGCAATATCTTTCAGTTAAGGCATATTCCTTGTTACTATTACTCAAATCAAATCAAATTAGAATATCTTCGACATCTAGACGAACACGACACTGGTACATTCAAGTGTACATACTTTTTCGCAATAATCGCCATCCGTTTCCCACATAGCAAATTTATTTTTTTTGTACGTCCTCTGCCAGGGATGACGGTGTTTCACAAGCCTTAAATACCTCGGCAACCACGAAATCAAAGCACCCTCTAAAACGTCACCTGTTCCACAAACGGGGTCGGCAGGAGAACAGTAGTGGCAAACTCCGTAGAGACAAGTATCGTTGCCATCTTGATACATGGTTGTGTAGAGTTCAGGAGTCGCGCACGGTCGAATTTCATTTCTGAGATTGACTACGGAAACATTATTTACCGAATATTTAACAAGCCTTCATTTTTCAGTAATACCACAAAAACATATTTTCTTTGAGGACAATAGAGACACGTACGTTTTCTTGCAACAGTAATGGGTACTCTTCTCAAGGCCAGTAAGGAAGATAAATGGAATGCGACAACTTCAGCATTATGTCGATCTTTTCCGTAATACACAGACCCTTGAATAACCGTATCCCTGGAATACCATTGGGGCTTGAACATCGCCTTCACTCCGTGTTCCAGAGTTAACATCAATTTCAGTTGCGTACCGAGCGGCGCATTGTCTGCTCTCATAACTTTCGATTTACGCAAAGTATCCAAAATTGTTCCTAGTTCGGGTGCAACCGGTGGAATTAACTGGTGAGCATCCGGCCACTAAAAATTTAAATTCAATGTTGTATGTATTTGCTGATTGTTACAGATTATCAATTCTAATGCGCAAGTTAGAAGCCTACGTCCTATGCACATTCTACAACTATGAAATTAATAGATTGAATTTTACAGTGGAATATACAGAGAGTTCCCAACGTTTGCACAAAAATGCCTTTTCTTTATACGATCTTCTTATCCTTATATTAATTAGAAACTTTATATACAATTCCTAATTCTTGCATTGCATTTCCTAATATTTTTTCAACAATAAGACTGTTCAAATAATGATTATCATTTCTATATTGGTCTGTAACAATCTAATTCTTAGTAAATTTCAGATCTCTCTATATATCCCTCCATCTCCACATTTGTATTGAGATAAATATTAACATAACTATAATTGAAATACCATCATTCATTTAATGCGATATTATTAGTATTGATAAAAAGAAACGTAAACGCAAGAAGTATATACCTGAAACACGCTTGTACCTATAGATTTCCAAAATTAACTTTCTCGAAAATTTACAAAGATAAACGCAAACAATTGTTACATTTCCTTATACATTTTCAATCTATATTTTTCTCTCCCGACTGAACTGAAAAGTTTTACCTCCTATATGAGAATTTTTAAACGAAAAGTGATTACTTCGCATAAATCAACAAATATATATATATATCAATGAAATACTAACATTATTATTAGGAATATTCCATATATTTTCACGAACATTAGGCGTTATTTTTAATTCGGCTAATAGTCGTTCTAGGACTATCGCGTAGCTAGTGTTTTGCTTAAAATATTTCGAGGGTAGCATTTGAATCTCCCCCTTAATCTTTCTCGCCATGTCTCTCGCAACCGACTTTTGCGGAACTTCCAAATTCTGTTCTACATTTGAGATCAGCTGTTCCTGTTCAGATTTCAATTGAGAGACAGGCATGCCTTTGGAAGAAGTCTTCTGTGACGAGCTCTCCACAATCATTCGAATGAAGTACACGTTGACGCTCAGAACGAGAATCAAAAGGCCGCCCAAAGCAACAAGAGCGCAGCGTCGGCCAATCATCTGCGAACAGAATTTCCAGAGTTTCGATCGAATAAAGGGCACATAGATGGCGCGTAATCACTCTGGTGGGTCATTTTTCGATACGGAGGAATTGTAACTTCGCAGGACCATACCAACGTGATTTTCATTTCATACGAATGTTTCCTAATAGACAGTTTCGAAAGAACGAAAGCATAAATATTTTTCATGTCCATTACTAGCACGATCCTCATTGAACTTTAGGTCTACACGAAACAAGACGGAACTCTGTAGGAAATTAGCATGGTCAAAGTGAAACTGTACTCGAATCTTAAATTAAAGTAGAGAAATATTGAAACATTTTTCGTGTTGTTACCTTTGAAAAATTGGCCTTGCTGATACTGTCACCTGGTAATATATATTTCTCCCATGTTTCAATATCACTGCTATCTAATCGCAGCCAGCGGTAATCGAACAGCAGGTATCCGTCGCCATTTTTAACTTCAATACAAAATACTGACGCGCGGCAGTGTTGAATCGGAGTCATGAATAAAAATGATTGAAAAATATTTTTATAGGATTTTCACTGTAGTCGAGGTAATGCACGCATTTTTCTTATAAATGATAATAAACTACGTTTCAAAACATAGTTGCATGAAGGAATTTGTATTTATTACTAGACAACGGTAGCATCGACATAATACGATTGTAATTGCAGTATCGTAATTCGTGTGCAAGGAATTCTCATCGCGTGTATATAAAGTAAGGGAAGAAGACAGTAATTATAATCAGGAATTTATTTTATAAAAACATGTAAACTACAAGGTGAATATAATCGAATTAAATTTAGGCTACTACTCCAAATGGAGTAAGTTTTCTCTTAAAACGGTGGTGTTCAGATGGCTCGGCTCTAAATCGTTTTCATCTCCATAGTTACACTCGTACAAACATTTATATCGATATATACACGTTAACATACATTTTCATTCTCTTCGTTGTCTCTCTTTTTCCCTTGCAAGCTCTGCGGCATAATCGTACGGCGAGCCTCTCCTATAATGAAAAAGTTTTGTAACAAGCTGCGATGAAAAATACACGAAAAAAATTGCCTTACTTATCTCGATGACGATCTTTATCGCGGTACCGGTCTCTACTCCGGTCTCTGTGGGATCTGTCCCTACTGCGACTCCTATATTCTCTCTGTCTTCGACTTCTGTCGCGACTAGACGATCGTCTGAAATGCCTATCCCTTTCCCTGTCCCTTTCTCGAGCTCGTTCCCTTTCTCTTTCTCTAGTACGTTCGCGTTCACGTTCACGTTCCCTGTATTTATCCTTACGATCCTCGTCCGATCTAGAAAAGAAATTGTTCAAAGGGAAGTATCGCTGTAGTACAAACAATCTTTCGTGAATATTAGCCTAGACGAGAAACGTAGCGTTTGAAAAGTCAAACCAAGAAATTATTTATCTTGAATATATACCTCGCTGTTACATATACTGTACGGTTTGCCGTAATTCGGTATTTAGAGATCAGTACACAGTTTTCGATATATAGTTCTCACTAGTGTACAAAAATGAAAGAAATTTAGCAATGCAAAAATTACCTCGGAAAATTATATCGCATACTCTACTCATTTGATTTGCACCATACTCACGCAATTACGCAAAAAGTCTTACCTGAAAGCAGATTTTTTAATTGATAAACGCTAGATTTGGGGTGTCCGAGTGAGTATGACACGAATCAAATGAACTAAGTGTATAAAGATATTTGTTACGCAAATCTTGTGATATTAGCGAATAACTATATCAAAAAATAAATCATAACATACACACATATATCAAATAAAACTGAAAAGATACACTGAGATCAAGTCTATTTTCCTGGCGTGGGTACATCCCTTAATCTTCACCCCGTTTCCTTAACAATTTTAATTATTATCATTATTAATCTTATGTAAATTAGTAACGTGATTGTATTCATACCACGTAGACGCACCTGGCTCGCCAGTGGCTTGTTCTCTCTGCCTCTCCCCATTGAGCTTCGCTGTCAGGGATATGTCGAGGTTGATTTCGTGACGTTAGGTTACCATTATCTTTCCTATTACTACTATTACTATATTTTCCATGACTATTTAACGTGATAGGTGGTTTTGCGTTCCTAGCGTTCATAGATTGTTGCGGAAACCTTTCTGCTAATCGATGTTCAAGTTCTTTTTGTATAGGCACTGGTATCCTTGGGAATAGCGTTGAAAACCATTCTAATTTGGTAAGAAATTGTTTCAGAATATCACCCATTTTCATTACTTGACCACCTCCAGCTTTTACATCCAATTCTTCCTCGTCCTCTAGGTAATCGCTATACCAACTAAATAAGTCAGCTGGTGGTTGTGTATATCTACGAATATCAGTAACAATTTAGTTTCTCATTATATTAACTCGAAATCTCAGAGGAATTACAATATTCTTCTTACCTGATATACATAAATCCCAATGCTCTTATATACGGTGAATCAGGATGATTGATAAGACCATTTAATTGTTTCCGTGTTAACCTCAAGGTGAATAGTTTATATAGTAGACAATAAGCCGTTGAAACAATTCCACCGGCACCAACACCGCGAACCTACACCAAACATTAAATTTACATCTCCTCTGTCAATTAATTGTGTTCGTATTATAATTAACTATATCGACCAAGAACATGCTACTCTGTAATAAGTAAGCACAGTGTTCTACAAGACTGCGGATTGTTATGCATTTATAGCAAAACCGAGTATATGAAATTCAATATTGTTGTAAAATTTAAAACATTGAAGATATATATAATTTCCCCTCTATTAAAATCATTATGGTAAGAAATAACATTCAATTTAGTTTCTCTTTTTTGCAATAATTCATGGTCTAATAATCATTATTGCTTTTAAGCAGCAATTGAAACCCATGAAACAAAATTTGGTTATTGAAATTGACTCGGATTCGTGAGTATCTATCGAACTTGATCCCATCCCAACAGCTCAGTGCCCGAAATCAATATTTTTCGCTTTACAGAATTTATTCAAACTGATTTCACCTATACGATCTCTATCGATAGATTTCATTTCATACTTTATCCAGGGTCCTTTAAAGTGCTACGAATTTGGAATTTCTCCATGCATACAATAGAGATTCTACGAACGCTCATTTTCTCTTTCGAGATCAATGAACAAACAAACAATTATAAATTATTAGTCTATTGAAAAACATACTCACGCCTCCACACATGCCCGTTTGACCCGCTGTTTTCCTGCTTCCTTTCTCCCATGGTTCCAGATGGGACACTTTGTAATAAATTTCATCGATCACTTCATGGTACGTCTTCAACTCATACAGATTCACTTTGAAATAATGCGAAGACTGTATGTTCGTCAGAATTAGCGGATTTAAATTCATAGTTCTTTCATTACCCCATAGCGGTAATATATTCGATTTTTTACCCTCCTTTTGCGTCGGTCGACGTTCTTCGTCGCAACCACTGGAATTGTTCCAGGGTGATCCTAAAAAACCGCCCAATGTAACTTTAAGAAACTTTGAACAACACAGGATTGAGGTTAAGAATTACAAAATTCTAACTGACTGTCCAATATTTTATTTCTAAAAAAGTTCAGGTAAAATTGAAATAAGGATGAGAAGTGAAATATTTCAAACGAATACACTAAATATTTACATACCATCCGCTCCTTCTGTTTCTTGAATTTGCATGTTTACGTCCCAAACTCGCGAGCTTCGCGACGAAGTTTAACAGATCGGACGCCACATACAAAAGTTGTAACACTGAACTTGAAACTTGTAATTCGAAAGAATTCAACAGAAAATATTTACGCACTCGTGTTCAGAGCAATCGGATACAAGCTATAAGGAATAGACGCTTAAATAACGCTTTTCTTTATGTAAGTATATGGAAAAATGACGTCAGCGGGAAGTGAAGAGGACACAATACGGTAATACGCATGCCTAAATACGAAATGTATACATCCGGTTTTTTCACATATTTAGTTTGTTACTTTCCTGTGTACTGCATTCGAGTATAAATTCTTCGATTATTATACTTTTCGTCACGAACAGTGCCAAATAGTCATTAAATTCTTCAAATATTGTTATATCACGAACTCTTGAATCCACAAAAATGAAAAATATATTGACACACATGTGTTACAGTCTCAATTAACACCATGCAAACCCGAAATCACAATAAACAAATATTGAAATCTTTAAACACACTTATCATAACGTTATGATTCTTTATAGTCGTTATTTATCTGTATATCAAATAATATAATGTACATTAGTGTGAACATTTGGTCGTATTTCTTACATTTCAAGTCGCAAATGTAAACGAGCAATGGGTACATCCATACGTATGCAGGTGTTCACATTCGTCTGATTTCATTGCTTTTAGAAGTATAGTGAGAAAATTATCAGAAAAATATATTTCCGAAATGTTCCCAGAATTTCTTCTGTTCCGTGCACAGTGTATTATGATTGATTATGATCATAGATGTGGTCCAAGCCACAGACGAAATATTGTCAAAGACTGCCAGCCTTATGGGAGATCGTGTCACTCGAATAATTCGGTGTTTTCTTACGCCCTCTATCATGTATTCTGACCGGAGTAAAAAACAGAAGGCCATCGACGTGATCTCGTCGGTACAGAAGGCCACTGAGGAAATTCTCGTCGGTCAGAAGTGGTCAGAAGGGGTCAGAAGGTAAATTGTCACGCAACCATCTTGACACCAACGAGAGACTGTTAGTATCTCCTCGGTG
The DNA here is from genome assembly GCA_916610235.2 of Lasioglossum morio. Classification (NCBI taxonomy): domain Eukaryota; kingdom Metazoa; phylum Arthropoda; class Insecta; order Hymenoptera; family Halictidae; genus Lasioglossum; species Lasioglossum morio. The sequence goes on from OU744323.1 coordinate 360,774, forward strand.
AAGAATCGATCTGTGGAAAAGGAAATATGTTGAAGAACGGAGTAAGGGAGAGTTTACAGTAAACAATTAAAATGGCAAAAGAATTATTATAGCCATTGAACAGATAGAATCAATAAATTTATCGTAGTATTTGTGTTGAATAAATTAATGCGAATGTGCATGGTTTAAAAGTTATTCTGTATCTCGAGTTCTATTCCCTATATTGACTAAAAAATTAGATGGTCAGATAGTCAAGGGAGTGCTGGTTAACATCGTTGGCAAAAGGATTGTTATAAACATTGAACAGCGAGAAATAATAAATCTCTCTGTGAATTGTATCGAATAAATTATCGCGTTCGAATATTCATGTTATAAATGTTATTTTATAACTAGAGTTTTATTGCATATTTTTAGAAAAAAATTAGGTGGTCAGATGGTGAAGGGAGTGGTTGTGGGCACCGTTGACAAAAGGAATTGTTATAAACATTGAACAGCGAGAAATAAGAAATTTATCAATAATTAGTAACTCGGCGATCGAATCGATCGATGGTAGAGGAGTGGGGAGAGACAGCTAAGCGAGAGCGCTCAGTAAGTCGCTCAGTCAGTCGGGCCCAGTCGGGCCGGCGCGGCGGTATCGACAGGGGCGGACGCGTTCCGGTACCGGGGGTGGACCAGGAGTGGACTAGGAGTGACCAGGGGTTCTCTGGTGAGTTTTAATTCAAATATTCTTGAATGCTTGATGCTTTCTTCACTCTTGGTTCACTTTCAACTGTTTTCACTGAACAATCATTTTCAATGTTTATCCCCAATATCCTTATTGCAATTTCCATCAGAGAATGAACTTTCACAGTTCAGTGTTCGAAATATATATTTATATTTCTGATGTTGGACTTGTGTTCTTCCTCCTGCTTCTGTTTCTCAAATTCGCACTTTTGCCTACCTAGTTTCTCGATGTACTTGCGTAGTACATTAGTATAAGTCCGGTGTTGTAAGAAAGAGAGTCAGTAGGAATGTCGCATTCGTTGTCGGGTTCCCTTCTGCTCTGGTTCGGTTATTTTTAAAGGATCAAAGCCTTCAGCACTGGTTCAGTTTTTCTCTTTGAAAGAATCAGAGCCTTCAGCCTGATTCGCCTTTTATACCCCAGTGAATCGGGGACTTCTTCTCCGATTCACACTCTTTTGCTCCGCGATAATTACTCGACGTAATTGCGTAGCACATTAGTATAAGTCCTTCGTTGTAAGAAAGGGAGCCAGAAGGAATATTGCATTCGTTCTGACTCCCTTTCCGGGTCTCTTGTGCAGCAACCTCCACGTGGTGAGACCTGGGCAATCGGTATTATCCTCTATTCATAAGAACTTCCAGTATCTTATGAATAAAGGATAATACCGAGCTAATAGCTGCACACTTTGATTTATCGTTAATATTGCATACTAGCGTGTAAATTAATATCCACGATTATGTTAAATTTATTACTTTCCATAACACTTTGCAATGGCACGTATCATCAGAACAAAATATATTATTAAAGCTTGTTCATTTAAATTATTTATTAAGGCGCCTGTCAATTATTATTAAATGTTACATTCTCCGCCATATTTCAGACGATGTTTTCGAGCTATTTTAATACTACTCTTGTCGGTGGTGGAACTCTTACAGATGTAGTATTTCAGATCACCTGTAATTTCCACGTTATCCCCGCGCCCATTTCGCCCACTTACCGTCCCGCGGAATAGCAGGCGGGCTGGCAGTCTTTAACGGTAGTCAGGTCACCGGGGAGTATCTGAAATTTTCGAAAACCTCGATTTTTGAACTCGGTATTAGGAGAACATGATGTCGAAGGAGGTATCCGATTTTCAGTAGTACAAGTCAACGACAAGTCAGGCGGTCGAAAAATCGAAAATTTCCTCGATTTGTGAACTCGGTATTAGGAGAACATGATCTCGAAGGAGGTATCCGATTTTCAGTAGTACAACTCAACGACGCGTCACACGTAGAAATTTCGTACGAGAAGTAAGAAAAAAGACAAGTTTTTTTAATATATTCTCTTTATTTATTAATTCTTTGTATATTTATACATCACATAATTGGGGAGGTGTAGGGAGATGTAAGAAGTAAAAGGAAATAATAAAAAGGTGGTAAAGTAGAAGGAAATCTGGATGAAAAGGGAATAGGCGCAAATTGATGTAAGAAGCTAAGAGAGGAGAGAGACAGAGAGAGAGAAAGAGAGAGAGGAGTGGGAGAATAAAACTGGGTAAAAGTAGTTGTTCTTCGCAAGGAGGGTAAGGAGAGATAAGGACAGAAAGTCGTAGGAAATGAAGACACACATTAAATGTACATACTGTAAATATAGTGTAAGAGTGTAGGAGAGCTAAGAAATGTATAAATGAAGAATAAAGAAAGAAAAATGTAACGCCGAAAGACATACGGTATTTGTAGGAGATCGAGAAGTCTCTCGTTGTACACACAGTATTATGCGAATGAGGCAGTTCGCGACGCTGCAGCGTGTGGCGTCGCTTTAGTGGTACTGCACGCATGCGTTGTGCATTGGGAGTATACTCAAGGCGAAGATGCGCAGCGAACAACGAGAACTGGTCGTTATCAAAGTCCCTTCTATTCACACGAAAGAGTGTAGTACCCAATGTTCATTGCGGAAATTATGATCATCGAATAACCTCGTAGTTATATATGTCTATCCGAGGATGTTTTTGCCGAATTTCGTGCAGCCAGACTGCGCTAGACGAACAAAATGAAATTGTCGGGACAATTAAGTTATGCGTACACGTTCGAAGTCAATTGTTTTCTCGATTAAAAAGTAATAGTTTATTCACGAATAATGTTAGAAGCTTTCATAACCGATTACAAAATGTCAATGTAAGTCAGAAATGTATCCTAATACTGAGGACGTTGCACGAAAAGGGCGTAAACACTACAAGACTTACGATGTTCGTATTTTAATATACGCGCATAGTTGACTTGCGACGTTTTTGTTTCGTCGTATATATAAATATTGTCAAAAGGTCGAGTAGTACTTGTAATTCTTTATAGGCCCTCGTGAATGTGTAATCTCATTTATTTTTCTTGTTTTGTTTCATTTCGAAAATTAATAGATCGTTTTTCGCGTATATATATATATATATATATATATATATATATATATATATATATATATATATATAATATAAATATAACAAATAGATGAGAAATAGAAGATGCAAAATAAATTATATGTGTCGCATTACTCACGTATTTCATTTTCTTTTTATATCCTTTACCTCTCGTACGAAGCGAAGTCCAGCTTCTACACTCCTAAACTGACGAATTTATAATCGTAAACACTTACAACACGACCACTCTTTTCGTTATACCTCGGGCAGACTAACAGCGGCGATGAAAGCAGCGACGACAGATCATCGCGAGTCATAAAATCATTCCTTGCGAACGTTTTTACTCGTGTTAGTGGAAAACGGAACGAATCACAACGCTTCTTCCGTTTTCTTTTTATCTCCAAACGGGTTTCAAAAATGACGCGTCGAGCCGTGCTGAAGTTTTTTTTTTAATCATAGTTATTATTATCGTTAATATCCATATAATTATCAATAACTACAGTAAAACACAAAACAAAAAATGGTGATATCTGTACATTTCTTTCCTTAAGTAAGTAGTAACATAAACTTTTTTGTATACCAGTAGCCTATAATAGGAAGAAACTAAATCATAATATTCACAGATATTTTACAAGATAGATAAGACACGAGGCTGAGACACGCATTTCGCGGACCGTTTCGACTCTCTCTCTCTCTCTCTCTCTCTCTCTATCTATCTATCTATCTATATGCATAATATATAATATATAGAAATCGCGAAAAAAAAGAATAGAAAAGAAAAAGACGAGAGAGTGATGGCGAAGGGGCGAGATGAGGGAATAAAGAATGGGGAACCGAGCAAATAGATAAATCGTTTTCCTTTCCTTTCGAAAAATGAACAAAAAATACCGCGACATGAGCGTCTCGTTCCGTGTCCTATTATACTTATCCGCAGCTGTAATATATATGCTTTTTTTATACTTATCAACTCGCTCGCTCACTTATACTTCTACACTGTACATATGCACAACGCATCTTTTACACTGTACATGCACACGCTCTCCACGAGTATCAGCGCTGCCCTTAAATTAATCGTGTTTCCGTTGGGGACGGTCAGAACAGAAACGACTTTTTTTTGGACTATGCGTATCGTTCACGTCTCGAGAAACAAAATGAATGTAGAGCGGATTAATTTTTCGAAAGGTTATGAAACGTTTCTTCGATTTTATGCGAAACGTGGGTCGTGCACACGACGAACAGTACCGTGGAGAAAAATTAGATCAGCCGGTGAGAGGAAATGAAAATGATTAATGCCCGCGGCATTCGTCTATAACGAGGAACAAAAAAAAAAAACGAAAAGTAAAAGAAAAATACGATAACGAGAAGAACCGAACGACGATCTCTCTTTTCGTTCGGCGAACGAAAAGAGCGATCGTGTTCTCGCGTTACTGTTCTTTTTGTCTTTTTTCTTTTTTAAATCGATTTGGTCACGATAGCAAGGAATAAAACATGTTTTGACCATCCCCAAATTGGTTTTACATAACGTTACTCTCTAGAGGCATGCGCTCTCTACACGCAGCAGCAATAATATCGTAAATAGGTAAGTTTCTTTATATTACTTAATATGTTTTGTTTTCACGGCTCCGTGTGATATAGTGTAACTTCTGGTCTATACACGTAAGCGCATTTTTTTTTATTATCCTCGACGCGATCGCTAAAGAGTCTATGACACATCGCGCAGAAGGCGACAAGGGGGAGTAAGAGAAATTGGGGGCGGGCGGGGGGGGGGGATGGAAGTGTATAGAACGGGGGCGACGTCAATGGTCAATGAGATCGGTCGTACTGTGTTTTCTTTCCGGTACGACATACTTTAAGCCCCATCTTCTATCAATGTGCGGATTGGTACGTCCTAACTAGCCTGGTGTAATAACGTTAATAATAATTGATAGCAGCGATAATAGTAGTAGTAGAGTAGTGGTAATAATAATAGTAGTAGTAGTGATGATAATAGTATAGTAGTAATAGTAGTAGTAGCAGTAGTGGTAGTAGTAATCAATAATAATTAATAATAATGAATGAGAATAATGATAATAATATAATAATAATAATAATTAATAATAATAATAATAATAATAGTAATGGTAGCGTACTAGTGATGATGATGACCGTAGTAATATTATTAATGATATAATAAAGAATCAAAATAAGAATATTAAAAATTTTTTTTATAATGTACATAGTGCTAAGATGATAATAATGATAATAATATGTTACATCCTGCTATGGGAAATTATATTACATTAGGGATAAACGCTCTATTTTAGGTAGTCCTTTCGCTCATCGTACATAATATTATTTTTTTTTTCTTCTTCACTAGTGGTGTCTAGATCGTAACTCTGTATCTTTTACTTTCTAGTTCGACACGAGCGGCAGCAGCAACAGCGGCAGCAGCAACTATTGTTACAGTAATATAATACATAGGTATTTATATAGAGCAGTATTATACAAAAAACACATCACATACCGCGCGCGACCGGGACCCCACCGCGGTCACCATTTTATATGTTTTTACTTTTTGTTTTCTTCGTCTTTACGTCAGACATGTATCGTTAAATAATTAAAATCACAGTAGTTATGCCCTCGCTGGCTCGCTTATAATTTACACAGTATCATTAATATCTAAGCCTTACTTAAAATAGCTCGTGTATAGTGGTAGGGGTACGTTAGTTGTTTTTTTTTCTTCCTCTATTTCTTACTTACGAAATCAACTGTCCATCTAGAGCAACGGTAGGTAATGCTTTCATTTACTGTTTACCTAGATGAGGGACGAACTTTTGTATACGTTGTACGTGTATGTACGTGTGTCCATAATGTGTATGTATGTGTATACGTGTTCTCTTTTTTTTTAGAGGGGGGCGGGTGTCGTATGTGTCCTATTCGCGTACGTAAGTTTTTCTTCTGCCTCGAGGACATCGCGTGGTTCATCATTATTTCTTTCTTTTTTCTTCCCTTAATCGAAGGTCTTCGCTAAGGACTGGGGTTGTGCCTGACCCGCTTGTCAGAAGGACCAAGAGTAATGTCGGTCGATCTCACAAAAGTTGTCAGTTGGCGAACGTTCTATACTGCGACCCATCATTGGACGAATGCGATCGCGTTTTCCCGTTTCGTTTTTTTTTTCCTTTTTGGTAGGGAAGACAGGCCCGGTGATGTTCACGCATTACCTGGCTAGCCTCCCCCACTGAACACAACCCCGTGTACCCAAAGCTTTAGGCCAACGATCCCTGAAATCGGCACGATGCGCCAAAATCCATTTGATTGTCACTGATATATATATATTTCTATATATAGATATATCTTCGGAGGAGAAACCTTTCCCTTCGACGGAACCCTCTTCTCCTTTGATTCTCCTGTTCTATTTCAGCATTATTCTGTTGTACGAGACTCTGCGCTCCGTCGGAAGGACACTCCAGGCTTCATGCCACATGCGAAGCGTCCTACAGCGCGTGAAGGCGAGAGATATAGGTAGATTGTAATCCAGTAGACCATTGGCTGGCCTCAAACCGTGGCAATGACGATGAGCAAATGGGCGATCTTCGCGACCCGATGGAGCAAATCCGGAGCGATACGCGCCAGACTTTCGTTCGCGAAATCGCACGCCGGGAAGATGTGGACTACGTATGCAGGCTAGAAAATTAAACAGATCTCGTCACTCGTCTGGCCGACAAACTATTCTCCATGCCTCGAACACGCTTGTCGTCGGGTTTACAATGGGGTATTCAGGTAATGCGAGAGAAAAAAAGAACACGCTGAAAACCCTGTACACACGCTTCAACTTGCAAAAATGCAAAAGAGAATTCATATTGTTTGTGGGACGACCAACCACCACAATATTTTCAGCACCTGTACGAACATTTGTGAACACGTTGAACGCTATGGCGGTCACGAAATAAATGAAAATCAATTTATTACTGCAAAAATTATTCAAAAACTATGAATTGTCCTTAAATAAAAAAGGAAAAACACCGATAGCTTCTACGAACGAAATAAGTGAAAGAAATTTAACGAAGTTCTCAGTTTGGACGTTTACGTACCTGTTGCGATCCTGGTGCAGCGATATTAACAATTCCAGCGGCCTGCTTCTGTTGTAAATACATTATAAATCCAGTCTGAAGGTTCTTACTCTGTTGCAACACGTCAACCTCGTCTCGACCACACGGAAGCGCGAGAAGCATACAATGTTCGTTGTCCATCTATGAGAAAACAGAAAGTAATATTGATTTAGCGGTGATCTTGGTATTTAACCAGTTTAGACAGGATTTCGTAGAATATAACAAGTGAATTTGTACACGTACTTGCATCTTCCTGGCCACCCCGTCGACCTGCGTCTGTTCCAGTCTCATTCTTTGAGCAATTCTCAACGGTGGTGTGGAGCCATCGCTGTTACAGGGTAGACTATCCCTCGCTACGTTGGGGTTACCGAAAACAAAATGCATTTGTACCGCAGCTTGGTCGTTCTTGAGCGCCAGGAGGCCTTGCCACATAACCGGATAACGTTGCAGTAACATTTGAAAGGAGTCTGCCTGCGGTGGTACTTGCGAGGCGTGCGGTGGCGTGACAACTTGATGTTTCCTGGGTCTGTCTGGCGTGATGGCCCTATCGGTGGGCGCTTCGCTGGCTGCGATTGGATATTGGGAACGCAAATGCGCTGGCGGTGGTTCGTAGAAACCTCCGCGCGTGCCGACTGGAGCAGTTAAAGATGGATTGCCACCCGCGTTATACTGCGGGGGCGGCGGTGGTAATCTCGGCGCTCCGTGTAACATGTAAACCTGAGCTACTTGAGGACTATCCGTGGTGCGATCCTGTGGCGTTTTCGTACTCCTTCTCAGCTCCAACGGAGGACTATGACTATCTTCTATGCCGGGCTCCAGTTTCGGGTCTAACGGTAAATGAGGAGATCTAGTTCTTGGAATGTGATACGCTATACGCGGAGCTGTCAAGGCTTCCTGTTGAGCACGCAAATACTGATACTGCAGCACTTGGGGATGCATGTAGTGTGGCGGTAGCTCTGCACCACGCGGCAGCCCTCCAAAGTGGTTCACGACGTCACCCTGCCGAGAACATACGATACATTAGAATCTCGTCGAGTGCAAAAGAATCGCTGTTGTTCGATCTTCTATTAACGCATACGATTATCGACAATTACGTTGCACCGTAAAGGAAGCATAAAATTCTTTTTCTTTTTACATGATAATGTCAAACGAAATCGCGATTGCGTTACCGATGGGGGGGGGGGGTGACTTGTTGGTTTATGATTGAAGTTCTATTAAAAATTACGGAATAGTCTCACAGAGGTGCGTAATGCGTTCTGTTAGTGGATATTTGCTTCGATAAAGAATGCCGATTGTTACTCTCGATTTGTAATAACGTATCATCGTGGAGATAAATGTTGTATACGTAAGTACCTGAGAAGCGTTAGCATGATGATGGGCAGGTGGGGGCAATGGAGGACTCTGGGATCGATGCGGGGGGACAAGTCCATACTGGCCCCCTGGCGATGGAGCAGCACCCGCATTCCCATGCTAGCCAAAACCAAGCAAAGTTAGTTTGTGTATCACATATATTGGAGAATGTATGTTTTCACGTCGTTACACACAAAATCATATTAATTTTGTACAAGATTGTACTTTTGATAGATTCCGTAGTTATTTTATAGATACACCGTTTCTCACAACACAGCTGTTATTTAATCGTAAACCAGTGCTTTACTAATGCTTACCAGTGGCCCTTCGTACGTTGTGATTGGCACTCCACGAGCTTGAGGACTAGGGGTTGGCACCATGATGCAGCCTGACATGGACACTTCGACTTTTGGTGGTTCCATTGTTCCCGTTACCTGTAACACAATTATTGCCACGTGAACAATGCTATTCTGTATTTTGTAACAGTAAGAAACAATTACATGTAAAACAAATAAACATATGTGTGATTTAAGTCGTCAATAAACAATTTAAGATTTAATTTCAACTATAACAGATACCATATTAAACACGTCCTTAGTTGTTTACACGTCAAACGAGAATGAATAAAACAACACAAATAATAAAACACGAGGAACGCAAATAAATAAGAAATATCGAATCGTCGCGTCGCTATAGTTTCTAGCGACGCGGCATTCGATGGAATTCTCGTCGCTCGGAGATGACTTCTCCCTAGATATATTCTATAATCGAATAAAGAGAAATTTCGAAATATCTCACCGGTGGTTTCGGAGCAGGCGGTCTCGAGCAACTGACGCCAACAGGCTGAGGATTCATGAGATGCGGCTGAGTCGGTGGACTGGCCACAGCTCCGGTGACTATCGGAGGGACTACAGCTTGCAGCAAATGAGCCTTAGGGTTTAGAGGATGTGGTTGACCATTGATTGCCTTCAACGCCGTGGGCTGCGAGACAGGCTGATGTATCCTGGGTGTCGGTGTTGTTACACTACTAGCCGGATGAACGTTCATGGGTAGCTTCTGAGGCAGATTGACAATCGTAGACGGTTGTTGCGGTGGTGGAGGTGGCGGCGGCGGTGGTGGTGGTGGTTGCTGTTGTTGCTGCTGCTGTTGTTGCTTGGCAGCTTGCAACAGATGTTGTTTAGGATTCGGAGGGACTCCGGTATTGTTCAGAACCGGTGACATAGGCTGGCCCTGACCCTTCCCGTTGGCAGCGCTGATCTGAGGCGCTTGCTTCGCCCTTGGACTCAAGTTAGGCGACACTACTCTATTGGGAATCTGCAAGTGGAGTCCTTGCACCGTCTGCGTTATCTTCGCCATATTCTGCACGATCGACTGACTGGTCCCACTGGGGGCAGCCGGTGGTTTCGTGATAACAGCCGGTTGTTGCACAGGCGTTGCCAATTTGCTAGCGTTCAACACGTGAGCCTTGAGACTGGTAGGTTTGGACTGCGTGGAGCAGGTAGGTGCTGTCTGAGGCGTCGCCACGGTTGTCGTGGTGATCGTTGTAGCAGTGGTGGACGTTGTAGCTGTAGGGACAATACTGATCGTCGGAGTAACCTGTACAGCTGGAGACTGCGGTTTGGTGATGACACTGGGCTGCGGCTGAACGGCTACAGGCTCCGGTTCCTTCTTCGGCTCTTCGACGACAGCGAGATTCTCCGGTTGAGCTGGTTTAGGTCTCGGAACTTCCGTCGTTGGACTGGCGGTGACGATCGCAGGCGTGGTTCTCGCGTCGGTGGTCCTGTTGATGGCAATCTGACCGGAAGCCGTGGAGACCGGGATGTACTGACCCTCCTCCGACTCCCTCATCGGTATCAGCATCCCGGTTACCGGATCGATCAGCGTCATAGGTTCGTGAGAGACCGGTTTCTGGATAGGCGAGGGAGCGGCAGCTGGACTGGTGGTCGTCTCCTCCGTCTTCGGGGTCTCGGCTCTCGATGGAACGGTCTCCTCCTTGATCTGCAACTCCGGCGGCGGTGGCGGCGGCACGATCTCCTTTATCTTCTCCTCGCTGCTGTCGTCGTTCTCCGATGTCCTTCGCGTCGACTTTCGCATGCCTCTCGGGGATTTCCTGGGCTCCGTCACCTGTAACGACGTCTGCACCGGTCGAGGAGCGTTGTTGTGTCTGGTGCTTCTTCTGGTGGCGTGAACGTTCCCGGTGTTACCGAGCAGACCCTTGTTCGCCGGGGATCCTCGCACCACGTCCTCTATCACGTCGTCGATGGTATTCCTGCTGCCGTCTCTCTCGGCTAGTCTCTTCGACTTCCTGGTGTTCGCGGCAGGCGAGACGAACTCCTCCGGTGGAACCTCCTTCACCGCAGCTATCGGTGTCGCTGGCTGCGCGTTCGAACCGGTCAGATTCGGCACGGGGGACTTGATCGTGAGAATCAACCGCGGCCGACCAGCGTTGTCCTCCTCGCTGTCGTCGTGGAACTCGTACACGTCCGCCGGAAGTTTGTTCTTCTCTACGTGGTGCTTGTTACCCCGCGGAGTCCGGCCTCCTCGCTTGTGCGGAACGGTGGCGGCGGTGTTCTTGACGCTTCGCCTGGTGGTCACTCCGCCGCGACTACCTCCTCTTCGATTCCTCGTTCTACCGCGGCGACTCTTCGTCGACTCGCTCTCGCAAGTCTCCACGCCCTCGTCTTGCTCGTCGTTCGCTGCGAACGACTTCTTGTTCTCATTTTCCACGATCTCCGCGTTGAACCACTCGGACTCGGGTTTCGCTGGCTCCTGGTTCTCGTTGCCGATGTTCGCGCCGTGCCGAGTCTCCTCGTCGCCGTCGTTACCCTCGCCGTCGCACAGCGCGTCCACTTTCTTGATCACGCTCTCGATGTTCACCTCCTTCGCCGACCAGTAATCACTGTCCTCTTTGCTGTCCGCCGGGTCTTCCTTCGACGCGTCGATCGCGAGAGGATCCGTGCTCGGCTCCTTCAAAGGATCCTCCGCTGGCTCCTCCTCCATGTGTGTCTCCTCGGTATCCTTCGTTGGCGGCTCCTCTTCCTTGATTTCGTGCACCGGCTCAACTTTGATCGGCGTCGTCTCGATCTCGATCTTAGGAACGATACCGTCGACAGGTTCCGTCTTCGGAACGATGTTCTCCGACTTGATCGGCTCCTGTTGTTCCAGCTTCGGCTTCAGATCGACGTTCACCGGCTGCTGCTGCGTCAGGGGGAATTCGGAGGCGGGTTCGTTGTTGGGGAACTCCTCGTCCGTCGCTGGCTCTTCGAGTTTCACTTCGACAGGCTCGTCCTTGATGATCTGCATCGGTTGAGTCGGCTGGATTGGCGGAGTCAGCTGCATAGGCTGCGCCGTCTGAGCTATCCTCGCGTTGGCATCCAGTTCTAGTTCCTGATCGGGTGGAACTCGCGGTTCCAGACACTCGACCGTACTGCTCTCGTTCGCGGGCGTCGCTGGTATCGAGGATACGATGGATGGTACGGTTCTGGTGACGATAGCCTGCGAGACGGTGGACACCAGAGGAATGTGTGGTTTCGGAATCTGACTAGTTTGCGGCACCGGCGAGTGCCTCTGGCTAGCCAAAGGTAACGGCGTCTGCGTGATCACGCATTTTTCTTCGGCGATAGGAACGGGAACCACCGCGGCCGTGATCTGCTGGGAAACGATCGGCACCACGGTTTTGATCAACGACTGATTCGCCGTCGAGACCGTCGAAGCCCCGATGGTGTGCACGACAGACTTGTGGACCAGACCGTGAGGTTGACCGTGAGCTACTATGACCGGGCTGGGCGTCGACGATCGTGGTACGTGAGTGGTCAGAAGCTGGAGATTCGACATCTCCTGCTTCTGCCTCGGCGAGAGCAGGTTGTTGTCCGTGGTGATCGGACCGGTTATTTGCTTCTGAGATCTGGAGGTCAAGGTGTCGGAGATCGCGCTCGGCTTTCCGAAGACCGGACTCGATGTGCTGGCGGTGATCTCGATCTTGGCCGTTTCCGGGATGTACGTGGGCGGCTGATTAGGCGAAGGAACTTTCGGGGACGTGGACGCTTTGTTCGTTGGTTCTGGTATCACTGCCGGAGAGAGCTTGGGCTCCTCTAACCGTTGCGCGGGCTCGTTCGGGTTGACCGGGAGCAACGTCTCGATCACCGACTTGCCGCCAATGGCCAGGTCCCTGGAGCTCTTGACGGGCATGTACGGACGGTGTGGAATATTCAGTGTGAGCGGCGGCAAACCGCCTCTCGGATAACTGGGAGCCAGTGCTCTCATGCCAGGAGCGTGTTGGATCACGGGCTGTTGAGTGGCCGCGGTCGAATAGATTTGTTGCGCGGGCGTTTCCGGTCTCAGAGAAGACACGGACACGCTGACGGCAATCCTCGTTGGTGGCGGTGATGGTTTTCCAACGTTCGGCAAGTGAGGACTCAACGACGGATTTCGGGACCACTGTCCGTTCGGTGACGACGGCTGCGAGATCCGCGGCGACAACTGCGACGGCACCAAAGGTGGAATTCTGGATGGCACCAACGGAGGCAGAGGAGTCAGGCTGGAGGCGGTGGTGGTGCATACGGCGGATATGTTCTGCATCCTTGGGGAGGCTTGACGCATAGGCACCATCTGCGACTGCGGCGACACGGGAAGCTTCTGGTAGAGCGGTTGCACGCTGACGGGAGGCGGTCTTGGACTGGCCGCAGCGATCCTAGGTGTTTCTCCGGTGATGGGCACGCTGCACGGTCCGAGACCAGGCTGCTTGTACTGCGGAGGCGGAGACGTCGAGACCCGATGGGTTTGGCTGGTGATTCCCTCCGGGCTGGTCACGCCGACGTTCGCGTCGACCGGTTCGATCGGTACCGGTTTCACCGGTTCGCGAGCCTTCTCGTTCAGTGTCCACGAATGCGCGATGACTGACGCGGGTGGACTCTGCGGTTTCACAGGTATCGTGGCGATTCTAGCTTCGACGGGCTTTTCCGTTGCCGCCGGGGACGGCGCGACGGTGTTGACGGTCTTGGTGGGAGATTTGTAGAACGATGGAATGTCTGGCGTTTTCGGTGGCTGGGTCAGGTCGAACGTCTCGTAGTTCGGATCCTCCTCCGTGTCGGTGTCGATCTGAAGGTCGTGCTCGCTCTGGGGAGTGTCCGGCTTCAAGTCGGTCTCCCCTTCGCCGGCGGACGGGTTCAGACTCTCGACAGCCTGCTGCATCTCTTCGACGTCCTCTTGAGGTGCTTCCGGTGGCGGGCCGACGGTGTCGTCCGCTTCCGCGTCCTCCTCCTCGCCCTCGTACGAGAAGTCCTCGGTCGAAGCACCGAAGGTCTCCTCCAAGAGCGCGGCGACCGCGTCCTCGGTCTCCTCCTGTGAGATCGCGACCCTTGGCTTGTCCTCCGTCTGCGCGGGTGGTGTCGTCGGCACCGTTACGTCCGGCTCCTCCCTGCCGCTTCGAGATTGACAGGAGGTCTCGCGCTCTTCCGGCTCCGAGATACTCTTCACCGCGTTCTCGTGGATCGTCTCGTCGATCTCGATGCCGAAGCCGGGAATGAACTTCTCCTTCTTCTTCTCCTGCTTGGACGTCTGGATTCCGGTGCCGACCGGTGGCGTCATCGACGGAGTTATCGGCGGCGCTGGCACGTTCGCGGCAACCTTCGGAATCGGACTCAACAGCGCGTCTCTAGGCGTCGGAAGCGTCGGCGACACGGTCTTGGCGATGATCGGACTGCTGGCTCTCGGGGGACTAGGATCCGCTCCGAGATACGGTAACTCGCCGCTCTTCTCGTGATGGTGATGGTGGTGGTGGTGATGGTGATGATAGTCCTTCCGACTGCGCTCCTCCTTCGACTTCTTTCTTTTCTTTTTCTTCTCCTTGACCTTCTCCGGGACCGTGGATGGGGTCGATTGTTCCACGCTGTCGTTGTCGTCGGTGAACCGAAACACGTCGTGATCGTTGCTCTCGGTGCACGCGATGTCCAACTTCGGTGAGTTCGGCAATCCCAGCAGATTCGCCTCGATCTCTCGTCCAGCTTCCGCCAGGTCAACGCTGTTCTCGTCTTCCGGTTGATGACGACGCTTCCTCTCCGTTTTCCTCCTGATTCGCGCCACTTCTTCCGGACTGTGACCACCGTCGCTGTCGGACGCGTAGGTGTTGTTTTCCGACGGGATGCTGCCCAATCGGTTGAAGAACGTGTTCGAAGGGCCGTCGTCGACATCGTCCGACAACGGTCCGAAAATGTCCTCCATCCGTTGCGAGTCTCTCGCTTCCTGCCTGTTCAACCTTTTCCTCCTCGCTTTCGCCTTGTCGTCCCCGTTCCTGTCTCGCCGCTTGTCCTTCTTGTTGCGTTGCTTCTTGTCCGACCGTATTCTTTCGTCCGCGTTCTCCAACACTGCTGTCCCCGACGCGGTCGTCGTGCCGGCGACGGTGATGGCCTCGGAGGACGCGTGATTCGGCCGGCAGTCCACGGTGCTAGCGATACTCGACTTGTTCTTGTGCTCGATGCTCTCCGACGACTCGGTCTTCGAGCTGTCCTCGGTCGATATCGAGATCTTCTGCCGCTTCTGCTTCTTCTTGTGCGACTTTTTGCGCGAGTCCCTCTCGTGGTTGTTGACGACGATCGTTGGATGGTTCGCGCGGAAGCCGACGGACATCCGCTCGTCGTCGTCCGACGTGCGAGGCTCCTCCTTCACGCTCGCGTTGCCGACCACCGTCGACGTCTCCAAAGGATTGTGCTTCTCCTCGGTGTCCGCAAATCCCAAGTCGACGTCGCTCTCCAAGAACCTCTCGGTCTTCACCTTTCGGATCTTGTTGTTGAACGACTCCTCCTCCTCGCTGGTATCCGAGTGAATTCTCGATCTCGATCCCTTTCGAGACAACGACTTGGCTCTGGCGGAATCCGACTCGGACGTGGCTTCGTCTTCCGTCAAAGCTTTACTGGACACAGAGTCCCCGTCCCACGAGGTGCTCTGCTTCTTCTCCTCCCGTCTCGCTCGACTCTGCTTCAGCTGCGAGAACTTGTCCTTCAGCCGCACCTGACGCTTCTCCTCCTCGAGCTTCTGCATGTTCTTCGTCGAGCGGGCCTTCACCTTGTCGTACATGCTGATGTAAGCGGGCTCGTCGTCCACGATGTCGAAGATCGAATGTTTCTTCGGCTCGTCGCTGTCGGTGTCCGTGGCCGACGGGTGCCTGGCCACTTGCATCTCGTGGGTGGACAGCGGCCCGTCGTCCACGTCGCTGTGCAGGTTCAGAGAGGACTGCTGCTGATGGTGTTGTTGTATCTCTCGGGAATGATTCGAGCTAACCGAGGTCTGCTCGCTCGGCGAGTTCGAATCGTTTCTCTTCGAGAGCTCCAATCTCGACAGGAACTCCTTGTCCGACTCGTGGGAGACTCTCGGGCTACGTTCCCTCGACTCCTTCTCCGAACGGTTCCTCTTGCTACGCTGCTTCTCCTTCCCCTCGCGGTTGTTCTCCCTGTTCTCCCTGTTCTCTCTGTTCTCCCTGTTCTCCCTGTTCTCTCTGTTTTCCCTATTCTCTCGGTTCTCTCGGTTCTCTCGGTTCTCTCGGTTCTCTCGGTTCTCTCGGTTCTCTCGGTTCTCTCGGTTCTCTCGGTTCTCTCGGTTCTCTCGGCTCTCCCTATTCGACTCCCTGTTCATCTCCCTGTTGATCTCTCTGTTGATCTCGCCGTGAGCGTCTCTGCTGTCCTGGGTCTGCGTGGATCCGCTGCTCTCTTTGCTGTCGCGGCTCTCCCTGCTCTCTCGGCTGGACCGATGGGAGTCGTTGCGGTGCTTTCGGTCCTCGGACCTCCTGTTCTGTCTAGGCCGATCTTTGCTGTCTCTCCGGTGGTCGGAGATCTTCATGCGCTTCGCGTCGTCGTCGGGTGGTCCATCCTGCGATGAACACCGCCGTTTGATGGACACCGGGGCGGGCGAGATTTGGTTTTGCGACTGCGACACGGACTGATGAAGATGGTTCTCGATCGGCTGTCGCCTACCCTCGTCCCGATCTCTCTTCTCTTTGTCCTTCTCCTCTCGGTCTCTTCTCTTGTCGCGCTCGGACTTCTCTTTCTCCCGTCTCTCCTGGTCCTCGCGTTCTCTCCTCTTCTCCCGGTCGTGCTTCTCGCGCTCGAACCTCTCCCGCTCCTCTTTCTCTCGCTTCTCTTTCTCCGCTCGTTCCCGTTCTTCTTTCTCTTTCCGCCGCTCCCTCTCGAGCCTCTCCTTCTCTTCCCTCTCGCGCTTCCGTTCCCTCTCGATCCTCTCTTTCTCCTCTCGCCTTCTCTCTCTTTCCAATCTATCCCGTTCCTCTTTCTCTCGCCTCTCCTGCTCTTCCCGTTCTTTTCTCAGTCGCTCCTTCTCCTGTTTCTCTCGCTCCAACCGAAGCTCCCGTTCTTTCCTCTCCCGATCCTCTCGTTCTCGCCTCTCCCGTTCTTCCCTCTCTCTTCTCTCCTGCCTTTCCTTCTCCTCTCGCTCGCGTTTCTCGCGATCCAACCGCTCCTTCTCCCTCCTCTCCTTAGCCTCGTTCTCCTCCCGCTCTTTTCGTTCCCGTTCTCTCTCCTCCCTCTCTCGTTTGTCCTCCTGTCGTTCTTTGTCCAACCTTTCCCGTTCCCGTCGCTCTTCGTCCTTCTCCCGTCTCTCTTCTCGTTCCTTCCGCTCCTGTTGTCTGTCACGGTCCTCCTTCTCCCTCCTTTCCTGTCTCTCCCTGTCGTCTTTCTCCCGTCGCTCCTTCTCCTCCCGTTCTTTCCTCTCGTAGCGGACCTCCTTGTTCTCCTTGAACTCTCTATGACTATCAGAGTCCCCGACGTCGTTCGCCACAGACTCCTTCTCTTCCCGATCCTTACGACTGCTGCTGCTGCTACTCTTTTCAACGTCCGCATCCTCTTTCCGCGACTTCCTCTGGCAGTCCTTGCCCTTGTTGTACTTGGAGTCCCTGGGGTCCTTGCTGTCGCGCGAGTCCCTGCTCTCCCGATTGCTGCCAGTCTCTTTCCTGATCCGGGAACGGGACCCGTCGACAGACGAGGAGCAGGACGACGTCGACGAAGAAGACGTCGTGGAAGACGGTGGGAGGACCGTGACGGCAGCGGTGGACATGGAAGTTTGGTACTGGCCGGTCGACGATGTTGTGGTCGCCGCGCTGCTCGTCGAGGAGATGGTCGAGGTGGTGATCGCGATGGCTGGCGTGCTCGACGACGTCGCGGTCGTCGTTGTAGGCGTCGCGGTGATCGGCGTCGTCGTGCTCGGGTACGCCACCGTCGACGGGACCGTGGTCGCAACGACTGGCGGCGGCGGCGCCGCCGTCGACGTCGCCGACGACGACAACGACGACGACGACAACGACGACGACGACGACGTCGTGCCTAGTCCTCGACTCGTCGAGGCTCCGAGAACGTGTACATTACTTACGCTACCGTTGCTGCTAAGAATACTACTAGCTGACGTTAAACCGCTACTGTTGCCGCTACTGGCTGTCGTCCCGCTGCCAAGACCGATCGGCAACGAGACCGGTGGTAATTCGGGACTAACCGTTTTCATCGACGTACCGGGCGTGATCGGTGTGGCCGGTGTCGGATGCACGCAATTGTGCTGCACCGACGACGCCCCCCGCGGGTCCGTCGTCTTCAGCGTGGTGGACACGCACGTCGCGAAGTTCAAGTTCGAGGACAGAGACGCGACGCTGCCCCCTAACCCCGTGATCTGTCCGGTGGTGGACGCGGCGCCGCTACCGTTGCCGCTAACACTGACACCGACACTCACGCTGCCGATGCTGCTACTGCTGTTGCCGCTGCTGGCTGACTGTACAGGCGGGTGACTAGGAAACGGATACTGTAGGCAGACCTTGCTGGTGCAGCCGCCGCCGCCGCCGCCGCCGCCGCCACCGCCGCCGCCGCTAGCCGACGTCAGGCCGCTCGTCCCGCCGATGATCGAGCTGACGTTCAACACGCCGGTGAACTCTCGCGGCTCGTACTTCTCGCTAAAGTTCTCCAACCGCTTCGAGTCCTCGTCGAACACGCTTCGCTTGGCAAGAACCGATTTCACAATGTCGGACGGCTGCACCTCGTGCAAGTCGAGATCGAGGAGCTTGTGCCGAAACCTGAATCGTTCCGACGCCGTCGCGTCCAACTTGGCGAGCGCGTCACCACCGGCAGCGCTCAACGCTCTCGACCCGGACCATTTCTCGTACTTCTCGTCGAGCGACCGTATCCTCTCTTCGAGACTCGGCGACTGCGGCGCCGTTTCGCTGTCCGAACTGGTCGGACTCGGACTCGGGTGACGCGGCGGCGGGGAAGCCGGAGGTTGCGGAGCTGCCCGAGGACTCGGTGCCGTCGACAGGTTCGCGCAAGGCGGGCTCGCCACTTTCGCCAGACTCGCGTTGCTCGACCTGTTGCTGCTGCTGCTGTTGTTGTTGCTGCTGCTGGTGTTGTTATTGTTGTTGTTGTTGTTCAGCATCTGCGTCGCGAACCTCGGCAAAGGTAACGACAAAGGACCCTCGTGACTACGCTCGCGAAACCGCCTTGGCTCGCTCGGTACCAGGTTCTCCGGTCTCTCGTCCACCAACGGGGTGCCTGGCCGCGAGCCGTCGTGGTGTTCGTGGTGCCTGCAACGGACATTTGTTTGCCACGTTAGTTTTCTACCGGTTGTTAGGATATGCTTGTCTCTTGCAAAGTTTCCCGACAGTTATTCCCTCCCTCCATCCCACCCCACCCCCGCTCCTGTTCATCACGTGTTCTTTAATATACTAGATGGAGAAGATTCCTGACCATCGTAAGCAACAGGCTAGGTTCTACACGAAGTACGTCTTGAAAAAGAAGCTATTATAGAATTCGGGGAAACACAAGGCCCTGGCTAGGCAAGACTTGCACACCCACCTGCTAGTGACGTCGCGACGTCGCTTGCAAGGTCCGGGGCCCCTGCCCTCGCAGCTACCTCTTCTCGTGCCGTGATGCACGACGACCTTGCTATCGCTGACACGCCGGATGTCCATGCCTTTTCTACTCGAGTGCGAAGTGACGAGCAACGAGGCGATCTCGGGCTCGTCGTCCTCGCAGAGTATCGTCGTCGACGCGCCGTCGAGCTTGGCGCGTTTCTTCGGCGCGAACCCGACCTCGTCGCCGCTGCTGTGACACTCCTCGAGCTGCTCGAGCAGATGGACCCTCTCCTTCTGAAGGTGTCGGATGTCGGAGGGCGGTAGCAAAGGCGGTGGCGGCGCCGGAGGTTCGACGCTGGTCACCACGCTTTGCACGGCGTGCCGACGGGACGGAGGAGGACAGTCGTCGTCGTTCAGCTTGCCGTCACCGAGCACGCTGCTCTGGTAATCGTCGTGGCTGGCCCCGCTACCCTGACTAAACTCGTCGTAGCTGCGAAACCTACGCGGTGCCGGCTCGCTGTAGTCCCCGTCGTAATACGTGTCCTGGTACGATCTCCTGTTGCTGCGGGTCATCGCGGTGGGATGCGCCGGACTCGCGCCCGGCGTGCTGCCTCCTCCGGACGTGCGGGAGTAACTCGCCGTTCTCGACCTCGGGGGCGTCTCGTAGCGGGTAAACCTGCCACTCGAATTCGACACGGTCACCCCGGAGTCGAAACTGCTGCGTTCCCGCCTGGAAGGAATCCTTCAAATAATGGTTGTACTATATTTTCACGTTATCGCTCGTGCCAGTCGGGAACCAGGAACATCTCCTGGGACACCATCGACCCGTTTCTGCAGGATTGCTGACCAACAACAAACGTTAACCCTTGCGCCGACAACTGAGCAAGTATACTCAATTCTACAACGGCCTACAGACGATACGATTTCTCGTGCTACACCTGGCAGAAACGTTTGTCGAATATCCCACGGGACGTCCTGCGTGTATAATAAGCTCAACGCGGCGTTCACTGTTCAAAGGTTACAACGAGTACAGAGTTCAACCCAGATGGGAACTACGTTCACGGTAGAATCAACGAACAGAACAGTGAACTCGTTGAGAGATTTCAAGATTTCAAGATTTCGAGATTTCTTGAGATACTTTATAGTTGACTGGTTGTTTACTAAGACGTCGGACTAACCGGGTATTCTAGTGCACTACAAATGTATACATACGTGACGTCAAAGGTGGTAGCAGGGGAAGGCCTTGTATCCCAAGGTTTTTCTCCAGCGATACCCTGTCGCTCCAGGTGCTCGTAGAACGTCTCCTGGCACTCCCTAGAGGCAAAGTCGACTTGTAGCCGACGACCACGAAGAGCTACGCCCCGCATCTCCTTCACAGCAGCTTGCGCGCAGCTAATCTGCTCGAAGAAGACCAGAGCGTGTCCTCGCTCTCGGTCCACTACGACCTGGGATATCGGTCCGAACTGATGGAACTGCATGTTCAGGTACTTTTCCGACATACAATCTGCGAGGAAACGTTCGATATGAATTTCCTCAACAGAATAAATTCTTAATGGACTACGAATTTTATGCATTTATAATAAAAATACGTGAACGTATTCTAGATGTAAGTTTTCTCGTTGTCAACGGGTCAAAACGTTTGATATACCTCCAATGCCATCAACCCAAACACAGGACGTAGGCATCGACTTTCCGAATCCAAGTTTTATCCGATTAGCGCCGAGATGTTCGCCGTCCATCGATCGCATAGCTTTCACGACGCTGCCAATGTCGGAGTATTGGCAGAAGGCATAGCTCGTCACCGCGCCCTGTTTTTTAACATCTATTTCCTGTAACATCGAACATGCGTATTTACCTTCCCGTCAACTGCTACGAAGAAGCTGTCAATCTTCATCGAGAGTCTAGTCGAATCCTATGTCCAGACGATACATACTTGCACGGTTGTTTACTCGAGTCTCTATATTATTCGAAAATATCTCCGAATCATAATTTTAAATATGAAAAGTGCGTCATTCGAGGGAGTATTAACATAATCATTAGAATGAGAGCCTATCGTTTCGACAGCGTACACGTCTGTTCTCTGAATATTAATATCGGCTTTACGATGTAAGGCGCAGGACTATGTATTAATGCAGATTCCGAGTCTGTCGGTCTTAAGTTCCGGCGCGGCGGTCAAAGATCCGCGGTTACACTACGATTTATTTTACGATTCGCAGCGACTACAAACTTCTTTGTAGTTGACAATTGTTTTAGAAGGAAACAATTCATCGCGAACAGACGCTTGAAATGTAATCTGCCAAGTAGGAACTAAAATGAAATATTCTTTTTTTACTTTTCGTAATTCCCGTAGTTAACGGTAGAACGGTACCATCTCGAACTGTGACAAGAGGAAGAAAAAAGTTGGTGGTTTGTCGGACTGTCGGACTCTGTAGGTGGAGACTTACTATGATCTCGCCGAATGGCTCGAAATGCTTCCTAAGCTCGGACGCGGTGACGTCCTTCTCTAGGTTACCGATGAAGAGAGTGCGCGTTGCTTTCGGATGGTACTCGTCGAGCTCGGCCTCGTACGGCCGGAACTCGTTGTCCTCGACATCGTAGCCCTGATAGGGGGCGACCTCGATCTTACAGCCGAAGAACAGCTTGTCGTGGGAGACCTCGAGGGCCTTCTCCACGTCCTCCGGTTTCTTGAAGCAGACCAGAGCGTACCGATCGCCGGCCGCCCCCACGACCTTCACCCAGGTTACTTTCCCGTGCTTCTTGTACTCGTGGAAGAGGCCGTCCTTCAGGGAGGTATCGCTGCTGCGTGCCGGCAAATTACGCACACAGATCGCGAGCGGCCTGCGGTCCTCCGTGACGGCGGCATTTCCCGTACGGTGCGGCGAACTGCCGGGGGACGTGCTGCCTCCGGAAGTGCTGCCGGCGGAACTACCGCTGCGACTGCTGCTGGTACTCCCGGAACGGCTACTGCCGCTCGGCGAGCTGCTTCCGCTTCGCGATTTTCTCCGTTGCTTTTTGTGCTGTCGCAACGCACCGCTGCTACCGCTGACACCACCGCCACCGCCGCCACTGCCGCCTCCACCGCCTCCACCGCCGCCTAGTGGAACAACACGACCAATGTAATCTACACACCCATACAGTTTCTCAACGTTAATACGGTCAACACTCCGTTCATGGGTCTTGCTTAATCGAGCCGGTGATCACTGTGAAACTGGTGCGAACGTCAAAATTCAAAACGCCGATTCATTTGCTTTCAACTTCGTAATCACCGGCATCGCTATCTACAATTTTGTTGAAATAGGCGAGAGAGCCCGGTGAACGTAAACACACAGCCACGCGGGTGCGACAGAGCGAGGATCGTTGCTAAAATTTCTGTTCTCCATTTTTCTCGCAAAACCACCGAATCGCGTGAAAGACGACCCGAAGGATAGCAACGTGTCCGGCCCAGAAGCGTATCCTGGTCCGAAGAAGCGCACCTTCTTTGCCAAGAATAAAAGAGTGAACCGGGTCGAGGAGCGTCTCGGCAACTAAGAGAAACTCCTCGCCGCGATTGCAAAACTTCTGATTCGGGCTCCGCTTATCTAACCGATCATAAATCGCGAGGCGCCTTGGCGATTACGACCACGTGTTGGCCGGGGGCAGGCGGCAGACAACGCACGAGCCCGCGTGTCCCAGACCAACGAATCGTAGAGGCCCGCGCGCGCACACACCAACCAAACGAAACTGTACGTGGCGCACAGAGCGAGAAGGAAAGCACGGTATATGTATAGCCGAAAGAAGCAGACGCAACAGAGAGACACGGATAGTCGTATCCACCTTCGGAAACGACACACGCGGTGGACGCAGACGCAAAGGTGAACGGGTGTAAGCATGCTCGCGCGGAAAGACCCCTATATACAAACTGGAAAACACGTTGCGCGATACGGGGCATCGCGGTGTTTAGGTTTCATAAATTTATCGGTTTGCCTTCGTATTCAGATCTGTCCTATAATTGGACTGCGAATTTGCGATTGCAGGACACAGAAGTTAGATGAACTGTTGTCTGGATAGTTTTGTTTTTTTTTTTTGTTGTTTTTTTTAGACAAGTTTTGACTGTTTTACATTTGGATTGTAAGAACTGAAGAATCGGGAAGTGGAATAAGGATTTGTGAATATGAATTTCAAGGGGCATGCAGTTTTGCGCGTTGATCGATCGGACAAGTGGTCCTAGGAGCATGTAGCCGTAAGGGCAATTACCTTGCTCGTCCTGGTAGGCGTCGTTGTTGGCAGGCGAGGGTGGCGGCGGTGCGTTCCCGTATCTCGAGGTCGTCGACTCGTACGTCGACCAGGAGGACGGTGGCAGACCACCACGATGACGATCTAAGTGGGGCGGGGGCGGCGGCCCGGAGGCGTACGGGCCGGTTCTCGAGTAAAGCCGATCCCTCGCCCTGGTCGATGTCACGTGGTAAGAGCTGGCAGGAGGTGGACGGCCGCGGGGTATGTAGCCGCCAGGATCACCGGCAGAAGGATCAGCCGGATGGCCGCCAACGACGACACCACCGCCGCCTCCGCCGACACCGCCGACACCACCCCCGGATCCGACCCCTCGGCCACTTCTGTCGCTGGTGTAGAAACTGCCGTGGGAGCCGCGTGACTCGAATCCCTCTCCTCCTCTCTCTCTGTCCCGGTCTCTCTCCCGCTCCCTCTCCCGGTCCCTCTCCCTCTCCCTCTCCCGGTCCCTCTCTCTCTCCCGGTCTCTGTCACGGTCCCTGTCTCGATCCCTGTCTCGATCTCTGTCCCGCTCCCGATCCCTCTCCCTCTCCCTCTCCCTCTCCCTCTCCCTCTCTCTCTCCCTCTCTCCTCTGTCGTTGATGCCGACACCGCCACCGCCGCCGACGACGCCACCGACGCTGACAACGCTACCGACGGCACTGCCTCCGACGCCGGAACCTCCGACGCCGACGTTGACGCCGACGCCGACGCTGACAACGCCGCCGCTGACGATGCCGGAACCGCTGACGATGCCGGAACCGCTGCCCCCGCTGACTCCGACGACGCTGACTCCTCCCCCGCTAACCACGCTCGATCCGTGATCCTCCGAACTTCTGAAACACACGAGAATCGCGTTAACGATAGATACGGCTTATACAGCTCGAACGATATCTCTGCTTCCGCTTCCGCTACCGCTTCACGAAACATCTCAACACGGCTAACCGCTTACACTCTTTCGCACGCTTCCAAATACATGCCACCTCCGACCAACCTTCGATCGCAATCAAATTATATTCATCGGCCGATGTTAAGCGCTCGGAATCGATGAATGCTGTATCCCTACGCGTGCCCCAGCTAAATTCGGCAACAATGAGTTCAGAGACGCTGATCCGAGCACGAGATCACGCGACGTGTCAGAATTCGCTAACGGGCGGTTTATACGGCATAATATTCGCCGGTAACACTAAACGAATAATTGATAGACTCTCGAGCATGGACGCGAAGGTTTCCGATTCAAAATTCATCGGTTCTCTCGTACCATTTTCTCCGCGTAATTGTCAGCTTGAAATACAACCCCGAGACTATACACGCGGTCCTTGGTCGATTGAGAAAAACGTTAAACCCGCTGGTTTATTATTTACACGTATCGAAACGGTAGTTTCTCCCTCGCTCGCGAGAAGGTGAAACAGTTAATCGATTTAGTTGTTCGATACGAGTTTTACTGCTGCGTCATCTATCGCGCGGGAACACTGCGCGCAGATTTGATTAGTCCGTTGCCGAGGACGTTGCCTCGATACCACGTGCGCGAGAGTTTAGGCGTCTACCACCCTGCCCGGTCGACAAACTAACTGTTCGATCAAAAACGCGAGCGTGATTGACGTTGAAAAAATGGGAGAGAACGTTGCGGTTCTCCAATATAAAACCGGTCGTTTGTGGTAGGTTTAGCGTTGAAAATTTATTCCCTTTCATAACCACAATAATCTATTACTGTCAGTTGAAAAAGAATTGTTACGAAGAACAGTTACACTGACTGTAATTTTCGTGAATTTGTACAAGTTTAACGAATTTGATCAAGGTTAAAAAAACGTTCGTACCATAATCTCCCTATTTGTTCCCATATTCTACAAAGTTTCAGGTTCAATTAAAAAACAAATTTCATCGGTCTATCTCATTTCTATCGAAAGTTCTTTGATTTTTAACCAAATTTCGTCCGAATTGACAAACTGTGCGGTGGTGCAGCGCGATACGCGTGTTCGGCCCCTGAACAAAGGTGACCTCGCGACTAAAAAATAGGAAAAGGGCGGTCTCGCGTCTGGTTAACGGAAAATTTCTCCGGTCGGCCACCGATATCTGCTCCGGAGGCTGTGCGTAAAAGCCTCTCTCGGCCTCTGCCGACGGTGGTGGTACTCTCCGCATGGCAACGTCCCGTTTTCTTCCGATCGCCTGGCAAACGAGATCGTTCGAGAAACGGCCACGCGTAATCCAGCCTTTAAAGAAATTCAGGTCGTAGTTTCACGGGAAGGTGAGAGATAAGCGACCGGCGACCGGCGACCGGCGACCGGTGACCGTATGGTAACGGACGGAATGAACGGGAGGAGGCGTTCGGTGAAAGGCTGCCAGCCGATGCCTCCGCGGGATTACGCTCTCGCGTGCATATCGTTAACTGCGCGCCGCGCGATGCACGAGAGAGCATCCACCTTCGAGGACTCGAAGCCGCAGCCCGATAACAAGCCGCGTTCGCAAACTGTCGACCGATAAACCGGCTACGGAGAACGGCTAGTCGATTCTCGAGAAAAATCCTCTTCTACGAATCGCTCGGTTTCCTCTGACCTAGCCCTGTGGTCTTCCGGTGGGACGGTATCGAGGGATTTTCCTCGGTGACGCTACCAAGATTAATCCTTTCCGGCCCCACTCTTTCCTCCTCTCTTTTAATTCAATACTTGTTACGACATTATATAGTTGAGTAATATTCCCATAGAAAGCTCCTACCATCTTCTACCGAGCAAGCAAGTAACGACAGAAACGAGTAGAGTGAAGGGTACTTCGAATACGTACATCGTATTCAGTCTTGTTGGATATGTCTCTTTAATTTGACACGTTAATTTATAAACTGCACTTTATTCCGTATATACCATATTAGTATTATAAATGTGTTTCTATATAAATAACGATACAGTATTTCCGCGTATCCTGTATTTGTACTTTACGTAAATAGTAATAGTTTAAGCGAATGCTCAGGCTAGCTGTTTTTCCCCGACTGACTGGCAGACCAGGCTCTTGGACTTTGTGGTCCCGCCTGGGCCGCTCTGTCCCTGAAAGAAACCGTCCCTTACGCTCGAACCCTTATATCTAAGAGGCTATGTCATCGGTGTATTCCAACAAGTCTACATATACAAAAATATTGTCTGTACTCGATGCTGAATTGGTAAATTCCCGGTTTCGATGGGCCGATTTCGTCGTTACGACGACGTGGTGCAACGACGATGCGTCGTAATCGTTCGATCGCGCCGATCCAAAGAAACAATTTCGATAGAAATAAACAGCTGGTCCACCTTGACGGCGCGGCGGCGGGGCAACCCGTGCGAATATCGTCGAGGTGCTTGCGAAACCACGCGGCAACACGATAACGACGAGCGGTGACGAAACGCGACGAGATTCGGGTCGTACGTGCGAAATCGCTTGAGAAATTAGGGAAACGCTTAAGAAATACGTGCGACGAGATTGGTCACTGTATTATTTCATCGTGATCGTTCCCGATCGGGAGAAACGATTAATTGTCCGGTTAAAATAGCTCCGACTGCGACGAGTTTACTTTTACGTTTAATTCGAAGAGAGAAAAACCCGAAATTTCGGGTGTCTGCTGTTGAAGATTTTCTTACGGCCAGCGGAGAAGCTCTCTCGTACGGTGTTTGTCCACCGGTGGTATTCAGTTATGTTAACGGCAAACCCGCGCAAATTCCACGAGTGCATCCATCGCGTCGTCGTCCTCCGCCGATTAGCGCGCTGCGACGCTAACGGGGTCCGCGTATTTTTTTTTGTTATTATCATTTCCTTCGAGGCGAGTGCCGGCGCGGCACTTTCTTTTCGTCGATTTAATCTACGCCGAACGACTTCCTGCTGTGCGCAGCGAAGCTACACGGATCTCTCCGTACACGTACGTGCATTCGATCTTGCCTCGCCGCGAGATAAAACAAACGAAAGAATCGCGGACCGGGAGAGTCATTATTGTTGAATAACGTTCCGCGGCGCTCGAGAACCGACTTTTATCGGACGCCGATTGCGTAAAGCTGATCTAAATCAAAGAAAAACAACCGAGCTCTTCTCTTTTCCTCTTTGGATTACGACGATTTAATCTCACGCTTCAGACGTTTTTCAAACGTAAGATTACACGTAAGAGACCGTCCGATTAAACGGGCTATCGGCGAGCAACGTTTCTTGCTCGGATAAGACTCGTTTCGCGTCGCTGTATTCTGTTTTTCGAAAGGAGACGTCCGACTGCGACGGTCACGCGTGCGGATGTATTTATTACAAGAATTTTCAAATGTCTATCATGTATCGTCTATATAAAGAAAAATTAAACGTTGTTCGTTCGTAATCGCATCGCTTGAGAACGAAAATGAAAGTGCTTTTTTCTATGGGATTTTTGTACCAACTCAAGACCATAACTCGCGATCACTATTTTCTTGAAAAGGGTCTAAACAAAGACCGAAACGATAAAGTCAGGGCTGAAGTTTCGATTCTCGCGTCAGTTCCATTAATCGAGATGTTCTTTTCAATTTTATTGAAACCGGTCTGCGAACTTCTTATTATCGAAACACCGTGATATTTTGCTTGAAAAAAAAAAAAAAAAAAGAAGAAAAAAACAACAACAACACAATGGCCGTCTGCCAGCAACCCTCGAGATCCCATGGGGTCTGCGAATGCTTTCCGCGCTCTTTCGGCTCCAGCGACGTGCGCCGGCTGTTCGTTCGCGAGCTCGCAGACGAGAATCGACTCGCTGTGTGCAAGCGCGCGATGCAAGTGTACGCTGCACTCGTTGTCACCGACTCCTACACGACGTTCCTATAGCGGCAAGTGCCGTTGCCCTCGCCACGGGCACCGCTCTTCTATACCTCGTTCAATCCTACGACGACGTGCAGGTAAGCGCACCTGCACTCGCCAAACGCGGACAAGATCTTTTGCACCTATCCGAGGTTCGTTCGTCGTTTGTTGTCGCGAAAAAGCGTTTCGCACCAGAGGCTTCGCCATTATATTATACATATTTAGACAGTGCAATTTGAAACGGTAGAAACAGCTGAAAATACTTTAATGTATATTCGGAAAGAAAATAAATTTCTATACCGCTCCAGTTTGTTGCGATTCCAGTTGAAAATTTTGATTTTGTCTATTCGCAATTGACAGTGAATTTACGTTTAACTACAGAAATACCGAGAAGCCAAACGAGAACCCCCGTCGACGGGTTGCACGCGGATAACTCATGCTGCTTGATAATTCGGCGTTGTTTACGAAATTGGCAAAGATAAGGGGATTCCGTTGACAATCGGTTAATTATCGGACGATCTGGCGCGCGTTCAAGATAGCAACACGGCTCGGCGTAAACAAGCAAACAAGACCGCGAACGTAGTCGAAGTTCGGGTACCGGTTTCGCTCGGTAGACACACGACGATCTGTTGTCTGTCCACCGGACACGTAAAAAATAAACGACGACCATCCAAGAAAAACATTCGCAGACGAACGGCGCGGCGCGGCGCGGCGCGGCGCGGCGCACAGTCATCGGTTCGCGTGCGAAGGACAGGACACGATATCAGTCACGCGACCGATCGCAATTCGATACGTATCTCGATGCGGATGCGACGACGCGCGCGTCTTCGGGAAGTCCCCGAACGACCGTTGTTCGCCAGCGTGGTCTGTTTATCCTACAGATATGCAAAAATATCGGACGGAAAAACTCGGCAACACGCTAAACGATGGTTCGCGTACAATTTTCAACGTATTCGCATCTTTTCATTTCATGCGCTCGTTGCACCGATGAAAATACATAAAATACACGGTTCACGTATCTTTTCGTTCAGAGTCTGTAACTCACAGACAAGGATTTATTTCAGCAATTTCCAGTCGTTTCTTTCGGAATTACTATTTCAAACAAATTTTCTCCGATTCGAGCAACGTTCGAACCAGCCTCCAACGAGATGATCGTCTAGAACTTGCTAGAATTTATGACTCCAAGCCGAGAATGTACTTTACGAAACCCTAGATTATTACTTAAAAATGTATTCCTCGATTTCAGTTCGACGTAACAAGCCGCCTCGTAATCTTATCGACAGACTTCCAGTGGCTAAAATATTAAGCAACGTTTTGTTCAACATTTTTTTCCTCTACACAGTTTAAGACGCCATTAGAAATACTCGATCATCGATAGCTCCTATCGGACAGATAATCCCGGCGAGATCGCGGGCCGGATAACGGATTACGGGTCTGAATGAGCTCGGACACAATAACCGGTGTGTTATCGAACCGTTATAAATGAGACGGAGAAAAAACGGAGCATCTTTTGTACCGTTCGAAAGGCGACGCGAGTAGCGTCACCACGCGTCGGCTGCCATAAATCCGCGCGTCGCGTCGTTTGCTCTCCGTCTGGCGAACGCATCCTTGGGAGAGCTTTCAACTTGCGGAGGTGCTTCCTCCACTCTGCCACGAGAGCGCAATTGCTTTTCCTTTGTTATGACGGCCGATGTATACAATTTCCTAGAATCTCGTGTTTAAGTTCGCCATAAACCGTTGGTCGTCGGCGCGTCCGCTAAGTCATGGCGGCCGATAAGATATTTTCATGGTCGCATCGGATGCGTGTGCTCTCTTCGATAGCGCGGTACTGCGAATTTCGTTCGGTGCTGGCGCATGGTCCTTGTTACAGGGAAAGTGGACGTTTAACGAGACTGAAACGAGACCGAGCTACAGTTAAGTATCCCACAATCCCTAATTCCCTTAGCCCTTCGCGGTCCGAACCGTTTGTTCACGTTTACTACAGAACTTGGTTGCGAGCCCCCGTAGAATAAATAAGAAATACTATATTATCGACGAATGCAACGCGAATCGGTAAAACAAACAGGTCTATCGGTTACTATCGAGTTACTTATCGAGGCCGATATAGAGCCAAAAATGGTCAGCGAACACGAAAACGAAAACGAACTCCGTCGCGTGGTTTCAACAGACGTGAACGTCCACGCGGACGATTCGCATGCAAATCGCGAGACTTGCTATCAATTCGACAAGCGAAAACAATGATGTCATCGCCGGCCAGACGTACACCTATTCGTCGATAATTGCGACGATTATTTTGCGTGGCCTCGATAACCGCTCGGAAAAGAGTGGCATGACTTTCGTTAACGCGGCGAGATTACTAATTCGGGGGACGCCGCGCCGCGCGGGTATCTTTGTCGTTTCGGTAAACGCTACACCGGAACAAGAAGAACATAATTCTGACTTGGAAGGGCAAGGGCAAGGGCAAGGGCAAGGGCAAGGGCCCGCGGCTCCGCTAGGTACGCTATTGCCAGACGAAACCGCTCTTCCTACCACGCTGACGTAGCGGCTAATGTCCAACATCGGCCCACGTAGCTCCACGCTGCAGACATGGCAACATTGCGAGTGACCACGTCGTCACGGTCACCTGACTTTTCGTGGAAACGTGGTGCTGTCGCGTCCGCGAATAAGGTATGCGAGCAGCAGCGTCGGAGCGTCGTCTTTATTTCACTCGGATTGTACACCTCGAGCAGGAAGTTGCGGATTCCGGTGCCGAAGAAGCAGCGCGGTCCTCTCTTCTTCGCGCGTCGAACGGTTTCCCGAACGAAATCTTCCTTTAGGGCGTCCAGGTCTGTCCCTTTTCTAAACGTTCTCCCCGAGCCGCGTCATCTACGTGCACGGTAGTTCACCAACCAAGTTCTCGCACTACCTCCTTTTACACGAAACAACTTAGCCGGTTTTTAGAAGCTTGTAACTCGGAACTGGAGGCAGATGGAGAGATGTAATTTCGTAGACTTGTTAAATGCTACCAGGTCTCAATATTGACAAAACATTAATCTTCCAACATTAGTAGGTTCCGAGATATAGGACCACAAAAATCGTTAAATTGGTCACTGACTGACTCACTCACTCACTGCCAGATCATCAAAACCGTTTGGGTACTTCCCATTGACCTACAAGCTTGAAATTGGTACATAGGTCCATCATAACAAACCATCAAAAGAAATAATTATCAAAGTTTGAATTTAAAAAGAAAAAAAAATAATAATGGCTGCATCTCGGGAACGGTGCGTTCTACCACAAAAATAACGAAATTTTCAAAAGGCTTTACCCAAAGTATATAGTAAAAAACGATGCGTCTATTATTTTTGGCTGTTCTACAAGCCTACAAAGTTTGGTCCAACTCGGATGCTTTCCGCGTGGTATCGAATGTGCGACTGTGCGAGTATAACCGACGTGACGGGCAAAAATGAGTGTGTATGGCAGCCCTAAGGTGATTCGCGCGTGCCGAACACGTACGGAGACCGGAATAGCCAGGCCAGCAACCAGCCTATATATATATATATACAATATATATATATGTATATATGTATATGTATATGTATATATGTATATGTACGATGTGTATGGAGTACAATCATATGTGGAGGGTACGGCGTGTCACGTAGCTCGGCGAAAGGAGTGCGTGGCAGAAACGTTTTTGACGTCCGAAAAGTAGCACGGCGGGAGAACACGGATTATGATTCGAACACGTTAATGTGCTCGAGAGCGTCGACGCCGATAACCGACCTCCCTCGATCGATTATCGGCCTGTTTACTTCCACGAATACGATTCCGTGCGAAGACTACGCAGAGCTCGTGATATCGATATAATTGTATCGCGGTACCATTGTACGGGGAGCTTGGTCGCCGCGAAAAAATAGGGGCCCCACGGATATCACCGACACAAATTTCCCCCACACGGTTTACACCGGCAACATTTCACCGACTCCAGATTTCACGAATTTGTCCGGCAACGATTTTAGATTCGTTGTCGATCAAAATCGTTTTCAGCCAAAGTTATTCTCGATCAAATATGAAGACAGTGAAATGTTGTCGGTGAAAACCGTGTCGGGGATTTCCATAGGATCCGAAATACATATAGACGGGAGTATACACGGTGGTGTTCCGGTATCGATGGTGCGACCCGGTAGATTCTATTTCAAATAGATGCACAGGACATTTACCAAACGGTGGGCAAAACTTCAGGAATATATTCCTAAAGTTATGCCCACCATTTACGAAAAACAGCCTGTACAACGTAACGATATCAAATAAAAAATATATAATTTCAAGTCGGTTGCCATTCACGTTCCCGTTTCGGGATTCGAGGGCACATTGCCAACACAGTCACAGACACGACTCGTCGGTCACTCGTATTTGACCAGATTTAATCGTTCTCGTGGATCTAGGGTAAATGTACCTATTACTGCGGCCGTTTTCTACTGACAAACGAGAAAATACTTTGTTCCTGTACTCGAGATTTATATTGAAAAAATATTACAAAGTCTACTCCTATCCCTCGTCCGTAGTGGAATCAACCCTTTCACGGTCATATCTTCGACAACCGGGGCACCCTCTATATTCGCGTTCATCGGCCAGCCCCTCCGCGAGGTCGGTAAATTGTTCTGTCGGTAACTGACAGCGTTGAATCGGAACTCTAGGCGGGCTTGTTCAAATTAATTAAACATTATGTCGAGATTGTATACCACGTGTTATCCTATTTCGCGTCACTGTACCCGTATAATTCAAATGAAAGATTGTATGCTCGTTTGACGACTTGCTCGTCAGTTTATTATTACCGGTGCGATTGCAACTGTATTAATGAAGTTTTTGCAAGAAACAGTGACTTCCCGAGTCGGAAAACGTTTTGCAACGGTTGCGTAACAGGCAGATTATAATAAAACTAAATATTGTGAAATTACGAGACCGAAGAGTAACCTTGGCTATAACGCCGAGTAGAAATATGTGTAATAATATTTATATGCACGCGTATACGTATAATGAACTGTAGCGAGTGGCGATAAGGTATGCATACAAATAAACCGATACAAACCTAACGTTCAAGTGACTCCGACTGAAAAGCAAATCGACACCCAATAAAATCTCAGGTATCGCTTGAAACCCATATATTCGATACAATCAGTGTCTACGTGTCGACAATCCCGTGTTACCCGGTAGCACGCGGTGTAATAGTAAATCACTACGCAGGTACAATCCGATATCGAAGAATAGCGAAAAAGGTTTATACATATATGTATACTACTTACGAATTGCTCGCCAGATTATACACCAATTAAATTCTCATAAATTCTGAGATTAAATAAAATTCAATGGCCGCGGAATTTTTTCATATTTCCACACAGCTGCGAAATTCTTTCTTCTGGATGTCATAATGGGATCGAATTAATTCCGGCGACGTGACTCATCATCGATAACCGACATCAATACGTGCCTTCACGGTTACCGAAATATCTTGACTTTCGACCATGCTACATTTATAACAATGATTACAATTCAGACGAATCGGGGGATTTCTGTTCAATCGGTGTCACCACGGTGTGACCCGGATTAACGAAATTCCGAGAATCAGCCTTTTTTTAGTGTTGCTGTTAGTCAGCGTTGAATAGACGAGGAAGGAATCACCCTCGCCCCGAGAACAAATATCAAAAATTCAATGATAACGGTGGTTCTCGGAAACCGTAACCGATATTCCCGTAATAGTTGTAACTAGATTGCGGATTTTATGCATTTCTGACAAAAATGGACACGTTCGTACAGTTTAAAGCAGTGGACACGTTAAAAATATTTAAGGACCTCGATATACCGTGTTGTTGTATCGTTTGTTTTTGCATAAAGATCCACAGTGTAGTTGCAACATAATTTCTCGAACGTATTTTACAATAATATCGATTTTTTTAATGGCACGTTCAAAACAAAATTGCGCAATACTATTTGTTAGTCATACCTGTATTTCTTTAGTTTCGCGCGGTCCATTAATTTGTAAATTTTAGTTAAGACTTAGGTTAAGATTTTCTTTTTTTTTTAAACTGTATACATTTGTATAAACGGACCTTAGTCCGTATATAATAATAATAATAAATAATAATAATTTCGGTTGATCGTAACGGTTTCAGTCGGAACCGATATGTAACAGTTGTCGAACAGTTATTTTCAATAAATCACGTGACGCGAACGAGAACTTACCCGTGCTAACATTCCATTTACTGACTTATCCGAAACATTTAAGAAGGATGCAACTTTAAATTCAGTTAAAACAATAAAAGAACAAGGGCTACATAAGGGTAAAGCTTACTTTCAACGATTGTACAAAGATACTCGGTCACCTTGGTTTGGGCATAAAAAGCTAACAAGACAATGTATTGTTACAATTAATCGATGCAGGGCGGACCATTACCATACGGCTGCTTCACTTGCGCGCATTGGCATCATCGATAATCCCAATTGTAAATGTAACCAGGAGCAGGAAACGCTTAACCATGTACTATGGCAGTGCAACCTAATATAAAGATAAGAGGATCAAACTTATCCAGAACCTTACTAAAGCAGGTTTTCAATTGTCATTGGACATAGGTTGCTTAATAGCCGAACCCAATATTAGTGCTTGTATATATGATAGCCTTTTTAAATACATCTAACCTACGTGCCTAAGGATTTTTCATTTTTATATTGTAAATAATATTTTTGTTATACCATACAATATACTCTGTACTAATACTCTGTTATGTAATACTCTGTACTAAGCATTATGTTGTAATAAATCTCATATGAGATTTTCAAAATAAAAAAGAAAACTTACCCGTGCGAGGGAAACCTGTGCTGAAGATGTTGCGGTTCGTAGTACTGTGTGGTAAGGGCTCGTTCGTCCAGGGTATGCTCAGTCGCGTGGGCCTTCGCTGCGGACTTGATATCCATGAACGCCACCGTCGCGGAGGCACCCCCGGTGCTGCTCGAGGAACCGCTACCCCCGACACTGCCACCGTTCCCAGAATTGGAACCGGAACCACCCTCGTTGCCTTCTCCAAGGGAACCACCGGTACCTCCGTCCACGGGGCATTCTTCGCCCCGCGGCAGCAGCTTGACGCTCTGCACGCGTCCATACCTGAAACATGGAAAAATTTCATTGTTAATCCAACTCTTTAGCAACAGTTGGCTACGCCATCGACTCAAAAAACTAGAGCCTTGCGTGCATGCGCGTGTTCGGTGTGTGTAAGTTTCGTACTTTTTATTAAAAATCTACTTTTAGGCTCCGTCGAAACGAGGAAAACAACTGGACCACGCCTACCAGCAAACGACTTGCCCCCCGTTGCGAGGGGACACTCTTACAGCGATAACGTCTCGTGTCTAATTCGCTTGAGAAACAAATGAAACGAACAGATCTCGTTAGTGTGAAACGAGCATGACAAGTGGATTTCGACGAACGGCCGGAAGTTGTGACTGCTCGACGAACGAGGGTCTCGCGCGCTAAGACGGTTTAGGATTTCGAAGAAGAAATGCACACAGATGCCGTGACTGTTTTGCCAAGTCCCCCCACCCCCCCCCCCACCCTCCTTTTCACGAACCTGACGCGCACACAAAAAATTTAATCAAGCAGGGACATGCGGGAGCAAAGATAAGCGCGAGATAAGAGTCGACTTCGGGAATCGAAATTGACTGATCGGACACCGCGGAGGCGAAACGATCTTTTATACAGATTGGTAAACACTGAGAAAACACGGTTTTCTCGAAGTCGGTATGAATTTTTTTTAGCAAATATGTATACCGGCGGCGGTCGGTTGTTTCGAAGAGCGGGACCGTCGGACGTCTGGCAGTTCGCTCGGCTACGACTTCGGATCGGTATACTTAAAGAAAGCGCGCGTCTTGTTTTCACCCTGTAGAGTCCCGAGATATTGAATTTCGACGAAATTAAAGAAAACAAAGAGCCAAAGTTGTTTCTGGCACACCCTGTGTACAGAAAGCTCGGCGGTAGTAGAAACGGGCTTACTAGGTGAGGTAGGGCGAGCGGCGTGTATCGATGGTGGGAACACATGGATTCCGATTGGACGACGGTCGGAAGAACGTTACGCGCAAGCGCAAAGGCTCGAACGGTCACGGAGTATCTCGGGGAGTTGTTCGTCTAATCTCGCGTGAGTCGCACGTATTTCCTTGTGCGTTCTTCCGAAGAAAAGCTTTGTTTTTTACTTTTTTCTTCTTTGATCCCGGATCAGAGACACACGCACACATACACACGCAGCGCCAGCCGATAACGCATCAGCGGAAAAATGCATTAGAGACGATCCGTTGTTTGTACTGTTGAACACACTCCACAAGCAGCGGTTTGATCACGCGAAATAGAAAGAGAGAGAGAGAGAGGAATGCGCTAGAATTGGGCGGCACCTTTGGATTAATAGTTCGCGCTTGGATATTTCGCTGCGCAGAGAGCGAAAGAGCGAAAGAGAGAAAGAGAGAGAGAGGGGGAGAGAAAGAGAGTTCTTGCTAGGCCGTGTTACAAAATCAAGGAAAACCGGTGGATTGTATTTCGTATAAAACGAGAAATGCCACGATCGGAGGACACACACGTTCGGTTCTATCACGATATAATCCCGGGCACACTTTTTTCTATCGTGATATGTCGGATCGCCTGGCGAACGGGGCGTGGCCCCTCTTCCATATGCCGTGTGATTCGATGCCGAGGAAAAGGGGCACGGGAGAGAAGAGTCTTTGTATAACGGTTTTTTATCTTCCGTCGTTGCACTTCGTTTCGCTCGAACATTTTCGAACACGTTTATCCGCCGTGTCGAAACGAATTGGATCTTCCCGCAACTACTGTAGCAGCAGGAAAGAGAGAGAGAGAGAGAGAGAGAGATGTTGCCCTTGTCCCGAGAGATTGTGCTCCGGGACGAGAAAATTTTGTTATATTCGAGCTGTTCGAAGTTCTCGATGAATTCTCCCTGCTGCTGCGAGGAACGGCGTGAAAGGGCGGAAGGAGAGAGAGAGAGAGAGAGAGAATACACCGAAATAAGCTCTAAATGTCGCAACATCGACACACATCCACTGGAAGATCGCTCGCACAAAATGGCTACCGCGAGACGTGCCGCCGTCCATGTTGTTCCGTTCCGATTCCACGTTCCGCGCGTCCGACGCGTCGCAGGGAAAACCCCGAGACTCTCTCGGCCCGTTCGATCTGTGTGACGTGTGGAGTAGTGTGCCGCCTTTAACATTTTCGATCGGGAACAACGGACCCGTTTTTTCGTTACCGTGACGATATATGCCTTCTCTACCGAAGAGCAAAGTGAAGCGGAACGGGAAAAAATGAATGATTACGAAAGGGTGGAAACGGAATCGATCAGTGAAAGAATACGGGGCGGAGGAGAAGGACCGCGATGTATTTATTCGTACTGATTACATCGGTGTATCGAGCGTTTATTCTCTGCGTGACATTTTACGAAAGAGAACCGATCGTGCTCTGTGCGTCGTGGCCGCAAGAGATCCCATCCCACCTAGTTCGTTCGTCCTCTTTCTCTCTCTCTCTCTCTCTCTCTCTCTCTTTCTCTCTCTTCCCTTTAACCCCTTGTTTTCTTCTCCCACACATTCTCCTGCGTGAAACGTTGGGCGCTCTCGCGCGCAGAGACATACACGATCGCGCACACACACACAATCGAACCGCCTGAAAAGTCTATCTCTCTCTCTCTCTCTCGCGCGCGCGCGCGCGCGCACACACTACATCGACTGGCCGAGAACGTCCTTTTCTGTGGCATACATGAGTGAAAGCGGGCGAGAGGGGAGGGACGAGAGGAGAAGAAATAAGATAGAAGGCCGCAATGGTGGGGAGTAGCAAGTGCCACGGTGGCTGGCTGGCTGGCTGGCCAGCGAGCCGCAAACCGTACCCATTCCCCTCCCATAGTCCCCGCTGGTTGCTCGCCGAGGAATTTTACTTCGGCAGACTCGCTCCCGACCGTTCAATTCCTTCGTTCCTCTCCACGAAGCACAGAGACGGCGGAGCCCCCGTGTTCTGCTTCATGTGGACGCAGATTACCATGACTTTCCATAAATTTCAAGTCTCTAGGTCAGAGTTGGATTTTCTCTCACCGGTGGAAAAATAAGAAGAGATGTATCGCAACGTCGTCGTCGCGTGTCTCTACGGCCACGGCGGAGCAGCAGTCGTCGCCCTAAAAATGCTCGACTAGATCCACGAACTTCGGAACACGCGTCG
The DNA here is from genome assembly GCA_916610235.2 of Lasioglossum morio. Classification (NCBI taxonomy): domain Eukaryota; kingdom Metazoa; phylum Arthropoda; class Insecta; order Hymenoptera; family Halictidae; genus Lasioglossum; species Lasioglossum morio. Next base: position 399,363 of record OU744323.1, read on the forward strand.
TTGGGAATCGCATCAGTGGCACTTTGGTATAGAACGCTTCGGCGAGTGTGTGACGTTCCGCAATCGATGTATGCGCATATGTTGTTCAAGTGATCGGCGTTTTACTTGATGTAACACGGTTAACGCGTTGCCGTTCGCCTCGATAGGGAATAACTCTTATTTTTTTTTTTTCGGTAGCGGACGTGTCCCGATCGATGACACAGTGGATAATCGTTATCTCTCTAGAACGTAAGTGTTTCGTCAGAGGAGGGGAGAGAGAGAGAGAGAGAAAAAAGCGGTTCCTCGGAGAAACCGAATCTCGCGAGCTGCCGTGACCGTATCCAGTCTGACGGCCGTTTGTCTTTCTACGTTTGAAACGGTAGACGTACAGGAAATCAATACATCGGCCCACGGTTAAGAGTCCCTCTCTGGCCAGTATGTGCGAGAACGAAAGCGTGAAAGAGGGAGAGAGAGAGAGAGAGAGAGAGAAAGAGAGAACGGGGAAATTTTCCGTTTCTAGAAATCAATTAACGTGTCACGGCGTGACACACAACAATTTCGATGCGTTCGTCGCCGAACGGTTCTCGATGCTGTGATCGCCGCGACGATGAAATAAAAAAAAGAATCTTAACGGAAGCGAATAATTTTTTTAATTCGCGGAAACCGACGGAGGACTCCGTCGAGATCTCGGACTATCATTACGGAAAATTAGTGAGTGTCCAGTGTTACGTAAGGACCAGGACGAAATTTTAGCGATTTTCTGATACCGGTGATGTGCACGACTCGATCGCCGACACGACACAACGCGCCGTGCTCGATCTTCGCCCCGTAAAAGATAAACATCTCGCGAGTATACCGGCAATTTAGCGTAGGAAGTTGAAACGGGAGGAAAAGCAGGCTCGCCGATCGAATTCTTTATGTTCCTCCGGATCTCGGAATTCCGAGGGCCGCGAGTGTGTCGATTTAACCGCAACAATACGCGGAGAGGTTCTACGATTCCGCGAAGAACAGCGCGAATAAAAAGGAACACGATGCAGAACGAACGCTACAGGATAACAACAAAGAAAGGAGGCTTTTGTTCCACGACTTTTCCCCGGTCCCCGTTGCTCCCTCGTGATTCCGCTTCGAATCTCGGCAAATCGAATAAAAAAGCTGCCTGACTCTACGAGGACGCCTAACATAGCCTCGCAAAATCTCCCTGGGAGGTATCGAACCACGTTCGTCTGACCCCTTACAGTTCACTGGTACACCATGGACGGTAACACGTTGCCTCCATGATACAACGAAAGATAGAAAGTGGCCGATTCATTCCTCTCGGTCCTTAATTAACAATGCCCAACGGGAATTATTTTCCTAGAAGGGTTAACAATAGACCGCGCCTACCATAGAACTTCTGCCGACTTCTTTGTTCGAAATAATCGGATCTTTCGTTCTCTGTATAGCTATTCCTGAATGAAACAACGAATTTGTTTAAGACAGCAATTTGTCGTTTCGCGGTGTCGCGCGAGACGCGTATGGGGCGTCTTTTTTCGAAAAGGGGTGAGCCATAGGCGATCGCGGTGATATTCGTGCAACGCGTGTATTCGTCGGGGACGGTACGATCGTAAAGATTCGCTTGGGAAATGGATTCGTTCGAATTTGGGTGTGCCGTGTCTGCGATAGATACGTGTAAAAGGCAGGAAAAGTCTTGGAGCAGTACCATTCTCGGCAGACGACACTGACATAAGCCGCAAACGTCGCACAAGCGGCAGCGTTGGGACGCCTCAACGAGGCCGGCGAGGACGTGGCAACAGTGCTATGACTCAGCTCTCCTCGTTCCAATCGCTTCCCTCGGCCCCTGGCCCCGCTCCGGCTCTACCTCTACGCAGCTGACGCCCTTCCCCTCTCGCCGGGCGTCCCCCACCTCCGCACGAGACTCGATTCTATCCTTCCTTGTGTCGTGTCCGAGGCTTTGCTCTGTCCCCTCTTCCGAGCCCCGTCGATCCGCACCGTTTCGCCCCTCCCCTAACGGCTTACCGCTCCCCGCTTTCCCCTCCACCCATTCCCCCACCACCATCCGGCCAACTCTCTCGGGGTACTGACAACTCGTTTGTCCCCCTCCCTTCGAAGCGTGCGCGCGGGCCGATTCCTACACGGCGTCGTGCCACTGCCAAGACGAGCGTACAAAGTCCCCTTTGGAAGAAAAACACCTATACCTCTCTAGCAGCCCCCATACTCTTTCTGCTTTTTCTTTCCCACTCTAATTCTCTCGCGCGCTCCCTCCCTCCCTATCTCTCTCCCTCTCTCTCTCTCTCTCTCTCCCACCCCTTTTCTCCCCGTCTTTGTCTCCGGGTCTCTCTCTCTCTCTCTCTCTCTCTCTCTCCCTCTTTCTCTCATCCTCCTCTTCCTTCTCTCGCCTCACCCATCCCCCTCCACCCGCCTGTTTTTCTTCGTCCAACGGCTTCTTCCTTCTTGCTCCTTTTCTTTTGGATCTTCTTTCTTTCGGGCTTCTCCTGCCATTTCGCTTCTGTATATCCGTTGGCCGAGCAGCGAACAATGCAACGTGATCCAGATGCAGGAAAAAACGAGGACGGAGAATGCTGGCGTGCGAGAGCAGGACGGGAAACAGGAGAGGATGGGGCTCTCCGGCGGACACAGGCCTCGAACGAAAATTGTGTACGTAGTTACACCGCCAGGGCTCGGCAAATTTAGGTGAGAGCGAAAGAGAGACAGAGTAAGAGAGAGAGAGAGAGAGAGAGAGAGAGAGAGATCTATTTGCCCATTGTTTTTACGCGGCGACGATCGTGACCGATCGCTGTCGATCGATTAGATAATTTCGCGTTATCGGGGATTCCCCTGTGCACGAGGGTTCGCAATTAGTTCGGCGATGGCAACGCACAGCGGACGATAGTCTGTTTTCGGAAGGAACTCGTCCCGGTAAAGAGCGATAGGTTCTTCCGACTCTCGGTCGTCGATACTCGCCGAGACTTTCAGATGAATTCGCGATGCGACTCGCAAAAACATCCTCGTCGATGATGCACACTCGTGTAGTCGTCACTGTAAACTTTTCCCTACTGCGACGCATCGCCGTCTGTTCACTTCCGGCCGCATAGAAAACGCAGTTGTATAATTGTCCCCGTACATACGTGGCTTTGAACTGCGACCGTTCTCGCACCAGGGTCGAGATGTCGGAGTTCTTTACGAGCGTAGTTCATCGAGAAGTTTCAACTACGCAGACGTTGGTTTCGCAGGATACCGACTTTCGAGTACTGGAGACGCGCGAATCGTCTAGCGACGAGGTAGCGTACGATCGGGCGAGCTGGCCAACGGACAGCCGCCATCTTGGAAGATTAAACGCGAGTAGAAGAGCCCCTAGGGTGCGAATAGATCAACCAATGCGATTTTCTATTACGCCTGGCTGGATAATTAAAACGTCACCTGCCAAGAGGAAAATTAGAACTAAATTCTACAGTAATCTAGTTTGAGCAATCATCAGAGGTACAGGACACCTTGGGGACAACGCGTGCGTTCGTTCTCGTGACCGAATGAAAGGATCGCGGTCGATTCGCGATTCCTATTTATAAATATCATAGCGGACGATCTGGTGGGTTAGCAACCGAGCAGTCGCCATCTTGGAGCATCAAGTTCAAGTAGAAAGGCCTTCAGGGTGCGAATAGATCAACCGCAGAAACGTAACGTAGCGATTCCGATTGAATTTTCCTTCGGCCGAAGGCGCAACAATAAAAACTCCGCCAGAGAAGCGGAAAATTCGATGGAACAGATCTTCTACTACAGTTACACACGAATTCAGGTGTCTCCGGGTGGAGTGCCCTTATGTGGGAGCAAGCCAGGGTTCAGGACACCTCCAGAGGCCAACGACAGCGGCGTCGATGGTAGTTTCTGTTATTTACGCTTTTCCATAACGAAGGTTATCAACGTCGGTTATTACAATACGCGCTGCGCCGCGCCGCGCCGGTCTATTATTATCGTCCGCGAAGCGTCTCTGCGTGTCTCCGTAGAAAGTTCCTTGGCACACTAAGCGGAGAGAATCGTCGTGCACGAAACTCTTTCTCACCGATTCTCTGTTATACTCGTTTCCAGAATCGCAAGGGTGCGGGATGCGCCTTCTAATTTCTCGATAACGAATGCGATGGTAATGTATTCCTTCAGTAATCAAAAGCGCTAGATAAGAGATCAATCTAGGTTGCGATCGCTCTCAAAAGGTATTACCATTATAAATGTTCCTTTCTATCGATCGTATATTTGTTTATGAAAGATGTATCGATGCTCTCGGCAGTTTGGTTCGATCAAATTTTGGCAAGTGAACGTGAAAATGGTAAATATGTTGAATTTGTCAATGTCGAGACGACAGTTTGGATCTAGAACTGTGAGAATTCTAAAGTAAGTACTGGCCAAACACGAGGTTCACGAGATCACAGAATATATTTCCAAATTTCATCTGTTATTCTGTTGGTTTTTGAGAAGCAAGGTAATTTTGTAATAAAAAGGGAGATATCTTTTGAACGATATTTATAGGATGCTCTCTTTTCCGAAGCTTGACTTCGACCGACGAGTTCGTTAACTCGTCGATACATTTGAAATTGAAACAGTTGAACGTGAGTCACGCGAACTCAAAGAGCCATTGTTCCGACTTTGATTTCGAATCTAAATAAGATATCGCGAAGTATAATGTAACCAGATCCGTGGATACGGGACATCCAACGTATATACAATAGTTCTCGTAACAGCTTAATTTCTGTATCATACGTTTTACATATATCAATATATGTATGTTCAGACTAGGGTGTCTATGTATGTCAGTTTATCCATGTTTTTGGTTTTTCACTCTATCCTAACGATCACTTTCACCGCAGTAAGTTTCCAACCAGTATCTTATACGAATCAAATCAATTTTATGTTTAAATTACACAAGTAAAGTTAATAGCAAGTATGTACTAATATTTTCTTCATTTTCAATCCATCTATATTACATACATTTCAATGTATATATATTTTTAGTTTTCAGACGTAATTTACTTTTGAAAAAGGTTCAAGCTAGAACGGAAACGTTAGGCATTATTGCAAAATAGCTATTAGATTAAAAATTGATCGAAACGGTTGCGCGGAAAACATTAATTTAAAAATATATCAATATATTCCCATTATTCGGTAACACGTAGCTGTCGCAGCTTTATCTAGCGCTTTTGTCTACCGAAAAACCCCGTCTTTGCTTGGAATCCTGGAAACGAGAGTCTACCCCCTTAAACGTTTCGGTAGAAGAGAAGTGGGATGTAAAATTGCCGATGTATCTTGCGCGTGTGTGCGGAAAGAATCGGGATGAGAGAGAGAGAGAGAGAGAGAGAGAGAGAGAGAGAGAGAGAGAGAGAGAGAGAGAGAGAGAGAGAGAGAGAGAGAGAGAGAGATGCACGAGAGGGAATCGATAGGAATGCAATCGCGGCAATAATTCACACGTTATCCGCGCTCCTATTCTAATGCGAGAGCGCGCGAAAGGAGAGGAGGGCACAGGCAGCGAGCGCACAGGCCGACGACTATACGAGGCCGCGTGGGTTCGAGGTCGAAGCCGTAGAGTCACGTTAGGCGACTGCCGTCTGTGTCGTAGCCGAGGTGCCGTTATTTTAATGCAGATACGCAGCCCGGACGAGAATGAAAGGTTGAAGGAGACATTTGCGCGTACAACGAGCGCACGCGACGACGCGATATGCATCCAGCCGGCTGCTGACGCACCCAGACTATACTTCTGCCTTCGGTCCACGCAACGCTGATCTGCGATTCAGAGGAACACTGTGAATCAGGATCCAGCAGCGCGAACCGTTCCATCGCTATCGACACACGCTCCGCAAACAAAACTATTCGCACCGGATATCGAACAAGTCTACAAGGATCCAATGATATTTTACACGTTCCATTAAATTGTAATATTAACAGCGAGCATTGTCGGCGACGCGTCCATTGTTTTTCCCAGGAACATATATTCAATTCTCTTACGACACGATACTCTGGAAACACGGTTTGCACGAATTACAACAAACCTCGTATTACACGATACGTTTAGAAATTGGTTTCTGTGTAGCACTCGGACGAGCCTTATTTATACAGCTGCGTGTCATTTGTACAGGCTGTATAAAAGGTAATGATCATCCGTCGTTCAGGTGAATATACACACCACTGCATCGGTGGACATTTGTAAAAGAAAAAACGTATGCCGCAAAATTGTTTACAACGTAGAAAATTGTTGGTGATGTTTCTGTTTAGATCGATACATTCTACTCGTCGAGAAGCGAAGCAGTTTGAAAGGAGTCACGCGTCGCGAATTGTTATCGAGATACAAGCTGAATCAAGTTCTTGTAAAATTTGATTCTGTACAATTAAGTATAGACAATAAAAAATGTTCCCATTGATTGGTATTCTTCTTTTAATTATCCCATTAAGCTGAGACCGATACATCGATGACCTTAAATAGTTTTAACGCGTCCACTGCTTGATATTCTACTTGCCCGTTATCGTCGGAAACGTATAAAATCCACAGTCTAGCGATCGATGTCCTCGATACCGAGTTGTTTTCGGTAGAAATTCGAAAATTACGCCGGAATATGAATTCCCGTAACGCTACGTAAGATGTTATTGAATCAACCAAACGCAGCTGGCTGATTCATAGCTTATCGGATTAAGATGTTCGAGAGATAGAAAGGATTGTATCGGACGCACGTCAAGCTGCCGATCACGGATAACGTAAATTTCCTTTGTCTTCAACCCTTCGCGTACACGAGCCGCTTGGAAGCAGCACTTTCGATAAAACGCTGTTACGAATCGAATAGAAAGTGCATTCGAAAAATTTCTTCCTGGTACAGCTTGTTCGAAAATGGGTTAACAATCATTCTCCCTGTTATTTATCCCTTATTGCTAGAGGTCCGTGAACTTTTACAACTCGAACAAACGGTGACTACGGGAGCTTGCGTTTCATTTTCGAATCGAACTTCTTCGATTCCTTGGTAGGAGGACGGGTTTCGATGGAAATTTTCGCCGATGCTCGCAAAGGAGATACCTGGCAACGGTGAAGAAAAAAAAAAAAAAAGAGGCGAATGGGATTCCTAGAATATTCGATCGTTTTCAAGGCAACAGACCTGGGAAAGGAAGAGAGGGATCGAGAGGACGCGGACGCGGACGCGGACGGTTGAAACGTTCGGGGCAGCCGAAGGCGTCGAACAGGTCATAAGGGAGATCGTTAGGCGGAGAAGAGAGAAAGGGACGAGAAGAATAAGAAGTAACGGTAGTCGGTATAACTCCACCGCGCCTATATTCCCCAACGACGTTGCTGTCGCTCCTTGCTTCCTCGATGCACGGAGAAAGCCGGGTCTCGTGTCCCTGTGCCTGTCGCGCTCAACACGCCTAACTAACAAATGGAAACGAACGGATGCCCGTGCTTCTACCGATTCGCTCAAGAAAACTCGTTGGCCGAGCGGTGCTAATCGACGAGTTGAACGCTAAATCTTTACGACGAAACAAACTAGAATTTGTTGTATTTTATGCACCTACGCGATCCGCCACTCCCGATCCAACCATGAAAGGAACGATACATTTTCGAGATAACCGATTTCCAGGGAAAAGACTGCGAGTAAGGATCGTTTAACCTTTCGCGGGCTGTGCCAAGTGACTTCTTTGTAGCGCGTGATATCCTCGATGCGGATAATATCGAATGTTTTCGAGTAGCTGTGCAACTAACTACGTGAACTACGGTTACATTCGAGGCAAGCAATTTTTCCAGGCAATTTTCTCCAACGAGAAAAACACGAGCAAAGATATCGCTCGACCTTGGAATCGAAGCGCGTCCGATGTTCGAGGGCCGTCCACCCCCCAAGACGTTCAGCTTCGAAAGTTTTGCTGGTACGCAAACGGTTTCGTTGTCCAGCGAGCGAGACTGACGCGGCAGAGCTAATTTTATGGGAAGCCGAAGCGACGATTCGGTTAAACGAAAAAACGACGGGCTCGCGTGTGCGAGCTGCGTCGAGCCTGGAAGGGAATAACCGCAGACGAGAGAAGGAAGAGAGCAGCTCGAGCAGGGAGTGCGAAGCGAGACGGAAGGGAGGGCGAGGAGGAAAACCGTGTGTGCAAAAATATGTTGCGTATAGAGTGGTACGAGCCTTTGAGCTTCGAGAGTTCTTGCCGGCTTGTTGAAGAAGGGTTCCTTCTCGAGCGTAGACGGACCAAGAGGTAGAAGAGGAACAAGAGGAGAAGGAGGAGGAGGAGGAGGAGGAGGTAGGAGTGGAAGGAAGGAGGGACGTTCGAGAAATGACAATGTTCTTTCTCTTTCTCTCTCCCGAGATCGGGGAAACGCGGAGAGAAACGCGAGGGAAGAAAGGAACGAGACAACTCTGGTGAGACGGAAAGATAGCGAGAGAGGGAGAGAGGCCGATGAATATGTGTGTACACCGGAGAGGGGAAACCACTGGCGTAACTTCCACACGGAACGATTGCAGGTGTAGCTATTTCAAAAGACGCGTGAAGAAACTCCCCCTTTTTCCAACGGTCTTTATACATTGTACGAAACATTGACTCTTTGCGCCAGAACTATTGTTCGGCTTGTGATTCTTCTCCTCCGGCGCGTTTGTCAGCCGGTCGCGCACAGGTGTGCCCGTGGGAGACAATAAAAAAAACTGGCGAAACGGAGGACCAATTAGCCGTAATCATCGAAAAATCAAGCTGCGAGAAACGATCGTAGATTCTAGAATCGTGTCGGTCCTCCGATGGCTACTGTTTTCGTTCAACTCGTTCATTCGCGAACAATAACGTCGATCAATGGCCACGTTCGTACCGATTTGTTTTCGATCGACAACATCTGGCAACGATACCCGCAAAATATGCGTGGAAAAAATCTGGATGCGAAAGGCACGATGGATTCCCTCCGAAAAGAATTCGGAAAACCAGAGTCTCCCGCGTGCTTCAGAAATGCGCCGATGCTCGCCGTTGAAACTTTCTAATTGTTTCGTAACAGACGTACGGAATAAGTTTCGAGCCGTTATTGAATGAACCAGTACACGACGAGGCATGCGATGCACGTTGCAAATCGCTATTAGCGAAACACCTTGGATTCGCGAAGACGCTTCCGTATTGACGTCACGCAGCGCCGGTGGATCTCGCCGCGCCGGTCCGCTGCTGAATGACTTCGAGTCATGTTTCTCTGGCCTATCCCGTACAGGTGTCCGCGGAGCCTTAACTTTGCTTTTACATTCACTCCGAGTATAGAGAGAGAGAGAGAGAGAAACTCCGGCTGCGCGTTACACATTTACGTTTTAATTGCCGGCCATACTCGTTTCCACTGTTCCGAGGAGCACACGATAGTTTCGCCGTGTTTCGAAATAAAGTTCGCAACACCGCGAAAAATTTCCCCTCGCCGGCCTAATTGCATTCTGCCGGCCGTCTCGATCCGTTGACATCGTTGCACCGATGGTACCCTCGATATCCGATCTGCATTTTTCCTCCTCGCTCCTCGTTTCTCACTTAATCTCCATCTCCGTCTTCTCTTAGCCTCGATTTTCACTGGTCTATGTTTATTTTCTGTTTGGTTCAAGCAATTCGCAATCTGCTGTTATTTGATTTTCAAGAAACTTGATGGACTTCGTTAAATATATATATATATATATATATATATATATATATATATATATATATATATATATATTGGAATCCTACAATACCGCGTGTTAAAGGTATAACTTTATGACGAAAACACAGCAAGAATGGTTACTTTAGAAAAATGCGACGTGCTAGGCTCGATGGTTCCTTTGCGACTGACTTCGGTCCTCGCTTTTTCCTTACTACATATTTACAAGGCTCGTTTATACCTAAGGACTGTAAACCGCCCCTTAAACCTACAGTTTCAGCAAGTGGCAATCGTTGCACACCAACAAAAAAAACTTGTCGCTCTTAATGCAAAAATAATTGAACAATGGTGTACAGTCGCCACTCGAGTGGTAAGGGTTAAGAAGTTGACGATTTATAATTTTAATTTGTTCCCCGACGGGTGGCAGAATTCTTCAAGATTGCGCTCGACAGTTTCCATGAGTGATTAAAGAAGATTTCATACATTCGCGAGCGGACGTGAATTTTGCACGGTCCAAGCATCCATATTCATGTTGCGCGATCTTCCTCTGTCGCCAAGGTGGGAAGAAAGATTGCTGCGTTTCAACGATGCGCGTCGAGTAGAATTCGCGAGATTTTTTGCCAGAGGGATATATGCAGACACGGTGCGAGGGAGTTGCGCCACTGGATGCGTGTGTGTGTGCAACGTGGCAGCCTCTCGAACACGGTTCACACCGGCGCGGCGCAGTCGTTTTCCAGAGTTCCGTTCTCTCGGTCCAACGATTTCACCACGATTATCCGGCTATGGTTCGCCACTTCGAATGCACTGTGGACGAACCCCGCGACTCGACAAGAATTTTCCGGCGCATCTCCGCTGATTATAGTTTGCAGTCTTGACGTAGTTGCACGTGGCCGGCCATGAAAGTGACCGACCGGATCCTTGAACCGACAGATTCCACCTGCGACTGTCGTTGCATAAGGGCTTTCGACGAACAGATTTTCAAAGGAAACGTTCCACCGTTTCGATGATCGTTTCGGTTAAACACCGGATTTTATGCATTTATGACAATAATGAACAGATATTGTTCAAAACAAATATCGTTCAAAGAAATAATGGAACCTCGGACCGAGCTTAAAGTGGATCTTTTTAGGAAATGCGTTTAGAAAATAACTGTGTTGTTAAACAGCGCGGAAGGACGACTTGGAGAAAATCAGTCGCCCTCTTGACTTTAAGAAAAAATCCCAGGCTATATACATATGTAGTTCATGGGCCAGGCCCTTGGGTACGACGAACACCAGGCCTATGGGTCCGATGACATCTGGTCTAATTATTCTACGTTAAAAAAACTGCAGTGTTTTTCATGGACAAGGAAATTCAATTTTGTTCTACTTCCTTCGGTCCCCATTGCGGACGGTTAAACGCGTATCACTGTAAAGGGTTGAAATGTTTGTGGGAGCGGCCAGGAAGAATCGAGTCTGATCGAACGTTTTCGGCGACGTTAGAATGATCTACCTCGATTATGTCGGCGTGCAGGTAGAAAGTAGGGGGAGGAAGAGGAGGTGGAAGAGTAGAAGGACAAGTGTACATGGTCGGTTTCTTTTGATAGGGGTCGATGAACTAGGAACGTGCCGGGCCCGCAGGTTGGACTTTCACGTCGACGCAGACGAATTCCGCGAATTAAAAATTGCCGTGGCAGGGAGTCCGTCGGTGCGCGGCGAAATTTAATTAGCAAAACCGTCGTCGCCTAACGCGTATGTAGAACACGACCAAATGGGTTTCGCTTTCTATCCAAGAAGCCCGGTCGTTCTCCCATGGGACACCTTCGACGTGGTTTTACGGCGAACCGATGCGAGACACGCGTAAACGGATTGCGCTCGCATAAATTCAGTCTCGGTCGTTTTGACTGGAAACAAATGACGATAAGTTCGCGTCCGTTCTGTTCGTAGTTGTTGGGACTAGTTTAACTGGTGCATTTTACAGAAACTTGGCCCCCACGGCCAAAATATGGGAACGATTTTGTTGATGGTAGAACCAGTTGATTGTTATTAGATTATGTAATTTAATAAACTTAATTAACTGAACTGAACTTTATTAACACAAGCAAACGAATTATTACTGAGCACAAAGAAAATACGTCTTTTAGGTTTAAATGTCACGCGTCAAGTGAGGATCACGTGTTAAAAAAATAGAATGATACATCAAACAAATAAACAACAGTTTCTTAAACAAACTGAAACATACCAATATTGAATCATATCGAATCGATTATAATCGAACATTAGATTAATTTTGACATATATCAATAATTGTAATAGGGAAATTAATGTAATTGATATAATATTAATATTAACGGTGAAAATGTCGAGTTAACGTGTCAGCAATCTCGTTGTTGCGTATCGACGAGAGAGTTCTTGATTGGTCTTCATTACTTCCCGAGAAATAAGTGCCCTAATCGACAACGTTGGCGAAAGCTGATAACAAGACTGCGATCTTTCTGCTAAAACGTTTATTTCTTCTTTTCATAAAGTTATTACACCGCAGCCAGTACAATCTTATTTTTCTCAAATCGTCAGATGTAAGTATTCACTGTTTTGTGTTTCGCCTACCGATTTTTGTCGTAAATGCATAAAATCCGCAGTCTACCGATAACACAGTTTACCGATTCTACGCGTTGTCGAACACGGAAGATCCCCCGCGTGGAGGCATCGAATTGCGAAGCCAGTCGTGCGAATTGCACGCAACGAATTCAATCGTAGAACCGATTCGACGTACGCCCCGTTGCGATACACGAATAGATATTTTACGCAGGGAACCTGCGAAATCGATCGATCGACTTTAAGGTCACGGAATGGTTGTAAGTTTTATGGGGTGGTTTTAAGGTCAAGGATGGATTTATTACATCGGAAGGAAGTTGCAAACTATTGATCTCCTAATTTGCTACAGCGTAATTTTATAGTTGCAAGCTGTTTCCTTGGAGGAACGTTGCACAGTTCGATTCCACGCCGCAGTAAAAGTTGCTGCTTCGCGTGATTTTGTAAAAGTAGTTATGTTACAGCAGTAGTAAAATATAAGTTTCTGGTAGGGGAAAAAGAACGGGTAACTTTTTCCCCCGAGTTAGTGGTTTCTCCAGTGATCTGGCCAGAGAGTTCATCGATTATGGTTCGGTTTCCGTCGTGATTAGAGCTTCGGTCTTGACCCGAAAATTGAAATCGATACGTGAAAAGGTATCGGAGGCGACTCCGGGATTGATCGGTGACGCTTTGATCACGATTAATGGACACCGAGCAGAGAGACGGTTCGATGGATCCGAAAGAATTCGTCGTTGAACTTTCCGCTCACGAGTACCTTATTTTTAATCGAACCACCGGCCGCCAGAGGAAACGTGCTCCGTAGAAAATTAAATTCTATTGCTTCCTGTTGACTGACGCAGCACGAGGCGGACGGGTTCGAATGCCATCGACCAAAATAGATCATCATTAAAACAGAACACCGTGTGTAAGGTTCCCAACCGGGCCCGACCCGAAACCACCCACGGCGTGTGTGTGTGTGTGTGTTTCTACGTTGGTACGTTTGAGCGCGTGTGTACCGTTCCTCGCGGAACAAAACCAAAACCAAGTCGGAGCTTTACGATTTCAGTCCCTTCGCACACATTTTTCTTGCCGCGCGCACGCACCGGCCAGAACTGCAACTCGCACACGTGGCCGAAGCGAGAATTAGACCTCGCGCGTTTACGAGCAATCGTAAAATCGCGGACGTTTCTTGGAAAATGCCGGCGGGTCTGCTACGGAGGCCGTCGAAATTCTTTGTCCTTCGGTGTCGTCGAGTTACCCGTTCAAATCAATTATATTATTAACACATTACCGACCGGTGATTATCGCAATTTTGAAAAATCTATGATACTTTGATAAACAGTTTTTAACGGAACCTTCAATAGCAACAGCAATTTTCATTCTGAACTAACAAGTCACCCTCAATAACGTCATCTACTTGTTTCATTTAAGATTGCAATGTAAAAGAAAATTTCTATGCTTCCTTTTGGTACAGCAGAATTATTAAAAATCCGATTAATAGGCTTCCGGTAGGTAAAGTGTTAATAGCGAGTATTGTCGGAATCTATTGTTCTTCCCAGGAACATATATCCGATCCTCTTACAACACGGTTTGCATGAATTATACGACAAGCCGAACTTTTTATGAAAACTGCCTTTATCAATACTTGATCGTTAATTAGAAAGCAGGAGTTGTTTAAAGGGAAATATTATTTTGCGCATTATTTTATGCGGATCTTTGCGTAAAATAAAAAATGTTCGCGTTGATCGCAGGACACAGGAGCCAAATACTTAAAAATTAAACAGTCCTCGCGTGTCCACTGGATCGTTCGTTCGTTGTACGCGAATGTTTTCCGATCAACTGGAAGAACAAGCGAAAAAGTTTTGCGATATAAGTGAAATATACGGTACGACACGGCTCGTCGAGATTTTTAACTGTGCATTTCTCCTTGCAAATTGCAGGTTGTAGAGACCTCGGAAATAGAAATTCGTGTTTTCCCGTTAACAACACCGAATGGTCGAGAATGAAGGGGAAACCTCTGGCAAATTGTTATCAGAGTTTATATTTTGTCGTACAGTTTGTCATAAACGCTGGAACGTCCGCGGCTACCGGACAGTCTAATGACAGTCGTTTTTTATTGTTAGCGGTGTTCTGGCCGGTGGAAACGGTTGCAAAATGGAATCTACGTTCCACGGGGGTTTGTTGAATTTATCCGTCGCTGATTGATTCGATGGCTCGACGAGAATTCTCGTCTAGAAAGACAGCAGTAAAAATCCACGTTAAACGTGAAATATTTCCGCAGATCGGGTTGCGTCATTTCGAGGACCGAGCATTAGCGAAAGTCGATTTTTCGAGGAACGGTGAACGCGTTTGGACGATGAAACTATCGAAGATTTCTCTTCTCTAATGATCCGTTTTTTGCATAAATCAATCGGGCCGAGTCCGGGCCACTGGTTCGCTGTGTTAACAGCGGGTTGCGGTCGACGCGGGAGTCAACAACAAATCACCGATATCAATCTCGTACGAACAGAATACGCGTATTAGATAATGCGTGTAACAACATATTAACAGTAAACACCTGATGGAAAGGGAAAGAGACAATCGAACGCGCTTTGGAAGTTTCCCGCGGACAAAGATGCAAGAAAATATCGGGTTACCGTGTAACCGTGTTCGGTGTAGGATTTCATTTTGGATTTCGTGTCTGATTACAGGTTTGCGCTCGCGCGTTTAGTCCTCGACTTTTGATGCGATCGGCGAGCCGCTCGATCGAGGGAAACGACGGATCTCTGTGACCGATCTAATACGGTGGAAAATGCGTTTATCGGCGATCCGTAATTGCAACCGAAGATCACAGTTTAAGTTAGAGATCGGTTGACATCAGGCACTACGCATATCTGGTACTGAATGTCGAGCACTCGGTCGCTAGATACGGGGACACGCTATCAAAGATTAGATAGTCACCGCCGCTGAGTACCTGTGTATTAGATACCAGACACCAAGCGCGACAGATACCAGACGGCTAATAGTCAAAGGCAAACACTGGAAACATGGTTGACTGGTGCTACGCGTTATGCTCTAGATAGATATTCCTAAGCGATCGTCGCTGAAGAATTCTTTAGGTTGCGAACGTGAAGGTGGTCGATCCTAAATATGTATCACGATTTCAACACCTACGTATCAGAGTTTTAGGCACTAGGCGTCTCATTCTCGATGGTCAAGTTTAAATATCAGCCTCTGAACACCCCCATACGTCAGATTTTAGGCAGCAAACATCAAATTCTAGGTGGTTCATGCTAAGCATCAGAATCTGGACACCTGGATTCCTCGTTTTAGACGTGAATCATCAGACTTTGAACATCTACGCATCTACGCATCCACGCATTAGGCACTTAGGAAAAAAGAAGTCCGAATCGACGATTAACGATTGAAATTGAACGCGGTATGACTCGGATCCATGAAATTCGAAGCATGATCGTTGAAAAAGACCACGCGCCTCCATTATTCCCGGTAAATTGGCCCCGGAAACCGATTTAATCCGGCGTTTCACCGTGTAACCGGCTGGATCCTTTATAGAGAGCAACGAAGAACGATACGGTGACTTATCAAAGATAATCTGAACAGGCGAAAAGAACGGCGACGGTGGAAGCCATAAAGGAGGAAAAATTGCAGTGCCGCAATAGAGAGGTAATCTTTTAACAAAAATGATTCCGCGAGCGTCGCAACTGGTTGTGTAATTTGTATCTGATAAAATTGGTTAGCCTACCATGTTATAAATTATCTTGTGGGCGTAGAAAACGGTTTTATTACTCGCAGATGTAGATCTGCGTAACCGATATTCTGCAGTCGTGAATCAACGTTGCAGAAACTCGAAACACGCGTTTCTCTCAAAAACAGGAACTCACCTGTGCTAATTCTTCATCGCTCGTAAGTAATATACTTTAGCGATATCAGGCTGATCTAGCAGCAATTATTTCCTCTGCAGTACATCTACAATTGTTCGCTGTACATTATATAATTGTTCGTTATCTTGTAGGAAGTGAACAAAATATTCTTAATCTGTATTTTAATTATCACTTGACAATTGAGTTGATCGAAAGAAGAGAATAATTATTGAAACCTTGTGTACTCCGGTTATAACAGACGGAGAGCTATAACCAGCCGAGCAACTTGCGAAACGCACTCGAAACGATTATTCACTGTCCACCATTCTCGAAACTCGAATAGTAGAACATCCCAGAAAACACTACGTATTTCAGAACTTCAAGTGGCTAGGTCGCGAGTAGTACAGAAAAGAATACCGACGGTCGAAACCAGTTCTATTAGGAATACCGTAGAACTCGTCTAACGATATTCACCGAGAAGACAGCGTTCCCCTTCGTAGTAAAACACGATAACACGCGGTGCGATGGTCGATAACTTCGGAACCACGAGGACTTCTCACTTGAAATTTCACAGAGATGTGTCCGAAGAGTTGAGTGACAAGACCATGGAAAAATCCAATCGATTTTTCGCCTTTTCATGGTAAAAAAAATGGAGAATGGCCCGGCGTAACGCGGTACGAGGTTTTCGTTCGGAGATCGTTCTACCATCTCGAATGCCAACGATCATTCGGATCGAGGAAGAAGGAGTCGTTATCTCTTTCCTTCTCGGTTTACTTGGCATCTTCGATGTTACGTAATCGAACCCCTTTGCCACCTCCCTGTCCTCGGTCACCACCTACGAGAGAGCCTCGCCTCTGGAAAGGTAGAAATAACGTGCGCGCGCGTACACACGCGTACACACACGCGTACACGAGAGAACAACGACACGAGGCATCGACTTCATCGTCGCGCGGAACATCCGCGAACAGTTTTAAGTGGATTAACAGTAAGCATACTTTCTGCAGTCGACGACGATAAGCTTCCTTATTGCACGCCGGAATTTTTCGTCCGCCGATCGCTTCTCGTTAGGTCGACGAGCTGGTTAGGCTCGTGGGAAATGGTGGATTGTTATTCGCGATTATAGCGTTATATGGTCGGGTCGACGGGTTTACGCGATTCTCGCACACGTTGCGCGATATTTCCTATCGATGTTTCGCTCCTCCACCATCCATTCGTGGATTTTCATTATTATTATTATTATTTATTTTGAACGGACCTAAGTCCTTTTATACAAATGTATGCAGTTTATATAGTATGACAGAAAAGAATCTTAATCTTAAGTCTTAATCGAAAATTTACATAATTATGGACAGCGCGAAACTAAGCAAATATAGCTACTATTAACGAATAGTACAGCGCAATTTCGTTTTGAATGCCTGTAACGTGCCATTGAAAGAATCAATATTATTAGAAAATGTGTGTTGAGCTAGCAACTTAATGCGATTTCAAGGATTTATTGCTCCATATGAGGATTTCGATTTCATTGTTTGAAATCCTACACTATTTCTCAAAACACGTTCAGGTACATAGAAATTAATTTGCCTGAGGAGTGCGGGACAATCTATATTATTATTTATCAAATTAAAGATGAAGCTCAGGTCGGAAACTGTTCTACGATCAGATAATGTTTCAAGGTTGACCGTGTTTGATATTTTAGATATTTTAGATTATGTTTTATATTATGTTCAACAGTTTTGTACTCGTCGCGCAATTATCCTTTATTCTATGCTCGATGACAGCATGGGAAAATTGTTTGATTACTTGATGGAAGGCTTTACTCTAGAACGACGTAGAAAAAACTTTGCGAGAGAAACCAAATGATTTTCTTCGTTTTAGAAATTCCGAAGGAAATTGTTATCATTTCTAGATCCAATTGGTCGAGTCGACAACGACCAACGACCGTCTCGGATCCCGATCGAGCGATCGGATCTACGTATGTTCGAGCAGCGGCGCGGCGTAACGCGCTCGATTTCATTAATTAACGGCTTAGGTTCGACGCGCGCAGGTGATTTTACGGTGATTTATAGACGATTTTGTGGGAGAGTATTCGTGGCCGGCGACGCGTGATAGACTCGAGGCCGCGATGATCGACGTGTCACCATTATTATGAATAGCGGCCTTTCGACTCGTCACCGCCTGCCACGGCATAAATTACAAAGTTCGCGCGCGAGCCTAAACGACACACGCGATAAGAATTTTCCATGTCCTAGTTCAAGTTTATATCGACGCTCGACTATTTATTTATAAATCGACCGCCGCCGCGCCGGCCGAACGATCGGCAATCGATGCTCTGCCCGAGACAAAGGGATCTTCGCGAAAAGGGACCCCCTCCCTCTGCTTTCTAGTCGTTGCTTCGCGCACACGATTTTCTTTCTGTAAATCTTCCATTTGTGGAAAAATTGTTGGAGTCTTTTTCATTTATCGTTTCGGAAGTGTTCGAATTAAGTGAAACGAGATGTTTGGGCTATTCACGCTTCAGCGGATAAAGAAGAAATTATGAAACTGTTTTATTCGTGCTACGACACAGTTTTCCGAATGCGTTTAACCGTGGAAAAGAATTATCCTTTCTCTTTCGAAACATCAGCTGAAGTTCGGGTTCGAAGAGTCGAAGGAAAATCGATACGAACGGACAGAGAAAATTAATTTTAAAGAATTTATTCGTTGGATTCAAGCGTTTTTGTAAGCGCGCGTAGTATGGTTCTCTCTCTCTCTCTCTCTCTGATCCTTCGTTTTCGTTCGGTCTTTGATTAATCAGTTTTTCGTTGGAATTTTGCCAGCAGATGTTCGAAATATTATATTGTCTGGGTTTCGCAACAGAGTTCGGTTCAAGCGACCGAAACGAGACGCGATCTACGCGCAACGAATGAATGGACGCGAGGCGCGGCGCGGCGCGGCGCGGCGCGGCGCAATCGGCTGTTCCGAATACATTTTTCTCCCCCGAGCTCGAAACAAGCCAATAGGTACGTCGCGATGCGTGAATCCTTTCCGTTTCGATTATTTTTCGTCGAAAGGCTATTTGTCGGTTGGGCACAATGCTATCCGATCCTGTGACGCGCCATAGAAACGCCGGAGAGCCGGACACCAGACGCGTCGATGATGTTCCCTACCCCTACGCGAGCACAGGGGTTCCACGTCATTGTTCAAACTACGAAAAAGTAAGTTTGCGTATCGCAGAAAAATTTCCGACTCGAATTCGCCGGATAAAATACCTCCTAAAAATTATAACGAAACATCTGCTATTACACAAATATATTTTTCAGAGATTCTCGAGCTTGTAACGCTGTGTTACTCGAAATAAACATTTTTGTTCGCGTACAGTTTCTATCGATTCGGATCCAGAACGATCGATTCATATATCTGTGACGTATTTTTATTTGCTACATTGACTAGATTGTAAATCATCCTTCGACTTCCGCGTAGAAAAAGGACTTTTTATAGTAGAACAATAAATTTCGCTGGGAAAAATATGAGTTCTCGCGTTAATAAACGACCGCGATATTACATAGCGTGTCTACTTTAACGGAAATAACTCTTTTTATTGTGATGTAGAAGCACTTTTACGAGTGCTTTTTACGACTGAAACTCGTTTCATAGTGTGCTTCTCGAACAAATTGATTTCACATCCGTAATGAAAGAATTTCAACGTACGAATGGACGGAATTCATTTCGAACTGTTCCGAATCCGTATAATTTTCTATCCAAGTCCCAGATCAGGGGAGAGAAAAGTTATCCCCTCTCTCCACCGCCGGTGGAACAGCGTCGTAGAAGGGGAAGGTAGAGCTGGGACACTTAATCCGGCGACTCCGCTTACTCCAGTCTACGTTTACACGAAGAAACCTCGCAGCAGAGTTGAGAATCTTCACCAAAATGCCCTTCGAAATAATCTAATGGTGTAGTTATGGTCTTCTCACAAATAAATTCATATTTTTACGTGTACAATACGGGACACCATCAACGCGGACAGATCTTCGAGAAAGTCTGCCGCTTTTACTGCCGGTAATAAACGGGAAAGCCGGTAATTGGTCGAGGGTTTTCCCCATTTTATCGCGTCGGACGAAAGTTGTAAAAATCGTAAGATTTTCTTCCGTAATGGGACTCTTCCTCGAGACCCTCGAAAAATTACGTTATTGTTAAATTATACAGGATCCGCGCTAGAATCGAAGAACGATCAAAATTTGCAAAGCAACGAAGGAAAGCGTATGGGAAATGCTATCAACTATGTCTCCTTCTTTACAAATTCACAGTTTCACAATTTTTATGTGAAACCCACATTCGTCAGAAATCAAAACTTGAATTCCTCAAAATTTAAACTTGAACGTTCCTTCAATTTAAACTTGACATTTCCCTCAATTTACACCGTTACGGTTTTTCATGTCGCGAATTCCGTGACGCGAATTAGGCTTACTTAGATCCTGCCAAAAGAAGTTTCACTTGAAAAATTGGAAATCGTAGATAGCCAGGGGATGGAAAAGAGAAGAGCGTCGTAGAACGTAGAAGAATGAAGGTAGATCCGCGACGTTCGCAGCGTCCGTGAGGGAAGATGGACGTGGATAGCGGGCAGAGGAGGCTGGATATACATAGAAAGGTGATCGGGAGAACGGCGGCGTTTGTATCGTCGCGTTAGAACGGTTAGCGGGATTAAACTATAATAGAATCGAACGGCTTGTCGGTCGGCTCTCGTATAGTTTCTACGCGGAGCGTACCGGTGGCTCGTTACGTGCTCGTGTATAGCGCGGCACGGTAATGCGCCCACGCAGTACAGTCCTGCGGCAAAACGCCGCTCCTCTCTCTCTCTCTCTCTCGCTTCTCTCTTCTCTCTTCTCTCTCCTCTCTTCTCCTCCCCCGTTCGGAAAATGTTTTCCACATAGTTTCCTCGGTGAAACTGGGTCGTGGATTATGGACGCGCGGCGTACACCGCTCTCGACGGTTCTCCGAGCGCGTCTAACCGGCTGGAGCGTTCGCATTTCGCGTTCGCAGACTGCCGGCTAGCCGTTCAACGTCCCCATACCTGCCCTTGCGAACTTCACGGGCGAGCCACCTACCTGCGCCACGCCAATAAATAAAAATCCATCGCGTCACCGATCAATTTCTAATCTCACGCACTTCTCAAAACTTCCAATTCGTTTGCTGCTACCGTCTCAGACTGTACCTGGACTTCAATTTGCTTTCTCCAATCTTTAACCCATTAACCTTGGACCTATTGTAATTCGAAAATTAAACATTTCCCTATGATTTTTCAAATAGCATAATAAGCTAAAGAATATTTCGGATAACGGTTAAACCCTCCGTGGTTCGTTCCCAGCACTCGTGAATTTCTTTCTTTCCGAGGTTTACTTTCTAGCGGTCCTCACGACTGAAATGGATAGGTGTAAAATTTAGAAGTAGCGAAAACATTGGAAGAATCAGAAAATATAGAGGAAAGTGAAAGAACGCCAGGTTAACCGGGTTTCCCGCAAATCTCCAAAAAGGAAACCAACCCTCGAACCGTTAACAACCGCGCCCCGTAGACCAGCAAAACACAGCGCAAACACTTTCATCCCTCGCTACAAGCTCATTGTGGCGCAAGGTGTACACGGCGGCTGTTCGACGACCACAAAGCACTGTTTTGTCGCGAGGAGGAACGAGAGAAGAAGAAAAATTTATTCAGAAAGTTGGCATTCGTTTCGCGCGATGAATCAGCAGACGAGTACCACGGATTTCACCACAGCCCGAATACACAGGGTGTCCGTCCCTTTCGATCCTTGCTTCGTTCCGAATTAAACGAATTAATGAAAGCGTAATGGGTTGGAGCAGGGATTGATTCGTTCAAACTTGAATCGTTTGTAGAAGGGCTTTAAGCGAACGAGCGATGGGTTCGAGTGACAATCGAGTCACTCGGTTTCGAGCGAGCGTGCGTGCGTAATCGAAGTAACGCGTGAATAATGCGCGATCGGAATAACGAGAAAGGCAGAAAGAGAAGGAAAATGGTTCCTCGGAGCCGCAGGATTGCCGTATAAGTGCGTCACGTATCGTGGCCGGGTTCGCCGGAAAAATCAAGCGTGCACCGTCTATTTTTGTTTCATCAAGCTGGCGGCGGCGGAAAATTCACGCAATCTCGAGTACCGGTACTCGACTTCGAGCGCTCCTCGACCAGCCGCGCATACATAGAAAACCGGAATCCTGAGCTGCCGGAGAGAGCAGAGAGAGAGAGAGAGAGAGAGAGAGAGAGAGAGAGAGAGAGAGAGAGAGAGAGAGAGAGAGAGAGAGAGAGAGAAAAGATAGACAAAGAGACAGAGAACGCTCCGCGGAGAAGCAAGAGAGGCTGCCGGCTGCCCGCGATATATTTCGATACGTAAATAAATACAAGGTCGACCGGCAAACGTTTCTGGGATATAAAGGGCTTGGAAACTGCTGTGCATAATTGGCGCGGCGAAACTATTGACCGCGGGGTATCCCGCGATTCTACGTGGAAACGCGTCAGCTGCTGGACTATAATTCTGCGGTGGGTGAAGCGACGCGCGTGCGAGAGCGCTCCAGGGTTCACGCTCAGCAACGTCGCCATATATCGATCGAGCTGTCGCTGTAGGGAACAAGACTGGGGCACGGGCTCGATATCCACAAAATTCAACTCTTTCGGTACCGTTGCCGGAGACGAAACGCGCCGCCACGCTCCCAACACACACCTACGCGTTTCTGCATACGCGTGCTCGTTGTCGTCGTCTTAATTCCCGACGAATTTAAACGGATCGTTCGCGGTAATCGTTTGCTCGTTCGGGTGTTGCCGAGTAGACGCGGAATTTCTTCTTCTTTTGTATCAATGCGACGAGGAGATTACTTTGCAGAGCGTTAGCAAATTCTATACTGGCGAGAACGGAGGATATAGCTCGAATATATCGTCCAGCAAGCATGGGCAACAAGCTGTTTGCCCTGGGAGCGGTGTGCTTGTCTCGGGGCAATGCTTTGGGACGAATGGCGACAGGGAAAGAGATAAAGGACGAGCGATAGGAGGTTGTCCGTCTTACGCCCTCTGTGAACAGTGGCCCGAGTAGGTGTGGTTACGTTGCTCTCGCTCTGACGGTGCCAGGACAGTGCCCTACAGGGCAATGTCTACCCTAACGCGGCATAATCATCGGTTTACACGACATCGTACTGCTTTTTATCATCGTAGAATCTTTTTAACCCTTAAATGCACGATATTTTGTTGACAGTTTCTATTTATGCCTATGTATTCTATTAAGCAGTATCTATTTGCCAAACGGCAACACGATGCATTGAGCGGTTAACTTTTCGAGTACGAACGAACCGTCGCTAAAATCAAATCGAGTATACGAAATGTCCTAGCTTGAAATTTCAATTTATTCACCTTTTAAAGTTACTAAGAAAATAGAGTTGAAGCGCGTACAGCAGAGTGATAGTCCTCTGGTTTCGGCTAAGGAAGAACGATCGGAGAGAGACGTCTTCGAGAAAAAGTAGGAGGTACCGGTTTAAAAAATACAGTCCGCTGGAAATACCGCGCATAAAATATTCGACGACTGTGTCCCGGGTCGCGGCCGGACTTCCCCAGTGGGAGCGGATATTTGTTCGGGGTCCCCGTAGCGTCGCGCGTATCGAGGGGTGGAGAACTCTTCCGAGTCTCCGGAGCGAGAGAGCGAGGCCCCGGGGTTACTTTCCCCGTTAATTCCTCGAACTGCGAGAGCAGTCGGGAACGATATCCGCGTTCTATTTCGATGGATCGTCGGGGTGGAATGGTCGAGGAGAGATTCGCGACCCCAACACACCTACGACTACCACCACCAACCGACAGCTCCTCTCTCTCTCTCTCTCTCTCTCAGCCCCGACCAACCACCTAACCAACCCCCGACGACGATGCAACCCAACCCTACCCCGAGGATCCGAAGAGCGACGAGCCAGCCGCCAGGCCTGGGTGCTGCTTGGGGCACGCGGCTTTCCCCTTTCCACCCCTTTCCTATCCCCCTTTCCAACCCCTTGCTCCTCTCAGCCCCCTTTTCCCACCGTTCATCCCCCATCAGCGCGTCCCCTACCCCTTCTTTTCACCGTTATCTCGCTTTTCCACCCTTCCACTGCCGCTACCGCACCCCTATCGCGCTTCCAACCCTCTCCCCACACCACCCTCTACCCCTATTCAGACTCTCCTTTCCCCCACACAACTTCCTCATCCATCTCCCTTAACGTCTTTCTCTCTCTCTCTCTCTTACACATACACACACACACACACACACACACACACACACACACACACACACACACACACACGCCCCTCGCCCTCTATTACTACTCCAACGGCCCAGCACCAGGAACCTACCTCTCTACTACCCTTTCTTCCCTTCTTGAACCCCTAACAAGCACGAGTTCAAGAAATTAGTATACTGGCCGCTCTGTAGCGCCACGAAGGGAATACTTTCCGAGACTGGAGGAGAGCCTGCTGAGATTGCTCCCGCGGCTACAGCTCCTGGGGACTGGTTTTTTTTTAAAAACCCCTGCGACGAAATTCGAAGGATTTTTGAGTAGGTGCAGCGGTCTGCTTTATGTCTGGGTTGGGCTAATTCGGATCAGAGTCTGCTGGGGTTGCTCCCGTGGCTGCAGCTCCTGGGGACTGGTTTCCAAAGCCCTGTGACGAAATTGGGAGGATTTTTGAGTAGCTCCTGCCGAGTTAGTCTGCCGCAGATCCAAGATTGCTCCAGATCACACCCTGCTGGGATTGCTCCCACGATTGCAGATGCAATCACAAGAATAGAAACGTCATCTATGTTTGTTACCATTCGTACTCTCGCGTATTCGATAAATTCGTAGACACTGTAAATGCGTAAACATCCGGAGTCTAGTTATCATCGTCGTTACTGGACTCCGGATGTTTGTGCATTTATGGCAAAACTGCGTAAGTGAAATACGGAATGTGTGAGCGTTGAAACGCAATAGCGAAGCAATCCAAACATAAAAAAAACTGCCCGGCAGAATCGGTTTCAGTTTTCAATGAACAACGAGAATCGAATCTGTACGGTGATGTCGTAGCTCGATCTAAATCTAGAGCCAATCGAAAGGATACCGTGTCCCTTGAACGGGCAATAGAACGTTCGATAAGCCATCTAAATAAGTTAACTCGATTTGCGAGCACGTACAGATATACACGCAAAAGCCCGGAGATGTTTTGCTCGAGAAGGAATCGCGCGCGCGTTACATTTCTGCGATTCCATCGACAGCGAAAATATATGGTCACGCGGTTAAATAATAAATATTCGACCTTGGAATTCGCGCTGACGAACCCACCTGCCGTTTCGTGGATAAACCGCCATCTCGTGCTCGCGGAATAGCCGTTATTATTTTCGAATTCTGCTGAGAGAAAAAGAAAACAATTGGAACATCGTGACGCGACATAATATACAGAGGCGAAATACGCGAGCGAATCGGCGAATACTAAAATTAACGGGTTACCAGAAACAATGGCTCGATTTGATGTTAAAACAGCAGCACCTTGTAAAATATTCAGGCTCGAAGATGGCGGACGGGACGGCGACCGATGCCGAAAATACGTCCGACTGCTTTCACCGTTTGTATAATTTCTTTATTGTTTACGGACTGCGGATTCGATCTGTTTACGAGGAAAATTACTCAACAGTTTAAAGATTGTATTATTCTCAACCTAAATATCCTTAACGGGTAAAATTGTTTTGCGAAAGGGTGAAATTGATTTGAATAACGTTGAATTTGACTTGCAAAACGGTGAATTTGGAGTGGAAAACCTATAACACAATCGAATAGTGGTAGTTTTAAACGGTTCAAGCAATTTCAAAAAGAATCAAAGGATTTTAATATGATTGAACATTTATTTTGCGGTGCAAAATCCGCAGTCCGGTGATCGTTTGCGTTCGGCCATCTTGTGGATACACAGGCTCTTCGTACGGAAGGCCTCTGTCGCGTCCAACATTTTGTCGGAGGAAAATGTCATTCGTAATCATCTGCAGAAACGTCGACGTCGTACGCAAGAAACGTTATTTGTTTTTGAAATCGTGAATCCCTGTTTCGCGCATTGTTCGATTTCCGTCAGCGGAGTTGCACAGTTTTTATATAACCGGTTGCCGACCGCTATCTACCCAGGAAATGTAGCTCGTCGACAAGCGAATCTGCTTGTTCACCAAGTCAACAAAAAAGAAGTACGAGCAGATCGGTATTGTTGATTGACAGAGACGACGCGTAATTACGGACACGGGTTGTCCGCGTGGAGTCCTCGGCGTTACGTGACCCGTTCGAATTTTCCCGCCGTTTCCCTGACCTCGACGTCGCCGACGTCTTTTCGTTAACACCGAATTCATTCACTTAATCGCCACTGAACCACTATCTTCGATCTATTCAAATTATTTAAGGCAGAAGAAAATGGTTATTTCGCGTAAAGATCCGCAGTTAAGTTTCGGTAGGCGATTTTATATTTAATTGGATTAATATTGTTAAACGAGGCAAGATCGTTCCGCGTTGGTCCAATTTAATGAAAAAATACTAACGCAAGAATGATCTGATCGGTCACGGGTCAACGATTCGTGCTGTTAACCCTAGATAACGGAGCTATCCGCGAGTTGCAGCTAGAGTGCGGATTTGATGCATCGATGACAAAAATAAGCGCAATTTAATACAGTATACGGAACTGTGAACAATCGAAGAAAATCCTCGATAGGATCTGGTTACGGACACGGATAACGTATCGATTCTAGCTAGAAAGATATCGAGAAAGGAACGTCCAAGAAATTCAGAAGTTAGTACTAATCTTCGTTAGTTGTCCGATTCAACGGTCGACGCACGCGAGTGCGTTCAGGTTCACCGATGAATCACAATGACTCCTTCTTTCTTTAAATACAGATCATTCGGGTGCTTCCGACGACGGCGGAGGATGTTAAAGAGGATCGTTTAATGGCTCTCTAGAACGTCAGCGTGTTTAATTAACATTCGTAATGCGGATATTTAACGGTGACTCACCGGCGAACCGGACGAATATATGTTCGCCGCGTTGCATCGGCTGTTCGAGTAAATTTTTAAATGTCTGATTCATTGCTTAACGCTGGACTCGGACAAGACCGTGCCCGATTATCGGTAATCATGCTTGGATGCGTGCACGCGTTCGTCGCGACGACGTACGATTTTCTGGAAATATGTGCAACGAGGAAAAACACCAAGCGCAAGCTGCATTGTTTGCGAGCCACGGCCGTTCCTCGACGCGCAACCTGTCCGACAACAGGAAAATCATAACTCCACGACTTTTTTATGATCAACCTGAATTTTTATCTGACAATGAAATACAAATTGTCCGCGTTCGTTGCACGAGTGCTGCATAGATATTCGTGTAGAGAAAATATATTTCTTAAGATTTGAATTTGGCTGAAAATTAGAGCAGTGACCGTCTTACCCGGTAGAGGGAGAAAGTAGAAGAAAGTAGAAGAAAGCTGAATTATAACTAGGATCCGAAAGGGGGAATTGACATCTTAAATAATAAACTTTAATGTCGTTTCTTTGTTTACAGGTAAGGATGTTGTAAATTGTAAATATTGTAAATAAGAGAGTGAGAGAGAGAGAGAGAGAGAGAGAGAGAGAGAGAGAGAGAGAGATGAATAGTAGCGTGAAGTAGCGTCTCGATACATAATTCGATTCATCCAGGATTACTTCGGACTGATCACCGGACGACGATTATCTTAAACGTTTTACCGATCGACATCGCTCGAAACGGCAACGTATACGCGACGAGACAGAGCCGTGAAAAGGTGGTCCGAGAATTGTCGTCGTGCTCGAGACAGAAATACACTACCCGTCGAAGGTATTCGTTTCGCACATCCGCGCGAATCGTTAGCACATCGGATCCGCGGCAGCGGCTTATTACACAGAGCGACGCGGCTGGGGAAGCCAATTAAAGTCGATCCGGCGCCTCCCTCGTGGCAGTTAATGACGACTTTATTTGTCGAGCAACGTACAACTTCGTAGAAGCCGCTAATCATCGAGAACTCCCCGTCATTATTGAAATTGTTGTCGATGTCCGGTCCGGTCGAGTCTCGCGAAAAAGGAATGTCCGAAACAGAGCGGACGCGCGTCGCGTCGCGTCGCGTCGGTTTACAGAGCCGTCTCTGCTGGGATTCGATAATGGCAATTAATAGGGCGAGAGAGCGTGTACAACTATTTCCTTGAAATATTGAGTGTTGCGGTGCACTTTGGAGCCGGCGATAACCTCCGACCACTTTTATACTGTTCGCGCGCGTAAGCGGCTGGTACACGCCAGCACGTGATTTTTGCTGTTCCACGGATTCAATAAATAATCGTGCGTTTACGAGGAGAATCGATAGCGTAAGAAAATATTTTATGGATTCTGTTCGAGATTTTCGTCACGAGTCTGACCCGACTCTAGAACGCTGGAGGGATTAAGAGTGAAACGGAATGCGTTACGAGAGCCTGTCTTTCGTTTCTTTCGATTGTCCGCGGCACGCCATCCGGTGCGAATCTTGATCGCACCGGTGATTCAGTCGGATGAAGCTCGTTCGTCCCGCTAGACTGATTTTTATTGCTCGAATCGTCTGCGTTTTCGACCAGGACACCCGCTTCGATCGAGCCGCGCCGACCGTTGCTGCTTCTCGTTCCCCGGACTCGCGGGTCGTCGACCCCAGCCAACTGACCTTTCGCAAAAATGACGGTCATTCGGAAGAGGATTCCTCGACACGCAACTCGAAACCGACAATAATTCCATTGGCGAATCAAAAATATATTTCTAGTTAAGATAACGCACCAAACTCTTCGAAAATCTTGATCGAACCTGTGTGCTGATACCACCACACATTGTTTATCTTCTAAAATCATTTCGAACAAAATTTTCATCCTTTCAGAGAGAAACTCAAGCTGTTGGCTCGAATTTGTTGAGAAAGCGTTTCGGATTTAAAGGTGTACCAGTATTCGTACACCGAATGTAAGTACGCAATCGTGGATCCAGGTGTTAACGGCAAAAGCAAAAATGACGAACGCGAGAGCGTTCTCTGTCTTCGTTGAAGCGTTCTCCCTCGTTAAGTGCGCGTTTCCCGGCGATTTCCCAGGATCCGCGTGCGCGCGGCCGTCTGACGCAACTTAATGGCCGCTTCTGGAATGTTATCAATGTAAGATTGCTGGCCGGCCGAGCAGTTCGAGGGTTGTGTACCGTGCCGTGGCCGCAATTACAGGTAAACCGCGGCAGGGAAAGGTAAATAAATGTCAAGCTCCCATTACGTAACCCATAGAAAATGCCGTTTCATGCGTTCCTCTCGTGAGAGGAACGGCTGTGTGCTGCGGGGCTCCGACTACGACGACGACTACGACGACTACGATGACGACGACGACGACGACGACGGTGCACGATCGCGTACAATTGAGGACAATCATGAAACGCGAAGAAAACGTGCGAGCAAAGTCGACTAGGTAAGTTAGCGCGCGCCGTTGTCGCTCGTTTATGTAACTTCGGCCGGGGGTTATTTCATAAGTGGCAATTGATTCAATTTGGGACGAGTCGCCGAGAGATCAGCCGCCGGCCCATTCGTCGAACGGCCGCGCGGCCATTCAGGTCCTCTTTCAAAATGTAAACGAGACTCTAACCCCCTATAGCGTCCTCTTGGCGACGGAAACTCTCCGCGCGATTCTCTCTCTCTCTCTCTCTCTCTCTCTCACACACACACACACACACACACACACACACACACACACACACACACACACACACACACACACACACACACACACACACACACGTACGCAGACACGCACACTTGTCGGGAAGCTAATTCGCGTGAAACTCCAGAGCAGACATCGGGAACTTTCCATCGGCTACGACCGCCGCGCAATTTTCCCTATCTCTCTCTCCCTCTCTCCTCTCGTATCGCCAGCTATGATCAACATTTTTTAACGAACAAAGAGAAAAGAAGAAAGTATTTCGAGCTCCCAGAACACAACGCCGTTCCCTGGCGACGACCAGTCTCTCGCGTCCCTGCCGGAATCGTAACGAGCGTTACGCGACTCCGCGTCTTCGAGGAATTGCCAGGCAAATTGCCGATCGGCGAAAATTTCATTCGCTGCTCGCCGAGACCGCTAGCTCCTAGCGGGTTACTGTTGCGTATTTTTATTCCTCCGTTCTCCGTTCTCCCGATAAAAAAGGTTCGACGGTTTCTCTGAAAAAATAGTCTTCGAACGAAGAAACGTCCCGAAAAACCAGAATACCCGGTGGTTTCAGCATTTGGTCCGTACCGCAAACGCTTAAACGAGGCGGTGACTTCGACCGAAGGGGATACGTGTGAGATACCGATACCCGGAACTTATCCAGTTTCAATGGTCCTGCTCGAAGCTCGATGTCCGAGGCACGATTATTTTCGAATAGAGGAACAGCAACGGACACTTAAGCGTGCACTGGCGTGTAGGTGTTTTCGAATTCCGACGAAGCGAGTACAACGCGTTTTCCCGGGGGTAGATCGGAGACGAGATCGCAGATCGATCGTTTCAACGGCGGCAACGCCTCGCGATCAGATAGAGAGAGAGAGAGCCTGCGGTCGAATGGGACTCGAAGGAAACCGGGCCCGGTGCACCGTCCCGGAACGTTTCCAGTATTCCTTTATCCGCTTCCTCGAAGCAGGTGATGCGACATCGTGCGGCTCGCGAAAACGGGGCTGCTTTGCATTCCGCGGCGAGTGAATTATGGGCAACAGGGTGCCGTGGCCCGTCGAGCGGAAAGAAAACACGATCTCTCGTTACGCGTCGCTAAAGAACAAGAATAAAGAGAGAAGAAGGCGAAACGGGAAGGGAGGGGGCGAGGAGAGAGAGAGAGAGAGAGAGAAAGAGACAGAGAGAACCGGCGGGAAACACGGTGAACCGATCGCGAGAATTGTTGCCGAAGACTATTTTCGCGTGGCAAAAGAACGTCTAATGATAGTCGTTCGACCAGCTTTTGCGTTTCTTTAGGAGAAACGAGGTGCACGACCTCCTTAACTAGCGTACAGCTGTGCCGCGATTCTACGGAGAATTTTTCTAATGAATTTGCGGCGAACATCGTATCGAGAGCACGTCCGTTTTGTTCGGTTCTTTCAGCCGATTGTGTCTCGTTTCGGTCGAACGAGGGAAACGATATGTTTCTACACCTTTTTCCGTTTCTGTCTTCTCTGATGATTTGTATTAAATATCATTATTAAACTTGGAATTACACCCACCCATTTTTACCATAAACGCATTGATTCCGCTCCTGGTGCTGGAAATAGGTTACACGTAGAGTACCAGGACTGTGGACATGCGTATATCGACTGCGTTTCTTTCGGGTGTCTTAAAAAATCTTCGAACTTCCTCCTTGCTGAGAACTCTTTTAGTTTACGACGTCCAGGATCGGTGCATCGTGAATTACCTGACCTTGGTCGCTCGCTTGTCCGTTCGCTTAAAGGACATGTCCGATGAAAAGCAAGAAACGAACCAGCGAAACGGCTCCTGCCGTGTTTACGAACCGAATATTGCTCGTAGAAGAATTTTGAAAAGAAGACAACAGCTCTTGGGTTAGTCGTTGGATAGAAGAGGTGGAACGATCGAGCGACTTTTGCGCGGAAGAAAAGTGGAATCGTTAAACTGGAGGCTTCGACGAGAGACCAGCCGGCCAGCTAGGCAACCAACCGGTAGTCGACCCTGTAATAACCGGTGATAACCGACCAGTTCTGTAATCATCGTTCTGCTCGATCCATCAATAGCCGTTGCTGGTGTCTGCCAGCGAAGCCTGAGAGAGCACACGCCTACCTCGCGTCCGTGAAAACGGTCGAGTTTAAGGAAACGATTTCTGCGCGGCTCTCTCTTGCCCGGTTGTCATTTCGCCGGGACGCCTCGTTGCCTCCATTCTTGGAAAGTCATTCGAGGCGAATTCATCCTCTCCAACACCACCTTTTCTCGCTCTCTCTCTCTCTCTCTCTCCCCCCCCCCTCTTTCTCTCTCTCTCGCCTCTACGAGCGAAACGTCCGAGAACTGGAATTTGCAATACGCTGACACACCGTACCCCGACGCTTTTCGATTTTATGCCGCATCGACGAGTTGCGTGATGCCATCGCTAAACAGGACGAAATGGCCGATTACCGCCGATCGATAAATTGATTTTCGTACCCCGCGAACTCGGCCCCTTTTTGCAACCGGCCATTACGGAGGATTTCGAAAATAGAGGGTGTTTCGGACCAGAGTCGTTGCATAACCTGTAGACAAAAGACGCTTTGGAAGTTAGGTGGTTGCAATGTTAAGGTAAGCATTTCAATGAAGAAGTGCGGAATAGTGTCGAGCACGAAAGAAAAGTCTCTTCGTAAGTACAGCTGACTTAGTAGAAGGGCCGATTGAATTAGAAACGTATTGTACCTTTCTATGGAATGATCCGACGATAAAGGATCCCGTGTAAGGTCCCTCTAAGGACTAGAGAAAAGCCTCTTTAAAAGTGAATCTAATTTAAACGAAAAGACAATTGAATTAGCGAACTGTGATTTCCTATAGAACGATTCAAAGATAAGGGATCCGTGTAAGGTTTCTTTAAGGACTCGAGAAAAGCCTCTTTAAAAGTGTACCTAATATTCAACAGAAAAGACTGGCCGTGATTAAACCAACCAATTGTGGTTTCGTATAGAATGAGTCAAAAATCAAATCTGTACAATTTTCTTTAAAAAATTTAGAAGAATAGGGTATATACAGGGTATGTACGAAAGAAAATTGACATACATATTGTTTCTATAGGCTGATCCAAAGACAAAGGACCAATCTATGATTTTCGAGTCTCTTAACAAACAGGGTAACCAATTAAAAAATTTACTGAACCTTGCTAGAGCGTGATCCAAAAGTTATGGATCGAGTAAAATTTCGAAAAAAAAGCAATTTGAATAGGTGGATGACGGTGTGGAAGGTGGGCGAGAAGTATCGACGGAGGTGCGAAAAGCGATCGTCCGGCGTGATCTCGCGAGGAACGCGAAGGCGATCGCATTCAGATTTGCTGAAAAGTGCGAACACGGCGAGCGGCACACAGCCTTGCGGATGGCACGTAAAGAGAAAAGAGACCGTGCTTAGCATGCGAGCAACGTTGTAATTGGCACGTCTTGCCGAGACACCAAATGCTCTTTCGAGGTTAGAAGTGCAATGCACTGTTGCGTTCGCTGGTGCAGCCGCGCGGTGCGGCGGTGCACCAGCAGAATGTTTATACACCGAAGTAACGGTGTGTCCAAGGAAATGTCTATGAATAGACGCGGCGTATTTTTAAAGTGCGTCGGTCTACCTCCCTCTCTTTCTCTCTCTCTTTTTCTCTCTCTCTTTGCCTCTCTTTATCGCTCGATCATTGGGATATTGCAACATTCTCTCTCCGTCTCCCTGTTCACGCGCATTGTTTCGTTATCGTTTCGCATTGGTTCACGCATTAATTTTTTGGCAAAGTGGAAATTTATCCTTAAACTGTTTTCACGTTCTTAAATTATTTTTATCTATCGAATCACAATTGTTTGGAAGAACGGTCCCCTCGTTGGGGGAAGAAAATGTCCACCGTGAAGAAGTGTTCTTGCGGGCAAATTCGTCGAACCCTTGAAGCAGGTGCACGGAAGGAAAATCGAACTTTCTCTTTTGCATGGTAATTCGGAGCAGTCCGGCTCGTCTATCAAATTCGCTGTGGTCAAACGTTCTTTCCGAAATGACCCAGCACCGTTTTCTCCATGAATCTTTTATTTCATCGGACCGATGCGGTTTCGTGTGTGTCGAATCGTTGATAAAATCTCGCAGGAATATGAAAACGAAGCGTACGGTTCTTGTCGAGGACCTTTGCGTGTCGCCTGGAACAAACTGTCGGATTTCACGCAGGTTTTCGCGTTAGCGCGCCATTAAAACCGGACCGCGATTAGCATACGATAGTTTCGAAAGGAACTAGGTTCTTTCCTTCCGATTTCAAGATTGAAGATTGCTCAATCGAAGAGTTAATCAACAAGAAACCAATGTCTGATCAGCGAATAGCCCATTAGCATCGAAACATCGTGGTTTCGAGGCGAGTTCAGCTAGTGCATTGGCTAATTAGCTAATTACACATTTTTTAGTAGTGCGGAAGCTTTTTTAGCGTTGCCATTTTATCGTTCGTTAAATGAAAACGCTTGCGTTAATGCGCGGGTTTTAGCATCCTTTTAGCGTGCGTTTGATATGGGCCACGGGGATAAGAGTCGGCATTACTTTTACTATACCGCGCGACATAAAGTAGATATTCGCGTTGACGCGGCTGATTCGAGCACTCTGGAATTCGCTGGTTTCTTCTTCAGATTTAGATTATCCGAAATCTCAATTTCTGCTTAAAAATTTTAGTTGATTGTAACTTTTCGGATCTGATTTGTAAAGACAGAAGAATGGCGCGCGACGCGACGGGTGTTTTAATTCTCTAGAGAGGGACTACAGAGAGAGAGAGAGAGAATCAGATCTGAAGAAAAGAATCGGTGGCAAGTTAAACTTGTAGCGACTACCGAATCGCGACGGAGTACCTGCGACGGCACCGGTAAGGGCTGGTTTCGTGGATAGCAGCCAGTTTCATTCAGTTGGCGCAAGGTTCTCTGGCTGGTGGTTGCGCAACTCATCGTGGCCTCGTCTATCCCAACCTGGTTTTTGCGATCCGCGTACATGCAAATCAAGATTCGCCAGCATCGTTGCGCCGACCGCTCAAGATTAAGGACACGGTTGTGCAAGACGCGGGTTATCCAGATAAGCGAGTATCGAGTGACCCCAACGTGTGCGTGCACTTCTTTCGTGCATTCGTGTCGCTCATGCGACACCGAGAAGAAGAATTCGACTTGATCTTATTCGTGATCAAGAAGAATAGAAATTTTTATGTGATAAGAAGACACCTGCTTCCGGACAGCTTTCTTACAACTTAACTGACGAAATACGTCGACGATTTTCTCGAAGAACAGCCTTTCGAAAGCATGTCTAGAAAGCACCAATCCCGGAACTGACCACGTTGCAGCGATCTCGACTGTGCATGTGCGCATCGAGGGTCATTTCTGCGAACAGATTATTCATGCGATAACTACCCTCGAACTCCACTCGACAACTCCGACAAATTTTCGATACGATTTTGCATAAGTTTCTCGAAACAAAATTTCGTCAGCATCTGCAAGCGGAACGTGCTATTGTATCAATGAAAGTTTATCGTGTTCGAGCACGGTTGGAGAAGCGGAGGGTAAAACGCTTGACGGTAACGACTGTGTACACTTAAGTATTGTACGAGGTATTTATATCAGTTCCATGTTGACGAAATGAAAAAAATCCTATATAATGGAATGATTCTGCGACACGTTTTCGTGCCGGTTACTTTGAAAATCGGATGAACGCGTCGCGATAATTTCATAAATACACCGACGATTCGATGCGACCCTGTGCACGGAGTACCGTTCGTCGGGAAACTTTTGCCTGGCAATTAGTTGACGGAAAATTGAGTTCGCGTGAACCGTTCCGCGACACGTTTCAACGTGTGTGGTGGGTGACCCTTTGCGCCGCGCCTCCCGGAAGTAAGAGTTACCCGCGGAGGAAATTACTAGGTTTTCCTGGTTAATAATAAGATATATAGTATTAGCCCGATGCAATCGGAGAGTGGCACCGTTTGACACGCGAATATATGTATGTAGTATGTATGTAGCTTGTCCCGCGGACAGTCAATAATCCCGGCGCACCTGCCCGCCGCCACTGTGCCGCCTCGAGAGAACTGAAATCAAGAACGAAAGTGACTGTGTGGAAAAGCGAAACGTTGCCTTTCGACGAGCCTTTGAATCCGTATCGGAGAAACAACTTATAAACCAATCCGTTCCCGCCGCGATTCCATTCCGGATAGTATGGTATCTCTTTATCCGCGCTTTAATCGCTGCCACGACGAGTTTATACCTCGTGGAAATTAGAAATCAATACAATCGTGTCGCTCGATCGCGCGAGACACAGACGCTGGAACTCTGGGAGAACGCAAAAATCTTGTAAACTCGCACTGGACATTATACAGGGGGTATTCCGACATTGTTGCGATTCGAGCAATCTTTCGTGTGTATTAAAAGGTATTCTATATGAAAAATATGTAACTCGATCAATTTTATTTAATTATTTAGATTGACAAGAGATGACCGCCGCGCCGATGCGCTTGAAATGCCGTGTGTAAAATCCGAATGCGAAAGGTCCGACGGTTCTCCTGGAAGAAAAATTGAGAGATCTGGTCGAGAAGCGTTTAACGCTGTTCTCTCGAGCAGCAGAGTGTTAATTTGCGTCCGTTAGTCGCCGCCGGTTGGAAAGAACGTTGCCAACCGACGAGATAGGCATCCGGAGCGAACGTCTGAGAAATTAAGCGGGTGCCGCGGTCAATAAACATAACGGTAGTCACGTATAATGACGGATCGCGCGCGAAATCGTCCCGCAGGATCTCCGGTTTCGATGAGGATATTCTCGGTGACTTGGGCGACGGAACGATATTTTATGGATGCTCGTGTTTCACATGGCGCGGGCCTGTGTGTGCGTGTCGCGGCGTTCTCTCTCGCCGTGAGAAAATAAGGATACCTACGACGAAATCAACCACGGGAAAAGGCTTCCTCCTTTATTTCGAGGCGTAACGGGCCGACCGACCGGATTATAGTGGCGTCGAATTACCATGTTCCTCTTTCGACGGGCCTGATCGCCAGGTATCGGTTTCGGAACCGTGACGCTCTCCAAAGCCAGAAACAAAGAACAGGTCCCTCCCTCCTCTACCTCTCACCCTTTACAGTCGGAGCTATTTTAACTTGAAAATTCAACATTCTTTCCATCTTATGAAAATATTTAAACGTGCAACGTTGTCTGCATCGATTGCAAAATATAGAAATCAAATTGAATGTTATATCTTCCCTACGTGATTTCAGTGGAGGAGAGAGCGATAGATTCGATAAATCGACGTTTTCAATTTTCTAAATTTCCCAACAATTTGCAATTTCATCTAGTCAATTTTGGTAATACGGTTAGATGAAGAAGTTGCGAATATGAAGATAAAGGCGGAGTAAGGTTTAATGATGATCGTAACCCTAAGGGGATTCAATAAAGTTGTACATAAATACATACATCTACTCAATTTTGCAGGTCACTCGGTTTAGCATTTATTACAGGAATAGGGGAAGGGTAGAGTGGAAGACACAGACTCGGATCGAGTCTTTTTCCCCTGAATTCGATTCGAGCTCCGCATCTTGGCGACGTTGACAGGCCAACAGGTCGACAGATCCGAGTGAAATTCGCACGGATCCGTCGATTTCCCAACGTATCACAGAATTCGAGTCGATACACGAACGTGTAAGCGATAACGAGCACGGCCTTGTGTGTGCTTACGCCGAACGATTAAGTCCGAGGACTTGTTATACGAATACATACGCGATAACGAGGTCGACCTTGTTGCTTATGCTTAGTCACGTACGAGTCAGGAAAAGGCGCATCTCTGCTCAAGGAAAGAGCCCAATGAACTTTGGAATCCGTACATTCCAACTGTGCAGCCTAATCGGTTTGCTGGATCACTCGATCACTTCGAGGATCGTGAACTTTGTCGGCCTGCCTGCCTTTGATCTTCGCTCGGAGAAGTTTGCATTGGAACTTCAACCCTAACTTTCACGACAGAACACGAATCGATTCGAACAAAATCAAGATTTCGCGAGTTAAAATATTATTATTATTATTTAATATAAATACCTTTTACACAAGTGTTTACAATTTAAAAAAAAAAAAAAAAAGAAAGAAAGATACAAGAATACTCGTCTAATAAGAAAGAAGAGACGTGCACAAAAAAATAATAATGATACAAACGATATGGTATTATCATATAATCGTGCGTAGTTGGATTTGAAAATTTTTTAAAGATTCGATGAAAAAATCAATACGATCATAAATAGTGCACGATTGTTGCAATAATGCGATTCATTGGATTAATTAATCCATATTCTATAAACATAGATATCATATAAACGTAATATTTGTAAGAGTATCCACGCTTCGACACGGATCAGAAAAACAAACTGTGTGCGAAGTAGAAATATTCTATCTCGAATGAGAAGTTGAGAAGTTGATTCAACACGAAATAGCGTTAATTCGATAGTGCCGGTTAAGGCGTCACCTTTGTAACAGGCGCTCTGGCAGTTACCTAACGAATTCAAAGATGTGTGCAACAAAGCCAGACGCGTAAGCAATAGAAATCACAGAAGCCAAACAGGAACGGAGCGGAAAAGCGCGCGAACAAAGGCAAACGCGGACGAGTAGTCTTGTTATGTAAGGGCGGCGAGAGAGCCAGGCCGCGAGGAAGGATAAAAATCATTACGAGGCCTGCGTCATTCCTCGAATCAACAATCTCGGATCGACGAGCGAAATCGTTTCTGATCGTGAATCCGAGCCGACGCGACGCCACGGTGCGGTGCGGCGTCATGTGGACGAAATCCGTTTCTATTGTTTCGATCGGTTCCGATTCGGATCGGTGACGTGTGGCTCGACGATTAAGTACACTGGATAAATTCAAACATTAATTCCCGAAACTAATCGATTTTTCATTTTCGTCCCGAATCCCCATTTAAATGCCGCACCGTGCGGCACACGACGCCCACGCGATTTCCTCGCAAACCTGGAAAACACCCACGCGGTTTTCGCCGCGAACCGCGATACGCTATTTTCGAAACGAAAATAAATATTGCTCGTGCGATCGTCGACGGTTCGAAAGTCTGAATGCGAACCGGATTTTTCGACGATTATACACAGAAACACGTATAGTCCAATTCACAAAACACACGTAAGCGTGGCTGCAACTAGAAATGTGTTCACAGACCGGTGAATATACACACGTCTATAAATATATGCATAGCGAAAATGCATAATGGTGTACACGAACGATGTTCACACCTGTAGGATCTCTGTTATAAACCGTAGTTTATGAAAAAAAACATTATTTGAGCAAAAAGTGCGGCAAGGAATACGATCTTAACACACGAGAGAACAGTGTAGATTGAAAAAGAAACGACGAATAGAAATTTTATGAAACCACGAACAAATTTTCTTTAGAAAATGATCTGTTATAAAAACATGTGCATTGAATGAACAGAAAGATGTACGACTGAGACGTCGATGCATGGTGGTGGAGAGACACAGATCATGCTGACATTT
Organism: Lasioglossum morio; assembly: GCA_916610235.2. Lineage (NCBI taxonomy): Eukaryota > Metazoa > Arthropoda > Insecta > Hymenoptera > Halictidae > Lasioglossum > Lasioglossum morio. The sequence goes on from OU744323.1 coordinate 438,527, forward strand.
ATTTGACCTTGCGACGACATTGAAAAGCTCAACGAAGGCCAACTCGATACTTTAACCTCTCGTGGTTCATTGCTACACGTGTACTATATCCAGAACGACAGAGGAAAAGCCCTGATTGGACTTACATCTTTCACAAAAAGCTACGATGCAAATTTTCTGCATAAAAAGAACCAGAGAGAAATCACCAAAGAAACCGTAGAATTCGATGAAACACTGCTAATCTCTTATCTCTATATATAATAAAATCGTGCCTGTCTGTTTGTATGTTTGTAACGGCGTGAATTAAGAACGGGTCAACGTAGAAAGCTGGGGTTTGAACTATTATACGCGGCGTTTCTTCGGGAAGGTTCAAGAGCAAACCGCATTCGAAAAAGTCTATTCGTTCAAAAGTTGTGACTTTTGTTGAATATTAATTCTAGGTTATAAAATACTAATGTCAAATATAAGTATTTACAATTTTTTTTAGAATATTATGTTCCTCCGTCGGATTAACAGAACACTGCCATTTGCGCGTGTTAATAAGTGTGAAGCACAAAACAGATACATCATAAACGCATAATCGAAAATCGTGAGAACGAACGGGACAAGGTTACTCCGACCACGGTCAAACTAGTACTGCCGTTGTCGCCTTGGTTATTTGTGAATGGTTAAGGATGGGGGATTTAGGTGGGGGAAATGTTGCGGGTAATGTAATTAGGATATTCTAATACTAATATCTCTATTACTCTATTACACTGAAATTCGTTAAAAAATTTATTCCTACCCACTTATCGTAATAAATATATTTCCTTCTAATCATTTTTTCATTAATTTCGTGAAATTTTCTTGTCGATAAATAATATCTCTATCTCTAACCGAGACCACCTTGGCGATTGGAAATTTAATTACGTTAATAATCAAGCAGGATTTGTTATTGCACGTGGGCACAGTCGCGGGTAGTACAGCTAGTATAATAAATAACTGAAGGTGTAAAGTTGATACGGGTTGATACGTTTTCGGTGTTTGGTTAACAACGCTCGCTGAAAACACGGTAATTAATGTCCCTGGAAATTGTACTCGGCAAAAAATATTTTCCAAACACGTTCCAGCAAGTCCCACAAATCAGAATTGTCAGAAACGTGAACGGCGTATTTTTGTTTTTTTTTTTTTTGGAAGAATTTTCGAATTTCAGGGGATGAAACATTGCGGCCGATGACGGCAACGAATCATAGTGCTCGAGGTTCGACTCGGTGGCATAGCTCGCGGTCGATGATCAAGCGGGCTCCGATAGGTGTGTGTTCGCGTGTACGTGGTTGTGCACGTGCGTGTAATAATGCGCAGCAGCACAGATGTTGTTGACCTTGCGTTAAAAGCGCTGTCGAATCCGTGTTCACCAATCCCTCGGACTGTCGTGTTTCGCGCCAACGCCAGAATACCACGACAGGAATTATAAACGGACAACAAGCCCGACGAAGTTTGAATTTAAGAGCCGGTCGTATCGCCTCGTGCCTCCTATCCCACTGCCATACGCATTTAGAGCGATACGTAACAACGCCGTGGTTTCTGCGCTGTATCGGTTCGCGAACATTTCGCGACACGGAAACGGTCGGGTCGTGCTAACGAATGGCTAGGCGGTGACGGCCGGTGTCACGCGAGCGTGAGTTCCGAAAGAGAACTACTAGTATGCGATTGAAACCAGTGGCGAGAATTCTCGTTTATCGAAAAATCAGAGCATGGGCGGCGCGAAACGCGCTCCTCGCGAAATTATTAGGATTCCGTCGAGTCATCTTATCGAGCGCTGGAAGTTATTTGCGTGGAAACACAAACGCTATTATTAGAAACGTAATGCGCAGTTTTGCTAACTTTCACGATAGCCCCGGCCAGTTAATCGATTCGTTCGGAGCCGTGTAGGTTCGAAGCTCGTTCCTCGCCGGCTGAGCCTTTAAAGTAAAGGGGAGATGTTCTTGCGTAGCAGTGTTGCGCTTTCGGCTCCCCCAACACGATTCGCCCGGGCTGTATTTACGATCGAATTATTCATACGGACCGCGAGCATCGTCGCGAAAAATATACGTTGCAACGATGTGTTTAACATCGGTTTGCACGGCCGTCGTCATGGTGTCGTGCACGCTTGTCCAGGGGTCATCCTGACAGCCTAACCGGCTAACTGGCCTCCCACTGGTACCCCAGTTTGCGTTTCTTCCTTTTCTCTCCACACCGCGAAACGTTAACACGCCTCTACCTGAGAAAACCGTTCGGGAATAACGCACCTGCCGTCTCGCACTTGCGAATGCTCAATTATCGCGTCGCCCGAGCGAATTCATGCGAATAACGCTGAAAGCACTTGTTAGCGTCACATGGGCATGATCGGTCGGATAACAGACCTTTTCGCGTCGCGTCGCGTCGCGTCGCGTCGCGTCGCGTCGCGTCGCGTCGCGTCGTACCGTTTCTCAGCACCGAATTTCAAGAATTTTTATTCTCCTCGAAATAGACAGAACATTTCGAAACATCGATCTACTATTTTCAATTCACTGTTTCTTACAATCGATGCGCTAAACTTTTCATTCGCGTAAAGATCTAGACACACCTCGAAAACCTATACATTTATATTTTTCATTAATCATTTCTATCTAACGAAAATAATAAATTTTTTAAGTCTTTTGATCTTTTCTCTTACGAATGCTTAAAATCCGGATAGTTTTATTTGGTGAATGGATCCGGTATTTATGGCACAACTGGTTGCTACGGCGCACGAAGTTAGCGGCAGCTGAGAACGAGTTACTTTTTGGGGCTTATCGGTCACGGAATTATGTAAACTGTGACGGGGTGCTCGCATTTAGAAAGTAGCGTGCCACTTCTTAGTCAACAACTATAAATGTTGCGTCATGGGTTTTGTTGATGGCAATAATAATAGCGATCGACAACGGTCGCCGCGAATCTGAATTAGAAAATTGTAGGACCGGGAGAGTACGATGCAGCATGTATCGACTGATTACGCTAGACGACGATCGTTTCTCGATAACGTTCCAGCTTGGGATTAGTTCTCTTTGATATTGTCTAGACCACGGTGAACTCGTTCCGAGTTCGAACTTGTCAAGAAATAAATAACTTTATGGAAATGAACGCTCGAACTCGGCGAAACTTCAACAGTGTAATTAGATGAAGGACGAATGAAATGGAACAGCTAATTAAAATGCAGAATATCATTCTGCAAACTTACTAGCCGAAGAGTTCATCGAACTCGACCATTCCCTGTGCAATAACCGTACCGGACCAGACGGAACTTGAAATTCTTTCAATTTTTAATCGGAAACGTCGTTTCGTTCAGAGATATTTCGTACAGCCAGTCAAGCGTTCATTTCTAATTGTGTTGCGCATAGCAGAAGCTACTGGAACCAAATTCAAATTTATTTCTTCCTCGAGTCTCATTTATCTGTTTACTGTTTCTCGTTACACCTAAAACTAAGCAACGAGAGAATGATTATCGTTTTGCTTTTCACGTAAATGTATAAAACCCGCTATCTAACTACAAATTTAGTAAACTCTACACTTGACGAGCGTCACTACTCGATATTATAATACGAGGGGTTGATTGTTCGGATCTGGTTCGGATAAGCGACGCTCTGCTGTACCTCGGTTAGGCGTGGTGAATCACGGGGTTTCCAAGTGATCGGTTGGCGGTCGCTTAACAAAGGTGAATCCCGTCGAATCGAAAAACCGTGAGATTTTCATGATGGCTGCCACTTTGCTCGGCTGCCGATGGAATAAGTGTGTCACGGCCAGCCGGTAGTAGGAACGACGCTCGTTCGACCGAGCCAGGAAAGCTTCTGTGCCGATATACACGAATGAAAGGTGAGTGTACAGCAAAATGCTGCTGCCTCTGTACGTGTACGTGGAGAGACACGTCACGGTGAACGTCGAGAGACCAAAAGAGAGAGAGAGAGAGAGAGAGAGAGAGAGAGAGAAAACTATTCTGTATAAAAGCAATACATAGTAAAATGTCGTTGCAGGTGGTGGAAGAGGGGGTGGTTATTACGATCGTCACCTCTTTCCGCGTCTCCCTTCCCCCGACGTACTTCGAAAACTACCTCTTCTCTTTTTCTCTCGTGCTCTCTTTTCTCCGTCTCTCTACCGTTCACATTTTCGAACCCGCTCTCTGAATGCTCCAGACTCATTTAACCTTTACGAGCCGGCACACCGGAGAAAGAAGAGAGAGAGAGAGAGAGAGAGAGAGAGAGAGAGAGAGAGAATCTCTACAGAAGCCTGCGCCGCGAAAAGGAACGATTGTAGAGACTGTAAACCCCGGCACAAAGAATCGGGGAAAAGGCAGTTCCAATTCTGAAATGCTGCGAATTTTTAATCGACTCGAATCTCGTGCTCGCCACCGATCGATACGCAATTTTATCCCCGACGGAGTCTAGCGTGTCTTGCGAGTAGACTGCGGGTCTTTAAGCGGAACGAACGGTCTCCTACTCGATTGGCAGCCAGGATTCTTTGATTATTTCAACCCTTACGTCGACGCGAGGAATTTTGCTACGAGTTTTAATTGCATTCTGCTCTTCGGATTCCACGATTTTAACGGATGGCACACTCTGGCAGTCGTCGATTTTTATAATTGGCCAAGGAGCCACGAATATACTCGGAGTACATATATGGTTCTACTGTTTCTTCGTACGAATTCAACTAAACAAGGAAAAGAAAAATACCTAGTGTTATTATACACGTAATATTAATAATACTGTTTTCACCAGCACACGGTCCCGATCGAACACGCGAGAAATAATGACGGACAATTAATAGCTCGCGTGACGAAATACATTTTCAAAGAATCGGTTAACCACAGATTAACACAGACATCGAGGAGAAAGCAATTACAGTTGAGAAATGCAAGAAGCTTCGCGTATAGGCCGAAAGTTAGGGTCGCTTCGATATAGGAATCCGTGAACGATGTCAACTTGAGAATAGTTTAGTCGAACACGCAAGAAGCGGTCGCGGATAATTGATCTTTTGTGCGGAGCGACACGTAGCAGCCTGGAGAATTGGAAAATTGAGAATTGACGGAGTTACACCGCGGATCTTGTATTCAAACACCACTGTCGTACCTTCGTACCTTCCTGATGACATATTAGACCTGTTTCCTAGCAATGAAAAATACTTTTGAATATCGTCAAGGGTGCAATTCAGTGATTTAGTTAGATTGCCAGCGAAAAATAGGTTGCAAGAGAGACAGTGGACACACGGTGGATACATACCAACATTACCAACCGATTCGAAAAGCGATTTCCAGGTAGTAGCGGCGAGAGAGATTTTCCAAAGGCTCGGCAGCCGGAAGTCTCTCTCGGTTTTGACCGCGTTATTTATTGCGTCGGTCTAACAAGGGGCCTATACGGGAGTTTCTCTCGTTGCGAAGGTAGCTGGTAGTCCCACATCGGTTGTCCTTATGAATATTTATCGTCGCCGGCTCCGTACACACTTTCTTCCGTATCCGTGCAATAGTTTGTAGGAGGCACTCGATCATACGTGCAACTACGCCTCCTTTCTGTCGCTCGGTTTCTCTGCGAGGCGCGACGAGGTCTCTCCTCCGCCGAGGAACCCGTAGGTTGAAGGTGGTGGAAACAGGAGGAGGTGAAAGAGGCGAACGCGAGCGGAGGTGGGCAGCGAAAGAGGAGTCGTTGAACTACAAAACAACAGACGTAGACGACCGGCCTAAAAACTGCCGAGGAAGAGCCGGTCTCTCGATTTGTCTCGTTTCGTGCCCGGTAATTGCTGCCTCGATGTTCCTCCCTCTTTGTTTTTTAGCCTTGGCTAGATAGACGTTCGATGTCCTTCTTCCTGGCCGTGCCGGACGATGGAAGGACCTCGGGCACGATCGAACGCGAACGGGAATTGATGCAACCGTAATCGGAAGAGACACGAGTCACCGTCGAATTAATGTTTCTCCTGCCTTCGACGGACGAAGGAAATTCTTTTAGAAAAATAAGATAAACACATTCGATCTGTCCCTACTGTATACGCGCTTCATCATCGTTGCACTCCTGATTCATTTTTTTTCTCATGCTGCGGATCAATGCTTGTGACTAAGGTTTATGTAAACTAGATGATACGGCACCGTCATCGTGGTTTATTACCGGCAAATATGTATAATGACTAACAGGTACAGTAGCCGCGCGTTAGTCATCCATGACTAGAGAGCACAGGTGCTCGTTTCAATCTTATCTTCCGTCCGAAAAACCGAAAACGAAACTGTACACGCTAAAATGTTATTCGAACGCGAACCTCGGATGGATTCCCGGCTTCGTTGCAGGATCCACTGTGTATAGATTTGTTCTTTGTAACAGATGCAAAGATGGCGTGTTGCTCGAATGACCCTTTGCCCGATGGTCCCCCGAGTAAATACCGAAAATTCAACCAGAAATGCATCTGCGCCCCGTTGCAACTCAAACAAAGGGTCAAAAGAGACAACACTTAAAATGGGATTGTGAAATGGGACGGCGGGTAGTGTTTGCTGTGTCTGTCGATCGACATTCATTTTTAAGTTCCTGTCTCCTTGCGCGCACACAGATAAATAAAATGGGACAACCGGTGAAACGAACAATAAAGAACAACGCGATAGAGATATATTCGATTATGCTGTCCTGGTTTTCCTTGCTAAATAGAATCTTTATTTGTACGTTAAATAAAATCGTTATTTCGTACGCGTCGAATAAAATAGTTATTTAGCGGACGTTAAATAAAATGGTTAGTTGGCTAGACATTTGCGGTAATTTGTTTGGAATAATTAAGAAACACTGTTCCCGGGCACACGTACGCGCGAAGCGTGGGCCCGTCCGATTTCGTTCTTTTCTTTTCTCCTCTAAACAAGCTAACACGGTTACGAAACTTCTCAATGAATCTAGATTCCGACGACGAAATTGTGTAACTCGGGGCACGAAGTCGAGAAAGCAAATCGATCTCCGAGCACAGAAAGGACGGAGGTCGTTGAAACTAGATATTTCTGTGCCTTTCAGGCAGAAATATTGTGTTTCAGTTGCATCGACGCTAAATAATATAATCGCGTGTCGCTGCCTACGTGTTCCAGTTTCGATCGGGCCCTGCAAGGCTACCATCCGACACTTCGTTTCTTTTTATCGGTAAACTTCGATGGAAATTATTGGAAACACGAGAACACCACGAGAATAATACCTCGAACAAGTGAGTCACCGCGAAACGGTTCCCAGTTTCATATGCACATACATACTGACTTTGACTCGCATTGTTTGCATCGCTCGATGATCCGACAGTTTTTTGTTTAACCGTTTCACCACGACAGCTCGAAGAGGACCAGTTTCACGGATTCTACTCTCTAATTAGTGAAATTGCGAACACGCTTGCGTTGGAGATTAAATTTTTTTTATCCAACCACATATTCGGATGAAACGGCACAAAATCCAAATAAATTCAGTCTTGTTGTTATTGTAAAAATCTCTCTGTCTAATCTACGAATTTGTTTAAGAATAGAATAGAATACTACTTCCAAGATAGCTTCTTAACGCAAATTGGCTGTGTAACGTAAAAAGTGGTTGTGCGAAGAAAAGATAAAATAATACTAATTTTCAAATAGATTCTTAGTCATTTTCTTAACGGTATCGAGTATAATTAACGAGTCCGCTGAAAAAATGAATAATACGAACAGTCAACTTCGAAATAATATTTCTTGACGCAATCGGCGACACAACGAACATTACCATGGAACGTGCATTTAAAAATTACGAATTCCGTTTGACCGTAATAAATTACGAGTTTGTTTGAAAAGATAATTATACTAGCGCAAGATAAAATAATTCGAGAGCAAATCGTTCGGGGTTGTAAATCAGACTGAAATTATTTGGACAACGTTTCTGATAAAAATGAAACACCCTTACCGCATAAATCACATGAATATTCGACATTAATTGTAAACGTGACGTATTAATGTTTAATTCCAATGGAAAACGCAAACTGCGCAACGGTGTGCGATAAATTATCGTTATCGCGATTGCAAAATGCAAGTGACGCCGAGCTAGTGTTAACGCTAGAGCCACGCAACACTGTTTTCCACTGTTTTGCACTGTTTTGCACTGTTTTGCTTTGTAAAAATAACGAGGATGTATTATTTGGAAAATAAAAAAAATTAAGTGTTAAAGGTTAGAATAATTTCTGGGGTTGCATAGTGCGACTACATAGGAGGCTGGTGTTGAGAACTCGTCCTCGCAAAGAGAAAAGTCAACGTCTTCAGACGCCTAGGCCGAGAAACGCCAATGTGCAGAACGACGTGACGTAGTTCCGCGTCCCCGATAGAAAATCGATGCTTCGAAATCTAAGTTTAACCGCGATAATTTCGTCCGGAGATTTCGAATGCACCTGCTAACTCTTCTGTTTCCGTTGCATAATTTTAACCTTTAAACCAGGCTGGTGACGCATTTGCAAGCGAGACCGCTCATCCGACAGCCTCCCGAGACACAAATCGTCTCGACGGCTGTGCGATCCGCCACAGAAAATCCCATAGAACCGGACGAACGCTCTCCCATCCTAGCCACGAGCGATTTTCGTGGCCGAAAACCGGTTCCCGGACACGATAACGCGCCTTTTTCGACGACCTCGAGCATCGCCTCCAACGGGGATCTAAAAACGCTATTGCGAATAGTTAATCGTATAAAAGAGTTCAGTCGGAGAATGTTCGACCGGCACAATTATTTGATTAAACTTGAAAATCAATTTTCCCTACAATCTATTAAATGTTACAAAAATCAATGCACTATTTGCTCGTGTTATTCCTGTAGTATTAACACTATTAAATCCATTAACAGTACATTAAAACAGGAGCATTAGGATGTAAGAAAGTTATCTATCCCTTCCAGTGCGGGGCGTATCCCGCAAAGGGATGAGAAGCTACCCCGATCGCCGAGCAGTGTAAAGTGTAAACACGCTTCGTATCGATGTGGACCATTTACTGATCCAATTACAAAACTTCAGGTAGGTTAAGTGTTAAATCAGTTGTTTTGATTTTGTGTGCTACTTCCACGGGCATTGGCGTGGCACCAGAACGTGTTACGATGAAATCACTGCACCTGAACACACTCGACGCGACTACACGGTGCTTATCCACGAAGAAAATTCTTCGTTGTATCCGACCGAAATCTTTAATTCTTGAGATAGAGATCTCGCCTCGAGTACGTTTTCGACGAAACGTTACGATGCATTTGGCGATATCGTCTTCGGCTCGACGTCCGATTGCAAACGGATATAAAGCGGTCGGTAGGGACGTTGTGTGTTCGACTTCGCTTTTATCACGCTCGGTAATCTATCGGTCAAAGTGCCACGAAGATGCAATGAAAAAATAACCTCGACGTTGTAGCGGTGATTCAGCCGCGTGTGTACTTTTGTAACACAGTTTTGGCCAGTATCTCGAGAGCATTTCGCGGTAGAAAACTCTATCGAATTGTAAATTGTACGTGTCGCGATTCCAGGAAAACCCATTCAGGATTACACAACCGCTGTTTTCTTACGCTCCTGGTAAATAAACGGTCGAGATTAGATAATGATAATTATGTAATTAACAGTACGTCCGACGTAGTCGTCGGCGACAGCCGGAGGTAATGTATTCGCGGTTGCGAGTTTACACTTCGAGCAACGATATCGCGCTGTACATTGAAAAACCATTTGAACGCGTACGATTTTTAGCGATCGCATAGTTGTTAGGTACATTGTACCTCGAAGAGTCGCACGCGTCAAAAATGTTTGACCACTTATTAGGGAAAACGTGAATCGAGAAACTGAACGGCAATGGTAGACTAACAAACCAATCAAGCCTTCTTTCTTGCGGACCGCCGCGCCACGCCGGCATAGGTGGTCAAATATTTTCGAGTGACTGTGTGTACCGGTGTCGTTATCTACTACGTGATAGCGCCCCAAGGATTTGTCACAGACGTTTTCCACGTATTTGCACGCTTTCTCCGACTGGCAGTTTCTTCTCTGCTTCAACCCAGAATCTTTTATTTACGCAGCCCGATTATGCAAAGAACTTTCCAAAGTATAAAATGCGCGTGGCGAAATATCGGCGGATCGATGTTCCTACTTTTTCGGCTTCACCGAGGCTTCCAAGAAAATGGACGCGATACTCTTTGAGATGCTATCAAAGAAACGATCAATTTAATCGTTTCTCTGTATGTTACGTCACGTAAAATTCTCGTCGATCTCCGACAGATGAGTTTGTCGCTTTCCTCCCAGGTCGACTCGCGGCAGAAATCGCTCAGGCTTTCGTTGGACATTATAATAAGCGCGGAACAACGGTCTTTCGAAACGAGCAGCGGAGCACGCGATTTTCTCTGTCCTAGAAAGGCTTCTGATTAGAATAGTGACGTAACTAACGCGCGTGCATCGTAAATGACCCATTAGACGATTTTTATTCCATTCCGCTGCGATCCGTGTCCACGTACGTTTTCTCGGCGCAGGCGAAACCCATTTTTCCTCAGATACATACTCGATATCAACGCGCTCTCTCGGCTTCCAACGATGGAATCGTTACAATCTGGAGGAGATAACCTGCCGGCAGGGTTTAAAGTCTAACAAGCGAGCAGAGAGAAAAAAAAAAAACGGAAAAGAACGAACAGAAAATTTCGTTATCAGACACACGCGTCGGTGTCTATTACCTACGGTATATACCGGATGTTCCGCAACCGAGAATGTTTTCTCGCTCGGAATGAAAACGTCTCTTCCGGAACGCGACGAAATGTAACGTTCCCCTTAATGATTAATCATTAATTACCCAGTGTACCCAGTGATCGAAAGTAGGTTGGCGTCGATTGACCAAGCGTCCGTTGCAAAACGATTCCGGTTTTCGCTTGCATCAAAATTCGAGGTTGCACAAACAAACTGCTGTCGTACATTTTTCCCAACGTTCGTCCGAAGAGGGTCAATCGAAGATCGCAGAAGGGTTGGAAACAATTCTCGCGTCGCGTTACCCGAAATCCAATGAATACGATGCACTCGAGCCTACCAAAAAGTGTAGAATTGTATAAACATCCCAAAAAGCTGTTCGCCGACCGATCATGAAAGATTCGACTCGACTAGCAACCCGAAAAATCAACGAATCGAAAAAACTAGAGGCAATTCTTCGGTAGACTGGAAGACCAATAGATTTTCAATATTTTGCGACCGATGGAACGAGGAGAATGGTATTCTTTTGCAGGATACAGTGCGATTCGTATGTATATTGTACGCAGAATAATAGTTCCGAATAGTTTTCGAGCGCAGCAAGGTGATGGTGATTTCTGCGGACACCCTGTAGCCGAGCGTGTATAAGGCTATATAGACAAGGGGTTGCAATGCCTCGTGTGACGCAGCAGCAACCCGAAGGGTGGGGACCCTGGCGTGTATGTGCCCGTTTTCTCCCTACCGTATATAATGCTTTCTCCCCCCGCCCTTCGCTCCCTTCGTCTATATCCCGACCGCCCACCTTTCGACTCTCCCCATCGCCCCTATTCTCCCCACCGACATTCACTCCCGGCGCCCCTCTGTGTATCCCGGCGACGTTGCCGGGTGTTACATAATAGCTGCCCCGGCGTTGCCGGCTCTCCACAGACGGCGTGCGACGTTGCCAACGCCGTTGCGAACCGGTGTACCATGTCGGGCTGCCTCTGCCTGCCTGTTTGCCTGTCTCTCTACCTCTACCTCTGCCTGCCAATGTCTGTGCTTGCCCACCGGGCTAGCTAAGCTCAGCCCAGACCTGTATTCAGGATCCTCGGACACGGCCTCTCTCTATCTCTCTATCTCTCTATCTCTCTATCTTTCTCCTCGTCTCCCTCTCCCTTTCTCCGTTGTAATTAGACTTCGTAAAATCGAGAACGATAAAGTAACGCATATCTGTCCTGCCCACGATGCCTCACTGTACGCCCGACCATCGTTTCGGTGTACGACCTACGCTGTGCACTCTTTTACAGGCATAGACAACGTTTAATTCTACATTACCTTAGAAAAATAACGAGAATGCGATGCTGGAAGAATCTTTCTTTCAGTTGCAATGCGTAGCCGATGCGCAATAGTAAGGATTTTCGGATAACGTGATGGCTAGCGATTGACCAAGGTTCTACAGGGTCGAATTGCGACCTATTGCGCAATGTAACTTCGTTCATAATAGTTTTATCTATTTATCCTAGCAGTCAAGGGTATATAATCAAATTTCAAATAAATTCTGCTAAGCTGTGACCAACAGTCTTACCGAAAAATGTTTGACTGTGCGTCAAGGTAATATCAACATTGTGTAAGGAATAGTTATAGAAAAAAGGGGGCTTTTAGGGGATGAATGAGGGGGCAAGGAACTAAATAGTACCTAAGGTAACGGTTAAGTTAGTTATAAGCTGTTGGAAATACATTTTTCTCTCTCTCTCTCTCTCTCTCTATATATATATATATATAACTAAATAAGTAAGTTTAAGGTTAAGCTAGAATAAGGTGATATAGAGCGAAAGGGATGAAAGGGAACATGTAAGAAGAATTGTAACACTCTGGGGAGCAAAAATAGATATATATATAGTGTAAGGAATAATGAAACTATTCAATTGTAACTGGAATTTCGTAGTTCTCAAAGGGTTTTTGGTTGAGAGAAAAAAGAAATGTTGTTGTAGATAATTTGAACGTGGAAAAGTGGAATTTTTGCGAGAAAAAGCGGGCTCCTGGAGCACTGTGCGTCCCGTCGTCCCTCGTAAGCATTCGCAGTACGAAAATAGCAGCGATGTGCAGAGAGGTCCACGGAGTCTGAATAAGTGACTTATTGTCAGGATGTTCGGTTCGGTTGAATTCATCGATATTTCGGTGCGGCCGAGTACAAAGTCGAAGCCGAGGCCACACCACGGTTATTCGCCGTCGAAAAAGGTGGTGTGTCGTTGTTTGACCGATCTATTATGGCAATTCCCTTTGTCCCTGAGAGAACCTGGGCCCTTCCCTCGGTCCGGATGTCTCGGGCTGGTTCCGGATCTCGGATTACCAGGCCCCTCGAGGCGTTTCAAACGGAGCCCCGCTCTACTTATTCCCCAACGCTTGAAAAATATCAACTGAACACACGGTGAGAAAGATTCCTTTGTTCTTTCCTCATATATTAACCTCGTGGCTCCGTTACGCATTAATTTTCCACCCGAAACGCTGCGCTCTCGGAGGCTACGAACAGTTAACGATCGGGGAAAACTCACTGACAATAGCGAAAAAGGATATGGCCTCCTGTTCAATCCCATCGGGTGACCGAAATACGCGTAGTTCTTACCGTAGAAATTTTGCTGGTTGGTAACGAACGCTAAATTTACTCCAGTTCAATCTACCGAGCACTACGAGCGACAGTGAAATGAACAATAAAAAAACTTGTGAAAGATATATTATAATCGTAACCGGACTATACGTATCCGATTGTATAAACTATAGAAGAATAGCGCGAGGAATAAGTAAGAATCGACGATGATAAAGGGGCACGGAAAGCTACAAACGTTCCGAACACGTAATGCGATACAATTAAGTCGGCATAGGGGTCCGCAGAGCGAAGGGATTATTTTTTTAATCCCAATGGAGAGGCCTTGAAATCTACAAAAACGTGTACGTTCCGGCCTGGCCCCGAAGAAGAGCGCAAGCGACGTTGCCGGTTCGAGCGGCGGGCGCACCAGCCGGCAACGCCGCCGCCTGCAAACTCTATCGATTCCAGATCTACAATTTCTCGCGAGCCCTTTGGGTCACTCGAGCACGTTTCCGTGGCGTGGATACGTGACTAACAAAAACCCATCGCGTTCGCACCACCCAAAAAGTTACGACGGCCGAATAACAAAAAAAGAAACGGTGCTGGAAAAAAAAAGAAGCGAAGAAGCAGAAAGAATTGACCATGGTCGTGCCGAGCGTTATCGCGCAGGGAGGGGGTTCACGAGTCTTATCGCGTGTTTTTCCTGCGCCTCGAAGTTCGTAAAGCATTCTATTAATACGAAACAACGCGAACGTTACACATTGTACGAGCGAGAGCGAGAGAAAAAGAGAGTGAGAACGGTGAAGTTCAGCAACTGGGGTGTTTGAGGTGCCGGGCTATTTTTAGGGTTGGCTCGCAGGGTTCAGGACTCGTGGAAGACAAACACCATAGCGAGATGATGACGAGAGGCGGGGTACACGGCTTGCGAAAATATACACACGAGGTGTTTGAAAAATAAGGTCTCGATTTAAACGTGCGCCACCGGAGTACGGACAATTCAACGTTTCTTTTTTGGTTTGTCTCTTACTTAACGTACATTTTCGTTGAAGAATATTTAAGAGTTGTTCGCTTATCGCGCGCGAAAGGTCAGTTGTAAATTTAGAAGAGTTCGCCTCGGAAGGTACTCGAACGCTTTTCGAAACGAGTTTGGGAATCCATGGACCGAACGTTGGAATGCTGGGACCCGCGTCCGAGGCAGCCATATTGGATATTTTTCCTAATATAGAAATCGGAATGCTCGCAACTTGAAAAAGAATCGCCAGAGGAAAAAGCTTGCCTGACGTAAAGAGACTCGTGTCTAATTTATTTCCAAGAATATTCTCAAACGTTTGCATATTTCAGGCTAATTCTTCTTTTCTTGTTCGACGAGGTTATAAAGAAAATGCAGGATACACATGCTGAAAACGTTACCGTACCGTTATTTGCGCATGCAGTCTTGCTTCGAAGAAAAAATGGGGGCGCTCACGTTTAACAACTATTAAACAGGGTCACTGAACGGTATACTTGACCCATTCGATTTTATACTATTGAACGACGCACGCACCAGGGTGAACGATACAAGAACGATTTTTGAAATTCAATTCCCTATCGGGGAATAGTTTTCAATACATTACCGGCGAGAGGTCGTGGTACTAGAAAAAAAAAACGAGATTAGAATATGTAGCCGAGAGGAAAGAACTGCGCAAAAAATAATCAGATTTTCGGAAACTAATCTTACACGATCTTTTCCATTACGCCAATTTATTAATATACTGTAGATTTTGTATGGAATCATTTCACGTCTTGTAAGTAATTCGTGCACACAACTTTTGCGTAAGAGTAACGCGCGTGTCGGTATTTTATAATTTTTGGGGGGAATCAAAAGGGTGTACACAAACGTCCGAAAAATCGGACCGTGCGTCGTAGCAATGGGCCACGAATTTTCGATGTTTTCGGAACGTCTCGTACAACGGTGTCCACCTCTCCTGCCTTCTGTACTCGCCGCCTTGGTCGGTGAAAGTCAGTCGTGTATTCTCTGTGGCCAAGAACCCTCGGAGAGCATACGACAACTACATGTCCGCGTTTATGCACGTATCTTCGCGCATACACGCGCACGTATATCCTGGCATTATGCGGAGACATGCATAGACTGCATTATTCTATAAGTATTATACACACTCGACGCATTATAAACCATCAGAGTCGACAGTCGGCGTTGGACGCTTCGTTTCGATCCATACGGAGAACGATTCGAAACATTTCGAACGTATTCTATGCCGACCAAACAACAAAGAATCGACATTCGATTATTTAATTCGAAATCGCTCGGACATTCGATTGTTTCATTGATAAGGATGTTTTATTAGGCAAAAAACGGATCACTTGTTTTACGTTCGTCGCCGTTCACACAATGTCCTGTTACGTACGCAGCACCGAACCAGTGTAATCCTGCGTTACAGGTACGTCCCGGACGTTTTCCTAGATTCGGAGAGCGGTGGAATGGAATTTTGTTTTCGTTCGCCAACACTGAGAAACGAAAAACTATGCGTCAGGATCTCCTCTGACTGAAGAACGGGAGACCAACTAATGTGCGAGTTCGCAGAACGATGATCGAGGCAAGTATACGGAGTGGTCCGTTTACCAAGCTGCCAACTCAGTCGGTTCGCCGTGTGAGAGGGCAAAAGATGCGGCGTTGCCAAGCGAGGAACGCGTAAACGACCGGCGCGGACCTGGCAACGCCGCGAAACGAGAGACACGCTGCTGCCTGCGAGACACGAAGGAGAAGGCAACCGTAGTCGTTTCGATCTGAAACGCAATGCCGGCCGTTTGCCAGATACCGTACCACAGACCAGGGTCGACGGATGAAGAAATTTGGCGGTATCGGTTTTTTCTTGAACCAGGTGTTGTTCTCGGGACGGTTCGGATCTCTCTTTCTACAGTCCTGAAACTCTTCTACGTCGAGAAGTCACCACGCGAATTCTCGGGGGCGTTCACGGCTTTGGAGATCGTTCGATCGTGCTCCACATTTTACAGGAAACTCGAAGAGGTTCTCGGAAAGATTCATACGCTGGAACACTTTCAATTGTATCGAGTAACCTGCGTTACATACGCCTTGTTCCCCAGCCGCTACGTAGTAATTCAACTTCCCTTGAAAACAAATACTATACATACATTTCATGGCCAGCCCGTTTCCCGTTTCCCGCTTATAAAACGTATGAGAAGCCGAACGAAGCGATTATAGCACGTAGCCCTGTCTCGAAATTCTAAAAAGAATTATTCGCCCAACACCGAACGTCACCTATTTAGCCAAGGTGTAGCGTGAAGGACGGTTTGTTTAAATATTCAAGTATCCTCTACCCGTTCTGCTGACCGGATCGCATAAATTTCTCGATGTACGTTTATCTAGAGTAGCATAGTCTGAGCAAACGAGACGCGCGTTAGGGTATGCAGCCCCTTCTTATAGACTGGGATATCTAGAATCGGACATAGTTCGCGGACCTATTACGCTATTTCTCGTCGAATAATTTCTATTTACTCGACGGCGATAGCTATTTCAGACACGTTCCGCAGTAAACGGCGCGTAGGTGATATCTTGTGTTTGATTTGCTTAAGACACGTTTGATTGCAGAAACGAGGAATTCGATTGCCGCTATAAGGAAGCGACACCGACGACGCGCACGTAGACACACGGGGACCGAGTTCGAGTCCACGAACACATAGAGAGCAGAGGGGAGGAACGACGACGACTATGTAACTTGGATACATATTTGTGACAGCTCGTATATCATCGTAGGCTGTGCACCAACACACGAAAATACGTGTGACTGGAGGTTGTCGAAGAGTCGAAGGTTTTCGGATGGGTGACGTCGAGTGGAACACGAGGACGAGGAGCGGAGGGAGAGAGAGAAAGAGAGAGATCGGGCAAGGTGGGGTGAGCATGGGGTGCAGGGGCGCGGTAGGGTATGGGGTGGGGAGAGATGGGGCAGAGGGAGGCTGGAGAAGGGGAGGTGGTCGACCACGCGCGATCAATATAACAAAATACGCCGGCAACCCGCCGCACACACATATATGTACGCGTGCGCGCTCTCACACGTTTGAATCCCTCAAGCATTCTGTCGATATACACTCGCGCGAACTAGCGCACATGCACGCACCTAAATTGTAAATATTGCCCGCAAAAAAGTTCTCCGAAAAAATGTTAGAAGACCCCTCGCGAAAATCTACTTCGAATGAATACTGCCGGAAATTATTCGAACAACTCGATGGTCTATCGTTGAAACGATTAGCACTTTCAATGTCGAAAATATAAAACTAATAGCGATGTCAAAATTGTTAGAATTTTTATTTTGCATAAAGATCCGCGAGTCTAGTCGTTGTATGAAATCATTGTAATATATTGTGGCTCGGACAAAACGAACGTAACATTACATTTATAACCAGCGTCTTATACAAATCAAATCAAATCTGTTTAATGTTTAAATTACACAAGTAAAGTTAATAGCAAACGTAATTTACTTTTGAAAAAGGTTCAAACTAGATCCGAAACGTTAGGCATTATTGCAAAATAGCTATTAGATTAAAAATTGATCGAAACGGTTGCGCCGAAAGCATTAGTTTAAAAATATTCAACATTTGCGATCGATGTAATTGATTATTGAACGTAACATCGTTCGTGTTTCACGAAACTTTTACTCGATTCCTCGTTATCCCAATGATTAACTGTTTCGACCGGCACTGTTTTTCCATTAAACAGCTCGTTTATTTATTTCCGTAGAGAAGAATAAGAATTTGTTGGTGAACCTAATACAATTTCAACGTGTACGTGAACACGTTGACGGTTCTGTGTGTGTTTGAAAGAGCTGCGCACACTCTTATCTCCGTGTGACCATAAATTGCGAGCGCGATACGTGTGCATATTACTTGTGCACAGAAGCGTATATACGCGAGCACACTCGATGGATACGTTTATGTCCCTCTCTCTGTCTCGTGTATAGTGCGTGCAGAGAAATTCGGTGGTACGTACACGTTGCGCTCTACCTATGCGTGTCTGACTGCACAGGAGAAATGCACGTTTTCAACGGGTGGGTGTAACGCGTTGCCAGAATACGATACACGTACACAGAAGAGTGCAGCGGCTGTGCGTTTCAAAACAGATCTTTGAATCGAGGCACGGACTACGAGGCACCGCGGAATTCCTTATTTTCAATTTATCATTTCCTACACCTCCCATTCGTTAACTACTTCTCGAACTTCAGAAGAATGAAACGAATAGGACAATGTGAAATAGACACAGGCATCGTCGTCGAAGCCTTCCAAACAGTCCATTGTAATGAAACATTCTCTCTAATAGATTAAGAAATAAAGCTTGACTTACATTGAAAAATATTTTCATGAAATATTGTGTGTTACAGAGAAATTCGGAGTGCGTGTGTCGTTTTCAATCGAAAATATAATGGAGAGTTCGAAGACGCGTTGGGAAAAGTATTACGGTCGCTCGTATCTTTCGTTTCTCGAAACGAGAGGTCAACGGCGTAACGACGCCACCCGCCATTTTAAGGACGAACCTTTAAGGCTATAACGCACGGTAGACGACCGTAAGACTGAAGCCAGTGTACAAACCAAGTATCGCCAGCTGGCACGTAAAATGTAACGCCGCTGGTGATGCGAATATTCACCGACGTGTGCGTTTCGAAGAGAAAAATTATTAGTACAACGAAGAATGGGAGAGACCTTGGTTGAAAACATCGGTAAGGTCGTTTCTCCTGAGAAACCAAGTGCCCACCCTCGTCGGAAATTCGACGTTTTATCCTATAATTTCATCGGTACACTAACCTACCGAATGTTGTAATTAGATATACTATTCCCGTACGAAACCCACTTTTTCCTATTCTCCATCAATCTATACATTACACCACTCCATACTTTGTCTCTGGTACGTTGGAATTACTGACGCACAGAATTATCAAAGTTGCAAACGATGTGGTTTTCAAGGAGTATCTATGTTAATGAAAAATTCTCAGAAGTACTCGTGCTGCAGTGAAGTAGTCGCATGAAATTCAATCAGGAGTGTAATTCCAGAATTTTATGCGTGGTTTGTGAATGAAAGCAACAATAACAGATAGAAACACGATATTTCTTGAATTATAACAGCGGAAGACCGGTATATCCGTTGTCTTGAATCGGATAAGTATCCGCAAGTTGAGCGTCGCTTCGCCAACGTCACCGTTAGTTTTCACTTCTGTTTTCCTACTTCGATCCCTGCTCCTTAACAATTCTACCTGCATTTTAGAGTCGCTCCTTTGTATACACTATGTCTACTTCATTCATGCAGGTAGTCGCGTATTATTAACACAGTGGACACTCCCAACGTAAATCACAGAGAAATTCGAGTTACAAATTCTAGTTTACGAGATTCAATTAAAGATTGGAAACATTGTCTAGAATGTAACGATTACTTATCCAAATAACCTTATTCGAAAAATATTTCAAAAACATAAAGAGACACGTAGCGCTTCTCGACGAGAGAACATTATGTAACTTGGGATAATAAAATTGAACGGATCGCGGTCACTAAAATTAAGCAAAGACGAATATTAAACTGTAAACTATGAATATTATACCGGAAATCTGAGTTTTCGGTTAATGAGAATTTAATGAGATATTTCTACGAACAATCGCTTTTTCCGATGTTCCGTTACGATTTTACGAGCGTTATAGCAGCGATGGGTATATTGTTGATTAAATATTAATAAAAAGAGGGGTAAACGAACGTTGAAATCGTTGGTTTCTATGCAGAAGGTGCCTAAGGCGCGGCCGGATCAAGGATCCCCGGTTTGAGCGTCACTGTCGAACAATAACTTCGTGCCGCTGCGAGCTCTCAAAATGGCTGTCCTCAGCTATTATTACTTCGGGGAAAAAACAAATGACGGCGCGCTCACGCTACGAGGAGAGGAGAGACAGAGCCAAGGCTCTCCGTATATCTCGTATATCTCACGTTTGTACACGCGCTGGCGCGCGTGCATGCGTGTCTCTCTTTCGGTGCGTATGCGAGGTGTGGGTGTGTGTACATACGCGGGCGTTCAGAATCCTCGGTCGTCTACGCACGGAGTCGAAAACATCGGGTTACACCTTACGTACTTTCTGAATTCCGGTTTCGACGAAACTGATAATGCTCTTTCCTCCATCCCTTCCCTCTCACTCTACACGCTAGACATAAACAAACAACTTGTAAATAACGAACAAACGAGTGTGTCTCTCTCGCGCTCTGTCTCTCTTCCTCGCCGCGTTCATTTACAGGTCATGGAACATCGTGCACGGAGTACTTTGCATTCTGGATTGGCTGGCAGACGACGACGTCGCTGCCCAAGCCCACGACCGTGCAGTCGTAAAATTCTAGGGGACATTATTGTTGACTGGCCGTGTCGGACTGTCGACAACAATAAAGGCATATCCCTTGGGTTCCTTAAACGGACGAAAAGGTAGGCGAGAAGAAGACGAAGAAGCAGAAGAAGAAAACGGTAGGCGATTCTTCCTGTTCGGGGCCGATGGGGGTCTCTCTACAGGTAAATTCGAAACAATTCGGCGAATCGAAAGGCCTGTAAATCTCGGGTGTCTCAAGGTTCGCGTCCTCTATATTAAACGCGAGCCGGGTACAAGGTACATTGTAAACGAAAACACGCAGAACCGGGTGGTGTCTACAATGAACACGATTGTTGCCAAATGGCATGCCCCGAATTTGACTATGATTTTTGGTAGAATTATTCATGCACGCGCGCATGTGTATGTATGACAGAATATGTATCTATGCATGACCTCTGTGTGTGTGTGTGTGTGTGTGTGAGCGCGTACGCAAGGTACGCCGCTATACACGCATGCACAGTTACGTAAGGCGGCTTTCGGCTCTTGCCGACCGATTGTGAAGAAAAAAAAACCGTAGAAAAGGGGTACTTACCGTTTGAAGTGTTCTCGTATGCGATCCTCTCGGATGTTTTCCGGCAGATTTCCAACCCACAGGTGACGTGTCTCTCTAACCATTTTGCTCCGAACTCTTCATTTGGGATCGGATGTTGTGGTATCGTTTGGCGGCACTGTACAACGACACACAACTTCGCCCAACGCTAATCACGTCACTCTCACCACACCACCGATATTCAATACCGCCAGCGGGTCGGCCGAAGAAGCCTCTCCTGCTTCTTCCCTATACGTATATAATATACATATACACACCTTTGTTTGAAATATGTATATATATATATAAAATGTGTATATATATATATATATATACAATATTTTATTTTCTGATCAATTTTCGCTTTGTTTCACGCGAGCATAAATCAATGGGTTATGTATCCGTGGCGTATTGGTAATCCGAATCGACACAGAATTGATCTCCTATCCGAATCACGGGAAACTCCTCGTGGCTGGGCTCGCGACGCACACGCGACGAAAACGAAGGAACCGTTACGTGTATACCACGACGAAGAACGAAGGAGCTTCCTCCCACTTCGGACACTCTCAATTTAATCACTGGCAACAAACAGATTAACATTAGTCACTAGCCGGAAGGTAGTGACCCCAGGCAGGACGAGTGCTGTCGTCAGGGCAGCGGTGTGGAACGATCGGCCGATAGAAGAGGGTGGCGACGAGGCTCTCGCGATTAAATTTTTGCGCCGCGACGTACGCCGACGACAACAACAACCACGACGACGACGACGACGACGACCACGACCACGGCGGCGGCGACGACGACGGCAACGACGAACAGAACAAGGAGGAGGAGAAGCCTTGATAGTGGACACCACTGATGACAACGGCTAGAAAGATCAGGACCGTCGCCGAACACCACATCGTACACCACTGAATCGCGTATGAAGAAAGGCGGCTAATCACACGTCACACCAAGCACACCGAGAGCACAATGCGGTCGGACGGCCGATACATCCCAGCGCATATTTGTTGACCATAATCACACTCGCGTCGATGTATTAACGTGACGATGAACGATATTTCGTGCGGCTCGTTTTATCCGCCGAACACCCCGAGGACAAGGAGGCTATACGGTGGTATAACCCCCGCCTCCAAACTATTCCCCCGAAAACCCCACTAATAAACAATCGATCTACCGGACGATAGAACCGTTGCGTTTCCTTCCTTGGATAAATTTTTCAACGCGTAACCTTATAACCGCGGGCACGACACTACTTTATATTCCTTCTTTTTTTTCTTTTCTTTTTAGTAATTATTATTTATTTATTACTCTCCTCTGATCCCAACATTTATACGTGTAGTACTCACTTCGAACGTAACTGCATTCTTTCCATTGATTTACTTTTTTTTTTATTTACATTTAAATATACTTCACATCACACTCGATATTTTATTATTCACATCGGGCTCGTACATCACGATCTCGAACGGTATCGACGACGACCACGTCGAATACAATACATGTTTCGGTGAAAGCGAGTCGCGGCGCGGATTCTCGGTTATTATACCCTTTTTACCAGCGATCGAGTAACTCTCGGATACTTGTCACGTAACGTACATTAATCGAACGAATTAAAACGGATATAGGTATGTGTGTGCGAGCGATATCGGCGACTCGATTCGCTACAATGCACGCTTGTATATGTACGCCTTAAACGCACCAGCTTCGTTCACTTGGGCCATGTAACGCGGATGGAGCCGACTTTGCTCCTCCTCACTGCACTACACTACGCGGAGTGACGTCACCGTGGCGGGAGCGTAGCATGGCTCGCCGGCTAGCATCGCTGTTTGCCGCGGTGGTGGGGAACACCGCGTAGGGGAACGAAACGAGTCTACCTCTCGGGAGAGAGAGAAGCGGCCGCGGCGGCTCGCAATCGCGATCGTCGCCCGCCAGCCGGTGAAGTGCGCCGGTGAGTGGTGGGGGGGGGGCAGTTTTCGTGCGTCCCCGGAGGGGAGAGAGTGGAGGGACTCGTTCGAATCGAAGCAAGGACAGGTAGGGAGGACTCGGAACTCCGGGAGAGAGGGGATAACGGGTCGAACGAGCTAACCCGAACTCCCGAGCCGCGCTCGTCCCTGTCGAGCCGGTTCCCTCTCTCTCGCTCCTCTCTCTCTCTCTCTCTCTCTCTCTCTCTCTCTCTCTCTCTCTCTCCCCCAACCCTCCTAACCCACGCCATCCCTTTTCTCCTCCGCGTCCCTCTTAACGAATCGCCCAGCACCCCGTGTCTACCCATCCTCTTCTCTCCCCCACTTGTCACGCTCCCGCACTCTCTCTCTTTCTCTCTTTCTCTCTCGCTCGTTTCTTTGTCCTCTTCCCCCCACCCCGCACCGTCATCGGCGTCGTCGCTCCATCCGCCATCTTTCTTCCGCGCGTCTCTCCTTCTCAGTTCATCTTGCTCTCTCCAGGGCCGGTTTAGGAGCAGCCAATTACCCGGGGCATCGGTACTTTCTACCGGGAATAAAGACGGAAAATCGGATTATTACGAAAATAAAAGTACTTAATTTTGTGACGTGCTCTCTAATCAAGGAAGTAACGATCAAACAAACGCGTCCCCAACGAAGAGCAAGCTCTTTCGGCCCGCGTGCACGCGTCGATGAAAATTTTTAACGGACCTACACACCTTTTGTGCGGCCGACTATCGCCGATCGAAACATATTACGGAACGAGGATGTCTACAGGTTCTGCCAACGTTTTTCCTCTTCACGCTGCCTTCCTTTACGATGAGAAACACCTACGTGCACGCTCTGTACGCTGCGATAACTGGTTTATTCCACGCGGTTTAGATCGATGCTACTCGAAAGGTTCGTTTCAAATTTTTCTATCTCATTGCACCTTCGTGTATCGAAGCGTGCTCGTTATCTCATAAACGAGGCGATAGAATGCTCGATTACAAGGAAAATAGCTTGCTAATTATCCTCGAGGAAATCTTGAAATATTCTTAATGGATGTATTATCGTAACGATTTATTCGAGATACAGTTGCGTCTAGACAATTGGCACTTGCGTTTTGTCGGAACAATGCAGATGCAGGTTGTATTAACGAAAATACGCGAGTAATAACGAATTGAGGATTATAGGGCGCCGGAACATGTTCGGCCGGACCTGGTCGTACTCCATCTTGTTTCCGCTAGAATCGCGTCAAAGTCGTGGATTCATGGCGTCGATGTAGTGCCTGCGACTTACCGAGACCCACTGTTCGTTTATCCCTTCGTGGCGTACGTTCTTTTCATGGTTCACGACAGTCCGCTCATACGAAATCAACTCTATCGACACGACAATGCCGAATGTTCGTTTTGTCGGTTAGAGGCACGCCATCGAGGCTAGAGAAAGCGATTTATGTTGCACACGATTCGCTACGTCCGAAAACGGAGGCAATTTCATGACCGTTTCGTACGAGATACGCCTATTGCGTGTTCTGTGCCAGTGACACTCCGTATTTGTATAAATTCATTTGTATAGAATGCATTTTATCCAAATATGATCATCTTTCCATGTATCGCTCCCTGTGTCATGTGTCGCTGATCTTAAATAAAGGCGTTGACGAATACACACAGATAATCTTTAACATTTAATGGATCTAACAATGTAGTTGTACGTCTAAGGTGTGTCTTGTATTTACTTTGAGGGAACAAGAATGCCTTGAGATATTGCATTGTGTTAATCAAATAGAAATAACAGGGACAATATAACTCGATTCACAATTTATTTTATTTTAAGAATTATTTAATTTCTCGGTGATCATTCGATGCTCCTATTTCACCATTTTCTAATAACTTACGAATGTACATGTTTCGAATGAAGCAGCATACGAGCATCAGATTTTTACATTCGAGATCAACTACCTCTTTCTGTCCACGTTTACAAAATACGTGGCAACGAGATATTCGGACGAGCTTGATACGATTTTAGGAAAAACGTTTGTTTTATCGTTACCAAGAACATTTGCTTATCACTCGAGATTATAAATTTCTATATCCCGAGCAACTTTTTTAAAACTTGCAATATTATCGGAAATGTGTGCAGTATGGTAAAGTACCGTTACATTGTGTAGGTGTCGTCGAAGATATAGCCTCTAATCGACGAGCGTGGAAAGTTACATTTTGAGACACCGAGCGCTATCTACCGGCGCGAAATATGAATTCTTTCCGAGTTACCAACAGTGAGTTGAAACAATCTTTTTTTATCGAACAAACAATGTTGTTTATTTGAAATATCTGAATTCTTTCCAATATTGACCATCCGCACGTACGAACTGCTGTAACCTTTTTATATTTTCAGTGGATTTTAGTGGACTTTTACGAGCGGAAAATGAATATCCCGCAAACATTTGATAAGTATTCCGAAGGCGAAGATGAAGCAGAAGGACCATCTATTTTATCATCTGATCCGGTACAACGGAAGCTGGCCCGGAAACTGCGAATGCAGAAGCGCGCAGAAGAGCGGACAAAGTAAGTATTCAATTTTGATTAACGTTCGTCTTCAATTCGATTAATCGTTAAAATATATAAATCATACAATTCATATCTTTCTCAATTTTTTAAATTTTTTGCTATCTAAATATTCTTTTTTTTCTTTAAATTTAAACGTGGATCTTCTTCCTCATAGAATTTTTAAGTGTTTGTTTATAATAAATTGTTCAGGTTCGCGAACATCGAAGAGGACGCGACTATTGAAATAACCGCTATCGAGCAACAAATACTTGATAGTTTCGACAAGTTGGAAAAATTACAACAAGAAGGAGTGGAAGTGGTACGTATTTTTAAAAATTTATTATATATTGTCATTATTGAATAATACCAACCATCTTTTCTTCAAGTCCTCAAATTTTTCATTTACCCTCTACTATTTTCATTATAAACTTTACTAATGAAATAGCATATTCTTAGGTCACTGGCGTGATAGTAGCCAACGATGCGAGGGAACTGGAAAGACGAAAAGAAGTGCAGGAGACGAGGAATAGATTGTTGGAGATACTCGAAGAAGAGGACAAAAAGTACATGGAGAAGTATTACGAGATTAATGCAAAATGGCCAGAGATTTTCGAGTGTAAAGACCCATTGGATATCCACGACGAATTGGAGGCTCAAAAATCCAAGTGTCTTGCAGTCCTGGAGAAAAAGGGTGCTCTAATCTTGGAGTTGAAGCAGGAACTGGAGAACGCAGATGATAAGTACGCCGAAGAAGTGAAGGAACAGAGAAAAGACATCGACTTACTTATCGAGAGGATGGAAAATCAAGTGAGTCTCTTTGGAACCAAAAAATTTTGGATTCGGATCAGATATACCATATACTATACCTTAAATATTTCTTTTAGATGCGCACAATGACCAAAGCTTACCGCCAGGAGCTAACGCTGATCGAAGACGTCGTCGAGTCGGAACGTAAAATGCTTCTGGCAACGTCCATGGAAAAGTGGAAAGCGTTATTTAAAAAGTACAAAGAGGACACCGTCGAAGGGAGGGAGAAGAAGAAAGAAATAATGCGAGAATACGAGGAGGAAATGAGGAAAGCGATGATAGAGCACCAGGAGGAGTTTAGGCGACTAAAGATCAATTTCGAGTTGGAGATACAGGGTCTTCAGCAGGAGGTGCAGAACATGAAGGCTTTGTGCTTGATGAACGTCGAGAAATTGGATTACAATTATGCCGTGTTGAAACGTCGGGAGGATGAGAACACGATCGTGAAGAATCAGCAGAAGAGGAAGATAAATAAGTTAGTACGTAGTTCGCCGTTTTTATGTTCAATCGTGAACATGTTCGATTCGATTTCAGGCTACAGGATGTGATCAATGGTTTGAGAAAAACGTACGCGGATCTAGAGGAGTCCACAAAATCAGAATTTCAGAGGCTCGCTACTGACATTTCAAAATCGCAGAAGGCTATACAAGACCTGGAGGAAAAGTCCAACAATCTTGCCGCTTCCAATGATAAAAAGTATATGCAGATTTGGGATTTGAATATTCAAACTGCGGACGAGTTAGTGGATAAGGTATACGACACTAAAGATATTTTCACAACTCGATTCACATAAAAGTAGACAAATAATTTGTTAGTAATTCAGATTTTAACAGCGGATAAGATTATTCACGAACAACTGTTGGGACTCGAATGGAAACCACCGAAAATGCAATTGTTGAGAAAGGAGAATTTGAAATCTTACTGTGGCGCGATGTGCGCCATAAGAAAAGGTAATGTTAGAACGTGAATCATGTTCTTAGGAAAACGATTAAAATCAACAGATATTTTTGTATATTTGAAGAGAAGGAGGAAGCAAAGAAGAGAAAAATTATCTCGAAAACGTACGAGCCAGAAACAATGCTGGACGAGTTTAATTTAGAACGATCTCTACTGAATCACATAGCCAAATTAATTACCAATCACTGTGACTACTATCTCGAAGACACTTTGAAGGAATTATTGTCGCGCTACACGGAAAGAGACGAGCTGCTGATTCGACTGGACAAAGTGTTCGAGGTAGCTTAGTAAAAACAAGTTACCGAAAATATGAAATTGAAAATGATCCTTTTCAGGCTTTAAAAATTACATCCGAAGAGGAACTTCAATTTTTGCTGAACTTCTTTTTACCGTATGCCTATTGTCCAGTTTGCACAGCGAAACCTGTAATTTTACCGAGCGTTTGTGGAGAATCCGACAGAGCTTCTTCATCTGGAAGTTCTTCGTATAAAACTTCTTCTAGAACCTCTTCGTCCGAGTAAGTGAAATTAAAGAAATAATATCCTACAAATGTAATTTAGGGTTTTTTTTTATCTTCAAAGGACTACTTTACCGCCTATCTGCGGCGAAACATATCCAGCAGAAGCTGCTTTAATAGCAGCTATGCATGGTTCATCTTGCTGCACAAGGCGTCTTGTTCAAGAAGATGAGGAAGAAGCCCAGAACGAAGCAGTAAATGAAAACAGTACATCCTCGATGGAAACAGTACATTTGGAACAAATGGATCGATCGATTTGCGTTGCTGAAGGAATCGTTGAAGTCACCGATGGTACTATTTAGTCTATTTTTGAATATTGGTAGGTGGTACTAACAAAACCCAGTAGTAACATTTAGCAATTATCAATCTTTGTTAGAACACACTGGAAAACCAAAACGGCGACTTGTCTGTGATAAAGGCCACTTGTTAGAAATTGAAACAGAATGTGTGGCGAACGCTTTGAAAGAGTTCTTAGAAAGGTACGAGTTTGTTAAAAAGCAGGATATCGTAGCGCCCATCGACAAGAAGAAAATCAAAGTGAAGATCACAGCTTCGCGAAACATTACGGACGAAGATATCACAGAGTTCTGGCAGAGATACAGAAATATTTTTTCACCGGAGAAAGAACAGCTCTGGGATAATTTGCTAATCGGTCTGAAGAAGTACCATCTAGTGTTGAAAGAGAGGCACGAGTTGAACAATGATGTAAAATTTTTGCAGAAACAAAATGCAGAACTTACTCGATTATTGAGAAGTTATTCGGCACAGGTAACTTTGCAGAGAAAATCAGATGTATCTTGTTGGAATTTTTAATTCTACTTTGTATATGTACTTTCCAGTCTGATCCTGTGCAGCTAATGGAAAGAAACGCCAAAGAGATTCTATACATATTACAGGACTCTTGAAATCATACAGTGAGAAGGAGAAGTATTGCTAGCAACATTATGTATTTTTATGCGATTTTTTAATGGACATATATACATTCGTACAATGTATCAGTATCTTTTCGCGTTACTTCGTCTACTAATAAGGCTATTACGAATACTTGGAACATATTTTACTCGTACACAACGTACACATTATACATATAGTCAGCTGCCAAATATTTCGTCAATCATTGAATATATTTATAAAAGATCATGCTGATAAAAATATTGCAAAGTATAAAATTCAGTACATTTCATGTTACGAATGTTCATAAAAATCTAATGAACAACATAATGTTAAAATAGAAAATCAAACTGATACGAAGAATGAAATAGTTCTCAAATCGTTTATTTCCTTGAAGGGACAATAAGTAAAAATTGTTTATACGTATTAAAATAGATGTATCGGATCGAATAACTTTTCCCTATGTCTGATTTGTAAAACCTCCTGGTACAAAATTATTTGACAACGATTGCACGAGATTTTTGGGATTCGAACCGGGCTTAGGCTTTTTCCAATATGGAAAGAACCTTTTCTTTTTTAGAATTTTTGCTTGCTTTAACTTACTGGTGTGCTTCTTCGATGTTATGTGCTGCAACGGAATATTAAGTTGCATTATCAAAAGCAGTTACTAAATACTAACGTGTACTCTTATTTTACATACCACATTGTACTGTGTCGGGGAATTAAAAATCTTGTTGCACATGTTACACGAAAGAGACACATCTTTCGATTTGGAGTTGTCCTGGGCATTCATGGGAGTCGATGTCACCGTACTTCCAACTTCCTTGCCACTCCACTCACCTAAGCATCAATGTGCGATCAACACTATCTATGTATCACAACCGCTTTTGCGGTCAAATGTGATAATAAATCAGCTTGAACACTACATTCATGCTATGGAAAAAGCAACCATTAATAGAAACTGTTCCAACAAAAGACATTATTAAAATGTTTTTCTATATTGGTGCATATTAGCAAGCTTTTGTCTTGTCAGTGTATTTAAAAGTGCATTTTGCGTGTATTTCTTTCATGTTAATTCCCTCAGTACAATAATAAAATCTTAAGAACACCCCAGGCAGATGTTACAAATTTCTATTACTCTGAAAGAATGTTAGGAAAATAGTTTGAGAATTGCAAATTTGTTTAATCGTTACAAGCGGCAAGTAATCAATTAAATAATAAGACGAAAGGACGTATACACGTGAAATTTATGCGTTTGCAAAAGGATTACAACAAAATGGATGAGATATGCGATTATTTTGCGAACAATATTAACTTTATTAATCATAACAGTAACTAAATGACTCACAATCGAATTTCTTTCGGACACATTATGTTCACAAACGGTATGAATAATATATATATATATACACTTCTAGTCTGGCAAAAATAAATAATTAACAAATAGTAATAAATAATAATAAATAGTAAAGAATAAATAATGATGCACAAATTAAACAAGTGCGTGAATACATCACCAAGCATCTCGGCAATAATTGTTTCGGTTAAAGCTCATCGGAAATGAAATTAGTTAGCCTTGCATAAATTTATATAAATAAATGAAAAGCAAAAGTGAGTAGCAGTATCAAGCATGCGAATGCAAACAAAACTAAGCAATAGATCAGCACAGCCACATTCTTTTCGATTATTTTATTAATCCACACTGTGCGAGTAAATTTAAATCCGTATAATGATTTTCGTACTATGTAGGCTTTATTACCTCTCATCGCTTTCTTTTTATGTCTGCTCCCTAAAAATCAAAACACTTTTTCAATCTATTATAAATATAATTGTGTGAAACAGACCTGGATGTATTAAATACCATTCAAATGTGTTTGTAATTGTTGTATAGAGTTTAGACACACGTTGCACACATTACATTTTAGTCCATTCGTCTCCTCGTCTTTTGAGAATGCTACTTTTGTTTCTTCAAGAGATGCCATTATATTTTTGGATCTAATCTATAAAAAAACGAAAATGAAAACGGACATCTGCATTACTACTTGCTACTATTTATACCTGAATTCGATAATAAGGTTTGATACAAACTATTCGTCTGCTCATAGTTGGATCGAACGTTCCAATTCGAGCAGAGCGGTACCCATATTTTACTATTCATAATTTCATTCGTACGTACCTGTTTAGCATGTCTGGCACCTTGCAAGTGTGTATCTAATACGGTTTGACTTGTGAACGATAGATCGCAATCGTCGCAGCGAACGAAAGGTTTCTTTGTGGGTAAATTGCCCATTATATTATCCACCACCGCTTTGGTTACAGGGTCATTTAGGCTTGAATTCATTACAACCTCCGTTGGTACAGCCATTATTAAAGCTAAAAGCGTAGCGGATATGACAACGATATACAACAAATACAGTTTACATAAATTTCGTTTGATAAATTTGCTAAATCTCAAAGAGAAACTGATACATCGAAATATTTGAAGAATTTAATCATTCTCTCGTGCAAAAAGTTTGTTTACGTTGTGTCCGTGAACGCGCATATAAATTTCGAATTAATAAGAAATTGTTTAAACTTCGTAAAACAAAGTTTCGAGCATACCTGTGTGCGAAGTGGAATACGGCTAAGACGAATCTGAATAATGACTGTGTAGTAAATTTGCTCCTTTTTCAATGAATCGTGAATGTTATTTAGCGGGCAATCGTGTTTGTAAATGGAACCAGCTCTGCTCTCCGAGTCGGCCCGTCAGACGCGCAAGTTCTCGAGTTGGCCGCCTGTTTCTGTTAGGAACATTATTTGAAAAGTGTCACGGTTCGATCTAATTTGATAGGTTGATAAGGCCCGAGAGTTCCTAGCGTGTCGTCACTCAAGGTGCGTTCAGTAATTGCAATGCGGGGAGAAAATACATACTGCGCACAATTTGACAGAGGTTTGAAATTACGTTTAAAACCACGTGCACACCAAGAAAACAGTACGAGCTACGATACATGGCGCAGAGGTGAAACTACAACAAAGATACGTACAAATGGTACTGTGAATTAATACTTATAGACATTTCGCTACCTCGCACACGGTTTTTATTATTCCGAACGATTTAGACACGAATCCGTTCCGCAACGATCCGATTATTCATCTTCGAATGCGCCAAGTTAGTGTGATTTATATATTTAGTGCGAATGTGCATCGCCCGAGGACCTTACCGGATCGTGAAACTCGTGATTAAAAGTAGAAAAAAAAAGCGGCAAGTATAAATAAAAGAGAAAGTTTCGCATTTGCGCAGGATGTTGTGAAAAATCGGTCTCTGTTGGTCTCTGGTCTCTGTCGGGCGGGCACAGGCGGACAGCGGTGGGCAGAGCGGCAAGTTGCAAAGTTTGTCCATGAAATATGCATAAAATCAAACAGGTGAATGAAGCTTTGCGAGGGATCGATCCAATCAGCGGTTTTCGAAGCGCGATGTCGGTCGTAGCGGAGCCGTAATATTCGCGGCTTAAGAAGGCCAGCCAATTAGAAAAGTTGTTGGATATCGTCGGTCGGTACTTGTGTCGTCGCATGTGTTTGTAGGAGAGCATATAGGTCGTGTATATATGTATATGATATCGTACCGTCGCGAAATATAGTCGCAGCCATCTTATATTTTGTGTCGGAGAAAAACAATTTGGCCGTAGAAATGTTTCGCGATTGTCCGTGAAGCCGCTCGAGAACGGGAGGCGTGCGCTCGATGAGGCGTGACGTTTTTCGACCCCAGCCCAGACTACTACACTAGCAAAGGTTCGTAGAAACGATGCTTTCTTCCTCGGGGCGAGAGGAAAACCGACGGGGCTCCGCTAGCGAGGCTGGTGCTCGCGAGGAATCCGGTTTC
This sequence comes from Lasioglossum morio, assembly GCA_916610235.2. Taxonomy (NCBI): domain Eukaryota; kingdom Metazoa; phylum Arthropoda; class Insecta; order Hymenoptera; family Halictidae; genus Lasioglossum; species Lasioglossum morio. Next base: position 471,160 of record OU744323.1, read on the forward strand.
GCAGTCGAAATATTCCGTTGTTTCTCTGGTCGCTCTTTTAAAAATAGAGTCGGCCGTGTCGCTCGCTGCTGGGCTACGTCCTGTCGACGACGGCATCGCGCCGTCTTCGAGCGCTTCGCGTAAAAGTTATGCAATCAGCTGATCGTCCAGCTACCTTCTGTCACTTGTCAAAGATAAATGTCAAAATCGTTGGTCTAACCTGGCCGCCGCGCGTGCATTCGAACGTGTCCGGGGCCCGGGGGCATGCACGATACCGGGATTACTCGACTGACCGCGTCGTCGCAAACAACGCTCCGCGATCGAACGAATCGAACGGATTTCGCGTGACTCGCAGTCAAAATTGATAGAGGTTCCCTGTGATGCAGGTGGATTGGTACGCAGGATATGAGCAGCTTGTCAAGCGCAACCTGACTCTGCTCCCCGATCAAGAAGCAGCGCAGCAGCAGGAGCCGCAGTCGCAAGAGCTGGCTCAGCCGCAGCAGACTGACATCATGACATCCATGTTCGAGCAACAGATTAAAAGCGAGCCCATGGGCTTCTATTCTGTTGCGTCGAGCCGTTCGGATGGCTCCAACTCGATGGTGAACCTGTCGGACGACCGGGAAGATCTCTCCCAGCAGGAGGGTCATCTGCAGCCCCAGCAACAGACGACCCTCCAGCTGAACCAACAAGCTCAACAACAGACGCAGCAGAGTCAACAACAGGCCCAACAGAGTCAACAACAACAGCAGGGTCAGAACGTGCAACAGGAGACGCCGAGCCGTCAGTCGACGGGCCAGCAGACTGTCAAGGAAGGTTCCAGGTCCAGACCGCAGCCTTGCAAAGTATGCGGCAAGGTGCTATCCTCTGCTTCGTCGTATTATGTACATATGAAACTTCACTCGGGCAACAAACCGTATCATTGTACGGTATGCGAAGCGAGTTTCTGCCGTAAGCCATACTTGGAAGTGCACATGAGGACGCACACGGGAGAAAGACCTTTCCAGTGCGAGCTGTGTTTGAAAAGGTTCACGCAGAAGAGCAGTTTGAATACCCACAAGCGAGTGCACACGGGTGAGAGACCGTACGCCTGCGACATTTGCCAGAAACGTTTCGCTGTCAAGAGCTACGTGACGGCGCACCGTTGGAGTCACGTCGCGGAGAAGCCTCTGGTCTGCGACAGATGTTCTCTAACTTTCACGTCCAAGAGTCAATTCGCGATCCACATCCGTACCCACACGGCGAGTACCACGTACGAATGTAACATATGCGGACGCACGTTCGTACGCGACAGTTATCTGATACGGCATCAGAACCGTGTACATCGTGATATGAATCAAAGCAATACCAATCACAATCCACCGACGCCGCAGAGCACCGGCGGTGGCACGCAGGGGACAGGCTTCGAGAGTCCGGTTTGCGATCTACGGTACAGCGAGGGACCCTCTTCCCTGGACGGCCTGGCTGGCTCGAAGGGAGGCATCGCGGCCGAGATCGCCAGCTTAGCGAAACAGAACAATCTTCAACTTCCTCTACCGCTGCTACATCCGCAAACTACCAACTAGTGTTTAGACGTCGGTACGTCAGAGTCCCTACCGCAGTCACACCAGTCACCACCGCAGCAAGTAGTATGTCCCACCTCGGCGTCTTCGCCATTCACACTTAATTCACCCGAGTCTCACGAGCACACACCATCGCAGAGTGTCTACCAAACGACAGGCTCGTCCAGCTCCCTGGACAGCCTCGGCTCCCAACTCTACCCGCAAATCTCATCACCCCCTATAAATTCATCCGCATCCGCATCCGCATCCGCATCCGCATCCGCATCCGAGACGCATCATCATTCGCATCAAACGCATCGCGGCATTCCTCCACCAGGGCTTCACCCTGCGCTCTATTTATACGCTCAGTACTCGAACGCGAGTTCTCCGATCTCGTATCCCGATTACATTCAACGCAACAATGATTGAACTCGGCCAGTTTATGCCAGCAACGACGATCAACACCGCCAACGATTTGTCGAGCGACGACTTTTTCGATCGCCGGTCTTTTTCTCTCTTCGGTCGCGTGCCATTTAACGGTGCTGCTTAAACAAAGTGCCTAAACGAAGCGTCCGCTTTCTGGATCGCGACGGATGCTTCTTCGCCCTTCGATCGTTGGAGATCACCGACCGCGGAACCATTTTTACGCGCCGATCTTGTTTCGATTTTTTAAAACAAAACACGACGAAAATTCTAATACTACGACACGTGATCGATTGTGAATCGATTACCGTTTCGCACGTATTCGCACGCCGGTATATGCCTATGTATATATATATATGTATATACAGTATATATATATATATATATATATATATATATATATATATATATATATATATATATATATATATATATATATATATATATATATATATATATATATATATATATATTACATTGGTCCATTTAATGGATAGCTAACTACTACTACACGATCGACGAACGTAACTTTTAACGAGAATTAAATAGCACCGGCCGAAGAGAATCTCTCCTTTTTTTTCTTTTTTCGGAATGATTTTCGTCGATCTTGTCGCGGGCGGATCGATGCTCGCATAAACTACGCTCGCGTTTCTACCACGAGGAGGTTTTCCAAGTTTCCGCACTTCTTGATTTACCTGTTTTTCAATCACACATCTGCGAGTACATATACATATATAATATATATATCTATGTGTGTATATATATTATGCGCGAACCATTATACGCATAACATATTTATATTATATTTTTAAAGGAGTTTAGTCACTTGGATCTGTGATATAGATAGTAATTATTGTCTACAACGTTTAAACTATTGGTTTACTATTTTGATGATATCAAAAAAAAAGGAAAAAAAAGACGTACGAAGAACGAGGAAAGGAATTAAAAAAAAAACAAATACGATAGGAAAGAATACGAAGAAGGATGAACGTTAAAAGAATACGATGAAAACGATTAAAGATTAAACACGAAACTAAAGCAATGTCACGGAGCGATGTAGCTTATCAGAATCTAAAAGGGAAAAAAATAGTCAAAAAAGATGAACAAAACGGACATATTGGTCTCTACCGAAGGTGTTTGGTAGACACCCTACTATTACTTTTACAAACAGACAAACAGGAAAAAAAACAAGAATATTACTATATTACTAATGCTGCTACTACTACTACTATTACTACTACTACCTACTATTAGTATTACTCTTACTAATACTCTCACTACCATCACCACCATTACCACCACCCACCACCGATACTTCCCCCCACCCCCCGAAACTATATATTCTTATCGCTATTATTAATTAATAATTAATACTACTACGATTATTATGATTAGAAACACGCAAACTTCGTTTTAGCGACATAGGGACGCGTGTACTGGTAGGACCCGTGACACGGTCATCATGATTTCCCCCATTAGCTTTCGACTCTTTGAGTTATTCTCCCCTCCCCCCCCCCCTTCCCATTTCGCCCACACTGTTTTCTTAGACCATCGCCTGTACTTTTCTCTCTCTTGTTAGTTTTGGTTCCTTCTAACCATCGATCCGCCAAATTTCTTTACACCCGCACCGTCCACGTTACTCGTTAACAGCGGAAACTAGAGGCCTCGCGTTTCACGTGTACAGGAGAGGTGGCAAACGAATCTCAATCCGCGTAATTCTTGTATTCACGGATAACCGAGTATCTCTGTTACACGGTGTGCGTATACACACTTGGACAAACAAAAGAACACACATGTGTGTACGTGTATCAACCCTATGCTCTATGATACGCCAGACCCATATGTGCCATCGGAATCGAAATGAAATTTAGTTATCTTCAATATCTTCTTTCCATTTACTAATTGAACACAATGAAATAGAAATTAGAGTCATTCCGAACGAGTTTATTGGTTACGATAAATTGGATATCTGTGTTATCGATATTAGAATCGAAATTCTCTGTCTCCGTTGAGACAAAAGACATTAACATCGATAATCTGATCATCATAGAGCAAGGATTTTTCATTGCTCGACGTTAGAACTGCAGCAGTTCTGTGTCGAGAGGAGATCAATTTAAGATTGATCATTTCGTTAATAAGAATTGCTGAATTAACGAATTTCTGCAGAGCTGTGTTAGTGCACGCGAAATCGCCAGCTCCGATAGAGAAACGGTGCGGGTGTGTGCAGTTTTTATCAGAGTAGGACTATCGTGCGCGTCGACCGAATGACCCCCGCTGCTTATGGTTGATCTACGGCGCCATTGAACCGGCAGGAATCATTCGTACGATGACGGGCACGGCTTTGAATCAGTTCCATGGGTGTACTTACTTTTCACATATCGAAGTGTATTGTACACACAGATACATATTGTATATACGTACGGATGTATTATAAAACGACGAGCGGATGTGCAGATCGTTAGTTCTAAGTACTAGGAGTGTAATAGCAGGGCTGTTGATCTATATTTTTCTCTCTCTTTAGTTTCTTTTTTTTCTTTTTTTTTTTCTTCGACTACTGTACTGTTTAGAGATTAGTTGCTAGACGATTATAGATCGGTTATATCAGAATGTCGTCGGTCGACGGCTTTCCCGGACTATCAATCACGGTTGATTAACGAATCTTTTACCGGAAGACGCCACGAATCTTAGAACACGAGCGGGGGAACCATGACAGACGCGAACACGATTCTCGTTTCGAACGGGAACGGAATAGACAAGAGATAGATAGCGATATCGAAATCTCGGGATCGAGAAACGATAAACGAACAAAAGAAAGATAGAGAGGGACGTGTGGGCACCCGGATAGGGATGGCCTCGGGTTGGGTCTGGATCCCGAAAGTTTATTAACGTATTACACACCTACCGGCGATTATTTCGTTTATCGAAGTTTTCAATGGCCTACCCTCCGAAGGCAATTTTATCTAATCGTTTCGAAAGTGAAAGTAAGAAAAAGTTTAGCGTGTAAGATACAGTACAGAACAAATCGAGAGCTCGTATCTTGATAGATCGTTATGAAAATCCGCAGTCTAGTCGTGGAAAAACGTACTCGGGTGGAAATTTTGGGACTCCAGCCGACGGCAGTGTGGGGTAGCCGAAGTTTATAAATTTTCGGGATCGAACCCGATCTCGGGTGTCTGCAGAACCCTGCAAAGAATGTCTCGAGAGTGAAAGAAAGGAGAAACACGCGAATCCGCGGACAGGAGGTCCGAACGGGAGGAGAAAAACGTTCGCGCCCATCGTGCCTCGGAAACTTCCTTCTGCGATCGTAGGTTGGTCCCTTTCTTTTTAGTCTTCTTCGCCACCGAACAAAAGAAAGAACAATTAAATCCCTGCGCGCGTATGCCCGAGGCTTTTCATTTTAAAAGAAAAACGAAAGACGCGACAAGTCAACCGGGCAAGACTGATTTACTCGCGGATGCTCGCGGGGGAGGAAAGCAAACGGAAACCGGAAGGGACTTTTTCTTCCTCGACCTCTCGGCCGCCGCGACCTTCGGTTGCTCGGATCGTTTCTCGGATCGTTTCTCGGCGAACCGAAACTGTCGATTCGTCCAGAGTCCAGACTCGCCAGACGAAGGCAGGGAGCACGAATCGCGAGAAGGGAAAGGGTGGAGTGGGGGAGAAGTCTTAATCTGGTGACTCTGGATTATCACCGTAGTCGAACCGCGAGCGATCGAAGGATCGTGACGCGATCCAAGATATTGTACGAGAGCGGACGAGAGAGAGAGAGAGAGAGAGAGAGAGAGAGAGAGAGAGAGAGAGAGAGAGAAAGAGGGAGAGAGAGAGAGAGAGAGAAAAAGAACACGTTTGCTCGTTTCGGTTCGGGAAAATTAAGTGCAATGAGAGAACAAGAACACGATGTCCTTCATGCTAGCTAGTCATTGTGCAGTTCTACGAACAAGGTAAAAACGGAAACAATACTAATCGTACTACAAAGCTGTGATTTAAAGCCTCCGTGCATATGTCCGCGCAGCTCCTAAATATACATATATAAATATATTATATATATAGCGATACATATTTTGTAGCTTGTTACAACTGTAAATAACCGTAGGTAGCTCGTAGATATGCCGAAAGGAAAAACGGAAAGCAAGAAATTACAGTCCCGAATGAATCGGTCGATCCTTTGACAACACACGATTTCTGTTCTCTTTCTTCTACACCCCTTCGCCACCGGAAACCACTCCTCGAGTCCTCGATCGTCGCCATAACCAATCTTTTTTTACTCTTCGCTCTCGCTGCTTCTCTTTCTCTCTGTTACCCCTGTTCGACTTTCAAAAGAAAAGAAACGGGAGCAACAACGAGCACCGAAAATTGTTATTCCGAGGCAGAAGACCGTCTTCGTAATTACGGATCTTCGTTCTTTTTATCGTTCCATTGCGATTTTTAATCTGTTAACCGAACGGGACCGTTGTCGAGTGATTTTTGTTATTCGTCGGATCGTCGCATCTCGTTCATTTCTATTTATTCGCGCGGCCGTTGCCGTCCAACGCCGATCCCGATCGAAAGAGTTCGAGCAACGGCGCGAATCGCAAATCATTCTTGCCCCGTGACCGCGCGAGGTCCGCGAATTTCTGATACCGGATTCCGATTTTTAGTCGCTCCATGTATCCCACCGAGTCAGAAACTCGAAACATCTTTTTCTTTTTTCGAAAACTTGTGCAATTTTTAAGAAATTCAACGTACTTTTTGTACATTCTATTGTTACATCGATGTCGTGCTCGAAACTTTTCAAGCAACTCGATCGACGTTCTCTTTGTTCCGACATTGTTCAGTCTTTGTTACATTGGAACAAAATCGTTTTTAACGTAGTTATGTTTTTACGCGTTCGCCTGTTTTATAGGAAGCACGTTCATGTTTGTTTCTTTATCGTTAGAATGATTGCGAATTATACGCGTATACGAGAGATAGCTCGAATCTTCGAGAAAGCACACGTCGGACCAATCTAAAGGAGAAACTCGAATAATCGCTAGTGAAAACTCGATAAAAGTAAACCGTAGAAGAAGGAACGTCCGTAGAGTTCCGGAATCCAGCAATTAACGCGATTACCGATCGAGGATCGTTTGTTCAAGAAAATTGGATGTCGCTCTAGATTCGCTAGATTCTTCTATTTTCTTCCTCGTTGTATATAGTTAGGGGGCGGGAAACATCGGAGAATCGTCGGGTTGTGCGGTCGCGCAAGAATACATATTTGACAGAGACGAATTCGGGTAGGATTGAAAATTCTGAAAGACTCGTCAGGATTTCGCGAATCGTTTTTAAAACCAATTCCCTCGATCTCGAGTAACTCCGCAGGCCCCGGCGTGTCCACCATTTTATATTTCCCCCGAACGAACAGCTCGGGGGAGTACTCTAGAGTTTCGCTTGTAAATACGTTAAGTTAAGTCGGAAAAAGGTGAACCTTTTAATCGCGAGGAGCATGGAAAACAGCGAGATTCTCTTCTTCCTCGAGAAACGGTGTTCATGCCCTCGTCCTTCGTCGGACGTCCACTCGAGAATCCCTAACGAGAGTAGCTCCGATTCTTGAAACGATGACAAGCTGTTTCCGAAATGTTTTGTACGATTCCGAGGTTAGACGTGGCTCGAATATTGCATCGAATTGTATCCTCTCTCTCTCTCTCTCTCTCTCTCTCTCTCTCTCTCTCTCTCTCTCTCTCTCTCTCTCTCTCTCTCTCTCTCTCTCTTGTAAAATCGAAAAAATATGACAGGAAAATTATAATAAATAAGAATGGCAAGTAACGTGTTAGCTGGAGCTACTCGGAAAGGTGATTCTCTGGAACGACGGTAGCAGAACCGATCTCTTTCTCCCAGTCCCGTGCGTGCAATCGCAAGAAATCGTAATCTCAAAGTATTATTCCGTCTCTTCTCCTGTCTCACCTTTCGTCGTTCTTCTGTCCCCTTCCCGTTCTCGTGACTGAATATACGGCGAGAGAGTATTTTCTAATGATCGATCGCCGTCCCTCGGATTCGGGGGACGCGCGAGCTACAGCATGCGATTCCCACTCGAACCGAAACGAACGACTCGATTTTCACAAAAATGTTCGTTCAAGGAGTACGTTTTATCGCGTAACTTAGAATTCCCGGCTCCATTTTGTTTCACGAAAGAATTCCATCTTCGATTCGAAATCTCTTCTACTTTGTTTTTTTCTTCTATCTCTCTTTCTCGAGCTTCATTCCGCGCCGAACGGAAACCGGATGGGGGGTGAAAGATTTTTAGACGCGATTTTTGTACACGTAGAAACGCGAATGTTGCTCGGCCGAGAAATGGAATAATTAGGGGATGGGAACGGCCCCACGGGTGGCACCCTGGGCACCGTGCAATGTGATTCTTGTGTTGTCCATATTTTACATGACCGTTTCGAACGCGACTATAATTTGCAGTCTGTCCTGCAAAATATCGGAATATTTCGAGGAACGAGCGAACCGAAATGAAAAGAAAATCTCCTGGTAGTGCACGGAAATGTTTCGTCGAATTTCATCTCGCTGTAGCGATCGTAGGATTTTGAAAATTCGTAGCTCCATCGCCGGACAGAAATAGAATAAAAAAGCCTTGGCACGTTCCGTTGTTTTCTGTAACGCGACAGCTTTGAGATTCGACGAGTCGAAAGACGCTCGCGAACCAATTAAAACCGACTAATTAAAGAGCGACGCTCGCGATTCCCGCGCGCCTGAAAGCGCTCATGTTGTCCCATCGAGATCTATCTATCCCAGCCATAAACCGTCCGAGAAAGAAATAGTGCCGGCCTATCTGCCTTCACGGAACCATGTTCCGCACTGCGGGACATAGTAATTGCCATCTGTTGATCTTCTACTACCAATTTACGGGAAATTCCGGCCCTATTGCAATCGTATCCGCTCACCTGTATTCTCAGCGAGAGTTTCAGCCCGAAGACGGAGACCGCGGCATTTTGTAGTCGCGCAACGCCAAAAAGAGAAAAAGAGAAAAAGAGAAAAAGAGAAATTCGTTCTCTTGCTCGTCGATCGTCCCTTGAAACAATTCGATATTTATCCAGGACACACTCTACGCATGTATATACGTATACAAACGAGAAATCGAAATTCACAACAACAGAAAACATGTGTATATTATATTATATACGATAGATATACGTATTTGTTGAACATATTTTTCTTCGACGCCGATTAAATTTTCGTTTGACCGTTCAAATGTATATATATGTTATTATTATTATTATTATTATTATTATTATTAATTATTATTATTTCGTACTCGAACGTGACAGTATTATATACTTTTCGGACCTCGGGCTCTGTAGATCGACTCGAAAGTATCGGAGTCGCCGGATCAGTTGTGGAAGTCTTGTGATCCGGCGACTCTGGAAATCATGCGTGTGGATGAAATAATTATCGATATCCCTTGATTGAATCGTTCCAACGCGTTCTTCCCTCGCGAAAAGCCACGCGACACGTGTTTTTTTTTTACCAAATATAATTTGTTGATCTCCGAACAACTCCATCGACGCTTATTCAATCAATAAAGTCGTCGATCGAGACTCCTGAAACGTTATTCGCTCGTCTTCGAACGATTCGAGTTTCGATTCGCGTTCCTTAATTATAATCGCAACGCCCAGTCTCGTTGTTCTCCGGTTAGGCGAGCGATCAGGGTTGTTCGGGTAGTCGAAGCGAAACTTTCATCGAACCGAAGGAAACAGTATTAACTATTCAACCGAGGCGAGCACTAAACGCAAGTATTGTTCTTTTTGCTGAATCGTGTATACCGTGCTTGAACTTGACCAGATAAGCACTGCGGAACTACGTCTGGAAATTATTTATGCATTCGAGGCAATCGAGTTGCCGTCGATTCGATGCCTTCGAACGACCTCGAGTCGTCTTCTATTCAAAAATTATTTTCCGAGCCGCTTCTACCCCCTGTATCGAAATTGTTAACCAATTGTAAAACGATCCACGGAACTACTCATGGTTTCAAAGTTCTTTCGAGTGGCTCCATTGAAAATGAATTTTGTTGAGCCGCTTCTTCTCCTGTAAATGAAATTGTTAACACTTTACCGACCGGAAGCCTATTACTTAATAGGATTTTCAATAATTCTGCTGTAGCAAAAAAAAGCATAGAAATGTTTCTTTGACATTGCAATCTGAAATGAAACTATTAGACGACGTTATGGAGGGTGACTTAGTTAGTTCATACTAAATGCTAAATGAAAATTTAGTCATATAGCATACATTTTTCAAAAATATGCAATAATCATCGGTCGGTAATTTGTTAACTAATCGTGCATGGTCCACAGAACTACTTATGATTCGGAGATGATTCCTGCTGAACTATCCTGTGTTGGACGTGCTCGTCTCGCGTTGCGTCACCTCGAAATACTCCGTGTTTTCCTCGACTCACAAAAATACTCAATCTACTTAACCGCGTTGGTTTTTCTAGACGCGAGATACTCGAACAAATTCTTCCAAGCTGGCCGTCACGTCGAAGCTAATCGAAAACGCTCGAATATCCGAACCTCTCGGTGGATTCCCGCTGCTAGCCTAACTCGAGACCGTTCCGATGCTCTCGTCCCCTGGTACGAGCGGCGCGCGATGCAATTAAATCGACTTTCGGCGAGGAACGAGGGGCCGAGGGGCCGAGCGGGACGGCCACGAATAAGGGGACGAGACTCGAGGATGATATACGAATTTAATAAGAGCAAAATCAATCGCGACTTTTTAATCGGGGTTGGTCTACCTGGCCGAGCTCTCTCTCTCTCCCTCTCTCTTTCTCTCTCTCTTTCTCGGTGGACGGGGTGTGACGGGAGCAAAAGCGGAAAACTGGAATAAAGCAGCGTAGCAAGGGAAAGAGGTAGAAGGGAGGGAGCTCGCCAGGAAAGAGGACAAGCCTCGAAGGTGGGTGTGCGAGAAAGGAAACGAGAAAACGGGATGGATAAGAAAAGAAAGAAAGAAAGAAAGAAAAAAAAGAAGAAGATAGTGACGAAAAACGACGCGTCCGGCGGCGTCGTGCAACATTGCGCCTGTACCATTTTGCTTCTTTAGCAGAGTACAATGCCATTTATTTTTGTAATACGTTTACGTAGGATAGCTCTTATTTTTATAGAGGTTTATCGTGCTACCGTAAGTCTTATAGAGGCCTGCGTATAAAGAGTATAGCGTGTAGGAATTTTTCATAGGGGAGTCGCGGATCCCACGACACGACACAACAGAGATGACACGCACTTCTAGCACTTGCTTTTACTTTTTATCGTGCGTCCTGCTTCTACCGGAAAACCTGGATTAGGCTTGGGGGTTCAGGCTCGTCAGCTCCACGAGAGAAATAAAACTGAAAGGAACTCTACATAGATACGACTCTTCCTCCAAGAACAACTGTGTCCGAGCCTTCGGAGTTTCAAAAAGAGTCCCTATTCGGGCTTTGGAAAGATATCCATAGAATTATTCGAGCGAGAATAACAAACAATATCGAGAAGAAAGTAATTTTGCTACGATCCAATCAGGCAGGGCTTGAGAAAATATTTCCACCGAATTGTTCCGCGAAGATTAGGAATAACGGAGTAAAAAATGCTGACATTTCGATGGAAATATTAACGAGTGAATTTCTAGGGACTGGGGCTGATAGGTTTAGCTTTCAAGAGCTCGATAGAGGAGCGACTCGACGCGACGCGACGCGCCGGGTTCCTCGGGGCGATGATTTCGCGAGGATCTAATTACTATCGACCAGGGGCGACTCCGGTCGCGTCCGTCGCGTTCCAAATGGAGGGGGAAACAGCAATAAAAGAATCGCGGACGAAGAATGAAACAATAAAACGTATCTTCGCGAGAACAGCGTCGATTGCGCGGGAACCCGGTCGCCTCGATAATAACTTTGACCCTCTGAATCTCCTTTTTCACCCGTCGGTGATCGATTACCGTTGAGACGGCTCGGGAGACGACGACGTAGACGATAATTGATACGAAGTATTTATTCCGATCGACGTTTCTTTTGTTTTATTCCAACAGCAAGACGAATTTCCATTTAGTAGCCGAGGGACCCTCGAAAATCGGGGAGAAACGCCCCGACTCGTTCAAAACGAGGAAAGTTGTTTTCAAAGTGGTCGTCTACTCGTTGAAGTATCGGGTCATCTTATCATGTCGTTTTTCACGTTGACTTCAACCGCGGAATAACATTTTAGATTAAGACGATCTAAGGAAATAGCATACGGAAAACTCGCTGTCTATTTTCAACTTGTTCCTGGCTATTCAAACGAAAGAAACTGCTACATGCTCCCGCAGTTGTAGCAGACAGGTTTTATTTGACCGATAATATCCTCGCATCGACTTTTAATCATTGATGACTAGACAGCGAATAGACGCGCGCAACGATAAGAAACGACACGACTCGTAGGATGACCGCGAATACGTTCGATTCATACCAGTCATCCGCGAGTATATAGAGAAAAGATTCAAACCTAAACATAAGTTGCACCTTACAACCGAATAAACGAACGTTCGATCTAACAATAAGATCGGAGCTAAACAGTAAATTCTGAGTGAATTCCCTTAATCTGGCCACACCGTTGTAATCAAACGTATCGACGAGTCTCCGTTAGGGCTGTTGCTTTTCCGAAGTCTTCGACCTTCGAAGGAAACCAACAGCCCTGGTCGGCCGTGCCTCGTTTCGCTCCGATCTTACGTGGAACGTTCGGCCGAACTGCCGCGGTTCGATGCCATTAATAATAAATATAATAATGAAAACCGATCCAGTCGAAAGGGTGTCGATAGTTCGAGATGTATTTTATTTATTTGTTGTTTATCCAAGCGAAACCAGAAGAAGGGTTCGTAGCTTCTCGGAGGGTTTCGTCTTACGAGGTAACCGTTCCGAACGTCTTCCCCGATCCGCGAAGGTGTTCCGCAAGTTTTCCTCTCCGTGACCAATGATCTATCGTCTGATACCGATTGCTCTGTTCGATTTATCTTCCTACACACGCAGAGACAGGCGAAACCGTTCTAGGTATCCGCGCACGAACCCCGGTCTCCTCGGGAAAACGGAATATTACACGAAACTGGGTGAACAGATAATTGGGGAAACGATCGATTGGCTCTCGTTAGCCATCGTGAACAAACCACACACACACACACACGCACGCACGCACGCACATAGACACAGACACCGGCATAACGATTTTTTGATCGCTTAATATTATCCCTCGGATCGAGTCGCGAACGGTGCCTAAGAAGCCTTCATTAACATTTACGACGGTCGATGCGAGGTTCTGAATTGCGTGTCAGAGAAATCTTCGCCGGAGCTGCGTGCACGCTCGAACCGATTTTACCGCCATTCGACTTCGATTACACGTATACGATATTCACAGCAATATTTACGGTTATTCTCCAAGCGCAATCGCGATTTGCCGATTCTCCCACTTGCTCTTTTATCTTGTCGACGCTTTCGATCGCGAACACTCGCGAGCAAGTGAAATTAAAGGTGGAATTCTTTTCGATCGAATTTTGAATATATTATGAAATTGATGATTTCGGCGCCAGGTTCGATCATTTATACGAGAGTTTTTTGTTACTTATCTTAGCCAGAGATAAATTTGTGCACGCGCGACCAGTTCCTGAGGATATTAGCAGTTTCCATACCAACCATACTTGACATTCACGCAAAGAAGTTTTTTTCCTTGTTTGTAATAGTTTCGCCATCCATGATAAAGCTGAAATTCTTTTCGATCGAATTTTTAATATACGTATAAATGATCGAACCTGGCGCCGAAATCATCAATTTCAAGTGATATTACTTGGTAACGAACTTTTATGCGATCAACGATAGAAATTTACTAACAGAAAGTTCCACGGACCAATTTACCGAGGTTGGAGATGTTATTGATAAAAATTAGCCTAAATATATCCCCAGCGTGCACTCGGCTCGCAGCGAAAGAGAAAGATCGCGTCCTCGAAGAGGAACCAGCTAGATCACGACTGTAGAGATCGAGAGTTTTTTCGGATAGCGGGCAAAGCGTGAAACGAAGTCGAAAACGGATGAGAATGATCAACTCGGAGGAACAAAATAATGATTCTGATACGATACGACGATAAGGATAAGCTATACATATATACATACCGTCGATGCGTAGAAAGTACTGTGTCGCATAGATATATACACGTATATTAAATATACACGGACGCGCGAGCGTGGGTGGATGTCCAGCTGTGTGTATGCGTGTGCGCGTGTGCAATATTGAAAACAAGAGGATTATCGTAGTGCTCCGTTTAAGGAAAGTGTACTGGGCGCGGAGAAAATTACGTCACGACTGATCGCGGAAAAGAACCTTTTCGAAAAAGAGAGATGACAAAATTCGAATGAGAAAGAATCCGAGGACACACCGGAGGCTGCGCGAAAGCCTCCTTTTCGCTTGGTACACGGAGAGGAGTTTAGGCGAATTTTTCATTGGCATACAATTGAAAACAATCGACGACACCGAATATCGTTTGTCGGCGATCTCTTTTTAACCCTTAGCACTCGAGTTAGCACTAAAAATTGCTGTACTATTATTTAAATAATTGTTTACACTATCAGATATGTCTTGGTATCTAACCAATTACTACACATTTAAGTATTGTATGAGTTATTATATCAATTTGATATTTATCAAATTTAAACAAATCATAGATCATAATGGAGATATTGTAGGTGAGAAGAAACGTTTAATTTTCCAGTTAAAATAGCTCCGAGTGCAAAGGGTTAATTTTCCTAATTTTTCTAATTTTTCTAATTTTTCTAATTTTTCTAATTTTTCTCATGTTTCTCCTCCTCCAGGGGATCGACCATGCGTTGACCATCGCCGAGTGTATTACATTTCATAAAGCGGACGCGGGCTGGGTCGGGCCTCGTGTGTCGTAACACGGTGACGCTGGAAAATCACACGTCGACACACGTTCCCCGTGTCACCTGTTCTATTTTCAAGCACGCCGGTCTATCCCGCGGTCCGAACTGATTGCACGGCCTATATTTCTTCCCCCCTCGCGCGCTCCACGTCAGTCTGAAAATCGTTCGAAACAAATTGGGTGAAACGGTCGTCACGGTCGAAAGACGGGAATTCGGGAATTCGGGAATTCGGGCTGTTGGTCAACGCATCGGTGCAAACGGTCGTGTACGAAAAAAGGCAGCGACTTCTTGACTCGTTGATCCGCCATTTTGGTTGCTCGATTAACCAAGGGAACGCTTCTAGCCGTTCTTATAGATTACAGAACATTCTCTTTTTAATCGGTTCCCGAATGCAGAAGCGGGAAGATATTTGCTGGAACGCATCGGCGCCAAGATTTGCATTGCGCAAAATTCTTTAATAAATCTTAATCACATATTCGCACAGGAAGGAAAATACTTTCTCGAATCGCAGCTGAGGATTAATTATAATTAAGGCGAAGAGAAGAGGCAGGCTTGGCTTAGCGTTCCTGGTCCACGGTAGCGTCGTTGTTTTTGCTGCACCCGGTACATACAACCGAGATGAATAAATACCGCTATAGATCTAATGTAAACGACAATGAACAAGTAGATAGGTCACGCCGATACATGTACGTGTATGTACCTATAAACGTAAGACGAGAGTACGCACTTTTGTAATAGTAGTTCCGGAAGGGAGAGACGAATAAAAATGCGATATATACAATAGCGAATTAAATATACATGTATATATGAGATATATATATATATATATATATATATATATAAACATACATGTCTACAAGGTGTCCCACAAAAGGGTTCTACTTGTTTGAAAGGGGTGGTCGTTCCTGAGGTGATCTGAAGATTTTCGCGAAGTAAAGAATACACCTCGAATGACTTCGGGAACCACTCCTTTCAAGGACACCCTATACATACGTACATGTATATGTATATACATATATATCGAAAGCGAGATATAATTATATATTGATAATGAAAAAAAAGAAAGAAGTTGACGCTTGATACACCATAGTTTTCACCGACATATCCTGGTTGAACACATCCTCTTTACGTACTGCATACCAATACATAGTTATTATTACGAGTACACGCGACGATAGAGTATTTTATGATTAAACGATAAACAATTATTGATCACGATCATTAGTTGATACGAATTACGGTTCTTGATTATTGTCATACCGTGACATTACGATTCGCGTGAGGAGCGTAGGTAAATAGAGACGTAACGATGGTACAACATAAGGCAAGTATGTACTGTACATAGCTGTCACCCTATGCCCCCGTACGATATATGTGTATATAATAACATACATATACACATACGCAACACATTAATGTAAAGAAAAGTATATATATTTATATATAGACACGAAAAAGCCATTATTCTATCCGCAGACCATGGATTATTATTGTTGTACCGACGTTTATTTTCAATCACCTATTTGTCACACGGATACGATTATTGTTTCGTCGAGGATCATTGTAATTAATATGATTACCGCTGGCGATCGACGTCGCGCAACGTCACGGCTGCGATCGTGTATGATAATTTTAATTGGCGCTGCGAGACACGCGTCTCGATTACCGCTGAAAGTAGATCCTCCACTCTTAGCAGCATAGACGAGAGAAATTCTATACACTTATTTCCGCAGATTGGACTCTACCTCAATTTTCTTCGTTCGAATCGGGGGAAAATAGAGAAAGAGAATGAAGAAGAAACGAACGTTAAACCGCGACCGAGGCGTCCTCCACACATTTTTCCGACCTTCCATTTATCCGCTGAACTAAAAGAAACACTAATTCGTTCGGTTTCAACTACGCTCTTATAAACTTACACGTTAATTATCTACTATTAAAGAACTAGTGAGAGAATCGTTAACGAAGAAACAACAACAAAAAAAAAAAAAAGAAAAAGAATACAAAAAAGAGGGAAACATAATAAAAGAAACGGAACTGCAGCGACCTCAGCCTGTGATAGTTACAAAGGATATTATTTCGATTAAGAATTTGCTGTATTAGATCTAACGTAGGTCACTGGATCCGAGATAGTCCGAGGAAATCGGGGAGAGATTGTTTCTGCGAGACGTTTGCTATCCGGGCCGCGGTGCCTAAACGCTTCGTCGAGCTCGTTGAGAATGATCGTTCACCGAAGGAGAGAGTGAGAAAGAGTGAGAAAGAGTGAGAAAGAATGTAAGATAAAGAGAGAGAGAGAGAGAGAGAGAGAGAGAGAGAGAACGGGTTACACGGCTCGAGACTACGTTTGTATAGTTTGTGGTACCATTGTCGATACGTTAGTAAGATTTACGAGAAACCGGAGGATAAAATAGCAAGAAAACATATTTTATTTTGTAACGAACTTCGTTGATATCGTTGTGAACGCTATCGTAGCGCAATTTGTATTATATACGTGCCCGTTACGTTGAACCGACGTGAAACGTTTTGCTTTTACGTTTTCACCGTCCGTGACACACACACACACACACACACACAGATAGACACACACATATACACGGCTCATACACAGACACATTGTGTAGATTGTACATTTGCTTCGCGGTTTTCTTTGAGAAGTTTGTAAAGATGAACACACGTATCGGAAAGAATACTTTCTTTAAATTGTACGCATTATATTGTAATTATACCGCCTGTATACTTGTAATTTTACCTGTAACCGCATGTGATACACCCAGGTACCACCCGGACGTCCGAAGTACGTCCATTGGACGTCTGGACGTAAATTGAACGTACATCGGACATCCAGTGGACGTCCGTGCTATCTGGGCAAGAACAAAAGAAATAGAGCGAGAGAGAGATACAGAAACACAAACACAAACATACACACAGTGCTCAGTGGACTAGAGAGATCGACGTTGAAAACGAGTATCATTGAGTGCTTTAACAAAATATTGTATGATGTGTAACAAACAAAAAAAAAACGCTGTACGCTTGTGATCGTTAAGGGTTTACGTGTCTTTTTATTATTGTATTTTATTTTGTTTCTCTTCGTATGAAATACTAATCCACCCGTTTCTTTCTTTCTTGGCAAGACCATGGCTCGCTCGCGCCATGTAAAAACGGCTCGAACGTTTCCGTACCGGTATGTTCCTTTTTATTAGGCGAGACACACGAAGATCATTTCTATTAGCTGTAACGATTGCCTGTAGGGCTCCTTCGTAATATCTTTCAGTATATTACTGTATTGTGATGTTAACTTAAGCCATGGACCGATATGTGCGGGAGCATGAAACTTCGAGGTCGCTGTAGTGAATTCTACCGCTCGGGTGAGGGATCACTTTCTCAGTTTTTTAGCTTGGCTCGAGGAGCTCCGACGAACGCGAGAACGTCGAGAATTGTTTGATAGAGAAAACGAAAAGAGAGAACAATGGAAATGTATCCGCATATTATCTTCGAATGGCGAAATCCGACGATTGGGGACTATGTATTGTGATCAGCAAACAGACTACAACGTAGTTTGTTCGTAACCGAATGAACAAACGGAAACACTTGTGTAATAAAGTAGATATCCATTAAAATCTGCGCCCTCTTATTTCCTCTTGTTTCCGGCGCATCGCAATTTACAAGAGCCGTCGAATCTTCCTGGAAGAACACACGAACAAAGGTAAGACTATAATCGGAGTAATAAATAATCGTCGATCGATTTGTATTAAAATTTATTTCGAAATTTGCTACTCCATCTCGACATCGACAACAGCATCCTCCACGATGATCTGCTCGGACGTGACAGGAACTTGTATCACAGGCAACGGATCGGGAGATCTGGTGTACGTGTTGCTGGTCGAGTGTTCCTTGAAATATTCGCCACCCTTCTCCTCGTACTCCTTTTTATCGACTAAAAACTCCGGCAGGTTTCCGCTCAGGCCAAAGTCTCTGGCACCGTACCACGCGTCTATGCTGCTATTTTTCGCGATGTTTATCTGAAAGTTGGAGCCGAACGGTCTGATCTCGCGCAGCTCGCGGTTCAGTCGCTCCAACAGACCCGGAAATCGTGTTGGCCCGCCAGTCAGGAATATATTTCCAACGAGACGGAGTTGTTGTTCGGCCGGGTACAGTTTTAAAACGAACTCGATCGTCTCGGCGATGCCTGCTTCCATCGAGCCGATCATGGACGGTTGGAACAATATTTCCGGCCCTCTCAGACGCTCTACCCCCACGTGCAATTGATGAGTTTCTCCTGGCACCATGGGAACGTTGGATCCAGCTCCGTCGAACTCCGGGTCGTGATGTCGCAACACGTCTTCCAGTTCCAACAACTTCTCTTGCTCCAATTCCGAATCGGAGTCTCCGCCTTCCTGTCAAATATAATCTCAATTGAAATCGGATTCGCGTCTTCCCTCGAAAATCGTAGACTCGAAACCTCTACGAACCCGGTTGATCACTTTATAAACGTCCCAGTCTTCGTCCCTCATGCCGAAATCGTCGTCCCGTTTCTCTTTCCTTGCTAATTGACTGATGATTCGCATCCTTTCCTGAGCTGCGGCTGTTCTACGTTTCGCCATATCCTGTCTACGTTGCCTTTTCGCCATTCGTTTCTCCAATATTTCCTGCCTGAATCATTTATTATTAGACTGTGGTTTTTATGCATTTACCAAAATTCCTTACCGTTTCTTCCTCACGCCGGCAATCCACTCGTCGAAGTCTTGCTGATCCTTCGGCTGCAAACTGGATTTTATTTTCGGTTTCTGCTCCTCCATTACAATGTTCTCTTCCTGAGAATTCGCTGCCACTATTTTCTGCCTTGTTCTCTCCACCTTCGCTTGCAGATTATTAATCATTTTGATCAAGTCCGTTTCGTTCGCGAGCGAATAGGTCTTCAGAGCTTGATCGAACTCGTCGGTCTCGCCCTCTTCTAATAGATCTTGAACGGCCAATAGCTGATTCAACTGCTCTTCGTCTTCGGCTAACTGCGAACGTCAACGATTACGTTAGACCTTTATCCGGTAACGATCTTCTTCTACGTGAACACCTTTACTCACTCTCTCCTCCCTTTTACGCGCATTAATTTCCATTAATCTTCTAGCTAATTCGCGTTTTCTTTCCTTTTGTTGCTCCACCGTTAAACCGGGAGCATTCGCGGGAGCGACGTAGGGCAGTTGTACCCTCAACACGTTCGAGTCGTAATGATCCGGATCGGCCCACTTGGAAATTTCGTCTTGATAATTCAAAGCTATCATAGAATGTTCGTGTATCAATTCCTGCAAATTGGGAAGTTCAAATTTTCTAGACAAAATAGAAACTGTCTGCACCGATTACATACAAGAAAATCAATATCTTCTCTTAATATAATTGAATAGGTGTAAATGTAAGTAATATTAAATTCGTTCGATGTTTCTTCTACTTTGCGATCCATCTACTCGTTTTTCCCGTAAATCTATAAAATTCGTTTACTTCTGCTCTGCTTGGTGTTATAGCGTTCACGTGCACCGGGTACTTCAGTTGAAGCAGCCTATGCATGTAAGATGTAACGTGGTATCCGCCAACGTTGATCCTTCTCGAGTTTACAGGATCAGCTTTGCCATCTAATATCGGGATTATGTGCGTAGTATGGTAGCCGATGCTAACGATTAAGCCGTCTGGTGGACAGTTGTTGTGTTGATAAGAGAACAGGCAGTCTACTCCGTACGCTATCGCCGGTACGTTGTAACATTCGAATAGGAGTTCTGCCATCACTGAAATTTCTTGAATTAGTAAATGCGCAACGATTTCAAGAGGACATACGTATACATTGTACATTACAATTTCGAGAATAATTAGGGTTTAAGAAGGTTTCGGTTAAGATAATCGGATGAGTAACACCGCCTTCCGTGTCGATTCCCATATGGGTGAAAGTATAATCAAAAATCTGCTCCTGGGCTTCGAAATGGGTTACTACGTTCCTATCGAACTGCGTTTTCAACTGAAAACGAACAGCCTCGATATTCGCTATGTCGTTCCCAACCTGTGGGTCTCCATCCTTCTTCCCACGCTCCTTTCTTGGCTTTGCGATCAAATTTTTAAATATCAGCTGAGGCTCTTTTTCGGTAGCCCAGCCCACTCTACAGTTATACGACCCTAAGAAACATTATTTCTTCATTTTCGTTACGTAAGGTATCAGCTGTAATTAACTGTCAGTAAGCTTGTCCACTCACCGTTGTCGATAACAAGTGGCGTTCCTTCGGACTTTACTCTATCCGGATAAAGATGAATTATATCAGGTGTAGCTTTAATATCCTTCAATTCAAGGACGTCCATTTTGTTGAATCACGTATATTTCAAATCGTCGTATACTACGAAAGATTACTTATGACTTATTTTATCGCATGCTTTCTCCTCCATGATGTAAACAATCGGTGACGAAAAATAAAGCAGATAAAAACAGCGTGACGCTCTTCGCGCATGCGCGACGATTTTACCGTCAGTAAAGTAGAATATTCGGCTAAAATCGGGCACCTAGGTCACCTCGCATAATTTTACAAAATTACTTACGATTTGATTTAGCCCAATCAGTGTTCCGATTGTATCCACATTAAATTTATGTACATAAATCCCTAATTAGAAACCATTAGAAACAGAGAGAGAAAACTTCCTCTCCTCTCTATTCAATTTTTTATTGAAAATATATTTACACATAATTTTCTAACTTTCAATATTTACTATTTGCATACTATACTCAACCACCAACGACAGGTTTATCTGCATGGTTTATGTAATATAGGTCTGTATAGGTTCATACATAGAAATGTTGAGTTGACAGATTTCCTAACCTTATTTGATGACCAATCTCTTATGAATACATTTAGTAACTGGTATTTATTATATAATGTGTGGATTCTTATGTGCTATGTATGAAGCTTACTTTGACATGCGCATTTTAGAAATAAATATAATTTACGTCTGGATTATATTATTTTCTTTCGAAATTAAAAGTTACCGACACAGAGCTGTCAGGACGGTAACCGCTATTAACGACATCTGGCGGGTGTATTCGAAGCTAAATTTAGCTAGCAGTTTGAGCGTTTCGCCGCTGCACGAAATGGCGCTGTAGACAGGTGTGGAAATATTCGTGGTTGTTGATAAACTATTTCTTCTCATGCAGTGCCACTTCTGCAAGATCTTGTAGTCGGAGGATATAATCAAATTTAGAATAATAACTTAGAAATATTTATTTGTTACAATTATGAAAACTTTAGAATAAACGTGTTGTCACGTCGCAAGATCAAGAAAGAATGAATATAACAGTTGCCGCTTGGCATAAGGAGAAATTCTCCTGTTTATTTTACCAAGGCAACTGTTGTTGATTAACAACGACAAAATATTTGAATTCGCGCCGCTATGGATATTCCCTACAGGTAACCGCTGTTACCTACATCTAGCGGGTGAATTCGGAACTAAATTTGGCTAACAGTTTGAGCGTTTCGCCGCTGCACTAAATGGCGCTGTACGCAGGTTTCGGAAGAGCAAATGATTCGTGCCGGAATTTACATGACGTCTTATGGGAAAAGCGGCACGAATCATTTGCTGCTGTAATCAGAGAGGAAATGAGAGTGCTCACGCCCAGGTTTTGACCGTGCCCGATATAGTGCTGGATCTTAGCCTGGATCTCAAACTAATTTATATTTTTCGTAGTTTTCTTGCAAAACTTGGCATAAAAGTATAAATTAATTTATGCCATAGGCTAGTAAAGGTTCTGTTTCATGCTGTTTCATGCTAAAACTGGTGTGCTGTCTGTTACGTGGTAAAAGTGGGCTCTATCGCCGGTATAGGAGCTGTTTCGTGCTAAGCGTGAGCCAGCGTGAGCGTGCAAACAGTGGAGTCAAGTTCAAAGATAGGCGTGAGCACTCTCATTTCCTCTCTGTGTCCACCTTTATCCCAGCGGCCATTTCGCCCACTTACCACCCATTTACCGTCCCGCCCGCGGAATAGCACTTTGGCTGGCAGTCTGGCAGTATCTCGTCGGTTATATGGTATATGGTGTAAGAGGTTCGATATTTTGCCACAAACGGCGCTATCGTTCATAGATGTTCAAATTAAAATATAGAGAGTTTCGATACTAGCGTACTCTGTGCCTCTATCCCTTTTCCGGTTCTTTTGGAACGTACCGTATATTTGCGCAAAATGGTAAGATTTCTTATTGATAAATACCCCGAAAATCTTGCTGAAATATTGATAAAATCAAGTGTTGCGTGTCGAAATTATTTATCGACGAAGCGTTGATACATATATTACAGTACATAATAAATTATATCTAGTACATACTTTCAAATGACATTTTCTATCGATCTTAGGTTATGTTTATATGTCCAAGGAAATATATAATTCTATTATTACTCGTATTTTCGTATAGATAATCTAATCGTTTTCAAGTATGCCAATGTAATACTCCTGTTCGCTCAATTTCTTTTTAGTTGTACAATTAAGATACAACTAGACTTGCAGTGATACTCTTAGCGTAACCTATCCGTGTCATGTTTCTGTAAAGACTTCTTCGAGAACTTCGACCGTACAAGCGTTTTTTGCTGTTTCGTTTAATACGTGTATCAGCATAATTGATTAAACGTTTGATATTGTTAGGCGAAACGCACGAAGAAGGTAGGAATCACCGGTAAATATGGTACCCGATACGGTGCCTCGCTCAGGAAGATGGTTAAAAAGATGGAAATCACCCAACACAGTAAATACACATGCACATTTTGTGGCAAGGTAGTAATAACCTGTTTTTATTTGATCGTACGTTATATCGAAATTTATACTGTATCTTTTCTCTTTGTGTCTGTATAGGATGCGATGAAGCGCAGCGTTGTTGGAATTTGGTCGTGCAAACGCTGCAAGAGGACAGTCGCCGGAGGTGCATGGGTTTACTCTACAACAGCAGCAGCATCTGTCAGGTCTGCTGTTAGGAGATTACGTGAAGTCAAAGAACAATAAGTAAATAGAATAAATATCTTATAAAAAAAATCTAACGTCTCTTTTTATTCGTCCCGATCTCGTGGTTCTATGTAATAGTCAAACTATTTGTATCTAGAAAATGTTCGACTGTGGATTTGAATAAAAGAAATCGATGAACTTTGTCAAAGTAATTTTAGTAAAAGAGTAACACCATCGATACAATTCTTTTTTTTTTAGGTTTAATTAGACTTGTTGCATTTCAATATATAATACATCGGAATCGTAGTCCGATTCCGCGATAGTATGTTTAGAAATTATTTTGGAGGCACATAAAAACCATTAGTTGTATATTTACAGTTTTTTCTCGATTTCTATAGCGACCTATAGCATATTTTATTCTAGGACATAATTCGGTTAATGATAAGTAACTTTCAATATGCAAATTTTATAGAACATGGGCATGCATGGTTTTTCCTTAAATTAATTAAGCTAAATGGTGCTTAAAACGTTAAGGCTTTAGAAAATGTATGAAAGTATTAATTTAATCATTGAGATTTATATATACATGCATCTCAATACGCATAGAGAAAAACCTAATGGAACATACGTAGACTATTTTATTGTCTTTGAAAATGTATTACTTTCAGAGTCTACTTTTCAAGTATAAGTGTCGAGACACGCGTTTCATTTTACTTAAATGGTCTTTGTATATATATATATATATATGTATATATAAATATTTAAAACGTAAATTTTCGGAACGCATACGAAATAATCATCTTAACGATTAAAAAATCCCTGAAACGAAAGTCTATATAAACAAGTGATTTTATATGCTCCAATATAATTTTTACAATCGTTTTAATCAACGATGCAGCGTTACCGTCACAAATAATTACAAACATTGTCGTAACATGATGAAAAAATGGTTTACAAATTATCATTGACTTTATTATTCTTCTATGCTCGTGAACTTACTCTGAAAACTTATTCGAGTCTTAATTCATCTGTTTGATCAGCTAATGAATATCTACAAATTTTGCTAGTACAATTATTAATTAAACATACACTCGGAAATAATATATAGATTTAATGGAAAATCGGTCGACCTGTACAAAAATAAATACTATACTTTTGCATGAATATTTAAATATGTATAATTAAGCTGTAAACGATAATCCGTTGCACCATCACCGTTCCTTCAAGTAACATAAAACTGAGTATATTGTTTGATAGTAAAATTCTCCTAAATTGAAATTTTAGAGTCGTATAATATATACTTTAAATATTATAAATGTAGTTCAGTGGCTTCTTATTTATGGTTGCAGAATTGGCTAGAATTTTCCTCAACCGTGAACGGGAAATATTACAATCAGTCAACATTTCTTTTTCCATTAAAAAAATGTTTCGCTTTGTTGTCGACTGCGTTCTCCTCCCCCCACCCCTCTCATTCTCTTTCACTTTCTTACTTTCTCTTTTTAGAGTGTGAAAAAAAAAGATGAATTTGAATCTACCATAATATAAGGGAAGGGCGCCAGAATCTGAATAACAACATTTTTACATTACTTACAGGAAACTGTTCTCTTCTCGAGACTTACTCAACAAGTATTATTGCACTCTAAATCTTTCGACACACACGCTAGTACATAGGAGATAAAAAAAGTCTAAATTGATTAAGAGCCGCAACTATGCAAAGACGATAGGACATCATAAAAATATTTGTTACTTTGCTTCTTTAAGAAAATACGGAAGACGTTCTGTCTCGAATTCAAGAAAATATTTAAAAACATAACACGTTACATTGGATAACAGTCAATAGCTTCTTTTCATTTTGGTACGTTCAACGATACTCTTGCGAATGTAATCTCGTATCACTATGGCGAATCCAAGTGTAAGTATATATAATATGTTTATCCCATTCGAGAAGCAAATTAAACGAAATGAACCAAGGAAAGATAAAAAACTAAATCGTACAAACAAGATGCAACAAGGAACTGTTAGAAATACCAGTATAAAAAGATTCAGTGCTCTTCCCTAATCGCTAGAAAATTGTACAGTATTAAGTTCTAGATCGTAATCAGTAGCGTCGCAATGATTTCACTTGCACTCCCGACATTCACTCGGTCGTAATGGACACTTTCGTCGCGAACCGTATCCGTGTCTCTTATGCACTGATACGTCTCTCAGTCATCCAGCATTGCACTCACCCCATATCATCAAATATGTCTCTCTTTTGTATCAACAATCATTTATTTATAACAGTGGTCTGATATGCTTTCCTCTCTATTGTTCATCCGAAAAGAAGAAGAAAAGAAAGAAAAATAAAAGTATTCGCATACGGTGTGTCAATGTTTTTTTTTTCGTATCACTCGTGTAGATCCGCTCACAGGTTGGACATTACTTTGTTCCTCCTCTTCGACGTTCTTGCGCGTTATTTAGATCAAGGCATACCACGACGAATGGCAGTAAATGTACACGACGTACTGCTGTTAACAGTAAATAAATCTTATACAACCAAAAGCATCAACTTCATCGATCTCCCTTGTTTGTAGCGTATTAGTCAATTTATCCGTCGTCTGGCTCGATCACCGCTGGATCGAATCGTCGGACCCGGGTCGAAAGTCTTTCTTGATCTTTTGCTTGTAGAAGCTTCCTCGCTGTCGATTCCTCGTAATTAATTAAATATATCAACAAGCGTTACATACAGTCGTTACGCTCAGTTGATATTAGCTGGCCTGCCATTTGAATTTGCTACGCATTATCCACTTTTGGCCGGTGTTATGGGCATCGCACGGCGTCAGGACAGGCTGCACCGCATCGTTGGGACGTGGTTTCGACAAACAGTGTCCCGTGTTCGTGTGCTTGATCATTTTTGTCTGTGAAACAACGAATCGTCATGTCATCGGAACATGTACAAATGTTTACCTCGAGTCAAATTATGTAGGTTCGATCAATGCGAATGCGGTTTACCTCTTCGTTGTAGACCCATGCTTGATTACCGCCCATACCGTGGCATCGTACTATCTTGACTGGACCTTGGGGACTAGCTGCGTCAAGGCACATATCATCGGACATTATTTGCTGTCGTTTAGTGTACGCGAATACCTGGGGACAAAACGGGAACGTTAATAACAAGACGCAAACGCTTCGAAACGCCGCACCGGTGAAACTCTATTGACGAACCTGATTACCACCCAATCCGTGACAATAACTGATCCCAACGTTCTCCCCTGTTCTCCTGCCCATGGTGTCTAAGCAAGTTTGCGTGTCGACGTTCTGCACGTCGCCCAAATAGTAATAATCCAAAGGCATCGGGGACTCGGGATAAATGTTCTCCAAGTACCATCTGAAGCTCTTACACTTCAAACGTTCTCTCAACTTGAGCCTTTCGGACACGTCTCCGACAGCCACGTTCCGAGCTCCTATAAATAAAACGTGCATCTCAATAGAATCTCGAGATCCGCCGGGATCCGTTGGTTTCTGCGTGACATAGTACCGGTGCTTTGCATGGATAAATTTGTTCACTGAAAGGTAGAGTGTGTCAGAAACATGTGCCAACATAAAGGAATTGCAACGTGTAGTGTTATAGTAATGCTGTACTAAATGCGCTTGCCGATTGAAAGAGCCGAGCTACCGTACCGCAGCTTCTATCAAGATCACAGACTCGAAAACACATAAACGTGGAGAACTGTGTGTCGGACGTGGTAACACATTTTCTGTCCTAAGCTCTGAACGATGCGACAAATAAAAGGGACGTTTCGGACGATCGTGTCGGTGCGGATAATATTAACGGGTATCTGATATACAATATAGCTGGTACTTGGCTACAAGAATTTCGCACGTGTACGTAAAACTGATAAAAAGCATTCCAACCAATCTCCCAAACAGAAATAGGAAAAGTAAAACATGCATGAGAACGAGTAAGCCAAAGAATACACGCAAAGAGGCATATGACAAGGGCTCGGTAGCGACATTGCAGTTTGTTTTCTTTTTACTTTTTTTTTGTTCTTAGTTCTTTTTTTCCAGAAATGCTGGGTTGTTAGTGCTACCTGGATTAATGTTGTAATAGAAGTACTTCCATTGGTCCAACCAGACCTCAGCGAGTCGCGCATTGTTGTGGTTCACTATCTTGCTGGTACCACCAGGAAACGTATACGGTGTTGCTTTACGGAATACATGACCGACGTGCGAGCACGTTGCGATCTCCAATGTCCCACCACACATCCATATCTAACCAACTCAGTTCTGTTAGTATGTTAGCAATTACAGTTACAGTTCATAACACAATCACAAAGAAAAGAGCTAATTAAAACAACGCTATAGACTCGGAATTGCTCGGACGGACCTTCGCTCTCGTCTCTCTCTCTCTCTCTCTCTCTCTCTCTCTCTCTCTCTCTCTCTCTCTCTTTCTCTTTCTCTTTCTCTCTGGTACCTATAACGTAGCCTTACAGATACGTATCAAATAAAAAAGCAAAGGGAGAACTCATTCTGTTAGTCAGCTGGATGGATGAGTGGTTAAGACTGTATTGAAGTAATAGTAAATATCGAGATGCAACAAAATCAATCTTACTCCTGGAAACGAAATCTCATCGCTGGATGTAACGCAACGTCCAGATCCCAGAATCCATGTCACGCATACGCACAGCCATACGCACAAGTAGAAGTGAATTGTTATCCAAGATACTTTTACGTGTCCAATACAGTTTGTTAATGTAAAATCTCTAAATTAGATGCACAAACGATTTTGGTTAATGTACTAAACGTGGTTGCAGTTAATCTTACAGCCGAGTCGAATTTCAACAGGAAGCTACAAAGTTACGTGTGTTGATCGATCGTGGCGGTACGCCGAATGATTTAGATTTCGACTATTTCGGATCGAGACTGTGAGAGAATTTGTGTCGATTGTGCTTTCAAGCGATCGTCTTTCCAATACGCTTTGACGCTCGAACGAACACGGCAAACCTACAGTGATCAATCAAATAAAAAATTACACTGAAACAAAAGTATGCACTAATTATACTCTTTCTCCACCGTGTCGAAGATATTACTTGTTAGAGTGTAGCTCGTATCAGATACCCGTCACGCATACGTAAGTACTCGCAGTATTTTGTAAGTATGTTTCTAATGCTATACCAATATGCATTCCGTGTTAGTGTTTAACGGACGCTATATGCGAACACAAGCAATTTTTCAACAATCTTTCAATCAATTTTTACCTTCCGTGTGTTCTGGCAGAGAGGCCAATCTCTCGCGTTGTTAATATTAGAACAATTGCACACAATTTGTCTAAAGTACAATTCAATAGTTATGCAAAGACAAAGTAAACAGATGAAAAAAATGATACACGTTATTGTCTAACCTGGGTTCATGGCATAGTAAAAATCTCTCCACTCATCCATCCAGACCTCGGCCACCCTAGCCGCATTGTGAAGTACTATTTTGCTGACACCACCGGGGAATGTATATGGACTCTTGTCTCGGAATACATGTCCAACGTGTGAACACGGACTGATTTCTAACGTCCCACCGCATTGCCATACCTATAAGGTACTTTATGACTTCACAAACGAAGACGGAATTGTCCACGATTAAACCCTCTAATTGGAATCACAAATCCTTTAGTCTTTAACAACTAAATTACAGAATCCCATTACCATTTAATACTAAAACTTCAAGAGAATCGCGGGAGCTGCTTCGCGTTGGATACGAATAGTTCAAAGAAAAGAATATTAAATTGGTTTAAAATTTAGTTTAAAATATAATAATGTCGCGTTCTATTTAAACCACGTAACCGCGTGCTTGAAGTTCTAGTATTAAATACAGCTACCGAGTTACTACTTAAAGTACAACTAATCTAGTGCAAGTACTGCAAGGAAATAAATCGTTTTATGAGGATCACAGCTGAAAAAGGCAAACAAAAATGTATAAAATTGTTGGTACAAGCTATGCTGTCCTGCAGAATGGTAAAATTCTTAATCACCGTAATCGCTGTTGAGGTAAACAGACATTACACTTATTACTTTCGAACGTGCCGTCGCGGCGCGGCGATGCAATGCGAACAGGATACTCACTCGGAAACTCATTTCGAGATTTTCACCACCCCAAATGTCCATGCCTTCGTCGTACGCTCCCAGTTCGTAAAAGTACTCCTTATCGATAGAAAATAACCCACCGGCCATGGTCGGCGTCCGCAGGGGGGCCGTTCTGTCTCCCAATCTCCTGTCCATTTCTCTCGTAGCTACTCTGTACCTAAAAAGTTGAAGGATTCCGCGTGAGAAACGTTATGTATTAGGTTTTTGTGAAAGACAGTGTAGGATAATAATTGATATACCATCTAAAATTGAGTTTCCAGTTGAAACCACCCCACGTCATATCGCTGGCTGGAATATATTCAAAGGAATCGTCGCTGATCACATCGATTATGGGACAGACAACTGTGGTCCTGTCCTCCGCGATTCTGGCGAGCAAGGGTTCCAGCCAGCCTTCCGTGCACTCGCAGTGCGCATCCAAGAATGTTACAACTTGCCCCTTCACGTGCTTCGCCCCGAGCAGTCTAGCTCTTATTAGGCCTGATCTCTTCTCGGTACGGTATACGTATGTGGGGACGGGCAGCGTTTTTACGTAGTCCTCGAGCTCTTGTTTCAAGTGATCTGTGGATCGAGTGGTCGTTAATACGCGCGGTACCTTTGCTCGAGAGATAAGTAAACGCACAAGTTACTCGAGTAGAATAGTTAGTTGTTGAATAAATAGCCAATACAACGAAGTTGAATCGTTTCGAGAAGAATTATAAGCGGAACAGTGTGCAGAATACCAAGAGGTTCGCACCTTGCTCGCTCTTGTCGTCGACAAGAATGATTTCCTTGAGCAGGGTGCGCGGCGATCGATTGATAACGGACCAAACGGTTCTTAGCAGCGTGCTCCAGGCTTCGTTGTGGAAGACAATGACGATGCTGGTGTCGGGCAGGTACTTGGTGTACTTTTTCGACTTGCAGCCCTCGAGGCGGATGTCTTTGAGGGACCGGTTCAGGGCAATCATGTCGCTGGCCATCAGATTGAACTGATTCAGCTTGAACAGCTCCTGTTGCCTGGCTTCGTCCTCCGGCGAGATGTGCACCGCTGCTCCCAGCTCACCCGGACTGCCCTTGTTCTCGCGAACCACCCTCGCAGGCCTCCAGAAATGCAGCTCCGCTTGCTTGTACCTTCGCTTGCCCTGCTGCCCTGTCGGCTGCACCTGCTCGTCCTTGAGGGCCTTCGGGTGGGGCACGCTCTCCTCCGTCAACGATTGCTGCTTGCTGCTCTCCGTGCAACCCCATCCGGAGCCGCCGATGCAGTCCGAGTAGAGCATCAATACCATCACGTCCACCAGGAACCATACCAGCGACGTGAGCAGTATCACTTGGCACGTGTGAATGCGAATCTTGAAGCGGAACATTTTCGGGCGCGGCTCGTTGTCCTCTTTTGCTCCGAGATCATCCCCCGGGCTTACCAACCGGAAGTACCTGTCGATAACGCATTCTTCGTTAACACGCCGCGCCCTCAAAATATATGTATATGTGCAACTAACGTTAACACGCTCGGTTTACCGGAACCCGCCAAACTTACGTAAACAAAAACAAAATATGTATTAGGAATATGCAGACAGCAGATATTTATTTACTATTTTCCATTGACCTAACAAATACTTCTCTAAAATGCGTAGACTTTCCGAAATCCTCGTGTTGTTTGAAATTTCATCTAGACTAGATTTTATATCACGAATCCGTAAAATCTGCAGTCTATTTGTGGAATAGCGATTAGCGAAAGTCGGAAATGGTAAGCAACCTGAAATTACGATGCCTTGGGAAGATGGACATTGTTCTTAGAGGATCTGGCGACGGAGTGAGAAAAGCGGAGATGTCTATCGGTTAAGAGGACAGCAAAATTAGACTTTTCTCGAGCGAAACACCAACGTCTTCTTTCCTTTAATAATTTTAGCGAATTAGAAATGTTTTGCGATTCTCCGAATCTTTGCGTCAACGTTCAACCTACGAATCTCGCTAACTCGTTTCTTATTGAATTTTATATGTAGACGCGCGTAAGATTTTAGGATTATTTATGCGATCGTACCTACAGGCCTGCGACACACGGCTCCTCCTCTTCCGACTGGGATTTCTCGCAACCGAATTTCAGACAGTTGGCCCGTCGTCGGGGGAATCACATGACTCTATGTGTGCCGGTCTCGTATCTGCAACAGAACGAACGTTCCACAGTTAGGACAACAGATCGAACAACAAGGGGTTCTCGCCGATTCAGTTCGCATCCTCTTGAAAGATGGCGGCGAGACTTCGTCAGCATTGTGCCTCGGATTAGAGGGAAACAAACGACAAGTCAGCATTCCGCGGTTCAACCCGTTACAACTCCTGATAGAATTTATGCGCATCTTTCGAAACTGTTTCCTGTCGAGCTGCACAACCATTTATTTATGCATCGGAGCAAAAAAGAAAAAGAAAGCGTTGCAATTCATTTTTCAGGAAGCGTCTCGTGTAAACCGCGTGTAAACGTAACGACGAAACGGAGAGTAAGCTTCGTCTCGGTGTAAGGACAATCGAAGGAAAGCAACATATCTGTTCCCATGGCAACGCGTGAAAGTAGGCCGTCTTTTTCAAACTATTAGATCGTGAAATCGTAATCGAACAAACTCGTGCACGCGTGCTACAGTGCGTTACAAAAAATCAATTTCCAACAAATTTAACCGTTTCTGCTTTCCGATATCTGCAACTAATCGCGCGTTGGTATCAGACGTCTAAGAGAAGGCTAGAAAGAAAAAAAACGTGTTAGAAACAAGGTTTCGTTCAATATGATAATGGACGTTGAAGACACGTTGTCGAGGGAGCTGAAAAGCCATTGTTCTTCCGCGGTCACGGAAAGGCTGTTGAATCGCCGTCGACCGCGCGGCATACAAATGTTGTTCGGCTCTCGCAAACATCAACGTGACCGAGCGCTCCTACCGTATTCCGGTGAACGAATCAAAGATTCATCGCCGTGGCGCGT
Source organism: Lasioglossum morio (assembly GCA_916610235.2). Taxonomy (NCBI): domain Eukaryota; kingdom Metazoa; phylum Arthropoda; class Insecta; order Hymenoptera; family Halictidae; genus Lasioglossum; species Lasioglossum morio. The sequence continues at coordinate 503,968 of OU744323.1, forward strand.
CGTTGAACGTGTGCTCGTCGATTAGAAGACAAGCACGCATGGTCATTATCGAATCAGCGCCGGAGCGAAATCTGAACGGCGCGCGGCGCGGCGCGGCGCGGCGCGACGCGCGAACACAAGAATGTGCGCAAGCGAAAAAGAGCACGATGTCCCGTTCTAGCGGCGCGGCGGTGGACGACGCGACGCGACGCGCGAAACAACACACAAGACGAATCGATAATGGTAAATTCTCTTATGTGTTATATTATATTATATGTATAAGCCCCGATAAATAAATAGCGGCGGATCGCGTGACTTCCGGTTCGGTTAACCCGCCCGGAGCACACTTGCACGGAAACAATGCTCGTCTGGAATGAGGGAAAGCGAGCAACGCAACCAGGATACGCGAGATTAAATGCTGCTCGTGGCAGGAGTTTGATATCGCGAAAATTAAATTCTTTTCTTAATTAATAATCCAAGACTTCGGAAAAAGAAATATCGAAAAAATTTAAGTTGCAGAGGACGCTGCTCTGTTAACAGTGCGAATATTATGTGGAATAAACAATGTACGGGGGTTGCGTGACATTAAATAAGAATAGCAATATGTACTTGGTGATTGTGAAACGATACGAGAAATCAATAAATACGATAGAATAATTTATTCGTTTAATCTTACGAGCTATTACGCTTATCGAAGGGAAATTTGATATCGACAGCCTATCGAGAGATTCGAAGAGCCAAGGATAGAGACAGTCGATTTCGATATTGTGAGGAGTATCAATCTTTCAGTGGCATCCGTTGTACTTCCTCGAACTTCTCAACTGTCTTGTTAATATTGAAAATGTTCGTCGCGAACAGCACCGACGAACATCTAGCCATTGATATCGAACGACCTCGTTAAAATAAGTCTGCGAAGAAACGCTCTGTTACCCAATCAAATTGTCATCGTTAAATATTATTCTTTTCAATTATTTGTTGAAACGCGTCGCGCCTTCAACGTTCGCGTTATTTCAATTCACTGGAAGCTCGAAGAAATTTTTACATTCTTACTGATAAAATGCAATTGTAAGTACAACCTCGACAATAGCACATGAAAAAAATTCGGGACCAGCTATGAACATAGCGTGAAAACTACTACATACTACATACTTTTCGATCGAACAAAATTGCCGAGGACACAATGGAAGACGCCAACGTCTACGATATTCGATGTCCGCAAATTTTCGATATGACTGCCGCGGCCCCTGGGAGACATTTTTTACCAAGGTTGAGCTCTTGATAAAATCTACCGGTGACTGAATAATTTGCGGACAGGCTCCCTCGAGGTTCAACAACGTTCCATTTTGTAATGAAAATTCTACCTTCAATTAAATCCCCTTCATTCACAGCTACTTTACCAGAAAGGTAAAGTCCAGAAAGTTCGCCGGTAAAAAACATAATTTTACAAAATGAGAAAAACCGAATCGCATTCGCTCTCCCGGCTGAATTTTTCGCAATTTACCAAACACGAACGAATCGCGCAACACGGACACGGTCCCGAATTACACGTGGCGCAGTAATTTTTAATGACGCCTCACAGTTTCAAATGGTTGAAACTGGAATCGAAGCTTTAGTTTTAACCTAGATGGAACCGAGTAGCCCAGAAACAGCAAGCATCGAGCTCTAAACCGAAGAGTAAAGAAAGTGCCATTAACTATGTCACAATTAGCCTGAAAGGAAGGGGGGAAGGGGGGAAAGGGAAATGGCCAAGCAGCCACTTCTCCGGAACAAGACATCAACTATTCAGTTTTTTTTTCTAGTACGAATCTCGGCTATTGGATCGCGCGATCTTCATGAATACACATCGGGCCTCTCTCTCTCTCTCTCTCTCTCGCTCGCTCGCTCGCTCGCTCTCTTCCTCCCTTTCTCTCTCGGTGCCATTATCATATAAATGAAAAAACTCCGAAGTCGAGTTCTAAATTATCTGCGAGTCTCAGTCGTTGATTTTCGCGAGTTGTCCCGCCAAACATTGCGGGGCTAAGATAAAAGGAGTGGAAACGGTGGGACGGAAATTGCTCGGGCCAATTACGCGTACAGTTTATAAGCTGCTTAGAAGGCGGAGAGACAGAGAAGTGTTTTCGCGAAGAACTTGGCTGGTTAATATTGATTAAGGCGGCGCGGCGCGGCGCGGCGCGGCGGAGGAATTCTTTTTAATAAGAAACCTCCGGAACTTCGTGCGCGTTTGAAAAGTTTCCAGGCTGATTTTTCTATACGTAGGATCGACGAAAGTTGGTACTATGCCATTTTAGCCTGTCTTTTAGTGCCCCAGAATTTTCTTGTTTCACGATGTTCGTATTGTGGACGGAGAATATGCAGCTGAGACGGTATACAAGTCTTTTTATTCATAAATCAGCAAGTGAGATGAAGTTTGCATTACATGCATGAATTTGCAAGGAACACACGGACGCGTATAAACTTGTTTCGTTACTAGACTGCGGATCTTCGTGCATTTATGGTGTATGCTAATTTTGTTGCCAAGTACGACACACCGTCAAGTGAAATTTTTCATAAAATCGAGCATAACGCCGCAGTTTATTTATTGCACAAGATACGTTAAACGTATTCGAGTGTATAACACAGCCACGATACGCGTCAAGATAAACGAGCAAATACGATGGTAATTGTGTCGCGTTTGGTTTTGGTATCAATTGAACGAGGAAAGTGTCAGGAAGAACGCAGCAAAAATTCCACAGGATAACGAGTAAAGATAAAAGAGCTTGATCGCCTGAGCAGCGAATTGTCTGAGCAGATGTGTTTACTCGCGTTTCTATTTGACGGTCCAGCGAGAGGAGGTCAGTCAGGGAGCAGTTTTCGTACCGTAGAGGTTGTAGAGCGCGTTCCGGAAGTTTTACGCATACATAGATCGAGGCAGTCGTACAGTGTTTCGCGGAAACGAAACGTCTCTGCGAGCAGCACGAAGCGCGTCCCTCGTCCGAGGAGCCTAACGAGTACACTCGCTCGCCGCGTCTGGGAAAATGATATTGCCTCTCCCGATGCCTCCTCCGGTGACGCTAATTAATTAGCGGCCGCTGAATAATTCACTTTCATCGCGATAGGGGCCCCGGCGAGAGACCCGAGAGACAGGTAATAGTACCCTGATAATTGCATACCGCTCGGGGAATAACGGAAACGCCGGAAACGCCGGAAACGCCGGAAGAGACATGCCGCGCGGGCTTGCCCCGCTTTAATAAAACCTTTGCCCGCCCTATCCGAGCCCCCGTTCCTCCGTTCCCCCCTACCCCCGTACCCCCGTACCCCCGTTTCCCGGTTTTGCCGTCTCCTCCACCCCTACCCCGAGGGGTGGATTTCAGCATCCGACATCGCGCGAGCAACTTTCGTCGAAGAGAGAGGCCCCCCGCAAGCCCGCGTGTACTCCAAGTTTGATGAGCGCAGTTCGAGGCCGCGGGGTATGCAATAAGCCGGAAACGGGAACTTCGAGCTGGCCCGCGGAATGTTAAATAAAATACATGCATGCCGGGACCACGAACACACACGCGTGCCGAACTTGTCCGCCACCGGTTTTTCGAAGGTGACCCGGAGAAAGCTCGCGAATATTTTCGCGATCTTCGACACACCGGTTCCGTTACGCGAGTCACGCCCACGAGATCCACCGTTCCGATACACCCTGTACGTCTCGTGCAAAACTATCCGGCCACCCTTTAACAACGAATCAATTTTTTCGAATGCGTTCCAACCGCTCGAGCTTTTTCACATAATACAAGATTTAAGTACTTGAAAAGTTGATGGTCGTTCTTTTTAACTGTTTCACCCGATCGAAATTGAATAATGATATGCGAATACTAATTTCAACTTTCAGCTAGACAAGTCGCCCTGCCTAAAAATGTTTTTATCGAGATATTTTTGATTTGCGCGGTGCGCACTCGTTACACCGAAATTCACCGTATAAAATAGCTTGCACATTTAAAAAGAGATTGCGAACTTCTCCGTGATTTCTTCGCGTTCCCCGACGAAGACTGTTGTTAAACGAAGTCCATTCACCGAAGCCTCTATTCAATAAGGTCCCCGTAATTAAGGAGCTTTTCCAGAGAAAGTGAAGAGGAAGAAAGAGCGAAGGAGAGAGAAAGAGAGCGAGAGACAGAGAGAAAGGTCTATTCTAATTTGACAAAGCTGCGCTGCGTGGCGAAGTAGGTTTCCTGTTAACAAGGCGCCGCGGTTTCAAAGTGTCTCGGGCTCTTAATACATAAGCCATTGTGTCAAACAATGTAATTGCAAAAAAAGAACTTTCAATTAAAGCTGCGAACGCTCGCGCAGCACGCAATGCATACGAAACGAGAAATGTACAGAGAGAGAGAGAGAGAGAGAGAGAGAGAGAGAGAGAGACAGAGTTATTCCGACCGGCGGTCGTTCAACATTCTCGACAGTCGCCTGTTTTATCTGCGACAGTTAAGACTTTTCGCCGGCCACGCCGACAACCGTAACAATTTTACAACCCGGAGTCGTAAAGGCGGAATTACGGTTGTTTAGGAAAGTGCTGTGCGCCCCCCTAATCCGAATTTCGAAGAGAGATAAGCGCGTCACGGATTTACAGGCCGCTTCGGGGAACTTCCTCGGCCAGGCAACCATGCAAATTAATTACAACACCGATTTCCCCCACCGACCCGCCTTCGTGAAATTTTCGTAATTCAACGTCCGCGCAATCGGTTGCCGCATCTGCTCGCGAGGTGATCCCTGGATCTGCGTGCAACGTGTCAGCCGCAAAAGATCACTCTTTAAAAACGACATAACTTTTATAAAATCGGTTCGAACAGCTTCAGCTTTTTGGGGGACGTTAAAAATGTGTCAGAACATACTTGGTAATTTATAAAAAAAATTGTTTTTCTAACAGTTTTCATCGGTACTTATGATGAAAGAAATGAAAAATATTCGTTTTGCAGATCTAAGTAAGCGAGTTATGTACATGCGCAAAGTTTCATCTACTTAGTCGTTAGTAATTATTACTGTGCCAGTTTTGTTTTTGAAATTATATGGTATGTATATGAAACGAACGAAGTGCAAAATTGTTTCATTTATTTAGGGAAAACCTTGAGTGTCCGACGGTGGAAGTTGTGCCGAACTACTTATTGTTTCGGTGCGAGTTGGGCGACAGAAACGTTCGCGATTCGAACAGGGTGGCTACGCGGTCCGCGTTGATATTACCGTGACGTAATATCGTGAAATTCTATTCGCGAGATGCAACGATGCGAGAAGTATTGCTTTGGTGCTCCCGGAGTCCTTTGACGATAGCAGCCACACGTACACACGTACGGCCGTGCACACACACTAGCAGACGCGTACGGATCTATTCCCCGATAGAGAGACGGTGCGGAGACTTTTTCCGATTGGCTCGTACGAAAATCGTTCCACTAAATCTCCGGTTGAATTAATATCGGCCGGAGAATCACCCCCCCCCCTCCTCCCCCGATGTGATAGATCCTATCGCGGTATCGATCCGGGCCGCGATCGCGCGTCCGTTACTCTTCTCGAATTAATGAGGGCTTTCGCCGCGCCCCGGCTAATTTCCAGATCATTTTTCCTCGGATTAAAGCGAGCCTCGATCTTGCTCGGCGACGAGCGAATGCTCGAGTCGAACCACTCTAACCATTCTCGAAAGGACTATTCGTTTCGAATCACTGTGGCGATCGTCGAACGCGAACCCACTCGCTTACCACCGAACGATTGAAAGATAAGTAAAGCCCAACAATTCTTGTTTACATCGAAAAATATTTTTCTTCAAAAGATCTTATTCGATATTTAAATTGTATTTTCCGAAAGATTTAACCGAATATCTCGAACCATAAGAACGTAGTCGCAGCAGCCAGTTTCCCCAACTCGTTCGCATAACTTGTGATCCGAAAAATGTTATGTACTGCAAAATTTCCTGCAAATTGGAGCAGCAGTGTTCCAGACATTCCTGGCACCGGCCAGGAATCAATTGCGAAGCCTTCGTTTCGAGAGAAACGCGTGCGCACGTTCCAAGATTCTTTTTACCAAAGGAAAGTTATCGCACGCTTTTAGCCGTATGTACCCTGGTCGCATTAAAGTAGATTGATTCTCGGAAAATCGAACAAAGGACAATGTAAATGAACAAGTGGTTAGCGTCGCTTCTATTAGTAATATTCGCAACGGGTCGCTACAGATTTAGAAGCTCTGGACCGAAGCAACGAGGTAGACGTGAATAAAACATTGAGTTAAATCTGTGTCAAGCATTGCGTTCGACTGGGATCCGTCATAAGGTAAAATGTTGCTCGACCGTAGAGTTATAGCTGACTCGAACATTGGGGCAGGTCTGGGTCATCGGTTTAGCATAAGCATAAGGGTTTAGCATAGTATGTACATACTAGCCTGTGTCTGGCAGCTCGTGCTTGATCAAGCATCGCGATAAATCTAGCTCAAGGTCTCAAGTAGGAAATTCGAGAACTATTCTTTCGACTATTCGCTCGCAACTAATGAAACAAAGTACATACGACCAAACGAAACAGTTCTATTCGCTCGCAACTAAGTAGCGAATGTAATGAAATAGAGAACGTGCTACTTGTCTACAACTGGTAAAACGATGTGCAGATATTATGTAGTTCGCAACAACTAGTAAAATGAAGTGTAGAGCGCAGTTGAGAAGCGGTAGAATGTGAACGCTTGGAAAGCATCTTGAACAATGCGATCACAGTGGATCGACTACACAGCCAACAATTTTCCGCATGCAATTTCCATGCTAGAAATTTCCGTAGCTCTTCTACGAACATAATCGAAGTGCATCAAGCTCGTCGTCCGGAAGCTTTTTCTTTGCCTCGCCCGGTAAGGAAAAAGGAAGAGGACTCGGCGCAGAAGACTCGACCCGTGAACAATACCGTAGCATAAATTTCTGAGCGCGGTGTAGGGGCTAAGGGGAGGGGGAAGTGGGGCTCCCTCGTGAAGGAGCAGCGATTTGAGGGCACCGATGCGTTTCGATTAGGTTTCTATTAACGGTGTGTCCCCGGTGTACTTCCGCGTGTAATCGTACTTTCATCGATACCCATCTGTCCCCGGGAAGCTCCGCCGAGGCGGGACGAGGAAGGTTTCGCAACACGCGTTTCGGCCTCGTATCTCGTTTGCACAAGTGCCGGCCGGTACATCTCTCTCCCGGGCTCATTATTATTCCGCTAATTTGCCTCCGCGAAACCGTTCCTCTGCTTTCCGCCGCGCACCGGCTTGCGAAACCCCCGGCACGATGCCTTCCGCGAGATATTCGGCCACCGGTGATTTCGAATTTATTGTTAACGATCCCCCGCTATGACGCAAACGACCGTTGCGAGATCCTTACTCCCCGGGAACCTGAAATCGCACGCGCCAAAACCCTCTGTTAGCTGTTTTTTCTTGATTCTGTTTCTTTTTGTTTCTAGTTTTGTAGTAGAGAAACGTGAAACAAAATTATTTAAACTCCTACCGAAAGTCGCGGTAACGTCTCGATGGCAGACCAGGGCGTCGCGTCGTCGACACGCTCCGCGCTTAAAGTAGGGAAAAAATCGCAGTCCAGCTTTCGAGATCTTGTTGGAACGAAATCGAACAAAAAAATTGCTCAACTCCGACCTAAGGTCTACGATCGAGACGCTACTGTCGTTTAAACTGTTTAAAGCATCGTCGAAACTGTCGTTCCACGCAGAGATCGAGTCTCTCGTTATCGCCACGCGATAATGCAGTCCCTAAATATGTACATAGTTTGCGATTTCATCCGTCGGCAGAGGTTAACTTTCGCGGGCTGCTCAAGGCTACCGATAAGAACAGCTTCTTCGCCGTGCGAATGTAGGCTTCGAGACCGCGGGAATACGATCGCGTTCGTGTTTTGCCGCGCCGCGCCGCGCTGGGAATGAAATTTTTAGGATACCGAGGAACCGTTTCTTTTCAACGGACACTTTCTTCTTCTCTTTTACTGTGGAACCTCGATGGTTGCGAACTCGATGGTTGCGACCTCGATACGTCAGTCTCGTGAACTTTATCGTCAATTCGATTGTCTTAATTTAATATTTAGAATTGTTTACTCGTTACTCGTATTTAGTAGTTTTTCAGATAATTTCAATCACCGATGTCTTCGATCGTAAATTTCTCTGTATTTATTGAAATTTATTATTTTTGATATTATAATATTTTCATACTTTCAATATACTTATGCTCCGTCGACGACGGAGGGCCTCAGTTTCTCGGATAACAGGCATATTAGCAAGATTGATACTTTCAAACCAATTACAGTAGATCGTCGAAACTTTCAAGTGAATCTCATTCGTCGCAAACTAGTGGCCTATTTAAATCCAGAAAATGAGCAGCTACAGTAGAGGGAGAAGCGTGAATTTTAGTTTTATTAGAACCGTAATGAGTGGTCTTGCGAGGCTAATGGTTACGTGCCTCGTTAATTGCACCAACTTTAATTGCCGCATGCAACTTCATCCCTTATCGTGCAACTATCGAGTTTCCAAATGTAACATATAAAATTGCGAGTTTTCGTACGAACAATAACGTTACATTGTACAACTAGTTGAACGAAACAAAATCTTTACGTCAATTTAATTAGAGGAACGATTTTGTTTGGTTGCTCCTCTGCATTCGTTTCAGTGAACATGCAAATCGATTAAATCGATACGATAAGGATCTTGAAATGCATAATTATGTTTAACAGCCATGAAAAGTCATGAGGTAGCAGCGACTATAAAAGACTACGTCCCTTAGGGTGATTAGTATACCGTGTCACCCTATGCTTTCGTTATCAGCTTCGTCTATGAAAAAAAAGATTTACATTCTATTATGATTAGAACAGGGATTTTTATGCAAAACAAAAATTGTACATAGGTACATTGTACATTTTCTATGGCTCGCAGCAGGGAACTTGAAAAATAAAACGACTGTTAAATTTTCATTAACCTCGTGTTTTATACGTTTCTAATTATCAATGCTCGCGGCACGAGGTCCAACGGGATTATCCCTTTCCGTATTTAATTTCAGTTTCCCGACCGTCGTCGATCCCAATCGTTCTAACGAAACTGTAAATAACGAGACACGTCGGGCAGCCGAGGCCCGCGAAAACTCGAATTTAATAATCGCCGTTTCCATCTCCTCGGGTCCGGTTTCCGCGCGATGATGGATGCGGCGCACACCATTCTCGAGACATAAGTCTTTCGGCACACGGATCCGCGAGTTTCGCGCGTGTCTCGTGGCTCGCGGCAATAACTTCCGCCCGGAAAACACGTACAAAATGCTCGAGTCGCCGCGTTATGGATTTTACAAAGCGTTTCGGCTTCGCGGCTGCGGCGGCGACGGCGACGTCACGCGATATATGTATGTATCGCGTCGCGAACTATAACTCGTCGACTATTCCGAAGAAACGGGTGGCCGAAGGGTGGTCGAAGGGTGGTGGGCAAAGCGAAGCCGTGTGCTGGATGCGACTCGGAATTCGCGACAGAGTTTTCTGCGCGAAATAGCGCGCTCTCGACTCGATGATCATTCCGCTGCTCGGCAAAGCCGCGCGCGATACAAACTCTCTTGGTCACTTCTCTGACGAAATAAAAGCTTTTGAGAAATTTAACGCTGAACCTACCAGCGCACGGTCAAATGACTCGGGTTATTTTAAAATTGTTGAAAAAGACCCTTTTATCGAAAACAAATGTATACACTTCCTAAATCAAGCGCATACAGGATGTCCGAAATATGTTGTATTTCCTTGGAAGGGGTGATTCCTCGTACCGTTTCAAGTAATTTTTTTCCTTTTGCGAAATTGTTCTTCGGCTGAGCGGAGGCGTTGGCAATAGCCGAGAGCAGGAATCTGTCCACGGTAACCGTGCCCTGATTGGTCTGTGTTTTTCGTTAGTATGTAACAACGAATATGAAAGAGTTGGTTCGGACGACGTCAGGAATCATCCCTTCCTGGAGGGATTGCGCTTCTTTTAACGGTTGCAAAGGGAGGAAAGTTTTCGACAATTTTGTTCGGGTGGAACAGAATTTCTCGTGCAACAAAAATGTTCCCGAGGATGTTGCGCACGATCGCAGCTAACAGTTTAAACGAAATTTCATCATCTTAATTGTATGTACCAAGAGGTAGGCGAATTTTACCGAAAAATGGCGAAACGTTACCGCTGTGCGGCGTTCCGCCCTTTTCCCCAGGAAGGGAGAGGCACCGAAAGAGAGAAAAGGAAAAATAGAGAGAATTACTAAACAAATCCCCGGGATGCAACGATCCGAAGGCTCGGCAACGTGCCCGTGCCCGTGCACTCGTAAAACGAAGCGATGCGCCACTTTGTTTCGGTCGGTATGTCGATTCTGCGTCAATAGCGTCGCGTTCGATTGCGGACCAGTACGGCGAGAGAATTAAAAGGACGCTCGCCATTGGTAATGGTTAAGAGAATTGTTTTCCCTCTGCCCTCGTGACGTTTCGTCGATTCCCGGCGTCCTGCGGGAAAGGACGATCTTATCTACGCCTCCAGCAAGACGAATTATTGGAATTTCCGTTTCGGCTCGTCTTATTCCTCTCGTTTCACGATTTTGCTGCTGGTTGCCTCGCGCTACGTGCTGGCTGATATAACGTGCAGCGGACGTATTAAAAACGGCTCCGCGAACGGCCGATAATTTTTAATAAAATTTCTCGACCTCGAGTGAAAAACCAATTTGGCTTATAACGCAGTGTATTGTATTTACATGTTTTTCATTAATCGCTGCTTCGAAGCGACAAAAATTGCGCTTTTATTGGCCGAGAATATTGTTTATATTCGAGGTATAGAATTTTTTCAATTGTCTGGACACCGTGTTTAGTATTTTCTGAGTAATTGGTTTGTCGAAATCGATGTATCTCGAATCCTTATCGACCAACGAGCCAAGATATTTGAATAAATGAAAATTGAAAAATCCCGCGGGCACGGAGCTCGGATTCCCGCAAACTTGATTAGTCTTGTCACCTCCGGGCGTTGTTTATTCGGTTAATTGAGGCGGTACGGTAAGTGGTGTGTACCTGTTGTTGTGTGCGCAGCTGAGATTCCAGACCGCGAGATCCTGCTCAAACATTTGGCAAACACGCGCGAACACCTCTTACTACCGAGCAGAGATCCGATCAAATTTATTCCGCAGCGTGGAAACCGTGTTCTCCAACGAAATCTCGAAACTTTTCCATCGCGTTCTTTCTGTCCTCCGTGTCAAACAGAGCATTTTAATTAGAACAGTCGGCGCTACTTCTGGGACGCCCGGTATGCAGCATTCGGTCATCCCATAAATTCTCGAGAACGGAGAACTCCTTATTGATTTACACCGGGCCAAATAATTTCGTGTAGTACGCGATCTCTTGCGAACCTCCGCGAAAGAGATTAATAATTACGACTCGAAGAACTTTTCTGCGAATGTTTAAATTTTTTTATTTAGGGGATTAGGGGATCTAGGGGTGATACGGTGAGATTCTCTCTTCGATAAATCTTTGCGTTTCTCTCGAAACTTATTAGATCTGCAATCTACATCGTATAGTATACAGTATACAGTATACAGTATACAGCTATGAAACCGTTTTTAAAAAATTATCTGAATTTGCCGGTCTCTGCGAATTTATCGGTGGAATTTTTTAATAGCTCAATATATGTATAGGGGAAATCTAGAAGAATGCGGCTATACAACGATACCGCGATCCTATGCTACGTGCCACGCTACCACGCATTTCCGATGATCGCGAACGCGTAGCGTTTTTAGCTTCGTCAGATCCTCTCGTTTCATTTTCAGGCCATAATAAAGGAAGTGCCGTCAGCAGTATTTTCTTGATTGCTTCCACAAATTGCACACATTCGAAATCATTAAGTACGTCTTCATTTCTGTTTTCTTTCCGTAAAACGAATCAAACGAACGTTGTGCTCGGTCCGAGCCATTCGGTTCGATAAATGAAACGGTGTTGTAATGTACTAGGAAAGCTTCTTTCGACCAGTACGCGCCGGTTCACGGACAGGATGGCAAGAATTACTCGAGCACTGTGTACACAGGGTGCGGCAGATACTGCGGTTACGCCGGAAACGATGCGATTTCTGTTGAATTTACACCGAAACGATAAGATTGCCCGCCTGTTTACCGAACTGTTCTCAATGCGCCCCGTTTCCCATAAGGAAAGTTCACCTGATACCCAACGACGACGACACACGCCATTGCACCGATGCAAGTAATTTTTCAAAATATCTTGTTAACTGTCAATGTTACGGACAAATGCTCCTAGTACCTTTTTTTTACGTGGAAGAGCTAGGAGAATCTCAAAAAAATATGTTTTTTTAAAGAAAAATGTGTAGCCTGGTTGCAGGTACTTATCGACCCGAAGAAAACACAACCGGAGGAAGATCGTTTGAACGCATCGGATCCGAGAAAACGATGTTTTGCTCGCATTGAATTGTTAAAGATCAGCAGGAAAGTTTCCCGGAACATTGTTTTCACGGCGAATGCAGGCAGCGATCGATGATAACGTCGGGCCACGAGTTATTTTCGTCAGTTTCGGAAGTTTCCTCCTGTTTCCTTCGTCGATAAATCAGCGGCGATCGCGATCGCGTAGATCCCAGGCGAGAAGCAGAATACCGCGGCACGGTTTTCAACTCGACGCGGAACAATGGCCCACGCAGGAGCCCGCCGCGAGAAATTAAATCATTCCGGCGAGTTAATTACGCTCGCAAGACGATCACGTGAATTGCGGTGTTCGTGGACACCCCGGCGTAATGCATTCTGTATCGCAATTTCGAATGGATCGGCTTTATGGCTCGTTTCGCCGCGCGCGAACGACTATATCGACGAGCCGCGCTCGAATAAATTCTGCCGCTCGCTCCACGGTTTCTCGAAAACACGAACAAAATTCGATACACTGGCTTTTTCCGGCTGTCGCAAACTTCTTTTGTTTACGTCGCCGAGTCGAATGCAGCTTGAATTTCTTTAAAGATATATGTATATAGAATGATTGCCGAGATACACGCCATCGAAGTTTGACCAATACCTTAGGTTCTTACTGTCGACCAAAAACCGTTAAAAATCAGGAAATCAGAATTTCCGCCACCGCGCTGTCGCGAGTCCTATCTGCGACTTTTACTTTTTCTCGTTGTTTCGAGCACCAGCGATGCTGGCCGGCTTGCGGCAGCCCCAATTATGCGAACGGTGGCCGACAATACTGCCGATACAATGAAGACCGCGCGAATACCGTTATGTATTACGCGCCGCTTTATACGGGTCAGAAAACCGGCATCGAGTTTTTCCGGGTAACGCGAAATAAATTAAGAACGCGTCGCGCGGCCGGAAACGCGTGCGGATTGATCAATACATATACCGTAGTGTTTGCTTTAATTTATAAAATCTGTTACGTTTAAATTTGCACGAGTTACTCCCACTTTCCCCCGAACAGTTAACGCCACGAACTCGGTAAAGCTCGGCAAGAATTTCACTTCCGGATCCCAAACTTCACAAATTTAAACGAGCACTGCTCTATACGGTCCGTAAAAGAAAAATTCGCCTAATTGTGGAGCCGCGCACATTTATTTTCCGCCAGGCCGCGGACTCAATTAAATTCTCCCCGTAATTATCTATATATTATTCCGCGAAAGACTCTGCCGCGCTCCTGTTTCGCGCTAATTGTGAAAAACGGTTTTTCAATTCTGCCGTGTCGCAAACGCTGCGCACCACTTCCGGTAAATTTGGCTATCGCGGTCTTCCCGTGCGTTCATTAGCGAATTTACGATCGCGGACACTGCATCAGGTCGAATCCCCGATGCGAAATAGATAAAATCAATTTTGGAACTCGCTGCGCGATATTAGTCAATTAATTATGTGCTGTGGGTATACATACAGCGCATCGTCCGATGAAACATACATAGATTCGGTAATCAATCCTTCGAATTCGTTCGAAAGAACGTTTGCGTGCGGTACATTGATTTTTGATTAGGATATCCGTAGAGCTATCGGGACGTTTGACTGGCGCCGTTGTTCTGTACTCGTACTCGTACTCGTACTCGCCAAGAATTAGAAAGCCCCGATACGTATAGGTTAAGACTCGAAAAACGAGGATCTGCGGATAAAAATCGAGCAATTCGATTATAAAGAAGGAGAATTACAGAAAAAGAACGAGCACGCTGAATAATGTCGTGAATAATTTTCGTTGAAGCGTGAGGAGTGGTCTTTAAAGGTTTCAGGTACAAAAGCCGATAACCTGCAGCTTGCATAGAATATTATTTCAATAGTATGCGATCCATGCGATGTTAAATCGTTTATAAAACCGTTTGGAAAAAGTCCAAGTAGCCTATTGTGACGAAAATATCGAAGACACGGCTCGATCGAACCGTTCCATAATAAAGAATATATGTATTTCGTTCACTCGATATTTCGCTTTCCATGTAAAATATTATTTGAGCCGAAGTGTCCAATATTTTCGTTCACATTTTCACCGAGCCAAATCGAAAGAAAGCACAGTCGGAACGTCGTCAGAAGGGAGAAAAGATGAAACGGTTGAGGACAGTTAACGCGTTGCGTATACGTATAGGTAATCGCGGACGCGTGTTACGAGGAGCCACCGGTGAAACGCAAGTCTCAATTACGCTAACCTAGCCCAGGCCTTCGGAGAAATCGCTCGTTACAGATAACGCTTGCAATGCGCGCGAAAACCAGCCACTCACCTCTTATCGTCCAATTACTAAGCGAATGTAGAACTCGAGTTAATAGCTTCATTTTTCTAGGTATTTTCACTCGGTCCCATTGTGCTTGTCGCTGTTCAAACGTAACCCACAGAGAAAAACACCTTCTTGTGAACATGGTTTCTCACCTTAAAGTCTCGGCTGTGCTTTGTTCGGTTTGAATTTTCGGGGGAGGGAGACAGCCAGAGCGCGGCAATTACGAATTCGCCTTCCACCTTTTCAAATAATCAGAAATAATTGGACCGCGAATTATACTAATTCTCCATACGTATTTGAAAATATTTGAAAATTACACCGATGCGTGTGTCACAGTGAGAAAAGAGTCGTTTCTCTCTGTTCCTCTCTTTAGTAGAAAAATAGAAAGAAGTTAGGGTAAATAATTCCATTTGTTGAAGCAGAGTCGCGACTGCCGTCAATGGAGGGTTCGGGGCAACATTTTTCTCGAGTGTCTAGTTAAATGGCGGCTTGAATTTCGCCTCTCGTCCCTAAAAATGCCCTTTTCAGAAGAAAAGTTTGCCGACCCTTGATCCCCGTGGCTTTTTCAGGCGGCTCAACGAGTCGGTCTCGTCCACGGTTTTCCGTCCCGCACTTTACGTCTCCGTTCGTTCTTAACCTCGTGACAGCCACACGACGATAAGCTCGTGTTATATGTTATTACCGTTAACGGGGTCGTTTAAAATTCCGTGGCGTGGAATTGAACGCGAAACGAACGCGAAACGAACGCGAAACGAACACGACATTGGCGTCGTACGGCCAGGAGGGAAGGGCCGAAGAAAAAAAACAAAAACACCGTTCGAGGATTCGACGAGCTCGAAAACGTCGGATGTAGTGCATAAAATATGAGGCCGGTCGACATTTCACCGCTTCGAGAATAATTAATGCGAGACCAGGAGAACAAGTGGGGTAGGTGAAGGTGCGTTGCCAGGTTTGTGGCGCCTAATTTAATTGGTGTATCGGGTCGAAACTTTGTGGCCCCTCCCTCGACGGGCACGACGGGCACGGCCGGCCGGCCCGACGCGACGCGACGGACGAAAAAAGAATAATTCAGACAGAATTATACAGACTCGAGTGACGTCGAGTGTTCCACTTTCTAATGCCCGATAAAAAAAGATTGGTGTCTCTGTACGTGATTCGACGATACCTTATCGACCGTTCGATCCCAAAACGTTTCGTAATTCCCGTCGGAAAAATTGTCGGCGACAATGCGGCAGATAGGTAAGGCTATTTTTAAATTAGGTACACAGATATCCAAACCGTCTCGACGATAGACAGAAGTAAAAAATATCGATAATGGCGCGGCAAATTTGAAAGTTGGCCTTCGTTCGTTTCATTCGGCATTCGAA
Organism: Lasioglossum morio; assembly: GCA_916610235.2. Taxonomy (NCBI): domain Eukaryota; kingdom Metazoa; phylum Arthropoda; class Insecta; order Hymenoptera; family Halictidae; genus Lasioglossum; species Lasioglossum morio. Next base: position 519,968 of record OU744323.1, read on the forward strand.
CGCACCGCGAACAAAGCGGCAACGCTAACAACGTTCTAAACGATCCACGCCGCGTGACGCAACAATCTCATAACAGAGCGCTCGTTAGGCCAAAACATTGACATTTTTCGCGTGACGCAATTCCGATGACAACCACGGTAATCGACTGTGTTAAAATCGCGCGTAACTTGTGGGCGAAGTAAACGATTCGATTATACGACTCGAATATAACTGTACTAATCGGTGTGCGGTTGGGGGGTGCAAAGTTGCAGTTCGCAAAATTGTGACTATTACGACGGGGCTCCGCATTAATTCTCGAGCGGCGGCGGAAATTCATTTATCGACGCGCCGTATGGCAACGGCGATTTTCCGAAAATTCCTGGGCCCGTTGCGTATCCCGCGTAATGGAATTGCCCCGCTTCTAGATGAACCTCCTCCTCGTCCCTCGCCCCAACCCCTGCTACGCGCTTTCGTCGCTAACGACAGTTTAACTAAATCCGCGGATCGGTCCATTATCGTTCCGATACGATTCTGTGAATACCATTTCCGTAACGAGCAACAATCGTGAGTTTCACGTGTTTCGCCGTAATCGCGTTCTCCCGAGCCTATTGTCCCCATAGAACCGCTGCCAGAAGAGCTCCGCTCGAATCGCTGCGCCGCCGGCCATATCTCATTCATCCTATCAAGAATCAGACCATCAAATTTTCCATTCTGGAGAAAGTGCTGCCAAACCCGTCTGTCTCCTCCATCTTATTCAACGAAACGCGCCCCGCTAATGGCTCGGGAACGATAGAAATTTTCCGCTCTTCCATTCCTCGAACTCGCTACATACTTCGAAAATGCTACGGGCTAAGCTACTCGAGCTGTGAGCTAACCAGGTATATATTCGGATACTCGTCACATTTCATTTCGTATCGAGAACAATTTATATTTTATGTAACCGATCATAAAACGAAATGCCAAGATGGTCAGTCTGTATTTCTGTACATAAACAAAAATATCTAATTTAATTTTAAAACAACTCGCACATCGATTTGCTATTTTTTTTTTTTTTTTTAAGTCGTACGGTCCGGTACACTATGGTTTCTAGTGTTCTTATTCCGAGCAAAAAATAAACGAAATATAAAATATCACGCAAGTAACTGCATAACGCGAGATCGGGTCTCTCGACACGTGTCCTTGCAGGTCGGATGACGCGTCGCGTCGCGTCGTCTTTAACGATGCGCGTCGGTCAGCTCGCTCATCAACCCGAGCGAACTTCACGAGGAACCTTTCACTCGTTTTATTAATCATTACCGAAGTATGCCGTCTATCCCGTAGACCTGACCAGAGAAAACCGGCTTTCCTTCATCGATAAAATCTCCTTTGTAACGTGTCGTAAAGATGAGTCATAGCGAAACTATGATATTCGTTAATGATATTCGTTAATTATCTCCGACCGTGAGATTTTCTAGAAGAAAACGATAGAAACGCTCTCGGGCGTTCGAAAATCCGTTCGAATCTAGAGAAAATATTTTGATTCAGCGGGGATTGGGGTGGAAGATCGCAGAGCAGTTTTGTCTACCGAAAAACCGGATGTCCAATATGTACCACCCGTGAGAGAGAATGTTCGATTAAAATGGTAGATAAACGATTGTTGAACGATTAGAAAAATAGAGCGGATCTGTAGTCGACTCGAGGCTTGGCTCGTACTACAGTTTTGTGAAACGAAGTTCGAGCAAGGGGAGAGGGGTCCGGACCTTGGGAATACAGTAAAAGACGAGCAGGTGTGCCGCATTCCTTTAAACGGAACCCTGACGTAGCCGGCCGGCGGAGTAAGATTACTGGTTCCAGGAGCAACAAGAACAACCAGACAGAATTCGCGGGTCCGGTTCCACGGGGAATCGAACGCGAGACGAGGGTACCGCGGGTGGAGCGAATACGGTAACCTACGGGGGGTATGGGATATCTCACCCTCCGCTTCCGAGCAACGGCAACGCGTAACGCGAACAAATATTCTACCCGGATTTTTCTATCGGTCACAGTTGGGGATGGAAATAACCTGCAAAGTTAGCTAGGGGGTCGCGAACGAACAATTAATTTTTCCAGCTCGCTAAAAGCAAACGAGTTCTTGCCAGCCTTGGCTGCTGAAACACGGCTAAGAATACGGTAAGAATACAGTAAGAATACGGTAAGAATTCCATGCGGTGTCTATGCGGTGTCGACTAGCAACTCTACATACGCGTATTCGCGGACCAATCCATCTTACTCCTCCTTCAAAATCTAACGCTTCCACTCAACCATCCATTCGAGCCGTCAACAACAATGATCATACTTCACAGTGGAAATATAGTTCACTGATTACCGAGCCCACATTTCTACGGCTCGTACTTCGGATTTCTCATTTCAAGAGACCGCTCGAACACGTAGCTCTCGATAACGTCACCGTGTTCGTTCCACTCGGCACATATACTAGCGCACGATGTTGCACGAGGGATCGCAAAGTGGGCGAGAAGCGAGAAGCGAGAAAACAATCTTGCCACGCGTTAGCTCTTCGCACACACGCTATGTACTTATATGTATCGAACAGTCCCGTTTACGAGGCAAACAATCTTATCTCCTCACACTTTTGCATAGTAAAAAGTAAAAGAGAAAAAAAGAAAACAGTCGACGCGTCGTTCTTGACCTCCGTCACCGAAAACATGTCACGATAAAGGCATACGTCTCTGTTCCAGGTGTGCTAGGCCCGTATAAAGGGTTAAGCGAGAGAGACACGCTCGCATACCACGCAGCACCGTTAACTTGCACACCACATGGTCGGGGAAGACGGGAGATCGGTCGCGTGTCACTCGGGAGAAGAATATTTGCTCGTATCTACATACATATTTACCCAGGCTCCGGTGGATCGTGATCGACGGTGTAGTTGAAAAGCCACCAGAGGTCCGGGATTCGGAGGTTCACACTCTCGGGAGATCGGTTACTGGATGTACACACTGTATAAACGATGCCGGCGCGGCGCGGCGCGGCGCGGCGCGGAATTCCTTACACGCGTAACTGTTCGACGCTTCGAAGATCCCGGGCACACGGAACGGATCGCCGCGATCTTGACTGCCGTGATTATCGAATCCGTGAAGCTGGATGAGAGTGGAAAGCAGGACGCGGATTTGCACGCACGCAGCAGGGCTCTCGGAGGCGCCAGATGCGACTCGACACGATTCAGGATCAGGATTCGAACGAACGAACGAACGAACGAACGAACGAACGAACGAACGAACGAACGTACGAACGCACTCTCGAGAATTACTGCGAAAGACGAGCCGAGAAATCTCGTCGTGTCACACACGCGTACCGCTCCCGTGACGTACGACAACGTACGACCGCCTTCCGGCAACGGGTCGCTCGATTACTACAAATCTCATTGATACACACCTTCTTGTGACCTAGTAACGAGAACACCTCCAGATGCACATCCCGTGCGTCGCACATACGTGTACATCCGACACTGCAGAGCCACTGAGCATCGCCGAGGTTAGGATGGCGAAGTGGGGACACCTGTTCGACATCCGTAACCAGTAACCAGTAACCAGTAACCAGCACCAACCAGCACTTTCTACGGTCCCCGATGGCCGCGCGCCGTGCGTGGGGATACGTCGTGCCGTCTCTATTCTGTATCGATACACCCGTTCCACGATTCGCCGCCGATGCACGCGCTATCGAGAACCGCCTCGACTACCTCGAGATTTATCGGACGCGGAACCCGGAACGACCGTTCTCTCGTTCTCCCGTTTTGCTTCTGCGGCCATCTGCGGCCGCTCCATACTCCATTCTCCATTCACGGGACGGGCCGACTCGCTGCCATCGATTCGCTAATCGCCACTGCAGCGCCATCCGTGGCCGTTCTTTCGACCGACCTCGAGCTTTTCGTTCGGTCGGTAATGTCGCGCTCCAGTATAAACTGGTATAAAAGTATAAACCATATATGCAGTAGAAATAATTTTAGGATATAAGCTAGCTTCCTCGTTTTTTTTATTATTTAGTGTTTTCTACCGTAAGATAAGTCCTATACTATATAATGTATTGACTCAAACCAGCCAATGGGCCTATTAAGGCTCAAAGCTTTAAATAAAACAAGAAAAAAACTGGTATAAACGCGTAACTACATCAGTAATTACGTAATTAGTAATTGTCTTTTATAGCCATTGCGTTTTTTGCGATGTACACCTATCCTCAAAGATAAGAACGTCGCGTCGGTAGCCTTCTGTTTCTTACTCGAGCCACAATATCTCTTTGGGCGTAAGAAAACTATAAGAAAACCCTGGAAAACACCGAATTGTCCGAACGTGGCCGATGTCGATAACGTGGATCTCTAGTTAACTTGATTTGAGAACGTTTCCCACGCGAAGAGACGCGACACGCGATCTTCGGTAAGATTGGCGAGTCTATGGCGACAAGTTGGCCGAGGAAGAGTGATTTTCTGGACGCGGTGGAGTCGCTGGAATAAACGCGCTGAGATCCCGGATCGTCGGGTACCGATTGACGTCACCGATAGGCGGCCAAGATGGTTGTCAATGTTGATAAGTGGTTTGGTTACACGGAGAGCCAGTGATACAGCCGCAACCGACAGGGGCCCTGCACGCTCGCGTAATTATGCCTATGAAATAGGAGTCGGGCTCGCGGATAAGGAAACAGGCGGCCGTCGTCGTGGCGCGGGATGGCGGACAACGAGGATGCGGAACAGGAGATCTGTCGAGCCTTGGATGTCGTTCAATCCATGATTGACATCTCCGCCGATCGACTGGAAGGCTTGAGGACACAATGTTCGACCAGCGCGGAACTCACCCAACAGGAAATTCGCACGCTCGAGGTATCGTCGCGAAACCGAATAAACGCGTTCGGATCCTTCCTGATTTTCTCTTCGTTCTATCCATTACGTTTCGGCCGCGGTCGCCTTGACCTCGTCAAACGCTACCTTGTCCGATTGTCAACAAGTTGCAAATGCATTTCCTTATCGACTCGCTGCGCGTATCCTCTTTACGCGTATCGGAGGTTTCCGTGTTCGACGATTTCGATATTTTCGATCGGCCAAGCTCGTCATCTTATTCGCTGCGCTCTTTATTCGCCGAGACGATACTACTAAATGTAGACACCGAGACACCGCTCTTTTTTGCGGATGCACGCTATCACGGAAACGTATTTCTACGTTGTTGGTTGTTCTTTTTAGTCGCTGGAACTCCTCCTCGCACGGCGTTTATCGTCGGATTACCGTACAACGATTCAATCGTTAAATCAATTTGTTATTCCAGCGAAACAACTAACCCGCCGTCCGTTTTCATTCTCGCTGTGTCTTCCTGTCGCATGTTATTATTATTATTCACCGACCTTGATTTTTATTCTTATCACGATTTCAACCGTTTTTCAGGGGAAGCTTATTAAATTATATTCGAAACAACTAGTAACCAAAGCCAAACTGGCTGTAGAATCGTTGCCTGCACAGATGAGACAGTATCCGTCTTTGCAACAATGGTTGCGTGTAGTGGGACTTACGCAAGAGTCTATAAAGGTATGACCGTGTCTCGAAAAATGGTTTTTTCAAAAGATCCTGTTACCCAATCAAAATGTATGATCACACGATACGCACTGATTGCAGATGGTTTGTTCTAAAGCTAACTCGTTGGAAGCTCTCAAAGAGAAGTCCGAACACGAGTTAGGTAGCATGTTGGGGGAAAATAATGTTAGGCACAAGGAAGAATTACGTAGACTCTGTAGGGCATTGCACAATCTTCGTCGGTATATGGGTACGATTTTCTTCGATTGCGTTTCCACGAGGATACAAACGATTCCTCCGATGTTGCGGACATCGTCGTACAATGTTGTATTTCTGTTTTTAGACGTTCTCTTAAAGGGAGATATGGATAATAGCGATATGACTTTATATTGGGATTCTTGGGATAATCACCATTTGCGTACCGGAGCATCCCCTAGGCTGTGCCGGTCCCGTGCGGCCAGAGGTTCTATTCCCTCGGAAGACAGCATTCCATATCATAATAACAACAATAATCTTAACAGTGATATATTAGAGCAAGCTTCTTCCGTTACATCTTTATCGTCGACTAGTCCGCCTTCTACCCCTCTTTTACAAAGGTCAGGACGCGGTGAGTAATACGAAGAGTATCTGTTTTTCTCCAATGCCCTTTGTATTGCGTAGAATACAAAGCTGTATCCTTCTTCTGTATTATGAAACATCGATATGTTTTTATTTGCATTTTTTTTTAACAACAGGAATTAAATTTCCAACAACTCCCCCTCCCTGTAAGAAACATCAAATAGGTTTACAGAATACAATATCACAACCAGAAGTATTTCCATTGACTAAGTCAAAATCTCATGAATCGCAATTAGCAAACCGTCTTGAAAATGGAGATACAGCTTCAAGGTACATGGACTTCTAATAATTCTCTTGTACGTTCTTTCAGATGCGTATCAAGTATTTTTCTATACTTTTTGCAGTTGTGGAAACGATCATGTTGGCTCTGCGGGAAGAAGAAATCGTCTACCGACAGAGACAGGATCTTGCAGCAGTAACGCAGACATTACAGGGGAAAATCTGTTGCTGAATAGCAATAGCCCGATTAAGTCACCACCGTACTCTAACGCGGAAAACGAAGATAACAGTTTTAAGGGAACAGGTGAATACATGCTACGTATTATCGTATTCTGTAATTACTATTTTATCAAATATAAGTAAGCGATTTTCTCGTGAACGATCGGTGTCAATAATCTTGTTAATATTTTAATGTGCCGCAGTATCGAGTCTCCAAGTGCCAAAGTCACCGCGTACGCCGACTGTAACCCGGGGAATGGGGCATATAATTGCTCACCGCTTTACCAAAACGTTTAAAATGATAACGACGTGCGATTATTGCGAGAAGCAGATATTCATGGACACTGGTTTGAAATGCACAGAGTGTAAATATAAGTGTCACCGAGATTGCGAATCCAAAGTACCACCTTCTTGTGGCCTACCTCAGGAACTCTTCGACGAGTTTAAAAGATCTGTACAAGGCGACGGTAATATTCATTATAAATCACGCCGTCGAATAAAATACCAACTTACCCAACAACATTAATTATGACCAATATTTTCAGCTATGGTAAATGTTTCTCCGATATTAAGTAAGCCTGGTATTACGTCTCCCAATCACCACAACTCAAATTTATTGAGCTCTCGAAAGGATCGAAAACGATCCCATCCACATTCTTCTGTGAAAATCACTTTTCCGGTGCGTGGCGTATTATACTTGTTTTAATTTCGGCTGATCAAAAAGTTGGTATACAATATTTTCTAATTATATACATTTTTCAGGGCGCGGATTCTAGTTCAAATACCTCGAGCTGTAACAGCTCAACGCCTTCTAGTCCAGCTTTGCTACCTGCCAATACTAGCCAAACTCCACAGGCACCTGCCAAACCACAGTTCCATTTTCCAGGTAAAACTATAGTTTCTCTACGCCATATTCTAACTACTATATCGAAGTTGTTAAAAATATCGATTTCTACAACATATCAAAAAATCGTTGAAATCGGCGGGTAGGCAGCAGTTGGTCTGCGAGTTCGCCATTTCTCCTGCAACTTGTATCGCGTAGTGGTCGATCGGAAACTCATCGGAGCTTACTTTCAGACGTTCTGCTCAATGACAAAGGTGTCACGTTAGAGACTCATCGAATCGAAGGCACAACTGTATCGAGCGATAGCGAAAGAACAGTGAGCGTATCCGGATCTGGTAGCGTCAGCACAGATTCCGAACGAACACCTGTTAGAGTTGATTCCCAAGATTCTCAAGTCTCTGATGGAGAACCGGGTGACAGTCGTTGGCCACGACAGAATAGTGTACGTACCTTTTCACGGAATTCAATATAATTTATAGTTCACTGTGTATCGCATTAGCATGAACGTTTCTTTTTACAGCTGTCGATGCGAGAATGGGACATTCCTTACGACGAGTTGAAAATTGGCGAACCTATAGGTACTGGAAGATTTGGTAGCGTGTACAGAGGCTATTGGCATGGTAATGTTGCAATTAAAGTCCTGAACATGGACTACTATTTAGACGATGATAAAACATTGGAAGCATTCAAGTTGGAGGTACAATATATTTTTTTATCGTTCGATCGTTTTTGTTAATTAAATTATGTCGCGGAAATATTTTCTTGGTACTCGAGAAAATATGTTTCTCTCTCTCTCTCTCTCTCTCTCTCTCTCTCTCTCTCTCTCTCTCTCTCTCTCTCTCTCTCTCTCTCGAATAGCTTATTCTAACGCTTGTATCAACGCGATAATGTTTGTTGAAATTTTAAGGTGGCTACATTCCGAAAAACTAGACATGAAAATCTGGTTTTATTTATGGGAGCTTGCATGAAGCCTCCTCGCTTGGCGATAGTGACTAGTATGAGCAAAGGCATGACTCTTTACACTCATATTCATCTGCGTAAAGATAAGTTTAATATGAATAAAACCACTATCATCGCTCAACAGATTTCTCAGGTATAATTATATTTGAAATGTTAAACAAATTTCTTAGAAGAGTCAGTGTTCCTATGGAAAATTGATTGTTTCTTTATGATTATCCAGGGAATGGGATATCTTCATGCTCGTGGCATAATTCACAAAGATCTCAAGAGCAAAAACATATTTTTAGAAAACGGGAAAGTTGTAATAACGGATTTCGGATTGTTTAGTGTAACAAAGCTTTGTTATGGAAACAGGTGATTACTGAAATTTAACAATGGATCTTTCTGCTATCGGACCATAGTTGTAATTTCACAGTTAACACGTTCTTTTTGTATGCAGAAAAGGGAATGCATTGAGTATACCACCTGGATGGTTATGTTATTTAGCTCCTGAAATTGTTCGACGACTAAGACCGCAACAAAATCGGGATCAGGAAGAGTTACCTTTTACGGAAGCTTCTGACGTTTATGCATTTGGGTCAGTGTAACAAGTTCTAGAACACATGTTTATTCACCAAAGTTATTTTGAACGGAACGATTAAAACGATATAAACGCTGCTTGGAAGCTTAATATAAAAATAATAGAAATATTCCATAACAGGACTGTATGGTATGAGCTGTTATGCGGTGAGTGGCCCTTTAAAGGACAGCCTCCCGAAGCGATCATCTGGCAAGTCGGCAAAGGGATGAAACAAACTTTAGCTAATTTACAAGCCTCCCGTGATGTAAAGGTATAATTATATTAAATATAGAAGTAAGCAGCATTGTACGCGTTTTCTGGTCAAATACGTTCACAGAGATATCTGTTTTGACTCGGAAATGTTTACAACGACGCTGCTCGGTACATACAAATTTCTTCGTATGTATTTGTTATGATTTTACTGTTGAATTTGTACAATATATATTAACATAAATTTATTCATCGTGTTTATAGGACATCTTAATGCATTGCTGGTCATACCGCGCAGAAAGTCGACCCGACTTCGCAAAATTGTTAACTACTCTGGAAAAGCTGCCTCGCAAAAGGTTAGCACGTAGTCCTTCTCATCCTATACATCTTTCTCGTTCTGCAGAATCCGTGTTTTGAATACAATTTAAGTCCATTAAAAAATAAATACACTGTTGTTCTCGTAGTGTAAATATAGAGCTGTGCAATTAATTGGCAGATCTTTGTTCGTGAAAGGTAAAATAAAAATAATCACTGAAGGGTTCGTCTTGTCTGTTCTTATTTATAGTGAACGAAGAGAATTGTCAAAATTATATATATATAAAAAAAAAGAAATCACTCTGGTTTTATTGTTTAAATAATTGTGTACGGTTTGTACGTATATCCTGTTTCGTTCTTGCACAATAAATACTATGAAAAATGAAAAAATCTATTATTAAGGAGAAAATGAAACTTGTATTCGGAAACACCCGGGAGACAACAAGGAACACATTAGCTTCCTTTTGTTTTTTTTTTGTTTTTAATTACGTTGAAAGATATTTGTCTGTGGACACTTTTTGCAATTCTTGCAACTGTCTTTGAAGATGAGCAACCCGTAATTTATTTGAAGTTATTCTTTCTAGGAACGTCAATATTAAGGGTCTTGTAATTGTGTCCGTTATGCGTATCAACGCCCGAGTTCTCACTGAAATAATACCGAAATTTATTATCACCAATCGTTGTCACCAAACTGGAATTACCGAATCCGAAAAAGTAATCACACTGACCGGCATTGTTGTGTATACTGGCAAGAATATCTTGATTATCTTCACATTTTCTTGCCATCTCTTCTTCTTCTTGAACCAAGATTTTTGGCAATTCCGTCATTGCCTGCGAAGCAACAGGAAACTGACTATTTCTGAACAAAATTTCAAGTAGAGTTAAATGTGTTATTTAAAGGTTTACTTTTAAGCATTTGTCCAATATCGGAGTATGCACAATTTCCAATGGAATTTGTCTCGCTACGCCGTGATGCGATTGGAAACAGGTCACAGAGATTTCTTGCTCCTGTAAAAATGTATTATTATCGGCGCAACGATTAAAAGGATATCATAATTACAAATACTACCTTGGATTCTTGGCTCTCTGAAAATACTGAAAATATCATTCCCACAAAATTGGGATCCATTGTTTGATACATTGTTTGAGTTACGATATCTAGAGAATAGTTTTAATTATTAGAACAAAATCGCTCGTCTTTTATAATTAACAAGCAATTAACAGGTAAATTTACCAACGTGCGACGGACCAACTGTGATGTGCGGGTGCGAGTGGTACCAGCCAAGGACGCGCACAGGTTGTTTTAATTCCTCGGTTAATCGTTCTGCTTGATTAACAGCTTTGAGCAGCTGTATGCTGGAGATCTCTACCCTATCTTTCTTTTTAACCAACCGTCGCAAAATAATAACGGCAAAAATTTGTGCGACGCCAGATACTGTCTAATATAAATTGTTTACAAACAGATATACGTATTTTATCGAACGTTCGAAGCGTGGTTTCAAAAGATATGTAAAAATAACAAAATATGATAACATACATTTCCCATGAGTAGACCCATAACTTCGAAGCTCTCTGTCGAGAGAGCATGCTGCAGACACACCAGATACACATCGGTGTGTAATTCCACTCTTTTCAGTGGAAATTCAGCCATTATAATACCTTTGTTGTTGATATAGTTTGTAATGTGTGTAATTAAATCTGTGAATCTGAAATACGATATTCAACATTAACTTCGTGTACGTTCAAATCAATGATATTTCAATAAAAATCGTTTCCATAATAAAACGGATTTTTTATAGATTGTTATATTTATTTCACAAGTTGCATTATAAAAAGGAAGCATATAACCTTCAATTTCGTTCGAATCGATACAATTGATTATAAAATTCTAAAGAAAGAATTTGAAATTGATTTGCCGATAAAATAATTTTTATTAGAAATATATGTATATATATATATCATAATAATAATAACTTGTTTAACAGGTTCATGAATATGAATCGATGAATTGCAATTGTCTTCTGTTAATTGTTTCGAGCAAACATCGATGGATACTAATCCATTAAATTAGTATATAATTATTACACGCCTAAAAACGTATTTGTATACACAATGTAATTAGGCACTTTGATTAATTGCTTCGACACTTTTTCTCGTACTTTTTCTTAAGGATATTCTGAGAGTACAAACATCGTTCCGAGCGGATCAGAATATTTCTCACTGACTGGTAGCGATGTTCGGCTGTTTGGCTGTCATCTTTGTTTATAGAATTCCTGTGGAATAATTTCTGGCATAGAGGATTCTTATGGAGATGAGACTCCGATGTTTCTCGACTTTGAAAGTTTCATTTCAAGCACGCATGCGTCCGCAAGCAGGTCCATTGTGAACATTGGTTTGCATCTCCCATACTTCCATATTGAAGCGCGCGTGCTTTTACAAGGTTGCGCAAATGTCCATACGAAATAGATCAAAGAATTACTATTGAATTTCGAAAAACATTCAGTTATTGTCAATGGAAATAATATTCTCAATCGTATATTCGATAAACACCATATCGCATTTGAAATATTGCCGCGGTCATCAACGTTTCGTTTCTGTTCATGTTGGTTCATGTTCGAACCAGTTCGAACTTGTCGCTGTTGTTACCAGTGTAACTCGAATTACAGGTGGCGCTCTGTTTCAATGGAAATAAAAACTTGCACGCACAAAAAATATGATTACCATTTGATGTTGTTGCTTCATAAATTTCATACAAGTGACAAAAACGGACGGCGAAAAAGTGGCTTGACGTAATAATTAATACTTGTATACGTCGAAGCGCAGTGTAATGGTATCGTTGGCGTTTAATAATCGTTCGGAATGTCGATTTGAAAATTGAATGCAACAAGCTGGTGACATTAGCTCTCTTATTGTGGCAGCGCCGGTGATTATATGTAATCTAACCTTGATATTCTGACGTTTGGGAATTTGACGGCAGTGTTATTGTAAAAGATGTAATGCTCGGTGAATAATTGATTCTTCTTGTTTGTTCCACGCGAAAGAATAGCAAGTTCGAGCGGAATGCACGATGCGACATTTGGCTTAGGTTACTTTTGCAATAATTTATTTTTAGCACAACAAGAATTTCATCGGAGACGAAGTTCTCTTCTTTCGACCAACTATATTATTTTTCAAAAATATAAACACAGGCGCAACGACACGCAATATCCGATATATTTGAAACGCTATGTTACGCGATCGTAAGAGCAGGTAACTGACAACGTACATCGTTCTCCACTTACATTGTACACATTTTCCTTCCGCGAAGATTACAAGTAATTTACGAAGCACATTCTTAAAAATCCATAGAAACTTGTAACATATTTCTATGAATGATTCGAACGCCTAAATTGTATTTCAAATCGTTCTTAACCGAGTCAATTCGAAATTTCAGTTTTCTACGTTCTAGAAAATGTTCATAATATTTCTCTCTCTCTCTCTCTCTCTCTCTGTGTGTGTGTGTGTGTGTGTGTGTGTGTGTGTGTTGTGCCAGTCGCGCGTTTACAAGATTAAACATTTATATTTTGTGTTACAGGTAGTTTTTGGATCTATCGGTTGCCACAGGTATAATGATTTCAGAAGTAGGAACAGAAGGCTATCAGCCGATGACAAGTTTCAACGATAAAAGCCTGTTCAAGCTGCAATGTTTGATGAAAGCAACAGAAATACAACAGAGCGCTCACTGTGAACACGAAAAGAAATTGCTCTTAGCGTTTACAACTTGCAACGCAGAAATCTTTTTGTATTACAAGAAAGATTCTACGTGCAATCCAATAATTAAAAGGATTCCTTGGTTTCAAGGGCCTCATAAACAAATCTCGGCCTTATGTTTCGATTATTTCGGGAGATGGTTGCTCTGTACGAGCATCGACGGATCCGTGTACATAATTCCTGCTTTGTGTTTGGTCGAGGAAAACTGCGACACAGACGAAAGATGGACTAGCGACGATATAACATCCTTTCCTTCGATTAGTTCGCAATCGTCTCATTCAAAGTATGCGTTCGTACAGAATACATGATTCCATGTAACTTATGTTTCGATCTCTTAACGATTTCATTTGTTCAGGCCTACCGCTATAGCATGGTGGCACGATGAGGCAACACCTGCTGAAATTGGAATTATTGGCACTGAATACGGAGAGATAGTATTCATAAATCTTGAGACTGGTTATCAAACGAACGTTACTCATATTAATGGGAATATCGTTAGTCTTTGCATATGTCGTGACGAAAGCAACGATAGCGTGTCTCTTTTGATAACGAGCCAGTCTAACCAGCAGTGGCGACTGTTTTTAGAGCAGCACACGTACAATTGTTTGAATCACTTAGAAATCAGTAACTCGTACAATACGTTGCACACGAATGATACAATTTACGACGACACCAGATCATTCGCTACTACTAGATCCAGATTGCAAGGACTCAAACAATTGTCGGTGGAGAAGATTGCTTTACTTAGGCAAAAGATACTTGAAACGAAAAATCAGACTTTAGGTGAACATTTATAATTGTATTGTTTATTCGTTTCGGAAGCGGTGGGTATCGAATTCATTCGATTCCTTTTATTTTACAGATATCACGGGCAACCGACATAATCAGAATGCAAACGTTAACATCGACACATCCGTAGAAGTAAATCAGAATCAAATGACTCCAGAACCGATATCGGAAGAAACTTTTCTCATGTTTCAGTTCGATAGAGACGGTCGCCAGCTGTACACGTGTTACCATTCTACCACAAATTATATAAGTGTAAGGGATCATCGATAAAATTTTGTAATTCGATGAGATAAGCACGATGTTCGAACAACTGTTTATGTTTTAGGTGCACGGGCCCGATTTATTTACTGTACCTTTATCGGCGCATAAAGTATTCGAGTCTTGTAGAAATGTTTTATTAACGCAACATTTTTTCTTTATCACTGACGCCAGTCAGCGTGTAATGTATGTAATATCAAACAGGTTATCCGAAACACGTACAGACCTTAATTGGAAATTTAATCCAGAGTGCATTGTTGGTCACTTTTCTTTAGTGAATAGTAAAGAAGTGATACTTGCTGTGTATAGAGCTATTGACAATACGAATAAACCAACCACTCGTGATACTAGAGGCAAATACACGTTACCAAAGGGTGTAAAAGATATTAAGATCGATTTACCTTATGTGGATACTTGTATAATTGTAACAAATCATTCTGTGTACAAAGTTGTTCTGAGGTTGGTGACGACGTATCTGTACCACGTCGTCGCTCCAATAGAAAATTCTAATGGGATACATTTTTACAGGAAGTCGGTGTTATCGGTTTTCATGGAGTTAGTCCTGAAAGACAACGATCCGGAGAAAGCGATAAAACTGGCAATCGTATTCGGTATTAATGCACAGCGGTTGCTAGAGAAAGCTGGTGATATTCTTCTATCGAATAAACAATCGTCGCGTGCTGTAGCTTGCTACAAATTGTCGAAAGTAAGCAATTTTTTGTTTAATAAAACGCCTAATTCAGATGTTATTCAAGGTGATCGAATTAGATCTCTCGTGCCGAACGAGAGAATTATTAATTCAAGAATGTATCTTCTTTCAGTGCAGACTATTGAAGGGTATATTAAAATGTGCATCCGCTGGATACACAGCGGACCTGTTAAGTTGCCTTACACACTGTTTAGCATCACCGACAAGTAGTAAATTGCCTGTTACAACAAGAATCCATCTTTCTAATTTATGCGTGCTCGCATTTATCGAAATGACGCTCAGAGTTCCAGCTCAAAAATCTAGGATTATTTATAAAGAATTTTTGTAAGTTTCCGAATAATTTGCATGCGTATTAAGGTCGGTTTGTACGTGTCTGCGCGGTGCGGATAGTACGAATCGATCTTTAATCGCGCGAGCTCTAATCTGAGAAAAACCATTTGAATCGCAGGTATTTCCTGTCGACGAACTCCTTCTACGACGAATTGTTGGTGATTAATATTGCCGGACAAACGTGTCTATGGGAGGTGTTGCATCACTTGGCAACACAGAAATGCGTTTACGGACAAATGTTGGAAGTGCTCACAAAGACAATACATTCTTTTAGCGCAAACAATTTTCATCCGACATCATGTAACGTATACTATTAATGCGTTCACCGTATACGTTAGAAACAGTCTGCATGGCCTATATACATATGTTTGTCGATTTTAGATGGTTTATTGATATGCATAAGTGAACCGAGCTTGATGCAAGCCATGTTAGTAAATCCTGAGTTAGCTAGAAGTCACATGTCCTTTATTCTCGATAATCTTCAAGACTCTCAAATTTTTGTACTTCAGGTAAACGTCTGGTTGTTTATAATTCGCTCTCGGTGATTATTTTATTTCGCCTTTCTAATTCATAAATGTTATTTGTTGTTGGAAATTAGAGATTAGTAACACTTTACGATCCAACGAATCCAGTGATAAGACCTAGAATAGTTCACTGCAGGCTGCGTCATAGAACCACTTCGCACAGCTCGCAATCTAGTCAATGCGATTCTATCGATCTCGTGGAAAATGTAAGTACAACGTTATCAGGATACCGTCCGTACAATGTTACACGTGTTTCCATTCTTTCGTAGGAGGAGGCTGATGCGTTGGTAGAAGAAATCATAGAAACTTTTTTACTCGTTTTACTGACTTTAATCTGTAAGAAGTCAATTCTGCATCAGGAACCGGTCGTCACGTGCAACACCGAACTCCTACTACACAAGAAGGTTTTCAATCAACTTTTTTTTACCCGTTTACATGGAACAGAGTAATGTAACTAATGTACGTACTAATGTACGTTTTCAAACAGGATCCACACAGACCTAATTGCATCGCGGATTTCAAGAGGAGGGCGCTCTGCACTGGATTTTGTCACGTCGGTCTCATCAGAAACGGGAACGTGTATACATGGGGTAGCTCTGTACAGGGGTGTTTAGGTAAAAGCCTTTCGAAACTATAATTTATTTAGTTGTTCCACCCGTTATCGATAATTATTTTTCGTATTTATCAGGAACCGATCTGTCACTGTTGAGGTATGGCACACCTCAATCGATACCCTTCTTCCGAAGCATGGAACTGGAGGTGTTCAGTGTTTCCTGTGGCCATTGTCACATGTTAGCAGTAACCAATAACGGCATTTACGCCTGGGGATCGAGTCAGTTCGGCCAGTTAGGTTTAGGCAAAGTTCTGCAGTCGTCGACCCCAGAATTGGTCACGGCTCTAGCTCAAGAGATCATTGTCGACGCAGTCGCCGGGCAATACCATTCTGTCGCGTTGACTTCCGACGGCAGAGTGTTCACATGGGGTTGGGGGGTTCACGGTCAACTGGGGCACGGTACCACCGATGAGAAATTGACCCCCACGTTGGTTACATCGTTACTCGGTGTAGTTGTACGCAGTATTAGCGCCGGCCATGCGCACACACTGGCCCTTTCGACAGACGGTCTTGTGTACGCTTTCGGTTGCAACGTATTCGGACAGTTAGGCATAGGGAGTAATGTTAAGAGTTCAGTGCCAATCAAAGTTTTATTACCGGAGAAGATATCTCTCGTTGCAACTGGGTACTTTCACAATGTAAGTTGTATTCGTAGTTATCGTTGCAATACAGTTGTGGGTCGCTCAACGACCGGGAGCCTACCGTTAAATTTCATACTTTCTCCAACTGAAAATCCGTTTCTCATTTGTTGCATATTTTTCAGCTTGCCGTTAGTTATACGAACAGATTGTACATATGGGGCGCCAGTCCTCAAGTTCTTCGTCTGCAAGCACAAACGCAAAAGAGAACTCGTATATTGGAGCAACGGGACGTTATAGTAAAACAATTTGAAAACATCGACGAGTTCGAGAAAGTAGATCATGGAAATGACAACACCGGCGAAGAGGCTTTTGACGGTAATGCACAAAATGAAAATGCACAACAGAGAAGTACTACAGACACCCGAAGGAAACAGTTAGACATGTGTTTGAAGAACGTAGATATGGGATCGTTGGAGGAGAACGAAGCGCATTTGAGACCGGCTCTAGTGGACACCAGTTTGGTGAGAGGAGACATCGTGCAGGTCAGCGCGTAACAAAGCATCTCGGAAGCTTTATTGAGATCAGTTAAAGTCAGTATCTAACTTGAATATGTTGCGACAGATATCGACCGGCTGTCACCACAACGCTCTGGTGACGAAGGACGGGTCTCTGTACGCATGGGGTAGAAATTTGGATGGTCAGATAGGCAACGGTACCAAAAGAGACGTACCTATTCCAACGGCTCTAAATTACAATCCTGCGTCTATCTTCGCACAAGTGCCCCCGAGACATAACGCTTACGAACGAAGGGACGATGATCAGGAATTATCGGAGGCGAGCAACGACAGAAATGGAAATATGAATGGGGAAGTTAAAACGTACCAAACGGAGAGTCACGAAGCGAAAGAGCGAGAGAGTCCCGTTATCAAAACCGTAGGGGTCTCTTGCGGATACGATTACACCGTTGCGATTCAACCAGGTAGAAATATTGCGCCACATTATTCTTTCGAATCGGATACATATCGCGCGTACTGTTACAGGAGGCACTGTATTGGCTTGGGGCAACAATAGAAGAGCTCAATTAGGTCGGCTCCCACCGAAAGATAGTCGCGACTGCGACGACAAGCTTGTCGTAATTAAGAAGAGGGTTGTCAGGGTTCTTAACTCCACGCACGTCGCATTGGACGTACCTAGCCAAGTTCCTAATATCCCTGCTCCCATAATCTCCTACCAAAGTTACGATTTACCCTCTCTTGCAGGTATGATTCGCCCGTTGAGCGTCATCGAGAGATCACCGGGCGAGGCGACGCTGCATTACGCGTTAGAATATTTCTGCGGATTGTACGACTCTTCTAGAATCATGGACAAGGTTGGTCTTTTTTGATCCTGCCAATTTCTCCGGAACGTATCCAGCTGAATGTACAATATTTGATTTGCAGTCGATCGAGTTAGGAAATTATCAGGCTTGCTCAAAGATAGCCATGCTCCAGCACAATCTTTCCGATGCGCTTTCGTATCAATTGAAAATACTGCACGCGCTGAGCTTGCAGCCTTGCTCAAGATCGAAGTCTTGCGACAGTATATGCGACAGGTCTGAGAATAGGGCCGAAGAGAGTTCGGATACGAAAAGACAGTCGTCCTCGTCGAATCGGCACGTTAAGAAGAATACCGAGCTGTTCAATGAACAGGTGGAAAAGAATTTAATCGATTCCGTAGAGGACTGTGCCGCTAAAAACAAGATGAAAATCCGCGCGAGTAAATCTCTGAACAGTCTGCAGTTGCTGCAGCAAGAGTTGTACACTTTCGACTGCCAGGGTGGCTCCGAGGAGTTGTGCAGGGAAATGAAATGCGACAAAGCACCTCTAGGTATCTTCGAGGATACTTACGATTCCGACGTTGGTTCCGATTCGCAAGATTGGATGGAGGATATCATTTCTCAGGAGGAGAAGGCAACTGGATCCACGGGAGATTCTTCGTTACCTACTACGCCCGCTAAAGAGAGCATCGATCAGGACGAAGCGTGCCGAAAGAGCAGAAAAGAAAATTATCACGAAAGGAAAACGTCAAAATCTAGGCAAGACAACGTAACCAACGAGGCTGTAAAAGTACTGAAATTCTTCCTAAGCGAAATGGAGAACGAGACTGATACGATGAAGTGTAAATTACTACAGGACATCCTAGATTTTTGGATAGAACACGACCTGCCGATACACTGCATAGAGAACACTTTCTTCGATCATATCGAATCGATTTTCTATCCGCTCGGATTGTTGCTATTTTGGTAGGGCTAACACGATAGAAATAATTTCTTTTTTCTTTTCAATACCGTTGCATTCCGACTAATCGTTCTCGAAATATTTTGGCAGTCAAGAGGTAATGGAGAAGTACTTGGACACTAACAAGAACGACACGGAAGTCAAGAGCTTCACAGCGATGAACTATTTCTCTTCGAAATTTTGTCTCCAAGTGTGTTCCTTGTTATTACATCATATTGGTCAAGGTAATCTCATTATTGTAGGATACTGTTAAATATTGGCTCGAGTCGTTTAATATGATTTTTACCGTGCAGATCAACCTACTCCCGAGTTCATTAAACTACTGTCTTCGTTAACCGCTGATCATTATGGACCTCCGCTTACCGGATACCCTGGCTCAAGCGCAAACAATACGTCGAAGCAAATGATAGAGGGTGTCATGAGCACTATGTCCATCGAGACGCACGACTCCAGGTCATTCGTGCACATAAAGGTAAGTCCTAATTATTTATCGAAATGATAATTGTTCATTATCTTCATTACGATACATCGATAAATCACTGTAATTTGAATTCGCGACTCGGAAACGAAATACCAGAAGAATTCTAAAGGAAAGATTTTTGTATTCAGGACCCGGACGCTGTGTATAGATTCCTTGAAACGGAAGAGAACACGATGGTGTTCACGTGCGGTCATCATTTCCCAATGGCCACCTACCAAACCGAAATGATTCCGACGATGGAAACGGAGTTGTTGGCATCCGACTCGCTGGTTCTTCCATGTACAGCTCAGTACTTAGGAAAAATGTTGTCTCAGACGTCGAAACCGGAAATACTGTGTCCGTTGTGCATACCGCGGGCATTGGGAATACTGGTCAAGAAGAACAATGGCTGAGACGTACGTATCCGAGATTCGATGTAACGTAAATTCGTGTATGTATATAGATTTCCCCCTAGCTCGAAAGACTCGAATTATAAAAACGGACTTTATTCTCAATCGATCGAACCACTTGTAGAAATAGTTGTCACTGGAATACAGGAATATCGTACCCGAGAAACATAGTAGAAACAGGATCCAAGCTCTCTATTACCTCTAAATAATACTTTTTACATTATTTACGAGCGTAGATGGTTTCTGTGATGCGATAGCGTTTTCTATTGCTCGCGACTCTGCAAGTCTTTCATGCAATATCCGAAGATTATACTACGCACACTGAAATTGAACATACTCACTGTAGGAACAGACTTTTTATGTGTTCCACTATTTTTAACAAAACCTTTTTTAATTATAGAAGCGAATGGACGTTGTGCTTTGACGTGTTTAGATTCGATCGTTCAACATCATAGACTCGTTACGATTCTAATGTTACTTTTTAATTGATAGATCGAGTGTGTAGTTAGAGGCAGTCAGTACTATACGCGTATTTTAACGTGTAATTAACGTTCACGATTCACATACAACGATTACAACGGAAAGAGAAAGAAAACAGAACGAGATTAACGATTTGTCTTTAGATTTTTCGGCCGAATAGATTTGAACGGGGATCGTTGCGTTAGATTGGTTAGATGGCGAATCAACTTGAAATTTGACGCAGTACGTAAAACACACAGAGAACCGAAGCCATACGCTTTTAATCCTTCTAAAATTCGTTGTCAATTATCCCGAATGATACAACGCATTTCATGGTTCGTAATGTTAGTTAATACAGTTTTTCGGACTGCACGTTTTACACAAAAATTGATAATCGTTTTAACGTGAACATTTCTGTTTTATCAAACCTGTTATATACGACGGATGAACAATTTTTAATTCAACGGAGAGATTACGATATCGGGTCGAAAACGGCTATAAAAAATATGTTATACCCATACGAAGTCAGTATTTGTTAATCAACCTGCTGTGGACTGCTATGGAGAGTATAACATGTACAGTAGTTATTGTATTAACGATGTATAATAGAGAAGAAGTATATAGGGTCTTCGAAGTATATGCTAGAATTGTATATTGGACAGCGGATCTCGTTGAAGATCGGAATCGACGTCTTGGTAATACATATAAAGAATATGTTGTTGTGATTCTTCGTGGACTTGTATCTAATTTTTGAACTAGATGATCAATTTATCTATAAATTAAGAAACTTGCATCGAAATCGAACACGATACGGTAGAGCTTAGAGAAACCAAAATTGGATGACATTAAATTTTAGTTGACTCGAATAGATGCCAACAATTAATCGATGCAAATAGTGAAATTAAATTGTACAAACGTAATTGTACACGTAATTGTTATTATTGAAATTGTACGATTACTGCGAACTAAATGAAGACGGTGAACAAAAAGTTAAAGTTCATGATGAAATAATATTAATAATAATAATAATAAAAAAAGAAACAGGTCATAGTCTTATTAATTAAAAAGATTTAATCCCGTAGATTTAATTTTTTCGACTTTGCCTGTAATTTCATTTGAAATCTTCATATAGATCGTAATAATCCCTTTATTTGAGAATTATTACTGCCGAGTATTTTTTTAACTTCCTATTTTCTAGTAGGATCTAGTATATCTAGCTACGTTGAAAATATTCTTATTATATATTTTAAATGATTATTGCATTGCGTACCCCTTTTCGTGATAGTTTGAATACTGAAAAAAAGGGAACAATCGTTCAAGGAAGTGCAATATTTTACATGTAAATTAAGTTACCTCTAATTCGATAGGATATTTTAAAGTGCAACGAGTTGCATAACGAGTGCGACAAATTTTTTTCTCAATACTTAACGTAACACGTGAACCGAACAAACATAATGAAATAGAATTGAATCCTCGGCTACCGATGTCGTCCCATAGACTTTGAACATTTTCTGCTGAGTTCGTTGTAAAACAAATGTTAAATTGTACAAGTATACGAACTGCAATAATTCTGTAACATACATACAAATGTACAGCTCTGAATGTCCCTATATATATGAAGTCTTTCACCTATAGTACTTAGATGATTGAAGTATTGGGTCAATAAATATAATTATTAGCGAAATACGAATCGTCGACGTTTTATTTGTTTGCGATTCTAGCAATAAAACTTGTCAAGAGAACTATTTTATTTTCCATAGAATTTTATTGAGAAAATAATATATCCATAATATATGTTTTTCCGTACAATATCGCTGTTCTCCCTTGCACACTCGTAACGATCGAGTACTGCCTTGAACAGTACGAATACTTGACCTGATAACGATCAAAAATCAAGACGGAACGTTCTGGGATTGTTTTCCGAGGACAAGATGTAATTTTGGAATTGTTATTCGGAAGACAATCATTAAATTTCTCTCTAGATATAACACAGCCATTAAAAAACCCTGTCGGTTGCCTATCCTCGGTAGGCAAAGCGTCAGCATTAGATCTACAATTTGATCATCCTCCTTCCATAAAAAAAAAATTATTATCCAGTACCTCTACAGCACTCGCAATCATCGATCTCGGACTCTATTCGGGTCTCCCGAAAATCGTAAAAATTGTGGGATAAAAGCAACAGGTTTCGAGTTGAAGAAAGGATAACGATTAGGGGTGATGAATTAGAGATTGTTGATTTTACTGGCGAGGGAATCGAGCTCGGAACGAATAGCTTGGGGCAAATCGTCCCCGACTTGCGCGTCGAAGTAGTGCCTGAGCTGTTCGACCTCTTTCTGCCAGAAGTCTCTCGGTAATCTGAACAATTCGTCCATGTTCACCTCGTGCTTCATGTTCTCCAAGTTGAAGGAGTTCGATTTCGGCAGGAGACCGATGGGAGATTCCATTGCGATGTCCTCGCCGTCGATTCTGCGGATGACCCAGTCCAGGACACGGGAGTTCTCGCCGAATCCTGGCCAGAGGAACTTTCCGTCGTCTCCTTTCCTGAACCAGTTCACGTGGAATATCGCCGGAAGCTTCGCGTTCTCCGCGTTCGCCATGCTGAGCCAGTGGCTCAAGTAGTGGCCAAAGTTGTAGCCGAAGAAAGGCCTCATTGCGAACGGGTCGTGCATGATCGCTTTGCCCTGTTCGTCGAACACACTCGATTACGATTAACACCATTCACCGCACTTTATTAGGTTGGCAAGAAAGTAGTCGTTCGGTATTTCAAGGTGAAACAACTCTCACCTGGTGCTCAGCGGCAGCAGTAGCTTCGGACCTCATCGAGGCTCCAATGAAGACTCCGTGTTGCCAATTTCGAGCTTGATAAATCAAGGGGACGCCCTCTGGTCTTCGACCCCCAAATAGAATGGCGTCTACGGGGACACCAGCTGGATCTTCCCAAGCCGGGTCAATGATGGGACACTGTTTCGCCGGGGTGCAGAACCTGGAGTTAGGGTGTGCAGCAGGTGTCTTCGACCCCCTGGTCCACTTGTTGCCACGCCAGTCGGTGATCTACAAAGATTCCGCCAGAATCGTTAAATCGAACAACACACATTACAAACAGTTTCCAAGATATTCTATAAACATTCTTGTATTGCGTTTCTGTACTATAGATTCACCTCGACGTTCTCGTTGATTTCCTTCTCCAACCCCTCCCAGTAGACCCCACCGTCGCTGGCGGCTGCCACGTTCGTGAATACGGTGTCCTTGAAGATGGTCTTCATGGCGTTAGGGTTGGTGGCGAAACTGGTGCCCGGCGCGACCCCGAAGAACCCATTCTCAGGGTTGATGGCGCGCAGTTTGCCTTCTCGGTCGAATCTCATCCAAGCGATGTCGTCCCCTACGCATTCGATCTTGTAGCCAGGCAAGGTTGGCCTCATCATGGCCAAGTTCGTTTTGCCGCAAGCGCTAGGAAACGCGGCGGCGATGTAACGCTTTTTACCTTTCGGGCTCGTGACACCCAATATCTGGAAACGGTAACCGATACAGAATCCCTTGGACGACTTAACAAACGTGGATCCTCTCTTAATATTCTTAACAGTAGGTTCTTAACGGTAGAACAAAAAAAAACTCTGCAAATCTTCTGTAAAAAAAAACGTACGAGCATGTGTTCAGCCAACCAGCCCTCTCTCTTAGCGATCGTCGAGCCGATCCTTAAAGCGAAACACTTCTTCCCCAGCAAGGAATTTCCTCCGTAACCACTTCCATAAGAGACGATCTCGTTCTTCGCTGGTCTATGCAGGATGATGGTCCTCTCGGGATCGCAAGGCCAGGATGACACCACTGGCACCTTGGTATCCAGCTTCGGAACACCGACCGAGTGCAGACACTTGACGAATTCATCGTTCCCTAGAGTCTCCAGCACCTTGCTTCCCATTCTAGTCATTATCCTCATCGAGCAGACTACGTAAGGAGAGTCTGTGATCTCTATTCCGATTTTTGAGAGCGGAGAACCCACTGGACCCATGCTAAACGGGATCACGTACATCGTTCGACCTGGAACCACCAAATAGTTGCTTCGAGGGATTTCAAGATTTGTTGTTGCTCGCCGACCATCATTTCCAACCAAATAACATCGAGCGATACTCGTTTCAATTGCTATGGATTTTAAGATAAATCGTAGTACAAGGGATTAATCGAGTTGAAAGGGGATGATGCTGACCCTTCATGCATCCTGGAAATCGGTCTAGGATGGCTTGGTCCATGCCGGAGGGGGAGATCCAGTTGCCAAGTTCTCCAGTGACGCCATCGCGAGGGATGGGTATCGTTTCTCGTTTCGTTTCGGTACTGATGAAGGTGCGCTTTTCTACCCTGGCCACGTCCGCTGGATTCGTTCTGGCCAGCCAGCTGACAATTCAATGCAACGAGTTCCATTAATTAAAATTAGCATATAGCATTCAGGATGTTAGGGCAGGTATACGCGTTCGTTCCGTTCTGTATCGTCAGAACCTTATAAAGACAGTGTTATTTAAGTGTTGGAAAAATGCCAACAAATTTGAAAATAAGTAAGGTCGTACACGTGAGTGAGCCGAAGTCGTTCTAAAGACTATAGATGATTCTATTGACGCACTAATCTAAAGAATTTTACCTATTTCTGTCCAGAATGAAAAGGATTACTTACCAATTTTCATATTTTGGCAACGATGTGATGGTGCCATTTTTCTCCAGCAGTTGCAACAAATGTTCGTATTCGGCTTCGCTGCCATCGCAGATGTATATGTCTCTCGGATTGCAGAGGGTTGCGCATTCCTCGATGTACGAGCGAATTTTCCGAGCAAGAGACTCCGCGGGGGTGTTCAGCAGGGGTGTTTTCCCAATGAACTCGTAGTTGTTGTTTACAGCTGGGCTTTTCGCTGCGTGAGTCACCAACAGCCTCGGTAGCCTGTAAAATGTAAAAATGAAATCATTGTACTCGCGAGCGAGACACTGTCTTGCAGATCGTCGAACAAACTATTTCATCAAATTTTTACGAGCTACCGTGGCGGTATATCTCTTATCGGTCGGCGAAGCAAAAGTGCATTAGATCGCGCGGCGACTGAATTGTGTAACAGGTTGCACCGCGGGAAGGCTGTTCGTTCGATCGATCCACTCTCACTTCATCGAGGACCTTGTCCATGGAAAAAATGTATTTTCGCGTTTCGAGCGTGCCGCATGGCAGCTGGTTTCTGTGGTTCTCACCGTGTCGGAATCATTCACGCGTTTATGTATATTCTCCCGAATCGGATTGCTCGTTACGCCTTGTGACGCAATTCGGTGCGCGAACTTGTTTGCTGGATAGCAGGCCCATTTTCTTTAACGAGCCAGCAACGAAAATTTGACTGCATCCGCGCGGAACAAAATAGAGAAATCGTTTCTGCGAGCAGGGCAACGCGGACCGGTATATGTAGTTAAGAATTATGTAAGGATCAAAGTCCTGCTTCAAACGGTTTACAAAATTCATTCGGAATTCTGGATAGAATTCGTCGCGATGCCATCGGATTATTTGTTATCGCGTCAAGTATTGATTCTGTGATAAGGCAGCCGAATGAATCTCTCGGAATAAAATAATGCATACGTTTTATCGCGTTCGCGAGGCTATTGGGAAGTAGATAACTAAGGTCACGCAACAGATGCTTCTAACCAAAGCTACGTACAGAATAGTAAATCTATCACCTGATACCTGTAATACATAAAACTGACTGAAATGTAGCTGTAACGAAATACGCGTTCGAAGATAAAGAGTACAATAAGAAACATCGATAAACATTTATATGTCGTAGGCGATACTACTATTTTTTAGTCTAGTGTCTTGTCGACCCCTTGACACGCGGTGTAATTGCTCGGCTAATCTCGAGCAACCGCTATCGTTGCTAATCAGACTCTAATTATTACAAAGTGTACAAAATTCTGAAACTGCTGACTCGATAAGCGATACTGCAAATTATGAGCTAACTCGTTACAATTCGTTTAATTACATTAGGTTCGGTTAAAAGGATGAACCTGCAGGCTATGCTTGCGACGCTAACCGTTCAACCCGGCTGGCAGAGTTATGTGCATGTTGTACCAAGAGGATATGAAGAACCGAAGAACCTTAAACGTTCTTTCCACCGCTACTTACTGCGGGTAGGAAAATTGAACCGCGTGAGTCATTCCTCCGTTCGTCTGGCTGGTCCGATGACAAAGGATCGCGAACCGTGCGGTCTGACCGGTACAGGGTGCATTCACCGTTCTCAGCAGGCCCGAGCAGCAAACCCTGAGTCCGGGGGTTGGTCCAGCAACAACGGAGAACCGTCTGGTGGTAACCCTGAGACCGGTGGCGAAGCTTGACCACCGAACGGGATCGATTCTTGGCAACATGTTGCTCGGTGATCGCTTTTATAGGATCGACAAAACCAACGAGCAGACCTAGGCGATTCGATTCACGGATTGGCCGAATGCACTTCCGGTGGATAGTGGGGGGAGGCCGCAGAAACGAAGATCGAGATCGATCGGCGGAACAGTTGCACGGAAGGATCGTCCTCGATCGGGAGCTTCGTTCCGAGGGTCTAGGGTGGAGAGAACGATTCTGTTTCGTTGGACCGGTTGAATCGGTTGTAGCAGCAGTTAATCGATTCGAGCAACGATCCAGAAGCGGGTAGATGTTGATTTTAGCGGTTCCGATCGACTACTCGACACGGCGGAACGACGACAAGCTTGGTGATCTGTTCGACCACGGTCGAGCACACGGATACTACTGGCAGACTAACCCGGACAGGCCAAGCTGCAGAAGTAAAAGCAATCGCTCGCCGATTAATCGACCCACACTCCCGTTAACACGAAATCACCGGCACCGGTCGGGTTTTACGCTGAAAGCTTGCTAGCGACGCTTGCTCTTCTATTTTTGCGCGAACACTTTCCCCGGTCGCCCGGTATCCGCTGTATCGTTCGCCGCGCGACGATTATTCGCGAACTGACGAGCGACTCGCTCTCCTCCGCGAATTATCGGAGCGCACCCGCGACATTTTAGACAGGTGACACGCGTCGCCTTACGGTACATGTTGTATCTTTTGCAACCGCTAAATTACGTTTGGCAATCGTGTCGGTGCGGAGCGACGGAAGCTTTGCAGTTCGAGACCGAGATCCTTTGGATTCTCTGCCGCCTGCTGCGTCTACCGTTTTTTGGTACACGCTCGGACTCGTTCAAAAATTTATTATCCGATAACGGTAACTGATAATAATTATTAACGACTCCGTTATGGTCGTTTATACGAACGAAATAGACTTTTGTTCATGGAACACGCACATCTGAGAAACAGAGTTTTGAGTAAAGATTGTATGCTTTTAGTACTCCGACAAGATTGATCTTCGCTTGTTCGTTTCTCCAGCCAAGATTACAGATTACAGAATGTTTCGAAATTCGTTGACAAGAAGTGAAAATGATGCAAACTCTGTTTCTGAGCGCTGTCATTAAGTTACGATTACGAATAACATGTTGATTGTCGCGGTTCTTGTGTACAAGTGACACAATCGATTATCGTAGGTTTTGAAATTGATTTCGTAGTTGAAAATCAATTAAAATATTTAAAACATCTATTATCACAATATTACCGTCTTTCAATTAATGATTCTCCGATGCGACGATTTGAAAAGATTTCAATTGAAAATTAAACTACAAATGATCAACTGTGGCAACCACGAATTAATTTGTACACATAAAGGTTTCTCTAATCGATTAGAATTGCCACGAATGTATACAAAGTTACTATGTATGCAAAGTTACTACATATAGTGGAAGAAGAAGCCTGATTCGACGATGATAATGAACCGAAAGGGATTCTTCCAATATTAAAACAGGATTGAGTCACCGTCGCAAGATGTATTCTACAAGTTCTACGCTTCTTTCAAACGCTACTTAATACTTTCTAATTAATGACTTGGAACCTCGGGTCGCCACATTCTTGTTCGCAATGCAATTTCACCATCGATCTGTTGCCGATGCCAATCGCAATAATCCCTAGAAAACTGCATAAGTAAGTGCTCTTCTTTTGCGTACACTCTCTCGTCCATAAATCGTTTCTTGAGTGCCTGAAAAAGATCGGTTTTTGCATGAAAATTGTCGATGAGAAGATCGTTGGAAAACAATGGAGACTGTTGAGTGTTAGCTATACGATACCGGGAATCGGATGTTAGTTTGCATCGCACCGGAAGACGTCGATAGGAAGTCGGTATTTTGAAAATACGGACCAAAGTGTCGCGACTACATCCGAAACAGAATGTAGTCCGATATCGATCGAGATTGTGGAATAATTGTTTCGCGACTGCCGATTCAAATTTCTTGCGGTGATATTATAATAGATTATCCAAATTTCTTGGATAGATAAGGACGGATCTTAGATTCGAAGATTCTCGAATGTTCGGCGCTATGGGGACGATTCTTGAAAATCAATTATTGCCGAACGCAGTCTCGGTATCTAATCGTCGTCGATGTCGGGACAGAATCGATCCTTTCCAGATAAAAAGAAGATGAAATTGTCGGTGAACGTGATTAATTGTCTAGATTTCTCGGATCAAGATACGCGACCTTTGCCTCTTGATTCTTTTCGGAAAGTGCATCGAGCGAATTCGCAAGCGAGGAAAAAATATGAAGTTGCCGAGAACGAGATTGCTCGGAGAAAGGAAATGTGTCCGGCTGTTGTACTTTGATCTAAGCTGGCTAACGCGCAGCTCGTTCAATTTTATTTTTCACAGAGACTCTCGAACAACTTCGAACTTTGTTTGGGGTCCAGAGTCGGTTGTCTTTAATCGTGGTGATTAATTTCCTGGAAAATTTCTGCAATCCGTTGCAACGTTAACAACCGAGCTCATTGTGCTTTCGACTATAACTATCGATCTAAAACATGTTTATTTTTTTAATAATGAGTTTCCAATAGAACTAACGTTTGGTCGAGTCGATGGAAAAAATTAATTATCCCCGATAGTTGCTCGAAACCCATTGTTCCTATCTCCATTGTCGCAATTTATTCGTGTCCGGTCCAAGGCGACGTTCCCCGACAAGTTTATCAGCGTTTATCATTTTTCATCACCCCATGCATTTAATTGCAATCGTTGTTCAACGAGGTTCATGTCCCACGAGTTTTTCCCTCAAGGAGATAACACTTTGGCTTTTCAAAATGTCTACGCCAGTCTTCTTCTAATCATTTTCTATGCTCATAATACGATGCTGACGTTGTTAACAAACCTTCAATATACAAATAAAGTGATCTTGTTGCAACCGTCGAGTGTACACGCACCACACTTTTTAATCGCAAATGTATACAGCTGTGCACATTCGTCTTATCATGTTCTTTTACTAATTAAAATTCCGTCCAACGATCCGAAGAACCGTTTCTCAAACCGTCGAGGACAATTTGTTTACTATTTTCTTCTCGTAATCATTGCATAGATTGTCGCATATTTTTCCGAACTCGTTGGTACGCGAAATCATTGGCCATGTTATCGTTTATTCTTTGCACTCTGAAATTTCGAGTAATCCCATAGATTTATTTTGACAGCACGCGCCTTAGCAAAGGTGTCAAATGTTATCGCGGTAGCCAGCAGTTTCTTGGAAAGAAGACAACGATCGAAAACTTGCGTGTCATTGTGTATAACTTTTAGCAACCACCTGACCCCATTGAATCTTACAGTTCTAAAAGTTGGAACTGTGGACCTTGCCGTGTCAACGATCGTGTCAGCTGATTCAAGTTAATCTTTGTCAGCTCTCGGTATATCGATTCGTCGTTTCTACAATTATTGCGAGTGGTACAGAGGGCCTAAAAGTCGTTAGCGTCTCGACTGCTCTCGAGATTCTTCAGTCCCTTTTCTTTGTTTCGAATCATCGATAACGACCCCCTTCCCTGATGTCTGGACGATTCGCCGATACATTCTGTATCTACTCACGATGCGTTTCAGGGTACGTACACATTCAACGGCTCAACGGGAAAGTGGCGCGTGTTTTGACGTATCTGGAGGCTCGGCCATACAGTCGGCGATACGTTTATCGTTATTGATTGCATAATGCGGTAGGCACGGCCGCGAGTTTCTTATATGTCAACAACGATTTCATAAGGCGAAGTTATTCCAGTCGACGGCGTTACTTTGTTGACTTTCGAGTCCATCTGTTGGTCCATTTGTTTGTCCCAATTTCTTTAACCTGCGGTCACTCTTATTCGGTATCGGTCAATTCTTTTTTTCGGATGCTGTGCAAACACTTCTTTCCTTTGCGATCCTAAAAAACAACAAGATACTGTAGCCTGTACTGTAGCCAGGGATCCCGAGATCGATTTCTCAGTTGTCGAACGGTTGCTTCACATATATATTTCTAATTAGAGGACCCCCGCGACGCGACGCCTCGCCGGAAAGCTCAAGAGACGTTTATCTCTGGTCTTTAACCCTAAATGCTCGTAATAACGAGCATCCATTATCGTTGCTTTTGCTATTCAATTTTCTTATGCTGGTTGCTCGCTGAAAAACGAAACGATTTCATCAGCTCGCTATTGTTTGTCTATCGTATCGAATTATTTTATTAAGAAATCGTGACGACGCGTCTGGCGATTCTCTCGCCTCGTTTAATGTCCAATCTTAACAGCTTCTTGTTGATTTATAATTGTTACGCTTTAAAAAGCATGGACCAGAGAGCTATGTAAAAATGATGACCAGAGCTATGTTCTGCTCTGGTTCACTTTTGTTTCTCACTTTCAAAGAATCAGAGCCTTTGGTCCCTCTTTGGATCTCCGATTCGCACCTTTTGCTCCGGAATAATTACTCGACATACCTGCGTAATTAATTAATTGTTCCGATTCCCTTTCGAGTCTCTACATGTATTCTCTGGTTCTATTTAGGTAAAGAGCGCGGAACCACGAGTTATTGAGTTAGTGTCACTCGAATATTTCGATATTTTCTTACGCCCTCTAGGATATATTCTAGCTGGAATAAGAAACAGAAGACTACCTACCAACTGCTACTAACAGCATTTCGTCGGTGCAGAAGACCACCGAGTAGATTCCCGACGGTAAGAAAAAAAGGCGAATGAAGGCATGAAATGTTACATTCTCCGACGAACGTATGTGAGTTACACAGATATTTCTGACGATGTTTTCGCGTTGGTTTCTAAAATCTAAAATACATTCGACGCGAAACTAAATCAAGAGTATTTATTTGAATTTTGTTTGAAGTTAATACTATGTTCAAGCGAATTATTGGCAGCTGCTGTGCATCTCCAGAAACCAGAAATTTTGGCCTCTTTCTTATGCTAAAAATACAAATATCAATCCTAGGAGATCACTGATTCTATGCGTGTTTAGAGTTGGTCAATTTCAAATCTTTTTGCCGCGTGAAAATGCCCGCCATCTTTCTAATAACCGTCGAACGCCGCTTACCGAGCGGCGCCGCTAGGTGGCACCACAACACTTCACAACGGCCGTTGCTATACCTTTCAAACACGCATTTTGAACCACTGACCGTTTCGAATTGTCACGCGTAGATATTTCGCATTTTCTCGTGAAAATCTACAGAATTATACCCGAAAGAGGCAATAATTTCTGCTTTCAGGGGGTAGAACGTAATCTTATTTAATTTTCATTAATATCAATCTATTCTCGATCCATCATGCATTCTCGCGGTAATTTGTTCTTATGTCGTAATGACCGAACCTATTTAAATTCGTTTTGGGATATAGAGAAATAAACTTTAATTTTGGTTCACATTCATTTTGGTTCTCTACTCAAACTGAATTGTTCATTTGCTATTCATTCTGATTGTTTGCTATTATTTCTGACTGTTTGTCTGTTCTTTCTGTTACAGATTCCGCGGGCAAAAAATCCATCGATCGAAAGCATCGATGCTACATCTATATGTTCGAGAATCAATGGCTAGACGCCAACGACCACTTCGAACATTCATCAAGCAGTGGCGGACGTGTCAGAGTAAGTATCCGTTGTTTTTCAATAATATTGTGTTGTTGGTTATTCTTTTTGAAAGAATTAGTGAATAATTAATAAATATTAGACTTGAACAATGTATTTTGTATTAATTCGAAGTTTCTTTCGTTTCGTAACGGTCAATTCTATTTGAAACCGTTTCGTGATTGTTCGAGATTCGGAGTTCAAATTGTGGTAATTATCAGTCGCGTTGCGAAATCGTTCGAAGACGGCACTTTTTCAGTCGTGTTGACAAGCAAGCGCTACCGTTACTCGAGGCCGCGTAGGCCGTGTCCGCGTCTATTGCCGGCAACCGTCCACAATTTGAACTCCGAACGGTTTCGATGCTCAGGATCATGCTAGCGATCTTGCGCCAATCGCGTACGACCCTATCGATTCACTCGCCGAATATTTAAAGGCCCTCCCTTGGCGGAATGGGCCTCTTTTCAGTTCTCACGTGTACTTGTTAACATCTTGCGTTCTTTTTCTCAGTCTTTCCTCTGCGACAATCACTGCGCTCGATATCACAATCGGTTTGCTCGTTTTCGACGATCAATTGAATTCTTGTCTTTCGCGTCGCGTTGCGTGCTTGTTGCCTCGCGTGAAGATTTCCTCTCGTACGCGGTCAAGATTTCCGTCCGCGGTGATTCTCTTTACAAGAATCACTCAAGATCGTCCGTCGCGCTCAAAAGGCAACGTCCAGCCACGCTCCAAGATTTCCGCTCCGTCAACCATCTTATGGTCGCGAATCAAACCACCGATATACTTAAAATAAATCGCAGTGTGCAAATTTACTTCGCCGAACAATTTTCTCTTTCCTTCTTTCTCGCCTTTTCCTCACGCGCTCATTTCTGAGCGGTCCCAGCCTCAGGCGCCTCCGACTGTCAGTCGACGCCGAACAGTGATGTAAAAGTCTAGATTCTCAAATTTCC
Source organism: Lasioglossum morio (assembly GCA_916610235.2). Lineage (NCBI taxonomy): Eukaryota > Metazoa > Arthropoda > Insecta > Hymenoptera > Halictidae > Lasioglossum > Lasioglossum morio. Next base: position 553,457 of record OU744323.1, read on the forward strand.
GTTTATACTAATTTTGACTTTATATTTCAACTGAATTATTTCTCTCTCTCTCTCTCTCTCTCTCTCTCTCTTATGCCAAAAGTTCAAGTTTTTGAGATAGTGCAAAAATCCAAGATCTGAGATTTCCATAATAGAGTTGGTTAATTTCAAATCTTTTTGGCGGTCAAGAATGTCCGCCATGTTTGAATGCAATAACCGTTGCACGCCGCTTACCCAGCGGTACCGGTTACCGAGCGGCGCCGCTAGGTGGCGCCACAAGAGTAACGGCTATTGCAAATTTTCAAACAGGCAGTTTGAACCGTCACTTACCGCCATTGACAGCTTAGAATCGTTGCTCGTAGACTTTTCGCATTTTCTCGCCAAAATGTACAGAATTACACAAGAAAGAGTCAACAATTTCTGCTTTCAGGAGGTAGAGTGTAATCTTACATAATTTTCATAGATATCAATGTATTCTCGCGGTAATTTGCTCTTGTGTCGTAATGACCGAACCTATTTAAATTCGTTTTGGGGTATAGAAATAAAGTTTAATTTTGGTTCACATTCATTATGATTCTCTATTCAAACTGAATTGATTATTAACTTCCCAATTTATAGGGAAGTTATTTGTTGTTAATTTTGATCGACTTTCTGCGTGTTTTCGATTGAAATTAACGAATTTGTTGTTTCTGTTACAGGTTTCGAGGGGAAAAAATCCATCAATCGAAACAACATATATTGGTAGCCGAGACCGATACTATCGATGCTATTCGAAAATCAAGAAGCAACGTCATGTGGAACAGTGGTCAAGCAGGGAAAGACGTGAGCGTAAGTATCCATTGTCTTTTCAATTGTACTGTATTGTTGATCATCCTTTTTCAAAGAATTAGTGAATAATTAATAAATATTCAATCAGAATTATTTATTTCTTATTAATTCAGAGTTTCTCGTGTGTCGTCTCTTGTGCCGATTAACTGTATTTGAATTCTTTTCGTGTTATAAAATTCTAGTTTCTTTAATTTCCGATAAATTAATTTTGCCTTTATATTTTAATTGAATTATTTATTTATTATTAATTTTGATTTACTCTGTCGATGACTGTTTGTCGATTGAAGTTAATGTATTTGTTCTTTCTATTATAGATTCCGAGCCTATTGAAACCGAGATCAATCAAAAAATAGTGTGACTAGGTAAGTAAAAGGGGCAGTTTTCAAAACGTGACGTCTCTGACGGTCAATCAATTAAAATTACATGTAATAATTTTTCTGTTACAGGGCCTCAAGGTATCAAATACTTTACCTGGATACCTTGATGTCTCCGACTCCCAAGACTCCAACGCCAGGAATCCAACGCCAGGACTCCAACGCCAGGACTCCAACGCCAGGACTCCAACGCCAGGACTCCAACGCCAGGACTCCAACGCCAGGACTCCAACGCCAGGACTCCAACGCCAGGACTCTTCTCTTCCCCCAACAAGTAGTGAGTGCACAAACAACTGTCTTTCTTTACCACTGCAACGCGACACTGTCTACCCTCGCGAATTTTTAATTGGTGAGAGTGGCGAGAGATCGAATAGAGTCTCCGGCCTAGTAACCGTGTTTATTGATACGCAAGTATTATGTTCCGAGAATTATGTCCCACTGCCACTTGACGTATCAAAAAACAGGGTGACTAGGTAGATAAGTTGAAGGGGCAGTTCTCTGAACGTGAGATCATGTTTTGTATTGAAGGTTACCGCCGCGCTAGTCCCATTTCGGGGGCAATCGCCGAATATCGGGGACTCTCCCCCCTCCAACCCTCGGGATTCTAAGGATCCACGACCGCGGTTTATTATTATTACGAAAGTTGAACTGAATGGACGTGTTTTGTATTAGCTCCGAGCTTCCCTCTAACATTGTCAACCGCGTTTCTTGTTATCGAGACGCAATACCAGTGATGCCAGAAAGGGACAAAACGGACCCTCGGTACTCTCCTCCTTTTCCCCTTCCACTATCCTATTCCATCACTATCTTATAGCGATGTGGTATTTCGGATCACCATTAGTCACACACGTGCCTATATCGCTGAATAGCACAGGGGCTGTGGCAGTCTTTAGTAGTATCTCGTTACACAGATATTTCTGACGATGTTTTGGTGTTGTCTGTGCTCTCTCGACTGCTTTGCCACTTTGAATTTCTACAGAGTCGGTAATTCAGAACCGTAGATAGAAAAATCACTGATATATATACACATACTATGAATCACTGATACATATAATATGTATACATATCAGTGCTCGGTGATCTCTCCTTGAAGTAGACTTTCGTCGGAGGGGTCGTCGTCGGTGCTGATATTTAGCATGGTATAAGGGGCATAGGTTCTGTTCCATGCCAAACATCCGATATCCTCCGACATCTATCGAGGCCGGAAGAAAGTTGGTGGCCGCGCGACAAGATGGCCACGCGCTCGGCCGGTAGATCGGTTTGATTTTACGTGTTCCGCGGTACGTATCAGCTGTTCGGGTGACAGTTTGCCAGCCGTGAGCAGTGCGTCGAGGCTTATTGTTTGGGAAGCAATATGGCTATCTGGTGACTAGTAAGAGTGCGATACGTAGACAAAGGGGCAACGCAGTTCTCATGGTAGTTGGAGACGCGTTGTGCGTGCCGTTCTACCTTGTCTAAGTAGAAACCAACCCACGGGGAAGTTCGTAGAATGTTGGAGCTGGAAGTGGTGCCCGAGAGATCCCTCGGCTGCGAGCAGTGGGAATTTATTTTAGGCAAGTGACGAAACCACTCGTAATGTATCGCGGCCTATCCCGTATTACGCGTAATTTTCAAACGTGTCAATCTCGATCGAAATCGATCCGAATCGATCCGCGGCAGACGAACGGATCAATGGGAAGGATCGCGGGCCTCCGAGGGCCGTAGTGCGTCTTATCGATGCTGCCGTGATACGAGCGAGCGAGCCCGCACACTCGCACACCCCGTAATATCGGTTCTATTTGTAAACACCTCCGCTTGACAATCGTATGCGCGTAAACAAAGAAAATGGAGCCCGTCCGCGGATAAATATTTTGTTGCCGGATTATGTAATTGTTGACAGCCGTTCGCCACTTTGTTGAGCGTTCTCTGGGGCTGGGAATCCATTCTTGGACTGACAATTTATCAGAAATAGACGCTCGGCTGTGCCACCCGCTGAGAAATACAGAGCCGTCCGCCGAGAGTCGTTTATTTAGTCGCGTCGATTCGCCTCGCGTCGGCCCGTTTATTTATGCGCATTTACCATCAAATAATGCATATCCGAGTTGATATTAATTTGTTGCTGTGCACGCACACGCACACGTACGCGACGTAGCACTTGGGCCGATCGGATGACTTTTTGCTGACTCGGGTTTTCTTTCTAGGTATGCATTTTTCCCAGTCTGTGTCAATAATACAATCCCAAGTGGGCATTATAAGAGGAGTACAAGTACTTTATAGCGATAGCGTAAGTAAATTTATGAATGTCAATTGAATTTTCAATCGAATTGTTTCATTAATTTTTCTTTTCTCTATGTTGGTTGCGGTCGAATCGACATCTGATGTGCAGAATCCTTTAGACGTAGACTTAGTGATAAATTTACCTCACGACGGCGTTCGGCTTATATTCGACCCAGTGGTGCAAAGGCTCAAGATAATTGAAATTTATAATATGAAACTAGTGAAACTCAAGTATTGCGGTCTACCGTTCAACTCCCCAGAGGTATTGCCATCTATCGAACAGATTGAGCATTCGTTCGGGGCTACTCATCCTGGTGTTTACGATAGCGACAAGCAGGTACAGTGTTTTGGTGTTCTTGACAACTCCTGACAAATACAAGAGAATTATTTGACAATTTGCGTTGTGTTCCATAGGTGTTTGTTTTGAACTTCCGAGGACTGTCGTTTTACTTCCCCATCGACTCAAAGTTTCAGCCTGGGTATGCTCACGGACTTGGGTCGTTACAATTTCCAAATGGGACTTCCCCTCTCGTCGCAAAGACAGCTATCTATGTTGGTAACATGGCTGCTGGGAGTGGAAGCGACGAGCACAACCTAAAGACACCGCCACCTCCCCTACCGCTTGTAATTATTGTTCGTTAGCGTTGGTAGTTTCAGACACGCGTTGGCCAAGACAGCTTTAACACTGTACATCTGTATTTTGACAGGTCTGCTATCATAATAATCTGTATTTAGAGAAAGCAGACGTTATACGGGATAAGACTCGTACTCGTGGTCTTAGACTGCATCTCTTCACGGAAGGTAGCTCTGTCACCAGGGTATTACTCGAGCCGAAGAAACACTGCTTGACCAAAGAGGTATTATTTTAGAATTTAACTCGTAACACTCCGAGATCTTCCTCGGATTATCTACCAGGGACTCGAAGGCTATTTATTATCGGCTATTTACTATCTATTTATTATCGGCATAGGATTCTACCAATACGGATATCATGAAACAAAACTTTTTATGTTCTTTCGAAAAGGAGACAGTGCAGTTGCAAAGGGTTGATTTTATGGATTAAATGAGCAGTGAAAAAAATACTGTGCGTTTTCAGGTGTTGTTCGGCGATACGTGCGAAGATGTGTTGAGCGCCTTGGGCGCGCCATCACGTGTGTTCTTCAAGGCAGAGGACAAAATGCGGATTCACAGTCCTCATGCGCACAAACGCGATAAAATAAGGCGATCCGATTTCTTCTACAATTATTTTACCTTAGGATTGGTAAGATTCTCGAGAAACGTCTTACGATATCAAATTAAATACTGTTTTGGACCACAGTCTAATTATAATGCACAATTTTAACTAACGTCGTGTCTCGTTCGCAGGACGTTTTGTTTGATGCCAAAACCCAATGTGTTAAGAAGTTTGTGTTACACACAAATTACCCGGGACACTATAATTTTAATATGTATCATCGCTGCGAATTCTCGTTATCTCTGCCGCCAGAAAATAATTCCTCCACTGAATCGGGAAAACTCATTGACGTTTCCCCATCTCCAGTTACGGTGAGACATGGAATCTATTTTAATTTCTTCTCTCCCCCCCTCTCTCTCTCTCTCTCTCTCTCTCTCTCTCTCTCATCACTCATGCTATTTATTCGTTCGAGATAAATGATAGAACGTTATCGTTGCTGACTCTGCGCGTTCGCAACACGGTTGCACCATCCGTAGTTGTCGTAGGAGATAAACCGTGACTTTTCAGATACAAAGGAAGTATTAATTGGTCTTTATTCTTTAGATCACTGCCTATACTAAATGGGATAGAATAAGCGAGCAGTTGAAGGCCAGTGCGAGACCGGTGGTCTTAAATCGAGCGTCTTCGACGAATACGACAAATCCGTTTGGATGCACGTTTTGTTATGGTATTCGCGACGCGATTGTCGAAGTTATGGCGAATCAGCACATCGCGAGCGTAACTTTGTACAGGGCGGCGTGACCTTGATCATTCGCGCGACATGGTGCATTATCGAGCGCTCTGTGAAGAGCTGACGGAAGAAATGGCGTTGGAATGATGTGAAACAAAAAAAAAAACTCGAAAAGAAATATGTAAGGGAATAGGCAAGTTTTAACGTTGGCAATCGCATAATAACAGTTACTCCGAAAGGCTGCATGGTCCCGGAGGGAAGTGATAAGAGCGACGCGGTGTCGAATAGTAGACGCAGTTCTTTTTAACAGTAACGTTTTAACGTTAAATGCATGTACGAGGACGTTAGGGAAACCAGCTAACGTTTTTTTGATTGCCGGGAGAGAAGGTGATGCAGCGCGAGGCTCAGAAACCAGACCGATATCATTTTGAATATCACGTATTGTTGCTTATAATATTTTACATTCTTCCTTGGATTCGTCCATCGGGGAAATAAACGAGCGGAAAACAAGGGAAAAAAAGCAAAAAGAACATCAACTAAGGGGTACAAGTGTCTGCAATATTCGATAAATATCATATTTAATATACTGTTTTTATCTTTTGGTTATAAGTTTTAAATATAGCTGAGAATAAAAAAAAATGTGGTTTTGTGTGAGCGATCAATAACTGTAACGATTTGAGCTCGATAGATTGAAAAGAACAAAAAACAGAAAAAAAATAAAGAAAAGGAGAGAGGGGAAGTAGTTCCAGAGGATATAATAAGAATTTTGATAGTTGATGAGTCTACGGTGATTATAACAACAATAACGATTCAATGATCGTAAGACAAATGTAATCATGTGCTTAGTGCGAGTGCGAAAAAGAAGATGTCCGAGTTTCTTGTATGAAAATTTTGTAACGCGTGCTGCAGGTAACAGGCAACAAGCAACAAAACAAAACAAAAAACGAATGGTACAACCGGAAAATAAATATCGTTCGGGTGTGAGAACCGTGTTCTGGCACCCGCCCGGTCAGTCTGTACAGAATTCTACGTAACAATGTGAATTATAGTATTTCGAATATACTATACGTTAATTTCTTAACATAGCACTGACTTCTCTTTTAAAAAAAGAAGTACCGAGACGACACAGATTATATGCTAAGCGGAAAAGCGTATGTTTGTCTGTGCAAGGGGAATTAAAACAGATGGCCTGTTTTTTTACACTCCTGTCTATTGTACACTCTTGAACATTGTGATACGACAGATTTTAAGATTTGGGAAAGAAAAAGAAAATAGATTACATTGACTACTTGTTTGCATTAACACAACACACATACAACAGAAGAAGAAGAAGAAAAACCGAAAAAAATACGGAAGGAGATAATAATTTAGTTGATAATATACTTTTTCTTATATTTCTCTCTGTGCAGTTAGGTAAATATTGCGGTATGAATGTATAACGCAGAGCTCGGTTAGACCCGTTAGTGTTTTTTAGTATTTAAATGTAACAATGAATTCATCTGTAAAACCGCCGCAACGCGGCGACTAACGGAAAGTTCGTTTTTCGTTTCTTTTTTCTACGAATTTTGATTCACTTTGATGTTAAATTGCACAATCGTCTAAATGGCCCTATCTCCGAGTTGTTTCCCAGTAAATTGTATAGGGTAACGCGAAAACAGAGCTATGTTTTATGTATCGTGTAAATCCTCGATATAGTTGGTATAACCTACAGTGATTATAAGATCATCTGTAACGAATAATAATCGTGAAATATAATAACGAAGACCATTCTATGGACACACGTGAAATATTGTACGATATGTATAATTACTTTGATTAACACTTTTAACCGCACAGACTCGCGAACATGCTGTTTCTCTTATTCTCACATTGACTTTAGGAAAGTATCAGGGACGTTTGTGTATTCCGAACGGTTGTAAAAACTCTTTTCTCCGAATCTATTTGCGCCTTTCATTCGATCTTTATTCGAAATTCGAAGACGAATTGATCTGATTACGCCTGTCTCCTAACGGGAAACGAGGGGAAGCACTAGAGACGTGCGCGAACCTGAAAATCATCTTGAATACGTCAGGATTCCTTAGAATGATCAGGATTCTCGAAAATTTCCGGGTTATCCTTAAGAATGTTTTGAGATTCCCGAATATTTTTGGTAACACCGATAAATTCGAGAACCCGTCTTGATCCCGAATAAAATTCTCGACCCGAAAGAAAGTGTTAATCGATGCATAATCGTTAGGTTATATGTAGAGAATTCGAGAGACGCGGACAGCGCTCGTTCGGCCAGGAAATCGCGGCTGTCCTTGTTTCTCGGATTCTATTTCGAATACCTCCTGTTTTATCAACGCTACGTCGAGCTATTTTTGCGTGGAAATTATCTTCGAGCGAGTATATAGATCGTCGAATTTTTCCGCGTGTCACGCTAAACGGGAGAAAAAAAAAATAAAAAAAAACTCGTCATCAGCGAATCGTATGGAAATTACGTTCTCTATATACTTACTTCGAGCGATCGCTCCCAGAGAAGTCTCTCTATTTACTTTATACGAGAAGAAGAAAATCATTTTGTATCGAATGGACTATAAAATCGTGTAAAACCATTTTTTCTATTGAATCATTTCTCTTTCGCGGATATATCTGACTTCGACAATCCTTCGCTGTACGTGTTACTTTCGAGAAAACCGTTCTGCTGATTCCGGTCGTGTTTCGAACGCAATAAAACAGCTAATTTTTTGTTTATCGTTTACCTGATTTATTTCCTTTTGCGTGGACTGCGAAAGCCGTCGAGTGAATAGTTCGGACAGTTCTTCTGTGATTCGGAACTTCGCGCTTGTTTATATCTGTTCATCTTGATCGCGTTCAATCGGTCTCCTTGCGTCATGGTGCGCGAACTCTGCGATTCTCTTTCCGAATCATCTGCTCCTCTAATATTCCTAAGCCTCCCTGCGATTAAATGTTCATTGAAAATCCGAGTCATTTTATAAATTGGAACTACATTTAGATTAGCATTGATTTCGTACATAATTAGTTGGTATACGAATCGGAGAATTAGTTAGCGTGAAAGAAGAATTATATTCGCGCGTTTAAACACTCTCCTATGCAAAAAATTGCTTCCAGAAAGAGATGCGTGCGCATCTGCGTTGGATGCGCGCGCGGCTGTGCACTCGAGAAACCGCGGCAAAAGAATCAAAACGTGCTGCGCGCGCAGTCGACGATAGATCGATCGATAGATAGATAGATTTGCCGCGCAATTAAGAATTTTCAAGTGTTTTCCATGTGAAACTGTGGTATTTTGGAATTTCAGCCACCGAATTAATTCTAAATGAAATAGTTGTACCAAATGTTCTTCGCATAGTCTTCTACCGAGTAAATAAATAAAGTAAAATTATTGCTATCGCGGAAGATACTTACCTAGAATTCGTGTGAATTTCGTGATGTTCGATTTTTCTGCCGGTGTATCGTGTTTGTTTGGCTCTGAAATGTTTGGAAAATTATTTTTCTTTAGTAAATCGTACCGGTTCTAGAAATTTTTTGAATATTTCACCTGGACACGCGGTCGGAGATGATTCGTGTGCGTTTCTTTCGATTTTGTCTAGCATCGAATAGATTCCTCGTTTATGGTGTTGGTTGTTACCAAAGTATTTTAATCTGCAACAAAAACACTGAACAATTCATTCCTCCGTATAAAAAAAGAAACGATAAAATAAATTGATGGAATGAAACGGTTGTTTTAAACCTCCTACGCCCGACCACACAAAATACAAAACACAAACGAAAAATTACTATTCCAAACGGATGTTTGGCTGATGATGTCCGATAAAATTGTTATTATTTATCGTTGCAAATATTTCGTTGGGTGACCTGTACTGTTCGCCGGCGTTCAGCAAATTTTTCTCCACGTTCTCCAGCCACGTTTGCTGATGTCCGATAACGGAACCGGGTCGGCAAATCCTTATCCAAGCAATAGCTTCTCTCGCCGTCATTTTGTAATGTTTTATCAAGTAAGCCGCAATTAGGGAACCCGTTCTGCCCAGGCCGGCCTACGATACCGGCATATAAACAGTAAAATGAATCCAAGGGGACACGAAAACACTTTTTAAAAATGGAACTCCGCCGATTACTTTGCAGTGGACTGCTATCGGCCCGTCGGTATTTTCGCTCAGTGAAAGAAATTGATTTAGAACCCTCTTCGGCGGAACAGTACCGTCTGGCATGAACATGTCGTAGTGGGAAATGCCTGCGTTGGTGAATCTGTATGAAAATATAATAAATCAATTATTCGCAGCAGGATATTAGAAAGAGGATGAAAATTTACATACCTCGACGCGTCGTACACTTTCTTATTCAATCTGACCACAGCGGTGACACTGTTTCTTAAAAAATAATTGATGTAACATTCAGGGGGGTGGTACGGCGTTCCCGGTTCGGTGCTGGGGCCCACGAACGCCAGAAATTTTTGCGGCACCATCCAATTCAGATTTCCGTTCCTCATGTCCTCGTATTTTTCGTATTCGACGAGATCGAAGTCGTCGAAATGAAAAAATCCGAACGAGGCTGCCTTTTGGAGCGCGTTTAAACAATCTATCGAAATATATGTATAGAAATATTTATAGAAATTGTTAAAGAAACGTTTATCCAACAATTGAAAGATCGGTTCGCGTTTCTTACCTAGTATATGGAGGTGGTATATAGAGGACCCCATGGAAGCGTCTTGGAAAGATGCGATTGGCAAATCGCTTCCCATGAAGAGAGTGTTGTAAGCTTCCTTGGGGCTTTTGTTCAAGTACAACACAGCATACGAAGCTACCAAATAGGCAGCGTTTGCCCTCTTGTCGTCTCTCTGCGCGGTATAGTGCACAATCTGTTTATGCTTGTTCGCTGGGCTCTGTAGCTTCTTCTTCACGCTGCTGCAATATCTGTTAACAATTTATATCACTGTACTAATTAGCTGTACCCGCGACTTTGTCCACGCGCCATAACAAATCCTGCTAGATTATTAACGTAATTAAATTTCCAATCGCCAAGGTGGTCTCGGATAGAGACAGAGATAGAGATGGAGATAGAGATAGAGATATTATTTTTCGACAAGAAAATTTCACGAAATCAATTAAAAAATGATTAGAAAAAATAGATTTATTACGATAGTTATCGGTAGATGGATATTTTCAAATAGTTGCGGTTCAACTGACTTGTAAAGGCAAGCGATATTCAGTGGTCCAAAGTCATTGTAAAAATTATTATAAATCAGTTCGTCGTCGACGGTGAAACAGTGTATACGCGCAGAGCTTCTCGCATATTTCCGTCCATTAGCCAGCGTCGCGAAATAAAATCGATCCTTGATGTACTCGCAGATGTGGGTAACGTCCGGATGATTGTAAACCGTAGTGATATCTAAGGAATAAAGAAAATGAGATTTTTGTGAAATTTTACGGACCTCGAACGGTGTACCTTCCACGTCGACGAGTCTGTTGCCATAAATGTTGCGATAATTTCTCAAGAATCTCGAGTTCTTCGGAACGTACATCGTTGAGCGATCGAGCAGCGTGGAAGAGGAAAAATGATTTTCCAAAAACTTGGCGCCCCACGATCTAGGCATCAATCATGTTTCGAGTATGGATATATCCAGTTGCTATTGCTAGAATTTTCTGGGTTTTGCCAGTCGGTCGTATCCGAATCAATCGCATCTTAAATAGAAACTAATTAAACTGGATCTTTTAATCGGTCAATTTTCGATTGGTTCTCGCATACTTTTCTCGTCCTCACAGACATCTGATTTCTCGGAGATAATTACTGTGCATCGAGTGCATGATTCGCCGCTGGTGCTAGATTGTAAACAGAAAATATTTATCTAATTTTCAAGAGGAATTTAATTATTTCACACCCAGTACACGATTCAACGATCGCAGAATCTAAACAAATTATTTTTTATCGGTGACTCAGGGGTAGAAAAACGGTTATGACGGATGGATTTTATAAAGATCGTTATGCTACGAGACTTACCCTCTGAAATTTTCATTTTATAACCAAGAGAAGTTCGTCTTTCGATTTAAGTACTGCAATTTACCATATCAAATTCATCGTCTCGACAAATCAGTTTGACCAAAAGATGTTTGCCTTGACGTCGCGCTTCTCAGATTTTTCTCGCACGGCTACCAATTGCGATCGTTTCGGAGAAAAACTGTCAATTTTTTCTACGTTTTCGCGTGTAACTTCGCAGTTTTACATTGCACTGAAAATTTTTGTACACCCAATAAAATTAGAAAAGATCGTCCGAGGACTATTGAACTAAGCAAACGTTGAAGCGAAGCTCAATTTGCCGATCGCATACGACGCGATTGTTTCCGGAGGGCCGGGAAGATTTCACTGAGCTCGCGAAGAAGATTTCGAAATCGGCGATCGATCGGGTCGGTCTCGGTGCCACGTTCCACGGTTTCCGGTGTTCGGGCTCGATTTTCCACGGAGCTGCACGCATCGATAGCGTCGCATCGTGACGTTTCCCTGGCGGATAGGCGGTGTTCTCCATCGAAATCGGGTGGTCTGCGCGATGCGACGCGACGCGACGCGACGCGACGCGACGCGACGCGACGCGACGCGGATGCGTTCCTTATCCAGGTTGCATAAACGCGCAGAGGAGAGACCGGCCTCCTCTGGTACAATTTGTACCGGGAAGTACTTGAACATGCAACGTGTAGAATCACGGCCCGACCAGGGGAGAGACCGACTTAGCCGCGGTGCGTGGATATCGTTGCCCGTGGCCCGATCGGTATTTACGATTCAAGAGAAATCTCTCTCTCTCTCTCTCTCTCTCTCTCTCGAGACAGGAGGCGGCACAGTCCATCCGTCTGTGCATCCATTCCTGCGTCCGTCAATCCGTTATAATTTCTCCGTTAATAGAATCCGAGATTTCGTAGCGATTCGTGCAACGCATTCGAAACGCCCGTTCTCTCTCTCTCTCTCTCTTCTCTTCTTCTCCGCCTTTCTCCCCACTAGAATCATTCTTTCTCTGCCCCCCGCGTGTACCTCTTTTCCTTTGCTACGCACGCGTTTCCACTTCCTCGTCATTTCTCTTCTGATCTTGAGTTTTCGCAGATTTTCCTATAGACTTTCTTGAGGGTTCTCCGCAATCTGGTTTTTGCGCGTCGTTGAATCATGTTCGGTATCCCTCGTATCCAATTTCCAGATTAATTTATTTAGCAGTTCGAACGTCCCAGTGTCAGCGGACGAGGGGAGGGAGCACGCGTCGAGAGGTAATAGGTTTTTACCCTTTCTCTGAAAATCCTACCAAAGTAGTCGAAGAAAATGATTTTCGTGTTGCGAGCCGATATTTCGCGAATCGGAGCAAGGTCGCAGTCAAAGGCGAAGAAAGAAGGCAAAGTACACTTTCCGTGGAATGCCAGCCGTGTAATCGAGGCCTGCTAATTACGCTTCCAGTCGGTATCGTTCGCGAAGATCTATTTTAAGCGCGCTCGTATCTCGGGTAACGTTACCGCTCGGACGAGAGCCCCGCTGAATCCCGATTCTTTTCTCTCTCTCTCTCTCTCTCTCTCTCTCTCTCTCTCTCTCTCTCTCTCTCTCTCTGCCCCTGGCTTCCCCGCCAGGTGTGGAAGAGAAATATATTTTTGCCGTTTTCGAGCCGAGTCGATCGATCGTCGAAACGGGCGAGGCATCTTTATGAACCCTACCGGCATTGTGCGTGGGTGGGACCGCCGAATATGGTGGCCGGCTTCGCTCCAAGATGAACGCAGTCGACTGGCTGTGGCTCTGCTTCGCGAATAAGGATGTGACGTAGTTATTATCCTCGCCTATAAGGAAAACGGATTTGCTGTTAATAGTCAATATGCATTAGAGAGACAATGAGCGGATCTTCATGCCGCACACGACGAGACCACAGAACAGAGGATGTTGCTGGCCGCGATTCGGCCTCCAAACGGACACCTTCTTCGTGGATTTAACGACCAAACACTCATCGTCAGGTACACCGACTATACCCAGGGATTACCTCTGATTCATTGTCTTTCGATTCCGTCTCATCCGTCTCATCTGTTCCCGATATTACCCAATCCGCGAACTCGTTCGCTGGTTAAATCTAGACTAATTACTTACACTGTGGATCTTTGTGTGAAAGAAAAATTGTCCGCGGCAGCTTGGCGCTGTTCCGTCCGTTGACGCGCAGACAGGGAAGATCGATTTTTCGGGCCAGTCATACTAGAACAGCTCGTCGATAACCCGAATACCGGAAACATTTCTATGTGAAATAGTTGCATAAGCGAGACCAGCGGTCTCTTCCGCAGCTGGATGATTACGGGTGCGGGGTCGGCTGAAAGGGGATCGGGGAGGGCAGAGCTCGGGAGACAGCGAACTGTGAAGGATCGACGATCCATCCAGTGGCTCCAGTCCCGGGAACAGAAATTGTTACGTGCCCGGTCCGGTCGTCGTGATCCGAATGCTCATGCGTATCGGTCGCGGTCATCCAGCGACCAGAGGAGAGACACCGGGAGAGGAGAATTTCCCTGGCGTGGCTCGCCAGCCTCGAACAGAAGCTTTCTTCTTCTTCTTCTTCTTCTTCTTCTTCTTCTTCTTCTTCTTCTTCTTCTTCTACTCGGCCAGCAAATCTACTCTCCTGGAGCTGGCAGAAAATTATTCGAGCCGAACCACGAGATAACGTGTATTTCTTATCCATTCGGTGGACAATGTTGTTCGCCTACACCATGGGCGAACGTGTATTGACAACAATTTACAATAGCTCGTGAAATTATTTAGAAAACTTTAGGAAGCATTAAAAACTGGAATGCCGAAGAGATTCACTTAACTCGAACGCAGCAGTGGAGGGGACAAATATTTCGCGAATGTTGCGTAGATTTCTGTCACACGTATCCAGACATTATCGTGGCTCCCTGTGTGGAACGACACGGTTGTTCGAGCTCTTTCTCCTTCCCTCCCGCCCCCCCCCCCTCTCTCTCTCTCTCTCTCGCTCTCTCTCTGTCTCTCTCTCTTTCTCTCTGCTTCGAACCCGAAGAAATCCGTGGCGGCTGGCTGGATAGCGCGTGCACACGCTGCCTGAGCAACCAGCTCGTCAAAGGCGATTGTCCGTCCACGCGGAAGCGGAGCCAGCGAGCATCTATCCACCATCGATCGCCTCTCACTCGCAGAACACGTACACTTCGTGTCCCCGTACACGTTCCTCGGCGCTCTTCCACGGCCGGCATTTTGGTAGCGCGTGTGCGTGTTCGTGTGCGTGTTCGTGTGCGTGCACGCGACGCAGAAGGATTTGTACGAAATCATTTTACCGGAGGTTGCGTTCCAGCCGATGGAATATCGCTTCTCGAACGTAGCTACTCGTACAGCTGTTTGTTACCGTAGACGCGGGGTGTACGCTTCTTGCGTCGACTTGTACAGGGTTCGCGTTCATCTTCCGATCAGTAGACAGCGGATTTTACGCGTTCACGACGAAAATCGGTAGACGTAATTAAAAATGGTACAAACATTAGAACAATAGAACGGTACACGATATCGTTGTATCGTTTTCAACTTATTAAATATTTAAAGCTGCAAACAAAACATGTCTATTTCATTCATGTTTGTTGCAATTCATCTAGAAGATTTTTATTATCATTTCCCATCCGGGGAAATAAATGTCGAAGAAGAAGAAGAAGAAGAAGAAGAAGATCGGTGTAGAGTGTAGACGGATATGCGGTGCGCGTAGGTGTTCGAGGAAGATTTTCGGACTCGCCTTTCGGATTTCTCTAGAGACTTTCGCGAGGCGAGTTGCCCTCTTCCGAGAAAACGTTGACGAGCGAGGAGACGGCGGGCCTCTTCTCTGTCCTGTCGAACGTGTAAAAGCAGGTGGGGGGCGTGGGTCAGCGAGCGTTCCAGGTTTCCAATCGACTGGATGACGATATTTCAACATTCGACTGTCGGCGGGTGATCATGGTGCAAGATTTAAGTCTTGATTCACCGGGACGGCCATTGATACGCGGCTCAGGTACACGCTGAATTCTTATGCTAATGCGAGAAAGGAGCCGAGAAGACAATACGTCCACATCCACGCACACGCCCGGGGCCCCCGTCCACATGGCATCTGTATACACTCTGCGTCCCGTATTCTGTATTCTGTCAAGTGAATTAATACAATCACGAGGACCGCTGGGTGATTTTAGATGCGGTGAGATCGTGATCGCCGCGAGCCGGGCCTTTATTGGGCTTTCTCATTGGGAAACGGTGATATCGGGTCGGGTTGTACTCAGCCCTGACCTTGGAATACACATATCTACATAGACTGCCCGATACGCTTTTCCTTCTTCGATCTTTCCTCCTCGAACGGATCTCGCCCCAACCTTACGAGCAATTTCAGTATTTCGATTAGCAAAAAATTCCTTTTCATTTGCTTTCGATGGTAAATTTTTACCAATTTTTTCATTCTTATTCCGCTTCGATTGCTATCGAAGCCAACACACAGGGTCCACCTGTTTCTGTTTGTTCCATTTTCGGGTCACCGTCGCGCGTCCTCGCGACTCTACACTAAAATGGATATCTCCTTGTTAGAACGGGTGGATCGTACCAGTTATTGATTCCGATACCGGGCCTCGGTTATTGATCACTTTCTTCCCGAAGACTGCAGGAACCACCTGTACTCCGCGCATACATACGGTACACCGAGCTATGCTGTGCGAGACACGATCAAACATCGAATACATTTCGGAATTACGTATGCGTGTCCCAATTACCCGGTTACTCGATTGCGAATCGTACATTAACGAATTCTCGTTGCGCCCAAAACTATCGTTCAGCAACTACAAATCCTCGGAGAAGCGACGTTGCTGCGATCGAAATATCATGGTATCGAACTTTTAATCGATTCTCATAATTTTACACGGACAATTACCAGCGATGTACTCGATGGAAATATACTCCGGCAACGATTCTGGTAATTTCTCGTAGAAACGAGTTTAACAAACAGTCAGGGTCCTGTCAGCTAATTAACCAGTAGACGTCGGCTCTTTAATCTTTAATAAGCGATCATACATATGCGAAAACCATTGCGCATTAACGTTTCTTTTACGTGATTGATTTGTTGAGTCGCCGACTGCCGCGCCGGGTTAAGAAAGTCGTCGAACAGCCAGTCTCCTCGACTGTAGCCCACGGTACACGTGGGACCCGCTTCCGGTTGGCTGGTACCCGAACGTTACGGTATCGACAACTTCCGGTCATCGCGTCGGAACCTCGAAACCATCCGGCGATCTCCTGAACCGAATACATATCTACGCAACACGCGGTCAAAGATAAGCCGCGGTGCGCGGCGCGCGGCGCGAGGCGCACGCCGTTGAAAAACTGGACGATAACGCCGCTGGGAAACGTGTTCTCCACTGAGAATGTTGTGAGAACGTTGTTTCGTTGCGCACCTGTCCTCGCGGTCCAACGGGACCCTCTTTTCTACCTGTCTCGACACAAATCCCGTCACCAATCGAGTAGTTAGACTTGCAGAAGAAGAGATTTTTCATATATTGGGCCATTTTTATAAAGGAAAATGCCGCTTGAAATGACCAAGGAATCTTCCATTTTCGGATGTTGAAGGAATTTTCGGACACCCTGTATATTTGATAGAGATGTGCTCGATACGAGAAGATTATCGTAGCTTCCACTTTTCGATGATAGAACTGTTGTCCCTGTTAATTATTTTTCTGTTACGCTTTTACCAACATATTCCTCAGGATTTTCTTTTTTTATCGAAACGAGGCCACGACGGATCGAGTATTAACGAAAATTCGTAGCGTTTGTAAATGAAAATTCAACCGACTGAAAAGTGGATGTTGGTTTTTCGTTGTATGGATGCGCGAAGCGACTTTCTGCCCTGTACAGAATAATGATGATTAGCGATCGTTCGTTCCCCATTTCTGTGTCATCGGCTCGATTGTTCGTGCCGGCGATGTTTGGACTAGATTTTCTTTTTTTTTTCCATGATCGAGCACTCGCGCAGAAGAGAGAACGGCGCGGCGCGGAGCGGCGGTGAGAGCACACGATGTAACGGTCGTTCTGCCTGGCCAGGGTGGATGAGTGCAGCATTTCCCGTATTGTCATCGTAACTCGCGACCACTATCCGCGAAATGACAACTGCTGAACACTGCTGGCAGAGGTTCTCGGCCGACTCGCTCTGCTTTCGACCGATTTCGGAGACAGTACTTACTTATCAATTTGTTAAACACAATTTTTCCGCTAGTTTTTCATTTGTTTGTCTGTTGGTTTTAATTTAGCATTTTATTTATTCTATTTGGACGTCAACGATTTCAATATACCATGGGTCTGAATGGATCGAAATTCTTCACGCGTTCAATAGGTTGACAATAATGTATACTATAATAATTTTCACTATTTTAAATTACACCATCCGATTTTTCTTATAAATCCATCAAATCCGCTGTCTATTTATCAGCCAAGCATGTGGAATTTTGCCGTGTCCCCGATAGATGTCGTGTGGTTTCAGCAAAACCGCGGAAACGGTTCGAATCGGGAGAGTTTCGAATAAAACGGCGACACACACTTCACGCGAGAGACGATTTATATTCAGCACCGGACGTTATACGTGCATATTGTCTGCGTCCATTATCGCGTCATCGATTTCGTCTGACGTTACGTCCTAGAGTTGCCGGACTGATAACGTCGGGTTACCCGAGCTGGATCAACGGTTTCTAATAATCGAATGGAATTTTTATTGATCTCTTTCGCGATGTTCCTGGTCCAGGGTCCCCTTTCTTGCGGAATTAGCGCGCCTCCGCGTCGATGGGCGCGCGATCTTATGGATCCAGACGGGAATTTCATAATGAGATTTTGTTGTAAGCGTCGTGCCTCTTCTTCGCGTCAGCACTTAAGCCACCAAATCGTGTCGTGGCTTTAGTTGCTTCGTTCATCCGTTCTAAGCCGGCTTGAACGTCAGATCCACGGAATTCGACCGGTATTTCGCTGCAGCAACGATACAAAACTGTATACAATATCTTACACGGCCCGTCACATTCTTTTGTCAAACAACAGTTGCAAACATATTCCTGACATTGTTCTAGTTAAAATGAGACCAAACACGACATCGTTCGGAATTGATATTTTACAACAGTACAATCTAAATGCGATCCACATTTATTTTATACTAGCTGATCCGACAGACGTGAAGCAATTTCAATTTGAATCTTGAAATTCAATTCGTTGACATCGATGTTTTTCTTATTGGATACCAATAATACTTGCACCGTTTCAAAAATTATGATTTTTGCTGTGTGTCCGAATTTTCCTACTTTCCTTTGTGATTGTCTCGAATCTTTTTTCTGAAAGCTTTTCCAGAACTATAACGAACAAAACAAAAAAAGAATTATGCATGTCCATCGTTCGAATCGTGAGTTATGGTCTTGAGTTCATACAAAAATCTCATAGAAAAAAAACACTTTCATTTTTTCCCGAATTTTCCATTTTTCTGGGCAACTTTTCCAATTTTTCTTTCCCTAAAAACCTGATTCGGACTACAACGAACATTAAAAAAAATTAGCCAAATCGGTCCAGCCGTTCTCACGTGATGTCGTGACCAACGAATAGCATTTCATTTTTATTATACATGTATAGAGATTTATCGCTTTGCGGAATTTTGTAAAAACAGGCAAGAAATCGCGGAAAATCGTACGAACCGGCCTCGACCGAATCGAACCCACCTTCCAATCGACTTGGACCAGTTGGCAAGGTAAATTCAGCCCCGCTCGATATCAATTCTCGAGCCGGCTCGCCAATAAACCCGTACAATCGCGCAAGCTTCCGCAGCGCGACGGTCGAATGGCCGCATCTCCTGAATAAAAAGAGGAATCGATAGATCATCGGAGCTCGAAAATGGAAGGAATGCCGCGACCATCGTATTACCAGAGTCACCTTGCGTCAGCCGGGTCTCCATCAATTATTATCGATCGATTACGAACCAATACGGCTCACGATGCACAGCCGTGTTCCATGCCGATCTCTAAAAAAACACGAGCCGAAAATTCAGTTCTACAGCAAGAAAAGCGAATGCATCAAATTCGCGTTATTCATAATTTTATTCTATAAAAAAGATGGTAAAATTTTCAGAAAATTCTTTTCGAGACTTACGGCAAATATTTATCGTCAACCTCGGAAAAGTGTAGAGGTACCGATTTCGACGAAGATTGCCGGAAACGATGGTTTCTGGTTAGGTTTTCGCGCAATGGCAGAAGCGTGTGCCGCGTCACGGGTCGACAGGCGTGTTCGTTAATTGACTGGACGAGTATTGCAAACGAAATCATTATCATCCCCAACGGCTGTCGAGTGGCCGGCCGTCGTGCTGTCTAGAAGAGGGAAACCGTAGAAGGTGGGAAACCTCTCCGAGTCTCCCAACTCCAAGCTAGGAATTAGCATTGCTTCTCCGGCATCTCTTCTCGTCTCTCTTCTCTCTCTCTCTCTCTCTCTCTCTCTCTCGCTCTCTCTCTCTCTCTCTCTCTCTCCTCCCACTCTATCCGAGCCCTCCTCATCGTTCGCTCCGCTTCCTCTCCTCCGCGACTGGAAAAAACGTTCCCTCTCGAAAAACCCTGCTTCCCGCGATTATTTCGTCCATCCTTCTTCTTCTTCTTCTTCTTCTTTTTCTTGTTCTCCCTGGCGAGTTGCTCGGGTTGGTCACGGCCATCTTCACGCGCTGGAAACGTTTCAAATGACGGGTGTTAATCGTTGATTACAGACTTCGTTAACTTGGAACGCTTTTCTGTCATTTGTATTTTTGCTTAATCGAACACGAGCGTTTGGATGAAATTAGGGTTGAGATGAAGAAATAGTGTCCGTATTTTGTTAGCATACTGCAGGATGTTTGCAGTTATCGATACTTCGATCCAATTTATTTTCGATCAAGGATAAAAGAGGGAGATCGAGCGAGAGCAAAGATAAATTAAGAGTGAAATACTTGGCAAACAAGGCATCTGCATAAAGAAACGTTGCGGTTTGTCAAGAATGGAAATTCCGTGGAATTAAGTGCAGGGACGTGTGAGGCATTTGATATGCCACGTCTGCCAAATTGAAACGTGTAATCGGTGATCTCGCAGACGTTTTAATTTATCAATGAGTCCTTTGGAAATGGGCCAATTTCCGACGAATTAAGAAGGGACACGTGAAACGCCGCGCCGCGCCGCCTCGCAAAAGAAGGAAAGAAGAAAGTCGCGTGGCGCCGCCGCCGACATACTATGTACATATACATACATGTATGTAGTAGACGCACAATGTGTGCACCACCTGCTGTGCAGTGTCCGCGCACACCGTACCGGTGCGCGGTGTACAGTGTAGAACTGTTCGATCATGGTCGGTGTGCACGAAGCAATTCCGCCTCGCGATGCTGAAAAATGGGAAACTGAATTTTTCAGACGGCACTGCCAGACTGGGAGCCTCGACACCGATAACAATTCTATTATCCGGCAGATCCGAACCAGAATAGAATACCCGGCTACCGTTCCTTCCGTCGATATAATGGAAATGCATTCTTTGGCAATCGCGGTTCCGGCAAATAGGAATTATCTTTCGTCAATGTATTGCTCGCAGCGCAGCGGCCATAGGATTGGCAACAAATTCTCGGCTCCGAAACCGGCACGGAGGAGACGCGAGACCCGGTGAAATTCGCATTACGCGTTACATAGCGATGATTCCGATGCGTCTTCGAAAGGTGAACGAGCGCGCGCAGGTGTGCTGCCAACGAAAATGATCGGCTGTTACACGATTTAGACGCATTTCTCGCGTTTCGTAAGGCTACGGTCACAGTGGATGCGTTTTCCAAGCAACTAGCAGCCTGAAAACAATTCAAACACACCAAATCGATTAAAAAACTACCCCCCTCCCGGAGGGGGCTCGATTATGCAGGATAAAAGTAAGGCAAAACTATTTCGACAAACGCGTTAATTATTTGCACACGCCGCCGGCAAAACTGCTTTGTTCGGAGTCATCCTCCTTGACTCTATTCTTTCACCGGGCTGGCGGATCTTTATGCGTTTATGGTCAGAAAGATCTTCAACTACGAATTACTTTACCGTCTGGTGCATTCTTCGCGGTCTCTCTTGACCTGGCGTTATCGTTTCTCCAGCGCGATTTCATCGCGAATTCTATCTACATTCAATTTATTCCTAAAGCCTATTTATTCCTAAAGCCTAAAAGAAAAATTAATTTTTGCACGGAGATCCGCAGTCTCGGTGTATCGTTAAGGATTCCTTGATCTAGAAAAGATGTTGCGAGAAGAAATGCAAGCGAAACACGGTCGCAAAAAATGATACGGGATTGCATAAAGAGGATGAAAATGTTCGCGTCGAGGCGAGGCGAGGCGAGGCGAGGCGAGGCGAGGCGAGGCGAGGCGAGGCGAGGAGCGGCGCGACGGCGGCTGGAGACGAGAAAATGGCAGCGAGGCTGATGAAACAAAAGAGCTCACGGAGATGGAATAGCGGCGGCGGAATGGTCGTACTGGTGGGGCTTAATCGGATGAAGAGATCGACAAACTGGACGTCCTCTTCAGCTTTAGAAGCTTCGGCTTATGTGGCACAAAGCGTGCTGTACTCGTCGCTAATTTGGTTACTTAACTTAGAACGTGGCCAGACGTGGAAACGATGCTTCTGGAACGAGAGGGTATCCACGATACATCAACTATAAACGCCGATCGTGTCGTTCGAAGACTTTCTAATGCCTTTTAAACGAGGTGCGCGTGTCCCAACTTGGTGAACATTAAAAATGCTGGAACGATGTCGATTTGTATTTTATCCGTCCAATTTTACCAGAAACGCGTAACATCCAGATACGAGGAAAAGTGCTGAAATTGTTGAAACATAATCGGAAAACTGAACCGAGTAATCGGCCATTTCATGCGCAACAACCTACAACAAACCCCTCGCTGTTTCACCATGAAAACGCAATTGCGCTCCGCCATTTCGATAGCTCCGGCCAACCCTCTAACCATCCCCATCTCGTACACGCGCGTACAGGGCCCGAATAATCCACAGTCCACGATATCACCGGAGCGAATCAAATATTCTGCGCACCCCACGTTCTAATTACAGGTAACAGCGACTAAGAGAATAACCGCTCGTTTGCCGTGAATAGAGAGTAAGAGAAAGAGAGACAGAGGGAGTGTCCAACCCTGTAGAAGGTTGGGGTACGGATCCGAACGGTGTCTCGCAAGAGTGCAGGGTGCCGCGGATCCACCGTTTGGTCGATAGCAGGTTTCGTACAATCGAAATTTCGGTTAATCGAGCGTCGGCGAACGGTGGCCGTTGCACGAGTCCAGTCGAAGCAGACGCAGAGGCCCGAGTAGAGCCAGCCAGCACGCACGCACGCACGCACGCATGCACGCACGCACGCACGGTGGTACGGGCGAAGGGGACAGACCGACAGAGATAAAGAGCACTTCCGGAGGTGCACGGGGAGACCAAGGTCCGCGTATCTGTTGCTGCTGGCAAGGAGAGGCAGGAGAACCCGCGGGAGAGTCACACCTGAGTGCCCACGCTTCCTCTTATCCGTTCCCTCCCCTTCTCTCCCTCGTTCTCCAGTTGTCTCTCCCGCTCTCTCTCTCTCTCTCTCTCTCTCTCTCTTTCGCTCTCTTTCGCTCTCTTCCTCTCACCCGATCCACCCTCTCTCTGCGTCTCTCTTCCTCTTTGCGTACTCTCCTCGTTGCTCTCCCTTTTACACAGGCGCGTCGCGTCGCTCGGTTTTATCGAAGCCCGGCTCTCTCGGACCCTCTCCGTCGTTTCACCGGCTACTGGCCAGTCCCTGGGGTACGCTATCTCTGTTTTTTTCCTCTCCCCTTCCTCCGGCTGGCCTGTCTCTCCCCTTTTGCTTTTGCCGGCTCCGCAAATGCCGACCCGGCTCTCTATCTCTCGTTCTACCCGGCGCGCGGCGGCGCGGCGTCCTGCGAAACGTAGTCGTTGCACGTTGGAAATTGGTCACCGTGAACGTTGGATTATCTCGGATAGGTAAATCGGGAGGTTTTTCCTCTATCGAGCAGTCTCCGCATCTTTCGGATCAGGCAGTCGAGGGTCGGCGTGGCAGGGCCACCTTGCTTGCGACTCTCAACTTGCGCGGCTTCTCTCGGCGGCGTGGGAGATTTTACGGGCCTCGGGAATCTTGAGATAGTGTTTCATCGTTTCGAAAACCCTTCGGTCCACGGCTGAAGCGCTACCAGCGGATCCTTAAAAAATTAATCGAACGATAATTTTGATAGTCCGGGTCAGAGTAGACCCGGCCACCGCGCGGAACGATCAAGAATTGCATCTCCCTTCTCGCGGCAAGTGTCCGAATCGTCTGGTTTTCGTCGACAACGACCGAATTAACGCGAGTCACGGTGTTGCGTGGCAAGTTCGCATGCCTCTGCGTATATCATGCAATCTTATTGAGCGGAGCTGATAGCAGCCCGTTTTGGCAGAGTGGCACGACAGTCGGTGGTTCGTCGGATACCGTTGACAAATCGTCGACAGCTCCTCTAACCGATCGTTCGCGTAGACGAGGTTCATGTTTTCCAGGAAAGACTCATCGGTACGAGAGAGTAGTCTCTCGACATCTTCTCGAGAACGATCTCCTGCCACAGAATCCTCCGTAATAATTGATTAGACGCAAACGTAATATGTATTGCGAATAACGGTGGTGTATACTGTGAAAAATTGATGATCCTGTAGAAAACAGGTAGGGATCCAGGAGATTTGTACTGTTTATCAGAGTTGAGACGGGAGAACCGTAATATTTCCATGATTCGTCACGGTTACTTCTCACGATTCACTTTCTATCTTCTCACGCCCCGACACACGTTTGGAGTCCGCTGCCCATGCACACGGCACCCGAAAACGGCGTTGATCCGATCTACCGATGCCTCGGCGGGAAACGAGGCTCTTCTCCCCCTGCGCGGGAATGTGGAAGAAGAAGCCCGGTGAAACGCGCAAACGAGCGTTTCGAGGGGTGCGTTTGCTTCGGAATCGGGAGAAAACCTGACTTTCGGAATTCTTCCTGAAGAAACGAACGATACTAGTTTTCGATGACACTGCGACAGCCATGATACATATAGTTTAAAAGGAAGAAGACGTTGCGAGCAAGGGTGGCAGGTTACGCGGAAGCGTCTAAAATGTTCCTAAAGGCGTACACCAGGCCTGGTATATTCGGATCTGAGCTTGGGCCAGTTTTCGCGAGGCTCCGTCGAGCTGGACCCAGGCGTCGTCGTGCGAAGGTTGGAACGGTTCCCGAGGTGATTCTTCCGAATCGTAGTGGCCGTCGTCGCCTCTTGTCGTCGTCGTCGAGAAGGATCGAGACAAAGGAGGATCGCGAGAGCGTGTAACCGGTAACCGATGACGGGTTCGGGACAGGTCGGGTCTCGGCGGGCCATGCCGTGGCGTGGTGCGGTGCGACGGGTAGGGAAAAACAATTTGACGGACCGTATAACTATAAAGTCCCCATCCTCCGTTCTCCAACTTCTCCGGACGTAGTTCTCCTTAATCGAAGGAGGATGTGGAGTCGGTTAAGCCGAAGTCAGTCAGTCAGTTTCATTTGAACGTCAGCTGCCCGGATGTCTCCCCCATCTGTGGGACTCGTGTTGCAGGGAACAGAGGCACCCATGTGAGACACCTTCTCCTCCGTGCTCGCTCGCTCGTCTGCTCGCTCAGGTGGACCCTGCACCGAGCGTTGTAACGCAAAAGTAACGCGCGCGCGCGCGCGCACGCTCGCTACACCCATACACGCTCGCGTTACCGTTTGCACGTGTGCGACCGGGTAATGCGTGCCTATCTCGACACGGACGTGGATATACATCTGGACGAGAAACGCATCTGCGAATCAAGCCCCTCGCCGCCCAATGGAAACGCACCCTAGATAGAGGGAAACGCGTCCACGACAACCGCCTCCTACGCGGACACACCATTTGCCGTGCCTTCTGACCAACCATCGCGCTTTGTTCCCTCGTAGGTACACCGTTTACGTTTACTTCTCCTCACCGACAAAAGCTGCTCTTTCAAACTCGAAACGATCCTGTTCACCGTGCTAGTCGACTTTCAACGAATTCACCAACCTTACTACGTATACGTGAAATGCCTTCGTTCCGAAGGAAACGCGAGCTCGAGACTGACCCGGTTACCTCGTTAGTTGTCCTCGAGTGGGCGCGCAGCCTAACGATACAAAGAAATTTCGTTAACCGATATAATTTGACGTTGACGGAATTGCTTCGAAGCGAACGCACAATGGAATGAAGTTTGAGGGTCGCCCAGGTGCCTCGCAAGTTGCTCCTAAGTGGATAGACGGCGCAATGCCCGCTTCCATCGCCTCGACTTCCGATCGTCGTAAAGGAAACGCGTTTCTGTAGTCCCCGTCCCCCCCGTCCTCGTCCCCGTCCTCGTCCCCGTATACATTAGCTCCGCCGGCGTATCAGGAAGACGTTGCGGGGACCGTTGATGAGTTTTTAGGATGCGCGCGAGGACGATGAATAATTCACGCGCGGCTGGCGCAGGGTGAAGAGGTCAGTAATCAAGGTTCATCCCGTCGCATAATTAGCTCGCTTATTTATTCGATCTCGGGACCGTATCTGCCGGTCACTATCGATCGAATGCATATGCATTTTCGTTCGTATCGCGAGGTGATCGAGAGACCCTCCAAAAATTCCGTCTGTAAACCTCGTAAACATTTTTTAAAATACGAGAGAGAAACTTTTTTCTTCCTTTTGCTTTTTATTACTTTTCAAATTATTCAATCAACCGAAGAAAGTGTTTCAATGGTACCAGTCTCTCGTGCCTTTTCGACGGGGATCATTAAGATTCGGGAGTCAGTTGGCAGTGGCTGATAGGATTAAGGCCGACGTGACTCAAGGGTGAGCACTTAGAAATGAGTAACCGTCCCTTTCTCTCTCTCTCTCTCCCTCTTTCTCGACGCGATGCTCTTTAATTATCCGACAACGCGGAGAATTATGGCGCATTAAAAAAGAACGCAGGATACACCTTTATTTCGATGCTCTCTCATCCTTGCTCGCGTGCACGAGGATGGCACGCACACGAAGATCACGATAAACAGAGGGTTCACGGCGGATTTCAGGGGCGAGATAACACCGTTCCCGGAATCCATGGAACATGGAGATTAATATACATTTCGCTTCTTTCTTTCGAAGCTGATTTCGCCCTTGGTGCCGCGAGGGCCGCGAGGACCGCGTGAATCCGCTTTGTTCCAGCGCCGGATCTTCCGTGAGAATGCCGATCAATCTCCGCGTGTACGCGCGCAGAAGTATATTCTAGAAAGATCCTCTTCCTTTCAACACTGCCCGTCAATTGGAGCGTCGAACCAAGTCGAATATATGTATTTTCTAGCATTCCGCACGCGTTTATATCATTTCATATTATTCCATAGGATATCTTGTACTATGTATACTTCGTGTATAAATCCCAAGCGCGTCGAAACGTAACTCTACGTTCACTGGCGTGTACCAAGTGTCCCGGTCTCCGAGAACGAACGAACTTGCTGGTTTTTTTATGCCGGGAGCCTGCAACGTTATCGTTATCGATTTACGTGAGTCGAATTATACGTGAAAGCGTCGATCTATCGCATCGACGACGATCAACCAGCTACAACACTGTAGCACACTCGGTTGCATCGAAAGCTGGTCCGATAAATTATACATCCGAAACAGATGCAGTCCGTGTGCAGATCGATCGATTCGAGGCCGCGCGCGCATTACAGCTTTCCCCAATATGTCATTGGTCCTCTCGCGCGCAACATTTCGTTGGATTCCACTTTGTTTTTCATACGAGCACGCGCCATTGCGTTCTACATTGTCGCGGGCCCCGTTGAATTATAGCCCGGCCCGGCAGCAATTACGTGACCGCGCCGTTTATTAAGGCGAGAGCGTTACGCCTGCTACTTTTTTATTGGTTGCCGTTAACGGCGCAGCAAGTGACAAGAAAATCGTTTCGTATGCTGCTGCATGGCGCCGAATCCACGCTCGTTTCGAAACTCGTATGTACTTTTTTTCATCGACATCCCGAAATTCCATTCGACGCCAATTTCGAACGGAAGCGTCGTGCTTCTTGCGAGAAACTGTGCGGCGCGCGGCGACGCGACGCACGGTGGCCTCCTGGAATTAAGCAACGTCTTGCTTTTTTCAGCGACAACGAGAGAATGCATCAACTTGTTCGTTTTCACCGTATTTGTCGCTCCGTTGATACGATACCAAACGCGACCCTGTTCGCATCGTATTCCTTCGTTCGCGGAGCGAGTAGAACTACTTTACTATCCGAACGCTCGGTATCGTGGATTACTCGAGCAAATACGATCCTTCTCGCATCGCGTTTCGACTCGCTTTAATCGGAATAATGCCACGAATACGTCGCTAAAAGAGTCCGAAAAAAGTAGTTAAAAAAAGTTGTTCAATGGATTAATATCGTCTTACCGATTTGTCATCGAATTTCTCTAAGAAGTGGCCTCACATTGCATACACAAAACGTTGAACACTGCGAAACGATTGATTTCTTTCGCTTGGTGTCGCAGAAGTACGTTCGTCGAACGTGGCATTATAATTGGTCGCCTTAAACGATAAAGTATTATTCTCCTTCGTGCAACATGCAGATAAGCATCGATTTCGTGACATTTTTCACTAAAAAAACCGACCGCAGGCGCTGTCGTGCTCGCGGTGATGTCTTTACCTTACCGGCTTCGATTGGTCGCACGAGACATGTAAATAAATTTCTTTTTCATTCAACCGTCGATCGAACTTTGAAAACATGTGAATTACTTTTTCCGTTTATCGTATGCCAATTAGCCAGCTGGCCGACGACGGAAATCAATCGATACATTACTTACTTCTCTCGGTGTGCTTCCAATTAGTCGGCCGAAGTACAGTTTCGTTTTCAATTATGCCTCGGTTAGGTGAACGCGAACCGGACCTTAAACCAGATCCGATGCAAACGAAGGAGTCTCGTTTTCGTTCGGTTGCAACCGAGTTCCGAAAACAGTTTTCTTCGGTTTGGTCAGTCGCGTATCACCTTTCGCGCTGTAAACTGTATAATTAATCGGCCGGACTGAAAAATAATCGTTCGGGATAAAACTACGAATCAGCGTTTCTTGATTTACGTTGGACTCGTCGTCGGGAGCAGCGGATAATTACCGGTAGATCGCTCATCGACGGTGAAAGTGTCCCGATGGATCGTCGATTATCGAGCGACGTTTTTTCTTTTTCCTTTTTTTTAAATACGGCTGGTCGGCTCCCGTTCGAACAGCAAAATGTTGCAATTCTGCGAGATCGGCGATTCCTCGGGCGATCGCGTTGCGTGTTACACGTGCCTCGGAAATATTAGCGCCGCATCCGTTTTCTCGGAACCGTTCTCGTATTATAGCGGCGACAACTTGCCGGCGATGACACCGGTGCGAATATAGCAGATCGCGTATCACAAAAGGCGAGTTGATAAACGAGAAGCGTAAGCTTTTGCACGGAGAATATTCGAGCGCGAGCGGTAACTATGGTCGCGCTCGGGTTCGGGTTCGCCCTCTCGTCGAACGCGACCTACGAATCGCGAGCTATCGTCGATCTCCGATCCGCGAATTCACCGCGCATTTTTCAGTGGACGTCGTGTGTATTGCGCGGAACTACCAAAAAGCGTCGCGATAAAACGACATCGCAAACATCTCGAATATCGGTCGTGCTTGGAGGAAAAATGTCCGATAGGAAAATTGGACGATTGTCGTACGGCAGTCGGAGAACAAGGGTGACTTATCCGCGGCGCGGCGGTTAACGAGGCCACAATTCATTGCGATGCTCGTTTAAATCACAGAAGAGTGGCGTGCCGGCGTAAGGAACCTAGCCGGAGAGCACACGCATTTCCATAGCAATCTCGATCCGCTTCTCGGCGAGCGCACGAACAAGAACGTTTCAGCCAGTCGGTCGTTATCTCGCCGCGAGGATTCATCAAGATTAGAATTCCCACATCCGGAAGCGTTTCTTATAAAGTTTCCCTCTTTTCCTCCATGATCCGTGGGCAACGCGGCCGCCTTTACATACATACACGTGTGTGTGTGTGTGTGTGTATTTCTTTTCATCTCTCCTCGAGGGAGACCTCTCGCCCACCTTCAACAGCCGATGCACCTGCGGATTACCGCGCATATATCTCCGGTCAAATTCACCGAACCAGATTCCCAGTTCGCTGCACTGCAACTCCATGCAACTGCGTTTACTCGCTGACCTGCGATTACGGTAAATTTTGGCGACAAAGTCGTTGCGAGGATACGTTCGGGCAAGTTCCAGAGCCAACAGTATTTAAGCCCCGAAATTTTAAGCGCTCGTTAGGACACTCTAAGTGGAGTCATTTCGAAGGGCAATTAACGCTGATCGATCCGTAGATCCAGATTATTTAAAGGTAGATGCTAGAGGCTAGAGGCTAGATGGGAGAGGAGAGCTCGTAGCGGAACGGTCGGGATCCGTTTCAAGGCCTCCGCGTGCGGGCTGACTTTGTTACATTGAATGTTAATTAATGAGAATCCTATCGACGCTGGCTCTACGCGTTTCGGTGGAATATCAGAATATAGAAAGCAGAGAGGAGGGGAGAGAAAAGAATCGAAGCTTGTGTAGGATGGGAACGATGTATACACGGTATACATTGTAATACTATGTTATAGCACGGTGTCTGTGAAGCAGTGGCAGGGAGCTTGTCTTTTGTCAGCAGCATTCCGAGTTCAATGTTCTCGGATGCGCTATCTCCCGCGTCGCTGCCATATTTTACGGAAAATCGCGTAATAAAAATTTTCTTTGCTGTTACCAACGACGATGTCTCCGATATGTTGTCAACAATTTTACAATAAAAATCATTAGACGCGAAAAGGGATTACACATAGGAAGAACAGCGTTCGTACGCGATATAAATGAAAATTTCCGGAAATATAATTTGAAAGGTTCGAGAGGCGAGGTAAAATCTTCGGATTGGTTTGTGTTTGTAGCGGACGCAGTCGGTTTTGTAGCGAACCATGTAACTGAAATGCTCGCGATGCGGATCGAGCGGAGTGCGGCCGTTCGCAGGGGTAAGGAAAGTGAGCGGAAGACAGGTGAGCGCAGGTGAGGATGTAGGAATCGACTCGCCCGCGGGTAGATCACTTGACTTTCATTGCGAGTGGATGAGGGCCTTGTATGGGCGGGCAGCGAGCCTCTCCTCCTGGAGCTCGCCGACCGTATGAATAAAAACTCAAGCGGAAGAATCGTTTCCTGGAATACTGATTCCAGTGAAATCGCCGGGAAAATGAAAAAACATTCTACCGTCTGCGTTTTGTAACGCGACGCAACTCTCTGCGGTTCGTAGCCTCGATTAGGGTTGCCTCGACGCGTTTCGAGCGTTCTACCTCGGCGAATAGAGAACGCGGCGTCTAGAGCATCCCTTGGCTCAGTGTTGTTCTTTCGTGGAGGTTTCAAAGTTCATTTTGTTCCTTAAATCAAAGAACAGGAGTGGTATTAGTCACCCCCCCCCCCTCCTCTCCAGCTGAATGCGGATAGCAGGTCGCGGGGAGTGGGGGTGACAACTATAGCGAGATAAAAAGGGACCAGAATGGGCCCTGAGCGGTGGGGGTTTAGTGGGTAGAGGCGATAGACTACAAATGGTAATGATAATCCTCCCAACTACATCAAAGGGGGGAGCCGAGCCCCACGCTACCCTCCCCAACCAACATCGAAGGGGAGGGTGTGCGTAAGAGCATTCCCCCACCGCCCTTAAACAAAAAAAAAGGTTCGTTTTATTCGCGAAGGGACTCGAGGTTTGTTGCACCCTTGTAATCCTTATAAACCACTTTTACCGTCCTCTTAAATTAACCCTTTGCACTCCGAGCTATTTTAACTGGAAAATTAAACATTTCTTTCGATCTAGAATATTTCCATACCTTATGATTTTTGCAATTTTATGAATATGAAATTGGTACATTACCTTATACAGTACCTAGATGTTTAGTAATTGATTAGATACCGATATATTTAATAATGTAAAGAATATTTTGAAGAATGGTACAGCAATTTTTAGTGGTGCCTCAGAGGGAACAGCCGAGTGCTAAGGATTAAGGTAAAAGATCAAAATTTCTAACTCTCGCAAAAACTGCACACGCGTAAGTAGTACTAGATAAATTAGGGTATGGGTTTTCGTATAGGAGAATCGAAAATAAATATTCCGTGATTAAATTAACGATTAAACTTTACACAAGTACTCTTCGCGCATGGAAGGTCGGAAAACAGAAATATTCAGGAAAGAATGTGCCTCGGGTACACAGCGATTAATAAAGCCGACGCACTTTCTCCCGTGTTACCGTCTATCGAGCGTAATTTTTCGTTACGGTATCAATTCGAATAGTTAGCACTGTTACGCGGAGCGGGTTTATTTTCCACCGGAAAATCGGCTAATTAGAAGAGGCATACGCGCCGAGGAAAGAATTGAAATCTAGACGGGATATTCGTTGCTCGTGAATACCGTGTATAACGAGCTCGTATAAATTCCGACATCTACGAGACAGGCTCCCGAGGAAATATGATCGATAAGAGATTTACCGAGGAGAAGCTCGCCGCAGAAATTTGCATCGTCCGCGTATAAATCATAATGACGCAAAATCCTCGGTCGTATTTGCGAAGAACTTCGAGTAGCGGTCGGCCACGATGGTCTCTGTGTACAAGTAACCGAACGAGGTTTTTCCCGATAAAATCAGCTCGTTAGAATGAATAATCGAGCTTTCCAGCCGAAATGTCGGAGAACGCGAGCCAAGGAGCTGCTCTAATGATCTCGGTGAAAGCGAGGCGGTACTTTGCGCGCTCGCCATTAACAGATTTTCCTAATATCGTGAGCACGATTAGCTCTGGCCGACGTCGCGTCACGTCGTTAGCGATGGTTCCGCGAACTCGGAAAATCTCTGAAACGTCTCTAACAATTTGATGCGTTTCTCTGTATTTTCGTGAAATCGTAACAGAACGTATCGGTGCCATTCTACTGATTAAAATCAGCCCGAACATGACATTATTCGGAGCATAGGTATTTGTCGCGTTCAAGTATTTTGTTATAAATATTCTGCCGATCGTTTCGGATAATCCACTATAGGTTTCTCTTGGCATTAATTCTTCGATGTACAGACGAATGCGAGCTGCGCCGTGTATCCATCGAGAGGGCAGGAACCGCAAGACACCGCGAGACACCGCAGGAGAAACCCACCCCCAACGGGATCGTGTCTGTTAGGGTGGATCCCTCGGTAATTGCGGCGACCTTTCCTCGTGGAAAGGAAGCCGTTTGGGGGCCGAAAGCGACGTAGTCATCGAGTCGCAAAAGCGGTGGAAAGGAAGCAGGACGCGTAGGATGATCGGGGCCACCGGGTGTAGCATGGGGATATGCACCGACACGGGGAACGCTCGCGTGTTTGCTGGTGGTGCAGACTCAATTCTAGAGAAGGAGAGGAACGGAGAGGGAATAGGAAAGAGAGAGAGAGAGAGAGAGAGAGAGAAGGACGATGCACCCCTTTCGCTTGTCCCCGGGGCTTCCCGTGGCTGCGGTTCCCGGAAACGGGTGGCTGCCTCGCCACGAAAGGAACACGCGTGAACACAAGAGAGAGAGATAGCGTCGACAAAAAATTCGCTGAAAATTACTCTTTCAGGTTCGGTAGAAAATTTTGCGAGAGACGCGAACGTTCGATTTACGCGTGCAACACGATTCATCGATCACACAGTAAATACTTGAGTTTCGAAGCGTTCTTCAGGATGGTCTCAAGGAATATTTCGTGTCGACCAATGGGAAAGTTTGGACGATAACGTAGCCACGTGTAAAATTCGGAAGCTATTGTGAAATATGTATACGTAGGAGGGGTTAGAGGTTTAGGTGGCGAGCGAACTAGCTAGCACGATATCGCCCCGAGGCGTGGACACGAATTGTGTGTCGGGCAGGTTTCGTGCGTTTAAAATGCGGAGAGATACGGCGTTCGATAGAACATTGTGTACGTAATAATTGGTACAAAATTGCATAATGCTACGAGCGATCTTATCGGAGGCGTTGATCTTAAACGGTCCGTTTTATTCCGCGCGGTACGTTTCACTTAATCCATTATGCACCGTGAAATTTATCGATGGTAAAATGGTAACGCCTCGAACACCCTCGTCGTTCGCAATATCTTTCTCGTTCTGTTGTTCGACGCCGCGCCGCGCCGCTACGAACGAATCGCGAGTGCCTTTGTGTCTCTACTTTTCCGTCGTTCGTCTAATAAGTACATACTACGTTATTTTTCAAACATAACAAGAACGTATCGATCGAAATTTTCAGCCAGTTTGAATCGAGCCCAAACGGAAAGAAGAAATAAACGTCTCGCAGCCGACGCAGACAGTTTCGACTGTGCACGGAGGTACGCACAGTCTACAGGTAAAAAGGTGGATCTAATTACGCGCAGTTGCGAAAGAAATCATAAGAGGTTAATTCCATTTAACCCTGTCCTCGTCCCATTTGCCACGGAAGCGTGTATCTCCATCGGGGGTTGGCTGGCGGTGGTGGGTGCGCGTTTGCGTGGGTGTTTTTCGCGGTCGCAGGTAGCCGGAAAGCCGGCAGCGGACGGAAGAGAAGGAGATACGGATGAGGGGTTAGCGGCCCTCGTCGTTAACAGCCTGAAGAAGGTGGAGAAGGTGGAGAAGGTGGAGAAGGTGGAGAACGAGTCGGCGTCGTTGGATGGTGTGGCGTGGCCAGGCCGATGGAAGAGGAGGCAGGAGGAGCAGAACTGGCGGAACTAGAAGAGGAGAGAAAAGTAGGAGAATGGTAGGAGGCTGAAGAGGCGGATGAAGAGAGAAGAGGAGGAAGAGGAGGAAGAGGAGGAAGAGGAGGAAGAGGAGGAAGAGGAGCATAGCTGGCAGAGCTAGAAGGAGGAGAGAAGAGGAGGGGACAGAGTGGCGTTGGTGTCCTGGGTGCTGCTGCTGCTGGATGTCGAGGTGGGCTGACGGGGTGGTTCTCGGGGGGAGTGAGAGGGGGAGGTGCGCGAAGGGTGGGACAGGTGGAGAGAGCAACTCTCCACCGGTGACGTTTCAGCTCGGAGGTGCGCGGAGGTATTGACCGGTTGCCTCCCTAGCCGGTAGCCTAGCAACCGTTTGTAGCCAACACACCTATGAAACCTTGGAGATCTGACTTTAGCCGCCCGCCCGTCCGTCCGTCCGTCCGTCCGTCCATCCATCCACCCACGCCCGCGTTGCCCACCTCTCTCTCTTTGCTAGCTAGCCCCCTATCCCCTTGAATCAGATTCCCCGGGTTCGTGGAAGAAGCGCTTCGATCATTAAGGCTTCCTCGCAACTTCTCGCATTCGTACCTCGGGCCACGTCACGTCACGAATTGGTTCCTCTCGCTCCCCGTAAAGCAACCCCCATCTTTTCTCCCTCGCTCTCCGTCTCTCTGACCCTCTCTGACCCTCTCTGACCCTCTCTCACTCTGTCCGACTCTCTTCGGCTGCCCATCGAGGGCACGGGTCGGTTATTATGGCCACGGAATCGACGATTGTCTTCTCAACGCTTCGGACGACCTGGGGAGTTTCGCGAGAATCTTGTTGCGCGTGGATTCGAGAGGGTGGTTTGTAAGGTACGTCGCGTCTCGACGATTTCATTGGGAACGAAGCGTTTGGTGGTCCCGATGCGACGAGGGCCTTCCAGCTGGGCTGTGTTAAGAAGCTGATACACGGTATCTGTGTTAGGGGATGCGTGATTTTTACAGGCTTAGGATAGAGAGACCCTCGTACATCGAATAATCCCCGCAATCTGAAATTCTATCTGGAACGTATGAAAACGACGACGAGTCCCGCGACTCCAGACTCCAGCGGTAACGCCGGTTGAGCCGGGCGAGCCAGGTGTAAAAATCGCGGAAATCTAAAGCAAAGGAACACGTTATCGATCGAGTGGCGGGGGACCAGCGGACATCGGAGCGGACAAGAAAGGTGGAGAGAGCACGAAAATGTAGGTTAGAGGCCCGTGGAACGTCCAGGGCTCGTCCGTGGGATCGACGCGCGAGCCAACCCCCTTTCGGAATCACACAGAGCGCAGCGCGCGGTCTGCACGGTGGCGGACCGGTTGTTAGATGAGTAATAAATTGGTCAATCGAGGGTGTGGTTACGGCTGGAACTAGCCCAGGTTGCCAGGCTACGAAAACCACCTACCAACTCGGATCCCAGCGGCAACAACCAAGCGAAAACTTGGCAGCCCCCAAGTTGTCCGACTCGCTCCCGCTCCCTTCGAGCCAAGACCAACCTGCGCCAATAATCTTCCCCTTTTCCACGAATATTATATACGCTCGGCGAAATTCCTGGAAAACCTCGACGCAGTCCACGTTTGCAGCTTTTTCTGTCCAGGGACAGTTCGCCGTGGGGGAGTTCCGAGCAAAGTTCGTGCGAGGCCATGGACGTTTCTCGCAATTCGAGGATTAAACGAACTTCGTCGTGTCCAACGATTTCAATTTACGGAATACCAAAACTCACTGTAAAAGATGAAAAGCTCGCCAGAACGCGTAACAGAAAAATCAGGGAATACTTAATCGGCGAGTCGAAAACGGTTTGTTGGTAAACGGAATATCGCGGGGGCAGACGACGTGCGGCGCGGCGTTTAATCGGTATCTGCGTCGCGTTCCCCGGGCAGAGCGGTGGGCTTACGTGTAGCTTGGCCCGAGGCAGGTGTGGGTGGTGTAGACCGTTTGTAGGTATAGGCGAGCATTATCTATACCACATCCAGTATGGTCCTCCTCTAGCTGGGAGTAAAATCAACGAGTCAGCCAGCCAGCCAGCCAGCCAGCCAGCCAAGGTAGCTAGCAGCCAGGTTGGCAGTCGAGCCGAGCGGAGCCGGCTAGCCTCGACGATCAATAACCGGGGACCTCGGTGGCTCCACGAGCTGTCTTCCGTGGAGTACACACCTTTCGTGGAAATTGCGTTAACGCGCCAGGCCAGGCTCTGAGAAATCTTTGCGGAACGGCCGCGAGCCGCTAATGCCGCCATTGTTCCGCCGTGAACCGGGAGATGAACACGGGAATCGAGGTTAGGATCGTTGGCAGGCGGGGGAGGGACGGAGGCGGGCACCAATTGGCATTTTGCGTAACAGGCGCCCGCCAGATTCCTCCGCAGAACCTTATTGAAGGAGAAACGCCGAGGAGAACTTATTGCGCAACCGTCTCCTATATGGCTGGTCGGTTTTTTTACCCGTCAGCAGTGCTAGCTCGCGACGAGACGCTCGAACGCGAATTTCCCTGCGGCTGGTAACGTTCCGTAGGCATCTGCGCTCAGACAATTCACGAGGTTGCTGTATTCATTACTTTGCTTTGCTTTGCCGATAGAACATCCACGTTGAGTGTCATTTTTAGATCAAGGTGTAGCCTAGGTGGCCATCTTTATCGGGGGTTTGCGAATTTTATGCATTTACGTCGAAAATCAATAGTTGAAATAGAAGACCGTTGATGGAAAAATCTAACAATATTTTTTCTATATCATTTTCGGCTTAATTTTTATTTCACATTGCCGTTCTTCTGTTCCATCGAATCAAGTCAGACAATTTTTATGTTGCCGGGGATACTTCGAACGCTGAAAGTTCGGATCGTGGGAGTACTGTAACTAGAAAATTATGAATTTTCCGCGGTCCGACAATGATGCAAAGGCATCGGTGGTCTTGGAGAATATTACAGAAAGTTACGGAGAGCGACAGACAGACAGAGGCAGCCAGGAAATTACGTTCTCGTGACAATGGTGACCAGTTGGGAACAGTTTCTCGGTTCTCTCGTTCCGTGGAAGACAACACACGCACACGTAATCGTTCCTTTCGAGATGGCTCGGCAGACCGCAGAAGCTCCCGGGTCTCGGCGTGGCGGCGGAGACGATGATTTTCATTAATGACCGGCGCACTGGCTATTTTATTGTTAGTCATCGGAAAGCGACAAAGCGGCTCGCTCTCGGAGGAACAGTAGCTGCCGATGATCTTGTGCGCAGCAACGCGGAACGGGCCACATAGTCCCGCGCATTGTTCTGCTCGTTGAATAAACACCAACACCGGCGACCCACGCTCTTGAAAGATACTACACCAGTTCCCACGATCCGCTGACACACGCGAATATCAAGGTGTGCGGCCGGACGGCTACGTGCGATTATGCATCTCGCATGACGCCGCCGCGCCGCGCCGACGAGGACTCAAAATCACTATCCTCCCGACCACCTTTTTACCATGCGATTCTGCGAGCTGTGTCATCTCGTGCTGATCGCCGCGTCGCATCGCGTCGCATCGCCTAGCCTTCTATCCAACGGATTCTCTTCCTATCCATTGATCGATTACTTTACTTTCCTCCGAATCGGTCGGTTTCTTCGCACCTGAATGAGTCTCGATGCGAGTTACCGTTGAAAGCTCGAATTTCGTCGAATATCGTCGAATATTCGTGGAAACTAGCAGAAAAGGAAGGACGCGTACCTCTGCAAAATCGTAAAAACCTGAAAGCTGCGGCGACACGGAGTCTCCCGCGTTTCGTTCGAACGGCCACCGCGACTCATTAGCGACATTCCACGTTGTTGTCTGACTCATCGGTAATACCTCGGAGCCATACAACTCTGCATACCGGAGGACAGAAGCTCGTATTGTGATTTCGATCTGACGAAGTCGATAGTCGGTGGTTTGCGGCTCCTGGAATTGAAAACTGCGACGCATTTCAGTGAACGGCGCGTTCCCTTTCTCGTTTCAGTTCCTAAATCTACGACGTTCGCAACCACAATCAAATTTTTGTCTCGTTACGTTCAACCCTTTGCACAGTCGGATCTATTTTCATTTAAAAATTAAACATTTCTTCTGACATTGAATGATTCCATTGTACGTATACGATTTATTTTTTGTATTTTACGGATATGCAATTGATATAATACGAAAACAAGATTTTATTTGATTCGAGTTTCTTGAATTACGATCAACGGGAGATCAGTGGCTCGGTTACGCTGTTGCAACGTATGTATTATGTTCGCATTACGTTCTTAGGTAGCTACGAAATACTTTCGCTAAACGGAACCAATCTTGTTGCTCGAGATTCGCATCGACACGGCACGACACGCGTTCAACATTATTTATACCGTGCGTGCGGCCGCGTGAAACGGTAAATCGCGATCGGCGAAGGAGTTGGCTTGCACCACATAAAGCTGGGATCTCCTTTGCACGTCTGAACGCAGCGTTTTGTTATCCAGTCACTCTAGACGCGTGCACCTACGCCCAGAAACAATATCGCGTTATTCTTTCGGTTTTTTTTTAAACTCTTAAAAATTCTGAAGGGTTCAGGCCTTATAAAGAGCTAACTGCGATTACAAAAATCCTCCCCGTACATATCCTGTCATACGTATTTTATAGGGAAGCTATCGTACGTGGTAAAAAGTTATAATGTGAAAGAACTTGCAGTCCACTAACGAGGAATTATTCGAAGCGAGAAGAGCCGCTCGCTCGCGTCTCATTTTTCTTTTTCTCTCGGTCGCGTCTCATTTTTCTTTTCTCTCTCGTTAGGGTCGCGTGTATAGGTGGCCACCCACACACGAGCGCGGCTCGTATCGAAAGGAGCGTGCACCTATCGCCGTGCAAACGTGTCCACGAGTGGTCGATAACGGGCAGAGACGCCGCAGACTGTAGGATGTTCATCGGACACCGTATATCCTGTTATTCGGCCTACTACGGAACGGCGAATCGTGTTGCAAAAACGCACGCCAGAAAACCCAGCCGATCTTCCATCGCGTTCCGTCGACGAGACCGTCTGGCTCGTGGATCCTAGCGATCGCGATAGATCATCTTCAAACTCGTATCTGCTCGTCCACCGTTTATTTCATCGAAATCGTAAATCATCTTAACCGGTAGTAGGTTCGTCCGTCTCTCCGATATACATAGGTATATATGTATATGTATATTGTATAGATATGTATAATCGACTCGCCGTACCTCGCAATCGATGAAAGTCGCCGTTTCACGGTACAGCAACGCAGCAGAAAGAACAAAGGAGCTGCTCTGCTCGCGACATAAATGCTCGTGGACCTTGCTTTCTTCTCTTCTTCAAATTTAAAGGCGTCCTCGAACCGTGACTAAGCGCTGCGTAGAATCACCGGCATACCTGGAAACGAGAGTATCGCGGCTCGATCAGTTTACACAGTGATGTAAACAATTTCCTTTTTCAAT
This sequence comes from Lasioglossum morio, assembly GCA_916610235.2. Lineage (NCBI taxonomy): Eukaryota > Metazoa > Arthropoda > Insecta > Hymenoptera > Halictidae > Lasioglossum > Lasioglossum morio. The sequence continues at coordinate 592,936 of OU744323.1, forward strand.
TATAGGAGACAACAACCGCTGCTCTCGCTGCCTTGGCTCTTGCTCGAAATCCGATGCTCCTTGTACCCAAAACTCGCTCCACGTTATTCTCGTTGGTTGCAACTAGTTTCCATTAAATCGATATCAGTCTTACGAAAAGATAGTTTAAATGTGCGCCGCGTACCTTGAAATTTGCGTAATTTGTCCAACCAGCAAATACGCTTACTTACGAGTTGATTGTGCCCCGTAACGGCGCCACAGAATAATTTCAGATAACGTTTCAGCGAGAGCTCCGCTGACAAAGTGATTATCGTGAACCAGCACACGTTCGCAGCGAGATACAGCAAATATTTGACTCACGGGACACCGTGCAGTGTGCAATTCCATCCGACTCCGTGTCTCCTTATGGGCGCGTGCCGTCCCGAAACAGGGTTGTGGGAAGAGCACACAGGGGAACGAGGATGTAAAACCTCGAAACGTTTCTGCGCGTCGATCGACAAGGAAATTGCGTTTTTCAACGTTCGACGAGGTGGTTTTCCAGGCAGGGAATAGAAAGAGGGTCCCTGCATCGAGGTTAAATGCCATACGCTGTTCAAATGTCAGGCCAGCATCCCTCTAATAGGCTGATACTGGCGCCGAGCCACCCTCGCGATCGTGTTCACGTGTATAGTTCATCGAGTCGCTTTCGTCACGGTTCGAGGAGTCATCTTTCGACGAACTGGGGGACCGTGAGACACGCCGACTAATTTCTACGCTCCTGAAAGGTCCGTCTTCGTTCCTTCGACGCTCGGACCATCTCGCTGACACGTTCCTAACACTTTTCCGATCAAAGAGACACCGAACACGACATAATTTCCCTATTTATGGAAAAACGAGTAGGAGCAACTCGAAGTGGGAGTAATATAAGATATGTAATCAGTGGTCCTGAACGTATCGTCATCGTCATCGTCATCCGGCGTTGATCGGCAGTCTTTCCCGAGTCAGCTGTCTTCCGAGCAGCCACCTTCGATGACGATAATAAATATCCATTAATGCTGCTGGTCTCGTGGCGAGAAGCAAGGGGGACTAGTTATCGCATCGCGAGCTCTACACGGGCAGATGACTCGAGGAAGGTCCAGCTGCCTTCGATCAGTAGGTTATTGTCAGTCCCATCCGCCGACCAAAGATGCGGACGCGGACGCATATGGGGAACAAGTTTGAAAAAAGAGCCGCTCGATGCCAGCCTCGGACCGTTGCGCAACCATCCTCCATGGTTGCCGATTGTCTTTTCGCCCCAAGCTCCTTCGAAAACTCTTCCAAATTCCCTTTTCCTATTTTCAATCTCACACACATTACCAATCGAGGATTATTGCATATTTTTGAAAAATCTATGGTACATGGCTAAATTTTCATTTAGCATTTAGCATTTAGTATAAACTAACTAAGTCACCCTCGATAACGTCGTCTAATAGTTTCATTTAAGGTTGCAATGTCAAAGAAAATTTCTATGCTTTTTTTTGCTACGGCAGAATTATTGAAAATCCTATTAATAGGCTTTCGGTCGGTAAAGTGTTAAAATATTTTGTAAAAGTCTTTTCAACGTTCGAATATTTTATTAAAATTCTTTCAATGCTAAACAATTTTAACAAAACTACCGATTAGTCCAAGTTTTTCAGGCACGAATTCCGACGCTTAATACGAGACCTCATCGCCAAGTCGACAGTCCCATTCTTTACCTCTCAATTAGCCGATCACCGAGAGTCTCCGAGTCTCCGAGACCAGATCACCGGATCATTTTTCATCGACTGACTGCCGGCGAGTGGCGCGGAGCGGCGCGGAGCGGCGTCAGGCTCGAGCCGATCCAAAAAGACACACGCACAGCAGGTGACACACTTTCCCTTTTCTTCCAAATATTTATCGCGCATATCAATTTCGCGTTTTATACTTTGTACTCTACCGGGAACATTAATATTCCAAGCGGAAACGCGATCAATCCACGCGGCAGATTACCGTCTTAATTAGCCGGTCGTATGTCGTGGATCGTGGATATACAATTGCGATCGGGAACAAGCGATTTCCAGAGCGGTGGAACTTTGTCTGCTTCTACCGTGCGTACGCGTACCGTCTCGTTTTATTTTAACAAGCTGTCGTTTCATTTCGTTACAGAATAGTTTAGAAATGTTTAATAGATGTTCGATGTACCCTCGTAATTTATAACCAGTTTCTTTTTTCAGATGATGTGTACAGTTCCAATTGCAAGTGTCTTGAAAGAAACTTCATCTCTTTTTTATTTCTGTATCCTTAAGATACACTCGGGCCTCTTGCTTTCGAATAAGGCGTATAATTTTTAGTACCTCCAGAATCGCATCTTAATTTAATGCACCTTCCTTCCAAATATGGCATAACATTTTTAATTCCTCTAGACTCGCAACTTCGTTTAACGGCCCCTGAAAAATTCACCTGGTTTATCCGTTAAAAAACGTTAGTATAAAACAGTATTGAAAAGTAATTGCAGTCTAGGCACAGTCGAGCGACCGAAACAAGTCCCCCCTCGCCTCGGTGTCGCGATAGAAATCGACTGGCTCGTAAAAGTGACAATTAGGGTAATTATATTATTCGTGATGAACGAACGGGGAGCGATCGGAACATGAAACGGGGAAACTTGGACGATGAAACGAAGGATGGCGGAAGACGACGGAGTCTTTTTCCAGGCTGTCGTCGAGCATCGATAGGTATCTGGTTGGTTCCCTCCGACCGGACTCTCCTCGCGTTTCTTAAGGCAGCAGGTGACATCGACGGAGTTAAAGGTGCCGGCACGAGACCCGCGATGCAGGTAGAGCGGTATACGTAGAGGTAGGAGGAGAGGAGAGCGAGCCGAGAGAAGAGCAGATGAGAGACGCGATCTTATCGGTTCGGCCGGTGCCGGATCGCTGAGTTCGCGCGGCAGAAACACAGCCGGATCGAAAGGTCAATCGGCGATCATTCCCGTAATACTTAATACCGTGCAGATAATCCGGCGATACCGAGTTTCCTTCGGGCGGAGATCCTCGAGCCGATACCGATGCTAAATGACCGGTTGCTCCGGAAGGAAGCCTCGAGACATCTTTCTTCGCGGAGTGAGTTATTTTCGTTGGCTCCGGCGAACGTTAGGGGTGCCTACAATTGTCTGCCGTTTCATTCACCTTGTGTTTGCCCATGTTCGCGTTATCGGCGGAATTATACTTTGAATTTTCTTTTTTCCGAATTCGGCTAATTCGAGGACAAAAGGTTTTTCTTTCGTAATTTCACGCGAGATCGACATTATCCGCGTTCGTTGCATCAATCTCTTCGATAATTGTAATTAAGCGAAAACAATAGAACGTTCTATGTACTTGTTTTAGGGAGCGTTATTATCAGCGAGGCGTGTTAGGATGAATCGCGATAAAGGGGAGGGGGAGGCAGATTCCGGATTAAGGAGCGTGGCGGCGCGAAAGTAAGAGTGAAAAATTGAGCGAAAATATCAGCGGACGTATCTGGGTTAAGGGAACGAGACGGGAGTCTGCACGCGTCGCCACACGCAGACCTTCGGGCGCACGGTGAGTCGGCTCTCCGTAGCGATAAAACGAGAAAGACAAGAAGAACCGGACCGGGAGAGAAGAGGAGAGAGAAGGAGAGAGAGGAAGAAATTTTATGCGAGGATCTTCATCCGGGCGATGTTGCTCATTGTTGGCTCGGCTCGGCTCGGCAGCAGGTGCTACCCTTCATGATCCGGGATGAATACCGCGATATACACAACGGGAGCTGACTCTCTTACACATGCGCAAACACGGGTCCCGCATCTGCAAGATGGTCGCGACGTTATACGCGCACTCGCAGATGCACCATCGTCGGCCCCATTGTCATCCGAAATCGACTTCCAGAGGTGATGGTTTGTTTCGACGGTCACCGTTTATTGACTATCGATAACGACGGGGCTGGCTCGTCGTCGATATATCGGAAGATGCTCGGGGATCGGGGTGGAGCTGTTGTCGTTCCATCGGAACGTTTCAGACGTCCACATTTTTTTAATAATATTTTTATTCAATTATCTCCGAGTAGAAATATCGAAAATGTCCGCGCCGTAGCTGCTCAAAGACATCCCATCGATATTTCTCACGAAATCCCAATCGATCCTCTCGCTGCTCCTAGAGAAATCGTGTCTCCTGTCCGACTGGTCCCAAACTGACCAAACACAATGTCCCCGGAATCTCGCAACGGTCAGCGGCGCGCGGATGCAACACTGAAATTTCATCGAGTCCGATTCCCCGGAGATAGAGAAGAGGCAGGAGGGCAACGGCCAGACAGACACACGAAGGATCTCGGTATTCGCATCCGAAGGCTGCCGGCACGCGTCTGCAGCAAGGTGTGCCTCTCACTTTATTCATCCACCTCCGGTGTTCGGGACGAGAGCAGCTGTTGCCGGGCCAGCGCGGCGCGGCGCGGCTCGGCGCGTGCCACCAGGTACCTATATAATAAACCGGGAGATAATGTCAGGGTGCGTGGCACCACGCTACCAAAGAGCCTTCGGAGCCACAGAGCCAGAGAGCCGCAGAGCCACAGAGTCGGGGGAGAGGGTCGAGGAACCGGCCCCAGGAAACTTCTTCGCCCTTTTTTCGTCCCTTCCCCCTGCCTTTCGTCTCTACCGCTTGTTTTTTTTCTTTCTTTTTTTTGTTTTTTTAACTCTCCGATGGGGAGATCGATCGTTTATCCTTCTCCACGTAGGTGGACCTCGTTCGTTTTCTTTCCTCGCGCTCCCATTCTCGGGCCGATCGATCACCGAGGCTCCTCTTACTCCTTTTTTTTCCTTCCTCTTTGCTTTAATTGGCTTCCTGAGAATCGATCTTCCCTTCGGCTACGATGCGAAAGTCGATCCTCTGCCAATCGACTATGCTTCGCGAGAAGACGATTCTCTTTCGCAGGATGCAGCTCGCGTCGCGTCGATGCTCCACCGGGCTCAAAAATTTGCTGGAGCTCGAGCAGATTGGTCAGCTTCGAATCTCTTGTAAACCCCTAGTGCCTCTGTGAAATGTATTTTCATAATGCATCTACTCGAATGATCGAGGTTGAAATAATTTTGTCGAATGTTGCATTTAAAGATTTTCCAATTTCGAAAACCCCTAGTTTTCCAAACAATGAAATCATTTCGCACACACGGAAGCTGCCGAGCACATTTTTCTCCGATCCAGCCTTTTCTTTTGTATCCAATTCAGGATAAAATTTCTCGTTTGTTTGACTTTTGTTTTTTTGGCGTCTCTGCTCCCTGCGATCCCAGAATCCTTTGTGTGGCAACGAGGTTTACTTTTCACAGGATTCCCCGCCGGTAGATTTAGATATATCCCGCGGAACGTTGAACCGAAATCTCGAAAAGGGGGTTGGTGAAGGGCGCGTGGAGTCAGGGGTCAACCGCCCCCTTCTCGAGCGACGAGCTAATAAAACTAAACGCGCTCGATAATCATCTCTCCACGCCCGTCGTTCGGGATCCATTCCGCCGGCAGATTAATTATCTAATGCGGCTGCAACATCTGTCATCGCTCTGTCGGTGCAGCCTCAACAACCCTCCTGTACAATCCCGTACAATCCCGTGCGAGCCTCTTCATAATTAACTTCTACAAATCCAGAAGAAATTCGGAAAGTTGAAAATGTGACATTTATTGAAGGAAAAAATTTCTGGGATGCGCGTTTATTGTCAGACAGTATCGTAACGTAAATTCCGCGTGAATGGAGGGATCTCCTTTGCGTGTCGTTTAAAGCGTCAACATTTTTTCCATTAAATTGTAATGGCTGAACTAGCAAACCGAGGAAAATGAGTTTTTATGAGCTTATAGTGAAACATTTCATATTATCGTCATAAAAACTAATTTCGGTCGGTTCGTCGGTTGTAGTCTTGCAATGTAATGGAAAACGATTGAGACACGTTTTTTTTACATCTATGTAAAATCAACAAGTTTTAAGATGTCAAAAAATCCTTTGAGATTCGTTGATAGGTGGCTATAAAACGAATCTAACGGAACGAGAATCCGAGAGGATCCGAGCGAGGCGCGTTTGATGAAGCTGAAAAGAAAGCGCAACGACGACAAAGGGTCACAATCGAGCGAGTCTGAGAAGCACATAGCGAGTTAGTCGGTTGTAAAGAGAAAAGAGACGGTACAGTTACCTCTAAACAACAGGTTTGTTTCGCCTGATGTGCTCCCGCATATAATACGCGAATCCGCGCATGCTACACTGCATAATATGAGAAAATACCTCGTTACTTCGATTCCGGTAATAGAAACGAACCGAGGCGATGCGATGCGATGCGATGCGCTGCACGGGGCACGGGTCTCTTCGTCTTCTTCGACTACTGCGTCACGGCAATTTGTCCGTGTAACGTCTGTCATTGCGATGGCGATCGCGATCCAATAAATCGGTCGTCGTAGCAGCTCGACGATCGATCGAATCGAATGATTTCTCGCGATTTCCACTCGACAGCAGAAAATTTCAAAAATTCAACAACAATTGTCACGATTTACTATCGGCCACTATCGAAACGAGCGAACTCCAAAACTGTGATTCAAGAATTTCACAACTCACAGTTTCATCGACTTATTAAAGTGCTGGAAAGAGGAGATGAAATTTTGTTGTAACATCTGTTTCCTATAATTCGAGTTGGGCCATTTTGATTTTGCACTCAAAAGGAATATTATTTTCTTGCGCGATACGAGTTCGAATAGCGAAACGCGGAGAACTGTAATGTCTGTGTTGAAGTAGATTGAAAAATTGCGAACGTAATGTTATTCCGATGCAAGGAAGCGTTTAACGGTGAGAAACGTGTAGAATTGTTTTCTATGTCGGGAAGAATGGAACGCAAAAGCGTTTCACGACGAGCTACATTAATTTTCTCTTCCATTTGATCCGACTGACCCGTTGACCAAGAATCGATGGATCGATTGGCCAAGAGACTTCCGTTACTGTCATGAAGTAGGCCTGCAGTGACAACGCCAGCCTTCTAAGTCACGATTCTGACTGCCAGCCCTCCATACGAGCCGTGATCCAGCGGAGTCCGTGATCGAGGCGCGTCGACAAGCCTTCGATCCATAGAAACGTCAAATTCCACGAATATTTCCTAGCTGTCCACATTTCACCGAACCTCCTTTTAATTTTCCATACCACTACTTCATAACATTTCCATCTTCTTTCGTTTACTTTTTGCAATTAAAGCTCCTTCCTCGCTTTGTCACACATACAATACATTTTACTAGAACGAGGAACGTGGATCTTTACGCTCTGCGCCGCGCCGCGTCGATAACAATTTTGTTCTCTTGAACACCGTAAGATCTTTACGAAGGGGTTTTACAAAATTTTTATCTTCTACAAAAAACACACTGAAACATCTATTATCGAAGAGTGAAATGTTCACTCGTTCCCGGCAAGCTTTTATTCCGATTCTGTGATAATAACTGTGAATATTGATATGTTCACATTTAAATGGAATAATACTCGTTGGAAAATTCTGATCGAAGAGACACTCGGTCGAAGACGGATCGTTCTTTAAATCCCGTTAGCTTTCGTTTCCATTTCCACCGCCTTGTTTACCGGCGACAGGGCGTCGTGACGCGTGCCACGCTTGCTTATGCGGGCGCCGACGTTCGACGACGCATCCGATACATTAGGCGTCGCCGAACTACTATGCGTGCACACGCGGCTCAAAATAAACTGTTAACGTTCTTAACACGCGCTGACGTGGCTGTCTTACAAATCGCATGCGGGGTGCCCCGTCAAAATTGATCAACAACGTCAAGAACAGTTTTACAAATTTTTTACCAACACGTTTCTCGACGTTCCTCCGTCTATAGCTATTACACACGCGTTTAAAAAGAATCGTCGTCTATCTTTTTTGAAAAATTATTTGATCATTCGATCTCGAAAATTAACCTGTACAATGCCTGTTCACTCTATACCTGCGTTACGGTAGTTGTTCGAGTAGCGAGACATTCAAAGCCAGTAGTCGGTCATCTTTGGCGGCGTTAACATTAACATGCTATTTTTTAAATGTTTTATAATGTACCGAGACACGTGTCACGAGGATATACGGTGGGAACGAGGGACAGGCTGACATGCATTGTGCTCATTTAAATGTACAACAATTCGTTAGCGGATAGTCCTTCGGATATTTTCCAGGAATTTGTTAGCAGGAAGGCTGACCGTAGCAATGGGATGGACAACTTTTGCGACTCGAGCTGTTTCCCTCAAAAAGATTCAGGGTACACCTCGAAATTTTGTAGGAAATTAAATTTGAAAATTGACTCCAGTCGTCCACTCCAGTCGTACGTTGTCAGCCCGAAGCACCAGCGTGCTGGACAGCTATTACTCCGGCTATCTTCTTTCGAGAACCAGGCCACGAAGAATCCTAAACGAGGACTCCCGATCAGAATCGGGCGATTTTCTGATTGATCGACCGGGTCTAGGCGGGCTATTCGGCAAAAATCGAGGGCCGCCTAATAGAGTCCGTTGGGACATAGATAGGTGGATGCGTGGTTATACGGCAATATACGGCAATATACAGTGGAGGCAAGCAGGCAAGCAGGCAAGCGGGCAACGGCGAAAAGTCAGCCAACGCGGGCAGACAGGCAGGCAGGCAGGCAGGCAGGCAGGCAGGCAGGCGGGCAGGCAGGCGGCTGAACGGGCAGACAGGCAAGCAAGCAGGCAAGCAGGCAAGCAAGTAGGCAGGTGCAACACTGATGTTGCTCGAGGACTGAAACAGCTGTCGTCTTGCCCTGCCCTACTGCAGGCGCACGCGCCAACCGCATCCACATTTACATTACGTTGCGTTACCTTTCTCCCCGTTCTCGGTTTTAATCGGTATCTCCGGCTCGTAACGGTCAACGATCCCGCGCGCAGATGAAAATGTCCCCGGGAAACGAGCCAATCGCGGGCCCTGCCGCAGGGCTCGGCTACCCGAAAACGGGCCCGAGTTTTGCGCGGCCCGGTGCGGTGCACTTGTCTCGCGGCGAGCGAGACGACGGAACGCGATGCGCGACGTCGCGTCGCGGCAAAAATTCGTGACGCGACATAATTACCGTAATTTTCGTTAAAAGCGAAAGTGAGCTTTTACTATCGGGACACGAGCATTACGCTGCCTTGTCCCGCGGCACGGGACCGGGAAATGTCACGTTACTGCACCGTGCACGGTGCACCGTCGTCCGCTCGATCAATGATTTTCATCGTAGCCAACTTTCGCGACGGATCATCGATTAAACCATTTTTCGATCTCGCGACATCGAGATCTCTCTGTCGTTTCGATTGAACGTTCCTGCACGATACATGTAACATTTCGGTCCCGAAGTAATTCGTCGACGAGCAGGATTATTGAAAAATTGCGGCCACACACTTGAGTAATCAACGACGGGTGAAAATACGCGGAAAGACGATAGCGCAGCCAGCGGTTGATGAATTATCACCGCAGTTGCGGACACGAGGAAAAATGATCGCCGAGAGAGAAAAAACAGAATGCAAATTTACGCTGGCGGCGGACAAAGCAACATAGTTGACGAACGTTGGAAAACACCGAATGGAAAAAGAAAAAAAAAAGAAAAAAAGAACGCGATCGCTATATCTTTTGGAGCGAGAACAGTTGGGTAGCAATTAGTTCGATTTACCTGCTCGTTGCTCGCCCGTCGCGTGGCTAATAAAGCTGTTTAAGGCTTCTATCGGCGGCTATCGCGTCTATGGCAGTTTATTGGCACTCGACTCTTCGATATTTCGCGGAAGGTCGCTTTTATCGTTAGTCGTGTCCGCGGCGTTTCGCCTACTCGTATCTCAAGAACAGTCTCGAGGAAACGTAACTTGCACCACGGTCGAAACGATCGTTCGGTAAATATTCATCCGTGCGCGGATCTTTATGCGACGGACAAATGTTTCCCGTGAACTGCGAAAACCTCATTGGAAATGCGTTTCCTTGTTTAAACCTCCGTACGCTGAGCCGAAATCGTTTTCGACGCTCAGCGTTACGCATAGCTAACCTGATCCGAACTATCACGAAACTCGGTCCCCAGACATATTTCACCTGTCGTTCACCTGTTACGCGGTTCTCTACGAGATCCCATCGAGATGGTTCATTGGTCCCATAGAGAATTCGATTCTGCCCAATAGGAGCGCACGGTGCCTCGCGAGAGACGAGGGTGAGCGTCCGAAAGGACCCTCTTTCGAGGACTCTCGAGGACGAGGGGTTGCCGACAGATTTCTTCGTGGCCACCGGTGTTCGCTGCCACTGGCGTTATCGTTTACCGGGCGCCTGTTACATCAACATACATCAAATGTAAAGATAAAAATTGTTTGGCTGGTCTGTCGACGATCGCGACAACTAAAGGTTGCGTTCCATCGAGCATGCGAATAATAATCGGTGTAAGCGGATAGAGAACGTTTACGCGAACTGGTAGTTTTATAGAGGAGTTTCGCGATAATCGTGGCAAATAAATGAATCCGGAGTTAGGGTTCATCGTTGAACGAATTTCGAGTTAACGGATTCGAAGAATGTGTTTTGCAGCTTCGTTCGAGAGAAACAATCGCGGAGACTCGTCGAGAAAATGTTTGACGCGTGGGATCAAGGTGTAGCGGGTCGTCGGAAGGCCGCATCGGTGCATTATGCGATCCAACGACAATGGAGAGCTGTCCGTAAGAGGAGGAGGGCCAGGGGAGGGGTCGGACGGAAAGGAAAAAGGGGAACGGTGGCGACCGATAGGACGTTTATCGTTATCGGGAGCGCGTCTTTTCTTCGCCGCTACTCCCCCGCCGCGCCGTTCGAGCGAACTCGTCAAACGAGAATAGAACCCGAACCTATCGTGCATATCTATGCGCTCTCCTTCGGTTTTCCTCCATGCGATTACGCAAATCGACCGTTGCAAACTGAACTATGGACATCCTTCCTCGGTACTGTTTCGTCGACTTTCGGAATCAGCGGGGGGATTCGGGCTGGTGGGGCCATTAAAAATGTGCTTCTCGCGCGTTTAAAGGGTGCGAAAGGGAACAGCTATTACAAGGTGTATTCACACCGAACAACGGTACGTCGCTTTCGAGTCGAAGAAGAATCGTAGATTCGAAGACTCGCGGGAACTTCGAAATCGGAATCAGAATCGGAATTGGAATCGGAATCGTAAGGTTTCCCGATCGCCGATTGGAAATCGAAGGCAACGCAGCGCAGCGGATCGAGAGCAACGAGCGCATCGATGCGCGCCGCGGATTTTCGCAACCGCGCGCAATAAATAATGACCGATGCACGCCCCTGCATCTTATTGGCCACGCCGATAGTAAACTGACGCGCATCTAGCCGCTCGGTTCTTGCACTTTCACTCTCGCGCCACGTGATCCCAGTTTTCTTTTTTCCGCCGCATAAGGGAACTACGTCGAAGGTGCAACCGCGGGTGCACCAAACGCGTTGCCTGGAAATTAAGGTCGCGACGCGCGCTGGGAAACGTGCTCGAATCAGTCAGTCAGTCTCGCTGCCAATCGGACACACGCCTGAGTTAACGGTTGAACGAGCTAGTGCCAAACAAATAATGCACAGTCTAGTTGTTTGGGGTTAGAGCTGTTGGTAAACGTTAATAATTGCAACCAGACGAAAATAATACTATGAAATTGTTTCAACGTTTCTCTCTCTCTCTCTCTCTCTCTCTCTATTTTGCGTTTGATCCTTTAATTTTCACGAGTCGATAAACTCCGCGGTCTATTGTCATCTAGCCGGTTTTAACATATTCTGCAAGAATTTTTGATGAAACGTTTAAAGCGTGTTTATCGTTTCCCGTTGCTCTCGATCGAGTGTCCAATCAGATGAACGTATACGACGACTTTCCACGTCGCAGAATGCGCACACGGACAAACGAGACTACGCGCACACAAGCCTGCGAAGACGTCGCGCGAACGCAGTTACGTGATCCGCGATTGTTATGTAAATACGAGTGGTCGCGTACGCGAAACGTTGTTCTTCTCCGGTTTTTCATTCTCCCTTCGCAGTTTTCCGGACTCCCTGAAAGACTCCTCTTCCCGATCCGAATTCATCTCTCAAAATAATTTGATCTCTCGTCTGGTGAAAAGGATAATTGGCCGACTCGAAGATTTCCGTTTTATCCCAGATCCCAGGCCAATTTCCCAAATATTCCAGCGCGATCCCCCGCAATTCGCGCTCGCTTAGGGTCTAAGGTTTCACATTCGCGGAGTTACGGTTGCCTGAGTCGCTCGCGTTTCAATTAATTTCAATTTTCACCGGAGCACAGTGCGCCACCGCGCGCCAGTTGAAAAGAAACTTTTCGACTTTATCGAGTAAATAGAGCCGTGGCGTGTGAGCTTGAACTTGAGAGATCGTTCCACCTAAATGTACACGTAGACACGACTAAATGCCGGAGCGGTACGTACGACGCAGCGGTTGATGCGTTCGTCGCACGAACACCCTTCGAACCACAGCCCCTACCTCTTACCAGCCAGAAGAAAATAGAAAACGAGAGTCTCGGAAAGGGAACTAACTAACTGTGCTGTGTGCTTCGGAAACGGGCCACGGGAAAATTGTCGGCTCTTGGGAAATCGAATTCCGACCCGCAGAATGCCGATGCGACAGGAAACAGCTGAAATTTTCAGGAAGGGGATGGAGTAGGAGTTAGAAGCTCGGTGATTGCTAAAACTAATAGTCGTTGAATTTCGTTGACGAATTCTAAAAGAAAGAAAATTGTATAAACGTAGATCTCGGTTAGGGAAAGATCGAGGAAGGCTCGACCAAAAGTCTACGACGAGGTTCCTGAAACGTAGAAGACAGTTGCGACGGACAGAAGCCGTAGAGTAGAGGGTAGTCAATCGCCCCGTCATCGAAGTCACCATTAAGCCGAATTACGTGTCGACGGTGGCCACAGGCTCGGTCGTCCGAAAGAGTGATTTCCATGTCACCGTCCTTGTCCTTCCCCCGAGCGGGGGAGAGGGTACGGGCTTGATATTAAGCTCGAAAATGGAGCCTCGGCGTGTAGGATAATTCGTCAGGTGCGCTTATGCTGTGGGGGCCGTGCGGTCGAGAGATGGATGGACGGACGGGCGACAGTCAGCTGAAGGGGTCGCCGCGCCGGTTAAAATTGATTCCGGCGGTGGCATCAATGGCCCGAAACAAATCGTGAGAGTGGCGATTTCATGTTGTGGCCAGGTATCGCGATGGCAACGGGGCTTCGTTGCCTATGGAAACGCTCGCTCGGCTCATTCGGCCTCTAATTCACTGCTCGCGCAGAACCGCTTCTCTCCTCTCCTCTCCTCTCCTCTCCTCTCCTCTCCTCTCCTCTCTACGCTCCTATCTTCTCTTCTCTTCTCTACTCTCTGCGCGTTACTTTGCTGTTTGAAAAATTCATCTTTTCGTACGGGGACTAACCTGGACTCATCCTCTCGCTCTCTCTAAAGCTTGAAACTTTTACTACTACAATCTACTCTTGATTTTCTTGGAATATTTCACTGTCACGTTGACGTTCTATTTGGAGACACTCTTCTCTTTTACGACTGCCTGGAAGAATTTTGCAGCGTGGTCGAAAGAGGTCGAAGGGCGAGGGAAACACGGAGAACGCGGCTGAACAAAAACCGAGAAAAAAGAATAATGAAACGACGCGGCGCGACGGAGGAGAGGTCTCGTGACGCGCGGGGGTGAGAGTGTTGTAACTGAAGCGAAAGAGAGAGAGCGAGAGAGAGAGAGAGAGAGAGAGAGAGAGAGAGAGGAGAGAAAAAACGGGAGCGAGCCACTACAACCCCACGTGTGTTTCTCCACGGGTCGCCATGGCGACGCTTTGGTGTTCGTTATAGTAATGGGTTGGGAGTTGCGCTGGGTGGCCGCTCGACTCTCCCACGCTCGTCGGGGACACCTGCTTTAACGATTATCCGCTGAAAAAGAGGAAAATGAAAACCAGAGGGGGCCGACGGCTTTATCGAGGCACCCTGCGAATCACTGTGCTCCCCCGAGTTTCGATGGCCGATGGAACAACGTGGGTTCCATCGCGTTCTGCATAATTTAGTCGTCCTTCGTTCCGACTTCGTTTTTAGTTGTTCGGTTTATCTCGATTATTGGTTCGTTCGCGGTGGCTTCGACAGAAAAGTCTACGCCCGAAAAAGACAGTAATCGATGGACGTTTCCGGTAAGAATAGCCCATGACTTTTATAATAAAAATATCCGAAGATGGATATTCAGCTGTGCGAGAACCCGGAGAAAACGGTCAGGCGTTAAAGTCCGCGAGGTCGTCCCCACGATCCCGTGAAATATAAATGAGCAATATTATCGGTTTGATGGATAGTTCTCGACATTTTGCGGCGGAGCACACGAATTGGTTTCGCGCGCAGATACGAGCCAGTGAGTCACGCGTTCCGAACTCTAGATATGCCAAATACGTACAACAACCGATGCCTGAACGTGTATCACAGTCGCAGAGGCAATCGCGTCTTTTCGTTTACATCTTTTCACCGTGTCATCCGTGAATATTGAATTTATTCGAGTCGCAACAACAATGGTGAACAACGATCGTTTTCCTGTATCGATCTCAGCGCCGACGAGGAAACCTTGTTCGATTTATTATCAAAATTTCTCAATCTTTGTCGTCTGAATTCTTTCACTTACTGTTCAAGCGGAAAAATCAATGGTCTTCGCCTCGTGGTTCTAAACGAATGTATTAGGTACGAAAGGAGGAGAAAGAAAAATTGCAGAAAGTAAGGAGAAAAAAGAATAGAAGAACATTTTGGGAAGTGAATTTTGTCGATAATTCATCGGAAGAATCGACGCTGGTCCCCTTCTTTAGTCAGGGTTAAGACCTCGATGTCGGGCAAGATGACTGTTCGGTAAATACCGGGGCATGACGTCGGGACAGTCATAATCAGTCCCGAAGTTAGAGCATCCTCCTGACCCGAGGATCAACGAGTGATCGCCGCGGCGAATGCGACGACGCGTCGCGACGCGACAGATCCATATTCATGCGGATTCATGAGCCCTCTGGGGCCAGAGGAGGAGGACGAGGAGGAGGAGGAGGGAGAGGAGGGTGGGGGGTGGGGAGGAGGAGGAGGAGGAGGAGGAGGCCAGAGGAAGAGCAGAGGAGAGTTTGTGTCTGTTGTGTCTCGGTGTTAGGCATCGGCCAGGCTCATTTGCGTGAATGTAACGATGATGTTGCGACGCGCGTACCGAACGGGGTCGCCGGGGTCGACGCGAACAATCCCGCCTGTGGGAAAAACCGAGCCGAACTCATGTCAGAAATGACAGTGTTTCGGGCCGGGAAATCAAGGTGGTAGGGAAAGATGGAGACCTCCGGCTCTCGGTTACGAAACGAACGAGAACCGAGAAGAGAACCGTTCCTGCTGCAGAGCCGTGACGAGAAACGCGTATTCCTCGACTCGCAACTGCTCAGAACTTTACGAAATAGGATGACGGAACGACAAATTTATCCTCGCTCTCCTCTTACGCGTCTCCGCGTTTTTATTCGGCTGAACGAATACGATATAACAGTGGGAAAAGAAGAAAATAAATAAATAACGCTCGGGGATCAAGCGTATGCAAAGCAGACGGTTACCACGCTGATAGCCAGTCGCAGCACCGGACGTTCCGTCTGTAAATTTATGTTAATCGCGATGTATCAGTTGTTCTGGAAGTTCAAGCCGAGCGACGCCAGCGTACGTTCGCGAATGGGACGCGATACCGCGACCTGTTGTCACTCCTGAAAATTCCCTCGCCTCGGCCGTTCCTTCCACGACGATTTCATTCTCGTTTGCAGGCTTGCGGATCGCGTATACATTTCCACTACACTCTAGCCGGATGGGGGGACAACTTCCAATTAGGTGGGTAGGATTATCGAACTACGCCGAATCCGTATTCAACAGATCGTAAAACAACATTTTCTTAGATGTTCAATAACCTCCGTCCCTCTCTCCCAGCTTACTCACAGATTGCTGCAGAATAATTTTCAACGCTGCCTGATACGCCCTATGCTGCAGGGACTCGAAGATTCTTTTACAGTATGTATAACGAAGCGTCCTAAATTTTCACATGCGTCGGGACATCTTCGGAAACAGCATGTTAAAAAATATCCGAACAAAGCCGCGAGTCCAACCGGCTGTCCGAGCGTTAGGGGAGCCAGTTTCCCATGGACCATCGCCCCATGGGATACGAGCAGGAGTATCAACGAGAAGAAGAGAACCACCGTCCATTCCGCAGGATGAAAGGCTCGAGAGGAGCCGGAAAGAGGAAGACGCTGACCATCGTCCCCTGGATACCCGAAGGGGTCCCGGAAGGGGTTCCGATATTCTAATTCGTAAGATCGACTGACCTATCCGAACGGCGAATGGTCATTCGGCCTAGATTCCCATGGACGGTGGCTACCTGGGAGAAGCCAAGCGGATTTCTGCCTTTGGTCGAGGAAAAGGACAAGGAGCCGACACGCGGCACCGCGCGCCGCCCGAGCCTAACCGCGGTCATCCGAACTCGACGGTCTCTACCTGGAAACACCCTCCATGCTCGATTTTGATGCGGCGCACCTATTTAAATCAGGTCGAAAAAATCCGTTAGACACACAGGTGAGAGTCCGTGTCCGGCACGATAGACGCGGCCGATGGGAAAACGCATAGGCCTCGAACATCGCTGACCGTTAAGGGATGGATACGACACCTGGACTACCTTCGGACGATATTAACGTCGTCCTTCGTTAGTTTTTTCTTCCGACGCCTTTTCCGTCGATCTACTTCGCTAACTGGAGCAACGGTTATCCCCACCCGACGCGTTCACCGTTTTCGTTTACGAACGAACCTTCCTGCCAGTAGCAGGGTGCTTGTCCTCGACGGTTGATGCGTAGAGTTTTATGTAGAGCAGAAGCTGGAATTCGAGGTGGTAGGATTTTCTGAAGGCCGATTGGCTCGCTGAAATTGTTTAAACGACCCCCGAGACGGTTTCGATGTTGCTACAGAGAGCTCAGGGGATTGGAAGTGGAAGAGAGCGAATCTAGACTGTCCACTGACACGTTTCTCATCTTTCTTTTCTTTTTTTTTTATAATCGCGGTGACCGTTCGCACAACGGTTATTCTCATGGAAGGAGTGGTTAGGCTCGATTAATATTTGGTCCTCGTTTCCTTGGGAATTCTTAGTTACGGATTCGTTGGTTCGCGCGGGATGACGTTTCGGCAGTTTAATCGACGACCAACCCCTAACGAGGGCTCGGTCGCACGACTCGTTTCTTATCGATCCCTGAAAGACTGTTTGGAGTTCCGTTTCGGTCCAGGGTTGTTTTCGATTCCCAATGATTCGAGATTTCCTGAAACGTTGTTTAGGACCAGAGTGTGCGGAAGAGATTCTCGAGCACTCGAGAGCGGCAAAGACAATATTGTGGTTGACGGTTTCGGACTCCGATAGCCGACCGCAAACAAGTTCTTCTTCCGTGGACTCCACGTGTTTCTCCACTGAGCCTTGAAATTTAACCGAGCGCGTAAGTTTATCGGTTCTTATCGGAAGCAACATGCCGTCGTATTTACATTATTCAAGACGTACCGAAAGCCCGTTAGTCGCTGAAAACTGTACCACGCTTCTTGCCACGTTTCCCTTACAAAAATCCCCTTACATCGTCCCCTTCTCCGGCGTATTTTCTCTTCTTGAATAATCAATTGAAATTAAATTACGATGGAAATTACGATGAAAATTCAAAGAATCTCCTTTTAGAAATTGTTCTGTCCTCACTCTTCGTCCCTCAGGTACACCGTTCAACACACACCTAATAAATAACACGTTTCTCTACGCCAAAAGCCACCCTCTTTCCTCGCAACCTCCGAAATAATTAATACCGCATTTCCCCATCGATTTCACAGGCAATCCATTAACTCGACTAATTCGCCAATAATATCCGGAATCGGAGTTAGTGGCCGAGAAATGGAGAAACCGGTACGCGATGTGGCGCGGCGCACCCCTGTCACCGGGAAACGAACGATCCAATTCGTCATCCCGAGACCCGTGCAAACAGTCAACGGTTCCTCGTCCGTTGTCCATCTTCATCGATCCAGGAAAAAACGGTTTCCCAGGTCAGCCAATCCGCTGGGTCCTTCCTCGCTCGTTCGAGTCCGAGGGAATCGCGCGGAGGTAATTTTTATCGAGAAACGCTCTCCGACACCCGGCCGAAATAAGGGCATTTAAAGGGATCTCTGAAAGGGTTATCTACCTGCCTGACCCTCACCCTTTCGCCCTGCGCGGATTCTGACCTGCGAACCTGACGGTTCCCCTATGACGGCCTATGACAGCACCCGGGCCTCTCGGAAATCAGGTTTTCCACGCGTTCCGGATCGAACAGGTAGCAAACCACGGGCCGAAAACCGTGCAGGTATACGAACCTACGACCCCAGCTGATTCCCGGTCATTTCAGTTCCGGTTCTCTTCCGGAAGAACCTCTTTCCGTTTTTACGAGCTGCGAGAGAGAGAGAGAGAGAGAGAGAGAGAGAGAGAGAGAGAGAGAGAGAGAGAGAGGCTGCGAGGATTTTTACTTGTTAGATTATGGCAACTCGGTAACGCGTGTCCTATAACACGCGTGCGAAAGGATAAACGAAGCTACAAGTAATTTATTATTAGAAAATTTTTTTTTATAGTGGTGAGGTCAATCCGTTTCTGCTCTGAAAAATTCGCAGATGTATTTCGAACAGCAATAAACACGCGTGCAAAATACCAATGCGAAAGGTACAGTGGTTGTTCTAACAAAAATTCTCAAAGACCAGAATACCGATTCCTGCAAGAAAGATTTACGGGAAGGAGACGACGGCTGGGAGAGGAGAGATCCATGGGATGCTGCGCAAGCGTGATCCCCTCGTTCTCTATTGGCCAACGATCCTCAGCCAATCCAAATATGGATCTCCCTACTCCAGAAGTGGTCCAGCCTCTCGGTCGCCGATTCCGCTCTCCTGCTTGCTTTCTTCCCCATTTTTCTCCTCCCATAAACAATCGTGAACAATCGATCTCCCACCAGCCCGAGAAATCTTTAGACAAAATAAACAACAATCGACTGTAATCTGAATCTGGAAAAAGAAGCGCAACGAAACACGCGCGGGATACAATTTTTAAAGAAAATCGTACGATTGTGCACTCGTGACACAAGCCGATTATAATTAGATCGATCTCAAATTTAAATTAAAAATCGATCGTCGGATTGACGCACGAGACGGTATTTCCGCGTGATACGATTCTTCGTTTATTTTTCTCATCGTGACGAGGCGTCTACGGCTCGCTTATTCCCTTCGATAGAACGAATTATGGAAATTCTATTGTGTACTTATTGTTTGATACATATTCAGAGAAAATTCCGTTCAAAGGTCTTTGCAAATTTTGACACGTGTCTAATCGTTTCATCGAATACACAGAGGAACCGCAATTTTCAGTTTACGTAGTTGAACCCGGCATATTTTTGTTATTTGTTTCGTTTCACTCGTTTGCGAACAGAGCTTTCTAAAATAAGTTTAGCACGTAGAAAAGAAAGAAAGGAAAGAAAAACCAACGGAAAATAATGGCAGAACGGTGGAAACGATCCTGAAGCAAGACCGCGGCTTTCGTTTTCCCTTAGCGCGAAAACGAAAATGTTTCACGACTCGGATAAACCGGGCTCGATGATTTACGGCTCGGAAAGTAGACCGGCTGACTTTCAGCCGATTGGCAATCGTTGCGCCGAGGAAAAAGTAAAGGAGACCGCCGCGCCGCCGCGGCGCGGTACACGGCTCGGGACCGGGGCCGTTTCCCTCTTCCCTGGTGATTCGAACGGCCGCGGCCGGAACGATTTTTCCTCGAGCGGAATCATGTTCGCGCGGCAGTGCGCTCGTCGCGCTCGTATTTTTATCATCGCGACGATAAGCCGCGTCCGACCATTGGCTTGCGTAACGATTGCGCGGGAACAAGGTGCGCTCCCACGTATGCAAAACGCGTTCTCGTTTCTAAATCATCGCCCGAAGATCCCTCCGTTTCTCCAACGTCGACTGACCCGAATCTAGGGCTGCCTCACCTTTACCATTGCCACGCGGCTCTTTCTCTTTTATTTATCGGCTCAGCTTTGTCATTTTCTTACCGGACAATCGGAAAACATTTCACAGACACTTTCTTTATGTTTCAGTGATGCCTAGAAATGTTTGACTTCTTCAGCGTCGCTCGTTTTCTCGCATTTTCAGACCGCGTCGTTACACGAAAAGCGGAATCGCCTTGGTACTCGTGCGATAATGCGTTCCCGCTCTTCTAGCGGCGTGCGTGCACTATTCTTAGAAATACTATCGCTATGTGTAAATAAACCGCGCTCGAACCAGAACGGAATGCCAGGAGAAAGTATTGGACTTTTCGTTTCGTTTCGTTTCGTTTCGTTTCTGAAACTTCCGCGCAGCTACATGAAGTTTTCGGATTGCTCGATCGTCCACGCGACAATCTCTCTGCGAGCTCCTCCGTGTCTTCTTAAAAACAGAAAAAAATAAAATCGAATGTCGTGAATTGCTATCTCGGCGAAAGCGGTCGTTTCGCTATCGATTTCTGGGATATATTGCTGAACCTCAGTCGCATGACGTTGCGGCGTTATTAATAATATCGATATGAATATTAATGCAGCAATTGTATCGATCTCGGGACGGATCGAATGGACATCCGATGCACTGGTGGAGGCTTTCGATATTATTCTTTGATGCTGATGCCCCAATTATTAAGGAACTGGAAACCTAGAGGTTCATATTTTTCTGTTCAAGCAAATAATTGTTTAGAAAGGCTTGTATACATATAATTTGTACCATAACTTTCAATTATATGTATTCTCAGAGTTACAAGACCTCGTCGGAAGTCTCCTCGTCGAGAAGGGTTAGGTTAGGTGCAAGCGCTCCACCCCATAGGAGCACGTTCGTCCGTTAACTGGAGCAGGACGAAAGGGACGAAAGGGTGGTTCCTTCGATCTGGTGGGGATGTGGAAACGGGTTAGCCCTATATTTCTTTTGATACGCGCTTACCTCGATGCACCTCGGCGATGACAGTCGCTGGAATTTCCGTCGACGGAATTCAGATCGCTTCTGGACTCGGTCCAGGAATGTTCGAGGCTGCTTCTCTCTCTCTCTCTCTCTCTCTCTCTCTCTCTCCGACTCTGTTACGAGGCTCGGGTTTGACATAACGGTGAAACACGCGACAGCTTATGGGAGGCGGCGAGAGCCCACCCCCGTCGCCCCCCGCTGACATAGAGAGGGAATAGAGAAAACGCGAAACGTTTAGCGTCGCGAGTTCGCGAATCGATTCCGTTTTCGACGGGACACGACAGGACACGACGCGACAGACCCACGGCCAGCTGCGTAATCGATCGATCGGACGCTACAACACCCCTCTACCCCCCCCCCCCGTTTCCCCTGCCATCACACCCCCGCCTGGTTTGATCGATAGAAAGTAGACGATCGCGGAGAACCGGAGCCAGCTTCAGCCCTCTTTCACTTTGGTTTCCCGGATTCTGCGGTTACACGTGACATCATGGGTGAGTACTGCTTTTCATCATTGTTACTATTTACTATCCGTCGAACGACACCGGGATATCCTGGTTAGCTAGTTCCTATTTGTTCGGTTCGATGTGTTGTTGGTCATCCCTGCACCGGGGGTATTTACGATCTATCGAGCTCTTTTTCTCGGTCGAGTGCGAGGAAATGTTTAGCTAACCTTGACAATGTTTCTCCGTTCTTTCCGGGATTTCTCTAGACCGCGGAGCGAACTGTTCGATTCCTTCGATTGTCGCAGAATCTACGAACGTGGAAGCGCTGTCACCTGTCAACCAACCTTCCAATGTCCGGGTTAAATTCGTAAATATCGTCGATGTAAATTTCATTATATCTCTGTGCACCTCTTCCGATGTGTTCCTAGTACAGACAAAATTCAAATAGATAAGATAAAAGAAAACAGTCTCTGGGCGTTGACTTGAAAAATCGATTATTCAGCGACAAATTTTTTGTTGTCGCTCTGTACATAACCATGAAATGGAAATTCGAAATGTAGAATGGGACACGTGTTGAACCGCGAATCACGTGTACATACAGGTACTCGCCAGCTTGTGAACCGTTATCGCCGCGCCGCGCCGCGCCGGTGTTTATCTGCAGTGACTGGCGCGTGAAAGGTGGGGGTGCAAGAAAAAATCGAAAAACTTTTCTGTGTATATTCACCACCTCGGCTCTTGTTTATCATCCATAAACGCGTAGATGCGACTGATTGCGCTCGAGATATCGGTCCGCCGATCTCCTTGGACGGTCCGCGCGCGCGTAGGCATCGCGGCGCGGTTCCCTCGAACAGAAACGTGTGTTGTGTGTCTTACGCTCGTGTAAGTACACGAAACGAGAGACGCGCGCGATCGATTCTCGGTGTCCTGATACAGAAATAATTCCGATGACCATCGAAACGCCGCGACGAATCCTCCTGCCGTGATCCTTGACACGTTTAGGGGTATCGACGCGCCGTACTCGACCACGTTTTTGCATTCCGTTGTCGCGAAATCAATTGGCCCGCTCGAAAATACCTTTGCGATGCTGCATGAGACCCCCTAGAACGGTGAAAAATTAGAAAACGAATCGGAGTGTTGCAGGAAAAATTTTTACTTGTTTGGATCAGCGAATTTTCGCGTAATAAAAGTTACGATTGGTAAATGCTTAACATCTTCGAACAGTGTCAGAATAAGTGTTCGAACAAACCGATCCGTAGAGATTGGAAAATTGAAATTATACGAGCAGCGAATCGAATTGCATTTTTTATCGCGGCAGCTTGCCAATGAGCACCGTAAACTGTAAACTGTAAACGTAAACGGAGAGACAGTGGTGTAGGAAAGGCACCGAGTGGGTTCGTTTGTTTCCATCGCGGATGTTTCGCGAGCTCGCTGTCCACGCATGCTTCTTACGAGTGTAATAACATACAGGATGTCACAGGGATAAAGTACGAGCAGCGTACAGATAATCAAACGGTATAACGTTACAGAGATTACGCGTGGCGCACGGTTCGCCAACATCTCGTGTCGCATGGTCCTCAGAATTCATAACAATTGCCACTGAAATACGAAAGATCGTGTTTCGTCTATAGATTAGTTTTTAGTCGTCGATAAAATATTAATCGGGCAACGGACACTGCGTTTCCAGACACATTATCTAGACAAACGCTTTGAAAATTTCTCTGAACAATTGGATCGCTGCTTTTTCTTTCCTTTACACGTACCGAACTCGAAAGAAAATCAATCCGGATCGAGTGAAAACTGAGATAACAAAACCCTGCGTCCTGAAGACAGAAAGTTCGATTGGTCACAGACGTATGCAACGTCGCGAGCCGAACTATTCGCAGTGGAAAAGAATGTGTTCCGAATTCCGGAAGTGCATCGAGCAGTTTCATTTTCACGCCGCGCCGTCCGGTGAGATCAGCATTCTCGATGCTGATGTCGTATGCAACCGAGTGCGAGATCGAGACGATAACGGTCGGAGCAATCGCGAGATGGAACAGCTCCCGTATCCTTGTCGTCTCGGGCGCGTTATCTCTCGGACATGTTTTTCTTATCCGTGTTAAAAGTCGCGCACACTTGTAGGTCAGTGTAGCGCGAGCGCGCGCGACCGCCGCCGCGCCGGTCGCAGCCGTCAGTATCCCGTTGCCACGTGCTGAAGTAACTCGGCCGTGTTGAGTCTGCACCCGTATCCGATTCCTGTTACATTTCGCCTCTATCAATCTCTTCTTCTACTTCTTCTTCCTCCTCCTCGTCGTCTCCTTCTATTTTTATTCGCCCGCGAACCATGTCCTTGTTGCGCAATTACGGTGTCCGTTTTCAGAAAACGGACATTCCTCCCACTACGACTTCTTCGTCGCTCGCCGTTGACACCTCTGACGCGATACTCGTTGCCAAGGCGTTTCGATGCTTGTCGAGTTGGCTGATTCGATCGATATCAACGTTAATGTTCGGTCAGTCTTCGCGGAGGCTTCCGTCGACTGTAGACTCGCTCGAGGGATGCGAAGCGGGAGACTCGGGCATTTTTTATCATTTTTCACGAGCAAAGTTTGCAGTAAAATCATCTGAAAAAATTGTGTAAAATATCCCTTAGGCGCCTCATCCAAACTATGTCGCATTGTTTTCAGAATTTTAGAACGCATCGGAGAACGGAAAATACGGCGAATAGCGCGAAATCTAATTTGTCCTGTAACTAATATGTACCCTCGCGGGCAAGCAAGCAGTACCGAAATTTCACTCGGAGGGGTTTTGTCATTTGGTCAGCTTTCGAATGGTTCGATAGTCATCGACACAACCTCCGAGGGTAGTTTTGCCAAAGTATTGTTGTGGCGAAGGGAGCAACTTTCGAAAAATATAAGGGACCAAGATTTTGGAAAATCGTCCCGGACGGGGCTGAAGGCGCGTTCCGAATACACGAGGCTCTCCGTCGATGTCCAAAGCAGTCACGTAACCGCGGATACAAGTCGTATCAGCTCGAGGATCAGGCCATTTCCCTGGTGTCGTGAACGAGGTCCCATGCCTCTACGAACTGCCTTTACAGTCGAACGGCGCGCGGCGTTTCAAAAGGGGAAAAAGGGAAAGGGCACCAGAGGATAAAAAAGCAAGAAAGAAGAGCAGAGAAACTGGAAGTGACCGCTCGAAAGCCATTACGTCGTTCAGCGTTCTGAAGCTTTATGGGATTTATGGCGCGGGATGTGGCAAGACCCGTTTAATAGCTCTAGTTTTCTTTGCCGGAATCGAGCTAGGAACCAACCCGGTCGTGCACTATGTCGAAATAAGCCGATGAACCCCGTCAACGCCCATCAGCGGGTCTCATCTTGGACGGACAGTGTCTCTTTTTGTCTTTCCGGTCAAAACACGGCTGCTCTCTTTGGTCTTTTCGAGAACGTCGTTAACGATAGAAATTTTTTCTCAAAAGACTAGACAGCTGGTACCATTGGTACCTGGAGGAATAAACATAATCGAAAATATCGTCGAGGGCGGAAGCTTGTCGCACGAATTCCAGCTGGCAGGGCTTGTCCGGCGTGTTAACCGGATCGAAGCTCGTTGAAGATGAAATCGGTGAAAGTCCGGCGGAAGGGGGAGAAGAGGGAAGCGCAGATCGCGAGGATCGATATCGAACGAAACCCGGCGAGATATACATATTCCGTTTTTATTTCCCGAGTTCGTTTCTTTTATTTTTTCCAGAGAAATTGCACCGATCCCCGAGTTTATTGAACCGCGATCAGGAAACTCGAAAGTCGCTCCAGAATCGAATCACGATATTCACGATAAACGATGTTCAGGCGCGTGCGAGAATCTCGGCTCTAAAAGCACCATCTATGTATTTTGCATGCACCGATTTTTTCGTTTCACAAAATTGTTAAACAATCCTGACGATTCCGTGGACTGGGCCAACAGCATGCTTTTCCATTCACCTAGTTGGATTTCTGCTCGACTAATTTTACTAGGAGCATAACTCACCTCGATCCGCGGGATCAACCACCGGCCGAGGTCTGTTCGATCTTCGCCGATTTCGAAAAACCACTTTCGAAATGAATATTCTTCCCCCTCGTCTCCTCGAATCGCCTCGACCCCTCCCCTGTCCGAACGAACAATTTTCTGCATTTCCCGTGCAGAACAGATTGAGCAACCGTTGCCCACGGGCCACGCGTAACATTAAAAAGCAGCCGGTTCTCGCCGTGGGTGGCTCTAACCATCCGAGTCAATTTTCTTCGTTAGTCCCGCTCGCGTTCGAGATCGAGCAACGGTGAAAATTCGATTTCGAAACGATCGAAAGTGCGAACGATCGACGATCGACGATCGTTCTCTGGAAATAATTGCCGGGAGATCGAAGATAGTCGATTCTCGATGATCGGTCGTCGACGGCTGCGATCCTGCGATTGGATCGACGGAAGGCTATAATCGTAATAAAGCTACGTCCACGCTGTGTGTGATCGAGTGATCGATCCTTTCATTCCTCTTTCTGCCTTGTTCAAATAAAAATTGTTCGTTGTTGGTTAGACGTGGATGTAGCTTTGAACTGGTAGCTCTTAGCAGTTCTCGTTGGAGGCTCTTGAAAGAGAAAGACTAGATACTGGAAAAAGGAAGAATAGTGGACTTCGATGTTCTCCGAGTAGAGAGAAGGCTCTTTCTCTTGCGGGGCTCGCGTTTGAGCAAGGCGGAACTGCTCGCTGAAATTTCCACCGAGACCGTTCTGCCCGTTCGTCTCTTTCTATCTGGCCGCGTCTCTTTTCGGAGCTCGTCATTTTCCCTTATCGCGCGATCGACGGCGTAACGCGCCTTCACCGGCTCGAGTTCATTCGAAATTATAAACAACTGTCCCGGCGTTGCTTCCTCGTCCTTCGAGGCTTTCCTGGTTCCTCTCCGATGAGCCACCCGGCGCGCGAGCGCTACGTGATTCTGTTACGTGGTTACGTGGTTGCGTTTGCATGAACGATCCAACGCTGATCCATCAACTCGTGCCACGATATTTATTGCTCCTACACGGCTAATAATTCGGTATGATGCACTCGGGAATCCTTTGACACGCGTCACAGAGATGCGCACGACATTTCCGCAAAACACACGGGAACGTGTCAAATGTGTTTTGATAAAACTTTCATAGAAGGAGGAATTATTATTATTATTATTATTATTATTATTATTTATTATAGACGGACTGAAAAGCCCTTTTACATAAGTGTTTACAATATCAAAGAAACGCAAAAAGAAAAGAGAAAGATAGAATACTGCTCGTGTAATAACAAAGAAGGGACATGTACAAAAGAAAAATTTAATAATGGTACAATCGATATGGTATTATCATATAATCCTTTGTAGTTGCATTTGAAAATTGTTGTAAAGAATCACTGAACAAAATCAATACGATTATATATAGTGCATGATTTTGAGATAATGCGATTCATTGGTTTAATTAATCCATAAGTAGATTTCGCTTTAGGTGTTTGAACGCCCGCTCTTGTTCTCAGTTCACGTTCTGGTACATAAAAATTGATTTACGCCAGTCGAGAGGAACAATCGATATGATTGTTAATTAAATGAAAAATAAAGCTCTGATCGGATACTGTTCTCCGAGCAGATAATGGTTCTAGGTTCATTGTAGTTATTATTGCGGAGTAATTTTCGGAGACCATATAATTGATGCGTATTCTAATAGCGGACGGACGAGAACAATATATAGCAATCTAAGTGTGCGAATTGAATGGAAATCAGTGAAAAAACGAAGTATGGAACCAAGTGTTCTAGAGGCGGTGTTAAAGATGATATGATAAATATGGTTGGAAAAATTTAAGATAGAGGAGAAATGAAAAATTATCATAAAAATAATTGATACCAAATTAATCTGTAAAAATGATATCGATAAATAGTCGAAAATTGTCGTGGATTGTATTTGCTGGTTTCCGGAGAAAAATTCGGATTACGCGGCTGGCATCCTCGTGCAAGGAGCGCACGCTCGCACGGTCGCACGCACACGAACGTAAATAGGCGAACACAGGCGGACACAGGCGGACAAAGAGGCACGGGAGTGTGTCTACGAGCGGCTATCTCGGCTCGCTGGCCGCCGGTTTCTCCCGCGCTAATTAGCAAAAGTTTGCCGTGCAATAAACGCGTCTAGTTTTACGTAACCCGGCTGGACAATCGCGGATTCGTGGCCGTTGCGAGCGGATTGCGCGCGAGACCGTACCCGATCCGCGGAAATAATCACGAGCGCCTGACCGCCAGAGAAAGAAAGAGAACGGTCTCGCCTCCGTGTGTTCGCCATTTTAATTTCGTGTCGAAACTGCGCCACCTGATCCGCGAAACTTCTCCGCGCTTCTTGGAACAACAAGCTAACGGGCGACTAATTAGCTTCGCTCGTTCCGAAAGATTTCTGTTCGTTTCTCGGAAAGTCGACCCTTCGCCGACTTTGTCCCTCACCTTTCCGGGATTCAGAGATTGGTCCATTTTCCGATTAGGTTCTTCTCGTAAACGACGTTCCGTGGGAAATCTTTCTATTACGTATTTTCTTTATTTTCTATATTCGTCGTCTACACTCGTTACGTATATTTTCCACATTTGCTATCCCCGGTTCTCAACAATTTGCCATGTATCTCGCTCCGCTCGGTTATTGCTATGTATATTTTCCACATTTGCTATCTACGTTTCTCAACAATTTGTCATGTATCTCGTTCGGTTATCTCGGCTCTTATCTCGCTTGGACTTCGTACAATTTTCGAGGCTGCCCAGGATAGACACGAAAACGAAAAATTCTACGCGGGTTACAGTTGTTGAACGAGAAGAGAACTTTTCTCTCTCTCTCTCTCTCTCTTGGTCTCTCGGAAAAGCGTACTCTCGCGCTCGAGCGCAGCAGACCGGCTTTTCCTTGGTTCGCGCGATACTTTCGACGATGTGTTTCGCGATGCTCGTTCGGCTCCGCTGGCTCGTCTAGATTGTCCGAATAAATCCATCCGGATCCCCGTGTATAACGGTTTCATAGGTTTTCGGGGATGCGGGACAGACACGCGCGTTGTATGTACGTAAGTACACACCGTTCCCTTCCGGCTGGGAAAGGGAAACGGCTCGCGAGCCAACCCGCGCAGACCTGATTTATCTCTCTCTCTATGGGGATTGCTCATTTCACTCTCTCGCCCGTTCTGTAACCGCGCCTCGCGCCTCGCGCCTCGCGCCTCGCAATTAAACGCGTGTCGAAAGTTTCGCTCGATTCCTGCCAGGAATTAGTGCTGCTGGCAAAAAATTCTGCTCCGGAGTACAGGCCGGCTGAAAGTTGCTGACGCGACTGCTGGCTTCCTCGTTGTCTGCTACCGCTGTCTCGACGCGCACGGGAATATTTCCACCGCTACGTTCTTTCGTCGATTATTTCTTTTTAACGGAACCGTTATCGGTATATTCGCGACGCCATTCCGGTTAAAACGAGACCAAACACGACGTACTTCGAACCAGACTTGCCTCTTTAATCCACGATTTAGCGAAACCTCGGTTATCCGAATCAATGTTAAACTTCGATCCATACACAACATACCTGAGGAACTGTGTCGAGGCTCCGGGCTGTCGTGGATCGAACGACGAGTCGCCGTGACTCAAATCGGGACGCGTTTCGACTCGTTTTCATCGGGGAAACGTGACGAATACGCTTCTAAAAGTTACTCGAAGGGATCGTTCGAGACAAAAGCGTGTTATCGGCAGAGATCACGGACGTTCCAGGAAAGCGGATGAAAAGCGAGGCGACGAGGCTGCAGATAACGGAGAGGTTTTGTTCCGCGAGGATTTCATAGTTTCCACTCATCTTCAACGGAAACGACGCTTTCTGAGTCACCGAGCCGATACTAAACCGTTTTTATCTCGTCTCGCGTTGTCATTGCACGAAGCCGTTCAGAATTCTGCCGAGGTGTTCAGATAACGGTGTAATCTTGTTTGCTCCTCCGGTGATCCCGCGACGGAGATTAAACGGCGATGTTTCGCGGAAATGACACTCTGGACCATAAAGATGACGCTTCTGCGTCACTATACTCGAGCGTCCTTCGAAACGTTCTTCGAAGACATTCAGTTTCGTGAATTTTCGCGGAGAATATTTCTACGTTTCATAAATTTTCTTACGACTCCGAGGAACGTTCACGGAGCTCCTCGACTCTCGTTCTCGAGGATTTCACCGCGTTTCGGACGCGGACAATCTCTTAATCGAAGAAATTACCGGCCGGTCCGGACCGCTTGTTTGTCCGTTCTCGAGAACGACGCTTGCACTCGGCTGCGACCTTTTCTCGGCTAATTTGCCGAGGACCGGGACCACCGTACGGTACATACGCGTAGCAGGTTCTATTTGTGCCCGTGTATCTACGCGGGTATCACGTCAGCTACCCGTTTCGCGGGCCCGGTGTCAAATCTCCGTGTCGTGGGACCACGGACGCTTAAAACACCATTTTCTGCCTGGTGCTCGAAATATGGGTTGCGAAACGCGAGATCGGCGAGGAACGAGAGGAAATTAAAAACGGTACTTTCACTCGGGAACTTTTTCGGGCCCGTTAGCTCTCAGTCAGAGCACATTTTTAGAATTTTAACCAGCGCAGCGGAAAAAATCGATGCCGAAGCGCGAACTTGGCGAGCGAGGATGGGAGCGTAGGTGGCAGAGAGAGGTTTAAATATCCTAGATCGGTCGCGACGGTCAATCCGTTCACACCCTTTTCCGGTTTGCGATGCGCGGTGCGTCGCTTCCTCCGCGTCGCGTTCTCGAGAAAGGGGAGGAGAGACTCGGGAGAAGAGAAGAGAAGAGAAGAGAAGAGAAGAGAGGAGAGGAGAAGAGAGAAGAAAGGAGAAAAAGGAGAGACGAGTCAGCAGGAAGTGGTACGAAATACGAAGTGGTCGAACGGCACGTGTTTGAGGCGCACACACCGGTGGCGTTGGCCGGAACCTGGTCCCCGTGTCGACGCGGAACACACCGTTCTGTCCATTCGACACGAGACAGGATGGTTCAGGGGAGAAAAGACGAGGGGTCAAATGCGGCGAGGGCCAAGAGGTCGCGAGGGCGCGAGGACGCGTTCTAAGCGTTCTACGCGTTATACGCGTTATACGCGTTTCACGCACGCGTGCGCGAGCTAGACCGATCCTCGTCCAGCCGCTTCCGTTCTTCGCTTCTCGGCTTAATGGCCCGGGTCACCTCCTGATGGTCTCTGACCGACACGAGCAAGGTTCAACCAACTCCTGACGTACCCCAACGAAACACCGAGATCCACTTTGTCCCACCTTTATTCTTCCTCGAACACGACCGGGAAAAAGACTCTACGCACTCCTTTGATTTTATGCGTTTAAATAGAACAACTATCAAGACATATATACTTATATACTCTTTATTTCGATCCCCTCGGGGTTACAAATACGTCACCACATCTTCCTTCTTCTCCTCCTCCACCTCTATCCGCTCTTACATCTAATCCTTATTTCTAAACTTATACTATATTACTTATATCTAAACTTATTCTACTTCCTAAATCCTACAGAGAGAGAGAGACATATTTACAACAACTATCAAGATATAATGATTATAATTATTTTCCCAGATCGAAAGTAACGTGTATCGCTGCCATTTCATTATTTAAATGTTTACACCGTGTGAAATTGCAATTGCAATTGCTCGTTATCGCCATAAATGTACGAAATCCGCAGTCTACTAACGAACGATGCTTGGATTCCGCGAGGCGAAATGGTTTCACGTCGTTGTCCACGTTTTCGGACAGATCGACCGCAGCGTGTGGCGTACAGATAGAAGTTGTTTCGTCGACGAGTGCGCCAGGGGCCCTCGTTCTCCGTCGTTTCTCCTCTTCTCACGGAGCCCACGAGAAGGAAATGATGCCCGCCGCATAACAAACCGACGCGACGCTCGACGGTGCCCGTGCCGGAGCTGCTCTTTTCCAAAGGCTTAACGTGTAACGCGTAACGTATTGCGTAACATACGTAATGGCCAATCGCGTTAGCCTGTCCCGTTCTGTTCCGTCGTCCGAGCGTTCTTCCACCGGATTCGAATTTCCTCTCCGAACCTTTAAACTTCCTTCCGATTGCTAAATTTTCGCAAAACATACGTCACGCGAAATAGCAAATGTGTCTGTACCCACAGTTTCTTTACGTTTCAATTTTTCTGATTATGTAATTTGCCCGCAAGTAATCTGTGTCTAAAGATGGTAGGTTCGTTGGATTGCTGTTTTGGCTAGATAATGGGATCACTGCGAACATTAAGATTTTAAGGAGCGGCGGGTCACGGCGAGTTGGAAACTGTGCGATTACAAATCTTGCTCTCGATCGACGGTGTTCGGTCGCTTCCCCGTCGCTTCTCGTTCTCGCCGGCTCACGATGGAAGAAGGAAATGACGCCCCTCGCATAACAAAATGACGATACGTCAGCCGATGGCACCGTTGCTTTCCACGAGCGACGTGTGACACGCATTACGCGACAGATTCGTACGGATGTAACGCCTCGGCCGAAGGGCTCTCGATCGTTGATCCGTCCCGACATTCTCCGACCACAAGATCTACCGCGAAACGTCCAGAACATACCAGGAAAAACAAGACAGCGAAGAACTCGAGC
The DNA here is from genome assembly GCA_916610235.2 of Lasioglossum morio. NCBI lineage: Eukaryota > Metazoa > Arthropoda > Insecta > Hymenoptera > Halictidae > Lasioglossum > Lasioglossum morio. The sequence goes on from OU744323.1 coordinate 624,939, forward strand.
CATCGAACAACGCCAAAGAAAATTTATAATGATCAAACTTTTTTTATTTTCCACTGTCTTTTGGTGGAACAAGATCGGCGCAAACACCGTGCAATTTGCCTCGCATTAGGATGATTCGTACGGATAATCGAGGTTTCGCTCTATCGCGAATTAAACGAGTAAATATGGTCGAAACGGTATCGTGTTTGTGCTCGTGGTAATCAGCGAAACCTTGCGAATCCGATGGTAGAAGCGTCACTAAAAAAAAAAAAATAATTTTTTAAAGATCTGCTCATCGTTTGCCCGACTTCGATATACATAGAATCATCCTGCCGAGTTTGTTTTGAATATTTTTGGAAATTGACGTCCGCGAAGGGTTTTCGTTCGCCTTGAACAGATCCGAATCGAGCAAAAGTCGATCCGCGAACGGAAAAAAATTCCACGTCGCGAGAGCCGGATCGCAGAAGCGCATCTCGTGATCTTCCCCGAGATCAAATGACGTCGATCTGGCACGTCCTCCGCGGCTGTTTGCCTCGTCTTTCAAGATGCATCCATCCTTGCGAATCGGAAACGAGCGGGGAGGAGAGCGCTGGCTCTCCTTCGATGGAATTCGCTTATGCGACGATGAGCCCGCCGCGTGCAAAAAAAAAATCGATGAGATCGCGATACCGTCCGTTCGTTGGAAACGGCTCGCGGATTTTGCACGACCGCGTTTCGGGGACGGGTTTCTCTTATTCCGCAGACGGCGCGAAATCAATCCTCGGCTCGATCAGTCTCGGCCGAGGAGAATCGTCTGCGACCGACTGAGACTCGAGACCGCTGCGTACCCTCAACAAAACGCTCTCGCTGCCGTCATTTTTCTTTAACGCTTAAATTCTTGCAAAAGTCGAAATCACGCCGCGGATCTTTCCGCGAGTCTGCTGAAGAACGAATTTTGGTGACGCGGTCCACGACGTAACTGTCGCAGAGACACTAATTTCGTACTTTCCCGCTCTGATCGGACATTTTCGGGAGAGACAAACTTGAGAATTCTTTGAGAATTCCTGATCGATGAATGCACGCGTTTCCACACACGCGCACACGCGAGGATGCTCGCACCTGTCGCGCACCGATGTCACGGAAAAGTATTTCGAAATTGCGCAAATCGCTTGACGCGTGACGTTGCTGAAACGAGACGCCTGCGGTTGGCTCATCGGCGAGATTTAAATGGCGCATGATTCACGCGAATCTTTATTCGTACGAACCTAACCCTCCATTTTCGAACGTTGCTTCGCAACACCGTTGATCCCGGCGCGGCGATACATCGATCTTTCCTCAAAATCTTCGTATTTCAAAGTAGAATAGGAGGTGCATCGATCTTGTTCCACTGTTCGAATAGTATTCGGTAGCTACGCGTATAAAAACTGATTTGTGCAATTGTGCGATCAAGCGGTTCTCGGGATGAGAACGGCAAAGTGCTCGAGGAACAAAGGACGAAACGAAAGGAACTGTGAACTCTTTTAAAAACCAGACGCTGTTCGAGAGAGGAAGGGCCTCACGGAAATCCATTCGGTCGAAAGTTTGTCCAGGAAATCGTACGCGTTCAGTGACCCCGGCTGCAAGTGGCCACTGACTTGCATCCCAAGTGTCCACGAAATAAACTCTGCATTATTAATCCCAGCCTTCGTTTGCACCAACACCGACGTACAAAATGTCTGAAATCGAAGATGGTTGGAGTCGACGATGTGCTAATCGTACGCTAAACAATATCTAAAGGTTTAGCAATCGATTACGGTTAGATACCGACATGTTTCATAATGTAAAGAATATTTGGAATAACGGTACAGCCAATTTTCAAGGTTCGAAGCGCATCAATGGGTAGAGATAAAGGTCGGAATAAAGAAATTAGAGAGTAGAATGTTCGGTCCGGTCGTAAAGGAAGGCTCGTTGTCCGCGGAGGAGGGTCGATAGTCCCCTGGAGCCAAGATGCTAGATCCAGACTAGGGATGTCCTCGAGAATTTTTCCAGACAGAGGAGAGTCAGTGTCTGTCTTTGAACCCGAATGGAACTATAGTCCGTTCCAGGTACATACTGTTTCGTATTTCCGAGTACATAGTTCGGGAAGTAAGAGTCAATGAAAAGGTCTACCATCTCTGGTAGATGGTATGGCGCAGCGACAGGCTGACGCCGTACGAACCTATGCGAAAGCCGACGCGGCGCCGGCGTTCCAGACGCTCCTCTGGTATCTATGTATACATAGAAGAAACGGTCCCTCCTCGCGGATCGATACCCACCGTACCTCGAGATTCTTTCTCCTCCGCGTTCTCGCAATCCCTTCGCGATACCCGACAAATATTACAACCTGAAACCGACGCGAAAAATCACCCGGAAACACACACGTTTATTTACTATTATCTCTCTATTAATCGATCCGAACAAGATGAAAATAACTCGACAGGGTTTTTCAATTTTCTTCAATGTTTTAAATGTTTTTACCATTTCCTGTTCGATCTGCAGATTTTTCTCGTAAATTTAGCTTAAAATTTAGCAAAGTCGAGCAAGGATGCTCGGGCGCGCGAACAACCAGAAACCGTTGTACCGTGAACGGGGAGCGCATCTCGCGTAAGAAGCGGACGCAGGAGGAGAGTCGAGAGCATCAGCCGCGGGAGGAGGAGAAGAAGAAGAAGAAGAGAGAGCCGAGAGAGCCGAGAGAGCACGGATCGCGGAAAGCTCGCATGCGCGCAAAGAATTATTACATCTTCGCGGTCTGGTGCACGTGGCCGCGCGCCTCGTTTAGTCATGCCACGACCGAAAGTGGCCGCTCGGAAACGAGCAGAACCGGAGAGGATGAGCTCTCGTTGCGTTCGAAGAGATCCGACGACCGCCTCGGCCAGAACCGGAAACGGCCACGGGTGATATACGAGCAAATTATCGAGATTTCCGGCTTCGGACGCCGGCCGCCGCCGCACCGACGCACCGACGCACCGACCGACGACAGAATTGGACAATTTCCCTCGTTATTTGCACGGCCACCACTTTTGCCGAGTCTAATGGCCCCTCCCTCCCTCCTTCGACGACCGTGATGCCGACCATTCTCTGTAACGGCTCGCCAAGGATTTTAGAGCATCCAGATACCTCCGCTTCGACTGGGATATCGGGATATCTCCTTTGCGCGTTCGGACGCAGCGTTTTCTGATCCCACCGCCTCTTCTATGTACATACTACATACTACATACTCCGTTGGTCGTACTGCAACGGAACAACTGCGTCTAGACGCGAGCCATTGCGTCTTTGACCGCAAAATTAGGGAGGCTCGTTAATTGGATATTCCTCGCATCAGCGACCGAGATCACACAGGCTTCTCTCGCATTTATCGCGATCAAGACCGCGGATTAGACGAATTCACGGGTTTCTGGGTACGTGCGCGGGTTCAGCGGCCAGGCTGCATCCTACTTCCATCCGTTAATCGTCTCGTTAGCAGCGAAATAAGACGCTGAATGAACGAACTGTCTGCTCGGTTTTAACGAAACGCGTGTTCTCTTTCGATTTACACAGATGCCTCTACGGTACACCTTTTAAATCGGTTCGCGTACGAGTCTTTGCTCTCGAGAGAACAAGCAAGTTTATCGGAACCAATTCTGTAGCCAATAACGAATTCGATTGTTTGGAAGAGCCGATCTTCAATCGAAAACGAGGCAAATCATTTAGCGAATCCTCCGGTGGACTGCGAAGCTAGACGTCTCCGTGGTGGAACGGAACGGAACGGAACGGAACGGAACGGAACGGAACGGTAACGCAACGCGAGGAATAGTCGGTCGATCGGCTCCGTTACGGCCACGTATCCGTTCGTCCAGTTACCAGTTAGCGGCCTCCTACGATTAGACGACGCAGCATCTGCGCGGCCTTTTCTTGCCACCTGTGTACACGAACGTCTACATTATCTTCTCCCGCGTAAGAACACGCCTTTGTCATCCGCTCGACAAACTCACAGCTCGGCGTATATCTTCGACGTATCTCTCGCGTCGCCGCTAACAGATCTGACCGTTCTCGATCGAGTGCGATTCACAATTCGTATACGAATTAAACCGTCTTACCGATTCGAATAAAAAAATCAAGCTGCCAACCAACTCGATAATCTGCAACTTCCAAAGGAAAGAAACGTTTCGAAAAGTCGAATTGTTTGAAATTTATTATATAATTATAATCTTATTGTATAATAACTAGTTTCGAGAGAAACGGAACAACGGAACAACGGAACAACGGCTTCTGCGCGAGCGCGTTTCGTTCGCGAATTCGATCGGACAGATGCTCGTTCCCTTGTTTGCCATCGAGAACACGAGTTCGGTTCCGCTCGCGAATTTCCAGCATCCGGATCGCTTCGAAACCGGGTCACCGGGTAACAACCGATCCAATTGCGCGCGTACGATGAATCCGCGCACCGATGCTCGCCGATTAGCCGTGAACGATCAACTACGGAAGCACGGCTGGCACGATCACCGCGACCTCCGGACGAGCCAATTTTTCATTATCGAGGCATTGTTTTGATAGCGGTGATAAAAAAAACCGTCGAGTGCCGCGAAACACGTGCCGACAAGCGACGGACCTCTTCAAATCTGTTCAAACTCAAGATTCGTTTACATGAACAATTTATTCTTTCAACGGGGACGTTGCGAGCGATCGTTTCGATACAAAAGTTCGATGCAACGAGATATAATCGCGAGACTCTTCATCCGTTTGAAACAATTTCGAACGTACGATTTTGACAATATTACGAACGAAAAGATTCGATAGAAAAGCAGAGACTGGAGAGCGTAAAAATAAAACACGTGGTAAAACGACAGGGGATTATCATCGAGCGACGAGGATCTCTGGATCCCCCAAGCGAGAGATCTCTGTTTGCACATCTGTGAGCCGGGCGTCGACTTTTATCTTTGTTTCCCCTGTTTACCGAACGAGCACCGTTTCTCTCGTCAGGTTTATCGACTACGCCTGGTTCGAGAGATCGATGCTCGTTATCGGGACGCGCGGGATGCGTCCGATCCCGCGAGCAGATTTCGATCTACGTATACGGATTCGATACCGATACCGATACCGATACACCGGGTACCGGGTACCGGGGACCGGGGACCGGTGCTTCGATAAACCGAGATGATAACCGGGAGGATGGAATTTTTTTGTTCACTTTCGATTCGTGTCCCACACGTGACATTTGCGCAGCACAATCCGGAGTCCGTCTTTCGCCGGGATTACGAGAGCTCACCGATCATCTTCATTGTTTTTTCCGCTCGACGCGAGATCGTATCTCGCGCTTATTGTTAATGCCCCGGCAATCTAGAACGGGCCGAGCGCTCGAGTCGCTATTTACGCTGTATTTGGACCGAGAAGATGAGTCTTTGATACTTCGGGATCGTTATCGACCAGGCCGTTGCGTGTCGATAACGATCGGCCGACGATCTCGGCAGATCCTCCGAGCAAACTGTACAAATCCTTACGCGATCGGCAAACTGTTTAAAAACTGGCGCGAGCCTAAGCGCGATCAAACTGTTTCGACAATTAGCCGATCCGACATCGAAGAATATTCTCGCGCAGCGATATCGAAACGATTCTTAGGAGAAACGAATCGATGTACGTAGTTTCCTGTTTCCCGAGCTACGGCTGCGAGTGTTCGAGGCAGACGGTACGCAATTTTTCTATTTGTTCGCGAATATGTAAAACGCGAGGAGAATTATTTCTATAGGCCGCGCGCGTCTTTCAAGAACGTTTCCTGTTAGACGGTAACAGCTCCTCCTCGCCCAGAGATTTCTTAGCGAGATACCACGGGCCAGCCTAGGGACTCTGATTGTTCGAACCGCTTATTAGATCTCCCTGAACATCTGGCTAATTAATGATACTGCGATTGATCATTTTTTTTTATTGTTCTCCCCCCGGTCGAGTATTGTAAAACCTCATTAATCCCTCGTTAACGCCGGCCTCGTAACAATAAAAGCGTGCATAGGGAATCGGTTCATGCAAATGGCAATCGCGACGGGGTCCCGGGAGGCTTTCCATTTTGTAGATCCGCGAGCTTTCACCGCGCGATCGACCCCTCCCGTTTTCCGAGGAAATCCTAGAAAATCGTACGATTTTCCAACCGCGTGAAAACTGCGCGGTTTTCTTTGTTTCCCGAATCGATTCACCTACGGGTGAAATTTCTCTCGCAAGGGGATTAGAACGAACAATAAATCAGCCACCGAATAAACCACGTAAACACGGTCTTTCGCTAAACAGCAAACGGATTATCGCGACCCATGAAACAGGAAAAATATCGAAGAGTAATAAACAAATCGTTATCAGTGCCCGATAGTCGAACAGTGACGTCGGTGTGACGCTGATCAGCAAGAAATTGGCTGCAAAGCGGCTGCGGGTCGCAGCAACTTCAATTATGTACATATTCCATATTATATTTCCATGTTATAGAACGTAAACAGCTTTCACGGTGCTCCGTGGCCGGATCGAACGCCGGTTCTCACGTGTCGGAATAATGCCGCGGGCATGGCACCCGGGGCACCGACGTAGAAACAATAAAATCTATTCGATGAATACAAACTAATCTTTCTCCGCGGAGCGTGCACAGTGCACAGTGCACACCGACGGACGCTTGTTGGGAGGCTGCATCGCACACGTGGGAGACAGGTAGCTCGCTTCCGGTCGGCCGAGACCATTGTACGGGGCACTCGGCGTTGTCTACGGACCGGCAACGTGTTACGACCACCAGGTACGGGCTCACCTGTCTCTCTGTTTCCGAAACTTTGCTCTTTTCTCTTCGCAAAAACCCTCTCTCTCTCTTTCCCTCCCCCTTTTTCGCTTTATACATCAGTTTCTATGGACAAACATTTTGCAAGAAGCGAGGCTGTACCGTACATTCGTCATTCCCACCGAGCCTGAGGCATAGAAAGATCGTAGACCAACTAGTCAAAGAAATAAAACAAGATTAGGAACAATACATACAAAAAACCACGCGCGGTAGAAGTGAAACTTCTTGCAGTCTAGTAATGTTTAGAAGCAAATTAAGATTGGAAATGTTAAATAAAAAAAAAAACAAGATCAGGAACAACTAATAAAAAACCAAAAGAAAAACATAAAATCATAGAAAAAATCATAGAAAAAGTTTCACTTCAAACATAATGAACGATCAAAATTGGCGACGAAAAGAAGGAGAGCGTATGGGAAATGCTATGAACTATGTCTCTTTCTGTTTCATTATTACCCCGTCGGGGTAAATAAATTTTCGCGGCCGACTTTCCACTTCCGTTGCATCGACACGTCACATATCCGTCCTGTCAAGAAAATTGTTGCCCTCAGCAAAGAAGTTTCACTTGAACAATATGTGTATCGTGTGCTGCACTCGATGACGGCGCAGCATTCAGGCGTCCCATGGTACAGCAAAGGGCACTCGACGTTGTGACACGTTGCGGTCGGCGCGGCGTCCCGGCGCTTTTGTCCAAGGTGTGGCCGAGCGAGATACGCGTCGAAAGTCGAAAGAGACGCGAGCGAGCGTGCGAGCGAGCCGAGCGTAGCGTTGTTGGCCTGAGTTGCGTCGCGTTGCATCGCGTTGCATCGCGTTACGTCGCGCGACCGGGAGGCTGGCTGCATCGCACACGTGGGAGACAGGTAGCCGACTTCCGGCCGCGCCGGGAGACCATTATACGGGATGCACGAAATGCAGAGACCCACCACATGATACCTTCGAGGTCGTATCGGTGTGTGGTTGCCGTTGGTTGCCGCGCACACAAGCGCTCACGTGCGCCGCTCTGGTTGCCTTCACGGGGAGGATGGTGTAATTTGCAGCTTCCTTCCGAGCCAGCCACGTGAAACTCCTCTCCGCCATCCTCTCTCGTGGCTTTCTCGCTTGACCTATTTCCCGACAGCCACCCCGATCATCCATCGATCGTGCACCACTACACACCGGTTATTATGCTAAGAGAACGCACCTTCCGGTTACTGCGCGAGATATCTGTCAACTCACGGGGGCAACAGGCCCAATTGCAATCTCCTCGATCGCTGTCGGATTATTCGCGATTAACTTGGATCGGAGTCTCTCTCTCTCTCTCTCTCTCTCTCTCTCTCTCTCTCTCTCTCTCTCTCTCTCTCTCTCTTTCTCTCTCTAGACTCTAGAGCACAAAATACTTTGCGGATTCGCGAGTTCCACGAAGAGGAGGATCGCGTGCCAAGGAGCAAACGATCGATCCGTGGCTCGGCCACTCGAGCCGAGTTGCATACACGCGTATGCTCGTACGTGTACGTGTACCTATGGCGTAATAGAATTACGGAAATTTGGCGAAACGGATCTCTCTCGGGGAGGGAAACCTGTGCGCGACGCGAGAAATACCTGTTCAAGGGAGCCGATGATGCGAGTGGATGCACGGCCGAAACCATACGGGAGAAAGCAGTGCATGCATACCATCTGGCCGGGAACGCTTCCGTCACGAGACTCTGCTCCGCGTGGTATGCGAAACTCGAGGCTGGGAGAGATCACGCGAAAAATTGCCTCTCCTCGTTCATCGATACGTCGTTCCATCCGAAACTCTCTTTCGTCCTTTGAGACCGTGTTACAATTTTGCAATACGCTTTTCCGGTTGCTTCTACCTTTTGAATCGTTTTTGAAACGCAGGGAACATATATAATTTTGTCGATTTCCCTACTGCAACGTATTCTCGACCTCGACAATTTGATAAATTAGTTGAGTTTTTGTTGAAGTCGTGAAAAATAGTTGCATTTAAGAACCAGTAGATGCAGCGTTAGGGAGCGTTCGTTTATGAGAGTCGGGCGAAGAAGACGTGGGTGTGCGACGCTAGGTTTCGTTCAAGATTCTACAGGATTAACCGATGGGAGAAAAAGGAAAGAGGTTCTACAGTATAGGAATCTCGCTGCTTTCGATGCTGGGAACACACGCCGCGTCGAGAGAAGAGAAACGGAACGGACCAATGGCCGCCCCCTCATTCGCTATTCCAACCGCGTCGCGTTCACAGATGAATGAGACTTCGGAAACACGGGAAGCATAAAAAGCTCAACAGACGATCCGTAATCTGCTCCTCATCTACGTGCCGGTGCGCGTGTAGCTCGCTACGTTCGATACCTTCCACTCCTCTCGCTAAACATTCCGCATTTTATTACCAATCATACTCGATTCAGAATTTTTCATTCTCAGATTTCTCAACGTTTCGTTATGTCATCGGCAGCTTCAATTTCTTTAATAAAATCCTCGAACGCCTAAAATTTTCTTGCAAAAAGATTCTACGAAGCGTTATGATCGACCGCTTTACTTCAGCACTTGACGGGAACTTCTGCGATGCAGCAACTTCTCGATCAGATAAAATTCCATCGAATTTCGGAATTGCGAGGCCGCGAGGTTTCGCAAAGAGGCAGAGTCTCGGGTGTCGTTGGCGAAAGACGAGCGGAAATTTTCGTGTGCACCGGGCCCCGATATCGTTGCAATTTCTAACAATCTCGCGCGGCCGTGCGCGCGTGCACCGACCGGACAGTTCACTGGCCCCGCGCCGCGACCGGAGTAGATGCATAGCAAACTATTCGCGTTCAGCATACCGGTGTCGTTAGTCACCTGGTACCCCCTTTTAACGCTCGTCATCTTCCTCTCTACGAATATGTCTCGATCATCGGTTTCGCAATTGGACCGTACGCGACGGTTTCTACCAACGTTTCCACCGACGTTTCCATCGACGTTTCCGGTCGATGACGCCCTTCCGGGATCGACGACGAGGTCGAAAATCACGCGATGACATCACTGCCCTAACTAGATATCACTGTTAACAATGAAACGAAAGCGAACATCCTCCTCTTCGTTCATAAGTTCGACTCCTCGTTACGGTCGTCTCGATCTGGGTCGCTCTTCCTCTCGAAGATTCTTTTCTTCGACGGATTCCCTTACGGCGCGGCGTGTGTCGTGACACGACTAGCGATCCACTGGTTGCCATTAAGTTTGTTAACGATTATTAGCGATCTTTAACCCTTAGCACTCGAGTGGCGCCTCTGAGGCGCCACTAAAAATTGCCGTACTATTATTTAAATAATTGTTTACACTATCAGATATGTCGGTATCTAACCAATTACTACACATTTAAGTATTGTATAAGGTATTATATCCATTTCATATTTATCAAATTTAAAAAATCCTAGAGAATGAAAATATTGCAGGTCAGAAGAAACGTTTAATTTTCCAGTTAAAATAGCTCCGAGTGCAAAGGGTTAAAATTGCCATACGGTGATTCGAAACAATCTTTCGAAAAGGAGTAGATGCAATTTTGAAAGAGTGGGAAGCTTAAAAGATTCGAACAGTATCGATATTATTCTCTCTGCAGCAAAATGATTAGCGGAAAATACATATAAATTTCCTCTTCCGAGTTTCTGAGAAACGGCGAACAAGCCGATACCTGCCGATACCAGCAGCCGGGCCCGCCTCCTCGGGAAACAGTACTTCCAATTGCTGGTCATATTCTAACGGATAACCTACATTCGAGGCGAACTGATACGCTCATGGCCGTCCACGTGGATTAGCCTGGGTCCCTTTTGTATGCAACTTTCGTAGCTTCTTTCCCTCCCGTGGTAACCCACGGTTTATTCACGTATCTACCGTGGATGCGCGCGTGTAACTACTCAGATATACGGCCCCGTAAAGTGGGTCTCGTACCGTTGCCGGTCTCGCACTCGCTCCCACCGGTCCCAGAAGAAAAGAAAAATACATGGTGCACGAACAAAAGCGTTCGACCGATCCCCCGAGCCTTTGAGACCGCTTCGAAATGCTCGATCGGGTCGCGCGACACCTCGTGCGATCATACGAGGCGTCGATGTCTCCGATCCGGAATGCGCCGCCAACTTTGATTCGCATCATGCATTTTACCCGGCAGCAGCGTTCATTATTATTTGTATAGCCATCGTTTTCGATCATTTTACATCAAAGATTGTGTGATCTGTACGAGTATGAATTACTTCTGACAGATAAACTGGTCGTCCAGAATCATTTTTTACGAAATCTCTGTGCTGCGAATGTCGACGGACTATGGCGTGCTCAAGAAAAAGCGAGACCGTCGATCGACAGTCCGTCGACAGTCCATCGACAGTCCATCAACCACATCGAGAAAATGGAGCGGGTTAATGGGGTGAAAAGTGGCGGGAAATTCGGTATCCAACGAATTTCTGTGCTCGAGGGGTAGCAAAGGGTGTATCTCGCGTGCGCGGCGCACATTAACGACACACATGCTACAAAGTCGCAACCCCCGTGGAAGCTGATGAGCATATAATGGCGCGGGGAGGCTCAAAGGGACTGCCAAGTCGGGTCTAGACAGGTATTTATACCGTATATTTACACGAGCCGCTCGGACATCTGTTGTTGCGCAGGTAGCGCACACGAGAGAACAGAGAACCGAGCACACAGGTATACAAACAGTTACCAAGTTGCACGACCGGTGACGTCATGCACTTGACACTTTCGACTGGATGCCCCCGACAACGGCAATCCCCGAAAATACAAACAGGGTAACGCGATCGTAGCAATTTCGCGAATTAAAGAAAAATTCATCGTGCGGACTCTAAGAAATACGGCGAAATTAAATCGCTTATCAACCTGACAATTTCTAATATTTTTCACTTCCAATTATTCATCTTCGGGTATTATTCTCGGGTAATATTCACAGAATCGCAAAATTCTCTAATACCGATATCTATGTATATCGATAGAAATTTCGTTCGGAATATTTTAAGCCGCGCGTCTAACTAAGTAAGCCGATTCTCGGTCTCTATCAATACTCGACGATCATTTCTAATAATCTGAATGGCTAATCTTCTCGGAGAATCTTCGCAAAGACGACATATTCTATACGTTTCTCGAGGATTATGAAAAATCAGCGAACGTTGGAATTTCTTCACCGCGCCTCTATCGTATTAATGTTCCTCTCGTGGGTGATTAGTCGTCGGAATTAAATATCCGATAACGGAAAGATACAATGCTGCCTCCTCTATCTTCCTGATCAATAAAATCGATTATACAATCACGGCGATAAACAAGCCTTGGATAACGAGGACCTCGGCGAAATTTACTTATCGACACTTTTCGTTTCGTCGGACGATCGTCAATTTTCCTACGTGCGAAATTTCGTCTTCTCGTACAGTATCTACATGGATACACGAGCATACCTAGATGTACAGGGTGTCCGAAAAACATGGTGCTTCGACGAGCGAGGTGATCGGTCTACGTTATTCGTTGACAATTCCACGACAAAGCCTCGAAGAACGTTTACGTAAACGAAAAGGTGTCTTGAAACGAGCCGAGTAAAATCATCCCTCTGTAGGAAGTAAAACATTTTCAGGACACCCTGTATGAAATGATTATCGGAACGATATAAAAATGTCCGGTCTCGCCTCGAGGCCTCGAAGATTCTATTCTCGATCTCCGCGATCGATAAAACGTCGAAAGCCGACGACGCATCGATATCGCCGCGAATCGTGATTTCTTCCTTTTCCTTTTTTCCTTCGCGTAGTCGTCCCCGCCCACGCTTTTTTCCGTCGGATAAGATGATCGAGCGATCCGCAAACACCGTAGACACGTACGGCTGTGCTCTTTTTTCCCCCACCGGTTCTTTTTACATCGGCGATCGGCTAATGTACACTACGAGATTATTACTTCGACGAAGTCTCCGTCGGAACAGGAATCGAATCGAACGGAGATAGTAGCGTGATACTGACCCGGTAGGTACACTTTCATGATTTTTCTGTGGGATCAACGATTGCAAAGTGTGCTTTTCCCTGTTGCGCTTCTATGTTCGAGACTCGCGAATTCAACGACGGACGTGCCAATGGCTTGTCCAATAATCGAATTAATTTCTATTTCACTCCGGTATGTCGCAACTCGAGTAGAAAATGTTCGCTTTTTGCATAAAGATCCCGCTGTGTCTAGCAACAGTTGATGAAAATTCGATAAATATCGATGAAGTGGAGATTCGATGGAATTCTCATTTGAATAGCTGCGCTAATACGTATTGCACGGTTCGAGGGACTCTCGAACGAGAAGGACAAGAAGTTCGGTGGGTAAGGAACTTGGATTTTTATCAACGAAGAGACTTTGACCTAATCCCGGACCGGATGGACCAACGGTGACATCACCGTTCAAACATGGGCGAGGAGGAGAGCAAACAAGAGCAGCCGCGATCTAATCGCGCGCGTCACGTTTATCAGGGCCACCGACGAACGAGAGAAGGTTATTGACGGTTGCAGCATCATCGTACACCACCGTACACCACCAAACTCCGGGTGCTTTCCTGTCCTGTGGGAACCGAAGACTCGTTATCAGCGTTCACGGTGCCCAAAAACCGATCCGCTTCTCAGCTTCGACCATCCTCGCTTAGGTTTACCGAGCGCTCGAAGATAGACGCGGTCGCGTTGACAGGTTTCCGTCCGGAAACCGTGTGGTCGATCCGTCCTCCCGATCCTTCGTCTTTCCGTTTCGAAACCAGCCGCAATATCCCCTCGAACCATCGATCACCTCGGCTCATTTTTTCTTCTTTTTTTTATCAACGCGCAAAGAATCGTGTCAATATTGAACTTGTTTATTTTTCAATCCTTGCGCTCCGCTAGAGAAACTGGCCCCGGTGCGTATATTCGAAAATTACTTGATATTTTATTCGAAACTCTGATTGTTTACCGAATAGAAAATCACGTTGAATCTAAATCTAAACGAAGACAACAGAAGGGGACGGCTTGCTATTCGTCGTATCCATCTATGCATTAGACTCGCAGCGAAAGACCATTGAAGCGTGTAGCTTTGTCTGTTATCGGTCCCTTAAGTCTTAAGCAGTAAACTGCAGCATTCGTCCGCTAAACTCCGGAGATTTCCTAAGGTCTTTGGCAATTAGTCGCTGCGCCGTCGTTTACTAGAAATATCTGTTGGGTTATGCGACTGCGATTCTTACGAAAATCCCGGGAAGGTTCGGGAACAATCTAGGTTAGGAGTCTAAATACGTGTTACGGTTTCGTGTTACCTTCGTGGATACAGCTTATTCGAATAGCGGTGGATATCGCAAAAGCAATAACACTTGAAACTTGGATCCGCAATCGGGGAAATTTTGGACAGGTAGAAAAGGGTTTCGCGCAGGTTCAGGTTCAGGACCGAGAATACGGCCGGCGCAATAAAAGGGATTAGTTATCTGGTGAAGCTGGGTGTCCGTAGAATAAGTCAGTGAAAAGGAACGTTAATCCCCAATCGTGTTATTAGGACCCTCTAAACGGTAGTCGCCGACCGTAAGCACCACTTATTGTTAGTCGAGACGTTAAGGTCATGCAATTCATAGGATGGATAATGAGTTTCTTCGTCGTTATGACGCCTGTTTTCCCCGCGTCGCCGAGTTAACAATGCCTTCTTACCTCCGAGTCTAAACTGCACTAAACTGCACTATAAACTCCTCTAAACTACCCTTAATCACCCCGAAACAGTAAAACGTCGAAATTTCGTTTCTTCGAACGTTTCGTAGATAAAGCAGCCTCTCCGTCAACTGCGGACCTTTTTCTTTGAATCATCACTTTATTTTGACGTGGTCGCGTTAACAGCGAGGTCGCTAACGGCCGCATTGTCTACAGTGTACACTTGGAATAGAGAGGAAGGAATAAAATAGTACAGCGGACCAGATTTTATGTGTAAGAATTCAGTGAGCATTCTGAAGCAAGATGAATCTCTCGAGCGTGTTAACTTGAAAATAAAAAGAGCTCGAGCGAAGGAAGTAGGAAGCTGCGGTCTTTGATAGAAGATCGTGAATCAGCCTCTCCTTTCAAGTCTTTCAACCTTTCCTGTTTCCTTTCGAACATTTCCATCCGACGTTCTTTGTACTCTTCGCTTATTCTTTCTGTTTTTTCTGGTGTATTTGATATCCAGAAAATCTGAAAAATTCTCGGATACTTATTCGAGGTTTTACTTTACTTCTGTGGTTGTAAGGGAAAACGTAGCACGCGGTGACGAAAAATTAATTAAGCGAAATAAATAAAGTGTAACATTGTTGAGTGGAGCAAGGGGAGAGACAAGACTGTAAGGAAATTTTGTCGATAGCGATACGACGACGTCTCCTCTGGCCCGTGTGCATCCTGGACAGATCAAATTCGTTTCTTTGATCCTTAGAAGACCCTTTCTTTTCCGGCCAGGTAACACGGGAAACGGTTAAACGTCAACTGCCCTTTCTCATTTCTTTCTTGTCCTTTTTTTTGTTCGGCCGTCTAATTTGACTTCCGACAGGTCCAGATCATCCCAGCGAACGCAAAGGGGTAACTTCCTCCCTTCCGAGCCCTTCTCCCTATCGCCAGGTCACGATGGACCATCTGGACATCGCGGTCAATCCTTTTCCTCTGACTTTCATTCTTATTTGGACGCTTTTTATCGGCCTGGAACAAAGGGGACCGGGGCAATCAGGCCTCGAAAGTGAAGAAGTTAATGTGCCCTCGCGAAGGGAATCCTCGTCCCTCGACCATAAGTGGACCTTATGCAAATTTACATTTTTTCCGGGGTGACGGGGGGGGGGGGGGACGATCGCGGGAGCACCGAGATGAAATCGAATTGCTTTAGAACTCGACTACATATGTTATTTGGTGGCAAATAATCTAATAAATACATACATATTTAATAGCGCAGATATTGTAATATGACCCGCACAAAGTTCGAATCAATTTAATCTTGTTATTTTTATAAGACACCATGTATCGGCTACTTTTTAAGCTAATTGTAAGTAGGTTTAGCGTTACTATTCAGAGAGTCTTGAAAAGACTACATATAACTAAATGGAAGTAGAATGAATATGTCTTTCTTCGCTTTTAAACGTGTCGATACTTTAGAGTTCGAATATTTTAAGGTATCTTGGCTTTAGGGTCCCGTAGGTTTCGGTACTTTTACACTTTGATTTTTTAGGTGGTTCGGAACTCACCATAAACAGTAGGTCCCGCTGAAAAGGCGATAGTGAGAGTGGAAAGATGGGGAAGAGGATTGGTAAATGAATTTGAAACCCGGAGGGGACCAAATATCATGTTACACACTTTGATTTTCTAGACATCTATTTTTGCTAACCGACTGCTAAGCTCTTTGTCATTTGTGAAGCGGCGTGCAAAACAATTCGATGATATAGTTGCAGGGAATATAGGGATCGTCTGTTGGTGGTAAAATTATCGAAGAACGTTTCCGTCATTGCGCGGACGCATCTTCTTCGGGGCGACAATAACCCGTCGACGATTGTCGCTATACCTGCGCCGAACAAAGCGAGTCGCATAATCTTCGAGGTCTGTTGGTCAAACAGCCGGCGGATTTTGTTGGACCCAATGAACTAATGCAGGACTGTCGTTGACTCCGGGTGTTCTCCCTCGAGGTGCAATTCAGGATCATCCGAAGAAACAAGGAAAACAAACCTTACCCCTTGATCTTCGCGTTCGCCGCACTGGGACACTGTTCGTATGTTAATCCCGGATACCTGGAATGCTCTCGCGGCGGACTACGTTCAATTTAACCTTTTGTTACCCTCGATACGGTGGACAACATTTTAGGCTATATATTTCACAATCTCTACCAGGGTTATCTTTGTTCAAGAGTTTTGGTAACCTTCTCTCCGCCAAGGGTTCGGGATTGTTACAGGAGGGGATTCGGCGGACGTCAGAGACACTCGAGTGAGGCTCGTTAGTTAACTATGGTAAACATTGTAGATACGGTAAACTATGTAGAAAATGGAACGTTCGCTTTGGCTAGTAGGCTAAATAAAAATATCAGAACAAGATGTCAAGTGAAAAAATTCAAATATGTACACCGAATCAAGAATATGTATAATGAATGTAAGAGGGTAAAATATTAAAGCGAACAGGGGTTATTAAAAAGTGTGTTTGCTTGGACGAAGCTGCGAGAAACTGAGGGTTGGAAAAATTGAATTTTGACCGAGCGAAGAGGTTAGGTCGATTTTTCTGGAGATCGACGCGAAACAGTACTCGGTGGATAGATGGAGTTTTCGACGAGCCGTACGAGACGGTAACGCTGAACTTTCGCGACAGTTTTTATCGCTATCGCGAATTGCTCGACAGGCAACGTTCACCGTTCGTTCCCAGTTGTTCTAGCTGCGAGCTGACGCAAGTTCGAGCATACATTATCTAACGAAACTTTAATGCTCGGTCATCCATCCAATGACGATGACCTTGCACCTTATCGGCAGGGAACTATCGACGACAATTTTCACGATCCGCGTTGTGCATTAGTCCAGACTCCTTTCGAACGACTTTGATAACAGAGACTTTATCGGCTCGGTGAAACAACAACGTAAAACAGAAACAACTGCCTGAATTCGATACTGAAAATTCTTTCCGACAGATTTTCAACTGTAGCATCAATCGAAACGATCGGAAATCTTGACTCGGAAAAGAAGCTTCCGCGTAAAACTATGTTTGGAGAGGGGAAGAGAAAGAAAAAAAGTAAAGAAGAGACTCGGAACGCGTTCCACCCCCTTTACGTAACTCCTAACTCCCGTTGCACCGTATCCCGTCGCGGCGCGGACGCGCTCGACCGATCGAAAGAGGGAAGCGTATCGGATCCGGAGGAGCGTATAGCTTGGGCAGCGTGGCTAGTGTGGGTGGCGGATCGGAGTACCGCGCACACACAGAGAAACGCGGGAGCCCACGAGCCCACGAACCCACGAGCCCACACCCACGCGCAAGATACATGGCACACAGTGCACACGAGCGTTCGCGACGGGATCCCCCGCGCACGTAAACTCGGTGCGCTGTAGCACGGGTTGGCAT
Source organism: Lasioglossum morio (assembly GCA_916610235.2). Lineage (NCBI taxonomy): Eukaryota > Metazoa > Arthropoda > Insecta > Hymenoptera > Halictidae > Lasioglossum > Lasioglossum morio. The sequence continues at coordinate 642,693 of OU744323.1, forward strand.
AGGTACAGCCTGGAGGATGGTGGGGATCGATGTCGATCCAAGCGGGAGAGAGAAAAAGCCACGGGAGAGCGTCCGAGAGGATGTCGAGCGGTTCGGTGGGGAGAGCGGAGAGGATAGGAGTCCCGAGAGAGAACCGGCAACGGACGGAGCCGGGCAGGTGGAGAAAAAAAGAAAGAACCACTCGAAAACGAGGAGAGACGATCCGGAACGACGGTGGGGGAGTTTGGAGCAACAAGGAGAGAGCGAGAGAGAGAGAGAGAGAGAGAGAGAGAGAGAGAGAGAGAGAGAACGAGCGAGACCGAGAGGCTGGAGGAGAGGGTTCTCCCCCGGAGAACGCAACGGATACCGTCGCGAGGCGGGGAAGAGGAGCAGGGGGTGGGGATGACTGCAACAGGGAGATCGGACGAGGATGGACATACGGAACCATTCGTAGAGCAAATAGAGAGGCGAGCAGGGGTCCGGAGGACCCGTGGATCGCGATAGGGGGGCGTACGCGCTAGACGAGAGGGGGTAGATGATCGAGAGAGAGAGGGAGCGAGCGAGTGGGGACGAACGGTTCCGTTCGCAAAGAGTGGGGGAGGGGAGCGAGAGACGGTAAAAGAGAGCAGATAGGAGGATGAGGTTCAGTCTGCGCCCAGAGAGAAATTGTCAGAAGCGCCGCGGTCGTGTCACTTCTGCGTGGTGAATCGGCTCGTCGTGACCTGTTCTCATAGACCTTGTCTCTCTCTCTCTCTCCCTCTCTCTTTCTCCCTCTCTCTCTCTCTCTCTCTCTTCTCCCTCGCTCGCTCACCCTCCGTCCAGTCATTCTAGTGCGTGCCCGCTCGCGTCTTTCTCCCTGCTCCGCTCCGCTCCGCTCCGTTCCGGTCTTCCCCCTCCCTCCGGACGTCTCGGTCTCTCTTCTCCGAACTCCGAAGACCGTCTGTTAGCGGCCGTCGTGGCTCAGCCCGTGTTCGCACTCGCACCGCGGAGAGTCCTTTACTTGTCCGTCGTCCTTCGTACGTGTCGCATCGGCCGGTTGACAGCGTTCGTTTGCGCGGTGATAGTATTTGGTAGTTAGTGACGTCCCGGTTGGACATCCGGCCTTCCTGTCTGCCTGTCTGCCTGTCTGCCTGTTTGGATGCAACAGAAGAGACACATCAACGTTGACGATCGCTCCGTTCGTTCCATCGACGGCGTTGTTCTTTTCCTGTATCGAGGCATCCTCGGAGTTGTTTGGCCACGACACGACGTCTTACTCCGCAACGTACATCCGAGTTAGCCCTTGGCCGCGCAGCGGAGGACCAACGTGCCCGGAGGATGCTCCTGTGACGTCGAGCATCGTTAGCGATAGAGCCTGTTGTCGAGATTTTCTCGCGACTCGGACTCGAATCGATCACGCTTCAAGGATCTAACGGATCAACGAAGACGTGTGCAGCTCCCAATGGGGGGCTTGTGTTGAGTGCAACGTATCCACGCGTTTGTGAGGATTTTAAGTGATCGGGAGGACCGACCTTGGGGACCTACCCGATGTTTCGATCAAGACGCTGAGGACACCCAGCCATGGATTATTCGACGAAAGGTACGATTTATACCTTTCTACGCGATCCTCGTCCCTGCCTGTGGTGATCGAGATGCTCGCACAGGACGATGCCACGGCAGATCAGAGATCTTGGAGAAATAGGGTGTATCCTTGCGGGGATCACAGGTCCCGCCCGCGATCGATCTTCCTCGACCGTGTTCCGTTAGCGAACTCTGCCGCGGACTTTGTGGGTCAGCCTGCAAACCGAACCGATTCGGTTCCTTTTTCTCTCGATACAACCGATCTTACGCTCTTCCAGCTAGTTTGGGGATCATTCGGATGGGTTACGCGATTCTACTATTTCTCGTTTTAATCTCAGACAGCTAACACTCGAATCTCGTGTCAGACGATCCGCAAATGATTCAACTCGGAAATTCAATATCACGGATAACCGTTTCATCTCGGCGTACCGTTTCCTTATCAGTGATTTTTATAAAAATAATTTTCTCGTGGGCGTGCCATTCGATTTACACTGTACCGTGAACGAAGAAACAACAAATTTTCTACCAATGTAAAATATTTGAAAAATGGGGAATCTAGTACTAGGATCGAAACTAATCTTTACGTTATCGAGATAGCATTTTCATCTTACTTCGATCACAGAAGGAATCTTTCGATAGTCCAGAAAACTCTTTCCGAAACTACCCTTAGACAATAGCAATTTGTTCAACGACTGCCGTGCCACCTACATTTCGATTTACTCGGAGAAAACAGAATTTTTTGCTGACACGGTCTACACTAATGGCTTGCGATCTGTAGAAGAATTCGAGATGACTAAAAATAAATAAATTACTTTGTTTTTACCGTTAATTACTATACTAATTCGATTTTAATGTACGACGTCCAAACAATCTAGCATCCCGTGACCGCAAGATCTTGTTGACATCTTCAACGATTCATCTCGAGGTGCGTGTTATCGCTAATCGTCTCCGTCGTTACATTTTCCTAATGGATCACGATATACATACATACGTACATAGATGATCTATCGTTCAAATCGACTCTACCACGTCTAAACGGTGGAACACAAATCTTAATTGGAAAGAAGTCGTTTTATCGCAGATGAGTCGCCAAATATTATCTCGACAGTATCTTGTGCCACGAGATGATCTGCCGGGCGAGATCGTAGATCGCGAACGGGCACGGATCGTCGTCACGATCGCGTCACTATCTTGCCACGAGAAACAATGTTGTGCGATGCTCTTTCTCTCTATCCCTCTCTCTCTCCTCTCTCTCTCTCTCTCTCGCTCTCTCTCTCTCTCGGTAGATGGAACTCGAACTTTACATGGGAGACGCGTTTTTCGGGTTCTCTCTGTGACTTTATTTGTCACTGGACGGAGATAAATATCTTCGAGATGATCTATCTCGGTGATCGATGCCGTGACTCATTCGCGTGATATTCGGTACCGCGAGCCGATTTACAATTATTGCTCGTTGTATCTAGGGGGTTATCTCTGCTAGATGACCACCGTGTCATATTCTGCACGTAATTTCGACGAATCTTGCATAGTTTTTCGGTTCTAGAGCTTCGAAAACCAATTATTGTCGCCGAACTGGCACGACGCACGTTTCACTTGTTCACGGTAGAGCTTGGTAAATGAAATTTACAATTTTAGCTGTTTAAAAATTGTGTATCGATCTCTTTTCTACAAAGAAACGTTCTCGATCGTGCACGTTCTTCTTCGTAAAGCTCCGAAAATGGAACAAAAATATATGCTGCGAAATGTACACGTTCACTCCAGTTTTTCTACGAAACGTCCAAGTTCACTGAAAACGATGAAACATCGGATTCTGTTCGTGTTCATAGTCGAAGAACGGAACATTGTAGTCTCTCATCCAGTTTTGTTTCAGTGCGATCGTTCCGAGACGATCCTGGTCGTCGGAGAGAAAAAGAGGGGAGGCAAAAGAAAAAAAAAACGACGAGCCAGCGAATCATAAAAGTATACTCGGTGTGTCTCATTTTCTTAACGAGCCTCGGCATTGTTCCGGGATCGAGCTAACCGCGGCGTTAACGTCAGCCCCATCAGCGGGCCTGGGAAACGTTTCCGCGGCCGATCGCAACAGGAAACGACCGAATTTAGCCGGCTAACGAGTCGAACAGCCAACGGAAGATCGTTATCTATCGACAGCTCGAGCCCCCTTATCTCTACGTATAGCCGTTCGATTAACGCACAAAAATGTCGATCGGTATCCACGCACCACCGCCTCTCTCCCCCTCTCTCTCTCTCTCTCTCTCTCTCTCTCTCTCTCTCTCTCTCTCTCTCTCTCTCGGTTCCAAATTTATTCCGCAACGGGGTCTCGGTTTATACTTTTTTCCGTATCGATGTTATCCAAGACTGGGGCAGAACGATCAACATCCACGGGGTCACAGATCTGTTGTTTAATTGATTTCGAGTTCGATCTACAGGTTAACCTTAACAGAATTACGTATACTCTTTGCACTTTTTCATCTTCATCTTTTAGCGTTCACGTTCTAGTCGAATAGATTTAGAATGTACGGGAACGGAGATGTGTTATTCGTCGAATAATTATGAACCTCGCGGAGTTAATAATCGTGCGTGGTACACGATTAGGACTCATTTTATTAGACGAATTTCATTAACCCTTTTTCATTTACGAACAGACATGTGAACGACACTGGGTCACGAGATACGCCGGCCATCTTGAATAGAGGATAAACTTTGCGAATAATAAAAATAAAAAAGCGTTAATGGCTGAGATACTTGCAACCGTTTGTCAAATGATATTCTCGAATTGAAAAGCTTAAAGAAGGGGGAGGAGGGGGTAGGTAGAGCAAGGTAATCGGTAAATACCGGATTTTCTACGGTTCCGGGGAAACGGGGTTCGGCGTAGCGACAGATAAGGATAGTAAGGTCCTTATCAGCGTGGAGTTGACGCTACCATTCGTTCGGTGTTCTCTCGACGTGAGATTAGGGGACTCGGGGTGACACGTAAGCAGAGGTGTCTCGCGACGCGAGATCTCTCGAGCGAAGACTCTCTTTTCCGGTCGATGGATATTGGATAGGCTCGGCCGCGAATCACGGCTATCGGTGTGTATCGAAAAGAAAGAGAGAGAGAGAAAAAGAGAAAAATATAGCATACTCGATACCGGATTCCTGGAAACTGTGGCACTCGGTAGGACTCGGTTCTCGCATTGCGTCACCTGCGATTCGCCGCGTAATCTCGTTATCTCGTAAGCTCTCGTTTCCAACGCCTATCCCATCTTCGACGATTTCGGACCGTGCGTCGTCGTCGTCGTCGTCGTCGTCGTCGTCGTCGTCGTCTTCGTCGCCATTGCCTCGCGTCTCGCAGCGGCCGATCGATCGATGATAACGTCGCAGGCGCAGGAGATCGTTCCTCGGAGAGAGATAACCTCGTAGGAGACACTCGGCGGCGGCCCACCTTCTCGCAACAATTTCAACCGCCGCGACGCGGACTTAACATCTGCTGGGTCCACTGCTTTTCGAAAGACACCACACCACCGTGGCAGAGCTCCCATTATTCTTTCGCAGTGATGCAACGCGGGGTGTGGTAATTAATTAAAACGGAGAACACCGTTCTTTCATTGAACCGATTAGGCTGGATTTACCGATGTCTGGAGACCGATAGAGATAGCGATGGTTCGTGAGGAATTTTGCGTTGATAATGGGATATTGCAGAGATACAAGATTTCTCGGAAGTCTAGGAAACTCGAAGGATTCAAGAATCCTGGGAATCCTCGAAGAAACGAGCTTCTCTAATTTGAGAAACCTGATCGTCGATATCGAGGGTCCTAGTTTGATTGTAAGAATTCTAGATCCTCGAGATCCCTAGGAGTCTGAAGCGTCTGAAGATCCTAGGGACTTTCATAATGGAACGGAGCAGAGAGGTCTGAATCTGTGAATTGGATCGTCTCGATTAGCACCGCGCGAGAACCTCACAGGAGTTTTCGAAAAGAAAATAATTTGTCGGTTGTCACGGAGAGGGCACAGATTTGTACGAAAGTGACGGACCGAGGGAATTGGATTTTCACGGGGGGATAGAGCAGTTTCTATGGGGTTACGGACCCGTAAAAGCCGAATTAGGGCGTGGCGTGCAACGTCAACCACTCCCTTTTCTCACCCCACAGAGAGTCGGTCGTGTCTTTCCCTCTCGAAGCATTCCAATTAGCACAGGGCTCGTTAACGACCGGACAAAAACGTTTCGGCTCGTCTCTTCCGGCGTTCGAGTCTCCGAGTCCCGCAGGATAACCAACCCTAGGCCCTAGGCTATTAAATCGTACTCGGTTCGAATCCACTTCTAATCCTGTCGAACTAGGCTTTCTTCGAATAATTTACATTGTAGGTACCTGTTTTCAAGAAATATTTATGGTTTATGGTTTATTATTCTTCTCTTTATACGTATACATAAAGACGGCGTTGTAGAGCCTGAGCTCTATTTGCCCAATGCAAACCGGTCCTTTTACAAATATTTATACTTTTGGTATTAAAGTTTCTTGGCAACGTTACGCGTGAATCTTCCGCAACACCGTCGATTGCTCGTCTTGCGTTTATTTTATTCAGCACGCCGATAGCACGCGTCTCGTCTCTACCTCCGAATCGATCGACATTCGAGTTCAGGGTCGCGTTCTGTTCACGAGTCGAAAAAGTTAGAAGAGGATTCTTAAAGAATAGTAGGTTCATTGCCCCGTCGAAAAAAACGACGAAAAGATCTGCCGAGAGAAGTTGCTTTTCGAAGTAAACAGACATACGTATACGTATGTACGTAGTGTCAACAAGTATTTACCTAGAGGTCGTGCGACATGTTGTCGTAAAAAAGCGTGGTAAAATACATAGCATCGAACAAGCCTCCAGATAGTAGATAAGTAGAAATCTTCCAGGCATGGCGGAAGATCGCTCGTCGTTGCTCGTTTGAATTGTACGAACGCGAATTTGTGCGAGCACAAGTTCTAGAATAAGAGCAATTCTCCATATTTCTTGACGTCGATTTCCTTATTCGACCTGATCCGAATAATTAACAATTTCGTCTGGCTCTTAGGAAATTATTATTTGAGAATTGGAGACAGTCTGTAAGTAAGTGAAAATGGTTAAAACCGATTTTCGCGATAAATTCTATTCGGAGAATTTGAAAGTTTTAGAGAAGATCTTTTTTGAAAAATCGGGAGACAAAGGATCGCGAGCATTGTGCGTCGTGGACGGAGAGAGGAGAGAGGAGAGACTCGGGAGAGGCAACGTGTGTCCGAGCTTGCGATAGAAGTGTGCGTCCGATCCATAACTCGGGCCTGTAAGTATAACAACCGCGTTTCTAAGGTACATGCGGAAACACACGGTTGGGCCACGTATACTGGCAGATTGTTTCCCGTGACATTCTTACACGCGGACGATGCGGCTCCCCGGCCAATCGTAAAACCGGAGGAAAACTCGTTGACACGTAAGTACATGTATAGCCATCGAGGCGGCGAGGGGGGCCGGTCGATCATCCACAGGATTTATTAAATTCATGAGGGCAATTTCTCAGGGCTTTAGATGTGGTTATAGTTAACTGCGCTTCGAACCGCGGACGATTATTGTCGCTCGACCGCGAAGACACTTGCCTTTACCCCCTTTCCTTGGGTTAGTTACTTAATTCCGCGGCAAATCTTCACGTCGATACCGCGCCTGATTAAACCCCGCGATTGATCCACGCATCCTTCAATAATGGATCAACCCTTTGCGGTCCGAACTGTTTCTCACTTTTATTTTTTTTAGAACTTGCTACGACATCGTATTCCTTTAATTACATGTAGTCCTAGCCTGCTCACACCGCTTGAGAGATACCGCAATTGTTGCTACATACCTATCAGATTGCGTAAAACAATTGTTGATGCAATTACATTAAATCTCCGCGTACATTGTATACCGTACAAATTCTTTATCTCTTCTCAGTAGAACCTCCGTTGCACGTATTCACGTAACAGAGTATCCGTTCGATTACGATGCTAGGTGAAATTTTTCTCTTGTACGCGGATCAATCGTAAACAATCACCGGAGCTGTCAGACCTGTTAACTCACAGGCTCCCTTCCTCGCAAACTAATTCGCCAACTAAACATACATTTATTCCCCCCCGCTAAAGGTTCCATTAAACGAGAACGTCAATTAAACGGAATTAAGTCTTCCAGTTATTCTGTTCCGCCCATTCGAATTCTCTGTAATCGCGGAAAATCCGCAACGTAGTAATTACTCGACTGCGGATTTCATGCATTTATAGTGCACGCAACTGGTTGAAGCTCCGAGCTCGCAATGGGCTGCGAATTTTACGCATTTTAAGCGTAAGATCGTCTTTGAAATTTCATTCGGTCGATCCAGTTGGATTAAGCGTTCGAAACGCTTCTACGTAAATACTAGCACGCGCACCGAAAAGAAACTTTCTCTGGAACAACGAGTCTGTTAAAAATTTGCTCGAGTTCGAACTCGAGAAAAATCTCTGTTCGACGAAGTTTAATGAGATTTTTGAAAAAAACTTGAATTGTATAAACGAGCTCTTCGATGATCCTTGTACCGGCACGCGGCATCGTTGTCGGTGCCCCGCCGCGCCGGTGCGGTGTCGAACCGTGGAGAAACCAGCCGCGGAAAAATTAGAATGTCGCAATTACAAATTCGTTCTGGTTTCACTGTCGGCCTGAGAAAAAGAGTTTTTCCGCGGCTTCGATCCCCGTGTGGCCGCCTTTCATTTTCCATACCGTTTATTGCCCGATCCGGGCGCATGGTTCCCAAGAGAATCCCGTAAACGTGAGAAACACCGTTCCCATTTATCACCCGACGCGTAAATACGAAAGCAGCGTTACGCATGCGACTACCATTTTCATAAATTCGCGGCAAATCGCTGCCGGGACGATCGAACGAACGCTCTCCGATTCAATTGTATCTTACGCGATCCGTTTTCCACAGTACAGAGAGAGAGAGAGAGAAAAAGATTTTTGAATTTCTAGAATTTATTCGCTATTAGATAAATCTGCATTCATCGTTTTGATATATGTATTTTCCAAAGATCCTTGTGAATTCTCGAAGAATTGGCGACTTGTAAAAGCATCTTGTGATTTCCAGAACGGATCGTGTCATCTACAACTTGAAGGACCTTGTACCGTTTCTAAAGAACCCAACAGTTTACAGATCGGTCGATTCCACTCGTTCCAGAGAGGCGTAAATTCTCGGCGCGATATCTGTTTTCGGGAGTCGGGCATAACCGACGCGCGACGACGCGACGAGGACGTTCGGACGTCTTTTTCATTTTCCTCGAGCTGCGAGCTGTTTGCTCCCGAGCTAGAGGTCGACTCTCGTGTTTACACACTGGCAGATCATCCATTTTCAGAGAAAGCCCGCCGAGCATGATCCCATCGAGATAACGGCGTGTTTCGAAATTCGTTCGACGACGTCGCATCGTCATCGAGAATTTCCAGGAATATCGTTAATTTTCAAATTACTCGGATCCGTTTCTACATTATTAATTTTTGTCATAAATATGCACAGAAGGTACCGAAATTGTTAGACCAACACGATGATATCGAATGTGGCTAAAGTATAACATCTTAAATGGCAACAGATGATAATCTCCATCGCTAAATCTTCCATTGACTTCTTTAATGATGCCGCTCATCGGCGAACTTTGTACACATTAAATTAGAATCTAATCACGATCAGTGATACTGTCTAATGATTCTGATTTGCCGCGGTGATACCGAGCTGTAGAGACATTTAATTCTTCATCATCGTTCTCTTTTTCTCTCTCTCTCTCCCTCTCTTAATACATTATGTATACATAGACTTCCATTTGAATTCTTCGCATCACGTTTTCCCGACCAAAATGTCAAACGCGACTCCAGCCCGAGAAGCTTTGAATAGAAGCAGATATAATTGCATACTATTTCCTTAATTGACCTCATGAATAGATTAGACTGCGAATCTGTATGCAAAGCGAACTTTCGCTGCGCCGATTGCGAGAATCTTAAATGGGAATTCTACATTTTTCAATAATCCCGATAATCGAGATCTCTTTATTATTTCTTCGACAAAACCCGGAATGAACAAGTTCTCGCTGCTATTGCAACGCGAAGATACGACGAGTTCCCATCGATCGAAATTTTCGCATCACCCCTCCAGTCCGTCATGGCGGACCGGAAGTGGACACCGAGACGAGACGAGACGAGAAGAGTAGAGTAAGCGTGTGTGTGAGAGAGAGAGAGAGAGAGAGAGAGAGAAAAGGGGCGAAAGGAAAAAGAAAAAAGCATGTGTCACCGGTGGCAGGGTGGCCACAGGGTGTCACGGGTGGGTAGGTCCAAGGTTGTCAGGGCTACGACTCTCGAAACACACTAACCGACCGCCATCTTTGCTTCTCCTGCGTGCTGCGTGGGTGTATCCGAGCGTGGAGAGAGCGGGGATGAAGGGGGTGGCGGGGTGAGAGAGGAGAGAGAAATAGAAGAGAGGGAGAGTCGGGTCGAGACGAGCGAAGAGATGGAGAAAGAGGGACGCGGAGCTCTGGTCGAACTCCGAGAGAAAGAGGAAGAGCGAGCGAGAGAGAAATAGAGAGCGTTCGTGATATACGTAGGAAGAATGGTGGGGCTAGGACGGAGAATCGGGGAGAGAGATGAAAAAAGAGGGACTCCGACGAGGGGAAAGGTGAAAATGCGACGACGAGACAAAGGGGATGGACGGGGGTGGAATTGATCTGGCCGGTTACGTGGCTGGCTGGTTCTATGAATTCTCGGACTAACAGTAGACGGAACGATTCAACAACGAAGATAGGGGAGGTTGTCGTTTTTCCATTCTTCCCTGGCGAATCTCCATCGAGGTGCAAATTTACAGTTTATTCGCTTTCCGTTTCGTGAAATTGTAAACGAAGCTCGATTCTACCTTGGACCGGTGAAATGAACCGCCGCCGACAGTGGTGTGAATTTCAGCAGAGGTCTGAAAATGCTACAGTTTGTACAGTCCGAGAAACAACCGTAAGACTGTATAATGATATTCGAAAGAAAAAAAAGAAAAAAAGAATAAATCCAGAAAACAGTAGATATCGACCAAGGGTGCCAACAGGGAGAGAAAGAGTAAAAATAGGTGAAGATAGAGAGGGGCAGAGTCGTCGAGTGGAGGGCAGGGAGGGAGGAGGGCCGGGGGAGATAAAGCGGATCGTAGAAAGAGACGGCGAAACTGGTTGGGGGTGGGGAGAGGAGGGAAGGTTGCTCGCGAGAAGGGGCGGCGGGGGAGCGGCCAAGGGGAGCGGAGGAGAGGGAAACGAGATAAAAGCTCGGACAGATGAGAGCCGGCCAATGGCGAGGATCTCCCCCACCATTGGTTCAGCGCAGCATCACTATGATTCGTAGGTGGCTCGGAGTCGGCGGAAGTGCGCATGTACGCCCTCGATCAAACCGACTGACACTGCTCCCTTTTCCACGGCCCTCTGCGACACCGGCCTCTCCCTGGGGGTGCATTGCGGATATAGGGCGTGGCGGCTGAGCCCTTCGAGCCCGGCAACCCTAACCGTACTTTCCCGAAAAATGGATACCGAAAAAGTATTACCTCGACGAACGGAAGTGGATCGAACCGTGCCCCTTTCTCGCGTTTTTACCAAGAACTTCGACGATATCTTGGCAACAATTTATTTTACTTGAAATTTGATTTATTAATATTTATTGATTTTACCGATCGAATCGTTTCGAAAGCATCCGCGTGTAGGCGGTTCTCCGTATTATTTAAATGAGCAGATCGAAGGAGGAGCCAGTTGAAAGAGGTAACATTAAAAAATCGCGTCTGACGATTACAGCGATTACGACGATTACGACGATTACGACAGTTCCGTAGTAGTTCGCACCGCGATGCGCCATCGCCGTGGCCATCAGCCGCGATCTAACTTGAATCAACACAGTCAATGGGCAATCATCGTTATTCGTCGTTATCCATGAGAATAATATGTATATTGGAGATTTTCCGTGCACCGAGAGACACCGAAGAAAGAACACGCGAGAAAGGTTGAAAGAGCGAAACCGATTTTTCCAGATCGATCCGTCGCGCGTCGTTTTCTCTGCCGAGGCCGACCAGTCGAAAGTGCAATTTACGGGACGTTCGCCGCGAGCGAGGGAAAAATAGAAATCGTAGTTTTCGTGGTTCACAGAGCCCCGTAACGATTGTCCGTCCCCCTAGCGATCGGCGATCGTTAGAAATGGAAAGCACATGGATTTCCACCTGCCACGACAGAGGAATCTGTTCCGAATTTCACCGGTCGTCTTTCGAAGCCTGCCTGCCTGCCGCCTCGTATCCTCGATTTCATATTTCGCACGAATCGGAACGATCCCCGTGACGTACAATTCGATCCACGGGACGCCCGCGTCCGCCCGCGTCCGCCCGATTCAGATAACGAAATTTTCGAAGTGGAATCTCTCGAAACGCTGATAAGCCTTCGCGAGCGAGCGGAGATAACCGATTTTTGCGGCTGAATCTGCAGCGAGAGATAAACCGACTGTGTTTGCTGGGTTACGAAATTACCGTCGCATTACCGTCGCATTACCGTCGCGACGAGTCGGAGCTTGAAAGATCGATCGATCGATTGAAATTCTCCGAGAAATTGGTGAAATCAATTTCCTAGGGTATTCTAGAGAAGCTTTCGATATAAAGTACAAGAAGCTAAGACATTGTCAAAACCGCAGAGGAAAATGTCTCGTACAAGATTCCCTGGGTGAATAGGACGAAGCGAGGATCACCGCGAAAAAGGGGGCGATGATAAATTGCTCGTGTCGAATTAATATCCCACGGTTTACGCGCAATCGTGCGAGCTAAACGCGCGGACGCAAACCACAAGCAAAGTGACCGCTCGCAGAACCCGTTTGGTCCGCGTGATTTACGCGCATGAATAAAGTCACCTGCCTGGCAGGTACGTTTGTCACAGAAGCCACGCAGGGAACAGGTTCATTCGAGACCGCTTGTTCGCACCTGTTCCTCGTAATTCCGGTAACTCACCGACTACACGACCGAGGGAGACACGTGGAACGGGATGAGGTTGCCGAACGATCCTAGTCGACTGGTCGCCCTTCGCTGATCCTCAAACTGCTACACAAGATGATTCTTCTTCTCGACCCGCTTCTCGTTCTGCAGTCGGCCCCCGTCTTTTTCATTCCTTATTTTCGTCTATTTTCGCCATCTTACGATCGGCTTGGATAACTTGAATTTTCCATAAAAATCTTTCGTATAAACTTTCTTGAATAGAGACGGCCTGAGTTACCGCGATCGAGAGTTAGCGCGTTGAAAGAACGGAGCCTTGACGACTTCGCCATGAACCCCACGCGCATAACAATTGTTGACAAAGTCGTTATCGATCGCTGTCCGGTTGTTGTCGGCTGCGCGACCCAATGATCGCCGTGTTATCGCACTTGATCGCGATTTGCTTTTTCTCGGGCCGTTTTATTTTCGTTCTGGTATCGTTCTCGGAAGTGGACAGGCTCCAATCCCGCCGCCGGGATCCTTGGACATCGTTTCCATAGCGCTTTCCTGATAAATAGGAACGGATTGTGGTCAGGATATTGTCGCACGAGGCCGCTGATAAGTGTCATTGTCCCAGCACCGAAGCGGCGCGGAGCGGCTGCGGCGTTCCTTTTGCGGTCTCGTCTATCAGTTTCCGGAATACGGGCTGATCGGCGCGACACGATCGCGCGTCCACGAGACACGCCGTTCAAACTAACAAAATTTACAAACAATGCACCATTATTGTCGGCCCGGTGGAAAACCGACGACATTCCCGTCGTTGTAGCGACGACACAGTCGTTCGTATTCACCTTTCCACTGGTCTAATTCCCTGGAATTCATTGTCTCCGTAGACCACCGTCGAATCTACTTAAACGTTTGTCGAGTGTCGTTGCGTTGCGATTTAGAGCGAGGCGATTCGAATGAACGTTACAGCTTCCGAAGTGTCGAATTGTTGTTAGGCATGTTGAGCGAGTTAGAGGAGATCCAGAGAGCTGGTTAACGACGTTAACAGAGATTATTGTCAACGGACCTGGCTATCGGTTCAACCCTCGTGTTTTCGATCTGGCAGTGATGATTTTCCATCGAGGTTTCCTACATTATTATCGTTGTTCGTTGATAACGTTGCTCTCGATTCCAGTGCTAATCTTTTCCTATTTTGTTTCAGTTACTGTCAAGAGTAGCCCCGATCAGGGACGCGACAACGAAGCCCAAGTTGACGCGGCATCGCCACTCTCCAGTGTAAGTCGCCATTTTCTAAGATTAATTATAATAAACGCGTAGATCGCAAGGTCAGGGTAAATGTCCATCTAGAGCCCGTTATAACGTCTGAAACGCTTCTATCGTATCTGAAACCGAAACGAAGAGGAGAAAATCCAAGATATCCGGACGATCGGGTACCGTAACCTTGCGAGTCGTGTATCGTTCCTTGTAGAACTCGATCCGAAAAACTGTAGGAACTGTAGGAACTGTAGGGAGCTCCAAGGATCAATAGTTTGAACACTGATAAGCCGATAGGAGTAGCGTGCCTCGGAGTCGTTGAACTCGTCTTTGAACTTGGATCGGATCGATATCTTAAAAAAAAAGCCTCTAGAAAGACTCCAGTAACCTCGATTCGTGTAAAATCCATTCCTCGACTTCCCGAAGATTCGTTCTCTTGTGTCTCGTTTCGTGGTATTCTTATCCGGTGTGAAACATTTTTCTTCATCTTTTTCACCTACGTTTGCACGCAGAATCGGCTTGCGACCGCTTGTACTTCTCGAGATAGCCTGTACGAAAATAGGAGTTGAAATTGGTATTGCCTAGGGGGTTGCTCGCTACCCGGTAACCTTCGAGTAACTTTCGAGATGCGCGAAGAATGCGATCTTGATCCGCGAAGATGGTACAATCTAAAGAGAGTTGGATCGTTGAAATTGCAGGTGGAGTTACCGGAAAGCGCTCATCCCTGCCCCGCTTGCCCGACAGTGCTGCCTAGCTGCCGAGAGCTGACACACCATCTGCGCGACCACAATTCTCCGCGCAGCACCGATTGCAGCGTCGAGGACGATTTCAGTTGCGGCGTTTGCAACAAGGTGTTGAGCTCCGCGAGCTCGTTGGACAGACACGTGCTGGTGCACTCCGGAGAACGACCGTTCAAATGCAAATTCTGCGAGATGGCGTTCACGACAAACGGAAACATGAACAGACACCTGCGAACAGCGCACTGTTCGACAACCTCTTCGCTCAGTTGCACGGACTCGGAAGTCAGTTGCGACTCCGAGAAACTGTCGAAGAGGAACGTCGAGGAGTACAACAACAACGAGATCGCGAAAAGGAAATCGCCGGACTTGATCGAGCAAGATCAGGAGAAGAGTCCGAGTCTGAAGCGAAAGTGCACCGAGTATCTGCGCGACATCGAAAACCAGAAGAGACACAAGATTCTGCTGAACAACTCGCGGCCCGAGGTCAAGGCCAGACCCGACGACACCCAGAAAGCGTACAATTGTCCGGTGTGCGGGAGGAAAAATTTCGGGACCAGTCGGCTTCTGGAGAGTCACCTGGAACGGTGTCATCCGGACTTCCTGCCGAACTGCGACCCCTGCGACCTGTCCTTCGGTAACTGCCGGGTGATGAACCTGCATCAATACGTGCTCCAGTACGAGGACCAACCGACCGGGAACACCACGAGGAACCTGCGCAACTCCGTGGTCGGCTTCAACGACCTGACCTTCGTCGACTTCTCCTCGGAGAAATTCCCGACGATCGCGCGGGCGGTCTGCGAGCAATCGGTTCATCGGCCCGCCTCGGGAGAGGTCGCCAAGTTCCAGTGCTCCAAGTGTCTCAGGGCGTTCCCCTGCAGATTAGCCTTGGACGGTCACGAAACCGACTGCGGCACGGTGAACGCTCCGACCAGGGTGACGAACGACAACCAGTCGAGGAGAGACGACTTCTTCGCCGGGCTGAATCTGCAGAACAAGGCTGCCATGACCGAGGCGAAAGAGGGCAAAGACCTGGCCGATATTCAGAGCATCATCTCCGTCACCTCCGGCCCGATCCTCCAGAACTTCCCCAGGTCGGACGCCAGCACTCCCGAGAACAACATCAAGTTCAATCTGAATCTTAGCTCTTCGGGTTCCTCCGGCACCTTCTCCACGGAGTCGCACGAGGAGGAGGCGCAGGACGCGTTCTCGGCCGAGTTCAGGAAGATGAAACTGAAGGGCGAATTCCCCTGCAGACTGTGCACCGCGATCTTCCCGAACCTGAGAGCGCTCAAGGGCCACAACAGGGCGCACATGGGGGTCGGACCTGGCCAGCCGTACCCCTGCAACATGTGTTCGTACACGAGCACGGACAAAGCGACCCTGGTCAGACACCTGAGGTCCCACAACGGCGACAGACCTTACGAGTGCTCGTTGTGCAACTACGCGTTCACGACGAAGGCGAACTGCGAGCGGCACGTGAGAAACAGGCACGGGAAGCTCACCAGAGAGGACATCAAGAGCGTTCTGATCTATCATCCGAACGAGGACTCGACGACCGAGAATGCGGAGAGATGCTCGCCCAGAGTGACGAAAGACGAGCCGAGGAAGAGCTTGATGTACCCTAACGAACGCGACGAGCTGCACCACCATCAGACGCAGATGCGTTATCCGTCGGTGCCGATGGAGGGCCGTAGCGAGATCAGGATCATCGAGGAGGCGAAGCTGCACAATTCGTTGTCCCTGCGCAACAGTCGCTACGAGAATGCCGGCGAGGCGTTCCCGATGTCGAGCCACCAACCGATAGAGTTAACGAAGAACGCGATCGCGAACGCGAACGCGAACGCGAACGCGAACGATGGAAGGTCTGTGGACGCGCAGCGGGACTACGCGCAGCAAGACTACGCGCAGCAGGACTACGCGAAGCTCGAGGAGGATCTGGAGTCGAGGTCCTCGGCAGACAGCGTGTCTCTAGTCAGTGATACCAAATCCGAATCGCACCAAAGAATTCAAGCTAGTCCGATGAACCTGAAGAAGGGTGGTCTGACGGTATCGGAGACTGTCGGCGAGGACGGTCCTCTGGATCTGTCCATGGACGTTCTAGATCTCAGTAAGAAGACGAAGGGAAACGAGGATGGCAATTGCTCGGCCTCGCAGGACGGGTACGGGAAGAGTCAGAAGGAGATGTACGATGCCGTCAAGAGTCGACTATTGATCACCCAGGCTCTCCTCAAAGCTGGCCAGGGGAATCCGCCGCCTTGTACCCTCGATACGCTTTACGCGAACGCTCAACTGATTTACGGAAACTTTGGATCGTTCCCGGGAACCGTAGGAGCGGGAATATTGCCACCGTACTTGTTCAACCCGCACGTGTTCGGTCAGGATTTCACCGTGAAAGAGACGCTGCAGAAGGAGCTGGTCAGGGGTCTGCAGCTGACCAGCGGCGGCACCTTGGTCGAGCCTCCGATCGGGACGACCGGGTACAACGGCTATCCTCAAGGAAGAGACGCGAATCCGCAAACGGCGAACGAACGGAACGAGTACGCGAAGCTGATCGCGTCGAAATTGACGGGCAAGCCGCTAGCTAATCGAGAGAAACCCGAGAACCACGTACCCTCCTCGAACTCTGTGAAAATGGTGATCAAAAACGGCGTGTTGATGCCCAAGCAGAAGCAGAGACGGTACAGAACCGAGCGACCTTTCACTTGCGGACATTGCTCCGCGAAATTCACCTTGCGCAGCAACATGGAGAGACACATTAAACAGCAGCATCCTCAGTTCTGGAGCCAAAGACCCAGAGGAGGACACTCGACCAGGGGAAGACCTCCTTCGAGCAGCCATCTGACTTTGTTGCAGAGTTTGGAGCAATCGGCGGCCCAGCTGACCCAATCGTATTCCACCATCCTGCCCAAGGCGGATCAATCGAGCGGAGAGTACCCCGCGAAGCATCCCATATCGGATCAGGTGAAATACGCGATCCTGGCGCAGCAGCTCAAGGCGAACAAGATCGAGGACAACGAACATTCCGAGGAGGAGCTGGTGATCGACGAGGGTCCGCAGGAGAAGGAGCAGGAATCTCGGAAGGAGAAGTGCACTAGTTTGTTGAGAGGCCAGTTGGAAGGATCGGAGGTCGCGAAAGAGATGAAAGAAGACGCGGAAAGGAAACGCGTCGAAGAGGATGTCGAAGAGGACGTCGAAGAGGACGTCGAAGAGGACGTCAAAGAGGACGCGACCAATGGAGGAAACGAGTCCGCGAACAGCAACAACGAGAAAGAGGACGAGGACGAGGAGAAGGACAAGGAACCGTCGACGGAGACGAACGAGTCGAGCGACGGCGACAAGAAAACGATCAAGGTTGAACAGGAGGATGAGAAGTCGGTCAAGGCTGAAGACGGTGCGACCGATTTGGCCAGCGTGTCGGAATTGTTGGACAATGCCTCGCAGCAGTACCAACAGTTCCAACCTCAGTATCTGAGCGACGAGGAAGGATTGGTCGCATCGAACAGCGACTGCAACAACTCCGGCAGCGACGAGAAGTCGGACTCCGTGAACTCGTTCAACTCGGAGACTCCCTCGTCGAAGAAGAAGAAGAAGAAAATGAAGAAGAAGTCCGCGTACTCGATGGCGCCGAACCGAGTGATCTGTCCGTACTGCGAGAGGCCGTTCCCCTGGACGTCGTCTCTCAGAAGACATATTCTGACGCACACCGGACAGAAGCCGTACCAGTGCATGCACTGTTCGCTGCTCTTCACCACCAAGTCGAACTGCGACCGCCATTTGCTGCGAAAGCACAAGGCGAACCCGAACAAGATTCGCAGGGTCCGAAACTCCTCGTCGCCGGACAGCCAAGCGGCGATCGGCAACAGCAACTCCTTTTCGATGAGAAACGTGCCCGAGAGGCCGTACAAGTGCAATCAGTGCCCGAGCTCGACCTTCTCCACTTTGGGCAACCTGAAGAAGCATCGCTCGACGAAGCACGCGCGAAAGGTCAAGTCCAGGTCCGACACCCCGTCCAGCGAGCCTCAGAACAGTCCTCGAGAATGCTCGAAACAGAACGAACAGACCGATTACGACAGCCAGTCGTCGAGCGTCTCCGAAAGCATGGAGACCGCTTCGGTGTCGGGCCTACCAAAGACGACGAACTTGAACACCTCGCCGTCCACCAACGACACGCCCAGGTCCAGAAGACCTTCTCCGAGGTCGTCGCCTGGACCGAGCGACGTACCCTTCAAGTGTCACCTGTGCGACTGCGGATTCTCCGATCGGCAGGATTGTCTCGAGCACATCAAAGCGAATCATAAAAGATCGTACGAGATGCTGGTGGCCAAGGGAGCCCTGGACATGGACATCGACACCGTAGAGGACCAGCAACAGCCGCCGCCTTCTCAGCATCACAGCGACGGCGAAGAGAAGCGAGGTAGATTCCCTGACTACAGCAACAGAAAGGTAAGGGAATCGTCCATAGTAGTAGTAAATTGCCGTTTAGTCGAACATGGATCGTTTCGATTACAGTTTAACCCTTTGCACTCGGAGCTATTTTAACTGGAAAATTAAACATTTCTTTCGATCTAGAATATTTCCATACTTTATGATTTTTGCAATTTTATGGATATGAATTTGGTACATTACCTTATACAGTACCTAAATGTTTAGTAATTGATCAGATATCGACAACAATATTTTGAAGAATGGTACAGCAATTTTTAGTGGTTCCTCAGAGGGGACAGCCGAGTGTTAAGGGTTAAACTAACTTCACGCCCTAACCGAGTTACGGACAAAGAAAGATCTACCGCGTGTCCGCGTATCCCGTGATCAAGTGTCTAAGCAACTTAGTCTTCTGTAACAGATGTAAGATTGACGAAGAATCCCGGCGTGAATTAAACCAATTGACTTTTCCTTTATTTCCAGGTGGTCTGCGCTTTCTGTATGAGACGTTTCTGGTCCGCGGAGGATCTCCGTCGACACATGAGGACGCACACCGGCGAGAGACCGTTCTCCTGCGACATCTGCTGCAGGAGATTCACGCTGAAGCACAGCATGCTGCGACATAGGAAGAAGCACGAGTCGGTGGACTCGACGATGTACGTGGGCACCAGCGGGGACGAAGAGAACGCGCCGACGCAACCAGCTACCATCGCGCCGAGGAGTCAACAGCAACAATCGCCGGTTCTGCTGGCGACGAACTCGGGAAATCCAAGGATACAGGATAGAATATCGTTGCCAAACATGGCACCGGTCGTGACAGGGGATTCCGCGCCTAGCGGGCTCGCGCGTTTCCATCCGTACGAGAAGCTGACAACGTTGACGGGTAAGCTGGCTGGTATTCCGCAAAACGCGAATCCCGATGCCAGCGAGAACACCGACAACGACCTAATCTCGAATCTATTAGGGATCCGGGATAAGACGTTCATAGACAGAGTGCTTCAAGCGACCGCCGACGACGCAGCCAAACTTCTCGGGGTGAACCACAGCCACGAGTGAAAAAACTGAAGTAGTCGCTGTTCAACAACATTTCACGATCGTGCCTTAGATAATTACCTCCTCGGAGACTGGTCGACCGCGTCACTGGCTTCATCTTCAACCGAAAAACACTGTACCGTTCTTAGTTGTACGATAACCAGATGAAAGCTCGATCGCGTGGTACCCTCGATGCAACTTGCCGATACAGTTTTCATTTTGCTGATAGCTTTACCGATTTCGAACTACCGTCGTTGTCGCGTAACGAGAGAGACCCGCGTGACGGCACAGGGATAAAAAGCTAATAATCGTACCAACGTCTCAAGTAATAATCGTGATCTCGACGAGCAACGAAACGCGTGTGGCTCCACTGAGCGAGTGCGCCCGACCAGTCGGCAGTAGGAACTAAATTTCATTTAGGTTTATATCAAAATTCCACCCCTTCCACTACCAAATGCGTCTCGATTCGACACCAGCGACGACTCTCTGCACGATGGGACGGGTGGGTAACGTTCCTCTCTCTCTCTCTCTCTCTCTTTCGCTCTCTCTCTCTCGTGCACAGAGTCGCGAAAAGGGAATTTGATGGTGGATGGGGAGCGAAAAGATCACGCTGACAACTCTCTGGGTACATCTGGGTATAGCATAGTATTGATCTGCCGAGACTGCCCAGGCCTACGATACTTTTAATTCTTACAACTAGAGGGTAAGCAATGAACGGCAGAAAGATCTAATCGGGTTTCACGCAATCGAAACAGGAGGAAACGATCGATTTCGGAATCACGGTACCACCGCTCGTATCATAGTGTAACTGGCCAACGATCGTAGGATCTCAATGGCATTCCTCCATCGACAATGTGCCTACATATCCTAATCGAGAGTCGCGGAAGCTTCGAATTGCGGTAGTCTGTAATTGCGCGTCTCTCTCTCTCTCTCTCTCTCTCTCTCTCTCTCTCTCTCTCTCTCTATCTATCCAACTATCTATCTCTATCTCTCTCTTTCTCTCTATGTGTAATATGTACATACTAAATAGGCGCACGTGTGAGTGATATACATATAGAAGTGGTCGGTGTCGTACGTCGGGACATAACAAGCATCTCTCATTGCGAAGCATAGAAGCGCAAATTATAACGAAGCGAGCCGGAAACTATTCGTACTAAGTAATATCTTTAGTTTATTAAATATATAGGTATATATACGTATATATGTTGTTGTGTACGTGTCACAACTACATATGTTTTAAAGTTAGGTTGACGCGCAAACGTTTGTAAGATACGAATAAATAAAGATGCGTTCAAACTTTCGCCGGTTAATTGACCGTCGCACCAGCGCCAATGCGAGCACGGCCAATCGTTATTACACTAGTAGATATCGTTTCAGTATTTCAAATCGTTAGCATCTTTTTTTTATGAATATCTTAGAAACGCTTCAACGTTGGACCCAGAGTCGCCAAATTAGGGCTCGTGTTCTACCCTTCTCTACGGTACTCGCAGAGAGAGGGAGAGAGAGAGAGAGAGAGAGAGAGAGGGTAACTCTTTTCCTTGATTTGGGGACTCTGGTTCGACCCAACTACACTGCAACATATGTATACGAGACACATTAAAATCCGTGTTTCACGTTTCTCGGCCTCCCCTTGTTAGACTAAATTCGGACAACGACGCTCCGTCTGCTTGCCCCGGACGTACCGATAAATCCCAAAGACGCGTTTTACACAACGAATTAAGTTAGCCATATACGTACTTCTATTTATTGTTTATCACGTACTTCACGTTCGCGATTCAATATAGAGCATCTTTCTCGCGTGAAGATGACACACCTTGACGAACGTCTCGATAGCAATTGATTCGCGGAACGAAGTAACGGAAAACATATTAAGCAATATAGAAAAGTTTATACAACATATATATAAATATATATATATATATATATATAGACACACACAATATAAATATATATAAATATATACATATGTAATAATCGATTTCTATCCATTCGCGTACAGATATCCTTGTATATAGATAGCCTAATTGTCCACGTTAATAAGTTTTTCGCGAAGTAACGGTTATTTAAATGCAATTACCAAATAGTCGAGCCACGGTTCGCTCGCGGACAGATTACAGATCGAACCGAGAGCCGATAAACAATTTGTATCTCCTAGTACGTATCTTCTTCCCTTTCCTTTGGCTCACCATGTTTCTCTCTCTCTCTCTCTGTCTCTCTCTCTCTCTCTCTCTCTCTCTCTCTCTATCTCTGTCTCTGATTTCTTTCTGTTTTCGTGCAATCTCTTCTTTCACGTCCGTGGAATCCCTTCTTGCATCTGATACACACGAGAACGAGTGTTACCTTCTAATCTCTCAATGACCTTTTTCCTCTGTTTCTTCTACTAGATCTCTAACCATCTCCTATTTACGTCTCTCTTTTCTACACTCATTCTATTTATTCTTTTGTAGTGGAAATTGCTGCGCGTGACTCGACGTATGCTCGCAAAAATCTCGAGTTTCGAAAGTTCTTCGGGGTGAGTTCGAGTGATCCTGGTGAGACGAGAAGAAGTGCTCCGGAAACGGCACAGGAGCTCCGACGCTCCCGTAGTCCCAATGCTTACGCTTTGACGTCACACTCTACGTGGTACATGCGTGTGACCGCTTTAGTCCTGTCAGAGGTGTCTTCTTTTCTCGTCTCACCACGATACTTCGCCACGCTCTTGGCTCGGATGTTTCTTGCGACTTCTCATCGAACCCGTAGCGCGTTTATAATACGTACGAACAACGTAACTTTCGCTTCGACCAATAATCATGACCCGTGGCGCCGAAGTCAGGGTCGCGTAGAAGCGATTCGATGTCGTATCGATCGCCAAAACCAAATACGAAGACACGCGAACATGCGTTTCAATGTGAAAGAATGGTCGAGAAAACGGGAATCAGCGATTGTTCTCGAATACAGAGACCGTTCGAAAAAGTATTTGTACTTATATTCTCGTTTATTCTACCGGTGTATATCTATTAACACTAGCGGTGGTAGAAGATTTTTGTTTTTTCAAAAGGCGAATCAACTACGTACTGTTTTTAAGCTGATGGAAGAAGACACCGCCCGGTAATTTGACTTTGAATCGGCGGTGTTTCCAGCTCCTTGCGAGACTTTATTCCGAGGAAAACCGCCTATAGGGAAGAGAACTGTCCCTCTCGAACTCGTAATTCTAGTTGCTCATTTGTTTCGAGAGTATCTTGATCTACACGAGACGGCGTTGTAACGTTCTACCGATGAACAATCGAAAAAAATGCGATCGTTTTGGCGCGACTGTACATACTTAATTGACTCCGATCAATTAGAAAACGCTCCTCGAAAAACTGTGTTCGACGTTGATGCACCGCGACTGGTTGGCGAGATACGCGTAAAAGAATTATGCAATATACATATAAACGATAAAGATCTATTTGTTAAAGAGGCGAACGCGTTTGAATCTTTGGAGTGACGTTTTTTCTTGATTCGAGTTAAGAGAATTTAAACTATGGAGTAATTATTGTAGCGCACGTGTACATGATTAAGTTGTATCCTTGTTTAAACTTTGCCTATGAATAAGAATATACGATAATGTCAAAGACATCAAACGTGGTTCGATCGATCGCTACCCAAACAACTCTCAGTCCATTGTCGGTGATTGTCGGACATGAACGGTTTCTGAGAACGATAACGAGTAGGTACATTCAATATGAAACAGCAGAAAGAATGAAAACAATTTCAAGTTCAACTTATATTGGAGAGAGTTTAATTATAATAAAAATAGCGAGAGTGACAAGCACTCAGAACCAAATTAAAAGGCGGGAGTGGATAACATAGTAGCCGAGATCCCGTTTCCATAGTTTTATTTCCCGTCGAATGCTATAATATTTCACTAATAGTAACGTCCAGTAAATAATGTCAATTAAAGTAATAAATTATTAGGAGCAACCAAGCGCGCATCGCTATGTACATATAAATATTACACGTTTCACTAATCTGCGTTCTACTGTAAAACACGCTATCGACTGAATAGCGTCGAATGCCGATATAAGAAAGACTCGCTTATATATCTTTTTCTTCTTATTCGAATTATATATTTGTTTTTTATTTTTATTCTTGTTGTTTGTAAACCATTTGCACTTCCGTTTTTTTTTTTTGAGTTGCTCACGCGAACACGTACATCGTCACAGTGAGCGAACATCGTCGTTATCTATTACTTGGTTCGACGTTCGTTCCTGGAGGAGTGAGATCTGTATCGCTGTGTCGCGATTGTACAAACGTGTGCGTTTAACGGGAAAGAGACACTTAACTATCAAATGACCAAACAACATCGACGCTCGTACGGAGCTTTCTATTAAAAAGATCTCAATCTTAAACGTTCCAAGCTAGCAACGAGTATCTCAGTTAAAACATCATTATAGAACTTCCTTAATCGCTCCATCAATCATCGAACAACCTCCGGAAGTATTGGTCACAGTTTCAGAAAACACGAACAGTGTATATATATATCATATATATATATATTTATATGTTAATTAAACGCACTTAAACGTAATATGAAATACGCGTTCTCGCGGGTAACGATCGAATCAGATAAGTCCACTGAACTCTGAAGGGAATCGTTGCCGGAACCATCCTTGTTCCAAAGTTGTTCCTTTGAGCCTGTTTTTATAAATTTTTACAACATTTCAAATAATGATATAACAACAGTTTCGCAGGTCTTTTCTCCAAGTTGATTTTGTTCGACGCATCGTTCAGCTTATTTTCAACATTTCCAAGTTGTGCGCGTTGACTTTTTTTTAATGTTAGAAAGTTAGATTGGAACTCCTCCTCTGACTGTATCGTTACCGGTAAGTACGCGTCTCTTCTCGGAGATCTACGCGGAATCCCTATCAACGTGTCACAAACGATCCTAAATAAATCATCTTAAGTACATAACGTTAGACAATGTACTACGACAATGGAAAGAACCCATGATGTGCATGCATCTATGCGCAGGTCGGAAGTATGATACAACGTTAGTCGCTGAAGCACTGACCTTCGTGGCAAGAACTACGCTTGTACACACGCTCGAGTAATGGGGCAAGCGGACAAAACATGAAGCGACCACGAAATTACTACTACACATATGTACACGTATTGCGCAGCGTTCTCTGGCTTCTGACGATAAAAGCGATTTTCCCGAACCTCTGTTACAATTCTCCGTGAACCTTTTTTCTTTTTTACTCATGTACCGCGGTATCATTTTCCGTATAAACAAATCGGTAGCACTTTAGGCATTCTTCACATACAGATAACATCCATTCTATATGCACTCGTGGATAAGTTGAACGTGGACTGAAAACTAAGGGGATCTTGCCGTTTCGGAGCTTGATAACACACGGCGATTCGTCGGATTTCCTACAGAGGAACCGTCGAGAGTCACCGTTCGAGAACTATCTCAAAGTCCACAACCTTTTTTGTTTTTTCATCTGATCTAACGAGAGAAAGGCTGCTCGGATTTTTAGTTTATTTTCAAGCCTCCGAGACGGAAGGATCCCTCAACAAGAATATTAGGTCGTCGAGATCACCATATGTTAAAATCTTCATGCTACAGTATGTCGGACACTTGTAAATCGGGGTCCGGCTGGCTCACGCTCTCCGTCGAGAACTCCTCGAACGGCTCCAGTTGGTCCTTGATGTCTTGCTCGATCTTCACGGTATTACTGCTCATGTCGCCAACCACCGGCTCGTTGCATTCTATGTTCGACGGGTTCAACGGGTTCAACGGATTCAACGGGTCCTCCTCCGTTTTTATGTCCTGGTTCATCATGAACGCCGGCTTCTTCGACTTCGCGTCCCGTTTGGCCACCTCCGTCCGCTCTCTCTCGTACATGAACGTCTTCCGTTTCCTCTTCATCGGTTTGCAGACTTTCTTGTACAGGACGTTCATCTCCTTTATCCTGCTGGTCGGTATTGTCCAGTCCATCTCCTTGGACGTCGTGTCGGAGTTTCGCGTTGGATCCATTGTGCTCTCGTACTCCAGAATCTCGAGACCCAGCTTCTTCATCACGCTGACCATGATGTCGTCGATATTACCGTTGATTATCAAGTCCGCCTTTTTATCCTAAAATCAAGAAATTGTTTTAATAGCCGAACGCGCCGATTCTTCGAGTAACGATCGTTGAATAACTTACATAGGAACAACCTTAAATTATTAATCTATCGGTTAGTACGTTCAGTGGGTGCAGGGAATTACGATTAATTACGTAATATGTTATCTTACATGTTTCGTGGGTTGTAGATTACATATAACTAGCCGGCCTCCATACTTTTTGGTGTACAGAGGCAGATTACCGCTGGGAATAATTTGTAACGTCGTCCCCAGACATATACTCAAGTCGGCCACGCTGTAATTGTATTTTTCTCAAGTTAGTTTTACTCCGGACGGCGTTTACCCGGTACCGTGTAAATCAAATATAATTGTCAACTGAAACCTGAGAGACACCGAGATAGGATTTTCTGATCAACGAAAGCTTTCCAAAATATATTTTTTTTGCGCATATTTGCGTAGATGTATCGAAATTTTTAAACATCTAACATTGTACTTCGACAACCGTGAAACGTTTAGGCGCTCTTCTTTTCATCTGTTCGCAAAAAGGGATCAAATTTTTAGCCAATTAACAAAGAAGCAGTCACGTTTCCAATATGACTACACCGTGTTTCTCTTGACGATACGATTTTGGTAAATTTTCTTCTTGTCAAAATTTGCGCAACGCCTCCAGATTTCCACCTTTCAGGTTTACATAACATGGAACATAACGTACGAGTAATATCAACATTTTTATCGACGCGAAAACGTTGTGTTACCTAGAGTGCAGATCGGACAACGTCAGATCGCTGTCTGGCAAGTTGTGTTCCCAATCGAGGATGGTGTCGTGCATGCGGCCACGACAAGGACGACCGCCAATCTGTTCCGATCTACAAACAGTATCCAATGATTTCTTGCCCACGCTTTTCGTTGCAAAATTCCGAATGAATTGTCTGAAACGAAAACACACTGTGTTACTCTCTCTCTATCTCTTGCGAACGCTGCCCGTAATCTGCGAGGCAAGATATTAACCTGCCACATTTGTCGCATTGTTCCGTAAACATGTTCCCATGCAACTCTGCGAGGTGTTGTCTCTGAACTCCTGACCGTAGATGCAAACCATCGATATTCTGACTTATGATGAACTTTACTTTTTCTACAATAGAACGGTATTGGTTTCAATATTATCAGTGCACAACTGTTCCAGGTTCGTTATACTCACTAGCTTCCACCAATTTTTTCAATGCCATGTGCGTCTTGGTGGGTATCGCTTCGTCGAAGGAGATGCTCATCGCAGGTTTTAAACCTTTCTGTTCTAACGTCCATACTCCATTTGTACCTCTAAAATATCAAACGTTGTCCGTGCAAATTATAATGACATATTTCAAGCAGACTATTTCTTCCCTTAATTATTGATATACGTATAAGTATACGTATACGTAATTAATGATGATCAATTTTCACAGTTTTGCTACAAATCTGCTCGAAATTTTCAAAAAATCGTAGAGAATGGAAATATTTCAAGTTCGAAAGTATAATGTATAATTTTCAAGTTAAAATAGCTCCGATTGCAAACGGAGAGATATTGTTTTGGGCGTTGATTAATTAAAAACTCATTAACGATACGAGGTAGCGATCGAAGATGAAAACATTTTCGGCTATACGTTGAATGTTTTTTTATTTGAAAAAAGAGGGAGAAAATGAATTTCGGCTGGAATCCGGCGAGGGAGATCGTGTGCGTGTGTGCCTGTGAATTCATGATCCGTTTCGGGACGGATGATCGTCACCAAAGCTGCGCACAACAATGGTGGACACCGCGACCGAAATGAAACGGATTCCGGTTGTCTCTTCGCGGCTCCCGTTCCCGCTTGATTAATTTAAAAGAATTGACCGGTGGCGCTTTCGGGCGCACAACAGATCGGGATATGATGGGCCATCGGTGTGGCGGCGGGAGGGGATGGAAATACATAGAAGTAGGGTGGGGATTCGAGCGAAAAATTACAAATGATAATCACCGAAAATCCGGAATGCCCGCAGCAGTGCTGATGCCGGCGCCGGTGTGAACAACGACGTGACGCGCCGCTTTTATCCAATCGGCGAGTAGACCGCATTTCAGTCGTAACGCCTCGACGCTGTCGTATCGCTGAAAACAACGAACGATAGAGGGAATTAAAAAACCAAGTCGAAAAAAAAAAAGATCGAGGAACCAGCGGAGGGAGAGCGAGCGAGAGCGAGAACGGGGACGGGGACGGGGACGGAACGAAGACGGACAGACTCGACGAAACAACAAAGGGTCAAAGTTGAAAGGGTCGCGCGGATGACCGATAGACTCCCGCCAAACGATCAGTAACAATGGAGCTTTTTTTACCTCTTCGAGACCCAGCACTCCTTTGTTTTCGTAGTGAGAGAGCCCGTCCGCGTAGCTGCATGACATTTTTGCCTCGGTGTTTGACGACGCACAGAATATACGACCGACCCGAAACCCTGAAAGCCCGTGCGACGCTTACAATGGTTCTCTCGATCCGGTTTTTTTTTCCTCTAGCAGTAACCAGCAGTAACCAGCATCCCGACGCCGATATCAGCCAGCTCTCATGTGCCTGTACCCGCGCGCGCGACACGTAAACAATTTGTAAGTTAATGACCGCGTGCTGTTATGTTTATACGCTACGAATGACGATAAGTGATAGGAAACTCGAGATCCACCGAGAACGCATTCTCTGTTTTATAGACTGCACTGCATGCAATGAAATGGCACTTGAACAGAAAGAAGATAATAAACGTGCGGCGCGTGCGCGTTGCGCGAACCCGGAACTGGCGGCTTTAGCGTTGCAGACGCTTGAGTTTCTCGCGTACATACAATTCATGCCACGGCCAGTCAACGCCACCCACAGCCACCCCCACACACTAAATCGACTCGGCGGCATATTCGAAAATCGAACAGGACTTACACCCTCCTCCTTCTTATTATTCACGAATTCTATGTGTAAAGCAGTGTAAAGCGCGCGCTTTCGTTACACTGCGTTACACCTTCTGAGCTGCTTTCATCTTTCCGTCAATTACCGGCCGCGTGTCGCCTTTCGAACGGTATGGCGCGCTTTCGAAATTTTCGCGTTTCTAGATTTGTTTCTATATACATATAGCAGTTAATATATGTCTTCGGCGCACCGATTAGATCAATGATAAAACAAAACAAAGCAAATTTGCAATAATTAAAATTTACTTGACGTTTCGATCCGGGTTTGGATCATCTTCAAGAGCATTGCGTCTGTAAATATATACTAAAATAATGTACTGAATGTATTTCACAAGATGAACAATGATTGTACAATAATCTTTTCAAAAGAACCATACTTGCTATGTATAAAGAAAAGTTTTAAGAATGTAATTCACTGACTGAATTCACTGACTAGAGAAGAAAAATTTACGATCGAGAAATATTAACTATTACATATAGCAGTTTCTAGACTGCGCTCTATTGTGTTCGCAGCGCTATCGACCAGTACATTGTGCGGGCAAGTCTACATAAACGACAGGTGCGCACCGAAAAATGATCAGTTCCTCTTGGTTCCCCTGGAGCTGTCTCAGTGATCGAAAGAACCTGAACGAACCTCCTGGGGACTCCCAGGAGGGGGTTCGGCTCTTGGCAGCCCCAGGAGAACCTTCGCAAGTCTGTGGAGCTGGATCTTGGTGGACCTTGGTGGACCTTGGACCCCTTCCATCTTTGCACCCTTGCTTCCTGGACTCTTGGACATCCTGTAGCCTTGACCTCCCAGGACAAGCCTATTCCCTAAGCTGCGATGTTAGATCTATTTTTGTTTTTGTCTATGCTCTAATCTCCAACGGAAATCAGGAAATCGAACTCGTACCAACTGATGCTATGTTTATCGAAACCAATTGGGTAACCTACTTACCAACTGACGGTTTTTGAATGCGTTACAGCTTGCAACGTCTACCACTAGATGGTCATAAGTATTTCGCAAATGGAAGCGTGCATGTTGTCACCGAAGTTAACCTAGACTCCTATATTTTTATAATAGAAATTCTGATTGTCTCTTCAGATTCTAGAAGTTGTTATTTTTATAACATACAATCATGACTCGGATTAAAATAGGTAAATCATTTTTCTGATATCCATTTGAATAAACATTTCGTATTCATGTACAACTTTACTTTTAGAGTATGAACAAAGTAAGGAGGAACGGATGATGATGACGATTGGTGAAATTATACAAGAATTGTTGAAGGCGCACGCAGCGAATAGAGATGTGGACTTAAATAAATTAAAAACTCGAATATCTTCCAAGAATGGTTTACAGACATCGCCCAGATTGGTCGACATTATCGCAGCTGTGCCTGCTGAAGCAAGGAACATACTATTACCAAAACTGAAAGCCAAACCTATTCGAACTGCTAGCGGAGTTAGTACTATAAAAGATGAAACCTTGTACAGTAAATTATCGTGAATGGTACATCGAATCTGTTGGTACTTGCAGATAGCTGTTGTGGCCGTAATGTGCAAGCCGCACAGGTGTCCTCATATTAATATGACAGGAAACATTTGCGTGTATTGTCCCGGCGGTCCTGACTCTGATTTCGAATACTCGACGCAGTCGTACACCGGTTACGAGCCCACGTCCATGAGGGCGATTCGTGCAAGGTATAATCCGTTACTGCAAACAAGACATCGTATTGAACAGGTGAATGCGAGATTCTATAAGCAACTCCTCTGCAAACGCTAACACCAAATTTTCTTATAGTTAAAACAATTAGGACACAATGTAGATAAAATTGAATTTATTGTGATGGGGGGAACATTTATGTCCCTGCCAGAGGAGTACAGAGACTACTTCATTCGAAATTTGCACGACGCGTTATCTGGACACGTTAGCAGTAACGTCGAAGAAGCAGTGAAATACTCTGAAAGGAGTCGAACCAAGTGCATAGGTATTACCATAGAAACTCGTCCCGATTATTGCCTGAAGAAACATCTATCGGACATGTTGAACTACGGGTATCTATCAGAGTTATATCATAGAAAGAAAGGAATAAGCAACAATTTCGATAATACGATTGTTACAGGTGTACCCGCTTGGAGATTGGCGTGCAATCCGTGTACGAAGATGTAGCACGCGATACCAACAGAGGACACACGGTGCGCGCGGTGTGCGAGAGTTTTCAAATGTCGAAAGACGCTGGTTTTAAAGTAATAGCGCACATGATGCCAGACTTACCGAATGTAGATATGGAGAGAGACATTAATCAATTCATCGTGAGTCGCAGTTTCGTGTAATATTCGATTCTTTGCTTTTCGAATGTTTCTCAAAGTTCGTCCGTTTTCAGGAATTTTTCGCAAACCCAGCGTTCAGAGCGGACGGTCTAAAGATTTATCCAACACTGGTGATTCGCGGTACAGGATTGTACGAGCTTTGGAAAACCGGAAGGTACAAAAGCTACCCACCCAGTGATCTGATAGATCTTATAGCTCGCGTATTGGCCCTGATTCCGCCTTGGACTCGCGTCTATCGTGTGCAAAGAGACATACCGATGCCTTTAGTCAGGTACAAATATATAAAGATCAGAGGGCAGATAGCCGTTTCGCGGGTTCACCGATATTTTCTAAAATAACTATTTAATACATAGTTCAGGAGTAGAGCGCGGAAATCTACGTGAACTGGCACTGGCAAGAATGAAGGATTGGGGAACCGACTGTCGAGACGTAAGAACTCGAGAAGTGGGTATCCAAGAAATTCACCATCAGGTGCATCCCTACGAGGTAGAACTGATTCGTCGCGATTATGTCGCTAACGGTGGCTGGGAAACGTTCCTGTCGTACGAAGATCCTACGCAGGATATTTTGGTCGGTCTGCTAAGATTGAGAAAATGCTCCAGCGAAACCTTCAGGTAAAATCGTCGATTCAACGCGTCGTTTAACGATTCCATTGATTATTTATATTTTATAGGCCAGAACTTAAAGACAGGTGCTCGATCGTGAGAGAACTTCACGTGTACGGTAGCGTGGTCCCGGTAAACGCTCGAGATCCTACCAAGTTTCAGCATCAAGGATTCGGTATGCTTTTGATGGAAGAGGCGGAGCGCATTGCGAGGGAGGAACATCAATCCGAGAAGATCGCTGTCATCTCGGGTATAAAAATAACTATACTCGGTCCAACGAGACGATTCAGAGTAGATCAACAAAATAAACAGCATGCGTCCTTTGCTAACTATCTAAGAAACGTAACTTGAACTCTGTTGCACTGGCATTTGTTTACCGTTGCTAAGTCGACTCGTAGGACGGAGTAGATCGTATATAGTTATTCCATTAGTTGGTCTCTCTCTCTCTCTCTCTCTCTCTCTCTCAGCTATGTATTCGAATCTTTTCTTAGGTGTCGGGACGAGGAACTACTACAGAAAAATGGGCTACGAACTCGATGGACCGTACATGTCTAAAATGTTAATAGATTGCAAATAAACTGTGATTTATAATTGTACAATGGAACTGCGCGTCATCGTTTCAACCGTGTCTCGAACGTTAAAAGTACTTGCAGTTGGATTTTGTCTCGAATCTTTCTTGGAACAATTTAAACGATATTAGAGTAATGAGAAAAAAATACAGTGTATTATTATTTTGCGGCGGTCACCGGTGACCGATACGAATACTCTAAGAAACAGGACTTAAAATTAATGTTCAACGAATTGTCATTCTCAGAAATAGTAAGATTTACAGAAAATCGTTTGAAAAATTAGCATGATATCAGAAATAGAGGGGACAATGGGAAAAGGACAAAGGAGTCTCGATAATTGCGATCTATCGAAGGTGGACCATTCGATCGGTCGATAGGACGATAAAGGAAGAGTTATGGGACCCCCACCACCCCGCCCCCACCTTTCCTTGCGCCACCTGCTGTCACGAGCCGGAGAGAGTAAACAAAAGCGAGTCGCATTCGTGACACCGCTGTCAACCGTCGTGAACCGCTGAATCGCTGAATCGCTGTCGTGTCGTGTCGATCAGTGAACGTTGTTGCTTGCGCTTGAACGGTTCCTGTATTGTGATGTGTGTTGTTTCATATACGTCTCGGTCACGGACGCGCGATTCGGCAGGAACGAGTTACCGCGTGTGTGCAGCTGCGTCTGACATTTTTGCGAACGAGACGACGATGTCGAGCAAGGAATGGGTCGGTGAACGCTAGAGGACATTTTGGGCGAATCGAGGCGGCTCCTTGACAGACGAAAGAGGCGAAGCAGTGTCCTGGCGCCAAACCGTGTCAAGGTAAGCAAATTATTTGCATCGGAAAACGCCGATTCGTATTTAGGTTAGGTTCCTTCGGCTGGGACTCGTCGCGCTCGAGATCCTCCGTCCCTGCGATATATCTCGCTCCTCGAGAACAGAACTCCTTGACCGGCGATTTTGAAATTTCTCTTAGAGCTTAGGGTCTGTAAATACACCATCGACCAGACGCGATGGCGTTCGATCGACAGCGAACAGTTCGGTTGAGAAACTCGGTGTTTTCGGTGGTTGCACAGTGCACGATTTTCGAACGCATGCACTGCACAACGATATCCGTGTTATGTAAACAAAAAGAGAAACTCCTCCTCCGACATTTACGATCGCGGTGCACGTAATCCTGCGCCGTAACTGGTTCTGACATGTTTCTCTCGTATGTAGTTCCTCGATTTATCGGGGTGCTTTGACCTTGTCGGTGCATTCGCACCTCGACGCGCTTCCCAAAAATTGCGTCGACTACGATAATGCAATTAACGTTTCTCGACGAGGTCTGTAATCTGCGCTTACATCGTCGAATGGATCAAATTGATACTTACACACTGGCTTTACCAACGCGAGCTCGGTTACGTTTCGTCGAGCCAGCGAAATTTCACAGTCGATATACACGTATACGCGATTGTCTTGTTTTGCTTTTTGCTGTGCTTTGTCCGCTAGAACGATCAAGGTATACGAGAGATCGTCGAAATCTGACACGGCGGAGATACGATAACGAGAGGTTCGCAAGTCTTTATTTCGAGAAAAATGATAAAATCTTTTATCGGAGAATCTATGTATCGATAAATTAATTCTTGCATATCGGAGGAACATGAGATTTCTAGGAAGCATTCATTATCTACCGAACTAACGAGCAATAGTAATAGATATCGAGAAAGGTGCAGATTTCCAAGGACTTTGGTTCGAGGACGATCCACGGTGTTTCGCACTGCGTCGCCGCACAGTGGTGTGGAGACCCCGTTTTCGTGTCCAAAATTATTTTACCATTATTTCAAGAGTTAAAATCATAATATTGTGAGTCGTTGAATTCGTCTTGACGTCAGCTATATGATTATGAAATAAAAAAAACATATAGTGACGTCTAAAAAGTAGGGGTGGCTTTGATATTTGAAGAAGAAAAAATTTTTCCCAATCTTTTTATATTGACGTTTATAAAAGACTGAAGCTGATTAACTTTTGTTGAAATCGTTTTTTTGTCAGATCATCGCATATAGAGAAAACATATACATACATTGTAAGTCCAAGCTGCTATGCAACATTCAAGTGGGACCGCGTATCTAGGCGTCGAATAACGGCGGGCCAGTATTTGTTAAAATCCGTTTATAGTTCAAGATTGCGGAAGGTTGCAGTTAAAATTTACATGCTCTTAGAAATGTTCAAACTTTCATATAAAACAAGTCCGATGCTTAGCGCTGTTAAGCGTTTTTGTATAATCCTTTTCAAAGTTTGAAATGCTATTAATTTACGCTATTCGTGTGTGGACTAAACAATGCTTAAAACTGGATTAAATATTTGCAATGCGCTTTCTAACATATATAAAACCATCATTAAAATCGGTTTTCTGATATTCGATGATTGAAATCTAAAACGTTTTATTTTACTTTGCCTTTAGAACGCTGTATCTCATCACAGAATTACCTAAAATGAATAATATTTTGGATTTGGGAGCTATGAAGGGTTGTTACATTATAGGAAAAAAATTGTTTCAATATATTAAAGTTGTGAAATTGTATTTTGGCCACGAAAACGGAATCTCCAGACCAGTGTGCGCCGTGCAGGCAAATTGATAATACACCCGAAGAAAAGGAGCGTGTTACATACATATTATGTCACGGCTCGATTCGACAAAATCCAGAGCAACAAATTATCGGCGGGTTGCGCAATTGTAATTGCCGATCGAAAATTACGATAAGCGACGCGTTCGCACTGTTCGCACTGTTCGCACTGTTCGCACAACGCGCGATACCCATCGAGGCAACCCGTCACGTCCGCGTCCTCCCTCGTGCGTATCGTGGCGAATCCGCGCGGGCGGGTGCACGCCTCCTTGTGTGTTCGCGATGATTTTGGCTCGGCGCTCGCGGTATATTCGCAAAGTGGCCGCGAGTCATGAATTCGTCTCTGACCGGCCAATTGGATGACTCGCGATCTATAGTAAATATCCGGCTACTATTATTAAGTTTGTCCTTAACGATCGTTACGGGTATCGTCTCGCAACCATTAGCTCCCGTCGTACGAATGGCACCGGAGCGGTTCGCGGACTTCGCGAAGTTGTCGGGTCGTGATCTTGTGACGGATTGTGTGTGTTTGCGTCACTCGTGCTAAGTGCCTTCAGGATTCGCGCGGACAAAACCTACGGAATAGCCGATTCTATCCTGCCTTCGTTCCAGCATCGCAAACTCTTCCGGTCAGTATAAAGCTCGAGAACGCGAAAATAGTACTGCATATACATATAGAATTTCGCGGCGGTCACCTATCAGAAATATCGTCGTTAACTGTCAACCGACAACGACGTACAGTGCTTACATTATTTTGTGACGGTCACCGGTGACCGACACTCAATTTCATAATAATCTGCGATGCATCGTAAAGATTATTATTATTATTATTATTATTTATTATAGACGGACTGAAGTCCTTTTACATAAGTGTTTACAATATCAAAGAAACGAAAAAAGAAAAGAGAAAGATAGAATACTGCTCGTGTAATAACAAAGAAGGAACATGCACAAAAAGAAAAATTTAATAATGGTACAATCGATATGGTATAATCGTATAATCCTGCGTAGTTGCATTTGAAAATTGTTGTAAAGAATCACTGAAAAAAATCAATACGATTATATATAGTGCATGATTTTGAGATAATGCGATTTATTGGATTAATTAATCCATACGTAGATTTCGCTTTAGGTGTTTGAAAGTCCGCTCTTGTTCTCAAATCACGTTCTGGTACATAAAAATTGATTTGCGCCAGTAGAGAGGAACAATCGATAAAGAAAGATAAGATCTATCGGTCACTCGATTTCACTGGCATCCCTGTACGATTAAATGGATCGATTCGTGTGCCGGTCACCGGTCAAGGAAACAGGATCTATGTAAATTAATCTTTTCTCTTCAACGGAATATAGTGTTCGACCAGTTCAATAAACTCCGTCCGAATAAATGGAGCTTGAAACTCGATTAATAAAATTCGGAAGGATTTTTTTAATTAATTTTGAAACCAGAGATGCGTTATAATTTCGAGCGGTTTTGCCGTACGTGCAACTGCAGGATCGAATCTCCGTCGGACAAATCGGCTCGGCATCGCGTAGGCTCGTATTTCTGGGTAACGCGTCGCTCTCGTCGATTTGTTAAAGTTTCGAATTATTATTAATTATACTTTTTCACGCGACCGCGGCTCGCACAGCGTATTCAGAAAAATAAGTGCCGCTCGAGTGTGGCACTCGATACGTGTCGCAACCAACCGATCGTCGCGTCGTTTGCACTCGTATTACCGCCGTCACTGTTTATTCAAATAACACGGTTAGGCCACACAACGACGACGACGATGCTTGTACCGGGAATTCCTAGTATCGGATTCGTGCTGCTATATTACGCCAGATAAGGGATCGATACGTCCGCGCGACGATTATTAAAAGCGGAAAACAGTGTAGGGTAATTAGGTTCGAACGCGTTCGCATGCCTCTTCTCCCAAATCGTAGCGACAATAGCGTGTAATAGCAAAGCGTATTGACAGCGGCTGCGGGGCAGGAGGCGGCCGACGCGACTCTCGTAATACATATCCGCGAAAACCGAAAGATGGCGGGTCACTTAGGTAATCGTCGTTTTTCATGTCCTTTCATAACAAGTTTCTAAAGAGGAAAAGAACCTCCTATTCTCATGCTTATTCCCGTGCTTCTCGGCGAGGTTTTTTTTTCTACCACGTTATCCGTCAAAGACAGTTTGAACGCGGATATTTTTCAGAAAAATACACTTTCAGAATATCTTGGATCAGGCTCGTGTATCTTGTAACAAAATACTACGGAAAGGACTCTTTGAACTATACCGTTGTTTCTTTGACAGATTTGAATGATCGTATTTGGACACGTGGTTGAAATACGGAGCGACGGTTTTTGTTCAACACATTTTATGACACCATAAACGAGTAAATCTTTAAACGGAAGGAAACTTAATTGTCTTGTTATCGAGCAGCGTTCAAGGTAATCGACGAGCTCCGGAATAATCATTTCAAAAACAATACATATATCTATTTACGAAGTCGAGAGATCAACCGAGTAGCGGCTAATTATCAGCAGTTTGCTCGGTTGTACATTTTTTGTTGTTGTTGCGGTCGTCTCGACGTTGCACCGTGCGCGCACTAGAATTTGCATCTTTGTTCGCCGATGTAGCACGTTGCCGGGAATGCGCGGTGTTATGCCCGTACGCCTACATGCCATGCCAGATAAGACGTCGACATGTGCAACGAACATTGTCGGAAAGTGGGACACTCCTGGTTGACCATGAATTTCTTGTTAAGCCTCGCGAATTTATGCTCGAGCGTGTGGTATATATCGCGTTACGCGGAATCTAGATGGAACTAATCCGAGATTAATCGGAAACGACTCGCGCGGATGCCATCCGGCCGCCATTTTCACACCGTTTCGCCACCAATTAAAACCGAACGCGGCGCGGTTAACAGTAAGATTAATCGTCGGAAACACGTATTCTTTCGAGTGAACGTTTTCTGGAAATCGGAGGAGGAGTTAGCCGTCTATGCTTAATCTTCGGATGATTTTTATCTGCGGCGGATGCGGATATTGGGTCCGGTTTCGTGGACATTGTTCGAGTCTTGAAAACGGAGGGTGTTGTTGGCGAACCGGTTGAGAGCCGCTGTGCTAAGCAAATCCAAAGATCGATGGACGCTGTCCAATTGTTCGACACAGATCGATACGCATCGATGCATCGGCGAAACTCAATTCCGTGACGAAATTGGATCGTCGCGTTGATTGTTCGTTGTGCAAAGTTATCGGCACTTTGTCGCGTATATCGCGGCACCGACGAAACCGCTGTGCTCCGTCGTGACATTGGAATTTCTTGAACGCGCTTATGCTCCTTTTTGCGAGCGTACAGCTGTCCATTGGGTCTCGCGGAACTACGTCCGACAATTCCATTCGATCATACGTTCCGACTCGTGGCGCCGAGCCGAGCTCGATACACACGTGTCCGTGAAAAAATCAATTTTTATCTCTTCCACGAATGGTAATCGAAAAGAATAATACGTATGTAAAGAAAGCATTTCTTTCATTTGAATTTTGCCGCTCGCTTACGAACGCGGCCAATGATAATGAGATGAAGGAATGAACAAGACAGACAATATCGTTCAAGTGAATCTGGATAGAGTAATTTGAGCAAATCGAACACAAGGGAATTCACATAAAAGGGTAGTATAGACTTTAAGGTCGTTTTGTAATGATAATAATACATAATTCTATCGTAGGGATTGACACGGTCAACAATAAACGATACTGAATTTCTGTAATATAAAGAGGTTAATTTATTCGTAACTTATATCTCTTAACTATGTACATTACTTATTCTACCTGTAATAAAGAGAAACGACATTAAAGTCTATTCTACCCTTTTATGTCAATTCTCTTGTGTTCGATTGCACAAATTACTCTATCCAGATTCACTTGAACGATATTGTCTGTCTTGTTCATTCCTTCATCTCATTATCATTGGCCGCGTTCGTAAGCGAGCGGCAAAATTCAAATTAAAGAAATGCTTCCTTTATACATACATATTCGAATTCCATCGAGTCGAAAATGTTACATTGTCTCTTGCAGTCTTGCAGTAGCTACAACAACGGTTCAGCAAGTTTTTCCCTAGGGGGGTGCAAGACGAACACGACGGAGAATATTTTGGTGGAGGGGCAGGAGTACGAGCACGTAGCCGCATGTAATCTCGCGTGACATATTTTAATCGCCATAAGTTACGCCTCGGGCGGTTATGCGCGCGTCGAGGATAAATTGCGCGGGTCTCGTAAAAAATTATTTAATAAAACCGGAAGGCGAAAACACGCCGGCATTAATCTGCCAAAAAAAAAAAAAAAAAAAAAAAAAAACGGACGAGAATGCCGCGAAATTGGTCGCGACGTTCAACGGCCGTCTCCCTTTAAATTTTAAAAGGAACACACCGAAGCCGGCTAAAAATATTGGACGAGCAAAAGAGGAAGGCGACGGCCAGAGTGGTTTCTTTAAGCCGATGGGCTATTTCAGCGCCGGGGATGTATCTCGCGAATTTCTCTTTTATCTGCAATCTAAAATTGTTCGCGTTTCGCGTACAGCCCGTCTAAACGAAGAGTCTCTGATTTTCGGCGATTCTTCAGAGTATAAACGTGCGAATAAAACTCGTAATGGAAATGTTGCGAAGATTCGAGGTTTTCGCACGGCGACAGTGTTTTCTGGCGCGAATGCACCAACGTCGAACGCGCTAGGCTCTCGCTCGAAGGGAACGGAAGTTCGATTGGACGCGATCTCGAAATACAACGATCCCGAGGACGCGACCACGTAATCGGTAATTCCGACTGCCTCTTCCTCTGATTAGCCTAAGCTCCTCTGCGCGGCGTGCGTCGCGTCGCCTCGCCTCGCGTCGCACAGAATACGCCAAGGGCCAAGAGTCAACTGTGCAATTGACCAGGCAGACGTGCGTTTCCGAGAAATGTCCTTCGAGTTATGGAACAAGTGTCTTCCGACGGCTTCAGATTCGTACGAACCAGCTTCTCCGGTCTTGCATTTTCAAGGTTGTGCGGGCCCATACGCCTCACAGTGGGACCTTTTGTCCAAATCGTGGACAAAATCAAAGAACTTTCGATAAAAATCAGATAGAGGGCTGAAATTTTTTTTACGTACAGCTGAAACTTCACGGAATATGGGAAAAATAGGGAGATTATGGTACGAATGTTTTTTAACCTCGAAAAAATTCGTCAAAGTTACGCAATTTCGAGAAAATTGTGGTTTTTTCAATAGTAAACCCAGAAAATTTTTGTTTAACATGCTATTCATTATTTCCTGTAGATTTTGTCCTGCTGAATTCAAATTTGGCCTCAAAATTTTTCTACGACTTCTGGTTTTTTCAAAAAATCGAATTATAGTTAAACAGTTAAACTTTTATTTTTACAAGGTTAAAAACATTCGTATCTCCCTATTTTCCCATATTCTACAAGTTTCAGCTTAAATTTAAAAAAAAATTTCAGCCCTCTATCTCATTTCTATCGAAAGTTCTTTGATTTTGTCCACGATTTGGGCAAAAGGTCCCACCGTGCGCCTCCTCCGCGGGCCCTTTGCGTTTTCATCGACTGCAATTCCAACGATGCCGTCTATTATCCAGTGCTAAGCTTTCAGAGAAGATTATCCGTGAGCACACACGTGTTCGAGCGTATGCTAGGGCGCTCAGGTGCCACAACGAACGGGTTCTAGAACCAATTAGCCCGTTCTAGCGTGGCATTATTCGCCGCAGGACGAAAACTCGAGTGCCGCGCCGCGCCGCGCCGCGCCGCGCCGCGCCGCGCCGTGCCGCAATATCGATTGGCTGCGTTTCAGTTTCAGACGATAATAAATATTGTTCGGGCCCGATTTACGCGTCGATCACAGCTTTTCGACAATGAAACGCATCCCTCGAAAATAGAATCACGTAGCCGGCGTGGGTGGGTGCATCGTGCGCGTTACGTAACCGATGCACGTGTACAACGGATGTCGATACGAGGGAAACTTCACCGCTCCGAAGAGCAATCGTGTCCCGGTGGATCGCACGTGGAACATTTTGGCACCGAACCGACGTGACAAACGATTTCGCCGAACGCGCACGAATCGCTTGGGCTACGCGTTGTTGAGTCACCAGCCTCGTGATTTATTTCCGAGATCTTGCCATCCGACGCGGGAAAACGAGAGACGCGAAAAATTCGAGAGAGCTTTTCAAATTTCAATAACTAGTGCACTTTTTTAATTTTTTTTTTTTACGAAACTTAACCTACAAACAAGAAATTTCTTTGTCAAATTTATCTTACCGTGTCCAACCGTGCGTCGCGTTACATTACCGTATTTACCGGTAATCGATCCATGGAAGGGGGGATACAAACACCATCAAAAAGAAAAAAAATCTCCTGAAGAAACGAACACAACCGACACGTGTCATTTATCACGACGATGATGAATCTTTGGAGAGTATCGAGGAATTGCGTCGTCGATGCACGACCAACATACCAATCAACGTATCGATAATTACAGGAAGAAAAACGGTCTCGGATTCTAGAAATAAATTGTTCACACAGAGATTATTGTTGTTGGAAATAAATTGAATGGCGAAGGGGCCCGACAGCTTTCGAATTTTGAAGGGCATGTTCCACCTGTTCCCTTATCGGCGCGGCGGCGTCTCGGTTTCTAATAGCGTCGTGCTCCTAATTGCCGTTGTTTTTACGCGTGTTTGCCAGCTGACGCGAACGAGCAAAACACGGAACGCGACGCTGTAGTAACGACGGGAACGTGTTTCAGCTTCTTTCCCTTCGTTTTCTTCTGGCATCTTTTTCCTCTGGTTGTTTTCGAGTTAGAACTTGTCCCCGCGTGTTATCATCGTGCGTCGGTCCTCTCGAGTGCACGCCATTAGAAGACAGCACTCGACGGTACTTGCTCGGCTTCGAACGAGGACGCGGGAGAACAAGAGGATTTCTCGTGGACACGGAACTCCGCGGTCGCGGTCGCGGTCGCGGGCTCTAGGCACCCCGATAAACAGATCCACGGAAAAGAAAACTTAACTTATACTGGGACCAGCCGAAAACTACTGGCTCAGTTAACACTTTACCGACCTGAAGCCTATTAATAAGATTTTCAATAATTCTGCTGTACCAAAAAAAAAGCATAGAAATTTTCTTCCACATTGCAATCTTACATGAAACTATGAGACGACGTTATTGAGAGTGACTTTGTTAGTTCATACTAAATGCTAAATGAAAATTTACCCATGTACCATACATTTTTCAAAAATATGCAATAATCGCCGGTAGGTAATGTGTTAATATTATCGAGAAGATTCTCTCTTAAAGGGGTCATTCCGAATGCCATTTTTAATTTTCCATATTTCAGAATTTCTTGCCAGTCGAAGCTGGTATGCGTATTTTATTTTTTCATCCGAAAACAGTTGACGAATAAACGTTTCTGTGAGCCTACTTGTGAAATCTGCTTGCACAATCTACGACAGTTTTATGGTTATCACACCGCGCGCGTCTCCACGCGTTTATGGCACTTGCAGACCCATGGAATACCGAGGAAACAACGTGCGCAGACGGCGAAATTAACGATGTTTTTTATGCGATCACCACCGTTATAAAATTAATGGTGGTCGAAATAAAAATGTGACATTTCAGAAAAATGAGAGTTTCCTTTACGACACTCGCAACTTCTGCGAATTACTCGGCGGAATTGCGATACGTTTGTCGGTCGTCCGACGAATCGATTTGTAATTGCTTATTGCTGAATTGCTTATTAACTCGTGTGAATGAGATCTCTATCGGCTGTTAGATCGCTAATTTTTCTTGCTGTTTAACGCTACAAGAAAGAAGCCTCGAAGAGGTAGCCACTGTGAGAAGTGTAAATTCTTCGTTATGGTTCGGCGCGTTGGAAAATACGGCGAACTCTGCGGAAGGGGGTTAATTAGCGTACAAGGGGCCGACGATGTTACGCGAAAAAAAAAAGAAAAAGAAAACACGGCGAGCTCTTTATTCGGTGTCCGCAGGCCGGGAAATTTAACGGGGGATGATTACCATAAACTCTGTGGATATATCAGAGAGGGTCCCACGGTTCTGCCTTTAACTCGAACAAATGTGCTGCATCGGTCGACGCGAGTCTCATCGGAATCGTAAACACGATCGATTATATAGTTATAAAATATGGTCCATCGTCCGAGGGTTCGACCTGCGCGTGTCGTTAAATTCTTTGGAATGCTAAGTCGACGTTGTAATTGGTTCGTACCGCGTACACCTATTTCTCCGTTGAACGCGCAAAGATATCCAGAGTCCATTAGTCATGATTGACATGTGAACAAAGAAAAATTGTTGCCGATCACGAGTCTTTAAAAAGCCACGTATAATCGTTGTCAGGCGACGCGTTAACATTATTTTACATACGATAACTACTCCGACTGAAGATCAGAACCAGGTCAGCACGGTGTAGCCAGGTTGTCGTTTGTCCGGGAGAAAAACACTGGGAAAAAGTAGCCTACGACCGGACCTCGTCTCCATATATTAATCGTTCTCGCCTATGATTGCGCGCAAACATCTGCCGGGCTCAATAATTGCGTGTCACCGGCGAAGATTACTCAACGTCGTTAGGCAGCCGTGGGGAGAAAAAAAGCGTTGTATCGGTCCGCGGAAGAAGATTGTTCGTTGTTAAACGGGGTTAAAGCGACGCGACGCGACGCGACGCGACGCGCGAGAGTCCGATCGTACGAACCGGCGTGGCGCGGCGCGTCGCGGCGCTGCGCGGCGAGAGAAAGAGCGAGAGATTGTCAGAGGAGAGTAGCTTGGGTGGAAATAAAGTGGCAGGTAAATAATGAGTTTCTTTTTTGCTCGTCCCTCGTGGCCCTTATCAATCGAGCGCGGTTATTGCATTATTTAAGACTTTGCGCCTCGTTAAAGCAGAAGGGATTGCCGAGATTATCAGCGGTCTGAAGCGGTGTGCCGGTGTGTCCTTGACTGATGCATTCTCGAGAGCGCGGAATTTTCATACCGAAGATACCACCGCAACAGTTTAATCACGTTCCCGTCATCGATTTTACGGTACGTGACCACGATAACCGATGCGCCGACTTTCTTCCTTCTCCATACCTGCCG
The DNA here is from genome assembly GCA_916610235.2 of Lasioglossum morio. NCBI lineage: Eukaryota > Metazoa > Arthropoda > Insecta > Hymenoptera > Halictidae > Lasioglossum > Lasioglossum morio. Next base: position 686,826 of record OU744323.1, read on the forward strand.
AACGTTTTATTCCTGCATCGGCCAGAACACTGTATGCAGCGCGTCCATACATGCGGAAATTCCGGGACCGAACCACCCGATTCGCTTCCTCTACCGACGATATACATATCTTGAGAGAACTTGTTTGCGTCGAACGATTATTCAAGGAGACTTTTACGAACGTATTACCGCTACTTTCCCGATTAAAACGATACCCGAGACGGCGAATTTTTGATCGTACGTACCCGTTTTAATCGAAGAGTGTAGAGTGGCCAGAAAATGGCCAGAGTTAGGATAGAAGAACCAGGGGGATTTAAATGGGTAGCACGCGGTGAGCATAGTGATAAACGATACAAGAAAAAGCATAATACATGGTGTGTATCGGGTACCGGGTTGTGTAAGGTTTACCAACACCGGGGTAGAACAGTTTAGTCTCTGCGGCGACCGCAGTAACAATATCCGGAGTCTGACATGGAATGCAACAAGAATACCGTACCGGCGCGTGCCAATGAACCATGAAAGGTCCTTTCATTTCGATTTTCCTATTGTGATTTCGCCATCCTAATAATTGCATCAGCTGGGATCACGCTTTTTTATTTTAGATTGCGCTTCCCCCACGGACCAATGGATATTTTTATCGACAATCGACTGGGAACCAATGGAACCCGATTGAAATAAAAAAATAAACTGTTGAATTCACCGATAACATAGCCTCTTAGGTATAAGGATTTGGGCACAAGGGGTGGTTTCTCCCAGGGACAGGGGGACCCAGGCGGCTCCTCAATAAAGTCAAGAGCCTGGTCTAGCATTCCCTTAACATAAATCATACTATTCACGTAGATTTATAAATACAGGATACGCGGAAACACTGAATCGTCATTTAGAGAAGCGCCTTTACAATACTAATAGGTAGAGTACATGTATACGGTGTAAAGTGTAGTTTATATAATAACATGTCACGTTAAAGAGACATATCCAACAAAAACATAAAAGCATTCTCATATTATACTACTTGTAGTTTGCATGAACGCACTTTGAGAATTGGCTGTACACTTTTATACAAACGTGCACTTATCTCGAATCGTTTTATCGACACAGCTATCAAAGTATTCGGCTCGAACGTGGTGTTAGATTGATTTAAAAGTTAAGGCTCCCGATGTAGGTCGGTTGAATTTTTCGTTATGTAAATGATCGAGTGGTAGTATCGCAGGGATTCGATGCCGCGCGGTGTTAATGAAAAATAATAGATTGTTGGTTCGGGAACCGGTTCGTGAGGTTGCGTCATCGGTTCGTGACGCCCGACGTAAGAGCGATTTTCATTCTGGATAATCGCGAACGGTAATTATCGCTTGTGCACTGTTGCACTTGCACCAAGGTTCTCCTCCTACTCCTCCTGCTCCTCCTCTTCCTCCTCCTACTCCTCCTCCTCCTCCTCCTCCTCCTCTTCGGACTGCATCGATGCACCGGAGAGACGTTTTTCACGGCCAACCGGGCCGCTCGTTAAACTCCAATTAAGTGACTCTATCTCGGCGGAGATCGTTTCCTGGATTGCCCTTCGCAAAAACTCGTTCAGGCCTTTGATCCACCGTGTCCTTTAAAATTCCGCGTTTCGGGCCGACCGGTTCGCCCGTTCAACGTGCCAATAAATGCCACGTGGGGATCCAATAAAGAGTTAAACAATCAGGCAAACTCGGAAACGGACGATCAAGGGATATTAAACAGAAAATAACTGCAAAATTGTACCGGCAGAGTTCAAACGTTGTTCAAATATCTTAATATCTTAATATAATTGTGTCATTTTAGTGGTCGAACAAGGAAATTAAAAGAAGGAAATAATATTCGTATTTAGAAGGTTCCGTTTAAAGTCGTTACGAGAGTCTGACTCGTTGTTAATTGAGAAAATAAAAACGGCCAGTTTTTATTATACTTTAAGCGTACTATTAAATCTGCGACGAACCCACGCGTGTTCCAATTAATCACTCTTAAACATACGTTGATGTAATATCGTTTGAAAATTTCAGTAATTCAGTGTTTTTGATACCGCGCAACAAGATAGATTTGATCAAACAAACAAATCGTTTAAAAGAACATTTCCATTTAGCGCGGCTAACAATTTCTTTTTTTTCTCTCGTTGCGCAACGCGACACCGTTCTTTTTTTTTTTGCTTTTCGTAGAAACGTCCAGCGAAATTGTTTCCCTTTATTTTCGAGGTTCTGCTTTGAACTCGAAGCCGGATAAACATTATCGCGAAACGAGCGTTGCGCAAACGAGTTCGAAAGCGGCGAGTGCATCGCGGAAATTTCGCCTCGGGCGAGTAAGCGTTGCTCCCCCGCGGATTTCGAATCCTTCGCCTCTGTGTTACGTAAAAATATGCAGTTTGCCTCTCTCTCTCTCTCTCTCTCCCTCTCTTTCTCGCGCGCTTGGGAGAGAAAGAGAGGAAAAACGTTTCTAGCCATCCACGGTCTCTTCGCCGCGATCGCCGAGATTTTTCTGACTCCCCCGATCTTAACTCGATCGTCTCGCCTCGGGCTTCGAAAACGATACAACGTTCAATGCCAAAACTTTGTTGCGCTTAACTATTTTTTGGTGAAACTTCCAGGAAGATATCGGCGACGTTTGCCTGGTTGAAACGACACCAAGCACGGCACAATTGACCGTTGACACAATTGAGAAATCAAAGAATAGAGTGTGTGCACGATACAAGTAATATTTTGGTGCCGAAGTGTTGACACGCTTGAACCGTAGCTATATACTGTATATGTATATCTGTTCTTATTGGATCGAAGCAGCGCTCTTACATCGATGCGTCGATAAAACCCGAGGCACCGAAATAGAGGAACGTCCGTCGCGGACGAACGCGGCTAAAAATACGAGATAAACCGTTTACCGGCGCGGGAAGATCCGTGGTTCTGCCAAACTTTACTAGCCTGACGGCGAACGAGTAATTTACAGGTGTTTTCGGTGCGCTTTGTCTCTCGAATCGCCACGTTCCTCGCTGATCTCGGCTTAGGGGATCATCCAATGTAAAATTACCTTGCGAACCTCCTTCGGTAAACCTCTTCGCGCTGTTACATCGACAGTTGCTCGCGCGGACGGTTCTTTTCATCATTCACGTAGCGCGTCCGCGTACCCCAAGTTTCCATAAAACCACTGTTTTTTATTACAGTTCCTTTAGTATATATAATAGTAAGATTAAGGACTGTAACTAGATGACTTGTGAACAAGATCCATTGTTTCATTTAAAAAAAAAAAAGGATTTACGCGGATTACTTTTCGGGCCCGTTGATTTTACGTATAACGAGAAAAGCATTACCTCGAGAACGATTAAGTTTGATGGAGCAGCCAGGTAATTCGTCGCCGAAGAAAGGTTCAAATATTGTCTGAAACATCCTTGCACAAACAGTTCCGGTGTTCCATACGATCCCTCGTCGTCGTTGTACGCTTTGATCGTTCGACCGGACTCCGCGCATTTTACTTCCAATAACAGTGTCCTTCCGCCGTCATCGGTTTCTCAGCCGTCGGCCATTTTAATCAGCCTAAGACCTGCTCATCGTTCGAAGGTTAATAATAGTCGGACCGAGGCCAAACAATCGGCCCGACCGAAACTCGAAACAATATCGCCGCTGTCGAAAACGATAGCACACCGACCGCGCTGAGGATCTGTCGGTTTTCTTGGCAGCCGGTTAACCGTTTTACGACACGTAATTTTCACTGTTCGCGAAAACAACGAGGGTTCCGGATAAATTTGCTTCCCGATTGCGACTTTGTTGTTCCGACGCGATGCGTTGCGCAAGTTGTTATTTCCAGTGTTTGGCGTTTCCACTTGGTTGTAACGCATTGTCAGTGGAAAATACTGAGGTTGCGTAGCAAAATTCATCCGAGTTGATGGTTATCGTCGGAGACGGGCCTGTTCGGGCTTCGCCACGGCCGGTCGGCCTCGAGATCAGCTCGAACCGTGGATTTTTTCTCGAATTAAACACCGAAGAAGTGCACAATGACACGCGTAACGAAGCAAGTGTGATCGATGCAAAATTCCAACCAATTGTACAACGCGTACAATTTTTTTGTAAGTTTACGGAACAAATGCGTTGAAGGACTGAAGGGCTGAAAGGAGTTAGGGTCGCGAAGAAAATCGGTATACATATTAGTTTGGCGGACAGGTCCGGGCCGAAAGCTGTCGGATTGGATTGGATCGGATCGGGTCGGGTCGGGTCGGGCCGGCCTCATTTCCCTTGCAAATCGTTGGTGTAAAATGCGGCGAGTGTGCAGGCACGCGAGCTGTCCGTTCGCGAATCGTGGCGAAAAACCCGAAGGAGTCACGTATAGACTGCACTCGTTATCGTCGAGTCCAGAGAGCCGCGCCGCGCCGCGCCGCGATCGGAATTGCTGCGCAGGAATGTTTGTAATCGTTTGACCGGCGTGATTGTTTATTGCGCTACGTGACCGAGATATTCGACGTGTTTTATTATATGCCGGTTCACGAGTACCGGCCAAGTCTCGTGAAAACGACCGGAATTTCGACAATGGGTAATTAACTCTCTGACGCGTGTACAGAGGATGTCTCGTTCAACTACACGTTGAAGTAAAATAATAATTATTATTATTTATTTTAAACGGACCGAAGTCCTTTTATACAAATGTATGCAGTATTATATAATATGACAGAAAAGAATCTTAATCTTAAGTCTTAATCGAAAATTCACATAATTATGGACAACGCGAAACTAAGCAAATATAGCTACTATTAACGAATAGTACAGCGCAATTTCATTTTGAATGGCTGTAACGTGCCATTGAAAAAATCAATATTATTAGAAAATGTGTGTTGAGCTAGGAATAATGCGATTTAAAGGATTTATTGCTCCATATGAGGATTTGGATAATGAATCTGTACTTTTTTAGTTCGAATAATTTCAATAATTTTTTCAATGAAATTTTACTCGGTTTACTGTACCGTCAGGAACTGTATCAAGTTGGAAATAAAAGATTCGTATCGAGGATTATTCCAGCTTTTACGAAACACACCGTACACCGTACACGAACAAAAGTCTGGAGTACACAGATAACAGTCGCTCCCTGACTCATATACTCGCGTATAACAATCGTTAGACGACTACAATATGCGTAAATACAATGTATGTCGATAATGAAACGAAAGAATTCTGTACAAATGATTCAGCCTTTCATTGAATATTTCCGCGGTCTATAGACTATGATTAACTCTAGTCGAGTATAATGGGAAGAGTTATCATTAAATCGGTGATTCCTTCCGCGAACAACTCGTTCGCAATTTCCGTGAAACCGAAGAATCAAACGGAGATACAAATTCCTGAAGATTCGATTAGAAACGAAAAGTTTCACCGCGACTTATTGTATGAAAATTACGCTGATCCATATTTATCGAGCCGCGATTACACCGTCGCTGATTCGGCTAATGAATGATTTTCACCGTACGGCGTTGCCCATTGTTTAACAAACCGACGGCGTTCGTCTCGCAAATTGATGAACAACGTTACGAATAATTTTATTGGCTCGGCAACCTTGTTTCGAATTCGTTGTTACGCGAACACCACCTTCGACTAATTAAATCCGATCTCAACGTGAAAATTAATGTTTAAATTATCGTTAATCGTTTCGTGTGCGTTACATTGTTCGGAATTGAAAAGCATCTTGGGTAGGCGTCGTATACTCGTTACGTTGGATTAGCTAATTGGTTATTAAAAAAAAAAAAAGAAAAAAAAAACAGGAACACCGAAGAACAAACATATCGAGTGTAATTACGTTGGCCGAGGGAAACGTCTTCTTTCCGAACAGCGAACGGTAAATGATCTTCCCACACAAATGCGGTCATATGGCGTGTACTCTTCTCAATGTTTGACCGGCCGTATCTCTCTAATGGCGGAGGGATAATTATGTGTGTAGTCCCCCACGAATCAGCCTATTTGTCTTTTCGATGACGGACGAGGCAGAGAAATTAATTTTGATGTCGACAGACCGGTACGCAAACTCGAGGATTACGCGGATAAATTATTTCGACGATGACCCGCCCTTTCTGTATAGGGGAGTACCTTTCCATTGGTTCGTTTCGTGCGATTTCACTCTTAGAACGGCTGAGAAAATCGATCGAGGCTCTAATGTCCAAGAAAAAGAATTTCCTGCACACTCGTTTTCCTTCGTGCATTTCATATGCATATTTTAAACGAAACGGTATACGTAATACATAATACGAACCATAGAAATCGAGTTCTCACGCGTACCGAGACATTACTTGTAGCTGAACATTTGGTAGATTGTCTGAGCAAGGTCGAGCGGGGACAGCGATCTCTGTCGCATGTACAGAGGCATTACAGTAGTTTTGTGTACGGTACGATTGCCGAGCAAGGTCGAGTGTGGAAACAATGGAACGTGGAGCAATCGGTTCGAGGTCGATTCATCGATAACGATACAGAATGTCTGGCGACAGAGAACTCGCAGTTCGATAACACTTGGTCCGCCCTTCCACTGCAATTTCGTTGCGAATAATCCGACCGGACTAGCGTTACCTGGAGCCACGCGACAGCCAATCGAGAGAGGTCCATTCGTCTCCTGTACTCCTGTACCGTCGCGGCGCGCCACGCTCGTCAGTCGATGTTTGCTCGTCCGTTGGCAAAGGTGTCGCGTCGCGTCGCGTCGCGTCGTGTCCTATCGCGTCGCGTGCTTCCGTGTTTTCCTGAAAACCCTTCTCAGTTCCTCGCACCTTCACATGCTCTGTGTGTGTGTGTGTGTCTCTCTTTCTATCTAAATCGCATCCCCGAGTGGACGAGTGACTTTCGAGAGCATCGCGTTGCGAACGAAACTCTTGTCCCTGGTGTAAATAAGTAGTGCAAATAGGAAATTGGAGAATCAACCGAATAGATCGGTCTGTCGAACGAAGCAAAATCTGAAGAGATCTCTGCCACAACTGGGAATAGGGTCAACTATTGTGGACAGCCTTGGAGGTAGTCCCAAGTTCGCTCGAAAATAAATGATTTCGGACTTGCCGAGAAACTCGAATAACTTCAACGATGATCCCTAGTCCGTGAAAGTCAGTCGGCGGGTTTCCCGGTGTTGCCCCTATCAAAAAGATGTTTTAGTCTTGGCTGCGGCGAAATTTCCTATTTGTGTCAAGTACGGCATACTTTCGTAGATACGTGAAAGTAGACCGAGTTTTTATTTGATTTCGTTTCGTCCGAGCGTGTGCTATAATAACGATTTATGGTAAATAGCAAATGGTTATTTCGAAAGTAGCATTTCAAGTATGTAACCGGTTAATTGTTGGGTGGAGAGGTCGACGTTAGTTTATTATTTAACCTCGGTTCACAAGTTTTTCCTACACGTCTCTTTCGAAAAATACGAATTTGCATAATACTCCGCAGTATACCAATTAGACTGCGGTCTCTGCGTATTCGTATCGGCAGCATCACACGGACGATTTAATTCGAGATCAGAATTGTTACGAAGTATAAGTCGTGAAAACGCTATTTGCTGTTTACCGTTTGCCTTTTTGTTTATACGTTTGAAACAGAGTGTTTCGTTAAACGGAAATCGAGTTTTTAAAAGATAAAGACATCGAGACTGGAATAAAAGAAAATTATTGAGTGCGTTCGGTGCATAGTGAGGATCGATCTGTGAAGCGGAAGAAGAGAGAGGTGATCGAGAAGAGGGTTGCGATCTAGGAAGAGGCGGTCCCGACTCCCGGAACTGTCCGAGCAAAGGGGTAGCAGCTTGAGATCGGTCTCGCAAGCAGGAAGCCGCGAGAAAAATCGTAGAGGTCGAGTGTATTCGATTTTTTCCATCGCCGATGGGAGAGAGAGGGAAAGTCAAAGGACGGAAAAATGATCACCGTGCCGATATCCGCTTCGAGTCCTTACATGAAGGTTACGTCCTACAGCGATGCGAGCGCCATTGGCAAAAAGCCTGCAGTAAGTAGATCGAGAAGTCGTTGGCATTATTCAGGCAGCGGGTTGCGGGTCGCGGGTCGCGGATCGCGGGTCGCGGGTGTAGGTGCACTAAAATGCACCGAACTCCACCATTAAGGTTGTACTGTACCGATAAACGATAAACGATAAGCGACAAACAAAACTGCACCGTTTCTCCGTTCGCAAGTTAACTCGAAATTTCCACGGTTTTCAAACAAATGTTTTTTCATGAATATTTGTTTCTCAAAACAAATGTTTATGAAAACAAAACAATTCCAATTGAAGGACATCGAATGTTTACGAATCAAAGCAAAACAACAATACACGTATAATATAAAAATAACAATTTATATAACAAGATAGAAAACAACCAGTGTTGCCAATTTATTAAAAGAAACTGTACCATCCAACTCGAAGGATATTATACCATGAAAATCTCGCGAATCTCGTGAATCTCGTTTAAGCAATAACAAGTGCATCGTGGAAACAATGATTGGCATTGTCGCTTCCGGGAACCGGAACAGACAATTTCGCCACAAGGATCTATCGATCGCATTCGTTATCTAGTTGTTGCTACATCGATCGGTGAGGACATTTCGTAACTGCGTCTCAGCTGGATCGCCAACGGCAGTCTTGGTTTTTCATTATTCGTGATTAGCTGCTTATCCGGGATTATTTCGTTCGGGGATCATCGAGAGGAGGAAGTTCGCTGGCCTAATGATTTTTCCATGTCTTCTCGCCTTTTGCCTTCTATTCTTCGCAGGAGATGGTATTTTCGTGAAACCGGGCGTAACGGTAGCTAAATTTACTATGGCGGTCGAACGTCCCTCTGCCAGAGAAAAGATCGTTGATTGACCGTGTTCCGACAATTCCGTGAAAAACTCTGTCACGGATGTTCGGTGGTCCGCGACAGTTGTTGGACCACGCTCGGTTTTCCCAGTATAAATTTCCTAAGAATACCGTTGCATTCTCACCTCTACCTTGCACGCGGTGAAAGTTACGTAAAATACGAAACACCGCTAAATCGAGCCGCGGCGCGATCACTGGGCTCCGATGTATCGCGACAGCCTCGATACGAGTAAAGTAAATGTTTTTCAAAAAATCGACTAGAGAGAAAAAAGTTTTATCGATTCCAAGATATCGTGGAAGTAATGTATGTGCTCGATATAAGTGACATTTCGGTGTCAAAGTTTTCACATGTATCAAGAGACTCTACACTCTACACTCTACACTCTACACTCTACATACATAAATAGCTATGTTTTCATTAATACGACTGTGAGTGACCGTGTCTACGTCAGAGGCGATAGATCAACCGAAACTTGTTTAAAACGCATTTTTATGAGCGGCCTTACCAGTTCGGTGTATAAATAACCATACTTTTCCGAGCACCGCTCGACACGTTACCTAAAAATGTAGCACGCGAGCGAAGTAACGCGTTCTTCGAAAGAAAAACGTGGTAAAATACTGTTGTTAATAGGAATCGAAAGAAACAGAAAATACCCAAGTCGTGTTGGACTTCGCACACTGTAGAATGGAAATAAAGAGCTGCTCTCAGATTCGCGGAACAATTTTTCTTTAGTGTCAACGTTCCAGTGTAGGAACATCTCTGGTCCGTGCTTTTTAATAATGGCCACGGGAACACGGCTCGAGGAAAACACTGTACGATTACGCAGTAAACAGGAAAATTAATGTTATTTAGCGTAGCTGCTCGAAGGCTACCTGCCCGAGGATCCGCTCCTTCGCATTCCACATTCGTGCATTACATTCTTCGCTCCGCGTATTGTTCGATTTCCATTTCGCCTCGTTCCCAGTGTCGGTTGTTTTTATTGTTTATATTGTACCCTCCACCCTTCTTTCGTTCTAACTAGCAAACCAAACACGATACTTACCGACAACAATGCGAACATTTTTATGCGTTTTTCAACTACCGCGTTGCCGATTAAATCATTCATTCGTAATTGATCGTTCTAATAGCTTTTGCAGAAAAATATCTCCGTCTTCAGCTTTAATTAAAGCGGATGCTCTTGACGATTTTACGGCAACCATTGCCACTCCAATCGCATCAATTTTCTTAGGGTTTATTTTTAGACCCACTTCTTTCAGACCATTGCCAATCCTCTTATCCAATAATTTCAATAGACTGTTAAAAAATTTTAATTCTTGACGAGAGACGCGTATTTGTAACTCTGGGTGATAACGAACCCGGGATCCAAGCGTCAGCGTTGCGAACGATCGGCAAAAGTGCAGTGACTCCCACTAATATTCGGACACTCTTAAAAAGACGATAACTTTTTTAATATTGTACTATACGATTTTAACCTCTTTGGGAAGCTGGAGCAATTAGTTTGCTACAGGATGTGAAACAAAATTTTTGTCAAAAATTGCAATGAATCGGAATTGTAGAAAAAATATTAAAAGTTACATTATACAACTTTTTTAAGTGAGTCTGTATTAAAAATTGAAAAACTACGTTTTGTAGATCTGTGTCAATTAAACATATTCTGAAAATTTCGTGAAAATCGGGCGACGTTGCAATGAGCTACAAACGTTTAAAGATGGTAAAAATTGCAGATTTTCACGATTGTTCGGCCTAAAACTGCAATAAATCTAAGGATTCTTACATCTTTCAATGCCTGTCGTTTTTTTTCGCATCAACCGATTTCGATGAAACTTTTGCAGTGCATATAATTGACACAGATCTACAAAACATAATTTTTAAATTGTTCAATATAGGCCCGTATAAAAAAGTTGTAAAATGCAACGTTATCGTATTTTTTTCTACAATTCCGATCAATTGCAATTTTTGACCAAATTTCTTTTCATATCCTGTAGCAAACTAATGGCTCTAGCCTCCTAAAAATGTTCAAATCGTATAGTACAATAATAAAAAAAGTTATCGTCTATTTAAGAGTGTCCGAATATTAGTGGGAGTCACTGTAAGTGCCGCGTGTTCGAGCTTCAGCAGAGGATATTGCCGGCTCTCGCGCCAGGTTATAACTTATAACATTTCGATCACGTCTAGCGGCCGTTGCATTCGCGATTCACGGTATTCCACGAATCGTCGCGCGCGTCGGTGGAGTGCATTGGGAACCGATAGCGAAAAATTCGCGTGCGCCTCTTGCACGCGAAACGAGTCGCGCAGTGGCTTCGGCCAGCCATCCTCTATAGTGTGAACCGTGGTGAATCGTGCGACAAGGAAATCGACGAACGCGTAACCATATTATACCGTGATCGTAGTTGTTTCTGCAGCCGAGTGTCGGCGATAAGACGCAACAGTTTTTTACCCTTTACCTAACTTCTCTGTTTGCTTGACCGGTGCGGTGTGTCTGTGGTACATATTTCGGTCACGCGATTCGTTGCGTTCCTCTTCGGTTCCGCAGAAATGCGGAATTTTCCCGGAGACTGCAGCCATGTTTTTCACGATCGATTCTACCGTTTATCTAGTTTTCTAATTGGGTTGTCCTAAAAGTGGTAACCTTGAAAAATTTAATTTTTCCAAGATTTTGTATTTATCGATTTGCTGCCGTCGTTCCTTTTAGCGTCCTTTTAGCGCGGACCATTCGCAGACAAGTATGTACAATGTCATCGGTGAAAATTTCGATAGCGATTCTACATAGCGCGCGGGAACGTTCTAGACGAATTCGTCCGGGGTCGAGCGCAGCAGCCAACTCATCTAATTATATGCAGACAGCTTGTCGCTCCTATTCCTTCCCTGAATACCGGAGCTTTCACTCGCGCGTTATTTAAATATCACGATCTCACGACGAGCTAAACGCTCGTCTTATTACCGATTCCCGTTATATTCGAACCACCTGCTCGACAGTGGTACTTCCGCGAGTTTCCTTAGTCCATTCGCTATCTCCAAGGTATTTTTTCCCTGTCGCAATGTGCAATTATGCGCCGTGCATGCCATATACATCGTAGAATGTTTGTTTTGTCTTCGGGACTGTCTAGCACAGTCGAACGAACAACTGTTGTTATCGGTAAGGCGTAGACCCAAGGCTCCGGTCACAATATATTATTCATCGGGAAACGTTGGAAATATTTTTCGTGTAACAAATTTAGCTTATTAGTAAATGTTTTCTTTTATCTCGATCGCCAATTTTAAATAGAAATTGCAATTTCGGCGCACAGGTTCGATCCTATGTTACTATTTTCCTAAGCAGTTTTACAAATTAATTATTCGACGTTTCGGTCTTCGGTTAAAACCATCTTCAAGAATATAATTGCGTCTGTAACAAATTAATATGAGAATATATATATTTCTGTGTTAAAAGAGCAAAAAGAGAAACAAAAGAGAAAAATACAGAACAAAGCAACCAATGGTTTGCTAGTACAAACTTACTTGCTTAGTAACAAATTTATATAATTTAAATTTAACATTTCAAAACACTTGTTAACCATGTGCCGCCATTTTTAACACGGAAATATATATTCTCATATTAATTTGTTACAGACGCAATTATATTCTTGAAGATGGTCTTAACCTAGACCGAAACATCGAATTATTAATTTGTAAAACTGCTTTGGAAAATGGTAACATAGGATCGAACCTGTGCGACGAAATTGCAATTTCTATGTAACTTATTAGATTCAATTTATTATTTCCTGCAAATCGTCGGAGAACGTTCTCACCTTGCATAAAGATCCGGACAGTCCAGCAATAACAATGACAAATCTAAAAGGCGCTGTGTACAGTCACTTTGTATTCCTGTCTACCGCGTCGCGAAAGTGTGTTGGTCGGGAAAATTGCAACATGCAATACCTGGAACGTTTATGCTCGTGCCGACTTCAACGTCAATTAACAGTTGTACGAAGAAATAGAAGAAGAAAAAGAAGAAGAAAAAAAAACAGAAACAACAAATGGGCCCACGCCGATTATTATGGGCGAAGGTGACTGCGATCGCAACCGACACAGTTTCCATTAAATCTTCGTTCATTAATAATTAATACGTCGTTGCCTGTCACGCGGTGCATTTACGTAATTATAAACACGTGCGCGCGCTCGCCAATGAAACATTGTAATTAAGGGGAGCCGGTCAGGATGAAATAATTATCCCCCCCTCGTGGCGCACTCGATCATACTTTTTCCAGATTCGGTCACGAAACCCCTCCCTAAAAATAATTTTACAGTGTGTACGCGGTAGTTTAGCGAGGGAAGCTTACCTGCACGCGATACAAATATTAATAACCGATAAGAACCGGCCGGGGTGACGGTTACTTGCCCTTAAACACTGTTCCACCCCCCCCCACCGTTGATCCTCGCGTGGACAATCAAGCAGGACAATCTTTTTAATGCTCGTCCTTTAACCTTCTCGTCGTTTAGTGTACCCTGTACACGGTGTACAGGCTGTGGCAACCGAATGGGAACACCTAAATAACTATGTTATTTGTGGACCGAGACTCTTCGGGGCAAAGACACTGTGTATTTTAAGGGACAGATGCAACTGCAGGACCGATGCTCTGCTCAAGGTCATATTTTCCTGATAAGCAGCATCAACGAACTCTTAGGAAAGTAATGCAACTATTTTCAAAAGAAACTGCGTCAACCTCGGAATGTAATAAAAAGAAACGAACAGGCAAAAAACATTGCGCGATAAAGTCAATAAAATGACACTGTTAGGATTAATTATTTTTTTAAATTAAACAATAATTAGATTTACTACGACTCTCGCCGTACATGATAATCTAGTTGACTCCAGTATTAATAAATTGATATTAAGTAATTTCATAGAGCCGATGAACGATCGTTCGACTCCCCCATAGCGTTCTCCGTGTTAGCTCGTTTAGGTGTCCCACGAATCCTAATCGAAAGACTCGATAACTTCTAAACTAATCAGATTTCCTTCCGAGACCGGTAATAGTTTTTTTTTTTTAAATTCGTCGGAATAAATTAGTCGCGATAAATTCCGAAGGGAACAACGCGGGCTGACGTGGAATTTTGCAAATTGGTTAGCCGTCGCCGTTGCACGGCCCTGTCTGCGTTAAGTACGATCTGGTTTCGTCTCGGAATTTCATTGAGGGAGGAGAAGCTACGCGAGGCTTCGCGATTCTACACGGTTGCTCGGTCCCCATTAATTCTTGGCCGTGAAGCGCGTCGGAAAAGCGGACGGAAACGATTTCTCCGGCTGGCTTTTCTCACGATCGTCGATCACGCGAGCGTCCTTGGTTCGAGATCGCGGGTTCTTGCGAAACAGCCACCGGGTGCTATGTCGGCCGTGTTTCCACTTAATTGTAACCCGATGGAACGGCGAACGGCGCGGCGCGGCGGATCATCGGGGTCGAGAGACGACGACGTTCAATTTAATTTCCCACGTGAATTCAATCCGCTTCGCGTCACGGACTCGTCGATGATCACGCGTATACCTCGAATTGTACGATGATCAATTGGACGAGCCACGAGCCACCAGCCACGAGCCACGAGCCACGGCTAGAACAAACGGAGAAACCAGAAGAGCGGCACGCGAACGCCTGATGGCCAGAGACCTTGCGCGAATCTTCCAATTGGTATTTATAGCGGACCTGCAAATCAAATTCGAAGCACAGTAATGTCTCCTCTGTTTATGCCACAGAGACGCGCGCGACGTCTCTGAAAAATTTATCGTACCCGCTGCATACCACTGATCCCTCCTTCAGAGGAAGTTCGATCAACGAGCAAAGCAACACGAGCCGACGACAATTTTTTGCATGGTCTCGTTTCAATCGGTAAAATATGACCAATTTGTCGGTAAAATTATTCCGAAAAAAAAAAAATAAAATAAAAAAACGTGGTAAAATGATTAAAAACATCCGCGTGAAATTTGTAACGCGGAGTTGCACACGATGACCGAAGCAAATTATTCTGGAAATCATTCTTCGAGCTGTACATCTCTGCTATACATTATTAATCGTCGAGTGCTCGCCAGATTTATTTTTAGAAAAACAGCTCACGATCGTTTTACTGGAAAACGAATACAATTTATATATCACAGGGCATGATGCAGATTGAAAAGATTACATCGTGTTCTCCGCACACAGAGAGAGAGAGACGACAGATCAACTTGTTTTTAGGTACGGTAATAATTGTATAAATTACCGAGCGATTTACTGGATCGCGTTGCTCTGGTCAGAAAGGAAAAAATTGACCTGTTTGAAATATGTAAAGAGTTGCGAATTTTGCAATTCAAACAAGGTTCGTTATCTGGAAACGATCGGTGGTGCTCTTCGGCGACTTGTTTCCGTTATGTATTTTTCTTCTGTTTTCACGATGACTGAGAAAATGGTGAAACGATAACGTTGATCTCCGCGCGTGAAACAACACCGTGTGTCGGTACATATTTCTGTTTGCGGATCGAGTGTCAGTCGTACATATTTTCCAGGGTGAAGAAGAAGGGCCGGCCGGATAATAAAAAGAAAGCTTGTCTGCTAATTGGATGAAGGAAGCCCCACCGCTTTGCGCCGATCTGCTTTCTGTGTCAGCAGCTACCGAGACACGGCCTGCGCTTTTCAGCAATCTAACTTTGCCAAATTCACTGCCCAGAAACCACGAGAAGCATCGAATTTCGTCCGCGATACAATACCCTAAAAATTGTCCGCGTTCATCGCCAACTACACCAGCTAGACGCTACTTTAATTGCTTCCTTAAATAATTTTAGCGTACATAAATATTAACCCTTTGCACTCGGAGCTATTTTAACTGGAAAATTAAACATTTCTTCCGATCTAGAATATTTCCATACCTTATGATTTTTGCAATTTTTGCTAGATATGAAATTGGTACATTACCTTATACAGTACCTAAATGTTTAGTAATTGATTAAGATACCGATATTTTGAAGAATGGTACAGCAATTTTTAGTGGTGCCTCAGAGGGGACAGCCGAGTGCAAAGGGTTAATGTAATATTCGCGTACACGAACGAATAAAATAGCTGATCGACAAACCTATCGATTTGCTACGTTTTCGATTACATTCGTGAAGATCGTCCTTCCACAACCACCAATTTCTACGTTAACTCGCATATACATATTTTCTATAAGATACTATTTTCTGTTTGCACAAAATACATCAAAGTCGAAGCTCGACATCCGCCATACGAGCACGCGTGTTTTCTCATTGATACAAATCGTTTCCTGATCGACCCCATCAAACCATATCCGACGTGATCATTCCCGATCGTATCTGGTATCGCGCAATCGAGCCTCGACGCGGTTTGCATAATAAATTGTTTGCTCTTATCGCTGTTGCGACGACGAGGAACGTTCATGCGAAGATCGATCGACGAGTTCTCCCCCCTTCGGATTCGATGGACATTGCGGGTGCCTTTCGTTTGTTTCGGTTTCTTGTTTCTTTTTTCCGTGTTCCGAGTGGTTTCACTGGTTTCGACGCGACGCGACGCGACGCCCGCGACGTGTATCACGCGCGTCTTCACGATGTCGTCACGCCTCGGGACACACCTGGGTACCGTTGGACGACACGAAACCGCTTGTTTTACGTGAAATAGTTTGTATGCAAATCGGCGTAACTTGGTCTGGCATTCTCTTCTGTAGCGGGACCCAAGAAAAAATTCAATAAACAGATGGTTTCGATATGTGTACTTTGTTTATGCTAATGAAAAGATTCGTGGCTCGTTTCATTCAGATAATTCAGGGGGAAATAATTCGAGAACAGTTTGACCCTCATTCACACGGGTAACTTTATTAAATTGATATAAAAAGTTATTTTTTATACGAGGGTTAATAGTTGCTTGCTGCGCTGTGATCAACCAAATGTTGTCAATATGTCTTTATTTAGGGACTTATTTTCTATTTTCGTAGTTTGTTAAAGTGGCAGTGTCCTGAAACTCTTCCAATGTTTGTAGAGTTTTGATATATTTATAATAATAAAAGATGAATTCTGTGGACAGTTCGTAAGACGGATGGCGTAACTCGCAGGGACGATTTCGAACGAACGAACGAAACGAATCGGATCGGGAAGAAGCGCTCACGGATATTGAACTTCGAAATGATTCAATTGACAAAATGGTACGAACCAACGAAATATAGACGAAGGGATATAGGAGAGGGAAGAACCATGCGGTCGGCGAGTGCTCTCGAAATGAGATTTATTTTGGTCCACGGCCATCGGCCACGTTAGCTGCACGTTTCCTTGCGAAATCGGTTTTGTATATTAATGGTGCGGTTACCAGCCGAGATGCTGCATCCTGGATTATTTCGAGGACGTTGCGCCTTCTACGAATCAAAAGATCTCGGATAATAATATTTAGACGAATTCTGTAAGAAATTTTGGAAAATCAAGAAAACAATGTAATTTAACCCTTTGCACTCGCAGCTATTTTAACTGGAAAATTAAACGTTTCTTCTGACCTACAATATCTCCATTATGATCTATGATTTTTTAAATTTGATAAATATCAAATTGATATAATAACTCATACAATACTTAAATGTGTAGTAATTGGTTAGATACCGACATATCTGATAGTGTAAACAATTATTTAAATAATAGTACAGCAATTTTTAGTGCTAACTCGAGTGCTAAGGGTTAATATGTAATTTTCCAACAGATTTATTCTTCTCATAATTCCATAAGAAAGGTCCAATCGAACTTGGAATATTGTCTTTAATAAAATAATAAATAGTTCGGTTGTAACGTGCAGTGTTATCAAGCGATTGGCACACATAGATGGCCGCGACGATTGCGATGGCGTACGGCATAACGCATACACTATACTCGAAAATTACGTGCATAATTATTGCTTCTAATCGCGTGACGAACAATAATTCCTGACTACGTTAATACCGTAACGACCCGTTTCACACCGGATCGCAGCGATCATTCAACGATCCTTTGTCTGTTCGCAGGTTCAGCAATTCCTAAGAGACATGAAGGAACACTCAGCCTCGTCCCGATTTGAGGGCAGGGAAGTACCTCAACGGTCGCAGAGCAGCGCGGCCAGCTTGATGTCCTTAGGTGCTGACATATCACCTAGTTCTTCCCATTTCTTCGAGGTAACTTCTCCTTTTCGAGATCCATGCCGACATCAAAATCCTTGAAACATCGATTAGATATCACGAGTCTCGAATATTATCTGAAATCACTGGATGCGTTTACGAGAAAAGCGAGTAGATGAAATACGAAATTGCGAATACGTTAAATTTGGAATTTTTATTTTGCACTAGCTACCCCGACAGACGTTGTCCTGTCGAAATTTCAATAAATTTGTTTGAGATCGTTCTAATTACGCATACCCATTGTTCAAATCGTGAATTATCGTTTTGAGTTTATACAAAAATCCCATAGAAAAAAGCACTTCCATTTTTCCGGGCAACTTTTCCAATTTTATTTTGCGCTAACAACCTGATTCGGACTACAACGAACATTAAAAAAAAATTATCCAAATCGGTCCAGCCGTTCTCACGTGATGTCGTGACCAACGAACAGCATTTCATTTTTATTATATAGAATAGATATAGATTGAGACATCCGCGATTCTACTGCTGATCCGAGTGCGAAATTGTTGACACGCAACGAATTCTGTGAATTTTCCAGGTACTTTACGTCGGGAAAATCAAGGTATCGCATCCGAAGGTGTCCGAGGCCTTCATCGACGATGCACTGGTACGGTTTCGCGTTCACGGTCTCGAGAAATCGAGATCGTCTGCGAGTAATCTTCTCGCGGAGTATCAGCGTCAATCGATCCTAACGTCTTCCAATAACAGGAGAAACAGCACGGTAAGTTGCACCGAGAATTTCCACGGAACGCGTGCCGCGGTGTTGTTTCCAGTACGAATATCTATCGTAACGAATATCTTGCTCTTCAGGAATCCAGCGCCAGCGAGACAGGAAGCATCGAGAACGTCTCTGGAAGCGGTCTGATATCGCAGATCAATCCACTGGGAGTGCCGTCGACGCTGACCGGTTCCGTCGAAGTCTTCCCGAAGCTGCAAAATGCCATACTCGTGGAGAAAGACGAGCACGAGGAGAACCGGGACGCCGTTAACAACAATTCCATGCAGTTGCCAGAAGTTATGCGCAATCGGGCGTCGTCGACTGGCAGTGTTTTGAATCCTAGGAGGGATTCCATAAAGGCCAGCGACGAGCACAACCGCACCATGCTCTTCCAGGTGGGCCAGTTGTTCGAAAACCACGGAGAATTACTGTACCTCTCTGTGTCGGAGTAATTTATTTATTTATTTATTTTAAACGGAACGAAGTCCTTTTATACAAATGTATGCAGCATTATATAATATGACAGAAAAGAATCTTAATCTTAAGTCTTAATCTAAAATTCACATAATTATGCACAGCGCGAAACTAAGCAAATATAGATACTATTAACGAATAGTACAGCGCAATTTCATTTTGAATGCCTGAACCGTGCCATTGAAAAAATCAATATTATTATAAAATGTGTGTTGAGCTAGCAATAATGCGATATAAAGGATTTATTGCTCCAAATGAGGATTTGGATTTCATTGTTTGAAATTCTGCTGTATTTCTCAAAACATGTGTCAGGTACATAGAAATTAATTTGCCTGAGGAGTGCGGGACAATCTATATTATTATTTATCAAATTCAAGATAAAGCTCAGGTCAGAAACTGTTCTACGATCAAATAATGTTTCAAGGTTGACTGTGTTTGATGTTTTAATGTAATTATGATCAAAGATTGACATTGGATTGTTTGTCTTATATGCACAAAACCTGAGGAATTTATGCTGCACACTCTCTATCATGATTTCAGTAAATTTTTTTTTGTAACTACTTTTCACTAGTTCTATGAAAAGTGACCTGATCGAACGGTTGGCTTTCAGGTAGGCCGACACGATTTGCGATTGATCAGTCCGGACAGGAAGCAGGTACTCCTCCACAAGCAGCTGCGGGACGTGGCGAGTTGCGTGCAGGGTATCAAGAACCCCGAGCACTTTGGTTTCATTTGCAAGGAGAGCAGCATAGAGTGTTTCATCGGCTATGTGTTCAAGTGCCAGTCGGAATCTGTGGCGGACGACCTTGTCGCTGGTACGTCAACCTCTGCATTCAATTAGACGAATTACGTGGCAATTTCCAATTTCCAACAATCCACACGGACGCGACTAAATTTAAGTTCGATCTGTTCTTTTTGCAGCGATTTCGCAAGCGTTCGTCGGCACATGCGAGGTTCCCAGAAAGGAAAGGTACCCAGTGTTTTCGTGCGAGCACTGCCCCATGTATTGGTACAGCAAATTATGCCAGGAAATCGAAGGTAATTTGCGAGAACAGGTGGATTCTTTTTTTTTCTTTTTTTGTAATGATCGCAAAGAAAATTGTCGTGGTCGGGTCTAATGAGCTCGCGTGCGGCTCGTTCGGGTTTTGCAGGACAGAACGACAGGAGGACTCAGAGCATAATTTTCTCGCGGATGGAATTGTTGCCGGAGGACGAGCAGGAAATGGTAGTCAACAAGTACAAAAGCGCCGAGTCCGGTGGCGGCACAGGGACAACGTTGCGCGAGCAAAATCAGTTTTTAATGAGACTGCTGCGCGTTCACTGCGAGACGAAACAAGCCAGGCATGTTCACGATACCGCCGAGAATAGGTACGATTATTATATTTCTCTTCCTCTAGAGAGATCACGTTTCCATACCATCGCCGTGAATACCGTTGAATACCGTTAGGGAAGCCGAGAGTGTACGATCGTTGATTAAAATAAAAGAAAAGAAAAGAAAAGAAAGAAAGAAAGGATTATATTCGAAGCGTGTAAGATGTGAAGTAAGCAGTGCTTTTCGAGTAGCAGTACGGCGATCATGTTGAACGCGATGCGTGTTTCAGGAGCGAGTTTCTGAATCAGTACTTAAGCGTGGGCGTCGGAAGCACAATATTCATGAAAGCGAAGCGATCGCTTACAAATAGTTTTGATAACCTGATGAAGAGGAAGGGTTCGCGGGACGACCTCGGTCTTGGCTCGCATTTGAAGGATACGAGTCACCTCAACACTGTGATAAAAAGTGGTAGCCAAAGCCCAGATATTTCGCGTCAGCCATCGATAGTCGACATATCGCCGGACTCCAGCAGACCGAGGTCGCTGAGGGTCTCTCCGGAACAGCAATTGACTGTCAACACTGGACCAAAGAGCTCGATGATGGACATGTACGCCAACTCTTACAGCTAAACCGTGAATTTATTTCTTTGTAAAATCGGTGTCACCGTGTTCCTCTGATTTCTTTTCCAGTTTCCTGAAGGTAGGAAATTCACCAAAAATGTCGCCGACGGAAGCGGACGGTACCAACTCGGTGCAATCGAACAGCTCTTGGAGGCAAGCGATATTGAACCGGGTCGTCACTCCTAACAAGGATCACGAGAAAGAGAACGATAAGCCAGGAAATATCAATATCATGAAGACGCCTCAGGCGTCTGCGAAGAATAGGACGAAACAAGAATTGAGAGATTTGTGGAAAAAGGCGATCAACCAGCAGTTGATATTAATTAGAATGGAGAAAGAGAACGCGAGGCTCAGGGGTAATTTTTTACCATTTTTTTTTTCAACTAAAACCGGTAAACGAGAATAATAACATTTGCTTTTTGTTTTCCAGTGCGTCAAGAGGAAGCGACTGTTAAAAGAATCAAACTAGAATACGACGAGCTCAGTAGTTGCGCCCGCGAATTAGTAGAAGTGTGGGATCTTCTTGTTAGCAAAGAGTCGAGAGTCTCTACAAAATGTGATAATCAAATGCTGTTGCATGCTATAAAACAAGGTACGCGCGATCAAGATTGTCGATTCGATGGAAACAAACGGTTAATAATAATAAGTTTCCGTTGCGTAGGCGTACCGAAAGGAAAGCGAGGAGAAGTATGGCAATTCCTAGCCGAGCAATTTTGCCTGAAACAGCCGCCCATAGACACACGCGATTTTCCTAACTACAACACACCGTACGATCTGCTTCTGAAACAGCTTACGTCCCAACAACACGCTATTCTTATCGATCTGGGTCGAACGTTCCCAAATCATCCGTACTTCAGTTCAGCCTTAGGGCCTGGACAATTAGCGTTGTTTAATTTGTTAAAAGCTTACTCGCTGCTCGATCACGAGGTCGGCTACTGCCAAGGGCTCAGTTTTGTAGCCGGTGTTCTCTTGCTGCACGTGAGTATCGGTCACGCTAAAACTAGAACAGGGTCGGCCAGATTTTCTTTGAAATAATTGAGCTGTAGAACAGAAACCGGTTAATAATCTCGTGTGTTACTTTTAATCAGATGTCGGAAGACCAAGCATTCTTCCTGTTACGCCACCTGATGTTCCGTAGAGGTCTAAGGAAATTATATCTGCCAGACATGGCAGCGTTGCAATTGTACCTGTACCAATTGTCCAGATTGCTGCACGACAGGCTGCCAGCGATCTACAACCATTTCGACAAGCACGAAGTCTCGCCTACATTGTACGCAGCCCCGTGGTTGCTCACTCTATTCGCCAGTCAATTTCCACTGGGTTTCGTGACCAGGGTCTTCGGTAAATTCGAATCGTCATTTCGGAGTATTCGCGTCGGACCTCGGGTTATTCTTTTATCCCTTTGTGTTCGCAGATTTGCTGTTCCTGGAAAGCACGGAAGTGCTTTTCCGGGTGTCGATGGCGTTGTTGGAAGAGCATCAAGATCAGCTGCTCCGTTGCGACAGTTTCGAAGAGATCATGGAATATCTGAAGGTAACGAATCGTTTTCATGGAATACAGCATTTATTTCGAGAAACTGTTACGAACGATTCCAGCTAATATTCTACGATTTCAGACGCAAGTGCCAGCCGTCGATAAGGAAATTCTAGACCGTGTGATGAAGCGTGTGTTCTATCCCGACCAAGAAATCACAAAGCAACTGAACGAGTACAGAGTAGAGTACCAAGTGTTGCAAGAAGAAATGATATCGGTGAAGCCGCAAATTGAGAACATGGAGAAAATGAAGCATCTGAACAAACAGTTAACGCAGGAGGTCACGCATCTGAACGAGCAACTCGAAGTGAGTTACCAATACATTAATTGGCTGGTGAAACTCACATTTTTAACACTTACTTTAAAGCTTACTGACTTTGCGGAACAGAAAATCTGACTATTTTACCATTACCCTTTTCTTTAATAATCTTTCCATTGCTAGATGACCATGAGCAACTTCCATCGTTTGGAAACGACCCGTTCGATGCAACAGTCGGCTCTCCTGAAACTGGAGTCTCAAAACCGCAGTCTAGAGGTGACTGTCGCGACGTTAGGAGCCTTCGTTCAACAATTATCCGAAACCCGTCCGGACATAGAATATCCTGGCGAGATTCGTCGGATAATAGCGCAGCTGAGTATCGCGGAGAAACGAAGGACAACCTCGGGAAGGTCCTATCCTTTGAAAGTGATCGAGGACAACAACAAATACGGAATGATCAAGAGCAACTCCACCGGAAGAGAGTCGCACAATTTCTTGAAGAACAACAACTCGATCGAGGCGCCGTATCCTCTGAAGTCGACGTTGAGCCAGCCGAATCTAGCCACCAAGCTCGAGAGGGTGTCCTCGTTCTTTTCGAACTCGCACAACCACATACAAAAGCAACGAGCACAACTGGCCGCCCTGAGGAACGAGTACTCGATCGACCAACCGATGCGAAACGACGAGAACGACCCGAAAACGGTCAACATAGACATCCAGATCACCGACACGGTCAGCTCGAGCAACGAGCAAATCGCGCAGATCGACAATCACCACCTCAAGATCGAACAAGTCAACCTGGAGAAGTCGGCTTCGTTGCCATTGAACAACAGGATGAAGCTGAAATCGTCCAAGTCGGCGTACGAATTGGGATCGGTGAAGAAAGTGCCGACCACCAAACTGGAGGCCACGACGGACGACGACGTGACCAACCTAACGGGCACGGTGCACCCTCTGGACACTTGCAGCGACGTCAACTTCAAGTACGGTGGAACCACCAAGTTGAAGTCTATCAAATCTACCAGGCTGCCTAGTCCCAGCGGACAGGAAGAAGGCGTCGGCAAAAACGCTCAAAGCCAGAACGTAGAAACACTGAACAGATAACAATTACTGATGATGCTGCGTTCAAGGAAGATACCTTGGAAGGTAACTACCTTGAGGAAAGTATACCCGACAAACTAACAGCGAACTGTACAATGCGTTTCGTCCTGTATTACTCTCTCGTACAGAGTGTTTCATTTATTTTGATCGCTTGGAGTAATTTCGTTATTTCTAACAACCGGGCTCGACACACACACACGCACACACTCTGTGTAAAGGAAAGTTGTTCGATTTCGAAGGGGGGGGGGGGGGTGTGTGTGTGTGTGAATATTATTAGATCGATGCAAAAGTTCGTGCTGGATTTCGTGTTAAAATACAAGGAAAGAAGCACGAACTTTTTCACCGACCTGATATTTAGTATAATTGCCAGCACGTCTTTCTCACAGCGGATTTTAATATTCGTTTCTGTGATTTTATTCTTGTACAATACTGATAAAAAAAAAGTGACGGAATACTTCAAATTGTTAGGATAAGTGAACCACCCTGCATATAACTCATACACTTTTGATACAATGATCGCTTTTCATTTTTTATCGAACGTTACCTTGGGCGGATTGTCGACCGCACCGCCTGGGATCCGTACTTCCCCTTTTACGATACTTATACCAATGATTTTAATACCTTATCGCGTGTGGAAGATTTAGAGAGAATGAGAGAAACAGAGTCAATTTATATAATATATTAAAATACGATTAGTTGAGGATATTAGTATATAAATATACGTGTGTGTGTATATATACACAGAGAGAGAGAGAGAGAGAGAGAGAGAGAGAGAGAGAGAGAGAGAGAGAGAGAGAGAGAGAGAGAGAAGAAATTAGAATGAAGCTGTGAGATAAGTTAGTACCTACTAAAAATATTTATCTATTTCGCATAGTGGATATCCATTCTGACTAGTAGGAGAGAGTATAGGGAACATTTATATGAATATATAATATATGTGCGAACGTGCCGATTGTAAGAAATTTGTTTAAAACGACAGTAACACAGATGAATTCGAGCGTACTATATAATAGGATAGGATTTTGTAGCGGAGACCCTTGTAAAATATAAAAATTTACGGACGATGTCGACGTGTTACTGAATGCAAACTAAATTTCTTAGAGTCCAGCAGACAGAGTTCGTATCCGTAAGTTAAACCGAGGATCAGAGTGTACTGTAGGTAGGTTGTTGCAAAAATAATAGGAATTCGTTAAAGAATGTATTCACTGTTTGTTCGGACAACGATCGATCATTCGTTGTTGGCACTAAAACATGTTCAGCATTCTATATCTGAACGAACGAGTCGATTAAACTTCTGAACGGCCTTTCGAAGCTGTTCGAAAGCTTTCCTCGAAACTTGACGCTTCGAGCGTTGCAATAGAAACTATATTACCGTCTCGATTAAAACTAAAAAAAAACACCCTCACACACAGAAAAGTTCCTATTACTTTTGCGCGAACCGTCGCGAAAAGTGCCAAACTTTCCAAAAACGAATATCAAGAATTGTGAATAGCGGGTAGGGAAAGAGCAAGTGTTTTATTAAACGATCATCAGAGAACGTGTAACTATACCGTGTATAATTGGGAGACGCATATTTATAAAATATAATTGATAGACTATTGTGCACTGATTCGAGGAATCAAGTATTACTATTTTTGCACAAAACGAAGCCTTGTGATATCAGGGATACAATTAATGCCATTCAGCATTGTAACAGTACCATTTTTCCCGATTACACAAAGAAGAAGAAGGAGAAGAAGAAAGAAACCGAAAAGAACGCAAAGTCGACAAACTGTAACTGTAACAATACTCACTTAACGTTGGCGGCGAGTGTTATCGACCGTTTCATTGTCAACCGATCGCGCGATTTATTCGTCTCGAAGTAAAAAGAGTAAAATATTTTCGGTCTCGCGGCAACACAGTTTCATATTAAAGGAGAAAAAGAAGGAACGAGACCGAGGAACACGTTGAAGAATACGTTTGTATAGTAATCGTTAGGAACTATAAAATATTTTGTAGCGTTCAAATTTGTATCTTCCAACTAGTGATTTGTACGAATAGATTTTAGACGTTAATTATACATTGTGATTGAGAGAATACAGAAGTAAGTAAGATATAACCCCAGTTTTTTCGAATATTTCTAGACTTAATGGACACGTTGTTACTGTTAGCTTAGATTAAAGTCGACACCGTTTACGCCCTCCGCTCGTACTTACATTTGATTGCGATAGTATAATTCTCGAAGAGAGTATTTTGAATGACAGAAAAGAAAACGTCGACGCATGAATTTATACCGGTTTGTATACATCGAGAAATTCATCAAATTTTCTCCGGCTATTATACCGAATTTTTACATCGTTGCGTATTCGTGCGACTTGGAGAAATCGAATTGGAGCAATCCAATTGTAATTCCCAGAAACAAGAAACGGAAAAGCGTGAAAAACGTGAAACTCTTTTATATGAACTCACAAAATGTTACTTTATTATCGTCCTGTACGTGGATCAACAAATCAAAATATGTGCAATTCATTTTTTTACGAGCAACATTCTACTCTGCCTGACAAAGATGTGCCGTTAAAACCTTTTCTCCTGTCTGTATATTATATAAAATTCTCATAAAAGATAACATTAAAATCTCTAATGCTTCGACTTTGATATGCTGGTCCTGAAAAAGAGAAATAACAAATGATTTTTCCTATGGACAACTATTTGAAATTCACAGTCTAGATATTACAGAGTACGAAATCTTACGTTTGCATTTGTTTACTTCCACTGAGAACTATATAGGGTGATTGAGTCTCCTTTTGTTTCGCTTGCAACAGATTAAGGGTACCCAAGGGTGTGTCTGTGGACGACATTCGTTTCATTAGGACTTCCTGTTCCGCCTTCTTCATTCGTTTTTCAACCTGAAAATTCGACAATTCTTATTTCAAAAATTCTTGATCACTAATTCTTTTTTTTTTTATTTTCAAAACATTAAGCACCGGTAATGTATGTAACATGATATTTGGTCCTCTCGGGGTTTCAAATTCATTTACCAATCCTCTTCCCCCTCTTTCCACTCTCACCATTGCCTTTTCTGCGGGACCTACTGTTTATGGTGGGTTCCGAACCACCTTTCGCCAACAACACGTGAAAAACACCCCGGGTGGGTCACATTCCGGTTTTTTTTTACCAGATGGTCACCCATCCTAGTGCCGTTCACCTTCCACATTGTTTAACTTCGGTGTATATGTTAAACAGAGAAAATGTGTTTGATATCCGCAATTATCCGATTGCAATTACCTTGTTTTTTCCGGGTCCTTTCCCGTGGAATTTATGAGAAAGATATCTGAAAGCTTCCTTTGCACTGAGGACGTGTCCATCGTCGTCAATGTACTCCAGTTTGACGTTCGGTTTGAAGCCATCTTTCTCTTTGAATTCGGAGGTAGGACCGTTAAAGCGATCTCTTCTACCAAATTTGTCGTCATCCCTACAACAATACAAGATGTGGATAAAACGACAGAAAAAAAGTGCAACCATGTGGTGTATAGTAAACTTTCGTAGAATTTACAGTAGCCCAAGAAATTCGGTGTTCGAAAATTTAAGTATATAGCGAATGTCGTTGGAAAAATTGATATTTCAAAGCGAACTACTGCCTCTTGAAGATATATTACATTATGCGATTAGGTCAACGTAAATCTAAACAAGTCAATGTAAATATAATTACAGCTACCCTATTATTAAACTAAACTGTATTTTTCTTCGTTCGAGAAAAACTTAAACGAAAACTACTACGAGACATCCCTATTCTAACGGAGCCTTTCCACAATACGGTTCACATGTTGGCACATACAATATGTACGCTTTTTTTTTAGAAAAAAAAAAAACATGGTAATAAAAGATCATTATGAACGAGTTGCTCGTTGTTTGTATCGTATATGAACATACGCGCTAGGACTGTATTATGTACACATATATAACACGACCACCGGATGATACGTTTCTATTGGATGATTCGTTAGTTTATTCGGTTAGTTCAGATGCGATTTCCACGCTGGACTTGTCTAGAATCTCTGGTACAGATCTTGTTCGGCGACGGTAGAATCGCATAATATAAACATACCTCAATAAATCCTCTTTTTCGGGCCTTTGATCGTCTCCGACAAAGCAGTTAACTCTTGTTGCGGTAGCGGATCATCCATTTCCGAGCACCGAAATCCGGGCTCTATTTAAGACTGTTAACTAACAGTTTGAAATTCACTAGAGACTCGTCCAACAACATTGTCGAATACATTCAATAGAAGAATATTTCTTACACAACCGTTTGACAGGGTCACAATTTATACCGTGAACGTGTTGCCAAGAAAGCTTCTTGTATCGAAGAATAGCGATGCTCCGTACATACCCGTAAGTTTTGTCCTCTATCGAATAGTTCTGCGCTTGCAGATGAGCGAATCGAGACGCGGATGGTCGACTACTGTCTTCCTTTTGCAAGTAACCTTTGCTCATGGCGAGCTTCAAAGCTCCGCCAACGCCATGTCCGAGCGAAGGCTCGGCGTCCAAAATAGCAGCTTCCATTGCTACTGGCTCGGACGCGCTTTCGTCTATTAAAAAATACAGAAAGTTTGATTTATATTCGAAAAAATAATTCTGTCATAAAAAATCTGTGACGGAAGTCGACAAAGACGACAAAGATACCTAGTTGTACAGTGTTCCAGGCGCCGCGACCATCGTCCTCTTCTTCGTTCGCGGGCGGTTCCTCTTTGATCCCGTCCATCTCAAAGTCCTACACAACGATAATAACATCGTTTCAAACATATTACAATCGACAAGAAAGCAGGAGCAAACGGGTTAAGAATTTGTGTTCCAATACCATAAGTTCCTGGCCATTCTCTTCCCTGTTTCCAGCGAGGCCGTAAGTAGGAATGTCTCCCAAAGTTCGACAAAATTCCGCGGTCGCGTTCAATACAATATTCCCGGATTGATTCTCCTCCGAACCAGACGGTTCCTGTTTGATGGTCTCTACGACTTTCTCGATACTCGATAAATGCAATTCCTTCGAGCGCTGCGCTTTCTTCAACGTTAATTGCAGTTCGAGGTCCTTGTCGTCGTCTTCCAATTTTGTTCCACTGAGATCCTCGGAGGGACCTCCTAAGTCGTCCACATCTAAACTATCGTTATTTTTTGCTTCCTCGGGCCGTTTGCTTCTTCTGCTTCCCAAGTCTCGAAGATAATCGTTATCCTCAGGAATTAAATCTTCCGCTTTCAGTTTTTTCCGAATCTTTCGAACCTGCAAAAGCACGTTCGAGCATAGCAAAATGTGTACAGAAACGATGCGTGATCATCGAAAAATCATCGAAAAAATGAAAGAAAGATTATTACCTTTTTCTTTGGTTTCTTAAACTTGGCAAGTTCTTCGTCGTTATAATACTCGCTAGCTAGCTTTGGCTCTGCTACCAACAACGATTCCAATTGTTTATTATTTGCCAAACGCTGCTTAACGTAATCGAGCTTCGCTTTGCTATCTTTCTGTTTCATTCCCAATACGAAATGATCTTTCTTTTCGCCCTCGATTTCCTCGTCGTACTTTTCCAATATTGTCTTTTTCGGGAAACCATACTCGTCGAAATTGTCTTCGTCGTACGCGTCGTAACCCGGCTTCTTAGTCTTATTCAATATATTACGTTGGTAACGCTCTTCGTCGGTTATGTTCACATTTACGAGTACGTCTTCGCCATCCTTTAATACTTCTTGGTCTTTCAGAGTCAAGATTACTGTTTTACCCGCTTCAAACTTGTTCTAGTAAACGATCAAAGCATTATCAGAAATTGTAGAATATATCGTTAATATAACATTCGTATTTGAATTTTGGGTTAGACTCGTTGAAACACGACAACGGGTTACAACAGGAAACAGTATACCCTTATAAATACTTACAATATTATGCTCAACTTTGAGACGTTTCAAATTCTTTTCAGTGTACGCCGTGCTTCGTGCAGCAGCTATTTCCTCCTTCACCAAATTCTCAAGTCCAAACTCTTCGTCCAACTGATCCAACATTTTTGCCTAAATCAAAATTAGAGCGTTAAACCTTTCTATTGCCTCGACTTTGTTGAACATCGAAGAATTCTTATAAAAGATCGTACCCTCTCTTCCGCTTTCCTCTTTTCCTCCTCCAAACGTCTGGTTTTATCGATCCAAGCTTTGGTGTCATCGTCGGAATCGCACTCGCCCAAGGCTTTTACTTTAGATAAATTAGCTTCGATCTGTCTCTTCTGTTTCTGAGTACCAATTTTCTCCTTTAGCTTTTGCGTTCTCAACTTCTCGTTAACGTCGGGTGCAGGCTTATGGTAAAACTCTCCCAGATCGTCCTTAATCTTGTTGGAATCATCTTTCGGCGTACTATCGACTTCCAAAGGTTTCAAACCTAATTTTGCTCGCAGTTTATTCGTCTCTTCGATGGACAAAGAGGTTTGCGCCGCTCCTCCTTTGCTGGGAGAAGGACTGTGTTGTTTGGAAATCTCTGGGGGTGGAGGCGTGGATGGGTGCGAAGACTTGGATATTTTTGGAGGTGGCGGAGCGTTGACTATCTCGACTGAAATTAAATAAACGCAGCATTAACTGATACTAAGTACAACGTGTTTATCATAAAAAATGCTTATGTACCTATGCAAGATATAAATATTATTCGCTTCAGTTCCCTCCAAATTATTTAATCTTGAGACTGCTAAATGCATTTTTCTGTCTAGGCGACACAAGATATTTTCGAAACCAGAGAGGACCGATAAGATACGATACGATACGATACGATACGATACGATACGATACGATACGAACCTAACCGAGAACCGAAAGTGCGTATCGTTAACGGGAAACTGCTCGCAAACAACGATACATTAGGGGAACACGACGTACGGTGGATATTGCAAGATCCGAGCGACACCGTACAGAAACCGCGTGTCTCTAATATCGTAAGAATTAACTTAATCAGATAATAACCATCGCTGTCATAATCCTTGCGCTCTTTCCTTCTATGCTTTTTGTGATGCCTGTGCTTTTCCGATTTCTCGCGCTCAGGCGTGTAACTTCGTGATCGGCTACGGTGACGCTTCTTCTTCGCGTCCCGACTCTTTTCGGTTTTGTGCCGTTTATTCGAACCCATTTCTTGATTGACAACCCGCGACCGAGATATTTCTTGTACTTTCGTTGGATCCTTCGCAATACACGATAACCAACTTTTAGTACACTCATTCGGCTACACGCTCGTATACGCTTCCGCCATCTTATTTCTTCTGCACTGTTCTGCACATGCGCTGACATGCGCTCGAAATGGCTCGAAACTCGAAACCACCTCGAAAGCCGTGCGACGTGCAATACCCCAACACTATGGACATGAACACCGACTGACACGGACAGACACGGACAGACTGCCATGCCGGCTCCGGTCCGGTGTTATTCACATAGGCAATTAGGCAAGTGGGCACTTCTCGCTGCTTCTCACTGCTTATCACGGCGAGAATCTTCTTAGTAGCGGACTTCTGTACCGACGAGACGCGTCGATGGCCTTCTGCACCGACCAGATAAATACTCTTACACGTCTTACAGACTGCCAGCCCCCGTGTTGTTCAGTGCTAATCCGCGGGACGATAACGGTGGAAATTACAGTGATCTGAAACACCACATCGCTACAAAGTTTCACCACTAGTATAAAAGCGCAGATAAATTGTAGTATGTTCACCTATGTATATGTGTTAGAATATAAGGTAAGTTATGTACATGTACAATATCATCATTTTATGTACGCAAATGCAGTGAATAAATAAAGACAATGTCATAAAGAACCGCATCTATTTATTGCACCACCTTCCTGAACGTCTGATTTGCCGATGACTTGTACTACTGAATTTCGGATACCTCCTTCGACATCATATTCTCCTAATACCAAGTTCAATTTTCCAGACTTTCGAAAATTTTCAACAATTTTCGACCGTCTGACTTGTCGTTGACTTGTACTACTGAAATTCGAATACCTCCTTTGACATCATGTTCTCCTAATACCGAGTTCACTTTTCGAGGAAATTTTCGAAAAACTCGATTTTTCAACCGTCTGACTTGTCGTTGACTTGTACTACTGAAATTCGAATACCTCCTTTGACATCATGTTCTCCTAATACCGAGTTCACTTTTCGAGGAAATTTTCGAAAAACTCGATTTTTCAACCGTCTGACTTGTCGTTGACTTGTACTACTGAAATTCGAATACCTCCTTTGACATCATGTTCTCCTAATACCGAGTTCACTTTTCGAGGAAATTTTCGAAAAACTCGATTTTTCAACCGTCTGACTTGTCGTTGACTTGTACTACTGAAATTCGAATACCTCCTTTGACATCATGTTCTCCTAATACCGAGTTCACTTTTCGAGGAAATTTTCGAAAAACTCGATTTTTCAACCGTCTGACTTGTCGTTGACTTGTACTACTGAAATTCGAATACCTCCTTTGACATCATGTTCTCCTAATACCGAGTTCACTTTTCGAGGAAATTTTCGAAAAACTCGATTTTTCAACCGTCTGACTTGTCGTTGACTTGTACTACTGAAATTCGAATACCTCCTTTGACATCATGTTCTCCTAATACCGAGTTCACTTTTCGAGGAAATTTTCGAAAAACTCGATTTTTCAACCGTCTGACTTGTCGTTGACTTGTACTACTGAAATTCGAATACCTCCTTTGACATCATGTTCTCCTAATACCGAGTTCACTTTTCGAGGAAATTTTCGAAAAACTCGATTTTTCAACCGTCTGACTTGTCGTTGACTTGTACTACTGAAATTCGAATACCTCCTTTGACATCATGTTCTCCTAATACCGAGTTCACTTTTCGAGGAAATTTTCGAAAAACTCGATTTTTCAACCGTCTGACTTGTCGTTGACTTGTACTACTGAAATTCGAATACCTCCTTTGACATCATGTTCTCCTAATACCGAGTTCACTTTTCGAGGAAATTTTCGAAAAACTCGATTTTTCAACCGTCTGACTTGTCGTTGACTTGTACTACTGAAATTCGAATACCTCCTTTGACATCATGTTCTCCTAATACCGAGTGCACTTTTCGAGGAAATTTTCGAAAAACTCGATTTTTCGACCGTCTGACTTGTCGTTAACTTATACTACTGAAATTCGGATACCTCCTTTGACATCATGTTCTCCTAATACCGAGTTCACTTTTCGAGGAAATTTTCGAAAAACTCGATTTTTCAACCGTCTGACTTGTCGTTGACTTGTACTACTGAAATTCGAATACCTCCTTTGACATCATGTTCTCCTAATACCGAGTTCACTTTTCGAGGAAATTTTCGAAAAACTCGATTTTTCAATCGTCTGACTTGTCGTTGACTTGTACTACTGAAATTCGAATACCTCCTTTGACATCATGTTCTCCTAATACCGAGTTCACTTTTCGAGGAAATTTTCGAAAAACTCGACTTTTCAACCGTCTGACTTGTCGTTGACTTGTACTACTGAAATTCGAATACCTCCTTTGACATCATGTTCTCCTAATACCGAGTGCACTTTTCGAGGAAATTTTCGAAAAACTCGATTTTTCGACCGTCTGACTTGTCGTTAACTTATACTACTGAAATTCGGATACCTCCTTCGACATCATGTTCTCCTAATACCGAGTTCAATTTTCGAGGTTTTCGAAAATTTCCTCGATTTTTGAACTCGGTATTAGGAGAACATAATGTCGAAGGAGGTATCCGATTTTCAGTAGTATAAGTCAACGACAAGTCAGTCGTTCGAAATACCGAAATTTTCGAAATTTCCTCGATTTTTGAACTCGGTATTAGGAGAACATAATGTCGAAGGAGGTATCCGAATTTCAGTAGTACAAATCAACGACAAGTCAGACGGTCGAAAATTGGTGAAACTTATAAGCTCTTATTAAAAACTCAAGTTTTGTCGAATTGAAAGATTAAATTTATTAAATTAGAATTTAAAGCTTTAATGAAAATTTTCGAAGATGTTAATCTAATTCTACTATCACACATTCATATACAGGGTAGGGAAGAAAGAACACATTAATTGTTGTAAGTAATATGTTTTATTTTTCACCACAATTGTACAATATTTTTATAATTATTAGTATATTACATGTGTATCGCGACGGGATGAGGCGAAGGTGTCTGTCTGGCAGGGTGCGATGACGTAGAGGTACGAATGTCCAATGTCCATGCTATTATACGAATGTGTATGGTTGCTGTCGAGAGACAAGTGTAACTTACTGCGTACTGAATTGCTAGGAACAGAAAGGAACACAATTAGCACACGATGGATACATAGAGATTGGGGAAAGTGATAGAACCATAGTAGCTCAAGGCTCGAAGCAATATTATTCGCGTTGATGCAAAAATCAAATGTAAAAGTTTGTATAATAAATTTTGATGTGGGGGAATGTAGCATTGTAAAGTGTTATGGAAAGTAATAAATTTAAAATAATCGTGGATATTAATTTACACTCTAGTATGCAATACTATCGAAAATTCAAAGTGTGCAGCTCGGTATTATCCTTTATTGATAAGTCGAGTATTTATTACGTCGAGTAATTAAGGAGAAATAGGATAGGCAAAAGTGCGAATTTGACAAACAGCAGCAGGAGGAAAAACACTAGTCCAACATCAAAAATTGTAAAAATGTTTCGAACACAGAACTGTCAAAATTTCTCCTCCAATGGAAATAGCAATAATATTTTTGGAGACAAACATTGGAAATGATTGGTCAGTGAAAAGAGTTGTAAGTGGACCGAGAGTGAACAACGCAAAAAGCATACACAAATATTTAAATTAAAACTCACCAAGGAAACCCTAATTACTCCTGTCCACACTAACACATTATTATTCTCGGTTCCCCTTCTAGCAGGCAACGCGCTTCTCAAGTTTCGGTTCCCCTTCTAGCAGGCAACCCACTATTCAAGTTCCGGTTCCCCTTCTAGCAGGCAACCCGGGGACTTGACCATCGACGAGCGATGCCAACGCCCGTGCTATTCCGCGGGACGGTAAGTGGGCGAAATAGCCGCAGGGATAACGTGGAAATTACAGTGATCTGAAATACCACATCCGTAAAAGTTCCACCACCGACACGAATAGTATTAAAATAGATCCAAAACATCGTCTGAAATATGGCGGAGAATGTAACATTTAATAATAATTGACAGGCGCGTTAATAAAAAATTTAAATGAACAAGCTTTAATAATATATTTTATTCCGATGAAATGTGCCATTGCAAATTGTTATGGAAGGGAATAGGTTTGAAATAATCGTGGGTATAAATTTACATTCTAGTATACCATATTAACGATAATTCAAAGTGTGCAGCTATTAGCTCGGTATTATCCTTTATTCGTAAGATACTGGAAGTTCTTACGAATAGAGGATAATACCGATTACCAGGTCTCACCACGTGGAGGTTGCTGCACACGAGACCCGGAAAGGGAGTCAGAACGAATGCAATATTCCTTCTGGCTCCCTTTCTTACAACGCCGAACTTATACTAATATACTACGCAAGTACGTCGAGTAATTATCGCGGAGCAAAAGGGTGTGAATCGGAGAAGAAGTCTCCGATCCACGGGGGACACAAAGCGAATCAGGCTGAAGGCTCTGATTCTATCAAGAAGAAAGAAAAAAATAAACAAACCAGAGCAGAAGGCTCTGATTCTTTGAAAATGAAAAACTAAGCAAACCAGAGCAGAAGGCTTTGGTTTGAGGGTGACGCGAGCAATGGTCGAGAGGAGTTCCGACACCGATACCAACTGCAACAACCACCTGCCGCCATTGACGGACATGGGTGGAAAAATTTTACGGTTGAGTGGTAAAGAGCGGACACAACGCGTCTCGACCCCCCCATTAATATAAACTACCGCGAACTCCCCGTACCAATAAATCTGGTACATACTACATGCGAGCAAAAGTGTCCGACACAGTAGAAGACTGTGTCGGAGTAAAAAAAGAAACGAACAAAGTGGATTTACGGCGATAATTACTCGACGTGTTTACAACGACGATATATATTCGTAATAACTAACGCACAAATAAAGTCTTATCGAATAACGCAACTTAATTATACGTGCCGTCTTCTATGGTGTGTGACCTCCTCTTCTTGGTGTGTCTTCTTCGTCGACGATGAAAGACGTCGGCTGTGGAAATTCTAACTGAAACAAACTAATCATATTTAGACGCCACACAAAATCCTGCACACGAGTGCAAACCCAACAAAACCACCAGAACAAAACAACATTCAGCACTCGAAACCAAACAAGAAACCAACTAACGACAGCAACCTACAAATCAGAAAACGAGCTCTCGTGAGCAAACCAGAAAACGAACTCTCGTGAGCAAACCAAAAAGCGAACTCTCGTGAGCGAGCCTAACCGACCTATAGGCGATTCGGGTAGCCCCAGGGACGCGACTCCCCGTACTCACTCACGGTCCCATCCGTGAGTGAGCCCCTGAGGGAACTCCGATCGGAGGCAGACCAATTTTCAACAAGACATGAAAATTTTTTGAAGTGTAACTTGTGAAAGTTACAAAATGAATTGTTGGAGAATCAGAAATTAAAGTTGGAATGTTTACTGACTGAACAAGTACTTTGAAATAACGAACTGCAGTTGGCCAAGGGTGAACGAAGAAAGCATCGATGTACCTTTAGGCACCGGCAAGCTAGCTGAAAGTAAATTCATAAGCAATTTAATGAAATTAGTTTCTATATTTTGCAAGTTTTAAACTCTATCAAAAATTGTTTACGTGCAGCTATTAGCTCGACATTATCCTTTATTCGTAAGATAGTGGTGGTCTTACGAATAAAGAATAATGCCGATTGCCCAGGTCACACCACGTGGAGGTTGCTGCACAAGAGACCCGGAAAGGGAGTCAGAACGAATGCGATATTCCTTCTGGCTCCCTTTCTTACAACGCCGGACTTATACTAAGTT
This sequence comes from Lasioglossum morio, assembly GCA_916610235.2. Classification (NCBI taxonomy): domain Eukaryota; kingdom Metazoa; phylum Arthropoda; class Insecta; order Hymenoptera; family Halictidae; genus Lasioglossum; species Lasioglossum morio. The sequence continues at coordinate 723,707 of OU744323.1, forward strand.
ACGCAAGTACGTCGAGTAATTATCGCGGAGCAAAAGGGTGTGAAACGGAGAAGAAGTCCCCGATTCACGGGGGACAAAAAGCGAATCAGGCTGAAGGCTCTGATTCTTTCAAGAAGAGAGAAAAAATACACAAACCAGGGCAGAAGGCTCTGATTCTTTGAAAAAGAAAAACTAAGCAAACCAGAGCAGAAGGCTCAGATTTGAGGGTAACGCGAGCAATGGTCGAGAGGAGTTCCGACACCGATACCAGCTGCATCAACCACCTGCCGCCATTGACGGACATGGGAGGAAAATTTTTACGGACGAGTGGTAAAGAGCGGACACAACGCGTCTCGACCCCCCCATTAATTAATAAACTACCGCGAACTCCCCGTACCAATAAATCTGGTACATACTACATGCGAGCAAAAGTGTCCGACACAGTAGAAGACTGTGTCGGAGTAAAAACAAAAACGAATAAAGTGAATTTACGGCGATAATTACTCGACGTATGTACAACGACGACATACAATTAAAGTCTTAGTAACTAACGCAACTTAACTATACGCTGTGAAGTCTTCTTTGGAGATTGTCCTCCTCTACTTGGTGAGTCTTCTTCGGTGTTTGTCCTCCTCTTCTTGGTGTGTCGTCTCCGTCGACGATGAAAGACTGCTGAATCATAACTGAAACAGACTAATGATAATTAAAGCAAACACAAACCCCGCACACGAGTGCGAACTCCTACTGAAACACCAGAACAATACAACCAAACACACGAGACCATACGAGAGACCACATGACAAGAGCAAACAAGAAAAAGCAGAACCAGAAAAAGAGCTCACGTGAGCAAACCAGAAAACGAGCTCATGAGAGCCAACCCAACCCCGCACACGAGGGCAACCAGACCGACCTATAGGCGATTCGGGTAGCCCCAGGGACGCGACTCCCCGTACTCGCTCACGGTCCCATCCGTGAGTGAGCCCCTGAGGGAACTCCGATCGGAGGAAGACCAATTTTCAACAAGATGTAAAAATTTTCGAAGAGGAACTTCAGAAAGTTCCGATGTGAACACTTTGGAAAATCAGAAATTCAAATTGGAATGTTCACTAACTGAACAAGTTCTTTGAAACAGCGAACTAGATGTGAGCCAAGGGTAAACGAACAAATCATCTATGTATGGTCGACTGCGAGCTAGCTGAAAGTAAATTCATATTCAATGTAATGAAATAATATGTTTCTATATTTTGCAAGTTTTAAAGTCTATCAAAAATTGTACACGTGCAGCTATTAGCTCGACATTATTCTTTATTCGTAGGAAACTGGAAGTTCTTACGAATAAAGAATAATGCCGATTGCCCAGGTCTCACCACGTGGAGGTTGCTGCACACGAGACCCGGAAAGGGAGTCAGAACGAATGCAATATTCCTTCTGGCTCCCTTTCTTACAACGCAGAACTTATAATACTAATATACTACGCAAATACGTCGAGTAATTATCGCGGAGCAAAAGGGTGTGAATCGGAGAAGAAGTCTCCGAATCACAGGGGACAAAAGGCGAATGCAGGCTGAAGGCTCTGATTCTTTCAAAGAGAAAAGCTGAACCAGAGCTGAAGGCTCTGATCCTTTAAAAATAACCGAACCAGAGCAAAAGGCTCTGGTTCGAGGGTGACGCGAGCAATGGTCGAGAGGAGTTCCGACTACAATACCAACTTCAACAACCACCTGCCGCCAGAGACGGACATGGGTGGAAAATTTTTACCGATGAGTGGTAAAGAGCGGACACAACGCGTCTCGACCCCCCCATTAATATACTAACTATCGCGAACTCCCGTACCAATAAATCTGGTACATACTACGTACGAACAAAGGTGTCCGACACAGTAGAAGACTGTGTCGGAGTAAAAAAAAACGAACAAAGTGAATTTACGGCGATAATTACTCGACGTATGTACAACGACGAAATACAATATTAATTCTAGTATAAAATAAAGTATTAATAAGTAACACTACTTAAATATACACTGTTTTCTTCTTTGTTGTGTGTCCACCTCTTCTTGATGTGTCCTCTTCGTTGACAATCAAAGACGTCCAGCTGTTGTATCCTAACTGGAACAGACTAATTATATTTAGACCCAACGCAAAACCCCGCACACGAGTGCGAATTAGAACATGACCACCGAGACAAGAGAACAATCCGAACACGAGACCAAACGAAAAACCAGCTGACGAGAACAAACCAGAAAACGAGCTCTCGAGAGCAAACCAGAAAAAGAGCTCATGAGAGCCAAACCAACCCCGCACATGAGTACAACTGACCCACCTGTCTGGCTGGCTGGATGGTAGAATGGATGGATAGATGGATGGATGGCTGGCTGTCTGACTGTAGTAGTATAGCTGAAACAGACTAATAATAGTTATAGACAACACATAATGCCGCACACCTGTACGAATTCCTACTAGACAACAAGTCCAACTGACGAGAGAAAACCAAAAAACGAGAAAACGAGAAAACCAGAAGAACCAAAAAGCGAGAATACGAGAAAACCAGAAGAACCAAAAAACGAACTCACAAGAGTAAATTCGACGAGCAGCTGACGTGAGCCTACCTACCAACAGCTCACGAAAGCCAAACTAACCCCGCACACGAGTGCGGCCTGTCTAAACTATAGGCGATTCGGGTAGCCCCAGGGACGCGACTCCCCGTACTCGCTCAAGGCCCCACCCGTGAGCGAGCCCCTGAGGGAACTCCGATCGGAGGAATACCAATTTTCAACAAGTTGTAAAAATTTTCGAAGAGAAACTTCTGAAAGTTCCGATGTGAACACTTTGGAAATCAGAAATTAAAATTGTCTTGTTCACTGACTGAGCAAGTACTTCGAAATAACGAACCGAAGGTGGCCAAGGGTAAACGAACGAAGCAATGATGTACCCTTGGCCAACTGCGAGCCAGCTCAAAGTAAATTCATATTCAATTCAATGAGATATATTGTAACATTTTACCATTCTTAAATTCCATTACACATTTTTATCAAAAATTGTATATGTGCAGCTATTAGCTCGACATTATTCTTTATTCGTAAGATACTAGAAGTTCTTACGAATAAAGAATAATGCCGATTGCCCAGGTCTCACCACGTGGAGGTTGCTGCACAAGAGACCCGGAAAGGGAGTCAGAACGAATGCGATATTCCTTCTGGCTCCCTTTCTTACAACGCCGAACTTATACTAATATACTACGCAAGTACGTCGAATAATTATCGCGGAGCAAAAGGGTGTGAATCGGAGAAGAAGTCTCCGAATCACAGGGGACAAAAGGCGAATGCAGGCTGAAGGCTCTGATTCTTTCAAGAAGAGAGAAAAACTAAGCAAACCAGAGCAGAAGGCTCTGGTTTGAGGGTAACGCGAGCAATGGTCGAGAGGAGTTCCGACTACAATACCAACTTCAACAACCACCTGCCGCCAGAGACGGACATGGGTGGAAAATTTTTACCGATGCGTGGTAAAGAGCGGACACAACGCGTCTCGACCCCCCCATTAATATACTAACTACCGCGAACTCCCGTACCAATAAATCTGGTACATACTACGTACGAGCAAAGGTGTCCGACACAGTAGAAGACTGTGTCGGAGTAAAAACAAAAACGAACAAAGTGAATTTACGGCGATAATTACTCGACGTGTATACAACGACGATATACAATTCTTAATAACTATCGCATAAAATAAAGTATTACTGGCTAACGCAACTTAACTATAACGGCGTTGTCTTCTTTGGCGAGTGTCCTCCTCTTCTTTGTGTAATCAGGACAAGAGAAGAGTCCGCATAGAAGACGAAAAGGAGAAACCAGATGATGAGAACATACTAAAAAGGAGAAAACGAACTCACGAAAGCAAACCAAACTAAGTTCGCACACGTGTGCGGCTTGAAAAAGCTATAGGCGATTCGGGTAGCCCCAGGGACGCGACTCCCCGTACTCGCTCAAGGCCCCACCCGTGAGCGAGCCCCTGAGGGAACTTTGATCGCAACTCACTTACCTTCTCACGTTGTCTTCTGCCAATCCTCCTCCTCTCATCTCCTCTTCTTCCATCTTCAGTCATCCTTCCTTCCTTCTTCTTCGAGTTGTCGGTTTCTGTTTCTGTTTCTGTATCTGTTTCTGGCTCTGTTTCTGTATCTGTTAACCGTCTCCGTTTCTGGGCCCGTTTCCGTTTCTGTGACTGTTTCTGTGTCTGTGACTGTTTCTGTTTCCGCTATCTGTGTCTATTGTATATGGTTTTGATATCTATTTGCATGTTTTAATGCGTTTAGTATCTTAGACTCATATACAATAGTTTCCGTTTCTGTTTCTGTTCCCGTTTCCGTTTCTGTTCCCGTTTCTGTATCTGTTTCTGTTTCTGACACCGTGTCTCCGTGATCCGTTTCTGTTTCCGTTTCTGTTTCCGGTACTGTTTCTGTTTCTGTTTTCCGACAACTCTCCTTTGGGATGTGCCCTCTTCCTTCTCTGTGCCCTCTTCGTTCGACGATAAGGATGGATGACTGGCTGGCTGGCTGGCTGGCTGGCTGGCTGGATGGATGGATGGATGGATGGATGGATGGATGGATGGATGGATGGCTGGTTGGCTGAATGGATGGATGGTTGGCTCTCTGGCTGTAGTACTCTAGTTGAAACAGACTAATAATTGTTATACACAACACATAATGCCGCACACGTGTGCGAATTCCTACTGAACCACCAGTACAGCTGACGAGAGAGAACCAAAAAACAAGATAACGAGAAAACATGAAAACAAGAAAACGAGAAAACCAGAAGAACCAGAAAATGAGAAAACCAGAAAACGAGAAATCGAGAAAACCAGAAAACGAGAAAACCAGAAAACGAGATGACCAGAAAAAGAGTTGACGAGAGTAAACCAGATGACCAGCTCACGAGAGCCAACATATCACCAGCTCACGAGAGCCAACATATCACCAGCTCACGAGAGCCAAACTAACCCCGCACACGAGTGCGGCCTGACAGAGCTATAGGCGATTCGGGTAGCCCCAGGGACGCGACTCCCCGTACTCGCTCAAGGCCCCACCCGTGAGCGAGCCCCTGAGGGAACTCCGATCGGAGAAATACCAATTTTCAACAAGATGTGCAAATTTTTCGAAGAAGAACTTGTCAAAGTTCTGATGTGAACACTTATCACATCAGAAATTAAAATTGACTTGTTCACTGACTGAACGTGTACTTCGAAACAACGAACCGAATGTGGCCAAGGATAAACGAACAAACCATCGATGTATCCTTGGCCGAGTGCGAGCTAGCTGGAAGTAAATTCATATTCAATATAATGAAATATGTTCCTATATTTTGCAAGTTTTAAACTCTATCAAAAAGTGTACATGTGCAGCTATTAGCTCGGCATTATCCTTTATTCGTGAGATGCTGAAAGTTCTTACGAATAAAGGATAATGCCGATTGCCCAGGTCTCACCACGTGGAGGTTGCTGCACAAGAGACCCGGAAAGGGAGTCAGAACGAATGCGATATTCCTTCTGGCTCCCTTTCTTACAACACCGAACTACCAAGTTATGCAAGTACGTCGAGTAATTATCGAGAAATTAGATAGGCAAAAGTGCGAATTTGACAAACAGAAGTAGGAAGAAAAACACAAGTCCAACATCAGAAATATAAATATATTTCGAACACTGAACTGTGAAAGTTCATTCTCTGATGGAAATTGCAATAAGAATATTGGAGGTAATCATTGAAAATGATTGTGCAGTGAAAACAGTTGAAAGTGAACCACGAGTGAACAAAGCAACAAGCATTCAAGAATATTTGAATTAAAACTCACCAGGGAACCTCTGCCGGCGGAACGCAGCCGGCTCCGCCGTTCCGACTGACTGAATGACAATGACTGACTGACTGAGCGCTCTCGCTTAGCTGTCTCTCCCCACTCCTCTACCATCGATCGATTCGATCGCCGAGTTACTAATCATTGATAAACTTGTTATTTCTCGCTGTTCAATGTTCATAACAATTCCTTTTGTCAACGGTGCCCACAACCACTCCCTTCACCATCTGACCACCTAATTTTTTCCTAAAAATATGCAATAAAACTCGAGTTATAAAATAACATTTATAACATGAATATTCGAGCGAGATAATTTATTCGATACGATTCACAGAGAGATTTATTATTTCTCGCTGTTCAATGTTTATAACAATCCTTTTGCCAACGATGTTAACCAGCACTCCCTTCACTATCTGACCATCCTATTTTTTAGTCAAAATAGGCAATAGAACTTGAGATACGGAATAACTTCTAAACCATAATTCGCATTAATTTAGTCAACATAAATACTACGATAAATTTATTGATTCTATCTGTTCAATGTCTATAATAATTCTTTTGCCATTTTATTTGTTTATAGTAAACTCTCCCTTACTCTGTTCTTCAACATATTTCCTTCTCCACAGATCGATTCTTCGAACATTTATGTATGAAAAAGTGTAAGGTAATAATTCTCGTTTATGAAATACTAAAATTTAAAGTAGGAATCGTTTCTTTTAAATTATGCTTCAATACTTTCCTAATATTTCTAGGAGTCTTTTGTCCTTGAGTTTTGCTTTTAATATTGTAAATCTTAAATAACCAACACTAAAACATCGTCTGAAATATCTGATAAATTCATGATAATCGATTTCACCGAGGAAATACTAAGTCTCTCGTTGGTGTCAAGACGGTTGCTTGACAATTAGCATTCTGACCGACGAGAATCTCCTCAGTGGTCTTCTGTACCGACGAGATCACGTCGATGGCCTTCTGTTTTTTACTCATGCTAGAGGGCGTAAGAAAACACCGGATTAATATTATTATTACTAAGAGTTACATTTAACTCCTAGGATAAGCAACCCGCTATACTCTTCTCAGGGTAAATTATCTTTTCTTTATCCGCGTATGCTCCTCTGAAATAGTTGCATAAAAGATCAGAGAATATTACTTCACCTACTATTCCCTTAAACTTGAAACCAACAAAGTATGACTCATTTGTAATTCCACGTTTGAAAAGAAAAAATATATAAATAGAAAGAAATCAAACTATAAAATGAGGAATTTTTATCTCGAGGAATGTACAAAGGTGAAATAGAAATATTATTATAATTGATCAATGAATCCAGACTTATTTATTTTTCCTATCATCCTGTACTTACTTCTCCATACTTATAAATAGTATTATCCAACTTGAGTGTCACTTCATTACACTTAAATGAAATTCAGAAAGAATTAACATTATGAAAAATATGTGTCTATATAAAAATTTGTATCGATGATACCAAATAATTTGTGTTTTATTCGAATACGAAGGTGTGACACTGCGGATAACAACTATACGAACGTTTAAACTAATTTAATAAAGAGTTGGAAGTATAGAAACGTCTTTTGTACATACCTTGAAAATATTTTCCATCGACTTCAAGCATTTGAACATCGCCCCTGTATAATGATAAAAAAATGTGATTTTTCCAGCTGTGCAGCGGTGTATGCGGGGATAACATTGGTAAGGCATTGACATAACAGTTTCAGGTTGAGCCTTGTGTTGTGAAGTCGAAGTCTCCAGTATTGCACGAGCTGTGTCCCCTACGATTTCAACGTTGCGTTTCGTGCGTCCTTCACACAACCTTATACATAATTTCAATATCAATAAAATAATCAATCTCGTGGTGAACTACTTCAGTGAAATATTCAATAAACACCACCATAATTCAGTGTACATACTACGCACAATATAATAATCGCAAATCTTTAATGTTTTCTAACAGTGTTTAATTCCACGATATACCTAGTCTTAAAGTGTAGTCACCGAGATTTGTGCTTTACGGCTGCGTGAACTGTAAAGGTAACGGTGTAAACTTAAGTATTAATCGAAAGAATTATTTATTAGTTGTACAGATAAGATTCTCTGAACACTTTGAATGTCCACTAGGAATTTCTTGTCATAGACATTCATGAAACTTTGGATATAATCAAGAGACTGCGGATTTTATGGAATAGTTACAAAACAATTTTCGAAGAATATGAAAATACTGTTGTTATATTCGCTTTATTAAAATTATTCGGTAAATGAATAAAAGTGTATATATGTATACGTAAAATAATAGTTGATGTGTTCTTAGCAATGAATTGCGAGGAATTTTGTTTTAGCATAAATATTCGCAGTCTATAGTCGATTTTGAAATGACGCGAAGTGAAAATTGAGGAAGCGTTGTCGTTGCCGGTTTGAATGTTAAAGATTTCGTAAAGTAAGAGCGTCATGGGAGAAAGTGAAGGGAAACAAAAGCGTCATGCGTTAACCATCGCGAGTCGTCAGCGAATATACTTTTGGAAGTACGAATAAAAAGGGCCTAATTTTTTGTTTCTGGTGAATAGTTTTTGATACAGGGGGGGGGGGGTCGTAGCTGTTACAATTCCTAATCGTGCAGCCCGCATCTTTCATTGAACGCTGACTCGTCCCACATATATCATCCTGTCAGTTACTCATTGTTTCTTCGATTCCCCTCTTCTTTTTTTCCTACTTGCGTCACCTTCAAGATTCGACGGTGTCTTTCTCCATATACAAACGCTGAAGAATCCTCGACATCTCGTCGAAGGCAACCATCAGTTTTCCCAAGAAAAAATTCATTTCACTATTTTAATAAATCCAGAATAATCCATCGATTTTCTTCTATACGTTGCACTCTTTTATCTCGAGTGTGACTCGACATCGGAGAAAGAAAAAGGTCAATAAAACGGGTTTTTATATGTAATGTATTTGGTTCTTCCTTTATTTCTTTAATTGTATTATTGTTTCGTTAAAAACAAATAGAAATTACAACAAGTTGGAATAATATTTAACACTAAACCTACCACGAGAGGCTTAGGTCAAATGATCCATTTTAGATTTTGTTATTTGATAATTGTTGAAATTGTAAAGTTGCTTTTATGGGAATTTTTTGAATATATTTTTTGACTCCAGTATATATTATACTAAAAATAGCGGAAAATATAAATAAATTTAATCTTGCTATTTACACATTAGTCATTTTTGATGATCGGTATAGGTTTAGTGTTAATTTGATTTGTAGTAAACGAAATTGTTTAAAATAAGTAGCAGTCTAGGAACTGTCCTTTGAAGTAAATTTCGAACGATTAAACACAAGTAGAAAATGACAATAGTGTTTTTTATCATTGAATAGCAACACTAAATTTGTAGGTGCTTCGACGATTTTGAACTAATTAGAATTTCTTACGAATATTTTAATAAATAATTTTACAGAAAATAATCGTTTTCTGTTACACATTTCATTACGTAATAAATCTGAAAGCATCCGTATTAACGTTTTTTATTATAAATGCATAATCATAAGCACTTTACTCGTGTCGCATAGTATTATTTATGATGCTGAATACTGGAGACTTGTAATAGATTCTTTTTGAACAGGTTTTTTCGTTAAATTGATTTATTCTTTTTTTCATTGCATAATACATTAGATATACTGATTTATAGCTGAGCATCTTACTAATTAAAAATAAACGTTCACGCTGTAGATTCACTTTCAATTAACTCGCAAATGTGCATAATAATAATATACCATGAAGTCCGGGTAATTGATAAAAAATGTTATAAAACAGAAGTGCTACTGGAATGGTTAGGGATAAATCAAATATAATGGTGATCAACGAAAATAAAAAACCATTCGGTGTATGTAGCTGATTCAACGTTCTCTTCTAAGAGAAAATTTACATGTTTGTGATCGAATATTCAGCTTCAACGATGATTACAATTGATGGATTTTTAATTAGTCGTTGCATAGTATTTTTATGGGAGTATTGTTGCTATACTGCGGATGTTTATGGAATTTTCAATTTTTCTAGACGAATTTTCCGAAACTCGAATCAAATAGAATCTTATTTTCCCGTGGTAGTTTTCGCTTTTCACATATGAAATAAATTAAAATCGTACTAGAATCGATTGTATTTTATATCCTAGCATTTTGTAAAAAAAATTCGGAAGCTATAATTGTTTGAGCTAATTATTACATTTCGCTACTTCACCAGCCATGGTTTCTTTTGCATTTTTACAATAAAAAAAGATCGTTGACCAAGATCGTCCAACAAGCTATTTAATTCAAGTATAATTACATGTATAACCAGCCGAGTGGTCGTCGTTAACTATGTTTTAGCGGACGTTGTCAGAAGATAACGTAAAAGGGGGAAATTCTAAAATGTTTTAAACATTTGGAAGGCAACAATGCTGAAAGGACAGAATTTTTTGATAAAAGAAGAAGTTTACCTGAACTTTTACCGTTAATAGCAAAAGACAGGCGCAGTCACGCTAATGGGTTTTCTTCTATCCGTTAAGTTAATAATGCGCCTGGGTAAACACCCTTAGGGTCACGATAGCTCGCGTGAAACATTAAAATATCCTAACTGCATAAACTGATTAGAAGTCCATGATATAACTTATTCTTTTAATGTAGAAGTTTTTTTTTATTAATTTCAAGGTACATTCTGTAATTCATTTTGTTCTATTGTCTTTCTATTTTAACCTTTTACGAAGAATGTTTTTTTTTTTAAATCCTAAGATTATAAAGATACGAGAATGATCGATGAATACATTCTCATTGAATTGTACAAATTTATTCAGGGAGAAATAGTTATTTTTAATCTCGTCGGGTAAAAACTACCGCAGGGAAACTTAGACCCGCAGTAATAGGTAGATTCGTTCTACAAAAATTAAACAAACAACCATATACTTAACAAAACGAACGACAGACATTTCCAATGCAGTTTTTCCATTGATTTTGTGAGCCATTAGGTTTTTTAAATAAAATTAAGTAAAGCACACATTTGGATCTACATAGACAGCAAATACTTGAAACACATTTATTAGTTACCTTACCGCTACACGTGCTACCACCATGCAAAACAAGAGGAGACTTATGACAAATGGTTTCACGTTATATAATTAACACCTGTCGGCGTGCGCGCCTTACCTTCCGGCAAATTCATTGACGCATAGTATATACTTGCCTTTCAAGAATTAAAAATGCTTCAGATTCAGCTTCTCTTATTGGCATTTTTCAGACTACAGATTGCTTCATCGAGCAAACGAGCAGAGCAATTAAGGATTACTTCTTACTTGCATTCGTGTAATTAAGTTCGACGACCCTGAGTCCCGAACGAGGATTCGAGTCGATTAAGGAGTTCGCTTAATTAGTCAATTATTTCTCTAACAAATCATCGTTCGAGGATTTTCATTCTCGGACTAGAATACTCGACCGAGAGCAAAATCTTTCTCAAATTTCACAGTTCGTGCCGCGCCATTTACAGTTTCACGATTTATTGGCAGTCAACGTTTGCCAACTTTGGATTACTGACCAATTAACAAGCGCAGTTAATTGAAACGCTGCGCTGCACGGTTTTTCACTCGTTTCACATTTGAATCACAAACGAGGGAGACTCTTGTCTATTTGCGACCGAGTCTGGCAGACTTTTTACTCGCTTACATGTAGGAACGAGTGAATTACAAAACAAAAAAAGGAAACTAAAAAGTTTCGCATGACGCGCAGTCGTGTCCTCAGTGTTCTTTGAATTTTAAAAAGTTCTTGCGTGGCCCTGTGTTCTACACACACGAAACTAGGAAAGAAAAACTGAAACAACGTGTTTTCGATCCTTTTGAAGCCGTCAAGGTTGTTCGCCTTCTTAAATCAATCTTCTTTTGCCACAAGCATCTATAAAAGACAGTTACTGATATACAGCTTTTGTTGTTCACGATATTATAGATTTGCTGTCGAACCAATCAATGTTTGTCATTTCTTCTGAAAAGACACAAGCTGTTTATATTCATCATCTGCTTAGAATTACTTAGATGACTTCACCGTTCAAGGTGTCTGATACATACGCGATGCACAAACCCAACTGACATGAACCTCGCGAAATGCATCTTGCAAATTTTCACTTATCATTGTCCGGAATAAGTTGTAAAATATGTACATTGGTCCACTGAATACTTATCTAATGTTTCATTTTGCACAGTTGTTAATTACAAAACGTATTTTTATCATTTTCAATCTAGACTCACATGAAAAATTAATAAAATGCAACTGTTAGTATTTTTTTCTACAATTCCGATCAATTACCATTTTACACAGTTATTATTTACAAAACGTATTTTTATCATTCTCAATATAGGCCCACATGAAATATTAGTAAAATGCAACTGTTAGTATTTTTTCTACAATTCCGATCAATTACAATTTTACACAGTTATTATTTACAAAACGTATTTTTATCATTTTCAATACAGGCCCACATGAAAAATTAGTAAAATGCAACTGTTAGTATTTCTTTCTACAATTCCGATCAATTGCAATTTTGCACAGTTATTATTTACGAAACGTATTTTTATCATTTTCAATATAGGCCCACATGAAATATTAGTAAAATGCAGCTGTTAGTATTTTTTTTCTACAATTCCGATCGATTGCAACTTTTCAAAAACATACTTTTCACATCCTGTAGTAAACTGATTGCTCTAGCCTCCCAAAAAAAAGTTCGAATCGTATAGTACAATATTAATATCAACAATAAATATTATTTTATATCGTCTTTGATTAGAGCGTCCGAATATTAATCCGAGTCACTTGCATTCGAAATGGTCGTGTTCGAGGATTCTGATTGCCATGCCGAGCCCTCGAAATCTTTTTATCGTGTGAAATGCACAATTATAATTAGTTTCTTACCGGATTTCAGTCTGAGGAAAACTATAAAATCGGAAGAAACGGGAGTAATAAATTCCTCTCTATTGTCTCGCGCGCATGTGCTCGGTGATGCGTGACGGATGACACTGCTCTCGTCGCTACATAAATCGTAAAAATTCAATGACGACGCTCGATCTGATTATCGGCGTCATTCCAGCGTGGAAATAAGCCTTGAAAATTGATAAAACAAACGATTTAACGCGTCGCCGCGCACACTCCTCGAACGATAATCGACCGGTCAGCCTCTCACCGTTGATAAGTGATAATTCAGCAAAATTCTATTACACGTATAATGTATATGTGGAGGCAAGCAAAGCGGCAGTGACTAATCAGGCAGACGCGCGTTAATTACGATGAAGCCAGACTTTCGACTGGGGGTCCAGGAAGAAGCGACCCAGACATTGGTAAATTAATTCCATTCTCCGCATTAATTCTCATTGTTCTACATGTTTCATCGCTTTTAGATCCCCCTCCCTCTCCTACGAAATCTTTCGTCTTTACCCATTTCGTTGCGTTTACATTCATAGAATTAACATATCGACCATGTTTTATGCTACGATGCTGATTGTTGAGTGGCCCCTACACGATCGATAATAAATAAATTGTCAGTATTGACGGAGGACCACATCGATGGAAATATTACAATTAATGTTATTGGCGCGCTGGTTCGATCAATTGTAGACAATAAGCAAATTTGCAAAATATCACATGAAATTTCATTCAACGTTTCGGTCTGAATTTAGACTATTTACAAGAATGTAAATTTTCTGTATTGCGTCTGTAAGAAGTGATCAATTAATTAATATATGATTAGCCAAACGCATTCCCGAACAAGGAGAAAGAAAACACTAAGGTATTAAAAACGAAAACAAATGTATAAACTCACTTGCTTAGAAAAATGTACTAATTTAAATTCTTATGAGTCAATTTGTTTTAAATTAATTGATAAATTCTTACAGACGCAATACAGGAAATTTACATTCTTAAAAATGGTCGAAGGTTAGACCGAAACGTTGAATTAAATGTTCATGTGATATATTTTGCAAATTTGCTTATTGTCTCCAATTGATCGAACCAGTGCGTCAATAACATTAATTGTAGTTTTGAACAATTGTCGATCGAGATACAGAGAACTGTTACGATGGAAATATTGTTCGTCTAAGAGGAAAATTATATTTTCTATCAATATTGAAGAACCATTTGAACCTCTAGGAGGTTTATTGTCAATATTTCCTTTTATTTATATTATATCAATTGCTTGCGAGGACGACGGCGAATTTCTCCGCTTCGTGGATCTACGATTCGGTGAAACAAACCAATTTTGCTACGACAGCGTTATCAGACTCGGCTAGCCCCTGTAAGTTTCGTTGAAGAAATTCAATTTAGTCTTCGGTATTAAAACGCATATATATCTAACCAATTTGAAAAAAATTGCACGCATCATTTAACACGGAACTTGCTTCTTCGCCACTATACTTGCCAAGTAATACGAAATAATTGTCACCTCAACGCATGCATAAATCGTCGGAAATCATGTTTGCGCACCATCATCGACATTATGCGGCTAATTGTAAGCTTTGCCTTCGTATACATACATTCTCTAGCTACGTTTTGTTGCGATTGTTATGAAACTTCTATGAATTCAAACATTACGACGAAAGAAAAGGATTGAAACGAACGTGTGTCGGTTACGTAGACTTTCAAATGATAATAATTGACCGGCTGTTTCGCGTTGATAAATGATAACTATCCTACGCTTGAAAGAAGTAACCGCAAACAGCAAATTATTCGTTCTTTGTGCTGCGTAAATATCTTTTTGTTCTCTACATATTCTCTAAAAAACGTGTATAACACGTGGCAAAACAAATTCAAACATACAATACTTAATAAGTTAGTATTAAAATAAACTAAATAATTATCAAGTTTACAATACTTAATTACACTGTCCAACAAATTTCAACTTTTTTGGCCTTAATTTTTCTCCTAGACGCACAGTTTTCGAGAAACTTGAATTTAAAAAAATATACATATTTTACGACTTTGAACAAATATTGTAATGTTATTATATAAAATATTGTATTGTTCTTTACAGCAAAAGATTCTCATTTAAACATGTTTAAACAATCACAACGTATTACTATTGCACATCACTGGATTCGGGAAAGTCTAAGAGAAAAATTAAGGCCACATTCGGATTCTATGGAAATAATTTTGTTGTTGTACAGTGTTATCAAAGACTACAACATTTTATAAGCTCACGCGAATTCATAAAAGATCATCTTATTCATTACACGTATTAACGCAAGAATATTGAACATTTGGACTTGAGGCTATTCGAAAATTTATATTATCTTTCATGATATAATTAGATTTAAACAGATACCTAGGTATTTGTTTACAATCGGGATCCGGTTAATCGACTATTGACATAAAGAAGGTATGGAACAGGAAGATAAAAGACGTTTCGCTGTGATTCCGTAATCGACGGGATCTGCTTTAATTTATAGAAACGTCAAGCACCGTGGTTAATCCACTTCGTTGGCAAATGATGGAGCGGAGAGAGAGAGAACTAATACGCGCACACGATGAAAGTGTGCGGTGTCAGGCCGCATAGAAAGCGCCGCGCCGCGGAGCATGTTAAATAACAAGGGCTAAATAAGGCTGCCAGATAACAACGGTTATACCCGCGAGCGGAATAATAATTACTGACGATACCAAGTGTGAATGTACCGGGCCGCGAGCCATTGTGGTAGTAGTAAGGACAGACGATTCTATCAACACTCGCCTTCGTGAGCGCGTGTTCCCGTGATTACCATAAAGGGAGTTGAAGATATTCGCTGATGCTATTCGAGGTTCCTCTGACTTTCAAGGAGATATTATTCCTGATGAATTTTCATCGTTCCTAATGGATCGTTGATTTAATCATTACGCGTAAAATGCCGAGCAAATGAGTTTTCATTAATATGTATAGATTCTACCGTTGAAAATATTGTACAGCTTTCAATGCAATAGAAGAAAAATCACAATACCGAATTTATTTTTTATACTTTCGTAGCGTATGTTAATTAAAATTGAAAGCTAAAATTCAGATATTTCTTCATAGATTCATTCGATAACATATTTTCCATTCTGTTCTATCACTTATAGCCATTTTCGAGGTAACTCCTCGTGTTATTGAATAAACGTACGAATAAATACTTTAATACGTAAAATACTTTAATTAATTTTATCTTCGATTCTTCATTTGAAAACGTTACTTATTCTAATGTTATTCGGCCGCACCCTGTATGCATTTCATGAAAAGAAGATATGAATAGATAATAAAAAAAAAATGCAAAGCAGTTAAAATATATTTTCAACTCATAAAAATTATTCCGAAAAATAAATAAATGTCTATGTAGCTCCTTCTAATTAATGCAGACAGCTTTCGTGTTCTATTAAAATCCACAGGCTAATTATCGCTATATACAAATGTAATGCATACAAATAAACGTGAATGCGAGTTCTTTCCGAAAACAGGTGTAAACACAGACGTGGGAAAGGTTGTTTCACCAACAGAGAACTATAACAATGTATTATCTGTTTTGCATATCGCACATGGTTCGCAAACTGAATAATTTATGCATATGTTAAAAGCTACGTATATTCTTCGTATATCTCGAACATGCTTCTCGCATGAGTCATGCACAATACACACATACGTATTGGTATATGTATAGTACGCAAAACAAATTCACAAAAGAAAATAGTAGTCTTACGCGTACTTAATCGACATGTATTGCGTTGTCAAGAAAGTAATTTCGGTATTTCAAGGTGAAACAGAACCGAATTTTTCTGTGCAAGCAACGAACTTTAATAGATTTTTTCTCCAAACCTGTTTCTATCGAACGTTGAACTTCTTCTTCAAGCCTCAGAAACCTGAATGGCAGGAAAATACTACGGAGGACGCCTCGATGTCTGGACTTTGCGGTTCTCTACGCGGCCTGGAAGACATTTCCGGAAGTTCGACGCAACCTTACCGGAGAAATAGCCTCGCCTTGTCCTTACACTCGAACTTGGCTGGTTTCCCAGCTAGCAATCCGGAGATCACACCGTTTCATGTCGTCGATTCGGCTCGAAGAAGATTCAGCAATGTCAGCGACGTAGTCTCGAGGAAAATCTCTCACACGATTCGATGGAGGACCGTCTCTGCTTCCATCGAGCTCACCGTATCACAAGTGAGCCACAGCTTGCTTCCATCTGCAACACGTATACTATATACTTCTCCTGAAAGTTATTTAATTTTTTCGGAATTTTTAACACCGATCGTATCGGACTAATATGACTTTGATATTTGATTGCATTAATACCTACCCTTAACACTAAAACTACCGAGCACTAAATGCAATTGGCATAAATTTCCTTATAATAATGACAATATTGCATTTATTTAGATTTCGTCCAAGTTTTATTTAAATACTAGCTGACCCGACAGACGTTGTCCTGTCGAAATTTCAATAAATTTGTTTGAGTAGTAATTACTAATTACGCATATCCATTGTTCAAATCGTGAGCTATCGTCTTGAGTTTATACAAAAATCCCATAGAAAAAAGCACTTCTATTTTTCCAGGCAACTTTTCCAATTTTTCTTTCCCTAAAAACCTTAAGACGTTAATAATGCAACTTCCTATTAAAATATTGATTAAAAGCTGCGACATTCGTTTTTGTGTTGTATTAAAATATGATTCAGAAATCACTTTTAGTTTTCCTGAATTTTCTATTTTTACGGGCAACTTTTCCAACTTTTTTTACGCTAAAAACCTGATTCAGACTACAATGAACATTAAAAAAAAATTATCCAAATCGGTCCAGCCGTTCTCACGCGATGTCGTGACCAACGAACAGCATTTCATTTTTATTATATAGAAGAAGATGTATTTCAATAGAGAAGTTCACTAAAAAATTTCTCAGAAAAACATATTTACACTTTTAATATTTCTAATCGAAAAAAGTTTGCACCAGTCATTTTGACTGGTCCGGTAGTTTTAGTGTTAAAGTGCTCCATTAGAGAAAAAGTTTAGGAAAGCTAGATCTAAATAGTCCATCAAGTGAAAACATTTGAACGGTAAGCGTCTGATCGGTATTATTTATGTTTTGCACAGGGCACATCGTTATGCGGTCAGTACATACGAAACCGATTGAAACGGTCCGGGATCTTTCACCGGAAGCTCGGTCTAAAGAGGATGAGGAGCGCGATGTTGCTTCCGGGTGGCGCGGTCGTAGGCGAAGTTTACCCAGAATTGATATCAGTCGGTTCCGAGCTGGAGAAAATGCATCCGAACTTG
This sequence comes from Lasioglossum morio, assembly GCA_916610235.2. Taxonomy (NCBI): domain Eukaryota; kingdom Metazoa; phylum Arthropoda; class Insecta; order Hymenoptera; family Halictidae; genus Lasioglossum; species Lasioglossum morio. The sequence goes on from OU744323.1 coordinate 741,797, forward strand.
TTCAATCGCGTCGCCCGACAAATTGGCTGCGGCAGTTTCTCCTCGGAACAATCTGCTAGCGAGGCCATAGCCGATGTCTCCAGGGAGATGATCAGAAACGGTGAGATGACCTGGAGCAAAGTGATAGCCCTTTACGCCATCGCCGGTGGCATTGCTGTGGATTGCGTACGCCAGGGTAAACCTGAGTTTCTACCCGCCATACAGAGAGGTAATTAATTCGTTTAAAATTATAATGTCATTCCTCCGGTAGTCCTGTTTCTCTTATTTTGGCAAGAACGGCGCGGCCGAGAAGTGTTAAGTGGCTGCTCTCAGCATGTGTCCTATGTCGCAAAGCAGCCGAACAAGTATCCTCATTACGTCGTCGGTGTTAACAACAAAATCAAGACTAAAGGGAATTCCATTAAACATTTTGTACGAAAACGGAAACCTGATTAAAAATGCTTATATGATAAACAATTTTTAATGATCTGATAAACTGGAGTCTCTCTCTATATATACATTAGAGTAACAATTTTTACGAAATTTTTAGTATTTCATTCTCCAAGATTTCTATCTCAATGAAAGCAGACGTTTGGTTCATTTTGGTTGTCAGGTATGAATGACATTCTGGAAGAAGATCTCGCAGCATGGATACAAGCCAATGGTGGATGGGTAAGCTGAGACGTATCGTGTGGCCTAAATAAAGTAAAATTCGCATTTTCTTCGGCTAACTTGAGCCTCTTATTTTAGTCTGCCTTGACAACACGCTATAGGCCAGTAACAAAAGAAGCAACGTGGTCCACCTGGAAGCTTGTGTCGGTATTTATATTTTCCACGCTGATCGCTATTGTAATTTCAACATTTTTAAAATTTTTAATTTTCTAACGTCTACTAAATGTACGGTTATTGTATAATTTATTATAGTAAACATTTTCGTAACATATCCTCTCGCACGAGTTTGTAAATCGTCCCTCATCAGTTTTTGTTCCTTGTTAGTTGTTATTAGTCTAATAATTAGGAGGTCACTTGAATTCGGACAATGGTTCGTTGTATTTAAATTTTACATATTTCAACAAATGATTGGTATAAACGCAACTCGCGCTGCTCTTTCAAGTGTACATTTCTTTTTCCGACATCTCGTGCTGCGTTACTTCCGGTTCCGCTAATTCAGATTCCTCCCGACTAGCTGACCGTTCGATAAGGATCTCCTCGTAAACTTGACTTTTATTCTTCTCATTTACTTCCTGGTAAACAGAATTTATTCTCACTGTTCGGAGAAAGCGTACGAAGTTATGTGCAATTTATAAAAAATTGTGCGGTCAAATTGAAAAATTAGATTACCCGCACTTTCGTAACTGTGGCAATGTACGCGAGGAAGCTTTGATTCGTTTCTTCCTTGTTAATCACTTCAAGATACTTTCTTCTCGCGTTTAAAACTTCCTCTTGTTGCTTTTTGTGCCTAATGGCCAATTCTAACGCTCTAAAAAGAAAACAAAATTCGAAAGAAAAGTATATATACATCCAGTAAGCAAAATGCTCGAGTTAGGCCTGTCTAAATGGTGTCTATCGCAATGAAATAATACCTGTTCCAATTGTACACTTCGATGTTAATCTGTATAGCTTCTGCGATTAAACCATTTTGCAAAAGTATACCTTCCGCAGTTAATAGGTCACCAGAGAGGAGCGCCATTTCTGCCAGTCTCTGTGTTGTATTTGAAAATCTCTTTTCGACATTCAAATATTAAAATGGATTATTAAAGGACACATAATATTTGTTTTCTTTCATTATACATATATATTACAATTACCTTTATATACTGAATATAATCCACTTTGTCGTATCTTGAAATCGCTGCGTACGCTTCTTCCGCAGCGCTCAGTTCTTTGTTATCAGTTGCCATAACGGCCATACAAGTCCATAATATTTCATTCTACTTAGAAATTCGATATCTTAAGAATACTATTACATTGAAAGATATTATTGGATTGGCAAGAAAGTAATTTCTGTATTTTAAGATGAATTGAAAAATTTCGATCTAAATATTTTCCATTTTGTTCGATGATCTGTTGATATCATTCTGCTAGCTTAATAAAGTTATTAGCTATTTTCATAAAGCTAGGACGGCTACCAATTCATTTTACTTTAAAATACCGAAATTACTTCCTCGTCAACCCAATATCGTATAGAAAAATTACCTGAGCGATTCGACAAAGAGACAATGCTTCTTTCCACCTTTTATGCAATATGTGTTGATGAAGACTAATGAAGAACGTATAAAAGGAAGATGCTACCAATGCACCATCACCACGACGTACCATTACCATACCGTTGTACACACTTGAAATACTTGGTTGTCTGCCAAATTCACTGAAAAAGATTCAGAGTACGTTAGCGAATGGACGATATTTTCCAATATAAAGGAAAACAAATTCAAACCTGCTTGGTTTATCAATCCTAGTCTTTCTTATTATTTTCCGATCACTGTAATGCACGCAATTAGGACATAGCCATACGGACAACATTGCATCGAGCATCGCTGCTAAAACATTTGCGTCTGTCGCCCATGCGATATCTTGCGCCATTGCGGCTGAAAAAATAAAATTATAGCTGGATATTAGATCATTATTTTTACGCTAGATCGTTATTATTACACTCCGAATGTTTATGCAAAATAAACAAGCTAAGTCTTTTAATATATTCAATGTTTTAAAATGCACTCCCTCATTTTTGTTATAAATGGATAAATTCCGGAGTCTAGTTATTATATCCTTTTAAACTACCAAGATTTTTAGTTAGTTTTACATATTTCAAACTAACACAAGTGCCTGCGATCGAATTAGCACTAGAAAAAAATGCATACCTATTTTACACACTCTACCGAAGCCAGTAGTTCGAACAGAAACCAGAAACAAATCTTTGTTCGCATCGATTAACGCCACTTGTCGTTCGTTCGGTCCTCCGATGTGATTTAACGCCACCCTTGTGATATCTTGAAGGTGTATGTAGGGTTGACTTTCTGTTACCGGTTTATTGTAGGCGACTTCCAAAACATGAAGTACTGAAAAAAAGAACAAGATCCATGAAAATTTGAAAGAAAACAACCGACTCCGAAGAAATGTATTTTGCCATACATTTTTCATTAGTTTGAGATCTTATAACTAAAGTGTCGGAGCACAATGACACGCAAGGGGGATGAAGTCTTTCTTGTGTCATCCCTTTCCACTTTGGAGTACCTAATAATCGACCTTGATAACTGTACAACGACACGCTATTCCATTCTACCAGTAGAAACTGTCTGAAAATGATCGATATCTTTTATATAGCGCACAAAGTATATTTAAATTAAAATACAATAATTATTGCATACTTCTCTGCAAGCAGTACTGCCGATACACTGGTATTCTTCAAATCGAATATAGCCGGTGTGTTCCAGTTCACTACCGAGTAAATATGACACTGAGCCGGTGTTAGAACAACCAAATGATCGAAACCAAATTCCAGCTGTACCACACGGTCCGATATTTCTAATGTCTCCTGCACTTCGTTGGCAATATGTCTGATTTCAATCACTTTTCTTTTGACTAATGTAGCTTCGTAATTATTCCATTCCAATCTTCTGTTAGCACATATATATAAAACACATAAATAAAAAGCTTTGTAAAGTATCAGGGTGTGAGTTTTATCCTGCATACGGCGAGCACTGGTTCAAGAATGAAATCGTGGAGGGCCTCGTCTAGGTATTATGCTGAGGCTCCCCTTCCCTAGTATTTCTATTATAATTGCAATACCAAATCCGTCGGTTTTGCCAGTGGCCTACAGGCCCTGGGATGAACTTGTGTCTTCCCGTGTATGATTGCTCATTATAAGCTCGGTTACGTAGCCCTGTGTTGTCTGGCGGCTTAGGGAGACCCTTTGTCTTCCCTTGCACGTGGCAGCCCAGCGGCCCTAACAACCACCCGGCTACCTGCACGCGTCTAGCCTAATCATTATTCCAATAACAATAACATTCTTTCTCGAACCAGCCTCGCCGTTTTTATATGTCTTTAACAGAGAATTACAACATTCCTATAATATACGGTATTTCTTGCAATAATCTCGTAAAACTCCAAATAACACCACCTTTTCGCTTCAATAGTGAACGCTCTTAATTCTATCCGCAACAAGCTTATTCTAAACATTTGCATTGTTATGAAATTTTGTAGTACCTATCTATTATATGTCCAGTTAACACAGTTCCATTACTACAAGCCATAGCGATTTGAGTACTATCGCTAGACCAGGCGATGCAGTATATGCTTCCAGAATTAATTTTTTCCAGCGAATAGGACCACTGGAAATATAAGTGTTGTTAGAAGAATATTATAATCGCTGAAGGTGTGGTTCTCGCACACCTCTTGTGATCACTAGACTGCAGATTTTTATGCATTTATGAAGAAATTAACAGGATGAAATATAGAACAGTGAAAAATATAAGAACTCTAAGAATATTGTTATGTTGTTTCCAACGTGGAAGGACTACTAAATTTTGATTTTGCATAAAGATCCGCAGTCTAATAGTCACCAATTAAGAATAAACTACAATATAGAAATAAACGAACTCCCGTTTTATCACACAGTTTGATTGTATTGAAAGATCCGACAGCGAAGTGATTCCCCGAGTAACTCCAACTCAACGATGTGATGGGATAATCTCCTACATTGCTGGAGAACACTAGAGTGCCACTGGGGTCCCATACCTTTCAAAGAAATGAACTGCTTCAATGATTTTATCAGACACATAAGATAACATGTTCATAGAATTAATGTAATTTTGTAATTATCTCTACACACCTTGTACCTACAATCTTCTCCGCCAGAAATTACCAGTCCACTAGTCTGGCTCCAACATACGATCAAAATCAGTCCGTCGTGTGCTAGTATCTAAAAGTTTTCTATAAATATTATGTCATTTCCGAATAATACAAATGCTATGCGCACGGATTAAATCGTTCTACCTTTCGTGGTTTTGAATTCGAATTCAGTGACTGAAATATTAAATGAACACCCTGAGAATACAGAACTGTTGTACAATTTGGACTCCAAGCAGCGGATAAAATAGGAAATACACTTCTGACTACAACGGACCTAAGCATACCGCTTCGCGACCAGACTTTTATCAAGCCATCCTCGCCAGCTGAAATTTCAATAGCAAATTCAACAAACAATAAACTATTCGTTCAAAACATATTACTTACTTACCTGTTAAAAGAGCAGAACCATCGGAACTCCATCTGCCTACTGTAGTCGCTCCCTTGTGAGCATCAACGCTTTTCTCTATTCGGCCATTCTTATTGACTAAATGATACTTTCCTATAAAAAAAACATTACTCAACACACGTAGCAAAAAATAAAAGGGCATAGCCGAATAAGATGGTTTCTATTAAAGTGTAGAATAAAACATGAACAAAATAATAAATACCATCCGCTGTAGTAATTAAGAGAACATCTAATGTCTGTTTTTTGGAAATTAACGTCCCATGATTCAGCCGTGGATGCCATTGCATGTCTGTTGGATAAAAATCATCGGGAAATTGCGCGACGACACTGGAATGTGCTATACCGCCTTCCAAGTGCCACGCTATCAATAAATGATCCTCTCTATAGGAAAAAGAAAGAAATATAAATTATCTTGCAGAAACAAATGTTTTCTAAACATTGAAACGTACCCGCAGGAATAAATCTCCTCTGCAGAACTCCATGCTACACTGGTCACCAAACGCTTATGACCGTTGCGATTTTGTGTAGATATTTTAAATCTCATTTTACACTATTGCCTATAAACTTATGCTTTCCTATACTTGCCAATATCTTCTTTGTTGCATGTAGTTGTACAATACGCGACGTTGACATATTCTATGTAGAAATTCGATCGCGTGCTCGCTCGAACTTTGTATTGGAGTATTTGTTGGTGAACAGTTACTATGGTGATAGGGTGGAACATACATTTGCTTTATATGTATGTATTATCTTATACATGCTCGGTGAAAATCTTTACATAAGGACGTTTTTATAAAAAGGACTGTATGATTATTGTATGTATAGTAAAAGCCTGTGTGGAAAATATTGCTTTTGAAGAAGTACGATTATCCTCATATAAGTAGACTGCGGATCTTTATGCATTTATGAAGAAATTGCTTGGATGAAATATAAAACAGTAAAAGATTTAAAAGATTCGAGAATGTTGTAATATTGCTTTGGATCTTGCATAAAGATCCGCAGTCTGCTTACGAGCGAAAGAATAGACTATCCTGAGCTTGCGCACGTTAACATATTCGAACAGAACCTACGGCTTATTATTTATGAAACTCGAGTGAAACCCAATTTTACACACGTTTATTATATTTTACACAGTAGAAATAAATCCATAAAGCTGGCGAACCCTACCTGGGATGCCGACACCAACGGACCTCACAACCTTTATCTTTTACACTTTACAAACGACCGTATCTCAGAACTGTTACAAACATTTCTCAACGCGATACAATGCCGGCATTGGAAGATATCGCTTACATTGAATGCAATGTAATAATTATATATAAAATAGAACATTTTGGAGATAACGCTCAGATCTGTACAACCGAGAAATTATACATTCATTGTGTATACATAATATGTATATATATACCTCTATTCATGTAAATCTATTAGAAATGTACATATACGTTAGTTTTTTTCCGTATCCTTAGTGTTTAGGGACATGTTTTAAAGACTATCGCGCTAACATCACGAATGAGTAGTTAGGATAGTTAGTCGCGTGAAGATAAACGAACATGTAACCGTGAACCGCGACGATTGTGTAAAAGCTATGCTAGAGAGACAAAGACGACTCGGCGATTCTATAAACAATAAAATTATCGTCTGATGAGATTCGCAATGATGAGACTCGTGGGAACGAAACAGATAAAGACGTGCTGCATTGTCATATGCACACTTAACAATTGCTCAATGTACTGTTAAGTTCCTATAGTCAAGGAACAACATTGCATTCTTCCAATATGTAGACGGCATACGTAGAATGCTTCCAAAAACTGTTCAAGCATTTTTCACTGTATTCGTAAAATTCAATTAAAATCGCGTAAACAATCACCTCTACAATAATTTTACGTTGCACGAAAAGCAATGTAGTTTCGCATAGAAAATGTATAATCCGATTGAATAGTCTTAATAAGATTCATAAAAATACAGTGGAAAATATTCAAACTGTGTAACAATCACCTTAGAAAACATTCTGTACAGAATATATATTAAACCTGTTTAGTACCGCATAACAGTTTAGCAAAACACTCCTTTTTTTGTATTTACAGTTATGTTTACTATATCGCTCACTGTACCGATAGATTTGCTTGTATTCGTCTTAATAGTACGTATTAATATCATTACATCGACGCCCTATCGTTTCTATACTTTTGATTAATACATAACGTTGAGTCAACATCTTCGACGAAAGATGTACTTTTCTCTTTCTATGTCCAACGGGCCCGAGCCAATATCGATAATGGCAAATAATACTTTACAATTGATATATATGTTCAGTGTCGGTAAAACTTTGCAAATGTGCACCTCGCGTATTTACAATTTTTCTTTAATTTATTTAACGCCTGCCTTTCTTGGTTTTGCCATAAATAATAATAATAATAATGTTATTATGCTACAACGCTCGTTATTCCTCATCAGTTTTTGGCATAGGAACCTTTCCGACTTCACGCATTATCGAGCTTCTTTCTAATCAACGATACTAATACTGTTTGTTTAAATTATGCAAATACAATTCGATCCTCATGGCAGCATCTACGATATCTTGAATTAACATACATGTATACGTGTTTACGTGCACGCGTGTTCTAAGTTCGCCGACCAGCTGAGCCAAGTCGGCTGATTATTATTGCATTTTCTTTACACAGAGAATAATTACTGACGGTAGTTGCGCTGGAATATTATCACATCAAGCTTTATAATTTGTTCCACTGTTGACACTTCAATATTTACATTCACGACAATGAATTCCCACCTGCCGTCTTCGCCCATTCGACCATTCTTGAGAATTTCTTTTTCATTAAAAAATTTTGACTTTCCTTTAAAATCTCTACTGATTTATCAATCTAATAATGCGAGCAATACTCGTGGCTGGCTTTTCTATTTTTTCCGTTTTCCTACAGAAACCTTTGTAAAACAACTGAATCGAATCATCCACTTTCTATAGAAAATTGCCACAGAACGTGCCAAGACACAAAACCATGTCCGGTTCGCATAAAATGCTTCTACAAAACGGTGTAAATTACAAATACATAATTACAGATTCTTATATACAAACGTACAGTCTCGTCATGGAATGGTATGACAATATATATTATATATTATCACTTAGCTTAGATACCCTTAGAATTGTCTTCTTTTGCGACTATAATACAAATATGTTAAACTAAAAAGTACACATTACTGGCGAATATTGAACAATGTCGATGATGGCAGAACAAATAATAAATCCTGTTAAAAAAAAGAAAAGACAAACGACGATTTACCGTTACGAAACGTAATTCACGCGAATTCAAATAAATGTCACGATTGCACGCGGATCTTTATGGAAAATAAAAATGTTCAGCAACGATTGTGGGCAGTAGGAGTTAAATACAAATCCGTTTCATCCCCTAATAGTCTACGGATTTTATGACGAAAATGTACACGTACAATTTAAAGCAGTGGACGAATGTAGAAGGCTTTTAAGGACATCTGTGTATTAATTTCAGCTGAATTAGACAATTAAAAGAAGAAAGGAATTTCTATTCGGCTCCTGTGTCTTGCAACCAATGTAAACATTTTCTTATTTTGCGTAAAGATCCGCAGTCTAGTCGTGATAGACGAATCGGTAAATGACAACCTTCCGATTCGCGTAACAATCGTGCATCACGAGCGGCCGAATAATTACAACGAGAGATGAGATCGACGAAACTGTCTTTTCGACTGCCTACGTCTTTTTCTGCGTTAAGCAGACTTTCGAGGATAGCGGAAAGGAAATCCCTATTTGAAAGAAGCTCAGTTCAACGCGTGACTGTTTCTACGTCTTAGGAACACCCTGCTATTCACCGGATAAACTCTGGTCAATAGTATCAATGAGCTGCCAAGAGCAAGTTTAACAGGTGCCTGTCGACCACCCGGCAATCTGATAAAAACAGTGGCTACAGCCGCAACACCGTCGTCGGTTGGTTCAACCGCGACAGGTCTCACGTCGTTATGAAAGCTACCTAACTTATTGCGTTTACTTTTTCGCTGCGGTGAACTCGGACTGCAATCGTTACCATCGCGATCATAAATAATGGTAGCCGACGCGAACGGTCTCTTGGCCATGTGTAACATTTCGACAACGTGTCTCCTGCGTGCTCTCCGAACGTCAGCTGCTTGTTTCGCTTTCCAGGCGACCACGCAAGCAGCCAGGAACAAAAAGAAACACGAGAAGAATACAGAAAAGAAAACGAAAAGGTCGATGTGTAGTTGATCCTGACGGAAGAAAATCATTCCATAGGAAGCTCGACCACTTATTTCCGACTGAACAGGATCGATAGCTCTGAGGGCGATGTGGAATTTCGTTTGATGCAGCTCGTGCTTGTCCTGCGGTAAAGTTAATACCAGCCGATTCGTCAGATTTCTTACGACCAAGATCGTGTTCCTTTGCGCGATTGTTAGGAAAGTAGCGAGACTTTTTGCATAGCATTCCATCACGATGTACTGAGGACCAGTGTTCCAGTTTGGCTCGGGAGTAGTGCTATTCGAACCGTACGAATACATACTGTGCGAATGATATTCGACAACTCTCATTATGCTACGAGTATGTTTGTCGAACCGCGTGTTTCCTGGATCTTTGCGCCATACGAATCTACTGTCCAACTCCACCTAGAAATCATTTGAAAAATCATGGAGAACTCGGCGTGTTGTTAACGGGTCAGCGAAGATAGATTTAATTAAACTTACATCCTGGTACCCAGTTGTTGTATTCAGATTGACTACGAAAGAATCGTCGCGAGGACTGAAAAACAGATCTAAAGCTCCATGAGTTACGTCCACCATAACTCTGATGTCAACGTTCATGAAACGGGGTTGCACCATGTAGAATACTGTCTGACCGGGATTCAACGGTTTCGGTTTCATTTTACATTCGTCTGTAATTGATTCGAACGATAAATAACAAACGACTAAGACAATTATTAGGCAACACGTAGTAACACATTATTGGAGGAGTACAAACCATAGGATCCTCCAGATATAATAGAACATTGCAATTTGAGAAAAGTAATGCTTAGTTAAAAGTGCTCAGTGCACGAATACAATTAGTTTTATGTAGTGAAGATAAAGCTTGTAACGAATATTATGGTAATGGGCAATGGCATGAATTTATGTAACAGAATATTTTCAATGAAATATGGAGAGCAGAATGATGACGATGAAAAATGATGTATTGAAATGGATTACCTATTAATTTGGAGTCGAAACACATTTTGTTATCGACTGTTACTGTTTTGTAACATTGATGACCCATTGTTGGATTGCCGGCATAATTTTCTTTGCATTTGCTGCATTGCACCATCCAACAAGGCGGCGCGCCACCGGTATTCGTACCTTTTATGGGACCGCTGGTACACGATGAATTACTTTCAGTGTTATTGCCACAATTGCATTTTTCTCCCGTTACAGGGTCGCAAGTGAATCCATGACCATGACATTCGCAACTGAAAAAATGTCAGAGAAATGTTTACGACCAAATGACCGGTGAGCCATGAATAGGACAAAGGAGAAAACACAATTTTAACAAATACTGACGGTCGACACACATCGCGAAGATCTTCTGTTCCTCGGAAGTAACCAGTCATGCATTCGCCGCACTTGTCACCCTTTGTATTATTTCCACAGTTCACGCACTTCGCTTTAGATACAGGGCCCTCGACTAATTGCTTCTTTAATAGCTCTATGGACATTTTATTTATAGAATTCGGATCCTAGAAATAAAATTGATCTTTCAAATTTACTCGTTACTTATGTTACGTACAGTTGGTAAAAAAAAATGGAAATTACCGGCACAGTCATACTCTCGTTAATACAAATTCGAGTATGCCCGTTACAGTATTCCAGGCATGGCACGCATTGTCCGTTATCTGCTGGATTTCCAACGAATAAAGGTAAACACTTGTCGCATTGGGGCCCCATTGTATTGTTATGGCACTCTAAGCAAACGTCCAGTTTATCTGGACCGGCACAATTACTGTGACCGTTGCACTGGCACTGAATCGAACAATTGGCACCTACGTAACCAAAATCGCAACGGCAAACATTTGGCTCTACACACGTTCCTCGGACGCATCCTTGCGTACACATCGGTACACATATTTTTCTAGAAAGGAAAAGTACAATTACACACGTAGGTAAGAACGTGTTTAGCCATTTTTATTGTATCTCATCGATATCTTACCTTCCAAATTCATTAAATGATGCTGGACTGAAAAAATATATAAATAAATTATATGAACTCTACAGAATGATACTGTCGATTCTAAGGAGGACAAAAAATTACGTTTCAGTTTTGTATCCATCGCCGCACATACATTCGAATCCTTCCACCAAATCAAAGCATTTTTCACTTTTCGGCGAGCATGTATGGTGACCATTGGTACATTCGTTTTCCGGAGGACACCGTACGTAGTGCCAAGAGAATACTGGTTTCGACGATACGCTTGGAATTAACATCGTTACGTTGTCTGGATTTTCGAGTACTTCCGTATAATGTGGAAATAATGTAGTTATTAGTGCTGAAATCATGCGTAAGTAAACATTTCTTCCATTTCGATAGCAAATCAATTGAAATAATGCTATTGCTCTTTAATAATTATCCTTACGTGGTTCCGTCTGAGGGAATTGTTGATAATAAAGCATTTCGCAGGTACCACCAGCTGGATGATCTGCAGGTGCTTCGAGCGAACCCTCCGTACATATTCCTTGACCAGTTATATTAGCTGAATCTAAAGAGCACCATCCACAATGCGAATGTTTCAAGCACGTACTGCATTGCTTGAAAACTGAGCACGGTTCAGGACAATGATCGATATCAGAGTTACGCAGTACTAAACCGCATACACCGCCAGCGCAGTAAAGTGGTTGATACGATGGAGAGATGCACTGAAAAAAATTGGTTTTATAATTGTAATCGTATCATTCGTTGCTTCATGTTATTACAGTAAAGTCGCGATCTAGCTCCCTGAGGATCTCCACATTATATATTTACTTCGTTCAGTTGCGTCGACCATCTACACTCCCGCCATCCTCCTTCAGCTCCTGTACCCTTCAGACATTCTTTGCAATCTCTATGGTCGGCGCATCGTTTCTCACACTGCGAAAAGTGGCTTCCCACTTTAATACTGGAGTCATCGAAAATGTCGTCTGATATGCAATTCCAATCGTATACAGGTTCACGAGTTACCGCAACTACTAAACCATCCAATGACATTTAGAAATTTATTAAAAGCTGTTTACAGACGGACAAATAAGCAGCACTGTATTTTAGACAATTTCTATAACTTACGAGTCTCCAGGACCTGCCGTGTCCACGCGCATCCGTCAAGACTGTTGCATTTCTCGCAATCGCTTGCTGGACACTGTCGTTCGCGGCACTGATTCACATTTACTACCGATGTTTCTCTGGTGTCGCACTTGTATAATTCATCGCAATCTTTCTCGTCCGGTATGCACTTTCCGTGTATACCAATCGTACAGTTTGGACACCACTTACATATCGGTTCCTCACTTTTATAATATGGCCATTCTGCTAAACACTCTGTACAAGTTCGAAAGTTCTGACACTTTCTAGTTGCCATCCATTTCGAGTCGCAAACAACTCCGTTCGACACTTGAGCTTGGCTAACGTTACTACATCTGAAACGGAATGTGTTTTTACCATATTTCTAATTGATGCGTAAAACTTGTCGAAACAAATATCCGATTTACCTTTTATTCTTACTATCAGACTCTTCGTTTGAGAAACAAAAAGAAGCATTGTTTCCACTGAATGTAGTGACAGAGCAAAAAGAACATCCAAAATACTTTCTGCAAGTTAGTTTATCAGTCCAGAGGTTGCACAAATCCTCGGGTATGTTTATGAGAGTAACGTGACTTTTGATTCCCCCGTCGAAACCGCCAACAACATACACAGCGTTCGATTCTGGATCAGCATGAGTCATTGCGTGAGCATACGCTGGCGGCGGAGGACTTCCAATTACCTCCATATCTTTTGTTATCAAACGAATCCATAAATTACAGGAGTATTTGTATGCGATCAACGAGTCGGAAGTATTGTGAGGATTTTGGCGTCCACCAAATATAACCATGTACTCGTCGGTAGTAACCGCGGAATGAAGAAATCTAGCTTGTGGCTGTAACAGAACAATACTGTTGTATCAGAGAATATTTTTATTTTGCATAAAGATTCGCAGTCTAATAATGAATAAACGTTCTCTTACCAAACTATTTCCGTCGGTAAGATCATCATCGAATGGTGGAAGTACGGACCACGTGCGACTTATATAATTTAATGCGTATAATTTATTAGAGATAAATGTTCGATTTATTGCATACGTGTATCCACCGAAGATATAAAAGCTATCCGACTGGCTATGGTACACTGTCGAGTGACCGTAAACTCCTAATGGTCCATTGCCAACCGTGTTTATAGTGTCCCATGTCTCTGACTCCAAATTGAATTCCCATACTGTGTCCAGGTAACCGTACTTGGGACTAAATCCTCCGATCAGTATCAAACTTTCTGTTTCTCCGTTTCTGCGTAAAGTCAATGTGTGTCCAGCTAACGGTGGTGGTTCTCTTTTCGATTCGTCCTGCATAATTTGCATCCATCTCTGATTTTGCAAACTAAACTTCCAGAAATCGCTCAACGTATTGTTAGACAATCCTTGAACGTCTTCTTCTTTCATCGACAAGCCACCGTAAACGTATATTTGTTGTCTACTGTGGACTATCTCCGTTGCGTGAAAGTATCTGCCTTGAGGCATAGAAGCTTCCGAAGTAGACTCCACAGTAATAGGCATCCAGGTGTTATTTTTAGTATCAAAAAGTCGAATATCATTTAGAGGACCATGGCTGAGCGAATATCCGCCGAACATCCATAGGCTGCCACGTCTGTCCGCGACCAACGTGTGACCGAATCTCGGCAGTGTTTTTCGTAGATGATCCAAATGGTCTGCCAAATATTCCGAGTTGAACAATTCAGTAAATACCAGTTGATGATCTTTGATTTTAATCGAGCAATCACGTCCTCCGTATCCAGGCGTGCAAACGCAACGTCCGTAACCCTTGTCGCAAGCTCCTTGTTTCTTAGATGACGTACAGTTGTTCGGACATATCTCGATGTCACAATTAATCCCGACGAAACCGACTTTACAGAAACAATTACCGTTTCGGCATTCCCGGTTTCCAGGACAATTGTCGCATGTCATTATTATGTAACTCGCGTTGAAACCTTCGACCTCGTCCAGCTGTTTGTAGTGTACAGTAAGAAATCCAGACTTGGCTTCCACCGTTACCGGATAATCTGTACTCTCCGTACAATAAACACCTAACAGCTGACTTTGATGACTGGTAGTCGAAGAAACGAATTCGGGAAGGCCGTCGTATACGTAAACGCTATTCTCTTGACAACTAACATTAATGTCATCGTGTATAGTAAATTGTATTACGCTCTGCGGTCCTGAAAGCATCGTGTCCGATGAAAGATCCGTTTTCGGACTGACTATCCAGAGGCATTCTCTTGTCGGCGATTCTCCAAAATGACTTTCCCATAACGACAATTGCGAATGTCTGCTGCCAAGACCTTGTTTACCAGTTCCTTCTCCTCCCAACATACCTCGCGATATGCAACCGTAATAACACATTCCACCGCCTCTCGGATCACCGTAATACCCTTTCTTACAACGCTGGCACATATCTCCTTGTGTATTATCGCGGCAGAAACATATGCCAGTTTGTCGATCGCAAATGTCTAGGTTTTTATCTCCGTGTTCGTTGCAGTTACACTTCTTGCAGCCGAGCGGCGTTGTAGCATTCCCGTAACTACCCGCTTTACATTCCTCGCAGTATCTGCCTGTGGTCCAGTCTTGACATTCGTCGCAGATGCCTGGCCCTTGCACGCAAGTAGAATGATTGTAACAACCGCAATTCGTTCTACAGTCTGGTCCTGTCCAGCCAAGATAACATTCGCATTTGTAATCGGGTGCTTCGCTGCAGTAACCGTTCACGCATTTCTCGAAACACGTTTTCGTGCAGTTCTCTTTGCCGTCCCCGTTGAAACCTCTTTTACACTGACAACTGAAACTACCGTGGGTGTTAGTGCACAACGCGTCAGGATGACAATCGTGCAGGCCCAAGTCACATTCGTCGACATCCGGGCATTGAGCGTACGCCCAACCAGATTCGTCCGCCTCCAACGTAGTGTTTTGATATTCGTTGATCACTAAGCTACAATTAACATGCGGCTGATTGAAGTCTCCTTGCACGCATGCTCCCAAAATCGGATTTTCCAGACTGTAACACCAACCGCAACTTAACGAGTGTAAACAATTGGAACAGTTCGTGTGTCGACTGCAGCTTTTGCATTGATCGTTGCCTGTTAAGGATGATCCCGATCTTGAAGTTACTCCCATAAGCCCGGCTTGATCCATCCATTCCCGGCACAAGCCAAACTGATACTCGGACGTGTATACTGAGAAAGGAAAGCATTCTTGCGTGGCTTCACACCACACGCATCTTCCACGCTCGTCTAAGCATTGCGTGCAATTCGAACGCTGTCTGCAAGGAATGGGGCATTGATCGAGACTGACAACAGCATTCGGCAGTCTACCTATTCTCGCACATCGAGTCTCCTCTATCCACCATTCGCACAAATTACTACCAACACAAGATTCGCAAGAAATGTAATTCGAACAGTTAGCACAAGTCGAAGGTGTGATAGTCAGGTAATGCCATTCGCGAATCGGATTGCCATCCTCATCCCATTCCATGTCGGCTACACAACTTTCTGTTTCGTTGATGGAACGTGAAAGGCATTGATTAATAATATCACACCAGCCGCACGATGAGTCGGTTAAACAGTGAAGACAGTTTTTGTACTGATGGCAGGATCCATTCTGATATGGTTCAAGATATTCAAATGTAAATACTTTCGGATTCTCGGTTTTCTTGTTATGGGTGATCTCCATTTTGCTCGCATACGCGTAACTGGTAGTAACCATTCGTTTCGATTCGAAATCTAATAAATATCGACCTGGCATCAACATCATCTGATGTCCATCTGGCCATTTCGTTGGTATACATTGTGATGTCTCGGCAGTTAAATTTGCGACTAATTCCTGAAAAGATTCGTTCGAATGAAGGTGATCTTATACAGAAAATAGTGAACGATGGTTTAAATTATTAACGAAAATATGAAAAGCAATTTACCAGTTCTTGAGGATCACTGCTCCGTGATACATGAAGCGTCGCGCTGTTATAACTAACGCAAATCTTTAAGTGTTCTACCGTATTGTCCCAAAAATACTGTGGAGGTCTTAAAAACCCAATTAATCTAGCTATCATTTCTCCACCAAGAGCAGACTCGGTTTTTGCTCCTTGCATAGACGGAACGTTAAAGTCAACTGTCGTAGCATTGACTATTGTTACCGAGTCGGGTTGACTAAAATTCACTGGAGGTTTATACTTCAAAAATGTCAATCCTGGCCTTTTATCCATTTCACGACACTCCTCTACTTTAATAATCTCTGTTCCTTTCGGACCCCACCATCCAGGTATCTGAGACAACGTATCGTCTCGTAAACCGCAAACCCCGTAATTATCATCTTTGTGGTGACACCGCGCGTTCTGAACGCACCAAGTACAAGTTCCTAAATTCAACTTGTTGGAAATTGATTTTTTACCACGTGCGGTTGTACCCCACCCGCCGCCGGGTTGGCCGTGTATCAAACAAGAATGGCAATCTCCAAGTGCAGGACAAACGCCTGGGCAACGAGTCGTCTGAAGATTAGTTGTGCAGTTACTACCAATTGTTCTACCGTAGCATATCTGAAACAAGTAAAACGTGCATGAAAATCACTTTTCTTAAAAGGGATACAGTAGGTTCTCGCTTATTGGGATTCCTATTTTGATCGGAATCCGAGTTCGTTACGCGAAGTACTACAGTAAAGTCGCGATCTAGCTCCCATCGCCTGTTCCGAGCAGAGACAACGATCGTGTAGGGAAACTATTTTTTTTATGACTGCGTCAACACACCTACTGTACATAAAATACCTATCTTAAAAAGTACCTCGTCTGCTGAGCACCAACCGCATTCAGGATTAGCTGAACATTCCATTAGACTTTTATGCCTTGAACATATTTGTTCAGGTTCCGTGTAATCTTCGTCTCCTGGCGCCAACATCGGTGGTAACGTATATCCAAGCAAATCTGCATTAACATTTCCATGATAACCACCTACTAATAACAAAGTGTTTCCACTGCGAACATCTGCCGCGTGCGCAAAGACCCCCTGTTGTTTCGGGTAACGGGAATCTAAAAATCACATGAAATATTTAAAAAAAAAGCAAAAAGTTCCCAATACTTGCTCGAATTCTCGGATAAACGGATTGAGGTTTTAACTTACCTTTGTCATTTAAACCTAACACGTCGTGACTTACCCAGGCGTGGCAGCCCAAGTGATACAAATACATCTGATTATCATAACAAATTTCTTCTTTATTATGTCTATGAGAGTATCCGCCAAATACTACCAAATAATTTCCTGTAAAATCAAGTCAGCATCACAGTGTACAAATGTAAAAACAGGATTGAATTATGTCAGTGCCAGAGGTGTGCGAGAATCCGAAAACCAGTCTCGATCCCTAAAAAAATTCTCATCCCGTCCCTAACCAGACGTTTTTCGGTTTCTAGCGTACCTCCAGTTAGTGCACTCACCTATGATATTGCAAGTATGAAATGCCCGTTCTCTGGGAACATACGTATCCCTTAAATGTGCTCTTGGATAGTGAATTTCAGACCAAACTTTTCTATCAAGTTGAAATACGAACATTCTATCCGATAATTTACTAAATCGTGCTACGCTAGCCATTACTCCACCATAAACTAATAAAGAGTTAGTAGCACGGTGATATACAGTTGAATGAGCAACTACGCGTACGTCCAGTTCTTTACCTCCTCGAGGATGTACTTCTCTCCACCTTTCTGTAGTCGCAGTAGGATCAGCTGAAATTGAAATATAGAAAACGTGTATAGAAAACTTTTCGAAAACTACAACTGGCTCAATCTAAAATTGAATCGTTCATTTGTGCTTTCATAGAAACGAATTAAGACCAAATTTGACGTACTTACATAAATTCAATTTAATTGTATAAAGACTAGATGAAAATTCCCCATCAACTGTACTACCACCGAAAAGGTAAATATGATCATTCGCTAAAGTAAGAGTATGCCTTGTTAATTGTGGTGGATAGAACGGAGAATTTTTAGCTCGTAACGTCCAAATACGCGTGTTAACATTATAATGCCACAATTCGTTTGATAAAGAACCATCTTGCACTTTCCCTCCGTATATGACAAAACCGTCTGAAAACGCAATAAGATTACAAATTATAGGAAATTTTCTTTCACTTGCAGACACGTGTATGTACAACTAATAGAGGATGTGTGAAACCCCGAAAATGTCGGGTACCCAATGGTCGACGCGAGTTGGTCTTCTCGAATATATCGGGACTGCTGAATATTCTCGAGAATCTCGAAATTTTCGAATCCCGAATAAAATTCTCGTTCCGATTCCGATATTTTCGGGTTCTCGTACACCTCTAGTAACTAACCATTGTATCTACAAGCAGCGTGACCATAACGTGAGCTTGGTTTAGGCAATTCGTCAATAGAAGACTTTGTGGATTCGTCTTTAAACGACTCGTCAGTTGATGACTTAGGCTCTTCAATAGAAATATTTTCTTGAATAGGGTCTTCAACGCTTTGCTCTTCCCAATTTGATATACCACTTTTTATATTCGAAGCATGTAGTTCTCGATAAAGATCGAAGTCTTCAAGATTCCTACGATGTCTAATACAGTAAAAAAAGAAGATATTTTTTAAAGGAATGATCAGTATTTAAATGAGATTCAATAACATCAACAATATTCAATTCGTATACCTTGTTGTTTGTGCATATCGAAGTTTTGTATGCCTAGAGTGTTTCCTTCGTAGATCGTCGTTTCTTTCTATTCTAATTGTACTTTTACTTGCTTCACTGTCCCTGGCTTCTTGAATCTTTCTATCGTGTGATTTGTGTTCTGGAGTATTTCGAAATTCTGGCCAACCATGTCCATTTTCTGAGTTTCCATGGTTACGTAGACTAAAAGTATTATTGTCTTTAATACTGTAGAGTACCCTAAACATGAGGGATGATCGACGAACACCATATAACTCTTTTGCACCTGCATCCATTCGTTCTAACTCGGTACCAATGAGCATAGGATCTAAATATTCTGCAGATGAGGTGCGTTCTATTTGAAAAGGATATATGACATTAGATAAACATTTTGAATAAAGGTGTAGCAATTTTTAGTGGTAACTTTGAGCCGCCACTCGAGTGCTAACTGCTAATTATAATCCTATAAATGTAATAAGGAAATGTTTTCCTTACCTAGTACATTACCATATGCATCTTCCCATTGACTTGTGCTAAATTGGTACACTTCCAAATCGCTGAGTATATCGTTGAGATCGTAGCCACCAAAAACATAAAGAGAATCGGATTCTTTTATGTATACCGCTGTATGCGCTGCTCGTGGCCTTAATCCACCTTCTGAATGCGAAAGCCAGTGCCATCTGTTTAAGATGTGTTATGTTTAGAAGCTAATATTGAACTATTTTAACAAAATAGAGCGTCTAACAACATACTTGTTGCCTTCTGGATGAATTTTATGTAACGAACAAGACTGTCCCGAATATCCATCATGGCATTGACACCTTTTTGTATTACAGTCACCGCCGTAACTACAATTATTTGGGCAAAGTGCCCTCGAACAATCTCTACCACCCCAATCGTTCTCGCAGACACATTTATTATTAATACACTTTCCATGATTTGTACAATTATTTGGACAATTTGTAACTGAGAACTCTGCATGAAAACCATCCAATACATAATTTGTATCGCTGTATAATAATATTAGCATCTGCAAAAGAAAGAATGGATGTACCACAGTGCTCCTTATTGATCGCGCTATTTGAATTATTCATAAGATTATGATAAGTATTGGCATAGTTGAGAGATTTTATATCAACTTACATAACCAGATGATGATGTCACTTGCTGCGGTTCCGTCTTTCCACTGAAACTTCCTAAAAGCGGTGATCGAAAGGAATCCCCGTCGTAAACAAAAACATAATCATAACTGCATTCTGTTCCCATGGTACGGAAACTTAAGGTAATAAATTGACGGCTGTTGTTCGCTGAAAAAGTGATGGAAATATGATAAATAATTATAATTAAAAGAAATAACTATGAGCAAGTTATATTATAGAGATGTTTACCTTTTATGAGCCATTCACAGTGGGAGTCTTGTGTATAATTTGAGCCTAAAGGTCCGTCGCTGATAATTCCCCAAGAGTCGGTAAAAACTTTACGTGTTTTATCACAAGGTACCTGTTTCGGAGATGTTTGCGGAGCTAATTGTAAGCCCCGCAAGAAGCAACTCCATATTGTAATCCATACTGTGGTGGACGAGACCCACCCCATTACAGTATATTTACCTCAACGCTGCTGGATAAGATAAAGCTCATCATCCACATTCATTGAATTAGTGTTTCTTAGTAATTACGTTGCGAGAGACTCGTAATAAAAAAGAGTCGTATCTAAAAAATATTTCAACGTTAATTTAATCGTTCTACAAAATCGTTTAATTCTTATAAAAGCGGTTTTCTTTGAAAAATAGTTTTTCATGCAAACAAGAACAAAAACATTGTCAAGAAAAATTTTGCTGAATAATCTATGCACATTACATAAACGTATAGTGAATTAATGTATGTACTGGTCAAAAGAATATATTTAAAGAGAAGTGAAAGACATAGATTAATTATATCTAGACAATAATAGAAAACGATAGAATATTGTCGCTTAATAAATAATTAGAAATTATAATTGACACAAGACAAGTGCAATAAAGTTTCTATACGGTGATTGTTTATAAAGATATTTATTAATTCGATACCATAAAAACAACTTCAATACGCTGCTATAATCGTCGGGATACACGCTGTCACAGTGACACTGTACAATAATAATGCAACGTCGAGCATACTCGGTCCGGAATGTGTACACTTATTAAATAAAAAGTATTATACTGTAATAAATATCGACACACGAGTATATTATTACCGCGGAAAAGCTGCAGTGTTCAGCGAGGGGAGATTTAAAAACCGACTACACTGTTAACGGAAAGAATAATCGGTAAAGAACATTCTTTATCGAAATAGATGCGAAAGAACCTCAGCTGCGATTGAATCAAAACATTATGTACGTATACACACATACACGTCAGAAAAATCTGCTCCGTGCTATGTTCTGGATAGTTGCATTCTCCGAACGCCAGTTGCATCGAAAGCATGTAATCGGTCTACCGGGTTCAAATATTCTAGCGCGATAGAATAAGCATCGAAATAAACGTGCAAATACGAACAGACGAAAATTAACGCGTAAACTCTGTTCGGCCTCGCCTGTTGACACCTTGACTGTCTCTGCATACGAGGTCAGGGTGGGGGCTCTTCGACCGCCATTAAATTCTCCTTGTTTCGAACGCGGTTTCGATATTCGAAAGTTTCCAGGGACACTTCGACTAAGAAACCGCCATACAAGTGCAGATTGAGGTGGATACAGCCAATAACGTTGGTATTGAAAATAATGATTAGGTTATTCTGTTTCAACCACAATTAATTAAGAAACTATATTCCATTCTACAACCATCAATTATATATACATAATCAGGAGAAATATTCAAAATACTAGGCTGGAATGTGCATATTATCGTTTTAATTCTTTTTCTTCTTAGATTAGAATGTTTAGATATACATACCTCTCGGCTATTCTACATTTCTACTATCTTAGGGAAATGACGACAATTTATATTAGAAAAATGAAGATACAATAGACGAAATTTCTACCGCTGTTTTGAATAAAAAACGTTAAGTATTTTGATAATATATATATATATATATAAGTAATGGCTGGATTCGTGCGAATTCAAAAATTCGAAGAAAATCGATCTCGCTGTAAATCCAAAATTTTTTTCACCAATACTTGTATTTCCAGCCGCAATTTTTTTAAATATTCGCGAACTATCGCGCCATAGTTTACCATAGTTTCCGCATAATTTCAATAATAATGTAAAAATAAAAATAATTGTATATGTACAATTATATGTATACATACAGTGAATTCACTCATTTTTGTAGATTTCTCGGATAGATATATAAATGGGAAGATTTAGGATATGGTACAAAAAAACGAAATTTCAAAAAATGTTTTTCTCCCTTGTTTATATGTATAGCATTTACGTATACTTGCGTAAACTAATAACTTAATGTTTATTGTGCAAATAAATATTGTTACAACAGCCATTGCATTCGCACATTTAAAATAGATTGATAACACGAAAATGAACTTTTCTTATGTTGGAATTATCATTGTTACTACATTATGGTCGAATCTTAATTTTTTCTACATTCGATTCAAATTTTAAATACTTCAGTGTGTGATACGTAAATATGAAATTATGAAATAATTGTATGAACGGAAGGTGGCAATTGTTTGGTTGAATGTTTTAATAGAATTTGACAAATTTTACGAAGTTAATGTTATAAGTAAAATAGACATATAAAATTCTAAGTTGTTTATTGTACTGCAATTCAAAGTAAACGACCCATAATGCGTTATTTATATTAATTACATTTAGCAACTATATTCTCAAGTCAGGTACTCACAGTAAATAAGTTAAAGGCTTCAAATGCAAATGCAAAAATATTATTTCTTATTTGTTTTTTATATGTACGCCAATATAGTTGTAGAATTTTTACAAAACTAGTTTAATTATCGCATTTATAATTAAATTGTTGCACATTCGATCTATCTTTATTAATAGGGAGAGATAAAAACAGACACATGATTATAAATCTGAAATATATATGATGTTTATCAGTATACATTTGGAGACTGTATCGCATTAAACCTATGTGTCGGAATTTGCAAAATTCTACGGATGCATTAATTATAAATTTATCGAATCGATTAAAATATCCGTCAATTGATTTAGTACAATGTGTTGCCTCTACGGCAATAGAAAGAAATAGCAACCGTTCCACTCGATGCACTATGTGCAATTACAACGTATGAGATCTTTTAACATATTCGTGGCCATCATTTTTAAAACCATCAACCGACACATTGTATAATATATTGCCTGAATCTTAACGATTGATACAATCGCTCGCTTTTTAATCATAATAGCGTACTACCAATGCGGTATACCAGTATGAATTATCTTTTCTGTTAAAAACTTTGAAAAGATATCATGTTTGCTAAATATTCAATTTGCTCACTGACGCAGTTATAAGATTAATAGACATCAATTTTCAGGACATAATTTCACCTATAAAGCGAATGTACGTTTTGAAAATGTTCCGGTTGTATGTATTTATTGTAAAAGTTCGCTGAAATTTCTAAAAAAAATCATGTTTGTTTGTAAACGAAAAATGTTATGCTTCGCAACACCATATTATGTAATATAGACGAAAAAGTGCAATCTTTGTAGTCTGTTCTTATAAGTGATTTTTTTATATTCGCAAACGAAGAAACTTTCGACAAAAAACTTTCGTTTGATGAAAAAATTCTTTTCACTTTTTAGTTTTAAGGATATTATACTATAAAATTGGAGGTCTAAATAAATAAACGTAAAATATTCTATGTCTATTAAAAAATAGTTACCCTGCAGCTTTGTCAATGTTTCATGCTGTCAAAGTCAATTCATGTTTTCTCTTGTGTTACTCGTTAATTATTCAAATTAAAAAAAAAATACATGCTTGCGATGTCATATATTTTTTTAATGTCACTTAACTGTTAATTTTGTTTCTAAATTAATTTTCAAATTCTAGAGGATGGAATTATGAGATAGCGATGCTGTTATGAACTAAATGAAAATGTCGAAGGTGTTTGTACTAAAAATTTACGATTTCAGTATTTACCTACCACAGGCAAAAGCAATAGGAGTTAAACTCGTTTCTTGTAACCGATATCGGACTTGATTGAATGTTTGAAAAAAGGCCATTGTATTATTTTAAATAAGATGTTATATAAAATGGACAATCAAGTCGACCGATCACAGGAATGATAAAATGATGTAAAAGGTGCAATCGATCGTCTTTTTTGCGCATTGAGTGTATGTATACAATCCGTGTAATGGCCTTTAAAAGGCGACCCAACTTCGTGGATCCTAGAACTGTAGAACTTTAAATTATTTAACCCCTCCGTATAAATATTATAATAAAATTATGAATTATAACAAATTTTCTTTTTAAAATTTTTCTTCCTCTTTGTGATAGGTCCTTTTCTAGAGAATGTCTGCTGTGTGAAAACAGAATAGACTAAAGGAGAAACATCAGATACAGTCCGTTGGAGACTTAGCCTCTTCGTAGATGCCAGGTATCGCAGCCGTTTGTTCGCAAACCATGTCTGAGATGCTTTTAGCTTTCAACGAGTGGCCGAAGGACTTCGCGCAATCGCTAAAATCCTTTGTAACATCACTGATCTCTTTGCTCTCCTGATGGTCACATGTATTTGGTAATTTAATAGTTGACATGGGATATAAATTATCGCCACCATTAGTATCCTTACCAAAAGATGTTAGCGAATTTGTACTCGATATGGTTGTGATCTTGCTTTGCGATTTATCGATGTCCATATAATAATCCTATATTATAAATAATTTACAATTTTAAATTTATAATAATTCGATGAACACGAATTAAAATAACGATGCTGATGAATATATTATCATAAAAAAAGCAACAAGTATTTAATTTCACCTTCTCCGAGTTGTGAGGACCAATTTGAGGTTGCTGTGAAGAAGCTTGATTGCAGTGCGCTAAAGCAATTAGCGCCTTCTGATTTTCTCTAGCGTCAACCAAGAATATACTCTCCTTGACTTCTTTCGCGTTATACTCATCAATTCTGTAGATGATGAAAATGCTCCATATTATAACAGTACAATCTGGCTGTAAGAATTAACATGCTGAAGAGAACACTTACTTGTCATAAATAACTGCATGCAATCCAAGCTTTTTCAAGTGTTGAATTGTAGCTTTATCATTGTTATCATCCCCCCAGCAAAAGATTATCAAGCCAGCATCTTTTACAAATTTAACTTGAGACGGATCCCTAAGTATATCTTCTGTATGTACATTAATTCCTAATATATCAGCAGCCAAAGCGTGTCTGACAGCCATTGGTATTGTCTGACACCTCGGATCGTGATAAGTAGGATATTTCGAAGTGATGCCTTGTGTCAAAAATACTACCGGGTATTTATTTTGTTTAAGACGAATCATGGCACAAATGTCTGGATTAAAGGATGAGAAAACAACTTTCCTGTCTCCTCCATGTTCCAGAACTACTTTGAGTATTGTATCCAAATATAGATTGAGATCAAAGGGATGGTTGAGTTCGAATGTGCCATCCTGCGTGCATACGTTATAATTTTAAACATATAGAAGTTTGTAGAAAAAAATTTTATATATATATATATATATATATATATATATATATATAAAAGGTGGCCCACATAACTCTTAACAGCTAAATATCTTGAGATTTTTGTATATAAATTAATTATATTTACCTTCAACTGCATAGTCCATTTAATTTCGATATTACACCCGACGTGTTGTTCTAATTCCTGCAGCGCGGTTTGCAGAGTAGGGAAAGGTTGATGGTCTTCCAAGTCTTCGTCGAAAAATTTTGGATTCTTTTCTCGACCTTCAGCCACATGATACACCTGTAAGAAAATGTTCATTCAATAATGATGCGCACAAATAAAAATGATGAAACAGTTTAACATAATATATTTCTGATCAAGCCGGATAACTCAAACACTCTGTAGCGATGTAAACATGTTAAACATAATATCATGTTCGTCATGATATTATTCACATGCCGTAATAATGTGTCTTATACATATTTTGATGCAATATACTTTGCACTTTATCTTCAGAGGGAGTGAAATTGGTGAAGTTGACTAAAACAAAAACGTTGATCCTACGAATAAGGATCAAAAAGCATTTTCACATTTTTATAAAACACGATACCAGTGAATTACCTTAATTATTTATAATACCGGGGTTACATCTTTTAGCCATCAGATCGAAGCGTGACGTGCGCGTTGTAGCACTACGATGTGATTTTTGGAAGTCATGTGTTGCAGTAGTATGACATGATTGAGAAACACGCATTTAATCGGTTTTAGAGTATATTTTATATGTGTATGGGCATGCATCAAATTATTTATGTATCTAACCAATCGATTATCATCTTTTTGGTGATAATTTAGATGACGCAAGCGATATGAAAGCTCACCAGTTGGGTAACCCCCTGTTCAGCTTTATCAACGAAATACAGCACCTTACCCAACGAGTCCCTCGGGTAATAACAATCCTGTTGAATATTAAAAAAGAGACAAATACGAATAGATATGCTACTCCTATAAGTTCATGATTTTATGTCATGTGCTTCTGCATTCGATAGAACTCCCTGTTGTTTTCGATTTCTGCTTCAATACAAAATAAGGACATAAAAAGCGAAATATTAATACGCGTAGCATTACTGTAAAAGCCGCATTCTCTATTAGTTAGTGATAGGCAAGAAAGATCGTTATGGGATGCATCTTATCAATGAAAGAAAGAAGATCCAATGACTTCAGTTTCCCATTACCCGTGTCGCGTAATACAAATGGAAGTGCAATGGTTTCTAAAATTTTATGTTACACCCGATGGACACCTTATGTCGTATCTATATTGGGATAATTCATAAACAAATTGTTAGCAATTTCCCGCGTTCAAAAGAAAAACCTAAAATAAATTTTACAATAAAATAAGAAAATAAAATTGGATGTCTTCGTTCCTAGTATGTACTGTAAATAAACGTGAATAGGAACATGAAAATACATGTCTAATATATCGATTAAAACTATACATTATTATTATATATGATCCTAAATTTAAGAAAATATGTATATATTATATTTACCACTTTTTGATAAGTACTTAGATGGATATACTATGTACTTGGATAAAACGTACCTTCAGTAAGTGCAGCTGTTCTAATGTAAGATCCTTAACTGGAATTTCCAGCATGTCCATAGCTTCTATTTGTTTCTTACGTTTCAGTGAAATGGAAACGTAGAAATCATGGTAAATAACAGGTACATGATCCTTAGACAATTGGACATCAAACTCGACCATGTCAGCTCCATGATGCGACGCAGTCTTCAAAGAAGCTATCGTGTTCTCACGTACATTAGCGCAACTGAAAACAATGAAACAATACGAATTGTCACTTTTATCAATTCATATAAGAATTTAATTTTTCTGCAAATTAAAGCTCGATACTTTACTTTTTTGTATGAAAAGATGTACCCAAACCCCTATGTCCTACATCCAGTCCAGACCACCGCTGTTCCCAATGTTTTGCGTACGAAATACCCATTTCCCATGGATAATCCGGGATTGATTTTATCACAACATATTCCACTGTAAGTTGTCCTAAAGTAAAGCAAGGCGGCATTAATTATCTTTGTCACTGGTAAGGAAAAACTAAAACTAAATGTGTGCGAGAATTTCGTTCGGGATTGATCTAACTAAAACTTGAGAATTTAAATGATTATCTTACCAATTGGTCTGTGTTTTGTACTTGTAATTGGTACCGTTAAGAGTCCAACACTAGATTGCAATGTGCTAGGTAAGATGTAGCTGAAACCAATATGACATGGTGGTTCTCCTGGAAAACACCTTGAGCTGTACACGTAGTAGTCCACTAAGTATGCCTGAAAAAACAGTCTACTTAGTATGTACAGAAAAATACTTCTATTTATGACAACACCAAATGCATCAGTATTTTTTGCTTATCTGCTATAGCTTGTTTTCAGTATTAATTAAATCCAATAATCAAAGAAATTCATTTTGGAGAATGACTTTCTTAATTTCTCTAGACTAAGAAATATGAATATTACAAGTTCTAATAATCATGAAGAGCTTATGGCAAATTATTCAAAATCCATGATCACTAAAATTCGTAGGAATTAAACCATATTGACCAAGACACTCGTACATCTTTCGTTTCTTTTCATCTAGCAAATGTTTCAATTCTGTTAATAGTATGGAAAAAGTTCATCGGCAAGAGCAACAAATTACTAGTAAACAACGTAACAAAACGAGGATCATTTATTTCCTACATAATCTAGCAATGAACCAGACCAATAATTGCCAAATGCTGTACTCTGCTTGGTGACGCGTATCCCGCAACACCTGCCGATCATTCATTATTAAATTTCGATATCGAATCTGCAAAGATTGTAATTCGGATTCAGAAGATTCTGACAGCTTAGTCTGACATTGGCCGCGCAGCGGTGCCACGTATGGTAGAGTTGGTCAGCTAAAAAATATTAGTAGTACACTAAAAGGATATAGGAGTGATGGGAGCCTCACCATTTTCGACGCACACAGATGGATATGAGGTGTGATAGCGTTGACATCTTTAAATTTTTAGGGTTGCTTAGGATGGCTGCGACTCACGTAAATCGATATATATATATAAACATACACATTGCAAACGGATCATGTAGTCTATGAAATAATTATTCCCAATTGAATTTCAATAAATTCCCATGATGAGAACAGAATGCACATCATTTGAAATTCATAGATTTACACGAGAGGCCAGCTTGAGGATAGGTGCGGTAGGGTGAACGACAATCAAAACCATCATATCTCTGTGTGATGTCATGTGACACAGATGTAAAGTGGTAGTCGATGCTTAGCATCGATACATCAGATTGCATGTTAGCATCGTCATTTGCACCAGAGGTCTTGCTTTGTACAAAGCTGACGGTTGTCTTCAATCCAGGCCGGTGCGCGTGACATCGCTTCAGGTTTCCAAGGAGGGCAATAGCTGCTGAACAAGTTTAATTATCTTTTACCAAGTAATTTGAACAAGTCGCGAGAGAAGACGTGGCCAGCCTACTCGTGGTCTACTGAAAACTCACATGGTATGGTCAATGCGTATCTTTAATGTGTCTAATACTCTCATGAATTACCACCAATTTGTCATTTATTGCTCTGCCAAGCCTACTATTTTCTAATCAATCTTTTCTTCACTCGTTTATTCGATTATTATACACATTAAACAAAGATGTACCTTTCTCATTTATACCATGGTGACAAATCAAAAGAGGACATCGTGCCTTATTCGGTAATGTTTCCATTTGTAGAACTGTCAATACAAAAGATAGAAAGCATCGATTTTGAAAATATTATACTGGAGTTTTGTTTCACGGACGTAATATATGTTACAAAACATTACAAGCAATGCAAGCAATAAATACCAACCAATGGTTATTCATCGAGCCCTGTACTCATTATGACTTTCCAATGGAGCTCATAGTAGGATTACTTACAACAGTTTCAGGATATCGAACGGCAACATTGAAGACAATAAAGTCGTCTTCATGACAAGCTCGGCCAAATTGTTCCTGAATCTTGAAGCGGGCTTCTTCGTCATTCATTACCTACAATTCATAATTAAATTCTATCATATATTCTTATTTCACGGATAACAATATTATACGTACCGCAATTTCTGTAATACTAAAGGCAGGTTCATC
Organism: Lasioglossum morio; assembly: GCA_916610235.2. Classification (NCBI taxonomy): domain Eukaryota; kingdom Metazoa; phylum Arthropoda; class Insecta; order Hymenoptera; family Halictidae; genus Lasioglossum; species Lasioglossum morio. Next base: position 771,806 of record OU744323.1, read on the forward strand.
AATAATATCTTGTGTATCCATAGAAAGACTATCGTCTACACAATCTCCTCCAAATTGCTGTAATTCTAAGGAATTATGTCTAACTAGATTTACAGGTGTCATCTGAAACGTAAAATGTTACTCTGTTAAAAATCGAACATTTCATATGCAATCGAATAATGTAATTTGAAAGTACATACTTTAATGTGAACTTTCCTATTCTGTAACCGGTCCTTCCATAACTTAATTGGATTATTAAATAGCTTAAATTGTATCACAGTTTCATCCGTTAACCATCCCCGTTCAATTTTAGAGTAGCCATTGTAGTATCCAAATATGTCTGGATCCGGCAATGTGTCCTGAGTAAAATTGCTGGGAACTGTAACAATCGTTTCTATTGAATGTATCGATCCATTGAAAGCAAATCCAATTATACGACTATATTTTTCTGTATTTAATTACGAACTATTTTTCCTGATGAGACGAGGTATCAAATGTGTTTCCCACTGGCGGATAATAAGAGTTTTGGCCGAATTCTTGGTACCGTTAGATTGACAGATAACAGCAACAAAATATCGGAACTCTATATCGATATCAGTGGGAAGTGAAACTTTTTGTGAAAATATTTGGCCGCTTCTGAAAAATTCATAAGTCTAAGATGCACATAATTCTATACCATTAGAAAATTAATATATGCTTTATTTAAGATAGCAATAAGATTGCAGTCGATCAAAGAGAAAGATGATTGTAAACAACTTTTTACTTACTCATCCTCTTCGTCGCGAAACATATCTCCTGCAGCATCATTATAAAATCCTCTGCTACTATTACCATCGAAAAACATAGAGGAATCCTGACTGCTATTTTCTTGGGACATCTGAATCGCCTGATTGTGATTCCAAGCACCCAATTCGGGTAAATTACCCACTACGTATAGAACCTCATTTTTTTCTAACTTATGTACCTAAATAATCAATAAATTCAAATGAGAACATATCAAGGGTATACAATCGAATAACAATAATTATTAACAATTACCTGGACTCTAAAAATCCAGTCTCTTTTTGTTCCCCTCATCTCCGATGTCTGTTTGGTCGCCACCTCTATGAAGTTACTCTCGCGTGACTCCTCAAGCAGCTTGACTTGCTCCTCCTCTTTGTTCTCTACAAAGCACATCCGCTGCATATTACTAATATTTTCTTTTTCTCACTGTTTTTCTCTTTCAATTTTCTGTTTTTCAAGGTGTGTTCAATTCACATCAGCTAATTTTCTGTAATAACGGACTTGTTGTAAGGAATGCTAGATGGTATCTCTAATTACAACGTCAACTTTGTCAAACTCAACAAAATATCTTTTCCTCGAATACTTTTTCATTATAGAATATATATTTACAAACACGTTTTAAGACTTCTGAAAGTATGATAGTGAACTTCAAATTACAGAGTAGTTATACTATACCATATAACAAAACCAAAATATTGATTCATTGCATCATACAGAGTCCAAACTAAAGTACGTGTGAATCCTAATTTATATGTACATTTACTAAATACCTATTTAAAGGTAAACAATGATATATAGTATAATGAAAATTTATATCGGAAGATTTTGACACATATACACATATATATATGTCAAATCTGAATAAACAGAATTGCTTCAACTATATTACATATTTTTACAGAATATCCTATACAATGTGAGAAAAATGAAAGGAAATGAAAAATTTCTTTGTATTAACGTTAGAGTGCAATTGTTTGTGTTGCATAAGCATTATCTAATACGGGATAAATAAAGAATCAATAATAAATATGAATCGTGATACAGTCAAGCAAATATTCTAAAATATTATCGATAAATAAGGACACATATCATTAGTATTTAAAAATATTACATTCAATATTGAACCAGTTGGAAAGTGAACAAGCGATTATTAGCACTTCGTTTGTATTTAATATTGTAAATATAAGCACACAGAAACTTGGCAATCACTTGGCTTGAAAGTTGTGTCGGCAATCACGGAAACGCATTTTTAGAATTCGATGAAAAACTACATATAAGGAGATAGATATTAACGGTGTGAAAACAACATTCCCGAAAGATGTCGGACACCGAAATACGTTGTAGCAGAATAGAAAGTAAGGTTCTTTGTTTACTACCGCGGACAAGATTTTTATGCGCTGTAATGTGTTATATTTAAAGATGCGGTTTACCTACTTTATCAGAAAATTTCAGTGGGTTTTACTTTTGAAAGCTTAGTTGGCAGCCTGGTCTTCGCCTAGCGTGATAGTATACGTGTTATTTCACGAATGCACAAGGCAGTCGCTTCCTATTTTTTATCGTATTTGTCATAATTCTCCTCTTCACAGCACAACATAACTACTTTAACTGTCGCGGAACGACCAACTGGGCACAACGCACAACACGAACCACGCAAGGGTCCTTTTCACGATTGAAACAATGGTCGATTTGGCAACACCGTGAGCACGGAAGTGACGACATCGATGGCTCAATAGAACCACCAATTCAAACACACCAAGTTTAGCTTCATCCGAATATAGTTAATTTTTATAGTTTTTCAAACAATGCAATCGCAGTAGCCACACCGGCAATTAAAAACCCCCTCGATTCAATTATTAAAACTGTCACGTCTCTATAAAAATTTCCATATTGTAATCGTATTTCTCGAAGCTTCAAGTAACAACTTCCTGTCCGCCATACTGCGGCTAACACAATAATTTCGATATCCAACAAACATATTTGATTAAATGTTATCTTACCGAATACTCCATGGAAATTTTATATATCCACCTACGAAGTACTTCTGCAATTGAATTGTACTTTCAAATTTGTTGCAATAATGTTGTAATAATGATCTTTACATTCTCTCTGTTTCAGCACCCGATGTATACACTACATCAGGTACATATACACATGTTTCCATTGTATACTTCAAGTTTTGTGCAACTGCACGTCGCAATTCATCATTCTTCATTTTGATCTAGCAAAAAAAATGGAGGATAAAGTTAATTACGTTAGCAGTATTGTAAAAACAGAAATTTTTCTTGACAAACATGCCCGAATTCGGCATTGTTTTAAAACAGCACATTTTTAGGTAGTCCACCTATTCAACGAAACGTATAATTGGAGATTAAACGAATTTTTAAAATACAAATAAGATTTCTTTTCGAAGGCGATTTTTTTATCATTTAAACGAAAGCAATAAATTTTAATGTATCCCAATGGAAGAAGGGTACAACTGGTTACAGGAAAACAGTCGTTAAAAGAATGTCCGCATCGACCGGAGGGAGGTTGACCTACGATAAAAGTCATGACGCATTAAAAGAGGAAACTACTCACTACAGGATGATAGGTCTGAATTGTGGTTACACATTTTCACTTGCATATGTAATAAAGCCGCGAACAGATAGAAGATAATCATGCATTTGTGAGAACGGCAATTGTCCGAACAGTCTCGCGTTTGATCAAACAATATTTCCTCGGAATGGTTCATACAGCTGGTATATTCATCAAGCGAAAAAAAACACACATTTTTTCATTTATTTATTCCACGTCGCGCTCAACTCTTTATAGTTCACGTATCAGTTATAATCGTCGTGCAAATTCGATGCTTACGTCATTACAATTTCAGCAACGAATGTAGTTCTTCTATCGCATATTGTGTTACACTCGAGGTCTAATAACGTTACTCTATATGTATGAGAGTAGGCTTATTGAAACGTGAAAGGTGTACGGACACGGTTAAAAGGTGTGGAAATTATATACATGTATACCGTCAGCTATTATATCAGGTTATTGAGAATTGCAATTTGCCGGCTGTAAACGATTTATGGCGTATCGTTAACGGCTGTGGGAAAATATGGAATGAAACGTTATCCTTGCTCTGAATATTGTTTCAAGTACTTCTTGCCCTCCTAGGTTCCGTGTATGTATAGTGGCAATGATCATTTTCAATTGATACCGTTATTTTTTAACAAAATGCTAATTTAAAAATTAGTTTTATTAGAACCTATATGGAAGATTTGATAACTATCGGATTTGAACAACAAATTTATTTGTTCTTTACTTTGTTGATCTTCTTGATCTTTTCAAATGTTCTCTTTTTATTCACTAAAAACTCAGATATCTTATTTGTATTGTCAGAGCTCAGAATATCCCCATTACCAGAATTTAGGGTATGTTGTCGGCGCATGGGTTCGATCAATTGTTAAAACAAATTTTTAAAACATTTTCTCTTGAAAAAGGGTCCACATGAACCATTTAAATTGCAAAATTTCTTTGTTTTAACAATTGATTGAACCCGTGCGCCGACATCATATTCTAAATTCTATTAATTATTTACGATCGACAAACCGAATATTTATCCTCATTAACGTTTCTCCTAAATCGTCAGAAATAACAAATTATAGTGCATTGGTTATACAGATAGATTCTTTAGTTTCACGCGGCCGTCGAACAAGAAAATTAATGTTTTCTATAAATACTTGAAAGTAAATATTTGCACTTGGCAACCATCGTCCGGAATAAGTAGCTACTATCGAAATAGCATGTAAGAAGGTCGTATATTTGTCTCTGCGTTAAAATCGCACGTGTCAAAGTTGCAAACTACTCGTCGGTATATTTGTATATTATTCCAAGATATCATAGGCAATTTTTTAAAACGATCATTCGACTGAATATTACATTAATGCGTCTTGTAATAAATTCTTTTTTAGTGTATCGAAAGTATCTTATACCGCATCGCAAATTGCAGAAGGTTTTCATATTGTTTTTTTATCGTGCATTATACAACATTGGCGGTACAAATATTTTCAGATTTCGCAATTATATGTAACGCAAGCATTATTGAAATTGTACGTGACCAGATAACAAGTGCGTATTCAGATAACAAATTATGTTTATTCAAAAACATTAGACACACATGAAATTCTCGGACTAGAGTATGCTGCATAGTAATCAAAGCCCCAGTAAAAGTCGTACAGTGTTACTTATCGATCTGCTCAGATTGTATACGTATACTATATATATATATATATATACACATAGCAATGCAAAGACGTAAAAAAATGCAAGGTAAAAACAAAGCTATAGTTCAAGAGTGTAGAATTCCATTGTCCTATCTTTGTTGAGACGTGTGTACGTATATACTGCGCTTCTAACAATGCTCTATTAATATTTCTCACACTTGTTCTTCGAAATTTTTGTACATTACTATAAGAATTGACGTGTCAAATCAAATTACTATTATATGTTATTTGTTTCGAAAATATTTCATACACGGAGAAATAATTATTATTATGCAATGTCTCCACGTGACGAAAGCGCACACATTCGTAGCACGACACGTGCTATTTCATAACGAACAAGACAGGTCATTAGGGAAAATTAGTTTACCACAAAAATACCTACATTGTGTTATTGTCTTAACGACGCGATAACAAAAAATACAATAGTAAATTGTCGGAAAAATTTCAAATCTTTTTTGAGATTGCGTGTAAACACAATACATTTCCGACATTTTTATATAAATTTAAGAAATAGGGGCAATCATGTTTTTCGATACATGAAATAGAAGACGCAAACGTTAATGTTGGTAATTAATCAGTTATGTCGATTGTAAATGTTGAATATAATTTGTTGATGCTTTCGGCGCCGAAAGCATAAACAGATTATATTAATTTTGGTGTCGATACTGCAGTATTTCAGTCACCGAGTAATCAATTTTCATGCATATTACAAATCCGTGTCCGTCACTATACATATACACGGTGTTCGCGACATTACCAAACAGCGTTTTTCTCTGACTTTGTGTGAACTTGAAGGTCGTTATGTCGTATGTGAATGAATTCGTTTTGGGACACGCTTTGATATAAAAAAATATATATGTACTATACACATATATGTACCAATCCACTTAAAAATTTGAAGATGTCCTTCACTTTTAACAAAATAATGCAGATAAAAGAATTACAAACAATATTAATTATTTACAAAGTATAACTCATCTCTGATTTTGATGAAATTTAAATATGTTATAGATCTCGACATTTTGAACAACTTTTTAAAATATGTAGCTGCATAACATATTTAAATTTCATCAAAATCGGAGATGAGTGGTACTTTCTAACTAATTACCGAAACAGTATAACTTTTTCCTCTTTCATTTATCCCAAATCACAATAGTCTAGGATAAAAACGCTATTTAGTGATAACGCGAGTACCCTGTATAGACAGCTGACGTAAACTGAGAAAAAATCATCTATCAGCTGTGTTCGTTTATCAGCACGCCACATGTCTCCTGGGAAATGAATGCAAGGTTCAAGTTCAAAGTCCATGCGAAAGTTTGGATTCCTGTCATGTTTTCGAGTAAATCATTTCTCGCAATCCTTATAATTTTTAAATAATCCAATTCAAAAATATAAGTATATAAACATCACGTTTTAACGATAAGATCAGAATTATAATCAGTCTCGTAATTGATGGAACGCAATTTAAATTAGAATAACTACTTTGAAAACGGACCAACCGACTATAGTTTTTCTGCCAAGCTAAACATTTTCCTGAATGTGTGTAATGAAAATGTTTGGACAATTACGATAAACATGATAAAAGTTGCTCGTAACAACTTTGTAGATATGTAGAACATAAATTTGGAAATGTTGTCAACAGAAACAATTTACTTAACGAGGAAGCTGAATGAAAAATACTGAATTTCCCGAAATTTTTCGAAAACACACATGTCTAATTCAAGTAATCGATACAGTTTTGATAAGAGATCAAAATTGAATCTATTATATGTATAAAGAAGAAATGCCTTCCTTGTGCTCTGATAACAATGGGAATATTTTTATAAAGATCTTTCAAACACGATATTATCTCCTTAACGCTATTTCCGGTTTTCACGATAATCCATTCAGCGTTCACCGAGTCAGATCTGTGGACTTTCGATCAAAAATCGTTCGATTTCGATTCTCATATGTAGACTATGGATCATTATGCAAAATAAAAATTGCCTTAACTGCAATAAACTGGAGAGAAATAGAAATTGTTTTTCTTAATACGTTTATATATAATGTACTACTAAATTCTTTTTTTTTTGTTATTAGTGCATAAAATCTACTCGTATGGCCTCTTGATGAACACTCGAATACACTTTTGTGAAATTAATAAATGGTCGAGTTTATTTCTAGCACTAAACAATTCATAAAGTCGCACATACGTTCCATTTTATAATCAAAAGATTACGTACTGTGGCAATGTCAGTGATTCTCAGAATATTACGACACTGCATAAAAAATAATTGACAAACAATCGAACTGGTTGGAAAACGATTGCGAACATTTTATGTTCGACGAACGAATAAGTAATAGAAATATTTCTTTGAAACACACCTTGAAAAACAAATCGATGCGTCGAAAGTTAAATAGTTTTGATTAATCTTGCGTTAGTTTACTCACTGTTGACAGTTTATCAAGCTCTTCTTCTGGTGGGTATCATAGCAGAAGAACTAGGTGCGGAAAGTGGGACCAAGGTGTTTCACCGACGAATGATAAGCACGTGCACACATCACAATATTAGAAAAAAAAGATTCTTGCTGATATATTATAACCACTAGGTACAAGTGTACCGCAGAGAGGGAGAAAGAGAGTTGGCGGGAGACAGAAAGACCAGTCGCCAAAACACAGTGACACTATCTCTGTCGCGGTCGAAATACTACTGACTGTTGGCGTCGAGTTTCAATCAGGTTATGCAAACCGCTCCAAACCTCCCCACTTTTCTCTGTCCGTTATGATACGTACTCACGCACGTGACTCCCAGATAGGTTCTCATTTATGCGAGTCGTGTATTATGTAGTAGTGTATATGCATCACTAGACCTGTCAACACAACGTGACTATCACGCGTCTTTTGTGAAGGGACAAACACATTGCACAGTTTCTCTATTTTTCACTATAAAAGTTACATTTTTTGTCCTTTCTGGTATATTATATCGATGTCATCACTCTTTCGTAATGAAAATTAGTTTTCAGTTTGCTAATCATCAAATAATTCTTTCTTCTTTGTAACACGACTGTTTTGTGCTTTTCTTTAATTTATTTATTCTTTTTATTTTCTTCTTCTTCATTTATACATAATAACCTTCCACTCTTGCGAAGGTATAGGGAGAAGTTATTTAAATATGTTTGTAGTGATATTAAGTGGATTAATATCAAAGACTTGACCTCATTCTCGAAGCTAGAATATTTCGGAGTGTTCGTTATCTGATAAGACCTTTTCTGATTTATCTTTTTCAACGGTTCTTGATTTGTCTGATTGTCAGATGTGGATGAACAGTGAATGACGTAGATATATCACTTAACGAAGATAAAGATTCTTTTACACCGAGTATTATTCTTTATTTTCCATTCGTGAAAAATTTTAATATGTTTATTCCATTTTGAAAAAGCTACTGTTTGGGAGTACAACGATTATTATTTATTTCAATTTGTTACTTGTTTTCGGAGTAATTTAGAATACACAGTCGACTATAAATAAAATTATACAGAACGTGTATATGATATCTTTTAATTGATTTTCGGGACCATTATAAACGAGAAGGAATTTCGACGATTTATACTGTCAGTAAAAATATAATTGCGATTGTACAGTCCGTGAATCGTTAAACAGTGTGTAAAATATACACGACTGTCGCGAAGCACACGGAAAGCAATTAATAATACGAAACAAAAGAAAGTACTTTTCTCTGCACGTATCTCTTCTAATCTATTTGCAAGAGTCGGAAAAAGGAGTGTCGCTCTTGGTAGAGAAATAATAGATAGTTTACTGCTGTTCAACAAATAAGATAATGCTTATCAAGGTCAGACAGAGATAATGAATGATATTGGAAAACACGTGTTTGTTATATTGTCGTTTCACGAGTCCGATAAATATACGAAGTTGATGCGCGATGTGTTGTTCCGAGGCAAATGAATCACGATACGAATTAACAATCTGTAATCAAGTATTTTATATCGTGAAAGTAGAAAGTAATTATATACGTTGTCGTAAAGTACTACCGTTGATTAGTTATGTAGTAACTTCTACACTCCCAAGATGGAAATTGGGGGTAGTGTGGGACTTGGCACGGAGTTAACAACCCCTACCCATACCCAATAAAACCCCATCGTCAGAGGAACGTTCAACCCTTCGCACTGCCCCAGTGATAACAGGTATAGGGATCTACTTTTTATAATACTTCCTACATCGGTTTCGACTCGTTGCACTGGGTCTTCAGTAGCACTAGGGCCTTATTCAATTCTAGGGGAACCTGCAGAGACCCTGACCAGCAGATTACGGGCGGAACACCGCTTTGAGCTGCTCGAGACCCATTCGGCTCTACTTCTGCCGGGCCCCTGTGCGCGCACATCAGCTGCAGAAATCCCGAGCCCAGGCCCTGCAGGCCTTGTCCAGTTGAGTTCGGTTGAGATCCCGGCCCCCCCCTTACATTAGCTTAGGTGGGAGTGCGGTTTTAGTGGGTAGCTGGCCGGGGGGCCTCTGGACAGTCCCACATAACCCTGGTCCCCCCAGGGGGGCTGGGGTATGGGTAACGCATTTCCGCACTAAAAAAAGGCTCTGCAGGCCCTGCCGGGATTCTGCCCGCTTTTCATAGGGCAGCACGGTCACACTAATGTGGCGAACGGCGTTATAGAAAATACAGGGCTGGTCGCATCAATGTGGCAGATGTCGTTAAAGTAAATTTCTACTGTGCAAAACCGTAGCAGTCTCCCATTTTACCGACAAATGTAAAATTTTTTTAAATTCATGTTGACGATTTTTCAATGGATATTTGTGCGCATGCAAGCAGGGAAAACCTTTTTAGGGCGATCGCGGCTTAGATTGATCTTTTATCTAGGGTCTTTGACTACTGAAAAAACCCGTGTTTGTATTATCACGAAATGAGAACGCGAATCCTGCACCCTTGCAAATGTGCAGAATCCAGGGATTTCTACAGCAGATCTGCGCGCATAAGAACCCCGCAGGAATAGAGCAGACGTGCTTGCTGGGTAACTTGATGTAGATTTTCAAGCTTTATATTTAATATTAATCGATACGAGTGTTAAAAAACGCACACTGGTACTTTTGAAATAAAACAATTCTTTATTTCACCAGTGTGCCTTTATTTGACAACTTCAAATCGTAACGTAAGATAACTGACACATTCGAATATAGATTCATGCAATTAAATGTGACTCTTACAGTGAAAACAAAATTTGAAAAAATCTTGGAAGCAAACTGGTCAAACGTACAACACTCTCCCCTACTCTTATTTGGTCTGTGCTAGTTTGTTTTAGTCGAGCAATTATTATGTCAAATCGCTGTACGGTAAATCCTTTATACAGTAAATATTCTATGGACGCGACAATTTCTACACGATCGATGCGACCAAGAATATCCCCCCCCTCCCAACTTAGTAATCTGATCGCGGCTCGGTATATCGGTGTGAACCACTACTAACGCCCGAGCTCCATCACAATGTAACACCAATACTCGTATTTAATCTTTTTTTATTATCATTCATTTTTTTTATGAAATTTTCATCAATGTATTCGTGGTATTTTTTGGATTCAATGAAAGACCAAACACGATATAATTTCAACTCTCAACTGTTATTTTTTACAACGGTACATATCTCTTCTTTTATTTGTTGTTAACTGACGTTGTGTCGCCTAAAAATAGAATGTCGTGTAATGCTTAGAATAGTACGACGTATCAATTAATAATTAACTATTTCGAACTGTCTTACCCAAGATTGATAATTGTATTCCCTCCAGTGCACAATTTACGGACCTTGGAAAATAATTTCGGCACGTTTTGATGCGTTCAAACGCATCTTCGAGTGTCCTCCTTATTTCTGGAGGAAGTTTGAGTCCAATGTCTCGCTTTTCTTTCTCTGCGATGACTTCTTCGTTCATAACGACGGCCCTTCCTTCGTGTCGATCTTCTGAGACGTCTTCTTGCTTTACAACGACGTCCATTCCTTCGTGTCCATCCTCTGAGACGACTTCTTCCTTTAGGACGAAGACCTTTTCTTCATGTCCATCCGCTGCGACGACTTCTTCAGTGGCCCTACCTTCGTGTCCATCCTCTGCGACTCTTTCTCGTAATGCTTCCAACAATCTCCGTTCCTCCTCGCTACACGCAATGAAATAATTTTCGACGTATTCAACCGTTACTTTGCGTCCTGAAATGTGCGACCAAGCTTGCTGTATCGCGAACGTTATTTCATCTTCCTCAGTTTCTTCCATCGTTTGCGTGTTCGGAAAGATGTTCTTCCACGCATTCCTTATATCGCTGCATGTCAAAGCCCCCCAAGATTCGCTAATCATGTATATACAATTAAAGATTGTATATTTTCTTAAAAATTCGTTTATTCCACACCCAGAGGCGACGAGGCGTTGCATCAAACTATGCCGGAAACATCTTTTTACTTTTTCTATTCCTTGATGCATTGGCTGAACGGTGTTGGCTGGGAAAAATTTCACTTCGAAATCGTCGTCGTGTTCGTAGTCGCTAGGAAATTTGTGACTTGGACAATCATCCAGAAGCAAAATGACTTTTCCGCACAGCCGATTTTCCAACTGATATTGTCGTACCGATTTCTTAAAATAATTCTCAAACCAATCTACGAATAAAGTTTCGTTCATCCACGCGTTGCTCTGCGCTTGAAAAATTACCGGCAGTTGGCCAATACAGTCTTTTAAAAAACTTGGGTTTTCGTAATCGTGGATAACAAGAGGCGGGATTTTGTGGGTTCCAGTTGCATTCGCGCAAAGCCCTATCGTCAACCAATCTTCCCGCTTATTGTATCCGCTGGCGTTCTTCTCCGTCTCGGGCACCAGAGTTCTCGATGGCAAGGCTTTCCACAATAAGCCGGTTTCCTCCATATTATAAATGTTTCCTAAACTAATCTCTTCCTCCTCGATGTATCTTTGAAAATTATGTACAAAAGAATCAGCTCCGACTTCATCGGCATTAGATTTTCCAGCGTGCGTGCGAACCAGTCGAATCTGGTAACGTTTCTTAAATTTTGTAATCCACCCTCTACTGGCTTTAAAATTAGAACATACTCCGAACTCTTCTTTCAATTCATTTGCTTTCTCTATAAGCATCGCATCGGACAAAGCAGTTCCTATAGTTCTCATTTCTATAAACCATCCGTGCAAACGTTCTTCCAACTCTTCACACAATGGTTTCTTCATAGATTTTCGTTTTTTATCCAGCTTCCCTTTGTTCGCAAACTCGGTGATCGTTTTAGCGTTCTTTTTGATACGAAAAATCGTCGAGCGATGCGCGTTATACTTTTTCGCAATATCTCTGACAGAGGAGGTTTTCAACTCCTTTAGAATCTTCAAACGTTGATTTATAGTAAATAAAACTCTGTCCTCGCTCGCCATTTCTATCGGTTACACTAGCAACCCGTGTCGACTCGCGCGCGTCGCTTAGCAGAGTGCTCGCTATGCCATGCGCACTTCTGAAGGAAGTCTGCTTTGTCTTGCTTGTCCTTGGCTCGAAAACTACCACGATTGGACAGCCGACTATGATTCTAGCCAATCCGGTGATTTACTTGTCCAGGACATCCCCACCATTCCTTTCGCTCGAGGCGCGCTTGATGGGGATGATGCAAGGCGACCGTGGGGGTTTTTTTACGATGTACATATATATTCTACAGACGCGACAGCCTCGGGGGGATTCGGTCGCGTCAACCGTACTGAGTATCTATATACAGGGTGTCCCAGCTAACTTCAACACCTTGAATATCTCGCTTAGTTTTAGTAATAGAAAAAAACATTATAGGACAATATTATCCCAACCGGAGGGGCAATATAATGATCGAGAAAAAACATTAAGGACATCATAACTTTGATTTTTGTCGATCGTATGTTTAAACAAAGTTGATGTTCTTGGCGCACCGGTTCGATCAATTTAATTGAAAGCAATTTTGCAATGTTGTTTTTCTATGATACTTAAGTTATTTCATTCAGCAAGTACATTGACATATTTCAAAAATTATTTTAAACGTGTTCTCATCAGCAGAATATCACCTTTTGTGTATCTTTAATAATTCACAGACGCAATCACTATTTTCTTGAAAAGTGTCAAAGACCCTTTAGACCAATTAAATTGATCGAACCGGTTCGCCAAGAACATCAACTTTGATTAAGGTCATCAATCTTTTTTCAACCCTTAAATGCATTGTGTTGCCGTTTGGCAAATAGATACAGCTTAATAGAATACATAGGCATAAATAGAAACTGTAAACAAAATATCGTGTATTTAAGGGTTAATGGAACTACATATTTCTTTTTATCGCCATGTAATAGTAGGGGTGAAGGCCTCTTCAATGACATTATACAATGACGACTTTTTACACAATTATTATCGGTAACACGAACAGAGAGCTGTAATGTGATTATAAAAAAATTTTCGTCAACTCTCTTTTTTATGTCTTTTTAAGGTCACCTTGAGTTTTTTTCACACAAACATATAATCTGTTTTTACGCCTATCTGTTAGAGTTGATATCAAGGCGAATTCGGAAATGTTTCATAACATTAAAAAATTGTTATTTTATAATTTATAATAATAGTTTTTCGAAATCATGTATATGTGATAAAAACATTTCCGATCGGACAGCTAATAACAGAGTAAACTCTATTTACTTACGGATCACGATTTGTGATTCACCCCATATATATATACATAGTCACTACTAACGCGACGCGAAGGATCGCAGTCACCGTATAGAAAAGAAAGAGACGCGGAGAGTTGCCGTCGCCGGTACAGTTCAAAGGCCCGTGCGTGGTCTCTCTTTATGCACGCTGTCCTTCTCTACGTTCGGCTCGGCCTTTGAAGATAAAAAAAGATAGCTGCCCTGTACGGTGGAAGAGACCATATCCCCCCCGAGGCTGTCGCGTCTATAGTACACATATTGACTGTAGTCGCAAAAGGGTCGTACACAATCAAGGCAAAAAAAAATGTCCCCTCCACTGTGGTAATATGATCTCGGCTCGGGTATATCGGTGTGAACCACTACCAATGCGACGCGGAGAGTCGATACGAATTCAAAATCTGTAATTAAGTATTTTTTTATCGTAAAAGTAATTATACGTTGTCGTACAGTACTACCGTGATTATTTAATGTCGTAACTTCAGGTACAAAAGTCGCCAGTTCGTTCCGGTAAAAAAATATATTGTATATTTTCGCAAGCATCATAGTTAGGCGAAAAATCGAATCCCTACCCCCACACAATCCATGTATTCTAATAGCTGACTTTTATTACACATAATTGATATATAAATGCAGTTAAATACTTTAAAAAAATACTACATACAATCACAATTTTCTGTATATAAATAATGTGAGATCGTTTCGTTTATTCTTCGAAAAGAATAACACATAAAAATGTGTGAGTTGTCTTTGCCTTAATATATTTCCGTTAGTTACCTCTAATATCTGTAACTACATTTACATTGAATATATTCACATGTGCGATGCATATGATTATTAAATAGAACGTTTTTTTTTAATTTTCTTGCACACACTCGCTTTCTTTCCTATTTCTAGAACTATTCACATTTACACTCGCATCTTGTGTTTTCTATTTAACATATCTTTTGTTCAGTACAAAAGGTTTGTTTTCTGTTTTAGGCTTTACAAATCGGTATGCTTTATCTACACCGTAATAGTATAAATTATTGCGATTGTTACTAGTGAGATGACTTGTCGAACGAGGCGAGACAGTACTGAGAAGGGTAACATCAACTCTGCCGCACTCTAGCGGCTACGTTTACGTGTACCGTCTTGTCTCGTTGGACAAAGTGTAGTGATATGGAACGCGTTATCAACACGGTATTACCATTTCAAAACCGAAGGGGGTATCGATCGGTATCACAGCTCAGTGGTGGCTACTCCCCAGTATTGTTGCATCCTTGTAGCGTCCTGTTCGAGGGAGTCCAATCCGTTTCTTTCTTGAATAACGGCGAAATCGTATTCGAGATTATACGGCATCAGCCTTTGCAGGCTGCCGAAGTAAGCCGCATTTGGTCCTCCGTTCAGTAATCTCCTGCCGCTACCAAATCGTACGATAGGTGGCCGCGGAAGGGAAGGATTAAAGGATCTGGCGCTCCCGAATCTCTTCGATAGAAAAGGCAAATTGCCTCCTAATTGAGGAGTGGATCTCGATTGACCCCGGCGCAATGGAGTTCTCGATAGAGTGTCCAATTCCTTGTCGAATAAGAGCTGAGTATTCTGCTCGAGCATATACTCCCAGCAACGAAACTGTTCCTCGCTTAATGCCCCGGACCTCTCGGAGACGGTGTCCTCCGGCGTTCCTTGGCAAGTCGAAACCTGCGCAAATGTCCCCGATTTATTATTACACTGTCCGTCGGTCTCCCGTATAATTATAACGTTAATAGCGATCGTTCGAAATGTTTCATATTTTTACCTTCCTTCCTCCGTTCTCGTGCACGAACACAGTTTGCCGGGCCTTATTCGTGGCTCTGGAAGCCGCACTTCCTGGCCAGACTCTACCGGAAGGATGTCTCGATTTAAAAGTACTATCGCTGGCTTGATCAGATTGACCGCTTGGCGAGCTCCTGTCGTCCTTGTAAGGTGGACTTTCATTTTCTTGCGCGGGTCGACGGTTCTTGAAGTACCTGCCGGAGCCATTATGGGCTTTGTTGGACCTGTATCACGATTTCATCGTGGATGTTAATATCTACACCTTCGAAGATCCAGCAAATCCGTCGAACAAAAATGCTGCGGTATCGCTTACCTGTTCACTATGCTTTTCAACACGCCGTTCAAGTAATAACCCTCGTTCGCGTGACAGCAACAAGGTCCAGGTGCTTTGTGCGCAGCCGGTGGCACGCAACAAGGACAAGAACAACCCCCATCCTGAGTCTGAGTCCTATTCTTCCCGACCGCGTGTCTCAACTCCCTCATCACCTGATCCAAATCACCCTGATTCGGTCCGGTTAATCGAACAACCATAATACTTAGATTATCCTCGGCGCCGTAAGCCTGCGCCAGATCTTGCAGTCGCTTAGCTGCCAGAACCGGACTGGCCTCCGCTCGGGCTTCTCGAACGGCTTCTTGGATGCTCAATACTTCCCACAGTCTTCGATTCGCGATTATCACGAATTCATCGTCGTCCTCTAAATCGACTTCCTCGAACGTCGGGTCGGGAACTACTAAAGGAAACATGGCCGCGTTTCCCAGTTGATTTTTCACGGAGACCTTCTTCGGCGGGGCCAAATTCAATGGACCCGCTGCCCTGCAAAGCACGGCTCTCGCATCTCCAGAAGAAGCCACCTTCAACGAGTACCTCGTGGACGCTTTCGGGTATCCCTGTTGCGATTGAACACGAACAAGATGCACCAGGGTTGCGTCGATCCCGTATTTCTGTCCTTTCTCCTTCAGTTCTCTGTGAGCCGACAACAGCGTGTACTTCAAGTACTCTTTCGATGTCTCGCGGACGGTTCTCTCTTCCAACAGAAGCCGAGGTATCATTTCTTGAAGAGCGCTCGGCGCTTCTTGGTTCGATCCACCGTCGAATATGCCGAACAGACCTTCCACGTTGCAGAACGACGGCATCCTGACTTGTGACACGTATAATCTGCGCGCACCAGCATAGGAATGAAGTGAATTTATGCATTTATACAAAAAAAAAAAAAAAATAAAACGAACACCTCCGAAGTAACACGTATAGAAAATATTATATTAATGTAAACACGAATACGAATGAAAGTAGAAGTTATTTTTCAATATCGTTTTACGCTACTAAGAAATTGTATAATAATATTCTTTATATAATGTGGTAGTTACATCGAATAAAGACTGATTATTCGAATGGAAATAATTTGTTTTGAACCTGTTAGTCAGACTGATCCGAAGGTAACCGATACGAGATATCGAGATCAATAGTAATGAACCGGTTTTTTTACCGTTCTCTGGATCCAGCCGTTTCCGAAAATCCTAGTCTCCACGGCTGCTCCGCGCTCTTCCCCGAGGATACGATTTCCTGCTGATGAGGGTGAGAAGGTAGACTCGGTCTATTCTGTCCCGATACGTCGACTAACGATATCGGTCGCTGGGATCTGTATACTTGGAATTGTCTAGGGTCCACGTGGAGCCTCGAATTGCAGGATATATCCAGAAACTGTAGCTGGGGCGGCACTAAAGTCGCCAGATTTACTCTGTCCAATTGATTATGGGCTAAATCCAATACCTACACCAGAGGTTCATTTGTTTCACTCCCGTACATTCGTCCCATTTGTTCGAGTAAATTAACCCCTTGACGTATCAATTAAATAAAATCACCATTTCCCCGCGGATCTTCAAGTAATTCGCATACTAACAAATACTAATTACATAATATGTAAAGATCTTCTTCTCGCCGTTCGTAATTTGCGAACGTGTAATACAGAATTGTTACAAGCAACAATTTACGTTACTTCTTATCAGATATGTTCCTGGTACGCTAACAAACATGTTGTCGGTAATATCTGCCGTTGATATTAGACGATCTTTTACGCCACTGCGTACAAGTAAACATACGACGTTTCCGAGACGTCTTTGTACATACGTCAAGGGATTAAATTTATTTGTTGGCTTCCGTGACATTACCTTCAACGAAGTTGTTTTGTTAAACGTTGGACACGTCAACAGCCTGTTAGAGTGAACTCGTAACACTCGTAGATGACGTAGATTGCCTACGTTGTCTGGCAGATACTGAAGTCGATTCCCGGATAGCACTAATTCTTCCAAATCTCTCCACGAAGCTGTGCAACTACAAAAAATTCATGAAACATATACCACGAATAATGATAAAAGAAAAGTAAGAGTACACTTTCACAACTTTGTTATCCATTGTAATTTTCCAACAATGTTTTGCAATACCTTTCAGGAAGAGTATCCAAAGTGTTGTATGCTATATGAAGAACACGCAGGGACGTTAATTTGGCAAGGGTGTCCAATGCGGTGTCCGTTAAACAATTCGCGGTGAGATATAATTTTTCTAAGCTATGATTGCTCTGCCGGCTCTTGTTTCCATCCCCCATAGAAGGAAGTTCCGATAGTCGATTGTTGGAGAGATTCAGAACCTTCATTCTGAAAAATGGCCGCATAAATACGTTATGATTTGGCTATCGTAAATTTCATTCGTCGAGATCTATTCACGAAATACAGTTGTTCGCGTACTTCTCTGTGTTGACGAAAAAACTCGTTGGTAGAACCGTCAATGCGTTATCTTGTAGCGTCAAGTGAACGATGTTTAGGGGTTTTCTGGGCGGTGGCAGGGCTTGTAACCTATTGTGGGGTAGGTGAAGAACCTCCAATCTCGACGGCTGCGTTAGCAGTCTATCTGGCAAGGCTGTCAAAGCGTTGTGAGAAGCGAAAAGAGCACGCAATACTGGTAAATCCGGTGTCCATTCTGGAAGGGCGTCCAGGTTGTTGCTGAAACAATTTTATGTACAATCTCGAGAATATGGACAATGTTTAATTTGTGTACCAGATGAAACTACAAACTTTTGGCAAATATGTTACATTACAATTTTTTGAATTTTTACTTACTAGGAAACGTCTAGATGCTCGAGGTTCACTGGCATAGGTTCTATAATCAGCTTCTTTAATTCTGGAAAGGTAAGTTCAGTTTGATTCAAGTATGTCAAGAATTTGTCAATTTTAAATGAAATTGTTTCTGAGATTGGTAGAGCGAGGAAACAAGTCTTACTGTTATTTCCGGCAATCAGTGAAACAAGATTTCTTCCGCAGACCGTTAGCTCTGTTAAAATATTTCTGGCGCAACGAATGCTTCTCAATTCCTGAAGGGCACTGATGTCCAATTTCTCAATGCTATTTTCACTGACGTCTAGATGCGTTAAATTCTTGATTAAAGAAGAAATGAAAACGATAACGGTCAATAATGATTGCTTTGAAAGATACAAAAATATGTTGTACACGTTTATCATTATTCCAATGCCGATTACTTACTCCGTAATTTCCTAAAATAATATTTCCTTTCAACTGATTATTTCGCAGATTGACTTTGTACAAGTTATTCTGACTGCTTCTTTCATCTTTGTAGACTTTATTGTGATCGGTCTTTGGTAAAACATCCTGTAAATGAAACATTTTTAGTTATCAATTAATAGGAGTGAGTATGGTTCATTATTTCTTTATAAAAATTCTAAACTGTTTCTACTTGTGTAGAAATCGAATATTTTAAGGTAAAGGGTGATATGCTGAGTGTACACGGCCCTGATGTGAATCTATTTCATCGGATGGCTGCTAGGTGGCCTTAAATTCGACGCATTTCTCGAAAGTAATATTCTCTCGGAGACCTATATATGCAGGTCCGAACGTTGTCTCCGGTACTCTGGTTTCCCTTCAAATCACGTATAAATCTTTCGCCTTTTACTAAAGATTTCCGTGGAGGGGAACAATTGATGAGTCTATGAACTAATTTTTTATTGACCCGACGAAAGTTGGGTCGTAATATAATTCTAAACAAAAATTTTGTGAATTCTAAATGACCTAACGGCTTTGATTCTCTTTGGAAGTTCTCCGTGTAAATTTTTTCGATACCAAGTTTTATCGAAAGTATTGAATAAAATAATAATGGACTTGTATCGGAACATCTCTTTAGTAACGCGTTGTAATTTTATAATGGGGAAAGTGGGAGAAATGCTATTTAATTAATTATTATAGGCAGAGTTGTGCAAAATTGTATTTAAATACAAATTTCGAATAACGATATTAAATAGATATAAAATTTGTATTCATTATTCGAAAGTTCTCGAATACCAAGTATCTTTTATTTCGATCTTAATGGGACAAAATTCAAGGGAAGTTATAATAAAATTTCACCAGTGAAGTCTAGGAATCAGATGAACTTAAATGTGAGAGTACGCGTTTCGCGTTGTTCTCCCATTATTTATTTCTAATAATTGCCCGTTCATTAGTCTGTATCCGCATTACTCTAGACACATGTTACTTATATCCCGTAACTGTTCATTGTAACACTGAACCTGTAGGCGGTTGTAACGTAATTTGAAATTACAAAGTAGTTGAATAATTTCATGAAAATGCATCGCAACGTACCGTTAGCGTGAGGGCTCGCATGTTGAGAAACGGTGGCAGACTGCTCAGGCAATTTCCAGCTATGGAAATATTTCTCAAGTTTTTCAGCTCACCGAGTTCGTGTGGCAGGTATTTGATCCCATTACGATCTAAGATCAACTCTTTCAGGCTGCAAAAAAGAAAAGTATCGTTACAAGTTACGAAGAATTCACTGCAACCAATTCGCAACTGTTATGAGAAAATCCACATTACAATTTTCCAATTTTGGTAGATAGAGAATGCGAAGAAAACGTAAATGGAAAAACTTAAATCTGTTTATTGCAAATAAATAGAAATATTTGTGTTGGGTTTTGGTGCATATTTCTGAATTGCAGTTTGTTTATTATTTTTGTTGATTTAAACAGTTTCCTTCTAATGATAAAAAAAAACGTCTATGCAGCTTTCCCGTTTGGCCATTCGTCATAAATTGAGCGGCACTTCCGCCTCTGGGCTCAATCAAATAAATCGTGTTGAATTAGCATTACAGTTATGGCGCAATGTGGTTTAACGTGAATGCACGTTGCACCCTCGCTGCACGGACAAACGAATCGGTGAACCTAAACGGACGAGCCGCCCACAGGATGTGCACTTGAGTAGAAAGTTTCAAATTATGGTGAAAACCTTCCTCTGGTCGTAAGCATCTGTGTCATCGGACGAACTTTCAGTTTTTAAAGTAAAATCGAAAATGTTTGCGCGCCAAGGTAAATGGATTGAACACAAAGCTACAGCGGCATGTGGACATGCTGGTTTTCACTTAGTTAATTTATGGTTGACGCTAACAGCATTTTGTAATTCGAAATATAATGCACGAAATAACTGATCCATCCATGGAATTAATTTTATCAAAATATCTAAGCATACTTTCAATTAAGCCCTTGTGGCACGTAATCCTTTGTCACGTAAAACCTTGAATTTAATATTCAAAGTTAATTGAGTATTAAACTTACTTTAAAATTAACATTAAAAGATATTGTTCATAAGATTATGCATGTTACGTAACTACGTTATTATGGTATATAACTGTAGCGATAGTAGTTAATTAAAAACACTACCAGGGTTCCTCGTTTTATGCATTCTACATAATATACAGTTGTATACACAAATGAAATCAAGTCAGTGTAATTTCATTGAACTTTTCACGACGTTGCTACGAAGTCTTGTCACATCTGATAAAATCTTAAGCTAATAAAAATTCAATGATTAATAATTCTACTGGAATAACATTAAACATTGAAAGATAGAAAAGCACTAGGTTGTGAATTTATTCTTTTACTGTCTACGAATACTTTCATGGGCCACTGTACTCTTCATGATAACCAATAAAATGAAAATAAAATTTTTAATCGAGTGTAGGGATCCTATCTAAGTAATCGTGTAAATATTCATCAGCCGAATAATGCAAGGGCGCACTCGAGAGAAATTATAATTATGGCGATCATGCTGTAGTACATAAAACTGTTATGCAAAAACCGTTTTATCGCGTTACACTTAATTTCAGTTTATAATGCAGAATTAATTAAGTACACGTTTATTTATGCATTTGTCACGATAACTGTGAAGACAATTTTGGTAATATTGTTGCAATATCTTATCACAATTGTACAATGAGAAAATACATTTTTATTTCATGCCTGTTCTAGACAATTGATTTGCACAATAATTGAGTGTTCATCGAGAACATTATTTTACTTTCTGTGGGCAAATCTACAATTCTACTTCTGACTCTTTTCAAAAACTAACTGTACTCCTTTTGAATTTTTCATGTACAAATCCTCGATTCACACAGACTGTCCTCTTTCATTTACCACTTCGTAACTTTGCTACTTCTCATGTACAAGGTGGATTTCCGAAACACGCACTTGTTTCTACAACAAGCAGCTTCTTCTCACCGTCTATACTGTCCTTCAGCCGGTGGTGTTTAAAAAGGAAGGACGTCCCTATAGATCTGGAGCAGCGACTCGAGTGATTCGAGGTCCTTTTTATCCGAGACACTGCATCCTCAAGGAAATTTCCTTCGCGTTTTCCAGCCGTCCATAATGTATTAAAATATTCACTGATCCTAGTTGGATACCTCCTTATCCGGTTTAAGTGTGCACCTTGCTGAAGAGTTCCGTCACTGTCCTTAGTGTCCATGTATTCGTAGGTAATCAAAGAGCAACAACATCGATGAACTTTTCACAGATCGTAGTACCCCGATAAAAATTAGTTCAGTTTCTCTAGGGTCCTAAACACTTCGACTCTTCAAGTTCTACGTTCCCCTAGGCTCCTGAACACCTCGATTCTTCAAGTTCCAAGTTTCATAGGGTTCTAAAAACCTCGATTTTTCAAGTTCCAAGTTTCCTAGGATCTTAAGTACCTCGATAAAACCGTTTCATATGAAACTGTGAGGTGAGTTCGACTGTTCTTCAAGTTGTAACTCTTTGACTCTTGACGTTCCAAGTTCCTTAATGTCCGAAACACTTCGGCAGAATCGTGATCAATCAGTTTGCAAAATGAATCGAACTGTTTTGCAAGTTGTTTTCTTCGACTCTTCAAGTTCTACGTTCCCGTAGGATTGCAAACACCTCGATAAAACCGTATAGATCCAACGGTAAGATGGACTAGACTTCTCCGCAAGTTCTCATCGGTTCTTCAAGTTCCTAGGGTCTGAAGCGCTTCGGCAAAACCGTTTCAGTTGAAACTGCAAACTGGCCTAGACTGGTTCGCAGACATGTCGAAGTGCAGCGGTGTAAAAGTATGTTTAACTGCTTCGAGGAGCAGGTTCGTAACGCGCTGGTGCACGCCCGTGCAAGTTCTTCGGAGGACTAAGAAGTCTGACGCGGGACGAAGCATGTTCGGAGCTACTCCTGATCCAAGGAATGAAAGAGGGAGGACTAAGGATGGCTGACCAGCCTGACGTAACAGAACAGACGGATTAGTTTCTGGTTGTGGTATACGAACACCGGGACTATGCTAATTCTTCGTCTAGCGGCCTGGTTGTGTACCAGCGACTAGCAATTGGTTAGCGCTTGGTTGTTCGAGGATACACGCCGGTCTAGTTATTGTTACGGAACCCTGGATATTCTTCAGCAGGCTCTACCGCCGCCAGAGAATCAGATGCGAAGATTCATCGGGGAATGACTAACGTCAGGAATACTCCTTTGTTGTGAAGACAACCATGAATGAATTGCGCCGCGACGTGTTTGAAATTTTAGGTCAAGAAAATTCAGTCAGAAAACTAATATTCTTAATATTCTTAATATTTGTGAAACAATCTTCAACAAATTTTTCCTTCTTCTCCGTTTCTTATGAACTTTCTGGTGCTGAGAGGCGACTCTATATTTCCCATCACATTTCAGTTAACACATTTTACTCACTGGCAATCTTCTAATAGTCTTTTTCAAAACGACGATTTCTTCGGGCCTCAATTTGTCCGGCCTCCTATCGAGATCCTACCGTAATTTTCGCGTTGTTCTCTGTAGAACAAATTAGGGGCACTCGGATTTTTTGATTAGACACTGCAGCGATTGGAAAGTGATTGCACGGTTTCGCTGGTCGGTTACACGCATTGTTCCACGGATGTGGAGCAGCCGGCTTATTTATAGAAGAAATTCAATGATAAAAAGCTTTTAAATAACGTTTCCAACGAAAAGGTTTTTGTTCCGGGGTCGGAAAACTCGAGAGACTGTTATATACTTCTTTAAAATTCTCTTATATCTGCAACATCCAGCGGTACACCGGTGAATATTTCAAACGGTTCCCTCTGTTCCTTTGGGGAGCCGAAGACCAGGTCCGTTCGGACAATTTTTTCAGTTACGATAGACCCGGACCTCTCACCCTGAGCCTGGTATCGTCGAATCGTCGGGAAAAGATTGTTAACATTAATTGGCTATAAAGACAAGGATCGTTCTCCCTCTTCGCGAATAATGGAGTCGCTAATGAATAGGAGACTTTTTTTAAAGATTCGCTTCTGTATGCAGCTCACCAGAGACTCCATTAATGTTTTAAGCTATTCTTTTGTCTCGTTAGAAGAGCAGGAGAGACCAACGGTATGGAAGTAGCTGATCCTTTGCGAGTCTTTACTTTGAATTTTCTTTGTGTAATGAAACATTCGTGTCTTTGTGTACGCATCGACGTGCAGTTTTTAAATCGCGCTGGAAGCTGACGTTCTTAATTATTTCAACAAAACACGCGCATTCTGCTGCACCTATAAATATAATTATAAATAAAATCTATATTTGAAATTTCGACAGGACAACGTCTGTCGGGTCAGCTAGTTATAAATATATTAATAAATTGATTGCAATCATAAAAGTCCCCCATTCCCTTCTAAATAATAGAAGACTCTATACACAGTAAAAAGAAAGCATTCGTTATAAGAAGTAACATCCTTTCGCGCTTCCTGTATACATAACATTCTGCATATCCTCAATGGATTAGGTGAATGTAATCTGAACGATTTCCGTTTTCATCAGTCTTCCGTAGTTTTGACGTGAAAGAAAGTTGGTTATTCAATGAAGTTCCGGCGGTGATTGAAAATACTATTTATTAGATTTCATTAGATTCTTTCATGGAAAGAAACAAGAAATATTTCACGTCTTAACAAATAAATAATCAGTTCTGGTAGAAACGATGAATTTATTTATTCTCGCAGTTAATAGAAAGAATTATAATATACAAGGCAGAAAGAAAATTTGAATGCTAACTGTTAAACCGGTGAAGCGGTATACGTTCAACAATAAAGTATCCGCAACACGAAAGTAGCATGAATGCAGGGTCAGATAAGGGAACTAGTACTTTCACCATTAATTAATAGCGCATGCACGAAGGTAGAACGCACGCCCTGCGACGCACACTTTTCACAACGCGTTCCCCAACAGCGTAATCGTATTAAACAGCGCCGCCATTTATTTTTCAATCTATTCAACGTGCGCGTTGTTCTCCGTCCCATCTTCATTCGCCAATTCAATTGAACATACTTCTGTGGCCGGGATTTAACTTACAAACAAATTTCATTTTCTCCGGGAAAGCATTGTTTCCCCCGCCGACTCTGGAATTGAATTACTACAATGTTCCCGCCGGTATGCTACACATTCGGCTACTCCTTTTATGAAATTATTATTACGGCGAAGCCACCAGTGCCAGCTGGGTTAGCTCGTGTAATTTTTTTCTTTGAAAATACTACTTATTGCCGGCGCCACAGTTCCTACTTGATTTACAAGTGAACATTTCCTTCCTGGAAATTCAGAAAATTATGAAACCTTCGAGTTGTTACGTTCTGCACGTGTATTTCACTCGATAAAAACCGGCTTTTCAAGGATTCGAAACCCTATTTTCTCGCGTACCAGGTAATTAATCCAGGTTTACGAATCTCAGTTTGAGAAACAGTACTACGCCCATGTAATAAACCCACTGAGAAGCATATCTGCAATCTCAATCACGATCGTTTACTATGTTTCTTCATATTCAATTTTGTAAGATTGCCAAGTGATATCCTAATGGAAGAGCACCGCTGTTTCCTGCTGTTTCTTTTTCAAATCCAAGCTCTAGTGCTATGTATTACATTTCAATATAATATTCAGCACAGGAGTTTAAGCTCGCACCATTCTTATTTACAACCAGAAGACAAGGAAGATCCTTCTAGTAGGGAGGGATGAAAAAAGTAACACTATCCGTAGAGACGAAAGTGATAGTATGCGAGGGAATACTGTACTGATTTGAACAGATGGCAAAAGATTGATTTTGAGGTTGGGGGAGGGCGAAACTGAAATCCAAACAACGGGGAACGCGCGATTATTGGAAAGTTCCACATTAATTCGCGGTTAGGCTCCTCTTCCTCCGTTGTTTCTGCACCAGTGCCGCCCGATGCATGACTTCTGCCGGGCGTGTTGCCCAACTCCATTCTACCGGTAAGTAAGCGGAGAGTTGGCTTAGCTTTTGCACAGTCGCAGGTGTACACCGTCTACGAGCCGTGTTTTCTTTTTCCGCGGAGGCTACCCGGTCCGCGCACGCGTGTGTTCGACGTGTAACCGCCGCAGACCGTCCGTGTATCGGCGGGCCCGTGCTCATACCCGTAGTTCCTTCTTCTCCGGCATCCTCCTCATTTCCGCTCGGTGGAAAGCAGTTTTCGAGAAACTTTACGTAATTTCCGCTTTAATTAGACATGGCCCTCCCGCGATCATCGGCTCAGATGAACCGATTTGCGTGTTCCATTGACACGTCCCGTCCGAACCACCGTCAAACGTGAAACCAATGCTCTCGACTTCATTTACAGGATTGTCCGCGTAAATCCGAGAAACTCCTATAAAGAATAACTGTTCCAATTCCATGAAAATGCCAATAAACTCTTAGACAAAAGATAAAGATGTTTTGTCAATGGCTGAAAAGATTCTTCATTATTTCGAAGTTCAAGGATCGACAATTTGTTGGTCGCGATTGAGCGATCTTTGAGATTTTTTGTACCAGTGATTGTTATTGCTAGACTGCGGATCTTTGTGCATGCAAAATATACAAATATGCACGAAAATCCTGCATTTCTTTCTTTACAATCTAATATTATAACAGTTCTCTGTATCTCGATCGACAATTGTTCAAAACTACAATTAATGTTATTGGCGCACTGGTTCGATCAATTAGAGACAATAAGCAAGTTTGCTTCTGTAGAATTTAACAATTGATTAATATATTGTTAGGCAAATGCCTTCTCGAAACTTAGACAGAAACGTCGAATTAAATTTCATGTAATTTTTGCAAATTTGCTTAGTGTCTCTAATTGATCGAACCAGTGCGCCAATAACATTAATTGTAGTTTTTAATCTAATGTTATAAAAGAAATATGTAATATACACGCATACGCACATGGTAGAAAACATATGCAATCTGTAAAATAATATTTCCGTAATAGTTATTGCAAATAATGTCGAGCAACTATATTTCGACAGCGAGAATAATAAATATTGTAGAACGTTACTGAATAATTTTGAAATTAATGCTTTCGGCGCAACCGCTTTCGATCAATTTTTAATCTAATAGCTATTTCGCAATAAACTTTTCTTCTTTCCTAACGTTTCGGTTCTGGTTTGGTTCCTTTTTCAAAGGAAAATTGCGTTTGCTACTCAGTACGTTTCCAATCAGCGTCTTATACAAATCAAATCAGTTCAATGTTTAATTTACACAAATAAAGTTAATAGCAAACGCAATTTTCCTTTGAAAAAGGTTCAAACCAGAACTGAAACGTTAGGAAAGAAGAAAAGTTTGTTGCAAAATAGCTATTATATTAAAAATTGATCGAAACGGTTGTGCCGAAAGCATTAATTTAAAAATATTCAACATTTACGATCGATATAATTGATTAGTTACTGAATAAGATGGTTCTTTCGAGAATAAGGTAGGGACAAGATATGCGTACGTTATTTATCAAGGTTTGATTCTTTTACACAACGGGAAATATTTCTATGGAGAAACCTTCTCCGTCGACGAGGAATATTTTCTTCAAAGTTCCGACAAGATATACCGCGTCAAATCGTGCATCGGAAAACTTCGTATTTCACAGTTTCTTTCACGCTTTCCAGCGTTTATAGATGGTCCCGGGAAATCAGCGTTCCGCGGGAACCAATTTTATTTTCAATAATTTGAGAAATATCGAACGTTATCGAAGACGCTAAGTCCAAGTACTTCAGCTTTATTTCGTCAGTACTGCCGATACTTCTATGAAACAGTTTTTTGAACATTGTTTCGCATTTTGGAACGTTACGAGGAACGCAATCTGATAAAATCGACTTCACGTACTTGATAAGCTGGCTTATGTCAGCCGGAAGCTTCTCGATTTTGTTGTCGGAGACATTGAGGTAAGTCAGCCCCCTGAGCTCCAGTAATTCCCGCGGAATTTTCTTCAGCTCGTTGCTCTCCAGATGAAGAATGTGAAGCTTGGGGAATCTGTTAACAAAAAATCATGTTGTTACTGTAAAAATGAGAATTTCAATTTTATTTCGAACAGTATACGTACCGGTGTAAGAGTTCCAAATTGTTGTTGGCATTTGTCAGTTGATTCTGGCTTAATACTAGCTCCTCTATAGCGGGGAATGCTATAGCACTTTCAGGAATTCTTGAGAGACCCCCATTACTAAGATCTAGTTTCTTCGGGTACGCCGACAATTGTATAGCCTGCAATCATACGACAAGAAGTCATTGTGATAATAGTTAATCAAATAATGCAAAAGAACCTCCTTGAATTTCTCGTCAGAAGTTTTATATTTTGATATAAACGTTGATATAAATTGTTTAGTCGAGTAATTTCATGAAGAGAGGAAGTTCGTGGAATATTGTTGTCTTCTGAATGATTTCAATAAATTCAAACTCAGATAAAAGCTGCATTCGATTAATTTCTAAATACCATAAATGTATATGAAAAATCTAGATATTATTTCGTAGGAACTTTTCTATTAAAATTTCATATTATTTTGCGAGTTTTATGAATAACACAGTTCTATTTCATTTTGTTTCAAGGCTCGGAGCTTTAATTACCTCGAACTCCAGGGAGTCTGTATCGATGGTGTCTCTATCAAAGTCACGTTCCTCCATAATGGCAAGCAAATCCCCAAAGTATACCATTTTTCACGCGCACATGTAGCGCGCTCGTGACCGTGATATCGTAGACGATTGCGTAATCATAAATTCTATCGCAGCAACGGTTTTTTCTGTCATTGTTTGGTTATTCTATTGAACACTGCAGCACCGCACTGAACCAGTCGACTGAGTTTCACGAAACTGGTGCACATTTCTTTCATTGGGGAAAACATTCTTCTCCACTAACTACAGGCTATTTCAATTGTGAACTAAGTATAACTTGTTATTCCAAAGTCCAGTCACTCGTTCAACCTTTGTTATATAAGATAATGTTAGAGCGAAAAATTGTACTGTTAAAGGGGGCAGAGATGTTGATAGAAGAAAATGTTAGAGAGAACATTTTCTCTAATGCTAACGGAGCTATTTAGGTGGCCTGTTTCTCGTGAACCACCCGGTATACGACATCAATACATATGTATACTTAACTTCTGGCACATTTTGTTAAGTATAGTTTACTGTATTATTTCCTGGAGGAAAAGTTCAATGTAGCTGGACTTTCGTTTAAAAATTGATTATTTTAACGCGAACTCGCCAATCTATGCAAATCCTCGTATTTATTAACCAGCCACTGTATAATTCAGAAAAATTATAATTGAAACAGAGAGTAGCGAGAGCAAAATAAATTTTCTTATAATTACGAGAACAGTGAGACAATAATACTTTACAAAGTTCCACGTAGCGAGGTAAATCCGACCATAAGTTTGCCTGTTTCATGCGGCGTTGTCGATAGTCTTGAAAAGTTTTGTGAAATTGCAGAATACCAGTTTGTTAGTATGAATCGCAGACAACCAATGATTGTTCTTGCAGTTTACTATGTATATTCCCTTGAATAATGAAGTTTTAGTCTTACTGTACTAGAACCAAAGTTCCCGCGTCTTATTTCGCTTAATACCGACTCGTTGAATAAACATCTATCCGTTCATCCATTCCTGCTATTTAGTTTATACTGCCTGTATCATTTAACACATTATCGACAGGTGATTATTACATAATTTTGAAAAATCCATGGTACGTGGATGAACACTTTTTAACGGAACCTTCAAAAGAAGAAAATTTCAATGCTTTCTTTTGGTACAGCACAATTATTGAATATTCCTATTAACGTGAATTCGATTCGGTGCTGTTTTCTAACACAGATTCGGTTGGATTTTAAATTAATGCTTTGTTGTTTCGATCAATTTTTAATCTAATAGCTAGTTTGCAATAATGCTTAATGTTTCGGTTCTAGTTTGAACCTTTTTCGAAGGTAAATTGAGTCTGAAGATATTGAAAAGTATGTAATATAGATGGATTGAAAATGAAGAAAATATTAGTACATACTTGCTAGTAACTTTACTTGTGTAATTTAAACATTGAACTGATTTGATTTGTATAAGACACTGGTTGGAAAGATACTGTTTCTATACTAAAACGTACTAGTACGTTTCCAACCAGTGTCTTATACAAATCAAATCAGTTAAATGTTTAAATTACACAAGTAAATAGAACCGAAACGTTAGGCATTATTGCAAAATAGCTATTAGATTAAAAATTGATCGAAACGGTTGCGCCGAATGCATTAATTGAAAAATAGATAAAATTTGAAAATATTGAAAATGTTGGCTGATGTCCAAGAAAACAGGAATTTTCGTCGCACAGTGCGCCACGACGATGACATCGTCTTCGCGCCTGTTAACCAGGGAACGTCGTCGTTTTGTCTCGTACTCTTCTCGTTTTCACGGCGTGGCAGACGCGTGTCAACGAGCCGATACGTGTGCCATTTCCCATGTTGCTTTTTCGCGCGACTACCTTCGCGAGGAATTCACAGACTCGCGTGTCCCCGGCCAGAAAACGGTGCGAAGACTGACGACCGAGCTGGGGGATGATTACAGAGTCGTTCGCACGAGAAATGCTGAATGTTCTGCCAATAGTACAGTTGTCCCCCGTGATGTAAAATGTCGGGTTGCTGAAATATTCATTTTACCGCCGCGGACATTTTCTCTGCTCACTCAAAAATTCCCGATTACTAATAAGAAAAGCTTGCGGCAAGAAGTCAGCTCTTGTTCATTGATGCGAAGAATGATAAATATGTATTGACGAGTTTAAACGAACACTTTTGTAAACTGTATACAGAAATTCTATACAAATTTTCCATATTATCGTAACACTTTATTTTAATGTAATACACTTTACTCAGTAGTTGTGCTGTACCAAAAGAAAGCATAGAAATTTTCTTTTACATTGCAATCTTAAATGAAACTATTAGATGAGGTTATGAGAGTGACTTGTTAATTGACAATGAAAATTACTATTTCTTGTGCTTCGTATTAATTATTTGGAATGTATTGATGGATCTTGTCACACACGACGTAAATTTGTTTTTTCAGAATTCGCAATATTTTCTCTGTTTTTAAAAAGATTCCTTTTCTTTACAGTACACGGTTTGGTCGCGGGTATTCATGTGGAACAGTTAGGGTAGCAAGAGGTTAATACAAGGAACACTATATGAATAGTCCATTCAGCATCTTCATCTGATCGTTGGACCGTTTCGCATTCGACGAGCAAACTGCGGGTACGTTCGCCTATGTAAATAGTAGTGTCGGATAACAATCTTTCCAACGAGCTGTCTGCGAAATTAGAGAGCTTCGAGGTCGGCGCAAGAAAGTGATTAAGGGAAACAGCCCCTCCGCGTGCGCGCGCGCTATCCACCGTAATTACAGTTATCTCCCTTCAGCTACGTATTACGGTTATTGTTGCCATTACTAATCAAATTAATGTAGCCCGTGCGCGCGCGTTCTTTGGCCAAACACCCCGCGCGCCGTTCGCGAATATTATGCAACGATAAAGTGCATTCGACCGGAGATTTTCTTTAGAGGAACCAGTCAGAAGTAACGGGACGTCCCGACATCTTTTTCTCTCTCTCTCTCTCTCTCTCTCTCTCTCTCTCTCTCTCTCTCTCTTGGCTCATAACCCGTTGCTTCTGACGCAACCTTATTATCCGCAAGTATAAATAGATCGCTATATGCATGCCGGCCAGGTAATTAGCGGACGCTAATTAAGGATACTTTAACGCGTCTGCGGAGATTCTCGTTTCGTATATTCGAGTGGATCGCCTTGTTAAAGAAGATACCGCACGCGGCAGTTCAAACGACGCGCGCTTTTTACTCGAACTTCTCGTTTTACACGGACCATCGGCCTAATTAATTTTTTAATTTCCCTCTTTCACCGTATTACTTCTCATAATTGACAAATATCGAGTGTCCAGTTGTCCTGCAGATTTCTTTCATTATTGTTGTCGGAGTATCAGACATCGTGACACACGCGCAAATAATGAAATAATGAAAATTCGGTTCGCAATAAAATAATCAAAATAATTTTGAGTGATTCAGTCAGTAACTAGGCTGGAGATCTTTGTGGAAAATAGATATTTCGAGTATTTATTGGACGACACAGGAACTACATTAAAGTTTATTCCTTGCAGCAGGCAAATACTTTTTAAATTCTTCTAATCTTTTTACAGCTTTTAGTTACAGTTAGTAACTTTTCCTATTTAATACATAGAATAGAATTATAGTAATTATTTATGAATAAATTGATTTTTTTATATAAAAATAGTATTCTGAAAGATATTCAATTGAATTTTAGAAAGTAAATTTTGTATCAGGGTTAATTAAATTCAAAATATACTTTATATTAGTCTCGAATATAAATGAGCTAATTAAATAAAAATTTTTGTCGTTCTATAAAGATTATAAATATTTAATTTCATGTGAAATGTAATTCGAATGTTTAGATATCTAGCTGTTTTTAGAAATGAATTTAATTCATATATTTTTAATATATGTAATACATTTAATATATTCATATATATTTAATAATCTATTAAATGATCATACTGGTTAAATTTTGATCGTTATTTTCTCAACATGTTATTTATTCGTAACGTGTGTGTACAAAGCTATTGAGTTGCAAGTATCTTACTTTGAAGTACATCACAAACCATATTGCGTGACAGGATATTTCGTCCCACTGATGAGAAAGGATTAAATAACATAATAATACGTACATTCATATTTTGCAACAAACCGAAGTGACCTAAAAATTAATTCTCCTTTTTAACAGTACTTTTAAATTCGTCTAATGTTTATTACTGTTTGAAATCGCAGCTACTCATTTTTGTCGTGACACGCATGAAATCCGCTGTCTAATTATTTGGCGTACAGAACAACTCTTTCACTAGTAAGAATATATTCCATGACAGCCGAAATTTCACTGTAACAAACTGCGACGTTCGTTCCGCGAGAACAGGAAGCGGTACTCGCCAGTTTCTAGATATTATTCACAACTGTCGTCGATCCATCAAATCATTCATCACGTCTGTGTAACAGCGTAGACGTGTTATTTATTTCTTCCTAATACAGGAGTGATGCAGTGCCCGCCTAGAATATCCTGTCAATGCATTCAAAATTATTTGAAGATGAATTTCACGGGAAACACGAGCATTTTCTTCGTCGACACGATTTACTATTTCATAATTATGAAAGTGCTGAAAGTTTTCTCTATCGCATTTTCTAGCCAGTTAAACAAAGTTTCTTCCAAACATTATTTTATCTAGCTACCGGAAGTGTACAGCGAGTGTAAAAAGTATTCGTACGTCCTGACATTGATCTACAAAACATATATGTATTTTAAATTTTCATTCAAAATCTTTTTCGCGTATCATTTTGTAAACCAATACATTGCTTACAAAAAATCTATTTTAAGGGGTGTACGAATACTTCTCTCTCTCACACACACACTGTATACATATATTATTTGCTTCGATTAAAGTTGAAACAGGATGCTGTTCTTTTTAAACCAATGAATTATTTTGCAGTAGTCGATGCAAATGAAAATTGAATTACGTTTTAATTTAATTTGAACTTCACTGGAATTTAATCGAAAAACTGCAGGTTTCGATCAAACTATAAATATGTCTGTCACGGTATAATTTATCGAGTTAAATGAATCAAGCATAGTTGTATTCGCGTACACGATGCCGATATCCTTGCTTTACAACGATAATTACAATTGAATCGTTTTAATAATCATTTCTTCGTTTTACGAATCGCACCAATATTCGCCGAGCGGCGTTGTTCGGTCAGTAACCGACTAAATTCAGGGATTATAAATTCCACAGTAAGAATTCTTTCCGAGGAGCACATATTTGATCACTTGTAACGATACGCTGCACCGTTAACGACGCCTAAATGTACACTGCACTCGGAAACTGCAAAGAAAGCCGCAATTAGTCCGGAGTAGGAATTCTTTTCACGCGTGAACAGTAATTATTCAATATTACGATCGATATAATTTATATCATGGACGGCGAAGCATTTACCCAAAACACAAGTTTTTTTTCTTTTTTACTTCAATGTCAATTTTTGAAAATGATCCGTATCAGGATCGAAACGTTGAGAATTTATTAATTGCAAGATTGCTTGTTCTTTACTTTGATCGAACCTGTGCGCTGATATCACCACAAATAATTGAACAGTAATTGTTCGAAACATGACCCCCGTTATATCAGTTCGAGACGTTTCGTGGGTTTTCTACACCGCGTAAATCGAACGCGAGCATTAACAGCTTATTAAATCCGTTTTCCGTGTACCGTCTGTGCTTAATAGAATTTCGCAAGTTTGACGGAGCACCGTTCTCCGGACGGCGTTTGTCGTCGCGAAAGCGTTCCACTTGGTGTTTCAGCGTCTTTGAACGCGTCCGCGAACCGTCTCTAACATTTGCCGGATACAGAACATTATTCATGACTGGCGACAGGATCGTCACTGAGGAGCCGTCGAGTTTGTCGCGTGTCTTGCCGGTACACAAACCGGAAGAACACGCTCAGCTGGCCACCATCGTGCTACCTGTTCGTGTATCTGCCGGTGCCATTTTCCTAGCCAGAATCGTTCCGACGATTTTAGCAGACGCGTGCTGGAGAACGGTACATTTAGTATTCCGTGACGTCTTAATTTAATGTTACGTCCCAAGGTGAACTTTTTTTCTGATTAGATAGTTTTAAAGATTTTATTAAGAGATATAGCGCAGTTTTCGGTTCGGGTAATTAAGGATTTCTTAGAATTAATTGGCTTTGATTGTAGATTTTGGAACGTAGAAATCGAAGTCAGGTATTTAAAATTATTTAAAATGTCGATTTCAGATAAAAACAAATTAAATAAAATATATTTTAAACATCAAGTTTCAGATACATTATGTTATTAGTATCTTATTATAAATTGTTAGTATTTATCTAGGGTGGGTGCATCCTCGTCAATTCTTCGTAATCATTTCTCTTCTTAATCTCTTCATTACGTTTGCATTTTGATCGGATGTTTAATTTTCGATTCGTTTTTATCTTGGTGGATAAAGTGGCTCTACGCATCTTCTTGGATAGTTAGTCACCAGTCTATTGTACATTAATTATTTTCTGCGTTTCATCTACGTAGTGTTTATTCTAATTTCTTCTGGACTATCTTTTTCATTCTTCGGTGATGGATAAATCAACGGATGATTCGTTTAATTATACGCTCGCATATTATATTTTGTATGGTTTCATTTGTTTGATGAAATAGATTTCCTTAATTCTATCGATCGCAATGTGGTATAATATACGATAACTCAATATTAAATAATAATTGTGATATTTGATGTTATCATTAGCCCGTGCATTATTAGCAGAGTAAATTCGGAAAGAAATATAATATACATGATTGATTTTATCAATTATTAATAATGGCTAAACCACCGGACGTGACATGTCTCTCTCTCTCTCTTCTCGATGACTTTTCGTTTGTTGGAGATGAATTTACATGTTTCCCCGGCGAAAGGAGTGTCGAAACATTGGTACTCGAGATATTGCGCCAATTAAGTGATCTTAAGCGAAATAATCATTTATTTTGCATTGTAATATGTTCAACAGGTTGAGAATAATATAACAGTGATTTTAAACGGTTTTTAGATGGCTAAACTTCACCATGCGTGACCTAATAAAAAGGTTTTAAAGAACGGCTATTTTATTTTTGCATGTAACCATGAAAATTATAATTTTTGGGAAATCTTTTTCGCATATCATTTCGTAAACCGATGCCTCTAACTAATTGGAGATAATCAGGTTGTTTGGTACAATTATAAAAGAATGTTATTCTATTTTAAAAGGTTTTTTATCCGCTTCCACCTTTTTCTTTACGCTTCTATACGGTTTTCACGTATTTATGTAAGTATACATAACGTATGTAATGTAAGTAACGGTAAGTATACATAAAAAATACGGTTTTACGCACCCACCAAATTATATAAAAACTCAGGAAAATATTAATGTGCCTAAATACTGATGAGCGGTAAAAATGTAATATTTTCTTGAAATTTAAATATAATGATATAATCTTTGTGGTCGCTAATGACCGTGTTGTTGACGCGACCTGTATAAACAAAGAAAAAAGAACAAGCACGAACTATTTCGAATATCAAATTTTGTATTCGCATTTGCTTGTTACGAATCATCGGCATTTTTCGTCATGGTCGCCGAACAGCTATTGAATTCCCTGTTCCGGGGGGTAAATTTGCTCGCCGCGTTTTGGCCGGTGCTCCCAGCAATTTTCACGATCCGGCTAAGAGACTTCTCTGATGACCAATTTCAAGATCAATTTCGCGCAATCGTATACCGTTAAAATCCGCGTGACTAACGGTCGGTTTTCCACGCTTCTATCTCTTCCTCTTCATCGTTTAGAATCGTTCTGCGCGGACACAGTTCCGTTTGCAAAAAATTAAAATTACTGTAAATTGTACGTTTAATATGTGCCACACCGAAAGAATCTCTTTTATTGCTCGGCCATCTGTCCACCGTTCTCTCGTACCTGCTACATAATGCACACGTTGAGTGGGGCCCGAGCAAAACAAAAATGGCCTTGAGTACTATCAAATTCCTGATTCAGGTAGCCCGCGAACGGCGGTTTCATGGTAATGAAGGAAGATTAGCGGTCATTCCGCACTCTCCTTTCTTGCTTCGTGGTTCGCCGGTGAATGAGATATTGCCTTTTAGATGCCGGCCGCAATTTATGCTTCGTAATTTTATTAAGCACTCCGGCCTCCGCAGTTTCTTGCATACCTCGAGAATCAAGAGGGTGTTCTTTCCTCTAGCTAGACAGCACATCGTTTCTTTTCTTTTTTTTATTGGATTTTCTTCAAATGTATACCTGTATTTGTTTAGTTTCGCGCAGTCCATTCTTTTGTAAATTTTAGTTAAGACTTAGGTTAAGATTTTAGGTTGACTTTCTTCTTTTTGTTTTTATCAGTTATACTGTAAAAACTGTATATATTTGTATAAAAGGACCTCGGTCCGTATATAATAATAATAATAAAAAATGTAACGTTTCAGAAACACGTTCGTTAAAATCGCACGAGCACGTGTCCCATAAACAACGCGTTAAACAGAAGATATACTTCTCCCTTTAAAAACGCAAGCGTCGCAAATACCGGAGTCGCATTAAACGCTGACCACAACCACTACTTATTTTCTGTTCCGCGTGGACCATAATAATGAAAGATAAAAATAGCAACGATCACTGATAAACTGCATAGCGCGTACTGAATTCGGAATCTCCGCAGTAGCAAAGAAATCACGTCTCTATCGTAAACTCGGTGTTCAGCCAATTATTAAACAGCGAGTAAACAACGAATCGAAAATGTGCAACGTCGTTTCGTACACACTTTTTTGGATATAACATTTTTAAAACGAACGATGATTATGTTCGTTTAATGAATTTTTATTAGAAATAATTGATTGTTTAATTGACAAATTGTTTAGCACAGAAACCGTCGTGACGGTTCGCCGAGCGTAAGAGTTCGACGACAACGTGTCCGAAACTTGAAGCCGGAGTTATGAAAGTTCCGCGCGCGGTTTTTGCATTTCAACTGTGAACTTCACCGAATGTTTTGCGATGTCACCGAGAGAAAACGGTCAGCGAATAAAGTTTAATTACTAAATAAACTTTTAAACCAGCTGAACCAGCACCCTAACGAAGTTCTGGCTAATAAAGACGGCGAACTCGAGTCTTCTGTCGGTTAAAATGGACAACTTTGTAATCCATTTTCTCGTCTTCTGACACTTCAGATATAAAACCATTCTCCTAGCTTCGCGTATTATATGTATACAGGGTGGTTCCTTTAAGTAAGTATTAAAATTTAAGATCAAGGTGAATTTTGCACCCTGTAGAAATTAATTTATTTTCGAACATAAGAAAGGCTTGTTTTGTTCAACGTGGCAACTGAAACGAACATTAATTAATGTTAAAATGTAATTAAACAACGGGAAACATATTCTTTAGTAGATTCGAGAATAGGCACTCTCTGAATTAAATTAGACGCGAATGAAAATGTCTGTGGTATAATTTTGTAACAAAATCACAATTCATTTACGTTCTTTCCTTGAAATCACGTGTAAAAATCTGTACTCGACACGGCTACCGATCTAAAATAAATAAATTAAAGGTGTCAGTGGTACTTGCACTTATCTTCCGTACTTTTTACTCCAGGTTTTCGTCAAGTATTTATCACAGGCGGTTACTGCTCGTCCACGCGATACAATAAACATCTTTCCTTTTCCCCCGTTGGCGCACCATGTCCGACGTCCTTTTCTCGACCTAACATATACCTTTTCGTTTCCCGCAGGTCGGATTAAAGCGGTTCAATCCGTTGAAAAATGTGAAAACTCTTGTTCGGTTTGTAGTACCACAGACCAGACCCCTCTCGTCGGGAACGCGATTTTTTTTTAATCCCTCTTCGACAGAATCAATGATTTGTAGTTCAACTTGACAGGGGAAACTGTTGTTTATTCGGCGAAATTATTTCAAGCATCCTCTCGAAGGTTTTTATCGGATAGCATTTCATTCGGGTATAAATATGCAGAGAGACGAACGCGAATGTCGGAATTACATGAAAATTCATCTCTGTTAATATTACCGTTATTATTATAACAATTATACCATTCGTGCGTTTACAATTTTCATAGCTGTTACAGTCACAGCAATATCTTTTCTACTAACTCTATGAAGAATGTAAAACCAAATTGTAGGAATAGACTGATCGTATCGTTATCATTCATTCGAAAAATTATAAGATCACTAGTGTTTGTGTTAATCGTAAAAGAAGGTGCGGAGAAATTTGAATTGAAGGGGGCGGTTATGGTAAACATCGAGTTTATCGAAAAATGATCTGGCAAGAATGTTTCGTGTTCGAGAAGTCGCTTGAAAATGTCTGTGGAAGTGTTACGTCTTCTTTTTTCGCCTGTCGACTCATCGTTGGATAAGTTTGCGCCGAAGAAAATTTAATCACAGCATAAATATTGAAAGGTGTTTCTGCCGGAAGAGCAGATAATATTGTCAACACCAAAGCCTGAATGGCGGATGAGTACTGCAGGAACGAATCGATAACCTCCACGATTTTATCATCATCCCTAATAGAATTTCATAGGATTCGCGAACTGTTTCATCCTGTCCGGCTCGTAATTTCGTATTCTTTTCAAAAGATACTGTCAAAAATCGAAAGACCTGCAAAGCCTGTCGGAATAATGTGGCTGCTACACGGAGCCATGCAGATTAGGATGAATATTCATTATGAATAGCATGCAAATGTACTAGTTTTTTTTTGTCGCGGTATCTTCAACGCCAGGTCCGAAAAATGTACCGGATGATTCACTAAAGTGCTGCAATTTACGTTTCATTTTTCGAATGCTCGACGGGGTTATTAGGATGGCAGCGCAGTAACCGCTAATTTTTCATCTCATTCCTTTTTAAAGGCGTTCTTTCGTAGTCGCGAGATGAAAAGTTTGCGAATCTCACTTTCCCGTTTCATTGCTGACGTTAGTCGAGCAAAATAAGTTACAAGCCAGCAGTTTATCTAAATCTGAACGAATAATGTTTTCGCTTTAGCAATATCTTTGAAATAATTAAATGCAATGTGATTCTACTACTAATTTCTGTCGAATATTTTTATAACCGGATAAGGTAGTCAAAAATGCCCCTAAACCAATTTGAATTACTTCGTGCCAATCTTCAACCCTATATGTACAGCGACTCCCACTAATATTCGGACACTTTTAAAAAGACTACAACATTTTAAATACTTGATCATATATGATTTGAAGAAAGTGCAAAGTGCTCCTCTAGATTAGTTAAGAATATCAATGTACCGTTACATCTCACTAGAATTATGAAGTTTCACTCTTGTTTTCCTTTTTATCTTCCATAAAAATTCGCAGTCTAGGTAATACGAATCGCCCGTTCTCCGGAAGACGGTGAACGAACGATCGCCGATCGATGGATCTCTCGAACGGTGCTAAAATTGGTGTATAACCATCAAAAGAGGTGGTAGAATGTTTATCGGAATATTCAAATATCAGGTGGCTGTGCTCGAAACGCGTGTATCAAATATCTGCGCGGCAAGTGAGCTTCCTTGCATACGTAGGTTCTCGAGGCGACAATCCTTTCACGAGGCGGCAACTCTTTCCATCCCCTCGCGAACACCACTTCGATAAGACTTCTCGTCGGCTCGAAACCCTCTTCGAATCCAAGTTCGCGTCGTATCCCCCAGGACACTTCCTATATTTTCGCGGGTGCTACTATATTTCTGGCTCGCTGTTCCTCTACCCTCCCTGCCCGCCGGTTTACTTATCCCGTAAATTACCGGTGATATGCGAGATACCGTTTCACAGCAAGCTCTTATCTCGCCGTTGCTGCTCACAACTTTTTTTCCTTTCTATACAAACCGTATTTTTTCGGAACTGCCTCCTATCTCGCGTAACGTTGTCGACGATCTATTTCGTCGCGCGTTGCTGCCTGTTCGATCATCGTTTAGTAGATCGTGGATGTTTATGCAAATTTGAAATTTTATTCTTACACGCTTCGTTTACACTGTTACGAATGCACGAACACCCACGTTCTTGTCGTTAAGTGTACCGGTGGCTAGCAGCAATTCTTTTTATCTTATTCATCCCTCAACCTACGATAGATTTTGTTCAAATTTGAGTACGTCGTAGTCTTTAGTGACCCATGAACAAAACTCAAGGAATTTTTCGATATCTTGAAAATTGTTAATTCTATACACGTGTAAAAACTAA
The DNA here is from genome assembly GCA_916610235.2 of Lasioglossum morio. Lineage (NCBI taxonomy): Eukaryota > Metazoa > Arthropoda > Insecta > Hymenoptera > Halictidae > Lasioglossum > Lasioglossum morio. Next base: position 812,695 of record OU744323.1, read on the forward strand.
TCATAAGGCTGCAACTAACAAACCGATGAAAATCAGTTTTCATTAGTGTTATTTAAAAAATTGTTTGGTTATTAGTATTTACAAAGTACTTTTCCGATTTTGATGAAATTTAAATGTTATAGATTTTGACATTTTGAACAATTCTTTTCCCTTTCCAATATAGGATATCCAATAAGATTATTGTTCAAAATGTGCAGCTGTATTTAAGATATTTAAACCTTAAATGCATCGTGTTGCAAATTGGCAACATACGATAATTTTGTAATAAAAAATATTTTCACAAAGATGTTTTTTTCCCCTTATTTTTCCCTTAATATACACTCGTTTTTTTAAGTAATATTTGATAAATAGAAACGGTAAACAAAAAATCGTGCATTTAAGGGTTAAATTCCATGAAAATCGTAGAGGAGTGGTACCTCGTAAATAATTACCAAATGTTCTTTCAGGTTTTTGAAAAAATTGGAAACATAATGTCGCAATTAGGTCCGAAGTCGTAAAAGCGATTAAAAACGAAAACAATAGTTCCTAAAGAACGCAATCTCGTATTTTTTCGGAGCGATACGTACCAATGTATTTCTCCAACTTCCGCGGATGGAGCATCTCGCCATAAACCAATCACTTCAAACTCGATCCGGCATTCAAATCTTCGAAGCAATGCTTTTTACAACCGGCAGTTGCGCCGCACGCGCGGTACGGCTCGTATTTTCCCTTTCGATGTTTTTTTTCATCGCTCGAAACATATCGCGTCTGCCCGTTGTTTTATATTCTCCCGTTTGCATTTCATGCTGAGTGAAGCGTGTCGATCCAATCTACAGTTGTTCGAACAAGTACCAGAACAAGCAATACGCAACTACGTTGCGCCCGTTTATTACAATCTCCGCGGGCCGGACAAGTTTTTCCTGCTGCCACTCGACACGCACCGTCAAACGAAAATCAACTTCTGCTCATAAGTGTCTGCATACTTTTCGTCGACTATTTTATGCAACGCCGAAACTGCGAATTCGAGCCAACCTAACCATTTAAAAACAAGAAACAAACGGAGTTAAACATTTCTTGTTATAAATCTGTGAAATTGACGAATTTTGAGATAACAAATAATAAGAACAATAACATAGACTTTTAGTATTCATATATTTAAGAGGCTCGAACGTGTTTTGAAATTTGCGTGATTCATTTCAAAACGCGTGGCTCGCGACGAAGAAAAAATTGGACAAGCTTGTCTTAAGAAATCCTTAACTATGAAATAGCTGAAGAGTTGAAAAGCTAAAATCGTTAGCTATTGAAAAGAGTTGGAAACCGCTGGCTTTTTCTCTGTGCAACCAGTTATTTAACATTTTTACCGAGAGACAGGGTATCACAGTGGGATCGAGCGATTTCCTCGGAATCTGTAGTTCGTGGCCTGTCGGACCAAGATCTTTTACGAAGATAAGACGAGTCTGCATCTCTCCGCGCGCCGATGGGAATCCGGGGGAGAGCTTTCAAATCGATGAACCGCGCGATGAATTATGAAACTCGTAATTCAACGAAGGCTTTCCGGAACGTAAAAAGAGATCTACGCGATTTTCGCGACCACCGACGCCACCTTTACAGGGTCGATCACTTCGATCAGGATCGGCTATAAATTGCCAGAAACGAGGAATTATTTAAATATGCCGAAAATCTGACCAAGCATTACAAACAAAATAGAAGAACACTAATAATCTTTCTAATAATATCGTGTACCAAGGTTTTTGGTGTATTAACGTTTTACTAAGGTCATTAAAAAGTGAATTCACTAAGTTATTATTATTACTATTATATATTCTTAAATATATAATATAACATATATATTTAAGATATAAGTTATAAAGATATTGTATATATAATATACAATATACTCATACATACAATCAAAAATTAGAAAATTTCAAACATGAATATCATTTTTTTTTACTTAACTATGCGGAAGTTTTTCTTTTCGGACATTTCACAAATACTTTTCATGCAAAAGTAGCATGTTGTTCGGTCTTGTTTGCTCTAACAGTTGAATCTGCGAAACATTGCAGGTTCGGGATCGAGCGGATTCTAGCTCCAGTGGGACGCGAGAAAGATGTGGTATGAAATTGCAGCGAACAGGCAATGCTTTTCGAAAAGTTCCAGCAGCGAGAAAAAAATATGTGAAACGTAAGTTTGCAAGAGTTAGAACTCTGCGGAGAATCGAAGAAAATTACACGGAACATCAGACGAGATATACAGTTGGTCTTGCTACATTATGATGTTGGAGAGCATGAATTCTCATTACGGAATCGGAACGTAAGAAGCGAATACACAATAGAGAACCATTGTATTCTCTCTCTCTGTATGTACATGTACTTTGCAGTAAGGACATTTCAATTAATATTGGAAAATTATTCTACCATTGAGAGAAACGAGAGACTAAAAATTTCTCTAGATAGTATTATGTGAACATCCTGTAATAATCAAGGCGGGTACAATAATTATTTTGTTGTATAATTAATTGATGTTTGTAGAAAGCTTGTTGTAACATCTCTTATTTCAATCTTTCTACAGATAGCTGTTTTTACGACGCAACATCAGCAAGGTTCTTCTCGTTTTCTTCGCCAACTGTAGATGGCGCCAGCCATCGCAGGAAAAATTATCCCGATCCAAATGTTGATTTAATAATAAATAACATACTCTTCTTGAACGTAGACGTCGCATATTTTAAATACCCAACGTTTCACTAACACTTTATATTTCCTTTAGCAGAAGTACATTTTCTGATATAATAAATTCCCTATTGTTGAAATGTTTTCTTGAATTACACGCTGCATTGAAATAGTTAAGTCTTTCAATGATTAATAATTTAAAAATATTAAATAGATTCGTTTCATTGTAATACCATGTAATTAATAATTGTGTTGCATGAATTTAATAGTTTGAAATCGTTGTCAGAATCTACCCATAATATCAGTTACGGTATTATCGCTCTTTGACAATTTATAATTACTTTATGAATGTTTTTAAAACTGATTTTGAAAATGATTATTAAAATCAACAACGTGAATTCGTAATGGTACTGATAATATAAAAGTAAAACACTAGTCGTGCAGAATAATCCAGAATAATGGAAAATATTTCGAGCAACACGTCCCTACCTCGAGTGGTTACACTAATAAACAGTATTGTAGGGGAAATGCCGAATAAAACTTTTCTCATCAACGAAACAACTGCGTCGGCCGTCTTAAGAACATTTTGTAGCAATTACAAATGAAAATCTAGGCTTGATGTGAACACGGGAGGGTGGACCGCACGTGTAAAACGGTAACAAAGAATTCGTAAAAGTTTCGACGAAATATGTACCGAGTACATGGCGGCGAGAGTGAGACTTCCCTTAATGAGCGCATTATTATCGTGCTCGTCCTTGCGCAACTTTTTCCACCCCCTCGTTTTTCCTCCTCTAGCAGTCTACACGCTGGCAAACCTTCCGAAATCAAGTGAAACAAGTTCACGTATTTCTACAGGTTTTTTCATTCGTTTTCGATAAACAAAGTGTGGTTTTTAATTCCCTCGTTCAATCGCGCTTCAGATTTCTCATCGTGTAAATTCAGATTCCTCCGAATACGAGAAATCAATTTGTCCAATTCGTTTTTATCTATCTCTTCGGTTGCATCAAAACCTCGCATTTGATTAATTACGTTTGTATGTTTCAAAAAATCGACCAGCTTACGATCGAACAACTAAAATACGCGTGATATTATTTTGTGAAAGATAAAGTTAGGAAAATAAATATATAAGTTACTTTTGTCTTATGTTTACTTTAAAGTTTGTTTTTGTTCGTAATTATGCATGAATTTGATGTTTTTGTTTAGTCTAATGGTAACAAATTGACGTTTAGTCGTCGCGTGTATTTTCTTATGAAGAGAGGCGCATTACTTTTCGGTAGGCCACGGCCGTCGAATATCTTAGAACGGCCCTGGGTGCTAGGCCTCTTCTCCAAAAAACGAAAAGGTAACAAATGTATGGAAATCCGACATGAAACGCCGAACGATTTTCCCGCTTAGGAACGAAGCTTCGCCGGACACTTCGACACGAACAAGGAAAGCGGGAAAATAGCTGGCGTGCCTATTGCATTATTCAAAGCATTCCAGTGACACACATGCCGCTACTATTTGTATCAGCGATCGCTGAATATTTAGCAATGAATTTATCCGAATCATGATCTCCTATTTCGGGTGAAGTCACGTTCGCGTAGGCCACAGTGGAAACCCGACCGGCACTCGATCAGGATCGCTGCCGGAACCGAAATCAATATCCTGGTAACGAATTCCCGTGACACATTGTGGTCCGTGATCGCGCGACGCGATCGTGAGAATACAAAGTCCTGTTTGGCGTGTTGCTAGCAAGAAACGTCCAATCAACCGGCCGTATCATCGTTACCCGATTAGGAAGACTAATTCGAAAAGCTAATTCGCAAACTATGCAATTCTTCCGCGGTCCATTCCCTCAAAAAAGATTGCAGAGCGTTGGTGAAATTTCAGAAATTTCAAAGAAAGACAAATGTAAACGAAACGAGTTGTTACACGAATATAGGCTCTTCCTTTATTTATTTAATTTCTTATTTCGTAGTTAAATACTAATATAAATTCCGCAAATAGAAATTACAATACATATAGTTTGAGAGCTATATTTAATATAATTTTAACATAAGTAGCAGTCAAGGCATTGTCCTTAGAAGTACATTCCAAATAAAACGTTTAAAATAGTAGGGAGATGTTAGCAATAAAATTGAAAAATAATTCGGAGTGCAAGGGTTAAGTTTGCGGATTGATTCTTGAAAAATAATAATCTGTATAAATTGTAGAAACGAAAAATGTTTGTAATTGTAAAAGATCAAACGGGATATCGTGAATCCGTTAATCGTGTTAATTTCGGTTTGAATCGTGACAATCTCGGTTTTTCATTAGTAAAATATGAAATAAACAAATCTGACAGGTTGAACAACAATCAATGGTTGACCGAGAACTGTTCGCGTAGGCGGTCCATCGGGATATAGAAACGCAGAAACTACGACCGTCCGCACCTCCTGTGTCATTGCATCATTAATTAATCGTATTCATTGCGTTCCACGCCGCGCTGGGAATTTGGGGGTGCGGTGCCAAAACCGAAGTCCATGTGTTCGGCCACACTAAACTCGGACAGCTGTTGGCGACAAGCGTGGAAACTGTGTTCGAATTTTCCGAAAATTAATCGCGATGCTGATTATCTAGCACCGTGATAACGTATGGTGGCGTGTACGGCCGAAGTAAAACACACAATTGCGGAGAATTTAAAACGGAACGAGGATTGATATATCGTAGACTTCGCTCCTCGTACAATTTCCGTTTACAATTGTTAACAACCGGTCGTCCGAACAATCCATATTCTCGATCTAATATTCAATCGGCGTTCAAACGTAAAAGCAACCATATTTCAAATTTACCGAAGTAATTCAATTTCATCGATTAATCGAATCGCAATTATTATACTTAATGCTGTCGAATTATCTCTGCTAATTTTTCCTGCATAATATAATCAAATGACTACTGTGGGACTAAACAGTGATAAAAAGTTATACTGCCAACGAATTCGCTCGAAAAGAAATATTGCAATTACGTGGTTGCATTTCTGCAGTCGAAAAAAGACGAAAACATAGAGAGAGAGAGAGAGAGAGAGAGAGAGAGAGGAATGCAGATCTCATTAAACCATGCCACATTTTCTTCCATTTATTTTCCTCATTTTCACTTAGAAAGAGCTATAGCCTGTCCCAATTTCAAGGGATGTCGTATACGTGTGATACACGTGTGCTTCACGCTATGCAGTAAACTATAAACGTTACGTGTATTGTTAGTTTATGGAACGTAAAATTAGAAGTAAGATTCCTCGAACACATAAAGCGAATTAACTTCGCTACGGACGTTCAATGCTATGCCCCTTACCAGCACACTGTGTAGAATAGTGCTCGTACATAGTAACTGATAAACTATAAAAAAAAAGGTTCAATTTATTTTTCAGCAAATTTATTGTAAATATTTTACTAATTCAATATGTTACATTTCAAATGCATGAAACGTCAAGAATGAATTTTAGCACAAAACACAGTGGAAGTATGAAGAGTATCCGTTACTTTTCAGTAATTTAAAATATTCAGAGAAAATAAATTTCTGATTGTTTTAGTTTGCAGAAAGAGATGCATTTCATGCATTTATGGAAAAAATGAATGCATGAAATATAAAGCATTATGAAAATACAAGAATATCAGAAGGTTATTTTTAAATAATTCAAATGATTAACAAAGTGAAATAACAATACATTCGTTTTCGCTGAGTAACTAAGTGCTCGTACAATAATCCTCACCGGTATTCGTTCCACTGACAATGAAAAATTGTTTAGCAAGAAACAATTGGCTAGCAAGAAACAATTTGGCTAATTCGGAACCATCGGAATTCTATATCGTCGGCGCAATTAAATGTAAAGGGAACCGGCGTCGATAATGGTTCGCCAGGGCCGATACTTATAAGCCCTTCCGATTCCGAAGTTGTTCGAAAAGATATAAAGTTCAAATGGCGATTTCAGTCGTAAATCTTCGATTGGATCGTCGAAGTCTGCGGCTCCCTGCGAAATTCACTGTAAATCGCGAAAGTTTCTTCTTAATCGCTGAAAGGCACTTCGCGAAAGTTACTGCTTACAACTTCCTCCCTTGCACACTCATCCCTCGCTCACACCCCTGAACCCGGGGTTCGGAAACGTTGCACACTCGACACCCTTAAAAGTCCTAACGTCTCCGAATCTCGGGTGTAATGCAGCCATTAAATTTCTCGGGACACGAACTTGCTTAGAATTTTACACGGCCGGGAAACTACCTATCGGACCTTTACTATTCTTTTTTTATCAATCACTTTGTTATTTCCATTCGTATATTCCAATTGTATTTTCCCAAACTCTGATCCATAGAATTTTCAAGAAATTCCATCAAGTGCAGGAGGATTAGGTAAACGATCAAAAGTGGTAAAAATTGCAATTTTTCATAATCGTCGACCTATAACTGTAAATTCTCCACTTTTAATCGTTATATAATTTGTGAGCCAATTAACCAATATTAATCAAATTTTTAGAATGTATATAATTTCAACGAGTTTCCTAACCACATCGTTTTTTAATATTCGTTATTGGCTCAGCGAAAAATGTTGTAAAAATCAATTTTTACTATAGTTTTTTACAATTCCGATGAAACGCATTTTCCAACATATTCATTAGATGTCATTTACTAAACTAATCCTTCTAGCCTTACAGAGAAATTGAAGACGTTTGGTCCATTCATAAAAAAGTTATTCTGATTTAAAGAGTAGGTGCTCCTAATTGTAAATTCCGGATAGCAAGTACTTCGGTGAACGTCTGACGTCAATTCGTCCCAGATTGACGTAATTAGTGTTTATAAGGTATTACGTGTTCCGCAGCGTCGATACTTGAAGCCATCAGAGTCGTTCAATGGTAGCAAAGGGATAAATTTCTCTCCATAATTCATGTTACACCCGGCATCTAATATCGTTAATGTCGAACGGTTCAACCGGGCACCTGTGCTCGAATACTTCCGGAATTCAATGCATTTACATTCACCGGCGACACACAAGCCGCCATTTTACCATTTTCCTCGGTGTGTATATTTACAGTTTAAATTGCGAACTGCTCGACAATGGAACCGGAATCGATATTCTATTTTTCGTATAACAATAATAAATCTAATCGTTTCTTTTTGTTTGAATGCTACTGCTGTTGACAAACTATTTTTTCTATCAACAGGATTTTTGTAATTGCATGCTATGAATTTCTTTATTCAAACGATGAACTTTAATCAGTAATATATCTTCTTATTTATTCTTTTTGGCAAAAGATTATCGAACACAAGGGAAAATATTTTATTCATTAACATTCATGGCTTGAATAAAAAATTCGGCGTTATTTCACCTTGAATCACGCTGTTCGTAGATAAAATAGAAAAAATATCAAAACTGTCAAGTAGACTGAAGATTATTGTTCTAATGTCTTCTATGCACTGCGATTATTATTAACAGTGAAGATAAATTTCAATTAACTTATTTCCGAAAATGTTTATTCTGCGATAGGATGCACATTGTAATTATGACATTCACAGTGAAAATCCGTGATTCAGCGATAATAACTTTCGTTAATGTAAGCGGCAGCATTGTACACGTGTACAGAAAGAGCAGAATTTTTTCTCTGGATTTGTATGGCTCTGTAAAGTGTTTGACAATATTACCGTGGGGAGTAGATCGAACTCACTTTACACGAACGCGTGTTATATCGCGGATTCTACGGTAAATGAGATACGGGGAGATAAACAGTGAGTGGGGCAGGTGTAATTGCAAGTAGTTGACGTTTTTTAGTCGTGTAATGCCGGTCGGCGGACATTTCCGTGGGCGGTCGCCACGATGAAATTATTGAGAGGACATAAAAGTCCGGGAGAAAAACAGATCGCAAAAGCATGAAATTGCTTGCGCACGATCCAGGCTATCGCAATAACCGTGGACAAAGTATCAATCGGACGAGAGATGTCCGGCAAACGCAACCGGTGATTTGGTGAAACGCCAGCTGTTATCGCGAGCGTTTGTGTATAGAGCAATTGATTGCATTTGGATTATGCACCGCGTTGTTGCGTCCCTGGAAAATTGCACGTTTTCATTCGAATGAGATCGCGACCACCATTGTGGACCACCTCCGACGCATGGTGGCTATCAAAAATATGCAAACCGCGGGAAATTGGTCGGATTCAAGCGTGAAGTATAACACTCGATTCTGCCCGTTGTTGTTCCACGGTTTTCGGCAAATTTGTACTTTCAACATGTTCCAGTTAAATGCATGGAAAGATTAGAAATTATACTGGATTAAAATTTGAATAGTGGTACAACAGGACTAGGTTAATGTTAAAAAGGAAATTTGAATATAGATGTTCGAATTCAAAGCATGGAAAGATTAGAAATTATACTGGATTAAAATTGGAATTAAAAAAATGTCACAACAGGACTAAGTTATCGTTAGAAAGGAAACTTGAATAAAACGTTCAAATTCGAAGCATGAAAAGATTGAAAACTGCAGTTGATAAAAATCAATGGTTCGATGAAGGACTGAATTTATTCTAATGAACGGAACGACGATCAGATATGAGTACTAGAAGAGGAAGAGTCTGAGAGCACCGTGAGTGGGAGCGTATGATCAAGTTCAATATAAATTCGAGATTTTTAATACGCTATCCGAGGGAGTAATTCAGTGAAAGGAGCAGCCGAAGACGTTTAATACACGTCGAAAATCGGAAGGAGATTTCCTATGGCGCAGAGGTAAATCCCAGGCATAACGCCGAAAAGATCGACGATTGAGAGGAGAGGAGGCGATAGTTGATGCGGCTGATTCGAAGGATAAGAGGAGTCGAGCAGGGGCAAGGATCCTGGCAGGGCGGGAAATGACGGGAGGAATTCGGAATGATGCAAACATTGGCCTAAAGGCACAGTCTGAATATGAAATCACGATGAACAAACTTTAATATCCAAATGTAGATCACGCGGAGGGGAAACGCTAGGTATTGGCGACAGACGAGGAAAAGATAAGGAAACGGTCGGGAAATACCTTTTATTCTCCGTTGAGCAATACGCGAGCATTCCGCGTTATTGGTTCTCTGGTCCTCCGGCGGTCTGCTAGTTATTCATGATGCGCCGATCAATCTTTTGTTTTCTCGGCGAACGGGAATACCTACTGATAACACGAGTCTTTTAGCGTCCGGTCTGCTGCATCGTATTATTATCTTCTTTCTAGCAAAGGAATTTTTGCAGATTCTGCGAACCTCTTCCAGTGGAATGAAGACAACGATCGTGGTTGATTGATTCTTCGATCTCACTTTTTTCTTACTGTTTATTTGTAACTCTTCATACCGGAACACGCAAGAATATACTGGCTTACAATTATTTGTATTTCTTTTTTTAAATACTTGTAAAAAGGATGCCAATTATTTAAAAACGTCAAGCATTTTGTTAAGAGATATAGTTGACAATTATGCAAAGAATGGGTTCCAGATAAGTTTGTCGAAACTGCTGGGGCGGTTCTACGTAAAATGCTTTACGACGTACTACTCTGCTTCAATGTAGATAACTTTACAACTTCTACTTTGTGCTTTTCTCGTGATCCACGGTTGGCAAATTTATTCGTGCGGTTACCTATCTCACGAGAGTATCTTACATACTCGGTTTCATAGTCTCCTTGATAAACAGCTTTGCATACAATATTAATTTATCCTTGCTTGCTTCGATACCGCATGCACGCAACAACAGAGAACGTTCCTTCAAATAAGGTTAACCAACGGAAATATGATTGCGAAGAAAATTCGATTGCACGTAATACTTCGCGTGTAAACAGACATTACTTCGGAGTTCTTTGTACTCGCACGAATCCACCATTTTATAGTTATTATAGTACAAACATTTTTTTATCACATATCCAAATGGTGCAGCGCAGAATTTTGCAGTTCGAATATATTGAATAATATATTGAAGAATATGTTGCAGAATATATTGAAGCATATACTGCAGAATATATTGCAGAATATATTGAAGCATATACTGCAGAATATATTGCAGAATATATTGAAGAATATATTGCAGAATATATTGAAGAATATATTGAAGAATATATTGCAGAATATATTGCAGAATATATTGCAGAATATATTGCAGAATATATTGCAGAATATATTGCAGAATATATTGAAGAATATATTGCAGAATATATTGAAAAATATATTGAAGAATATATTGAAGAATACATTGAAGAATATATAGCAGAATATATTGAAGAATATATTGAAAAAGCGTCGAAATATATTGATTGCAGCGACTATACGACAAGTTTGCGAAGCAGGTCTAATGGCATGGTATTAATTCGCAACACGACCGATTTAATAGTAATCGCGAATCAGGAATAATGGAATAGTGAAAAAGCGTTGAATGGCGAGTGAAAGGAAGCGACGACAAGGCGCGGAGAATCGGACAAATGGGAAGCGATAGAAGATAATTTAATTAAGCCAGTCAATCCCAGACAGACCAGTGAATCAGAAGGCTGTGTCGCAAATGAGGGCAGGCACGTGCGTCCGCTGCGTTTTGATGCAACATAATCGAATCGTGGCGCCAATAACGGCGCCGCAGCTCTTGCCTGTGTTGAGGCTAGGCTGGGCTAGGTGTTGCGGCCACTAATTCACCGCGATCAATTCGATTTACGTATCTGCTCAACCGAAATTGTGTCATAATTATTAATGTCGGATAACCGCGATAAAACGGGAATATTAGAAATTGATAAACTATGCAGTCCTTTGATTTCGAACAATTTCCCTCGCCTGTTTTATCCATAAATATTTCGTTGTCCGTTCGTTCACAATTTTATTCGCAAAATTGCATCTCGTATTCTACGGAATGGAAATTATTCTGGAAATGAAATTGAGCAAGCGGATCACTAATTGTATTTGCATTTATCAAACGAAGCAGAAGGAAAAGGTTTTACTTTCTTTGCTTGAAATATTGTAATTATAAAGTATTACAACTTTTCTTACACAAAACAAAAAATGACAATGTAATCAAATAGAAAAGCTTCATTTACCGGTTAAACATATTTGTTGTCTGTTATTCGCACGAATTTCGGTAGCTCTCTGTGTTCGAGTAACGGATAATATTTCACAGTGACAGTTTAAATATTGAATATTTGTCAGAGAATTAATTATATCCAGCCGGCTGAAATTTCGAAGCATCATTGAAACGACGCACCGTTATTTAACTCCGGCGAACACAACTTGTTTCAAATTGTTATAACATTGCAAACGTAAATATCGAATGCTAACAACTGCGTCTATTCGTCTGTCACGAAGATTTCCGCTGGTCAATGCTATATTTTCCAGGGCCCTGTCCTAATCATCGATCGGCTGCCGTTATTGCACCCGAAGTTCCTAGCCCTGGTCGCGGAAACTACTCGTCGAGTTTCATGCCGCTAATATCGGGAAATATGAAATATTGGGCAGACGATGCCGATTGAATTCTAGAGCGTCCTGCTTATTGAACTCGCGAAGCAGCTTCTTTATTCCCGGCAGGATCGACGTTCGGCGAGAATGCAGCCAGGAATCGACGGTATCCTTTTAAGGGATGCAAGATGGCAGCGGACGGCAGAGTTGGGTCAATGGTCTCCCGATACAGGAAGGATATAATCCCATAAGTCAGACCACTGGACCCCTTCCCGCCGTTCAAACAAATATCGGCCTGGTGAATGAACGTCGCGGACCCACTCGCTAGCTGTCGTGGTTTTCTAGGCTTCGTTTCCAACGACCTCTCCCTCTGGGGAATAGATAACGATTTTCCATCGGGATCGATCTATCTAGCCCAAGGTTCCTACCCTCGGCGGCTAGGTGACTTTATTAAATCTGGACCGATCAAGTCTGGTTGCGTCTTGGGAATTGTGAACTTGAAAATCGACCGAGTTGTATCCCGAACAGAGCTGGACATTATTTGCCGAAACAAATATTTACAATACTATTTAATATTTTAGATTTTCTTTTGCTCGAAGAAAATAGAATTTCCATAAGATATACTATTTCGACAGTGATAAATATTTCAATTTTAATCATCTGTACCTCAAAATAAAATATCTCTGTTTCAACAATTTGATCCACAGAATAAAACAAAACTCCAAACACGATATAATCACGGTCATAATTACTTGTGTAACTCGCGAAGTTAAGAATTCGTGAGAGATGTAGTTGTTAATTTTTAAAGTGGTCCATTCTTGAGAAGAAGACACAGATTATTCATTCAATAATTGATATTATTTTCATAGGAATTGTAAATTTAAACTCCTTCTTTATTTAAAAAGAAACTCCTTCTTTGTTTAATGCATTTAAAATGCATTGAACAATTTTCTTTACATGGTTGGGTAGAAGACTTCATATTATGAGAAAGAAACCATTGAAATTTTTTCAAGGGTTGATTTCTACTTGTTGAACTTGTAAGAGTTTGAAAATAACGAATTTTTCAATGACAAAAATCTACTATTTTTTCTATCTGCACGTGTAAGTTTCGAGAGTAATATTGAATAGATTGGTCCCTTGTATCCCATTGTGCCGGCTCTACAGCAAGTTAGCGTTTCTCTCTGAAACAACAGAGCCGAAAGGAGAAGACGAGGAACGGTTTGGAAAATTCTAGAGCAATATTGCAAGAGCCGAGTTCCTCATTTCGTCGTGATGAAGCTCTTAGCCTGGCGCTAGGGAAGACAATCAAGCACCTTTCGAGACCGGAAAACGAGGGCGAGATATTGAACAACCGGTGGATCGTAAGAGAAAGGGACGCAGGAACTTTCGGTACAGGGAAACCACGAGTGCGTCTTTATCCGCGGTTCATTAGCCCCTCGGTATTTGCTGAGAAAACGTCGCACCCGGCAACCCCTGCTGCTTCTGCGCGCAAAAATACTCGCTAATACGTCTGCTGTGGCTTTAAATGGATTACGTGGATCGTTTAATCGTCTCGCTCTTGAAATATTGTCGCTGCGAGACCGGCTCAACTTTATTACCATACTGCCACAAACAAACAAACCAGGTTAATCATTGTCCATTACAAACCTGCTTTTATACGATCACTCTTCAGCCAGTGTTTTCTATTGTATTTCGTTGGAATGTTTCAAAATGTAGACAGGGGTAGCCCATCATCGTCGAGAATAAATTACCAGGAAAGGACTCGAGATTTCTTGCACAAAATCGAAATCGGTAACGCAAAATGAGTTTCGTATTCCAAGCACGCGAGTAGAGAAAATCGCGGATTAAATTCGACCAACCATAAATATCGGCATCGAAATCCAATATTCGTGTCAAAAAGGTGTTATTGTGCATTCGCTGGGATATTAAGGGTGTCGCGTGTCACGAGTTGCTGAAATCTGATCAGACTGTTAATTTATAACGTTATCAACAGCATCTCGTCCGTTTGCGCGATCAAATAAAGAAGCAAAATCGTGGATTCGTTCTGCGGAGTAACAAAAAGAAGAGGACAAGTGGGAAGAACTTTTGGTTGAAAAGTGATCTAGCCAAGCCTCGTCGAATTAATAGTAATCAGTACGTTCCTGTGGCTCCAACTAGATCCAGCTGGTACATGCTCAAAACCAGAATAGAAACTTGTGTGTCTACAAACTGTCTCAAAATTATATGAACGGGGTTGATTCTAAAATCGTTTTCTAAAACGATACGAAACCACGCATCTCTCGTAACCGCGTCTTTCGTACTTACTGAATATTACAAGCTGACCACCCCGTATGGTTCATCCGGTTTCGCGGGTTCGTACGAACGCTCATTTCCAGGATGTCATGGAAAATTCAAACGGGCTGCCGTGGAGGATAAGGATCGCTCATTCTTTCAGGAGTTGCCAAGCCGACTTCCCGGGAATTCAGCTTTCAGTTCGCGGAGGCTTAAAGTTTAAGTCGCCTGCGATTGTCTGGCAAACATTGAGTACTGCTTCTCGAAGATTGATTCCGACTCTGGGACACTTGACGGAAGTCACTCCTTTCGACTCGTTTACCTACTTTTTCATCTAGTTCGCCTCGGTTCGAAAGCTAACCTCGAGGTCCGTGCTCGGTGCATCGATAGATCCAATTTTCCCTGGGATATATAACGAGCTGCCTTTTTTAATCCGTTAATCAGCTGGCCCTTAGCCGTACCTACTTATCCACTTACAGTTGTACGAACCCTTAGAACGCCAATGAGAAACGATCGACGGTCTTTCTTTTTCAATTTCGAGATCATTTTGATAAGGGCTCGAGGTAAAAAGTTCATACCCCTTTTTTGAAAAGAAATTCTGTTCTAAGACGTTTCAAACAATAATCATTTTATTGTGATTTTCGTCTTGATTTGGTTTGCAAAATAACTTTTAACTGTTTCGAGTTAAAACATAAACCAAAAGATGTAAAATACATATATGTATGTACCTTAATTGCATAAAATGTACGAACCGTATTTTAGTATCTTGAATTTCTGTTTTGGCTTTCATTTCGTATAATTATATTTTGTTCGCAAACTTCTATATATGCGTATAATAAGAAAATTCATTTTTATAACAATAAAATTGCTACGAAGAGCGAGAGTTATTTAAATTGTCTCGGGTCAGCAAACACGAGTTTGTTCGCTTTTGCTTTAAGATTTTTCTAAACTACTTGCACAACGGGCAATTTTCGTTCCCGAGACGGCGAGGGGAGAGCCGGTATTCCCCAGGGGTAGCGAGCGTTAAAAATTAGATTGAAAATTAAATTGACCGTGGGTGAATAGATTTTCTTCGGAGAAAGGTGAGGCAGCGGTTTCTTTGTTATCGTGCTCTTAATTGAAATTGGCAACTCGTTTAATCCTCCCTCTTCATCTGGCTAAATGCGTTCAGCTATTAAACCCTTCGTATTTTGGCCGAATTGCACCACTTGTTTCTAAATTAGAATTCACACAACTGCTGTTGCTTAAAGTTCCTAATAGACATCATTAAAATTTTTAACTAATTCACTAATTTTAATGGCGTGCTTTGTTCGAGTAATTTTCATGCGATTTCATGAATATACAATGGAAAACGTATGCTCGTTCCTTTCGACGCTGTGATGAAATTAAAAGTTTGTACAATAACAAATTCTCCGGAGGGATTTTTTGCACCTACCGATATTATAACTAGTAATGGTTTCTCTATTTTTATGTACTGTATTGCTCTCATATGATATAAGAAAAATACATAGCGTTCCATTTAAAAATTTAAAAAAGGCAAATATTGAAAAATCGACGATTGATTCGATTGATCGATGATGAAGTTAATCGTCAATCGTTGATTAAAAAAAGAAATATCCGTAATTGACGACTAAAGTAGGAGTTTAATGTGTTGATCGCGATCAACGATCGAAGTAGAAGTTTTTGTCGTACTCTGCGATTAGCCATATTGTCCGCCATTTGCAGGAATAATTAATATCGCGACACGATGAAAATGAAAACGAAGCAATATAAGGAATTACATTTCCGGAAGGAGGACGCGTCCGTCCACTTAGAACTTTCCAGAGAATTACATCTTTCCTCGTAGAGCGGCGCGATAAATCTAATTTTCCTTTTTTCTTGTGAAACAAGAAAGAGAGAAAGAAAGAAAGAGGGTTCCGTGTATTCGAAGCTGAAAACGAAGTTCCTATTGTATCTGGATTTGTTCCGACTTACCTGTTTAATCCAACTTTTCCACAGATCTCGGTCCCAAGGGTGGTGAAAGCCAAGGTATAAGTGTCTGGTTTCACGATGGTGACTATCCTCTTGTTGCTGAGTTTGATGAGACTGCTGAGTGACCCTTGGAAATCCAGTGATACGCAGCACCAGTTTACCTAGTCGTGATGGCGCATAACAGACCGCGCCCCCGCCGCCACCAAGTTCCATCCACTCCGGTCTCGAGTCTGGACAGGCTGAAATCAGAATGATTGATTCGAAGCGACTGCGACCACGAACATTGTGCGACTCGTTTATTACGACGTTTACGAGTTGTTGCTACCACCCTAACCTCTCGTAACTCTGTGATCATTCATCTCTGTAATAAGTATGCTTGGCTTGGTTTGTTGCGAGAGGCGCATAAAACCCTTCCTATTAAATCCTTACCTTACGACCCTACGACACGGCTGTGTACGCTTTCCTCGATTCAGACAAAACTGCCCTTTAACACTAGCTTGTACAGCAACTGTTTCTGTTGGATTGCGCGCCATGTGAATAGGTCTGTTGCCGAGACTGCAACTAGTCTAACGTTATAAGTAGAAACATGCCCAAAAGAATGCAAACAAGGTTGTCTTTGTTCACTAATGGCGTCACAACTTTTTAACGAATGGACTTTTTCGAATGCGATTTGCTCGAAAACCTTCCCAAAGAAACGCCGCGTCTAATGGTTCAAACCCTTCCTTTCTACGTTAACCCGTTCTCAATTGATGACGTCACAAACATACATACAGATAGACACGATTTTATTATATATGATGTATTGCAGCGCCATCTACAGCGGCGAGTTACAACAAATTGAATAACGTAAGAACCTTCTCCATGAAAAAATACATATATTTGCCAAGTTTTATGTTGATCGGTCAAACAGTTTCGAAGTCTATTAATCATATACTATATAGATATAATATACTATTATTAATTCATACTTCATTGTAATACCTTAACACTTTACCGACCGGAAGCCTATTAATAGGATTTTCAATAATTCTGCTGTACCAAAAAAAGCATAGAAATTTTCTTTGACATTGCAATCTTAAATGAAAATATTACACGACGTTATTGAGGGTGACTTAGTAAGTTCATACTAAATGCTAAATGAAAAAGCCATGTACCATACAGTTTTCAAAAATATGCAATAATCACCGGTCGGTAATGTGTTAACAAAATATATAGAATAAACATTTGTATCACATAGCTTGTGCAACTTTCGAAACTGTGACGTCACTCATTAGCATGATCTTTGTCATAGGCCAAACTATCTGCGCCGTGTCTATAAGTATATGGTCTAAGGTAGGGAACGTGTCTAAGATGGCCGCATGTACCGCGCACGTAACTGAATAGTTTTTGCGATATTAATTTTGTCTTTTCTTTGTGACGAACCCGTCCTATACTAAAACGTCCGGTGACCGTGACAGGACATTGGATTCGTGTTATCTCGATGTTTGGGAAATTCTAGAACGAGATGGAAGCGACGAAGAGGAGACGACCTTCACAGCGTGCCGCGTTCACAAAAGGCGCGCAACGCATTCAATGAGCCTCTTCAAGAGGCATCCGGGGATCATCGAATTTTGGTGGCTCTAGAAATACTGGAAGAGAAGAGTATGATCGACACGTTATCCGATGTTCTTCCTGGTGGGACAGAGAAAGAAATTCATCAAGAATACGACGACGCGGACGAGTACAGAAGAAAGTTTTTGCAGACGAAGCACAATATGACCGATTACATGGCGACAAGAGTGGACGTTACAGTACAAGCGCCTATTCCGGTCGTGCACGACGAAGTTCGGAAAACATACAACTAGCCAAAAATTGAATCGATCAAATTTTACGGAAATATACGTAATTGGATACAATTCCGATAAATTTCGAAAGATAAATTCCGATATTTAGTACATGCTATATGTACAGCTAAGATCTACAAATTGAAGCGTATGTGGGAGAATTGTTACTAAGGATGTTCAGTATGTGTGGAATCTTCTTTACCGGAAGAGCTGCTGCGCGCGTAGCAACGAAGTAATAAAGTGTACGAGACAGCGCCACAGAACGCAGAAGATGCAACACAATCGAAGAACAATTTGTGGCACAGGTTCAGCGCACAGGTTCGATCAAAATAATCATTTTGTAATTAATTTATACCACCACAAAAAAGTGCAAAATGAACTAATAATTTCTATGGCAGTGCAGGGCTGTCGTTTCAGCGTGAACCTTGAAGATTCTGAGAAGCCGAAGAAATTCAGAAATACAAGAAAGAAAGACATTCCGAATGCGATGGGCTTGCTCACGATAAAGAGCAATAAATATTTCGTGGTTATTTAGTAATCTCGGTGACCGTGAAAGTGCAAATTGTGGGAAGGCTAGGATGATGACCCTTTCACAGAGGCAAGAGAGTGTTAAGAAGAAGCACGCTTGTTTCAATTGTCTTCAGACAGGTTAGTTTCATATTATTAAGTTGTAAAGAAGGAAAAGCAGGATTTTTGTTCCTTCGTTTTAATTGCAATTTTCTACCAACAAATATTTACCTGATATTAAATATTTAACTCTTAAATGTTCAATACATGAATATTTCATTGACTTTGTTAAGGGTAAACCGACAGTTTCCAGTCTCTTTATTGTAGCTGGAAAATGTATAAACGTCAAATTTTCTGCAATTTGATTTATTTTTATGCTTTCGGCCCACTGGTTCGATCAATTATTATTTTAAACACTATTTGCAAATTACCACAATATTTTTCTTTTATCGAATTTCGATCTTACCTTAGATCATTCTCAAGGAAAATAAAAGGAACGTTTCGTTATTAAAAATGAAGGAGATATTTAGATGGCCTGCTTTGGCTGAGACACTCTGTACAATGAAGAAATATGAATTTCGCATAGATCCAATAGAAAAAAACGGGGTAGGCCTCTTTCCCGAATTAGCTCGCTCTATTCCCGAGCATCGATTTTCCACAATGATCGTTCATTCCGGCTGCGAGTGGATACGTATTAAGATTTACGGATCGTCTCGGCGGAATTCGCATTTGAATTCTTGCTGTGGCCGCAGTGCATGTTTATTCCAACGAGGATACCTTTGGGATGTCCCGCGATTCTATAATTCCGACGATCGTCACGGTGCCCCGCGCGGTGAAATAAATTCCGCTTTACATCGATGTTTCCACGAAAACTGTCGGGGAAATTCGATTACGCTGACAAGCGGCCGTTGTCAAACTGCGGCCGTTGTCAAACTGCGGCCTGTTAGCCGCCGCGTTCCCGTCGCCGTCGAACGAACGCGGCTGGATTTAAAACCCGGTCGTTGCTTTCCGCGAATATCAATGGACAGCGTGGCACTCGCCTATAGTTCTGCGTTATTAGATGGTGCACTGCTGCAACCGACCAGAGAGAAAAATTCGACCGTTCTAGATCCACTGGAATTCACCTTTCGAGAGTTTGACAGTAACTGATCAACCGGCACTGTTCGCAGGAATTTTTTTCGACAGTCCGTGGTTGTAGCGCCACTAACACGGGAGATAGAAGAATGTATTTGCTCAGCCGTACGAACGAGTGCATTAACGGACATTATTGAATTGTCACGATTCTCTGTGGCGGCATTTTTCAAACTTTTTCCCGACACATGATCACTCGAAAAATGTTCGAATTTAATGCTTATGGTAGTATGGACGCTTCGTTGAAAAGTTAAAATAATCATTCATAACAAAGTTGATGTTCTTGGCGCACCGGTTCGATCAATTTAATTGATAGCAATATTGCAATATATTCATTTCGACGTTTCGGTCTTTGTTTACACCCTTTTCAAGACAATAGTGATTGCGTCTGTGAAATATGTTTTCTCATTTGAACAAATTGTCTATACATATTTAAATGGCTTTTTGTAAAATGACCATAAAATAATAAGATCCATAGTACAGTAAAATCGCGAAGTCACTATCTTCGTAGCAGCACAGAACCGAGAATCGGCTTATATCGGGGCTTTACCGTAGATGATTGTTCTCCGAATAAGTCCTTGTTTTATTATTAATTATTTTCATGTTATAATCGCAATCTGGATGGATCGTTGCGTCATTGAATCGTTAGCTCACGCCCTGAAATCAAAATTGCAATATTCACTAGCATGAACTGCAAATGTACGGTGCAATAAATCCGACAACGCAGTTTAATCAGAAATGTGCACACTCGACATATATATTCATTATCATTTTCACATGTACCACAGAACAATATCGTATTTTACGTGCAACCCTTGTGGGACCTCCGAGTTCCGCGCATTCGCTTGGGAGAAAATTAATAATTGTTTTGATTTGTTTGTACGAAAACAATTGCACGCCGAAAAGCACGTTCGCTCGCTCGATACCATTTGGGGACAATTATTTTATAATTTTCAGTCAAAAAAGAAAACGAACATTGCGAATCAGCCGATTTGAAGAAATTGCTTATTCGAGTAATGTAAATATGGTAGTCCGGGAGAAACGGTGCGCGTAGAAGTCTATAGTAGGAAGGGAAGTCTGTTAATTTACGAAACAGAAAAACGTCAAAGAAAAACTAAGTAAGAGTTCATTCAGAGGAAGCTGTTCGATTGATCGGTAACCTCACCAAGGCGGTAAAGTGTAACACAGGGGGGGGGGGGGCATACTGTGAATGCAGGCAATTAAAACTTTTCGAAAAGCTCGCCGGTACAGAGTTGGTCAACGCTTTGGCTCATTATTAAGCAATCTCGACAACTTTTCTCTCAGCGGTCTACCCGACGCGACGGCAGACGTAGCGAGAGTTGATCAGTAAAATGAATTCGCGGAGAATCGCACGGCCTTTGGTAAGGGTAGCGGATGGTTTCAACAGTAAAACAACCAACGAAACGTTCGATCGGAAACATCGATTGCAAAAATCGTGATAGAGTATCTTGATGACCAGTCCGTTAGTGGTTCCTTGAAAGCGTTGTTAGTCTTTGATCATCGCTAGAGCGTATTTTATTTAAAGTATTATTTATTGTTTCGTAATTATTAAAGAACACGTCGCGTCTCGTTATTCTTTTTCCGACAAACTTTGTGTTTTAATCTGAACACAGACTTGATGAAAACACGATTTTCTTAATGAATAAGATTCACAAGAACTTCGCGGCACGCCTCGCATCGATCAGATGATCAGAAAATTTCATTTTCCCGCGAGAAACTCGATTACCATAGCATCCGCGACTTCGTCTGAGAGAAAAAGAAATGATTCTCACTCGGTTTGCGGCTGCACGGCGCGCCGTCCAATGAATATTTATATAGTTGTCCGAGTATTTTGTTATAGTTTGTTTTTCAGCGTTGTCATGCAGTGCTGGACAAAACAATACGACACTTTATACGTTTTTATATTTCGTATATTTAAAAGTGAGACACTGTATACATCCTGTGTATCGTGTATCATTTCCAGAATGAAGATGCAACATTAATTGTAACAATGAACTGTGGAAAATTAACTAATGTCTATATTGTCTCGTCCCATTAAACGAGAAACAGATTGAAGACAGTGAAATCACTTTGTCCAGGGGTGTAGTGAAGATTTCTTATAGAAATCTCGCCCCCTGCATCTGAGAAAGAGGCCGCGCGTGTAACGGGCGATGGTAAGCGTGTTTATCAGGCGATCGATCATTTCGATCTTCACGGAAGGGGCGGTAAAAATCGCTCGCAAGCTCCGGCGGGTATTTGGTGCCGGTAAAAGTTTTAGGTGGCCCGTAAACCGCATTAACTGCGCGGCGGCGGCGGCGGCGGCGGCGGTCAGTTTAAAGCGGCCCGAGGGCGGCCAGACGTATTCACTCCTGCAGACAAAAAGATCGTTTCCCTCCTGGTCCCTGGAGTGTTTTCCGCTTAAACGGCTCGAATTCACGCTGTCATCGAAAAGTTTGATCCTCTAATGAGCGGCCCCGCTTAAATTCATTTAACTGCGAGCAACGATTCCCACGTGATTTCCCGTCGGCCGCCGCGGTCGACCAATTTAATCACCCGTAGAAACAGTTGATCGCCGAAACTGACTAACTTCGTGTCAATTCAATTGTTTTACGCGCTCGAACGGAAAACGTGCTTTCGATCAGGAAATTTTCTCTTAACGACGCAGCACGATCCAGAAAGCTTTTTATTTTCACATGTGATTCCTGCCAGTTGCAATGTTTCAAAAATCTTGTTCGCACGTCGTTTAGCAAACCAATGCTTCCAAGTATTCGTATTCAACGTTTTTAATGAAACTGCAACACAAAGCCGATTTAATGTTCCAACACTTGGAGCCACTGCGCAGGTGGATGAATTAAAACTAACAAACTATCGTGATAGAGTTCACTTTCGAGCACACGCGTCCCAGAAATCACTGCACGCTGTCGGGTCTCGAATGCCTCCTAAAATTTCGCATTGTCTTCCAGTCACTTGTAACTTGGGGGTAAACACAGTGCTTGAAGCGAGTCTTACCGCTTGCAGCTAGTTAGCGCATAGTAGGAACCTCAAGTTCGTTAGAGCGGTGGATTCGCTTTGCACTGGCGGTTGCTATCTTACGTAGTTGACCAGCAAATATGAAATAATTATTATTTCGAAACAGTATATCATTGCCTATCGAACATCTGACGAGATCTCTGTTAACCAGTGAAGAGTAGCTAATGGTAAACAGGAAGAATTTTAATTTAAAGGAGTAGTTGACCAACAAATATGAAATAATTATTATTTGGACACAGTCTATCATTGTTTATTTAACATCAGATGAGATCGATGGTAACCAGTGAAGAGTAGCTAATGGTAAAAAAGAAGAGTGTTTCGTTACCCGTGTGCTAGCAAAGAGTCAATCCGAGGATGGATTCTGACCGCAGGTAGCTCTACTGGCTCACACTAAATTCAGCTTTTCCGCGGTATCGCGTCATTTAAAGGAGGACACGCTTTGATGGCTGCTTCTTCAGGGATCGAGGCTTGATTAAACTGAAGATAGCTGCTGGTAACAGGTGTTCGCCATCGGCGAGCACGCTGAATCAACAGCAAACAACCTCCACGGGATGATCCCGTCTCTGTTCGGCGACTTTCCCGCCGCCACTTTCGGCGAACTTATTTGCTTTCTGGCTTTCACTTTGCCGCAACACTGGATGAAAGGGGATTCTTGAATCCCGCCCGGTGATTTACCGGCGCACTGCGGTTCCTGCGCCGGTTCCTCGGCATAATTAGCAGACCACCGAGTCGATCTTCCTATTCGACAGGAACATTTCGTCTTGGCTTAATTTCTCTTTGACTCCTCGCCTTTTTACTCTGTCTTCGCCTCTCTGTTTCTTGTTATTCTTGTCGAGACCATATGCTAATTAACTGATAAAAGCTTCTCTCATTCATTCTTACAATTGGAACAATTCATTTGTACAGAGCGATGGATGGAACATTTAAACCCCACGATTGTTCGAGCACTTTGCAATCGGCTACAGATTGCAAAGACAATAGTCGATATAATAGAATTTGGTTTAATAATTTACAGACGTAATTATTAATTTTCTTGAAGAATTCGTTTTAACATCCACTGAAAGATAGGCGTAAAGAAATTATTGGTTTATTTATGAAAACTTTCTGGTGACGTGACAAAATTCTTGAAAAAAAATAGTTCACAGAATATTTGCTATAATCACAGAGTTGCTATCGCATTTATTCATAGATTTATTCAATAACATAGTTTCCATTCTGTTTACTTATAACTTCTCGTGCTATCGCATAAACATATGTATAGATACCTTAATTTTATCTTCGATACTGAATTTCGAAAACGCCACGAACTTTCTTTCCAGCCGAATGTAATAACAGAGACTGAAACAACACATCTTCGATTATTAAACGTAACCAAGGAAAGCATCTCGTAATAGAGCGCGGTTTATTTTTCGATACCATCAAAGTGATATTTACAAAGGTAACTCGCGCTGCTGCTTTGTTCAGTGGCAGCCATTTATCGGCTTATATTGGTCCACAAACGGTAGCTAGGTACCGCTAGCTTCGGATCCATAGAAACGTCCAATGATTCCGACGTTTTTATCAAATGACAACGAAGTTGAACGTCGCTTTGCCGCACGTGACTCGACTGGAATCACCGAGTTTTCGTTCGTCCGGGATCGTCGGATATTTTCCGGACTAGAAATGGCAGACAATGGGATGGAAAACACAGAAGTTTTATACAGCTTCTTCTCCTCTTACGAAGATTCTTCAACTGATCAAAACCGTTCAATCCTTCCGCTACACTTTTTGCTCGTTCGATAAACGAAGAATTCCTCGACGTACATGGATATATCACTCTCTCTCTCTCTCTCTCGCTCTTTTCCTGTTTCCCCGTGACATCTTCGTCCCCGTTCGCTCGGCCCTCCTGAAAACGTACCCGTGCATCGACGGTTCGTTTGTTTCAATCTTGTTTTTCTTTTTCATTTTGAGCGCAGCCGAGCATACACGAAATGCCGTCGATCGATTAATTCGGAACAAGACATTCCGTTTTTCGACAGTTTCGCTCGACGAGCGTGCCACTGTTTTTTTCAGAATGCAATTTACAACCGATTGGCCGTCCCCGTTCCCGTCACGAACGGCTCGGTGCAAATATACGTGATTAGTTTCCGTCGATCTCTGACAGGTTATTAGCCCGCCGTTGATCCCCCGATTCATTCTTTATTAAAAACCCTTTGCCATCCAATCGAACCATGTTATCTCCTATAATTTCATCCGGTCACCCATTTCTGCATAAATTTTCATTTCTTTCCGATACAAATGTTTTATACGATATTTGAAATTAACGTTTTCGGCAAAACAGTTTCGATCAATTTTATATTAATTAGTTAGTTTGCAAATATGCCTAACGTTTCGGTTCTAGTTTGAACCTTTATCACTTTGACCGCAGTACGTTTCCAACCACTGTCACATAAAATTCAAATCAACTCATTTCAATGGTTAAATTACATAAGTAAAATTCATAGCAAGTATGTATTAATATTTTCTTCATTTTCAATCCATGTATATTTCATAGTTTTCTTTATATATATATTCTGTTTGGTTTTCTACAAGTTTGTGGGGAACTATTTGAGGACTATAATTAGCGGGAACGTCTAGCGGAGTCCGTTACATCTGCTCCGAAACGAGACTGCACGAGCTGTTTGTTCCTGTAACTCGCTTTCGACGCGAACTTATGTTTGCTGAAAATGAATATCAATATTCCCAACCAGAATGTAGTCAATCCCTTGTCAGCTTTTTTTCTCCTCGGTAACTTCGCCGACAACTTCCAGCATACGCAAACAAGTATTCCCTCTTTCCGATCCGTAAATAAACAAAGACGAGAAGTTGGTTCGATGGCCGCAAGAACTGACAGCACGCCGAACTGCGGAACACGGATCCACCATTCGGTTTTCCGCCGAGCCGCACCGCACCACGGGGAATCGAAGGTTTTCATTCCCACTGACAGCTTCTTATCTAACGCGATTCAAGTCGAAACGCTCCTCGCGATTGTATCCGCGGCAAAAGAAATCCAATTTAAAGTTCACTTATCAGTCACGGGAGTTACATGTATCGGTAATGTTCCTCCCCCGTTCGACGAGTGGCTGCCGTCCGACAATTGATCGGCCGTACGGAACTTCTTCTTCTTATTCTTCTTCTTCTTCTTCTTCTTCCCGGCCGGAAGATACATCAAAGTTCAAGATAAATCGCGTGTGGCTCGATAACGAACAGTCGGAGAGAAAGATGTTCTCCGTCGGCGATACACTTCCAGCCGTGGCCGCGTTTCCATCGATTTTTCAAAAAGACTACCCCCGTGAATGGGATGCTATTTATTTCGAAAGCTTATCGATATTCATTGTAATCGCTGCTAGGTAACAGCCAGGCTGCGGAGCTTCATGCAAAATGAAAATTGTTTGCAATGTCCATCATTTTACTTTCGTAATTGTTTCGTCAGTGGCTTGTTCCATTGGGCGTGTGAGCACTTTAATATACGAGAGCACTACAATATAAAATATACAGTGAGCAACGAAAGTATTCTCTACACACTCTAAAACAGATCAACTTTTTTATTATTGTACAAAACGACGCGATGTTCTGTAAGCAATTTGAAGCATTGGTTTACTAAATGATCTGCAAAATAGATTTTCCAAAAATTACAATTTACAAGGTTACATGAAAATATAAGGAAAGCATTTTTTAAAACTTTTATTTCAGGCCTTAATGAAATTTGAAAATATATATTTTGTAGATCTATGTTAGTTATTCGTCACAATTATGATTATTGTCTATGTTATAAAAGAGTTATACAGAGTGGGTATTTAAAATAGGCCATTCATTTATTATGAAGGTTATTAAATGCACCGAGAAAAGGTAGCTAAGCTTTTCATTTGTAGAAGCAACGATGAACACGCGATCACTGTAGACAATATTGTTAGGCTCTGAATAATTCGCTCTTTTAATAGTATAAGCTTTTTCCTATATTTGTCTTTTCGTGTAACGAGGAAGCCTGGAACCGCACTAATGGATTTCTTTCAATTTCCCCGATTACTGTTCCCGGTTTGTTTTTCTGTGAAATGAAGATACGGTCTCCTGTCTGTTCTCGCGGGAAACTGAAACTATAAAAGTCGTGGAGAGTTGGAATGAGGAAGCAATCGAAGGAAGTAGAGTCGATGGGTAGAAAGAATGAGATTTATAACTGAGAACTATCTGGAAACGAGTTTATAGAAGTTTCAACCGTTAGATGAAAATGACAAAAAGTTACGCTATGATTTCGAAGGTACAGGCGAACAACGAAACATTAATAAGAATGCTCCCAATGAACTATTTAAAACCATAGTTTTCATTCGTCGTTCATAGTCCGGAAACAATATAATCAACGCGTTAGAGAGGTTTGTTCTCCGATTATCTCGTTCATTGAAAAACTGAACATTCTTAATTCAATCAAATGCAAAAAGAAAAGATCTAAAAGACATTGTATCGTTTCATATGCGATAGATCCCTGTATAAAGCGATCAAGAAACTGTTTATAAAAACTGCACACACGTGTTTTACGTCGCAGTAAATGTACAACGAATGCTTTGTGCATTTACTGCCCCGTAAAATACAGTATACCGTAGCCTACTGTATTTGAAAAAAGTCTTACGTGTCCAGTACACGGGAGTTCCCTACATATTTTATGGTCCGCGGAACCGGGATCGCGTAACGCTTGAACGAATCCTATTTTTCGATCTTTACCGGGATGATATACAAGTTATTAATAAATTTAAATAATTAAATTCAGCCTTGGAGGTCCTAGTTCTAAATTACCTAGAGATCCTCTAAAGTAGCAACTTCTCCTTTTACGAAAATGTTCTCGGAGACTTTGTTAAGGAGTTATCTCTGATTGGTCCGCGTTTTTCGTTGATAATTCCTTAAACAACACTTTCGGGACACCCTGTACGTTTGAATAATTTTGACCACAAGAAATCTAGTCGGTGAGAGAGATAAAGCTGGCGGATGTTCCTGATTCGTTTTTATTACTTGTTCGACAGGCCTTAGGCTCTATTCTTAGCGAACTGTTTCTTGCCTTCGGGAGAAGAACGCAAGGATTGGCAGAATCTCGAGTAGAACGCTTACCCGGATAAAGGAAGAGCCTGGATCCGATGACAGCCAAGGGTCGCCTCTTCCATTGGGGAAAAACCAACCCCTTCAAGACGAGCGCGTACCCGCAACGACTGTATCCCGCCAGATCTGGCAATGGCGATGCGGGTCCTGCAACAAAAAGATAAAGAAGTGAAGAACTGCGGTTCTAATCAACGTGGAGGAAACCGCCGTCGCGCCGCGCCGCGCCGCTCTACAATGTTCACCGTGATTCCCACAAAATCGAACATCCTGACTCCCAGTGAAAAGGAAACCGACACAATTCCTCTCATTTGCAATTTTCTCCTTCTTCTTTTTACACGATTCACTTTTATACGGGTTTTCTAACCTGTTCTATTCACTTTTTACACTTTAATATGGTTTTATTCACTCTCGCATGGTTCTGTACCTTCTCGACCAAACCTTTTCCTGTTTGCGTTCCAACATGATCGAGAGATTTTTGAGGACTGAAAATATATTTTGTTTGATTGTCCTCTTTCATTTTCATTGTTTCAATTAATACATTCGATACCAAGTAAAATTATCTATTCATATTTGTAATGAATACTAAAAGCAAGTAACCATGAAAGTGCGCAACTGTTTTTTTTATTATTTATTCTAAAGAATGTTACTTTCAGTCAGTTTCGAAGATAAACTACTTTATTGTCGAACTATAGACAGGAAACTTAAATTCAACACGAAGTCTTCTCCGTACATGTCTATGCATTATGTATCCTGTCGCTCGAAAGTTTCGTGCACCATTCACCATTAAGGCGAATGAATCTTGTTCTTAATTAGCTGCTGTACTTGTTTTATTCAAAATACTACACGCCAAGGGAAACTTATGTGCATCCTCGGCTGAAGTTCTAATTACGCTGTAAATGGCTTTTAGGAGGAAAGTTTTTTAAAGGCTGTAAACTTACAAATACCTGTTCGCATAGTTAACATTAAAGTTTCCACTGTTCAGACAGGGAAACCTGTATATTAATTTTTAATATTAACTTGAACATGGAAATAAAAATACAGAATGTAACACTTTCACGGTTGACTCAATTATCTTTATTTTAATCTTTGTTTGATTAACGTTGATCTAAAATTACATACACTGACATATGTATTAAAACGAAGTGCAAACTTTCACTAAGATTGACAAGCTGTTCATTATGCACACTAATCAATCATCCACTGTTCTCCAACAAGATGGTAATACAGTTTACATTCACTGTATCATCTGGCTCGCATGCTTTAAGCAATGTCAGCTGTTAGAGGACAATGATGAATATTAATGAGGCTAGTCTTCTTCTTAAGCTGACACTCAGTTTTGAAGAAACAGTCAATTATTCGCTGTTACATCGAACATACTGACACAATAAATTGTGCCAACAGATTAACCACTCTCATTCCTATGCTGCTACGAATAAATACAGTTAGGGTTTCAAACATTGAACCAAAGTAATTGTTTAAGATGCAAAAGTATTTGAACGCTACATTTCCCATTCATCGAGAAACTCTTTTCCTTCTGTGGCCAAAAGTTTTCCACTTTTTCTTATACAATCCCGTAGATTTCGGCGAGAAAACTCCAAACATGCACGTTTCAAAGAGCGGAGTTCACTCGTTGAAAAGTTATACGCTTGTAAAGTTGAGCGATTTCTATCGTTTTTTTAATACTAAGCGTCATATTCGTGTTCACCGAACTAATTCGCTAGTTGATCAACTCCATTCGAAGCTGTATAGATCGACCATAAAAGATCGTACATCAAGTTTTGAGGTCTCGTTGCAAAGGGGAAGCTTCAATCTTCAACGCTACGGTCGATTCGTTTACAACCAATTTTTATTAGTGTTTTTGCAGACGTTTTTACATGCAGCATTGTCGAGAACAAACGCGCGCTATGTTTTCCGTCGAAACGTGTGCATAAAAGTCCGTTATTAAAAACGAAACACGACCGAAGTTAGAATGTTACAATCGAAAACAAGGTCGTGCAAATTTCCATGTGAAATTCCTCGTAAAAAATGTCCGCCGTTACCCGACAGCTACGACAGAGCCTTTGTCCCGTCGATTTGTTGGTATTTCGGAAAGGTTATTGGGAAGATTGAAAAATAGAATCTGAAATGCCGCGCGAAGTTCCCGGGAAGAAGTTGCCGGAACAGATTTCGAATTCATGAAATTGTAATTTCCCACTGTACGCCCCGTGGCGCGAAATATTATGTGCGTGGAATTTAGTAACTTTGAGAAACACAGAGAACGTGGAAAATCAAGGGGTGGAGGGGAGGGGCGATTTTATGAAAGCCAGCATGCTAGGGCGCAATGGAAATTCTTGCGAATAATATCAAAGGGACGTGCAATAACCGGACGGGATTTATTAAATTTTCCTTATTATACATGCATTAGAAACCAAAATTCCAAGATCGTCTTTTCTTTCTCTCGGTTAGGGACTGACGGGGACGTTGAACGTTTTTAGATTCGACGCGGTCGGCAAACGATATTCTTTAGCCGATACGAATATGAACGTTTGCATTAATGCATTTCTGCGTTGGTATTCACCTCCGATATTACCGAAATGCGCCGTTAAATAACACTTCATGGCGTAAAGCATGCAAATCATCCCCCAGAGACTCTTTGTAGGCTACGGTCGCCCGACGTCATCATGTATATTTCATGGACCCGCGTGAACGTTGATACCGTTCACCAACTATTTCCGATCGTTCCACTTTTTTTCAATGAACCTTTTCTTCCGTTGTATTTCACCGTTTGCCGACTTTATTTTATCTATATCGATCCTGAAAATTGCAATACGCACGCAGCGAAACCACAAGGCTAGTTACAGGCTCAAGACGGTTCAATGAATTATGCTGTATTTCTTCTGTCCTGCTCAACAAAGAATTATGGAAAAATTCGTGAACATTCTAGCTAATAGTACACACGACAGCAAATTATTTCAGAATTTTTCGTTGTAAAATCGATCTTTTAAAAAAGCCGATGAAAAAATATATATAATAAAAAGTATGTAATATATATATATTTGGTTTTTTAGACCCAGTTTTTAGGCATATTTGCAAAATAGCTATTCGATTAAAAATTAATCGAGACTGCAGCGTCGAAAACATTAATTTAAAATTTATCTATTGCATTAGTTTTGTTTTGTGGCTTATCAACCGACGGGTTATGCCATTGGATATTTCGTCGGTTGTCAGTTCAATAGTTAATTAGTGCTTCAGAGATGGCCTCCTAGTAATCCCGACTTCTGCACGTCAGTGAAGGAACGTCGAATCATGAACGCAAGGGGTGTAATCAGATTCCTCTAATTTTCACCGAATCGTCTGGCGGAGACCTTTTACCAGTGCAGGTAATTATGCGATATGCTTGGATCTTATTACACGGTTACTATGCTTTTAATAGCTTGCCAACCAGCCGCGCCACCTTCACCAGGTTAATTGCGTTAGTTGAGCACTTCGTCATCTCTCACTTCATTCGTCATCTTACCGCCGAGTACTGCAACTTCGTTTCTATATAGCGTAGACGATCTAAATTGGACCACGTAAATACAGTACCGCCATTAAGTGCTTGCTGGAATTTGGTCACGACTGTATATCACTATTACAATACTATTGCTGTAATGAGGAACTAGTACTCCAACGTGCGCAAGCTTATTAACGCGTTCGCTATCGTACAATTTATTTAACGCTCATCCGTCCCTCGTGTCAATTTCACACAGTTTTTCCCGAAATAAGATATACTGTTTTGTAATTCGCCTCATCTTAAATTTAGTGTTGAAACGATTAATTTACAACGAAGGATTGAAACAAATAAAAGTGTACAACAACGTAGTACGAAGAAAAAATAGTACAACAATCTAATAAGACTCATCTTAAATTTAGTGTTGAAACGATTAATTTACAAGGAAGGATTGAAACAAATAAAATTGTACAACAACATAGTACAACAATGGAATAGGACTCGTCTTAAATTTAGTGTAGAAACGATAAAAAATTTACAACGAAGGACTGAAACAAATAAAATTGTACAACAACATAGTACAAAGAAAAAATAGTACAACAATGTAATTGGATTCATTTTAAAACTTGAAACCTCTACATTTAGTTCTGACATAATCAGCAGTCTAGTGACAATAAGAAATCTATAGATCTTACCGATTCGTGAGAAAACTGAGTAGATGCAATTAGGATTTGATTGATTAAATGAATTTAAATGTATCAATGAGTTCTAGCTGGTCGAAGTTATTAAAGAGATGAAGATTCTACGTTATTCGCAATTCCTGTAGAAAATTTTTGTTTTGCAACGAAGACCCGCAGTCTAGCGATAATGAAAGGGGGCTACTTATAACAGCGCACGTCCTCGTCTGAGAAGTTCGGCGAGAAGTCGATTAAACCGGGTGAGATACATGACAAGGAAAATTTCCGGGCCGGGAACGCACCGAGGATGTTTACCGGTCGTTACTTGAACCGATTAAGGGGGTCCTGCGAAATTTTGCACGACGTAGGAGCTCGCAAGCCGTTGAACGTAATTTTAGAAATGGACGAAGTATCGTTTGCGTCAGGGCGCGTTAGTTCCGTTCCAACTTCCGCGTCGAGTTCCATTTGTCATTATACTAAACTTCCAGCCGGCAACTTTCGGCCTGCGAGCCCCGAAATTTCCTTGTATTAGAGACCGACGCGGCGCGGCGCACCTAGAAACGCGATAGTTTGCGCTTCCTATCCGCTAAATATTTATGTAGCTCGTTAACTATTTAAATCAGCCGGCGCAAAGCGGTGTTCATCCGAGCTTCGATCAATGTTTCATCTATCCGCAATCGTTTCTATAATCGTCTTACGACAACGATCACGTTCACGTTTCCTTGGAATCGAATCTCAGTTGTTAAACGCACACGGTGTAGAATACCGGGTGTCTCAGCCAAAGCAGGACCACCTAAATATCTTCTTTATTTTTAATCACACGAAAAATATTTATGGCATCATTTAAGTGGTATCCAACGAGGAATATCATGGAAGAACAATCTCTTTTGTCCGGCTATTCTTTCGTAGCATCGTTATGTTTTTATCAGGAAATTTCTTTTTTTGTTATTTTACTTGCGTTGATTTTACAAGACTTTAGAAGTTTGTGTTACACTTTCACAACGTGAACACTGAACGGTACTCTTTAAACGTCGATGCCTAACTTCGAAGAGATTAGCAATCGTTTTGTTATGCGCGTCTTCTTCGTCAGGATGACATCAATTACAAGTTTAAATTCGGCGAACCGCCTGTCAATGGAACCGCCAATCGAATCGTGTCTTCAACTTTTTTACTGGACAGTCAAGTCCTCGTCAAACGTTCATTCGAAAATACCAGCTCGGATTCGATCGCGAAGCTTCCCTTCAACTCCTCTCCAAATGTCCATTTGAAAATACTCGTCCAGAAAAAAAAAATTCGCAGACCACCCGCTCGAGAAATGTCCTCGTGTATTCGTACGCTATCGATTCATTTGCCAATTACTCGTTTCCAAGCATCCGGGAATTTCCTAAACGATTTACCGGTTACAATTGCTCAAGTTGTTGTTGAACTTTTAGTGGATTAATCCAATCTAGACAACTATTTCAGGTGACAGTCATTCGTCGTAAAAAATAACGATTTTATATGAAACATTCAGCCATAATTTCTATTCGTAAACTCATGTAATGAGAAAAAAAAAGATATAAGCACCGAGAGACCATTCAAACGTTTCATCAATTTTTTAAATTCTCGATACATTAAATTCAATATTGGTGAAATGATTGTTTCATTATTCGTAGATTTCTTTTATTCGTGCCACTAGCTGGAGTCGAGGAGATTCAAAGCCGTGTTCTAATTAACAATCTTTCATATCTGTTTTTAAAGGTATGCCAGACTTTTTAAATCGAACCATTCGTGGGGGACCCCATTCTTTGAATATGAACTTGATATTCCTCAGCTATCGAAACGAACGTATCGGATCCAATAATCCCGAGACCGGGGATTAAGAGCGTAAGTCAGGTAACAGAAGTTTTTAACAGGCCGGTTTGAAGTTTCAGAAATATTACCGGGCATACCTTTCACGCTGCATTATTACTTGCAAAATCGATTTTAAGTTTCCAGAAGTTAACGCATGGTCCCGCTGTAAGTTCCGCGGTGCTGGGAATTACTTCTAATTTGAATGAGACAGTCGAAGTGTAAAGTAGTTCTCGGACAAGTTAGAGTTTTAACATTTAGTTTCGTGGCATATTCAAATATCCCGCCGTTCGATGCACTTGTTTTATCTATCGGGTTGGCAAGAAAGTATTTTAAGTATTTTAAGGTGCAATACAACCGGATTGTTTTTTGTTCGAAGATCCTTTGCCATTTTTCCTGGTTCTTATCATCGAAAAACTGATCCAAGTGCGATTTCACTTCTATTTTAAATCACTAATTTCTGAATTAATCGAAAATATACATTTATTATGTACGCTATTTAATATAGTACAAACTAGTATGTGTAGCATCAAAGATGACAAAGTTTATATTAATGACAGAAAAAAATTAAACAACTTTTTAACGCGCGCCTATATTAAACATTTTAAATGGACGTTTCGTATAAATGTATAAAATTCGAAGTCCAGCGATGATGTTTCGTTCAGACGAAATCGATTGTTCGAAAGTATCGATGTTCGTTGAACAAAGTGGAAAATTGTTGTAATGTAGATTGAGGATTCCAGTAGTTCGAGGAAGTTCCGGCTCGTATCTTAATTAAACATTTCAATGTTAAAACACTTCAATCTTTCAGTGAATGAAATCAATTTTTTCGTTTTCTAGGTTTTGCAAATAATCTGTGAAAATGGGAATCTGCGCAAAGACCCGAGCTCTAGTAATTACTTACTCTATCAGTCTTAAGTATTTGCGTTCTCGTCGAAGAAAGGTTTACTTTCATTCCATTAAATTTCACTTGAAGAATGTTCAAACCGTTGGCGAGGTCGCAAAGAAATGGTAGACCCCCTTGCAGATTAACACTTGTGTCCCCACACTACCTTCCCCTTCCACGCGTCCGGTATCCTTTCCCCTCCTCCGACGACTCTTTTTATTTTATTATTGTTTCACGGGGTGTACCTACTAAACATCACTCTACACTTGTATCCTTGAAAATAAAGGGAGGACAAGCCGCCCAGGAGCTTTACATCGCACAGTGGTCCCAAAAAGCGATTTTACTGGCCAAAAGTCAATGTTCGAAGTTGAACATTTTTACAAATTTTTTTGGCTATAAAGTAACAATACTCGAAACCATCAAAGTCCAAAATATTATCGATTTCAGATAATTGTGTACGTTCTAAAGACAATAATTCTGAAATTCAAAGTGAAACTAATTTTTCTAAGAACTTATTATAGAGCATTAATATAACAGGTTTGAATAAATGTATTATATATATATATATAGATTAATAGGCGTGTTTTTATTATTTAATTAGTTTCCCAGCACTATTTAATCCATGTAGAAATACTGCTCTAGATTCGTTATCAATGAACTCGAAAACATCTGATTACCAACTTTTCGAAAGATCCAATGACATTTTGACTTTTGCCCAGTAAAATCGCGTTCCTGGACCACTGTGCATCGACTTCCTCTGGCGACTCTGGAACCACAGGATCTAAGAAACGGCACGGACACAAGGGTTTCTCTTACATCAAGGCTTCGCTGTGTACTTGGAAAATCAACTAAAAGTTGCTCGTAATTTCTGCAGTGTGAACAAAGCTTTAGTTGACTCGCTATGTAAATCAGCCGGGTTTTGAGCTCGTTAGTTCTGGCGTTAATAATATCTATTGGCTGGCCTTTTACAGGCCGATTTGCCGCGCAATGGCGCAAGATCCCTAGCCTAGTAATTACACGTCTAATTCTGAGCTGGCGCGATTCAGAAAGTTCCGACTTAAAATCACGAGCTACTATTTCACCGAAGAAATCCGCGGAGTTCTAAAAGACTTCAAACAACTTCGGCGAAGTTGAAAACTCGGTTTGCCGGTTTGTGTAGCGTTTGTATGTACGAAGCTCCATAAAACACGTAGTCGGCGCGGCGCGGCACGGCGCGGCTTTCTAAGGGTTTTTCAGTAGAGCGGAAGGTTGAAAAAGGGTCCGTCGGGTCGACGATGACGCGACGACAACGCAACGGCATGGCAGCGACGCGGAGCGGCGGCGTGGCGGCCGGGTATCACGTAGCCACGCGCGACATAACACTTTAACTTAATTAGCCCGGCAAATTGTATAAGGCAACTTTGTATAATGTACTTCGAGTTTACGGCGGCTTTGCGCGACGGCACAGAAGCCCTGAAATTGCTCATTAATAGCGGCAATATCGTTATAATTACCGTGGCACGCGTGAACTGGGCCGCGGCACCCGCGTTTCGTATTTCTGAAACGGCGAGAAGGCGCACACGCGAACGCGCCATTAAATTTCGAGAACCGACGACAACGGCTCTCGAATGAAATTGATAGTTGTTTTATTAACGCCGGGCTATTCGACATTTCATGTTCATATTTCAGTTATACATTATACATAAAACATGCTTCTTATTGTTTCTTCCAAATCTGTGTAGCGTAAAAAATGAAAAATTCCATGATAGTATTTCAAATCTATGATTAGTGCATTTAAAACAATTCCGAACAAAAAAATATAAATTATTGTTACGCTACACGAATTTTTGTTATTTTTGTCCCGTATTCTTATCAAAGTATCGCACTGTGCGACGCGCACCTGGAAATATACGTTCGGTATTCCTATGCAGCACCGTGTACCACGTTGCCTCGCAAAATCTGTTACAGAAATTTGCTAACCACCTAGTTGTAAGCCACCTAGTTGGCAATAACTTCGCCAAGGTACCTCCGGCTGCCGATCGATCCTCAAGTTACATAGAAACGCGGGAGCTGCACCGAATGCGCAACTGTCTTCTTCGAGGCATGCCTTCGATCATATACAACGGGGGTTGCCAGTGTCGAGCTAGTCCGCGGAACTTCGACCGAAAGTTCCTAATTTCACATGGACAGTCAGTCCCGAGCAGAAACTCTTTGAGGTGATTGTTGTGCAACGCGTGAAGGAACGCTTTGGCCTCGATTCGATGGCGCGCGGATCACACGAACCGCCGGCGCTTTTGTCCTGCTTGCCCCGGCAACGTGCTGGCCCTTTGTATATAGTCTCGAGTTAACTGTAAATTTCATGCATTTTTATGCGACACGAATTGCGTCACGACAAATAGAAAGTTTAATTACGACCAACCAGTTCAGGAAGAGTACTTCCAGAGTCCAGTCGCAACATTCAGGAATTAATTTCAAGAAAATTATCGGACCTAGGAGGTCGACATTTTCTATCCAACTCTTAATAATGTTTGTCATGAAACGTTCACCAACACAATTCTGA
Source organism: Lasioglossum morio (assembly GCA_916610235.2). Taxonomy (NCBI): domain Eukaryota; kingdom Metazoa; phylum Arthropoda; class Insecta; order Hymenoptera; family Halictidae; genus Lasioglossum; species Lasioglossum morio. The sequence continues at coordinate 849,957 of OU744323.1, forward strand.
CATTTTTCCGATTCAAATGAGTCCAAGCACGATGCAATTCTGTGCACATTTACTCGTTTAATACACGGTGTAGTGGCGCCTCTATTATCCGAACAAATCAGGGGATCTGTGCTCGAATAATGAACGAACGAATACGAGTAAATACGATCCGAATTGCGTCGTGTTCGATCTCCTTTTAATCGGAAAAGTGTCAGAAATGTATTGGCAAATATTTCATAAAGGAATTACGAAAAATAACAAAGTTCTGCCGCTACGAGATCAAGCAACGACGCGAACGCGCGACGTCTTTACACGATACGATTGACATTTCCGTGGCATCAATTTCAAGGCGATTTAGCAGTGGTTCGCAGCCACATATTTAGCATCACTGTTAATGTCGTTCGCATTAAAATTAATCCGCGCAAATGTACTGCAACTGCGTACATCTATTATTTCACGTAGAAGCTAATAAAACATTTCGGCCCGATCCGGATAGACTATAACGACCGTTGTGTGTCCGTTGTTTTAGCTGTTGCTATCAAGGCTGTTAAATACGTCGTAACATCCTTTGTTACACCTGCAATGGGTATTCGTCGCGACGCAAAGTACCGCACGAGTATCGCGCATATGTCCATTAACGTTCGCAGTGGTGTGCGCAAGAATTCATCGATAACGAGCAAACGAGCAACATCGAAATTCTCGCACACGTAACGAATTCTGTTTCGTCCAACGACACATTAATCAGGGTAATGGAGACCCGATCTTCGGTCGCACGCATTGCAAAACGTTGTAGCCAGGTTATCGCGATAGCAGCGCACAGCTCATTTGTTGTTTGACGTTTCCGGTGACGCGAAGTTGATAAACCAGAGAACAATTGACAGTACGCATGAATATTACAACGCGGATGCCTGTGGGCCATGCTAGTCGTCAATCCGCGAACGCAACGTCCGCGTCCGCTCGAATTATGTCAGTAGGGGGAATGGACTGACACGTTCTGGCCCGAACAGATTGCTCAAGATACTTCATCTCAATTATTTACCATGGAATTCAATTTCTTTGCTTTTTTTTCTACAGAATTTTGTCTTTACAATTGAGCCGTTCACAGGCCAGATCGATTAACTCCACTTTTTGAAATATTTTAAATTCAACTGTCAATGCACTTCAGTTAAAAGTTTTTTTTATTTACAATAAATTTTCCATATAATACAGATCAACACCGTCAACGCCGAATATTAAATGATTTATTGCAGAAGCCAGAGTAAAGCCAGGTCTTTCTGCGAAGCTGAGGAGATTTTCGCGAAGGAAAAAGTACTGCAATGAAACACAGTGATTTACTCTATTACTTTTGGAGATTAAAGAAATTCGATTTAATTTTCTTTGATTTACGATAGAACTTTAAGCTAAAAACTTGAAGCTAAAAAGAAATTTGTATGCATTTTCTAGAAAAATTTGTCTAAACGAATAGATTTAGTGCATGAATTCTACGTCCTCTTTTGAGCCACGATATCTCTTGTCCTCTATCGAAACGAAGTCGTTTCGTGGTATGCTAAGTTCCACTCCATTATTTCCTTGTCCGCGGTGAAATTCTTTTCTTCTCGCGCGGAGACGCATCTTTCAAAAGGCAGAGGAGCTTATCACTTTTTACGTTGCGAAATTTGCGGATCTGTGCTTAATAAAACCACAAGTTTCGCACGGAGGAGGGACAAGGAGTAATTCGGCCATAGAAAAAAATACTTCGTTTGTCTACTAAGTCCTTCTTCAACAGAAACAACTGGAACAATGTATCAATCTCTCGGCAGATTAAACAACTAGCCTCCAGTATTTACGTGCAGGCAACGATTTATTATTTTTATTCTTACTATCCACGCGAACGTTTACCCGTTCGCAACGTCTCAAGTCTATTTTTAAATGGGGTTGGAAGAACGAGATTATGACGCAAGGAAAACTTTTACTTCTACGAAGGTTTTCATAAATATAGGTCTAGATAAGAATAAAGTATTCTTAAAAAATATTCGGACAAAAACAAAGACGATAACGTTTTTTAATATTGTATTATACGATTTGAACTTTTTCGGGAAGCTAACGCAAAAATAGCAATTGATCGGAACTACTAAAAGTTGCGTTTTACATGTTTTTTATGTTACAACGTTTTTTGTATAAAGCCTAATGTACTACTATATCAAATTGTTATCTATATATCAAATATATATATACTACTGTATATCAAATCGTTATCTATATATCAAACATATATATGTTTGATACTGCTGTATATCAAATCGTTATCTATATCTTCTATATAATCTTCTATATAATAAAAATGAAATGCTGTTCGTTGGTCACGACATCACGTGAGAACGGCTGGACCGATTTGGCTAATTTTTTGTTTTTAATGTTCGTTGTAGTCCGAATCAGGTTTTTAGGGAAAGAAAAATTGGAAAAGTTGCCCAGAAAAATGGAAAATTCGGGAAAAAATGAAAGTGTTTTTTTTCTAGGAGATTTTTGTGTGAACTCAAGACCATAACTCACGATTTCGATGGCGATGGTCGATGGATATGCATAATTCTTTTTTTTTGTTTCGTTCGTTATAGTTCTGGAAAAGCTTTCAGAAAAAATAAATTCGAGACAATCACAAAGGAAAGTAGGAAAATTCGGACAAACAGCAAAAATCATAATTTTTGAAACGGTGCAAGTGTTATTGGTTACCAATAAGAAAAACATTGATGTCAACGAATTGAATTTCAAGATTCAAATTGAAATTGCTTCACAAACAAATTTATTCAAATTGGACAGGACAACGTCTGTCGGGTCAGCTAGTATCAAATATATACATATACTACTGTATATCAAATCGTTCTAAATTCTCAGAAAAGGTTAAGTGGTTCGATCGAATTGTTGAAAACTTATTCACTCGCCAAAGGTGTACGAAGGAGTCACTGCATACGAATAACGTTGTAATCGTGGTGGTGAAGGGATCGACCAACAATACAGGTGTTGTCACACGTGCGTCGCGTTTGACGAGCTTCGAGTCAGTAAATTCGTGTAGTCAGGGGGGACGGGCAGCCACCGGGCCAACCATGTTTAACCATAATAACCGCTAACGACTGAGAGTTTCCACGACGGAACTGCAGGAAACGGGACGTTTCTTGCCATGGAAAACGACCCAAGGGCTGGCGAAGCTGAAACGTTAAATGTCGATTACAGGCTGGTCGACAGCTCGGAATTTCGCCTGCAAAGTTTCACCAGTTACGCGGAGTTAATTAGTCTGTCTTATTGTTAGGCTTGCGCTGATCAATGATGTTCCCTTTCACGAAGAAACCACGTCAGAGTTCCGAGAGTTTGTAAAAATATTTCTTACAATGACAGAGTTGGCATGCGCAGTTGACGCGTTCCGTTACCGTTCGCTAACCACAACTCATTCGATTCGCATAATCTTTGTAGCTGCCATCCAGAAGTTGAACTAGTAATCGAAAAATCTTTAAACGTTCAAACTCTAAACGTAATATATAATAAATTTATGATTTCGGCGCATGGTTCGATCAATAAACAACTATTGAAAGTTGAGAAAGTTTATTGATCGAACCATGCGTCGAAATCATAAATTTATTATATATTTCAAGTGCGATCGAGAAAAAATTTTACCTTTCTATACGTAATATTTACCAAATATTTTTTAATGCTTCAGTTTGCTGTTTCACCAAATCATTTTAATCGTAAGTGCAGTCCGCTGATAATTGATTAATTGTTCTAAATACTTGTAGAATTCTACGAGCGCCGGGAACACTTGGAAATAAGATTGATATTTAATATTGCTCGGCAAATGAATGTTCTAAACAATTCACAGGTTATAAACATTCGTGAAACGATAATGTTGAGAAGCAAGGCTGGTGAAAACAAAAGGTCGGAAGGAACAATGCGTGATCGGGAATCAAACTATTCGGGGTTGGTTGCCTTTTCAGTTGAACTCGGGTTATAAATACGAGATTTCACTATTGTGGCTGACGACTGATTTTCAATATAGCTTGGCAAATTCATTTGAAGCAAGCGTTTGAAATGCGGCAGAGCCAGCGGTCGCGTACTATGAATTTACAATAATGCGCGTGAACTTTATTGTAACGCTGCCTCGCGCGATAGACGATCTTCGTGATAACGTTTCACCGCGATATTCGAACGAGATTATCGATTCGTGACTTTTCGAGTAATTTCGCGTGTGTACAGCGAATAACTTTTCTTTTTCTCGATCGTATGTTTAAACAAAGTTGATGTTCTTGGCGCACCGGTCCGATCAATTAAGCAACATTACTGAATCAATGGTTTCTATGATGAAAATTTCCAAACGATTACATTAATCTTAATTACGTCACAACATTAAAATCCAGTCTCTCGCAAACGGAAATGTTTGCTATCTTTTATGAATCGAATTTTCAATGTTACTCCAAATTATCACGATAACGTGGTATAAAGACAGTTAAATGTGTTTGTGATTTGACATTTAAGTAGACATATTTCAAAAATTATTTTAACGTGTTCTCATCAACAGAATATCACCTATTCTGTTTTTTTTATAATAATTCACAGACGCAATCACTATTTTCTTGAAAGGGGTCTAAACAAAGACCGAAACGTCGAAATTAATATAATGCAAAATTGCTTTCAATTAAATTGATCGAACCGGTGCGCCAAGAACATCAACTTTGTATAGCGAATGTTTTCCATCGAGTTTCACTTTGTTTGCCACCCAGATATTGCCGAATCAATGTAACCACCTTGAGGAGACGTTGCAGAATGGAGGGGATGACTCCGCGACTACTATCGAGGCGTTGACGTACTTCTGGACAAATCCTGTTTCGCACGGTGAGTCGCATGCGAAAAATTAATTAATGAAATGTTTGATTCGACTGCGTTGAGTTTGCGAGTGTCTCCCCTGGGTAAGGGTTTAGGAGCGCATTGTTCCACGAGCCAGAGGTAGGAACTAGTGCTTACGGGACCCACAGTATTGACTCCGGGCTAATATACCCGTTACCGGTACACCCGTACGGAATTTTCAGGGCTTATGCTTATTGTTCCACAATGAAATGTTCTACGAAATACGTTCCGCATTCAAACGTGGAATTTCATTTTGTTGCTCGAACATCACTTTTACATATTGATCTTAACAAAGAAAAGATTCCTATTGGTTCAGTCTTAAATCTGTGATAAATAGACTACGGATTGCGTGCATTTGTGACGAGTATTTCGTTAATAATCTCCTTAACGAAGGCGCGGAGCACATTTTCGCAAAGTAAACAGTTATACCGTTGAAGAAAGTACAACAATTTTCGAGACACCCTGAAAATGAACTTTTCTATGAGAATTGGTACCGCTCGTTGCGAATTTCGGGGTAAAAAGAAAGATAATTTGGTTGGGAGCGATTATTTAATTACAGTTTGTACAGGGATCGATATCCTTTGGTTTAACAAGGTTCTACGTCGCCCGAGGGCAGGGAGATGTTCGAGTCACCGGAGTGAGCGTGCATCTAAGGTGGCAGGCAATTAGTAACATTATTTGATGGGCAAACAGCGATTAACCATTCCGAAGTGCTAGGAGGATAGCGAAGGGTAGGAGTGGAGGGTAACTGAGACTTTGTTAAGGTTATAGTCTGGACCGGAGATTGTGCAGAGCTACCGTCGAGTCCTCGCTCGGCTTAGTGGAAATGAGATACTCGGTTACCGCATGTAATTGTTCGCAATTTGCTGTCGATCCTTCCATCCAAGAATGAGATGGATCGTTGTTGAACTTCAACGAAAACAAGTATTATACGAAACAGTTTTTATACACACTTATACACACATTGAAATGACTTCCGTTTCCCTTGAAAAATTGCAGTCGGTCAAAATCGCGTAAAAATAGCTGCTTTTTACAACATTCTTTTTATGTGGGATTTCATATGGAATTTGAAGACGCGTATTTGCGTTGAAAACATTTCTTTTGGCGAAATGATCATAATTCAAATATTGACAATTATATTAAATTTATTTAATTGTAATTCAAACGAATGTAAGTACAGGGTGGTCTATTTATCTCAGTCAATTATTACGGAAACCAGTAATAAACCAGGAATATGAAAAACTGTTTCATGTAAAATATTCTTCATATGAAGGGGCACATTTAATGGCACTATGCACATTTTTCCATAAGGCTCTTTTACGGGCAGATGAAGGGGAACTTCATTTTTTTCAGATGAAAACTCATGTTTTTTATTTTATATTCTTATTCTACATCGAAAAATAATAAGGGAGTCGTTTCGAACGATTTTTAGCGATCATACAGAAAGAGCGGAGGGGGTGGGAGAGGTTTGCACGCACTTTAAAACAGCATATAACTTTTTACCATTCGTGAGGTTCACTGTATGTGCTACGCAAGATGAATGTTTCGAATTGCAAGTTCCGCAGATCGATCTTTCGTTGAATTTATGACTCACCTGACCGATTTGAGCCGATTAAATCGCGTAGTCAACTATAACGTAGTAATAAGTCATTACATTGCGCCGACGCGACGGTGGGGCTATTGTCACCCGTTAATCGGTCGATCGACTAACAGCACGGTTTAATGCGACCGAATTCCTCGCGGTGAATGGCGGTCACCGGAAATCGGATGTGTATTGTTCAAGATAGCTTTACGCGACGCTGTTAGCCAGGCCGCTTGCTATGCAAGCTTTCGCGTGTCACATGTAAATCATAAAAAAAACATGCTTGCCGAAAGAATTACGAGCTTCCGCGAAGCAGAACTTTACAGAAGAGAACTTTTCAGAATTACGAAGATTACGTGGATTGCCAAGAACGAGAAAGTAGAATTCTCGAGTTAACGTTCTACGGAACAACTGTGCAAGTTTTATCAGTTTATTCGTGGAACGTGTGGTCTGATAAGTTTCTGTACAGAATGTCCCATAAATGTTGTACCTCCTTGAAAGGGATGACTCCTGAGATCATTTGCAGTAACTTTTTCCCTTCAGGAGTCACGAATGAATAAACACGGACCCATCAGAGCGCGGCTTTAGAATTTATGCCTGAACTCAGCAGTGTATCTATCAAGTTTAAAAAATCGTTTGACAGAATCTCTAAAAAATTAATTGAATTTAGTGTATTGTCTGACACAATAATATTAATTGTTTTAATTCAGAATTTTCAGTTACATTAAACGAGATTATTCGTTAAACACGGTAAAGGTATGTTCCATGGAATACTGAATAATTCTTCTGGGAAAATTACAGTTGGTAGCATTGATGTGAAATGTGGTCCACTCGATTATAATGAATATACTTTCGAAGATCGACGTTAGTATTTGAATAGTCTGGAATGAATCTGGGTAAAACGGTGGGGATCGATCAAGCAAATTAATCCGATTAACTTCCCGGGCGCAGTTTACCGTTCCGTTTGAGTTATACACTTATCGGTATTTTCCAATGCGCATGTAATTAGCTCGATTAACGCGCCTAATTATACGCTTGTAAATGATCGACCGATGACCTCGTTTTAATGGACTCCGTAATTAGAGTTTAGCATAAAGGTGGCACATCCTCTCAGTCATGCTAATTTCGTTGAATCTACAAAGCTATTTTTTTTTGTCAATGAAGAACTTCTCTCTAATTTATTCACATTTTCAAACGATTCTTTTCCTACCCTTTTGTCGTGAAAATTCGCATTTTCGTGTATACCCTTCCATCATATGGAAATTCAGTGTTTTGCTTAAATTCTTTGCTTAAATTCCATCGAACGAAGAAATTGCATTCATGCGAAACGTTCACACCTTGTTGAAACATTTATATTCCATTGAAAATATTCGTTACCCCATCGAGAATCAAGGAGATATTTAGGTGGACCACTCGTGATTTAATGATAAAAATAATTACTGCTGTGTGTTTACTCACAGTGTTTCTCACTTAATTGTACACAGTGATCACCAATTCTTAAACGCATCGTTAACAACGACATGCTAGCAGAACTAACGCACTACGTGTTCTAACGATGCATTAGATTTCACAGAAAATACAGTATGCAGAAACTAGTAATTTCACAGTGCGCGTTTCTTGACGACCTAGCTGAAGACCCAACGTGTGCGAAAGTTGCAAGAGGACTGTTGAGAACAGGACATTATGGCCTGTATTTCGGAACAGATGTTCTTATCCATGTGCTCGATCGGCAAAAAAAAAATAATCGACATATGAATTGGTGTCGTTCACCCCCTTCGTCTGATGATTGTAGGTTATACGTATACAGGGTGTCCCAACTAAATTGATTAACATACCCAAGAGTTTAACATACTACAAGTTTCTCGCGACTTTTGGTTAGTTTCTGCTTAAAGTCCACAGATTCTTAAATCTCTCGGTACGTGTCGTTTTTTCAGCATGTGTAATCAATAAGATACATCTAAAAAACGCATATTTTCAATTTTCTTGCCTCTTTTATTTTCTCATGTAATTCTTAGGAATGAAAATTTTTTCAAAATCTTTTTTGTATGTCATTCGGTAAATCAATTCTTCTAAATCCCCGCGAAAAGACAGGTCGTTTGGTCCGATCATAAAAAAAGTTGTACTGTTTTAAAGTGGATCCGCTGTATGCCTGTTTTCCATTTTTCGAAACCAATTTTTGACCGCTTGTGATTGTTGCCTGTACTCGAAACGATTTTACTTGAACAAAATGATTGTTACGACCCTGTTCCGTTTCAGCTCCAACGGCTATGGTCCTCTTCCCGAGTACATTCTGTCCAATAAGAGGACAAGGGGTATACGCAGTGTCGGAAGTGTAGCCGTACACGTGAAATTTCGTTATACGGTCACTGTTTCCATGTCGCGGCCGAGGGGTTTGAAAATTTAAAGGGTGCAAATGAGAACTGGCGCGAACGCGCCCCATTCGACGTGGCAGCGCTTCAACCGACAGGGGCGTAACTCTCTCCCTCACGGTTCTCCACGGAGACAACAGACAATTTTTTCTTCCATTTTCGCCCATTTTTTTTCAGCGTCACACAATGTTCCAAGAGACCCGTGTCCGCTTGTGATACTTTTTTCCACCGACCCGGCCGCCCCTTACAACCCCTTAGTTCCGCAAACAGCGAATAACGCGCAGCGCTTCTTTTCTTTTTTTTTTTCTCGATTTTTGTTTTTTCTTTTTGTTGATCATGTCACTTTGCCGGATTACTATTTGTCGAAAGCTCGTTTCTCCCCTCTTTCGCGACGCAACTTTTCCCGCAGCACAATGGAGACTTTTGGATTCTCCGCGACTTTTGCAAACTCGAATATACCCGAACAATGGAATTTTTAACAAGTTCACCTCGATGAACCCTTGCTCTCGGTCGTACTTGAAAAACTTCGCGTGACTCGTCGCGTTAGCGTTACGAACAATAAAGTTTTATTGTTATTTAAATTGCTTATTTACGCTTCTGGCTGCAGGGCAGTTTTTCGGTACGGTAAACTTTTGTCAGGGTGGTTTTTACTTTCCACAAAGTTTCGTTAGTTTCGCCGAGGTCTGGGTTAGAGTAGATTTTAGTGCGGACAAAAATTTTTATAACGTTCCTTTCCGATAAATTAATAAAGAATAGAGTGAAGAAATGAAAATTCATTTCCTTTCTTAGCATGTTTAACAGGTTGAGAAATAATATAAAAGTAGTTTTAAATTCTTCTAATATTTTCACTGTTTCAAATGACAGCTACGCATCGATGTCATAAATGCATATAATCCGCTGTCTAGTTATAATAGTTGTTTCGTGATCAACGTTGAATTACAATCGTAAACGGAGATAATTTTCCTTGGCTTTCGAGTTTGTAGCAAAGCCAATTCCGAACGGAACACGTTTGCACCGATTCAGCAGATTTTTTTCTGTTTTTCTGCAATTCCACGGGCTTTTTTTGCCTCCCACCCCTCCCCGACAAGAGCGAAAAGAGATGGATCCACGAGCGCATTCCCTGATGCTAAAACAACGATCCTAGAATCAAATAAATCGCACTCACCCACGTGGAAAGCAACGAGGTGTCGTAATTCAGGATCGACTCCCAGTCGAGACCGTCTTGATACGTCCTGGTATCCGAGCTTTTGGAGAAATTGGTCCTGTATCTCGAGTGGCTTCTCGTGCGAACCCAATCTCCTCCCGGCCTCCCCGCCATACTGAAAAAAGCACGTAATCTCTTAATGGATCTTGTTAACGCTTTAGCCACGGATACCGTCCGGTATACTATCAAACGAAATAATTCGCCGCCAATTAACACTTTCTACGCTCCCATTCGCATTATCATTCCTACCATCACGTTCTTCGTGCACGCGTATCGTCGTACTTTTTTCTATATCTTTTCGTACCACCTTTTTATTAACTAGCTTTCTTGTCTGTCCGTTTGTCTGCACGGTACAAATTTTGCAATGATTTTAACCCTTCAATGTACGATATTTTCTATACAGTTTATACTTATGCCTATGTATTCTATTAAGCAGTATCTATTTGTTAACCTGACTTCCCGATGACTTAGAGACTTGGAACTTTAATATTATTTCGCTCTCTTGTCTGTCTGTTCGTCTAAAAAGCAGATGATATAATTTAATTAATAATCGTATCGATTGTTCCTCTCTACTCGCGCAAATCAATTTTTATGTACCTGAACGTGAATTCAGAAGAAGAGTTTTCGTTTTCAAACGCTTAAAACAAAAACTACTTATGGATTAATTAACCCAATGAGTCGCATTATTGCAACAACCGTGCACTAATTGTAATAGTATTGATTTTTTCATTGAATCGTTACAAAAGTTTCAAATGCAACTACGCAAGCAAAGTTCTATTAAGGGTCTATTTGGACCCGGTCAATAAAATCGAGTCGAGAAGAAAATTTGTCGGGCACGTTTTAATTAGCGTTTCGAAAGAGGTGAAGCTATTCTAACGGCTAAAGAATGGCGCGAGTTCTCGAAAGCTTTTAGCCGAGAAGCGAGGAAGGTTCGTTTCAGAAAGTAAAATTGAACGTATGGAAATTGCCAGGGTTCGAAGACGAAGGATAGGTGTTTCAAAAAAGAAAAAAACGAATTCGCGTCGCTACGTGATGCCGGAGGTTCGAAGTTTCCCGGACTCCGGCTGATTGCACCTAAAAAGGGTGTTTGACCAAACTACGACTTTTTCCGTGGAACTTTTCGATTGACGTGACGCTGAAAGCTCTACTTGACGATCCTTCTGGGTGACTTCTTATGGGAGACCTGTCCTACACTGGATCTTAAACTTCGAAACTCGCCGAGAACACAGCCAACTCGAAAGACAGTTTTAGGGTTGGCTATATTAAAATTTCGCTACCTGTAGGACAAGAACGTGGCTACTGCAAGTCCAAATCGCGGTTTCGATCGATCGGTCATTGTTTCACAGCCATTTTAACTGTGTTCGAACCGATTTGATGATACAGGGTTTATCAAAAATAATTCTTTGTGATGATATCAGCGCACAGGTTCGATCAAAATAAACATTATGATACAAAGGATTATTCAATATTACGATCGATATAACAAAATTTGTTTGAAAAATCTTGTGCTTCCTAGAAAGGGGTGATTCCTTCCATCGTTCGAAGCAACTTTTTCCCTTGTGGAAATGTTCTCCGTGGGCTTTGTCGAGGAGTTATAACGAAAAACATGGACCAATCAGATTGTGGCTAACACCACGCTCAATTGTGGCGCTCTGATTGGTCCACGCTTTCTTTTTTCAAGGGAAAAACTTATTTCAAATGACCCCAGGAATCGCTCCTTCGAAGGGAGTACAACATTTTTGGGACAAGCAGTTAATAATCAATAACAAATAGTTGCATGAATTCGTTAGATTTATTTTTATTAAATTAAACGAACCTCATGGACACGTTCGTATAGAGTTAGCATATGGTGAAATTCTTGCCGAGAGAAATTATTTTTCGTTTCGAAGGATTTTTTGTTTTAAAATACCGGAACATTTGCACGATTGTTTAATCATAAAAGTAATAAAAAAGTAAACGAGCCGGATGTAATCGTATCACGACGTTATTGGATGACACAAATATCTGTTTATTGGCACAGAAAATGGGTCTCGCGGTGCTTGTTAAAAATGTATACCCAGGAATTATTAAAAATAATCGGTCGCGGACGAGTGGACGAGTTTACACCGTACCGCACACGTTTCCCTCGCCCTAATTAAAATATCTTGTTTCTGTTTGAAATGAATATACGGTACACGCGACTTTTTTCGACTCGAATATTTCCACGCTGACACTTATTTGTTGCGCTCACGTGGAAATGCCGTCGCACAGATTGCATTGCTATTGCGAATCATGCGGATTCCACTGTCTATTGCATTAGTAATTGTTAGACTGTGGATATTTCAGCAGAATCAAGAATTGTCTGCATTGATTGCAAGCCGCAGGAGTTAAACAGAAAATAAATATAGTAGAATACAACACTACATATAGTAATCTCCAGTTTTAACGATCGTAAATTTTGTATATGCACTATATGATATCGGCGCTACAGGTTCGATCAAAGATACAGAAATTAGCAATTTTGCAGTATTATTATTTCAACGTTTCGGTTCGGTTTTGAATCATCATCAAGAAAAGTCCGCGTCTGTGAAAATTAATGTAATAGAATTTGTTATTCATTGAACTGACTATTTAATAGTTATGACAATTAGGTAGTTATACATACTTGCTAATTGTGAGAAAACAGAATGAAAATCAAAGTAAATGAAATGGTACTTGTCAATAAGAAGGTTTGAACTGTACTAAACTGTATATAGTATAAACTACATACAGTACAATCTACTATACGGAAATGTAGTTAACAAACACGATAACATAATCATGTCTGTTATAATCGATGAAACGAGACCCCCTATGAACCGCATATTCAAGTACTTTGCAAACGTATGGTACCGAAACAGTAATTATTATGGATGCGTTGATTTATCTGTTTGACAGAGCTTCCGTTTAGATCTTCATTGCACTGTACATTGAATGCAACGAGGACAATTGCTTGTCTTCAACGAGCATGCTCGTTTATGGTAATCTGGGTATGCGACTAGCCGAGAGCTTCGCCCAGCGACGATAGTGGTTCCAAAGAAAGTTACGCGGAATTGCTGAACTTACGAGGAAGGGTAGGTTTGCATCTGTGTCACGGGAATATTGCTGCATTTCTTTTTTTTTTCTACTACATATTGCAGGTAGAGTGACTCGGAAATTTGTTCGGAGAGCGCTGTCACATTTATTTCGTTGTTGAAAAATTGGAAAAAATAACGAAGTTGCAGTTATCAAACTATAACGATTACTACAGCATGCGGTTCCATAAAATATTTGTCATTTGTATTCATCGTTTGTAATATAAAGCGAATTTCCTCAATATTTTATTGAATTGTTGTGTTACACGTAATATCATGATTTCGCAACAATTGCACGGGCATGCATCAAAAATCAATAGCGTCAACCAATTTGCGGTATCCATTTAAGTGGTACTTTACAGCAATTAAGATAATTCAATTGAAACGAATGTTTAACATTAACGTTAGCAACACGCCGCAAATAATTCAGAATTTGCAAACAGTCCACAGCGGTTATTAAATACGGTGCACACGTGAAAAATAATTAACGTTTTCACGAAATCTATAAATTCGGAGCATTCAACTTGTAACATGAGTCATTTTAATTCAATTATCGCTGATTACTTTGTAATTGATGTGTACTATTTGTTATCGACACTTTCAGGTTAACTACTGTGAATACAAATGATTTCTCTCCGTAAGCTGTATTCACGTTGTCGTGGCCATTTTTCATTTCCTAAAATATCTTTACGATATGCTGGAGTAAAGAAGTAATTTTCAAGGTATTTTAATTAATCGAATTTATTATTATGTACATTTATAATTTTGAAAATAGGTTATTTTCAAAAAGTCAAAGCGTTTCTTTTATAAATCAGGTGTGCTCTATCAAAGTTACTCAAAGGACATGAAATGACATTTAAAAAAAAAAAATGTTTCCAGATAAAAATTTCCTCCTTTTACGCAAAAATACCACGTCCCACTTAAAAAAATGTAACTTCCGGCTTCAATCACATATTTCTAGCCGAAACCGGAAGTTAAAAATATCAAAATTTGACGGAGTGCACCTGATTAATAAAAGAAACGCTTTGACTTATTGAAAATAACCTATTTTCTAGATTATAAATGGGCTGGTACGGGTGTTCTGAGACATCCGGTATAATATACTAGCAGACTGTAGAAATGGGAGAACTGACCGAATGCAGCTTAAAACAAACGAAGGGAAGAAACAGTAATAAAATAAAATACATGAACCGAGAAAATTTTTTTTTAAATCGTTTTACTAGTTTCTCGAGTTATTGGAATTATATGAAAAAATGCGTTTCAATTTGATTTCTGTTTCTTGCAAACGATGCAGAAGCTTTCTAATTTGCATACAGTTCCGCGGACTAGTTAACAAATGTTGAAAGGGACCGTTCGATTCTAGGTAAGTAGTTCAAGTTTTCGGGAGGATCCGCGAAAGTTCGCCATTTGCGGGGAAGTGCTAATAAGAGCAGGAAATTGAGTGATCGACCGACGAAGAGAATGAAATGGCGTGAATAAGTCGGTGAGTTAGCTATTGAATGGCCCGGTCGATGGAAAGAGTAGAAAAGAACAAAGATGGAAGGTGGGTGGGGGGTGGCCAACAATCCGAGCAGTTTTAGCTTGAAACTTCTCGTTAATGTCGTGAAAGCCTTATTTTCATTCGATAGAGACGACGCTATCGATCCGCAGGACCACGCGAGAGAAACTAGGCTGCCAGGGTCCCTCCGGAGACTCACACGTAATTAACAAAACTCATTATAAACGTCGCGCGCACAGTGATATCCTCGGTTCGCCGCGGTGATATCGTTCGCGTCGAAGATATCTGGACGTTAAAGTCCGAAATATGCGTCCAGAATTAGTTCTGTGCGGCGAAACGTAGGCGCTGGCTGATCTCCTCGACTCAACGATCACTTTGAATATTTTTTCTATATTTAAATGTGTTCGCAAATTAATCTGCCTCGCTTCGTTAAGCTTTCGTTGACAATAACGTTCAAATACGAATTGAAATTTTTTTAGGAAGCTAGAACAATCCCTAGTAGCACAAAAATATTAGACAGATATTTTTTTCAAATATTGAAAAAATATTTTTCAAGCCACATTTTGTTGATATGAGAAAAATATTGGATCTGAAAATTGTATACATGTACAAGAATAAACATTATCTCTATATTAGGAAGAAATATTCTATTTATAATATTAAATAAAATAAATAATATTATTTAAATATTAAATAAAATAATATGAAATAAATATTATTTAAATATTAAATAAAATAATATGAAATAAATATTATTTGTATATCAGGAACAAAATATTCTACTTCTAATATGAAATAAAGATATTTTATATGAAATTAAAATATTTTTCTCTTAACATGAAATAGATATTTCCTCCAAGTTTAAAAAGAAATATTTGTTACTTATAAAATAAATATTGTATGTATATTTGCATATTAAAAGAAGATTCAGTCTCTTTTTAATATTATATGAATGTGTATACAATATTTTGTGCTACTAGAGATTGGTTTGCTGCACAGCGCAGCGTGACTAAAATGTTTGAATTAAATTGCAACTTGTCGGAATTGCAGAGAAAATACTGTAAGTTGCATTCTACAGCTTTTTTATGTGGGCATCTATTGAAAATTTAGAAAATATATTTCGTAGATCTGTGTCGATTATATGCACCATTGACAGTGTCTGATTATTAATGGGAGTCACTGTATGCACAATGCAGTTTCGCAATATGAAATTATTATTTGCCTATTCGTTTAATTATTGTCATTAAAAAATTCGCAAAGATACGGGCGAATTGGGTACGGAGATTTGAAATCTGGTTCACTTTCCGGAAACTTTTGGGACTAATGGACTTTGCCATTGCAGCTGATATAAAATGCTATAATTGACCACCAAAGTTTAATTGCCTGGGCGAAAGTTTTTTTTCCGAAAGACTGGAAATATTGAAGCGTTGTTCACCGGCCCGTCAATTTACGAGCTGTCGCGTTTAACGAGCGTTTTTTTTACGCGCATACGTTGTTTAACGATGGTTGCTTTACGATGGCGGATGTCGCTACACGATTGTTCGCTTTTTTAAAAGGCCATCCCTTTTTATATTGTTGCTTTCGGAAGAGCGCGAAAGGGCATAATATTTCGTTTAATGGCGGCGATAACGCCGCCGCCGCTTTGTCAAAACAACAACAACAAAAAAAAACACTTTACCTTTGGCCAGGTTGGCCAGCGAGTTTTCGATTTTTATGAAAAAAAACTCTGTGTTCGGCGATGCTGTTGTTCGTAATTATTTATGGCAACGTCGTGACGTCGATACGAATTTCTCTGTTTTTGGCATAAAACCTTCTTCGAGTAAAAAATTGTTTCACAGTCTCCGGCTCCGAAAAATAACGGATGATATATTTTCAACCCCTAAATTAGGTGACTGTTTTTATTTTTTCATGATGGCCAGTGATCGAGAAAATAAGCGTCTGTCGGATACGTGTTTCATCAAGAACGATTTGTCAGGTACAGTAGATAAGAAAAACGTTGGCACACTCAATTTTCGTGTGAAAATATAAGCAACAAAAAAATAAGAAATAGTTACTCATGGTTATTCGAGGTTACAGGCAGAGGAAACAACCTGATTTTTTTATAGATGTACAAAACATACATATTAAATTTTAAAAAGTTTTAAAAAATGCCTCTCTTCGCACATAACCTTGTAAATTATAATTATATGGAAAACTGTTTGGCATATCTTTTCCTAAACCAATGCTTCTAATTGCTTATAATAAATCAGGTCGTTTGGTACATTATTACAAAAAATTACAAAAAAGTTGTTCTATTTTGAAAGGTGTACGAACACTTTGTACACCCTCTGTATGTGTGTACATATATTCTACACATTGTTCACACTATTATTTTCTATATTTTATAATAAAGTACATATAGTTTAAATTATTGTATCCACACTTTTTGATCCACTATAAATTCCATCATTACTTGCAGGTACAGGATGAGTTCGTGAGTTCGTTACACAGAATCATTCATCAATCTTACTGCTGGAGGGTGTAAGAGATTTTCCGCACGTCCTGATTGAAATTAGGACACCACGATCCCATTCGGAGAGCAGAGAACTCGGCGAGTCAACAATACTGGTAAGTTGAGCGACAAATTTCACAGGATCGGCCACCGCCGCCGTAGAATTTGCTATGGGGCAGCTGTCGCGTTTGAAAACGCCGTTGAAACAGGTGTCCCCGACCTGGGAAACTGTTGCAAGAAGGTCAGGTAGTTTGTAACACGTGACTGACCGGTTCGTGGCCTGAGCAGGTGTTTAATTACGTAAGGGAGGAAGAAATTCGCACGGGGTTACGTGAACGTCTCACGTATTTTTCAGTCTCGAGGATGTTCTTCGGGAATACCCGGAATTCCTCAGCTTCGCGTTCGTCGAATTCTCTAGTGCACATACGATTCTGCAAATACTTGTCTGGTACGTGAACGTTCCGAAAAAATATCAGCGAAATTTCACAGAATCTAGACTCACTATCAAAAAGAAAATTCACGTGTTCCGTGCAAACAGTACGGCAGTGAAAATTTTTACGAAGTACAGTAAAGTTGCGATTCTTGGCAAACGGCTGTGTTCTACACGGACAAGCATCGCATGCCGACATTATTCTTACATGCGTCTTCCGCGCCGAGAGTAAAAACTCACCTGAACATAGAAAAGAAAGTATCGGTGTGAACCACTACTAATCCACTTACAAAACTTCTTTAATTATCATTATTTTTTTTATGGGACTCCCGCCAACTTATTTCTGGCATTTTTCTGATTCAAATGATACCAATTACGATTTCAACTGTGTTCAGTGGTTTAATCGACGGTGAAAGTTTCGAACGCAACGAATAATAGCGTATGGGAAATTCTTTGAACTGAATGACGTTACTGTTTTTTTTTTTATTAAAATAAGAAGAACATTTTTCGGACACACAGTATAGTTTTCCTTGAATGCTTAGTCAACGTAAATTGTTTGGTATTGATGCTTGCATATATTTGTCAAATAAATATCGCCCTGTCGTTTTACTGATTCGATCATAATATTTCCATCGGAACCGTATACATTTTATTTAATTTCTGCCAGTCGCCGTTGTCAGCGAACGTGTAATCAATGCAGACGACGCACGATTAAACGGAAATCGAGATTTATCGCAGTGGTGCGTTCGTGATTGCACCTTTTTCCCCCCCGCGCAAAATATCGCATTCTCGTCAAAAACTGCTAATCCGGATGATCCGTTTAATTGATCGGAAGACTCGTTATTTTTAATTAATTTTCCACGAGACCGATTTCACCGGGTATTGGCCGGCAAGGAAGTAACGAAAAATTTTCAATGCTTGTTCTCGACGGGTAAATTGGGTCAGAAGTCGGGAAACTCTCTTTCATTAATTTTTCCACGGGGAACAATTTCCTTAATACTTGATCAATGATACGTTTCTTGTCGATTCCTCCATATCGTACATCAATGGACGATGAATCGTAAAAAAGTTATTCTATTTTATAAAGTCAAAATATTCGTCACGAATCAGACACGATGTTGTAGGGGAAAGGGTTAAATTTGATTCGACAATGTAAATTTTCTTGTGAATGTTGCGGAATGATAGAGTTTAGACGTTTTATCATTTGTTGGTGTTCGCACATCATGCGTGTTGAATTGTAATTTTGTATAATAATAATCGTTTGTGACGGCACGTGATATTGGCTCGTGCAAACAGTCTGTAATTCTAATATGCAGATCGTCGTGAGTTCACGTGTTACATGATAAATGTTTAACCCGTCCAGGCTAAATTTACAGTTATAATAATGACTACTATCCACGTGTATACCTTGTATTATACCTCGCGATTATGCTTTGATTTATGGACAGCAAGAAACCTGACATAAGAAGCAAGAAAATGTGTTCGTTCTTTTATCAATAAATGTTCTGGATTATCAGATGATAAAAAAAATTGAATTAGAATTCTCGACAATTCTTATTTCTACATTTTTCATGGAATTAATATAATGCCAGCAAAGATCTGTCCCTTCGTTTAATTCAAATTTAAAGTAAATTGGTAATTTTCAATATATTATTACATCTGGTAAATTGTTACATTTTATTGAATAAAAATTTCAGTATTTATCTTCCATTTTACGTGTTCAGTATTTTTATATTCACTGAAAATATTAATCAATATTTTATAATATCATTGTCAGCACGCACGATCTTCGGTAAGCTGGAAGCCACGTAGACGCGCTTATAAATGCGATTACACCATAACCATACCCAGATAGCACCGAACGTCCGAAGGACATTCGTTTCATGTCCACTTTATGTCCATATGTCCCACGTCCGTTACGGACGTCCCTCGGACATCCATTGGACCTAAATTTCGGTTATCCTAGGGACATCCGTTTTTTAGGTCCTAAGGACATCCGTTGGACTTCAATTTCGAACGTCCGTGGGACATCCGTTATTTACGTTCCTCGGATATCCGTGGAACCTAAATTTCGGATGTTCCAGGGACATTCGTTTTTCAGGTGCTAAGGATATCCGTGGGACTTCAATTTTGGACATCCGTGGGACATCTGTTTATTACGTCCCGTCGGATATCCGTGGGATCTAAGTTTCGAATGTTCAAGTACGTTTATTTTTTAAGTCTTATAATAATCTTATGTGACAGGTGAGCAGAGTGACATAGTCAGAGTCAAAGCGTCACACAGTGGGGTATTTGGCCGAAAATAAGAAATGTATTTTAACATTTAAAAAATCAAAATGATTTTTGCTTTTTGTCGAAAAAATTTTTTTTCGAAATTTTAAATATAGAATTTTTAATTATTGTTCTTAATTACTAACTACTGTTCTAAGTACATATTTAAGTACTGTTCAACTTTTATTCGAAACATTTTATCCTCAGATTATGCAAACTCTTGAAAAGTAGTGATAATTGAATGCTTTGAGTGCGATGTACAGAGCACTCAGATTTCATTCAGTTATCATTTAAATTAGTATTGTTATTAATATTTATATTATATATATATAATATTATAATAATAAGAATATTACTAATCACTTTGTAAGTTTTTTTCCGATTTCAAGACTTTATAGACGATTTTCCCGTTTCTCAGCCAAATACCTCACAGTAGCGTCGCGTCTCATCACCGTGCGTTTACGTGAAGTGAGGTTAGGTTAATTTAGCACGTGCTCCCTGTGCACGTATTCGTAACATTCCAATTAATAAAAAGCGTGTGCAAGTGATTCGATGCCTTCAGCCACTTGTCAGGATTGTGTTGGTGACACTCGTTACTGCGATTTCAGGTAAGCTTTTATTTTATATTTATTTTATTACGTTTTTTCAGTCATTGAAACATTATTGGCAAAACGAAAATACAAAAATATTATTAGGTTGGAGGGAAAATTCTATCGTATTTTAAAGAGAACATTTGAGTCATTTTATAAAAATACATGTTCAATATTATTCAATGATATAATTTCCATTATTTGTAACAATATGTTGCCATTTTTCAAATAACCTGTCAATTTCTGTTTTCCCATGACTCACTAATTAACATGTGTTTTTGCATTACAAGTAAAATTACCTGCTTATTTAAAATACCACATAGCTTTCCCTCTAACCTAATATATTCATGTTAAAATCTTCCCGTTTATTGAACAATGTTTCTAACCAAGAAATTTTATTTTTCAGATGCAGCGAAGATATCCAAAACATCTATACATCAGAAAGAAAGAAGTGTTTCCATACAGATGCGACGTACATTAGCAGAGAACCGTGGAAAGAAACAAACATTTTTAAAAGATTTTTAATAATAAAATTAATAATTTATATTTTATAATTGTTATAAATATTTATTATGTTATAAATTACTGTATATATTAGTGTTATATGTGCTATTGTATTGTACTATGTGCCAAATCTATGTGTTTGTAATATATGTAATTTTGATTAAAGTAAAATTAAAATGCAGAACCCATATTCTATGTAGTTCCTGTAAACGTCCAAATAACGTCCTTATGTCCCTGGTACGTACCAGGAATGAACAAATAAAGTCCGTATGTCCCCAGATACGTCCCACATACATCCCAGATTGGTCCGAACGGGACATCCTATGTACATCACACTTTGTAAATCGTACCTCATTCGGACATTCCTGGGACGTATATCGGACATGTTTCGGACATACGGACATGATTCGGACATCCCTGGGACATACGAAGGTCCAATACGGACGTACTTTGGACATCCTTCGGACATCCGAGTGCTATCTGGGATAATTCCCATAATACAAATGAAAAAGTGAATAAAAGTTCTATTTTTGATATTAGTATCAAAGAAATAATATCCGTCCTGCGTGCAGTTTGAGGATTTAAATATACTTTTAAATGTGTAACTCAAAGGTCATTTATTCAAACGTCATAAGAATACAAATTTAATGAAACAAATACAATACAAAAGAACATCTTTACAGAACGATGTCAATCAGAAGAGCAAAGTAACGCGTGTTTAATAAATCAATATTTTTGTCGCCAGGAAACGATTCGTTATTATCTTTTTAAAACATCTTTGATTTATATATTGGGTGATTAAAAACAAAATGGAGCAAATCAATCCACACATTGAAATATCGCAATCGTAAAAGTGTGATATTTCCAGTAGCGTTTTCCACGTGACGTTGAACGATGCGCTTCCTCAGAAATGTGTAAAGATTAAAAAGCGCCGTTTGCGAACTTGGACAGCAGCGGCCGCCGCGCCGCTAAAAAGAGAAATTCTTTCAATTCCGAGGGAAAGACTTCCTTAATTTCACCACGCTCCGCCACTTAGCAGAAATAGTCCTCGGCAATTTTCCGCGCGCGCGTGACACCGCCCCTTTGAATGCATTTAGACGAGCGTAAAAACGTCAGCGTTTCGCCGCTTAATCCGGATAATAAATGATCTTAAAAATATCCGTCACGTCACCCTTTTAACGGGGAAATAGGTGGTCGGTGGTTTGAACCGGTGCCGCCGGGGGTTCGCAAAACGAACAACGAGAACGGCAAAACCCGGGGACCTCGATTTACTTTGCCGCTCGCGCAAAACGGTTCATTTAGATATCAGCCGCAGGAATAATACAGATGAATGGTAAGCCGTGCCGCGTTTTATTCCCTCGTTTCGCGGATGGAATTCCAATAATTATTGAATCCTTTCTTTTCTGCGGCCGCCGCGTCGCGTCGCGTCGTAGTCACGCGATTCGAGAGAGAGAGAGATGCGCGAATTAAAACGAGCCTCGAAACAGAACACGGGAGACACGTTGTTCTGCGAACGTGTTGTTCTCCCTTAAACGGGGTAAGATAAACCCTTATTCTAGGGTATTTATCAGTGTTTCCAACCTCTGTGCTAGAATCATCAGAATGAGCCCTAGCACAGCTCAAAACATGCTCGTATAAGGACAAACAATTGAACCCCGCAAACACTGTTTTCACCCTTAAATCTATTGTGTACATTATTAAATATGTAGGGATCTAACCAATTACTAAACATTCAAGTAGAATTCGAGAGAGCTGCGCGAATTAAAAGGAGCCTCGAAACAGAACACGGGAGACACGTTGTTCTGCGAAAATGTTGTTCTCCCTTAAACGGGGTAAGACAAACCCTTATTCTAGGGTATTTATCAATGTTTCCAACCTCTGTGCTAGAATATGCACTATATGATATCGGCGCTACAGGTTCGATCACAAATACAAAAATTAGCAATT
Organism: Lasioglossum morio; assembly: GCA_916610235.2. Lineage (NCBI taxonomy): Eukaryota > Metazoa > Arthropoda > Insecta > Hymenoptera > Halictidae > Lasioglossum > Lasioglossum morio. The sequence goes on from OU744323.1 coordinate 872,780, forward strand.
TTGCAGTATTATAATTTCAACGTTTCGGTATATATTATAGATAGCAGTGTGCATTATTGACGCCTATATCTAATAGTGACACTTCGGTGTTCGCAAAAGATATAGAGGCATTACTGTACCGATTCAAGATGGCAGTTCGCGAGGGTTTTGAGTTAACAAAGTCCATCAGGGCCATTGTGACCGTCGGCACAATGTATGTATGTATGCGAGCTGACTGGAGTGCCTGGCAGCAGTTGTAACCAGCGAGAGCTTCTTTTAAGAGGCCGCCTGCTATTTAAGGTCTTAGCCTCCTTTGATTACTGGCGCGTACCTCGTTATCTTTGAGAAGGCAGGCCACGCTGTACTCATTATGCAACGTCGCTCTTCATCCGTCGCTGGTGGGAGAAGGGGAGGAAATGTTTCGGCGCTAGCACAGCGAATTTGGTTTGTCGAGAGACGAGAGAAAGGGAAGATACGAGAGAAAGAGAGAGAGAGAGAGCAAGCTTCGAAAGCAAATCTCGATGCCCCGAATCTTCTTTTCACTCGGCTCACTTTCGACGTACAAAGCTTTGTTTTATCACGCAGAACGAGGAGAACAGCGGACGATGGCCGCTGGGTCCAACAAAGATTGAAAGCACGATTCGTCCGGTCGCATTGTTATTTTAGGGATCGTCAAGGAATAATAAGTGGCACTTCTCGGGTCTCTAGCTTCACCGATCAACGTGGATTCTTTTATTTTACATATTATTCAATTAAACACAAGACGCTTTTAAATATTGTACAAGTGAAACCGTAAGAGCTCTCCACTCCACTCCTGTATTACTTCAGACTTGCAAAACAGTCTCCAGTGGGAGTGAAGTGGACATTTATTTTCTTTTTTAATGTAGTTAATAGGCTGAAAGTAATGTAAGTGTTTTGAAATTGTTGTAATGTTTTTATGGCTTCAAATGCCAGCTAGTCGGTTTGGTCAGGAATGCATAAAATTTTTCAAAACCAGCTTCCTTTTAGAAAATAATTCCGTGGAAAACGTTCAAACGGGATACCCGGTGTACTTGAATGCATGCTCGAATACCAAGAGGGGCAAGAGAACTTGTGATGTCAAGAGTGGAAAGAGATCTTTTTTAAGAGGTGGACGTAACGTACATTTCCTTAATTTGCCAATCAGAATTTTTCTGTTCGAGTCGAATCGTATCGTACCGTTCCTCAGAAATGAACAGTACATCATTTTATTACTTCATTAATTAATTCAAGAACGTGTTAATAAAGTACATTTAGAATGTTAATACCGTAACGATATAAACAATTTAATATTACTAACTACACTAGAAACATAAAAAAGCCGGACAGCCAGTCTATCCAAGCACATCTTCAAACGTGAAATCTTTGCTTTCACTTTCTTCAGTTGTTTTCTTTTTTCAATAGTGTTGTTGCACTCGAACGCAGACAGGGAAACTAAAGGTTTTTTTTACCGGAAAATCTTGCACACTCGAATGTTTTTATATTTCTAATATTTCTACGAAGTTTACAAAAATTTACTTCCTTTTTCAAACGTGTGTTTATCGTGCAGTATATTTGTTGAACGATGTTTTCTGCAACGATATTGCAGTGGAGTTTTTTCTAACCAAAACTCGGATGAATGTAAAAATATATACGGCAACTCGAATTACTATTCGAACGCTTTAAAGAAGACGTTAACTTTTTAAATATTGTAGTATACGAATTGAACACTTCTTGGGAAAATCGTATAGTACGATATTAAAAAGTTATCGTTTTTGTTTAGAGCATCGGAATATTAAATCGAGTCACTGTATGTAATTATAAATGTGTAGTCTTTAGTATTTAATATTTATTATTTATAATTTATTACCACATATAATATTCTTATAAGACAGGACTTCTAGTACTTACAGGAAATCGAATCGTGTCTACCTTCGTTTGTATGAAATTAGTGCGCGAAGCAGCGAGAATTTGCATAATAATCTGCAATCCAGTTATTACCGAACAAGTGCGTGTTGTGCAGTGATTATAAAAATGATTTTGTAACAACTGCAATCTCGAATCTCACTTTCTAGAAATGGTAGTTATTTCATAGTTATTGCTTCGTTAGCGTGTAAATACGTGTATGTATTCTGCCTCCATTAACTACTATCGCGATTAAAAAGATTTTCGGCCACTTTCAAAATAAACGGCTCAATTTTACTTTGTAGAAATTTGGTTAATTCTTGTAGCATCATGACCCAGAAACCTTGAAACGCGATCGTCCTCTAGAACCACTACCCTTGTTGAATATCTACTTTAGCTTGACCCGAAATCCAAGGGGTTGCTATTGGTTATCGGAGATTCTGAACAATCACGTTTTCAATATACATGTTATCCAGCGAGTATAAAGAGAAAGTTAATAAAAGCATCTCGAGTCGACATCGATTTACAAATATCACCCCTGTTCCGAACATCGAGATTTCCAAACTGAAAGCCAGCAAGCAAGCACGTTGCCGTATAAACTACAACCCTATTCTTTTCATTTCGTTCTCGACATTCAGGCTACTGGCAATATCGAATCGTTGGCAGTTCCAATAATATGAAACATTTTAAAGGAACAAAGGAGGACTAGATCTGTATTTGACTTTGTAATCGCCTTTAAAAGAAACTCCACAATCTAGTCATAATTAGACAGCGGGTTTGATGCATTTATTACAAAAGTGAGTAGGTGCCACTTAATAAAAACATTCGAAGAATTTAAAAGTAACTGTAACATTATTTTTAAGAATGTTTCTATTCCGTTCCAGTTTGTTGCAATCTAAGTAGAACATCTTTATTTCACACTAAGAATCAGTTGACTTGCATATGTTTCATCAATGATAGAATATTCAACCACAGTTCAAAGTCGTTAATCAAATAAAATCACGAAATGTCCGGAGCGATTAATCTCGATCGCAATTTTCTGTGATATTTAAATCTGTTTCATCAGTGTCATCGGGAACGTATTTTCCAAGCATTGGTGGACCTCGTCTCGATACAGACTCGATTTGAATTCAAGCATCTCTTCAGCACGGATGTAAATGACGGGGAATATAAATGACATTTATCCTTTGTTCGCCGAGAAAATGATAGTTCGTCGTCTGTGCATGTCCCTGCGAAAATGACGAAACGAAATCGTGCGACTTATCCCATCACAGAGGGATCCCTGCGGTTCGCCAGGATTTCCGGTTTGCTCTGTCGCAGACATCGTTAATGCTCGGGCACGCGATAAAGCCTGGGGGGATATTCCGTTGAAACCCTTCGCATTTTTTCCCTTGCGTTTTCTCTCTGCTCTTCTTCTCTTCTCTTCTCGCGTCCCTTCTCCCCGGATCATCGTCGATTTCACCTGGCCCCATTCTACTCTATTACATTTCCCTCTTCCCTTAAATCGAGCTTTCTTATCACGTTTCGCCTCGCTTCGTGATCATCGAAAACTTTCGAGCTTGCGCGTCTCGCCCACCCCCCCCCCCCCCACTCAAACCTGTCATATCTTTGTTTGCCGAACGATTATCGATACACGTTCGAAAACCGGTCCCCGTTGCATCGACCAAATCGAATCCGATCGACGATCCCCGCGATATCCCCGAGCTCCAAAACTGTTCGAAAATTGATTTCGCTTCTGAGGAACCTCTATTGCGAATAACTGTTATGGAACTACGAAATTGCCAACTGTTATCTGTATCGGTTACGGTTAATCCTTATGTCGATGCCTAAAATTTTCTGCAAGCTCAATAGCATCGTAGTCGTTCGATTTCATGGTAATTACCACGTTCCGTGCTGGACAAACGTATTCGCACGCTCTAAAGGGATTTTTGTAAATACTTTTTATCATGCACTATGCATTTTTTATACATATTTCATTTTATAAATATATTCTCTGATGAATATTTTTGTTATATGTTTCCTTTCTCAAGCAAAAACACAAGGTTGATTCGTCTAAAGATATAGAGGTTTATTATTAATTATATAATAAATAACTATTACACGCTTCCCACGTGTTGTACTAACCTAAAAATATAGCGAATCAACAATTAAAGGTTTGTGCTTCCCTATATTATCTCAGCACATATATATTATTTGTCGACGACCTCCAGAGATGAACAAAATATTCGCAGAAGAATTTTTAATATCTGTATCAGGCAGAACATGAACGCCATATGCAAAATACGATATTACCTTTCGGCAGTGTGTTTTAATTACTCCAGTTAATTTGAAATGTAAAAAAATGTATTCTATGATTCCGCATGATTATAATAATAATAAAGTGAAAACATTTGGACAGTCCCTGAGAGCTCACGAAAATTTATATTTCTGTCTCTTGACACGTATGAAGAAATATTAAACAGAGATTTTCATCTTCAATGAATACTTTATCAAGCCAGAGGAGAAACGAAGACTACATTTTGCGTTATTAAATTAAATGAAATTTCATTCGTACATGCAGCTTTTACGTAACTGCGTTACGTTCGGAATATGGTACCGTAATATTTTTCCGTATAATTATGTTTTGTTTAGATGTATGCTTTTTATTTTAGAAGATTTGTGATGAAAATGTAGCTTTTACTTTGAGCCTTTGAGTCTAGTGACGTTAGGGTGCTTCGTAATCTCTAACGTTGTTTTAATTGTTTAGCTGACCTATTGAAATTTCTGGGTAGTAATCCAAATAGGAACGTGTAGTAACATATAATATCAAAAAATTTCAAACATGTGAAAAGGGATGACTGTGTCAAGGGTGTCAAAACTGATTTGCTCATTAAGTACCAAGCAATTAAATAAGAAAATTTCAGTGCAACGGAATACAAAAGATATCAAACAGATTTAAGAATTTGTTATAAAAAGTTTTTTTTATAAGTAGCAAAAAATGGAGTTCTTACGTTAGTAATTGCATTAGATCGAAAACAATATATACTGACGTTCTTAAATTCGTGAAAATTTTATAATTAAAATTGTACGAATTCTGTATAATTTAGTTATGAATTTCTACGAGGGGAAAATATTTATGAAAAAAATCTCAGCAATTCAAGCTAACTTAAAATATATTTTATAAAAGTGGAAAAGTAGAATTCAGCGTATTCTTTATTATAGCAGTTTATTACAAATACAAAGAGAATGTAGTAATGTGATAATTAGCAGTTTTGTTAAAGCAAACTGTATTTATAGCAAAATTGAGTAAATAAAATTCGAAATGGAGGAAAATTTTAAAAATTGAGGATGTCAATGTATGATTTCTTCTCTATTAAAATCAGTGAAGGAAGAAACGACATTTCATTTGGTTTCTATTCAGTAATACATGTGGGAATCATTTTTTTTTTATAAGATCGAAAGCATCAGCAATTTTGCCTTGTCCTGTAACGTATCCATTCTGGTAAAAGAATACACGGTCACCATTACAGCGAGACATATCTCAATAATAGACATTGACAGTAAAGAACATTGTCAGCCAGGTGGAAAACGTCACCAACAACCTCGTGCCATGAAATGGCGAACAAAGTCGGGAAACGACGTCGATGAGCTATACACAGTAAAGGTAAAGCTAAGTTCAACCTTATCAGAACAGAGAGAAATGCATTGAAACGTGAGAAAGATAATTTGATTTGTAGCAACGTAAGAGTTACATTAGAAAAAAGATATCCACGATATTTGTGAAAAATGTCTCCCCACTATTATAAGGTGTTGCCTTAGATAGGCCCTGAAACTAAACCATTAGCAAATCTGGTTTGTCTTTAATTATTCCTTTATAAATCTTTTATCTACATATCTCTGGCAATTTTCTCATTGAAATGAGACCGAACAGTTTTATTTCTAAAACTGTAAAAGTAAACATTTAATTTAAAAAGATGAAAGAATGTCCGTTAATATAAATTTGTACGAAGTACACGTGCACTGAAAAGACTCGTAAAAGGTAGCAATGGGTTTTAAATAAGCAAGAGATATTAAAATCACATGGAAATAAAGTTTGTATAATTTTGAAGCTAGATGAAACGTTCCAGTTGATTTAGTAAGTGAATTAAAACTATAGGAATCTTTTATTATATAAAAATATTATATAAATATATTCTGACGAGCTGAAAGTGTAATGCATTGAAAGTGTAATGTAATTTCACTGAATAGCCCCGTGGTATTTGAAATCCTTGTGCAATATTTTAGTTGAATTAATAATAACACATAGTTGCATTGTTTCCTTTCAATTAAATTTGTATGCAAAGGAATGATTACACTGTAATATAAATGAGATCCTATAGATTCAGCAGTTTCACGAATTGGCAAACAAAATGTTTGCAGAACGTTTGAAGAATTGTCTTTTTTGGTTGAAACTCTCGAGGAACGCCGCGCCGTCTCTCGAGCTTAATACATCATAAACAACATTCCTCGTGAGCGTTGCGAATCCACCTAATCCGTCCAGGTAGGCAACCTTTGCCAGCATAAATGAAACGCCTAATTCGTCGTGGAAGTTCGAGTCCGCTTACCTGAATAAACAGAGACAAGTCGTCGCCTAACAGCATGTCCCTGCAGACGTCTTTGGCGGTGGTATCCAGAGTAAGATAGACGAGGCTGCTTTCAATTCCCGTGTGGATTCTGACCCAGCCGCTTCCGGTGCCGACATCCACACCGACTCCGGAGTCCCAGGAGGAATTAAAGGTCTCTTGGAGCCTAGGTACCTTCGAGCATCCCGAATTCGACAAAGGACTATCGATTTCGATGGAATCACTGCTGAAACTGTCGATCTTCTTGTCGTCGCGAGACTCCTCGATCCTGGCCCCCCTAGCATCCGGTTTTTCGTTATCGAACCTGTCGATGGTCTCGTCCAGATTCTCCAGGATTTCGTGCTCCAAGGCTTCCTGATCGATCGTTTCGCCCCTGGTCCCCTCCGAGGATCGGCAAACAGTATCCTGGTCCTTCGGATCGATCCCAGTCGCGTCGCGTGTTTCCCTTTCGTCGGGATTGGCCGGCTCCTCGCGATCGTTCGCGTCATCAATTTTCCCTTGGTTAGAGCGATCGGTATAGCTCTCCGGGTACAATCTGGAGCTCCCCAGACAATCGGCGTCGGCGTCGTCGTCGACCGGCAGGTCTACGTGCCTCACCGAGAAATCATTCGTGTAAAAAACCGAGCTGCTCCGGGCTGGCTCGTTTCCCTCGTTCCTCGTTGATCGCGCGCAGTATTCAGTCCTCGTAGCCGCTCGTCGAACTTTATCGTCCTCGGAACCGTGGAATCCGGGCTTCGCCGTCATGATGAAGTTCTCATTATCGCAGGGGATCCTGGATCGCGCGAGCGTCTTCGATCGTTTCTTATCCTCCGAGTCTGACCTGTCCTTGCCGGCGCCGGTCAGCTTCTCGCAGTGATCCTTGGAGAACGTGAATTTATTGATGTCCAATCTCCTCTGCATCGAGGAGTCCTCCTCCTCGCCTTTCTCAACCACGCACTCCGTTTTCGTACGGTTCTTGCGCTTCACCTCCGCGTACAGCCGATCGTCCTTTCGTTCCTTCGCATCCGTGGAGGGGAGTCGACCTCTCGAACAGCTATCTCGCGATACACCGGCTTCCGGGATCTCCTTCGACCGACTACGTTTCGATTTCTGCTGGAATCTCTCGTAGTTCGCCAGGATCTTCTGATTCAATTCGTGAATCAGCTCGAGCCGTTTCGTGATCGAGTCGTTCGTCTTATCGGGCTTCTTCCTTCCCCATTTATTATTCAGCCCGTCGTCCTCCTCGTTCTTCGTCGATTTCGGTGCTTTCGTCGACCCCGAGGACCGCCGCTGCTTAGACTTTCTCGAGGCTGACGAACCTTCGCTGGGAATCCCGATCTCGTACTTGGAATCGCTTTTAATCACGTTCCCCTCGTCGGCTAATCTGCCGACCACGTCGATATCGATCGACCAGGAGCCGCGACGCTTCTTCTCGACGTCCTGATGAAAACCGGACACGTTCATCAGCTCCAGACTAGCCCGACTGTTTCTGTTCTCGCGACGATCGCCGCCGTTATCGTTGATCGACTGTCTCCCATCGATTTCCGGCTTCTTGCGATTCTCGCTGAACTCGATACCCTTCCTCGCGTCCGGACGAACTGCCAGACCCGGACTCGAACCGCTGCTCAGGCTGATTCTTTCGTTCAATTCCCAATTGATTACCGGCCGCCCCTTTGTATCGGCCACGTTTCTGCTCACTATGGGACACAGACCTAGCTTCTGATTGAGATCTTGCCGGGGAATCGCTTGCCCAGCTGTGTTTGCACTCGAGCGCACCTTCAAACCTCTGGTCGAAGACAATCGACGAGATCTTCTCAGTTTGCCGGTCGTGTTGGGCATCGCCTCGCCGGGGGATCCGCTCGCGATCACCATCCTGATTGCGGACCGTTCGTCAGATCTGCTGGACTTGCTTCTTTCCACGGCTTAAGGACGTCTTTTATCCTCATTGTTTGCACACGGGTTCTTGTTTTATCGACGGGGCGTGCGTTAACAGACTCCGAATACGCCAGCTTTTCCACGCCTTCGTACGCTTTCGGGATACTTCGATGATGTTCCCGGTTTGCTCCTTCTCTGTTTTATCTGGAACCATCGAGCGAATAAATTAGAACTTCTTGGGAATCATCTCTTTCATCTTATACTGTTTAATTCTTTGTGGTGATATCAGCGCACAGGTTCGATCAAAAGAAAGTTTTTTATTTTCCTCCATTTCGAATTTTGTTTACTCAATTTTGCTATAAATACAGTTTGCTTTATCAAAACTGCTAATTGTCGCATTACTATCTTATAAAAAAAAAATGATTCCCACATGTATTACTAAATAGAAACCAAATGAAATGTCGTTTCTTCCCTCACTGATTTTAATAGAGAAGAAATCATACATTGACATCCTCAATTTTTAAAATTTTCCTCCATTTCGAATTTTATTTACTCAATTTTGCTATAAATACAGTTTGCTTTAACAAAACTGCTAATTATCACATTACTACATTTTCTTCGTATTTGTAATAAACTGCTATAATAAAGAATACGCTGAATTCTATTTTTCCACTTTTATAAAATATATTTAAAATTAGCTTGAATTGCTGAGATTTTTTTCATAAGTATTTTCCCCTCGTAGAAATTCATAACTAAATTATGCAGAATTCGTACAATTTTAATTATAAAATTTTCACGAATTTAAGAACGTCAGTATATATTGTTTTCGATCTAATGCAATTACTAACGTAAGAACTCCATTTTTTGCTACTCATAAAAAAACTTTTTATAACAAATTCTTAAATCTGTTTGATATCACCACAAAGAATTGTTCAATATTACGATCGATATAACACAATTTATATCTTATCCTGTGATGTTAACGATCGCATCGGTATGTGACGGCATGGTGAAATCAGTTCTAGTACATTGTATAAATGGATAATGTGACAGACTATTGTAAAGAGTAATAGTTTAGTATTAAATTGTGTTATAAAATAATGAAGCGTATGAAGGACAAGATCAAAGTTCTTAGAATCGAAGTAGAATATTGTACGTTGAGAAAGAAACGCTTGTGTCCCTCAAATTGATATAAATCTTGCGGATGCGGCGATAAACGAATTCTTCCCAACTGCGACGGTCTGTCGATAGATAAATAGAAAGCAAGATACGTGCTTTGCACGAGCAAACTTGACGCGTTCCTTCTTTCTTAAGCTTTTGTTCACCGCCGGCTATTCTTCTCGGATAATATGGGACATTTTATTGTAGCTGGGCTATTGTATCTCGATGTCGTTAAAATATGACATTTTGCAAGTTGAAGCTACAATATTATATCTACATTTTCACTTGGATTAAAACTGTAAAACGTGCGCGTGATAATTACATGAAAATTAAATTATAAACGCGTCGTTGCTAAAGTTTGTTCAAATATCACTACAGTATGTATATCTAACGTGACCATTAATTTTTTTCGGAAAACGCATATTTCTCCATAGTTTCTATTTATTAACCCTTTCGGTCAAGAATTTATTTATTCTTGGAGAAAATGCATGGCTTTGCTAAGCAGTTCTTTGAATTAAATTCTGATTTTTATTTTGTCACCTTATATGAGAACACCCTGATCGAAAGGGTTAATGAAAAAACAGGAATTAACACGTGAAAATAAATAATTTACGTGGTCTTCTATTTTTCTTTATCCAAGCACATATTGTAATAAAAATTCCGCGACATCTAGATTAACAGAGCCTCGGCATTTTTGCAAACTAAAACATTTCTATCGCTTTTAATGCTTGGTAGGTTTAGTGTTAAAATTTGCAGAAACATCTGCAACGTATAATACATAACATTTCAACTTTCGATTCCAGTTCTCCGATTGTGTTGTACTCCGCGTTACAACGGTATTAAGTTGAGTCTTTCAGACAACGACGAAGCAGCAATTCTAATTTCTGTTGAAAAGGAACACAGGTCATTCGGTTTTAGTAAATCGTCTTATTTAAATCCTTTAATGCTATTAAATTTGCGGATACACAGCCGACGTTTCTGCTACGACAAATACGAAAGCTTTTGGCCACGATAATTCTCGGGCCGGCGCATTTGCACGTGTTTACGGAGCAACCGCAATATCATTTCAAATATTATCGAACAAATATTCCCTCCGGCCGGTGTTCCAACACGCGCGCAATTTGCTGTCAACCTATCGCTGACAACATCGACAGTTCCACCGTAATCTTCGATGGTCGTTCTAATTCAGAACGAGTCACCAATATAATATGAAGCAGATCGAGCGGAAACTACTAAAAACAAACGGGCCGATATTTTCCCGAATGCTTTCGAAAATCGATCGATGAAAATATTTTCTGCCCGATATAACCAGTAAAAAGTTTAAACGGGCATCTGAATAATCGCGGTGGAAAATGTACTGGATCTGCTTGAACGGCCACGAAGTTTTATCTTTCGTTCGAGAAGTTCTACCAAGCAAACTTAAATGAATTATGATTAAATTACACATCGATCGTTTTCCTCGATAACCATATCTGTTCATGAAAAATAAACTTTCTCCAAGTTATCTGTAAGCAACACGAATTAAAGAAAAATACAATTCTATTTTTAATCATTTCCATTCATTTTTTGTCAGAAACGTACGAAACCCTATTTATGACATTATTAATTTTGCTTGAAGATCGAAATTTGAATTTGACAAATTGCAGAATTGCTTCTATTAACACATTTTTTATAAACAAATATAAACAGAGATAGAAAGGAACATTTATTCGACTAGTCGTTATAGATAAAAAAAAAATGGAAAAAATAATCAGATACAATTGTTAGAATTATTTGGTTGGGTATGTCTAATAAATTTTCTCAATTAAATATCTCAAATAAACAAATCGATGACCGAACTACGATCGTAGTTTATACCGTAGTTGCCGTTTGCAAGGACACGAGAGTTCGCACATGTGGACCGAAGACACTTGACATAAATATCGACTAACACTTACTTCTTCCGTTCTCGATGAAACAAAGGAATGCAATCTTCCCGCCGGTGCTCTTCCAGCAACAAAGGCCCTTGAAACGCACTTTGTTCCACTTTCACGGCTATCAAGGATGCTTCAAAAATCTTTCTCTCTCTCCTCTCTCTCTTCTTCCTCGCTATCGAATCCTTAGTCGACACTAATCGAGTCTAACGTCGCGACAGAATCACGAGAATATCACATCTCCGATTGTTATCAAGTCACTTCACTTCACGCGAGCGTATTCACACGTGCTGCAAATCACAAATATTAAATATCAATCTCCATCAGTCCGTACATCCTTTTTGCAAGCCAGCAGCGAGAACTGATGGCCGTTTGAGAGGCCTCGAGCACATCCGACGATTTTACAAAAACATTCTATAAACACCAGATTGGATTGCAGATGTTTTTATCTCGCGGATTAGTGAACTGTTTCTGCTAAGTTTGCGACAAAACTAACGTAGAAAATCTCGAAGATTCTAGTCCTTCGGTTTGGTGGAAATTAAATTAAAAAGGTAAATAATGTTTTTTCAATGAAAAAATCAGTGAAATCTCAATCGTTCTCTTAAAACATGATCACCCCACATCATATTTTTAATATGAGAAGTGAAGATTAACAGAGAAGTTTAACAGAGAAATGAAGATTTAAATGAGTTAAAAGAAAATACAATTTGCTGATCAATAATAATCATAACAGCTTCATTAAACTGTTTTGGATTCCATTGCATCTTGAAATTAAAATTGAAACCTCTGCATTGAAACTGAAGGATTGAGCAATTAAATCCTGATCATCAAAACTTTTTCCCCGGAACGACTCGCATAACACTCGAACACTGGAACTGTGTCACCACTTGCCATGCAATCGCTATTAGACCAAAGTCCGTCAAGGTGAAAGAAAGGAGTTCATCGGCACCATTGCTCGAAGTCCTCGACTCGTTTATCGCGAGAAGATTGTTATCAGTAAAGATGGAATCTAGTTACTTCTAGTAAAAAATAATGGTTTCTCTACCGTATCTGCAAAATATTTGAATCGTGCAATGGTTGTAAGGTCAGAGAACGAAGTATAAATCTTATTGGCGTGTTCATAGTTTATTTATTTGATATATTCATCTTCAACATAAATTTTCCCAGCCAACAGGTGCATAAATTAAAAGCTCTCACAATGAATTAACCCTTAGCACTCGAGTGGTGACTCGACAATTGTACAGCAAATACAAACATAATTGTTTAAAAGTCCATTCACGTCCATAAAAAGATACAACGCGTACATCTGTCTGCAAACAACATTTTCTCCCATTGTACGAGCGTCTTCATCGCAACACAGTTGAACAAAAGCAAAAGGGAGCACACAGCGATGGAACTTTCACCGAAAACAGATATCGTTCAGTTGCACAGAATAGAACAATCCTAGTGAAAGTCGAAGCAATAACTTCGTCTCTGATGGGTCAAGGTCATACTTGAAAGTGCCATTAGCGTTCCTCCAAGTATTCACGAAGAGAGTTCTCGCACCGAGAGTTTACTAACAAGTATGATAATTTCAAGCAGGCATTAGTCTGGCAGACACACTTTATTCCAATTCAATGTGGCACTGACACCGGAAAACTAGTGACACAGGAAAATCGCTGGTAGTCGAGACTCGCAGCGCGCGCGTTTCGAGAGAGATCGCGAACACTGACCCGGCTTCGGGATTGTCGTGTAGCAGCCGACATCGTGAATATATCGTCCGGCCACCTGTCTGTCTCTCTACCTGTTGACCAGGCCGTACGAGCGTCGTACGGCTCGTGAATTGAACGGAGACAGCTGCAGGGACAATGAAACTGTGAACGAGGAGGAGGGGAGCAAACGGATGAAGAGGGAGGCACGATGAATTAAGGGAGTAGGAGATGAAAAAAGAAGCGGATAGGAGGGGAATGTCCGAAAGTATAGGAGAAGGGGTTAGAGCGATGGCGATAGGGATGAAGGGAGAAAGGGAGGAAGGGACGAGCACCGGTGAGATAGGATAGCGGTGGTCTCTTTTCCACGTGCTCGTTTCACGTGGCCACTGTGGAACGGTGCAAGAGGAGGAAGAAAGGGAAAGGTTCTCTCTCGTCCTCTTACTCTCTCCACAGCTGTCGACCGTTTCGTCGGGGGAACCATTGCAGGAGAATCGTGCACTTCCGCCCTCTAATACGCTCTTCTTTCCGTCCCGATGCCTCGGATTAATTTCGGCCGCGTTTCGCGTGCTTCATCGCACGCTGCTTTTTCGCGCTGCGATCTAAACACTCGCATTCGAAAGGGTGCGCATTGCTGTCAACTAGAGCTGAGCATTATTCAACGAAACAAATATTTCAAATACTATTTTCTTCATCTTCAATTCATTTATATCGCATACTTTTCATTATATGTATATATTTTTTCTTTGGTTTTTGGATAATGGTTCTGTATAGAGGTTCAAACTAGAACCGAAACGTTAGGCATATTTGCAAAATAGCTAATTGATTAAAAATTGATCGAAACTGTTGCGCCGAAAGCATTAATTTAAAATTTATTAAATATTTGGGATCGATATAATTGATTAACTGTCTGATATTTTCGACTTTATTTTGCTTAAAGAAAATAGTATTTTAAATAAGATATACAATTTTGAAAATAAAATATTTCTATTTAAACAATTTGTTCGATCAATTTAATTGAAAGCAATTTTGCAATATATATATTTCGACGTTTCGTTCTTTGTTTGTTCGAAATTTGCACGAAGAAATAGTAAAAAGGTTTATAAAAAATTTAATTAAGTTGACGATATTACCCCCTTCATAGCTGAGAATGAACCCATCATTATTTTCTTCCGCAATCGTTAGGTATTTGATGTTCTATCGAGGATAATTCCAACGAACAATGAATATGCACGCATGAACGAGTCCAATTGCAGAAATTAGAAGATAATTATCGAAGTCAGGAAATATGCTAGGTAAACCGTTCAGTTTAACTGAAGGATATAAACGTCGATAACTATGACGAACAAACGGCATGTTTCAAGGACGTTCAATTTCTTAAGACCACTTCGTTCTCTACTTTTGCTCCCTCCAACTTAAATTACAGATCCTTGAAAACAGAGTTCCGACTGCTGCGCCTTGGCACTCAACCAAATAAAACGATATCGATCCGAGAATTTTGTATTCCGACTATAATCATCTACCGCCTTTTCCTTTGTCGTCCGGATAGCTTCACGGAGCTCTAGAAATAACTATTTCACAGTATTTTATAAAAATAACAAGAACGTGTCTATCCAAATTTGGTAAATAATTCCTCAGGGAAGCATCTTTGCAATCTTAATAATCGCAAATTAAGAAAATTAGAACCCGTCATTTTGAAATAGCAATATTTAGATACAGTACGATATTTCGATAATCCTGAATATAAAATTTCAATGGCGGGTCTTTATTGATCTTTACGATATTGGGAATACGTAAAGAAAAGTTATTTTTGACAATGTTTCATTAAGATCTCGGAAACTAATAAAGACTCGCCATTGAAATTGTTCTTTCGTGATACCACTACAGCTAAAAATTTTAACGCTGATCGTAACACGTTGAATCAACCCGCAGATTTATTATCGTTCTCCCATCTCCTTTTTAAATACCCGACTGAATGATATTCGGTTTCGCGTGCAACGGATTTCGCTTGATCAGCGGGTTCAACGTTTCGGCTGATTAAAGTAAACCGAAACCTTTGTCCGCGCACGAATTATATCGAAAACCATCCTCGCGGCTAACCCACATTTCAGTTTACTTTCTCTTACATTCCTATTAAGCGTACCACAGAACAATTTTCACGCGAGGGAACACTGAGCTGCGTTCATTCGTGCCAACCGTACCGGCGCCGGTTGCAAATGTTACGCTCTTTTTTTTCCCGCGATCGATGGATCTGATACGCGGACACACGCGGAGTTCGTATATTACTTTGCAGATTAAAAGATGCGCCAGGAATTACGTTTCTACAACTTGGATATTTCTTTACTAAAAGTGACATTGTAATATCGTTAGAGATTGGTTTCCATGGAATGAATAACTTACAAGCTCGCCACTATTAACATTAATAGAACATGGCAAGTTTAATTTTCATCTTTATTCGAAAGAAAAATGTTCTCTCTGAATTCCAACCCTAGTAGCACAAAAATATTAGACAGATATTTTTTTCAAATATTGAAAAAATATTTTTTAAGCCACATTTTGTTGATCTGAGAAAAATATTGGATCTGAATATTGTATACATGTACAAGAATAAATATTATCTGTATATTAGGTAAAAATATTCTACTTCTAATATGAAATAAAGATTCATTTAATATTTAGAAAACAATATTTTTCTCGTAACATGAAATAGATGTTTCCTGCACATTTAAAAAGAAATATTTGTTACTTAATATAAAACAAATATTGTATGTATATTTGAATATTAAAACAAAGGTTGAATCTCTTTTTAATATTATATGAATGTGTATACAATATTTTGTGCTCCTAGGGAACTAACCGGAGTGATATAGAAATTTATTTTCTTCGTTAAGCCTTAAAAGTAACTGGTTCTTGTTCCCTTATAAAAATGACAAGATTGATTTTATTTAGATATCTGTACAACGATTCCTTATAAAATCATTTTTATTATTTCAATAATTGTCAACTAAAAAAGTCTTAATATTGAAAATAACACGTATAACAGTATTTTGAAATTCTTCCAACGTTGTCACTGTTTGAAATTGCACCTAACCATTCTTGTCGTAAATTCATAAAATCCGCTGTCTGCTATTATAATCGTTTCAACAGTGAGTCAAAGAAATTCTCAGCGAATTACCATGTAGTTTTCAGAAATCCACAATTCACCTGTTTTCTTTAAGACGAATTCGAACCGCCACGCTCGCTCGACTTTTCCCACGCATCCCATCTACCGAGTCCATATGCGTGACCAACTTTTCAGGAAGCGGGCGAAGGTGTGCCGTGGTCACTCACGGAACTATGTGGCTCCCCAAAAAGGTTGCTCCGAGGCGTGTAATCATTTCCATGTGGACTGGCATTAACCTATCGACGATAAAGGATGTCCCTCGTGAATCGTCCCTTTCACGACTAAATAATAATCTCTATAGAAAAGATTCTGCTATTCACCAATCTTTACGAATCTTTATCACAGATCGAACAACAGTTAACTTCCGTTTTTATTATTACCAAACTTACCAAACGAAACGTTTATTTAAACATTTTTCTGAACCTCGTGACTCTTAACTACAATTAATGTTATTGGCGCACTGGTTCAATCGATTGGAGACAATAAGCAAATGTCACATGAAATTTAATTCAACGTTTCGGTCTGAATGTAGACCATTTTCAAGAATGTAAATTTCCTGTATTGCGTCTGTAAGAATTTATCAATTAATTAATATATGGTTAGGCAAACGCATTCCCGAACAAGCAGAAAACACTAAGGTATTAAAAACGAAAACAAATGTATAAACTCACTTGCTTAGAAAAATGTACTAATTTAAATGCTTAAGAGTCGAGGAACAGCATGTTAGTTCCATACCGGTGAAATTAGTCCGAAAAAATCGGAGATATTTCACACGATTGCCACCATTATATGGCTACTTTTTTTTTTATTTATTTATTCATACAGGTTGCATCAACAACTAGGTCGTTAGCGACCACACAGATATTATATCATAATATTACACTATTCTGTCTTTGTACTTAACATAATAATCATTTATGAGTATACTGTACTTATATAAGTATAATGTATACAAAATTACAGCGTGTGGAAAATTTTTGTAGATTTTAAGAATTTTAAAACTTGGACAATGTTCGAACTATTATTGAAGCAATCACTCAAATTATTAGGGATAGCCAAGCGTCTTCTTTGGAAGGAAAAAAGAGGGCATTGCAGGATTAAATGCTGAACTGATAGTGGTGTATTACATCACTATCAGTACATATATGGCTACTTTATTGTCAGCTGACCGAAGTTATTGAAGAAGGGAAATCTTTATCCGAATGTTTATTTCGGACGAAGATCCTGGGCGTTCCAACTGCTTTTTAGACACAGCTCGTAGATCCCTGCCGATTCCATTGGATTTTGGGTTTACAGAGACGTTGGGAGTTAGAGTGGGAACCGCGTAAAGGCTTGCGACACGCGAGGAAACTTGCATCTCCGTAATGTGTACAGGATTTGGTGAGACGGGAAGAGGGTGGGGTACGGTCGTCGTCGGTGACGAGTTAATACCGACCCCTTCGAAACTTGTTGCATGGTGCTGTTGTGTCCTTTCCCCTTCTCTTTCTCTGTGTACGTATATATATGTATACGGTTCGGTGGGATCGCATGGGAAATGGGTGGATCGGTTCTTGAGCAGGGGCGGGCCATGAATGCAAAGCGGCGAATTCTGCTCGCAGGAAACGGCGTTGATACGGGTCCGTCGCAGCCGGGGCGAGGGTCCTCAATGAGGCCGTTGAAATTTCGCCGGAGTTTGCCTGGAATCGGATCGAAAGCTGCGGGATTGCCGGACTGATTGAAGGGGCGATGCAATGCGGTTTCTGAGACGTGCAGGTTCGCCCGCTCCGGTTCACGCCTAGACGTGTTCTTGCGGACAAGCGAAAGCTTAACGCTCGGGCGTCAAGCTCCGCTCGAAATTGCTTCGAAACGAACTATTCACTGTGTGGCTGCCCCATTGACCGGAGCTGCAACCAGGTGTCTAATAACCGGCAGATGAGTTACAAACCTTGTTGCTGATTCGAAAGAAATTCAGGATGCTGCTCCAAAGGAGTTTCCGATCTTATTGTTGACGACTTGTTCGTAATACGATCTTGATCAAATGTCTTTTTTTTCTATATATATATATATATATATATTGAGAAATGTTAGCGTCTAAGAAATAAATTGTAAGCGAGCGAGCGTTAAACAGAAGAATAAGGAGTAGATGTAAGTTAGACGTAAGAATAGGTTAAGGTATGTAAGAGCGTTGTAAAAAAGAGATTGTAACCCCTCGGGAAACTAATAAAGTTATTACATATTGGGAAATGTTCGATCTACGTATTTCTCGTCTGATCTTGGAAGACATTGCGTTACATATGACATTAAAAATGTATAACATTCCATTACAAAAGCTAATTGATTAATTAATTAATTGAAAGTAATTTTGAAATATATTCATTTCGACGTTTCGGTCCTTGTTTAGACCCTTTTCAAGAAAATAGTGATAGCGTCTGTGAATTAATAAAAAAACACAAAAGGTGATATTCTGTTGATGAGAACACGTTTAAAAATAATTTTTGAAATATGTCAACTTACCTGCTTAATGAAATAACTTAAGAATTTTGATGTGTGGTGTAATCAAGATTAAAGCAATTGATTGGAAATTTCTAACTGTGCGAATTTCATTTTTATTCCATATTTTGGTTATAACTTTTTTAAATAAAGCTTTATGCGACCTATGTTTACGTAACATTTGTTTTTCTTATTTAGTGCCGTAGAATATATACTGACAAAGTTTCAACATTAAAACCTGGGATACCGTCGTTCAATCAAAAGGTTAATCAATAGAACGTAAGAATAGTAAGAATAGTCGAAACATTTGGATTGTGTGTGAAACAATTAATATTAATTTTTGTTGATATCACGCGAGCTCTAATGTGGATCAATCTAATGATATTAATGTAGTTATACAGCGTGTAAAATATTCCCATGAAAACTTCACCAGATGCACTCAGCTACGAACGGAAGCGAAATTAGTAATGAGTAGTTAAACCAAAGATTATACCACCAAACATGAAATCCGAGTCTATCAGTGAATCCGCGTGAGTTTCAGGCTTTAATTCGTTCGCATTATAATTACTCTACGGTTACCCAGTAATCTTCTCATACGTGTCTGCTCGATTAAGTTCGTTAAATGGTTAAACGAGAGTTTCGCTCGAACTGTTATCTCAATTCCCTTATAAAGTTATATTCAATCTTGTAATGTATCACCGAAAAGTCAATTCTTAGTAATAAACATTTCTTAATGTTAATTACATATATTTTTATGTTTCAGAAGAAAGAAGCATTTTTTTTCTTGGAATTGGAACGAGTACCGAGAAGATGATCAGAGAAGGAAGTGCAATTCGAGGGTGCAAAACGGTTAGCAATGGAGTGTGGAGATACTGAAAAGGGTGTCAGGATCAAAGCTGTAGGAGTGGGAGACAAGGTGAGAAGATTATACTAGAGAAGCTGCGAAAGAGGGAAGAAGATGAAAAGGGGATAGAGGGGATAAAGAAGAGAGAGGTTTTAGGGTAACCAGTTAGCAGAGGAGTCTAGGGTGCGAGTAGAAGCATGAGGGTGAGTAAGAGAACTGGTAAGTGAATGTAGTATTACGTAGATTACGTAGAATAATTTTTCTTTTTGTCGATCGTATGTTTAAACAAAGTTGATGTTCTTGTATGATGTACTTGTATCAATATATAGTACTTGTACATAATTTAAGAGGGTTTATTATATAAATTTAAATTAGTTGAATTATATAAAATTTGAGGGGTGCATTCATTTCGACGTTTCGGTCTTTGTTAAGACCCATTTCAAGAAAATAGTGATTGCGTCTGTGAATTATTTAAAAAAAATACGAAAGGTGATATTCTGTTGATGAGAACACGTTTAAAATAATTTTTCAGATATGTCAACTTACTTGCTTAATGAAATAACTTAAGAATTATAGAAAAACAACACCACGTACTGTGCTCGTGTCTTTCTTGTAATCTACTAGGACAAACAGTGAAACTTTTCGAAGTCACGAATCAAATAATCGATCGATGCGTAGACGAATCGATATTCGCCGATTAATTGAAACTTTGAAATGTCAAATTCCAAACACATTTAACTGTCTGTATAACACGTTGTCGTGGTAATTTGGAGTAACATTCAAAAAGAGAGACTGGATTTTGATATGTTGTTGTGTAATCAAGATTAATGTAATCGTTTGGAAATTTTTATCACAGAAACCATTACTGATTCAGTAACGTTGCGTGATATTCATGAATCTTAGGTGTTTTCATTCATCAGTATGAATTGTTTCCAACAATATCCTTCGATTTAAATCTGTCTCTTCGACAATTAACTTTGCATTTTCAAAATCAAACGTGTGATCGAACTCAATCGAATGTTTTGTCAAGGCAGTGTGTTGTGTTGGATGTAAAATGATGTTACGCTTGTGTTCTCTGATGCGTGCTTCAAAGTATTTCAACGTTTGTCCAATGTATACTTGGAGTTACACCATTACAGGGAATAGAATAAACTATATTCGAACTGTTTGAAAGTGGTACTTTGTCTTTAATTGGTGAGAAAAATTTTGTTAACTAGTGTGGTATTTCACAGATTCTGTGCATACCTGCTTTCAATTAAATTGATCGCACCGGTGCGCCAAGAACATCAACTTTCTTATATTTTGCAAGATGTCCGAATGCTTATGATTGGGTATATTGGGAGTACACACTGGCTGACAGTGGCAGTGACGCGTTTACGAAATTGTTGGCACGAACAGAGCGAGGTTACGTAGTTGATCGTTTAGCCCGCGGCCGCAATCACCTGGTTTATCCGAAGAGGGAGGTTTCGAGTTCCCGAAAATCGAGAGCGGCCAGTAGAACCGAAGGAGCGTAGTCCCGAAACGGGGGTGGGCGAACAAATTGCCGCGAAAGGAGAAACGAGGCCGGAAGTGACACGATCGTTGTCAAACCCATTGTCTCGGCTTTAGCGGATGCAGTGAAACGTCGGGGCCAGGCCATTTAGGCTCATCCGCTTTAATTGGCTTCGTTTGTAATTACGGTGGAAGTGGCTTGCGACGGGGCAGCGCACTGTCGGAGACAATAAGAAGATAGGAAAGGCGGGGGTGGCCTGCGCGACTCGAAATACCTCGAATACTGCACGTTGACGTGGATTGCGGCCTGAAGAGATCGTGGAAGTGGGTTAGAGAAGTGCAGCCATTGTGAGAGGGTCCTTCTAGCCCGGAAAGCCCCGGTAGAAGTTCCCTGGTTGAAACAAAAGCTCCGACCCTCGTTTCACTCTTTCTTTTATCGTAGTTGGGTATTCGATGCCCGATCATCGCTCCCACCCTTGCTACGCAATACCTGAAACATTAACCCCTCGCGACTCCGACGCCAGGCGAGATCATCTTGGCCCTATATTTTATTTCTCGAGCAAACGGCAAATAAATCGAGCCTTTTTTCTTCCGCCATAACCGATTCTATGAATTAATTCAGAGGATATATTCTAGTTACATAATAAATATGTCTCTTATATCGATCGTATTATTGTTAATAACAAAAGTTTAATGTCCTCGACGCTACGGTTCGATCAATTACTACTGAGAAATCAAAGAACAATTTTGCAGATTGTCAAATAATCATCGACGTTTCGATTCTAGTTTGAATCCTTTTCAAGATAATAGTTACATAATAATTGCCGTCAATTTGCTGAACCGGATAACTCAATAATATAAGAAGTACGATAGACCCCCTTATGACGCGATCAAAAAACTGTCTTGAAAAATGCATACATGTGTACTTTATAAGATGCAAAATAAGATATTGTTTAATAGATGTAAAGTCATATGTCGTACGATGACCTTTTTTCTTTTTTCTTTTTATCTATTTTACGTCGCTTTCAACTCTTTGCTAACTCTCTATGCAATTGCACTAATTAAATATATAACAATTACATGTTATTGCAAGCTGTACCCGCGACTTTGTCCACGTGCAATAACAAATCCTGGTTGATCATTAACGTAATTAAATTTTGAATCGCCAAGGTGGTCTCGGATAGAGATAGAGATATTATTTTTCGACAAGAAAATTTCACGAAATTAATGAAAAAATGATTAGAAAAAATATATTTATTACGATAAGTGGGTAGGAATAATTTTCTAACGAATTTCAGTGTAATAGAATATCCTGATTGAATTACCTGCGAAATTCCCCCACCCAAATCCCCCACTCTTAACCATTGACGAAAAACCAAGGTGACAACGGCAGTACTATCTTGGCCGTGGTCGGAGTAACCTTGTCCCGTTCCTTCTCACGATTTTCGATTATGTGTTTTGTCCTTCACAGTTATTGACACGCGCAAATGGCGCAGTTGTCCTGTTAATCCAACGAAGGAACATAAGATTCGAAAAAGATTGTAAGTACCTATATTTGACATTAGTATTTTATAATCCAGAATTAATATTCTCATGTATAAAAATGGATATAAGATATTCATAAAACAACGTAGAAAGCTGGGCTCTGAGACATTATACGCTGTGTATCTTCGAAAAAATGAACATTGAATTCCGTGACGAGAGCATCCGATCGATAGAGAATATCAAGTTGATTTTCTTTTCGAGGTGATTCTACTTTGTCCGGTTGCGATCGTTTGTAGCTGCGTGCTCCATTTTTCATGGTTAAACAACAGAGAAAAGTGGCGCACACTGTGATGTAATTAACGTTAAAAGATCCCCTTCTACCTTTGACTCTCAGTTTTCAAACGATTCCAGTAAATTAATCTTTCTGTAGAGTGCGCTCGCGTACACATTATACACGTGTGGGTTCAGTCGACTGCCGTCATTACACGCGTTTAACAGAAAATGCCAGATCGAAAGTAGACGAAACTGTACCGCGAATAGTCTCCATAATACGGTCCATTAAATAAGAAATTCACAAAGCGAGGCTCGTGCGCGCGGCGAAACATTACGCGACCGAAGCGGTCACAAGAATCAACGTACTGTGAACAAACTCGGTTTCACTGTGTTTCCAAAAACAATGGTTCACTCTATTATTTGCGAAAGACCTCAATTTATCCCTTTCGGTTCTGTTTCATTTTTTGTTCACGCGATGTAATAGCAATATTCTTTACACTGTATACTTTACACTTAACAATTTTCACTTTAACGATAATTTAAAGGCTTACCGAGATATAACATTTTTACCATTAAATATGTTTCGTTATAGTTATCGATCCAATTTAATCTTAAATATTGTGTCGAGTTGTTCATAAGCTAATTCAATTGATCTCTTTTTAAGTTTTTTTTTTATATTTTACTGGAAATGCACTCGTGCAATTACTTTCAACGTTAACAATTTCGTACAAGCACTACATTTCAAAAACACAGGTAATCACTCAAGTTTAAAAGTTTATAACTTTTGAACCATTGATCCTCCACAGAATAAATAATCAATTATATCGATCGCAAATATTTAATAAATTTTAAATTAATATTTTCGGCGCTACAGTTTCGATAAATTTTTAATCACATAGCTATTTCGCAAATACGCCTAACGTTTCGGTTCTAGTTTGCACCTTTGTCAAAGGTAAATTGCGTCTACAAAACCAAAAAAATATATATAATGTAAAGTATGTAATATACATGGATTGAAGATGACGAAAATATTAATACATACTTGCTATTAACTTTAATTATGTAATTTAAACATTGAAACGAGTTGATTTGAATTGTATGAGACATTTAATGTTGTATTGAGACACTTAATTGTATGAAACTCTCCACATAATATAGGAACAAGGTAAAAATTTCTAAGGGAAAGGCAACAATTACTGTTGAAAATTAATAGTTGATAATGTGCGGAGTGGGTACGGTGGTAGTGGGAGTCGTGAAGCGATAGCGAGGAAGAAGTTTCCTGGAATAGATTTTGACAGGCCGCATCCATAAATAAAGGTATACCGACGACGATATCAGTCTTAAAAACGTGTAGAGAATGCAATATGGCTTGCTGCGAGAGGCGCAGAGCGTTTGAATTCAAAGCCCGATGACCAGAATCCTGTTTTCGTTTCATTATACTCGTTTATGCGACTATGCTCGCTCAGGCAATCCGGAGCTCGATACAGCTATTACTCTCAGCCAATATTCGCCCGCCGCTCGGAAACAGACATTTTTGAGAACAGTTGACCACGACGGATGCTTTGAAAATTCGATTTCGCCGAATCGATACGCGAACAACTGCTATAAGCGTATACCGAACTCATTCCCATGTGTTTGCCTCGGATTCGCACGGTGCAAACAAATTTTTACTGAAACAGATTTCATGCAATTAGAACAAAAATGAACGCAACGAAACTGTAAAAACGTTCAATGAATTTACTTATATCTTCGGGTTGTTTTAGCTTGTTACAGTAAAAACAGAATTTAAAAATACTGTTGTATAATTTTCAAGCTATATTAAATATGTTCAGAAAATATATAAATTTCCATTTCGCTCCAGTTTGTTGCAAATAAGGTAGAAAATTTTCTATTTTACATAAAGACCTGTTGCGTACTTCTTACATAATATTATCAAGTTCGATAATATAATATAATATTGTCATGTACACAGAATAAAAGTATTTTTCATGGGAACATTTTATAATACGTTCAGTTTTATCGCGAAGCTTTCAATAATAGTAAGTGATTAAGTAGTTCAAGAAAACAACTAGGAAAAGAGCGTGCGTTTATAATTATAACATTTGACGTAATTGTTCTTTGAAAAAGATGTTCTCGTGACGGTTGTTGAATGACGTGCTCCAGTTCGAGGACAATTCGTCACGAAAGTCACACGGTTGCCAATTGTCGGATACTCGAATCAAAGTGACAAAGATTCTGAGGAAGTTTAATGAAACTCTGTGTATATACAATCCTTAAGAATTTTTGTGGAAAAATTGTTTAACCTAACGTTCAACTTAATAGCAGTATTTGATTAAAACTTACTCGCGTTTGTTCTTTTGTCATTTTCTATTTATTGCAATACATATTTAGTTCTCCATTCATTTATCTATCGTTTATATTTCCTTATGTTTTACACTGTAATACTTTACGTATGTGTTTACAGTATTATTATAATTATGCGTGTACCATTTGTAAACAAGACCATCCTCAATCATTCTCTCGTTTGCATACCTTCGTTACTCTCTGTGTGTTGACACTTAATTGCAGTGGAATCTTAATTAAGTTCATCGGGCACGCGGCACGAATAATCGGGTTTTTCGGATAATCGGACAGTCATATTCTGATGCAGAAATAAATGCAATGACGAATCGATTACATGGTCAGGTCAGTACAGAAACGAGACGTCCAATTTGCCGGATAATGGACCGACGATACATTGATGCAAGAATAAATAATTCTTATTAAAATTTTCGTGTATGCCATTATTAAGTAATTATACCGTAGTAATCGGTACAGTTACCTTGGGTTAGAATAGACCACTGTAGTAAAATAAACTTCCTCGTATCCATCTAGTTAATCAAATACAAATAAAATTGTAATCGTAACGAACACATAAAGGTGGATATTTTGAAAGTAGTATATTTTTCAGAAGAAAGATACTCATCTTCATCTGAATGCCAGTTTACTAATTTTTCTCCGATTTTTTTTTTAAATGAAGAGCATTCCTTTACGAGAAGAATTCACAATGGCAATTAAAAATTAAAAAATTAAAGAAATTGTCAGAATTACTCGTCTTTTATAACGAATATTTTTCGAGTTCGAGACCGTACCGCATTAATACAAATATTGTTTAATAGAAAGTGATATTTGTACATAAGTTTTATTATTTGACGTAGATTTCATTTATATTTAATTTTTTTTTCATGTAAAGAACAATATTAACCTCGCGGATCGGACTGGACAGTTATGCAGATTATTAATGTTTAACGCGTTACGTTAAAAGTCCTCGTCAAATTCCTCGAACAATAGCGGACGAAGTTTTATTTAACAAAGATGTCTGGTAGGACAAAGAATGGCGTTCTCAGGTTTTCGAAAGGATGGTCGGACAATTTTCCTTTTCTGATTGT
This sequence comes from Lasioglossum morio, assembly GCA_916610235.2. Lineage (NCBI taxonomy): Eukaryota > Metazoa > Arthropoda > Insecta > Hymenoptera > Halictidae > Lasioglossum > Lasioglossum morio. The sequence goes on from OU744323.1 coordinate 899,031, forward strand.
CATAATCCAGTCTGCGCGCCTCCCTTTCCGTTCCAGCTCCTCTTTTCCTACGCCCTTCGTTCCAGTCTGGTGAAAGCTGACTCGCCGTCTCCCTTCGGCCGACGGTTCTTAATAAAATCGGAATTGTTAAGCGGCTCATTATAATTTGAAAAGGAAACTTCCACCGTAGGGAAGCCGACGTTCCACGGGCGAGAACAGAGAGGGGCGTGGAGGGGAGAATTCCGAAAAATTTGGTTCCGTGATTCGCCTCGCTCCCTTTCCCCCGATCTTGATTTCGCCGACGGCATTCTAATTCACGGATTCGAGAGAGCGACGTCGCGTCGGTGTGCGCATTTTTGCCTTTCTCGAGGCAAATATTTGTCTTCCGCGTATTTTATAGTCTGTACGCGAATTTTTTTGTGTGTTCGTTCTTTTAAACCTTTCGTCAATAGACGTCCACCCATTTTCAACGTTTGAAAAATTTTTTCTACGCTCCTCTTGAAAAATCACAAGGTCGCCCCGGAGACCCGTTCTTTCGAAGCTCCTCCATTGGTTTACACTTACGACCTCGAAATATAGTCGCTCGCTTTAAGTCCCGACCAATTAAATGTGACGATGTTTTTACGTTATTTATTATTTTAAATTGTAGACAGAAGGACTTCTACCGAAAGTGACGTGAAGTAAAAACAATGTGCGCGTGTTTAATAGATATAGTTTATTAACAAAAAATAATAGTGAAAGTGCTGGAAAATTTCTGGACCTAAAGTAATTGAAAAATAACGAACCACAGGTGTACCCAATTGGTTCTATTGCAATCTAAAATTCTTGTATTTCCTCTAAATTTGTTTCACACTTTCACGTATTAATATTTTCTTAATCTTCAATCCTTGTATATATATACATACTTTTCATTATATATATATATATTTTTTATATTTTTGGAAACGTTAGGCATATTTGCGAAATAGCTATTTGATTAAAAATTTATCGAAACTGTAGCGCCGAAAACATTAATTTAAAATTTATTAAATATTAGCGATCGACATAATTGATTATTTAAAATTCTTGTATTTTCTCTTTTGTTTCACACGGCACGTTTTCACAGAAATAATTTTCACGCGAGTTTCTAACACTACTTATGTGCTTCGACATTATTTTCGAAGTACTTTCTAGTCATTTCGTTTTTTAAGTCTTGATTTTCTGATTTTCGTATGACCATTTTATCCATTTCAAACGTCCGACAGATTAAGCTTGTTATCATCGTGTCAATCCGTCAGCAACGAACAAATTCAATGAAAATATTTTAGAAATTCACCTCGATGATTATATTCGAAACAGATCACTATACGGCTTCTTCAGAGACTATAATAACTGAGAGTACAGCGAGCTCATTACGTATGTTGAATAGAAAGTCACAAGAGTTAATTAAATGGCGACTGGGCGAGAGCTGGTGGCAATGGAAAAACGTGGACTCGAAAATCTTTTGAAAGTATTCCGGCAACCGAATCGGGCGAAGAAGGCAAGATGAAAAGCACGACGGACGAATAAAAGAATCGGTGAATTTCGATGGCCGGGGCTCCATCGAAATGTCGAGGCTCCCGGCGAATTCTCTTTTCCACGTCGCGCGCTGCTGCGAAAACCGCCGCCGTTTCGCGATTTAATCGATAGCTCGGCCGAGAGTTCCGGCACAGAATAAACTGCTGGTAAAAATCGGAGTCGAAGAAGCAATTCTTGTTGTCACATATCTGAAAATATCAACCAGTCGCTTGAAGACGGTAGCGTCCTACAACGACATTTTATCCAGCATTTTTGACTACTGAAAATCCCCATTTTTCTATTATCGAGAAATTAGAACGCGAATCCCTTCTTCTGTTATTTGTAGATACATTTTCCCAAAACTTTCTGTAACTTTTATTTCTTTTAATACGGAACACATTATCGAAAAAAAACCAAGATTTAACCCTTAAATGCACGATATTTTTAAGTATTTATATATTTAAGTATTGTATGAGGTATTATATCAATTTCATATTTATCAAATTTAAAAAATCATAGAGAATGGAAATATTGTAGGTCAGAAGAAACGTTTAATTTTCGAGTTAAAATAGCTCCGAGTGCAAAGGGTTAACTCATGAATTTGACTAAACAGTATCGAAATTTCTTTTTGTATCACTGTGTCAGTTTGACACCGAGGGGCAGATTCAGTTCGTGAAATGAGGGATGATCGCTATAGATGCAGGAAAAAAGATGTGTCGACCTGAAAGAAATGGTCGAAGTAAATGTAACTGTTGATTTTCCAGCAGATCTCCACGTCCCGTGGATCCTGCAGGTGCGAAGCGTGGTGGAATGTCGTGAAGGTAGTGTGGGGACACTTAATCTGTTGATTTAAACTGTCGATTTAATCTGTCCATACACCTGCGTGCGTTCGGTAATCTAGGATTAAATATACATAGAAGCTATCGAAGAGTTTACTCGCAGGGAAAATGGCGAAGAGCGAGCCACCTAATTTTTGTTGCCGGTAAACAACGATATAAAATGGGCGCACGGAGCCGAGAAAATTCCCCGAGAGGGTGGATAGAGAAAGTGTGTAAATAAAGACGGCGCGAGTTACAGGCGCGAAGTGTCGATCAATTCGAGTGACTGCTCGAACGTCGGCGAACTATCGATCGCAGCGAGTCGTCACGTCCACACGGCACACGGTAACCGGTAACGAAGACACGCAATAACACCTGTCGCTTGTTCGAACAGCGAAGAGACCGGGGTTCAAGTACAACACACCACCGGGCAATACCTTTTTCACTCTCGACATCAGTGCAAACCATTTTAAGGATTCTATTCGTCGCGTCGTGGTATTGCTTTTCGTAGTCCGTCATCCGTTACGCCCGACGCATAGTAATCGTCGCCGGTCATGAATACCTGAGCGAACGAACGCCTCGACGAAAGAAATGTTAACCGTGTCTCCCGGTAGAAATGGAAGGAGAAGACGGTTCTACGACCAGCAGAATCTGATGCTGAGGAGAACGATCGGACGAAGGAAACGGAAACGCGAACGGACCCGGGATGAATGAAGAATTGAATTTCTTGCGCCGCTTTTAATCCGCGGACACTCTCGACCAGCCTCGGCCACCTTTCATCGCGTTCGTTCCCTCTGCTACCATGCACTCGATTTTATACAATTTCAGTCCTCGAAGAATAATCCTGTTCATTCACGACCACGTCACTTAATCCTTCAGACTCGAAATTTTTTCGTCCAACGTTGCTCCTCTCTCTATCAGTTCGAATCCCTTATTCATAACTCGAATTCCTCCTTTGACATTGAATAACTTCATTCCATAATTGAACCTAATGATTTCTACCTTGCTGGAGGAAGTGTTAGACGAATCGTCCAAGAATAATTCTGTTCGTTCACGACCACGTCACATAATCCTTCAGACTCGGAATTTTTTCCTCCAATATTGCTCCCTCTCTCTATCAGCTCGAATTCCTTGTTCATAACTCGAATTCCTCCTTTAAAATTGAACAACTTAATCTGCTGGGAAGAAGAGAACCGAATAAAAAGTTCCAACAAAAGTTAGTACATGGTATTGATCTATCTACAAAACTGTATAAAAAATATATTTATTTACCCCTTAAAATGCTGTATACTTTTTGGCAATATTAATAACGATGTGAGTTCCTCAAAAACTTGTAGAATTGAAAATGAAAAATAGATATGTTTAATATACGTATTTATTGCTAGATAAATCATCTACAATAGTTGACGATGAAAAAGGAGAAAATACATAAAATATGAAAAATTACAAACAAATTACTTGCAAAGTGATTAAGGAAAAATACTTTCTGGGGTCCCTATAGGACCCCACTCAGCATTTGAAGGGTTAAATGCAAAGTGTTTAATTTGTTTAATTCCTTCTGCAGTTGCACTTCTGTCGCTGGAACAACTATAATATATAAATATAATGGAACACCCATAATATATAAATATAATGTAGATTGTTCGCAAGATAGCCCGTCGATACGCTGAAGAATGAATAAAAATAGAACGCTGGAGATAAGAAGAGGAGAAGTACGGACTTGAGAAGTTTCCACGGCTACGTGGAAACACCGTCGAGATAGGAGGGAGGGAAGGAAATTACACTGAAAGATTACTTGAGCAGATTTTTGTCCAGCTTTCAGTCGTCGGTCTCGATCGTCACGTCATTCCGCAGGGCACGTACTTTGTCTCTTTCTGGAAAGGCGAATTGTCTGTCGTGCAACTTCAGATGTAACTCCACGTTTGCTCCGAGAGAGAACTTGCGCCGCTGTGGGGCTCCGGTTTTTCTCATAAAAATGGTAAAACGGAGAAACGCTTTCTCGTTCAGCCTACGGCAGACAATTATTTCCTTTGAAAGATTATACTTGTAACCAAGACAAAAGAAATTATAGGGAAAAACTGTCTACGGAAAGACATTCCATTTTTTTTTTCCGTCAATGCTAATAGCCCGACGGCCATTGTAATTTGACGATATCGTATTTGTGGACAGATTGCGTTGGAAATTCGAAACGGAAGACTTCTGAAGAAGTTCTTAACGAGCTCGATGCTTTCAGTAATTAGCTTCGCTAACATTATGAATTTTGTATTCGTTATTTGTCGATTTTAGATCAAATGCGAAACAGCAAAAGTATTTCAAGAAACTAGAAATTATTACGAAACTAAATAAACAATATCCTGCATCTTCTAATTAATGGAGGCAATTTTGTTTTTAATATGAAAACAAACGTATTAGATGTGCATGATATTATTTCATTTATTTTTTGTTGGATTTGTTCCACATGCTACGTTTGTACACCGTGTATTAAATAATTTCAATGATATCAAGATTTCCGTGCGTGATTCATATTACACGAATGTTTATAATATTTACATATGCAATACGAGTTAAGACGATTTCATACTTAGGATAAATTCGTTTTTGTATTTGGTTTAAAATGTCTACTTCTTCGAATGAATTTTCGGGTATTTTCATATTCTGCTTTCTTGTCTGCTGCCGACTGGATATTGTTGGGTGTATACAACTTTTTTCTTGCATCTATGTATTTGGGGCAACTGCAGAATATGTGGTCTATGCTGATATTAACGTTACAACGGTCGCAAAGTTTTTTGCTTCATGATTTTTTTATAAAGCTGATATTCAGAAAGTTACACCGGACTGTACCACGAATTGCTTTCTCTTTTTTTTAAATTAAATTCATCAAGTTCCCTTTCGTTTCCTTAGTTTTGTGAGCACCAATCTTTTTTTACAATATAAATCTGTGAAGGTAAACTTACAATTCTTTAAAATGAAGGAATTAGCAATATGTGAATTCTCTTAATAATAATACTTTTGTGAACAATAGTGTTCATCGTGTTTACAACACACTTTATTCGAAATTTTTATTGAAATAAAACTTTTGCCCAACTCTGTACGTAACATGCAACATTATGGTAAAAATATTACGTGCCTCGGAATTGATAAAACCCTAAAAAAAAGTTGTATCGAAATAGAAAAAAAACCGGGGAAAAATTTCCAATACAATTTTTTTGTAAAACTACATATTGGAAAAAAATTGTATAGGCGAGTGTGGCTGCGTGTGTTGCATGAAAGTTCAAAAGGTCCAGTCGCGACATATAATTTCGATTTGTAACAGTTCCCAAGAATATAAAAATATCATTGAATCGAATCGTTGGATTTTGCAAATATATTTTCAAGGTCCAGATGCGAAATGATTTTCTCGCATGGCGGTGCAAAAGATATTCCGAATGTAGATTGATCGCGGAACACTATACAATGAATGACCCTAATACCAGGGTATTGTGGGATATTATCGAAGCGTCGGTGCCGTGTTTCGAAATTATCGAATGGCTAACAGGCCTGTATTCGATCTCACAGTCGTTAGCGAGCGTTAGCGAGCTGCGAACTGATTCCCGAAGCCAAGTAATTCGAAATATCAATTAAACGCCGCTTCTTTTCGCGGACACGAGTTGGAAGAGTAATTTGTCGAGGAAATGGCGTTCCGGTGCCGCGATAGAAATCAATTTCTCCGTTGTCCATCCATCCTGCCTATAATTCCTTGTGCATTCGATGGCTACTCTGATAGCGTCGTTCTAATCCGATCCTACTTGGTTTACACGGCGGCGAGTCGAATTTAATCCGCATCTAGTTCCGCACGAACACGCTGCAACCGGTTGAAGGGCTTTCCGTTTGCCGTCGGATAGAATCGAACGGCGACCCACGGGTATTATTAGACGGTGTGTATCGCGAAAACTTTCCCGGTTCGTCCACTTATGCTGCTTGCTCGGCAATTTTTCGACGAATTTTTTACTCAGCACACAGAACGCGAGACGCGTCTAAAAACTATAACGCGACAGATATTACGTTTCACGGAAATCCATCGTGGCATCGATGCCCCGATATTTGATACTCGCGCATCTCGATATTCCAGTCAGAATTCACCCTTTCCACTCCATAATTATAGTAAAGTCGCGATTCCTGTCAAACAGCCTGTGCTCTGCACGGACAACTATCGCAGACCGACATTCATTTTGTATGACCGCGTCTAAAAAGCCGAACGTAGAGAAGAACAGCACGACCGTGGAGTGGGTAGGCACCTGACAACTATCGCGTACTAGCTCGCTGACAAATATCGCGACTTTATTGTATTCCTCAATTTTACTACCAACAATTGTCTACTATTATTTTTCTTTGTTCATCTTACCCTACTATTTTTGTTTCGAACATTTTTCAAAAAAAAAATAAATACTTCCCGAGATTTGAGTATTCGGCAGCTCGAATTTCTCATGTTTCACTGATTATAACTCTCCATTATTGAGCTTTGTGTCCATTACATCTTTTGTTCAGTAGATCATAAGCTACAACATATGAAAAATCCAACTGATTTAACCGGGATAGATTTTCCATATAATTAGTGCAGGGTTCTTTTTGTATTAATTGTAATTAAAAAGCATCCAACTGATTTAACTGAGATAGATTTTCCATATGATCAGTGCGGGGTTCTTTTTCTATTAATTGTAATTAAAAAGCATCCAACTGATTTAACCAGGATAGATTTTCCATATGATCAGTACGGGGTTCTTTTTGTATTAATTGTAATTAAAATGCATCCAACTGATAATCCTTTCAGGAGCAAAATGAAAATGCTGTATTATCGCACCCTCGACGGTGAAGGGGTTAAAGTATCCCCTCGCACGTCGACACCTCGCACGCAGTCTTGTTGGTAACCGAGTCGCGCCATATATATTCCGCAAACCTTTTTTCCAGCGGTCTGAAAGCTAGAATGCGCCAGTTAGCATCGTGGGAGGAATTTTTAATTTAACCGGGGGTGACAGTTCGCGTCAGTGGCGCGGAAAAAGGGACCTCCTGGCCCGACCGCCTTATGGCACTTCTTTTTCGTACGTGGGAAGCTACACGTCTCGCTTTCACGCGTCTCTCAAACGTTCTCTTTTCTCCTTGTTCTCTCTTTACCCTTCTTTTTTTTTTCGAACGCACAGGGTGGTCCCCGAGGGTCTCGCACATATACATACGTCAACGTAGGAAGTAAGCATGGCTGGGTTCTCCGCAAAGGCGATACCGTGTCTGTGACCGGTGTGCAACCTGCAACCGTATAGTTATAACGTTTGCTAGTTATACCCAACTGATTTCCCATATGGCGCCACTGAGAGCCGGATTCCCGGCCAGGTGAGAAATTCCACGTCGATGCGTGAGATTGTTTTATTTTCACCGAGATATCAGCGAACCACGAGCCAACGACGATTTCAACTATTATTTACTGCTCGTGTTACGTCCTAAGTTGGACTTTTTTTTTATTAGATAGTAAATTTAAAGATTTTATTAAAAGATATAACGCTATAAAAGATATAAGCTATTAAAAGATATAATAATTCGGGTAATTGAGGATTTCTTAGAACTAATTGGCTTTGATTGTGAATTTTGGAACGTAGAAATCGAAGTCAGGTATTTTAAATTATTTGAAATGTTGATTTTAGATAAAAAGAAATTAAACAAAATATATTTTAAACATCAAATTTCAGATACATTATGTTATTAGTATCTTATTATAAATTGTTAGTATTTATCGATAATCGAATCTCGCTTCTTTTTTGGGTATCAATGATTCTTTAGGTAACTTCTTGTCTCGTAAGTTTTCGTTTCATTTTTCATTCTTTCTTCACAGTACTTTTACCAACGTATTGTGAGACTTTTCTTTCTGGGACCAATAATTTCGTATTTTTTCATCACACGATCACAAGTAGACTTTGACAAGATTCCTATCTAACACGTAGCACTCGAGCTCGCTGAATTATCAAGATCAATTTACTCGGGAACGACGCGTCAAATGAAAGAATTTTATTCTTTCTTTTCAACTCGCTGCTACGTGGAGAATTACTTCGCGATCGATCGTCCACGGTATACGGGACACCCTGTACAGTGCCGGACAAATGAATTCGGACACAAACATTTCTCGTTGTGCTCGTTCCCTTTCGATCGTACAAATGTTTTGGTTCGCGGGCTGTTTGCATGTGGACCCACTGCAACTGTGACGAAAGTGACAGAGAACTATGTTCCGCGGTACACAAAATAAACTAGATTTTTATCAAAAAATCTTTGATATTTAAGTTGTTATGTTTTCGCGAAGAGAAATAATTAATAGAACCGTAAGCCTGGAATCATTTTAAAGCTTGAAGTCACTGGATCGTGTATCAAAGTTTTGAATACTGAGATAAATCATAACATGAAATTGATGATTTCGGCGCCGGGTTCGATCATTTATAGAGAACAACAAGTATGCAATTATTTAAACATGTTTCTCGACGTTTCGATCCCTGTGTGGATCTTTCTCAAAGAGACATTTTTTGCTTCTGAAAAATAGTATATGTATAATATTTTTTTGAAAAACCATATTATGACACAGCCGCTTGAACCAATAAAAGAAAATTAATATACGTACTTGCTGTGGCAAATAGTAACAAAACATTTGAACACAACATTTGAAAAGAAATTCACCTTTATAAATCATAACTATGTACTGTTCTTACGTACATATCTAAATTACAGTATGAAATATGTGTTTAAATATTCCTATTTTATGAAGGGAAATAAATATTCATAAATAAAACATTTATTTTGGGATATAATGAACATTTTAATTATTTCCTCGGGTCTCGATTATCCATCGGACCTTAATCTCTCCGGGCTGTTCGTATTTAATGTTCCTGTTTAATCGAGATCCTACTGTATTTTTATTTAACTTCAGAAATTAGGAGCATATGCTTCAAATGAACACTACTAAAAGAAATGCAATATAATGCTGCATAAAAATCTGCAGTAAACGAGTCCAGCTAATTTGTTCAAATACACCTGAATGAAAATAATCAACGAATATCAACGAAATCGATAAAAATGAAAAAGAAATACAGCAACGAAACCATGTTTGTTATAAAATCTCAAAAAGCAGAGGAAGATGAACAGAATAAAATCCATATCATAATACGAAGAATAATAATACACATTGGCGAGTGCATTCAAATATGTATCATTATATTCTGAACGCTTTTTATTTTCCAGATCGGTGACCGCCCATTGTAATTCTCCTCGTAGTAAGTACACAATAAGACTGGAATGGCGACAGTTCGGAAGCAGAATCGTTAAACACGAGTAAATCGCGAGCAATAATGATATAACCAGCCGTTTGTAAAATGATCCGCGATATTATCGCATCTCGGAGAAGAGACAGCGATGTTTAATCCGGCATAAAAATCGGCTGGTAAACAAGGCGAAATAAAAGTCGTGAACTCCGGGCGAGTCGGTGTGGCCGATGAACCGATGCCTCGGCGTTTCGTAACGCTCGAATTTGCATTCGGCTCGTGTGACGAGGAAATAAAAGAAAAAGAGAAGGAGGAACGAAAACGTAGGGAAACGAGCTCCGTTGCCGATCGAGAGATCGTTAGAAACTAATTGCAATCCCACCACGTGTCTCCTCCTCGACGTTCCGGCGGAACGCTTTAATTTCGCGTGGTTTTCAGCCGGAAATCCACCGGTAACCGGTTCGCTCGAGTGTGTCGATCGTGGCCCATTATTGCTAACAAATGCGCGACGGAATTGAAATCAATGGCTGCCCGATCGTTCCGTTCCGTTCCCCTACCATATCCCCCCCCCCCCCCCCACCCCGTTTCAGCGCACAGCTCACAGAAGAACGAAAAGAAAAAAAAAGGAGAGTCGAAATTATATCGCGTGATTTCAATTAAGGCTGTCGACCAAGCGTAAGCAATTAGAATGTCCATTCTACCGCGTGTTCTCAATCACTATTTAAGCTGGCCCGGAAGGGCACTGATTCGATTATCAGGGCAAAAGAAGAGTTGAATTTTACGGATTACCTTCGAGTGCTGTCGATCATCTTTTAAACAGCAGCTGCTTGTACAGGGTGTTTTCAAATTGTATGTCGGTCGAAAAAAACTTCAGGCACAATTGACCCTGACCTTGAATCTCATGGTCAAATCTTTTCATTGCATCGTGCAGCACTAATCGCGACGAATAAAATTTATTCGACGATCTCGTCGAATTTTCTCGTGTGGAATCATTTTGGGACACCCTGTAGACACGTGGAACGAAGGGCGCCATTTTGGCTGTTAGTGTGAGAAAAATATTGATGCGTTAAATGTCTAATTAATAGAAAGATTCACACGTCGATTTTTTCGTTCGCAGAAAGATAAATATAGGCTTTTATTAAAATTTAAATAACATGATTTGATTTTTATCGATCATAAAAAATATGTACTTTTATTTAAAGAATATATACATATATACTCTTAAGGGGCAGCAATTTGTCTTTTTATCCGGGATGGAGTAATCGGTAGAACGGTTCCTGATTTTAGCGAATAAAACGTAACAATAGAAAGAAATTCTATCTATATTTCTATCAGTTGAGCATTACTTTTCGAGAATCAAAGGAAAGTTGCAAACGCCAGTGGTAAGAACCAATTAATCGTCCGACGTAGCAGTCGGCGACGTTGTCGTCGCGGCTAATGAAGTTCTTCGTTCTGGATCGAGATTTATTCTCCAATACCAGATGCCAAACTGTCATCGACTGGACTGTTGCCAGCGGCTTCGGCCATCCGGATGAATATTTAATGTTCGGTCGCGCAATTCTGTAGGCTGTGCAATATGTCACTGCACATTTTACTGTCATAGGGAAACGCGGCTCTCGAATGCGTGGCTTCATTTCACGCATCGTGTAAATACCGGTTACTCGTTCGGAGAGATGTTCGACAAGGGTGTACGACACAGATAAAGAGGGAGAGAGAGAGAGAGTGCCTGTGAAATCGATATCGGACCACCTTCTACCACGCGCTAAGCGGCTATCTTTTTTTCGTTTTCAAAAAATCAATTTTTTGCATTTCCTTCAAGTATACCGTGTTGAAGAATATGTTAGCAATATAATTTATAGTTTAACCTATAAGTACGTTTTGAAAAACTGTTGCTTTTCAAAACGTACTCTATAAAAAGATATGTAACTCGGGTAATTCTCCTAATTTTTCCTTTTATAAAATAATTCGTGCACTCGAAATATCCATAAACAAGTGTGCAAAATTTCAATCTAAAAGGTTCAGTGGTTCTCCTGAAAAAAATTCATGAAAATCGGTGAAGAAATGATCTCGAAAACTCTTGCTTTTCAAAACATACTCTATAAAAAGATATGTAATTCGGGTAATTTTCATAATTTTTCCTTTTAATAAATAACTTCTGTATTCCAAATGTCCATAAACGAGTGTGCAAAATTTCAATCTAAAAGGTTCAGTGGTTCTCCTGAAAAAAATTCCGGAAAATCGGCGAAAAAATAGTCTCGAAAATCAGAACACCCCCTTAAATGATTTTCGATCGATTGCGGCAGTCATTGCTCCCTTTTTCGATATGCTTTTAATCCAGCTCTTGTTCTGTGCTTTTCTATTTAAACCGTGCGTTCAGCTTCCAACGTTTATCTTCGACGCGAGATTAAAAATGCTTCGTCAAACGGCTCGCGCGATTTCAGATAGATAAGAGAGCGCTTTTAGCGATAAAAACGTTCGACGTGATCGATATTCTTATCCGCGTTCGAATCATTTCGTACGTTCGAGAATAATAATGTGAATTCTATTCGCGTGTTTGTCTCTGGATAAACGTTTTTTGTATTTATATTTATAAACGTCACATCCCTCTTGCGGTTATCAGTGACCGAATTTACAAACGTTGATACACGAGCGCGGAATTTCAGTTATAAAATTATAATATAAATTGGGATTTTAAATTGCGATTTACACCTAACCCATATTCCTCGTTTTGAAAAAAAATCAGCTTATACAATATTTTACGGTTGTAATGGCCGATCTTCTCCATTTTCGTTCACTTAATTATTAATATACTGTTATAGAGATGTCATATTTCACCCAATATTATTTTCCGTTTTTCACGGCAACGTTTTCTATCTTCTTGCTTATTTATTCTATAATACTATTGACCTGAAATATGGAGACTAACGCGTTGATCCCATACAGAAAAGATTGTTCATCGCGTCTCGGAAGCACCCAGCATCAACATTGTCTCATAGAATGTGAAACAGAAATTGATTTCGTTTACCCCTAGAATGGATAGAAAGTTGCCAAGAAATACAGGGTGTACAAGCAATATTTTATAGTTGATAATATAGTAAACTGAAATGCAAAATCTTATATCAATTGATCATTCGTTTTTTTTTCTGTACTGCTGTTTAAAAATTGTAAGAGTAACGATATCGAACTAAAAATATTTATTGAATGAAAAGCACACAACCGTAATTCGCGTCCGTATTCGTGATCGTATCGTATCGTATAAATTTCGACGTGAATGTGTATTCGTTTTTCGAGAGAATCTCTCTGAACCGCGCGAATGCATCCTTTACATATGTGTCTCGCTCTAATGTTTTACATGCTTTCGTTTGTCTTCATTTCGTTTGTCTTCATTCTCCGAATCTTCTTGAAAAACAAGGCCTCGTGTCAGCTGTTCGTTTACGCCGTTGGTTACGTAGTCAATCGATGTATCGCATCTACAATTATAAAAAATGATTACAATTGAACACGTACAGAAAATCTTCCTAATCTCGCTCCTACAAAATCTTATATCTCCCCTACTTGTTACTGTGACCTAACCCTTTAAGAAAACCGCGGAGAACATTTTTAAAAAGGAGAAACATATTTCGAATAGCCTTAGGAATTCATGTTGTAATTTCTTATCGGTGCACAGGTTCGATCATTATGTTAAAAACTTTTTAATTTTTAATAAATGCTTATTCCTCAGTGATATACATCGGTGGTTCACTCCGTGTGAACCGATTTTGATGCTAATATCAGGACGAAACGTTCCTTTCCTTTTATGGGTGACATCACATAAGTTAGAACCACCGATGTATATCACTGAGGAAGAAGCATTTATTAAAAATTAAGAAGTTTGTAACATAATGATCGAATCTGTGCGCCGATAAGAAATTACAAGATGAGTTATCAAAAATACATTTACGATCGATAATTGAATAACCTAGCCTTAGGAATTACGCTTTTCGAAGGAAACACGAGATTCTCGGGAACATCCTTTAGAAATCTTTAAATCTGGATGATTATTCGTCCGAAGAACTTGGAGTGATTTTGCGACGCAAATATCCTAACGTGTTGGTCCTCGAGCGATGCACGAGCTGTTCGAGAGAGACATGCAAAGAGAGAGAGAGAGAGAGAGAGAGAGAGAGAGAGAGAGAGAGAGAAAGAGAGAGAGTGGCTCGGTTGCGCGAGATTAATTAAATAACCTAAAAGCTTTCGTACGGTTCTACCTGCGTTCCCTGCTCGTTCATCCGCGCAGCAGATCGTACCTAATCCCGATGGAATTCGCGGGATCGTTCGTAAAAAGAACAAAGCGATTCGCCGCCGTATCGCGTTTTACCACGACGATCGAAGGGTGCAATTAAGTGTGCGCCGCCCTGGCGTTCAGAGCTACGCTCTCTCGCGCGTATTGCAATTTGTATGGAAATATGAGCTGGCTTCGAGTTTCGTAGGCAGTGGCTGAACGCGTTCAGATATATATTCGCGGCACAGAGTGCATTTCCTGTATGGTATCGCGAGACTCACCCTCTCGTTATCATTCGGAGACGGCCCGGTGGTTGGTCCCACCCTGCTCCTACCCTCCTCTTACATCGTCTTAACACACGAATGCTAGGAGGGACGACGAATACCTTCGCGTACACAGTCTGCCTCTATTCTTGATGCAAATGGCCCTTTTCACGCAGCCCCGCGTCAATACCTAATGTATTTACCATGCCGTTCGCGGATAGACGCAGGAAAACGCTACGCCGATGTGTGTGTTGGTCCCTCGCCATCGACCATCATCATTTTCCGACACCGTTGCTGCGTGTCGATGCTCCGGCGAAACCAGGCCATCGAAAAGTGGGAATTCGATGGCAATTTGCGGTCTACGGCCGGTGTTTACAGCCTGTTACGATGTTACACTTTCGAAATGAACTCTCGTCGGTCCCACATTTTCCCAACTTAATGTGTCCCTCGTCTGTCAAATCGACACTATGCTGAAACAGGTGAAATCAGACGAAAAGCTATTTAACTTTGATGATTGTTTCAGTGACAGTGAAGTGATAAAGGTAATTATTTATCATAACAACAATTGTATCATGTAATTTTTGTTTCAATTTTTTTAAGTGAAACTTCTTTTGGCAGGGTGTAAGCCTAATTCGCGACATGGAAAAGCGTAACGGTGAAAATTGGAGGTTGCGCCATATATCCTCTGTTCTCTCCGTTCAGAGCGGTGAGTAAGACCACTTTCAACCCTTAGCACTCGGCTGTCCCCTCTGAGGCACCACTAAAAATTGCTGTACCATTCTTCAAAATATTGTACAATGTAACATGATATTTGGTCCCCTCAGGGTTTCAAATTTATTTACCAATCCTGTTCCTCTTTCCGCTCTCACCTTCGCCTTTTCAGCGGGACCTATTTACTGTGTATGGTGGGTTCCGAACCACCTTTTGCCAACAACACGTGAAAAACACCCCGGGTGGGTCACTTTCCGGTTTTTTTACCAGACGGATACCCATCCTAGTGCCGTTCACGTTCCACATTGTTTAACTTCGGTGATCTAACGAGAACCGGTGCTTTCAACGGGACTACGGTTGTTGGCTCTTCAAAATATTGTTTACATTATTTAATATATCGGTATCTAATCAATTAGTAAACATTTAGGTACTGTATAAGGAAATGTACCAATTTCATATCCATAAAATTGCAAAAATTATAAGGTATGGAAATATTCTAGATCGGAAGAAATGTTTAATTTTCCAGTTAAAATAGCTCCGAGTGCAAAGGGTTAATATGCTAAAGTTCTGCAGTTGAAAATGGTAAAATTGTGTATTCGAAAAGATGCAAAACTGGGAAACGATGAAATTGAGGAATTGTGAAATTTTTAAGTTGAAGAGTAGAACATTGTGAAACAGTGAAATTTCGGGAAATTTCAAGTTCAAATTGAGGGAAATGTCAAGTTTATAAACTACTGAATAAATTACTACAGCAGGATTTCAACGTTCGCAACCGTTGTCGTTCATTCGAAACATAAATAATCAATTATATCGATCGTAATTGTTAAGTATTTTTAAATTAATGTTTTCGGCGCAACCGTTTCGATCAATTTTTAATCTAACAGCTATTTTGCAATAATGCCTAACGTTTCGGTTCTAGTTGGAACCATTTTCAAAGATAAATTCCGTTTGCTATCAACTTTACTTGTGTAATTTAAACATTGAACTGATTTTCGTTTTAATTTCGTTGTTCTATCAAGTGCAGTATTCAAAGCATAACTTTCTTACCAATTTACCCGACAACTTGTTATGTTAATTAATAATAAAAGTAAGAGAGTATTTAATATCATGTTTGCACATAGACTTGGATCGTTACTCTCGGAGCATTGCTTCGTAAGCAGAGATGTGTCATAGACAATTCGGAACACACGTTTTCTTTCACGTAAATGGCGTAGTCGTTAACGAAATCGGAATCTCGGCTCGGAACTTTCCACTTAGTCGGTCGAACGGCGGAATCACGCATAAATTCGAGTTATCGAAAGTTGAACTGCCTGGCGGAATATCCGCGAACGGTTCCGCACCTGCGACGATTAGCAGCTCGCCGTTTATTGTCGCGCGAAATTCCGATCGGATTCGGTGTTTACGATCAACTCGGTCGCAACGATGGGCTAATAGAGATTGAGATTCCCGGGGACTAATTCGATCAGCAGCCTCGGTTGCCTGGCCCCGTCACTTTATAAAAGCTGACTTAATCGGGGCAACTGTTCCGCGTGAAGCTTTTAGGTTAATGTCGAAGTTCCTTCGCCGTTTCGGAAAGTTTCGTTTTATCGCGTCCCATCGATCCGTATTGACCCCGCAACATGGTCTCTGGTACATCGTCGACGTCGCGTCGTCGCCCCGGTCATTCGACGTAGCTGCTTTCACGCCGCATTTCACCGGCCTTGTTCGCTTGCTGGAACCGACTCGGTGTAAAAACAAAGTGTGTTACACTGCATTACGTACGCGTGCAATGAGAACGAAAGTGCGTCGCACTCGTTCAATCGCGAACAAGGGGACACTCCGAGGCGTCCCGTTTCGCTGGAAAGAAACAAGGCCCTGCGTGACAATTTCTTCCGGAAATATCGCGATGTCCAAACTTTTATCACTGACTAGCTTTTGCCCGCGGCTTCGCTCGCACAGGGAACCGTTTCACGCCCTCGGAAATTCATATTGTCTCTCCATAATAACTCTTTAACCACCCCTCTTCACCCGTATATTATTATATATAAATAATATATAAAATATTACTATAAATACAAATGTTGCAATAAATAAATAAATCACAGAAATATTCAGACAGTGTTGAAATTCAATTAACACTTTTATTTATCGAGGTTCGAAATTCTCTGGAATAACGTGTTGCAAATAATCAACGTGGATTCATACAGTCTGGTTCCTTTGTTTTGGCCCACTGTTTTAGAATTGATATTGTAAAACTAGAAAAAAATGAGTTGAAGAAAACCAACGAAATGATATTATTCGTTCGAAAATTTAAGAGTGTGACGAATTAAAAAACCAAGATACGACGCGACGTTGCTTAAAAGTAATAACAGTTTTTCCAATGAACGGAAAAGTATTTCTGTACCTATAAATTGTTCACTTGCCAATGTACATTGAGCCATTTTTTTTTTCTAAAAATGTCGGACCCGGATAAATTCCGAATTCTCGCCGAGCATTCGAAAAGCACAATAGACTAGGTTCCATGTGAAAAAGATGGATTTGGCAGTCACCCATCCGTCAAAAATGTCGAAATTTTGCTTGCTGATAGAAAAGGGGATTTAAAAGCAATAATACTTTCCGATAGGAGCGAAAAGGAAATTGGAACTGAGTGGTTTATAAGCATAAAAATAATATTGAAATCGTGACGGCAATAGAGCTGTTATTTGTTAATGAAGAACCGTGGTCTGGATTTTTTGTTTTTTTTTTTTTTTTTTTTCTTAAGTGAAAGCTTTCATTAAAAGCAAACATCGGCGATTTCGCGATAGAAGCTCGCGAATCTCTGCGATGGTGTTTCATCGAGAACAAGCCGGACGCTGTTCCATTTCGGGATTACTCTGTAATTAGCGGTCAACGACGGACCAAAAGCGCAACTCGCTATAACTCGTCGATCGTGCATAACGATTTTTCCTCCAAGCTATTCCTGTCCTGTGTAACCTTGCTACGAGTTGGCATCGATTCAATGACCACAGCTGTCGCTCCATTGTGGTTACTTTGAAACGTGCAATTATTGTTCATTGGACTAGTTTCCGTAATAATCAATTTTGCAGCGTCGCGCGCGCAAGCAAAAATATTAATCTCCACACGCCCGAAGATTATGTGGAAAGATATATGTACACCGTTGTCAAACTACAACAACCATCGTATCACGATTGTGGGACACCCTGTACACGCAAGGAATAAAATAGGAATACCTTACGGTACTCATTATACGGTACTCAGAATAACAAACTTGAAATTTTAGTCAAATCTTTTCAATGTAAATGAAAAGTTTTTAATTCAAACCAGGGACCAAAAATAACAGTTATTCGAACAATTTCTACGATAAAAATCATTGATAGACAGTTGATTATCATTAAAATCTAAGATAATCTACACAGAAATATAAAGAGAAAAAAATTCGAAGAACAAAATGATTAAAAAATGTCGATCTTTATGATTTTTGGTTAGAAACAACAGTTATTAATGTACTCGATTTTAGTCGATCGAATTACTTGTTATTCCATGACTTTATTTTCTTTTGGTTACAACAGTTACGGTCCCTGGTTTAAGCTAAAATTTGATCAAAAACATTTTCCAATACTTTTACTATGTCACGAGTTATTCAATTTATAATGAAAGTGACGGGCAATTTGTGCACCAAATAAAACTAATTTCAGATGGAAATTAACAAAAATGTTTGGAGGCGCAGAATCGCGCCATATATAATTACGAAACACCCTGTACAGTTGTGAGTCAAAGATTTACAGAAACAACAAGAGCCCTTACTACATATATATCTTCCGAGAGCTATACGCGATTAAAGCGAATCCGTGAAATCCTCTAGAGGATCACTTCTCGACGGAACAATAGTTCTGCTTAGAACAATAGCTTTTCATGCTCGGCTCATCCGAAAGAAGTTTCCGCGCCTTCTTCGGTACACTTTGCGCCGCTGCCATGCCGCCAGTCTCTGAACACCGAAAAGAAAGTTTCGGGCCGGGGAGAATATTCTGTAGAGTGCGCGGAGTGCACAGGAACAGTGGCTAAACGTTGGCAACATAACTGGCGGCGCGGCGACCTGTACACTCCGCTTGATGGAGGAATAATAATAAAAGAGACGACGGGTACATCGACACCGAGGAAATAATGCCTTTCGATGCTCGAGGCTTAATGAACAACAAATTTAAATGAAAAGCACGGTGCCGCGATGAATTGCCAACGGCTGTGTTCTGTACGAAAAAGTATCGTGTAGGAATACTATTTTTTCGAATTAAAAGCACAGCAAACCAGATACAATTTGGTCCATATTTACTGTACACAATTAAATCACTAAATACAGTTGAAATTATATCGTGTTTAGCATCATTTTAATAAGGAAAATGTTAGAAATAAGTTGGCGAAAGTCCTATAACAAAATAACGAAGGATAAAGAAGTTTTATAATTGGATTAGTAGCGGGCAAACAAGGGAGAATTTTCGTGGAGGCTCTCGTGGATCAATCACTTTACTTATTGGTAAAATAAAAATCATTTTGACGATCCAATTCTCTGCAGCAATTGCAAAGGATCGAAGCCAGATGGAGGGACAAATATGAAGTTCTTTGTGCAACAATGCGCGCGGTCCTGAAAAGTCAAGCCACTGCGCATTCCGCTCCGCATTCATAATCAAATTCCTGTTGACGTTTCGATACACCCAGGTAACGTAGTCTGGAGCACGTAACGAGATTAGCCACGGAACGACATGCGACAACCTAAAAATGCAATAACAACGAACCCCTCGGTGGAGCGACCGGGTCGACTGATACATTATCCCGGCGGCGTTCTACGATGGAACGGAAAACGTAGACGGATGATGAAAAATGACCAGGACCGAGTACTACGAGTCGCGAAGATCTTCGACCGATAAAATGCGGATTTTTTTCCGCCAAGAAATTCAGCAAAGGTATACAGCGTACGTATACATACGATATCGAACGATTAACTTGCCATCTACCTTTCTTGAATAATGTCAAACAAGATTTCAAAGTGATAAATAGTGTAAAATAAAATTGAGCTAATTAAACATTAATTTTCGAACCGAGCTTTTCGCTGATATATCTGAAGAACAAGAAACGATACAACAACAACGAAAATCACATTTCACAGTTTTACAATTTGCAACTTTGCAACTTTGAAATTGTACAATTTTACAATTTCCCACATTTCTCACAATTCAAAACTTGATTCCTCTAAATTTAAACTTGAAATTTCCCTCAATTTAAACTTGACATTTTCCTCAATTTAAACTTGAAATTTCCCTCAATTAAACTTCATGTTTCCCTCAATTTAAAGTTGATATTTCTCTCAATGTAAACTTGAAATTTCCCTTAATTTAAACTTGGCATTTCTTTTAATTTAAACTTGAAATTTCCCTTAATTTTCAACTTGACATTTCCCTCAATGTAAAACTTGAAATTTCCCTAAATTTAAACTTTACACGGAGAAAGGCATTTGTAGAATTTGTTAAAAGTATTCAACTATTAAATGATTTATTGAAATTTATGTTTTCGAGGAGTGCCAACACCACACAATTAGCGAACGATATTTATTAGTTGTTCTGATCTAGCTCTACGTGTCTTCTGAACCGTGGGCCGCCGTTACTTTTCCAATTCCAGCTGTGTTTTCTCACTTTAGCTTCATTACTCCCTTTGCTCTACATCGTTAATCCCTCAAGTCTACCTTCAATGGTGCCCCACTTTAGCCCCATTAATTCTCTCAGCTCGAACGTGTTAATTCTACCACTATACTCGCGCTAGTCTCGCATTTTCTTCACGTAAACATCGCGATATGCGCGGACACCTCTGCGGTGTAAGATTATTGGATTATCCGATAAATAATGTGGTTTTTTTTACTAGACACAGAGATCAATACTTTTTATAAATTATTATTATCGATTCAGAACATGTCACACAACTTTACAGACATTATCCTCTCTAAATTTCAATAAATTTATTTTTGATAGAAATAAACTAACTGACGGATGTTGATAATGTCGATAATGCAAACAGACTTCGATAATGTAAATTCCCATTGAAATATTTATTAGAAGCTGCGACGTTCGTTTTTTTTGTTGTTGTTGTATTGAAATATGATTGAAAAAGCACTTTTAGCTTTTCCCGAATGTTCCCCGGATATCTTTCTAGTATTAACCGAGTTAGGTCGACAGAAAAGGATCCGTGCGATCGGATCATCAATCGCAGCGTTCCCTGCGAGCGAATTGTCTGACGATTATCATCACCCCATAACTGGAACACGCAGCCACCGGAAGTCCATAGAACTGTCTGTTGCACACGACACGATTCCGGAATTTCCGAAAATTCGAATACCTTCCGGCTCGAGGAACAGCACCCGCGAGAGTCATCGTGTCATACTCTCCGCTTCGTCGTTAGAATCCATTCGAGAGAGCATACTCGTAACGTCGAAATACCATGAGCGCTCGATGCGGTTATGATACCTCGTCAACTGTGTCTGATACCGCATTAATCGTGTCTAAGACGTTCGCAGCATGCTGAAACAGTCCGAGATCGAGTTGTTCCACGTGAATTCAGATTCCGGGATACATTACCGGAGATAGAGAGAGAGAGAGAAAGAGAGAGAGAGAGAGAGAGAGAGAGAGAGAGGGAGAGAGAGGTTGATCGAGAATCGAAAAGAACCTGGCAATATCGCCGTTTCAGCTGGAACCGTCGAGATAACTGCGCCAGTTTTTGAACACGGGACACGGCAGTGTGTGCATCCTGAAATCGATTCGCGATACCACGTCTAGCTGGAACAGGACCATCCGGCACAGGACCATCTGTATTCATTTCTGCTACACCCATTCGCTTTTGTAACTGGTAGGAAGACGTGGAACTCGCTGGCTCATTCTGTCTGCTACCATTCGACATTTCTCTGATAGCTGTCAACTCTTCGATGCTCTCTCGGTCGAGTAACACCTATCAAAACTAATAATCATTTTGTCGACGTCATGATTTTCTTCGCGTTTACACTCCGGGACAAAAAGATGGCACACTTTCAAATTAACGTAATATTTATTTATTTAACACTACAACCAAGGTATTGTTTTTACACATTCTTGCAAAATACCTCTACAAAGAGACACAAAATGAAATTTAATTGAATTTCGCCAGTTTATACGTTTATTTATATACCATTCATATTTATAAGTTCAGATATGTCCATCGTATCATATATTCCAATATAACTCCATATTGGATTTATACAGTAAACTCAATTTTTATATTTACATTTTAATATTTTATATTATAAACATGTATTTGATAAACTATATTAAATATAACTCCATATGGATTATATTATATTCATTATATTATATCCATTATATTATATTATAGCCTTGTGTACTACACAGCATAAATAATGTATTGTAAAAATAACGAAAGCACGGCCACGCGCAAAGATAAATTGCTCCCAAATAAAATTTGCTGTTGCAAAGTTGAAATTTACGATTCTTGTTTGCCTCTCGCCACGCAGTGTTGTTTGGTCTGCATACAAACTTTCGTTTACGTTTATTAATTCCGGTATACTATAATTTGAAAACAGTTCTGCATGTGTGTTTAACGCGCAGACTGTGGTATTAACACTCGCGAGATGTACAATTGCAGTGCGTGCGGTTTACATTGATATTTGCTGACGGGACAGTCGTGATGCGTACGCGTGTTGTTCTACGACCATTCACGGACAGTATAATTGCAGTGCGTAATACAGATTGACACTTGCTGTCTGCCCGATCGCAACCGTGTATTTCCTCGATTTTTACGAAGAAATTTATTAAAAAACAAGCATCGAGTTCAATGGATGACACTACAAATTATTCTAACGCTTTATCCACCAGAACGTTATTGTACTTATATTTAGAGGATAGAACATTTCAATGAAATATTAAAGAATAATCTTGCTATTTTCTTATTGAGATTAACATAGTAATATATTCTTGCTTACTGGAATAAAATAATATATTTGCTTAATAGAATCTATCTTCTGTATAAATAAAAATTATTTGGCTAATGTAAAAAGATTTTTGGGGAAAGAAAATCTCTATTCTCTATCTATATAAATAAAAATTAAATGCTGTTTGTTTGTAACGGCATCAATTGAGAACGGCTGGATCGATTTAGCTAATTTTTTTACAAAAATGTTCGTAATAGTCCGAATAAGGATTTTGGGGAAAGAAAAATTGGGAAAACCTGAAAGTGCTGTTTTCTTGGGGATTTTTGAATGAACTCAAGACCATATCTCACGATTCGAACGTTGTATGTGCGTGATTCTTGTTCTGTTTCGTTCTGGTTATGGTCCTGGAACAGTTTGCAAATTCTCAGACGTCTGCACAGTCCCGTAGGAAAAATGTACAACCAGTGCAATCGTTTGCATTCGTTGTTGCAATCCTTCTCTATCGGTCGGCAACTTTGAAGGACTTGCGCTAAGCCTCCAGTGCTTAAGTTTGATTTTAATGCACTCGATTCCGTGGCAAATGCACAATTCATTTCAATATATATATTAATGTGGGTTCTATAATCTCGAGTAATTTCCATCTGAAATTAGTTTTATTTAGTGCACAAATTGTCCGTCACTTTCATTATAAATTGAATAACTCGTAACATAGTAAAAGTATTGGAAAATGTTTTTGATCAAATTTTAGCTTAAACCAGGGACCGTAACTGTTGTAACCAAAAGAAAATAAAGTCATGGAATAACAAGTAATTCGATCGACTAAAATCGAGTACATTAATAACTGTTGTTTCTAACCAAAAATCATAAAGATCGACATTTTTTAATCATTTTGTTCTTCGAATTTTTTTCTCTTTATATTTCTGTGTAGATTATATTAGATTTTAATGATAATAAACTGTCTATCGATGCTTTTTATCGTAGAAATTGTTCGAATAACTGTTATTTTTGGTCCCTGGTTTGAATTAAAAATTTGACTAAAATTTCAAGTTTGTTATTCATTCGAATGAGTACCGTAAGGTATTCCTATTTTATTCCTTGCGTCTACAGGGTGTCCCACAATCGTGATACACGACATGTGATTTGTAACAGAAACGTGATACAATCGTGTACGTCGGCAACTTTGAAGGACTTGCGCTAAGTCTGTGGGGCTTAAGTTCGATTTTAATGCACTCGATTCCGTGGCAAATGCAGAATTCATTTCAATATACATATTAATGTGGGTTCTAGAATCTCGAATAAATGGCCAGAGACGAAGACAAGCCAGCCGAGCGCTGGTCAATATTATGGAGCCCGTGACCGATCACGATTATTCCGACATTATGGCGGAACAAACCCCTGGTGTTCTACTTAATAGCAGATGCGTCCCATGCTACCCCGGTGCAGCGTTCAAGCAGAATCAAAAGCAACTGCTGATGATGATGATGAACTCACCGGAACGCCTCGATTTTCCCTGATTCATGCAAACGCGACTAAAGCCGGGTACTACGAGGAGAAGCCGTTCTTAGTAATAGCGCGATGGGACTTCCATTTCGCAAGGCGCACGTCTTTGGCGAACTATTAAATCTCTTGGAGCTGATGTTCCCCTGGTTCGGCCACCATGCAATATTTAGCAGTGCTTAAGTCTTTCTTCCTTTCCATTTTCTATGCCGACGAAATCATCTCCCGGAACTAGCTTTCGCTATCAGAGATCGAGGAAATTCTGTTTGAACTTGCATAATTTGTTCAGGAATGTTCTTATGGAAGTTTTATAATATTATCTCCAGGAACTTCCTCCGAGAATTTATCAGCTCATCTTCGAATCCGTATAATACAATTTCTGTCGACAAGTTGCTTTAAAAGATTTATTAATATTTGGGTTAAACTTCGCCTTGCCGGACCACAAATTGTGAGCTTCTTTTTATAGAATCCTGTAGATTTTCACGAGAAAATGCCGAAATTCAGTTTTATTGTTACGAATCAACTGGTTCGAAAGTTACGCGTGTTTCAAGTTGTATTATTTACATTGGTGTGCAATTCTAGTCTAGTAAGACATCTGTCAAGAAATCATTCAGATTTATGTAAATTTAAAATGTTTTGTTCATTTTAATTTATTCCCCTTAGCTGTTCTCTGTTAGAATTTGACAATGTGAAATTTTAACATAATTGAATGATTGCCAACATGAATTCTAATCGTCGCAGAATAGATCGTAGTAAATTACGATGGAAAAAAATGAATTGCAAAGAGAAACGACAAACAATGAATTTTAGATACACGGTTAAATGGAAATTGATATAATAAACTTTCCATACTATTTTTGTACAAAACTATGTGGTCCGATTTAGTTGTTAAATTTTACCGGTTGAAGTATTTCAAAGCTGCCGGCCAGCAGAAAAAAAAAATTCACGAAAATTGAATGTCGATTCGTAACCGACAGCGCGGTGGTTGAACTTGAAAAATGTAGTGTAGAAGCTTTTTTACACGATCCGAGCCCGGCAATTCGTTTGCAGAAAAGCGCAAAATTGTGTCTAGTGATTTTTACAGAAGTTTTTCCCCGTGAAATACTTCGCTAATCTCGACGGTCCCTCTATCCGAGTTTCTTGCGTCGGGCTTTCTTGTCGTCTTTTTAGAGCGGCGAGAATTGGACTAATTGTAAGAAACAGTAATTAGGAAGAACATTAGCTGCACATTTTATCCTGGTTTCATTTAAATTCCGTGCTCCGGTTAATATGATCGTTCTTGCGACGAAAAGAAACGAAACGCTTTAAAATACTGCCAAGAGTAAAGGCAACGGCCATTTCTTCCCCCAATGTTTCGTTTAATTACTATGTTTTTTTTCTACTCGAATCGAATGGGGATTATCGCCGCAACGATACGAGTTTCGCAGATGCAAACTTTAATATCACTAAATGCCTTTACCGTCTGTTCTTTTAATATTTAAACATCACTATGAAATGTCGGATTGATATTCGGACTCTCTAACAAAGACGATAACTTTTTTAATATTGCACAATACGATTTGAACTTGCTGACGAGCTAGAGCAATTAGTTAACTATTAATTACTGGACGTGAAACAAATTTTTTGCAAACATCGCAATTGATCGGTATTGTAGAAAAAATACTAAAAATTGCATTTTACAATTTGTTTTTATGTGTGGGCCTATATTGAAAATTTTTAAAATACGTTTTGCGTAGATCTGCCCGAATTAAACATAGTCTGAAAATTGCGTCAAAATCGGACGTTGCAATAAGCCACAAACGTTTAACGATGGTAAAAATTGCAAAGTTTTACGATTTTTCACTTTTAACTGCAATATTCTGATTCTTACATCTTTCAATGCTCGTTGTTTTTTCACCTCATGTAATAGAAAATATATTAATGATTCCATTACCACCAGACTAAAAACAGGAAAACTTTAATCCCATTTTAAACATTAATGAAGCGGTACAACAATTGCGACAATTTCAAAGATCACCATAAAATATTATTGCAATTTACAACATACATACACATACGTGCATACACGTCCAATCTACATGCATAATTAATAGTACAAAACGTATACATTGTTGTTAGAAATACTAATCCTGACGATTTCGTGTTACAGAATGAAATTGACTGTGACATATACGTTTTAACTTCCATGACTTTTCGAACGTGTCCGTGTAAAATCATTATTTTTGATAATATTTTACAAACAACGCCGTAGAAAAAAGTCCGTCGGAGTTGCGAATCGTCCGGTTATTTTCGCCTGAATATTTTCCGGCTGTCCCGCAGTCTGATCAAAAACAGTCCGCCTCCACTTCTCCAGCGCCGTTGCACTTCTTGCTCGTTAATCACACTTTTCTTACAGCTACCACGTTTTGCTTTACAAGTCTGGCGAGCTCATCTCTTCGCGGCAATGTAATTTACATGCGATATCACAGCTCCGCATTTCTACGAGGACATTTCTGCCGTTTCCAATGTTTCTTGTCGAGATACGCGACAAATTTCATTATTCGCGGCCAGTAACCGGTTTTATTAATTAATTAACGTCCAACCGAAAATAATTTAACAACTATTACGTTACTGCATATGAAATGTCCAATTTCGGAATGCATATATTATGAAGTGTTTTAATGAAGAAATGCTATTACAATCTACAGGCTGTCTCACCAGATTTTGACATTTTCATTTTCTCGCTATTATTACTTGTAGCACTATTTTGGTATTGTTAGTTTTTTTCGGTGAGTGAACGCGTGAATATACAATTGTATATTCGTGTATTGTGTATAAAAACGTGTATAAAAAAAAGTATTACTCTCGCCGGAAAGTTGATAGTATATGTGAAAACCAGTTTATAATAAAGTTGGTTATTTAGACGCGCCACTGTCCCGGAAAAAATTATGTAAAAAGGCAGGTGATTATAATCATTATAATTGTAAATGAGGGTACGCACTGCATAAGAAATAATGTAACATAATAATGATATAAGCGATAAACAAAAGGAGCGTACTTTAACATCATTCGTGAAATACATCTTGCCTTTTCCAACTTCATATCTATGCGAAGTTGTTTTTTCAACACTTGTAGACATTTAGTAAAAAAAAAAGGAACAGGTTTTTCGATGTGAAACCGCATCTCAGATTAAAATTAACAACCAGGAAATCAAATAATGATGATCTGTCGTCTCAACACAAACAATTTTATCCTTCCCATTGATTATAATGATTGTCATTTATAATACAAATTTGATGTATATTTTATTACGAATGAATTTTATTTTTCCTTTATTATTATTTTGTTTACGTAGTAAAAAAGAAAAAGATAAATATATTTTGATTGCTATTAAGGTATATACAATTTCTTTTTGTTGACAAGGGTTAGTCAACGTTTATCACGAAAATTATAGAAGGGGTGCACAGATATCGAAAGTTTGGGAAACACTGTTGCAAATCGTCATGCATCAATGATTGAGAAAGACTAATACTATTGCGTAATCAATTCGGATTATGACGGAGGGTAAAATATTTGTACAGCAGAATTAAATGCATTGCTACGGATAACTCGGGTCCAATAAATAAATAGAATGTTATTACGTGTGCTCAGAGGTACAGAAATACACGTTGATTTAATTTCCGGCCGTAGCGCCACAGTTACGTCCTTACGTATCCCCTCATAAAGTAGCGGCGTCGACTGTTTTGTCGCATCCCTGAACGTTGTTGTTTCATTCATGAACGCAAGTTTCGACTCGTATTCTAGCCGCGTGTAAATAAAGTTTAAGTGAAAAAGTTTGCCAATAAATTTTTGCACGAACGATACCGTGAAATCCCTCTGTCCGCCACGCAACCCTCATCTCGCTCGAATTTATAAGGCAGGAATTTATAAGGAATTAAATAAACTAGTCGATTGATAACACAGAAAATTATATTCTTTTTTTGGTAAACTGATAAAAAGGAATACATGAAACTACAGTCCTCGACAAAATAATAAGACGCCTAGCATATCTTGAAATTTCTTGTATTCAAAGGTAGAAGATGTACACTCCGTTAGATATAACTGTATGTTACATACTATCTCGAAAGTAATCACCAAAATAGCAAAATTAGATAAAGATACAGTGACTCCCACTAATATTCGGACACTATTTAAAAGATAACCTTTTTAATATTTTACTATACGATTTGACCGTTTTTGGGGAAGCCAGAGCAATCAGTTTGCTACAGGATGTGAAAAGAAATTTTGTTAAAAATTGCAATTGATCGGAATTGTAGAAAAAATACTAAAACGTTGCATTTTACAACTTTTTTGTGTGGGCCTATATTGCAAATTTAAAAACTACGTTTTCATTGACAGAAATCTACAAAACGTAGTTTTTAAATTTTCAATATAGGCCCACACGAAAAAGTTGTAGAATGCAACGTTTTAGTATTTTTTTCTACAATTCCGATCAATTGCAGTTTTTGACAAAATTTCTTTTCACATCCTATAGCAAACTAATTGCTTTAGCATCCCAAAGAAGTTCAAATCGTATAGTACAATATTAAAAAAGTTATTGTCTCTTTAAGAGTGTCAGAAATATTAGTGGGAGTCACTGTATGTAATGAACACGGTCTGACATTATTTCGACAAAAGTATAAAACGCTAACTGAAAAATGTTTGACGAAGCAAATAAAAATAGAAAATTAATACTTTCTGATACCTCCTATCTGTCGTTTTATTTTGTCGAGGAGTGTAATTTAAGAAACTGTTAAGGACTGATGCGAATAAGAATTTAAAGTGGCTGTGCTGACAACATCATTGTATATTTATATAAATCTATTAGATCTGAAAATAAAACAGATCGTACAGGTTTCCTGTCACTGAAATGTTCGTAACTAGATTCATCGAGTCAGTCTGTTTTAGTCGCGTCAAGATCGGTCGGAACGACAGTCTATACGAAGGCTATTCCATAAAATATTACCAATTCTAATTTCCCGTAAGAAATTCCAAACTTATCTCGGCATTCATTCATTTTTTGCATGAGAATATTTAAATCAGGAAATAATTATAATCTTCAATTCGATGAAAAGTTTTTATATATATTGGATTTCGTTGAATTATTAGTGAAATCTCTGAGGTGTATGAAAATGAAACAAATGATTATAATTAATCTTACCGACATACACATTTAAATGGAATTGAAAAAATTAGGAAATCGATTCTTAATAACTAGGATCAATAGCGTTAATTTATAAACACACAAAAAACTAAAGTTTCATAAGAACACTAACTTTGAGTTGCAACGATCTCATTTTGCAAAATAAGCTTTTGTATTGTTGGAAATTTATAAAGGCAATGCGCCCTCTTGCGTCTTTTTCTTATGAGGTTTTAGTTCTAGATGTACGTTTGTTCGAGTCTTAGTCATAGTCTAGCCACCAATATTGTATCACGTGTTCCTAAGTAGTACCTGAATAAATGTAATTATATGAAGTATTAAAGGTGTAATACAGTAGCCTTTTATTGCGATAATAAACTACGAGTGCAGTAAATAAGCTGCTAGTAATATTTTTCCCTAACATGTATGGATGATTAAATTCAACATCGGAACTAAAATATTGTTCAACTTCACTTTTCGAGAACCGCATCGAGAAAAGTTGATTTCACCTGGAAATAAACGTTGATTTTCGCCTGGAACAATTAACATACAAATTAAGATATTTCGTACGCGCGTAATGTATAAATAAGGAAAAAATATGTAAATGCGAAAGAGCATGTTTGCTGGCCCATCGAACGGGAATATCTGTTGCACGGTGAAATAATAGTTCGCTCGAGGAGCACGAGTTTCGCTGCAAGAACAGGATAATCACGATCGGAAGAACTATGCTCGCGTGCGGCCGCTTAACAAACCACGTTCTCCGTGGTTTTTCTCTTCGCTTCGTTTGCACTTTTCTTATTCGAAAGAGGTTTGTTTGTCGACTTAAGGCCACGTGCAGATCACCAACGATATGCTGTTACATTTTCTGCGATCAATAACCATGCGACACAGCGAATTACGCTAAAAATTACCATTATGTCGTTCACAAAAATTATTCCTATGCTTTCCAATGCGTTCAAATTGTATACGAATTGGCAACTACGTATTAAAATGTACGTAACGCATTAAAACGGTAAATTATAAAATACGATAAAGTTACTTGGGAATTAGTCAACTCAAATATTACTGTTTCTATTTTGCTGTTCGCAGCAAAGTGCGAAAGAGACCGGCAAGAGTGAAACTTTGAACGGTTGATTAATTTAACTCCTCGGATCCCCGTTAACTTTCTATTGACTTAATTAAATCAACTTTTCCAAAAATCATGGGCCAAGCGTGCCGAAAGTTTCATACTAATATCAAGAAACTACAGGCCCGTAAGCGAGTCCCATGATGTTTAAATTAAACACCTAACTGACACGTTGCGCTCACTTCCAGCAACTTTCGGAAATTCGCGCAGGGAATTTCCTGCTAAATACGACTTTGCTAAACTGAAATATTCTGTTTAACGGGATTTGAACAATTTCACGCGGTGGATAGACGTTCGAGGGACGGGTGACGAGTCGGATGTCGGGGGTTGGGGGGGTGGGTGGGGGGATTAAAGGGTTATTTCGTGAAACATGCCGAACAGGATACTTTGTTAAAGCGGAGGGTTGACATTCCCATGAAGTGATTATTACAATCTTCCGTGAAAACTTCACGCGACGATGCAGTTAGCCTTAGTTTCATCTCCGGATCATTAATCCGACATAGAACTGGAGGTGGCGAACGTCAAAGTCTCTTGATTGGATTTACCCCTCATTTAACGCTGTTTTCGATGCACTGATGAAATCTGCAGCAAGCTCGTTATTCTCGTTACCCTGTTTTACTCTCACCGAATGAATACGGAAAGCATTCGCGACGCCGCGATACAAGTGACAGTTTATTGGGTATGGGAACAAGTTTCTGCCATTTTTATTTGTAGACAGAAAACGTATAAACGTTGAAATTTTATGAGAAATACAGTTGTTAATTTTGAAAATGGCTTAAGTCCATTCTTGGTAAGAAGTCACATATTATTCACGTAATAATTCTTATTATTTTAATATTAATCGTAGAAACTCTCTTAGATACACTTAAGGAGTGTGATACATTAGTATCCTGTACGTATATTTTGAATTTCATTGAAACGCAACCTCTCAAATATCTCAATTTAAACTTAAATGGACTTAGGCCACTTTCAAAATAAACTAATAATACTTTTATCTGCTAAGTCATTATGTAATAGGCTATTGAATTCATGTACTGAATATGCTATACAAACCATATTTGGTTTAAAGCATTAAATAAATAATAATAATACTTTTACCTAAGCTGATGGTGTCCGATTTTTTTTTAACGGGACTGTACGCGTCAATTATGATATTCAACAATATCTTCAGACACGTTCATGAAGATGTATGAACTTGCTTGTATGATGCTTGTATGAACGTATACGTGTATCTCGGCGACGCATAAAATCGCGAAGAATAACTTTTTTACAACGCCTTCCTCGGTGGTAAATAAACATGTGCGTTCCTCCCCCGCTGTGTTACTACTCCATCACTCTTTTTATGAGAACTAGCATAAAGGAAACGTAAATGGGACGACCATATAAAGCGTATTCCCATCTTAAAATAGAATATCGAGAGTCGTAAATAGACTATAGAACAGCCGCGCGAAATCACATTTTCTTGTAGTTATTCCCACTGACACGTGTTACACGTAAAGTCACGCGGACTTTATAGAGCGAAAAATAAATCAAGAAGTTCGCCAACATCGTTGCCCGGTTTATTCTATTGTATTTTATATATTATTCCATGTGTTGCAAGTGCACAAAACCGTCCGGATATAACAAGTGAACTGTAGATCTGTACGCGAAATAACAATGTCGTTTGCGAGAATCACAAATAGAAATTCTCTTTAATAATTCCGCTCTGTCAAGAATAACACATCCATAATTTTATTATAAAACATGTATAAACATTATCCAACAAAATGATGTATTGTATATTTCCATAACGCTATAAATAATTAAGAACGTTTAAGCGAAACATTTATTAATTTATTCTGTCGAATTGTAGGTATCAATTATGAATAACGAGGACTATCGAATGTCATTAATCTATGGGTAAAATATGTTTCCTCGTAGTAATCGTTATTAAAAGTATCAATGTATAAATCACTTGAAAACGTTCAATATTATTACAACGATTGAAGAAGGAATTATATAAAGCAGACGATTTATATATGACATTTTTATTATCAGATATATTTCACTGTTGTAATAAATCAAGTGCACAGCTTCATTGTTTGGGCTCACGATGTACAAATATAAATTAGAAATGGAACGGCCGAGATGCATAATTTTTTACAACTCATTTTACAAGACGTAGTGCCGGCGTTATCGCGATCTGTCCATGTAAATAACTTCATCTTCGCCTACATCATTCCTGTCGCACTAGTAACAACGGGGCTTTAATTCTGTCGTTAAGTTTCAACAGCACGGTAATATTCCGGCACCTACCCCTAAATTTCGCTTGGTTTTATTATTCTCGTCTGCACCGAGTATACCCTTGGAAAATATAGTGTGCCAGCAGCTCGCTCGCCATCGCATCCTTGACAACGATTCCGCGTTCCTCAACGTTTCATTTTCTCCATTTTCTTTCTTCCAAGTCTCTACTATTATACGTCCTTCGCATGGCCAACCTTGATTCTCATTTTCGTTTGTCGCAAAATTATTTCGACGTTGCATACGCCGCACCAGTCAACGATGTTCTAAAACTTCGGAATCGCAAAATCTAATACAAAACGATGGTTGAAAAGAGCTCTGTGTTCTAGAAGATGGTGTCTTCATAAATACATATATATTCTGAATTTCTTTTTATACTTGCTCTAATAAAGTTGCACGGGAAATAAAATATCAAATACTATAATTGATTAGAAATTGTAATTTCGGCGCACAGGTTCGATCCTATGTTACTATTTTCCTAAGCAGTTTTACAAATTAATAATTCGCCGTTTCGGTCTA
Source organism: Lasioglossum morio (assembly GCA_916610235.2). Lineage (NCBI taxonomy): Eukaryota > Metazoa > Arthropoda > Insecta > Hymenoptera > Halictidae > Lasioglossum > Lasioglossum morio. The sequence goes on from OU744323.1 coordinate 932,383, forward strand.
TATAAACAGTAACATAGGATCGAACCTGTGCGCCGAAATTACAATATCTATTTAAAATTGGCGATCGAGATAAAAGAAAACATTTACTATAATTGATAATTAATATTATATCATTTAAAAGACTGAAAGTGACGGTAACTGCTTTAACGAATCATTGTTTAGAGATTAAAGAAAACTGAATAAACTATAAAAGAATTGAAAGCGACGTAAAATAAAAGAATTTGAAATACATATGATACGAATCTGAAATGTTTCCCCAACCTTCCCTAGACTCCAGAGAAGTTTGGTGGGGAGGAGTCAGCAGTAGGGGTAGCTGGCTGCTCTATAAAATATCTTTCAGAGCATGGAGCGAGAGAGTGTTCTTGAAACATTTAATTAGACTCATTCGAGAGCTCATCATGTTCCTTCGACTATTGTTGTCTCCGCCGCGGTATAAAAACCAAATAAGGAGCTTAATCACCTCGGCGAAACATTGAACAGCTTGTATTATCCAGTCGAGCGTAAATTGTTTCTAAAACCGGTCATTTCGCTGGAGAGCCGCGAGGTTCTGCGTAACGCTTTTCACTCGTCGGAGGCCACCTTGTTTCCTTTTCATCGTGGAGGACACTGACATCGAGGCTAGGGAACGGTGTCTGAAGCTCTCCTAACCCACCTTCGGAGCTTTTACTCGCGTAACAAGATCACCGCAGCCCCTCTGGCCTGACTAAAACTTATCTCTTTCTACTTCGTCGCCTTTTCCTCTCATCCCCTACATATATATCACCATTGATGTACAACTCGAACGAGATCCAGTGCCGCGCGCGGCCATCTTCATGAATACGAAATAATCTGGCACCGGATCAATTTCGAGAAAAACATACTTCTCGCAATTGGTATCGACCGGTGACCACAATATTTAGCTGACCCGAAACCTCCTGCATGTACCAGCCGAATCCGCGGTAACTCACCCGGGCTATAACTCTGTTTATATATCGCAAATAGAAAAAAATTCACAGCGAAATTTTGCATTATTTATCAAGCTGCGCCGTCCATCGGTTCGATTATTTATACAAACGCAGGGCCGCTGTTTGCGAAGCTCGATTGCACTTTTTTTATGGAAATTGAATGCTTTTTACATTATTTGATTTCTGTTAAAAGTTTACATTTCGGGAGGTATTTCAAAGTTTATGTACAGATGATATTTCATATATTTATGTAAAACTAGCTTTCCCCTGCCACGCGTTGCTGTGGCACAGTATTTTTTAACAGCATGTACGTGCTGAACGTGTTTGTGATAATCTACTTCGTTCAATTCCATTTCGCTTTTCGCGTTGCTCTGTAGTTCTCTCTGTCTCTCTCTCTCTCTCTCTCTCTCTCTATCTCTCTATCTCTGTCTCTCTGTCTCCCTCCCTCTCTCAAATTGAACATAGGTGCTATCAGTCAAAAGTTATAAGCAGAAACGTGCCGAAACGAGGGCTAAAAGTTGTCTGTGTTCATTAATAACGTCACAGCTTTTGAACGAATGGACTTTTTCGAATGTGGTTCGCTCTTATACCTTCCCAAAGAAACGCCGCGTCTAATGGTTCAAACCCCAGCTTTCTACGTTGATTCGTTTTCAATTGATGCCGTCACAAACATGCAGACATACAGACAGACACGATTTTATCATATAACTAGCTGATCCCGCGACTTTGTCCACGTGCGATTACAAATCCGACCATCACCTGATCGCCGCACAGTGGCCCCTTTAAGCGATTTAGCTGGTCAAAAGTCGATTTCAAAAATTTTACCTAAAGTGTGAAATTTTTGGTGCTTGCTATAGTTTAATATATAGGGGACAATGTACTAGTATTTTTTTTATCATTCAGGCACCCATGAAGTGCTGTACTTCATCGAAAGTTAAAGATTTTCGTAGTACGTGTTTTCGAGTTTCGTGATCTCATATTTTACGAAAAAGTCGTACACGAAGTTCAGGTAACTGTAAAATGATTTTGAACGATTAATTTGAATAAACAGTTGATTTGGCAGAAACAAATTCTCAGGAAACACACGTGTCGTCGTGAGCAGAGATCCGCACGCGTTTAAAGACAAGCATCAACGCAAAACGGCATGGATTTACGACGCGGAAAAGCGAAACGCTTCTGACAGTTTCATTGTGCAGAAAATTTAACGCGGATGTGCAAGATGAAATTATCCTCGAAGCTACTCTATCTACGGTATTCTGAGCGCCCGAACGATTTATTTCTCACAGCGATGTCTTGGAATCTTCTAATTTAGAAAAGTTACGCTGAATCACCAACCCGGAAAATGCTCTCGAAAACTACCTGGAAAATTATACCCGGAAAGAGGATTTTAGAGGGAGATGGCTATCAGTATTTATTATCCACGTATTTTAGCTAATAAATGAACGGGCATTCCACAGATACTAGGACACATAATAATTTACGATAGTCGTCACTCTTTTGGAATAACATGAATTTTCTTATGAAACGCAATACAAAGGAAAATGTTTCTCTGCATCTATCTATCTATCTATCTACCGATTCTACAACGAATAAGATTCTTTTTGTATTTTTGTTGTATCGAAATAGGTATTTAAATAATAACAAAAGAATGTACAATGCATCATGTGAACAACAGTCCTTTGTTGATCGAGATAGAAGAAAAATAGTGTTATTTCTACCATATCTATAATATGTACATTTAAAATTTTCAATATAGGCCCACATAAAAAAGTTGAAAAGGCAATTTTTAGTATTCTCTCAACAATTCCGATCAATTGCAATTTTTGTAAAAATCTTTGAAGCTCCATGTAGGATACGAATTGCTCTAGCTTCCCAAAAAATTTCAAATCGTATAGTACAACACTGAAAAAGTTATCCATCCCAATAATATATTCGGACTAATTTTTTAAAAACAGTAAACATCTTAAACGAGCAGGAAGCGTCAAAATTGTTAAAATTCGAAGTAGGGAGAGTGATTAGAATTAGGAAGCTAATATAATAATTAATAAATGGCTAGAAATAAGATGCTGAGAGAATAGCGGAAATTTGTGACACATAATTTTTATTTCTTGTAGTTTCTATTTTATGTTTCTTCGTTTTCATTACACTACATAGTTAATAGTAATAATACAACCTGCGAGCGAGCCTAATAGTATATATTTGTGTTTTCAGCGCACTAGTTCGATCAAATACTACTATTTAAGCAATTTTGCAAATTAAACCAAAATTTTCAACGTTTCGCTGAAAACACAAATATATATATAATCTATTATATTATATTAGCTTGATTCTGAAGTGTCTTCGTTACGATCCCTGGCATAAGCGAGACGTTCCCATAAAAGGCTGCTACAAATGTCATAAAACGTTCTGGCTATTACAATTATTATATACTAAAAGTTACTGGATATTATATGTCGGATAATTTGATTAAATTATGCAATAAAACTTTCGTAACGAGATAGAGAGAGAGAGAGAGAGCTCGCAGGGAACGATGTGCAATAAGAATGAACGAAGTCATGCCAGAGGAAACTTTCCAATAACTTACAAGAAAGAATTCGTTAAATATTCGAAGTCCGATCGTGCAGCAGTGAATCGAGAAACGAAGAACCGCACGGTTCCCCCGATTGTTCGTGCGACTGTGACCACGTGGAGAGGACAACGGAGCTTCGCGAAAAATGCTCGTTAACGGGAAAAATGGGATTGCGCAAAAAAAATATCGCGGTTTCCGGCATCGTCATTAATCTGGCCAGTAATTGCATCGCGACTAATTAGCGCGCGATTTTCCGTTCCCTTTACGGGGGCAGCGTTTGCTAATGATGGAGCTACCCTTAAGATCTTCTATATATCTGAAACACTTTGATAATTATGCTTTACGAGTAAGTTGCGCCCGGCGTCGTTTCACCGAACGAAATTATCATGAAACAGCAGCGGCCAGCCTTTGTAAGGAGCGCCTCGAAGCGAGATCGTAATACTAAGATCCAGTTTTCTGATCGATGGATTAACCCTCCCGGTGGCTGGTCTCGGATCGAGGCGGACTCGGGCCGAATGCTGAGTCATTTTGACCCATAGCTGAAATTCCATTAAACGCAGGCTTTAGCCCTTTAGCTGGTACGCGCTAGTATAGTGGATTCGCTTTAAGCCATGTTTTCGGACGAGATGCCACTGTACCGGATCTATCAATTATCTTGCGCTGCTCTTGACGGCCAGATTGATCCATCGGAAAAATTTATCTCACCTACGGAGATGAATATTATTGATAAATATTACCTTGTGTTGCATGCGACGTTAATACCGTTATTCTGTTTCTTAGGATTGATTTGCACATTTATTTATTTTGCAAGAGGATCAGCAGTCTAATCAGACCTCGGCTGATTTGAATTAAAATAATTTTAACCCTTTTGCAATCCTTTGTCGAGTGTGACTCGACATCGGAGAAAGAAAAATGTAAATGAAACCGGTTTTTATATGCATTCGGTTCTTTCTTTATTCATTTAATTTATTTTCTTAGTTAGAAACGAATATAAATTCCTCAAATATAAATTACAACAAAGTTTGAGAGCTATATTTAGTATAATTAGTAAACGAAATTGTTTAAAATAAGTAGCAGTCGAGGAACTGTCCTTTGAAATAAATTTCAAATGAAATGCTTGAAATAGAAGAGAATTGTTGGCAATAAAATTGAAAGATAATTCGAAGTCCAAAGGAATTAGCCAGAGAACTGTAAAAGTATATAAAAGTATGACCTGAAAAGTTTTAATATTTTCGAGTAATGAAAATGTAACTCGTAGCTTCACATTATAGTTTTTCTCTAATCAAACTGGAATTTGTTTTAATTTAACATCTCAGTTACATTAATGTATTTGTTATTAACAATTCTACGGTCGACGTAAGGAAATATTTAACATCTCACTGTTTCGAACACCGATTGTTAACCGTCATTATTGCAAGTGAATCAAAAAAATTTGTGACAGAAAAATTCTTGTTACGCTACACAAGCATTTTCCGTTATCACATTACTATTGTTTTAATCGTACTTCACGAACGTTACAAAAACATAACGCAAGCTGCGGTTTGTCGATCCCCTGTTTAATGCAACTGCAGTCAGCTTAATGTAATATGCAGTTATCACAGTTCAATAAATTACGATACAGTCCAATTAAATTTAATTGAACATAGTGTGGCAGAACAATATAGCTTGGTAATTACTACGTTGCGGGTTTTATGCGTTTATGGCAGAAACGAGTTGACACAAGTTCAGATAGTTCGGTTATTAATAGAATTTTCGAATTTCAATACATCGTTTAATTGTAATAGATAGATCGAATACTTTCGTGGATCACCGTATATCATTTTCAGTCTACTAAAAATCATTATTTTTCTGTGTAACTACGTGTACCTCGTCTTCCCTATTGGCAGATACAACCATAAATTATTAATGAAAGCGTAATCAATGTCTCGATTTTTAACTTCGCAGCGGAGTTGTTGATTAACGACGTTATTATACCAATCTTACGGTCCTTTGGTCGACGCTATTACGTGGTTAACGAAAATTGGCAGTAACTGCAGAACACTTTCAGCCTTGACTCCCTGCTAAAGCACTCTATCGAGCCTAGCAATTCCCTGTTCCAGAATTGCTTCATGCATGCGCAATGGCGATTTCCTTCAGTAATTTCGCAACGATGATTGCCTAAGTAAATTATACGCGACACATATCCTTATTTTACCTTAAACAGTAATTAACAATTCTACGACTTCACGACTGGTTTCAAAACACAGTTAAATTCTTCAAATTTGGTTGCAAAATTTTCTGCAAATGTACATACATAGAATGATCAATCCATCTGGATATTCTTCGCACTACGGAGGACACATTCTACAGATTTTACAATTACATTCTACAATTTACAATTTTTACCAATCAAATTTTATTTCACTTAAAACGAAAGGCGTAACATTCATATTTATTCGGGTTTGTTTAAAATCTTTGAGGAGCGTGACTCGTCGAAATACGGCAAGGGGTTAAGAGAAATGATGCCAAGCTTCTTGTTTAAAAATACCACTTGATATAACTGGATCGTTATTTTAGAAATGCTCTTCGCACTGAGCGTTTCTCTGTTTACTACCATATATTTCGATGGAATCAGTTATTGTCAGAAACAGATATGCGCGGATAAAATAAGATCAGCGGAATCGATGAAATGCTCCCAGCGTTCCGCTAGCATTGAAGACTGCAGAAAAAGTTCTGAAAAATCGAAGTACACATGACAATGAAATGATTGACGAAGTCAGTTGTCAAAAATTGTCGAACATTGTTTTATCAGAAATAAATAGTATGAAAGCAGAGAAAATTAGAAACAATATTATAAAGTCAATATTATTTTATATACGTTTATAGTTCAGAGGAAAATATTTACAAAAGAGTAAAGAAAATAGAGAAACAAATGAAATTCAAATATTCATTGGATATATCATTATTTATCAATAATAATTAAGTCGATAAGGAAAGGAATGAAATATACGTTATAAACAGTCAGGGAATCATCTCAAAATTAATTAGCATAACTAATCACACACACTTGAATAACTTTTTTATGAATGGACCGAACGATTTCAATTACTCTGTAAGGCAGGAAGAATTAGTTTAGTGACCGACTAATAAATACGATGAGCAAATGCATTTGGTCGTAATTGTAAACAACAATAGTAAAAATGAATTATTAAAACTTTTTTAACTGGGCCAAAAATCTTGAAAAATTGCAATTTATTACCACTTTTGATCGTTCATAACTCGTACACCAATTAACCAATTTCAATGAAATTTTCAGAGCGTATATAATTCATACGAGTTGACAAAACACATCTTTTAAATATTCAATATTGGCTCAGCTAAAAAAGTTGTAAAAATCAATTTTCACTATTGTTTTTTACAATTCCGACCCGATGCGTTTCTCCAACATAGTTGTCAGACGTCATTTATTAAACTAATTCTTTGAACCTTACAGAGAAATTGAAGTCGTTTGATCAATTCATAAAAAAGTTATGCAATTTTAAATTTTTTGCAGACGTATTTCAAGAGATTGGAATAAAATAGAATCTTAGTTCCGGTGGTAGTAGCCTTTGCAGATCTGAAATGAAGAAAAATGGTACTATATTCCAATCTGTTTTAATAACTAACACTATTAACCAATTATTACGAACAATTTAACTTAAATTTACTAAGTTAAATAACAGTTATGCACTTAGCTGTACATATAGTGGAAAGGATCTCTCTTAGAATCAAAGCTTCACTGTATTTGTACATTTTTTATTGTTGTATCTAATTTACCCCTGGATTTATGACGAATTTATTCCTTCCAACAAATATATCCATATAAATAAATGAAGTATGTGACCAGCGTACGTAGCTGTCACCCTGTTAATAGCAATGCCACACTGAGAAGCGTATTAAAAATAAATGCAATGTTTACCGTCGCGGATAAACGATCCGACCTTTAAAACCGCTTTATATTTGGAATAATCCAACACGTTGGTCATCTGACAATCGAATAAAATGGCCTGCGTGCTTAAGAATACGGAAAAAGCAGCTGCTCGTCGACGGGGAGTTAAAACGAAACCGTGAAACCAGAGACTTCCATTACCGTAGATGAGTAGAAAATATTTTATGGAGTAGGACAGACCGAGTCCAGCGAAATATGGGTAATTGCATAAAAGCCGATCCTCATTAGTGCCGATTGTACTTTCATGACAAAATGTTTCTCTTCGTCCACCATTCTGCCTCGCCTATAATACGTAGTCGAATGGTTTCCACAGTTTTCGACGTGGTCGGACGTCATTTATTTGTCACGTGCAATTGCGGAGACAGCTTCCTCTACCTGTTCCCCGAAAGCGATCCATCACTTTTAACCGTGATTATCGCCGATGATTGATTCGTCATGGTTCTGATTAACGATCGTCATTCGTTCGTTAATCAACGTCGTCGGAAATGTTTTCCGCTGGTAGAGATTAACGATTCCAGGAAGTGAAATAGTCGTTCCCTAAGGATAATTGAAAACCATCTCTTTGCCTGTTCTTATTGAAAGACAGTTATTCGTACAACACAGTTGTATATACCTTCGCGATCTAGGACACTGCGATTAAACGTGTCAATTATCAAATTTCATAGCTATGAATTATGGGCATAATTTAACTCGCGATTTTATGCTTGGAAAAATGCATGAATCGCCGTTGAATACTCTACGTGAAAAAAGCGAGGAGATTGTTGTGCAATTTCGCGAGACGATTTCGGCGTAGCGATGAAACTGCTCTTATCGGATTTCGCGCGTAAAAGTTCCGAGTACTTCGGACACGTTTTACCCGTTACCCGATCGAGCATGTCCTTCAGACGTATTATTTTGTTCGAAATTGGAATGATTGTAGAGGTAGCATGGCTTCATAAATCAATTGTCCAACAAATTGTCACTCTGGGCGAAACAACTTTCCAATGGCTTCTCGCAGTTACGTGCCTGAAGCTGAAAAATTCAAGATGACAACGCAAACCTGTTAAAACATACAACTGTTACAACTTTAACAAGTTACGACTTGTCTTCCAGTCTGCAGTTCTTTTAATCTTTTAATTATCGCTTTAAATTGAACTAATACAGTTTCATCGTAATGTAAGGACGCCGAAAAAATATAAAAAGAAGTTCCGGAATAACATAAACGTTTATTAAATCAGACTGCTTCGTTCGCGCTACATCAACAGACAACCCTGTTCCTTGTTCGCGCTGTCTTTTTATATGTTTCCGCATCGTAGACGGTTACCTCCGAAAACCAATCAAGTATCCTTAAAATTAACGCACGCCCTCTAAAAGGCGACAAGGTGAGGGATGCTGGAGGTACCCTCGCCTTGAGCCCTCGTCTACCTAAGTCCTTACTATCCGCGTTTGGTCTGCAGATGTTTTACGGTACGTCAACGGCTATTGAGACCTTTAGCTAAAAATGTGAAGTCCCTAATAAATTATCATAAAACATAAAGTACCGCTAAATCTCAAAAATAGCCTGAAGTCACGTCCGCACCGTAATCATAAACTACGACCCTTTCTAAGGCCCGGTACCCTGCTGCAGTCCACATGGGCCCCGGTCACTCGAATCCTTACAGTAAATTCATAAAGACTCGCGTAAAGTGAATTGCGTCCGACAAAAATACACCCTGCCAAGTTTTGAACAAATATTTGAAACAGAGAAACAGATTATGTTAAAACATTTGCATAACATTCGGATAGAACTCTTCTAATTTCAGTCGTTCATTTTATTCTGAAAGTTGAATCTCGCATAGAGCCTCCAGCGGAAAACTTCTACGCCCGCGTAACCAGAAGCGTAAACATCCATTAAGTTTATTAAAAGCATAAAAGACTTCACGCGCACGCGTCTGCAAATTAAAATACCATACTAATGAATTTTAGTATAATGCAAACTAGACACCATACAAAATCAGTACTAGAAATTATTATTATTGTAATACAGTAGCCGAGGACTTGCTATAGGTGCAACAAAGGAGATTTGAACAAATATTTCAAACTGAAGTTGTTGAATGTGTATCTACAGATTTAATACTATTTTTTTTTTAAATTCCACTGGAACAGAAATGTCGAGAGAAAGTACGATTTATATTTGAGCGAACCTCGCATAAAAGTTTCACAGGAGCAGACATCTCGAAGGAAACGTTCGAGCAGATTTAGTTTCGAGTAACAAGGGATAACTACCGTGTATTTCGATCCATGAATTTACGAACAATCCTGTTAAAGCATCATCTTAAGCCATTACCGCAATCATTAGGAAATAAACACGCGGAACATTGGTAGCGATCCAGCGATCAGAATCAGCATCGTTTAGTGTTCGCAGCAAACATTCCACTTGCTGAAACGATTAATCGTTACCGCTGGATCGTTGAATATCTGTTACCATTTTCGTATCGTGTTTAATCAACGAGGTTATCGCTTTTGTCGACCCGCAGAGAGGTTCATAATTATTTGTAAGATTCGCTGTCGGGAAACGACGATGCGACGAACCAGGATTCTCACAGAAATATTTCATTGTTCATGCTGTTCCTTGACTCTTAATTTTACCTTGAATTTAATATTTCATTATTTTTTGATGGAACTTTCACCGATTTATTTCTGGCATTTTACTGATTAAAATGACACTAAACACGATATAATCTTAACCGTATTTAGTGGTTAATCGACGATTAAAGTTTCTGTTGCAGTTGCAATATTTTTAGGCAGCCTGTATAGGCGTTGATACAAGAAACGCGCATCGGGTTGCACGATTATTTCGAATAAGAGATGCATAGCTGTAGCAGCGAGCTCCGGAATAATGTCAAACGACGCGTTGTTCCGTGAATCCATCAATCACCATACCGCCAAACTAACACCTGAATACAGGGCATCGCAGGTACGGAATGAAACATTTCCACACGTTCACTAGCAACGCTGCCTATTTATAACGTTCATGATCTCGTATTTTGCATGGAGAAAGTCGAATTAATTTTGTATACATTGTTGTTTAGAGTACGTAATACATGAAGCGATGTGGAAAAGTCGATATCTCCGCATTGACGTATTCGATAAATATTTTGTTGCAGGGAGTACACTCTATTCTAAATTCTTTTTTAACGAATCGTAAAACTATTTCATCAAGTATTTTGGAATGTTGAAACTGAAAGAAACAATTAAAAATTTTAATGGAATCTAATTTTCTGTTTATTTTATCCATTTGTTCATCCAGAAGGAAACCAGTAACGTGCGAAAAATATTTTATTTCATTTGAATAAAATGAAATAATGTTTACTGCATTAAATTATTCATTTTATGATTGCCAGTCAATATTTTTAATTGGCTCTGCGTGCTAACTCTGAATGCGTACAAATTCAAACGTGCATTTCCATTGAAAAAAAGGATTGCTCTTCAAACAAGTAATAAAATATATCTGAGCAGTAAAATAAATGTGCCGGCACATTTTTATTACCGAGCAGATATTCGTGTTAGTGAGAACTATAAATGAAAATAAAATGTATTCGTCTCGAGCTCAGTACTTACCTTCTTGGCTATTATTTTGTAGTGCCTGTAATTGATAAAAATTTAGTAACGATAACAGTAATAATGTGCAATTTAATCGCTAATAGCAACTAATAATCAAATGATTAAATTATAATTATGGAATTAACAAAATATTTGTAAGTTTGCTTTGATTAGATTAATTGGATGCATGGAATTTTTAAAAGATTCGTCAAATTAAATGGAATAATCTTTATTCTCTTGTACTATTAGATTCGTACGTCGCCGTAGGTGAAATAGCCGTTACAAAATGGCTGTTTCGAACGCGTTGCACGGCAAGCTTTGATTCTTACACAAGGATTTAATTATCGTCGACAGACTCGGTTCGAGCTCTGCCTAAATTTCAATTCGCTTACATATTGTCCTGTCACGTAATCCGGCCGTATTAAGATTCGGAATTAAACGTACACGGTGTTCCCTTTATTGTCGTCGAACGAGCACGTGTTACGAGGGACTTTTCGAGGAGGATCGCAAGCGAACGTTACTAAATTACGCGGCTGCATTAATTGCGATGCAGCCAGGGGAAAGAGAGGAAGCGCGCAGCGGTGTAGCTTTGACCCGGTCGTTTGTAAAATTCTGCTAGCGCTAGAATTTCATAAGTTGTCCGCTCGCCGCCATTGCGTAATTTCAAAACTCCTCTATTGCTGTGCAACCGGCGGCGTGCGGCGACGCTGTCGGCTTAATTAACTGGATCTTTATAAAGAAGTAAAATAACTGTACGTTGGCCAACTTCTCTGATGAGATGCCTCGGCAACTTGCACGATTTGGTTATCCGTTAATTATTTGTCGTTAAACTCCGCTGAAAGATGCCGGACTCCGAGGGATGAGAATTCAAACGATACTTTTGTGGCCAACAGTAAAATTCCTCGTGGAAAATTATTTGTGGAAATAATAATGCTTCCGGTGTTGGATGAGACGCGTTTCATTTGTTACCTCGGTTTTGTCTCGTCATAAAATTTACTTATGAAATAGTTGCTAGTGGACGAATTGCAATCATAATATTTTTAATTCTAATTTATTCTTATTCATCATATTGAGAAACGTATTCCCCAATGAGATAGTAAATTTAAAGATTTTATTAAGAGATATAACGGCTTCGGTTCGGATAATTGAGGATTTCTTATAACTAATTAGCTTTGATTGTGGATTTTGAAACGTAGAAATCGAAGTCAGGTATTTAAAATTATTTGAAATGTTGATTTTAGATAAAAAAATTCAACAAAATATATTTTGAACATCAAATTTCAGATACATTATGTTATTAGTATCTTATTATAAATTGTTAGTATTTACCTTACTAGTAATACTAGTTAGTATTTAGTAGCTTTACGTCTCTAAATAAAAGAAGTGCAACATTCAAAGTAGAAATTAAATAAAAATTGACTAGGGAAAATAAATTAGAAGAAGACGAAGGGGTGAGAACGAATAATTTACATTTTGATGTAGCTTTACATCTTGCTTCGAGGATTTTTCATTTTCAAATGATGTTCCAATATTTCCAGAGGATCCGGAACATTATATAAAAAATTACGAAGTACTTTAAATCTCGAACTTCCACTTTGAGGTTTTAAGGAAAAAATAATTATGTCCCGAAGCGATTCAATCTTAAGACCGCAAACACGGCACCAGCGGAATGAAACGGACGTGGTTCGCATCAACGAGGATTTGCTGTGTCTTTGCCGTTCCCTGTACATTTTTGTCCCGTTAAGAATAATTCCATCCTTCTTTACTCGTTATAACGTAAATACGCGATTAAGATTTCCGACATAAGTCTATTTAATGAAATTCAACGACCACTGTTCCTCCATCTATTTTCTTGTACCATATTATTCACAACACAGTTTCAGAATAAAATTTCGAGATGTTTTGCAACGTATCTGCTCCTTAATTTATGCTGTCGATGTTGTTTGATACAAGAAAGTAATTACCATGAAAATTAAGCTCTTTTAACGGTATAAAATTACCCAACAATTTTGTCGAGTGATTTCATACCAATGAAATTAGCACCAACAAATTTTTTAGTAATTGTATCTCGATCATGTATTCGGTACTTGAATAAATATTTCCATTTGTTCGTGTACATGAAAACCATTCGCATAATGTGTAAATTATTTGCTATGTATATACTGTATCACCTCTTGTAACGTTTTTAGAGGTGAATTTAATCGGTTCGTGCGATTACACATAAAATACGTATTTCTATAGGGAATTATATTCTCATTACAGTCACTAATTATTACTTTTAGCGTGCACAATAATCGCAATTACTTTCGCATCTATTGAAACTGGGGACAATCGTACAGATCGCGAGTAATTATTGAAATCGTTATCATTACCATTTCCAAGGAAACTGTTTGCAAATGATTTATATCGTAATTGCAATTGTGTCTCAATTAATCTTCTTATATTAGACGAGGGAATGAAATAAAGCAAACGAGGAGGATAATATGGTGAGAAGACAGTGCTGAGACTATTTTCAGTTGCATTGTTTCTTCTCAGAAGAGCATCGGTATTGTAAAGTGTTATTAAAAATGATAAATCCTTTAAGAACCAAATTTGATTTAATATATGTTATATATATAGAAAGTTTAAATATACATTTATTGGCTTCAGCACGTGGTAATTCGAACTCTCACCTCCACGAATATTAACATTATTATTTGCATTCTTCATTTTTAACGATCGTAAATTTTGTATATGCACTATACAAATACAAAAATTAGCAATTTTGCAGTCTTGATAATGGTTCAAAACTGAACCGAAACGATGAAATTATAATATTGCAAAATTGCTAATTTTTGTATTTGTATTTTAAAATCACACGTTTATTATTATTTAAATTATTTGTTATACGAAACAAAAATTGCCCAACCCTGTCTACACAAAAATTCCGTTACTTTACAGTAATTTTCATTCCTTCCGAATTCCTGCTGATTTCTTCGAGGAACAACGCCTAAAAAATTGTAGTCCACATTTATCGACGTTATTTTTTCACGTAGACCTTCATCTTTGGGTTGCAGCAACTGTTACCGATCATCTTTATGGAATTTTTGAATGGTAATATGCATAACCTCGTTCTTGATCGATAGTTACGTGTCGCATCGGATAAGGCGTTCCAGTGGCGCATATGGATGACTGGTTACGCAGCTGGAACATAGTACAATCACGATGCCATGCCGTCGCGAAACGGGAACAACCCGTCTTCGCTGCACTAAAATATCACAATGGTGTGTGCTACGTTCTGTTCAAGATACGAATAACAGAATGGAGGAGGAGCACGCTACGACAACGAAATCTAAGACACAGCTAACAATACGCACCAAGTGAAACATCATCAGGTACAATTGTGTTCCACGTTGAATGGGGTGACGTTTGAAATAGGAACGACACCGCCCACAATCTTCAAGTCAACAAACGCACCGCGCTATTAACAAATTCTCTATGATTATACGGGATGACTGATATCATCGAGTGGCGCGTTCATTTTTAATCCTGGAAATCAGAGAACAGATTCCTTTTGGCTTTCTCACAGGAATCTCTTCAAGATCGTCTCTGGCAGGAAGTGTCCTAGATTGACATTTGTATCATTGTTGACTAATGCTACATTTGCCAGTTTATTATGTAAATGCTACATAAATCTACAATCAACCAATCACGAAAATACTGACGATAGACAAGACACGACGAGACCGAGGCAAAACAAATCGAGAAAGTGAAAAGACATTCTGAAATCGCGGACTATCTTACAAGGAACGTTACCCAATCGTAATCGATTTTCATAAACTTTTGAATTTTAGTATGATGTAGAACTCAAAATAAATATTTGACAAGTATTTTTTTTAGAGCGGCTGAGATACGTGTTAAAGGGATGAAAATAGCTCTCAAAGTTGGGGTGGAAAATCCTATTTCATTTAATTTCTCCGAAGCAATTGAGCCCAGACAAAAATTTCAAAATCCAATTTGTGCGTATTTGAATACCGAATCTTTTCGTGTAAAATGATTTGAAAGAAAATAATTTTTTTTCAAATATGTTAAAAATTAATATTATTGCAACATCTTTCGATCGAAGCAAATCAAATTTTCCTACAAAATTGTTTCCTTAAATTATTATGATAATTGTACTGAAATCTTGATCTCGCATGTGAAATCGCAATATTGTATGTCAAGTGTACCGTTGAGCGTGAATTCCATTCCCTCCTACA
Organism: Lasioglossum morio; assembly: GCA_916610235.2. Classification (NCBI taxonomy): domain Eukaryota; kingdom Metazoa; phylum Arthropoda; class Insecta; order Hymenoptera; family Halictidae; genus Lasioglossum; species Lasioglossum morio. The sequence continues at coordinate 947,662 of OU744323.1, forward strand.
GATCCATCAATTTTTGGTAAAAATCATTAATAATTCTACAAAACGTGGACCGCTGTGAAATTATTTTTCAATAAAAAATATTGAAGAGACACTCGACATTCTATGGAGCACCTCTTACCGTATGCAAACTGGAGTTTTTGTTAATTAAAAATGTTACCGATATCAGACAGCCTGCTGTATTTGTTTCGAGAGTGCTTACACCATCGACGAACGTAATAACAAAAGCCTGTATAATTCCGATTCTATTTTATATAAACTTTTTAGCACCACTACAGTCCACGGATTAAATTTGAACGGGGTTGTAGAGCATTTATAAAATTCTCGTTGGAATATTCTTAATTAGTCGGTTACAATACTAAACTATACTTAACTAGGGGGCTCCGCCCCCTACTCGCTTCGCTCTACAACCCCCGCGGCGCCTCGCTCTCTCTCCCGCTCCTCCTCTCTCCCCCCCTCTCTCCCGCTACCCCTCTCTCTCACTCTCTCTCTTGCTCTCTTTCTCTCTCTCTGAAAAATACACACTGTCACGTCGCTCAATTTTCGGTTCCCCTTCGGAAGACAACCCGCTCTTCACTTTTCGGTTCCCCTTCAGGAGGCAACCCGCTGTTCAATTTTCGATTCCCCTTCGGAAGGCAACCAGCTCTTCACTTTTCGATTCCCCTTCCGAAGGCAACCCGCTCTTCACTTTTCGATTCCTCTTCAGGAGGCAACCCGCTCTTCACTTTTCGGTTCCCCTTCAGGAGGCAACCCGCTCTTCAATTTTTGGTTCCCCTTCGGGAGCCAACCCGCTCTTCAATTTTCAGTTCCCCTTCGGAAGGCAACCCGCTCGGCGTTTTACCGTGACAGAACTATTTTATATAATAGATAGAAAAAAAAAAAGAAAAGAAAGATACTTCTAACGTGGTCTAGTAACTGTTTAAATTCGACGTGACGATGACACGAAATAATACTTAAATAATATATTTATTGAAATATTTCATTAAAATTCAATAGTTGTACGTGAAAACTGTATTCAAATATAGAAAATGCTAGTCGATAATAACAAGTCAATAACAAATCCTGATCGATTATTAGTGTAATTAAATTTCCAATCACCAAGGTGGTCTCGGGTAGAAATAGAGATATTATTTTTCAACGAGAAAATTTAACGAAATTAATTAAAAAATGATTAGAAAAAATATATTTATTACGATAAGTGGGTAGGAATAATTTTGTTAATGAATTTTAGTGTAATAGTAATAGAGTAATAGAATATCCTAATTAAATTACCCACGACATACCCCCGCTCTAAATCCCCCACCCTTAACCATTCACGATAAACCAAGGTGACAACTTCAGTACTATTGTGACTGTGGTCGGAGTAACCTTGTACCGTTCGTTGTCCCGATTTTGGATTATGTGTTTTGTGCTTCACACTTATTACACGCGCAAATGGCAGTGTTTTGTTGATCCGACGAAGGAACGTAAGATTCTAAAAAAATTGTAAGTACCTATATTTGACATTAGTATTTTATAACCCAGAATTAATATTCTTATGTATAAAAATGGATACAAGATATTCATAAAACAACATAGAAAGCTTTACTTTGAGTCATTAAACGCTGTGTATCTTCGGGAAGGTTTTCGAGCAAACCACAATCGAAAAAGTCCATTCGTTGAAAAGTTCTAAGCAGAAACCTGGATAAAAGACAGTGAAAAATTCATATTTGGTCTGTTTGTGACGGCATCAATTGCGAACGGCAGAACGTAGAAAGCAGCGGTTTGAAACGTTAGATGCGGCGTTTCTTCGGGAAGGCTTTAGGATAAATCGCATTCCAAAAAGTCCAATCGTTCAAAAGTTAGAAGCAGAAACGTGTAGTTGGATTCTAATTGAATTTATTTTTGTATGAAGCAAGTGTGTGTACAATTTAACGACATTGTCAGTTTGTTTGCACTGTAAACATTATAAACTAATAGTTTAGTTGTATATTGTTGTCTATGACGGAGGTCTGGGTTTTATACTTAATCGTTTTAAGAGTGATACATGATTTCATATTTTACGAAAAAGTTTTATACGAAGTTCAGGTAACTGTAAAATGATTTTGAACGATTAATGTGAATAAACATTGACAGTTCATTTGGTAGAAACAAATTGTCAACATTTGTAAAACATTTTTGTAAAAAAATTAGCTAAATCGATCCAGCCGTTCTCAATTGATGCAGTTACCAACGAACAGCATTTAATTTTTATTTATATAGATAGAGATAGAGATAGAGATAAAATTGTCAGAGTAACGAAGTAGAAGGTACGAGGTTCTTGCCATGAATTAATAAGTATAAGGTGATTTATTATCATCTCGTTGTGAAAGGTCTGACAGAAAGTCATGCAGACTACGTAATGGCAAAGAAGCCAGCTCCTTAAGGCTAGATGAGAATCAAGGTAGCCTGAAAAACACTCTCTAACTGGGCATGACATTCTCTCGGTTTCTACGGAACGGCCAGTTACGCCGTAATGGAAAAGCGACAACATAATCTACGATAAAAATGAGAAACGTAGTGCTGTAAAAATTGCGTAGTACACGGCCAGCAGTCGCGGGGGGGGGGGGTCACTTCTGCTTCACTCCAGCGTTAATTAAACCCAGCAGGCTACCATTGGAAACGAGAACAGAAGCTAATAATTTTATTAAAAGTGCAAGAAATGAAATCGTTAATTGATCCAATTCCACGGCGTTGCATCGAGGCGGAGAATTCAGGAAAGAATTCAATTAACCTTCGTCGCCAAGTAGATTGTCGTGAAAGTGAAAACGAGAAGTTTTTAAATTTTAATCCTTCAAATTGAAAATAAGGTCTGGCCATGTTGGTAGCAGAGTGTCGTCTGATAAGGGCAGCAGATAAGGGTGAATACGTGGGGACAAGAAAATGGAAAGGCTTCTGATATTTTCAAAGTTTATGGTCTTAAAATATTATTGTATTAATTACGGTAGGACCTCGATTAACCGGATGATTGTATTACGAAGGGGAATAAATTTTCGCGAATAAAAAATTCATTTGAGTGATAAACAAAATTGATAAAATAACAAGTGAAACAGTTACGTTTTTGATGTGTTTTTCATTCAAACGGATTACATCCTTCGTTCAGATTTTGTAGTTTTCGGTACATAATCAAAACTGACACCGTTTAGATTTTCCGAAGGAAAATCAGCTTGAACACTATCGATGTTAAAAAAGATTTCGCATACGTCGTTGCAAACCGCGGAACATAGTAAATCGTTCTCGATTTTCCGAGAGAAACAGAAACGATTGCAGCATCGATAATAGAACGTCTCCCTTAAATTAAATAGGAAACAAAGTCTAACAAGATTCCCAATAATCCTCTTTTTCCTCGTTCACCCTACTCAGCAGTGAATTCTTTCGAAAAGCTTAATCCGCGTAAAAACTTCAATCCCTTAATGCACATAAAAATCAGTCTGAAAGTTTTATTACAGGTAGGTGGGTAAAGCAGCAGATACGAAATAAACGGTGAAATAAATCTTGCACGGAAGCGGAATAAATGAATCGTAGATCTGGCCGATAGGAACGCCTGCCGCTTGTGTTTACAGATGAGCTGGCAATTATCATTCAGCCGGGTCGAATTACTCGTCTGCGAGTTTCAAAGAGTCGAAAATGGCGGACAGGGGGGGAGGGGTGTTGATTATCCGATTACGGAGCGGCTTGTTTCGGGCGCGATCAAACTCCTAACTAGCTGGTTTCCCGCGATACGATCTCCGATGCGTCTTAAAAGTGGCATTCGCGTAAGAACGAAGTGGGAATCCCGAGGCGCGGGATACCATCGGCCCGGAGATTTTCCCGCGAATGGCTAAATAAACGAGCTTCGTTTCCTCCCTTCGACTGCTTCGGAAGGCATTCCCATCGGCTACCCGCGGAACTTCGATCCCGTAGACCCGTAGTTTGCATGCATTTACGGTTATGCAATATATTCTGGCCTTTCCGGTTTGTTATGCGCGGCTGTACCTAACACCCAACGGCGGATTGTCTGCCTGGCTGGGAAGCATCGTGTGTCTTCTTACAAGCCGACCCATTTATCTTAACCACTCCGAAACACTTTCGTTATTTTTACCACGGTAAGAAGTTACGAACGATTTTTGCCACGATTTCAAACTTTCGAACACCGTTTAGGGAATCATTCTTTGTGGTGATATCAGCGCACAGGTTCGATCGAGCCACGAGACCATCACAAAGAATTATTCAATATTACGATCGATATAACACAATTAGTACTAGACTGACTGATGACTTACGCAAGATGGGGTTCTCCTTGCCCCTTAGAGCTGACATGTTCTTTGCCAGACGCAACATTCGGGTGTGTTTGCGCATTTTTAATTTCTTGAAAGAATATAGCCTGCGTTTATAATAGGATATAATGTAAACTAAGTACAGCTGTGTAGACACCTTTAGGGGTCTGGGTAAGCTTAAATAAATATAAAACACGAGGTTTTCTTACTTCGATGTCACTGTCGTTTGGTTTTGAAACCGTAAAGATTCCCAAGGACTGATCACATACATTGTATGTCATAAAAGAATGTCGATGATCGAACCTGTGCGCTGATATCACCACAAAGAAATATTCAATATTACGATCGATATAACACAATTTATACCGTTTAGGGAATTCGGACACCTTAAGGTTTAGCCTTTATGGCTAATACCAACAAATTTTTACGATCATCCACAATATTCTCTCGTAATTTTTGTAAATGATATTATGGGAGAGTTAAAAGATCAAAAGATCTTCGAAGAGAAGACAAATTAGCTTATTCAAAAACATCAGAAACAGCTACCCGGTTAACATCCGAGCTGTGTTTGTTAACATTGAATTGTTATAATATTTGTTTAATAGATAAATACCTACCTTCACTCTCACCGTGTTACAACAAACATTAAATGAAATTATTTTTCAACGCCCCAAAGCAAGAATATCGTGATATAATCAATTTCGATTCCAGTATGCCTTGTTTTAAGGTTATACTACTTCGAAATGTAAGGACTTCTGTATGTACGTACGAAGTGTCAGTAATTCCTTTAATAGAATAATCAATATTCAGATAAATATACACTGATTCCGATATATATTTCTGCAGTCGAAAAATGAATGATTGCCTTTCGCATTCGCGTCGGCAATGCTTCTGCGTGCATTTATAATGCGTTTTTCTTTCATATCTGCACAAGGCACTCCAATACGTATATATCACTGTAGCTGTTTTGCAAGCGACAATATTTATGGGATTCCTAAGCAGTTTTGTAATCTTCTTACGCCTTGAATATCCTACTAAAATCTATTACATTTGAACATTTCAAATCAAAGTATTGATAAACGTGATCGACAGATTCTGAACAATTTTTTAATAGCAGATTGATCTGTGAACCAACAAGTCATCTAACAGAATGTAATAATGTCTTTTTGATTTCTTATTAAAAGAAGATTACGTAGATCATTTTTAATCTACAGGCCGTGTATTCAATGTATTTTTTTTGTCTCTAAAAGACTTTTCTCGTTAAATCATGAGTTGAGCGCAGTGCATTTAACTTTTCTCTTTAGAATGAGCCTTCATCGAGCTCAAAATTTGTTTAAATAAGGACCGATTCCGCAAGCCTATTTTATTGTAGATTCTATCGTAGTTCTTTGGTAGTTCCTGCAGTCGGCATCTTCCCTCTTAATGAAGAAGTATTATTGTCTCCAATTCGCAACGAAACGATCACAGTTTACGTAGATCATTTTTAATCTGCAGGCCGTGTATATTCAATGTATTTTTTTGTCTCTAAAAGACTTTTCTCGTTAAATCATGAGTTGAGCGCAGTGCATTTAACTTTTCTCTTCAGAATGAGCCTTCATCTAGCTCAAAATTTGTTTAAATAAGGACCGATTCTGCAAGCCTATTTTTCTATTTTTTTATTTTATTGTAGTACCTATTGTAGATTCCATTGTAGTTCTTTGATAATTCTTGCAGTCAGCATGTTCCCTCTTAATAAAGAAGTATTATTGTCCCGAATTCGCAACGAAACGATCACAGTTTAAAGACGGAGTCATACTAATCGGCCCCGATAAAATATAATTTTTCAATAGCCAGAATGATTACAAGCGATCCATTCGGTTCTACATTAATCAAAGGAGTCGAACATTATCCGACAAGGTTGAAGAATGTTCTGAGTTCTTTGAGGTACAATGGCCGGCATTATTCGTTCACCGGTCCGAAAGCTGGCGAGCCATTTCTCAGAAAGTTGGACAGAAAATGTAGAACACGGTTTCCTGCGTATCACAGTTCGTTTCTCGGTCTTCTATTCGAACAACTGAGCGCGCAACGTTCGGCTCCCGAATTGCATCGTTAAAGGCCGTTGGTACAGCATCTTTTCCGTTTCTGCCGCGACGTCGAACCGCGATTTAGCGATCGTAATGGCCTTCGATTATACTCCCGGGCTGTTCCACGCGAAAGGATACCCGCCTTCTGTTCCTTTTCCTTCCCGGCCGATAAATTTTCAGATTCGAAGAGTCCGGAATAGAAATCGCCTGTAAGCCGCGGCCCCCCGAAGTTCAAACAGACGATTTACCTAGAAACGACGCTGCCCGGAACGGTGGATTTTATAACTGCGAACGTGGACGTGACCGTTGTCCAAGCCTCGGCGACCATTTATCTCTCCACGGTCAATGAAGTTTCGAAAATGGTCGGTTCCTATATTTACCGATCCGAAAAGCTGCCCCCGCGATATCATCCCTGGTCTAGCCACCGACGCGTTCTTATACCAATTGCAGTTTTAAGAGTTTTCGAATGCCACCGAGCAGAATGGCCAGTTAAGCCGGTCCATTTCCATAGAATCGGCCTTCTTTTTTCTTCTCGCACATCGAATTTGTCGACCATCTTGACCCACTTTCTTCCGCTGACTTTTAACGCACAGCACTATATTCGAATAATAAATGCGTCCGGTGTTACGTCCTAAGGTGGACGTTTTTTTTTTTTATTTGATGAGATAGTAAATTTAAAGATTTTATTAAGAGATATAGCGCAGTTTTCGGTTTCAAATAATTGAGCATTTCTTAGAACTAATTAGCTTTGATTGTGGATTTAGGAACGTAGAAATCGAAGTCAGATATTTAAAATTATTTGAAATGTTGATTTTATGTTATTAGTATCTTATTATAAATTGTTAGTATTTCTCGATAATCGAATCTCGCTTTTTTTGAGTGCGCATAGATTTCCGTAGCCACTATGATGACGATGATGATGAATATGATATTGAAAGTTTTTATCCAGCGGGTATACATGGTTTAGATTCAATATAAAATAACACTCCACTTTAAAAACTGTCTATTAAAAAAAAACGAGAAGTGGTTTTGACGTTTAACTGAAGTTGACTGGACTTTTTAATGAACTCAACTGAACTAGGTTCATCGATTACTGATGATTGACTGTTCTGATGATGAGCCATCCTTTTATCGATTCATCGATCCATTGTTCTAGACTTAATCTTCCTAGGGTGGGTGCATCCTCGTCAATTCTTCGTAATCATTTCTCTTTTTAATCTCTTCATTACGTTTGCATTTTGATCGGATGTTTAATTTTCGATTCGTTTTTATTTTAGTGGATGAAATGGATCTACGCATCTTCTTAGCTAGTTAGTCACCAGTTTATTGTTCATTAATTATTTTCTGCGTTTCTTCTACGCAGTGTTTATTCTAATTTCTTCTGAATTATCTTTTACATTCTTCGGTGATGAATAAATTTCAACGGATGTTTCGTTTAATTATGGGTCCCATGGAAATCACCGACATCGAATTTGATCGACAACAAATTTTATCCACAACGACTTGAGACACAGTATGATAATATTGTATGATAATACATATGATAATACTGTATGATAATACATACTGTGGTCGTCTTAAGATGTTGTGGATCAAATTCGTTGCCGGTCAAAATCGTTGTCGGCCAAAGCTATTGTCGGTAAAATCTGTCGTCGGTGAAATGTTGTCGGCGAAAACCGTGTCGGCGAAAACCGTGTCGGAGATTTCCATGGGACTCTTAATTATACGCTCCGTTTTTAAAGACGTGGTATTTAAAAAAAAATTATTTATATGCGATTAGACCTTATCTTGAAAAAATAAGGGTTGAAAAAGTCACCCTCTCTCCGCCAGTATCTGATTAGTCACGTGACCGGGCCGTGAAACGTGGGGGAATAGCATCGTAGAAGGGGAAGCTTTTCTGTGTGGGGAGACAAGTCTTAATCTGGCGACTCTGGTTCTTACCGAAGAGTTATGCCATTTTAGAGAAACAGGTTTCGTGTATCGCCTTCTCTACGGTGAAGAGTACAGGGGGAGAGGTAGTTCTTGATGTAGCCGAGCAGGAGGAAAACAGGGAAGAGTGATGAACCGGACGGAGAGCTCGTAAAATTGTCAGAGAAGTTGAAGACAAAACGCGTGTCGGTGTGAACGAAAAGTGGAAAACTAAGGCGAAAGAGGGGGCCGGACGAAGGAGAGAGAGAGAAATAGAGAGCTGTAGGAATTAAGGGGCGAGGATGAGGTCTAGGCGCAGATAAATGCGGTAATCTAAGTTTTTCCATCTTGCGGGACAAGCGAATGGTTTCATGGTGACCTCGGACAACGGAGGCGCTGTCTGGAAGGATCTGTCCCGAATCTCCGGGCGCACAGCTGCCGTATGTGGAACGGAAATCGTTGCGGGTTCCTCTTACCACCGCCACGAAATAGAGAAACAAGACTCGCGGCCCGGAGAATTAAACAGATTTCGAGTAATGTTAACTGGACTTGTTTTCCATGCTCCGAACAACGCGACACGCTGTTCAAAATTCGTTTTTACCATACTCTCTAGAAACTGTTCAGACTTAAATCAATCAATTGAAAAATTCTTCGGTGTTAAAGCGAATACCAGAAATTTTATCTTAGTAATATATAAATCAGCAAATCAATTTTTATCTACCAGAACGTGAACTGAGAACAAGAGCGGCTTTTCAAACCCTTAAAGCGAAATCTACTTATGGATTAATTAATCCAATGAATCGCATTATCTCAAAATCATGCGCTATTTATAATCGTATTGATTTTGTTCAGTGATTCTTTACAATAATTTTCAAATGAAACTACGCAGGATTATATGATAATACCATATCGATTGACCATTATAAAATTTTTCTTTTGTACATGTGTCTTCTTTGTTCTTTGTATTGTATTGTGTATTGTATCTTTTTCTTTTTTTTCTTGTCTTTGATATTGTAAACACTTATGTAAAAGGGCTTCAGTCCGTCTATAATAAATAATAATAATAATATATATGTAGGGAGAAGTCATCTTCGAGCGACGATTCGACATTTGTTATTTATTTGCGTTCTTCATGTTTTATAATTTGTGTGGTTTGATTCATTCTCGTTTGACGTGTAAAAAATTAAGGACGTGTTTAATATTGTAAAATAATTTTATACACTGCGTTCTCTTTCTCCTTATTACAGCTAAGCACTATTAAACAAAGCCGTGCCCTTCTGTTGCAAAAAAATAGCCTTTACTTCTCCGAGCTTCTTACCGCGGGTTTATTTATTTCTACGCTCCGATGTTTCTCAGGAATCTCTTTTACTTTTGCTTGTTTAGTTTTCCCCGAGAGTTGACTTTCTTTCAGTAGTTTTGTAATGTGGAGCGACACATTTGTGACATTCTCTCTAGAATTGTTTGCTACTTTAAACGAAGAAACGATAGGGGTATAAGATGGCTGCGAGGGTGGTCTGTACGTATACCAAAGTACACGACACAGTACAATATTTACAGTATAAATATCCATATCTGTGCAGAGAATTGAAGTACATATTCATCCTCGGAATAAATGTATTTTGTTGAAATGAATTTATATTCTCGTGAAATTGTATTCTGGAATATTGTATCCCGGGAAAGGTGGTAACGTAAATGCAATTATATTGAAAATAATAACGAAAGTGTAACTAAAATATTGGCACAGGCTATATAAAATACACGTATCACGTTTTCGATTGAATGTGAAAGACTGAATGTGAAAAGACTGAAAGAGGTTAATAACAGGACAGAAACAAACCATTAATATTTTAGTTGTAATTGTTTATGGACCTTATTATTCGAACGTGCCAATACATTTGCCATTATACGGGAATACGTTCGATATCACTTCCGATATAATTTTATGTAAATATATATATATATATATATATATATAATAATAATAATAATAAGAAAACATGTTAAAATATACAAACGTCAAGTTGCTACAAATATTAAACGATGCAGTGAATCGAAGCCAAACATTGGTAATTGCATTAATTTAGTATGAATTTATACGGTTGAATCTATGTAAGTATACGTATTAGCAGACAACCCTATATATAATGAAATTTATAAAACTAGAAAATCGAAAGTAACAACAGAATTGTAAAATTACGATCGCCAACGAATTAGAAAAAGAAGACTTATTATATTAAATTTTTTATTATAATAAATACGGCTATTCCTTCCAAATTATATGTTGCGAAATTTTGAAAAATCTTGTTGCGCTTTTATACACTTCCAGAGCATCCTTAAAAGTAAGAATTTATACGGTTGAATCTATGTACGTATACGTATTAGCAGACAACCCTATATATAGTGAAATTTATAAAACTGGAAAGTCGAAAGTAACAACAGAATTGTAAAATTATGATCGCCAACGAATTAGAAAAAGAGGACTTATTATATTAAATTTTTTATTATAATAAATACGGCTATTCCTTCGAAATTATATGTTGCGAAATTTTGAAAAATCTTGTTGCGCTTTTATACGCTTCCAGAAGATCGTTAAAAGCGCAAGTACTCGCGGTCCACTCGTTACGATGAATTACAGGAAACGGTAGTGGCGCGGAGGGAGCGAACAATGCGATTCGTAGAGAAGCGATTGTCGCGTCGGGAGCGTCGAGTCCATTGGTTTGTCCGTTGAACGACGTAAGGGGGTTGCGTTCGGTAGGTTGGAGGAGCGTCTTCTTAACAATGTCTCGCGGGCTGCTCGCCCGTAGAATTGCATTTTGTCGTTTAGTGCAAATGCTCGTAAAATCGGCTGGTTTTTTACGGTCGGGCCACCCGTAACCTCTCGGCTTCCCGGCTTCCCGGCTTTCCGGCATCTCGACTAGCGCCGCACACCCGTTCGTCTTTCATCCCTCGTTTACTTCGCGCTGTTCCGCCACCCTCCAGCCGGCAGAGCATCCCGACGGCACTCCCATTTATCCCAGCGCGCAGACACCGGCGACAGTCCATAACGCGGCTGCAATCTTGGCAGACACGTCCGCGTAAACACGTAACCGGATTAACGAGATCAACGCAGCTGCGAAATGTTATTGCGCCAGCGGAAATTTTCCGCGAGCGCGTCCCGACGCTGAATGTTAACAATGTTACCAGGCCCGTGCGTCGCGTCGGTCGACCGAGTGACAGGCGAGTTCGTGAACAGGAATATTGCGCGCGGAATCGGGGATCAACTCTTCTTCCTCGACGCCGCGCCGAGGAAATTGGTGTTTTAAACTGGGGGATCAGACCCTCTTTCGATCAGAAAATTGCATAATAGAATAACGCGACGGTTATCGATGAAGTGTACCGGGTGGCCACTAGAGATCCCTATTTCACAATAGCTAATGTCACGTCCAGTGGTCCATCCATTATTAATAATTGATAAATTTAATCATGTGTATTATATTTCTTTCTGAATTTCTTTTTGTATTTACTCTGATAATGATGGAAGGGGTAATGATTATATCAAATATTATAATTAATGATTAATATTGAATTATCGTATATTATACCACATTGCGAGCGATAGAATAAATCATTAATTATAATATTTGATATAATCATTAGCCCATGCATCGTTATCATAGTAAATACAAAAAGAAATTCAGAAAGAAACATAATATACATGATTAAATTTATCAATTATTAATAACGGATGGACCACTGGACGTGACACTAAAATAAGGCGAAATTAATATATTACAGATATATTTAACATCTATAATATGTAAGAAATTAGGTTAACACTAGTATACAAGCACCGGTTTGTATTGGACACACAAATAGAGCTCAGGTTCTTCAACTACATCTTTATGTAAAATATATATCTTTATATATTTAGATTTCTTTAGAAGAATAAACCAGTAATCAGTGTATCTAAATACACGTGTACACGTGTACTATTTCACGTATATTTAAATACCGTGTGTTAACGTATCAGCATTTTAATTTGTTTTAATTTTTCGGATACAGTTGCTAATTTTTGAAAGCAAATTAGCAAAAGCAAAATACATAAATTGATATAAATGTTCTAAAAATTATACGAATTAAAATGAGGATCCATTAATACACGTTTCTAGGTATAACGAATGCAATTTGATTTAATATTATATTGTTAATTGATACCAATAACGTTTTCAACTTACACAATTCAAGTTCATTCATATTCATAAATAGACATTTAAAATCCCTGCGCGAAATTCTGCATAATGATCAGCAGAGATTACGGTGTATGTTGTAAAACGCGGCGTGTTGTATAATTAATATTACAGCAGAATCTAAAGGAAAACGATTCTACGTAGAAAGATAAGTTGAATGTGTAGAATAACTCTTTTTTTATAGGAGCTCTCATTTTCGATAAAATCGGCTTTTGAAGATACCGCCGTGCACGCGCGCTTTCGAATATTGTAGTTGATGTTATCTGACTTTTGCGCGGCATTTCCATATTTGTAGTTAACATTGATTACGATACGGAATTATCTCCGTTTTAACAAACTTACTATCTTCCAATTACCAATTGATACCGAATTGTTATGAAAAACAATAATTCTCGGCTACTGATAACGTTAAATGCTTATACATGTTAATACACGACGAAATTACCGATAACAGGTAATTGAATTAAATTATGAGTACATGTAAAAAAATTGATTAACGATATTGAACTATTTCAACCTTAAAGTTGTATTTTGAAGTGACCATTAACGAATATATAAAACACTGTATAAAAAAATGATTTGTTGAACGGTGACATCCAATTAGCTAAAATAACATTTACTATTCGAAACGTCCACATACAATTTAAATCAATTTTTCTCAAACTAATGTCACATGTGTCGCTTGACTGTAACTTTACATTTTTCATATTTGATAATTAACTTTCAAAGTATCTGTACGAAAGGTTTTTGTTGTTACATGACACATTTCGTAACATTTTTTTTGACGTGCTGTGCCCCCATAGTTTCGCAAAATAAAATATCACACAGTTTTCATGTGTTGGTTACAGTGAAATTCCATTTGAAATTGTGTCTGCATTCCAGTACGTTCGATACAAATGTTTCAATCGAATAATAGATATATTATCAGTAAAATTGCTTGAATAGTTCCTTATAAAATTGTTGATACAGTACCATTTTTATTACGAGGAAAAAAAGAACCATCGAGCATTTGTCCATCTGATTACTTCTACACCATTTCGTTTTCGAGAGTTATGAATTCGTCCAATATTCAACAGACTATAAAAATATTTGTCCCGTTAGCGATTTTCTACCAATTCCAATATTTTCACAAATATTGACATAAGCTGTCCATCCGACGAATATCATTTCTGTACATTCTGTCGTACTCATGAATGCATAATTTTTCATTAACGATTTCAATCTTTGTTCATGCAAAATCGCGCAAGTTAATCACTGGAATATTGATTTAAATTTCACGTTAAATACGATAAAAATGTAGATTGTTTTATACATAAAATCTCATTCAAGGAACATATGAGGGTAAACACCCTTAACTTCATCATTTTTTTTCTCGGTCGTTAATTAAGATATTAAGATGTAAGAAAAAAGAAAGGAAATACTCGAATTTACCTCCTGCATTTCGTATATTTTGTTCGCAATAATCAGCAAAGTGTTAAAGATTGATGACTGTTGTAATCCATCGATAATTCTTTTTCTAGAATATATTTATGTGAAAAAGATACATTGAACGACTCTAAAAATATTGGATAATATTGCGCATGGTTGAATTCTGTCATGTCCTTCAAGACCGAATCTTTCTCTTTACAATGTTCCCCCTAAAACTTGGTATACAATTTTTTATCGTTCTCTTGAGCTCCGAATGAAATATGTACTGGCAACTTTACAATAATATAAGGCAACTACACCGTGAGGATTTTATACGAGCGAACCGACTGTTCCCCATTTTTGTCCCATAAAACAGCTAAACAAAAGCGTACACCTTTTGGAAGGTCACTGTAAAGCTTTAATCTTCTATTGTAGATTTAGCGATAAAATAAACTTTTAATGTTCTAAGAGCAGTTTAAAAAATAAACACTGAAATGTTATGCAAGTGGAAGCTTCTTTACGTAATTACAATTAAATCATTTGTAGTACACGAATTTCATTATGAAATTTTTAACAGGCGAAGCCGCTGGATGGCAGCACATCTGCCAAATTTAAAATTGCTCAAATTCACACCCTCGTAACTTTTGAACTAGTGATTTCCTAACATTGAGACTTGGATTTTCGACATTTTCTCGTAAAAATCTGCAGGATTGTATTTAGAAAAGTGAAAAATTTCTGGTTTTCCCAGGTGAATTTCAGTTTAGTGTATAAAAATCCTTATTCTTGTAAAGAATTCTATCGATCTAGTATCGAGCAAAATGGCGAAGTTACAAAAGACGGAAATGAGAAATGAATTTGTCACGAATGAACGAGAAATAGGATTCGTCTGGCAGAAAGACTTCCTAAGGCATGTTCGTGCAGTAAAACGTGTACCAGTATTATTCGGTCAGTTCGCTATAAAGAACATGGAATAACAATAACGAAAGAGAGAGAAAGAGAGAGAGAGAGAGAGAGAGAGAGAGAGAGAGCTTTCCGTGAAACAATCACAGCGACTTACATCGTCGGGAAGAAGCCTTGGCTCGTTTTAACTCTCAACTCCGAAACGTACTTAGCACTGAACACAGAATCAGAGAATTACACGATTCCACGGACGCAAGTCTGTGCTTGCTTGCATGTACAACTGTGCCGCGTTCAATCGAGCGAGCAAGGTATTATATAAATCTGTCTTTCACGGTGAATGGAACAGAAGCTTTTCTTCCGAAAATATTCGACTCCGGTCATTTTCACCGAAAGAGGATTGTTTCATTCAGAGACTGCGCCAATTTACTATTATCCTCAATTAATAATACATTTTCTGTACAAATTTCAATAGTATATAAATTTTTCATAATAATTTACTATTATCCTCAGTTAATAAGAAATTTTCTGTACAAATTTCAATAATATATAAATTTTTCATAATAAATTTACTATTATCCTCAGTTAATAATAAATTTTCTGTACAAATTTCAATAGTATATAAATTTTTCATAATAATTTACTATTATCCTCAGTTAATAATAAACTTTCTGTACAAATTTCAATAGTATATAAATTTTTCAAGCCAGGAAAATGCACTAACAAGAAATGCTCCCGGAAATTCAAAAAATTATGAAACTTTCGAGATATATTGTTTTTGCTAACCAAATTCACTTTAGAAAGGGTGAAACCAACCCTGGAATATTCGACTATTTTTTGATTTCGCGTTATAAATTATAAATTACAACGAAAAAGGTTTCACTGTAATGTAGAAAAAAATGTACATCTCCATGTTAGAAAAATTGAGACTTCTAATGAATTTATTAATTTGTAAACTGTAGTATGAAAAAGTTATTGTTAACTTGCAAGCTTTACAACAAGTATTTTCTCGTGTCTTAAATTCTTTCTTTGAACTTTAAGCTACTTGTTCATAATACTTCTCGATAATTTTTTAATGAATAGATATGATGGACTAATATCGATAATATGTATCTTCTCAAATGCATTTCCTGTATTTTTCTCTTTTTGAATTCTCTCTGAGCACCTCAGACTAAGGTACGATGAGAAAGGAATGAAATTTCTTATTTTTCACACTGGAGAGTGGTGGATCGACGGTTACTTCAAATAGGACAGCGATTTCAAGATATGAGAGTGTCTTTTTCGAACTGGAACAGGAACCTACATCGCTAGATCAAAAGACAAACTTTCCTTCGAAAATCTAACATCCGATTTCTCGATGAACAAGCATTCTGAAATGAAATTTAATTTAACAGAAATGAAAGAGGCGAAAATATAAAACTCGAAATCAACTACATATGCAATATATATTTATAAATATTTCTGCTATTAATTTCTCAAACGGATCTCTACCGATTCGAAGGTATAGAACCCAGTTGTGATAGTCTTTACACATAATTTTGGTACTCCCTGTACTTGCTAAATAAAAACCACTTGGTTTAAAGCAATAATAAGTAAATAAATAAATAATTATCGAGTTATTCCTTTTTGTGAAGCTGAAACAATATACTAACAATAAACAATATCAATTTCTGTTCCTGCTACAAAATTATAAATGACAATGAAGTAATGGTAACTGTAAAATAAATCATAGTGCAAGGCGATTCTTTATTAAGTTTTTAAGTGTTTGTTACAGATTTGAATTAGAATGTGTCCCAGAATATTGCTATAGATGCTAGAGGCTAAATGTAACTGTAGATCGTAAACCCGAATCCGTATTAAACATACTAAACTAACAGAAACACAACTCCGATCTCGGTAGAAACGTAATCCCAAGGGAAAGATCGTCAATTACCGCAACGAGCGCAGATTTTAAGGATAGCATAGGGTCTCCGCCTGGAATTCGATCCTAAATCTTGCAAACAAAATGGTCGTGGTACATCCGGTTCCAGTCATGTTGCGGTTCGGACTATAAATTCCCTTGTAACCAGCACCGGAAATCAGCGGAACAGTTTACACGCGAGATCCTTGTCTCTTACGTTACATCGGCTCTATACAGATCACCTACAAGCAACATGCATTATCTAAGTGGCTACAATCTATCGAATCAAGCCTGGAAACAGCTGGAAGCCATCTTGGAAGTTAAATTGATTGTGAAACAACTGGGCCTTTGAAGCAAGGCCACCTAAATATGTCTTCAGGTTATTGTCATGTGAAAAATCGATGTCGATGAAATTTGGAGTCGGTGTAAATCACGCCTGGGAATTTTGTATTGGTGTTTTCCATGGTGACCCATAATTGTACACTCCTAATTTCTCCACCCTCCTCCCACACTTTACAGGAGCTTGGTGGGGAGAGTGGGACGATGTAACCGCACGCATAATATTTTTAAAAGCGGGCAGAAACTTTTGCAGTCACCTAATAGAATTGCGTTTCAATTGAAATTTCCTTCGAGCAGACGGGGCAGTTTTTCAATTTCAGTGAAGCTGTATGTAATTCGCAGTGGCGTTTAATTTTGCCACACAAAGGGGTCGCGGACAGTCGTATTTCTATTTCTGTCGAGTGAGAATATTTCGATTCGTGGGGTAGGAGAGAATATGAAAATGAGGGAGACAGCGGCGGTTTCTACAAAAAGAACGGAAACCTTCGTCTTCTCGCGGAGCTCGAAAGAAGGCAGGAACGTAAAAGCACGGTCGGGAAGCGCGCTCGTCAAGTCAGTAAGAAACAAAAGATAGAAAACAATGCGATTCCTGATACACGGGAGGACGCCGCTGTCACTTTTGTGCGGAGATGAAATTCTAAAGCGACTGCGGCTCGCCAGACCTTCGCGAATGAATTGTCCTCGGCCTTCCAACAATCAAATCATAAAATACAATCTGGAATATCACAATATATATATATATATATATATATATATATATATATATATATTTGTCAAAGGTTTACGTTATTCAAACGTTCGCGCGATAACATTGACGATAACGATAAAATTACTTGGTCCTAGCAACTAGTAAAGTTAAGAGATTAATGTAACATCAATTCCAGTCCTAATTTCATTAAAAGTGTACGTTGAACTTCACTTGCTGGGACCTAAAATTTGTCACTTTTCTTTTTTATATTGCGCTATATTATATTGTAATTTTTAAAGCGCGGAATTCACTCGTTCAAAAGTTATACACGTATAAAATGAAATCTCTATTTCTCATTTGTTTCACCGTTACTTATAGTTTTGTAATTGAACGTGTCCGTTATTGCCGGAAACAGTTTTAGTAGTTGTAACGAGTACAACGTATCCGTAATCCGGAAAAAGATTTACGGTGAATTCGTAATTTTCAAGAATATCGTGGCAGGTGTTACGATTTTGAATAATTATGTATTAAATTATGCTGCTTACGAACCGAACGCGAAAATAAATTCTTCGCGTACGAAAAAATACGAAAATCACTTTCGAGTAAAACGGGGGAAACAGAAACGAGGTAGGAACGAAATGATAATATTCAATAAACAAATTTATTTCTATACTGTTAGTTACAGCATCGGATATGTTCACTATATGCTTATTTATTTAATTTACGATAGCGTCACTTAATTCTTCACTGGTTACTTTCGCGTATGTCAATTTTCGTACGCTTGCGTTTTCATAGTTTCTCTCTGTCATTTAATTTACGATTCCGTCGCTTAATTATTCAGTGAACGAATCTCGATTTCACTGGCTACTTTCATTTTATTGTCTACAATGTTACGTTTAACTCAGTGTTAGGCCAGAATTATACACGGTAAATTCTGAATGCATCGGACGCTGTATAAATCATTTGACGTCTCCGTTTCCAAAAAAGTATTTTTATTATTTCATACGCTATGAATCTCTTTGTTCTCCGGCCTCGTTCGACGCGGCGACGTCACTTGACAAATGTGCGTCGCCCCCGCGCTTTTACCTCTAATAAAAATTTATGACCGTCACTCGCGAAACATTTTTCTCGCTCCACCGATACGTATTACGATTCCTGGCGACTGTTGGTACTTGAAATTCTTGTCTTTAAACCGGTGCCAATAAACCCGTTCAATCTTTTCCGAAACGATTCACCATTTACATTGTCGGTTGTCGCGAGAATTTATGCAATTCCAGATTGCGGACAGCCTTTAAACAACAGTGCGTAAACTACGTGGAAAATCGTATAATAAAGATCGTATAACACTGGCCCACCAATAACGGGGTACAGTAATGAATTTCGATGCACGATTATTTCTATTATTTGATCAAATAATGACAAAACTTTTTTCCTACTTAATTAGTTTTTCATTGAAACTTTAGTGTATGCATAATAGTGTACTATACTATATTCTAGTGTATAGTTTATTATATCATATTCTAGTATGTTTTCGTGTATTCTACTATATTTTAACCTAGCTAGTATATTATTATATTCTGGTATAAAGGGTGAGTCACGTAAAAAATACATTAAACAAAGATACATTAAATGTCTTCAGGACAAACGTGAATAATATTTTTTAGAGACATCAAGGTCACCATTCATTTAAAAAATAAAACCACCCTTTTCCTTAAACATCTACAATGATAGTCCCATTCGATACGAATACAGTGACTATTAATTACTCAAAGTCATTCGTGATAATAGAAAAAATTAAAAACTACATTACCCATTAGGAAATTAAATGATATAAAACAAAGCAGACTATACTGATTACTAAACGATCATTATGTAGTGTATAAAGTGTATTTGTTTCAAATAGAAAACTTCAACATGGCTACCGAGAAATTAAAGATAGGGAAGGGAGGATCGAGAAAACACCGACTGGTGATGCACATTCTTTATTCCCTTCCGTCTCTCCGTGTATATTTTCCTTATCTTTCTGCTCTGCGTTGTTATCGTATCGTCTTTATTTCCCGAGAAAATTGAATCCTTTTGTGCGACACCGGTCCTTCGGCCGCAGATAATATTCACTGTAATTTTCCACATGTTGAACATCGATGCCCTCGCCCTCGATAATAATCTACCACCCACCCCCCTCCCCCCGATGGACCCACTCCCTTTCGGACCTAACCCCACGCGTTCGCTACATTTTACACTTTGTACGCCGCTTTCGGGGGTGTGTAATCTTTTATCGATCGGTCGGTTTTTATGACGCAAGTGGTTACGATAACAAGCACGGCGTATCGGAAATTCGAGGACTAACCCCCGGCTCTGGTTCTTTTTTGTTTCCGGAATACCGAGGGAAAAATGAAAGGAGACGACGACGACGACACGGCTCGCCCCGTCAATATCAAACTTTTTACTCGCGGTTTAATTATCCTCCACAGTGTATAAAGATGTTTCCTTCCTTTTTGCACGTTGCTACCCCTTATACCTAATACTTTATTAAATTTATGATTTAGTCTGATCGCTCGTCTACTTTCTTTTTTTCAACCCGCCTCGGTTGCGGTCATGCTGCGGATCTTTATGCGTTTACTGTACTATTGCTGGCACTGCAGTATAGTTATTGACAGTTTTCATTTAAACAGCCTGGTATCGAGAGCGCAGTGATTGTCGCAAAGGAAAGACTGAGAAAAAGAACGCAAGATGTCAACGAGTACACGTGAGAACTGAAAAGCCGCCCGTTCCGCCAAGGGAGGGCCTTTAAATATTCGGCGAGCGAATCGACAGGGTCGTACGCGATTGGCGCAAGATCGGTCGCATGATCCTGAGCATCGAAACCGTTCGGAGTTGAAATTGTGGACGGTTGCCGGCAATAGACGCGGACACGGCCTACGCGGCCTCGAGTAACGGTAGCGCTTGCTTGTCAACACGAATGAAAAAGTGCCGTCTTCGAACGATTGGCAACGCGACTGATAATTACTACAATTTCAACTCCGAATCTCGAACACAGCCTATATTAAGAATTCCTGATATAGACAATTATTTTATATTGCTTCATATTTGTATTCCAATGCAACGTTGTAAGTTTTCGTAACAGAGTTCCACGCGTGACCAAAGGAAAATAGTGAATGTTGCTTTCACAGTTTTCTCTGTAGGATATTTTTAAATTAATGCTTTCGGCGCAACCGTTTCGATCAATTTTTAATCAATTAGCTATTTCGCAAATATGCCTAACGTTTGAACTTTTATTATATATTGAATTTTATTATGTTATATTATATTATTTTATTATATATTGAAAAGTATGTAATATAAATGGATTAAATTGAAGAAAATATTAATACATACTTGCTATTAACTTTACTTGTGTAATTTAAACATTGAAAAACCAAAAACATAGACACACTAGTCGGAACATAAGGATTGATGGTTCTTGAATTCAATATATGACGGTAAATTTGAAAATGTCATTATCACATGCTAGTATACCAAAGTGGTAAAATTGAAAATCGACATTCCTAAAGTAAGACCACCAAAAAAAAACGTGATTTCTATTATATGTGAGAGAAAGGTTGTATTTACAATGGGTAAGACCCAATTATAAATATATAAATTAGATTAAAAATTGATCGAAACGGTTGCGCCGAAAGCATTAATTTAACAATATTCAACAATTTGCGATCGATATAATTAATTATTTCTCTGTAGGCTTGTAACAAAAATTAAAAAATATGCTACAAAATGATAACACTCTGTACACACGTTAATTTAATCTGTCATCAAGCTATACATATCCAATAGCGCTTTTTTTGTGACGAATACACTCCTCCTTGATTTTCTATTGTCGTTGTCATTTAATTTTGTAACAAGATGGTATTCTCCTGTTATCATTTTGTATCTAGAAGTCTAATTGTCTTTCGAGGAGATACTAAACGCCCCTAGAGTTACTTTCGTCGAAGAAGAATATATATATAGAGGACAGCAATTCCGACGATAAAGCAAGAATCATTTGGGAGAGAGAACAGCCAGTAAAAGTGACTGTATATCAACGACAAATACCGGCGGCCATTCGCGCCATTATTCAGCTACGTAATTTTCCTGCTTCTGGAAAGATCGAATGACTATTTCGGTGTTTAACTGGCTTCAATGGAATCGCTACGAAGAAATATGTGGTACCCGCTTGTTTGTTCCTCTATTTCGTTCGAACGTATTCTTCTTTCACGAGAATAATTTATCGCGTTGCCATATTTGTCTTTCCGTGAATTATTGCTACGGGCTAGAACGATTTTCTGTTTAGAGATTTTGGTATTTGACGATAAGTGGCGACATTGAAATATTAAGCGATTAAAACGTTTCCCGTTTTTCTATTTATATCTTTTCGCGGGGCAGAACGTGCGAAATATTTTATTTAATTGATTTATGAAGAGTATACGATACTAGTAAAAGTGAATGGTCGATCAAAACAGCACATAGTTGTTTCAATTATATTCATTTAATATATAGAAAAAGCTTGATTCATTGCTGCATTAAAATACGAATAAACTTGTCCCAAACCCAATACTTTATTCCATAAGTCTGCAGGTAAACCCAAAATGGTATGAAAAACAATTTGGTACTTGAGAGGCAAGGTCGATCTTGTGGTCTATATTTTTTTTAACAGATCTCCACCGATCCAGAGGTGCAGGATCACTCTATAGTGGTCACGATATATAATTCTCAAACACCCTGAACTTAACTTAATTAGAATAATTGAAGGCACAATTGTCACTTGACTATAATCCGATACTGGCAAAGAGAGAGGGAGAGGGTAACTTATTCCCCACGATTCGAGTCAATCCCACAGATCTGACGACTCCGGTTTTACGATTCTCGAACACTTAAACAGTACGTTACCGGCCCCGCCGCGTTCTAACGAATTGGGGTTGAAACGGTAAAATCTTTGACGAGTGACAATTCCGAAGCGCGAACATTAACATTCCCTGGAATGACATCACCGATGGAGGTCACGATTAAGCCGGACCCCATTTTAGGATGATATAAAAGGAAAGGTGAGCCGAGGGTTCGTCTTTATGAGCAAAACGAAATCCCACGATTTTATTCACACGTGGGGGCTGTAAATCGCGGTATCCCTTTTAATACCGCTGACGACGCGGCCGTTTACGCATGTATTAAATTTCCCGAAATGCAGCAACCGGGGGAAGCTTGAAAATCGTGATCACCTTCGGTCGAACAGGATTACGTGGAATTTGAACGTGGTTCGAATAACCTGGGAATTCATTCGTTTATCTCGAAAAAATGTGGTATTTTTTTTTTTTTTAGTCAATGAATTAATGTTTCACCTTAACCCGGAGGTTTTATCATTTATCTCGAGAGATAGTTGACGAGCGAAAACGCGCAACTCTCTCGGGCTGCGAGTGTCCGTCGCATTATCTGCTTTCGGTGCTTCCCAGTGTTTCAAATGGCTCTTGCAATATACTTTAACTAAATTAATGGGAAATAATAATAGCAGACCTGGGTGAAAAATATTTCAACTAGACATTTCTCACGAATGTGTTGCACGTGTTTCATTTGTAACTAATACTAACGTATAGCGTTAAAATATTACAATCCGGTTGTACTATTTCTAATCTACGTTCCTCATGGAAATGTCATTTGAGAAGTTATAATGGTCAGGAACGAATAAATCCAGTGGTGCATTAAGTAGCCCTCAAAATAGTTGACACATTTTTCTAGGAATAGTCGCCAATATTCCACGAAACCAACGATTGCATTCAACTAGAATTTTTCAGAGGTTTTTAAAAAAAATTTCTGGTTTTTGTTGCGAAACTTTTTTTCAACGTCATAGTCTACTTGTGCGGATGGAAAAGCGCAATTTTTAGGTTCGATATCGTGTTTTCTAAAACGAGTATGATAAAAATTAGTGAAACAATCATTTTAGCGCATTTCGAGGGGAAAAAATCATTTTCGTTTCACATCGATTTGGTTACTTTATCAATGAAACTTCCATAATTGTTGATGAAATTATGAACAATCTAAAAATAAGCAATCGTAGCTGTGTCCAAAATATTCAATATATCTTAAACAGATTATTATCATATAATAATTAATATGTGAAACCTTCAAACAGTAATGTAATTGTATGTTACTAATTAATTTACTAATGTTCTAACTTCTCAAAAAGAAAAAATCCAAGTCGTATGATTTGATATTAAAAAAGCTGTCGTCTTTTTAAAAGAGCCCGAATATGAAATAATACTGATAATATGAAATTCTTGAAGTAATTGTATTTAAATGAAAATTCCTGTATTCAATCATTTTAATGTGTTGATAATAAATACAGCAGTGTCCTGAATTTCGGTAATATCCGCATAATTAAATTGATATACATATATATATATATATATATATATCTATATTAGTAGTAATAGTTTCGCTTTCCCAAACCAAATATTTTCGTCTATTATTTGAATAGTTTATAATCTATAATCTATGTTTCTCCACGGCGACGCGTTCGACCATTTGCATAGTAAATCGGCGTGGACTTCCACGAAGACTTACGGCGTCATCTGCTCGCAATTTTCGCATCGTTCTACGTAGACACGCGATCCCCCAGCTGCTGATATTCAGAAATTCATTTCGCTAACGATCGTCCTAAATCAGAGTATATGGGAGCTGATTCAGTGATCTACTGCATAGCAGGGATCATCTGAAATGGACTTCTAGCAATCAACGATGTAATTGGAATTTTAGTTATGGAAACACAATTCTGACGGTAGAAGCCTTTACCTGAATCGTTATATCAACCATTCACAACCATTATATAAACGATCAGTATTTCTTGATAAAATCTACTTTGTTTTCTCTTTTGTAATAATGTAAATAAGCTCTTCATAGAACACCATTCACTATTTCCAAATGGAAAAAAGAACAAGAAGATGCTTTAAATTCAAATTATATGTCAACAGTTTTTTTTTATTAAAAATGGATACGTAGACATAAATAAATAAAGAAGACGATATATAGCGAATTATTTATACATATAACGATATATAATCGAACACATATTTTAGAAATTATAGTTTAATTAATTCTAATCATTACTGTCTTCGTTGATACTTCCAGCAGATTTAGTTTTGGATGTTAACATTTTTGAAAACTTTTCAATTCGATACAAAATTACTACTGACATATCAAATTTAAAGTATTACGGTATAAAATAAATTCATTCTAGGAGAATCAATCTGAAAACGTTACTAATTTCTCGGCGCACAAGTGTTTTCTTCTATTTCAAAAATTTTCAGTTCTCATAAATGCATCAAATCTGCAGTCTAGTTATTGTTACATGTACAAATTAGTAATAAACATTAATAATACAAGCTGCAATGCAATTGAGTGTCATCTGGTACAATTAAAGTAAAAATATCATCTAAACTAATGTACAATAATTTTTTACTTGGCACTGCATTGATTGTTTTAAAAAAATACATGGTTCAAGTAATGAATTCGATGTATAATAATTTTTTACGTGGCACTGCATCGATTGTTTTAAAAAAAATCATGGTTCAAGTAATGAACTCAATGTATAATAATTTATTACGTGGCATTGCATCGATTGTTTTAAAAAATACATGGTTCAAGTAATGAATTCGATGTATAATAATTTTGTACGTAGCACTGCATCGATTGTTTTAAAAAATACATGGTTCAAGTAATGAATTCGATGTCGTTAGGGTCGCTTCACGTCCTGAATGTTTGCAGTAAGATATATAACAATGAATAATAAAACTAATAATATTTTTGAGCGGGGGTGTAGATACATGTATCGATGCGTAATCCTTTGAAGTGTCTTCCGGCGAGCAGCCGGCGATCGATCGGGGGCGAGAAGTTAGAAAACGAGGAAACAAAGAATCGACTCGATATACGACCGGAATCCGTATGAAATTACTCCGAGCTTCCGTAACGAGCCCTGTAATTAGCTACACCCGCAAATTACCCTCTTGCATCTCTGCCATCGTCGCCACCCCCGCTGTTTCGCCCCCCGCTGACACCCACCCCCCTAAACCGAGCCATTTTAAAGCTCGCGTACCACCGTCATGGCGAAGCATAGGTTTAAAGTGACCAGGATGAAGTACTAACGAATTCATACGCTCCCGCCATTGTTCGTCGCTTTATTTACCGCGAATACGCGCCGGTAGAAATGCCGAACGAGCACTCGAGATCAATTGTTACTTCATTCGGTCTGCTTATTCGACCGTGAACTCTCGCCGCTTCAGGAATGCTTTTCAATCATTAACTTTCGTTACGCGGACCCTTTCGACTGACTGCAAGCCAACCATCTTTTTTTTTCACTCTTCTTTCAGCTCGATGTTGTACTTCGTATTTCACCTAACTCAAATTGACCTGACTGATCGTTTGAACTGGCTGCTGGAGAATCAGGTAGTTAAAAGCTCGTGCTTTTCGTCGATTCCAATGAAACGTGTTGTCAGTATTTTGATCATTTTCTTCTTTGATTAGCCCAAAAGCCAACCAATCGTTTGCATTTAAATATAGCTTACATCTAGACACAAGTACTCTCTCCCGACTTGTATAAAATACTTCCTATGTGCTCCAGATATTAAAGGCCTGTTAATTATTTTCGATTTTGTTAAGCGTTGTGCATTAAAAGTATCATTTCATTTCATTGAATGAACCTCTTGAATTACAAATTAATGTTAAGTTAAGTTAAGTTAAGAGACGCATTAAGTCATTATGTAATACGCTACTGAATTCATGTACTGAACATGCTATATAAATCATATTTGGTTTAAAGCATTAAATAAATAATAATAATAGTTTACATCTTACTGATATCATTCGTATAAATGTATTCTTTGACAATGTAATAATAGCTTACATCTAACTGATAACATTCGTATAAATGTATTCTTTGACAATGTAAGACAAAACGCAAGAATAAAAAAAATTGAGATTTCGGGCTCGTGTTTTAGTTATTATGACGATTAAAGATCCGCCTAACTACTTATGTTGTATGTTTCGAGGAATAAAATTAATCTATTATTCCACACAGGAAACGATCGATTCGATATCAGTTTATTTCAGTTTGTTTATAAAACCGTTGGTCGTTTGTTCGTAGCATCGTTCAATTTTCTAATCCGAATGATCCTCATTTCACGCGTTACATTCAAATCGTAAAGACGTGGTTTGCTTGTGATTTACTCGTTATCGAATAAATCGAGTCACTTCGTACAAAGTGTACGGTTTATTTATAATTACATAATCCAATAATCTTTAATCGTTAATAGAATTAAATGACAATTTGGTTATTCTTCATTCTCGTTTTGAATTATAATGGAGAACCACCCTTTAAATTATCTCCCACCTGTAGCCGAATACAACTGTACAACTTCGTTTTCGAATTGCAAGTCCGTTCGATTATCGAATGTTGTCATCGTTATAGAAACAATTATCGTTGTTCATCTCGAAAAGTGTCGTATCCTTAATTAATAACTCGAATTATACGAACAGATGAATTCTGTGTCAAAATCAAAGGAAATTAAATTAAAACAAACTATGCAGAATATGGGATAATTATGGAAATTATGGTTCGAACGTTTTCTTAACCTTAAAAAGAGAAAAATTTTAATTTTTAACAATAATTCGACTTTTTGCAAAATCCGGAGGTAGTAAATAAATTTTGTGTTTGATGTATAGCATTTTCTTGAGATTGTGCAAGTTTAACGAATTTTTATTTCAAAGTTATAGAAACGTGGGTACCACGATCTTCATAAGTATTTCATGTTCTGCAAAGTTTCAGCTTTAATTTAAGAAAAATTTCATCGCTCTATCTCATTTCTATCGATAGGTCTTTGATTTTGACACAGAATTCATCGGTTTGAGCCATAGTGCGCCTGACTGCCCTCAATTAACCATTATTGTCTCTCGTTCGCTGTTTTCATCTTCTTTCCTCGTTGAACGTCCGGTGATGGTTAAACATTTCACCGCGGATCCCGTGGTTCGCCTACAAATTGCGTTTTCATCCATGTCGCTGTAACTGCCATACCATGTAACATGCTGACAGCAAGATTTTTCCAAGACAGGAAGCAGCTCGTAACTCGAAACGCAAAGGAATGAGAAATGCATGTTACCGGTACTCTCCGAGGAAATGTTATACTTTAAAATCAGATATATCTCGCGGATTTTCACTCGCCGCGAAAACTTTTTCTTCCGGGACTGAAAATTATATTTACTTCTACTAATTGAATATTACTCGAGCCAGCGCGAGACTCAAATGAAAAATCCTACGAGAACAACGGGATTTATTCTAGTAGAAAATGAAGCCGTGTATAACCGAGAAAAGAGACAATGTACAGGTTCTTTATGACGAACTAAATTACCATATGATGTTTATTTAATACGGTCTGAGTATCTAAGCTCGAATACAAAGGCGATGGCTTTTATTAAAAGCAATTGTAATCGCAAGTCTTGACCCATTGTCGTCCTATTTTATTCGCAGTGATTATACCTCTTTTGTTAATTCTTAACAATCTTCTAGAAGAAATAAAATAAAATGTTTTTACTTATTTACCGGGATTTCACCACTTTTCCAGGATCATGTCCAGGACACTATCACGATAAATAGGTACCATTTACTTAATATACCCTTTTTTATAAATAAACTACATAATAATATTAATAATAAGAATAAACTATATCACTTGCCGTTAACGTTAGTCATCATAATATTTTTCAAACCTGCAAACATCTAAATACAATATAGAATGTTCATAAAGTGTGACACGCTTAAATATCACCAACCTTTTGTTTTAAATAATTTTTTCTTAGAAGAAATGAGTAACAAAAAATTAATTTATAATTGTTGCCATAAAAGATCTTGTTAGCTTCGCTTTCCCTTAACGTTTACACGAATATCCGCACGTTTTGTAATGAACGTCTGACCTGACAAGCAGATATTGTCCATGTAATAAAATGAAACACGACATTTTCCTGGCACCCTCGAAAATATTCTACATGCACAAAAGTTTTGGTGTTATCGGGAGAACGTGTATACAGATGAATACAGTATCAGGATCGTTTCTCGCGTACGCGGTTGTCAGGTTCAGCTGCTAGCTCAGCTGGCTGAGGAGGACTGCAACTGATAAAACAAAAGAACAGTGTGGCAGACGTAGCAAACAAAGCAAAACAGTCTGGCACCGATTCTAATCGAGTCACCGACGAGATACTGTTAAAGACTGCCCGCGTTATGGGAGATCGTGTCATTCGAATAATCCGGTGTTATCTTACGCCTTCTAAGATGTATTCCGACTGCAGTAAAAAAACAGAAGGCAATCGATGTGATCTCTTCGGTCAGAAGGGAAATTGTCAGGCAACCATCTTGATACCAAAGAGAGAATGTTAGTATCTCCTCGGTGAAATCGATTATCATGAATTGTTACATTCTGCACCGAACGTATTCCAAGTTAAACAGATATTTCAGACGATGTTCTAGTGTTGATTATTTAAGGTTTACAATATTAAAAGCAATACTTAAGGAAGAAAGATTCCTAGAAATATTAAGAAAGTATTGAGGCATAATTTTAAGAAAATCAACGATTCCGACTTTCAATTTTATATAACATATCTCAGTTGTTACTTTTAAAGTATTTCATAAACGAGAATTATTACCTTACACTTTTTCATACATAAATGTTCAAAGAATCGATCTGTGGAAAAGGAAATATGTCGAAGAACAGAGTAAAAGAGAGTTTATTGTCAACAATTAGAATGGCAAAAGGATTATTGTAAACATTGAACAGATAGAATCAATAAATTTATCGTAGTATTTATTATTCGAGTTTTATTGCATATTTTTACAAAAAAATTAGGTGGTCAGATGGTCAAGGGTTGTGGTTGTGGGATCGTTGGCGAAAGGAATTGTTATAAACATTGAACAGCGAGATATAACATATTTATCAATAATTATTAACTCAGCGATCGAATCGGTTGATGGTAGAGGAGTGGGGAGACACAGAGCTAACAATAAGTGAAAGAGCTCAGTCAGTCAGTCGGGCCCAGTAGAGCCAGCGCAATTGACAGGGAAAGATGGGTGTGGTAGTGTGTGTGATAGCGATAGGGTGTGTGCTAGTGGTGGGTGGACCAAGAGTGACCAGGGGTTCCTTGATGAGTTTTAATTCAAATATTCTTGTACGCTAGTTGCTTTGTTCACTCTCGGTCCACTTTCAACTGTTTTCACTGAAGAATCATTTCCAATGTTTATCTCCAATATTCTTCTTGCAATTTCCATCGGAGGAGAAACTTTGACAGTTCAATGTTCGAATCTTATTTACATTTCTGATGTTGGACTTGTGTTTTTCCTCCTGCTTCTGTTTGACAAATTCGCACTTTGCCTATCTTATTTCTCGATAATTACTCGACGTAATTGAGTAACTTGGTATTTGGTATAAGTCTGGTGTTGTAAGATAGGGAGCCAGAAGGAATCTCGCATTCGTTCTGACTCCCTTTTCGGGTCTCTTGTGCAGCAACCTCCTCGTGGTGAGGCCTGGGCAATCGGTATTATCCTCTATTTGTAAGAACTTGAAGTATCTTATGAATAAAGGATAATACCGAGCTAATAGCTGCACACTTTGAATTTTCGTTAGTATTGCATAGTAAAGTGTAAATTAATATCCACGATTATTTTAAATCTATTACTTTCCATAACACTTTGTAATGTCACGTTCCCTCAGAACAAAATTTATTCAATTCAGGCTTGTACATTTGATTTTTGTATCAACGCGAATAATATTGCTTCGTGCCTTGAGCTACTATCGTTCTATCACTTTCCCCAATCTCTATGTAACCATCGTGTGCTAATTGTGTTCCTTTCTGTTCCTAGCAATTCAGTACGCAGTAAGTTACAATTGTCTCTCGAGAGCAGCCATCCACATTCGTATTAGCATGGACAGTCGTACCCTACGTCACCGCACCCTGCCAGACACCTTCGTCTCATCTCGTCGCGATACACATATAATATAATAATATTAATAATAATAATACTGTACTCTTGTGGTGAAAAATAAACAATATTACTTACAACAATTAATGTGTTCTTTCTTCCCTACCCCGTACATGAATGCGTGATAGTAGAATCAGATTAATTCAGTAAAACAAAAGTATTTAAATTCGCCAAAATTTGAGTGTTGTAATAAGAGCTATAAGTTTCAACAAATTTTCGACCGTCTGACTTGTCGTTGAGTAGCACTACTGAATTTCCGAAAAATTTTCGGCCGTCTGATTTATGGTTGACTTGTACTACTTATGAGTTTTCGAAATTTTTCGAAACTTTTCGCAACTTGAGAAGTAGTACAACTCAACGACAAGTCAGACATCGAAAATTTTCGGCCGTCTGAGTTATGGTTGACTTGTACTACGTACCAGTTTTCGAAAATTTTCGAAATTTTTCGCAATTTGAGAAGTAGTACAACTCAACGACAAGTCAGACATCGAAAATTTTCGGCCGCCTGATTTATGGTTGACTTGTACTACTTACCAGTTTTCGAAAATTTTCGAAATTTTTCACAATTTGAGAAGTAGTACAACTCAACGACAAGTCAGACATCGAAAATTTTCGGCCGTCTGATTTATGGTTGACTTGTACTACTTACCAGTTTTCGAAAATTTTCGAAATTTTTCGCAATTTAAGAAGTAGTACAAGTCAACCATAAATCAGACGGCCGAAAATTTTCGAGGTCTGACTTGTCGTTTAGTTGTACTACTTCTCAAATTGCGAAAAATTTCGAAAATTTTCGAAAACTGGGAAGTAGTACAAGTCAACCATAAATCAGACGGCCGAAAATTTTCGGAAATTCAGTAGTGCAGCTCAACGACAAGTCAGACGCTCGAAAATTGGTGAAAATTCTCGGAAACCTCGAAAATTGAACTCGGGATTAGGAGAACATGATGTTGAAGGAGGTATCCGGAATTCAGTAGTACAGGTCAACGGCAAATCAGACGCTCGAAAAATTTCATAAATGTAGTAGTGGACTCAGACGAGGTAGATATTTAGGAAAAATAGGTGGTGCAATAAATATAATGCGGTTCTTTATGACATTATCTTTATTTATTCATTGTATTTGCGTACACAAAATGTTGATATTTTACATGTACATAACTTACATTGTAACGCATATACTAAGAAGATACTTCAAAAAGTGAACTTATTCGATATGACCTGTGAACGGCTGATTCATAACTGACAAAAGTGATTAAAGAAAGACAACTTGTTGCAATGAAAAATTGTTATTCTGATGTACAGTGTAAATACGGAAAAGTGTTTTAAAAATACTCCACGAACCATGTTTCCAGTAGAAGCTATTGAAGAGTTCCATAACTCTTTCGATCTCGGAGGGAAACAGTAAATCTTGAAACTTAACAGGAATGTTGGCCCCGGGAGAAAATCTCCAGACAGAAGGGAAACAACCCGCTAAGTGTTCGAGTCGTTTCGAGTATTCGGAGGCGTTACTACCTTCGGAATTATTTCATTTTGCCGGAAACAACCGCGGGGAGAGAAGATATATACTCTCTCTCTCTCTCTCTCGGTTGAAGCTGTAGCGATCCCGGTTCTGAATGTGGAGAAGCAGATAAAATAATGCCGACGCGGTGACGCAGCCACTGGGAGGATTGCGAGAGCAAACGAACCAAAGAGAAGCGACTCTGAAAACCGCCGCCGGCGGGTTTCCGGTAACCCGGTGAAATTTTTTCCTTCCCTTTCTGTCAGCTGTGGACTTTTCATACAGCTCACGCGTTTAACTCCCTTGCAATATTTCCTCCGCGCATCAGAGACGTCTTCAACTTGTTTAATCGTTTCAATCGACGTCGTAATTTCGATGACAGGAAACCATTCGCCATTTTACTGGCTCACACAAAGTTCACGAGCTCCTGCAATGTACAAAATACAAAGAATTTAATAATTACCGTGGACAAAACGTTGGGAAAAAAACAATGGGCGAATTTCACCTGAGGAAACCATGCGTGTTTTACTTT
This sequence comes from Lasioglossum morio, assembly GCA_916610235.2. NCBI lineage: Eukaryota > Metazoa > Arthropoda > Insecta > Hymenoptera > Halictidae > Lasioglossum > Lasioglossum morio. The sequence goes on from OU744323.1 coordinate 980,427, forward strand.
TTAAAATCTAATCCTGTAGATTTTGATAAGGAAACGACGCAAATCCAAGTTTTAATGTTAGCAACCCACTGGTTCAAAAGTTATGCGTTCAGTGTTACTTGAGAAACAAGAAACAATACCAAAAACAATAAATGGTTTGCACCAAAAAATGTTACACTATAAGTTAGTTGATGTTCCTATTCCTGAAAAGTTTCGAGACCACAGAGAATAACATTTTTCTTAATAACTTGTTTAAACAATCAGAATGTATTAATAAATTTATGTTTTCGGCGTATGGTTCGATCAATTTATTGATCGAGTTTATTGATCGAACCATGCGCCGAAAACATAAATTAATTATATATTTCAAGTGCGATCGAGAAAAAATTTTACCTTTAGAATGTATTAATATTAGATATCAATGTATTCGGGAAAGTCATAGAACAGTTTAATATCTTTTATAATAACATCACAATATTTGTTCAAAGTTGTACGTCTAGAAGAAAAATTAAGGACAGATTCTTTTTTGGCTGTTGAAGAGTGTAATTAGAGTCGAAGTGGAACTAAAACTCATCTTAAAAATTGAAGCGTTGTATTCACAGGTGAAAGCAATGGTTAGAACTGTTGTCGTCTAAATGATTTCACTTCGTTGCAGAATATGCAATCGTTCCCGGCAATTCGCGATATCAACAGCACTGCAATTTAATCGGTGCGTCGCGCATAATAGATTTCGGATCGTTCGATGGACAGACGGCAGTTGTTTTCTCGTTAAATTGTAACACGTCTGCGCTTGCCGCTTTAACAACCACGCGATCTCGACACCTCTGCCTCATTAATGCTCTTTCATTATCCGTTCTCTTTTCACAGTCTTAATTGCTTCCGTTAAACTGAAGAGCTGTTGACGCTCGATCACTTGACTCTTTTAACGAAATACTTTGCAGTCTAACGCAAATGTGGTTCCATTCACTTGTGAATTTCCTTCGATTTTTCCTCGTACCGCTTCTCTCTCTCTCTCCTAGAGTGTATCCTTTTTTTGAATGTGTGCGCCGAATTGAATATCGTTAGCGTATCGTAGCGTACTTCATTATAAATAATCAATTATATCGGTCGCAAATATTTAATAATTAACTTCCCGATTCACAGGGAAGTTATTCTAATTTTTAAATTAATGTTTTCAGCGCAACAGTTTCGATCAATTTTTAATCAATTAGCTATATATATATATATATATATATATATATATATATATATATATATATATACTATGTACGTAGCGTACTTCATTATAAACAATCAATTATATCGATCGGAAATATTTAATAATGTTTAAATTAATGTTTTCGGCGCAACAGTTTCCATCAATTTTTAATCAATTAGCTATATATACTGTGTACTTCATTATGTTGTGATTACGTGAAACAAAATTTTATTCAGAGGATTTCTCTTATTTTTCTGTAAACTAAACATTTCTGTGGAACATTTTCTTTATTTTCTCGTTTCCTTGTTATAATAAACAGACGCTTATATTATTTTGTTGTTTACAATTGTTTGTTCTTATACGAGCATAGTTGGAGCTGCACAAAGGTTCATTTGACAGAGGAAGGTTGATCGTGGGGCGCTCAGCTAATGATTCAAGTAATAAAAAAATCGTTTTGTATTAGAAAAATACATGGGAACCTGAGGCTGGTTGTCTCGATTTGTTTCCCCCACTTTGGACGCTTATATTATTAGATATAAACGTAATCTCTTTATATATGTCGGAGATAAAGTAATTTCTCCTTTACTCCCTTCGCCACTGGTCTTCTCCATCGGAAAGTTTATTTAAGAAACTGAACACATCAAAAACTTTATTGGTCTAACAAAAGAACAAGCTAGTACACTGTTTGAGAGCTCATTACAGAGTGTCATCCGTCACACCCTCTCGCTTGCGGCAAACCTATCATTTGCCAACCCCCACTTTCGACGGCCCAAGGGTCCTCAGCCGCGTACCGAAGAAAAAAGAACAAAAACTGCTCTGTTGATGAATTTTCTCCGATCTTCTTATAATGGATAAACAAAATTGCCTTGTATAAGGAAGTCTTGGCCTTCTCCAACATCTCCGACATATATAAAAGATAAAGATAAACCTTCCTCTTTAGAATAAGCCCTCATACAACTCGTAACATGCTCGTATAAGGACAAACAATTGTTTCCCTCAAACACTGTTTTTACCCTTAAATCTAGTACTATTCAGGGGTTATGTTACCCCCGTTAAGCGAGAAAGGGATGCTGGGTATCTAGCGGGAAATTCGTTTGTGACGGCAAGTAAGGTTACTTCTGGACGAAGTTATTGCCAAAGAACATAATTCTCGACGGTGTGCTGTGAGCTTCCGTGATTGCAGGCAGCTCCGGCGAGAACAGTTTGCCGGAATAAAAGGCCGGAGGAAAGAAGAGCGTCTGAAAGAGATAAATAAACAAAACGGCGAACGCGTAAGAGCTGAGCAAAGCTTGCAGAAATTCTTAGGACACGGGCGTAGTTGAGTTGCTCCTCGAGGGGCCCTCGTTTCCTTCGTTTTCCCTTAAAATTGATCGGTTCTAATCTGACAGAATCATCCGACCGAGCACTGGGATGCCCAGGGATCTCAATTTTCTTCTTTTCAACGCCGACAATGTTAACAAAGTGGAAACGTTGCAAGGTCGAGAGAGAGGAAAACGCCGCGTCCACCGTTTTATAAATTTATAGCAGTACGCCGACGCTTACGCTTATTATGGGAATCCTTTGAAAAATTATCAAGGATAATGTATCGCCGTCGATCTGTCCCGATCGTTATTTCAATCTAACTCGAGCTGTTAATCCCCGGTCGTTGCCTTGATCATTATCCTTTTGCTTCCGATTCCTGTTTACGAGATTACTGCGTTATGCTAACGCGGATTTTATGCGTTTATGATAGGCAAATTTATCCAGAGATTAATGCTGTAATTAAAAGCTGAGTTCAGCTTAATTAAGATACCGACACCTTCGTGGAAGAACTACGTTTCTGCTTTATCCGCTGTTGCGTATGATAACAGAAAAATTCACTTTTTAATGGAAGTCTCTTGCCGGACTTCTATGATTTCTTTTTTATTTCTATGTTTCCTGTCACTAATTTGCTTTCCCATAGCAAAAAATCCGAGTAGATCGATACTTACTTTCCTCGCTTACACGTTAGATCGCTTTTGATATTTTCAGCTGACGAATATAATTTCGAAGAATTTATACTTTCACGACAGACAGTGTTATATAGGAAATAGATTTACTTTACAAAATTCGCAACTAAATTTAATACGAAAAATACAAGTTTTTGAATTAAACAAGAATTATCGAGGTTGGAATAAAATCGTTCGAATACTTTCTGGATCCACCGTATTCCATTTGTCACTAATTTGCTTTCCCATAACAAAAAATCCGAGTAGATCTATACTTAATTTCCTCGCTTACACGTTAGATCGCTTTTGAAATTTTCAGCTGACGAAAATAATTTCAAAGAATTTATACTTTCACGACAGACAGTGTTATATAGGAAATAGATTTACTTTAGAAAATTCGCAACTAAATTTAAGAGGAAAAATACAAGTTTTCGAATTAAACAAGAATTATCGAGGTTGGAGTAAAATCGTTCGAATACTTTCTGGATCCACCGTATTCCATTTGTATTTTTCTCGAATACTTTTCCATCAGGGTATCCCGCATTATACCATTTTCTAATTCGAGATTCTGCAAGTTCGCCGTTGCCGAGAAACCCAGCTCTACTTGATCCTCGAAATCAAAAGAAGGAACTTTCCTTCGAACTTCTCCCTCGTCTCGCGTTTCAAATCCCGTCTTCCCTTTTACTCGGTCGCTGTTCCGAGTCGATGAAACGAATCCTCTCTTCCGCGGAGCCGAGAAAATCGAAACGCAACTTTTCTTTCCGCCGCGATATTATTTCGGTGGCGAGCCGGTCGCTTGTGGCCCGGGAGAAACACGAAAATGTTCCGGAAGACGAAGGAGCCGCTTCATTCGTCGTCGACCGCTTTGTGCTTGGAAAGTTAGCGAGGGCGAACTACAAATTGGCGGAATTCGGGCGAAATTAGGTTACCGGAGTCGTTAGGTTGCCTCGCGAGAAATTTTCCTAACACCTGCGACCCTGTCCCCTGCCCCCCTTTCTCGATCTCTCTGTTTTCCGGTCGAGAGACGAAGGAAAACTGAAAAGGCGGCCTGGAGCTTCCAAAAATCTTCCATAAATAGTAATTGATCAAATCAATCGTGTACAACATATATTGGGAAATATCAAATATTCTAATTAATAATCACTATTAAATTAAGGAAAATCTATAAGATATATTTTGCAGTTGACTGCATGGAATCGCTAACTCATGCGATTCATTTCAAACTAAATCAATTATATACAACATATATTAGGAAATAAAATATCAAATATTATAATTAATAATCACTAGTGAATTAAGGAAAATCTATAAAATATATTTTGCAGTTGACTGCACGGAATCGCTAACTCATGCGATTCATTTCAAACTGAATCAATCATGTAAAACATATATTAGGAAATAAAATATCAAATATTCTAATTAATAATCACTATTGAATTAAGGAAAATCTATAAGATATATTTCGCAGTTGACTGCATGGAATCGCTAACTCATGCGATTCATTTCAAACTAAATCAATTATGTACAACATATATTAGAAAATAAAATATCAAATATTCTAATTAATAATCACTATTGAATTAAGGAAAATCTATAAAATATATTTTGCAGTTGACTACATGGAATCGCTAACTCATGCGATTCATTTCAAACTGAAACTAATCTTGAATTTAGAACTTCATTGAACAAGTTGACAAACACAGCGAAATCTATTTCATTAAACAAATTAAATAATCTGAGATATAATATGCGAGCGAACGTTTAAACGACACGTTGACACCAGAGTTGGGCATTTAGTCGATTAAAATTTTAATGAAGATTGATTGATTGATGCGTACGATTAAAGAAGGTAATCATTGAAAAATGGAGGATTGATTGAATCGATCGATGACATTTATTCGTGAATCGTTGATTAAGTTTTTGCCCAACTCTGATTGTAATCTATTTGTCACTGAAGAATGTAAAAGATGGTACAATTGGAAAAGGATAGTGATTCATTAAAATGATTTGAAGAAGCGAGTGCCTATCATTTTTTCGAGGAGTATAAGATAATACTGCTTCTCAATTTGCGAAAATTTTCGAAAACTGGGAAGTAGTACAAGTCAACCATAAATCAGAGGGCCGAAAATTTTCGGAAATTCAGTAGTACAAGTCAACGACAAGTCAAACACTCGAAGATAGTACAATTGGAAAAGGATAGTGATTCATTAAAATGATTTGAAGAAACGAGTGCCTATCATTTTGTCGAGGAGTATAAGATTTTCTCACGTTAATTTTCTACTTGGTGTTTTGGCCCTTTTTGAGAGCACGCAGTGCACCGTGGGGGTGGTCAGGCTCGCGTCGGGATTTCATTTTTCATTTCTCAGACCGCGCCGCACCCTCTTCCGACGAGAATATAAATCGAGGAAGCAATTTTCGTTGTAATTACGCTTTTCCCTCACGCCTCCGAAATAATTCTCTCGCGGAGGCTTCCTGTTTGGGCGTCCTGTCCGCGCTACTTCCTCCGCGCTTACCCGACGAACGAGATCATTTTTTCCTTCGTTGTCCTTCGCCTCTGAACGCGACGCAGGAGTTATTTGACAATGTCTGTCGCCATATTTCTTCCCTCGGCGTTATCGTGCTCGATGTCCAGCCTGCTACCTGAAATATTTATTCGTTTCGGTAGCGTGTACGCGATCGCTGCGAGGGAGACAGAGAGAATCGCATCCTTCTATTTTTCAACATGGCCAAAGTCCTCGAGGGAAAATCGGAAGTAATAAAAGTAGCACTTTTATCACTTCCATGACGAGAACCGGCGAATCGAGGAATATGTACACGGGATCCCAATAAAATGAATAAAAGAAAAAACTGCAGCCTGTTATTTTTTCAAATAAAACACGCTTCCTATTTACACGTGTCACTTTTATCAGGTAAATCCGGGGTTGTTGTAAACATGGTTCGTTCGAATTTAACACGATCTTAATTACGATGAAGCGGCGAAGTTGAATCGGTAAAAGCATTCTAATGGAAATGGGTATTTATAATTGAGAAAAAAACCACGCAACAAGAATTCAAAATAACTGTTCTTTGGTAATCCTCATCCGTCCCTCGTGTCAATTTGACACAGTTTTATTTACAGTGACTTGGTGACTTTTATTTTTGTAATGCGAAACATATAACTGCAAAAACTTAACATGTGAATGTTAACTCATGAATTTGAATGAAAAAAACATTGAAAAGTAACTGTTTGACTTGTTATTTCATTGTTTTTTTTTATCACTGTCAATTTGACACCGAGGGACAGATTCAGTTCGCGAAATAAGGGACGGATGAGGGTTAAAACGAGGGAAACTAGTCGGAAGACGTCTGTACGGTTTGCAAGCCGAAATTAAAGTGAGACTAGAAGAAAAAGTTTGGGGCGAAGAAACCCCTGTTGGGTCCACTCGGGAAAACAGGTACACGAGGACCCTAAGTTTATTGCTCAGGCCCTCTTAAAAGGAAAGACTGCAGACCTTCCACTTCTTACCTGAGAACCGTTAAAATATACGAGGACACTGTTAGTATCCTTCAACATTTTTCTTTTGCAGACGTTCCAACATATTCTTTCAGGAAATTTGACGATTCAAGAAATCCACCATATTAGATTTAGTGATATTTTAATTTCCGATACAATATTTTCATACTGACTCGATTTTTAAAATTGTACTAAGCATTGCAGATCTGTTTAAAAACTGGACCGTAAATTGACCTTTTCTTTCAACTTAAAATATTTTTTTCATTTACATCCTATAGTATTCGTCGCGAAGATGAAACCTGTCAAAGAAACTGTGGGTCTCAAGTTTGGTTAATTATTGGGTTTGTTATTATTAATCTATGTTTATATATAGATACTTTTTAAAATGGTTTCTACACAGTGCTGCCAACCTCCCACATCTTATGTTAGCTATTTTACGACAGCAGCATTAGCAAGCTCCCAGCCGCGAACTAGTTAAAAATGAACAGACGAAAGTGTTAAGCTCCGTTGTAATATCTTCCAGGGCAGCAGGCAACAGCTAACGGAGTGAGTAGCAAGCTTCTTTACGAGATGTGAAACCAGGAAGCGAATCCACGCAGTTCCGACTCTCGCATTTTCAATTTTTCATACACGCAACGTTGCTCAAGTGATTTCTCGTCGTGATGTATTACACGCTCGCGAGCGATCAATGAAGTTTTTCATTTGCGCTAAATTCTAAAACCTATTAAATGGAGTCGGATACAACTGGTGTTATACCATCCTTCAAAATCTCAGCTGGGGAGAATTTGTTATTAACATTGATTCGCCGTGAATCCAAGACAGTTACGTCTAATTAGAATATAGTTTCTTGAATCGTGTATATTAATTTATTAGATTAATTTATTCGATTCTCTTGTAATTTATGAAAATGAAATTATAACTATTCTGTAATTTGTAAGTAAATCTTCTCGAAACTTTGTGTGACTTTTATTTTTTTAATGCGGGACACAATTGAAAAATCCAAGAAGTAAATGTTAACTCTTCAATTTGTAAGAATGTTAAATATTTGTGTTTGACTGTTATATTGTATACTTTCATTGATTTATACTTTATATATATTTTTAACGATTTGTATAATACGTGTTTTGTTAACAAGTTTGTGTGCTGTTTTGGATTTGTTTTAAATAAATGTTGCTGACAGTTCCAAATCAGCAAAGAACGAATAAAGACGTGTTGAGCTTACAAGTTTGACTAAAAAAAGAAATTAAAATTTTTTTATTTTCTGTCACTGTGCCAATTTGACATCGACGGACAGATTAATTGTAATTGTGTAGACAACACGAGTTTCAAATAAGTTCCTGAATTTAAATAATGTTTTAATCGGTGGAAATCGTGAAAATATATATATATATGTATTGTTAGGTTTGTTAGAATAATTCGGATTCTGAACGTGAGCACCGGGTAAATTGTACGTGATATATATTAGTGCAGCTTCAAAGAACACAGACACATTGCTATAATCATAGTAATAAATAGTTCGAAATGAGTTTACACAAGGATGTAGCTTATTGTCTTCGGGAAGTTCGCAGGTTGCTTCACATCAGAGTAGAACGGCAATTAATTTTTCGTTCATTCTGGTGTGTGGGTTAAGGAGCAATGTTCTGTCGTAAACCGTGGAGCAGCGGGAACCTTAACATGGTTTCGAAAATACCTTCTGTTACCGAGCTACATCCTCTGCTCGCGAACATCTACATCGCAGCAACTGCACAGCTATTCTGCTCTTCGTCGTCGAGAAAACAATATAAACCGACTCTGGTTTCTCGGATGGAACAAACTAAATTTTACGAGGTGAAAGAAACATTTTTGGGGTGAACGTTGACAAACGGGGCCCAGTTTCGAGATAACCTAGACCTTGAAATATGTTGCTAATTCTTCCATTCGTAAGCACTTTGCCAAAAATATGAAGCGTAACGAAGTTTTTAAGAGGGGGCTTTTAAATCAAACGACATTGATTAATTAAAATAATTTTATTATTTTAAATAAGAGGATTTCATTGATGACAACTTTTGCACGCTCGAGTGGAAGTTCTGCTCGACGCCTCACCTGTTAATTAAAATAATTCTACTCGGCGTAATAATGCTGCAGAATTAATTACGTTTTTGTATATTCGTCTGAAACCCGTCGCATTGATAATGCTCAATAATGTAATCCGTTTCGTATGCACGACTATTTCAGGTAAAATGTTACCGCAATAACGACGGATCGTATTAAAATCAGAGGTTTTCAATTTCCGCTAATTAAAATCACTGCCGTGCCGATGGAAAATCATTAGCGATACCATACGCGTGCAGAAATAATTGTAATCGATAGAAGGAGAAGCCATACATGTCGGTACTCATTTATTATTCTCACAGTTTCAAGAAAGATAAGAACAATATTATTATAAAATTATTTGTATCCAATTGCTTTTTGTTTACAGTTCTCTTCTGCTGTCAACTTCAAATATATAAAATTCATTTATAACCACGGTGTTTTGTGGAAACTGTCATTTCTACAAATTATTTTATATCGGAATAAGGAAGATAATTTAGCTTGGTAATTTATTGTTTAGTATTTATTAGTATTATTAGTATTATGTATACAGAAAATGTAAAGGAGGAATAAATTCTCACGTAATTTCTATGGTTAGAAGATTTCCTGAATTGCATAAATTGTGTACTTCAAGTTTTCTAATGAAATATCAAATAAATTGAATATTGCTTTTTCAATTTGAAGCATTTCGAATAGACTTTGGTTGTTTCAAAATTTATGAAAAATCTAATTGTTAATTCTGAAAGTAGCTCGAGTCCATTCTTGATAAGAAGACACATATTATTCACTTAACAATTGTTATTATTTTAATAAGAATTATAAATTTAACTCTCTCCTATACGTACCCTAGACACGTATATTTTTAATTTCATTGTAATCTTGAATTTCCTGCTTGCACAATTCAGTGTTAAACAACTGCACAGAATATGATTCGTTGTTAGGATCACTTTGCACTTGTCTCACTAGTTTCGGGTGTGTTACAACGAAATTTTGTGCTAGTTTAAATATTCCATGTACCCTGTACACATAATACGGAAAATCACGACATCTACGGGTTTTCAAGAATGGTTTCCCCCCTCTCTAGCGAGCAATAGCCAAGAAAGCAATTTCCACGGAAAGCCTTGAAGAAAATATTGAAAACTGCCAGGCATCTAACTACGACGAACCAGCAGACTCTCGTTTCGCGTATAACAAGGAACGAAACCATGCACATTTCACCATAACCACCGGCGGTCCTGGCCGCGGTATTACAGGACTTGAAGGAAACGGGTGGAAAACAAGACGCGCGCGCGCGACCTCTCATCTTCGAACGAGCTTAGCATTTTTACCGTACCTGTGCTTATACGCCAACAAGAATTCCCGATATCGGAAGAGACACCGCTGCTGCTTTCCAGTTCACCGTCCTTTAACATTTACTCTTTATTTTAATCGAACTAAAAATTAAATGATTCTTATCTGTGGATTGATTTGCTCCATTTTGTTTTTAATCACCCAATATATAAATCAAAGATGTTTTAAAAAGATAATAACGAATCGTTTGTTCTGATTGACATCGTTCTGTAAAGATGTTCTTTTGTATTGTATTTGTTTCATTACATTTATATTCTTAATAAATGACGTTTGAATAAACGATCTTTGGGTTACACATTTAAAAGTATATTTAAATCCTCCCACATTATCCAATAAATAATTATTTTTGTAAGTGATAATAATAACTTATTGTACGATTATATCAATGAATTACCAGCACAATTAACTTATTGTTCGTTGTCAAAAATGAATCAACGATCTTCGTATCGGTTTAATAAACAGAGATTAAGAAGTATCGATGAAACGATTCTCAGAATAGTTTCTAAACGAAGATTTCAAAGTATCCCAATTGATACTTTGTGTATTAAAAATCCCAATAATTATTTTGTGTATTAAAAACGGTAAATAATAAAAAGAACGAGGAAGCTTTTTCCGAATGAGAAAAATTAATTATACGAAAAATTTAGTATCATTTTAATTATTGAAATTTATTGTACTATACTTCACTTGAATTTTGTGTTTGTATTTTCTTTGCCCATTACAACTGTAAACATTTTTATTGTACTTCGAAATACGCAGTGCATGAGAAATTGATAGGTTGAACTTCACTTTCTGGGACTAAAAATGTTCTACTTTTTATTTTATACAATCCTGTAAACTTTACCAAGAAAATATAATAAAAATCTAAGTTTCAATGTTAGGAATTCCCTCGTTCGAAAGTTATACGCGTGTAAAGATTTCAAGCGTTCTTGACCGAGTCGATCCGCTGACCAGAATTATTCAACGAATTGATATCCTTGTAAAAAAGAATAACCAAAAAGACGGACAGACACATTTCCGTTGTTTTTATGAAGTAACGTAAAACAGTGATACGATAACTTTTCTTTTTGTCGATCGTATGTTTACACAAAGTTGATGTTCTTGGCGCACCAGTTCGATCAATTTATAATTGAAAGCAATTTTGCAATATATTAATCTCGATCATCAACAGAATATCACCGTTTGTGTGTTTTTTAATAATTCACAGACGCAATCACTATTTTCTTGAAAAGGGTCTAAAAAAAAGAGCGAAGTGTCGAAATGAATATAAATATAGAAAAATTGCTTTCAATTAAATTGATCGAACCGGTGCGCCAAAAAAAAAAAAAACAGGGAAACGCTTCGAAATCGTAAAGTCGAAAAGAAGACCTCGAAGGTCAGAATAATTTTCCGAAGATTAACACAACGATTCGCGTATCGGATACATAATCGGATAAAGTTTCGACGGTCAGTTCGAAAGAAACTAAACTCGGTTTCGCGCAGTTATTCGCGACGATACAATCCACTCCCGTTGATATCCAGGTAAGCACGTGCTCCGAATGCGAGTATGAGTGTAACGCCGCGGAACTTTAAGCAGCAAAGCGGAAACTCTCGGTTTTCGAATGAAAACTTCGCCGGGCCGAAAGAAAGTTCTTTTTTCCGGGTCGTAAGCGAATTGTTACTCTCATTCTCTCTCTTCCTCTCCCTTTGCCACATTTACCACTGATTGCTGCCCATTATCCGACTTTCCTCTTTTGTTTGCGCAGCGAAGCACCGCGCGCACATACGATCCGCTTGCTACTTTCTACGGCAGTTTGTACGAAGACAACGTGGAATCCGACGGAATCCGCGGCGACCATTAGCATGCGCGCACGCAATCGCGAGAACCGAGCCGATAAAACGCGAGCAAACGTGCCCGAGTACATATTGCCAGCGATTTTCAAACGGCCCTGACGACGCGCTAAGAAAGAATAGGCCAACAAAAAAAAAAGTTACTTCAAATCACGACTTTCAAGGAGCTACATAAAAATAAAAATACATAAAAATTAATTTTTTTAAAATACCACGTTTTTAAAAACGAACTAAAAGGTATAAAATAATGTTATCTAGTTTCATAGTTATCACTAAACCGACCACGAGGGATCAAAGACCCATTTTAGATTTATTATTTGACAAAGGTGTTTTGATATGAGTTCATTGAATATATTTTATGTCTCCAATTGTATATTATAGCAAAAATCCCAGAAAATATGAATAAATTTGCTTTTATTTTTGTATAATACTATACAGCATCAGTCTCTTTTGATAGTCGGAAGGTTTAGTGATAAACAATAAGCAAGAATTATTAATTGTTGGAATATCATCACGTTCACGGTATCAATATTGTATTACTTATTTCGCCGCAGTGTTAGTACAGAATATCTTATCTGGCGGTCCGATCGATTCGTTTTTTTTTTTATCGTCGAAGTGATCTGAAGGTGTTACCAAGATGGAGAATCGCAAGATGTTCCCTGAAAGTATAGTAGCCCAGACAGCATTTATGCAAACGGGAATACATTGATTTACATCCGCGTAACCATCCTACCGAATTCATGCTGATGTTGCAGAGATTCAAGAGAGAAAACTTACCTTATGTCGGCGGCCACCAAGATGGCCGAAATTCCTGCAGGATGGCCAAACCTTGTCGAATTCGGAGACCTGCGTCAGCTTTGTCCTCTCGCCCCTCTTCCATACTCCTGCACAGCTGTGTGAACATCGATCGAATATTTCTGGTTGTCTTGTAAACGTTAAAAACAGATTAACCTGTCGGAAGATACGACATTAATTACTACAAAATCGCTTCTATTTATCTTTCCATTATACACAGTTTATCTTGGCAAGGAAAAATATTTCAACTGGGTTATAGAATTCAATTATATCGTTCGATCTATCATTTTCTTTGTACAAATTAATTAGTAGGTAGAGTTACTCTAAGGTTTTTAAAAAAGTCAACTTTGAAGCTAGTTTTCGTTGTACTTGTTATATTACATAAAATTATATTATATTATTATAAAATTATTTGTATCCAATTGCTTTTTGATTACAGTTCTCTTCTGCTATCAACTTCAAATATATAACATTTATTTATAACCACAGTGCTTTGTTATTTCTACAAATTATTTTATATCGAAACAAGGAATATACTTAGCTTGTTCAGTTTTCGATGTACTTCAAAAGAGCTTTCGAATTTTCATGTTCGAATAAAAAATCGCTTCTATTTATCTTTCCATTATACACAGTTTCTCTTGGCAAAGAAAAATATTTCAACTGGGTTATAGAGTTCAATTATATCGTTGGATCTATAACTTTCTTTGCACAAATTAATTAGTAGGTAGAGCTACTCTAAGGTGTTTAGAAAAGTCTACTTTGAAACCAGTTTTCGTTGTACTTATTATATTATATTATTATAAAATTATTTGTATCCAATTGCTTTTTATAAATATATATAAAATTCATTCATGACCACAGTGCTTTGCCATTTCTACAAATTACTTTATATCGAAACAAGGAATATACTTAGCTTGTTCAGTTTTCGATGTACTTCAAAAGAGCTTTCGAATTTTCATGTTCGAATAAAAAATCGCTTCTATTTATCTTTCCATTATACACAGTTTCTCTTGGCAAAGAAAAATATTTCAACTGGGTTATAGAGTTCAATTATATCGTTGGATCTATAACTTTCTTTGCACAAATTAATTAGTAGGTAGAGCTACTCTAAGGTGTTTAGAAAAGTCTACTTTGAAACCAGTTTTCGTTGTACTTATTATATTATATTATTATAAAATTATTTGTATCCAATTGCTTTTTATAAATATATATAAAATTCATTCATGACCACAGTGCTTTGCCATTTCTACAAATTACTTTATATCGAAACAAGGAATATACTTAGCTTGTTCAGTTTTCGATGTACTTCAAAAGAGCTTTCGAATTTTCATGTTCGAATAAAAAATCGCTTCTATTTATCTTTCCATTATACACAGTTTCTCTTGGCAAAGAAAAATATTTCAACTGGGTTATAGAGTTCAATTATATCGTTGGATCTATAACTTTCTTTGCACAAATTAATTAGTAGGTAGAGCTACTCTAAGGTGTTTAGAAAAGTCTACTTTGAAACCAGTTTTCGTTGTACTTATTATATTATATTATTATAAAATTATTTGTATCCAATTGCTTTTTATAAATATATATAAAATTCATTCATGACCACAGTGCTTTGCCATTTCTACAAATTACTTTATATCGAAACAAGGAATATACTTAGCTTGTTCAGTTTTCGATGTACTTCAAAAGAGCTTTCGAATTTTCATGTTCGAATAAAAAATCGCTTCTATTTATCTTTCCATTATACACAGTTTCTCTTGGCAAAGAAAAATATTTCAACTGGGTTATAGAGTTCAATTATATCGTTGGATCTATAACTTTCTTTGCACAAATTAATTAGTAGGTAGAGCTACTCTAAGGTGTTTAGAAAAGTCTACTTTGAAACCAGTTTTCGTTGTACTTATTATATTATATTATTATAAAATTATTTGTATCCAATTGCTTTTTATAAATATATATAAAATTCATTCATGACCACAGTGCTTTGCCATTTCTACAAATTACTTTATATCGAAACAAGGAATATACTTAGCTTGTTCAGTTTTCGATGTACTTCAAAAGAGCTTTCGAATTTTCATGTTCGAATAAAAAATCGCTTCTATTTATCTTTCCATTATACACAGTTTCTCTTGGCAAAGAAAAATATTTCAACTGGGTTATAGAGTTCAATTATATCGTTGGATCTATAACTTTCTTTGCACAAATTAATTAGTAGGTAGAGCTACTCTAAGGTGTTTAGAAAAGTCTACTTTGAAACCAGTTTTCGTTGTACTTATTATATTATATTATTATAAAATTATTTGTATCCAATTGCTTTTTATAAATATATATAAAATTCATTCATGACCACAGTGCTTTGCCATTTCTACAAATTACTTTATATCGAAACAAGGAATATACTTTAGCTTGTTTAGTTTTCGATGTACTTCGAAAGAGTTTTCGAATTTTCATGTTCGAACAAAAACAAGAAGAAAATATTTATACTTTTAAAATGTTTCAGTTCGTTTAGTATACGGAACTACAAAATACAAAATACACTTTGCTCATTGGGCGATGTCTGAAATCAATATGGCAACGCCCTTACCTGCAAGAATTCTTGAAATCGCTCAACTTTATACACACGTAACTATCGCACCAGTAAATCTCTAACGTAGAACCTTGATTGTCGGCATTTTCTCGTGAAAATCTACAGGATCGTATTAAAAAAAAGTCTAAAATTTCTAGTCCCCTGAAATTCAGCTTAGTAGAAAGTCACATTTTCGTGTCGCACCGTTTTGAGAACGCTGGCCTATAAGGGTGGATGTTATCGCAGCGAAACGGAACGACAGCATTTCTAAAGCGCTGACACTGTCGTGTTCGTCTCTTTCGCATACAGAATAACGTTTCGCAAACGACCTAACAAATTGCAGGGAAATTAGGAGGGACAAAGGGAACGCAACTGTAATCGATAATATCTCTGTGGGCGGACGTTGCCTCGTAATTACACGTGGAGCGAGCAAACGCTCGCTTTCTTCTCCATTAATACGCTTCTTCGACAAGAGTAGCCGGACCGAAATTCAATTTCCCACGGGACTATACAACTTTGACCAAGCGGAATAATGTTTGTCCATGGCAGAACGATCCGCGCTGAAAGCTGATAAATTTGTTCGCGTTTAGAGCACCGATACCGCGCGTTCCACGAGTGTTCTTTGAATCCCGTCGAAAGACCGACATTCTGGCAATTCAACTACCCCCGTAAATGCCGTAATCACTGCACAGATAACGCTAGATGATGAATGGGGATGATTTCGCGTTAAACCGTACACTTTTAGACCCGATCCCCCGGTAGTTCTCACGAAACGGAAATATACCGTAATTCGTTCAAAGACTTTTCCTTCCTTTTTGTTCGGAAACTTTTCTTTTTCAAGTACAAGGGGCTGGTGTAACAGTCTAGTTTCATTGAACAAGGGCTGCAGTGAATTTATTTTTACTTGTGCGATCGTGGATCTTTACAGAAAACATTTTCTACTTCAACCCCAACAAACAGGATTCAACTAAACATTTCTTCTAATATGTAAATTTTTTCAATCGGTTTACTGCCATTCCACTAACCGTGTTTAACACTAGAACTACCGAGCACTAAACGCAGTTGGTATACATTGCCTTCTAATATTGACAATATGGCATTCATTTAGATTTCGCACACGGGATATTTAAATATGTACAAAAAAACATATTTATACTTTTAATATTTCTAATCGACAAAAAATTCGCATCAGTCATTTTGACTTGTCCGGTAGTTCTAGCGTTAATAAAATCCGCAGTCTATTGAAAACATTGAACAATAAATAAAATTATTTTTTCATTTATAAATTTTCATTTCACTGTAGTTTGTTGCAATTCGGGTAGAAAATGTTTTGGTAAATTCTTCTCGATCGAAATTAAGACGTATAATAAATTTGATGATATCGGCGCCAGGTTCGATCATTTATAGAAAAAACCAACAAATCTGCAATTATTTAATCATGTTTCTAACGTTTCGATCCCGATGTCGATCATTTTCAATTTGTTGTTTTTTCTATAAATGATCGAACCTGGCGGCGATATTGTAGGGGGCAAATCCGTTAAAGAGGCAACGGTTAAAGCGAGACTAGGAAAACGGCAAACGTTCTTGCCGAATAGGTCGCCCGCGAATTACCGAAACATAAACACGGCGACAGGTGAATGGTCCTAATGAGCGTGCGAGAGAACAAGAGTGTGAGCGCAAGAGAGATAAACAATAAAGGTGCGATGACCGCGAACTCCATAAGCGAAAACCGATTCGTACACGTATGCGTAAGAGAACTAGCCTATATAAGCGAGGTAAGGTCGCGGCCGCCAGCAGAGTAGAAGAATCGCGAGCGACGAAGAGTTAGAGAAGGAGTTAGAGAACGAGTATAGAGAAAGAGTTAGAGAGAGAGAGAGAGAGAGTGTGTGTTTCGGCGTGGAGAAGCCGATCCACAGTGTAACGTTTCGATCATTTAGGGTCGTTTAATTCTTAACGATGTCGTTTCTCTTTTTTATCATGTATTTTGCTAACACTACACAAAATATGATGATTTCTAATCACTTTAACATTACTTTTGTTGTATTGGCCGAAAATACGTATTTTAACTCTTGCAAATTACTGTTTGAAATGGTATTTAGTTTAAAAGCTTTTAATTTAAATATAGCTGCATTTTCATATGTCGGTCAATTGAAAGAATATAATGCATTAAATCATTCCTCCTTTGTGCTTGAACACCAAATGTTGAATAAGGTGGCTCTAGAAATACTAGAACACATTTTGAAAACGAAAGATAACTCTCACGACCCCATTTACATTGATATAATTTTATTTTCATTTCCGCCTAAGTAAAATCACAACTTCGATATTCAATGAAGAATGAAATTCATATTCGCTAAACAATGAAAAGTGTTCTCCAATTTTTTATGGTAATCGTTTGTTATTAGTCATAAATTATGTAGGGTCTTTAAAGTATATAACACATTTTGAAACCAAAAATATTGAAAACTTACCTTAAGGAGTGAAATAATCGCCGAAATAAACAATATGTCAAATAATAGTAATTAAATAAATAATACTAAACGAAGAACAAAAACTATCAAATGCAATAACAATCGAACACAACAACAGTTGAACAATAACAATTCAAAACTATAACAATTTAATAAGTAAGAATCAAAGTGCAGGTTTATGAACACGTTCTTCTTACTCGGACAAATTGTGTTAGACGACTGCGCGAGGTGACCGCGTAAGGCTGTGGAAAACAAATGAAAACTCCCATGGACGCAGACCAACGCAGAATTTGTTTGCCTGGCCGACTAGACAAGACTTCAATGTATACATACTATATAGTTTGAAGTCCATATTCGCCCATATAAGAAAGTTTTACTCTGTAGAACATTGGTACATACTGAAAAGTTCTTCGAGTTCGTATGATTATTAATCATAATAGACTATATGTATAATATTTAAAAACGAAAAATATTGTAAACACACCACAAAGGATTGAGTAATCACTAAAATAAACATTATAAAAATTGAAGTTCAAATACACACACTTTTATTTAGGTAAAGTATCGTTGCGGATTGATGTATTTTCACCATTTGTATAGGCAGTCGAGTTCATTCGAGGCTTATTTTTCATATCTGAATGCGATAAAAAGTTAAAAACAATATCGATTCTGGGTTACGGAGGTATTGCTTTCAAGGTAAGAGTAAATACGTAATTTTTAAAAAATGTTCAATTTCGGAATTAAACGACCCTAAATGATCGAAACGTTACACTGTGCGATCGTGTAGTGACGGTGTATGTTGTTCATACTTAGTTAATAAATAAACGTATTGTTTTGTTCCTAAACCGTTAATTTCGACCAGCCTGACATAATCCCTACAATATCATTGTGGGGGTGTGAATGTTTAGAATGACTGTGGACGCGACACCTTGGCGCCAGCGTGTTTGGGTCCTGTATGAAAGGAAGTCTGTCTGGACCGATTAGGTCAAAATATGAAAGGAGAGTGTTTGGGTGTCGATGACAAGTGTCGAGTGGCTGCGAGCGCCAAACGCAGGGTGTACGTGAGCGACTGACTCTTCCGAATGGTTGTGAGACTGATAGAGAGAAAATGAGAGTGCGAGAGAGAAGAATGGAACTGTATAAAAGGAACGAGTGCAAGGGCCAAGGCGTCAGAAGTGTGAGAGTCGATATCGAGAGAGCTTGCGAGTATAGAAGAGCGAACTTTGAGTTGTGAACCGCGAGTTATACCAATAAAGAGAATTGCATTCGAACTGCCGGAGTTAAAATTATTTAATCCGATACGCCACACTCACGACGTGCGAGTTCCTACAACATATTCCTACATCATCAAATTTATTATAAGAACATGTTTCATTTGGCAGAGACGTTTTTGCACGCGAAGAATTGTTACGCTACGAATGCATTCGCAATTTATCTGTGATAAATATCGCATGGAATGTCCGGAATGCAGCCAGACAATACTCGGTTTTCGAACCATTCGATTATCTCTTGTTCCGTTAAAAAAACATCAACAGAACGTGCATTCCCTTGGTTGAGAAGTGCGCTGCTGAACTTTCAGAGGAATAACGCACGGCCGTAAAGCGAATGGGGTCGTGGAAAGCCACTTTCAACGTCAGAGGAAACGGATTCACAAAGACGGAGAAGGTGAAGTTACGCCACACATCAAATCCTTTGAGATCCAAAGTCTCAGTCCGAACGATCGGGTTCGCGACCCTTTAGCGACAATGGTCACACGCTCGATTGAAACTGGAAATCGATGTGTTTGTAATTCCTCTTCGAATAACCCTGGCAGGGGTCCGTTGCTGTCCATACCGGAAACAACCATAAACGAAATCCCTCCTATCCTAACCCTCGCGTCAACATTCTTCTTCCAGTTTCCTATTTTAAGACAGGGTGGAAGACCCATTCACTCAAAATAGTATTTTAAATTGCAAATAATAAATAATCCTATTTATTTTAAAGTATTTTTTGCAGAAATATTTGTTTTATATGATGCAGTAATTTTTGAAAATAGTATTTTATTTGAAGAATATTGAAACTATTTGGACTTTGTCTATTTTCAATTTCAATTTGCAATATTATTGCTGAAAATTATGGTTATGAAAAGAAATAGTTTCCTGATGATAAGATACAATATTCTATTTTTTGTTTCAGATTACTAAAATAGAAATGTTTTATTTTGTGGTTCCGATCATTAAAATAGAATAATTCTTTTTGGTGATATCAATGCACAGGTTCGATTAAAATAAAGAACAAGCAATCTTGTAATTAATAAATTCTCAACGTTTCGATCCTGAATAGGATCATTTTCAAGAGAGAAATAGTTAAAATGAAAATCCGAAAGAATTTTACGTGACGCAGCAGATGGGAAATTGAGAGGCCATTTCTCTAAAAATCGCTGCAAACAAAGTTAACTACTGCGTAACCATTAATTAACTAATACTACAATAGGAGAGCCGCCGGAAATGTATCAATACCTCCCGATACATTCTGATTACGTGTTGCAAACACAGCATGATGAAACGTTTGCATCCACCGTTTCTGTATACCCTTTAAAACCATGCAGCGATGATCACCATTTGTGTTGAATCGCTCTACGTGAAATACACACTGCGCCAAAGTAATTGTTATATCTATAGGATCGCTATAGATCGTCAACCATACCTTCAAAAGGTTGCCATTCAACTGGATATTCCGTGTCTCTAGTAATCCTGCAATATAGCGATTAATTAACACATTACCGACCGGTGATTACTGCATAATTTTGAAAAATCTGGTACATGGCTAAAATCTTTTTAATGGAACATTCAATAGTAACAGCAATTTATCATTGTGAACTAACAAGTCATCCTCAATAACGTCATGTAATAATTTCATTTAAGATTGCAATGTAAAAGAAAATTTCTATGCTTTCTTTTGATACAGCACAATTATTAAGAATCTTATTAATAGGCTTCCGATAGGTAGTGTTAATATTATTTATGTATTAACCTTATCGATGTTTACGACGAATATACTTGTCGTGTTGAGACACATTTCACATTTGTTGTTTCAAGCGAAATTTGAATAGAACAGGTAATTTTCAAATATTTTAGAATACCAATGAACAAAATATTAACAAACAATACACAACGATTAACCCTCTAACGCATGAACTTTTATGACGAGTTGAAAAGAATTATTATATAACTTCTCCTTCGAATTCGCTATCATATTTCAAAAATTATTCATTTTGTCTGTGATGGAACTTTTATTACCACAATTTAACTTGCTTTTCTTAACCCTTAAATGCATTGTGTTGCCTTTTGGCAACTAGATACTGCTTAATAAAATACATAGGAATAAATAGAAAGTGTAAAGAAAATATCGTGCGTTTAAGAGTTAAAAGAAACAGCTGATCAGTCGAAAAAGGTTCTAATTTGACGTTAGAACGATGGCATAATGAAATCGCATTAGATAAATAGAAAGTGTAAAGAAAATATCGTGCGTTTAAGAGTTAAAAGAAACAGCTGATCAGTCGAAAAAGGTTCTACTTTGACGTTAGAACGATGGCATAATGAAATCGCATTAGATAAATAGAAAGTGTAAAGAAAATATCGTGCGTTTAAGAGTTAAAAGAAACAGCTGATCAGTCGAAAAAGGTTCTACTTTGACGTTAGAACGATGGCATAATGAAATCGCATTAGATAAAACGAAGTGGCAGGTGAAACGAGATTGGTGGTCGCGAGCGGGCAAATGTGCTGTTTAAAATTGATGGAAAGTGTAATTAACAAGTATCGGTGCTCTCCGTCGAAAGACAGATACGCAATCGAGAGCGGAACCCAATTCATCCCTAACTGGAATACCACATCGATAGTATCGACCAGGTCGTTGGAAAGTGGCTTCAATCTTCGTCCGAGCGAATGGGGTTCGCAGTTGATTCGCAAACAAGATTCCACCGCGTTTTAAACGCTCAAACAAAGTGAAGTGGCCGGGCAGCTGATTTATTGTCGGGATTTCCAGCTCTCATCCGGGGATTCCCGGGTGGTCTTTGTAAGAGGCGGCCACGTGTGTCTGTATTAATTCGGCCGACGGTGCAATTGAAATTTCGGGAAATTAACCTTATAATCCTATGCATAATCGGGGCCACTCCGTGACTTGCTTTCCAGTTTGTCTTTCGCCTTGGAACCACTGAATTTGTCATCTTCACCTCTGGCTCTAACCTACGTCGAATTTCATTCGCGAATTAGAATATTGTAATTTACAATACGTACTATAAACTCCGCAACAAAAAAAGATAAAATAACATTCGATACAAACGTATATAAATAATTTTAGTTCGATGACTTCTGCTGATGATGTCATTCGATTCGAAATTAATTCTTGCCTGATAACATTGATTACGCGTATTATACTCGATTAAGTACGATTGACTAACTAACAATTTAGGATCATCATAATTTATGGATCGGATTATATCTGTATATACAAGAATAAACAAACAGGCACGATCAGGATCTCACAGATTGTATGCGTAACGCATTTCCGCACTTAGAAAAAAAAAAAAAAAGGATCTCACAGTTTGTTCTTTTTCAATAATCGATTTCTTCCTTTTTCTGGCGCAGCTCGAAGAACGATCGATTTACACCACGTAAAATTCCGCTTAATCCTTTTGTAGGCTTCTCCCTTTCTCGTATAAATAGCTGCGAACCATTAAGCACGTTACAAAGATAGCAACCCTGGTATTAATTCCCAGCCGAACCTTCCGGGACGGTAAATCTGATTTATTGATAAAGTTGAGCTTTCATGTGTGCCCTAAAGTCTCGCTGAATCCTCCTTGCACAGTGGAATATTATATTAAATGAAACGTGAACTACTTAAGAATATCTTATCACCGTTACTTTACCTCGAGATAGAGTTCTTGGGAAACTACAACGTTTCATTTTCATCTTCAGACTGTCGAACAGGAATTATTTCAAATAATTATGATATATTATAATGTAATGTATAGTATGAATATATAATATATAATATGAATAATAATAATAAAGAATATCTCCGTTTAAATGTAAACTACGTGTGAACGTGGTGAAGATGAAAATGATTTCGATGGTCAGAGAAGAATAACCTGTCAGCTACACTGCACATATTAAGAACAAAGATTAGTACGTATTTACAGGATCTTTATTTCGGTAAGTGAACAAAGTACGACAGCTTACAACGTTTCTCTTTAAGTTGCGTAACTCCGCATTACATGGTTATGTGTAACATTAACCTCTTAACTAGTACTTAACACGATTAAGTGTGTTCTATTATCCGCAGCTTTACGTCTCGCCTTGCATATATTGTTCTGATTTAACAGCATCCGTTATATGTGTACCTTACGTGCTAATCTGTTACTCTGTAGCCACACAACGAACAGGGTAAGGTGATCAGCTCTATTACTTTCTTATCCTTTCAGTGAAATCGATCAAAATTGTTTACTGAACATCTGACAGAGAGAGAGAGAGAAAGAACGAATGAATTGTTAGTTTTTAAGTAAAGTATACATATTTATAAGTACTTTATGAAAAATCTGAAATTAGAAATTTTTTATTTAGCGTGTCCCTCTTGAAAATTGATGTTCGAACTTAGGAAATCAATCTTTCAGTGAAATTGATCAAAATTATTTACTAAACATCTGACAGAGAGAACGAAAAATCTGCAATGTTCTAACTAAAAATGAATTGTGAGTTTTTAAGTAAAGTATACATATTTATAAGTACTTTATGAAAAATCTGAAATTAGAAATGTTTTATTTTGTGTGTCCCACTTTGAAATTGATTTTCGAACTTACGAAAATATAAACGATATAAATACTGAAGTCTAATGAATTTTAAATGTGTAATATTTATAACAATTTCGATTGATTCAACTTTATACGAATGGAAAGCATCGAAGTGTTCGCATTACCATGTCCACCCTGTATATTGCACACACCCTGTTCTCGCTCGTGATTCGATATTCATTTCTATCCGTTCCTCGCTGTAATTATGACTTTTAAAAGCCGAAAACTACTTATTATTCCATTCATACATTTTGCATCGCTTCTGATTCGTGTCGTTTCACATTTGCACACACGAGTTACGATTACGAGTCGAAACACCATAAAATGCGATGAAAAATATTACCTCTGGAACGCGTTGAATAATAAATGATCTCTACGAGGATACAGAATACATTTCCGGGATCCGACGATATATTAATTACGACTTCACGCTAGACGACGTTGCAAACAATGTTTTCGTTCGTTCTGTAAACTCTATTTACTCGATCTTGTCGAGCACTTACGAATGCACTGACCGTTTCCTGGAATTATTGTTCTCGTTGCCGGTTCACTCGTTAACAATCGATACTGCTTACTAGAATCAAACTGTTTCATTAGTAATAAAACAATCGTTTCTCACAAATAATACTTCTGTAATGTAACTGATACCGAAAATAAAATTTAATTTATATACTAATTTGCTTCACAATATGTTAAATCATTGTTTCATTTCTATGTAAACGTATTCGAATTACATAAAATTATTTCTCATAAATAATACTTGTGCGATGTAACTAATACTGTAAATAAAATTTAATTTATATATTAATTTGCTTCACAACTAATATTAAATGATTATTTCATCTCTATGTAAACGTATTTGAAGTACATAAAATCATTTCTCATAAATAATACTTCTGCGATGTAACTAATACTGAAAATAAAATTTAATTTATATATTACTTTGCTTCACAATTAATATTAAATGATTATTTCATCTCTATGTAAACGTATTCGAAGTACATAAAATCATTTCTCATAAATAATACTTCTGCGATGTAACTAACTAATACTGAAAATAAAATTTAATTTATATATTACTTTGCTTCACAATTAATATTAAATGGCTAATATTAAACTTACTTGAAGTACATAAATTGCGAATTACTTTAGGCAGATTTTTTCGCTATTAGCGTACTCGCGAATTAGTAAAATATTGTAAAACAATAACACGAAACAACGTTGATATAAAATCTTTTTTCTTCAATTATGCTCTTTTTCGAGATATAAAATTTCTTAATTATTTTCACATAAATATAATCTAACGCTGATAACAATGTGCAAAATTATAATTTATTATAGCGCTGTCAACGTTGTACGTTCGAACAACAACTTGGTTCAGATATGTAAGAAGTTTCGCGTGTGTGTTTCTGTTCTTCGTTGATTTGCAATTCATTATTAAACGATTTCTTCTCATAGAAAAATGAATTATTTCCTGCGTCTGTGTTCAATGCACATGCATTCGTACGTACTCAAATAGTCTCGGGCGACATCACGGGAAAATCGTTCAGCGTCGTGTTTTGTTTTGTGCATACACTGACTGTTGTAGAACTTACATCTCTAAACACGGTTTAGATAGAGCTTCCTCTTACGTTTATACATTTTAGTCCCAGGTTTAGGCAACACACGATACCGCCAATAAAATCTTAAAAATTTCATCAAAGTAACTTGCCTTCGAAATTCCGAAACGAACGTACCCATCTATATTTTCATTCTCGACTAATGATTGATACTGGCAGAATAGTTCTCACAGATTAGTATAAATTACTAGAAATTTAATTTTTGTACAATTTTAGTACGAATCAGGAATTCGAACCATACTTTTAGATTTTCTAAATGGAGTACAGTCGACCATTTTCTAACACGTTTATTCTGAGAATATCGTTCGACGTAAAACAGTGCAAAAACTGCGACAAATTTGTGTCATTGATTTCCATGGGACCCAACTTGGAATCTATTTCCTTTATTCGTATTACTTTTTGATTTCGTTAAATACGGCTTCGATAGAACACGATACTCGATAACGCGGCTATAATATAACACGAAACACAATCCTATGATTTGCATCATCTTTGCGTTTCGTTTAACAAGCTTTTGATACAACACGATACTCAAAAACACGCTTTTATTAGAACGCGAAACGCAATTCCACGTAATATACGATCGTAAGCATCGATAATGTAAAATTGTTGATAAAATATACTAATATACGAACCTCGTTACAGAGGTGGGCATTATTTGGCGAAACAAATATTTTAAATATTTTACTATTTCATATTTTCAATTTTATTTTGCTTAAAGAAAATGGTAATTTTAATAAAGTGTACAATTTCGAAAATGAAAATATTTCTATTTTAACAATGGGAACTACAAAATAAAGTATTTCTATTTCAGCAATCTAACACACGAATTCAAATATTTTACTCGTTGTCTTATCTTATCGTTCAGAAACGATTTACACTCATAAGTGTAACTCATTATCTCATTAAACTCATTAAACAAAATCATTAAACTCATATTGAATTCGAACCATAATTTACAGCAATAATATTTAAACTTGAAATTGAAAATAAAAATACAAAATACAAATATATTAAATATTCTTCAAATAAAATGCTATTTTCAAAACTTACTGCCTCAAATAAATTATTTTACTTTCAACAATTACTGCATCAAATAAAACATTTCATTTTCAAAGTTGTACACATACTTGAAAATAAACAGGATTAGTTATTATATACTATTTAACCCTTAAAATGCTGTATACTTTTTGGCAACACTAATAACACATTAAAAAATTGTAGAATTGAAAATAAAAAATAGATATGATTAATATATGTATTCATTGCTAGACAAATCATTGACAATACTTGACAATGAAAAAAGAGAAAACACATAAAATATGAAAAATTACATAAAATTATTTACAGAGTTATTAAGGAAAAGTATTTTCTGGGGTCCCTATAGGACCACACTCAGCATTTTAAGGGTTAAAATACTATTTTCGCCACCTTTGCATCATTAGTCAACTATCGCCGGTCTCCCCAACCGATCCACAATTTGCATTGTTTCTGGTTTCGTTTAACACAGCGCCGAGAACATTAAACTGTTGTTATTAACAGTGTCGATACGATACGGTACGATTAAACGTGTTACAAAGAAGGCCGACTGTATTTAGCCACGTTGTACAATTTTAGTAGAGATAAGAACTGTTCAGGTCACCGGTTGACGTAAAAGGATAAATGTTTATTGACGGTTCGGGAGCGTCCAGAATGAAACGGTGATGAATACAGCACCCAGAAACACTCCGTCTACATACCCCTTCTCTTACATATATGTATGTACACACTGCATGCACATTTACATAGACACCCTTATCGTTTAGAAATATCAAAAGGATTCGCCCCATATTCTCCAAGCGAGGCTTCGTTACATTTTTCCCGAGCTCCTTAACCACCGTGAACAGAGGTCGAAAAGCGAACCACGAGAATGTTCGCAAAAAATAGAATCAATTTCCGGGGCGACGTTGTCGAGAACGATTATTGAGCAAAGGGAAATCGTCTTCCAGCCACTTTGCCGACCACGATCACACAGTGATCACCATGGAAATTCATTTAGAAAATTCTTACGTCTCTTTTGGAACCTGATTGTTAATACTAAACCCACCCACCCCACCGGGCAAATCAAGTATACGCAAATATGTTAATGCTAAACTGATATTAGTTAATATTTATGGAAAATAAAAATTGTCTTTTGCTATAGGAATCTATATAAATAAAAATGAAATGCTGTTCGTTGTTAAGCGATTTGTCTAATTATTTTCAAAAAATGTTCTTAGGATATATAAAATGTTCATGGATATGTGTAATTCTTTTTTCATTTAGTTCGTTATGGTCCTAGAAATTTCCCATTGGCGTACTTCTGAATGAACTCCTTTTTAAAACGAATATCCATGGCAACAATCGTTAATAGACACAACGATCACTCGGAAATACGTTTTTCTCTCACTTTCCACAAATTCTCAAAACGATCACAAACAAATTTATTGAAAGGATAGGACACCGTCTGTCAGCTAGTATCAAATAAGAATATGCAAAGGTGAATATCACCAGGAAAATTATGCTAACGTCGGGCTTCATCGATGAAAAATTAATCCAGATATCAATAGGAAAAAACAATGTCGGAGAACGCGGTGGCCTTTTGCGACAGTGGTTAGAGAACGGATGTTCCCTTTGTCCATCGATGGAGCTACGAAACGCGTGTTAGGATAGGATAACGATCGGCGAGAACCAAGAAGTTTCTTTCCATCGTGTCCGGCGCGACGTAATCTTTAAAAATGATTTCGTACCTTGGTAGACACACGCCGATGGTCTGCTGTGCGCAGCCGTAGATCCCACGTGGTTGCTGATAGATCAACGAAGAAACAGCGGAACGGTCGACACCGATGGTCGTTCACTACCCGTGACGGTAGTAGATCTTGTCTTCGCAGTTGCAGGTGGCACCGCAGGACTTCCGCCGTCTGTGTCCCTCTTTCGTCTGCGTATCACAGACCCAGGTAGGAAACGATTTTTTCAGATCGGGGCAGTTCGACCACACATCGGAAAAGTAGCAGGCGTTCGTGCAGAGCTTGTTGCGTGAGCAATGGTTCTTGCACTTGCTGCAAGGCTCCCCGGCCACGTACGGACGACTCAAACCATCTACGTAATTGCCGCTGCAAAAATTCGTTTACGATTCAGTCGTCTGAAAGCACTGCAACAACCCCTCACACCTTTACTATTTCACGTTTACAACGTTTTTACGATTTTATTATTTTAACCGTTGTCTTGGCACGATTACGATTTCCCTGGCCCCTACTTTCAACATTAAATTTCTGTTCCTGTTAGAAATTGTAAATAAATTTTAATAATTCGCTTTAGCCGAATATATTTATTTGGAGGATCTAATTTAATAAATTCCTAGTGACCCTGACCCCGACTTTGAATATTAAATTTGTGTTCCTGTTAGAAGTTGTAAATAAATTTTAATACTTTACTTTAGCCGAATATATTTGTTGGAGGATTTAATTTAAAAATTCCTAGTGATCCTCACCCCTACTTTGAAGATTAAATTTTTGTTTCTGTTAGAAATTGTAAATAAATTTCAATAATTCACTTCAGCCGAATATATTTATTGGAGGATCTAATTTTAAAAAAATCCTAATGACCCTGGCCCCTACTTTGAATATTAAATTTGTGTTTCTGTTAGAAGTTGTAAATAAATTTTAATAATTCACTTCAGCCGAATATATTTATTAGAGGATCTAATTTAAAAAATTCCTAGTGATCCTCAAAAGCTTTTACTAGCAGCCACGACCTTCTCGAGTTTGTTTTATTGTTTTTATACTGTTTTTTAATAAATCATCTGCTAAGTCCTTCCAACTTGGACAACAGAGAAACCGAAATCAAGTTTGATCTATATATAAAAAAGAGTTATTCCGATTTAAAGTGTGTGCCATGGATTACATGATAAAATTTTGACGATAAAGTACGAGAATATTCCCGGGAGAATAATGTCAGGACAAACGAATGATAATGCCGGAGTGTTATCGAACAAGTCGAAAAGTGTAAAGACATTTCGGCTCTTCTATTTTTATCTTCTAAGAACTTCTGTAAACTTGGGGAACTCTCTCCCTTCGTGCGATTAAGGCTCGCGATATATCAACATTGACCCGAAAAGTACAGGAGAGATCTTGTGTAACGCTTGCAAAATTCCCCACGAAACGTACTACATTTGACGTACGAGTTCCGCGATTCATGGCGGCGACTATGCGATTTTATGGGAGCACCAGTCGTCCACGGATCGAGTATTAAATCCATTCGGGAAGATCCATTGTCCTCAACCTGATATCACGGGCACGGGCGGCTTGTTCCGCCACTTTATTCTTGGCTCATTTTTTCTATTTGTATCTTTCCACATTTCTCACTTTCGTTATACCGTATTAAAAGGTATCCGATATCGAGGCGATCCTGCTTGCAGGAATAAATGGGAAACGCATAATCGAAGCTTTCCAGTGGGATCAATGTCGTGAACAAAGAATCAGAACTGCAGTTCATAATTAATAGTATTCTATTACGCTGAATCAAGTCAGATTATGTCGTATTTGAATTTTAACGTAGATTTTCACGAGTGGTTCATTTTTTAATACGATACGATCGTACAGTGGCCGAAATAATGATAGGTTCGTTTCAATTTGTTGACATAATCTTGTGTTTAATGCAGTATTTTTATTTTCACTTATTATCATTTATTAGACGAATATAATTAACTGCATTAAAGTATTTAATATAATTTAATATAATTTAACATAATAAAAAATAAAAGTACAGTGAATCCTTAAATACTGTCCAGTGTATTCTGGGCAGTCAGCGTTTGCAAAGATGACAATATTTTTGGATTTGTGACTCGATGAAGTCTGAGTCAACATCAAAGAACTTTCGATAGAAATGAGATAGAGTGATGAAATTTTTTTTTTAAATTAAAGCTGATACTTGAAGAATATGGGATAATTATGGAGATTGTGGCACGAACGTTTTACTGTGGCGTATTACTATAACAATATATACTTAACACTAAGAACGAGAGTCTAATATAAAAATATGAAATTCGTTTTAGAAAAATTCAAGAAATTTTCAACTACTGTAATCCATAAAATACGCTTCTCACAAGTCCATCGTTTTGCATTGTAAATTCTTTTGCCCGTTTCTCCAATCAGAAACCAACCACGAACTTGTATTACTTTAACTAAGGCAGGCCGCGCATTGATGATTTAATTGTACCGTGATTAAGAAGTTTTCCGATTAAAAAGTTGCCTACAGCTTCGAGCAACGAGAACTGCTGTTAGTATGTAAATGGTTTTCATAGAAACCGTATACATCACGAGGCTTGCCTCATCAAGATGAAAAATAGCAGTTTTCGTGTTAGATAGCTACTTAAAAACTCCTTAATGCTCGATTTTACATAAAAATTCGATAACTTCGGAGAAGAATAAATTTTTTTCTACTATTTTTTTATTGTCTATACAATTAAATACAATTCTCGGAGCATTTAATGACCAACCGTGCGACAATTCAGTAAACAATTGTTTCCTCGCCACGCATAAATAAATCACAGAAAAATTCTTCAGAGAAGAATACATTTTTATTCTACTATTTTTTTACTGTCTATACAATTAAATACAATTCTCTGAGCATTTAATGACCAACCGTGCAACATTTCAGTAAACAATTGTTTCCTCGCCACGCATAAATAAATCACGGAAAAGTTCTTCAGAAAAGAATACATTTTTTTTCTACTATTTTGTTACTGTCTATACAATTAAATACAATTCTCTGAGCATTTAATGACCAACCGTGCAACAATTTCCGTAAACAACTGTTTCCTCGCCACGCATAAATAAATCACAGAAAAATTCTTTTAGAAAAAGTAATTTGCGTCGCAGTAACAGTGGAATGTCCGCGTTTTAATTTAATACGCAAATGGGGAGTTTCGTTTAGAATTTTCATTCATTCGAGCCCGATGAAATTGGCTTCTCTGCGTGCAACGATCCATTATATTCAAACACAAAATTAATTGATCTAACAGAAAAGAGAAAGAGCAAACTTCTGGGAATATTTGTTTCGCGTCGAACCGTATGCACTCCGGTCGCTCGAGAACAAACTCGCACCGTCTCGGTCAGCTTCTTTCCCCCTGGGGCCGTTTAATTCTTTTAATTCGAATCGCAATGCCTCCTCCGCGAATAATAAATAAACCACGTCACGTGGCGCTGTTCAACTATATTTCTTTTTTTTCTTTTCGTTCGCGCGATGGCGTGCGCGACCTCGTAATTAATTTCGCGAACACAACCGCAGCGCGGGGACCAGCCATTTCAATTCAAAACACCGTACGATGATCGCGACCGGAATAACGGAAATAATCTAGTCCACCGGAAATACTCTAAATGTAAATTAATTGGCTCAAGACTGGATAAAAAAACCGGATTTTTGAAATTCAAGATCATGGACAATTATTTCAGGACGAAGATGTACAATTTTTTACACCCTGTACTTTAGAAAAACGATTCTTGAAAGAATACTGCAATACAACTTTTTTTTATTTGGGTACTTTTTTCAATTAATGAAATGCAGAGAAACTTTTTAAATGTATAATACTCGGATTATCGTGTTAAATACACGCGAATGATACTTATGTTTCTACTATGAAATTGTTCTTTGAATCCTAACATTTTGTTAATCACATAATATTAATATTTTGTTGCATTTCTTTAGTTCTTTAGTTTTTTTTTCAAGTTACAAAATGTCGTAAAAGGGAAAAGACAATTTATATGTTTTGTATGTCTACATTTGTTTGAATGCTAAAACATTGATTACGAGCGAGAATCAAATTTAATTTCATCTCAAAAGAAACAGACAACTAAATAATCAATTATATCGATCGCAAATGTTAAATATACTTGAAATTAATGTTTTCAGTTCTAGTTTGAACCATTTTCAAAAGTAAATTGCGTTTGCTATTAACTTTACTTGTATAATTTGAACACTGAACTGTATTTGATTTGTATAAGACACTGGTTGGAAACGTACTGAACGTACAAATCAGTTGAATGTTTAAATTACACAAGTAAAGTTAATACCAAACGCAATTCACCTTTGAAAAAGGTTCCAACTAAAACCGAAACCTTAGGCATTATTTCAAAATAGTTATTAGACTAAAAATTGATTCGGTACGGTTGCGTCGAAAGCATTAATTTAAAAATATGAAACAGACAACATTCGTATTTGTTAGACTCTATTTAAATCTTCAGGACGAGTCTCAGGGGTTACTGTTAAAACACGTACTCTTAACTCGTATTCGTATTTAGCTACGTCGTGTGGATTGATTTGCTCCATTTTTTTAAATCACAAAATATATAAATCAAAGATGTTTTAAAAAGATAATAACGAATCGCTTCCAAAAATAAAGATGTTCTTTTGTATTGTACTTGTTTTATTACATGTATATTCTTCACAAATGACGTTTGAATAAATGATCTTTGGGTTACACATTTAAAAGTATATTTAAATCGTCCCACTTCGGACGAAATTTGTTTAAAAATCAAAGAACTTTCGATAGAAATGAGATAGAGCGATGAAACTTTTTTAAAATTGAAGCTGAAACTTTGTAGAATATGGGAAAAATAGGGAGAATATGGTACGAACGTTTTTTTAAGCTTGATAAAATTCGTTAAACTTGTACAATTCCACGCTGTTTGACCATTATCCATAATTTCGGCTACGTCTGAAATTTGAAGACGGTCATTGCGTTCAGGTTGAAAGTCGGGCAAAATTAAACGAGGGGTTCGCGGTGCCGGTAAACAAAATAAAAACACAGCCAGCCGGGTTCTAGATGTTTTTGAAATAACTAAACCACGAAAACCACGGGATATAACAGAAATACGGAAATTAGAGTGCACGTGTACGTACGCGGGTAGGTTCGAAGGGAACGCGGACAAGGTGCTCCAATTCATAGATGAGTGTATTATTGCCGCCCTACATTGTATCGCGCTTGCTGTACCGACCCCGCTTTCTGCAATCTCCTTGTTCCCTGACAAGTGGTCTTTTCACAGTTCCCTGTTACGTTGTACCCTTTATCATTCCGACAAATGTTAAGGAAATCGCTGAACCCTTTTTATCGTTCGAATCCAGTGGAAACGAATAGTTCCTGTAAAGCAGGTACATAATAGGTTTTTTCAAGACCGAGTGCACGCGTGAATGGGGTCGGAAGGAAGTTAACAAATGTAAACGTTGTAATAAAACCCAGTGCAAAGCCGAGCGCAAAAAAATGATTTTACGCTGACGATGAACTTCATCGTGTTACGATATAATTATTTGAAATGATATCGCGTTACTGTATTCGAATAGACAGACAATTTTATGTGAACTAATTATTCTTTTTTATTTTTATTTGATCAAATACTCTCTCAAATTAAATCTGAAATACTCTCTAATTGAAAGGCAGATTCTATGTGTATACTGTCCCACGCATCTAACTCAGTTCAAGCGATTTAATTAATTTAGTTGAATGTTCTACATGAAATTATTCGTTACTTCGTTTGGGTCAAGTATTCGGAACAAAACATTGTTTGACAAATTTATTGGAACAAGAATATCATCAGTTTTATTTTTAAAATATTGTTTTTTCTTTATTTTCTGGAATAATAGTATCCACTATTAATCAAACTGCGTTTGATTGGGATGGAATATCACTTGTATAACGTATCCATTTGTTACGTATTATTTATATTTCAATTTATCAACGTTAACTGTGCCGTGCCGCGATCTGATTTTCACAACAATTTCACAGATTGATGGTTAAACGACAACGCAATCGATATACACCAGACGAATAATGCTATCGCCGATATGTCCAGTAAGTAGAGATTGCGTGCAATTATCAGACACGCCAACCGGAGCATGAATATCCCACAATTTCTAGGATTCAATTGATTTCTATACGGAACTTTTCGAGCGAATCATGTTTTAACAATTACGCTTTGAAATATCTCGCAACTTTTTAGGTTTAAAACTCCGAGATTGACGTTCACCTAAAATAAAAACTGCATGTTCGACATTTTTCGCGAAATTGTGAACTTCACTGGATGAGTTCCCCAATAATTCTCCGAATAATTAATTCCAGAAGGAATTTTTATTTTTTATAAAGTTCGACTCCTCAGTCTATTTATCATACGAGCACATTAATTTTCCAAATCGATTAACTCCCATGAAACTCCATGAAATAGAAGGTAAAGAAGAAAATTGATTAAATACGACACATGCATTTTTAAAAGTTGTTTCAATGTTTGGCAATAACTAAAATCCCACGAAAGCAAAATAATTCAGTTATTATAATAAATTGATCCTTATAAAATATTGGCCCATATATTTCAAATTTTAAATTCGTTTTTTAAGAGTTGCTTCGAGACTTTTGTTCTCCACGATAAAGAATAATTTTGACGTTTAAAAAAGGGTCAATGTCAATTTTGTGGTTCAAATATTAATCCCAAATATTAATAAATGGAAAAAGTAAATCATCTACCAAATGTCCTATAGTCCATTTATTATAATGCTATAAGCATTTATATAATGATGTAAGCATTTTTACAATTGATTACTATCAAGCTGAATCTTTGTGAATAGCTTCGTTTCGAAGGTTGTCTTGTGGTATTAACAATTTCTGAGTGTAGCTATGTGGCTATTAAATTATATAAATATTAACTAAGCAACAGTAAAAAAATCAGCTGGTTGGTAATCATTTTTGATGACCTCGTTATCCATACATGTTGGAAGGAGGGGTCTCGTTGATCAAACCATACATTTTCTAGGACAAATATTTTTTCGAATAATTTGGATAATTATCTTGAGATTTAATAAAAACAAAAACCAGTTAGTAATAAATTTTTGAGAATCATCAAATCGATATATTTTATACCTGCTACCCCTGTTAGGGTCTGAAACGAAGCTATTCACAAAGATTCAGCTTGATAGTAATCAATTGTAAAAATGGACCATGGATCCTGGACTACTAGCTTTACAAAATTTTAGAAATCTCGAAAGGCGAATGAATAAAAAAGTTCAAACTTGTTGAACGGAGAAATGATTGAATTGATATTATTTCCAGTTATTTAGCATTCTCGCCCTGTGTACGAACCGACGGCGTTCGAATATACGACCGCGAATTCCAAACCGAAAATCCGGAAAGCATTCTGACTCCCAAGAACGGGGAAAACTGCATAGCAAGGGATTAAAGCTGCGCTTGCACGGAATACCAGATCCCGCGAACGATCCCGGTCGTTCGAAGCACGCTGAGCATTCACCGTTGTATCTTTCAATAGCGAGATAATCTTATAAAAGCTCGCGTCGCGATTGTTATTCCTCCCGGCGAGCTACTTTCCGCCGAAGATCTCGCTTAACCGTCATAAAGTGAAGTTCCCCTCGTGGGAAAACAAACGGGGATATAACGATGCGTGGCAAACAACGCGATAAATATTGATTCCTGTTGCATACATGGTCACCTGTCCAGTGAATAAACGTTTCATATAGTAAATTATGTAGTATCGACCGTAAATGTTAAATAAACAATGTGTGGTGGTATCAGCGCACAGGTTCGATCAAAATAAAAAAAAACAAGCAATCTTGTAATTAATAAGGCTATATGTTATCGGCGCACAGGTTCGACCAAATAAAAAAATCACAGCAATTTTGCGAAAATTTTAAAATTATTCTCAACGTTTAGATCCCGATATGGATCATTCTCAAGAGAATTTTGCGTTTGAAAATTACCAAATCTTATATTAATTGTTTCAAAACTAAATATCCAACAAAAGGTATCTGATATACCTACTTTTTCCCGTACTTGCCATGTGTAAAACTGTTTAGAAATGTGTAAATTTAAAATTGAGTGCGCCGATAGCATATAGCCTTATTAATTCATTACGATCGATAAAATTATATAATAATCTTGTAATTAACAAAATTCCAACGTTTCGATCCTGATATGGATCATTTTCAAGAGAAAAATTTTTTTATGCGTTTGAAGAATTAATATCACTGTAGTATGTGTTAAACAAATCAAACAATATGAAAGTAACGAAAGAAACACTTTGCCTTACTTGCTTTAAGAAAAGGTTGTAAATGAAAAATTTCAGAAAGAAACTAACACATTGCCGGTAGAAACTGTACTGAAACCATGCGAAGAATATTGACACATTATGTCAATAATCAGACTGTGGATTTTATGCTTTTTTATGATAAAAATCGACAAACGTTAGGACCATAGTAAAGCTACGAAAGAAATAAAATTATCTACTTGGTTCTCGGGTGCTGCGATTAAAGGTATTTTTATTGTGAACAGTATTGATCGGAAACAAAATGGAATTTTATTACGTTCGAAAATAGAGGCACAATATTTCGTAGATTTTGTTTGGTATCTTCACGAGTCTGACTCGTTATTATACGTTGTTATTTAACGCGTTGATTGCCATGGAAATGTTACGCGTGTGCTCGGGGCATTCGAATTGAAATCGTTTAAACGGCTATGGTCGAATAAAAGAAATCGATTTTCCAAATATGGTTGACCCGTCCAGCGAATGAACATACATGGTTCGTATTAAATTACATCATTTATAATGCTTCGTGTTGAAACGTATGCAGTGACTCTATTGTGAGTTTACAGATAACTCGCTGAACAGATTTTCCTATTTTATAAAAATGCTATTACTATAACAAGATCGAGAATGTATCTATCGAAATTCTTGCCAATTTTTTCAAACAATATATCTCTTATATCGATCGTATTATTGTTAACACATTACTGACCAGTGATTATTGCATATTTTTGAAAAGTCTATGGTACGTGGGTAAATTTTCATTTAGCATTTAGTATGAACTAACTAAGTCACCCTCAATAACGTCGTGTAATATTTTCATTTAAGATTGCAATGTCAAAGAAAATTTCTATGCTTTTTTTTGCTACAGCAGAATTATTGAAAATCCTATTAATAGGCTTCCGGTCGGTAAACTGTTAATAACAAATGTTTAATGTTCTCGGCGCTATGGTTCGATCAATTACTACTCAGAAATCAAAGCCCCGTAGTGCCGAGAACATTAAACATTTGTTATTTTCAAACAATATTTGTCTACAAGTAATGTTCATTCAACTCGAAGGTATTCGTTCGCTTCGGAAGCTCGTAATATAAATTCATTCGGTTTTTAATATAAGTATATTAAATATAGAAATAACCGTAATTAGAGTGAAACTGTTTTACTATTACAGTTCTTGAAGACAAACGATGAATTTATCTTACGAACCAATACGTTCTTTGGATTGTCTCTTTCTTCTGGTTCACTCACCTTGGTGCGTAGTTGCAGACGTAGATGAAGTAGTCCTTACCAAGCGGACCGTTGCTGTTGGTGCAATGGTTAACACCGCAGCCGACAAGATGCGTCGTGGCCCACACAACTTGAGTATAATGACCGACTTTGTGGAAATCCGTCGGTGTGGTACCGTATTCGAAGTCCTTGTACTCCATGAACCACGCCCTGATAGCGAATTGCCTGAAAATTAAACGAATCTAAAGATAAACGACTGATATATTTTCTAAGCACGAGTGTTTCATCTCGAATTAATCGCAAAATTTAGAGCTTTCCAATAAAATACGTTTCAAAAGGAATGGTCACTGAATAAGGTTATAAAGATACAATACAAGAATTACTGTGGCTATTAAAAACCATCACTGACCTTAAAAACTACCAGATAAAAAACAACATTTAAATAAAAACAACTACTATAGTGACTACTTGATACCATTCAAATTACTCCATTTTTCATTAACCATTTTTCTTTCTATTTTACACGATATAAATAATTCAAAGATCTAACTCTAACGATATAGTATTAACTTTTTCATCAATTAAATTATGAATTTTTTAGAAATAATGAAGGTGGATATCTTGCCTCATTTTCGTTCAATTCTTTCTCCGTCTGTTCGACAAAATTGTACATACGATTCTAAGAATTTCATAATTTCATGCAAAACTCTAGATCTTTTGGGAATAACTTAGGGGGATTTGAACTTCCCAATGCGGAAGCTTGAAGATCTAATAATTTCGAATTTGAGACAAACTTCCCTGAAATGCGAACAATTTATGGAGAGTCATAAACTCGCTCTTCCGGAAAATATCAGACTCTCAGAGGAGCTCGACCTGGACTCGAAGTGTTAAATAATCCAGGAGATATGTGGTAAGAGTATTGTTGAACCACGTAGCGAGGAAGTGTAAATTCTCGTAAAGAAAAAAGTTATTTCAAATGGTCTTAGGAATCACCCATTTCAAGGAGGTGCTACACTTTTAGGACACACTGTATATAGATCAATATATTTTGATTAGGCAGCACGCAATGCTATTTTCAATATTCATAAAAAAAGAATAGCCCAAGTTTTCAATTTATTAAAATTGTCGAAGAAAGTTAGTTTGATTGCTGCGTCTTGCAATTGAAAATTTTTATTTTGCATAAAGATTCGCAATTTAATAAAGTATGAATCCTATCGAAGCTTCTAAAATTTGTTAGCATACTAAAAAATTACATAGAATTTTAATAAAAAATTTTAATTTTATTTAAAGTGCTTTTATACATGTAACGATGGCTTCTGAGGAATTGTATATTAATTTCGTTTAAACTACAATCTAAATTTAAATGAATTTCGAGAAAATTTGTCGGATTTATGTGATTCATTGACAGATTCCTCTTGTCCGTGTTTTATTCGCCCTGGAAAGATCAATATCCGTACAATCGTTCGAGAGACGAAAGCAACCGCATGGAACGCATTAAAAACGGAACGCGGTTGCTTTTATAGCACCGTCGGCATTGTTTGTGCCAGAAGAAGACAGGAAAGTGACGTCCGCGACAATTGTTCATTGAACATCAACAGGTGGCTCCCAGAAGAGAGCAACGCACGTGAAAGCAACTTATCGTTACACAGAAATAGAACAATAGCCCAGAATTCTGACTTTAGATCAAACAGAAGTTTCGTGTCGGAACAATGCTAGCCTTTTCTACTTCCCAGCGGATATACCTAACAGAACCGGCTTTACGAATACGGACTTTGACAAAGTACGCACGGATAGTTGTCAGAACAACATTTATGATGTAATAAAAACAATCTACAAAGTTTCGACGTGAAAACTCCATTTATTTAAATATCATGCTTTTCAATTCGAATACTTTTCATTCGAACTGCGTGGTTTAAAATATGAAATCTAGCCGTGCGTCTTTAATTAATATATATATAATAATTCGTTTTGGCAAATTTTTGGTTTCTTTTATTTCATGCAGAAAAAAAATAGAAAGAAATAATTTATTAATAATGAACTCGACCTAAAAAGTCACGACTCGTATTCTATTATTTAATGATTACTTTTAATAATTTCAGACGCGTAATTTCGTAATCTTTATGCAAAATAAAAACTGGTTGCATCGATTGTAAGAGCTGGATACCAAATTGTATGTTATTTCTCCTCTTAATGATTTTAATAGAGGAGAAATCATACATTTACATCTTCAATTTTGAAAATTTTCCATCAATTTTGAATTCGATCTACTCAATTTTACTATAAATGCATAAAGACCCGCAGTCTAATTACAAGCTTCAATATAAGAAACGAATTTTGTGATTACTCACCAATATGTTCGTCTGGTCGTCATAAAAAGATTCTGCCCTGTGTCACCAAGATCATTTAAGTATCGATTTGTCGCGTTATCGTGAACCAAACCGGGACATTGATTGGCCCATCTCTGCGCTGATTTCGCCAATCCAGGGTGCCACGACTGAAACCACAATTATGTTACAATTAGTTTAGTGTCACTCCTCCTAATCGCATATCTTAACAGTCGTGAATTCGATCGAAACCAGTTTGCAATGGAATCGTACGCACAAATACAATATGTAAAAAAATAAATTATTAAAAAATACCACGTTTTTAAAAACGGATTAAAAAGTACAAAATAATGTTTCCTAGTTCCATACAGATTCCCAACCCCGTACCGATAATCCCAAAAATTTGTAATTGGGAATTGTTGAATAGCTTGTAAGATTTAAAACGAAAAACGTGGGGCGCATGCAATAGATAATTGATGCACGAATAGTTCACCTAAATCACTAAAAATTTTATTGCTCCGTAAATGATACGAACTGTTGTGCGAGTTTTTTCAATGGCAGCTACTCTCTACACTCCTTACTGCTATCTTTCACCCCACGTTTTTCGTTTTAAATCTTACAAGTATTTTCACAGCTATCACTAAAAATTTTATTGCTCCGGAAGTGATATGAACAGTTGTACGAGTTTTCTCAATGGTAGCTACTTTCTACATTCGTTACTATTATCTCGCGCCCCACATTTTTCGTTTTAAATCTTACAAGTATTTTCACAGCTATTCAACAATTCACAATTACAAATTTTTAGTAGGCAACATTATTTTGTTCCTTTTATTCCCTTTTTAAAAACGTGGTATTGTTTAAAATTTTATTTTTATGTACATAATTATTTTCTGCTGTGTTTAGTCTTATGTATGTGAAAGTTTTCAATCGATTTTTAACATCTTTACCACGTTATGAATTTGTAACAGAGACACGTACTAAATTCAGACAGTATTGCGACCGCGACGTATCGAAAACAAATGCAAGCAGTAACGGTGTAACGATTCTTTCTCTTGGTAAACGAAGCGATGATGTATTACGGATCCTCGCGCTGAGACGTACTATCATATACTGAGCTCCGTCTGGGTGAAGTGGGTCCGTGAAGTGGGGATGATTCAGAGTGTGCACTAGGGTGGTCCTTAGTTATACTTGGTGAAAATTTTTTTGCGAGATTTTTTTCACGCTTCCCCCTAAAATTGTGCCATTTGGTAAGAAAATAATTCCTCGACGTCCGATAGCTTTAAAACTTTGGATATATCATTTTTTCATGAAAAGGAACAATATTGGGGGGGGGGAGGCTGCCGAAAATTTCATGGTCGAAAAATAAGGACCACCCTATTCCGCATGTGTTCTTCAGCTGCGGGTCCTACCGATTAAGTACTTTCAATAACTTTTATGGCGGTCCCGTTCTCTATTCCGCCAGGACAGGTAGCTTGTCCCTTCGCAGATGCTTTTACGACGTAACAGTCATCTTATAATCTAGTACCGAGTCAGTGAAATATTGTTTAAACTACATTCGAAAAGAAATTGGAATTCACCGAGAAACAGAGACTCTTAACCGAACGCAATTAGTCTAATTGTCCCGAGGTCGTTTCGCTGAAATAATTACATCGTATCGCAACGAGGACGTGTTAAGAGAAACACCGGCGCGATTAATAATCCGTAGAGAAATCTAATTCCGCAGTGAAATAGTTCACTTAGTCGGACAGATATTTCGAACAGAAGTTCTATTGAAGTTAAAACAATTAAATTTAAAAAGTTCAAGCTAATTCCACTTTTTTCCCTTCGAGTCCAAGGAGATTTTTGTCCTCGATGCGGAAGATGATGTTTCGACAGGAACGTTATTTGTACAATGTCGTGCAGCAGAAAATACAAATTTAACCCGGTTCGATAGGTAAGGCGGGAAGTTGCATTTTAAACGCCTTCATAAAAATGTATTCACGTATCGCCGAGTGCACACAGAATCCATCCATTAAATTCATCCCCTGCGGAGACGTACTCTCGCTACGAAATTTCGTAACCCCGAAAAGCGGAGGGGAAAATTATGTCGGCATCGAATATTCAGACGAGTACCTTCGAAAGGACGCAACATCCTCCTTCTCGAACAAATTTCAAAACATTTTTTCGAATATCGTGTACCTGACACGTGGAAATGATACGTCGTTCGAACAAGTTTAGCGGTAATAATTTATTTAAGTATATAGTGACATTATGAAATAAATTCAAAATTGTTTTTTTGTTTTAAATAGTAGTTTCGAGTCTTGAGAGCAGATTTCGAAAGGTTTTGCATGAATTTCAGGCTTAGAACTTTTTCTGCTCATAATCCTGTAGTATATCATCAATTATAACAGTCGCAAATATTTAATAAATTTCTAATTAATGTTTTGATAATATCAAATAGATATTTTGCAAATATGCTTAATGTTTCGGTTCTAGTTTGAACCTTTGAAAACCAAATTAC
Organism: Lasioglossum morio; assembly: GCA_916610235.2. Taxonomy (NCBI): domain Eukaryota; kingdom Metazoa; phylum Arthropoda; class Insecta; order Hymenoptera; family Halictidae; genus Lasioglossum; species Lasioglossum morio. The sequence goes on from OU744323.1 coordinate 1,022,734, forward strand.
ATATATATATTATATATAATCATTATATATATTTTTAAAAAGAATATTTTTAAAAGTTCAAACTAGAACCGAAACGTTAGGCATATTTGCAAAATATCTATTTGATTAAAAATTTATCGAAACTGTAGCGCCGAAAACATTAATTTAAAAATTCTGTAGTATATTTTATTTCATTTATGAAAAATTCTTACTGTGTCGCGCAGATAGAAGAATTTTATTCTACAGAACTGTAAGGTATTTTTCTATCCAGTTCCGAAGTTTTTTTTTTTACTTTATTGTAGAAACAGAAGTATTTTCTTATTATATCTATAGAAACGTATACCTTGTTCCGTGCATTCATCGTGCAATTCCAAAGTTATGTCCAAAAAATGCAGTACCGTGAATCCCTTGAGGGTTGATTTCATGCTTTTCGCGTGAGTTTTTACTGAACAAGAACACCGTTCGTGTTGTAGCTCCATATACTGTACAATCTCGCAAAGTTTCATCAAAATTATACTCGGCTTTGGAGTTTTTCCACATGTCTAACGCTGAGAGACTCGTCTAGTGAACGAGCAACGTGGATTTACTAAAAAAAATTACGACAAATGTACGAAAACGTTAGTGCACCTTCCCGTAACATTTTCATACATTCGATGATAAATAAAACTTAACGAGGAACACATTTTCTAGGTAATTATATAATTACTCTCGTATCAATTTCTTTCTTCATTATTTATTTATGGAACTTTAATCGTATGCATATTAATATACGATTGATCTGTGCTTCTTCCGTTCGTGTTTATTCATGTATTATTTAAGCAAACGATCGGAATGAAAGCTGACGATTGTTAATGTTTCCATTATTTAACTGTTTCGTTATCAATAAAGTTACAACATTAAACGCAATTAAACGTGCTATTCTATTATTTCCAATTAATTAAAATTATTAAACAAGGTATATATTTCTATCTGCAAGTAGTTTGTTGAAAGCACGAAAAGTTTTCCGGAACAGGGTGTTTAAAATTTAACGAGCATTCTACATTTTCATTATCAATGCGAGGGTTAAGTTGCTGTTCAACTTGAATTTCATCCTGTCAGGAAATTTTGCACATGTAACGAGGGTCGAATAAATTTCTCACCGCAGTTTCGCCGATAACGAGCTCCTGCATATACGTCAGTTAGTTCGAATCCAATCCGTGGAATGCCGGCTGGCACGACCAGATTTCGCGAAACATTGCTACGGATAACAAACTCCCGCGTTTTTGCAATTTAATTATAATTAAAGTGAGATTGTCTGCGCGTGGCAAGAGCAAATGTTTTTTCCGACTGTCGGACTCGATACATATTATTCACCCTGTATACCACCGAAGAGTTGAAAATTGAGAGAAATTCAACATTTTTTTAATACATAAAATAACACTTTCTACTCTAAAATCGCGTTAAACCCTGAACCGTGATTTTTTTAGTAGAAACCTCAACGTAGCTAAGATCTCGCTCTTTCGAATTCGAGTTTTCATTAACCCTTAAATGCATTGTGTTGCCGTTTGGAAAATAGATACTGCTTAATATAATACATAAGCATTAGGGTGGATCTTAATTATACTTGGTGAAAATCTTTTGCGAGATTGTTTTTATAATATGCACTATATGATATCGGCGCTACAGGTTCGATCAAAGATACAAAAATTAGCAATTTTGGATTATTATAATTTTAACGTTTTGGTTCGGCTTTGAACCCTTATCAAGAAAAGTCCGCGTCTGTGAAAATTAATGTAATAATAAATAAATAAAGTTAAATTTTGTTATTCATTAAACTGACTATGTAATAGTTATGAAAATTAGATATTTATACATACTTGCTAATTGTGAAAAACAGAATGAAATCAAAATAAGTGAAATGATACTAGTCAATAAGACGGTTCGAACTGTACTGAACTGTAACTGGCAAAGTCAAGACGGAAAACAAAAGAATATCGTAGATCTAACTAGCCAATCAGATGTCAAGGATCAAGAATCTAAGAATCAAATGGAGAATGTTGTCTTTAACGCCTCCCCCTAAAATTGTGCCATTTGGTAAGAAAATAATTCCTGCAAAAGATAAAGTTGAAGTTGACAAAAACATGAGAAATTTTATAGGAAAAAAAGAAAAAAAAATTATTTAGAAGTTATTAATATTGCTGCAGGGGCCTCTAACCGTCTGCAGAATTCTTGAGGGGTTGTGATACCTAAAACTTTGGATTTGTCATTTTTTCATGAAATGGAACAATATTGATGGGAGGCGTGTCCAAAATTTCGTGGTCGAAAAATAAGGTCCACCCTAATAAGCATAAATAAAAACTGTCAACAAAATATCGTGCATTTAAGGGTTAACAAACTAGTGTTTCGTTTATCACAAACCTACAACGTTTATTAATCCCTCACCCGGAATACAACAATTAATAGAATCAATAAAAAGAATGGGTATAGGTTAAGTTTAGGTTTTACGTTAGTATGTAAGTTAGTTGTAAGGGTAAATCTATAAGGGCGGCGAGAAGTAAGGAGTATTGTTATGCGGATTTGTAACCTCGAGGGGAACAAAATAAAGTTTATATACAATTAAAAGAATGGGTAGAAGATGTACCTGCACCAGAATTGAAAATAGAAGAAAATCTTCAATGATTGGTTTGTTCGAGAGGGCAAGCGTGAAATAAACGAATCGAAAAGCATGGCCGTTCCAGAAGCACGTGTGAATCTATTAAGAGTACCAATGGCTCGTGCGGAATACGATTATTGTCGCATTTGGCGAACTGCGACAGATTCTAAGTCGAGTTCGCTCTGGCAGCGCCGAACGGAACTATCGAATAGCGTTTAAGCGGGTTTCGAACGGATCGTTGCTCGTTTGAGCGAGCGAAAATATTTGTAACGCGGGAACACCTAACGACGGTGTTCTCTTCAGCGGGCAAATTTCCTCTCGACGACGTAATGAGCCGCACAGCCCGGCTAGCTACCCGAAAAAACAAACCGACCGGCTGCTTTTGTCGTACCAGCTAACGAACCGCGGGAAAGATACAAAGGAAATACGGCGTTCCAGTGAGTTAACCCTTTATTTGATAACGCTACTGTCCCGAGAACATCATTCCCGCGCGGTTTAATTGGAAATTCCGCGTCGACGAACATCCTCGTTTCATTTCTTGCTGGTTTCTCACTTTCTTCGCCCTCTCGGAATCGACGATTTCTAAAAAACTCATTTGTAGGAGTAATTAAAATCGCACATTATAAAATACTGCGGCAGAATGTTATACAGTCAAATAAACAATGTGTGGTGGTATCAGCGCACAGGTTCGATCAAAATCAAAATTATCTAGTATCGATCGTAAATGTTAAATAAACAATGTGTGGTGGTATCAGCGCACAGGTTCGATCAAAATAAAAAAAAACAAGCAATCTTGTAATTAACAAAATCCCAACGTTTCGATCCTGATATGGATCATTTTCAAGAGAAGAATTTATGCGACTGAATAATTAATATTACGAGTTATGAACAATGAAAGTGGTAAAAATTGCAATTTTTCATAATTCTCAACCTTTTTCTCAGTTATGCTCCTAACTGTATATTTATAAACGATTCTTTATGTGGTCCAAAGAATTCTACATAGTATGGTGATGGTTAGACTGCGGATTATTATGCAGCTTTCAATTTTTAAAGACAAGATTGAAGAAAGTGGCATGAAATAAAATGCTATTTCTAATGGGAACAGTAGTCTTTGTAGATCCAAAACAAATACAAAATCTTACTAAATTATATCTAATTTTATATTCCAGCATTTTTTGAAAATTTTCATCAGCCACAAATGCATAAGGATCCGCAATAAAGTGATCATTATTGTGAAAAACAATATTACATAATACAGTGATCATTATTGCGAAGAAGAGTTCTAAGGTAATACGTAATATTATGAGAAATAATTTCCACGTCAATTATCTCTAACAACTAGTTGGAATTATTTCTGATTTTAATTCCACATTTCGTTATCTTTGATATTTGTATATTATATATTGCATCGTGTTCAGAAGCAGCTGTGAATAAAATACTGTGTAAAGCGGAACGGCAGAAATGAATGAACTTAGCGTCAGAAATGTATCAGCAAGATTAATCGATAGAAGGGAGACAATTGGACAAGAAACTGTTGATAAATCTCCTACAGATATACACTTCCGAAATGCGTACATATGTCATCTGATAAATGGTCGAAGAAATGAGGTGCATATGGAAGGAGAACCTCGGAAATTTAGTTGAATGGAACCGGGAAATGGAGAGCCGGAATTCGGAACGTGTGTGATAGAAGTTGGATGAAGGATGCACGGTAGTTGCGATGTATTAGATCACGTAGGTAAGAATGAGAAGATGATGCGAGGGTTTTATACAATAAGTAACACAAGTGAAGGATCCATCTTCGAGACGTGTGAAGCCATCCGAATTCGCCGGAGAGTAATACGATCGGAGTAATGGATATAATAATAGGGGATACAACTTCTGAATAGAAGTGAATTGCGCACGACTGCACCCTCTCAGAGAGGAACAGAGGAAAATAATAATATCAACGAAAAAGTGATATATCAAAAACTGGCATAGTTCGAGTTCTACTAAAATTCGGAAAGAGACAGTGGAGACTTACTCGATGTTAGTCAGGAGCTGAACGAAAAAATTTTACAAGTTTGATGAGCCCTACGAATATTTAACTAGGATTTTTCAACTCTTAACCTGTTTAATTAAAAGAGAAATTAAGTAAGATTTTAGTAACTCCTGCAGTTCAGAAGAAATTGATTTGTAACACTTTTGCGTGGTTTTACGTTTAACTTTGAATTTTCAATTATTCACAATGACGAAAACTGGCAAAAGAACCGTCGGTAAAAGTTCAATCGTTCTCACTAATTTTATCGTTGACCTTTTCAGCTTGAAATGAACTTTGCGGTAGCTTACATCAATTTCGACCAAACCGAGAGTGTAGAATTTCGTGAATTTCTATACACCGTGCACCGTATCGATTACAGGATTTTTGAGTAGACAAATGGAATCTATTGGACCAGTTTTTGCAGAACCACTTTCACAAATGTGAAAACCGTCAAACCGGAAATATAAACGAGTGATTCCGACTGATCTGAATAATCTAGTGTCAATGATAATTGATCAGTCTAAACTGTTTTTTTTTGTCTGAATTGTTTTAGACAGATGATACCGAAAATATTGAGCAGAGGTTCCCGTTGCATTACCGAAACTGAGCCGTAAAATCGAAAGGGGAACGACATTGTTTATAGAGAAAGTAGTTCCACAGTCTTGATTATGTAAACTGCAGTTCCTGCGTAAAGTTTAACGTCGGGTATTACTGGGATAAACATGATCCGAAAGTAATTTCCATCCCCGCGATAAAACTCACCCGGCTGCTCGGTTCTTTTTGTCGAAGGGCTCCAGGAAATCGTGCAACTAATAGCGCTCTCTGCACAGAGTCATTCTAAACACACTGAGGTCCTTAATGGAGATTGGGAATACTTCTCCAGATTAATATCGGAGGAATAAGAAGTAATCGAATGCAATATACTCGGGGAAAAAAAAACTTACTGAAACGACGAAGCACTATATAGTTTGTTTCGTTTAACAGGGATTAGTTTAAACGATTAGTTTAAAGTGCATTGTGGTCTGTCAATTTCTTTTTAAGGTCGTCGACAGTTTTTGTAGATTGACATGTGTTTTTATAATGGAACGTTGCGGTTGAAAACGATTTATGATAAATCAACAATGATTTAGAAAGTAAACATGTTTTTCATGGAAAATCTTTTTTCATAGACTTCGTGGCATTGTGAAGTACAATTGCAAACAATAAATAGAATTGGAGGTTTGCAGAAACATTCAAATGAATAATTTGAGATTAATCATTTTCGATAAATATCAAGCTAGCAATTATAATATTTCCATTTCTATGTTATCTTTTTATTCCGAAGCAAATTGTAACTAATATATTTGAAACCACAAAGATTTAGTGAAAAGGAAATTAGCTGGTTAATAGAATGGTACAAATTTTTATTTTAAGAATGGCCCAAGTCCATTTTCGATAAATATGAAGCTAGAAATTACAATATTTACATTTCTATGTTATCTTTTTATTCAGAAGCAAATTGTGACTAATATATTTGAAATCACACAGATTTAGTGAAAAGGAAATTAGCTGGTTAATAGAATGATACAAATTTTTATTTCAAAAGTGGCCTAAATCCATTGTTGGCAAGAAGACATATACTATTCACTTAATAATTGCTATTACTTTAATAGTAATTGTAAATTTAACTCTCTTAGATAAACTTGAGGATTGTGATACATTGGTATCCTATACTTAATTTAAACTTAAATGGACTTGGGCCACTTTCAAAATAAACGGCTCATTTTTTTTTAAGAAGCATGAAGAGCGTCATTCGTGTTTCGTGTTATCAACAGTGGAGTCGAAGATTCGTTAAAGATTGATCCGGCCCCATTGAAAAAACCTTTCGCCAAAGTATATTCGACGGAATAAAAATCTTCCACGGGAACCGATCACGTTAAATGCAGTCGAACGTAATTTCCATAGAAAGGAAGACCAAAGAATCCGGATTCGACGGAGACGATTCCATCTGGAGGAGTGCTCGAAAATTACCGACGGTATCTGCGCCGCGGGATTTCGTTCAGGAATCCGACAAAATCGATGGAACCTCAAAGCAAGTGAAAGAGGCTCGAGTAAAGGTTGAACCGTCGCGGCGCATGGCCGATCCGCATCATTCACCTTTCAGGGTTATGAACCCGTGACGCATTCACAGCACGCGAACTGATCGGAAGATTATTCACCCCCTCAAGAAGGTCACGTTCAATTACGAAAAATCATAATCTCTATCGATCAATTAAAACATCCAAATTCGGTGAACTGTACTATTGCTGGCACTGCGGTAGAAAATAAAATATTTTAGAAAATAGTATTTTACTTGATATTGAATTTATTGAAAATATTGTCTTTATTTTCTATTTCAAATTTAAATATTATTGCTGAAAATTATGGTTGTTCAAATTCAATAGATTTATGAGTGGAAATAGTTTCCTGATGATATGATACAATATTCTATTTTGTGTTTCAGATGATTAAAATAGAGTTATTTTATTTTGTGGTTTCAATTGTTAAAATAGAAATATTTTCAGTTTCGAAATTGTATATCTTATTTAAAATACTATTTTCTTTAAAGAAAATAAAGTCGAAAGTATTAAATAGTATTTGAAATATTTGTTTTATATGATGCAGTAATTTTTGAAGATAGTATTTTATTTGAAGAATATTGAAACTATTTGGACTTTGTCAATTAGACTTTGTAAATTATGGTTGTTCGCATTCAATAGATTTATGAGTAGAAATCGTTTCCTGATGATAAGATACAATATTTTATTTTGTGTTTCAGATGATTAAAATAGAGATATTTTATTTTGTAGTTCCGATTGTTAAAATAGAAATATTTTCATTTTCGAAATTGTATATCTTATTTAAAATACTATTTTCTTTAAGGAAAATAAAGTCGAAAATATAAAATAGTATTTAAAATATTTGTTTCGACAAATAATGCCTACCTCTGGCAAGAAGAAAGATAATCAAGCACTTACCATCATGAGCATGTTAGCAGCAGGTGGCTTGACCCGAGAGCGAAAGTAATTGTGGACATTGACGATCTTCTGCTGGACCCTCCTGTTGTTCGTATTGATTAGGTTGATAGGCACCTTGTCACCGAAGATCCGCGGCGCTGAAAGCAGAGGCAAACGTTCCTCTGAACAACGTCTCGATAACCGATATTCGTTGTCAATAAAAGCCTCTTCTCTTCTCTGTACGCGTTGCTCCATTTTCTTCCCTTTCTTGCTCGGGACAAGTGGCCGCTTTAAACGAGAATATCGACTGCGCCGCTACGTCCAAACGGGCAATAACATTCTATTTTCATACCCTTTACCCTCCCAAATCGTCTCAAAGATCAAAAAGGGGGGTTGGAGGAGAAGAGTCAGAGAGAGAGAATCCGTAGCTCGAGAGAAAGTACGCCGTCGGGAAAATGTGTTTTCCTTAATCTCGTATGCGGAAGCGTTTCGAGCCACGGAGATTCGTTTCTTTCGATGCCACCAGTGAAAGGGAATGCGTAAAAACCCAGGACGCTCCAACTGGCCCCATTACTACATTTCCCAGTGAAATGTCTTCTCCTGTTTGTTTTTTTACCACTCCTCTTTTTCGCCCGTGCGTGGACCAGCAAATAGGAATGCAAATTCTACTGTGTCGGATACGAGAAGGGCCTCTCTCTGCCACCTCGGGCCCTTCCTTTTCACTGAAATGCTTTATTAGATTCTACGTTACTTTTCGAGCGTCGACTCATTTGAAAAGTTTCAAGCTTCCACGTCAACAATCCGTAGCTCATTTTCTCCGTGTTTTCGCGCGACAGAGTGAATTTTTAGAAGATTCGATTATATCCTCGATTTTATACAGCCTCAAATATCTTTGTCGTTTTTCGAAGATACATTAAATGTTTTGAGAACAAAGTCGAATATAAAATGGGACTCGTACGATACCAAAAAACTACCTGTTTTTGTGTAATTTTTTTTTTAAATATCAGTGTCACTTTCCCTTTTTTTTAATGGAACCACCCCTTTTTAAACATCTACGATGATAGTCCCTTTCATTACAAATATAATGTGTGTGACTATTGTTACTCAGCGTCATTCAAGATTGCAAACAGAAAAAACCCATAAAACTGAGACTTGTAGCAATGTACAGTGACTCCCACTAGTATTCGAACACTCTTAAAGAGACGATAACTTTTTTCATAGTGTACTATAAGATTTGAACTTGTTTGGGAAGCTAGAGCAATTAGTTTGCTACAGTATGTGAAAAACAAAATTATATCAAAAATTGCAATTGATCGGAATTGTAGAAAAAATACTGAAAGTTGCATTTTACAACTTTTTTATGTAGGCCTATATTTAACATTTAAGAACTACGTGTTATCGGAAATCCTGAGAAATAGGTTAAGAACAAATCACTGTATTCGACTAATTCTCAACTAAATATCGTATAGGTAATCGATAAAGGGTTATTCTACATGCGAAAACAAGTAAAAAGTAGAAGTTTCACGAGGCCTCTATATTTGAAAAAAAAAATCTAGTGCTGGGACGTAGACAAATGCAAATATTCTCGACTAATTTTTCATTCGGATTCCCTCGAATACGAGATTTATAATGAAGAATTTTTTCATACAGTTCTCCGTGGAATTAATCGTGAACGCAAGCTTGGAAATAATAAAACACGCGCAATTATAAATTCCAATGGAACCTCAATTTTACTGCATTTCACAGCACAATTATATAATTGTGTTATACAAAATTGTGTTCGTAATTATAACTACATTTTCGAGGTCAACAAAAAAAAAACTACAAAATTTTCATTTAATCCACAGTCTTTCGTAATTCCTTTTAAGTTTAGAAGAAATTAATTTCATTGATATTAACATTATCACTGCATACAACTCTAGAATCCTTTTTTTTATTATTTAGAAAATCTCGAGAAAGGTTTATATACAGGGTGGTCCACGTAAATGTCCATCTAAATACATACTATTATTTTTTCTCAAGTTAATTTTGTACAATGTTTTCAAAATGATTGACATTATTTTTCTTGTAAACGTATATGTTTCTCCCTCGCATATTCCAATTGATATTAGAACCTTGAAGTGATAACTGGCTTATAAAATTGTTCTTCCACTTCGATTAAATTTGATCTGAACAGAATGTTTATACAATATCGTTTTCAATCGCGAGCAAATGATATGTATTACTCGTATACAGTTCTACGAAGATATAGCTTTCGATTGTCTTTGACGTTTCATGTCTTGGACTCAGCATAGTCGTCGCACTTTGCATACTATGGTAATCCTGCCGTAATCTCTATTAGGGGGTTCGATCCATTGTTAGAGAGAATTCCTGTATCCACAAATCGAACATCTAATCGTGATGTCCTAACAGAGAACTTACCACGCACAGAGCACACACTAAGCAGCTGCAGTTGCGAGTGATCTTATTCTCGAGTCCTTTACAAAGAACATTGTGGAATTGAGAAACTCCTTATCGTGTAATGTTCACAGACGATTCAATTTATAAAAAATTCGATCAAAAATGTGTCCTCAGTTTTTGGCTAGATAGAACGCAGAGGCTTCGAGCTTTAAACTGAATCGAAATTTACTATTGTTTTTATAAACGTGTCAAAGACGTAAAAACACAGAAGCTGAGGTGTGGCCTTAAAAAAATCAATATTGCCAAAAAGAATGAGCGATGTCTTCTATATTTCTACCGAATCGAAGCGGAAATTTATTGTCGAACCTGTGCCAGCGTTTCGTTGCGAAATGATAGGACAAGTTCACGACATAAATTACCTCGAAGAAAGCACGTAACACAAAGGATTAAATTGTTTAATATTCTTGATGTTAAAGTGTGAATTTAATAAAAAAAAAAAAACAGAAATAGAAAATAAAATCTGGTGTGTAAAAAGCTGGGAATACATCGAAATCTGTTGCACGGATTTTCGAGCCGTGTCTTTTATCGTGAAGTATTGATCTATATATTGATCTTCGGAAAAATTATACAGTAAATTGGATATTTATTAATTATGTATGTAATGTTATGTATGTAACGTCCTATTGAAAACAAACATTATTAATTGTAAAACATGTTTCTCTAGCCGGATTACTTCAGACATATTAATCGGAATGGAAGATAAACTTTTCATCCAGAGATTTGTTCAACCAACATTTACGTTTTGCAAAGTATAAAATAACATTCCGTTAGTGGACGGTGCAATTTAATAACCGCTTCAGAAACGCGACACTACAATGTCACTTCCCAGCGAAATTCTTACAAAATGATAATCCAATTTCGCCTAATGGAACTAGAATTTTCGTGGCGGCAGAAACGCGCCGAGAGAACGTACACGCGCGTCTATTTATAACCAGCGAGATTCAATGTAAACCCGGCCTCATAATTTCCTACGAATTTTTTGCCCGTGAACCACGACGAATTCGCAGAGAAGTTCGCCCGTACTCGCCGAAAAATGTTCCTGCGTTGTCCGGGGGTGGAAAAAAAGAGGATCTGTCGTTCATTTCGCTCGACGGCGAATTTCCTGACGCGGCGGCACTCGTCGAATTCGTGCGAGCCAAAGAAACCCGCGATTCGTATTTACTTAAATGTGAAGCTGGGGCTAACTACGACGACGTGCGGCGGCGAAGTAAATCCGTACCGAGTTCATGATACAAACTATGTTATCGTCGAATGAGGAGACTGTGGAATATGCAAATTTTCGGTAACATTTATTTCAACACATTACGGTCCGTATTACGGTCTTGTTATTCAATTACCCATTTAGCACTGCGTACACGTCGAATCTCTGTCTCTTTCACATTTTCACTTTTTCTCTAGTTCAACGTTTAACGTTTTCTTTATTCTAGCACGTGCAACCACTGTATTTACACTAGTGGAATGAATTTTGTAGAATTTTAAATTTTTACTGGAATTTCGTATTTGTTTCATAAATAATCTATTCTAATCATTGTTTTACTAATTTTAGGGCGTCGCTTATCTCTGTATATAAAAATGATGTCCTGACTTATTCACCTATCAACGGCCAGGCTAAACCCTTGGACCTAGAAAGCTGAAATTTTGCACAGAGGTTTCCTTTATGATCTATACAAGGGATAAGAAAGGATCTTTCGAAATTCAACCCCTAAGGGGGTGAAAAGCGGTTGCAATATTTGTATGAGGGATACTTTGATCGCGATCCGATTTGTTTGAAACTTGGTCTTATTGCTCTTTGACATAATTAATCAAACACGTATTTCGGGTGATTATGGAGAGACAATATAAATTTCCAAGGGCGTTAAACGGTTCCGTCTGTGCGAGCGAAGCCGCGGGCAAAAGCCAGTTTAAAAAGACCATTTACAGCTATACCTTTAATATACTTTTTATATATAATCTGAATAACCAAAGACAATTTCCCATATACCATATTGGACCTATATCACAGAAGAAAGTAAAAGATAATTCAGAAGAAATTATAATAAACACTGCGTAGAAGAAACGTAGAAAATAATTAATGAACAATAGACTGGTGACTAACTAACCAAGAAGAGCCACTTCATCCACCAAGATAAAAACGAATCTAAAATTAAACATGCGATCAAAATGCAAACGTAATGAAGAGATTAAGAAGAAAAATGATTACGAAGAATTGACGAGGATGCAGCCACCCTAGAAAGAATGGCTCATCATCAGAACAGTCAATCATCAATCATCGATGAACCTAGTTCAGTTGAGTTCATTAAAAAGTCCAGTCAACTTCAGTCAAACGTCAAAACCACTTCTCGTTTTTTAAAAATATACAGATTTAAAGTGGAGTGTTATTTTAAATTGAATCTAAACCGTGTATACCCGCTGGATAAAAACTTTCAATATCATATTCATCATCATCATCGTCATCATAGCGCCTATCGAAATGTATGCACACTCAAAAAAAGCGAGATTTGATTATCGATAAATACTAACAATTTATAATAAGATACTAATAACATAATGTATCTGAAAGATGTTTAAAATATATTTTGTTCAATGTTTCTTTTATCTAAAATCGACATTTTAAATAATTTTAAATACCTGACTTCGATTTCTACGTTCCAAAATCCACAATCAAAGCCAATTAGTTCTAAGAAATCCTCAATTACCCGAACCGAAGCCGTAGGTTCAAAACTGCGTTATATCTCTTAATAAAATCTTTAAATTTACTATCTGATAAAAAAAATACGTCCACCTTAGGATGTAACATAATAATAGTTGGCCTTTATGCGTACTTATGTATGTGACAGGTACTCGCGAGAATGTCCGTCGTAGTTGAACGAAGCTGTCCTCGTTAGTTCACGGCCAGGATAAACGTGGCCGAGCAATGAATAATTCCTCGAACTTTGTTTCGATCCCTAAGAAGGATCAAGCATTTGACCTCAACGTGCAAGTGGGGCTATTCACTTTAGCTCGAACCTGAACTAGAGACCGGCTCAAATGTTAAATTAGGGTCAGAGATTGTTCGCGGCGAGATTTTATCAAGATACAAGTGGATAACATCTGATCCCCACGAATTCGTAGGGTCCCCCAATAAATTAGGGTTGCAGCTAATTTACAGGGAGGATCAAGTTATCGTTGCTTACGTCCGACCGCTTAACCACCGGTTGATAATGTAGATCCGTTGATTCGTAGATCGTTTAAGCGACAGATAATTTCACGTTTCCTATAAACCACCGGCGTTCACAGCTAAATTGTTGTTTATACGCCGCGGAAACAGTCCGACAGAATCCGCTCGGCGAGATCAGAGGCAATGCAATTTTTTACGAGTAAATTCAGTGATGAACGGTACGTTTCAAAAAACGAAGATTACATTTCGTTCGTATCTTGGGTACACGTTTCGCAAAATGTATTTTTTCACCGTGTAAAATCTACTTTTTATGTGTGCCTCTTTTAAACAAACTGAGCTACAGGGAATTTGCTCGCGAAGTTTAATGCGTTTATTAATATTTAAACATACCTTACCAAATTAAAACAAGCCTCTTCAGCTCCAACTTTAAAATGTTTTTTTTACACCGTCAACGTCAAATACAAAATGATAAAGACAAGAATTTAAACACACTATTATATTTTGAGCTCCAACTTTAAAATGTTTTTTACACCGTCAACGTCAAATAAAAAATGATAAAGACAAGAATTTAAACACACTATTATATTTTGAACTCGTTGAAACGATTAATTAAAGGACTAATGTATACGTTCTATGTTTTGTAATAAATAGAGACAAATTTTATTTTGCAGTGTAACGATTTAACAGAAAAGTTAGAAATTTCTGGTCTCCTCAACTGAAGTTTAACTCTAGTCTCTCAGAAAACGACAGAAAAATTATTGTAATTAAATATGTTTGGGTACGATTACCGCTCGAATATTTCGTGGCACCTCTATTGTAATAGTTTGATAAACGAGAAATGGTTGGACGAAGAGGTGGTACGGTTTAAGGAACACGCGGTGATCGAATTTCTCGCAGCGAAAGGCATTGCTTCGAACACCTTTGGGACTCCGCACTGGTTTGAAACCAATAAAGACTTGGAAAGAACTGCGAGGGAACTGTTCAATAACAAGTTTCAGGAACTTGTCCATTGTCCGGCGGAATTTGCGGTGGACGGTGGAGACTATACGCGAAAGTAGATACAAGGAATGAAATGGCAAGCAATACACATAATTTCTGTTCTTTTACTCATTAAACTTGACTTTTGAACGAGTTAAAGAAATCCAAGAAGAATTACATTTTAAATGGATATATAGTACTGAACACTTTAATATCTTGAACTCTATTAACATATTTTTTTATATTAAAAGCTATTCAGATGTAAAAAGATGTAAATAGCAAATAGCATAAACATAAAATATTGTATATAGGTTAAAAAATGAGACTGTTGTAAATATTGTTTCTCTCTCTCTATATATATATATAGTAGGTTAAGGTAGTTGTAAGTTAGACAATAAGTAATAATTAGAGATAAGGGTAGAGTGTAAGAGCGAAGGGAGTGAAAAAGGAGGAAAATTTGAAAAAGGATTGTAACCCCGAGGGGAATCAATAAAGTAAATATTAAAAGCTATTCATTCGATATTTACTACTTTATATTTAAATAAAAATAAAATAGAGATGGCTGTGTTAATTTTTAAAGGCTGCTGTTTCAACGAATATTTTTAGTAGACATAATACTAACGAATGAAAGTCATCAATTCTTTATGAAAATCTTTAACTATCAATCCTCGAGTAATTTTATTCTATACAGCCAATTCGATGAAACGAAATGAAGTCATTAAAGTCACTGGTTAATATTCGAGGCAAAGCTGCGAAACCACTTTGATGCGTGCATTTAATAGCAATGAGAAGCATCGGATGCGACATAAAAATTTATATTACTCACAAAAGTTTGGGAACAAGTGAGTTAAACCGGGATATCATGAATACTATGCTGCAGGATGTACATTTGTGACAGGTTTTATGACGAAAAACACGTTCACCCGTAGAAAGGCTCGCGATCACAGATTATAGAATTTTCGAAGCACCACTCGCGAAAGTTCGAGCATTGTTTACAGCAAACTTTATGTCGGCACTTGACTCAAAAATTAAAGGCGATAAAGTTAGGGTGCGTGTAGCAGCTGCGCGTAATGAATGTTTCTGCAAGCGAAGAAACCTGTTCCTGCGTTTCATCGTTTTCCTTTAAAAAGTATAAATAATTGCATTCTTTCCTCGAGCGCAACGTTTGGTTGGAATTCCACTGTTCAGTGTCTGCAGCTCTCAATACTCGAGATTTGACAAATTGATTAACTCCAGAGAATCAAAATCATTTCCAATTTAAGAAATAGTACACGTTCATATTTTATTTCAATTTAGGTAATTAGACTGCGAATTTTATACGTTTATGACAAAAATGAATAGACGTAATACGAAACAGTAGAAAGTCTAAGTGAGTTTAACAGTGTCGACATAAATTTATACTTGGCTTCTATAGATCATGATTGATGTATAAAAATTTTATTCTGCATAAAGATCCGCGGTCTAGTGATAATATTTACAACAATTGTATTATCTTCGAATAGTATAGAAATGCAAGAAAGACACTATTTTTATATAATTTGTTCGATCAATTATAAACTCAAATAGCAAATTGCTTTGAGAATGATCCACACCAGGATCGAAACGTCAGAAACAATTTAAATTGTAAAATTGCTATTTCAGTTAATAATTGATCGAACCTGTGCGCCGAAAGCACCAACAAATTATATGCAACATTTACGATCGACATAACTGATTAATCAATATGTTCATAGTTTATACATAGAATTTTCTTAGATTATATTGTTTCAAGAACACCTATCTAAATATTTCTTTTTTTTCCTAATATGTTCATATACATATGAATACAAAATAAAAAAAATCAACGATCCGCTTCGACGTCTCAAACATTTGACGACCTCGTTTACTCGAACGTTAGCTTCAACACCACTAAATTTATTGCCTCTCCACTTTCCCCGAGATTTCCTGCGTCTCATCACTTCTTCGTTTGCTATCTATCTTTTCCATTTTTCACTGGTCCTTCCCTTTTCCTCTCCTTCGAGATCTCACGCAAACTTTTGCGAGCGATCCGTCATCGGACTTGAACGTTCTAGGGTACTTGGTTTTACACACGAACGCCCATCACACTTTTATTACACATTTATCGTTCAATAAATTCAGCGAAACCGATTACGTTCACTTCCATCGTGTCATTCAAGCCGTGCTGTTTAGTTACAAAAAAATCACCACGCACCACTTCGAAACACATTTACAGAAAATTATTTTCAAAACTACAATTAATGTTATTGGCGCACTGGTTCGATCAAATCTTCACGGTTTACTCAGTTCACATGTCACCGACATGGAACCAAACAGCTGTTCCTCGACTCTTAAGAATTGAAATTAGTACATTTTTCTAAGCAAGTGAGTTTATACATTTGTTTTCGTCTTTAATACCTTAGTGTTTTCTGCTTGTTCGGGAATGCATTTACCTATCCATACATTAATTATTTGATAAATCCTTACAGACGCAATACAGACAATTTACATTCTTGAAAATGGTCTAAACTCAGACCGAAACCAGTGCGGCCAATAACATTAATTGCAGTTTTGAACAATTGTCGATCGAGATACAGAGAACTGTTGAAAATGATTTTCAACTGGAAAACGAAGCTGACAACTTGTTCAATGCATCGCGTGCTCTAACTGCCACGAAATCAGGAATATAATGCGAACATGAATACAGATTTGCGCGACGCGCAACCCTTCCGCGAATAATCTGTTTAAAAACCATGAAATTACTCGAAACGAATGCATTTATTTTAAATGCTGAATATAAATTGCATTTGATTGTCGCGTTAAACTCCGCAACGGATTCATTATGAATCCATTAAATATTTAACGCAGCGGTTATTCGAACACTGTCCTAATTAGTATCTGCACAAAATTAACTAAAAACCATAGTCGGCGGAATTCAGGGGAAAAAGTTACCCCCTCTCTCGTTTGCGTCACGTGGTCGGTCAATGGCGTGGGGGGAATAAAATCGTGGAAGGGGAAATGGCGACTGTATACTAAAGATCCGTGGGAAAACGTATAAACACAATGATCGAACACTTAATAGCTCCGCCGTTGTTCCTTTAAATGGAGGAAAGAAAATGGAAGCCGCGACTGATTAAAACAAATGATACTTTACTGGGTTTGTTGCGATGCGTCTCTCGTGGCACGGCCGCTGGCAGCGCCACAGCTATCAGCACCATAATCCACAGCCACCTCATAATTTCCGATTACGACCTGCAACACACCACCGAACATGTTATTCCATAAAAGAACACCATAAGAAAATAACTTTTCTCGTTATGCACAGACGCAATCACTTTTTTTTCTTGAAAAGGGTCTAAACAAAGAGCGAAACGTCGAAATTAATATATTGCACAATTGCTTTCAATTAAATTGATCGAACCGGTGCGCCAAGAACATCAACTTTACCATAAGAAAATTTCGAACTCGGAGAGGTTGGTAAAATCTTGATCAAACGAATGAGTCGTTTATTTTGAAAGTGGCCCAAATCGAATTAAGTTTAAATTGAGATATTTAAGAGTTCGCGTTTCAATGAAATTAAAAATATAGGATACCAATGTATCACACTCCTTAAGTGTATCTAAGAGAGTTAAATTTACAATTCCTATTAAAAAAATAGTAATTATTAAATGAATAATATGTGTCTTCTTGCCAATAATGGACTTAAGCCAATTTCTTATTTTATTTGCTTCAGAATGAACAGATAACGTAGAAATGTAAACATTGAAATTGCTAGCTCGATGTTTCTCGAAAATAGACTTCGACCACTTTCAAAAACACATACAGGGTGTCTAAAAAATATTGTACGTCCATGAAAGTCATTTGAAGCGAGTACTTTATTTATTTACAACCCGGTAAAAAAGAATCTCGATTACCCAGTGATCCCGATCCTGTATAGCATCCCCGCAGAGAGCCAACTTCCCGGAAACGTGACGCTGGTTAAATATGGTAACGCGCATTCGTCACTGGACAGAGGCGAAAAAAAAAGCCGAGATATAACTCGATCAGAACACGACTTCGCGTAGCGAAACAATTCCCATTCGTTTAACTGATCGACGAGCGTCAAATGAATCGCAATCACGCGGCCGCAGAAGCTCAATTTGTCCCGTTATTATTTAACAGGAAAAACGTGGGCGTCCTCATTTCGCCGGGCAAATCCGGTCCGAGACATTTAGAGCGCGATTTAAATTCAAAACACAGAGGCGAATGCGATCACTATATGTATATTCCGATGCGACGCGACGCGACGCGTTCGTCGGGACGGTACCATGTCCCGAACGATATTTCCCGTGTCCAACAAGATGCCAGATTTTCGCGAGAAGAATAGAGACAGCAGCATCGCGCGCTGGTTTCGCGCTTTTCGGATCCGTGATATGTCGAGCCTCGGGAAAATTTTTTATATCCCACGGTTGAAATCGGTGTACCGAGAGTCCATTCGAAGCTTTTGTTATCGGACAGGTCAACGGCGCAGTATCTGGCTGAGGCGACTACCCTAAAATGTTTGCGCGTAGGCCTGCCGGCCATCCATGACCTCATAAACAAGATCTCCGGTTTTTCAAACGGGAACGGAATGCCAAGAAGCAACGTGTTTCGCTTTGCCATTAAACTTCACCCCTTCTTCGTTCAGGTCAGACCGGCGAACAATTTTTTCGAACTGGATAATAACACAGACTAAATAAAAACAGTGATAAATAAACAATGTGTGGTGGTATCAGCGCACAGGTTCGATCAAAATAAAAAAAAACAAGCAATCTTGCAATTAACAAAATCCCAATGATTTTTATGGAAAAAGATCCATATCAGGATTGAAACTTTGGGATTTTATTAATTGCAAGATTGCTTGTTTTTTTTTTTTTTTTTATCGATACGACATAATTTCCATCAATGATAAATAGACTTGATTTCGAAAAATACTGTACACACATAAAGAATTATTGGTATTACCGTAGAATAATAATGATGAAATTTTCATAAAAAAAGGGATGTAGACGTTTACAGTTGTAAAAAGTGTTCCGAGCGAGATACGTGTCTCGGAAAAGGTGAAGCGACTTTCAGAACGTCGAAAAGAGAAAAAAAATGCAAGTGGAACTCCAACCTACGAAGTGCACTCAAGCGTCTCAAGTCTCCAATGTAAAAGCTGCCGCTTTTTTTTTAAACATTCTGTCCAATATCCGCACCGCAAACAGAAATGGATATGTGCAAGAAAAATTGAGGATCTATTCGAGCGACTATTTACAGAAAAAATCGACTAAACATTGATTAAATGTCAACAACCTGATAAATTTATTAGGCATTATTTATTCGTTGTTATTAGACTCCGGAATTTCGAAAGAAATGTATGAACTAGAAGCTGAGTAAAAAATGTATTTCAGTTTCATTGGAAGATGAATTATTTCATTTTATAAATTAATTTAGGTACATTTAAAAATCACGAAAAATAATGTATACAGTTAAAATTATAAATCAACCTAATTTTAGTGAGATCAATTTAGAGTTCATTAATATTGTAGTATATAACTACACAAATTCAAAACACACAATTTCTTCCCACATTAAATCGCAATGACGAAAAAAAAAAGAAAAAATAAACAAAATGAGTCGGACATAAAAAAATTCAATATTAACACATTACCTACCGAAAGCCTATTAATAGGATTTTCAATAATTGTGCTGCACTAAAAAAAAGCACAGAAATTTTCTTTTACATTACAATCTTAAATGAAACTATTATATGAGGTTAATGAGGGTGACTTGTTGGTTCACAACGAAAATTGCTGTTGCTATTGAAAGTTTTATTAAAAAGTGTTTAGCCACATGTACCGTAGATATTTCAAAATTATACAATAATAA
Source organism: Lasioglossum morio (assembly GCA_916610235.2). Lineage (NCBI taxonomy): Eukaryota > Metazoa > Arthropoda > Insecta > Hymenoptera > Halictidae > Lasioglossum > Lasioglossum morio. Next base: position 1,042,821 of record OU744323.1, read on the forward strand.
CCGGTCGGTAATGTGTTAAATTAAAAGCGGTCACGATTATTCTTGCAAAGAATGAAACCCAGAACGACAGAGAGTCTATTTTGAAAGCAAACGACGATTTTACATGATTTAAGATCGTAGAAGGTGTACTAATATTGACTTTACATTCTTTCCCGGGTGAAAATCAAAAGCACGGTGTGGCATAGGAAAATGGAAGGTTCGATACGGGTATAATATTCAAAAGAGAACGTACAAGAAGAGCGGACATAAATAATAATTTATCTACCGTCGCATCTAAAGGCCGTGGGAAAGGGAGGAAGGCGGGAAGACGGGAGGTTGTTCAATGGAGAGCTATCTGAAAGAGCGTGGAAGGTTCACCGCGGGAGTATTCGATTTTTATCGAGAAAGCGATCGAGCAATTACATCGAGATCCCCCGACTCACCCTCGGATCGTTTCTTTAACGCCCGCCGTCGCCTGTAGGTCTTCTATATTTTCATTTCCTGCTCTTTTCTGGCAGACTGCTTTACTTTTCGTCTGAGACATTCCGTTTTCCCGCACGTACGGCCGCCTATCTGAAGCGGATACGAGCACGCGACGTCGTTTCGTCGCGAAAAGAGTCGAGATAACAAGACCCCGTAAGAGGCTTTCTTTAATGAATACTTCGCCACTCACGAAAATATAAGCTCAATTACACGAAATGGTCCGTCGCTCTAGCTAGCCGTGAATAAGCCACGCGAATACTCGGCCCCAATCCAGATATTCACTGTAAAGTCGCTGATATTATAACATATCATTAACAGGGTAACCTAACCCCTGAATATTACTAGATTTAAGGGTAAAAACAGTGTTTCCGGCAAACAATTGTTTGTCTTTATACGAGCAAGTTACGAGCTGTGTGAGGGCTCATGCTAAAGAGGAAGAGGATGTTTATATTTAATAAAACCCTGAAAACCTTATGCGGATTACCACGAACATTTTTTTTTTTTAAACTATCCAAATCTCTCCAGTTGTTCTCAAGTGATGCGCTTATCAACCAGAGTTGTACAGAATTACAATTGAATTACTCCAGAATTATAATTACAAAGTAATTGAATTACATTGTAATTCAGTTATATTGTAATTTATAATTCAGATCTTTCATTCAATTAAATTACAATGTAATTCGTAATTGCAATGGAGTACAATTATAAAATACATTCTAATTGAATTACATTGTAATTCAAGTATATTGTAATTTATGATTCAGATCATCGTTCAATTAAATTACAATGTAATTCAATTAATAAGTATTTTAATCAGATGTGTAATTGAAATACAATGTAATTGAAATACAATGTATAATCAAATTACAATATAATTGAAATAAATAATTATATAATTATTTATACCTAATTCGTAATTGCAATGGAGTCCAATTATAAAATACATTGTATTTTCGGCGCGGTCAGCGCGGTACACACAGTCATGATAAAATGATGTCACTGCGGGAATACTGTCCGTGCAGAACACGGCTGTTGGACAGTAAACCCGCGGTTACTGTATATGAAAGAAAAATATAATAAAAATATATATCACATTGCTTCAAAGTTCCGGGCTATAATTTGGAGAGCTATATTTCAATTATATTGCATTTCAATTATATTGTAATTCGATGATACATTGCATTTCAATTAGACATCTGATTAAAATACTTAGTTATTGAATTACATTGTAATTGAATTAGCACAACCCTGTTACCAACGAACAGCATTTAATTTTTATTTATATAGAATCAAGGTTCTATCGCATTGACGTCGTGCACGATGCGGAAGCGTATCCGTTCCAGGGTGGAAATATCCGGCAACAGACTAAATAATTAATTGTTAGTACGAGTAATATCGGATGAATAAATACGACTCGATTCACCGGGGATCAGATTTGTATATCGTATGCGGGTAATGCGGGGTTAAAATAAATGTTATCTCCGATTACAATGATTTGATCAGCCGGTGCAGATATTCCCCAGTTAGACGTGGCAAACATAAGCATTCGAACAGTCACAGGAGCGATTCTACGTAGAGCGAAAACAACCATGTGGCCCCCATTCCCCCAAAAACATCAACCGCCCGAGATTCCCCAGTTCGATCAGTCAATATACGGTGTTCCGATGTTGTGCTTTACCAGTTCCACGACTGCTTATTCAGCAAACGAAATTCCCATGTTCTTCCGAGTGACTGTTTCCATGATCTCGATCGATAAATTGTTCATAAGATATATTCATGTTTTCAGCGCACTGGTTCGATCAAATACTACTGCTTAAGCAATTTTGCAAATTAACACAAAATTTTTCAACATTTCGGTCAACTATTTAGACTATTTTCAAGAAAAAAGATTTTTCGTATAATTGCGTCTGTAAAAATTATTAAATTAGTATACCTTATGTTCAACAGAAAAACCAATAATTCCAAATGTTTTAAGTACAAAAGACTGTGTGTGTAATTGTTTTTATTGAGTGTGTGTGTGTGTGTGTGTATGATAAATGAAAGTTCTGGAAGGATGGATAGAGTGAGAGAGAGTATGAAAAGAGTGCGTGAGAGAGAGAGAGAGAGAGAGAGAGAGAGAGAGAGAGAGAGAGAGAGAGAGAGAGAGAGAGAGAGAGAGAGAGACGGAATGTGAGCAAGCGTGAGAGTGGTAGGGAGAGAACTGTAATGCATTGTGTAGAGAGAACCCATAGCCAGCGTACATGAGTGAGAACGTAAACGAGATTGTGAACATAACCTATTTCAACCACGTGTAGAGTTTACAGTTTATAATAAATATATTATTGTTCTTTGTTAAAACAAAAACCTAATTCTCCAATCACGATCCTAACAAAGACCACATACTTGCTAAGTGAATAAACTATTTTAAACATTTTAAAACTTTATGACACATGTTGATCAACAAACAACAAAATTTGACAACAAAATTTTTGTATTAATACTTTACCGAGCGGAAGCCTATTATTAGGATTTTCAATAATTCTGCTGTACCAAAAAAAAGTATAGAAATTTTCTTTGACATTGCGATCTGAAATGAAACTATTAGACGACGTTATTGAGGGTGACTTAGTTAGTTCATACTAAATGCTAAATGAAAATTTACCCATGTACCATACATTTTTCAAAAATATGCAATAATCACCGGTCGGTAATGTGTTATTTGCAAAATTGCTTAAGTAGTAGTATTTGATCGAACCAGTGCGCTGAAAACATGAATATATGTTCCTCCGAGTGTTCACCAGGGAGCGGATACGGGGGCGGTGTGGCACGGTTGAAATTCGAGCAAATATTCGTCGCTTAAGGTACTGTTATGCATTCAGCTTCCGATACCAGAGAGCGAATGGTTCATGAGTCCGTATCATATCTCGATTTCAGGCCCGACTGATCAGAAGTTGGCAAGAACCCGACCGCAAAAGGGTGAAACGATGCGATACACAGAGAGAGAGAGAGAGAGAGATAGAAAGAGAGGGTGGATGCGTATATATCTGGTCTGTGTCTTAAACCACTTTTGCATACGCGAACTAGTCGTTCGATTTCGCGAAAGGTCAAATTCCGTCGGGGGGGGGGGGGAGGTAGGAGGGGATAGAATGAAAAGCTGAAGACATAAAAGCGCGCCTGCATGGTCGACGGGACAAGAACGCAGAGACGAAAAATATCTTTGACGTTCGATTCCGAGCACCTCTCCCGACCAGTGAACTTTATTGCGACGAGGATTTCATATATGCATGGAGGAGCCCCCCACTGAAGGAGAAACGTCAGCCTGAAATTGGACGGCGTTTACTTGTCGAGCGAACAAAAGCGCCTTTGTCCCTTTCACTCCTTTGTCTTTTTTTTTCTCTCTCTCTCTCTCTCTCTCTCTTTCTCTCTCTCTCTCTTTCTCTCTCTCTCTCTCGTATGCACACGGACTCTTTTTAGAGACTCGATGCCACGTCGGTCACCCGATAATTGTAGAAATTTAGGCCACAGGTGCAAGAAGGTTGGTCGGACCCTCTTCAAGATCGGAACGCCTCGAGGATCAGAGAAAGAGGAAACATAGCCGAACACGAAACTAATGGGAAACGAATGGAACAATTCGCTGGTAAAATCAACACACCTACCTAGGCGAAATAAGAAAGGCAAACGCGCAGTGAGCACGGCCGGACACAGAAGAAAAAAAGAAGCAGTCACGAGTAACTGGACTCGCGAGGAAACGTACCGAGCCGCTGTACAATTTTTATGAAGCTGAGCTTGATGAAATTTGCGTGAGAACAGTTCTTGACGGACATTGTTGACACACGGCATTTTTAGTTGCACAAATTGTCCGGGTCGAGGGGGTGAAACTGTATGTTTTAACCCTCTATTGCATGAATCTTTATGACCAGTTGAAAATCTAATGAAGTCTTATTATTTCTTTCATGACCAAACTCATATTTAAGTAGACTAACTAAATATTTCTATGTATATAAATAAAAATTAAATGCTGTTCGTTGGTAACCGCATCACAGAGAAAATGGTTATTTTCTAATTTCAATTTGATCGGAAAACAAATAAAGTAAAGCTTTCTACGTTGTTTTATGAATATCTTATATACATTTTTATACATAAGAATATTAATTCTGGGTTATAAAATACTAATGTCAAATATAGGTACTTACATTTTTTTTAGAATCTTATATTCCTTCGTGAGGATCAACGGAACACTGCCATTTGCGCGTGTCAATAAGTGTGAAGGACAAAACACATAATCGAAAATCGTGAGAAGGAATGGAACGAAGTTCCTCCTACCACGGTCAAAATAATACTGCCGTTGTCACCTTGGTTTTTCGTGAATGATTAAGGGTGGGGGATTTAGGTGGGGGAATGTCATGTGTAATTTAATTATGATATTCTATTACTAATATCTCTATTACTCTATTACACTAAAATTCATTAACAAAATTATTCCTACCCACTTATCGTAATAAATATATTTTCTTCTAATCATTTTTTAATTAATTTCGTGAAATTTTCTTGTCGATAAATAATATCTCTATCTCTATCGGAGACCGCCTTGGCGATTGGAAATTTAATTATGTTAATAATCAACCAGGATTTGTTATTGCACGTGGACAAAGTCGCGGATACAGCTAGTATGCAACATATTATACGGTTGAATGTATGTATGCATACGTATTAGCAAACAACCCTATATATAATGAAATTTATAAAAGTAGAAAATCGAAAATAACAACATAATTGTAAAATTACGATCGCCAACGAATTAGAAAAAGAACATAGACTGCTTATAATAAATACGGCTATTCCTTCCAATATATAAAAAAAGTTAAAGAAGATATTCTAGAGGTCTCAGATAAGTGAGACACCCGGTACAATTCATGTTTTTTTCAACAGAAAAATGCACAATCAAAATTTCCATTAAAAATTATTTCGTTGGGTCTTTTGTTTGTTAATAATTTCTTCTAACAAGAGTCGATTAAAAACTAATTAATTTTGTTCGAAACATTTTTCCATCTGGCTACCAGAAGTATCGGAATAATCGTGGCAAGAGTTACACGTGGGACACCCTATATACAAGTTTGATACCCAGACGAAAAAATTCAGCTTCTACAAAAATCGGAAACAGAGAAAAGAATAAATCACAATTGTATCTGCGTATAATTAAATTACAACTCGTTCACCAATAGCATAGTGTTGTCAGTAACGGAGAAGGCACACACATATTTCGATCTTTGAGAATTTATTCGAGATATTTGAATAACATTTATTTGAAACAAAAGCCAGATATGCATAAAAACAATATATTGATGATGGAAATGCAAATTCTTAATGCGAGATCATTGTACGTCGTGATATGCAAAAAGTTACCGGGACTGCGAGCCATAACTCAAACGAAAATTAATTTCGCCCCGCGTTCCGAACACGCCGTCGCGCGTACTCCCCTTTTTCCCCATAAAATAAATGTACGCACACACATACATACAGCCGCGTTTTAACTTGATGCCTTCATATCGTAGGTTATTTAGCCGCATCTATCCAATTAGAGAAACGAGGCAACGATGAATTACACGGGGTTACCAGCGGAAATTGTTGGAATCAGACGGGAAACGGAATCTGCGAATTATTCATAAACTCTCGTGACGATATTTACCACGTTCTCACTTAAAACACGATGAATATACAGTGGGATCCAAAAAGTACTTAAACTAGAGTTCGAGAAAAATTTTTGATATTTTAGCTGTGACCATTTCGTGCCAAAACCAAATAGTACCAGAAGCCTGATTTATTTTCCTGTGGTAAGATATTTTTACTTGATAATATAGATTTTTTCTTAAAAAATGTCTCGAACCTGATATAGAAGGGCTGAATATAATTTATAATTTTCTCAAACAATGTTCTGTAAAAATTTGAAAAAAAAAAGAAAAAGAAAAACAATGTAACACCGACTCAATGTGAGCCAATGTGTAATATTCATGTACTTGCTATATAAACCATTTGGTTTAAAGCAATATTAATAAATAAATAAATAAATAAATAAAATGTCTCGAATTCAAACGTCTTGAGAAACTTTAACAAAATCTTCTCGTATATGAAACTGCAAGAGATTTCAATATTAAAACCTCCTCTGTGCAACGACTCCTTAAAAATTGACATACGATTTCCTTCTTCATTATTGCATACAACAAAAATTAAAAAGCTCATTGAAAACTCGATGAATCGACTAGAAGAAATCTAAATATTAAAACTTTTAATATAAATATTATTTATCTCGAAATGTAGCCACTTTCAAAATAAACGGCTCGTATAGTTGCTGAAAGCGAAAAAATTTCATACGACTTTAAATAAAACCTGAGAAAAACAAATTGGATTATTGTTAGTTAGTAAAAATATAATACACCCACGGATACGTTATCTTGTTTTATATCGCAGGCACAGCACATCTGTACACAGAAACAAGAAACTTTCATCCCACGAAGTCCTTGTGACCGAGGAAAAATAGTCATCGTGAACACGTTTTAGTAAAAAGTTTAACAAAGTTCGGCGAAGTTTTTATCTCATTCGAAACGTGGTGAAACTTGGTGAAGTACGTCCAGAAAGTACATTCCAACACGAGAAAAATAAACGCGGACAATGGCTTTTACTTTACATAGGCCACACTTATTTAATAGATGTAATCTGTTTGAAAGCATTAAAAAATAAATTGTTATAAGCATTTATACATAGATTTTAATCATTTTTTCTCTGTATTCTAAACGTTGATTAACCAAGACGTATTTCAGATGAAGAAATTTTGAGTTACAGAGATCCCTAATATTAAATTTGGAGAACAGTTTTTTTCCAAAAGTTAGGTTTAAATATTTAATTCATTATATATATTAAATATTTAAATTTTATTAAATATTGTCACTAGCAACGTAAACAGAATTACTTTACCTAACTTTTTCATCCAATCATTTAATAAAAAATTGTTCAGCATTATGTTTACAAAAAATACTACAAGCACAACAAAAAATTACATGTATTTGAAATAGTAAATATTAAATAATCCTATTTATTTTAAAGTGTGTGTGCAATGCTGAAAATAAAATATTGTATTTCGTTCAGCATTATGTTTACAAGTATTAGCACGCGATTAAATAACAACAAGTGGTAAAGACCAAATAAATGCATAATTGCGATGGGAGATGTGTAGTAAATGTTTGATAAGAAGCTCGATGCTTTGCTTTATGTTCTGACGACGTAGATTATGTTCTCTAAGGTGGAAATTGCGGTTACGTGCCGCTGCGCAAGTAGTTAAAACGGAATAAGGTCGGCCGGGTCTGATCAAACCGCACCTCATCCACTGAAATATTATACGTACCCGTCAAACTGCCACCAAATGACCAGTTTTTCGAAAAATTATAAAAACGCTTTCATAGGAAAGTACTGACAAGCTTCTATTATTCAAGTACATGCTACAATAAAAATTAAAAAAAATTTTAAACAACCTCGAGCTTCAGACATTTATAACATTGGACACACAAGTCAGATTTTGTGCTGAGTAGGTTTAAAATTAATGCGACATCGAAAAGAGACATCGTTACCAATAGCAAGAAACAATTTGGTCGAGCGTTCCTCGAGACATCTTCTAATTTCGATGTTATCGATAAAAACTGTTCGCCATAGTACACGCCGCTGTAATTTCATTCGCTGTTTTAGCAACTTCCATTAGACCGTTCGACTCGCGGCCGGCATTTCCATCGATACTTAAATCGCCGGATCAAAGGGGAAGCAGTGCTTTCGCCGGAAGTCCTTCCGAAGGTCCTTTCCCGGGGAAAAATATTAAAGTAGATATTTAATTACGACGTTGTGCTCGATTCGACGGCTTTGTGGCCGGCTTACTGTCAAAGGCTCTCGTAATTAAGAGAATCACAAGTTAGACGGTAAAGCTCCATCGGAAGTTCGAAAATTTCCTGATCGAACGACGCCAATGGATCTCTGATTGCTCCGGTCTGTGTAGCGGGGATTGAAACTCTATAAAACGTCATTCAAGTGTCATTCCTAGTTGTCAACACTGCATGTTTACGCGTCATGTCTTTTTAAATGTAACAATCCATTTTCTTCTAATGAGTAGCAATACAATGATAACATTTAAAGGTCACCATCATTTTTTTTTAAACGACACTACATATTTTAAAGGTGAAATTCTTTTCGATTTTGAATATATTATGAAATTGATGATATTTATATAAATGATCGAACCTGGCGCCGAAATCATCAATTTCATACTACATATTTTGTTAATTATTTAATTTTATCGATCGTAATAAATTAATAAAGCTATATGCATATTTTGTAGTACATAATATTGTAGCTTAAAAAATGTGAAAGCAATTATAATGTTTTCGTTGATTATTAGTTTATTGCTCTTTTGTATATAGCCGATTCTCTTTCTCTCTCTCTCTCTCTCTCTCTCTCTCTCTCTCTCTCTCTCTCTCTCTCTCTCTCTCTCTATCTTTAGCTGTAAGTAATGTTTAAGTTAATGTAAGCCTAGGATAAGTTAGGAACGTAAGTTAATTTAAGTTAAGATAAGTAGAGTTAAGTGCTTAGCGGTAAGATAGGGAAAAAATGGAAAGAAAGGCGAAGGAGGAGGTGTATTAAATTGTAACCCTTTTGTAAATAATGTTTCTCTCTCTCTCTCTCTCTCTATCTATAGTAGGTTAAGGTAGTTGTAAGTTAGATCATAAGTTAGAGATAAGACTAGAATGTAAAAGCGAAGGGAGTGGAAGAGGAGGAAAAATGAAAAAGGATTGTAACCCCAAGGGGAATCAATAAAGGTTATATATATATATTAGTTTATTGCATCGTTCGGTGAATAGTTTGTTTTGGTCAAGCCTGCCTCACCGTTAAGACAAACATCTTATTTGTGAGCTTTTTTCGTTTTCTTTATTATATTATCATTATTTTATTTAACGACGATCACACCCTCGAGATGCGGTGTGAAACAAAATGGATAAACACTGACAGACACCAGTTTTCCGTGTAAATGGCTCAAACAACAATGTTGTGCACATAGATTTTTCGTGTTTCGACGATTTTGGGCCACCGCGGCCTCTGCGTAATGCAACGGAATGGAATACAACGCGACCATACAACACGGATCCAGTCGAATATCGGCGTAACTCCAGGCTTCATTTATGGAATGGAATGAAAATATTTACCAGAGGCTCGCGCACTCGGCCGTGTCCCGTGGAAATTCTACGGGAAAATATTTATCGCTGCGCGAATGCTGCTCGCCGATTATCGATCACGCCGTCGATGCTATTATGAATTTTAGTTGATGATTATTTACCCGCGGGTGCTAACTTCGCACAGATTTAATAACTCTGCTTCGTACGCGATGCGCCTTCGATTAATTTGATTTTGTTTTATAACTCCGTTAACGCGTTTAACCCATTGCACTATCGCACACTAGCTTCAAGCCAGTTATTATTATCGTGAGATTACTCATTTGTATTCAGAGACTATTTTTTATTAGACTGCGGATCTTCGTGCAGAATAAAAATGTTCTGCATTAATTGTAGGAAGCTGGAATAAAATAAAAATTGATTTCATCCCGTAGTGCCTTTGTTTCGTTAAAAACAACAGTACAATATTATTGAATTCTTCTAATCTATTACCGGTTTATATTTCACTCAATTAATTTCATCAAAAATGCATTAAGATCCGCAGTCTATATAATATATATTCGTTATAATATAATTAATAAAGATTGAATATTGTTTTCGTGTGACTCTGATAATGATAATTTAGATAACAACTATTTAACAAATGTACGTTACACGTTGTATAGTCAGAGAGGCGGTATTTTAAAAATATTTTTCCGTAACAATTTTATTTCGCTATTCCGTATAGTTCGAGAGTTATGTGGGCCATGGCGTGGCCGGATATCGATAACCAGTGATACTACGTTTTTTTACAATGAATAACATAAAGCGAGTGCCATCAAACAAAAAATTTTGAACAACATGTACAGGTAGATTCAGCAACACGGGATAGATAACAGAACGAAATAAAAATAATGGCACAGGACAAAATTAAATACCGCAGCGCAGTATATTCGTTTTAAACAAATATTGGCCTATGACAGCAGTAACAGGAATACGTTACCCTTTCTGACCAGTTCTCGGTGCCAAAAATTGCCACGTTTCTCCCGGTAACGAGTTCCATTTCTCGCAACACTTGTGTAACGCGTATCGAAACGATTTAAATGAAATTTATCACAGTTATAATAATTGAAATTCAATTGTGGCCTTCGGGATAAAATATAGAAAGTTCGCGCGACGGTCAATGCGTTAACACGTTCGCCACCGGCATCACGTATTCGTCACGTTCACAATTTCAGGTACACTCTCCGTGGCAGAAACCATTTGATAAAAATCGCGGACATGATTGTTGAATTAAAAGTATCATCGTTTGTTCGTAATAAAATAGAATTGATAGGAATATCCATTTTTCTTTTAATAATTCCAAGAGAGTTTGAACGTTACAGTTTCAATTACAATTTTTTACTGTTTCTTTCTCATATTTCTTTTTCTTCATTTTCTATGCATTCAAACACTGGCCCAGAAGGTTTAAATAACAGTTTCTACTAATTGCAAGAATTAGGAGACAAATACGAATATCCTCTGTTTTAAATAATTTCAAGGGGTTAAAATTACACATTGATATCTTCTAATTATTTTAATCTTTGTACTATTTCTTTCTCGTACTTATTTTTCTTCATTTTCTATGCGTTCACTTCTTCATCATTGAAGTCCATAGACTTTCTGAAGTAGTACAAATTAAATAAACACTGGGCCAGAAGGTTTGCCATAACAGTCTCTACTAATTGCAAGAATTAGGAGCCAAATACGAATATCCTCTGTTTTAAATAATTTCAAGACGTTAAAATTACACATTGATATCTTTTAATTTTTTACTGTTTCTTTCTCGTACTTATTTTTTTGATTTTCTATCCAGTAACTTCATCACTGAAGTCCATAGACCCTTACGAAGCAGTAGAAATTGTACGAATGTTTCCCGGAAGGTTGACTTTTCGACAGAATATCCCCGCAGAAATAGCGAGGTCTGTTCGCCATGACAGTCGGCGTGTTAACGCGACACTGATGGTGAACTGTTGGCTACAATCGAGCTTGTCTAGACAGCCACGAACAAAGACCTTTGTCTGGTATTTTTCTAGGCAAATCGATGTTTCCGTGACGCGGTTTCATGCTTTGTTAGCTCGCGAGATGATTCCGCGTAGCGTGGGAGCCCGGGAGGGAAGACAAAGGGAGAGAAATCCGCGATTGGCCTGCGCCGGTATACCCGAATAACGAGAAACAGTGTGAGAAAGGGAGCTGGAAAATAGAGAAAAAGAGAGAGAGAGAGAGAGAGAGAGTAGAAAGTAGTAGCATAACGAGAGCGAACGGGAACAGGAAGAATGAAAGAGGCCGAGACACTCGTTGACGGTCTCCCTTTGCCGTTTTTTTCGGGGGTCCGAAACCGGGCCACCTAAACTTTTTCCAATGCGCGTTCATTCGAGTAAAATATCGGCGAAATAACGTCCCCGGCAGCAAATGGCCATTAATTCGTGGGGAGAGAGAGGCTGCTACGGAACCAGTCCGAGGAACTTCCCCTGTTTTCCGATACTGGCCTCTGGTAACGCGGTCGTCTCTTTCTCCTCTCTATCGGCCTCCATGCCTCTCTGTAACCGGCTAGCCTCGGTGTCCACTCTATTCGAACACCGAACTTCTGTCCAGCCAAGTCGATCGAACGAATACCCTGACCGCTATGAATATGGAAGGGGTGAAATATCGTTCCAACTCGAATGCCCGTGGATTCCAACGCTTCTACACGACACGGCACCGCCGTCACACACGTTCCCCTACACCCCAAGTATTAATCTTTCAAGATTACCGATCCCCAGCGAGACTTCTATGCTGTAACTTTATTGAATTTACTGTCTCCCGAAGGGAACCGTGACAGACACGATTCCGAAAATTATATCAGACGTTTACTCAGTCCACATGTCACCGGCATGGAACCAACATGCTGTTCCTTCACTCTTAACAATTTAAATTAGTACATTTTTCTAAGCAAGTGAGTTTATACATTTGTATTCGTTTTTAATACCTTAGTGTTTTCTGCTTGTTCGGGAATGCGTTTGCCTAACCATATATTAATTAATTGCTAAATTCTTACAGACGCAATACAGACAATTTAGATTCTTGAAAATGGTCTTTTAGACCGAAACACATACACGTTTGAGTTGATATATGTAAAACTCGATAATATAAAATATTCAAAATAAATGATTATTCTTTTCAACTGGATAATCCTTTCAGGAAATAACCTTTCAATTCAGCCACCCTTCCTGAATGCATCGGCAAAGAGGGTGGAATTGTACGAACGTTGTACATGCACGAACATCAGTATTGTTGTTGTGTACCTAATTCATAGAAATTTCGGTTTCAGTATTCCTGCGGCTTCGAAAACGTGGAGAATAGTTCGCGCTACACAGGATTAATAAACTTCCCGTTGCCATGGAGAATCAGCAGGTGTAATAGAATAGGAAATGTACAGAACTGTACGGAATTACTCGGTCCTACGTGTCGAGGAATGAGGAAAATTACATTTTCAACGTAAACATACTAAAAATGGAAGTTCCAGATAGATTGGAACGCAGAACTTCAATTTTAGCTACATCGAAGAGAGAGAGAGAGAGAGAGAGAGAGAGAATAGTTTTCTTTGATATAATTTTAGAACTTGAGAAATCCCTGCCATTAATAATAATCGTTCACTGAATGTTTCATGCGTGACAATGGTCAACGTCGATAAATCTTTCACATTTAATCGAATCCGATCTTCTTGAAATATTAATTAGTAAATCACTCCTTGAAGCAAAGATAGCCTGCTAAAATTTTCAGAACGTTTGGAATAGAATAATCTGTTGCATTCTAGCCGAGTGTTAATGTAAATATTCTTAGTTTGAATAATACTGTGATACACGTGTGGAATAATATTATTTGTAATATTTACAATAATATTTGTAGCACCTTCCAAACCAACATATATTATTCACAGACATTTCTAAGTGACAGTAAACGGTGTAACAATTCTGAAGGTGGATAAACGTTCGCAGCATCGAGCTGGTTCAAGTAAATGCTCGTAAATTGTGATTGCATTTTTAGAGTTCAACTTCCCTCCTATCGTAATTATGATCCTCCAAGCTGAAGGCGCTGCCTAAACATTTATGAGACTATAATAACGAAATGACGAAGGTAGTAAACAATTTCATGTCATACTTTAAATGCACGTCGCGAAAGTTTCACCAAAATTCCGACGATGTTTTACGGTTTTGTAAATAATAATACTGTGGTCATAGATATAATTCATTCGAATGATATAAAATAGTTATCACCAATAAATCTTGAACGTCCATGGAAATTTTAACAGAGCAGATGCTTCGTGAAAGAAAGGGTTTTATACATCACATAAAATAAGATTAAATGAAACAAATGAAGATGAATCAATTTCCGAATAAAAATTTAAACAAACATTCTTAGGGGACTATTCCTTATTGCGTTTTGAACAATTTAGATGCTTCTTGATGGAAACGGAGAAACTAAGCTCAATCAATTCAGAAATAACAGTTTAATTAAACCACTCTCTTAGTGGACTTTATTGTTCTTTCTGAATGTGCTATAAACGAATTCGTTCTGTATTCAATAATAGGTAATTCATTCAATTATTGAGATATTAGTGAACAGAATTTTATGGACGTTCATGGAAATTTTAACAAAGCAGATGCTTCGTGAAAGAAAGGGTTTTATACATAACATAAAATAAGATTAAATGAAACAAATGAAGCTGAATCAATTTCCGAATAAAAATTTAAACAAACCATTCTTAGGGGACTATTCGTATTGCGTTTTGAACAATTTAGATGCTTCTTGATGGAAATGGAGAAACTAAGCTCAATCAATTTAGAAATAACAGTTTAATTAAACCACTCTCTTAGAGGACTTTATTGTTCTTTCTGAATGTGCTATAAACGAATTCGTTCTGTATTTAATAATAGGTAATTCATTCAATTACTGCGATGTTAGTGTGCAGAATTATGGACATAATACCGAGGGAGGGAATGGGTAAACGAAAATGGTTTTTCCCCATCGAGTCAACGCGTCGTATTTCATTTCAGATTACAATGCTTAAGAGAACTAAAATGAGAAACGCAGACTCCGTTTCATAGTTTGGCCCGACAGCATAAATCTTCCTCGAAGAAACTCGACTGTGCGTGTGTTCGTTCCAAAAAGCCGTGGAGAAGCGAACAACCGGTCGGCGAACATTTTGTGTTTCTTCCCGACAATAATTTCATAAAGTGTCTCGACCAAGAAGTCGACAGAGCGGAACCGTTGCTGAAATTATACGAACACACGTCGCAGACTCTGCTCTTAATTTTTCTGACCTATATGTTTACGGAGCTGAACTATATTTCGTTCCTTCCCGGGTCCACAAAGGGACAGCAAGCCGAATTAAATGCGCAGGACGTAAACACTTGTTTCGTACAAACTTCCTAATTATACAGGGTGTCTCATTTAAATCGGCCCAGTCGAATATCTCCGAAACTGTTGATAATGCAAAAAAAAAATGTACCGAACGAAAGTTAAACCACGGTAGGTAAGGTTTAATAAGACTTTCATCATTGCAATTAATAAAGGAAAGAGAGCCTGACCCTTACGCGTCCACATACAAAAGAGACATTCAATGAAATCGTATATTTAATCAGTTTCACCAGAATCCTCTCCGATTGTAGAATTTATATTCGTCTTTACAAAGAACGATAAACAACGTGCTACAATATGATTAATATAAAATGTTCCGTCCAGATAGTGTACACAATTAAAGTTACAATGAATAAAAATCGCTTTAACCGATGCAATTATCCTCACTGGCGGAGCGAATTAAAATTTCTTCATAAATCCAGCCTGTTTAAAAACAACCGTAAAAGATAAAATCCTCTTTCGTTCTCTCTGAATTAAAAAATGCGAAAATCTTGCTTCTGAGAGATATTTAAAATAATTGTTTGATATACAACAATGTACTTAACCAGCTAATAGTCAATAATTATCGTTTAATATACCATAGAATTATTGAACATTAGCTGGTTAAGTATATTATTGTTTATTAAACGTGTATTTTAAATAATTCTCAGGAACAAGATTTTTACTGGATTATTATATTCGAATATTTCAAATGAGAAACAATAATCATAATTAATGAAATAAATAACTTTGTACTCGACTGAAGCATTCACGAACCAGTTTACACGTATAATTATGTAAACAGCCGCAAACCAGTAAGAACGGCATACCGTTCGCTTTACAGCTCTCTGCAACGAATAAACTTTATGATATAGAGTTCCGAATATCACCCTTCTCCGCGCATGATCTGTATTGCGTGTTACTGTAGTAACAATATAGCAACAATGGCGCAATTCGCAGGCGTTGATCTAGTTCCATGCGAGAAGATATTTAACGGAGTAACTTTCGGCCATAAATTTCACTACAACTTTTGGTTTCTTGGTCGGAATGTAACTGTCGGCCTCGAAGTTTCGATGGCAACTATTGGTTTCTTGGTTTAATCGCAACCAACTGTGATGTGAATAATTGTTCCCAGCGAAACTTACTCGGAAATTATCCTGCTCGAGATCGAGCCACTGAGCTGAGGCACTGAGAAATTACGGATTTCGCTGCGCGACGATCGATTATTACAATTCAAAATGTACAGAGCTTCTCAAACATTTTATACTTCTCTGAGGGTGATCGCTGAAGTCATTTGAAGTGACTTTCCCCTTTGCAGAAATGTTCTCCGCGACTTCGTTCAGTAGTTATAAACGTTAACCAATCAAAAAGCGGTTACTCTAACTTGGTCCGTGTTTTTGACTAATATAACTCGTTAACGAAGCCGCGGAGAAAATTTTTGTAAAGGAGAAAGTTATTTCAAATGAACTCGTGAATCACTCCCAAGAAGTACAATATTTTTGGGAGCATGTATAACGTCTGTTTAAAGATCTTTATTCCTATATGAGCACACATAAATATATTTATTGGAATGCATAATTTTAATCAGTCTTGTAGTTCTGGTATTAAATGAACTTTTAATTGAACGTATGCATCTTTAAATTAAAGTATACGAAGTTATTCTTATATGAGCACACGTAAATATATTTATTTGAATGTATAATTTCAATCAGTTTTGTAGTTCTGGTATTGAATAAACTTTTAATTGAACGTATGCATCTTTAAATTAAAGTACGCGAAGATAATATTGTAACTTATTTTCCGAAAGTGAATTGGCGATCGTAAATCATTTATGAACGATAAACCATAATTGAAAGCCTAAAGAAAGCATAAGAATGGAAAGCAGAGAAAAAGTTAATGAAAAAGTGGAATGGAATGCACAAAGAAATTCCAGAGTTAATAATTAAATATTTCATGGTTAAATATTTCGAATTCGATTCCTTTATGGCTTGGATTCAACCTACTTCCGGAACGCAAATTTGATTCGACGAATCGCCAGACAAAAAGGGAATCGATTTAATATCCGAAAAAATTTCCCTTTATAAATACGCCTGCTACCGGGGGGACAGTAAGTAAATGCTGGTTTACGAATAATTTATGGCCAATATTAAATGTATTCCATTCATGTTCGCGAAAAAAGTTTGCGGAACACTTTCGAGAGCTTCGTTTCGCATAAATAACGTCGGAAAAGTAAATGAACTACGTGTCGCAGTCTTTTGCATTCGATCGACACCTTTTGAAAGTTAATGATCAAGCCGCGTTCCCGATTCCCTTGCATTGTTACACCGAAGCTCCTCTGCTTGACAGTTCTGTCTCATTTTAGACAGCGGGGGAGGGGTAGCTTGGAATAGCAAAGTCTGCATCGGCAATCAATGGTATCCGTCCACTGTGCAAAGGGTGTCTCCTGAAATAAGCGATGCACGCTATTTCCATGCACCGGAAAGCAAATATGTATGCCGGTTCAAATCGTTGCTTGGAAGTCAGGGAAAAATTCAGAGTGTCTCAGCCAAAGCAGCCCACTTAAATATCTCATTTACTTTCAATCACACGAAAGATATTTATGGCATAATTTAAATGGTATCGAAGGAGGAATATCATAGAAGAACAATTTTTTTTCTCAGGTTACTTTTTCATAGTTTTTTTTTTGAGTCATTACTTTCAGGTGACTTTAAGTCCAACAAAAATGTGATAAAATTGAAAAAAAAAATAAAGAAAAGTGTTACTATATGTTTACTCAACGTGATCGGTATACAAAGTGTGCAATTTTTAGAAACGGCTTTTAAAGCTTACCAGGTATATACATATTTCTGCCGATTGTTACTGAAATGGAAAACAAAACGAAATAAAAGAGAAAATGGTCATTTTTTTAATTTCAATTTGTTCGGAAAACCGCAGTCATTTTTACTGAAAAATATGATATTGGATTATAAAATCGTTCGGTTTTTTTTTGTTTGCAAAAAGAATTAGGAGAAACATGAAAAAATTCCGTAGTAAACGCTAGCTAGAAGTATTGAGAACAATCAAATAAAATGTTCACGAAATCGATTTATTCGTTTATTATATATACAAGTTCGTATTTATCTCTATCGTGTCTGTCTGTCTGTATGTATGTTTGTAATGGCATATAATTTAATTAGGATATTCTATTACTAATATCTCCATTACTCTATTACACTAAAATTCATTAACAAAATTATTCCTACCCACTTGTCGTAATAAATATGTTTTCTTCTAATCATTTTTTAATTAATTTCGTGAAATATTTGTGGATTGTTTTGCTGCAATTTGTTTTTAATCACCCAATATATGAATCGAAGATGTTTTAAAAAGATAATAACGAATCGTTTCCTGGCGACAAAAATATTGATTCACGCGTAACTTCACTCTTCTGATTGACATCGTTCTGTAAAGATGTTCTTTTGTATTGTATTTGTTCCATTACATTTGTATTCTTAATAAATGACGTTTGAATAAATGCTCCCACAATTTTCTTGTCTAAAAATAATATCTCTATCTCTATCCGAGACCACCTTGGCGATTCGAAATTTAATTACGTTAATAATCAAGCAGGATTTGTTATTGCACGTGGACAAAATCGCGGGTACAGCTAGTCGAATATAACGTTCTAGTAACTTTAGACATGTTTTGGATAAAAGCTTGAAAAGCTATTTTTCATATCGAAAATGTTACTTTTCCGAAAGAGTGTTGCAAACGAGTGGTGGTGCACGCGTTGCTTGATCTCGAAAAATTAGCCTTTCTAAAATTAAGCGAACCAATCGAGGCGAAAAGTAATGAAAACCAGGTCAAACGGCAGCGTGCGGTGAAAGTTTGTACGGCGCTCAATTTTCGCGTTCATCACCAAACAGAGAAGCGCTGTCCACCATCACCCTCCGACAGCGCTTGCAGAACGCAATAAAATGGAGTGTCGTGTGTACCTGAGGTACCAAAGCATTGGCACGGCCGACCAATTCTAAAAGCCATCTCCCTAACATCGGCCATTTTCTAAACAGTTTACACCCCGAGCTGGCTCGCTCGTAGTAAAATAAAGTGAATCTAATATTTACGGAAACGTTGCGACGCTGCACACCTACTCGAAAGTGACAACAACCATTTTGCATCTTGACTTAGAATTAAGTCAAATCAATTCTAAAAGCCATCTCTCTCTATGACAAATTGCAAAATATAAAGTGTTCATTTTCTTTACGATTTACAAACTCGAACTTGTTTTATACAACGTAGCTAAGGAATAAATATTTTGTTTTAATAATATAGTGCTGGATTTGTTGGAGTCCAAAGGGTTAATATAATTATTGTCAGAAATAAGTGAAATTTAATCTTCGAGGCAACCATTGAAGTGTTGGTTTATTTGAAATAGTATAATCGATAAAACAAAAATGAATTTGTGTAATACATTTGAACACTGCTTTATAAATTACTTTTTGTTTTACTTTCACTTTATGTCTTGCATTGATCGTGTCACGACGTCTTTCCTTGAGCATAAAAATAAATGATAGTTGATTCGTTTTAAAAAAAACTAGATTCAGTTTATTTATCTCATATTTCCAATACGAAGTCAGAGGTGAATAATACAAGTTCAAGTTTGCCATGAATGCAATGAAATCCACAGCCTACTGATGTAATAGCAGTGCAAGCTCTACTTATTTTTTTTAATTATTGAACCTTCCGTTCAATCCAATGAATTGCGAATTTTCAATTGAGTACTTGAACAGCTGCTCTTGAATAATGAGGCTAGTAGTCGCTATCACGCATTTCTGCTCCAGCTGGAAATACCCTGTATACTACAATCAAGTAACAACCATGTTTTCCCCCTAATTGGATGTCGACTTCGATCCGATTTAAGGGAAAACTTTCTTTTCTGATTTTCAAAAGATGCGACACGATGCATGCACTCTTTCATCGCATTGTATCGTACTGTGTATGCTATTATATCGATAGGAATATTTCCAAAACAGTTGACATCCGTGTCAAGAGGTTCGATTTGTCTTCGAGTTGAAGATAGTTCAGCTAAGGAATCAACCCCCTACAATCATCCCTGTCGTAACAAGATGTTCTGCAAAGACGGTTTCGACATAACACGATGCAAAATTGACGACAATCCTCTAGTACTTTGAAAAACATAAATAATGTCTGCTTTTTCCCCGATTCTTTTGAGGTTTTTAACCGTTTGCATTCGGAGCTATTTTAAGTGGAAAATTAAACATTTCTTCCTAGCCAGAATAATTCCATTCGATACGATTTCTTTCTTTTTATAGATATGAAATTGATATAATACCTTATACTTCAATAATAACCATGAATATTGCTTTCTGAAGTATTTTTAATTTATTTTTAACTTTTTATTACGTAATTATATATATATTGAATATCACAAATTTATTATCTTGAAGTTCAAATCAAGTCACTTACAATTTTTTATAATACGAAAACAATTTGATTAAAAAATAAATATAACATGAAATTCACTAATTAAACGAAAGCTTTTTAAATTAATCTATTATTTTAATGCAAAATATACTCATTAATGGCTTTCATTGCCAATATATTGATGGATTTCGAATGTCTTGTACTTTTGTCTCTAGTAGCAGACTAGAAACAAAGCTTCTCAAAGGCAAATACTGTTTCCGCCTTTGCATTAATTCTTTCTTGTGTTAACCTGATATAGAAGGGCTGAAAATAATTTTATAATTTTCTCAAACAATATTCTGTAAAAATTTGAAAAAAAAAAAGAAAAAGAAAAACAATGTAACGTTAACGACTCAATGTAAGCCAATGTGTAATATTACTGTACTTGCTATATAAACAATTTGGCTTAAAGCAATATTAATAAATAAATAAATAAATAAATAACACTTGGAGAGGGTCGACTGTATTCGCAGAAAGTTAATATTTTCTGCAGTGTCGCCAACGCTCGATAGTATGTAGTTGAGGGTTGAGGCTGTGGTACGGGAGTACTGGTATACCAGTTTCCCTTTTCCCCTTTGTTTCAGCTTCTCCAGCATTCACCCACCGCCTCGGCGCGGCGCGGCGTTCCCGGTTTCCGCGTTAGGGAACCGTAATACCTCATCCCATTTACGTTACTGCGGCGAACCCACGGGATTTTGGTGTTGTATATGGGGCTTAGGGGAGCCTCCTTGAACGGGGCGCGGTTCCACGTGCGTGCAGCTCGCGGAACATCATTTAAGCGCAAGCATCTTTGCTCGTCGACGAAACTTCCCTTCCTGCGTCTTTAAGTTTCACCGCATTTTACTATAGACGAAACGCGATCTAATAAGTCGAGGATAGACCGAGAACTCACCGGGGCTCTTCGGAATTTATGCGGGTGCCACCCCACTCTAACCCGCCCCGTCTCTTATCCGGCAGATCGTCGAGTTTAAATCTTTCCACGGTTCCGCTTGTTTGCGCGCGTTTTAAGCCGTTAATGTACGTCTTCCGGTAAACAGCTGCGCGCTGTAAATAGATTCCCGGACATTTTTCTTCTTAACGAACGCGCCACGACGATCTCGACATGTCAAAGCTCCTTTTCCTTGGGATGTTTGATCTAAATCGCCTCACTGCCTGATCGTCCAGACAAATTCTACGGATTTTTTTATTAGACGAAATCTCCGATATTGCATGCCTGCACGTACATATTTCTTATAGTCGATTTATCATTTTTCGGTGCAGCGCCGGAAAAAATTTAGAAAATGAAAATGTAAATTACCGCACAACGAAATATAATGAACAAAGAACCGGTTTTCATGTTTTCAATCACTTGGGAAAATTTGCCGAATCATTTCGTGAATGCTTTTAAAGAGGAGGGCCATTATTTGGCGAAACAAAGTGTTTCAAATACTATTTAATACTTTAGACTTTTTTTGATTGAAGAAAATAGTATTTTAATTAAGATATACAATTTCTAAAATAAAATATTTCTGTTTTAACAATCGGAACCACAAGATCAAATATTTCTGTTTTAACAATGGGAACCGTAAAATAAAGTGTTTCCATTTTAACAATCGGAACCACAAGATAAAATGTTTCTATTTCAATTATCTGAAACACAAAATAGAATGAACAAAGTTGATGTTCTTGGCGCACCGGTTCGATCAATTTAATTGAAAGCAATTTTGCAATATATTCATTTCAACGTTTAGTCTTTGTTTCAAGAAAATAGTGATCGCGTCTGTGAATTATTTAAAAAAACACACAAAAGGTGATATTCTGTTGATGAGAACACGTTGAAAATAATTTTTGAAAAATGTCAACTTAAATGTCAAATCGTGGTAATTTGGAGTAACATTCGACATTCGATTTTGATGTTGTAGTGTAATCAAGATTAATGTAATTGAATATGATCCATATCAGGATCGAAACGTTGAGAATTTATTAATTGCAAGATTGCTTGCTCTTTATTTTGATCGAACCTGTGCAATAATTTACAATTCTTCTATTTTTCTTGAAAATCATCTGAACCAAGATCGAAGCGTCGCGAAAAATATTATTGTAGTAATTTGCGAATAGTGATTAAAATAAAAGCATAAAAATATTGTTAGGAACAATCTATTATCTACAACAAGGAAACATTAAAAAATGTTAAAATATGAATTTAGTATTCCACAACTTCTACGAGAAATCGGTATTCCAGAATTTTTTATATTTTTTGAAATTCGATTTCGATGCTAAAAATTCCAAAAAAAATTCATAAACGTGCATTCCACTATCTAAATTGTGTCTGCTTTTTTATAATATTTTCTTTGTTACCCCATGTCGACATACAGGATTAAAAATTAACACGAACTATTTTGGTTTTTGCACAAGCTATCGAATGGTGTATTGCAAATTCAATTGTGTACATTGATTAATGTTGCAAGAAATCATTGATTAATAAGAATGTTGTAAATAGTTGTATTCGATGCACGAGTACATAAAGTGTTTCGCAACGGCAGGTTGGAAAGTGAATCGAGCGCCGGTAAATATAAAATGGAGTTTGTCAGAAACTGTAACTACGACGACGCAGAATATTCGCGATGTAAAATGATCCATAGAATTTTGTTATTATTCTAGCAGCTAAACCGTGTTACAGAGACGATGGATGTCATTTAATAATTCAACGCCGCTCTAGTAAACCTCGCGTTGCAATATTTAATTTACTCTTTCCTTTGTGAAGTTCACTGTTCCTGGTCGCAGAATTTGCATACAACGTGCTGTCGTCGACGAAAATCTAAAGGACGAAAGTCGCGTCACGTATCTGCCGCACCTGGTGTCGCTACGTTTTTTGTAATTTTCATTGACTCACGTAACGCTAACTCTATCGTCGCGTATTCCTAATGTCTTAATGAAACAAGCGAGAACATATTGTACCTATGTCGAGAAACTCAACGATTCGTGTAAACGATGCAACAACAAATAGGACTTAACGTTTAATTTCTTATCGAATGTTCATTGTAACGGTGGGAGATTCCGTTCATGTTAAAAAGTGTTTGAATTGGACTGTTTGCACGTCAGACATGATTGGAAGTGAAGGTTGCAATCATAAATTACCATCGGGAAGAACTTTTTTATAACTATAAAACTTCGTAACTTTTTAATGGCAATGTACGATCGGAAGTTTTATGATAAACTCTAGGTTACTCTTGGCAACTGCGGGTAATTTAATTAGCGTCGCCGCGAAGAAAAAACTTTCTGTAATGTGGATTACAATCTGTTAATGCAATCGATAATAGACGACAGACTCTTCGGTAATAAATTACATCGTAAAGAAGATAGAGACAATTACATTTTCAGGTTACAAATCGATTCAATTAGTTCTGTATAAGTAAACTGTGAAAGATTTAATTGAATCTTTCTAATTTATATATATTAACATATTTTGTTTTTACTTGTCTTCAAATTTAATTCTGGACGAGTGCTCGTTTCGCGTGTAGTTCAATGAATTTAGACATCGAAATTGGAACACGAGTGAAACATGCACAGAAAAATCACCCTTAACGATACCCAATTTTAATTAACTTATCAATACGCTTTCGATTGAATTTTTGTTATTTTCATGAGGATAATGTTTGGGTTTAATTTTCCAAAGGCATTCAATTTATATGTACAATTAATGTATGCAATCACAAATTTATGTATTCACGTCCTACTTCTGTCGGAACAATTCGAAACATACAGAGAAATATTTAATTCATTCAATGTTTTCTTATTTTCATGAAAATTATATTCAGATATGAGCCGCTCACTTGTCAAATCGATTAACTTAAATTCTTGAAACATTTTAAACTTAAGTGTCAAAGCACTCGATCATATAACTTTTTTTTATTTAGAATAAATCTCCCAAACAATAAGTACAGATTAATAAATTTAAAATTACTGTTTTCGGCGCTACAGTTTCGATCAATTTTTAATCAAATAGCTATTTCGTAAATATGCCTAACGTTTCGGTTCTAGTTTGAACTTTTATCAAAGGTAAATAGTGTCTAAAAAACCAAAAATATATATATATATATATAATGAAAAGTATGTAATATACATGGATTGAAGATGAAGAAAAAATAATATTTAATTTAAACATTGACCTGAGTCGATTTGAATTGTATGAGATTAACGCCATTAAACAAGAAAACTTTTTGAACACGAATTTCATTATCGCAACGACTTACATTAGAGTACGGATTTAATCAGAATGGCTTCTAAAATAAATTATTTATAATTCAGCGACCAAAAAAAGATGGTGTATAATACGTATTAAATATGTTTAACGATTTCTAGCGCACGATGTAGAGAGTTTGGATACTGCTTGTAGTAAAGCACGTTTCTGACAGAAAATATCGACCACGACGAGCCGGAATCGAAATGTTTCCAACGGAATATTTTCATTTAACGTCGGCAAATGTTCTCGCGGGCTTTGAATCGATTTGCCGCGCTGGCTGATATTTAATTCGACCCCGAGCTTTGTGAACCACGTCGATCGCAGAATTTCCATACAAACGGAAAGGAGCGACAGTTTAAACGGCCCGCTTCAATGCAAATTCGTTTTTGCACGATCCGGCTCTAAGCGGAAGTGTCTTCGCCCACGCCGCTGATTTTTGGCCATCAAAGCGCGGACGAACGAGCCGCGTGGTTCCACAGAAAATTATGATCCGCGACAAAATTCCAATAAGAACACTACGATTCACTTATAAATATTAATCCGAGGAGAAAGAATTTGTATCTTTCGGACTAATTGATTTTCGACCTAGGACTTCTAAAACCGTTTCAAAAAATAAAATTGCGCTAAACAAATCAAGCTGACCTTAATTTTTTGTTTGGACTTTTTTCTGTCAATTTATCGGAAAGGGTAGAAAAATGAAAATGATCATACAGGAGAATGATAAGAAAAATTTTCTTGTACGATAAGATATACATTTTAATCAAAATCAGTCCTTGTTATAAGTACCAATGATAATTTAATTGTCTTTAATCTGTCTTTAATCTTCTTTATTCTGATTTCTCAATTTTAGACAAACTTGGGCAGCGAAACTTTCTTTGAAAAATCACAGAGGAACATTTTGATACTTTCTCGAAAAGCCAAGTGAAAAGTGATAAACATGCAACACGAAAAATGTGAAAACTGTAGAAATTGTTGTACACGAAGACGTTCTTTGATCGTTCGAAGGATCGGTACGATCATTTCTAAGCTGGCGTTCAAAAGTTTCATCGATCTTTTCGCAAACACGCTTTCCAGTTGGCGTTCCCCACAGCTAAAGAGCCTTTGAATGCGAGGGAGTTAAACCGCAAATGGAGGAAACTTCTCGTTTCGAGATTATAAGGAGATGTCGAGTAATGCTATTAGAAATTGCAACGAATCCACAGCTTAATTAGATCTCACCTTGCAGTACTGTAATACCAAGACTTCCTCTGTTGGATCGTTCTCATCAACGTGCAAGCGTTTACCTATGATTGATCAGTGGCGGATCTAATGATAACGAAAGAAATTTATTTAATGTGTAACGGTATGAAATATTTTCATTACTTCTCTTTCTTGTTAATAAGTTTAGGAGAGTTTTCTTGCAACTTCTATTTCCAACTTGAGCTTGAGGGCCCCAAAATTTTTACCGCTTGGGGCCTTCACTTGACTTGAGCCACCACTGGGCCCCGGGATACCATAAGGCCCCGAATTTACAGCATTCAGTTGCTTTTCCAAAAAAATTCAATTTATTTACAAAAAATTAAGTTTATGAAAGTTTTCTTTCAATTCTATTTGTAACTTGAATTCGAGGGCCCCAAAATTTTTACCGCTTAGGGCCTCCACTTGACTTGAGCCGCCACTGTGATTGATCCATAACAAATGATGTTCTAAAAATGTATTTCCAGCAACTCGCTCTTCGTAGTAAATAATCAATTATATCGATCGCAGATGTTTAATAATTTTTAAATATTTAAAGAATTTTAAATTAATCTTTTCTATTTTGCAAATATGCCTAACGTTTCGGTTCTAGCTTGAATCATTTTCAAAGGTAAATTGCGTCGAAATAATACAGACTAATGAAACAATAATTTGCGAATCAACTAAATTATCTTTCAGTCTTATCGATATATGACATTCATATTATATGGTCTTAAGATTATTGGATACTTTATTATTATTATTTGTTATAGACAGACTGAAGCCTTTTTACATAAGTGTTTACAATATCAAAGAAAAGAAAAATAAAAGAGATAGATACAAGACTACTCGTGTAATAACAAAGAAGGGACATGCACAAAAAGACAAATCTAATAATGGTAGAATCGATATGGTATTATCATATAATCTTTAAATAAAAATTTTGTAAAGAATCAATGAAAAAATCAATACGATTATAAATAGTGTATAATTTTGTAATAATGCGATTCATTGGATTAATTAATCCATAAGTAGATTCCGCTTTAAGTGTTTGAAAACCCGTAGTTAATTTAAAATTTCGTTGTAAGTTGGAAAAGGAGGAAACGTATGTAAAGGCATTGTAACGAGCTCAGAGATGACGATCAAGGCGCAAGGTAATTTTGATAAATCGGCGGATGAGTTACGGACTCGTCGATGGAGTAGCAATTTCCTTGTTCCTCTTTTTTATTCTCTCGGGTATTATCTGCCAGCTTACTCGTTCGCAATGATTCATGTTCTGATTCGTTCGGAGACGGCAACTTCATAAATTTCCCTATATCGCATAAATGCGATCTTATCTCGGAAGCGTATCTTCTTCTAGTTACAAATGCGTATAAATAATTCAATGGCCAATCAATCTGAGCTCGAATCAGATCGCTTGATTATCTTATGATCGATTATATTAATGTTTACGAAACCCAGAAATAGCAGACACGTTTTTCAACACTAAAACATTTAACAGTAAAATTTTTCCTCGATCCCACTTGAAATATGTAATAAATTTATGATTTCGGCGCATGGTTCGATTAATAATCAACAACAAATTTGCAAATAATTAGCACATCCTCAACGTTTCGATTATCAAGAGAGACATTTTTGATAATGGTCCACATTGGGAACGAAACGTTGAGGATGTGCTAATTATTTTCAAATTTGTTGTTGATTATTGATCGAACTATGCGCCGAAATCATAAAAACATTTAACAAGTTGCAAATAATTTCATTCACGCGATGTATCATTATGCAATTTTATTTGTTTCAAATCGGACAATTTCGAGTAAGTTTCTTTTCAAAAAATTATAGACTGTCCCTTTATAAATTGAAAGGTATATGTTCGCATTTTGAAATGTAGAAGACATGATTCAATTCAGGTATACGATTTTCAAGTTAACTATAACTGGATCCTGTGTTCTCCATATTTTTGTTATTTTCGATAATCCTTCGAGAGTAAAATACAGAAGAGACAAGCTGAATATTTGTTCCATTCAGAAACTCGCAGCAGATAGTCAACGTTACCGTAACCGTTCGGAACGTTTCGCAATCATGACTGCGAGGGTAAACAAAAAGCGTACAAGCTCTAAAACGTTTATAAACTCAAAAGGGGCAACAGATACCGAAAATCGTATAAATCAAAAGAAAATCCCCCACGAAGAATACGATTTCGACAATCCATAAATATCCTGCAGCACACATTTCGTCGTGCATGTTTCAGAAGATAAACCTCCCTCCATTCCCTTTCTTTTTCGCTCGAATCTACGATACTTTGAACAGACTTCCGTCACGGGAGCTATTTACGATCGTTGATAAATAGATGATTTTTCCTGAACCAGCTTTTGTAAATAACAGGAGGCAAACATTCGTCGCTGCATGAAACGTGAAATTATTTATTGGTTTATGGAATGCTGCTGCTCATGAGTATCCGGCTCTATCGTATATTTGAACATTGAACAAGAAAACACGTTAATAAAATATGTACACTGTACATTACAGTGGCTGATCAAATTGTTATTAGAGACTGTTCCGTCGCGTAGGAACCAAAAAAAACGTAGATTTCTTAAGGTTAATATTTATGGTTCGTTCGTGCCTAAGGACCGTCATGGAGAATCAAACAAAACAAGAGTCATTCGGCGACCAGTCGGGGCATCTGCTCAATGTTTGGTTTTTTATACATCTTTAGGGGCAGCGTGCCATAAATCGCGTCCCTTGGAAGGATCACCCGCGACCGTTAACCATACCGTGTCAAATTACTAAGACGCGTCGTCGACCGAGTCAGGTATCGCCCCACTCCTCCTTCCCGAAAGCCTCCTTCAGAGCTACGAGAAGGAGGTCCTAACAGTCAAAAGTGTACTGATTGGGAAATGCAACTTTCTGCAGGAACCAATCAGTGTATCTTCTTAGAGAAGCCCAACTAGCATCGCGTTAGGACTGGAAGTCGAGCTCATACAGTTCAGTTTTATTCTCGAACGCCGCGACACTTTCCAGTCCTCGGGTAGACAAGTACAACGCACAGCCGTTGTCTTGTCAGTCATTCGCGTTACCTTCAAACTCGACTTACGACAGTTAATTGTCCAGCGATCAGGACACGCGTCAACCGGGATCGCATCTTACATTAGATCCGCGATCGTCAGTTTTATTGTATCGATTCAATCCGGATTAGGAGTATTCACATCTGCGCGCGTATAAGGCAGGACCTGCTAGATCAGCCTTACTGATGAGTCCACTAGCAGGTCCGGGACGAAACGCTTCTCTTAACGCAATCTATTGTCACGCGAATCAATTATTGTCTCCGGCGTCTTTCACACATCTAAATTTCTTGAACTACTGGCCCAATATTAATTTGGCGGGTCAGATCCGAAAAGGTTGCGAACCAGGGATGCGTACCGCGGACTAACCCTAACCCAAACCCGGTTAACCGGTGAGGTTTCTGTAACCCATACTAACCCGGAGAGAGCAGGTTTTAGAGCCTAGAGAGAGAGCCGGTTAACCCCTCTTGGAAGCGGGTTAACCCGCACGGAGCGGGTTTCAGAGTCTAGAGACAGCGGGTTAACCCGCTCCCGAGTAGGTTACTAGTGAGATACGATAGATACTTCTAGATAGTTCACTTCACAGTTCAGAGATATACGAATATATGTACATATATTATGGATAAAAAGAGATCCCTCTTGTATTGCAAGTTTCCTTTATTATTTAGTCTTGGATGTTTTTTTGTTATTGAATTTTTATTGTTATGATTAAAATAAAATAAAATAATCAAAAAATATATTCAGCAAAGTAACTGATTAGATTACATCTTTTAATGTTAACGTATTCGATTCTAATTTCGTTATTGGAACTGGCTAAGTGGAAAAATTAGCTTCAATAAATGCTAAATCATAAATAATATTTTCATTTTTTATAATTTTTTTTGCGCATATATATAATATTTTTATGGTATCATAAAAAATTTAATGACACTAATTAACTACATATATAACTATTTATTAAAAAATAATAATTGATGATTAAATATAATTATTAAAATAAAATAACTATTAAATAATATTCAAAACATAGAATGCGCTAACTTTATTAGTCTTTGAAATTTTTTTTAATTTTGCATTATTTCTTGTTTCGAAACAACATACTGTCGAGCAGACAGTCCTTGAATTTTGTATGGCGACCGTAGTAGGCAATAAAAAACGTGGTAATAATAAAGCGCTTCAGACCTAATAAAGCATACTGACAAGGGAACATATTCAGTCGGTAAAAGCCGATTTTTATGAGACTTATGCGAGATGTAGTTCTTTGATTTTTTTCCAATTTTCATCGAAAATTTACATTAAAAAGTTACAACTATGGTATTCATGATCCTACTGTAGTCTTGTATAACCGGGTTAACCCTAACCCGAATCCGGTTCGGATCTCGTAACCCAAGTAACCCGTCTAACCGGGTTACAGGAGAATTCTGTAACCCGAGTAACCCGCCTAACCGGGTTACAGAAGAATTCGAACCGGGTTAGGCGGGTTACAGAATTCTTCTGTAACCCGGTTAGGCGCGTTACTGGGGTTACGAAACCCGAACCGGGTTCGGGTTAGGATTCGCATCCCTGTTGCGAACCCACAATTCGCGACTTAACAGAGACACTGTACGGAAAACGTATCTCTTATCCACGTGACGAATAATATTAAAACTGAGTTAGTGTTTTTTATTGCTGCATGTCTAAACCTGGACAATCGAATTTTTATAGTAAAACCAATAATTTAGAGATTAAATAATTATTTTATGTATTCTCAGACCTTAGGAACAAGTATGTGAGAATATTATTGCAGATTAACGCTTCGATTGAAATTTGAAAACAATTTCAGAGTTTATCTGAGAACAGTATACAAAATAGTCTATTTTTTTGTTTTCTTTTTCCGTTGGAATTACACGATTTTTCAAAAATATTGATCATATTATATTTTTCTATATATTTTTCAGACGCAAAAATGTCTCTTTGAAAAATATCCACATCGGGATCGAAACGTTAGAAACATGATTAAATAATTGCACATTTGTTGTTTTTTCTATAAATGATCGAACTTGGCGCCGATATCATCAAATTTATTATATTTAAAGTTTGACTTCGTATTAACCAGGTGCGCGTTCAAAGAGAATAAGGGATGTTAATACGACACACTGAGACCGCGTGGTCTCGCGAAAGAAACGGCAGTCCTCGATGGTGTTTGTTAATTTAATTAGCGAAGCGGAACGTCGGAAACGTAACAGAAAGATTCCCATGAATTCCAAGATCCTTTGTTCCGGTGTAGCCTCCGAGGAATGTCCTTCGCTCCAAGATGTCGCGTGGTTCGCTTTGTCGAAGAATGCCCGGAAGAACGTAGGCAGTCGGAGCAGCCTTGCTTCCCGTGTTTGTTAAACGAACTTTACCGGTTCGTTTCGGTTGTTTCGCCGTGTTGGCTATTTTCGATTTGTTTATCGCGCGATCGCGATGGAATGCGGACGGCGGAATGCGATTCCCGTGTGTTTAAGAAAATACGTGGGCCGGCTCAGCTTTTAAACGTGTTTCTTAATTGTTCCTCGAATGGCTGAACGCAGGAATTTAGTGGCAGAATACACTCTTCAGGTCGACGAGTACGTACTACACCCGGGAGGAAATGTTTCATTAAAATCGCCTGTATAATCGCTGGATTTACGGTGAAACGATAAAGCACAAAAATTTTCCATTAGTTCCTAATATGCAAGGCCTGAAAAGTAATTTATAATTTTTTTAAACAATATCTCTTAAGGAGTATACATATATTTATTTTGCTACTCTCAGTTCCCTTTCATCCCTTTCGTTCCCCTTAACGTCGTTCTTTATAAACTGTTGTAAATACATTTTTCTCTCTATATATATATATATATATATATATATATATATATATGTAACTAAATAAGTAAATTTAAGTTTAAGGTTAAGCTAGAATCCCTTAAGAAGTAAATTCATTTAATTATTTATTTATTGTTGCCGTAAACCATGTTTGCTTTATATAGCATACATTACAGCTTACGTTATAACACTTTAAAAACAAAATAATTAAGTATGTAACGTAATGTAATGTGAAATTAATTGAATTGGCAGAGACGTTAAATCCTAATCTTACATTTTCTTACATTATATGGAAAATCTCATACTTGAAAGACACTTCTGCATGATAAGCGTGATAATACGATTACATTAATGAATGTGTGTGTGTTTAATTCAGTAATAATTGTTCTATAATTATTGTAAGAAACATTACATTCGTAATTGTTTGAATTGTATAACGTTATTATTTGTTGTAAGAGTATCTGCAAGTGAGACAGAAGACATCAGTGCTTCTATGAACGTCGAATGATAAACATTTGTAAAGAAATAATAAATTG
Organism: Lasioglossum morio; assembly: GCA_916610235.2. Lineage (NCBI taxonomy): Eukaryota > Metazoa > Arthropoda > Insecta > Hymenoptera > Halictidae > Lasioglossum > Lasioglossum morio. Next base: position 1,075,186 of record OU744323.1, read on the forward strand.
TATTTATAAAAAAGAGCCTTACAAAAAAATGTGAGTGACGAAATTAAGGAATATTTAGATAAAAATGTACATAATAATAACAGAAATTTAATAGAATTAAGAGCTAGAGCATCCGATAAAATTATTACGGGTCAAAATGATAATGTAAAATATTTGAATAGTAATCGAGGAAAACCTTGGAAATATAAAATAGGCAACTATGTAACGTTACATAATTTTGATAATACAACTGGTATTTCTAAAAACATATATTATTGTAAGAAACATTACATTCGTAATTGTTTGAATTGTATAACGTTATTATTTGTTGTAAGAGTATCTGCAAGTTAGACAGAAGACATCAGTGCTTCTATGAACGTCGAATGATAAACATTTTTAAAGAAATAATAAATTACTTTTTTAAAAAAAGAGAGCTACAAAAATGATTTTTTTGTTAACCAGAATTGCAGTTCGCGGTGGCATCTCGTGTGCTGGCGCAACTATTATCGAGGGAAGAGGGACCGGAGGGAGACCGTTTTTCCCCCGTTGCATCTCGTCGTGTACCCGCGCAATTTGCCATTCAACCCGGTACCACTGTTTGCCGAATAGTTCGGTGAATACGTGTACGGTCGCGGCGGCAACCTGATTGGGTGCATGTGCAATTCCATCAGCCACTGGCAGCGCCGAAGATGCGACCGAAACGTCCCGTTCCCCGACGCGAATCCTACAGGATATCTACCCTCGACCGAGACGAACAGGAAACATCGCTATGTGACGAACTTCGCTGCGAAATTAACCTCGTCTTCGCGGGGAACCCTCGTGCGCATGAACACGCGTCAGCGAACACCATTATAGGGGAAATAATGAGACACGATGCACGGAGTAGGTTCACTTTGACCCGACATATTATTCGTAATTATTTGCACTATTCAATTCACTGCTTATTCGTAAATTGCATTGGAAAACAGTAAAGTGGTGGCTCTGAAAAGTTGCTGTACATTATTCAAAATATTGTTTACATTATTAAATATCTTGATATCTGATAAATTACTAAATATTTCAGTATTGTACGAGGTATTATATCAATTTCATATCCATAAAATGAGAAACATCAAAGAATGCAATTTTTCTAGGTCGAAAGAAATATTTAATTTTCAAGTTAAAATATCTCCGAGTGTAAAGGATTAATAAATTTCTTACATTAATCCGTGCTTATCAAATATTATTCATATGAAAAGCGCGATAATTAAAAACGAAAGAAATTTTGTAGGAGAGCCATTTGAAAATTTCCTGAAATTGCCAATTATTTTTATTTTCTATCACCAAGTTAGAAGCGTAAAATAATTTGCTGTTATTTAGTTACTGAGTCAATTGTCGTCTAAATTAGTTAGCAAGAGCACCATAATTTATATATTTATTATTATACTTTTTTCAGAAATATATTTTGAGTTGAGTCGCGTTTCTTATCTGGAATTTCGAAAAAGTATTCTGCATATACGTCAACTTATACGAACGTGCACATGCTCCGGGTAGAAAAAAAGGGAACATAAAGCAAGCGACAACGCCAATTGGCAAACATTCGCGACTCGAAAACACCAAATGGCGTCATCCGTAATCGACTCTGTTGACCCGAATGCACACGCATTGGGGTGAAAATTACCCCACAGGTTTTTATAACACTGTCGCGTGAAACTGGATATTGTCAAGCTTATCCTCTTTTCAATGCCTTTCAAATATTCATCATCGCGAATCGATAATAATTTTGAATCACATACAATAACCTTTATTAAAGTGTTCGTATCCTTTTAGTATATCACTGGCACATTCGATTGCAGATTTTCATGATTTACAAATGCGAGCATGTTTAAAGATTGTAAAAATTGCAGTTTTTCTTGATTTACAAATGCGAGCACGTTTAAAGATTGTAAAAATACCAGATTATCATGATTTAGAAATGCGAGCATGTTGAAAGATTGAAAAAATTGCAGATTTTCATGATTTACAAATGCGAGCATGTTTAAAGATTGTAAAAATTGTAGATTTTCATGATTTACAAATACAAGCATGTTTAAAGATTGTAAAAATACCAGATTATCATGATTTACAAATGCGAGCATGTTTAAAGACTGTAAAAATTGCAGATCTTCATGATTTACAAATGCGAGCATGTCTAAAGATTGTAAAAATACCAGATTATCATGATTTAGAAATGCGAGCATGTTGAAAGATTGAAAGAATTGCAGATTTTCATGATTTACAAATGCGAGTACGTTTAAAGATTGTAAAAATTGCAGATTTTCATGATGTACAAATGCGAGCATGTTTAAAGATTGTAAAAATTGCAAATTTTCATGATTTACAAATACGAGCATGTTTAAAGATTGTAAAAATTAAAGATTTTCATGATTTACAAATGCGAGCACGTATAAAGATTGTAAAAATTGCAGATTTTCATGATTTACAAATGCGAGCACGTATAAAGATTGTAAAAATTGTAGATTTTCATGATTTACAAATGCGAGCACGTATAAAGATTGTAAAAATTGTAGATTTTCATGATTTACAAATACAAGCATGTTTAAAGATTGTAAAAATTGCAGATTTTCATGATTTACATCATATCTCTATCATTTTATTTTGTGAAAAATTTACAAGAAACGTGTCACACTAGAAGAATGTCAACGCACATTCTTGCCAGTTTGTACAAATGTAAAAAATAGCATAAATAATGGAAATACTCCACTAGCTGTCACGAGCTACTCGAGTATGAAGAAGAATCCTGTAATCCTAAGCAGGATTACCCCGTCGTAGAAAAAGGAGTTGCCCCGTACAGTATGTAAGAATTTCGGAATTTCTTGGTTGCGTCTTCTCGTAGTCCAAACTGAGCAATGATATCTACGGCTGACGTTTTCCCACTTGTTCACTTATCAACAATTGCTTTGTTTATTCCGTTCTTAGCTACCTCTTTACAGGAGTGCTCGAAAAATTCCGGATTTATTTCTACGAGGTTGTAGCGTGAACACGTGGGCGGAGTTTTACGGTGATCCCGGCTAATAGGATTGAAGGCGAAAAGGACAGGGAAACTGTTGTGGAGGAGCATAGTTCAAGTCCTCGTGGAGCCGTTTTAAAATGGCGGCGAACACGGAATCGAAGTTGTCTACAGAGTGTGCAGTAACCGGAACGACAGTAAACAGTTGTAGATAGAGTTATACTCGATGATGAGATCCGAGTGGGAACATCTTCGCCGAAAGTTCCAGCGACGGGCGGTGGTATCGATTGCGGAAACTCAGCCGAACTACTTAAAAGTTTGCGCCCGCGGTACTCTTTTACGCGACTCAACTCGTTTACAGTTACACCGAGCCGCGTCCCTTTCACACGATCACGTGCCCCCTCTAACCCGACTGGCTTGCACCGAATCTTTTTCTCGGACGCGTATCCGTTGGACGCGGATTACGATCCGTCTCGAATTCTTTTCTCGTTAACCGGGACCTAAGCTCCCTTAAATCCAGCCGCGCCGAGTCCGCAAAATAAAACACTAATGAAACGGCAATTAAACGACTTTCCGGGGCCGGATCAAGGGACGCGGAACGAAACACGGTACCGCTTTCGTAATTGGTACCTTAACACGATAATTAGCTCGGGGAAACCGAATGCGTCCGTCGAAATAAATAAATCTGACTGGTCACCTTAATGAGAGATCAACACTCTTTTTACAGCAAAGACCGTGCGGACCATATTCGTTGAAACTGTTTGCAAAGTTTTCAACAAGAAAAGTAAAAGACATGGAACGACTTCCACGGAGTTTCATGATTTAAAAATGCGGGCATGTTTAAAGATTGTAAAAATTGCAGATTTTCATGGTTTACAAATGCGAGCATGTTTGAAGATTGTAAAAATTACAGATTTTCATGGTTTACAAATGCGAGCATGTTTGAAGATTGTAAAAATTTCAGATTATAATCATGATTTACAAATGCGAGCACGTTTAAAGATTGCAAAAATTGCAGATTTTCATGATTTACAACTGCGAGCACGTTTAAACATTGTAAAAAGTGCAGATTTTCATGATTTACAAATGCGAGCATGTCTAAAGATTGTAAAAATTATAGATTTTCATGATTTACAAATGCGAGCATGTTTAAAGATTGTAAAAATTGTAGATTTTCATGATTTACAAATGCGAGCATGGTTAAAGATTTTAAAAATTGTAGATTTTCATAATTTACAAATGCAAGTATATTTAAAGATTGTAAAAATTACAGATTTTCGTAATTAGTACCTTAACACGTTAAGTAGCTCGCGGAAACCGAATATGTCCGTCGAAATAAATAAATCTGACTGGTCACCTTAACGAGAGATCAAATACTCTTTTTCCAGCGAAGACCGTGCGGACCATATTCGTTGAAATTGTTTGCAAACTTTTCAAGAAGAAAAGTAAAAGACTTTGAACCACTTCAACGGACATTAAGTGGATCTCTAGGGATTTTTTAATTAGATCCTCCAATAAATACATAAATTATTAAATTTATAAATAACTTACAACATATGTACACGTGCAATTGTCTATAGTACTAGTGCAATAGTACAATATTGTAAATATAATGATATTAGTAACAATTTTTGAACTCAATTCATTGATCTTTCTTCTATGAACGATATTTCTTCGATTAAACATTTCCTACTTTGTTAAATACAAAATGATAACGTTCAAAACATGTTAAATAAAACGACAACTTCACATTGGTGAGTGTTACCACAGTCGCAACACATTTATAGCAAAAATGGGTGGATGTCACTCCAAACAGTAACCAAATGACAAGCGAATTTAGTAACAAATGTGTTGACATCCTTTCGTTTCATGGTTTTCCTCTTGGCAATAAAATAAATGAATAACTAAATGAAATTTCCTTGAATGTGTCAGATCCATTGTTCTACGCCATCGTCCGTTACGTGAAAAAATGTTAAATCGACACGAGAGATGTACGAGGGTTATCAAAAGCTAGTCTGAATATCCATTGAATAACGAAAACAAAACGAACTTTCGTAACTGTCTGATATTTCTATTTGTTTGTTCGGAACAGTGTACCATCGATCATGGATCCTCTTTGTCTAATGAAAGTTTGGGGTATCGGGCGTGCCCGAAACTCTTGTGTCCGATGCAAGTCACGTTCGCTATTCTGCATCGCGATTAGGCTGGGAACAACGAGGTACACAGAGCGTCCGTCTTGTCACGAGAGTGCAACGAAGCAAAGAGAGATAGAGAGAGAGAGAGAGAGAGAGAGGAGAGAGGGAGAGAGAGAGAGAGCGTGGTCGGTGTTGAACTATGAAACACCTCTGTCGGTCCGCACCCTTTGGCGCAAGGAATTCACTTGGAATGGATAAAATCTCTTATAAAATCCCGCTCGGCGTGTCCCAAGGCATGCATACATGTATGAAAGTGGTTGCCCCTCGGCCAACAGGCGTACACTCGTGAACATCAGAATGTGAGCACAGCGCGCGGTGCTGTGCTGCGAGATACCACTTCAAATTGCTCGCGCGCCGCATCTCAAACGAGCCTGCGGCTCCGTGAATCTCCGGGGAATAAACGTTTTCGTTTCCTTCATTTGTGCGAAAATATATCCAGCTGCGGGATCTCTCCCGGGGTTTTACTCTCGCGGCAGCCACCGACCGACCCTACGTGAACAATTTTTGTCCCGAATTTTTCATGTCGTCTTCCCGAAACTACCCCTACCCCGTCTTCGCGCCGTCCATGCTGCGGATTCGTCGCGTCGCGTCGCGATGTGTGTGTGTGTGTGTTGCATTGTTCCAACGCGGAATGAACTTGCGGGAATGCTCCGGACAAACCCTTTGGGTGCATAAAAGTTTTCAACGAAGATACGTGGAACGTTCGACGCCGGAAAGTTTCGGCTGCGGACACGTGAAACCCCTGACGCTCTCCGCCACGAGCTCCCGAGTACTTTCGGGACACACTGATGAAACATAAGTAACGTTTCACGAGCATTTCATGAACCCGATTCTAAAATTTAGTCTTCTTTCGTTGGTACACAACACCTTCCGCCATAACATTGTTAACAGAATCTAACAATGAAATATATAATGAATTAATTCCTAATTAATTGTTAACTAATTAGCCAACAACCGTAGTCCCGTTGAAAGCACCGGTTCTCGTTAGATCACCGAAGTTAAACAATGTGGAAGGTGAACGGCACTAGGATAGGTGACCGTCTGGTAAAAAACCGGAAAGTGACCCACCCGAGGTGTTTTTCACGTGTTGTTGGCAAAAAGATGGTTCGGAACCCACCATAAACAATAGGTCCCGCAGAAAAGGCGATGGTGAGAGAGGAAAGAGGGGGATTGGTAAATGAATTTGAAACCCTGAGGGGACCAAATATCATGTTACATACATTGTTAACTAATTAAATTGTTAACAGAGTCTAACAATGAAATATATAATGAATTAATTAGGAATTATAAAATTTAGTCTTCTCTCGTTGGTACACAACACCTCCTAATTAGGAATTAATTCATTGTATATTTCATTGTTAGACTCTGTTAACAATTTTATGGCGGAAGGAGTTGTGTATCAACGAAAGAAATCTAAATTTTAGAATCGGGTTCATAAAATACTTATGTTTCATCAGTGTGTCCCGAAAGGAATTTAAGAATTAATTACAAAGTAATTTAGAATAGATATCTTAATGATTGATAAGTGGTCATTTAAAAATGCAAAATTTAGATATAAAATAAACTAAGAAAATAACGCAAGTTAGAATATACAACACAAAACTGATTAAAACAAAGCTGATGAAGCATCCAGTGAATCATAATTTAGTTTAATATTATTAATATAAAAAGCTGGCAACTTCTTTTGTGAAAAGCATGAGGGTTCATTAGATGAATAATTGAAACGTAATTAATTATGAGCGTTATAAAAATTGAATGTAATAAATTATAATGAAACGTATAATGTAAACGTAACTAAATATAAGCGTTATAAAAATTGAATGTAATAAATTATAATGAAATGTATCATTTAAGTTATTTCGTTCAATAATCATTTATTACTTTTCATACGTTTCGTGACATTTTGATTCAATAAAAAATATGAACGCTATAATTCAAGGCATATTATTTTAGGGATTAAAAAGCAAGATTGTCGTGGAATGAAAAGCAGAATGTACGTTTGGAAAGTGCATTAATTACGCGGAACTCGCACGCTTTAATTGTAAAAGTAAAATATTTTCAGAACATTTTATCCATGTTAAACGTTTTAATCCGACGTGCGCATTAAACAAAAGAACTGCTTAACTCTGCTATGAAAATTACATTTTTTTTCAAAGCGCGGTAGAAGAGTTTTGCGATTCAACGAAATCTTTCATAAGTGAACATTCCGTTCAAGTAATATTATATTTCAATGAATATATCTTGATCAACAAAAAATACAATATTCTATACTGCACAGTACGTGGTGTTGTTTTTCTATAATTCTTAAGTTATTTCATTAAGCAAGTAAGTTGACATATTTCAAAAATGATTTTCAACGTGTTCTCATCAACAGAATATCACGTTTTGTGTGTTTTTTAATAATTCACAGACGCAATGACTATTTTCTTGAAAATGATCTAAACAAAGAGTGAAAACGTCTACATGAATATATTGCAAAATTGCTTTCAATTAAATTGATCGAACCGGTGCGCCAAGAACATCAAATTTGTTCATTCTATTTTGTGTTTCAGATAGTTGAAATAGAAATATTTTATCTTGTGGTTCCTTTTTTTAAAATGGAAACACTTTATTTTATGGTTCCCATTGTTAAAACAGAAACATTTGATCTTGTGGTTCCGATTGTTAAAACAGAAATATTTTATTTTCGAAATTGTACATCTTAATTAAAATATTATTTTCTTCAACCAAAAAAAGTCTATAATATTAAATAGTATTTGAAACACTTTGTTTCGCCAAATAATGCCCCTCCTCTTTAAAATCATTTACGAAACGATTCGTCAAATTTTCCCAAGTGATTGAAAACATGAAAACCGGTGAAGGCAGTAGAATTTTCATGCGTGTCAGTTAATCAAAATTCAGCCCTCGGCGCGTACACGCGAGATGATTACGCAGAGTTCGCTGTTTTACGAACAAAGAAGCAGCATTGGAAATAATACGGTTTGTATCGTAATTAAATTGAACATTATAACGGTTCCGTTCCATCCGAGGCGGCGCGGTTCAAAGCTGCGGAGTCACTTCGAAATATGAGACTGACACGTATCTTTCGCTCGCAGGCGCGGATCATTGTTGAAATGTAATATCGCTTGAAACGGACCGTTGTAAACATTGCGTTTCTTGTGTCCGAGCTCGGTATCCCGCATAATCATAAAACCTTTCATCGTTTTCCCCGTTGTTTCCAGACAATTCCACGCCGCGGCCCATTATTCGAGGAAAAGCGCGGGGCAATTCAAATACGCGATCGTCATTGCCCGCGAATAAACGGACGCGGACGAATTTCAAAAGCGTTTCCCAGATAGGATCCGTAGTAACGGAGCGAAACATACACACACGCGTGCGCGCACAGACGTACACCAGACCGCCTTTAATCTCCGGAGTGCAATACGAGGTTACGGGATCACGATTCTCGTTATTGACGAGTAAACAACAAAATGAACGGTCCCCGCGGCGGCGGCGGCGGCGGCGGCGGCGGATGCGTAAAATATTCTCAATTAACGAGTATATCCGAGAATACGAAAACGACGTGGTTTTATTTCCGCTTAAAAATCCACCGCCCGAGGAAAAACCAAACTCTGAACTTACCGGTGAATTATCGAACGCAACCAATTCGTTTCCTGTTGCTCTCTCGCCGGAACTTCGGAGGGACCGAACTGGAACAGAAACGGAGTGGTTAAAGGTCTGTGGAGATTCGCTCCATTTGAATAGCGTTTCATGCGAGCTTTTTTTTTCTTTTTGCACTCGGTGCTATTGTAACTCGATAATTAAACATTTCTACCGACCTAAAATAATTCGATTCTACATGATTTTACTCATTTAGAAATTCGAGATTGATTTTTCGTGAGAATGTAGATTATGCATTTTCTAAAATATATGTACATCGGCCATTTGTAAGAAAAGTGGCTCAAAATATATTTCTGGAAAAAATTATAATAATAAATATATAAATTGTAGTGCTCTTTGTAACTAATTTACATGACAATTGACTCAGCAACTAAAGAACAGCAAATTATTTTACACTTCTAACTGGGTGATAGAAAATAATAAATAATTAGCAATTTTAGGTAATTTTCAAACGGCTCTCTGCTTATGAATAAACGAGATTTGATTAGCACGAATTAATATTAGAAATTTATTAACCCTTTGCACTCGGAGATATTTTAACTTGAAAATTACACCAGAATAATTCCAAACAGGAAATACAAAAAAGTTGCGCAGCACACGAAGCAGGTACACATTAGTGCACAGTTCTAATCACAAGTTGAAGTACAACTGGCAACTGTGACTCCGCCAGATGGTCAAACTACGAGTTCTAATTACTAGTTCAAAGGTGCGAGTTCAAAGGTGTAGTTCTGTTCTATATCGAAGTCCTAATCCTTACAGTTACACGGCGCAGTCCTGTACTAAACTACTTGTTTAAATGAATGGACCACGAGGTAAAAAACAGAACGAATCCAAAAAGTGGTCGTCGAAAATTAATAATTACGCGGAACTCGCACGCTTTAATTGTAAAAGTAAAACATTTACAGAACATCTTATCCACCATATTAAACGTTTTAATCCTACGTGACGCATTGAACAAAAAAACTGCTTAACTTTGCTGTGCAAATCACATTTTTTTTCAAAGCGCAATAGAAGATGTGTGTAATATTATATTTCAATGAATATATGTATAATAATTACAAATTTTTATTGACATTCGATAAGAGATATCAGTAAAGTTAGATTGAACCAGCAGTCTAGTATAGTAAACTCTCCTTTACTGTCCAACAGCCGTGTTTCTTTTTTTTTATTTATTTATTTATACAGGTCGCATTAACAACTAGTATATAACTAATATTACTAATATTACACTATTGTGTCTTTGTACTTAATACAATAATCATTTATGAGTATACTGTACTTATATAAGTATAATGTATACAAAATTATTACAGCGTGTGGAAAGTTTTTGTAGACTTTAGGAATTTTAAAACTTGGACTATGTCCGAACTATTATTGAAGCAATCACTCAAATTGTTAGGGATAGCCAAGCGTCTTCTTTGGAATGAAAAACAGCCGTGTTTCGCAAGTAAACGTGTCACCCATTCGTTATTTCTATTAAATTTTGATGAACGTTGCAAGTTCTCCTGTTATCGAAACTTCTAATACCAGTTGGAAATAAAAGTGACGAGTTTCTCAGGTACGTAACAAATTCTCATCGGACGTTAATTAAATCTTTCGAGTGTTGGGGAACTAATTAAGGTAAATGGTATTAATTGCTTTGTGCGTCGAGCTGACGTCCACGAGCAAGTATGTAAACAGCCGTATTATGCATTGACATCGGTGCGGGATTCGACAGACAGGAGTTCGCAAGCCCGAACTTGCTGTAATTAATTAGTGGAGCAATTATAACGCGTAATGAAGCCGCGCGAACAAATTCGGAGACACGACGCGCGTCGAATTCGACGCTCGTGATTCTGATACTAATGCGGATGATAATCCTGCCAACGGAACACGGCCCTTGGATAATAGTTCACTCTGCTTTTTTAAAAGTAAACCCGAGGTCGCTGTATCAACAACATTTTCAAAAAGCATAATATGTTATTATATTCGTGGTTATTCATTTTGACAGAAAATTTCACATTCTTTTTAGTTATTCGAAGGCAGATTTTATACGTAATCCTTATTTGCTTTACTTTATTTCTTTCACCTAATTTTTATCTAATTAACACTTTACCTACCGGAAGCCTATTAACCCTTTGCACTCGAAGCTATATTAACTCGAAAAATAAACATTTCTTCCGACTTAATATATTGCCATTTTTTATGAGATTTTAAATTTGTATTATATAATACTACATACATTTGTATAAAAGGACTTCGGTCCGTTTAAAATAAATAATAATAATAAAATTTGGTGGATATGAAATTGCTATTATACCTTATGAAATACTTAAATATTCAGTAATTGATTAGATACCTACATATCTAATAATGTAAACAATATTCTTAATAATGGTACAGCAATTTTTAATGGCGCCTCATAGTCGCCACTCGAGTGCTAGGGGTTAACAGGATTCTCAATAATTGTGCTGTATCAAAAGAAAGCATAGAAATTTTCTTTTACATTGCAATCTTAAATGAAATTATTAGATAACGTTATTGAGGATGACTTGTTAGTTCATAATGAAAATTGCTGTTACTATTGAAGGTTTCATTAAAAAGTTTTTAGCCATGTACCAGATTTTTTCAAAATTATGCAATAATCACCGGTCGGTAATGTGTTCATACACTTACTGTAAAATACAGGGAGTCATTAATTTATTCATCATTTCAAGGAAGTACGACATTTTTAGGACACCCTATATATATACAGTTAATTAATTTTAGGTAGAATACACTATTTACGTTCATTTCAAATTGCATACGAATCGAGGCACTTGGAATTCCATATATTAATCAGAAAACTGCATTCACTGTTACAAATTGATTTGCAATTCATCAACGATGTTAATGAAATTTAATTTATAATTGCAATTTATTACATTCGATTAAATTGGAATTTTGTGAATTACATTAGATGAAAGTTATATGGGTCCAGACTCTATGTAGACTACAATAAGGAGAATGTTCGCGTTGTTCCTACTGCAATTTACGCAACAACTTCTCTGTTACAATTCTATGTCTAACTTGGAGGCATTGTTTGAAACATTAGCAACAACGTTTCCTTTGTGTAACTATGTACCGCTTATAGTTATTGGAACTGAAACCACGCAAGAGATAGAATGTTCTGCTTTATAAATCTGTGCTATCTGTTTCTCACAAAGTCTAAAGTATCCAATAATCTTAAGACCACAAATATGAATGTAATATATCGATAAGACTGAAAGATAATTTAGTTGATTCGCAAATTATTGTTTCATTAATCTGTATTATTTCGGCGCAATTTACCTTTGATAAAGGTTCAAACTAGAACCGGAACGTTAGGCATATTTGCAAAATATGCTAATTGATTAAAAAATTCATCGAAACTGTTGCGCCGAAAACATTAATTTAAAAATTATTAAATATTTGTGATCGATCTAATTGATTATTTAGTCTGTATTTTGCTTACTTTCGAGTTTGTAGTGTGCAAATAAAATCTGTGTAACGCCGCGAACGTTTCTTCTTGAAATTAACACGACTCGTTAAATTAATTAAACAATGTTTGATTATACCGACCACTGATGTACGGACATGTTATAATGTAAAATGAAAAGATTTGAATATGAAAAGGTATTGATATGGAGATAGACAGGAGGTTGATTACAATTCCCTTTTCACAACTGCTTCTCGGAATGAACTATCCAGCTAACAATAAGTTATAATTAATATTAACACATTACCGACCGGTGATTATTGCATATTTTTGAAAAGTGTATGGTACATGGCTAAATTATCATTTAGCATTTAGTATGAACTAACTAAGTCACCCTCAACAACGTCGTCTAATAGTTTCAATCAAGATTGCAATGTCAAAGAAAATTTCTATGCTTTGTTTTGCTACAGCAGAATTATTGAAAATCCTATTAATAGGCTTCGGGTCGGTAAAGTGTTAAAACCGATGGTAAAACCACCGTTTTGGATCTTGTAATAATTATTATCGAGGGGTTCACATTTTATTGGACGAATTTTCACTGCAACTCCGGCAGAAAAGAAAACCGAAGAAAAATGAGGGGAGTTTTCTAACATCGACGAGGGTTGTTTGCACTCGGCGTCCTGCGATTTCAATAAAAATTATACGATTGTTAATTCTCCGAATCTTACGAGAGCGCATACATTGACCATTCTATGAACCGGTCGCGAAAACAAGAGCACAGAAAATATGAACGAACCAATCTGCAGCTTAATTAGAAAGCATTAATATGGATAAACGCGGCAGCTCACCCCGAAGGATTTGCATATTGGCCAGTTGCCGATGAAGACACCTTTCGGAGATATTCAAGCCGTTTTCCCTTCCTTTTGCGAGGAGCCTCGGATTTGCTTTAAGACCCCACGGATTATGGACCAGGAACCCGGGATTTCTGGATACACATATTGCCTGCCAATGAGAACATTCGGGTGCAAAGACGGCGATTTCGTCGCCCGGAAAATCGCCTGCCGATAGAGACTACCATTGGATTTCGATTATTGCGAACTGATGACAGCTTTCGGGCAAACGGGAACCAAGCGAAACCATTCTTTTCGGTCAGCCAGCTAACCAAAAAATAATTTGTTTTCGACTCGTATGTACGAATCCAAGAGAAACATCGTACAACTGATATTCGAAGGAAGTACTTGGTCGTCGAGGTAAATCCAGAAAGTTGATCGTACACTCTCGTGCCAACCTTTTTAATTCGATAATCAAAATTCCTTATTTTCCGTTTCCTGTCGATCAAACTCTTACCTTCTGCTAGTTTCGTTTTCAACAAACCGTGACATTCGTCGAAGCAGAAACTCTTCGTACTTTGATTTCATTAATTCATCCAATCGAATTTTCAACGTTATTCGAAGAAATGGAAATTACGCTAAGTATTTATTTATAAATATAGTACTCAAAATAGTACTCAAAAAACGTGTGGCTTTTTTGTTAAACTACGTAACTTTACGTTTTTCTGTTAATCAATAATATATCTTCTAAATCGCATTATTGCTAGCTCAAACACATTTTATAATAATATTAATTTTTTCAATGGCACGTTACAGGCATTCAAAACGAAATTGCGCTGTACTATTCGTTAATAATAGTACCTATATTTGCTTAGTTTCGCGCTGTCCATAATTATGTAAATTTTCGATTAAGACTTAAGATTAAGATTCTTTTCTGTCATAGTATATAAACTGCATACATTTGTATAAAAGGACTTCGGTCCGTTTAAAATCAATAATAATAATATCTATGAATATAATCGAAGAATTCTCATTGCAACGACATGATTATAAGATTTCACCAAAAAATCAGATGACTTTATAAAAATTTCTAATATTCTCCACTTCGAATGAATAACAAAGTTTCAAATTTAGTTTGAAATGTTCAATTTGTTTTTGCACGCAAATTCATTTCCTCGGCTGGCGCCATAAATAATATCTCGATCAATTTATAATCCAGGCTTGATTGAAGGATATATTTCCAACGAAATCTCTACTTCAACCATTTTCTGAGAAAGACGCCTCGCAGAATGGTTCAGAGGGGATCAGAATTATACTTATATTAAAGCTCGCAGACGTGGCGAGCACCTGAGACAGCAAACCGACTCGGTATCTCAAGAAAATCGATTGTTCCAGATCTCTTGATCGGTCGATACCTTCAGGTGCAGTTCCAGTCACATCCAGGTGACGTCTAATTGATCCCAAGGGAACGATGCCGGCCCGTAGACGCATCTAGGCTACGATCTACGTAGCCAATTAACTAAGTCGTCGAACTGTACTGTAAATACGTACAAATGGCCCGTAGTGATTGAACGTCAAATTCAGAATGAACGAGGCGTCAGAAATTTGCTGCTCCAGTTTCGTAGCTCATTAACTACTCGCGACAATTTCACCGATTCGAAAAGCTACAGGAGAATAATCTGCTGGAAATACAAGGTGAGAATGGAAAACTGTTTAACCCTTAAATGCATTCTGTTGCCGTTTCAAAAATAGATACTGCTTAATCTATTATACATAGGCATAAATAGAAACTGTAAACAAAATATCGTGCATTTAAGGGTTAATCGAAAATTGCGGTGATACCGAGGTATCCGATTGTTGATCCAGATGATCGCTTTCATTCCTCGTGAAAATTTGACAGTTTTCCCCCAAATAAGTTATACAGTTTTGTTATTTTTCCGAAACTTTGTGTGACTTCTACTTTTTCTAATGCGGAACACAACCGAAAAACTTAAGATGTAAATGTTAACTCATCAATTTGACTAAAAAAACATTGAAATTCCTTTGATTTTGTGTCACTGTGTCAATTTGACACCGAGGGACAGATTCAGTTCGTGAAATGATGGCAAATTTTTCCGAAACTTTGTGCGACTTCTATTTTTTCTTTTTATGCGGAACACAACCGGAAAACCTAAGATGTAAATGTTAACTCATCAATTTGACTAAAAAACATTGAAATTCTTTTGATTTTGTGTCACTATGTCAATTTCGTGAAATGATGTATTTATTTCTACCCAGAGTTGGGAATTAATCAATGAAAATTTAAACCAATTAATGTGTACCATTGAACAAGATAATCATTGAAAAATGAACGATTGATGAAGTCAATCGTCAATGATTTTGCAACGCGATATATTTTCTATTACAATCGATCTTTAGTGACCTGGAATGAATTTATTTAACGAAGCGGCACACTTTCGCAAAAGAAAAGGATACTTCTGATGAGCCGAAGAACCTTTCTATATTTTTCCCGACCCAATTGGGACACTCTGTATAACGGTCTCCATTATCAACAGACATCGAACTATCAAAAACATTATTCGCCTCGATTGTATTCGATGAAGGGGCGGCTACAACACAGTGCCAGGCTAAGAATCAGCGAGAAACGAGGAGGCCAGGACTAGATGATTGGTTTCCAGAAGGATATCGATGTGACACCAAGGGGCTGCTTTACAATTTATCGAAAGAACCGTCCCACGAAGACAAGCAGACCGATAACAACAAATCGACGAGCCTCGAGATAACAACACTCGGCGAGAAGGATCTCGATGGGCTCGCCTAATGATTGGCCCCGTGGTCGTTGTCCCGTTCCTTCTCGAACGAGCTGCATCTTGTTCCAGCTTGCCGAGAGGAAGCAAGGAGGAACGAGCGAAGAATCTCGAGCGCTCCCAAGATCGCGACCGGTCAATCGAATTGGCTCACTTCTGCCACTTTGTACAATCACGCGGCAACGAGCGCGTCCCTCTTCATCTAGCCGGTTTGTCCTCCGAGAAGAAGCGCGCCGCCTTTGTGATAAAGAGGAATTTTTGATTCACAAATGCGACAAATTGAACGACTGATGGAAGGTGGTGAATTGATTTTACGAGCTGCTCTCAGCGATTCACTTACGAAGGACACTCTAGGTGAGACTGGCTAGTGGACGTCGCACGATGTGACGGAATTTTAAAAAATAGGAATAAAATTTCTGTTACGTTTACACGAACACTGATCCTTCATCAGTAGACAGAGGATCTTTATGGAAAATCAAAATTGTCTGCGTCGATTGCAAGAAATGGAAACTGAATCGAATGTTATTTTTTCCCTTAATGATTTTAATGGACGAGAACTAAAATAATGACTAATACCCTATAACTTTGGAGAGGCAAGCAATTACAAGTTATGGATCTACTAGATACAACGCGGATGTAAATGGAAATTAACGAGATTGCGTTAACAAAGTGAAATGGTGTGTGACTGATAAAGCGAAGGTGCAGAGTTTCGATTTCCGTTGACCCGGATTATTTTTTATTTCACGATGTTACCACAGTTATGGGATTCATGATATTCGATGGTTATCGCGAAGCACAAACAAAAGAAAAATCAGACGACAAGAACAGCTAACAAACGTTTATTAACGTTTATAATAATTCTATTCTATATGATTTTCTTTTTATTTTGTGAATATGAAATTAACCCTTAAATGCACGATATTTTGTTTACAGTTTCTATTCATGCCTATGAATTCTATTAAGCAGTATCTACAGGGTGTCCCAAAACTACCCTAGGAGCCGAAAATAGGAGGTTCCTTGGGTCATTTGAAGCGACATTTTCCTTTGCAAAAATGTTATCCGCGACTTTGTTTAGGAGTTATTAACGAAAAATACGGACCAATCAGAACGCGACCTAGACGCGAGTTGGCACAGTCGGCCAATGGACAGTTGGCGCGCCGAGCCGATTTTACCAACTCGCGTCTAGGTCGCGCTCTGATTGGTCCGTGTTTTTCGTTAATAACTCCTAAACAAAGCCGCGGATAACATTTTTGCAAAGGAAAATGTCGCTTCAAATGACCCAAGGAACCTCCTATTTTCGGCTCCTAGGGTAGTTTTGGGACACCCTGTATATGTATATCTCGAGCAGTATCCAATACCTCATACAATATTGAAATGTTTAATAATTGATTAGATCCCAACATATTTAATAATTTACACATAGCAAGTACGGTGAAAAAGTATATCAGTTACCTTGTGTTCGATTTTTTTGAATCACTTAATATAATATTTGGTAATTTTCAGACGCAAAATTCTCTTGAAGATGATCCATACCAGGATAGAAACGTTGGGAATAATTTAATTTTTGCAAAATTGCTTTGTTTTTCATTACGATCGAACCTGTGCGCCGATAGCATACATTTTTCTATATTTAATAATGCAAAGAATATTTTGTAATAATGGTACAGAAATTTTAAGTGATGACTCTGAGTCACTAAGGGTTAAGATTGAAGCGAATATTTATCGAAATAATATTTTTTTCTATTTCCGAAAGATCCGCAGTCTAGTAATTTCACGTAGAACTTTGGAAAACCGTGGAAAAGCACGCGTAACGCGTAACAATGAACTGTTACGACGGGTCAAAATGACCCGTAACCCGTCCGCAGTGCTGGCCAAGCACCCGTAGCCCGAGGGTTAATGATCGATAATGAAAACCAAACCTTCGGAACCTCCTAGTGTCCAGACCGACCTGTGAAATCACGCGAAACCGAAACCAACGGATCGTTTATTAAATTCTACATCGGCAATTTGCACGGCTCAGCGGGAACACTGCAAATCCATTTAACAATTAACTCTGTCTAATTGCCTCGCCTTGTTTTCACGAGCGATTTGTCTACATCCAGCCCTGACGAACATCGAACCGTGAACGAGAAAAACAAAAATAAAACACACACACACACACACACAAAAAAAAATGGTGAACAATCATCGGGGTCAGGCAAATAAAACGAAGCCCGGCGAGAACCGTGTCAATCAATCACACGTCTGTTTAAGTAACCTTTTTCCTCTATCCGATCCGATTCCGTTGCGAAAACCCGCTCGCTCGCCCGTCACTCTTCCAGCATTTCAATATTGGCTGAGAAACGAGCGTGCCTCTTAAGCGGTTGCAATCTTATAAATCATCGAAACACATCTCCGCTCGACGTCCACCCACGCCCCACTTGCTACTATCGTCGACGTATCCCGTTCTCCTTGTTATGCTCCAAGGAAATATGGTTATCGAACGTCGCGTCGAATGGAACTCGAACACGCCGAGTGTTTTCAAAGGTATACCATTGGCTGTCAGATTTCGACCAAACAGGCTACACCACGGTGAACCGTACCTATATACACTAATATGTTG
The DNA here is from genome assembly GCA_916610235.2 of Lasioglossum morio. Lineage (NCBI taxonomy): Eukaryota > Metazoa > Arthropoda > Insecta > Hymenoptera > Halictidae > Lasioglossum > Lasioglossum morio. The sequence goes on from OU744323.1 coordinate 1,093,684, forward strand.
ACTCCCACTAATATTCGGACACTCTGAAAGAGACAATTACTTTTTTAACATTGTACTATACGATTTGAACTCTTTTGAGAAGCTAAAGCAATTAGTTTGCTATATGATGTGAAAAGAAATTTTGTCAAAAATTCCAATTGATCGGAATTGTAGAAAAAATACTAAAACGTTGCATCTTACAACTTTTTTGTGTGGGCCTATATTGAAAATTTAAAAACTACGTTTTGTAAATCTGTGTCAATTAGGTATATGCACTGTTGAAAGTTTTATCGAAATCGATTGATGCGGAACAAAAACGACAAGCATTGAAAGATGCAAGAATCCTTAGATTTACTGCAGTATAGGCCGAGCAATCGTGAAAATCTGCAATTTTTACCATCTTAAAATGTTTGTAGGTCATTGCCACGTCGCTCGATTTTGACAAAACGAGAAAAATATTTTTTTCTAAATAGTAAATGAATCTTTATTTCATGTTATCATGTTCCTATGATTTTTGACATTTTATAGATATAAATGTTTAGTAATTGATTAGTAAACAATATTTTCAATAATGGTACAGCAATTTATAAAGGGGACAACCGAGTGCAAACGGTTAAATATAACAATTCACTACTGCCCATATTTGTGAAAATATTCTCAAGTAACTACTCTGTAATTAATGAACTGGATATGCTTGATTTAAACTATTATATAATTTTCAAATGCTGCAGTTTCGTTATTACTAAGCCACGGATTTCTATGCAAAATAAAAGTTGTCTGCATCGATTGCAACAAACAGACACCAAATAAAATTGTTGTTCTTTTTTGAATAATTTGATCAAGATGAAAACGGTACAAATATTTTCAATTTGTTTTAATATTTGTCTAGTTTGAATCCATTAAATTTTGTCAGAAGTTTATAGAATAAAATCCGCAGTCTAGTTACCATGCATGTACGTCCGAGTAAATACCCAGAAAATTATGAAATACCTACTAAATTCACATTTCGTTGACGATAGGCTTCGGTAAGTAACTAAGAATAGAATTGATCAATATTAATCTTTCGAAGCCACTAATTATCGATGTTCGATAAAAAAGTAAATTTCATTTGACGTCTCAGAAATTATGTATAGCACAAGGGGTGGCAACGCTACTCTCTTGTCGGTCTTAACCCCCGGGGATGAAATACAGGCGACGCTGGAAGCGTGTCTAAATTGGACCGACGCGTTGTACACGACCCTGGTCAATAAATCGAACACGCCCGCGCACAGTTTATTAAAAATAATGACCCCGTGAGAAATTGGTACTTTGCATCTACTCGGGCGAGTCTGAAATCACGGTCTGCCGAGACTCGAGAGGCGCCGCGAGAACTGCCAATCAGTTTCAAACTGATTTTTATGGAAGTTGCCGTGTTTGCGAGGCGACCGATACTGGCGACAGACATTTATTGACTTTAGCCACGATCTCGTGAGCTTCGAATCGAGGAAATTCTATAAAAATGTAATATCTACGTCTTCGTAAACACGCAAAGGGCCGTCATTTAATGTTGATGGCATAGTTAATTAAAAGTGAACATACAAAATTTATTACACAATCAGAAAGGGCATATAATTATTATTGTCATCATTTATTAAAATGATAACTAACGTAGATCTTGGAATCTAACCAATTATTAAACATTTCAATATTGTATGAGACATTCTATTAATTTCATATCCACCAAATAAAATCAAATCATATAAAATGGAATTATTTTCGATTTTCATTAAGGTCCCAAATAAAAAGGTTTTAAAAAATGTCTATTTCATTTCAGCATGTAACCTTGTAAATTATAATTTTTGGAAAATATTTTTTACACATCACTTCGTCAACCATTGGTTTTAATTAATTGTAAAAAAAATCAGGTCGTTTGGTACAATTATAATATATCTCCTCTTAAAGTTTCATAAGCTGAATAAAAATAATATACATATAGACAACTCAACTAAACAAACGTTTAAAAGATCCTAATCTTCTCTGTTCCCAATATTGGCAATCTGATAGATGCGTGTACTCACTGTAAAAGTGATCTGTTCGACTGATATTCAACTTTCAGAATTTCATCAAGGAGATCAAAGTGCAGTTAGACGATCAGAATCGGGACCAAACAAAAATAAAAAAGATACCGGGGCGAAGCATAATCACACCAATCAATCAGATTGCCTGTCGACGAGACTCTTTGTACAATCAGGACATGTCCTGGCCTCCGGTTTCGTCCTGCGTCCTCCTCCTTGGTATCTCTTTTCCCGTTCCATCTGCACGAGGATTGGAGAATCTTGTCCAAGATTTCTGGACCCGAGTTCTCGAATGTCAGATCGCTTGGCCAACGTGTCGCAACTGCAAAACACGCGTCTCGAGGGGAACCGCTTCATTGGTAAACAAGTTGTCAACCGGAGATGATGTTCGAAAAAGACATTCCGAGATATTGCGGCGCACGAATCACCGTACCGTTTTTCCCTCGGTAATAATTAGACTGCAGATTTTATGCATTTATTTAGAATCAGCCACGTTTAACACTACAAAGACTGAAACTTAGTATATACATATATTGGCCAAAAGCAGTCAAAATGACTGCATTGTGAAAGAATAACTAATGAAGACGAAATAATAACGAAACTGTAGCATTTGAAAATTATATATAGTATTTTAAATCAAGCATATTCAGTTCATTAATTACAGAGTAGTTACTTGAGAATATTTCCACAAATATGGGCAGTAGTGAATTGTTATATTTAACCCTTCGCACTCGGTTGTCCCCTCTAAAAATTGCTGTACCATTATTCAAAATATTTATATCTATAAAATGTCAAAAATCATAGGAACATGATAATATAAAGCTTTTGGGCAATATTGGTATAACACACACATATATATACCGAAATGAAGGAGGGGGGAGGTAACTACAATTATTAATAAACGCATTTCTATGTTGTACAAAAAGTCAGAAAATTCCAAGAAATTGTGTCATTATATACATAATAGTTTTTCTAATTGAAATTAAAAAGCAGTGAAAATGTCTTCCTTGGGCAATCTAGTGTTAATTACGGAGTAGCTCGAAATTTCGTCGCGGTCTGGGTTGGACATGAGAGTAGAGAGCGAGCGAGAGAGAAGAAACGAGAGAAGTGTTATTAAAATCTTCATCGTCCATCTACATCGATAGAATTTCATTAACGAGTTTCAAAGCAGACACCGCCAAGTGGATTAATTCCGGCGGCCTCCGGAAACTTTCCCTCCGTGGTGATATCGAAACGAGAGAAAAATATATTCGAGAGAGGGTAAGTACGATAAAGAGTGGATCGATGTGAATACAAATTGACGTTTCGATGCAAAGTCTCGGGGCTGATATTATTATAATGAACTCCCGGGGAGGGATCGACGGCTCTTTTGCCGGTTCGAGACGGAGCAAATAATAATAATAATGGAAATAAAGCACGGCTCGGCGATAATGACTTTCGTAGAGCCGCAAATAATGTAACGCTGGGAACGCGGCGAATCACGCGACCGGGAGAGTGAGAAGAAAAATACAGAGAAAAGAGGGACCGGTCGACGAGAGGGAAAGACGAAGAACGTGGGTGGTATAACACCGGTTTAATTTTCATTATTCACGTTCGGATAGCCGGAGCTCTACGCTCGCAAAACAACGGGGCCTGAAGGAACGAGAACAGGTCGAAGGGTTGATGATCTCGATGTTATACCGCGGATACCATTGTTTCTGTTTCTTGCTTTTGACGGGGCGGAGTCAGCCCGACGAGCACACGGAAATTTTCATGCACTTCCGCGGCTCGACGTAGTGCGCCAGAAAATATACTCGATACCTGTTTTCCGTTGCTGCGATCGTTCGCTTTGAACGGCTCGAAATATTCTTTGAAGTCGAGACCGACAAAATATGTTCGATTGTTTATCGCGGAAACCATTGTTTGCAGTTAAAAACGTCGTTCACATCAGACCGCGTGTTTTCTGACAGAGAGTTTGGAGGAAAATATTCGATCCCAACCGTAAATTCAATTATGTGTCTCCTTTTCCTGAACGAGATATGTACAATTAAAAGAAATTTGATTTAATAGTTCAGGAAATGTTTCAATTTAAATTACTTCAATTCTTAAGGCATCGTTACTGACGTTTTATTATTCAAATTGAAATATCTACTGAACCATTAACGTTTCGACGTACATTCGTTAGTACTTTTTCATAAGGAACGTCCAGCTGTGTCGATTATCGCGGAAACCATTGTTTGCAGTTAAAAACGTCGTTCACATCAAATCGCGTGTTTTCTGACAGAGTTTGTAGAAAAATATTCGATCGCAACCGTAAATTGAATTATGTGTCCTTTTCCTGAACGAGATATGTACAATTAAAAGAAATTTGATTTAGTAGTTCAGGAGATGTTTCAATTTAAATTATTTCAATTCTTAAGGCATCGTTACTGACGTTTTATTATTCAAATTGAAATGTCTACTGAACCATTAACGTTTCGACGTACATAGGTTAGTACTTTTTCATAACGAACGTCCAGCTGTGTCGATTGATGTATTAAAAAATACAGCTAATAACATTGGAATATGCTCCATTCGATACCATTGAAGCCTTCGCTGAAACATTGTTTGCTACGAGTAACAATAGCGAGAAAATCACGATTTCGAAATCGGGTGGGACACCCTTTATAGCCAAACTTTGTTTAGTAAATTAGAAACATTAGAGAACCAGTAAACCAGTAAATAATGATATCATATTTAGGGCTCATGTCCGGCAGTAAACGTATCGAGGGAGACTTTGTTAGAAACACAAGCGAGTAGTTTTAAACAATAGTGCTCTCATGGTAAATAGTTCCTGTTTTCCGAGGATATTATCAAGCAGCACTTTAATCAATGTTTGATCGACGAAGTGAAACGCGGAGACTTCGCGTCAAGTACTGTGTGTAACAGAGAAACTGGTTAACCAACAATATCGTCGATAGTTCGACTAGTGAACCACTCGAAACAATCAATAGACCAATATGGTCAACCGGACAGTAAAGTTAATCGAATCGGTCAAGGTGCCAATATTCCGTTTTCGGAAACTGCAAGGCGAGGTTAGCTCGGCCAATGCACGCTGTCTGGAAACAATGCGATGAAAATTCTAATTGTTGTAAAACCTCTCCGTCGCATAAATAATGTTACTCCGACGTGGAAGGTGATCAAACAATTATTTAACCCTTTGCACTCGACTGTCCCCTCTGAGACACCACTAAAAATTGCTGTACCATTCTTCAAAATATTGTTTACATTATTAAATATATCGGTATCTAATCAATTACTAAACATTTAAGTATTGTATAAGGTAATGTACCAATTTCATATTCATAAAATTGCAAAAATCATAAGGTATGGAAATATTCTAGATCGGAAGAAATGTTTAATTTTCCAGTTAAAATAGCTCCGAGTGCGAAGGGTTAATCATTTATTTCGTAAATCAGAGAAGCAAGTCTTAGGGTGTGATTCTTGTCTGCTCAGTATTATACTAAAATAAATCTTGTCTTTTCTATTTTTATATGAAAAAATAAGTTGTGTGTGACAGGAAGAAAAGTACACGAAAAAACCTCAGAAAAACGGAGCAACGCCTATTGTAAAAGTTATAAAGATTAAGGGCATGTAAACGAGCAGAGAATCCTTGAAAAACTGGTGCATAGAAATGAGGAAGCGCAAGATGGTTATTTTATAGTAAAGTAAACGGTCCCGTTTAATGAGCTCCGCAATGATAAAGGTACGAATAATTAGCGTGCATTATGTAAGATCGATGAAGACCGCGTTTCAACAATTGTTAAGATTCCTTTCGAAATCAGTTGTTACAGTTACCGAAGCAAACCTGTGCAACTCTATTACTTCTCGGAGGCTGACCTCATTCCTGATTTCGAGTTTCTTATAACACGAATTTCCATCACAATTTTCTATGCCATTATCGTTATTATTGTTATTTTATCTACTGTATCAACGAGCACATAAATTATTTAGAGTAGCGTGTTTATATTAACAGATATATCCTTATATTTAAATTACTGATTGAACATTTGGGAAATCGAGATTGATGAAAATAATTTTAAACGGCTGGCTAATAAATAAATAATTAACTACGCTGCTAGTGTTAGTCTCCGAGTTGGTGTGATTTAAATAATTTTGGGAACGAACAGTGTGTAAAAGTTGAAACGACAATAGGGGCGTAAATATAAAATTTCGTTAAATAAATTAATTTACATCGATCTACAATATAAGTGAATCGAAATTTTATTTAAAAAATGCGCATATTGTGTATGAAAATATACAAAGCATCCCGTTGAATGGTTCACCACTACAATGGTATTCCAACGTGTTTGACAAATGACTGGCTTTTGTCTTTCTGCTCGGTCTTCGTTACGACACCGAGTTAGCAGTTTTCTTTCGTATGCCTGACAATGTATAATGTGCAAATATTAACTTAACGAATGCATGGAAAATGCTCATCCATCATTCCCCACGGAAGCCCGTTCCACACATGCTTTAACTCAGACAGATACTCCGAAGACTTAATGCCGGAGACACGAGAAAGACCGATCAATAAAGTCCCAAACGATTTGTTTGCTATTTAACACTGTAAACTTACGGCACATGTAGTTCATTAACAAGTGTACACGTACAATTACACATGAAAGAATTCACTTAAACGAGACAGATGAAAATATTATTGTACTATATTCTGGTTTCATCAAAATTTCCACCATCTTTGATACCTCAACAAATTTTTGGCATTCTATTTTGTAATTTAATATAATACTTTATAGAACACTATAGTCCTAAACACTGGTAACATTAAATAAAAGAAAGAATTTATAAAATGAGAAGTTAGGAAATTATTTTATTTCTTAAAATATTGAAAATATCATGGTATCCAAGTTTTTCATTTTATTTTGAAATTAGTGTAATAAATTCAAATGTAAATGCTTTATTTATTTCTGAATAATAAAGAAGCAATAATAAATCACGAAATAAATCAATATTTAGTAAACAAAAAGTACTAAAATTATGTGAACAGTCACTGTAATGAAGATTGAGTTAATTCACGCGTCATTCATTTCAATTAATTAATTCCGTCGCAGAAATGAGTAAGTAGTTGATGAATGTAGAAGTTTAAATACGTTGGCATGCTTCAAACAAAGTTACTTAATGTTTGTAATCATTTCGACGACGCGCAGTACCGATCTGAATATGAATACGCGTATCACTTTAATGTCGAATATTTGGAAAACGGCTTATTCGTTATTAAACATATGAATTTCGCAGAAAATAAATGAATGGAGCGTGACATTTTCAAAGGGTCAATAGAATATTAACACATTAATGTATTTTCTATTAACCATTCTGCACTGAAATCGTTATCATAATTATTAATTTGTCAATCTCGTGTATAGTTAACATTCAATTACTGTACGGCATTCAAAATAATACACCTGGTTAAGGAATTTCAATTGATCTTTTGTTATTATTATTATATCAACTACTACAATAATTATAATTATTCCACAATTATCACTGTTAATATTATTTCACAACAACAAAATTCTAAAAGATATCGATGTCTCGTTGCAAAGAAATTAATAAAATATTTTTGTGACTTTAAATATAAAATCTCCTTGAGTAGTTCTTAAAATGTACTTGATAAAATTTTTCATAAGTTAATAATTTTAATCGAATTGGAGAGATATTCCAACTATCATATTTAATATTAATTAAACGAGTGATCAAAGAGTATCTTTTTGCAATCATCGCTCTACCTTTCCAAGCATTGCATACGTGTGTATATTTATGTAAAAAGAAAATGGCAATTTCCAGGAAATCGTGCATCGTTTGCTGCATCGCTTCCTATCCGAGGTCTTTGCTTATGTCACAGGAAATATTCTCGAGGGAACATGTCCGCCTTGAGAAATCTTCTGCCAGTCTCCTTTGTAGCATGCAAATTATTAATTAAATTAGCCACCTTACTAAATTAACTTTCCAGTGCGAGTTCGAGGAAACAATTTTCAGATAAATTACGCATCGTCGACAGCGAATTTAGGCTAGCAGAGTCAGTCTGGTCTAAACGCGTGATCTCTATCTCTATATATCAATTGTATATAATAAAATCATGTCTGTTTCTATGTTTGTAACGGCGTCAATTGAGAACGGCTCAACGTAGAAAGCTGGGATTTGAACCATTAGACGAGGCGTATCTTCGAGAAGGTTTAAGAGCAAACCGCAGTCGAAAAAGTCAATTCGTTCAAAAATTGTAACGTCATTAGTGATTAAATACGACTTTTCCCCCTCCTTTCGGCACGTGTCTTCTTTTAACTTTTGAACGATTGGACTTTTTGGAATGTGGTTTGTTCTAAAACCTTCCCGAAGAAACGCCGCGTCTAATGTTTCAAATCCCAGCTTTCTACGTTATGCCGTTCGCAATTGATGCCATCACAAACAGACCAAATATGAATTTTTCACTGTCTTTTATCCAGGTTTCTGTTTAGAACTTTTCAACGAATGGACTTTTTCGATTGTGGTTTGCTCGGAAACCTTCCCGAAGATACACAGCGTTTAATGACTCAGAGTAAAGCTTTCTACGTTGTTTTATGAATATCTTATATCCATTTTTATACATAAGAATATTAATTCTGGGTTATAAAATACTAATGTCAAATATAGGTACTTGCAATTTTTTTCTAATCTTATGTTCCTCCTTCGGATCAACAGGACACTGCCATTTGCGCGTGTAATAAGTGTGAAGCACAAAACACATAATCCAAAATCAGGACAACGAAAGGGACAAGGTTACTCCGACCACGGTCAAAATAGTACTGCCGTTGTCACCTTGGTTTATCGTCAATGGTTAAGAGTGGGGGATTTGGGTGGGGGAATTTCGCAGGTAAATCAATCAGGATATTCTATTACTAATATCTCTATTACGCTATTACACTTTGAAATATTAAACGAAATCAAGTCACTGAACGCATCTTGCATACAATTATCTGTCATAGTTGCACAATAATGCGACCACTTAACACTTTACCTACCGAAATCCTATTAATAGGATTCTCAATAATTGTGCTGTATCAAAAGAAAGCATAGAAATTTTCTTTTACATTGCAATCTTAAATGAAATAATTAGATAACGTTATTGAGGATGACTTGTTAGTTCACAATGAAAATTACTGTTACTATTGAAAGTTCCATTAAAAAGGTTTTAGCCATGTACCAGATTTTTCAAAATTATACAATAATCACCGGTCGCTAATGTGTTAATAAGTATAGAATTAAGCGGGTTAGTGATAATTAGGATACTAAAAGAGTAGAACAGGGTAGAAATTTGTGAGATATAGAAATGAATGAGAGAAGGTATGGAACGAATGTGTGAAATAAGATAGTTTTGTATAAATAGGTTAATGTAAACCAAGTCACATTTTCTTAGTTGTAAGGCTGAAAATAAAGCAATTATTATTATTATAATACGACCACTTTTGTGAAAAATAAAAATCGTCCGCGGTTATTTAAAGAGATCAACATTAAACAATTTATTTATTAACTTGAGTAACGCATAGTATGAAGTTTCAACTACTGCATATTTCACGCTCTCAATTTTGCTATAAATGCACAACATCCGCCGTCTACTAGTAACTTCTCTAAAACAATAAATTAACAAGAACATATATCGGGCAACTCTCTTCCCGTGACTCTAAACCAATCGCGGCGTGACTTCAATTGCGAAGTTCGTAACTTCGATTACTCTTGGTCAGGTTTTAACAATCTAAGTTACCGTTCAGCTATAAAAGTCAAGAAAATGAAGTTTTCAACAGACCTTCCACAGAACCGGCTAAAATCGCTAATATAAGAAATTAAATATTATTCTTTTAATAATTTGTTCTTTATGTTTTCTTCTCTTTTACAGCGCCATTCCGGTGAAAAACATCCTAGTTGGAATTTGGACGTGCTTTCAGGCGAGACGAGATCTTTAAAAAAAGACTTCTCGATGTGACGGAGATCCATTCGCTAGACTGCGGATTTTTCTGGGAGATTTAATTTCCGCAGTCAAAGACCATGGAACTAAGATCAAATGGAGCAACTGAAATAAAACACCGTGAAAAAAGAATGAAAGCTCTGCCTCGTTCTTTCATAAATATCTTTAGGATAGATAATAAACCTGATAAGCAGACCGCGGATTATTACGCATTTAACATTTGAAAAACATTTCAGAACGTCACTGTATCAGATTGATGTACACGATTTTCATTTTACAGAAAGATCCACAGTCTACTGACAAATTTAACATCCCAAAGGCTATTAAATCTGCTCCATTTCTTTCATGTCATTCTACGGCTTATTAAAAGTAATCGAACTGTTTAAAAATTCTTATACCATATCATCCAAAATTCCGGGTCAAATAATAGTTTCGTTAAAAGTGATTTGGTTTTAAAAATTCGACGTGAGTCAAGATGATTTCTCTTTAAGAAATACTTTCTATTATGGTATTACAGATATGTATTAGTATAATAATCTATAAAAAAATACTCCAGTTATAAGCTTGTTCACATATGTGTATGCGACGTGATACAACAATCAAATTTCAATAAATAAATCGAAAAATTCTCCTTATCAAATACAGTTTTCTTTCGCGAGAATTAAAATGTCATTTTGTCCCGATGCTCCCAGCGCTGATTTCTTCAAGATGTGTCGCATCGTAGAAGTTTCCTGAATTTCGCAACCGAATTCGATCGAAAAACCGTCTCACGGGAGTTGCAGTATTATTATTACATGCACTATATGATATCGGCGCTACAGGTTCGATCAAAGATACAGAATTAGCAATTTTGCAGTATTATAATTTCAACGTTTCGGTTCGGTTTTGAACCATCATCAAGAAAAGCCCGCGTTTGCTAATTGTGAGAACAGTACCGTTCAAACCTTCTTATTGACAAGTACGATTTCATTTACTTTGATTTTCATTCTGTTTTCTCACAATTAGCAAACGCGGACTTTTCTTGATGATGGTTCAAAACCGAACCAAAACGTTGAAACTACCCTAATAGCACAAAAATATTAGATAGATATTTGTTTTCAAATATTGGAAAAATATTTTTTAAGCCACACTTTTTCTTTTGAAAAAATATTAGATCTGAATATTGTATACATGTACAAGAATAAACATTATCTGTATATTAGGAAGAAACATTCTATTTCTAATATTAAATAAAATAAATAATATTATTTAAATATTAAATAAAATAATATGAAATAAACATTATTTGTATATTAGGAACAAAATATTCTACTTCTAATATGAAATAAAGATTCATTTAAGATTTAGAAAAAAATATTTTTCTCTTAACATGAAATAGTTATTTCCTCCATATTTAAAAAGAAATATTTCTTACTTATTATAAAATAAATATTGTATGTATATTTGAAAATTAACAAAAAGATTGAATCTCTTTTTAATATTATATGAATGTGTATACAATATTTTGTGCTACTAGGGTAAATATAATACTGCAAAATTGCTAATTCTGTATCTTTGATCGAACCTGTACCGCCAATATCACATAGTGCATATACAAAATTTACGATCGTTAAAACTGAAGATTATTATTATTACATCTATACAACCGGTCGATTTATTTTTCCGTATCAGCGAGGAATGTCGTGGCAACGACGACGGGAGAGCTGCCATTACAGAAAGAGATTTCCGACCGTCGAGAGAGTGCGAATAATGCGCACTCGAGCAGAGAGACACCGAAGAATTTTGTGTGACCATTTCGAGTGGATATCGGGTGATTGCGATGCAGAGAATGCACTCGACGCGTGGGAGCTAGGAATGCGAGAGATCCGAATGTGTTTCAGGTGTGTGAATGGTTATAAGGATAAAATTGCACGGTCCTAGAGTTTGTCGACGGTAGTACTCGTTAGCGTCGGCGTCGTTAGTCGTTAGACGTCGTTACGTGTTGCTGTTATTGCGTTCTCGCGTTCTCACATTACCGTTGAATATGGTTCAATTACATTTCAATTAAATCGGCATTCGGTTCACGACTCCCGTCCGCTCTTGTAACTTTCTCATCGTTATGCAAGGAAATACAAGAAATTTTCTTGCAAACAGTAAATATTAGAGAACAACAAAAAATAATAAAATACGTTTTTGATAGATTTTTTTCACATATATCCAAGCATGTACAATGAGAATATGCTATAATGTACAAGGTTATTCTAGAATATACAAGAATGTATAACAAAATATATAAATATTCAAGCATGTAAAAGAATATATTAAAGAAACAGGAACATACTAGAATATACAAGAATGTATAACAAAATATATAAATATTCAAGAATGTAAAAGAATATATTAAAGAAACAGGAACATACTAGAATATACAAGAATGTATAATAAAATACATAAATATTCAAGAATGTAAAAGAATATACTAAAGAAACAGGTACATACTAGAATATACAACAATATACAATAACATACAAGAACATAGAATAATATACAAGGATATACGAAAATATACTAAAAAATACAAGAATGTACTAAACTATACAAGAATATATACAATAACATACAAGAATATACAAGAATATAATAGAATAATATGCAAGGATATACGAAAATATACTAAAAAATACAAGAATGTATTAAAATACACAAGAATATACATGAATGTATAACAATATACGGTCACTTGGTACCATTAAAATTAATTAGTGTTATTCGGGGTGGGGGGTCAGGTTTAAGCGAGACACCCTGTATACAGCATTTAAAAGTGAAAACGAGAAACGTGATACTATTACTCGTTTCCCAGCAGAAACCAAAATACGAGAGCAGAATATACATTTCCGTTCGTACGCCGGCAAAGCGAATTTGTATCTGTAATAAATGTCGTAAATAGAAGGAAGGAGTTTCCTTTCAGCGAGAACGCAACTCGAAGAAAATGTCATTACCGGAAGCTGAAATAACGAATCCCTTTTAATTACAGTCCGCCCGATACGAAAAGAAATTAACTCCCCGTACAATCTGTTCTTCCGCCGACTCTCTCGTGTTCGACTGCCTTTTAAGGACGACTAACAGCAAGACAGTGAGAGGGGTGGAAGGGGAATATTGAGAAATTAGGAGCGGAATGAGCTCCCCGTGACCACCATGATGTTTTCCGCCATCCCACCAAGGATACATGGAAACGAATTAAAAGTAACGGCTACGTATAAATCAAGAAGAACGTGTTTTTCAATCATCGTTCGATAGACTTTGAACGAGCATCTCTGTGTTTGTTTGCGTGGATATTAGAGTACCGTGCTCTCGCTGCCTTTAATTAAAAGTGCATTCCGTGAAAGGCCAAACTCCGTCGAACGAACGTCTCGAACTCGATCCAAGGGACCTTAGACTTTCCGGGCAAGCCTTTCCTGTTTGCAATTTCTTTTCGATCACCACTTCAACTACTTGGACCCCTGTAATTAGAATTCTTCGCTGAAAGTAGTCAGTATAATTCTCTTTTGGGGACCGAAGAATAGTTTCAGCATTAAGAAGTTCAGCGCCGGCTAATTTCCTGGCTGATTTAATATTTGCCCAAGGATCTGATGATGCTTGGTTGCTTTTCATGAAACTACAAAAACGGTTTCGTAGGAGAATTTATTATTGAATATACGTACATATATATATATATATATTGAATATTCTTGTGTTTAAAAATGTTGGCCTGTTTTAATGAATGCAAAATGGTTTTGCAAGTCTACATCGATACGAAGATGCAGAATACTTTTATAGAAAATAAAAATCGCCTGAATCATTTGTGAAAAACAGACTCGGTTAGGTAGACATACGTTTCCATTATCAATAATTTTAACAACAACATCGTGCATTGAAAATGCATAAAATCTACACTTTAGTGATTATCAAAAGTTGTGTCTAGCGTGTAACAGTTGAACAGCCATAACTAAATATTTTTAATCTCAGCATTATAACTTTCCTTGGTATTAATCAGTATGTAAAATAAAAGTTGTTGATATGATAAAAATAATTTCATAAGAGATGCTTGTACAAATATCTTTAATTTAATTTATCTTTAAAGTATAAATATCTTTTAAGACTTGGCAGGTTTATTGTTAAATATCTGAGATTCGTTCAGAGTGGACAATAACCGCTTTTGAAATTGACTCACTTGGGAATCCCACATTGAAATGGGTATATTCGGACCATGTTGTTCGCAACCTTTTCACTGTTAACGTTGCCAGGGGGAAAAAAAATTGACAGTACTAAATATTAAATGGCTCGTCGTGGAAACGTTTGAATATTCACGAGTTAATTACACGATGCGCCTTGATGCTCTGAAAACGTCGAAGTTTAAGGAACGTAGGTTGCGAGGGAACAGAAGAAAATCCTTTAAAGAGCCGATTCGACTACGTGTAAGTGTGTTAACGACGGTAAGAAACGACGGCGTGGAATAGCCGGAGAAACGAGGCACGTTTTTCCGTAACGAACCGACGGTCCAGAATTTAATTTTGAAAGGCCTCGCTGCTAAGAGACTTCCCCCTCCACTCGGCTTTATACGTAGAATCTGCGTTGTGGTACAGCAGTATTCAGAAGTTTCGGTCTTTTGCAAAAGATACTGAAATCAAATGATTCAAATCATGCTGCTCGAGAGTGCAGCATAAATTTCTCAGGTTTTGTTCGTATAAGCTGAATAACCAAATATCATTCTTTGATCAAGATTACTACACAATATTAACTGCAATGAACCTACAAACATAGTAGCTTCATTTTTCATTTAATTAATAATCATATTTGTTGTTCCTCTCTACTTGTGTAAATCAATTTCTATGTACGGGAACGTGAACTTAAAGCAAAAACTACTTATGGATTAATTAATCCGATGAATCTCATTATTGCAACAATCATACACTATTTATAGTCGTATTGATTTTTTCATTGAAACTTTACGAAATTTTCAAATGCAACTACGCAGGATTATACGATAATACCATATCCATAAAAAAAATTAAACCGACTTGAAAAAAAAACTAAAAAAGAAAGTATAAAATAATTTCCATGTAATTTATTTATATAAAACGCATCTTTGATAAAATTGATTAAAATAAACTATTAAATACCATATTAAATACAACACAATCTTCTTTTCCGCAGACTTGTCAACATAAAGTCCACAAGATACAACGCTAATTTAAATTAGGTATGCTGCGGGACGTAATCCTCGCAATTTCGTCTTGAAAAAGGACTCGGAAAAGGATGCGGCAAACACGAGTATGCAGAAGAAATGATTCGCGGATTAGTTGAGGATTCGCGTCGCGAAACAACGAGATGGTCGGTGAATTATTAAAATAAAAGTCACGACGATTTCCGCAGTCCGGTCAAGCTAGAACCGGAAATGCCACAATCTAAAATAGCAGATCAGTGACACCTAGAATTCTAAAGCCGCGGATGTGCGAGAACTATCCTGCGAGCAGGCCCCCGTGGAATGAAATTTCACGCTTGCTCACTCGTCCTAGCCATCCGTCTTTCCTTTGCCATTTTCTTCCTGATCCCTTCGACTCGTGTGTCATCTTATTTCGCGATCGAGTAAACCGAGTCGCCCTCAAAAATAGTACAGACACTTCGCGATAAAAAATCAATTACCCGTTGCCGGTGTTCGATTGCACGGTAGAAAAATCGAAAAAAATATTCTATGCTCGCGACAATAACGAAAATGCTCAAACTGTGAAAACTTACACTCAGTATTTTATCACTTCTACGAGAAATCAGCATTTTAACTCTTTGCACTCGGAGATATTTTCACTCGAAAATTAAACATTTCTTTCAACTTGGAATAATTCTATTTTACATAATCTTTTTTTTAATTTTAGTGGATATGAAATGGATATAACACCTTATACATATTTAAATTTTTAAATCGACAAAAAGAAAATTTATTTAATGTAAACAATATTTTGAATAATTGTACAGTCACCATTCGAGTGCTAAGGGTTAATATTCTGAACAATTTGTGGACGCTTATTGTAATAGCTAGGATATGCTGGATCTTTCTCAGAATTTTTAATTGAAGAGGATAAGAGAAATTACAGTGAAGCCGGATTTCTCCTTTGTCGCTCCATTACTATCCCTCCCTGTCGAAAGGGTTAAAAGTATTTTCTTTGGAGATTTACTTACATCGAAACAAAAAAATATATATACGTAGAACGCGTTAGGTACGTGTCCCGCATACAACGTGTTAAGTGATACGATGCAGAGAACAATCCCCTATAAAATAATCAATAAAACACAGCCGCGAAGGCAAGGATGTGCTCGCAGCCTACTGCGCTTTAAATTGTGATTACCTCGAGACAATTTACGTTCCTTTCGTACGAGACAAAGAATCGAACAGGCTCGAATCAATGTATCATGAGCAAAAATACGAACGATGTTTCTTATCACATGGCGTTTCGCGGCAGCAAACTTCCAGCGACGTTACACGCGAGATACGTTGCGAAGGAACGAGCACGAGAATAATGTATGAATATACTTCAGCCGCAGTTATAAATTTATTTTCCCATTTTTTTACGGCTACCCGTTCCGTGGAGCACGCCAGTAAGATACACAACGGGTGGAAAACTTTTCGTCCTTTATAACGCAGCCGTTCTCTCTTCTTCGTCGCTGGCACGGAATAACGTCGGTTCAAAAATAAATATGATAAATACCTTCACGCCGACGGTTTCCCCTTAGTCGATTAGTTAACCTCTTATGTAGTCTTGTAAATTTTGCCGAGAAGATGCCGAAAATCCAAGTTTCAATGTTGGGAATCCAGTGGTTCAAAAGTTATGCGTGTTTAAATGTAAATGCGTGTTGAAACGTCCCTTTACTGTCCAATAGCCGTGGTTTGCATGGACAGTGATCGAACCTGGACACTATTTTTGTTTTTATTTATGACTGCGGCGCATGATGACTAAAGGAAAAATGTAACATTGTATTATTAACCCTCATCCGTCCCTCGTTACAAGAACTGAATCAATCCCTCGGTGTCAAATCGACACAGTGACACAAATAAAAAAAATTTCAATGTTTCTTTAGTCAAATAGATGAGTTAATTTTTACCTCCTAGATTTTTCGATTATGTGTTGCGCATTAAAAAAATAAAAGTCGCACACAGTTTCGGGAAAGTTTACTTAAAAATAACAGAACAGTATAACTTATATCGGGAAAACTGTGTGAAAACGACACGAGGGACGGATGAGGGTTAACTTTTCGTAGATAAATGAACGAAGCATCATTTTCTGCATTTGATTTTCCAAAATTTTCCCCCACGATTAAATGCTAAAGTTCAGTGAAAAATTGATAAGAGTAGCTTCTCCTGAATTTTGTAGAGTATTGGTTTGGAATTAAGCAAAATCTGATTATTAATTTGTACGAACGAATTTTAAGAATGATATAAGTATGCATGTCATATGACTGAATATGAGTGTGTATGTATGTTTAAATGTTATATATGTTTTTATTGATTTACATGTTATATATGTTTTATAAAATGAATGTTCTACGTTATAATTTTGTTAAAATAAAAACGACAGTCCTCTACGAGTGATTGACGAAACATCACGTTGTGTCGAGTATCAAGTCCCTGTCAACTCCTTACAAATTTGAAATGAGCACCTAAAAATCTATAAAACTGGCCATTTTTATTAATTTAAACTTAGACGAAGCTTCGAAAATGATTTTTGTCCGCGTTCTTTTAACAGTAAACGGGCTTTACTTTATATAGAAAGTGAAACTAAGCAGAACGCCGTTAATATAGGAATGGAAAAGGTTGTTTAAAAAGTATTTCTACAACGTGTCGAAAAGCTGGTCCACGTAGCCAACTATTCGAAGAATTTCATCGGTCTGACGAATAACCACGCCGAGGAAATTCTGATGATCCCTTTACCGGGCCGACGATGAAGTCGCGGAACGATGTCCGCGACAACGACCGGTAATCTCCAATAATCAGGATGATAAATGAAGCTGCAAGTTCTTTCAGTAATTTTTTCCACGTCCAATACCTGTCGACAACAAACGCCAAGTATCGGGAAACTTTGATCGCCTTACTGCAAAAAGCGATACGCATCGGATTACTTCCGATATTCAGCTCGCCGCGCCGGCGAAATGAAATTCTGTTGGCCAACGTGTGTAATTATATCGTGCAGTTTTCTGCGTGAAATTCGATTCGCCTCGAGTGAAGCAGCCATTTGCACGGCTTATGACATAATTGCGTTACGGTACCACGTAGCAGCGTGGCCCTTACTTCTGTACGGCTCAAAAATTTTTCCAACCACCCGAAATTGCCACGCTAAATGCTTCGAAATTTTCTAATGAATTTCCATTATCCAGTCGCAAAATTTACCGTGTACTTTCTTACAAAATTTAACAATTTTTGAGAAGGTGGGAGTAACATATATTACAATATGAGGGTTTTCTTGAAATTTTATATTTATTGCTTCTAAATTATGTATTAGATGATATCTTTGCGTTACTTCTTTTTTGTGTATCGTTAAATAATCAAGAATACTGTTATACCGAAGAAAATTTAAGGGGTGGTTCTCCATGACAATATAAAACCAAAATGAAGAATTAAAATATTTCATTTTTAATATGCTCATTTTTAAGATGCAATTTAAAAAATAACGAGTCACACGGTGAAAAATGGGGGTTGTGACCTATACCCCCTCTTGAACGGAGAATAGAGCGGTGAGTAAGGCCACTTTTAATATGCTAAAGATCTACAGTTGAAAATGGTAAAATTGTAAACTGGGAAATGCTAAAAAATTAAAAAATTGTCAAATTTGAACGTTGAACAGTAGAAAATTGTGAAACGAAAGTTTCGAATTGTAAGGAATGAGGAAATGCTAAAATTATACTATTTTAAAGTTGCAAAGTAGAAAAATGTGAAACGATGAAATTGTAAAAGTTCAAAGCAGCAAATCCTAAACTGTCAAATTCTAAAGTGGCAAAGTTGTGAATGGTAAAACTGTGAAATTGCAAAATTGTACAATTTTAAAGTTGCAAAGTAGAAAATTGTGAACCAATGAAATTGTAAAGAAAGAGACAAAGTTCATAGCATTTCCCATACGCTCTCCTCCTTTCTTTTTATTTATTTATTTAACGTCGCATCAACCGCTAATAATTATCAGCGACGGAAAAAAGAGTCGTGTGACCGAAAAATCACACAAAAAGGACCGCGAACGCAGCCCCGAAGAAATTTATAGATCGGACATTGGGTAACACGATCCAAAACCGTCGATCTAATCCTCCCCTAAACGTGTCCGCTTTAAACCCGATACAAACGAATAAAAATTTAACAGCCGGTTTTAAACCGACACCTGAACGAAGGCCGGTCGATATATCGCCACGCACTTTTACCAGCTGTTCGACGCGGATTTAATGTGGATTTAAACGTGCTAGAATATCACCCCGGCGAAATTTCAACCTTTCATCCCCCACACGAATTTCCATCTTTATACTCTTTTAAATGGAACCACGGCTCTACATGCGCCCGGCCACTCGTGGAAACGAGTCGGATGCAATCCCGACGAACCTAATCTAACACGAAACACCGTTTAACACGTGGCGACCGTTAGAAACTTGTAACCAACCCTCTTCGCCCCAAACGCGTCCCATTCTGAACTTGCACAAGCTGCACGCAATAAATACCGAATAAGGAACGACTGCTTAAACGCTCGCTGCGATATTAAGTTTCACATGGGTACCGACTCATTTAAACATTTAACAGGGATGTTGGTCCCAACGTTGAAAAACGACGCTGATAGAACTATAACAGGATATGGTTATTCCTAGGAAGAAAGGTTTTTAATAGAATTATATTAAAGCTTTTAAATATTATTATATTTCGATGTAGAATAAGAATATGAAATAAAAAAAAATATGGGTCTCCATTTGAAAAAATGAAGTTACCCTTCATCTTACCCTTAAAGGACCATTATAGAAAAATGTGTACAACGCCATTAAATGTGCCCCTTCGTATGAAGAATATTTTCTATAAAATATTATTTTCATATTCCTGCTGGTAATAATTGCTTGTCTCAAGATAAATGGACCAGCCTGTATATAATTTTGAGCAACTTTGACTCGGAGGCGCCACTATTTATTCTTGTACCGTTATTTAAAATATTTGTCGCATTATTTACTAAATTCCTAAACGTATTTAATATATTGACCCTTAGCACTCGAGTGGCGACTCTGAGGCGGCACTAAAAATTGCTGTACTATTATTTAAATAATTGTTTACACTATCAGATATGTCGGTATCTAACCAATTACTACACATTCAAGTATTGTATGAAGTATTATATCAATTTCATATTTATCAAATTTAAAAAATCATAGAGAATGGAAATATTGTAGGTCAGAAGAAACGTTTAATTTTCCAGTTAAAATACCTCCGAGTGCAAAGGGTTAATAAACCACTGAAAGTATTGTAACCAATTGTAATGACGATAAAATTAAGAAAATCATATAAAACGGAAGTATTTCGGGCCAGATGAAAAATTCGGTTTTCAAATTAGAATAGGTCCGAGTGCAAGGGTTAATAATAACAGGATTAATTGGAATATGCTGGTGCAAGGGCAGCAGAGATCCAGAATAATAATTTCGAGTGAACTGCGGACAGTTCGGCCGCGCATTGGCACTTTCCCCGAAAGTCAATAAAGACGCGTACGAACACAGCGTGGAAACCAGTTCAGAAGAGTACGAGGATGGAAGTACGAGTGTGTAGCTGGAGGTCCTTTCGCAGCCCCTAACACGAAACCGCACTCCGCCGGCATTTGCGTTTTAACGCGCAACGCTTTTACTCCGGCCAAATCGGCCCCTTTCTCGTCCCGACCCGCCATTGCCGGCTGATCCTCCGATTATTCGATTTATTTCAACTTGTTTTCAACTGGTTACCGCCATTCCCCCCGCTCTCACGCTTCTCGCCAACAAAACGCAACATCAAACAGGTACTCGTTACACCCACCGAACGCGATGCTTCAAAAAAACCAACATTTAACCTCATCAAACGGTGCTGCGAACACTCCTCGTCCGCACGTAAGTGTCGCATAAAAGAGTTTTAAAGTCACTTTCGAAACAGTTCCCTTTAAAAGGATCATCCTTCTCCAAAGAAAAATGAGAAAATGTACAGGACCCGAAGAAAAGTGAAACCGGAGACATTAAGGGTTTCTGGTAACTAACGAGATGAGAAAAACTGTGTTTAATACATACTACTATTAATTCTCCCACTGAGAGAAAACAATTTTGTAGAATATTTGTGACTCCTTAAAATTATTCCCGTGATGTACTAATTTCATTTCAGATTTGCAAATGTATTATTCGTATATTCCTTTTGTCACAGGACGAAACTGACAAATAATGTTAATTTGATAAAGTTGTCCTTGAGTGAAATCTTGAAACTACCAGAATGTAAATAAAATTATACTGTTCCATTTAAAGAACAGAGTTAAACAATTAGTAACGTATGCATTTTCTTCTGTCCCACCCTGTACATATTCCTACCTCTCAGATTAATTATTTAAAATTATAAGTAATCTGACTCATTATTAGAAGAGATACTATTGATAAGAATATATATTAATGATAAATATTGTGTTTAATAAGCAATGAAATAATTTATTGTTTACAATCCCCCTCTTTAAGGGTTAAGTGATACGCGAAAGTTTATTTTTCTAGTGATTACGGTTGTCTCTCGAGGAACAATCTCTCCCTTGAAAGTGAAATTGTTTTACACACATTCTATTCGCAGCCTGGCTGAGCAGAGCTTAATTTGACTAATGAACTTGCGCGGCGTACCATAATCTATAGGCATAACTTTGGTAGCCGACACAGGCATAATGAAAACAACTAGGAAATAAATGTCAGTTTTAATTATTATTATATTACAGGCTTATTTCTCACACGTAGGACGAGACTGTTAACTGACCGTTCAATTTATGTCAATTAATGGTTTTCTTATTCGCTATTTAATCCAGAAACATTTAATTTATCCCTTTGCGATTTAGATTACAGCAATGATATGTTTGTGAAACAGGGGAAAATTAAACAATTAAAAGTTACTGGACGCGCGATCGAAAAGAATTGAATTGAATTCCAAAGAGGAAATGTCTGGAAACGAGAAAGAATCAGCTCAGAGCGTATAATCGACTTCGCAAGAAACAAGGCAATGTTCCTAGTCCAAAGATTCTGATATTAATGATACTTTCTTGGATTGTAAAGCACGTTGAACACTGCAAGAAACAATTCTTCCTTTCAGCGATAATTCACTCTAAAAGCGTAAAATCAACCCTTAAAATTGATTGCATCGTTACGGTGCTTGTTGCCATTCCGAGAGTAGAACGTGATCAAAAAGCAGAGTTTTCTAGTTATATAACAAAGGAAAAGCTTTCATAAGTATTATAAAATCTGAAAAATGCACCGTAATACTCTGAGAGCATTAGTTTAACAATAAAATACATACAATCGTATTTTTCCGTATTCTGATAAACTGCTCGATTTAACGAAACGTTTAATAAAAGTCAACATGTTCATACATTCGGTATCTATAATTTACCTGTCAGAATCGATAACAGTTTCGATGAAAAGCAATTAAATTGAAATTGCTTTTTTCGTTGCTCGTTGTTCGGGAATATAGCACAATGTATATCGTCGAAATGCACTAACAAAGCGACGTGAAACATGAAACACGAATAAATTATATAAGGTAAATATTTATTTATATAAAATAAATTTAATATATCATTCTAACACGATGTTCGTAGGGGAGTTTCTTCAATAAAATAGAAAAGGAGAATGTTATATAATAATATTTCTAATTTACGAAATATTGTAAAGATGCGTCCATAAGAAATTATTCACCATATTTCGTTGGGTATATATTATTTAAAGAATGGCTAAACATTTGGACACTTGTTATTTTCATAAATAAATGCCAGTGGTAATTTCGTATTGTACTTTTCTGTCGCCGACACCTCGACTATATTTTTTCAAGCCTGCGTTTGAAAGATTCGAGTCTGGGACTCGAATCAATTTCGAAATCAGTTTCGTAATCCTGCATTATTGGGAAAGGAAATTCCGCTCGAAGCGTCTTGAAGAGAACGAAAAAGGTGGTAATCCGTCGAGGCAAGGTCTGGCGGACAGGGAGGAACCTTCCACCCGAGATATTGAAGAGCCATTTTTGTTCAGTTTGCTATGTGTGCTGAAGCGTTGTTGGAGATGCTTGTTTTTATTCACTACAAACTCCATTATTTTACCGAATGTTTTATTGTTCCTAATGCGAACGAAACACTCCCGAAACAGTTCTGACGCTGGTGAACAAAGATCATCAAACGGTGCCCATAATGCAGTGGGGGTAGGATTTATTAGGGTGGCTCGCGATGCGTTAGAAAGTTTTCTGAACAAAATTTCATATCTTGAAAAATATAAGTGATACACAGAAATGATTTCGACATGTCAGTTATGTATGTTAATTAAATATAGAATACACGAAATACAAAATGCAATAACCAAAATGTAATTATATAATATGACAGAACCATGCATCAAAGCGATCTGAACAAAGTTAAAACAAACTGAAGAATATATGAAGAACAAAACATAATGCGAGTATTCATGGCCCACGCTGTGTTAACATAATTTATATCTAAACACGCATTGATTATACTCAACACGACAAAAGTTGGTATACTTACTATATGATGATTGTGGTAACTTTGAGAAGCTTTGTGAAGGTACCTTTTAAAACGACTAAAAAACTTGTAGTCCTATTTCCAAGATGTCGTTGTAAAGTTTCCATTTTTCAATTATTGACGCAGTATGATAATATGCAATTGTTAGAGGTGTCCTAATTGTTTAAGCACTCGCTGTACAGTTCTGGTCTAGTAAGAGCGCGCGAAAACTCTGAAAAATAGTTCGACGCTGCAATGCAATTTAAGCACCGACATTTTCAGTAATTATTCGGCTTTTACGAAGACAACATTTGTAATCCTCGTCCGCTTGCCAAAAATAATTACACAAAGGACCCTCAAGCGATGTTTTTCCCATTTCGGCTTTGCATTTAAACTCGACAAATTTCGTAACGAATTTGTTTAATAAGAAGAAAAGAAAAATAATTTATCAATGTTTTATTTGTATCTCTGCATATATTATTTATTTAAAATATAATTATAAGTACTATTATAATTCTATTTACCAATAAAACATCTTCTCGCCAGAGTCCGACTTTACGATTAAATTTTCCACGTGTCTGTCAGACCAGCCTCGACTTCCACAAGATTCCAAAAGTTTTCTTGTGCACGCAGTCAAGAGGACCAAAAATATCGACCGAAGCTGCCGCAAAAGTACATGAAAAAGATCAGGACATTCGCAAGCAGGTGAAGGAAGCGATACAACGATACGAAAAGCCGTCGTTGTTCTTCCATAACGTGTCGCGTTTTCGAGAAACTGCGGATAAGGTGGATAAACGGATCGTGAATATGATTTCGACAAATCCTCGGCCGCCTTTGCGTCGGGCAAAATCGGAATTGTAGAGAAAAAAAAACCTATAGATTTAGTTTTAGCGTTTGTATCCGTTTACGGTCTCGCAATATCGAATTTCAAAGACCAATAGAGAATCCTTTGCTCCGGTGAGGGAGCATCGGAGAATTTCCGGGTCCCAGGAAAATGTCACCCGGAATTGGAATAACGTAATCTTTTCTGATGAAAGAGAATCATTTCGGTGGGAATTAATATTAATCTGCAACGAACAGACTTGTGGAGTCGCGAAATTGTATCTTGGAGATCCGCTCAGTTCGAATTTTTTTAAAGAATTTAGTTACTCATGTGATTTATTGAATAATCTGATTGCAACCAGTATACTCCAACAAATTCTACTATATTCTAATGCATTCTACTATATCGTAATATATTCCACGATATTCTACTATATTATAATTAGACTGCGGATCTTTATGCAAAAATTTATTTATAGACAATCCGAGCATATAAAATACGACATAATTTAGTACGATTTTATAATTTATTTCGGGCCTATACAGGGTAGTACCATGGAAAATAATCAAATTAATGAAAATTCGTCTGTAAAAATTGCAAATTGCATATACATTCGCAGTCTAATTATAATAAAATGTTGGCAACTAAATTCGCGACCTTTTGTTTCGTAATTCCTTTATAGAATCGTTACAAGCTCATTCGGTGCAATTAATCTTTTTTTTTTATTTTTCTTTCTATTATATAAAATAGTTCTGTCACGCTAAAACGCCGAGCGGGTTGCCTTCCGAAGGGGAACTGAAAATTGAAGAACGGGTTGCCTCCTGAAGGGGGACCGAAATGTGAAGAGCGGGTTGCCTCCTGAAAGGGAACCAAAAATTGAAGAGCGGGTTGCCTCCTGAAGGGGAATAGAAAAGTGAAGAGCGGGTTGCCTTCCGAAGGGGAACCGAAAAGTGAAAAGCGGGTTGCCTTCCGAAGGAGAATCGAAAATTGACAAGCGGGTTGCCTTTCTAAGGGGAACTGAAAATTGAAGAGCGGGTTGCCTTCCGAAGGGGAACTGAAATTGACGAGCGGGTTGCCTTCAGAAGGGGAACCGAAAACTGACGAGCGGGTTGCCTCCTGAAGGGGAACCGAAAATTGAACAGTGGGTTGCCTTCCGAAGGGGAACCGAAAATTGAAGAGCGGGTTGTCTTCCGAAGGGGAATCGAAAATTGAGCGACGTGACAGTGTGTATTTATCAGAGATAGAGAGAGAGAGAGCAGGAGAGAGAGTAAGAGAGAAGGGTAGCGGGAGAGAGAGGGGGAGAGAGGGGAGCGGGAGAGAGATGGAGAGAGAGAGAGAGCGAGACGCCGCGGGGGTTGGTGAGCGAAGCGAGTAGGGGGCGGAGTCCCCTAGTTTCATATAAAATACTCGTGCTGAAAAAATATATATAAATGACTTTATTTGAGAGAATGCGGAGATCGCGAACTAAATTGCCAACCTAACATATTCCAATATGTCCAACTATATGTAATATTTTGTAGTATATATCTACTATAATCTGATATACTCCAGTGCATGACAATTTATTAAGGAGTTTTGGTAAAACCATGATAGCTGAATACCAGCTTGAAAAGAAATGTCAAAATAAAATATTTCAAATCTTCTACGATTCAATAAAACATCTCAAATCAATCAAAGTTAAAGACAACGTTAAGTTCTAGATAACGCTTGGAAGAAAAATTCATTGTTATAATTAAAGCGCGAAGTAATTGAATAGCCTAATGCATTTACTTTAATCAAATTTGTAATGACTAATTGACGAGAGTTTCGCTAGCGGATTAATTGGCGCGATACGCCAGCAAAAGGTGTTACGTTGTGCACACAACACGAGCCACATTAAATAGCCTCAAACAACGTATAACACAAGAGGGCCGTGAACACGCTACAGGATATGTTGCATAGTCATGTTGTGAATTCGAAACCAGTTCAAGCTGAGTGAGCAGTTTAATAGATGCCAATCAAAAGATTTACTTTTTCAATGAAAATAGACGTTCTAAGAACAAATATTTTATTCATACGTCATTTATTCGTTGTAGATTCTTCATGTTATTCAGAAAATTATTACATTCAAACATTTTAACAGATGCCAATCAAAAGATTTACTTTTTCTATGAAAATAGACGTTCTAAGAACAAATATTTTAATTATACTTAATTTATTCGTCGTAGATTATTTATATTATTCAGAAAATTATTACATTCAAAAGCAGTTTAACACGGACCAATCAAAAGAGCCGCACTTTGTAAATAAAAACAAAGACGTTCTAAGAAGAACTAATCTGTTCCAATGAAATTATATTTATTCATCGTCGATTATTCATATTGTTCGAAGACATAAATTTCGAACACTTTGTGCGCTCGTATTTTTCTACTTAGACACACTCGCGTAGCACGTTGTGAATATTAATACGACAACTCAGTAAACCGTGTAAAATGCACAAGACAGGGTGAAATATGTATCGCGAACGTTATCGAAGAATTGTTCATGGGCGACGCATTACAGCTGGTGGAATAGCCAGAACACGTATTTATAAATTTCAGTAATAGCGCACAGTGTGGCCACGTCATTAAAGGAAATTCAGGATACGTCATGTACGATCCTCCAGCTGGCGTTCCGCAACTATTCGAAAAACGATTTTTTAATTGTTGTGTTCCGAAATACGGCCGTGCCGTACCGTTTCGCGTTTGTTTGTGTTCGTTTGATTGCATTCAAGTCGCGGAAAAATGCTTCGGTGCCGTAAGAGGCCAGCGGAGGGAACTGTTAAATCTGTTCCGTGACTGTGAAACACGCTGGTCCACTTTCCCGAATAAAAATATTGTCGAGTCCCCCTCACCCGTTGGAGCTTGGAAACTTGCAGCATGGTGACACAAATTATCACCTGGGATTTTTGCACTCGCGATTACGTCCCGGCTCCTCGCGCACAATAAAATACAAGCTCATAATAGTCGTGAATATTCTACGTATTATTTAGTAACGTTATGCTCTCCTGCGACAGATTAAAATGTGAATTTACGAATATCACGAGTTTAGGTTAAATCCTGGAAGAAATTGCAGCGCGCATTTACAAATTTATTTTATTTTATTGTGCCGGAACTTTTCGATGCTTGTGATAAAACATTCAATCTTTTCAGTAGGTAAATTAACTCATTGACGTTTAGGATACATCATACTTTTTATATTAAAAATTATCTCCATCGATTGCAAGAAACAGAATTCAAATAGAATGTTCGTTTTTTCGGAATAATTTTAATACAGGAGAAATTATATATTGACACCATGAATTTACAAAATTTTCCTACATATTTCGATTTCATCTACTGAATCTTCCTATAAATGCATAAAAATCGGCAGTTCTTTTATATAAGATACAAAATATTGTACATACATATACATATAATCAAATACAAAGTATAAGAATAAAATAAAAAATCGAGAAACTGTTTCTTCATGAAATAATATAACAACATGACAGTCAATATTTACAGTATACACTGGATCGAAAAAGTATTTGAACATTACACGTCCGATTCTCAAAATATTGTCCATATTTAGATTGTGATAATTTTGCAAAGACAAATAGGGCAAGCATTGCAGCTGGGAAATTGAAGACTTATTTTTTCTGGCATAAATTCGAAGACTGTACCGTCCCCTTTACGACTCCATAAAAATTGATGCACAATTGTTTTTTCATAAGAACAAAAATTAGGAAGCAGTATCGCTAGGTGAAACTCTCATGGGGAAATCAGCAAGTAATATAAAGTGAAAATGCATTCGTAATTCCACTAAATCTCGAGCCTGATGTTTCTCGAATAATCTGTTAAAAATGGAAATTATGAATATGGCTTTGTACAGCTTTAATACGGCGCTTTTGACCTGGAAAACAGGTGTTTGGAAAAAAGAAACGTTATTTGGATGAAAAATTAAAACATTCGATTGCCTTATCTGTGTAAACAATATACGCCGAACTAGTATGTGTTTCGTATGACCTATATTTTCAAATACGTTGAAAATTTAAATTCACCGAAAGTATTTTATACACTGGTTAAAATAACATTCACATATTGACGGACTTCGATGAATACCAAATACCGATACGGGAGAAGGGTGAATAACTCTCTAACGAAGCTAAATTGAAATGGACGAATTATCATTGACCAAATCGTACGTTAAAAGCTTGCAATTCCATCTGGTACACGATCGAGTTACATTTCCAAAGGAATTCGAATGATTACACATTAACACTTTGACTGGCTAATCAGGCTTGATACAATATTCACTGAGAATCGACATGTATCTCGTATAAAACAAAAATTACTACAACTCAACGTTATTCACTGTTTCATTTTCTACACGACCCTTAGTCGTTATTATTTATTTCACGTAACGTCCAACGATAAAGATAATATATATAATGTCACTTTTGTCAATTACATGATACAAGCAATATCATTTTAAAACAATAATTATACTTCTTTGTACATTAATTAAATCACGTTGCTTTATGTTATTTATGCATTCCATTCTCACGTAAAATTATACATTCTGCAGCTAAACATTTCCTAAATTGTACTAGTTGCAATTTACATAAATACTGATTTTTTAATTCAAGTACTTTTTCAGAAAATATAATTAAAATAGTAGCATTATATTTATATTATATAATATAAGAATACAAGAAAATAAAAGCCTTAAAATTGAAATTGAAAATAAAGACAAAGTAGTAATATTTTCAATATTCACAAATAAAATACTATACTCAAATACTACTTTCAAAAATTAGTGCCTCAAATAAATTATTTTATTTTCAAAGAGTACTGCATCAAATGAAATATTTTATTTTCAAAGATTACTGCATCAAATCAAATATTTTATTTTCAAAATTGTACACATACTTTAAAATAAATAGGGCTTGTTTATTATTTACTAGTGGACATGTTATTTATTAGTGGGCACGTGTAACTATAATCCCATGCACGGGGACTAGTGTCATAGAAGGGGAAGGTAGAGTGGGGGACAAGTCTTAATCTTACTGTAATCGTAGATTTAAACTCGGACGATACAGTTCTTCTGTAATACACTGTGCACAGATAAATTCGACACGTGATATGAGAAGAAACGAACTTATCTGCACGCGTCTTCTCCGCATATAAATGTGAATGCAGATGTGAACGCGGTTTCCAGCGACCACGGTCGCTCGATTTGAACACCAGATGCAGGTCATAGACTCAGTCAGTAGTTAGCTACTGAATTGCAATAGGAGAGCTTTTTACATTTGACCCGAATCGAGCCTGGCATACAGATACGAATGGCGAACATAATATTTTCATGGAACATCTAATACTACCTACTCCGAATAAGTTATACCTTCTTCCCTTTCGCGTCCATCCCATCACTGTTTATAAGGTCTGTTGCTTGAATTGCCGTTTAAGCTCCTGGGAATGCATCAAGCCAACGCAGACCAAACGATCTTTATTGATAGCCACAATAAAGAACGTGTACGAATACCAGCTTTTGATGATAGGATAATTATAGTTGAAAAATGATTTGACTTTTTGAATTCATTCAAACAAAACTAATAGACCGTGGATCTTAGTTTTAGAAATGATTTGAATTTTTAAATTTATTCGAATAAAACTAATAGACTGTGGATCGTGATTTTAGAAATGATAGGATAATTATAGTTGAAAAGTGATTTGACTTTTTAAATGTATTCAAACAAAATTAATAGACTATGAATCTTGATTTTAGAAATGATAGGATAATTATAGTTGAAAAATGATTTGACTTTTTAAATTTATTCAAACAAAACTAATAGACTGTGGATCTTGATTTTAGAAATATGAAACAGTGAAAGGAATTACTTATACATGCAGTGGATGATCGTATGGTTAAGCCACTTATACTTTTAAGAAATAGTGGTTTTAGATTTAATTTTACGAGTATCCGTAAAGCAGTGTAGACAATATTATTCTTGTAAAATAATGTCAAGGGATCGATATCTACATAAAAACCCATAGCCTGGTTATCACGAATAAATAATTCAATATAAAAATAAATCTGCAAATTATTTTAAATAAAAATAATGTTGCACCGTTGTTAAATAATATCAATCCCACATATTTCTAAGCACGAACATTCAGTAATAATAACTCCGTAATAGGAGTTCACAAAGCGACGTAAAATAAGCTAAAAAAAAACATTCAATAATAAAATAATAAATATAAATTCAATGAACCACAATATTCGTACTATAGATAGTATAATTTACAACATACAATCACAGTAACGTTCGAACACTTTTACTTTTCCAGATGACAGATCAATTAGTTTATTACAAGATGTGGAAAAATTGTTTGAAAAATTTGCAACTGTTTATGAATTACTAAATTTGTTATCCACAACACGTTTTTTTTAATGTACGTCTATATTGAAAATTTAAAACATTATACATACTTTGTTATATTATTTACCGTCGCATAAAAACCTTTCCTCCCGAGTCGTGAGCTTTACTCGAACGAATCGGAACTGTATAATTCGTGTTTACAGTTAATATCAACGGATGAGAAATGTAAACAGCAATAGCTTTAAAACAATTTTGTATGCAAACATCCGCGTCATATGACAGAACTGTATGTCCGTGTGCCGATTGAGAATCGAAGCATACATTCTTCCTCCATTTTGTCAATTGTAAAAGAAAAATCGAGAAATGTCTAGCATGACACAGATACATTTTTATTGTTAAAAATTAAAACTTTTATCTTTTCAAGGTTGAAAAACGTTCGAACCATAATCTCCATAATTATCCCATATTCTGTAAAGTTTCAGCTTTAATTTGAAGAAAATTTCATCGCTCTATCTCATTTCTATCGATAGTTCTTTGATTTTTAAAGAAATTCCGTCCGAATTGCCCACTGTGCGACGCACAGTGGGTAAACTTGACCTAACTCGATTCAAAAAGGAATAGCTTTCGATAGAAATGAGGTAGAGCGATGAATTGTTTTTTAAATGAAAGCTGAATCTTTGCAGAATATGGAAAAATATGGAGATTACAGTACGAATGGTTTTTTACCTTGAAAAAATTCGTCAAACTTGCACAATTTCAAGAAAAAATCGTTTCTACGTTGCCACGAGCAGAAAAACATTTTTTTATTAACATACCATGTATCATTTCCCGTAGATTTTTTTCACGCTGATTTCAAATATGGCCTCAAAATTTTTCTACGACCTGACTCTTTCAAAAAATTGAATTATAGTTAATCATTTTAACTTCTATTTTTTCAAGGTTAAAAACCAGTCGTACTGTAACCTCCCTATTTTTCCCTTATTCTACAATGTTTCAGCTTTAATTTTAAGAAAATTTCATCGCTCTATCTCATTTCTATCGATAGTTCTTTGATTTTTAAAGAAATTTCGTCCGAATTACCCACTGTTCGACGCACCGTTGACGATCATTTCAGATCCGACTAACAATCGAATCGCATTCTTCGCTAGCAACGTTCCAGGGATCCGCGTGATTACACGAAGTACCATGTAATCTGAAAATAATATTCTCCCGGGGACACTGAACACTCACCGTAATCCCCGTGGAAACCGTGGAAACCGTTGAAACCTGACTGACAGCCGCAAAACCAGGCGGTCGCAGTCAATAATTAGGAACAATCGTCGCGGCTTTCAGACAATTACTATTTAGCCACGCATTAACCTGTCCGATCGCATGGTCACCAGTCCGAAACTGTTTTCTGTCAGCACAGTACCAACTCGATTCTCACATTAGCCGCACACAGATTCTCCCCGAGCATCTATCATACTCAACATTGGCCCGGTTCAGCTAGCGACAACTCCGAATGCGTGTAAGACAACAATCACCAAACAACGGAGTCGATACACTTCACAAGAAATCAACTAATCAGTGAGTTTAAACCGTAAGAACACAAAAACTCCGCACAAAAGAGATCTGCCCGAACCATCCGAAGCGTCTTTCTATCGAACAGACCCTGGAAACACCTTGGCGACCGAGAGGGTGTCGGTGCAGAGAGGTGTTAATTCGTGGACACCCATCGAACTCAAATGAAACACTGAAACGCGTGGAAACAAGCCAGAAACGGCCAGCAGGAGTCCGAATATGAAAATTTAGGAGCCTGATCACGGAACACACACAATCCTCGTTGCTCCTGTGCGTCTTTGCTGTCACTGTACCGAACAATTTCGAAGGATATCGTTAATCCCTAAACGATACTTGGATAGTTTCCGTTTGAAGATTGTTTTCTTCCACTGGATTCGATCGTTTCGAACACACGCGAACACGGTGTTCCCGAGAATCGATTTGGAGCGATCGCGGTGAGATCGATCGTCAAACGGGAGAGCAGCGTGGTCTCGGTGAATGATCGGTCATGACCACTCACAGAGATGATTCTTCTCCGATCGGTTGAACGAAACTGGCACCGGGTGCTCGCGTGCCACTACGAAAAGGGTCACCTGGCCCGAGGAGCGTTCCGTTCCGTGGCGCGTCGCGTCGCGGCGCGCGTCTCTCTGTGCGACGCACACCAAACTGGCGCAAGCTCTTCCGTCGACGACGCGACGCGTTCGGGAGAAAACTACGCGAACCCTCGTGCTGTCCGGAGCGCGCGAAAACCGACGCGCCCGGCGTCGCACTATGGGCCAAACCGATGAATTCTCTGCCAAAATCAAAGAACTTTCGATAGAAATTGAGATAGAGCAATGAAATTTGTTTTTTTAATTTGAAGCTGAAACTTTATAGAATTTGGGAAAAATTAGGAGATTATGGTACGAACGTTTTTTAACCTTGATCAAATTCGTTAAACTTGTACAATTTCAAGGCAATTCGGAGGAATATTGTTTCAAAATCAAAGAACTTTCGATAGAAATCAGATAGAACGATGAAATTTGTTTTTTAATTGAAGCTGAAACTTTATAGAATATAGGAGATTATGGTACGAACGTTTTTTAAACTTGATCAAATTCGTTAAACTTGTACAATTTCAAGGCAATTCGGACGAAATTTGTTTCAAAATCAAAGAACTTTCGATAGAAATCAGATAGACCCATGAAATTTTCTTTAAATTAAAGTTGAAACTTTACAGAATATGGGATAATTATGGAGATTATGGTTCGAACGTTTTTTAACCTTGAAAAGATAAAAATTTTAATTTTTAACAATAATTCGATTAATTCGGACGAAATTTGTTTAAAAATCAAATAAGATAGAGCGAGGAAATATTTTTTAAATCGAAGCTGAAACTTTGTTCAAAACCTGTAGTGGAACGAGCGTGTATCAAGACAAGCGAACGCGAGCGAATACGAGCGTATCCGAATAGACGAAACAGACGCACTTTGTCTCACTTTTTGAATGTTTACAACTGACACGCAGTTCACCTGAAGTCCTCGCGAGTATCGGTCGTTTTTATATAGCAATCTCATAAAGCCGTACTATTACTGGGTTACCATGTTTTGATCGACACGATTTGACCGTCAATAACTGTCGTCGACACTATGTTTTCCTCGACATTGTGAAATGGTCGACAAATAATTTGACCGACACTATGTTTTCGTCGACGTATTAGAAAAATACTAGAGCGTCGTGAAATGCACAGTGATATGGATCTTTTAAAGGCTTTAGCACAAAATATATCGTTTTGATTTCATTACTTGATATTTGTGTAATTATTGTACAATTTTGTTATGTTTTGTAATCTGTATATGTATATGCGTAGCATTCGTTCTGTTCATTCAAATTATGTATATGTATTTACACAATTATGTTTGAAATTAAATGAAATATTATGATTCTTGTTCATTTGTGTGTACCTATTGATAAAGTCTGGTGGGTGCATTTACTTGTGACTAACTTTTCTTTGCATTTTATTGTTTTATTCAGCATGAGAGTGATTCACTATTAAATATCATTGCTAATCGAAAACAATTTTTCTATAAAACACAGCAACGTTTATCATCATTAATTTTAGAAAATTAACTAAATAGAAGCATTATTTATTTTAATGCTTATATATTGATTACAAACGAATCAACAATTTCAATATTATCTAAAAAGACAAGCACAACATTCATATTTGTTAGACTTTGATACAACGAGTCTGACTCGTTCAAATACGAGCAGAGGAATTAAAACTATTATTTGTCAACGAGACATAGCATAAAAATAATATAATAATTTGTGAAGTAACAGAGAAGATTTTCCATTTTCGCAGAAAATAAGTATACTTTAACCAATATATGCATGTGTACGGATGCTGGAAGAAGAACGTGTAACAGCCACCTGTGTTCGTTCCCTAATCCGCTATTCAGAAATCCAATTACAGTTACACAGAGAAGTTTCAACTTCAATCCAGATGGAACACATGCATCATCTTGTGCACAATATCAAGAATCGTGGATTCGATTCGAACCGTATCGTAATCCACGAGAATGAAATTACGAATATACATATACAGCAGCGAAGAGGATCGGTTATGCTATAAAATTCGATATCGTGCCATAGCACGATAGGTCATGCTATACTAACACGACGAAAACGAATAAAAAAGAAAACAGTTCCGAATATATGAATATATTTTCAGAATTTATTAAATAAAGAATAGAGAACGGAAAGAAAGGAAATATTTACCGATATTTATCAGCACAGAGATCGCGACTGATCACTTTATCGAAAATATTAATGAAAGTATTGATTATAAAGGGTGTCCCATTTAAATCAACCGAAATCAAATATCTCAAAAGAATATCAAAAGCGTATATATACGCTTATGATAGTGAATAATGTATACTTGTATCTATTGTTATAATAAAATAACTTCCAATTATAAACTTCCATTATACTTGATTGCTATAATTTGATATTTAGAACTTCGAACCGATATGAGTAATCGAAAATTTTGATCCTTCATAAAAATGATAAATAATATCTGCTTCTAAAGAATATCGATCCATCATAACAGTTTCAAGGATCAAAACTGATATCATAACTAATTGAAAATCACACCCATTCCCTATCGTGACATATAAACAATTGATTATTTTCTAAAAGAAGTGTTCGCACTGATTCAATTCTGTTCTCCGCTGTGCACGATGTGTATCGTTAAAACCAGAGAAGCAAGAATAGAGACTCTTCTACTGCAGAACGTTTTTTCACCCGAAATTTTCGTTATTTCAAAAAAGTTTCGTTATTTTCGCAGCGAGTGGTCTACATAAGTTCGAGAGAGGAAGTTGCGGTGCACACGAGCAAATGCAGTTGCGCTATCAAACTGTAGCCAAAGTGAAATAAAATTATCTGCGAATATACAGTGTACAAGGTGTCCACGAAACAGCAGTTTCAGAGAGCAACTTGGACAGAAATAAATTGAAAGAAGCGCGTCCTCCAAATGATAAGGGCTTCGACTGCGGTGCTTTTAAACTTTCGCCACCTAATCGCGCGAGAACTCCTAAATGGCCGTTTACATCACGATTGCAGGGACATTTATGCTAGCGAAGTGGAACGAGGCTGATGCTCAAAAAATTGTTTCGTAAAACAAGATGCATCCTGGAGATAAAACTAGAGAATTACATTAGTGTTCGTTGACTGATGACAATGAATGTAACGAATGTCAACCATTCCCTTAATTGATTTAATTATTGCTAGAATTGTATTTTATTGCATTAATAGTTTCTGAAAGTTGCAATACATATAATTGCAGACACGTATAAATTTGTTGTACGTATTAAATTACATATATATATATGTATAAAATACATACTAAATTTATTGTACATATTGTACATATAAATTTATTGTAAATTCCTATCTTTATGCAACGATTTTTACAGTTACATTAAAACTAAGGTATCTTTCAGCTGTCTAGAAACATCCAATAGTCTATTAACATGATTATAACTGTCTTTGAAACAAGATAATAGTCTATTAACATGATTATAACTGTCTTTGGAACAAGATAATAGTCTATTAACATGATCATTACCATGATCATAATACAACAGCCTATTATCTAGTTCAAAAGCTGTACGATAAAATAGCTATGAAAAAACGATGATATTATCGAGGAGACTTTGCGTAAAGCACGAAACACGATTCAGGTTGGCATTCGAGAAATCGATTCGACGTTAAAATTGTATGAGAGAACACGAGGCCGATGCGAAAGCAATTAAATACCGTATATAAATTCCGAACAGTGTTCAATTATTTTTCAATCGGCGTGCATGTCCGGATGACAAATCACCGAGCCTCAAAAACAGAATCCGGCCCGTTCCGTCGGGCTTGGATCTCTTAAAAATCGAACGGCGAGGCGTCGATTCTATTTTTCGTTTAATCTGCGAACGCGAATCGAATTATAAAGTCGACGAGGCACTACAAGGCGCCGATGTAAAACCGCATTACAAAATGGAATTGAATTTTTCTTCTCCTTGTTCGACGCCCGAACGGTGACGATATTTTCTCGCTTTGTATGACAATGCATCGCGAGAACGTTTCGCAGAACACAATACCAAAAAAAAAAAAAAAATAAAACATCTATGCTGATCGTAGCAAAACTTCGAAAATGACAGTCGTCAGTCCGTCGGCTGAACTAACACCAGCCTGACTGTGCGTATGGCAGCGTTACAAACCCGATATGCCCGGGAGGTACGTACGACCGATATACCGAGGACGATCAACGTCATCGAATCACACGGACGTATTGCTCGCTTTTCAACCTCCTCTTCTACCCTATCGCAATGGCGCAGTACTTTCGCGAAGGGGAGTTATCAAACGCGCACCCCCTCTCCTCTCGTTCGACTCAAATTATACGCGTAAACTCTCGTATCGTTACTAAATGTACTCGAATGTTCTTCATCCTCTCAAAATTCTATAAACTGAATCACGAATCCTGATCAGTGGATTACTCCTATTCGATAGGAATTGTCTGACGCGTCTGATCATCGCCAACCAATTCTACTTGATGCATATACCATAGCACCCGATCGATCTTTAAACTCGATTTTCTCGGAAGCGAGGCGCCAAACGGAAAATATGTAATCCCTATTTTTCACTTACTTCAATTATATGTTTATAATTACAATATTTCTAATATTGTTAATTATTATTATTATTTATTTTAAACGGACCGAAGTCCTTTTATACAAATGTATGCAGTTTATATAGTATGACAGAAAAGAATCTTAATCTTAAGTCTTAATCTAAAATTTACATAATTATGGACAGCGCGAAACTAAGCAAATATAGGTATTATTAACGAATAGTACATCGAAATTTCGTTTTGAATGCCTGTAACGTGCCATTGAAAAAATCAATATTATTATAAAATGTGTGTTGAGCTAGCAATAATGCGATTTAAAGGATTTATTGCTCCATATGAGGATTTGGATTTCATTGTTTGCCTCAGGACAGCAGGACAATCTATATTATTATTTTATTTAGTTAATACTTTAAAAAGTCCAGAAAATTTTTACAACGATATCAATTCTCATTGTACACTTTAATTCGGTCAATTTATATGTTATTAATGACACCAGAAGAATCTTCCAGAAGAAAATTCAAAACTACGAAAATATGAGCAGTAAGCAACGAATTTTTCGGAGTTCAGAATAGAGTCAAATGTAAAACGAAACGAAGAAGCACGATTGTGGAGTCTTTTATAAAAGTTCTTGATTAGGCTGTGCCTAAATTCTTTCGGTGTGGATAACGAGTAAATATGGAATTATTAATAGGCTTTGCTGCCTATTTATACTGACTTGAAATTTCCTAGCGTTATTTGTATACGTTTCGAGGAGCTCAATAAGCAAATCTTGAGGCGCTTGGTTCTCGAGTCTAACGAAACTAAGCAGCTACCTAATTAGCACAAATATATGTATATATGTATAAATTATATACATATTGCTGACGCTCATTACTGAATAAATACATTTAGCTCCTGTATATTCGTCATGCGAAATGAAAGTATAAAACAAACAAACGACAAAACCTCGTTTCTCGGATCGAGGCCCGTTCAGTCTGCATCGAGCGAAACAAATGTTTTGTTTAAGCGTCTGTTGCGAAAAGAATGGGAATTTTATGAGAATTTCTTCAGGCGAAGAAAGAGTGAAACGGTAAACGAAGGTTAATGGAGTGAAAACCAAACGTGACTTTCGTCTTATGAACACGACGAATGATGTTCCCCTTGCGTTTCAAAACTTTCACTACTTCCTCACGGCTGTCGAAAAACTTTTCATTTCAAGAAGTTGAAGTGTTTTCTGCGCAACTTGCTTTCGCAGAGCGTACGTTCGAACAGTTTGCATCTTCGAAATGTTCATTGACAGCAGCCAACTGCTCCCTTATGCGTGAAATACTTTTTATAATGGCACATTGTGAAGAGACGTTCTGCAAACGCCAGTTTCATTTTGCCTTAGATGTTTTCAGTGTTACGTCGATCTCAGAAACAATAGTTATTGTTCCTTTTATTACGGCATTTCGTTCTTTTTTTATCACTACCATATAACGTCTTCTGTATAATTTGCTTTGGAATTCGAATGGGCGATGAAATCGCAGTAAATTACACAACCGACATAATAAACATGGTGTCTGAAAAAAATGTCGGAGAACCTTGAAAGTCTGTAATTTGTAATCTGTAAATTCTATCCTATATTATTCGCTTGTAAAGGAAGAAATGCAGGATTTTTTCTCCTTCGTTTAATTTGCAATTTTATACCAATAAATATTTACCTTAATTAATGGAGCTATATGTCACTTTGAAGCTCGCTTAACGCTCTAATTTATTATGCTTTTGATATTTAATTTTATTAAATTGAAGCGATTAAAATATTTTAGCTGATAGAAATGACAAAGCTCTATTTCCTTATATTTCTGAAATTATCTATAATAATAAACATCTAGTATAATTAACTACTATAAGTAACTGAAATTTATCCAATCAATTATCATGTAAGAAACATCGTAATATCAATGATTATAAAATAAAAAATGTACGATCGGTCATTTGATAACAATAAAAGACAAAATAATGAGAAGACTGAAAATAAAATTTTCTTCAAAAATGGAGCTTCTGTGTTTCAACCATTATGCAATTTTGCTTGCAAATAAAATCCGTAATCTATTATTCATCGACTGTACCTCTTTGCTCTCACGGCTCCGCGACGTTTTCGCAAAAGCCAACAGCTTTGTTTACGCGTGCATACAACATAATTATATTAATTCCCCTAGAAATTGCAATCGTTAACTTACTTTCCGCGGCGAGTGTACGTCACGTCGCAGTCTCTAATCGAGTAATCGGTAGAAATGGTTAAGTGGTCGAAAAATAGCCGTCGGAAAGCTGCGCCGTAAATCAGTTTCGCAATAATTGAACGATGGACCGAATACCATTATAATTTCTAGGGGGCTATTGGTGCGCGCGGAAATTTGCGGCTGCGACCACGTTTTCCTTGTGGCAGCTTCGGCAGAAACTTCATCAGTTGACCACGCACGATTTAGTGGCGGTACGCCATCCAGAGAGACCGTTTTCGTCCCAACTATACAGAACCGACTAAATCCGGAATTTTTCGACCGATTTTACGAATACGATCTAGGTAAGGCAAATATAAAGAAATCAAGGTGAATTTCTTTTCGATCGAAATTTGAATATATTATGAAATTGATGATTTCGGCGCAAGGTTCGATCATTTATAGAGAACAAGTGTGCAATTATTTGAACATGTTTCTCGACGTTTCGATCCCTGTGTGGATCTTTCTCAAAGAAACATTTTTTGCGTCTGAAAAATAGTATATGGATAATATATTTTGAAAAACCATATTGTGATTCTTTACAAAATTTTCAAATGCAACTACGCAGGATTATATGATAATACCATATCGATTGTACCATTATTAAATTTTTCTTTTGTGCATGTCCTTTCTTTGTTATTAGACGAGCAGTATTGTATCTTTCTCTTTTTTTCGTTTCTTTGATATTGTAAACACTTATGTAAAAGGGCTTCAGCCCGTCTAAATAATAATAATAATAATAATAATAATAATAATATTGTGATACTGCCGCATGAATCAATAAAAGAAAAGAAAATAATTGCACACTTGTTGTTCTCTATAAATGATCGAACTTTGCGC
Organism: Lasioglossum morio; assembly: GCA_916610235.2. Lineage (NCBI taxonomy): Eukaryota > Metazoa > Arthropoda > Insecta > Hymenoptera > Halictidae > Lasioglossum > Lasioglossum morio. The sequence goes on from OU744323.1 coordinate 1,134,398, forward strand.
CGAAATCATCAATTTCATAATATATAAATAAATCAATTGGGCGCCGTTTACAGGCCAAATCGATTAACTCCACTTTTTTCAAATACTTTTAATTTAAGCGTCAAAGCACTTGGTTCGGTCATAACTTCTTCTATTTGTAATAAATTTGCCAGCTCTACGAAAAAGTTACTTCAAATGACGTCAGAAATCGCCCCTTACAAGGAATTGTACAATTTTTCGGACACTCCGTATAATATTTAAATTAATGCTTTCGGCGATACAGTTTCGATCAATTTAATCTATTAGCAATTGTACAATAAACTTGTTTTCTTTCCTAGAACTCTCATGGTTTCAAATCCAAACAATCTTGACATCAACGCATAAAAACTTTCATTGTGTGCGAGTATTTCGCCATCCATGATAAATAATCAATTATATCGATCGAAAATTATGAATATTTAAATTAATGTTTCGATCAATTTAATCTATTAGCAATTTTGCAATAAACTGGTATTTTTTCCTAAAACTCTCATGGTTTCAAATCTAAACAATCTTGACATCAACGCATAAAAACTTTCATTGTGTGCGAGTATTTCGTCATCCATGATAAATAATCAATTATATCGATCGCAAATTATGAATATTTAAATTAATGTTTCGATCAATTTAAACTATTAGCAATTTTGCAATAAACTTGTCATCTTTCCTAGAACTCTCATGGTTTCAAATCCACACAATCTTGACATCGATGCATAAAAACTTTCATTGTGTTCGAGTATTTCGCCATCCATGATAAATAATCAATTATATCGATCGCAAATGGTGAATATTTAAATTAATGCTTCGATCAATTTAAATCTATACTCCGTATAATATCGTGCTTTTACTCTAACGAGCATCGTAAAATTATTCAATTTCGTTCAACATTTTTACGTGCAACAACCTAATATAAACTAGCGAAAGAATATATTGACATTCTCCTGGAATTTCAACTGTTTTTCTTTATCCAATGAGTTTTCCGGATTTACGGACTTGTTAAAAGCATTTTCGGATAAAAAAAGACCGGATATCTGCTTTTTTACCATTTCGATGGCCGAGCTCGGTACATCTTACAACACTGTTAATTTCATTGTATTACGAAAAGGTTTCACGAGCCATCGGTCGCGGTCACAGTGCTGTTTCAATGGAGCCGGCCTTTGTGAAACACGAAGTAGTGCACATAGTGAGAACTCCATCACTCGAACCGCTGCACACCGGGACATTTGCAAAGGAAAGATGACCGAAACTATTTTAGCATTATTTTAACTATAATTTCATGGGATCGTTAGATCCGTTTTGACATAGTGACATTTAAAATATTTAAAAAATTAGTTGTATCGAGATTCATATACGACTGAACTTACTATTAAAAACAAATGAACTTGCTTCGTAGATCAAAAATAAAATATTGAAACACTCACCGAAAAAATGCAGAACCCTGTCTCACTTGCTCCTCCTGAAAAAGAAAATTCGACAGTCCTTGTGAACACGAGAACAACCCAAATGATTTTTACTTTTCCATAATAAGTTTATCAATATTTCAACCGCTTACTTTCAATTCTCTAAATGTTTACACGAAAGTAATTATTACTCGAGATTCAAGTACCAATGATTATTATACCACGTGTATTACTGAATTTGAATAATTGTTTTTTTTTCAATTTACAGCATACATAGATTCGATTCAATGATTCAGTGAGGTTTCAAAAAATAATCGGTTTACACACCTCAAGACGATACGTTTCTATATAGATACTAGCTGACCCGACAGACGTTGTCCTGTCCAAATTTCTATAAATTTGTTTGTCGATAATATAAATCCCTATTGAAATGTGTAAATTCCAATTGAAGTATTGATTAAAAGCTGCGACGTTCGTCTTTTGTTGTATTGAAATATGATTCAAAAAGCACTTTTAGTTTCTCCCGAATTTTCCATTTCTCCGAGCAACTTTTCCAATTTTTTTACCTTAAAAATCTGATTCGGACTACAACGAACATTAAAAAAAAAAAATTATCCAAATCGGTCCAGTCGTTCTCACGTGATGTCGTGACCAACGAACAGCATTTCATTTTTATTATATAGAAGATAAAGAAGTACTGTAACTATATTCGTTAGAATACCTGCAGTTCAAAGTAGAACACAAAATTGCATACACCGAATTCGAATGCACTGCGCGCATAGAAAATGATAACTGACCACTGACAAGTGACCGAGTCTAGGCGTGTGTTTTATAGGCTTTGGAACCATTGGCGTTTCCCTCTACTGGTGCTCAACAATCAGTCAGGAACCTTGAGAAAAAGATACGAGGAAGAATATCGAGAAATAGAAAAGGATGTACTCTGCCGCTATCTATGACGTGGCGATCGGTTAATTGGATATGGACGCTTCTTTACGCGAACGTCTGATAAATTACTTATAATTGGTTGATATTTTTCTTCTTCCATTCACGATGGCTGCGCGAAAGATCGCCAGCTACGCATCCTTAAGGACAAATTCCGTGAATTTTCATTTGTAGCAAGTTCTGTGCAGCTCCTTTCACGCGACACAGTAGGGACTCTCTACATTGATAGCATTTTAATTAATGGATTTACGAAGTATTCCTCGCATCCACTACAACGATTATTCATAGACACGGTGTCCAAAATTGGTTAAGGTCTTTATGCTCGCGCATGCATATTAAGGTTGATATAAAATTGTAATTAATGGAATCACCGATGTTAATAACTTTTCTTTTTGTCGATCGTATGTTTGAACAAACTTAATGTTCTTAGCGCACCGGTTCGATCAATTTAATTGAAAGCAATTTTGCAATACATTAATCTCGACGTTTCGGTCTTTGTTAAGACCCTTTTCAAGAAAATAGTGATTGCGTCTGCGAATTATTAAAAAAAAACACAAAAGGTGATATTCTGTTGATGAGTACGTTTAAAATAATTTTTGAAATATGTCAATTTACTTGATTAATGAAATAACTTAAGAATTATAGAAAAACAACACGTACTGTGCTCGTGTCTTACTTGTAAGCTACTAGAAAATGAAGTTCAATAATTTACAATTCTATTTTTCTTGAAAATCATCTGAAGCAAGATCGAAAGTTCGAGAAAAATATTATTGTGGTAATTTGCGAATAGTGTTTAAAATAATAATTGATAGAATAAACTATATTCGAACTTTTTGAAAGTGGTACTTTGTCTTTAATTGGTGGAAAAAAATGTTTCAAGTTGTGTGGTATTTTAAAGATTGTGTGCATACCTGCTTTTCTAAAGATCCATTTAATATCTATGGAAATGTTTTCAATACAAGAAAGAACTGATGTTAATATTCAATATATGAATTTAATATTGCGCATAAAGAAACGGAATTCTCACCATACTTCCTTAAAAGTGATGATAAACTTTATCTTTACGAAAATCTCCGCGATTTCCACGAGGAGTGGACAACAATGAACACGGGCCAATCAGAGGACGGCTACAGATAACAGTAGCAAAGCCCTGATTGGTCCGTGTTTTCCTCCCATATTTTCGGGGGACCCTGTGTCGAAGCAGGTTCCGAAATAAACGTGAGGAAACAGTAAAGGATTAGAATACTTGCTCCGAGTCTGTGCGAATCGTACAAATCCTTGTGTGGCAGTTCTAAGTGGTAACAATATCAATTACATAGCACACACTACGGCCAATTCGAGTCGATCAATTTTCTCGGGAAGTAATGTTGAAATAAATTGTGTTATATCGATCGTAACATTGAACAATTCTTTGCGGTGATATCAGCGCACCGGTTCGATCAAAATAAAGAGCAAGCAATCTTGCAATTAATAAATTCTCAACGTTTCGATCCTGATATGGATCATATTCAAGCGAGTAAAATTTTTTAATGCATCCGAAAAATTAATATCCTTGTAACATGTGTTAAACAGATACAGAATATGCAGGTAAAAAAATACGTTGTCTTACTTGCATAACACTAGAACTACCGGACAAATCAAAATGACTGATTCGAATTTTTTTCGATTAGAAATATTAAAAGTATAAATATGTTTTTTTGAGAAATTTTTTTAGTTAACTTCTCTATTGAAGTACATATTTAAATATCCCGTGTACGAAATCTAAATAAATGCCATATTGTCATTATGAGAAGGCAATGTATACCAACTGCGTTTGGTGCTCGGTAGTTCTAGTGTTAAACAAATAGTTATAAGTGAGAATTTTTAGAATGAAACCGACACATTGCCGGTAAAAATTCTACTGATTTGTACTGAATTGTACTGAACCATGTGAAGGTTCAGAAATGATCAAATCGATCAATGCCTACACAAGTTTGATAGTTAGCGGTCATTTTGAAATTCCAATGGAGACTATTTTCACGAACCATTGTAATGTTGAAACTTGTAAATACACCGTGGACATCGAAGAACGGAGTTGTCAATTACAAGCTGGTTCTCCGTCTATTATAAGACCGGGATCAAAAGACGGATAAAAAAAAGAGATAGGGGAACAAGTATACAGGTTCGGAGAAGCCGGGAAGCGAGAGTTCTCGATACCTGCTATCTTAACTAATCTTAACTTGCCGGAAACTTCGTAACCAATCCCATAGGAACTCGGAGCCTGACTTCGCTAACATGGGAACCGTTACCGGCCGGTACAGGACTTCAAATTCAATCAGTAATCAAACTACTGGCCAATACAATAATCTGCCGCACGATAAAGTGAACCAATCGAACGTGGCCTCGATTGAGATACGAATTTAATCGCCTGTGGGTATTGATTATTTTTACGCGAATTAAAACATTCGGACAAAATAAAGCAGAAAATCGTGTGGCCACGACGAAACACGTTAATTGGGGATATCGTGGCGCGGTCATAGCTGTCGGAAAAATTAAACTCGGTGTGAACAATTTTTCCATACAAATGTATATATAGAAATATGCCGGAAAATTCGGCTTGCCAGCCGATTTTTATACGAAAGCCACGATCGTGTGCAACAGACTTTTATGAAAAATATTCTGATTGCGATTAACAGGTTTGAAAGAGAAATTTATTCCTTTTGTTAAGTTTATTTAACGGTAAATAGGGCCCCGAATTTCGCAGCATTCATTCTTTTTACAAACAATTGAAACAGCTTTTTTCAATTGTGTATTACGCTTATCTTTAATACCACGAACATTAGAGGCTACATAATAAATAATCAATTATATCGATCGTAATTGTTAAATATTTTTAAATTGATTTTCAATAATGCCTAAAGTTTCGGTTCTAGTTTGAACCTTTTTCAAAGGTAAATTGCATCTAAAAATAAAAAATATATATATTGAAAAGTATGTAATATAGATGGATTGAAATTATAGGCTACTATGTTAAAGACCACACTTGAACCGTCACTGAATCATTTTAGTACGATCAATAAATAGAAATTGTTTAGTAACTGCGTTAAATCCGCAGTCTAATATCGAGGAATTCCTTCTCAGGAAAATATTTCTGTATTTAGAAGAGGTGTGCGAGAAAATTGCGAAATTCTCGATAACATCGAGGCTCCCGAAAATATTCGAGATTCTCGAAATTATCGAGTTAGTAACCAGTATGGAAAATCGAAGCACGTTCGAGAAATGATGTTACGGTTTTTAACGTACAGCTTTGGAAAGAAAATGTTGAAGAATATGGTAAATCAAGCAGTGATTTGTTCTTTAACGTAGGTCTATCGATCATATTGCAGGCGAGCAATTATTCCGTGTATGTTCGAGCTGCCCGTTTGCTCGTTTCTGCGCGTTCATTTATCGCAAATACGAGACTCGATAGAAATATATTTGGATCAACTCTTGTGGGATGCATAAATCAACGTGTACAATGGTTACAAGCACCCAAAGCCGACTGGCAAAAGTTTGAAACACGAGCCAGACGGGTCCAGTGATATCGACTTTACGTCTTTGTGCAATTTTTCCCGAAAAATATATACTATCGAAAGGGTCGATTCGGAAGCGATTGTCGCGAATACTCTGTGTAATTACGACAGTAAAATAACAAAATTCTGACTCCTCGCTCAATTATTTAACTAACTATCTCAGTGGTCAGCAATGACAGCGAACCTCTAGGCTCACACTGTATACCATCTATATATTATTAAGATAAGATAGAGTTTCACGAGATAATCCATTGTAAATATAAATTGATGATATATAAGTTTCGTAAGATAATTCTTTGTAAATATAAATCGATAATACTAAATCTAATTTTTACCAGGGTTTTATTATTTATATTATTTCAACAAAGAAAAGGAAGACATTCTAACAAATTGTAAGTGTTTAACTTCCTCGACTTAAATCTATTTTATCATAGGGGTTTTTCATCTTTTTCATCGTGCAATTAGTTGTTCCACTGTGGGGTATATATGTGGGTTGATACATGACGCATTTATATACGTCTCACGTTCACATGGATCCGAGTAACGCCCATTTCCAATTTACATACTCGCCTCCTCGTCGGATGTGCACTTCAGCTTCTTGCGTACGTGATTCGTCGATGGACGTCTGTGTAAGTACGATCCGGATCTACTGTAGTTTTCGAAATCTTCACATCGGAAAATGTCTCCCTTAGAATCGTTCAAAAATCATTTCTCAACACATTTCCGTCGAGTATTTTCATCTCTATTCACCTCTCTGAAACTCTTTCTTAGATTTTCTAATAAATTATGATTTTCACTTTACGTTTACTTACTGAACGATGTAAATTACTAGTATCAAACTATCTGCAAGAGTTATTTGTATAATTTAAAAAATTTGACGATCTTATTCTTTCAATAATAAATGTTTAATGTTCTCGGCGCTACGGTTCGATCAATTATTACTTAGAAAATCAAAAAACAACTGTCTTGACAACAAGCATTGACGACACACGTGTATCACGATGCCCAAATTAAAGTATTAAATCACATCAAAAACAAACGCATTGCAAATACATCTTGAAAAGGATTCAAACTAGAATCGAACCGTCGATGATTATTCGATAATCTGCAAAATTGTTTTTTGATTTTCTAAGTAATAATTGATCGAACCGTAGCGCCGAAAACATTAAACATTTATTATTAACAATAATACGATCGATATAAGTGACATATTTATTCTTTCAATATTTCTTCTTTTGTTTCAAATTTCTCGTGAACGCATCAAGTCCACAGTGTAATTATAACAAATATGTATGTAGCACCGAGGCTGTAATCCAGATTAAAAAGTTATGTTGTAGAATTGTTCATGAATAATGCGCAGCTTATTTCGAAGTTGAACTTCCGATTTTACGCTTGTCATACGAGCTGACTAATTTATTTCTTTGTTTGTTAAACTTTAGCGAACTACTTATATTTTTGCTTTGAAAATTCCGAATTACCGTCGAGCTTATACAAGTAACTACTGTCACGTTGTAAATATAATCGTCAAGCGAATAAATTGTTTAATCGTCATTCTTTCCTCTGGGACGAATTTATGTAAATGAAATACAATCGAATGCATTGCCTCGATCAACCGTTAATTCAATTGACTAAAAACAACAAATAAATTGTTCAATTTTCATTTTACCTGCAGGGCGAATTAAATGATGTTTTGTAGAAATAAAACATCACAGAATGTGTTGTCTCGTCCGGCTATTAGGAGTGGGATTCTCGAAATAATCGGAATTCCTGAAATGATTCTCGAAAGCACCCTAGTAGCACAAAAATATTGGATATATATTTTTTTCGAATACTGGAAAAATATTTTTTGAGCCACACTTTTTCATATTACATAAATATTAGATCTAATATTGTATACATGTTCAAGAAATGTAAATTGAATGTTTAGAAAATATAAGCTAAATATTCAGAGAATAGAAAATAGATATTTAAAAAATATAAAGTTAATATTAAAGAAATGTGAATATAACATTTGAAATTATATTTAGAAAAAAATATTTTTCTCGTAACATGAAATAGATATTTACTGCATATTCAGAAAAAAATATTTGTTACCCAATGTCAAATAAATATTGTACGTATATTTGAATATTAAAAACAGATTGAATCTCTTTTTAATATTATATGAATGTGTATACAATACAATTTTGTGCTACTAGGGCATCGGGATTAAAAACTCAGGTTTTGTTCATATAAGATAAATGTTATGTCAAACTTTGATCAATATTGATCACGATTACTCTGCAGTATTAAACACAGTCAACCTGGAAATATTGTCTGCTCGAGAAAGATTATATTATTTTGAATTTGATTGAAATTAATATTGATTGCCCCTCTCTCCTTAGGCAAATCAATATTAATTGAGTTGACTACACGCAACTGTTCGATTCCTCTTCGCAGTCACATAACAGCCAACTTTATACCTGTGATTACACTTGATACTACTTCGTCGGTTACATAAGAGAATCTTCGGTTTAACATAAGAAAAGGTACAGTCGCGGCGTTGCCTACGATAATTAAGTAATCAATATACCACTTGATTACTCCAGAAAGAAAAAAATGGCGGATCGATTGATTGATTGCGCAGCACGCGCGAAGAAGTATACAAACACCACCTAAACATTCCATTGAATGCTATAAATAATAATCCTCCGCGTTATTATTACACGCCACTCGAGATAATCCGACGATATCAATGTTGTGTCTATCTACTATTAATATTTATACAGGAACTGCAACTGTCAGATAAACATTTCATAAATCATGATAAAATCATTTCGAAAAGGATATTCCGATATCATTCAAATCGTGTTCAATATTTTTTATGCAAAAGCTGTTACTTTTACTGGCCAATGTTTGTTAAGTATTAGTCATGTAAAATGTACGATCAACTTACGGAAGCCGTAGTACGATAAATATATTTATTACCCATGTGACGGATATGGTGCATTTTAGTACTCCATAAAACAATTTAATGTCAAACATAACACAATATATACCTCAAATGAATGTCAAGTATACCATTACATTAGTTTTACACTCGTGTTTCTCTTCCAAAAGGAGCGCCTAAAAAATTACAAGCAAACCAACAAAAGATACTTGATCGATCATGTGAAAGCAAATAAAATTTATTTGTACAGGGTGGTCCGTTTAAAGAAGACCACCTAAATATCTCATCAGGTAATTTGTGATGCAAAAAAATATATCTCACGCAATGTGCATGGTGTCATGTTATTATACACATCTCAATGTATTTTTCCATCAGTTACACGATGCAATAAAAAAAAATGTAGCTAAGTATCAAAAACCATCGAGAACCTTGATAACTCCGCAAGAATGATCTTCGGAAAAAATATTCTTGCTAGATATTTGGTCCATTGACACGATGCATATTACGTAACAAATATTTTTTGCATCACAATCGCCTGAAGACATATTTAGGTGGGCTTATTTAAAGTTTTGATAAAAATAAAGATAAAAATAAAAATAAAGTCTTATTGAAGTTTTGATAATAACGACGTAGGACCTTCGCGATTCAAAGGTACATTGTAACGCATTTAATTCGAGAGGGATACGAATAAAGATTAAGGACATTTCGAATGCGAAATAGTGCACGGCGGAGTTCTCAATTTTCATTAGGTATCGTCGTTACGCGATTCGACGTGGTGCGCGTGACATGTTCGAGTCAGTTGAACCGTTTCTGCATAGAAAGCGGTAACATGTTCCTGCTGATCCGTAGCCGAGGCAGCGTCTATCTGGAACGAAGATCGCGTGGAAGAAGCTGCAAGAATGGGACAGAGGTCCTAGATCACTTCTGGTGCACGGCACCATAGAAGAAGCCATCCGTTAAAGTTTATATTCCACACTCGACGCTTCCTACGCCACCGGAACTGCAGTGTTCTTGACGATATACGTACAAGCTTGCCGTAAGTCACGTGCAGGTACCGCTACCATTTTCTGCCCACCTTTCTGCGTATTTCAACGGGAGGCCGTCCCATCGAAGAAACGAACCTTGTTAATATACATTAACCTACCACTACCACCCACTCACAATTCTAAAATAGTTCATCTACCTTTGGATGATCTATCATGCGCCACCACGGATATCAATTCTTACCAGGAATCGTGTTTTCAAATGTGTATCAATTAATGAACCTTCGGATACATTTTTCTGGACCATTCTCGTCGATAGACCTAGCAAATCTGTTCTGATTTAAATTGTGTTGTATCGATCGTAATATTGAATAATTTTTTGTGGTGATATCAGTGCACAGGTTCGATTAAAATAGAGAAAAAGCTATTGAATAATTCTTTGTGGTGATATCAGTGCACAGGTTCGATCAACATAAAGAATAAGCTATTGAATAATTCTTTATTGTGATATCAGTGCACAAATAAAGAACAAGCTATTGAATAATTCTTTATGGTGATATCAGTGCACAGGTTGGATCAAAATAAAGAACAAGCTATTGAATAATTCTTTGTGGTGATATCACTATTCCGATTGTCTGACAAGGGGAGTTATCCAATCGTGACACTCTGTTCTGCTATTTGTAAGTAAATTTCTCCGAATCTTGGTAATTTTTATTTTTTAATGCGAAACATAACCGCAAAAATTTGAATGAAAGAAACATCGATAAGTAACTACTTATTTGATGTGTTATTTTCTCGATTTTTTTTTGTCAATGTGTCAATTTGACAACTATGAACAGATTCAGTTCGTGAAATGAGTGACGGATGAGGGTTCATAAAATTTTCGTATGATATGAAACTCGAAAAAATATTTGACAGATATTTTTTATAGCGGCAGAGATTCATGTTAAAGGGATGAAAATAGTTGGGGTGGAAAATCTTATTTTATTAAATATCTCCGAAAGTATTTAGAAAGGGTTTATAGTATTGTATTCCAGCGGTCTGTTAAGGGTCGATGATAAGTTTTTCTGTTTCTGAACAAATAAGCTGAAATTACTCCAGGCTAAAAAAGAATATCATTGATGAAAGAAATGGTTGTTCACCGAGATCTTTATTTGTCCGAACAACGTGGCCCCCAGAGTACTTTTATGGTGTGCTTGTCGAGCGACGACTTCATATCGATTGCAATTTGTCTGTATAATCCAGACGCGCGGCGTGCGCGGAACAGCGGTTGTCGGATGCAGAAAGAGAGATCGGGCAGATACTAATTGCTTTTTCTGTATGAATGTTTCTCCGCGAGTTCCTTGTTTCTTAAGCGTCGCTAGAAAGAACACGAACCAGATTCCCATTCTTCGATGCTGTAATTTAAATTAAAGCCGTACCATGGCTCTAAACTGTTCATTCGCCGTCATTGGCAGAGTTCTTCAAAAGGAAATGGAGCGGGTGAATTAGGATGTTCCACTGGCTCTCTAAACTTTAAAAGGTCCTTTGAACTTCTACAGCTTTCAAATGTTTACAGGCAAACAATAGGTTTTAATAGGTGGTTTGAATCTTTCATTAATATATTCTTAACCATAGTTAATAATACAATTTACTTTAATACGTTGTTCTCCAATATATAAAAGATAGATAAGTGTAAATATTATTTGATATGTGAATATTATTATTTCATACAAAAATCCTATAGAGAAAAGCACTTTCATTTTTTCCAGAATTTTTGCCATTAATCCGAATCGAGTGATGCGCTTACCAACGAACAGCATTTAATTTTTATTTATATAGATAAGTATTCAATAATATATTTATTCTTGTTTGTTTGTTTGGATTATTAATGATGTTCTTTGTAGTGATATCAGCGCACAGGTTCGATCAAAATAAAGAATTCAAAATTCTCACTCATAACTTTTTGTTTAAGCAAGTAAGACAAAGTATTTTTTTAACCTTCATATTCTTTATCTGTTTAACACACGTTACAAAGATATTAATTTTTCAGATGCATTAAAAAATGTTTCTCTCTTCAAAATGATCCATATCAGGATCGAGACGTTGAGAATTTATTAATTGCAAGATTGCTTGTTCTTTATTCTGATCGAACCTGTGCGCTTCTATCACCACAAAGAATTATTCAATATTACGACCGGTACAACACAATTTATATTAATGTTCGTGTTCCGTAAATTGTTCATATAATCAAAAGTGTTCCCCGACTTAAAAAATCTAAAGCACCACTGTTCTAAACTGATAAAATTATAATTAGCAAAGAATTAAATGAAATGCCTTCTCCTGCTCGATTAGCAGCTAGAATCAATGATCGATAAAACATTTTCCACCGTCCTAGAAACTCCGTATCTCCGAACGAAACGAGGCCGTACCAGAAAGTGGATGGCCGAACAGCAAAAAAAGAGAGGATAATAAACGATTGTGAATTTCGTTGGAGGAAATTCGTGGGAAATCAGAATATCGCGATAGCTGTGAGAAAACATCGAAGCCTGGCTAGATCGTTGGTGCCTCGATAATCCGAACAGGCGAAGTAACATGCACGAAATAGCTGGGCCGGCGCGGCGCGGCGCGGCGCGGCGGCGGTCTGCAGGACAAGGAAATTCCCGCAGTAGTTCGTGTGGCGGTGTCTCGACCGATAATTAGGTATCGATTTCCACGTGCCCGGAGAATGCCTGCAATAATCGACTTCGCACGTTCCACTATCCTCCCCGATGCCGCTGTTGACCGTGCTACTCGGGATCGAGCTATTTGCTGCATTTTTCGATACACTCGTGGCCTCCACTCGTGGAACTCTCGCCCTATCCCCCAACATCCATTAATCATGAAACACGGCCGCGGGATTGAGAAGGGATCACGGAAATCAGGCAAAAATACCGTGAAAGAGGCCGCGCGCATAATTCACCCCCCTCGAACTACCCCCGCTTCGGAAAATATCCAAGGAAACGATTTGTAGCGCGATCGCGGATTATCGCGACCCGGTATCCGATCGGACGTCGAATTAACGTTCGTTTCCTGTGATTACCCTCGGCGTAACAAGGATTCCCGTTTTTACAGGTCGTTTCTTTCATCCTACACTCCCTAACATATTTAGTGAAATGTACGAAATTAATCTATTGCTCGATTATAATCGATTCGATTAAATTCAATATTAGTATGTTTCAGTTTGTTTATTAACCGTTCAACTTTCTAACTCGAGTGATCCTCACTTGACGTGTAACATTTAACCATAAAGGTGTGTTTCCTTCGTGCTCGTAATTTCATTTGCCTCTATTAATAAAACTTCGTTTAAAAATATTTAAAATATGAAGTTGAACGTGATACATTACTTTCTTGTATACAACTTGTATAAAATACTTCCTATGTGGTCCAGATATTAAAGGCCTGTTAATTATTTTCGATTTTATTAAGCGTTGTGCATTAAAAATATAATTTCATTTCATTTCGTTAAATGAACCTCTTGAATTACAACAGGCTATATAAACCATATTTGGTTTAAAGCATTAAATAAATAATAATATTTCCCCGAGTAAATCTGAAGGAAACCTGTACGTCTCGAGCACGGCTCCTTCCTTCCGTTACAAGCAGTCAATAATTCCCAATTATGTAATTCGCTGCACAGCTGTTAGGCACAATCCGATGATCTGTTTCGCGAGGTTGCAGAACATGCTTGTTACGCATGTAACAGCAAACACACTTGACCGTGCAATTAATCCAAACTGTTATTGTCATCCGCCACATTGTATGACACATTCCGATGCTCGCACTGCCGATTAAGGTCTTGCAATCGTGTAAACACATAGCACCAGAGAATGTATCAAGTTAACCATTTAATTTGCACTAGAACTAATGTGCCAGTGATTAGAGCTTGAACGCGCTCAAATGACCCACTGAGATTCAGGCTAGCCTGATCTGACGCGAACGGACGCAAAACATGAATGATTTACACATCCTCGACCGTATTTGTAAATTATAAAGTGCAACTGGTTACTTCAAAAGACTACGTAATGAAAGACGAAAAAGGTATTTAATCTCTTCTTTGCATTGTAGCATAAATATCTAATTTATATAAACTTTCTAGGTATCCTAGATAATTATTTAAAAATTCCTTCCAGAGATTCACTTACGTTTGATTAATTAAATTATATAGTGTATATTTATAATTCCTATCTGATATTCATAGAAATTTACGGAGCTAAGAAACCGTTTACTTATGTCGTGGTAAATGTTAATTCTCCAATACATTATATAGAACATGTAATAAATACTAACTTGAACAGGTTACAACGTAAATGTTGATGCGCCTGTATCGTATTTTTCAAACTACACGAAGCACCGTAGAATATGCAAGTTTTTGATAATTAAAAAATTCTCTAATAAATGTGGACGTTGAACGAATAAATCAATACGAAATAGAAATAAATTCGTGGATCAGTCAAGCAAAAAATTCTACAGCCACGCATAATAGGCTGACGTGGTATGAATGAAATGCTAATTAGTCTGCGATCAGGCGTTCTACGCGCAGTATGAAAAAGCTTTTAAAGCAAATGTGATAAAAGCAAAAGGGGAGAGAAGGGAGAAGTGGTTGACGTGCCGTTCAATAGTTTTCCCGTCTCAAAGAGTCTGCCCTTAACGAGACGCATGTTCGAGAAACGGTTGTTACTAACGTTATTATTTATATCGATTTTACGTTGCTTTTATGACATTTCAAAGCGAACGAGAAACTGCGGAACAAAACGCATAGTCTGGCTATGGAATACGTACAAAATGAAACAGCACAACTGACAAACATTTTTACAAATGGAAACATTAAACAATGCTCTTGCAACAATCTTTCGGAACAATTAAAAATGTTATCACAATTCTTGTCCCGTTGCCTTTTCCATTTGCAGTTGTACAATATGCGTAGTATAATTTGCAATTTCGTTAAAACATAAATTTTAATATGATAATCTAGAATTTGGAATAAGTGCAGTGATGCCTCGATGTTTTTAATTATTTTTTCTATGAAACTGTTAGCAAAGTATCTGTGACACAATTCTGGTTACAATTAGACCACACACGTAACAATTCGGATCATGTTTACTTGTTTAATTGACGATTAATTAAAGATCTGTTAAAAAAAGTTTTGTGCGAGGATGAACTTGACAAACGTTTTCAAGGTCTAATGTTTTTTTTATATGATTTTACATGATGAGTCGAAAATGAACCGTTCTCTTATAAAATAGATCAATTTACCATTACCCCTTATACTTTGCGAACAATAAAATTAACTATTTTTAAATTAATGTTTTATAAATATATTTTACAAATATGGCTAACGTTTCGGTTCTAGTTTGAACCTTTATGAAAGGTAAATTTCGTCTAAAAAAAGAAAAAAACGAAAGAAAAAATATACAATATAATGAAAAGTATGTAATATACATGAATTGAAGATGAAGAAAATATTATTACATACTTGCTATTAATTTTACTAATGTAATTTAACCATTGAACTGAGTTGATGTGAATTGTATGAATTGTATCGAATAAAATTAACAATCAGCCTGAAACGGATAGAGAGCATTTCTGTAATCAAAATGCAACCGTGCTAAACTCCGAATAGCTCCTCGCGGTATAACGTCGAATAACTTTGTTTCAACCACAGAACAGTTAAAATAAGAGATCCGGAAAGTTGAATTCCCGCAACAAAGCTGATATTCACTTCCTCCGGAGAGATTATGATATTATCGGTCTGCTTTTTCGCAAATTCTGCTTTTAACCCGGGAACTTCGACGAATTCCTATTATTTATGCCGAAACTGCGGAACTTCTGTATCCCTAACGCGCACCGGCCCGGCTAGAAACGCGAATTTACATTCGAAACATCTGCGGCTGGTTTTTCTGGAGATCGTAACAATTAACTTCTAATTGTAAGAGCAGAAAGCGGCAGATGTCTCTGTTCTTCGACGCGGAAGAAGCCAGCGAAAGCTCACGAATGCCGATTAGCACTAGAAATTTCGAGGGAAAAGGCAGACCGTTTCACGCATAATTTCTCGACGATATCGGCTCGTGGAACCAAGAACTGTTTCACGAACCAAACCCACAGAAACCGGAATAGCCAGAATACTCGGTGGATTAAGCGCCTCCCTTCCTGCTAAGCACCACCATTTTCGCTGATTCTTATTTTTGAACGGAAGGGATCATTTGGACAAAGTACATTCTCCTACAGAGGGTGATTGGTATTTAGTGCAGAGTCGGGCAAAAATTTAATCAACGATTGACGAATAACTTTCCGCTTCAATCGTTAATTGGAAGTAACAATTAAACACATACTTTAGTCGTTAATTTCGGTTAACGACTACATTCTTCTCAATTTTAATCGTCAATCGGATAATTGATTAATGATTCAAACTGTAATTAATCAAAATGTATGAATCAAAACTGTATGCATACTGTAGAAATGTAAACTGAGTTATTGTTGAGATATATCTCTCTCGATTCAATTTATTTATTAATCAACTGATTAAATTAGTCTCCGATTTTTCGATGATTTCTTTTTTTAATCAACGATTGAATCAATCGTCCATTTTTCAATGATTACCTTTTTTAATCGTACACGTTAATCGATTAATCTTGGTTACAATTTTAATCGATTAATGTCCAACTCCGATCTTATGGTACAACCGAGAAGGGAGTGGATTGGATTAGGTTTTTGCATATAAAATGTTCGATTTCTAAAACAGTGAAATTAATCAAATACTGCTTTCACGCTTCTTGATCGTATTACGGTGAAAAATGAATGTTTTGGGTCATTCGCGTTCTTCATTTACTAGATTGAAATTCATTTGCAAGTGGATCTGTTCTCTAATTGATGTTATAATTTATTCCCGCGAATAAAGCTTTAGAAACGTTCGTGTATTATAATATATATTTTTGCATTTGCGTATACCACGAATTAAGTCTGCGATCTAATAATTAATAATTATGGATGCATTCGTCGGAATTGTGAGCATATGTATAACACTGTAATTAGTTCAGATCAATTTAATTAGATTAGTTGCGGTACAATATTCGTTATATTTCATACAGGCAACATTTATGACGACGACACGATATCGCATGTTAATGTCCTATTAAATATACAATTCAAGCTATTTATTGCTATTGTTAAAGTGATCGTAAACCAAACAAATTGCTCTCCACTGAATCATTTGACGAAAAACACAATTATCTATCTCTAAAATGTTAAAAGATGTGATAACTAATGTTCATTAATTTTTATTATAGTAATAATTATATTCAAAATCATAATATCACTAAAGCTAAATGATTGCAGTTATAAACAAAACTTGTTGACTCGCGATTCGTTGGCTAGTACAAAGCAAACTACAGGTTTATGAAACTTGATTAGCCTTGCAAAATATGAAACTTGTATAACCGAGTCGAAATAGCCAAAGTCTTCGCATCAGCATGAAATATCAACAGAAAGTATGGAAATTACCATTCACGATTTCTTATTCGTGACAGTGAGTTGGAACAACGGTCTATTTTACATAAGAAGTTCCTTTTATTATGCATATAGCGTCAGTAAAAAAATAATGCTTTTTATCCGAAAGACTTTTCTGTATCACGCGATAGGAGAATCAGTTTAATAACTTCAACATAGTACAAAAATCCCGGGGATCATGGCACACGTAACTTTAAACATATGAAATTTAACAAATTATTTGGAAAAAAATATTTTCCTGAAAGAAATACTTACATTTATCAAATGATTATAGTTTGAATAAAAGTAGCATGAATAAATTCTGTAAAATCAGTTCGAAATCTCCAAATACGCTTCATCAAAATATTTTTATACGAACGGATTCATCGTAATTGTTTGAAAAGACGATTTCCAGTGAAATCTAACCAGAAAATCAGCACACGAAGATCAAGGAATTTCGTAATAATTAATCTGTCTTTTCTAAAATGAATAATGAAATTTTGGTAATATAAATTACTGACAGAAGTCTTTCATTTTAAAAGAGGCACTGTTATGCGGGAAAGTTAAGCAGCCAAGAGCCCGGATACATCCGGACGTGCAAAAGAAAAAAAAACCTCAGCCGCCTCCATAGCTCAGGGGTTAGAGCACTGGTCTTGTAAACCAGGGGTCGAGAGTTCAAATCTCTCTGGAGGCAAATTTTTTTCACGACCCTTCCTTTTTATACTTTTGATGATACTATCAGCCTGATACGCCTCGCGATAAAAGAACCATGAAAACTGAGATTATACATAAAATACTAAATAAAAATACACCTTTGTGTGCCGAGTCGTTCTCACGAATTCTTTGTCGTGCGATTTCCAACATTTGTACAAATTCTGTTCTTCGGAATATTCATATTAAAAGACGGTAATTATTAAAAACTAGGTAATACAGATATTTATCAAATTATTATAAGGGATTACGAGTGAAGAAAATCCAATCTATATATTTACTATACCTATACCCTATATCTGTGTATACTTCGGATTTTTCTACCCATCTCTATCTGGTTTTTATTTTTATAATTCTGATAAGTAGCAAATAACAAATACCAGGAATGATTCATATTTCCCATATAGTTAACAGAGAGAGAGAGAGAGAGATTGTAGGCTCTACAGGGTGTCTCAAAATTCCTTTCATCATCCGGAAAAATGGGAGGTTCCTGAGATCATTTGAAACTACATTCTCCTTTGCACAAATCACATCCACGGCTTTGTTAAGGAGTTATTAACAAAATAACACGGACCAATCAGAGCCCGGCGCGCCAAGTGGCCGACAGTACCAACACGCGTCTAGGTCGCGCTCTGATTGGTCCGTGTTTTTCGTTAATAACTCCTTAACAACGCCGCGGACGGGATTCTTGCAAAAGAAAATGTTGCTTAAAATAAACTCAAGAACCTCGAAATAGGCTCAGCATTGCTAGAAGACTCTCGTCTAGGTTCCGTTTGTTCGATAATATAAAATAATATAAAATATAAAAGCTCCTTACGTTCGCGACACGTGGCAGAAATTATTGAGAATTTCGAAACACATTGTTCCGCTTAGGATGAAGCTCAGGGTGCGCGTGGTATTACTATCTTGTAAATTTAACAAGGTATGATATATCCGCATCCGTTCCACATCAGGCAGAATTCAGACGAATCGACTTACGTCCAGGAGAGGCACTCGCATATGCATAGGAACACTGTTGTTTATGAATGAAACAGATGAACGGAAGACGCTACCATTGGCTGTTCAACATCTGATTTTGTAAACGATTTTACGTGCTGATGTTTCTTTTAGCCTTCTATCTTTATTTTAAATATTATTATGTATATATAATGTACGTCAAATCAGATTGCGGAGAAGTTCAAAAAGTAATCATTTCAATAGATACTTCAATTGTATTGAACAAAAAAAATAAACAAATGTCTATATAGCTTCTGTGTCTCGCAATGAGCAATAACAATTTTTATTCGACTATCAGTGCAATTTATTCAACAACCGGAAAACTAACATTCAAATGATTTTGAAACTGGTATTTAGTAAGATTTGATTCTTCAAGCAAAATTAAGTATTCGCGCAAGTGTTTCCGTAGCTAGCTTTTTCAAGTGGTAGACTAAAAAAAAGGAAGATCGTGTTCGCGCGGTTGCAACGTTTGCTAACATGAAAATAACAAAGAATCTTAATGAATGCATGTTAAAAGCGTCGTTTCATTACACTTCACACCTCTTGTGTGCGCCGTTAACGGTGGAAATCTGCAGTCCGCGGTTTACCGAAATGCAACCCGTTAATTGCCGCTGGCTTTTAGTGAAATTAGATAATAAAACCGCGTATCACGAATATCGAGGAAATTCGTTCGAAATAACCGTGATTCATATCGGTGAAAAGGATTCGAGAGAGTCTTCGTTTACGGAGCGAGAGACGCGAAAATGCTGGGGACTGTTAGAGTTTAATTTAATACGAAGTATGTAACGCAGTTTCTAGAGAATCCAGCAGATTCGGTCCAGTTTCACCGACGGCGACCCGCATGCCACGGTCTCTGATACGTGGTTAGAAATTAAAGTGAGATTCGCATTAGTTTGCTTTCCACGCCGTCGAAAACGAAAGATTCACCCGGTTTCATCCCCTTGATATTAGTCTAACGAAGCTGTAGTCACCCAACTCGAGAATTCTCAGTGGCGACATCTACCGAGGAAAACGACTGGCCACGATCCTCGGTGAACCACTTAATTCAGATTCCGAAAGTTCCGGCAAATTAATTAAACACGTATGTAGAAACGATGACGAAAGAGTCGTCCGGAACACTTCTGTCCGCTTGTAATAATACAATTGTTTTCGCAAGTTCTCCTTAATTAAATCATTATTCAGTGAACTAACAGTTTTGAATATAGAATAAAGTCACACGTAACAAATAAGATTCCGTTTTATCGAACATGTAAGGCCGTTACAGACATTGCGATAAGATAATTCGACGTAGTTCTGTTATCTCGCAAACTAATTACTTATTCTAGCTATCAGTATATTCATCGGTTTCAAATTTCTGTTACTATACGAATTCATTAGTAATTTAATATTGGAATGCGGTAAATTCTGACAATACATAAAACCCACGGGAAAATCATGACAATTGATCGGAAACACTGTGGAAAATCTTGCAGACTCCAATCGTGACATTTCAATCTAACAATCTCAATAATAAATCTTTATGCAAAATAAAAATTGTTGAACCCGAATTAAAACAAACTGGAGTGAAATAGAAATTCATTTTCTTTCGTAATACATTTAATAGTAACAGTTTGTTTTAATTTGGGTTCAACAATTTTTATTCTGCATAAAGATTTATTATTGAGATTGTTAGATTTCATTTAAAATAGTAAAAACATTGGAAGCATTTTAAAAGTATATTATTTTCTTTCGTAATACATTCAATAGGTCGAAAACAATATATTTTTAAAATGCTTCCACTGTTTATACTATTTTAAATGACATATCTATTCACGTTTCGAGAAATTGAGAAAGACCAATTTTCTTTGAAATCAAAATTCTCGTGTTTATTCAATAAAAAGAACACGCAACCAACTCCGTATATTTTATGGTAAATTGAAACCCTCTGTGTCAATAAAGAACCCGTTGCGTCGGTCCATAATTCAGAGACCGAAAGCCAGCCACCATAAAAGAAAACTGTCCCAAATCTTGATTACCAAACAACCGGTTGGTTCCTCGTAAAAATCACCTAAAATCTCGATTTTTCCGCCGTCAGACAAACCTTTTCCCCCATCGTGCGATATAACCGCAAAGAGAAATGAACACGCTTCGTGTTCTTGGACACATCGAGACAATGTCCCCCAGACGGTATATTGTCGAGGGTAGATCATGTTGGGGTGCGCAAAACGATTTCCATCGTTCGACGGATTAGGACCGAACCAGTACGGTTTGTTGATTTTAGCCCCCCCAGTCGAAAACGACGACGATTTGTCCGCAAACATTTGGTTTCCGAGGCTATGGCACTCCACAGATCCGTCCGTTCCCATTTTTCCTTCCGAAGCTTCGCCCTACTACCCAACCGGTAATACTACTGCCTTTTCCCCGTTCTTCGGGGACACATAAACGGTGAGTCACCTATTTTCATCTTCGAATAAAGGAATTTTGTGCTCACTTCTCCGATATAAAAGTTCATTTATTTAACCCTTAAATGCACGATATTTTCTTGACAGTTTCTATTTATGCCTGTGTATTCTATTAAGCATTATCTATTTGCCAAACGGCAACAGAATGCATTTAAGGGTTAAATTAAATTAACAGGACTTCAGCAATCATCTCTCTCAAGGAGAGTTAAAACTAACTACACTTTTATGTGTTAACCCTTTGCACTCGGAGCTGTTTTAACTGGAAAATTAAACATTTCTTCCGATCTAGAATATTTCCATACCTTATGATTTTTGCAATTTTATGGATATGAAATACATTACCTTATACAGTACCTAAATATTTAGCAATTGATTAGATACCGATATATTTAATAATGTAAACAATATTTTGAAGAATGGTACAGCAATATTTAGTGGTGCCTCAGAGGGGACAGCCGAGTGCTAAGGGTTAATATAACCGGACAAAAACAAGGGATTGCAGGATAATGGGGGAAATGATCAGGCTCGAGGATGTAGTGAGCGGGAAAAAAGATAGAAAGGTTGAAGAGTGGTTGGAGAAGTTGAGGAAAAAAAGAGAAAAGAGAGCATAAATAAACCAAAGAGAATACCAAACAAAAAGATGCAAAAATTAAGCGGGTTAGTGATAATTAGGATACTAAAAGAGTAGAACAGGGTAGGAATGTGTGAGATATAGAAATGAATGAGAGAAGGTATGGAACGAATGTGTGAAATAAGATAGTTTTGTATAAATAAGTTAATGTATAAACCAATTCGCATTTTCTTAGCTCTAAGGCTGGAAAATAAAGCAATATCTATCTATCTATAACCGGACAAAAAAAATTGTTCTTCTATGATATGCCTAAATATTTTTTGTACCATTAAAAATAAATTTAGTTTGCCTCCTTCAGCTGATACACCTTGTCTATGAAATTTTGTGTGTGCACAACGGTGGCTTATCATTTTGTCCATTACCAGTGTAGAATACTTTCGAGGAAAATTTCAAGCGAACCACCCTGTATAGGGAAGCTGAACGTGGCGATTAAACACGGACAAAAATGGAACACAGGGGTGCGCTTTCGAGTCCTTCCCGATTTACAGACATTGCGCAACACGACGGCTGTTTGCACGGAAGCCGGCACTTATTTCACCGATGCTTCCCACCAGCGCAACGTGCCCCTCGTACATTTCTCAGATTAAAGATTCAGGGCCCACAGCCGCGCCGTAGTTCGCTCCGTTCTTTCTTCTTGAAAAATCACCCGTTTAACCTGACCATGCTCTCCCTTTTCAACCAAATAATTGAATTACGCAGCAGGGAAACACGTGACTTCCGTCTGCGGCCTTTCTTCTATTCATCATGGAATCTCTTGTAGTTTCTTGCGCGATTGCTGGCAACCCGAAGCTTGACGCAAGAACCGCACTTGGTAAACTGAACATTTAGAAAATTTCGTGATAACTACATTGCGGATTTCATACGTTTACAATAAAAATATAAAGAAACTATTTAAAAATCACGCTTCTATGAAAGTGCACTGAAACGGAGAAAAGAATTTTTGTTAGATATTAGTGACTATAAATAAAAGTGTGGAACGCTACACTATATCAACTTAACTTCCACGCTTTTATTTATTGTCACTAATATCTAACAAAAATGATTTTCTCCTTTTTAGTCCATTTTAAAATTTGATTACAAGATTTCACGCATACAAAGAACTTCAGAAGAATTTAAAGATATCATTTGCCATTTAATAAGCAACAACTTGATGAAATTGTTTAAAAGTAACAGCGTAAGAACATTTTCATCACTGCAATATTGCTTTTATGTTGCAAAATATTTTTTCTAGGTTTCGTAACCATTGACACGCGACTCCACTTTGGATCTGCATAGAACAATAATATATTCCATGAATTCTCAATTCAAGTAAATGTTTGTTCGTATTATTTTGTTTATTTGAAAATACGTGACATTAAACAAAGAGCTATGAATAAAAATGAGTCGAATATCTCCGCGCAAACAAAGCTAGTGTAGATCGACGAGCGATTTATAGATATTGTTTATTATTCTTTTTATTCAACTTTGAAAATCTTGTATATCTGTTTTATATTATATAAAATTATATATATAAAAGTAAATAAATACTTGTAAGATTGATTTGTTCTTATAAATTACGATGACACCCTTGAAATATTTTTTATTCAAACTTAAGCCTTTGCACAAACGTTTCTTCTGACCTAGAATATTTCCATTCTCTATGATTTTTTCAATTTGGTAGATACGAAATTGATGTAATACCTCATACAATACTTAAATGTTTAGTAATTGGTTAAATACCGACATATCTTAATTATTTAAAGAAATTATTTCATTTAAAAAGAGTAGCTTACAAATTATGATCAGTTATTGCATTTTATTATAATTGAAGGAAGGATAAGACGTGTTTAATTAGGTAATGTAGTAGAAAAACGTAAGAAGAGAGAGACAGAAAGAAAGAGATTGCCTTTCCAATTTTTTTTCTACTTTGAATGTTGCACGAGGAAAGTAAAGAGCGTCATAATTGACTTCCTGCCGCAGCAGAGATTGAAATTTCAAAAAAACCTAGCAGAGGAAATCGCGGATAACGGACTAGCGTATGCATAATAAATTATGCACGACGTCGGAATTTGCTTAGATAACATTATCATCGCCGAGCGCCACTAGTAATTGCTGTGTAATAATGTAATTAGGTAATCTCTAACAACATCGATGCACGATTTACCAATCGCGATTCCCATCAATCTATCTCACAAATGAATTATTACGAATTGTTATTGTGCTTACGGAACAGTGTTAAATTTTCAACTCGGTCCACTTTTATTGGAACTGTATGTAAACAATGATAACGTAAAACAATATATAGAACATGTAAAAAAACGTATATACAAACATATATTAATTGAACGTTTAATTGAACGTCAAAAAAGATTAATTGAACAAAGACTGTAAATACCGGGTGTCCAAAACCACCCGTCCAGAGCTGTTAACTTCCCAGACATTAAGTACATGAAACCATAAACAACATTTTTTATATTTTTTATTTGTAACATGATTATGTTACAATAATGTGCAACAGAATGTGAAAGAATATTTTTCAGACTCTTCTGAAGTCTGAAGCGAGAGGAAATCTGTGAGCCTCCATAGCTCAGGGGTTAGAGCATTGGTCTTGTAAACCAGGGGTCGAGAGTTCGAATCTCTCTGGGGGCAACCTTTTTTTCTATCTTATTGTTTATTTTGTAATTACTTTACACAACACAGGCACCATTTCCCACGAAACAATTAAGAAACAATCGTTCTACACTTAGAAATTAGCAGTTTTGTAGAAATTGCGTTGGCCTATCAGTTATTATCAGCAGCTCCATACATTGTGTTGTAATGTTATTGAATCATTATGGAAAACGAAAAGTTGTCTACCTGAAGTGCAACAAAAGTTGGAGTAAACGAAATATTTGTAGAACTTTATAGCTTGCTAACTGAAATTCTACGTGCCGGTATCTAATCATTGAAACGGTGAATGCGAAATGTAATTCACAGAAGTTCGTACCGTGATTTCGTATGCAATTAACGTTGCTCCTGCGTAAGGACAATCATATGTACAAATATTTGCGATGTATTACTGAATTTTTCACTGTTCCCACGGAAATTCTTCTACCTGAATCAGCCGTGCCTCGCTATCGATTACCGGGATAAAACGTGGGTCCAATCCATGTGCGAGCAATACTTTTTCCGGCATGACCGATCCACGTCCGCCGTAAATACAAGGAGAAATAGATACATTGCTCGGAAAATATTTGTCCGTCTTTGACGAAGCAAGACCAAGACATTTCACGGTGGAATCGTATCGTAATTTTCGAACGAAATGTGTATTTTTCCAAAGCTTGTATCTATAATATATGCTGTATGAATTATCCGTGCGTGAATTAATATTTGAAGAATGTATTACTACGAGCAGTATAGATTTCTGAATTTTCAAAATTTCCCTTAACTTTTATAGAAATATATTGCGGTGTTATATAGAGTATAATATCAGTGATGTACAGAATTCTTGCATTATACCGTAAAACATCCCAAACACATTTTCTCGTGAAAAATAATTATTTCATTGCCAGTATTTCAAAAATATTCTTTCATTCTCCGCTTCCTTTTCAAAAATGTTCTCTCCCGTGAATTTTTTCGCTTCTTTCAAAAAAACACTGTTTCATACTCCGCTTTCATTTATCACTTTACAAAGATTTTCGTTTGACCGAACCTTTGACAGAATGAAACCATTAGCGAGCAAAGCGAGTTGTCTTTGTTGAATTTCTTGGAAATCGACGGGAAACAAAATAAATTTGCACAGGCTCGTGTTACTTAATTACTCGAAAAATGTTTCCTCTTCGGTCATATGTAATTTAGTCGTCATATTCTTCCCCGGTGCGTTCTTTTGATCGTCAACCGTCGGTTGGGAAAACAAACAAGGTGGAATAAATCACGGGACTAATTTTTTTAACGCTGCCGAGTCGTTCTCTTTTTCAGTTAGAAAGCGCGCGACTCGTTTCAAAGCGTCCGCTCGAGGGACTGTGCGTCAGCGCAGCGTCCAGTTTAAAAGTTCACCAAGGCAATGCACTTCCATAAATCTAAATAAACGCCGAGAAGAAACGAGGACGCTTAACGCAACGAAATTGATGCGTGACTTGTCCACCTTTCAATTTCCCGTGGCTGCGACACTGTTTTCGTTTGACTTCGATTCGACGAGTGCCAAAGTTCGTGCCCGATTCGAAGATAAAACGGAAACGGGGACGAAGATGGAGATAATATTGCTGCAACTTTATTGTCGGTAGTTGAAAAATGATTGGCTCCAAGGTAAACGATGATAGAACCACTTGTTACCTTAATAAGAGTAAATCTGTCGTATAATTAGAAACCTATTTCAGAAATGTTGCTATCAAAGACAACAATAGAAAAAGTTATTTCAAATTACTTTAGGAATCAACCATTTCATGGAAGTACATGCCATTTTACCTTTTTTGTGTAAAATGAATTTATTATTTTGTCTACATTGTTTTAAACCACCATAATAATCCTGTGGTGTGATAACCACGTTACCCCGCCATCTTTGTCTATGGAAATTGGATTTACGTCACTTTCAAAATTTCATATTTATAAAAGGATAGCTAATTAAAGTTTTGCTCGTCTCTGAGCGCTGCAAAAAGTAAAACGTGTGACCTTCGTATTGGCTCTCATTGATAAATATCCATTGATTCAAAGACAGTAATCCTACAAAGTTGACAGGGGATTAACATAGATGAATTACTGACCAGGAACAACGAGTGGAGTTGACGAACAACGCCTAGCACGCGTTACGTCTGTCCGTGTGTATTATCTGCCGGTTAATTTATCGATTCGGAGCACACAGGAGCCTCCAGGCAAATGATAGGAAATGTGTCAAAGCAATTTCAGAATAGCCCACGCGGTTGTCCGACAATTTATCGAAATGTTCAGTCGTGAATTGATCATACCTGCCGTTGATTTATCTTTCACCGATCTAATGCGCCGTTCCCGCTGTTCGATGTTAAAACAGTAATTATCGGGTGCAAATAAGAACTGTTCAGCTATTCCATTAAGCTTTCTGGACTCGACTCGATTGCAGAAACATTCGCGCGAAGGAAACAATGCCTGGCACGTACTTAATGAGAGGTACATTTTTATTTTCGTAAGCTTTCTCCGACAAAATTCGACAAAATTTCTATAAAATACCTATACAAAAGCTATATTCTAAAGTAAATTATAATGGGGACTTTCGCTGTCACTGTATTTTCACAATCACTTTTGTTGTAACTGCTTCATCGATTTTCTTTTTTAGCATCTTGGAACAATGGTTTCTACAAGGACACGATGCTGGTTCAGTTTACAAAGATATACTATTTATAAACTAGGTCAAGGAAAACACGATTTGATTAATCTTTTTTCTTATTTTAGCGTCCATTATTATATTTTCTTAAACATCCTTCATTAAACAAATATAACCGTCGACGGTTTTAAACCTGAACTACGCAGTTATAATCTACCTTATCATCTGTATTTACATTTATAATTTATGTATCTATTCTAATTTCGCATAACGTACCACCTCACCGCATTTAATATTTTAGCATAAAAAACCAACTAATTGTGTTACTTGAAAAATATTACTTGTCAGTTTCCAACGTACTGCGTGCGTCTTAAATAAATGGCAACGATGATAATTATAATTCACTCTTGACAACATATACTTTTATACTCGAGCTAGATAAACATTTATTTCTTTTCTTAGAAAATAAACAAATATTACTACTATCAACTTTTCTTTTTGTCGATCGTATGTTTAAACAAAGTTGATGTTCTTGGCGCACCGGTTCGATCAATAAAAAACTACTACTATTGTTTATCATAATACCGACCAAATGCATCTTTTCAACTTATATATTAGACGTAATTTGCTAAACTAATTCTGTTAGCCTCACGCAGAAATTGAAATCGTTTAAAATAAAAAAGTTATTCTAATTTCAAGTGTTATCGAAACAGTTATACTCCTTACTGTAATCAATGATAGAAACGAATTATATCAGTGAATGTTTGTAGTACAATATATTAAACATCACTCGTTGGGATACAGCTATTAGACGTTTCGTCGCGTCGCAATATACGAAAAGATGAATATTTAATTTGTAACGAGACCTCGCAGAGCCACGCTGAAAGCCTTCATTAAAAGGCAACCGCAACATTATTAATTTCCCAAGACAAGTTGCCGCGGCTGGAACGGCGCCGTTAAATTTGTTGTCACGACTTCGCCAGTTCTATTACGCGGGACCAGTTTCCATCCTCGTAACAAGACTTATAATTACCCGAATGTCACGCATCGTTGCACATTATCGGCACACATCAAACACGATCGTCGTATAACTTATCTACAACGTATGTTATCGTAGCAGCGATCATCGCGCTGACGCGGCATTAATAAAGAATGGATCAGGCTCTCGTTAAAATGAACGTTCAATTACACCATATTGCAAGAAACTCTATCGTTGAATTATCCTGCCATAATAATAACATTCTTTCTAACCAGAGTCTACAGTTTTCAAGTAGTTCGTTGGCAAATATAAATGTGTTTTATTTTATTTCAGTTAATGTGTTTGAATTTGAACGATTCAGTTGCGATTCATTGGAAATATACACAACTGTGATCGAAAACAAATGTTATTCTGTACATATAATAAATTTGATGATATCGGCGCCAGGTTCGATCATTTATAAAAAAAAAAACAACAAATGTGCAATTATTAAATCGTGTTTCTAACGTTTCGATCCCGATGTGGATCTTTTTCAAAGAGACGTTACGTACCACCATTGATCGATATCGATCTACCAATCAGTGAACATCACCTATATGTTGTATATGCCATAGCCTTCTTGCCTTTGAAACAGCACGTGTTTCAGTTACATATCTGCCACCATGGACTAAAGTTGTTTTTCGTGTAACTCCTCAATATTTGTTTAAATGTTTGTCCACTTTTGATACAACATGTATGTGTACTATTTCTGTTTTCTTTTTCCGTTGGAATTACACGGTTTTTCAAAAATATTGATCATATATTTTTCAGACGCAAAAATGTCTCTTTGAAAGAGATCCACATCGGGATCGAAACGTTAGAAACATGATTTAATAATTGCACATTTGTTGTTTTTTTTCTACAAATGAATAAATTTTTTTCTATAAATTTATTATATGTCTTAATTTCGATCGAGAAGAATTTATCGGTTATTCTGTACGTAATCAATGAATAAAAGGAGGTATTTGATATATGTATGTCTCAGTAATTGTACACCACCTGAAAATAGTATAACAGCGTTTTGAATTTCTTTTAAACAAAATAAGCCATTGGTAATAATTGATATAAATAATCATAAATACAAATATTTCTTAATTTCGTTTAATATTTTCTCTAATAATGTTGCGCAGGAAATACCAGAATCAAATATGATAATTATAACATCTACATATCAGCTAACATCCATCCAGGCTGTGTCTTTGTCTAGTGCGAAGATTTCCATTCGTAAACCATGGATTAAAGACTCCTCTGATCTCGCGCTGCAATTTCGCCTGACGTATTACAGAGATGCATTCTGAAAGCTGTCTGTCCAATTATTTTCGTGCCTACTTCCAACAACTATGACTACGATCCTTTCTCTAGTCCAGGCTCGCGTGTATTCTTTTCCCTCTCTCTCTCTCTCTCTCTCTCCCTCTCTCTCTCTCCCTTCATCTCCCTTTCACGTGGATATCATTCAGGAAATGGGAAAACCATAATGGCTTCTGAAATGCTGCCTCAGAAAATTTCAACGGCTACGTGTCCTCGTACGGCTGCACACGTATCCGTAACCCTCAGCCAGATCGAAATCGGAAAAATCCGCGAACCTTTTCAATGTAATAGGTGATACAAATGGCTCGAGGCTTTGGACATTTCAATGAAAGAATTCTCGCAATTCAATTATATCACAAACTCACCGTAAAGGAACAAGATCGTTAAACAGGCCAAGCGTGGTGTGCATCTTCTTTTATTAATTCTTGGACATCTGGGAGTTTTAGACACTAACAATCGAATATATTGTAATCAGATTGCGGATTTTATGAATTAATTGTAACAACGAATATGTGAAATACTAACCCGTAAAGACATTAGAAGATTTTAATTATCGGCTTAATAGAAGTGCCCAATGAAGAAATTCTTTGTAATAATGTAAAAATTGTTTAAAAAGTGATGAAACTCGTTGAGAAACGTCTACACAGATTGTGCGATTGTGGCTGGCGCGGCAGTTGACACGTTAAAGTTCGCGGTAATTCCAGTTTATTCGGAACAGATAGAATATCGGATAATGCGTAGAAAAGCGCTGGCGAACTTGGATTTTCGAATGGAGTTTCTACGATCGATTCGCGCGGAAGAATCGTTCTCGCTGTATCGAGGACACGAGGCGTCCACGCGCGCAGCGTTCCGCATCTCTCTTCATGCATCGCAATGTGTTGCTGGACTGCATTACGCAATATGTCACCGTCGGATCATTCGGGTCGACACGCTGAGGGAGGTCTGTACCGAAGTTCCCGAAACGTTCAAATTTCCGGGGGAAATTGACTGGACGCGCGATGGACGTCCCCGTTTCACGGATAACAATTACGCTTTCGAATGAAAGCTTAAAACCCGATCGGCCACGTTTCATTTATAATCTTAATCTACATAAATCAAAATTAAATGCTGTTCGTTGGTAACCGTACCACTTGACAACGGCTGGATCGATTTGGCTAATTTTTTTAATAAAAATGTTCGTAATAGTCCGAATAAGGTTTCTGGGGAAAGAAAAATTGGAAAAGTTGCTCGGAAAAATGGAAAATTCAAGAAAGAATGAAAGTTGTTTTTTCTATGGGATCTTTGTGTGAACTCAAGACCATAACTGACGATTCTAACGAAGGATATGCGTAATTATTTCTTTGTTTTGTTCGTCGTGGTCCTGGAGAAGTTTTCAGGAAAAAATATTCCAGACAATTACAAAGGAAAGTCGGAAAATTCAAGCAAACTGCAGTAATCATCATTTTAAATTGAATATCCATGGTCACAATCGTTAATAGATACAATGATCACTCGGAACTACGTTCTTTCTCACTTTTACTTTGTTTAAACATTTCCAATAGCTTTTCACAAATTCACAAAACGGTCGCAAACAAATTTATTGCTTTATAACCTCGTCAAAAATTAAGTACTACATGTGCATACACAGGATGACGTTACATGATGGAAGATTATTACCTTCCACCTAAATCTTTGAATTAATATTACATCTTGAAACACACCGCAGAAAATGGTTCGCAAAACGTTGGCGAAATTCTATCGCTCGGGTAACATTTTGTTACGGTGAATAATTTGCTTGGAACTTCCGAGCAAATTAGCGGAACATTGTTTAGCCAACAGCGTGTACACGTCGATAGTGAAAATCTCGAGATACGTTCGCTGTGTTTCTGGTATGACTGGACCTCGCAAAGGGATGATTGATGGGAGAGGAGGAGCATAAAACAGCTCGAGACTCGACTTCTAACCCTGTTCTCCATGGTTTTGCGTCGAGAACGTTTGGCAATCGACTGGATCCGTCGAGAATCGGAGCAATTCGGTGAAGTGTATGCCGAAAGCACGTGCACGTTTCCCCGACTGTTTGAACGGGCTGCAATGTCTGCATTCGTTACAGTGACTTTCTTTCTCTGCTACTAGCATTTCCTTTCCCCTGATACGCCCTTTCAACGAACACCGTTCAGCTACTTCTCATTTCACCACACGAACCCATCACGCGCGTGCAACCGATCGGAATCATTTTGCGTCAACACCATGGCCAATATGATCACGGGTTTGTGGAAGCGATAGATCGAGAAATTGATTTTCTCCTTAAAACGCTTATTGTTTCTCGGTACATTACGAAACAACATATCCCGGAAAGTATATTTCATTTATTTTCGTTTCATTATTTATTCTTCTTTTAATTTCTATTTTGTCGCAACAAGTATGTGCTTTCTTTTTCGTTCTTTTTGGCTGTCTCCCAATATTTTGTTCAACTATTATCATATTTCTTTGGTTTTTTTTCAGACGCAAAAATGTCTCTCTTGATAATGATCCACATTGGGATCGAAACGTTGAGGATGTGTTAATTATTTGCAAATTTGTTGTTGTTCATTGATCGAGCCATGCGCCGTAATCATAAATTTATTATATATTTTGGTTTTCAACTGAACTTCATATAATCATTTCTACGTGTTACAATGCAATTGTGGATCGATAAGCTTCCTAACCATTATCACGAGTACAGTTCCACGTAAACGATAAAAATATGTGAAACGCAACAAGAAGATCGATTCATCTTTGCCTCTTACGTGCATTGGCAAGTGTGCTAGAGATCAGAACGGCTCGTCTGTCACGTTTCTCCCAGATCATCCGTCATCCGTGAGTTACAATATAACGAAGAAGTTAAAAGGTTGACAAATCATCATCGATTTCACGAATGCTCGATTCGCTACGTACAGTAGAGCCTCGCTGGTTGCAAGCCATCCCCACCACAAGTCTCAGAACTTCCAACAACTTGTGTGTCGGCTATGGAAAATCGTCAGATTGAGACTTTCGTCCATTTCTCATCCGACTACTCTGTGTACAATCTTAACATAACTTTGTTATGTTCGCACGCAGTGGCGTACCCAGTAGGGGGGAGGGGCCAGGGGGCCAAGTCCCCCCCCCCAAAAAAAGAAAAGAATACACTGAAAAATTAGCTAAACCGTAGAATAGCTCCTTCCTCTCCGATTTCGATGATTTTTGGATATGTTATATGTAAAACTAAACATTTTGAACAACTTTTCCCTATATATATATATATGTAAGTAAATATTTGTGGCTATCGTTGACAGATATTTTTGCTAAAAAAATAGGTCATTTTGTACAACTCGTCCCTCCCCCCCCCCCCCCCAAGATTAAATCCTGGGTGCGCCACTGTTCGCACGCATTTGCGGTCCCGTTCCGTGCAACGATCGAGGTTCTACTGTATGTGTAGTAGACACACAGAGAGAGAATTGATCAAGAGACATACGGAATGGTCGATTAAAAATTTACGCCGTCCAGCTCGCGCACAAGTCTCAAGGTAACTTCTAAGGTGGAAGTGTCGCCGTGCCATTTGGCGGACGAGGTGCAAGGATCAACCGGATGCGGCGTCGCAAGGTGCAGCCGATATCTGGAAAATCGTGACTGGCTTTACGCCCCAGCAGATTTACAGCCTCGTAAAATTGTCAAAGAAATTCCGGCCCGTCCCGAAGTCAAAGCAATGAAACTTGGCGGAATCGCCGATAAATTCTCGCCTCCATGGTTCTCTCTCACCTTGGGCTGCGCACGTCGATCGCCTCGGACTCCACGGTAAGCTCGACTTTGTCCCGCGACTCCTGCGGCATCTTCACAAACACGGACAGCCACTCGCAGGACGCTGTGCCTGGCGTTTTGAAGCCGATCTAATTCAATATGTCCTCCATTAGAAACCATTAACACTTTGATACGCCCGATAAAGTGTATTACTACAACGTGCCGAAGCCGTGAGAGGTAAGCCAGGGAAATCAATGCAGGTACAAGCGTTTCGTGCGCTCGTTGCACAACATCAGAAAACGCGCACAAGAATTGAGCCTGTGCGCGCGCTCTGTTTTTTTTCCAATTACATAATGCTTCGTACAGACCTAAACAGCGCGCCGAACCGCGCGCCGAACCGCGCACCGAACCATTCGCCAAACCATTCGCCGAAACGTTTGCCGAAATATTTCGCCGCGCCGAACGCCGCGCCGAACGGCGAACGGGATGGATTTTTGCTATTTCCAGAAATTCTTGCAAACAACTATGGAAGCTGCAGCGGCGTATACTACACAAAGAAATACAGAAAAAGTTGGCAGTTTATTGAGTGAATTAAAGTTTATAAGTGAAATGTTCAGGTCAGGACGAAGACATCAGATTCGAGACTACATGACTTGAATTCTTGCCGAAACGTTTGCCAAACCATTCGCCGAACCATTCGCCGAACCATTCGCCGAACCATTCGCCGAACCGTTTGCCGAAATGTTCGTCGAAATGCGCGGCGCAATGCGCGGATTCGTGTTTGCCGTTGATCCATCAACTCCGGGAACGACGACGAACACGAATCCGCGCATTGCGCCGCGCATTTCGACAAACATTTCGGCAAACGGTTCGGCGAATGGTTCGGCGAATGGTTCGGCGAATGGTTCGGCGAATGGTTTGGCAAACGTTTCGGCAAGAATTCAAGTCATGTAGTCTCGAATCTGATGTCTTCGTCCTGACCTGAACATTTCACTTATAAACTTTAATTCACTCAATAAACTGCCAACTTTTTCTGTATTTCTTTGTGTAGTATACGCCGCTGCAGCTTCCATAGTTGTTCGCAAGAAATTCAGGAAATAGCAAAAATCCATCCCGTTCGCCGTTCGGCGCGGCGTTCGGCGCGGCGAAATATTTCGGCAAACGTTTCGGCGAATGGTTTGGCGAATGGTTCGGCGCGCGGTTCGGCGCGCGGTTCGGCGCGCTGTTTAGGTCTGTACGAAGCATAATAATTTCACCACCACAAAACCTTGTCGGAACTTCCAACAACTCATGGTGAATGGAGTTGAACTAAATGTTTAGCCCCTCTACATGTTAGACCTTTGTTAGACCCTTGTTTAGACCCTTTTCAAGAAAATACTGATCGCGTCTGTGAATTATAAGCGTAACACCATTTTACATCCAACGCAGCACACTGTCTTGAACACAAAACATTCTGCTCTGATTGTTAAAAAGTCATAAGCGGTTATACATACGCTTGCAAAAGTTAATACGAACATTTACTTTGCACCGTGGAGAATTCAAACAATTCTATAACGCGTGCTAATGAACACACTCTAGGCGTGCACTCTACATGTTAAAGCTTGCGCAAACACATTCTTAAATCTCATTCTGCTGCCTCCACTGTGGGGAAAAGTTTCTCCGCACCCTTGGATCGTTTCTCGTTTCTCGCGTAATTTCAGAATTCGTTCTTCGACTATTTTTAACACTCCCAAATTCAACATTCGTTTAAGGCTATTTTCTAACATACGATATTCTACGCGATGCGTACATGCAAATAAATACTGCTTAATAGAATACATAGGCATAAATAGAAACTGTAAACAGAATATCGTGCATTTAAGGGTTAAAGAATTGCAAATAATTTCGGTTGTATGTTTAACTTTGTGCTTGAATTTTTCAATTATTTCAACGAAAGACGAAGCTTTTCGAGAAAAGTGTATTATGAAGTAATAACGAGAAGACAAGTCGGAAATAAAAAATAATATATATATAACAAAATGATGCTTTCAATGGCGTCGTTGCCTGTAGTTGAAAGAAGACTGGTGTATACCAGTTGAATACCAGAATTGCAATTGCCAAGAAGCAAGACAATGTTACTGCGATCGATTATTAATAACCCGCGCATAATCACTGGGTATTAGAAAACAGCGAATAATACTCTGTTGTTGTATCATGTCATACATAACGCAGCATTCCAATCGCTAATGACCTGCAAACATCTAACGGTATTAATCATGCTGATTCATTATCGCAAGCCAGAGTTTAAATGCCGCCGCTCATATAATATGTGTACCTCGTCTATTATAATAATATATGCAGTTACTAAATCGATATTACATTAATTACTCATTTAAATATCTCGAGCCACTGTTTGATCATGCTTAATCCTTATATGTTCCATTCATATACGATTTATACCAAATCCACGAATATTGTTAGTAATGTACAGACTACATTTACCTTGCATAAAGAATATCAACACGATACAGACCATAAGAACCTTTCCCATAAGAATTAATATAAAAAAATACTCCGATTGATATTATACCTACATTAATGGGGCTGTAAAATAATTTCAACACTGTTCAAACACGTAAATCCATGTGTGCACATCATTTTGCGTCTATTAATAATATGTATCACACAACGTTACAACGTTAAGAAACACCCTCTATCGCGTTAACTAATCTTCTATATAATAAAAATGAAATGCTGTTCGTTGGTCACGACATCACTTGAAAACGGCTGGACCGATTTGGCTAATTTTTCTTTTTAAATGTTTGTAATAGTCCAAATGAGGTTTTTAGGGAAAGAAAAATTGGAAAAGTTGCGCAGAAAAATGGAAAATTTGGGATAAAATGAAAGTGCTTTTTTCTATGGGATTTCTGTATTAACTCAAGACCATAACTCACGATTCGAACGAGGGATATGCGTAATTATTTCTTTGTTTTGTTAAGTTAACAAATATTAACAAAGGAAAGTCGGAAAATTCGGATAAACTGCAGAAATCATAATCTTCGAAGCGGTACAAGTAGCAGGAAGTAACGATCGCAAACATTATTGAAATTTGGACAGGACAACGTCTGTCGGGTCAACTAGTAATCCAATAAAGCTGAGTAAAATCATCAGAAAGCAAAAATTTGTTTGAGCAAAGCAACGGAAGGATGTACAGTAAAATCTTGATCTAAGCCGGATCCTCGTCAAATCTGAGTCAGCGAAAGTCCAATAAATAAATAATGAAAAATTATGAAGTTTTGTAATTGGAATAGTAACGTGGCATGTTTAGATTTAACAATGCTCGGCCCCCAGCCACCCGTGGAATATGCTCCCCACCCCCAGTAGAAGAGGTAGGCGAACTAACTAAAATCGTACAATACCGTTCGCCTTAAATCAAGACTTTCCTGTAATAGAAAAATCTGAAGAAACGAAAGGTGGACGGAAACGTCTCGACGATCTTGAATAGCGAATCAATTTGATTCTAGCAATTATAATAATACTAACACCTAAGAAGACATCCTCCGGCGCTACCGCCTGCTTAAATTTCATCTCATACTCCGGCACTTCCCTCGGATCATAGGTTTCGGAATTCTGTGTGGCATCTGCCTCAGACGGATGCCAAATATCATCAGTCTTTCCTTTCAGCGGTGCATGCGGCCCGACGTGTTGCTTGGACGCAGTAGTTCGAGCCCCGATATCGCCAGGCCCTTAAAAACATCTACTATCCGTAACACGTACTACCTTCTTATTTTACATGCACGAAATCTGACGATTTCTAAGTGACAAATAAAAAAACCGACCGTGTAGTCGGCGTTACCCTATGGACAACTTGGGCAAATGCCCGAGGCCCCAAGTAAAAGGGGGCCCAGAAACGAGGCCCAAGATCTAAATATATCTTAGATAGTTTATCGCTTTATATTTCCGAAGATATTCGAAACACGGATTTCTTTGATAAAATTACACTATGACGAAAACAGAGATTATTAATTTTGCGGCAAGAAAGCCCATATATTTGAGTAAATATTGTAATCATTTATGCATTAGGCTTTTATTATTATAATGCTCTTTTTGTATCAATATGTGTAATTGTTTACGAAATATTTTGTATTTTTATGTAAAAGGTTTTCATGGATGAAGGAGACTTCATTTAACTTTTTATGCAATAATAAATATGTAGATGTTTTTACAATTGTTTTATTCTTTATAACGTGAAAGTTATTTAATTGAGGTTAGGGGCCCCGAAATTTTACTTTGCCCAAGGCCTCAACTAGTTATAACGAAAAAATCTGCCGATTTGTTAATCCTACAAGAGACAAATTTAATCGATGCATTGGGCTAATATTAAATCTTAAAAAAACCCATAGTTTACGTCCATTCACCCTGCGATCTAGACTTATTCTATTTTTTATTCTCTTTTGAAGAATTTGTTATTTGTTCGTATCATTAATAATGAGCCACCCCGTATACGCATGCATATATGAATCCAATTGGAAACAAAAGTGTCGACACACCTGGCTTTTAATTATACCAACGCATATAAATAATTATAATATCCATTCAATAAAATGCGATATTCTTTCAAGCAATTTAATGTGTGACACATAAATAACATTCTCGTGACTTTAAATGTTCAACTCACCAATTTTCTGTGCACCAGCCTGCGGTAAATCATCCTCGCTATCCGAGTCGTCTTGCGTTGGATTAATTAAATCTTGCAGCGCCTTTAATTCATTATACCCCAAATAACTGTCCATTCTTTTTCTAAAACTGTGAAATAGCTTTAATTGAAGCGATTAATCTCAATACCGTGCAAGTACGTTGTCAACAGTTATGGTTGCCAAGAGACTGCATTTGAAACGTGGCTCGTGACAACCGAATTAGGTGAAAATCATTATTTTCGAATATAATTCAGGACATTCTACATACCGTG
The DNA here is from genome assembly GCA_916610235.2 of Lasioglossum morio. Classification (NCBI taxonomy): domain Eukaryota; kingdom Metazoa; phylum Arthropoda; class Insecta; order Hymenoptera; family Halictidae; genus Lasioglossum; species Lasioglossum morio. Next base: position 1,172,760 of record OU744323.1, read on the forward strand.
ATCACGCTAGCACAAACATCGAGCAGAAATATTAAAAACTGACAAACTAATGCGAAATTAAAATGTCGCGCGAAGGAAGAATTGGCTGTATAACTTGACCCATGAACATGCGTTACAGGTTCGACAACTGTGCAACACAAGAAGATCCTTTCTACATTTCTACAAGAGGTTTACCAATATGGCGGAATCGGCAGGTGAAACATTATCGAAAAAGTGAGTAAAATAACGTTACTCAGGGAGAATTAAATCCACGTGTTTATTATTTGAAACCTATGCCGGATTACTTTTCTTATCTATATCTATAGTTGTAACATAACCTGTAAAGGACAGTAACCGATGTCATGATCTCGCCACCCACGTTGTTCCATGGACAACTTTCCTCCGTTGATATACAGTTTTTGAATGTAAAATAAAGATATCATATAAAAACTTATGATTATAAACTATCTCTGTACACATGTCCGTAGATATACTATTATTACAATAGGAAAAGTACTCGTAATTAACTATGCTGCGTAACATAACCAACACTTTTGTTGGCCTGGTACAGCCGGTAATCTCTCGTGCAAAGCCAACAATATTGCATCCAATAATTATACGCCGTTTTTATACGAAGTGCGTACAACTTCAACAGGATTTCACCTGTTCGTATGAATATGAGAATTATTCACATGTTGCTATCATGATTACAGTGAATTGAAAAGACGTTTGAAGGCGCAACAAAAATTACAGGAAAAAACAGAGAATCAAGCTAAAGCAGCAGCTACCGCAGCAGCAAGCAAACCGAAATCTCGAGAGAATGAAATTAAGGAAGAGGAAATTAGTCCGAATGTATGTAATTATTAAGTTGGAAAGAACGTTTGTAGTTTGTTTATTCAATAACACGAGAAGTTACCTCGAAAATGGCAAAAACTAATAGAACAGAATGGAAAATATGTTATTGAATAAATATCTAAATTTTAGCATTCAATTTTAATTTACAAATGCTACGAACTTTCGTTCTAACCGAATATTAATTATGAAATAAAATATAGCAGGTTAAATTATATTTACAACGTTCATTTTATAGGAATACATTAAACTCAGGACCAATGCAATCAACCAGCTCAAAAGTAATAACGAAAATCCGTACCCACACAAATTTCATGTATCCATGTCATTGGAAAGTTTTATCGAGAAGTTTAGCGATAACTTGAAGGAGGGAGAAGTATTAGAAAATGAAGTACATAGCGTTGCTGGTCGTGTACATGCGATTAGAGAATCCGGTGCCAAACTTATTTTCTATGACCTCAGAGCAGAAGGGGTGAAAATACAAGTTATGGCCAACGCGAGACAGTATGCTAATGGAGAAGAGTTTCTAAAAGATACGTCTAAAATTAGAAGAGGTGATATCATTGGCATTATCGGTCATCCTGGTAAAACCAAGAAAGGTGAATTCTCCATCATGCCAAATAGTATTACACTTTTAAGTCCGTGTTTGCACATGTTGCCAAACCTTTATTTTGGATTGAAAGATAAGGTACATGCGACTTATAAAATTTGCATTCCGGTATGCATACAATGTAGAATATACAATCACGTGATTTTTAAATAATTAGGAAACAAGATTCCGACAACGTTACTTAGATCTGATATTAAATGACAAAGTAAGGAAAACGTTCCATGTGCGAGCAAAGATCATCGCGTACGTTCGTAAATTTCTCGATCAACTCGGATTTTTGGAAGTTGAAACACCGATGATGAATATGATCGCTGGTGGAGCTACAGCAAAGCCGTTCGTCACTCATCACAATGAATTAAATATGGATTTGTATATGCGCATTGCTCCAGAATTATATCTTAAAGTAATAGATAGTTTTATGTAATCGTGCTTATCTGTTACATATTAGGACTGGGTATTACTAAAGCATGTGTTTTTAGATGTTAGTCGTCGGTGGACTCGATAGAGTATACGAAATTGGAAGACAGTTCAGAAACGAAGGAATAGATTTAACGCATAACCCAGAATTTACTACTTGTGAATTTTACATGGCTTATGCAGATTACAACGACCTAATGACTATTACAGAAGATATGATATCTGGAATGGTAAAAACCATACATGGCAGTTATAAAGTAACATACCATCCAGAAGGACCAGAAGGAGAAGCAGTAGAGATTGATTTTACTCCACCATTTAAACGTGTTTCCATGATTAAAACTTTGGAAGAAGTATTAAAGATTAAATTTCCTCCTGCAGACGAGTTGAATACACCAGAAACAAATCAAATGCTCAGCGAACTCTGTGTTAAACATGAAATAGAGTGTCCTGCACCCAGAACAACTGCTAGATTGTTAGACAAGGTATAACTTTAGAACTTCAAAGTGATTAACATGCGTTATTATGTATATAGACATGTACTAAAATGGTATATTCTTAATAGCTCGTGGGTGAATTTATAGAGGAAACTTGTATCAACCCTACATTCATTTTAGACCATCCTCAGATTATGTCTCCACTAGCAAAATGGCATCGTTCTGAGAAAGGTCTTACAGAGCGATATGAATTATTCATTATGAAGAAAGAGGTTTGCAACGCGTATACAGAATTAAACGACCCCATAGTGCAAAGAGAAAGGTAAGTGCAATTTTTATTATTCTGTAATCTTTTAAATAAGTCGAATTTTGTTGATACGTGTACAGGTTTGAGGAACAAGCTAAGGATAAAGCAGCTGGAGATGACGAAGCACAATTAATTGACGAAAACTTTTGTACTGCATTAGAATATGGTTTACCACCAACTGCTGGTTGGGGATTGGGTATTGATAGACTTACTATGTTCTTTACGGATTCTAATAACATCAAGGTAATTATTTGCAATAGATCGAATAAAAATGGGGAAAGATTATAGTAATACATGTATAACACAATTTCAGGAAGTGCTGCTGTTTCCACAAATGAAACCGGACGAACCCAATAAAAACAAAGACGTTCAAGAAGCAGATAAAACGACAAGTGAGAATAAAGAAACCAACGTAGATAAATGAAACGAATGAGATCTTATACTTATACTCTTAATTTATGTATCAATCTTTTCACGTTGAACGTAAACTGAAAAAAGAAATAAATAAATTATACTTCTACAAACGAGTTACATCTACGTTTTACATTACAGTCTTTATTTCGTATGTACTTCGTATAATATATTAGTTACCATCAAAGTAGTATAAATCTATTAAGAACACACATGAAAAGTATGAATACATATTCTCACATACAATCTTGATATTTCAGCTATAATGAAGTTTCCTTAAAATATTTAATTACTAAAGTTCAGTGAAAAATAACATTTATTATAAAATATGTAAGCCATAATCAAAAATCAATATATATTTACAATAGAACATTGAAATCAACAAGTACTGAACATTATGTACTTGCAGTTCACTGGCAGCTTCTTTTTATATTGTCAAATATTTAAGTAATAAATAAATCGAATTTTTATAAAAATTACAAAGAAAACTCAAAGGAAGACCTATGATATCGAGTTACCTTAATAAATATTATTTACTAGAATAGTCGCTACTACTTTCTAAAGTAATCATCAATATTTCAGTTACCAGAGAAACGTTGAACTATTAATTTGAGTTTGATATGTTTCCTGGACACTTGAATTGTGGCAGCTCTTTAAATGGTTTGTACATATTATCTTAGTAAAATGTATTATGAAATTACATACTTCAATTTCTCATTACAAACGGTAATAAGGAAACTATTTATCTTCATCAGCTTTCTTCTTCTTGAACATATTTCGTGACAGAATTGTAATGTGCACCCAATTCGTACATATGACGATGATAAGTCAGTGTGATCTTTTTACCATTAGTGTAACCATCTCCAACAATGTACGGCGTACCGGATGCTTGAATCACTTCGATCGGACATTTCAACACGTGCGAAAGAACCTGTAACTGTTTCAGAGAAAAGTAATTATGTACTGTTTAGTCATCAAGCTTCAGAAGTTTATCGCGTATATGTATATGTACATAACTTACCTCAACTGCACCACCCCAAGCACTTGTATCAGCCACATCGTTACAATATCTTTCATACTGTTCTGGCGAAAGAAGGTCGTCAGACTCTGGATTAGAAATGAATGGTAAAAATTCATTCATATTCTCTTTCAAGTATATACCAGTTTTTACTCTTAACTCATGAAAACTTAATGGTGCTTCCCCTATAATCTTCAGTTGATGCGCGATAGCATTATACAAACTGTAAGAATAACGTAATATCAATGTTTGCATTTATTATAAAATAATTTACATATAAGTAGCCTACCAATGGCCATCGCTTGGAATTTCATAAATCATTAGACCACGTTCAGAAAGAATTTTCTTTATGGTTTGCAATTCGATATTTCGTTTACCAAATACATTCAAGGCTTCCTGCTCTATTATTCTTTGATTACGTTCTTTCTCTGCATTTGCTTTCTTATCTCTTCTTTTCTGTGCCTTCGAGATTCTGTGCGTCGATTGCTCAGTATGTTTCTCGTCTATTTCTTGATTACTATTATCTTCGGTTTCTTCAGCTTCTGTATTATTAATATTAAGATGCGCTACTTTCCATCTAGTCAATTCCTCTTCTTGCTTTTTATCTAGAGCTTCTTCTAGCTGATTTATTTCTTCGGTAACCTCTTTCTTCTTCTTTTTGTCTCTCTTGCAGATTGACTTTTTCAAATTTTGAATTTGTGCTAAGATAGAATATATGTTAAGATTCAAATTAGTTTATATCGCGAACCATTATTTCATATAAAACTTTTTATCCGGTACGATAAAAGCGTTAATAAAAGTCAAATCGTAATGTAAAGAAGCGTTATTCGTTTATGAATGCAACAACATAAATTAAATACAAAATATACGAACCAACAATTATCTGGTTTAATTACCTTGCAGTTCTTTCCGTTCTCTTTTATGCTTTTGTGTTATTTCTTCCTGCGTTAACATTAACTCAGTCATTTTTAATTTAGAGGTTACTTAAGCAGACACTTATTTTAAGGTTAAGAAGAATACAATCGAGCATGACGGTCACCGAGTAATGTTCCACTGCATTTTCATGAATCAATCCCCAGTTTCGATATGAAGACCACGTCGGTAAAAGTTCCACCACTAGTATAATAGTGCAGATAAATTCTAGTATGTTCACGTATGTATATGCGTTAGAATATAAGTTTTGTACATGTACAATATCAACATTTTATGTACGCAAATACAATGCATAAATAAAGACAATGTCATAAAGAATCGCATTATATTTATTGCACCACCTATTTTTCCTAAATGTCTACCTCGTCTGAGTCCACAACTACATTTATGAAATTTTTCGAGCGTCTGACTGTCGTTGATTTGTACTACTGAATTTCCGAAAATTTTCAGCCGTCTGATTTATGGTTGACTTGTACTACTTCCCAGTTTTCGAAAATTTTCGAAATTTTCGCAAATTGAGAAGTAATACAAGTCAACCATAAATCAGACGGCCGAAAATTTTCGGAAATTCAGTAGTACAACTCAACGACAAGTCAGACGGTCGAAAATTTGTTGATTACAAAACTGAATTGAATAAATTTTGTTCTGAGGGAACGTGACATTGCAAAGTGTTATGGAAAGTAATAGATTTAAAATAATCGTGGATATTAATTTGGACTCTAGTATGGAATATTAACGGTAATTCAAAGTGTACAGCTATTAGCTCGACATTACCCTTTATTCGTAAGATACTGGAAGTTTTATATATGAAAAAGTGTAAGGTAATAATTCTAGTTTAAGAATTACTTTCAAAGTACAAATTGAGATATGTCATATAAAATTGAAAGTAAAAATGGTTGATTTTCTTAAAATTATGCTTCAATACTTTCTTAATATTTCTAAGAATCTTTTGTCCTCGCGTTTTGCTTTTAATATTATAAATATCTGCTTAACTTGGAATACGTGCGGTGCAGAATGTAACAATTCATGATCATTGATATCACCGAGAAGATACTAACAGTCTCTCGTTGGTGTCAAGATGGTTGCCTGACAATTTGTCTTCTGTACCGACGAGAATCTCCTCGGGCACCGACGAGATACTGTCAAAGACTGCCAGCCCCAGTGCTATTCTGCGGGACGGTAAATGGGCGAAATGGGCGCGGGGATAACGTGGAAATTACAGTGATCTGCAAGACCACATAGCTACAAGTTCCACCTCCGACAAGAATAGTATCAAAATAGTGCTAAAACATCGGCTGAAATATGGAAGAGAATGTAATATTTAATAATAATTGACATGCGGGTTAATAAAAAGATCAAATGAACAAGCTTGAATAATATATTTTGTTCTGACGGAACGTGCCATTGCAAAATGTTAGGGAAGGGAATAGGTTTGAAATGATCGTGGATATTAATTTACACTCTAGTATGCAATATAAACGATAATTCAAAGTGTGCAGCTATTAGCTCGGCATTATCCTTTATTCGTAAGATACTGGAAGATCTTACGAATAGAGGATAATGCCGATTGCCCAGGTCTCACCACGTGGAGGTTGCTGCACAAGAGACCCGGAAAGGGAGTCAGAACGAATGCAATATTCCTTCTGGCTCCCTTTCTTACAACGCCGGACTTATACTAAGTTACGCAAATACGTCGAGTAATTATCGCGGAACAAAAGGGTGTGAATCGGAGAAGAAGTCCCCGATTCACGGGGGACAAAAAGCGAATCAGGCAGAAGGCTCTGATTCTTTCAAAAAGAAAGAAAAACAAAAGCAAACCAGAGCAGAAGACTCTGATTCTTTCAAAAAGAAAGAAAAACAAAAGCAAACCAGAGCAGAAGGTTCTGATTCTTTCAAAGAGAAAAATCGAACCAGAGCAGAAGGCTCTGATTCTTTGAAAAAGAAAGAAAAACTAAGCAAACCAGAGCAGAAGGCTCTGGTTTGAGGGTAACGCGAGCAATGGTCGAGAGGAGTTCCGACAACGATACCAACTTCTCCAACCACCTGCCGCCAGAGACGGACATGGGTGGAAAAATTTTACGGGAGAGTGGTAAAGAGCGGACACAACGCGTCTCGACCCCCCCATTAATATACTAACTATCGCGAACTCCCGTACCAATAAATCTGGTACATACTACATGCGAGCAAAGTTCTCCGACACAGTAGAAGACTGTGTCGGAGTAAAGAAAAAAACGAACAAAGTGAATTTACGGCGATAATTACTCGACGTATATACAACGACGATTTACAAACTTATTAACTATCGCATAAAATAAATTCTTATTGAATAACGCAACTTAAATATACGCTGAAGTCTTCTTCGGTGTGTGTCCTCTTCTTCTTGGTGTGTCCTCTTCGTCGACGATGAAAGACGTCGGCTGTTGTATCCTAACTGAAACAGACTAATCATATTTAGACGCAACACAAAATCCTGCATATGAGTGCGAATCCCAAAATAACCACCAGAACAAAACAAGATTCCACACACGAGACCAAATGAGAAACCACTTGACGAGAACAAACAAGAAAACCAGAAAACGAACTCTCGTGAGCAAACCAAAAAACGAGCTCATGAGAGCCAAACCCCGCACACGAGTGCGGCCTGACAAAAACTATAGGCGATTCGGGTAGCCCCAGGGACGCGACTCCCCGTACTCGCTCAAGGCCCCACCCGTGAGCGAGCCCCTGAGGGAACTCCGATCGGAGGAATACCAATTTTCAACAAGATGTGAAAATTTTTCGAAGAGGAACTTGTGAAAGTATCAATGTGAACGCTTATGAAATCAGCAATTAAAATTGTCTTGTTCGCTGACTGAACGAGTACTTCGAAACAACGAACCGAAGGTGGCCAAGGGTAAACGAACAAACCATCGATGTACCCTTGGCCGACTGCGAGCTAGCTGGAAGTAAATTCATATTCGATACAATGAAATATGTTTCTATATTTTGCAAGTTTTAAACTCTATCAAAGAGTGTACATGTGCAGCTATTAGCTCGGCATTACCCTTTATTCGTAAGATACTTGAAGTTCTTACGAATAGAGGATAATGCCGATTACCAGGTCTCACCACGTGGAGGTTGCTGCACATGAGACCCGGAAAGGGAGTCAGAACGAATGCGATATTCCTTCTGGCTCCCTTTCTTACAACACCGAACTACCAAGTTACGCAAGTACGTCGAGTAATTATCGAGAAATTAGATAGACAAAAGTGCGAATTTGACAAACAGAAGCAGGAAGAAAAACACATGTCCAGCATCAGAAATACAAATATGTTTCGAACACTGAACTGTGAATCTTTCTTTTCTGATAGAGATTGCAATAAGAATATTGGAGGCAAACATTGAAAATGATTGTTCAGTGAAAACAGTTGAAAGTGAACCAAGAGTGAACAAAGCAAGAAGCATTCAAGAATATTTGAATTAAAACTCACCAGGGAACCTCTGGTCACTCCTGGTCCACCCCTGGTCTCCAAAGACCTCCTGGAACCCCCGGTACCGCAACACGTCCGCCCCTGCCGGTTCCGCCGTTCCGACTGACTGACTGACAGTGACTGACTGACTCAGCGCTCTCGCTTCGCTGCCTCTCCCCACTCCTCTACCATCGATCGATTCGATCGCCGAGTTAGTAATTATTGAAAAATTTGTTATTTCTCGCTGTTCAATGTTTATAACAATTCCTTTCGTCGACGATGTTAACCAGCACTCCCTTGACTATCTGACCACCTAATTTTTTTCTAAAAATATGCAATTGAACTCGAGATATAGAATAACATTTGTAACATGAATATTCGCGCACGTTAATTTATTCGATACAATTCACAAAGAAATTTATTATTTCTGGCTGTTCAATGTTTATAACAATTCCTTTCGTCAACGATGTTAACCAGCACTCCCTTGACTATCTGACCACCTAATTTTTTTCTAAAAATATGCAATTGAACTCGAGATATAGAATAACATTTGTAACATGAATATTCGCGCACGTTAATTTATTCGATACAATTCACAAAGAAATTTATTATTTCTGGCTGTTCAATGTTTATAACAATTCCTTTCGTCGACGATGTTAACCAGCACTCCCTTCACTATCTGACCATCTAATTTCTTAGTCAAAATAGGCAATAGAACTCGAGATACAGAATAACTTTTAAACCATGCACATTCGCATTAATTTATTCAACATAAATACTACGATAAATTTATTGATTCTATCTGTTCAATGCCTATAATAATTCTTTTGCCGTTTTAATTGTTTACAGTTCAGTACAGAGTACAACTCTTCCTTACTCTCTTCTTCAACATATTTCCTTTTCCACAGATCGATTCTTCGAACATTTATGTAAGAAAATTGTAAGGTAATAATTCTCGTTTATTTGACTTTGAATACTTTGAAAGTACAAATTGAGGTATCTCATATAAAATTGGAAGTCGGAATCGTTGATTTTCCGAAAATTATGCTTCAACGCTTTCTTAATATTTCTAGGCATCTTTTGTCGTTGAGTTTTGCTTTTAATAGTGTAAACCTTAGATAACCAACACTAAAACATCGTCTGAAATATCTACTTAACCCGTAACAATACTAACAGCCTCTCGTTGGTGTCAAAATGGTTGCGTGACAATTTCCCTTCTGACCGACGAGAATCTCCTCCGTGGCCTTCTGTACCGACGAGATCATGTCGATGGCCTTCTGTTTTTTACTCCAGCCAGAATATATCCTAGAGGGCGTAAGAAAACACGGAATTATTCGAGTGACACGATCTCCCGTAAGGCTGGCAGTCTTTAACAGTGTCTTGTCGGTGCCTCGGGGGATACAGTACAACGGTTTAACCAGGGCGGTGCTGGCATCCAATTCTGCCATAGACTTATAGAAGTATGCATAGAATATATACATATCAGTAATTCTCTACTTAGGACTTAAGCCGAGTATCTAAAATTTGTCGACTATATCTTAAAGATCGGTTACATTATTTTAATAACATTGAACGAATTAATTAAATATTCTCAACATTTCGAGTTTGCTTTTCATATTTTTATAGAACGTTTCGAGCAGATAATTGGTGTCTATAACTGGTGCTAATGCTCTGGACAATGAGTCTACCATATAGATGGAATAATGTAGCTATCGATCTCATAGAAACGTGATTAAAGAGGCTATTTATAAATACCTTTTCATGTGTCTATACGACGCTTCGAAAAGCGCACTTATATGTGTAGTTTACTATATAGACAATTCAGTCGTTAACAGTCGTTAAGCTGCCCTGATAAAAGAAAGTTCTGTGATTGTTTTAATTATTTACTTAATTATTAAATAATAATAAAAATGGCAACAGACGAAAATTCTTGGAGAACGCAAAGCTTTCGGCAAAGTGTAATAGCAAAAATGTAAGTTTTTATATACATTTAAATATCTTAATAACGATGAAATATTTTGATCGACGTGATTCTTAATAGTGTGCGTTAAAGAATAGAGCAACAAAAGAGTTGTGCAGTATACGCAATTTTTCAACGACGATCAAGAAATCGTCTGCACGAACAAATAAGTTTATATATTTATCGAATATTTTTCTACACAGAGATGAAGCTGTACAGATGTCTGGAATGCCCATTTCAAGAAATAGCATTGACATGGAAAATCATGTTTTCCAAAAGGCAAAAACCAAGGTTTGTTTATAATTTTCGTTAACGTCAGTGAATTGTTAATATTTTATTTTGCGAACTGTTCGTACATGTTCATAACTTCTGCATAATGACAATTACTAAATTGATGCTTTTCTTTTCCATTTATTAGAAACATTACAGTAATTAATTATAGTGAAACGTTTCTTTATTTCAGGAGGAATATTTAGGCTTCGTAGCCAGACTGATTCTACATGTCAGAGAACTAAGTAATACATAATATAAGTAATATACACTACTGCTCGAAAATATGTGGACAACGCGTTGATTTTTCATATGAATCTTTGATGAATTTCATTGAATTTTATACAGTATAGTTTATCACAGTACTAGAGAATATATTTGAATAAAAATTATGTGAGTTTCATATTTTGAAATGTTCTTTCAACCCTTGTGTCGTAAATACAAAAAATTATTTTTATGTCTGATATACAGGGTGGTAATTTTCAGTCATTTTGGTCCATTGACACAGTACACATTAAGTAATAAATATTGTTTGCATCACAATAATCTGAAGAGATACTTAGGTGGTCTTACTTAAAAGGACCACCCTGTATATACTCTCCTGCAATTTTATGCGGTCTAATTTACACATAGTTAATAACAATTCATTAGATATCTCACCAATGATTATTATTATTGTCTTGAGAAGACAGCAGACCACGTTAATGGATCATTGTAGATTGAAACAGTATTAGCTCTACCATAGAAACTTTGATTTATTCGAGAGATCTTAATAATTAAATTATACAATTTGGTACTATCAGAATAAATTATACTTACAACAAAGTGTCCACATACCGTTGAGCAGGAGTATACATGAAATTTAAATGTTATTAATTTACTCTGTACGTTGGAATTCTATTTTAGACTCCAAGAAAGGTGCAGGAGCTGCTGCACCAGGAGCAGCAGGTACTGGAAACCAAGGAATGCCAGATCCAATTGGAGCATTGCAAACACTGGCACGTCAGGGAACCGGTAACAATCAAATGATTAATATTAACGGACCAGGCCCTAATCCTCAGGGAATAATTCCGCAACAGCCTGCAAATACAGCTACAAACTGTGAGTACCCGCAATTAAAAAGCTTCATTATACACTCTTTAAATGAAAGTATTCGTTTACAAAGGAACTTTTCGATTTTTAACCGTTTACATTCCTTTGTCGAGTGTGACTCTTGAGAAAGGAAAATATAAATGAAACGTGTTTTTATATGTATTTGGTTCTTCCTCTATTTATTCAAGTCGTGTGTTTTAATTAAAACAAATATAAATTACAACAAAGTTTGAAGGGGCTATATTTAGTGTAATCAGTAAACAAAATTGTTTAAAATAAGTAGTAGTCAAGGAACTGCCCTTTGAAGTAATTCTCAAAGAGAATATGATAATATGATAGGAATATAAATATAGGTGATCTGCTATACTCTACAATTGATCTCGAATTTCTGTAATTCTTGTTGTTCTGTAATTCTGTTCTGTAATTGAATTGTAGACAAGTCGAACAAAATTGAAAAGAGGTTGACAAATACGTACCACTCGCAATACGATAAAATGAAAAAGAGGTTGTCAAATATGTATTATTATGATTCGGACAACTTAGATTGCTTACAGCAATCACCGACTCATTCTGAATACCTACAATACATGAAGCATAGGGAAGATGAAGAATTAAAACATGAATTATGGAAGGAAAGATTAATTAGTGAAAAAAGAAATTTGGCAAAGGCAATTAAAGAGCATTGTGGCATGGCTGTTGATCTAAGAGATAATAAAGTGTGCTATATTTATCGGCATAATGACAATTATATACCAAACATCAAATTTAAAATAACAATCGTATATATAAGACTATTACGCAGATGGTATATCAGTTTAGGATGCAGTAGAGTACCAAAAACAATAGGTATTTACAATAAATTAAGAGAAGGTACTGATAATCCGATTGGAGAAGAAGTACTCACACTTATGCGTAAATGGAACGGTTTAATAGAAGTCTACGCAAGGAGACTAATAAGCATATATAAATTGATCAATGGAGCGAAAGAGACATTCAAAGACTTAGAATTTGATGTGAACGAATCTCTAACCAGTCTAAAAGTAGTGTTCAAAGAAAACGGTTGGCCTGTAGAATTAGAGAAAATCACACCCGACGATGTTATAACTGTTGAACTAGAATTAGATGTCAATTTATGTATTACTAATCTTACATATGAATACAAACATATTCGCAAGATACCGAAAAGAGAAACGGTGATATATTTAAAGAAAATAGAGGAAAAGATGCAAATATTTCTTACTTGTGATTTAATGGAAGCATTCGATATATTTATGAATGGGTCATTTCTTTCTGTTACGGAGAGTTCTGGAAGAGATTGAAGATAACTTTGTGTTTATACTTATGAGAAGAGAACAGAGAAAAGGTGATATATTTAAAGAAACTAGAGGAAAAGATACAAATATTTCTTACTTGTGATTTAATGGAACCATTCGATATATTTATGAATGGGTCATTTTTTTCTGTTACGGAGAGTTCTGGAAGAGATTGAAGATACCTTTGTGTTTATACTTATGAGAAGAAAATATACTTTGTTTACGCTTAATGTTCTTATGTAAACTTGTCGTATACAGTACAATTAACATTTTTCTTATAAGATTACTGTGAATTAAAATATTATGTAAAAATTTCAATAATACACTCTTGTCTGATTAATATAGTCAATGTATTATTTGGTACACGTTAACCCTCATACTATGCTCCTCAAAAATAGACTCGTAAAACTTCAAATCAACAAATTACGTTTCGATTAAACTGTTACATTCGAAAGCAATATATTTTACAACACAAACGGAAAGAAACCAAGTGCTTCTAACTGTGAGTATCTGGAAAGAGGAAATTAGTGAATTTTCAGTTGGGAGCACAATCAATTTTAGGAGCATTACTCTAAATTGATCTACAGCAATTCTGTTTCTGTTTATTTCTGCCAGTACTGCAAAGCTTAAATCAACGTCCCGGACAACCAATGGCCATGCAAAGTATGCAAAATAAAATGCCAGGTATGAGCATGATGTCTGCTCAAGCCACTGGACCAATGAGTCATATGGGTCCAATTCAGACGATGCAGAATAATTCGATGTTAACACAAATGAATCCAATGGGACAAGGAAACATGCCTCAGCAAATGAATCAGGTTGTCGCCAATCAAATGGGACCAATTGCTGCTGGACAAATGCAACAAAATATGCAAGTACGTACTAACGGGTCCCATAAATTACAAAACAGGTAAACAACGAAGTTCCTTTTCAGACACAAATGCAAAATCAATTATCCAATCAAATCGGTAATCAGATCGGTGGTTCTATAAGCGGAATTCAAACTAGTATGTCACAGCAGATGAATCAAATTGCCCCGGGACAATTAGGTCCTGGTCAAATGCAGCAGCAACTGAATCACATGCAAAGAAAGGTACCTTAGTGGAATATGAATTTTTCTAGATTGATAAAAATGCTATATGTATAATTATCTGAGACATTTATGTAAGTTATCATTTCTAGCCTGGTGAAATGATAAATACTGGATTTCCTGGCCCTAGAAACATCGCGGCGAATCAATTTTTACGGCAAAGTCCATCACCGTCGGCTCCAAGTCCAGCTGGTTTGGGTGCACCATCCAGGTTCTTACTCTGAAACACTTTTCACGCGTATATTAATAAACTCGTACATGTTTCAAAGCATTAAGCAATACAAAATATATGTTACAGTAATCAGATGGTGGCGTCTCCAGCATTAGTTCCGTCACCAAGTCCTCAACATCCTATAATGGCGGGTCAAAATAGATCTGTCGGTATGTTAAAATGATTTTTCTATAATTGCAGATGAATGAATAAAAATAATGCACGATGTATATATTAACATAGGTATGGCACCGTCGCCTAGCAGTTCTTTGAACACTCCTGGAGGTGTGGGTGCTACTCCAAGTCCGCAACAGGAAGATCAGGCGTACAGGGATAAAGTCAGACAATTGAGCAAATATATTGAACCTTTACGAAGAATGATCGCTAAAATGGGTAACGATGGAAGTAAGTGTTCGAAATGTTGCGTCGGTAATACAAAATCGTTGCTCTCTATACGCGTATCACGAACCGTACGAATCTTCTTCACAGATGTCGACAAATTAAGTAAGATGAAGAAACTTCTAGAAATCTTATCGAATCCTAGCAAACGCATGCCAATGGACACACTGTTGAAGTGCGAGGCGGTTCTTGAGAAAGTAGATTTTAAACGTAGCGACGCAAGCGTCGGTCCTCCTCCAGCGGCGCTAAAAGAACATCACTTCTTTAGTCCGCTTTTGGAGGCAGTAAACACGCATCTTCAAAGCCCAGTGGTGAATCACACGCTACAACGAACCTTCGGTCCATGCTTGGAAGCTTTATTCAGTCCAGAAATAAAGTGCGTAATACTCGAAACTGTCCCAGTTATGTTATCTGTTTCATTATACTTTCGTGATGCTATTAATTGAATCTGCTTTTGTGGAAATAGAAATCTACCGCCACCACTGAAGAAGCAAAAAATAGAAGAATTTCCTAGTGAAATTCCAGATGTGTTACAGGGAGAAATAGCTCGGCTGGATCAGCGATTCAAGGTAATTCATCTGCTTTTATACTGTACCGTGTCATTTAATTACTATAATTGTATCGTGTATTTGAAACTGCGTCCAGGTCAGTCTTGATCCAGCGCAACAAAACGGATCTAAATGTATTCAGCTAATATGTTGGCTAGACGATCGTCATCTTCCATGCGTACCACCAGTGTCGGTTACAGTTCCAGCAGATTATCCTCTGACACCACCACGTTGCGTGATGGCGCCTCACGAATATGCTACAACATTCCTATGTGCCGTGCAGAAGGCTTTGAATGCGCGTATAACGAAACTTCCTCGTCGTTTTTCTGTGTCTCAATTGCTCGACACTTGGGAGATGAGCGTGAGACAAGCTAGCGCGCCTTCGCAAACACCCGTAACTGCCAGCACTGTATTAATGGGTTTATAGTTTTATATAGTGTACTTTTTGTGTAAATTATTCTATAAATTTTAAAGTATTATAAAATGTCATATTGCCACGTATTTCGTTACCCATTTAATTCTTCCTTGAGAGCCACTCCACCCAACATTCATACCAGTTTCATTCGAATTCATGTGCATAGCTTTCATTCGGTTAGAAAGATATAATTGTTCCATTGCTCTATAACATTATATCACTTTTATTTGCCAGTTTAACAAGAACAAAAGTTCGTGCTGGAATACATAAATACATTTCCATCTATAATACTGTTTCCCTCGAACAACTTCTCATTCGTGTTATCTGTTTCCCACGCTTCGTCACAGGGTATAATCACAAAGGCACGTTGACTTTAACACATTTTTATTTCACTTCTTCGTACACCTATTACAAAAGAAGCAAAACCATTCGTTCGAAAACGTTCATACGCGTACAAACATATGTCCAACATACGCAATAGTTGCAGAGACCGACGAAACAGAAGGAAAATATATTCCACGGCAATATCTGTAAGTAATGATCGTATATAGGTATATACGTATATACTTAGGATTAATCGTGCGTGAATCGCATCGAAATAAACGCGTGGCTCTAAACGGCGCGTGTTTGCAGCACAGTAAGAAAAATGTTCATAGAAAAATATGACTGGTATTACGCAATAAATCGCACAATTAAACGCGTGAGCATAACATTACGTGTATCTTTCCTCGGCATCAAATCGTCGGAACATCTTTTTCTCGTCATTGAGAATAATTGAAGGGGAACCTCGGGGTACAATGATAATTTATAGTAATCGCTCGCTTACAAATGATATGCTCAGTGAATTGTGTTCCGTTTCCCATACGTTTCACGATTACGTGTTGATATAGTCGGTAGAAATGATATAGTGAACTTTTAGTTGTGTTCGGAAATGTTCATCCTCATTTTCTTTTTGATTTTCTCATTTCATTCACTTCGCCTCCTCCAACTTCTTCCACTGACTATACTTTCTATTCCAGATAATTAATTTTTCTGACAGTCACTTACAGCCAGAGGAAGAAAACTGTGACTCCGTGAGTCAGGGAAGGATATATTTAAACAAATTCTTATCGTTCGTGGCCAGAGACGATTTCTAGCCCCCACGGTTAAAAATTACTTTTGGGCTCCGGGGATAACTAATGAAGAAGTCAAAGTGCAATTAGTGTCATTGAATATCAACGATCTATACCTGTTCTATCGACTATATAAATACCTACAGATTAGACACATATAATATATAAATGTCTTTCGATATCAATTTGTCGCTATATCTCCACGAGGGACGAAGATACAAACGCTTCGAATATGTACTGCGACAGGATTAATCCCTTAAATAACGCACAGAACATTTGTTTTGCGTATGAAATTAACGTTTCTGAAAATTGAAGATCGCTCGATTATTTTGGTATTCATTTAAGGAATTAATCCGAAGACGTTAGTACCATGAATCGCAGATTCAACCTATTAGATTGGTTTCCAAACTCGAGATTGTAACAATTCATTTGCTTGTAACGACGATTATTAAAATCAGCAAAATATAAGTTCAATGTAATTTTCTCTCGGAAAGTCTGATCTAACACATTTAATATGACTTTTTCAAAAAGTATACGATCACAGAGAATCATCGTTCTGTTTAGTTGCTGGCATTTACTAATAAAATAAATTTCGTTTAGTAAATAAGATGCGAAGTGAAAAATGCTGCAACTATAAATATATACATATTTCAATTGAATATTTGATCGTGTCAATCACGCGTACTGTCGAACAAACGAACGAACGAACGATCGTTCAGAAAGCAATGAAAGCTGAAAGGTATTTAAACGACGTTTCGAAACCAACTACTGCATCTGAGACTCCATTCTAAGTAAAATTGTTCATTTCGACTGTTTTCTATACAGCAATACTGTGCCATGTGGATATGTCGGTTTTTGTTTTGTATGACGACTGACACCCCAACCGATATACTTCGAACGTACATCGGCCAGAGCATCAATAATCGCTATGACTATTTATTTGATCGGTATCATTATTTTTTTTTTGTTTGTTTAATACTTACCACCATATCTATTTAATCGTTAAAAGTTACACGTATATTTGTTTGTTTGCGATAAGAGATCAGTAACACATTAATAGTAATTATTACTTGTTTGATGCTTATCGATATCCGCTAAGAATATTACTTATTGTTTCTTTGTTAGAACGATACATTCAGAACATCGTTAAATTCAATTTCGGCGAGAGTTATTTGACGTGCGGTTTCTCTGTACTAATCTGAAAACGTCTAAACACATTTCCCATAGATTCCCATCGAGATTATTCCGCTCACATGCGTCTTCCATTTTTGATTCGAGTTTTAGCCGTGTCTTAAAATTCTTGCATTCTTTCATCTTGAAAATATATCGGTAAGGTAAATTCGTAATATATATGTATACATGTATGTACAACGTTATCGTTAAAAGTGCAAATACCCCTCGCCATGGAAGTACTGATCTATGTGGTAATCAAACAGCATCGTTTCATTGTGTTGCACGACGTGCAAGTTCCTTTGCATTGTAAGAGCAAGTTCAACAGCAATTGCTTTAGAGTCCATTTTCGTGTACAGACTGTCTCCTTAGAAGCTACTATCTACGTTCAGCTGAAGATAGAAAAAACATAGATTCATTATATTTACGCCTATGCTAGATCTTAGATCTGGTTAATCGGATTTCAAAGGGTACTATCGCAGGGATCAATCTATCCGATTAAGCGGCTGGACTCGTTTCTCCAGGGTTGCAAGGGTGCGGGATGCGGAATTACTGTGTTTTCACAAAGCTGCAACTATGAATAATGCAAATTACGCCTCGTAAACGTAAAAATAGGACTTTACAGGGCGATCGTGGCCTAGATCTTTTATCTAGTGTTTTTGATTATTGAAAAACTCAATCTTTGCATTACCGAGAAATGAGAAGACGCATCTGTAAAACCGTTGCAATCCTGTAAACGAGTCTCTACCCTGATAACGTAAATTAGATAATTGATAATAAGATATATTTGCCAGAGACCTATGAATCGATGACTGTCACATCGGAAATGGAAAGCCTGCCCATGTATACACATTTTTCTTAAACGTTTTAACATTTTGTTCGTTTATATCCTTTTAATTAGAAACGAAGGAGTTTGTAACGCAACCTTCAAAAATTATGTACAAATTCGGACTTGAATTTAGAAGGGAGTTCCATGAACATTGATCTTTGCTATCTAACGAAATAAAAAAAATGAGCAATGCAGTTGCCTTATTTCGCTTAACTAGTACGTTTATACATATATGTACATAAAACCGATAACTATGAATTGCGAAACAATTTCATTTGGTAATTCTGTTGCTCTACAAATTTGATTATACTAATAATAATGCTAGATCAAATTTAGAAAAAGTCTTTGACGCACACAAAGTACAGGTATTCGAACTCTCGTAGCACAGATACACAGCTATATATTTTACGTTTTTTGTTACAAGTAACTCGAAGCAATAAAATCTCAAAAATATCTTATTATCAATATGACTATTAAATCAATCCATTTTTCGTCACAGCGCTATTGCCTACCGTGAAGAAGCTTACTGTCCCTACCTAAATAGACTGATTGAGACTACATTTTTCGTTGCATATTCACTGTTTTATCTCACTCATGTTTGGTTAGCGTTAAAGTTACCTTAAAACCAATGCTTACATATTTACTTGAAATTTACAAGAAAATCCTGTTCACAGTAAGTCGAGGAAGAATTAACTAGAAGATTAACATAATTACAATTCACCCGAACGTGAATGCACTACGAGTAAAACTATTAATAAAATGTATAAAAGCACAGAAGAAACTTAAATTACGTATACATTTACGCCAGGGATCTTTTAAGGGTGGTACGACGTGAAAGAAAAAGGTGCATTGAACTTCCGACAAAAAATTGTGACAATGATTGTATTAAAAAAAGAAAGTTACAGAAAAGAAAAAAAAACAAAATCGAAAATAATAGATGTACATCCAAATCACGTATCAACTAATAAGTAAAGCATACTCGTTCTTCATAATTATCGAATAATTTCTTTCTCACTTTACAATCTGAGTTTTCTTCCGAGATACGAACAGTGTCTCGGATCGATTGATCTATTCCGATCATTTCTTGAGAATGAAACGTCAGATTACAAAAAAAGAGATGTGACATTTTGATTTTGATTGTCGTAAAAGAATTTGCTGGTTGTTACTTAGCTGCATGATTTCCGCGAAACGTGGTTTCACAATGATTAACTTAAAAAAGAAATGTATGAGTCGATTATGTCATGCATAAGTTAATTTAAAGATAATACACTTGCGTAGAAATATATACAATTACGGATAACAGAAGACACTCGCGTACGTACAAGAAATGATGAGTACAATCGAAAACTATGTACAACGTTAATTAAAGGTCCTCTTAGCCTTAGACGAATCATTTATACGTATCAACTATATTTCGGAACAGAAATGTTGTTTCTTTTATCACCCACATTCGCTCTCGAGCACGCAGCATGGATTCACGTTGAAAGAAATTCGTTCGTCGTCGTACGTGTGTATACGATTCTCGCTTAATTATCGGCGCAACAATTACGGTTCGTTAAAAATTTTGTTAACTAAGGTTTCACTCTCTTTTTTGATTTTTTTATTACCCATTGTTTACCATCGATATTAACGGAGTGCATCTATAGTAATCACAATTTTCATCGGCTGTTACATCCCGGTGACTTTGATATTGAAAGCTAAACGTTACGTATGTATACTTGGTGCATGTCCTGAAAATTGACAACTGTTTATATCATATTTAATATTGTAATAGCAAACTTCTAACTACACCTTGGTGACTAATGACGTGGCTATTCTGCTTTTCCTCCACGACCGGTTTTAAGTATTGTGTAAGTATTTCAATAAACTGCGTATGTTTATAGACCGACACTAATTTATCAACTGCTTAGGCCTTTCCAACGTGAATAATAAATCCGTGCGACACCCGTTGTCGTCGCACACACGTAACGCGTTAACATGCAAATACTTCTGTCGTCGAGTGTTTTGTATTACAAGACATTTATTTCTAAAAACAAAAAAAAAAAGAAACGAGAAACCAGAGAAATATGAATTAATAGGCAGATATTCATTCACCCTACAATATGAGGCACACAGACAGCCATTATCGTTACAGCGGTGTCGTTCTTAGAAGATTTAAAAACTTGATGCACTCTATTAAATTCTGATAAATTGAACGGAGGACGCGACATTGTTTCTTCAATAACGATAAATCGACTCGGAATCAGACTCCTTCGATTTAACGGAATGTATATACGTATATACATGTAAGAAAACAGGATTCCCACTTTCGTTTAGTTGAGAGAGCTAATGAAACGTACCGTTGCTAGTATTAAAAGATACAAAATGTCTTTTTCTTCGAATCGCGATAAAATAGAAGGTGACGCTGAAAACTTTTCAGTTCAATTCTGCCGTTACGATTGTGGTTCTTTTCGTTCTCATACTTAATTTACCTATACCTCTAGGTAACCGCTCGACTTAAAGCTGAAAGCTTGGATACCTATTAACAAGTTCCCAACAAAAAGTGGTTTTCTATATAATCATATACAATAGTATATGTAACAGTTACGATCGAGTCGTACCATGTGCTCGGAAAAGCGCGACGATCAGGCGCTTATCTGAAGCCACGATGGCTCTACATTAATTAACGGAATTGGTGTTTCTTCCTTGCGCAGTCAACAGTTCACTGTTGACGTTCGAAAAGTTCTTCTACCTACGTTAAAGCTATATAATGGACGTTTATATATATATATATATCTAAATAAGTTAAAAAAAAATTAAGGACATCCACTACGTTTTTTACAATTTGCTGATTCAAAGGAAATAAATAAATAGTTCTCATATAGACATACATATAGAATAGTTTAAAGTGAGGGTCTCTCGCCCTTTGTGCTATGTTAAGCATCATTACAGCTGCATCGTTTTATAATTGTTTGTTTTTTTTTTTAAGTAAATGTTGCGTAGGTTCATAGCAAATATGATTTTTCCACACTATCTTTATGGCAAAAGGAAAAAATATCTACAAAAATGCGCTCGAGACATTATTTGATCTATCTAATTCATTTAGAGTCTCCCTAACTTCTCACAACTTTCGACACCTTTCGATTCAATCGATATTCGCACAATACGATTAATATTAAATGAAATTAATACATCAAGTCTGAAATTAATCTAAACACATTGCTCTCCGTAGCTTTCGCGTACCTCCTTCACGATTATGGACCGAATATTTAAATTCCCATAAAGTAAAATACAACCTCACAGAGGCTGTTGAAACGGGGTAGACCGAGCTAACCCTTTCACTGCCTTCGGTGTGTTGTATAATTTTCGATTTGGTTTTTGCAATTAAGCGATTATCTAAATATCATAAATAGAAACGATCTAATTCATTGGTTCAGCCTTTCGATTTCGAGACGCAGGCAGTGAAAGGGTTAGATATATTCTAGTTCTGCGACTGGGCCTTTTTACCACCGCGCGGTTTGATGCTCTCCGAAATCTGCCACATCGCCTCCTCACAGAGGAAATCACTGAAATTGTTGAAGAACGTTATTATACGTTCGTGTTTCTTGAACGAGTATCTCCTGCAACAAACAATCACCAGGTTCGTAAATTCAGATGGCATTCCGAAGAGATTAACTGTATATTCAACCGTTTGCAATTCAGACAGAACATTTTTATTCTGCACAAAGATTCGCTGTCTACTAATACGCGTTAATTGTCTCCATATGTTCGAAGAAAACTAAGCGAATGAAATCTAAAACACAGGAAAACGACCGTACCCTTTTTTGAACCTTTTCATATTTTCGACGATATTAAACTGTTGCCATCGTTTCGAAAAGTTAATAGTGCCATCAGGTAATAAATCACTGTTTCCAATATGCACAAACGTAAGATCTTGTAACACGAGACCACTGAAAATAGACAGAATATTTATTAGTTTATAAATTTCTGTAGAATATCGTGAATCAGATTACATTGAAAATGAATCTCACATGTATGGGATACACGGCGGTTGCGTCTCAGCCAGAGCTTGCCTGTAGGCTCTAAAACTGCTAGAACTATCGATAAGAGCACAATATTCCTTCAAGCCTTCTGTAATATGCTTTTGCCACTCGAGCCTTCTAATAGGCGCGCTATCCAGTGCAGAAAGCAAGGCTAGATAACTATTAAAATTGTTGATTTTTCTAAGGTGCTTCATTATCTTAATAAATTTAACCACGTATTTCTCTCTATCCTTCGCCTCGTTCTCTAACCTATGCTCGAGAATCCTCGATCTGGCCCAGTACGACATTTTGTTGAAGTGTTCCGTGAACCTGGTTAGATTCGGGCTTCGTTCCTCGTTCTGTTCCTGGGCCCAGATCAGCACTTCCGGTATTTCGATTTTCATAAACAAATCCGCGTCCAGCAGCGTCATTTGTTCAGCTATCTGTTCGCTCTTGAAATCGAGAAGAGAAGCTTGCTTCGTTGACACGCTCAGTGACGAGAGGATTGGCTGTGCCGATTGCAACTGTTTCGCTTGATGCTTCTCTAAAATTTTCACTCGCAGAGCCTTCGCCATGGTGAGGTCGCCGGTGCATACCAGTTGCAACACGTATTCCATCAAGGTCTGCAGGAGAGTATCATCGAGATCCGATATGCTAGAAAAATATAATATTTTTCACCTGTTCCAGATTACTGCGTATATCATCGATATAAGAATGACTTACGTTAAATCACTAACGACTCTAACTAGTAAAGCAAACGCCTCGCGAGCTGCCCTTTGTTCAGCGACGTCGGCAGAGCAAGAGAATGATTGATGACGTCTGTGTAATTTCTGAATTAGTTCGAGTGGCTGCATAAAGGTCCTATACGTTGTTAAGAATGCTTCTTGATATAGGAAATCTGTGAAAAAAGATAGACATCCGTCAAATATTATGTCCCATTGTTCATGAAATTCTTACTGCTAATGTTGTAGAAATTTAAAACGAACGTCGAAGAGTGTGCTAACTGACCTGACTCCTTCTCATCTAAGAAGCGTGAAAGAAATCCAGTAATTATATTCATTAAAGAACGTTTATTAATAATGCGTTTCTTAGCAGACCTGGGTAAAAAATATTTCAACTAAGAAATCTTCTATATAATAAAAATGAAATGATGTTCATGATTTGACTCATTTTTTAAAGAAAATGTTTGTAATAGTCCAAATAAGGTTTTGAAGGAAAGAAAAATTGAAAAAGTGGCCCGGGAAAATGAAAAATTCGGAAAAAAATGAAAGTGCTTTTTTCTATGGCATTTTTTGTATGAATTCAAGAGCATAACTCACGATTCCAACAATGAATATGCGTTATTCGTTTTTTATTTTGTTCGTTATGGTCCTGGAATAGTTTGCAGGAAAAAAAGTACGAGACAATTACAAAGGAAAGTCGGAAAATTCGGAGAAACTGCAAAAATCATCTTCTAAATGTAGTCCTTCTTAAATTAAATATCGATGGCCACAATTGTTAATAGATACAATGATCACTCAGAAATACGTTTTTTTTCTCAATTATACTTCGTTTACACATTTCCAATAGCTTTTCACAAATTCACAAAACGATCACAAACAAATTTTTGAAATTTGGGCAGGACAAGGCCTGTCGGGACAGCTAATAGAAAATATTTTTTACCCGAGTCTGTCTCTTAGAACAGTGAAGGAAACAACGCTTACCGTGTTTATTAGCTTTGGTTGCATGGATCAACAGTGCGTCTGGATGTCCTCCCCGTATGTCTGGTCCTTCTTCGTCAGGCTTCTTGAAAACTAAATACTTGGTGACGTCCAATTCCTCGAGAATGCTTGAAGAATACTTGTCCTGGTCGACGTCTCTCAGTTCGAGAGTGTTTTCGTCAACCGATATCGACGACAGCGCGTTGCTCGCGGGTCTTGAAGATGGCAATATTGTTTCTAAGGTATTATTCTGCGAAGCGAGACAATCACAAATTAGAGAACAATTATCAGTTAACAACAGCTTTGTGCATGTCCGTTCTTAGTTAATGTACGTCAAGTCTTTGTTCTATACATTTGTGTGTAAAAGGACCTCGATCCGTTTATAATAAATATAATAATAATAAAACCGATACGGTACTCACCAATTTCACCGGCGTCGAAGGCGCGAGTTCTTTCTTCTCGCGTGCGCACACAGTTTCTTCTGTTTTCACTGGAGTCGAAGTGACTACGGGTTCGATCGTGTGTATACTTTGCATGCTAACGGTAGGTTTCGGCGATATAGGCGGGGGTGTTGCGTTTGATTTAATGGAACGGGATCTCTTTGGTGGCAATGCGGGTGGGAGACTAGAATTATTTGTTATTTCAGCTACCGGCGGTGTCATAGTTATGGAGGTACTGAAAGAAAACCGTGAATGTATGTACGCAGTGTCGCAACGCTTTATGTACCTGTATTACAATAAATCACATACTTTGAGCTGTCATGCAACGTAGCCATGGTGTGCGCCATGAAGGAGCACGACTGGGTAGTGGTAAGGGCCATCTCGTGTTTTTGCCATTCCGCTTGCATCGAATTATAAGCTGCCACCGAATGGCGAGTCCCAAGACCAGAGATGAAGTCATTGTTACTGTGGGAACAGTTCCCAAACATCTCCATGTACGCCATAACTGAAATAGACACGACCAGGTGATTTCCATAATACATTGGACGACGGCGAATCGTGTAACAACATAAAAAGGTAAATAAAAATTTGTGATTCCATGATATGTATAATACATATGGTAGATACAAGCATGATTTATGTTATAAAACGTATTAGAAGCGCAGGTGAATAAAATACAGAAAAAACACTGATGCACAAGCGTGTATCCTCACTGAAACGTTAGAGAAAATTCGAGCACGCAAACTTTCTGACCGACTCACTGGAATGCGAATGCAATCTTTTGAACAACATTTTTTTCATCGACGATCAATTCGGGATCGAACACTATACGGAACAGATGTTACACAACCACGAATGCTTTCGTTTCTAAAACTACGGTATTAGAGCAAAATCGTTCGGTTTCGACGATTCTTCGCACATAATCGCGAAGGTGGAAACTGAACTCTCTGGAGCTGTTCCAGTTGAAGAAGCGTAAGTGTTAAACTGACTATTAGCCAGAAAAGGTCAATTCGATTAGTGAAACAATGTCGACGCCCACGCGGGTAGCTGAAGATTAGTTTCTATTGTTAATGAAATTTAGAACTCGCAGCAGAGCTATAGTGAACAATCCAAAGAAGTTTAGTGTAATGCACTTTAAACACGAATAATTAGTTAAAAGTTCGGAGAATGTTCGATATTAATACAGAGAAAGAAAAATGAGATATTACGGTCTGGTTTTAAAGTCACGTTAATCAATAATATAAGCGACGAATACGCTAAAGATATGAATAAAATATCCAAGCTCGGTATCAAAACCAAATGACGCGTGTCAAAATCATTTTCATAAAAATGAGAGAATAAATGGAAGATCAATAAACATGCCGCAAAGAAGCTAGGAGCTTAAAAATCGTGTATTAATGCGTGAAACGAAGGATTCCAACTTAGCGTGAAAGTGTTTGCTGTGGGATAGCTGATTTTGTGTGGGCAGGACCCCACTTACCAGAATATGCCACTGATTGGAACACTGGGGGATACAAAATATTTCATCAGTTTTAACCTACTACCAGGAAAGAGATTTCGGAGCAATCTACACTAAAATTTACATAATCTATCCAATTGCTAGAACAATTTTGTCCGCCAACGAAATTTTCGACAATAATCTAATTCTCACTGTTGCAGTTATCGATTATAATCTAAGAGCTATAGATCGGACGGTAATAAAGCAGACGCAGCGTGGATTCGAGAGGACTGCTCGTTAATTGCTTTATTACTGTCCTCGCTGTTAATTACAGTTCGACTTACTGTGTCTCTTTTTGAGCGGAAGCGGCGGTGGTTTACTGGCATCCGGACTGTCGCCGTTACTGGTATGTAAACTACAGGTTGATAAATGCTCGTTCTCAGGTACATTGTCGTACTGCGACGGCTGACGCTCTTTTCTACGTTTCGAACGTTTTTCCGGCAATGCCGGTGGCACGCCGTTCGTGTCTGACACAGAAATCGAATCTGTTTCCTACATAATACAGAAACAATGTAAGTTCGATGTTGATACAGAACTTTTCTAACGTCGTAACTACACTGCGGATCCTTATGCACGATACAAAAATCGTCTGCATCAATTGCAAGAAGCAGATCTTCAATAAATATACGTGTTTCTTCTCTTAATCTTCTCAGAAAATCCGCAGTTTAGTTCTAACTAGACTACGGATTTTTACACAATTCTGTCACCGTTGAGAGCCGTGAAATAAAATTTAATATTACTCTTTACGAAGGGCTATAATCTTTATGCAAAATAAAAATGTTCTACCTGATTTGTACATTTGTATAATAGATTGAAAAAATAATATGACAGTATTTTAAAGTTCTTCCAATGTTTTGACTGTTTGAAATTACACCGATTCATTTTTGCCAATCACGCATAAAATCCGCTGTCTAGTTGTAACATTACTATGCATCAAAAATAGTATTCTAGCGTATGAATTATTCACAACGAATTACAGAAATAACAAATAAAAGAGAGACCGTACAAAGCTATCAATAAGAAACATAAATGGTGTTGATAACGTATTTGTCTACTATAGAATAATTTACAAATTGCGTGACGCTACTTCCGACCGAGCTTCTTATTAAAAAAAGAGAACAGGGTACGAGCATGCAACACCCACATTTACCAGTTTCTCCAGCAACGCAGGGTCCCCGTTTCCAGTCATATTCGTTGTGCTAATAGTACTTTTCGAACTACTCATTGTCTTCTGGGTGAATATGGACCCGTTACTGTCAGAAGACATCTTGGTCTGGGAGAACGATTGCTGCTGCGAGTTAAACGTCTGGGAGTTGTAACTAATGCTACTCTGCTGGGATGATCGTTTGGATGTGATGCTCGAGGTGGTGTAACTTTGGGACGAACTTCGTTGCGAGTGCATGGATACCACACCGGACTCTTGCGTTTGGGTGGATAATCGTTCCAGTTTCCCTTCTATACCTGAAACACGATCGCCGTATCACGCACCGTAACGTGCCGAGAAATTCTCTTTGTTTAAGGATAAATTTTGCGTTGGCAAACTTTTGAGAAAAATGATCCTTCTTACGGAGGAGAGCTTTCACAGTTTCCCAGCCAAAGGACATCGTGGACTTTCATCTAACTGATCTTTCGAGAGCGATCGAGACAAAGAGTGCTAACGGAATTACACCGACTTCGATGAAGATCTATACGATACTGTTTATTCGCGTGGTCGGAAGGTCTGACGCCTACGCTACCTGCTCCACTAGCTATTTGAGGAATTCTTGCGTAATTTTAGCTCATACATTTTTCTTTGCGCTTAGAAATATGTGATGTCACTCGCTCCCGTTACTGTGCTACGATATTCGTCGATAAATTAATGTTTCTGTCGCATACCGGTGAACGCGTTTAGCATTTCTTGGGGAGTTTGTTGACCCAACAGCATTGTGCTCGGTATACTGGATTCGGAACCGTCCCAGCAGCTACAGTTTGAAGTACCATTGACTTGCATGCCTGTGAAACAGATGAAACACGTAAGTAAACATTATATATTTAATACACGAGTGAATGAAGTATTTAATGTGATAATCCTTTGTTATTACACGAGCAGTATTGTATCTTTCTCTTTTTTTTCGCTTCTTTGATATTGTAAACACTTATGTAAAAGGGCTTCAGTCCGTCTATAATAAATCATAATAATAATAATAATAATAATAATCAACCCCTTAAGTGATCCTAATAAAATTGACAGAAGAATTCTGTCAGCCATATACTATGACCAACGTGGCAGTCAAAGTGTTAATGCATATAATTAAATAATAAAAGTGAGTGAGTAAACATTACATTAAATGATCCTTAGAAAATTGATATTCAAACTTGGCAAAAGAATTGACAGTCAAAGTGCTAATATAATTAAATAATGAAATTTTTCAATGATACTGTGTACAGAGAGTTTTACCTTTTTGCATGGTCTTTTGGTTTAACGAACAACCGTCTATTTGAACGAACAGCTCTGTGTGATCTGTACTCTGGGACTTTCCTAGCGAGACTGGCTCTCGACGATTAAGTCGAACGCGGTTCAGAATTATTTTGCTGAGTAAGAGCTGTGTGTACCGAGTTCTTCTGGACACATATGGGAACGTACTTGTGGAATTCTGTCGCAACCTTCTTGGGGACTTTTAGTCCTCATTATCTGGTAATATATAGTGTTCTGGGATTTTATGAACTGTCTTGAAGATTTTTAACAAATTCTAACAAATACGAACGTTACGCCTTTCTAAACTACAATTAATGTTATTGGCGCACTGGTTCGATCAATCGCAGACAATAAGCAAATTTGCAAAATATCACATGAAATTTCATTCAAGTGCGCCAATAACATTAATTGTAGTTTTGAACAATTGTCGATCGAGATACAGAGAACTGTTATGCCTTTCATTTTAAATGAAATAGAATTTGATTAAAAGCAAACGTAGCCACACAAAACATGTAAAACTTTCTTTACTTTTCTACGACATTTTAGCAAGGGGTTAATAGAAGTCTAGTCTGCCTTAGCAGTGTTAGGCTACCGATTATGTTATCGATGGAACGTCCGTCGTAAGAAAATCAGTTACCTTGAATGGTAGCCATTAGGCTGAGATCCATACTGTCGTTCAGAGACTCGTCGTTTGGTCCCATGATCGCTCTAATCTCGTCCTCGTCGCGAGAATGATTCAGAGCCGAATCCAAACTTCCAGCCGACGCGCTTAAAAGTGACGACGAATCCTCTGGAGATCGACTTCGCAGGGAGACCCTATCAAGACTAGACGCTAAAAGACCTTCGGACTCCTCCAACAATTGCTGAGCCCGCGTTCTTCGTTTCGGGGGCAACGGCGGCGGTGTCCCGGAAGAACTATTTTCCTCCGACAGACACACATTCGTTCTGAAATATCAATGCCGATCTCAATCGCGAGAATTTCATTGGACGCCACAACGGATCACTTTCTGAACTCTGAACAGCACTCTACAAAGCCTTACTAGCTGTCTTCTGCGAATTTTTCATTCTAATTCTATACACCATAAAAAGCTCACCGTAAAATAAAGTATAAATAAAAAAATTGCGATTGTTCGCTTATGTTATAATCAAAATGAAAAAGCGGTATATTTTTATGTGGAAGAGTGTCACGAATGTAATTTGCTAGAATCAGTTAGCTCAGTTCGTTAACTAAAATTGAAGTTTTCTTTTTTAAGAAGTGTAACACGTGTCTAAAGCCTTAGGGTTAATATTTCGATTAGAAGAAATAAAAACTATAGAAAAGTTATCAATAAGTATGTACTTTAAACAAAGTAGAAGATATTAACTTTGGTTAAATCCTTAAATGGGATTTTCTCCAAACTATTGGTTTTTAAAATCACAGTGCCCATAAATATTTCAATTAATCTAAAAATTTCCAAATATCCTAGGATCCAGACGGAAATAGAAATAGTGATGAAAATAATAAAATCCGTGAAATCGTCTTTTATGACTGAAATATAAATGGAATTTAATAATGCAAATCCACCGAAAGGGGTTGAAGGAGTCTGAATGGATTATTTTAAATGGAATCGTTATTTACGATTTGAAACATTTCCGACGAGGAACGTGGAGAAGAGGTGAATTATTAATATTATTCTAAAAACAAACGTGGATCGATGAATTTTCGATCGAAGAATATTCTGAAAGAAAGCTTTGAAAAGCTTTTGATGCAAACTTAAACAAAAATAATAACTTGGAAATCCTCAGAATCCTTAAAGTTATTCGAATTCAACATCGCGTTCAAAAAGTGATCCGTTTCAGCGTGAAATAATACTAATACTACGTACACAGTACATGCTTGTTGCCAGTGTGAGGCATTCGATAAGCTTTGTCGTTGATTCGTAAATTTTTTAATATTTGTATAATCGATACCACAACCCCAGGAAAAAACGGCTAATTTTCTGTCCCCGACAAGGAACAACAGTCGTTCAACTTTCAAAATTCTGCAAGCGTCGGCTTTATTACGTTAAACATATACGGCTCAAATCATACAATACAAATCATGGAACGTCACTTATTCTATATTCGAATCAGTCACTCAAAATTAATTTAGCTGGCGACACTCCGAATAATCGCGTCCCACGACGAGTCAATCTTGGACCATGCAAACCAAACAGGATTGAATTGGACATCCGTGGCGGTTGCTTGTGATGCATACAACGCCAATTTATTTCTAATAACCTGCTACACGTTTCTCTGAAGCAGACCAGCAAGAAAGAATAATTTCTAAAGCCGCGAACGAATTATTCAATTATTCAACTAACCGAAAAGCAGCGCATTCTTTCATTCCAGCATTTCTAATTTCGATACACGATCTAAAAGTTAATCGTAACAATAATTTGATCCGCAGTTCAAGTAATCTTCTTTCGAGGAACAGACTGATGAATAATCAATAATTTCATTCAATCCACAGTCATTATAATGTTTATACAAATTTCACGATACGAATTAATGATCTAAAATTGCAAAAGCTTCGGGAATGTCATTGATTCAGTAAAAATACAGTTAACACATTACCCACCGAAAGCCTATTAATAGGATTTTCAATAATTGTGCTGCACCAAAAAAAAGCACAGAAATGTTCTTTTACATTACAATCTTAAATGAAACTATTATATGAGGTTAATGAGGGTGACTTGTTGGATCACAACGAAAATTGCTGTTGCTATTGAAGGTTTCATTAAAAAGTGTTTAGCCATGTACCATAGATATTTCAAAATTATACAATAATAACCGGTCGATAATGTGTTAAGCTCGTAAGAATAAGTTTTCGTTTCGCTCATAATTTGCCTCACACTGTGATCGCTACTATGAGAAGCTTAGGGAACTACCTCTCAGGGAGTGGTGGTTTTGGGGGTGGACTAGAATCCCTTAAAATCGACTCGGAACTATGCGAACTACGGACCAGACTAGTAGTCGCAGCGGTCTGCTCTAAAATCTGCCGTTCCCTCGGGGTTAGCGGAATATCGGGTAAGGAATTTCTTTGTGGCGTCAATTCCGACCCATAACCCGACGTTCTGAAACCATTTCAATGATTGTCAAGCTTTCATTGGTACATGACGACACAAAAAAATATCAAAATGGTTTTTACGCTACTGGCAATATTTATCGTATCGTGCTGGCTCGATCGTTGTCGGCGTCCAACAATTTCTATTCAATTTATATTCGTTTTAAACAGACATTTGATCTTTAGCTGTTTTTTAACTGACGTTTAAATTCCTTACAGATTCTTTAGATTTAGGAGAAGCTCTCTGGTAATTCTTCCATTAATAAATTCATATATTCCAGGCATAAATTAACATTTTACTGAGTGCTATGTATCGACTTATAAAGATAATAATTGTACATTGACAGATATTTTTATATATTCAAGTCCTACAATAAACATTTCCAGTAGTCTATTTTTCTCTGGCAAGGGAAGAACCCCAACTTTCTGACTTCAATTTTAACAAGCTTCTGTACCACAGAGAAAAATTTTCCATCTGGATTTCAACAAGCTGGAGTGAAATAGAAATTGATTTTCTGTCGTAATCTCTATCTCGATCTCTATATATTATGTATAAGAAAATCGAGTCTGTCTGTCAAAATTGTCCGTTTCTCTTAAACTTTTTGGTTTACCGACTTTTCAAACAGCTGTAGCTTTTCAATGGTAGGTTTTAAGAAATATCTGACACCACCTTGACGATTGGAAATTTAATTACGTTACTAATCAACCTGGATTTGTTTGTACAGCTAGTATTAATGTAAATTCTGCTAATATTTTTACTGTTACAAAATGCACCTATTCATTTTTGTCATAATGAAATCATATCAGTATATGTATTTCATTATGTCAATTCAATATTATTACACAGGTTTATTTCTATCAGCAACTTCTATTACAAGAACTCGTGTGCACGGACGATATTTCATATCTATCATTAGGAGCCTGTCACTATGCTTTCACTAGTATAACAGTTCGTTAAAATCGAAGTCTTTTCGTTGGGATCCTTCACTGGTAAGTGAAACGAAGATGGATCTGTTGATATCTGTTGATACCTGTTGTTAGCAGCGACAGCTGCAGGTTTCTGTCTGTTGGCGATCTTCTCGTTCGCCAGGGCAACCAAATTTTTCACAGCTTCCTCAACTACTCTTATCACGTGCGTCACGTGCTCCGTGTCTAACGCTGGTGATTGATCGCCCTGCAGCAATACCTCATCACAGAGCTGTAACAATTGCGCTAGTGTCTGATAGACTAGATCCGTCGCTGAACCCAGAGCGGAGCTATAATAATAATAATCAAAACAACAATAATATCAGATGAGTCCCCTGGCACATTACTTTCTATTAAACAGTTAGAAAAGTGCGACAAAGGAATATTTCGAATCTTCACGTTCTAGACATTTCGTTTTAAATACGGTAGGATTAACTCGATTAACTGAGGGACATAATTAAAATGTACAGGTGCAAAGAAATGATATGAGCCGTTAATTTTGAAAGTGGCACAAGTCCGTTTAACTTTAAATTGAGATATTTAAGAGTCTGTATTTCGATGAAATTAAAAATACAGGATACCAATGTATCACACTTCTTAAGTGTATTTAAGAGAGTTAATTATTAAGTGAATAATACGTGTCTTCTTGTCACGAATGAACAAAAGCTACTTTCAAAATAAAAATTTGTAACATTCCATTAACCAGCTAATTTCCTTTTCAAAAAATCTTTCTGATTTTAAATATAATAGTCACAATTTGCTTCAGAATAAAAAGCAAACCTAGAGAATGTAAATATTAAAATTACTAGCTTGATGTTTCTCGAGAAAATGGACTAGGGCCACTTTAAAAATAAAAATTTGTAACATTCCATTAACCAGCTAATTTCCTTTTCAAAAAATCTTTCTGATTTTAAATATAATAGTCACAATTTGCTTCAGAATAAAAAGCAAACGTAGAGAATGTAAATATTAAAATTACTAGCTTTATGTTTCTCGAGAAAATGGACTAGGGCCACTTTAAAAATAAAAATTTGTAACATTCCATTAACCAGCTAATTTCCTTTTCACAAAATCTTTGTGTTTTTAAATATAATAGTCACAATTTGCTTCAGTATGAAAAGATAACGTAGAGAATGTAAAATATTAAAATTACTAGCTTGATGTTTCTCGAGAAAGTGGACTTGAGCCACTTTCAAAATAAACGGTTCAAGTGGGACCGTGATTGTGCCATTCTCTCGTGACGATTCGGACAAACGATTCTCACCTATTCTCGTAAAGGAGATAGGACTTCAGCACGGACTGTATCGTGGTGACGGTGTCGAGGACGATGGTGCCGTTTCCTGGCAGCATCTCGAGCTTCTTCTTCCAGACAACGTCCCTGAAGTGGAGCAGCGCCAGCTGCACCTGTCGCACGTGGATGTGCAGGTCTCGGATGGGGTTCTTGTCGAGGGCGGCCGCCGCGGTGTCGGTGGTGCAGACGGGCGCGTTTTTATCCCTAGGCGTTCGCGGCGAGGAGGGTGAAGCCGCCCTCGTGGCCGCCCCGCTACCTCCGCCCCCGCTTCCGCTGCCTGGGGAACGCATCTGGGAGAGCTTCTCCAGGAAGTCCTCCTTGAAGGAGCGCGCACGACGCGCTAGTTTACCGCCGCGCGCCTTCCCGCCGGACCGCTCCTCTACTTCTGAAACAACCAACCGGTATTTGCTTCGTTAGCGAACGTAAATATTTGCTACCTCGTGTATGCTGTATATGTTACAATGGAGCCACGAGAATCGGTTAACCGTGCACACGCGGTTTCGAGACGGGTCTCTGCGTAAGACGCGCGAGCAACGTGATAACACGCTTCTCGGTTTCGCTTCGCTTTAATTTTCGTTCGAGGGGAACGGAGCGAAATAAGTGTGATAAGTTGCTCAGAAAGTTCTGTGAATTTTTCAAGCGATACTTCTTTTGGCAGGGTGTAAGCCTAACGCGTCACGAAATTCGCGATATAAAAAGTGTAACGATTTAAATGGAGGGAAATGTCAAGTTTAAATTAAGGGAATGTCAAGTTTAAATTGAAGGAATTTTTAAGTTTAAATTGAGGGACGTTTCAAGTACAATTTGAAAGAAATTTTAAGTTTAAATCGAGGGAAATGTCAAGTTTAAATTTAGGGGAATTAAAGTTTTGAATTGTGAGGAAAATGGGAAATGCTAAAATTGTATAATGTAAAAGTTGCAAAGTAGAAAATTGTGGAACGATGAAATTGTAAACTTCCACGGCAGCAAATCTGAAACTGTAAAATTCTAAAGTTTCAAAATTGCAAAGTAGAAACTTGTGAAACGATGAAACTGTAAAATTTCAAAGCAACAAAGCACTAAAGAAATAAACAGTGAGACATCATCATCTGATTCATTGTGTTGTAAATTATTCTGTAAAAATCCACATATTCACGGCCACACGCAGTTTATTTTCGTTTATTTGGAAATTTCCTATATGTTCCGTAATCAATTTCATAATCTGTTTTCATTGTTGATATACATATACTAGGTATCCGATCGCATAAGTCGCAGAGTCAAGTGTTTCCCCGCAGAATCTATTTTTGTCGGTGGATAACAACAAGATCTGACTTCCGTGGCAGTAACGAGCGAAGTTTCTGCCTGGTTTTAGGCGCGCCCTCAAGGAATTATGCGAGGTTCAATTTCGAAATCCTTTGCAGCCGAAGAACAAACACTGCCGGGGTTATACTCGGCCAACTCGGCAAACGTGTTCATCTTCAGGGTTTAACTTTGCTTAACTCGGTTTAACGTTAAGTGACAACGCCGACCGAGAAACAGTACGATTTAGCATCTGTTGTAGCTACCTCGAAACACTCTGACTTTTAAAAAATTCTTCCTACGTATAATAAAGAAAATGTTTGTTCTTAGTAAAAGACAGTTACCTCTATCAGTTTTCCTCAACAAATTATCTAATTCTTAAGTAGGGGTTGGAACGAATGTTCGTAGCGTTTGCAAAGTAAAATTGAATACTAACATATTTTCCATTCTATTACTTTCTGCCATTTTTGAGGTAACTTCTCGTGTTATCGAATAAATACGTTAATTTTATCTTCGATTCTTAACCCATTCGCATCGTAAGGAGGTATGAAAAGAAGGTCCTTATCACCCAATTTTTTTTCATTATATTTAAGAACAAAAATTACAACAAGTATATATACGCTAATGATGCAAATGAGTTAATTTGAGAAATGCTACGAACTTTCGTTTCAAACCAAATACATTTAAATCTGATTATCTGGATTATCGAGACCAGCTAAACCAATCATTTTAAAAAGTTCTGCACATGATAAACATTCTGTACTGACAGAGAGGGGGTAACATTGTTTCCCGCAAACACAGTTTTTTTACCACGTTTTTATTAGCTCGCTTTCTTGTTTATGTGTGTTTGTTTGTTTGTTTGTTACCCTTAAATCTAGTAATATTCAGGGGTTACGTTACCCTCTTAAGAACACGTCGCGTCGATGCGCACGTGCTGCATATCGTGCCGCGCGTCGACGTGCCTTTCCTTTTCTCCTGTTCCTCTTTCTTCGTTTCGTTCTGGGTTCATATCGGGCGCACGCTTACAAATTAAAACTGCGATGGAGCACCGGTGTGTCCGACGCGCGATACCCAGCACCGTAGCTTCTCCTTTATCGTTGTCCAGCCAGTAAATCGTAAGTGCCATTATTTTCTTCCGGTTTATTGTCGTGTCCGGCGGTGCGTGTAATCCTGTCGCCGAACAATGACACGCCTTTCTTCTGTACAATTTTATCCTTTCCTGCTTCGTTCTCTTTTCCTTCTATCGCGCAACGGTACCTCCTCCTCGGCGCATACTGCATTTCCTCTTTGCGCAGTGTTTCAGAATTTATCCGAATTTGAGAAAATATAGTAGACACTCCATTTAAAAAAACTCAAGGCGATCCTCACTCGCCGAATCGATTAACTCGATAAAGCAGGAAGTGGAGAAATGTGATGAAATAATGTACCTTGTTTTTCAAATTTCCATTTAAAATAAAAATTCAATATAAACATTGTATTATTCATAAATACAAATGTAGCTTTTATATAAAGTCTTAATGAAATCGTTATCAATATCACAACTTTTGAAAACGTGGTAAAAAGAAAGTGATAACGTCGAAATCAGTCTTCAAATAATATTTTTCATTGTAGAAATAGTTCATTATTTTAAAGGATCCTTTGTTGAGACAACATCCTTACGATTCGTTTGAATTACATTAAATTTTCCTCCTTTCTTTCTGCTGGTTTTGATAATATTGTACCAATCATCTGTACGTTTGAATTCTTCTCGCACGTGACTCGATTATTGAAACTTGTTCTGAGCGTCCCCCACCATTCCACGCTAAGAATGGTTCCGAAGAGTGGGAGACTAGAAAACTAATGGCAGGTACAGATCCCATAATAATTATGAAACATGATCCCGCTTGAAAATATAATTATTCGAACAATTTTAAATTATTTAAAGTAATATTTGTGGGCAGAAAGTAATGATAATTGAAGCCTTAGCGAAACCAGAAAGCCTTCAACACCAACCAGACCAATTATTTTTAATTAAAAGATTTTTATATATTTTTTATATAAAATTTTTAGAAAAAGTATGGCTTGTCTCTGGTTAAATATATAATACATTATGTCATTGATATTTTTCAGGCTCGTTTCGTGTAATTAAATTTCGACTCGGACGTCAAATTATTTCCATTAATGAGTGCCAAGCTGCTTATAGGATTCCGTAACCCATTAACGGGGTTACAGAAAATCGGTATCCCGTAGCCAAACAAATTACGGTGGATTTACATACGATGGTAATCAACTTCGGCAAGAACAAATTACGCGCGTCGGATAATTATTATTCGCGGGTAAAACTCGAAGGTATTCGTTAAAATTCGACGGTCCGACCGCGTCTGGCGTAATTATTCAAACGTTGATATTCGTAACTATGAACGATCGCCGCGTGATCAATATGTCGGGGTCCGTAATAAATGATAGAAACGACTAGTTAATGAGTCTTTCGTGAAAATATCGCCCAGGGAATACGTGTCGACGCACAATGCGTGCGCGCATACACGGGAGACTGTAACACCCACGAAATTTGCGAGCACGTTAATTGACTGACTGTCAGACACCGTCCCGGCGAATTTCGCTACGGAAAAATCGACTAATAAAATTCCGGTGAAAACCGATCCTTTCATCGCGATCGCTCGAACGAAACTGGGAATCACCAGTACGGCAAACAACACGGGTAAATATTGATACTCAAAAATGCCATCGTCCGTACGATGGTTTTAATAATTTCCGAGATTCAGCGCAGCCGGATTTGTCGGCGGAGCTCGAAACAATTTTGTTTTTATTTCACGGGGCGGACGCGGCCCGTCCGTTCTTGAACAAATATCCGCTGGTAACAGCTGAGAGCAATAATTCAGAGGGATTTCTCCGAAAACAAAAGCGTTCGGTTCTGTCCAGTTCTCACATTTTTATAGAAATTTGTTAATCGACGAGATCGAGAAAAAGTTCTCCATTATGATTGATGACGTATCGATAGTTCGAATAGTGACAGGTATCCAACGGTGACAGCTGAGAGTAATAATTAAATTACCATAATGGGGGGAAAATGATTCATTGTTTTATGGTAAATTGATACTTTCAACAACGGACACGTACCCAACAGCTGAGAGTAATAATAATTCAAATGAATATTTCAAAAGTACAAAAAAAAAGCTTTTATTCGGTTGATTCTCGTGTTTTATAGGAATTCTTCGGTTATCGTAATTGGGGATAATGTTTCATTGTTTTATAGGAAATTGATGCTTTTGATAATGGACATATATTCAACGGTGAAAACACATGCTGTGGGCTTTTACATTTTTGTAAAAATTCTATTGTCTCACGACAAATTAACCCTTTGCACTCGGAGCTATTTTACTTAAAAAATTAAACATGTCTTCCTACCTAGAATAATTCTATTCTATATGGTTTTTTTTCATTCTGTGGATATGAAATTAACAGAATACCTCGTACAATATTGAAATGATTAATTGGTGAGATCCCAACATAATTAATAATGTAAACAATATTTTGAATTATAGTACAGCCATTTTTAACGGTGACTCAGAGTCACCACTCTGAGTGCTAAGGGTTAATAATTAGCTTGATAATTAGAGGAGTGAACTCTATATATATATATGTAATTAAATAAGTGAATTGTAAATCTAAGGTTAAGTTTAAGGTTAAGTTAATACATAATAATTAAGCTAAGTTAAATTAAGGATAGACTAAGAGCGGCGTGAAAGGGAGCGAAACGGAAGAAAGGGGAGTTACGTATGAGAATTGTAACCCTGAGTGGAAAGAAAAATAAAATTATATAATTAGAGGAGTGAAAGATTCCAAAAATGTCGGATCGAGTCGGGACGAGAATTTTTTTTCGGGTTTCTCGTCTACCTCTACTAATTATGCATTCGCTGTTTTTGATGCGGTACAATGCTCTAACTTTCGTTGCACGTTTTCCATGTGCCGGATACAGGCGTATCGAACGAGTTCGCCAAACACTGCCCAATTAATAATGGTACCGTGGATTCGATTTGATCAAACATTTCACAAATGCCGAAACCTTTGTCGAGAGGCGTGCCCTGGGAGTCTCGATTGCAACCGGTCCGGCATTGAAATATTTTTTACTTCTCTCCTGTGTCCTGTGCTTCGACGTTGAAATATTCTCTCTCTCTCTCTCTCTCTCTCTCTCTCACTCACTCTCTCTCTCTGTGTGTGTGCGCACGTTTCATAATGCTCGATTCGCAACGCTGGCAAACGATGTTAAACGCCAGGCGAATTGTACCCGGTTCCCATGCAATTTTTCCTCGGCACATGTACACATGTCGATTACAATAATGGATTTACGATCTGCGTAATCCCGATGTATAGGTTTCATCAGGTATCGGCGTTTGAATAAAAATAGCAAGGGTTTCGGTGTTTCTCGTCGAAGCATGAATTCGGTAATATCTCTTTGCAGTCGGAGCTATTTTACCTTGAAAATTAAACATTTCTCCCGAGCTAATAATTCCATTGGACAGTGGAACCTCGGTATACGATCTTAATTCGTTCCTGATGTTCAAACCAACCGTCTTAAATCTCGTTCTGTTGCCTTCACTGTGGAGAAAATTTCTCTGCACCCTTCGTTTTCTGTTTCTCACGTAATTTCAGAATTCGTTCTTCGACCATTTTTAATACTCCCAAATTGGACATCATGTTGATTTAATTTCATTATGAAAAACATTAAAAAAAAACATGGTTTTTATAAGCTGTGCACTTTTGATAAAAGTGAACCTCGGATGTCACACGATTTGTTGATTAAATTTTAAAAGAATTACATGCGAAATGAAGTATACATAGTAACAACGGACGTCTGAATTCATTAAGGTTAGGAATATGCCGATATACATATTTCTATTTCCTTAACATTTCTGTTGAGAACAGCTGTACGGTTCAGGTAAAAAAATCCATACGTAGTGAACTTTTCGCGACTAAATTATTATTTGCTTTTTAAATTCTCACAGAGTTTTATAAGTGATAAATGCATCGTTTTTGCTATTCTAACTTGAAAAACAATACTATATTAGTGGATCAAATACTGAATATTGTTTTTGAACAATTTTCAGAAGTTGACAGGTGCGGTCGATTAGTCATTTAAATTTGTTTACGATTTATAATGTATCCATATTACATCTAAGATTGTTAGGAGTACAAAATATAATTCTAAATGATGTATCATGCCGTGGTTCAGAGGATGAACACACGTAGGGCAACGAGTTAAAATGTAATCGTTTTTATTACCGAGTGGGTCAACTCGAAAACATTTGTCAGACATTTTGATTAATTCAAAGTGATCGTTTGTAGTTGATTGAGAAGGGCGCGTGTTTTCATAGACTCGAAACGTCGTCAGTCTTTTACACGGGGGATCCGATATATATCTGTTAATTAAACGTCCCGAGGTGCTTCCACTCAGCCGACAATTAATAATTTCGTCCTCGACTCATTAACAAGCTATTTCAACGTAAACATAGTGGAGGGTGAAACAGTGATCTTCGGTGGCGTTGGGTGCGGCAATGGGGAACAAGCAACCGAGCAAGCAACCGGGCTGTGTACCCGCCGCGCCAGTAAATCAAGTTCTATTCACGAATTCCGATTGAAACCTCAATCAGACGTGATTTGCGCTAAAGGTACGGTTCGGCTGGCCGACAGAGATAATAGAAAACGCGTAGGATACGGGAGGGAGGAGGACACCGAGGGAACCCGGCGGATGTAAATTGCCGTGATTGACTGGATTCACGGAACACACTCGGTTCCCATAGGTTCTCCATGGGAGAGAGAGCCTCGCGATGCAACCTCGCCCCATCGAATCGTAGAGGCGCGGTTATTTGCAAACCATCCGATCAACGGACTCGGAAAACTTCTTTTTTTTTCACCCCCTCAATCCCCGCATCCACAGGGAGACCCACGCTCCTCTCTTCGCGTTCCAGCCAGATTCGATTTGAATTTTACTCGACGACGCGTGCACGGGAACGTCCACAAACACGGAAAGAGAACAACGTCGTTTATTCCGATTTATTCGACTGTGTTCCCGCGGTGTAACGAGAATTTTCTTGAGGCTACAACACGAGATAAAAGGAGTTGTACATGCCGATCGAACCGCTCGATTGTTATTCATTCAATTTTGTTTTTTCGAACACCGGTGTACGGATTATTGGAAACTTTCAAGACTCGTGACAGGTTAATTGGTTTTTCTTGATAGGCTCGCTGCTCGTTTACGAACAAAGCACGCTTATCAAAAAAATAATCCTTATTAAGTTGTATTCGCAAAAAATGCGTAACATGTAAATTACGATTATAGAACAATATTACGATTATATTACAAGTTTAATTATTATAAATGCAAAACATTCAAGTGTAGGAGCGAGAGATTTAGTATATGTTCGATTATATGTATACGTGTGAATCGTGTGTTTGTACGTAAATGTTGTGTTTAATCAATAAACAAAGATTGAACGTGTTTCAGAAAATTCGTTGCAAAAGATATAATGCGTCACTTTTTTCTCGAAACACAAATACGTTATGGTCAATAAA
This sequence comes from Lasioglossum morio, assembly GCA_916610235.2. NCBI lineage: Eukaryota > Metazoa > Arthropoda > Insecta > Hymenoptera > Halictidae > Lasioglossum > Lasioglossum morio. Next base: position 1,214,866 of record OU744323.1, read on the forward strand.
ATACGATACAGTTTACGAAATATTGGAATTACGATTTAAGAACTAAATGTTTATTAAGTGCTTGTTAAATTAAATATATGTCGCGTGTTAGACAACTTCTATAGGACGTTTATGAATGAGATATATGCGAGCAATTTTTGTACACTCTTTGTTTCCTCATAAAATATCACATTTTCGACAAATTCACCGCGTCCGGCATTAACCGAATACAATTGCAGCGTACAACTTTAAGCTTTTCTTCGGTGTTTACCCTGAACCAAATCACAGCCGTCGTCTGTGCGCGACATTGCAAATTAACGAAGCGTGACGCTCAAATAAAACAACTGCAATAAGGCGCGAGAAAGGGTTCGCCCGCGAAACTCGCGAAAACTGTTCTGGAAAGTTTATTTTAGACCTCCGGTATTTTTAATTAATAGCCGGGCCATGATTAAGCTCCGAATTAGATGAATTTCTTCCATTTTATTATGATAAGTGAGAGTTTATTGTTCTCGAATGACTGAGATAAACATATTAAATCCAGCGGTAACACAAAATGGGAAAAACTAAAAATGACTATCCTTAAATGCCTACACTAAATTAAAAGTCTAATTAGAACAAAATAATGCAAATAGCGTACAGCAAAACAGAATTTTAAATTCAAAATAGAATATTATTTATAATCTGTGTTAATTGCAACACTTGCCGAAATTTCGAATACAACAAAATAGTTGACCTTTAATGATTGCAGCAGTGGATAAGATAAGGTAGACAGAAATTCGGTAATGACAACGAAATCGTATTTATTGAATTATTGTGTTCAATATAATACCGGTTTATATATTCCAATCTGCAATTCAAATCCGATGTTGCAAATCAAACATTCGGTTCGGTAAAGCAGAGATTCTGATTCAATGTTGATCAATGTAATTATTCATAAAATATAACTAGCAGTTCGTGAATTATTAGGTTGTTGCATCGTTGCGAGTTTTGTTAGCTGCTACATTGATTAACATGTTTATTCAGAAAAATGAATAATTATCGCGATTAATTAGGTATATCTCCAACTAAACCGTGAAATCTATGTATACACGAAACAAATTACAGGTAACGGTGTTACGTAAAGTTTAAATTAATTTGTAAAATTGCTTTATCGTGTTTAATTGATCGAACCGTTGCGCCGAAATCATTAATACTTTATATGTTTGGATAGTTAAAAAACGTTCGTACCATAATCTCCCTATTTGTTCCCATATTCTACAAAGTTTCAGGTTGAATATAAAAAAAATTTTATCGCTCTATCTCATTTCTATCGAAAGCTCTTTGATTTTGAAAGAAATTTCGTCGGAATTGCCGACTGTGGGGCGTAGGGGGTGGGTTTTCATGAACCAGCGATCACGTGAGGAGGGTTAGTGCGCGTGGCGCGAAACGTCGTCGCGAGCTGTCATCGTATGCGCAGGCTTGTCTTTTCATCGTTATCACGACGACGCAGCGTGGCCGAGAATGCACTGGCGGCGGCTGCGATAACTTTCCACGTATGTCCCTTTAATCGCGGCCGCGACCAGCCATTCATCACCGTGAAAGCTTCTCGCCGGCCGCGCCCGCACCACCACACCACACAATCGCTCGCCTAAATAGATGGAGAGCTTCTGTGCGCCGCGCCACGGCCACGATGAATGCGAACGTCCGCCATAAAGGCACACCGGCCGCCGATCGTAATCGCTGCGTCGAATCCACGCGAGATGCACCTGTTCGGGATTCTAATCGCGGGTTCCGAACGACCCGAAAGCCCGAGCCAAAAGTGGATTGGACCGGGATGTCCGATGAGAGCTTGTTTCAGCCTCTCGGCCTATCAAACGCTGTTTGTTGGAATGCCTGCTCTATCGGTAAATATCAGATCCTTAGTCTGACTGACTCTCAACCAAAGATCGGCATTATTTGGCGAAATAAATATTGCAAATACTATTGAATATTTTAGACTTTGTTTTGCTTAAAGCAAACAGTATATTAAATAAGATCTTTTTATATTTATATAAATATTTACTTGTATATATATTAAATAATATATATTTAATTAACCCTTAAATGCATTGTGTTGCCATTTGGCAACATACGATAATTTTTTAATGAAAAATATTTTCACAAAGATGTGATGTTTTTTTCCCTTAATATACACTCTTTGTTCAGTTATGTTTGATAAGTAGAAACTGTAAACGAAATATCGTGTATATAAGGGTTAATATATAATTAATTTTACTATATTTGTAATATGAATATTTATTGATATAGATATTTAATGCTTAACCATTTATCTTGAATAATAATAATATAAGAAAATAAAATATTTCTATTTTAACAATTGAAACCACAAAATAAAATATTTCTGTATTAATAATCTGAAACACAAAGTAGTATATTGTTGTTACTTCAAATTTACTTCAAATTACCTCAGGAAACACCCTTAACAAGAAAGATCATTGCAGGCGTGCGATTGACAAAAAGAATGAAGTTTGATTTTTCGAAACGTCCCGAGCAAAACAATTTCATTTTGCATCATTTAAATTTGTTTTCACACGTGAAATAAGCTCCTATCGAATTTATCCGTAGGCTGGACAAGTGTAAGATGAGTACTCGACGTATTTTTTTATATTCAATTTTACATATGGATGAAAATTATACGAAAATATTTTACCGTACGTTTCAGACATACTTTTCAACGTATTATGGAATCATCCCCATTTCCCATTAATGCTCCATGTGTCTTGCATCCGGATTATGTGAAAAGCATTTTTATTCCCGCGAACATTGTGTGTTGAAACACGAGCCATGCGTGCGTTATTATAAAACGGAATATTATTCCGCATTCTGATCTTTGATTCCGTTTCATCCGCCGAAGGCCTCTTTCCCAAAACGAGCCATTAAACCCTCTAACGAACCGCCAGCGTGCAATCAACTGATCCGATGAATTCTCGCGGGTGCGTGCACCCTTTTGTCCATTTTTTTTTTTTCAAACGTGACACGCGCTCGCTCAAAAATGTCGAATTGTAGTCGTTAGCGGCAAAGAAGAATCAACAACGAGCTAGACACATTGTTATCGTTACCATGTTACGAAAAGTACGTACCAGTTTTTTGTAACAAGTTTTCATTGGAGCGCAGCTGTTGGAAATTTGCAATAACCGAAGTGGCCGAAAAACTACTATCGTTATTTCATTTATAACTCCGCGAATAGTAGAAGTTCGCGGTCTGTTAGCTGATACTGTTAACTGCGGATTTATATGCAAAATAAAAATTGTCTACATTCATTGCAACATACAGGTGCTACGTACACATTTTTTTCTTTTCTTAATTATGTTTTCAAGTCTAAAATAAAATCCACAGACTTATTTTGACACATTTGTTATCTGATCAATTGAAATACTGTTACTGCAAAACAACTAACCCGTAACAATATTTTTATGTCATTTTCCGGTTGCATTATAGTTTTAGATACTTTCTGTATGTTTTTTTTTGTTATTATTAACTCTGTGTTTTTGTCAAATATATTCAACTTTACATGAATGCATTTGTTGAAGACTTTATGTAACGTTATGCACTTTTATTCGTTCCAATTCTTCGCTGTAGTTTTTTATTCAACTTAAACAAACCGGTATTTTAAACACGCTGCGCTTTCTCTAGTTTTTATTTATATAGAATAGAAAGTATGGACGACATTTGTAGACTCGTGTGATTCGATCAAATTAAAATATAGCTACTCAAGAGTACTATTAGAAATTCTTATATTCTGTATAATTCCTTTCAGAAGAAGAACAATTTTGAATAAACATTTCTTAATTTGTTCAGGCTCCTAATTTTCTATTAATCATTCAAACTATAAACTCTACTAGATCCAATATCGAGGTTCCGTGGTGTAGCGGTTATCACGTCTGCTTTACACGCAGAAGGTCGCCAGTTCGATCCCGGCCGGAACCATATTTTTTTTTACGACGCAAATTTAAGAAAAATTATACATTAACCACATTCTATGTCATCCGATTTGTCATTTTCATTTTATCTACCGTTTTTCAGTGCTTTCACCCTTCTTTATAAGTAGCACAGGGTGTCAAGAAATTATTTGTAAGAAGAACTGTTAAAAAAGTTTCGTACAAAATTCACCCTGACAGACGTTCGAGTTGAAATTTATAATTTAATTGTTTCAAACTTCTCGCGGTATCCATGGGTGAAAAATGCAGACTTGGGTAAAAAATACTTCAACTAAGAAATACAAATATTTGCAAATACTATTTCTCACAATTGTGTTACATATGTTTCATTTGACACAGTAATTTAGTATTAGTTTATAACATATTTCAAGATGATCGAAATCTGAGAGAAGGCTCAATTACTAAATAATTACTGATTCAACAAAGTTCTATCACACCTACTATTGACTTTTTATTGACGTTTGTCATTCGACATTGCGTAAGTCGCCGGAAGTTCTAGTTTGTCCTGGCATAGAATTGGAAGCCTCTCTTGCGGCACGAGCACCGGCCAAAGAGACGTCCGAATAGTTATGCAAATTCCGTGGATTTCCATAAAACAATTAAACGGAGTTTCCGTTGTTTACCACACTCGGTAAGCACGGTCCCCTCTCGTCAACTCGTTCGAACGCGACCTGTACACGTGTAAACGGCCCAAAACTCGAATCCCGGTCCCATTAGCGCTTACTGGGGCATCGTTTGCCGACGTAATTGTTAATTAATACGGCCACGGCTCGTTAGGAGTTCCGCGTGTATAATCGGTCCGAGAGATTCTCCGGTTCTCCGTTGGCGGAAAATTACTTGCGCCCGTAAAAAACCTCGTTTGTCGAGATTAATTCATGAAAATAAAAGCTTGCTCGTTCAAATAATTTATGTGACACGAAAAATCTTTATTGCACTACCCCTGACGGAGAACGTTCCATCAACATCGTAAATATGATTGTTGAAAGAATTGTGCGTTTATCAAAAACGATTAAATATTAATGCAAACTGACAAACACTTCTGTTCTTTTGTCTTAAAATAACGCACTATTTACCATTATGTAAACATTATAAAAATATTTAAAAATAGCAATTTAATACAATATAAATTAACCCAGAGTCACCACTAATCATTTCTGTACCATTATTAAATATGTTGGAATCTAAGCAATTACTAAATGTTTCAACATTGTACGATGTTCTATAAATTTCATATCCATAAAATGAGAAAAATCATATAGAATGGAATTATTCTAGGTTGGAAGAAATGTTTAATGTTCGTGTTAAAATAACTTCGAATGCAAAGGGTTAATATAATTAGTAAATAAAATAAGAATATTAATTCTGGGTTATAAAATACTAATGTCAAATATAGGTACTTGGAATTTTTTTAGGATCTTATGTTCCTTCGTTGGATAAAAAGAACACTGCGTTTGTGAAGCACAAAACACATAATCCAAAATCGTGACAAACAAACGGAACGAAGTTACTCCGACCACGGTCAAAATGATACTGCCGTTGTAATCTCGGTTTTCGTGAATGGTTGAGGGTGGGGGATAAAGGTGGGGGAAATGTCGCGGGTAATTTAATTAGGATATTCTATTACTAATATCTCTATTACTCTACTACACTAAAATTCATTAACAAAATTATTCCAACCCACTTATCGTAATAAATATATTTTTTCTAACCTTTTTTAATTAATTTCGTGAAATTTTCTTGTCGAAAAATAATATCTCTATCTCTATCCGAGACCACCTTGGCGATTGGAAATTTAATTACATTAATAATAAATTAATAAAATTGCAAAATAATTCGGAGTGCAAAAGGGTTAAATATTAAAGAGTATAGAATAAATATATATTTTCTTCTTAGAAGAAATTATTAAAGATAATGGTTTATTACCGTACAGCCGAGAGGAAAGTCGTGCGGCAAGGGAATTTGCATTTTGGCCAGTTCGTTTTATGAGATTCAAGATCACCGGAACATTTGTTTGCTGCCGTGGGACGAATATACGTTCGGAGCATGAAATTTTTCGGGTTATAAATGTGAGGAGCACGGGTAGTCGCGGCGGACGCTGGTCTCTGGTTAAGCAATTTGACAATGCAGAACAGCAGAACACGCCTACGCACACGCGGAGCACACGTACGCAGGGTTTCGCTCGAGTAAGGCTAATAATTGCCTTAGCCGGCTGGAAATTCATTATCCGCAAGTTCGTTAACGACTATCCCGACCTGGACTAATGGATTCCGGATTACTCATGGAACCGAAGTACGATCACGATCATCTCGCGGTCGGTTGCAACCAAGAAACTATGCGGGGGTGGCTGAACTTTATTAAATTGAACCGGCGCAAACCGGGAATAATGCCTTTTAAAAAACGGAAAGTGCTGTCGCGAATAATGTTATATTTCATTCCTGGGAACGAAGGATCTTATTATGCGGCTCTTTAGGTGATATGAAAATTGTTAGCGTTCAGCAGAAGTCACGTGGAAGTTTCATTCTTTGTTTTATAATTTAATCAGCTGAATCTAGTATATTCACATTATTCAATTTATGCTCTATTTCTTCTATTCCGCTCAACAATAAATTAAGAAAAGATTCGTGAACATTCTACCTAATGACACGCGCGACAGTGAATTATTTCAGAATTTTTGGTTACAAAATCGATTTCTAAAAATAATCTAGTTTTTCAAATTACCGATTTTAGATTGAAGGTCCCAGACCACGTTTATATTATTGTGTTAGATGTTTCTCGTTATGATCATTAATATGTATTTTTCAGATTTTTCGAATTTTTCGAACGGTTTTAAAAAAAATTGGAAATCTTCAAAAATTCAGTAATGAGATATTAATTATTTATTGATAGTGGCCGTGAAGAACCATGTTTGGTTTGTATAGCATACGTTATAGCTTACAATATAACACTTTTCAAAAAAATAATGAAGTAAATAATGTAATATAAAGTGAAATTAATAGTGAGTAATGAGATATTGTAGAAATCATTGTTGATAATACTTTTTCCGAATATTTTATGCAGTGCATCGTGGTTGAAAGAAATGTAAATCAATTTTTTGGAGGTGTATTATGGTGTTATCAATATTTGAAATATGTCGAGCTGAGAAGATCTAGATATTCTAGATACCCGTGTTGGCCTCGTTTGTCAGTATTCAATGTCGGTTTCCCTTATCAAGATAAATCTTCGGAGATCCTCTGTACAGCTCCGGCGTTGATACGAAACAGGAAGATGCAGATTGATTAATAGACCGTTCTCCACAGGCCAGGATCATCCTGAATCCCCGCGGATCCTGCGAATATCCCGGAAAATCCGTATTTTTGTATTAGGTTCGATGCGCCATGAAATAGAGGTGCACGTAGATAGGTAGGTATAGATCCGATAACCGCAGACCACGATAACCATGGGGCGTCTCGTGTCGCTCATGTGTTTCTGCGTGGATACATGCAACCGCGTACCTGCCTCGGCGGCGCGGTGTTCCCCTCTTGCGAACAATACTTTTTCCCGTTTTTCATTTCCCTTTTTATCCCATGTACATTTTTTTTTATTTCTAGACAACGACCACGACGACGACGACGATGTGTACAGGGTGCTTCACCTATCATCGCCGACTGCAATATTTCCTCCGGTTTTTGGAGATTTTCCGGAAACACGGATTCCACCGGTGCAGCAGTCGGCAATTCGGACGAAATCGGCGACAAAATCAAAGAAATGAGATAGAGCGATGAAATTTTTTTTTCTATGTTGTTATACGTTCTTCTACGTTGTTATACGTTCTTCTAAGTTGTGATATGCTGTTCTACGTTGTTTTACGTTGTTATACGTTCTTCTAAGTTGTTATATGTTGTTCCACGTTGTTATAAGTTGTTCTACGTTGTTATACGTTGTTCTACGATGTTCTACGTTGTTATACGTTCTTCTAAGTTGTTATACGTTGTTCTACATTGTTTTACGTTGTTCTACATTGTTTTACGTTGTTCTACATTGTTTTACGTTGTTCTACGATGTTCTACGTTGTTATACGTTCTTCTAAGTTGTTCTACGTTGTTATACGTTCTTTTAAGTTGTTCTACTATGTTCTACGTTCTTCTAAGTTGTTGAACGATGTCCTACGATGTTCTACGTTGTTCTACGAGAATATTGATCGTATTGATATGAGAAACAAGATTGATTTTTGCCACATACTGACACGCAGGAGTTACGCTCACGAAATCTTCAATGTAGCAGAAACACTTGGCATGATGAAGCCCGATGGAACACCCTGTACGTTCCCTCAGACATCCTCTTGTATTTTTGCATTCGCCACCGTTATAGTCACTGTATTGTACCCATACACGCCGCAACCAGAACGGTGTCGAGTTTCCCTCGGGTACATCGTGTGCGGTTTTGCAAGCTCGTTCCTTGATTGGAAGGATGCGATGGGAGAGTCGATATCATAGAAGGTGCCGTTCTATTATCATCGATAGCATTTCGTGAAATTATTGTCACGGTCAGGTTTCGATGGAATGATGCACAGAATATTCTCAGGTATTCACAGAACTCGCTGATAAGGCGATACGCAATGCCATTGTAACTAGTGGCTCGATGAATAATAAGCAGACGAACGTTTCCTGCATCGATTGTCAAAAACGAGAGTCGAGTGAACATTTCGTCGATAGATACTTCATTATTATTTGTGAAGTGTTATACGAATGTACGATTAAAGCATCAATGAATAAATAACGTGAACATTTCTTTTTTCATTAGTGATTTTGATAAGTAATTCGAATAAATTCGAAGCTCCTGAATTAAATAACGAAGCAGAATCAAAGTAGACGAAGTCAACATTCCTTTCATCGTTAGTTCATCGAGTTCCCTTTCGATTAAACTGGTTTGGCGGATTGAGTTATTTCGACTAAATGGTTTTGGAGCAGCCTGTGTTTCTCACGACGAACAACGAACGCAGTTGAGACCGAGCAAGTTGCAGCGAAGTCGGAATACGTTGCCCGAAACAATTAGGGTATCATGTTTCTGAGCAGTTCGGGTGAATTAACCATGTGATTACGACGGGAACATGATCAAGTAATCGGTGCGAACGTACCACTGTACGTTACGATTTCCTCTTCGCAATATTGCACGGAATTCTAGGGAAATTGAAACACTAGCGAAATTTATTGATCGCAACAACAAAATATTTCACTTCTTTCAAATATTTATTTATTTCTGTATTCAATTAATTTATTTAATTGTGTATTCATTGATTGCGAGGGCACTCTATTCCCTAAATAAAATAAACGAACAAGTAAATGTTACAAGCTCTAATTTTTCGTGAAAAATACTTTCAGAATTTCCTTCAATTTAGAAACATCGAGATGAATATGGAGTTCTAAGAAAAACTCAAAATTTGTCATTTTCGTCTATATAATAAAAATGAAATGCTGTTCGTTGATCACGACATCACATGAGAACGGCTGGACCGATTTGGATAATTTTTTTTAATATTCGTTGTAGTCCGAATCAAGTTTTTATTGTAAAAAAAAATTGAAAAAGTTGCTCGGGAAAATAGAAAATTCGGAAAAAACAAAGTGATTTCTGAATCATATTTTAATACGAAAAAAAAAACGAATATCGTAGCTTTAATCAATATTTTAATAGGAAGTTGCATTATTGACGTCTTAAGGTTTTTACGGAAAGAAAAATTGGAAAAGATGCCTGGAAAAATGGAAAATTCGGGGAAAAATGGAAGTGCTTTTTTCTATGAGATTTTTGTATAAACTCAAAACGATGACTCACTATTTGAACAATGGATACGCGTAATTAGAACAATCTCAAACAAATTTATTGAAATTTGGACAGGACAACATCTGTCGGGTCAGCTATATGAGATAAAAAAAGGAAGAATTTGTCAAAAAGACAGTGATCGTCTCAAGAAACACCTTGGAGCAATACCTACCACGAATTCAGTTATTTCTTTATGAAAAAAATTTCTAAAACTTCTACTTTATAAAATCCACCAAGGCTCACCAAAAAATACGTCTTCAACGACGCTGAACGCCTTCTAACACGTAATGGCTGTGTGGTTAAGCAATCTGCTTCGGAGGAGGTGCAAGTAAAAAGAAAAAGGTATCGAGCGAAGCCGGTTCGAAGAAAATTGTTATCACGTCTGACAACAAAATATTGCCGGGTACTTTCGCTGCTCGGTCGATCAGAAAGAGTAGCTATCTAGAGTACACAGTCGGGAGAGATAACGGGCTAGTGTTTGCCAAATGCGTTTTCGGGTGGTTGCATCACGTATAAGAGCTGTGTAGGATGTCCGGCCGGCGATCAAGCATACCGGACAGGTAGAGTGTTGCTTGTGTATCTCTGCGTGCTCCAGGCAAATAATCCGTTAATTTTCCAGGACACGCGTGTCCCGAAGGCACAGCAGTCGGTTTGCACAGTGCATTCCGTGACACGAGCTACCCCGAAAATAACCGCGAGGTTGTTGCACCGCCCCGTAATACTGGGAGGGTGTGCTACTAGAGCTGTCCAGAGTGGTCGAAACTATTTCGACCGACTCCACGTGTCAATCGGGAAAAATGGAATTCGTTCAATTCAACTCGTACAGTTGTTCGCTTGCCGCGCAAACAATTCTGCTCGCATTAATGTTCAGACACTTTTCAACGGACGAGAACTTTCTTAATATTCGACCACTTGGATTTTGTTTACAAGTTAAAATATATTTGTAAAGAAAATATACTTTCTTCTTTAATTTAAATCGAGCGCGCTTTGCATGCTCAGCGCACTCTTTGAACGGTTCCTACATTTTGAGATAGATAGAGAAAGATAGAGAGATGAGAAAGAATAAAAGAATATAGAGAGCACATGTGCATAAAAATTAAATGAAAATAGAGATAGTTAATTAACAGAATAAGATAACGATATAAAGTTAATGTAAATAAAGAGAATGAAATAAATAGATAAGTATCTAATAAAACATAATATTTATTTACAGAGAAACAAATTTAGTATGTTGTTTGATTATTAACACTGGATAGAATATCTCATTATATATTTACGTGAGTTTTTTAGCTGAGCTTATATGGAAAATTTTTTAAAATATATTTTCTGGACCTGTATGGAGTATATTGAAGAAAAGATGTGAGAAGCTTTGTATTTATTATAGTTAGAGGATGAATATCCCGAAATATTGCAATTCTCACCATCTTCAAATCAGAGTCGGGCAACAATTTAATCGACGATCGACGAATAAATTTCTACGTCGATCGTTAATCGCAATTAACAATTAAACTTCTACTTTAGTCGTTAATTGCGGATAACGATTACATTCTTTTCTATTAATTATGTAATGATTGCTAATATACTGAAAAAAATGTAAACTGAATTTTTTTTCAGATATGCTTCAGTCAATTCTTTATCTCCGCTCTCTGTCTCTCTCTGTATTAAAATTTATGGATAGATCGTGTGGCGATTAACTTCACCAATCGATTGAATCAATCGTCCAATTTTCGATGATTACCTTTTTTAATAATCGTACGAATGAATCGATCAATCTTGCTTAAAATTTTAAACAATTAATGCCCAACTCTGTTTCAAACTTCGTAACTGTCAGAATGTGTATAATCGATAAAAATCTACAAGTCGTATTTTTCAAAGTTTTCTAAATAACGTGTCAAACAAATTCTCGGACAAAATTGCAAAGAAAATGTTCGTGTTACTTTTCGCAGCATTTTTTTATCCATACCTGCGACGAAAACACGAAAAATATGTTTCGCAGATTTATATCAGTTTCATTTATATGCTGAAAATGTTGCACACTTCAACTCTTGACGGTGCTCCGTAGTTCCATACATTTCAAAACGCTGTCGCGGGTAAAAAAAATGCTTGTCCACCTCCATGCTATATTTCTGCCCATTTTGCTGAAGCACATTGTCAAATTTATTCAAAATATTTTCAATTCTAATGAATTTTTATTCTGACCACGAACCATTGTCAGTTTCTTTTAATACGTAAGTAAAATAAATTATAGCAAGAGAACGATTCGTTTAAAATAGAAAATAAGACTGTGCATACGTGCCAGTGTTTATAAAAAATGTTTCTACTTAAAATGTATTACTACAATTAATGTTATTGGTGCACTGGTTCGATCAATTGGAGACAATAAGCAAATTTGCAAAATATCACATGAAATTTAACATGAGTTTATATATTTGTTTTCGTTTTTACTACCTTAGTATTTTCTGCTTGTTCGGGAATACGTTTGCCTAACCATATATTAATTAATTGATCAATTCTTACAGAAAATTTACATTCTTGAAAATGATCTAAATTCAGACCGAAACGTTGAATGAAATTTCATGCGATATTGTTGCAAATTTGCTTATTGTCTCCAATTGATCGAACCAGTGCGCCAATAACATTAATTGTAGTTTTGAACAATTTTTGATCGAGATACAGAGAACTGTTAAAATGTATTACCTTCGAATGTATAAAATAAAAGTCAGGTGGCCAACAATGATATAATTCAAGTTTTCAAGAGCTGGAAAAACTATTCATCCTTTTTCCCGGTTGAAGGGTTCAAGAAGGTATTCTCGGAAGAATAATATTCAAAGGGCCATCATAAATCACGCTGAAGATTCTTCGGCCGACACTTTTAAGCTGCGCAGAGGAACAACCTCGAGGAAAATATGAAGAACTGTTGGCGGGCTTAAAGAGCTTTTGAAATAGCTTAAACGCCGAAAGAGGATTATTCCAAGATGGTGGGTTCGGACAACGTACTAAATTTAGTGAGCGAGGCCGAAACCGGCAGCCAAAATACGATGAAACACCGTGGAACGCTTGGGCGGAGACGAGAATTCTCTTGGGCAACAGACAATCAGACTGGCATAGTCGGTGTGTGGCCATGATGCGGGAGTAAATTGCAACGAAAACCAGGAAGCGAATGTTCGACTATGCTTTACACTGATGCTCCGTTTAATCGCATCGCCCCCGCGATAATCGTATTAATTTGTTGCACGCTCCCGCGATCGTTTTTCATTTTAACAAACACGCTCAGATATTTATTCCAAATCTCCTCTCAACTTTTTCCGTACATTTCGTTGGAAAACGAAATGTTATTACACAGCACAATTCATAAACATTCTCCCCAAAGTTAGAGCACGATAATGCATTATTTTGTAATACATATCTTTATCCTATAAGTTTCTAAAAAAAATAAACATTCATTTTTATGTTACTGTATTCTTTACATATGATAAGTTTCATTTGCTTTCACTTAAGATTCTGATTCAGATTCTGATAAAAATGTATGTTAATAATTTCATTTGAATCGAAACAAAATTATTCTATTTTGCTTTTATTAATGTTTAGCTATTGGAGAACGTATAGGGCATACGATAGATATAAATTTTCTCCTGTTTTTAGGAAATTATGATCTACAAAAAGGTACTTACTAATCACATTGAAATTCCATATTGAAAATATGAATAGAAGAATCAGCTTTATTTCAGCATTACAGCCAAGAAAAAGTACAAAACTATATCTTATTTCACGCATTCTTTCCATACCTTCTCTCATTATTTTCTTTGTCTCACTCATTCCTACCCTGTCCTACTCTTTTGGTATCCTAATTATTATTAAGCCACTCAATTCCTGCCTTATTGCTTCCTTTTCCATTCCCTAGCATTCTCATTTTTGTAGGTCTCTCTCATTCTCCTCAACTTCTCCAATCACTCTTGAAAATATAAATAATTACAATGATAGATATCCAACTGGTTTAATCTAATAATGAATAATCTGATTTTAGAAACAATTTTCTGAGTATGGTTTCGGCTAGATTGTAGATGTTCATTAAAAATACAAGCTAGAGTATCCAGAAATATTTCGTTGCAGAGATTGAGGAACCCGTAAAATCCACAAGGTATGCGTAATAACTGGAGTCCGCGGAAAAAATGCGGTCCATTTAATTCCGTCCGATTTGTATGTGCTAAAAATTCGACTGTCACGTATGGAAAAAGAACTGCTGATATCCAGAGCTCGAGAAAAAATTGTCCCGATAATCCTTACAGTAAATCGAGGGATCCGTCACTGTCCGAACGCTTTAAAATCCACTCTCGACGGGAATATTCGCAAGAAGAATCGTGCACGGGTTGGAAACATCGATTCGATCTCTTAATTCAGGGAACGACATTACTCCCGACCCGGCTACCAATCCCCGTGCTCACTAATATCACCATCGAACCATGAAATTCCCAGCTGGAAACGGTCCGTGGTATTCCGTGAACATTAAAGCCCCGTAATTGCATCGCTGCGAGCGAATTGCACCGAAATGGTCGCGCCGTTCTCTCTGAGAAGAAGCGGCGATCATCGGTATTCCTGTTTCCACGGCCACTATTCCTGCATAAAATTTCACTTGTTAACAAATTGGCCCGACCTCGTCGGTTTGTTTGCCCGTGTCCGTACGATTAAACCGTTGATTGAACCGAGAGAAATTAAACAAGGCCCATCAATATCCCCGTAATACGTGTAATTGCCACTCCCTGGCTACGGCCAAATGAATTATCCGGCTCCAGAAGATGAATGAACGCACAACCGAAATTATATCATACTCCGTCGAAACTATTTCGTAACTGTCGCAAATAATCTGTCGATTACAGAAATTAATTATAACATATATTCATGTTTTCAGCGCACTGGTTCGATCAAATACTACTACTTAAGCAATTGATACATTACTCTCAGATAAAATACTTTCTATGTGGTCCAGATATTAAAGGCCTGTTAATTATTTTTTTTCGATTTTGTTAACCGTTGTGCATTAAAAATATAATTTCATTTCATTGAATGAACCTCTCGAATTACAAATTAATGTTAAGTTAAGTTAAGTTAAGAGGCGCATTAAGTCATTATGTAATACGCTACTGAATTCATGTACTGAACATGATATATAAACCATATTTGGTTTAAAGCATTAAATAAATAATAATAATACTTAAACAATTTTGCAAATTAACACAAAAATTTTTCAACGTTTCGGTCAACTGTTTAGACCATTTTCAAGAAAAAAGATTTTTCCTATAATTGCGTCTGTAAAAATTATTAAATTAGTATATATTATGTTCAGCACAAAAAACCAATAATTCCAGATGTTTTAAGTACAAAAGAAATTCATTATTTACCACGCTTGGATACCGTCGAGGTTTCGTTGAATATGTCGTAAAAATTAATACATTGAACTAATTTTAGTGTAAAATTTTTACTTAGACCACTTTCATAATTATGGGCACATATAATAGTATTTTTTATACTTATACTTTATAATTTATTATAAGTATAATTTTGTTATTATAGTATAAAAATACTTTAACAGATTTGTCCTCATAAAAAGAGTTTTTTTTAATAACTGATGACTGGTTTCCAATTTCTAATTTATTTGATTAAGCCATGCAGTTTACACACTATCTTCTAGTGTCCGAGGTAATCACGCGAATTAGTTGAATGGTTTTCGCAAGAAGGGTTCACATAAAAGTTGAAGAAAACTTTTATAATGCCAACGCACCGGGAAGAAGCTCGTTACCTAAGAATAAATTACAAATAACATTGCGGCCAAGTAATGGAAAAGTTTTTCGCGAAGTGCGGGCTTCTTAATCGAGTTTAACGAACTATCGTCCTTAGACGGTGGCACAGCTTTAATCGAATATTTAACGATACCAAATCTTTTTCTATTTACCTCGAATCAAACAAGAGAATTTTGTAAATGAATTTAAAATCACGATACAAGGGACTGTGTAAACGAATTAAAAATTTTCAAAACCGCGGTTTGTTTAGTAAAATGGTGTACTATTTGTTTTATCGTTCGTTATTTTCTTTTTCGGTGGAATCGCATCGATTTACAATGCAATACCGAAAATAGTGACACTCGAAACTCAGTTTGGCGTTAATTTTAATGAGACCGGGACGCACGAAAGCTCGTGATCCGCCAAATTTGATTTTCAATGCCCGCTTCGTTAACATTAACGTCGCAGTTATTTGCAGGTTGAAATCAACGCGCAAATAAATTTGATTAGCCTTGCCCGACAGGGAAGAACGTTTCAACCGTTCCGTCGATAATAAATAATGTTGAACGGATGATCATGGCGGTGCGGCACAAATATAATCGTTTGATACGTCGATTGCGTTATTCAATTTTATCGTCGAAAGCATTCCAAGAACAAATTGATGCGCAAATAAATCGGACACAGTGTATCGCCAGCAGAAATGTTATAATAAAATATAAAATCATCGAACGATACTTCACTGTGGTCTCCCCCCTCTCAAGTGTATCTGTTTGTGAAATTAATTCTCTTATAAAATTGATTTTTCTTTCGATAAACACATATTTTAACTATAGCATCGTTACGATGGAATTAAACAAAATGTGAAGATTTTTTTTATTGGAATGTATTAAAAATCTGCGTCTGTGAATTATCACATGTTGTAGATCAAATTATAATTATACATGTTGAATTAAAGTATGCATTAAAGAAATAATGATTTAAAAAATCAGAGACTTTCATAAAAGTTTCGAATCTGTTCGAACTAGATTCCAGTGTACTTGCAAGTATTACTTCCATTTACCAAAGTACTTGTAAAAGGTTCGAGTATACTTAGAGTACTATTACTATTCTTCGAAGTACTTGTAGAGAGTTCGAATTCAATCAATCAAAGTTCGTACCTATTTGCGAAGTACTTGATCGCATCTTTTAAACCAACTTTCTTCGAAATTTTTATTGAAATAACGTTTTTCCCCAACTCTGCTTGTAATGGAATCAGAGCATATTTGCAATGGCGTGTAAAAATGGAAGTCCCTCCATTGTTAGCGCATTAGGCGAACGAACCTTTTTCTCCGTCAACCATTAACCCCTCGTAGACAAGTCTGCGCTAAATAAATCATTATTTCTTTAAATAAACATTATTTATAGAATGAAAATCGTCGATACAGAGGCATCCAGGTAATTTTATCGTAAGCCTTGCGTTACGATATCGGGTCCGATATATCGCGAGAGCTTTAAATTGAATTTAATAGAAATGTTTCTCGTTTATCACTTCAGATGATATAAAAGGGGACATTAATCTGAGCTCCTACGTAATGAACATTTATAACAAACGCATTGAATATACATTTCATTTTTCTGCTAATTAACAATACTATTCTTTCGAGTCGGATTGCAAAATAAATTGTATATTCCTCTAAACCTTAGACAACTAATCAATTAAATCAAAAGACTTAATTATTTTAATATTCATGCACAGAGACTTACTCTGACGGATTGTCTTCGGAGTCCTCCAAATGCCAGAGGAATAAGCATTACCTGAAAATGTATGCGAGTATTAAAAGTGGTAAACATATTTCATATTTTTCATGATAATGATATTCATATTCAATTGTCAACTCGTTAACAAAGTAAGTTGATTGCAATGGTGCGAGATCAACAATTAATGTTCCGTCTTAAACTTTATTATCAACGTTTTTTTTATCAAAAAACTGATGAGTCACCATTTACATCTTAGGTTTAGCGGTTTCGTGTGCGCATTTAAAAAAAAATTAAAGGCACAAAGTTTCCGGCTTTACGTACACAACTAACAGAACAGTATAACAAATAATTAGTTATATCGATCGCAAATGTTGAATAGTTTTAAATTAATGCTTTCGGCGCAACCGATTCGATCAATTTTTAATCTAATAGCTGTTTTGCAATAATGCCTAACGTTTCGCTAGATTGAACCTTTTTATTAACTTTACTTGTGTAATTTAAACATTGAAATAATTAGATTCTTGTACAAAGCGTCTTGTACAAATCAAATCAGTTCAATGTTTAAATTACACAAGTAAAGTTAATAGCAAAACGCAGTTTACCTTTGAAAAAAGTTCAAACTCCAACCGAAACGTTAGGAATTATTGCAAAAAAATAGCTATTGGATTAAAAATTGATCGAAACGGTTGCGCCGAAGTCATTAATTTAAAAATATAGAACAGTATAACTGATTTCGGGAAAACTGTGTCGAATTGACACGGGGGACGAATGAGGGTTAATAAAAAGAAGAGGCTAGCGGTATAAACAATTGAAACAGAGAAGAACAAGAAGCAATCATAGACCGTCAGCATTTAATCCAGGGGTAAGAGACGGATTGAACGGAACCGGTAAAAGGGAAGCTTCTTGTTCCGTGTTCTATCTTTCCAGGGAACGAACCGTGAAGCTCGGCCGATTCGTCGAGTCCCGACGCAAGCAATCGTTCAAAATGATAATAGCTTTATTCGATTTTAGCCGAATCGAATTTACAAGAGACAATCTCGACGACGAAGTCGAATGGTAGGGGGAGAGATTGATTTTCAAAGGGCGAGGGGTGTGTCGCAAGACAAGTGTATCTGCTGATGCTCTCCGGGATGCAAACAGTGGATCCATTAAGGGCCTCCGGATCCGGAGGCCCTTATCATGTTTGAAGATAGTCCGAAGAGAATGCTTTCAAACAGTGAACAGATAAAAGGACAAAATACCAGCGGAATCGTCTTTTTTCTTTACACAGTCTCGCAGCTCTCAGCTGGAAAGTTCGCGAGCATAATGGACCGAGTCCGGTGGAACTCGGCTCCCTGGAATTTTCGTCTCCGACTGAAAACGCTGCTGCCGAGCAACGTTTGCATTAAGAACCCCAGGGATATAAAATCATTTCTTATCCACGGTACCGTTAAGTTCATTCGGAATTTTCCCTAACTAAACTTTTTCATTAAATCAGAGTTGCATCCAGTGAACGATTGGAAACGATCAATTTTTTCATTGGAAGCGTATCTACACTGTATTTTATTATATTTCGATGTTTGAAAATTACGAATACAGTTATCTCCTTTCTACCAGTTTTATTGTGGTTCTGATCAAATTTATCCATTGTATTGTGCATTCTGTGACTACGCTATCGAAAAGAATAAAAGAAGATTAATTAAACATTTTGGGCTGTAAAGGCTGTGAGAATAATTTTGATTACATCAATAGCTTTCAATAGCTATATTTTTAATTCTGTACCATTCAACTGGTAAAACCTAGAAACACATACATATAATTGAAGAATATATAGGAAACAGTATTCTCTTCCTTTCTCATCGTGCACGACCTAAATCAGCGAAGCTGCTGGTTTATCTGCCGCATTAAAAATTCCAACGATGTCCCCTTTAAAGGATCAGCCTGGAAAACCCGTGGGATTAAAGAAGATGCGCATGGATAGCGTGAAAAACTGTTGAAAATCGAGGGAAAATCGTCGGGGCCGAGTGAATGAGTTTTCTAAGTCCCGCTACACGCTAACTGTGCTCATTTTCGACGTGAAAAGCCGTCGGGAAAAAGTGGCTGACGAAACGCGCGGACGAGGAGTGCACTCAGCGGAAGTGCGGAAGAATGCACGACTGGCCTAGCTGCAGCCCCTTGCTGAATTTTCAGCATTGTACATGCCTACCTGAACGTGTACGCTAGCTTCTGTGATCGTATCACTTCCACCCTGTGTAACACTGGATTTACCTACTCGTCGGATCATGAATCAAGTCAAAAAGAAAGCTCTATGTATTGTGAGAGCGGTTTGTACGTGTGGCCATTTTGTTCAGACGCCTGGAGACATTGACAGTTTTGTGTGTCTTCGCGCGAAGACGATAATGCTGCGGAGGATTATGTATGTTCAAGGATGGATAAATGGTTATTATTGAACTGCGGATCTTTACGAATTTATAAAAAAAATTGAGTAAATGATATATAAAAATTGTTGGAAGATGTGTCAATATACAATTTCGCGTCTATTAAAATTATTAAGGGATGAAATTACATTCGATTTAATTTATATTTCTTGCAATCGATTCAGACAAGTTTTATTTCGCATAAAGTTCCGCAATCTAGTTATTATAAATTGTATGGTTAATCTGAAAATAATTTACGATCAAGGCATCAAAATATTGGCAGAAACGAATAAGTGAGATACAAAAATTGAAGGATATTATCATTCTTGGCTTATCAAAATTATTCGAACAATTTATTATTCTACATCGGGCAATTTTTCTTTGGCATAAACATCCGCAGTCCAATGACGAAACTATCCCCAGTCCGGTGACGAAAATTGAACGTCATAGTAAGAAATAAGAAAAATGATTGTCTTGTCTCTTATGAAATGAGCATGCTTTGAGGTCCGCTTTCAAAAGGCAAACCGGACGCTGTAATTGGAGACTTGATAAACGTCGGTATTCCCTAGAAGTCGACGCAGAAACAATTTTTGTTGACGCCTTCGTTCCGGGGTAATCGAATCATTTGGAGCATCACTCGGAAGCATCCAGAGAGTTCTATTCGACCGTGCGACGCAAACCTTCGCGTTCATTTGCATTTAATTTGCTCGCTGCAAAATAAGGCGGATCACGATTTCGCTTTCACGCCGAGATCCCTGCCGTTTTATCTAGATCGCAGCTCGGTATACCTGTAACGCACCACCCACCATACAAAATCGCTCTAACCCTCCTCACTCCTACAGCCCTTCTACCCCAACTCTGTAATCAAATAAGACTCTACAAACAAGAATCCAATTTCCACCTATCCCAGCTCTTCCACCTACTAACACTTTCTTCCGTGTAACACGGCTCGAAGATGAAGAAAATGGAGAAAACAGAAACCTTTTAGGCCACCCGCTTACGGTCTGCAATCTTTCCTGACGAAACTATCGTCGCAGATTTTCCTGCGATGGTTTCACAGAATTTTTCGGATTTACCGGAGACGGTTACCTAACGTGATCACTAGACTGTCGGTTTTATGGATTTCTCACGAAACTGAGTAATTTAACCCTTTGCACCCCGCTGTCCCCTCTGAGGCACCACTAAAAATTGCTGTACCATTCTTCAAAATATTTTTTACATTATTAAATATATCGGTATCTAATCAATTACTAAACATTTAGGTACTGTATAAGGTAAGGTACCAATTTCATATCCATAAAATTGCAAAAATCATAAGGTATGGAAATATTCTAAATTAAAACAAGATCATTCTCAACTTCTTGGAAATTATTAACGAAAGAAAATATTATGAGAAGAATATATTTATTACTTAGAATATAAGAATCTATTCGTGTTGATTGCACTTCTTTTTGTTAAATCACACGGTTAACCAATTTCTGGACTATTTATGAAAGACATACTTGAGGGATGTCTTTTTTATGGATTTGTGACGAAACTGAGTAATTTAAAACAAGATCATTCTCAACTTCTTGGAAGTTATTAACGAAAGAATATATTATAAAAAGAATATATTACTTAGAATATAAGAATCTATTCATGTTGATTGCACTTCTTTTTGTTAAATCACACGGTTAACCAATTTCTGGACTATTTATGAAAGACATACTTGAGGGTTGTCTTGTTTATAAAAATACAGAAAGAAAGAAAAGATAAGTCTTTAAAACGTCTAAGTACATCTCTTTAGAGCTCTAACACTAGAAGGATTCAAGCTCTCAATAGTTCTATCTACCACTTGAGGGTTCCTGACACGAAACGATTTGAACCCTTAATATTTGTGTCTCTAAAAGATTCTACCACTCGAGTGTTCCAACGATACGAAGTTCCAGATCTTAAGAATTCTATCAACGGAAGATTTCAGTCCTCGAGGGTGCAATCACTGGGAGGTTTCAACCCCTCAGAGACACATCAGTAGACGACTTCAACCCTTGATAGTTTTATTACTCACAGATTGTAAGTTCTGAGAGTTTTATTATGTAGAGGATTGAGCCATTAAAAATTCTACTTGCGTACAATTCCTCAACGCGGTACTTTGATAGTAATTTGGGACAAAAATTAAAAAATTCGTATGGCTTGATAATAACTTATAATAATAAAATAATTGTATCATTCACAGTTTCGTAGAAAAAAATTCGTAACCTTTGATGTCATTTTAGCAGTCTCAGGGTGGCTTAACCCCATAAGCTACCATATCCCATAGAATAAATTCCATTGGGATACATCCCATATTTATAAAATTCTTTTTCCTGATACCATGAAAGTACGTGATACTTTGAATCAATAAACTGCTTGATATAGCATTTTCTTAAGAAAGAAAAAACGGTTTCAACTAATCCTCTACTGAATTATTTGAATTTTCTATTGATAAACATAATGATTTAGATGTTGAAATATAGTTTGCAAGTCTGTGGATATTGGACGATGAATTTTTCGCTTTTTGCAAGTTCTACGTCGACAAACCAAGCTGAGCGAACCGTTCGAACTTCACCCACGCAACGAACGGAGTATAAATTGCATCTTCGAGACGATTAATTATTTATACACGTTCTTTGCGGGCATGACGTGTTTATTACTACTCTCTCGTGAGTCACTTTGCAGTTTCAAGTTTGCCGTAAGGAGGCTTCGTCACGCTCGATTTGCGTAGTGATAAATCGTGTTCGAGATCTCTTCGGAACGGTAAGTGACTTTTCGAGGTACTTCGAGGATTTTTTGTTGTTCAATTTGTCTGCGTTTCGTAGGTGAAAACAGAGCAATAAAGGGAGCTATAGGAAATTTATGATCCACGTTAACTAAAACTTTAGACAATTATCTCCTTATACAATCGTTTAGTATCTTATCTATTAGTATTGTATAGAAGAAATACTATGTATATTAACTGTTAAGTTAGTTATAAGCTTTTGTAAATACGTTTCACTTTCTCTCTCTTTTTATTATGATAATTTCTCAGTGTTAGTTGTAAGTGATAGCTAAAATTAAGTTAGAGTAAGGTAGTATTAAAGTTAGGTTAAAAATAAAATATTATATTCTAACAATTCACCTAGTACCTACTCAAACAAAAATGATTTTGGATATATTTATTTTTGAAGAAAAATCTCAGAAAACACAGAAAATAAACAAAAATTATTTTGAATGAAAGTTTTTAGTTTTATTTCTTCTGTTTACTGAGATTTCTTTTTACGAATAATATTTAGTATCCATTGTGTGTGATAATTATTAATATGTATACCAGTTCTGTTTCACCAATATTTGTTTTAAATGTAGAAGATCTATCAAACCCGATCGAGATAAAACGGCACGTGAACCTAGATCAAATTCTCGACATCGCGACCGATGGAAATTCATCTTATCTCGCTGCGCACATTTGCCACGCGAACGTTACCACGCTTAATTAATTACGAGCTCTCGTTACAATGTTCCTGACATTAAATTCTCTACGACGCTGCTGCCTCCGCACCGGAGAAACACCGTCTCGAAATTTTTTATTTCGCGTTCAGTAAGAAATTACAATATCCTGTTACGCACTCGATATCGCGTTTCTGCTTCCCAGCAATTTGCAAATGAGAGTTTCAAAGAGATATAATAAGATGAACAAAGGTAAATCAGACAAAGTAATTCCTCATTCTCAAAGATCCAGGTTTCCAGGTAATTTAATTAATGAAACCGAAAATTAAGGGAAACTAAAGAATTGAAACTAAACGAATTGTTATAAAATTCAAAATGAATTTCTAAATTTAACCTTCGCAAGGTAATGTGCAGCTTCAGAGTTTTCATAAGAATTTTTATACGACTAAAATAAAATCTGTTCTGGTACTTTTATCCTGTGTTATTCTTTATCCCTTTGTTAAAAACACAAGGCTATTTATGAAATTCATTTGTCGGGGTTTAAGAGCACCCACCTTTACTATTTAAATTAGTTTTGCACCCACGTGTGGCCCACGTGTAAGTGAAGTTTTTAGGAAAACAAGAATGTCTACTTTATTATTATCGAGAAGATCGTTCGCACGCTGTAGCTACCACTCGGTAGAATGAAAAATCTTCGCCGTCTTGGGGAAACATTTGTGCAGCACAGTTTTCAAATTCTATAGAATTACGTGCGAACCCGTTCCCTGCAGATACGGACTAGGATCCGAGCAACTTTCCTCGTAAAGCAGGAAAATAGGAAAAGTGAATAGGGTGGAACAATATTTCCAGAACTCGATGGTGAACTTCAGTTTTAAACGAAAGTTTATTGCACCGCGAGACCTTAAATTTCCTCTGCTCTTTCGACGAGATAACGCGACGAAGATAAAGGATGGATGCAAAACATTCGTCGGGATAAGAACTAAAAGGATTCTTCATTTTCCTCAAGGTGCACCCGCGGTCTCTACAACCGTAGATCTTCATTAATCACGTGTACACACCGAGGTACAGAGAAAACCTTATACTCTACGATTCATCATCGAGCTGCGCTTTATTTTCGTATTTTGTTCTCGCAATTTTTTCACGATTAAGGTCAAATGCCCTAAGCCTGGATAGGATTTTTTGCTACCTTTAATTTTACGAGTTTGGATAAACAAAAATAATTTTTTAAAAGTTTCAACATACAATTCAGATTTTCTAAAGTATAAAATCCC
Organism: Lasioglossum morio; assembly: GCA_916610235.2. Classification (NCBI taxonomy): domain Eukaryota; kingdom Metazoa; phylum Arthropoda; class Insecta; order Hymenoptera; family Halictidae; genus Lasioglossum; species Lasioglossum morio. Next base: position 1,239,234 of record OU744323.1, read on the forward strand.
AAAATCATTGTTCAGATTAATATTTTAATTGTATTAACAAAAATGACTCTAACCTATAGTTAAATGTATTAAATCCAATTTGAGTTAGTATCTGGACAGGATATTTTTGCTACCTATAATTTTACGAGTTTGAATTCAGATTTTCTAAGGTAATTTAAAATCCCAAAATCATTGTTCAGATTAATATTATAATTGTATTGACAAAAATAACTCTAACCTATAGTTGGACGTATTAAATCAAATTTAAGCTAGCACCTGGACAGGATATTTTTGCTACCTTTAATTTTACAAGTTTGAATGCAGATTTTCTCAGGTAATTTAAAATCCAAAAATCATTATTCACATTACTATTTTAATTGTATTAACAAAAATGACTCTAACCTATAGTTGGACGTATTAAATCAAATTTAAGCTAGCATCTGGACAGAAGTAAAGCCTATACCGAGACAAATTGAATTTATTCGAGGCAACAGTCTTGCTAATGCAAACGAGGAAAAATAAAAACGTGGTAAAGAAAAAAAAACAACAGAAAGAGGAAGACTGACAGAATTATTTTTACGGATGATCAAACCAGACGTTCCTCCGAGCCGGTTGATTGAAAAAATTCTTTCTTATTAGCAGCACGAACGGCCAGCCTCGAAAATAAAAATGTTAACAGGCTCGATGACTTAAGTCTGACCTTCGTCCTCCTGTTTATTGAATCGCTCGGACCCGGCCCGCCTACTTTCGTGCACTTGCAATGATCTCATGTCTGAATCCCATATACGGTGCGTTTTATTGTATAATAATGTCTGAAGCGAGCACTATACCACGAATATCGATGCTCTCTGGACATTCCTGAGAGACTACGAATGATAGTTACAGACGCGCATGATCGTAATTCTTTGGTTTGAAGAGGTGACACAACATTTTCATTCTCAGTCCCTTGTTTTAATAATTACCGTGCATCCAAAACAATTTGAATTATCATTAACTTGTTTCGAATTTAATAAATTGTCGGGCACTTCCGTGCAGCAAATTTATTTAGTACTGTTACTACGTTGCATTAAAAAATTATGTACTTGCAATTGATTGTTACATGAAACGTCGAAATAATTTTCATATGTTTTTAACGACGCAATTTGCATAAGCATCCCACGTTTCAGCAATTAACTACGGTAATACGGTTAGTGATTTTAAGATCGTTCCGGTAACAGGAAGTACTATTTTAATTTAAATTCGTAGATTATTCCTTCCATCGCTCGTACAGCTAATGGTAATTTTTCAAAAACACAGTGTTCATAGAAAGCATGTTTCATTTTTAACATGAATGCACTGATTTGTTTTCGTGTAGCTTTCTCGGCGGAGATTCCGATAAATTTTACGTATCCAAGAATAGTCAATGTCACGTCTTATCTGATATTGCGCTGTAGCATCATTAGAATCCCACTCAAGAACCACGGAACACATTCAATGATCACTTGAGTGTTAATAGAGTACACTCGAGGAATGTTCCTGACAACGAGAGAGTCAGAACTTTCCTACGTAGCTGGTCTTTTCAGAATATTTTAGCTCGAAAGGAATTTTCAAAAAGTGTTTACAAAAAATGCATGCTTTTCTTATGGACCTTGAAGTATATAAGTGAAATTTGTTTTCTTATTACTTTCTTTACAATTAGATAAAAGATTTATGGTTATTTTATTGACGTTAATACTATCAATTAATTTTCCTCGGATTGAATCATGCGGTTACGCGATTCACTCGTCGCATAATTTACGTGCCACATCGAGGATTAAGTATTTCATAAAGCACAAAGCTATTTCACGGATGGTTACACATTTCTCAAGGACGGAGTAATGAAACTACCTGAAAAATGACACAGTCGTGGAACAAAGTCGGAAACGAGTGCCATAAATAACGAATTTTCATAAAAATTTATATTTTTTGCGTGGCAAGGCGAACGATATAATCAATTTTATTTTCCGAAGCGCCGCTAAATATTACTAATCTTGTTTGTATCTAACGAATCGCTAAAAATTCAAATACGACACGAATAAATTCTATAATGTAATCTCACTTTTTTGCAGATGAAAGTTCTTTAGGTCAATTATTTGATTCATAAATTTTTTATTATGTGCTTCAATAAATAATTTCATTTTTTCTTGTGAAAATTTCCCGATATCAGTAATTGTGAAACAAGAAATGAAAAAGTAGTTGCCACTATAATGTAATCCCACTTTTTTCAGATGAAAGTTCTGAAGTTCTGAAGGTCAATTATTTGATTCATGAATTTTTTATTATGTGCTTCAATAAAGAATTTCATTTTTTCTTGTGAAAATTTCCCGATATCAGTAATTGCGAAAGAAGAAATGAAAAAGTAGTTGCCACTGACTCTTGCGTAATTGAAAAAAAGAGGAAATAATTCGGAACCGATAAATTCGACTGTCTGAGTAGTTCTATTGTTCGAACAATAATCCATAATAGAGATAGTACGAAAACTTTGCCATTATTCTCCGGCGGAATCTTGATAAGCCATAAACGCATAGAGAGATCCTTATTGTAATGATAAAACTAAACGAGGCTTCCGACAACGATCGAGAGCGTTTTGTGTGAGAGGAAATTTGCATAGGAATCCGCAGTCACGTGACCCTGTCGAATGAACCTAATAGGAATATTTCACGGTGCCTTGTTCAATTTCGTCGGACGTAAAATTCGAGGATACGAGGCGCATCGAGACAGCATGCGGATGCAATAATAACCGTTCTCCTACGATCTCGTCGCACTATTTCCGAGCGCAGAAAAATACGAAACACGCCCGCAAAGTGAGTCATTGGGTACTCGCGTACGGATATAATAGTGGAAACGGAAAAGTTTCATTAGCCGGCCGGTTCGGCTTACCCGTGAACGAAGAACCAACGTGATTTATCGCTACGAGGCAAAAAAAAAAACTAACACGAAAAGCTCGACGTTCGTATGGACGGACACGTCATTTCTGTCACGATGTTATTAATAAACGCCACCCTGTCATTGCCACCGTGTCACAGTGATTGATCCCTGAGTTCGTCTTAGTCCCACAGGCATCTTAGGCTCGGTGTCTAGAATGCTGTGTCTAATTATTATTGTACTCTGTCTAAATTATTCGATTACAAAAAGGGTTAGAACTTCATTGTGAATTTTCAGGTACCCGCCAGCTCCTAATTATTAACTCTTTACACTATTTTTTATTTTGTTGTCAACTTCCTACTATTTTAAGTGTTCTATATTTAATTTATTTCAAAGGACAGTTTCTCGACTGCTACTTAATTTAGACAATTTCGTTTACCAATTACAGCAGGACAACGATTAACCGGCTTATCAATATCAGATAATAGAGACCCGAGGAAATAATTACAATGTACTATTCTAAATTAATTTTTGTGTTTTTGAAAATTTATTTCCCTTGATAATATAATCGTATTTATAATCGGGACAATCGGGATCCGGTTAATCGAGGTCCTACTTGTACTAAATACAGCCCTCACTCTTTGTTGCATTGTAATTTATATTTGGAAATAAATAATGCAAGGGGTTCGTACAGACGTCTTATACTCTACCAATACAAATTTCAACAAAAAGTTTCGTGTGCTATAACAATAGAATATTTTATTCATTTACATATAAATGTAACGATGACTAGTAAAATGCAAAGTTTAGTGAATATTAAATAAATTAGTTCGTGCAACAATAGAAATATGCATAACGAGTCATATTCTAATTATAATTTCTGAGAAAACCTGTCTTACTTATCGACAGCCTGTCATGGTAAATGAAACGTGACCTTCGACAGTCATCCTATCATAGTTCTCTAAATACGAAAATTATCTACGCAACCTAGTAATATGGTACTGTCTCTTAATTTCATTTCAATTTCAAAAATACAATTGTATAAACGGCAAAACAAAAATGAAAAATATAAATATCACAGATGGAAAACTATTTCAAGAAAGTCAAATGAAAGGCTACGTTCTAGAATATTCAATTCTACGTTGAATTATAAACGACTTCCGGTTTCCTCATCAAGTCTCCTTCCAGTCCAAGACGCTATTCAATGAACCTTCATTTATTACATACTTTTAGTTAATTCTGTTACTGGTTCTAGTTACGACAACATTCACATAATTTCTCTCTCGCGTTTTAATAAAATAAAAATAATTGTTATAAATAAAGTTCCATTCCATTCCTGTCTAATTCCCAAAAACGTAATTCCAAACTTTAATTGTAATGAATCTCGTTCCATGCGAACATTTTTAATACAACTATTATTTCACTATTATTCTAACCTACTACCGTAAACTTTATTTTTCTAACCGTGAATATTATTTATTTAATTCTTTTTGGACATCCCCAACGGATACTTTTAGCTAATTCTGTTACTGGTTCTAGTTACGACAACATTCACATAATTTCTCTCTCGGGATTTAATAAAATAAAAATAATTGTTACAAACCTAGTTCCATTCCATTCCTGTCTAATTTCCGAACACGTAATTCCAAACTTTAATTGTAATGGATCACTATTATTCTAACCTACTACCGTCAACTTTATTTTTCAAACCTTGAATATTATTTATTTATTTGGTTCTTTTTCGTCATCCCCAACAGAAACATTTTCGCCCATGAAATTTAAAAAACAATAATTTAATCCACTACCCGAGCAATTCAATTTAGTAGCAAGTAACTACAAATTATTTTCATCCTGAAAATTCAAGTCCAACTTATAATCTGTACCTGGTAACAAGCCCAAAGTCTATCCAACCGCGTTCCACCTTTTCCTTCGACCCTACTCGTCCCTTGCCTGTGTTCCGTTCGAGCGCCAGCACGAGATGACCATTCTCGTCGGTGAAATCGCTTCGGGAACCACTAATATAACTTCGAGCGTCGAATTTGACCTAACGGTGTCCACACTTGGAAAACAATCGAATAGCGACTAGCATTCACCACTGATCACCACAGAGCAGCATCGTTGAATTCGAATATCACTGAGAGAGGAGTTTCCACTTTCCGAATCTGTCACTGGAACGTTTCGGTCAGCGAGGATCTATTTCGATCTTCATCGAGCGGCCGAGTTCCTTCGATCATCGAGGAAAACTGAGTTTCGAGCGGAAGCTGCGGACGGGAACCGGACACGTTGACAAACCGAGAGAGGAGCGAACGAACCGTCGGCGCGACACACAACAGGAATGAGACGACGTACGTCCGGAGCGCGTGGCGTGTGCGCATCGACTGCTAACTAACTTCACCCGACGAGCATCGAGTACGATCTCTTGTTCCCGTCTTTGTCCCACTCCCGTGCGTGTCCTCTTCTCCCCTCTCCCTTCCGCTTGTTTATCACCGCCTATCGTTCCGTCTTCTACTTCCCTCTCCCTACACCCTATCAACATCCCCTTCTAACTCGCGCAACTACGATCCACCCTCTCTCGCTCGCACTCGCACTCGCTTCTACCACCAACGATCTTCGATCTCTTCTTACCCCCTCTATCTTCTATCCTCTTCGCACTCGCATCCTTCGAACGCAGGATCACCAGAGCAAGCTATCCCGTGTCTTTCGCACTCTCGCGACGACAGCAAGATGCATCGGTCGTGTTTGCAGCCCATTTAGTATAATACTTGGCTATTTTCGAGATTTCAAATTAGTGGCCCATTGTACGCAATGGCCCGCGAATAAGGTTGATGCGTTTTTTGCGATCGAGATCTATTCGGCCCGTTATTTCCCGCCATTTATATCGGAACGTTCAGAGCAGTAAATATAAATTATGTTGTATCGATCGTAAATGGTAAATGAACAATGTGTGGTTGTATCAGCTCAGGTTCGATCAAAGTAAAAAAAAAACAAGCAATCTTGCAATTAACAAATTCCCCACGTTTCGAATAATTTTTTAATGCGTCTGAGAAATTAATATCACTGTGATATGTATTGAAACAGATCAATATGAAAGTAACAAAGGAAAACACTTTGCCTTACTTGTATTAATGCATGTTTTTTTTATTTTGATACCACTACACAATAGTATTTTAGATAGTAAATAATAAATAATCCTATTTATTTTTGATTATATGTACTACTTTGAAAATAAAATAATTTATTTGAAGCAGTAATTTCTGGAAATAGTATTTTATTTGAACAATATTGAAAATATTTGTATTTTCTCTCTCTCTCTCTCTCTCTTAATTTACAATTTTAAATATTATTACTGAAAATAATGAGTGTAAATGTTTGTTAAATACAAAATAGAAATTGATTTTCTTTCTTAATATGTTCAATGAGTCGAAAATAATATGACAGTGTTTTTTGAAATTCTTCTAATATTTCCACGGTTTTAAATTGCATCTGTTCACTTTTCTCACAACTGCATAAAATCCGCTGTCCAATAATGACTAGTTTTTAATCCCATATACCTAGACAAGTTCTTATTCAGCAATGCTAAATAATTAAACCGAGAGTCAAGATTACCTCTGTATCTCCGTAAAATAATTGATAAATAAATTGATGCGGCATGACTCATCCGTATACACGTATACTTTATCTTCAGGCTGCGCAATCGGATTAATGCAAATTTCATTCCTTTTTTTACGACGACATTAACTCGTTAAAACAGTTTACGTAACCGAAATAAAAGAAAGTATTCCCTCTAATTAAAATGGTAACGTCATCGAATCCGGAGAGTTTAAAATAACTGGAACTTGTTATGCTCGGAATGCAGCGCGGCGAAAGGTTTTCTAAACTTCTTGACTTTTTCCCGTGACGGAAATCGAAAACAGGCTTCCCGCCCTTTTCGTGGCCGAAGTAGAGACCCCTTCTCCTCTTTCTTGATATTCGACTCTGGAACGTGACGCCCAAAGCCTTTCAGTCTTTCCCACTCTCGAAATGCTATGCAACCATCCGTAGGAATCAGGGTTTTCCTTTTCAAAGTACATATCAGATGTTTTCGTAGTCAAACATTCCGAGAAACGTCTGAAATTTTTTCCAAGTGGTGTCACAGAATTTATTTCCAACATAAATTAAACGTGGAGCCTCGTTTACCAAAAAATCAATCTCTTTTTTTTAAATATTAGTTCAATCTTTAATAAAATCATAGTGCACTTCGAAAATAAATGTACCTATAGAAAATTTTTGCTTCGTTTAATTATCAAAAAAACTGCCCAAAATTTCCCTCTTCAAATACGAATGATACGAAACGAAATAAAAGCATTGTATTTTCGATTACTGCTCATTCTCCGCGTCCTAAAATTTCCAATTTTTATTCCAATTATTAGCCAATCAAATTTTCACTTTGTGACGAAATTTAACTGCGGCCGCGTATATTAAAAAGCTGGAGTTTCTTTTTGGTGAACGTATCGGGCAGATGTTTTTTTTTGCAACAGTCGCTGTGATTTGTCCATAAAAGGTTGGAATCTCTCTCACAGTTTTTTTTTTCCGAATGTTTTTTACATTCTTCCGACCGCTTTTGTGTTATTTCCACGACCAGTTCGCAGACCGGCGCAATCATAAAATTCTGGGTACCCGTGGAACAAGTGGGATGACCGTAAAAAAACACGATCCTTATGCGTTGCTCTCTGATTGCCTGAAATTTTCGGGATACCTTATATGTACGTATTTATTGGTAGCCGATGAATTCGAACAATTTCTTCATCACGATCGCTTTTGGGACTTTGCAAATATCTTCTAGGACATTTGATTACTTGGACTGCGGATATTTCTGCAATAAAAAAATTCTCTAAGTCGATTTTTCGGAACAGTACCATTTAAAAATAATTTTACCAGGAATTTTTAAATTCCTTCATTGTCTTCACAGTCAGAATTGAGCAAATTTAAATAAAAATTTCGAATAAAGTGGGTTTTGTCCAAGTGGGCTTTAAATAAAATAATTTAACCAGGTATTTTTAAATTCCTTTAGTGTCTTTTCACAGTCAGAGTTGAGCAAAAATTTAATTTAAATAAAAATTTCGAATCAAGTGGGTTTTCTCCAAGTAGGCTTTAAATAAAATAATTTTACCAGGTATTTTTAAATTCCTTCATTGTCTTCACAGTCAGAGTTGAGCAAAAATTTAATTTAATTACTGTGAAGACAATGAAGGAATTTAAAAATATCTGGTAAAATTATTTTATTTAAAGCCCACTTGGAGAAAACCCACTTCATTCGAAATTTTTAATTAAGTAAAAATTTTCCGAACACTGTTCACAGTTTTGTGAAATAGTATTTAAACATAGACAATGAATTTTATGAACAGCCTCGTTTTCAATGATAGAATAACACAGAATAAAAAGTAAACAAGCACATTTAATTTTATTCATTTAAAAATTCTTTTAAAAAATCTGAAGCCGGGGTGTTTGAGATCCCACGCAATAATATACAACTAACTAATGAATTAACACGGTTATTTACTCGCTTCGATTGCGTCGTAAAGCTATTTGAAAATATTTCTTATCGAATTCCGCAATCGTTGACAGTATGTACTTGATTTCTCCCTAATTAAAGCTACTTTTTCTTCGTTCGCCGTAGCCGAACCTCTTCAAAATTCATTCGTTTAATTGGTAGAATATGCGGTATCATATTACCGACGTATTATATAACCGGTTACGAGCTAAAATATCTTTTAATTAACTCCGCAAACATTTTGCACCGCGATAATTTGGCTGGCGTGTTGTTAAGCAAACAATTCCCCTATTGCAACCAGGCATGAGAGACCGATAAATAACGATAGAAATTTTCCTCGCGAGCGTGTGTCCCATTGTTTAACCTTTCGCTTAGGAAAACCTCTACACTCGTTAAAAATATTTTACATATAAAATGATATTATGCGTCGCAGGCTTATGTTATGCAAATTGCAAGCGATTATGAACGTGTTTATTATTTTAGCCGTTGGAGCCAAACGAACAAGATACGTGAAAGATGTCGAGCGCAGGTGAATGTATATTGTAGTTTAAATTATTTTTAATTGTAGGTTAAATACCGGTATTTACGTTTCGACATCCTGATATAAAAGCCAAATAATTTGATAAAAATTTGAAGAAAATTAATAACCGCGATTACCAAACTTCTGGTAATCGTTCGTAAAGAGTAAAATCTTGTAACAGAGTCGTTATCAGATTCTTCAATTTTTGTCTGAACTTATCCACGACTAGCCCCGAAAGTAGAGTTTTACAAAACCGTAGGAAGCTCTGTCGAGACCGAATCAATCGATAGCGAGAAAAACTTTGCGAGAGCGTGGCCAAAAAAAAAAAGAAGAAGAATCCTTCCACTTCGAGATCTGTTCCTGAAGTTCGATCTGGGAAAAGTGGTATTCCGTGAACGGTGTATCATCCGGTAAAAAGATCGAAGCCAAAGTAAAGTTAAAATTGGAGCTCTCTCTCTCTCTCTCTCTCTCTCTCTCTCTCTCTCTCTCTCTCTCTATCTCTCTCGTCCATTTGATCGAAAGGAAATCGCCTTGCCAGATAGCGAAGCCAGGAAAATGTAACAAGCGTTTCCGTAGTTTTGCAAGCTCCATGATATCGAGTAACAAATGGTAAAAACTGTTTAGTCTCTGATTTAATAAGTGTTATTTGAAAAGAGAGCATAAATAAACCAAAGAGAATACCAAACAAAAAAAATGCAAAAATTAGGAACTGGATAGCGAAGCAATAAGTATAGAATTAAGCGGGTTCGTGATAATTAGGATACTAAAAGAGTAGAACAGGGTAGGAATGTGTGAGATATAGAAATGAATGAGAGTAGGTAAACCAAGTCCAATTTTCTTAGCTGTAAGGCTGAAAATAAAGCAATATCTAATAAGTGTTATTTGCTAGGAATTGAAATGCTTCACAATTAATTAATTACGAGGGTGCTATAATAACGTAATTTGCCATTTTTGTACAGGAATTTTAAGAAAGTTTAATCAAATAAAATCTTATTTTTAGTGGTAGTAGCCTTCGCAGGTCTGGAATAAAGAAAAATCGTATTAAATTCCGTCAAATTTTGTGCTGCAGCATTTTTTGAAAATTCTCAGAAGCCATAGCCGCATGAAGATGCGTAATCTACTTATCAGTAGACTGTTGTTTGCTTTGATTGCCAGTCACAGCAGCCGTATAAAAATTTCATTCTTCTTTTAATTATCTCATTAAAGTGAAACTAATACACTGGTGGTCTTAAATCTTTTTAATACCTCGATTGCTTGAAATTATACGTGCCCATTTTTGTCATAAATGCATACAATCCGCAGTCTACTTTTATTAGTAATATTTTGCTTATATTATAATATTATAGTTTGTAAGATAAGGGTTAAGGTAGTTATTAGCTTTTGTAAATACAATTTTCTCTCTCTATATATATACATATAATTAAATAAGTTAATTTTAAGTATAAGGTTAAGTTAGTATATAGTAATTAAGGTAAGTTAGATTAAAGAAGAAAGGGGAGTTTTGTTTAAGAATTGTAACCCTGAGGGGAATCAAAATAAAATTCTATGTAATAACATTTTGCTGCGACCACTGCACGTAACTCTTAAAGAATGCATCGGCCCAGCAAACGGTACAGCGATTTTAGTAGATTGTGGTTCGTCAAGATTGAACAGAGTAAAACATGCAGCAAGGGAAATGAGATTGCATCGGTAACATGATCAAGCTATTAGTATGCAAGCTCCAGTGAACGCTATAAAAAATTCAGCACGATCCGTGATCCCCCACGATGTAACACTAAACACTGTAATTGCACATTACGTTAATTATCTTGACAGAAGACACGCATATTTAATGATAAAGGCGTAGGTTGAAGGGTTTAATGATTCGTAATCTTCGAGATTGTAACGCTAAAGAATTTGCATTTTTAATCTTACTAAAACCCCTGTTCAAACTAGTACAGCAGTAAAAAAAATTAATTAAATGTTGTAATAGCGTTAATAAATGCTGTATTATCATCTTCATAATCGGGCGACTTGGTTTATACATAAATTTACGCGAATGTGGTCAGAATATTACAGGTACGGATTAATTTAGCGAACAGTTTTTTGATTTGAGGAATAATGCAGCAATATGTAACAGTACACCTGTCCATCGGTTTAATTAATTAAAATAGTTCAGTGAATGAACAACTAAATTCACAATGGAATCAAATGAACCGGTTTAGTTAAATAAAACTTGAAGAAATAAATATATTTCTGAGATCTTCTGTCTGGAATAGAGAAGCGGAATAATAGAAACGCCTAATGACTTTCCGGAGCGATATCGACTTGCATATTAGTTTACGTCGGTCCTGAGGAATTCGCGGTTGCAATTTGCGTATTAATGGGGTCCCGTGGAGACAGCGGCGCCATTACTTTAGGGGGTGATAAACGTACTTTATGGTTGCGACCCGCAGCGGTTTCTCCGGCGTTGCAATTAACGGTAAAATACCGGTGCACCCCGTGCGGATGTGCACGGTGTGTGTTGTGCTCCGGGTACACCGATATCGCGGCGACCGAACAACGTTAAATAAAAACGTAATGGTACGGTGAACGGCGGCGGATATTATTTTCATTTTTGTTAGCCGAGCCCCGGATCACGAGCGACCACTGCGGGGAGGATTCCCTCTTCGCGAAGAGGAAACTTTATTTTATTGAAAACAGCAATACCATCTGAAGCGTGAAATGCAGTTCTACTGCGACATAAATGCTGCTGAACAGTTTTCAACATTTTACGCTACTTTAATTTCGCTTCGTTTTTATTTGTTTAGAGTTGCGTCAGCTAACCATTAGCGAACACAACAGAAATTAATCTCCAGTTTTAAATTAGCAATTTTGCAGTATTATAATTTCAACGTTTCGGTTCGGTTTTGAACCATCATCAAGAAAAGTGTATCTTTGATCGAACCTGTAGCGCCGATATCATATGGTGCATATACAACAGAAATTATTGCACAGGCGGTATTATCTTCGCTTTGAATAATAATAATATGAAAAAATGATGTATACAAAATTTAAACGGTATAGAGGAGATTTCCAGGCCACTTTGATTTTTTTAAATGAAAAGACCTACTCCCTGTATCATGAATCGATAGATTTCCGAGTAAAAATTATTATCGAAATAATTTTCTTTTCTCTTTCGATAATATCTCGTTAACTATTCAGGTCATACGAAGGTCAACAGTTTTATATTCAAAATATAAGACACTCTATCGATCTATGGTATAATAAAAATAGGACATTCCATTAAAAAAAAATCAAGGTGACCTTCGTACTACTTTTTCCTTTATCATTCTTTTCTAATATTTACTATTTACAAAAAAATAAAATGCTGGTTGGTAATTGTCCTGTTCAAATTTCAATAAAGTACAACGTTTGTCGGGTCAGCTAGTTTAATAAAAAATTTGAATGAAATTAAATGTGAAAAGCATAATTAAATAAGCGTAAAACAAGCTTTAACCCTTAAATGCACGATATTTTGTGTACAGTTTATATTTATGCCTTAAGCAGTGTCTATACACAATGCATTTAAGGATTAAAATGACATATAACGTCATTAAATTAAGATAAAACATTTATTGGTGTAAAATTCCAATTAAAACAGAGGAGCGAATATCCTGCATTTCTTTCTTCACAATCAAATATAAATAAGAAGGAATAAAACACGATTCTCTATACCAGGAATTAAATCAAAAGTGGCGATAACTAGTGCACTGCCAGCAACACTACAGTTTACAGAGACATTACAGCATCGAATTCGAGTATTTACAAATGGTCCTGCATCGACAAGAACCGCATGTTGTTATTGCAGGAGGTTAACGTTTATAACAACTCCACGCGTAATCGTGAAATGTATGGGTTTAGCTTGTTTGAGATATGGGTGTGAATGAAGAGGGTCGAGTGTTTAGTCGATGGGTTCGAGTGCTGGGGATGGACGAATGGTTTTGGGTGACCGAACGGTTTCTGGGAATGCATGTCGGAGGGCGTGGTACAGGAAGAAAAAGGGAAACAGCGGTGGTTTGCGGTGCACGCGGAAGAACTGGCCGAGTAAAAGTTAAATGAACCTGTCAGAAACTTCGAATTCGCTGCGTGAACAAACCAGAATAAACTTCTTGGCGTACAATAATTTTCAATCATTTGTAATAAGCTCGCCGATGTTAGAAAATCATTGTGAAATGCACGTAATAAAGCAGTGATAATAAATTCGAGTTTATGGGGTCGTTTGAATTCGTAAAATTTCGAAAGAAGTAAAAGCTTCATGATTCTCCCGCTGTTGGGCAGAATTTTTATAATAAACAAAGGAGGCTGTGCAGAGTCCGGGAACGTTAAAGAATACCGCGTTTAAGTTCAGAAAAGGTAGAATATGAAAGAATTACTTCGCACGGAATTACAGAAGCTCGGTGTTCCTCTTATTTTTCACAGGAAAAACGCAAGATCAGCAGGGGATGGGGCGCGAAAGGGTGGAAACTTTCGGTTTCCTCGAACAACATCGTTGACGGTTCCATTTACCGTCGGTAAATTTCGATAAGTAACTGGACCACGTCAGATTTCAGCGTTGTCGCGCCGGGTTATTGAACTTGTAGAGGCCGCGAACGAAGTGAAATCCGGAGAGGAAAAAGTATAAAAGGGATGTCCTCTCAGGGACGCTTTTATCGGAAACGGATAATATCGTCCAGGATATATGCGACAACGAAGACCCAGAAAAAAAAAAGAGAAAAAAAGAGACAAAAAGTTAGCCACGTTTCTGGCCTTTTTGCCTCGTGTCTTCTCGCCCCGGCCTCATGTTCATTACGTCGGTTTTACGACAACATTTTTCTTCGGCAACGTCCTCTCTCTCTCGTGGGGCCGCGTGCTGCTACTCGTCGACGCTGTATTTTCGCTTACAAATGCTCGATACACCCCCGTGCACCACCAGGATATTTTTCCGGCGTGAATTTATGTTTCCCCTTGTCTTCCCGTTTTCTGGTACCCGCTTCCGCCGCCGCTCCACCACATTATTTATCGGCCGGCGTCATTGCTTCTGAACGGGACTAATTAATTCTTTTTTTTCCCCCCCGACCGAACGGAGTCGTGTGCCATCCTATTCAAACAAATGGGGTAACTACTTATTTCTCCAGCGGGGTCAACAGACCATTAACAATTTCCAATAAAACGTCGATAAATTACTGTAATTTTTTTAACACTAATCTGGCGCTTCGTTTTCGAATTTCGATACACCGGTATATCATCCTTAACACTAGAACTACCGGGCAAGTCAGAATCACTGGTGCGAACAACTGTTTTCGATTCGAAATATTAAAAGTATAAATGTGTTTTTCCGAGAAATTTCTTTGGTCAACTTCTCTGTTGGAGTACATATTTAGAAATCGAAATAAATGGTATATTGTCGTTATTATAAGGCAATGTATGCCAACTGCGTTTCGTGCTCGGTAGTTCTAGTGTTAATTTTTCAGGAATTCAATTTTGAAAAGGATTCGAATTTTCAACCTTTTCTATTTGACGTATAAAGAAAAGCAACATTATAATTACGTGCACGAAAACTTCTTTGTCAGCGCCCATAAAACGCAATAAATTCGAATTGCATATTTGGCTTCACGCGAAATTTATTACCAGCTGATACTTAAGAAAAGAAAGTCGTTAATATTCAATGGGAAAGCAACACTCCACCGATCTGCAGAACAATAAAACACAAGGGTGCCTTTGAATTGCTTTTACTGTTAAAACCAGCTACGGAGCATTGTTCCAAGTTTTTCGATTAAAACTTCCTCGGATGTCGTTTTCCCTTTCTTTTGTCTTGCACCCTGGTACGATCATTTACGTTCTTCCCAACTTCGGAAATATATTGATTCTACGGCGATGTTGAAAAATAATTTGCAGACGCGCAACAGGAAACGAGCGATAAATTAAAAAATTCAATAATATGCATGATATTGAAAGAAAAGGAAACGCACAGATTAAAGATCGAGAATTTGTATTGTTCAAACACTATTTGGATCGAACACTGTGTATTCCTCGATGCGGTGAATACGACTGAAACCATTGATTTACGGAAGCAACGAGTGAAGAAGGTTTGCTGAAAAAATAAACCGGCAAAGAAATTGACTTCCGTATCTGACTGATTACATGTGCATACGGCGTTATCGATTGCAGAGATAAAGTTGAGTCTCTGGGGGACGTCTCGGAAAATAAGGAGCGCTATAAATTCTATTTCCCCGACAGCGCGTAATAACCTCAATAATACACTGCTTCACGGTAATTTGGATCCTTAATATCAGTTATGGGAACTTTCATTTCGCCGTCCGAACAATAACCTTCTTCAATTTTCCCTTGACGAATTACCCGCCGTGTTTATTGACTTTCCACCTAATCGAATTAAATTTCAAACGTGTTAATCAATCTTCAGACTTTCCTTCAATATTATCGTGGCTATACAGGGTGTACGAAAAAGATTGTAGAACCTGTATTATTAATTGTATTCGTAATACACGGAACGAAAAATTTGGCCGTTTCTCTGTAGGGCGCACAGTGGGAAAACTTGACCTAACTCGATTCAAAAAGAAATAACTTTCGATAGAAATCAGATAGAGCGATGAAATTTTGTTAAAATTCAAGCTGAAACTTTCATTATGGTACTAACGTTTTTTTTAAATTGATAAAATTCGTTAAACTTGTATAATTTCAGGAAAATTGAGGTTTTGCAGTAGCACGAGTGGAAATTTTTTTTTAATACATGCTATACATCATTTCTCGATGATTTTTTCACGCTGATTTCAAATCTGGTTTCAAAATTTGTCTACGACCTCCAGATCTCTAACAAATCTAATTATTATTAAAAATAAAAATTTTTATTTTTTCTAGGTTATAAAAAACGTTCGAACCATAATCTCCATAATTATTTCTAGTGCTGCAAAGTTTCAGGTTTCATTTAAAAAAAAATTTCATCGGTCTATCTCATTTCTATGGAATGTTCTTTGATTTTGACACAGAATTCCTCGGTTTGGCCCATAGTGGGGCGCAGCGAAGGAAAACGAAAGGGTCACCAAAGGAAAAGGGACGACAAACGTAGAGCACCTTTTGATGTCTATTCCAGCGTATTCGGTTTCCAATTTGCAAAATGAAACTACCTCCTCCAGTTTTCCAAGCCAATCGCGCGGCAGATGTTGCCCGCGAGCGATGAACGAGCTTTCACGGCTTTTCCAGAGGGTAAACGCTGCACGCGAAAGCCGCGCCGAGACTTGTTTGCGCAAGCATGCACGCCCCCTTCTTTGTTGAAAAACCCATGCTGAAAACGTTTCTGAATCGCGGAGAGGAAGCGTGCTTTAACGTTCCAAAGTGTCAGAGTCAAAAAGCGCGGAGACGACCGCCGACAGGTTTTTAGATCCTCGCGGAGCAACGATCGCTGCCGCGAGATTAAAACGGTGAAAGATCACTCGGGAATGTTCACTTGAAAAGCCCTACAGTTCTCCACACTGGTTCTTACAACAATGTATCGATAATAATGTGGTTTTCTTACTAGAAAATGAATTTCACTACAGTTTCCTACATAAAAGTAACATTCTTTTTCTCGATCGCACTTGAAATATATAATAAATTTATGATTTCGGCGCATGGTTCGATCAATAAAGTTTATTATATATAAATTATATTATATTATAATTCATCATATCAAATCATAAATTTATTATAAGTTTCCTACAATTCGGCTGGAACATTTTTGCATGAATATCCACTGTCTAATACATTGTATAATTAGCAGACAGCGGATCTTAATCTATCTTCTTCTTCGAATTGAAACTCTTGAAATGTTACATCTATCACGAAACAATGATTGCTCGTGTCAGCGTTGGAATTTTTTTTTAATAGAAAATCTAATATGAGATTTATTTCAACATAATAGAAATACAGAATACAATACAAACAATATGTATAGCTACTTCTATTTAAAATTTATTGCTAACACACAATTCAACTGTCTATATAAAAATTATTTTATTATTAAACTAAATGGCTATATTAACGAAAAGTGGTATTTTTTGCGTAGTAGAAAAAATTATTCTTCGGTTAATGCTTTCGTAAACTGAATCTAATATTTTCTTGCTGGAGGGAGAAAAAAATTGATTACTCTTTGTTTGCTGTTTTGAATTATAGCTAATTACAGCGATTCCTTCGAACAAAGACTTGCTAATTGTAAATTCAAAGTTGTTAGAAGGGAACTTCCGAGAAGAAGTATGACGGGGAAAACTTCTTCTTTATTAATGGATTTACTAAGCTCGCAAGAACTTAAAGGGCTTGAACAAATTTTATCGCGATGCACACTTCTTTTAGCGTCGCTCATTTACATATCGTATAAATGCATGAAACTTTCAGTCTAATCATTAATTACCGGTGGAAGCAACTCATGGGTCCATGATCATTCTTTCAAGATATCGGGCGCAGCTAATGGTAATATGCTGGACGTTTTAGGGTACATAATGGTGACGATAAAATGCAAGAAGAAATTCGTGTTTGAAACAATTGGACGATGGTGACGAAGCTCTTTTGTACTGAGAGTGTACTGCGTGGTGTTTTAATCGCGTTTTTTTTCGTGAATAACTTCGTGAATAACATAAAATGTTAAATACACGTGTATTTAAATACACGTACCTTACTACGTATCCTTTTAAGTACACGGGTACACGTGTACTATTTCACGTATGTATAATTGAATACACGTGTATTAATTCTCATTTTAATTCGTATAATTTTTAAAACATTGATATGCATTTATGTATACCCCTATTTTGCTTTCGAAAATTAGTAACAGCATCCTAAAAATTAAAACAAATTAAAACACGTTAACACACGTGTATTTAAATATACGTGAAATAGTACACGTGTACACGTGTTCTTAATAAATAACGTTTGGTTAAATGGTCTTTGGGTTACTCGATTAAAAGTATATTTAAATCCTCCCACACACGAGAAACTTAAAAAAAAACATCAAATTTTTAATATATTGTTTAAACAAAAACCGTTTGGTAAAATTTTCTTGCGCGACTACATTTTCCATTAAAAACACACAATTCAAAAAAAAAGCGAACCAATGGTATCCGAAATACCTCAAAAAATATGGTTTTGACCCCCAAGTTTGAGGGCTGTTTTCATCCCTTCAGAGTGAATGGTTGTCGATAAAAAAAGACACGTGTCAAATATTTTTCGAAGAACTATATCTCACATAAGTTTCATCAAAATCGGTTTGTATCAACCGAATATGTTTCCTTGTCCTGTTATAACACTGTCCAACAACAAAAATGTTTCCATATAATGAAACAAGTTGAATTTTGTTGGACAGTGTAATTAACCACGAAATTCTTGGTAGCATTGCAAATCGTAAGAAGATTAGAGTCGCATAGATCACGAAACTGTGGACTGCCGTTGAAACAAGTAGTTATCATTTTCAGAAAGAGGAACCCATTCGACGCGATCAGCTAGAAAAGGGTATACGAGCTGGACGTGCTAGCGATGAACTCAACTTTCCCATCCACGCACGGCAATGACCTAATCGAAGACGGTCGGAAAGCGCTCGACGTTATTTCGGATGGAAAGGTATTGAACTTCAGGAAATCATAGCCATCGATTTCAATCCCTTCGGAACAGTCTGCAGCGAAGTCGATGGAAATGGTCTTGCCCCGCAGTTGCCATTACACTGTTACAAACTTCGGCGAGCACGTTTCATACGGTGACCAACAGCAGACCGGATCTTGTGGAAGGAAACGAAATTCGAAGTTACATTCGAATTCGAAAAAAAAAATTGGAAGGGAAGTTTTCATTGGGGAACCAAGAGTAACATAAACTTATCAAATTACAGACACTTGGGCAAATTTCCAGCGAAGTGCTTCGAACAGAATCTAGGTCCCTGCAGCAAAATGAAGATCCATTTTTCTCGAGTTCTAAACTAGAACAGAAAAAAATGTTGCAGGAACCTCTGCAAATAACTTGGATGATCTAATTATCGCTTCGATACGATGATTGTAAACGTGATTCAAACATGAAAGAAGAGAAGTCTGTTTACAAGGTTTTCATTTATCGTTCCTGTAGAGAATGTAGATAATAGCTTCATATATTTCTTTATAAAGACTTGATATAATAATATCATATATTTAATATAAAGGAATACAATAATTAATGTCTCGAATACTTGTTTACTATCCTCGTTAGACTTTCTATTTCAGACTGACTACGCTGCTCATAGAGTCTACTTCCCATAGAATCTATTATAATATGAATGACAACCTCAACAGTTCCCAAACGAGTATCGAAACGAATGGGAAACATTCCATGATTTTCTCTTTAAAAAAAAATTCAAATTATAAATCTTCTTTTTTTTTATTTATTTTACGTGGCTCCTAACTCGTTGCTAAGTTATTTCGCGACGGGACTTACAGTTTATTAAGATGGGTTCCGAACCACCTTTCCATTAAAAATAAAGAATGATTTGTGGTACTAAAGTGGCAAGCGTAAGTGGCTGGAGATGTGACGATCTCTCGTGCAACAATTCTTGAATAATATTTAAATAACGTAGAAAGGGATAAGGGACCCTGCGAAAGCTTCCTTTCGTCTCCGATGATTTTTACGAGCAGCGAAACCGCGCACGTACACCGGTGTTGAATAAAAGAGCAAAGAGTAAAGTAACCCGCAATTTTCCGACTCGACAGCACCAACGTGATTACACCAGGCCGCAAATGTCTGACGTTTGAATGCGTCGTCGCGGACAGTGCAATATCCGCAGTCCGCAAGTGGCGCTCTTTATCTTCAGTATCTAGAGCAAAATCTCTCGACGAGAGAAAAAAATTCCATTCTCTCTTGGAAGTTCCGCAGCGGGAAGTTTCGGAAAGAGTATCCTTAGGATCTGTTCAAAGGACAGGAAATCACTTCGGGCAGTTTCGAGCGAAAGAAGAAGACATGCTGTCTCTTTAGACACGTTAAATAAATTACGGAATGGGTCCGAGGAAGCGAGGCGGACAAGCCAAGTGGAAGGACAGAGAGGAAGAAGAAGAGCAAGAAGAACAAAGTAAACCCCCGAGGACGTCGTCTCGTCCGATGAAAGCGGAAACAAAGGAGCCACACGGGTGATCCGTGCTCTCGCGACGTCTTAATATTAAATGGAGATCTAAATGCACAGCAACTGAATGTCGTTAATTAGCCTGCGTTCGAGTATCTCGAGGACACTCGAGAAATCGATACTCCGGGCCAGATGCCTCGCGTTTCAACGGTGTACCCGGCTAAATTGGATTGCTGCGGGGACAGGCTGATCGGTCAACGATCTTCTCTCCGGAAAACAATAACCGCAACGTTCGTTGAGATAACGGTGCCGTCCAAGAAGCTGAACCAATGCTGCGGCCAGGTTCGAGGAAATAGTGCTGCGGCTGATATCAGTGCTTGAATTTCAAACACCGGAACAACGCGGTAGAAATAGGGAGATAATGAAATTTTCTACAACCGTTCAACGTCAGATATGCTGCAGAGTTGGGCAATGAATTGATTGATTAATGTGTACAATTAAAAAAAGAAATCGTCGAAAAATCGGGGGTTTATTCAGTCGATTGATGAAGTTAATCTTTAATTGTTGATTAAACGAAGAAATCGTCGATTCATTCAATCGATTGATGAAGTTAATCACCAAAGTTTATCCATAAATTGTAATATGGAGACAGAGAGAAAGAGTAGAGAGCGGATGGAGAATTGACAGATAATTAGTAATCAATTATCCAATTGACGATTAATAATCGTTAATTGCGATTAACGATTAAAGTAGAAATTTAATCGTCAATTGGTAATTAATTGTTTGCCCAATTCAGCTGTGGTGACACTGGAATGAAAATTTGATATGTACCTTTTTGTTTGTCACAAGAAGCATTAATGAATGATATAAATTATAATTACCACTTTGACGCTTTTACAGCTTCCGCAGATTTTTTCGACTTTCAATAGAATTCAATACGATTTTTTAATTATCTCGTCGAGCGAGAGCTTCTTCGTTTAATAAATTGGATTGCGCCGAAGTGATTCGATCTTCGTTGAAAATTTCAAGAGCGAGCTAGAATATTCGGCCATTTTCATAAACTCTGATAATGGATATTACAAATGTCTCTCCCCGAAATTTCGAGAGCGTAACCGCAATGTAGAGAATTTAAACACCGTGTCCGACACGGAATACGTGGTATATATCCTTTAGAGAAACTTTATATTAGATCATATTGAACTTCGAAAATGTAATATAGTCAATGAACCTTCGCGTTCCGGATAATAGTCAAAGACTGCTATTAACAAAGTTTACGGCGCGTTCGGTTTCTAATAAAGGTCTCCCAAAATTTCAAACGCTTAAAGTAGACAGTCTGTAACAATGGGAAACTCTTAATATCTAGTACAAAGAATTTATTCATCTTTACATTGCGTATCAGGTTTTCCTTTAATCCCGTGTGTGTTCGATTGCAATATGAAATGTTAACGATACGTTTTTGCACGACCTTGTTCACGGATCCTCCCCTCGTTGAACATTTACTGTAATTCCTAAAGAAGCTTTCAGAAATGAAATTTGTACGATTTCGCCGACCTCCACTGCATTGTTTGTTGATTGAAAGCCACTTCGCTAACGGGAGATCAAAAGAATCCCGAAAGATCGCGTTTCATTCGTCCGGGGGGTTCGGAAAGCAAGAGGCGGCAGTTAGAAAAAGTTTGTACGACTAATTTCCCGTCGCGTTTCTCGCGGCACGGTAGGAGGGAAGAGGGAAATCGATTGTTCCGCTAATCGTTGCAACAGTACGCGTCAAAGGGAATGCACGAGTGGTTCGAAATGAAAGCGAGACGGAGAAGAAAAAAGAAGCGGTAAGCGCTTTAATGGCAGGCTGGAGTTAATGCGAGCAACGTCGCAGCTGGCCTAATGACGTTGAAGAGAACGTTTCTCTTTGGGCCGCGTGTTTTCTTGACTCCGCGACCTGCGGGAAAGCTCTGTTGCGCGAGAGGGAGGAGACCATTTCGCTAATTAATGCAGTTTTAGTTGCACGCTTAGAGCAACGATGGGGCAAGTCTCTCGGAGATGAGAGAGCAACAGAGTATGAAATTACTAGTATTTTTTTTTTATGAAAAGTTCTGATAACATAATTACATTATATATAAGAAAACTATAAGATTTGAATTTCCAATTATTATACAGTGGTTTTAATAAGGAAAGCAACTGATTCAACAACTACGTGTTGTTGTTAAATATTATAAAAGTAACTAACAAATTATACAATAAATATATTCAAACATGTATTATTCGAAAGAGATTATTTTATAATATTTTTTAGTTCAAACCTCATGTCAATGTCTCAAACGGTACAAAAGTTATACACAAATGTCTCTAAATTTTTCGATCCGAACCACGGTGCGACGGGTAGGGGCCGCGTGGGGCCCCAGGATAATATAGGGCCCCGAATTGCAAAGAAATTTATTTAATGTCTAACGGTATAAAATATATTCCTTACTTTTCTTTCTTGTTAATAATTTAGGAGAGTTTTCTTGCAACTTCTATTTCCAACGTGAGCTTCAGGGCCCCAAAATTTTTACCGCTTGGGGCCTCCACTTGACTTGAGCCGCCACTGAGCCCCGGGATACCATAAGGCCCCGAATTTACAACATTCAGCTGATTTTCCAAAAAAATTCAATTTATGAAAGTTTTCTTGCAATTCTATTTGTAACTTGAATTCGAGGGCCTCAAAATTTTTACCGCTTGGGACCTTCACTTGACTTGAGCCACCACTGAGTCCCGGGATACCATAAGGCCCCGAATTTACAACATTCAGCTGCTTTTCCAAAAAAATTCAATTTATGAAAGTTTTCTTGCAATTCTATTTGTAACTTGAATTCGAGGGCCTCAAAATTTTTACCGCTTGGGACCTTCACTTGACTTGAGCCACCACTGGGCCCCGGGATACCATAAGGCTCCGAATTTACAACATTCAGCTGATTTTCAAAAAAAATTCAATTTATGAAAGTTTTCTTGCAATGCTATTTGTAACTTGAATTCGAGGGCCCCAAAATTTTTACCGTTTAGGGCCTCCACTTGACTTGAACCGCCACTGGTAGCGACTGTGTTTCTCCTTCGTACAACCAGGCTCTCGTTAGTTGCCTTAATTCGCCGTGTCTTTCCTCAGACTTCTATTCCACGGCTGTTTATCTTTCATTTCCTTAGCTAATGATAGTTGGAGGACGCGTCGGAAGATTAAAGCCTCGGCCCGCCCGGAATTGCATCGTGCACGGGCATTAAAACGGTTTAATTATCGCGCGAAAGCGCGATGGAAGTTTCTCGTAAAGCTTGTCACGCGTTTCACGTTTTCCGCGAGAGGGGAGACGTGTTTGTCAAGCGTGCCGAAACTTTGGGACAACTTGCGCGATCCGAGCGTTCCCTCGCGCGATAAACGTCTCGTGTACCCTACCAGAGGCCTGTGTCGAATGTACGTACCTGAAAGTATGTCTAATTTCGACCGGTTCCTCGATTCAGCCTAATTTGTCGTCGGTGACTGATTGCTAACCGTGATCTTGTAAATAACGCAGCGGTATATGATAATTTTCAGTACGTTCCTGCTTGTACAACAATTCTGTTCAGGTTTGTGCAACAATAATTATTTCCTTGTATTTCTGCTTGCTTTTGAGAAATCTAGATAAGTTACAATAGGGAAAAGGGCTAAACTTCTTTCAGTTAATAAACGAGGTGAAGGGTGAATATTCATTTCCACGTGAAACTTGAATTACCTCAGAAAATGTTTTGCTTTACCTATTGGTTTATGTGTCTTAATAGTTCGGTGTCTAAA
This sequence comes from Lasioglossum morio, assembly GCA_916610235.2. NCBI lineage: Eukaryota > Metazoa > Arthropoda > Insecta > Hymenoptera > Halictidae > Lasioglossum > Lasioglossum morio. The sequence goes on from OU744323.1 coordinate 1,262,995, forward strand.
TTTGGTATCGCTTCAACATCTGTCGAAGCAGAAAGATAAAAAGTTCGTGTTACACAGTTTCAGTCTGATTACAGGAAGGCTGCGGGGAAATAATTAAAAAGGTATGAAAGTATAGACTGCTTATCGTCGATTCGCATGATCGCGTGAAGCCATCCCTAAATAGTCGCTTTCGGCTAGACGAAACGATCCTCCATGCAAACTGTAAACGGTTCGGCTCGTTATCAGACGGTGGTTCTGCTGCCTCGACGGTGATAACACCTAGAGAAGCCCGTGTAAAAACCGTGCGAAAATAACTTTGCCGTTCACGGCGTCGTAAAGAAGTCTAGTAAACTGAAACTTCCCTTAAGGGGCACGTATCGCGTTGCGCCGCAAGGGTGCAACGACATTCGGCCCCCTCATTTTCCGGTTTGTACGACTCTTATATCAGTGAAAGGAGACTGGAAATCGCGTATAGGGAGGATTGATTGCAATTGCGACCGACCAATGCGCCCCGACATAGCCGTCTGCATCACCGCTAACAATAGTTAGCGATTTCCCGACGTCCCCTCGATGTCTGCATCCCACGGAAATGATCGTAGCTGATCGAGCCGTAAAACGTTCACTTGGAACCGGTCAGAAGTACATGGAATTCTCTTCTCGCAAGGTAAACAACGTTCGTGAAAAATTGCGCGGGACAGTCAGTCGAAAAGGCCTTCCTTACAAACTTCAGAATTAAGCAACTTGAGTCTTCTGGACGAACTGTCTACTTTTACTAATATATTCATAACATTTTTCTGATTTTTATGATACCAAACGCGACACGATTTCGATCACGTTTACTTGTTTCAAATTATATTTTAAATTATTTTTACAAAATCTTTATGATTTTAAATATATCAGTTAGAATGTGCTTCGGAATGAAAAGATAACGTAGAAATGTGAATATTAAAATAGCTAGCTTGGTTTTTTTTCGAGAAAATGGACTTGGGCCACTTTCAAAATAAACGGGTCAAATCTTTATTGATTTAGGCCTGGTGAATAATAGAGCAATAAAAAACCAGGGGTTCCAAATGTTTTTTAATAGCAGGTGATATTTTTACATAAGTTATCTATTTCACATAATAATAATCATTATTATTGATTACAGACGGGCTGAAGCCCTTTTACATAAGTGTTTACAATAAAGAAAGAGAAAGATAAAAGACTACTAGTCTAATATTAAAGAAGGAACATGCACAATCCTGAGTAGTTGCTTTATAAAATTTTGTAAAGACTCAATCAAAAATCAATGCGATTATAGATAGTGCTCGAGTCTGCAATAATGCGATTCATTGGATTAATTAATTCATACGTAGATCTTGCTTTAAGTGTTTGAAACCCAGCTCTAGTTCTCGATACACGTTCAGGTACATGGAAATTGATTTGCGCGAGTAGAGAGGGACAAGCAATATAATTTTACTATTATTGTAACATGATATTTGGTCCCCTCAGGGTTTCACCATCGCCTTTTCAGCGGGACCTACTGTTTATGGTGGGTTCCGAACCACCTTTTGCCAACAACACGTGAAAAACACCCCGGGTGGGTCACTTTCCGGTTTTTTTACCAGACGGTCACCCATCCTAGTGCCATTCACGTTCCACATTGTTTAACTTCGGTGATCTAACGAGAACCGGTGCTTTCAACGGGACTACGGTTGTTGGCGACAAGCAATATAATTATTAATTAGATTAAAAATAAAGCTCTGGTCAGATACTATTCTTCGAGCAGACAATGTTTCTACGTTCATTTTAGTTAATATTGTGGAGTAATCATGATTAAAGAACGACATAGGATTATTTAGCTTATATGAACAGAACCTGAGAAATTTATTATACTGCACTCTCGAACAGCATAATTTGATTTATATTGAATTTTGTCATGTATAGAACCATATTAACCTCGCGGATCGTATTCCCTTTGCCGACCTCTGATTTAGACAATGAATTTATATAATAATAATGGGGAATTACGTCATTAGTTCGTAAAATCGAGGTTCTGAATCGTGAATTAAAGAAATGCTTATTAATTAATCGGATAATTGTAACAAATATGTTGATAAAATGGTAGTTTATCGACGATTGTAATTATATGCGTTATAATCAGTTATGTAAAATTTGAAGAAGATTTGAAAGAAGACAGTATCGTGAAACTACAACTGTTCATAAGTGAGGCCGCCACCTACCGTGCAAAGACCGGTCGCGATTGGCGGTATATTATGTCGCGGTTGAATTGCAGAAATTATGCAAATACCCAGCGGCTAGGTTGTCCAAGGGTCACTGTCATTACCGATCGCTATATAAATATACGTGGGCAATGTCCACGAGATACTGTTTCACAGCACCGGAACGGTGCAATATTCCTGGCCTGTCTGTTCGCACGTGCGAACCCAAGTTACGCCCATCGATTTTATGGTAAACCATACGGCATTCCGTTGACTGCTGAGAAATCGCAAAGGTTAAAATTCGAGTCCCTACAGGAATTTGTCATTAGGAATTGTAAAGAACAAATTACGATTTAAAGGTGTATTGCAAAATATGAAAAGCAAGTCTTTCATTGAGAATTTTTATAGATACTAAATTTAAAAATATTATTAAAATTTTAATTAGTAAATGGATTATGAATCGTTGAATTGGTAAAGTAGTTATTCAATAACGAACGTAACGCAGTTATATTTTAATATTAATTTTTACAGTTTCGCGTTGGCTCAGCATATACAAGGTTATTTCTGTTATTTTGTAAAAATTACAAGTATGGACTTTACTTCTCAGAGTAGAAAAGAAAATTACTTCCTGTAGCAAAAGGTTCAAAATCTTTGGTCCCGTTAGGCGAAGTTTAGCTCTAAATACTACTCGAGTAAAATATCTAATTTTCGACTCGACATGGGGTACAAAGTGAACAACCAAAACTACAATAATTCTGAATTTGCTTCATTGGCAAAAAATGTTCCACGGACCTTCGAATTCGCGCGTCGAATCGAATGCGCGTAGCGAAATTCCCGGATTACGAGGGCCGTGGATCAAACGAGCGGACCCGCGAGCAATTAATCGAGGAGCTCGTCAAATTAGTGCGTCCCTGGCACGGTCGGGTAACGGACACTGTTTCGTTCAACGTTTTTTTTTCTTCTTTTTTCCACCGAGGCCTGGTCTTTGTGGCTCGCGAGACAGAGACAACGGGCCGTGATAATTAATCTCATTAGCAGCCGACGCGAGGATTCGCGGACTAATGAGATGCCATCGCACGATCTTGGCCCTCGCGCAACGACACGCGTTCCTCCCTGATATTTTTCTTTCACGCCTCTTTGATACCCCACACCCCCCTCTGCCTCTTGCTCGCCCCTGTTTTTAACGAGCACCGTTCACTTTGCGCAACCGAGTTACGCAAACTCGCTCTCCTTCCTATGGTTTTTGCCACCCCCTCCCTCTCAACCCTTATTGACCGCGAGAAACTTTTAATTAGTTTTTACAAATAATCGTTCGAACAATCGGCTCGAATCCTTAACGCCAACCGAGCGGGACACTTTATTTGAGGAGGGGCAGAATTGTGGGACATTTTGGTGGAGTTTTTCAACCGAGCGAGCATTCAAATGGAATCTTGAGTTCGGAGAAAATATTTGTTTTCTAACATTGGATCGAAAGAATTGGGAAACGATTGTCATGTTTTATATACAGGGTATTCTGTTTAAACCCTTGCATTACAATTTATTTTACAGTTTTAGTGACTAGTACTTTTTTGTAGATCGTAATTTCCGAAAAAAAGGTGAATATTGATATAAATTGTAAGCCTCCGATAGCTGTATATTAATGAAACTAAAATGAAATTTAATCTCGGTTTAAAGGAAATTATTAACATACATTTTTACCAGAACAGCGACTGTGGAGAACACATAGTTAATTTGTATAATAATTGAATTTTTACATAAGTTTTTTTACTTCATATAATAATAATAATTATTCATTACAGATGGACTGAAGCCCTGTTACATAACTGTTTACAATAAAAAAAGAAAGATAAAAGACTACTAGTCTAACATCAAAGAAGAAACATGCACAAAAACTAATGGTACAAACGATATGGTGTTATCCTACAATCCTACGTAGTTGCTTTATACAATTTTTTACAGACTCAATCAAAAATCAATACAATTATAGATAGTGCTCGAGTCTGCAATAATGCGATTGATTGGATTAATTAATTCATAAGTAGATCCTGCTTTAAATGTTTGAAATCCAGCTCTAGTTCTCGATACACGTTCAGGTACATGGAAATTAATTTGCGCCGGTAGAGAGGGACAAGCAATATAATTATTAATTAGACTGTGGAGAAAACATAATTAATTTGTATAATAATTGAATTTCGAAGGAATATTCTATTATTTTCAAATTTAATGTTTGGGCTGAGTATTATAATAGAAGAGATAATATTTTATAAATTAATAATATAAAAATATTTTCAAATGCAACAACGCAGGATTATATGATAATACCATATGGATTGTACCATTATTAATTTTTTGTGCATGTCCCTTCTTTGTTATTAGACGAGTAGTCTTGTATCTTTCTCTTTTTTTACATAGTAAACACTTATGTAAAAGGGCTTTAGTGCGTCTATAATAAATAATAAGAAGAAGTTCAAAAATATGTACAATAATATTGGCAAGTAAGAATTTGAATGGATATATCGATCGCAAATATTTAATCATTTTTAAATAAATGTTTTTACATAAGTAAAATTAATAGCAAGTATGTATTAATATTTTCTTCCTTTTCAATCTATGTATAATACATACTTTTTATTATATATATTTTCTTGTTTTTTTCGACGCAATTTACCTTCGATAAATGTTCAAACGTTAGGCATATTTGCGAAATAGCTGATTGATTAACAATTGATCGAAACTGTTGCGCCGAAAACATTAATTTAAAAGTTAATAGATACGAGACGATGGATCTTTTAGAGAACTGTCCGCACATGTTCGACCTGGTTCACAGTGCGGGGGTGGACTCAACGAAGGGAAAAAGTCGAGCATGTGCCGATAGAGGTTCCATCGGAGTTTCACCTTCTTACGAAGATTCTGCTCTGTATCATCTAGCATATCGTCCCACGGATCAGAATTCACTTGGTCGGAAGAGTTCCTGCATGAATGAGAATCGACGAGCGGAGAATCGAGCACGCACGAGACTTGGAGAAAGGGAGAAAGTTCGAGAGGACACCGCGGGCCAGAGGCTCGAGGGGAAAGGGGCGTCGAAAGAGGCACGCGGGGAGGAAAAAGGAGCACGGGAAAAGAAAGGGGTGAGAGAAAATGGTGGAAAGGACATGCAGGCAGCCAGACTCTTTTTTCCATTTATTTTTACCGCCGTCGCAGCACCACCACCACCCTCCACCCATTTTCCTCTCCCTTGACGAGGAATTTCGCATTTCTTCGGCCCCCGAACGCGACCCAAGACCTCCTAGACGAAGTATACAGGGTGGCACGATAACTACGAGCTCTGTCCGGAAACTATCCGAACATTGTTCATATAATAATTTTTAAATTAATGTTCTCGGCGCAACGGTTCGATCAATTTTTAATCAATTAGCTATTTTGCAAATATGCCTAACGTTTCGGTTCTACTTTCAACCTCAATCAAAGGTAAATTGCGTCTAAAAAAAGAAAAGACCAAAGAAAAAATATATATAATGAAAAGTATGTAATATACATGAGTTGAAGATGAAGAAAATATTGTTACATGCTTCCTATTAATTTTACTAATGTAATTTAACCACTGAACTGAGTTGATTCGAATTGTACGAGACAGTGGTTGGAAACGTACTTTGTTCATATATTTGCTCATCTGATTTACTGGTTGTTGCAATGTCCTGGATGGAAATTGCTTCGATGAAACGTGAATACGGCTGGAGACTATTTTATCCAACCTTTTGATGACGTAATTACGACTAGATCTACGCTAAAATTGTAATAAGAGCCCCCAGAAAATATTGGAATAAATATTGCAATAGAATAATATGAACAAGAAATTTGTAATTTAATCAACAATTGTATTTCAGTTGGACAAAATTATGATTAACATATATATCATGCAGATCTTTATGCAAAATAAAAAATGTTTGGATTGATTGCAGGAGTCAAATAGAAATTGTATTCGTCTTTTAATTATTCTATTAAGCTCTGACACGAATACATCGATGTCCTTAAATATTTTCAACGTGTCCACTGCTTGAAATTGCACGTGTCCATTCTTGTCATAAATTCATAAAATCCGCAGTGTAATAATTACTTTATCGTGATTATTTTATCAGAGGCATTACACTGTTCTTTATTTCTACCATATATATTTGCATACAATGAAAATTGATTATTAATAGCGATCGAACGGTACCTCGTTTCGCCGTATGTAGCACGAGTAACATTGAATGTTCATTAAATTCATAGCTTGTAACGGTATTATACTCGAACGTGCATGGCGAGAGTAATATTGAATGGTCATTAAATTCGTAATTGTAATTTGCATTATAGTCTTGTTTCGTTATTGTAAGGCATCGTTTTAATACATTCTGTTACAAACTCCATGGTCAGATGGTAATACGTTCAATCTACGACCGGAATACACGTTGGAAATTAATTATTAACTGCTCAGGATTTCTTGACCAGTACAAATCAAATGTAATAATAATAAATAATAACATATAAAATATAACAAACATCAAATCATTTTATACGATGTAGTGTGTTCTTATTTAAATCACTCTTATTTAAAAAGTTATTTACTGTCGCTTATGTCTTCAATGAAACATTTACCAACATATTTGTAAGATTATTCTGATTAACATGACACCGAACACGAAGGCGAGCCCTTTAGTCGTTCCAGAGTTGACAGGTCCCCTAATCTTGCGAAGCCGACTTTGACAATCGTGTCAAGGCCTTGAGCATTCGCATAAACGTTTACAATTGATCTGGAAGGAATTACCGTGCGAGATCTAAACTTTGGAAAATGGCCGACGTCTGGCGCGACGTTAAAGGGCCTAACGATTTCACGAATAGTTACCGCTCCACCCTATACAGACCGGAGGCGATAATACTCGCGGCTCTGTTCCCATCCCTTCGTCTCTCACGTGCGACCTGTCGAAGCCGCCACCCCTGCGCACCCTCCCGAACCAAAAGCACCCCCAAAGGGACGCGCGTGAATGCACTTTGCCAGCGAAATATTCTCTTCTTCGCCGGGTGAAATTTATCGGCGGGTACTACGTTAAGCCCCTTTCACGCGGAAAGCGGATTTCTTGTCATCTTCGCCAGCTGGAGGAACCCTTCTCCGCGTTGTAAAGAGTCGCGTCGATCCGTGTCTCGGGATTTACGAGCGAAACTTTCGAAATAAGTGCCGACCGACGGCCAGGGCAACGTCAAATTCGCCTTTAGGGAGGCACGGTGTGCATTAAACGGCCGACTTCCTCTCCCACCCCCCCCCCCCGAGTGAGATTTGATTGCTCGGGGGGGGGGTGGGGGAGGAAGTCCTCCGTGGCGGAATAATTTTATTATTATTATTTATTATAGACGAATTGAAGCCCTTTTACATAAGTGTTTACAATATCAAAGAACAGAAAAAGAAGAGAAAGATACAATACTACTCGTGTAATAACAAAGAAGGGACATGCACAAAAAGAAAAATTTAATAATGGTACAATCGATATGGTATTATCATATAATCCTGCGTAGTTGCATTTGAAAATATTTTTATATTATTGATTTATAAAATATTATCATTTCTATTTTAATACTCAGCCGAAACATTAAATTTGAAAATAATAGAATATTCCTTCGAAATTCAATTATTATACAAATTAATTATGTTTTCTCCACAGTCTAATTAATAATTGCGATATTACAGAAAGAAAAATGTAAGTAAAACGAGTTTCTATATCCATTTGGTTCTTCCTTTATGTATTGAATTAACTTATTTGTTAATTAAAAACAAATATAAGATCCATAAATATAAATCACCACAAAGTTTCTGAGATACATTTAATAAAATTAGTCAACCGAACTGTTTAAGATAAATAGCCATACAGGAAAACTGTCCTTTGAAGAAAATTTCAAAATGAAACAATGAAAGAAAAATTGAAAAATAATTTGGAGGTGCACAGGGTTAACCATTAAGATTTACGACGATCCTCGTTAGAATGTCTTCGTCGTCCAGAATATTCTGGAAGTAGAAAATGGCACAGTGGTTGCGGTACGAATCAGATGTTCGCAATAAAACCGACATGAGTCGGGCAGATCTAAATAACGGTGAAAGCAGGACGCTTGGAAATCTGATTCGACGACGGAGATTTTCTATCGCGAGATCGGATCAATGGCGACATGTTTTCAAACAGTTTCAAACCTTTTATGTATCGGGGATCGATGCCACTAAAAGGGGTGGCTAAATGCCCGGAGCAACGGAGGCTGAGAACTCTCGTGTAATGTCTTGATTAAGTAGTGGTTTACGTCCTCCTGTGTGTAAGGGCCACCCTCGTAAAACAACCTCGCCCTTCCATGATTCTAGTCGACGCGTTAAACGCCTCTCGAACGACGAAAACACGTGATTCACGGCAGATTTCGATGATATTCGAACACTAAATTCCTGAGAAATTGTCGATACTCGAACTGTGATCATATTGTAAAATAAATAGTACAACGCGAAGAGGCTGAACCCTCTACTGTTCAACATCAGTCAGTTTTATCCAAGATATTTTTGCATTGGGATACTAAAAATACTGATGTTCCAAATGTTTCGATTGAAACGTTTGTAAAACCATCGAACAATTTTTCTCGTGACTGTAGCAATGTGGATTTGACAATCGAAGCATCCTCTTTAATAATATTAGTCTTACTAATAATAGTAAGTCTTAATCTGCCACTCCGATAAGATTACGAAAACACAAGGCAGGTATGGAAATAAATATTTACAAATCCCACGTAATTATTCATAGCAATCGTTCCTTGAGCGAACATTCGTCAGGTTTAAACGGCAAGACTTTTCTAGCCCTCTTTCGCAGCCGTGGTGGCGGCTGCGATTATTATTTTGTGGAAAAAATTTCCCATTCAGGGAAGAATTGGCTGCGACGAGCACCTCCGATGCAGATTACACCGTCGGGAGGGCGTTTCTTTTCTCGAAGAATACATTCATTTCAAGTAGGAAGATAATCCTGAATGTCGGGGAGGCGTCTTGATAAACCAGCACTCCTTATTCTTAGCAGTCATGAATACAAATTAACCGATTCGAGCCGCAGCATGAAGCTGCATCTGACATTAAAAGAATGCTATCCGCATTTTACTAGATTATACGAAGCTATACATCGTTACTCGTGCAAAGAGGAATCAAGATGCTGCAGATCATTTATAAAAAAAATTCATTGATAAAACAATTCATGAGACATCCATCGATTGTAATTGGACTGTTGCGCGTTCGCAATTTCACGTAAAGGAAAAGTTATTTCAATTTTTAATTCTTATTATTTCACTAATAAATTCATACTTTATATTCGCCTCCCGCTTGTTTGAAACATTCTCTACCCACTTATAAAACACGTTTTCTGTAGTCCGTGACAGTGACAGTTGATTACAGAGAAGCATTCCTGCAGTAAATTCCAATCAGTAGAAACCGGAAATTGTAGCCAGACAGCATGGAACAAATACAAATTAACAAACGCCCCTCAAAACAACACGCTTATCCATTTATCTTTGTCCTAGTAAATTATTTTACAAAAATACGCTTCTACATTCCAACTGAAACATAAACTTCCCTAAAGAAAAAAATGTATCACCGTTGCAAAACTTTTTATTACTGCATGCTTCCGTACCGCGCGGAGAATCGTTGAAAACCGTCATTTCCGGTCAGCGCACCGCGTCAAATCCCATTGCGATGCAAGTTGTAACGCGAGCTGCCGCAAATCATTGTCCGGCACAGTCAAAACAAATTTTGGCCGTTTCGGTTTAATTTGGGAGGAGGTGGGGGCCGAGGGTAGGTTATCGGCGCACTAATTACGTGCGTCGTAGCTCATGTTTATTAATGTTGACTCGTGCGCGCGTGTTTACCGGGTCCGGGCAGCGCGTGTAAACGTGTGGTCGCACGATAATCACTGGATCCGCGTATTTATGTATGAACTCGGCCGAATTTCCCCGGATATTTCTCATATCGAAAGAGCTTGTTCCGCAATAAACTGACAGATGATTTCGATCGGATATTGCCGGGGGCGGCTGACCGGTATACTCTTTTTCGCAGTGTGCAGAATCCGTGCAACGTGTACCCTTATGCGCGTGGCAGTGACGGATCAAGTTAGAAAACTAACCCCCGGCGATCTGGAAGCTCCCTCAGATTCGCGTGTCCTGTTTCAGGTTTTAGAACGATTCAAACCCTCGTCCAGAGAACTGGATCACTCACCTGCACCGGGACAGTATCGTGGTGTTTGTTCTGGCTATGGGAAAGAGCTGTTTGCTCCGAAACCGCCCTAGATTGCCCTTCCGGGGCATCGTTTCGGGGCAAATGACAGTGGAGAAAGAAGTGCCTCACGATTCACCGAGTTTGACATCGACAGATACAGAAGACCATTTAGTTTTCCTATTTGAGCAGAGGACCTTAAGAGAGTATTCGGTGCTGTACATTTTAGACTACGAGATCGAATATAATTAGGTTATTTAATTTGTTGATGTTCTCGGCGCACAGTTTTGATCAATTAATAACTAAATTAGCAATTTTGCAATTGAAACTTTTTCTTTCCTGACGTTTCGGTCCTGGTTTGGACCCTTTTTAAAAGAATTTGCGTCTATAAAATATTGTATATTGTATGTAATATAAGCTGGATTAAAATTAAAGAAAGGATATTAATATGTACTTGCTGTCTGTATCTCAGAATAACATACAGTGTAATTTTTATACAATTAGTTTTACTATTTACTGAAATTATTGTATCGTTCGGTGTATCAAATAAAGATCGCTTTTTATTTATGAATTAGATGACGCAGAAAAGTATTCTTTTTCACAGAAATTCATTAAAATTGAAACTTCCATTATGATATTGTTTTTAAATAATTTAGAAAATGGTTTTCTACCTTCGTCGCAGAACGCACAATTCAATTGGAATGAAATTGTTTGTAAACCGATTCATTTCCCACAAAATTGAAGTCAGACTGTCGAGGACATGTTTTGAAATATTCTTGGATACGATATTAGGTCAACTAAAAATACTTCAATGCCCTGCCACTGTTTCTTAACAAATTCTACACTTGCAATTATATTCAGCCAAACAATTTCTAAGCAATTAAAATTTTTAAATATCTGCGGACATTTTGGAGAATTATGGTATGTTTCGAAAGGATTTACTTTCACACTGCACCTGAGCTAACAATTACGAGAAATCCATCCAATGTTTTGCCCCCTGTTCCCTGGGAGAGAAAAACTAGACGATCCGAGCTCGAAGCGAATTCCTGGGCGAGTTTAATGCCGATTAATTACAAGTTTGAGTCTTTCGGGGCTCCCTTCTGTGAAAAGCCGCGGAGCCTCTGCCAAGATTCTATTTCTGTGTCCCATTCATGCTGGTTGAGGACATTTTCCACTATTTGCTGCTCGTTCTTTAAACAATTCACCGGGCTGACGGCGCGCAGAAACAGATTTGACTTTCAAATGAACGCATAAGAAAGAACAGAAGGGCGATCCGTCGAGATCATCTATGAATATAAATTTCATTTTCGAGCATGTCAGCGCCTGTAAAAAAGATCTCGCCGCGTCTGGGGTTCTGCCGAGAGTTGTCTGCCTCCCGAAGATACAGATTTAGCATCGTAAATATTTAGATCTTTATCAATGGTTGTCGGAGTTGCTCAAACCTGACAGCAGTAATTTTTCGAAAATTAAATCTCCATCGTGTACTCGTTATTAACTCTGTAAAGTGGACAATATTTCTGATTTTATGGTTGCTTCATTCAATTCAGTATTTTAAACTCTGCATTCTCATCCATTGATATCTTATAAAAAATATTATACGGTTTGTTTCTCAAACAACGCACAAAATTGAAAAATCATTATGTTGTTTTTCCTGATTGTCCTTACGTACCGAATTCATTTCTTTTAATCATTGCCAAGCCTGCAGCAGGTCAGTCAGTAATACAATTTATCTGTTTCGTAGTCAGCACTTTGTTCATCCATTATAAAAAGTTCACAGAGAATCTGAGTGATGTTTAATGGCCAGAGGTAGATGAGAAGCCCGAGGGTTTGTCTCTGAATCATTTCAAAGGATCCTGTAATTATAGCTTTAATCTATACGGCTATAATACTATCAGGAACACGGCGTTGTATTATGCAATCACGATCCAAGATGAAGTAACTTTAATGTCCGAGTTTATGGTAACAGGCCGTTACACCAATAACTTTGCGCCCCAAAGAAAGCCGGCTAACTATTTCAAACGAACGTAAATTGCCTTTCCAATTTCATTTCTTTTGTGTCCATCGACTTCTAATTGGGGCTCGCGCGTTTCTTGTCTTCATAAAACTTGATGGTCGCTTTACTTTCAATTCACGACTTTTTAATAGAAACATTAAAGTGTTGTTTCTCGCGTGAAAACTCGAAAGAATTACTAAATACAAACGCCAGCTTTCTCCTTTCATCTGGACATTATAATTTACGTATACTTACTATGCCAACTATAGTTTTTATTTATTTATTTATTAATACCGTAAACCTCGTTTTGTTTATATAGCATACATCATATTATACATATATATGTAACATAAATATACAATACTAGCTTTTCCCCGCGGCTTCGCTCGCACAGGAACTGTTTAATGCCCTCGAAAGTTGATATTGTTTCTCCATAAAATTCAGATTGTATCAATGAGCATTAAGACCAAGTATGATGTAAATCAGACCACGAACAATGTATTCCTCATACAAACGTTACAACCCCTTTTCACCCCCTTAGGTGTTGAATTTTTAAAAATGACGATATAGGTGTTTGATTAATTATATGAAAGAGCATTAAGACCATGAAGTCAGGACATCATTTTTTTATATATAGAGATTATATACATGTAACATAAGTTACAGCTTACAATTATTATAAATGGTGGTCGTTAAATCCTAATCTTACATTTTTTGAAGAAGTTGAAAATAAATATTAGCGCTGTTTTATATATCGATTTATATATAATATATACATGATTAAAGAATACGATAATTATTATATATAAATTTACATGGTACTGATGGTTTTAAAAACGTGAGGTACCCCTTCTTTTTCTTCAATAAAAATTTGGAAAGCGGGTTTCACATCTAACAGTTTTTCTCAATAATTCCACGGTTGTCTCGCTGATGAAGCGAAACGTATTGCATTGCAAATACCGGGTTACTTTCGAGCCAGTACATAAATAATGTCGGTGTTGCGGTTCAACGCAGGTAATCGAGAGTTGTAACGATCATCGCCATCAGCACCGCAGATCCGCTCATGCAGGGTCAAGCAGCCATAAAACGGAGTTCTTGGACACCTGCACATCGCGTGCAAAGAAATTTCATGTTTATTATCCAGCAGCCAATGTCCAGGAACGATCAACGACACAGCACACAATTCTTTTCTAACGGAGAGTTTCTTTACCGCCAGCATACAGGTAAGAGGAATACGAATGTCATTACGGTTTGATCACACGCGTTTAAAATATTAGAACACAATCTACGTTTAAACAATTAAAAAGATAGACCACGCCTACCGTTTGCAGCGTGCACAAATCAAATCTTGTTATATTTATTAAAGCTTACTTATCGCTGCAAGTGCCTAATTCAGTCATCGTATCAGATCTACATCCAACTAGTTCAACTATATTAACTTATCAACGAGCATTTTGCGATGACGAGTAAAGGATCATCTACACAAGCATCGCAATCATGAGCTATAAATAAATGGGGACTGCAAATGTAACAGTGAGACAGCAAGAGTTAATACAGTGCGTCTGTATAAATACAAACGTTGAGAAAAACGAAATATACACGAATAATTCGAGGCACACAATTATGAAATGGAAATATGTCGAGCAACGAAAGAATCAAAGCACTTTTGCGTTGAGTATTTACATACCAGACTACACCTTATAGATCAAAGAGACCATTGATTTCTGTGTACGTAATCAGCAAATTTTTTAACAAAAAAAGAAGTGTAAATTAAAATCGAATTCCCTTCCCAGATTTAAGGGAATCGGTTAAATCAGCGGCAACACAAAATACATTTGACATCATAGAGAAAGAAGGTTTATCTAAAGGTGTAAACTACTTCACACGCTTCCGCAACCGAAAATCAAAACCGTGGTGTAGTCACACAAATCTCCATCGCGAGATTATCACAACGACAAACAGATGTAGATCGGGACACTACGATCTTGCCAGCTCTCTTGCTCGAATTGGCTTAATAAACGATCCACAATGTCAGTGTGGTTATGAGAATCAGTGTCCCACGTTCGATGAACAGAGAGTTTTTCAGACAACTACGAAAATTGGAGTTTATCAGACAACTACGAAAACTGCATCTTTTTCTTTCCCTCTCATGCAATGCCTTACTATCCAAACCTACAGTGGAAATATGTAAAATAACCTACTCGTTTCTGAATGCCTGTGAGTTAAATATTTAAAAAAACTGTATAGGTTGAAAAACTGCTTGTTTACCAGCCAACGATTATTTATATGTAATTTGTATTCTATTATGTAATGAATAATAATGTATGGCAAAATAATTTCTACTTTCAGATTCTAATTGCATTAAATTAAAAATAATAATATATATGGTTTATGTATTTGGTAAATTTCACAGACAATGGAAAAATTCCTTCTAGAATTTAACGACAATATCGTGAATTGCTTTCCGGAGTTATTCAAGACGTCCCCCGTTAATTTCAAACGAACAACACCACTCGCATCTCCAGGGGTGGTTCTTTCTTTCCCCGAGTCGAAGATTAATCGATAGTGTTTTTTCTGTCCCGGGGCGTCCAGCCAGGTCTGTTCCGTTAACGTCTCCGACCATTTGTTTCGAGATTAAGATCACGTTTCTCCTCCTCGGACGCTTCAATCGCAGAATACAAGCTAGGATACGCGAACACAGCAATTTGCTGCACGCTGCTTGCCCAGAGGGAAATCACTGAGCCTTGTGTATACGTTATGCGCGTGGCGGCCAACGGGGGATGATAGTGTGCAAGCTGTAGTAACGGGGAGGTGTTAATAGCTAGTGGTAGTACCGACGCGAGCTCGGTACTTAATATGATTGACAGCACGAATGGGTAATTAACAACCGAGTCGCTTTCATGTGCAAGCCGCGCGAGTCAACGACGCGCGGCGTGGTGGCTGGTTGCTGCGACTGGGGGTGTGTTTAGTGCGGCCCAGACTTGCTTCTATAACGCGGTTATCCTAAGTTTAATTACTCCAACAGATATTTTAGGAACGCTGATAACGCTCGGTCGCCGCGCGTGTACGCGACACTTGACGCGAACTGCCAACTATGCTCTGAAGAATGTCTCGCGCCGCATAGTGCCCAATTCGGACGAAATTTGTTTCAATATCAAAGAACTTTCGATGGAAATCAGATACAGCGATGAAATTTTTTTCAAATTCAAGCTGAACCTTGTAGAATATGGGAAAAATAGGGAGATTATGGTACGAACGCTTTTTAAACTTGATCAAATTCGTGAAACTTGTACAAGTTCAAGAACAAAACAAGTGACGACGAGACGTGAAGTGATTCGTGTTTCGTAAGTAACTGAAAACGTTAAAATACTTCATTATTATTTTTTTTATTGTGTTCCATGTATGAAAATACGATATATCTTCAAACTAATGTGTTTTCAAATCATTTCAACGAAAAAATGATTTCATTATGTCGTGGACAAATTTTGAAACCAGATTTGAAAACAGCCTGAAAAATCTACGGGAAATAATGTATAGCATGTACTAAAAAAAATCCTTTCCATGCGTGCTACTGAAAAACCTCAATTTTCTTGGAATTGTACAAGTTTAAGGAATTTTATCAAGTTTAAAACACGTTTGTATCATAATCTCCCTATTTTTCCCATATTCTACAAAGTTTCAGCTTCAATTTAAAAAAAAATTCATCGATCTATCTCATATGGAAAAATTTTACAACATATTTCATGGTGATTGAAATCGGAGAGCCACCAGCATATTTCTGATTAAAACGATTCCCATTATCATACATACAAAGTATGTATTAATATCTTCTTCATCTTCAATCCATATACATTACATACTTTTCATTATATATATATATATATTTTTGGTTTTTTAGACACAATTTACCTTTGATAAAGGTTCGAACTAGAACCGAAACGTTAGGCATATTTGCAAAATAGCTAATTGATTAAAAATTAATGGAAACTGTTGCGCCGAAAACATTAATTAAAAAATTAATAAATATTTTCAATCGATATAATTGATCATTTATCATACATACATATGCAACATGGTTCTTTATACTTTACACTATTACGTGAACACTGAAATTTCACTGATACTGGATTAAAAGAGTAATTAAAATCCACATTTGATTGTGTTCGGTGTCATTTAAATTCGAAAGATCCCACGAATATGTTGACAAGAATTTTATAAAGAAATAATTAAATACCTGCTGCTTCAACTTCATTAAATCCGACGAGGTAAATGAAAATTTCCATACATTTCTGCTGTCGGCTAAGAGAAAAGCTGGCGTTTCGAAAAGGAGTGTATTTGTTCTCGGAGGGGAGGGGGAGGGGGGTTGTCGGTTTTCCAAGCAATCGAGAAATTCGCGAAGCTTCGCGTCTCCTCTCGACGGGTTCGGAGGGGAGTAAAAAAGACCTTTTAGCCTATTTAACGAAGCATAACACAGATTCACGCCCTTAACCTGAATTTTTTTCCTCCAATTACCTTTCAAGCTGCAGGTCGATATGGAACCGGAAAGAGTCCTGGCGTGATTGGTCACGGCCAACAGCAAAGGTGTGGCCGTGACGAAGCTCCTCGACTTCGGCACGAACTCCTTCTGCACCGCGTAGCTACGCGTGCGTCGCCGAAAAATCGGCGAGTCGAGGAAACTCTCGTCGTACTGCGGCATCTTACGATGGTGTCACGATTAAACACGATCGATCATCCACGCGCGAGCCACCATTCGGATTTCTCTTGTTCGCATCGCTTTGTCCAATCGCCGTGATCCAACACGGTCTGTTAGCTACTGCAATCTTCCTCTTCATGTTGCACTTTCACCGAAACCAGAACCGATTCACAGAGACCGAGTGTTCGAACAACAATGTAACTGATGTTGCTTTCGTACTATGTATTTGTCACGGTCAATTATAATTATTCACTTTTATTTAGCTGTCCATAAAGGACACAAGTGTTCACGAAGTATTTAAGGCTGTTTCACGATAGTACAAACTCCGTTCAGTTATTAAATATAAATGAAATGCTCGGAGACCACAGAGATCTGGAAGTATATATTTTACGCAGATAAAAATTATACTAATTCCATCAATCGTCGGTGCTGCAATCTAAATAAGAACCAAAGTGCGTTACACGAGTAATTACCGATCTTAGTATTGCATAATGATCATTCGATAATAATCGGAGTTTATATTTCCAGCTGAATTACATCAGTCTCCATTTAAAAGACATAATCGCGTAACTGGTCATTAAGACCTCTGATCATAATCAACAAGTTCACTGTACCGATGCAATCCTATTAAATCTATTTCCGAAACAAAATTAAGTACTGTCATTCGAACGATACGTCGAACAATTTTGATTCCCGTTCTAAACCACGTGTCAGTACAGTATTACTTTAACGACACAGGCACTATTAATTGTTTTTCTTTTTTCATTTCTCACAGAAACACCACGCGATATTAAATGATTGGCTATCGAAACGCGTGTTACGAGCCCGCGGAACACGTGTAAACACGCACGATCTCATAGGCAGTAAATTTAGCGAGTGATCGCCAAACCTCGCGGTAAACAGATAACACTGGTTGACAGTCGACTATTTGCTGAACTTTAATTCCTAGCGGACAAACTGGCTCGCGCATAATAAATGGTATACACATTGTAATTACGTTATCGCGTTTGCTGCTACGACGAGAGATCGCTCTCGGGTGAACATTTTCGTGACACCCTGTATAAGCACGTATCTTTAGCAGAAAATGGGCCAATGGGTTCCGTACAAAGAAAGGAGAGGTGACAATGTTCCACTCATCAATCTATTAAATATATTGCTCGGATGATCTATATTTAACTGATGATTTGAAATCCCGACAGTTTTGCCAATTTCACTGTCCAACAAATTTCATCTGTTTTCATGTTTCCTTATAACTGTTGGATGGATCTTGTAGAGTTTTTCGCGCTGATTCCGAATCGGGCCTTACTTTTTCTTCCACACGCACAGTTTTTGAGAAATTTGAATTTGAAAAAGAGACGTATTTTTCGACTTTGAATAAATATTGTCATGTTATTATACGAGATATTGCACTGTTCTTTACAGAAAAAGATTCTCTGCACTTTCTCGAATCCAGTGACGAAACATTTTTGTTGTTGGACAATGTAAACGCAAAGGTGTCGAAAGACACTTTTCGGTCGAAGTATAGACAAAATCGTGGTAGAAATAGTGTTAAATTAAGCGAAACCGATGACAGTGCGCCTAAAATAACGTACCGCGATACATTTAGCGGCCTCGAGTGTATTATATCAGAGTACCGAGACATAGACCGCTTCCAGGATGTCTATTTTAATGCGGTGGACGTTCCGTTACATTTTCCATCGCTTCCGTGTCTTTTGCGGAATATTATAAATGCTTCGGCTTATCCATTGACAATTAAAGTTTCGTATAGTGTAAGCCATACTCGATCTATGTATAATTTGATATACAATGTTACAACATTTTGATAACGGTAACTTATCTTTTATCGGAGGAAACCATTTTTTTAAATATATTGGTGTTTTAAATATGGTGTGAATACCAACTTTCCTGCAATATTTTTTTGATGCCTACAGAGATGTAAAGAAGAGAGGTGTTCTGCGAAGGGTTGCGCGAATACCGTGCAGCTATTCATTGATAAAAATGCATCGGCCAAGAAACAAGGTGGGTCGAAGGAGCACAGGACTCTTCGGAGGTTCTATTGGTTTGTACGACAAACGATTCACGATTACTGGAGCGAAAAGTCGACCGACTCCTCTCCGCCTTCGACCACCTACCGTGGACTCCACGTCGCTTTTACTACTTCCAGAACGATGTGTATAATTCGATAGCAGACCAGGAGGTCAATCGTGTAACTCGTTTTACAGTGGATTGAACACAAGGACCAGGTTTTTCTGGGTTGTTTGCTCGATCACTAAAATTATCGAGTTTTCTCGAAATATTTATACACACACTTGCCCGTGACTTGCCCGCCTTTGTCGAAGAAATGAAACGTGGCTTTGTGGGAGCCGACGGTGAAACGAACGACCGTCCGATGAACACCGAAAAATACATGCGCCGCTCCCTAAACGCGATATACTGTTCACCGAGATGTGAGGCGACACGGATTTCTTTTTTGCGAAGGTTTATTGGCTTTAGAAAACATTGTCCAGCGGAAAAAAAGGTTTCGTTTAAAACTGCCTTTGCCTGCGATTTATCCGAATATCTTCACCCCTAATTGGTAAAATGTTTGGACCTTTCTCAAATTTTATATTAATTGTTTATAGGCTTGAAAGAAAACATTGTTCAGCGGAAAAAATGTTTCGTTTAAAACTGCCTTTTCCTGTGATTTACCCGAATCTCTTCACCCCTAATTGGTAAAATGTTTGGTTACAAATTATCATGTTTGGACCTTTCTAAAATTTTCTATTAATTTTCTCAGTTTAAGTACAGGGTGTAACATTTTTCGAATCGGTAAAGATCTATAAAAACAGAAGTTGCCGCAAAATTTTCCTTGAGCTTGAGTATCAAGATCAAATTTGTTTATCTACCTTTTACTTGACTTGAAAAAACCTTTATTTACTTAAAGAATAGAAATGTTTGACCGTGAAATATAAAATAGTTGAAAAGTTCAACATATTTACAAGTTGCACTTACATTTGCGACGTCTGGTTGCGTTTATTTAAAATAACTCAAATGTTATTGTTAATGCAACGCACGAGTTTACAGCGCCGTTTATACAAACATATATTGAAATAATTACTAGACCGTAAATCATCGTGCAGGATTTATACTCGGATTATGTAAATTTCATATTTTGCATGAATTATGTAACCAGTTATTTATTCGAGGCCGCAGTATAAAGCTTCTCCTTCGTCGTTACTCCACATTCATAATCATCCTTCAACATCGTTCGCAATTTAAACCAGACTTAAAGAAAAAGATTTCTAAACAGAACAGGATTTATAAATATTCAAACTAGCCTGTCGATCATTCATTAACAAATCTAGCGAATCAAGTGCCCAGAAGAGAAACGAACCTCCGACCGTAAACCCGGTAACGAATCGGCCATTGGAATGCGGATATCAATTAGACTTGTTGTGTAAATAAAATCCCGAACCATTTCCTATTAATTATTAGGTTCGACGCTGCAGGTTCTGCACGGTGCCAGTTATTTAGTGTACACCGACGACCTTGTAATCATGCAAATCCACAGGAATTTTGTGCCCGTCCGAGGTTTCCTGATTAATAATAATTAACACTGATGAACTTGCGACCCAGTTACGTCCGACTTCCTGTCCGACGCAAGGCGGTGCACGTTATTTTCGGTATCTGATAGGGTGCACAGGCGAGATTTAAGAAATGCTCGTTTCAGTGACCGGTTTGACGTCAGTCAGTGACGTATTGATACAACGTTCGAACCATCAGGGATATCGAAATTCAATTTTCCTAAAACAATATCCAATCGCCACTATAACTGAGCCGTTTATTTTATTTATTAAAAATCAAGCTAGTTTAACGAGGAAGCTTTTTTTCGAATGAAAAAAATTAATTATATGAAAAATTTGGTATAATTGAAATAATTAATGAATTTAAACAGAAAATTTATTATTATTCGGGGTGAGATTTCATATCTCTTAAATATTTCGATTTAAACTTAAATTGACTGAGGCTACTTTCAATATAAACAGCTCAATCAAATGTATATTATGGAGCTAATTAGGATAAGCTAATTAATAAACACCGGATTTTATGCATCCATAAGTGAAACGAACCAACAATATCGTTACGTTGCGCCCTAAATTCATTAGAACTATAAAATATATTTAATTCCAATTATGTACAATTCGACGCAAAAAGTTTTCATTCATCTTAATTATTTCTTCAATCATTGAAACAGTAGAAATACGTTCCGTCCCCATCATGCATGTGTCACACTGTCACGTGACTAATTCGGTACTAGCAGAGAGAAGGTAACTGTTTCCCTTCGATTCGTGTTCCCTCCCCTCATCTGGAATCACGTTGTGACGGACGACTTCACCTCCGAAAATAAATTGCCCGCGCCATCCGTAAAACGTTATCACTGTCTGTTCCACCACCCTTTCATCCCCCGCATGTTCACCGCCACCCTCGTTCTTCCTTGCAACCCGTCCGCGTCGAGAACGATACCGAAAGTAATCGCGATACCATGCACGTTCACTTATTTAATATCGATCGGCATTGCGTGGACGCAACAGATAACGAGGAAAAAACGGCCCGAAAAAGGAAGAGGAAATTCGTTGGCGAAATTCCGCGCGTCGCGTAATTAAACTTCACGGGCCGAGGGGCAAAATATTTAATAAACGCGAATCGTAATTAAACAACGCGCCCCGGCTTTTTTCGTGGTTCCCGTGTGCTTCGTGCTATTCATTTGTTAAGTGTTTTGCTATTTTCTTTTGTCATATTTTTTATAAACATGCGTACTGTGTTTCTTGCACGCAAGATCATCAACATGGTTCCGAATAATTCTAATAAACATTTCCGAAACAATGTAGAACTCGTTTCTAAAGAAACAATGAAATTCTCATCGTCTCATGAACAATTATGGCTAGACTGTGAATCGTATGCTTTTATGACTAAAATAAATGAATGAATTTAAAAACATTTTTATATTATTGTCGAATTATTAAAATATTTATCACCGTGTTAACTAATTTCTGAATAATCAGAAATTGTAAACATACAATGACTCCCACTAATATTCGGACACTCTTAAAAAGACGATAAGTTTTTTAATATTGTACTATACGATTTTAACCTTGTTGGAAAGCTAAAGCAATTAGTTTGCTACAGGATGTGAAACAAAATTTTTGTCAACAATTGCAATGAATCGGAATTGTAGAAAAAATATTAAAAGTTACATTTTACAACTTTTTTATGGGGGGCTGTATTGAAAATTGAAAAACTACGTTTTGTAGACCTGTTCAATTGTGATTTTTAACCAAATTTATTCTAATATCCTGTAGCAAACTAATGACTCTAGCTTACTAAAAATGTTCAAATCGTATAGTACAATAATAAAAAAAGTTATCGCCTATTTAAGAGTGTCCGAATATTAGTGGGAGTCATTGTATATTTCAAGTTTAAATTGTACTACTATTTTAGAACTGTGCAATAATCTTCTTCTTATCTTAAACAATTATTTCTGTTTGTTAAATTCTGTTCGACAACATCAGTGCCACATTGGCTACACGCGTAATCGAAATGCTACATGCAGTGCAAGGTTAACTCGAAGAGTTCGATACACGGAAAAATAATTTCCAGCAAAACCACGAACGCGATACGATCTGCGATATTTTCTATGAACCGTTCACAAGAATCTGACCGCGGAAAATCCTCCGCGAGGGTTAACACGCGTCGTCTAACTTCTGTTCCGCTAACTAATCGGGCCTTGATCGTATATTACGCAGCGTCTATGTTCCGTTTGCTCCAGATCGGTCGACGTGTAGTGATCTAGGTCGTTAAGAGATCTTTTAATCTCCGACCGACAAAAAAATTGCGATCGGTCCGGGGAAACGAAACGATCAATGCCTGTGTTCTAATCAAAAGTGCGCGTTATCGAACGTGTTTTCAATCTCAATTCATGAACGCAATTATGCCTCGCCTATGTATCAAAACTACGATATCAAAACTATGTTTTCAGTCTGAACCAATTTGTGGTATTTAATGAATTTTAGTTTCTGAATATTTAAATTGGCAACAATACACAGAGAAATTGGAAAATATTATATTCATAGCTCGACCAGTTTTATTACCAGCCCACAGATTTTTATAGGAAATCAAAATTTTCCAAGTCGATTATAGGGACCAGAAATTAAATGAAAATATATTCCTTCCTTTTAGCAATCTTAATAACTCGATAATAATGTTATAATTAGACTGCAGATATAATAATTAAATCAAATAAAAATTCAAAGTTTCAAAGTTTCCTCAAAATTGTTTACTCAGCGATAAGATGTGTCATGAACAAACGTGGCGGTGTCCATTGAAAACAAATGGAAATTTAAAGAGAGTTTGATAATCCCGATCAATTACAACACAATGGAGTTATCTTTTATTACTTCTTGCTTCGCATTAATCAAAGATTCAATAACTCACAGATTCACACAGACACGAACCAATGACTAACTGTGTAATTTTACAAGTTACGCGATTCTCTGTCCCTCACAAACTTCCGCTCAGTTTTTAACATAGGAACTTACTAAATCACTAAATATAGACAATCTACTGAATCAGCCATTTCATTAGATTGTTCCATACTAGTCACATGAACTGAAATTTCGAAGTAACATTAACACTGTAAATTCTGTTCGAACAGATTTCTGTCGATCGATAAGTTTCGCCTCTATTGCACTGTCAGCAATCACAGAAAACCGATCTGAAGAAACGTCGAAGTAGCAACGTCAACACTGTTCGGAACCTCACTAAAAATCGTTCACCGCACTGTCAGCAATCGCCGAAGGATCGACAGGTCCACGGTACATTCAGCAGCTCCTAATTCAGTGCGAAGTTCATTCGCATTGATCACAAACATCACATATCACAAAGATAGATTGTCAATGACGGTGCTCGAAATTTGAGTGACTGTCTTTAATCACAAACAAAATTCGAAGCCAACTAGAAACGTCGGCGATCAGTCCCTGAAGAGCCGAGCTTATTCGAAGCGAAGAAACCAGACGACGAACCGTTTTGCACAGTGACAAGCTTGCGGCTCGGAAGAACTTTGGAAACTGTAGTCGGCTGGTGTCCGTCTTTGCCCGATTTCCGAAGACACCGACCGATGGGGAGCACCGTGTGCGCACGAAAAGGTAGCAAGGTAGCTATCCGGGTGCGGGATCGATTGCGGTCCATTTAACCACGGCGACGTTGTTCTCCGGACGGCGTTCACCGATCCGTTGGACCCGGAGATCTCGCGCAAAAAGTAAATGAGCAACGGTTCCCGACAGTGGCGAAACGACGTCTAAACGAGCGGCTGGTTCGTTTACGAAGACCACCGAGCGTAAATCTGGTCCATACGGATCGAGTTCCAAGCAGGTCCCTCCGTCTGAGGCGCGTGCACACGCCGGACAGAAGCGGCTAGCTCGCGGATCGGAGGTGAACTGTTGTTGCTCGTGGACCATCCGCTTGCAGAATCGGCCGGTGATATCTGTGACTTTGGCCGGGAAAGAAGGCTCGCTTGTCTATTTTAACGGGTCAGAGAGAGGAGCAGGCGAGCAAAAGTTTGCGCGAGAGGAGAACGGCCGAAGAAGTAGGAGAGATAGGTGGTGGCTAGCGGGCAGATAGATACAGGGTGTCCCGACGAACACGTTCGATGCCGCGCTTCTTACGAATATTCCTTAAACATTTATATTTACGCCGATTGTACATATTATTTTTAAATTCGTGTTTTCGGCGCAACCGTTTCGATCAATTTTTAATCGAATCGATTAATTTAATCTTTGAAACTTTTTCAAAGGTAAAAAGCAAAATATATATATTGTAAAGTGTGTAATATAGATGGATTGGAAATTAAGAAAATATTAATATGTATATACTTGCTGTTAACTTTACTTGGGTAATTTAAACATTGAACTGATATGATTTGATTTGTATAAGACACTGGTTGGAAACGTACTGCGGTAAAAGTGATCGGTTTTGACAGAGTGAAAAACTAGAAACATATATATTATAATTAGATTTATACCAATAGTTCCTTAAACGCGCAGACTCAGTCATCATTTTTTCTTTAAAAATACTGTTCTATTAGTATTTTTATTAAAAGTAACATGATATTTGGTCCCCTCAGGGTTTCAAATTCATTTACCAATCCCCCTCCTCTTTTCCACTCTCACCATCGCCTTTTCAGCGGGACCTACTGTTTATGGTCGGTTCCGAACCACCTTTTGCCAATAACACGTGAAAAACACCTCGGGTGGGTCACTTTCCGGTTTTTTACCAGACAGTCACCCATCCTAGTGTCGTTCACGTTCCACATTGTTTAACTTCGGTGATCTAACGAGCACCGGTGCTTTCAACGGGACTACGGTTGTTGGCTAAATACTGTTCTATTATTTACTATTAATATTATTCAGAAAACGAAATACATATCTATGTAGCTGCAATTAATGACAACTTTTATCTCAAATAGAAATCCGCAATCTAGTAATAATCCAGTAATAAATCGTACGTTTCTTTGTAATGATAACTAGATGTGCATCGACAAAGAAATTCCGGTAGTCCTGCCGTTAAACAGAATATGTACATCGAAAACTTTCATAACTGTAACACTGTAAATCCGAGAACATTTCTCTGAACTATTTTCGCGTGCACTTCGAATGCAACATACACGTGGCCACCGGTCGCGACAACTAGGACACCCTGTACACAGCTAGAGGGTTAACAACGAGCAGGAACAAAAGACCTAGCACTGAGGCAGAGACACTTACGCTCGTTCTTTATTTCAACGAGGATAGAAAGAAAGAGACGAACGGGGAGAAGAAAGAATGAGGAGAGAGAGAGAAGCAAAGGAGGAGGAACAATTTATTTGCGGACCCTCGCAGCACTGTGTTAGTATGCGACGGCTAGAAGAACTACTTTTCCCTCCTCCCCTTCCTCGCTGACACCACCCTCTCTCGCTCTGCCGCCGATGCAACGAGCACTGTCATTGCCATCGCGGACTCCCGTAGATTGGATTGGTCCACGTAAGAAAACGACCGCGGAAATTTCATTTTTCCATCGGCTAAAGCTTTCCCTGCTCTTTCAAATGGTCATGGTCACGCGCGCGCGATCCATGCTCCATTGATGGCTGCCCGTAGTCTTTCCACGAGACGTCCTTGCGCTTTTCTTGACATCTTCCGGCCAACGACTCGACTGCCACACATGTCCAATCACTTCACATTTGAGAAAGTTTTCTCGAAGTACCGTCTCGAACTCTTAATCTTCGATAAGAACATTTGTCACATCAAAATCTAAACACTTCAATCAGTAAGTTCAATACCAAATGTAATTTTTGAAATTTCACTTATCCTGCTTATTTAGAAGATAAGCAATAAGTACTTTATACAAACTGTCGTTTAAAAATACATGAAGATTTTGTACGTGACTGATGTATCGAAATCAATGCCCACTGTGCCTTATTAAACTTCTACATGCAGTGAACCTATCTCAAATTAATTTTTCAAGTCCATTATGAAATGCATTTTCCTTTGAAATCAATACAATAGTAGGTACTCGTAATACGATGTTATCACCAATAATATTATCGAATGTATCGTCTATAATTATCTTGAGATTACTATCCAGACACTTCAATTGATAAAGAATTAAAAAACACAATACATACGTTCTAACGCTGGCGATATACGCAAATGTAAAAATATCGAGAATCCCAGAATTATTATTACTTTATAAAAATGAGAATAACATATTCAATAATAATACTAAAGAACAAGAGTATCAACGACTATATTATATGTCTACTAGAAATTTTTATTGAATACACCCTCATAAAATTATCTTTATAATCCGAAATTAAAAAACTTAGCATTCTAGTGTTAAATAGAAAGCTCAAAATATTCAGCGATAGTATATGTATACCGCTTATACATACATATATTTTACATTTATATTTATTTTCATAAAGGTTTTCTATTTCCCCCTGCATTTACAGAACTATTAACAAAACACGGAATAAAAAAAGATCCACGGGCTAAAAAAATTCATGTAATAATATTCACAATACCGTTCTATTGGTAATGAAATAAATAATGAACGTATAGACTCACTCCAGATTAAATTAGATCCGAGGAACATGTTGACCAGTCGTTGAAAACGAATTAATTAATATCATTAACAAGTCTCGACGCCACTCACGATTCTCCGCGTTGTGCCTGAGCTAGAGCGAAACTACTCTAACCCGATGCTTCGGATTATTAACTGCAACTTCCAGCAAATATGCGAGCGATAATGCCGGACGATAACAGGTGATAAGCAGTGTACATGTATAACGTTGATTAATTTCCTAGATTGCGAACGAAGAATAAGGAAATCCACGGAAAAGCCGAGTCAAAGGGCCTAGGATCCCTCGGATCAACAGCTAAATTAGGGATCAACGGTAACACGTGGCGATGACCGGTTTTCGCACGTGCACCACGATCTAATCCGTCCACGCGCACGTATCTGCCCGGCGAAACGTGAAAACAGATGCATATTCATGAATTGTCAGTGAATGCGGGGTGCACCCTTGCACGGGTCAACGTGCGTGCGTGTTCCTGGCAGTGCATCGTTACTTGATGCAGAACGGGTAACATTTGGCCGTGGCTTATGCCAACTGGATACTGGACAGGGACGAACAGCAAGAAAATCTGTGCGGGCTCGTATTTCCTCCACAGAAATCCAGGGGCGTAGCAGATAAGCTAATTGACTCTATTAAATACGTCCGAATAATAGAATCGTGCGATACGCGTCACTTTATAACATCAGCAAGAATACATTTAATCGGATATTGTTAATATACATTATTATTAATACGCATCACGATTATCAGAACCGATGACACTTGAATTCTCCATCATGCGAATGCGGCACAAGACCTCAGTCATATTATCTGGCAATGTCCAAACATTTTCCTCCCAACACTATTAATTCTTTTCTAAGCGTACGAGACATCACAGCGCTAATGTTTATTTTCAACTTCCTCAAAAAATGTAAGATCAGGATTTAACGTCCACCATTTATAATAATTTCATTTATTAAATGTAAGCTGTTTATGTTACATGTATATGATATTGTATACTTATTATACATATAGATGTAACATAAGTATACAATATCATATACATGTAACATAAATTACAGCTTATAATTAATAAATGAAATTATTATAAATGGTGGACGTTAAATCCTAATCTTACATTTTTATACATATAGATGTAATGTATGTATGTATGCTATATAAACCAAACAAGGTTTACGGCGTTAATAAATAAATAAAATAACTACATGCGTGCACGAGATATTAAAATCTTGATTAAAAGGTGAATGCTTTGATTGCGTTCAATGATAAAGTTCATAGAAAATGAACCTTTTGGAAATTAATTTTAAATCCATTAAATCCGCAGTCTAGTAATTACGATAATATTTGTATCGCGATAGCAGACAATAGGGGGTAGCAACCGAAGCAAGAAATTCTTCTATGTATCTAAATCATCGAATGCCGCATGCTCTTCAATGAGTCAAGCTCTCCCTATATACACACACGTGACTGTTCTCCAAGCCCACGTGTATACCATCGAACAATGTTTACTTTAATTCAGCTGTACATTAAATAAATCTCTAGATGCACGCGGTAATTTATACTCGAGTACGATGCCAAATCCACGGTATAACAGGCTCCCTCTACTGTAACCGCGCCACTTGGAATTGGCACTGTAATTACGGAGAGCGTTAGACATAATTTGGCGATAATTTGTCCAGCTACTGTCAGCTAGAGCTATCACGTAATCAGAATGGTGGTGCGATTACAAGGAAGACGACGAAGTCTGTTTGTAGGGAGGGAATGTTCCATGATACTGTGCTATCGGTACATCAAAAGATACTTAGCTAATCAACGCTTCTAGCTATCAAACTACCGTTTCATCTACCAACTGCACCCTCTGTGCAGAAAACCAGAGTCAGCGCAAGACGTATATTCGCAAGGGAATGAACTCGTATTGTCCATTAAGCATTAACGTCGATTACTAGACTGTGGATTTTATTTACGTATATTTATGATGAAACTGCGTTGAAGCGGTCCATTCTCTTAATTATATAATTGACTAGCTTTTCCCCGCGGCTTCGCTCGCACAGGAAACTGTTTAATGCCCTCGAAAATTTAGATTGTTTCTCCATAAAACCTTTTAACCCCCCATTCACCCTTACGATTGTATCAGCATTAAGACGAATGTATGATGTAAATCAGACCACGAACAATATATTTCTCATACAAACGTTACAACCCCTTTTCACCCCCTTAGGGGTTGGATTTTTTAAAATGAGGAAATAGGTGTTTGATTAATTACATCAAAGTGCATTAAGACCAAGTATCAAGCAAATCCGACCAGAAATCAAATATTTCTCATAAAAACGTTGCAACCCCTTTTCACCCCCTTAGGGATTGAATTTTGTAAATTACCGAACTACGTGTTTGATTAATTATATCAAAGAGCAATAAGACCAAGAAGTCAGGACATCATTTTTATATATAGAGATTATCAATTTCTTGAAACATTAGTGTAGAAACTCAGTGATCCAATGACGATTCAAACGAGAAAATTCATTTTCACTGACCTTCAGTTTTCTACAATCGACTTGGACAATTTCTCTTTCGCACAAAGATCCGCATTGATTAAAAAAAATAAAACAAAGAGTTCCTGAGATACAAAGGAAATTGGTTCCAGCTTGAACCAGTCTGTTGGTCCAACGTCTCTGCTCGTATAGTTAGCTTGATAGGTAAGCAACGTCCATTTATCTTATGAGTAAGCGCAAGACTCCCCCTCCACCGTGGCCTTAAAAATGTTGGAGCGAACTGAAAGTGTGGCGAGAAGGTCAATGAGTACAGCATCATTAGTTCGTAGCCTGATTGTAACCTCGGAGATCCCGATCACCAGGCTTGGAACCTTCAATTCCAGTTCCTATCGGTTAGATCTCATCGTGTTCCTTTTCGCAACAAGTTCCCGAATTTTCCGTTGTCCTATTTCCAGAGAGAAATAGAGGGAGAGGGAGAGGGAGCCAGCGAAGCCGAAGCGGATAAAGGCGGCCGGACTCCGACAAAGCCCATAATGGACACAATGTCCGCGGCCCAGAAACGGGAGAGAACCGGAGGGAAAACGGATCCCGTGGCAAGCCCGAACAGAATTTAATCATATTTCGATCTCGCGCCTTTTCACTTTTCTTCCCTGGCTGTTCCTTACGGGACCGACAAAGACGTTCAATCTCCACGGGCGCAGGCGTTCTACCCGGCGTTGCACGACACCGGTCGACGCCATAGATTCATTTCAATGAACTAACCCCCGGCTGGAAATTTAATGAGAGTTCGCTTTTCAGTAACCAGCCGACAGAAATCCCCCGGCGACGACGCGGATATATTATTGACCGAACCGGTAGCGACTCGGTTTATCGAACGAATCGTACAATTTTTCCCCTAACCCCCTCGCGTTCTTCGAGCTACCGTTAACCGGCCCACGAGCATTTCAGCTCGCGACGTCGTCGTCGTCGAGGAGAAACTCGATCATCCGCGAGTACACTCCTCGGTAACGAGATTCTTTCGAATGTAACCGTCAACGACGACACCGCGCCCGACACGGAAAACTCTCTTTTGAAGACGGTGCCGTAATTTACTAGAGTGGATGGCCCCGCCGCACGGAGGATGCGGCTTCTCGTTGGCCAGGGATTTGATTTCTTGTGTTTTCCCGACACTAAACGAACGCTCGAGTTATTTACTCTCGGAAGGGTGCAGCTGAGTGCTGGGATATCTAGGACCACTGGAGCGCCCGCTAACTTGAGCATCCCCCATCGGTTCTCCCCGGGAACACGAGTCTCTATGTTACGGTGGAGTTCAGTAATCGGCAATTTAGCTCCGCTGTGTCACGCAAATCAGTTGATACGCGAGTCAGAACATTTTCATTCGGAGTTTCCAGTTTTGAATCGTTAGACTTTTGCTAGAAAGACTAGCAGAGTAAATGTTAAGTTGATACCGCGAGTCAGAACATTTTGATTCGGAGTTTCCAGTTTTTAACCCTTAGCACTCGAGTTAGCACTAAACATTGCTGTACTATTATTTAAATAATTGTTTACACTATCAGATATGTCGGTATCTAACCAATTACTACAGATTTAAGTATTGTATGAGGTATTATATCAATTTCATATTTATCAAATTTAAAAAATCATAGAGAATGGAAATATTGTAGGTCAGAAGAAACGTTTAATTTTCCAGTTAAAATAGCTCCGAGTGCAAAGGGTTAATCGTTAGACTTTTGCTAGAAAGACTAGCAGAGTGAATGTTAAGTTGATACGCGAGTCAGAACATTTTGATTCGGAGTTTCCAGTTTTTAATCGTTAGACTTTTGCTAGAAAAACTAGCAGAGAGACTAGCAGAGTGGATGTTACCCTGAAGTTTGTTAATTTAGCAGTGCTGTATTAAACGCGAATAGGTGAGCGAGGAAATTTTGTAACTGAGCTTTTACTTTTTCATCGTAAAGCTTTTTCTTGCAAAGCTACCATCTCCCTAGTACATCTCGGAACATTTTCAAGTTTTCAGTTCTCATTCGTAAGGCTTTCGCTTGGAAAGCTACCATCTCTTTGGCAGATCATTTTATCGGTTCAGCGCGTCACGTTTTAAAAATCTCTGTCCAGGAAAGATCCTCTTTAAGCATTTGTGCGACTGCACGTGTTTACGCGATCTCTTTTCAGTTGCGGCTAAGCATCTTCGACATTATAAGCAGTTCTCGCACACAAAGGTTGATCTCTATACTGTTGCACCTACATTTCTATTTTTAACTATAGCTAACCTTTAATGACTCAGTCACCCGGTGCTTTGTTACACTGTTTTTGTTAACGCTACTTGAGACGGTAATTGTTCAAAGTCGGTCAATTTTTCATCCCCCATAAAAGAGTTCACGATCGTGTCAAAAATATTAGAGCAGTTGTGACGTGTTATTCAGAAATTATCATATGATCAAATAAGTAGTTATTCTCTTTGAAGTGAATCAATTTTATGATAAATTAGTAGTATAGTTATTTAGTTTATTGGATAATTGACGAAGCAGAGGATAAAATAATTGTGTACCGTGGACCAACGCTATGTATTCTTAAGGTTTCGCTCTATTCTCGTCTTTCGTTCATTAATCAATTATATGAACAATTAGTAGCAGTATTATTTAGTTTATTGGATAATTGACGAAGCAGAGGATAAAATAATTTTGAACCGTGGGCCAACGCTATGTTTTCTTAAGGTTTCGCTCTATTCTCGTCTTTCGTTCATTAAACCGAGGTCCGAGAATAGAGTCTAATCTACAAGTCGGCTTCGCCGATCGTTCCTCGCTTTTGTCCGGTAAAAATTTCCTGTTAACGGCTCTATTTTTCTAGAGGCAACCGACAAGAACGACGAACACGCAACGATTTCAACCGGCTACAAATCAACTCGCATTAAACGCAATTACCAGCGACAGATGACGTAGGGTGCAGAGTTAGTTGGTACTCGTTATCCAGCAAATTGATCAAACTGCCTTTACTTAAGTGTATTTGTCCATCAGCACCACTACGAGGCCGCACGTATCAGTTCTGATAAGTTGCACCTGTTAATGTACAATAGAAAACTGGAGCCACGAAAATTCTAAGCAAATTCTCGGAACAATATCATCCTATCGCAAGAATCATCCTTTGATCGTCTACTCGATATTAACATTTTCAGCGACATCTTCGAGAACGTTTTTTCTTGTTACATTTTATCGATCGATTAAAGTTTCAAAACCACCTACATTTCACAACAAGCTTCAACAAAATTTTTGATAAAAATTATACCGTGCATAATTCAAGCTGTACAAGTGTTACAGAAGTTAATTTAAGTTTTATAAATGTTAAGAAGAACTTTTATTCTATTGTTTCTTCAAAATACTTCTGACTTTCATACTGTGCATAATTTGTTCAAACCATCTTCTAGGTTTAACTCTCTAAGCACAGCAATGCTTAGAAACTTAATCTCATCATTGTCAATCTCAATAAAACTTTTTATCGTTTATAAATAAATTTCGTGGAACCTCTACAACCCCTCATAAATATATTATTACAAGTATAACCTAGACATCACTGACTAGTGATGACGATCGCCTTCTACAAACACATTTCTAGCAACAGAGAATTTCATAGAAATGTCTATGACCTCCTAAAAAACTTGACCTCAACGTTAATCAGTCAGCAAGAATTCTTCGCTCGCGATAAATTACTTTGTAGCGATAAAGTATCTTATTTCACGTCTACGTAAATGGGGTTGATACGACCGCGATGGAAATAATGTCGCAGCGATGGCGGGAGAACTCTTTGTTTGGAGGGTGCGAACGCAGGGCAACAGGACTCGTGATACGGGCAGCTGTTGGAATTACATTGGGCTCGCCCCTGGCGCGTGGACGGTTTATTGACATACACTCCAGGCGACCCGCGTATTATTACCAGTGTCCTCCGCGCGACCCGCCTTTCTCAAGAAACAGTGCAACATCAAGACAAACGGTGCACGAAGAAGGGGCAAGAAAATCAACAATGCGTCCACCTTTCGCGCTCCCATCTTTCACGCGAACTTTGACACAGAATTTTCTGAACTGACCAACCCAATTTAAACCTAATCCCAGAATGAATCCGGTACTTCAAAACAAAATCATACACTACCCCTTTTGAGAGGTTCTTATCAAGAGCCATATTAGCTTTACACTACAATTCTTTTGATTCGAACGTATTAACCCTTAAACGCATATATTTATATATGTATGCCCATGTATTCTATTAAGCAGTATCTATTTGCCAAACGGCAACACAATGCATCAAGGGTTAATAAATCTGGAAAAATGTTTTTTGGTATTTCATTTCGAAGTATAGTATTCGACAAAACATATGTTAAAGAATTAGTAATTATCGTATAATATTCAATACCCCGGCAAAAATTCTATTCAACATGTGTATTCGTGAAAATGATTTAACGTCATGCCCGCTCGACGAATCATTATTAAGTAGCTGCAGTGTATAACGAACATTAGGCAAGTATTCAGTGCGGCATAGCCCTCTCTTGCACAGAAGTCATAACACACAGGGAGGACAATGCTTGATATACACAATCACGGTAGACGCAGGAATTCCGGCATATAAATAACGGGATAATAAATGGGAGGTACGAGAGTTAATAAAAATCGGATTTTGTAATATTTCGTGGGATAGCTCCCTCTCGCACGGAGCCACTCAAATCGCGATTGACATTCGGCGAGGCTGTGCATCCGAAAGGGTATATTACACCCTTGCAAGAATCGAATGCAGCTTATACTCTGTTCGTACGAATCGTTGATCCGTGGCATGATAGAAAAATTGAAGATTCGAGTGTTCGAGCGGGTCTCGGGGCACACGCATATGCTTTTGACATTTCGCGTCCGGTAGCGTCCGTCGATGATCGGTCCGCTAACGTTTCGATGATCACGGTACCAGCGATAGTGGCGTTCGATAGGGTACACTGTCACGGAATCCCGTGGGCACGTTTGTCCACATCGGGTTGCAACGTGAAAAAAAAACTTGACTGACAACCGAAGAAAATAGAAAGGGTGAGCAGGAGGACCCGGGTACCGTCGCTGTCACGGAACATCGTACGTTCTCTTTCATCGTAGGTCATAGTACATAGGAGAGAGTATCGCTCTCACTCACCTGCGTGCTTCTCCGACTTCGGCGTCGAGGCCATGGCTAGCCGGTAATGTGTCTTCTCGGGCCGCGACACTATCTCACCATTTCCGCGAACGACCGCATCGTAAACTACACACTAGTGGCTGCCGCGGCGTTTTCAGTCTGATGTAAACCCGACGTGCACCGCTACATCTTCGTTTGTCAGCCATGTTTCGGGGCGCGAGCGCGCGAACCGCCATCGCGCGGCCGAGATTTGAACACAACCGTTTGGCCAATATGGCCGACCGACTGTCAATCGGGTGACATTTCACTGAATCTTTCGCCTAGAAGGGATGCCTGCGAACGGTTGATATTCACGAGCGGAACACGTTCCGCGACCACGTACGTAACCCCGTGAACTACGACACTTTTTAGCCTTCCTCAACCATCGCACCACCGAGTGTCGTAGTGGAAATTAATCAGAGGCAGTGGCGGCGCAACGGCTGACTCGAATACGTCGGTACAGTGCCGGGAAAAAGTCGACGTGCATCCACCGTGCATCCGACGGTACAGTCCGTCGCAATAGTATATTCGTACGGTTCTCGATAACTGTGCGAGAGATGTGAGTAGTGCGAACAAGCGAGAACAATTATTGGTTAAAACTTTCACTCGGGGGACCAAATATTTTTTAACTCTTCCGAATGTAGCATCATAGAATTCGACGAGAAAATGAGAAAACTTTAACTTCTAGCAATCACAAGATCTAACCTAGACATCGAGCAACTTTACTCGCGTAGAATTTTTAAACGAACGAACGCCGCACACTGAAACTTGGACGCCTTCGCGCTGGAATTTAAAGTTTCATCATTTTCTCGTCGAATTGTGTAATATTGCATTCAGAACAGTTGAAAATATTTGGTCCCCGAGTGAGAGTTTGGCCCGATCATGAATGGCAAAGTAATTTTTGGAAAATAACGTATTGCTTGTAACGTAGGGTTGTCGCATCTTTCAAGAATTAAGAAATCCTTGAGATACGGTCGATTAATGGGACATACGTTTGATGCCGGCGTAAAATGGGGAACTCTGGTTTGAAGCAGCATTACCAAACCGCGAAGAAAACCGGTGCATTAAATATTTCCAATAGGAAGTTAGATGAGTTCCCGCAGCATCTGCAGAGCTTGGCGCCGCTGTTACGTACGCTGGATCTATCGGAGAACAAGTTCGTTCGACTACCCGAAGATATCGGGAGCTTCACGTTGCTGAAGCAATTAAATATTAGTCACAACAAGCTGACCGCTCTGCCCGATGCTCTTGGAGCGCTGACCAAATTAGAATGTTTAAACGCGTCGTCGAATCAAATCAAAAGTATTCCTTTCTCTTTGCAAAAATTGACCCGCTTGAAACAGGTGAACCTCTCGAATAATCAGATCACCGAGTTTCCCCTGATGTTTTGTGATTTGAAGTTCTTAGACGTGCTGGACGTGTCGCAGAATCGAATTACAACTATTCCGGACGCGGCCGCAGCACTGCATGTGGTTGAACTTAACCTCAATCAGAATCAGATATCGACGATTTCCGAGAAGCTGGCGGAATGTCAGCGTCTGAAAACGTTAAGATTAGAAGAGAATTGTTTGCAGTTGAACGCTGTACCTAGAAAAATTTTAAAAGATTCGAAAGTTTCGGTGCTATCCCTTGAAGGGAACTTATTCGAGATGAAACAATTAGCTGATCTCGACTGTTACGACGACTATATGGAAAGATACACCGCGGTGAAGAAGAAAATGTTCTAAACGAGAATCGTTATTATGAGAGGATAATCTGTTCACATACTGATCGATCAGCGTGTATAATGTAAATTATACAACATGTTTGATAATAGATATTATACAATTGTTTCGTAATTTTCCAATGGTATTACATGGTGTTCGCGCAATCGTTGTACCGAACAATATAGCTATAATAATATACGGAATTGTACAAACTATTTCTATTAGATGTGTTAATAAGCCGAAATATTACTTTTTTCATATCTTAATAACATAATACTTAAAACATAAGTTTCGTTTTCCCACGAAACGTTTATTTATACCGTAATTTTACTGAGTGTCGAGATTGTATAAATATATTTCCTTTAATACAACATTGTGTGCTATACATTGTATATTTTGTACTACACGACTTGCACAACAATACTCGGCTTCGTATTTTGTATTCCACTGAATATTTCTATACACAATAATATAGCTACAACAAAATGTACAAATCTGTATTACTAAATAAATTTATAAACAATTTTCTATGTTAATTGTACGATGTTCATTGGATCTACGAAATGCCAAAAACAGTTACATTCGTACTGAATGCATATGGTACAAAATGAATCTTATATTACTAAAAATTGTGCTTCGAATATTTAACAAAATGTTGTAATCACTTATTATAACCATTTGACATTGTTATATAATCATATTATCCCGATTCAAATTTTGTGGAAATAAAAACTCTATTTATTTAGTTCATTGTCCTTTTCCCTTTCTCCATGCCCTGCCAAAATGCAGATAATATACAAGCGTGTAAAATTTAATTTCTTATTTGATTTCGTCTGGAAATAGGATGTGTACTTTCTATTCCAAAATAGCGGGTCCCTTCTGCGCTATTCTAATGGAAAATGCCATCAAAATTAAATGAAAAAAATAAGCTACAGGTGAGTTGCAGATAGTAAAAATAGTTGCATGTGTTAACTTTCAAGTTAGCAACCCTTCTCTTGCGTATACGTGAGTTGACTACGAATTACTTCATTAGGCATAAGATATTTGTATTCCACTCTTTCCCGACTGAACAATTACGGCTAATTTTAGAGCGCATTGATCGAGCAGCAATCATCCATTAATATTAAAATAATTAATGATGAAATTTCTTGAAGAATATGCACTTTCAACAATATTCAGAATTATTTTTTGCGCATTGAAGTTTATTATAACGACAAGTATGCAGTTTGCTTGCAAATTAATCACAGCAAGTCATGCATAATTAATTGTTTGTAATGTTCGGCATTCTTAGATTGAACGTAAAAATGTCGTATTCATTGATATTGTTCGATGTTCATCAGTGAATTTACTTTTGGTTTATTATACTTTAAACATTGTTTCAGGCGATTTGATGTTTAGCAAAACTTGTATGCATGTCTAGGGTACAGACGACGATAATCTTGTGCATGGAAGACACACTGCTCTAATTTTGTACAGACTCTGAATTTTCAAAACTATCTTCATATTAGTCGAACTGCATATTTCAATTAATTACATTAATCGTGAATAATTATCGTGTTACAGCTGGATTTGCATTTATCTTATTACGAATTGTTTATATTATGCCTGCACCACAATAGGTCGTCCAGCTAACGACCATAACCGTACACTAAAATTGACGGGCCCTGTCACATATCCGCACGTATTCTAAACCACGTTATGAATGACAGTTCATATGAATTCTAATTGTATCTAATCTATTTGTTCCTAAAATTATCGTTAACTCAGAGATCTAAAGCACCGAGATTTAATTTACATTGAAAATATATATACATATGAAAGTTATTAGTAGAAAGCGGATTTTATGCATTTATTACCAGAATGAGTAGGTGTAAGTAAAAACATTAGAAGAATTTAAAGATTGTTTTATTACCTACATTGTTTTCAACCTAATTTCTACTTCACTCCAGTTCGTTGCAATGCAGATATACAGAACCGTTAATTTTTCATAAAGATCCGCTGTCTAATTATTAATTAGTTTTCAACAAAGAGTAAATGACTTCGAATAGATTTTTGTTTAATTATTTGGTATTGTCGTGGGAATTCCCTGTAGGATTATTGTTAGACTGCGGATCTTCATGCAAAATACAAATGATCTGCATCGATTGCAATTAATGATTTTAACAGAGGAGAAATCATATATTGACATCTTGGATTTTGAAAATTTTCCAACTATTTTGAATCTCATCTACTCTATTTTCCGACAAACGCATAAAGATCAGTCTAGTTTATTGCGTAGAGAAAATTTCTCGTTGTGAAGAAGTGGGAGTTTCTATTTCGTTAGACATCCCTATAGGGAGCACTGCCACCGTAGTAAGTTGTTTGACTAGCGTAGTCTCTAGCAAGTGTTTCCCCGAACATGGCGGACGGTGCTCATTCGAATTTTCAAGGGACACAATGAAAGTGCACCGAGTTCGCCGCGGTGATGTCCGTGACTAAGGGCGTGTGGTGATCCTGAGGGTGGCCGACGTGGGTGCCCAGGCGGCGGCGTGATCGTTACGGGTGCATGCGTGCCGGCGTGTCGTCGTCCTGACTTCTCGGGATAGAATTTTGCCGCGCCGCGATTGTGTGTGTTCGAAGCGACCGACCGTGGCGGGGCCCCCATGGTTGTAAATGGCTGACGGGAATCGGAAAATGAGGCCTGTACGTCGCGTGTGATTCCACGGCTAAGACACTGAGGTACGACATTGTAAAAGGTGTTCGGAGATCGAACGACGTTCGCGCGTTCTACTGTCCCGAAAACACCACCACCGGGCCCAAGCACCGCCCGGTGCTAGGAGCTGTCCCGGGGGTTGCTCGTATCCACCGTATCGCCAGTGTCTTCGTCAAGTGATCGGTCTTTAGGTCTCTCCTCTAAATCCCTCGATCATCGGGAAACGATTGCCTTCGAGCCCTCGACACTCGTCGCCGACGATCTAAACTTCTTGAATGTGCACCTTAGCCGAGCGCCGCGACCTTTTGTCTTGTTTAGGACAGGCATTCGTTGGTGCTCTCGTTCGTTAACGAGAGCGAGAGCGCGCGGACTGGTTTTTAATGAGATGCCGATCATATGGTCGTTATTTCTTTCGCAGGTTTTTCGCGATACACGCTTTTCGAGTCTTTTAACGTCTTTACCGCCGATCGTAATGGATGTGAACGAATGATTCGCCGGACACGACGATCTATTTCGCACATTTCTGTGGATCAAGCATTATGTGTACGTGCATGTAAGACTTGCTTTCCCTTCGGATCTCGACGAAACATTTGAAGACAGTACATTGTGTGTTAACATTGTTCCTCCATGCGATCGTTAACGAGTTTATCTGTTTCACCGGGATCACTATTTTGTTGCATAGAATATGTTGGCATGTGGAAATGCATTGTCACAGTTGTTTATATGTAAAAACACACATTTACAACTCGGACACTGAATGTTATGTAAATTATTATTAAACATTGTAACTAGATTTTAGACGTTTATGGAAATGTAAGAGGCAAACTGGAAATTTGTTTACTTATACTAAGTTCGTTCGTTTAGTGTATTCTGTATATAAAGGATTTACCAAGTGCCAAATAAAATATAAACTTTATGAAACTTCATTAAATTTTTCATTATATCGAATTTTAACAATCGAAACGCAACAGTCTAACTAAATCATTCTAATAATAATCTCTGCTGTAACCAAATTAAGTCATGCTTGCATTAGATCTCTCGATTCAACCTAGTTTTCTTCTAAGTAATATATTATTTTTTGTTTTTGTAATTTTAGAAACAGGGTAGAAAATGTCAGAGCCAGAAGAAAGTCTGGCAGCGCCCGATAGCACTACGAGGGAACAAAAGTTAAGTTTCTCTCATGGGGACGACGTTCTTCTCCAACATAAGGATGGAAAATATTATCTCGGAACAGTTGTCGAGGTATGTTTATTAAATGATACTGCAAACAGTTTTACAATACAGTGTTCTTTCGCTACAAGTTTCACTTTGTTCCTGAGCAAGTCAGGAGTGAATATAATCTTTCGAAAGATGGAGAGGAGATAAAGATTTTCTTGTTGCGAAAAGTACATTGTCATCTTATTTCGATAGAAAACTGTATAGAGTTTTTGCTGGAATAGAATTTTCTTCAGAGTTATTACAAGCCTGGAACTATGTTGCTGTTTAACATAGATTTTAATATTGCATATGTAAATCTAGGTGGATTTGGCAAGGGAAAGATGCCTTGTCAAATTTATGGACAATACCTCCTCCTGGTCTTCGGTCAAGGAGCTGACAAAGTTATCAATGCCAGACTCCGATGTTATGTGTGTTCTGTGTAAAAAATCTCAGCCCAAGACTGATAACGACATTATTGTTTGCGACAAATGTGGTCGTGGTTATCATCAGCTTTGTCATCAGGTAGTATATTATTTTCGTTCAAGTATGAACATACGGTTCGAATAGAAACATTGAATATGGAGTATTCGTTTTTAGCCTCAAATATCAAAAGAAGAAACTGCAGTCGAGGCACACTGGATGTGTAAACGATGTGTAGATAGTCAACCACGGACACGTGAAATTGGGGAACCGAAAACTTCTATGGTAAAGGCAAGTATCAGAAGAGTATGCAGTGGAAGAGACCAACCTCAGCCACCACCAGATGATATGACAAAGTTGCCGTACGATGTAAGTATCTCAAATTATGCATTGTTTTGAATGGTGTGTAAAAAGTAAAATTGAATTGTAATGACCTGTTTATGAAACTGCAACTCGAATACCTTTATTATTATTTGGTAAATGATTATTGATTGGAATGTCGACACAACTACTATTTTGTTACAGCCTAATATGTTAAGTTGGGATGCACATCATAGAGTAAATGCTGAACAAATTTATTGTTATTGTGGACTCAATGGAGAATGGTACACGCAAATGTTACAATGTGCTCGTTGCAAACAGTGGTTTCACGAAAAGTGTATCAGTTGTCTAACTTATCCTTTATACAGTGGAGATAGGTGAGTGTAATAATCAAATTTGTTCAAGGAGAAGCTTCTATAACTGTATTGTTTACACCAGCTGATTTTTGCAGGTTTTACGTATTTGTTTGTTCAATGTGCAATTATGGCAAAGAGTTCGTACGGCGACTAGAATTAAAATGGGTAGATCTGGTGCACCTGATGTTGTACAATTTGACTGTTTACAATGCTAAAAAGTATTATGATTTGGATACTGTTATTGTACCTTATGCCAATGATAATTGGAATACTTTACAGCTTCCACCACGGGTGAGGATCTTCATGTACTTTTATAAATAATAATAATAATAGAACTATATGTGGAAATGGATGCTTTCTACGAATGTACACACGAACATTTTTCACTAATAGATCCGAGATGTCAGTGCTCAAATACGCAGAGAATCTATATTAGCAATACTGACGAATAATAGGAACAGGTTCAAATGTGGCAGAGAAATCAAGAAGCGTACTACAATATGGGGACTTAGAGTTAGATTACCACCACCATGCCCAATTGTTAATCTTCCAGCAAGTGGTGTAATAGATGATTCTGTGTTACGTAGATGCTGGGGTGCTAATAAAAGACTGCAATACCTTCCACCACCTTCAGGGTTAGTAATATTAATAGTCAGCAACGTTAATAGAAAGAAATGTACAATATACATATATTAGATTGTCGCATATGTAATTTCCGAGTTGTATGTCATAAACGAGGTATGTTATTTTAGACCGATAACTTTACCAGAGAGTACAAAACAATTGACTGCATTAAAACAAAGCACAGCAGAGAATGTAGAAATTCCTGTGAACCCATCAGATGTGGTAATGAGAGGAACAATTTATCAAAATTCGGAAGCGGAGCAAAGCTCTTGTCCGAGTCCAAGCCCACCAAGTCAGTTCACACAATCTTTAAGAGAAAGGTACATAATCTGATTGCATTAAAATAGGAATATCTATTGAATATTCGTTTAGCCAATTACATAACCAATGTGTAAAATAATGATTTCTGTTTATAGGTACAGTGGTGGTGGTTTCGTGAAGAAATCATTCCCGTTCCCTAAATTGAGTTTACAAAGAAGAAGACGCTTGATGGCGTTAGGCAGTTCTCGAGAAAGAATGTTACGCAAACACAAGAAAAGAGAGAAAGGTGATGGATCTTTAAGTAAAGCACAGGGTGTTAGAGAAGCTAGATACAGGAAAGCAAGAAAACTACTGAAAAATGCTATAGCCAAGGTATTTGTCGATAAACTCTTTAGTTCACAATCTTTATCGAAGGAAATATAATTTGATTATTTCTAACGTTTTTTTAGAGCAAGTCTCGAAGTTCAGAAGCATCGGATTTACCACCGACGCCACCTACTTCGGTTTCTGGGCCTCCCACACCGCCGGCTACGACTTCAGGGATATCTGAATTATCTGTGCCTAGTTCCGTGGAATTGATGCATCCTTTACCCCCATCAACGTCTGCGGACACAAGCGGGGACGAGACAAGTTCAAGGGGAACGCTGGATTCTTTTATTCCACCACCCAAAGACTTCGAAGGCAAGAACAATCCGTTTCGAAATCTTAGCGATTTATTGGGTACACCTGGCAATCTCAGTCAAACGAATTCGAGTACACCGTCACCGTATAATCCATGTCCGATCACGT
Organism: Lasioglossum morio; assembly: GCA_916610235.2. Lineage (NCBI taxonomy): Eukaryota > Metazoa > Arthropoda > Insecta > Hymenoptera > Halictidae > Lasioglossum > Lasioglossum morio. The sequence continues at coordinate 1,306,283 of OU744323.1, forward strand.
TGCCTCTGCCGTTGACACCAGTTATATCGCAGCCGCCGGTGGTGCGGCCAGCTAAGAGGCAATTATCAGAGAAAGACATCATCATTGACAGAAACGGGCAAGTGAAACGTAGAAGGCAACATCGAAGGGGTCGCCCGCCGCAACAGCAACTGCAACAACAGTTTCAACACACTGGTAGTAAAACGGCGACCATTTTACCGCCGCGGAACAACGAGGTTAAAAGTGAATTTGCAAGGAATTTAAGAAGTTCGTTTAACGGTGCCTCGAGCAGTGCTAGTAGTCAAATTGGAAATTGTGTTGATTATGCCTTAAACGGTAGGAGACTGAGACAACGTCAGAGCAACGAGAAATTGTCGCCCCCGGATTCGCAGCAGCAGAAGAAAGGCAGCGTGCCCACGTCCCCAAAGTGTTCGCCAGTGAAACAAAGTGCGCCCGACATATCCCTGGATGATCTGAAGTCATCGGTGAACATATATTTTGGAGCAGCCAACAGAATTGCAGCAGGCGAGAAGTTCGTCATCAAAGCGAAGAGGATAGGCCCGAACGGTCAGACTCAGTATCTCATCGAGTGGGAGGGACTTAATACTTAACAATAAGAAATTTGTTTACGGTTAAATGTATTGCGATCGTATACAGTCTCTGTTGGCATCGAGCGAGAAGCAGCCGTTCAACTGCTGATCCTCTTTCTTTTCTTTTCTTTTTCTGAGGTAACTCTTACGTTTAAAGAAAGGAGCAACCTTAGTGACAAATTGATCTGCGTCACATGCCCTGCCATTCGTTACATATGTTTATGTAATAAGTACGTATTAATTGGTATACAATGTACGACTGTTCTTGGGAATGTAAAGTTTCGTTTGTCCATTGACGCCTAGAGTCTTGTGAAGACACGGCTCCATCAGCAACAAACTTCATTGCTGGACAATGAAGTTCGTTTCACTGTTTGTTTGAAGAAATCTCACGTCTCGTCGCTGGCTCATTTCGTTCTGTGCATCGGAGAAAGAAGAACTTTCACTTTCAATTGAGTTTCCCCATTACATTCAAAATGTACCGTCCATGATTACCTTCGACGCATACAAACCATTCAATCAATGTTTCTACATCTATTTTACTACAAAGCAGACAAGTGTAGACGCACGAAGAAACATTTACAAGAACAATCAGATACATTGCTTATGAAATGTACATATTGTAGCATAGTAGTTTCGCAGAGAAATCGATGAATTTAAACCATGTAACGAGAGAAAAAAAAACAAAATGATTTTACGCCGACTTTACATTCATTAGAGATTGGCCAATCGCTCCTTATGAATCGCGGAGCAGACCATGATCACGACAATGGAGAATTGAAGTGAATTGAAACTGACAGTTGTTCCTCTCACTTGAGCTAACGTACTAGCGAATGTTAGTGGTTAGTATTAAAGAATAAAAAGAAAAAGAAGAAAACAAAAAAGTAAAAGAGCAGATGATCCTGCAAAGGTTATTTTTCAATACAATCGTAGAGATAGACATTCGCTTCTGTGATTTCATCATCCTGAACTGCTCATGATCAAAATCGTTACCGTCGCACGCGTGCAATGTTGTAATTTGTTACTGCGATTTTTTTTTTGGTCTCTAAAAAGCCGTCCTATCAACGTCGTAAAGTACAAGCTTTTCGAAATTTACGTTAAAAAAAGAAACGGAACATTCCAGACGTAGCGTTTAAAAATCTTAAAGTTGAAAAATTCACAGGGAATTTGCGGGAAATCAGTTTTGCTTCTGGAGGAGTTTCTCTGTTCTAAACAGTTCAAGACGATGAAAATACAGTTTTAGCATTGCTCACTATTATACAAGACTAAGGGAAAACAGCATACCTATTTCGTATAAAATTTAAAGAGCCACGAAGCTGAGTACGTAAGAGATTGGCCAAGTTATCTGTGCAAGGGCGAGGCGTTGTAATTGTAAATTTCTCTACACGGCTTTACGAGCAGTGAAATAATTTGAGACTCGAGATCGTAGGAAATCTTTATGAACTTGTTCTTGTTATATAAAAATTGTAGGGCATGAGAAGTATTCATTGGTGTGTGATAGACGTTTTTGCGGCACTTCGGACAATTTCTTCGATTTCATGGAATGGTTATCGACGAATATTAAATAATATAAGTTTGTTTCGACAACTAAAACCGCGTTGAATTGCGTTAAATTTCATTGACACTGCACAGAACTTGCGGTCAGAACTTACTAATCAGTAGACGTCTATGGAAACCGTGGGGAAAATGTAGCTATCAGAGTATACTAGGGTCTCGGATCAAAAGAGCTTATTAAAAGAGCAGAGAAGCGGTTATCGATGATTTTTAAAGCTAAACTATTGACGATTTTTAGCGCGATAGAGAAAATTATCGAATTATCAGTCTTTCTTGGTATACCAAAAGTTCCAAAATAGGATGCGAAAGAAGTATCCGTGCGTTAAAAACAAGTCGTTCGGTACAAGTTAAATAGCATGTTGCGTTCGTTTTGTTTTGCGACGTTCGATATTGCTAAAAGAAAAATTTCATCTTATTACACCCGATGCAAGCGACACGAGGTTTCCGCAATCTGGGTGCGAGTCATTCATGCTTAGACGGGCATACCGAAGATAGGTATTTTAAGCATTATTTATTTAAACTTACTACATGTAATGATTCATTTGCATCGTCTCCTTTAGAGATCCACGAAACTGCGACGACTTCAGTACGTGAACTCTAGTGATAGCGATTTTCGATTTTTACAAATCGTTGCGTACAAGCTTCCGCCGATTGTGCTCAGTTTATTTATACCAAAATGTGTTAACATATAGTACAATTCGAAAGACGGCGATTTCTTTTTCTTTTTTTTTTAATTAGAAAAGGTACGTTTTTAATGTAGAATTACGAATGATTTTCGATCCTCCGAGTTCGTTATTGAAAAACCATTGAAAATAAGCGTGAAAATTTTTCGTCCATCGGAAAACGGTACTCTACTTTCGAATTGCACTATCTCAGGCCACCTCGTATTTTATATCTGTATTGTTTCGATCGTCTTCAAATAATAGAAAGTATGTGTTCAAATGTGTTCAGACGGCAAATGCATTCGCGCGAGTCTCAACACGAAACATTTGTAATTGCTTTTTATTGCGCCAGATACTCATAGCACAGGCATCCTTTTCGAACGTGTCAGCGAAGGAACCATGCTTTGTCTAAAGGAATGGTTACAGATAGTATTGGACAAGTACACTGCCAAGCATCTCTAAGGTATATATTTAATAAACAACGTTAGACAATATACTGTGCTATGATATATTAATTTTGCAATTGGCCCTTTCGGTGCCTTGCGGTGTTCTGATGCGTGCCTCGAATCACGGCTCCGAAAGAGTCAATCGACCGTTTACTTTTAGTTTCGATCCCCGTTCGCGCGTCCGTTTCCGAATGGGCCTTAACCGGGGGACTTAAGTACAAGTTAAGCCGAGTTTCTGCGTAAAGAAACCGTTTGCTTGCGCAGCTAAGCTGCGTTCGAACACCGACAAAAGAAAGAAAAAAACCTCCAGATTCGTGCATTTCTTTTCGCGCGGACGTAGCCAACGGTCGTCTTCTACGGATCAGCATCATCGAAGCATCGTCAACGTTTTTACTCGTTTCATACACGTGCTTAAGTAGGATAGTGCAACGCGAAGTATCGACGCACGTATTTTTGCTAAGTTGATCAGTGCATTCATTTAATCGTCGAACGAATTCATATCTTTTTATCTGGTGTATTGCATTTCGTAGCGCGGTCTAAGTTTTACGAAGGTGACGCTGTCTTTCATACCGAGTGACGGTGACCCGTTTCGACGAGGTACACCGTATATGTGGGGTTCAGACTAGATAGAGGAATACGGAAAGAAAAAGCTGGCCGTCTCTGGTAGAGTTCGGAACATGGTCAATTTAGCAACGTTGTCTCGTCCGATCACTCTCCCTTCGCCTAGAAGCTCGCGTAACCTGTTAAATGTCCTTTTCTACGTTCGGTATCCTTTGTACTTTCGGCGCGGTCGTAAAAAGATCGTTCCTCTACACGAACCCTGTCCCTGCTCGGAACCAGCCGATGGGAGCTAAGTCGCGCGACTTCACTGTAGCTTCGGTCACATGTTCCGGCCTCTACTAAAGACGACCGTGGAAGAATGCGACGGTCGATGGACAAATCGAAAGTCGACCTATAATTGTGCTATGCTAATTTAAGATTGGTTTATTATTAGGTAGATTTTATTCTGCAATCGAACAGAGATATCAATCGACTGCTCAAAGCCACTTCTAATATACAGAATTACTTAGTTAACACTAGAACTACCAGACCAGTCAAAATGACTGATGAACACTTTTTTTCGATTAGAAATATTAAAAGTATAAATATGTTTTGTGAGAAATTTTTTTAGTGAACTTCTCTATTGAAGTACACACTTAAATATCCCGTGTACGAAATCGAAATAAATGCCATATTGTCATTATTAGAAAGCAATGTATACCAAGTGCGTTTAGTGCTCGGTAGTTCTAGTGTTAAGAACTAACAGGACCAAGAGCTAACAATCTAACAGTTGATACAGGACCAAAAACCATTCACTTTCAACGACACCACAGAAATTCTTTTCATCTCGCGTTGACGGTGACCACTTAACATTTAATCATATGCCTGCGACACGTAGAGGCACACTACTCACCCCTTGTCTTACGAATACTCAAATTGTTTCGAACTCTGCACTTTCCTTTAGAATGTTAACTGAATTCTAGTTGCTGTAAAAGCGAAGGTGAACAAATTACTGACACTTGTACCTTGCACCAAGAACGGACGGTTATCTGTCGAGTGTAAATATATAAGCTTATGGAAAGATAGGGTAACAAGGTAGCCAAATAATATATTTTGAGCGCGTCCAAATTGTATTTCTTTCGATTACATTACAGACTACATTTATCGATAGCTTTATACTTGCTGGCTTTCCTCGGTAATATGATTGCCAACACGTTATTATTTTCGTCGAATTCGTAAGCGGTTCGTTTTGAATTCTTCCAGATCTTTTTATTCGTACATTTCAACATACAAGATACGTAGATTACTAGATTTATATGTCAAGTTAACCAGCAGAAACATAGAAGTTGGCTGAAGGCTTTGAGAAGGAAAACTAAAATGAAACAAAAAAAAGTGTGAATCAATTGGTAGAATGATATTTACTATTAGAGAGGAAAAGCTGTGCCATTCGCGAGGAATTATGTAAAAAAAGTAAATTCTATGGGTCCGTCACGACGTCGCAGAAAATTCTTATTCGCTCTATCTAGCCCGAAGTCAATTTTACACGAACGTAGAATGTTTTAAAGGCGGCGAGAAACGAAAGCGTTGAACGTATTGTAGAACCCTGTACAAAGTCAATGGAATCGATAGGAAAGCAAAGAATTGAAATCATCTGGATTAGTTGATTGACCAATGATCGATTTCCATCGAAATAATTCGTGCTGGGTCGCCCTCGACTTCGCGTTCAGAGCGACGAGCAGACGAAAAACTGAAGAATGTACTGCCAGTATCGTATGTAAATATGCTCCCCTTCAGATACAGCCCCTCCCCAGTTTTTTAACGCAAATATATTTCACTCGAGTACGTCAAGAATGTTCATAGGATACACGTGCGTGTGGCTACAACACGTGGACACGGACGCCATTTCCGGTGTTACGTATCTCGGATGCATCGTCTCTCCCTGTGAGATTTCGTTGAAACACTTTTCCTTGTCCAATCCATTTTTCTGGAAAGGAAAGAGAGATTCGATTGCGTTTACCAAACAGGTGGTCAAGATTATTCGTTCAGTGAAAACAATAAGTAAAAAAAAAATGAGAACGATACGTCTGACGCGTCTCGAAAGTTGATAATAATTTAGGAATTTATTTTATAGGAACGCTTCAACCATAGTTTTTCACGAGCGAGTCTTGTACAACTTTTCGAAGTCAGCTCTCGAAACCTCGTTTGTACAATTCTACCATTTCGGATTTTCTGAAGAGAGAAAATGAATTTTCAATTGTAGGAGAATTATCTTGATTTCTACTGCCCCGGACCGCCCATTTAGTAAAAGCAATGTACTTCTTTTGTTGTTGTTCTCGATATGAAATAAGCTCGGTAACATTACTCGGTCTGTCTCTTTCTTTTTCGCAATCGATCGGAGGTCGAACGACACGGGCAAACGAACGTTGTCGGTCGATTACCGGATATCCGGACATTCTACGATAGAACCGAAATGGCGGATTTCGCCGCAACTTATTCGATGCATTTTGTTGTGCCCCATTTCTTAAACGAGAAACGAGATCGGTCAAAGAAAAATTATTAGCAGCACGCGACGAATCGATGGTAGCTCGAAGACCTATGTAAATACACGGTCTCTGGCCCGTGAAATTACTTTTTATACTGAAAATTGTTCGGAAATGCTGGATATATATATTTAATAAAGACACTATTTCTGAAGAACATGATATTTAATTTTCAGCCAACGGTATCGCGATTAGTTAAACACCACTGTGCAGATTGTTAAAGAAAATTGATGTCCTAGATTTTATACTGTCGATATAGATAAAAATGATGAACAATTTTGTAACTTATCTATTTTTCGCAGCATGTCGTAGTGGGTCGCAACTACAGATTTTAACTTACTTGTTTCTTTTAATTTGTATTAATGGTTTTCATGGTCACAATGTTTTAGAAATGTTCGAGAACAAGTTTTTTCTCTAACAATTTACACATTGAAAGGAGTGTAGCTTCACGAAGTACCTTAACGAAGTTGGAATTAGGTGCCAATCGACTGCTAACAATTTTTCCGTGTCCCTCAGAATTGTAATCGATGTTCAAATATCCGTTTCCCTAAGGTTAGGGATCTACAATCAATGTTATTAATTTTTATAAAATACGAAACGAACGGTTTCGTATACGTGGAATGTAACTCTGTGCTTCTTCGCGCGGAGAGGGATGATTACGTGTGCGAAGGGTGACTGTGCGGATTTACAGAATGTCTGACATTGCGTGCGAATGCGTATGATTGTAGACACTAAATCCGGGAGAAGAATTAATGAAAAAGAACAAAACGTAAGCGAGCGATCTTTTGTCTGACCGGTTCCGTGACGGCAAGACATTTTAATCGGAACAATCATGAACAGAAAACATAACAAACTCGGTCGAAAATCAGTTGTTTGCCGATTGTTTACCATCAACGATTCGCGAAACAACTCGACCGAACGAAAGTACGAAGTCGCCTCTTCCTCCGGGAACTGTTACGATTTCTGTGTGATAAACCGCTTGATTCAAGGATCCCTTGATTACGTTTCCGAGTACATTTCCAATCCTTAAGATTTATTTAGTTAGCGAGGGAGTCTGTATATACACCGCCTGCACTTTGTACGAATATTGCGAGCGTCGCTGTGCTCAGCGATCAGTTTTGTTTCCTTTCGTCGTTTAATAAAGTGAATTCTTCATGACCTCTTCAATTCTTTGTAGAGCTCGACGAGAACCACCCTTCGCTCCCAATCCTTTGAGATTTTCACAATTCTTTTATTTACAATATATGTATATTTGTTTTCAGTGCACTGGTTCGATCAAACACTACTATTTAAGCAATTTTGCAAATTAAACCAAAATTTTCAACGTTTCGGTCCACTGTTTAGACCATTTACAAGAAAAAAGATTTTATTTACAGAGGATATCGCATAGTTTTAATTGTAATTTCTTTTACACATTATTCTCTCTCGTTAGAAACTCTAATAAAATTTTTGACAATACAATTACGACTACCATTTTGAAATTTCAAAGAAGTTCCCGTTTCTTTTTCTGAAATTTTATCGTGTTTCCTTTATACACCAGCTTTAACTAAAGGGCGGATGAGAATACTTTTATATTACCTTACAAGAATAACGAGAACTTATTCATTGAGATTTTTCGCGAGTTATGATCGCAGTTTCTCGAAAAATATTAACGAGAGGTTCTACGTGGTATTTAATTAAATCCACAGCTCGACACCTTTTTTGCCGTAACGAATTTTAGTTGATGTAACACTATTTACAATAACTACAACTATTCGCGAACTGGAATTTTGACAATCTGTCTTGAGAACTAAAATGTATCTGTTCGCAATCTCTGGGTCAGTTAGCTGCTCACCTTGGTGGTGAGATTGAAAAGTGGGAAAATGGTCCCTTCTTTGGGGGTAAGAACATCCCAATTCGTTGACTGACTTGAGGGAGGAGCCTTTCCTATACATCGCCTATCGACGGAGGAGGACATCCCCACCTCAAGCCAATCGTGGAAAGTAAGTCCTCAAAACAAAGAAGTACGGGAAACGGATCCAGAGCCGTGTGGAAAAACAAAGTGCCCAAGTGGCCAACACGTGCGCTCGACTGGCATTATTGCCCTGGTCCCACGATGACGACGACCATTAACCTTGGGAACAATGCTTCCTTGAAACCACGCATTTTCCAAGGACTCGGCTAAGAGTACAGTTCTAACCGTCTTATTGACTAGTACCATTTCACTGATTTTGATTTCATTCTGTTTTTTCACACTTAGCAAACGCGGACTTTTCTTGATAATGGTAATAAGAACTTATAGATAGTATATATATAATGGTTCAAAATCGAACCGAAACGTTGAAATAATAATACTGCAAAATTGCTAATTTTTGTATTTGTGATCGAACCTGTATCGCCGATATCATATAGTGCATATTTTCTATGAATGTCATAACATCGCGATTTTCATTAACAATGTATACCCAAAGTCGAGAAACTGTTTTTGTTTTTGATTAAATAAAGGCCGCAATAAAAGAATGATCCCAGGCTAAGCATGTTCGTTAAATGTTCAGCTTTTTTTCTTTATTTTGTTATTGCTATAATACAGTTTGATTGTCGTTGAAAATCTGTTGTAATATACTAGATAAGAGTATCTGTGCTTACATGATTAAGGAATAGAATGCGGAAGCATAGCGCAATAGAACAGAACAACAACCCCTATTGTGAATGTTAGATTATCTTTATTATTACATCTGCTTTAAAAAGACATAACTTATTTATAAAAATATTGAGGATTGGGGGTACCGGAAGTGAAGAGGGAACATCGGGGATCGGGAAGAGACGGGGTACAATAGAATCGAACAAATCCTTACAATACAGAATCGTTAATACTAATAAAACTCAGTACTTTTTACAAGTTACAAGGAATAACAAGACTTATCGTTAATAATCGGAAGTATTTTTTTCGTTTCTAACTTAATCCATAGATAACTGTATAAATTGGAGCGCGTAGCTTATCTATCGTCCTTTTTTATTTTCTTCGTTTAACACAGAGAATATCGGTGTATCAGAGAGCAGTTACCATCTCGTTAATTTTGTACACATCAATTCATTGTTTTTTTTTCCCGATACAATACTCTTTACGTATAGCCAATTAAAAAAGTTCCATTGGTCGATCGCACACCGACTGAAAATATCTTTCGATTACTTGCGAACGCGTGTTCCGACGACACGCATCATTGAAATTCGATTGAGCTCGTTCGTATCAGATCTTTCGCAATATATCTATTTAAAAAAATATTAACATTTCTCGTGATATTTTCGCCGCTCGATATTTGGCAGACTTTTTTTCGTGGCATTTAACAGTTGCATAGGCAGTCGCATGAAGAAATACATTTTAATTCGTTACAAAAGTTTTCACTTGCTCACTCTCACACACACACACTCTCTCTCTCTCTCTCACTCGTTCGCTCTTTATTTCTTTCTCTCTCTTTCTCTCACGCACACGCAATCGTATTTTATATATTTATATATAAATAAAAAAAGTGATTCTCCTTAGGAGCATATATAGGTTTCGCGAGATTAGTCATAGAAATTGCGTTGGACCCTCGTCTTCCGGAATCCGGGAAGCTCCATCACATAGCTCCATGTAATTCAGAATTGCATTGTGGACACGCCCAACGAATATATCCGTCCCCAGTGCAACAGTCAATTACACAAAACACATATATAAAACATATAAAATATATTTTATATACCTTATATAATGTACACATAAAATATATATATATGTTTAATTATATATATATATATATATATATTTATATTCTTCTTCATCTTCTACGATCATATAATATGATAAAGGAAACATTATTACTGTATATGGGGAAGTCGTCTTACATAGCTATTAGTATCTAACTTACATAATATAAAAATATGTAAAAACAGTTTGTACAAAATCGAGAGAAAAGATAATTATATTAAAAAAAAAATAGAAAAGTACTAGAATAGTACGCAAGATGAGCGGACAAAGAATGTGTATGTGTTTTGTGTGTGTGTTTCGTTATGTGTCTCTGCGGAGGGTGGAGGTGAAAGGTGAGGGAAAGAGTATTTACAAATTTCCTCTTTAGAAAAAGAAAAGATGAAGAGATTCTCTTTCATAAATCGCTGTTTGGAACATTATTGCAAGCGTGTACGATTAAACTCCATTCTTACCGACCACAATAATTAGATCTTTTCTCTCGTAACAATACTACGATTAATGATGCTATAGCCTATTATGCGTACATACCACCGTCCAGCCACACCGCCGGATTACGTCGTGTTATCTAAGAATTCTCTTTTGGCTTTGGTAGATGAGAGATCAGCGAATCGTCTTACCGCCCGTCCGTCGCGTACTTAATTTAATTTAAAGAGACTCTATTACGCATAAACGTACACATTAACGCTAACAATTACGCTAGATTGTTAGTAGTAGGTTCTAAGATACATTCACGGGGAACATCCGCGACCGCTGCGGTTCGAACGAAACTGTTCTGCCAAATTCTTCCATGATGCTCTTCGAAAAAGCTCTTTCCTAGCTTCCGGAGTAAAATCTATTGGCTGTACAAAACCATTAGAGAAAAAAACTATCGCCAAAAAGAAAACGGCGGATGTGATCTTGTACAATTGTAAAGAAAGTCATACAAAATATTTTCTATTAAATGTTCCTCGCTCAATGTTTCAATACGCTTCGCGTAAAAACCTGTCACCGAGAGGACAAATGGACGACGATGCATCGGACATAGAAAATTGAACATATCGTTAAGGCCTAATGATAAATTACGTGAAACCCTGTACAATTATCACTATGTCATACTATGAAGATGGTGCATAATACCATTGTACACTAGCGAACGGCTTAAGGCTATTGAAATAACTAAGTGCTCTGAGGTGCATTATTAGAAGAGAACAATTAGGGTTAGGTATCTCTTACTTGGTCCGATAGTTACTTCGTGATCTACTAAGAGATTGAAAAGAAGCTTGTACAATATGTTACTCTTGAATGACATAAGAACAAAGATGAGCAGCAAAATTAGGAATTGAAAAAATCATCGAGGAAAGAATAAAAGCATTTCGTCTAATGGTTACTCGAGACGTTCGTCTAAATAAAAACTTCGACTATTACCGAAATGTTTGCGGGTGCATTCTTTGCAATAAATATGTACGCTGACAAGCAGTTATTTAGTTTGCCTCCATTTGAAAAAGTTTCGTCGAGCGGAGCAGCGGACATTTCCCGTGTCAATCGACGGGAGGAGGCTATAAAGTATAAAAAAGTAGCGCCGTGCGAATGGAATGTCTGTGTATGGAACGATTATATTCGCGGGGTGAAGACGATATCTCTGAGGCTCTCGTCGACCGTGCAAAAACAAATTACCTTTCGCTCTATCTTACATATAAATTCGTCCCTCTAATCGGTAATAAACGTTAAATCGTTAAAGGCCATTTGGAAACGCTGCGTTCCATCAAAGGAAACCACATAATTTAATAAGATTTACCTACGATCGAACATCCTTACTCTAACGAAACACTCGAAGGCACGATTCTCCATATTTTGTTCTCTACGCGGATTACAGATTCCCTTCCGGTTCTATGCGCGGCGCACTACGGTTTACAATAGACAAAAGTGCCCAGCAATGCTCGAACGTTGGACGCGTCGATCTTCCGCTCTTATTTAGAAACTGTGCGTTACATAGTTAATCAGAAAGAAAATTACATATTACACTCTACTTAGTCGTTCTCGCCGAATACACACGTTGGTAGCTGATTCTCCGTCTCTGTATTATATTGTTCTATGTACAATACTATTGTAGATAGCAAGGTCTCGTTCCCTATTACTTTACCTATCGGGTCTTCACACTGTGGCAAGTCGAAGGCACCATTGTTCATTGAGCTGAGATGATCGGTCGATACAACAGAAGAGAAACGTGGTAAAATAGAGATACGTGTATTACCGCGAGTCTAATATTCTCTCACCATACTAGATAGTAGAAGGCACAATCGTTGAACGAGTACGCGAATAATGTCTCTAATCCGAACAAGAAAAGTGAAGAGGAAACGTTTCACAGGTAGATCCATACGTATATGTAAACATAGAAATTCAGAATCATGACAACTGCATCAGTGTACGCCGACGTAAAGGCTAAAACAATACCGTTCCGTTCGCGATCCAACCGGAGTAAACCGGAAGTCCCTAAATATGTGCCAGAGAAGAATCGCCCTCGAACTCGACGAGTCGATCACGTTCTCGCGCGTTACACGAGCTACTCGCGCGAGAAAGAGAGCATCGGCTGGCCTCATATATAGATCGCCTCGGAGCCCTTGTTGCTTTGGTGACCGCCTCCGGCGCTGTACGCGTTCGGCGAGGCCATGCACTCGGACCAGTCGCTGTTCGAGTGAGGCGAACTAGAAGACCAGTGTCCCGGACTGTCCGGCGACGGTGTCGGAAAGCTTTCTGGCGCTTGCATGAGATGCTGCGGCGTTACATCCGGTCCCGAATGATGGGACGGTGGTGTCAAGTACTGGTAGTACTGCTGCGTCTGTTGCTGCTGCTGTTGCTGCTGTTGTTGTTGCGTGTTCTGCTGTTGTTGCTGCTGCTGTTGTTGCTGTTGGATCTGCTGTTGCGTCTGCTGCATCTGCTGTTGCTGTTGCTGTTGTTGTTGCTGACTGGAGGAATACGGCAGGTTCTCGAAGTCGAAGCCGACGGGAGGCATGCCGCCGTGCTTTTGGTGCGTCGCCTGTCTCATGGCAGCGATGTGGGTGGGCGAAGTCGGTAACGACGGCCGACTTTTGGCAGGCGACGGCGATCCCATGTAGCTGGCCTGCGGCGACAACGTCATGTTCGATTGCACCGAGTGCGGCGGCGATTGATTGCTATACGGTGGCGACAACGTGTTCACCATGCCCTGCGCTTGCCGTTGGTGCGGCGCTAGGAGCTGGTCGTGAAAGTTAGGCAACCCGTAGTTGGTCGTGAACGTGTCCAGCCCCAGCTGCTGCAGACCCTGCATGGACTGGCCTTTTATGCAGTCTTCGTACGGAGGCGGCTGTTTCGCTGTAGCCGTGTGACCCACCAGCTGAGTGTTGCTGTACAAACTCGCGCTGTCATAAGGACTTGGCAGATTTCCTTCTGCGCCCTCCGCTCCCTGAGGAATCTCCTGGTTTGGGGGCTGTGCGCCGCGTTTCGCCGGCGGCTTCTTCACCGACGGCTTTCGCCTCACCACTACCACGCCACCTTCCGATTCCGGACTGTTTGGGTTCCCGGTGGTGCCCGTCTTCGGTCGCTTCTTCGACTTGGTCTGCTTCGGCGCGGAACCGATCACCGTCGGGTGTGTGATCAGTTGAGGATGATTCGGTGATCCTGCAACGGAGAATGTAAGAACATTGATATCATCGAAGAAAGAAGAATTTTTTAAAAGAGGTAAAACAGGTAAAATACAATGAAATACACTTACCCATGAGAGGACCGTTCGGTATGACAGTGACCATCTGCGGGGATCTAGGCACGTGTTCGTCGAGCAATCTCACGATGTCGTGATGCAGTCTCTCGCTAGCTACGTCTCTAGGTAACCGATCCATGTGATCGGTGATCTCTCTGTTAGCGAAGGTGTCCAGCAACGCTTTGCACGCCTCGAAGCTGCCTTCTCTGGCAGCGAGGAACAACGGTGTCTCGTCCTTGTCGTCTTGGGCGTCCCTGTTCGCTCCGTGAACAAGCAGTATGTTGACAGCGTCGACGTTGTTCACTGCCGCGGCCCAATGAAGCGCAGTTTTGCCGCTGTTGTCGGCAGCGTTGATATCGGCGTCGGCGTTGATGAGATCCTCGACCATTCCTTCGGTGGCCAAGCGTGCTGCCAGGATCAGAGGCGTGGTACCGTCGTGCATACGAGCGTTCAGATTCGTCGCTCTGTTCCGCAGGAGTATTTGGAAGACTCCCATAGCGTCGGCAGCAACGGCGGAGTGAAGTGGCGTTCTGCCAGTGTTGTCTTGAGAGTTTGCATCCGCTCCAGCGTCGAGTAGTCTCTTCGCTGCGTCGGCTCTGGCGTAACGAGCTGCTAGGTGAAGAGACGTCTCACCGCTCTTGTCGGTCGTGGCATTCAAGTCCGCACCCTGGGCCACCAAGTCGGCTATCACAGCTGCCGTGCCGTCGCTCTCGTCTTCCTCTTCGCCGGTGTCCAATCCTCCACCGCGTACCGCGGCCACCATCAACGGTGTCATTCCGCAAGGTCCTCTGGCGTCCACGTCTTGTCCATGTTCCAAGCTCGGCGGTGTCAACACACCAGCGTCCGGTCTGCGTATCTCCGCGGCATCCAAGTGTTGTTGCGTCCACATTCGAGGCTCTGTTTCTTCGTAGTCTGTAATGGCAGTGTGATCGCTGGCGTATCCAGGCTCTATGGCTCTCATCCTCTTCGAAGGTGGTAGATCCGATTCGTCGTCCGACCATTGTTGAGCTCGACCATTCCCAACGTCCAGATCCATGCAGTTCACCGATGGTTGCTTGTTCAAGTTTCTCATCTCTTGACCATCCGGACCTCTTCTTCGAGATCTTCGCCGCTGTCCGCTTCCGCTGCTGGTCCGCAGGAATCCTTCGGGGAACCACGTAACGCCAACCGCACGTTTCCTTTGCGCGGTGACCAGAACACCCACCAGCATTCCACCGAGCACCACGATAACGACGCCGATGAAGACGTACTTGTAATTAGTCGGCGTGTCGGGGTACTCTTGCGGGCCCACGACACCGCGGACTTGCTCGATAGGGAAACCTCCGGACAGAGAATGTTTGGACGCGGTAGCTGCCAAGTATTCCGCAGCCTCGTTTGCTGAAGGGAAGCACACCGCTCCTTGAGTACCGGTGCATTTTCTGTTGTCGATTTCCAAATAGGCGATCACTCCGTTCTGGGTGTTCGTGTACATGGTGGTTGGCCGACCGAAGAAGTTTGTTGGCACACCGGGCTCTCTCCAAGGGTAGATCATTTCGTTGCCGAGTTCGTCTTGCTTCACTCTCAAGGTAGTTCGAAGCTCGTGGCCGATGTCTCGTAGGAATGTTACCACGCGGGATCTGAAGCTCTGCATGTCCATCCTGACTACCACCGAGATCACACCTTCTGCCAGCGATGGAGGTTCTCCGTCACAGTCCAAACCATCCCAGTTACACTCTTCGTTGTTGCAGCCGTAATCGCAGTGTCCGTTGGCGTAGTGTTTGCGGCAGTAGGCGTCGTAGATTGGACTGTAAAAGTGGTAGATCACAAGTTAGTTTATCTGTGTCAATATTAAAGTATAGCAATACTATTAATTCTTATAATGGCAACCAAATAAGGGAGTAGCTTTAAAACTTCGGCGTTTAAGATTGTCCAAAGAGAAACGAATATTAAGAAGTGTCCGAAGAATGAATATTCAGAGCAGTTTTAAGATGTGTGTTTAGAAGGACGTAGAAAATTGTTGAAGTAATTATAGCGACTGACCATCCGGTTGCTAGCAAAAGGATTAAATTCGAATGATTACAAATTGTGCGACTACTTACTTGCACGGAGCGAGTTTCTTCTCGCAATCCCTTCCATCGAAAAGACATTGGGCATTGTTGCATTCGTCGTCGCAAACGTCGTTCATGAACACGTCCCAGCAGTTGATAGGAGCCGTGCAATTCCTCCACGGATTGATACCCAAGGAACAATCGTTTCCGTCGAACTTGCAAGCGTGCGTGTTGCACTCTTCGTCGCAGTGACGATTACCAGACTTCTCCTCGCACCTGTTCTCGACACACTTCTTCCTCTCCATTTCCAAATCCTGCTCGTACGCGTTCATGGTCTTCGGTATGTTCGCGCTGGTCCTTCCGAAGATGCCTCCTCCGTAGTTGGGATCATAAATCTCGCAGTTCTTCCCGGTCCATTTGGCAGGACAATCGCAGGCGTAGTCACCGAGAAGATTCTTGCAGACCGCGTTCGACTGTTGGCAAGGATTACTGGCGCATTCGTCTCTGGCGTCGATTTCGCAGTGTGTGCCGGTGGTTCCAGGAGGACAGTAACATCTGTAGCCAACGTCCGTCTCAGCTACCCGACAAGTGCCGCCGTTTAGACAGGGCTGTCTGTCGCAGTAAGAGCCAGCGAACTCGCAGTTGTTTCCGTAATAGTCGTTGGGACAGAGACACTTGTGGCCAGCTTGTTTCGCCGTGCAAACACCACCGTTTTGGCAGGGTGAGCTGTCGCAGAAGTTCACCTTGACCTCGCAGTGCCGTCCCATGTATCCAGGTTTGCAGTTGCAGTGGTAGTTGTTGATCAGCTGCACGCAATCCTGAGTTCCTGGCGAGGCACACGGATTCGACAGACACTCGTTGATGTCACCCTCGCACCTGGGTCCCACGAAACCTGGTGGACACTTGCATTCGAATCCTCCGACCTTGTCCGTGCAGGTTCCATTGTTGTGGCAAGTGTCGACGGCACAGTCGTCGACGTTCAGTTCGCAGATAAATCCGAGAGTGCCAGGAGGACAGGAACAGCTGAAGTTGCTGATCAGATCGTGACAGATACCGCCGTTCTGACAAGGATTCGGTCTACAGTCGTCCACGTTCAGCTCGCAATTCTGCCCTTGGAAACCCTTGGTGCATTGACACTGGTACGAGCCAACCAAATCTTTGCACGTGGCGCCGTTCTGGCAGGGGGCAGAGTCGCATTCGTTAACTTCTTCTTGGCAGTAGGAGCCCGTGTAGCCTTCGAGACAATGGCAACGATGACTGTTGCCAATATCCTCGCAAGTACCGTTGTTGCAAAGGTTCTTCTCGGGAACGGACTTTCTGATGGCAGCGTCTTTACAGGATACCATCTCGACGTCGCAAACTTTTCCCGTCCATCCTGGGGAACAGTTGCAATGATACTTGTTCTTGTGTTGGACGCAGGTCGCCTGGTTCTCGCAAGGATTGTCCGCGCACCAGTCGACGAACTGGTCGCATCTGGTCCCGGTGTAACCGTAAGGGCAGTGACAAGTGTAATATTGTACATGGTCGTGACAAGTAGCACCGTTCAGGCAAGGGGAACTGTCACATTCGTTGATCCGGTATTGGCAGTTCGAACCAGTGTAACCTGGCTCGCAGACGCAAGTGTAATTGTTAATCCCATCGATGCACTTGCCGCCGTTCATGCAACTGCTGTCTGTGCAGTCCTCGTCGTTCGTTTGGCAGTTGATACCCGAGAAACCGAGTTGACATTGGCAGGTGTACGAGTTTACGTACTCTTTGCAAATCGCCCCGTTCTGACAGGGTTGGGACTGACACTCGTCCACGTCGATTTCGCAGTGTTTGCCGCTGAAACCGTCCACGCAGAGACAAGTGTAGTCACCGATGCCGTCCAAACAGGTGCCGCCATTTTGACAAGGGACTGAAATAAATAAGATTTGTTAATTGTCTTGTAAATAACACTTTACAGAGAACGGGGAATATTTGATAATTCGGAGCGAAACTTTGTTGATCAAATGTAGCCAACGTATTTTGACGTATAGTACCATATTGTATTTTACAAATATAATAAAATATGGCTTAAACGAAATACTGGTGTGAAAAGAAAGTAATTTAAGGTAAAGTAAAATTAAATTTATTTATTCGAGAGATGAACTTTAATGAAAATATTTTCTTATTTATTCTTTTTGGCAAAAAATCATCGAACAAATCAATCTTATTCATTATAGTTCATTTATTATTCATTAAATTTCATAAAATACCGAAACTACTTTCTTGACAACCGAATAGTATTTTAGGGGTTGTAGGAAGGATTTTATACTTACAGGAAGCGCAATCGTCGGTGTTGATGACGCAATCCCTACCCTCGTAGCCCTTCGCGCAGAGACACTGATAAGAACCGTTAGTATTCCTGCATGTAGCGCCATTTCTGCACGGAGACGTCATTACACACTCGTCGACGTCCTCGTCGCAGAGTCTACCCGTGTAACCGACCGTGCAGGTGCAGGCAAAGTCGAGGAAATTCGATGACGGTGAACACTTGGCGCCATGGAGACATCTGGAACAAAATTTCATCCATGTTGAATTCAACTATCTATGGATGCTTCTATTCTCGTGAACAAAAACTATCATACGAATATCGAGGAGTGTTAACTCAGAATTGCTATGATCATCCCTTAAAGTCAAGTACAATGTTGCGGCTACATGTTCAATATAAAATCGCCGCGATGAGAAACAGACCGGTGATGAACAACCCCTAATAAAATTTCATCAATGTTGAATTGAACTCGACCGAATCAAATTTCGATGGATAATTGTATTCTCGTGAATCATCCCTATGATCATCCCTTGAAGTCAAGTACAATGTTGCGGCTACATGTTCAATATAAAATCGCCGCGATGAGAAACAGACCGGTGATAAACAACCCCTAATAAAATTTCATCAATGTTGAATTCAACTCGACCGAATCAAATTTCGATGGATGCTTGTATTCTCGTGAACATGAACTATCATAGGAATATCGAGGAGCGTTAACTCGGAAAGCTATGATCATCCCTTAAAGTCAAGTACAATGTTGCAGCTACATGTTCAATATAAAATCGCCGCGATAAGAAACAGCCCCGTAATGAACAACCCCTAAGAAGCAACAGAGGAAAGGGGTTGTCGAGTAGATAATTGAAGCGAATACTGAGTCTCTTTGCGAAGTGTTCCGTTGAAACGACACGAAGCAATACAGGATAATCCGTTAAGGATAATGATTGATGAGGGGAATGATCGTACTTGTTTGGCGAGCAAGGATCCAGCTTGTCCTCGCAGTTCCGTCCAGTATGGGGTAGTTCGCAGACGCACTTGTAGTCGTTGACAAGGTCGATGCAGGAGCCTCCATTCTGGCAGGGGTTGTTCGCGCAGTCGTCGATGTTGGTCTCGCAGTTGGTACCAGCGTATCCGGCGAGGCATTTGCAACTGTAGCTGTTGAGGTGGTTGTTACAAGTGCCACCGTGTTGGCAGGGATTCGAGCCGCACTCGTCTATGTCGGCCTCGCATCTCTTGCCACCATAACCGGGCGAGCAATGGCAGATGAACTGGTTGATACCGTCCTCGCAGGTGCCGCCGTTCACACAGGGGTTGCTGGCGCACTCGTCCACGTCGCTGAGACACCTAGCATCGTAATAGCCGCGAGGGCACTCGCACCGGAACCCGTTCGTTATGTCGATGCAACGGCCCCCGTTCGCGCAAGGATTGCTCGCGCACTCGTTTATGTCTGTCTCGCAGTGCTGCCCGGTGAAGCCAGGCTCACACTCGCACGAATACCTGGAATAAGAGACATCGTATCCACTGAGGATGGAAGAAATGATAACGTTAGACCAGACCAAGATTTTGCCTGATTAGGGGTCGACGCGCAGAGAACTCTCTCCGTGCCCTCCGTACAAGGGAGGAGCACTTTCTCACGTAAACGAACGGGTAGATCAATTTTGCCTGATTGTCGCTAATCTTTTCTTTTTTATCCGCAAGTTCGATCGGTTTTAATAATTCTTAGTCTTTCGTAGGTCATGGCATTTTTGGATCGGAGCTTGATACGACTCGTTCGAGACTCGTTTTCTCGTGTGGGCCAAGCGTACGTTGTGGATCAGTGCTGGGTAAAATTCGAATTGATAATACAAGCGGCTACACGATTCCAATAAAGCAAACGTTTGTTATTCTTTAAATTAAATACTATTTCGAAAGATATCTTAGTTCGAAAATGATACTCACGATTTTAGGGAAAATCGATCGTTTGCTACAGAGGTCGCTGGGTTGAAATTTCTTTAAATTCAAACTTGAAATTTCCCTCAATTTAAACTCGACGTTTCCATCAATTTAAACTTGAAATTTCCCCAAATTTCACAATTTCACAATTTTCTACTCGTCAACTTTAAAATTTGACTATTTCAATTTCACCATTTCTCAGTTTTGCATCTTTCCGAATTTACAATTATACCATTTTCAACTGTAGAACTTTAGCATATTAAAAGTGGCCTTACTCACCGCTCATCATGCTACGCTTTTTCATGTCGCGAATTCCGTGACGCGAATTAGGCTTACACCCAGCCAAAAGAAGTTTCACTTCAAAAATATTTGTAACCCCTATTTGTCGCTCCATGAACCACCAGGCCAAAAAATGTTTCAATCTAGCCCTTTCCAACAAAAACTTTTCCAACCCCTGATTTACTATTCGCTATTGAAAACAATATTTTACCCAGCTCTTCTAACTCACAACCAGCTTGAATCTTCCACGAAGATCGCTTCCCACCAGACACCAAATAATTGCTCGACAAGATGCAAATTATTTTCCAGAGGACCACCGTGTCCTCCTGTATGATATGGTTTCTCGCAAGTCCAAATCACTGACCAACGAATTTCTACTCACCTGTTGATGCCGTCAATGCATCTCGCTCCGTTTCTGCAGGGGTTGCTGTAGCACTCGTTCACGTTCACCTCGCAGTTCGTCCCGGAAGTTCCGGGCCTGCAAATGCACTGATAACCGTTGATACGATCCTCGCATCTTCCGCCGAATTGGCAAGGATTGCTCTCGCACTCGTCGATCTGTATTTGACAGAGTTTCCCGGTGAATCCTGGGAAGCAGTTGCAGCTGAAACTATTTTCTCCGTCGATGCAGGTGCCGCTGTGGCAGGGATTCGATTGGCAGTCGTTGATGTTCGTCTCGCAGGAAGCTCCGGTGAATCCTGGCGGACAGTCGCAGGTGTATTTCGCTATGGAGTCTTGACAAATTCCGCCGTTCTTGCACGGTGATGACGCGCAGTCGTCTATGTTGATCTGGCAATGGGAACCCGCGAAACCGTTCGCGCAAGTGCATTTGAACGAGTTGATCAGATCGGTGCAGATGCCGCCGTTCAAACACGGCTTGGCTGCGCACTCGTCGATGTCGATCTCGCACTGCGTGCCAGTGAAACCTGCAAACAAATATGCCGACATTAAAGTAATCAGTCTCTTCAAAATGCTAACACATATTTTTCTGATTGGGCTTAACCCTTAGCACTAAAAATTGTTGTACTATTATTTAAATAATTGTTTACACTATCAGATATGTCGGTATCTAACCAATTACTACACATTTAAGTATTGTATGAGGTATTATATCAATTTCATATTTATCAACTTTAAAAAACATAGAGAATGGAAATATTGTAGGTCAGAAGAAACGTTTAATTTTCGAGTTAAAATACCTCCGAGTACAAAGGGTTAACACTAAACGTACCGAACCTTAAAAATAACTGGTACATGTTCCCTTATAAAAATAACAAGATTTTAGTTAGATGTTCTTAAATTAATATCTTCAAAGTAACTGTTTCGATCAATTTTTAATCGAATAGCTATTTTGCTATAATGCCTAACGTTTTGGTTCTAGGTTGAACCTTTTTCAAAGGTACAATGCGTCGAAAAACCAAAAAAAATATATATGTATTGAAAAGTAAAAAGGTAAAGTCTTATACAAATCGAATCATACCAGTTCAATGTTTAAATTACACAAGTAAAGTTAATAGCAAGTATGTAATATTTTCTTCATTTTCAATACATCTATATTACATACTTTTCAATATATATATTTCTTTTTGGATTTGAGACGCAATTTACCTTCGAAAAAGGTTCAAACAATAGAATAAAAATAGCTATTTTAAAATTAAAAAAGCTAGTAATTTAAAAATATTTTAGTTAGACTTGTAATATGTGCTCCATTAAAGACATCTATACAATCGTTTCTTACGTAATTATTTTTATTATAAAATGATGTAGTTTTGTGATGGTAGATTTAGTGTTAAATAGAATCTTATTTTCCTCTTTGAATTGTTCCAATAAAATTATAAGTAACCTTTGCTTATTCCATTAAAAAAGGTTAAAAAATGTTGGTTCCCTGAGGAGAATTTCAGACAACAATTACTATTGTGTACAAATATCCACAGTCCAATTATAGCTTACAAAGGTCTTTAAAGAGGAGTAAGATGTTTATTCTTTTACGAAAATCTAGAAATATAGCTCACACGCATCAAACGTCTTTTAACAGGAATGATAACGATAAAATTGTTAGTGCATACAATAATTACATGTATATGCAGGTTTGGTGTCTTGTACACCTGACAAACACCAACTTTATTAGCTTTAAAAAAAGCGTTCTTAATTAAACACGAGAGTATAAACAATGTACTAAAGTCAACATTTTAATATGAAAGAGTAATAAAAAGTCCCTGTACGCTGAATTAAAATTCTGCATCGATGGAGATTTAATCAGTTTCGGCAAGAACTTCTTCGGCAAAGAAATTTTGCAGTTTTCGTCTCGAACCGCGCACAATTACCCGAGATTAAGAAGTTCCTGACAAAAAGTACGGTTTATCGATCGGATCCAGGTGAAAGTAGTAACGGTACCGAACATTTTCGGTCGTCCAGGCCCGATCCATCCGCGATCGTTTCTTTCCGTGTTAAAACGCGTAACTCGGAAAATTACAAACATTCTCAGGGGCGAATGAAGTCGTCGAAGAGGCGGCTACCGTAATTAGCCTTAATTAGACGCATACAGAAGAGGAGCGCGGAGGAAGAACAAAACTGGTCCGGATGGTGGCACAGCTAATTGCATCTTTGATCGATCGATTCCTCGCGCTTTTTTCCCACCGTCTTCTCATCTTCGTTGCACAGTGATCCGGGGATGCCGATAATAGCGGCAATTATCGGGAGTAATTAGACTCTACAGATCGCTATCTCTGCAAGAAAATTGCCAGACCAGATGGTCCCAATTCTCAACATTGCTAACAAGAAACCCTGAAACTTTTGCCCGTTTCGAAGACCGCTTTCTGCGAGAAAATAATTGACTGTTCTCGATTGAGTTATTACGCTGACAGTTTCAATTTTAACGATGACAGTGTCAGCGGGGGTTCGTTCAAATTTTATAAATACATTTTCCTTTATATCGATGCTATATTCGTTTATAAAAGATGTATCGATGCTTTCAATTTAACTTAGAAAATAATTCACCGTTCTCGATTGAGTTATTACGCTTGGCAGTTTCAATTTTAACGATGACAGTGTCAGCAGGGGGTTCTTTACTATTTTATAAATAAATCTTCTTTTCTATCGATGGTGTATTTCTTTATAAAAATGCATCGATGCTTTCAATTTTTACTTAGAAGCGATTCTGCAATTTATTAACTTCAAATTTCGACGTTTTGATACCTATGTTCAGATCATCCTCAATAAAATTAATCATTAATCAGTGTTAAATTAATCAGTGATATTAGCAACAGGATATAAGCATCAAAATCGGTTTACAATTAGTGAACCACCGATGTATATCACTGAGGAATAAGCATTTATAAAAAAAATTAAAGTATGTAACATAATGATAGAACCTGTGCGCCGATAAGAAATTACAAGCTGAGTTATCAGAAACGTTATTACGTTGAGTATCCGGTAATCCAATTTTTGACTGGTCCTTCAGCGCACACTTCGGGTGCAGCAGAAGGTTGTTTAACCTCTGAGCGGTGTAAACAGCATAATCTAACTTGTAGACGGGAGCCAGACGAAACACAGAAAAGAGGAAGAGAAGAGTTATCGGTGAACAGTTGTTCGGTAACATGGGACGCGTCCTCGCCCTAGGTGGTCTAATTAAATGACTGCTGTCCCAGGCGAAATAAATTGTATTAATTACGATCGAATTAAATAATTCATTGAAAAGATGGTCCCCGAGGAAACGGGTCAACTAAATGCGGAGTTTATCTTCTGGGAACCGCGGAGAAGCTCCTCTGAAGTCGGCCCGGCAACCAGTATCCTGCCAGCGTGTGGTAATCTTCGGGTTTTGCTGAATAAGATAGCAGCCCGGCTGTTTCGCGATAATTAAACTTAACGTATGAATTAATTGCGAATTAAGTATGAGGCGGCGCGAGCGAAATCCTTGGGTACACGCGAAAGTCGATCGAGTTTGATTCGTAGATAAAGCATAGGCCGCCGCATCCGCTAATTTGGCGAACGTGTTGCTTTCCGAGCGAGACAATGCCCTTAATTGGAGGAAAACTAATTAAGAAGAGCACAACGGGGAATTCAACGTAACGAGAACCGAGCCACGACTATCGATAGATTCTTTAGCCGTGTATGGGGGACTTCTCAATGGAGAGAAAGTTATCGGTCAGGACGCTTGGCCTTCCGCGTTATAAAGGTTCCATGCTGATCCAACCGGCAGTTGGATCCAGAAACTTTATTTCGGATGCGATCACCGATACTATATAGCTCCTCATAGAACGCGGTGAATAATACTGAAAAGCTGACGTTAACCCCTTGCCGTACTATTTTCTTTACAATTAAAGCGATCGAAACACGTCTTCATCCCTAAAACTGTACAAGAGAAAAGATAATTTATATCTTTCCTAGGAAAAAGGTTAAAATTGATATCCCTTAATGAGTTTGTTACGTTAAAAAATGATATTCTGAAATTTTGTTGATTATCAATTCTATTGATTACTAACAAATCAAATTTTATTTCATTTGGAAAGTATAGGAAGTTTATTTAAATGATTGTTTATTCTTTAACGGTTCGTTACATTCTAAAATTCGCTGAAGACTGTTATTTTATAATCGAATATCGATTGTTAATAGCAAATCGATCGTCGGTTCGTAATGACGACCAGCAGCAGACGATCGAACATTGAAAATATTTAAATAGATACCTACATAAGGGTTAAATGAAATTGGACTGTTCCATTTGTCCAGAAGCTGATGAGCAAAGAGGTTCGTGTACTGTTTTCGAGATGCAGCGGCGAGATTGTTTGCATCGGAAGATTATGCGAGGCAGAGATATCCCACAATCTGTAGAGACAGTTTACCAGTAAACGGGCAATAACATTCCACGGAGTCAACCATCGAACCTAAACTATTAATTCCTGCGGGTCCCGCGGAGCACCGAAGTCCTCTAGGAATTCTTTCGCATTGTTCCGCAATCTTCGGTCCCGTTATCCACCGCCATGCTTCGATTTCTGCTTGATTCGTTTCCGTATCGCGATCCCAGGACGAAGGTCTAGGGAACGTGAAAGCCACAAAGCAGTCCGGCCATCATCTTCATCATCGTTCAGGCACACGTGATCTCGGTCTTCGTGCTCTCCTACGCAGCTCCTCGGGACCTTCGACAGCCATTGTTAGGCCGTGTGAATTATGACCGCGTTCGAATCTTCATTTTGAAATCGGGGAATCGAAAACATTCTTCGGTTTCATTTGCTTACTTTTATTTCGCCTTTCGAACTTCAGGACCTTCGACTTTTTCATTGTCGAACCATCTAATTTACAATAACATATATTCATATTTTCACCGCACTGGTTCGATCAAATACTACTACTTAAGCAATTTTGCAAATTACCGACGATTGATTTGCTATTAAAAATCGATATTCGATTATAAAATAACAGTCTTTAGCGAATTTTAGGATGTAACGAACCGTTAAAGAATAAACAATCATTTAAATAAACCTCCTATACATTCCAAATGAAATAAAATTTGATTCGTTCGTAATCAATATAATTGATAATCAACAAAATTGAAATTTAAATAAACCTCCTATACTTCAACTATTTATTCATCTGGAGAAACGAGTGGAAACGTCTTAATTCCATTAACGAACAATAAAAATGTGCGCGGTCAGGTGTCCTTCTCTGAATGGTACAAGACAATAAAAATGAGTTTCGAAACAGGATTCTTCCACCCTTCGATTTCCGCTACACCGTGCACAACGTGTGACAATGTTCCTGTCTGAGAAATTCGAAACCACAGGAAGAACATGCTGGCGATCGACATTCAAGGGTATACTGCCACACGTTTACGACACTCGTAAAGCTACCCACTTATTCCAGAAATTTACGACACCGAGTACAATCATGAGTACAATCAGTTCGTAAATAAAACTCGCATAAAGCCGCCTCGGAATTCGAAAGTGGAACAAAATCAACCGAACAAAACGAACTTCGTTTAAAATCGATCTTGCCGGAGAAAACATATTTGCAAAAATCCACGAAGAAAGAGAGTCTCGAAGCCAAGACACTTTGTTTCGCCGTAGACATTTTACAAGAGAATCTTATTTGTTGAACAGAGTGGTTAGGACCTCGAAGACAGGCTTAATAAAAGAATTAATAAAAACAAAGTCTTAAATAATCAGGGAAAAAAGAAACATTTTAAGGTAAAATAGTATTTTAAGTATCCAAGTAAAGAACTTTAATAAATAAGATATTTTCTCTTCTGTTCGTTGATTTTTTACCAAAGAGAATAAATAAGAAAATATTTTATTCATTAAAGTTCGTCGTTTGAATAGAGAAATTCGGTTTTATTTCACTTTAAAATACCGAAAATGAATAAGAGAATTTAATTTAATTACTGTTAGAAAAATTTAGTTTTCTATCTGTATACTTGCGATTGATGTAAAAGTTTCCATAGAGGTGGTGAGATTTATTAGAAGAATGATTTGTAAAGTAGTAGCTCGACTAATAGAAATGTAAATATTGTAAACAGAAATTTGCAAGAATAAAAATCCACGGGAACGAGGATTTTTGATCCATCGACACTGGAATATCTCCGCGTGATTTCGCCATTGGGAAAAATGGCGGACAGTCTCGCGGGAAACGGAAGAGGCGAGAGAATCGTATCGGCAGTGGTGTTTGCTCGTGTCTGCGCAGCCAACTCCCACGTTTGGCCAGGCGTGTTCGTATAATTGTAATCTATTGCTTCGCCAGTGTTCTCGAACCAGCCTACGCGCATTGATAAACTATGCGAAACCTAGCTCGCGGATGCACTTCTCCGGGATCCGTCCTCCTCGAACCCCTTCCTCTTCGGCTGCGTTCGGATCGCCTCTCACCTGTCCCTGTCCTTTTCTTTCGCTTCAGCGACGCTTGCTTGCTACGTCTCTGTGTGCACATGGATCCGAGAGCCTAACGAGCCTGAGCACGTGTGCGCCACTTCTCTTGTGCGCAGGGTGTGTTTCGAGCTGCCTCGAAGTCGATTAAAGGAAAATGAATCGGGTCTTAGGCGATCCCACCACGGTGGAAGCCATTCGACGGACGCCGCCATTTTGGTACGACGCACACTGGCCAATTGCATGTGAGAATTGAAGAAACGAGGATTTCTGTGCGAGACACATCGCACAGTGGGCAATTTGGACGATATTTCTTTCATATAATGATTTATTTTGATTCGTCGTATCGATCGAATCGGGATCGGTGTCTTTGAAGTACACCGTTCCTTCTCTTGAAATTTTGTACAAGTTTAACGAATTTGATCAAGGTTCAAAAACGTTCGTACCATAATCTCCTATATTCTATAAAGTTTCAGCTTCAATTAAAAAACAAATTTTGATCGCTCTATCTGATTTCTATCGAAAGTTCTTTGATTTTGAAACAATATTCCTCCGAATTGCCCACTCTGCGATGTGTCTCACACAGAAATCCTCGTTTCTTCAATTCTCATATGCATATGCACATGTATATACGTGTACACACATATTTCAATATTGTTTTTAACAAGTACTTTGATACTTCATATTTTTAGGGAATTTCAAGAAATAATTTAATTTGATGTATCTTTAATATTAGATTGTAAGTTAAAATTGTAAGCTAAAGTTGAGATATTTATTCACAGATTTATTCAATAATAATATGTTTCTCATTCTGTTCTACGTAACTTCCCGTGCAAACCTCAATTTTATCTTCAATTCTTAATTTGAGAATGCTACGAATATTCTTTAACAATAAACTTCGAGAAGCGAGACGCGGATTGCGAAAGTTTGTACAAATATATATACTTTTACAGAGAAACTGTTGATACCTCGTTGAATTCGATCATTTTTATACAGAGACACGTAGTTATTACACCTTACATAAAAAAATGTTCTAAATATATATAAATTGATATTAGAGAAGCCTTCTAAATCTTCAACGTAAAAATACTTGTAACGAGAGTTTGTTTAAAAAGTCAAATAAAAGAGAGTGCTCATTTACTTCCAGTCGTGTATCTCCATATAATGATTTATTTTGATTCGTCGTATCGATCGAATCGGGATCGGTGTCTTTGAAGTGCAGCGTTCCTTCTGCGATCATCATAATCACTCGATGCCGGTATCATGTTCTCGGATCACGCTCCGTATGTAGGAAGCGCACGACGACCTGGCTCATTCAAATTAGAAAACCAATATCTCGTTAAAGACCACCGATCTATTTCGAAGCGGAGTAGATTCGATGGAAAGCGGTGTGTTCGCGTAGGATGCACGTGCGCTCGATGGGTGGCGACGATGTTGATTAACAATGTGCACGATGCACTCTGTTGCTTCACGCATAAATTACGTCCCACGTGGAATTCGCGATTCATCGTGAATACAAGTTGAATGGACTAGTTCCGTGACACCGATAACTAGTTCCGGCGAT
Source organism: Lasioglossum morio (assembly GCA_916610235.2). NCBI lineage: Eukaryota > Metazoa > Arthropoda > Insecta > Hymenoptera > Halictidae > Lasioglossum > Lasioglossum morio. The sequence goes on from OU744323.1 coordinate 1,334,967, forward strand.
GTCTTATCTTCTCGCACATTTTTCCTCGGTGACCATTTTCATTTTGTTTAAATGAATTTCTTTAAAGCAAGTTACCGCAGTACCATCTTAAATCTAAAGTTAATCTTCAAGTTCACAGTATGATTTGTTATTCCCAGTGGCGACTCAAGTCAAGTGTAGAAAATTTTGGGGCTCTCAAACTCAAGTTAGAAACAGAAGTTGCACGAACACTCTTCTAAGCTGCTTAACACATTACCGACCGGTTATTATTGTATAATTTTGAAAAATCTATAATTATCTATAAACTATAATCTATAATTCTAAAAATCTATAATCTATAACTTTCATTGCGAACTAACAAGTCACCTTCAATAAAGTCATCAAATAGTTTCATTAAAGATCGCAATATAAAAGAAAATTTCTATGCAATCTTTTGATACAGCAGAATTATTGAAAACCCTATTAATAGGCTTGCGGTAGGTAAAGTGTTAGCAAAAAAGAAAAGTAGAAAGTTCTGTACTCGGTGTTGAAACGCGTGCAGCAACGGTTGAAATAAATAGCACATATCGCGGTTTGTTCGATCTTCAGATTCCTATCGCGCCATTTAACGGAGCAACACGAATTCCATCGGATAAAGCTGCGAGAACACGATTCTTCTTTCGCATTATCTTGCTGGCGAGGTCGAGAGCAGACAATCCGAAACGATTTTCGAAAAGGATAATTCCCGGGGGGGGGGGGGGGATCGGGCTAATTGCCACAATTACAGCGCAACACGGCGCAGATAACCGGAATTTATTTGGCGCATCGCGGCCATTTTTTTCGCTAACGACCTCGCTCGCGTTCGAGACGATAACGAGAGAAAGGGGTTCGGAGTGGTTGCGGTGTGTCCCCTCGTTTCCTCGTGTACGGGCCTGACGAGGCCCTCTTTTTCATTCGATTCGGTGAATAACGCACGACCGCAACCCGTTCGCCGCCGATTCGACTTCTCGCCGCGACTCGTCGTTACGTAGCTGAGCGCGTATTAACGTCATCAACCGACCGAAAGGGACGACCACGACGGACAAGCAAGGTGAATTCTGCTTGCTCAGGTAGCAACCCCGGTGATCCGCGACCGTTAATCGCGAAAATCATCCGGCCACAGGTGCACCGTGTGCCTCTCTCACCTTGCTCTTCTTCCGCGCTGCTCGACCTTTCACCTGCGGCCACCGGCATCCCTCCCCTGCCCAGTCCTCCCTGATCACTCGAAACACTCGTCTTATTATACTTGCCGGCATTACAGCCGGCTTTTATAGACTGGCACGTACCGCGTTTAATCGGAACACCCGAGCAACAGTCGAGACACCGCACAGTGGCCAATTCGGACGAAATTTATTTCAAAATCAAAGAACTTTCGATAGAAATCAATATTGAAATATGTGTATACACGAATATACATGTGCATATGCATGTGAGAATTGAAGAAACGAGGATTTTTGTGAAAGACACGTCGCACAGTGGGCAATTCGGACGAATATTGTTTCAAAATCAAAGAATTTTCAATAGAAATCAGGTAGAGCGGTGAAATTTGTTTTTTAATTGAAGCTGAAACTTTATAGAATATGGGAAAAATTAAGAGATTATGTTACGAACGTTTTTTAACCTTGATCAAATTCGTTAAACTTGTACAATTTCAAGGCAATTCGGACGAAATTTCTTTCAAAATCAAATAACTTTCGATAGAAATCAGATAGACCGATGAAATTTGTTTTTTAATTGAAGCTGAAACTTTATAGAATATGGGAAAAATTAAGAGATTATGTTACGAACGTTTTTAACCTTGATCAAATTCGTTAAACTTGTACAATTTCAAGGCAATTCGGACGAAATTTCTTTCAAAATCAAAGAACTTTCGATAGAAATCAGATAGACCGATGAAATTTGTTTTTTAATTGAAGATGAAACTTTATAGAATACTAGCTGTATCCGCGACTTTATCCACGTGCAATAACAAATCCTGGTTGATTGTTAACGTAATGAAATTTCCAATCGCCAAGGTGGTCTCGGATAGAGATAGAGATATTATTTTTCGACAAGAAAATTTCACGAAATTAATTAATAAATGATTACGATAAGTGGGTAGGCATAATTTTGATAATGAATTTTAATGTAATAGAGTAATAGAGATATGAGTATTATCCTAATATCCTAATTAAATTACCCGCAACATTTCCCCCACCTAAATCCCACTCTTAATCATTCACGAAAAATCAAGGTGACAACGGCAGTATTATTTTGACCGTGGTCGGAGTAACTGCGTTCCGTTCCTTCTCACGATTTTCGATTATGTGTTTTGTGCTTCGCACTTATTAAAACGCGCAAATGGCATTGTTCTGTTGATCCGACGAAGGAACGTAAGATCCTCAAAAAATTGTAAGTACCTATATTTGACATTAGTATTTCATAACCCAGAATTAATATTCTTATGTATAAAAATGGATATAAGATATTCATAAAACAACGTATGAATCTGGTCTCTGAGTCATTAGACGCGGCGTTTCTTCCGGAAACTGTTTAATGCCCTCGAAAATTGATATTGTTTCTCCATGAAACCTTTCAACCCCCCATTCACCCCATTCAGATTGTATCAATGAGCATTAAGACCAAGTTTCAAGCAAATCGTATCGCGAACAAAATATTCCTCATACAAACGTTGCAACCCCTTTTCACCCCCTTAGGGGTTGAATTTCGAAATATCCTTTCTTATCCCTTGTATATGCCATTGATAAACTTGCAAGGGTCACGTGATATCCCCACTCGCATGACAAATTATTATTTAGTGGATTACTTACTAATAATAAAAAAACTTATTAATTGAAAGTATCTAAAACCGTACAGCAAAAAGAGGTGATGAGAAAGTTGTTGTCGCTTCAGTGTGTACACACCTTAAACCTAAATGTTCCTTACACGATCACGTTTGATTCGAACATTACGAACACGGTTTAAGCTTTGCTACAAGAATCTTAAACTAAAATGTTGTTTCCCGCGTTGAATAAAATTTTTGAAATTGTGTAACTATAAATTCAGTGAAACACCAGAGAACACCTGCTACACCGTTAACAAAATGGCGAAAGCGACTTGTTGTATCACCCGCACAAAGAGCTCTCTCCGATAACGCTTAGTCTGGGAATCTGGTTTCTTTCGAGAATCGGCTGAAATTGAAGACGCGGGAAGACAATAAAACCACTTTCCTTACGAGATTTCGGGTTCGCTCGTGGCTGAATTACGCGAATGATTCCTGCAAATGAGACAGCCCTCGAGAAGTTGATTGGCTGTGGTTCCCGTTAATGCGCGAATTCCGTGACGGTTTCCTTTTTTCATAATTAGAGAGGATCTGGGTAGCCTATCGGCCGAAGAGGAGCCGCGCCAAATGATCCGGCCGAAATAAGTTAAATACGCCCAATGAAGTCATCATCATTTACCGTCGGCGATACTCTGCAACGAGCCGGCCCCGCGATTGCTGGGACCTGTAGGCGATTCGATCGCTCCTGATTCCGTGGAAATATCTCGATTCGGACCGGTACAAGGGTCCGAATCCCTTCGGAGGATCACGTACCATTCTCAAAGGGTTCCGCGACCGCATCGTCTGCGAACGATCTGTCCGATCAGCCTCGTCAATTTACTTGAAGGATTGCTTCGAGTCTTTCTTCAAAAATATGTTTGACAACTTCTCTCGCCTCTACAAAGGCTGATGGTCTTCTCAAAGGCAAAACCTATTTTCGATATTATTTTAATGAAAATTGACCTCCTTGGTTTGCTCAATTAAATTTATCCCGTTCAACCATTGTCAGTATAAATAGGTGTAGATCTGACCACTACCATTTAGCTTTTTCCCTGGCACGCATTGATCCTGAGTGTAGTTGTGGGGATGGAGATGAGTCGCTGAATCATGTTTTGTGGCAGTGTGATTTGTACAATGAGGAGAGACTCTCATTGATTAATAACTTAGTAAAATAGATTTTCAGCTTCCAATGGATGTCTCAGTAATGATAGCCAAACCTAATATTAGGGTCTGTCATTACATGTTATCATTTTTTAAAAGCTGTGGCCTTAAAGTATAAGTTTTTTTTCTCTCTCTCTCTCTGTTCATACACTGTTCCTATTAATCATATGTTCGTATTGTAATATTTGTATTTCTACAAGAAACCTATTCTGTTTTGTAATCTTCATACTCTGTACTGTATGTAGTGTATTTCTGTTTTGTAATTATGTTGTAATAACTCATATGAGATTTTCTAAAGTAAAAAAAAAAATAGTTGAAGAAACGCGACCTTCTCCTTGTTTCCCAGTAAAAGGAAACCGAGTTTTTGTCCCTCTCTCTCTCTGCCAGATACCGTCGTAGAAGGGCAAGATAGAGTGGGGACACACAATGTCTACGATTACTGCTTAACCCTTAGCACTCGAGTGGCGACTATGAGGCGCCATTAGAAATTGCTGTACCATTATTGAGAATATTGTTTAAATTATTAGATATGTAGGTATCTAATCAATTACTGAACATTTAAGTATTTCATAAGGTATAATAGCAATTTCATACCCACCAAATTTAAAATCTCATAAAAAATGGCAATATTTTAAGTCGGAAGAAATGTTTAATTTTCGAGTTAATATAGCTCCGAGTGCGAAGGGTTAAGTATTGTATGAGGTATTATATCAATTTTATATCTACCAAATTTAAAAAATCATAGAGAATGGGAATATTCTAGGTTAGAAGAAATGTTTGATTTTCGAGTTGAAATAGCTCCGAGTGCAAAGTGTCAAACATCGGTTACAAAAGAATAGAATTTGATTTTGTCCTAGAAGAAACGTATTTAATTTAATTGACTTTGCTTGCGACGATGTTTGCTGCGGATGTTTATGCAATTTTCAATTTTTCTAGGCAAATTTCACGAGAGTGTAAACGAATAAAATCTGAAATAAATAAAACTCGTACTAAATTCTGTGGCATTTTATATATTGTAGCTGAAACAATGAAGTACCGAAGAATGAATTTTCCATAAAGCTCGAGTAAAATGAACTATTGAAGATGCTGAATAAAATAAACGTTCTGGACGTTCGTTGTTGAAAGTTGCTCTCGGACTCTACAGAATATTTGCGAACTGTGTCAGTCCAGGGAGCAGCGAATCGCTAAAGACTAGAAAATTACGAAAGTCATTCCTGCACGCCTCATAGTTGAACGTTTCCTCGGACTCGGTCTCGCGATTTCTTTCTGGAACCTAATCCCTCTTCGCCTACCGTGGAAAACTGTGTGCCTGGGGAGGATGCACCATCGGGGCGTTGCACACGAAAATGACGGCATTACCCACGCCTCTATTTTCATAAAAACCCTCCGGGGCTACTGTATATCTGGCGAAGTTAACTGTAAATCCTGGGAGACCTTCCGGGGGCAAGCCTCTGTCCGTATGCGTGTCTTTCGAAGAGAATATTCGCGGAGTTTACGATGGATTTCGAGATATTAACACGATCGGACGGACGGAGCCGAGGCTCTTGCTTCCTTTTGCCTGTCACAGCCGAACCGAACAGTGATTTCTAATCCGAGATTGGCTACTTGCCGAGCCATCCTATCGAATCCGTTTTCGATTGGATTTAATTAATGCCTTTACAAAACTTCTTTTACTTTTATAACTTCTACGAATATCATTTATTTTACTGAGTTTTTCCCCATTGTTCGTTTCGCACTTCCGATCATAATTCTTCGTTAATAGATACAATGATCACTCAGAAATACGTTTGTCTTTTCTCATTTTTACTTTGCTTGCATATTTTGCAATAGCTTTTTACAAATTTATTGAAATTTTGATAGGACAACGTCTGTCGGGTCAGCTAGTATTAAATACATTTAATAATATTTTTTCTAAAATATAGTTATTTCTATGCGGGATGTTTTTATTATTTTTTCGATCATTAATTGTGGATAACTTTTCTTTTTGTCGATCGTATGTTTTCCAAGAAAATAGTGATTGCATCTGTGAATTATTAAAATATCACAACAGGTGATGTTCCGTTGATGAGAACACGTTTAAAATAATTTTTGAAATATGTCAACTTACTTGCTTAATGTTCTCATCAACAGAATATCACCTTTTGTGAATGTTTTTTAATAATTCACAGACGCAATCACTATTCTTGAAAAGGGTCTAAACAAAGACCGAAACGTCGAAATGAATACACCCCTCAAATTCTATATAATTCAATTAATTGAAATTTATATAATAAACCCTCTTAAATTATATACAAGTACTATATATTATAAAATTGCTTTCAATTAAATTGATCGAACCGGTGCGCCAAGAACATCAACTTTGTTTAAACATACAATCGAGAAAAAGAAGTTATTTTTTGATAACGTTCGTACTCCATAAATGCATGCAGAGTTTCACCTTCACCTTTTATGTGTTTTTAATAATTTACAGACGCAATCACTATTTTCTTGAAAAGGATCTAAACGTCGAAATAAATATATTGCAAAATAGCTTTCAATTAAATTGATCGAACCGGTGCGCCAAGAACATCAACTTTGATTAATTGCAGAGTTCCGCAAATGTTTCATATAATCAAAAGTGTTCGCTGACTTCGAGTCGAGTACAGAAACTTTCGTTGAGCCGGTAGCGATAAAATAAATCTGTAAATCTACGAAGCTTTCGATGTTATTCTTCATCGGCAATTTGAATGGCTGATAATTGAGGCTCGCTGACCATCGGCCGTAATGTTACCGATCATTTGCATGTACCCGTTACTATTTTCGTTTTACGTTCCCACTGAGTGTGCTGCCGCGAAATAAATTGGTAATAACGATAACGGTCGAGGATTTCCAGGATGGCGGATAGCGTTTTGTTCGATTAGATGCCGCACCTTCGACGCTCGTCGAAGAGAAAAAAATCGCGTGGAATCGGAAAACTTGTGGGTCTCCGGCTTCCAAGTGAACTCCACCCTGTCGTTTATACACGTCCGAGTGTCTAACTGTAAATCGGTGGTAGCGGGAGGGCGGCGGCTTGGGGTCGCGTCGGATCGCCGGAAGAACTAGAAAAATTCCGGAAGCCGCTCGTAAAGCCGACTGCGTTTCTGCAAACCGCGGAGCATCGCTGGAATTCCCCCGTTGAATTCCTGCTACGCGTGTAACGCCGGTTGAATTTCGTTTACCGGCTCGCTCCGGCCAGGAATATTGCCTAGCCGAGATTCTTCGTGGTCTTTCCATCTCTCCTGCTCGCTCTTTCTCTCTCGTTCCTCCTCGATGTATACCATTGGCCGGGCCCTGCGTTTCCGCGCGATCGCAACAACGATTACAGGACTTTCGTTTCGAGATGGCCGACCGGGCAACGGCGCGGCGCGGCGCGCGGCGTCCTGCAGCTTTCGACGGCGCCTTGCCACTTTGCGGAAAATTTATCAGCCGATGGGAACCGCCGGCCACCGGCCCGGCCAGAACCGCTGTTCATTTGTCGAGATGAATTGGAGAAGTTATCCGGTTGACGTGAAATATTGGACCGAGCTTCCGGGAACTGAAATCGAATAGCCCCGCACCGCAGACCCTGGCGATGCCTCGTCGAACGTTCGAGCACACTGCCTCCGCGCGATCCAATGCGAAAGATTACATTGCTGCTCAAGTTTAATGCAGCTACTTTTGTCCTCGAACCCTCGAAAAACTCTCCTCGGCTACCACGAATCCTGTATTCTTCTCATTTTCCTATCGGTCGGTTACTCTGGCTATTTATTCCTGATCCATTGTATCATCGCGTACACTACACATTTATCGATCAAGTGGAATCAAAGTGAATTGACTTTTGTCTTTGTTAGAATAGTATTGAATTCAATATGCACGATCACTATTGGTCAAGTTTATGTTTAGATCAAGTCGTCGCTATGTGGCGCTGTGTGTTTTTGTTCTTTTTCTTTTCTGCACTGTCGCTGTCTTTAGTCTTACTTCTTCTTCCGGGCTTATTCTGTTTGTTCCCTTGCCGGTCACATGTTTTGTAACACGTTAAATAAATATCCGAAGTACAAGAAGTAATCATTACTACTTCAATTTTCTTGAAATTGTACATCGAGTGATAATGATGATCGTAGAAGGAACGCTGTACTTCAAAGACACCGATCCCGATTCAACCGATACGACGAATCAAAATAAATCATTATATGTAGATACACGACGGGAAGAAAATGAGCACTCTCTTTTCTGACTTTTTAAACAAACTCGTGTTACAAGTATTTTTACGTTGAAGATGTAGAATGCTTCTCTAAAATCAATTTATATATATTTAGAACATTTTTTTATTCTTGAAATTGTACAAGTTTAACGAATTTGATCATGGTTAAAAAAACGTTCGTACCATAATCTCCCTATTTGTCCCATATTCTACAAAGTTCCAGCTTGAATTGAAAAATAATTTCATCGGTCTATCTGATTTCTATCGAAAGTTCTTTGATTTTTAAACAAATTTGGTCCGAATTGTCCAGTGTGCGCCGCTCCGGGGCCGGTATATAATCCGTAATTTTGCTTTTCATCTCGCGAAGGGAATGGTAAAAAGGTATTCGAACGGTGGTTTCGCAGCGAGATCCGTGCCCGCGCCACAAACCAGAAAGCCAGCAATTAGCAGCAAAGAGACGAAACTGCTATCCGCGATATCCCGAGAGCCAACAGTATCCGCGAATGGCAACAATCAACTATGTCCCTCTGCCAGCGGCCGGAGAGCTTCCTGAAACTCTGAATAAGGCCGAGAACTGGTCGCCGGCGTTCAGGACCGATGTAAAATAAAGTCCACGGGTCCCGGGGCTCCGCGATTCCCAAGCCGGTGGTTCGCGATGTGCCTCGCGGACGAGTTCTCCCGAGAGCTCGCGTTTTTTCACCGGCAGGCCGCTTGATTAATCGCTCGTAATTGGCCGGCCCCGTTGCGTGACTGGAAACGGACGCCCGGCCCGAGAAAACTCGAGACACTGTCACCTGAATCGCCATTTTTCCGCACGCCAGCTCGACAATTCGCCCAACCCTTTTCCTATCCTCTGTGTCGCGTGCGAAAATCTTGCCAGAGCACGGACGCTTCTGCAAATCGATATTTTTCTCGAGAAATTTCAAGAACGGCCGTCCCCAGCTGCAACTCGAGGTCTGGCAGTAAGAGTTAATGTAAAACTATATTGTTTATATCCTCTGTATTATATGTTCTTCGTATAATTGTATTATATTCACCTGTAGGTACTTTTTTATTTATAAATGATGTCTCGGAAACGTCATCGGTTTGGAACGCCAAATTTTAGAACGATTTCAAGAGAATTATAAAATTTCTGTCGAACGGAGATTTTGAATCTTGCAGGAAAATAATTTTCAAAGTGAATTCGATTAGGCTCTGTAAAATGATGTTATGCATGCCTTCGTTGACGCGAAATAGTATTAATTCGAAAGCTTAAAATTCAATTGTGAGGCAAATCAAAGGATGTCAGCATTCGTTCAAGCAACAGTCGCCATTGTTACAATATTATATTAAATGCAATGTGCCCTACAGTAACAACTGAAAAAAATACGCGATTTCAACTATCGTGCCGCGCGTTACGATATCGAATAATTCCAATTAATGAAGCAATTTTCCATCTTTAATTAACAATTTTAGGAAATTTGAAATATCAAGGAAATTATAACTAAGTTTTCTCGAACTTTGTGTCTCATAATATTTTTGCACAAACGTTCCACAATTTATTTCCTAAATGTCTTTGGTTCTTAGAACAACGATTAATGCTTTTATTTTTCCTGTCTCACGCAGACGTTAGGTCAGGAATTTTTTGTTTTATAATATTTTTGCACAAACCTTCCACAATTTATTTCCTAAATGTTTTTGGCTCCTAGAACAACAGTTGATGCCTTTATTTTTTCCTGTCTCACGCAGAAGTTAGCTGACCAAACGAAACCGTGTATCTGTTCGTTCGCTCGAAACGGTTTGTTTAACAATTGATTGTGGCTGGCATTTCAGCGAATCTCGTTAGCGCGAGAATGGAATCGAAGGTAAACCGACACCAAAGTCGAAGCAGGCTTCGGATACGTCGTATCCCGGTTTCAAAACATTCTTCTCGGTTCGTTTAGCTTTGATTAGACTCCGCGAAGACGCTGATGAGGCTCGTCTAAGGAGTGGTTCTCTCTCTCTCTCTCTTTCTTTCTTTCTTTCTCTGTGTCTCGATTCGACACGATTCCCGTGAACGAGAGCGGAGAGTTTGTAAGAAATTCCAATTATCTTAATGTTGCCGGCAACGTGTAGCTTTCCGACGGAATTTTACCTCGTTTCGAATATCCTGTCCTTTGGGCAGATGATCTTTTTGCATGCGTTTGACAAGAAGTCGATTAAACGAGCGTTACCATTTCAGTACCGACATTGTGTTATTAGGCGGAGAAGCTATGCCGCGTTTACAACTTTTTCGTTTAATCGGTGTAAACGCTGTAAATTTTAAATTGCAAAAGAATCGTCGAGGTTTGCGCGCAAGAAAGTTACTTGGACGTTTCTACTTGAGATGCTGTAGATAATGTTAGAAATAGGTATTAGACTGTTTCAATTAGTGTGGTGTATTGCAATAATGATTTTGTACATGTAATAATTAATCCTTGCTAAGAGTGTAAGACTTTTTCGAGAGCACTGGACTTGTTGAGTAATTTACTGAACGTTAAGAACGTGATATTCAGGTCAATGTTAATTTAATACCACCGAGGTTAATTTTGTCTATTTGATTCGAGCTATAATTAGACCGCAGTGATTTAATCAGCAAAATTTCGTACAGCTTTGGTTTTAATTTATTGGGAATTTCTTTGAAGTTGACAAATTAGTTTTTTTTTTAGTACTGTCAATGGAATTCTAAAAACGTTTAATGCAACCTTTGCAGAGTTAAGACAATTTCCGGAGGAAAAAAGAGCAAGTGAAATCAATTTCGATCAAGTTGAAAAAATTCGGGAAGCAGAATTTTGCCTTCCGTTGAATCGGTCGCGCCAGGGGCGGACAAATTGCGCCGCCCTTCGATGCATGAAAATTATAAGCGTTATCCCGCGGAACCTTTTGCGAGGCTGCAACGAACTCTGACCTAAACATCGACTGCTGTATAATCGACCTTAAACTCGCACCGTTCAAATTACCTTTCCCCAGGTTGCGTCTGGCGAATGAACGAACATCGAACTGCCTCGAAACTCGAACATTGTCCAATTATATCATTTTATACAGAACAATTTGGTCAATAACGAATTACACAGCGTAGAAAAGTATGCCTTTAGCTGTAAACTCATGTAACCATTATTAAGATATACATATTTAATTCCCCCTGGAAAGAAATCGATTTTAAAAAATGACGGTACATACAGTTTAATGACAACCAATTCTATGTAAAAAATTAATTTTTTCATCAGTCATTCTACTTCCTCGAAAAGCTTATAAAATTGTGTATTTTAGAATGAACACTGCGATAAACAATTAATTTTTTGATCAATCATTAAAAATTGTTTACAGAATTATGGAAAGTCGTTCTCAAAATTTTTATATACCGGAACGTGAATTGAGAACAAGAGCGGGTTTTCAAACACTTAAACCAGAAACTACTTATGGATTAATTATTCCAATAAATCGCATTATTGCAAAATCGTGCACTATTTATAATCGTATTGATTTCTTCATTGAATCTTCACAAACTTTTCAAATGCAACTTATTATTTTTTTTGCGCATGTCCCTTCTTTGTTATTAGACGAGCAGTCTTGTATCTATCTCTTTTCTAATTCTAAACACTTATGTAAAAGTCTTATTAAAGCAAACACAGACTTATAATTAATATTGCACAAGTTTATTAATAAAGACGCACGTGTTGTGATTAGATATACATGCAAGAAGTGTGCAGTCATAGAAAATACAAAAAGAATAGAATAGAAAGAGGGCGGCTAAAATATAGAATTTATTTCAAATACCGTAATAAATATAATAAATAATAATAAAATTAGATTCTTCTAGTTAGTCTTTCTAGAATAGTGTTCTTTACATGATACTTTATGAATAGATAAATGAATTTTGTCTGCGTTTTAGCAATTCTTGCCTGAATGGTTTAACCCTCATCCACACGGGTAACTTTTTATACTATTCTGCATGAATTTGAAATAGGTACCCGGGTACGACGTCGTGTGAATGAGGATTAACAAAACTCGATGAAAATCCGCGTGTCAGTGAACGGTGCAAAAGGGAAACTGTAAGTAGGCAACCGTGCGTGAAGGGATGAAGAAAGAGCAGCGGACAGTTCTTCCGAATTAGAATGCGGCCATCGACATTTTTGCAGATGGTCGCCCGTTTCATCACCTCTTATGTCGATGCCCGATGCAATCGGCCTCATTCCCTTTGCGGGTCTCGCGTTTCGCGTTGGAAAAATGCCGACTGGTCTCCTCATTTCTCCCGCCTCTTCGTGGTAGCCGGTTCATCGGCTTCCTGGCGGGCGACGCCATATTTTAATGAATATTACGCACGCACGCACGTACGCATGCACGCGATATCGTTCGTACGCTTCCGAGGATATCAGGAGGACGATCCTCGTCGAACGTCACCGGTATATTTCATCGTTAGCCTTCTCAATTCGCTCGTAGGCATCCCTTGGTTCCCGTGGAACGGTGCCCCGGCACGGAATATGACGCGGCGAGTGTGTTCCTTCCTTCTTTTTCACTCGATCCGAGTCAAACTGCACGCGAAACTAACTGTTTTACTTTTTTAATCGTGGTTATAAGCCGGGCGCGGGGTTTCGTCCTCGAATTCGGCCCCCGGACGCTCGTAAATCCCTCCGCCAACTAATTACCTGCTAACACGCCGGCGATAAGTCCTGAATATTCGGAACTTGATTTAAGGCGCAGCCACAATTCACTGTAATGCGAATTAATAAATATTTATGAAGCACAATTGCCTGCGCTTTCGCGACTACCAGTATTATTAACGCTAAAACTACCGACCACTGGAAACGAGTAAAAAGGTTTAGCTGATCGAAACGACAAGGTTCTATTTATTTAGGTTTCGTGGAATTTTTATTGCAATATGTTCTTGGATAAAGAAATTTATCGAATCATTGTATCCAACATTATACCCAATAATTATTAAATTAAAAATGTAAGACCGGTCTGCTTGCTTAGAATTGTGCGTTTATAGTCAAATGTTAGTCCTTTGTCTTGCGATTCATTTCATAGCCACAGAATTTCTTTGTCGATCCTAATTTCCTATGAGAAATTAATAAATGGTATCCATTGTGTATATTTAATAACTCGTGTGAAATAATCGATAGATAAAAGAATTAATGCATCAATATTTCAAGAGAAATATCATCAACGTACGAAACAGATAAAATTGATACTCCAGTGTTGATAGTATTCGATTTGTAAACTAACGATCTTCTGGCAGGGTTATAAAATTTCTTTGACGTTTTCGTTGTGGAATTAACTAGTCTAGCAATGTGCAACTGTCAGAAACCTTTCGCAGATAGTTCGTTTATCGATCAAATAAAATCGAAGGATTAAAGCGAAGAGAAATGACTTTTGACAGCACGTCCTTCTTCGATATCAATGTTCGATTCGTGTGCAAGAGCTCGGGAATCTTCGCGATCCTTCGATTTGCGAGCAGTTCGAAGTGGAACCGAGAGCGGCAGTAATCGTAAAACCGTGGAAAGGATCGCGAGCTTCGAGGGAGGAATCCGGTTACAGGATACCTGGATGCTCGCATGCCGCGATAATTAGCGTGCCCCTGAAAAATCAGTCTGCATTTGCATAATCCGGTTGGATTATGCGGTGCAAACATTGCTGCCATTACGGTTTAGCTATCGGCCGCGGTATTAGATTAATTAGCTGCCGTCTTTTCTCGACAATAACCGATGAAATTATGAAGCAAATTTTGAAATGAAAAACGATCGGCTAGTGGTGACATGTCTACATTTGTTCTGGCTGTAGGAAAATCTGGAGAATCATCACTAACATGATGATTGCATTGTTTGTTGCGCAAAGCGCCACTAAAAATTGCCACTGTATTATTTAGTAAACTTGGATCTTCATAAACTTGAAGTATTTTATAAATCTCGACATTCTGAACAATTTTTCCCTGTGTAAATAATAGGCAGTCTCTTCTAGTCTTTTAAGTATTTACAAAAACCTATCGTATAACATATTTGAAACAATTTTTACTTCACTATGTTCCTGTCTAAGAAGATTGACAGACAAATAAATGAAAACAAATAAAAATCACGATTTTTCCCTGTGTAAATAATAGGCAGTCTCTTCTAGTCTTTTAAATATTTACAAAAACCTATCATATAACATATTTGAAACAATTTTTACTTCACTATGTTCTTATCTAAGAAGATTGACAGACAAATAAATTGAAACAAATAAAAATCACGATTGCATTAGTATTATTTCATCGAGCTGGCTCCTTTTTACACAGCGAGAATCGAGAAGACGAATAAAAGTGGTACAGAAAGAGAAAAGAGAAAAACTAAAAAAAAATCACTGCGTAGAAGTGAAACATCTTGCAGACTAGTAATGTTTAGAAGTAAATTAAGATTGTAAAATAATCCAGTAAATAATCCTAATGAATCGACAACAAGATATCAGGACGAACTCTCGATGCAGTATTTGCAGGACATTTAGACAAAATTGAATTAAGAATATTTATATCATATTTTAGAAATAAGCATAACCCAATTGCTTCAATGATAGAATCATAGAAAATCATAGAAAAAAATAATGTACGATTAAAATTTGCGACGCAAGGAAGGAGAACGTATGGGAAAGAAAGATACATAGTAGACAGCATTTCGTATATTCTCTCCTTCTTGATTTTGATCGTTCATTAATTTTTTCTATGATTTTCTATGATTCTGTCATTACAGCGAATTAGACTTACACCCTGCCAAAAGAAGTATCACTTGAACAAAGGGAGGAGGCCTTGAAATGGTGAGGACAGAAGAGAAAAGCGAGGCAAGAGGTTTCTCGGCAGCGGCGCGGCGTGTTCGCAGCCTCGGAGATAACGTATCAGGGTCTCTCTCCGCGGGGAACTCCCTGTCGCGGGCAGAGGAAAAATGCTCCACCGGTGGTGTTGTGACCTGGGTGTGGCTTTGGCCGACGTGTGGAGATCTCTCGCATATGTGTAACCGTTCTGTTCGAGCGGCCCGCGCGGCCCGCGCGGAAAAGAGAGAGCTCCCATCGAGCTCCGGGAGCGTGGAGGGAACACCACCGGCAGCGGCTTATGGGTATCCATGAGAAATACGAATGGACGTTATGCAATCGTCGTGTATATCCCCCTTTGCTTCCTTTTTTCTCGGTCGGGGAACGTTTCGGTGGATGTGTGGGAGTGCTGTTCCCGCCGCGACGCCGCCGCGACGCGGAGCTCAGCTAAGCGGAATGGAGCGGAGCCGCTTAACGGGCGATCGCGCGAAGGCGAACGGGATAACAGCTGATAATTAAAAGCGTTCCGAGGGAAACGATCCACCGTCGATCATCCTTGTCTCGTACACGGTGTCGCGCGAGGAATAACTCGAAAATAAACGTGGAATAAGATTTGTTTATTTCAGACTTCGATTTCCCAAGAGAATCGACTTTAAGAATTATTAGATTAAATGATTGCAGGAGGTCGGATGCGTATGAAATGTTAATACTAAACGTTCCGTTATAAAAATGACAAGATTGATTTTATTTAGACTTTGTGTGGTCCATAATGCAATACGATATCTATAGAACTGTATAATAGATATCTGTACAACTATTCCTTATGAAATCATTTTTGTTGTTTCAATAATTTTAAAATAAAAATTTTGGAACCAGTCATAGTGTTAAAAAGTGAAATCAGCAAGATATTATTGCAACATAAAGAAAGTGGTAACCGATCACAGGAGTCTTTATCGTCAGGTCAGGGTATTGATTTGAATTGAAGGGAAAATGTTACCCTCTCTCTGCCAGCTTGGTCACGCGACCGGTTCGTGACGGAAGCGTGGGGGAACAGTGTCGTGGAGGGGAAGAGTAGAGTAGTCTTAAAAGTAAACGAGGTTGCAACTAGCGACGTTCCCGTCGAATTGAGATTTGATTTTCCGGAAAACGAAGTCCGAAACGAAAGAGTTTCATATATTTTCGGCGTAGAATCCGCCCCTGTTCAACGAGACACTGTATAGAGGGCGTGATTCGCGTCGACGACAGGAATTTACCTCTTCGAATCAGTTTGTTGATTGCTGCTCGGCCGCTCGGTAGTCTTCGATAAGCCGGGATTGGAACAATGCCTCGTAAAATGTTGGATTATGCAGATTTCTATTGCAGATCTGTTATGCGGATTTATATAGTCTATTGTTTACGTAAGCCATTCGGACGAGCGGTGCGTGCAATTTACAGATGTGTTTGTTTCAACGCTTCCTGTCAGTGGGAGCAACTCGTTGATAGCCCGAGGAATACACGGCGATTATTTCTCATCTAGCTTCCAATTAATCCAGTCGCTTGATTCCAAGCGAATCGAGGTTTGTTACGAGATTAGAATAGACACCCGGTGGGTGATTTTTCTGCCGGTTGATTAATTTCATTGTTTGCTTCCGTCAATCTACTGAATAAGTTTGAAACGAGGCATTCAGGTTTCGTGCAGGGAGGGCGATAGATGATCGATAATCCGCGGCGTAATAAAAATATTCCGGCTGAAAGACGGCGCTAATGTCGAAACGCTCGTCAGAGCAAACAATCTGAAAATGATGATCGATGACCGCGCGGTAAATACGAACACCCACTTCGCCGCGAGATAATGAAGACACTGGCTCGCCCCGTGGAATTAATTTTAGTTGTTAGCGGGTCGTTTGTTAGCTGCTCGCCGTTACGAACAAAGTGTCACGCCGTTACCTGCGAATTTATGCGTTCCACATTCTTTCCCGATGCGAAAATTCTAATATCTCCACCTTGATCGTCCTTTCACTCGTCAATTTTTCCTTCTCGCTATATAGTCAACAAATTTTCTTTATTTACGCGGTCGAATAAGCTCCATTTCTTCCAAGCGAATCTTCGAATTCGTTCCAACGAGAAACGAAGAAGCTCGTGTTCTCTGTGTGCATTTCATTAGATGATTAAATTGGAAATTAATCAATTCCTTCACTTAAACGGTTATTAAAAAGTCAATAGGAGCTTCTTTTTCGATTTTTCTCGTATCGAAGTAGGTATGTAAATGATAATAAAACTTTCGCCTATGCAATTCAAAGCAATATAAGGAATTTACATATTTATAGAATTGCACAATTTATTCAGGACTGCTGGATTCTTGCATCAATCACTAGTTTATATTTTGAATAGATTTAAAACGCTCTCTACTTTGCTGGTTCTTTCGTTGTGTAAATTCCGGGAATTTTCTTAAATTATTTTTTATTATATATATTTTATTTTACATATTTATTATATTTTATTTTATATTTTATATATTTATTATATTTTATTATATTTTCTTAAATTAACCAATTATTAGGGTCAGTGTCATAAAACCTTTTGCCTTGCACTCTTCCTTCAGTTACCTAAAAACGGCGGGTTTTTCCCTAGAAAGCATTCAGAAAGGTACAGTACAAGGAGAATTGCAAGAATTATTCTGGTCGCCGAGAACGTGTCTTCTTGATTCTATAAAATAATTTGGGAATTCTCCATAAAAATTAGTTGATCGATTCGAAAGAAAGTACATGGATATGTGGCCTGGATAATGAGTTCGGAGAGCAAGTAGGAATCGGTTCACCGATTTCCTCGAGGAATCCGCGACGTCTATGATACGTGTCTACGCGTCCCGGGTCTCATAGACTCGGTTTCACGGCTGATTTACCGCCTCGACTTGTTGGTAATTGTTCGGGGCGTGGCGGGCCGTGTGTTACCGGCATTGCGGCGATCTCCCACGCGTGAATGCCGCTGACTTATCGATATATATCTGGCGGATTCGACGCCGGCGCGGCACAGACGGGCTTAATTTCAATAAACCGAGAGTCACGACCGCGGCTGAATCACCGCGCGGCATGTGAGCGTTTTCTACGTCTACATCTGTCTAGCCCGTTCGTTCTCGCGAATAAAAAAAACCCCGGACTTATCAAATCGACTCGACGAACATTTGTTACCACATTCACAGGGGGAAATAAATTCGAATGCTGCCTGGAAACTAACCGCGTTGCTGTTTATGCAACCGGTAGGCACTGTAATACCGACTTTACGCCGACTATCATTTTATTATTCGATCGTTTGTGCACACGATTGTCTAAAGTTCGTAGAAGACTCAATATTTTGGAACGATCAACATCCGTGAAATGGATTCACGAAGTAAACATGTGTGAAGGAAGCTCTATTTTTTAAGTGAGAACTTCTTTAGCTTGGGCAGTGAATTAGTCCGATTCGTCACGCTCCGAGGTGAAACGCTATGGAAATTTTCGAGTTGATTTTAAATTCTGATAGTTTTGTGTATCTTGTTTCATTGAAAGATGCCGTTTACTTGGTGCAACAATAAATACGATGGTTTCGCAGTAGATAGCGTTGCGTGTTTAATATGCTCGATGCAATGAAGAGGCCGTTCCTAGAAGTACCTTCATCTTATAACTTCACTGTATGTATCATTAGAATATTAATACTTGTATGGAAATTTCTGCT
Source organism: Lasioglossum morio (assembly GCA_916610235.2). Classification (NCBI taxonomy): domain Eukaryota; kingdom Metazoa; phylum Arthropoda; class Insecta; order Hymenoptera; family Halictidae; genus Lasioglossum; species Lasioglossum morio. The sequence goes on from OU744323.1 coordinate 1,353,584, forward strand.
ACAGGAACAGCTAGAACGATTACAACAGTAAGAAACATATAGATTTCAATGCAACAGTTAATTGACGCGAAAGAATACTTGATTTTTAATTGTCGCTGATCGATTTACTTTGATTATACGCTGTCTCCTTGTTACACAAGCCTCTTCGATAACAAAACAGGTGCCGACAAAGAATAGCTTGTCCAGCAAAATGGATAAGCAAAGCGTTGTGCGTTACGAGTAAAACTATTTTTCCAATTAATTGAACTTTCACGACGCGCGCGTGAGATCGGGACCAAAGGATATTTTTCTATTGTTCACGGAATCTAGATTTCCAAATGAGTAAATCGATACCGATTCCGATTGCCACGATAAGTTTCACGATAATCCACGACTTTCTCGACAATCCTCGATCGTAAATAGTTCTTTTGCAAGCGGCGTCTCCTCCGAAGGATAAACTTTACCACGGCTCTAACATTTCGACGCGGCGCCGTTCACACATAGCTACCACCATACTGTAGACGAGCTGTTCGATAAAGAGGGCATACTCCACTTCCCTGCCGCGGAAAATGTGATTGCGCGTACCATTGCCTGTTCCATACAGTTATCAATGAGTTATGAACGACACCTTGCGTTATACAAAGAAGTTACAGGAGATCTCGTTTTGAAATGCCTCTCAATTCTTACTATTTCTCCTAACCCCTTCCCCTTTTCATTAGATTCCAATTAAATTCTACTCTGTAATCAACGTTGGAGCATGAAATTAATTTAACCCTTCGCTGCATGATTTTTTTTTAATTGGGATGAAACAATTCAGGTCAGTTTTTCGTGTTTCATTTAAGGGAAAAATATTTGAAAAAATTGAAACAACATTTTAAAAATACATTCTTCGTTTATTATAGATTTGTTAACTGTATCAGATATGATACACTATGCAGCGAAGGGTTAAATTAATTATTAAAAAGAAAGACGCCAATGTGCCACTGTGACTTTAACAATTACTTACTAAAAAGAAAAAACTAGATGGAAACATTGTTTCCACTAAGGAAGAACACTAAACCTGAATCCAATGCTAAAAACAATTCTAAGTTTCTTTAACGTCATTTATAAAATGCCGTGGTTAGCTCATAGCCGATTATTTTTAGCGGATAAAGTTCCTCTTATTTCATAATAAGAATTCAGCATTTGCCGATTGGTTCTCTATAAGAAATCGATCACGTCACGATTTTTTTTCTTGCAACCTGTATATCGAGCCTTTCGATCGGTCGCGTCGACGAGGATGAAATGTTTTAGAGAGGCTCTGATCGATGCCAATACCATCGTAATCGTCGTAGGTTAGACGAGAGCAACCAACGGAGAAGACGCTTTGGAACTAACGGAGAAGGAGTTCCGCAGGATCAGCGTTATCTCCGAGTGGAATACTCCTTATCCTCTCATAATGAAGAAGGATGGGCGTGTTTTTCTCACCAGGATTTATGGTACCGTGCTCGTTGCGAAATCTATGCGTCCTCGTCCTTTCGTCCGTTTCACGATTTATCCCCGGCGACTCGATCGCTTGCTAATGGCGTCTAACGGTGCTTTCGATATGATTTCTGTTCATGCGACTTGTTTCAATCGAAATTCATAGTTCTACGCGTCAACGACATAGTCAATGTGGCTTTCGTGACAATTATCTTGTACGTGCGGAATTCATTAAGACAAATATATGCTTTTCGTAATTGTCTTTTGCATGATCTATGGATTCATTAATGAATAAAATAATGCATTCATAAATTCAATAAATACAATAATACATTTATAAATTGAATGAACATTTTTTTTTTTTTTTTTTTTTTTTATTTAAGCTTACCCAGACCCTTAAAGGTGTCTATACAGCTGTACTTAGTTTACATTAAATAATAAGTTTTACATTTTGAGACAGTTTGTGCATCCTTATTGATTAGTATATCCTATTATAAACGCAAGTTACATTCTTTCAAGAAATTAAAAATGCGCAAACACGCCCGAATGTTGGGTCTGGTAAAGAACATATCAGCTTTAAGGGGCAAGGAGAACCCCATCTTGCGTAAGTCATCAGTCAGTCTAGTCCTATGATCATCTAATAAGCAACATTGCCACAAGACATGGTCTAAGTCTTCCTTTTCATAGCCACACTTGCAGTTGGTATGGTCAACAATACCCACACGGGACAGTGAGGCGGCCAGGTTGTAATGATTAGCTCTGATACGATTGACTGTGGTTACAAACTCCCTTTTGAACCTTTCAAAGTTATGGGCAAACCAGGGGGTTCGATTGGGAACGAAAAAGCGCTCAAAGAAGGTTTTGCCCTTAGATGCGCCCTGGTCAGTGATTTTGGCGTTGGTTCGGCTGATTGCCTCTATTTTGAACAGACAAGATGTGTCGGAAAAGGGAACATGCTGCACGTCAATAACGTTGGAATTAGTGGCAGATTTGGCAAGATTATCAGCGTCCTCATTTCCTCGAATGCCTATATGATTGAATGAACATATTTAGTCGATATGGCTTTCGTGACAATTATCTTGTATGTGCGGAATTCATTAAAAAAAATATGTGCTTTTCGTAATTGTCTTTTGTATGCTCTATGGATTCATTAATGAATAAAATAATGCATTCATGAATTCAATAAATACAATAATACATTTATAAATTCAATGAACATATATTTAGTCAATGTGGCTTTCGTACTTTTTTATATGATTCATTAATGAATTCATTGTGATTCATTAAACGGACTCAATTCACACAATTACCTTTCGATATTTAAAATAATTTTTATTTAATTCGTATTTGTTGCTGTGCAGCTTCAATAATGTTCATTGCATGGCTTTCAAATATTATTCTGACGAAAGAAAATTCAAAGATGATATACATGCTATACAAGTGTTAAAAGCGAAATTCTTTCCATTAATCAATCAAAGTAATTTCTATTAATATTTCCGCAGGCATTTGCCACTCCGCGCGCGCTATAATTTCCTCTTTCAGCCGCCATAATGCCGCGCGAGTTCGGAGAACGTAGAAAACACTTTTCTCTCGGTTAGACGTCGTAGAACATTTAACGCGAGGCCGGGAACTCATTACTTTCTTCGTTCACAGTATCGTGCCGTTCTGGTTTGTATCTACTAACCGGATATTGATCGTAAACTAACGAAACGGCGTGGTTTCTTGTGAAAATTAACGGCTTTCTTCTCGAGAAGTTGCAAAATGATTACCTTCGCCGTCGAACAATGGAGCAATGAAATCAAAAAGAAGTGGCTATCTCGAACCTTCCCGCAAACTTCATTTGTTTATACAAATTCCAGTCTGCTCAGCCCAAAACAGTAATAATTGTAACAATCGTTCATAAGAAAAATGACGCGAATCAAGCATAATAATAAACATAGAAATTCTGCTGCAGTTTATAACAAACGTACATGACAATTAACCCAGAGAGTGTCTAAATAAGAACAAATTAAAAATATGGGCAATTGTAGATACATGTTCAAAAGACTCTCCTGTAAAGTGTAAAATCCTATAGAACATTATTGAAGTTACAGTTGAGCAATTATAGTAATTAGTTACAAGCTGACTATTGTTGCATACTGAAACCTGCAGCCCAAAACTTGTGATCGAAATCCTTTCTTCATAAAACAGTAATAATTATAACAATCGTTCATAAGAAAAATGACGCGAATCAAGCATAATAATAAACATAGAAATTCTGCTGCAGTTTATAACAAACGTACATGACAATTAACCCAGAGAGTGTCTAAATAAGAACAAATTAAAAATATGGGCAATTGTAGATACATGTTCAAAAGACTCTCCTGTAAAGTGTAAAATCCTATAGAACATTATTGAAGTTACAGTTGAGCAATTATAGTAATTAGTTACAAGCTGACTATTGTTGCATACTGAAACCTGCAGCCCAAAACTTGTGATCGAAATCCTTTCTTCATAAAACAGTAATAATTATAACAATCGTTCATAAGAAAAATGACGCGAATCAAGCATAATAATAAACATAGAAATTCTGCTGCAGTTTATAACAAACGTACATGACAATTAACCCAGAGAGTGTCTAAATAAGAACAAATTAAAAATATGGGCAATTGTAGATACATGTTCAAAAGACTCTCCTGTAAAGTGTAAAATCCTATAGAACATTATTGAAGTTACAGTTGAGCAATTATAGTAATTAGTTACAAGCTGACTATTGTTGCTTACTGAAACCTGCAGGAGTTCGTTAGTAGATATCTCTTATTTATTTTACCACGTTTTTTTTTCAGTAGAAGGCGGAGTACAGAGTAGGGGCGAAAATAATCCAGGTTTAGCGTAGCTAATAAAATACAAGAAGGCTGTGTGCAACAGTCGGCGCAGTTGCTCGAACAAGTGGAGCAAACGTGGATGCAAATGCGGCGATCTACCGGTGCCGCGATACCTGAGAACGGAGCCGTTTCTCTCCGAGGGTTCCCCATCTCCGTTGTTCGAAGGAGAGCGCGCGATGGTGGGTGTGGTCGCGAAGATATCGGGCTCCGCGCGAAATGCACTCCTGCATCCTGGCTCTCCTGCGCTTCGTGACCTCTATAGGACGGCCGGAGGCTCGCTGCACCGTGCTGCGCCACGCTTAGAGAGCTGCCCCTCTCTTCTTTCTCCTCTCGCTAGCCTAACGGTTCGCCACTACATCTTTTCTCCGCTCCATCTGGAATCTCGATTGACCGCGTGTGGCCGCTCGACTGTCCCCTCGGACTGATCTCCGGGCCCCGACCCATCCGACTGTCCCCGTCTAATGGCGACGCCAGGACAACGAACCATTTTCCTTCGATCCATCCGAGTTAAAGTCCCAGACTTTTCTGGGAACTTGTCACCGAGCTCGATTTATTTCGTGTGCAGATTCGTTGCAGAAATTAAACGAGTTGGGCGACTTCTGACGGGGCCTTTTCAGTTTTCGAAATATATCGTTACGAACTAGAGAAGTTCTGATGGTAAAAGTACAGTAGAAGAAGAAAAGACAATCTCGTTAATGTTTGTTTGCGTTCGATGCATTTTTAAAGTCTTATCCATTTTTATACTCAATATTTAGACTTAATTTAGTCACGAATATTTTATAGAATTATTTGATCAGTAACTCGTAAATAACGTATGAACGAATTACAATCTAGAAGACTGATGTTGAAGATTTCGTTCTAAATTCATGATATCGAAGAATTTGTTCTCGAAATTGAATACAGACAAATTGCTCGATTATTTTAAGACTCAATGTAGAGAATATCCTCTTAATAATAACGTTCCATTGGATTATTTTTAATTTGTTTCTGTAAAACAGAATGAATTCTGCTGGAAGTCAATTAAAGGGTGAAACGAAAGACGCAATGATTTGGTATGCGGTCCCAACGATGTATTATGCACGAATTTCAGAAATTTCAAGAGAAATGAGTCCATCAATCTGTCTGCTAATAAGATCTCGTTTCGGTTTCGTCGTAATGATGTAAGACTGATTGTGTACCTCCTTTAGGAGGAGAGAACCTTGTTAAGAACTCCGGGCTAACTATGATACCTTGATTAACTGTATCTGGGAGCGTATTATCTGCTTTCTGATTGAGTTCTGATGCGTGCTGTTCACGTGGATACGTTGCTTTTATTGGTATGTAACGGGTAAACGCCGCCTGCAGGTTTCTGTGCAATTTAGGTCCCACGAATTTCCAAAAAGCTGTGAGTAAAACTTTAACTTCCCGTTCGCTGAACGAGTCAAAAGAAACTTTATTATCCAATGAAATATTGCAATTATTACAAAGCACTATCGATAGCGTAAATATAAAATATAGCATATAGGTTAAAAAAAATATGACTGTTGTAAATATTGTTTCTCTCTCTATATATATATAGTAGGTTAAGGTAGTTGTAAGTTAGATAATCAAATTTTTGATTATCTATCTATTTCTATTTTTTTTTGTTTATTTATCTATCTACATATCTATCTATATCTAGAGAAAAAAAAAACAAAAAAAAAGTTAGAGATAAGGCTAGAGTGTAAGAGCGAAGGGAGTGGACAAGGAGGAAAATGTGAAAAAGGATTGTAACCCCAAGGGGAATCAACAAAGATATATATACAAAGCACTATCGACCGCGTTCAATATTCGGTAGTCGTACCGTGAAATAATAATTATTAAATCTATGATTATCTTGAAAAGCAAAACGAACAGTAACGAAAGAAACTATACTACCATAATCAGATCCAGAGAATGAAAACGATAGCGAATGCCTCGACTACAGTTCCAGGGAAATTCATTATCGTCTTCAAAAACGAAAAGGAAAGTAGCACAGCCCCTTTTTAAGAATATTCCTACCGCCTAATCCCGGCGATTAATTTATCACACGCTTTCCAAATGGGCCAGCCGCCTTCGTAATTATCTTACCGCGAGATCGGAGATAATGCGCGCGCCATGGTTTTATAAATAGCTAGGGATATTATTTTAAGTCGTTCGGCGAGTTGTACCGCGGCCACGTGCAACGCAACGACCCATGTTACAAAATACTAGCAATTACGCCATACACGGCGAGCGATCGTATTTTCCGTCGTAAATCCAGTCCCGGGGTAACATCTAATGGCACTTAAGGTTCACCGGTGCAACAGCTGCAAATCTGAATCGATTCTGACCTAAACGGTTGAAATAAGGAGTTCAGACAGCCCTACCCTTCCAGCTTCCAATGTATGACTCAATGTTAATATCCAAACCGAATATCAAAGCCTGTCATTACATGTTATCATTTTTTAAGAGCTGCGGCCTTAAAGTATAAGCGTTTGGTTTATACCTTTTGTCTTTATTATAATATTCATGTATCTTTAGAATCCTATTCTGTTTTGTAAATTTTTATTTTCTCTGTATTGTATGTATTGTTTTCTGTATTTCAATTGTGTTGAGATAAATCTCATATGAGATTTTCTATAATAAAAAAAAGGGTTTGCTGGTCCTGAAGAGGGTCGTTGAGAGACGCTGGTCTTTGATGCGAGTCGAAAGACGAGGAGCAGCGTGAATCGGCAGATAGCAGGTCCCCGTTTGGCATCGAGTGTGCACGGAAAGCATGGTAAACGAGGAACAGACGGAACAGCGATAGAACGACGACGACAAAGGACGAACGAGAGAAAGGGAGACGGTCGTAGGATGACGAATGGAAAATAGAGTCGAGCGAGGCGCAGCCTAATCCAATTAAATCGGAATCCCGAGTTTAATCAACACACCGTGGCACGCTGCTACGAGACGGGGCCAAGATGTTCTTTAACCGGGCCTGGTCCAACCATAATTGGCTACCCCCGCGACCGATCCTATCGACAAATCAAACACGAATCATTCTGTGACAGTTCCGCGGCTTACCGTTACCTCCCTTTCCCGATCGAATCGACCACCGTTTCGTTTCATCCAAATCGGACCCTCGAATCGTCACGGCACCTTTTTTCAACTGTTGCGTAACTCGTAACATTCTTGAAAATGCTCGAAATTTCGACCGAAACGTTGAATTAAATGTTCATGTGATATTGTTGCAAATTTGCTTATTGTCACCGATTGATCGAACCAGTGCGCCAATAACATTAATTGCAGTTTTGAACAATTGTCGATCGAAATACAGAGAACTGTTAATAAAAAATATATATAGGAAACTTCATCGTAAGAAACATTACCGGTTCAGCAATGCAGTGTAGTAATCATTGGAAATGCAGAATAGTTGATCATTGAAAATGATCCATATCAGGATCGAAACGTAGAGAATTTATTAATTGCAAGATTGCTTGTTCTTTATTTTGATCGAACCTGTGCGCTGATATCACCACACAGAATTATTCAATGTTACGATCGATATAACACCATTTATATCTGTAATTAATCATCGTTCGAGTATTGAATACCGAAGCCTGGTCAATCACATCGTATAAACATCACCGATGTGGTTCGGATTAATTCCGCAGAATACTCTGCAGCGTGGTTAGAATGCAAGTGTAAACGTGGAAGCGTTAGCCGTTCAAAGTAGCCACGGGGCTAGAGGTCTGTCGTGCATAATTGCCCGACGCGTCGACTCGGTCCAGCTCTCGATTATGAAGTCGGATCGGGGGCAAAAGGTGGTTAAAGTTGATTTACTCGCGCCGCGGCTAGCGTTCTGACACGCTTCTCTGCATCATAATCGAGCCGGCGGAATGGGAACGGGCAAACATCGACGCCCAAAATATTTCCATTTGAAACAGTGCGGAAACCGAGTTGCGTATTCAAAACCCTCGGACAACGAACGATTTCCACATAATTAACAATGCTTAGGACCGTTCACAGCTCTAATTAATAATTTTTTGTAGTAAAAGTTGTTCTAATTACATGTGGACAGATTAGTCTTTCCGATATCCTCAATGAAACAGCTGTTCAGTTAGTTTAATTGCCAGAAATTGAGTGCTTAAATGACAATTTGAATATTCATTAATACAGCATACAGTTATTGTGTATTTATCACACGAATCTTTACGTGGTCAGTGAAATTGTAATAAATTATTTTTTTATAATTTAAAGTGACATTCCTTAATGAAAGACCCAGTACATATTTTGCTCAGAGACTTGCAGTCGAGTTATTACGTTTTTTTGATGCACGTAGTCCTGTGCATTTAACTGAATTCATGAATTAAAGTGAATTATCAGTTTGTTCGATCAACAAAGCGGATTGGTTCGTATAGTCTGCGTTAACACTAGAACTACCGGACAAGTCAAAATGACTGATGCGAATTCTTCTCGATTAGAAATATTAACAGTATAAATATGTTTTTTTGAGAAATTATTTTAGTAAACTTCTCTATTGAAGTACATATTTAAATATCCCGTGTACGAAATCTAAATAAATGCCATATTGTCATTATTAGAAGGCAATGTATGCCAACTGCGTTTAGTGTTCGGTAGTTCTAGTGTTAAATATAAATGTTTTAAATCGTCTATTGCGAGGAACGCCATTTGTGAACACGTATATCGATGATAATATACTGTATCAAATTTTAAGGTCAACGGATAAGAACATTTTCCAACGTTCCACAGTCTCCGTGTCGAGACAGACTTTATATTCGAACGGCGCGAATGAATTCCTTAGAGTCAGCCAATAAGTCTCCGGCCAGAAATCATCTCTCAAACGAATTCAGCAACGTATCTCCCGAACCGTAGAGCGTCGCAAACGACACGGAGAATTACCATTGCGATAGAAAGGCGCGATTACACCCGGTGTGATTGCGCGCGACTTTCTCGGACATAATTCGACCCGCGTCAAGTAGGTTACATTTATCAGTGTTCAATTAACTGTTTCCCCGGCGACGCTTCTAACGCAACACGGGACACAACGAACGTGCGATTAACCGCATTTTGTTGCGTAAAGTAATTGTCGGGTTGGGTAAACTGTCTCCATTTAGTAAATTTATTAGAACATAGGTTCAATTTATTAGGGGTGCAAATAAGTTCCTTCCCCCCTTTTTTACCACGTTTTTATTAGCTCGCTTTCTTGTTTGTGTGTTTATTTGTTCGGTGGAATTCGAATTACTTCCCGATTTTTGCGCCATCTGAAAGAGCGTTCTTTTAACTTTAAGAAGAGTCGTGAAAGCATTCTATGAGTTTCTAGTCGTGTGCAACAATTTCAAGGAATATGGCGTGCGAGAAGCAGCATTTATGTCAGTGCTTCGTCTTTGCATTCCAGCTGAGGAAATCAGCTGTTGAAGCTACTGAAATGGTTTATATAGAACATGAGAAAAGTGATACCAAAGATTTAAAACCGTTAATTTTTATTTAGAAAACGACGATCGTTCAAGTGCACCGAGAAAGTTGTGTGAGGGTGAGTTAGAGCAATAATTGTTTAACGAAATTCCGACCCAGATGCAAGCAGATTTTATATTATTTTATTGATTTTATTGATTTTCTAAGTAATAATTGATCGAACCGTAGCGTCGAGAACATTAAACATTTATTATTTATATTATTTTATGTAATAAAATGTTGAATTTGAATAAAATGGGAAAGAACTTGTGTGCACACCTAATATTAGAACACAGAAAGTTTGATCGAATGTAACTTTCATTAGGTACACTTAAATGGCGATGAGAGAAAACAAGAGTAGACATTTTTCTATAATAAGTCTGCTATTTGTGACATTATGACTCGATCGAACTGCAGCACTTATCCATTTCAGCCGCTCGCGCCTCTGATTACTCGAAGCGTTCAAATAATTATGAACGACAGTTTACATTGCGAATTAAGAGTTATGCAACGAACGTCACTGTAAAAAGAGGCAGTTATTGGAAAAAGGAGAACGTGGAACGTCCAGCCTTGCCTTTCGTTCGTTTCCTCGGTTATGAAGACATTCGTTCGGACTGTGCTCCGGTTTTTCTCGTCATCGAAATTACCACGGTGCTCGATAGAAAAAGGCAACGAAGAAGGGGACTCCCTTTACGCGTTAAATGGCTCGGCCGGGGATTTCAACGGTCGCACAATACCGACGATTGTCAACAGCGTCGTTGCGTAAAAACGCAACCTTCGACGCCGCTTTTCTATTAAAACGTCTCGTTTCGATGAGTTTCCTTTCGAATTGTTCCTCTCATTACCGTTTTCAAAAGCGGCCATATTGTTCCGACGACTCTCGCCAGGAAATTACAAGGTAAATAATTGGCCACATTCTACACATTCTTTTTACACGAATTTTCAAACAATAGACGGCGGAATCACGTAAAAATTGGCCACATTCTACACATTCTTTTTACACGAACTTTCAAACAATAAATGGCGCAATCACGTAAAAATTGGTCACATTCTACATATTCTTTTTAGACGAATTTTCAAACAATAAATGGCAGAATCACGTAAAAAATAATATTATATATCAACGTAATTCGTTCAATCTTTACACCGTTTTAAGTCTCATTCATTTTGGTCATAAACGCGAAATAAAATCGAATTATTGATATCAACTTTTACCGTAGTCGAATATTGAAGCCTCGCTTAACACTAAAACTACCGAGCACTAAACGCAGTTGGCATACATTGCCTTCTAATAATGACAATATGTCATTTATTTAGATTTCGTACACGGGATATTTAAATATGTACTTCAACAGAGAAGTTTACTAAAAAAATTTCGAAAAAAAACATATTTATACTTTTAATATTTCTGTTTTTCTTTTATCTCGATCGCCAGTTTTAAATAGAAAATTGTTATTTCGGCGCACAGGTTCGATCCTATGTTACTATTTTCCTAAGCAGTTTTACATACTGTAATACACTGTAAAACTACTTAAGAAAATAGTAACATAGGATCGAACCTGTGCTCCGAAATTACAATTTTCTATTTAAAACTGGCGATCCAGATAAAAGAAAATAGAAATATTAAAAGTATAAATATGTCTTTTTGAGAAATTGTAAAACTGTAAAACTGCTTAGAAAAATAGTAACATAGGATCGAACCTGTGCGCCGAAATTATAAATTTCTATTTAATATTTCTAATCGAAAAAAATTCGTATGAGTCATTTTGACTTGTCCGGTAGTTCTAGTGTTAAATCTTGAAAATGTAAATTGAAGACGGCGTTCAAAGAAGATGTCCATTCAGAGGGACATCTTCAGAATGTATCAAAATTGTTGAAAGAATATTGTGGTGAGTGGGGAAGCGCGAAACTCGGGATTTTTACGATTTGTTTGGTTAATTGGGTTCTGTTCGGCAATATTTCACGGTCGATACATCGATGGACGACGAGTCAGCGAATTCCTGGTGCATCTCTTTGCGTGGCTCGTTCACCTCGACGTCAGGTTGACAGAATGGGAATGACGCCTCTATCGGATGCAACGACCGCTGCGCGCTGGGCGTATACCCTCGGGTCAACGCGATGTTAACGATGCTGCCTACGTTACTCGCAGCCAACATGCCGACGGCTGACAGACGGACTGCCGAGATAAACGGTACACGCGAGCGGGAAATTGTTCGATTTCAATGTGGCCGGAGCTGTAATTTCATCGGAGAAAGAACGACCCTTCCGCGAACCAATCTATGACGACTAGAGTTATTGTGCTCTTTACGGTCTAGTCATTAGCTTTCTCCGATTTATCGAATTACAATTCCGTAGCCGTCGGAACCGTTTCATTACTCTTTCATTTGTTCAGTCTTTCCAATAATTCTGTGGTCTCGCAAAAAAATATTGCGGAGGAAGTGCAACATATTTGGAATATTATACGTGATTTTGTAAATTACTTAATGTCTTGCAGAGAAAATAATTAATATTGCTAGTTGACTAGAGCACGACCAATTTGAAAATTACATAATGTAATCGTTAACCCCTTGCCGTACCATTTTCACTTTACAGCTACAGTGATTAAAATATCTCTATCCCCAAAAAGTACTGTAGAAGAGAAAAGAAAATTTATATTCTTTGTATGGCTACATTTATTTTAATGCTTATATACAGATTATTAAACAGCGTAGTTTTATGCAAAATAAAAATGTTTTACAAACTGGAGTGAAATAGAAATTCAGATTCAGAATTTTCAAATTCTTCTAATGTTTTCACTATTTTAAATTACACCTAATCTAGATTTTATTCAAAAAGAAAGGCGTAACATTCATATTTGTTTAGGAGTGTGACTCGTTAAAATACGGCAAGGGGTTACTTAATTAACTTAAGTTAGAGGATACTTTGACTCAGCTTCAGTGCGTGGTGTGGAGCATATATTTCATATTTTTCGTTACGTTACCTCGCCGAGGAAAATGCGGTATGTGTACACTGTAATGGAGACTCACCTGAAACAGAGAGAAGAACAATGTAAGAATAACAGAAAGAATTTTCAAGTTTCGAGTACGAGTTCACTTAGGAAGCGTGACATTTCGCCGTTCTCGAACGGAGAACAGGAAGCTGTGTGAAATGAAGGAGAAACTTAAGCCGTCCTTGGCATTTAGTCGAGACGCTGTGCAATCGGTAAATAAACTTTGCATCTTAGCGTTTCGTGTTTGCGTTTAGCGCCGTCTTTCTAGAATATTTTTTCGCGGTTTCTACATTGATTTATCGTGCAATATCTTGGACGTTTTCTTGATCCAGAGCCACGGAACGTTTTTACAAAAATGTTTTAATATTACAAATTCACGAATTCTTCGAAATAAAAGTTTTCATTTCGACAGGACCCATAAAATATCTGAATAAACATTTTTCTCAAAGCATAGCGCTGCAACAATATTAAATGATAATCACATTTTTCGAATTAATTCCGAGTATTTGTTTAGTTTCGCGCGGTCCATTCTTTTGTAAATTTTAGTTAAGACTTGGGTTAAGATTTTAGGTTAAGACTTTCTTGTTTTTGTTAAATCTTCTTTTTGTTTTTATCAGTTATACTGTAAAAACGGTATACATTTGTATAAAAGGACCTCGGTCCGTATACATACATAATAATAAAAGACAGAAAAGTTTGCTTGCTTCTCGGTAGAATGTATCTCGGACGAGCGGTGGCCAGTTAGTAGGTCTAAATACGGACATAAACGGTGCGAGGGTTTCCCGACAGAGGTAGAATAGAACAAAGGCAGGAATGCCGGCGAATCCATGAAAAGAGGCTGGCGATACACGAGATGCCGACCGGCTGCTAATCGTCGATTAGAAACCGCGAGACTCGAGAGCGCCGGAAAGAATGTCGCTGCAAAGGAGAACACCGAAGAACCAGAGATGGATGGATCGATAAAGATGTTTATTGGTGTGGCTGTTTCGCGAGCAATCGATGCAACGCGTGCCACATAAATTCGTGTGCAACGTCACCGTTGCAGCAAACGAGCGGCAGAGAGATCCTCTGAACGGGGTTGCAGCGACGACGCTCCTAACAGGGCACGCAGAAACGAGCTTCGATGCTTCATTGTGAAACGTGTCGGGCAGTCTGAATGCTCTCATCCGACGGTCTACCCCTTTTTTTGTAAACAATCAATCCTCTTTTTCGGTTGCCTACCGACTCTGCGTTCCCTGATTCTTCTTTAATTAAATCATAGGCGCTCTTGGACGATCACCGAGTTGAAAGAAGCCTCATAAATCGAAACAGAATTCTTGGTCACAGGAGAAAAGAATTGTTGTCATTAATTATTTATTCTCATGCTACCGGATTATCTGTGCGGGTAAGACGCGGAAATTCAGAGAATTGGAACAGATACTGGCTGGAGGAAGAGGCAAGAGGATGCGACCTATCTGGGGACAAGTATGGAAGCCTGGAGTATTTGAGAAAGGATTGCAGGATACTGAGAAAAATATAGATAATGAAAGCAGGATAATGAAAAATGATAGAAAGGTTGAAGAAGTTGAGGAAGAAAAGAGAAAAGAGAGCATAAATAAACCAAAGAGAATACCAAACCAAAAAATGCAAAAGGGAATAGGGAGGGAACCAATAAGTATGGAATTAAGTGGGTTAGTGATAATTAGGATACTAAAAGAGTAGGACAGGGTAGGAATGTGTGAGACATAGAAAGGAATGAGAGAAGGTATGAACCGAATGTGTGAAATAAGATAGTTTTGTATAAATAGGTTAATATAAACCAAGTCCAATTTTCTTAGCTGTAAGGCTAAAATAAAGCAAATTATTACTATTATTATTAATTATTTATCCTCGCGGACTAAACTAGCAAACATGATCCAAACCGTGTCGTGTTTGGTATCATTTTAATCGGATAAGGGTCGCGAATTCACCAGTGGAAGGTTCGTGAAGCAGTAATTAAAAATAACAAAGTTTTAATCACTGTTTATCTTCCACGTTCGTCGAGCGATTAATAGCGTTTTAAACGTTTTTGGCGATAGCGAAGCTTGTAGAGGAACGATCACAGGGAACACTGAAGCGACACCATTTAGAAAATGATTCCCGGCGGATTGGCCTGGAGGCAGCAGCCCCGATGACTCGCAGCGATCCTCAACGTTCTCACGCCTCGTCCACGGAAACAATTTTCATCCAGAAAACCGAGTCGCTGGCGCGAGAGCCACGTGACAAAGAAAGCAAGTAAATTGCCGCGGAAGAGGATCTTTTTGCGTAACAGGTCATTAGAAGATGAGCCAAGACCGGTAACCTGATTGAGCGTAACAACTCCTCCCGCTTGATGAGCGATTCAGAACAGTGCCAACGATGATCAAGGGAGCCCTAATGAGGCCCGGTTCCGCGATCACAGCCAACGAGATCATCGTTTCGTTTTCCAACCACGGGATCCCGTTTATCCCTCGGACTAATGCCCGCTTCGTTCGCCGCCGCGCCGATTCAATCCGCGCATCGCATCGTCGCGATAGGCTCACGGAAATTAAACGTAAGCGAATTATCATCCGCCCAGGTGGATCCAGATGGTTTACCCGAGAACTCGGTTACACACGTATCGCCAATTCCGTTTTATGTCCACCAACCAATGACATTGTGATCACCGGATAGCGGTACAGTAGATTCAGATGGGAGAAGCGACGGGATCCATTCTTGATCGATCTCCCACGCTACGGAAATTCGTGATCGAGCTAGCCCTAGATGCCGCACAGTGGCCAATTCCGACGAAATTTCTTTCAAAATCAAAGAACTATAGATAGAATCGAGATAGAGCGATGAAATTTTTTTTTAATCGAAGCTGAAACTTTGTAGAATGTGGGAAAATTTGGGAGATTATGGTACGAATGTTTTTTTAACCTTGATCGAATTCGTTAAACTTGTACAATTTCAAGAAAATTGAGGTTTTTCAGTAGCACGCGTGGAATTTTTTTTTTAATACATCGTTTCCCGTAGATTTGTTCACGCTGATTTCAAATCTGGTTTCAGAATTTGTCCACGACATAATGAAATCATTTTTTCGTTGAAATGATTTGATAACACATTAGTTTGAAGGTATATCGTATTTTCATACATGGAACACAATAAAAATAATAATAATAAAGTATTTGTCGTTTCGCTGTCATTACTGCTTCAATTTTCTTGAAATTCTATAAGTTTAACGAATTTGGTCAAAATTAAAAAAACGTACGTACCATAATCTCTCATATTCTACAAAGTTTGAGCTTCAATTTAAAAAGAATTTCATCGCTCTATCTCATTTCTATCGAAATTTCTTTGATTTTTAAACAAATTTCGACTGAATTGCCCACTGTATGCCGTACCGAAATGGTAACTGATTCCAGGATGAGGTAACTACTATTTCAGGATTTTTTCAGGGAGGTAGACTCGTTTTTCTATATTAATTATTAATTATACAAAGATGAGGTTTTACAGTAGTCAAAATCGCTAGATTAAAGATCAAGGAGGTGTCTATTCGATAATTTTGAACCGGGAAACGTTGCAACCGAGGGTTACTCTGGAAAAAGCGTGTATGTTCATGACTTGGCTCAATGTCGGAGATGGGAATGACGGCGGAACCGATCGATTTGTCTCGAAGGACACGGTGTACATTGGACGCGTGTGTGTCGACGTCAATTTCGTCGGAATAGAGACGTCTCGCGGTGAAACGGGCTCTGGCCAACTGGAACGGTGTGTGTGGAGAGTGGTAAATTCGTATTGCTTTTGTGGAAAGTAGCGGGAACGAGACGAACGTAACCTTGACTAATATCGAGTTGATGGCCTCTGTCTCCCGGAGGATGACGAATGGAAACGGATCAATATTTTAATCGAACTGATCCAACTTAGGAAGGAGCCTTCATTTTACTTAACAACTTGCAACTACACCGCGGATCTCTATGCAAGATAAACATTTTCTTTGTTAATTACAAGACACAGAAACTATACAGAAATTTCCTCCTATCTTTAACGATTTTAACAAATTGAGAATAGCATATTGACGTTCTTAAACTGTCTTAATACTTTCACTGTTTGAAATTCACAGACAAGTATTTTTATTATTTTATCTATATACATTTATATTAGATATATACCAGTATTATATAATTAAACAAAAAATATATATACCAATATTAATTAATATATATATTAATAATAAACCGATATCTACACTGTTTGAAATTCACATCCCCCTATTTTTGTCACAAATGCAGAAAATCCGTGCCTAATTGTTTCAATATTATTACTGTTTTAAATTACATCCCCCGCTTTTTATCAAATGCAGAAAATCCGCAGTCTTCTTACATCAATTATAAATTCGTCATAATATCTATACAAACAGAAATCAAACGCTGTTCGTTGGTAAGCGCATCACTCGAGAACGGCGTGATCGATTTGGCTAATATTTTTTTTTAAATGTTCATAACAATCCGAACGAGGTTTCAGGAAAATTCGGTAATACCTTAAACTGCTTTTTGAATCATATTTCAATAAAAAAAAAACGAACGTCGCAGCTTTCAATCAATATTTCTCCCCTTCAGAATGGATGGTTGCCGACAAAAAAAAAAGAACAAATGGCAAATATTTTTCAAAGAACTATATCTCACATAAGTTTCATCAAAATCGGTTTGTATCAACTGAACATGTTCCCCTGTTAGTTCGACTAAAAAATAGTGAAAAAAAGATTGATGAGATCGCGTAGAAATGAACGCAGGAATATACCAGCATCTGATTGTCAGGGATCTATCGGAGCGGAGGGATGGAAAGATGAATTTCCTCGTTGTAAGAATGTCTATTAGCGATGCTGGAGGATCAAGAGAGATTTCCAGTGAACTCTGGGAGGCAGTGGCCGGTCGTAGCCGGTATGTAGGGTACCAATGCCATTTTATACGAGTGCTGCAGTACCACAGGGAGCTGCTGGATAGCGGTACCGGAGATCCAGTCCGAGGCAGCAACAGCACCAGCCTCATAGAAGAGGGCGAAGGTCGCATCGGACATGAACACGCCCGAGTACGACCTACCTCGGGCCGATTCCTCCTCCGTTCGAACACGTATCTGTTATCCTTCGTTATCGTATCTGTTATCCTTCGTCCTGCCTTCTACTCCTCGGCCCGATCAGCCAACCATCGGCCAAGAGATTCCATCGGTCGCTGCTGCGTCCTGCTACGTACTACCACCGATAATTAAGTTAACTGTCTTGAAATCGGACTCGAGACGGCTCGTGGTTCCGTTCCTAGATACGTGACGCGTATATACGCCGTACACACCGCAAACACCGTTCGGTCAGCAGGATTCTGAAAGGGGGTGTGTTGCCTTGCTCCGTGCGCTGCCATCGCTTCGGTGCAACGGTAATTAGGTAGCGGACCGTGAAAACAGCAACACGGATATATCGAGATTCGATTGCCGTGTACACGGAGGAAACGATCCGTCGAGTGACGTGATTCCACGATGGATCGGTTAATTGAGTTTTCTACTGTTTCATCGCTGTTCCGCCTAATACCGATAGCGCGCCATCTTACTCTCGCCGGTATCGCAGTTATTAAATTTCATAGAAAATTGTCATGCGGAAGCCGAGGCTGGGATCGCGCGGTCAGAAGTTCAACTTGCTTCTTAAATAATTGAATATTGTTTCTGTGCTTTCATGATCATGATTTTGAACTGTTGTGCGTCTTCAGGCGATATTAGAATCGTTCGAGACACTTGCATGAATTGGTAACAATTATTGTTTCTATTAAGACTAGAAGTTGTCGATCAAATGTTAGGTATATATGAACGAAATAATAATTGATTGAACAATGAAAAATAGATTTGGTAAATATCATGCGGAATTCCTTCTCACGCAGAAGTTCTTACGACACCGCATTGCATAAGAATTTTCCTCGTTTTCATGATTGACTGTACAGAACGGAGTCGTAACTGCTCATAATCAGATACACACATTTATCAAGACATTTAAATAATAATTAATTAAGCTGTTTCTGAAGTTTGACCGTCCGAGAGGCACTTCCGTCATTACCAGTCATCATCTGAGTCGTGAAAGTAAGATATTCGTGGTTAGTAAGAGAGTAGCTAAGAACATAAAGTCCGTGTTTATGCACGCTGACCACAGGATCTAAGAAACAGCACGGACCCTCAGGTTTTTCTTAAATCACGATTATCCTGTTTAAAGAAATCGGAATTTACTAGCGCAGTTCAATGAGACGCTGTAATACTTTCGTGGAAAGCAGAGTTGGGCTAAAATTTAATCAACGATTGACGAATAAATGACTACTTTAGTCGTGAATTGTGATTACATTCTTTTCAATTGTTATCGTCGTTGCAATCGGATAATGTGGATTGATTTGCTCCATTTTTATAATCACCCAATATATAAATGAAGAATGTTTTAAAAGGATAACAACGAATCGTTTCCTAGCGACATAATATTGATTTATCAAATACGTATTACTTTACTCTACTTATTGACACGGTTATGTAAAGATGTTCTTTTGTATTCTATATGTTTCATTACATTTGTATCTCTAATAAATAACGTTTCAATTTAAATCCTCCCACAGATAATTGATTAATAATCGTTATTCGAAAATCAACGACGGTGCTCAGTGGGGAAACTTGACCTAACTCGATTCAAAACGGAATAACTTTCGATAGAAATGAGGTAGAGCGATGAATTTTTTTTTAAATTAAAGCTGAAACATTGTAGAATATGGGAAAAATAGGGAGATTATGGTACGAACGTTTTTAACCTTAAAAAAATAAAAATTTAACTGTTTAACTATAATTCGATTTTTTGAAAAAACCAGAGGTCGCAGAAAAATTTTGAGGCCAGAATTGAAATCGTGAAAAAATCTACGGGAAATGATACGTGGTATGTTAAAAAAAAAATTTTCTGCTCGTGGTAACGTAGAAACGACTTTTTCTTGAAATTGTGCAAGTTTGATGAATTTTCTCAAGGTTAAAAACCATTCGTACTGTAGTCTCCCTATTTTTTCCATATTCTGCAAAGATTCAGCTTTTATTTAAAAAAAATTCATCGCTCTACCTCATTTCTATCGAAAGTTATTTCTTTTTGAATCAAGTTAGAATCAGTAATCGATCACACATTAATCAATCAATCTTGATTAAAATTTTCATCGATTAATGCCCAACTCTGATGGAAAGTGTGTTTCTATACTTGGTCGAGCTGAAGTGGCCATTAAGCTTCGTCGAAACCGAAAACTGTGGTATAGAAAGCAAAGAACGCGTTTCCAGGGAGTAACGCGTGAAAGTGACGTTGACCAAGCATAAATTAGGGATAACGAGCTAGCTCGGTGGACCGATATCCAACGTTCGAAAGCGTTCACCGACACTCGGACGTAATGGCGTTCCGTTCTATGAGGGATAATTACACAGCCGAGAGGCCACCTCCGCCCATTCTCAAACTCTTTGGCTACGGTCGACGGGGAATCACTGTAAATTATTTTCCCGCTTCTATAATTGCGATCTTCTAGCCACCGCAAGGTGTCATTTAGGGTGCCCGGCGCGCTGACCGGCGAAATCTCGCCGACTTTCCAATCCAATTGATTAATTAGTCCCGGAAAACACCGACGCCTCGCCGCCAGTAATTAACGTTTGCTCTCCTAACTCTTTCAATTCCATTTCGCTCGAGCCTCTACAATCTTCGCAATGCGATTCCGATTTTATATAACTGTTTGGTAGTCTCTAAAGTCTGTTGGCTATTTTGTTCGGCTTTATATAATACATTAGTAGACTGCGGATTTTATGGAGGTATTACTTTCATTTTGTTGGAATTATATTCAGGAAAGAATTACGATCTTGGCTCCTGTATCTTACAATTGACGCAGACATTTTTGTTGACGCTGATTGACGCAGATTTTTGGTTTTGTTAATATACAGCTAAATTAAGATATACAAAATAGTTATGATCACTGAAACTGTAAAATAAATCGTAGGGCAATGGGTTAGGTTAGGTTAGGTTTTTGGTATTGTTAATATACTGCTAAATAACGATATACAAAATAGTTATGATCACCTAAACCGTAAAATAAATCGTAGGGCAATGGGTTAATAAACATCACTTTCTCCACAAAAAGAAATGATTGGTAAAGGTAAAAGTAAGCATCCTTGCAGTCGTCACAATCTACCAACGAATTGAAAGTTCCTTGATCGTATTGTTCTAAAGATAATAAAATAAAAATTTAACGTGGACCATCAGTTTTATACGAAAATTGATTTTGTATTCCAAATTAAATATTTGAGGAGCTTTGTAAAGATTAATGTTGGTTCCTTTACTGTACAGTAAAGCTTCGACGAGTGAAAAGTAGAACGGCATTCATATCGATGACTGTTTTCAGTAGAAACAGTCTGTCGATGATCAGACACTCTGTCTATTGACATTGACACTCTTCGGCATGTATCTATAAAAATTACACTATTTTAAAAAAATTTAGTCCAGTAGAAGTTGTTACGAAAATTCACTTGAAGCAAAAATATCGATTTTTTGCCATTGACAATGATAACCAAAGTCACCGTCGAGTAAAAAGCCAAAGGAACGTAGTTGCAGATAAAAACGTATTTCACTTTTCCCGTGGAAAAAAGTCAGCCAATTGTTCAGCACCGTTAAATCCTGCAGAATTATTCGCCGATAAGAAGAGTCGCGGCGGATTTATCGGGCAAGATGGACTCCGGCGAGATAGGAAGTATCGAATGCAAAGAGAGGAGATTTCTTTCGCCGAGGTCCCGAGTATACAGGGAGTCTGAAAAAATTGTCTACTTCCTCGAGGTATTCCCAAAGTTGTAGAATTTTTAGTTTTTCCTAAATAACTCCTCACCAAAGTCAAGGAGAACATTTCCGTGAAGGAAATGATTGTTTCTTATGTCCTTAAGAATGACTCTGTTGAAGGGAACAATTTTTTCGGACACCCTGTATGTCGCTTTCCATTAGAGATATCGGAGGCCGCGGAGATCCTTTATTTCTGTTCCTGCGAGATCAGGACCTTTCTCCGATTTGCGTTTTACGATCCTGGATCCAATCACGTGCGCGTCCGTAAAGCGCCGCGCGAAACGGTCTCAGGTGTCGCCGATGACAATGACTCTCGCCGAGGCAATTTATAAACATAAGCCCCGCAGCGTTAACATTACCTCTCGAGAATATTTCACGAGCGACTCCGATCTCCTCTGTAACGAAATCACGGGTTCTCCGAAGAACGCGACACCGCTCGCGCGATTCTAATTTGCTTAATAGTAACGACCGACACAAAGTCGCTTGGTCGATCAATAAATTGTCGGCGGCCGCAGTCGAATTGAAAATCGTCCGGTCTTCATTGAGAAATTATCGGTTATTATCCGAAGTAATCGCGACGCATAAAGTATTTCACGAAACTGGCAACGAACACAATCGACTACGTCCACCAAGAAATACTGTTCGAGTTGTTGCGAACGTGTTATTATCACGTCAACTGGATTTTCTTTCGAGTCAAGACTGCCCGAACAAGAATATTAAATATAAGAAAAATAAAAAGAGGCTACTCGAAATAATAATTCTACGAAAGACTCAAGGATGATAGTTAGCACGTTTTTACTTTGCTCTTTGTGGTGCTCCATTTGTAACTTGGTATTTGAAAAAAGAAGCTAATGAAGGAAGAAATTAAATATTTTACAGCATCTAGAAATAGAAAACGGACGAATCTGAATCCTGAGAATTCATCGCAAATTTTAATACGGTAAATCGTTTTAATTTAAACGAATCCATTAAGAAATAGGTCGAAGTTACCGATCGAAGTGGTAACGAGAAGGGACAATGTCCTACATTAGGGTAGTGCTAGCGTAACCGACCGACATGTTCAGCTTGGAGGAAGAGTCACGTAAGAGGCAGACCTGACCTGACCCCCAGAAAGGCGGCGGCAACGTGGCCAAAACCAATCAAGCACGGTTTGGAATGCCGTTTTGCAGTCCGGGGTCTTCGACTTCCATTTGCGGAGTGAACTCGAAGAACCTTCCTCCATGTTCCTCTTCCTTCATCCTCCTCCGCAGTTCTACGCTATCCGCGGGCCGCTCAGTATGCAGGCCCGTTCACACTCTATTTTCTCCCCGCGTCGGGGCAATTTAGCCTTAATTGAGATTCTACCGAATCGTGTCCTTGATGAGTTCATCCAGATCCTCTGCATCCAGATCCTCATCGCGCCACTTCTATTCCGCTGATGAACAATATTCCTACCCCATGCGCGTGATTACGTCAGAAATTATAACCCCATACAGCTACCATAAGGTAGAAATATTTTTTAGGCTATCCAAATTCATTTACGATCGGTTTTAAAAAGAAAGATATTCCTGATAATAAATTGTGATATTTCCGACAGCAATTTATCATTTCAAATTATGCACTATTGTAGTATTGCACAGTTTTTTAACCCAACGAGTAGAATTCTCTCTATTAACTTATTAGATATTTATATGCAATGTGTACCCATTTTGTAGGCTATTCAAATGCATTTATGATCGGTTTTAAAAACAAAGATATTCCTGATAATAAATTGTACACTATTTTAGTATTGCACAGTTTTTTAACCCAACGACTAACTAAAAGAATTGCTGCAAACCGGTACAGAAATGTCACTGTTAATGACCAAGAATAATGATTCTAAGCTCGCCATATAAACTCGTGCGAATTTGGTCCCTGGTCTGCAGTTTATCTGGTAATTTCTCCTTTAATTGCTCTCCATGAAAAAAAAACAACTAAATAAAACTGCGTATTACAGTTACCTAGAAAATGTCCCGTAAATTGTTTTACGACGTGATATTTCATATCGTTGATGTGGGAAAAAGGACCGTCAGGATTTTACTACTGGCGATTGTGCTCCTAGTATACACCGACGGGATAGTATAATTCAACGTCGAAACGGCGGAATGAAATCCTCGTTTTCTCGACTTCCGCGTCCCGGCGTAATTAGCGAATAAAGGGTGTCCGTCGTTTTTCTCGAAGAAAGTGGCCGGTCGAGTTGCCTCGGCGAGGAGAGTGAGCCTGGAATTTCGATTAGCTCCTCCGCTGGGCCAGTAATCTCGATGGAGATGCTACGGGAGACGGGGCCAGGAACAGCGACGAAACAATTTCGGAGAGGATCGTTGACTTTTTCGAGAAACACGACGGGTTCGTGTTCGGTGAGGCGAGGGCGCGCACGAGAGAGAGAGAGAGAGAGAGAGAGAGGGGGGGCAGAGGAGCACGGGAGCAATTAAATAATTGGCTCATTAAGACGGCGGCTTGTTCCACAATCGGTCCCGGCCGCACTTTCGAGAGGATCCCTCCCTCCCCTTCGGAGGAAACGATTTCCTTCGCGAGCAGATAACGAGGACGTGAAGAAGCGACCGTGCGGCCAGTCGCGTATCTTGTCCCGTCAATTAGTCAGCCGAACCAGAAACCTGATAAATCCATCGATGAATTTACAGTTGCGTCGAGGCTTCGCAAAAATCCACCGAATTCTGGGCCAATCGGTCGTGCGTTTCGTCGGTACGTACTTGTTGCGCCGCATTATGGGCCGAACCGATGAATTCTGTGTGGCAAAATCAAAGAGCTTTCGATAGAAATGAGATAGAGCGATGAATTTATTTTTCAATTCACCCGTAACTACTGTGACCCTATTATAAATGACCAACATTGTGTGAAAGAAATTCGTTTGTATTTATTTCATTCCTGCAAATCAATCAAATATCCCGAAACACTTCCTTTTCTTTCATTGCTGCTTCCTTTAAGTGCTATTCCTTTTTCTGACTTTCCATGTCTTTGAAATTATATTCCTTCCTTACTGCGAGTTGTACTACTTATTTGGAATAGCGAATATTCTGAAAAGTAACCCTGTCTGACTTGTCGTTGAGTTGTACTACTGAATTTCCGAAAATTTTCGACCGTCTGATTTATGGTTGACTTGTACTACTTCTGAATTTGCGAAAATTTTCGAAATTTTTCGAAAACTGGGAAGTAGTACAAGTCAACCATAAATCAGACGCTCGAAAATTTTCGGAAATTCAGTAGTACAAGTCAACGACAAGTCAGACGCTCGAAAATTTTCGGAAATTCAGTAGTACAAGTCAACGTCGCTTAGAGAAGAAAGTAGGGAAGGAAGAACACATTAATTGTTGTAAGTAATATTCTTTATTTTTTACTAAAAGATTACAATATTATATGTGTACCGTGACGAGATGAAGCGACGGTGTCTAGCATGATTGCAGTGACGAAGATACGAATGCCCATGCGAATACGAACATAGGTAGCGGCTCCCTAGGCATCGACAGCTAATTTTTATTTGAATCAATGTAATCCTGGTGAAATTGTGTATTGGAGACGAGTGTAACTTACTGCGTACTGAAGTGCTAAGAACAGAAACAACACAATTAGCACACGATGGTTACATAGAGATTGGGGAGAGTGATAGGGCGATAGTACTTCATGGCACGAAACAGTATAATTCGCGTTGATACAAAAATCAAATCAACAAACTTGAACGTATTGTATTTTGTTCTGAGGGAACGAGATTGCAAAATTGTTAAGGATGAGAATAGGTTTGAAATAATCGTGGATAGAGTTAAGATAGGGTTAGGATTAAAAAATGATGAAAAATCAAATGACCAAGCTTAAATAATATATTTTGTTCTGAGGGAACGAGATTGTAATATTGTTAAGGAAGAGAATAGGTTTGAAATAATCGTGGATAGAGTTAAGATAGGGTTAGGACAAAAAAATGATGAAAAATCAAATGACCAAGCTTAAATAATATATTTTGTTCTGAGGGAACGAGATTGTAATATTGTTAAGGAAGAGAATAGGTTTGAAATAATCGTGGATAGGGTTAGGACAAAAAAAATGATAAAAAATCAATCGAACAATTTTGAATAATATATATTGTTCTGTGGGAACAAGATTGTAATTTATATACATACCTCTTGTTTTTTAAATATATACCTAACACACGTGTAATATATATAATTATATTACAGTAATGAACACTTAAAAACACTTCAATAATGAAAATGAATACAACACTTGAAAAATGTCGTTGCACGTTGTGTCGAAACTATTACATAGACTGGGTAACACATCTGTAATAACATCGACTTCGGTTGGATCAGAAAATTGTTACCCTCAGCAAAGAGGTTTCGCTTAAAAAATTCTGAGAACCATTAAAACCAACAAATGTTATTCCTGTTATTGCACCAGCATAAGAATACGCGCACCGATGAGTTTTCCGAGGCGACTCGCTCCACAGTGATTACCGAGCACGCGAGATAGTTCGTTATAATCTGTGCAACAGTTTGCACGACGAATTGACGGGACTTATCGCGGCCACGGGTTTCCGGAACTCGCGTGCGCGCAAAATCCACAGCGCTATTCTCGATCATTAGCGGGTGACCGTTAATTAATCGATTCCTCGAATAATGGAAGTCGCAGCTGGCGAACGGCCACGCCTTGAACCGTTGTTCGCGATAAAGCGCGGACAACGCCGGCTCTTTCAGTCATTATAGCGCAAACCCGTGATAATGATCGGTTGATTAAGCCGACGTGACCCACGTTGGCCCGAGACGTCGGCGGATTCCTATACGTGCTCGATAAAACAGTGAACTCTGCTGGCATTGAGCGGTTTATTATGAATCACCGTGCTTCTCTCGATGAACCGGTGCTGCCAACGATGGCTTCGAGACGAACCTGTATCCGATCCAATGCTAGCGACGGCTACGAGAGGACCATGATTATCTATGTCTTACGAATACGATCCTCATTAAACAAATGAAAATTGCGTCGTGTACAACCAAACTTCCGAATCTTGATTAAAAAATCCTGTTTTCATTATTCCATCTCATAGGAGATTTTATAGTGCTTCAGCACGAGAACAGGGAGAAAAAGAAGAGCAATTAAAAATAAGTAATAGAACAATGATCTTCGATTCCATTGATGTTTCTTATGGAAGCTCAACACAAGAGTAAGCTCAACACGTCTTTATTCGTTCTTTGCTGATTCGGAACTGTCATCAACATTTATTTAAAGCAAAACCAAAACATCACCTAAACTTGTTAACAAAACACTAGGTTAAGTTTAGGTTTTAAGTTAGTATGTAAGTTAGTGGTAAAGGTAAATGTATAAGCGCGGCGAGAGGTAAGGAGAATTGTTATACGGATTTGTAACCTCAAGGGGAACAAATAAAGTTTATATATAAACTTGTTAGCTAAACACGTATTATACAAATCGATAAAAATGTATATAACGTATAAATCAATAAAAGCATATATAACGGTCAAACACAAATATTCAACCTTGTTACACTTATAAATTTGATCTGCTAATTTCTTGAGGAATCGTACATAGTCGTATTCTAGTTTATAGAGTCCAGTTCAGTACCAGTTTGATTGGAGACGCGTAAAGTGGGAGTATACCAATTAAAGGCGACGCGCGCAAGAACGAATGGAAAGCTGGTACCATTTACGGTTAGGTAGTCTCGCGGCGGTAAATATGCAGCTAATTTGGAAGAAGAAAGATTCATCGAGTACCGGCCGGCTTGGAAAGAGGTTTATAATAACAGGCTGGTGCGGTAGCCGCGCGAGTGGGACCCATGAATGTTACGGGGTAGAGACCAGGAGTTGACCATGAGGTCTGTCGGTCACAAACCGATTTATTTCCATAACGCGGAATAAGCATGGTTCACCCACCGTGGTTACACACGGCCTTCGAAAAGAGGCGGTGGCCCTCCCGTTCTTCGTTCGCGGCGCACTTCGACCCCCGGAGGGCATGATTTATGACGGGGCCGGCTAATTACCATGAGGCCGGCCCGGATACACAAGGAGATATCACAGATATTGATTCAATTATCGAGATTAATGGCCGCGGGATTGTGACGACGGTAGAAGCCGGTGATTTATCACGGGTGCAACGCGAGGAACCACCGGCACCGCCGCCATCGTCGCCGGCAACCGGCTGAGATCACCATTACCGGCGGCATAAGCATCGCTATCGGCATCGCCATCATCGTCAGCAAGGCCCACGGAGAGCTTCAGAGGCCCCCAGGAGAATCCTGGACCTGGCTAAACATGTCAACGGGCGAGGGCCTGATTTACTTTCCGTTCCCTAAGTCGTGACTAATCTCCAGCATCGAGCAACCGTGAGACTCACGACGCCGCACACTGGCCAATTCCGACGAAATTTCTTTCAAAATCAAACAACTTTCGATAGAAATGAGATAGACCGTTGAAATTTTCTTTTTAATCGAACCCGAAACTTTGTAGAATATGGGACAAATAGGGAGATTGATCAAATTCGTTAAACTTGTACAATTTCAAGAAAATTGAAGTAGTAATGACAGCGAAACGACAAGTGACGACGAGATGCGAAGTGCTTCGTTAAAGTTAAAATGTATTTACAAGAAATTAATTTTACAAATTATCTGATTCCAGAAAACTATATGGAGATATATACTGATAACAGGGCAGCAATAGACTTTGCGAAGAATAGGATTGAAAAGAATAAAACAAAGCGTATCGATATAGCTTATCATTTAGTGAGAGAAAATGTGGAAGCTGGTAATGTAAAAATAAAATATATACCGACAAATGAAAACCCAGAGATTTGCAGATTCTTCTTATCACTTCTATTCTGTCGCCAGCATGTGCTACATTTTTCGAAAGGCACGCTTATCAACCACGAATCCAATATTTGTGAATAACATTTAATAATAACTAACACCTCTACAGTCTTTTAATAAACTTCTACTCTGTTTGGTTGTTCATTTGATCTTGGTTGCGGAATCGCACGGGAACAGCGTGTATACATTTCTTCAATTTCTTCAGAAAGATTAGATTTCGTAGCTCCATATACTTTGAAGTATCTCGAGGAACATTTTGAGGAACAAGCATCATTAAAATGAGGAACCACTCGGAAGATATCTGTAGAGTAATCGACAAATAAAATACTAGAGGATCCTAAAAAGGACTGGTCCAGTGATGATTCCCAGAGAGGCTACTCCGAATCCTGGCAGCTCGGTCCGAATTTCATATCGAGCACATAAATTGCATCTTTCACCAGGAGCTAAACTTAGATAGGTCAGAACAGTTTCCAGAGAAGCTGGTATCTCCTGAGTAGCAGCAGCAGCAGCAGCAGTCACCTGGTCCGAAACGATCCAGGCCTGTTTCTCCGATCGACAGATCGTACGATTTCACGGCGAGCATTAAGCGGGTCGTGCAGAATCCGCTTGTAATCGGCTCGTTTCGCGGCAACGACACCGCACGATACACGGGGTCGACGTATCAATTAATTGCCTCTGCCCGATTCGATTTCTTCCCCGAGAGGACGATAGTATGCGGGGCAAGAACGGGCCCCGAATAAGTCGAGAAATGGCAGGCACCCGACAAACATGACGAGAAAATGAGGTAGTGGCGAAAGAAACGTAAAAGGTAATTAGTCGGACGGTAACGAGGCTCTGGCTTTTTTCCTTGGCTGGATCGAATGGTCGCACTTCTTCTCATTAGCGCGGATACACACACCCCGGGTTCGTCGTTGACTTCGTTAGCCGGAATTTTTAAGGCGCTTCCTTTCGCCTTATATCGCGGATCCCGTTCGCGTCCCGTCGTGGGAATCGCGTATATCGTATCGATGGCTTCGTACGATCATCGTCCAGATTTCAGATCCCTCCGAACAGCTTCCGAATTTACATAATGCGCCACAAAGTATGTCGACATCTTTACGCCTCAACGACTCTTAACGCTCCTCCGAGTCCCTTTTAATCACCGATTCCCGAGGTGATACACTTTTTATTTCGGCGTTAGAATGCTGATGCCGTCGAAAATTTGATGAGAGGAGTGTCGCTTCAGCTGTGAACTCAATTTCGACTGTCTTCGGGACGAACGAAGACTCTCCGATTTCAATGAGCTTCATATATGTCGTCATCTATTCTGAACAACGTTTCACAGAGTTTTAAACTTGATACTATAGGGTTGAACGTGTATGTACACGTATTAGCAGACAACCCTGTATATATAGTTAAATTTATAAAAGTAGAAAATCGAAAATAACAACTGACACACAAGACAGATCGAAATGAACGCACCCGTGAAAAACACGTCTGTCAACGATTGTTTGTAATAAATACTGTACTGTGATTTGGACTGTCTTCCGCAAGATAGTCAAATCCACGTAACGTCAGTGGCGGATCTAATACTTTCATTATTATTCTTTTTTGTTAATACGTTTAGGAAAGTTTTCTTGCAACTTCTATTTCTAACTTGAGTTCGAGGGCCCCAAAATTTTTATATAATAAATACATAACAACATTTTCCTCCCTACACTATTAATTCTTTTCTAAGCGTACGAGACATCACAGCGCTAATGTTTATTTTCAATTTCCTCAAAAAATGTAAAATTAGGAGTTAACGTCCACCATTTATAATAATTTCATTTAATAATTGTAAGCTGTAATTTGTGTTACGAGTATATGATATTGTATATTTATGTTACATCTATACGTATAATATGATGTGTGCTATATAAACCAAACAAGGTTTACGGCATTATTAAATAAATAAATAAATAATAAATACATAACGTATAATAAAATCAATCTTATATCGTGTGCTTGAGAGAAGTCTATTCAAACTGGATAAATATAATTATTATCTTCTTGCTCATCTTGTACGTTTAAAGATGTAAAAGACTTCCATATAGTTTTAATTCTGTTTTAGATAATGCATGACTTTGTAGAATTGAAAATGTCCTTTCCTGTTTGGTATTTGCCGAGTAATTCGTCCACATTTCCGCGATAGTGAACAGTGACGCAAGAGGGTAATAAAAATTGAATTACCCAAGGGTATAACGCAAGAAGCACGGAGGAAATCTTACCTGGATTCAAATTTAATTCGTGATCGTTGCGATCGAGGCAACGTGTAATAATCTTCGATTCCGAGGGGGGCAGCGAATAAGAAAGTGGCCCATTGTCTCTGTAAAATTATCATGACACCCCCGGGGGCGCACGATCCGCGATAGGCCGGACTGCGAAACGAGTACCTTCGACTCTCGGTGGTACACTCGAACGATCGATACCTCGTACGTACCTCGAGAACTATCGTTTCCTTAGCTGGAAATCCGTTTTTTCAATATTCGAGTGGACCTACGGCGATACACCGTTTACCAGAAACCTATCATCTTCATTCGATAAGTTTCTGTAACAGCCGTTCAAAGATGAGCGAATAGAAATTGGTAACAATGTATCTTCTCTATTAATGCGAGGTAGACAGTTGTTTAACAGAGTTAAAATATATTTGAACATTATAGGACTGGTTGAAAAGCTCCTTATGATATTATTAGTGAACAGCGGATTTTATGCATTTAATAAAAATGTGAGTAGGTATAATTTGAAACAGTTAAAATATTAGAAGAGAGTCAATTAACCCTTTGCAAGCTTCTATCTTAACTAGAAAATTAAACATTACTTTCGATTTAGAATATTTACATTCCCTATGATTTTTGAAATTTTATGTACGTACGTAATTGGTATAAATGCTTCAATGTTCAGTACTTGATTAGATACAGATATATTTAATAATCTCAACAATATTTTGAATAATGGTACAGCAATTTTTAGTAGTTCCTCAGAGTGCTAAGAGTTGATAATTTTATTGTATTTAAAATGGTGGATATATCAATAAATACAAATACGAAAATCTTGTTATAATCAAAAGCTCCTTTATCGCTATTATGGTATTCCCTTCTTTTTTTTAGTTGGCAAGAACGAGATAATATTATTGTGAGATTCCTCGTGGGATTTTTGACAGTTGGTCCTTTCCTTTTGTACAACAGACTCTCTCTCTTCCTTCCCTTTTTGCAGGGCTCGCTTGACCCAAAGTATCCATTCGACCGCACTTGGTAGAGAGAGAGCGAGAGAGAGAGAGAGAGAGAGAACGAGATAGAAAGAGCATTGGCCGATCCTCTGACAGCTGTTCGAAGAAAATGCATTTCGTGCAGGCCAGGGGATTACCATTACAATGAGAGTCATAAAAAAACGAAAATCATGGGTACATTAAAAATCTGCGTCATTCTGATCCCACAATCGCGTTCGAGGATCATCGTGTATCTCATTGTATGTGATTAGGTTGTTAATATACCCCGATGTCGGTAAATCATGCCGAATCTCGTCGAGGTCCGAATAATGGACCCGCGCGCATGCAACTGAACAATCGTCGATTACGTAGCAAATTTTGCGCGTCCAAAAAAATCCGGAAAAAATTTCTGAACATATAGGGGATACTGAAATTATACGTTCTAGATAGTTATTCTCCAGTATCCAACTAAATAAACGAAACAATTAGAAGAAACGAATTATGAGGGCAGTCAGATACTTTCAAGTTTTTATGTAGAAATTATTTCGATTTTATTTACTTTAAATTTACTTGATATCAATCCCTTTCTTTGTCTATTTACACAGTTTTTCTTTTCTACGTAATATTAGTCCTTAGCTTGCGAATTGAATGATTTTGTAATTTATTTAAACGAAATCACTATACTTTATATACATTAGATTGTACAAATTAGATTGAATATAAATTTTGTAATTTATTTAAATGAACTCACTATACTTTATATACATTAGATTGTACAAATTAGATTGTATATAAATTTTGTAATTTATTTAAATGAATTCACTACACTTTATATACATTAGATTGTACCAATTAGATTGTATATAAATTTTGTAATTTATTTAAACGAATTCACTATACTTTGTATACATAAGATTGTACAAATTAGATTGTATATAAATTTTGTAATTTATTTAAACGAATTCACTATACTTTATATACATTAGATTGTACAAATTAGATTGTATATAAATTTTTATATATTTCTCTGTTAGGAAATTATACATGCAACTTGTTCAGCTATCGGAATGCTTTTTAAGGCCTGTTTTCGTGTCACAGTTTTCATGTACTTCATTTTGTGGAGATTTGTGTTATCGAACTCTTTGCTGCCATCAATTTTTCTCGGTTCAATCAATTCGTTATGTTTCAATTATTTGATAAGACACCACTGTACACCATTAAGTGCCAGCGTTAGGTGCATTCTCCCAATTCTTCCCCGACGGCGAGTGGATCAATTTAACTCGCATTTGAATGTTAACTTATCCCCGTTGCGTCAAGCGACGTTTCATAAATTATGGCTCGATGTCGATAAGTCGAGAAAGGAGGAAACGGTCGCCGCGGGGCCCGATCGAAAAACAGACAAAATGGAAGAGACGGGTCGGCATGCAAATATTCGGCTGCCAATTAAAGTTATGAAGTCGAATCTCGGCCAATCGGGAAGAGCCCTGTGGCTCGTTAAAATTATTCAACGTTGGTCCCCAAAGGGACCCGCGGCTTTTTACTCCGGCGTAGAGGAATCCGGGGAAGCGCCGGGGCCCTATCGCGATCGATCCGATCCTTTTTCGTTCTTTTCATACGGTACAATACCTCTCGCTCGGAGGAGGGGAAGAAGTACGAATCGAAGGGAAAAAAGTTACCCTCTGTCTCTCCCTCTGCCAGTACCGAATGTGTAATTTTCAACATTTTGAAATTATTCAACACTAAACGAACCGAACTTTAAAAGTAACTGGTACATGTACCCTTATAAAAATGACAAGATTGATTTTATATAAACTTTATGCAACTCCTACTGTAACACGTGCTCCACTAAAGATATCAATACAATCATTTCTTATGAAATTATTTTTATTATATCAATAATCTTAAAATGAAAAATCTAGAAACGGTCATTTTGAAAAAAAAAGGAAATACGTATACGGCTTCTATTTCTTGTAATTAATAGAGACAATTTCTATTTTTTTAAAATTATTACTGCACCAAGTAGAGTGACGAAACAACATTTATGTTGAAATATTCTGAGTGTGTGTCTATGTTCAATCCCCCTTGAAATTTATGCAGTCATTGCATTGTAAGTAATTCTTTTTTTTTATAACCTATTCGCCGCTACATTAATTTATTTATCAGATCAAAATTGACTGGAATTGTCACGTGACTGGGCCCTGGCGAGCGCGTGGGGGATAGCGTCGAAGAAGGGGAAGGTAGAGAGGGAACACAGGAGAAACAGAAGAACAGGATCGAAAGTTTACCGTAAGCGTGCCGCGATGGAAATGATCGTTCCGCTGTGCTCTATGATCCCCGTTCGCGGGTTAAACGGCTATCGAATGCTTGTTAGGCGTGGAAAGATGAACCTTCGCGGGGTTCTCGAAGCGTGAAGACGCGTTAATTAACTTTACCGACGCGCCGATACACGTTAGGCGAACAGTAATTGTAACGAGGATATATTAACAGCAATACATTCCATAATTACACAGAAAAAATGAACCATGATATTTGTTGAGGAATAGACCTGCAGATTTTATGCATTTATCAAAACAGCAAGCAAATGAAATACGAAACAACGAATTGAAAAATACTGTTACGTTATTGTCAACCTTTTGAAGTTACTAAATATACTAATACATTTCTACAGGATCTTCCTGTTGAGAACTGTTATTTTGTATATGATAGAAAAGCACTGTTATCTTAACAATTTACAATTATCACTTCTCTATTTATCCTAATCAATTTGGTTACAGTATTATTCTTATTCTCAAATTTTACTTGTCTATATTTTGCACATGTGCTCTATTACGTAATGACTCTCTTTTTATAAGTCTTTTATTATTATTATTGTTAAAGGTGCATACATAAACTGAAATATGGTTCTCTGTAAACAAAGATTAAAATTTTATTCGTTGTTATACAATTATTTACACTCCGGCGCGCGGAGCACGAGAGGCGCAGCAAAATTCAAAGTATACTTTCGTTATGTACAATTAAGAAAAATCTATGCCAAAGAAATGGATAAACAAAAGAATAACAATTTTCCTCTCGGTTCCCACGGTTCTATCCGCGCATCCAGAGATATAAAAGAAGAAACATTTACCACCGAAAGAACTTCTATTTCAAATATTAAACAGAAGAAGTCTAATGAATCAAATATAATAAATAAATTCCAAAGAACAATAGAGAGTCAAATATAGATAAATCACAGAGCGACGCGAATGTCTGTCGTCGGTGGAACAGTGTGTTTCACGGATTGCCGTTCATAACAGCGCAGCGTGGCGATTAAACCGTAAACTTTTGAAATCGTTCAGCGCGTTAAGCGACTTTCTCAAGTTCAGATCTGCGGGGCCCCGGGGGCCATAATCTCGGCTTCGGCCGCACCGTGGACCGCGAGAAATATTGCGGGATCGCGTTCATCACGAAAATCCACGTTTCCCCGCGAGCGGGGTATCAATTTCGAGCGTGGTCGATACGTTCGACCGGTTCCCGGGTAACTGGCGGCCCTTCGTAGCTAGTTTTCTCGGGGTCACGAGGGAGTAAATAAATTCAGCGAATAATTCCGTTGGGTAGAGCTTCACCGGTGACCGGTATGGGCGTGTTTAGCTGCGGTAGCCTCGGGACATCACGAGCTGAAAACCACGCTGCTCCACGGGTCCCTGTCTTTCTCTTCTACCTTTCGTTCTTGCCAGCACACGAGACGCATTTCGTTCCTCGTGCGCGTTTTTCGATCCCTCGCGAAAATTCTTCACCCACGGAAAATAAACAAGGCAGACCGTATGTTCAATACCTGGCCAGTTTCTCTACCAAACTGGTTCTATCTTCTTGACAAATGGGCAAACGTTGAAGCCACACTTTTAGGGATTTAATATATGTATATTTAATAAAGAAACAAATTTTACTTAATGAGATAATCATCGTTAATCGTATTAATCTAAATTTATAAACGAAATAGAAACGAAATGTAAATCAATATAAATTTAAATGAAAATAAATCTCTTTTTGGAACTACGATTGAAATATATACTTTATATCTTATAATAATAAATAGATACTTTATATCTTATGTATCTTCGACAAAACATTGAAACAGCTCATTGTGCGAAATGCTAAGAAACTGTTGCGCCGAAAACATTAATTTAAAAATTATTAAATATCTGCGATCGATACAACTGATTATATATTTAAAACTTGTCTCTCGCACTTTAGCCTTCTCTAATCCTTTGGCAAAGAGAGGGAACTGTATTCCACAACGTCATTGAACATCGTCGAAAGTTTTCGGTATCGATACAAGATTTATAGTGTCGCGGTCCAATTTTTATAGACATTCTTTATTTGTATAATTCACAGAGAGGGAACGAATGTATTGACTTCTTTATTTAAATTTAATTTTCCATCAGGGGTTTCACTTTTATTTTTCGTGCTAGATCCTGAAATAGGAGCGTGATGCTGTGGTTCTGCAATTTATATCAATGCACTTAAAAATCGAACAAGTGTTCATTGACGCAAAGAAAATTGAATGCAAAGAAGTGTTCGGTGACTCTGTGAATAAATTGTAGGGACAACATTGTGGGATGGAGTTCGTCAAAACCGTAGGAGACGATAGCGGACTGCGCGCACCGGGATCGTGTTCTAGGGCTATCGATCTTCGAATCGGCGATGATCTCGGCGCAATGGCGGCGATCTCGACACCCGTCAAAACCCCATAAACGATCCGGCAGTGGATCGCTGCTAAGCCGGAATCCAAGCGAGCTGGAACGATACGATCTTGCGAATCCGTGCGAGTGCCAGTATCCTGGCAAAAAGGAGGATATGAACAACGATGAAAGACACGAAGAAGGAAGTGCCGTGGCGGCAGCCAACGAGCGCAGGAACTAAAATCGTTTCGTGCTGACCGCGTTCGCGCGTGCTCCGGAGAGTCTCAAACGCTCTTCTCTCTTTCTTTCTCTCTCTCTCTCTCTCTATGTATGTATGTGTATTCCATCGATCGTATCGATCTTTTCGAGAGCTTTACGGAATTCTTCGTTAATGCAGGATCTCCGATGCCGGAGATGATACGATACCGATCCCCGCCCGGAATTTCGAAAGTCGAAGTTCACGGAAATTAGCTGCGAAGGTTTCTGCGAACCGGAACGCGCTTTAAACAGCAATCGAATTAATTTGATATTCCTCGCGCCGCTGAAAAACCGATCTCTCCTGATGCCGGAGTACCGTTCGACGAGAAAACCTTTAACGACGCGTAATGAGAATAATCGGAGGGCTGACCGGTTTATCTTCCAACAGGCTGAGAGGACTCTCCGCCGCTTTTGTTGCCGGTTTAAATCGCTCTTTGATATACACTTGATTCCGTTATTTCGTAAGACGCTTTGTTTCCTCTTTATCAAGGTTCCACAAATTTTCCCGGGACGGTTTTCACCGACAAACATTTCACCGACTCCAGAATTTGACCGAAAACGATTTTGATCGACAACCATTTTGACAGACAACGAATTTGATCAACAACGATTTGATCGACAACGAATTTGACAGACAACGAATTTAATCGACAACGAATTTGGCAGACAACGAATCTAAAATCATTGTCGATCAAAGTAGTATTCGGTTGAAGGCGTTGGCCAAAGTAATTGTCGGTGAAATATTGTCTGCGAAAACCGAGTCGGTGAAATTTGTGTCGGTGCTTTCCATGGGACCCAGAAAATCTAAGACCTGCTGCTAACTATTTGCCACGGGGCAAAAGATTGAAAAAATCCTTTCAAAGAGCTACCTGTATCCAGTGTTATGTGCGCTTTTTCTATCTCGGGAGATAGCTAATCTTGCACTTTGACGAAATTATTTATGCGAAATAATTGTTAGTGGACAGTATTGATTGGAGTGAATGGATACTCGAAAATATGACTGGTTTTATTAAATACTTGCTCGAGGTGAACGTTGTGCTCTAAGACAATTGCTAATGCTGATAGTGCTGCTTCGCAGTTCGCTGCTGCTATTTATGTGTTACGCTGGGATAGTTACGAGGAGTCCTGGTTTCTGATTTGTTGTTCGAAAAAGGTGGGGTGGGATATTTTCTACAACTGGAAAGTCGAAATTTCTTAATGATCCTGCGAGGGTACCGACCGACTATAGCGCGTAAAGATAAAAAGGGCGTTGTAAAATAATGGGTATCAATAAAAAAATAAATTATTGGGTACTCGTTGAATTGCAGATTCTAAAAATGGACCTGACTCTGAAATAACTTAAGTAAAACCTTTCAATTGACCATATGGCGGCCAAAACGTTTGAATGCTGTAAAATGCTATAACAAAGAAGTCTCTGTTCGTTATGCGACATCCAGAAGAATCCACGGAAGTCCAGAAACGTGGCTAAGTGTTAAAACTGTGAAAATTGTTTCGCTCGGAGTAAGACGCGTGGATCGGGGCTGTTGGCGATAACGCAAACGAGTTCCGGACTTGTCAGAGGGATCGTCGTCGACCGAGTTGTTCGCCGCGGCATTTTTCCTAATTGCACGGATGACGGGCAAGAACAAACACAGCCTAATACGATTGCGATCTACGATTCGCTGTGAAATAGCTGCGCGAGGGGGGAACCGGAGGCGGATAGTGCGGAAGTGAAGTCGGATGAAGCGCGAGATAAAAGTTTAACGCTGCTACGTGCCGACAAAAGCGCCCCTTTTTCTCCCTCGGGCCTCCTCCAAAGGCACACCACCACCACCACCCTTTTTCTTTTTTCTCGCGCGGGTCACGTACCTTTCTTACCACGCTGCATTACTGCGCCCCGTCCGCGCGTTCAGAGGAACCGGTGCATAGGTGACTGCTCGATTATATACCGGTTTCTCCCTTGACTTCGCCTTGCTCGGACAAGGATAAAGATCTCTCTCTCTCTCTCTCTCTTTCTCTCTCTCTCTCCCTCTCTCTCTCTCTCGCTCTTCCTTCGACCACCGTATCGTACCCTTCCATCGGCCGCTTACTTTTATTTAGACGAAAAATTAATTTTCTCATGGCCGACTTGCTTTCGGCGGATCGATCTTTCTGGATTCGATGGAGAAAGACTCGAGGATTGGCTTCGAAATAATAAACTGTCACGTGGGTCAGGTTTGACCAGCACAATTTTTCCACCCTACTTGAAAATCAATTTTATCTGTGGCAAAAGTTGGTGGGTGTAGTTCTAAACGATACCCTCAATGTAAATGCCTAATGTGATAATTATTAATATAATTTAACCCTTAGCACTCAGGTGATTCAGTGTCACCACTGAAAATTCCTGTGCCACTATTCGAAATATTGTTTAGATTATTAAATATGTTGGGATCTAACCAATTACTAAACGTTCAAATACAATATGACGTATCGTGTCAATTTCATATCCATAAAAGAGAAAAAAACTTGTAGAATCGAATTATTCTAGGTTGGACGAAATGTTCAATGTTCGTGATAAAATATCTTCGAGTGCAAAGGGTTAATTTGTGATCGTTCAATTAACC
This sequence comes from Lasioglossum morio, assembly GCA_916610235.2. NCBI lineage: Eukaryota > Metazoa > Arthropoda > Insecta > Hymenoptera > Halictidae > Lasioglossum > Lasioglossum morio. The sequence goes on from OU744323.1 coordinate 1,392,711, forward strand.
CTTAGCACTCGAGTGGTGACTCAAAATCCCAACTAAAAATTGCTCATTATTCAAAATATCGTTTACATTATTAAATATGTTGGGATCTAACCAATTACTAAACATTCAAATACAATATGACATATCGTGTCAATTTCATATCCATAAAACAAGAAAAAATCATGTAGAATTGAATTATTTTGGGTCGGAAGAAATGCTTCATTTTCGAGTTACAATAGCACCGAGTGCAAAGGGTTAATTGCCAAGAGTAATTCAAGAAAGATTGTTCGAATAATCGAGGTTCCACTGTATTGCGGATTAAACGAACAAATTTTGATCGAAATCGTGTCGTGTTGAATATCTTTATAACCAGAAAAAAGTCAAAAATATAACAGTAAAAGATTCATAGACAAAAAACAGGTATAAATGAAACAATTAATTATTTTACCAACTTGGAGGTATTTTGAGAGGTGCACTCTGAGGCGATGGATATAAATTCTTCCCAAATATCGTGCATTCGAGGCATTGTTGTAAATGCAAAATATTTCAAGGTGATTGTCATCGTTCTAGCACACAGCGAGGATTCATCGCAGGGTGTCTGCAGTCGTTTCCAGCGAGAGAAGAGGATTCTGTGGGAGCAACGGTGCTATCGAAACACTCGTTCCGAGATACGATCCGGGAGTTTGACGGACATCCTGGCGCCTTCCGCGAAAATCACGAGCACGACGCAGCGCCGAGGGTGTGAAACGCGAGTAAGAGTCGAAACGGGAGACTGCAAGAGCGGTTGGGGTGGCGAGCGGAGGGAATGTGAACTTGGATGGCATAATGCGATTACGACGTTTACGAATGATTCGGGGACGATACTTCGTAGGTAGGTAGATTAAGGCCACCGGAGTTGAAACGCGATATGGCGACGGGTCGTCGGACGTCGCTGCTACTCTCTCTCTCTTCTCTTCGCTTGAGAAGCCAGATAACGCTACAGACAATGTCAGGACGGACCAAAGTGCACAGCTTCGCGATTCTGCGCGGTTCGACCTCCTCGCTACGTCATGCTCGACCGTGGAATCGGTGCCTTGGAAATTCCTTTCGAACGCGGAGCAACGCTGAAGAATTTTTATTGGCTCCGTGGAACTTTGACTCTCTATCAACGAGCACCGATGATGCTTCTACACAGTGAAATCACTTCGAACCATCTTACGTACTGAAACTTTGACTCTTACTTTCAATCTTCTATTTTGAAATTATACCTTAACCTCTGCCAATAACTATGTCAATATTGTTTGAATGATATGCACGAAAGATTAATTACAAATTGATCTACAGGCACGAATGTGCTGAAACTATGAAGTACAATGTTATTTGAAATCGTAGAAAGTTTTGATAGTAGATTTACAACACCGATGAGGTATTATGATTTTTGATTGTAATTTTATAGTTGAAGTATCCGGTCATTCTAGCTAAATTATTGGGTGTAGAAGGTTTGAAAATAATCTCCATCGTTCTCTATACAGTTGCACCATTTCCTGATCGATGAAGCTAGTAAAAAGTTTGGATATGAATAAAAAAAATGTACATCAAGGATTGACATATTACTGTATAAACAACTACGAAACGATTATTCTATAGGAAGTCTACACTGGATTCTACATTGTGTTTGAATTTCTGCAGTAATCATTCTAAAAATTCAAATTGTTAGAGAAATACAGTAATCGCTTGAATCGATGAATATCTTAAAAAAGAACGTCCACTTCTACGTATGTAATAATTTTCTCCGAGTCGTACAACATTTTCTGCGCACATTTTGTGCTTGTTGGCTTGCAGCGCAGAAGTCTGTTGCAGGCGAAGCAATTTTCTTGGTACAACTTATTCCTCGGGCCTTGATCTTCGCTATTCTTGCAATTGTTATGGCTCGGGACGCGACTCGGATTCAAGGAGATCTGCGCGAGCAGAGACCATGTGTCGTTCTGCTGGTATCTCGCAACAATGGCCACAATGTTTTCAGTGGACGGAGATCCTATCAACGCGGAATAGCCGTCTATGCGCGGTGTGGCCGGCTGTCGTGGTGGCTCATTAAAAGTCTGCACTCGTGGCCCCGTAAAGAGACGTCGCCGTCGCGTCGGTTCGGCGGACCGTTCGTTATCTATCGTGTTTTGCTCGTGTCAGAACAAACTTACGGCGTGCCGAGTCCACGTGTGCCCTTAACTTGCTCGTCGCGCGAGCTTGTCACGCGATTACCTTCGAGAATCATCGACCGCATAGTTTTCGACACCAAACGAAAATTTTCACAATTTTACTTCCAGAGAAATCGACCGCATTGTTTTCTACACCAAATGAAAATTTTCACAATTTTCCTTCCAGAGAAATCGACCGCATTAAGTTCTACTAATTATTTAGTAAATAATAAGTAATAAATTATAAGTAAATTTATTTATAAAGTAAATTATAAGTAAAAAATAGAAAGTAATAAATTATTTTCTACAGAGAAATCGACGTTTCAAACTACTTCGCTTTCAGGGAAGTCAGCAAGATATTTCGCGAGCAATTATCACCACAGTGAATTATTATTACTTAATCATCCTCACCTCTTCCATTATCATATTATAACATGCAAAACTAATTTTACAAGAAGATTTTAAAAAGAACTGCGTTGATTGCTCCATATTTTAAAATGTAAAATGAAGATATTCATTTTTTTTAGCGTATAAGTTCTTATTTATTTTTTACTTATTACGATGGGAACATATGCAGAATTAGGGCGTAGTTATTTCGAGATGCACCGTCTCTATTAAATGTTCGTAATGCGAATGCTCGTTGCAATTTGATTACCATTAAACCCTGGATGTTTATGCGTTTATAAAATGTCGTGACTGGTGGAATGCGGTATAATTAAGATTTTACAGGTAGCTACATAAATATTTTTATGAATGCAATCAAATCTTGATTCTAGTTTAGACTCAATGAAGTTATTATAAATTCATTTGTACGTGTATACTAGAATATTTTGTGTCCCCACTCTACCTTCCCTTTTTACGATACTATTCCCACTCTTTCCCCTTAATTCGCTCTCCCTCCTCTCATCTTTATGCAAAATAGAAACTTGCTATTTAATTTCTTGCTGAATATGTTTAAGTTCTTTAAATATTTTTGCTGTGTCATAAATCAATCCTACCCATTTTTATCATAAAAAGTCCACAGTTCAGTTATCACTAGACTGTGGATCTTTATGGAAAATAAAAATTGCATCGATTGCAAGAAATAGAAACCGAACTGAATGTTATTTCATTCCTTAATGATTTTAATTGAGGAGAGATCATACATCGATATCTTCAATTCTTTAAATTTTCCAACAATTTTGAATTTCATCTGCTCTATTTTTCTGTGAACGCATAAAGATTCACTGTCCAGTTGTCACTAAGATTTAAAATTATTATAATAAAAAACTACGACTACGCGAACATAGAATTGAACTGCATCGATCCTTCTTCCGATTCGGAATTTCCACGAAGATCTACGGTACAGTTAACGCGTGCTTCTAGTGTTCGGCAGCGAAAGGATCGGAATAACACCAGGATTCTCAGGGGTCCGTTTTGATTCGGTTCGGCGGCACACTTGTTGGTTAACATCGCGATAAGCACAAGCTCTAACGAGTACAAGTCTCGATACAGTTAGCGGCCGCGTAATCTTCGATCCCGAACGAAGGCAAATTAAGATCGTCCCGAGATCGCGTTCCACCTTAATGCCCGGTAAACAGCGTAACCTCTGCGCGAGACCATTGCCGGAGATTCTTTGCATCTCGCATTGCGAGGAATCGTTACCGAGAACATCTTCGACCATACTTTTCTGCAAGCTCGAAAGTATGCGAACACAATGTTAAATGAAATCGCGGAACTCCGATCGGACAGCTTCGCCAGAGGCTGGGAACGGAATCGCGAGCCTGAAAAGTAATAATTAAAACTTCTTTTATGTCATTCTGAAATATTTCTCAGGAAATTTCTTCGATTCTTTTCTTAACTGGTCCAGATCCATGTTACTTCTTCATGGTAAACGAAACCGCATCGAAGGTACAAAGTGGTAAAAGGAATTTCATTTATGTCAATTTAAAGATTTTTACATTTCACAGAATTTCTTCAATTTTTTTTCTTAATCATTGCAGAGCCATGTTACACTTTTAAGACTCTTTTACAAACTGGTAAAAAGAACTTGCTAAATATTTATACAACCCACAGAATTTCTTCAATTTTTTTTCTTGAACATTGCAGAGCCATGTTATATTTTTAAGACTCTTTTACAAACTGGTAAACAGACCTTGTTAAATATTTCTACATTCCACAGAATTTCTTTAATTTATTTCTTAACCATTGCAGAGCCATGTTACTCTTTTACAAACTGCTAAACAGACCTTGTTAAATGTTTCTACATTCCACAGAATTTCTTCAATTTATTTCTTAACTATTGCAGAACCATGTTACTCTTTTACAAACTGGTAAACAGACCTTGTTAAATATTTCTACATTCCACAGAATTTCTTCAATTTATTTCTTAACCATTGCAGATCCATGTTACTCTTTTAAGACTCTTTTACAAATTGGTAAACAGACCTTGTTAAATATTTCTACAACCCACAGAATTTCTTCAATTTATTTTCAAACCGTTCAAGATTATTTCTTTTGGTTACGTGCTTTCTGATTCGGTTGTCTCTTTATCATTATATTTTTCGGTGCATCAAAGGCGAATATTGTTACCGTGAGAAAGTAGCGCAATATCGAATTTTTCAGGGTACCGACCGAAGATGGAAATCATAGGGCGTCGACGATTGATGGATGCTACCGCGATCAAGCAAGATGAAAAGCAAAAACGCGCGGGACCTTTTTGCGAGATCGGCTGCCACGGGCAGGAAAGTGTTTGCACAAGTTTCGCGGCGAAGGCGCGTCGAAATCGTAATTGGTAAAAAGTTCGCGCGTCGAAATGCGATTTCACAAGTTTATCTCCGGCCGTTGATCATTCCTGATCGAGGAAGCGAGATCGGTCGGGAGATGAATCGGCACCGGCTGTTCGTAGATTACGTCTCTCCTGTGACGCGAGGAATTTATGGAAAGACTCGCCAACGCTAAAAAAAAAAATGATCTAGAAGCCAGTCGATCTTCCTTGCTTCTGTTCGCCGCAGAAAATGTTCTTTGAAGTTCTGTCTCTCGATCGACCATGTCTCCTAACGCTACGTGTTCAATTTACGATTACTTAAGATTGTAAATTATTTAACAAACGTATTTCTTTTGTATACGTATTTTCATAAATGGCTAAACATTTTGATAGACACGTTTTTGTAAACCTGGTGTTAACAAAGTTTCAAACAAATTGCTTTAGTGTTATTCAAATTATTGTTTACATTATTAGATATGCCGGTATCTAACCAATTACGAAACATTTAACTATTGTACGAGGGTTTCTATCAATTTCATATCTATCAAATTAAAAAAATCAAGGAAAATGGAAATATTCTAGGTCAGTGCAAAGGGCTAAGAATAAGTACTATTTAAAAAATATTTAATTGGTTCGTGGGCAAATAAATATTTCAGAATATAAAAGATCTGTATATTCATTTTCTAACTGATTTTGAAAAGGAACCACTGAGAAACAGAAATTTCTTTTTATGTACAAGATAAGAATACCGTACCCAAAAGAGTGGAGTTTTCGCGGAGATTCCAGCTTGAATTTGCAGACCGGAAGTTCGGATGAACTACCGTTTGAAAATCTGTCCGACGCGACGCGAGTTTCGCAATAATCACTCGGGGTAATTCAATGCCGAGGTGAAACGCGGAGGCGACCAGCTGCATCGGATAATGTGTAATGCGGCCAAGAATGATGCACTTCCGGCGCATTAGGATGTAATCAGGTACCTTTAAGAACCCCTTAAATCAAGGCCAAGCCAATCGAACCGCGGGCACATAACGAAAAACTTATTAAAACTTCGTTTAACTTTCGTATCAGTTTAAAAGAACTTCGAATTCGTCACGGCGCGCTAAACGGCTGAGAAAGAAATCCTCACCGGAAGTTGTATCCTCCGGCACTTAAACGTTGGGAATACTACAGTATCGCGTTTCAGTGAACTGGCTCCCAATAATAATAATAATATATTAGATATATAATATATTAAATATATTAAATGTCGCAAACTATACTGTACAGCGGAGTCTAAAAAAAAAGACAAAATTATATAGTCCCAATTCTTATCTACAATTAAAATATAATTGATTGATAAAGCTGTATCTTTGAAAATTCATTCACAGTACAGCCGTGTCTAAAAAAAAAAAACAAAATTATATAGTCCCAATTCTTATCTACAATTAGAATATAATTGATTAATAAAGCTGTATCTTTGAAAATTCATTCGACAAATATATGAACTTCTGCAATCATCTGTAGGAGCGAGAGATTTCGTATATGTTCGATTATATGTATACGTGTGAATCGTGTGTTTGTACGTAAATGTTGTGTTTAATTAATAAACAAAGACCGAACGTGTTCCAGAAAATTCGTTGCAAAATATATAAAAGGATGCGTTAACGCGGGGACGTCATTTTTTTCTCTAAACACGAATACGTCAAGATCAATAAAATACGATACGGTTTACGAAATAACGGAATTACGATTTAAGAACTAAATGTTTATTAAGTGCTTGTTAAATTAAATATATGTCGCGTGCTTTTCTTTTCTAATTAATTAATTGTTCAACATTTCGTATCTTACACATCTGATAGTGATAACGTGGCTTTGTAGCAAGTTGGAAACGTTTAAAAAATCCTAATTTTGTAAAGAATTCTTTTTCGCTTGCCGTTTTGTCTATCTAATAAAATACATGTGACGTTTTTCTTCTCGGGATCGATCTCGAGTAACACACATTGAAATGAAAAATGGCTGACAATGACATACCGGTCGCAGAGAGCGAATAATAGGCGGACACCTTAACGCTCGTTTCCGTGAAGTTCTATCTATATCAGGCTACTGGGAAAAGATAGGACAGGAATGTCTACCTGATCTTCGTCGCATCCAGCTCCCGAGCCCTCGAAAGCTTTCGACCAGGATGCTCGTTAAGTCGCGAGAAAATTGTATGGGCGACACGAGGTTTCGTAATGATGCTGCTCGGCCAAGGAAATTGATTTCGAAGCTTATCTTATCCCCCCTCGTTTTTCGACGATCAAATTAAGAATGAACTAACGACACCGACTGACTAGAATCCTTTGATTTTTGTCGGAAGAGGTGGGCGAAGTAATTTAAATAATAAAGTGAATATATTAAACGAAAGTAAAAATATGCTGGGATATAAATAGTTTAACTATTGTTGTTGATCTCGTCAAATCAATAAGTTTATTTTATGGGGTAACAGTTAATCCGTAGCTTTCACAGTTAATTGCAAACTTATATCTAATTCAACGAGAAACAGTATAGAAATTCATTGAGATGATTTTAATAAATGTAAATATAAGTAAGAAATTTATTTATTTCGCTTCTACGACATTTCTCGGGAAAATGACGTTTCAATCGCTGATCATCTTTTTCTTAAATATTGATCGAACAAATAATTCTTTCGAAAATCTCTGTATACAACTACACTCTAAAAATAGGGCTTTCCAGCCTCTTTAACTCAAATATCAGCAGCTAAGAACGAAATGCTTGTTAAATATCATTCAAGCAAACTGCATCCCGTATAAATTTCAGTGAGTCTTCGAATCGTGACCAGTAGCGCAGACGATCCGCAGGAAGTCGTAAAATTTCTGAAAACTAGTTTTGAGACCGCGTCTTTTTCCCTTCCCGCGGAACGACATCCTCGTTGTCTGTGATTAATGTCTGAACATTCTACGTACGGCCGGAAAGGTAGCAAAACAAACGCGATGGATTTTTACTGGAGCTAATTCGAGGAACAAAGAAGACTATAAACGATGTCGGGGTTGGCATGCGTAGTCGGATAGGAAAGAAAACGGCTGGTGGAAATAATCGCGTCGCCAAAGTGAATCGTTCGCCGCTAAACGCGATAAAACCTGGAAAGCGGATCGATAAAAAATCGGCATCGAAGGGGGTTAGCCATCGAGAAAACTGTTTGGCCGCAGATGAGCTCGTCGCGGCGAGCGAAGGATGAGAAGAGAGGAGAGGAGAGAGAGAGAGAGAGAGAGAGAGAGAGAGAGAGAGAGAGAAGGCTGGCAAAAAAATGGGAGCAGAAGAAGGTCGAGGGAAGCGAAGGTTGCACGCGAGGAAGCAGCCGATAGAGGCGAGAACGATCTGCAAAGGAAATCGAATATCGTTGTTTCTCCGCGGGACCGATCGGGGCCCTCGATGATCATGCTCTCCTCTCCGGCGGCGTGAATCCTGCCTGATTTATGCTTCCAGGATATAAAGGGCCGATTTAGCTCGCGCCATTGTAAATCGGCCCTTGCTTCCGGTTTTCGAAAACGAAACAACTGGGCACGCACACGTGATCGTTATAGAGAGGCCCCGGGGAAATCGAATGATCGGCCGCCAAGTTTTTGCCAGCCGGAGACGACGGATGGGAAAGCAGACTGACACGTATTCGCACAATCGCGATAATGAATCCTAAGAGGAGCATTACGGCTGTTACGCCCGCGTTCATTGCCGCTCGTTTATTGAAGCGAGGCGCGACCACGAGCCGTCCTAAAATCGTTTCGTGCGCGGACGACAGCTTTCGGTTCTGATCAGGCGGACATCCTGAGCGTAAGGAGGGTTGCCAGCCAAGATTTATGCCATTAAACTGTTGCACTCGACTGGATCCCTAACTTGATCGGGACGCCACCATTTTTCTACGAAATTGTAACACATGTACACCGCCTATAGAAACAGTTCTCTGTATCTCGATCGACAATTGTTCAAAACTACAATTAACCCTTAGCACTCGTGTGGCGCCACTAAAAATTGCTGTACTATTATTTAAATAATTGTTTACACTATCAGATATTTCGGTATCTAACCAATTACTACACATTTAAGTATTGTATGAGGTATTATATCAATTTCATATTTATCAAATTTTAAAAATTTCAGGTGACATTTTGCAAATTTGCTTATTATTATTTATTGTCTGCAATTGATCGAACCAGTGTGTCAATAAAATTAATTATAGTTTTACCACCTATAGAGTTCGGCAAAAATTTTATCCAAAAATAAGTCTCTGATTTCTTCTTTTTATAATTTCGATAGATCGACTATTCACAATTATATGTCTTGCTCGTTTAATTTCGTTAAAAATACAGAAAACTTCCAATCAAAGAAAAGGTAATAGTGCTTTCTTCTTCTTAGACTGCCAATTTTATGCATCCATGAAAAAAATAATTAAGTGCAATTTAAACTGGTGGATGGATTAAAAGAAGCTAAAGTTAAAACATGGAGTGCATCAAGTTTGTGGTTAATCTACTAGACATGCATTAATGTTCTCCGATAGTTTTGACTATTCGATGAATACATTTAGATGTTTCATGAATATATTGCAGATTTTCTGATAAAAATGAACCGGTGGCGTTTCGAAGAATGAAGAAATAAAAATATTTCACGTCGATCATTGTGATCGACTTATTCAAATAAAAAAATACAAATTTTGTCATCTGGCTCCCGTTCCTTGTAATGGAGATAAAACATTTATAAATTTCCACGAGACATCGACTTACTTTTCCAGCGAAACGTCACGTTCCCCGGTCTCTCGGTTGACCGACTGCCAAAAGCGTTACATAAAAATCGGACTCACCTGAAACAGAAAATGAAGAACGCGAAGTAAGTAAGCTGTTTCGATGCAAAAAACGAGAGAGGTAAAAAAAAAAATTGGGATTGACTCGGCCAATCATAAATAACGAACCGTGAAATTAAAAAGCGACGCGTAACGACTGTCCGCGAGCAGTCGAACGGCAGCGAGGGCTCGGAATTTATGCGAACGCCCGGAGTTACCTCCATTTCTATTTTCCAAACGAAATCTTCATAAAAATCGCGGTGCTCGTATTGTGGCTAAAAGTAGTTATCATTACCAAAGGAAACTGCTTGTCCCAGTGGCTCGTAAAAACGACGTAATTATCGTTGCCGACGAATTCGCGGCCAACTAGGCCGGATCTGTTAATCGGCCCCGCAGGAGTAACATCCTGAGATAACGTCGATTCGCGTTAAAAAATCCGGCCGGACCACGCCGGTGAAGCCACCGTGCAGCCTTAATTAGTCGGTTTGAAACGGCCGAACTTGTCCACCGGCCCCGGCCGAACATAATTTGTCTCTTTAAACATGCGAGAGGCGTCTTACTTTCGGTGGAACACGTATATCGAACCTCCTTCGGACCCGTTACCAATACTTTTTACCCAGAAAAAACGCTGGCACTGTTGCAGCAGTAAAACTGTCCCGACCGACCGATTCACAGTATTTTTTCACCCCTATATCAATTTATATTAAATCACCTGCCTGACTTTGATGTATTAACTCTACGCGAAAGTTTTATTTCGATCGTTCAGACTGGACTGCGGATTTTATGCACTGATGGCAATAATTAATAGGTGTACGCAATTTATGCAAAATTTGTTAGGTGTATGCATAAGTTTTCTTTCAATCGTTCAAACAGACTGGACTGCGGATTTGATGCACTTATAGCAATAATTAATAGGTATAATTAAAAACAATGAAAGTATTGGAAAAATTTGAAGATACTGTCTTATATTATTTTCAACTTGTCAAATATATTAACACAAGAAATAAATTTCTAGTTCACTCCGATTTGTTATAGTCCACGTAAAAAATTTTGTTTTCCATAAAGATTCGCTGTCTGTTACAACCAGAGTTGGGCAAAAAAATGTTTGCTCAACCCCGGTTCTAACCCACCGCCAAAATATAAACACAGAAGATATTATCTCCATGCAATTCAAATTATTTATTCAGCTCCGTATGCAATGGATGCGTAAACATTTTATTTCGCAGGAAGATCCGTGAAATCGGCTTATTCGCAAGTAATGAAGAATTGAGGGTTAAAAGCGAAGCCAGCTGGACGCCAATGCGTATCGTAGATCTAGCCGGGCGGCTAAGAGGACGAGGAAATAGACTCATTGCAAATAATCTGCGCGGAACGCAACAAAACACGGCGCAAATGGCAGAGTAAACTGCAGAGCTGCGAGTTAAACGAACGAACAGAGAGAGAGAAAGAGAGAGAGAGAGAGAGAGAGAGAGAGAGAGAGGGAGCAGCGATTCCTCGAGGTGTAGCAAACGATGCTCGGCTCGTGGAAGCGGGACGAATGCAGTTGGTCGGTTCAGTCTCGAAACTGGCAGTGTTCGCGATTTTCAACGGTCGAGAAGGCTGAACGCGTCGAACTCGGCGCGGGACACCTATCGACTCTCGAATCTGCGTAGCTTGCATAAGGTCCCGGGGCGGCGGGGAAGTTTCTTGCCGGGGCCGTTTCGCCGTGTCGAATCGCCACACAGTCAGCGAGAAACGGCAAAAACTGCGAGAGCGCCCCGAAAAATTGCCGGCTTTTACGCAAAGCCGGCCCCGCTAATAAGTTTTTTTCTCGGGCCCCGAGACTTTTCGAAAGCTCCACCCGGAAGGTGTCGTCCCATGAAGAAGGAGCCTGTGCGTTCTGCTTCTCCTCCTCCCTGCATCCGCCTGCTCCTGTCACGTACTCCTCTTTCCCGGTGGAATAACGAACCGTCTTTCTTCTGCTAGCACGCATGCATGCATGCATGCCGGACGAATGCATGCAGGACTTACCAAATCGAGGAGACTCGGTAATGATTCGCCCTGATCGGAATGCGAGGAACATTCAAGAATTTATCTTAATTCGGAGACGTGCTCGACGTCCCCAGGTGTAATTGCGTAAAACTCCCGATGATTATTCCCCTGGGAACCGAGTCGCGGACAATGAAGATCTCGCGGGGAAAAAACCGACCGCGGTAGAAACTTGAATACCGCTGTTTTTCGGCGACCAGTGCAGCTGTGCTGCAACGTTGCTCCCGAGGAGACTTTCTAGTGAGCAGGCACGTGAGAACTCGTCAAATACAAGGTGACTATTCACCGGAATGGAACGCGTACTCTACGAAAAAGAATCTTTGGGATTTTTATAGAAACGAGAATTCGAAGAGCTAGTCTGTTCGACGTCGGTGGATGTGATATTAGCAGAGAGGAAATGAGAGTGCAGGGTGTCCTTTGTGGCACCACTTCTGCGGTATAGACTGATTAAAAGATCTGTTCGATGATAAACCTAGGTATACTCTGTCTCTGCCTATCTATACTGACAAAAGTGGTAGTAGAAAAGACCCCGACCGTATTTTACCACGTATTCTTGTATATTGTAGTATATTCTAGTATATTTTGCTATGTTTTAGTATTGGGTTAGCAATTTCGTTATTTTAATGTAAATGGAGCCCAATTTTTTTAATTCAAGCAGTGAATTTTAATGAATAAGAGATTTCCCCCTTTGTCGGTAGATCTTCTGTCAAAAAGAATAAAGAAATTTTTGCCAACCAAATATATCCTTGTATATTCTAGCATATTCTGATATATTTTGCTATGTTCTAGTATTGGATTAGCAATTTCATTATTTTAATGTAAATGGAGCCCAATTTTTTTAATTCAATCAATGAATTTTAATAAATAAGAGATTTCCCCTTTTGTTCTATGATCTTTTGTCAAAAAGAATAAAGTAATTCTTGCCAACCAAATATATCCTCGTATATTCTAGCATACCCAAGTATATTCTAATGTGGCAAAATTTCCGTTCATCGACTAGAGAATTCTCTATGCTAAAAGTGAAGGCTTTAATGAATGCAGACGATCCTGTGCTCTATAAATTTCCAGGCGTAATAAAGGCGCGGGGATCAGCAATCTAACAATCAAGTTATGGCGCGAGCTGTTATTACCTGGCAGGTAATACAGCGGGCGAACATTTCGATACCAGCAATCAAGGTGTAATCGCTCCAAAAACGCCTCTCGCGTTTCAGTCAGTAGACAGAAAAATGCGGAGAAGTCCAGGAAGATTGTCAAGGGACGGTGGATCACGAACGTCCTTAATGACTCCTATTGGTGAATTGGCTAGTGGCACGAGACTATTTGTAATGTAGTTTATAATACTACCCACAATTTTGTTTAAACATCACCAACTCCTTTGATCATTGGCATGCTACTTCTGGACACCTTGTGGGGGATCTGATAAATAAATTTTGCAGACGAAAGTGGACCAATCATTATCTATCTATCTTCTATCTTGTATCTTCTATATAAATAAAAATTAAATGATTTGGCTAATTTCTTAAAATAAAAGTGTTCGTAATAGTCCGAATAAGGTCTTCAGGCAAAGAAACGTTGATAAGATAAAAATGAAAGTGTTTTTTATTTGGACGGGACAATGTTGATAAGATAAAAATGAAAGTGTTTTTTATTTGGACAGAACAACGTCTGTCGGGTCAGCTATACGACGATAAATTGGAATAAAAAGATGAGCAAAAAGTGTTGTATTCAATAAAGAAATGATCAGTTTAATTTATCCAGAAAAAGGTATTAGAACGCCTGCGCGATTGGTGTCCCTTCGTAGCGCGAGGTTTAAGAACGGTGGTCGACCCGAGGCGGTCCTCATACATTATTAACATTCGGCCGAGTATATTAGTAGATGGTTACGGAGCTGGCGGATTTCGATGCGGCCTCGTCGCGGGCGGCGGCCTTTTTTGGCTCGCGAGCCACCTCTCCTCCGTCCCTGGCGAGATCGAATCGCATTTAAACGACGGGCCCAGACATTCCCGATCGCGCTCGAAATCATTTATGCGCGTTCTCAATAAGATGCTCGAGAAGAACGGTTCCAGAGGTTCGGTGCTTTCAGCCGCGGCTACCGCGAATTGGCAAGCGAAGCCGAGAGAGGACGGCAAAGACGAACCCAACGCCGCGTACCCGTTGCAATGAAGAAGCCCCGGCTACATACGTGGGGCACATCCACGATCGGCTTTTCAGGAAGAACCACCGCGTCGCACCGACATTTGCATTTTAAATACGCTCGACATCGTCGCGACCGACCAAATTCACCGTTTCCTCCTCCTTCCACCGCAGACTCCTCTCGTCTTTTTCGTCCACCAACCGAGCCAGAGAGACCTCTTATCTCGGCTCCTGCTTATTTCTTTTCGGGTGGCAGCCACGAGACCGGCTACACCTCGACCAAATTTGAATAATGTGTATTTTAATATCTGCTAAGGCCGCTTCCGTTGCTGGACCAGCCACTCTCGCGGTTTCCATGCATGTACAACGGAGTAAAGAAATAAAGCTGAATTTCTTCTCGATCGAAATTTCAATATATTATGAAACTAGCTGACCCGACACACGTTGTCCTGTCCAAAGTTCTATAAATTTGTTTGTCGATAATATAAATTCCTATTGAAATGTGAAAATTCCTATTGAAGTATTGATTAAAAGCTGCGACGTTCGTCTTTTGTTGTATTGAAATATGATTCAAAAAGAAATTTTTCAAAATTCAATTTGTTTTTTACCTAAAAACTCCGAAGTGAAATTTCTTTTTAGGTAGATAATAGTTTTGTTCAGTCAAAAGTCTCCGGATTAAAAATATCTTATGCCGAGTAAAAATCGTAACATTTGTATGTGGACTAATTATGGTAGTCCCTGAGCTAGGAAAAATGATACTTCTTTGTGGAGGATGTCGAATATATACTTTTACTTAACCCTCTCTGGATGAAAAATAGGTCGAGGTAAAAAATCGGAAAATTTCTATGCAGGCTAATAATATTCTCATTTGGCCACAGTTTTACGAAAAGATTTGCCATAGAATATTCGTTTATTGTCCAACGATGCTCGAGGAAAGTATTCCGGAGCAACCCGTCCATCAATTTCGAAGTTACCAAATTCCAAACACTCGGAACGCTTGTAGATTATCTATTAAAAAGATTGGGATCATTAGCGTGACTGTAAACGCGGCGCACAATGAGACCGAGGATGCAATATCGACGCAGCCGGCTTCAATCATTCGAGTGACTTGAATGCGCGGCAGACAGCGAACGCCGGGCTTCGAGTCATTAGCCATAGAGTCCCGTGTAATAATCCCAATCAAACTAGCATTAAAATTCCTTAATAAATTTCACCGGACAACGGATTCAGGTGTTCGCTTTTATGTGTGCCACAGAACTGGAAAACATTATTTTAATATACACCGGCGGCAAACGCGAGCACATTAATCTTTTTCAATTTCCGGCAGTCCATATATTCAACATCAAATTATAATTGATTTGTGATTGTTCTTTTTTTCGCTTCTTCTTTTTTCGTATGTATCCTTGAGCTCTCTCGTCTCGTTTCTCATCCGTTTCTTTGGGCAGCCGTATCGAGGAGAAGGGCGATTAGCGTGTCTCTTTTTCCTGGTCCAGCTCCGAGGAGCTAACGAGCGGAGTTTTTCGGCGAGCCGATTTCACGGGTGACGTTCGGGGGTCGCGTTAATCCGTCAGCCCGGTGATTATGGTTTTACTCGTCAACGTGGTCATTCGACAATGATCCGGGAGAAAATCGTGCCCCGAAAGATTTTACACGTTATTTTACAAATCTATTTTTGTGGCTTGTCGAGATCGGTAAACCAGACTCGCTAGATCAGGGGTAGTTAATCGAAAATGTCACGTGTAGCGATGGGGTGATCTGAATCACTTCAATTCAAAGTTTACGACAACAAATTCGAATCATTTGCAAGATAATTCGAAGCTTAGAACTCTTTAAAACCTTAAACTTTTGAAGGTTTGTAAGAATTGAAAACCTTTAAATGTTAGGATAAATAACAGTGTGAACGTACCAATATTATAAAAGATGTAACATTTATTAAGATTATCAAGACTTCAAGACTTTCAAGAGTTTTGAAACAAGAAACTCTGTGGTGACTCATTTGTTCGAAAACTTTGCAGGACAGAGTACCGAATACCCATCACTAGTAGTGCATTAAAGCATCATTTATTTATTTCAGCCGATCATTGAATCTATAATGTACACTTCAATCTTTCTTTAGGTTGTTAGAAAAATGTTTAAATAGTCGCTAGATTTTTTCAAACATTTATTGTCGTATGGTGTGGACCTTGTAATGCATAATTTATTTTCATTTTATACTTCGATTTTGTGTATTTGTATCGGATTCGAGTCATAAATTACACAGCATTGAAACGAACCGACCTATAATCTTCTAGAGACAGAGAAAAATCAAAGCGCCAAAGTAGATCCTGATTCATGGATCAAGATAACACTTGTTCTCTTGTTCCAATAAAATCAAACAAGATTTTGTTGTATCTCTGCTCGTGAATCTCAATGAAATCTACTTGATCCTTTTGCTGCAGACCTGGAGACCACGCTCTGGACGTTTAAGGGCTGTCGTTAAATTAACCGTTGCATTGTATAAATCACAGCGAACAAGACGGGGAGAATGTTTTCACTGAAAACACGAAACCGGGATCTGTCACGTGTTTTCTTTTGCTAACAAATTTCAGCTTCTGCGCATTATTTCGATGCTATAAAATTTTCTACGGAATGCTTTCACAGACGAATTTTAACACAGTTTTATATACTTAATATAGTAAAACATTCAGGCACACTAAATTTTGTTATTTGTAGAATCAAGTTTAACATTGATCAAGCTTAACTGTAATCAAATTTAACTTCGATCAAGTTTAACTTGCAGTTTCAGTTTTCTTTATTAATTTACTTCAAAGTGTTGGGATTTTTTCGAGTGATGGTTCTGGAAATTACCACGTGCAAATCAAAGACTACCATCTGCTAAATTGTTTCAAACATTTCCCACAGAGGATACGCGGGCGTTCAATAAAAAATTTCACCGTGGAACTTGAACAAGAAAATAAACAAAACATGTGTTAAAAAAGCCAAAACCGATAGAGCTATGTTGCCTCTACCAATGCTTGTAAATGAAACATTAGGATCGAACACAACAGAATTAATTCTTAATTGAAAGGTGTATAAACATGATTCACTTTTCCATCCAACGATGCCCATAAATGGGC
Source organism: Lasioglossum morio (assembly GCA_916610235.2). Taxonomy (NCBI): domain Eukaryota; kingdom Metazoa; phylum Arthropoda; class Insecta; order Hymenoptera; family Halictidae; genus Lasioglossum; species Lasioglossum morio. Next base: position 1,409,691 of record OU744323.1, read on the forward strand.
ATCTTCGGAGGAAGAGCAAATTTAGAAGCTCCCCGAGTCCGTAAAATTTCGCCGTTCTCGTTGCGATTCCTCGCAGGTCCGCGTCTCCCTTTCAATTTAAATCGACCGGGGTCTCGATCAAATCCATCAAATAAACATATATGCGCGAGAGTCTACGAATGGGAAGCTTTCAGAGATTCATGGATTCACCGCGAACCGGAGGCCGGCATTAACCGACTCGTAGGCGAGCACCGTTGTGCACGTGCGTGTACACGATCAGGATCCATCGGGATCTACATGATCGGATCCTGTTGATTGCGTGCGTACCCGACAAAGCGACACCGCTCGCGTAGACACACGCTGCATGCGTTGCATTCTGTGTACGCTCCTGTTGCGAGGATACCGGGGAAAACAGATTGCTGGACCCTTCGCTGGATGCTAAGTGGATGAAGAAAGTAACGAAGATCGAGAAACAGGACTCCTCTTTTTTAATCGCGAGCATTTTCCGTGCTCATGTTGCCAGGTCTGACACGTAATGAAGATTCCCAACACATTCCGAGAAAAATCTATGTTAATCATTTCCTATAAACCGAAATAAAATTCCATTTTGGTTTTGTTAATATACAACTATTGGAGAACATATAGGCATACAATTTATATCAAGATTCTCCTTTTGTAGGAAATTGCTAGACTCAGGATTTTATGCATTTATGATAGAAATGGATAGGTCCAATTTATGACAGAGAAAATATTTGAAGAATTTGAATGCACTACTTATTATTTTCAACGTATTAAATATATTGAGCTGGAAATAATATGTTCATTTCACCCCAGCTTATTGCAATTCGGTGACTACTAATAGAATGAGTCTTTAGAATGAGAAGATCTTTTTTCAATTTACGAGGGTGTGGTCGAACTTGAAAAATGCTGTACAATTTACTCGATATTTATTAATAAACTAAGGGTTTTATGCATTTATGATAAAAGTGGGTGGGTCTAATATATCTGACAGTAAAAGAATTTGAAGAGTTTAAATATACTACAACAAGAAATTGGATATTCAATTCACCCCAGTTCGTTGCAATTCAGGCAGAAAGATTATTATTTTGCATAAAGATCCGCAGTCTAGGAATTACAAACTACAAAAAAGTTTTAGTCACTGAAACCGTAAAATAAATCGTAAGGTAAGGGATTAAGAAGGTAGACTCGTTTCCAGTATTGCAAGGGTGCAGGGTTCGCGTTCTCATTTCTCTATACTACAAAAATAGGGTTTTTCAGTAGTCAAAAGCTAAATCGACAGCTAAATCGACCGAAAAAACAAATTTTACGAACTGCACTTGCCCGAGTCGTACAAACGCAGTTAACATTGAATAAATAAAATAAGAATTCATTGCCAATAGAAATCCAATAATTAATCGTTAATTATTATGTCGTTCCGGATAACTTATTTCGATATTTAATAATTACGGTGTTTAGTATGAAATATGGAAAACAATCCAGGAGCTATAAACGTGTCGGTTTCGGACGCTAATGTCACAAAATTTTATACACAATTCAATTTGAAAAGCTCCTTTTTGGCGAACTCGAATAAATTTTGTGAACATACCGCAACGAATAAGACCGCCAAAAGCGAGGATAAACGCGAGCCGATGTATCATTGAATAATTAATACGAATTCGGTCCGCTTAATGATAGCCTGTCGATTTCTCTGAAACTACCGGAAGAGTCTCTTTCGTCGAATTCGACAATTAAACCATACATTAATCACTTTAATTACATGGCGGCGTAGCAGTGACTGACTTAACGGTAATGAATAATAAATACCGTGATATCATCGATCAGTCGTAGTGGACGTGCAGCATCGCTGCGAAGCCCACGCATAATTTGTTCCCCATTAATGCCTTGCAAATTAACGAAACCCAATTGCCGCCTTTCGATCGAACGTCGACGTTCCTGCGGTTCTCGAGAGTCGTGTCTTCCTCTCTATGTAAATCTAGACGAGCAGCTTGCGACGCGGCCAAGTGCAGTCAAGTCACAAGAATTTTTTGTAAATGATATATGAAAGTTTAACCCCTTCCTGTACAAACGAGTCAGTGTAAAATATCAAAATTATTTCATTCTTTCAACTCTAAATTAACTTTCTATTATTCTTTAATCAATAAAACCATTAAAGTAAACTGTAGAAGTTACCTTTTTTCAAACAAGTTCTACTTGTGATAAACTGTTTCAATAATTACGTGCAACGTGGAAGATTTACTCTACGAAAAAAAGAAATTGGAAGATTTGATGCGAAGGGCTTAGAGCACTCGAGTCCAGAAATGTACTGTTAGCTTTAATGGGGAGCCTTCATCGGATAATCGTCAAGGTGATTATGGACTTTTGATTGATAATTACGACGAGCCTGTTAAGGAATTTGACGGTTCCTTTGCGGATGATTACCTAAATGCTAGCTGCGAACGTCAAAAACTGATGATTATCTTACTCTTTGTATTTCCTCGGCCATTTTTCACGCTGCCGTGCTAACTGTAACCCTCAAGTCTTGTTGCTCAAGAGATCAAACTTTTTATTCACACAATCATATGTAAGAACGTTTTTTACATAAACGTTTACTCGACAGAATGCTTCGTTCGCGTTACAACGACAACTCCATTGCTTCTTTCCTGTCTCCTTTATAAATGCTTCCGCAACGTGGGTGGTTACATTCTCTATTTTTAACGATCGTAAATTTTGTATATGCTCTACATGATATCGGCGCTACAGGTTCGATCAACAATACAAAAATTAGCAATTTTGCAGAATTATATTTTCAACTTTTCGGTTCTGTTTTGAACCATCTTCAAGAAAAGTGGGTGGTTACTTCCGAAAACCAATCGTATGTACTTAAAACTAAGACACGTCCTCTAAAAGTGAATGTTGAGCCCTCGTTGTCTACCTAAGGCCCTTAACTGTTTTTTTTTTATCTGCAGATGTTTTACGGTACGTCAACGGCTATTGAGAGTTTTAGCTAAAATGTGAAGTCCCTAATAAATTATCATAAAACAGAAAGTACACACGTCCGCACCGTAATCATAAACTGCGTCCCTTTCTAAGACTCCTATCCTTACACTTATATCAATTTCATATCCATAATACGAAAAAATCATATAAAATGGAATGATTTTCGAATTGAAACAGCTCCGACTGTAAAGGATGAAATAACACACGAGGTTTCTGGGTGTGTGAGCGGGGCGAAATCTGAAACTCGAAAACCGCCCTCGATCCTTCTTTGATTAAACTGCGTGTCACGTAATTGGCGCGACAGCGTCGCCGGAGAGACATTCAGCCTTCGATTCCCATTTTCGTTCGTTGGTTTTTGCGGTGGACAAGTGCCGCCGCCGCCTCGATCAAAAGCAGCCTCGTAAAAGGAGCAGAGCCCCGGAGGATCGAGGCGTTTCGATTTTCCCCTACCAGGATTCTATTATTGTTCTACGGTAACGAGGCGAGTAGCAAAACATGTTCTGGTGCGGCTCGGGATTTCTTCGCGGAGCCCGGTTCGCTTCAGGGGCAAAGGGAACCGACTGGTAGAAGAGGGATACAGGGAGTTACACGATCCTTACACCTTCCGTTCTCGTCCTACATTTGCTCTCGTTACTGGCCGATCCGCCATTAGCCGGCCTGCCTCTGCTCATGCTCTGATCATGCTCTGCTCAAGGGATTCGATGTACCGGCTGGCGAAAAAGGGGGGGAAAAACGATTCGTCGACAAATCAAATGAAACGAACGATGAAATTGGCCGTCTGCCGCTCTGCTGCCGCTGATCATGATGGTAATCGATGGGAGGAAATCGATCTGAGAAACTACGTTTTCGTCTCGATGATAACTATACCAGATCGGAGGAAGCCTCAGCGTTTTTCTTTCTCCGTGCTGCAGCGAGCGGCGATCTTCCTGTCGGAGGGACCTTGGAACTTTCCCTAACAAATCTCGCCCCTTCTTGCCAGCCAATTTCCAGAGTATTCCTTTTCAGTAGCGAGTTACCTTTCATCCATAGCCCAAGTTTTCCATTCTAGTTCATTATGGTTTCTGCTATGAGACATTATAAGTATACGAATAAGTTTCCGCTCTTTATTATTGAAAAAAAGCGTGCAAACCAGCTTGTAAACGTTTTCCAACAGTAGACTGATCGACATTTAAGTCAATTGACAGTTCTTTAAATGTTTGATGTGGGTTTTCATCAACCATCGAAACCATTCTTTACTTATTAACGTATTAACACGTTTCGCTGCGGATCTTTATGCAAAATAAAAACTTTCTACCTGAATTGCAACAAATTGGGATGAAATGAACATATTATTTCCAGCTCACTATATTTAATACGTTGAAAATAATAAGTAGAGCATTCAAATAAGTAGTTCAAATGTTTTCCCTGTCATAAATTGGACCTATCCATTTCTATCATAAATGCATAAAACCTGCAGTTTATTAATAAATAACGAGCAAATTGTACACCATTTTTCAAGTTCGACCACACCCTTGTAAATTGAAAAAAGATCTTCTCCATTCTAAAGACTCATTCTATTAGTTGTCTCCAAATTGCAACAAGCTGGGGTGAAATAAATATTTTATTTCCAGCTCAATATATTTAATACGTTGAAAATAATAAGTAGTGCATTCAAATTCTTCAAATATTTTCCCTGTCATAAATTGGACCTATCCATTTTTATCATAAATGCATAAAACCTGCAGTTTATTAATAAATAACGAGCAAATTGTACAGCATTTTTCAAGTTCGACCACACCCTCGTAAATTGAAAAAAGATCTTCTCATTCTAAAGAATCATTCCCAAGACTCATTCTATTAGCCAGGTTCGAATATGTGTCCAGTCATTATCTCCAGGATTACTCGCAATTATTGTTAGGATAGTGAAGCTGGTAGCACACGCGTTCGTCGGTCACGTACGGCGTACACCTCGTCCCATCGCCGACGAGAGAGGTGGTTCGCGTTTCTTTTTTTGTTTTTTATCGGCGAGTTGTTCATTAAATTCGCGAAAGGACCCACGCAAAAACGATCGAAGTACCGCTCGATCTTTCCGGCGATCGATCAGCGCGTAGCCGGGCGGAGGCGCTGTCGTTATCGCGCCGGGGAAATTAATTTGACCGGCGAAACAAGCCGCCGCTTTATTGGCGGAAGTTAATTGCCAGTCGAAGTTCGAAGCCTCGTCTCTTTCTCTCGCATCCCCGGCGTATCGTTTTCCATTAAAGGCGCGTGCAAACGCCCGTTTGTATTTCGCCGGTAGGCTTAATTAAAAAGTAAACGCAGTGGCGAGCCTCCGCTAAGCAAACATGGCTACCATAGCCTGATCGGTTTCCTTTCGACAATAGTTCAATAATGTCAGGATCATCTTGAGATTATTCGAAGTAACTTTTCCCTTTGCGAAAATCTTCTCCGCGTATTTCTTAATCTGTCGTTGGTGCAAAATCAATTCAAATTACATCAGGAGGTATTTACTTCATCCACGGAAATACATATTTCGGATACGTTGTATTATTACAGTTCTCTGTATCTCGATCGACAATTGTTCAAAACTACAATTAATGTTATTGGCACACTGGTTCGATCAATTGGAGACAATAAGCAAAGAGAATATTTATTATTTATGATATACATTATTTTCAACTATAAATAATTAGCAAAAAATTCTGACAAAAGTCTGAAATATAGAGTGTATCTATATCTTTGGTTTGCCGTTTATCCCATGTCGATATATCTTTTCTCGTTTCAGAGCAAATTGCATTTAAGTGCGGGGGAATTTACCCCAATATCACCCCTATCGGTGGGGGTAGACATTTGAAATTTTACACAATGTTTTTTTAGACATAAAACGATGTTTTAAGAGAGGAATCAGGATAACCCTTTGCAAAATATCACATGAATTCAACGTTTCGTTCTGAATTTAGACCATTTTCAAGAATGTAAATTTTCCGTATTCGGTCTGTAAGACTTGATCAATTAATTAATATATGGTTAGCCAAACGCATTCCCGAACAAGCAGAAAACACTAATTTATTAACAATAAAAAACAAATGTATAAACTCACTTGCTTAGAAAAATGTACTAATTTCAATTCTTCGAACTTATCGACCCAGTGCTCGAGTAACATTAATTGTACGTTATATTATGTTAAAAACATGAAAAATTTTAAAATATACATGTCTCAAAGTAATTCGCGAGTTGCAACCGTTTTCTACGGCAACTTTCTCGATCCCACACGTGCCAGCAATTTGCAACGAGGAGTCCGCGAACGGATTTCAGTGGCACTCGCGGCTCCATTGGCGGCGCCGTAAATCAAATTGAGATTTCAAACGGGCTGGCAGCGTGTCGGTGTCATCGAATCTCGGATAAGAGGATTGAATTATAAATACGTGGCTGGCAAAAGTGAGCAAGAAAAACCGCCGAGGCTCGCCGGACGTTTTCGCTTGGTGTCGAGTCTCCATCGACTTCCGTCGACTTAAATCGAACACCACGAACAACCCCCTCCTCCCCCTCTCGCTCTCCCTGTCCGAAGATCGAATTCTTCGGTGGGTCTGTCCTCCGCAGGGGTTAACCACCAAAAGGCAGAGAAGGCTCTCCACCTCGGTTGGGAGAAGAGGAGAGAGAAAAAAAAAGAAGGAAGCGAGGGGGAACACGCACTTGAAAGCGAAGGCAGAGGGGAAGACGAACGACAACAGCACGGCAACAGGCTTATCTCCTTCTGCCCGGTAGCGAAACGGGCCCCGCCGGTATATACGGTCATGTTTATACCGACTTGTCTATTCGTCAAATGCTCTCTTCTACCGGGCTTCGCTCTCGTCATCCGGTTTATCGTCCTCGAGGATCTCGGATTGTCTCCGGCCTTTTACAGGACCGTCGCGCATCGGACGGCCTGGCTAACGGTATAACGATGTCTGAAGCCAGACGATATATTGCCCGACCGAGAACACTTCGGCAGCCCTGACAGATCCGCAGGAGATTCGGCTCCTCCGTCTGACAACGCTGACGAGCCTTCCCGATAGACCTTGCATCTCATCGGGAACTTCTACTTTCTCGATTGAAATACCCGCTAACAAATTCAGGATTCGTTGCGTCCTTGGCCATGCGCATTCATCGGCGATTCTTGGTTTTCACAATTTTACGCTAAACCGACACCGGTCAAAATCACCGGCTTCGGGATTTTTATTTTACAACTAGCTTCTCTCCGCGGCTTCGCACGCGCAGGAAACTTGTTGAATATAATAAATTTAATGATATCGGCGCCAGGTTCGATCATTTATAGGAAAAACAACAAATGTGCAATTATTAAATCATGTTTCTAACGTTTCGATCCCGATGTGGATCTTTTTCAAAGAGACATATTTGAATGAAAATATAATCAATATCTTTGAAGACCGTGTAACGGAAAAAGAAAACAGAAATAGTACACATACATGTTGTATCAAAAGTGGACAAACATTTAAACAAATATTGAGGAGTTTACACGAAAACCAACTTTAGTCCATGGTGGCAGATATGTAACTGAAACATGTGCTGTTTCCAAGGCAAGAAGGCTACGGCATATATATAGGTGATGTTCAGTGATTGGTAGATCGATATCGATCAATGGTGAATCACGTGAAGTGCAAAGCGGCAATTTTGAAACAACGCCGTCGAAACATATTCGAAATACAGTTCTAAATGTAACACCACTGTATAAAAATATAAACAAAAATAACAAAATTTTGTAAAGAGAAACAAAAAATATCCATTCTTTATGTCTTATGAAATGTTCATAGGTTAAATCATTAACACGACCATTATCTACAATCTCGAGATCAAAAATAATAGAATATTACAAATTGACAGAATGGATTGTTGATTTCCTTTCAAGCTTAACAATAAAACTTCAGGTGGAAGATACAGACGAAAAAATTAAGGGAAAAGCGTGGAAAATTGTAAGCGTATTATTCAATTAAATATTATAAAAAAATGCAGGGGAACCAGGTATTTCCCAATATACTTTGATGTTGGGTTTTCGCAAAGTAAGGTAAAAGACCGGATGCTTTACCTTGACAATATTAAACAATAACAGCTTCTCTCCGGCGTGTTACGATTCCCGTAATAAATTCTAATCGCTTCGTCCAGATTCGAAGCAAAACTGATATCAACGACGTATTGTCCGAAGCGAATTCTCCGCTCGATTCTCCGTTCTCCGTTCGATTGAGAACAGCTGAGAATTATGTAACGAAACGGGTTGCCTCTATGGCGGCGGCGGCGGCGGCGTCGAGGAAAAGGTTAACGCATTTGCTAGGAGGAGACGCCCTTAAGCCGGATTCGCACGATAGCAAAGGCAAAGGTACAACGACGCCGGACACATTGTCCTGTCGCGAGCGTTATTTATCTCGAACTGTCGCCGGGTCTCTACGCCCATCGTTGCACACGAGAGCATGCGCCGCGGCGGAAAGAACGCCGCGGAAAAGAATAACAGGTAAAAGTTATGAAGCCGAGGAAAGAGCGAAAGGAGCTCGCCTCTCGGACTCTCCGCAGTTCGTGTTTCAAGCCTGGTTTACACGAGACTGTATCGGCTCCTATTGTGAAGCAAATCTCGAAGCTCGATACTTAGCTCACGGGGTACTTCTGTTTCTACAAATCAGCAAGACATTAACATTTTTTGCATACCCAATAGATTCCTTTTCCTGCGGACCCTCTCTTTGCCCCCTATTTTATATACATACAGTCCTGAAGTCCCACTGCTTATTTCTCTAGTGTTAATATTGTACTAAAACATGTTCATTATATTGTACAATTCGAAGAAAGAAGAGAAAATGCTACAAAAATTGTAAGAAATGTAATTAAATTAAATGTAGAGGGATCGGGTTTTCCCTGTAACCCGAAAGGGAACAGAAATAAATATACTATATATTGTACAATTCTAGTCTATAAGTTATCATTGTAATGTTAGCATGCACAGCCATGTCATCCTAAGAATTTTTCTGAATGTACATTTATGTACTAATAATTAGATTGCGAATCTTCATGGAAGATATAAAATAATTAATAGAATAGTTTGGTAAGAATTGTAAGTTCTAAGAGATTCTGAAATTGTCACGGTACAAAGAATTAGAGCAACTTTCTCCAAAGAACCGTGTAGAACTTTTTTCCATGAGAAATGGTCACGCGAATGGTAACTCGCAGAAGTTCCCTGCGAAAGCTTGTACTTCCAAGTAACAAGAACCGACCATGCTAGATTCGATCCGCAGCTTTTTAAGGTCACCTTTCTCGGTGGCGAAACAGGGGCGTCAAGAAGAGGCGAAACAAATGGAAATCGAAAACTTTGAGGGTTGTTCTCACCGTTTCAGACGATGGCCGCAAAAATATTTTTATCCCTTCGCTGCATAGCGTATGTTGTTTCTTATTTTTAAATTAATGTTTTATTTTAGCGTCTTATCCAAATCAAATCATACCAGTTCAGTGTTTAAATTACACAAGTAAAGTTAATAGCAAGTATGTATTAATATTTTCTTCATTTTCAATCCATCTATATTACATACTTTTCAATATATATATATATTTTTTGGTTATTAGACACAATTTATCTTTGAAAAAGATTCAAACTAGAACCGCAACTTCAGGCGCTATTGCAAAATAGCTATTAGATTAAAAGTTGATATAATTGATTAATTATGTTTGTTTTCCTCAAAATGTTGTTTCAATTTCTTCCTAATATATTTGTCCCTTAAATAAAACATAAAAACTGGCCTCCTTTCAATTGTTTCGTCCCAATTAAAAGAATCATGCAGTGAAGGGTTAATATTTCCAAAAACAACGAAACACAGGTTAGAGATTGCTTCCAATTTTGCAAAGCTAGTTTTCTCATCGAGTCTTACGGTTCAGGGGAGTAATTCGAAAAAATCTTGAGAACAATATTGAATATTAAAGACCAGGATGATGGTCATATATCACGAAGGACGATGCAGCAACAGCCGCGTAAAAAGGGGTTCGCGACAAGTTCGCGACTCGTCCTTCCCTATAATGTCGTCGTCGAGGTCCCTGGCTGATTTGAGCCGGTGACTGATGCCGCGAAAAAGAAGACGCGTTAGAGAACGGGCCTGGGCGTCTTGCTGAGCGACAACGCAGCTTGTTAGCAACGAGCGCCAAAGGTGGTCTTCCTCCTGGCTCATTTTTTCCCCGAGCTGGTTCGCGGAACTCTTTGTTTTGCTGGCCCGTCGTGTTTCCCGACGGTCGTTCCGCGATCTAATAGATCCGTCTGAGAGCCTGATGAATGGCCTCGAGCGGGGGCGACGAATGGCCAGGATTTATCGAACTCGAAACGTTTCCACGAGGACAACACCGTTGTCACCGGCCTCTTTGCAATAACAACCCGACTGATGAAATAATAATACGCGTTCCACCAGCACTCGATTTGTCAAGATATCGCATGATTCTATTTTCTCCAGATTTGTCTGCAAAAATTGAAAATTGCATAAACATGTGTATATACAATTGTCCACGAACATTCACGATTTTAGTGATTGAGCATGAAGAATTTTAAATGGCTCGTAACCCCAGTCTAAATAATTAATTAGATTGAAGATTAGTATAGCGAATACAAACGAAGCTAGTAGAGGGTGATATTTTTTAAGGGTAGGATACAATTCGGAAGACTACTTTGTGAAACTGTTACGGATTAGAGATTCGAAAGGTTTTTCGTGTGATTCGACTGTAATATTATTTATATTATAATTATTTAGCGAATACAAACGAAGATAGTAGAGGGTGATATTTTTTAAGGGTAGATACAATTCGAAAGACTACTTTGTAAAACCGTTACGGATTAGAGATCCGAAAGGTTTTTCGTGTGATTCGAGTGTAATCGGAGCTGGAGATTTCTTTCACGGCTGACGGAGCCCGGCTGAGGTATTCGAGCGGAAGGAAAAACTATGGCCAGAGCGTCGAGTTTTTCGGGATTCGTCTTTTTTCTCTGGCCTAGGTGGACGTAATCAGCGGTCGGTGATCTGGACCAATTTAGATGCCGCGTGTCCAGAGTGTTCTCGTCTAGAGTTCCTCGTGCTCGCGACTGACGAAAAGAGAGAGGTGAGATAAGACCGGATAACGACAGGCCGAAAGAAAGACGCGCGACCGCTGATCAGCTCGGATAAACTCCGCTAGAAGGCTTAGCAGGCGTGTTGGGTAAACCAGATAGTATCTCTCGCTGGCCTGTCGACGCTCTGCTTTGTATTTATGGAAGTGTCCCGCGGGAAGACTTCCCTTGATTTTGCGCGATTTTTGCGGGCCCACGTTCATCGAACTCGCTCCGGAGAATGGCTACGTATGCTCTAGCCTCTTCGTACCAGCTAAACAGACTCCACAGTGGACAGCCATTTCAAAAACATCGATGCATTTAATTGAGACTATATACAGTCAGTGTAAACACTCGTATACGTTTTATAAACGAATAAATTTTTCTAAATTGAATAGCTTAAGTTGCTCAAGATCTTGATCACGTCGTTTGGCAATGCCCAAAATATGAAGATGAACGTGATACATTACTTTCAGCTCTATTTCTTACTTTTATAACATACTTCCTATGTGGTCCAGATATTAAAGGCCTGTTAGTTGTTATGCATTAAAAATATAATTTCATTTCATTGAACGAACCTCTTGAATTACAAATTAATGTTAAGTTAGGTTAAGAAGCGTATTAAGTCATTATGTAATACGCTATTGAATTCATGTACTGAACATGCTATATAAACCATAGTTGGTTTAAAGCATTAAATAAATAATAATAGCTTAAGTTGTTTTTGGAGATGTTAAGGAGATTAGTCAGTCGAATTTATAAATGTTCCTTTCTATCGATCGTATATTTGTTTATATAAGATGGATTAATGCACTCGGCGCACTGGTTCGATCAATAGTCAATATAATAATTTTTCGCTTAATAATTTCCTCATGACGCAATTATAAATTTTCTTGAAGATGATCTGAACATAGATCGGAACGTCGAAATTTGAATTGGATAAATTGCAGAACTGCTTTTAAGTAAATACGTCTTGAATACACGAATTTATTAACTTGCATTTCTGGTGTTTCCGCGTGAAAATTTACAGTAGTGTATAAAAAAGAAATGCGAAATTTTTGCTCCTAGAAAAAAGAAGTACAACCGAAAGTGCAGTGACTACTTACTAAATAAATAACCCGGCAAATTTTCATTTTTGAACAGTTAGAAATCGTGAATGAAAAGTGTCGTGAAATTTCATTCAAAGTAATATCAACTAAAATTCAATAAAAATCCGTCGAATTCACCGAAAGTCTCGAACCGGCTCGTTCCCCGAAATCCTCATAAATCTGCCGATACCGATCGAGCGAACAAAGGAACGTGGAACAGTAAGGTATCCAGGGGGCCTGATATATGTAAATCCGAACGGTACAAGGGAGCGCGTTCAACTTGGTAAATAAAAGGTCCCCTTTAATTTCTTCACGGTTTGCATGCGTAATTCGCAGTTTGTCGATTATTTGCTTGGTTACCGCGGGGACCGTTAACCGATCGGAATTGAATTAAGCCCGGTGTACATACGTTTGGAAAGTAAAACCGACGAATCGAACCCGGTACGATTTCGCGACACGGCATATTTCCGAGCACGATCTGGTTAACGGAATGCGGATTGTCGAAGAAAAAGAAAGAGGACGACGAGGACGGCTCGCGAAATCGGAGGAGAGGTGAGTTCGAATCGCGGAGAATAAATGCTCGCGTCTCCTCTCTCGGGAGGGTGCCGTCATTCCTGACAGTCGCCTCACCCTTTTCTTCGGGTTCGACAGCGATCGCGGTCTTTGTCCGGCCCGATGAAGAAACAAAAGCATAATTTATAAGGGGAAAGAAGAGATCGGGAACGGGACACAATCGTGGCAGCGACGCCGACGGGAAAGGATATGTCAATTGAATCATCGCGAGCGCGCGCGCACGGTCTTTCTTGACTGATGAGAATAATATCGGTATTGTTCTGATAAATTGCTCGTACCATGGAAAACCGACGCCGATACGCGATACGGTACCGTCCACACGATACTTCGGTTTGCCGAGAATAACGCCGCGCCGGTATCGGGAGACCCACTGAAATTACAAATCGCGAAACCGGCCTGCGACGTCGTCGCTTATCCGCAATAATTGCGCTCCATCGATTTCTTATCGACTTTCGATCATTCCGATTCAACCCGAGACAAATTCTAGTCTTCCGTGAGTGGACTGCGGATTTTATACACTTCGTTTAATCAAAATGATTCAGAGAGCCAATAAATGTTCATATTGTAAGAATGTTGAGTATTTGTGTTAATTGAAACCCTTCAAACATTTCATCAACTTAAAAGTCGATTAATTAAATTTTTCTTTTTGTGCATGTCCCATCTTTGTTATTACACGAATAGTATTGTATCTTTCTATTTTTTTTCTTTTCTTTGATATTGTAAACACTTGTAATGTAACAAGATATTTGGTCCCCCCTCTTCCATTCTCACTATCGCCTTTTCAGCGGGACCTACTGTTTATGGTGGGTTCCGAACTACCTTTATTGTAAACACTTATGTAAAAGGGCTTCAGTCCGTCTATAATAAATAATAATAATAATAATTAATTGTAAGCTCAACACGTCTTTATTCGTTCTTTGCTGATTTGGAACTGTCAGCAACATTTATTTCAAACAAAACCAAAACATCACGCAACTTGTTAACAAAACACGTATTATACAAATCGATAAAAATATATATAACGTATAAATCAAGAAAAGTACATATAATGTAAAACACAAATATTCAACATTCTTACAATATGCCTTCTGTATCTTGCTATTAATGCAGACAGTTTCAACACTAACATACGGAAATGTAAATATTCATGAAAGTGTAACATGCAACGTTCACAACAAATAATGTGAATTTCGTCAGTCTTCGCTAACTTAAAAGTTCCCTTCTACGGAAACATCGCATTTGTTTAGAACCTTTAGCTACCATTATCTTTTTATTATAACTTCGGAAAGCTTATTTTCTCAGTCTGTTCGACGCTTATATCTGTGAAATGAACAGTTTTTAAGATAACTACAATTCATGTTATTGGCGCACTGGTTCGATCAATTGGAGACAATAAGCAAATTTGCAAAATATCACATGAAATTTAATTCAACGTTGCTAATTCGACGTTGTATTGCGTCTGTAAGAATTGATCAATTAATTAATATATGGTTAGGCAAACGCATTTCCGAACAAGCAGAAAACACTAAGGTATTAAAAATTTAAAAAGTTTTTAAGATATCGACGAATCCATTGTTCGTAGGTGATTGGAGACTACGGCATGTTCGAATTTGAACAAAATCAACGAGCCTGCTGCAGCCAGCATTTTGAGTGAAGCGATATCTCAATATTCGCCAGTGAATGCAACAAGGATAATGGCGGGCGACGCGATCGGACGCGCTCGGAAGGAGATGCGCACCGTGTCTCCGAGACACGCGTGGTATGATACATTACTGAAGATGTAGATTGCTCCTAGTATAATCCAACAGCCTTGCATTGTCCGAGCTGGACAATGCCAGGCGCATTCAGCGATCTCGCGCAGCCCTTATTCGACCCTCCCTTCCTCGCTTCTTTTCTTCGAGTGGCATAAGCGAAACCGTGCTCTCGCTCGCGTCGCTTCTGCATACACGCGGCTAGATACAGTGCGTAATAAATCTTCGTAGAAGAATCAGCATAGTTACCGCACAATTGCGCCGATTGCGGACAGACGCTCGCCTACCCTTTGTTATCTCAATTCGAATATTTCCTGCGGTCCGAAGACGATGCGTACTCTCGATAAGGAGACCCATTGTCGACCTCCATCGACTTATCCCACTTTTCTCTTTGCGCTCCGGACTGCCCCTTATCATTCAACTGCCAGTTCATTCTTATAAATGAACGGTAAACAAGTCTATAGAGACGTTATACAGCTTCTATTTTAATCACTATTTTTTTATAAATATTTTAATAAATGGTCAACAAGTGTTTGAAATATTAAATCTAAATTAAACTTGTTACTAAGCAAGCAAGTTTGCACCAACAAGCCATTGGTTTCTTTATTCTGTCTTTTTCTCTTTTGTTCTCTTTTTGTTTTTTAACACTGAAATATATATTCTCATATTAATATTTACAGACGCAATTATATTCTTGAATAAAACTGCTTAGGAAAATAGTAACATAGGATCGAACCTGTGCGCCGAAACTACAATTTCTATCTATTCTAATCTGTTGCAATTATTTTTACAAATGCGAACTTGCCTGGAAATGTTTTATACGTGAAACGTTTTATTCTGAAATTGTTAGAGCCGTTTGGATGAATTGACGAGTTCGGATTAAGACAATCAAGATTTGAAACGAAAGTCTAGCTGCAAGACTCGTGTCCATGTTTTACAATCTAGTCTAGAATAAGTTTAAAATATCTGTCCCTCGGTGTCAAATTAACACAGTGATACAAAAAAGAAATATTCAATGTTTTGTTCGTCAAATTGATGAGTTAACATTTACATCTTGGGTTTTCCGGTTATGCGTTCCGCATTGAAAAAAAGTAAAAGTCACACGAAGTTTCGGGAAAATTTACCTACAAAAAATCACAGAACAGTGTGCAACAATTCTGTATACATTTACAGTCATATAAAATATATGTATACACCCTTTTTAAACAACTTTCTAATATCATTACACTGTATTCATTTTACTAGACTTTGATTTTTTTTATCTCTCTTGAGAGTTTTATTTATTTGTCATCGTTTATGGTAAGTAGTTTATACGACGCTGTACAGATAAATCTACAATTTTACGATTGGAATTCATTTATTCTTCTATCGAAATGATCAACGTGTTTTCATGTACGAAACAGGGGTGGATTTAAAATTCAACATGGTCCCACGAAATTTGATATGTCAAGCGTCGTTTCGATGACAGTCCAGGAAGAACCCCGGCCACGGTGACTCGCGAATTCCCATTCCGTGTGAACACCTGGACGTGTACCTGGGAAGATGGCGTCGCAGATAACATTGTTTTGTCTTTTGTCGCGGAGGCCAACGGGCCGATCTATCGCACCTTTCGCATGACACCACTATTATATCATTATATCGTGGCCAGGTAGCCGCTACACACTTCGCTGTCAAATAATTCACTGAAATAATCGAAATCTTCGCGTCGGTACAGTTCCGTACGCATTTTATTATTCTTCACGCGATGTTGTACGATATAACTACATCAATTAAAGCGACATTAATTGCTACAAGAAATATAGAATCCTATCAATTAAAAAGATATCATAATTCACTCATACGTTTGAGTCAGAAAAGTGTGAACCAATACAAAAAAAAAAAATAAATTGAACATCACACCACAACACTTACCACAAGAAAGAGTTTAAATATGCTTTCAATTAATTTGTCACGACCGCACCGACCGTTCATATGTAATTATTGTATCCAATCATCATTAAATAAAATTATGGATCGTTCTGTAATCCCAATTATTCGCGTAAGCTTTAATTACCGCAAAAAACGTGAACGTCTCGTGCTACCGTAATCGGGTGACAGCGTTTCTCGCGATATTAAATATAATCGATCAATCAAAGGTTGCGACTCCAAAGTCCAATCGATTTTTCGGAAGAAACCGATTTCGAGAGGCGCGCGTTTAATAAAGCGTATCGTGCAACCTGCTGCATACAAACGCCGGGGCTAACGATTTATTAATCTTTCTTTTTCGCCAATGGAACACGGAACCCGGCGTGTGAGCATTCACGGGGCCAGGAACAGTTGCGTTATCAGATGGGCCGGTAGAAAACGCAACGGCGTTGTAATTGGTATCGTTCGTCAATGACAGGGAACCGCTACCGGTACTCTTTTTGTTAGCGTTGCGTATTCGGTGCCACTTCCGCTGTTCACGGTTTTCTTTTGTCGATATCATTTAGGTCAACCTACTTTTATCTCTTCAAGTTCCGTGAACAGACTGCGGATATCTTCATGCAAAATAAAATTCGTCCGAGTCCATTGTACAAAACAGGAGGTTACATAAAAATGTATTTACTCTTCTATTAATTTTAATACGCCTACAACTTTAATGTCGTCATAGTCGTGTTATCTGATTAATCAATTTCTTTCATAAGTCTATAAAATCCGCAGTATATTCACGAGTTTGAAATTTATCGATCGAAGATGATTTACTGAAGGAGAATTTATTGATAGATACAAAATTGGTTCGCCGTCGGAGGGTTAAACTGAATTATAAATAATTCGCATATCAATTGATACTAATTTGAACGCTTTATAAAATAAACAGTAAGTTGATTTAATTTTAATATTATACTATAATTTTCTCACATTGCGTCATTGAAAGTTGCTGTACTATTATTTAAAATATTGTTGACATTATCAGATATGTCGATATGCAACAAATCACTGAACATTTAAGTGTTGCAGGAGGCATTGTATCAATTTCATATCTACCAAATTTAAAAAATCATAGAGAATGGAAATATTCTAGGTCAGAAGAAACGTTCGATTTTCGAGTGAAAATAGCTCCGAGTGCAAAGGGTGAAATTATGCCATGAATATTTTTCGTGTCCTCGAAACACCTTGTTAAGAAATGGTCCCATGGAAATCACTTTATTTCGACTTTAACCGACACGAATTTGTCCGACAACGGTTTTAGATTCGTTGTCGGTCAAATCTGAAGTCGGTGAAAACCGTGTTGGGGAAATTTGTGTTAAAAAATGCTGAATATTGAACGCATCGACCCCATTCGATTTTTCTCTCGGCAGATCTTCGAACCACCCCGCGAGCCTGTACCGTGTAGATTCCGGGGCCCTGATTCGTCAGAAAAAATCGATCTCATTACCGGGGGGGGGGGGGGTGGCAAGTTTGCGCAGGGGGGCCTGAAGCAATTACAAAGGGCCGTATACACGACGAGCCGGAGGAGACTTGCGCACCCCGTCTGCGAAATCCTGAATGCTCGAGTATCCTCTTTCCTCGAACCTCTTAGCGCTATTTAGCGGATCCTTTTACGGGACAGTAGGTCCCGACAAGAAAGGAAAGCGCAGCGAACGGGCCTCGAAACAAGGGGGCAAAAAGAGACGAGTTTCGAGAGAGCGAGAGACAGAGAGAAGCTCGAAGAGCGCAGAGAACCGATGAAGAAGAGGAAGGTGGACGACGAAGAAGAAGACGACGAGAAAGCGGAGGTGGAGTACCAAAATGGCGGCGGTACCCGGTTGACCGGTCCAGGAGGACAAGATAAGCCCTTTGTGTCTGCACGGGGGCCCGGGGCAACGGATCCCCTCGTTTCGGTCTCATATTTCGCGAATCCCGCTATCATATTTTACTGGTTGCCCCCCAACCTCCTCCTGCCCCTTTGGTACCCCTCTTTTGCGGGTCCGTCTCCGATTTTTTGCTCGCTCGGTTTTCGGCCCAGCTTCTCCAACCACCCCGAACCTCCAACCACCTCGATTGTCCGTTCCTCTAGCTCCACAATTCGATTCGACCGTTCCTTGACGCTTCGCGTATATGAATATCCACCGTAGCCTCATTCTTACGCCATCTTTCTATTTATTATACGCAGCCCCGCGGACTGGCCGATTCGGCACGGAATAAATTATGTAAATACAGCGGCGCGACGAAGGGACGCGTAATTTCTGACTCTCTGTCCGATGCCGGACACTTAACAGGCCGCTTTTCGACGTACTTATGTTCGCGAATCTTATCATTCGATCGTGTGTATCCATGCACACTCGCGTTTATCTTGCCCCCGTACACGCTCCTTTGTCTTCCGCCCTTTCGCCAAAGGGTTAATCCACCCATCCGCACCTGACGAGCCGTCAAAATTGGAGAACACAGTTTCGTTCAATTTCTGTTCAATTGATTTCGAGATTTATTATATTGCACACGGATCCACAGTCGAATTGTGACAAATACATTCGTGTTGTTCCTAAACAATTAACGTAAAATAGTGACTAAAAGTGCACCCTACATCTACTTACTATTAATCCTCGCTAGGTTTAACAAACGAATTTCATAAATAGCCTCGTTTCTAATAAATTTCGGACAAAGAATAATACACAATAAAAAATAAATAGATTTAATTTCATTCGTATGAAAATTCCTTTCAAAAAAATAAAACAGAGTTTTCTGAGATTAATATTACCTAAAGACCCGAACAAACACATTCTTGTTATTCCCATAAAATAATGTAAAATTCTTAATGCTCTGTATGTCCAGTGTTTTCCCATAAAATAATGTAAAATTCTTAGTGCTCCGTATGTCCAGTGTTTTCCCATAAAATAATGTAAAATTCTTAGTGCTCTGTATGTCCAGTGTTTTCCCATAAAATAATGTAAAATTCTTAGTGCTCTGTATGTCCAGTGTTAATATTTTCTTTTTAATAGTTTCGCGTCTCATCAACTGCTAGATTATTAGCGAAATGAGAAAATGAAATTAAACAGGTCATCCAGCGAGATTGATCGATGATAAAATTGATCGGACAGCAATTGGAGAGCTTCTTCCACGGTTCTCGTCAATCAAGGCGTTTGCAAAAGTTTAGTCAGGAAGCCAGCGGGGGCCGAACGTCCACGGTGACAATAATTTAATCCTGCTCGTCCCCGTTTCGGTGGGACCCTTCCGAAACCGGTTGGACCCTGTCCATCTTCCCCGAGAAATCCGTCCGGGAGACACCGAGGATGGGACGGGGATTCGGTAATACGAGAGAGGAGATTAAATCCGAGAACAACCGGCCGCGAATTAATCTATCGCGATACGCAAATGAAATTCGCAAAAAGTAATTTCCGACTTCTGAATAAGCCGGCGGGCTCTGTCGGACGGTCGTTGATCGATTTAATTTCGCTGCGGCTTCCAAACAGCTACATTCCATTCCTTGTGGTACTGTGTCGGGTACCTTCTCGGACGACAGGATGTTAACGCAATGATTAAACGACCTCAAAGTGGGGAGCAATTGATGGGCAATTTCGGCGAAAGTCGATACCGGAAGATGCACCTTATATTTTGGTCAATTCAATGCCGGAGGGCTGCGCACGGTCGATAACTCGAATTCGGAAGCGTTAGCGAGCAAATCTTAAAACTTAATTTATCATTATTATTTATTATAAACGGACTGAAGCTCTTTTACAATTTACAAAAAGAGAAAGATGCACGACTACTCGTCAAATAACAAAAAAAAGACATGCATAAAAAAAAAAATAATAACTACCTGACCGGACAGACGTTGTCCTGTCCAAATTTTAATAAATTTGTTTGTGAATTTGTGCAATATTTGTTGTCGATAATGTAAATTCCTATTGAAATATTGATTAAAAGCTGTGACGTTCGTTTCTTTGTTGTGTTGAAATATGATTCAAAAAGCACTTTTAGTTCTCCCCGAAATTTCTATTTTTCCGAGAAATTTTTCCAATTTTTCTTACCCTAAAACCTTATTCGGACTATTGCAAACACATTTTTTTTAAAAAATAGCTAAATCGGTCCAACCGTTCTCAAGTGATACGGTTACCAACAAACAGCATTTGATTTTTATTTATATAGATAGAAGATATACATGATACAATCGATATAATCCTGCGCAGTAGCATTTGAAAATTTTGTAAAGATTCAATGAAAAACAAACACACAAACAAGAAAGCGAGCTAATAAAAACGTGGTAAAAAATCGATACGATTATAAATACTGCATGATTGTTCCAATAATACGATTCCTTGGTTTAATTAATCCATAAGTAGTATTTGCATTAAGCGTTTGTATAACCTGTTATCGAACAATAAGATAATGAACAAGAAAATTGAATAATAAAAATAGTGTTTGAGATTAATTCTCTTAGATCTGAATTTCCTTTGATATTTAAAGGATTCTCTCTTAAAAACGCTTAAAATCAAGAGTCAAAGGTTTTCCTAGCTCGCAAAAAAACGTGGTCAATGACCCCAGGAGGTTAAGCGTTCATTGTCTCTCCGGTTTCTGGCAAGAAGAGTGAACGCGTCGGTCACGGAACCTCTGGTGGCCGGATATTAGGCGTGTTTCCTTAATTGGGCGATATCTTTGGTCGCTAGCCGTTCGATTTATCGTTCAGGTGGATTCGTTAAATAGCGTGCACATCGAGGCGTAACAACGACGCCGAAGACGCGGCGACGGGGCCTGGATCGCGGCGGCAAAGGTCGCGCGAATTGTAAATCGACGCCATAAATCGAGAAGCTGCTGGAGAAGACGGAGAAACGAACGGGCAGGGAATGGGGAATAAAGAGACGGCAAAATAGCGTTCGAACGGCCGTAATCGATGGCCGGCGTTTTCGAGCCCCGGCTTTCCGTTCATCTTAACGCTCTATTTGTTGCAAAGAACGCTCGGCGAGCCGGCTCTCTCTCTCTCTCTATGGATGAGATATCCGCGGCCGGCAATTGCTCTTGAGAGAAAAGCATTTCTTGGATACCGAGCTCACAATATAATCAATACCGCGTCGAATACATACAGGAATATTAGTTTGACCTTGCGAGAACGTAGTGCGGAGTGTTTCGAAACCGGGTGCAAGCACGTCTCAATTCTTTCGATTCTTTCTCTAACCCGTTCATGTACAATGTCGTACAATGGTGTCATCTGTTTCTTGTGTAATGTACATATTGCAGTGAAATTATTATTTAACTAGCTGACTCGACAGACGTTGTCCTGTCCAAATTTCAATAAATTTGTTTGAGATCGTTTTAATTACGCATATCCATTGTTCAAATCGTGAGTTATCGTCTTGAGTTTATACAAAAATCCCATAGAAAAAAAGCACTTCCATTTTTCCCCGAACTTTTCATTTTTCCAGGCAAGTTTTCCAATTTTTCTTTACCTAAAAACCTTAAGACGTTAATAATGCAACTTCCTATTGAAATATTGATTAAAAGCTGCGACATTCGTTTTTTTTTTGTTCTATTAAAATATGATTCAGAAATCACTTTTAGTTTTTCCTGAATTTTTCATTTTTCCGGGACACTTTTCCAATTTTTCTTTCCCTAAAACCTTATTCGGACTATTAGAAACATTTTCTTTAAAAAATTAGTCAAACCGGTCCAGCCGTTCTCACGTGATATCGTGACCAACGAACAGCATTTCATTTTTATTATATAGATTAAAATTAAACTATTAAGTACAGATATCACCAGGACATGTCTATTATAACCGCAAGAAAATAATTACACTGCGGATCTTTATGCAACATACGAAACAGGGACGAAATAAAAATTTCTATCTTCTTTTAATCATCTGATTAAGCTAAAACCAATACGCTGATGTCCTCAAATCTTTTCTGATATCCTTGAAATCGCTCAACTTTGCATATAACTTTCGTACTAGTGAATTGCTAACATTTAAACTTAGATTTCGGCATTTTCTCATCCGCAGGATCGCATAAAAAGAA
The DNA here is from genome assembly GCA_916610235.2 of Lasioglossum morio. Classification (NCBI taxonomy): domain Eukaryota; kingdom Metazoa; phylum Arthropoda; class Insecta; order Hymenoptera; family Halictidae; genus Lasioglossum; species Lasioglossum morio. The sequence continues at coordinate 1,432,096 of OU744323.1, forward strand.
AGTGTAAAATTTTTGTTCCCAGAAAGTTCAATGAAATTGAAATTGTAGCTGCGAAAAAAAAAAATGCTGCAGCAAGAGGTTGGAGCGTTGAAACAGCGTTCGAGGTACTTGTGATTATACGCGGAGCAGTTTTCTGTAAATGTCCGCGAGCGTAGCTTCCCACACAGAATTATCTAACCCCGCAATACCTGCCAGCACACCTTCGAGCCGCAGCCTACTCGTTCGGTCACGGAGAGGAGGCGTTTACGCGATTCCTCGCGATATCGGACGTACAGGTCACTCTCCGTCGATTATATCGATTATCGATCGGCAGGATCTCCCTCTCTCTCTCGGCGGGGCTTAATGCCAGGCCCTTAAACGGCTCGCTAGGCACACACAGGAAAGGAAGGACTCTCTCGGCTTACGTGGCTCGAAACAATTAAGGCTGACTTACGCGCGTGGCCGAGGCGCGCACCAGCCGCGTTAAAAGAGCAAACGAGTTGCCGGCCGGCATCTTTCCAGCATCAGATAATGCAAACCGTGGCCCTGTCATCTCGGAAGAATTTACCGGCGACACCGGAGAGGACCATGCGAGAGAAGTTAGCGAGAGAAGTTAGCCCGGAGTCCCGCGGGTTCCTCTATCGTGCGAGCTCAATCTTGATCCTTGCCGCCTCTCCTCTCTACTGTACGCGCGAATGGGTTTTCCACGAAAATCCCTCCTCGCAGTTCCGGACGCTGCTCGGGCTTTGATCGCGAATTCTCCGGCAGATGGGAAACTCGAGATCGCCCGCTAATTGCCGGTACCTCGGCAAACTACGCGCAGGAATTGTTTCGCTTTTTGATACCAGCGACGATTTTTCCGCCGCCGTCGGCTTTCGTTGCTTCGCGTACTTATCTTTCTTTTTATGGAGGCCGAGCGCTCGTAAAGAACTCTCCTCTTACGTCATAAATAACTGCCGCCACAGGTGACGAGAATTTACTTTCTCCGAGAGGAAGCGTGCGACGCGGTCCAGATTAATTGCAACGCCGAGTCCCAGGCTTCTTCGTAATCTCCTACGAATCCGCGGTTTTCGAGATACTTTTATCGGCCGAAGAATATCAACGCTTAGCTCTGCCACTGCGAGATCGCTAGGATTTTTCGTGCAACGATGTATCACGAGATTTTATGCGAAATACGAATTTAGTTTCTCTGTTAATACGTTTAGCAGGTTGGAAATTCTACAAATGTTTTCACTGTTTTCAATCACACCGAATTATTTTTGCATAATCTCCTGCAAATCCGCGGTTTTCGAGATACTTTTATCGGCCGAAGAATATCAACGCTTTGCTCTGCCACTGCGAGATCGCTAGGATTTTTCGTGCAACGATGTATCACGAGATTTTATACGAAATAACGATTTTTATAATTGAATTACAAAAAACCGGAGCGAAATACGAATTTAGTTTATCTTATAATATGTTTAGCAGGTTTGGAAATTTTACGAATGTTACCACTGTTTTCAATCACACCGAATTATTTTTGCTATATAGGTTCTGCACACCAAATTCACCCTTTTGCAAGTTATATTTAACATCGTGCAATTATCCATGCAAAATAAACATTGTCTGCATCAACCATAAGAAACCGAAGCCGAATAGGATCTCCTTCTTCCTTTTAATGATTGAAATATGTTTGAACAAATACATTTACATTCTTCAGTTTTTAACTAAATCTTCAAAATCACTGTATGTTTATCTTTGCAACCGAGTTTAATTTTCACTGCGAATCTATCGCAACGCATCTTCGGACAAAGTTTGCGATGTGGGTTCCGTGAAACCTTTTCAAGACTACAGAAAATACGACACCGCAAGAAGTATTGCACTAACGTATCAATAATCGTACAATTAAAAAATCTAGAGCCGGTGATGGTACGTTTAGTGTTGATCCAAAGTGTGGTCATATTCATCGACACGGAATTAGAAAGTCTCGATGCAGAGAAATAATAAAATGAAGCTTACCAGGCATGCAGACACATCGGAAGGTCCCAGGGTCGTCCAAGCAGGAGCCGTCGTTTTGGCAGGGATGAGATTCGCACTCGTTCACGTTCGTTTCGCATCTTGGTCCGGTGAATCCTTGCGTGCAATTGCAGGCGAACGAGCCGGGCGTGTTTACGCAGATACCGTCGTGCTCGCATGGGGATCCTGTGCAGAATAAACAAATAGTCTTATGAAATGTTCACAGGTTAAACCATTAACGCGACCATTATTTACAACCTCGAAACAAAAAATAATAGAATATTACAAGTTGACAGAATGGATTGTAGATTTCCTTTCAAGCTTAACAATAAAACTTCACGTAGAAGAATACAGACCAAAATTAATGGAAAAGCTTGGAAAATTGTAAGCGTATTATTCTAAGAAGTGTATGTATGTAACATGATATTTGGTCCCCTTGGGGTTTCAAATTCATTTACCAATCTCCTTCCCCCTCTTTCCATTCTCACTATCGCCTTTTCAGCGGGACCTACTGTTTATGGTGGTTTCCGAACCACCTCTTTGCCAACAACACGTGAAAAACAAGCGTATTATTCAATTAAATATATTGAAAGGACGAACGACAGGATGAACGACGCCTCAGTACAATTTTTCGAAACGTGTACTTGCCGTTTACATCATGATACGAAACGTAATAATAAATGTTATTATAATATTGTAATAATATTAAATGTACACCATTGCGAAAGAAACTTTTGGGACAACCCAATATATTAAGGCACAAGTTAATTTCATAATTCGACGATCGTTTAATTATTTAAACTACAATAGCCATTAAGCTACAATAAGTGTATAATTATTTCCGGGTTAGCAAATTGCTAGACTGCGGACTTTTAATGCATTTATGAAGAAATTAATTGGGCGAAATATAAAACAGAAGAAAATCTAAGAATATTGCTACGTTATTTTCAACGTAAAAAATCTTTCTAAAGAATATTTTTATTTTGCATAGAAGATCCGCAGTCTACAAATGTCCAACGATAAAATAATTCTTGCGAAATGGATGGCAAGTCGTAGGATTGAGGGCGGAGGTAAGAATTTGAATCGCGAACATTGTTTCGACGAAAGGCATAATAAGGCAGAGGGTGCCGCGGTTCCCGCGGGAATCGTTCACGCGACCGTAGAACGCTAGATCGTGAAAGGGCCGATATAATTAAAGCTGCTGCGAACAGCGGCGAACGCGTGGCGCATAATAATTAATAGCCGTGCAAGAATCAAAGTCCAGCACGCAGGTGCATCCCCCGTGGGACGGACGACAAATACACGAGAGCTAGTGCACCTTAATTGGCCAAGTCGGCGCACTTTTTCGAAGAAGCTGCCATTAGGGAAAGAAGGGGAAGAAGCTCCGAGCTATGGGCGACCATAAGAAGGAAGCGTTGCCGCGTACGGATTCCACGGGTACCATTCTCTCTCCTGGAGGATCGCCTCTCTTGCCCAAGAATCCGAATCGCGAGGACTCTGGTTCTCTTTTCCCTGAGCTATGCGATTCGCGTTAATTGCAATAAGATAATTACCGCTGACAGCTGTCCGGCTACTTGTCGCTCGCGAAATGAGCGTTTCATTAAGGGCTTAAACCTCCCCGAAAATGTCTGCTTTGAAACCGGTTACACGCGTTCCAGGTTCGTGTAATTGGAAATTTGGGAAATAATTGGAAATTAAAAATAAACGGTGGGTTATCACATATTACTACTGCGATTTACATCACTGTTATTATTCGGATTAAAACTTTTTTCGTTTGTAATTTCTTAATTTCCTCAAGAAGGACAAACTTTATATCTATTGTACGCCTATGTATATGTTCTGTATACCAACCCTGTACAATGTAGTCTCTGCATAATATAAAAAGTCTCAATCGAGATTTCATAATATCGAATGAGACGACCTTTAATAGGTAAATGGTAATCGATACTTAAACATTTTTTAAATTTACCCTCTATTTCAAATTGAAAGACAATCTATATTAACCCTCATCCGTCCGTCGTATCAATTTCACACAGTGTTCCCGAAATAAGTTATACCGTTCGGTAGTTTGTAAATAAATTTGTCCAAAACTTGGTGACTTTTATATTATTGTAATACTAACATGTGAATGTTAACTCATCAATTGAAAAATCGAATGAAAAAAGCATCGAAAAGTAACAGTTTGTCTTATTATTTTATCGTTTTTTTAATCACTGTTGTCAATTTGACACCGCGGGACAGATTCAGTTCGCGAAATGAGGGACAGATGAGGGTTAATGAGATAATTGTGACAGGTAAATGTTCCATTCATTTTTTCAAACACGTGTCCTCATTTCCCTAGATAAATTTCATCGATGTGATCGATTGACTAGAAATGAACAACCTGATTTCTTCGTAGGAGGTGAAAAAGGGTGTAGCAGGGAGTACGAAGGAGAAAGATACAGGAAGAGGGAACGGGAAAGTAAGCGAGGCCGCGGGGCTCGTTCCCAGGACAACGCGTACAATTATCCGCGATATTTATGAACTTTTCTAAGGGCAACGACAGAGCAGCTCGCCGGGGCCGTTTATAAAGTGGCGTCGTCGTCGTCGTCGTCGTCGTCGTCGTCGGCGCAGCCCGTGGCACGCTCGCATACCGGCCTCGTGTAATTCGCCGACTGTTTTTCCGACCCCGGCCAGGTAATTGCTGTCGCCGCGCGCGACGTTTGACCGCTGCGTGGAAGAACCCGCTGAAAGAAACGAAACCGGGTAGAAAAGACGGCCGAGGGGTTGTATGTGTGTTACGGGGCAGCCAGGGGGCGAGCAAGAAACGCATTGCTCCGTCGTGTTCGCAATCGAGCGGCGAGGCGACCAACAGATGACGAATCGGCTGGGATGTCGCGTCGGTTGTCCGAGGATCCTCAAGGACATCCCCTCTTCATCCGACGTCCCGATCTTCGGGAAATTCAGGATCGAATGGATGTCCATTCGGCCACTTGACCAAGACGATTACAACAATTAAGTAATGCTCTATGAAGAAGTTTCCTAATTAAAAACTTCCTTGTTGTTGCTTTAATTGAATGTCAAAAAAGAATTACCATTAACCCTTAGCACTCGAGTGGTGACTCTGAGTCAATAATGAAAAGTATCGTTTACATTATTAATGTTCGGATCTAACCAATTACGAAACATTTCAATATTGTATAAAGTATTCCATTAATTTAATATCCACAAAATGATAAAAATCATATAGAATGGACTTATTCTAGATAGGAAGACATGTTTCATTTTCAAAATGAAATAGCTCCGAGTGCAAAGGGTTAAGTAAAGACATAATTACGGTCTGAAGCGTTTCAAATTTACTGTCAAACATTGATTGGTCTAATCTCGATCTCTGATACGTTCTTGTCAAGTGTTTACGTTCTACCTCAGTGTCTCAGTTCATCACAAAACAAGTAGGGCAGTTTTTCTGAACAAAATATATTATAACTAATATTGGCGCACTGAAAACGATCGAACCTTGCGCCGAAAATATTAACAATTCTATATGAACGACAAATACGATCGATAGGAAAAAAAAGAAATAACTATTGATTGATTTTCACTGTCCTTTGCATTTCTCTGGTTAAAATGGATTTGTTCGACTGAGAATTCATTGGATTTCAATTAGAATAATCGAAACAATAGCCCGCATGAGCTACCTAATCGCGATTGTTCCTATTCGAGACCACCGACGTGCGTTGATACAGAACATTTCCGAGCACGAATCACCCAGCGGCCAACTCGCGCCGCTCTTCGCCGGTTCCGTAATACTCGAGGCGCATCGATGCACGTAATATCGCGGATAATCGATCAATCGTATTCCCTCGAAGGCGCAGTTTGCGAGTTTCGTATGGTCGGTAGCCGCCGCGTCGAGGCTGATCTCGCTCGATCTCGTCTCGCGTTTCTTGCGGGGCCGGGCCGGCCCGCTCTTACGGAACTTAATCTACCAGAAAATATGCAATCTTGATAATAACAGAGCACGGGCTCGAGCCGCGAGATCATTATGGTTGTTATTAAACTTAAAATAACAATTTAGCGTTTAATTAGATGCCGGTACCACTGTGCCACTCTCAGGGAGACGCCTCGAATCGGACAAACACCGCTCTCCAGAAGCCTCCGTTTCCGGTCAAAATCTTATTAAGAAACAGCATCCTGTTTTGCAGTCACGACACGTTTCCCAAGTGTTTCCATTTCTCTGTTTGGATTCCTCAACTATTCGTAAACATCAGAGATCGAGCTACTTTAAGTGGATTTCCTTGGAGAACGAAGAGCAACCACTGTGAACGATTCTTATTACAAAAATAATATTTTATATGTTTAATATAATATATTCATAAATGTTTAATATATTCATCCATTGGTCTGATTCAACATCGACGATCTGTACGAAAATCTGTTTCTACTCTGTTTTTAATGTCAAAATGGAAATTAGAAGAATTAAGAAAGCAGCGATACGTCAGTGTATTTCAAATCTATTTATATTTAAGTATTGACACACCATCTACGTTTAAAAAGTGTCTGTTTTAACCCAGTGTGTGAAATTCGTCTTTTAATTGCGCAATATCTGACAATTAAATGAAATGAACAACTGTTACGTTAGAGACAAAAACAAAATAATAATGAGTGTATAGCTAGTATTGGGTAGGAACGAAAGTTCGCATATTTATTTATAGATTAATTGAGTAACATATTCTCCATTCTGTTCTATCACTTTCTGCCATTCTCGAGACAATTTCTCGTGTTATTGAATGATCATATGAATAAATACTTTAATTTGATCTTCCTAATTTGAAAACGCTATGAACTTTCTTCCCTATCAAATAAATATATTTATATAGGGATTGATTTGATTCAATGAAGATGCAGGTGTCCCTACGTCGCCATAGGAATTTTCATGATTCGAGAATGTAGAGGGTCGTCGATAGTCTAAGAAAGAATGAACATATGAATAAATACTTTAATTTGATCTTCCTAATTTGAAAACACTATGAACTTTCTTCCCTATAAAATAATTATATTTATATAGGGATTGATTTGATTCGGTGAAGATGCAGGTGTCCCTACGTTGCCATAGGAATTTTCATGATTCGAGAATGTAGAGGATCGTCGATAGTCTAAGAAAAAATGAACATATGAATAAATACTTTAATTTGATCTTCCTAATTTGAAAATGCTATGAACTTTCTTCCCCATCAAATAAATATATTTATACAGGGATTGATTTGATTCAATGAAGATGCAGGTGTCCCTACGTCGCCATAGGAATTTTCATGATTCGAGAATGTAGAGGAGGGTCGATAGTCTAAGAAAAATCGATGGTAGCCGATTCCTAGGCAAGAGGATACAGTCGAATGCGTTCCATTGGTAATATCCAGCGGTAGCCCCGGATTTCCAAGGTGGTGGCTGCAGGTATGCCGGCCGTCCCTGCCAGGTATACGAACTGCCTGTGCTCGTATCGGTTTACCATTGTCAGGGCAACGTTGTCAAATTTCGGTGTAACAATGGGTCTTTGTTTAGCCGGCAGGTAGCGAACGGTGGAGCCGCCTGTGCTCCTTCGACGAGGATCCGGCCTCGAGAGTCAACTTCGCCACGAAAACGAAGGATGAGGAGGCGAGGAAGCCCGAGGAACAGGGATTTCGTTACTCGTTGCACCGCGTTGTTCGCGTTGGCACGCAATCAGCGAACTTGCGGAACTCACACGAAGCCCGTTATGTTCCAGAAAAAAAAACGAGAAATTTAATATAAGGGGAAATTCGCTGTCTTATTGACGGCTCCACCCGAGGGCATCCGGGATTCATTGACACTTTTATGGAACGGCTCGATCGTCGAACTGATCGGAGCCAGTAGCAACAGTATATGTGTCATCAAGTTTTAAAATGTTTAACATAGTTTATTCATCTTAGCAAGTATGTGGTCTTTTGTACTTAAAACATTTGGAATTATTGGTTTTTTGTGCTGAACATAATGTATACTAATTTAATCATTTTTACACACGCAATTATGCGAAAAATCTTTTTTCTTGAAAATGGTCTAAATAGTTGACCGAAACGTTGGAAAATTTTTGTGTTAATTTGCAAATTTGATTGAGTAGTAGTATTTGATCGAACCAGTGCGCTGAAAACATGAATATATGTTAGAAACAGTACAAAGTATCATCCTAGCACATTTATAAATTTTTTTATTAATTTCTTTCGGATAATAGTTTCTTTAAAATAGCTACTTTGTAAATATGCCTACGTTTCGGTTCTAGTTTGAACCTTTATCAAAGGTAAATTACGTCTAAAACAGACAAAAATATATATGTATTGAAAAGTATGTAATATAGATGGATTGAAAATGAAGAAAATATTAATACATACTTGCCATTAGCTTTACTTATGTAATATAAACTTTGAACTTGATTTGCTTTGATTTGTATGAGACACTGCTTGGAAACGTACTACGGTCAAAGTGATGTATAGGATAAGGCCAAAGAACCAAATACATTTGATTAAAAATTGATCGAAACGGTTGCTGAAAGCATTAATTTTAAGAAGAATGTCAAGGTGAAAATTCAATAGTTCTTTTAAAAAATGATAGCTGATTTTATTCGTATTATATTTTTATCTCCCAGTTAGATCGAGTTTACACTTATAGCACTTGAAACATGTCGAGAATATAATCCAATCAAAATCAGTTTGACCATGGAAAAAGTTTATCACAATTTTTTAAGAGGACGATTTACTTTTCACGTACAGTTTGGGTAAAACAGGAGGCAACGAAGAAACTTGACGACCTTTTGAGCTTGAAATTAATTTTACGACAACTTTCTTGCTATACATATAGTTTGTACATACGTAAACACGTGGCACGTCTCTATCCACTCGGCGAAACCGAACGATACCGCCGTGAACACGAAAAAAGTCATGTTCGAGTCATCGAGTGTCCCGATGGACGACTCAAGCAGCCCGCGGACAAAACACAGACCGTTCATTTGGGACCTCGTGTCTCCCGATGACGTTAATTGCAATTTTATTCAGCTCGGGGAGCGGCAGAAAGTCGGTTTTCGTGGCAACGTAGTTTCGTCGAATGTTCTTCCCACAAAGGAAAAGCAGACTCCGGCTAATTTCACGGAACGCAGCAATTTATTCGTCGTTGTTCCCCGCGAGGGATGCCTGTCCGAGGAGATAAGGTTGTCTCGCGTTGTATTTCGTTGCTCTTTCTTGCAATTCGTCGGACGAAGGTGAACCGCGACGCGGTGGAAGAAGAAATTTCCCTCGGTCCCTCGGGACTTATAAATATTTACGCACGGATTCCTGAAAACGTCGGTCCATTTGCAGCGAAGGACCACCGCAAACCGGGTCGACCGCGACCGTCCCGGTGTTGAGTTACATCGGCCATCTTGACGGGTCCTGAAATTCTCCCGCGAAGGTGACACCGTCCAGACGTCATAATTTGTAACAGCGAAACGAAAGCGTGTCGCGAAACCACTTTTTTCGATTCTCCTCTTTTTAATACGCCGTCGCGTCGCGCAACCTAAGATCGCAGCCGAGATTTTTGCTTCTTGGAAAGATTTCTCGGCGTGTCGTTCCTTCTTCGTTTACGAATAGACTGCTAGATATTTTTAAATTAATACTTTCCGCGCAACCGTTTCGATTAATTTTTAATCTAATAGCTATCTTGCAATAATGCCTAACGTTTCGGTTCTAGCTTGAACCGAAATAATTTTATTAGAACAACTCAAACAGGACAATAAGATTCTATTTAACACTAAATCGAACTAAAGAACAGGTTGTATTTCCAATGGTTAAGACTCAATTATAAATATATGAAAGGCAACTAGAAACTGCTTGATCTTCGTATGCAATGCAAATTCGTTTGTTGAGTTAATTGTTTAAATTTCTTCTGGAGTAGCGAGAACTTGATATTTACTATTAGTCATTGAATCGGGAACGAATTGCGGCATACCTAATTACAGTAATTACCAGAAAGTATATTTCACGACAAATTCAAATAGAAAACAATATCCGAATTCTTTATTCAAATAATAAATAATATTTTAAATGTGATAAGTTAATATTTCCTTGAGGGTGGAGAGCACGTACTCAATTTTTCTAAATACAATTAACCCTTTGCACTCGGAGCTATTTTAACTGGAAAATTAAACTTCTTCTTCCGATCTAGAATATTTCCATTTCCTTTGATTTTTGATATTTTATGGATATGAAATTAGTATAATACCTCATACAATACCTAAACGTTTAATAATTGATTAGATACCGATATAATTAATAATGTAAACAATATTTTGAATAACGGTACAGCAATTTGTAGTGGTGCCTCAACATAAATTACCAATAAAGAACTGCAAAGGCTTGACTATTCGTTTCGTTAAAAACAGTTTCAAGTAAAAATACATTCTCAAATATTGTTAATATTGAAAGTGAATATTCCAGTACAATTTCGAATATAATTTCAGCGCGAACTGTAGCAATATGGTACAAGGATGAACAAGACGAGCGTCCAGAAAAAGAGGAGTCCTCCGGTTCTTTTAATTCGCGCACGGCCGAGGGGTCCCGGGTGAAAAGAAACGAACGGTTAATTAACAAGTGCGGCGCGCTTATCTTCCGGATTCGTTAAAATATCAATTAAACGAGTTAGCGTTATTCGCCGAAGGGAGAGCTCTCGATATTACGATGCCCTAATGCAAATTCGATCGGTAGCGAGCGGACGAGACTCGGCGCGGTAATTAAGGAATTATCGGAGTAATCCGCGATCTCGAGGGCGACTTCGGGCCCCCGGATTATCTCGATTAAACGAACGCGGAATACGAGCAAGTTCTCTTCTTTGGTTTTGCCACGAGCCATAAACCGCTCGAATTATTATGCCGAGCACGCGAGGGGGTTGCGAACGGAGCCCCCGGGGGCCACCACCGAGATAATAAACGGACATTTTTATTTCGAGGCCGAAGATGAAGAAGTAATCGCAAAATATTAGAAAATAGCGGCCGGGATTGAACGATCTCGGATGCGTCATCGATCCGACCGATAATTACAAGCGTCGGCCGATCGGTGAGCTACTCCGCGGTGATTTCAATGCCGACGGCAAGAAGAGCTGTCGCGTTTATCGGCCCGTAACATCGGAGAACCTCGCTACCAATCGTTCCAAGATAGAGGGAGATAGAGGATGAGGGGGGTAAAGAGCAGAGATGAGCAGGAAGAAAGTCGACGTTCCCCCGAATTTAATGACTGGTACCACCGAAAGGCCGCAAAGAGAAACAAAGGAGTGGGATAAATGAGATGGGGAGGGCGTGAGCTTCGACTAATCACTTGGCCGGTATTCAAAATCTTAAACTGGAACAGGGCTGCTGGAAAATCGACCCGTTGATGGATTATGATCGTGCAGAAATCTCGCTGGATAAATTCGATGCCGTTCAAAACAAAAAAAAAAAAAGATAAACATCCTGCCCCGCAAAAAAGTAATGAATCCCAGGTTTGCGTCCTCGGACAGCGCAAATTTTAAAAATCGGTTCTGAAGTACAAAAAACTTTATCCACATTGATATTTAAATTAATATAAAGTTTATTTTATATTTGAGCCACGTAATTTAAAAATGTTATTAAGTCGGTATTTGTCTATTCGGTTTGAAACCACATCTTGAGGGATTCATCATTATTGAATATTATAAATAAAATAATTATTTTATTCAATAATGATTTCAATACAACATTATTTCATTCAATAATGGTGAAACCTTTAGGATTATTAACCCATCTTAATAAACTATAAGTCCTGCTGAAATTAGGCGTTACTGAGAGCGGAAGAGAAAGAAAATGGTAAATGGATTTAAAATTTTGATGGGACCAAATATTATTTACATACATATATAAGTATTCATAACATTCATTATTGAATATTTCAAATAATTGTTTCACTCAATAATGATGAAACCCTGAACTTGATGACTTCCACTACTTTCGCAAGAATCAACTATAAAATAAAATGTAGATCAATCAGATGGTACACGAATGCCCTAAACTCGCCGCTAATGAGCTCTTGCTTTATTACTCCATTAGTCTTAATTATTCTGAGACGATCAATATTCAATTGGATATTCATGAATCTCTAGCAATGTCTTCGTTGTTGCAATATATCGAATGGTATTGATCGTAAAATCAAATTCTTGCTAAATTGCCGGATGACTTAGTCCAGGAGCGTGGTATCAACGGGCCGAAAAGGGGCCCGAGGGCCATCAGGCCGAGCCTAAGAAAAAGAAGAGAAGAACACAGCAAGGAAGAATCGTTCCGGTCCCCGGGGAGAAAAGGCTCTCTTTGAGTAATGTCTTCCTAATTACAATCCTCGCGTTCGAAGCATGACACACGGGTACTGTCTACCAGCCGAAGGGAACGGGTTCTCGAACGAGGTCCAGAAAAACTGGGATCCTTAATTCATTATGCGGCTATAAAAAACTTTAACGGCTGAAATCTCGTGCAGGGGAAGAGTTCGGTCCAGGACTCTCGAAACGCTTTCTCCCGGAGAGAACTATCCCGAGGACTATTCACGGCAACCCGTCAATTTTTTTCGGGGAATAAAACGCGGCTCCGTCGCGGAAAAAAAGGGCACGCGAGAACCTAAGCGCTCTCATGCTTTGATACGCGTGACTTTCAATTGGACCGAATGTTTTACCGTGACTGAAACACGTTAGGCGTGGCCAATATCCTTCGGTATAATAATTCATCTAGTTCACTTTTCGAAACATAGTTTCGACCATCTTGCCATGATAACCAGTTCTCTGTATCTCGATCGACAATTGTTCAACACTACAATTGATGTTATTGGCGCACTGGTTCGATTTTTCTAAGTGAGTTCATACATTTGTTTTCGTTTTTAACACATTACAGACCGGTGATTACTGCATATTTTTGAAAAATGTATGGTACATGGGTAAATTTTCATTTAGCATTTAGTATGAACTAACTAAGTCACCCTCAATAACGTCGTCTAATAGTTTCATTTAAGATTGCAATGTAAAAGAAAATTTCTATGCTTTTTTTTTGGTACAGCAGAATTATTGAAAATCCTATTAATAGGCTTCCGGTCGGTAGAGTGTTAATACCTTAGTGTTTTCTGCTTGTTCGGGAAGGCGTTTGCCTAACCTTATATTAATTAATTGATCAATTCTTACAGACGCAATACAGAAAATTTACATTCTTGATAATAGATTGATAAATTTAACTTGATAAATTTCATGTGATATTTTGCAAATTTGCTTATTGTCTGGAATTGATCGAACCAGTGCGCCAATAACATTAATTGTAATGTTACCATGATGTTCACCATGACGTGGCTACTTTGTAATGGCAAAAAGAAGGTAACTGTATTCTCCTCTATCCAAACGAGATTATACTTCTTTATGATTTCTATGAAATCGAGGAAATACAAATGTTCTTTATCGATTGTAGGGAACAGCAATTAAATTAAAAATATTCTTTCCTATTGATAGTTCCATTAAGTCGAAAACACGTTATTCGTTTTGAACGTGAATATCACAGAAATCCGTAGTCTATTTGAGTATAACAATTGTTCCGACGTGATTGGATTTCTCAATTTACGAACGCACATTTTAACAAGCTAATTTTCATTGTGCATAAAACATGACCAGTCGGACAGGTTCCTAATGTTTAAAAAATTCGAATCTTTTTACAACGAAACGAGAACAGTGCGATACAAAAAAGAGGGACCGCATAAATCTCCGTAATTAAGAGATCCCCTCGCATCAGTCGTCCGATATCGTTGACTGTTTGGTAAATTAGTGTACGAGGTGTCTAACGAAAATCGAGGGATCGAATGGATGGCCGGTTGTTACTCGGCTCTAATGACCAGGATGATCTAAACAGTGTCTTTTCTCGATCGGTAACGTTCACCCCCGAAATCCAATTAATTCCCGAGCGGTGGTTGATTAACGCGCCGAGGGAACACGAGTTACTAATGCGAAGGAGAGAACGCGTACGAGAGAGGAGTTCATCTCCCGTTCAGGAGTGACCGAGGAGCCAGAGGAGAGCCAGTCGAGCCGCAAACGCGATACAAAAGAAGTGTTTCTGATTATTAATGAAGTGTCTTTGTCTGGAACGAAACGTATTAACCGGTGCGCTCACCTACGGCAGGCGGCGCGTATTTATTATCAAGCGAATGAAAGGATTTACTCGGCTACGTTTCCCAGTGCTCCTTCTGCTGCTGGTATCCGTGTTTTCCTTTTTTTCCCAGCTCCGCGCACATTTCAGAGGCTCTACTTTGTCCAGCTTTATTTTCACTTTGTTCTTGATCTTATTCCACTGGAATTATACGGAATATATTATACTCGTTCACTGAAATACAGGATGTCTGAAAATTCCTTCAACATCCGGAAATTGGAGGTTCTTGAGTTCAATAAATAATCAATTATATCGATCGCAGATATTTAATAATGTTTAAATTAAAGGTTTCGACGCAACAGTTTCGATGAATTTTTAATCAATTAGCTAGTTTGCAAATATGCAAAGAAACTGTTGCGCCGAAAACATTAATGTAAAAGTTCTTGAGCTCGTATGAAGCAACATTTTGTAGGAGCACGAGCTCCGACCAACTCCATTACGAGTTTCGCAAGAAGCAGACCGCCGATATTAAAGTGGAGGATTAAATAAAGAAAGAAAAAAGGATCTCGCGGGGTTTTTTCCGTTCTTCGGAGCGCAACAGAGTCCGGGGATCGATTTCCTTTTGCGTTAACGGTGATTCCATCCTTCCTTTTCTCTCGTTACCATGACCATTACCATTTTTCCTGGTTCACGGGTGATCGAGCACGACTGCGCCGGGCGTTTTCTACTTATTTCCATGTCAACGATGCCGTAGATTGACAGCGAGCTCCGCCGCGTACTGCAATATCATAAATCGAATTCCGACTGATAGTGCGCAGCGATACAACCGCCGAGGAGCCAACGAGTATGAAGAAAATCGTCGAGGTGTGTGGGCCCCACGCTGGGCCCGATCCTCCCCGGGACTATTAATTAAATAGGAACTACTGACCGTCCAGCTAGTTAATTGCAAACCCATTACCCGCGTGCCTATGCGGAACGAACGCTAAATTTCTACCGTTTCGCGCAAAACGCGTGTTGATTTCCGACGCTTCTGATTTAACCTTCACCTCGTGGAATTTCCGTGGGCGCCGCAACTTCCTTCCCGTCCAAATGGAACCGCAAAGGTTTCTTATAATTTATATTATTACATAAAAATTATTAGATGAAAATAAAGAAATTGAAAAATTTTACAAGCTTCAGAAGCGAATGAAAATTTATCAGTCATTTTTTTAAACACATAGGTACCACGATGCTTTTGATTTCTTGTTCACGAAACTTTTATTATCGTATCTGTCACACCAAACACGGCATGATTCGAATCACATTCGTTTGTTTAATTCACGATTCTGTGGAACGGTAATAGGTAAACGGTAAGGATTGAATGTAACAAACGTTCCACTGTCACTTCGGATAATCGAGGCCCTACTGTATCGTGAATTAAACGAGTAGCTGCGATCCGAATTGTGTCGTGTTTGGACTCATTTTAATCGGGAGAATGTCGCCAATACGATGATAGAAGTTTTATATAAAAATTGATGATAACAACATTGTTTCTCCACGAGATTAGTCTGTACAGTTTGAAAGTTTTTTGTCTCGTTTTCGATTGAGGAGTGTTCTTGGTAAAACGCATAGTTAATTCTAATGCGTACAGTCAGCCCGAGCATGTTCCGATACGATTCAAAGGACCCCGACGAAATCCACCCGAGACAACTGTCGATCGATCGATATCGCCGTGTAACGCTCAGTTCGAAACATAAATCCCCGGCGGACCATCAATTACTCCGGTGGAATTATTAATAATCGTCGCTGTTCTGGCAGCAGGGACTCGCTCGACGCATCGTATCGAGCCTTCCAATCGGAGGCCACGCATCGGGGTAACTCATCCTCGGAGGAGGGGGGAAAGGCCGAGAGGGCCTACGAATGACAAGTTTGCCCGCAGATACGAAATGGAAATAAGAAGAAGATGTCGGATACTTATTAAGGTGCAGTGCACCCTACAGGTGTTCGAGTGGAATGCTTTGAGAACGAGATCGCGAACGAGAGATCTGAACTGTTTGGGGAGAACTGATGTTCTTCCTCGCGAGCAGCCTTCTCGCCTTGCTATCGAAAACCACCATAAAAATTTTCAACCTCGGGATTCCACTGCGAAATATTTCTGCCCTGCGAATTGTTCGATATTTTATCAACTTGGTATTGATAAAAATTTTCTCTATGAAATAGAACTAAAACCAAACAGAATTACGTTTCTTCCCTTAATAATTTTAATAAATTACTGATAACGTATCTACACCCTTATACATATATTTATTTTATCTTCCAGAAAAAATAAGGTGAAAATTGAAGTTGAAGAATTAAAGGAATTCAATAGAAATTAATAACGTATTAAAATTAATTTTTGTAAAATGATAAATTGTGTTGATATTTATCGAGTTCAATTTAGTGTGTTTCTTTAGAAGTAGTAAATTGATTAAGTTTAAACAAATTGTGGGAAGAATGGTTTCTTGGTTGAAGTACATGTAGTTCTCTGATGGAATTGATATAATGCAATATTCTGATAATAACGCATCAGGCGGTATCGCGTACGACCTGAATGAGTTGCATATTTTCGCACTCGCAATCGAAGATACATCATTTCGCAGTCGGATGTATTCAAACAGGATTGCCGCAACGTAACGATCACGAATTCCCCGTTCATGATGGATCAATCACGCTCGGCGACAACTGCAATAACGGGAAGGAGGTAACAAGATGGAGGCACGCAGAATGAATGAACCGCGTTCAGAACCGAGTTAATCGATCGCGATCGATCGGTTCCCGTCCGACGATATACTACGCGTGGGATTTCAATTTGCCCGAACCGTGGGGGCTTCCTCGCACGATTGTGAACATTAATCTAATAACAATCAGCTGTTCTCGATCTCCGAATATTCAAACGCATCAAAGAAGAATCGTCTCAGTGAAACTAAAAAAAAGCTGCATCGGCAATGAAGTATCCGTACTCCAATTTCTTTAATCCGTCATAGAATTCTAATAGTTTCTTTTTAACAATTCGGTTCGCAGTATTAATCAACCGGGTCTGATTTTACTCTATTATGATTTTGTATCGCTATTCTACATCGGAATATTTTTTAAACAATATTACTTCGTAAGGATCAATATTGTTTAAATATTAATACAATGATACATTATGAAAATTGAATATAATTTTTATTAAACCTTCCAAGCCTTTCTAACGTCGTGCTCCGTATACTAGCATGATTTATTACGAGCATAATTTATGTATATAAGTGTGATCTAGTACGATAAAATCGATAAGGTAGCTTCTCCGCGATATACTTCTGCGGTCCGCTCATGTGCGAAATCATCGTCGAGTAAAATGAGACGAATCATCAAGCGGCCGAGCAGAATCATTAATAACCATCTCCGATGAGGCATCGCGAGGCGTTGGCGCGAATTTGTTTCGAGGCAAGATTGCTTTCGAGACGTTCTACCGGACATTAATTTAGTAACACAGTTACGACATTTATGGAGTAGTAAGATTGCATCTGTACTACATGTAATTGTGACGGTGGTAAATATGAAATTTATTTGATTGCTTTCAATATCGACTTTTTGCTTCTTTAAAAAATTCTTCTTTTTATTAGCTCGGATATATTTATTAGCGAATATATTCACGCTCGCAACCGAAGGAATTTATACATGTAATATAAAGCGAACTGTATAGAAAAAATAATACATAATTGAAACAGTGGCGAAAGAACAGTTGAATTTAAGGAAATAGAACTCTACAATCCATTCGAAGCAACATTTAAGTAAAACATTTAACCCTTCAGGGCTGATGCCTGAACGCTATAGAGAATATGAAAAACTCTGAAATGATCAACAGGTTGTACTAGACTGCGGATTTTATGCATTTATAACAAAAATGTGCACGTATAATTTAAAACTATTTAAGAACATCTCAATGTACTAAACTTATGAACATAATCATGTATTAATTGTCAGCTTAAAATAATATTTTAAAATAGTACTTTAAACAGTAAATAATAACTAATCCTATTTATTTTAAAGTACTTGTACAACTTTGAAAATGAAACATTTTATTTGATGCTTTATTTTTAAATTCAAGTTTAAGTATTATTACTGAAAATTATGGTTCGAATTGAATACATTTGTTTCTCAGAGTATTATACCAATGCAACGAGTAAAATATTTTATCTCGTGCGTTAGATTGTTCAAATAGAAATACTTTATTTTGTGGATCAAATTGTTGAAATCGAAATCTTTTATTTCGAGGTACAGATTGTTGAAATAGAAATATTTTCATTTTCGAAAATGCGTACCTGATTTAAAACACTATTTTAAGCAAAATAAAATCTAAAACATTAAATAGTTTTTAAACTATTGTTTTCGGCGCAACAGTATCGACCAATTTTTAATCAATTAGCTATTTTGCAAATAAGCCTAACGTTTCGGTTCTAGTTTGCCTTACTTGCCCTATCTCGTTAGTCTTATTATCAAAGTAGCTAATCGATTAAAAATTGATCGAAACTGTTGCGCCGGAAACATTAATTTAAACACTATTAAATATCTGCGATCGATATAATGGATTATTTATATATTAAATAGTATTGGAAATATTTGTTTCGAATCGATGCGAACATTTTTTATTTAGCACAGAGATATCCGCAGTCTACTAATATCATGCAACGAGTGAAAATAAATGAGTACTCACCCTGCTCGCATTCGTCGATGTCCTCGGAGCAATCCACCCCCTTGTATCCGGTCGCGCACGAGCATGTGAACGAGCCATTAATGGGACTGGTGTCGCAGATCGCACCCTCGTGACAGGGGTTCGACGTGCAGGCGTCATCGAGATGGCAGAGTAGTCCTGGAAAAGCAAAGGATTCTCGTTTGATTGTTTCCTAGGCGAAGGGAAACTCCGCGCAACGACGCGAACGGTTATAATTCCGAAGGAGACGGTTCGGATTGCGTGCGTTTCTAGGACGAAAGTGTCGATCGTCAAATGCCAAACATGGCGGCAACCGCCAAAGATGGACATCATTAAGGCCTGTATCGCTCGGCTCGCGTAACCTAGCCAGAAACGTCGCGCTCGAGAGAATCGTAGAAGAGCCGGGACCGAGAACGGTGACAAATCCCAGCGACTCCAGCTCTCGTCGATCCACGATCGACATTCGCATTCAGTAAATTACTCGGAATACCGGGCCGGGCTTACGCGGCCCGAGTCGGTCTAATTGCTCCCTGCAGCGAACTTCGCGACGACATCCGAGGAATTCGCGGAATTTCCTCGCCATGGCTGTCCACAAATCAATTTTTCTATCGTGGTAATTGTCCGGACATTTTACAAAATCACAATGTCAGTCGGTATACAATAAAACAATTAATTTTTTAAAGGCACACCTGAAGCTTCTCCCTTCTTTTAATCGTCTCAATGAGTTGAAATTCTTTGTCGAGTGTCACTCGACTTCAGAGAAAGAAAAATGTAAAGGAAACGGAGTTTTATACGTACTTGGTTCTTACTTTCATTATTAAATTCTTTTACTTTTTGGTTAAAAACAAATATCAATTACAACAAAGTTTGAGAGATAAAACTATTTAAAATTGGTAGCAATCAAGGAACTGTCCTTTGAAGTAAATTTCAAATAAAACACTTAAAATAGTATAGAATAATTGTTGGCAATAAATTGGAAAAATAAATCTATTTTACGTAAATATTATTAATTTTATAAAATTCCGTTCTGACGTTGTGAATATTTAAGTAGTAAATAAAATAATGATATTTTTTGTCAATGAATTCGAATTATCACAGCTGCGAATAAAATCTTTCGTTAAGAAATTAATTCTTGCTTTATAGAATTGTTAATATTATGTAAAACCGGGAGACTAGCAGTCTGTGTGATTTGACTATCATATAATTTTATAAAATGTATAATTTTTGTGATGAATGTTAATTACGACGAGATAATAGTCTCTCTACGGAGTTTATAAATTAAAACAGAAGCGTTAAGAATTTGTACGTTCTTGGGTTCTCAATAACGGAACGGTGTCTTGGTTGTTCGTATATAAACTAGAGTAAACAAGCACGCAGATGCGCGATTACACCCGCGACTAACTGTAACCGCGTTCGTACGTACAAGAAACGGCCTCGAGATACCATCATTATGCCTACGTGCGTATTGTAAATCCGTTAACCTATGGCCATTGTTAGAACTTGGTTTCAAGTAAGGGAATTGCACACCGCTACGATCCAATCGGCGTTATACCTTCCTTACGTGAAAGTTTCGGAACTTTATCAAAACGTTTCACATGATACAAAGAACGTTCTTGGCGTTTTACAGTGTAAACAATCTTCAAAAATTAAAGACACTTTTAACACGTAAAGTATGGGCATAGTTCTTGTTCCATGCTAAACACGTGTTTGACAAACTACTATGAATAGATTGCGGATCTTTATGTATTTATGAAGAAAATAGTTGGGTGAAATCGATTAGAAACATTCAAGAATGTTGCAATATTGTTTTGAACGTAACAAACTCACTACGGGATGAAATTTTGTATTTTAATCCTGCTTCCCACAATCAATACAGAATATTTTTATTTTGCATAAAGATCCGCAGTATAACTATGAGGTTCCGACAAAAGTTGTGACCGAAAAGATCCAAGGAAAGATGCAAACACTGTGTAAACATGCACTATATGATATTATAAAAATTAGCAATTTTGCAGTATTATAATTTCAACGTTTCGGTTCTGTTTTGAACCATTTTCAATAAAAGTCCGCGTCTGTGAAAATTAAAGTAATAAAATTTGTTATTTATTAAACTGACTATTTAATAGTTGTGAAAATTAGGTATTTATACATACTTGCTTATTGTGAGAAAACAGAATGAAACCAAAGTAAGTGAAATGGTACTAGTCAATAAGACGGTTGGAACTGTACTAAACTGTAACTGTTGTGACAAAGTCAAGACGGAAAACAGAAGAATATCGTAAATCTAACTAGCCAATCATATGTCAAGGATCAAGAACCCAAAAATCAATATTTCGCGCGGATTTCAAATTTTAAAGTATTCATCATCACACTGCAACCATTGTATTACCAAAAATTGGTAGAAAGTTAGCAATCATTTTGTGTGTGAAATTAACATAACCATGTTAATAAGTTAATAAACTGTGTAAACATTTGTTATCGTATTCTCAATGAAAATAATTAGCAAAGTTATTTATCCTTGAATTTCATTTTGAAGATTTTTGTTGCGAAGATGAAGGAGGGGTGAGGGTTGAATGTGTGGCCAGCTGTTGGAGGACACGAACAAAGCTGCATAAAATTTCTTGAAGAATGTGTGGGATTCGAAAGAATGTTGGAAGTTAAATATGAATTTCGCGAACGGCGCGGAAGGGTTAAAAGTTGCCGGATTCAAGATCGTTCGAAGACGGCATACCACGCGTTGAAGCCTCCGCAGGAATCCGGGCGCAAGCTGCCGCGGCGCGAATTCCTTCATTTCAAGATTTCCCGAGCTTGCGATCTGGAAAAAGTCGTTGTCGCGAGGGTCCGGGGCACCGGAGCGGAGGAATCGCAATAATGTCGGGACAGAAGAAGGATGCCTGTATTTGGCGATCGCTGTCGGAACGATCGATCTGAAAACCGTCTCTGCTTCGGCCTCGGGTAGGAAAGTAAGGACAGAAACTCGTTTTCAGTCCTCAAGGTCGCCACTCGGTAAGGCTAGCCTGCTGCCTGCGGAATCCCGGGATTCCGGTGGAGGGCTGCGCGCGTCCATGGGGAAGCTGCGTCATATTGTTGCACGTGCAGATGCACTTGCCTGTCGATGCACTCGCGACGCATAACACCGACACGGACTCTCTCGAGCAGCAACCTTGTTATCGGACGTGGTCCCTGCCAACGCTAATCGACGCGATTCCCTGAAACGCGCGCTCTCGCCTTGTCGGTTCAAACTTTTTCTCGAACTTTCGGTGTAAAAGAAGAATTCCGAACAACCCGTGATACAAAAGTTTAATGTTCTCGGCGCTTCGGTTCGATCAATTACTACTGAGAAATCAAAGAACAATTTTGCAGATTGTCAAAGAATCATCGACGTTTCGATTCTAGTTTGAATCATTTTCAAGATGTATTTGCATTGCGTCTGTAAACATATATATTTATTGTACAATTTTTAAAATATACTATTAAACTGCTTGAATGTAATAACACAAACCCGTGATACAGTGGATGATCAAATTGATGAATGAAATCATTACATCAATTTTAGCATGTATGTTTAAATGTATAAACAGAAATTAATGTTACTATTCAGACTTTGTAAAACACGTTCCTGTATTTTATTTTTTTCAGCTAGATTGCATATCTTTTCAAACTGAATTGGTAAAAATAAAGATAAGATCGAAGCATGACTGTATCAATTTATATAAAGATCCACGTACGTACGTTTCAAATTAAATTGATGTTTGCACAATGATGTAAACTATACAGTATCAAAATGTTCCTTAATTACTGAACGACTATCTGCAAATGAAATACAATAAATACAACAAAACGAACATCCTTCTACCAGAAATCGAACTCGAGCCATGTATACGCCGGTTATGGTAACGACTGTGCATTGACAATTACCACTGAATTTGGTCTTCGAGGGAAAGGAGCAATTAGCAATTACCTCTGCGGATCGAACGAAAAATATAATTTCGCCTGCTCGTATAGCTTTCAAGGTGAGCAACAAAAGTAATCGATTCGAGAACGATGGAAACTTACAATACTTCCTACAATTATTAATAAATATATATATATGCATATAAAAAGGTAAAAGAGTTTCTCATAAATTACTCTCCAACAATTACTTACGGATCAATTAATCCAATGAATCGCATTATTGCAAACTCATGCACTATTTATAATCGTGTTGATTTTTTCATTGAATCTTTACAAAATTTTCAAATGCAACTACACAGGACTATATGATAATACCATATCGATTCTACCATTATTATTTTTCTTTTGTGCATGTCTTTATTATTAGACGAGTAGTTTTATCCTTCTCTTTTTTTATTGTAAACACTTATGTAAAAGGGCTTCAGTCAAACAATAATAAAATCAACAATTTGCAGGGTGTATCATTTAAGTTGAATATCTCCGAAACTGTAGATGATACGAAAAAGTGTTTCAAACAAAAGTTATTATAAACACTTATGTAAAAGGGCTTCAGTCAAATAATAATAAAATCAACAATGTACAGGGTGCACCATTTAAGTCGAGTATCTCCGAAACTGTAGATGATACGAAAAAATGTTTCAAACAAAAGTTAGACGGTATCAAGAGGCACGCTTGTACGAAGTAGGGATAGCACGTGTATACAAATTTCTCACTGGTGATGGACGATCAGTATATTGGTGAAGCACTTACCAGTCTTTCCGTAGGTGCACTGACAATAAAAGCTGCCAACTCTGTCGATGCAGGTAGCTCCGTTGAAGCAAGCAGCACCAGCGCAATCGTCGATGTTCACACTGCAATCCGGCCCAGTCCAGCCGTTCACGCAAATGCAAGAGTAACTTCCGGGGGAATTGGTGCATGTGGCACCGTTGTGACACACCGACGGTCTCATAGAACATTCGTCCACATCCAGCTCGCACTGCGTGCCCGTGTACGACGGAGGACATAAACAGGAATACTCGTTCACCCTGTCCACGCAGGTCGCGCCGTTCTGACAGAGATTCCCTGGACAGTCGTCGATGTTCTCCTCGCACTGTTCGCCACGGAAACCTGCAACAAAAATATATTTCTTTAGAATCCGTCCTACGAAACCAGCCATTCAATCTCCGCGGTTGATTCGCGATGTCCAATAGCAATTAAACGACCCCATCTTATGATTACTTTATGAAACTGTCATTAGCATATTCCTCACGTTTTTCTGTTTAAAATGAGCCAAGCACGACGCACTATTGTAAGAATGATATAAGTATGCATGTCATATGACTGAATATGACTGTGTATACATATATGTTTAAGTCAGTGAAAAAAGAAGCAAAACACTGAAAAATTAGCTAAACCGTAGAATAGCTGCTTCCTCTCCGATTTCGATGATATTTGAATATGTTATATGTAGAACTAAACATTTTGAACAACTTTTCCCTAAATATATAAGTAAATGTTTGTGGCTACCGTTGACAGATATTTTTGCTAAAAAAGAGAAAAGGTTATTTTGTTCAACTCGTCCCCCCCAAGATTAAATCCTAGGTGCGCCACTGGTTTAAGTGTTCATATATGTGTTTTTATTGATTTACGTCGCGTTAATGTTTTATAAAATGAATGTTCTACGTTATGATTTAGTTAAAATAGAAACGACGTGTCGAATATCAATTCCGTGTCAACTCCTTACATTATGGATCATATTTACTCGTGTAATCCACTATATACAGTGGTACCTCGCTTATCTGAACTAACAGAACGCGATTACAGAGTTAGAGTAAATTTTTCGTGGTCTGTACAGTAAATCGTAAGATTAGAATTAGAGAATTCATAAACCTTTCATTTGAAAGATTCTGGTTTGAAATGAAGTTATCATCGCGAGAGCTACGAATTCGACAATTAACGATTAACATGCTTAACGACGCGAGCCAGATGCAGAAGGATGAAAATCGGTTCAGGGTTCAATAAAGTGTCCCTTGATAATGTTTATAGCTTCGAAGGAAATGACTTTATGGTCCAGGATTCGTAGCGGAGCAGCGTTTACGAGTGGTACATGATTTAGACGTGATCTGCTATCAAAAGGGAAGAATTGAAAGACAAACAGAGAGAATCACGAAGGCAGAAACACGAAGGAGAGCCTCGCGATTCTCCCCCTACTATTTCGATTATATTGATGATCGTTACGGTCGTAAAGAGAACTCATTACCCCGGCACAATTCCGTGTACGGCTTGTATGTTCTTCGTAAAAAAGAAAGTGGGAGGGGCGGGGAAGGGGATTGTTATATTAAAGTGAATCTACAGATAGAGGAGGGTTTACTGTTCGTTGAATTTATGCTCGGATGGAAGGAAAGGCGGGATACGGGCAGACAGTCGTAAGAAAAACGAGCGAAGATAAAGCGATAGAGGCTCGATAGCCGTGAAATCGATGACTCCGAGTACACCGATCGACTTCTATCGTTCGCGTTGCGTGCACCAACGCTGAGCAAACAAACGGCACGAATCGAACAACACAGTGTCAGCCGGAACAAAATCCTAACTGTTTCATCCGAGAAAATATAAGTATATCCGTAGAAAAATTACCGAGCGCTGATGCAAAAACTAGACGAGCTTTGATTAAAACGAAAACCGCCTTTGCATCGCGGAGCGTTCGCAAGGATCAGCGCGTAGGAAAAAGCGGGCTAGGTGATCGAGAAGATCGACGTAGCATGACGGCCGGGTATTTGCAAGTCGAGCGAATAATATGACTTCGGAGTGCGCTGCCCACTTCGATATGCTCGGAAACTGACTTCGACGAAAGGGAAAAAACCTCGAGCTAAGGAACGTCGACAGCGAACGATGCAACTGTCAGTTGCAGCGAGATTGTGTTTCTTATAAATAAACTGGGAGCGAAAAATCTGGGTTAAACTTAACATCTTTGGAAAAACAGATAAAGTAATAATGATTTACAACTGTACAAATTTATTTAAACGTTCAACGTTTCGATCCTTGTGTGGATCATTTTCAAGAAAGGAGAAAAACTGCGTCTGAAATTCTAACAGATAAAAACGGTTATAATACAATCAGATTACAACATCTAGTCAAGATTTATTATTATATTACTCACTTGCTTTATGAAAATTTTAACATAGATATTTGGTTTTGTGACACATGCTATTACTAGGTTAACATCTTTGGGACCCGGAATCGTTATTTTTTTTTAAATGTAATCCTCTGGAATAGTCTGGATTCTAGATTTCGACGAGAGCATGTCGAAAATCCGAGGATTAATGTTGGGAAGTCACTGGTTCAATAGTTATGCGCGTGTACTACAGGATTACATCGAAAAAAGTTGCACCTTTTAATGCGATTTGACCCTCTACATTGTGGAGGTGCATTCTCAGCAATTTGAAGCCATCAATGACACCTAGATCTTTATTTTCAAATTTAATTCACTGTAGTGAACGTATATAAATAACTCAACAAATAAACTAGATATGGTACATTAAAATCGATTGATTTCGCAGACACTATTCTTATCTTCCACTAACATTTTTACAATTTTTACCGAAGAAGTAAAGACCATCATCGCGTAAAGTTCGATCGCATCTGGTTTCCATTTTCCATAAACTATAATGTTCAAGTAAAACCATGGTAACAGTTCTTTTTTTAACGTTACAATGGTGGCCGTAGTTATACTGCACGTCCTGCATGGCGTTCAATGTTCAAGCAAAACCGAACACGGAAATCCGGGTAATGTTTCGCGATTTCAACCCTCCCCGTCCACTTTCCTTCCGCCTTTATCTATCGGTATCAGTTGCCGTCCAGCGATGCATACTCGCCCGTGAACCATAGTTACCAACTCTAATGGCGCGCATAATTTATGCTCGATAGAGCGGTTATCTAAACTTCCTATGTATCCCCGGGCTCGTTTGCGAACCGTGCAGAACACACGTCGCTGCTGACGCGAGCTAGAATATTGTTCCGCGACCAGCAAAAAATATCCTTCCATCATCCGTCGATCGTAACCAGACAGCGGATTTTATGCGTCTATCGCAACAATTAGTCGGTGTAAAGATACTCTCACATTATTTTCAACCTGCTAAACGTATTAACAATGAAAATAAATTTCTAGTTCACTCCAGTTTATGCACTGTATGATATCAGCGCTACAGGTTCGATCACAAACACAAAAATTAGCAATTTTGCAGTATTATAATTTCAACGTTTCGGTTCAGTTTTGAACCATTATCAAGAAAAGCCCGCGTCTGTGAAAATTAAAGTATTTAAGATCGTTAAAAATGGAGAATATCACTCCAGTTTGTTGCAATTTAGATAGAACATTCTTATTTAGCATAGCAATATACAAAACAAAATAAATAATAATACAAATTATATAGATTTTTCAATATAGATTTTGATTAACTTCCCGATTCATAGGGAAGTTACTGTAATGATTTACATATTAATTTTAAATGACGCTTTAGGTTTTTACTCTTGAAATAATAAAAATGTACACACAATAAAGATTGAACACGTGAGAAACGTTTCTTGAAACAGCAACGGAATTGAATAAAAACATATAATAATAATTATTCCACATGCCGATCTATAGAATTGCCAGTGACTTTGTTTCTCATGTGCAGCATTCTTCGGACTGTTTAAACACGTCGGAATAATTATGAGCAGTCGGTGTACATATGTACAACGCCAGCCACGACGTTATTATACAGCACAAGGGGGCAGTAACATTAATATTAAAGTGATGCAAAAGTAAAGCGACCTCTTCGCGTGCGCCATTATCTCGCTGGAGAATGGAACGCGGTTTCTAGCCGGTTCTAAGAAACAATTTCGTAGTCGATTTTAGCTGGCGCGTTCTAATATAAGTATACGATGAAACACGGGAGATCGTCGATTCGCGATGGGGTAGAAAAAAAATCTAATCGATCCCTTAATTCGTGGCCTGAGATACTGTATCTAGTTTTATTTATTTTATTTTTCGGTTTTACTAATTTGTATAAATATCTATAGGCACAAGTGAGAAACCTCCCCTCCCCTGAAATACTGTATCGAGTTTTATTTATTTTATTTTTCGGTTTTACTAATTTGTATAAATATCTATAGGCAAAAGTGAGAAACCTCCCCTCTCTGTTGCGATTAAATGATTTCCTTGTAAAAGTAGCACCTATGTAAAAATACAGGCGTCTTATTTAATTAGCTTGAAGGCCTTGTAACTTGATGTAATTGTATCGCTAATGTGACCTGTATCTTCGGCTATTTTACACGCGCTTTCACGCGAAACGATCGACCGAGTCGAGCCCACCGGAATCGAAATTACAAGGTGCATTCGTATCGTACTCGATTCTTTTCTTTTCGAAATTGCTACCGAAACCGATTCCAGGACGCAACAGATGGTAATACATATTCCGAGGGGCTTCCAGTCCGAATTTCGGTAGAGATTCGAAACTGGAATTTCGACGAGGTTTCCCGTCTTGAGTTACCGGATTACAGGGGACCCGGGCTCGCAAGTTTACACGCTACCGTGCGACTTTTCGGTCATAAAATCCAGATTATAGTACTTTCCAGGCCACGACTTTTACGTCGGACCCTACACTTTTACGTGTACGCGTCGCGGAACACGATTCGTGTACACACCGGCTTTCTCCATTTTTCTTCGCTGCCATTCAGTCGATTCTTTACAAGGTTCATAAACTGTTCGATTATTTTGCACGTTCTCGCGTGATTCGACATCGAATCAATTTTCTGAAAACGCGCGAAAGCCAATGGGCATCTACACGCGTGCCTGTTCATTTTTAAATTAATGTTTCCGAAAACATTAATTTATAAGGTGTTAACGATGTAAAGAAAACTATTCATTAGTTCTTTAGGACAACATATATATTATTTGTAGAACGAGCTTCTATGCAAATTCACATTTGTATAAGTTTGCAAGGGACGCGATAAGGAAATTAGCATTTTTATTAGAATTTTTGTATAATTAAGGAAACATCCCTTTCAAGGTTATCCGACATTTTTCGGACGCCGTGTATAATAAAAATTCGAGATTTGACGATTATTAAAAGAGGAAACACATCCACTCTCATTTTTGTTTAGAATAGATTTCGAAAATTTTGATTACGCAGAACGTTTCAGAAGATGCATCTCGGGTGTGCGAATTAAAAATGGCCGTACGAAGGCATGTAAAACGGCTCGATAAAAAGCGTTAGATAATCAACGTAATATCGAGTGGCGCTTCATTTTCTCCCCGGGTATCTGGCAAGAAAGGAAATTCCTGGAGCCAGACGAAAAACTGCGGCTATTCATGTTGAGGCGGTAGCGAAGAGGAACAAGAAGCCAGGAGACGAGCGCCGTCACGGACCCGGGGCGAATCGATTGCCGTTAATATCGATAGAGGACAATAGCGGGACTCCTTGCCGACTACCTTGAAAAAAATCCACGTATTTGCGGGACGATTCGTCGCGGAATCATATTCGCGTTCTTCCTGCATCCCCGTCGTTCGTTCCTTACTTTTTCATCGACAAAACGAAGCCGTTTAAAAACATCCCGGCCACCCATGTTACAAAGATTTCATCGACTTTCCATTATCCGCTGGTCATTGCACAATTCTCCCATTATGTAATATACTTTTCTTCGCGATCTTACTAAATAACAATAAAATGTTAGCTACGATACACGGTTTTATAATGTAGCGTCTCTATATGTTTATCGTTTTCATTGCATCAATTGTATAACTTACTGTTATCACTTTATAAAATTAAATATAAAATCAATCAAATATTCCTAAATAAATTTGGCTATTACAGAAATTAACTGTGTTTTATTAAAACTTAGAAATAATAAAATCTGAGTGAAATATTCTGACAGTATTCCTCCTCCGATACTAAAATTTTCTATGAAATTATTTTTACTTTGGAAATTTCATTTCAATAAAATGTTCCTCGTATAAAAACTTTTATTGAAGTTAAATGAAAACATAACGATAAAATGATTTATCATTTTAGAACACGGTTCTCGATTTTATTTATGTTTCTACTCTATGTGTCAGAATCAACACAATGGAACGTGAATTAAAAATTCATCTTCTATAAATCCAGCCCCGAAAATCCGAGTCATCGTCTTCAAGAATATCTCAGCACGCAAGAATGCATATAAATACTCATCGCCACCCTTCGCGACGTTGTATGTGTTTAAGGAGGGTCCCCATCCCCCCCCCATTAACAAGGACTTATTTCCCTAAGGGACGATCCCGCTCTTCCCGGAATTCAGATAGTACCCCTAGGGAAGCTGTGATGCTGCTTATACGGGGTGTTCAACCAATATGCTGCAGCTGTAACAGATATTTTAGGGACCGATTCTTCCAGCCAACGCAAGACAAAGATCGAGAGCTCTGTCAATACTCAAACCGAAGGTAACGTTATTGACAGTCCCTAATCCTAAACTGATCTAAGAACCTGAATCATCGAAGAGTGTAATACGATATCCAGTTAGACACATCGGTCAGAACAAAACTAACACAATGCCAAAACTTTGTTATTCAACTATTCCTTCATGAAATTCTCCTGATGGAAACGAGACCAAACATCATAGAATATCTAAACAGTTCGATCTACAGCAATTTACTGTACAAACTGCTAAAAAGTTACTCCATCGCTTCAGTAATTGTTCTACCGTTCGAACATCAATTCTGAATTTAATTCTGATAACAGAGAACATTAATTTTTAAATTATATCGTATTTGGACTCGTTTCATTAAAAAAAACGTCACTAATATATTTCTAAAATACTAGCAATGTAGCCTCTTTGATCTGCAGCGATCCTAGTTAACTGATCAACTGTGTAAAATTAAATTTCAGTTGCTCTTATGCTTAGAAACGTTAGTTGCCCGACCCAACATTAAAGCTTGTCCTCTTATATTTTATTTCCTAAAAAATTGTAAACTACGAATTTAATTTCATTTAATATTGTCTACGTATGTATGAATATATGTATTTACTGTAATTTATATTTGTACAGCAGTTATAGATCTCATTCGAGATCTAAAACGCTTAATAAAAAAAAATAAATATATATATATATATATATTTCTAAAAATTCCGCAAGAAAAATCGTTATACAGAACTGTTTGATCATAGGAATAGGGTCTGTACACGATACAAGCAACGCGTCGTTCCGGAAGCATCACAATGTCGATCTTCTTTTTATTTACGGTTTTACGATGACGCGACCAATCCGTAAAATATCAACAGCACGTAATGGTACACCGGGTGCGAGGCAAGAAGTCCGAACGAGTCGCGAAGGTTCTCGCAGTCGCCGAAACGAAAGGAGCAAACTCGTCGGGAGATTACGCGGGCTGCTGGTCGACCGTGTGGGTGCGACGGGCGAGGAGGGAATGACTCCACTTATAAATCAACTCGGGCGAAGGCCCATAATTGCAATTGTTCATGAGCCTCACCCCAGATCGAAACGATCGGGGGCCGCGTGTGCGTGCGAATCCGTGCGGCCCGGAGAGAACGCGCGCGCGCGAGGAACCGGGGCCCTATTCGACGAAGGATACGTATCCGTTACTTCGTTACAGATGCAGGGCCGTAACGAGCGGAACACCGGTATAAATTCTGCGTACTCTGTTCCTTTTCTCCGACATCTTTTTCGACGGTTCCTTCCACCTCTTTCTCTCTCTCTCTGTTCTTTTCGTTATTAGCGAGCATACTATGTGACATTAACACAAGAAAGACTGAAACTTAGTATACACCTATATTGCCCAAAAGCAGTAAAAATGACCCTCATTGTGAAAGAATAACTAATGTGTAAAGAAATTTGTTTAAAGGACCCCGCACTAATCATATGGAAAATCTATCCAGGTTAAATCAGTTGGATTTTTTATATGTTGTAGCTTATCACATTACCGACCGGTGATTATTGCATATTTTTGAAAAATGTATGGTACATGGGTAAATTTTCATTTAGAATTTAGTATGAACTAACTAAGTCACCCTCGATATCGTCGTCTAATAGTTTCATTTAAGATTGCAATGTGAAAGAAAATTTCTATGCTTTTTTTTGGTACAACAAAATTATTGAAAATCCTATTAATAGGCTTCCGGTCGGTAAAGTGTTATGATCTACTGAACAAAAGATGTAATGGGCAGAAAGTTCAATAATGGACAGTTATCGAGTTATAATAATCAGTGAAACATGAAAAATTCGAGCTGCCAAATACTCAAATCTCGGATGTATGCAATATAAACCAAACAAGGTTTACGGCATTAATAAATAAATAAATAAATGTTCAAAGTGCGTTGCTTCTCACCGTGCTGCTCGCGCTGTTATAGGTCAAAGACTATAATTCAACTAGACACGGTCAATCACGTTCACGATTCCGTAATTTTTGCCTAATGAACACCGCCGGACACAAAAACCGGACGGCGGTTTGCTCGTTGCTTTCAGTCCGTTCGCGTAATGATGGGAAACGAGGATCCTTTTCGTAGAGGATACCGCGGCGCGTCTGCGGAGCAAGGTCGAACACTCGAACTGGAATTTCGGGAATCCTGTAAAGCGCTAGCAATTAGCCGGTGGTTCGGGGTACTTGGAATGATTTCATTCACCTTCGGAATCGAGAGCTTCTCGAACCAGGTAGGGACAAGAGAGAGAAAAAAAAAGGAGATCGAACGACGGGGGCTGGGCTCTCGTGCCGAGTGACTCGCAGACCTGTTCCGATCGTTTTAGCGGAATTCAAGGATTTCGAGCTGTTTCGCTGGATCCGCCGCCAGGGGAAAAGGAAAAGGGAAGCGTCGTTCTCACGTTGAAAACAAAAAAAAAACAGATGGAAACCCTTTGACACACGGCGCACCGCCCTGGCTTCTTTACCACGAGGATATTCTTCTGTTTCCTACGCGGGGAACTAGGAAGCGTCCTTCCGATCTGTAACTCAACGCCACCAACCCGTTTCCTAGCGAAATCGGAAGTGGCCCGCAGATTTTTGGACGTCGCGGCATCCGATCGCGCTTCTTACACATTGTTGCGAACCTAAATCTCTCCCTAGTAGTCCTAATGATTTTCAAAAGTCACTAGACAAAGTAGATTAGATACATTACATCGATTATTCCTTTTCTTACATAATCTTATTGTATAATAAATTTGATGATATCGGCGCCAGGTTCGATCATTTATAGAAAAAACAACAAATTCTACATATTACAAAATTCTACATATTTTTCAGACGCAAAAATGTCTCTTTGAAAAAGAT
Organism: Lasioglossum morio; assembly: GCA_916610235.2. Lineage (NCBI taxonomy): Eukaryota > Metazoa > Arthropoda > Insecta > Hymenoptera > Halictidae > Lasioglossum > Lasioglossum morio. Next base: position 1,465,135 of record OU744323.1, read on the forward strand.
CCACATCGGAATCGAAACGTTAGAAACATGATTAAGTAATTACACATTTGTTGTTTTTTCTATAAATGATCGAACCTGGCGCCGATATCATCAAGTTTGTATATGTATTAATTTCAATCGAGAAGAATTTACTGTTTATAATCTTATTGTATCTCACAAAACTGTCTCCCGGTGAAACAAGAATTAATTAAACAATTCCGAGATAATTTATAGAAAATTAAAATAGTACATAAATTTATGGATCTCACAGACTTGGCCGTGGACCGAAGGTTTATTCTTTTAAAAATAAATTCGAATTTGATGTGGTCTTCCGAAGGATACCTTCGAAATCAAGATTTCCATCGAGTTCTTAGCACACGAAGTGTTTGTAATACTGTTGCAGAATCGCTTCGAGAACGCCGGCAGATGTTCATTTATTTATTTACTTAATTAGAGTAAACGCAGAGGGATAAATTACAGCGTGTTTCGAGTACGCAACGGTGACAGGACGCGTCCGGTCGTTGTCTGTCGTTCATTGTGACTTTCCGAGCGTGACGACGGTGGCGACCAAGAAAATCCCTTTGCCATTTCCAATCGCACAAAGGAGCTCCATCTTAATATCCACATACGTTTCTTTTCTTTCACCTTTCTCCGTGCCAGAATTCCGTCTCTGTTTCTCTATTTACCGTACAATCTCCCAATGGTGCACGCACTCCTTTCTCAGCCTCACCTTTCCTCCTTTCCTCTGTCACTGATCCACCCCCATCCCCTCTCCCCGCCCTCTGATCCTCATTCACTCCTTCCTTTCTCAGATCTCTGTCTCTCTCCCACTCTGTCTCTCTTTCCAACGACCCTCTTTTCTCCCTTTGCGTCGCACTGCTCTCGCAACCAATGTTTCTCTCTCTCTTTCTCTCTCTCCCTCTCTCTCTCTCTCTCTCGTTTACTGTCCCTGCCTCGTTCTCGAGCACAGGCAACTCAGTGCCTCTCAGCCTCGGCAGAGAGGTGTGGCAACGTCGCGAGAGCGGGTGTGCGTCGGCCGCAGGCCATGTGGTGGGGACTGTGGGAAAATTCTCATGCCGCCGAGTGTGTCGGTGCCAGTGGCTCTCAACCCACGGCTACCCACGGCTTCTGCCAAACAGCTCGAGGAATCCTGTGCTCGACTTCCTGCTTTCACGCTCGAACAGCGTTTCACCGGGCACGCAAAAAAGGTATCATTAGAAGCGTCGCGCGAGAAAATCCTGCGTCCCACCGGAGGACTTTCCAACGACGCCTCGGAACGGCGTTAGCCTTTAAGGATCTCGCCACTCCGCGATAATTATTGGCGAGACACCTGCTCTATCGGAACGGCCGATCGACTTGTGAAACGACGCTGCTCGAGAGACGTGAACCGAGGATTCTGGGCCAACGGTTATGAACCAGAAGATCGCCCGATTCAGCGACTGTCAGCTCTCGGCGAACTTGAGTCTTTCGACATAACACCAGCAACGTGATCGATGCTTTTTGGAATCGGAATGTCTTACCAATATCATTCTATACGTCGGGGAAACTCTTTCTGATACTCTTCGTGGCTGCTTGTCAATTTTAGGAAGCGAACTATTTCGAAGAATCTCTGTTAACCCCTTGCTGTATCAGTTTCTTTACCGTTACAGCGATTAGAACGTCTGCATTCTCAGAAATGTTATACAAGAGAAAAGAAAATTGTTTACTTTTCGTCTGGCTACGTCTGTTTGAATGCTTGAATATTTAAAAAGAAAGAGGTACGTTCATATTTACTAGACTTTGTTTCAAATCTTTGTCGAGAGTCGTTAAAACACAGCAATGGGAAATATTTTTCAGGATGAATACTGTACACAGACATCGTCACTAAAGGGTCAAAAATCTTACTAATTCTTAATATAGAAACCAACCTCGGGTTCATTTAAAATGTCCATGGAACAGGAAAGATTCAAACAAACGTCAAGCTTGGCTAGCATTGATTTTAGCTATGGCTATGAAAGCATGTCGAAAATGTCGATACGTCGTCGATAAATCGAGAGATCAAACTCCAGCCGGAGTGGCTCTGAAACGGAGAGAAAGTTCTAGCGATTTCCAAAGACGAAGAAGAATAAAGGAGAACCGAGGAGACCGGCAAGGATCGTCTGTAGTAAGGGGCAGTCCTTTCCCGAAGAAAAGAAAACATTCCACACACGGAAGTGACGCGTCTCGTTTCACCATATGGTGTCCTTGCCCTCGAATTTCGGAAGTGTTCACCGAAGGATCACGGCTGAGAGACACTGTCCTCGAGCGGGGCCCATGTAGCGGGAAGGAAGGTTAACAGCGGCCCGTGCCTCCCCACCAAAAACCATGACTGGCACCGGGTGGCCACGAGCACGCCACGGGGGTGCCTATGGAAAAATTATTTGTCCGTCGCCGTAAGTGCGCTCTGCTGCCGCGATAATTATTCGGGACACGTGGTATCGCCGCCACGGAACGCGAATACACCTGTCGCTAATCAAATCTGGAGATTCAACCGATGCAAGATCGTCGAATAATATTCACACATTCGATAATATTCACTGTAAATCTTCAATTATCCTAGATCTTCATGTATTAGCAGCTTCTTCAACCCTTCTGGGATAAGAATCCTAACAAGAATCAGATTTATTAGCGGTGGTATGCTTTCATAGAACTTGAAGAATATCAATCTAAATCATCATTCAACGAATCATGTAATCGTTGCACAAAATATAGAGATTCCTTAGTATGTAAAACCAGTAAGTGAATTTTCCTCCTGAATAATTGTGTTACAAACACGTGACTCTGTAAATCTTCAATTATCCTAGATCGTCATGAGTTACCATCTTCTTCTTCAAACCTTCTGGGATAAGAATCCTAACAAGAATCAGATTTACTAGCGGTGGTATGCTTTCGTAGAACTTGAAGAATATCAATCTAAATCATCATCCAACGAATCATGTAATCGTCGCACAAAAGATAGAGACTCTGCAGTATGTAAAACCAGTAAATGCATTTTTCTCCTGAATAACTGTGTTACAACAAAAAATTGTATTCTTAAAGAGGCAGGGTACAAGGACATAAATTTTTTCGAATCCTTTTATCTCTCTGGATCTAAACCATGGTTTATTACCCACCTCAGGTTCCCTAGAGAATTTATTTGCTGGGTTAATAGACTTCGATCTGGACACTACCAACTGAGGGCCTCCCTTTTTAGGATTAAACTTGCTGATGATACAAGCTGTCCATGTGGTTGTCTGATACAGGATCCTAATCATATATTATGGCAATGTCCGATCTATGATAATAATAGAAATACTTTGATTCGTAAACTTTGCAACAAGGGTTACTTTCCACCCTATACAATAGATTCCTTTTTGTGCAGACCCTCTCTTTGCCCCCTATTTTATATACATACATTCCTGAAGTCTCACTGTTTATTTCTCTAGTGTTAATATTGTACTCAAAAATGTTCATTATATTGTTCAGTTCTAGTCTATAAGTTATCCTTGTAATGTTAGCATGCACATGGCTGTGCATGCTGCTAATAATTTCATGTGGGGTTTCATAGCTTAATAAAAAAAAATAAAACTGTGTTACAAACACGTGACTTAGGAACTGGACAGTTAATCGAGATCAAGCGAATTTTATAACCGAGAAGTGCGTTCGTTTTTTTGCGTTCCTCTTCATAAGGTTCGACCGAAGAATGTCTCCTTTATAATGGCGGCGTCAAGTGCAAAAAATGTATCAGAAGTGGTGTAATTTACGTAAGAGTAGCCCAACTTGATCAATTAAGTGAGCGCCGCATGTGACAGAAGTCGGTCGGCCGGCCGAGAAAAGGAACGAAGTCAGCGTGGAAAACAATCGCGAATACAGCCGCGCGGCTTATTAGCGGATTAGCACTACTTTACAAATGGACATCGATCGCTATCCATCTCGCAAGCTTCGACAAGCGGTGCGCATTCGTTGCCATGTACGGAGTAATTATTGCAATGCGATTCGCCCCCTCGTTAGACCTTTAACGAACCAATACGGGGCCTTTAAAATGCATCGCACGCCTTGTTAGAATTCCCGAACAGCCGCCGGTAAGGGGGCAATGATTAGAGGGGCCCTTAGAAACCCGTATGCCATAACAATTCCTGATCCAGCGTGTGCATCGTTCCGATCCATGAATCGCCTGAGACCTGGATTTCATCTATTATGTTCCCATGTCTTGGTGGAGGCGAACCACCAGCCATCGTTATCGCACTTTTCACGTTCACCTTCGTCCGACCACCTTTGCATACCTCAATCATCTTTCTAACAACATTTCTGGCAAGCTTATGCTACATTCCATCGGTTATTACAGATCAGTTCAATTTTTCTTTTGGAAATTTTAGTTAAGACTTAGGTTCAGCCTTTCTTTTCTTTTTTCTTGTTATGTCTTCTTTTTGTTTTTATCAGTTATACTGTAAAAACTGTATACATTTGTATAAAAGGACCTCGGTCCGTATATAATAATAATAATAATTCTACTTCAGAGCTAGAGATGTGCCTGACGATCTTCGCTTGAATTTCAACTCTGGATCACTTTTGAGAAAACTCTACAAATTAAGATTTCAGTTCCCTCTGGCTGGGCCTAATACTAGGGCTTGTCATCATATTATATCTTTTTTAAACAATCGTAATCTGCGTGTTTAGTTGTTACCAAAAAGAAAAATGGTAATTTGTACACCTTTATGTTAATATTGATAATACTTTTCGCTATGTATATGCTATTTTTCTTTGTATATTATTACCTAATGTAACAAATCTTTTCTAAGATTTAAAAAAAATACTCTGGATCAATTGCTAGAGGTCTTAACAAGTACTGTTACAGCAGCTAACCTCGAGATAGCAAAGAATAAAAAAACCCCTGGTGAGTCCAACATTAAAGCTTTCGACCTCTGCACATGAATGATGATCGCGGCGCAACATTTCTAATGAATATTTTTGTCCTAAGGTTTCATCAAGCTCGGTAGGGGACGGAAGGATGCAATTTAAATTCAACTTCATCATCGACGATCGGAATTGTCTCGGAACTTGATTTTTACAGGAGCAAAACGAGAGTAGCCGAGGACTGCTGCTGCGTGTATTCGTATTACCCGATGGAGATAAATATCCGGTGGGACTAAATGCCCTAATGACTTTTTCTAAGTTCCAGGTCCATTTGTCAGGCTGGAAGCACTTCGGCCGAAACGAGTGGCCATCGAAAGCGGGGACCGGACGTTGGGGATAGGGGAGAATCGGGAGCGGTCGAGAGAGCACTTTGCTCGGAGGCGACGTAGATAGAGAGCGGCTCCGCGGAGTCGAATAACTCATAAGAGACAGAAACGGCTGGATGCGTGGGGGCAGAAATCGAGCGTTATCTGCAGGTAGTTGTCCACCGAGCTCTGCCGCCGGTTGGACACCAATAATGCACATTCGCGACAATTTGTACCCATGGTTGAGTCTTAATTACAGACCACGGTTTTGGACGTGTATTGAGGATACACGTATTCACGTGTCCACGTGTACTAATATATATCCGTATTTTAATCCGTGTACTTCTTTATACACGGATACACGTGCACTGAAGTAAACGTGTACACGTGTATCGAAATAATACACGAATAATACACGGTATCCGTTATTTTCATTAGACGTGTATTATCTGTATATAAGGGTGCACGTGTGTCGATGTAAACATTTTGGTTTTTCTTCATCAAAATAAACAGTTAATTGATTAAGGTGTATTAACAGAAATTATGATGTTTGTTAAATTTTGAAACCTCTCATGATACCTCTTGTGTATTTCAATGTACTATCCGTGTATCCGTGTACTCGAATACACGGGCACACGTCTATCAAAATACACGGATAATACACATGTATCCGTATATTCAAGTTCACAGTTATAAGTGTATTATCCGCATATTTTGATATAGGTGTACTTCAGTATGTACACGTGTATCCGTGTATTAAATAGTATCCGGACTTCTGCGCGGATATATTAATTACACGTGAAATGGGTATCTCTAGTCTTAATACCCCATTTCTGGTGTTCTGCTCGGTTTTTTTTCTCGTGGTCGGGACCCATCAGCTCCTCCCCTCCTCTCGCCGGGCCGCGTCCGTTTTCTGGGACCTTAAAAGGGTGCATGTACTCGAGAGAGGACCCACCGATAAGCGTAATTTGAATGGGTAATGGCTTCACCAAGAGAAGGGTCCCCGGTTAATGACGGGTCCAACGGGATGAGAAGAGACGGGCTCAGAGAACGAAAGGGAGAGGAACGAGAGAGAAGAACGAGAGAGAGCCCCGAGGCCTTAATGCGCTCCCTCCTCGGCCCTCTCGATCGCGATCGAGGGACGTTTTCGGGTACGAGGCACGAAACCGCGAGCAACCCTATCGTTACCAAACCGGATCCACTTTTCCATCGTCTCTCTAAGGCTGCATCGCGCGTCGAATGCAAATCGGCGGCTGCAACCCGCGAACATATGCCCTGTTCGCTCTGTCACCTCGTGATTGCCGCCACAGTATCCTCCTTCCCTTTAAGGGAGTAACGCAACCCCTAATTCTAGAGTATTCATCAGTGTTTCCAACCCCTAAGCTAGAATCTGAGGGTGGTATCTCTTCGCTCGCACAGGAAACTATTTAATGCCCTCGAAAATTGATATTGTTTCTCCATAAAACCTTTTAACACCCCATTCACCCCTATAGAGTTTTAATTTTATGTCACATCGCCATCTTAGATTTAAAAATTGATGCCATTTTCGAAATTAACGTCCCTAAACCTCAATAACGATATCCATACCGATTTTTAGGCTTATTCACACCATCTTACCCCATTTGTCGAATATAAGTTTGAATTTAATTTAGAAGGACTTGATTCTTGAAAAACCACCACGTATCTAAGGGTTAAGACTATTTAGTTTACAGTTATATGTAGTACCTCTTTATATACTACATAAATAAAATAATTCTCATGCAAACGTTGAAACCCCTTTTTACCCCTCTTAGGGGTTGAATTTTTTAAAATGCCGAAATAAACAATAAAAAAAGAAGTGAATATTGAAAACAAAAGACGTGAAGTTTAAAGATGATTCAATTACGTTGTATATAGGAACTTATTCTAATGGAAATTTGAAAAACAGCCATTTGACTGGTCACGGTAGGAATAGTGTTAATGATTTTGTTGAACCACGTGCCCGGCTCTCGGAGCGAACGGGTCGAAGACACCCAGGCGACAGGTAAACGCGAGCTGCTCTCTCCACCTCCACTCTCACGGGAGGCTTCGCGAAACTCTTGGCAAGAAAATTTATGCGAACCCCGTTGAGGAATCATGAATAATGTATACGCCGAACGCTCCCGAAGTGTCTAATTTGAGGATATCCTTGGGAATGGAACGACGTTCCGGCACGGAATACCGGTCGGGGGATGTCTTTTCGGAGGATCGGGGGAGAACGGTTTGGGCTGCGCTACGCGACGTGAAAAGCTCGGCTAGCCAGCTGGCTGTATCATAACAGCTCCGAGAGCCTCTTCTTCTCTTCGTTCTCCAGCCGATGCGTTTCGATCGCTCGACTCCCCGAGTCTTCTATAAATAAACTTTCGTGGACGAGTGCCTTCGCGAGACTCTCTAACGTCTCATTAACCGCATCTCTCTCTCTCTCTCTCTCTCTCCCTCTCTTGTATATATTCGGAATTTCGAGTGCAAACACGCTCGTTTATTTTTTCGAGAAACCCAACGACTCCCCGTGGTAGATCATCGTGCTCGAAATCATGCCGCCTGGGAAGAAGATTTTGATATTCTCTTCAATCTCCTGGGAGACCTTCGTCTTCTTCGTGGTGTACGTGTCGTGTGCGTGTAACGGAAGAAGCACGGACCCCTTTGTGCAACAGGTATCCACAAAACAATCAACAAGTAGCCGACGGTCGATCGAGGGGTTACTTTGTAACACGCCATCTTCGGAAACGGTGGCTCCAGAGAAAGAGAGAGAGAGAGAGAGAGAGAGAGAGAGAGAGAGAGAGAGTGCTTTTGCTCGAGGAGAAAATAAGAAACAGGGCCGCAGAAACTGCTAAATTACACGCGGGATCAGCAGGGCTGCAATTAGATCGACGACGCAGAGAAAAGCGACCGAATCGGCCGGGGAACGCGGTGCACAAGGAGAGAAGCAACAGGTGTGCGGTGTTCAACAGGTGGCTCTAACTCGCGTCAAATCAAAGTCGACGAACCGGAGGCAGATAACGATTGGTTACTGTTTCAGATAAATAACACCTTAACGGCGCGATCGTACTCGTACCTTCCCCCACCTTGAATCGTCGATTATTTCGATCGAAACTGTACACGCGTTCGAGTTTGTTAAATACCAATTGATTTTTACATGATAATATAATGTTCAAAAGTCAAATGACTGTATATTGTGTTTCTTTTAAATGCCTGAATAATTTAATCGATTTGAATTCGATGAAAGTTAGTCCATGTACTATTCAATTTATATAATTTAATGTTTTTTAAATTAAGATCTTTTAAGCTATTTTAAAATAATTACTAGTTCAAACTAGGGTGTCTTTGTATACAGTTTTTCCATGTTTCTGGTTTTTGTCTCATACAATTCAAAATTAATAGCAAGTATGTATTAATATTTTCTTCATCTTCTATCCATGTATATTACATACTTTTCATTATATATATATATTTTTGTTTGTTTTAGACGTAATTTACCGTTAGAAACGTTAGGCAGATTTGCGAAATAGCTAATTGATTAAAAATTGATCGAAACTGTTGCGCCGAAAACATTAATTTTTAAATTGTAGAACTTTCAACGTTCATCAAAATTTAATAGAAATAATGAATGGGAGACACGTTTACTTGCAAAACTAATAATATCGAGTTGAATGAATCGCAGCAGACGAACGCAACACCGCAGCGATACACTCAGAGACCGAACTAGTAATGGGCACCATCGACTAAATTCAACTATCGACTAATTACTATTTTGTTGAAACATATTATCGAATATTTAGTCGACTGAAATTTCGTTTCAGTGGTTACGTCTAGATTGCGAACTATAGTCTATACCTACGTCTCATTTCTCACAAATTAATGAACTTTTAAAAAAAAATATCTGTTATTGATAGATACGATTATAAAATACTACTTTTTCTTTAGGTTGTGATTTGATGACAAAGTGAATGTATTTGATAGTAAATTTTATAAAATCTATTCGAAACTCCCTGAACCAATAGCTCGACGACTGATTCAGTTAACTGAATTTAGTCGATAATTTAAAAAATCAGTCGACTGAAAATAGTACATAGTTGGCTGCTATCGATTTAGTCGGTAGCTTCAATCGATGGTGCCCATCACTAGACCGAGCCCATGAAAAACCAATGCTCCGGCGGGAAAGTTTCGCGAGAGTACACAATGCCGGTCGAAGAACCTCGGGGCGCAACAGGTATAAGACAATCAACAGGTTGTTTCGCGTGCCAATCGTCTTGTTGTGCCTAGGCTCTGTGCAGCTTTGAAGGGATCAGGAGAAAAAGCGGCGGAGCCTTGCGAGGGAACGAGTCCGTGGAACGGAGAGAAGAAGAAGAAGAAGAAGAAGAAGAAGAGGAGGAGGAGGACGGGGTGGATGGGAAGACGCGGAGAAAGAGAAGCAAAAATGGGACGATACGCAGATACACAAGCTCTCCTTATCCCTCGCGAAGGAACCAGAAAGGGGATCCCCATGGACGCGACGCGAGCGTGTGCATGTGTGTGTGTGTGTGTGTGTGTGTCGCGAACGCGCGCGCATACACACGCGTGCACGTGTTACGGGAATACAGGTACCGGCACTCGAACAATGGGGCCGTCATGCGGCTACCATTCTTTAGGGACAATCAGCGGGGGCCCCCTTCTCGAAGGGCTGCCCCCACCCGAGTCCGGTACGGGGCCCCATGCCGCTTAAAAGGACAATCGCCTTCTTATTTACGATTTGGCCAGCTCTCCTCCCTTTCTCGTTCTTTCTCCTCTGATTCTCCTTTCTTTCGCTTTTTCTCTCTCGAGCACCGGTCGCATGCTCTCGGGGCCCCGGAGCCCGGGCCCACGTTGCAGGGCTCCGTGCGCGACGGGGTCGTCGAAAATCAGAGGCCAACCGTTTATATGGCAACCGTAGGGCCCAGCACGCCCACCAACACGAATTTTTCATGGGATTTTCACGGGGGGAACATAAATTTCCCGGAGCCCGACGTACTCTCTCTCTGCTCATCCTACCTTTCAAGATCCAACGTTAAAGCGACGGCTATCCGTGAAATTAATTACGACGATCGAGTTCTTTATGGGATCGGACCACAGAGGAGCTCGGCTCCACCATGCCAGATTAAGCCACGTGATTAAACGAAGTTGACTCGTGTTTTGACTTCTGTCGGGTGCAGCAAGTTTTACTGGGATACCGATGGCATTAGCCCGCAACCAGCGTCTCTTTACTAGTCGGATCGAAGGCTCGAGACCTTCTGGTCTTAGGGCGTCTAACTTATGGCGGATCCACGATGCTGCGTTATGTAAGAATACGACCGGGAACGGCGCACCGTGAATACTTTACGAGCCACCATTAATGCCCACTTACCGAGGCTTTCCCGTTTAACCAGTCGTATCGCTACGGAATCCTACAACTTTGGTTATCCGCCGGCGAAATTGTTTCGTGTGAACTTCTGTGGATCAATGATTGGGGATAAACGATACAGGAACAATGTTATCAATGTTGTTTAAACCGGTGTACTAGAATTTTCATGAATACTGTTATTACGTATGACCTTTTTCATTTTGTCTGGAACACGAATATTCAACAAGTTATTGAATACACTGACGTTTAGTCGTGTTGGGATTGTTTTAAATTTTGATTTAAATCAGTTTTTGGAGACGTTTCGGTTGAATTAGTAAATTCAAAATGAAAAATTTTCTTTGAGGAGATTTTCTGTAATTATATTAACGTCATGAAAATTGTATTGATCAGTGAGAATTCTATATTGTTTAAATTAGACTCGTGTGAACTTCTGTGGATCAATGATTGGGAATAAATGATAGAGGAACACTTTTATCAATGTTGTTTAACCCGGTGCACTAGGATTCTGATGTTTAATCTGATCTGGAATTGTTATTACGTATGACCTTTTTTATTTTGTCTACAACACGAACATTCAGCAAGTTATTGAATACACTGACGTTTAGTCGTGTTGGGATTGTTTTAAATTATGATTTAAATCACTTTTGGAGACGTTTCGGTTGAATTATAAAGTTCAAAATGAAAAACTTTCTTTTAGGAGAAATATTACGAACATTTACAATTTTCTGTAGTTATATTAACGTCATGAAAATTGTATTGATCAGAGAGAATGCTATATTGTTTAAATTAGACTTGTAAAATATATTGTAGATCTTTATACAACACAGAAATGTTCGAATTAGATACACAGCAAGCAAAATCCAACAAAAGTGACCTAATTTAACGCGTGTCTCGTATATTCAGCAGCTCACCGTCTTAAAGTCGAGCAACATTTCGCCTCTCACTTGTCCATCCACTATTTATAATTTTCATTCATAAAATCTGGTGTGCGGCTCGCGTGGCCTGGAGTCGTCCTCGAGGGTCCACGCGGCGTCCGATAAAATCCAAAGTGCAGCTCGGTCTGCCCACTAATTACGCTCCGTATTTGCATGCAATTACCCGCGCGCGTTTATCACTTACGCAGCAGTTTCCTGACAGAGACAACCGGTGGCACGCGTCCGTGATTAAACGATAGCCACGAATTATTCAGCAGAAAGTCGACGGGAGCGAGCGAGCAGCTCGGTTGTCGCTAGCCGTCGACTCCTCTTCTGCAGAGGGAATAGTGGTGGGTACAGTGGTCGAACGCAAACGATGCAATTAACATTCTTACGAAAAAATTCTTCCGCCCCCTTGACGAACCTATCGTGGTGGATAAGCGGGGAGGGGAGGAAGGGTTAAAAGAACGACGAAAAAAGTGCACGTCGGAGGAAAAGATTGAAGTGACGAGGGTGGAGGTGACCGAGCAGAGAAGAGGAGAGGAGAGAGAGAGAGAGAGAGAGAGGGAGGAACGGAAGGTATCACGGCTGCTTTATCTCACCGTTGAGGAGCCCGCAAAGAAGTTGAAGTGCACTCGGCGCACACGAACGCGAAGTGGAGGGCATTGTGTGCCGCGGGACCGAGAGGAGCCACCTTCGTGCACGCACCGTCTTTCTTCTTCCTTCGATCACTCTCCTTTTTCATCCTGTTCGTTCGTCAGACGTCTCTCCTCACCCCGAGAGGTTTACGGAGAGTGAACGGGGCAGAGGGAAGAGGAGGAAACCAGATACGGAACACGGGGTGGTGGCGAGAGAAGACGGAGGAACAGTGAAAGGGAGAAGAAGAAGAAGAAGAAGAAGAAGAAGAAGAGGAGAGAGAGAGAGAGAGAGAACGGCCGCTGAGTAAGGGGGCGTGGGTGCGCCCTTCGTGATTTACATATGCGTATTCTATACCTTATTTACTGCGTCGATCATCCTCCACTTTATCTCCTCGCGTGTGGGTTGTACCAAGGGAACACACCGGGCCGAAGGCAGAAAAGGGAAAAACAAAGGACGCCAGAAAGCGAGAAGAAACGTTTCCTCGTCTATTAGCCCCGAGCTGCCATCGCGCCCGGTACCGTAAATATTGCACGTAGCCAGATAACCTTAACCTCTTAATTGCACCGTCCGCCGGCGACCGAACCTTGAATAAAAATCAGGACTCGATAGCAGCCCGCAAAACGCTTCGATCCGACCAATTTCACGCTAATTAGAATCCCGCGGGATTGTCTGCTCTTCGGCCCTTCCCCGACACTAATTTCGTCAGCTGATAGGCAATCGAAGATCGCAAAATCCGCCTCCGAATGAAAATTTTCCAACTCCTACCTTTTTCCGATCAGACTAATTTCATCAGAAATTTTTAGAATATGTATAATTGATAAATGTTTCAATACAGGCCCACGTTGAAGAGAACAACTTCTAGTATTTTGCAAGATTTCTTTTCCATGTTATTTAGTAGACTAATTGTTTTAACCTCTCCAAAAAATTCCAAGTATGTCCAATATTAAAAAGTAAAAGGTCTCACGATTTCGTTCGATTAAAAATCGTCACGGATCCCTTGTTCTCTCGATTCCTTTTAAGATCGATAATGCGACCCGAGAAAGGAAGAATCGGAAGAAATTCGAGGAAGAGAAACGCCACGGAGTCAGATACCGAACGATTGCGAGATAATTGACGAGTGTCAGCTTTTTTTCGAGGGCCAAGGAGGTTCCCAAGCCTACACAACACCGACACGTACGGTCTTGTTCTCCGGTTAATTGTTGTAAGTGGTTGCCTCGCGAGATGAAGAGCGCCGAAAGCTACGATCGTTCATCTTTTTTGTCGGACGTATCCGTTTGATGACAGTACGACAAATTACCTTTGGGGCCCGTGTAATCAGCATCAAAGACGGATCGGTGGTAATTGAACCGATGACTGACGCGAACGATAATTAATAAATTGGAGAAGACATTTACATGGGGAAAATAATTGACTACATGGGAGACCTTCGGTGAACTTGTCTGCGCTCGCGATTTTAAAAAGAAACGAACGATATTAATTAACCCCGATAGTGTCGGGGACGGGACAGGCATCAATTCTGTCGCGAGGTTGATCCGAACGCCTTTGACAAGGTCTTTTCCGGAAATTTATCATATTTTTATTAACGCATTCATGATAGCTCGTGCATCAATCTTTTACACATTTTTGTACGCAATATAGTTAACTGATTTCAACTGACTGGAATAAAATTGAGGTACAATGTTAATTACCTCTGTGTCAATGTGTTGTTCGTAGAACTATTATTATCAGACTGTGAATATTGATAGAAAATAAATGTTTGCATTGATGGCAGGACACAACAGGAGTCACATAAAAATTTTGTGCTTCTTCTAATTACTCTATCAAGCTGAAACTAGTACATGAATGTCCTTCAATATTTCAAACCACTTCTTTAAATATAAATGCATAAAATCCTCAGTCCAATTATCATATCGAAAGATCTGTTTCGCAAGCTATTTAAAACGAGCATTTCAACAGAAAAATGGTGTGATTGGATAAGAAGGGAAGGAAGTGAAGCAAGCCGGGCTAAAGTTAAAGCCACTCGAGATGCGGTGTTAAACCATCGAGACAGATACAGAGACTTGCTTGTGAATTGAACGGCTCAAGTATCCGTAAGTACCGCTATCAACCGGATGGTTGGCAAGAGTGTTGGCGAGCAGTCGGGGGATTGGCAGTGGTTTGTGGAAGCGGGAGGCGATCGTTGAATTGGTATCGCCGAAAAGCATCGGTTGGCAAGAGTGTTGGGGGGCTAGGTGGACGTTAGACCCGTTTCCTATTCGAAACCGCGAAAGAAGATTCCATCGCATCGGCGAGATACAGGGTGGAGGAGGTAAGAGAGCGAGGCAAAAAGATAGTTCCTCTGTTTCGAGACGCGAGAGTAAATCATGGGAAGAGTATTCGTGAGAGCCACACAGGATGGCGAGTCCGCGAGCGAGCGAGCGAGCGGGAGGAGGAAGGATCGCACGAGGGGACCACGGTTCCCGTGGATGATCGGTGGTGGAGTGAGACCGAGGAAGAGAGGCCGAGCGAGAGGGACAACAGCCAAGAAGAAACGAAGGGTTTCGGTTCGACATATCAGCCCGAGGTGGTCACGAGTCCTGAACTCGAAGCGGAGGGCCACTAGTGGGTGGGACCCTCCGCTTCGTGCTTCTACCTTCTCTCCTTCCTCCGCCTTCTCCAATCCCCTCCCTCCCTCCACCAATTCTCTCCACCGACAGTTCCCTTTAGATTCGTTTCGTGCGGCGAACGACAGCTCCGCCACGGCCTAAGCAAATTCGATCGTCATCCTTCGAGATATTTCGTTCGGCCGCAGTGAACGAACGGTTCCGCGGATCGAAATAATCGAGACGGGATCCCCCTTTGATCGAACGAATCGATGTCGTTCAACGAGAGACTCGCCGACGAACGTCCAGACTTAGAACCGACTCGGCGAAGGAGACGAGATAATGTCTACTTTGCAGTGTCACGCGTCTATCACACAATACTTAATTAAATCCCGTACAAGGATCGGTCACTCCCTCCCTACCTCCCTCCTTCTCTCCTTTCTTCAGAGGATAAGCATCTCCTTCGGAAGATCTGCGTCCAAAGTGCACGGATGCTTCTTCTTTATGGCAATTTCAGAGATTCCAACCACGGTGGGAGAGTCCACGGTTTCTGTATCTATGATCCTCGGACCGAGGCGAGGATCGAAGCTTATAGACGACCGTTGATCTTGATCTGTTTCTTACCGATTTGCATGTACCTCCGGACTCTCTTTAGGGTAACCGAGCAAAAACCGGAGTCCCGCGGAGACGTACACGGGGAGCAATTACACGAGATACTCTCTCGATTCCAGATAGGGAATCTGATGCGCTGATAAAGCGGGGCAAAGAACCACAGGAACTCGATCGCGTGTCCCGACAAAAAACGTAATCACTGCGGGACCAGCCTGGGGGTACTTCGGCTCGAGGTGGACGCAGTTATCAGGAACATCTAAATTATAGCAATCGCGACCTGGAATGCTCCTGCTGCCCCGCGGACTACCTGTTCGTTGCACTCGCGAATCATTTTCTACTCTCCTGTTGCGGTACGAGGCGCGAGTGAACCGCATTTGCAAAAATGCCTTTTCGAAACGGGAACGAGCGTTCTCTCTCTTCGTGAAGAGAGACGTTGGAAACGTCCTCCTCTTTCAGGTGCTAACGAATTCATAAGTAATACAACCGAATTAATAAATAGTGAAATTTTTAGATCTTATGGGCAACATTTATGGTGAAACCACACGCGGCAGAAATGAAACTTCTTGCAGTCGAATAATGAACGAACAAAATTTGCAAAGCAAAGACTGCGAGCGTATGGGAAATGCTATCAACTACGTCTCTTTCTTTGCAATTTCACAGTTTCAAAATTTTGTACTAAACAATTTTACAGCCTTGCACAATTTTGCAATTTCAACGGTTTACCATTTTCAATTTTGCAACTTTAGAATTTTACAGTTTAAGATTTGGAATTCTACAATTGCACCGTTTCATAATTTTCTACTTTCCAACTTTAAAATTGTACAATTTTAGCATTTCCCACATTCCTCATAATTCAAAACTTGAATTCCCCTAAACTTAAATTTGACATTTACCTCGATTTAAACTTGAAAATTCTTTCAATTGAAATTTGAAACTTCCCTGAATTTAAACTTGAAAATTCTTTTAATTTTAACTTGAAATTTCCCTCAATTTAAACTTGACATTTCCCTCAATTTAAACTTGAAATTTCTTTAAATTTCCCTTAATTTAAACTTCAACAACGTCATGAAAACCTTTCCTAGAGTGTTGGCACTTTTCGAACGTTGTGTCCCTTCGTTTCTCTCGCATCTCGCATCGTTCTCTCGATCGGCACCATAGAGAGCGTCATATTTCCCGGGAATTTTGCGAAGGCTAGCGGATGATGAATAACGAGAAAAACATTGTTGCACGTGCACCGAGCCGAGCAAAATCGGTTGTACCGCCGCGGCGGCGGTATCGAGCTGCGGCGCTCATCTAAATTTCCGATCGGTGACAACGCGTCAGAATGTGAAATCGAGTCCCTTCTAAAGGCGAGTTCACGTGTACACACGCGAAGGTCGTGCAGAACGCGTCGAAGGATGGCGAGCGATCGTAGCCGAAGCGGGACCAGCGAAGGAAGGAGCGAAGATCAACGAAGGATGGTTCTCCTCCAACGCGTGGCGCGCAGCTTTGCTCTTGTTGCCTCGGTCGTCTCAGTCCCCCTTCGCACCCTCGCCCATCCCCTCGCCATTCCTCTCATCGTGGCAGACCGACGACGCCAACAAAACCCCGGTGACTTGCACAAGTTGCCCGAGGACCGAACAAAAACCACTTTGTTCTAAGGTAAACCAACCTTAGGCCGTATGTGCGCTCCTTCGAGAGATCCTACAAGCCTCGAGAAGACGGCGAACGAGGCGCGCCACCACCAGTCCTCTCGTCGATACGGGAAAAAGCGTGTCGAATCAACCGGAAATTGTCTACCTCGATTTTTCTACCTCCCTCTTCTATGCTTCTTCTCCTTCGAAACACCCCTCTCTCTCTCTCTCTCTCTCTGTCTCTCTCTCTTTCTCGTTCGATATGCACCGTCAAACCATGCAACGTATTTGCGCTAAGTAATTCGTTCAGAGTGAATCGTACCTTCCACAGCCGACAGAGGACGAAAAACGCGAAAATTGCCGGCTTACCGAGCTGCTGTCTCTCTCTCGCGGTTCCCGGATTTATTGAAATTATCATGACGGGAGCATTATTGTTTCCGCGTAATGACCTTTCTTACGCGGGTGCGTAATAATCGGGGAGAGAACCGTCGACACGCGATGCCGGTCTCTGAATAATCAATGAAATACTCGGCGTGCGTTAGCTGGATACTAATGATTCCGCGGCCTCGGGAATTTATGGCGCTACTGACGGACCTCTTCCTACCGTGTGGATTAAATAAATCAGCTAATCATTTAACCGCGTCTTTTTCGATTGATCGTGGAATTACACAGTTGACTGGCTTGCTCGAGCAGCATCAACGCGGCGGTACTCAATCTTCGTATACCTTTTTTCTCTTGCCGTTCGACATTTTTACCGGACACTTTTTCTTTTTATAATGAACGCGTTGAGAGATAGCGTTGCGCAGAATTGACAGACTTTTTCGAGGTAAAATTTCTTTCACGAGTCTATCGTGTTCTACTTGTTGAGAGGAGGAAACTTCTGAAAGGAACCACGTGTCGAGAATGAACCGTTCACTTGAAAATTGTTCGTATTCCTGATTTAGTTTTTATAACAGTTGGGAAAACAGACGAGATAGATTGATTGACAGATCAGAACGAACATGTGACGTTATAATATTTTTTTTCGTGTGTATAATTATATAATACAATTCTTAATAAATATATATACGTGTGAAAGGTTGAAAGAGTTTTTCCCAATTGCTCTGCAACAAGAATAATAATCAATTTCCCGTTGATTATTACACAAGTAACACGTAAAACACTTTTAAATAATCAATTATATGGATCGTAATTGTTAAGTATTTTATTGTTAAATCTAATAGCTATTTTGCAATAATCCCTAACTTTCCGGTTCTAGTTTGAACCTTTTTCAAAGGTAAATTGCGTTTGCTATTAATTTGATTTGTACAAGACACTGGTTGGAAACGTACAGCGGGCATTATTGCAAATAGCTATTCGATTAAAAATAGATCGAAACAGTTACGCCGAGACCATTAATTTAAAATTTATTAAATATTTGCGACTGATATAATTGATTATTTATATGCAGCTAGATGATAACGACGCGTAACGCTCTACTAATTTTTGATTTCCCGTTGTCGGTGCAAAACGAATTGTAAGAATGGTATAAGTATGCATGTCATATGACTAAACATGAGTGTGTATATACGTTTAAGTTTTATATATGTTTTTATTGATTTACATGTTATATATGTTTTATAAAATGAATGTTCTACGTTATGATTAAGTTAAAATAAAAACGACAGTCCTCTACGAGTGATTGAGAAAACATCGAGTCGTGTCGAGTATCAATTCCGTATCAACTCCTTACAATTTTCCATTCAAGCATTATGCAGTGCAGCAGCCCCCATAGAGGCTGTCCGTATCTCCCCGGAGACCGGTCTATTTTCCCCTCGATTTGAATTTCAACAATGCCGTTGCACACGCGGATCGCGCGTACCGAGTTCCACTTTCAGACGGGTCAGACTCGCATGCAGGACTTCGCCGAGGGAACCGTCCGAGGACACTCGTGTATCCGATAACCCAATATCCGAGTGGGTTGTCGTCGTCTGAGCGTTCCTCCCGGGAGATGCAGAGACTTCGACCCGCATAAATTTGCATAGAACCACGCCGCACCCCTTCGTACGCTCTCCACCAGTCCTCCAGTTGCACGCACACACACACATAAACGACGACGACGCGCCTATACCCGCAGATCGAGTCCACACAGACGGATACATCGGCACAGGACTCTTCGTGTTTCTCGTTTTCTCGCAGGCACGTGGTCGGGGACCGAATCCGCCCTTAATAAGGAGCGCGAAGGTCTCGAAGTAGGCGTGGATTTGTCTCGTTCGAATATCGAACTCTCGAAGGGCCTCGCACCACGACTTTTTTACCGATACACCGCCCAGGATCGCTTTCACGTGCAACCATCCCCAGGATTTCTGAAACCTTAATGGCTGTCGGTTGTCGCGACTGTTTCGGGACGTGTCCCGGTCCGAACATGTCTGACGAAACTCTCGCTTTTTATTTCGAACGATCCTACGGACTTGTCCAACCATGTTTTTATTTTTAACAAATGTTTAATGTTCTCGGCGCTACGGTTCGATCAATTACTACTGAGAAATCAAAGAACAATTTTGCAGATTATCGAATAATGATAGACGTTTCGATTCTAGTTTGAATCCTTTTCAAGATGTATTTGCATTGCGTCTGTAAAAATATATATTTATTGTACATGCTTTTATTTTCGCGTAGATACTCCGATGTTCTTGTTTTTATTGAACACAAGCTACGGAAGATGGTGAATGTCCTGTATTCGAATGAAGCTGATCCTGGTTTTTAAACTTAATTCTACTACCTGTTATGGAATTTTATCATTGTGTAATATTAATACTTAGTTGCGATTTAAATTTTAGCGTGTGTTACAACGATATTACTATGTTTACGACGAAAATGAGTAGGGAAGCTGCAAAACAGTAAGAACATTTAAAGAGAATATTCAAGAAAGAATTGAAATAATTATTTAAAAAAAAGAAGTGCCTATCAAAATGAAAAAAGAAACAAATTATCACTTTAATCTCTCTTATATCTTTAGGATTGAATTGGACACATTCAATTATGAAAAGATCTCGTGACAAAAATGCCAAAAGAATCTACTATGATCATAATTTATCTCTTTCAAATCAATAGAAAATTCGTAACGCAAATACACGATGAGAATAAATATAAATATAATTATTCCATTATTGTTTTAGAAGAATTTCTGTACATGACATCCGCGAAGACATTAACACAGCAAGGGGAAGGGATTGTTTAATAAGAAACAGTATAAAAGGAATTTGTTGCCAAGTCGAAATTGATCCGAGCACGTGCGTGCCGTCATAGTCGTCGAACTGTCGTAAAAGGCATCTCGCAAGTCTTCCCGTTTGTCATCGACGTTTTGTTCACCCTGTGCGCGGTTCGGGTACGAGACATTTAAGGAAGTTCGTCCCGGGGCCCCGTGGCAAAACGTCGGCCGATTAAAGGAGGAGGGATGAAAGGGGGGTGGGGTGGGGAAGAATGGGCCGAAACGTACGGGTTGGCGTGTGTAATGGGTGGTGTACGGTGGTTCCACCTACAAAGCAACTTAATGGTGCCGCCCGCGGGCATTTACGAGTGACTTACGCGTTCGCGCATGATAAATAAATCTATGCAACGCATTATACGCCGCGGTTCCCGCTGTCAGGCGACCGTGATTAATGCCGCCCTATACTCGCCGCACGAGAGTTCATGGTGCGCGTGTCTCTGCGAGAAACCACCTCGAGGAACGCGCTCCGCAACGTCCCGCTCGATCCGAGATCCAATTTTATTACATACTCCGGCTCGTTCCTCAACGAAAATCAAATAATCCCTTAAAATGCTCTATACTTTTATGCAACACTAATAAACGACCCCACGTTAAAAAATTGTAGAATTGAAACTAAAAAATAGATATGTTTAACCCTTAAATGCACGATATTTTGTTTACAGTTTCTATTTATGCCTACGTATTCTATTAAGCAGTATCTAGTTGCCAAATGGCAAAGACAATGTATTTAAGGGTTAATACACGTATTTATTGCTAGACAAATCATCCGCAATACTTCCTCTCGCGTCGTGAAATAAAGATTGTAATTTTTGTACCAGTCTACTTGCGACCATTGTTGCAAAGAACAGAATAACCATCCCCAGACCTCACACGCTGACGAGGTGTATCCTCTCCGAACACTTTTAGCTAAACTTCGGACAGCGAAACAATTGTAAAGATTAGAGTCCAGGGATTTTTTAACGAAGAGAGTGGTTTTCGGCGTTCTCGTGATACAAACAACGCGACAAGTCGACGCGATCTGATTTATTCGGCGTACACGGAGGACAGGAGCGACCACTTCCGAGATGCAGATATCTTTAGCAGCGGCGTGAACAGGCATCCTTGTAGAGATGCACCGCGAGGTAGACGAGGAAGAGAAGGAGGTTGTTATCCAGCAAGAGGTTACTCATGGCGGAGGTGGACTCTCCGCCGCGGCGGTTAAGAGCGATTTAAGAGGCGATTCCTATCTTCCTTAATTACCGTGCGTTTTTTCGTAGTCCTACCATCCCCCGGGGCAGGCGAACAGAGAAGACGGTACCAGCGAAAGCCTGACCGTGGGTTACCGCGTATATGGGCTTCCTCGTGCGGCCTTTCTGTTTCTCGATTTGCGATCCGCGGTTTCGTTTACAAGTTCGCGGAATCGACCCGATCCTGACTCTCACTGGCTTTGTTCTTGCGATCCACTACTTTCTTCGGTCCCTTACAGCTCTCTGATCGTCTCCGAATCGAGAATCCTACACTATTTTCATTAGAGCTTACTTGCAAAGATTCTCACCTTTCATTCGTTATCACCTGGTGTCAAAAGTGGACATTATTTGACGAAACAAATATTTCAAATACTATTTCATATTTTCGACTCTATTTTCCTTAAAGAAAATAGTATTTTAACCCTTTGCACTCGAAGCTATTTTAACTGGAAAATTAAACGTTTCTTCTGATCTAGGATATTTCCATTCTCTATGATTTTTTAAATTTGGTAAATATAAAATTGATATAATACCTCATACAATATTCAAATGTGTAGTAATTGGTTAGATACTGACATATCTGATAGTGTAAACAATTATTTAAATAATAGTACAGCAATTTTTAGTTCGAGTGCTAAGGGTTAAATGAGATATACGATTTCAGAAATGAAATATTTCTATTTCAACAAATCGGTACCATAAAATAATACTTGTTTATTAATAGACAGCGGATTTTTCTACAAAATCAAAAATTTCCATCGGAATTTCAACAAACTGGAGTGACGAACAAATTTATTTTCTTTCTGAACATGTTCAGTATTTGTAAAGTTCTCCAATGTTTTCATTGTTTCAAATTACAACTACTAATTTTTGCCATAAATCCATGAAACGTTATTAGCCTAGTTATTAGAGAAATGTACGTATCAGCGGGGCTTGTAAGTTGTGGGCATGGTAAGTTCATATATCGAAAACTGTCATGTCTGCTAATGCCTCGCGTCTCGATAGCCACTCTAGCAGCTATTAGCGAACCAGCTCTGCCCACGTGTCCGCGTCATTGTCAGTCCCGCGACCACGTGACCGTTGAATCCTGTCGAATCATCGTAAAGAAGGATCATCCGAAACACCCGCGGCGAGCACAGTGAATTCGGTTCGAACGGATCGAGGAAGCGATTAACATAATCGCTCGTCTCCCAGCGCGAGTTATCGCATTCAATATGCTAATAAGACTGCCAGGATATCTTGGATATTATGTACATAAGTAGGAAGAAGGCGCGCGCGACGTCTCGAATGAATAGATAGACCTTTCGTACGACGGATCTGCGTGTAGGCTTTTTGTTTCTTCTAGCGAAGGGTCCGCGAGGATAATTCGGTAGCAGAGGAAAATAATAATGGTGGACCGGCTAGAAATTTCCATAATACCGGCCGCATAGGACACGGAGAGAGAAAGAGAGAGAGCGAGAGAGAGCGAAAAGGAAACACGAACGACGACCCTTCCTTCTCGGGACCCTTCTTCTCCCTGTTGTCCTTTCTCTTCTTCGAAACCGTGCGTTCCTTTACGCATTCTACCAGGGCCCCCAAGGAACTCCGATCGATCCCGTCATCGTCCTCGGTATTCAGACATTCTTTTCTACTACCAACGCGTCCGCTGGAACTATCGATTCAATTCATTCAATTGCAACGTAACGTTTGCACCATGTTTGCTATCGAATCGTGAATGAACACCCTTGAATGTTAGATCGTTGCTCTGTAAACCGAACATTCAAGCGTGTGTCGTCTTCTTTTGAATTTCTTCAAACAATGTAATCTACAAATTTGAAATTATATATATGTCAAATACGCTGTATTTATATCAACCCAAATGTAAAGCTTCATAACCCCCAAAGGGAAGTTACATTAAGCTCAATAATAAAAAAAAAAGAATCGAGAATGAACACATTTTGATTCATATAGGAAATGGATGTCACTAAATGCACACTGGTATTTGTAAAATAAAACTCGTTGCCCGATTAGCGTTTCACCTCGGAGCGTGACGGATCAGACTCATTCACTGTCCAGCAATCGTGTACGCGGTGCGCCTAAAGAAATTTTCACTTTTAGAAGTTCGATCATTTGATCAATGGTGGTAAGGGACTGATATAATATTTAAACTAACAATACTGAACAAATTGAACCTGTAGATTGAACCCGTATGGATAGCTGTGGGATGTGACGCGTCAATTACAGTGAAAGAATGCGCTGGAAATATTTCACGCGGGGCCCTTAACGATATTCTCGTTGTTCGCCGTCTGAAGAGCTTGTTGCCTTATTTTTTCCCGATGCTTTCGTAGAAAGAGGGTGAAGGAAGAACAGGGAGAGAGAAAGAGAGAAAGAGAGAGTCGAAGCCGGAATATTCCCCTATCTTGGGTTTCAGGGTCAGAATCGTGTTCCAATTAGATGCTTCGACCAGACTCCGCGCATTTTTCACCTCTGCTGGTCCCTCTCCGTTCCGTTCGGCCTACGGTCTGCAACCCTTCCACCCCGAAGGGTCTCCCTAAGTCCAAGTTCTGCTTCTAATAGGGACCCGCGGTCCGTGCAGACTTATAAAACGAGATACGTGTCGCATACACGTTATATAATGCATCGTGGCAAATACGTGAGCATGTATTTTAGCGGTAGTCACGGTCATTAGGAGCGTGCCTTCGGGGTCGTGGAACTGTGAGCTTCGAGAGGGACCCTTGCCGATAGGACCCAGCAATGGAAAATAAAAGGGACACGTAATTAGCTTGGTAATATTAATTTCCAGATGACTATCGCCACGATGGTGTTACCTTTCCACGGAACCTGTGAGAGGTAGTGATGAGCACCATCGACTGAAACTATCCACTAAATCGATACTAGCCAACTACTATTTTCAGTCGACTGATTTTTTAAACTATCGACCAAATTCAGTTAAATGAATCAGACGTCGAGCTATTGGTTGAATTCATTAGCGATATCAAATAATTCGTTCAATAAGCATGTGTATGTAGCATAAGTAACAATTATTATACTAGGAATATTATAGAATTCTTAAATAACAATACTTATTATATTGCACTCATGGGAATAAAGTTTTAATCGCAACCTAAAGAAAAAGTAGTATTTTATAATTATATCTGTCAATAACAGATATTTTTCTGAAAAGTTCATTTACACTTTATATTGCATTAATTTTTGGGAGATGAGACGTATAGACGTAGGCATAGACTATAGCCCGCAATCTAGACGTAACCATTAAAACAAAATTACAATCGATTAAAAACTATCGACTAAATGTTCGATAGTATGTAGCAACTACATAGTAATTAGTCGATAGTTGAATTTAGTCGATGGTGCCCATCATTAGTGAGAGGCGAGAACTTTCGTTGAATACGCGATTTTAGAAAAATAACTGTAATTGGAATTTATCATCAGATAAAAGTTTCGTTGAAACAAGTGAAATACAGAGTGTCCCAAAAATGTTGTACTTGAAAGAGAAGGGTTCTTAGTGGGTGATCAAATGGCTAAAGAGAAATTCTGAATTGAAATCTCATTATTCCTTCATCGAGCATTCATGCTTGAGAATTGTAAAGTTAGCAACGTTTTCAAAATTAGTACTTAGCAGACGATGATATTGAAAGAATAAAAACTACCTGCAAATACTAAAGGTGGAAAGTTCATCTTGGACGCTATTATAGCTGATTATGAATAATCAATTTGACAGAAATAGTTCCCAGGAAAGTGCATCAGGTTTCAGACATTGTATCTTATTCGGAGTTAATGCAATCGGGAGCAACTCATGGGAAACTCTATTCTAATATCCAAAGTGCACCAATCAGCGAATAATTCTCACCAACCACAAAAATGTTAAGATTCCTCGTTCACGTGTGTCTTGAGAACTGATCCAGTTTGCGAAACAATGAATCGGCTGTCTGTTTACCAGGTGTCTGGGCTCGAGAAGATCGTGTGAAAGCTTGCCAGCGGGCGCACGCAATCGACAATGCCCATTCTTTAAATCGAGCTTCTTTAATGATTTCGTTAATTAGCAGAGCCATAATTCTATACTCGCTTCCGTTCGTTCTTCCGCGCGACGAGCTTCTCAGTTTCGTGGATTCGGCTGTTTCTCAGCGACGTTCTCACACGAAATACTTCGATTCTGTTTTACAAATTCCAAATATCGTGTTCTTAATATTTATAATACTCGTTGAGAATGAATCGAACAAGAATAAATATTATACAGAACAATTTTACTGTATGTACAGTACATTTCATGGATTCAGCTGTTTCTCAGCGACGTTCTCACACGAAATGCTTCGATTCTGTTTTGTAAATCCAAATATCGTGTTCTTAATATTTATAATACTCGTTGAGAATGATTCTGAACAAGAATAAATATTATACAGTACAATTTTGCTGTATGTACAGTACATTTCATGGATTCAACAGTTTTACAAATTCCAAATATCGTGTTCTTAATATTTATAATACTCGTTGAGAATGATTCGAAGAAGAATAAATATTATACAGTACAATTTTGCTGTATGTACAGTCCATTTCATGGATTCAACAGTTTTACAAATTCCAAATATCGTGTTTTTAATATTTATAATACTCGTTCAGAATGATTCGAAGAGGAATAAATATTATACAGTACAATTGTGCTGTAAATAGAAGAATAACTAAAGTGGACGACGTGAATGGGAAATAAATATACGACGAACAAATTATAGATTGATCCCAGCCCAATTTCCCTGTCCGTAATTATCGCGAACGATTTTCACAGTTTGCGATCCACCAATTAGCGATGGCGTCGAACACGGCCACTGCTCGCCAATTACACGGAGCCTCTCTTCCCACATCTATTGCGTTAGGCGCAGAGCGCCGAGTCCTTTTCAAAGACTCAATTCACACGAACAACCATTACTAATTAATCAAATATCGGCGGTTGCAAGAAAGAAACTACCGTTCATTAAAGACACAATTGAAAGCGTGAAAAACTCGACAGGGATTGATATTCTCGTAACGCTTTCGCAAGCTGCTCGGCTCTGTCGAGTTTCCAACGTGTTGAAACACTTCGGTGAATAATCGCGGTATTGTTTCGCGTCGAATTTATATTCCAAAATTTATTATGAAAAATAGAGTCGCGAAGCATCGATAGCAGGTGACATTCGTTTTGAAGACTTTTAATCGGTAAACAAATCAATAACCAAGATAAATCATGAGACTCGAAATGCTTTTACTAAAGACAAATAACTAACATGCGGCAGATCTTTCTGCAAGATAATAATTTTGAAATAGTAACTTATTCTTAATAAAAGATGTATTTATGCTCTCGGCGCACTGGTTCGATCAATATTTAATTAGAAGCAATTCTGCAATCTATAAAATTGAAATTTGGACGTTTCAATCGATATCTATGTTCAGATCATCTGCAAGAAAATTAATAATTGCGTAATTTATTCTCTCTCGCAATATGTTTAGTTGTTTAAAGATGATATAACAGTATTCTTGAATTCTTCTCTAATGTATATATATTATTTGAAATTACAGCTACTCATCTTCGTCATAAATGCATAAAATCAAGCAAGATCAATGAAGTAGTCGATAGAATCGGATTTCAGTAAAAGAAACGAGGGAGAGAGAGGGCGGCAGTTGACAAACGGATCTTCAAGCGAGTCACACAATGAGAAACAGAAGCAATAACAACGAACGGACAAAGGAAGCTGGTCGAGAGTGTCTATTCATCGAAAATCCTCTCTGTCCATCCTATTCGAACTGTCCTCTGTTCTTTCTTTCTCGTCTGGCTGTGCATGGTCGACCTTAACGAGTCGACGACCGTGACCACGACGCGATTAGACGCCGAGACTCCTCTAGACGGCAGGAAATCGCTCGTTGGCGCGATCTAATCCACCGACCGAGAGTGCAGGTCGATGACGATTAAGATTCCCGTCCGGAAGACACTTGCCGATCGTTCAATTAACCTAGGATGAACGCGGGCGGCTCGGTCGTTCGATACCTGAATCGGTTCACCGCAACGATTTTCAACCTTCCTGTTAAAAACCGGCTATCCAATTTGAAGTAGCTTCTCAAATTCTTTACCGTTCGAAAATCGTTAAACCGCTCTTAACACTCTACCTACGGGAAGCCTATTAATAGGTTTTCGAATAATTGCGCTGTACCACAAAATAAAGCATAGAAATTCTCGTTTACAATGAAACTATTAGATAACGTTATTGAGGGCGACTCGTTAGGTTACAATAAAAATTGCTGTTGCTATTGAAGGTTCTATTAAAAAGTGTTTTAGCCATGTACCATAGATTTTTCAAAGCTATGGAACAATCACCGGTCGGTAATGTGTTAATGTCCTCTTTCTCTGGAGAAATTCAACGTTGAGAACCTGCTCCGATCTAGAACCATTTTTTCTTGATGCATAACAGAGCGCAGGATTTTTTTTTTATTTAGTGCAATTTGAATCTCAAGGTAGAGATTATTTTGCATATGTGAATTAGTCATTGTAGATATGTAATATGTAGAATTAGCAATTAGGTGAATTGCCAGGGTGAATCGTAACCGTAAAAATTGGAATCGTCGGTCAAAACTGAAATCGTTCCGTTAAAAGTTCATGGTAAGAGTTGATTGTTCTCGCGGCGTAGACCTTCTTGCAAATGTCTCGGTCGCGGACGTGAAATTTACGCGCAAGGAAATGGTCAAGGAATGTGTTTAGGCCAGGGGTTGCGTAAGGCACGATAGCATGCGATTCGGATGCGATACTGCGTCACCGTGCATCAACCCGCGATTATCATCTATTCCGACATCGTCCCTGTAATTGGATACATTAGAAACGCATAATCTCCTCTCCGTGATATATGGAAATCAGGAACTTGTTGAATATCGATCTATTCGATAGAACCATTCGTCACGGTTTACGGTAAACTGTATTGTCTGAAGATTCAAATAATTGGTTTTCTACTAAGCGAATACACAGTGAACTAGCGAAACGTCTTCGAGTAAATTGGACATTTATAGTCAACTTATTCGATGCACGTAACAATCCGATTTTAATTGAAAGTACAGGTAAAGCACAGAGAAAGGAAACGATCAAGGGAAATGGAACTTTTTTGATTATTATTAGACGGCGGATCTTTATGCAAGATAAAAAATTGTTCGCGTCAATTGTATAAAGGAGAAATTATATGAAATGATACAGTTTATCGAGAATATACAAGAATGTACAAGAATATGCAAGAATGTACAAGTACATACATGAATATGCAAGAATGTACAAGAATATGCAAGAATGTACAAGAACATACATGAATATGCAAGAATGTACAAGAACATACATGAATATTCAAGAATGTACAAGAACATACATGAATATGCAAGAATATACAAGAAGATTCAAGAATATACAAGTAGATTCAAGAATATACTAGAATATACAAGAAGATTCAAGAATATACAAGTAGATTCAAGAACATACTTGAATATACAAGAATATTCAAGAATATACAAGAACATACTAGAATATACAAGAAGATTCAAGAATATACAAGTAGATTCAAGAATATACTTGAATATACAAGAAGATTCAAGAATATACAAGAACACACTAGAATATACAGGAAGATTAAAGAATATACTACAATAAACAAGAAACTCTTTACAGTTTTGTATTGGACCTATCAATTTTCATTATAAGTACATAAAATCCGCAGTCCAATTTACGTCGTTAAAGAAGACACTGTTGAAATTGAAATTTTCCACGGTAACATTTAAATGTCACCCAGCAGAAAAATGACGATTCACACAGAGATAGCGAGGTGGAAAAAGTCCGGGAAGTCATTTCACCACCAAGATAAATGAAAATCAAATGTAATAACGTGAATCCGTAGCAAGCTGACTACATGGTTGCAATTAAAGAGAATTATGATTTCCCCGGGCATATGCCGGCAGACATAACGCGCGGATGAATCACGGCGTTGCTGCCATGACAATTTGTTAAACCGTCCGAGAGGTCCTCCGCGAGAGCGAACAACCGAAAGATTAACAGTCGCGACTGTGTAATGTGTGATCGCTGCCGTTCGGTTTAGCCGCGGTTACCGACTCCGTGGAATCCCAGGGAATTCCTGCTTTCGAACATCGGCTGATAATACCTCGGATAAGGATTTCACCCGAGTCGCGCGCCACTTCTACTGGCGAGAAGCTTGGGAAGATTAGTGTCTCTATAATTCTGGAATTTATACTAGAAATCTGAACGTCTTGGGTGAAGCTATCAGAAAAAAAAATTAATCATGTGACCAATTAATGCTGGTGTTTATTTTTTTTCCAAATATGCACCCCCGCTTTGAAAAATCTGAAACAATTCCACGTTGACAACCATAACTTTTAATTTTTTCAACTATGCACCCCCGCTTTGAAAAATCTGAAACAATTTCACGATGACAACCATAACTTTTAATTTTTTCAACTATGCACCCCCGCTTTGAAAAATCTGAAACAATTCCACGTTGACAACCATAACGTTTATTTTTTTCAACTATGCACCCTCGATTTGAAAAATCTGAAACAATTCCATGTTGACAACCATAACGTTTAATTTTTTCAACTATGCACCCCCGCTTTGAAAAATCTGAAACAATTCCACGTTGACAACCATAAAGTTTAATTTTTTCAACTATGCACCCCCGCTTTGAAAAATCTGTAAAAATTCCACGTTGACAACAATAACGAGATGCTAGAACGGCGAAAATATAAACGTAGTATACATATCTCATAACTTCTACAAGAAATCATCATTTAGAAAAATTTGTTTATTCCTTAAAAGTTGGTTTTCAAGTTAAAAATTCGTAGACGCGCATCTTCAAAGTTATGGAAAAGTTATCTTTACTATGCCTCAACATAAAAATAAAAACATTTGACATCTACACCGTTTCCAACACAGTAAAATATTCAAGAAAATAAAAAAGAAATAAATGTAACACCCGTGTCTTACAATTGATACGTATATCCCGCGGGCTAATCTGATTTCAAATAGCTAGCAAAAAGTGAACATCGAATCTGACTGAACAATAATCTGAAATAAACATGAGAAGTTGCGCAACCCGCGAGATAATCTGTCACGTATCGGCAAAGATTCAGCCATCCGCGCACGACCAGCTCTAAGCACGCTAAACGGTTTAGCAATCGACTCGAGCTAAACCCATAAGAAGGTTAAAGTTCCGCCAATTAATTTTACTTTCGCGTACCCGGTTGGCCGGTCCGGGCTAGGAGGAACGAAAACAACAAAAAGAAAAAAGAAAAAATAGAGGAGGCGGTCACGTTTGTGGGACGATATCGAAACGACGAATCATTCGAGATGCTCTCTCGTGCACATGTTCCTCTCTAATCTTTGCGACTCGCGACTTCCTCCGTTGGGTTGTATCTGCGCGCGCGGCCCCGAGGGGCTCGAGATTCTTCTTCTTCCTCTTCAACCTACCTCTCTCCTCATCCTCCTTTTTCCTGCTTATACTCTTACTGTCCAGCTAACGACCCCTATCTCTCGTTCATCGCGAAATAATGAAATTACGCGAAAAAGGGACGTCGAGGTACATCGAGGACCGTGCTCCGCCGGTTTTTGCCGGACCACAGATGCTAACGACGCCGTGTTCATAGAAATGGATCTGGCACGAGCTACCTTTATGTGCGGATAAACCTTTGTTCCCCTTGCGTCGTTAGCTCCGCTCGAATCATGCCCTCTGGTATCTCGGCAATTCTAGAAATTGTTGCAGCCTACGTGGATAGCTACCCTCTTCGTACGTCATCGCCGTCGGTTTCATGCATTCGCACATTTCTTCGCGCAAACAACCAGGACCACTCTCCAAAGTTTCTTTGTTCGCTGAAGTGCAAGTGAAACAGCCTCTTTGAAAGTCTTTTCGTCGGTCTCTGTTTATGAAACTCGACTAAATTATAGAAATTCGAGGACAACTAATAATAATTTATCGAGCGTTCTAGGAAAGTCTTGTTTATTCATGAAAAAACATACGATTATCATACATACGATTGATAAAACGAAAAGTTACTTTATAAGGGTTGCGACTATATTTTCTATTTTATAATAGAAAAAAAAAATTGTATATAAAATAGAAATCAGTAAGAACGATCAATGATCCATGAAAATGAGAGAGCTTAGCCCCGAAGTCGGTTCTCGGTAAAAGCGAAGCTTGCGATGCAAAAAGTGATAGAGTTTTAGCACTCGAGTATCGCGGAGAGGAGTCCGGCCTGCTGAATCTGGTACGGTAAAAACGAAGGGTCAACGCGCGAATCGTTGCACAACCATTCTGCGGCCGAAGGTTCTCTCCTCTTGTTCGCGGAAGAAGGGAGCGAGAGGGTAGACGTCTGTCGTCGCGATGAGAATTATCGCATTCCACGATGACGAGTCGGATAATCGCGAGGAGAAAGAAGAGGAGGACACGCCGAGAGACTGGTCAGGAGGGAGTTCCTGTTTCGGGGAGCATAATTCCGTTCGGACGGGTTAAGAACGGAGAAGAGATCGTCCTCGTTGCGATACGGGCCTTTAATGCCTCAGCGGAGGAGAGAGACCCACTCTCTTTTCAGTCGAACGAACGGACGAGAGAAAACCGCGCTTCCCTTTGTAAGGGCTTTTATGATCCTTTTACGATTAATACAACCGGCAGGCCATGCGCCAGCGGAAATGATCCTTCATCCCGCCGCCCGGTATTTCTTCGAAATGGAAGACTACCCTCGGCTAATTAGAGCCAGTACTCGCGGATAACGCTCGCCGTAAATCTTCCTGGAACTGGCAGACAGATTCATTAAATTTACGTGAATTTTTTGCCAGCCATCGGCCCACTATCAAATCTCGACCAGCAAATCGGACGATTTCGAGAAGGGTTCTTCTTGCTCCCGGAGAAGCAGGAGCTACTACACTGTACTAGGGATGGGATCAAGTACCTCGCAAACAGGTTCGAACCTTGATCGATGGAATTCGAACTATCTATAAGTAAATAATCAACTATATCGATCGCAGATATTTAATAATTTTTAAATTAATGTTTTCGGCGCTACAGTTTCGATCAATTTTTAATCAATTAACTAGTTTGCAAATATGCCTAACGTTTCGGTTCTAGTCTGAACCTTTATCAAAGGTAAATTGCCTCTAAAAAACGAAAAAACCAAAATATATATATATACTGAAAAGTATGTAACATAAAATAACTGAAAAAATAAAAAAAAGTATGTAATATAATAAAACTGGGGCTCTTTTCTGAAAATTGTGGTTTCAGCTTCGCCTCGTTAGGTACTTCAACTTCTACGGTTCGAGGATAACAGTTTGAACAAATCTCCGTGTAAAGGAGATAAAATAGTTTCGATTTGAATCGTTTCTCTCGCTACTAAATAATTCTCTTCCCCGATCAGGCAAAATAGATAACCGAAATCCAGATCGATGGTAACTCGAGATTCTTGTCGATCGGTGAAAATCGATGATATGTCATGGAAAACCGAAGGGACGACGGCGAGCCAAGCAAACCAAACGCCGTAGATGCAGGGTGAACACACACGCTAGGCGGGGCATAAAGTAACCCCGTGGCCACCTTTATGGGAACACGGAGGCGCCCGGGGTCGAGGGTCAAGCGACTTCTACCGGGATGACCTCGGGGAAACAACGCTCGCATCCTTTGCTACACCATCCCGGGTTTACTGAACTTTTTACGCGTTCGACGTGCACGCACACGCGGCACCAACACACCAACTAGACCCGCGTGCATCTTCTCCGTTGTTGCGTATGCATATTCGCGCAGCACACCGGTGCAAGGTACGCGCTCGTCCCTTTTGCACGGTTCCGCTGCTTTCAGAAGAAGACAGATCTTTCTCTCTCTCTCTCTCTCTCTCTCTCTCTCTCTCTCTCTCTCTCTCTCTCTCTCTCTCTCTCTCTCTCTTGGTGAGAATTCAAGAGCGGTCTCTCGCGAGACTAGCCGTGATCTTCTGTAGCGTATGCGAAACGCCCCGGAGTTCCTCGCGCTGCAGCCTCCGGTATCCCTTTCTAATATATTCAAAGTGTATACGTGTCACCGTGTAACACGAAGATGAATTTCCTTCGTCCTCTAAAGAAAAGGGTAGACAGGACGCGCGTTCGCGACTGCAACCTTAGCTGGCTGGATCCTCGCCAAGGGTAATCCGTTTGTAGAACTCATCAGGAGTTGGAGATGTTCGCGGGCAAGGATACTTTGCGACCAGGTCCTTACAAATCTCGTAGGAGGTCAGGATTGGTTATGAAATAAATTCGGAAATAAACATTGTGGCCTAGGTTGGCAATATCTTCGATCTTTTGAACTAATTCTGTTCGAAAACGAAATTATGCGTGTATTACTGTGTGGATCAGCGACATCTACGAGAGACAACGAAATAAGGTAGATCCTTGTATGGCTTGTGAGGAGACACACGTGTTTTTGGTTGAGAGAAAGTTTATATTTAATTGTATTGAATAAATTTATTATTTTGTAGTTCTAGAAGTGAGTTTTTTTGCTGGTCTTAGTTTAGGAATGTCGATTTTCAATCTTAGCACTTTGGTATAATAGCATGTGTTTAAAATGGTTGGACAATTTTAAATTTACCGACACATATTGATTTCAAGAACGTTGATCCTTATGTTCAGACTAGGGTGTCTATGAATTCAGTTTTTCCATGTTTTTTGGTTTTTGACTCTGTCCTAACAAGTCATGTCTTGTACAAATCAAATCATATCAGTTCAATGTTTAAATTACACAAGTAAAGTTAACAGCAAGTATGTATTCACCCTTTGCACTCGGAGCTATTTTAACTGGAACATTAAACGTTTCTTCTGATCTACAATATTTCCATTCTCTATGATTTTTTAAATTCGATAAATATGAAATTGATATAATACCTCATACAATACTTAAATGTGTAGTAATTGGTTAGATACAAACAAATAATAGTACAGCAATTTTTAGTGGTGCCTCAGAGGAGCCACTCGAGTGCTAAGGGTTAATATTTTCTTCATTTTCAATCCATCTATATTACATACTTTTCAATATTTTTTGGTTTTTAGACACAATTTACTTGTGAAAAAGATTCAAACTAGAACCGAAACGTCAGGCATTCTTGCAAAATAGCTATAAGATTAAAAATTGATCGAAACGGTTGCGCCGAAAACATTAATTTAAAAATATCTAGAAGTAAGTGTTTGGTTTACTTGAACAGATTAATTAGGATTCGAGAATCTAGTCAGGAGCCTCACGATTCATTCATCTGATAAACAGTCCAGGTAAGTGACAACATTTCAGATTGTAGTGTGTCCCGAACCTCAACTATGAATACTATGGATCTCTGCATAAATCTGGCTCAGTCTACATCGGAATCGAATCACCGATTAAGTACAGCCCAGAAGAACCTGATGCAGAGCAGCTCGAGTCTGAGGATGCGTGCATGATTTGCAATGGTTTTGCTGTTTCGCGAATTGGAAAGTGCCAGGGCGGATTGAATATCTAAACGCGGAAGATAATCGAGGCTGATGTAAGGTGTAGACGGGTTGGAGTGTAGGGCCGAGCATATAGAAATGATCAGGGCGCAGCGATCAAAGGTGCGTGGCTCGGGTACGTGAGCGCATCTACGTAACTATATTTAATAAGGAACCGGATAGACTACGGGAGAAAGGGGGGCAGCAAGAGAGCGAAGAAGACTCCGTTCGGAGTAGAACCTGATATGGTAATGGTAAAATATGAAGAGTACGAGAGAGGAGAGGGTTGCCGAGAGTTCGTAGATGGTATCGAAAGCGGGGAATAAGAACCGATAGAAAAAGAGCAGACGAAGAAATAGGGTGGGGTGTAGGGAGACTCCGAAGAAGAGGCAGAGGAGGAGGAGGAGGAGGAGGAGGAGGAGTAGAAACAAGAATAAGGTACTGGCACACCGCGCTACGGGCTTTACGAGCAAGTCAATGACTCTATACGGTCTTTGTGGGTCCCTGGAACGACTTCCAGCGAGCCGCTAAAGCGAACGCAGCTCTCCTTCTACGGGGTGTGGTCCCCTTTCTATGGAGATCGCCTCCCCGCTCCCACCCCCATTGTATCGATCCGGGGCCCCATTGTTTCGCCGAGGGAATCCTTTGCATCTGCTTGATTCGGCCCGAATGTTTCATCACTGCCGGCGAATCGTGTGCAAACTCGAACCAGACCGTTCGGTTTTTTGCGTCCCGGCTCCCGGTATTCTCTAGTCCCCGCAGTTTACGGTCTAGCCTTCAGTCCCCGTTCGAACGTCGATCGTCGAGTTAAGGGGCTAACCTAACCCCTAAATATTACTAGATTTACGAGTAAAAACGAAAATTTATATTGTTTCTTAATAAAACCTTTTAACCCCCCATTCACACCTATAGAGTTTTAATTTTATGTCACATCGCCATCTTAGATTTAAAAATTGATGCCATTTTCGTAATTAACGTCCCTAAACCTCAATAACGACACCCATACCAATTTTTAGACTTATTCACACCATTTTATCCCATTTGTCGAATATAAGTTTGAATTTAATTTAGAAGGAGTTGATTCTTGAAAAACCACCACGTATCTAAGGGTTAAGACTATTTAGTTTATATTTATAGTACCTCTTTATATTAATTTCTAGAGTTTTGTCAAAAGTAATGATCTTTGTGTATTATATAAATCACACTGCCAGATAACATGATTCAGAGTTTCATTCTCAGAGTTGATTTACACGTAGGGTTATCAAAGAAGCCTATACACGGGAAAGAGAACCATCTAAATGATAATGATTCGCTCTGCATCGGTTTATAGAAACGATAAAACGACGAGGTAAATGATTGCCTTTGAACCAACAACGACGATTATTCCTAAAATAATGAGTAATTTGATACGAACGAGGTGTTTGCTCGCGGAGATAGTTGTGCGAGTTACTTTTTCATACTTTCACAGTCGAAACGAGCACGTCGTGTTTATAGCGTAAACACAAACGAATAGGTGTGTTTCTCAATTAGACACGTACCACATTTATACATAAATATTGATGATATCGTGTTGCCATAGGCGATCCGATATCCATCGAGTATCGAGCGGCACCCGTAATATCTGATTACAGAAACATAAAAGGAAATTAAGTTCAAGAGCCGACGTATAATTACGTATCGCATTTCGCGGGAAACGCTCGATCGCGAAAAGCCTCGACGGATTTCTCCAGGACAAATGATCCTCGAACGATCAGCACGATGTATCTTCGCGTATTCCAAGTTTCTTTATTTATTTATTTTCGTCTATCGTCGCTCCCGATCGAATCAGACTGGCTACAGGTCCGAGAGCACGCTTATACGTCGTGTCTGCCGCCGATCGTTATTGAGATTCAACGGATGCATTAAATTAATCCAGATTTATATCCCGGCCGGAGCACACACGCGTGCAAATGCCCTTGGCACAGGCTCGGGGCGCGGCCGATTCTCTGTGTTGCTCGATGGCTACTCCACGATGTCCAGGGCTCGGTTTACACACCGCGTGGGTGTGGATTTATCATTCCTCGGTGGAGATCCGGACACAAAAGGAACCACGATGCTTCTCGTTTTCTCGGGGCCCCTGCGAGAGACTTCCGAGAGAGGGCCTGTGTATCCTCGTCGAGTGCCACTCGAGGATACAGCCCTGTCACGACTCACCTTCTCCCCCGGAACGCATAATGGAGCTGCCGCCGCACCGCTCGCGTTTTACGACCGGGCTACGACTTCGTATTATGCACCGGCCGCCCCGATTTTCACCCGATTCCCCGGAGAGGACCACCAATATTCGCGACCCCCGAACGCCACCGAAAAGGGTTCACAGTTGCATCTGTGCAGATTCGACCGAAATCGTGGGAAAGCCGAGCCTGTCGCGCAGGTTCGCAACTGTTCCTCGATGCTCGATCACACACGAGGGTGCTGCGGCTTTCATTATACGACCACTGTCCTCCCCTGGACCCATTTCAATGAACGACTGTCAGACTGGGCGCGTGTTTACACAAATATACGTTTTTGTCAGCTAATTCGTCGATAGTCGAATCCCATAGAAATCGGTTCATAAAATTACATTCAAGTCGTAAATAGTTTTTAGTCTTTTTGTTATTCTATTTTATCTACACGGCACAGTGGTTGTAACAAATATTTAGAGCTACTGTAAGAAGCAAAGTAGGTGCAAATTAAAATATTAAAGACATTAGAGGAATTTAAGAATATTGTTATATTACTTTCAAGCTATTAAATATAGTACGAATGAAAATAAAGTTCTATTTCACTCCAATTTGTTGTATAAAGATCCGTTGTCTAATTGCGACTGACTAAATAAATATATTCAGTACGTTCAGTGCTAGGATTACCGAAGGAGGCTAGCGATCAGTAAAAAGATAGCAGAAAAAGGACTTTGAAAATCGAAGCAGACTCTTTGAATTTGAGTTTGTAGTTCTTTAAATAAGAAGAAAATAATTGATTAAATAAATTCGCTGGTCAATTGGATGGGTCCAACAGATCCAAAGCGAAAAATTGTCGAAATAAATTTCATAAAAATGATGCAGAATAGAAAGAAAGATAACAGAAAAAGGAATTTGAAAAGCGGAGCAGACTCTTTGAATTTGAGTTTGTGGTTCTTTAAATAAGGAGATAATAATTAATTAAATAAATATGCTGGTCTATTGGATCGGTCAAACAGGTCCAGAGCTAAAAATTGTCGAAATAAATTTCATAAAAATGATGCAGAATAGAAAGAAAGATAACAGAAAAAGGAATTTGAAAAGCGGAGCAGACTCTTTGAATTTGAGTTTGTGGTTCTTTAAATAAGGAGATAATAATTAATTAAATAAATATGCTGGTCTATTGGATCGGTCAAACAGGTCCAGAGCTAAAAATTGTCGAAATAAATTTCATAAAAATGATGCAGAATAGAAAGAAAGATAACAGAAAAAGGAATTTGAAAAGCGGAGCAGACTCTTTGAATTTGAGTTTGTGGTTCTTTAAATAAGGAGATAATAATTAATTAAATAAATATGCTGGTCTATTGGATCGGTCAAACAGGTCCAGAGCTAAAAATTGTCGAAATAAATTTCATAAAAATGATGCAGAATAGAAAGAAAGATAACAGAAAAAGGATTTTGAATTTGAGTTTGTGGTTCTTTAAATAAGGAGATAAAAATTAATTAAATAAATATGCTGGTCTATTGGATGGGTCCAATAGGTGCAGAGCTAAAAATTGTCGAAATAAATTTCATAAAGATGATGCAGAATAAAAAGAAAGATAGCGGAGAGAGGGTTTTGGAAAGCGGAGGCGACTTTGTGAATTTGAGGTCGTCCGTAAAATAATTGAATGAAACGGTTGAATAGAGGAGTCACAGAAGCTTCCTAGGGACAAGTATCAGCACGGTTCACTCGCACCGGCTCCGGACAGTGACAGATACCGGTCGTTGTAGTCCGTGGCTGGTTCCAGCTAAGGGTATCGGTATACTGGTGGCATTTCGTTCTCATAAAAGGTGGCGTGGGCACGATAAATGAGTCCGAGCCACGGAACTACGCAAGCTAGAGCTTCCAGTTCAAAGTCTCGCGTCGGTTATTCGAGTCTCTGTACCTGACTTTCGTAAACGTAATAGAACTATTTCTCGCGGCAGGCTATCAAATTTCTGAGCGATCTCTAGCTACCCTTTTCAGAGACGCTTCCCGATGGTTGCTCCGTACCTACTGCGAACCCGATCTACCATAACAATTGGATCTACTGGTTTGAAAACAGAACAGCCGGAGCGGAATTTTCTACTTCCCTACAGTAAATCAAACAGCCTGACGAAATAACAATTTTATTTAGCAAATCATTAAATCAAGGAACAAGGAATTTCCTTCTATCCTGAGGAATCTATGATTATTATTAGACTGCGGATCTTTATGGAAAATCAAAATTTCTTTCCTGAATTGCAACAAATTGGAATGAAATATAAGAGTTCGTATAAATTTTTCGAATATTTTTGCTGTTTTAAATCACACCTACTAATTTTTGTTATAATAAACAGCGGACCTATATGCAAAATAAAAATTGCAACGAACTCGAGAGAAATTTAATAGAAATTTATTTTCTATCTTGATGTGTTTGTTAGGTTGACAAACACAAACTTTGGAAAATGTAGTGCTTACGAACGAATAATGAAATTATAGAAGTACGTGGCGAATTGTCAGCGAAGACGAACGTACGAAATGATTTTGTGGATCAAAGAATGCCCAACGACGTACAACTTGCGTCGAAGTCATTAGACACTACCACCTACTACGCAGATTCCATTACAATTCATCCGATCCACCCAAGGAAATTCCACGTGGATTTCATCCGCGGACAACCATCAGCGACAGAGAAGACATCCGCCGAGCGGACAAACTGCCTTCGACCACGCAAAATTTCAATTTCTATTCCGTGCACCTGCATCGAAACCCACTAATACAGTGACTGCGAAACGGCCACCGGAGCTTTGTTTCCAGCCACAGAAAAGTACATTACGACACCGGTAACGCGGACACCTACTTCGTTACCCACAAGCCAATGGATACCCGAGCCGTGCACGTACAACGAGACATATATGTAAGTCGTGAAATGAAGCCTGGAATTTCTGAATTTGTCCCAGCGAAAGTTGCCATTATTCTTACAATATATCTTTTCGATCATAGAACGATGTGCTTACATTCTTCTTATTTATTAATTTCGTATTTGACTAACTTTTGTGATAAATGATATTCGATGAAAAGTATTCCATCGTTGAACGGTGCTATTTTTCTAATTAATTAATTATGGTCTCTTCCTCTTTGGGAGGAGGATAACAATCTTCCAGAGTGTATATTCTTTCAATTATAGAACAATGTGGTTACATACTTCTTCTTTATTAATTTCGTATTTGACTAACTTTTGTTATAGATAAATGAGCTTCGATGAAAAGTATTCCATAGCTGAACGGTGCTATTCTTCTAATTAATTAATTACGGTTTCTTCCTCTTTGTGGGGAATAACAATCGTCCAGAGTGTATAATTCTTTCAATTATAGAACAATGTGCTTACATTCTTCTTGTTTATTAATTTCGTATTTGACTAATTTTTGTAATAAATGATCTTCAATGAAAAGTATTCGTTTCTACGATTGCCCAAGACTGCCGGTGAGTTAGGAGGAAGCTGGTGCGTGCTAGCCACCTACGAAGCGGAGGCGAACAGCTGGAGGAGAACGAACCTGGCAAAGTGTCGGGAATGGAGTGACGACGTGCGCCTGGATAGAGTTAGACGAGCCCTTGACAATGCGCGAGAATAGAGGCACGCCGCGAGGACACTTGTTAGATGTCGTCGCGAGCGCTTCCTTTGTGTCCAGATGTTCCCGGCTATTAATTATTCGTCGCGGCGGCAACCGGACGCGCGGAGAAGATGACTCGGGAGATTTCGAGCGAGCGAAAGAAGCGCAAATTTTAATTAACCGGTTGGTTGGTTGGTTCGTCCGTGGCCCGCGAGCGGGAACAATGTAACGCGGAGGTGTCGATAAATCCTCGGCAGGACGTCGCTGCGATTGGTCTCGCAACGAGGAACACGCGAATTATCGACGCGTGGGCAGACGCGTCGAAGCGAGCCAGGACCCACGGATCGCCGATAAAATTCGAGTACCGTTGCGGAAATGCCGACAGATTATTTTCTATTGGCGACAACGGTGTTTAGCCAGCCACGACCGAACATTTCTCCGTTAATCACCGCTGCGCTGCGTTTCGACTCTGTGCTCATTAGGCATTTCCCACGGAATTATGCCGATTATACGTGCACGTCTTTTGTAAATTTTATTCTAGACCATGGCAATTGCGTAGAATTGTCAATGTGAAAAGTAGTCTTTGAACTTGAATTTCAATATTTAATGAAAGATATATTTTATTTTCCGCTTTACAAAGGATGTATGTGTATTAGAAAAGCTCCAAATCAGCAAAGAACGAATAAAGTCGTGTTGAGCTTACACAATGAAAAGTTAGTATAAATTATCGTTGAACAAAATGTAAAAAAAAATTGAATTACACATAGTTGAAAATGATTATTTTTAAAAATATTTTTAGTGAAACTTTCAGTGCAATATCTCTACTGGTTCAAAAGTTATAACAAACTGACAGCAACTTTTTCGATCCGGACCACTGTGCGACACACAGTGGGGAA
Organism: Lasioglossum morio; assembly: GCA_916610235.2. Classification (NCBI taxonomy): domain Eukaryota; kingdom Metazoa; phylum Arthropoda; class Insecta; order Hymenoptera; family Halictidae; genus Lasioglossum; species Lasioglossum morio. The sequence continues at coordinate 1,506,723 of OU744323.1, forward strand.
ACTTGACCTAACTCGATTCAAAAAGGAATAACTTTCGATAGAAATGAGGTAGAGCGATGAATTTTTTTAAAATTAAAGCTGAATCTTTGTAGCATATAGAAAAAATAGGGAGATTACAGTACGAATGGTTTTTAACCTTGAGAACATTCGTCAAACTTGCACAATTTCAAGAAAAAGTCGTTCCTACGTTACCACGAGCAGAAAAAATTCCTTTTTTTCAGACCTCTGGTTTTTTCAAAAAATCGAATTATAGTTAAACAGTTGAACTTTTATTTTTTTAAGGTTAAAAACATTCGTACTGTAATCTCCAAATTTGTCCCATATTCTACAATGTCTCAGCTTTAATTTAAAAACAATTTCATCGGTCTATCTCATTTCTATCGAAAGTTATTCCTTTTTGAATCGAGTTAGGTCAAGTTTCCCCACTGTGCGGCACACCGTGCTTCTCCCAGCTACACCAACAACACTTTATATCCGCGCGTTGACATTAAATCAGCTCGATCGCGTATAACCGTCCGGTGCCTCTTCCTCGACGTGTTCCGCTGCGAGGACGGCGAGCAGAAACGCGTTAAATCGCAATGAGCGCGCGCGTGCGCGCATGTCCACGTCCCCGATCGCAATAAAATCGATCCTGGCCGATCTGCTACCAGCGGAATCGTACCGGTTTTAATTGAACCGAGAGACCGTTCTACGAACGGAAAAAGGCGGGAACGGCCAGGAGAAATTGGAGCCGAGATGCACGGAACGGATTCCCCGCGGTACAACTCCATAAAACCGTGGAATTCGTGCTCGGCGATGTACCGAAAAAACGAAATAGATAGAAAAAGAAAAAAAAAGGAAAGAACGATTTAATCGTTGAAGCGCACGGTATCAAGATCGGACAAGCGTCGTGTTTCTCCTCCCGCTCGTCGTCTCTCCCCGTTTGGTATTCAATTTAGAGGGTAATACGAGAAATAGAATCAGGATACGGCTAGAGAACGAGGTGGAGAAGGTACGGCTGTATCCTTCTGCGCGCTTCGTCCGCACGTTTAATCCGCTATCTCCCTCGCGCGACCGATTAATCTATGGGCGTGCGGTTAATCGTTTAACCGGCGCTCGATAGAGCAGTTTCTAATTAGCGGAATGGAATGGAGGAGGCGTGATCGGATCGTCGACCAGGGAAATCTGTAGCCGGGGCCGAGGTCGTCCTCGGCCGAAGGGACGACGATCGGCGTCGTCGTGTGTTGCACAACCCGAGGAAACGTAGCCTGCCAAAGGGGTAGGGAACAAGAGAGAAACAGGAGAGAGAGGGAGAGAGGGTCAGGTGGATAGGTGGCTCGTGCTCCGCGCGAAAGAGAGGAAAGAAACACGCCTCGAAGGAGCCGAGAAACCGGGATGCTGCAAATTGAACCATTACGACTAGGCGGTAGTGGGTATGCGACCAAATCGACGGGAAGCGAGAGAAGCCTAGGCTCGGAGAAGTTCCTCGCCAGGGGGATAGTTACAACCTCGTTCGAACAGCTGAACGGGGTCTTCTTCCTCTTCGGAAAATAATCATTCAGCAAAAAACGTCTCGGTTTCCGACGAACACTGTCAGGAAGAAAAGTCTACGGTTGGAAGAAAAAAACTCGGCTGAGAGACCGAGAGGAGACACGAGGCTAAGAGCGTGATGGAAGCGAGAGTCAGTGTTGCAAATTGAACCATTATAACTAACTACACCGGCAAATCATTTCGAGAGCGGTCGGCTTGCTCGTAGGAAATAGTTACGAGCTTGTTGTAAATACCTCTCTGCCCGGAGAGAGTTCCCTATTCCTTCTTGCCGGGGGAAAAAGGAGCAACGAAAATCGTCGGCGAGATTACGGCTGGTCAGACGAATAAATTTCGAAGGGTCGGGTAATAACTAGCCGATCCGTCTGTCTGGGCCGAGTATTTATACGGAGGGACCACTGGTACACGCATCAACGGCTCGGAAAACAAAAACGTCACAGCTACAGCAATAACGTCAAACAATCGATGGATAAACTCGTCGGGGATGAGTCTCGTCGATTCCTCGTAACGCTCGGATTCTCGAATAGTTATGGCCTCGTTTCTCGTCCGGCCTCTCTCTATAAGGAACAACCAGAACGACCCGAGCACAGATGGCCGTTAGGAGCACGTGATCGAGATATACGCCTTTTCGTGCGTTTTGATTTTTCATTGGTTGTTGAACACACGGTGTTCTCGGGAATGCGACGCCGCGAAGAAAGCGTCGTCGCCCCGAGCAGGAACGAGGTAATTGCAGACAATTCGACGGCGGCCTCGTTAAACGGAAAACCGCCCGAGGGAAGATCGAAACGAAACGCGTGTCGCATTGGCCCTCGGCTCGTTTCGATCCTCGATCGTTTTAAACGGACGTCTGTAACGCGATCGCGACATAACGTAGTTATTTGGGCATCAGAGATATGCTAATTCAATTACATTGTAATTCAATTAATAGTAATTCAATTACGTCGTAAATTAATTACTATATAATTGAAATACAATGTAATATGAATTACTCAGTACTTTTAATCAGATGTGTAATTGAAATACAATGTATAATTGAAATAGAATATAATAAAAATACAGCTCTCCAAATTATAGCCCACAACTTTGAAGAAGTGTGATATATTTTTATACTTTTCTTTCACATACAGTAACCGCGGGTTTACTGTCTAACAGCCGTGTTCTGCACGGACAGTTATCGAAACGTTGGGATTTTGTTAATTGCAAGATTGCTTGTTTTTTTTTTTTATTTTAATCAAACCTGTGCGCTGATACCAGTATATTTAATAATGCAAACAATATTTTGAATAATGTACAGCAAGCTAGGGGTCGAAGCTGTGAGAAATCACAGGGTTAAAAAAGGGAACCGCTTATCGTTACACCGCATTACTCGCTGAACAGCGAACAAGCGTAGTTATAGAGGCTTCGGGTGAACCGGCGATAGTGTGAACCGTGTCAGAGCCACGGACGGATACTCATCGACGGAGCAAGACAGCGGAAAAGTCGGAGGGGGCTTCTTTAACGGGAAAAGGCGCGCGACCGAAGGCAGAGCGGCGTGAAAGAAGGAAGGTCGGCCCTGTGGAAGAAGCGAAAGAAGGTGGGGTCGCCATGGTTGTGGTCCGCCTGGGAACGACAGGACCACGCATTGTGATCCGAGCACCGAGGAGGCCACGCTACGCTGACCCTAGGCTTTACATTAACCATCCACCGTGCACACACGCACGTAAATGGCCATCACCCCTGGCTTAAGTTGTACCTGTTGCGCCGACTAATCATTGCCCCGCGAACGTTCTTTTGTCTACCCTTTTACTCCCCCCTACCTTCTCTCTCTTTCTCTCTCTCTCTCTCTCTCGCTCTCTCCTCCACGAGGAGGAACCCTCTTCTTTCGCCCGGGGACAAAGTTGCGCAACGGGCAACGCGAAAAACTTTCTTCCCGCAGTAAACAGAGTGGAACGTGGAACGCGACTTCTTCGTAAAGATTCCTCCTACGCCGAAATGCCGAGTCGCGAACGCAATCGGCCAACCCCTTTTGTCCGAGGACGCATTCCAAGCGGTTTTCGCGACGAACCAGTCCACCGGAGGCCCTGTCGATCTTTTCAATTCGTGAGAAAGACTAGCTTTCTGGAACGACCGTGATTGCGGCCGAAGGTTCATGAAACTGAGAACCTTGTCGCCGATCGTTCCTGTGGGAAGCGCTCCTTACAAGCCGCAATCGTTTCTGATGGTATTTGTCAAGTTGCTCGTGATTCTTAACCTTTAAATGCACGATATTTGCAGTACATATCTATTTGCCAAACGACAACACAATGCATTTAAGGGTTAATTAATGGATTGAGCAGATTAATCCATTGGAAATAACGATCGTTAAAAACGTCTTAAGGGTCTTGCAGATGGACTGTCGATGTTCCTCGCGAATAAAAATGACTACGAAATAGTCGGTCCTTTAATAATTATAACTAGACGCCGGATCCTCATGAATTATTAAAAAGAAGACAGAAGAAGAGGAAAATGTATTGCAAGAATTAAAAAACTTGAATTGCACGAATTAAAAGACTAGAATAACAATCAGGTACAGTAAAATCTCGGTTTATCATAACGTTAAAAATTTCATTCACGATTGTCATCGTACATTGCAAATGTTACCAATCCATGAAGATCCGCGATCCACTTATAATTTAACACCACTGAAAACGTGCATACTTTCGCATATACGGGATGTTTCAAAACTGTGCATCGTCCAAAGAGTTTTATAAAAGATAGTTGAATGAACGAAGTACCATTTCGATACACGTTGTACGGGACAATAAAAATTGTAAGGAAAACATGCTTTATAATTTGATATATTATAAAGATGCATTATTTTGTAAATACAGTTTCTATCTCTCTATTTATTTATTTATATTTAGGTTAGGAGTAAGATTAAGATAGTTTTAAGTTACGTTAAGTTAAGTTAAGTTTGCAGAAGCAAATGTCAAAGCCTGTGAATTTATCTTTCAGTTTTTAAATGATTGTGATCTGCATCTCTAGTGGTTAGTCATATTGTAAATGTACTCGAACTGTAAAACTAGTGTATCTCTGTTAAAGCTGAAATAAACCTAAAATAGGTTTCAGTGGCTCAATAAAAAAAAATAAGTTAAGTTTCTTTAATCGGATTTCTCCCAATTCAAAAAAAAAGTTAAGTTAAGTTAAGGTGATATTGAAAGCGGTAATGAGAAGGGGAGTAGGTATAAGGATTTGTAACCCCAAGGGGAATCAATAAAAGTTACATATATATAAAGATGCATTACTTATACCAGTTTTGAAACATCGTGCGCTCGAACAGCATCCAACGATTAGGGAAATTCGAGAGAAGTATGCACGGTCGAAATGTGGCTAATAAGTTGAAGGAATTCAGGACTTACCTTCGGGACATTTGCACTCGTACTCCAAACCGTTAATGTCGTGACACGTGGCCCCATTTTTACATGGCGATGGATTGCAGGGAATATACTCGTTCTCGCAGTTCTGCCCGGTGTATCCGCTCGAGCACATGCATCTGCAAAAGTAACGACACATTAAAATCACCGGCTTCGAAAGTGTATACGATGTGGATCGATTAAACGGACCGATGAAATCGCGATCGACGCGGACGATAAATAAATAGTTAACGTTCGCGTTTATCTGCGTGGTCCAGTCACCGGACACTAATTACAGGCTGCGTACTGGATAATTGCGAGTATCGAATCATCCTTTTGCATTCACCTTAACATTCTACCATTTTAAATTTGTACTTTGGAATCTTGACAACGGCCTTGCGATTAGACTCTTTGGCGACTGGCACGCAAAATGATCACTGATGATCGATGACAGTCAACTCTTTATCTATTCGCGATCAAAAATCATTCTACAGAGTGTCCCGAACTTAAATAGCCAAATTGTTGGTTGTCGCATAAATGTTCTCCATTGAAATACAATATTTATGTATTTTATAACAAAACGTATTCTGACAAACTTTATATTAAAATTTTTGTCTTCGTTTTCTGTGTAGATTGAACCCCAGAATTACAGTAGCTACTAAAAAAACTGATGTTACTCGAAAAATCATAACAAACGATTGAATAAAAATGAAATGAATTTAAAACACTTATCTGAAACGCGTGACTAAAAATTTCAATTGATAATATTTGAAATTCGTTAATAGAATATATTTTTCACGTTATGTTCAGTGCTACAAACATTTTTTCAGTCATCCTATGCAGTATAAATGAATAAATAAAATGAGTAGCAGTGTGTTGTCATAAAGCGATCCGAAGTGGCGTTTAAATATCCAAGAAAACGCGATCGTTGAATATTGTAAACATTTCGATGCATTTCAATGAATTTCTCACAGTTCCACCGTTCATTGACAGTCATCGAGGCAGCGCGGGACCAACGAACCACGGATACCCATTCGAACGATCAATATTTATAGTACCGGTTTCTTATAATATGCTGCAGTGTTTTTACGGTTGGCGCGACAATTTTTTGCACGGCTGTTTACGCGCGTCAATTAGATTCGATATAACATTCCCAGTGATTACGAAGTGAATAAATTCTAATCGAGACGCAACTTTACAAGTGGGCTAATAATATTTCGCCTCCTAGAAGTTAGCCCTCGACTTGTTGAATTAAATAATTCAATCTTATTCTTTATATTCCAGTTGTAATATGCGAGCACAATATAGCACAAACATAGGACAATTCAGAATAACTGATAAAATTATTTAATTCATCAAGTGGGCTAATAATATTTCGCCTCCCAGAAATTAGCCCTCCACTTGTTGAATTAAATAATTAAATCTTATTCTTTATATTACAGTTGTAATATGCGAGCACAATATAGCACAAACATAGGACAATGCAGAATAACTGATAAAATTATTTTTAATTCATCAAGCGAGCTAATAATATTTCGCCTCCAAGAAGTTAGCCCTCCACTTGTGGAATTAAATAATTCAATCTTATTCTTTATATTGCAGTTGTAATATTCGAGCACAATATAGCACAAACATAGCACAATTCAGCACAACTGATGAAATTATTTAATTCAACAAGTGGGAGGCTAATTTCTAGGAGGCTAATATTTCTCGTTTTACGATTCTCTTGTGTCACGATAGAAAATGGACCGGATAATTTAAAACGCAACGCACCTCGAGCTCACAGCCAGGAGTAGTACCAAGAACACACGCGTGAGATACATTTTCGCTCGAAATCAATTCCCTCGGCTCGCAGAAAGGCGCTCTCCTCATATTTCGACGGGAACACGCAGTGTATTTACTCCATTTCCGAGGATCACCATAATCAACAACTCTCGAACGACTCTATTATACTCGATCTTTCAAGATTCTCTCGGTTAAACGATATCACGAGACAAATAAACACAGCCACGGCACACCTCACACTGATGCTCACAAAGGTAATCCTAAAGTAATGCACAATAGTTCACACGGTAATAATTGCACACTAGTTTCGTATCACCGAAAACAACAAAACAAAAACCCCCGGGGAAAAACAGTCGTTGAACCAAGTATCCGATCGTCGACAACGCAGCAGATATTCACGGGAGAAACGTGGAGAAATGGCGGATTCGACAGTTCTCTTCCAGCCGGTATCGAGATTCGTCACCGGTCCAATTCCGACACGAGCGTATGCCGCTTTACTGACTGAGAACCGTAAACTGTCTTCGAATACTCCATCTTCGATCTTCCCCTTTGTTCTAGATCATGTGCGACATATTCGTCGAGAAGCTGCCGGTCAATTTAAACTCCGATGAAAACTGGACTGAAGGACGATGCGCGAAACTGGTAACAAAATAAGCCATTGCACTACACGAGCGGAGGGTGGAAAGGAAAATGTACAGGGCGCGAGGAAATTCAACCACCGTAGCGTAGAATTAATATGATTTTTAACAAGCGAGTGGATCCGGACGTAACTGTATCAACTCTCGATCCAGTCGCTAAACATTATCGATATCGAACGTAGTCCTTCTTCATTATTTCTTACCGAGTGTGTATTAAAACAATATAAAGTATAGACGATATAAAAACACCCTATAGAACTACTCCGAGAATAACGAAAGAAAATGTGTTACCGTATAGCAGTCAAGAACTAATCAAAATTTAAGTAACTCGGATCAAATTGATCCTCGCGATGAGCGATATCGATAGATATTACAAAAATACGTGGCGAATGGGAGCAGTTTAAGAGCTGTTCAACCATCGACGAGAGTTTCGAGGAAAAGGTGAAGTTTGAGAAAACTGTTGATCACCTTACTAGAGCAGGTTTTCAATTGCCATTGGACATAGGTTGCTTAATAGCCGAACCTAATTAGTGCTTGCGTATATATGATAGCCTTTTTAAATACAGGTAACCTACGTGCCTAAGGATTTTTGATTTTTATATTGTAACTAATATTTCTGTTATACCATACAATATTCTCTGTACTAATACTCTATACTAAGCAATATGTTGTAATAAATCTATGAAATTTCCTAATTAAAAAATAAAAGAAAAATTGTTGATCAGGAGACACAGACTTTTGAAGGTAGATTCGAAGGTGAAGGGCAATTTTGAAAGATCTGCGGGGATCTCGAGAGAAGGACGCTACGGTGGTCGTGACGTATAATTTCCTGGCACCCTGTGCACAGGACACGCAGAGGGCCCGAGTGGAACGTACGGCGAGTGTACTATCTGCGGCGTCCCTCGGCGTGGAGAGGAACGTAGCCGGTCTTTTCTCACGCTCGCTCGCGTCACTTTTCGTCGGGACCGAGCGTGTGTTTTCACTTGGACGGCAGGACCGTCTGGCCTGGAATCTGTGCGAGCTCGTTGCACAGCGCCGATCCGATCCGACCGATCCGTTCCGTTCCGCGTGACAATGCGCCGAGCGTGCTTTAAACTCTCTTAAACTCGCTCAAATTGCCTCTATCCTGTATTACGTCGGCTCACAGACGAGCTAGCCATGACGGTCGACCGGAGGGAGGACAGCAGGCGTTGCCAAACCTCGAGGCGACCTCAGCATCGGATTCTTACAAGGACACGAATTTCCCGATACATTTCCCCGATGGAAAAACCACTTGCTTGGAAATCCTTGCGCGATCGTTCTTTTTCCGAATTGCACTCGGTTGGCCAAGAATATCCAAATTCCTCGACGGATAGATCGGTAACACGCGGGTTGCCGGTCTTTTCGGTGCACCCCACTGAAAATCTCACCGCGACGAAGATAAATGATAAACGGTGTTGCACTGCGGTTCCGATACACTGTTTCGCACACTGCGTAATGTCACTTCGCGTTCGCCATCTGTTTTCGCGCGTATTTTCCACGGTCCTCGGTGGACTGTAAGGGTGAGATCGGCAGAGACGCGAACAGAACGTGTATCGTCCTCGGACGGCTGGCGACTGACTAACCTTACCTTTTCGGTTGGGCCGCTAAGGGGGCGCCACCGTTGATCGGTGACCCTCTCTCTCTCTTTTGCTGGCGTCACACTCGGTTCCCCCCCATTGGGCTGTCGTGACTCCGTTTTCCATCCCTTTCCGCTCGACGCCCCGTAATTTCGTCGATCTCTTTCTCGCCCGCACTCGTTAACCAAAGTCCCCTCGGCTCGTTCCGTCACCCTTCGTTGCTCTTCGACCACGTCTCGCGTTATCCTACTTTCACACAACCGAACGCCCGTAACCGCGTCTCTCTTTTCGGCTACCGCCTAGGGTCCTAGGTCGTAGAAACGATGCGGAATCATTGCGTGCATCTCGGGTCCCTGCCCCTGTTTCCTCTACCGCAAACTTCTCTTCTTTGCCGATTCTATATGGAAGAATTTTGCTAATTCCACGGTCGCACGATATTTCTCTCACGTGTTCTACGGAACAGGACCAACGACGAATTTCTTGCGTGCTCGACGCGTTCTCGAGTCGTGTACGCCTCCATCCGCCGATCGAATAGAATCGCTTTGTGCAGTGAACTTTTACCTTTACGTACATTTCTTGAAACCGTCGGTCGACTCGTTCAGCGAACCTTTTACCTTTCGAACCGCGTTTACAAGTCGGCTTCGCTCATTGACACTTCCACTCGGCTGTGGGAGCTCAGATTTGACCAGTTGCACTGGGATTTGTATCTTTGTGCGAATTCGATATTTAAATATCTTCCAAGTGCTTAACCTTTAAAATGCTGTGTGAGGTTCTATAGAGACCCCAGAAAGTATTTTTCCTTAATAACTCTGTAATTTTTTGTAATTTTTCATATTTTCCCTTTTTTTATACCATAATTATATCAATAAATATTAAACATACTTTACGATAGTATTTTAAAGCTCTTCCAATGATTCATTTTTGCCATTCATGCATAAAATCCGCTGTCCAGTTGTAACAGTACTATGCATCAAAAATAGTATTCTAGCGTATGAATTATTCACAACGAATTACAGAAATAATAAATAAAAGAGAGGCGTTACAAAGCTATCAATAAGAAACTGTAGTTGTTGAAATACCAATATGAAATTGGTAATAAATTAATCGACATTCAATATGATTTTTCCTAAGAAACAAAAATTGCATTATTTGGAAGGTGAATATTTAAATTAAATTTCATGTGATATTGTTGCAAATTTGCTTATTGTCTCCAATTGATCGAACCAGTGCGCCAATAACATTAATTGCAGTTTTAATACAATACACATCAGAAAGAGCTTTTTCGATCGAGAAAAATTAGGGATCCGAAGATGTATGAAAACGATTATTTCATTATTTCACGAGACATTCGACACGACAAAAGATTCCGAGAAAAATATTTCCGATTACATCTCGGAAATCGTATTTCGTTTAATCACCGGAGTCGATTTATTATCATGGGAGTTGTTCAGGGTCGTGTAAATTTGCACGACACCCGAGAAATCTCTCTAATCTGTTCACATGAATATTTACGCGTCGGAGCAAACAGACAGAGGGCAGAAGAAGCGTGCCGTAGGCCCGAGGATTCCGATTAAACGGTATTGACCGGCCCGCTTAGTCGGTTCGAACAACACAGCCCGAAGATGGGCAATTTTCAAATTTAATTTTCACTTGTTTACTCGCGTTGTGCGAACGGTATTGGCTCGCGGGCATCCTCCAGACCCGTCGATGGGGTTTCCGACTAGAATTCCGACTAGGGGATGATCCGGATTTCCCCTCCCCGAGGAGACGAGCCACCGGCCCTCGAGTTTCCTGACCCACGTTACAAATCTAGCCCTCCCCGGTCTAATCCATTATTCCGCATCGGCTGCTAGCAATGATCTCCGATACGTTCGATTTTCGAGAGAGTCTCTCCGATCGCACGTAGATTACAAACGATTCTCGAGTGGTGGGGAGAAGAGGGAGGGACGCGCGAGCGGGCCGAATGGTTGAATGGTCCAGCGAGAACATGAAATTCGCTCCACTTACTTTATGGAAAACAGCGCCGCCATACCGAACAATGCCGGAATAAATTGTGACCCGTTCGAGAGAGCTACAGCTTGCTTACTTCCTCGGAATATTTAAATTGAAAGCCAGCTTATGAAACCCGGTTTCGCAAGCCGGTCATAAAGCTGGATCGCTCCGTTCCGAGGCGAGAGAGACTGCTGTGGGTATACCTCGCAGCGTGTCGCACACTGTCACGAGACATTGACAAAAATGTCCAAATAAGTCATTTTTTGAAAAAAAAAAAGAAATTCAGTAGGAAATTAATTACAAGCGAATCGGTAAGCGAAAATTTGGATGGTGAAATAGTACATTAATTCATAGCGTAACTTGTTTACGTTGTGTTATGAACAAACCACGTTTGTAAGAAATAATCTTTTTAGAAAATGATGACTAAGGGTTGGCTGATTATAATTCATCTTCAGACATTTTGTAATACTCATGCGCAATATAATAATTAACATGAAATGGAACCATTAGATTTTATTGGTTCCCCTAGTCTTTAAAAGAGGATTTAAAAAAAGACACCTCAAAACACAACGGGAATTTTTTTGCGTTGTATTAGTAAGATAGTATATTTTGATATTATGTAAATTTTAAGTGCTAACTCTTGCAAAATACAGAGTTATTTAACAAAATATGTAGAAAGAACTGGTCAGCAGCCGAATACGAATATACGGTTATTGAATAAATAAAAGAATTTTGATATTACATACAGTACGGATACGATTAAACAAATAAAAATTAATGTTGTAATAATCATTGACAATTATTGACAAGAAGGTGACACCAAAGTAACGATCTCGCTGATTTTTTAATATGTTGTCCAGGTCATCGCTCCGAATAATGCTGTAAATGTTTTACTAGCAGATAGTTGTTTATAAAAAAGTTATTAAAAATGTGTGTACATTTTTCCGCAGTAAAATGAGTGTATTTACGAATTCTGATATCAGGTATATTTTGCCAGGATTAAAGGTACACGCTGAGGCACGCTCAGGATTTATGATAGGTCGATGCTATCGAATTGGAAGTCGGTAATGAAGTAATTTTCGAGCCCTGACGAAGTATGATTGAAGTATGTTTAGTTCAGAGTTTAAAACGAAGTTTCAGTTTCGGAAGAACTGAACTGAGAATTCATCTACCGAAAGCCAGCAATAAAACAAAATTTTCTTTACAAATATCGTTTGACACTGTTTAAATACATTACAATATTTATAATAATATCATGTTGAGATTTCTTTCAATATAAATGAAAAAAAAACCGCTGTATTTCATTTCTCTATCATAAACGGAACAAAAGTTATTGAATTTCGTCGAAAAAAGCAGGCATTTCGTGACACTGTGTGTCGCGGCGATCGGTTAAAACGAAAACGACTTTAATATCTCGCGCGGGTGGGTGTTGTCCCGTTACGAATACGAGCATTGTCTTTCGCGATTGTCCGAGGCGACTCTCCGAATATCGAGAGGACATGCCGCGCCGTGTATAAATCATTCAGGGCCCGCAGAGCCATTTGATTCCCGGCCAGTCGAGCACGGGCCGAAGAAGGGGGTGAGCCACGTTGATGTTTATGTGTCTCCGTTATATGATTCATATTGGATGCCACGGCGGCGAGCCCGTGACAGGAGGAAGTTTCAGCTCGCCTCTCAGCAGTCAAACGAACAAAATATGTCAGAAGTGATCCAGGAACCAGTCGGGAACCCAACGTTCGAACGGCCGACACGCAGCGCTTTCAGCGTCGAACACGCGCTTCCCCGTGGCTCGGGCCCCGAGAGAGAGAAAAAAATAACACGCGGAGAAAGAAACGAGTCGGGAGTTGCCCCTTCGAAAGGACGTTCTCTATTTGTCCCACCCGTTTTTCGACAAATTCGGGAATTTACTGGCAAACATAACCGTGGAGAACACGATCGTATATTCCCACAGGCTCGATTTTATCGAACCTCCGAGGCGTTCGGTTCACGGAAACGTTGAAAATTTGATCGGTATTGGTGTGCACGGGGAACCGGAATCGAAAAGTCACCTCTCGTGGCCTATCCCGCGGGGCCACATTCTTCTCGAAATGTTGTACTAAGGTGGCCACATTTGCCTCGATCGAGACAGTACCAAGAGTCAAGACTCGAGACTAGGCTCCGCAGGTGTGGGGAGCGAGTGCCAATTAACCCTCATCCGTCCCTCATTTCACGAACTGAATCTGTCCCTCGGTGTCAAATTGACGCAGTGATTAAAAAAATTGATAAAATAACAAGTCCAACAGTTACTTATCGATGTTTTTTTCATTCAATTTTTCAATTTATGAGTTAACATTCACATGTTAGCATTTAAAACAATAAAAGTCACCAAGTTTTGGACAAATTTACTTGCAAATAACAGAACGGTATAACTTATTTCAGGAAAACTGTGTCAAATTGACACGAGGGATGGATGAGGGTTGAAGGGAAAACTTACCCTCTCTTTGCTATTACCGGACCAAAACTACCTAGTAAGTTCACTATAAACCCTTAAATGCACGATATTTTGTTTACAGTTTCTATTTATGCTATGTATTCTATTAAGCAGTATCTATTTGCCAAACGGCAACACAATGCATTTAAGGGTTAATTAAAAATTTGGGATTTCAGTTTCGCCTTGTTGGGTACTTCAATTTTTACGGTTTTGGGGGTAATAGTTCAGCAAGAAGTTGTTAGGTAGCGACATCATAATTTGAAATCTTATAATTTCGCTTTAAATCGTTTTTTCTTTCGTCTACTGTAAAATTTACATTTTTGGACTTGGAAATATGCACGGGAGAAACCCGTTACGCGACTGGGCCGGAAAATGTGGGGAATACAGTCGTGGAAGAATATGAATATTTTTCTTTTCGGATGAAATAAAATTCTATTATTTTGCAAAGTCGACAGGGGTGGGAAGAGAAGTCGAGAGAAACAGTTGCCCTCTCTTTATTAGTAGAAATTTTGACATTTTGAGTTGTCTACTTCGTATTAAAGAAGAAATCAAGTAGAATTTAATGTAAAAACTGTGTAACCTATCAAAGTAATCTACGATCTCTAGTGAATCATAATTTAGTTTAATCTTATTAATGTAAAAAGTAGGCACTTCTGTTTTTTTGTTTGAAAAATAATATTCTCTAAAATAAGGAATTGTAAGTTACCTAATTCTTACATTCAGACGACGATATGTAAAGAAGAAACGCGTCACGTGACTGTGCCGTGGGGAATAGCGTGGTGGAAGGTAAAGTGGGGGGTCGAGTCTTAATCTGACGACTCTACTGAAGAAACCAGCGAACGAAACGAAGCTGCGCCGAAGAAATCGATGGTGGGAGAAGCAAGACGCGTTCGAGGGTCCCAGAGCACTGTTGTACTGTTACGCTACCGCCTATGGAAGACGGGAAGATCGGTGTCGTATCATAGATCAGATCGCGGTTGTTGCTCCTTTACGGCGATCGCTTTTCGGCCGGCTAATTAATTAGGCACACGATAGGCATTGAAATTCGCCTGGCAATTAAGACCTCAGTGTTCGAGGGACCCGTCCAACACCGAACGTGTTCCAGCCAGCGGAATTATTGCGACGCGACACACACACACACGGACACAGGACGCGGAGGGAGAAGCATTCTTAGAAACAATTCTCCTCCATAATTCATTAAGCAATGAATATTCTTTAAATCGGTACGGCGAGGTTTATTTTCAGCGATTCGCGAACGGCTCGCCGAGTGATTAGCAATTAATTCGAGTAATTAATACGACTCGCGATCAAATTCAATTGTCGTTCTTTCGTCAGACCGATCCTCCGGAGACCGTTCTTGCAACAACATTGCAAAATTAAGTCATTTCGGAAGGGCGCGCAAGCATGCTCGCAAAACAGCGAGTAAGAAGGGAGAGCTGAGTCGTGCGCCCGCGCGACAAATGCAAAAAGGCGCGGCCAGTTCGAAACTAATGGGACCAGATCCGAGCGAGCGAGTCGATCGCAGTTTGTCACGATCGCCGATCGGTCCCCGGCTAGTTATCATTGCCTCGATACAGGCCCCTCCGTCCCCCCCCCCCGCTCCTTTTATTTCTGCCCGGACGAAAAGATCGGTTGGCTAACCGACCGCCACGCGATCCCCACCGCGACCGATCTAGTCCGAAACGGTTTTTACGGTGCGCCGCGGGAAGAACCGGGCCTTACGATCGTTCGCAGCATAATTCCGCCATTCGTTTCGACGTCCAGTTATTTCGTGCAGTTCGAAGGACGAAATAAAAGCTACCGTGGAAGAACGACCGCCTTCCACGAAGAGGAAGAGGAAGAGACGGGGGAGATCAACGGGACGAGGACCGGTAGAAGAACAATGTACATTTTTCATGGGTTCCGCAGAAACCCGCAGAAAAGGACGTACACGCCTGGTGCACGCCGATTCTAATGCGAATCGATCTTCGATCCTGTCCGTGACGTGTTCATCGAGATTTAGTCACCGTCTCGGTATATTTTTCCATTTTCTTCGGAATTATTACCTTGTGAAACTTTCACTGTCATAGTTCTGACATTTCTCTGATTAAGACCAGACCAAACATGGTACAGTTTTGTCTAAATTCTAGAAAATTAATAAATCAACTTTTAATAGTTTGAAGTTTATGAATGAACACATACAAATTGGATAGGTTAGGTTAGTAATTCTTAGTAATTCTTTCATGTAATGAAGTTGATTCTTCTATAAATTTAAAATTGCTTATTAGTTACTTTCATGATGAAACTTGCAGTAAATCATTTTCGATTAACACTCGTAATCGCCTCGAAAAATCGGTATTTCTACGGTACAATTTTGTCTAAATTCTAGAAAATGAATACCTCGATTTTTAATAGTTTGAAGATTTTGAATGAACAGATACAAATTAGATAGATAAGTAATGCTTCCATGTAATGAAGTTGATTCTTTGATAAATTTAAAATTGCTTGTTAGTTACTTCCGTGACGAAAGTTGCAGTAAATCATTTTCGATTAACGCTTGTAATCACCTCGAAAAATCGGTATCCTTATCTGCCGACTAACGAAAGATAATTTTAATTGACAATAATTAAATAGCTCTGCGAGCTCGAGAAGGTAAGTAGGTGGTGAAGCAGGTGAACTAATTGAACGAACGGTTCCGTCGTTCGAGTGGGCCTGTTTTGTCGTTAGCAGTTGCCAGAAATTGATAGAAGCCATTACGAGGTACCAGGTCCGGAGGATTTAATTGGCGCCAAATTGGAACGGCCGGCGAAGATCGAAATCGGCGAAGATCGAGCTGATTGACGAGGAAAGGGACAGAGACTCGGGACGCCCGTTTCTGATCAAAAGTTTACGAGGCTATCAACCGGCGCGATGAAAACATTCTCTCGCGGAATATTAAGAACACTTAATGATGATCCTGCTCGTTCAGCTATTGATACGCGTTCCGCGATCGAGCCTTCGTAACTCGTACGCGCCGGTACAATTACACAGGAATTTTATATTAGAGAGGACAGGACCGTTGATGAAACAAGTGTTCCCGATGTACCAATCATCCGATCAATTATACGTCTGCAAATCGTACACTGTTTGCCCCCATCCCGTCTCTTTTCGCAGATTCCGACGATTACCGCTCCGTGTCAACACGTTACTCGACATACACAAGGCGGAGCACTAACTTTGTTCGCCTCGAGTATGAAGAATATTCATTTTCAGAAACCGAGCTCAAATGAGTTGTAATCACAGCTTGTCAGATCGCTGTAACATCAACTATTGCACATTGATGAAAAAAAATCAGGATCCCAGTTTCGATTTGCAGTTATTGAGATCGTAAGATGCATTTATTTATTATGTTTTTGGGGGGGAGGGGGTCATATATTGTAATAAAAATTACTGAGACCCTAATAGGTACAGTAAAGAATAAGAAAACGGGAACTGTAGGGTCCAAGAAACAGCACGGACACGAGAGTCTTTCTTACAACACTGTATTATTACTAAACTGAGGATTTCATGCATCTACAAAATACAATTGTGAAACTATTAAAAAAGATTTTTAATGTTACGTTATTATCGATTTGTTAAAATTATGAAGAAAAGGAATACATTTTTTCAAGTTGTCTTCTATTTTACGAGATTGTTACAAATAATGAGAATATTTTAAACGAGCATTGTCGATGGATTGTTGATACTGAGGAAAGCAGTGATCGAAATCGACCGAAACCAACGAGGAAGAATGATCCACGCGTCGCGATAAACATGGCGGATTTCGCAAGCGGATTCCGGTTCCCGCGCATTTTCATTCTCCTTTCGCACGGGGCTGCTACACAACATTGTTCCGAATCCAGATCTAGATCATCTCATTGATTATACATCGGAGACTCCGTTACGCGATTACGTTTCACGAGACGGAAACGAGACTACCCTACGGGACTTTGATGCCAGACCCTGGACTTGCAAAAGATGGTTCGCGAGCATGGTGAATGTGTGCTCTGTTCAGTCTACTTTAAACAATACCAGAGTACAAATTATAAAAAAACAATATTATACTGCAAATATTAATGCGGTTATGGTAAAAATAAATGGAAGAGATATAAAACTGCGAAAGTGTTCATAAATGTAAGAACTCATTATAGAAAAATACTGATTTTAAAAGAACAATAAAATACTTACAGAAGTTAGACTTTCTAAGATTGTAGAATACTTGAATGGTCAATATTAAATACTTAAACTAGAGATTTATTTGTTATAGTTTTTCTAAAGCTAGGATTTTAGTTAGAAAAATACTGATTTTAATAGAACAATAAAATACTTGTAAAAGTTAGACTTTCAAGGATTGTAGAAAATTCAGCGGGTAAATATTAATGAAACAATTGATTGAATTGTTTTTCTGAATCCGAGGTTTTAGTTAGAAAAATACTGATTTTAAAAAAACAATAAAATACGTATAAAGATTAGACTTTCCAGGATTGTAGAATATTCAGCGGGTAAATATTAATGAAACAATTGATTGAATTGTGTTTCTGAAGCCGGGGTTTTACTGAAAAATAAAAAATAAATTCGCAGGAGTCTGTTAAGCCTTTTAGCAAACGCGACGCATCTGCGGAATCCGCTTTTCGGCCGCGGTTGAACTCTCCCAGTTTACCGGATTAATCGTACACTTGGGCAACAATTAATTCCGCGTCGGGTGTTGTGTGTCCGGGGCCATGACGTAAACGGATGCACTGCGCGTAAAGTAAGGAGCATAATGCCGG
This sequence comes from Lasioglossum morio, assembly GCA_916610235.2. Lineage (NCBI taxonomy): Eukaryota > Metazoa > Arthropoda > Insecta > Hymenoptera > Halictidae > Lasioglossum > Lasioglossum morio. Next base: position 1,524,870 of record OU744323.1, read on the forward strand.
ATTAACGCGGCTAATGGAACGCCAGTACAGGACGCTTTTCCCACCGTCGCGTCGTAACTGTCTAAATTGGTTGGGCTCGATAATCGTTATGTCAGACGATTCTTGACGATCAACTTCCCCGTTGGACACTCGCGAAATATCGTTCTCAGGCTAACCGCAACAAAATCATGCTACTTTCAACGCGCATTCTATCCACAACTACTGTAGACACGAGTTGCCAAAAGCGACAACCAAAAATGTTATTATATTCTATTAGAAATAAATTCTATATTTTTAAATTCACCGCGTCCACTAAGCGACCTGAGCTCCCTCTGCTCATTCTTTTTTTATCACTTTGTTTTTCTATTTCACTCTCTATGAAAAATCACGTGTATAATACATATAATAAAGCAGTGTGCAATATCATAAATTAAAGTCTGTGTTCATCAAATAAAACTGATTCTGATCCCGGCTGAATATCCTAAACAACTAACTCTAACATATTCTTATAGTAACACAATTATATTTCTTGGTTGAAATTAAATGAACATTGAATGTTCCTATATTACATATTCTTCAGGAATGCATCCTAGTTTAATCGTATTAGCAATTCTCCTGAATTAAGGACTGACGAGTAGCATCGAGTAGTGTATTAAAAAATATACGTTTAAAAACGAAAAACAAAGTTGATCATCATTATATGAATTTATAGTTTATATGAATCTATCTATATTTATTTTGTACACTAACAGTTTCAAAGATGTTGGACTGAATGAATTTAAATAGTAAACCCAGTACGAATAAAAAATATATCGGTTCGCGTTTTAATCCAATGTCGCCATTTGTAATGGAAATAAAAGTAAATTTGAGGGACAAGATTGGTGAGAAGATCGCAATGTTGAAGAGGAGCAAATGATTGTTGAGATACCTGTTCAGGTATGCAATCATATGTTGCAGTTTTTAGCACGAGCATCAGCGTGTCAGATTAATCGTCCAGACTGGCGGACGTACTGTCCGATGCAAGAATTGCGACATTTAACTGTAACAGCAGCCGTTGGCATCGCGTGCGATAAGATTTCGTCGGGATTAAGATTAAAAACGATTGTCACGCGACTTAGCTCGCTTAACTGGTCGAAGGTAGCTGGGATTCTGCCTTGAGGATGACGTCCGGATGGATTACGTTCGCATACGCAGGACGCGTGTACGTCAGGATGTCTTCCATTTGTAGGATCGAGCTCCTTCCGCTGGGGGACGCGGTCGGAGCAAAAAGATCTCATAGATCCGGTCGATGACCGCATCGAGATAACGAAACTACGCAAACCCGGTGGAATCTGCGACGATCCATCGGAAGAGGACGAAATCGTGACAAACTGGATAGTCCGGATGTGAGAATTAATTAGTCGAAGATCCACAGATGTCCCGGGAATTCTAGATCGTTGCACAGATATCACCGAACGCTACTTGTTGCTCCGTGATAGTTATTTATGCAACCAGATTCGAACAACTTGTCCGTCTTCGTTGCTTTTATCGTGAACAAAGAATCAGCTTAAGACGCGCATCTATTGGAAGCGGAGTGATGTAATGTTTTTTTTTTTTAATTATAGACATTTTGGAAATGAAGTAAATTATTCATATATATGCTTGCATAAACTTAAATCAAATGAAATATGCAAATAATTGTTGTTGGATTGGGAAACTAATATTTGCACAGTTCATGGTAATTCAAGTTCAATTTTGGTAGTATTATTGTGTTGTGAATTAATTTTCAAGTCTACTTGATCGTGTGAATAATGTATATTGCTAGGAACTCTGTTTTGCTGTTTAGTAACGAGTCAGATATGATTACTTTTCTTTTCAGATGAAATCAAATTGGATTCTTTTGCAGTGTCATCTGATGAGGGGTGGGAACACATAAATTGAGGGGAAAAGTTACCTCGTCCCAGTTAATAAAGTGGGTACAATAGTCTAAATCTGACGGCTCTGCATTTTTGTAACCGATATTTCAAGCGGCATATAATAAATTAAAATTTCTTTCTTCCTTTGGGAAACTGGAAAAAGGTTCTAATTTTTGTAGCCGTGAAATAATCTCGAGGGGCTTCGTCATCGGAGGCATAATGCGTTTCCATGTACTTCATTAAATTGCTATATCAGACTCTGATTTCTCAACTACATGTGAAATTACTTATAATGGTAGACTAATTATGATCAATCTCGAAGTAACAAGGGGCTGCAGAATTAAATTCTGATTCTTTTATGCTGAATACTTAAACTTGTGAAATAAGGTAATATGTGTATGCATAAATCGTTCTGCTAATAATCATTGAAAATAAAATGAACATTGGGTACACATAATTCTCAAGGAAAAGTGTCGTGAGATCTAATTATATTATTTTGGGGTAAAAATCCGTAATTTTCAGGCCGATTACTGACATTTACTGGATAATCTCATTCTTCGAAAACTGAAATATGGATAAAAGTTTCTTTTCCATGTTTATTTCATTATTTGCATAAATAATTGATTAACTTGCACAGAACGTTGATCTATCTTCTGAACCGTAGCACATAACATATTCAAGTATGCAGTTTAGATTGTTTCTAATTAAAATATGCAAAGGACAGGTTCGATTTCATAACGATCTGTTCTCGGTGTCGTATCGCACGACATATTTTCCCGGACGTATCTCGCATAAGTACTATTTACGCGAACCGACGGAGGGAATCGAACGCGCGTAAAGGGTAGTGATTAATGCGGCAAAACCGTTGATCGAGATCGAGCTGTCAAGGTTACATTCCGTTACACTTCTATGAAGAAACGCCGATGTAAATGAAAACGCCCATTCATTGCTTCACAATCTCCGCGGAGAAACTGGGAAGCCGATTAGCACGGAGTCTCTCTGCCATCCGTGTTAATAATTTCATCAAATTGGATCCGACCTGAATCAACACCTTTCGACACTGTCGCTAGGAGGAATAATTGATAGTCTGCGGCTGTCGTTGCCTAACAATCGCTTAATTATCCTTACGCAATGCTCGTCGCGCTTTTACTATTTATAATCCAGTCGAATACTGTGGGCGGCTGGATCGCTCTCAGCGAAGACAAGGTCTAACTACTTTTTCTAATCAACCGTGGATCCGTGATCTATTATGCTCTCCGAGAGGCTTGCGCGAACAACACGAGGCAACAACAATTTCACATGTTCAGACTAACAACGCGATTATCCAAACCTCTGATTTTACTATTTTTAATCGTTATTATTATTATTTATTATAGACGAACTGAAGCCCTTTTACATAAGTGTTTACAATATCAAAGAAAAGAGAAAGATACAATACTACTCGTGTAATAACAAAGCAGGGACATGCACAAAAAGAAAAATTTAATAATGGTTCAATCGACATGGCATTATCATATAATCCTGCGTAGTTGCATCTTAAAATTTTGTAAAGAATCACTGAACAAAATCAATACAATTATAAATAGCGCATGATTTTGTGATAATGCGATTCATTGGATTAATCCATAAGTAGATATTTAATTAATCCATAAGCAGATTTCGCTTTAAGTGTTTGAAACCCCGCTTTGTTCTCAATTCACGTTCTGGTACATAAAAATTATATTAGGTTGTGACAAAAATATACTGCGACAAGACAATACATTTTGATCAACCCAATACTTAATATACGTAGACGCCATGGAGAATAATTTCGTATTAGTCAACTCAAGTATTTGCGATGAATAGTATGTCCTTCCCAGACGCAGTGGAATGGGTTTTGTTGCCGTTCATTGGCTAGCGACTCTCTGCTACCTCGCAATTGGCGGCACCATCAGGTGGTAGTGATGAGAACACGACGTTACGAAAGAAACACAGTACTCGCATTTGGTCGGTACATTTGATCGAATCAGAACGTTCTATTGAAATTCTAGTTTAGTATTAACCGGTTAAAATACTAACTATTTCTACTACGCCCCATGAGAAGATTGATAAATATTTAATTGAATCTAGACCTGACTGCCAATCGTCGAAAGCACCCCCTTTCACATAACTAAACGTTTTCTAAACTCAAAAAAAAAAGAGAAACATCTAATCAGTAGTGAATCAGAGCCTCAACGTGCAGGGTAAAAACGTTTCGAAGGGTAAAAAGGATGTTCCGCTCGTTAAAAATCCGTGGGTAGATAGAGGATCATGCTAGAAGCGTGAGCTGCACCACCACTTGTCCCGAACGACACCGACTGCACCCCCGACCACGTATTCAGGACACGTAGAGAGCCTCCATCTTGCGACTCGAGCATTCGCCGATAATTCAAAGGTTCCCGATGCGTATCGGGATCGGACGCGAGAACCCAGATATACCCTTCGGGGGTTTCTGTATTCTGTGGCGCGCAAACGAAGATCCTTAATGGTTCGCTTGGTGTGGCTAGACGCGAGAGCGTTGCTCGACGAAATTCGAAAATCTCGCAGTCGGCATTCACGGCACGTAGTTATCGGTCACTCCGCGGCGTAGAAACGGGTTCTTCGAATTGCTCGAGATCTTTGTTTCCCCTTTGTCCGTAGGTCCTTTCCTCGGCCCGATGATGGAAGTGAAACGGGCTCCGCTTCGCGACGACCCAGCTGACCTCGTCGTCTAGCCTCGCCGCGTAGAAACGACTTCAAAGTCGAGCGATCTACGATCTAAGGAATCGTTCTGCTCGTGTATTTACCTGTGTGTTGGAGGCGGCTCGGCGTGACGCATTTCCTAGCACACCTCGTGCACCTATGAATACGATATTGCGTGCGAGAGACGCGCGACATCCAGACGCGGGAGACCGTTTGACGAAGACCGCGGCGAGCCGCAAGGCTGTGAGAACGCCCGACGCTCTTCGTTACATTACTTTCTTCTACTTCGACGTCAAGGTTAACTGCGGCTGCGCAACAGATCTTGATAGCATTAACATACATAAGTCGATCGGGGCTGCCTTGAAATTTTCTAACACCGGGGAGAAACGCTGCCACCACCGCCGCACAATGGTCCAAATTTAAGAATCCTGACCCATTTGGCCAAAAATCAACTTTTAGATATCGACTTCTACTTAACCGACGAAATTGAATAAAAAGTTTCCGAGAAAACGAATCTCAAAGTCGAGCATTTCAGGAATGATGTTTTTTCTCAAATGAAATTGCCTTTCTTCTAAGAAATAATAATATATTTTTTAACAAATGCAAAATAATTTTAATTCCCTATAGTTAAAAATGGCTATTTTTTTAAAAATATGTTTAGTGAAAATTTCATTGCAATATCTCTACTGGTTCAATAGTTATAACCAAATGGGTCACGATTTTTCAATTTCCACCACTGTGCGCCGTTTATTTAGTTTAACAACCGTCCCGAATGAAACTGTTCAAATTCTTATAGTAATATCGGAGGATTCCGTAAGTTCGTGCCCGATACGAAAATAAAAAAATTCAATGGTTAAATTTTAAAGTAAAGATTCCTCTCTAATCGTAGAAAAGAATGGTGACTACATAATTTCAATTAACACTAGAACTACCGAGCACTAAACGCAGTTGGCATACATTGCCATCTAATAATGACAATATGGAATTTATTTAGATTTCGTACAGGCGATATTTAAATATGTACTTCAATAGAGAAGTTCACCAACAAAAATTTCTCAAAAAAACATATTTATACTTTTAATATTTCTAATCGAAAAAAATTCGCATCTGTCATTTTGACTTGTCCGGTAGTTCTAGTGTTAAACGTTGAATCAAAATATTAATATTGTGAGCGAAACGATTGTAACATTGAATACTGTAAAATCGATATTTTCTTCTCACGTGGAATTAAAAAAGGACACACAATTTATCGATTTAAATTGTGAACCTTAATGAGAAGCATTATCCTCGTATACTATCTTTTGCGAAACAATTTCTGTAGTGTTCAATACATCGGATAACCTAGCTGAAAGAAATTTTGCACCACCTCTCACATAACTGAACAGCTAACAGATTATAAATTCTTAAGCGTCGTTCAAGCAAGTTTGACCGGTACGAACCGCTTAAGAATTTGAGGAGAAGGCGAATTTGATACTACCGGACAAGTGTCCGAGAAATCCCGAGTTCGCAATAGAAGCCGCAAAGCGGTGTCGAGCGGAAGGCGAATGAAACAGGTGTGAACACGGCTTTCGGAAAGCTTCGCGATGAATCAGGTGCGAGAGTTTTGCCTAGAAGCCGAGAAGAATTTGACCCTGCGAGGTCAATCACAGCGAGGTCCGAAATTGCTGAGGAGGCCACGGTTTATCAAGATCCGTTGCGTATCCAACGGAGGGCTAAGAAACATCGGTCTCTTCCTTTTGGCTTGCCTCCGCTCAATTAAATTCGACTTCGGGGAGATCATTTTATAAATCACATCCTTGCGCGGACACACACGCGCCATGCACGTGCACTTCTCCGTATAATTCTCAGTTTCGTTGTTCGCGTCGACTTTCAGGCCGCGAAAAATATGAACATTGCAAATGTTGATGTGTTACTTGATTCAGACCGTTGTTCATCAATTTTTTTAAACGTATAGTTACGGGTCCGTCGGTACACCCGTTGTATGGCAGTTGGTAATTGGTAATTATATGATTGAATAAGTGGCGATAAAGAGAAAGAGATAATTTGAAAAGTGTCTATTTATTTAGAGACACAATATTTGTAATGGCATTTTATCGGAATCTGAGACTCAGTGTGAATCCCTACAGTGTCTGGGTTAATTTCTGACGACTAAATGAAGTATAATAGATGTACCAGGAACTCTTAACACATTACCGACCGGTGATTATTGCATAATTTTGAAAAATCTGGTACATATACTAAAAACTTTTTAATGGAACTTTCAATAGTAACAGCAATTTTCATTATGAACTAAAAGTCATCCTCAATAACGTCATCTAATTATTTCATTTAAAATGTAATGTAAAAGAAAAATTCCATGCTTTCTTTTGATACAGCACAATTATTGAGAATCCTATTAATAGGCTTCTGGTAGGTAAACTCTTAAAAGAAAAGGTTTAAGTCATGAATAAATAAAATTGTGTGAACAGTATAAATTTGAAAAATGTCGGCAAATCGATATTACAATAACTAGTAACATAGCACATATATTCTCAATTCCTTTTTGATTTCATATTTCAATCTTCAAATTGATAATATCATTAAATAATCATACGCATAACAAGTTTCCCACGTATTCAATTTCATCAACACGCAATATCAGTTAAGTTTAAATCGCTGCTCCAGATGAATAATTAAAATATCTTATCGCAGCCGTCCCTTTAATCAAATCTTTGTCGCTGAATCGCCACGACTCGACCTTCTCGTCACCAGATCGTAAACACCAAAAAGATGCACAGCGACGTCAGCCAGAACATGTCTCCACCGATCGACTGGCCGGATGTACACCAATTTCGCATTCGCCGCACGGTTGTCCATCGATAATTTCGAACGACGAAAGTACGCCGAAGCGAGCACGTCGCGTGCATTTACTTAAACGCCCTTAAAAAAAAAAAAAAAATGGAGCAGCGAGAGCAATGAGAAAATTGCTGTCCGAAGACTTTCATGCGACGACTACCGTTAACTATCGCCGATTATCGATCTGATCGACGGTACAAAGTATTCGATTATTTGTCCCTCGATCCGAGGGAGAGATCGATGAAAGATCTCTGTCCCCAGCAGGAGACAGAGCGTGGCTCTCGGCCTACCGGCTCGGTAACTATTTAATAACATAGTGGCTCGTAGCAGCACCACCTGGCGGTCAGGCAAGCCGCATCAAAGTCTTTATTAGGTCCAATTGAACATTATTGCTCGTCGAGCGGCGTAACCGGGAAGAGAAGACGAAGGGAAAGGGCGGGAAGGGTCGACGCGGGACGAAAAGGGCGGATGGATGGTCGACTATCGTCTCGAGGCGTCGTTACGCCGCCAGGTATCTGGACAGGTGAAGAAAGGCACACGCATCTAGGTACGATGCTTAATGGTTCGGAAATGGGATGCGCGTACGTCGATGCAAAAGATGATGCATACGCGCGTTAACTACGCGGCCGAGGAGAGGTTGCAGGGTCCAGAGGCAGAGGCGGATTAACAGCGTTAAAGGGAATTATTGGGTAGCAGCGCGATTAACCCTTCGCCGATATTTATTAGCCGGCTAAAGCTCGATTACTCCTATACGGCACGGAGTTTGCTTCGTCCACGTCAACCGGATACCGTTCAATTAACGATGCGTGCCGGACTTCTCCATTTTCCTCTTTATCCTATCGAGTAGGGTTATGCCACCCGGAAATTCAGAATGTTAGAAAAACATCCAGTGTGCAGGTGATCTGTAACGCGAGCCTATTTCTTGGTGCCCGGAACAGAATCTGTACCCATATTTAATATGTTCAAACTGGGAGTATATTGTAGTATATCCTCCTTTATTCTGCTATATTATTGTATACTCTTGTACATTCTAGTATATACCATTGTAATATAATATATTCTTATTATATATTATATAATATTATGTACTAGCAGTATACTAGAATAAATCAGAATATACTAGTATTGTATGCAAGAATTATTCTAGTGTACTGTTGTATACTCTAATATATTTTAGTATTGTTACGAGCCGAGGGTTCGGCAGCTAGCGGAACCGAGGGGAGTTCAGGTTTTGGATAGAAATGTGGAATTTTGGTAGGATGATACACGTCGGACTTGCCGTTGTCTCTTTCACCAACGGGTCGCCTCGTGTGGAACACAGGAGTGGACTTGCCGGTGTCTCTTTCACCACCGGGTCGCCACCTTTAGGGCACGTAGGACTTGCCGGTGTCTCTTTCACCACCGGGTCGCCTCGTGTGTGGAAATAGGGTTAAGTGGACTTGCCGATGTCTCTTTCACCACCGGGTCGCCACCTTTAGAGGGCACGTAGGACTTGCCGGTGTCTCTTTCACCACCGGGTCGCCTCGTGTGGAAGACGGAGTGGACTTGCCGATGTCTCTTTCACCACCGGGTCGCCACGTATAAAGGATGGGGTTGAGGTTCCGCAGACTCGTAACTTGTCTAATTTGAAATGATACACCTTGAGCGGCAAAGGTATATCGTCATAGGATGCTAGTGACTGGGAAATCGAATGAGGAAGAACGTGATTGAATTACGAGTGAATTTCACAAACAATAATATAATCTTTGATATTTTGGAATACAATTGTATAGTGTAAAAATGTCGCGTTCTAATTCTTAGTGTTAACGCACCAAGAAGTGCGGGGGCTATGCTACTACGGAATAAATGCAATGATGAGGAATCTATACCCGATCTTGGTTAAAAGAAATCACGACGTGGACCGACGCGCACAACGTGAAATCTACAGAAGAAAAGCCCGCCCCGAAGGAGTTTCAATGCCCTTATAAAGGGACCAAAAATCGGCCCAGACGAGAGTGGGAGGTTCAGATTAAACTGGGTTCCCGGAACTTATGCAACTCACTGCATCGCTTGCAGGAGCCCAGTCTAGATTGATTAAAAATGAGCCCTTTGTTTCTTAAATAGACTCTCTGTTTCGACTCATATCTCCGGAAGGGTCAAGGGTCGCCAACGGTGGCACCGCATACGTAACAGTATATTGCAATGCATTTCGTTATATTCTAGTGTATTCAGGTATAGTGTAGTACATTTTGGTACATTCTAGTATATTCTTGTACACTCTTGTATATTCTAGTATATCCTTGTATATTCTAGTATATTCTGGTTTATGCTTGTATATTCTTGTATATTCTAGTATATTCTGGTTTATGCTTGTACATTCTGGTTTAGTCTAGTATATTCTGGTATATTCGAGTGTATTCAGATATATTCTAGTACATTCTAGTATCGTCTTGTACACTCTTGTATATTCTAGTATATTCTGGTTTAATCCAGTATATTCGCAGGTATATTCCATTACATTCTAGTATTTTCTGGTTTATTCTACTGCATTGATGTATACTTTCATATATTCTAGTACATTCCAGTATATTCGAGTGTATTCAACTTCATTCTACTACATTCTAGTATATTCTAATGTATTCAGGTACAGTCTCGTACACTGTGGTACAGTCTATACTATATTCTTGCATTAGCGTTTTACATAACAAGCCTACAAGCCTGCGTCCCGAAAGAATGCGATTGAATTTTCAAGGAGGTTATGGCGACCGAAGAAAAAAAAAATATGGGAAGAGTGTCGGAAGACACGCAGTTCGAGGACTTATCAGGAACGGACGATGGAAAGTAAAAGATAGAAAAATGAAGATGTCGAGCAGTCGCTGGGAGGACGATTCGGGGCCGACAAAGCTTTCTCGCGGCTCCCGAGCGCAGAAACAAAAAGAATCGACGATCGTTGTACGTGAACACTTACACCCACCGACGGCGAACCGATATAATTCAATATAATATAGGACCCAGCGACATTATCTGCTCTCGTGCAGTCAGCTCGACTCGGGCCCCGATTAATCTCGACTCGATCTCAACAAAGCGCCGATTTATGTTCTCCGCGCCGATCGCCCTTAAGTCCCCCGTTGGAACCAGTTTTTGGCGAGCTCGTTTCCTTTACGCGGCTCACCCCCTTCCCCTCTCGATCGGTTTTCCTTCTACCTTTTCTTTTTTACACAAAGGGATCCCCCCTGGTCTGGCCTTCCTTAAGGACCTCCCCACTGTTCGTTCTACCACACGGTGGTGTGGTCCTCTGCTCCTTTCGTGACGTTTGTTGCGATCTCGTGATGATCGTATGGGGGGTTGTTGAAAGGGATGTTGATCCTTCGATTTTCTGTTGTCTGGAATATACTGTTTCAAATCTTCTGATACTCGGTTCAACGGGTGTCGGTTAAATCTTCTATGTTATAAGATTTTGCCACGCGATTTTATGGGAGGTGATTCCTTTAAAACACCTTGGAAGACGCTTTTTGAAGTGAAACTTCTTTTGACAGGGTGTAAGCCTAATTCGCGTTATGGAATTCGCGGCATGGAAAAGCGTAACAGTGAAAAATGGGGGTTGGGACCCCCCTATTCTCTCCGTTCAGAGCGGTGAGTAAGGCTACTTTTAATATGCTAAAGTTCTACAGTTGAAAATGGTAAAATTGTAAATTCGGGAAAGTGCAAAACTGGGAAATACTGACATTGGAACATTGTCAAATTTTAAATATGAAGAGTAGAAAATTGTGAAACGTTGGAATTGTGAAATTCCAAAGCAGTAGCAAATCTTAAACTGTAAAACTCTAAAGTTGCATAGTTGCAAACTGTAAAACTTTGAAATAGCAAAATCGTACAATTATAAAGTTCTAAAGTAGAAAATTGAGAAACTGTTCCATTGTAATTTACAACTGATTTGGTCCAAAATTTCACAAACTGAAAACTATGTAAAAATTAGAGCTTCACCTTCGCACGGAATTAAAGTTAACTCTTTTTACGTTCGCGTTCTTCATTGGCGAACAGTTTTCGCAAAGGAAATAGTTACATTCAAGAAAATACATTTTTGGGACACTGTGTACGAACGACTGGATAATTACGTGAACGTGTGCGTTAGAAGGAACCACCCCCTGAAGAGCGAGATTTCGCAAGTTGAATTTCAGAGTTTCGAGACCTTTGTTCCGTGCGACGAACGTCCCGTAACGAACGCGCGATTTCACTTTCTGCAACTGTTGCGAAGAGGCTGGCCAGTCGTTGGGGAGCGTACGAGATCGGTCGAAAAAGGCGCGGCTGGCTCTTGGTAGAAAAGTGATTTTTGAGGCGTCGGAACGTCGAATTACGAGCAAATCCGTAATGGGCCGTGGGATCGACTCGATGGATCCTCGTTGTTCGGCGTCATTATGCGCTTCACGTTCCAGCGTCCGTGCTCAATCGGTAATTGCGACAAAGACGAACGACACTACCGCGGGTTCTCTGCACCCTCATCACCAAGCTCGCTGGGCCGCAACGATATTTCGAGAGGTCGACGCGACGTGCATGACCATTCTTCCCCCCCCCTCCCTCCTGTTCTTTTTTCCAACGCGAGTCATCGTCATCGAATCTTCTGGCGCGAACAAATCGAGCGCATCTGCTCTCGCGGCCTCTCCGTCGGGTCTCGGACGATTAAGCAATTAATGGAACAGTTTACACGCGTTCTTGGAAAATATTCACGGTAATTCCGGTCTTATATTGCCTTTGATGTGGTTTGATGACCGCTCGAAATCCTCCGCTACGAGGAAACCTTAAGTGTCTCGAGAAAGAACACGTACAGCTACAAGATGTCTTTCCACTCTTCTCGTACTTCAGCCAGTCGTTTACACGCAAACGCCGAATCATTCGTATAAAATATCCGACTGTGATGACTGTGTATATTCTACGATCGGTGATTAATTTATTAGAGTCATTTGCATACATTTTATGCAATGAAATTCTGAATCAAGTAAAATCCGTTACTTGAAATTTAAAGTCATCAGGACCCCGTATTTTAAATAAATATATTTAATATGTAACGATATAAAATTTATCATTACTTTTCATTTTTGTTAATAAGTTTATGACAGGTTTTTTGCAACTTCTATTTGTCGAACTTGAGTTTGACGGCTCCGAAATTTTGATTTTGTCTGGTGCTTTAGAAATTGAATTGTATTTAGCTATGTAATGTGCAATCTGAGAATCCAAAAGAGCTATTTAAATCTATTTAAAAGCTACTTCAGATATGAAGTAGCTGGATTTTAAAATAAGTCTTTGTTAATTCCTGATAAAAAGTAAAACATTTTTATTCGACACGCTGTTATATTAAATAGTAATGTCCTTTATTTGATCGATGAAATGTCTAGATTTTTCTCCGCGTGTTAATAATTCAAATTACAGAACGAAAGTAGCCTGAAAATCTGTTAAAAAAGTGAATCCACTATCGAAATCATACTGTCCGTGCATCAAAGTAAGACGACAGTCCAAGTGGCCATCAATTTATAATATTCGGGTTCGTCGAAGCCATCGGAAAGCTGTTTGTCTTGCCTGAGCAACTGAGTTTCACTGTCCGGAATTTAATAACAGAGTATAAGCTCGCAAAAGTACCGAATACATTACGACGGTGTCTGTATGCTGCGTTACGTGTTTCGCACAAATGTAAGACTTCAATCAATTCCCGTCGCTGGTACCCTCGTCTGTACGGTACGCGCCGAATTTCAGAAGGGAAGACACTGACGAGATTAAAATCTGCCCGGGACGGTGATCAAAATTTATGTTAAGTACAAAGTAGCCGTGATGCGTGTCTGTTCCTCTGTCAGAAGACCGGCGGGGATCAAGATCGTCTTATCCGATCGGTCATGATGCGTGAGGCTTCAGAAAAATTTTCGAGAGCGCGAGAAAATTGCGAGATCCCCAACCAAAATCGTCAGATTAACCCTTCTGCAGTCAACGAAAATTTATAGATTATTAATTCTATTATTAATTCATTCTAAATTAATTCGTTATTAACATTTCAAGAGTTTCAATTCTCACAAACCTCCCAAAGTTTGAAGGCTTTCAAGATTTTGAAGACAACGAAGACTTTCAAGACGTGCAAGATTTTTAAGAGCTCTGAGCTTCGAATTATTTGTCGAGTTATTCGAATTATTAAAAGCGACTAATCCGATACTGGCAGAGAGAGAGAGAGGGTAACTATATTTCCCTCGATCACGTGACCGGGAATCAAATGGTGGAAACGTAGAAGGGGAAGGAAAATGTCGACCTCGAAATGTTGGCCACGTGAAATTGAGTCGCGCTGTGTTTTATCGGAAACGACGGCGACGTGAGAGCGCAATTTACGTCCGCAGAAGATATGTAAAATGGTGGAAGGGGCCGTTAACGATGTCGTTCAACTTACTTGTAAGATCCGTGAATGTTCTTGCAGGAGCCGTGTATGCACGGGTCCCTGTCGCACTCGTCGATGTCCTCCGCGCAATTCGGACCCGTGAAGCCGGGTGCACACGTGCACTCGTAGCTGTCTTCGAGGGACCGACAATCGGCCCCGTTCCGACATGGCGACGAAGCACAGTGGTCTTGTCGTTCGCAGTGGTCCCCTGGAACGTGGCAGAAAACAGATAATTATATGACGAGTGGTCTTGCGATTCGACGGCGAATAAATGTTTCTTCTTTGTCGGTTCAATTAGTGAAGCTCGAAGACACTGACAATTTCAACTAGCCTTCCACATTGAAAATAAAAATAATTAAATAATGAATCGATTCTAAAAGTAATGATTGAATTAATCGAATACGATTACATTAATGAAGGAATGAAATATTTCAATTAACACGTGCTATTGCGATTTGTGTCACCATGTTCGCTCAAGTAAATGTTTTTTCTTTGTCGATTCAATTAGTGAAGCTCAAAGACACTGACCATTTCAACTAGCCTTACACATTGAAAATAAAAATAATTAAATAATGAATCGATTATAAAAATACTGATTGAATTAATTGAATACGATTACATTAATGAGGGAATGAAAAATTTCAAATAACATGTGCCATTGCGATTTGTGTCACTATGTTCGCTCAAGTAAATGTTTTTTCTTTATCGGTTCAATAAGTGAAGCTCAAAGAAACTGACCATTTCAATTAGCCTTCCACATTGAAAATAAAAATCATTAAATAGTGAATCTATTATAAAAAAAATACTGATTGAATTAATTGAATACGATTGAATAATTGAATTATTTCAGTGCTAAGATCACCGGTGAGACGATGATGAATTTGCTTGGGATTTCGTGCTCGGTTATACTCCATCGCGAAGGGAGGTATCGTTTAAGATGGCGGCAACACTGACCAACTCGTTCCGTCTACCTAAAGTCACATCCCTATCTTCCTCCAGGTCACTGATTAGTGGAACTAATTACTGGACTCGCTGCTCGCTCCCTTAGATCTAAGATGTCTCTCTGCTCCTCGATCTGCGCGTTGCACCCGCTACGCGCCAGTGGTTCTTAAATCTCAAAGTAAGTCTCGACTGACGAAAGTACTTTTTCGATAAGATCAACTTTCTAGATCCTTCATACATTCCTTCGACTTATTAACAAATAGTGCCTACCTAGAATTTGTTTTTGTTAATATCGATTCTATCATTATTTCCAGGCACTAATTTACACCAATCTATATAATTTTAATAGAAACAGAATATAGTACTTCTATAATATATTATAGCATAGTGTTAGGTATAATAAATTTCAGATTGTAACAAAGCAATTCCTTAGAAAAGTTCATCAAGCAAATATTTTACGATTCTGAAACTAGTTAGAAACTCTGACTGATAAATTAATCGATGAATGAATACGAAACGATCCGTGTGTTTTGATTTTGTTCTTGCTTTTGGCACGCTCGTCAGAATCGAAGAAAAGGATGCAAATGTGAGAACCACTGGGCCAAAGGTACCGCCACAGCGAAATGCCGCATTGCTCTCCGCCAATTATCCACCACCACCAACTTCTCTCTTTCCCTGTGGATTCTCTTCTCTTACGTCCTTTCCCCCTTCCCCTTTCCCGCCAAATTCCTCTTACCCCTAGATTTATTTGTCAAGGCAGCACGTGCCCGTGTGTAAAACCAGCCCATAAAAAATACCCGTTTAGCCTTGCTCGTAACTTCCGCAAGCCGAACAAATTCGTGCAAACGAACATTCGATAAGGGTTGAAGCTTAGCCACATTGGTGTAATCAGGTTCGATACAGTTACAACAGAATCCAAATTGTTCTTTTGAGAAAGAAAAATTTTGAGAAGGTAAAAAATATTGGTTTAATTTACACAAGTAAAGTTAATAGCAAGTATGTATCAATATTTTCTTCAATTTCAATCCATCTATATTACATACTTTTCAATATATATATATTTTTTTGGTTCTATTAGACGAAATATTCTTTTGAAAAAGGTTCAAACCAGAACCGAAAGCATTAATTTAAAAATATTCAACATTTGCGATCGATATAATTGATTACGTAACAAATATTGTTCGTAATAATTTAATAATATTTAATTGTTTCAGTAATATACACATATATTGTTTTTATTATCTAATATGGAAATCAATGATACGCAACACGTTCTGGAGTATTCTTTTCAATGAAATCTTTAACAACAAAGCCTCTCTTTTTATTTTGTTTCACAGAAAAAAACTAGATGGTTATAAAAGGAGTTTACTGTCCATGAAAATTAGAAATACTAGAAAATAAAATGAAACGCATCGTCGTCAATATTTATGGACATTTGTACTCGACAAGTTTCCAATTTTTATGTATTAAAAATTCAAGCGTCGTATGTAGAAGTTATTTTAATAATTTTTTGGTCATTTTACCAATACAGTGCTACCCTGATTTCCGTTTCAGTCAGAAGCGACCTTCCTCGATGTTCACGATTATCTCGCTGATCGATCGATTTATGGTCGACGTTTCTGCCATTCTGTTTGCCCGATCAGTTTCAGCTTCAGCATTCTCGGCAGAATGCGTCACCGCGCGATCGCTACGAATCCTTCGGGTCAGATCGCGTGCTTTATTTTCCATTCACGGGATCATATCTTATTAATGAGCGAAACAATGAAAATAGCAGGACAGTCAGGTTCTATCACTCCACTAATCGCGTCACCTTGCCGCTCGATCTATGCGAATTGATTCGAGCGCCATTCATTTCGGGATATAGCGGATATTAAGGCCCATTTGTCTTTTATTGTTTTTGCATTATGGCTGCGAACACTTGTGCAACTTCCTGTTCTCGTGAAGCAATGTGCAGGATCGTTTTATATATACACATTAAAAGCTATACAATTAAATCTATACAATTAAATAATTAAATCTACGGTATTCTTATGTTTCCCGTCTTGACTTTGTCACAACAGTTACAGTTTAGTACAGTTCAAACCTTCTTATTGACAAGTACCATTTCATTTACTTTGATTTTCATTCTGTTTTCTCACAATTAGCAAGTATGTATAACTACCTAATTATCATAACTATTAAATAGTCAGTTTAATGAATAACAAATTCTATTATATTAATATTTTCACAGACGCGGACTTTTCTTGATGATGGTTCAAAACTGAACCGAAACGTTGAAATGATAATACTACAAAATTGCTAATTTCTGTATCTTTGATCGAACCTGTAGCACCGATATCATATAGTGCATATACAATTAAATCTACTGTTAAAAACAGGATGAATAGCAACATTTCTGGGACACCCTGTATATTAACAATCTATTACGCAATCAAAAATAATTACAACTAAGAATTCTATACAGCAAAAATAAACCACTATAAAATTAAATGATTAGACTATAAAAGCATTAAACGCGTAAACGAATGTTTAAAACTCGAGATGATTTAATTCTCGTGATATCGCTTTTGTCAAGTACGATGTAGAAACAGGTGATCGAGACAGGTACCACTTAATTATATATGCGGTTCAGTTTCGCAAAAATAAACTCGACCAGTTTATTACTTTAAAAGAATTTTAAGTTCGATCGGTCGATTCGTGGGACAGGCGAGAGTTTCGGGGTACGGGTCTCGAGAATTTTTATTTTCGCTGTCGAAAGTGTTTACACCTTTCGGCGACATCGGAGCACCTTATTGAGAGAAGATGTTTCTTACCTGTGTATCCACTGGAGCAGGTGCAAACGTATTCTCGGAGTGATTTCAAATGGCATGTGGCACCATTAAGACAAGGCGACGAATCACACGCGTTATCGATCGGAATTTCGCACAAACTCGCGGTGAAACCGACTGGACAGGAACAGGTGAAAGACGGGGTGCCACCCCCGGTGGTCTCTTTCACCCTGCAGGAACCACCATTTTGGCAGCGTGGCCCCGTGTGGCAAGGGTTCAGATGTTGACAGTACTCTCCCACGTATTTTGATGTACAACTGAAACAAAAATACAAAATCCAATTTTAACATTGCGCTGCACAATTATCTCTGTATTGCAATCGAATTCCAGCTAGTAGAATATCATGATTTATACTTCACTAGAATTATTATGTCGATAATATTTGTTTAATGTGATGAACAAATTTAATAGTCCCAATATTTTGTTCAACTGTTATTATATTTATTTGGTTTTTTCAGACGCAAAAATGTCTCTCTTGATTCATATTGTGATCGAAACGTTGAGGATGTGCTAATTATTTGCAAATTTGTTGTTGTTTATTTAATGTTTGAACAATAATTATATTAAAGATGTCGCTCATTTCAACACATTACACTTCGGTATAATATATTTAAATTAAATGTAGTTTTATATACATTTTATATATTATATAACAACTTGATCGATTCATTTATTAGCTGCCTCATTTTAATGCGACATTGAAGCTATTCAACAGAGCAATAACAAGGGCTTTTCACAATTTTTATCATGCGTGTAAATTTTAAACACATGTTCCTCGGAGAACTAGATTTTCCAAAAGTCTTAAATAATGAGAAACTGAACTATTGAACATCAAATACTGAACATCAAATTCATATCCATAAAATTTCAAAAATCATAGGTTCAAAAGAAGAAATGGGCTAACCATTTTCTCTTACTTCAATATAAAAAGAGATTTCACATGCGAATAAAATCCATTGACATCGAAGTGTCAACAAATTCGAACATTTCTTACATTTAATTAAATGGTGGTTTCCTGTTTCGTTACGAGACTAGTGACGTTTCATACAGTTCTCGCAACGCGAGATTCTCTTTAAAAATGGACGGCCATTCAGCGGTGGCATCATTTCGGTTTTAATCTTTGCGGAGCAAACTCTAAAACGCTTTCCGGCCATCTAGAACGTTCTCTCAAAGAGACCTCTAATGCCTTCTCGCGAAATGGAACGGCGATCGCGTTGCGGTCAAGGTTTCCACGAAAGGTCCAGAAAGCGGAAGACGCGATCCTTTGTGGCCAGGTTGCCAACACGTGTTATTATATCCTCCAAGTGTGTATCTAAAATTCGTGTTGTACTCTATCCGCGCAAGGTTGAGAGAAACTCTTTCTCGAGCCGTATTTCGGCGGGCTGCTAAACGATCGAAGCACAGCCTATTCAAAGAAACGATCCGCCCTTGCCAATTACACGGCTCGAGCTTTGCTCTCCCTCTAATTAAACTTCTTCTTTATTATTTCACGTAATCGGTCACTTCCGTTCGCAAACGCTGAGCTGTCCACGGTAAAAATCTGGAAAACTCTCGGGGACCGAAACGAAACCGCAAGACATGGCTTCGATACCGTTCATACTAATATTAACCCTTACCACTCGACTGCTGACTCAGAATCAGCATTAAAAATTGTTGTACCATTATTCAAAGTATTATTTACATTATTAAATTTGTTTCAATCTAATCAATTACTAAACATTTAAGTATTTCATGAGGTATTATATCAATTTCATCGTTACTTTAAACACTATTTGCAAATTACCAGAATAATGTTTTCCGACGTTCCAAGCTTATTTCAGATCATTTTCAAGAAGAATAGAAGAATTGCGTCTATAAATGATTAAACTTAATTACGTTTTGTTGTGCGTTTATTTAAAGAAAAGGAAAATACTGTTACCTACTTTCTGAGTGCAAAAGAAAATGTTTTCTTTATTTTCTTGAAATTGTGCAAGTTTGACGAATTTTCTCAAGGTTAAAAACCATTCGTATTGTAATCTCCCTATTTTTTCCATATTCTGCAAAGATTCAGCTATCATTTTTAAAAAAATTCATTGCTCTACCTCATCTCTATCGAAAGTTATTCCTTTTTAAATCGAGTTAGGTCAAGTTTTCCCAGTGTGGGGCGTTTAGATAAATGTCCGAGGGGTCAGTGACTGCGCCGTCCAACGAAAAGGTAACGCCAGGCGCCCTGCCGGGCCTTTATAAAGAAAAGCTACTTTCTAATGGGCCCTAATGATCCTAGGTTCGAGGACTCGTATTGTAGTCCCTGATCGATCACCCTCTCTTTCCCGGGAAGCGATCGATACTCGAAAGAAACTCGAGAGAGAGAAACGGGTCTCTATAAGGGCTACTTCCTCCGATTGCGTGACCATAGGTATTCTTCGACTCCGTGTGGTCAGGCTGCGTGATTCACTACGCCTATTCTAATAGACATCCCGCGTCGAATACTCCCTCTCGATATTTTCTAATGACAATCGACTAACTAGAACGACTCGTTCACCTCGGCTCTCGAATGCTACGGAATTACAGTGTCTCCCGCGACGTGGAATTTCATGTGTGCTCGGCCGAGCGAGTCGTAAATTGTTCAATCTAGACACGGTGATACAATACTCTCGCGTTCGAATGAGTCACAGTAATTTGCGTGTGAAGAACGATGTTGATTTCACGTTACTTCGGAGAGCCTGGTCTATTTTCGTAACGCTCGGTGGACCTGTTATGGGCAACCCTTTATAGGGCGTCATCGGTCCACAGTGCCACCAAACCACTTCTTCTTTTTTTACTTAATTGGACATCTCCAGTTATGACGATAAAATGAGTCACATTGTCGGGTGCTTGACATTCTTCGATCGAAGCTTCAAATATTAGAAAACAGAAAGATATGTATTTCTTGTTATGTTAATCATTGAACTCGTTGCTTGTAAGAAATTGTGTATTATCTTTTCAATAGTCCAGTTCTTTCACACCGAAAAACAATGATGTATTCCTCCTTCAACAGTTCCAGAAAAATTTGAAACATTAAACGTTTCATTTAATCTTTCACTCCACATACGATATTATAATTCATAAATATGTCACTTATATCGATCGTATTATTGTCGATGATTATTTGATAATTTGCAAAATTGTTTTTTGATTTTCTAAGTAATAATTGATCGAACCGTAGCGCCGAGAACATTAAACATTTATTGATATTATAATTCATCTGTTTCTTAAGAATAAAACTAAAACTTCAAAGAAGATATTCTTACATTCAGCAAGCTGCATTTATTTTTACTTTAGTCTACGAAAATCTGCGAAAACGATGTTTAGTAGAACCAGAGAATCTAAGAAACAACACGGACCGGAGAGTTTTTCTTAGATCAAGGTTTTGCTGTATACATATAACGAATTTACACTGCTCGAAATTTATGTCGTTTTCCTGAACAGAAATGATGCACATTACAATTCACTATGCTCAGTATTCTTCGAACAAAACATTCTACTTAACTTTATATAAACAGTATCAAATAAAATTCATTATTGACTATGTGGAACAGTATTTTATGGAAATATTGCTACACACAGCTAAATAGAAATATTGTAAACCAAAGTTCTGTCTCACTGACACCAACTACATGGTCAAAATGGTCACACTCTTCTTCAAGGAGTTTAATTAATTTAATCAGATTTTATTCATTATCTGTTGCTACACTATAGATATTATTGAGAGTAAAGTCATACTCTTTTAATACATCGATTACCAGGTCTTTTATGTTAGAACCTGTATGTCTTTCAAGCGTGTCTTTCAGGGCGAGAGTTCGAATAACAAATATAAAATATTATAATAAAAATATATAATATAAAATTAAAATATACTGAATATTAATGCCCATAAAAGATCTCAATACGAGTACATTTATTCATAGTATTCTTCAAATGAAATATTCACTTCTACTTTACATTTCGAATGAAAATCGATGAATTCGCGGAACGCTGTTTATGAATAAACGATTGACAGAACGAGTAAAAGAAGAGAGCTGCAGGCCATTGTCGGTGGAACACAGCTGGTTCCGAGTTAGGTTCACGCGCAGCTTCTCTCTCGGCTGTTTCTTGGTTCTGGCGTGGATATCGAGTATGCGAGCGCTTAGAAAGCCGCAGCCGGTATCTCTATAAACGGAAGCGACGATTCCACGGCCATTATTTGTTGGCAGCGGGTTTCTTCTGGACTTAGCAGTCCAGCTTGAGAGCACGTTGAGCACCATCGGCTGGATTTATTGACTTCTATCTGTGAATATTCCTTTCGAAGCACCGCAGGGACGTAACGAATACACCGCGGTGCCACTGAGTGTCGCGTGTACAGACGGTACGCGCGTGTACCACCCGCGGGATCTATTATTTTAGCCATGAAACGACCGATTCCAAGAGGAAACCACGCTCGCGGCGCTGCATTTTCTAACGGTGCAACATTGCGGCCGCTTATTTGCAAGAATAGTAACAATTGCGGGAGTCTAGAAGCAATTTCGCTCTGAACGTGTTATCCGCTCTTCCATTTAAATTCGTTCGCGGAAAACCAAACGTGCTACCACCGTTTCTGACATCCACAATAATATAGGTTTGTTGGAAACTCTTCTTGAATTCTTCAAAGACAATTTTATTAAATTGATTTTGACCCTTTGCATTACAATAACACGTCTCGAAATTGAATAGTGTAAACTGTACAATGTTTGACAAACTAAGACAAAATCGTAGTAAAAATCTTTTTATCTTTTTTTTTTCTTGAAATGTTTACACGACCTTCACTTTCTATTATTTTAAGCTGAGAGAGATTTTTTATAAACCTTTTATTATAAAATATATTCAGTGCTAACAGTCGTATGTGGAACTCTGTTATGAAAACTTGCAACGTTGCTTTGAAATATAAATAAGAAGCAATAAAAAATGATTTTCTATACCAGTAATTCTTAATGTTTGCTGTTTAAATCAAAAGTGGCAATAACTACTGCAGTGTCAGATAAAGAAAAGAAAAAATTAAAAAGATACGCAATGGATGATAGAGTAGTCTTTTACGAGGCATTGTGCAAAATTGACCGGTCACGTGATATTCCTCGAACCACTGCGCACGCAGCCATCTCACCATGATACCGTGTCAAGTACACCGTAATTATACCATCGCGTACGCGTCGCTCTATGAAAGCGAACAGTAATTTTATTAACAAATGCGGGACACGCGTCGTATGATTCAATCAAAACGCACTTCAGACTTGCAATTTTTCACGCGTCGCAACACACAAAATTAACAGCGTCCTCGCTGTTCAAACTATTCGTTTAAATGTACATTATAAAAGAATAGAATTTGATTTGAGAAGTACAACATTCATATTTAACCCTTACCACTCGAGTGGCGACTCAGAGTCACCACATTGCTATATCATTATTCAAAACACGTTTTAGATTATTAAATATGTTGGTATCTAATCAATCACTAAACATTTAAGTATTGGAGGAGATGTTACATCGATTTTAAGTCCATTTTATAAAATCATAAGGAATGGAAATATTCTAGGTCGGAAGAAATGTTTAATATTCTAGTTAAAATAGCTTCGAGTGCAAAGGGTTAATAGATTTATTTTTAAAGTAATCACTAGACTGCGGATCTTCATGAATTTATAGTGTCCAGTGAAATAAAAGAAAACATAGCAACAAATATTAACATCTCCAGTCTATGCTTAGAGTAAGAAATTTTATGGTTAATTAAATTGAGCTCGTTCCTGATGTTTGTAAAATAATCTAGAAAAATTGAAATTTGCATGAAGATTTGCAGTCTGGTAATCTCCACGAGACTTTCTTCCATTTTTCTTTGTGCTTAACTAAATTTTAACGACATCTCCATTATATGCTTACCGTAACAAATTTTCTTGGTTAATTAAATTGAGCTCGTTCTTGACCTTTATAAAATAATCTAGAAAAATCACTATGAGTCTTTATTCCATTTTTCTTTGTTTCATTTCAGAATCGCCCGAACGTCTGACCCAACTTGTCCACAGTTTTGAAAAACCTGTCCGGAACTGTTAGACGTGCGTCACTTTTGCGAGCCAGACCATTTGGCCAAACTCGATGCTGGATTTCTACGAACCATCGTCCGGAAAGCCAGGACCACCAACGTACAGCTGTTCCGAGCGTGTACGCTACTGTTGCTTCCCGTGTATTCATCTGCACGCGAATATGATTGCATCAAGGAGTGTGCTGTACGCGCAGCATGTATCAATCAGGGACTTCACGGGCAGTAAAGTTCCGTCCGGTAGCATCATCATTCTGCTTTGTTGCCGGTCGAGGAGCAACGTTATTCAAAAAACGAAGAAGAAACGGAGCCACTTTATGGTTGACCATTCTCTCTGGTAATGGACAACCTCCAAGCGGTTCCAGGACACACTGCCAAGATTTATTTCGCTCGAGGTTCTCGCGCATCGCGACTATCAATGCCGATCTACGCCCGTTCAATCCTATCGTCGTACTATCAAAACAACCGTTGACGAACTCGGCGCACCGTAATCGTCAAACCACGCTAAAAAAATCGTTGTCTGATCCGCCATTACCATGTGGAAACGGTTGATAATGTTATCAAAACTCGAGGTAATTAGACGAGCATATTCCGTATTTCGTGGAGACGTTAAAACTGTAAGCAAAGATTTCTCACAGTAAACCTTGAAATCCGATCGAAGAACAGTTTCCGACCAGAGCTTTATCTTCAATTTGATTGAATTTATATGATTAATAATAATATAGATTGTCCCGTACTCCTCAGGCAAATTAATTTCTATGTACCTGGCACGTGTTTTGAGAAATAGAGCAGGATTTCAAACAATGAAATCCAAATCCTCATATGGAGTAATAAATCCATTAAATCGCATTATTGCTAGCTCGAACATATTTTACAAATTATTATAGGTTTGGTTTATTGATAAAATAGTGAATTTTTTATTAAAAGACTCGGAATTTTCCTTTGATCATTACGGTTTAGAATAAAACAAGTCATTTAGTTTACAGTTACGGTTAGATTTAAGAAAATGTTATTTTTTTTGTTAGAATTTAGAATGCGGAATATTGTGACGTACTATATATTATAATTAAGTGTATTAGATAACGATTCGGTCATAGAACGAATAAAGGACGGGAAACACTTGCCAAAAGGGAACATATTTTAAAATAATATCGATCTTTTTAATGACATGTTACAGCCATTTAAAACAAAATTGCTCAATACTATTCGTTAATCATACCTGTATTCGTTTAGTTTCGCGCGGTCCATTCTTTTGTAAATTTTAGTTAAGACTTAGGTTAAGATTTTAGGTTAAGACTTTCATTTCTTTTGTTTGTTATGTCATCTTTTTGTTTTTATCAGTTATACTGTAAAAACTGTATATATTTGTATAAAAGGACCTCGGTCCGTATATAATAATAATAATAATAATAATAATAATAATAATAATTTCTCGTTCGCTGATCTCAGAATCTCTGTTCCGTTTGCCAATACGAGCAGAAGTCGAGTCTATAAGGATAGATCGTTCGCCGAGAGAGGGCAAGAAAATCCCGCCGAAAGAAGAACGGAAGGACGACTTGTATTTGCGGCAGGATCGTTGCCAGGACTCTCGATCAGTCTGTAAACACTCGGCCGGAATGTCGCGGGACCGATCCGCGCCGCTGTCGCTCGCCGACGCGATGCACAGTCGAGTGACAGTGAATTATGCCGCGGACACGATGAATAGTCGTCGATACTAGAACGATTCCACCTCCGAGTTTTACGCAAAAATACCGGACAACCGCGGACGTACATGTCGCAAAAACCTGCAACCCGCGTCTCGGCTCACACCGCGGAGAATCCGACAGGAATACGTCGGTCTGATCAAAAGCTTCCGATTCTCTCTAATTTCCAGATCGAACGGAATCAAATGATAAAACTAATGAGCCATTCTTTTTGAAAGTGGGCCAAGTCCATTTTCGAGAATAACCAAGCTAGCAATTTTAATATTCACATTTCTACGTTATCTTTTTATTGTGAAGCAAATTGTAACTAATATATTTTAAATCACAACGATTTTGTAGAAAGGAAATTAGTTTATAATAGAATGATACGAATATTTATCTTGAAAGTAGCCCAAGTCAATATACAGTTGTTGAAACTTATCATTGTAACAGATTAGACTGTATGAAACCGTATGTTTCGTTACGTATTAAGATGTAAAGTATAAAACGAAGTTCAACAAAAGCATTTTATTTGTGCAATGAACCGAGTGACATCTTGAACGGGAATATTGAAAATGTTTCTCCCCGGCTGTCAACAGGTATAGAATAAAATGTAAGCATATCGCAAGCGACACACGAGTTTTTAACGCGTCATTAACTCTTTATTAAATCGAACATTTAATAGGATTAAAGGATCCATTATCACGTGACTCGTCTGCGAGCTTAACCAATACATTTCTCGACGGCATTTATGACAGCAGTAAACCCATAAAGCCTTCATCTTTCGCGAATACGAGATCCTCTTTATACGACTTTTCTACAGATCTATAATCGTATTTACAACAGCATTTTAATTGCGTTTAAATCTCGCCGAGATTTTGTACAACTTTACAGCACAACGAATCTTCGCAACAAAATTCACGGGAATTTCTATTTGCAATCGGATGGACTGTATCCAACTGTGCAAAGACAGAAGTTCCTCGAATGGCGAGGATACGCCGATGAATCAGTGAATCTGATTTTTGCAACAAAATAATATCGTATGTTGCATTATCAGTCCGATCTGCGATCGAGGGATGGAGGATCATCAGAAGGGGTCTTGCTGCACGTATAATATCCTCGAATCTCATCGTGATCGAGGCCGTACGATTTCAATCATCGTTTGTTATTGTCAGTAACTGGTATATATACCCATCTCTCGCAGCTCGAAGCTTGATAAATTGATCGACATACACACGATCGAGATCTCGAATCAATGATACCGCGGAGTCCAGAACCAGCACACCCTCAACCTCAGACGCATTTGCGAATTCAACGAGGTGCATTCCCAGGGTCCAAATTCTCATATCGATTCGTACTTCAATGGAAATTCCTTGGAACTAATTCTATGGCAATTTGGAGAAACGCAATGTGTCGTTTAGCTTGTTCATTGTTTTCTAGAATCAGAGAAGAGTACTGTAGCGCCGCAAATATTAATTTAAATTTTATTTAATATTTGCGATCGATATAATTGATTATTTATAGGAAGAGTACGTATTACCCTTTCCCTTTTTAGTTTAATTTATCTTGAAAGTTTTGATAGACTGCGGATATTTATGCATTTATGAAGAAATTGGTTTGGTATGATACAAAACAGATTAATTGAATGAAATATAATATTGCTTTTAATGCAACAAAGTCGTTAAGGGATGAAATCAACTTTTGTTATTCCTGGTTCCCCCGATCAATTAAAAACATTTTTGTTTTGCATAAAGATTCGCTGTCTAATCATTGAAATAAGTGATTGCTCATTGAATTGGTAAACAAGACTTCCTCAGTGATTATTGTTCTAGTAAAAATTTCATAAAAAAGTGAAACTTATATCTCAGTATTTTCAATAATGCGAAATTGTACTCCCTCAGTTAAATAAATATTGAAACAGTAATAGAACATACACGACCAATATCAAAATTGCATATAATATTGCACTACTTTTAAAAAACAATACACAAACGCACGAGAAAAATTGAAAAGTGAGCTCCACAGGCTATATGGATCTGACACTGAAGATTAATAAGCTGAGTGAACTAGGTTGAATATTAAATAGCCGGTTTTCAACGTAGATGGTAAAAACCGTGAGATACAGCCTTGGTAAACTGAAAAATAAATGGAAACATTTTTCCAAGCACAATGGCGGTACAATAAATTCATTTCAATTGAAGTCCGAGAATTGAAAGTTATTCGAGTAATAAAAACTGGAACGCCGATCCTTATCTAATTAGAAATGTTCGCTTTTCTTGCATGTTCAGCTTTTCGAAATTACGGCGTGATTAAGTCGCGGAGCTCGTTAGGCTTTTCATTGTTCTAATTCGTGCGAGACGGATACAATTTAGTGGCATTCTCTTCTGTAAAATAGTCCTAAAGGCACGCGAAGAAAGAGTGGCCGGTTTCACGAAGTAGCTCGGCCCAATGATGCCAGTTAATTGTGCCGGTCTTCAATTACAAAGTTGCTTAGCGTTTCAATGTACTGGGCAGCGTTTAAAGTTTCACCCAGGCTTGTTAGACTGAAACACTGCTCGCCAAACTATAAACTATAGTTGTTTTACTTTTATATGTAACATAACTTGTCGCTCCGTTTAGTAAGATATTAATGTCTTCAATATAAACGTCAGCTTATTCAACTATCCCACTGAACGTCAAAACATAGTGGGTTAATTTTGGTGTATGTAATAATATTTAATTGGCTATTCTTTATGGGGTCAAAAATTTTATACAATTTTTGAAGTGAAACTTCTTATTGTATAAATTAGTGGTTTAGTAAAACGATTACTGATCGAAAATATATATAAAACCTACTATTTCATGTCAATAAATTAACCATAATGCACCATGTTGTTTAAATCAGTTCCATTAATAAATATTTGTATAATTGCTTGCCCTACAAATGTTTACAAATCAGATTTAGAGAATGTGACTATTGTTGGACATTGAAAAAATGTTAATATTACAATTAAGAAATACCGAATTAAATATTAAGATTAATATTAACTTTACGAAAGTCGAAGGATGATAATACCACAGTATTGCGATCGGGATTCAGTGTAAATCAATTTCAAGACGAACAGTAGCTCCGAATTAATTAACGTTCCTAATAAAAGGTTATCGCTATAGTTCCTGAAGGCGGGGGCCGTCAAGATGACGTTGGTCGCGTTAACTAATAACTCAAATAAACCCTTCACAGTTCCTCGTGTCTGTTCAGCCCATTTTCATGGTTTAACGCGTTATGATATCTCATAGGCAGCCTCTAATTGGTCAGTAAAATATGAAATTCTATGTAAACACAGAGACAGGTGTAGGCCACGTGGCAAGCTGTTCAAACACAAATGAACCGTGCAATCGTACACGAATTGACGCGACGGGTCGCGACGGAATTTTTGCGACTTTCACTCGTCGAAACAAGACAATTAAGTCGATGCCGATGAATCATGTTTCTGGTTACGTGGGAGTGCAAACTCTGCGTCGGTTCCATGCCAATTTCCGTGGCCTCTTCCTAGTTCTTGTTTCACACGATAAATTGGACGGAAGAGTATTTAGAAATATTCCCGCCTTTTTTTTCTGCTGTTAATGCTCTTTACGAGCCACGTGCACAATGTAGGAAACGAAGAAGAAATAAAATGGAGTACGCGAGCGGAACGTAAAAGCGCAACTCTGTCTCAACCATTCATGTTTTCGCGTAACCATTTTCTTTGATGAAACACAATATGGAACATTATTATAGAATATCATTTAGCTCCCTATTAGACCGCGTGAAAATTCTCCAGCATTATTTAACCAGCATTGATTTCAATGAATTAAAAATCGAATGTAGTGGAATCTGTTTTAATCTATTTAATCGACATTAATTATAATAAATATTCCATTTCATATTAAAATGATGATTTCTGCAGTTTGCCTGAATTTTCCGACTTTCCTTTCTAATTGTCTCGAATATTTTTTTCTGAAAACTTTTCCAGGACCATGACGAACAAAACAAAAAAAGAATTACGCTCTTGAGTTCATACAAAAATCCCATAGGAAAAGAGCACTCATTCTTTCTCGAATTTTACATTTTTTCGGGCAGCTTTTCCAATTTCTCTTTCCCCAAAAACCTTATTCGGACTATTACGAACATTTTTATAAAAAAATTAGCCAAATCGATCCAGCCGTTCTCAAGTGGTGCGGTTACCAACGAACAGCATTTAATTTTTATTTATATAGAAGATGGAAGATAATAGATGTGTGTTAGAATGAATAATTCTCTTTTCTTCCCGCAATTTATTAAAAAATGTACTGGCGAAGTTCGCGAAAGATGGAGGAGTGGAATTTGTTAAACGATGTCCGATAGGCCCGATAAAATTTTCATTGCGCCGGAAGGTGCAGAAATTCTGGTAATTCGCAGGCAATTAATAAGATCCTTTCGTTGAGGTTCGACGCCGCGCGAAAGGCATCCCCGAAAAAAAGGTCGATAGCCGTGATTTCTTTGGAATTATCGTGTCGTATCGTCCGGAAATTAACGGATCGTCCGCCGAAATTGCCTCGTAAATTCAAACGATGCCCACCTTCCCACCTTCTCACTGTCTCTTGCCTCCGGTGGGACATGACGAATGGCTGCGCGATTTTGCCGCGCGCTATCTAAACGAGCATCTGAAATTGTGCTTTGCGCAACGCGTTAGGACGCGAGAGCCTTTGCCGATCCGTTCGACGTTTAATTGGCCGGCAAACACTGCTTGGACACAATCCACCCGGGAAACTCGAAAGACAAAACCCACCATCGACTTCGAATAATTATTTATTCCCATTCGATATCCTTTGGACGTGTTCCGTCAGAATGAATGGAGTATCTCGGTAATTATTAAAAACATTTTCACTCTGAATTGGAACGAGCGAAATAGAAATTTCTTTCTTAATATGTTTAATTTTTAAAATCTCTCTTAATGTTGTCATCGTTTAAACTTGCATCTATTTCAGTTTTGTCATAAATGCATAAAATCCCCTGTAATTATGATAAATATTATATATAATTATAATAAATTTTGTATGAGATTTAGAGTGCAGATAACGTAGACGAAATATTTACTCGAGCAATGTTAAAATTAGAGGATATTTGTGCAATATGAAAATTTCCTAAGTAGAAAGTGGAAGCTAGATTAACATTTACTTTGCCTTCGTTGTAGTAACACTATTGCAGCTGTTTAAATATTGTTTATTAAATTAAGAATTTTTAAGCTATTTGAATATTAAAAAATATAAATTGTATTTATGGGGATGAATCACTTGCACTAATTCTTTCAAAAAGTTCTTTTGGAATTTTACCTTGTCGTTTCAACGAAATACCAACCAATTTGAGCATGATTAAATTTGAATGTATAGCCAACAAATGAAATGATAAAAAAGGACGAATTTAAATAGATGAAGTAAATGTTAAAAAATTTACTTTCTCGGAAAGTTAAATATCTCATTCCGTTTCAATTACTTCGGAGAATCTTAATCGAAAATTGTAATACTCGAAGCAAACTGGAAATGTTTAATCTCTCTCATTATATTTTTGAAATTTATTTCGCGAAATTATTCGGAGCACTGTAATCGGAGTGGCTAAATAAGAGGATCGACGGCCACGAGTTTGCGAAAACGATCGATGTTTTTTCTCTCCGGTTCGCGAAAGTTCGATCGAAATACGATCACGGAGTAGGGCACGAGAGGAATGGGAGGGGTGGAGCGAAAAAATATAAAACGGACTACCGTCATCCCTTGCCGATAATGCTCGGCACTTAGCACTAAAATGGCAGCCTCCGGTGTCATTACGAATCGTCCACTTAGTCGGTAATAACATCGCAGTCCCAGACGAACGGAAAACGAACCGCGAGCAAAACGAGCGCCGCGCCATTGCAAATTGAAGATCTTGCGGAGGCAGAATCCTTTCGTCGATTCTGCATCGACGATTTCACCACAATTTCGTACAGTTCCGTTCGAGACACTTGCGACACCGTAATTTTCCGTTATAATAACTAATAATCACTTAAATTGAAAAACGCTGCGAGGTGATTGAAAAAGTATTAAAAGTAATGCCGCGTCTTCGAAAGTTTACGGAGTCCCAATTTTCCTGTAATTTTGTAACCTTCCTTCTGCAACTTCGACTCTTTTAATTGAATAACCGTTATGACAATTTTGTATAAGCCACTGTTTATCCGAAATTTAATTTAAAGAAAACTGAGGCGTTTTAATGAGAGCAGCAGTATCCTGTAACATGTAATTTACGAGAAAAGACAAAATTATATGTAGACGTTTGTATAAAAATACGAGATCTAGTTTACAGATCTGTAAATGTTGGAATGTGTAAAATTTAGTCATGTTCTGTGTTAAGTGCTACAGTTTTCAATTCACTTTTTAAACTTTCACAGTTTATATAATTGACACTGATCTACAAAACGTATTTTTAAAATTTTTATAATAGGCCTACATAAAAAAGTTGTAAATGCATTTTAGTATTTTTTGTAGTGAACTAATTGCTCTAGCTCCCTATAAAGTTCAAATCGTATAGAACAATATTAAAAAAGTTATCGCCTGTTTTAGAGAATATTAATCCAAGTCACTGTTGTACGTACATACTTTTCAGCATCACAACACTTGTACCATTACATGAAATGAAAGTTGTTCAAGCTTGACACTGACATTGTTGAATTGGCACTACATTAACAATTTTATTTTTCACGTATTCAGTTTTACTATAAATGTAGATAATCCACAGTGTAGTAATAATCTTGGTAGACGAAAAAAAAAATAAAAATCGATGTAAATTCTGTCGAATTAGATACTGCAGGAATTTCCGAAAATTGTAACGAGCAATAAATGCAGAAAAATCCGCAGTGTAGTAATAATCTTGGTAGACGAAAAATAAGTGAAAATTACACTGAATTCTGTCGAATTCGATACTGCAGGAGTTTCTGAAAATTGTAACAAGTAATAAATGCAGAAAAATCCGTAGTGTAGTAATAATCTTGGTAGACGAAAAATAAATAAAAGTCGACCTAAATTCTGTCGAATTCGATACTGCAGGAATTTCCGAAAATTGTGACATGCAATAAATGCAGAAAAATCCGCAGTGTAGTAATAATCTTGATAAACGAAAAATAAGTGAAAATTACACTAAATTCTGTCGTATTCGATACTGCAGGAATTTCTGAAAATTGTAACAAGCAATAAATGCAGAAAATTCCGCAGTGTAGTGAAACGACGGCCTCGCACGTGTATAATAAAAAAATGCGCGCACCTGAAGGAAATTGCAGCGGGCGTCAAAGGACGAGGAAAGAGTCCTCTCGTCAGGATTAAAGAGAAGAAGTCGAGTAAATAAAGGTAACGACGTTCGTTGCTCGGTAGAGACAGTGGGATCGTCGGATTTGGGACCGGAACCATCAAATTCGAGCGCATTCGACCGCGGCAAATTCCCCGACTTCTTTTGGCACGAGCTCGAATTACTTGAGGGGCCTTCCCCGTTGGAAAAAAAAAGTAGAAGCGCAAGAAGCGAGACCCGGGGCCGACGAAAAGGAACGCGACGTAAAGAGAACGAGAAGGAAACGGAGGACGGCGGCTACAAGTGGAGAAAGAGCCGATGCCAGCCTGTTATTGGTGGCTCTTAGGCCGAGCAACACGCTTCGTCGCTCGCATTAACCGCTCGTCCGCTCCCGATATCGATGCTTTTTTGCGAGCCGCGACAGCACCACCAAGTTTTTCCAACCACCGCGAACACGGCCAATTGCGCTTCGTGAAACGCGGTCCGCGCGATCCCCGCTCGTTTCGCCGAAATGACGCTAATTTTTTCGCGCCGGCTGATCGATCAATGTCATCGATGCACCGATTGAACCGCCTGTGTCCAAGGAAAATTGGACGAGCAGACACATTCGTACAGCGATTACAGAGTGAACCGTACACGTTGAATTATCGAAATTATTTCAACCTCTTATGCTGCTCGGAAATTGTCGAATAAAAGATCCTCGGATAATCCATTTCTGTTTTTGCGGAACAGATTTATTTCGTACCGATTGTCCATCAAGAGATGCCAGTGTATTCGACAGTATAAAGTGTAGTGTAAATTATATTGTATCGATCGTAAATGTTAAAAAAAGAAACAATCAATCTTGTAATTAACAAAATCCCAACGTTTCGATCCTGATATGGATAATTTCCAAGAGAAGAATTTTTTTATGCGTCGAAAAAATTGATCAAAAAATAGTTAGAAGCGTAGTTTATAGAATAACGTAGTTGTGCGACTAACTCTTCTCTAAATGACTGTCGCATGCATCGCAGGTGAGCCGGATGTTGAGTTAAAAAAAAAGGAAACAATTTTAATACACCTGGCTGCACGGTAAAATAAAATAAGTGATTACGAGTAGAGAACGAATTAGACGCAAACGTAAATGCATGCGGGTACATTAAAAACAGAAAACGAAGAACGTTGAGAAGAAGAAACAGCCTCTTTCTTTTATCTCCGTCGAGAAAAAACTGGGCTTCTCCAGCCAATAAACTATGCTGATTACCGTATTGCATTTATTACGCAAGTTTAAACAGATTCGTGTTCCCGCAAAGCAATTAACCGGTACGTAAACAATTTATATAATTACGGAGAAATTGGTCTTACGCATTTCTGTGGCATATAATCGACGGTTTACTTAATAACTGAACCAAATATTAGTGTTTGCGTATATATAATAGCCTTTTTAAATACATGTAACCTACGTGTCTAAGGATTTTCGATTTTTATATTGTAATTAATATTATTGTTATACCATACAATATATCTTGTAATACTCTGTACTGAGTATTATGTTGTAATAAATCTCATATGAGATTTCC
The DNA here is from genome assembly GCA_916610235.2 of Lasioglossum morio. Taxonomy (NCBI): domain Eukaryota; kingdom Metazoa; phylum Arthropoda; class Insecta; order Hymenoptera; family Halictidae; genus Lasioglossum; species Lasioglossum morio. The sequence goes on from OU744323.1 coordinate 1,559,042, forward strand.
TAATTAAAAAAAAAAAATAGACGGTTTGATCGTTGTAAAATAGGGAAATGTCTGGGGAAAAAAAAGTGTGGTACAATGAAAAAACGAAGAGAGCCGAGTATAAATATTAATGGACCGATACGTCGCTCGTCAATGAAAGGAATACACGCGCAGCGTTACGCAACCCGTCGCGGAACATGCTCGGTCAGGATGCATCGACCTACATTTCCCTGTTCGCGGATTAATATCTGCAGGCCACTCCCCTGCAGTGCGATCTCTCGACGATTATGCATCGCCGCGTGCTCCCATGTCCTTGCGAGTTTGCCCGGTTCGTCGGTGATCCGTCGCAGCGAGAACCCGTGAATTTAATCGGTTCTGGTTTCCCGGCAAAAAGAAACACCGATGCTGGAAATTCGCACGTCGAACAGGTCGTATGAATATCGAATCAACCGCGGGAAAGTGGCTCGGGGGGGAAGGTGTCGCAATTAACCGGACTTAACGAACGACGTGTGAAAACGTATCCGTTCGACCAATCCGGCTGGTTTTCCAGCTTTCGATTCTCGCAAGCAGCGACACTTTATTTACGAGATCGTATCGGCGAACGGGTCTCGATCGCCTCGAAACTGAAATTGCAAAATCGCATCCTCGCCGCAACTCGTTTAGCGCTCCAATCAACTCCATCGTTCGTGAACACATTAGTAACTAAATCTATGAGAGGCAAATAGACTGGATTCAGACTTCATGTCACGACTAAATAATTAACACTGATCCTACCTAGCTCAAAACATGTAAAAGTGACACACTGTAGAGAATCGAGAAGGTTAGATTCGTTAGGTGTAGAAACGAATTCGGCGCCTTTTTAAAACAAATTTACTATTTAATACCATCTTGTAATCGAATTTTAAACTACTTGATGATGAACTAGAGACTTGAAACTTCAAACATAGCTCCGAACTGAATGACAACGCACTATTAAAAAAAAATTTTTAAAGGCTGTGCATTTAGGAGATAATGCATCATTTTAACTAACTCAAAAGATTGGATTCATTAGGTGTAGAAACGAATTCGATGCCTTTTTAAAACAAATTTATTATTTAATACCATCTTATAATCGAATTTTAAACTACTTGATGATGAACTGGAGCTTGAAACTTTATACATAGCTTGGAACTGGATGACAATACGATATTTAAAAAATAATGTTTTTTACGAGATAATACATCATTTTAACAAGCTGAAGAGATTGGATTCATTTAGTGTAGAAACGAATTCGGTGCGTTTTTAAAACAAATTTACTATTTAATACCATCTTGTAATTGAATTTTAAACTACTTGATGATGAACTGGAGACTTGAAACTTTAACCATAGCTTGGAACTGGATGACAATGCACTATTAAAAATTTTTTTTTTAAAGGCTGTGCATTTAGGAGATAATGCATCATTTTAACAAACTGAAAACATTAGATTGACATCATTAGATTATTGAAATTTTGTCACTGTTTTAAATGGCATCTATTCGTTTTCCCCATAAACGCATCAAATCCGCAGTCTATGAATAATGCTTCGAACTCTTCACTTTGTTTATTAGCTTTTAAAAAAATAATGAAGGCAGATGCATTAGTCTTGCTATTATTCCCTATACCCTCTCGGCAAGTAGATCTACAGGAAAAAAAGTTATCGAAAAGAAAGAACAACATTCTTATCATTTGACAGAATGTCCACCAATGGAAGACTGGAATTGAAAAAGGCTGTAAGTGCCGTTATCTCAAAAATATTTTTCTGCAAAAAAGGATGCGATTTCCAGCGCCGATGCACTGAAACAACATTGGTTACGTTCTTACAAGTTGTACACGGGTTTCGGTGGGAATGTTCATTTCGCCACTGACAGCCTTTTAAAATTCCAGTGTGAAATTCGTCCAGCAGCTGGGACCTTGCCAGCGACCTCGAAATCCGCATCCTCGACGAAGAGAGGACGCGGGTTTCTGAAAAAGTGAAAAGTAAAAAGGGGCGAAGGAACGAGGCTCGACCGATGTCGCGCGAAATAGATTCGGTTGGTGATTTTTCTGTAGGAGGGCTGGTTCCAACCGCGATATCGCGAGAGCTCATCTCGCAAGTTGGTCTCGCGAAATGATAGAGAGACGGGTCGGTTAGCGTCGTCAGCGCCACCACGGTGAGCCATCAGGCTCTCGGCATCGCCATCACCACCCACCATCAATGCTCGTCGCTCGACCGCCCGTGCTGGGTCCATTAGTGTGTCGGCTTGTAATTTGCCGCGCCGAATGTTAATGGACTGACTCTCTCCGGCGAACGTTTCTTTGGCCCCTCGAAAAATCTCTTCGCTCGTCCGGTTTGGCCCCCGTCACCGTCTTGCGGTGGTTGCCATAACCGCGTCTCGACGCCGATGGCGCGGTGGACGTCGCGCGAAAAAATTACCGAGAATAGCAAGAGAGAGAGAGAAAGAATTGCTTCACTAGAGCGGGTAGGTATTATCAATGATGGCCAATGTAAATGCAATCAGGCTTGTGAAACCCTTGATCACATAACATGGCACCCTCATTAACCTCATATAATAGTTTCATTTAAGATTGCAATGTCAAAGAAAATTTCTATGCTTTTTTTTGATACAGCGGAATTATTGAAAATCCTATTAATAGGCTTCCAGTCGGTAAAGTGTTAATATAGGCACCATTATAGCAAAACGAAATATCAAAGCTTGTATTAGCATTCACTCCTTTTTCCAAAATGGTAACCAACGTATTTAGCGCTAAAGGACATTACTGTTATATTCACTTGTATTATTAGAAAATTCTTATTGTATTATTCCTGTATTCCACATTACTGTATTTACTTCTATTATTCGTGTAAAGCAAAATGAACCTAGTAGGGTTTCAAAATGCTCAAAATAAAAAAAGAGAGAGAGAAAGAAAGAAAGAAAGAGAGAGAGAGAGAGAGAGAGAGAGAGAGAGAGAGAGAGAGAGTGAGATAGAGTTCTGACGACGGTGCTCCCTCTGGTCCTCGAAGGAGATCTAGAAGCGTGTAATTAGCTCGGGACACTGATCGCAGCCGGCGCTCGTGAGGACCGCTAATTAAGAAACGGCACCGTAATACGGTCGTCGAATTAGCATCCATTAAGATCGGGAACGTCACCGACTGAAAACGGAGCCGTCCCTCGGGCAAGGTGTAGAAGGACTCGATGCGGAGTCGCTCGAAGGGATTGCCCAGAGGGTGGCTGCGCCTGGTCAGGGTCAACGCTGGTTCGTCGAATAATTAAGGGTCAACGGACGCGATCAATTAAGGAACCGAGATAAGAATCCGAGGGAGCCGAAAGATGTCGCGATTCGATCGTGACCGAGCGCTGACCAACGTGTAGGGATTGGCCCTTGCGAACTGGCCAGCGGTCTTGATTGAGCAATCGACGCTGCGTGTTAATTGAACCGCGTTCTGTGCATATAGTATGGTCACCTAATATCGGAGACATTTTTTCAAAAAATATACATAACTCTGTTTTCATTCAGATTTATTTCTCGTTGCAAGGTATCATATTTTGAAAACTACTGGAAACAAATTAAAAATGGTTCTTTAGTAATGAAATGAAATGAATAACACTTTTATTGAACATTACGTTCTCTTTCGATAACGAAACTGGTAACTCATTTTCCAGCAAGAACTATAGACGAACTTTCATTATTACCTAATCGATTAAAAAGTTAAATTATTAAATGTCTGCGATCGATACAATTGATTATTTATTTTGTTTGCAGTTTCTATTTATGCATGTGTATTCTATTAAGCAGTATCTTTTTGCCAAACGGCAACAGAATGCAATTAAGGGTTAAGAGATTTAATTGGAGAAGATTGTTTCGTTCTCTGATAACCTTACAAATCGAGAATGATCTGTTGTCATGGTTAAATTCATTGTATTTAAATTGCACAGTCTGATAACGAATAAAGTTACCATAAAGGATGAAAATAACGTTCGTAGATACTAAAACAATGACGAGCAATTAAAGGCAATGAAGGTATGACATTAATTACTAGGAAAACTGATTAGTCGAACCTAGAAGAATAATAATAAAAGAGAGCGAGCGTCCGATTTCGTTGTCAGGATCGATGACCATTTGATATTCGAAGCAAGGACAATCGCGAGCCTCTTAAGGACGGGTGGATGGATAAGGCAGCGAAGAGCCTCTATGAATGAGAAGATGGCAAAGAGCGAGGCGAAGCTTCCCACGTGGATAGTATGACTGCGGGCTTGGGGGCTGCTCTCTTTCACGGGGTAAGCTGTAGTTCTACGAGCACGCGGTGCTCGAGGAAAACCCTTGTTTGTCTGGATATCGAATTACCAGGGAGGCCAGTGAACCCTCATTAGCTCCTAATTAGATCGTGCCACCTGGACCACGGATATCCCTTTCGGCTTTCAAATAGGATTTCTTAATTCGACGATAAATCAATACCCTTCGACATCCAGGGACTTCCAGTTAAACCTTTTATTAACGCTTCTGGCAATAAATTTCGTTATTTAAATAAATAGAATTTACACAATTGAATTTATACAATTTATACACAAATTTTCAGACTGTGGAATACAATCCTGTTTTTTTTTCATGGGAACAGCCTTTGTAGATGCAAATAACAATCATGCATAATGATATCTATACTCGTAAAGATCCGCAATCTGTTCAGTATTTTAATTACTGCAAGATATGAATGACTAACATAGCTAACATAGAAATCTCTTCTTATCTCATAACGAGAAATAATAAATAATAAAATGAACATTGTCTAAGTCAATTATATGAAACAAAAGTTCAATGAAAACATATTTAAATTCTTCTAATGTTTTACAACAGTGATGGGCATGGCAGGGGCCTCGCAAATGCTTGATCCCTGGTGCTTGATCCCTGATCCATAGCGGACCCTATGCTGGAGACGGTTGTATCTCAATTGAGACACAAATGCTGATCGCTATCCTATTATAGATTTATAAATACAGATTTTTAAATACATGTAACCTACGTGCCTAAGGATTTTTGATTATTATATTTTAACTAATATTTTTGTTATACCATACAATATACTCTGTTATGTAATACTCTGTACTAAGCATTATGTTGTAATAAATCTCATATGAGATTTCCAAATTAAAAAAAAAAAATTATGATGACCAACATGTTAAACCGCAAACGCTTTTTTATATGACAGTAGTATCTAACGATCGCGTCATTTAATAAAATGCACCTTCATCTCAAAACATAAGACGAGGGTTTCTCAGTGATAAAGAAATCTGCGGACGTCTTCTAGAAGCTCTTCGACAAAGGCTCTAACCAGGGATCATCGGAATAGTTTTGCACGGGGAGAAGATCGAATGGTAAACCAAATAAAGGGAAAACGAAACGTGTTCCCAGGAGCGTGGAACGCCGCGTCAGTGTGCTCTGCGGTTTTTGAAACGTAACACTCGTCCGCTGGCCCGTGCGATCGTCGATCGTAAACGCAAAGTTCGACGTCGATGTCGCTCGTCGTCATCTCGGAACGAGCTGCGACGAGCAAAAAGAACAGTGCAGAGTGTACAGGCGGGTTCCCATTTTTTCTTTTAAACACGCGACTTGCGGTGACGTCGCGGATCACCGCAGTTGCAGCGACCCTCGTGTGCGCGTCTCTTTTCGCAGCTGCAGCAGAAACCGTTGCTATTCGCGTGCATCGACGCTCGGGGAAAATGGAAACGCTACCTTCTTGTCGGCAAAATTCAATTTTTCGACTATCAAATTGCAACAAGAATTTTTTTCTCTCAAATAAGAACACTTTGAAACCTCAAAGCTCTAAATATTAGGTCTTTCGGATAGCTTTCCGAGCAGATATAGCGTTTAAAACTACAATTAATGTTATTGGCGCACTGGTTCGATCAATTGGAGACAATAAGCAAATTTGCAACATATCACATGAAATTTAATTCAACGTTTCGGTCTAAATTTAGACCATTTTCAAGAATGTAAATTTTCCATATTGCGTCTATAAGAATTTATCTAGATATAACGTTTGCAGTTGAAACTTATGAAATTGGAGGAACAACTAAATAGTTGAATTATTCTTCACACACTGCTAAAATGAAAATTTGTGCTACAGTTTACAATATACGGAGGACATAAAGTTAAGTGCAATGTAAACTTTAGGTAGAATTTGAAAAAAATGTTTTAAAACGTTACCATTCAGACTTGATCTTTCTGAAAGCTTAGACCTTCAACATGTAGACATGTAAATTTTAGCTGCACTTTCCTGCGTTTTATAATTCTACGTGTATTTTAATATAGCATATGGGATCCATTTACAATTACGGGATAGAAACATGGAAAAACTGTATACATAGACACCCTAGCCTGAACGTAAGCATCAACGTTTTTGAAATCAAACTCTTACACACGATGTTTTGGATCGTAGTAAGAGAAGTTCGTGTTTTTGTCGGTCATCCTTGTCGTTCGGAGACATATGCATCGCACGCCCAGCTTGTCCGCTTTTGACGCGGCTAAGTGTGAGAAGGTATGTAACACCGTGGAAAAAGGGGCCGGAGAAAGGTGGTGGTTCGGTTCACATCGAGTCGCACAGTTTATTTTCGTGCTCCCCCGTACTCAAGGGTTGCTCATTGATAAGCTAATGGGATCATGATACGTCGTTGAGCTTAACATTCTGAGAACGCGACGCGTCCGTTGATGGATACACTGTAAAGAGGATTCTAATTGACCTAACGACATAAACGTGAGAGAGAAATTTCGTGTGAAAATTTCGGTGCACGTTGCTTCCTGTGTAAGCGCACGGCCAGTAAATATGGCGATCGACAATTGCTCTTCCGTTCAATCAGTATCGCTTTCGCCTTCAGAAGATCATCGCTAGGCTACAGATGATTTCATGAATTTATAACAAAAAAACGCAGTATTTTTTAAATATTTCTTTTTGGAATATTGTATTGCCATCCAGTTCTGAGATGTGTGGAAAGTTTCGAGAGTCTAGCTCATCGGGAAGTTAGTTTAAAATCAATTGCAAGATTTGTATCGAACAAACGAACAGACAGACAAGAAAGGGAGCTAATAAAAACGTGGTAAAATGAGTTGAAGAAACACTGTGATATTATTGTCGACCAATTAAATATATTAAGAATGAAAATCTATTTCTATTTCATTCCAGTTGGTTGCAAATCAGGTTACATATTTTGAAAATGTTAATCTTATATTAAAGAACGACACACGCAATGGAAAATATACACTTATACAAATGCTATTGAAAATTGAAGGCTGTCTCTTTTTTCTGGTACAACAAGAAACGTAAGAATAGTTTGAAGGGTCGCTTAAAATTAAGAAAATATTTTTCGAACATCCTCGATGTCTCAAAATGGATTAGGTACATCCTGATTAAATTACGCGAACGTAGAATGATTCAAACGAACTTTTACGGAACAACCACAGGTGACTAACGCTTCTGGAAACACCGAAGGGTAGACTGACTCAGGCTGAAAGCATGATCGAACAACTTCTGAATAATAATTGACCTGCCGGCAAGCACCAAAGAATGTGATGAAATTATTGAAGCTAAACATTCACTGAAATCCGAAGAAGCATTGCATAAACATCTGCAGTGCATCAGCTGTGGATCGTGTGCACTTTGTAACAGTCTTCCGCATACATTATACCGACAGATTGCATTCTAAATACGTTTAATGATAATAATAACGAAAAATGTCGACATTAATAATAGTAATAACGAAAAATTTGGATAATACGGTCGGTCCAAACGGACTTCGCATCCGTTCTTCCACAGTTAGTAAACCCTTTTATTTCATTTTTCCACAGATGATCCCTGATATTACATAGTTTAACGTGGCCCACGTTCGGGATAAGTAGTTCCATTAATCGGGGGATGCGGGTCAAAATCCGGGGAATTACGGGAGCGAAGCGTCGAGCAGGAGGTGGGGGTAAAAATTCGATCGACTGGGAGTTCGAGTTCGAGACGGGAGGGATAATGATCGAAAAATAGTAGGGACCGAATCGATCGTCAAAAATGTAGTCGAAACAGCTTTCGGAGACCAATTAACCCTAGCCTCTTGGTTTCGCTATAATCTGGGACGAATGCTGGGACACCGGCCATTCGTGAACAAGAAATGCCGACGATACTCTGGATTCCGTCGGATCTACAAATACAATCTCGCTACCAAATCTACGGAACGTCAGTTCCGAATAAATCGCATAATTAATTTGATCGAACGCGATCTGCTAGTTTCTGTGACAGAGGAATTCAGCTAAAATATTTTTCGCTCGAAGGAATATTCAAACGCAACGCGTTTTGTAGATGATTTGCATATCGTTTGTCTATTAAATTTATTTTAGAAAATGAAAGCCGTGAATTTTTATGACTAATTGGAAATTACATCTGCAAACTTGTAAATTGCCAAACATCGTCGACATTTCTTTGTGGACTTCACAATTTTTATATATTTGTATCATATTTGCGACATTATCGTGATTATAGATCAATGCTAGATTCTTTCTTCATAAATTCGTACAATAAACAGTGTTACATATGGATCGTCATAGAGTGAGTTATTTAAATTGAATACGTACTCAGCGACTCTGGTCTGAATAATGGAGAATTCAGATATTAATTTTTCTCCTACACGCACGTTTTTCGAGAAACATGATTTTCACTACAAAAACGTATTTTTCATCTTTCAACAAATATTGCAAAAAAGCATGTTTAAACAATCATAACGTACGAATAACGGACATCGCTGTATTCGGGAACGGTTTTTTTCTTTTCAAAGTCATATTTCTCAAAAACTGTGCGCGTAGGAGATCAATTAAGGGCAGATTCAGCCGAACAGTTCTATTCAAACGTGAAAACAGTTGAAATTTGTTGGACAGTGTAATCGAGATTCTACTGTAACTATTTTTTCTAAATAATAAAAAGTGAGTGAAAGGCGACACACTAACCACATTAACTTAACCGATAAAATATATCAAGTTGTTGCGTTTCGAGGTGAATTTTGAAAGTGTAATGAGGATTGACGACGTTGTCCGTGAACCTTCGAGTATATCAGAGTGAACGTCAATGTCGCTTGACGCAAACGCGACCAATTTGGCGCACAGATGTCTCGTTCGACGTACTACGAAAGGGGCCGGCTAAAAAGTCAGTGCAGAGAAAAAGCAAACGGCTCGAGAAGATCCAGAAAAAGAAAGAAAGAAGAGGAGGGGAGGGTCTCGCTAGCAGGACACAGCTCATATCGCTGTCAGTATACGACGCTAGCGTTTGCGTAGCGCCATGTGGCTGCCTCGTTCGACTACTATCACCCTTTCCCCTCTGTCTGTTCCACAAAAAAATCTACTCTCGTCCCCTTTACGCTGGAACGTGGCAATGACATTTCCGTCTACCGCCGCTATCCGGCAAACAGGTCGTTGGACCTTTTTTTTCTCTGACACCATCCTCCGTTTCTTCTTCCTTGCCGCCATTCATACACGATCCCCTACGACCCCTTAGTCTCCTTTTCACATAAATCTTCTTCCTTTTTTCTCAATGACGACGAAAATATACGCGGTTGTAATACACCGGGATATCCGAGTGTGATTTTACGTGGCCTGCGAACAGCGCAAGTTCAGAAACATGCGTTGCTTATGAAGTTTGTATACACGTAAAATATACAAGTTACTGTGCACAGCGTTTCTCTTGGGGTGCATCAACACTTTCTTACGATCCAGTTGAAGTTTGAATAATAAAACAATATTTTCCAACGTGCTTTTTATACTACAGAAATATTTCAGACTCTTAAACGTTAGCATACGTGTATACTGATCGTCCATTCTTACGTTTAGCTTCTGATGGGACAGTCGTCAAGCGATTTGGTTCTCTACGAGTTTCTTATTGACATCGTCTGATGGACGATCAGTAACAATATGTAGCTTCGAACAGTAACTAATCGCAACGTTGTCTAATAGACTTAGCTTCTCAATAGCTATATGAATTTTATATTTCAGTATAAATAATTTTAGTAATTACTACTGCGAAAGGGTACTCCGATTTTGATGAAATTTAAATCTGTTATGCAGCAACACATTTTGAACAACTTTTTCCTTTCCAATATAGGGGGGGGGGGTCGCTTTTAGTTTTCGAGATATATACGAAAAACTATTGCTAATACTTTATTGAATTTTGGATTTTCGTATATCAGCATAGGCGATCGTTTGACGGCGTTTCGCTGTATTTAAAAATTGTTTGTTAAAGTGGTTTAATTGAATTTGTATTATAAAATTTAAAATCTTAATATTTTGGTGAAATATTATTAAAATGTAGTGTCAAAATGAATCACGTCATTCGCGTTTCCATTAAGTCTTGAAGAGCAGTTTGATTTGAACGACTGTTTCGTGCGAACAGGAATTCGAATAAATAGATAATTGCAAAGAGCATTCTTAGTACGAAATGATACTTCTGTCGAGAGTTTGATTTATCTGAAAGGAAAACAATTTGCAGCTAGTCACGATTCCACACTTTTAGACAATTCCATTCGCGGTCCGTTATCCCAGCCTCTCGTTTCTTTTCCATGCCGGGACGAAAAGCGACAGAAGGATATGCAAAAACTCGCGGCCGATCACGCCTCTTAATTTTCCGCTGGAAGAACGGCTCTTATTTGAAAATTGAATACGAACATCCGTTAGAGAGGGGTTCGGTCACGCTTTAACGGAAAATACCGGGCAACGTGAAACCGCAGCGAGGAGATTACGCGGTGAGGCCGCTTATTCGCGTTTACGCCAATGCGAAACTCCCTCGAGCCAGTGATGGATGCTCAGGATCTATGTCCGACCGATTTGGATCAAGCTGGGACTCAATTTCCTCCTCTGTTCCCAGATCACTCTTCTAGGGACTGCTTGGACCGACAGTTTTGCCATCAGCTTTTTTCATTTGATTTATTACCAGGTTGTCTACAGAACAAGTGAGAACTGTTCAAATCTAGTAAAAAACTTTTCAGAATAATGAAATACAAGGTTTGATAGTAATTTAATACCCAAAATAAAATTATACTTGACTAGATATCTGTACAGTACCGTGAAATGATTAAATTACATATGGATTTATGACAAAAACGAGTAGCTGTAATTTAAAACAGAAGAAATATTAGCAGAATATAAAAATACTATTATAATATTTTCAACCTGTTAAATATATTAACCCTTAGCACTCGAGTGGTGCTAACTGTGGCTAACGAGTGGCGATTATTCACAATATTGTTTATATTATTATATAAGTTGAGATCTAACCTGGTACTACACATTTAAGTATTGCATGAGATATTATAACAGTTATGAATATAAAGAAATGTTTAATTTTAATTCTAAAATAACTCCGAATGCAAAGGGTTAGAAAGGAAAATAAATTCCTATTTGACTCCAGTTCGTTACGATTCAGGAAGAAAATTTTAATCTCGATTCAGAGTCTTCAGAAAAAGGTCTGCGTTGGAAACAGAGTTATCGCTCGAAAACGTTGACTGCATAAAAGAGTATTTTTGCACGGTTCGTTAAATGCGTTTTTTTTTTTGTTAATGTCGCCAACCAACCACGTACGAATACCGTGCGTGCCTCTCTCGCGAATATAAGCGAACAACCGCGGCAAAAGTTATGCTACTGCGGGCGGTGTAACTGTACAATCTTAGTCACCCTAGGATATTCGCATATTCGACTCACGACACGATAAATATCGCCAGTGACCTTACGCTCGCGAGAGAAATAGATACGCACGAATACTAATTACCAGTTGGCTGTGCCGGGAGAGCCGGCGCCGATATCATCTCCTGTTGGATCTTTACGAGCCAAGCCATTGTCGGAATTTTCATATTCGGTGGAGCATTGAAAGTTCCTCGAGGTCGACGTCGGCATTTTAATAGGAATTATATCGACGTCCGAGGATTTCGTCGGGAAATACGTTCCCCGGAGAACGCAATGGAAATATGACGGACGACAGACACTCCCATAGAACGCTTCTATCAGTTGCGTGGACCCGAAGTCGTATATGAGGGAAATTCACTCATTGTGTCATTACGGAAACTAGCAAGGTATATGAACAAATGTTTTATAGAAAATATTCTTCGTACGAAGGGGCACATTTAATGGCGCTATGCACATTTTTCCATAATAGTCCTGTAAGGGTCAGATGAAAGGCAACTTCTTTTTTTCAAATGAAAACCCAGATATATTTTTCGTTCGTATAGCTTAGAAATACCTGTCGCAATACTGAAAAAAGCGTTTGTAAAAATTAATTTAAAAAAACGCCAGTTAATTTTGAAAGAGTTACATGAAAGGCTAAATTATTGAACCTTGGCCACTACCAAACACCTTTTATAATGTATAATTTAGCCTTCCATGTAACTCTTTAAAAATTAACCCTTAACGGTCCGGAAGTATTTCAAGTTTACTTCCCACCAGGTCCAGCTATTTTTCGTACGAAGAGAAGCTGTAAAACATTTTTAAATCAAGTATAGAAAAAGAAATATTTTTATTTTAGTGAAAATTTATTAACCCTTAACGGTCCAATGGCGCCATATATGCGCCATTGGACCCAGTAAGTAAAAGTGTCATGTCGCCTATATGGCGCCATTGGATCGTTAAGGGTTAAATAGCGTTCTTTCAAATTAATTTTTACAAACGCTTTTCTCAGTATTGCAAGAGGTGTTTCTAAGCTAACGAACTTGCCTGTATTTTCTTTGATTTCACAACTTTTTAAAGCCATCGAGAACTTGGCTGCTGTTTACAGGATGTTTTTCTTGGGATTTATTAGTGGCTTTCACGGGCAGCTAGCGTAACCGTTCGATAGCTCGAACGGTGGCAAGAGCATAAAAGATATTTGCGCGTAAAAGTGGCAATATAATACGCGAATAAACGTGGTAACAGCGGCGAAACAAGTATCCGACCCCGGCACGTGACCCCCTGGTAGCGATGCACATCGGCGCGTATATACCCTCGATGCTCTCGAGCGAGCGCCTCGGCCAAGTGAGTAAGTGAGTGGCAAAGTACGAAAGTAAGATCGGTGGGAATCGAACTCTGGTTGGCTGACCTCACGAGTGCGATGTCAACGAGCTTAACTCCTTGCTCTAGCAGGGGCTTCGCTTCGCGGCGCTGCTGGTTCGTTTCCTCTTTCAACGGTCCCAGCGCCGCTGGAATCAATCCCATTGCTCACCGTCTCGTCAAAAACCCTACGTACACGATTATCGTATCACCGGAGGCCAGAACGCTTCGTCCACACGGCTAAAATCACTGTTAACCAGCTACTCGCCTTTTGCTCTCCCGCGAGCGTCAGATGTCTCGGACAATGAAGCCTATTAAAGTCCGACCGATCAGTTTTTTTCTTTTTTATAAATACGCACTTGGCGCATACATTGCAACTGGTTTTCACTATCTAGCAATTTCGTTTGAATAATCGTCGACATTTCTTTGTGGACTTAACAATTTTTATATACAGGGTGGGGCGCCACATTTTACCATCTAGATTTACGTTATTATTATTACGCATAGCAAACAATGTTACAGATGAAGTTGAATGGTTTTGAGAGCGGCACATTCTGATGGTACATTTTGTTTTTGTAGGTGGACGCGTAAAGGACATATGAAGGTGATTAATGTTTTTTTAAATTGAATCAAATATTTTTTATTGCATCAGCTGATGCTCCTTCATATTCTTTACAAAAAAAGTAGTAATCTATTTGTGTAAAAAAATCATTAGTTTAGGAGATATTTTAATTATAATTTGTTAGGAAATCTCGACTCTCTGGTCAATAATATGAATTCCATGTGATAATGTAGTAGGAGAGCAAGAACAAATTATAATTAAAATATCTCCTAAACTAATGATTTTGTTTACACAAATAGATTAATAGGTTCAATTTAAAAAAAAAATTTCATCGGTCTATCTGATTTCTATCGAAAGTTCTTTGATTTTGAAAGAAATTTCGTCCGAATTGCAGAGTGTGCGCTGAATCGTAGAGGGAAGACGGCGCACACCGTTCGCAAAGTGGTCGTCAAACGAGAAGAAAGAACCCGAGAAACGTCTAATATAATAATAGAGGGGGGACGCGAATGGAATTTGTCATTTTCTGCGAAGAAGACAGGTTGTCGCGGGGTCTGGTGGCGAATCTCTGAACGGTGGGAGGAGGACCGGCTTGATAAGAGGCGAGCGAAAGAGAAAAAGGAGTACCGAAAATTGGTGTGGAGCAGGCGAAGGGTTGCGACCGGGCAGCAGAGTAAATAAAGGACCGCGGATTCTATTAGCGACCGTCTTTCTTCTCCTACTAAAAGTATAAGATGACGAAGCCGAAGGAGAGGACGGCAGACCAGAAGAAACGAAACCCCAAGGAAAAAAGAGGATGGTACCGGGGCTCCTTCGAGCTGTCCGCTAATATTCTTTCATCTCATCCCTCCTCCCCCGGGTTTGGTCATGCTGGATCGTGCTTTGTCTTTGCGGTTTCAGTTAGCCAAGCCCGTTCCTCGCCGAAAGATATGCCCTTCCTAGTCTGATGAGTAATCGCTAGGGACGCTACTAGGACACTCGGCTTCTCCCAGTCAAGCTTCATCTCATTTTTATCGAAAATTTCCCGAATTTTCATGTTTCCGGGCAACTTTTCCAATTTTTTTTTACCCTAAAAACCTGATTCGGACTATCTCGAACATTAAAAAAAAATTAGCCAAATCTATGGTTATATGCCACTATATTCTATCTATATGAGCTGCATTTGCAATTATTGCTAGCTTAATTCACTGATACCCAATTTTTACTGGATTAACTTTAAATAAAAAAAAAACTATTAAATATTCAATTTATTATAGTATTTATTGGAGTAAATGTAACTTTTTTCCTCACAACATTTTCTAGGACTTATGGAAATACCTCGCCGATACTCTGATTACGTAAATACGTGAATCCTATACTATAAAATTCAGTTAATACATGAACTTGAATTCCTTGAAATTGTGACGTGCGTAGTTTTTGTCCTGACAACCCCAGATATAGAAAAAGGTCCAAAATGTTTAGTCCCGTAAGGTAAAGTTTATCCTGAAAATGTGTGAACACTTTTGTATATAAAAATCCCAGTAAGTTATATTAGACTGTTCATTAAAAAATTGTTTTAAGACGGATCATAGCCAGAGATAAGTTTCGAAATGATATATAACAAGCGATATAAGATATAAATAAGATTTACCAGTAGAACGATATGCACAACTAACGTATCGTTCTTATTCTTAAAATCCATTAACGTCATGAATTGTAGCTGAAAGTATAGATCGGCAAGTACCTTGAATATCGTACGACACATTCACATTTAGTTACGTAAGCAATCGAAAAGCTGATACATTTATCGGCGCAAGTACAACGCAGCGTTTGTGCGGAAGGTGTTTATCGAACGTTTCCATAAAGTTTACAAATGCAACGGTTGCTTCGGCGAACTACCTATCTGGTAATCGTTCCGACCATGAGCTATTGACACTCTGACACATTCCGTGCGTGTGTGGTTCGGGAAGACGCGCAACACAACTTGCCGTTCGATTACAGCGTTCGATGCGATTCCCCTGGTGCTGGTCGAAGGCAAATGAGCACCTAGAGTGATGGAAAGTGGCTCAAACTGCGGTCCTTCTGCGCGGCCCTCGCGAGCTCGAGCCTCGTCATTTATTCGCATAGCCATTCTGATGGCGAGTTGTCGATAATGACAGTGATCCTTTTCGTAGTCGCTGCATCGCTCCGGG
This sequence comes from Lasioglossum morio, assembly GCA_916610235.2. NCBI lineage: Eukaryota > Metazoa > Arthropoda > Insecta > Hymenoptera > Halictidae > Lasioglossum > Lasioglossum morio. Next base: position 1,574,780 of record OU744323.1, read on the forward strand.
AACAATATACCAGGCAAATGTGCAAATCGTGCCATCGTTTCGATTAAATTCTGCGAATCCGCTAGGTATCCAGCTACAGGTTACCGCGAAAATGATCAGCTATTGCGGACAGCCTCTGCTGGGTACTCGAATTTGATGGACCTCTCAGAAGTGTCCAAAGGTTTTCTCTTTTGGCGAGTGAAATTTGTTTTATTATAGTATTAGAATAAAAAAACTGTATACTATCGGCTTACAGGTTGGATCATAATGAAAAAACAAAGCAATTTTGCAAAAATTAAATTATTCCCAACGTTTCGATCCCGATATAGATCATCCTCAAGAGAATTTTGTGTTTGCTATGTGTAAAACTGTTTAGAAACGTGTAAATTTAAAATTGAGTTCCATTTTGACTCGGACAGCAACTGAACCAAACGACTGTTAAGAGAGAACTGATTATTAGTGATTATTAGTAGATGAAGTATTAGAATAAACCCGAAAAGGACGTACCTCCGATTTTTTAACGTGCTGAGTACGAATATGATAGTGAAAATTGACGCGAATTTTATTCTCATAGCAGAAACCATGAAAAAACATAGTTTTTAATATATACTTCCGTAAATAATGGGAATTTTGAATAATACTTCAAATAGAAGTTGTAGGCCTCATCGAAATACACATTTTACGTCGTATTGATTTTCCTCATAGACTCCATATAACTCATCGAACACAAATCAAGTTTTATTGTTAACTTTGCAAGTGTTCCGCGAAATATATTGAATACATTTAATAATATATTATCTAAACTATATTTATTTCTACGAGAGATCTTTTGGTTTCTTCTTTGGATGATTAATTTTGGCGTTCCGCAAATTTTGTCATATAATCAAAAGTGTTCCCCGATTTCAAAAAGGTTAAGAACCACTGCTCTACACGTTCTGCTCATAACGATACGTGTGTACCATGTCGATGGAAATAATGATTTCAAACCGTTCGTTGCATATTCGATTTAACCGATCCCGATCGTCTTCCGCCGTTTTACACCTGTTACATTGATTACACTCGTACGTCTTAATAAACACGTCATCACCGGTGCGTCAAATTTGTCTAGGAAAGCCGATATTCCGTTACAACTGGCCGCGAGTAGTTTATCAATAATGTGTATCGCGGCACCGAAACGCGTAACACCGTTCCACGGTAATCACCGGTTCGTTTATTGATCGTTTTGAAATCCCGTCGAAACGCAACGCATAAATCGCGTCGTTATCCATTCCGCTACATTAGGAATCGAAGTAGGCGCTTCCTGTAATTCATTTACGGCGAGGATGTTCGATCATTAAGGTCTCGGTGATCAGTCTGCCCACGTGTGTCCGTGCGCGCTGTTCGGTATAAACAAGTGTCCCTCGATACACACGATATACAAGCAATATTTACGCAGGTTTGTTCGTACGGGTAACGAGTTCGCGTGACGGTAAATCAAAGCTGCGTTTAGGACCGCGTATCGCGGATATAAACATCGATGGTAATGTTCCATGGCGAACGTTCAACTTATTGTCGTAGGTCACATGAAGAGGACGTTCATCGGTGTAATAAAGACATCGCTTAGCATGCAGGTTCGCGTCGATAAAGTTTCGAGAGACTTTTAGCAACAAATTCACGATATATTGTATAAAACCATCGATTTCTTGTGCATATATACATCTTTCTAAACAATTCTATCGAGCAGTGTGCTCTTTCTGTTTAATTTAATTTTAAAAGAATTGGAGAATCTATTTCACAGGGATTCTTATAATTTTAACTTGGAGGAATTCTGATAATAAATTACTTTCAAACTTAATTTGAGCAGTGTGCTCTGTCTGTTTAATTTAATATTCAAAGAATTGCAGAATTTAATTTACAGGGAGTCTTATAATTATAGCTTGGAGGAATTCTGATACTAAATTACTTTCAAACTTAATTTGAGCAGTGTATTCTTTCTGTCTTATTTAATATTCAAAGAATTGGAGAATTTAATTTATAGGGAGTCTTATAATTTTAGCTTCTAGGAATTCTGATATTAAATTAATTTTAAACTCAATATGAGAGGGATTTTAAGATTAAATAGCCAGATCAAGTGAGGAAGGCCTAGAAGCAGAAAGAACAGAGAAGACATTTAAATAGCAGTTTCACACGATTTTTGCCAATTTTAGTAATTTATAGCTGAATCGACTTCGATAACACTTCGTGCATGTAAATAACTCACTGAGATTCACAGAAGGCATATCTGAAATGTTCCTTCTAATATTAATTTTGCTTCGCAATTTTTAAATAATTTTGCTCACACATTACTTAGTAAACTAATCGTTCTGAAGGCTTTTGCGATATAAGAATGTCGCGTTCCTTTCATTCTCTGTGTGATCTTCCGCGCGTGAAGCACAAGTAGCACGTAAATAAAATATAATACTATCTGCTCTGAAATAGTGTGGTTAATTAACTTCCCTTGATATTTACCTACAGTCGGAACAATGTAAGGATTAAACGAAGAAGAATTGCTTGGAGGGCAAGTAGAGATATCGAGACAGTGCCGACCTTGGAAAAGAAAATCGCAGCGGAAAGAAGAGGAGCAAATGGTCCGTGAAAAAAAAAGGATTGTGCGAAATGACAAATGGCGGATCGGTCAGGAAAAGTCTGACCGCAATAATGTCCACCGGTCGCAAAAACGGTCGGCCTGTCCAGGGACGAGCTCCGACCGCAATTTAGTTAATGTCATTAGAGCGAGAAAAATGCGCGATTGGATTGCAGATGTGGCCTGCAGCTTAGCGAAACGCGCGCGCGTCCTCCCCTTTCCTCATAATGGCAGAAGCGGATTTTATGTTCGCGGAATCCAAGCAGGCATGCGGTAGAACTCTACTTAATGGTTCGAACGGTTCTTCTGCCAGGCATCGGGTGCATGCGTGCGTGAAACACACGCAACCCATGGTCGTTGTTGTTGTCGTCGTCGTCGCGCGGACGGCAATATCGCGAGGAGAGTTCTTTGGTTGAACGCTTCCGCGACTTTAATGCTCACGAAAATTAGCGCGATCTATGGCGGCGAGACGGAAAACGCTCCAAGCATGGAGAAAACGTAGAGCCGGGCCCCTTAAGGCGCCTCGATTTATCGAGTCACGCGTTTCGGTCCGGTGATGCATCGCGCCGATACCGGTGACAGAAACGTATGTTCACCGGTGCACTTTCATGCTCTAACGAGCGCAAAAATCATCGCCACGGATAGACACCTACGACCCTCTCAAAGGCGCCGAGAAGAACCGTGAAATAGTCGCGGCGAAAATTTAACGACAACCTCGCTGAATGCTCAATGAGATTCCGTGAGCGCACACGAAATGTTACGGCTAATTGGTTTAAGCACCACTTCCAGAACACTGGTACTCTTGTCACCTCGAATTAGAACACTCGAATGGATTAAAACAATTATTTAGGAATCTTATGTTCATCCAGAAATACTCTGAACATTATATTTACAGGGATTCTTAGAATTTTAGCTTGGAGGAATTCTGATAATAAATTAATTTTAAACTTAATTTGAGCAGTGTGCTCTGTCTGTTAAATTTAATATTAAAAGAATTGGAGAATTTAATTTACAGGGAGTCTTATAATTATAGCTTGAACATTTTTATGGAAAATAGAAACTCTCTGCATCAATTGCAAGAGACATTGCATAATTCAACAATCCTGTATAACCTAATATTACTCTAAAACAATTTAAGACATGAATTACATGCGTTACGATCACTATAGAAAGATGTGGTCTGCGAACATTATCACACTGCGGATGTTTATGTAAAACGAAAATGTTCTGTGCACAAGCAAACTAAGAAATTCAGGGCAGAAGGATCGTGCATGAACACGATGTTAATAAAAATATGACGAAAAAAGTATTGAATTTCGCGAGTCGAATGCACCGTGGACCTCTCCAAGGAAGAAATCCTTTCTAGCTTCACACGAGCCGAAGGAGCAAGCGGGCAGCGAAGACGAATGAACGCGGACGTGTAGGCATTAGAGACGCGAGGAGAACAGAAGCGAGAGGGAAGAGGATATTGGGGGTAGGAGGAGTAAAGGGGCTTGAGAGAGGACGAAAGTCGGAGATGCAAAGGCGCGCTAAATCGTCGGTAGATACTCGTCTTCTTCCTCTAAGTCCGTCGTCCACGTAGTCGTTGTTCCACCCTTACTAACGATCTCGTACGTGGCCACATATAAAACCTATCCTCTACGGGCCCACGGCCCTTTGCACTCTCTCTCCGTCTCTCTTCCAGCCGTGTACACCGTGTGGCTGCTTCACGATGATTACGACTCCGATTGCGATGTAAATCGCGGGCCCACGTTCAATCACGTACACGCGGGTGTAACTCTTCCCTGTGGCCTTTGACTGTGTGTCTAGCCAGTATCCCTCGTGCGCTTCCTCCCCTCCGCCCGAGCCCCCAACTTTGTCGATGCTGATCGGATGTGTACATTTAAGATAGATACCGAACGGCTCCGATGAGCGCTAATACGGAGTCGTAAATAGAAACGTTCGTGCACCCCCCTTAGAATGAGATAGTGGCCGATCTCACGGGGGATATTCGCCCCAAATCACTAGGGATGGGATCAAGTACCTCGCAAACAGGTTCGAACCTTTTTTTTTGTTTTTATTATAGGAAATCTCATACGAGATTTATTTCAACATGGTGGAAAATACAATGTGAAAATTACAAACTGATGAAAATTTTTACGCAGCAGAATATTGCAAGTACAAAAAACATTAAGGTTCGAATCGTGATCGATGGAATTCGAACTCTCTACAAGTAATAATTTTTAAATTAATGTTTTCGGCGCAACGGTTTCGATCAATTTTTAATCAATTAGCCATTTTGCAAATATAAAAAAAAAAGAAAAAGTATATTCACGTATATATGAAAAATAATTATGGTATATCCAGAATCAACGCTATTCCCACTATCATATTCGAAATTATTCGTGATAATCCCATGTTCGTTACACAAAACAATATGAAAATAAAGGAATAAATAGGGAGAGGTAGGCGCTGGAAGAGCGCCAAATTCAGATTAAATATGCGCTGAACGTTGTGATGTGAAGCATGACAAGCATGACTACACAATACTATCATCTTCGAACGAGACATTTCATATAATTTTAATCAAATCGCATTTAGATCCAAGCGAGTATATTTTCGAGCCTATTTGGAGGATGAAATACACGCTCGTTGCATGCGCGTTTAGCGTAAAGTCACTTTGACGATCCGCCGATGAACTTCAGCAGCTGGAACATAGAAACCGTGCGAGGTAAAAATCGTGAAGTAGTATTCCGGTCTTAATGACAAGACGCATTCGCGAATGCGCAGTCGGCGGGCAAGAAGCAGAGGACGAGTCCGGCTCGTCGAAGGTGGTGAAACGGTCGTTTCTTTCGGCGCAATCGAATCGTTAAGAGCCACCATACGTAAAATACTCGGTTAATCGTACCACGGTGTTCCCTCTGTCCGCGGCACCATGTATGTACATTGCGTTGGATTTTTCTGAAAAAGCTGCGATCGAAGCTTCCAGGGTTCGAGGGCCCGCGGAATCGAACGTTTTTACGCGGCTCATAAAAGCTCGATCGATCCTTACGGAATCCCGGGGACATAACAAGACGTAATTTCACCTCGTTACTTCATCCACTTTTTTTCCAGCAATGTGTTCTCGAAGGCTGGTTCAAAGAACAGGTCCCCGGCGTTTCTGCCCCGTCGATGCACCGAGGTGCAACACAGCACCGCGGCACGCCGATATACTGTTCTTGCACCGTGCTTTCCAGGTACCTTCCTGAGTCAGCCTACATAAGGCTACTTACTAGCTTCGTCTCGAGAGGATTCCACTTTTTGCGCAACTTCTCCATCATCGACGTACCGAACGAGGAGTTGCACGCTACTGGTTCCCGGAGCATGCTCTCGGTAGGATGTTCCAGTTTATCGTTTCCTGTCGTCTTACGGTTTCCTTTTGTCCGACCCTGCCTTCCCTCCTCTCCTGCTCGGCCTTTGTCTCTTATTCCACTGACAAATGCCAAAAATTACCGACGCATCCACGGTGTTCATTATAAGTCAAAAAAAAAAAAAAAAAAAAAACTCTTAGTTCAATTTGTAAGCCAGTTAGTCAAAGTCATAAACCGACCCCATCTGCCTTGCACATTTCCCAAAATAAAATAACGTTGAACCAGGTATAGCAGCAATCTCTCCGGAATGCCATCACTCTTCTTTGATTTAGCGTTTTACAATCCCTAGGTCCGCATCCGGCGACCAGATTCGAGTCACCTTTTTTTAAGTATTATTGGCCATGCCTTGTTTGAGTCAAGCGCCTTCTGGACATACGGCTCGCTATGCCTCTTACCTGGGCCATGGGGATTTTCCGCGTGGGTCACTCACAGGTATGACGGTCCTGTGAGTGAATATCGCGAGAGGCGGTCATTTACCCTTCGCATTATCTATTAGTAGCCAATCAGCTGAGACGACCGCTTCCCTCACCAATGTCGAAGAAAATGCCAAGCGACAAATCCGCATGGCTCTTTTTTCTAAAGTCACGCCTTTTTAAAACCGACAATTTTTTCATCTTGCCTACGGGCAGCCAGTTCATCTCGAGACATCAAGCACGTACCATCTCAAAATATCAAATACATATTCCTCAAATCTTTGTAAATTGACTGTTAAAATAAATTCAAAGTTTATTTTTTGTTAAAAAGTGCAAGTTCATTCAATAATATCCTTTCCGTCCAATAGATGGTAAGGAATCGATTAATTCGCGTTCTCAGTGAATTGAGTTGAAGATTTACGACCTTCAGCGACGTCATTCAAAAAATCAACGACGGCGCAACGCGATCTAATCGAACACACGGAACAACGTTAATCCCTCGAAAACTCCGGCCTTCCTCTTCCTGTTTGTACTCCCCGCCGCTTACCATCTTACCGTATTTGCGAGTTATTCTCTTTGGAACTTGACAGTTTTTGATGAAAGCTCATCCGCAGCAGGCTCGTTGCCGTGAAAATTACCATAGACGATTTTAGAACCGGATCTTATGAATAGTTTTCTTTCGGTTTCTTTTCGAGGCAATCTTTATCGCGGATTGATTGCGATTCTAGGTTTAGGACATTATTTATGTAATTGTAGACTACAGATTTTGATGCATTTATGTCATTTGTTAACATTTAAAGTGTACAAAGAAATTTGTACAGGGTATACATTATTGTACTCAGCACATGGACAGAAAGTGCAAAAGGAACCACATAGAGGATTTTAGAACCGGATTTTATGAATAGTTTTCTTTCGGTTTCTTTTCGAGGCAATCTTTATCGCGTATTGATTGCGATTCTAAGTTTAGGACATTATTTATGTAATTGTAGACTACAGATTTTTATGCATTTATGTCACTTGCTAACATTCAAAGTGTACCAGGAAATTTGTACAGGATGTACATTATTGTACTCAGCATATGGACAGATAGTACAAAAGAAACCATCAATGTGAATAAAGAAAAGGAACCATCTCAAAACTGAATCGGTTCTGTTGTGATACTGATAGATTTCTTAAGAAATAAGGTACTAAGGGGTACCACCTTTACGTATGATAATTGTTTCTTTTTTTAGGTTACAGAACTGTCTTGACTATTTCAACTTACTTTGTACTAAATAAAGTTGATGTTCTTGGCGCACCTGTTCGATCAATTTAAGTGAAAGCAATTTTGCAATACATTAATTTTGCCGTATCGGTCTTTGTTTAGACCCTTTTCAAGAAAATAGTGATTGCGTCTGTGAATTATTAAAAAAAAAACACAAAAGGTGGTATTCTGTTGATGAGAACACGTTTAATATAATTTTTGAAATATGTCAACTTACTTGCTTAACCCGCATCTGTCCCTCGTGTCAATTTGACACAGTTTTCCCGAAATAAGTTCTACTGTTCTGTTATTCGTAGATAAAGTCCGAAACTTGGTTAGTTATTTTTTTAATTGGAAACATGTAACCGCAGAAACCCAAGATGTAAATGTTAACCCATCAATTTGACTAAAAAAACATTGAAATTTTTTTTTATTTTGTGTCACTGTGTCAATTTGACACCGAGGGGCAGATTCTGTTCGTGAAATGAGGGACGGAAAAGAGAAAATTCCCTTTTAACCCCTTCATTCGACTACACCCATCAATATTTCAATGTGTTTTCTCCCGAATTCATTTCCGCATTAAACTATTAGAATAACTATGACTTGATAGAGCTGAAATACCATAAAATGTGTAACAACTGGGGGGGGCTGCTGTAATGATCGAATAACAATTGACACCACTTTTATACTATGTATTTTACACAGCAACTTTTGTATCCTAAGCCTCAACGGTAACCGTCGACTCTGCGCGAGGATTACGACAATAAAAAATTGGAAAAAGGGCCGAAGCATAAATTGTGCGACGGTCGACCGCGGCCTTGAAAGAGGCACAAGGTGTGCCGCAACCTTTATGGCGGACAACGCGTTTCTATGGGATGTTGTAGGCGAGCGTGCCGACTATCGCCTAAGAAGGATCAAAAAAGGATTCTCGTCTAGACGAAGCCAGAGACGGGTGTGCTGCGGCGGAAATCACAGAAAGACACGTACACCAGACCGCCATTTGCAGTCGGGCTGAACACTGCGAAAAATTACGATTTACTTAAACGATGATGCAACCGGAGGAGAAAAAGTTACGAAACAGCGAGACGTCGCGGAAAGTTCCGTTATGAATCCCGATCGAAATCGATATTTTCCTGGTAGTCGTCTATCCGATCTGCGATCGTGGCAAGAGCCAACGTCGTCGAGGGATCGAGGAAAAAGACGATCGATCGGCTGCGACTGGCTCGAAGAAGCACGCGCAACCACGTTTCTCGGGAAATCGTGAAGCGTCTCGAGCTGGCCCAGACGGCAAGTCGCTGCCAACAGCCGAGACAGCAGAAAAACACTGCTAAGGGAGTCGGAGCACGCGTGGGAAAGTCAGTGGTGGGAGACGCGTTGGTGTGTACTCGAGGATAAACAATACCAACTGCATCAACCACGGCTGTATCACTGCTGCATCGAGGGGCCAAAATGCAAAACAGCATCAATAAATACATTAACGTGCTCGTCAACAAGCTCAATTGTTAAATAAGGTATAATATCAATTCTGTGCAATATTCTGTACATTTCCTTACGATATGTGAATTCTTCTTTGACACTGAAGCTAATCGTCTTCTTTGACTAGCTTGCAGAAATGACAAGGCTCTATTTATTTCGATTTTGTGCAATTTTTTTATTCCAATATGTGCTTGGATAAGTTTCAATTGAACATCATCATATCTGATACAGTTAACAAAGCTGGTATTATAATAAACTAAGAATGTGTTTATTTAGGTTTATTTTTCTGAAAATATTGTTGTAATTTCTTTTTATATTATCCCCTTAAATGAAACGCAAACACTGACCTTCCTTCAATTTTTTCATCCCAATTGGAAAGATCATGCAGTGAAAGGATTAATAATTGAATGAATAATTTAGTAATTTCAATCATTGTAAGATGATTAACCTACGTTTAATTTACATTTAAATATCAACAGTTAGAATAGCCAAGGTTCTACCGAATCGTAAGTTTGACAGAATCCAATTTCTATCATGTTTAGTGTGAACGTGATCAGAAAAATACAACAATTCTATTTAAACATGTAGAATCGTCGAAGAAATTATATAAACTTGTCTAGCTTTTATCAAAAGATTCAGTATGATCGAGGATTGAATTGCGCTCGACTAATCAAAAAATAAATGCGGAAATCCTAGCGACATGTTAATGTGAAATATGGGAGTCAAAGTTAGATCCTGTTTGGTGGTAGAAACAGAAAAATTGTTGCCGAAGAAAATCAGTATCCCTCGGTGCACACCGGCTGTGTAACTCTAATTAATAGTCAGCTAAAGGCCAAGCTACCGTTCAGCTGCCGATGTCCGCCCATTTAATTAATTATGTACTGGCCAGCCGGTGTTACAATCGCGGTTTTTGCAGACGACCGACGCCGTCGGGAAGGCGTCGCGACTGCAGCAATCGGCGACAAAGACAATAGGCTCGTTACGGATTCGTTGGCCATCTCTGGCCCACGAATTGCTCGTGCCACTGCTACCACCGTGACAGAAACCAATTGGCAAAAGCAGTACGGATAGTCCTCCGAAGGATTCGTATGCTGAATCGAAGATGAGAACGTGTCGAACACGCTGCTCAATCACTGTACTTTCCAGTTTTCACTGATTTCCATTTCCTACTAGCTGAAACTACGTTAGCCTGTCCAAATTTCAATAAATTTGTTTGTGATCGTTTTGTCAATTTGTGAGAAGCCATTGGAAATGTGTGAACAAAGTAAAAATGAGAAAAAAAAGGAATTTTTGAGTGATCGTTGTACGTAACGATCCTAGCTGTAAGTGTAACTCAATCTCCGAGGACTTGGATCATGTGTTATGGCAGTGCTGTTTATATGACTCCCAAAGAATTAAACTTGTAAATAAATTAGGTAAAATTAAATTTTTCTTACCACTAAAAGCGGACCTCTTCTTTGCAGAAACAAATGTCAAAGCCTGTGAATTTATCTTTCAGTTTTTAAACGACTGTGATCTGCATCTCTAGTGGTTAATCATATTGTAAATTTACTCAAACTGTAAAACTAGTGTATCTTTGTTAAAGCCGAAGTAAACCTACAATAAGTTTCAGTGGCTCAATAAAAAAAAAAGAAGAATTTGTACAGAATGGCGTTTCGAGAACCGAGAAATCAAGATCGAAGATGACGCGTTCCGGGGATCCCGCGGTCACGTGACCCGCGAGCTTCGCTAAACGCATGCAAGTGCAAACACCGGCTGTTTCAAGTTCAAGTTTCACATTGACGCGGCGAATTCTATGCGAGCGCGCCGGATGCCGACGGCAGGCCCTTAATAAGCGGAAATTCCGACAACCTTGACGCCTACGCGATAATAACGAAGAAAACGAGCGGCCGTGCTAACTAACAAGGGTGTATATGCGAATCGGCTATTCTCGCACCCTCCGCAGGTATTCCAAGCGGTGCTAACAACATTATTCCCTCAGACATTCTAATCGTTCATCTACAATTAGCCAGACATGCAGATCCGAGTACACGTTGTACAGGTATGCGTGCGAGAATCAATATAGACGACGAAAACGTCTTTTCTTTTCAAATTATGTATGTGATTTCTAGACTGCTGATATTTATGTAAAATAACAATTGTCTGCATCGATTACAAGAAATAGAAACTAAATTGATTCGCTATTTCTTCCCTTAATGATTTGAATAGAGGAGAAATCATATCAACAATTTTGAATTTCATCTACTTAATTTTTCTATAAATGCATGAACATGCATTTTTGCAATGAACGCAGACAGCTTTTATTATGCATAAAAATCCACAGTCTAGTTATAAACTGAACTGTAGAACAAATACATCAATAAAAGTAAAATTATATTACAAACTGCATTGTAATTTCTGTTCTATTCCACTTTGTCTTTAACGATGTTCTTAATTTTCTAAATAAAACAGAAGTCGTTATAAAGAATTCGAATCTTCTAGGGAATGAATTCTTTTTCAATCGTTCCTTCGAACAAGACTGACGTAATAAAAATGCAACAGTTCAGCATAGAACACACATGAAAACTGCGTGTTTGAATTTGAGAAGAGTTTGAGCTGACCTGAAGTAGAACTCACACGAAGGCTGGATCAATGATTCGTTTCACTTACCTGAAAAGAGAAGAAAGAAAAATTAATATCTCGGCATTAAAAACAATAATCAATTATATCGATCGCAAATATGTACTAAATTTTAAATTAATGTTTTCGGCGCTACTGTAGCGCAAACTGTGAAAACTAATTTAAAATTTATTAAAAACAATATTCGGTGAAGATATTGCAAAACTCTGTTTGATTTGCATCCCGAGGTGTCCGAGTGCTTGAATCGTTTCATCAAAGTGGAAACGAGTAATTAAATCCGTGCGATTAGCGATCACTGAATATGTGATCGGCTTTTCTGCAGGTTGGACTGGCGTGCGAAGGAAACGGGTGCAAGCCGCGTTCATTTATCTGTCGGACTGACAGATACCTGATTAGACTGATACCTATCGACGGATTCGTTCGATGTACGTGCCACTGATCCAACCGAGAACGCATTATACTCGGTTTCCCGACACTATTCGAGAGGAGAGGACAGTGGTACTGTCAACCGGCGTTCCATGCATTAATGCATGAAGATAGTGGTATCCGCGCACCCCCGGCCTCTAGCGTCTGATAAATAAGTGTACAGGCTTATCACACTTTGGTCCTTGCTTGTCGAAGACGAGTCGTATCCCCCTTTGCATACTATCGTAACCACGCTCATGTCTCTGCACCTGCCTCTCTAACGTCAACTTAATTACCAGACAGATCTTTCTGTAATACCGTCCCGCAGCTTCCATTTTCTCTGGGAGACAAAAATGCACCCCTAAATAATAAGCCACTGAAATTTTTTTAACAATTTTTGAAGAGTTTTTTGAGAAATTTCATGATGTTTCTTTTTTACTTAATTTTACCTTTATTGACTTTGTCTATAAAACAGAAGCTGTAGACATTTAGTATTATATTTTTTTAATAATTTTAGACAATAGTACAACAGTAACTTGAATTTATTTTAAGGTTTTGACTGATTGCTTATACTAGTTTACTGTTACAAAATGCTCAGTCTAGTTATAATATAAAAATTGAGAACGTTTGACACTGTCACAGCCGGATGACCGGTTTTATATTTGACAATTATCGATATTATGAAAATTCATGTATGGAAAATGATGGAATACGTTTCTTTATACAAGCATACGTCATATTGAAAATTATGGACAATCTCAATAAACTTAGTGTTGTCATTTTTATAAGGCAACATTTTTTCAGATACATACTTTTAATGCTTGGTAGGTTTAGTGTTGAACGATATCCAATTACATATGTAATTTGAAAAGATCATACTCTGATCTGCATGTGTAGCTAATTGTTGCAGAAACGATTAGAATGTCTGTCTCTTTGATGTTCATTTAATTGCCGGGCAGATTTTTCTGTACTGTAAAAATGCACCCCTGGTTAATAAGCCACTGAAAATTCTTTAAAAGCTCTCTCGAGAGAGCTTGAGTACGCCATTTCGAAATTTCGTGGAGTTCTTTTTTGTACTTTCTACGCCGGTCGAGAGCAGTGTCCATATTTGACGTGTTTCGGGATGTGCTCTGTTGATTATCATTGATATATTTGAGAACCGAACACACCGGGCCGAGGGAGAACGGAGGCGGGGGAGTATTCCTTTCGCTCGTGCGCGCCTCGAAAACGTGAGCAAACATTGTAATGGCGATCCGGCGTGGCTACCGACTGTTAATGTCTCTTGACCACTTCTCCTCCGGTGAGTGATCTCACCGTCTACCAACATTGCTCGTGTACACAGCCGACATTCGGCTCGGTGCATCCGTGCAGCGGCGTTGAAAGTAATTATGTTGGTTTACCCGCTCGATCAGGTTATACAGGGTGCGTAGAAAATCCTGCTACTGCCGGCCCATTAATAAATACTTTTGTACAATTGCTTGCCCCATAAAAGTTTGTAAATCTAGCTTAGACAAAATACCTGTTGCTGGTCATTTTAAAAATTATGTGTATTAATATTATCTTTACGTGTGAATTAATTTCAACTATTTATATCTTCACTGGCGCAGGACACTCTATATAAGTTTGTAAATCTAGCTTAGACAAAATAACTATTGTTGCACATTTAAAAAATGATGTGCATTAATATTATCTTTACGTGTAAATTAATTCCAATTATGTATACCTTCGTCTACACGTGACTCCCTATAAAAGTTAGTAAATCTAGCTTAGACAAAATAACTATTGTTGCACATTTAAAAAATGATGTGCATTAATATTATCTTTACGTGTAATTTAATTCCAATTATGTATACCTTCGTCTACACGTGACTCCCTATAAAAGTGTGTAAATCAAATTTAGATACAATAACTATTGTTGGACATTTAAAAAATGATGTACGTACGTTAACATTAACTTTAGGTGTAAATCAATTTCAACTATGTATAACTTCGTCTACACCCTATAACAGTTTGTAAATCTAGCTTAGACAAAATAACTATTGTTGCACATTTAAAAAATGTTGTATAATAATATTAACTTTACGTGTAAATCAATTTCAGCTCCGTAGACATAATTTATTATGAAAAATCCTAGCAGCGTGACCACATTTTCTATAGAAGGATGCAACCGCATAGATGTACAGTTAATTAAAGCGTATTCCGCAAAACGTTCTATGCGTAATGTTTCAAGCGGTACCATATCTGATTAAAGAGGAACGAAAGCTTGACCATACAAAGCTTCACACGTAAGAAACATGTTGGGGCGAGGAAGAACATGCGGCCGCGACTTTCCAGAAGCTGGTAGAAAGGTACGAGAATGGTTAGAGGTCATCAGCATCGCAACACCATCGTGTTTCTGACCTCGTTGACTGGGCACGCTAGATGACTTGACAAACAGAACCATATGCGAACATAAGGTGTAACACTGAGATTCACTTCCATGGATATTTTTCGCTGATGTACAAACAACAACTTTTCAAAGGAGACAAATTCACTTGTTTTCAACTATGAAAAATAAATCTTTCGTCGAACACGAAACAGAGAAAATATTTAAGGTATTTAGAAATAGGCTTGTACTATTTCTAACTAATTAAAATTGTTAAGATACGAAATAAAAACCCGGAGTCTGATAGCAATTCGTAATATTATTAAATTGTATTAAGCATTATAACGGTATACGTAATTCCGTTTGTAAATGGAAACGTTTTACAGTGGTACCGAAAGAAAAACAAGCAAAAAAGAATGAACGTGTAAATAAAAATCAGAGAAACATGAATTACCAGCTGTGACTAAGCAAAGCGAAGAAGTTCCATTGTGCTAAACGGGATCAGCAGCAATTAGCGAACATCAATTTTCTCCACGGAAGGGACGTGCAGCGACACGTAGAATGGGTTAATAGAATAAGAAACTGGTTGGTTAATTAAGAAAATGACTTCGATGCTAGCTGCGAGTCATTCCTCTCGCTTCCGATTCCGCCCGTTCTTAGCTGAAGGGCCTCCACACTGATTTCCCTCGGAGTTACATGCACGCCCTCCATTTTTTCCCCAGTTAGTATAATTACGTATAATAGCAGCTTATTCGCAGGCGCGAACGTAATAACGCTCTAATGAAACCTGCTCGTCTTTTACCGGCGCGTATCTCCCGAACAGGACTTAACGATCCGCGTATTTCTCACGTGTTACCGTTTACGGCTGCCCATTAGAAGGTCCTTCCCTGTGTCGTTTCATTATTTACCGCCAGGAATGGTTAATAAATCGGTCGGCTGACAATTGTCTATAAGATTGTATAATTAATAATTACCTAAACTTTGGTAATTGCATTAATTTAGTAAGAATTATATCTTGTCAAATTCTGTTGTAAATATTGTTTCTCTCTCTCTCTCTCTCTCTCTCTCTCTCTCTCTCTATATATATATATATATATATATATATATATATATATATATATATATATATCTTGTCAAATTGTCAAAAAGTTTCTTGCGTTTTTATATACCTCCAGAACATTCTTAAATACAATCGCCGGGAGATAGTTCATGTTTCCCAAAGGATATATCTGGAAAATGTACTTATAAGGCGAGTAGAGCTATCAGTCGCCAGATTAAGACCCGTGTCCCCACTCTATCTTCCCCCACGCTTCTGCCACGGCCGGTCACGTGACGCGGTCAATGTCACAGGAATACTGGCAGAGAGAGAGAGAGAGAGAGAGAGAGAGAGAGAGAGAGAGAGAGAGAGAGGGGAAATTCTTCCCCTCGATTCGAGTCGATTCCCCTCATCCGGCGACTACACGTTCGAAACTCTTATTGCATGCGTGCGCGTGTGTTCCGCGCACGTGAATCAGCTCGGCGTACGATCACTTCCTCGACCGAGTTTTTCGCCCGAGCAAGAAATAGATCACCGTTTAATTGACCGAGCTCGGTCCCCGTGTGTTCATCGATCGCGTTTTCGCGGTTGTAAAACGTCGACGCTCGACAGAGCATTTCTCAAAAGATTAACAGCGGTCACTCGCCGGAGAAAACGCGCTGCCAAACGCGGAGATACGGGAGCGTAATCTGGTGCTCGAGTCTTGTAGATCCGGCGCTGGTGAAAAAGAAAATAGATCCACGAGAAAGTCGACGGTGCTCATAATGGCGAAAATATACGGAAACGGTTGTCCACTGATTTATATTTCTAGATCGAATAACGGCCAGACATTTAATTAGTTTCACGTTTGTAAGAATGTTTATACCACATGTCATATGTTTAACCATTATGTTTTTATCGATTTATGCATTGTATATATGTTTCTATCGATTTGTGTATTGCGTGTTTTGTTAACAGATGTACGTAACGTTTTCATTTTGTTAAAAAATAAACGGTAGGGACAGTTCCCAACGAGCAAGAAGTATTACGACGTTTTGAGTCTCCTCCTTACACTATGTAATTTTTCATGGTTTCTTTTTTGTCCACTGACCTTGCAAGCTGACTTAAGCTTTCTTTCAATCTCTTGCAATTTTCCTTCTATTGATTTCTACACAGTTAAATCTGTGGTAAAATTGTTGAATATACGAGTTCAACCCTCTATTGCATGGATATTTATGACAAGTTGAAAAATACATATATGGCTGTTAGTTTACTTAAAAATGAGTATGGGTGAAGTATCTAGGATCAAGATTTGTTCCCCCACTCTACGTTCCTCTTCTACGACGTTATTCCCCATGATTTTCCCCTCAATTCGTGCTCCCTCTCCTCGTCTGGTGATACTACCTCTTCCCACACACCACAGAAGACTAAAAGTAGGGAGTGAAGTCACGGGCTGGTCTAGCACGATGCAATAAAATGCGTTCGTGAACATTTGCATGGTTATCTCTTCGTGTTTTGGTGATCGATGCGTCGAGTCGCATGAAAAAATGGTTTTTCTAAGATAGGATACAATTTCGCGACATAAATCTGTTCGCGAGTGGCAACACAGGGTTACATAAAATCCCACGCGTTTCCTGCGTTCGAAGCAGATTTATAGGTGGAGTTTTGACGGTGTTTCGCAGTTTATCAGAAAACACGGTGACATCGTCGAGTAACAGGCTGGAACCGGGTAACCAGTTATCCTTCGATAACCCGTTGAAATCTCTATCGCGACTTGCAGTGAACTCGAATCGAACGGAAACACAGGAGGGGTAAAAGCTGAGGCGGCGCGGCGCGGTGGTGCCGTTCTCTTTCAATGAAACGGTGAGTCATTAATCGCTGGCGGATTTACCGTGAGTGCCATTTCGACGGAAAGTTCACTCTACATATCCTCGATTCAACAACGCCCCGGCTCTCAGCTCTAGCTAATGTCCGGCCGGGTTTCTCAAACTTTCACCGGCTCGCCCAGTGGCTCGATTATCGATAAGAACACGCAGCGAAGAAAATCGTGACTCCGGGGCCGCAGATATCGGGCCTGCAACGCGGTTTTGCGAACCAGCCATGCGCGAAGTGACATCAAACCGCTACACAGCGTTTCTCCGCGGGCGCGCGATTACGTGCGATTAAACCGCGACCCCCGCCACTCACGAGTGTTCGACTTAATGAGAAAGGAACCGACGCGACGGTATATTCGAGGCCCGAGTTGCTCCTCGGACATGTGTACGCGAGAGAGCTCGTTTACGGAATTGCACAATGGCGTCGAGGAAAAATTGCCGTTTCGTTACAGGATGCTGAGCACGCGATTTCCTTTAACCAAGTCGTCTAATTACTTTCCAGATGTAATTGTCGTGTTCACCACCTTGCCTCATCGATCCTCCTTTCTCCAACTTAATTCTTCGATAATAATATCCTTGTCAAAATGTGTTACAAACTTTTCGCAACAAGCTGTAGCAAAATAGTTCACTCGAAGAACCATTCTAGCTTTAATTGGTAACATTACGTCCGAGTGCAACTATACGCAGTAACGACAACCATTGTTTTTATAGTAGTAAATAGATTTACTTTTTGCTTTTTGGCCTCAAAATGGGATTACATGTGTTTGTGTGTATCTCTCTTATCGTTACACGTTTACTCTTGTCAGCTGTTCGCATTCTCTAATCGTGTGTATAAAACCATTGTTTTATATTCAACTGTGTTTTATTAAGAGTCAAGAGAATTCTAGATGCATTCGAAACAAATTGATGGCTAACGTGACATCGACGAGACCATAAATAATTTAAAGCAAACATTTTCCTCCCTACACTAATAATTCTTTTCTAAGCGTACGAGACATCACAGCGCTAATGTTTATTTTAACGTCCACCATTTATAATAATTTCTTTTATTAATTGTAAGCTGTAATTGATGTTACATGTATATGATATTGTATACTTATGTTACATCTATATGTATAATATGATGTATGCTATATAAACCAAACAAGGTTCACGGCATTAATAAATAAATAAAGATGGCAGTTAAAGCTGTAGATAAATTGTTCGATTCAACAATCGTTTACTAGAAACACTGCTAAACTGACTCGTCGCGTGAAAAACTATTCTTTTTATTTAAGCTTACCCAGACCCTTAAAAGTGTCTACACAGCTGTACTTAGTTTACAGAAAAGATAACATGTTTTACATTTTGAGACAGTTTGTGTATCCTTATTGAGTAGCATATCCTATTATAAACGCAGGTTACATTCTTTCAAGGAATTAAAAAAAAGGGTATTAAGGGGCAAGGAGAACCCCATGTTGAAGATAATATTAAAAACAATTGTGAACCTCGTTTACCATTCGACTGTAATTAAATTGTAAAGTCTGATTATAGTTTGATCGAGACAAAGAAGAAGAGAATTTTCTTGAAAGAGGAGAGGCAATAAACAAGGCAGAAAAGTCTGATTGGACAGAGTATTCCTTAGAATCGACGGTCCAGCATAATCGCGGTTTGCTAAATATGGTAACCAGTATAGTAGCTCTATCGTATAATAAGGGACAAGGGTTTGAGTGCAGATACTTCTGGATAGATACCCTAATCGCCGCGGGGATTAATGGTGCACGTGACGCTAGTTTTTCAGGTGACTTCGTGCAACAGCCATTACAAAAGCGTGAGAAGGGTGAGTTGGTTACCAGGTAGCCCTCGGACTAAGGGTTCGCGCTAATTACGTCATTATGCGGAACAGGGTGGATAGCTCTAACGAACCTGCAGCTCCGGACGTGCTCGTCCTATGAATAGTGATGAGTATATAACCCAGCCACCAATCACGCTGTATTGTAATACTAACTCCTCCGCGGCTGATTTTGCATAGTAATTAAAAATTCTAAACGATGGCGCCCTTTAAAAGATCTTTCTTCGCTTCCTTGAAATTTTACCCTTCGCTCCTTTGAATTACCGGGGACCAGCTTGCGCCGTGGAGGATTCCGATGGACTCGAACGAGCCTCACGAGTGCGAGTGAATACGTGATTGAATTTCTAAATACCTTCCTTCCTGCACAGTGCCTCGTAAAATCAATTACCGATAATGAACGATGGATTTCAAGGCAGACCGCTCGGGGGACTTCGTAAAATCACGGCTAGATTTTGTATCGAGCTTTTTACCGAGTACAAAGTACAACAGATTTTTTTTATTGAAATATGGCAAGTGCTCGATACCTTGGACTGGCTGCACAAATTAATGCGCAAAGACGATTATGTGTTTTTTACGTGATTGGTAGATTGAGGACATGTTTATGCAATTTATATTACTATTTTTAGTAGGAACAGCCTTCGCGGATCCAAGATAAATAAATATTGTACTAAATTCTATTGAATTTTATATTCTAGCAATACTTGATAATTTTCGTGAGCCTTAAAATGTGTAAAAACTTTATGTTGGAAATAGTATTCCGTAAAAATTAATATTGCACTTTTATTCGAAATATTCAATTATTTGTGCATTGAATAATTTCATTTCAACAGCAAATTTCTTTGGAAAAATAATATTCTGTTGAAATACTCTGCAATATAAAATAAATGTACTTCTATTCGAAGGTTCTGGTTGAAATATATAATTATTTATGCATTGTAGAATTTATTTTCAACAGCAAATTTCTTTGGAAAAATAATATTCCGTTGAAATACTCTGCAATATAAAATAAATATTGAATCTTTCGTGACTGGTGGTCCGCAAAGCCCCTCGCTCGCATTAGGGTTGCGTTAGGGTTGTGGTGTAGGGTTTATGGGATTACAGTTTAAGGGGTTCCCGAATTAAAAAAAAAAACAGAGTGCATCAAAGGAACGGTTTATAGATTCTGTACGCGGATCTGTATCATTGTGGCAAGTTGCGATACGCGCAAACGTATCATTACCATAATCGGCAGCGATACGGCATATGGAAGATGGCAGACCGGGGGTGGAAGGCTCAGAAGGGAGGGGGGTTAGAAGGGTACCGGGGGCTTAATCGTGATAATGGCCGGGAATCGCCTCGTGACCGCAGAAACGGAAAACGCCTCGATTCGAGATGGCAGATCGATCGATCGAGCGCTTTTCAGTCCTGCCACGGATCGGTCGATTATATTATCGGATACCAATCCAGCTCAATTCTTGCGAGAGGAAGTTGTTCGAGGCATTAAAATAGAGAAAAGGGAAGAAAATCGTGGGGCACGTTTCCCAGAAAAGAAAAATGGAATTGCTTGGACTTCGAAACAATCAAACTAAAAGAACATTAACCTCTTTCCAGATAATAACGAAATCGACTGGTAAAGAACATTTAGAAACGACTTTACCATATAATTTTAAATCGGAATGAAATTTATTCACCTACAATCAATGTTTAGCACGTTCACCGTATCATTTAAAATATGTATAAAATAAACCGTGATTGTTCTAATTGCAGAGAAATTAATACATGTTTGTTATATTATTACATGTTCTTCGATTCCCTATCCCCTGAATCATGAGCAATCCCATAGCGACGTGTTCGTTGCCGAGATTCGGCGAAAGGGCGAGGTGAAATTTGACAAGTCGGTCAGCCATCAATATCGTTAGGAGAACGAGCCGAAAAGCAGTAATTAAAGTCTGAAAAGATATAAAGTAACATTTCGCGTATGGGATTCTGCGCTGGAGGCTGAAGACAGAGGTCCGAGGCCTCGCGAAGCGGCACGGAACGATACGGTAGGCGAAGAGGAGAAGCAAGAGGAAGAAGAGGAGACCCTCCGGTTCTTTAATAACACGGCGGGGCCGCAGGTTCTTCTTCAGGTATGCGAGACAGAGCCCGAGGCGAGCAAATCGTCTACAGTCTCGAAAACCTGATTCTTTCGTGGCAATCTACGCCATAACACCGTCCCTCTCGATACACTCTAGCCGATACACCGTCTCCAGACCTCTATGCACCGACACATTCCTAAACGCTTATGTGTTCCGATACGCGTACAATGCGTACGCGCGCGACTCTACGTGCTTTCCTATTCGCGTCGCGAGAGAAAGGGAACGCGCGTCGTTTGCAGAAAAGTGACGGAGAACGGACGCAAAGAAATTTCGATTTTTCTACTGGAAAGTTAACCTGTGATTTTAGAGGATAGTTACAAGACCTTTACCATTGATATAGTGGAACCAGAACATTTCTTTCACTTTTAATTATAGGAATACATGTGTACTTTCCTGCAAAATAATATGCTATTAAAAGTTCCCCAAGTTAAAAAAGATACATATTTTTCGTTAATGTTAATCGATAAAAGGGAAAACTCACGTTAGTTTTTCAATTTCAGAGAAAATTGTTTGATCGTGGTTCGACATATTACTCACTGTTTTCCAAAACCGTTAGTTTTACTAAAAAAAAGTAATAGATCATGAAATATGTTTCGACGCGGTCAATAATTTAGAAGATGTTTGATAAAACTATTTTATGAGCATTTAATTAATTATCGAGATCGAGCTCAAGCTTCGCATAGATTTTATTTTGATTAATTGGGACAATCGTGTGGGCTGCTGTAAAAGAACCTCTTACTTAGAAAATGTTTAAATTTCTTCTCCGTCAGGTCCGGAAGAAAATCGACGCGGACTTGCAAGTGAGCTCGTCAGATTTGCAGAGGGGTGTGACGATGTAAACAATTTTCGATCGTAGATACGTATTATCTGGTGTCTCGATTTGTTTGACCGTGGCGGCGTCTAGTTTTATTTGCGCGACAGCTGATACGGCGACTAGTTCCATTTGCAAGGTGACCTATCCGGCCGGTCGAGGGGGAAAATTAATTTACAACCGGCCGTACATGGTGCTGCACGGGAAAATGATAACCCCGTGTAATTACCCGCGTAGATATGGTGTAACGCCGCGCCGCTGGTTATCAATGATTTAATGAACGTCGGGGTGAAACAATGACCAACAAAACCGGGCGCGCGCGCACGCCGGTTCGCAAGGCTTCCATTAATTTATACCTTCCGAGTGTAAATGAATAGCAGAACGAACGAGGCTAGACGCAGCTTTTTGCCGAGGAAATTGAAACTGCAACCGGAGGAGAAAAACGTGGTTCCGAGGGCTGCGTTCCAGATCCCGGCTCCTTCTGTGTTCTATATAGCCGAGGAGCTGGAGAAAAGCTGGTCTTGGCCAGGGGCGGAATAACAAATGGACGGCTTGGACCCTCGTCTACGATACTACTCCGAAGAAAGTAACGCTCGAACCGGCTCCGACGGGCATACTAATCGTTTTATGAAGGCCAGACAGGGAGGAAGAGGGACGATCCGACGGAGATGGAACGCGAAGGGGTGGGACTATTGATACGACGTAGGGGGTCGGAAACGGGGGGAATTACTGACAAGTTTTTATCTGTGACACAATTGCAAATTTAATGCGTGTTACGCTGCAACTGTGACAAACGTGACTTCGAGACTGCAATTAAAAATACATACAAAATCCATGTAAACCTTGTAAGATCCTAACCAATTCATTTCGTTGCATTGATGTTAACCCTTCGCACTCGGAACTATTTTATTTCGAAAATTAAACATGTCTTCCTGTCTAGAATAATTTCATTCTATATGATTTTTTTCATTATGTGGATATGATATTCATAGAATACTTATTAATTATAGTACAGCAATTTTTAACGGTGACTCAGAGTTACCACTCGAGTGCTAAGAGTTAAAACTTACTTCTGGTTTTATGAAAAGAACAATTTTCAAAGAAATAGCAGTTCAGCCTTTTTTAATTCTAGTCTTCAATTAAATCTTTAAAGAAATAGCACTTGCAGCCTTTTTTAATTCCAGCCTTCAATTCAATCTTCTATTAAATGGCACTTACAGCCTTTTTAAATTCCAGTCTTCAATTAAATAGCACTTGCAGCCTTTTTTAATTCGAGTCTTCAATTAAATCTCCAAAGAAATTGCTCTCACAGCCTTCTCTAATTCCACTCTTCAATTCAATCTGGAACGTACGAGGTTCTGGTAGTACTAACAAAATTGCAACAAGATGATTCAAACATCGATAGTCCTTCGATCAGTTCGTACACCGGAAATCATACCATACTAATCAATTCCGTTTTCCGCTGTACGAACCACGCCCATTTATCAACGTTTACCCGCGAACCGCAAGAATCCATGAAATTCTGAGCAACGGCAATCAGAAATGCGAAGTGAAAAGATTAAAAGAAAATGCCCGGTCATATATTTAATTGCACCCATGAAAGTTTATCGCTTATTTAACGTTCGGCTGTTTTGTCGCGAACGAGAAAGCAGGTTTGAGCCGGCACAGGTGAAGGAAGAAACTGTCATGAAAAAATAATTGGCTGGCTAGTGAAAGGAATCGAGGGACAAGGCGGCGGCCATCGAATAGGCAAAAACAACAGGATCGGGATTGCAGGCTCGCAGGATCGGGAAGAAAGGAGAGAGGGAGGAAGGGATGCGAGGATCGAGTCTAATCATGGGAGGTGAGGGAGAGAGAGACGTTTAACATGCAGACCGTAGCTGGAGGCGTTAGTGCCGTATAATCTGCGTTCCTCGGCTCTTAAACACCAGCCGTGTGTGCCACGGTGTTGATGTGCCATGCACGAGGAATACCAGCGCACAATGCGCCTTGATCCGTAAAGGTGGTGGATCCGATGATGGCCGATCGACGTTGGCATACATAGAAACCGGTGGATCCACCGGTCCTTGTCGCGTTCAAACGTTTGCCACTACGAAGGGCCATTCTACACGGACCCTACAGGGTCTACCCGTACACGTGCAGCTGGCCGGAGGACAACACCCTGCTCTCCTGGCACCCAGGATATTACCGACGGAGAAAAAGAGATCGAGAGAAAGGAGCTACAGGAGGCTACAATTACATCGCAGGTGGTTCGTCGCAAGGACTTTCGGGCTACCTAACTGGAGCATCAACGCGAAGCACGTGGTGATTAGCGGAATCCTGGGTTTGCTCGATAAAGTCCATCGTGTTCTCGTTGAGAAAATCGGTGTTCTTTATCGACCGTCGGTAATTATTACCCGTCGAGCGTCAACTGCATCCGATTCCCTCTGATGTCGTCCTTCGAACTGCGGAACCCGTTCCCGAACTAATTATGTCCTGGAAACAGGAACGCCTCGTTCGTTAAGCACCCGAGGCGCGGTGCCTAGGGCCGACGAAAATTTTAGGTCTTACGGAGACAGGGTTAACAAAAGTTTCTCACAAGAATCGAGAGGAGAAAGTCAATTTTTTGCGATGAATTTGATACAGGCTTGACGAGAAATGATAGTGATGGCTTTATAATAAGGGAATAATTGCTGGTGTTCTTATCGAAGACAAGGAGAACTGAATGCAAATGGTAGAACATATCGAGACTTGGGCCGTTATGATTCGAAGACGGTATGCAACGACTCGACTTGCGAAGATTTATCGAAGACGATGATCCACCGATAAGAGATGCATTCCGTAGCATATTTAGAAAGAAAGTCGAACAGAGGTCGAACCGGACCCAGGCTTCGCGAGTCGTTAGTAGTGTCTGCTTTCTCCTGATCTCTATCTTCCAGAACGAAATAGTTGTATCGTTATCTCGTCGTACTAACAATCGTTAAATCTCAGCTATTTCAATTACCGCGTAGCACGACTATGTTTTCATTAATTTATCCGAGTTACATCCTTAGCGAGACAATCAATTTTAAGCGGAGATTATCTCGACGCGTATTATTCTTGTAACAACGCGTACGCGAAGAATGACCGAGTCAATAGGATATTCTAGTTCAGTTTCCCATTACTTCAAGGTGTACCGCATTGCCAGCGTGTGATTTGCAGTTTCCTTGATTAACTTTTTTTTTACGAGCAATCGTTCAGCCAAGAATTTCGCAATGTCGCGCAATGCAAATCGACTTTCTGAGAAGTCGCGACTAGCTTTTCACTCGAGCCCGATCACAGGTGAGACTCGAGGCGTGTGACATGGATCTGTATGATCAAGCGTAGTGGTTTCATCAAGATGTAGAGATCCGGCCGGCACGATCTGAAGCGTTCTTGTTTCCCGCGAGGAGCTCTAAGAAGTCTCATAAAGAGACAGTAAATTTTACAAATATTAGACGAATTTAAAGATACTTTACATCGTTTTCAGCCAAATGAACGTATTAAGAGAGGAAATCAATTTCTATGTCATTGCGGTTTGTTGCAATTCAGGGGAAAAATTTTCATTTTGCATATAGATTCGTTGTTTACTTGTAAGTTATAAAATCACTTACGTCTGTGTCTGGACGACGAATGAAGTATGGATCGGAAAACGTTGTTTTCAGACGCGTTTTGGGGATCCCACCTTTAGGGGATCCACCTTTAGAGGATCCCAGCTTTAGGAGATTTCGCCTTTAGAAGATTCCACATTTAGGAGATCTTACCTTTAGGAAATCCTACCTTTAGGACATCCCAAATTTTGGAGTTCCTACCATTAGGAGATCTCACCTTTAGGAGATACCAGCTTTAGGAGTTACTATTATTAAGAGATCCCACTTTTAGGAGATCACACATTTAGGAAATCGCACCTTTAGGAGATCCCAACTTTTGGAATTCCTACCATCAGTAGATCTCACTTTAGGAGATCCCAACTTTAGGAGTTACTACGATTAGGTGATCCCACCTTTAGGAAATCACACCTTTAGGAAATTCTATCTTTAGGAGATCCCAACTTTAGGAGTTACTACCATTAAGTGATCCCACCCTTAGGAAATCGCGCCTTTAAGAAATCGCACCTTCAGGAAATCCTACCTTTAGAAGATCCCAACTTTAGGAGTTCCTACCATTAGAAGATCTTACTTTAGGAGATCCCAACTTTAGGAGTTCCTACCGTTAGGAGATCCCACCTTTAGGGGATCCCATCTTTAGGAAATCGCACCTTTAGTAGTTCCTACCATTAGAAGATCCCACATTCAAAAGATCCCCTTATGAAAATCCTACCTTAACCGAATGGGTTAAAAGCGACGTAACCTAAACCAGGAACATACTTGGCGCGAGCAGAAACCGTTTGTCGAATTGACCCGATAATCATTGACGCGAATCGAGCGTTTGACTCTGTAATCGTGCGGTATCTAACAAGGAGGAGGTCATCGGGTCTCAGATTTTCTCGAAACTTTGCATACTGGTAGATTTCGTTCTCCTGTTCATGAAATGTGGCATTATGAGGGTAGACATTCTATAACTTTTGAGATATTTACGATTGATACTGGGAAACTGAAAAGGAAAAAAAAGGGCAAAGGTTGACCCTTCGCAATATCAATCTAGTACGTTACCACCACGCCGTTTGGCACTTGACAGAAACTTCAACCAAAACTATATTTATCTGTACTTATATTGATATTTCAATTATAAACATCTCACAAATTATTAAGAATCTACTCGTAGAATGCTATATTTTTATAAACAGAAGATTGAAATCTGCCAGTATGCAAAGATCCGCGAAAATCTGAGACCCCGATGACCTTGCCTTCTCCACGTAAGTGGAGCCGATCCGGCGAGATGCCGAATGCCGGTGCGGGTTGGCGCGCATCGGTATATCTCGACAGGAGTCGTTAATAGCGGCGGTGTATGCGAACGACGACAGGAATAAAATTCGCGTGGCTCGCCAGAAAGGAGAGGCACTAGTTATTTTTCTCGTTCGGCTCGGCTGCACACGCACGATCGCGCCGATCGTAATTAAGAGAACCGATCGTTCGTCCCGCGGCGTACCAACACACCGTGTCGCTCTCACCCGCGAGAACCTCGCTGGACGCGCGCGCCTATGACTTGAACGCGCTCGAAAACCATACATCCGTGTCCGCGCGCGTTTCAACGACGACGGTATGCGGCCTGAGGTAAAAAGCTTGTGAATACACGGCGACCACGTGTACGGCAGACGTATAACGGACGTTTCAAGATGTAGGGCGTGCAGATTTATAAAACGCGCGGCGGTAACGCTCGGCTACCGGGGCCGCCGCGCACGGATAACAGAGAAAGCGGGTGTGACTACAAGGATACTCCGGGGAAGAAATTTATCTCGGGGCACCGGTGCTTTCTTCTTGCGCCGAGAAATCATGTTCGCCGGCTTCGAGTCTATGGTTGGACGCTAGGCAACGGGACTTCGCTCGACGGGAATAAGCGGTTCACTGGACGTTTCAATTACCTGAAATTAATTCCTAATGTTTCGACCGGGCGTACCCAGTTTCCTCGGCACGGCTGGGTTAAGGGGGAGACTCGTTTTTCCAGGATTCCAAGGGGGCGGGACGCGCCTTCTCATTTCTCGAATAAAAGCGATGCAACGATTGGAGTTTATCAGTGATCAAAAGCGCTAGATGAAAGATCAATCTAGGCCGTGATCGCGCCTTCAGAAATACTATTTTTAAGTTTACGGGGTGTAATTTGCAATTATTCGGAATTGCATAAAATTGCGCGTGTAGCTGGTTTTTAGAAAGCTTTTTTTATCATGGAAATTTGACCTCGTGAACGTACACATAGGAAATTTGAGGCGATTGCGATTTAGATGGATCTCGTATCTAGCGCTTTTGATTACTGAAAACTCCAATCTTTGCAAATTAAGCCTCGTAACATTAAAAGTAGAAAATTTGAGGCGATTGAGACATAGATAGATCTTATATCTAGCACTTTTAATTACTGAAAAATCCCATCATTGCAAAATTACGTCTCGTAATCGTAAAACTAGGAAATTTAGGAGCGATTGCGACCTAGATTGATCTCTTATCTAGCCCTTTTAATTACTGAAAACTCCAATCTTTGCAAATTAAGCCTCGTAAAATTAAAAGTAGAAAATTTGAGGCGACTGAGACATAGATAGATCTTATATAGCACTTTTAATTACTGAAAAACCCCATCATTGCAAAATTACGCCTCGTAATCGTAAAACTAGGATTTCTAAGGTCAATCACGGCGTAGATCGATCTCCTATCAAGCGCTTTTTTCGATAAATCTCATCTTCCTATCATCGAGAAATGAGAAGGCACCTCCCGAACCCTTGCAATTCTGAAAACGAGCCTACCGCCTGAAATTCGAAACGGGTCGTAAGGTCGAGCCCGAGGAGAGGGAAGAATACAGGCGAATCAGTATGCTCGAGGTGGTGCGTCGCGTGTTAATACCGGTGAAGCGAGATAAGTGTGAAGAGAGTCACGTTTTAGTGAACCGGACGGAATCGGTTATTCAACTCCATTGAATCGAACGACGGTGGTTGTGTACGATCAGTCCAGGAAGACGAGGCCTCGCATCGGAAACACCGTGTTCGCTCGTACAATGGGGAAGAAGAAGAAAAAAAATGTAGAGAGGGGAGGATTATACACACGGTCTTGGGGCCCGTTCGAATCGTTAGGCGGCCGTTTCTAATTGGCGCTAAATAATCATTTTTTCGACGGCCGGCTCCGGCGAGTCTCCTGTCGACGGGTTTCTTCGAACAGACCCATTACTGTACGACAATATTCGCACTGGCAATCAGCACGTCGGTGCGAGGGCACAACGGTTCCGTTTGCAAGGAGCTTCATTATGTACCGCGTCGACGAACGCGACGGAAAACGTCTCCTACGGCCACTAACGAGGGGAAGACGCCTTCTGACCGAGACACTAACGTGTACCGTATATGTTCTGGCCACTAGTATGTCGGACGCTACACCACCGTGTTCCCAGCCACCAAACAACGGCTAGTAATAAACCAACTGACTAGAGATTGCCATTTGCATACGCAGCTGCGAGAATGGAATACCTTTTCTATTATGCGAGGAAGAACCACGGCAATGTCTCGACGTGAATGAGATGTGCACGATGCTTGTGAACAATTTTCCACCACCACCGCAGGGCGTAACCCTTCGAGGATTAGATGCAGCGGTGGAACCATACCAATTCAATTAGACACCCGGTATCTTGGATTATTTAGTTTTCACACTATCGCCGACGTATTTGCGACAGTTCTCCGATTCAATTGATACTGAACAGGACAATGATTGGATCGTATTTACTTGGTTCATTTACTTGGTGAAGTTGATCAGAATTAAATAGAATCTTGTTCTTTCAAATATATTTTGAAAATTTGCGCGACCTGTTATCTACTCGTAGCACAGTTTAACAGGGGTTGAAATGTGCTTGACGCATATTTGCTGAGACAACGAGTCGTTCTGCGACAACATTAATCACCAAGCACCATTTTGAAGAGAAGTGTGATGCACCGTGGCGAAGTGTGTTTGATTTGGTTAATATTTACATCGCATCATCTGATGTTTGGGTTCGACGAGTGAAACGAGTCGATGATCCGTGGCGATAAGCGACTCGAGCCGAACGAAAGCATCGTAAAGCAAAACCGGCCGGAGCACACAAACAAATGACTGATACCCCGCAGAATAATAGCTGTACCTTCCGGCGGAACTAATGCTTCCGTGAACTCGAGAGCTGTGATCGTTTAATTGCCTCTACTAAAACAAACAGACCTTTTCGAACAGCCGCGATTCGACACGAGGCAACGATTCGAACGAACTTATCGGTTTATCGAGCTCTCCACGAGATCTTGTTACCCTCCGGTGGAAATAGTTGCCGGCCACCGTAAGTCCGACTTCTCACGAGAACGAGCGAAACACCGTCTCTCGTAGGTATTCGCA
Source organism: Lasioglossum morio (assembly GCA_916610235.2). Taxonomy (NCBI): domain Eukaryota; kingdom Metazoa; phylum Arthropoda; class Insecta; order Hymenoptera; family Halictidae; genus Lasioglossum; species Lasioglossum morio. The sequence goes on from OU744323.1 coordinate 1,604,904, forward strand.
AATAACACGTTCGGAAGGGTTCCCCGGGTTCTGCAAACATCCCAGCACCGCTCTCTCATTCTGACCCCCTCCCCCGACGTCTCTCGCGTTTCTTTCGGAATTACTTTTATGGACCACGCCTGCTCATTGAAATCTTTCCTGCAAATATTCCGTCCCTAGCTCCTGGAACGTTCGCGAAATCTTCACAATTCTACGCTCCAGAATTCCAGAACTCATTCTACAATTTTAACCCCACTCTTCTCAGGTCTGCAGGAATTATATATATATATATATACTGAAAGTATTGTAAAAATAGGCTATTTAGATTTAGTTGTAATACTAAACCACCATCGTTATATATATATATGTATATATATTATAGTATATAAATTTTTCATACCAATTTACTATTACCCTCAATTAATAATAAATTTTCTATACAAATTACAATAGTATCTAAATTTTTCATACCAATTTACTATTACCCTCAATTAATAATAAATTTTCTATACAAATCTCAATAGTATATAAATTTTTCATAACAATTTACTATCCCCCTCAATTAATAAGAAATTTTCTGTACAAATTTCAATAGTATCTAAATTTTTCATACCAATTTACTATTACCTTCAATTAATAATAAACCTCAATAGTACATAAATTATTCCTTCCGCGAATCTTTATGCAAAATAAACATTTTCCAAGTCAACTTGCAAAGACGAGGAGCTGCATAAACATTTATTCCTTCGCTTGATCGTTTTATTAAGCCACAGGAAATTTAATCGTGTTTTTCAAATCGTCAGATATTTTCATTGATTGCACATTTTAATTAACAGGATCCTTATTTAAGAATTATTCGGACTGTCCGTTCTGTCGACGCTCAATGGATGCGTTTATTTATTATTCAAACGTATTTGACGAATGCTGTCTTGTTATTATTGAAAGAGCAATACCCACTGCTCACTTGAAACCTGCTAAGACATCTGTAAGTTGCGTTAGGTTTGAAGATTGGTGCTTAGCTACACTATGTCGACATTGAAACAATCATGGGGGAACTATAAACACATAAAATCCAAGTCTAGCAATATAGAACGTCAAACCAATTTCCATGACACGCGCATTAACAGTCGTTAATAGTCCACACGTGGAACCATAATAGAAGAGAACATCGGCCAATCACATTCAATTTATTGAAGCTGAAACCACCTCGTAAACCTCGGATAATGTTTCACGTACTTCTAATTTGTACAGCGTGAAGTACTTTAATCATTTCAATTTATTCGCTTCAATTATATACATTATTTCTGAAACTAAATTGCTGAAAAACGAGATATAGTGTTATTCGTTAATAACTTTTGAACAAAGCCTCGGCGAAGATCAGACAACATCATATTAATTAAATATTGATACGATTACAGCGAAACCTAATATTAAGGCTTGTATTTGTATCCATTGTTATTTCAAAGATTGTAAACAATCTATTTAAATCTTACTCGTATCACTGTACCATCATATTGAAAAATTGTAATACTAAACTAAATTGTAAAGTAAAATGGACCCATCTAAGGGTGTAAAGACCTTCAACAAAAGAAAAAAGACATCATATTAATAACAACAACATGTAAGATGGCGGACTACTGGCCTTAAATGGCCGACTACCGGGACAATTATCCTAACGATCGAAGAGAACCTAGAACTCCGCTCACTCCGTTCTTATTTCAGCAAAAAGCATTGCACCGGAGTGCACAAAGCAGCGATGCACCGGCGGCGTTGGAAACTCGGAGGACTCCATTGAAGAATGACGCTATTGTAAGTCGCTGGTGATTATGATAATGCTCATAGGCAGATAATTATTATTGCTTCAGCCAGCAGTCCGCGCGTTGGTAAAGATCTATCGTCTCGGATGTTCCGAGAAACGCGTGGACGTCGTCGAGGCTAACAGGGAAGATTTTCCATAAGTGTTCCGCGAACCAATGAATCGATTAACTTCGCGTGACCCACCCACGGAAAAAAGGGGCAACAAGTCAGCAACGGTTAGAAAACAGAAGCGCGCTGCGCGTTCAACCAGGGCCCTTTTTTTTCCTTCATGCCCTGGGAGGGTTTTTCTTCCTTTCTATGTATATATAGAAATTGCAATTTCGGCGCACTGGTTCGATCCTATGTTACTAATTTCCTAAGCAGTTTTACAAATTAACCCTTAGCACTCGGCTGTCCCCTCTGAGGCACCACTAAAAATTGCTGTACCATTCTTCAAAATATTGTTTACATTATTAAATATATCGGTATCTGATCAATTACTAAACATTTAGAAACTGTATAAGGTAATGTACCAATTTCATATCCATAAAATTGCAAAAATCATAAGCTATAGAAATATTCTAGATCGGAAGAAATGTTTAATTTTCCAGTTAAAATAGCTCAGAGTGGAAAAGGTTAATAATTCGACGTTTCGGTCTAGGTTAAGACGATCTTCAAGAATATAATTGCGTCTGTAAAAATAATTATGAGAATATATATTACCGTGTTAAAAAGCAAAAAGAGAAACCAAAAGAGAAAAAAAATACATAAACCGAAACCAATGGTTTGCTGGTACAAGCTTACTTGCTTAGTAACAAATTTCATTTAGATTTAATATTTCAAACACTTGTTGACCTTTTTCTATGCATAACTCGGAAAAAGATCGGCAAGGTCCCATTCTTTGACTCAACTTGCCAATCTTATTCCGAGAGGGCCACTGCATGTTCTTGGGTTTCGCGTTCAATCGGGCCCGATGTCGCGTAGGATCGGCGGCATCCGCTGACAAACAGGTCGAAGATAATTAGAGCAGCTTATTGCTAGGCGAAAGAAGTGGAAGGAGAAGGTGAGCGCGCTGGGCCGAGGGAGCCGGGGCCACCACCGCCGGAGACAAGTGGTTTCCACCACTTGAAGCGAATATTGTTCGCGGACGAGGTGTACGGAGAAAGAACGCGGTGGAGAGAAAGAACGGCAGACGTCCGCACTTGAATCTATGCGGATATCTGGCGGTACGGTAGAGGAGGGAGAGGGGTCAGTCGAAGGGTCGGGGAGGTGGGGAGGAGACAGAGAGGGCGAGCGAGGGGAAGGAGGAGGAAGAAAGCGAAACGAGGAACAAAGTCAGAAGAACCGATGCGGGAGAAGAAGTTACGTGGCCCGAGAGAAAGACGAGGAGGGTGAAACGTCGACGTCCCCTCGGACGGAGAGAGTGAGAGGGAGGAGTGGAAGTGCAAGAGAACCGATTACTCGCGGAGGGAGCCGAGGGGTCCACGAGGGGCCAGGATACTCGGCGCATGCGCGGCGGGCGTGGGAAAGCGCGCTCACGTTCAGACGGTGTTCCCCTCCTTCTCTTTCGCTCAGCCCTTCTCTCCATTCAGCTCCTCTCTCGCTCCCCTCCCCAACGATTCTAGTCCGTTCTCTCGCTCCGACGGGGCCCCCGGGTCTCTCTCGCTCCGTCCGTATACGTCTGGACGAGGATCGCCGATCACGGCCGAGTGGCCACGAGATCCAAGGCCCCGCGGGCATCAAGTTAGTTATTCGTCCAGGGGTGCTCAATATCTGGGTGATCGGTTAATGCAAATGGGGGGGGGGGGGGGGGGGAGAGAGGAGTTCGGTTGTCCCGCCGCGAAATGGTCCTGGCGTGTGCGAACGTACACACGGGCTGTCGCCGATGCCGGTGATCCGATTGCGCTCTAGCCTCCGGTGGTTCCCGTTCCAACGATTCCGACTTGCGTAGAGTTCGCTTCGCCGATAGATAAGTTGGGAATAGACGGGCCGTGGTAATTGGGAAATAAATTAGACGGCACGATGCGTATCGGCCCCGGCATTAATGCGCGTCGATCTTCGCGGCGAACAGGGAAAAACTGGGAGTACCCGGTAGCCGATGCACTCCGGCGATAGGGCGTCGTTGCATCCGCGGCGCGAGAGTAAATTGCACGTACGTGCGCGCGTATTGTTCCCGCCGGAATGTGGATGCGTGCGTGCACACGCATCGGAGAAGAGACCAGGTAAATACAACGAACACCGAGCTGTACCCCTAAAGCGCACGATAACGGACGATGACGCGATCGCCGCGGGGTGCGCGTCCACGAGGAAAATAACGAAGAACACAAAAAAAGAGAAAACGAGAAAAAGGAACACACGGGTATTTTGACAGCGCCCCGGCAACCTTCGTCATCCTCTGTCGATCGGTTCGTGTCTCCTCCGGGTCCATTCACTCGTGGAACAAAGGCCTCGCGGTCTGACTTTGTGATTTATCTTCGCACAATGCGAGTGTTCCTCTAATTCCAGCCCGTGGCTCTGGCTCAAGGCTGATCAAACTTCTGCTCTCGCGAATGGCCCGTTTGAAAGGACGATAAGAGCGCGCCGCGCCGTGCGCGAGACCGCGTACTCTATCTAAATCATTCGATGTAACGCGCGCGTCAGACAGATAAGTTCGCAGAACGAGCGTAGAACATTTCCCGACAGAACAGATGGCAATGATTGCTACTAATGGTAGCCATCAATTCGCGGCGTGTTCCACCAGTTGGACGCCGCGGCTGCACGAACCAATGCCAGGAACCAAGGGAGTATCTTCTCTGTGACATTGAGAGAAGACAGAACCCGAGCTGCGTCTTCTGCCGATGATCGTCGCGTCGCTCCGGACGAGTGACTACACATGGTTCCAACTAGCTGATAAACATTTACAGGTCGAATTCGTGTCGCTTTTCGATCTTACATTGTGCTTCTTATCTCGCGGCTACCGATCATCAGCCTTTCACGTCTTTATAGAATTTTTCAAGTCGAGAAGACGTGTATGTTTCACTGTAGCAGATAAATTGAAAGTTTCGATGAAACTGGTAGACGTATTAATTAACACAACAAGTTAAATAATATAATTGGACAACATCCTTTGAGATTATTATTTATCGAAAGGTAGTTAAATTTGTTTCAGACACAGACAATAGAAATAATAAATGTTTAATGTTCTCGGCTATACGGTTCGATCAATTACTACTGAGAAATCAAAGAACAAGTTTGCAGATTATCAAATTGAATCTTTTTCAAGATGTGAACACGTGTATCACGATGTCTTGTGTGCTATTACATTCAAGCAATTTAATAGTATATTTTGAAAATTGTACAATAAATATATATTTTTACAAACGCAATGCAAACACATCTTGAAAAGGATTCAAACTAGAATCGAAACGTCGATGATTATTTGATAATCTGCAAAATTGTTTTTTCATTTTCTCAGTAGTAATTGATCGAACTGTAGCGCCCAGAACATTAAACATTTATTATTAACAATAATACGATCGATATAAGCGGCATACAGACAATAGAAAGTTTGTTAATAGAATTCTAGTAGCTAATCTGTGAATGTTACAACAAATATGTATTCTTTGTTCTCGTGGCTCTGGTTAAGGGGTCGAATATCATTCAGTTTTATCATTAATTTTCACAGCATCGCGGCGCAATACTTTGTTAACGAATGGAACGATTTGTGCAGTGCGTTTTCAATAAAGAGAAACACGTTCGGCAAGGAAAGACCGTCCCCAGCAACACGGTCGGCTCTTTAAGATGCAACGGCCATACCTGCGGGGAACATAAATCACGCGGTGTAATTAGTCTCGTGTCTACATCGTTGACCACACCCCTTCGAGCCGGGTCACATGCTGCACAATATGCAAACGAACGACAATTGTAACTAGAGTCCGACACGGATTTCTCGGTGCTCGAAACAACCCTTGCCCGATCGGAATTTAAGCTATTTCCTCAAAGGAACCGTCAACCCGTGCACGATCCGAAATACAAACGTACACGCCCGTTCGAAAGCACCCCGTGACTCGCATAGGGGATGCGTTTGGAAGCCATCATCCATCACACCGTGCATATGTTGCTCCGTTTGACGAACCCTTCTTCCTCGTGGAAGCGACACAGCTCGAGAGCTAGTGCGACGAAAAAATTCCCGGGGTTAACGGTCGCAGCTGCGCATTCAACACCGGGAACTTCATTAATCGATTTACCAAAAGTTTACCCCCCCCCAATAAAAAAAAGTTGAAACCGAAAAAGCTTCCCCCGCTTTTTGTAACCGAGCACCGTAAATCTCGTCTGCGCCGCGGTGTCGTAAAACCTCGGGCAAGTAAAAAGTACCAAGAGTGAGGAAACAGTTACGGTGAATCATGACCGAAAGGTGGACTAAAGAATGAAGCCTGGACGCACGAAAACCACTCATCGTTATCTTTATAACCAGGAAGGGCGACTACGTGTTCCGAGACTGAAGTACAAAAAATCGTGGATGCAAAGTTGTAGTCACACTGTGAAACTACAATTATTATGATTAATTACATTTTCAAATGTTTCGTAAATATAGTTTTTATCTCTCTCTCTCTTTCTATTTATTTATAGATAGATTAGGAATAAGATTAAGATAGTTTTAAGTTAAGTTAAGGTGATATGGAAAGCGGCGAATGAGAAGGGGAGTAGATGTAAGGATTTGTAACCCCAAGAGGAATCAAATAAAAGTTATATACATTTGAAAATGTGAAAAGATGTTGAACTATGTAAATGTATCATTAGTAGTGGATTTCCATATAATAATTATTATTATTTAATTATTAGGAAATCTTCTATGGATTTATTTCAACACGATGCACACTACAGACTACGGTTGATAACGAGAACGTTTGTTGGAACACCAGTACCTTCAAGTACTAATCGCGACATCTCTGTTATATATTTACATTTACCAAATTGTTTGGTCCGTGCTCCTAATATCCGATGGCGCTCGGCCCTTGTGTGTGTATGCGTGTATGTATGTATGTATGCGTGCCTACGTGCTGTCGTTGCCGTACGCGGCTTCGTTCTTTCTTCTTGTGTAAGACCTTGTCAAGTAAACACGTATTGTATTAAACAGTCTTTACAATTACTGCGTACTCTCGCTTATACATTATATACTTTGCAATATTCCCAGTTGCACTCCAACAACGTTGATAATATTGTGAGAAAAACATAATTGAGTTAGCGAAATTGTACATTCCAGGAAGACTCAGAGTTTGAAAATTACCAATACATTATTTCCAGTCCATTCTTTTGTAAATACAATTTTCTCTCTCTCTCTATATATACGTAATTCAATAAGTTAATTTTAAGTCTAAGGTTAAGTTAGTATACATATAGTAATTAAGCTAAGTTAGATTAAGGATAGGCTAAGAGCGGTGTGAAAGGGAGCGAAACGAAAGAAAAGGGAGTTATGTCTAAGAATTGTAACCCTGAGGGAATCAAAATAAAATTATATATATTTCCAGTCCATTCAAATGATTAAATTGATCAAATGAATTGATTCATTTGAGTCTCTTGAGAAAGCAGACTGTAATTATTTGTATGATTATATTTAGCAAATTTGTGAAAGAAAAACTATTCGCTAGACAGTTCGATACTGTGGTCGAAAGGGGGAGAAACATCGAAATAGAAAAACAATATTATTTCTCCGCACAAGCGAACCCTTCCGAGCTGTCGGAGCTCCGATGCAAACTCCATGGGGGTCACGTGCCAGCACACGTGACCTGTCCACACGCGATGCATTTGAACGCACGCGTTAGCGCATCCACGTAAACATGTAACTGTGCAAGTGCAGATCCATTGTGCGAGCAGATCTATGCGATCGCTGTGCCGCAGGGGCACGTGTGTATCCTCGCTACGTATCGTCGCGAAACCTACGGCCGCATGAATGTGCGAGTGCGCACGTGATCGCATGGGGGATGGTTTCCACTCCATTGTGCCGGATCCTCCATCCGTTAGCGGCAACTTTAACTCACCATATTGTCAAGTGGCACTAGCCAAATTTGTTATTGTGTCGGATCATCGCCATTTTGCGCGGAAGCTATGTAAAGCGATCGGGGATTGGCCACGATTCGAACTACATATTCGATGGAACAATGGAGGAATATTATTCATAGAAGCATTTTACTGATAATATTGAATTCTCTTATTCATAGCCAGTTAAACGATTAATGGGAATTCCAATATTTGCACAGAGCCACGCACTAATCGTATGGAAAATCTATCCCGGTAAAATCAGTTGGATTTTTCATATGATGTAACTTATGATCTATTAAAGAAAAAAAAGATGTAATGGGCACAAAGCTGAATAATGGACAGTTATCGAGTTATAATCAGTGAGACATGTCAAATTCGAGCTGCAAAGAAATTTCCCTAAAACCTAATTCGGAATGTTACGAACATTAAAAAAAAAAAAGCAATTAGCCAAATCGGTCCAGCATTTATATAGATTTGCAGTCTCTTTCAATTTATAACTTTTTTGCTTCAGAAAATCTCATGAGAGGTTTATTTTATCAATAGAGTTTAATGTGAGAATAATAAGCAAGGGAAAATTTGTACCAGTGTACCAGTTCCCCACTCCCCAATTTCCTTCCACAGTCAGGAGTTTATAGGGAGGTCCTAAGAGTAGGAACAGGTCTGTCTTAAACCAACTGTTAAATGAACAAATTTAGTACTCAAAGCGAAAACAAGTGAATATTTAAATTCCTACATTTTCCGAATTTACAATTGTGTAAGAAAGCTTGCCTCATTGACTAAAATGAAAATTCAGAGGGCAATTTGTAACCGTAAACGATTCATAAATTAGTTGACGATCTGACTGATATTTCCCGTTGTGTGGTCCTCTGGGATTATAAATTGTCTCGTATAAGAATCGAATGCAAGGCGAGGTAGCTTCGACGTGGCATCGCCGATTCCAAAATTCTCCGCAACTGCTACCATTTGCATACCCGTGGGCTGTGTAATAAGAGGGTCAACAACGGATCAACGGAGGTGTCGAGCTGACTGATACAAAAGTGAAACCCACGAGGGTTCGAGATAAAGGTAATTTAGATGCGTTGCTGGGTCACGACTGGCAACTATTACAGCTATTACCGGATCCCGGCCCATCGCGTTCCATCTCATTCTATACCATCCCACGCCATTGCTGTTGGGATTATGTTCTATCGATGCGAGTTCGAGCGTCATTTCGCGCAATCGAATCGTGCGGTCAATCCCGACCGGGGACACGCTGATTTCCCTTTCGGATAAAAAAATCGATGATTGCTAAACAGTCCCGCGTGCAATCTACCTTTACCTTTAATTGTATCTCGCGTCACTGATTTTTCTAAAGTATACACGGTGTATCCGAAAAATACGGTGTACCTGAAAAATGTCGGAAAATCTTGAAGGGGTTGATTTCCAAGGTCATTTCAAATCTTTCCTCAACCGTATTATAATTTTTCTTGTAGCAAAATGCCAGTGAAATTACAATAGAACTGTAGCACTCCTAATTCCTCATCTGCTTGCAATAAATAGTAGTGAAAACAAAATAAAAATGTCGGAAAATCTTGAAGGGGTTGATTTCCGAGGTCGTTTCAAGTCTTTCCTCAACCGTATTATAATTTTTCTTGTAGCAAAATGCCAGTGAAAATAAAATAGAACTGTATTACCCTTAATTCCTTATCCGCTTGCAATAAATAGTAGTGAAAACAAAATAAAAATGTGGATCTTCACTAGATAAACGCGTAAAATCCGCTGACTAATTATGACTAATTTTTCAGAAGGGGTCTAGCTCGAGCAAAAAAAAACGAGACAAGATAAAAGGTAGATTGGTCTCGATTAAAGTATTTTCAAATGCATCTATCTTCCTGCCTCCCATTCTTCACGACATCCCTTTTCTTGGTGTTTCCTCTGTTTCTCCTGTTTTCCGCGTGGGACGCGACGAGACGTCCGGTTCTCTTGCCCTCTCTTTCTCTTTCTTCCCCGTCACCGTTACTCCCTGGTGCGCCCTCGAGTGCGCGTTATCTTTAGTTCTCTCTTTCGCACGTTCTCTCTCTTTCTATTCGTTCGAGACACTCGCCAATCGTCAAGACGGCGAACTCAACGGTTTCGCGCGCACGATCATTTGACACGCGCGTCAAACGACGCTTGAGGTCGCATAGGGCTGGGCTATGACAACGCGCTATTATAATAATTGAAACGGTGAAATATATATGCACTCACTTGCAATGCGACTCGCTGCGCGGCGATGACACGCACACTCCTCCGTTTTTGCAGGGGCTCGGCGAACACGAGACAAAACCTGAAACAATCAAAGAAACTCAATCAGTTATGTATGCATAAGGTGGAGAACGATTCTCATGGAAATCGACGATAGTTGATTTTTTTACAGAATACATAATAGACTGCGGATCTGCATGCATTTATGGAGTACGAACGTTTTTAAAAAATAACTTCTCTTTTTGTCGATCGTATGTTTAAACAAAGTTGATGTTCTTGGCGCACGTTTTTTATCCCAGTAGCTTACAAGTGAAACGTGAGCACAGTACGTCGTGTTGTTTTTCTATAACTCTTAAGTTATTTTATTAAGCAAGTAACTTGATATATTTCAACAAATTATTTTAAACGTGTTCTCATCAACAGAATATCACCTTTTCTATTTTTTTAATAATTCACAGAGGCAATCACTATTTTCTTGAAAATAATCTAAACAAAGACCGAACCGTCGAAATTAATATATTGCAAAATTGCTTTCAATTAAATTGATCGAACCGGTGCGCCAAGAACATCAGCTTTGTTTTCAAAAAATATTATAATATGAAATTCAATGTGCTTTTGTTATTCACTTTTGTATACTGGCTTTAGAAAACTTTTTGTTCGTCTTCCATTGATTATTAAAAGGAAAGACCAGATTTTACGTAAGTCCTATGTCCTGCACGCGATGGGGACTATTTTTATTTTGCATAAAGATCCACAGTCTAGTGATAATAGACTATATACGTTTATAGTAAAATTGAGTATAGGAAATTTGAAATTATTGAACAATTTTCAAAATTGAAGCTGTCAATATATGATTTCCCCTCTATTAAAATCATCACAGGAAGAAATAAAATGTTCTAAATCTTACAATCGATGCAGACAATTTTTATTTTGCATACAAATCCGTAGTTTATTATCACTAGACTGCGGATCTTTATGCGTTTATAGCAAAATTGAGTATACGAAAATTGGATATTGTTGAACAATTTTAAAAAATGGAGATATCAACATATAATTTCCCCTCTAGTAAAATCATCAAGGGAAGAAATAAATTGCAATTTAGTTTCTAAATGTTGCAATCATTACAGACAATTTTTATTTAGTCCGCTTTCGGCCCAGCTTTTCTCGGAGGTTCGAGCAATCGCAACGAAAGTGAGACTCGCGAGGAAAGTAACGTAATATCTACTTTCGCCGGACAAGATAGTCGGTTGTCGAAAACGCAGAATATCCGCTCGCTAGGCTCTTCAGTTGAAAAAAAGAAAGAGGAGGAGGCGCAACCTGACGTCCGTTTATCGTGTTAGCAATTAAAGCCCAGTTGAAGAACGGTGAACGCGGGTTACGGCGCGGCGGATCCCCGCGGGGGGAACCTTTGACACGCCGTGCAAAGTGAACTTTCGTGTATCCCCCCTCGAAGAATACGGCGAGATAAGGATAGACCGAGGAACGGAAAAAGGAGGCACCTTTAAGGGAGCGAAAATATCGGAGAGGCTTACCCGCTTCGGGTGTAAACGCGACCGAACTAGAGAACCGGGTCCGGGCGAAACCACCCGTGCACATCCTGCTCAACCATTTGCCGGAACCGGCGTCTGAATAATTTCACACGAGCCGAGGAACGCGACCGCACACGTGCGTCACTTGCATAAAACAGAAGACCTTTTACTAATAAAACAAACCTCGACCAAAAGAGCCGATGCTTTCCGCCGTCTCTACACAATAACCACATTTGTTTTCATCTCAAAGCCCTATCTCATCTTCTGCGTTATCAGCCGGCCTGTTACATGCTGGTTTATGCGCGCGACTCGCAAAGGTCTCTCAGATACGCGATGCTGTTTCGCAGATGAACTTTCAAGCCGTAACACTGTCCTAGCAGATTATTTTCTGCGTTCCTGGAGAAATTGACTAGACCACATGCAAAGGACGAAATTTTCGGATGAAATCATAGGATCGAACATCATTTTAATTTCTTTGTATTGAAATCTCTATTTGATCGTTGTCCCATCAAATCCTGATCAAATTTTCTCCCACTTTTTCCTTCGTAGTCATACTTGACCGATATTATTGTACAATATCAATTATCAATTCGCCATTTCCGATCCTGATTTTTCCCACTATCTAGTAATTATGACAAGACACGAAGTTTCTTATCCGTAACGTTAAAATATTATGAACTGTCGTCGCCTAAAGTTCTGCCTGAAAAGGAAGGTTTTCCGCTAATTGCATGAATTAATAATAATTGGGAAGTGAAACTAGAAGCCGGCCGGCGGTGAGTCGTCCCCATTACATAATTCTAATTAATGTATTTCAGTACTTTGTATGCATTTACTGCAACGAGAGGGAACCTCCGGCGAGGCTCGATTCCGCATACATTTGTATATCTCACCGTTAATGTATTCGTTTTCGTTGGAATCATTAATGTCGATTCTCAAACAACATTCGTGCTCAATCACACACTCGGCCTAGCGTGTACTTAAAGTTCGATTAACGTGCCCTGCGCAGCGTAAAGTACACCGAGCAAACTAATGCAGAGATACACACACACACATATACCGTCACGAGCATAACAACGTAGCAAATAACTGTTTAACATAGATGGAGAGGAAACCAACAAGACCAGCTCTCCGGTGTATGTACTTATGTTTTATCACAGAACGAGGAGGCATCACGGATTCGCGTTATCCTACGTGACCTTTCGTTTCAGAACTCTGCATGCTGCAGAGACGCGCTCGACGTCCTTCCTTGTAATATTCTCCTATGTTCAGGCAGATTTAATGATTCGGTGCGAAACAGCAATAATAAGTAACGATCTTGAACCTCGTGATCGTAATTCAACAATATGGATCGCACGTGACGTATTAACACGTCTTAAAAAGACTCTGTAATCCTTGTACAAATTCTGATCAAGCAATTCATTGAAGCATCATCGTGTAAAACGCATTGCTTCAAAACCTGCTATATTTCAGGAATTTATTTGTAACGAATAACATATTTTTACGAAATTTTAAAGGTGTATTTCTACACGTTCAAAATGCATTCGAGAACTTATACGCAGTAATTATTTGTTAAAGCTGTGAGTTGATTTATTAAATTCTGCTCAAATCAAATGTATTTTTAAAGGTGTACTTCTACACGTTCAAAATGCATTCGAGAACATATACACAGTAATTATTTATTAAAGCTGGGAGTCGGTTTATAAAATTCTGATAAAATCAAATGGATTTTTAAAGGTGTATTTCTACACGTTCAAAATGCATTCGAGAACTTATACACAGTAATTGTTTGTTAAAGCTGTGAATCAGTTTATGAAATTCTGCTCAAATCAAATGAATATACAGCTAGCCTGCGGATCTTTCTGCAAATTCTCACTTAACGATAATTAAATTTCGTATTAAACGACGCAGTTGCTCTAATATGCAAATGGTACGCGAATATTACTTTCGTTGATTATTTCTGTGCTAATTACACGGTGATTATTAAGCGAGTTATGGTATGTGTCGCAACGATGAATGGGAGACAAGGATATATCGATCTGCGTGATGTTCCGCAATTAATATCAGCACTCATGAAAAAAAAAAGGATGTTAATAGAATAAAGCACGTGACGTAACAATCAGGACTCTTTGATGGTGACGCGTGGGACGCAGAAAGTGGTTCTAACGTTTGTAAATGTCATCTTAATGGCACACATTTCTTGACTTGGACACGTCCACACGCAACGGCGAACCGTGACACTTATGACACGCGTGAGTTCACCGAGTTTCACGCATATCGAATACATATGTACTTTAGAACGAGAGTTATGGTTCGAAGGTAAGTAAATTTTAAGTGAACTCCGTGTTTTGCAATCGTTAAAAATATCCGAGGTGTCTGAAATTTTTATAATTGATTCGTTCGTGCTAACTCTACGATAAAAATTAATACTAGACACTGAAACTAAGGAGGTACCTCTTTCAAATTATTTTCTAATACAATAATTTAATTGAATTCATTTATTGAAGGCCCACATTATAATAAAAGATAACCTTCTGATCGGTACTGCTAGTGTGTGTCATTAATAATCAGCAATCCATGATAGACTAACCATAAACAAAAAGTATGGACGTTATTTATCTTATTTATTATAATATTATATATTAACCCTTTGAACTCGGAGCTATTTTATTTCGAAAGTTAAACATGTCTTCCTATCTTGAATAATTCCATTCTATACGATTTTTTTCATTATGTGGATATGAAATGAATAGAATACCTCATACAATATTGAAATGTTTAATAATTGGTTAGATCCCAACATATTTAATAATGTAAACGATATTATGAATTATAGTACAGCAATTTTTAGCGGTGACTCAGGCTCGGAATAAATGTTTAAATATCTGAAAAAATTGTTTTACACTTCACAGGACTCGTCAATGCTGTGCATTCCTGTCTCATTAACTATACAGTTAGCGTAACTTTGAAACCGCGAGTGTTTCTTCGAGTGCAACAGGCTAAGTACGGTGGCCGGAGTCGAATATTAAAAGTCTGAGGCCCGTTCGAATCGACGAGACGATTCAATTCACTTTGAAAAAGACGGGGGTTAGGGGTGAATCAAGCTGTCGCGCACAATGAAAGTCGGGCAACGTTGTCGTCGAGACAACGAACGAAGACAGCTGCCAGAACGTAGCAACGTCCGCGACAAGACGGATGAGATCAGTTAAACCAAACTGCCTTCGTGACAAATCCTCCGTTTCCTCTGTCGGTTCGCGACTCCGTTTTACTGTCGTTGACGCAGTTGCGTGTACACCAGCACACGCACGCCTTGACACGGGCTATCGTGGTAATTTCTATGTAGGACGACACCGGCTTTAGTGTGATTCCTCAGGATTTCCGACTACGACTCGGATCGGACTGATTGGCAGCAAAGCGGCGGCACACCGAACGCCTCAGAACAATAATCTGCTAAACAAACTCTTCCTAAAAACGATGCAACCGTTCTGTCGACCGTAAAACACGTAGTCTTCTTTTCATGAAATTACGGAAATGTGAACGAGTAACCTAGTAAGAATTCTCTAATTGTTTTAACACTTTACCGCCCGGAAGCCTATTAATAGGATTTTCAATAATTCTGCTGTACCAAAAAAAAAGCTTAGAAATTTTCGTTGACATTGCAATCTTAAATGAAACTATTAGACGACGTTATTGAGGGTGACTTAGTTAGTTCATACTAAATGCTAAATGAAAATTTACCCATGTACCATACATTTTTCAAACATATGCAATAATCACCGGTCGGTAATGTGTTAATATAGCTCATAGTTGGGCATTAATCGACTAAAATAATAACCAAGATTGATTGATTAAGAAAGTAACCATTGAAAGATCGACGATCGGTTCAATCGACTGATGAAGTTAATCGTCACTCGTTAATTAAAAAAAAAGAAATGATCGACAAATCGAAGACTGATTTAATGAATAAAGGTTAAATTCTTCTCGATCGAAATTAAGACATATAATAAATTTGATGATATCGGCGCCAGGTTCGATCGGTCGGGATAAATTGTTGTATTTACAAAATAGACATATGAAAAAACTTTTAAATATTACAATTAAAGATACACATAATTTATACATTAAATCACTTAATGAAATTAAAGAATTAAATGAGGTATTGCAATTTCTCGTTCCTTTAAAAAAAAAAAATGATCGAACCTGGCGCCGATATCATCAAATTTATTATATGATTTAATGAATTATTGAAGTTAATCGCCACACGGTCTGTCCATAAATTTTAATAAAGAGAGACAGATAGAAACAGACAGATAAATGAAGAATCATTTCGGCAAACTAATCTTTTATTCTTTAATTTAAAAGGTTTGTTGTCTCGGAAAAGTTTTTAAAGTGATTCACCGCAGAAAAACGATTGATTTTCGTAAAACGTGTGATTCGAGCGTGTGCATAGAAGAAAGGAGGAAACGGTTCGCGACGTGGAAGGAAATAATGACGATTTTGGACAATGCGCGGAAATGAATTGTTCCGTAAACAAGTCCCGGTAAAATCCAGTGGCAGTACAGTTATTAGGGTGTCGTAACCAGTCAGGCATTTCCTTTTCTGGAGGGAAACCGAACCCCGCCTGAGCAAACACTCGCACAGTAATCTGCATCACTTGCTGGAAAAAATGGTTCTAATTGTTTCAATTTCGGAGTAAATTGCAACGCCAGTAGAAAGCCACTGGTGAATTACGCCTTCCTTCCTGCTCGTCCGCGAAATTAATTCGCGCGCGCCCGCGCTAATAATGGAAACCCCGTGCAAATTGTCGCAGAAGCAAAGAGAGAATTAACAACGGTCTTGCGTCATCGGCGAATCGTAAGACCATTAAAACTTTCTATTTCCGTATCGTACCTCGCACATATGTACTCCTGTTTCTACAAAATTGCTCGACAACATTAAATATTCTTCCAATGAAATATTATCAATAAGAATATTCCTCTAATTCGACTGGATGCATTTAGAACGAAAATGAGTGCGTGCAATAAGGAACAGTAAAATTTTTATTACACATAAACATCCGCTGTCCACTTATAACAGTACAAAACAATCTTCCGATAACATAGAAACTCGTGAACGATGACTCGGAAAATTGCATTCGATCCAACATATACGAAATTAATATTAAATCTATGAAATGCAATTCATCATTGCAGCTTGCACGGCATGCGCAGCGACAAATCGAAATTGGAAAAGAATATTGGTGAACATGATTCACCGTAGGAAATCAAAATCTAATGCTACAGTGATTTATTATATTTATTGGCTGACACTCCTAATGCTGATTTAATACATTTGTAATTATTTATATATCGAGTTCGTGTGTTTCAACTGTAGATAATAAATCATTGAAGTTTACGATTTCATGGTTGAAATCGACAAAGAAATCGATTGGTAAGAATCGTGGTTGCAAATGAGATTTGCAAGAGTTATATAGAACATTATCAAATGTTGTAGAGACAGCTGTTCAGCACCCACGGATTGCACTCCGAATTGCTTAACACCGCTCCAGCAAACGTAGCTTTAATTTCCACTAATGATAGTTTAATTTTATTCACGATCGTTGACAACGAGGAAGTGAGATTCGAAAGCAATACAAGAAAAATCATGTGCGAGTCAGATCTATCCGGAGCCGATCCATCTCGCGGTCGACCGACCGATCCGCGCAGCTCAACGACTCATTAATGACTAGCCCGGCCGATTATCATCGCGGCGCCGCGGTTGAATGATTGCACGGCGTCGAAACGCAACGGAGTTGCACCATGCCGCGGCGATAACGCGATAATGAACGTACGGTGCACAATCGGAGATTCGAATCGGCTGCGTGCGGGTGCATGCCATCACGCCTCTTGTCGGAATTGCGTGTAGTTATGTTGCAGCGGCACCGACGTTTCTGTGGACCTTGCGACTCCATTGACAACGAACAAACGTAAAGATTCATTGATTTCTGTTCATCCGATTGGCCGGGTGAACGCAAGTGAACGGTACCGCTTGGACAAAACTTTGTAATGTCATTAATTTTGTAATGCTTAACACTTTTCTATATCAGCCGTTTTCTAATGGTCCAACGGTTCAGAATTTCTTAACGGGGAAAGATAACCCCATGAAATAACTAGAATATTAATAGATTTAAGGGTGGAAACAGTGTTTGCTGGGTTCAATTGTTTGTCGTTATGCGAACATGTTTTATACTCAGCTCATGATTTAACGAGATTATGTTTATATCTAATAATAGGAGCGTCCAAAGTAGGGAAAGAAAACCACCCTCAGATTCTAGTACAGGGGTTGGAAAATCTCCTTAATTCTCATCCGTCCCTTGTTTCACGAACTGAATCTGTGTCCCTTGTTGTCTGTTAACCCAGCACTGTTAACCCAAAATTCTTCGAAGGCTTGTATTTGTATCCATCGATATTTCAAAGATTGTTAACTATCTATTTAAATCTTACTCGTATCATTGTACCATTAAATTGAAAAATTGTAAAACTAAACTAAATTGTAAAGTGAAATGGACCCATCTAAGGGTCTAAAGAGCTTCAATAATAAAAAAAAGCTAACCCAGCACTTGTAAAATTCTTCGAAGGCTTGTATTGTTGTATCCATCGGTATTTCATAGATTGTAAACTATCTATTTAAATCTTACTCGTATCATTGTACCATCAAATTGAAAAATTGTAATACTAAACTAAATTGTAAAGTGAAATGGACCCATCTAAGGGTGTATAGAGCTTCAATAATAAAAAATAAAAGCTAACCCAACACTTGTAAAATTCTTCGAAGTTGATATTTTACTTTCCGTAGACTTCGGAACCGCAAACGCCTCCGGCAGTTTAGTACTCGTTGACCTTCGATCTCAGCTTAGAGAATGTACTGGCTTTTCCAAGTACAGGCGAGGAATCGTTTGAAAAGTACTCTTAGTGGGTTGTAGCTAATTGAAATCCCGAATTGAATCTCGTGTGCGATGTAGCCGAGGCAACGACGACGGTGTCAATGCCGCGAGAGCGTACGCTGCCTCGAGTTCTCTCGAGACGCCGCGCCGGTATAATACGAAGAAATATATATTTTCTTCTCTTTCTGGCGTTGGGACGCAGCGGCCGGTGTTTCGTATGCCCTCGTCGAGGATGAACTTCGACAAAGAAGGATGTACTCTCAATCAGCGTGGGCGACGATTTCTCGCTACGGCGAGCCGCGCGATACATCGCGAACTCGACTCGAACCGCCCACGCATAAATCAGAAGCGATGCGGGCGTGCCGAGAGCGAGCTATTCTCAGAGCTAGACGACTTCGCCCGTCGTCCCTCGACTTTATATGCATCGATATCGGTTACATCGTTGTCGGATCACCCGGACGCAACAATGAACCATTCAATGAATTATGAGCAACGCTAAATCGACTTTGATGTTTAGTACGATTTTACAGGGGGGAACACAGTGCATATTCCTGGCTTTATCGCGACTTCCGTCGCAGCAAATAGTGGATCGATGGTTGGGTGAACCGTCCTTTAGCTTTTCTGTGATAACAGTTCATAGTTGCGAACTTGTTGGCATGTACAGTGACTCCCACTAATATTCGGACACTCGAAAAAGGACGATTACTTTTTTCATATTGTACCAAACGATTTGAACTTTTTTGGCAAGCTGAAGCAACTAGATTCCTACAAGATGTGAAATAAAAGTTTTGTCAAAAATTGCAATAGCTCGGAATTGTAGAGAAAATCAACAAAATTTTAAATACAGAATATAATACAGGGAAAATAAAAATTTACAAAACAGAATAGGATAGTGAAGATGCATGAATATTATAAACCCGTTGATCCAGTTGAACTGCACGTAGATCTGGCGCAGTGTGCGCATTAATGGAGGTAGGTAGTGCAAGTCGTGACCTCGTGGATTACGTAATCGGTTGCAACGTGTGCGCGTATCAGAACACCGATACGATACCTCCCCGATTTACACAGATTTGCCTCCGCCAGTTTTGCAACAGTATGGACGACCCTTCCTCGTGTACGAATCCACTGTTCTCGAGATAGCTACCCTCGACAAGTGGAGGATCCACTTTGCTAATCGTGATTTATCAGCGAGAAAAATCCCAGGGTCCTAATCCTATCCATGCTTGCACATTCACATAAATCTCTTTGTCTTTATAATCACAGATTTAATTGGACAACGGGAACTACGTAAGAAGCAATAACCAATAAATATATTCTTTTTACATTTATTTTACGTTGCTTAAAAATTCATTATTCCTAAGATAATATTAGAAGATATGTATTAATTTCAAGATCTTCGCTAAATGTCTCCATATTGCGAAGCAAGGATAAAAGCAATAAATTTATGATTTCGGCACATATCGATGTTTATTGATCGAACCATACAATTTAAATTGTAAGGAGTTGACACGGAATTGATACTCGACACGACGTTATGTTTCGTCAATGAATTTTAGAGACTGTCGTTTTTATTTTAACTAAATCATAACGTAGAACATTCATTGTATAAAACATTAACGCGACGTAAATCAATAAAAACATGTATAACACTTAACATATATACACACTCATATTCAGTCATATAACATGCATACTTATATCATTCTTACAATTCATTCTTACAATTGATATGTTTATTGATCGAACCATGCGTCGACATCATAAATTTATTATATATTTCAAGTGCGATCGGAAAAAAAAATTTTACCTTAAAGGATAAAAGTGTATCGAACTAGACCGACCGGTCGATTTTGCTCGACTCGATCAGTCGACTCGAAACATTGGATTAAACGAGTGAAATATTAAACACGGCCACTGCGGAACTAAACTTTGGTGTTTTAGAGTTCGCGTTATCGTTGGAACAAAACAGCGCCGAGTGGAATCGAGTTTTCGACCGTGGAAGCCGCGAGAGGATGTCGCCTGCCATTGCAATTGGTATGCGTTCCCGGAACAGACACGCGATATGGAGAGAGAAAAGTTTCTCAGACTAGTTCTCCTAACTAGCCTGTCTCGCATTCCCCGCGAAACAAGATTCGCTCCTCACCGCGACACCGTTTGAACTTTCGCATCATTGATACCGCGCTCGATCTGGTTAATTCACGGTGCGCTGGAAACATGAATGGAACTGACAAGAGATTGCGCCAAGGTTGCGCAGACGCGCAGCTTAAATGGCAGAGATTTTATGCTCGCTTTCGAAAGGTAAGTATAATTGCACAAACGACTCTTCGTTAGAATAATTTACGCTCCTTGCTGCTCGCAATAAACACTCGTCGAACGATCAGGTGGAAAAGTTATGCTTCCAGAAGCCGAGTTGCAACGAACGAAACACTGGGTAGCATGTTAATAATAAATCGTCGAATGCTAATAACTTGTTGATGCAGCGATTTAAAAAAAGAAAACGTGAGCTATATTTAACTTAATATAAAATTGATCTCGACAGAAAGAAGTACAAGCAAAAACTGTCGAGATCGAATGATTATTATCGCATGCATCGCATTCCAAGCAACAAACAGCAATAAAGTTTCCCAAGCGACGGCGCATAAACAGCCTAACTCGGTACATAATTGATCAGCCACTGCATATTCAGCAGTAGGATACGAGTCATATCACGGATACTTGAAAACACATTTATTACTAAGTTTTATTCGCCATATGTTCAATCATTGGCCTACGGCCCGGTACAACTGGAAACTAATAGCCGAGACACTATTATTCAAGACGGTTTTTCATGCGAGCCAGCAATTTTTCCTAGTTCAACGGCGCCGACTCGATAAAGTAATTTCAATGAGCTCTCATTACACAGGCAGTTTAATAGAGATGAATGAAATGTAGCAGATGCGGCACCGGCGGTCCGTTGCCGCTCGTAAACTGGTCTAAAGTAACGTTAACTGATTTACGGCGTTCTGTTACCTCGCCGAATAGGACAGCAATCGGTAATGTCCGCTCGAAATGATGATAAATCATTAATCCGTTATCCAGCAATCTCCGGAAATTATTCCAGGCTTAATCAGCCGGGTACACCGGGGCTAGGTGAGTTAACGCGGTGTGCATTATCATTTGCGAAGTGCTCGTACTGTAAGCAAGTGTGTCCACATGCTAGCTTTTTCCCGTGCTAAATTATTCATAGCTGCCTACGCAAGTCGCAAAACGATCGTAAATTAACGGGCGCTTCGCGGCTCTTGCACCTTGTCGCTCATCCATTCGGTAGAAACCTATAAAACATCGAAAACTTAGGCTGTACGGAGTTGCCAGATTAAGATTTGTCTCCCCACTCTATCTGCCCCCACGCTTCCGCCACGGTCGGGTCACGTGTCGCCTCCGTTGATGGTAAAACGTCATTCACATGCTTGCCGATTTTATTTTTTTATTTTAGAAAATCTCATATGAGATTTATTACAACATAATTACAAAACAGAAATACACTACATACAATACAGAGTATGAAGATTACAAAACAGAATAGGTTTCTTGTAGAAATACAAATATTATAATACGAACATATGATTAATAGGAACAGTGTATGAACAGAGAAAGAGAGAAAAGAAAAACTTATACTTTAAGGCCACAGCTTTTAAAAAATGATAACATGTAATGACAGGCCCTAATATTAGGTTTGGCTATCATTACTGAGACATCCATTGGAAGCTGAAAGTCTATTTTACTAAGTTTATTAATCAATGAGAGTCTCTCCTCATTGTACAAATCACACTGCCACAAAACATGATTCAGCAACTTATCTCCATCCCCACAACTACACTCAGGATCATTAATGAGACCAATGCGTGCCAGGGAAAAAGCTAAATGGTAGTGATCACATCTACACCTATTTATACTGACAATGGTTGAACGGGATAAATTTAATTGAGAAAACCAAGGAAGTCGATTTTCATTAAAATAATATCGAAAATAGGTTTTGCCTTTGAGAAGACCATCAGCCTTTATAGAGGCGACAGAGTTGTCAATCATATTTTTGAAGAAAGACTCGAAGCATGCTTGCCGATTGCACAATATTCTTCCTGATAACCTCGTCGAAAGATAAGAGCTCTGAAAGGTGTGCCGGGACGTTGTTCACCCTTATTTATTAGAGAACGATGCGGCTCGAAGAATTATTTAGTGAAAACCGACTTCCTTAGCTTCCACAGCTAAACTTATCCCGTTTGACTGTCGTCACTGTCAATAGTTGTAGAGCAGATCACTACCATCTAGCTGCTACCCTTGCACGCATTGGGTTTATTGATGATACAGAGTGCAAGTTGCGGTGAGTTGCAATTCATATGATACTCAAAGATTAGTGCTTTTGAAAAGACTCTATAGATTGGGTTTTCAGTTGGGTTTTTACTCTGGACCTCTTTATGTTTTTGGCTGGGCCAGATATCAGGGCTTGCTAGTATATTGTATCATTTCTGAAAGATTGTGATCTGCGTGTATGAGAGTTTTACAAAAAGAAAAATGTTACGGTATTTTCCCTTATGTATTATTGCCAAAAGTTGTAATAAATCTATTCTAAGATTTTCCACAAATAAAAGAAGAAAAACGAGCACACAGGTGCTCCATCGCTCAGCCTCCAATAAATTAGTGACGATCAGTCGACGACTAGGCAACGCGGAATATGGAACGCGATAAATGATAACCCATTAAGCCTCGCTGTCGACCCCCGTATCGCTCCTAGCAAATCAGAGCGCCGATGCCACGTACATGACTCTAACCTGCTCCGTAACTAAAATGTTCCTAAAATGTTGATTCAAATGCACTCAAGAACCTCCAATTTTAGGCACTAAAACTAACCCATACATTTTTGAAATTAAAAGAGCATACAATTTGCTGATCAATAATAATCATAACATCTGCATTAAACTGTTTTGGATTCCATCGCATCTTGGAATCCAATGAAAATGCGAACAGGGTAGAAAATCGGCAACGTCAATGAATACTGTAAATATTCCTGCGATCCCCTACACTGACTTGTTCGAGAAGTTTAAAGAACAAGCTAAAGATCGTACTTTTGGAGTCACAAAAAATCAAGGTCTCTTTAAGGGAAAAAAATACTTTCAAAACTTTGTTAATGAAAACTCAGTACCCTGGTTCGCCCATTTAAAAACTCGAGAGAAGTTTAGTCGTCACAGTTAACAGAATGCGTTCCGATCATTATAACCTAGCTTCTTCACTAGAGCGGCTAGTTATTATCAATGATAACCAATGTAAATCAATGAGGGTTGTGAAACCCTTGATCACATAATATGGCAATGCGAATTGTATAATTCACAAAGATGGAAAGTAACAAATTCCCTACTTAGTATGGGCCTCCAACTGCCCCTTAATATAGTCACAATTATAGCAAAGCCAAATATCAAAGCTTCTATTAGCATCCTCTCCTTTTTCAAAAATTGTAACCAACATATTTAGCGTTAACGGACATTGCTGTTATATTCACTTGTATTATTATAGAATTCTTATTGTATTATTCCTGTATTCCACATTACTGTATTTACTTATATTATTCGTGTAAAGCAAAATAAACCCAGAAGGGTTTCAAATAAAAAAATAAACCTCCGATTTCCGGATGTTGAAGGAACTTTGAGACGCCTTGTATATCCCATAAAAGTATTTCCCATAAAAATAGGAATTTGCGTAGTAGTCCACTAATTGGTATCAGCGTTCACGTTGGTACGGATACCTTGAACTGTTTCAACGTTAAATATTGCTTCCTGTGTCTCTTTATCTCGCTACGTT
The DNA here is from genome assembly GCA_916610235.2 of Lasioglossum morio. Taxonomy (NCBI): domain Eukaryota; kingdom Metazoa; phylum Arthropoda; class Insecta; order Hymenoptera; family Halictidae; genus Lasioglossum; species Lasioglossum morio. The sequence goes on from OU744323.1 coordinate 1,629,198, forward strand.
CGCAGCTAGTCGAACTCATTTATTAACGTCCTCGTTACACTGGTTATTTGAAGCAGCATATCGTTCGAAAAGTTCCACAACTTTCCCATAAGGTGAATTTAGGCGTTAGCGGTTTGTTTCGCGTTTCTAGTGTCGGATATCAGAATTGTAAGCACGGTTCACTTCCGCTAATGGGGTTTAATACTTGACGGGAAAGTGTCCCCGTTATGATTGCAAATAACCACTATCTCGGCAGTGCAATCGCGATTACCAGGCTCACCCTTTCTACGAGCGGACGCAGAATACGGAAGATTACGTGCTCGACCCGCGATTTTATTCGCTGAAAGCTGGACGTGCTTAACTCGCAGCGTCTCGGCACTCGGGATGTACTCCCACGCCGATTCCTGCGGACGTGCGCTGCCCCCTCGTGAGAAAAGGGTACCAGCGATCGTGTCAAATGAGAAAATATTCCTCGATACGATTCGACACGATTCAGGACAAATTAGACATTTTTACGATACAGCTAAATCATTTAAATTCCGCAAAAAGTTCGAAATAAAAGTGAATATTTTAAATTAGTACATTTTTCTAAGCAAGTGAGTTTATACATTTGTAATCGTTTTTAATACTTTAGTGTTTTCTGCTTGTTCGGGAATGCATCTACCTAACCATATATTAATTATTTGATCAATTCTTACAGACGCAATAGAAAAAATTTACATTCTTGAAAATGATCTAAATTCAGACCGAAACGTTGAATTAAATTTCATGTGATATTTTGCATATTTGCGTATTGTCTGCAATTGATCGAACCAATGCGCCAATAACATTAATTGTAATAAAAGTGAAAGCTGAGAAACATATTTGAAAACTACAGAAATAAAGAAGAATACAGATATCAATAAAATAAAAAGAGTACGTTTATTTAGTCAAATACATTTCGATAAACATTCGTAGATCGTATAAGCACGATCGTGAGAACACACTGAATTCAAATAGCCACAGGATAAAGTTCTTAAAAAGAGTTTAGCTATATATTCGCAGCGAGTCTAGCGCGATAAATAAACTTATCTGACGAGTGGCGTGTTAAAAACGATCCTCTATCCACGCCGCAACAACTTAAACGCCTACCACGTGGCTTTCGACGCATCGCGCGCCGGTCGGATAACAAATCACCGTGCGCACTAATCGTGCGCGTCAATCGGCTCCGCCATTGTCTGTAAACACGTAAATTTTGCCAGATGTGTGGGAGACGATTCCTCTCGTCTGGCTTTCTGCGATCTTGACAACGCGATACGATAAAGTGAAAAGTAATCGGGATCGGCATTACTTTTTCACAGAGTCGACAGATGAGGGAAGAGCGCATGAGTTGAGGAGAAAAAGTTACCCCCTGTCTCTATAGTTTCATAATTCTGCGATCAACTAGATTAGATCACATCCAGGATTGAACAATTAAATATAATTTAAATCGTGTCGTGTTTGATATCATTTGAATAAGAAAAATTTCGTAATTAAATAATTAGAGACAAAGCAGTTCCATTATCACCTTCTAAGTAGTTAGCAGTAAGAGATTAACTCTTTGAGGCACTTTTTTGTATATATATATATTTGGATAATAGCATTACCAACTGAATGAAAAACTGTAAATGAGTAACTTCAACTTTTCGAGCTGGATTAAAGTAGATCCCACTATGAATAAAAAGCTAACCAAAAGGTGAGACAGTTTTTAACCCCTCTAAACCGATAGACTTAACCCTTATCCATCTCTCGTGTCAATTTGACACAATTTTCCCGAAATAAGTTATACCGTTCTGTTATTTGTAGGCTAATTTTCCTGAAACTTTGTGTGACTTTTATTTTTCTAATGCGGAACACATAACCGAGAAACCTAAGATGTCAATATTAATTCATCAATTTGATAAAAAAAAACATTGAAATCTTTTTTATTTTGTGTCACTGTGTCAATTTGACACCGAGGGACAGATTCAGTCCGTGAAATGAGGGACGGATGCAAGTTAAGGGGTAAGGTAGCCTCTAATATTACTAGAATCTTACTAGAAAATCAGGCGAAAACAGTGTTTGCGGTCATGAGGCTTGTTAGAAAAATCGTTTTGTATTTTAATAAAAATCCATGGGAACCTGAGGGTGGTTGTGTCGATTTTTTCCCCAACTTTGGACGCTCATATTATTAAATATAAGCATAATCTCGTTTCCTCATGACCAAAGCCGCCCTACGATCAACCTTTCTCTATCAAATGAGCCCTCACACAGCTCGGAACATGCTCGTATAAAGACATACAATTGTTTCCCGCAAACACTGTGTTCGCCTAATTTTCTATTAAGATTCTAGTAATATTAGAGGCTACCTTACCCCCTTAAGGGATCCGTGTTCACTACACGATGTAATGTAAGCAACATTTTGGTTCCCGAAGTTCTCGCGTGGTGTATCGAAAAATGATTGTATTTCTTCGTCGGTCAGGTGATTTAAAATCGAGCTGAAGGAGCTGAAATGCACGCGTACTGCACGTTTCGGAATCACGTCGACATCTCTTGAAAACCGTTCGACGTCATCGCCGACACGATTCGAGGCGACCGGCTCGCATTAGCGGGCCCATTAATCACAATTACGTGAATTCAGGTCCTGGCACGACGTGCGTGCGCTCGCGCGGCGTTCGTGCGTGTGTGATTTGTCCGGGGCGGCTTAGCGTATTCGTGACGCGATGCACGAGTGTGCCCGTAGAATGCACGAGCCGAGCTGCAGAAATGCACGAGTCACCGAGGTAAAAATACCGCCCACCGGGCCGATGCCCGGCAACAAACCCCTGTGTGTTGTCGTCGTTTTCGCTGCGGGTGGATAATCCCCGACCACCGTGGAATTTCGATGGGACAGGAACCTTTCGCACCGGACGACCGCTCACGGAATCCTCAGGCCAACGAAATAATTCTCATCAGCAGCGCTCGCCGGTTTACCAATTGTTTAGCTGAAGCTGTGTCCACACCGAAACAACGTCGACCAACATTTCCTCGCCTTCTTCTACCTTCATGCACCAGAAGCGGCGATCTTTTCAACACACGTGCTCATTGTTGCAAATCGACTTTCTGAGAAGTTGCAACCAACTTTTCTCTTCCTTCAGCCACGATCATCTTCGTTAACCCGTAACCACTGTTGATGGGTCAATTTGACCATATAACTATGTAACTAAAATAGGGTCACAGTGGTTACAGGTTAATCGGCCACGAGTTGGATTCCTCAAATCAAATTCTTCTTTCTTTCATGTAACGTTATTAAGATGGCGACAATTAATGTTATTGGATCACTGGTTCGATCAAATGTAGACAATTACTTTACTGGGTATCCAGTCCCTTTCGTTTCCAACATTATCAAGAAACGAATTTTTGAAATTTACCATCCTTGGTTAAAAGAAAAAGAAAGAGAGAAAAGAATTGTTGAGACTGGTCCGATTCATTGGAGAGAATTGTCTACAATTGATCGAACCAGTGCGTCAATAACATTAATTGTAGTTTTGAACAATTGTCGATCGAGATACAGAGAACTGTTATTAAGGTATTGGATACCACAGTATTAAATGAAATGAAATTGTTTTATTTGAATGATCAAATAAAGAAAGTATATCTGTAGGTGTAGCTAAGGTCCAGAGTAGAGTCTACAAAAATTCGCTTTCGTCCAGCGAAACATTCTAGCAGCGTTCTTGTTGTTCGTTTCTGCTTCATCCAGTATGCTGTTTTGTTAAATTAACCGAATGCTCGGCGAGCATCGCGTGTTTTTTCCTCGAATCGGGGATTCGCACACCGGGACTCGAACCCAGCGCCATAGGAGAAGCTCTGGCCGATGCAACAGGTTCCCGGAGCCAGCATAGGAAACCTGTTCGCATCGCACCCACCGATACCGTATCTCGCTTTGAAATTCGCTCCGATATTTCATTAGTCCGCAGCACCTTTAAAAGTTACTTCTTGTTACATCGCTCGAGAATCTTAGCCATGCAGGAACTGATTAATCCAGGGAGGATAAACCGAGCGATTTAATGAACAAGCTTCGCGCTAGCAGATAGCGCGCGCCTCTAGCCTCCCCGGACATCGAACTGAAAAACCTCTCGGAGCTACGTGGACGTTGCACCGTGTTGCGTCGATTTTACCTCAGGATCCTTGCTAGCTTTCAAAGGGAAGCTGTGTTTTTTTTTCTTTTTTTTTTTGGTCGTGTTGTTTTTTATTAATTGTAAGGATCACAATGAATACTGGATGATTGGTACTGACAGCGTACTGATGTTAGATCATGATTTTATGATTTTATCAGAAAATACATCCTTGACACGGCTGTCTTAATCATTTGAACAGCCACGGTAACTTGTCAAGTGATACTTGTGAACAGAGTTGGGCAAAGATTGTTCAATCGTTAATCGTAATTAACCATAAAACTTCCACTTTAATCGTCAATCGGGTAACTGATTAATGATTAACTCCTGAAATTTCGAAATGAAATACGGAATCAAAACTGCACGCATACACATACGCAATCGTACACATTAATCAATCAATCTCGATTAAATAAAATAAAAATGCTCTGCGTTTACTATGGGAAGCAGGAGTTATATAAAAATTGATTTCATAACTTAACGATTTAACTTCTTTCCCTTTCGTAATTTGTTACTGTTGTACATACATTTCACTCAGCTAATTTCTTTATAAACGTATAAAAAATTTCATATTTCACATTGCGCCAATTGTAAATGATTCCATGACGACTGTAGTATGTAATCCTGGTACAATCGATAAGAACAAATAGGTTTTTGAAAAATTGATGTGCATTGGCATTGAATTTAAATGTCCTTCGAATGTAGAATGTACTCCACTATTGTGTTCGCCGCTGTACAAAGCGATAAATATGTTCTTCCACGTAACAATGCGCAATAACGCACCCCAAGAATGAACTATTCCCTCGGTTGAATGAAAGTTCTGAATGAAGAGCCGAGCAGTCACAGCCGCATGATAAATGTTATAGCACATCGCCGTGCATAAATAGCGGCGTGAATGTGCCACCTGAAGGACGCTATCGAACGGTCACCCCCATTGCACTCGCATAACAGCGTCCATGCGCCTAGATTCTAAACAGAGTTTCGTAAAAACATCAGACGAGACAAAAAAGAAATTGTTGCAACGACTCCGCATCAACGAGTCATAACTCATTTCTCTGGCACTGGTTCTTAATCGGTGTTCCGCGAAACATATTAAATATATTTATTTCTACGTGGAGTTCTTTTGTTTGTTTGTATTTTTGGATCATTAATTTTGGTATTACGCAAATTCTTCCCATAATCAAAAGTGATCCCTGACTTCAAAAAGGTTAAGAACCACTAATCTGTGTAGAATCGTATTTTTATTATTATTATTTATGTAACGCTTTAAACCAAATATGATTTATATAGCAGGTTCAGTACATGAATTCAATAGCGTATTACATAATGACTGAATGCGCCTCTTAACTTAACTTAACATTAATTTGTAATTCAAGAGGTTCATTCAATGAAATGAAATTATATTTTTAATGCACAACGCTTAATATCTAAACCACATAGAATCGTATTTTTATTAATTATTTTAGACATATCTGAAGAGAAGAGAAGAATTTTTTCAGGAAGTTCCTATCAAGTCAAGTAAATTTAGGTAGTTAAGAAGACAATTTTCACCACGAAATTCACGGTCAGGTTAGTTAAAATTGTCAGAGATAATTTTGTAGCATCTATTTTTGGAGATCTTCATCGATCGAAACATTTCTGTAAATCCTTTGCATAGGTACGTGTCCGGATACTTTTGAACGACAGTGTGCGAACTCGGTAACGAGCAAGACACTCGATGCAGCTTGAGATATTTAACGAAAAAATTACTCCGTATAATATGCTCGTTAAATTCATATATTAAACGTGATCGCCACGCGACAACACGCAACTTTCGAAATCACGAGCGTCTGCCATCCCGATAAGTCAAACAAGAAAAACTCGTTTGGAAGTTTCGTGGATCTGCCCCGGCGACGATTTTCTCCGATTTTAGCATGAAACGTTGTGTGTATGTAGTTATCGTCGACGCAAGACGAGTTGGAAAACGTCTCCTCGGCCAAATACGGCGCAAACGAGCGCGACTTCTTACGAAACACAAGAAACGAACAGTGCGCGGCCGAACTCGATCGCTCGATAATTTTCTGCGGCCGTTACTGTAACGAGACGACACTTTCACGGATCAGAATTTTACCTTTGCGACATCGCATCGATCATTTTCGACGGCAGTTTACATTTACAGATGGCAGACGACAAATATCTTTAACCCTTTGCACTCGAACCTATTTTAACTCGGAAATCAAACGTTTCTTCCGACCTAGAATATTTCCATTCTCCATGATTTTGTAAATTTGATAGATATCAAATTGATATAATACCCCATACAATACTTAAATGTTTAGTAATTGGTTAGCTTGTATTTAGCGTCAATTTGTAATAATGCAAGAATGTAGAGCTTATAAATATATCAATAAGAACATGCACAACATTTCAAATACGTTAATTTGATGCAGAAATACATTAATAAATAGCTTATAAATGTATATCATTTTATGTATAATCATTTTATATGCATATCTTGTAAAAATTAGTAGAAAAATTGTATTCATGAAATATACTGAATATGCAAAATAAGGCTATGGTAGTCACAAGGTAGCTACATAGTTTTTTTTTATTCTTGCATGTATAATTAATTGATTGTGTCGAGAAATCGCTAAGTCAATGGACAAACGCGTACAGAATTACTTTGTTTAATTATGTATGTGTGTATTTCTCCAACAATACCTTGAATAAGTTACATCGAATAAGTAGAAAAATCACCACAGGTATCCCATTTACCTTGTGGATCTTTTATTGTTAAAATCGATTGAATTATAAAACACACATAAAAACATGGAAATCGAATGTTGATTCCATTTTAACATAACAGGCCACATATTCCTGAATTTTATGGCTCTATAAAACGAAGATCACGCAAAAACTGCGATTGCCTTTTAAGAATTCTTGGGATTGTATACGCTGCTTACGGAAAGTTTGCAACCGCGTTTACTTTTTTTAAGGCATACATATTCATTTCATATTTCCCTCCAATGATATGTTTCTCTTTTACGTCTCGGAAGATATTTCTTTTGCACCGATAAACAAACGAATAATTGATAAAATATTCAAAGCAGTAATAAAAGCACACGTTTATTTGTTTTCAATTCATGGGTGAACGTGTTCATATTAAGCAATTAATACGATCCGAGCTGGGTCGCGTTGGGCAACGTTTCAATCAGGAAAATGTCACGAAATGACGGTAAAAAATTTCATGAAAAAGATTTTGTTGTATCTTTTTAAATGTTTGTGCTTCTACACGATATAAACGCCAGATGAGACAAATCGCGTCACATGTATAAACACTTTTTAATGGAACCTTCAATAACAACAGCAATTTTCATTGAGAACTACCAAGTCACTCTCAATAACGTCATATAATAGTTTCATTTAAAATTGCAATGTAAAAGAAGATTTCTATGCTTTCTTTTCCTATTAACCCTTCGCTGCAGAGTGTATCATATCTGATACAGTTAACGAATCTGGTACATAGTAAACTAAGAATGTGTTTTCGTACTATATTTATTTTTCTGAAAATGTTGTTTCAATCTTCTAAAATATTTTCCCCTTAAATAAAACACAGAAACTGACCATCTTTCAATTTGTAGGCATCTATTTAAATATTTTAACGTGTTGGTGGGTGTCAATCGATTGTCGGTGACCAGCTGATCGTCTGCTGCTGGTCGTCATTACGGACCGACGATAAATTTGTCATTAACAACCGATATTCGACTGTAAAATAACAGTCTTTAACGAATTGCATAATGTAATGAACCGTCAACGAATAAACAACCATTTAAATAAACCTCTTCTAAATTTTTCCATCCGAATTAAAAAAATCATGCAGTGAAGGATAAATAGGCTTCCGGTAGGTAAAGTGTTAAAAAATTATCTAAATTTCACGTTCCTCGACCGTCAGCCCGATAAAAATTTTCAAGTGCAGTCTATCTCGTCGATAAGTTGCACCCCGCAGGTGCAAAGTGCGGTGCCCGGACTGCACAAGGTGAAGTTTGAGCGGGCGTCGAAGACGTACGTAGTATTTGCTTGTCGGTGAACTTTTACAGCTCCACAGAAGCATCGGAGTTCACGAGGAGCGGATCTCCGCTATCTCGCGAGTGCACGTGTTGTATGCAGCTGAGAGAGAGAGAGAGCGAGAGAGAGAGAGAGAGAGAGAGAGAGAGAGAGTTCCTGGCTCGGCTGCAACCGCGTGTAACAAGTTCGCCGCTCTGGCGTTCCATTGTGTACCCGTACAGGCTGCGCAGCATCACACAAATTCACGTTTTCCTTCATTACATGCCGGAGTGCCGCGGTAGTCCTCGGTGTTTACTTTGACGAGCGCACTCGTAAAGCGCCCCGACGATTACGCTCTTTCTTCCTCGGTTTTCTACGCCGAACGCGTCCCTTCTCCGTTACAACGCTTCTCCACGTACACCCTTGTCAGACCAGGTTCGAGCGGCAGTGAAACTGTCCGGAAGATATATTTCCCCGGCTTAAATATAGGCGAGGTTGAAACCTCGAGAAGCTCAGCTACATTTTTCCCTTCGATCTCTCGTCATTAACGACTCCCTTGCGCACACCGTCAACGGTTGTTTACTTTTCGCTCCGGTTTCGCCGTGTTCCTTTGTTCGGCGGAAAAATTCCTCGGAAATTCTGTTGCAGCCAGAGTTTGCATCGCGTGTGCAACCCGTCGCGATTCCCCTCCTCCTCTCTTCTACTGACAACACAGTGATAAATGAAACGCCCGAGAGATCGGATCCGCAGAAACACGTCGAACCGATATCTCTTTTTGTTGTTTGTTCTTCCCGATGGATACTTACTTTGTAGCGCAAGATATAAATTCGATTTCATTATCGAGTGTCACTGGGCATGATGAACGGAATTATTTTAATGGGCACTCGCTACGCTGAAACGTCCCAGACTTTTTAATAAGCCGGTAGGTCGACGAGAGGAGGCTCGCCGCGTGTACGACTATTCGTCTTGGGGCCTTGAACCGTTTGTTAAATTGTCGTGAATTCCACTGGCAGCCGGCGTGATTACGATTTATGAACCGGTCACGGGATACGCTTCTCTTTTTTCTTTCTTTTTATTTATTGGTTCGTTAACTCTTTCGGCCGAGCCTCGGTCCACCCAGCCCCGTACTCTTCCGATCGCATAATTAACGAATTCATGCCGCGGGACTTTCAATTATCGCGAAATAATCAGAACTACATAGAAAATATCGATTGTTTTTTTTTTCATTCTATGAACTTGATAATAGGATAACGAGACGATGTATTTGAAACCATTTTTAATGTGCACAGCAATTAGAAACCATTTATGTACGAGCTAGATTAAGTAGCAATGTTCATTTAATTGATTCAAAACTCTATATCTGATCGAGTACAACAAATATTTGAAATAACATGAAACTTGTTTTCTTTGTAATACGAAATTATTAGTGAAAACACTGTGTCAGATATTTTGAGAAACAGTACAAGTACAAACTGTAAACATTAACTAAATCATTTTGAAGTCTCCAGTAGATGTTTCACATATTTTATCCTGGTCTACGTGACACGCTATCGCACCATTAAAAAATGTACGTAAACATCTATAATTTACGGGCAGTAAATGATAATAAAAATCGGTTAGACGAATCGATCCCATTATTTTCCGATACTTTAACTCCCTCCAGCTCATTCAGAAATTCTGCTACGTGTATATTGTCTCGGCGTGTTCACGAAACAGCGGAGGCCAGACAATAAACGATAAAAGAGTCCGCATACCGTTCCTACCTTACCCACTTTTTTCTCCCATTACCTCGAGACACGCCATTGTGTTTCATTATTCGGGAATTCCAGGTTCGGCGCATAATAATCGCGAGAGTTCGCCCGTTTTCCGTGGCGAGCCTAGGCCGTCCGAGCAACGTAAAAACGCATGCGAACCAGACCTGTTGATCCTTTCGCCGTGAACAGACATGAAGTTAGCATAACTTCGATGAATATTGCTTTTCTGTCCGACCTGCAGCCACGGAGTCTATCATTAGACCGCAGATTTTATGCACTTATGCCAGGAATTAATTGGTACATTAAAGACATTAGATGAATTTATTATTTTTACTTTCACTTTGCATTTCACTGAACGAACGAACTGGTTGAATATTCTGTGATCAATAGTATTCTACTACGTTGTTTAACCCTTAACCCTCATAAGGGTGAAAATTCACCCATTCAATATTTTCACATATTGTAAAATTATTACCCTTTTATGTCTAGGTTTGTGAGACGTATAATGTGTTGATATAACGTGTAAAATAAAAATGGGTGAATTGTTATCCTAGTATCTTTTATACAGCTACTTGTTAGGAGCGTACGAGAACATAATAAAATATTGTAAATCTGATTGAAAGAAGAACTTCTTGGCGTCATCTTGCTAATTATTTTTCGAATTTATTTCAAGTAAAATATATGTACTCGTGAAGTTGATTTCAGACATGTTGCACGTCTGATTGAAGGAACAACTTCTTGGTGTCATCTTGCTAATTATTTTTCGAATTTATTTCAAGTAAAATATATGTACTCATAAAGTTGATTTCAGACATGTTGCACGTCTGATTGAAGGAAGAACTTCTTGGCGTCATCTTGCTAATTATTTTTCGAATTTATTGCAAGATTGAAGGAAGAACTTCCTGACGTCATCTTGCTAATTATTTTTCGAATTTATTTCAAGTAAAATATATGTACTCGTAAAGTTGACACATGTTCGAGTCTAATGTATAATATATCCCTACATGGTGTATCTGTTTTTTTTTATCCAAGTTTCAATACTCTCCCAAGTGTTACTCGAGTAGACCGGCAGTGATTTTCGAGCTGAATCGTGTAGACAGTTTTACATTGGCTTTCTTGGAAATAGAAGCTTCTGAAGCTGCATTCGAAGCCGTGTTGGGTATCACTTAGGGATCCTGTAACGTAAGCCAGCGCACGTTTCACGCGATTAAAAATCCTGACCGCACTGTGTGCAGATCGTCAGAAAAAGTTATACGAGTCTTCAAAAAGACAGAGGCCTTTTCGACGTGCACAAGGAATCTCGATTGCGACTCGTGCAGAGGTATCTTCTCCGGTATTCGATACCTGCCTTCGACACTCAATACCTAACTGGTCCGGACGTCTGCCTCTGCTACCCCCGACCGAAGACCACGGACGAACCTTTTTCTATTTTTCCTGCAGCATTGTTGACCGCTTGTCCTACCTCAGCACCCTTGGCGAAACGAACTCGCTAAGAAGGACGGCGCACAGTGGGCAATTCGGACGAAATTTGTTTCAAAATCAAAGAACTTTCGATAGAAATCAGATAGAGCGATGAAATTTTTTTTTTATTATAATTGAAGATGAAACATTGTAGAATATGGGAAAAATAGAGAGATGATGGTACGAACGTTTCGTTAACCTTGAAAAAATAAAAATGTAAATTTTTAAGAACAATCTTGAGACCAGATTTGAAATCAGCGTGAAAAAATCTACGGGAATTCCTTTATTCATATTTATTAGAGTTAAAACAAATATAAATTACAACAAAGTTTCAGAGCTATTATCAGTATTATTATTATAGAGAGATATTTAACATAATTAGTAAACAAAATTGTTTAAAATAAGTTTGTTGCCAACAAATTTGAAAAATAATTCGGAGTTCCAAGAGTTAATAAACGTCGGCAGATTATTCCAATATTAACCCTGGAACATCACGCTTATTTTTTAGACATGTGCTTCACACTCTGCTCTCAGAAAGCCAAAGTTCTTTTTTAGAAAAAAGCAGAAAAAGTGAATATTTAATGGTTTAACTACAGTTAATGTAGTTAATAACTACATTGAACACCTCCAACAAGGTTGTCCACGATCTTTTAAAAGGACGCAATCTTTTGAAAGAAATACACAGCTATAATAGGCGGTCGCTTGCGAGTGTAATCCTATTACAATCGCGTATACACGAATAACGGAGTTCGTGGAGCAGTATATCGACGGGAACGGGGGCGAAGAGAGCAAAGACCGCGGCGCTCGTAAATCAGAATTATCCAATTTTCATTGTTCACGATTCCACGCGTTAAAGGAGCCAGAAAGTTGACCCTGGGTAGAACCTGGGGAGGTACAGCAGAGGACTCGAAAAAGGTTCACGGGCCAGGTATGCGGGACCGAGTCACGAGGTCGTATATCTGGCTTTTGTTTTGACTCCTCTCGTTGGTGCTTTAGGGGTCCCCCGGGTCTCTCTCGTTTCGGCAGCCCAACAGCCTCAAACGATCGAACGACACACGTTCGAGCATCGAGAGGCCTGGAACCGGGAACGGAGACGCTCGGTCGCCATTGTTTTTTCGGGAATTGAGAGGAACCGATCGAGAGAAAGGGAAGAAGCAAGAGACAGCGGACCCGGGACCCTATTGTATTGTAATGGGCATTACGGATATTCACCTAAGTGGCTCGTACCCCGAGTCCTATTGCGCGATTTATGGATGTTCGTTAGTCGTCCATATTGTTTTTAGAGGGTAGCCCTCGATGCCTGGCTTGTGTGGTCCTGTACGCAACATTTTCGGATACAATTTACACGGTCCTACCCACTTGGCTCTCACGGTTTTATTTAGACACTAGTTTTTCCCCGCGGCTTCGCTCGCACAGGAAACTGTTTAATGCCCTCGAAAATTTAGATTGTTTCTCCTTCCAACCCCCAATTCACCCCTATAGAGTTTTAATTTTATGTCACATCGCCATCTTAGATTTCAAAATTGATGCAATTTTCATAATTAACGTCCCTAAACCTCAATAACGATACCCATACCGATTTTTAGGCTTATTCACACCAGTTTACCCCATTTGTCGAATATAAGTTTGAATTTAATTTAGGAGTTGATTCTTGAAAAACCACCACGTATCTAAGGGTTAAGACTATTTAGTTTATACTTGTAGTACCTCTTTATATACTACATAAATAAAATATTCCTCATACATAACGTTGCAACTCCTTTTCACCCCCATAGAGGTTGAATTTTTTAAAATACCGAAATACGTATTTGATTAATTATATCGAAGAGCAATCAGACCAAGTTTCAAGCAAATCGGATCGCGAACAAAATATTCCTCATACAAACGTTACAACCCCTTTTCACATTTTAGAGGTTTGTTTTTTTTTTGATATCGTATGCTTCATTGATCTCCAAGTAGATTCGAGATCGTTATTGTTCACGTTTATAACTTATTTATTATAGATTGAACTAAGGAGAAAACCTATTTTTATTATTTTGTTAATTACTTCCTCGTTGCAGCTCCTTCAATTTTTCTGATTAGTGTATTACGGAATTATTATCGTTAAGACGCCAAACTTGGAGAACAAGTTCTGCCACGAATTACCATTATCACTCATGGTTTTGTTGCACCTTTGCCTTCGCGACAGTGACAAAGTTATCATGTACCGGATAAACTTGTTACTGCTCTTCAGTTGTAAGTCACGTTATCGCTGCCGTTAAACAAGATTGTCTAAAATCAACTTTAAAAGCAGGTGCAAATCTTGTGGAAGCATGACTAATAATACCGATAAGTTCATGTAAAAATTATTTCCACTCCTAAATGATTGAAATTTAGTGAAACCGGTTTTATCGGAAAGTAAATGAAGCAACGTTCTCTTAAATGCTACAATATAAGAAAAAGTATTACATGTAGAAGCAATAGCAGAGCGATGACATTTATAAAATCAGTAGATCTTAATTAAATGTACTCTTTAAAATATTGAAAGCAATCGCGAGTTCGTACCAAGGCTACAAGTACGTATCTACCAGTGAATGCAAGATTGTGAGTAATTAACACGTTGGCCTCGCCCATTAATTTTCTGGTTTTTGTATCGATAACATTAATTTTATTCATAGCCCAAACAAACATGTATTTTGTACTGCAACTATGTATCTTTCAACCGACGGTTCTGAATGGTTATCGTGTTTAAAGGTTGTACACGTTATCGTCTTACTTTGATTGTACGTATTTATTCTCTGATTTCGATCGTTGCTCAATTTTGTAGAAATTGAAGAATGCTGTGTAGAGAAATGAAAGTTCGTTATTAATGAAATATAATAATAATAATTAACCATAAATAAGTTTTTATAAAAATTGAATTTACATTGTTCAAATATTTCTTTATAATATTTACTGTGACAATGAGATTGATTCAGTTATTTCCAATGGTCTCTATAATTTCAAAAAATATTTGACTGTGGTAGGTCCGGTGCTAAATTGTTTACATCGTCACAAGTTAAATAATTATAACGGTCGAACGAGAGAAATGGAATGTACCGATTCGAATATAATAAAACGGACGAGTATAATTTTTTTGCTCAGTAAGTGGAGAGCGTTCGGAAAACCGGCGTCGACTCAGGTAAAGGAAAATAATGGTTTCTTGAGGAAAAACGCAGCTGCTCCCTTCGATGCTATCGATGATTTCTTTGCATGTGACGAGACGCCGTATGTACCCGTAACTTTGTATAGCCCTGCGAGGGGCCCACGTAGCGGGCGGCTGAGTGAATGGAACATCTGCCGATGGTCGAGGCCCTTCTCCAAACACCACCACCTTGCGCTTATTACGGTGGAGGGGCTAACGATGTACTAACTCTGTTGACGACATTGACTTATCTCGATTACACTCTACACATTTTCCTTTCCAAACATTTCCGTTATCAACTGACACGATTACGTCCCAAAAACTGGCCACTAAAATTCTATTTGCCAAACTCAGGTATGAAAAGATTTAATCTCAAATTCAATTGAATTTTAATTTGAAATTCACTGTACAATAATTCTGCCTCTCATTTGTACCAGTCGCGGCTCTCAAAATGTTAAGAATAGCAATTTATTTATTTATTTTCTAAATAACCCTATTACTCGCGTGCAAAACTATATTTTTACAAGTTAATTTATTATACCCATTACATTCCAAATATTATGGGACTGTACTGCAAATCCTATTTTCTGAATATATGAGTTTGACAACATTCTATCTCTTCTGTTTAACTAAAGAATATTGAAAAGCTGCACATTTCTATGGATTAGTGCAAAATCATATTTCTACAGACTAATTCGTGTTTAAAAAAATGTATATTACTTCTTAAAAACGTCAGTATATTTCTGACACCTATTTCAATTTACGGTGATAAATTGTGACCGCATTCAGTATAAAATTCAAATCTATTATAAAGAATAAGATAACAGTGTGGGGCGTAGTCACGAAACAAATCACGTCGCAAAGGGTTAACAGTACCTACAACAGCTAATATGTTTTTGGACGAGGAAATCAGACGTGGCGATTGTCTCTGCTTCTCTCTTGTCGCGGCGACGACGGCGGAAAGTATAGTACGTGCTGGCATGCAAATCACCAGGAAAGGAGGTCATTGCAGTGCTGCGACTAGGAAAATACTCGTCGACGTTAAAAACTGATTATACCCCAGTGGATTGTTTTTCCACGACCACATTGTAGTAAACGATTTACAGTTAGCAATCTTGCGAGATCGTTACGCGTTGAATTAATATCGTCCGTAATTATGTCTGCGACGGAGATGACAGTAATTCGATGCTCGGGTTACTCGCTTTTTGAAAGTATCAAAGGAGAAATCAATTTCTTCGCCATTCATGACCCAAAAAATACAGAAATAAACGGCGCTTAACGATTTAATTTGTATCGAGCCGGCTTTCCGGCTAGCCGGGGATACGCCTTCGGCGCGCGTTTTATTAGAATCGAGAATTATGTACCGAGTAATTTTCCGTCGAGTCAGAAGATTAATGACATCGTGGACCGGACATGCAAATACCGTTGTGCACACCGAAAAAGAGGTCCCGCTGATTTCTCGAAGCATTATTGCCTCCGAGCTGTATCGCCGCGGGAATATTTCTACTGATCGTCCATCAGGAGATGCCAGTGATTTCGACGAGAACCCACTCTTCATGCCACACAGTGCGGCATCCTGTGGACAACAATCTAAAAATTCATTGTCTAATATCCACTGGACTCTATGTTGAAACTGTGTATTAACATCTAAATTATCATGTTTACGAATAGAAACTTCAAATAATTCAATGGGGGTTTAGTTACAAGCGTTTTTTTTTCTCAAGAAAATCCTATATCAAGCAATTTATTGATTCAAAGCGTCACTCACTTTCATGGTATCAGGAAAAAAAAATTTATGAAATATGTCCTATGGAATATGGTAGTTTAAAGTACAGCTAATGTGACTGAAATTTCAAAATTTGTAAGTCTCTTATATGGAGTATACTAGTAAATAATACAGTTGAAATAATGTTTCTCACCTTTTTCACCTTTAAACAATTCTAACAAAGACTAACGAATATGAATGTAATAAATGTAATAAATATTTCAGCATTCAAATAAATGTAGCCACACAAAAACTATAAACTATCTATTCTCTTCTACGACATTTTTCGGGACAAAGACGTTTTAATCAGTGTAACTGTAGAGACAATGACAAGAGTTTAAACGTATTAAAAATTTGCATTTCAGTTTGTTGCGATTCAGATAGAAAGACAGTTCGGTGTACAATCAAGAATCCACAAGACTGTGTAATCGGCAGTCTGTTTCGATTTTCTCGAATCAAGGGTTTATCGATATATTATAAAAATCGTTTCTCGTATTAATGGCGGTTTTATGTTATTATTATTCTGTTGATTTTAAACGATTACGGTAAGGTACACAGCGAGACGATATACAAATTACCGCAACGAGGTCAGCTGCTTAATAAACGGCCGCGCGACATACACGTCGAGTGCAAGAATAGTATTGGCAATTGAGAATCGGTGAAGCGTTAAAAGTATCTTCGAGGATCTTTAGAATGAAAGTACAGTTATTCGGAGGAGCTCGGGCGTGCAGGTTCGCCGCGGAGTCAGGTGCAGTCTCGTGCAGACTCATCTCAAATTGATCCCGTGGAATATCCCGTATTTGTTTCGTCACGTAACTGTAATAAACGATTAAATAATACGACCTGTGGCCGTGTTCGAATATTAAAGGGAGGAAATACACACCCTGCTACGGGACACAATATTATCTTCTAACCTGGAACGATTGCGTGCGATTGAAACGAAATAAGAATATCGATAGTAATGCTACAATTAATGTTATTGGCGCACTGGTTCGATTCATTGTAGACAATAAGCAAATTTGCAAAATATCACATGAAATTTAACCCTTAGCACTCGAGTGGCGCCTCTGAGGCGTCACTAAAAATTCCTGTACTATTATTTAAAATATTGTTTATGTTGTTAGACATGCCCGTATCTAACCAATTACTAAACGTTTAAGTATTGTATGAGGTATTATATCAATTTCATATCTACCAAATTTAAAAAATCATAGAGAATGGAAATATTCTAGGTCAGAAGTAACGTTTGATTTTTAAGTTAAATTAGCTCCGAGCGCAAAGGGTTAATTCAACGTTTCGGTCTGAATTTAGACCATTTTCAAGAATGTAAATTTTCTGTATTAACGTTGAATTAAATTTCACGTGATATTTTTCAAATTTGCTTATTGTCTCCAATTGATCGAACCAGTGCGCCAATAACATTAATTGTAGTTTTGAACAATTGTCGATCGAGATACAGAGAACTGTAACAATAGTAATGCTTCTAAATAAATTTAAATCTTTGATCTCTTCGTATCCCGATGAAATTAAACTTGCTTTTAGCAGCTATTGGGTGGGGACAGTTGAGGATATAATAAATTCTTCGTTCGACACTGATTCGTGCATGTAGGGCGGACGAATTTCTATTAAATTCGAACTCTGTGAGATTGTAAGTTTGTGCACGCAGTCCGCTCATTAATCTCGCGCGCCTAATAAGCGAACCGATGGACGCAGCTGCTCTATTGGGAACGAGAGTTATGCATCGGAAGCCGTTTACGTAAACCGAGAGGCAAATACACAGTTGAACCGAGGCGGTTCGTAAATCGAATTAAAGAACGTTGTACCGGCGCGGCGGCGGCGGCGGCACGGATAAATAGATACGACGAAACTAAACGGAAAATGGCATGATGCGAAATAGAATCGAGTTTTGGAGCGACCGGAACATTCAACAGGCTGGATGCGGTCGATCGAGCGTCGCGTCTGGTTGCTTGGAATTCCGTCCACGTACCGAGGTGACATGAACCGTAGAGAGGATGACATGGCTGCGGCCGTTTCGTCGGTAACGAACCGGCGACGTGCTATTATGCAAGCGTAACCTCAACTTCGACTGTGTCCCGAGATTACGTGTGTGGTAACGATACCGCTCCGCTCGCGGCACCGCACCGCTCCGAAAGTAACAGCGAGAGCGAGCGTGTTCCCCTTCGGCTGGTATTAGGAGCCGACGGTGTTCGGACGATAAGCGAACAAGATTCCGCATAAATTTCGTTAACCAGAGTATCGTGAGATCCCGGATGTAAAGAAAACGATTCATAAATTCAGCCAGGGATCTCTCTCGACACCGCGCCGGCAAATCGGTTCGCGTTCGCTCGCGACCGATCGACATCCACCTCGTAAACGGAAACAAGTTAATGCGCGAACGATGCCGATGGCTAAGCGTGCACGTCCGAAAGGTGTCTTCTGCTTCTTCTTCTTCTTCTTCTTCTTCGTGCGCTGACCTTCCCAGATTGAGATACCCTGGCGATACTAACCGGCATCTTTCTGAAATCGTTATTAACCGACCAACCAACCCGAGAGATCCGCCGATATGGTAATGAAATGACACAGCGAAACTGTGAGGAGAAGACAACAAAGTGGTATTCTCTTGCGCAGCGTCCAATGAACGCCGGGCTTTCTTTCGAGTCGCGATTACTCATCGCAATTGCGCAGACTCGCCAGATTAAGACTTCTGCCCTCACTCCACCTTCCCCTTCTACAAAGATTCGTCTTCCCTCCTCTCATCTAGATTAACAAGATCTAATAGAATAAAATGGATGTTTCGCGAATTAGTTGTAGAAATAAACCGTGGAAAGTTGTACGCCTTTTAAAATTATGAATGAAAGCACCGATGAATGAACACGAATTTTATTTGACATCAACGTCTTCAGCACTGGAGCTGGTTCAATTTGAAAATTAAACATTTCTTCCGATCTAGAATAATTCCAATGTATATCACATTTTCGTTTAAAGGTTAGGTTTTTTCTCGATCGAAATTAAGACATATACTAAATTGATGATATCGGCGCCAGGTTCGATCATTTATAGAAAAAACAACAAATGTGCAATTAATTCATGTTTCTAACGTTTCGATCCCGATGTGGATCTTTTTCAAAGAAACATTTTTGCGTCTGAAGAATATATGGAAGGCAATATTAAAATATAATCAATATTTTTGAAAACCATCTAACGAAAAGAATATCGATCAATGGTGGTACGTGAAATGCAGAGCGGCAATTTTGAAACCACGCTGTTAGAAATGTTTCTTTGAAAAAGATCCTTGATGTTTTTCCTATAAATGATCGAACCTGGCGCCGATATCATCAATTTAGTATATGTTTTCGTTTTATGGACATGAAATTCTATGTAGTTGAGTAAATTGAATGTGCAGTAATTGATTAGATACGAACGTATTTAATAATGGTACAGCAATTTTGTAGAAAGATTCGAATAACTTCTTTCGAAAGTAGTAATGTAGCGAAGACTTTGTAAAAAGGAAAGGGAAGTGAGATAGTCACTTTAATTATACTGTTTTTCTATCGCTGTTTGACCCACAACGTGAATTGGTTATTTGATAACATTCAAAAGTGAAGATGTGGCCAAGCGAGTATCGGACGATATTTTAAATCTTCGTTCGGAAACTGTTAACCTTATCGCAGGGAAACGGCGTGTCAGGCAATGTATCTCAACCAGGATATGCTCTGCAATACAATAGGTGCACCCTCGGCTGAAATTCGTTCGCTCTCTCTCTCTCTCTCTCTCTCTCTCTCTCTTTCTCTCGGCGAGAAGATGTTTGTAAAAAGAAAGGTGGGTTATCCGGTTTCATCTTCGCGAACCTTATCTCTTCAAGATCGCGCTACTATCCTTCGCCTGCAGGATCCTCTCTCATTGTAGCCACCCTTCAGGCCAGGATCCCCGTGCTCCACGATTCGTGTCCCTCCCACACTCGAATCGGGTTCACGTATATTTCCTACCGTTTTTTTCCTTGATCGTCTACGTCGTTGTTCACTAGTTTCAAGCAATCCATGCTTGATATATACATACATCTGCTTTAAATATTACGAACGAACAAATCCCTGAAAATGTTGTAAGAAATTCTTTGAATCTCTATTCAATAAGTAATTTTATACTAAAGAAGATTAGAGCCAAGACGAGTGTACTTTTATGAAATTCAATACTAAATAAGCATAACATATGTATCAACAGAGATTCAAAGAAAATTGTTGCTCTCTCTCTTCGCTATAAGTTCAAAACATTACCGTGCACAATTTTCAAAGAATCACTCCACTATTTTTCTGTTAGAGTTAGTTGTTCGGGATATTCAGCTGGGATCAGAATCAGTCTTACACTTAATGAACACAGACTTATTTTATAGTATTGCACTGCTTAATTGTACGTATTACACACGTGTCGTGATTTTTGCATAGATAGTAAAGAAAGTAGTAGAGTGATCAAAAAGAATGGGCAGCGGGAGGGCACGAATTTATTTATAATATTTTCTGTAGAATTATGTTATATATTTTTTCACAGTGGAAACTCTAGAGTTGGACATTTTTGTTAAGCCACATATCGTTCCGAGAAGCTAATACAGACGAGATAACGCGGGTAAACGTTAACAAGGGCCCGTATTTTGAAGATTTGTTTGATTTTGCAAAGACGAACCGCCGCGGCACACCGCATCGGCGTCGCGGCGTCAGATCTCTCTCCTACATCCGGGGGAATTTCTTGGGAAGTCGATGAAGCAAATACAAAAGACGACATGTGGGTACATTCGTAATACCACTATTGTCAAATATCGTCACCGCTTATCTTCGTCACGTTCCTCTCTAACAACAGGAAAGGACATTGCCTTTCGGCTACATGGAAGAGAGCAAACAGAGACGGACGAGAGGCCTCGCGTGTGATTCAAATAAGTGCGTGTGCGTGGAGGCCAGAAAGGAACCGCAGCATGGAGCTAGAGTGCATCATCGACACCGGAAACTGGGGGAGCCTGGCTGCGTAACAGCCCCCATGCCGTCCTACCTATTAAATACCGACGCTCGCCAGTGTCTCTCAATCCCCCATATATTCTCACTCTAAATTTTTCTGTGAAACTGGAAATTTTCTAGTATACTATAGAATATTTCAGTCCTAACCAAACGAAGACCTAAACTCTAAATCTTTATGCGACTCTGCAGTTTAAGAAATTCATTTCGAAAAAGAAGGAATGAATGCGTCATTTTGTGTATGCCGATCATTGGAAATTTTCTAGTATACTGTAGAGTATTCCAGTCCTAACCTAATGAAATCCTAAACTCTAAATCTTTATGCGACTGTGCAGTTTAAGAAATTATTTTCGAAAAAGAAGAAATGAATGCGTCATTTTCGGTATGCCGATTATTGGAAATTTTAACAAAGTATCCAGACGACTGTTGTTTCGCGTTGAGACTTTGTACACATATTTTCTATTATTCCAACTATGCAATCTAATTTTTCGAAGTCGAGATACTTAAGACGCCAGGAGTTTGGAGCATATATGTATTTAAAAAAAGTGTCTTATTGTCGACAATCAGTTGTACATGTACAGTGTTCGATGTCGTAAACCTCTTCGCGAGTTTCTAACAATAGATTCGCTCTGAAATGTGTCTTGTTGCCGCGGAGAAAGTTCGCGTCCCGAGGCGAGACGGTTAAATAATCCACTGCGAGGCTAATTTCCGATGAAGATACAGAGCGGCGAGCTCGCGAGTTGATTTATGAACCATAATTAAAATAGAGCGCAGCAATTTCGCATCGTCTGTGTCCGTCGTCGTGAACACGTCAAATTATTTATTTTCAGTGGATTTAGTCCATCAATTGTCTTGCCCTTTCTCACAGACGATCCCACCGCAATTCGCTGAAGTGATAATGCTTTCTACTTATCATGTTCGAAAATTGTCGGGCATAAATTCAACGAGAGCACGCCGGTAATGCTGTGTAACTCTTGCTGTCACGAACACTATCGTGCTTGCGGTCACGATTGTTGATAAACTCGAATTTCACAGAAAAGTTCATTTGATTCGAGAAAACGCTGAGAAAATTTCATCGAGAAGAAAGACGCTACAGGAAATGTAACTGAAATTTAAAAAAAAATAATAGTTTCAGGAAAAACAGAGGGATAGATAATTTTGTAAGAATCTCCAATAAGAAAATATGTGACTATTAATAATATATATAATAAATATCAATTATTAAACTGGAAGTAACAGAACTGATATAAGGACACATTCCAAAATGAAAGAAACTTTGTAAAATTATAGTTATATCTAAAGAATAATTAATTCACCTTTTTCACCTCAGCGTCATTCATCACACTGATCCATCAAAGGTCAGAAGATAAGAATACACAGAGAAAATATTTGCAACACAGAGAAGCAACATTTATCTACTTCCTGAAGCGTTCTAACTTTCTCCAATAATTTGGAAGACAAATGGGAGACTCCTACTTTCGAAGGCCAATAAAATCAAATATTTTACAACTGTCTTCAGTAATTTTCTGATCGACTGTCTTTTCACTATTGAAAATTCTGAAAAACTTCGAGCTCTTTTCATTATTCGATTGTCGTTTCAATCTTGAATTTACAGTTCTTTACAAATCTTTAATTTTCTTCTGGATTCGAGCAATGTAACTTAACTTCACTATGTTATAGTATTCGTATTAGTATAAACTATATTGTATTTATAGTGAATATAGTATGATTTTTATGATCTCAATGTTACTTGTCTTTCATTACGTCAGTAGCAACAGGTGTGTATTAGTACAGTATCACCAAACACGAAGATTCAGCCGATATTATCGATCACAAACCGGGAATCAGCGCGTCGACTCTCGTTACGGTTGGCTTTCATCGATCCCCGGCGGAAATCAATCGACGTCGCGATCTCCATTTCCCATTTATTCCCATCGACATATTTTTGTTCGCCGCTAAAGCCGATCGTGTAACTCGTCATTAATCAAACGATCGCTCGACGAGCTGCTCGACGAGCTCGCAGATCAAACCGAGCTGATATTTGAAAGAAGTTGTAGCGCTGCAACCGAACGCGCTAATAAATCCGCGTCGATGAAAAAAACTGATCCACGTGTTCGAAGTGTAATGTAATTTACCGAGCTTACGACTGGCTTCTGCTTCTTGACGACGAATGGGAAAAAATAAAGATCAGCTGAAAATGGCGAATCATAATCGTTTGCGTCGTTAACCGTGAACGGGGACTAGCCTTAAACAAGATGCGAATATCTCGGGCTAGAAGGGCTGTTCTTCTAGGTTGCTATAAGGTACCCTGGCGGCCATTATACTTAGTAACCCCTCGGTGTTCTTGCTTCATGATAATAAAGTCGATGCCGGGTTCGAGTCGACGCACGTTATGAATAAGTACGGTATAACATAACGTACCAGCATGCGCGCAGCAAACGTGCGGACGCTGCCGCAGGCAACGCGTAGACAATACGCAGCAGGACACTGTACGTACACAGTGTGACAAGAAATTTTAATACTAACCTTCAATTAATGGACTGCCGCGATTGCAAGAAACCCGAGTAAAATAGAAAATTATTTTTCTCTTTTTAATCGGGTACATTGGCGAAAGTACAATAGAGGTATTTTATACTCTATTTGTATCGTGTTCCTCTTATTAATTTTTATCATGAATACCAAATGATCTTCTAAATAATATTCCTCATGATCCTCTAAATAATATTAACAGATTACCGACCGGTGATTATTGCATATTTTTGAAAAAAGGAAGGTATATGGCTAAATTTTTATTTAGCATTTAGTATGAACTAACTAAGTCACCCTCAATAACGTCGTCTAATAGTTTCATTTAAGATTGAAATGTCAAAGAAAATTTCTAGGCTTTCTTTTGGTACAGCAGAATTATTGAAAATCCTATTAATAGGCTTCCGGTCGGTAAAGGGTTAATATTTCTTTTTTTCATGCGTTACTGTTTGTCGATATAGTGCGTGGTTCATATGCCGAGTAATTTGAAGCATTTCTGCAACGCTCAGTTGTAGATGAATCGTGTTCATAACTTGGAAAAGACGCATTTCCGGAGCTATCTGTTTTTCTCATGCTCTCCGGTGGAGTATAATGCACAAGCAAAGGTTGGTCAGTTATTTTCCTGTCACATTGTAGAAGTGGCTACCCTTCAACCACGTTCACAACCTAAAATTCCCGTAGATGTGGCAATTGTGTAAAAGAACCGGATCCGTCGGTTAATTTGCTTATCCCCATCAGCGAAGCGTGCAAAAACGTGGTTGATAGTCCAGAAAATGGCGAAACTGTATGAGAATTAGTAACTACGACGTTGGAAGTTCAGCACGTATACTAAAACTGAGTTGATACCATTTAAAATAGAGAGATTAACAGATTATTTACAACTTTTTGGTATATATGTCGGTATCTAATCCATTACTACACATTTAAGTATTGTATGAGGTATTATATCAATTTCATATCCATAAAATTTCAAAAATCAAAGAGAATGGAAATATTGTAGGTCAGAAGAAACGTTTAATTTTCAAGTTAAAATAGCTCCGAGTGCAAAGGGTTAAAGAAAGTTCAGAGTGTCCCAAAAAAGTTGAATTTCCTTGAAAACGATGATTCCTAAGGTGATTTTGTTTGATCGCGATGTACGGGGTAGTTAATCGAGAACAACTTCAATCGAAAACAACTTCAGCGGAGAAATAAAGGATCAACCCGGTTATGATTAATCGAAAAGAGCGTGGGAGACGTGGCGGGGCGAGGGGACGGCAAAGGGGAGGGGTAATCGATGGCAAATAATTCTCGACACTCGATTGCGAGCGCCGGAGGAAGCGGCAGGAAGAGGCTTCGTGACTTTGACTGCGGCAACGGACTCGAACGGATAATTATTATCGCGGGTAGGCTACGAGAGAAACGAGATGGCCACCGAGGGGAAGAAAAAGGATGAAATCGCGAGAGAAAGGTGTCGGATACGAATAGACTGAATCGTGGCAGAGACGGTTCAAGGATCAATAGGCATACACGTGTGCAGAGAGTTTGCTGTGGCGCGAGACCACCGATTCCCCTTCCCCTGACTGTTTCTTTCCCATTTTACAGCAATGTCTCGATACACGTGCAAAACTTCGGAACTGAAATATCATTTAATATCATAAACATGAAGTACGTAATGCAATGCAATTTAATTTAAAAACAGTATACGAAACATTTGTACGAAAATATTGCATCACCTTGTATATCGAATAAGCTCCGAACTATGTCGTGTGTGGTCTCGTTTCGATCAGTAAAATGTCTCAAATATGTTGATAAACGTTTCATTAAAAAAATAGTCAAAAATACAGAAGTTTTTGTTACGACATAATGTACATTACAGACTATAGCGAGTAACAAGAACGTTAGATCATTTGTTCCTTCCTAAAAGATTGTGATCTGTATATATAGCGTCACGTATAGTAAATGTAAGATTCTGGCAATGAAGCCTCTTTGATTTGCAGCGATTCAAGTTAACTCATCAACTGTGTAAAATTAAATTGCAGCTACCCTTATGCTTAAAAATGTTAGATGCCCGACCCAACATTAAAGCTTGTCTTCTTATATTTCATTTCCTAAAGAATTGTAAAGTACGAATTTAATTTGATTTAATATTGTCTATGTATGTATGAATATGTATTTACTGTAATTTACATTTGTACAGCAGATATAGATCTCAGTTGAGATCTGAAATGCTTAATAAAAAAAAAGAAAACAAGAACGTTAATAACTGTGTGGGAAGAGAAGGGGGAAAAATGTTGGGGATAAGTATTTCGCAAATATCGTGTACATCTGTGTCACACGTATCGAGACATTACTGTGCTCGTTTTCTCTATCGGCGCTCGGTCTCGTTGACCCCAAATACCGACGCGCTATTAACCGCGGACAATTCTTTCGTGACCGGCGCGACCGTCGAGAGCCACGCGATATAAATGTCCATACGTATGCGAATGAAGACGGCAAGCAATTGCACTGACATAAGAGAAAGAGCAAGGACCGAGCCGCGCGCCACAAGTTATCTCGTGAATTTCTCTCTTCGGCCGGTCCGCGCCGAGTTGACGAACGTGAATGAACGCGCGAGCAGTTCATTAATGCGGAGGGAACAGGGGAATTCATTTATCGCAAACTGTCTCGATCGCACGGTCTTGAAAGTTGTCGTTGAACACATATTTTCGGCGAAAGTAACGCGCTCGCCAAGAAATTATAATATTTTCGCGTCCGAAATGTTGTTTCGATATGCTGCGTCGCGTTGTCAAGAGAAAGGCGTTGCATCGGTGACGATCACCATCAGAATTGATTAACTGCATTATTTTTAGTAACATCGTACAAGCTGTTCGTTGGCAAAAGGCTTGCTAGATTTATTTATATCTTAATGCTCAATATGAGACATAACTGAAATAGGGTATAGAATTATGTTCCGTATTGGTTTTCCTACAATGTTGATATATCAGAAGTTATTAACAAAGAAATAAACCTGGGCTGGATTCTTGTCATTGTTAATTATGTCTTGATCTTAGACAGTTGTGACTTTGATTATGTACGATCTTAGACAGTTAAAAATAATAAATCCTTTTTATCGGTATGCATATCTTGCACGAACACATTTTTTACATAATGCTGTCAACCGGACGATAAAATTATGCAGTTGTCAGGGGTATTACGAATTCTGACGTTCGTACAAGGAATCGTATTCTGAAACCAGCTCGGCTGCGTATCAAAGCAGAAGGTCTGGCACGAGTTGCGTCTACTTCTCCAATTGCATTATCGAATGTCCTGTTGATAATGCGTCGATTAAGAAACGACGATATCAAGGCCTCGTTGCACCTTTACGCGAACACGATATTTTCAAGTTCAAGCCGTTTCAAAAACATAGGAGTAAACGTTTTTTACATTCAGCATATAATTCCATAGGACTAATAAAT
Source organism: Lasioglossum morio (assembly GCA_916610235.2). Taxonomy (NCBI): domain Eukaryota; kingdom Metazoa; phylum Arthropoda; class Insecta; order Hymenoptera; family Halictidae; genus Lasioglossum; species Lasioglossum morio. The sequence continues at coordinate 1,656,451 of OU744323.1, forward strand.
AAATATTAATTTAATTTAATCAAAGATATTCTTGGTTACATTTTAATTATTTTCCTATTTATAATTGTAACCTCAATTTTCCCATACACTCTAAGAGACCCAGATAATTTTATCTCTAGACTACTAAGATCTTTTGTATTACGTCCGTAGTTTGTATTCCGTTTAGAAATCATACTTGATAAATATACTTATATTAACACATTACCTACCGAAAGCCTATTAATAGGATTTTCAATAATTGTGCTGCACCAAAAGAAGCACAGAAATTTTCTTTTACATTAGAATCTTAAATGAAACTATTATATGATGTTAATGAGGGTGACTTGTTGGTTTACAACGAAAATTGCTGTTGCTATTGAAGGTTTCATTAAAAAGTGTTTAGCCATGTACCATAGACATTTCAAAATTATACAATAATAAGCGGTCGGTAATGTGTTAAGTATCCAGGAATACAACAACTGCGGACAGCGGTAAAGATAGCAGACAACGACACGAATAAACTGGCCAGTGATTATTGTACGATCGATCAGCGAAGTTGAGCCGAGTAAATCGAGATGCCAGGCATTTCGGCCTCGTCCAGCGTACACCTCGGCCACCTCGGCCGTGTTGCATCGGATATCGAGGCACGCGGGTTATCCGGATGGGACGAGTCACGGTGAAAACGTCGTCGTCCGCTACCTTCGTATCTCGCACCTGCCGTTACCAGAACGCGGAGGTATTCTCCGGCGGTCAGGTACGTTTTTGCTCAGCATCGTCTGTGTGCACCGATCGAGAGAGTAAGCACACCAGCCACCACCCCGGTCGAGACAATCGGGTCGTTGCAACACGGGTTGTGCCGCAATAATAATTCGTCGATGACCATATACGCGGGGATCGCCGTAGAACCAGTAGGAATAACGAGACCCGGACAAATTATCCAAATAATGGCAAGAAAAACGAAGGAAAAATGGTACGGCACGGTGCCGTGCGATTAACGAGCTCTAAATACTGATTTCACCGGGTCCAGTGTGTGTTCTATCGGACGCCGTTGGCCCGTTATTACCGCTTGAAAGCCGACTTATAAATCAACGGACGCGAACAAATCAACCGGCGAAATTGATGACGCGGATAATTATCCCTGCCACGTATTTCTCCTCTTATTATATTATTTCATCCGGTATCCAGTGACGATGGAAAGTTTTCGCAACCGAGGCTGGTGTAACGTTACCCCTGCGGTATCCGAGCCACTTCCATTGTTTTCTTTTGCTCGCCTCGGGCTGCACATATCTTGAAAATCATTCACCTGATATTCCACGGTTTTTCGCTCGACGGTCTCTTTCCTTTTTGCGCGCGCGCGCGCGCGCGATTGCACGTGCAGGCTTCTTTCCAATTATTAATTTAATCCGAAGCTACGTTAAACGCACCTTTCAGTTTCCGTACGGAACACTTTGAATAAAGATAGTGGCTATGTTATTTGAATTCGAATTTTATTTGTGCGTGAAAATGAAAATTCTCTGCATTTATTTATTTTCTTAATTATTTGATCAAGTTGCCAGATTAAAACTGGTTCTTTCATTCTATCTTTCTCTGGTACGACGCTATTTTTCACCAAGCTCAATACATGCTCGTATAAGGACAAACAATTGTTTCCCGCAAACACTGTTTTTATCCTTAACCTTTTGCACTCGGTTGTCCCCTCTGAAACACCACTATAAATTGCTGTACCATTATTCAAAATATTGTTTACATTATTATTATTATAATAATATTATTTACATTAATATATGAGGTATTATACTAATTTCATATCCATAAAATTTCAAAAATCAAAGGGAATGGAAATATTCTAGATCGAAAGAAGAAGTTTAATTTTCCAGTTAAAATAGCTCCGAGTGCAAAGGGTTAAATCTAGTAATATTCAGGGGTTAGGTTACCCTCTTAATCTGGTGACAGTGTGAAAGAAAGGTCGTTTTACCGGCGAGCAGGATGCAGGGGTTCGATGATAAAATAGAAACGGAGCGAAACAAATGCACAGGTATTCGCTGGGATGCGGACGTACGAAAATAGCGTAGCCCGCATATCCTGTCGCGGTGAAAAAAAATGTACTATTTAAAGTTCCCCGGGGAACTCGAAGAATCCGATGCGCGAGGAATTCGACGACTTCCTTCGAGGAGAATTACGACGGACAATTATATCCTCCAGCCGACTTCCTCCTTTCGGTAAGGAAAACATTCGCCTGGTGTCGAATATGTATGTTCACAATTAACGTTTTTGATTGCGACACCTTACGAAAACCGGCGTAAAATTCCGGGAAGTTCGTCGATCGATCTTCTTGATACCTACGAATCACGTGCGTGCGCGTGCATATTCTTATTCGCACGTTGCCCGGGAGTAAAAGAAAACGTCTGGTTTCGATGTGAGCATCGTGCGCGCAAACACGCGGCGGCGCTTGCGATTCCTTACGCGCGAAAACCATCAATTTTCGGAAGGTGCTTCGACGTGATTGCGTCCTTTGACTCGAATTACCGGCACTAACAGTGCGTAATTACAGCGAGCTGACTGGTAGTAATACCCGTGGAAAAGTGGATCGCGCGGTGCACGTGGCCGTCGAACCTTTCGAAACGCTGTGATTCGAATTCATTTTTGCCGAGGAAATTATTTACATCGGACATTCAACAAATCGCTCGAAAATATTCGCAAACGATTCGAGCGATCACCGCGAAAACTGAAGGGGTTGTTTCCTCGACTTTTTTTTTTCATGATTATAGCCATTCGGATTTATCGATTATTCTCACAGGAGTTCGAGACAATCCAAACAGGAATTTTGCTGGGGAGGATCCAGGGCTAGTTTTCTGAGACTTCCAAATATTTAGAGAGATACTATACATATATTAGTTGGTAGTGGGAAAATTTCACGTACATAATTAAAGTATATTATACGTACATAATAAAGATAATTTGACGAACGACTGAAATAAATGCAGGAAGCGAAACTATTGTGCATTGTTACTTCTGGATATACAGAAATGATTGTAAAACATACATCTGTTGTTCGAATAATCGTTCAAGTAGCGAGATTCGAGATTACGATAACGCTGTTCAAGCCTACAATTTTGTTCAACTGTGCGTTCTTATCTTCGTCGTTAAATGATTCAACTTTATCAATAATTTCAGATGGGGTTTCATCGCGCGTGCCAGGCGTATATTGGCAGAATTCGTGAAGATTTCGTCCTTTTCATGGGAATTCATCGGTTACGTTGCATTTGCCACTTTCTCCGAAGATTCGTGTCCGTATAAACGCATCGGAACCGAGCCACGTTTCACCGTTGGCATGCAGTTGCATTTTCAGACCGCCTCGGCACACTATTCACCCTACAAACAGACCGGGCACCCTTCTGCAACGCGTTCTGTCACGCTCCGAGACCTATCGGAGACGCACCTGGCAATCGATAATGGTACAAAGGTACCCGTAGACCGAAAACGGACAACGGGGAATCCAGAGGGAGGGTGAAGCCTGTACCCACGTGTATAGCGTTCCACGACTGTTACATTTAACGTGAATTTTCATCCTGTGGCTTGATGCACGTTTCACCATTCGTTTGAAAAATATTTTCGAAAATTAAGAACAAGTCATTGCGTGCCCTGTTGTCAAATAAAATTTTGGTAGGTCTAAGATCAATTTAAGGAGCACCTTCTTAATTCTGCTCACCTGTCTATGATCTATTGGGTTGGCAAGAAAGTAATTTCGATATTTTAAGGTGAAACAAAAACCGAATTTTCGAAAAGTTTTATGATCGTGGAATTATAAAGTTACGAGAAAGATGGCAAAAGATTATTGAACAAAATGGGAAATATTCTATTCATTAAAGTGTATTGTTTGCATAGAAAAATTAGCTTTTATTTCACAATTTGATAGGATAATAAACGTTAAAGCCATGATGAGATTTCACAAATTATTACATTTCCCCTCGTCACATAAAAGAATAACAAGGGACAATCGGAGATACGAAAATAGCATAGAAATTGATCAACAATAAGTAAAGAATGTAACTAAAATCAAGTAAAAAATGAAGAAGGAAAGCAAACGGTGTATAAAAACAAGATTCAATGGAAACGAATGTATGGATCAACATTATAAATGACATTACCAACGAACAATATTTCAAAAACAGACAAATGCTTGGATAGGAATGGTGTAAAAGTATGCTCACATCAAAACTGAAAATAAAGAAAAAATATATATTATTTTAAAACTGGAATTTAAGTTTGAATAAAGAATAAAGATTAAAGATAATGATTTTTATACAGCTCAGAGAACCAAGACGAGCAACATGGATGGTCCATCTAAGTGCAAAGTACGTGCGGCCATTTTCAAAAAAATCAACCAATGAGACACACGGAGATATTAGATTATGCCCCGCTAATTGATAAGTCACGGTTCCTCGACTAACCAGAAGAATGGTCTCTAATTGATAAGCACACTGAACGGTGGTTAAAGTGGGCTAGGACTTCCTGAAGTTCAGCCCACAAGCCCCGGATCTTTCATCCAATCCGTTGTAACGCAAATACCGGGAATTCCAGTTCGCAAGATGGTGCTAACTTTGGCACGTTTGTCGAACCACGGAGTAAATTCGGGAGGAATGTTTTACAAAATTGCGAGGAAACTGTAGCAAGATTTTTCAACAGTTTCAACAGGTACAGGAAGAACAATTTACGCTTCTTCATACAGAAGTTGCAGCAAAATGAATAAAGAGGAATTGGAGGTGGAATCACTGATTAAATTTTAATAAAGTATAGTTAATTTGTACGATAACTAAATTCATTAAAGAATATTTCAGTGAAATTAAATGTTACAGTTTCTACCAGCAATGTGTCAGTTTCATTCGAAAATTTTTCATTTATAACCTTTTGTTAAAGCAAGTAAGGCAAAGTGTTTCTTTTGTTACTTTCATAGTGTTTGATCTGTTTAACACATAACACAGTGATATTAATTTTCTAGATGCATAAAAAAATTCATCTCCGCAAGATTGCTTGTGTTTTTTGATTGTGAACGAATCTGTGCGCTGATACCACCACAAATTGTTCATTCAACATTCACTGCCTGTGTTTATCTGTCCGAAAAAAATTCCTGAAAATTGGTAAAGCTGAATGCCTCATTATTTATTATTTTAAGGCAAGGAAACTTGGGTTGACGACAACTCCGTCCACAAGTTCTCCGCATTGAAGCTCCCCGTTTCTAGTGTAAACACTTTCCGCAACATGCGCCGAACAGTATGCGCTTACACGGTTGGACGCGTCCGCGCGCACGGCCACGATCAAACGGCGTAACGCACATCAATGTAATTACAGGCGCGATCGTCGATAGGAAAATTCAAAGGTTAACGGTGCGTGCACCACGGTAACGGGTAAGAGAAAAGAACACTGAGAAAACACTGTTATACTCCGAGTGGTGAGAACAGGGGAGGGAGCAGGAATTCAGGGGAAAAAGTTACCCTCTCTCTCTCTCTGCCAGTATAAGCCGCGTCACGTGATCGGGCTGTGAAAAGTAGAGGGGGAAAGTAGAGTGGGGGAGGACGAGTGTTAATCTTGCGATTCTAGTTATACGGGACTGTAGCGCGAAGGAGGAGAATGATCGACCCAAAATCGTCGACCACTCGTAGATCCTCCAGGCACGAAGGAAGGAGATGCACGAGTGGCCGTGATGATTGATGTCGCGTCGCGCATGATCATTACCGGAAAAACAAGATGAAGCGGCTCGAAACACCGTTTGCGGGATTTTCTTTCGCCTGTATTTTCGCCGCAGTCATCACACGGAATTCCATACGAGTGTATTCTTGCATAGCGAATTGTGGGGCCCGCGTAAATTGAATCACAGCGCGGCGGCGGCGGCGGCGGCGGCGCGTTGAATTTACGATCCTGAATTCGAAATTGAATATATGGATATTTCAGCATCTCCACGGAAGTGATAAATCGCGCGAGAAGTTCTTACTATTCCGATTCGTCTTTACCACTTCGGTCGGCGGAGGAAATGAAAAATTGTTTTCGAACTCGTATCCCTTTTTTGTTCGAAGCACGAGCGAGATCATGGAGCGTACATCATCGCTGCATTCATCTTGCGAAGACTATGAGGAAGTTTCTCAAGTTCGCCGGTGTTGTAACGTATGAAAAATTGCTCGAGCATAAAATATTGCTTAGAAACAAATTGCCTCGTTTTTCTTGACAGTTGAGTGCATGCATTCGAGAAGTTTGCGGATCTAAATATTTAGCGAGGCGTTATTGCGATGCCGTGGTCTGGAATAAGGTTATCTATATAAATAAAAATTAAATGCTATTCGTTGGTAAAGAAAAATTGGAACAGGTGCCCATAAAATGGAAAATTCGGGAAAAAATGAAAGTGCTTTTTTCGATGGAATTTTTCTATGAACTCAAGACCACAACTCACGATTCGAACGATATATGTGTATGCGTAATTCTTTTATTTGTTTTGCTCGTTGTACTCCTCGAAAAGTGTTCAGGGAAAACATTCGAGACAATTACAAAGGAAAGACAGAAAATTCGAAGAACCTGCAAAAATTATAAAATAATTCACAACGTCTGTCGGGTCAGCTAGTATGTAATAATATATTATAAGATCCTTTAATTACAAAGCGGAGAAGAAAGATACGAATTAGCAACAAAGGAATTAACTCTGAAACGCGCGACTGACAGGATGCTTCGATGAAGAAACAAGCTTCGCCGCGGAGGATTCGAATCAGAATGTGATCGAACGGACGGGCGAAAAAAAATCACGAACAAATTGCTTCGACACGAGCGTGTTAAATCCTGGGAATCGTGCGAGGACTCGTGCCGTTTGGTAGCAGGGCGTGGGAGACCGTCGACCAACCGCCGGTGGATGTTGATTCAAGGACCATTACACAATAGCAACGTACAGTATGAATGTGGATTTTAGCCGAGAAAGCCACGTTTCCGTGGAATCTCTGGCTTGTACACGAAACGAAAAAGAAAACAAGACGAAGGATCACCGTTCCCGGAAAACTGAAGTAGACACGACCATGTACAGGCTACAACTGACGAGTGTATCCAATTAACAGGGAGAGAAATTTCTTTCGCGACGCGATGATTAGCGTGGATAATTCCTAAGCGTTCTTACCGTACTTCTTCTGCCTGTACTACCTCGGTATAACACCGTGTTTACAAATTTCTCATAATTAATTTGTCATTTAATTTTACTGGTTTTTTTTCTTAAGCTATAAAACCGCACATGGGATTATTAGCAGCATGCTAACATCACAGTAATGGCTTATAAACTAGGACAGATTCAACAGAATGAACATTTTCAAATACAACACCAACACTAAAGATACAAACAGTGAGATTTCAGAAATGCATGTATATAAAATAGGGGGCAAAGAGGAATCTATTATGGATCCTGTACCAGACAACCACATGGACAACTTGTGTCAGCAGCAAGTATAATCTTAAAAAGGGAATTTTACTTATTGAAACAGCATTGTAACTAATTATTATCAAATCAGACATCCTCTGGTCTGTAAAGAGCGGGAGAGACTGAATTCAAACGTACTTTTTGAAGTCCCTCGTAAAGATGACAAGATTGATTTCATTTAAACTTTGTGCGGCTAAGAAAGCATCATCGGAATGACCTTTACAAATGGAAAATCCATCTCGTACGGCGTCACGAGTATCGTCGAACCGACTGATGAACGAATTTAAAGGTAAACGGATGATCTGGTCGGTTCACGCGGATCCAATTAGAGCGAAGTCACAGCCAATCAACGTGAAAGTGCGGGACAACGCGCGAAGCGATGCGTTATCATTCGCAAAGATCACGAGCGACCAGTTTGTGGGAGCGAACGGTAGTTGATAACTCGCCGGCGCTGCTCGACAGCCGTGCACGCAAACGAATCCGCGGCGAGGCTGGCTTCGTGTGGTTGCACGGTGGTTGCATGTGCTCGCGCCGACACAGAGGGCCTCCGGTGAATGGTCGTAGGTGCACGGCGCGGCGCGGAGCGGCGCGGCGCATACACACGGAGAGAGACAAGCATGCGACGATCGACGAAGTTCAAGCAAGGTTCGTACCGCGCGCTGGGACTCGGCAAGAACGCCGTTTCTCACTTACAAATTGCGAAAGACTCTATACCCGCCGCGGATCCTTCCTTGTTATGCGCGCCAACTCCGCGGGAAGAGTGACAGTGAACGCTCGAGAACGAATCGGCTTCGGCTAACTTTCGGAAAATTCGCCTCGGATGCAATTAACCTTCCCGACGCCACGCCTCATACGAAATTTCATTTTATTGTTCGTTGTCAAAAATGAATCAACGATTTCCGTATCGGTTTAATAAACAGAGATTTAATAACCAAAGATTTCAAAGTATCCGAATTGATACTTTATTTCAAGAGCCCGATTGTGGGACCTAATCTAAACAATCCGGAGATATTAGAGGACCCTGGTTTCCTTCTTCCAAGAGTCTTTCCATTTTCTTCTAAGTAAAGAGCTTCCTCTCGCGTCGTGAATTAAGACGAGTTTTATTTTACAAATAACAGTGTGCATTTATTGACACGCATATACAATACTCTAATTGTTTTTCTGCGTCAATAATATCGAAAGCGATCTAACGAGGACGTTAATCGATGCTCGCTGTATAGGATTAACATTGTGTTAAGAGAGCCTTTGTGTTTATCGCAGCTTTAACATGAAATAATACAGAAATACGAGAACGTGTAACTGCGAAAAAAATATCTATAAAATAATACATCATAATATAAAATAACTTCAACGTGAGTTACTTTGAAGCAACCCTAAATTTTATTAAGATTTATCCTTAGACTGTCGTTTCATAGAACTTGCAAGAGATGTTACAATTTGTATTTAATAAATAATATTTAATTCTTAGAAATTCTAATATGCACTGGTAAGTAACATGAAATTTCATTGCCTTTATAAAAAGCAAGCTGTAAGAGGAGGATTGAGATTTTCCCGAATAAGATTGTAATTCGAATAATCGCTATTTCCATACGTTCGGAAATTTGTAAATTTATAATTTTCTGCAAACGGCTCGAGACTTTATTTGCAAGAGATTTTATTCGGTTAGGAGCTGGCATTTACGAACCGTCTGGCGTCGTTGTCGTTGGCTAATAGCGCGATGAAATATATCTGCCATCCGGCTTGTTTCAGTCGTCCGGCGTCCTCTAGCAGATGGACTTTTACAGCCATCCGGTGTCTTTTTTATCATATCTTATTAATACCGACAAACTAATTTCGAAAATGCATGTACAATGTTCAGCGTAGCATTGCGTATCGTAAAATGATTCGTTGCGTTGGCAGCCCGTTGAATATTTAAACAGAAAACACGTTCGACTGTTCTCGACACGTTATAAATTCTTGCTTTTACGATCGCGCAGAGATACCGATGAAAAGATTCTTGTACAACATCTGAATATATCAAATAAAAATATTTCGGTAAACTCCGTAATGGATATCTTGATAAATTAATTAGACTTCTCACAGATTTCAGGTTTTGTCGAGTTAAACACAAGATCAATTCGCTTGTGGAATTTATAGGTGCGTGTAAAATTGAACAAAATATTTCCTTTATTTTTGCGGTGAGTCGAACCTACGGAAAATAGAAAGTTGCGTAATTACGTTGCCTATTCGTTAGTTATTTTACTTGACGGGGCGCGCATTAACAGGTCCGCAGGCAGGTGGAATAGTTAGCAATTAACCTGGTGGAACGATGCCTTGATTAATTTTTCACGCGGTCAGCGAAGCCTGCGTTTGAAAGTAAGAACCCCTTCGCAGACACGGTTGTTGGTTCGTATTACATGCTCGCGCGACGGAACAATCGAAAGCCAACACTTACGCGGCTAACGTTCCATTAAACGAACTGTTCCATTTTTCCAGAAACGCGGCGTGTCGAATTCCACGTATTCCCGCGTTTCTCAGAATATTGGGTACATACAGAGAGACAAACAAAATACAGTTTGTGTAGGTGTATCTTTGAATTTCATCTATTACATTTTGACATATTAAAAACCTGCTGTATAATGCACGAAATATACTGTTAATTACTGTCCGGTGGCTTCAACCATTAATTATAATTGATAAAATCATGTAGAATATATATTTTCTGAATTTTAATAATTAATATCGAATTATCATTTATTATATGTACTACATTGCGAGCGATAGAATTAGGAAAAACTACAGGGGTTTGCTAACTCGTGTGATTTATTTCAAACTTCAACTCATTTTAGAAGTTGTTTGAACAAATTAAGAACACAGCGAAATCTATTTTATTGAACGAATGAGATAATTCAAAATATAATATGCGAGCGAATAATTAAATGAAAACGATAGTCGAGAAGAAATAAATAAAAGATCGATGAACAATAGACTGGTAACGAATAGTTGAAAGGATGTGTAAAGCAACATGATCCTGCCAGGAGGATAATAAGAACCAATTTAAAATAATACATCCGGTCAAAATGCAGACGAAAAACTTCGTTTTATTCTTTATCAAGATCTTTAAATTAATATTACATCTTAAAACGTCCACCATAGGACGTAACAATTACAGAGAAGAGTTTGGTGATCGTCGTCAGGACAGCTGTTTCCGAAAAACAGGAGAACCAAGGTTCTGCCGCGGTTCCCATGATCGTCCGCCGAGAGAAAAGTTATTAGTCGGCGATTAGGCCTCGTGTAAAGTATTCGCCTCGGCGTTCATTTCCATTTATCAGGGAAAAGAGCGACCGTGTACACAGCGTTGCGCTGGCGCGGAGGTGAGGAGAGGCAGAATCGAATGATTAATAGATACGATCGCGTTGACCTAAGATAGAACACGCGCCCTGGGAAGAACGAACGTCGCGATCAACGTCGTCGGAATAAGAAGAATCATTGTCCACGGCTGTGTCGCGATGAATAATCGCTTTAAACGGATTCAGAGCTCCGACCTGCGTGAAATCATTTCCACGTGTCTTTGCGAGACATCAGCTTCCCGGTGGTCTTCCCGCGTCCCTTTTAATCTCTCACTTTTTTCTCCCCCCAACGAGTAGCTACCGTTTCGCGTGTTTTTCGCTGCTTCCGAGAGATCTTCCGCAGCGATCGCGAATTGTAATGAATCCGCCGACGCTGAAGGGAACGCTTAATGCTTGTGAGAACGCAACAGCGGAATTCTTCGTTCGCGAAGTCGGCGAACGAAGTATCGAGGTGAATGAAAGGCGCATGAAAGATTCAGGATCGTTTCGAAATTTATTTTAATCATCGTACGAGAGGTGATTTGCAATCCTAGCGGTGCAGTTTCTATTTTACTTAAACTAATCGGGACAATGTTGTTCCATAAGCTGCGCCTTAACCAAGATTGCGATTCAATCAGAGTTCGATCACATGATGAATAAATTACGTCTTTTCCACACAAAGCTCCGCAGTCCGATGATATAATTAGCATGTAGAATTTTCGAATATCTTTCGAGAAGGTGCAACAATGCGAAAAAATATATGATACAATGAGGAAGCATCGAATCGTTGGAAATGAAATAGCCGTCGGTATACTCTTGCGCAGTGAAAGGGAAGTGTACGATCATTTTGCAGATTTCAGTTGAAACATGGTTGAAGGCTCGGTAGTCGAAATAAAAATCGAAGTCGGTAATCCGTATTCTATGCCAGCTTAGCGGAGGACGCGAGATGCGACGCAGAAGTTATTAAATAAACATGTTCCCTGGTCGGAATTTATTTGCCAAGGTGCACCTCTAACTGGATGCTAGAAGGGATGCTTGAGCAAGCTCTCTCTCTCTCTCTCTCTCTCTCTCGCAGGATTCTTTTTATCCGGCCGTATAAAAAGAAAAGCTCCTCTTCCGCGCGAGCTTCATGGAATCTGCATACTGTCACGCAGGATAGATCCTTTCGTGCTTTATAAGGGCTCGAGGCTGTCCCGTCGTTGACTGACGGCACAATCCTCGATCCTTGCGCGATACTGAGGAGCACCGCGGATCTCTGTAAGACGGGGACGACGTAACTCGCTGAGGGAAACGAAAGAACAGAAGGAACGGATGGACGTACGTAAAGGTAGCGAAGGTCCTTAATTATGCGGTTTTACGCAATGCGCCAACAACAGGATGAAAAGGGACTGGAGGGTTAAAACGAATGCAAATGTCCACGTGGCCCATAGGCCAGGTCAGCATAAGCAACGGGGAGACGGCGATCTTACCCTTTTAGTTACCAGATGCCGCGAGATACCAACTATCTCTAGTCTTCCCTCAATCTAACTCTTGACGGAGAAAACCGAAGGATCGACCGACCGGGGCAAAACTACTGGCATCCATCCATCCCAGGACTACAAGTGACTCGTGTACTCTTTCAACCCCTCTCGTCGCTTTTGCCAAGCTTCAGGAAGCAGATGCGCCATAACTATGGACTCGAGCGCAGTAATGTCTCGATATATGGACAAACTTCCCATATGCATACCCATTCATCTCTTGCAGTTAGCCGCGAAATGTTTTAGCGTTTTAAATATTATCTTATCCAACTTTTACCAACATATTTGTGCCATTTTTCCGATCGATGTGACACCAAACACATTATTTGCTCTTTCAATCCACAATATTGTTCTTTGTACAAGCTAATGCCGACGTAAGATTTAATAAAATATCAGAAAGAAGTAGAACCCAATAATTTTTTCTTTTCATTTATTTTACATCCGGACAGAGCTGGGGAAAATAATATTTTAAATAGTAAATAATAGCTAATCCTATTTATTTGAAAGTCTGTGTACTACTTTGATAATGAACTATTTTATTTGATGCAGTAATTATTCAGAATAAAATAATTGATTTGAGGTAGTAATTGTTGAAAATAGCATTTTAAGTTTAAACATTATTGCTGAAAATTATGGTTCGAATTCAATACATTTATGATTGTAAATCGTTTCTTAACGATATGATAAGATATCGATAAAGATATGATAAGTTTCTCAGAGTATTATAGCAATGCAAATACTAAAATATTTTATTTCGTGTGTCAGATTGCTAAAACAGAAATATTTTATTTTATGGATCAAATTGTTAAAATAGAAATACTTTATTTTCAGGTACAGATTATTAAAATAGAAATATTTTCATTTTCGAAATTGTATATCTTACTTAAAATACTGTTTTCAAGCAAAATCAAATCTAAAATATTAAATAGTATTGGAAATATTTGTTTCGCCAAATAATGGGAGTACGACAACCTAATAATTGATTAATAAAATTGTTTATTTCGCTATTCTGTGCGATTATTTATTGTAACTGTTGATCGGAAGATTTTGATTGAGAAGAACTTGTTTACAGAAGGCGAACATTCAGCTTGATGATGTTGCCGTGAACGAAATCCGGTAATGGTCGAATTGTGACCTTTATTGGGGAACGCGTTCCCTCCAGGTGAACGGCGAGAGAGACAAGCGGCAGACTGGTATCGTCGAGCACGCGTTTCTCAAGTTGCACCGGCGTGCATGCACGTATGCACGGAAGGCTCGTGTGGCCCCTGAATCGATGAAAGGGAACGAGGAACCGGTTGCAGGTCGGTCGTACATCGGATTCTAAGTCATGCCAGTTTCAAGTGTCTTTGGGGACGAGAATGATGGAGAGCAACGGAACCTCTCAAGAATTGTTGGTCAACTCTATTTCGAAAGTACTTTCAAAGATACACAGCTTAACATTCTTTAACAACCACTGTGCAGAGACTACGCGTCCAGTGAAATAACGCACTACAAAAACTACTTATAAAGTATTTATAATGATAATCAAACGCTAATTAATATAAACGATTAATAAGTTCCATTTATCTCTCTTAGAAAATTTCTTGTGATAAGCATAGAGTAGAAATATCACTATTGTTTATTGCTATACATATACCCGTGTATTTAAAAAATTTGAAAATATTTCAAGTGCATAAATAATTCACAGTGTGTCTTAATCTAAATTACCAAACAATTCTGTTTGGTTTCCTGAAAAAGTACTTTTAAAAATGTTACTAAATCTAATGCTACTCGACGTAATTTTTCATTTAAATGCTTCATTTCTTTTAAGCGAAAAAGAAACACGATGCTTGCTGTAACGTGCCGAATATTTTTTTAGTAATCTGTTGGTTAATAAATTCAATTCACAAATTTGAACAATTCCAGTGTCCGTTGCGGTTTCAGTTGGCGAAAATGAATACGATATCGTATATCGGCGGGCAGGAGACGCGTAATTTTGTGTGAAAGCACGTTAAGTCCGGGCGAATCGTTTCCTAAGGAGAGAGAGAAGAGAAAGCCTGAGAACGTAAGAACAGCGAGCGTCTGGAGAACTGCCGCCATGCCGCATTCAGAGTATCTCAACGCAAAGTAACAAACTCGAAGGCGAGGACCTCGATATCTGCTCTCGGAAGCGACTGTCAGCTCGCCTCAATCGAAGAACATTCCGAAAGATATCAGCCATTAACCACTTTTTTCCCTACCAGTCTCAATAACGTTGCTTCTTCAAAAGAAATTGAAAATGGAAAATAATCGACAGCATCGTTCGGTCCCCTCGGTTGACGCAACAAAAATTCAAAGTTGAAAATAATCGATTAAATTCTTAAATAGAATTCTGTGGTTATACATACGTATTTTATGTGTATACTATTTGTATAGTAACTATTATTGATATTACTAGCTTGTAACATTAAATTTTTACCCTCTACCGTCACGTGACACATCGATTGAAAATATAAAAGGACTTTTTGTAGACGTTCGAAACCTCCTTTAAATGTCTCTGTGATTGACGACTACATGTACTTTCAATAATGTAGTTTCTTGATGGAAGAAGAAAGATCCGGCGATAATAATTGTTATTACTCCTTACATAATTTATGTAAATTCCTTTGTATTTGTCTCTCTCTTATTTCCAAGCAGGCTTCTTACGCAAGTATCATTCTATTTGAAGAAATAGAAATTATTTCACACAAATATACGAAAGAAAGTATTGGCTTCGACCAAAAAAATTCAGAAGCTTAAATTATCTTGAAAAATCTATGCAACAAGAAACTTACTACGATAAAATGGTAGAGTTTGATTAATTTCAGTGTTTTATTAACTACTTTCTGATATTTATGGCGCAATAATATTAAACAGACTGAAGTTCAGGTTTGCCTATATACAGTTTTGTTAACTTTCTTCAGCGAACTGCTTTGTGCCGGCTACACGATCTTCCCGCCTAAGTACTCATTGGTCTGAACCAGCGTTACGTCACGATCCATCGTGGATTTATGTGTTGTGGAAAAGTGAAAATGAAAATTCACGATCGAAAGCGTTCACGAGGTCATAAAGTGCCACGTTATTTTCTAAAATAAGTACGAATACCGATGTTTCACTTTTCACACGACTGTACCGTACACAAAAATCTTTGCCGACTTTCTAACAACCAGCTGGATTAGTTAACATGTCATTGAAATTCTGCACAAATTATACAACTTGTACAAATGCAGGCTATTATGTAAAAGTCTACTATTTCATGAATTCTTTAAGCTTATTAATTAACCTTCTACAGTCAGAATTTTGTTATGAACAGACTGCGAATCTTTATGCAAAGTAAGAATGTATCTCTTCCTTCAATAATTTCAATAAGTCTATAAGAAGCTATAGAAATTTAAATTCAATTAATTATTAGACAGCGGATTTTATGTATTTATGACAAAAATTTGTAGGTGAAACGTGAAGCA
This sequence comes from Lasioglossum morio, assembly GCA_916610235.2. Classification (NCBI taxonomy): domain Eukaryota; kingdom Metazoa; phylum Arthropoda; class Insecta; order Hymenoptera; family Halictidae; genus Lasioglossum; species Lasioglossum morio. Next base: position 1,672,160 of record OU744323.1, read on the forward strand.
GTAAAAATTATTAGAATTAAAAGAGGAAAGCAAATTTTTATTTTTGTTTTTCACTGATCCGTGAATGTAAACAAATGTTTTTAACTTGAAACCCGCAAATATATAATAGAAGAACAATGTGGCATCGCATTGTCGTTGAAAATAAAATAAAACTAGAGAAGTTACACGGAGCTATAGAAATTTAAATTCAATTAATTATTAGACAGCGGATTTTATGCATTTATGAAATAAATTTGTAGATGAAACATGAAACGGTAAAAATTATTAGAATTAAAAGAGGAAAGCAAATTCTTATTTTGTTTCTGCTTATGGTACCTTCTAATTGCAAGCAGAACACTTTTATCTCGCAGAAAGATCCGCAGTCCGTTCGTTAATTTGAGAATTTCATATTTAAATAAAAGAGAACGAGTAAAACTGAAATAGTTTCGGCGAAGCGAAAGAAATTCACGTAATTTCGTAACGACTAAGACTAGTGGGCAAAAATAAAAATGGCCGACCGGAAAGGAAAACTAAGCTGTTATTTGTGCACAATGTCGAGAGGAAACGGGATGCGAAATGCTGGTTCGAATGTTTACGTGCACACGAGGGAAGAAAGGCTCGTTTCCTGGAAAGCAGGGTTGGGCACCTGTCCTTCAGGGATTGCCAACCTCCGCGCGAGCGGTATCGACAGCAGTATCGAAATTGAGCACCACTGTGACAGTAACATAACCACGTGTGTTCGAGAGACTAGCATGCGACTATCACGAGCACAACACCAATAAATCTTCTTTTCATTCGCAAGCATCGTTGAACCGTCTAAATCCAATATTCTGAATAACAACTTAGCAGGAGAGCGTCTTTAACCTTATTAACCAACAGCCTCTGCGTAAGTCGCCTCTCGATAAAGTTCGAGACGAAAGAAGCGACTGTTCGAGAATTTTTGAAAATTAAGCTCGAAAGCGTCGTGTGTCGAGGAGGAGGAGCGAATATTTTTGAAACAGGTAGTAATCGAAAGGGAGCAGGCCGATGCCGAAACAGCGTCGTGGAATACCAATTGCACGGGGCCCGAAATCGTTCAATAATCTTCGGACGCGTTGACCTCGAATAGCTCCGACGACATTTCACGGAGAGAGAATATTCAAAGGAGACGCGGAACGTCAGTTAACGCGGCGAGCGTCCAACGCGCCGGCGCTCGGCGTTGTTTCGTGACCTGTTGCCTAGCAGCGGCATGTGGCGAACAACGACTTCAAACGTAGCGGAAAGACTCCGTTGATTCGAACGCGAAACGAAAGTAGGATTGTTAGAAACTCACCGGACACCGTGGGCAGGGAAACCGACAGGAGCAGTGCCAGCGAGAGAAACGCCATCGATGCGTAATCCAATTTTCGGCGTGGCAACAACATGATGCCGTGAATTTTATCCACACACATCGAGCAGACACACACTCATCGGGGCCCGGGCGCACACACTAGAGAGAGAGAAACCAACACTTTTAGTACACTTCAGTATTAAATCCGCGTACCGTCACTTGACCACGCACATCGTCCGAGATCTATGGGTACCTCCGATACGTCCAGCTAATCTGTATACACGTACACGCGAGCCAGAACCAGAAAAAAACATGCGGCAACCGTATACGAACACGACCGCGTCCGAAACACTTCTGGGATCCCTATTGTTCGCTTAACGCGCTGAAAGTAGTTCCCCGATGCGCGCGCACCTACCTACCGACGCTGTATCAATGCGCCGGCAAGGGATGGCTGACCACGTTAGCCAATCACAGCGCGGCTTTAAGAGAACGGCGGCGCAGAACGCCGCTTGCGCTCCGTTGGAAATGAAATCGTCTTCTTCCGAAGTAACTTCGGGATATTTCTTTACAGATAATTGCGAACGCACCGTTTTCTCTAGAGATCAATGAATGCCTGCGGCTAAATAAGGTTATTCTAGACGTATTCAATTGTATTTAGAGCAGAAATTTACGCGTGCAACTAATAAGAATTATTTCGAGTCTGAATGGGCGAGTTACATTTATGTACTGTTGCAGTAACGTTGGCGGGAGATGTTACGTCCTTTGGAATACACAAAACAAAAGAAGTACTGGTATATTATGTTTTGGAACGGAAGTACGTAGTTTTGCGAATTAACATTCAAAGATGAAATTTATATATTTAGTCGGTAACGTATTTTCCATTTTATTCTGTTACTTGTTGCCATTTTGAGGTTACTTAAAATGTTATCGAATAGACCTTGCGAACACTTATATCTTCGTGGCGATTTTAGATTCAAATTCAAATATGAAATTGAGATATTTATTCGATAACATATTGAACAAACCTTTATTGAACGTCAGTTTGAGATTACTTAACATGTTATCGAACACAAATATCTTCGTAGCGATTTAAAATTCAAGTTCAAATATGAAATTGAGATATTTATTCGATAACGTATTCTCGATCCTGTTCCACTACTTCTCACCATTTCTGATATCACTTATTGAATAGACCAATGAATAAATATCTTCGTAGGGATCTCACTTAAAGATTCACTACTACTCACAAAACTCACTACTAATTTTTGTGCATATACAAAATTTATGATCGCTAAAAATGTAGAATATGAAATAAAGATATTTATTCAAAATAAAAGTTGTCTGCTATGTCTGTTAGAAGAAGCTTCCACTTCGAAATATTCGATGGTCAATTCTTTTAATCTTCCTGTTTCAAATTGCAGCCGAACGATATTTGCGATAAACGCATAGACTCCGGCATTGTTTGGCAAAATTCAAGCGGCGTCATCGATTCGACGAGGGATTGAAATCCAACACCGCGCACCGTCGCGAGAGACGGTTCTCTGCATAGAATTCAGCCGGCAAACGAAACACAGGGAACGTGGTCAGTTATAAAGTACCAAGACGCCGATGCGTATGAACTTCGTCGAGCACTGGCGGGGCATGTCTGATCATTAATTAACCTTCCAGCGGTTGATTGCGTGTAACGCGAAATTCATCGCCGGCATGGCCGCCGCCGCCGCCAGGCGCGGCTACTGCCCTAACGAATACAAATGCGGAATTATAATTCGGTGTGCCCTCTCCTTAAGACCATTCAACGGACGAAGCCTTACGAATTGCTTTCCCTTTTGTGCCCCGAACACGGGATACACAAGCACGGAACTGTAAATACGCGGCGGTCGTTAGTTTTTATTAATGAAACTATTAACCCTATCATCGTACCGCAAACATCTGCGGGCGAGGCGTTGTCGCGCGAAATGTTGCACAGCTGAGAGCACATGTTCTTTTTCGCCGACTCTAATTATCGGTTTCTTGATCGGTTACTAATTTTCTAAGCCAGGTAAATTGAAGTAACCGTGTGTAATTTTACTAACTACATTTTTTGTATTGCTAATCACAATCATATAGTTTTACACGTAAGTAATAGTTATATATGAAAGTGAATTTCTTCTTTTAATCGATTTTAGAAGTCACATATTATTTCTAAATTGTATTTGATATAGTTTTGTTATAGATTCTTAAAATCCGTGATCTAGTTTTATTATAATCTGTTAATACTTATTAGTAGACTGCAAGTCTATATTCAAATTTTTGTTTTTGTCGATTATTCGGTAAATATAAAATGAAGGAATGATGACTCTTATTCATGCAAAGTGTTTCCTTATGAATGTATATTATTGTCTACTAGTGAGATTTTTTATATCTCGTGATACATGAGATTACAAAAATATTTGATACAATAAATTCTAAGAACATGTTGATTTTCGCAGATGTTTAATTTCGGTACAGGACGATCTCGTCGCCAAGACAACACATTGTTAAGTCGATAAACGCCACGTGGACTTTCGAACACAATCGAGCCAAGATGTCCGACCACTCAACACCGAGTGTTGAAAACAAGCTGAACGAATTAAACAAGAAAATTGCGGAAATCAAGAAGAAGATCCAGCTGTCAGGTAAAGCCGCGCACGGAACGACGCCACCGAAAGTAATAAAGCTGTAATCAGTTTTCTTAATCATAGTTTAATATTCATATGTTTGCTTGACCGTTGCACGAAGAGATTACGCCGAGAAAACGACGAAAATTCACTGACATTTATTTCCCAAGCCAGTTCCTGATTACACGCGAAGATATATAAGAACACGTTTAACCGGAAAGACTAGAGTCCAGAAAGAAATGTTCGTGTCGCATAAGTGGCTGCCTCCAGAAAAAAAAGAAAATCTCCACTGGTTTATCGATATGTTGCTATCAAAACGTAACTTATAAAACGGATATTCCAATGAGCGCCTTTATTTTCGATTCCGAACTTGGCAGGTAACAAGTTTTAAGTTACACTCTCCAGCGAAGATTGAATACTTCCCATTCGAGAATGATTTCTAATATTCTACATGCAAACTTGATTTATAAACTATATTTTGTAATATAGGTTTTACTAATATATTGCATGTAAATTAATGAACTAAATCGTTTATGAATAATTCTTCACTTAATACAAGCGTCTTGCTGATTAAAACTACGAATTGAAAATCGATACTCAGTAATATTAATTAATATTAATCGGTTAGTAATCAATTATTTAGAATTCTAGACATACAGGGTGTCCTACGTAACTGTCGCCACGATTGTTCGGGCACTTCTGGTAGCCAGATAAAAACATGATTGCAAGAAAATTAATTATGTTTTTAAGCGGCTACAAAATGCAATGGAAAAAAATTCAAAATCGAAATTAGTTCATGAAAAATGATGGTCCTTACTGACAAGCCTGTGTTACATTTACAAAAATGGAGGTAATCTTCGTGAATAAATTTCTTTATTATATTTTTTCTATTGCATTATTTAGCCGACTGGAAACTAATTAATTATCTGATTTAATATTCCAAACTAGTAGAATGTTTTGCAATTCGAATACTTGTTCAGTAAACGCGAAAGACAAATTGGTCACCGAGGAGACATCGCGAACATCTAAACATTGTCCTCATTCTCGAAGTCGCCCTAAAAGGACAACCAGCAACCCAACATTAGTAAATTTCCTCAAGCGTTCTGGTCTTTTGAGGGAAATCGTGACGTCGATTTAAGTAATCTAGGTAATTCAGTTTTTTTCAAGGTGTTCATGCAAAATACGATAATCATGGTTACGAGGATCGCTCCATCGCAATCTCGAGTATAGTCACGACTTGTGTTTATTTTATACTTTGGTCTATTATTACGGAAATGATTTTTTCCTATTTCATAGCCTAATTGAGTCTTTTAGTGGCTAAACTAGCTAACCGCATTTTATGAAAGTTTAACAATTTTCATGTTTCCTACATTTAGAAAGAACTCTCTACTTATTTAATAAATACCTAATTTTCTGTTATGATAAGAGTATCGTGAAGTTCCAACATATTATTATAAATATTATTATAATTTGCAGTCTCTTATTACATTGTACATACAATAAACAGTAATAAAACCTGTTTTAGTCAAACGAACTTATATAAATTTTATAATTACTAATATTATAAGATTACAATATTAACAGTTGAACAATAGCTAATAATTTAAATTGACTTTAAATTGAAATCGCTAATTATTACAATGAAAACTACAGAAATAACGTATTGTATAAAAATGTCAATGACTATATTCATTGAGTATATTCATCCGGATTTAACAATTAATTTTTATATTGCTACAATTTTATCAAAATCAAATCTGAACATCTCAGTTCTCGTTTCATTGAATAAATGACTTTGTAAATTACTTCTAAAGGTTAAATAAGAATTTTATTTATAAACGTTTCCCGTGGAAGTATATGTAGATTTTATCACTGTTTCTTCATGCATTGAAACATGCTTGAAACTAACCGCTTTATGAATACGCATTTTTTCTTCACAGAGGGTCAAAGAAAAGCGAATTTCGAAGAGTACGAGACAAAGAAGCAGGAGTACGCGGAGAGAATCGCAGCTCTGAAGCAGAGCGTCAGGGAATTGTACGCGGAGTATGCGAAAACGAAAAACGTAAATAGCAGAAAGTCAAAAATTCGCCCAGGAGAAATTGGAATTAACGCGAATACGTTTCAGAACGAGGGAAAATCGCAGAAGAAGGTTCACATGAGTCGCGAGTCCTCGGCCTATGGGAAAAAACGTAATTTAACCGAGACAATTGCTAAAGCGCAGGAGGACAATGTACGCTTAAGAAAGAAGCACGATCTAATTAAGTATCAGTGCGAGAAGGTAAGTTAGCTAGATATTAATCTCGCGCGACTGTGTAACACAATATTCCAACACGAACATATATCCCTTAGCGACAGCAAAAATTAAGATCGCTGTCGGAGGAGTATGACCAATTAGCGAACGATAAAATGCAGAAGCTGTTCAAGAGAAAGATGGATAACCCGTTGAGAAACGTGAGTTAAACAGCGGGAACGAGGTCACTGCGACTGTTACTCGTTTGTAGGCTTGCAAGGGTGCGGGATGCGCCTTCTTCTTTTTAACAGACTTCGAAAAACCAGGAGGTCACACAATTCGATATGTATGTGCCTTTTTTTCTATATAATGTATCTTCACCGATTACTCCGAGATGGATGGACCAATTAGGACGAAACCTTCTGCATTTTGTAGGGTATGTCTCCCGATTGGTCCCTTGAACACAAATTTTCCATTTTTTCATTCTTTGCAAGACCGAAAAACCATCCTACGGTGTTTCACAAATTCTGCTCGTTCCACAAAAAAGTGTGAAATAAAACAAATTTTATTAAAAAAAATTAAACCGACTTTGAAATGCACTAAAAAATGCGATAAAGAGTATGAAATAATTTTCATTTTATAAAATATTAAATACAATACAATCTCTTCGGAGGCGGCGCGAAATTGAAAATTTTCCAAACGATTATCATTTCATTGGAATCTGGTAGACGGTGAAAAGAGAAGATACATTAATATGTGAAAGCATGTAGAAGAATTTAAGGATTTACGTAATTTCCAGTGTCGAAATTATCAATTTTGTGCCGCCTCCGAAAAGATTGTATCTTTGCAATTAGCGAGAAATGAGAAGACGCATCCCACATCCTCGCAGTCCTGAAAAGGAGAGTCCACCCTTCTTTAGTTTCTGCGGACTTTTGTAGAAAATCATCAAGTTGGAGGTGCACTTGGAGCACATTCGAATGAAACAAATAAAGGCAAACCTAACGCGGATGAAGTACCGATCGATACGTTCCGGTTTGAAGGAAAAGTCCGTGTCGTATGCTTCGTTGTTGAAGAGCTTGGAGGATGAGATAAGGGAGCAAGAAAACGAAGTGAAACGTCTGCAGGCAAGGCATGATCGCTGGACTATATGTATGCATATTGCCTTGCAAGCATATAAAATCGACGTGAACTTACTTTTATGCGCAGGCAGTGAAGGAAGAAGCGATTAAGTTAAAGAACAGTACGCAGGAGACGTTGATCAAAGAAGAAATCGAAGTGACCAACTGCAGCAAAGAGCGAAATGCCGTTCTCGAAGAATACAGGTTCGAACAAAGAGATTTTTCTTAATAATCAATTATATTACCTTATGTTCTAATGAAATTCTGAATCCTATAGCGGTTTTGACACATAATTTCAGCCATTTATCTTGAAAGTGGCCCAAGTCCATTTTCGCGAAAAATCAAACTAGCAATTTGAATATTTACATTTCTACGTTCTCTTTTCATTTTGAAGCAAATTGTAACTGAAACATTTAAAACCACAAAGATATCGTAAAAAGCCAATTAGCTGGTTAATAGAACGATACAAATTTTTATTTTGAAAGTGGCTTAAGTCCATTCTTGGTAAGAAGACACATATCATTCACTTAATAATTGCTATTATTTCAATAAGAATTGTTTTAATTCTCTTAGATACACTTAAGGAGTGTGACACATAGGTATACTTTCATTGAAACGCAAACTCTGAAACATCTCAGTTTAGACAGAAATGAACTTGGTCCACTTTCAAAATGAACGGCTCAATTCTTGACACCCTGTACACGAAGCGTCCCCGTTGAACCAGGCAGCGTGTGCTAGAACGAAAAACGGAACTCGAGCGGTTGGAAAAAATGATATTCCATTCACGTCTGCGAGATGATTTCGACACACGTGGGAAAAGCCGTGTGCAGACCGCAGAAGACATTACCAAGGACGAGGTGACACGGCTGGAGGTGGCGTTCGCTAAGCTCTGCAGCGCCACCGGAGTGTCCAGGTCCGAGGACGTTCTGAACCGGTTTCTGGGTCAGCGGGCGACCAAGGATAATCTACAGAAAATGCGGGTGACCACCGAGCAGGAGAAAATGGCCTTAGAAAAGCAGAGACAAGAGTTTATCGCCGAGATGGAGACCAGAAAATTCTCCGAAACCAAGAATGCGGAGCAGTGAGTCGTCTGATTCGTTCTAGTACCAAAGACGAACACATCTATTCCCGGTATCTCTTACAATCTAATGCTTCAGGAACGCGGAAGAAGTAGAAAAATTGAATTGTGGTATCGATGAGCAACGCGCGCGCCAATTAAAAGCCGAAGAGAGAGCGCGGAGGGTCGAAGAGCTTCTTCAGGATATCAGCTCCGTTCTGTGGAATTTATGCGATAAATTCCGGGTGAGACATCACTTTAAAATTTCCCACTAATCAATTAGAAATTCTTAGCAAGCGCGTTTAACTCTTATACCTCCTGCGTAACATAGAAATATATTATACATAAAGTTTTTGCATATAAACAACTTAATGCACAGCCTACTTGTAAGATGTAATACTGACGCCGATTGTTCAGTTCCTTCATAAAGGTATCATATGCAGCTTTCGCCCCAACAGGAGTTTTCAATTAACACGGAGTCGTTCAATAAACCGAAGAGATCGCAATTAACACTTCCCAAGGCGAAGAGTTCACAAAATCAAACCCCATCGGCCGGTGTCACGTTAAAATGGCCGATGGACGTACCATGTAAATCCCTAATTAAATTAGAGAAGTTCTGTTCAATGGGACCCGGCATAATGGAACCGCCTCGAGTTTTCGTACCGAGTATATTGTCTCTGGAGATTTAACACCCCTGACACCGTATCCTATTCTCTGGTCATCCACCAATGAATATCTTCCAACGATCTCTGCTTGTAATTCTCACCTGTGGAAGCCGTTGTCCTGCGCATTAACACCTTCCAGGCCGATCGAAAGTAAATAGTTCGGTAGCACGTCGAGGCGTATCAGTTATTGATTCAATCGATCCCTAGAATCCGTACCGACCACTCTAACTCGCTTTTCGTTCTTCTATTTCTTCTTTCACTTCACTGCTAGGTGTCTATAAACACAAGAGGAAATAACGACTACAAGAATTTGACACTCGAAGAGACACGACTTCGGAAATACCCTTATTCATTTTTTACAGGACATACTTGAAGCGTTACCGGAAGATCAAGAAGATATTCAAAATCCATTGCAACTTGTTGAAGTGATCAATGATAAGGTCAACACTATAATTGAAACCTTGGGTGGCCCGGATAAGTATCTTGAAGCTTTGAACGAAATGTTGATCGATAAGGTAAATTTTCGAATTTGTTAATGCATATGTAACTATATAGTGTTTAACACTAGAACTACCGAGCAGTAAACGCAGTTGGGAAACATTGTCTTATAATAACGACAATATAACATTTATTTCGATTTCGTGCAAATTTTATTTAAATATGTACTCCAACAGAGAAGTTGACTAAAGAAATTTCTCGGAAAAACACATTTATACTTTTAATATTTCGAATCGAAAACAGTTCGCACCAGTCATTCTGACTTGTCCTGTAGTTCTAGTGTTAATAGCTTCTTTGAATAAGGTATTCTTTGAATAATAAGATATTTTATAGGTATTAGAAATCTGCGAAAATTCTTTAATGATACGTGGACATGCTTGACCAATTATACATTTATTTAGGTAGAGACAATATCAATCGCAACCACATCTGCAGAAGGGAAAGCAACACGAGCAAACGAAGGACAGCTTTTCTCAAGATTTCCATTATCGGCAATGCCAGCCGCGGCTCCGTCCGAGGATGAGGAAGACGTGCCGTCTAGGAGTATTCTAAAAAAACAAGCACAACAATTAGTCGACATTAAAAGTCGTAGAAAAGGATTTGCATTTAGAAGATGAATTTTTAGTATCGTGACACTTAGCACAACCCCCGAAAAGTTTACAATAACTGAATACCGCAAGGGTCTGCTATATAAATGTATATGATTGTAAAAAATTAATAATTAACATACAATCTTTTTAGCGGTATTCTAATTTTGCTTAACTTTCCGAAATAATGTACGCGTATTGTATTATATCTAAAAGCAGTGTACTTATTATATTATAGGATACGGAATAAACTTGAAACTCATTCTATAGATTCATATTCAGTATTTTATTTTACGGCAGTTTAACAATTTTCGGAAATTACAGATAATTATGATGACCTGCACGATCAAGAACCATTTATTTTTATAACAGATACGTCGACCATAAATCATCTTCAACGTTAATTGGTAACACATTATCAAACTATTATTCTCTTCATTCAAATGATGAAGATCGCCATTTTGAAAATGCCATTTTCAAATCTGCGAGACAAATTTCGTCATCGAAGAGCCATCTGTAGTGAAAGTGCCGAATTCTAGTTGACAACTTACTGAGATACGTGCTGCATTCTGTTGGTAATGCTTTGGAACAGGAAGGCGCGTGGCTCAGGACAGCCAACTGCCCTCGTCCGAGGTGTCGCCACATCTGCGACCTAGGGGAATATACGCAGAATTCCCCACAAAATGCTGTCATCAATTCCATCTGGCGGACACTTTGAGAATTACTTTTGCAAAGTAGTGACATCTTTATTTTGTGTTACAGTACTAAATTCGTGTTAACAGTTCTCCTATTAGAGTGAAACTACCCTGACGCTATCGATAACTGTCGCCGACTATCGATGGTCCAGCAGAAACTATCGATATCGGTTCACCGCTAATTAGTTTCACGGTCCTTCTTATCGCTACATTCGATTTATCGAAGTATGTATGTAGTAAAGTGCATGTAAATTTTGAAACTTGCCAATTACAAAGTAAAAAAAGACTTGTGAGATAATGCGGGCATTGCTCGACACGATAATACTTTCAAGGACGGGGTGAACCGTTGAAAATTTTATCACCGAATCGAGTATGCAAAGATTAACCTGACTTGCAAATTCAATTAAACTTGCTGCGTTGTGTACAACAGTTAGAAATATTGATTCGTGATTCATTGTGCCGTTCCGGCCGCATATTTCCACACGACAGATCGCTTTTATTGTTTTCTTCTCGAATTAATCGTGTGATACACGTAAATAAATAGAATCGTAACGATGGCACTGTCTAAACCGATGGATTTAATTCTTCAGCTTACCAGTGGTTATTTCGAACGTTTGTACACCAATCCAGTAAAAACAAAAGCAATCACCAGGTATTATTAATGTTACGAATTATCATGCAGAGTAGATGACAAGAGTTGTAAATCATTCACATAATTACCGAGAGTTCCTTTATTTACAGCTGCATAATTGCGTCGCTAGGAAATTTGTTATCGCAAAAAATCGCGGGAGCAAAAGTCATCAATGGGGATAGCATACTGGCCTATGGTCTCTTCGGGTAAGTTTCGTACAATTGTAATTTATCATTTATTTACACCTAATTATATTGAATAATATCGTATTTTTATAGATTATTCTTTGGAGGCCCGGTCCCACATTACTTTTATAAATACATACATCCTTTTGTAAAGAGCCCTCTCGCACTTTTGTTAATAGAGAGATGTTTGTACACACCGTTATATCAAGCTTTAACATTATACATGTTAGCTCTCTTTGAGGTAAAATCTTTCATTCTTCATGCCAGGGCTGGATTAGCCGTAAAGCAGAAGTAGCAAATGCTACAGGCTCCGTGTTTCTGGGGGCTCCTTTTATTTGTAAAAGTTGTGCTTTATTTTATTATCGTACAAAACTTAGGACCTCCTGGTGACATTTGCTACATGCCCTGTGTTAGCTTAATCCGCCACTGCTCCATGCTAACATATCTGGTTACTTGGTAGATCAATTTTTAAGTTTGTTTCTTTTCAGGGCAACACGCACAAAGATGCAGTCAAACAAGCACAGAATTTATACTGGCCAGTACTGAACGCAAATCTAAAATATTTAACGCTGCTCCAGTTTATTAACTTGAAATATGTCCCGCCAATGGTACGTAACGATCTCTATTGACCCTTTGCACTCCTTTCGTCAAGTGCAACTCGACATCGAAGAAAGGAAAAGTAAATGAAACGTGTTTTTATACGTATTTGGTTCTTCCTTTATTTATTTAAACAGTATTTTTTAGTTGAAAACAAATATAACTTACAACAAAGTTTGAGAGCTATATTTAATATAATTAGTAAACAAAATTGTTTAAAATAAGTAGCAGTCAAGGAACACTTAAAATAGTAGGGAGTTGTTGGCAACATCATTGAAAAATAATTCGGAGTGCAAAGGGTTAAATAATTATTTTGGCACTGGTATGTTGTATACAGTAAATTAACATTTACATTTTTAGTTACGTGTGTTGGTTGTAAATTTGATCGGCTTCTTCTGGGTTATATACCTTGCACAGAAACGGTCGAGGCAAGGAAAGAGGAAGTAACATATTTAAAGTAAGTTTGGCATTTTTAAAGACGGAGTTGGAAGGGACCACATTTATAAGAGGGAATATATATTTTGTATGAAAAATAGTGTATATAAGTTAATATTGATATATAAAAATATTTATATTGATTAAATTTTTATTATTTTATACATCTAACACTAGAACTACTAGACGGGTCGAAATAAATGAAAAGTAATCGAATAAATGCTGAAAACATGTTAGGGGCAAAATAACTCGGTTGTTTCAAGCTTTTTGATTTAATCACACAACAACAATACAGAGTATATTACAGATATAATCAGAATTTTTTCCATTTCAACGATGGTAACATTCGATGACTGTAAATTATGAATAATAATAAATAGTAAGTCAACAGCCATGGTGAGCAAGTTTCAACAAACATTTGTTGGAATTTGTCATGCGATCGGATCGATGCTTGAAAGTTTTCTCCATATTACTACGTCTACCAACCAAATACTCCGTGATAAATATGCATGTATGTTTCAGTATTCCTTTTATTTTAGATATGCATTGATGCAAGGTGAACATTGCGACACCATAGCAATTGACGACTTCGTTTCAATAAAACTGACTCAGTCATTATGCGAGAGCTAGGTTCTATGTAGTTTTCCCTTTCTAATTATAAACAACGTAGACTTTCCAAATATGACTTTTAACCCTATACATACATTCTCAAGACTTAACTTCGAATAATCAAGACTAATTATATCTAATTATGTCTTTTTGTATGCTGCCTGGCCTTATAGCCAAGAAAATAAAAAACCTTCCGACTAGTATTTAGGTAAAATCGAGTATTGCGAGTAAAGGAAAGTTTAAAAGTTCAACATCACTTTTACGCCTTTCTTTCTTGTCGTTAAAGTCGACAAATGACTAGTAAAATGGCGATATCATTAAATGAATAAATAAATAAATTAGAAAAATAAATAAGTGTATAAATAAATATACAATAATCTTGGACGTCGCGATATAAAAAATGAAAAGTAAATATGAGCGAAGTACTAAGCATCGTTATGCACATTAATATAACTATATACAAAAGGAACAGGTTGTAGAACATTGCACTATAAAATTTCCATAGCTAATCCCTCGAGAAACTGATCGCTCAAAAAGAATGCTAGTGCTCTTTTCTTCTTCTTCTCACCATTAATGGAATGTCTAGAAATTCGACTAGCTGGTGTTTGTATAACAAACAATTACATGATTAAATAATCACGTGCACATGGAACTATTAGAGTAGTCTTAAATGAGTAGTTAAATGAATAGCTACCGAATCAATAATAATAATAATACTAATGTGAGATCTGAAAAAGCTGTAATCAACAGAGTTAATGGCGCACGGTTAATCATCCTTGCCTTCTTATTGCTTATACGTACTCAGGTGGATGTAAGTTTGTAAAGAGACTTCTAAAAAAACTCAACGATCGTATGGACAACATAAAGCCACGAGGTAATAATAAATATTCTTTCTCAAAAAACGACCGTATGAAAAAACGTTCGTCGCTATAGTTATTAGTAAAATATCCTCTTTGGTTTCTCTTGTACAGATTGACGATTAGAAATCCAGTTGCGAATCGGTGAAATCAAAGGAACGATTAATTGACACTAAAATCTGACTTAGTTTCCTGGTGTCCTGGAGAAAGAGAGATAGAGAGAGAGAGAGAATGCCTAATAGTTTGAATCGGTGAAACGTTTCCGATCTTAATTTCTACGCGGAAACAAGACCTGTAGAAATGTAGCTTTAGTTAGCCGACAAGAAAAGAGTCTATTTTCGAATGATACATGTACTAATACTGAAACTAACAGGTGAACCACCATCGATGAGTATTACTTTTAGTCATGAGATCAGAGGTGTAAATGCGTATTAATATTTTATACAGACTTAAAAGATCATGCACCAAACTGAGAACCGCCGTTTGCCGGCGCGCCCCTGCCTGCATCCCATTTAAAATCATGCTTCCTACCGCAGGTGAACAGAGTTTTTCGATTCGTGGACATGACTCTCGGAGCGATGCAGAACTTTTAGAAAAAGCATCAGAGAATCTTTGGTGATCCGCACCATTCCAAATCTGACACGTGAGAGGAACGTCGAATGTCTTTTTTACTGTTTCTGTTTTTTTTTTCGTTTTTAAGGATCCGCTGCGACCGCTTCAACGCGTGTACGATGGACTCCGACTCGGGGAACAACTTGATCGGTGACTCGGACTTGACCAATTACTATGTCTGCTGCTATCTGAGCTACTCGGTGAAGAAGGTGGTGTCGGAGTAGGTCGGTGATATGGAATTGGTCGCTTCCTGGCACTAAAATTAGTCGACGTCAATATTCTGGCAACTCGAGAACAACATTTGTTAGAAATTCAATTCGCTCAGACAAACGCGATTTGTTAGTCGTCAGAGAGCACTTTTCAGCGAGTCCACTGTTTCGCAAACTTCAGCTTTTTCTTCGCTTTCTCAACTCTGAGTAAATATTCTATGAATTTGTTCAATTCTCGTGTGTGGAATCGTATGTTCAGATTCAAAGAAATCTTCTGCTTTAACAGTAACAGTTCGATTGCGGATCTTTATGCAAGATAAAAAGTTTCCAAGTCAATTGTGGAGAACAGAAGTTAAATGGAAATGTAATTCTTCTTTCGATAAGCTTAACAAGTCGAAAATTATCAGTGGTTTACAAAAGAGTATGAGAAATTCAACATGAAATAGCAATTCTTAATGCTCTGTAAACATAATGTTAATATTACAACCACGTTACTTTACACAGGAGAGTCTGCAGAATACAAGTTGAAGCACAAGACTTTGTCAAAATTGAGAGTTTGCTTTCTCACACGAGAGTTAAACAAATTTACAGAACATTGACCCGAAGCGATAGTCGAACAGTGTCATTGATACCGCCAGTTGATACTATCATACTAATATGAGAATAGAAGCGTGCCAAATAAACCATGCTATGGACCGGCATGCAAAATAAAAATGGTGTCACTTACCTTGTCTTATCAATGCAGGCAGTGGTGAAAAAACGATTCGCAAATATTACAACAAAAAGAAACGTCGAACTAAAGAACCAGGCTTGCTTGGTAGCGGTAAATACATTTTATTTGTGAATTGACATTAAAATAAAAGAGGACTTCTACTGTAAACGCTTAATTTACAATAATTTATACGGGTGAATACACGCATGCTACGTTCTACTTTAATGTCGGTAATTCGATAAGCATATTTGATACAAATAAAAAGAAACGAAGGGAAGGTAGGGGGAAAAGAAATCATACAAACGTGAGTGTACTCGAAATTAAATCTGTATGTGTGTATGTGTATGTGTGTGTGTGTGTGTCGATGTGTCAGAGTAAATATAGTTATACTCTGTGAAACGGAAATAATACCGGGCTTCCCTAATTATACTGATTACGTTTTACAGATGGAACGTGTTTGCAACGTCCGCGTGAAGTTACACTGATAGAGTTTATAATATATAATCATAGAATCGACGTGATATTGTTTTACTGAAACGACATATTCGGTTGCACTTAATCATTGATTAGCCTAATGTTCGCATCAGCAGGTGAACTGCTTCGCCTTGTACACGCATATCTGCTATTTGTATTGATAGGAAAGAAAAGAAATCGAAACTCGATATGCGTCTGTATTTAAACTACGTGTGTGAACTGTAGGAAAGTAATAGAAACATCTGTGCGAAGCCGTAACTTTATCTTCTATGCCTGTCCCTTGATCTGTCCCTGTAGGACAACATAAAATGCCATTAGATTAAACAATCAAGATTAATACAAATCGGGTTTGATAATTGTATCGGTAATCGTCCGACGTCTTTTACGGGACCACGTGAAAAAAAGAAAAATGACATAGCGACAACTGATGAGAGAAATCAAATCAAAAATGCAAAAATAAAAAAGGGAGGAGAAACCGAATAGATTGATAGAGAGATATGTACGTGTCTACGACCGATGCAGTGGATTTACAAAATTTGCCATGGTGTGTTGGAAAAATTAGCTGGCTACGACATCGAGGCTACCGATCAGGCTACCTACCTTGTGATTCGACGCCTGTCTAAGAAACTGGGAGAACCGTGGCGTCGAGGTATAGACGGAGATCGAGATCTGCTGGAAGCTGAAGAGCTCGACGTCGAACGAGATGACCTACTGGAGACGCTGCTGGATGATCTTGATGAACTAGAAAAACTCCTGCGACTGTGCCTTGAACTAGAACAGAAACAAAACATCTTGAAACAGGTCCACGCAAGCAATCATTCCACGCAGAGCTGGATAAAATTAAAACGCTAAATCTAGCACGAAACATATAAAAGCGGGTAGCTTGAAAAACTTTTTCGAACAACTGAAATATTTTCTTTTCAAAAGTGCACGTACGATTTCAAATAAAATAGACTATTCGCTATTCGAAATAGTATTCTAACCAGCTCTGATCCCACGTTTCAACATTTAATCGAGTATCACCTTAAAGAAGACCGTGAACTGCTCCTGCTGCGACTTCTTTTTTCTTTATCCCGTGATATCCTGGACAGCGACCTTGACCTGCTCCTCGACTTCTTCGACAACGATCTACTTCTGGACTTCTTCGACAGTGACCTGCTGCGAGATTTCTTGGACAACGATCTGCTCCTCGACTTCTTCGACAAGGACCGACTCCTGGACCTCTTCGACAACGACCTCGTCCTACTCCTGGACCTGGACTTCTCCGGAGAATGAGAGGGACACTTCTTGGAGCGCGACGGCGATCTCGACGCCGAGTGCTTCGACTCCGAGGAAGATCTTGATCTGGTTACCCTCTTCGTCCTCGCCGGAGACTTAGGTGACTTCTTGGACTTCGACGGTGATGTCGGCGATCTGTGTCTAGGGGACGCTGATTTCTTACTTCGTGATAAAGAACGTGACTTTTTATCTCTCGAGGGTGACCTTGAGTGACGTCTCGGAGATCTGGAAGACCTTTTCTCCGGGGACACTGATCTCGTGTAGGATCTGGACCGCGACCTAGAGTAGGACTTCTCTCTCGGTGAGTGTTTCCTGGAAGCTGGTGAGTTCTTCTTGGAGGTGGTCGGAGAAACAGACCGCTTCGCTTTGGTCGCAATTGTTGGTATCGGAGGCGGAGACTCGCTGGGAGAACGCAGCTTTATAGGAGCTTCTTTGTGAGAGACTGGTGGCGAGTGCGAGGACGATTTGCTTTCCGACGAGTTTTTCCTCAACAGTACCGGGGAGTTCTTCTTAGCAACGGTTGGAGACTTGGGCCGATGATTTGTCTTGGTAGCCAGATTTGGCGAGGTAGAGTTTATCTTATTCAAAGGTTGCGGCAACGGAGGAGGAGATTCACTGGGCGATCTTATTTTTATAGCTGCCTCTTCTCGCGTGAGCGGTAACGCTGGCGAGGGTGACCTGCTGGACACCGGTGACTGGATAGCAGGTAGATGCGAGACGGGTGATTTTGACTTAGATTTCTCCCGCACCGGGCCGACAACAATGTTTTGTACCATTTTAGGTGGGTCGTTCGGTAGAGCGATATCGAGCACACTGTCCTCTTTCTTCTCTATCTTTATCTTCACCGGGCTGATCACTTTCTTCCCTATAGACTCCCTAGCTTTAGCTGCTAGACCACTTTGCAGACGCTTTAAGGTGTGCAATTCCTTCAGCCGTTCTTCATCTTCGGGCTTCGGCTCGTCGTCAGCCATGTCGGTTTCATCCTCGCTGGAGGAGCGAAGCCTTACTCTCGGTGTTATGGTTCTTATCTTTCTGGTTTTCGAGGTCGATCGAGACTTCCGCTTGGTGTCATTAGTCTTCTTCTGATCCCGCTTCTTCTTGTCCTCCAGAATATGCTTGTATCGTTCCGGATTCTTTCTTACAGGGGAATAGCTCAAAGTAGACCGTCTAGATCGGCTCCTAGTTCTGCTACGGCTTCTGCGACGTTCTCTAGACCTTTCCCGTTTGTCCCTCTGTCTTTTCGGGGATCTTGACCTTCTTCTCGAGTCGGATCTCCTGCGTCTAGGCAGAGGGGACGGTCTGCGCCGAGATCCATAACGATCATACCTCGATCGACTCCTGCTTCTGGATACCGAATATCTGGTGTATCTTCTAGGCGACCTCGACACTCTTCTCCGTCTAGGCGAAGGACTCACTCGACGCGACCTTGAATACCTCCTAGGAGATCTTCCTCTTTCGACTCTGCTCCTTGACGGTGATCTGTGACGCCTTGGTGGTGGACTCTTGTGTGCAACCGGTGACTTCTCCTTCTTCTCCGGAACTATCTTTTTCACTGGAGAATCTTTCTTTTTCGGAGGCGGAGTCTCGTTTCGACCCTTCTCCTGCTTTTTCGGCGATCGGTTCGATCGGAGCTCTTTCGCCGCGGTCTCGGGCTCGTCATTCTTTGATTTTTCTACGACTTTGTCATGTTTCATGGACTTTTTGGGTCTCTCTGGGGAGCTGGAAGTATCAAGTTTGATTTCAGATTTGGTAAAAATCAATATAAAATACCAGACTATGGACCTTCAAGCAAAGTAAAAATTGTCTGCATCGATAGCAAGAAATTGAATCTAAATTAAACGTTATTTCTTCCTTAAAATTTTTCAACAATTTTGTATTTCATCTACTCAATTTTGTTATGAACGCATAAAGATCCGCAGTCTATTATTTACACTGTCGTGCTTGATTAATGGTTCGCTACATTTTCACAGAGAAAAAATGTAGTGATCCTTTGATCTTGCGCAGTAGTTTATATTAATTGTACATTTGAAATGCATTTACCTGTCGGACGAGCTCTCAGATGACTGATGCTTCCTCTTGACAGCTGCTTTTTTCTTCTAAAAGAAAAACAGTACGGATTACTAAATTAGACAAGGTTGGATAGTGAACATCAATCATGCATATGTATTTGTAGGATAAAAAAAGATGTTGCAAATGTTCAAAAATTGTTCCTGGAGTCTGCTCATTCGCTCTAACACATGTAGCGTGAGTAAATTTGAAATGTACGTTCGAATCGATAGTTTCGATCGCGAACGATCGCTGAACAAAAAGAATTAGTAACGTGAACGGAGAGAAGAGATCACACAGGCGAACCGTGTGAGCGTCTTAATGTTGTTATACTAATTTATTCGCATTGCACCTATGCCAAAGAACAAGCAGTCTCCCGTTAAGTAACTCTCGTAAATGTGATGGTGCTTGACACAAAACGAGTGAAAGGCAACAACAATCGCAAGTTTGTACGAATATAAATCACAAATTATTATTACATTGAGTAGCGGCATATCTGGTACTCACTCAGGGAATATATCCTGTCAAATGGCGCTGATAATTACAAACAATACTGAGATTTACACTTTTGAAATAATGACTGTTAACTTGAAATCAGATAAAAATCTTTACAGAAACAAGCAATGAATCATGCTTATTCAAAGATAGGCAGCAACACAAAATTCTCTGATAATTCCAATGTTAATTGACAAACTAATCAAGGGGGGGAGGGAGGAAAAATGAACGCAAAGTAGATGTCACATGCTCCTGCTTCACGTGCTAAGGTATATATATGGAGATATATATATATAGTTATAAATATGTATATGTATGTATAGAAATAGACAATAAGATAGAAATTCGATATCTATGTCCTTCCAATTGTTTTTCCTACCTCATGCTTTTCTTTTGCCTCTGCTTTAGACTTCTTCTTCTTCTTTTTCTTTTTCTTCTTTGACTCAGTTTCTGACGAACTATACAATACAATTACATTGCGTTAGTAAACGAACGTTTCCACAGGATGTATCGTTTAACTCTTCCACCCCTAAGAACTTTGTTCGTAAAGTTAAACGAGACAGCCTGCGCAATCATTTAGTCTATAAAATTTTCTGTTACGCTCTGCGTTGTTACCTGCTATCATCCGAAGCATCGCTGGACTCGCTATCAGAGGAACTAGCCTCAGCCTTCTTGTGTTTCTTCTCCTTTTTCTTCTTCTTCGATTTTTCTTTTTTCTTGCTGGCCTTTGGAGATTCCGACCTAGGGAACGCCATCGACATTATTCCAAGTGTTTCACCGTGTGTGGTGTCTAGTTTATATTTGTCTTTTTTTTTTCTTTCGTTTTGTTTAATATAATATTTATATTTTAATTCTTGCAGTGGGCGTCTTCCTGTCGACAAGTGCATACCTTGTGCTGACAATAAAGAAAGCTGTAGTACAATGTATCCGTGTGTGAAACAAATACTTTATTCTAATGATACAAGCTACCTGCTTTCAATGAGCTCGATCAAAAGTAAACGAACAAACGGTTTGAAAATAATTCAGAGAACGTGTTACTCGGACGGAAGAACACGCATCGGACTGAACTATTTCAGCGTCTGGATCAGGATTCGTAAGTTCAAAAGTAGATAACTAACTTACACGTACATGTATATGTATAGGAAATGCAGTGTGTGGACATTTCATATATATGTATATATTCAAATAAGAACGAAAAGTCGTGTTTTTTTTCCTTTCTTTTTTTCTTTCACTGCAATCTCAAGTGAATTAAGTAATAGAAAAAAAATAATAATAATAGATATATATATATATGTATAAATATATATAAAAAAGTACAACGATACATATACAGGTGAAACTCACAAGATTGGGCTATAGCTAACAAACCGACTACATAATTATTTCTTTGGAAGATCTGGTTTTTCATAGCCGCTTAACACGTTCATGGTAACAGCCGATCAGGGCACATATGCAAAACCACATCTTTCAAATCGTCACAAAAGACAAGTATACAAAATATGAGGAGTATTGATATAATATGGGATTAGCATTACCTTGATAACCATCGATAGGGACGGACTTGTCAGAAAAAAATAGAGAGATGACATTAACAACAAGCTTTATCGATAACAACAACAAAGATAGAAATGCATGATTTACGCATCAGATTGTTATGTTATTTGTTCAAAAAATCCCGCGGTTTCGATATCTTGTACATGTTTCAAGTAAATGTTTGCCAATTTGTGACGGTGCGGACCAGCATTAGTTCTATTCGGAGCAACGAAAACGCATCACTGACGTGTTGTCACAGTAAACCACGGTACAGCAAACATTTACCTCTATTTGGCCTAGGAGAGACAATACCTAAAAAAACGTTACGGCAATGAACGGACTCGACTGGATTGGTCTCTTTTCTCATTTTAGATTGCCTTCGAGAGTGTTTTAATTTTTCTTATTTCTGTTTTGATTTTTTATTGTTTTTTTTTGGATAGTAGACGCGACGACCACACTTACCTACTGAGCCTACTGGGTAGGCACTCAGTCCTCCTCAGTTCTGTTTGAAACAGAGAAAGGTGTATGGGACATGAAATAGTAGGTGAGTCATGAGTCAGTATCTGACAAGAGGTGTGTAGTAAGCAAATGAACGAGTGTGGACTTGCGGTAAATGAATAATTAATTCGGGGGGAGGAGAGGAACTACTACAGGGGGATGCTTGTTCGGTCTTGGAGTCTGGATTCTTGTACACCTTCAACTGTATCTCACCGTAAACGATACCGATCAGCACAATCCATTCGCTATGGTACACGTATTACACCATTGTACTATAATATAACATTCTATCGCGATACTATCGTACTATAGTCTGCTGTAGTATAACACGATGGTACTACTGCTACGCTATAGTACACAGCATACGCACAGTGCACTGCCAAGCTTGTTACAGTCTGGGTTTGATCAATGGATCAGCAAGAGTACGCATCATCTTCGTGTACATCACAAACACAGAAGTTCAATCCCTTGTCTTATGATTTTCCTAAAATGATCATTTATTCTACACCAACAGTTATTTAGATTTGTTCGAATTCTCGGGTTACGAGATATTAATAGTTGAATCTTTAAACGATACCTCAAGTTCTAGTTCAGGCCATGTATACAAAACATATTAAATGAATGAAAATTTGCATGTCTTTAGAGCTTTTACAAATAAATACGGCTTTTCCTTACAATCTTATCATTTTAAAGGCTCGGTAGGTTAAAGTTAAGGATTACAAAAGACTAAAACTTGAGGTTGACCTAAAATAAAGACATGACATTTAGCTAGACCCCTTTGTCACAAGAGAAGGGGTTGAGTACCTCGCAGCTGTTTCACTGTAACACACTCGTGTCAGTTGTACGTCCCACAGTATTATACAATATATCATAGCACAATGCAGTGATACGACTACTATAGAGTGCCGCAATCGAATAGTAACCAGCAGCACCGAGAATCCAACCTCCACTGACCCGTGCACCATTACGTTGTCTTTTACCTTTCCTTCTTGTGCTTCTTCCCCTTTTTCTTCTTGCTAGTGCTACCGGAGCGTTTTCTCTTCTTCTTCTCCGGGGCAGACGTGGTGTCCGGTGCCGGGCTCGGCGTTCTCACCAATTCGTACACTTTGCTCGCAGCAGCTCTCGCCTCGGCCTCTCGCGCGTGTCTCTCTGGATCTAGGCTACTTCCCTCCACGAAGAACTCCGATATACCGAATGCCTCGCGTAGCTTCGCATTTTTCTCTTGCTGCGCCTCGGCAATCTGATGTGTCTCGCGAACACTGAAACAATGATTTCTTATTAGTCCTCTTGGTTCACGCAGTTACAAAAGCTAAATTCTAGATCGGCCAGGCGTTTCATCATCCCCCAGACAAATTCATTGACACAGCACAAAGGCGTTGTACGAGGCATTGTGGGTGGAACAATATAGGGCCACTTCAGAGTCAGCTAGGTGCAAAGAGCGGCACCCTTGAAGGCCTCCGCTCATGGATACTCTGTGACTCACTGCATTCGTTTGCAGGCGAGTAAAAAAATGTAAGTAAGGAAGATTCTTCTGTGCATAATATACCGAAGCAAATCACTTTAGAATCGAGAAGAAGCAAAGTTGAGAATTGCAAATATAGACTTGATTCGAGGGTGGAAGATTTCTTCTATCGACAACACACTCACGAAAACCAAACATTCTTTCCGGCCTCAACTGTTCCCATACTAAATGATGTTTTTCATTTGATGCATATGAAATTTCTTAATGTAAGAAACGTTTTGAATCACCGCTCGAAGGTTACCAAGTTATGAAATTGAAATTTGAACATGGTCCCAAAGATCATTGTGATGGAAAAACGACTCCAGCAACATTATTCAAAGGAGAAATTGATGAATCGATGCACTTCGATCAGAAACAATTTGAAGATCAAGGAGCACGAAGGTTGAAGGTGGACTAGGGAGATCCTAGCTCACTGTATCTCCTTCGCATAGAGTACATCTAAAACAAAACAGATTATGAATCACAAAAAGGAGCAACTAAATTGGAAAATTGAGAATAGATTTGATCTAGTATAAAGAATAGAAAGAGGACGAGTACACACAACAATCACAGATCAAGAGGGAGGGCATTTTCTTTCTAAGAGAAGGGGATGAAAATCGAATATAGATTTAATGCAAGATCACTATGTTTCTTCCATCCACAGTACACGCACGGATCCAGACTCTCGAACGAGGCACTCTGACGAATATAAATGTGATGTGTGTCGAAGATAAATAAATATACAGGGGGTGGCGGTACACCATGACCCATTTCTCGGAGTAGATTGTTTCGGGAGAAGAACGGAGTGTCGTACCGCGTCGAGATTTTCACAGTCATCGTCTCGCGAAACGGAATTCACTGGGTCCCGGGAATCGCAGATGGTTTCGCGAGTACGTTCCTATCCGAGGGTGTCGGAGGGTGTCGACACCGGGTCCCGTGGTCGCGACGAAGCTCCAGACGTCCGGACAATGCGGCAAACCAGTGACATAACACGCCGTAGAGAGAGGACTATGCGAGGCGAAATATCGTGGCGGCCCCTGTTCTTCCCCGCGAGTGAAAACCAGCAGGCAGGCCGGGGTCGGCCGAGCCACCCCTACGCCAACGCTCGAGCGTCGATCAATACAATCCAGCTGTTCTCTTTTCTGGTATATCCCTTTCGCGCCACTCGCCCGCTACACGCTCAAATTCAGGAGGCAACCACTCTCTTGCACGAGTCACCCTCTTCTACCAACACCGCCCCTCTCCCTTCCCCACGCCGCGGGTCAACGGGAAAAGAATTTTTCTTTTTTTCTTTCACCCTTTAACACACACCCTAACGTACCGCCATCGTTCGTTGTCGCAGGATCGATCGAACCGCCCGCGTTTTTCTATTTTTCAATAACCTTTAGATCGCTTATCTGATGAGCATCCCTTGCCCAGCATCCCTCCCTCCCCCATCCGTATAGTTTGATACTGGGGTGGAAATCGAGCTCGTACGGACTGATTCTCCGTTCAGATTTTATGGTGGTGGCAGCGGAGCATTGGTTCTAAATTTGATAGCAAGGGATATAGCAAAGGGATGCTGTTTTTCAGAGGCTGCAGCTTCAGACGAAGATTATTCTTATTTCTGATTTTCGATTTTATTATCGAGATGGAATCTACATTTTAAGATGAAAATTGAGTTACATTGTTGCTCTTCTTCGTTAAATTTTATGCTGGTTTCAGAGGATCGTGATTCTTTTTTAACTAACGAAAATGTTTCGAGGGATAAATCAGTCTTGCAAAATCACTGCTAAATAATCCTCAATTTTTCAAACATTTTCGATGAATAATGTCAAGGTTGAAAAGCATATTTAGCCTACGCTTCACCCTAACGTTTTCCATTTTTGACGTGCCGCCAGCCCTAATTTCCGCCGACCGGTGGCAGCCGTTTCAGTTTTCGTTTCTCCCGGTTGACGGGGAGGAAAAAAAGTGTACAAACTGCGGTTAATTGGCGAGATTACGGCGTGCGAAAGGGTAACGGTTGTTCACGCGTAAATGTTTCTCTTTTGCGGGGGATTGGCTAGTGAACGGGGGGTGACTCACCCCCGTTGTGTGTTGTGTTCGACGCGTAGAGGAGGACTGTTTGCCTTTTTAATCCTCTGTGTGTCTTTCTCGCGGATCGATCACGAATTTTCGCTTTTTAAACGAAGTACACATGTACTGGCGAGTGGCCGGAATAATTACACGGGAGGGCAGGCTTTCCGCGCTGTCGCAAATTGGATCGGCGGAAATCTTTTATGGTATCCACCTCTCGAGGTGTCCGAGAGTCAAGATCCGACAAGATGATAGAGTGGGATCGAAGCAAATTTATTCGCGAGGGAAAACAGTAAGCGAGGCTGTCCGACAAACAAGCTAGAAACAGATACGAGTGAGACCATTCTCTTGATTGCTATACGAGTGCGTGCCGCCGGACCGTATCAGATATCCTGCCAGGACAACTGGAAAGGATAATCTGCAGCCAGAGAAATCCAATTCCCCCCTGTCGCCCTTCTAATGCGCAGAATTTGCCCGGGTTTCGTCAATGGAGCCGATCAACGTTTCCGTTTTGTGACGTTCGTTTAATTGTTCGGGGATTAGTGGCTGCCTTTTAATCAATCAGAGGCTCATCGAGCAATGTACGTACCACGATAGATATTACTGAGAATATTACGGCGATTAGACTGCGGCTTTTAATCATATGTGACAAAAACGATTCACTTCATTATAAAATTATTCGATTCTTCTTCCTTCCAATCGATGCAAAACATTTTCATTTTGCGTAAGGAGCCGCAGTCTAATCATTTTTTCCAATTCAACCCTTTCACTGTCTCTGGCTTTCATTAAGTAGATACAGACGTACAATGTTCTTAATAATATCCAAAAAAAAGAAAAGAAATACTTTGGCTTCGAAGTCAACTGTCAAGCTATCAAAGGGTTAAATATAAATTTGTATAATAAACGAATAATTAAATTTTCACTGATCCTAAGAAGTTTATCAGTGTTTATTCAGAATTTATCTGATCTTAGAATTGATGTATTTCGTTTCTGAAACGTTATAGGTGTTTCGAAAGGGTGAGAGGTTGAGAATGGGACAGAAAAGCAATCGAAAGAGATTCACCTAACAACGGAGCGCATGTTGCTTCGCCGTCCGGCGAGCAAATGGAGTTGTATGCGCTGGCAACAGCAACAGTGCTGTCGCATCTGCAGCTGTGCACGTTTCTTTCCGTTCGCCGCTTGCAATTTACGTTTCCGGGACCGTTTCATGACCTTCTGCCGATCTAAGAAGAAGTTTCCACGCCAGAGAGTTTCGAAGAACGCGCGGCCGTCGGCTGGACCGCGTCCACGCGCTGGTTTCAGCGGAGATGGGACTGTCACGGACATGGTCATTCCTTGGTCTTCAACTTCCGCTTGAAAATAATTCTTCCTCCCCCTTCGATACTATTTTTCCTGTTTATACAGCTTGGGGTCGAGTGATAACCCAACTGTAAATTCCTTTGATTAGGACTGGCTCCTTGTTCTTCAACTTCCGGTTGAAAATAATTCTTCCACCCCTCAAGGAACAGTTCAAATTCAATTTTTCTATACTTTTTCTGCTCGTACAATTTGGTAGACCAATTCTTTATCTCTTTAAACCACTCCGTAATCTTCGAGCTCTGAAAAATGTTTCTTTGTGGTGCGACTTAATGAAATTTTCCTTGTTTCCTCTTCTCACGGTTTATTTTCAAATAATAAATCAATACCTTTCCTCGAGGTACTGATTCGACGAAAAACGAATCTTCAACGGTAAACAAACGCTTAAAAAATATCTTCGCTTTAACAAAGCAAGAGTTATCCAGCGATTGAACTTCCTTCCTTCCTCTCAGTCGCTCGGACAAAATCCTTGAGGATTTGATCCTCGATAAAATCCTCGATCAGCGATACCGTCTTATGTTCGCCGAGTCCCCGAGGTTGCTGCGTTCTCACGAGCCGAGCATGGCAACGAATTTCCCGGTATCGGTAGCCGATAAACTTCGTTTCTTCAGCATCCAATTTGTCGGCGGCTGCAGAGCGGGGTAGAGGTGTGCGGGGGGCTCGGGGCAATCTCCGGGTCTGAATAATTAACCCCCGAGTAATTAGTCGGGCATTAAGCGCGATCGGCTGCTAATTTACGCTAAGGAGCTCTGCCGGTCGGTGCGACGGTGTGCAAGCAGCTTCCGACGCGGCTTAATCCCTTCTCGAGGGCGGCTTTGATAGTTTAGGGGCGAGGAAGTGGGGGCTTGGTCGGTTGGTTGGTTTGCGGGGGTGGCTGCTGGAGGCTCGAGGCGAAGGTAATGGCTTCCTCCCCCGATTACGACAGCCCCTTGTGTTCAGAATTTCTGTTGTTCCAACGCGAGAACAATCATCCGGCAAGAGATGATGAAAACCTCGCCTCTGCCCCTCTTCTCCTCTCTGTAACCGGGTGCTCGCGTGTCTTCTCGCGGGCCGAAAGAAAGGGTCTCGATTGTTTCTCCTCGGAAAGTAATCAACGCCGAGACACACGGCCAGGTTCTCTCCTAAATCACCCCCCGCGGGCCGTTCGTGTCGCTTGGAATCGTTCCATGCAGCGGGACACTCGATAAATCTCAACGTTTATATTCTCATATATTTTAACACCG
Organism: Lasioglossum morio; assembly: GCA_916610235.2. NCBI lineage: Eukaryota > Metazoa > Arthropoda > Insecta > Hymenoptera > Halictidae > Lasioglossum > Lasioglossum morio. Next base: position 1,700,240 of record OU744323.1, read on the forward strand.
CTTGTGTGTGTGTGTATATATGTATATATATATATATATATTTGAACGTATATCTCTCAATATCTCGTGTAAGAATATACGAAGAATATATCGGTCTTACTCTAACTTATCCAGACTAAGGAAGACTTCGGATCAGAGGCACACTATATCGTCGTACGCGAAGCAACGATGCTTCGATAATCCTTAAAGATTACTATATATCGTCGGTCGAGGTCGACACCTGGAGACACATGGATTTTTCTATGGAAGAATGGATCTCTTGCGAGTCGTCCCCTCTCTCTCTCTCTCTCTCTCTCTCTCTCTCTCTCTCTCTCTCTCTCTCTCTCTCTCTCTCTCTCTTGATCGATCACGGACACGTGGGCTGCCTGCAGAATCCTCTAAGAGAAATCGTTCACTCTGACGTAAAGCTCTTTCTTTGTGTTTCTTCTCTTCTTATTCGGCCGCAACGTGTCGCGAATCGTGTTGCTCGATACTCCCGAGATCCTCTGGAATCTTATAACTGAATGCTGCTTACAGAACTACACTTATTACAAACCCGGGTACTTAACACTTAGATGAGAGTAACGATTACTTATATGATTATAGACTAATATATCGAAGAACTACGCGCTAGTGGAAGACTTTTGTGATTTTGTTTGGCTTTACGAGCGTATCACGAGATCGTTACATGTTCCCTTGTTCCTTCGTCCGATCCGACGTCCCTTCTACACGGGGATATCGAGATTATTCTCGTTGGAGAGCCGTGCACCCGACGAGAGCCGACGACGCGCAGCGTCGCAACGCCGGTCCATCCTCGCACTGAGGCGGAAAAGTCGAGTGAGATGCTGGAATAAACTCACCCTCGACCCCGCGCCGCCTCTCTGTTTCGCTTTCCGTGCCACCCCGCCCCCCGTTGCGGCTCCGCTCGTCCCACCCCCCTCCTTTTCGTGGGTGGCGCCGGCGCCATGGGGTACGTCGATATCGGCCGCGAACCACCCCTGAAAAGCCCGTCTCCGCCCTCCAATAATATTGGGCTTACCGGGAAACGGAGTTTTCACGGGGGTGCCTCGGAATTCCTACCCTCCACGTACCCGATATAGAATGGCTTTTTTTTTATAACAAGTTCTAGCCACCCCATAATGTTCTCTACCCTTATCTCTCGGTCTCGTGTCCCCTAGGGTGGATTTAGAAAATAATTCAATCGTGTACCTCCCTCTCGGAACGGGAAAAACTGTTTGCCCTATAGCGTCACGCTACTGCCCACCACCCCCACGTCAGCCGGCTAATCGCGAAGCTGCTGAGAGTTTAACGGCCAACGAATGGAAGCTGGGATAGCTGTTGGTGTTCTGGAATGGGTCGAACCGAGCACCGAGTTGCGCGATCTTATGGGAGAAAGAATCTGCCTCTTATTTCTAACTTGAAATCGTTTCTTTCAGTATTCTAGAAGAGTGTTTTGCATCGAGTGTTTAATAGACTGCAGATTTTGTATATTTAAGCAAAGGCGGAAGCAGGTTATTGAAATGATTAATCGAGCCGCAGTCTAGTAATTGCATGTAAGTTTTAAAGATTATTCTTCGCGTTAAGTATATAGTCCATTAACAGGCTTAAGGAAGTCTATGAACAGGATTTTAGTGCGTTTGCTGTATTTATGAGAAGCTTAACAGTTCCCCCTTAAATAATAGCCTAATGAGAAGTCGTTGAATCATATTTTATGTTTCAGGTTTAATGTTTTATGACGGCTACGGTAGATACGTCGTCGGTGGACAGTTTACCTGAATTCCGACTCGCTCATGTTCCTTCCAGGGAGGGGTTTACGACGGACCGTATTTCTATTGTGTATATTTAACTAATTTAGGTAACTGTGTTTCTTGACGGTTCTAGAGTAAGTGGCACGCAGTTCTCCCTTTTATGTGGGGCATCCTTTTCATTGGAAGAAACGAACAATACCGATACTTATTCGGTTTCGGTACAGCCTCTTAGTATAATACTGGTATGAAAATTCTACCGTTATTAAGTCCCTAGTTTACTATATCTAAAAGAAGCTTAACTATTCCCCCTCAAATAATAGCCTAATGAGAAGTTGTTGAACCACATTACTAAATCACAATTTACAGTATTATCTTCTACCTTTCTGATTACTACTGTGTTACAAGAGTATTGCCATAAGAATTACATTATTATTGCTGCAAAAGTATTACTGTAAGAAAAGAGTATTAACACGAAATCTACCATACAGGTCAATCCACTTTGGACCTAACTTTTACAATTAATGAAATTACAAAGATCTTGCTAATTTTGAAAGACCTGTTAGGCAGCTGGCAATGAACAAAGTACTGAATTAACGAGGATATTGCTTTTGTAGTTGCGTTAAGAAACGAAGGGTTGAGACGTTTCTATCCTCGCGTCGCCGCGCAAACATTTGAAGCTTCCCACTCATAAGAGATCTCAGCCTTTGAAATGGAAAGCTTGGGGGCACACAAGATATAGATGCTGGCCTTCTATCATCTAGGTGCTATATATAGATACTATGCTGGATTACTAGAGGAGTCACCAGAAATAATTCTTCTCCGTGTTTTCTAACTCGCGCTTGCACATGCAATTTAATTATGTAATTCCTAGGAGACTCTGTATTTGACCCTGTACGATTTTAACGAGTTTTAATTCACCACGTTTTCGTTCGTTTTAATATCGTACAAAATACAAATAGAAAAGTGTGAAATTAAAGAAGCAGATCAAATGTATAGTACTTACTTTACACGGCCAAATTCGTCTCTGGGTACTGGCGGTTTGGCTTCGCTTCCCATTAGCATACATCTGTACGACTCTACTTTGTTTTTTACTTCCTCAGTCGTAAAACTACAAAACATAAAACTTCGGGTGAATAACTGTTCTAGCATCGGCGGTACTATAAGCTGCAGAAGCAATATATTGGGTTAGGAGAATACATTGAAGCCAATGGTAAACTAAATCCAATTGGAGTTTGGAATCCCATTTGGTATTGGGCTCAAGGGATTAACGAAGCTTCATATTTTGCTATGCATAATAATCATCGAGAAACATAATTATTGCATATTGGAAATGTTCTCCAGTAATGATAATTATGAATTAATAATCAATAATGCTTACCCTTGTTCTTCCAGTATGTCAGCAAACTCTGCACACTTAACTTCAACCTTCCGTTTCCTAACATGATCAAGAATTTCTTTGTTAGGTTGTTTGTTCAGCTGGTCTAATTTCCCTTCATCTGATTTGTAGGTAACCTTCTCTTTTGTTTTGCGTACAATTGCCCAATTTCTTTGTACATGTCCATTTGTACCTGATCCACGTGGTGTCTGTAGTCCAATACCATTGTACATCTTGTATTACACCTGCAAGGACACCATCAAATCCCTTTAACAAGTTAAAGAACAGCACTGCGGTTCGTTCAAGGTACAAATACACCAGCTAGTAACTTGCAACGTTTCCTTGTAAGAGCAATTCACAGAAGCGTGTACACTTGTTCGCAAACATTCTAAATATATTGTTACGCTCTCTAGGAACAACTTTCGTAAGCGAGTTCAGCTTTATTTACACGCGTGACAAAAGTTGTTCTCGCAGAACCTATTGGCAAACTTATGGGGATCAAACTAATTCGAACTTCATAGAGACATATCGTACAAGATGTCCCACACTTTTTCATAAAAATAAAACAATACTAACACGTATCGAATGAGCCGTAGGCTTAAAATTATTGTCGATTACAGAACACCTCGACAAAGTCTCTAAGATTGTAAGACACACCGTTCGTTTTCTTTCGAATGACAAAAGTCATTTACGAACGAATCGACAACGGATGACAGTACAGCGGACAACAGCCGTTGCGGTTACGTTCAAAAACTTGACTAAAGATCGTGTTTATCCGGATCGAGAACGAGATCAATGAGATCTCGTCTGACGCTGAGCATCGAATCTCCGTTAAATCACGAACGAATCGATCGGGAATATGACGTGATTGAACTAATAACTCCGGAGGGAGCGGGAAGGTAGGTTAGAATAGGCTGCACGCAAATCAATTATCGATCCGGCGAGTGGTGCGCAAATATTTCGTCGTGCCGATCTCGCGTGAACGCGAAACGTTACCTTGGCATCAGTGTCAACGGCGAAGACCTCGTTCTGCCATCCACAGGATCGTCGATTTCGCGACTTCTCTTCGGATGGAATGATCGATGAAAAAAACACAAGTGCGACCGCGATTTCCGTGGCGTCACCGTTTCACGCGACAGCCCCACGACGTAGTGCGGTGGCGCTACTATTTCACGTAAGCGTTGGACAGAGAAAGGAAATGAGAGAGAGAGAGAGAGAGAGAGAGAGAGAGAGAGAGAGAGAGAGAGAGAGAGAGAGAGAGAGAGAGAGAGAGAGAGAGAGAGAGAGAGAGAGAGAGAGAGAGAGAGAGAGAGAGATCTTACGCCCGGGACTTTGGCGTTCTCGCTATAGTGCTGCCCCCTACTCTCGCTTTCAGTCTGGATCAAAGATATGAAATACTATTATGATAACAGAGAGGAAATTGATAATAAAATATCATACAGATATTTTTCGGTTATTTCTTCCTAATCGCTATAGAAACCGAAATATCGGAATACCGGTATGACGTCACACCGGTATATTATACCACAGAGGATTATACATATACAGTCGAGGATTTTTTAAAATTCATCCAACGCATAAACCAATCAACTATTAATATATTAATTATCCAGTAATATGTATAAAAGCGTTAATAAACTAAAGCAAGGATTTAAAAACCGAGGGTTTAAGTGTCTAAGTCTAATATTTTATCACGGACACGAGATATATGTCGTCGGTGGATAGTAAATAGCACGCAGTTCTCATTTTTATGTGGGGCATCCTTTGCATTGGAAAAACCGAAAAAATAGCGGTATTTATTTAGATTTCGGTAGTATATCGGTTTCGGTATAGCCTCTTGACATAATACCGGTATGAAAATGTTACCAGTCCCTGGATTTTGCAATATTGCACCATTGATTACATCAATTCATGTAAACTTGTGTAAAAGTGTAAACTATAGTGCGCAGCCACGACTCGCGTTCGAACGAGCGCGCGGGACGCTAGCAGAAAGCTTGTCACACGGAAACGCACGTGGTGCGACACGAAGTAACCAAAAACTGTATCCTTGCGATTTTATTTTGAATGAAATTTATACTGGCATGTGCAGTGTGCAGTGTTGTAGATTATATTCTATGAGTGGTATGCGCTTTTGAATTGTTCATAAGTAGTTGTTTAGCTTGCAGCGATAATGGAAGTCAGCGTGGGAGATGTTGCTATGCCTGGCGATGTTATGAAGGATATCAAAACAATTAATAAGAAGGAGACAATCATTTTAGGACCTGGTCTTCGACGCGAATCTGACATGGTTTTTGCGTACAAGGCGGGTATATTAAAGAAAACGAATCCGGCCGTGTACTATGTAGATAGTTATCAGAAACGGTAATGTCAATTCATTGTTTAGATAATTTCCGAGACTTGTTTATATTCATACTATTTTAATACAAATCGTTTATATGTTTATAAAAATATTTAGCCTTTTTTTAGTAATATACATGATGATTTATAATCTCAATAATCGTATAAATTAAGAATGTAGAACCCATTGCTTTAACGAGTCTCATAAATCCTAATGTTAATAAAATAGCGAAATTATGTTACTAATTACAGTTTCTTTTTAAGGTACATACCAAATCGTGGAGAAAATGTAGTGGGTATAGTCGTGCAGAAGGGTGGTGATATTTTTAAAGTAGATATCGGGGCCAGCGAGCAGGCATCCCTTTCGTATCTTGCTTTCGAAGGTGCCACCAAGAAAAATCGTCCTGATCTTCAAGTTGGGGACCTTGTCTACGCGAAACTTGTAGTTGCTAGCAAGGATATGGAACCGGAACTTGTATGCGTAGATTCTCATGGGAAAGAAAAGAAATTGGGTGTTCTGAGTTCTGATGGCATGCTTTTTACATGTTCGTTGAGCCTCATTAGGAAGATATTGAATCCTAATTCTCTGTTGTTTAATACATTGGCACGTAGTCAGGCATTCGAAGTAGCTGCTGGAATGAATGGTAGAGTGTGGGTGAAAGCAAGGACTATTCGGGAAACGATAGCAGTGGCTAATGCAATTTTAGCTGCTGAGTATGCTACTCCGAATAACATAAAGAAGATATGCACAGATATCGAGAAAACTTTGCTGTTAACACAGTCGGGTAACGACGTAGATATGCAGTAAAAAAATTAAATAACAGCCATCTGTTATGAATGATTATTTATTGTACCAATATTATTAATGATTTTTATAAATAAATCTGTATGATTTCTTATATGAAATGCGGTGATTATAGTGACAACCATTCTGACAACCATCGTGATAAAAATGTAGAATTAGAACTACATGTAGTACGTATAGTACTATTAAGTATATTGGTCTTGTACACTGCTATAGTGACATGATGGAAAGAATCAGCAAATATCTACGAAAATAAAGATATATACTTAAGTTCTGGTACTACTTGTATTTCTCATTCGGATTGCAGTTTGATAATGAACATTATTTGAGATGAAGAAAACAAATTAACAAATGATCCAGAATGAATAACAATATTCGTTTATAGGAGCGACAGTACACGAGTCACTCCTCTGAAAATGTTTTAAAGCATTGTTGCTATCAGCGTATATATGTGATTTGTAAAAGTGAGAATAAAATGATTTTTCTGATATGTAACTAATGTCTTTTTTTTTACCTGTAGTGTGAAAGCTATACTCTAACTAATGATAGTATCAGATATTCAAGCACAATCTTGACTTTCTTTATTTTTTCCCACAAAAATATTTAAACAACTCTTAAATCAAGCATTATTACACATTTTTTCCATATTTTTTGTCTTTCTAATACAGGATTTGTACGTGATGAAATGTGCATTGTATATAGTTTGTAAAACAAACTGTGAACATGTCAGGAAAACACTTCTTCTAAACGCCATAGCCACGTGTAGTGGCTATAGAATGAATTCGTACAATAGTTTAAAACTAATATTAACACTGACTCAGCGTGAACAATACTATATGTATGTGGAGTATTATTAGATATTAAATAACAATAAAGCGACACGGTATATTTATCATAAATAAAAGAAATAATAGTGTATAATGAAGCATTCCTCTTTAACAATTTATACAAAATATAGAAACGAAACAATAATGCACGGATAGTATATATACAAATTTTGCTTCATACCTATTTTCACATTTTTTTTCTTTTTAAGAAGATAAACAATTAACTTAATCATCTCGAGAAACAACAAAACAAAAACGCTTTAGATCGCAGATCGTACATAATACATCGTAACCGAGTATACATGGAATTAATACAAAGATGAATACCATCAATTAATTACCATTATAAATATCATTTACTATCACTTAAGTTAAAGGTATAAAACTAATATTATTACTCTAATAGACAATGACACGACAGACGTGTAGTTTTTACAAAAAGTGGGTTTTTTCAAATCATGTCGATATTTACAACTGCTTCCGTTTGCAAATACGTATCATATAAAAATCTTACATGCGAAACATAAAGAGCAGAAGCTTTTTGTAAAAACCACGTTGCGTTATTTTCTCTCTCTGGTATGTCATAGGCAGGTAATATGTATGTTAGGGACGATCCATGGTGCTACTGGCAACCATTATACTATTCTATGGTCTAGTGCTTTACTTAGTATATATTTTCACATGAGCGTGCTATGTGAAGTAAATATATCAATGCAATACCGTTAACTATAGATGTAAGATGACGAATGCTATGCACGTGTTGCGTTTCATAGATTCTCAGTTTTAAAAATGTATGATTGTAGATGCAGGAAACACAATCAACAGAAGGAAAGACTCGAACAAACCGAATAGAAATTTAAACTGATAATTCGACAGATTACAAACATCTTTTGTTGTAGTATAAACGCAAAATATCTGCCATTATCACTGTAGGTATAGATTTTGGTTTATATAATCTTGATCTACCTCATAAAAATATATCTATGTTACATTGTTAGGACATCAGTACAACATTTTCGATATAAAAACGATAAAAAACATTCTATCGTAATGAATGAATTTCAGAGTTGCGCTTTTGATTTGAATACAATGCCAATTTGAAGTTCCTAATAATAGAAACGAAAGGAGAGTTGCTTCTCGTGATTTTGTTTAAAAAAATACTATTCATCCTATTACGAAAGAAATCGTGATCGTTACCTTACTATATAATCTTGCTTTTCTTTTTAATGATATTACTTTATTGATTGTATTCCTAACATGATAAAAGTCATTTTGTGAACATCCTATATTGCATAGGTAGATATGCAGATCTTTTTTACGGTATGCAATGGCAGACCTCTAAACACAGAAGACTAAGCATTATTGTTAGTTCTTGTAGCAGCTGGTAGTTATAAGAATAATTTTTCGCTTTATATACCAAGTTACATTTATACTTCTTTTTTATCAGGCTGCATCGTGTTAATGCCACTAAATGTAAAACCTATGCCTTCACCAGATAGCTTTGATAGAGACAGTTAAACATTTAACTTACAGTACACCTATTGTTATATATGTCAGCAGAAATCATTGATTATATTTATAGTTGAGAATGTGCATGAGACATGAAGTTTCGAGTCACCAAGTTAAATCGTCAATACTGAACTCTGTGAATCTCTGTAAAGCAATGCTAACGTCTTTTATATGGAGAAAACCGACCGTATCCGATCGTACGTGTCTTACTATGGATTTATCAAAAAGCATACATCACTGTTAGCAAAATTTGACAAAAAACAATCTGTCTGCATTGTAAAAAACTCTATCAAAGTAGAAATGCGAAATACGACTCGTCTAAAAGGAAAGAGGAACATGATTCTCTACATGAGATTTTTTTCTTAACGAGCAAACCTACCAGATCACTCTTGAAGCTCGATATCATAGCACAAAATTACCTATATGAATATGTAGATAAATATTATCATTGCGTTCCGGCGTAATCGTTAGTTATATAAAAAATTGTCTTTGCTTATAGCTAAAATATTATGATGCCTCGGCTATATAAATATATATATTTATATATATATTTATATCATTATCATTATTGTTATTATCATATTATTTTTTTTTATTAGCGCATAGAATATTTATATATATATACCATTCACAACACAGAGTGCATAGTACGAAGCCAAACTGAATCTGTTCACCCCTAATCAGATTACGTACAAGGGAGGAACAGATCACGAAGCCTCAATGTAACAATACACAACCAATTTTTATACAACCTGCGTGCACCAAATTGCTTTCTGTCGTCTCTCCTTGTGTCGACGAAAGCAAGACTTTTTTTTAAACTTACATATTTTGTATTAAATAGAATCGTTAAGGTATTATGTTTCTGACAACATGAGCTTTACTAATAACCGATGAAAGACTAATAAAGACCAGAATCAATGTCCACAACCATTTCCATATTTATCACTTCACGAGTGCTTCAACGAACAGCGAATGAAACAAAAATGTACGATCGTACGCTTCTCGACTTATTTTTGCTCGCAAAGAACTTCTTTTGAATTGTTCAAAATAATATAAAATAATACTGTTTTTTTTTCTTCTTTCTTTTTTAAGAAAAGAAGCCTCTACACTAAGCACTCGTCACATAATTTTTGTTTTGTTAATGAATTTTACACAACGAGAAAATCTGATATGGTGCTACGTGTAAATCGTGGAAAATAATTGTATATTTGTTTGTACAGGAAGAACTCTTATCGAAATCATCAACCATATTGATTGACTACGTTAATATTTTTCTTCATTTATGTGATTCGTGTAGGATGATATTATGTTTCATTACAAATGAATACTCTCTGAAAAGACTTGTCTCGATGATCGATTATCAAACGTGATCCTATCAAAGATGATATCCAAAATATTTTAACTTATTCTACCTCTCTGCCCTATATTTACTGCTAATACGAATGGAATGATTCACTCAACCGAAATACACGGTGTCCGTAGTGTAATTGCTCGATATCACGGAGACTAATGGATTTTTTGTTCGCTTCTCTTCCTAACACTGTATACTGGAACTTATTCGTTATGGAGTTGTGCTATCTGTTTAAGAATTTCTTTTGATGAAATTTGATTTTACACATTATCAATAATTCAATAGCAGTATTGCATAATTGTTCTTAAGGTGGTGCAAAAGCATGTTGAAGCAATAGACGATGTTCGATCGATCACATGCAAAGTTAAAAGTATGGGAAACAGCATACTGCTATAAATAACCGTTAACATAGTAGAATTATTTTTACAATAGAGTACTATGGTCTTTACAATTGCACATTCTCTGAATCACAGGATTTTCCCTAGAAAGAACATACAACGATGTGTGCCTCGATCTCAACGACAGTTGAGCTCTCTGTCGGGAAAGAAATGCTTAAAATATCCATAAGGAAAACAAACGCGCTCTTACAACAACAATAAATAAAAGATAACTTTTTAGAAAGACACAAAAAAGGAACTTTTACACCCAACGACTTCTGCACACCTTAAAACGGCAGTAAGCAAGCCTTTTTTTCGTCGTACTCGACAAAAATCTGTTTCAATTAGATGATTTGTATTGCAGACAAAAATCTTACTTTCTGCATGATATTGTCCATTGAAAATTTCATTTCTTTTTTTCTCGGTGGTAACGGCTAAAAATAATTGCGTACAAAAGACGTTTCGATTTTCATGCAGAATGTAAGATGGATGCGTTTCGTTCGACGTATACGATTAAATGTTAGCTTGTGACTTCAGTTTCCACAAAAAACGATTCTTTTTGTTTGTTTGTTCGTTCTTAGAATTACAGTCTTACTAAGAATATTCCTTTTGGCTTACAGGAGTTCGTTTACTTTAAGCTCGACCAATGAGCAATAACATTATCGAATTTCAGTGTTGGAACGTCCTGGTAAACTTCCTCAAAAATGTGCTACTCCGTTTTCACAAAACCTAGCAGAGTCTTACGTACGCATTTTGAACACTTTACATTGTATTGTAAGTGAAAAATTTAACTTCTTTGTCCGCCCGCGCGCGCGCGAACGACTTACACGCTCATAGCGTACAAATCCTACGATTCCTCGACAGTACTGATTCCAAACACGAACAGGTTTTTAGGTGTCCGCGATGATGGTATAAGTTTCATCGCTTACCTGATCTCTTTATATATAGTGCTGTCATCGATATACACCCAATGGTTTTATTCGAGGCCATCGTTTTCGATAATTCTCGGTTTTACTTACGTTTAAGGTGACACATAAATTGTGCTCAAGCCACTTGTTAATAAAAAAAGCCACAAAAAACCTAAGTATTTATAGTTACTAGAGTCGCCTAGGTTGCACGACGCTGTTATTGTTCAGACGCGTGGTGGTTTGGTTGTTGAAGTTCTCATCTTGCGGAATGTGCTCTGTTCTTTCGTCGAAAAATCCTGGATTCAGAATGATGTTGGGTACCAGCTCAATCACTTCCTGCTCCTCCAGCTGCGCTGCAATTCGGGAACGGAGATTAATTTTCATTGGTCTAGGCCACGAGTTATATTAGCTTCTACCCTCTCCCTTTACCAATATTTTGCTGGGCGACATATATTACATATATAGAAATATTTGGAAATATATATATATATATATATACACATCAACGAATCAAATTTTGTAAGTTAACATCAGAATTCATTTTGTACAGTGAACGCATTGCTTACCCAGCAAATGTATGTGCTACCTTTGACCTATAATTTGTACAGTCAAAGTTCCACTAATAGCACATAATATTATCTAGGCCATAATGCTCTATCACTATTACAATACTTTCTATTCATTGCACTAATCATTCTGCATTCAAAAATTTTATACAAACCACCAAAGCTTAATAATCAGACACGTAAAGTATCTTACAAAAAAAGAATTAGTGAGAAGAAGTAGGACTAACGAAGTTCCTTAATAAACAAGTAAGATAGTAAGTTTGGTGGCTGATGTAGTCTATTCGTAAGAGATTCGGGTATCATTCCTATGAGGAGTGTAAAAGGTGCTACTGTCAGGCAAACTGTATAGATAAAGGTAAAAAACATGTTACAGATTAATTTTAGTGCCTTATGTTGTAAATGTGTTCGGTGCAGAAGTTAATAGAGTGTTATTGTTAAACTGGTACATGATATGGAAGATTCATAATAAGATGCTAGTAAGTTTTATAAAAGTTAAAATACTAGGAGAATTTGTTAAATACTAATAAAATTTGCAGAGCGCTTGCAGTAGGGAAATATCAGTGGAAGATAATTGGTTTTGTATTAGAATAGCACTAAATTGATTGAAAGGAGAATGGCTGATGTAAAGAAAAAGCTAGAGATCAGGGCCATAGATAAGTCAAGTGGTTAGTGATGCTATCGTTTCTGCTGCAGATCTTCTCCACTAGATAGAATGCATTACACGCGTTCGCACTTGCTCGTGGATTTAAAAAACGTTACAATGAATAATTCTATTGTATCGGCTTTACTCGTGTGGAAGAAAGTGAGTTTCCTCAGCAGAAATAAATAGCATGAAAGAGAAAGAGTAGAAGCAAAAGCTCTTAGATAAAGTTACCAGGAAATGCTTACAGGGTACTTTGCACTCACGATAGAGGAGGTAACAAGTACCTATACCAAGAATCATAAGTGTACCCATAACTATGCCTACCGCTGCCACCCAGACACGAGTGTCAAAATTTTCTACACCCGACAAGAGATGTCTTGCAAGTTCTGAAATAATCGTCAATTATAAATAATAATACATTCTGTACATGCAGAGTTCGTACTCTGTGACAACCGCCAAACGCTAATTCTGTACCTAATTCCTCGACACTGTGATGCGTGTGACCTTCGACCTCGACGATCTCTCCTCGCCCCAGCTGATTTGTTGCCCACACTCGGAACGAATACGTTGTGTTTGGCACCAAGTGATAAACATCAATTTGCCTCTATAAAGTTATTGGTTCAAGTCAAATTAATTAAGAATCGATATTATTGGGAGCTAACAAGAAGTCTCTTGAAATGAATGTGGGAGGGTATGCTCCGAGCCACACATATTTTCGGCTGTAACGAAATATTCGTCAAAGCCTAAACATTGGGGCTACGGAAGCATTAATTGTCGTCTCAGAAGACTTCTTTTCAGCTCTCAATAATACCCGTGGAACGAATACTTTTTTTGAGAGAGAGAGACACAGGATAAATTACAGAATTTGGTGGAATGTGCGTTGGAACAATAGGCTTCCAGTCTTCTGGCTCATCACCCACATTCGGTTTAAGACGATATTCGGCAGTGAAATCTATGATAGGATAACCACCTGTGCCAACTACTTCCCAAAGAATATTTGCCAATATCGTGGATGGTTTAACCCATACGTTATGTAAAGCTGGAGGAGGAGCTGAAGAACAATACAACAATGGTAATATCTGTATGGAAATTATTTTTACACTTTACGGCCCAGCAATTTCGATTATATATATATAAACTAAGATAATTAAGGATACTTAAAACATATATTCACAATGACTGGCCCATAAAGTGTTGAAGGTATTGGTGGAAGTTTAATGACTCACTTCTAACTTCTACATTAATCCTAATCTTGACAGCATCATGATCAACATCTAAGGTGCACGAATAGTTCCCAGCATCGTCCACGCTAACATTGATAAGTTCCAAAGCTCCATTAGACTCAACCTTTAGTCGTCCAATTTGTTCATCCTCGCGTCCCTCTCTTATCCACAACACACCAACAGATCCGCCTGACTGTGGTGGTGCATCTTCTTCTGCACAAGGTACAGTCAAGTTCTGACCAACATCTACAGCGACAAAATGCACTGGCACCAAAGTCACTGCTTCCTGCCATGCTGGAGATCACAACAAGTTCTTTGACTACCATAATTATACGCATTGTATAACATAATTATAAGAATACAATAAAAATCGCAATAATCGACATAGTTAATATGAAAATCTACCAAGTAAAAAGACAATTATATACAAATTTTATACAAACGAATTACACATTAAAAAATCTACATGTTGTCGAAACTTCTTCGATTATTGTCTAAAATTCTATGACATAAACAATAATTTCAAAAAATGTTTCGTAGTCGTCAACATACTAAAAAGCCAGTACACATTAGAATGACACGAGCAGCGTGTAAGTTTCTATCTGTCAGTTCATTTCTTTTTCGGAAAGCATGTGTTCGAAAGAATCGATTCGAATTGACAGACAGGTCGATCGAAACGCGACGCTTTATCGTTCGTATGTTTACGACGCGCGGGGTACGGTTTTGCATAAACAAACTGTACATCCTGTACACGAATTAACCGTCTATATACATACACGAGCGACATGCGTTTGATGGATCGAGTAGGAAAATATAGAATCGACGTTTCTGCCGATCAATGGACTCGCCGGAAGGCGCTCGAGCGAGGATCTCGGCGGGTGTTGGACCGCGGAAAAAACAAGATACTTAGTGAAATTTGCATAACTCGACCCTGAATCGTAACGATCGTGTGCTGGCTCGGCCCGATTTGCACGGTGTGCACGTATGCAGGCGCAGCAACGGGACGGTCTCTCGGTGTGTGTCACATTGATCGGCAGGTGCGCTCGCACGGCTGCGAGAAGCGAGCGGATTTCTCTCTGTCTCGCTTTCTGTCTCTCGGTTGCTCACCTGCCAGGAAGAGTATCAGCGTGAGGATTCTATGCCCAGCCATTCTGCCATATTAGACGGTCTCGCGTGGATGTAGACGGAGGCTTGTTAAGGATCCCGTCGCGGCCGCATCTTTTCCCCGATCGATCCTATTTTCCGCTTTCGAGAGAGCCACGGTACGCGGGAGCTGTCAAACTCATCACGCTTCGCGGAACACCGCCCGTCCGGCGCTCTTTGGATTTTATTGAGTTGCCGGGACCGCGCTCTAGCGGCGACGCTTCGCACCCAATCCGAAAACAGGGCCTGCAACCCCACCGAAAACAAACGTAACAGCTGTTCCGATCTTATGATCCAGATGATAATATCAAAATCCCATCAGAAGACATAAATAACCATATTACAGACAACAAGAGGCAAAACTCAGATTGGAAACATATAAGAGAAGGTACATTTAAAGGAAAAAAAAAATACTTTGAAACGACTGATAACAATGAAGGAAAAAGAAAGCCATGGTTCGAAGCCATAAAGAATATAGGAAGAAGATCCATAAACACGCTTGGCAGGATCAGATCAAACCACTACAACCTAGCAAGTTCTCTTGCTAGAAAAAATTATATAAATTATACAACATGTGAATGTGGACATGAAAGCGAAGATATTGATCATTTAATATGGAGCTGTCCTGTATACGCAGGAAAAAGAGGAAAATTATTGAGAACCTTCGCTAAAAAGGATATAGAACTAGAAGAGGAGGTTTGCAACATTTTAAATAAGAAAGGATGATTCCATCCTAAGTGCAATATCAGTGTTCTTACTACAAATAGATAGACCAATTTAAACAAAACTTTACAGATTTAAACAGTACAAATTAGAAGAAAGAAATAGTGTACATTTTTCAAGTCATTAATCATAATCATATCAATATATATTTTTTGTTAACATCATTATAAGTAAAAGGACCGGTTTGCATTGAGCAAATAGAGCTCAGGCTCTACAACGCCATCTTTATGTATATAAAGAGAAGAATAAACCATAAACCATAAACCATGTTCCGATCTGAACCGATCCGATTTATAAATAAGCCCAAAGAAATAAATACGTTAAATAATTCCTCGTTTATCTTTATAATAAGGATTATTTAGTTTTTGTTAATTGCGGAGGTAACTGACAATAACTGTGAGGACCTCATTTCCACATGTTTTGATTACAAGCATAAAGCAAGAAGATGGTGATGGCAGGTCGAAGTTGATCGCACAACTTGATCTTATCCTTACGAATTTAAACAAATCCTTTTGTAGACACTCTAAGAAAACGCACAAAAAATCGATTTTTTTCCAGATTCTAGACCAGGAAACTCCCTTGAACCACTCTTCTTGACGAACGTTTGAAAATCGACACATTTATGATCCTCACCCCAGAAAAAATCCCTTCATAATTTTCTCCAGTAAAATTTTAAACGAACAACACGAATCGATTGAACTAAAACCATCAAATTTCATCACAATCATAAATAATCGAATGATTTTACAGCTATCTGTGCAGGAAGTGGGTGAATTTTTACCTGAGGAGCTTAATTTTACCTTGACTTTGCAAATGCTCATTCCTGTTTTATCTACTATAACAGTGAACATACTTTTTAATATTGTATATGAATCACATATTATAAATAATTTTTTAAATTTAATTCCGTTGGCTCCAGAGATATCACAGCTAGCTATAGGTGCAAAATTGAATTTCAATAATAACACGGAGAGACATATAAAATAATACAACATTCATTCACAAGAAAATACAACCCTGGCATTGAGCAGCAGTATAATTGAAGCAACTTTCGTCTAATAAAATAATTCGATGATTTTGCACTGTTGGATCAAGCTTCTATTCACGCACCACAATCGAAATTCAATTTTATCCCGCTAGATTGAGACGTCACACCGCAACCCTGCGTGTCCGATCAGAAATCAGGGCCTGCAACCGCAGCGAAAACAAACGTAACAGCTGTTCGGGTTATGGCACGCGTTTTCTCGTGACAACGAATTCGCTGGGTCGAATAACAAAACGAACGTTCGAAGTAAGAGAAAGAGATGTTCGATCGACAGCCCCGATATCGACGTACTCGATAATAGTCGATTAATCTGGACAACTCGACAAGTTTAGAAATGACTAGTTACCTTGTTGAATTGGATCACTGCACACGCGGGAACAAGTGCATCGATACTCGCAACATAGAACTGGTTGAATCTGCTTTACTGATTGAGGAAGAGCCGTTCTACGTCCTTTTTCTATCTCTCTCTCCTCTCTTCCTCTCCGTCTCTCTTTGTGTGTCTGGCTATCTCTGTCAGGATTAACTAGACAAAAACGATAGACACCTCGCAATGGGATAATCGCGGTAGTTGCGTATGATTACTGGCGCGGGCGCGTGTGTATGTGTGTGTGTGGGTACGTGAAACACCATTGTACCAGAGAACCCAAGGAAACAAAGAGGACTCGATTGAATCCTGACGGCGAATCGGTATGTATGTTTGTGCATGCACGGAAACAACGTAACCATGATCGATTTGTTTTTTTCAAACAATTTAGCAAGTCGGATCTATTGCCAACTACGTACTTCCGGTTATACAAAAACGCCGGTCAGATGCTGGAGATTATCTATTTTCATGCATCGAACATCCTGGCTTTATGTAACTATTCGGATAGTTCTTTTGTCCGCTACGAACATTTTCCACGGAAAATGTACAGCGAACCGCAAAACTGTTCGTGCACCTGTATCGCATTCATTCGGTTTGATTTGATTGATTTTTGCACGGTGATGTTACACCTGGTCTTTGGTATTTCTTAACCGAGAAAATTGAAGTTCAGCAATTTCACTATATAAACTATGTTAAATAATTAAAAGAGCAGGATAATATTGTCGAATAATCTTCGCTTTTGTGTGCGAATGTTTTCGCGAGCTATTATTTTCATGGTACAGTAAAGGGTAAAAGTATGTGCGCATCTTTACCGGTGTCTATTCCATCATAAACGCTAAGTTCAGAGTTGTTATTATTATTAGTTACAAAATTGAAAACAGTCGAGTGTAATTTCATTTCACGTTCTGGAAAATGAATACTCATCTCTCACGAGTACTTGAAACTCGTTAATTTCTTTGAATACTCGACGGTGATTTAGAAGTGAGCAGTTAGCCTATGTAGAACTTGTCGCCATAGTGTTTACACTCGTCAATGTGTCTCAAATCTGTTCAAATAGCAGTGATCTTCCTAGGATTCGTCATTTCGCAGCTATTTTTATTACAGCTTGTCTGTTGTAATTATTTGCATTTGTTATCGTGTCACCGTGACAATCGAGATAAAAACGATGGTGAGTAGATTGCGGCTATTATCGCAGCACGACAAAACCGAGCGGATGAAAGACAGAACGGTATATCAGAATATTCGAAGATTATTGCTCTATTATTATCAACGTATTGCGATTGTTGAAAGCGGAAATACATTTCTAGTTACCTCCCGCGTCTCGCGATTGACGCAGGAAATTTTTATTTTCGTATATTCCCTTTTACCGCTTGATAGAAAATTGTAGGATCGTTAGTTCAAGATGCAGTTCAAGGTCAATCAAAGTGTCATTGAAAAATCGGGGGAGAAAGATTGCGATAATAAATGTTTGTAGCGTAGGATATACATTTATCGAGATGACGGTCCATTTTCATTGTGGTGTGTCATTATTCGAGGGGAGAGTTTCGAGGACCCCGCTGTGCACCTGACGCTGTGCTCGACATTCTCCATCTTCGTCTATATGACGTAACTAGTGACGTCAACCAATTGGGGGATCGATCGAATTCGAACTTCGTGGTACAAACTTTTACTTTTACCACGGTTTTGCGGTTGACTTGATTGATCGCTCAATGACACGCTGCTATTTAGACAATTACAAATTATTTATCGACAAGCAAAATTGCTCGATCATGCCAATCGTTCGTGTACAAGTACCGCAGATTAACGCGTCGACTGCTGAGCGGAATTTTGAAGAACTTTAGAACGATCGTCGATTCTATAAAATAAAAGATATTAATCGCTTCACAATGTTTCGTATTATTGTTTAGCAATTGTACTTTATTTCGAAGGAAATCGAAAGTCACTGCAGACACCGCCCTTCGCCATTTGTCAGAGAAAGAGGCGGGAAGGGCGTTCGAATTTAAACTACAGATAGATTTCTCATGCAGATATATACATACTTTGCATATTTACATAATGAATGGTTACTATGCAAAGCTTATTATGCATTCTAAACGGTACAAGTACGTAACAGTCGTAATCTAGTTGCGAATTCATTGAAAGAAACTCTGCATTACATAGTGTAAACACTGTAACGTAACTGATTGCAGCGTGTTCTAAGGATACCGGAAAATTGACTGCCGGTCACCGGTGACCTCCTTTCCAGGTAATTCGATAATTCGATTCATTCTCTTCTGGTTCGTATGATTTAATTAATTACGGCGCGGTCACGGACGATTGATTGCCGGTCACCGATGACCTCGTTAAAAACCACCGAGTGAATTTATTTCGTTTCACCTGGCTCGCATAATTTTGCTTCATTATGCCACTGTCGTTAACGACTGACTGACGGTCACCGGTGACCTCCGTGAAAATCAACGTCTGAATTTGATTCGTTTAATTAATTATGCCACGATCACTGACGATAGACTGCCGGTCAACGGTGACCTCCTTGGTAATGAATGCAGTAACTTGATTCGTTTCATCTGGCTCGTGTAATTTTGTTAATTACGACACGGTCACCGAAGACTCGCTTCCATCAGGTTCCCCGCCGGTCACCGGTGACCCCGTTGACAGCGAACGCGTTAATTCGATTCGTTTTTACCTGGTGCGTTGCTCGTTAAGCTTATTGCTCATTAAGCAGCCCAGGAGACTTCAGCCCTAGAATAGAGGCCACAATGCACCTCAATGTCAGCGCAACGCGCGCTCCGCCGATAATGAACTGTAAAAGCAGTTAACGCGAGGCAGTCATACGATAGCGCGTAATCAGGGTAATGTAATCCTCTTATAGAATTTGTACCGAGTCAATATCGGCGGGTTCGGCGAACCCTCGTGGCTGTTAGTCCCGGAAAACCGTGTCTAAAAATAATTTATCGATGCCTCGTTACTTGTACGTGTTCGTACGTGCGTCTTTTTCTCTTACGAGGAAAAAAAACGAGTCGAGTCAGCGAATATGAACAAATGTAAGGTTTCTTAGACCCCCCAACAAATGAATTTCATAAGTAGCCTCGTTGTTAGTCAATTTGATGTAAAGTATAACATATGATATTATTTATTTAATTTAGGCCTCGCGGCCAAGAAATTGGACTTGGTTTTTCAGGTCTAATATGTCACTCATCCTTCCATCCCTCTATGCAGTCATTCTTCTACCCATTGCTCTATGTATATCCTATGCCCTTTGTTAACACTAGAACTACCGAGCACTAAACGCAGTTGGCATACATTGCCTTCTAATAATGACAATATGGCATTTATTTAGCTTTCGTACAGGCGGTATTTAAATATGTACTTCAATAGAGAAGTTCGCTAAAAAAATTTCTGAGAAAAACATATATATACTTTTAATATTTCTAATCGAAAAAAATTCGCATTAGTCATTTTGACTTGTCCGGTAGTTCTATGTAGTGTTAATGTTACACAGTTAGAGGATTTTCGAATTTGTTAATGCATATGTAACTATACAGTGTTTAACACTAGAACTACCGAGCAGTAAACGCAGTTGGGAAACATTGTCTTATAATAACGACAATATAACATTTATTTCGATTTCGTGCAAGTTTTATTTAAATATGTACTCCAACAGAGAAGTTGACTAAAAAAATTTCTCAAAAAACATATTTATACTGTTAATATTTCTAATCGACAAAAAATTCGCATAAGTCATTTTGACTGGTCCGGTAGTTCTAGTGTTAATCTAATCTAGTCTAACCTAGTAGTAGTAGTAGTAGTCATCGATTAGCCGGGGAAGGATGGATCGGCCATCCCTCGCTTCCTTAGGGCACACCGGATCGTTATCACCAGTTTCACAAGCGGCGCTACCGGCTCTCGGCCCTCTATTGGGTTGCAATTATCCATTCGTTTTTCAGTCGTTCATCTGTTTTATATGGCCCGGGCCGCTTTCAGAGTCTTCGACCTACTAGACGGGATGGTCATCATTGATGAGCGGGCCATTCTACCTAATTTTTTTGAGTTTTTGAGCTGTTTTACGGCTCGGAGCGAACGTTGGACCCTCTCACCTTCAGACCTGCAGGGTGTCTCGCCTGCACCTTTTGACTCCCCCCGACTTCACCATATTTCCATGTTGAGTATGTCAAGTATTGAATCCCGTCCCTACTCTGTTTCCTGCTAGTCTGGAAACTTACCCTCTCCCATCCCTGGGCTATTCCCTTGCCTATTCTGTGAGTCTATTTTTTTTTTTTTTTTTTTTGGATGAGTCAAAAATGCAAGGGAACCGTGATGCCTGGCATATGTGCGTTTGGGAGGAAGTTACTTCAACTTCGGGTCCGATCCGACTTCATCGAAATCTTGATTTGGGTCAAGATATCAATTCCATTCGGTCTTCACCTGCCGAGCCTATTTCGCGTGGGGGTTAGGGGGAAGGATTCATCAACTTTGCCGAAATCTGTCTCCTGGGAGGTTAGATATCAGTTTCATCGAGATCTTCCCCCTGGGTGGGCTTGACATACTCTAGGAGAATATGGCTGATTTTTGGATGTGACCATCATCCTCAGGTATTGTCAGTGTTCAGCTTGTCGCTCCGTCCACTAGACCGTCCCCTTAAAGGTTTGTTTTTTTCCATTGTGGTTTGCACGGCATAAGTGTATGCGATTTTGTTTATAGAGATGCTGGTTATGTTTGGGCAAAACCAAAGTGCTGTCTCTTTTTCCTGAGTCTCTTCGATTGCCCTTTAGAGAAGGCTTTTCCTAGTCTTCAGTGTCCTCTTCCGGGTGGTCATCTTACGGTCATGGTGAGTCAATCGTTGTGCTAGGGAGTATGCCTAGTTGATTGCCCACTCATGAACTAAGTTCGCAGCCGTTCGGAGACTGTTGTTTGTTCTTTTAATTTGTCTTATTGACTTCTATGTTTGATTTTTCTTATTCTGTTTCGTATTTTTGGTTTGGTTTTTCCAATAATGGAGGTTCCATTGTTCCGTTATTTATAGAGGTTTGATTATCTTTTGTAATCAAATCTTGTCTCTTCTTCTTATTCTTTTCGGTTGCCCTTTAGAGAAGGCATTTCTTTGTCTTCAGAATCCTCTTCCGGGTGGTCAGCTTACGGTCATGGTGAGTCAATCGTTGTTCTAGGCAATTTGCCTAGTTGATTACCCACTCATGAACTAAGTTCGCAGCCGTTCGGAGACTGTTGCTTATTCTTTTGGGTTTATCTTGTTTCCTCTTTCTTTGTGTTTCGTATTTGAGTTTGGTTGCGGATATTCCGTGTGTTTGGTTTTTCCAATAATGGAAGTTCCATTGTTCCGTTATTTTAGAGGTTTGATTATCTTTTGTAATCAAATCTTGTCTCTTTTTCTTATTCTTTTCGATTGCCCTTTGGAGAAGGCGTTTCCTGGTCTTCAGAATCCTCTTCCGGGTGGTCAGCTTACGGTCATGGTGAGTCAATCGTTGTTCTAGGCAGTTTGCCTAGTTGATTGCCCACTCATGAACTAAGTTCGCAGCCGTTCGGAGACTGTTGCTTATTCTTTTGGGTTTGTCTTTTTCCTCTTTCTTTGTGTTTTGTATCCGTGTTTGGTTGCGGATATTCCTTGTGTTTGGTTGCAGATATTCCGTGTGTTTGGTTTTTCCAATGATGGAAGTTCCATTGTTCCGTTATTTAGAGGTTTGATTATCTTTTGTAATCAAATCTTGTCTCTGTTTCTTATTCTTTTCGATTGCCCTTTAGAGAAGGCGTTTCTATGTCTTCAGAATCCTCTTCCGGGTGGTCAGCTTACGGTCATGGTGAGTCAATCGTTGTGCTAGGCAGTTTGCCTAGCTGATTGCTCACTCATGAACTAAGTTCGCAGCCGTTCGGAGACTGTAGCTTATTCTTTTGGGTTTGTCTTATTGACTGTTTGTTTGTCTTGTGTATTTCATATCCGTGTTTTGGTTGCGGATTTTCCGTTTGTTCAGTTTTCCATACTGGAAGTTCCATTGTTCCGTTATTTTAGAGGTTTGATTATCTTTTGTAATCAAATCTTGTCTCTTTTTCTTATTCTTTTCGATTGCCCTTTGGAGAAGGCATTTCTTTGTCTTCAGAATCCTCTTCCGGGTGGTCAGCTTACGGTCATGGTGAGTCAATCGTTGTGCTAGGCAGTTTGCCTAGCTGATTGCCCACTCATGAACTAAGTTCGCAGCCGTTCGGAGACTGTTGTTTGTTTTTTGATTTTGTCTTATTTCTCTTTCTTTTGTGTTTCGTATCCGTGTTTGGTTGCGGATATTCCGTGTGTTTGGTTTTTCCAATAATGGAAGTTCCATTGTTCCTTTATTTTAGAGGTTTGATTATCTTTTGTAATCAAATCTTGTCTCTTTTTCTTATTCTTTTCGGTTGCCCTTTAGAGAAGGCGTTTCTATGTCTTCAGAATCCTCTTCCGGGTGGTCATCTTACGGTCATGCTGAGTCAATCGTTGTGGTAGGCAATTTGCCTAGTTGATTGCCCACTCATGAACTAAGTTCGCAGCCGTTCGGAGACTGTTGTTTGTTCTTTTGATTTTGTCGTATTTCTCTTTCTTTTGTGTTTCGTATCCATGTTTGGTTGCGGATATTCCGTGTGTTTGGTTTTTCCAATGATGGAAGTTCCATTGTTCCGTTATTTTAGAGGTTTGATTATCTTTAGTAATCAAATCTTGTCTCTCTTTCTTATTCTTTTCGATTGCCCTTTAGAGAAGGCGTTTCTTTGTCTTCAGTTTCCTCTTCCGGGTGGTCAGCTTACGGTCATTATGAGTCAATCGTTGTGCTAGGCAGTTTGCCTAGCTGATTGCCCACTCATGAACTAAGTTCGCAGCCGTTCGGAGACTGTTGTTTGTTCTTTTGATTTTGTCTTATTCCTCTTTCTTTTGTGTTTCGTATCCGTGTTTGGTTGCGGATATTCCTTGTGTTTGGTTTTTCCAATGGTGGAAGTTCCATTGTTCCGTTATTTTAGAAGTTTGATTATCTTTTGTAATCAAATCTTGTCTCTCTTTTGTATTCTTTTCGATTGCCCTTTAGAGAAGGCGTTTCTTTGTCTTCAGTTTCCTCTTCCGGGTGGTCAGCTTACGGTCATGATGAGTCAATCGTTGTACTAGGCAATTAGCCTAGGTGATTGCCCACTCATGAGCTAAGTTCGCAGCCGTTCGGAGACTGTTGCTTATTCTTTTGGGTTTGTTTTATTTTTCTCTCTCTTTGTGTTTCGTATCCGTGTTTGGTTGCGGATATTCCTTGTGTTTGATTTTTCCAATAATGGAAATTCCCTTGTTATGTTTTTAGAGGTTTGATTATCTTTTGTAATCAAATCTCGTCTCTCTTTCTTATTCATTTCCGATTGCTCTTTAGAGAAGGCATTTCTTTGTCTTGTGTTCCCAGTTTGTTTTCTTTTTGATTTTGTCTTATTGTCTCCTTTGTTTGTTTATTCTTTCTTTTTGTGTTTCGTATTTTGGTTGTGGATTTTCCGTGTGTTTGGTTTTTCCAATGATGGAAGTTCCATTGTTCCGTTATTTGAGGTTTGATTATCTTTTGTAATCAAATCTTGTCTCTCTTTCTTATTCTTTTCGATTGCCCTTTAGAGAAGGCGTTTCTTTGTTTTTAGTTTCCAGTTTGTTTTCTTCTTTGATTTTGTCTTATCGACAACTATGTTTGTTTATTCTTTCTTTTTTGTGCTTAGTATTTTGGTTGTGGATTTTCCGTATGTTAGATTTTTTCCAATAATGGATGTTTCTTGTTCCGTTATTTTGAGGTTTGATTATCTCTTGTAATCAAATCGTGTCTCTCTTTCTTCTTCTTTTTTTTTTTTTTTTTTTTTTTTTTTTCCATTGCCTTTTAGAGAAGGCGTTGCTTTGTCTTCAGTTTCCAGTTTGTTTCCTTTTTGATTTTGTCTTATCGACTCCTGTGTTTGTTTATTCTTTCTTTTTGTGTTTCGTATTTTTGGTTGTGGATTTTCCGTGTGTTCGATTTTCCAATAATGGAAGTTTCTTTGTTACGTTTTTTGGAGGTTGATTATCGTTTGTAATCAAATCTTGTCTCTCTTTCTTATTCTGTTCGATTGCCCTTTGGAGAAGGCGTTTCTCTGTCTTCGGTTTCCAGTTTGTTTTCTTTTTGATTTTGTCTAATTGACTCCTATGTATGTTTATTCTTTCTTTTTGTGTTTCGTATTTTTGTTGTGGATTTTCCGTATGTTCGATTTTTTCCCGTAATGGAAATTTTCTTGTTCCGTTATTTTAGAGGTTTGATTTATCTTTTGTAATCAAATCTTGTCTCTCTTTCTTATTCATTTTCGATTGCCCTTTAGAGAAGGCGTTTTTCTTTTTTTTTTTTTTTTTGTGTCTTCGGTTTCCAGTTTGTTTCCTTTTTGATTTTGTCTTATCGACTCCTATGTTTGTTTATTCTTTCTGTTTGTGTTTCGTTTTTTGGTTGTGGATTTTCGGTGTATTTGGTTTTTCCAATGATTGAAGTTTCCTTTTTCGTTATTTTAGAGGTTTGATTATCTTTTGTAATCAAGTCTTGTTTCTCTTTCTTATTCATTTTCCGTTGCTCTTTAGATAAGGCGTTTCTTTGTCTTCAGTTTCCAGTTTATTTCCTTTGTGATTTTGTCTTATCGACTTCTATGTTTGTTTATTTTTTCTTTTTGTGTTTCGGATTTTCCGTGTGTTCGATTTTTCCAATAATGGAAGTTTCCTTGTTACGTTTTTTGGAAGTTTCTTATTCTTTCCATTGTCCTTTGGAGAGAGCATTTTTTTCGGCTTTCAGTTTCCTCTTCCGGGTAACTGCGATCTTTGTTGAGTTATTTTCTAAGAATCTTAGTCGAATTTAGTTTTTGATTGCAGTTTTGCTTTTGAGAGATTAAATGACACTGGTTTACTGTGTCATTTGTCTATTTCCTACGCAACTGGAAGATATTGGCTGTTTACAGTTTTATTTATTCTTTGTTTGATTTGTGCGATTCTGTTCTTAGTTAGTAATTAGGATTGTTCTCTTACAAAATATTTGTAATCTTATTATTATAGCTGTAGATCGTCAGAGATTTACAGAAAATCATTTTCAAGTTTATTGAAATATACAGAGTTAATGTATTGTTTGATTATAATCGGTTTGATTAAATTCGATATTAGTGTATTTTAGTTTGTTTATAATTATTATATTGTGTGCTTGTTGCATACATGAGAAGTCTTCCTCATTATTCTATCGTGGTAGCAGAGCTTGGTTATTTTGTACATAAATAAAACGTTGAATAAAACGAGAGGGAAAGGAAGACGTAAGCAAAAAGTTTGTAATATACAAACTAATGGTAGACTATCAAAAACGTCAGGGCGCAAGTACAGGTACCAAAGATATAATGCAAGCGTTCAGTTCACATACACAAAAATACAACAGAGGTCACTTCCAAGATAACAGATCACCACAAAGAAGATTTTCAAATGCAGGTAAAAGTACTAATCAAATGAACACGTACGGAAATCCGGAAAATCATTTCAGAACTCAAAATCCGGTAAAGAGATGCCTCAAATGTGGTAAAATTGGACATGTGGACCGATATTGTCGAAGCAATACATATCAAGTAAATAGAGGCCCAGGAGGCTACAACGGAAATTATTCCTCAAGAATGGCAGGAAGCTCAACAGTAGAGGACAATATAGATAGAAATACATTCAACGTTGAAGTAATGTCTATAAGTAATGTTGTGTAGTCTAACCTAGCCTAATCTGATCTATTCTAAACTATCCTATTAAGTATAAAATATGATTAAAAGTAAACGAGCAGATTGAATTGTATTCATGTAAAAATTATTTTCAAAAATCTGCCAACTCTTAACTGGAAAGGTGAATCCAGGAATGAGTGGGGATGCGTGCGAATATGTTCCTCTATTTTATTTGATGAAATTTAACCGTGAACCGCTATAGATTGAAAGATCCTCGAGCATTCAGATCGGGACCTTCGTACTTTTATCTCTCGTCCGTCACCTTTCCGCCGCGTGTTGAAACCGAGAATCGCTCCAGTTCAAACGCGTGGAAACACTTTGAGCATGTTACGGTTTACCGGCCGCGAACAGAGAATAGATATACAAGGCTGCTCTGCTCGTGCCTGACATTTTGGTACCTGGTAGAACAGAGGCGAAAATATGTCTCGTTCAGACGTAACTCGCGGGGGCGGCGACGCGGCAAAGTAAATTAGGTCTTGATCCAATCTTTTGACCTATCAACGATACTCGTCGGTCGGAATGTAAACGCGCCGCAACATTTTCAAAGAGCCCCGACTCTCGCTCCAGTTTCAAGGAATTTATCGATCCCGGAAGACTGCATCTGCATGATCCACGACTCATAATAAGGCGATTTGTACCCGTCCGGTATCCGTCATATTCTTGCAGGAATTCGTCTTACGAATTCGCCCCCGTCGACGAAGAATTTTTATCAAAACACGATCTATATAATAATCTATTTAATAAAAATGAAATGCTGCTCGTTGGTCACGACATCACGTGAGAACGGCTGGACCGATTTGGCTAATTTTTTTTTTTAAATTTTCGTTGTAGTCCGAATCAAGTTTGTAGGGAAAGAAAAATTGGAAAATTCGGGAAATAATGAAAGTGTTTTTTTTCTATGAGATTTTTGTATGAACTCAAGACCATAACTCACTGCATAATTCTTTTTTTCTTTTGTTCGTTATAGTTCTGGAAAAGCTTTCAGAAAAAATAAATTCGAGACAATCACAAAGGAAAGTAGGAAAATTCGGGAAAACAGCAAAAATCATAATTTTTGAAAGGGTGCAAGTATTATTGGTTCCCAATAAGAAAAACATTGATGTCAACGAATTGAATTTCAAGATTCAAATTGAAAGTGCTTCACAAACGAATTTATTAAAATTGGACAGAACAACGTCTGTCGGGTCAGCTAATAGAACATTAATAATAAAAATAGAGAGAAATGCTTAGACAACGAATTCAGCATAACAAGAAAACAGCATATCGAAACATCTTACGTTTCGTGTCGCTTCTAAAGTCGCATCTACGCTATAATTATTATACAAATGGCCAAGAGTGTACATTCTAATTGACTATGTAAACTTGTTGACTGCGAGAGTTCCCTCTTCCTTGTACTACGTTCGAACGACAAATTGCTAATATTTTTAACCGAGCGTATCGTTTCTGTGCACAGCAAAGTGCACGGTAAAGTAGACAACATCACCGCGGTGCCTCTTAACAGGAAGCCATTTTCGAAAGACACTTCCCCCGCAAACGTGGCATCGTTCGTCGTCTAAAAACGAGAAGCGACCGGCGCGGCGAGCAGGAAAATAAGCATTCAAGCACATCGGCGAGGCAGAAAAAAAATGAAACATTCAGTCGCAATCGCGACTAAGTAAAGACGCAGTCGTAAAAGTTAGGGGTCCGTGACTCGTAAAAACGAAATTGCCCGAGAGAAGAAGGACTTACGGATGGTCCGTTGACGAGGAGGACGGCGCGCCGCGGCGGAGGACAGATTCGATGAGCTAACGTGATTTCGAGTCTTTGTATCCGTCTTCCAATTACATTTAAATTGGAGCATTTGCTGAAAAGGAAGGGGGCAGACGGAGGGGGGGGGGGGGGAAAAAGTTTCTATCGACCTAGTTTCGTTGCTTCGCCCCGGGTCCCTAATTTGGTTGGGAGCCGAAGGATTTCCGTGGAACTTTCCAATTAATCCCTGACCACTTCGGATTGCGAGAGAAAAGGAGGGAGACTGTTCCCGGGGAAGTTTGCACTTGAACATTCCTTTTGTTTCTCGTTTTATTTATTTTTTTTTTTTTTTTCGGAGGCGTCTCGATGATGGACCTACGCGAATTTCGGATGTTTGGCTGCCGGAGAGAGAGGCTGCTAGCTATGTAGATGTAGGTACCTAAAGGCGCCTAGGCCAGGAGGGTGGAAACTTCGACCCGTCCTCTCGAAATGTCAAAGGTTGCCGCGCAAGGCGCATCGACGTATCCTCGTTTTCCAGGAACCCAGACGAAACTCGTCGATCCCATTGTTCCTGCTCTATCGTCGGCGAATAATTATCATCGCGATCTCTCGCGGTGTTTAATCGCTCGGCGAGCCTCGATACCTCGAGGGGCACGCGTTTCGGAAAAAGTAGAGTTCGGTACACACATCAAAAGATTAATAGGCTCTCGTCTCTCATCCGTTGTCCTATAATCTATTTATATTATTCATTATCCGTTGCATCGTTATTTCGCTGGGCTCTAGCTAGTACCCCTCTACACTCTCCTAAAATTTTCATTTATCCTCACATCTTTAACCGAATAGGTGGAAATGGTTTGTGGAATGAACTTCTTGTTGAAATTTGATAAAAGTGTTATTCAAAAAATTCTTGGCGACTTCATTAACCACTTTTGATCTTGCGCAATCATCTCCGATGTAGATTCGAAGCAGCCGAAGAATTCAAGGACTCTGAATTCGTTGGAATTATTCAATGAGGAGATACAATTTTATTGATATGCGTACAGTTTGTATTTTGCATAAGGATCCGCCGTTTACTAATGACGAGTATCCTTGGGAATCATCGGGCGACTTCTGGCAGAGACTGAAGTGTTCCTTTAATTCCCATAAACTGCAGAAGCAGGCTTCTACTTTGTTTGATCCACAAACATTGGCAGGCTTGCGTGCACTCGATAACGTAACCGCGCGGAATCCGTGAATCGCTCGGAGATTAATTACTCTGTTTTCATTCAGCTCGGCCGCGCAATCGAATATCATCATGGAAGTGGTTCCTCCGGGAATTAATGCCTGCCATCGCGCGCAATGGTTTCCGTGCAACGAGACACACGCCGGAATCACTCTTTACGATCTTTCATCTGGGAGATGATGATCGTCCTTTTGTCCTCCCGCGGTTTATTTAATTGTTCTCCGGTGTCGTCGTTCCGTATAGATGGTATTTACGCGAGCGTTATTCCTTGAACTTCAAGCCTCGGAGAAGGATCGTAAAAATTTTCAAATGAAGAGAGGAAATTGCTCGTGGAATGTCAAAGGAGCTGCATCGAAAGCTCGGAACTTTACCGGAGGATGGATGGATGTATATGTCGGGAAAAATGGATCTCTCGAGTCCTTCCACCGGCATTAAATGGTTGCTGGGCTTCTTCGATGTGTATGCTCCCCTACGTTGAAAATTACTGTGCAGCTTTCGATCGGCGAAATGCCCACTGTCCGGGAGTTAAATAATTCACGCGTTCGCTACCGTTTATTCCAGCAATTGCTTTCGGAGATGCAGTATTTCAATTAACAAATTCGCAAACGATTTTTATCTATTGAAACTTGTTAAAGATTTTAGTCCGAGAATGTTTGTGAAAGGCCTAAAATGTTCTATTCATTCTATCAGTTCTATTAAGATCTAATTAAATGATCTGCGCGTAAGTCAGTGAAAAAATAGAATTACAAATGAAAAAACCTGCTGTAATTTAATCTCTCTTTTTTTTGCTGGGCTACTGGAACGAGATCGGCTGCGTTTACCGCGAGCAAACATCATTTCCATCGATTCTTAATTGCCTCAATAAATTGTGCTTCAAGGACCGTAAATATTTGGCAAGTTATTTCGCTTGGTCTGGTATAAAAAAACAAAGGTCAGGGAACGTAATTTAAAGAGAACCGTTCGATATTGTTCTTTTTTTAAAAGGTCTTTTCGTGAGAGACAGCGTTGTACCTTTTTCCACGAAAATAATTCAGCCGGCCACCGAGAACGCGCGGAAATTACCGAATGACGCGAAACAACAATTGCACTCTAACAATAGAGCCGGAGGAATGGAGTAGAAGTCGAGAATAGACTGTCGATGGAGTTGGTTCGATAAGTGCTTCAACCGAGCAAACTGGAATCGCACAATGCCGGGAATCAAATGTAATAGACTGCGGATCTTCATGCAAAATATAAATTGTCGGAGTCGACCGTACCAAACGGATGTTCGATAAAAATATTATTATTTTTAAACATGTAACAATATTTTTAAACGCTCCTGATGTTTTCGTAGGTTTGAATTCGATTGTAATTCATTTTCTAAATATGCATAAAATCCACAGTCTATTTGTATCATTAGCAGACTCCGGATTTGACTGGAAAACGAAATCAGATGAAAATATTTAAATGGTTTTTCTATTTTCATAATTATCACAAATGCGTAAAATGAAATATTTCCTGACCCGGGATCCCTAGTAGAAATATTACACATTTAACAGTAGAACTACCGAGCACTAAACGCAGTTGGCATACATTGCCTGCTAATAATGACAATATGGCATTTATTTAGATTTCGTACACGGGATATTTAAATATGTACTTCAATAGAGAAGTTTACTAAAAAAATTTCTCAAAAAAACATATTTATACTTTTAATATTTCTAATCGAAAAAAATTCGCAGTTAGTCGTTTTGACTTGTCCGGTAGTTCTAGTATTAAATAACTGTCTGGTAGAAGCTAGTTCCGCTTTTATCTAGTTCTTGTGGTCGCTGAGCCGTCAGTGAACACATTAATTTAGCTCGCACGGTGTTCCACCCCGAATTTTCGTTAGTTCGCGGATCAACGCCAAAATCTCTGCGAAAGCCGGGCTCAAGAGCAAAAACTAATGAGACAATGATGTTCCCGGAGCCAGCTCGAATGTAATATACGAACGAGTTCGTGTTTACTGGTTTCCACTGACCTCAGACACGCTGGCGCTTCGATAAAATACAATTTTCAGCTACGCGCTGTCCCATTTATCCCGGCTGCACATTTATCCGAGCGAGGTGTCCCAACGCCATTAATCTTCCGCGATAGAAATTCACGATGAACAGCCGATAATACTTTCGCGCAAGATCGGCCAGCCGAATTGATTGATTGTGCGATCTCGTGCTCTTCAACGTTGCAACGTCCTTCAACGTTACAACGCTCTTTAGCGTTACAACGATCCTCGGATTAGTAATGTCCCGATAATGTTGAAACTTCGCCACCGAGAAGTCGCTTACATCGTTCACAGAAAAGAATAACGAGTAAACGAGACATCTTCACAAGTGTATTATTAAGACAATACTGATCCAGTGATCGAATTACGAATGCAACATGCACTATCATATTCGTGACATTTTTCTGATTAAAACGAGTCCAAACACGACACGGTTTGAATCACATTTGTGGAATCTCGATTACGCGAACTAATCAGTGGAGAGCATGAGTGTTCGAATGATAGATACGTTATTTAGCTAGTGTTAGATTAAATGTATGAATCACTTTAAATTGAGACTGATTAAACGGTTCAAATCTTCGCATAATCATCGGGGCTCCATGATAACCACGATTGTACCAAGTGAACCTGCTCCGAACTATGCCATGTTTGGACTCGTTTCAATCAGAGAAATGTCACGAATATATCGGCGATGGTTTCATGAAGAAACAATGGAAAACCAGAAAGCGATGTTATCGGATTAGTATAGTTTTCGATCGGATTTGTGAAAGCGTTTGAAGAGAACTCACTTATTTCTGCACGGTGTGTGTCGATTTTCCACGGGACTGAGATGGGAACCGTGTAGCAAATAAAAGCGGAAGAGCCGGAAGATCTCTATAAATACGTCTGATACGCGAACGTCATGGGAGGTACATTCATGCACCGGAAGCACGGCTCTCGTTGTGGAACGGACATAACGCGAATCCTCATTTTCTGATTTGTACGACTATAATAAACCTGGACATGTCGACATTTCATTCGCGAGTTCAATTAAGGAATTGATTAGATTCCTCGGGACTTTGGAGCCTGCTACCACGTCGTTCGACGCGTTAACTAGAAATTACAATCGTTTCGACATACTCTCCAATACGAATTTTTCTCGTCCTTTCTATCGTGCGATAAAAGTGATAAGAAACGTCACGGATATCGAACGTCTCCGCGACGAATGGAATTTGATCCTGCGTCGCAGAAAAAACATTCTTTGAACATCCGTGCACGTGAAGTTATGCTCGGAGGAACAATAGCGAGCGAGGACGCGTGACAAAAGCCACATAACCGATCCGATAAACGCGTGATTCTTTTCGAGAAGAATTAATTAAAAGCAGCTACGACCTCGTCTGAAAACCAGGAGAAAAATGTCAATCGATGATGGCTGTGCTTGTTCGAGGATCCGGAATCCTGCTTCCGGTCTGGCTATTAAGGGAAGCGTTTCCTAATTGGATTATTATAAGTCGTCGCGTATCTTCAAGAAAGAAAAATAGAATTCGTGAGGAGATTACGAGGATTTCGAGAAACGAGCCGTCGAGAGGATCGTTGAAGATAAATGAAGGTACGCGAGATCCCTTAGTTAACCTGCTCGCGATCATTAGGATACTCGTGTTCGGTAAAAGCTCGATTAGCCACTGAGATTGCATACGTCACAATGCTTCGATCCGCTTCAATTAATTGTTCATTAATTTTTTTACACTGATTTGCTGAGGTACACGCACACAATTTAAATTAAACCTTCAGCAGTTGAGTAGCTAGACAATTTAGCTGAAACTCTGATAGATTATTCAGAGACACAATTTCATTTGGCTGTAAGTGTTTATACACTCCTTGTTGAAGTGTGATAAATAGGCTACGTATAATAAATTATTTTCAAGATACTAGACAGACATCGCTTACCAGAAGTGCATAAAATTCTCAGTCAGATGATAATTTTACTGGTCAAGGACACAAGAAAGTATCCAATTTAAAGGAAGCATCGCGAGCTAAGTAGTTAGACGTTTCCATTAAAACATTGGATCAGATTCAAATAAATCTTCAGACACACAATTTTGTTTCGACATTCGCGCTCCTTGTCGAGGTACAATAAATCTACTGTCCAAGGTCAGTGGACCCAACCCTCTCCATTCGACTCTCCCGCACGAAAGTTCGACCCTCCCCGTTTGCAGGACCCTCGGGTTCCAATTGGTTTCGCCTTAGTAGCTAGGAGAACGATCTCGAGAAGCCTAATGTTTCACGATCCGACCAGTTCACGTGACTGCAAAAGTGGTTTTCAGATAAGGATGGATCCGGCACGCTATCGTCGAACAATGTTTACACCGAGGGTCACGAACGTCGCCTTGAAACGCAGCCCAGAAGAAGGGCACTTCCGCTCGGTAGGAGCTCGTTGGTTCCCGTAGCATTCGCTTTGGCGACGATTCGCGATACTTGGAACCTCTCCAAGGCTGTTCGTCCTTCAACTCGAAGCCCCGTTCCATTCGCGAGGAAGTTATCTTACTCTTCCACGATCAGTTTTGCCAGAATGGATAGAGAATCTCGACGGACAAATGCTCGTGGCCTATCCTCCGAGGACAACTTCTGCAAAAAGAAAGAATCCGAGTCAAGCTGCTCAGACAGTAAAGAAAAGAAGGCGCAAGAGTGTTCGAAAGATCAGTTGCCGGAATGTCCTCCCTCGGATCTTGCGCTAGCTGATCCCAAGCCCTCGGGTCCTTGCGCGACTTCTGTCGATGATCCTTGTTGCACACCATGCGCTCCTCAAGTCCAAGAACCTCAGCCCCCCAAGTATTGTTCACCTTGTTTGAATTGCCCCGACATAGGTAACATTTCATTACACATAGTTTACTCCTAGACTGTAGATCATTCTGCAAAATATAAAAATGTTTATCGTATAAAACTGAATTGTTTCTAGCTAGTTTGATTCATAAAAGTTTTATGATCATACTTGTGACTCTTGTCCGATCGAAACGAGTCTAAACACGACACCGTTAGGTTCTCGCTTGCTTGTTAAACACTATATAATACTGTATATAATGTTTAACACTATTTAATACTATAGTCAATTTATTTATAATGTTTATTTTACGATTATTGAGATTATAAAGGTGTTTTCATGGGAATTAATTGAATACATTTCTTTATTCTAGCATATATTATATATAATAAATTTAATATTGTTATTTTTATAATAAAATACACATCTTTATTTATGTTTAGCGTTAATCCACGATAGAAGAATTGAACCTGCAAAAATGGTTCTAATTATGTCGTGTTTGGACTCGTTTTAATCAG
Organism: Lasioglossum morio; assembly: GCA_916610235.2. NCBI lineage: Eukaryota > Metazoa > Arthropoda > Insecta > Hymenoptera > Halictidae > Lasioglossum > Lasioglossum morio. The sequence goes on from OU744323.1 coordinate 1,735,186, forward strand.
AAAAATGCCACAAATATGTTGACGAAAGTTTCGAAAATAGTTTCCACTCGTGTGAAAGAAAAAAGTGGAGGCGATGCATTTATCATTCTCGAGTGAGTCATCGTTCTCGAGCAACTTGATAAGTAGCAACAAGTCATTGCATGTGCATAACGACAAGCACCACTGATCGAGATATAATTTCGATGAACAAAACCGACAATAGAACTTAAAAGGAAATTGTTTACGTCACGACAGTGTATTTTGCAGAATGCATTCACCTTCTTCCTTAGGGAACGTTCTAGGAAAGTTTCTTGGAAAATTTAGTGTGTCACACACCAGATAAAATGCGTCACGTGTCATCACCGATGCTCCTCCCGATACCGAATCGATAATTTGACTGTTACGCTGTCTCCCCGGAGGCGTTTTTTCCCCTTTGTCCTACTCCCGATCTGCACGAAACTGTTGAATAACATAGATAAACGATGCACGGAGATAGCGTATCAGATAAAAAGCCTTTTAGAAGAATTGCCTATACGTAGGGAGGCAGCGAGAGATGCTCAGTTGGTCGCGCGTCTAACAATACGGTGCGTGGTTTTCTATGAGCGTAGACACGTCCGCCGAAAGGCTTTGGAAGTATCTGGTGCTTTTCGTCGCTTTTCCGGTGCTAGTCGTCGTGTCCAGCCTTACCTACTCGAACGTGAACCGCAAGAGGAAGCAGCCGAGACAGGAATTCGTTGATGTCCCGTATTTGCGGCGACTAAACAAGGTGTGCCATTTTTACCATTCCTATGCGCTACCTTCCTCCTCGACGGTTAACGAACGCGACTATCCACGTTGATGAATTCACTGAAATTAGGCACGGTACATATTTTATGCAAGAAACCTGTTTTAACCCTGCATTGCTGGGAGAAATATTTAATATTAAATTCTTGAAAATCTTGTGAGACCGTAAAAAGGTGATTGTCAAGCAGTAAATATAATCAGATTGATAAGAATTGTCTTCGACTCACTGGGGATATCCTGTGCGAGTAATGCAGGGTTAATTGTATCTGAATGCAGGCTGTCTAAAAAATGTTTTAAGGAGTTATTAACGATAAACACGATCCTTAATCATAGTTCGCGAAAGTGTTCAAAGTTTGGAACTGATAGAACAAAGTTTAATTTCACGGTAGAAGATCAAGATTCCTTGAAATGGAGTCCGCATTTTCTAAAAGTAACGAAGGGTTTCTAATTATTTCCGTCTGGAAAGCGCAGGCTTTCCACCGATTCGTTTTCGTAACGCTGTCCGCGCGGAGTTAATCCATTTGCACGTCCCACTGATCGATTAACGAAGTCTTACCGATTCGCTCGCCGTTGCCGCAAGAATTCCACGTTTCCTTATCGTCTCTCCGTTCCTCCACCCCCACTCCAGCTTCCTCCACGTTCTCGTTCCGTTCGATGATATTACATTTTTTTTTTTCTCGGGATCGATTGTCCCTTGCCGAGTAATTTATAAATACGTTCCTTCGATAGCCTTTCCCATGGGGCGACGGCAAGCACTCGTTTTTCCACAACCCCGTAAAAAATCCGATATCACCGCACGGGTACGAAGTGCCAGACCCATACGCAGCGAAGACCGGCGAAGAAAAGGAAGGCTAACTGAACCCGTGACGTTCTAAATTCAGTTAACATCTGTGATATGTTAGCGGAACAGTATTGTAAACTGGCGGATCCTGTTTAACTTTCCGTCGAATCGTGCGATGCTGCTACTTTTCATCTTATTTTATACCTGGATCTGGATAATCGATCGCTGAATTACTTTTTCTTTCTGTTTTGTTCCGAAATAATAGGTCTCGCAGATTGTAATAGTTCAAGGAACATTTTCTGTAAATAAAATCACGGTGACGGGAGAATCATGATTTCCTGGTAATGCTAAAATTGAAATATCTCCTAGAATAAAATAATCCGTATTGTTTTAATTCTAAAGCTATCGAGCATCGAAAGCAACTGTTCCCCTATAAAAATGGCAAGGTTGGATTTACCAAACATTTCCAGAAAAATGTTAAAGTACCATTCCCATTTGGGGATATTTTTTCAATCGATGATAATAATTATTATCCTTTCAATATTAAATTAAACAAACCCGGTTCATTGATAATATTAGTTTATGACGGCAGGCTAAAAATAGGCAGGTTTGGCGTACGATACCGATGACGTTTCCGAGACGTCATTTCAGGGCAAGGAGTTAAAGGAAACTTACTCGAGGAAAGGAACTTGGCATCACGATTGCTGCCACGAGACACAAACATCTGGAACTGTTCTCGAGACGTCGTCGTTACAACGAAACAAGTGGTGTTGGGGGATCTAACGAGCCTGCTGTGTTATTACACCCCTCTGCTCACCGAGAAGGCCAATACAGCAGCTTGAACACGACGACTCAAATAAACAGTCATCCTTAGTTTTTCTACAGTGTAACCAAACAAACTGGAATCACCTTATTTATTACTAGACTGCGCATTTTATGCATTTGTGATCGCGATTTGAAGCGGCAAAAAGATTTCAAGAACCGAGGAGTATCAAGACATCACTTCTCCAACCAACATAAATTATTGAAGGAAGAAGGACATTGCTAAGTGACTCTTGTATTTTGCAGTGAATGTAGACAATTTTGATTTTCCGTGAAGACCCACAGTCTATTTATTACTGAAAGATCAAATTCACGGATTACTCTTCACTATTTATGAGGAAGTTATTTAGGTGACTCATTTAGCTCAGACATCCTGTGCAAGCAGATATCAATTTTCTTTATCCTATGGGACATTACGGATTACAACGAGTTCCTCGAAGGCAGAAGGTCGCCGCTGAACGAGCATTGTCCCCCTTCTCTATTGCCCGAAGAAATCTTTCGGTTTGCGTCATGTGCATACTTCCTAATGTGGTTTGACGTCACGACGACGTCTCTGTTGGCCGTCACGGATGGTTTCGAGAGTCCGTTCCTCTCTAGGAACCGCCGGAATCAGCCGCGAAACCACCGCCTCTGTCGCCATCGCGATTCCATAGCTGCGAGCCGCCTAATTAGCGGCCGAGCTCGAGTTCGGGTTAATTAAACGACACCCGTCCCGTTCAATGAGATCGTGGACAACGGGACACGCCTCGATGCCAGGATCTCGAGCCTCTGAATGAGTTAGGCGACCTTCGCGTATCCTTGACGCCATTAATCTGGGACAAGCCGCGATCCTTAACACGCTGATCGCCCCGTGTTAACGCTAAACATAAATAAAGATGTGTATTGTATTATAAAAATAACAATATTAAATTTATTTATACTTCGTGCGATTTTTATTATAATGTATGCTAGAATAAAGAAATGTATTCAATTAATTCCCCCATGAAAACACCTTTATAATTTTTAGTGATTTGTACAGGCTTGCTTCATTCGTTTGAACGATCAAAATTCATAACAATTCTATTACTTGTATAAAATAAATTAATATACATTTCTACTAGTATTACAACTGCAGATCTTTATGCAAAATCGAAATCGTTCGCATTGATTGCAGGATACAGGAGACGTACCGACATTTACTTCTTTTTTTAAAAATCGCGATCAGGTGAAAGTAGAACAGGATTTAAATTTTTTTTTAATGTCTTCCCTATTTCTTAGTATACTGAGAAAGAAGCGATGAAACAACATGAAAAATAAATTATAAAAGATTATAGACATTGTGTTATATTTTGTATTGACTGTAGCCGCAAAAGGAAAATCGTACGGCAAAGGTGTAATACTCGTTAAGGATTAAACCGCTGCACCGAGTCTGCTTATGAACCAGGCCTTACGTCTCTCCTCGTTCTTCGCGTAACCATTGAAACGACCCAGAGGCATTTTCCTAGGGAGCAATATTTTGTTGGTCCCGGCGTTTGAGTCTTTTGTGCGAATCAAACCGCGCTTGTCTATTCATAAAAATGTCCCTTGTATCGCGGCCCGGCTCACAAAAGCGAGAACGGTATTTACCGTCCATCGAGCGACCCCCTCGCCGCTTTTGTGTCAAATCACAGGGAACGCCGTCGCTAACCTTCCGCAATCTCTGTCCTTTTGATAGGAGAATTTCATTCTTCTCTCTCGCCGCCCGTATATCGGCCGAATTTCGTCGGCCCTGCACGGTAACATTGTGGATCCAACGTCGACGAATATTCAGTGGTAGAAAGAGAGAATCAGAGAGAGAGAGAGAGAGACAGGAACGTCTATCTGGCAGGTTGCGCTCTCCGTTAATGTCAAAGGTCAGTTTTCTTCATCAGCGACGCATACGCGCGGCAGACCAGGTCGCCTCGATACAAATTTCAACGTAACCTCGCGCATTCTACCTGTTCAATTTGCGCGAATGCATTTCACCTTGCCGCATCGGCGGCGTCTGATACCGTCGTTTCATCATCCGGCTCTCATCAAATTAAACCTTGCACTTTGTACACTAGCCGTGTTACTTTTTACTCCGTACTCTTTTGAATAAATATAGCCTTCGGTGTCGCTCCTGCTGACAAGCTCCGAAGTCCGCCGCGCATAGTTGCGACAATCTCACGTTTTCAGATGCCCGGAAAAATCCGTGACCTTGCGCGTTGTCGAAGCAACTCATCTGCAATAGAAACGTGTTTCTCTCATTCGCAATATAGTTTTAGATCGAATCGCAGCTTGAACGAGAAGCAGAATTTAAAATGTTGAGAATGTTTGCAACATCCTTAAAGTAGAGGCTTTACACGGATTTAATTGAATCCCGCTGTCTCGCAATTTAATTCAGAGGTTTCGGATTAGAAGATTTTGCTTCAACGTTGTTGTAAAATGTGTTGGGTTTCTATCGCGTATGCTAGTTTATAATGAACGGCTAAAAATAATCAAGTTTGTCGTCCGAATTCCATGACGTCCCCGAGACGTCGTTTGATGGCAAGGGGTGAATAAATAGACTGCGGATTTGATGAAGTTATGGCAAAAATAGATGAGCGAAGAAGATAATTTTGAAGGCATTTTGAAGAAATATTTTTCACTTACTAAAATCGATTGGAGGAAGAAATACATTTTTATCTAACTGAAAATTTTGAATAGAAAGCTCCATATGCTGTGAATACATAATAAAATGAGATGGTATTATTGTAAGATTCGAATTCCACTTTGGCACTCTCCGTTCCAGTTTCAATGAATTTTCCGTCCGACGGTAAGTGTGTCACGTCGTTTAAATAATTGAGAGTCATGCGAGCAATAACTGAAATGGGACCGAATTATCTATTAATGAGCCCGGTCGCTTCTAATCTCACGGTACGCGCGCGTTAGAACCTAAAGAATTCAAATGGTGCTCGCTATTTTTACTCGGCTACCGTCAATCCTCCCTCGGCCCTTAACAAGCGTCTTTCTCTCCTCTATAAAAAGATGATACTCGGAAGGGTGTTTGAAAGCGGTGTCGAGCGAGAATAAACAAGCCTCGTTCTTGCTCGTCCACTTCGGCGGTGAATGGAGTGCGCGGCTTTCCTGCATGATCCTCGGCGAGGAAGAGTACCGGGTCACTCGAGACCCGAAGGAACCATCCTCCAAGTAACAATGCTTCCTTTCACTCGAAAATCCGTGTCCCCTTGCTTCCTGCACCGAGAATATTCTTTAGAAACGAAAGTACGAAGGTCGGTCAATGAGAAAGTTACCCCCACGACTTCTAACTTTCGTTAGAAAAAAGGTATTTAGGTGTCGCTAGCTGATAACACATTTTTCCCGGTCCACGGTGCATTGAAAGTGAAACATGGTAACAAATGCATTACGTATTCCTGTTAATAACAGAGGGCATTTAAAGGTTTTTAAATAACTTTATGTACTTAAAATTGTAATGTAGCCTTGAAATTTATAATTTTTCTGTCGCAATATTTGCTGCATATTTCATGAGACTCTGTCATATTTGAAAGAAGTTCGACAACTTCAACGAATGCTAGAAAACACCAGATTACGTTTGTTGTAGTGTTCTTTCAAGTATTAAGTTTCTGTCGCTAATGTGAATCTATATTAAACAATCCTCAGCCGTTAGTGCACAGGGATTGAACATTTTAATCTTTTTAGCCTTAGTAAACACTTTGAAATATTCTATTTCAAGAAACTAGTTGTGTAGGCACTGGAGTGACAAATTTCTTAGAAAACAATATTCCCACTTTCAAACTACAGATTCTACTTAGCCCCGTTGGTGCTTTGCACATGACCTGGCAGTGGCGAAAGGGTTAAACTATTCAGCCGAAGATGCTGCAAGGTATCTTCCGCTGTGCAAACGGTTGCATGCTCTAATGGGTTGCTCTCGAAGCGGCCCGAACGTGGAAAAAAGTCCCTTGCACCAAAGCATTTTGATAAAAAACAATTCTATATACAATCAGTACGTACTATTTTCACCGTTGGCATTCATTAATGAATTCAAATTCGATTTTCCCAAAACCAAAGCGCCAATTGATAAAATGTTCGTATTTTCCCTTAGATTTTGTGCCAGCTGTTTCTATTGTGTTCGATTGACAATAAAAATGTTATTCGTCCTTATCTCTTTGTCCCAAACGTTTCATTCGTTTAATTTAAAGTAATAAAAATTTATAGTGAATTCTCATTGTGCACATCCATCGAGAACTGTAGATTTTGTGCCACCTGTTTCGCGACACCCGGTATATCCGAAGCTTACAAGATTTTTTACTGTTGTTTGGGTCGCGACGTTCCCCCTAGCGTCGCGAGCCGCTACGGGGGGAAGCGTCTGACATTTTCCAGTGTGTACGAGCCTACGTCGTAAAGAGAGAGCCGCCTCTCTCCGAGAGAGAATCTCTCTCTGGTGTCGTGGCGCATCTGGTCTCGCGTCTTCTTGCTCGCTCGGGGGTTTTCGATCAATAGGCCAGGGAGGCGGCGGAGGCGGCTAACGGGCGGCCGTCCGTCCAGTGACGGCTTCGACGATTTGCATTGCTAATCGCCTGTAATTAAGAAGCTCGTGGAATTACTTGAAATACTCCCGGCGACGCTTCCAGCGTCTTCATCCAATCGCTTTGACATCGTTATCCTACGCGGAGCCGACCGAGATTTCGCTCGGCCTGTGAAACTACCTTTACAATCATTGGATCAAGAACGTACCAGTTTCTTTATTTCATACCGAACGAAACATTCTTTTATTTCGTAATTGAGATTATTATTGATGTCTGAGAAATTTAGGCTAGAAAGATTTTGTTTCGCGTAACTCGATTCAGAATTTTTAGACTGACATGGTTTAGCAAACTCGGGACACACTGGTCGTCATAATAGCTGTCCGCTCCACTCCTATCGGTTCCGACTTGTGACACAGATTCGGGTGGACAGCTACTATGACTGTGATGTAACATCACACTTTTAGTTCTCGACATTGTGAAACTTTATGGAAATTTATAATTCCTAGAATCTATCTTCTAATAACGAATATTAATCTTAATTTGTAGAAATTAGAAATTTCATTCGCGTATATACGTGAAATGAATATTTTTAACCTCTGCTGAGATTCATAATTTTTCGTTATTTGATCATTTAGTGTGTTCACGTAGTTAGTCAACCTGACAATTTAAAGTTAACGTATGTCTGCGTACGCTCTGAAGCTTAAACATTGCCAACAGAGGAATAACTTAACCCTTAAATGCATTGTGTTGCCGTTTGGCAAATAGATTGTATTGCTTAATAGAATACATAGGCATAAATAGAAGCTGTAAACAAAATATCGTGCATTTAAGGGTTAAAAGAAACGAACCAGAGTAGATTTTGAAATCTTCATCGGGAGGCAGACCAGTTGTGAAACGATAAGGAGTTGGTTAATTGAATATTTACCTCGATGTAGCCCAGAGAGAGAGGGAGAGAGGGCTCTCGCGCCCCACGGTTCCGTCCCTGGCTCAGGACCGCCGGGTCACGGGGGGCAGCAAGGGGCGCTCCGATTGGTCCAGCTCGATTTCGCGGGTTCGAGAAGTCGCGCGTGCTAACGGGCCCGCCAATCGGAGCGACCTCCAGGCCGTCAGTCAGTGGCCGCGCGTTGCCCACGTAACATCGTATGATTTTCTGGTTGTGCCTGCCCTGGTCGACTCGATAAACCTCTTTGTGGCTTCAAACCATCACCGAAACATCCTCCGCGACGCTTTGCTCTCCTGTCTCCATTCAATCTTGCCTGGTATCGCGTCACCTTGTCGCAGCCGTGATTCGGTCGACCCGTATGCCATGTCTCTCGAATTGTCAGTTGATCTCGACACTCGGACGACGCGAGACAAGTGAGAAGTGCGAGAAGAGTGTGTCCCTTTCTTCGAGGAGGCTGAAGTGTGACGTCTGAAAAAGATATCGTAAATGGAACATTGGTCGTCTCGGTAGATAATCTTGGTAGACTGTTTTATCGGCATTGCCGGTCGCCGGTTTTTCATTGTTTCGTCATCGAGAAGTGCAATCCAGGTGGATGTAGGCTTCCCGCGGTTCGGCCGAAAGGTGTGGCGCGAAAAGCACACGGCGGACCAGGAGGACGAGCTCGTCCGTCGCTTTGCCCCATTTCCGTGACGCCCCAAGGTTAAGGAAACCCTTTACCTGTAAGTACGTCGATATAACGTCTTCGAATCTGTTCCCGAAGTCCCTGTCCGATTACCGCGAGTGTAGAAGACCCGACCGCCCCTCGAGCCGCAGGGAATCCGTCAGCTGAGTCTACGCTGGGAACGATCGACTCGGATCTGACAGGTTGCGGTCCAATTGGGGCACCCGGTTCGGTTCGCATATATTTTCAAATGCGATTCCCAATCCTCCTAAAACGTGTGTCGTCGCGACATGAGACGCGAATGCAAGTTCGAATGGGATTCCACGGTTATAAATACGAATCGTGGATTCCCGTCGGATTGAAAATTCGTAGGTTAAGGTGGCCCGATTCCACGAATTCTGATAGAACCGTGGAATCCTCTAACTGTGTAACATTAACGCTACATAGAACTACTGGACAAGTCAAAATGACTAATGCGAATTTTTTTCGATTAGAAATATTAAAAGTATAAATATGTTTTTTTGAGAAATTTTTGTTAGTGAACTTCTCTATTGAAGTACATATTTAAATATCCCGTGTACGAAATCTAAATAAATGCCATATTGTCATTATTAGAAGGCAATGTATGCCAACTGCGTTTAGTGCTCGGTAGTTCTAGTGTTAATCGTTGTACTTACGGCTCAGAAACGTATTATTCGCGATGATGTTGCCGTTGATACTTTTAACACTTTACCTACGGGAAGCCTATTAATAAGTTTTCGAATAATTGCGCTGTACCAAAATAAAGCATAGAAAATTTTCGTTTACATTGCAATCTTAAATGAAACTATTAGATAACGTTATTGAGGGCGACTTGTTAGGTTACAATAAAAATTGCTGTTGCTATTGAAGGTTCTATTAAAAAGTGTTTAGCCATGTACCATACATTTTTTTCAAAGCTATGGAACAATCACCGGTCGGTAATGTGTTAAGGATCAGGTTGGAAATTGCAACGCAGCACAGGTGGGGTATATAAATAAGTGGCTTACGCAATAATTTGTTTATTGCCGAACTCGAGGGACCAGTAATTCGATTCCTCGTCAGGCATTATTATTCGCGGCCTGTAAATCGCTTGCGAGCTCGACGGGAATCGGGCATCAACCGATTTACGTCACGCATTGTTATTATTGGCAAATTGATTCGCGATTCCTGTCCGCTCAAGATGACTTCCGGTTTTGACTATGTTACACGTTGAAACCCATACCTTATTTTTTTGATCGAACAAATCCCGTTTGCATATTTCAACGATGTGTATGTATACATTCGTAATTCGTGCATATAATTAAATTTCATACACGAATATGCAAATTAAACGCATACCGAATCTACGTTTGTCGAGTTCAAAAATGTATAGCCGATTTAGGTGAGAAATTATGCTTATACGCTACCGGCGTAGAAATTCCTGAATATGAAATATATTTATAAACAAGTCAACGAGACCTGTTGTTAATTAAGTATAGAAACGAAACGCATACAGCATTCACATTATAATCAGCATTATAATTATATACGGGATATTGATACGAAAAATAATGTTTAGGTTTCATAAAAACGTAGCTGGCAAGGATGTTACGGTCTACTTGTTAATTGTTAATTGCATTACCGAAATCGATTAGAACATCATTATTAATGTCCACCGAACCGACCCGCGGTCGACCCCGAGCGAGGATTTGCGTGGAGCTGTGCGGCACAAACACGGCGATTCAGCATTTGATGTGCTTCAATTATAGACTGAGAAAAACAGGCAAGTCGATGGCTGGGAAAGGCCCTGTCTGTTCGCATAGCACGCGATCGTCCGTGTTTTTGTTTCCCACTGCTTATCTTCCCACCTGGTCGCAGATAAAAACAATCTTGTACCGTCGGTACCCTGTGATCCGCCGTTAATCATGGTGGCAGTTATCGAGCGGTCATCGGTCGTCTTATCAAACGTTTCGATCGTAGGAGCTGTGTCATGATCGGTCGTATTCTAACTCTGGTTTCTTTTCTTCGCAGGGTGGTGCTTATGGTACCATGAGGTTGCAAGCTGAAGCGGAAGCAGGGACCTTGGAACGACAAGAGCTTTTCCTCAGGTCGGTCAGAGGATAAACAACGACCGCAAAATGCTGATAAAGGAGTACCGGATACCGCTGCCTCTCACAGTGGAGGAATACCGAATCGCTCAGCTGTACATGATAGCGGTAACGGCAATGAAGTCTGACTGATAACTAGACCGCGGATCTTTATTTGAAATAAAATCTGTCCAACTCAATTGTTAGAAATTCAAGCTGAAAATGTACTTTCGCTTTGAATTTAAATTCGTTGTACCAATTGTTGTCTCGAATACATAAAATCCGCGAAGTCGTTTAACGCACAGATTGTTGAAACATCTATCTTCTTGCAGAAAAAGTCCCGGGAAGAGAGTCAAGGAGCAGGCAGCGGTGTCGAGATCATCGTGAACGAACCGTACAACAACGGTCCAGGAGGGAACGGTCAGTACACACACAAGATCTACCACGTGGGCAGTCATCTTCCCGAATGGTTCAAGAGCCTGCTGCCCAGGTCGGCGTTGATCGCCAAAGAGGAAGCGTGGAATGCCTACCCGTACACGAAGACACGTTACACCTGTCCTTTCGTGGAGAAATTCTCCATCGAGATTGAAACGTACTATTTCCCTGATAACGGCTATCAGGAGAATGTGTTCAAGCTCAGTGGCAGTGACCTGAGGAACAGAATCGTTGGTAGATACATGTAGCTTGTGACTGAAAGATAGAAACGTAATACGGATATTAAATTGCATAGATCATGTTGTTTATATTATTCAATTTTAGATGTAATCGACATCGTCAAGGACCAATACGTTGGTGATTACGTAAAGGAGGAAGATCCAAAACTGTATGTATCTCAGAAAACCGGAAGGGGACCGCTGACGGAATCATGGTTGGAGGACTATTGGGCAGACGTGAAAGTATATACACTTTTATGTGCGCTTAGTCACGTTAGAATCAGCTGACCGATTTAAATCACTCGATGGAAAACTATCTCCAACTGATACGATATTTGTCGAGGTGAAATTAAACGGTCAATTGACTCTTAAGCCGGTTTCACTCGAGCGTTGAATCGGCGGACGTTACGACGGACGTCAATGTTGACGCACGTTATTTATGGTAAAAATGAATAGGTCAAATACAATATTGTAAAGACATCAGAAGAATGTAAAGACATGGTATTTTCGGCTTGTTAAAATGACTAAGGCGACGGTGCACGTTGTAACGTCCGTCTAACTCGCAACGTGAACGATGCTGATACGCTAGGATTCTTGTTTAGGGAAAGCAACAGCCAACGCCGTCCGGGAAGTCTTTAATGTGCGCCTACAAGCTTTGTCGCGTAGAATTTCGTTATTGGGGCGTGCAGACAAAGTTGGAAAAGTTTATACACGATATAGGTCAGTATCGTATCATTATGATTATTGTATTTTTCATATTCATTGATATCAGTGTCGCAGAAACGTTTATCCTTTATACCGCAGATTTTTCTGCCCAATACATAGTCGTTTGTTTCATTTTTTAGTTATTTCGTAGAGTTGGAATGAAAGTAGAGAAGAAGCGTTTGGAAATGCAGTCAATAGTACAATGAATGTTTCCAGCTCTGAGGAAGACGATGGTGCGGGCGCACAAGCAAGCATGGGCCTGGCAAGACGAGTGGAACGGTTTGACGATGGAGGACATCCGGGAGATCGAGAAGCAAACTCAGCTGGCATTGCAGAAGAGAATGGGTGCCGTGGAAGGAGGCGAAGAGTCCACGGACGAGAACCAGGACAATGCAACCTCCAACGTGACTCCCCAAGATTCAGAACGGCAAGTTGCGGCTACCTTAGCAGCTACCCTCGGAAGCATCGAGAAGAACGAAGACCTTCAGAGTCCACCGAGCATGAGGAAATCCTCCGACATAGGCATGACGAACACGGCCGGCAGTTCCGAGGGTGACATCAGTCCCGAGGACTCCCCAACCGAAGTACCTGAACTTAGGTAAAACTCGAAGTAAAATCAGAAATCTTTTTACTTTGGTGGATGTCTATTAGGGTGATCCTTAGCTATGCTATACGGCACAACAAATTTCTTTGGTTTTATCGCCCTGAATCGTGACACTTGGTGAGAAAGTAATGGAAGCAATCGGACAACGGGAACCAATGTTGTGTTTGTTAAGTTCTACGATTTTAGTAGTTCACGGAAAAATATTTGACACGTATTTTGTTATTGGCCATCATCCATGTTGAAAGGGTGATGTAAACAGCCTTTTTGTTTTTAACCACTTGTCACAATTTAGGGGCGTTTGACCGGAGAAAATCGAAAGTCGTAAAATAAGTACCACCCTAATGTTTATCCGTCCGGTGTTGTTACGATATTTACGGTGGTCGTATCTGTTCCAGAAGCGCTCCTGCTGAGGACAATACGGATTCTAAGAAATCATGGAAAAAGAACAAAGCGACGATTCACTCGCCTTCCTCGAACAAAAGTTTTGACATGCAGATCGCAAACTGGCGGATGGAGAGTATCGTCAGGGAATCGGAGTCCGGTAGCGAGGAAGAGTTCTTCGACTGTCAAGGTGAAATGTTCATTCATCTTGTTCAGCATGGTGTCTTTTAACTCTTTCAATAATCTCTAATCTATGATACTTGCATACAAGTAACACTTTGGCTGATGATACTCAACTTTGAAGCCGTGGCTCGGCGAATTTCTTGGACACTGTGTTTTGTATCTTCAACGGGGGTTATTCTTATTCTAGAGGCTGTTTTTGCGCGAATTTTCAAAAAGAATGAACTTGTTCATTAATTAGTATGAGCGTGTTTATGACCCGAACAAAAAGAAATTAGCAACTTTAATTATTTCGAAAAAAGTCAATCCAAAAAGTAAACGCAAAGAGTCTTTCAGAAATTCGCACCTTGGCCAGTAGATAATACAGCATGTGCTGGTATCTTTCGACATCTATTTGTGTTATGTGTACCCTCTCTGTTTTTTTTTAACTTGCACTCGACACTGCAGCTGGGTTCATTATACCTATTATACGTTCAGGTAGGACATGTAGATAAATCTTAGAACTACAGACGCTTTGAAGTGACTGTTGGATGACATTCACGTCAAGGATAAAGATCAACACTGACACTAGTGTTAGTATTCTGTGTATGAGTTTCTGACATTGCACGATTGCATTTATGCCTTTTTGGAGAAAGCGAATTTATGATTTCGAGAAATTTTTAAACCTATGGAAAGTCTGATCAGTTGTATTATAGGCAGACATGGGCATAGAATTCTACGCATGGAAATTCTAACAACGATTCTAACAGCATGGAATCAGCATGACTCTGTAGATCACAAGAGTAACGGATCTCTTTCTTAAAAGAACCATTCCTGTATCAAACACGACTAAATGCTACAGTACTACAGTTCTATTTTCTGCTTCTTGTGACCGCCTGTTCTGATCTGAGAGAGCCGAGAGACCTTGAATTCGTATTCTTCTCTTTTTTTTTCCTTTGTTGACGCGTGTCACAAACGTTTAAAAAGGCACAATGCATAAGCAATGTTAAAATTTTTGGTTGCACAGAGGACTTTGGCGATAACTCTTCATTAGCTAAATGGAGTTCTTTGGATCTTCTAGCAGAAGAGGAGGACAACACGTTTGCTACGTCCGCTACCGCAGACAAAGAAGGTAACAACACGATCGTTAAGTTACCACCATTCTCAGACAATTCGCAAACTCACGATTGAATCTCTCTTCGCAGATGACACGATATTCTCATCTTCTTATCACCAACGAATGGCTTCCGAATATAGCAGCAAAAGGTTGCAGATCTCCACATCGACCAGCATCGACGTCTCGTGTCCAACTACGCCACAACATTCCCCGACCCATCAGCCATGCAAGACCACCGTTCTTCTTATAGTGATGCACGCTGGAAGCGTTTTAGGTAATTGACACAGAACATTTTCTTTGCATGAAGATCCGCGATCTAAAAATAACACACGTTTCTAAATATTTCAGACGCTAACGTGGACCTAACTGCGAAAAAATCGGACATAACAACGTTCAAAGGGGCCTTCGAGTCGGTCATGAGACAACACTATCCTAGCATGGTCGGTCATGTCGCTATTAGGTTTGTTTCCTGCCCTTCGATCTGCACCGAAGGTCTTAGTATTTTATCGAGGTAAAATCTGATCCTTTATCTTTTACGTATCTCGTTCCTCTGCTGCAGTTTAATGTTCACAGTGTCGTAACGCATTCAATTTCAGTCTAAGTCCATACAGCTTTGATATATCGCCTTCTTGTGTGGATGCACCTCCAGTTACCAACGACACGATTCCGATTGGAGCGATTCCGCTGCTTGCTAGTTCCACGCCTGAATATCAGGACGCTGTTTCGCGAGTAATAACTGGAGCCAATCAAGTGTACCACGAGTTTCTAAGGAGCGACGAAGGACGCGGCTTTGCCGGACAAGTTTCTTTTATAGGGGACTCAGTAGGAGCAATTTTAACATTCGACGCTTTGTGTAGATCAACACACTCTAGACATAATAGTGAAAATAATATTTTGGATAGTCAAGGTGATAGTAACGACGATGGGAGACACTTGACAGCGCCTTCTCCCAGAAGAAAATCTTCTAGTGTAAAGTAAGTGCCCGGAAAACATGACTCGCGCGTGTTAATGTCTGCCGAGACGGTGATAATTCAATGATTATGTTAACATATTTTCGTTCTTGTTTCAGTGATCTCCAACATTCTAAACTGGACTTCGACGTAGGTGAATTTTTCATGTTCGGTACTCCGCTCGCTTTAGTTCTGGCGTATAGAAAAATTTCCGCGGCCGGCGATAAGAATAGCAACATAAGGAGACCATCGGTGAATCAACTGTACAACTTATTCCATCCTACTGATCCTGTAGCTGCTAGATTAGAGCCGCTGATCTCTGCAAGATTCTCTCTTCTTCCGCCGGTTAACGTGGCTCGGTATCAAAAGTATCCACTTGGGAATGGTCAGCCCTACCATCTATGTATGTATTCAATGTGCATACACAATTTTGTTTTCTATACAGCGTGGGAAATTTGAAATAAGTTGTCCAAATATCTCGCTTGCTATTATTTTATGTATTTATATATTTAAGAAAAGAAAGAACTTTTTACTTGGCTCCTGTTTCTTACAATTGAGGCTGAAAATTTCTATTTTGTATAGAGATCGGCCGTTTAATTATCAATAACAAGTGAGATATTCAAATGACCTATTTGAAATTCTGCTCCTTGCACAGATAAAGAAGACGAAGGATTTTATATATCGTGTGTTGCTTCCAGTGGAGGCGATTCAATCAAATGCACAATTATTCACGGACATGAATGTGTCGCATATAAGAAGACTATCTGATATATCGATCCACAGTACGATGTCCGGTATGGTAGAAAATATTCAAGTAGTAACCAATTGTACGTAAAAAGCAAATTTTTCTTGCTGAATCTTTCAGATACGAATGTTTTATTTTCTTGTAATCGGCGATTTGTTACAGTAACGCAAAAATGGTGGGGTGCAAAAAGACTGGATTACGCGCTTTACTGTCCAGAAGGCTTGTCGAATTTTCCTACGAATGCTTTGCCTCATCTTTTCCACGCCAGCTATTGGGAATCGTACGACGTAATAGCGTTCATTCTACGGCAATTGGGCAGATTCGATCTGCCGATACTCTCTAACGAAGAGAAAGAATTATCTTCCTTCCGTCCAGGTCAACCTAGAGAAAAATGGAACAAGAAACGTACCTCCGTTAAACTGAAGGTATTCACACTGGAACTACCAGACGAAGTAAAATGTTG
The DNA here is from genome assembly GCA_916610235.2 of Lasioglossum morio. Taxonomy (NCBI): domain Eukaryota; kingdom Metazoa; phylum Arthropoda; class Insecta; order Hymenoptera; family Halictidae; genus Lasioglossum; species Lasioglossum morio. The sequence goes on from OU744323.1 coordinate 1,751,524, forward strand.
CGTTTCAGATTTCTGTTGGGACGAACAATTTTTATTTTGTGTAAAGATCCACGCTCCGATCATTCGACATATTTTTTCGTTGTACTTATTACTGGACTGCGGATCTTTATGCAAAAGAAAAATTGTCGGCATTGATTGCAAGGCAGATTTATCAAGCTGTAAGAAATGTGTTAAGTTCTTGTAATCTTTTGGTTGTTTGAAATTACACCAACCCATTTTTGCCATAAATGCATAAAATCCGCAGTCACGTATCACATTTCTGTTTATTAAACTAGAATGTTGCTGCCAATCATAGAGCGAACGATGTAATTGTTAGAGAAGGAGCACCACAAGTGCTGGTTGCTAGATTCATGTACAGTCCCATAGACGTTATCGCGTTGAAAGGTGTGTTGAATACTGTATCACATAAATTACATACTGCAAAGGCACTGTACATGTACGATCGATTCTTTCAGGCGAGAAAGTGGACATCCACATCATGAAGGATTCTCCGGCAGGAGAATGGACGTACTTATCCACGGAGACAACTGACAAAAATGGTAGAATAACTTACAGGATACCGGACGACAAAGCATTGGGCTATGGACTGCATCCTATTAAAATGATTGTCAGGTAACGCGAGTAAATCGAGCGACTATTGAGAAAGTATTCTAGATATTCTACAAACGAATTTCTCCTTCTAGAGGTGATCATACATCGGTAGACTTTTTCATGGCTGTGATTCCACCGAAAACGGAGTGTGTGGTGTTTAGCATAGACGGTTCGTTCACTGCGAGTATGTCTGTCAGCGGGAAGGATCCAAAAGTGAGAGCGGGAGCTGTGGACGTTGTCAGGTACCACCTAAAATCCTGTTAACACAAAAATAAGATGAATTATCCTCTATTTATTCTGTTTTGCTCAACAAAAAGTTACGAAAAAAATGTATGAACATTCTACCTAATAGCACACACGACTGTGATTTTTTTCAGAATTTTTTAAATCGGAAAATTGATTTTTGAAAATCTTTAGAAACTTAAAATTGCTGAATTTATGTTGAAGTTATCAAATGAACACATTTGTTTGGTTACATGAACATATTTGTTTGGTTACATGAACATATTTGTTTGGTTAATTTAGGCACTGGCAAGAACTGGGTTACTTAATTATTTATATTACCGCGAGGCCCGACATGCAACAACAAAAGGTCGTCTCCTGGCTGTCTCAACATAATTTCCCTCACGGGCTTGTATCCTTTGCGGACGGCCTTTCCACAGACCCTCTGGGCCACAAGGCTGCGTACTTAAACAGACTGGTCCAGGTAAAATGTTATGCAACTATAACTGTACTGAATTTTTAGTAATAGAGAATCATAAGTTAAGAATATTAGAATGCGTCGTTTTTACGCGTTCCGTAAATCTAGTGTTAATCCTTAGCACTCGAGTGGCGCCTCAGAGGCGCAACTAAAAATTGCTGTACTATTATTTAAATAATTGTTTACACTATCAGATATGTCGGTATCTAACCAATTACTACACATTTAAGTATTGTATGAGGTATTATATCAATTTCATATTTATCAAATTTAAAAAATTATAGAGAATAGAAATATTGTAGGTCAGAAGAAACGTTTAATTTTCGAGTTAAAATAGCTCCGAGTGCAAAGGGTTAATTTTGCGCGCCGCGCCGGTGCACTAATGGAGCTTTTATGTTACCATGAAGTGTAAAACTATAACTTTATTATTTCTGTCTAGGAACACGGTGTAATAATCCATCACGCGTACGGCAGTAGCAAAGACATAAGTGTGTACACGGCGATCAATCTTAAACCGAGTCAAATATTCATCATCGGTAAAGTGCCGAAGAAGCACCACCTTCTGGCGACGATCCTCCATGAAGGTTATGCCGCTCATTTGACCTTGCTACAGGCTCATGGGGGCTCGAGGCCCGCCCAGGGTAACGCTCGCATGGTGATTCCAAGGGGTCAGTTTGGTTTGCCTGGGCAGAACGCTTCGCTACGGCGAAGAAGGTGAGTAATCAATTCTTCGATGCACGTTCGACGCGGTTATTTGTCCGATCGGATTACATGTTATGGTGATGTGGACATTTTTAAGGTAATAATTCATTCGATCCTTGCTAATCCCGACGTTCAGACGTTTCGATCGCTGCAGAACGGCGGATGTGTCGTGATAAATGTTGTCTCCTAGACGGAGAAGACGTGTGCGGAGTGGGCGTAAGGCATTTCGGAGATCATAATCAAAAAGCTCTCTGTTATCTGTACATAGATAATGCTGTATTTTTATAAACTGTGTACTGCGACGTCGTTATATATATATGACAACGTTTCAAGCAAAAAAAGTAGTTGTTTCAGAAGCGACGACGGTGCGTTCTTCGTGCTCGCGCCCGAATCGATGTTAACTAAACCAATATAGTCGAGAGATTTGTAAAAACAATCGTAACTACGAGAACAAGGTACATAAACCCCGAATAATCTAAGTAGTCGCATGGTATAATCCATAAGAGTCTTGGCAAACGATATAGACTGACGAAACCAACGGTTCTCCTGTCGTTACATCTGAGAATGTTAGTCTGCATCAGGCTTGGGCACAGTTACACAATGTGCAATAATGAATTGTTTCAATTTATTTTATTTTAATAATTTTACTTCTCAATTATATCAAATACAAACATCCATTACGTAGAAACAGACCATATAGCATAATAGTGTCACGTTTAATCCTTCGACTCCGAGTATTAAAACTTAAGTACTGAGATTTTTACGATTCAGTTGAGTGGATCACGAGTAAAAGTTTACTTGAAAGCAAAAGTAAAATGATTCGATATCAACACGATGAAATGATCCAGAGAAAAATCATTTTTATATTTGTAAGATGCCCAAGCCTGGTCTATATCGTATGTTCGGATGCATAGGTATCATTCCTACATGAAGCCTGAACGATGCAGCAGTTGATTTCGCGACTGCATCGGATTTCGTCTTGAAAAAAGTCTTCTGTAGTTCCACCTAGCTTATGTATGATCTATGTACAGTGTCGTTCATGTTCGTATCATCGTCATTTCCCTTTTCTTCTTTTTGCTTGTTGTGTTAGAGTGATGCTGGGCTCTCACAGATAGAAGTAACGTCTTGTTTCTCTGATCTCTTTCAGAACTGATCTTCCCCTCTCTTTCTATTTCTCTTTCTCTCTGTCTCTATCTTTCTCCATACGTACCTCCTTATTCTTCAGCCGAACAATGTTTGAAGCTTATTAGTCTGTTCGTTCCAGGTACCTGTTATGAAGATACGTCGTATTACGCGGCGAGATCCGCCGCCGTTCTACGCTCAAACTTAATGTTTTATCTGTCAGCCGTACATATGTCCAGAATTTGCGGTTAAATCAACGTATGAGTGTCTAGATGTAGAGAAACTTAAACAAAAAAAACCGTTGTTTCGTTACCCCGTGAAATGGTCTGATCTCACTATAGCGACCAAGGTAAACCACAGAGCCCTATACCGCTTCAAATCTGTTAGGTGAATGTGCGTGCGTGCGTGTTGCGGAAAAAATACCATACATATTCAGCTAGATCCACCACCATCAAAGTAGTCTCTCTCTTTCTTCTTCTTCTTCTTCTCCTTCTCGATGGAAGTCTTTTTATATCTTTGGTTTGGTGGTAGATCAGACGAAGACATCTGCTTGTACGAAAGACTAACAGCACGTCTATCATGCGATCAAAGCTCTGACACGATGCACTTTACTGATACTTTACACGCGAATGCCATTTCGAATGACACTACTCACGGACCTAACTGGTGCACAGTGGGCTGGAAACCCGTTTTACTGTGGCCAAAATTATTTCAAGCTTTAAAGTCCAAAGAAATATATATCGACATTTAAATAATCAAGGTGACCGCCATTTCTTACCAGAAAAAGTATTAAAAAAACAGGTTTTCAATCCACTGTGCGACGTACAAAGACTGTAGACGTTTAATTTATTGAAAGTGGAATAGAACGAAGGTCTTGCACAATGATCGTACGTTTAAGCTTCTACAGTCTATTCGCAAGTACTCCAGCATCTTTTCTAGCTATTGACCCTCGCAGGAGCAGATGTGCAGACCCTGCAGCAATTGAAACAGAGTCAACCAGCTTTGTTCAGATCAAACTGTACTGTCTTTTCTTGTCTCATGATACATTGTTGCATACTTTGGACCGAAGCAATTTCTATTGTAGGAAGTATATTGTTGCTTGTACTGGCCTGAAGCCAACGACTGGATATTTGCCCGGCCAAGAAAAATGTATAACGTAATCTGAACGCTCATTCTCACAATGGAGAATGCTGATGTCCCTCAGTCTCTTCATTTGACACGTTGAGTGCCACACTAATGTCCATAAATATTACAGAAGATCAGAACAAAGTTCACCATAACTATGATTGTTCTAACATTTTCGCACCTCATAGATCCTAATAAAATTTGATTTACTTAGTCGAGTGCACCAAAAATTGGTTTGTACATGACCGACGTGGCACTCAGAGTGTTAAGCAACGACTAACTGACTCACTCTACACCACTGTCTTTGCAGGACAGCCATTCGTCTTCACCGCCATCCGATCATTCACCAGTGCTTCTTATTTACGGAGATGTTTATGTCACGCTTTCAGTATGAAAATCCAAACACACTGCTAGTTCTACTACGCTGCTAATATCCATGTTCTCATCTGCTTCCACAACCAGCGATCTACACCTGTCTCTCTCGTTGATAGATGCAGCATACTTCTCACGATCTCTGCTACAAGTTCGATAACGTTCAAGAGGTTATTGGAACGTTCACCTATCTCACAATTAGATCTAGACTTAGAGAGTAGACAGATCTATATTTCTATCCACGTTCAAACGGACATTTTATTCGACCTCGTGCCCCGAGACATTTCAATGTCCGCTTCAGTATCCCCAAAAGTATACATATATACATATATATATAGGACTTAACAACGATTTGATTCTTCAGGCATGATTCATGAATCCCTGCGGCTGATAGTATATCTAACTCTCTTGATGCTTACCCTGTTTGCCAATTTCTTTAACAATTTCAATGTCTTCTTAACATTAGAACATACTCAGCACACAGACTGTTGGCGACAAGATAAATCAGATCAGCATTGATTGCAAGAACCTACGATAACAATCTCTGAGCCAAACAGAGTCTGAATGATCGACAGTCAGTGTGCAGAGTACGATGCTCAGAACAATTAGGACTAGTCTAACGGTTCCAGGATTACCCTAATTATTCTGATCAGTGTAACAAGTCTCTCAAGTTACTTAACGCTCTATACATTAACACGCAGTCTTTTTTTCAAATTATTTAGATTAAAGAGATCGCGGATTGCTCGGGCATTAACCTGGATGATTGACAGCTCTTTCAGACTGGCGAAGCGTGCGATATCCCAGCCGATCCCGAGCAACATGACGTTGCCGTTGGAACGATCGACGAGCGTCGGCCCTCCAATCTCACCTCAAACCGCGCCAGCCATCAGATCCACGGCACCGGAGAAACTCTGACGATTCGCTCGCTGCCGGTCGTTCTTCGAATCCCGGCGGTGAACGGTATTGTTATTGTATTCTCGCGAGGATCTTCCTTGGAACGGAGTCGGTGCGGACCGAACGAAGAAGTCCTCGTACATTTCAATCGACACATGCTCAACAATTTAAAGAAGATCTAACTTTGTTACTCCACTTTTATATCCACTATCTATACCTGTAAATTGTAATCCGGGGTCGTTGGAAATGATCAGATCCGAGGCTTCTGAAAGTCGAGGCACGCTACAAACGTCCGGGCAAGCATAATCTCTCCGATAGCAACCGCTCAACTGCGAATCTTTACGCGATTACAGTGCACACACGCTTCTAAAACACTATCAGGCTGTTGCATACGAAATGTCAAAGCTTACTTTAGACATATCGGCTACCATCGTCACGGATACGGGACAACTACAATCTTACAGATTACTTAACGATTGTTGAATTAACTTTCTACACTTTGTTATTCAAAGTCATAGTACATAGCATAGTATTCGCTGAATCGACGATTTGCTTCTGCTAAATTGATTTAAGACTTCGTAAAAAGGGGTACGTTACATTTAGTAGAGTATCTTAACAAAGAAACGTTTATGTATATTTAAATCAAGTTCGTTTCAATGTGAATTCGAAAATGTGGTGGTAAACGAAGGTAATGTTTGTCGATGGTAGAAAAAAAACCGAAAATGAAGATGACAATCTTGTAAATGAAGACTGTGAATTGGCAAAAGATTCGATTTCTTTCACTTTGAGCTTGCATAAAATCAAGTACCGTTCGTGTAAAGATTCGCAGATCTGGTAAAACAATGGCTCGAACGTACGAGGACCTCCGCCCCCGCGTAAAGACGATCACACGGTGCCCTTTGTTACGATAAAACTGAAACTTCATATGTTGCAATTCGTTCTTCAATCAGCGATCGGGGCTTTTCGTTTTCTTCTAGGAACCTTGCGGCGAAACACTGTATATGAAAACAATACTGTTTCGGTAAACCGAGTCTTTTGCAAACCGTGATCGAACATGATCAAAATTTTTGATAATACGGCGCAACGAGTGAATGCGACTTAGTTCCTACTGTGAATGACGAATAAAATGAGAGAGGGGGTGGGCACGTTTCCTTAGAGGCGAAGCACGGTTTGTAGAAGAGTATATCCACCGTCTCAGTCTAGCGAACAAAAAAGGATGTATGTATGTACAATCATCTTTTACCGTAGCGTTAACGTCTCCTCTGTTGGTAGTTCGTAAGAAGTATAAAGATTCGTTGAAATTGTTACCTGAGAGCCCCTCGAACCGAGGGGAAACTGACATTCATCGTTACATTGTTAGCGTTAACGATTAGCCTGTAAGCCTTGTTAGTACTCTATTACCAGGAACTATAGTGATGCATACTGTCGCGGCCAAGTTCCTTCGGTGCTATGCAGCGATGAGATTCAAAAGGTTTTGAACCATTCGTGTATGAACAGTTTTAAACATTCTAGACAATGACGCCTAGGTTCTTTCAAATTGATTGCATTTTAAATGTACAATTCAAATTAATTGGCAGAAGGTGAGGCAAAGTTTAATTTTACTTAAAACTCGAAATATTTACATTAAATATAATGTAGGATGTTTGCTGGTTTATAAAGATTAGAATATGCGTGTACTGTGTCGCCTCTCAAATCGCTAAAGTATGAAATCGGTGTGCAAACGTTTTGAATCTCACCGCTGGTGCTATGTCATACTTTCAATGTATCTCTTCATATCGATTTCTAAGGAGAACAGAGAGAAGAAGAAGAAGAGTGGGGTAGATTATAGTAAGAGTGTAACACCGTTTTGTATGTTGTTTATTGAGCAGGCCCAATGGGGCGATTCCCGAAAACGTTGGTACAAAGACGCTTCCCTCTTACCGCATAGTTCCATGTTGCCGGCGACATCGCCGGCAATGTAAATAATAACCAGAAAGTGTACATAATAAGTAGCTACGATGTTCATGGGTAACGATATACATATAGTGTATGATTTAACTAGTTAGCCGTGCGCTTCGTCGACGGTTATGCTGTCCAGATGATAATAAAGCCAGATGGCGGTTTCGGCGAGTAGGCGCTCACCGTTAGTTACCGATGCGTTTCTCTCGAGAACTGTACGCTTAAACAATTGTGGTTAGATGATTAATTATCGTCCGGCTTCGTTGGTAGGACCGGGGAAAGAGTACATCAATAATTTTTGTAAATCTGTCACACGATTCGAATTGCCATGCGTCGCTTATTAATGTGACTAATTATTAGACTGCGGATTTTTATGCATTTATTTCAGATCTATAAAGATCCTTACCACTGAAAATAAGATTTCGTTTGCTCCTTCTTTCTTGAGATTTGCCTGCAAAAATTGCTTACATATTCGCAGTCTACTAATTATTATTACGACGACAGTTACTCCAAGAGCAATAGGGGATGTGGAATTTTTCAACTACTTTAAGCAACGATGTCTAAAAGGAAACGTAGATCAGCGACGATCCGCCCCGTGGATCATCTCGAACGACGGACAAATATTCTTTCTCTCTTTTTACTTTTATTTTTGGTTTCTTTTTCTTTCTTCCTTCTCTGCGTGGTTCGGTATCCGAGACGGGATTAGATTAAATATTATCGATTAACTCATTGTTGTGCCATCATTGTTCCTCGACTGTTTCAAAGGTATATTGCGTAGCCAGTTGAAGATCTGCCATTGATCTAGTCCTTGCGTAAAAAGAAAAGGAAAAGTATTCCATGTATATTATTTATCCGCGCTGTCTTTGCTGTGATGTGGTACGCGAAACAGATTAATTGACTAATTATTGAACTATATTGACTGTTTGTATCGTTGTAAAGTGGCATGAACGTAGCTCTATTATATATATATATATATACACAGACAGACAGAGAAATATAACGAGGCGGTGTATTTATATGTATACGTATGCGTCTATCAGAATTTGACCGTGTGTATGTATACATGTATACATATGTGTGTATATAAACTGTGTATATGTATGTACGGAGTGTTTTGAGATGCGGACAATTTTGTCGGTTCGTCGTTGACGATGTCGGAGCAACATTTAAGTAACAAGTTTTAGCAGAGATCTCGTCATAGAACGTATCTTAGATTTTACACTGTGCAGTCCAATATCGACAAGAATGATAATAATCTTTACTCGAGTATTAAAAGCGTTATTTGTTGCTGAACCAATGACGTTGTCCGCAGAACACCCTGTATATGTATGTATACGACGACGTAAATGTTTAAGATATATTATATATACATATATATATATATTTATTCGTAGGCGTATAAGTGACTGCGAAAATATTTTACTTATACGGATAAACGATTATTCTCACTGGTAATAAGAGTTATATTTTTGTTAGCATAACTTAAATGACGTATTGTAATACTTAATCAAGGGTCATTGTTTTATATATATTATGCGACCTCGCTCTAACGTAATCGATTGTTTTATATACCGTTGACACGTGACCTTTTTTTTAAAATCGGCCGCTGTGGAATTGGATCGCGAGATTTCCGAACAGAACGCCTGGCTGAGAAAACTGTAGTTCTACTTTTCTTCATTGGGTATTGCAATAAATGATAAATCATTGTCGTTTGACATATGTTCCCTTCATTTTAGTGTACACCCTTATACTATCCCATGTACACTAAACTAAATATACTATATACATATACTAAACTATACTATGTACAAATTTATCTCTAATACTAGTATAACACTTTATACTAATTCTTCTAATTCTGCTATTCATTTGAATTCAAAAATCCCGCCATTCGTGTCTTTAGACAACCTCTACCATCATTCTGCGATCCTGATAACTCGCGAGTAAAAATTGAAGGATTTTATAACCGAAGCAGGTAGCACATTAGTCTACAGTCTACGTTTATACCACAATATCATCTTTATCTCAGAGCTCTAGCATTATTCTATCCTCCTAATAATTTTCGGAGAAAAGTAACAGGTGCAGATAATCAACTTGGTAAACTCCATTTCTCTATTCTTATCGCGTGATATACCCCTCTTTGTCTAAAAGCTCCGCCATCATTCTATATTCTTAATAATTTTCGGGCGAAAGTGACAGGGGTCAATGACCAAAGGTGGTTACGACTTTCTATCTTTCTCGCATATCTTTTATCCTAGTCGTTAGATAAAATTTGAATCTCCATCATTATCCTGAGCTCCTAATAAAAAGAGCTGATTTTCGCTCAGAATATTCTGACTCTATTGCAACGGGATAAGGTAGAGCGAGAAAATCACCGACAAAATAGTCAATCATTTACAATTTACAATGTTTACTTCCAATATTCTTATTGCAATTTCTATCGGAGAAGAAACTTTCACAGTTCAGTGTTCGATACATTTTTATATTTCTGGTATTGGACTTGTGTTTTCCTTCCTGATAATTACTCGGCGTACTTGCGTAACTTGGTATAAGTTCGGTGTTGTAGAAAAGGGAGCCAGAAGGTATATCGCATTCATTCTGATTTACTTCTTGGATTTCTTGTGCAGCAACCTCCTCGTGGTGCAATCTGTATTATCCTCTTTTTGTAAGAATTTCAAGTGTCTTATGAATAAAGGATAATACCGAGCTAATAGCTGCACAGTTTGAATTATCGCTAATAAAGCATGCAACAGTGTAAATTAATATTCACGATTATTTCAAACCTACTCCCTTCCATAACATTTTGCAATGGCACGTTTCATTAGACCAAAATATATGTATTATTCAAGCCCATAAGACGTCATATAAATATTCTGACACGCATCATTTGCTCTTTCTTTTTTTTATTTATTTAAAGCTTTGAGCCTTTATAGGCTCATAATCTAGATGGAGTAAGTACATTATATAACAGAAGACATATCATAAGGTGCATTGCACTTAAAGCTTATATCCTAAAACTTATTTCTAATAAATGTTTATTATATATATATATATATAACAGTGTGTCTTATTTCCTATCCACAGTCATATAATTTGGTACAAAATGCATTGCATGTTTTTTCTTATTATCTACGCTCTATTTAATGTCTATTCAGTCTTACAGTTCATATCTAGTATCATTTCTTATTCTAATAATATCTTATTTTAGCCAAATTTAGTTCCGAATCTACCGCTAGATGGCGCTCTCGAGTATCTCCGTACAGCGCCATTTCGTGCAGCGGCGAAACGCTCAAACTGTTCGCCAAATTTAGTTCCGACTCCACCGCTAGATGGCGCTCGTAAGTACCTCCGTACAGCGCCATTTCGTGCAGCGGCGAAACGCCCAAACTGTTAGCCAAGTTTAGTTCCTAGTATACCGCTAGATGGCGCTCTTGAAGATTCTCGTCGGTAAAAAAAAATTGTCACGCAACCATCTTGACACCAACGACAGACTGTTAGTATCTAGTTAAGGGGAATCGAGTATCATGAATTGTTGCGTCCTGCACCGAACGTATAATACAATATTAGAAGCAAAACTCGAGGACAAAACATTACCAGAAATATCAAATTTTCTATGAGATACCTCAATTTGTTATTTCGAAATATTTCACAAACGAGAATTATTACCTTACACTTTATTTATACATAAATATATGTTCAAAGAATCCAGGGCCTATTTACGAACAAAGTAGTTAGTAGACTGCGGGTCTTTATACAAAATAAATATTGTCTGCATCCATCGCAAGAAATTAGAAACCTCATTGTCAAGTTTAGTTTTACAAACGTTCCAACAATTTCGAATTTCATGTATTCGATCTTTCTATGAATGCATACAGATCCGGAGTCTACTAATTAGTAATTAGAAATGATAATAGACAATTTTCTGACATTTATTATGCTTGGCTTGTAATATACAGCATACGGAATGAACATTAAATATACAAACAACCATAGACGGCAAATCCTCTGGTACTGTGAAAAAAATTCGCATTATTCTTTCACATCGAACGATCTCTAGTTCCGAACACGTCTTTCTCAATGATCCTTCGAATTTTCTATCCGGATCAAATATAATTCGCGTAGAGATCGTCTTTCGTTATATTACAGATATGACGTTACAGAGATATGTCAATTAAAGACTCTATAGTTGTCCATGTACGATCGACAGAAAACCCGTTACCTTACTAAAACACAGTTCACGAAATAATATTACTTGATCTCGGTAAAAAAAAAAGTGAATCAATTAGATCCGCTGTTCTATAACATTACAGCTGAACACAGTACACTCATAGCACTGTGTAACGTTACATCGGCGACAGGGCGGCGAAAGAAACTAAAAAATCGTGTTCAGTCGGAGGTTCGCAGTCTTAACGCGAACTACGTGGTGTGATTAAATCCGTAGAATAATTTGTACGCGATTTACAATGAGTATTAACATCAGGTCTCGGAATATCATACGTCGAACTAACGCTAAAACATCGAGAAACACGTTTTTCGTCGTACGAGTGTCTATTTCGGGCATGAACGAATCCTTATCAACGATCATCAATTCTGAACGATGGGAAGATAATCAGCCTTCATCCTTGCGTTCCATCGATCCTTCGTCCGTTACCTCGCGAACCGAATCCACACGATTTACGTCCACCTCGATCACGAAAATCGACGCGGGTGGTGTTTCTTCGACGCGATCGATTTCCGCCGGAAGTAGCGGCACCATCGGTTTGTACGTTTGAAGCTCCATCGAGGACACACAGGATGGTGTTCTCAACAAACTCGAGTCGATCCGATTGTTCACACAATTCTCGCTCTCGCTCTGATGATCCTCGTTGCTGTTTTGACTCGCGTTCTCGTTGCTGCCACCGTCCGCCTCCTGTTTCTCGCTCTGCGACGAACTCGATCCGTCGTTCGCTTCGTTTTCGCGAATCGACGCATTCTTCGACAGAGCTGGTAGTTTCGATCTGACGTCGGTCACCTGAATGCGAAAATGCGAAATGCGCGTTATTATGCATCGATAAGATAAGACGTACATTTCCAATAAACAGTGGGAACTGATAATAAATAGCCGCACTGTCCATCGGAGCTAGACGAAGCTGTCGACTATCGATAGCGGTGGCAACATTAACCCTTTGTGATGTTATTATGAAAAATATTGAATTGTTCTTTGTAGCAAAAGATTCTGCAGACTTTCTCGGATACAGTGATATCCAATAGGAATACATTGGTCCAGACAATGAAAACTTGTACAGGGAAATGGGAGGAACATCATTGTTTACTTTGGGACTTTGTTCGAACTAGTTTGGAGGTAAACGTATTAAAAGCCCTCACTTCTAGGAGGTGGGGAGCACGTAGAAGGTCCCTTTTTCGGTTATATCTCGGAAACTATTAATCCCAGCGATAAGACCATTGTATACAAAATTAAAGCTGCTAAAATCTGCCATAAGATTGATCCTATTCAGTTTTTCGCTATCTTGCATAGTTTCCGAGATGTCTGCACTCAGAATTCACTAATCTTGAGAAAAGAGATTTGTGCCTCACGTTTTTTGCCTTATTAAAACGCTATATTATACAGTGATATAACATTTATATCATATCCGGTATTATATTTGAACCGCGGTTAGAAATTTGTTGGTGGTTAGAACCCACCCCTATATCTGAGGAGGCAACTCATATCCCAACCACATCTGGACTTGATGATATGTCCTCAGAGAATGTTATTTCGCTGCACCTTCAGTTGCTGGGAGGCATGAGATGTCCTGTTTGATATTTGCTACTAATTTAACAAAGAATTGGTAACGATAAACGTCTGCAATTAGAACGGTGCGCAAATATCACTAAAAAAACCACTAAAAAAAAACGATAAATTCTTTTCGATACAAATTAAGACATATAATAAATTTGATGATATCAGCGCCATATAAATGATCGAACCTGGCGCCGATATCATCAAATTTATTATTCCCCACTAAGTCTGTAGACGAGTCACGTATTAATCTGGTCATCAAAGAGTGGGTAAACTGTATTCCCCTCGATTTCCTCGATCTGGCGACACCGATTTTGAAATTTGTTTTTTCAAAATTAGTGAATTTTGAGCGCGGAGAACTCGGAAACTATGTGAGATAGCGAAAAACTGAATAGTACTAATCTTGTGGCATAGTTTGTCAGCTTTAATTTCGTATGGAATGGTCTTATCGCTGGGATTCATAGTTTCCGAGATATAACCGAAAAAAGGGCCCTTCTACGTGCTCCCCACCTCCTAGGAGTGGGGACTTTTAGTATGTTTACCTTCTAACAGTTCTAACTATCCGAACAAAGTCCCAAACTAAAAAATTGTGTTCCTTCCATTTCCCTCTACTAATATTCTCTATTTTTAACGATCGTAAATTTTGTATATGCACTATATGATATCGGTGCTACAGGTTCGATCACAAATACAAAAAAAAGTAGCAATTTTGCAGAATTATAATTTCGACGTTTCGGTTCTGTTTTGAACCATTATCAAGAAATATCTCGATAATCTTGATAAAATCAAATCTTGATATTGGTTCAAAACAGAACCGAAACGTCGAAATTATAATTCTGCAAAATTGCCAATTTTTGTATTTGTGATCGAACCTGTAGCGCCGATATCATAATTTCCCTCTACACCCCCCTTTTAAGAATCCATTGACTGGACTACATTATGATTGTTTAAACATGTTTAATGGAATTATACGGAAACATTTTTGGTGTTGGAGAGTGTTACGTTTCTTCCAACTCTGTTTGCAACTAACATTCACAGCTAACTTTAAATGGCAGCCAACCTGGTGCAGCAAACTGGAACGATGACTCCTCGCAGAAGATAATCCAGCCTGTCTCTGCAACTGCCTCTGCAAACCGACCAAAGATCCTCGATCATGGATCACGCTGACCACGCTGGACTTCACATCGGTGTGAGGGAAAAGAAGCTTCCACATGAAATTCTTCAGCGCCGCCCGGAAGTCCTTCAAGTGATAAGCGTAGAGCAACGGGTTCCCAGCCGAGTTCAAATGCGAGAGGATGATGCAGAAGTTCATCAGGATGTCGTTCACTTTACAGTGGGGACAGAAAGCCATCACGCAGTTGATGGTGTAGAGGGGGAACCAGCAAATGATGAAGAAGATCACGATCCGTGAGAGATTTTGCGTGGCCTTCACCTCACGTTTACGAGCCGCACCGAGAAGCCGCAGCATTGGACCCGCCGACGTTTGGTTTCCGATTCGACGACCAGGATTCATCGTTACTATTTGCTGTAACTGTTTACGTATTATTATTCGACCAACACACACCAGCTGTAATTCTTAACCCCAAATAAGTTATACTGTTCTGTCATTTGTAGATACATTTTCCCGAAACTTTGTGTGACATTTATTATTTTTTTTAATACGGAACACATTATGGTGAAACCTATAATATAAATGTTAACTCATGAATTTGACTACAAAGCATCGATATATTTTTTATTTTGTATCACTGTGTCAATTTTACACCGAGAGACAGATTCAGTTTATGAAATAAGGGACGGATGAGGGTTAATTTAAAAAAAATGTGTAGAATATGGGAAAAATAGGGAGATTATGGTACGAACGTTTTTTAATCGTTTTTAATTCATTATTATATATATATAAATATGTATATATATAAATATATATATAAATAATATAAAGCCAACAACCGTAGTATCGTTGAAAGCACCGGTTCTCGTTAGATCACCAAAGTTAAACAATGTGGAACGTGAACGGCACTAGGATGGGTGACCGTCTGGTAAAAAACCGGAAAGTGACCCACCCGGGGTGTTTTTCACGTGTTGTTGGCAAAAGGTGGTTCGGAACCCACCATAAACAGTAGGTCTCGCTGAAAAAGGCGATGGTGAGAGTGGAAAGAGGAATAGGATTGGTAAATGAATTTGAAACCCTGACGGGACCAAATATCATGTTACATACATATAAATAATATAAAATTAAAACCACTGTAAGCGGAGCGGAGGTCCGCAGTTGTACCCCGCAAAGGGAATAAACTATTCTATCTATAAAATTAAAACCGAAAATGTCGCTTCAAATGATTTCAGGAACCTCTCATTTCCGGATGTTGAAGGAATTTTGAGACACCTTGTATGTGGGTACCCGGTTGGCCACACAAGGGGTAATTCGTCGCCATGTTTACAGACCGTCAACGTGTATATTTACGGAATATTGTCTGACCTGTTTTACGACCACTCTGTATATATGGGCGTAGAAGGCTGCAATTAATAGGGCTGGGAAGATGATCGTGGCGAAGTAGAGGAACACCAGGTAATCGTAATCCATCACCTCGGTGAAGATGCATTTCTCGTTCGATTTCTTGCCGGTGTTCCAGCCTAACAGCGGCAGGAAACCGACCAATGTCCCGGCGATCCAGCACACGCAAATTATACCTGTAATCATTGCAGATAAAGGTATCGTTACTTTACGATTACTCGAACCATCCTACGCTTCAAGGTCGCTCGAACAAATATCGATTAAACGAGACGCCATAAAAATGATAGCACAATTTCTGCCGACCATCGAAATCCTAATTAACCATTTTGCAAGTCAAATTCAACCTTATGCAAATCAATTTCACCCTAATTCAGATTAAATTATGTATCTATTTAGACACACGTGAACGGTGTGATTACTGCGAGTGAAACGCTTCAATAAATACATACGTACTTTCATCTTAAATGTTTCTTAATCAGAAAATGGCTGCAATGAATGTACATATCTGCACACAGTTTTCATCCATTAATAAGTTAATGAATTGATAATTACTTTTTAATAAGTATTTGATGTATATCTATTGTAATAAAGAAAATTTTGAATTTCTTTGTAAAAGATTTTATTTTTAGACGGTTCAATTTGATAGGCTAAAGAATGAAATTAAGAGGGTGAATTTGGATTGCAAAAACTGGATACTCCCCGGTTAGAAAACGGTAGTGCGCATGGTCCTTTAAAATAGCACGAGTCTTCGTTCCGATTTTCGAACACGAAATTGAAGTTTGAGTACAAACGTATTTGATAAAAAACCGATTGTGTACAGAGGATCCTGTGTAGCAAAAAAGTAGTAGGGCAGAAAGTCGGTCAACGGTATCGATGATAGCAGCGCACGTGAACATTATCGATCACGGAGCAGGGTAATAAACGCACCTTTTTCGTTCGCCAGGGAGATGGTATCGGTCAGCCTAGTCGTAATTAAAATCACTCGAGCCATAAACAGGCGAAATGCTTGAATTAATCACGACCATCCGGTTAGCGATATGAGGAACGTCTAATCGGCCGATTAATCCTTCCACGAACTGTCTTGGATTTATAACAGCGGCGGGATAACACAGAGGTCGTTTTTTGAAATGAAACTTCGCGTCACGTCTGTTTCGTTCACATTATATTAAGCATTTCACTTTCGAAAGAGTTATCTCAACAGATTTTAGAATATATACTGTAACTTGTCTCTGCATAATTCGTATTGAACAATTGTTCTGTGAGTAGATAATCAGACAATTTAGTCTTTGAAAAATTAAATATTCAGTGATGATAAAAATGTCAGATGATTGCACAAGTTCGTGTCCGATTTTAAAATAAAATTCAATGGTTGAATTTTAAAGGATACTTCATTATTAATCAATTATACAGTGACCATTCGTTTCTACAATCGTTAGAAAAGAAATTATTGTATTAGTAATATTATATTTTTCTGTAATTGTTCTTACAGTTTATGATATCTATAAAAATCGGGTATGAACTTGTACATTCATCCGACAGTTCTGTTTGCAAATCTTCAGCGAGATTTTGTTACTCGAATATTCTGAATTCAGAGGTACATACGTATGGAGATGTAACGATACGATTTCCATCAATGATGGATATATAGTGAAGGTAGGGGAAGTCCTATGGGAAATCGAAGGAATGGTTGTCGGGTAGATGCGTTTCAGGTATCCTGACATTTTTGACGTTCCCTTGGTAATTAAGTTGTGTCGCAATAGCATTGTAATTAGACGGTGAATTGTTTTACGATAGAAATGTCTCAGAAATCGACGCGATCCAATTATGAACGACAGGGTATTGTTTTGTAATTCTGCAAGCAAACTTGCCGACAGTATCGATCAGAGTCGGTTCTCACGTCAACGAGGAGCGAGACACGAAGTCAAAGCAAGTAGTGCGAGTCAATCGTATCGTGGACCAGCTAAAAATTCGCAGAATCGCCCGGCATAAATGTCACCACGGTCGTTGCACAATCCACCGAACCAATTGTAACAACGTTTCCCAGAAGAACTGTGCGCGCGTAGCCGTTTAATTAAACAGAGATGAAACAACATTCACGGTGCAATTATAATTTGCAGAATTGTTTACCCAGGGGGTGTCTGTTACATGCGTCGCCGTACGTGTACGTTTTCCATTGAAATCGTCTGATCTGTTTATATTATTCTGTTCCGATAACGACAGGAATACCGCACGGGGCTTAACCTTTGTTCAACAATTTTGTACGTCGAGTCTTTTATTAAATTTCAAGAATTAGCGAGACAGCAACGTAGCGTTGCGTGTTCCGGCTGCTTTGACAATGAACGCACGCGATAATGATGAATGACTGTCACGTCTCAGAACGCAGGACACGGGATTTCGTGCTACGACGTGTCTGATTAGACAACATTGTGCTGGTACGACCTCTCGCATGGTATTGTTGCAGCCTCCAGTCCCTTATTTCGTGCAATATTTTAAATATTAGGTCGTTCGGAAAATCATCTTGTTTTATCACATTTTTGTTCTACGATCTTTTGCAATTTCTTCAGGCAACTTAACACTTTACCTACCGCAAGCCTATTAATAGGATTTTCAATAATTCTGCTGTACCAAAAGAATGCATAGAAATTTTCGTTTATGTTGCGATCTTTAATGAAACTATTTGATGACTTTATTGAAGGTGACTTGTTAGTTCACAATGAAAATTGCTGTTGCTGTAAGAAGGTCTCATTAAAAAGTGTTTAGCCATATACTATAGATTTTTCAAAATTATGCAGGAATCGCCGGTCGCTAATGTGTTAATCATTTTTGGACTCGAAGCAATTTTAATTCCGAAATCGAGAAATATATTCAACCTAGAAGGTGTTTATTGCTATGTAATCTTTTTCACGCTATCACATTTAAATTTTTAGTAATTCATAGGATACAGAAGAATTGAATAATTTAAAAACTATTTAAAATAATGATACGAGTGAAAAGGGTTAAAAGTCCCGTGAATGTTGAATTTCTATTTTTTATCGGCAAAAATTTGAGTTATGGGACGTTCGAAATGTCAGTTGCCTAATAAGGTCAAGGAATAGCAATTGAAAGCAATACCATCTTTACACGAAAAGAGGAAATTACTTTTCGAAACGACTTAACAATAATAGTTCAAGGAAGAAGGTGTATATGTCAATAGTACAAACAACACGGCAGTAATTTTAAATGCGACTGAATCGATGTAGAATCACGGTAAGCAATTGCGGTGGCAACAGGTGGTAGCTGTTCTCGGTAAATAAGACGTTCCGAGGCGCGTTTCGCGAAATTAATCCGGAATAGGACTTTGCTAATTTCATTTCAGTCTACTCGAGACGTATTTCCTTAATTATATTCTGTTTAAACTTTTTCATATCATGACTAATGAAAAACTGTTATATTATTTTCAACAATTCAAACAGAAACTTTTTATTGTGCATAAAGAGTTGCTGTACATTATTCAAAATATTGTTTACATTATTAAATATGTTGGTATCTAATCAATTACTAAACATTTAAGTATTGTACGAGGTATTATATCAATTTCACATCCACAAAATGAAAAAAATCATAAAGAATGGAATTGTTCTAGATCGAAAAATCTATTTAACATTCAAGTTAAAATATTTCCAAGTGCAAAGGGCCAATGTAGGTAACCTTGTCAAAACTCGTCGCTTCCTCACTGATTTTGATAAAAATGATATATGTTCTAAATCTCTAAAATAATAATCGGTCTCTCTTAATTTCTTTTTCTAATTATTTACAAAGAACTGATAGTTTGATTATAACTAATTCCCTCGAAACTTGTCCCTCCCCCGGCTGGGAGAATAACAGAATAATCTGAAATGAATAATATAATTTCGATTCAGAATCTTCGAAGGGTTCTTAATTTTGTCGATATCTTAATCTTGGAAAATTGACTTCCGCTGAGAAAGAGCGGGTTTCCATATTGCGGAAGGGTGAAAAAGTGTCTCGCCCTTAAACGTAAGATTTGCCGTTCGAGCGTGACGCAGACCATAAATAAGCGTGTCCGATTACGGGTACGACAGTGACTGGGATCACAGAATCACATCCCTTACCTATGGCAGTTTTAGTGCGTACGGTGCGCGAGTATCCCATGGGATGTAGTATCGCCCAGTAACGATCTACGGACACCGCCACCAGACAGAAGATGCTGATGGTGCAGAGAACGATCAGAAGAGAGACGGTGAACAGGCAAGCATGGAGATTCGTGGGCAATCCTACGCTGGCTAGAATGGCGAAGGGTATGGCGAACAGACCGACCAATAAATCAGCCGTGGCCAACGATATGATATAGTAGTTCGTTCGTCGACGTAGTTTCCTCTCCTTGCTGAAGACGATGATGACCAAACCGTTGCCGAAGATCGCGCACACCGCGACCAGAATCTCGCAGACGGTGTACGGTAGATTCAGCTCGGAGATGGTGGGCGCGGTGACAGTGGTCAGAGTAGTGAAATCGTCGGCCAACTCGGTGGCGTTTGATGGAAATTCCATCACGACGCAAGCTGCTGCCCAGTACTCTCTGTCATCTACGTATCTATCCTCGCTTCTTAATTAATTAACCGAAAGTCTGATCGAGTGCGGCCAGCTTGATCCGACGTCTCCGTATGTACCTTGACAAACGAGCGTACGATATCGGGGTAATTGCCATCGTCCTCATTGATAATCGATGCTCAATTTGTTTTCCCCGTGCAAATTGGAACAACCATCCGGCGGGTGTCGCGTGACGAACGTTTTCCTCGTCGTTCTTTCTAATGGATCCCCTTAATCTTCGCGGAGCTTGTCCATGACGTCGAACGGGCCACCGCGTGTCACGCGAGACTGATGCCACAATTTTAAATAGATCCTGATCAACGACGAACGACGCTCGGAGTCGCGTGTGTGTCCACGGAATGCCGACTTCTGTTTATACTCTTTCTCCAGGTAACCGACCCGCTCGTGGCTTCCGGTAGACGAAGGGGCACGTTTCACGGTGATCGATCTTCTTTTATGAGACAAGCATTCGGCATGTCGCCGATTCGTATGGGCCCCGGTGTTTCCTCGACTTTCGATCGTCCTAGCTCGAGTCAACGACAAGCGCATTAATCCTTAACACTCGAGTGCCGCCTCTGAGGCGCCACTAAAAATTGCTGTACTATTATTTAAATAATTGTTTACACTATCGGATATGTCGGTGTCTAACCAATTACTACACATTTAAGTATTGTATGAGGTATTATATCAATTTGATATTTATCAAATTTAACAAATCATAGAGAATGGAAATATTGTGGGTCAGAAGAAACGTTTAATTTCCGAGTTAAAATAGCTCCGAGTGCAAAGGGTTAATCCGGATAGAAACGTCAGCCACTGATGAAATTCACAGGACCAACCGCGTGTTCAAGAATATTGTAACGCGCGTTAATCATTGAACCGCACACGAAGTATATTTATTGCGCGCCGAGACGCCAAGGATTTGGTTGCCCGCCAAGAGCCACACTTCCCGAGAACGATACAAGACTCTATATTCAGCTGGATCATAAAAACTACACAGATGATAAATCTGTAGGATCCGAGGAATGAGATGGTTCGACTGCCAACACTGGATCACGATAGTTCACACTCTACCAGCCAATCGACACCGATCCGCGAGGACTTTCGCCGACACCTCCGGGAGAACGATTAAAGTCGATGGGGAGAGGGTGTGTCGTCACCAATCATGAATCTTCTGGAACTAGGCGCGACTCTATGTACCAGGAAATCTCGGCGAAGGTCAGCTTTTGTCGGCTAGTCAGCGAGCGCGTCTCTCGCCCGTTTTGTGTCTTCCATAAAAATGTAATAAGCTTCGTTTGAAAGATGTGTCGTCCGCCTTTTAACAGAGCCTAGGACGAGGCCTCGAGCAATCTGCCGCGGATTTCGTTGCACAATTGGCGAACGGATCGCGGACGAGCGACAGTGAAAACGACGACGCCGCGTTCATTGTGTCGGCGTTTCGAGTCCGGCCACGTTTCGGCCGCGTAGTCGCGGAGCTTATTACGAGCTTCCTCGAGCTTGCGGCGCATGTTCATCCAGAGGGTGAGTTGGTGCGAGCGTCACGCGTGCCTCCGTTTCAAGGGTATTAGGGTCACGACCCGCTGCTCCTCTATCGTAAATCGACGAGCTGATCCTCGCGAGATCCTCGACGTGTCTCAATCGCCGATCTCATCGGCTTTTCAATTATCCTCATTCTTCCGACAACTCGCGCCTCGTTCGAATCATTCAACGATCCTCTCACCCCACAATTCGATTAGCCTCCAGTCTTCTCGCGAACCAAACTTCCGCCCAATCTGCAACGGTTGATTAGCTAGGTATGGAACACGGAGTTGGGCAGTAATTTGTTCGGTAATTATTTAGATGTTGGGCCTCCTCTCAGATTTTGATGAAATTTAAATATGTTATAGATTTATATATTTATTTATTTTTATATATATATATATATATATATATATATATATATATATGTATATATAGATTTCTACGTCTTGAACAACTTTTTTGAACCCTATACATGCTAACGCCGCCCGGTTTTAGTTTTCGAGATATTCGCAAAAAACTATTGCTAACACTGTATTGGTTTCTAATCAAACACAGAATATATAACAGAGGTATACGATGTACAACATTGTATATGTAAAAGGATTACAAAAAAACACGGAGCGTGCAGGAATACGAAAAATTCAATTCAATACAAAAATGAAATGGAGCGGCGGTAAAATGTATAGGGAAAAGTTGTTCAAACCGTAGAAATTTAGAACATATTTAAATTTCATCGAAATCTGAGAGGAGACCCACCTTCTGAATTATTACCATTTGTTCTTTTGTAATCGATTATATTAGCTAATCATGGCTACCTCTGTAATTTGTAATCGTTAATCGGTACTTTTTAAAAAATATGTATGTAAATAACAAATTTGATTACAGGAAAAGTACAGGTTAAATCATAATCAGAAATGTAATCGTTTCATGACAAATAATAAATAAAGTATACTTCATGATTATAATCACGACAACTTCTGGTTACTTTCTTATTCATTAATCAAGGGTTACTGATTATTCAGTAATCAATAGCCACGATTAATAATTTGAATTTCTATTAATCGTAATTTTCAATCATCAATCGGATTACATTTTGCCCAACTCTGCTGGAGAAGAATGACGCTCTTCAGATTTCAATCAATCAACGTTCGTCCTCCGAGAATCTCACACTTGTTGATGGACTACTCTTGGTTCCTGAATTCTCCGGAATTCTAAAAGAAGTTCAATCGGCGCGTTGCTTTGATATCCAAGTTTTTTTCCTTTGACAGTCTTCGAGGTTTCCTTCAGTCTTCATTAAAATTCATAGCTGCTCCAGCTACGAAGATCTTTCTCAACTTTTTCCCTTCACAATCGATGATCGAGGATTTTCACCGGACTCGCGTAAACCGATTAAGAGTTTAATTTCACGGATCCAGCGTCGCTGGCAGTTCGAAAAGGAGGATCAGCGAAGGACCACTTCGATCGCGGTTGCGTCGCGACGCAACTTCGAAGTTGCGACCGTCCCGCGACTGACTGAGACTGAATACGAAGCAGCTGACGGGAGGAAGATTAACTATACTGTACAGCCTGTACAGCCAACTTTAACCGAGGCGTTCCACGCGAGATGTTCTTACAGCGAAACAATGGCGAGCCGTCTCCGAAACTAGTTGAAGTATCGAGAAAGTACTTAAAAAGTGATAAAACACATCTGTTCCTGCTTTTCGTTCAAGTACAAGACAATCGCAGTTAGAATCAAACGATCGAAATTTCGATATTCCTTCGGCTCGTGCGTTAGAAACTCCAATTTCATATCTTTCTATCGCGAACCATTAAAAGCTAGGTTCAGTGTTGAAGGTCGAGAGGGGGAGATATAAAAGTCGTCATAAATAATAACGTTTTAACATGACGCGTGCTGGGTACTCTATTCTAAGCTTCTGCGTCCATCTTTATTTATAGAGGCTTCACGTATCGCGCCCTCAACATAATTATAACCGAATAACTTGAAAAAGGTCAATCTCCAAAAACCGTTCCGCGATGATTGGCAACAGTGTTTCCATTAGAAGGGGCTATCGTTTATTATTTTTTAAAGAGGCGTTTCTCTTCTAGCTTTTACCAATAAGCAATCAACGTGCACACTGGTTCCTCCCTCGCTAATCAACGTCAATCAAGCTCGCGACGCGCTGCGTTTCCGGGACCAGTCACGGATCGGTCGACGATCGACGTTGATCCCCTTCCGTCGTCGCTTTTCGAAAAAGCTTGCTGTTATTAAACGTCGCGAATCGAATGGTGCACTGCGGACGGAAACGCGTCCGACTTCTCAACCCCGTGGCGCGTAACTGAGTTCCTCTTCGTGACAACACGGGGGACACGGCGACGGTGGAGGTGGAATGGCAGCGGATTATAGATTATAGTGGCAATGGAAGAGGACACGGAAGAAAAATTCGTACAGACCCGCTAATATGTTCCATCGATCGACTAATTCGAATAATTATCGAGGAAAATTGTAGAGAAAGATTACATACCTTAAAAACTCTAAGTGGTATAAAAGAATAACATATATTCATGTTTCCGAATACGAAAAATCTTTTTTCTTGAAAATGGTCTAAATGGTTGACCGAAACGTTGAAAATTTTTGTGTTAACACATTACCGACCGGTTATTATTGTATAATTTTGAAATATCTATAGTACATGGCTGAACACTTTTTAATGAAACCTTCAATAGTAACAGCAATTTTTGTTGTGACCCAACAAGTCACCCTCATTAATCGCATATAATAGTTTCATTTAAGATTCTAATGTAAAAGAAAATTTCTGTGCTTTTTTTGGTGCAACACAATTATTGAAAATCCTATTAATAGGCTTTCGGTAGGTAATGTGTTAATTTGTAAAGTTGCTTAAGTAGTAGTATTTGATCGAATCAGTGCGCTGAAAACATGAATATATGTTATTAACGATTTGTCGATCGAGATCATGGAAACAGGTATAAAAAAATGGTTGGAAAGCTGTAGGGTATACAGAAGAATATATGATGATTATATTTGTTTAATATTCCTTACAGTCCTTCAGTGGTTGCTCAAGTCAAGGCCCCAAGCGGTAAAACTTTTGGGGTCCTCAAGCTCAAGTTAAAAGTCGCAAAAAAACTCTCGTAACCTTATGAACAAAAAAGAAAAGTAGTGAAAAATTACATACCGTTACACGTTAAATACATTTATTTAAAATTCTGTCCTTATAGAAATAGTTACATACTATCGACTGTTCTTTGTTTAGATCCGTATTCCTTTGAATTGGTAATGTCAGAATCTGTAATTGAGGGAACGTACAGTGTCGGAGAATTTAATAAGCCTCTCAGACGCGGCACGTTCGCGCGTGTGAAATACTCGAAGTTTACCCCCTTGCGGGAGTAAGTAGTAGAAATTAGTTTAGAGTCCTCCTTCTTCGACGAAATTAAGAGTTCCTTTCCGCCTGGTAACTTCGCGTGGCATTTCTCGACACTGAAAGTTTCGATCTCGTCGATATAAGAAACTTTGTTTCCTGGCAGAACCAATTCCGAGTTTTTCAATTCCTTCTAATCGCTCTACGTACGTATGATGTACGAATATGATCGAAATTTCATATCTGTACCAAGTTATTGTTCATTTCGTTACACATAATAACGAAGAAGCTCACTCGTTCTGTGTTTTAATTCTTCTACAAGATTTGCACTCCAAATTCACCCTTCTCCAAATCAATTTCAAACTTTTACGAATAAAACATTTTTAAATATGTTTTTGAAGACGTACATCAAATACTTACTTAAAATGAATTAGCCAATCGTTAACTTTGTAATCTATGAAAGTTGTGTGTAAATATGTATATTCATTGTAGCTAAACAAATGAATAATTAATTTGAAATCTTCTTAATGGGTGAAATTGATTTGCAAAAGGGTAAAATTGAAGTGAAAAATGTATATACAGAAATACTAGGTGTTGATTGAAATTGAATTGTAAGTGACTTGGTTTTTGGAAGACATTTTCCTATTAGGTACAAAGTAGAAAGTACCTAATCGTCCTGCGTGCATGTGGCTGGCACGTGGTCCACATATAAAAATAGAGAACATTATTCTTTCCTTGGGTTATTTATACTCGTTCCAAATATGTCGGAAGATTGGATTCGATAGTTGTTCCATGTTACAATATTTCTGATTCGTTATTCGCAGCTGTTGATCAAAGAAATCGTTGAAACACCATCGTCTATTTACCAGATCGCTTCGCAAACAAACAGGTGTTTGTTATCCTCTTCGACGTCTAGCCTCGATCGAATTACTATCAAGGCGAACCAGAGACTTCGCACATTTTTCGTTCTCCCATTCGCGGAAACTGGAGATATCTTGTGCTCACATTGATCATAATTCTTCAAGTGGAAAATCGTATTTGATATAACTACTAGCTTCTTCTTCTTCTATTTCATCGATTACAGGTTTTGCACACCAATTTCACTCTTTTGCAAATTTAATTCAACCTTTTGAAAATTAATTATTTATTTCGATCGAAAACGGTGCCATCAATGAATACATATGTACTTTCATTTTGTAAATTTAATAATCAGAAAATGGCTACAATGAACATATACATATATCTACTCGTAGTTTTCATACATCAAAAAATCAATGAAGTGTCAATTACATGAAAATAAGCATTTGATGTACATCTTTGGAATAAATAAAATTTTGAATTTCTTAACAATTAATTACTTTTGATTTGATGCTTTTATTTACAAGAAACTTACGTAAAACTACTTCATTTGTAAAGGGTTGAAATTGATTTACAGAAGGATGAACAGCTGTATTGTTACGATACTGCAGTATCTCGATACAACGACAAACAAGAGGAGCGCAGCGGTGCGAAAATTACGTGACGCAATAAAATTATCGATGTAGTTTAATTGTCTGGTCAGTCTCAAGCGTGTCTTCGACCCTCGCCTGTTATTATATCGTTCTAATAGCCGGCAATTACGTAATTAGCCTGATACGCGGCGGGAGCCATCGGCTTCCATGAACTTCACGATCGAAACGAAGGGGAGGGGGCTAATTGAAATACATAATTCGGATTTTAATACACATTTCTTCGGGATATAATATAGTCTCCAGTTGAATCAAATTGTACGTGCGCATTCGCGGAAGGTGTACGCGAACAAATGTATTAAGTGGAGGAAAGTAATCTAGATGAAATTAAAATTGAAAAAAAGGAATAGTTGAAAGGGGTTCAAGGATGTCTGCCAAGGTCAATCCTATTTGTTTCATTTCTCATTACACTTCGCGTTATTTGATTAAACACGAAGTTTCCACGACCTTGTTCGTTATATTTGCGTTTCGAAATATCGATGGCGCCCGCTCGATTTGCCTAAGATAACCACCGGATGACATCAATGTATTTTAGGGCACAGCTATCCGACTCCAGAACGCAGACTCGTAAACAAGATACAAGATGAAAACAACCCTGAAATGTATTAGGTTGTTCTAGATTCTGGAAAGTCTCGTGCGTCCTAAATTCTATTAAAAAAAAATTCGTTTCGACAGGCAAAACACCGAGGTCTATCCAGAATCATTTGAAACGTGTTAACAATCCGCTTATCTCGTTTTCATTATCGCTAGACTGCGGATTTTACGAATGTATTAGACGAATTAAGAAGATTTAAAGACGTCGGTCTATCAATTTCAGCTTAATATAACAATTAAAAAATCAATGCAAACGTTTCTTTTTTATTTTGCATAAAGATCCGCAGTCTAATTATCACCGTCAATAGACTGCTACTGTGTTCTTTTATAACAACAATGGATAACTAAGACGCAGATTAGTAAAAACAAGACGAAAAATTATTATATATTATATAATTTAAAAGGTGTACTTTGTACACCCGCTGTACGTTACTTTCACCTTATATTGAGACTATAAAAAGAAAGAAATACATTTTACAATAAAAATTATTTTGTATTCGCAATCTATTTACAACAGTCAAATGAATCGGGCTAATTTGATCATCTCAAGATGCAACGCTGAACTCGGATTTTTTAGTAATGAATTGTCGGAGATGATTCGCGAGAAACGGTGGTGGCGATCGTGTTAAGTCTTCGCGGATAATAACAGCGCTCCTGATAGACATTGATTAGAAGCGACGCGTGTCCACACCGGCTTAAAGACACTTCCTCGGCATAGGAGCTCTTAACGAATAGTGAACGGGTCCTATTCGAGGTAATTCGAACGTGGTTATTGTTCATAACTGGCGTACAACTGGTCATTTGTGGACGCATAAAAGGACGTCTAACCGCGGCGCAGAGCTGAATGCATGATAGAGGTGGGCCACTCGAGAATGCAAGATGCAAGTCGCAGGGATCCGAGTCGAAAACGGGTCATGCTCGTGTTACATGGAAAACACGCAACACCCGTCGACCATCGCACTAAACATTTAATGACTTAATGCGACTAATGTGATTGGAAATATGGAACGGTCTTAGAGACAGTGATGCAGCGAAAAACACTGTAGAATGTTATCGAATGCTATCATTCGGTAACGAAGATGATTATTTAGATCAGCGGTTCTATGTCTCTACGGCTCTACCTTTTACTTTTTTTTTAAATTGATGTAATAATATAGACACGTTTTATTTTTTCAAAAACTGTTTAATTCTATTTATTTGTAGAAACCTTTTAAAAACGAATAACTTGAGTCTTTTTCAGACGTTAGAAGGATTGGTTTACTAGCTAATGTGTAAATACTTGTTTGTTAATGAAGAGTAAAGGTCACGATTTTATTGTGGGTCGAATGATTAATAAAAAGCGTCGTGTATAATTATTATATAACTATATATGTGTGTTAACGGTTAACAGTGCCATGATCAGCTTGTTGTAGCAGACTTTATTAAGGTAATAATTAGCTCAGCGTGGTATATATGTATCCTTATAGTCTCCCAGGGAAACATAAAAAACACTGTGGAGTCCGGTGGCAAGATCTAATTAAAAAGGTCCTTTTTTCATAGGGCGCATGCACGGTGGTATAGTTCGCTGGAATGATTTGCTTTTGTTCAACGATATGTAAACGTTAGAAGCCGATACGAACCCGGAGAAAAATTGTAATTATCATCTGTTTCTCCTTTTTGCCGATTCCTCATTCGCGAAGCGATCCCGCTTCAGTTCGATATCAATTTCCTCACAATATCGGCGTTAACGAACCGTCCCGTCGTAGTTATCTATGTCCTTCGGGATTGACAAAGATGATCGGTTATTCGTACGCGATATCGATTAAATAATAACCCGTCCGGCCATCTACGCGACAAGCTTTGAAAAGTACATTTTATCTCGTGCGAAGATGTTGTAAATTTCGTTCTAGCGAAAAGTTACATTTACACGCGAAAATCAACAGCCTGGAACACGCAACCTTACTGTCTGTCGTACAACGGAGATAACGGATTGCATATGGTAAGGGGTCACGTTCATAAGACACAGAAAAGTAGGTTGAACTTTGACAAAAAGAATAGGCACAGCCAATTCTCTGCTAAATGCCAGTTATTTGAAGTAAAAAGTTACGATCTCTGAAGTGAACATTTTTATCAATTACTAGTCTCCCCCCTTCATAGGAAAACTGCACTCCCTTTACTTAGCAACCCTTGGAGGGGTAAAAACTTAACCATAACGAATACTATCGATCGGATGATACAAATACTTTTCATTTGTATATATTAAGATTGAAAGAGACGATTAACAGACATTAAATTGTTAAACCACAACCGGGTTTATTGAAAACATTTTCAAAAATTACAAGTCGCATACAAAATTCACTTTGTTGAATTGCATGGCATACCATAGAATGGAACATGTCATGTCTTAAATCAGGCCTGGCCGATGCTGGCTCGCAAAACAGATGCGGCTAATTCTCTCCTTTTCTTGCGGAGAAGGTGAGGCACAGGCCCAGGCCTGTCTTCAATAATACAAATAATTAAACTCTTCTTAATTTATTCAGAATGTTGATGCGTTATGCCTGGATTGACTCCAGGCAGTCCAGGGCTCCAACGTTGCGCGCATTATTATATATACAAACCATATACAAAAGATAAATCCGAAGAAGCTAAAGACACCATAGCTGTAAAATGAAGTTCACATTAGTAGCGATTGGTTCGGTATTGACGTTTATAAGTAGACTGCGGTTCTTCATGTATTTGAAAATTTTCAATAAATATTAGAGTACGAAATTCAATAGAATATGGTACGATTTTTATGAATTGTGTATCTACTAGAGGTGTGTGCCTTCATTCACGAAGGAATATGAAATAAAAAATTTCGTAAACATCCGCAGTCTATTCATAAGAAACATAACGACGTTGGTGACGATCTCTTACTTCAGAAGCCACGCGAATAACATTCCTACAGCTAGTGCTGAGAGAAGTCTATAATTGGCAAGTGGTCGTAGACTTAATCGGGGTGGAATACGTTCTTCGTATTGACTGGAAAGACCAGCTTCCGTCCGTTTCTGTAATTTAATAATTTTGGTGGGTGGTTCCAAGATTTGTCGGCAAATACTTCCCAAGAATCCTTGCTGGTGATACATAGTAGCTAACTTGTGTCGGTACTGTTGAAAGTATATAATATTAAATAACATTCGCTTTACTTTTTGTTAAGCAAAATATTCACAATATAAGTGTACCTTAACGTTTATGTAACTGCATTGTTTAAACAAAAATCTAACTAAGATAGTACACTCGTCGGATCTCACTGGCTGTAACTCAGGATCTCCCAAGTATTCAATGTATTTACAATTTTGTCTGTTGTACTGTATCGGTACGAACATACCAGGCTTACTAGTGTCCAAACTCGAATCCATCTGAAAAGTGAATAATTGACCAAATTTTATTGATTAATAAGAAGCTTTCGATTAGACAGCGGATTTTATGCATTTATAACAAAAATGAATAAGTGGTAAAAATACTATTGTATTATTTTCAACCTATTAAACATATTAAGACAGAAAATAAATTTCTATTTCATTCCAGTTTGTTGCAATTCAGGTAA
This sequence comes from Lasioglossum morio, assembly GCA_916610235.2. Taxonomy (NCBI): domain Eukaryota; kingdom Metazoa; phylum Arthropoda; class Insecta; order Hymenoptera; family Halictidae; genus Lasioglossum; species Lasioglossum morio. Next base: position 1,782,384 of record OU744323.1, read on the forward strand.
AAACTTTTTATTTCACATAAATATCCACTGTCTGCTTTGAACACAGGATCAATTTGGTACCTGCGATTGGTGGCAGAAGGACGTAGATAAAATACTGTCGTGATATTCTTGATCAGCTTCGATCGCTACTTGAGGTATATCTTCGACTTTGATCTGAAATCGTATTTAGAAAAATTGCAACATTTCATATAAAAGAAATATCGAGTGTTTGTTGCGCGAATTCGGTTACCTCGAAGATTTCAATCAGTTGTTGCTGTGCATTCGCCAAATACACAGGAACTCGTCGACGTTCATCCATACTAATATCGTCTGTAGAATAATCTTCGCCGTTAAAGAACTCCCATACAGTTATTAAAAGCTTTCTGTTTTTTCTTTTCTTTTCTAATGCATCAATTAAACTAGTCGCTGTTAGGTGTGCTTGCTTGATAGTGTTTAATAAACAGACCACCTAAACAAGATCGTGATTTCAAATCAAATAAATGGAATTACAGTGAACAGACAATATACATACTTGTGAAACAGTAGCCATGGAAAACATTGGAATATATTGGTATGTCGGTCCTTCCAATTCCAAAATCTGTTGTCTTACTATAGAAGACCATTGATTTGTAGATACTCGACTTCTACTAAGTCCAACATCGTCTATTAGACCCTCTATTTCGCATATCATTTTTGCTAAGTGTGGTTGCGAAAACACCTACACATTTCAGTTTAATAAAATGTGATTAATCTACATCTGAATTCTATACAGGGTGGTCCACCCAAATCTAGCCACAACAAATGTTTTTAATGCAATGTAAAAGGAATCGCTAGAATATGCATGGAAAAAAATACAATTAACCTAGGTGGCTACATTTAGATGAACTACTCTGTACACTAAATATGCTGTCCACATACTTTTGTAACTCTAAACAGCATCAAGGCATTTTTGGGGGCAACCAGATCCGTTCTCATAAAACGCGGAACCAACTGTTGAAATATTGCTGTGTAAGCTAAGAGATTATTTGCAACGAAAGGTATCCACCTATAAGCATCATGTATCTTTCCCCTTTCTTCTTCTTCCAATTTACTGAAATTATAATAAAACACATGATTGACGCTGAATTTACATCGATTACTCTTACTCAATTTTACACTTACCCTTCCTTAGTATACGATATACCAGGGAAATATCGCCATGGTTGTATAAAGCTTAACCATGTCTCAAGAATTAATCGAAATGAACTATCTAAAGGCCAATGATGTATAGCTTTTCGGAGGAATGTGTAGATTTTGCCTTGGACAGATGGTAAAATTATTCTGGAAATATTCATATTTAATCAATCGAAATAAGTACGGAAATAAGTACTACTTAATATTGATGAATACCGTTTAAGTTCGTCCATTGCACTCTTCGCACCTGTAGCACTGTTTGCGAACTCGTGTAACGTTTTTATGAATGCTCGTACAAGACGTATGTGTTCGCCAGAATGAATACTATGCTGTATCATAAAGTGAAATATAAATATATGCTTGTCGTAAGAATATTTTACAAAATGAACTTACTCTGCATGGAACGGATGTAGAGTAAGATGTGCCGAATCTTGTATTTAATTGATCGTCTTCTGTATACTCTAGCCAAAAGTCGAGAAAGACTTGAACCACAGTTTCGCTTCTCCAAACTTGTGGCAGACATTGCTGTTGTGGTACTGTAGAAGTGGTATTAGGAGATCCAGGTTGTAATATAGATGTTCTCAATAGTCGCGGAGTTTGCAACCTGCAATAATATCTGATTTTAGCTTTTACATTATGTATTCAGCTTACCGAATAAAGCATTATTTTCATGCTAATATACCTTTTAGTTTCTGGTGACTGTACTAACTTTCTCTGGGGTGTTTTTCTAATGTACGGACCAATTATTGGCAAAACTGGCGAGTTATCTGTGGGTAAAAAATGATATAAATAACAATGAGCTAATTGGACATAAACAGTTTCCCAATTGACCCAAACGTTCTCCTGTTGTTGCACTTGTAACCACGGATTGGTTAAGTGATAGGCAAAATGGAAAATGTAATATTCGAAAGGATCTATACTTGTGTTAAGGAAACGATCTAAACACAGACGAATGTATAGATTTCAAATTAGTTAAAGGATACTCATATTTAAGGCAGATACAGCACGTGTACCCTGATCATCCCGAATTTTATCTAGATAAAACGGTGGTATCACACCTTCTTCCAACATCGAACGTATTTTTACCTATGATAGAAAAGAGAAATGATTAAAACTTTTTCTATCCATTAGTCTTTTGCACACACGCAATATTTACTTACCGGCAAATACGATACCGGGAAATTATATTTCAAATAACAGTCTGGTAGCAGTTTATAGCATAAAGAGAAAATTGGTCCCTGTGGATTAAGGAAGTCACACAGTGTTTTGTATTCTTGTGGATTCTTCTTAAAAGTGATACTGTGTAATCCCCAACCAATATTATCTATCGTTCCAAAGAGTGAGTCCACCAATATTGGAAGAACATGCTGCAACTCCGTTGTACTGGACTCGTCTATTAGTGATGCTATTTCTTTGCATCGTTGAACCAATGACAAATTCAAATACCTCTGAACTTTGATCTATACATGCAATATACATATAAACAATTTAAAAAAATGTTATATTAAATAACAACATACTATTTATTATCGTACTTCGATTTACAATAAGCGTATAGTTTTACAGAAAGAATACAGTACAATTTTATTGCAAATTGGTTTATTTACAAAAAGTTACAATATAATATAATAACTTTAAACGTATAACTTTAACCACTTTAACATATAATAACTTTAAACAATTGATAATATAGCTTTGACGTAAAAAGTTTATTTTTAATCACATTTTAAACACGCCGGCTGACATTCGATTGAGCATAGGTTATGTTATACTTTTGTAACAATTCCAAAATCGAGACTTTTAATACAAAAAAGTAATAGATAATCAATACCGTAGCAACGTCTGTAGATGCAGCCATGACTATGTTTACTCGTTACTGTGCGAATTTTTAGAAACAACATTTAAGTAATGTTTACTCGGTCACGACTTGATTCGCGCCAAAGATATTCACTGATATACACATTCACACAGTACTAATTATGTCCAAAACGAGGTTGTGTTTGGATGTTTGTGTACTAGAAATACGTGGAACCAGAGAGTAAATGCAGACAGTAAATGAGAGTTCCTTAGAATATGGTCTAAGGTTTTGATCGTGCCCGTATAGTGCTGCCCCCACACAAAATCCTAGCCTGGACAGGAGATAACAGTATCTCGTCGGTGGAGAAGATTCTCGGTGGTAAGAAATGTAAGAAGACGAATAAAGGAATGGAATGTTACATTCTTCGACGAATGTTCGTATTATTATGCGAGTTACACAGAAATTTCTGACGATGTTTTGGTGTTGGTTTCTAAGATTTAAAATATTCGAAGCAAAACTAAATCAAGAGTATTTATTTGAATTTTTTTGAAGTTAATACTGCGTCCAAACAAATTATTTGCTGCCTCTGTGCATCTCTGGAAACCAGAAATTGTGGTCTCTTTCTTATGCCAAAAATCCAAGTTTCAAAACTAGGAGGTCAGTAATTCAGATGTTATGCGCTTTTAAAGTTGTTCAATTTCAAATCTTTTTGCCGGGCAAGAATGACCGCCATGTTTGAATGTAATAACCGTTGCAAGCCGCTAGGTGGCGCCACTAGAGTACGGCGGTTGCTAACTTTCAAACACGTAGTTTGAACCGCCACAGCCCGCCACTGACCGCTTAGGATTGTCACACGTAGATTTTTCGAATTTTCTCGCCAAAATCTACAGTATTACACAAGAAAGTGGCAACAATTTCTGCTTTCCGGAGGTAGAGTATAATCTTACTTAATTTTCATTGATATCAATGTATTCCGAATGACCGAACCTATTTAAATTCGTTTTGGGGTATAGAAATAAAGTTCATTTAATTTTGCTTCACATTCATTTTCATTACTCTATTCAAACTGAATTGTTTATTTGTTGTTAATTTTGATTGACTTTCTGCATGTTTTCGATTGAAATTAACGAATTTGTTGTTTCTGTTACAGGTTTGGAGGGAAAAGATACAATCGATCGAATGTTGCCCAGATCGATACTATCAATGCGATTCAAGTATCGAAGGAAGTCAAAACGCCAATGTTCACTTCGTACATTCGTCAAGCAGCGGCGGACGTGAGAGCGTAAGTATCCGTTGTTTTTCCAATAATACTGCGTTGTTGATGATCCTTTATGGAAAAATTAGTGAATAATTAATAAATATTCAACTTGAACGATGTATTTTGTATTAATTCGGAGTTTCTCTTGTTTCGTAACGGTTAATTGCATTTGAAGTACGTTTCGTGCTGTAAAAGTCTAGCTTCTCAAATTTCCATTAAAACTAATTTTGACTTTATATTTCAATTGAATTATTTATTTGTTGTTAATTTTGATCGACTTTCTGCGTGTTTTCGATTGAAATTAACGAATTTGTTTTTTCTGTTACAGGTTTGGAGCGTATTTTCCCTTGGAGGGAAAATCGATAGAATGCTAGTCCAGATCGATACATACTACTTATGGAATTCAAGAATCGAAGACAAGACGCAACGGTCATTTCGTACATTCTTCGAGCAGAGGAAGACGTGAGTGTAAGTACCCGTTGTCTTTTCAACAATACTGAATTGTGTTGATCATCTTTTTTTTGAAGAATTAGTAAAACAGATAAATATTCAAGTTGAATTGTTTACTTAACATTAATTGTGATGTAGATTCCGACTGTTTGCCAATTGAAATGAATAAATTTGTTCTTTTTGTAACAGATTCCCAGGGAAAATTTAAAGATGATTCGATTGAAATCAATCGAAAGCGTGACGTAGCATCATGGCCAACTTTGTTTGAAGAGAGAGAAGACGCGAAACGTGAGTAGAAATTCAATTTCAAATTAAACAGTGTCATTCAACATGTTATTTCAAACCATTAATGATTAATTAATAATAAATATTTAATTTTAATTCTTCATTTCCTATTAATTCGCATTTACTTTCTCTATTATTCAAACTTATTTAATTTTCGTTAAAATTAATTTCGATTTTATATTCAGCTTGAATTATTTATTTATTATTTAATTCTTATTTAGTTTCTGACTTTTGTCAATTATAATAAATGTATTTGTTCTTTTTATTACAGATTCTGCGGCAAGAAAATCCATATTTACTACTCGATGCTTTTTTCGTGTAGAAGAGGACGGGAGCGTAAGTACAATTAATATAATAAGTATAATAAATATTCAACTTTAATTATCTAATTCCTGTTGAATTAAATTAATTTATTGTTTCTGTTGCAGAGCCCTAACGGTATAATTTGAGGCAGCCTACGTGAATGACTGATGCTTGCTGCCTACCTTGACGACCACAGACGACTTCGATAGCTGAGATCGAGGGCAACGTGCTGCTTCTAGGGGGATAGAGACTCCAACGCAGCTTCTCTTCCTCCAACAAGTAGTAAGTGAACAATCAAAAGTCCTTTTTTATTATTATGTTTGATTAGTTGGTGATTTTGGCAAGTACAGTGACCGTGGAACCGCCAGGCGTTTCCGCGGGTAGTAATCTATTTCTTAGCTAGGTAGGGTCTTTTTGTACGTGTTTTTTCATTATAAATTAACAATTTCGATCATCTGATCTCTAACTCGCGAGGAGATGAAACCCTTTTGTAATTTGGAATACAATTAATTAGAGTCACTTTTTATCATCGAGATAATCGTTTATAATTCAAAATCATTTTACGTACAAAAAGACGATTCGCGACGGATAGATATTTTAGACAAAGAAAAATTACTTAATCAATTAACTTGTATATTACTTTCACGAGTACTTTATATTTAATAGAATACTTTTTTCATTATTTCGAAAGTTTGTTTTGTCGAAAGTGTCGTCCGAGGGTTTTCAAATTCATCTATAAAGTTTCAGAATACATAAATCAATTAATGAATATTTTTATTGAAATCTTCTTTAGTTCTTCTTTTCTCGATAATAAAATTCCATTAGAATTTTCAATAATTAAATATCTAATTTGTGAATTAATATTAAATTTTAAATTCGAAGTAGAGACATTTATCAAATATGCAAAAACATTAGCCCGCATAAAATCTAACAGATTCTTTTAGTTAGGATTTTCAGGATATTCAGATTCCCTGTTCGTTGCTCGAATCCTCTCGAATGCCCAGGTGCTCTTCGGGAGGGTGAGAGCAACGGGCACATGGAATGTTTTTATTGTTTAATTCTTGTTTCTTAATTATATATGTGGCGACTGACAATGGTTAGTGTATCGTGCACGACGTATTTTCCACTTGTGTGTGTATGTTGTTAGGCTGTGGAAATGCGTCGGTTGTTTAAATTAAAATTTTCCATTTTCAAATGCGTCGGTTGTTTAAACTAGACTTGGGAGCACATATTCCTATCGCTCCGTGACATGCTACACGGATCTTCGTGGAATATGTGTGTAGTATTTTTTACGGTTCGCTAAAAACAATGCGCAGAATTCAAAATGACACATAATTCAATTATTAACTTCCCGATTCATAGGGAAGTTACTGGAATTAATTATTGAATTAACAAATAGTTAAAGTTGTTTCGCAATGATCACTAGCATTGTCAGTCGATTTCAGGATAATTGGTACGTACAATAGAGTGTGAATGTGATATGAACGTTAGGGTGTCGGAGGCGTCCCGGGACGTTCTCTCTAGGTGTTAGGTTATTGCACCCTGGCGTGTGAGTGGAGATCGTGTTGCGAATGTGTTGGAGAGCTTGTGTTTTGCCTTTTTTAAATATAGGGCTAGGTAGGGTAGGTAACTTACCTTCTTGGTGTGATTGTTAATTCTAAATAGGTAGGGTCCAGGGCTGGCTACCGCTTTCTCTTTCGGGTAGGCCGCGATTCGCACGGTAGCCAGTCACTGGTAGGGGCTCGAAGTTTCGTCTCGAAGCTAAATCGAACGAGGCATGACGTTCGAATTGATGCTTCGTGTTCGATGCTTCGTGCTGGTTTCTTAGCTTCTCGCGGACGCGGACGGGAACGCGCGCGGAAATAGGGTTTTCGAAACGTTGCGATACCGGCTCGATTGCACCAGAGGAGCGATAGGCTTCTTTCGAGACTTGTAATTCGTCTCGGAAGTCGTTGATCGTTTTCACTCTGCGACCCGTGTAAGGTTTCAGATGTTTGGCGGTCCGCCCAAGAAAAAGAAGAGGCTATATGCCGAAGTGACCCAGACAAACTGTCGTTCAAGAGGGTAGCAACAATGGCCTCGCATCTTCGGTTGCGAAGTCATTTCGTTACAATCATTTCACTGTACTTGTCTGTAAAAATAGTAGTAGTATTTAGTAGTATAAGTAGTTAGTTGTATACATGGGCAGGCCTCGCCGCCCCAACGATCAGCGGAGATGGGCACGTCCGCGATTTTCAGTAGTGTTGCGAACAAGACTACGCGTGTTGCATTAATTGTTCTTGAACAGAGATCAAAGTTAGTGTTGCGGAGATACTCGCGATTTAACTCCCCCGCCCCACATTAACTTAAAAATTGAGATTAAATTTCTTTTTTTTTTATTTAGTGCAATTTGAATCTCAAGGTAGAAAAAATTTCATTTTGATTGTCACCTGTTTTGCAGTAAATGTAAAATAGTTTTGTTGGATCATCTGTTCTTAGGATTAGCGTTACGTAGCTAAAGTATCGCGTTTGCATTACTCGAGTTTTTCGACATTTCAGGCGCCCATGCTCCAGCTGCAACGTATCACTGTCGGGTGTGGTGTAGGCATCCGCGATTTTTATTAGTGTTGCGAATAGTACTAACGCGTTGTTTCAAGACGGGATTATAGTACAAGCATATTGGAAACCTCACCGTAATAAAAGATATTAGTTTGAATTATCAGAGTCGCGACCTCGTATTAGAGTAGTGAGTAGAGGACCGAAATTGTAGGACCAGTCGCGCAGGGTGCATACGAACATTCAAAATTTCAGAGACTTTTTTTGGATATCCAAATGTATTTGGATTTTAATGTTAGAATGTTTGATATCCGAAAAAAATGTGGAGCATATGCCCACCGGGCCACTACGTAGAGTAGGAACGTATTGGTACGTTTCGATGCGAAGTTTTGCCGCAAAGCAGTTAGCGCAAAAACACGGTGCACGTTTCTATGTTCAACCCTCTCGCGGTGTGCCATAACACACGAATCGTTTGCCGTTCCAGCAATGGAACAAGTGTTTCCGCTGTCGTGACTTACGACGACGGAGAACACTGTAGTTTATCTGAACGTAGAGACGTGTGCCTTTAGCCATTTAATGGTGTGTGAGCGTTAAATGCATGGAACGTACCACTGCGTTCAACAGCATGTATATTTTTTGGGACTAACCCCCCACAACGTAGTGGTTCCATCGCGTTCGTATAAACATACACTCCGTGTATGTTCAACGTATCGAACGCCTCGTCGGCCCGCAAGGTAAAAGACGGGGTATCTTTACGTTTCGCGCAGTAACTTTGTCGATGAAATCGAGTGTTCGTTGCGCCCTGCAAAATTGGTACCTGCAATATCTGAATCTATTCTGTTATGATGTTCGAGGTCGTGTAGTATAGTCTTTTTCACGCGTTTTCATTGAGAATTCGCAGAATTGTTGCGTATCGTTTAATAGAACAGTTTTCCAATATGCAAATACTAGGAAATCCCGCCATTTAGAGTTGCGACGAAATGAAATGCCACACTGCATCCTTATTTCATTGTGTTTTATTACTTACAGCATTTCATCCTAAATTCTCGTAGCCATTGCATCCCCCATAGAGTTGCGTAACAAGAAATTAAAGTGTCCACAGTAAAATAGTGTTGAGACAAACGATGCACTGTTCGTGTTTTGAACAAGGTTTTTATTATTTGTAGATTAGTGTTGCCAAAGAATAATTCGTGACTTTTGGTTCCTCCTTTAAATTTGAATGGCTACAATCGCGAATGTTTGTCTGTTACGGCAAGGACCCTTGGAATGACTTTATGGTACAGTTGACCATGCTATAGTTTTTCAGTAATTTTATTTATTAATAAATAAAAATACTGACTCTCGTTGGTGATTTAGGTAGAAATCGTGGTCACTGAAGATGGTATTTCAGATTACTGTAATTTCCACGTTACCCCCGGGCTCATATCGCCCACTTACCATCTCGTGGAATAGCACAGGCGCTGGCAATTTTTAACAGTACCACCGACGAGATACTGTTAAAGACTGCCACCGCCCGTGCTATTCCGCGGCAGGCTAAGTGGGCGCAATTGGCGGGGTGGTAACGGTGGAACTTACAGTGACCTGAAAGACCACATCGCTAAAAGTTCCACCACCGACGAGATTCAGTTGGTGGTTCAGCGCTCTCTACCTAAATAGATCATTTGTTCGTGAACCACGTGAAACTGCGTCAGTGGCGTCGGTAAATAGATTTAGTACCGCAGCTAATAAATAAATATAGAATGCTGCATTACCCATTCTATAATTCTTAGAAAAAAATTACAATAGCAGTATCTCGTCGGTGCCACCGACAAGAATAACATTAAAATATCAACTGAAATATGGCGGAGAATTTAACATTTAATAATAATTGACAGGCGCGTTAATAAAAAATTTAAATGAACAAACTTGAATAACATATTTTGTTCTGATGCAACGTGCCATTGCAAAATGTTATGGAAGGGAATAGGTTTGAAATAATCGTGGATATTAATTTACACTCTAGTATGCAATATTAATGATAATTCAAAATGTGCAGCTATTAGCTCGGTATTATCCTTTATTCGTAAGATACTTGAAATTCTTACGAATAGAGGATAATACCGATTGCCCAGGTCTCACCACGTGGAGGTTGCTGCACAAGAGACCCGGAAAGGGAGTCAGAACGAATGCGATATTCCCCCTGGCTCCCTTTCTTACAACGAAGGACTTATACTAATACACTACGCAAATACGTCGAGTAATTATCGCGGAGCAAAAGGGTGTGAATCGGAGAAGAAGTCCCCGATCCACGGGGACAAAAAGCGAATCAGGCAGAAGGCTCTGATTCTTTCAGTGAGAAAAATCGAACCAGAGCAGAAGGCTCTGATTCTTCCAAAAAGAAAAACTAAGCAAACCAGAGCAGAAGGCTCTGGTTCGAGGGTAACGCGAGCAATGGTCGAGAGGAGTTCCGACACCGATACCAACTGCAACAACCACCTGCCGCCATTGACGGACATCGGTGGAAAAATTTTACAGTTGAGTGGTAAAGAGCGAAAACAACGCGTCTCGACCCCCCCCCCCCATTAATATATAAACTACCGCGAACTCCCGTACCAATCAATCTGGTACATACTACATGCGAGCAAAGGTGTCCGACACAGTAGAAGACTGTGTCGGAGTAAAAAAAAACGAACAAAGTGAATTTACGGCGATAATTACTCGACGTATGTACAACGACGATATATAATCTTAATAACTACCGCATAAAATAAAGTATTACTGACTAACGCAACTTAACTATACGCTGAAGTCTTCTTTGGTGTGTCCTCTTCGTCGACGATGAAAGACGACCAGCTCTTGCATTCTAACTGAAACAGACTAATTATAATTATACGCAACACATATCCCGCACACGAGTGCGAATTCCTAATTAAAACCTACAAGAATCCAGCAGAGGAGAGCAAACCAGAATACAAGAAAACCAGGAAAACCAGAAAACGAGCTCTCGAGAGCAAACCAGAAAAAGAGCTCACGTGAGCAAACCAGAAAACGAGCTCATGAGAGCCAAACCAACCTCGCACACGAGTGTGGCCTAACCGACCTATAGGCGATTCGGGTAGCCCCAGGGACGCGACTCCCCGTACCCACTCACGGTCCCCATCCGTGAGTGAGCCCCTGAGGGAACTCCGATCGGAGGCATACCAATTTTCAAGAAGATGTAAAAATTTTTCGAAGAGGAACTTGTGTAAGTTCCGATGTGAACACTTATCAAATCAGAAATTAAAATTGTCTTGTTCACTGACTGATCAAGAACTTCGAAATAACGAACCGAAGGTGGCCAAAGGTAAACGAACAAAGCATCGATGGCCTATACCCTTGGCCAACTGCGAGTTAGCTGAAAGTAAATTCGTATTCAATTCAATGAAATATCTTGTAACATTTTACCATTCTTAAATTCTATTATACATTGTTATCAAAAATTCTATACGTGCAGCTATTAGCTCGACATTACCCTTTATTCGTAAGATACGGGAAGTTCTTACGAATAAAGGATAATGCCGATTGCCCAGGTCTCACCACGTGGAGGTTGCTGCACACGAGACCCGGAAAGGGAGTCAGAACGAATGCAATATTCCTTCTGGCTCCCTTTCTTACAACGAAGGACTTATATTAATATACTACGAAAATACGTCGAGTAATTATCGCGGAGCAAAAGGGTGTGAATCGGGAAAGAAGTCCCCGATTCACGGGGGACAAAAAGCGAATCAGGCTGAAGGCTCTGATTCTTTCAAGAAGAGAGAAAAAATACACAAACCAGGGCAGAAGGCTCTGATTCTTTCAAAAAAGAAAAACTAAGCAAACCAGAGCAGAAGGCTCTGGTTTGAGGGTAACGCGAGCAATGGTCGAGAGGAGTTCCGACACCGATACCAACTGCATCAACCACCTGCCGCCATTGACGGACATGGGTGGAAAATTTTTACGGATGAGTGGTAAAGAGCGAAATCAACGCGTCTCGACCCCCCCATTAATATATAAACTACCGCGAACTCCCGTACCAATCAATCTGGTACATACTACATACGAACAAAGGTGTCCGACACAGTAGAAGACTGTGTCGGAGTAAAAAAAAAAAACGAACAAAGTGAATTTACGGCGATAATTACTCGACGTATGTACAACGACGATTTACAAACTTAATAACTATCGCATAATATAACGTACTACTGACTAACTCTACTTAAATATACGCTGATGTCTTCTTCGGTGTGTGACCTCCTCTTCTTGGTTTTTGTACTCTTCATCGACGATGAACGACATCGGCTGTTGTATCCTAACTGAAACAGACTAATTATATTTAGACGCAACAGAAAATCCAGCACACGAGTGCGAATCCCAACATAACCACCAGAACAAAACAACATTCCGCACTCGAGACCAAACGAAAGCAAACCAGAAATTCAAAAAACGAGCTCTCGAGAGCAAACCAGAAAAAGAGCTCACATGAGCAAACCAGAAAACGAGCTCATGAGAGCCAAACCAACCCCGCACAAGAGTGCAACCCGACCGACCTATAGGCGATTCGGGTAGCCCCAGGGACGCGACTCCCCGTACTCACTCACGGCCCCATCCGTGAGTGAGCCCCTGAGGGAACTCCGATCGGAGGAATACCAATTTTCAACAAGTTGTAAAAATTTTTCGAAATAAATAGTTGGAAAAACAGAAATTAAAATTGGTATGTTCACTGACTAAACAAGTACTTTGAAATAACGAACTGAAGGTGGCCAAGGGTAAACGAAGATAGCATCGATGTACCCTTTGCCGACTGCGAGCTAGCTGGAAGTAAATTCATAATCAATTTAATGAAATATGTTTCTGTATTTTGCATGTTTTAAACTCTATCAAAAATGGTACATGTGCAGCTATTTGCTCGACATTATTCTTTATTCGTAAGATACTGGAAGTTCTTACGAATAAAGAATAATGTCGATTGCCCAGGTCTCACCACGTGGAGGTTGCTGCACAAGAGACCCGGAAAGGGAGTCAGAACGAATGCGATATTCCCCCTGGCTCCCTTTCTTACAACGAAGGACTTATACTAATACACTACGCAAATACGTCGAGTAATTATCGCGGAGCAAAAGGGTGTGAATCGGAGAAGAAGTCCCCGATCCACGGGGACAAAAAGCGAATCAGGCAGAAGGCTCTGATTCTTTCAGTGAGAAAAATCGAACCAGAGCAGAAGGCTCTGATTCTTCCAAAAAGAAAAACTAAGCAAGCCAGAGCAGAAGGCTCAGATTTGAGGGTAACGCGAGCAATGGTCGAGAGGAGTTCCGACACCGATACCAACTGCATCAACCACCTGCCGCCATTGACGGACATGGGTGGAAAATTTTTACGGATGAGTGGTAAAGAGCGAAAACAACGCGTCTCGACCCCCCCTCCCCATTAATATAAACTACCGCGAACTCCCGTACCAATCAATCTGGTACATACTACATACGAACAAAGGTGTCCGACACAGTAGAAGACTGTGTCGGAGTCAAAAAAAAAACGAACAAAGTGAATTTACGGCGATAATTACTCGACGCATGTACAACGACGATTTACAAACTTAATAACTATCGCATAACATAACGTATTACTGACTAACTCAACTTAAATATACGCTGATGTCTTCTTCTTTGTGTGCGGTGTGTTCCCTCCTCTTCTTGGTTTGTCCTCTTCGTCGACGATGAAAGACGTCGGCTGTTGTATCCTAACTGAAACAGACTATTGATAATTAGAGCCAATACAAATCCCACACACTAGTGCGAATTCCTACTGAACCTCCAGAACTAAACAAGATTCCACGCACGAGACCAAATGAGAAACCACCTGACGAGAACAAACAAGGAAACCAGAAAACGAACTCTCGTGAGCAAACCAGAAAACGAACTCTCGTGAGCAAACCAAAAAACGAGCTCATGAGAGCCAAACCAACCCCGCACACGAGTGCAACCCGACCGACCTATAGGCGATTCGGGTAGCCCCAGGGACGCGACTCCCCGTACTCACTCACGGTCCCCATCCGTGAGTGAGCCCCTGAGGGAACTCCTATCGGAGGAATACCAATTTTCAACAAGATGTGAAAATTTTTCGAAGTGGAATTTGAGAAAGTTCCAAATTGAATAGTTGAAAATTTGAAAGTAAAATTGGAATGCTCACTGACGGCACATATACTTCGAAATAACGATCTGAAGGTGGCCAAGGGTAAACGAAGAAAGCATCGATGTACCCTTGGCCGACTGCGAGCTAGCTTGAAGTAAATTGATTATCAATTCAATAAATTGTGTTTCTATATTTTTCATGTTTATACTCTATCAACAATTGTACACGTGCAGCTATTAGCTCGGCATTATCCTTTATTCGTAAGATACTGGAAGTTCTTACGAATAAAGAATAATGTCGATTGCCCAGGTCTCACCACGTGGAGGTTGCTGCACAAGAGACCCGGAAAGGGAGTCAGAACGAATGCGAGATTCCTTCTGGCTCCCTTTCTTACAACGCCGAACTTATACTTAATATACTACGCAAATACGTCGAGTAATTATCGCGGAGCAAAAGGGTGTGAATCGGAAAAGAAGTCCCCGATTCACGGGGGACAAAAAGCGAATCAGGCTGAAGGCTCTGATTCTTTCAAAAAGAAAGAAAAACAAAAGCAAACCAGAGCAGAAGGCTCTGATTCTTTCAAAAAGAAAAACTAAGCACACCAGAGCAGAAGGCTCAGATTTGAGGGTAACGCGAGCAATGGTCGAGAGGAGTTCCGACACCGATACCAACTGCATCAACCACCTGCCGCCATTGACGGACATGGGTGGAAAATTTTTACGGATGAGTGGTAAAGAGCGAAAACAACGCGTCTCGACCCCCCCTCCCCATTAATATAAACTACCGCGAACTCCCGTACCAATCAATCTGGTACATACTACATGCGAGCAAAGGTGTCCGACACAGTAGAAGACTGTGTCGGAGTAAAAGAAAAAAACGAACAAAGTGAATTTACGGCGATAATTACTCGACGTATGTACAACGACGATTTACAAACTTAATAACTATCGCATACAATAAATTCTTATTAATTAACGCAACTTATCTATACGGTGCTGTCTTCTTTGGTGTGTGTCCTCCTCTTCTTGATGTGTCTTCTTGGTCGACGATGAAAAACATCGGATGTTGTATCCTAACTGAAACAGACTAATTACATTTAGACGCAACACAAAATCCTGCACACGAGTGCGAATCCCAACATAACACACCAACAAAATAAAATTTCGCACTCGAGACGAAACAAGAAACCAGATGACAAAAGGAAACCAGAAAACCAGAAAAAGAACTCTCGTGAGCAAACCAGAAAAAGAGCTCTCGTGAGCAAACCAAAAAGCGAACTCTCGTGAGCAAGCCTAATCGACCTATAGGCGATTCGGGTAGCCCCAGGGACGCGACTCCCCGTACTCACTCACGGTCCCCATCCGTGAGTGAGCCCCTGAGGGAACTCCGATCGGAGGAATACCAATTTTCAATAAGATATACAAATTTTTGGAAATGGAACTTGTGATAGTTCCATAATGAATAGTTGGAAAATCAGAATTACTTGTCTTGTTCACTGACTGAACAAGAACTTTGAAATAACGAACTGAAGGTGGCCAAGGGTAAACGAAGAAAGCATCGATGTACCCTTGGCCGACTGCGAGCTAGCTGGAAGTAAATTCATAATCAATTTAATGAAATATGTTTCTATATTTTGCAAGTCTTAAACACTATCAAAAATTGTATACGTGCAGCTATTTGCTCGACATCATCCTTTATTCGTAAGATTCTGGAAGTTCTTACGAATAAAGAATAATGTCGATTGCCCAGGTCTCACCACGTGGAGGTTGCTGCACACGAGACCCGGAAAGGGAGTCAGAACGAATGCAATATTCCTTCTGGCTCCCTTTCTTACAACGAAGTACTTATACTAATTTACGCAAGTACGTCGAGTAATTATCGCGGAGCAAAAGGGTGTGAGTCGGAGAAGAAGTCCCCGATCCACAGGGGACAAAAAGCGAATCAGGCAGAAGGCTCTGATTCTTTCAAAGAGAAAAACTGAACCAGAGCAGAAGGCTCTGATTCTTTCAAAAAGAAAAACTAAGCAAACCAGAGCAGAAGGCTCTCGTATTAATCGATCTGGTACATACTACATGCGAGCAAAGTAGTCCGACACAGTAGAAGACTGTGTCGGAGTAAAAAAAGAAAACGAACAAAGTGAATTTACGGCGATAATTACTCGACGTATATACAACGACGATTTACAAACTTAATAACTATCGCATGAAATAAATTCTTACTGACTAACGCAACTTAAATATACGCTGATGTCTTCTTCGTTGTGTATCCTCCTCTTCTTGGTGTGTCCTCTTCGTCGACGTTGAAAGACGTCGGCGGTTGTATCCTAACTGAAACAGACTAATCATATTTAGACGCAACACAAAACCCCGCACACGAGTGCGAATCCCAACATAAAAACCAGAACAAAACAACATTCCACACTCGAGATGATAGAAGAAACCAGAAAACGAGCTCTCGAGAGCAAACCAGAAAAAGAACTCTCGTGAGCAAACCAGAAAAAGAGCTCTCGTGAGCAAACGAAAAAGCGAACTCTCGTGAGCAAGCCTAACCGACCTATAGGCGATTCGGGTAGCCCCAGGGACGCGACTCCCCGTACCCACTCACGGTCCCCATCCGTGAGCGAGCCCCTGAGGGAACTCCGATCGGAGGAATACCAATTTTCAACAAGATGTAAAAATTTTTCGTGATAGAACTTGTGAAAGTTCCAAAATGAATAGTTCGAAAAACAGAAATTAAAATTCTCTTCACTGACTGAACAAGTACTTTGAAATAACGAACTGAATGTGGCTAAGGGTAAACGAAGAAAGCGTCGATGTACTTACCCTTGGCCGACTGCGAGCTAGCTGAAAGTAAATTCGTAATCAATTCAATGAAATATGTTGTAACATTTCGTCGTTCTTAAATTCCATTACACATTGTTATAAAAAATTGTATACGTGCAGCTATTAGCTCGACATTATCCTTTATTCGTAAGATACTCAAAGTTCTTACGAATAAAGGATAATGCCGATTGCCCAGGTCTCACCACGAGGAGGTTGCTGCACAAGAGACCCGAGAAGTAAGTCAGAATGAATGCGAGCGAAAGTTACGCAAGTACGTCGAGTAATTATCGAGAAATTAGATAGGCAGAAGTGCGAATTTGACAATCAAAAGCAGGAATAAAAACACAAGTACAACATCAGAAATATAAAAATGTTTCGAACAGTGAACTGTGAAAGTTTCTTTTCCGTTGGAAATTGCAATAAGAATATTGGAGGCAAACGTTGAAAATGATTGCTCAGTGAAAACAGTTGAAAGGGAACAAAGCAACGAGCATGCAGGAATATTTGAATTAAAACTCACCAGGGAACCCCTGGTCCACTCCTGGTCCACTCCTGGTCCACTCCTGGTCCACCCCTGGTCTCCCGGGACATCCTAGCACCACCGGTACCGCAGCCCGTCCGCCCCTGCCGTCATCGCCGACCCGACTGACTGACTGAATGACTCATCGCTCTGGCTTAGCTGTCTCCTCCCCACTCCTCTACCATCGATCGATTCGATCGCCGAGTTAGTAATTATTGATAAATTTGTTATTTCTCGCTGTTCAATGTTTATAACAATTCCTTTTGCCAACGATGCCCACAACCATTCCCTTGACTATCTGACCACCTAATTTTTTTCTAGAAATATGCAATAGAACTCGAAATATAGAATAACATTTATAAAATGAATATTTTCGCGCGTTAATTTATTCGATACAATTCACTAAGAAATTTATTATTTCTGGCTGTTCAATGTTTATAACAATTCCTTTCGCCAACGATGTTAACCAGCACTCCCTTGACTATCATCTGACCATCTAATTTTTTAGTCAAAATAGACAATAGAATTCGAGATAGAGAATAAATTTTAAACCATGCACATTCGCATTAATTTATTCAACATACTACGATAAATTTATTGATTCTATCTGTTCAATGTCTATAATAATTCTTTTGCCATTTTAATTGTTTACAGTAAACTCTCTCTTACTCTGATCTTCAACATATTCCCTTTTCTACAGATAGATTGTTCGAACATGTATGTATAAAAAAGTGTAAGGTAATAATTCTCGTTTATGAAATACTTTGAAAGTAGAAATTGAGGTATCTCATATAAAATTTAAAGTCGGAATTGGTGATTTTCCGAAAATTATGCTTCAATACTTTCTTAATATTTCTAGGAATCTTTTGTCCTCGAGTTTTGCATTTAATATTGTAAATCTTAAATAACGAACACTAAAACATCATATTTGCAAACAGTGTTTTAAAGTATTTAATTGATCGAACCAATGCGCCGATAACATTTAAAATTTTGACTAAAACATCGTCTGAAATATCAGCTTAACTTGGAATATGTTCGGTGCAGAATGTAACAATTCATGATAATCGATTTCACCGAGGAGAAACACAGTCTCTCGTAGGTGTCAAGATGCTTGTGGTGGAAATTTGCCTTCTCACCACTTCTCACCGCCGAGAATCTCCTCAGTGGCCTTCTGTACCGACGAGATCACGTCGATGGCCTTCTGTTTTTTACTCCAGCCAGAATATATCCTAGAGGGCGTAAGAAAACACCGAATTATTCGAGTGACACGATCTTCCGTAAGGCTGGCAGTCTTTAACAGTAACTCGTCGGTGTTCTAATCATTATAATAAATGTACCATCAAACAGTACAGACGAAGATATATAATTACCTACAATCGGTATAATCAATATACAGATATATGATTATCTACAATCGGTAAAGATGCAAATAATTCTTGAAATTATTTACATTACATTGTTCGTAAATTTTCTTTTTCCACAATTAATAATTTCCTAGTACATTCAACGTTTCCATAAAAGTATTAGGTTTTCTAGAATTTTCTATTCATTCGAATTCAACGTTTCGCATATCAAAACACTAATATACTTCGATCTTGATCGAAGAATCAACGCTTAAAATGTTAAATGATATAATATGCAGTGATTTATTTGATCATACTCTACTCTCCTAATTGCAATCATTATATCAGGTACACGCACCTCAAGGTTTAATTTAATGAAATCCTCTAGTTGCGTACGCGATTGTATTTATTATAATGCGGTATTACTGATCAGGTCTATTATCAGATTACAATACGCTTGTATATTTTTCGGTACAGTTAGGCTACGGTATGTATTATTGATTTTTCGATAAGCTTCGTCATCGAAGCACATCTCGATTAGATTGATTACCTAGTGATGATCGCGCTTAAACTTCAGTCTATACGGCAATATCCGACCGGCGACGATAAGCGTCCGGGAATTATGGTTAATATGATTACCCTGTTCGTGATTCCTTCAATTTTCCTGTCGTTGCATACAAGCCGCTTCACCAGTGTATACTTTAGAAAGTTTCGAATGTGCTCTTCATACATGATAGTTGATTCTAAAATTAATCGTAATTAGTATCTAAAACTACGCGAAGCCAATTCATAAATTATTCTATTTAAATTTGATTCGTAACAAGTGAACGTCTACACAATTTTTGTTTAAATTTTAACTTACAATTAGACTACTTTCATAATTATGAACACATATATTGTATAACGACATATTTTCCGATATGCTCTGGTTCTCATGAGAACGGGAATCGATAAAAACAATTCTATTGCAAGAAAACACAAAAAAATTATATTTCTACTTTACTGTCGCAATGAATGATTGAATCATAAATCGAATAATAGCGAAACGACGATTGTCTTCTTGCGATGCGACGACGAACGCATAAAATATCGGCAAATTGCGCGTGTCGCGTCGATTGCGTCGGTTTTTCATTGATTTGCAATGTTGCACGATTATTAATCAGTATAGATACATAATAATCAAACGTCGATGTTAATCAGGATCTACTTTCAAGGCGAAGCTGCATATTAATAAATAGAAAATGTAGAACACAAAAAAATTATCATCCACGCGACGATTTATATCTCAATTTGTAGTTTATGAAGTGTGAAGAATCTGGTTCATAAGATCTCTCGATATAAAGTAATCGCTGCTATCACATATATACATATTAATCGAGGACTGTAATTTTCATTTAATCATAAATACTTTCCGACTGGTATTGAGAAAGAATGAACACGTTATAATTTCTCATAACTTGTCCCTAGTTGGTTAGACAATTTAACATTGTAATTTTTTCCACAGAATTATTTGTTCAGCATAATCAATTTATTCTGATGCCTTTCTCTTTTAATAATCCACTTTTCCACTTTTCCTCCGGAGATATAAAATCCGCAAAATAAATATACTAAAAATTCCCAACGAAACTTCTACGTATACGAATACTTTGTACACCCACTGTAGGGGGTGCAATTACACCCCTGCATGCAATTAACACAAATAGTTTTCTCTGATCTAGAATATCTCCATTCTCTACGATTTCTTAAATTTGATAGACATGAAATCGATATAATAATACCTCATACAATACTTAAACGTGTAGTAATTGATTGGACACCGACATATCTAATAATGCAAACAACATTTCAAATAATAGTACAGCAATTTAACCCTTAGCATCTCGAGTGGCAAGGGTTAAACCTGTGGTGTATGTATTCGGTATGATGTATCGGGTCCGAGATGTTGTCGAAGAAAGCGATGCGCCGGTCGAGCAAGATATACGGTCGGGCTGAATCGGAGGAAAAAGGGAAAAGGAGAAAGGGGAGAGTGAGAGTGGAGTGACCGGCAGGATTAATTCGACGACGTAATCACGTGCTCGTAAATCAGTCGATGCTATTTAACCGTTTATGATAGCTGCCACCGAAGACTCCCGGTTCTTTTTTCTTTGTATCGTTTCTGTTCCACCTCCGCCCTCCCCTTTTTCCTTCACCCTTTCGGATTCCTCTTGCTCGTTCCGTTCTTTTCTTCCTTCCTTCCTTCCTTCTTCTTTCATTTTTATTGCTTCTCTTTCCATTTTCCCCCCTAGTTAGCTCGGCCTGATTCGACGGTCGTGCTCTCTTTTTTCTCGACGGCCGCGATTGTACTTTCTCTCCGGTGCCGCCACTGCCACTGCTATTTGAACCACGACGACCCTCACTCTCGGAAATATTATCGACACTGCCAAGTTCACTTCTGTTTACATTCGGCACGCCCGACGACCCTAACGAACAACCGAGAGCCTCGCCCCGCGCATCGCACCGTTTTCTCACGATGCGGAACCCGCTCGATTAACCCGGCGATATCTTGGGGATGAAATTGGCTGGACGGTCTCAGGATGGCATCGAGTACCTCTACTCGCAGCAGCTTATCGAATTCTTCTTGGGAAGCGACCAGCCAAGTAAGAACACCAATGGTTGACCAGTTAACACATTACCGACCGGTGATTATTTCATAATTTTGAAAAATCTATGGTAAATGGCTAAACACTTCTTAACGGAACCTTTAATAGCACCAGCATTTTTCATTGTGAACTAACCAGTCAACCTCAGTAACGTCATCTAATAGTTTCATTTAAGATTGCAATGTAAACGAAAATTTCTAAACTTTCTTTTGGTACAGCACAATTATTGAAAATCCTATTAGTAGGCTTCCGGTAGGTAAAGTGTTAAGAAATTTCTCTGCGTCAATAATATTAAATTGCCTTTTATCCTTGATTAAACAAGCCCTGTTGTTATCTCGAATTTCTCGAGAACGATGTTCGAAATGAAATTGTTGAAACAATGTTCGAATCTGTCGAATTTTTCTTGCAATTTGTCGAACTTTCGGCGTTAGTTACCGTGCGATTATGGAAGGAAATGTCGGTCGGTGCGTTTTGAAAAGGGCAAAGAAGGTAACGATCCGTGGGAACAGGAACAAGTGTGCATGAAGGATACCGACGGACCACCCATTTAAGAACCATTTTCTTGAATCTGCTGACTAGACTCGTACATTATCGAACACTCCTCTTTTTCTTCAATCAACGACCGACAGTTTTTAATCGGAAATTTTATTGTCACCGTAGCGAAATGAAAGGAATCCTAGATAAATTTTCAGAAGAAACTGTCCTAGATAAATTCAAGCAGTCTTAGATAATATCTTCCAGTTCGAATATAAAAATATGTTGTAAGGTCGTTTTAAAAACAGCGAATAACACTGGCACTTTTTTAATATTTTTCTTGATAGAAAATATAGGGAATAATGCTAAGAGATACGTTACCACAGTTACCTCTAAAAAAATACAGTTAACAAAAATATAATGGCAATTCGTCATTCAGTTTTGCTGTGGATATTTCTATAAGCTATAACGGGTGGAGAAATGCGGTGTAGAAACCATTGGAAAATTGGTTCGCGACACAATTTGCCATAAAGTTGCAGTAGGTAGGATATTTTTAGACAGTCGAACTGGTCTGCCCCGTTAATGAAAGCCGGAGGGAACTTCTCGGGAAAACTTGAATACGCGGTGAAAGGCTTTAATTCGAAAGCAACGGCGTCGCACACGGTGTAAACATGTTTAGAAGCGATCTCTATCGCGATTGCAACAATGTTTCGAGGCACGCCGTGTTCAGATCTCCTCACGTTCGCCGAAGCAACCGCGTCGTCGATCGGTGTCAAGGTTTATTAACCGATCTTTCGCGTTGCAACGAACAGCTTCGCGGTTCACCGATCGTCCGAGCGTTCGAGCATGTTTATTAATAACAGTCCGGCAAGGGCCACCTGCCTCGCTGTGATAAGCCTATTGAAGTTCGATTTATAATTAGAAGCCGTTGTTGCTGCACCGTTTTCGCGCCCGGCTCCGATCGGCTCCGATATACCGACCACTCGCGGTACGATTACGTGATAATTTTACGCTAGAATGTTAATCAATCGAATTCACTTTTGCATCGGTAGACACTGGTAAACGACCGCGACAGAGGCCCGATCCTGATACCGATATAAAACGCGGCGCGCTTCTGCGAACAAAAAAAGACGCACACGATATTGCTGCCTTGCCGGGAATAGTTGAACCGTAGATACGATCGCCGACAATGCCAGATAAAAATTGCGAGGCTACGCACCCGCGACATATTTCTTTACCGTTCAAATTCACCGTAGTTGAATATTGTGTGACGCGGACGTCCTATTATCGTTTTTTTTTCTTTTATTTTTGGACGTATATATTCGAGAATTTTTCAACTATACATGATTCAATCGAGAAAAGTTATCGGGCAAATCTTTTATTAATAAAGAGTCTCGTTTTTGCACCACCCTGTATAATACAGTTTTTCCATTACAATTTTGCCCTTTGGTTTTCACCCGTTGCCTTATAATTAGACAGCAGATCTTAATGCAAAATAAAAATTGTCTTCCTGCATTACAACAGACTTGAGCGACATAGAATTTTATTTTCTTTCTTGACACGCTTAACAGCGTTTTTAAATTCTTCTAATGTTTTCACCGTTTCATATTACACTTAGTCATTTTTATCAGGAATGCACGAGATCCGGTGTTCGCGAGGAAAATTGTAAATTGCCAATCGGCGTCTCCAGTCAGAACACATATATGAATTCTAGTCTGAGAAGACAAAGAACATGTGCGGAACAATGATGATAAATCAATGATTCATTCATTTGGTAACCGTAGTAAGAATAACAATTCAGTAAATTATCAGAGACGCATGGAAAGTCGATATGCGAAAATGATCGACACAGCAATCGACCGTAAAATAAAAACAAACACGACCTTCCCATCTAACACATTCTAAAAATACCGTTCACAGCGTGAGGGAAAGAAAAGTCAGGTCACGGTATCGGAGAACAAAGATTCAATTTCACTTGATCGTACAATTCTGAAATCACAAAACCATGGAACAATCTTTACGACATGAGTTTACGTGTAACCAAGCGTTGTTGCGTTGGAAACTTCCGGTGGTCGGGAAGATCTTGCGGAGAAGGTGTGGCAAAGATTTTTTTTCAAAAAGAGACAAGCTCTTTCTAGCAGACCGAAGGTAATTCGTGTTTCCGCAGCTTATTAAACCCGTTACAGAATTTTCAGAGCTGCCGCGACGTAGCGAACGTGCAATAACGATTTCACGAAGCAGCCTGCGAGAAAGTGACTTAAGGAGGCGGCGGAGAGATAAGGTACAGCGAAACAAGTGCGATAAGCCGAAATGAGATAGCGTCGTCGCAGCCAGCCAACGATATCTCAAAGTCAATGTCCTATGAAGGACTGCTGCTACACTCGACCACCGTACGGTTTTCTGATTATGGCCACATCCCAGCCCGAGACTGGCATTCCCCATCTTTCTCGCTGCCGTCGGACTCGAACGTTCTGCGTCCTTGTCCCCTGGAGACTTCGATGCCTAAACACCAAGCCCTTTTACCACGGCTATTTTCGTGCATTCTTATTTAACCTCTTGTCCGCGAGCAGCTTCTTCTTTTTTACTTTTCTCAAAAGAACTCTTCCGATCTCACTTTCCATCCATTCTACTACGACCTGGTTCCTCAGAAGAGAGACTCGAAGTACGATCATCGTCGTTTCTGCTGCAGCTTCTGATTTTTCCGACAAACTAGTTTTCCATGCGAACAGACAGCTACAACTTCAGTTTTCTGTCAAGCTTTGTAGTTTATGGTTCTCAGAAAATTTATTTCCTCGCAACGTTCTTTTAGATTTCATTAACTAATCTTGTGCGTTACAAGAAATTGCTTGACATCTTTCAGAACCCATTCAAATATTTAGTAATTCTTCTGCTTTGATTTTCTATTTCGCCTATTGATTCTCCTGCAAATGCATATAATTGTATTTTTATTAAAGAATCACTCGATAATTATTCTTAAAACACGAATGGCTTCTAACTCGTTTTTTAGAATAAATTTGTAGGTTCAAATAAATTAAATTCGATTAATTATGAGCAATACTGTTTTAAATGCATTAAAAGATTTTGCAGACTTTTTTTATTCCATTTAGGTAATCCAAGAAACTAGTACGTAACTGGAACGAAACTCAGTAAATTTACAACATCGTTTCAATATTCACCAAGTATATGTAGAGTCGGCTGTCACATCGTAAAGAATATATTCATTGCGCAAACATAGCTTCGGGTAGACTCAAAGCGCCATGCTTACATTAACACAAAGCTCGGCTACGATAAAACGCGATATCTAGAAACACGATAAGAACATCGAAATCTGACTCTGACCTTAAACTTCAGGCGACGTGTTCGAATGTCGAGAAATAATCGTGGTTCGTCACATTTTTCTGTCTTTAGTTGCACGTCACAAACCTGGGAGGTATTCTATTATTAATTTCCTTTTTTCTCTCGAAAAGTTCCTCTCTTCCTCCTTCCCCCCGTTAAACTGCAGACTAAACTGCAGTTCTCCGTGCATTTATGGCGCGCGATAAATAGCAAATATTGTTAAAATTTTCATTTCGCTGGACGCACGCTTGCTCTGTTTTTAATTCTCTCGGAAAAAATAGACTTTTATTCGACTCCTTTAGGTATATGAAATAATTTAAATATTGAATAACTTCAACTATGAATGTAACATTCTCGAGCGATTTCCTACAAATAGTTCAATATATTGTAGCAACGAATAATAGTATATATTTCTACGTAACAAATTAATTTCCATTTTTGTTTGTGTCTGTTATGTTACTGCTTTTATTTTAAATGAAACTTTAGTTCGGAAAATGTTTTATGTAGTTGTATGAACGCTATGCGAACGGCATAAAGTAGTTGGACAGAAGTTTCAGCGCGCTAAACTTTCCGAAAAGAACAATCATTATTTTCGGCTCGCAAGATAAATCTGTTTCTGTATTTCGATAGGAAAAGAAGCGACGAACAGACACGGGAACCAACACTGCAGAAGTTCGAGCACTTTCTCGCACGCACGGCGAGTCTCCGATATTTCGTTTCTTTCTACTTGGAGACTTTCACGTGGACAGGAATCAGCATTGAATAGAAAAGTTTTGCGAGTGCTAGTCGTCCCCGGCACACTATACGCGTACCATGCATTTTAATCTTTTTCTGTAACAAAAAAATTATTGGGAACATCTGTCCTCGTTCTTACAATAGGACAACACATTCGATGTCAGAAATATTCGAGTGATTTTTCATTTCTGTCATGGCATTTTGAATATACATATTTTATTAATATGATATCAATATGTACATCATTAATATCGGATATCGTTTAAAACTGTATTAATAATTGATTGTTATTCGTACAAAGGGATTGAGGAATTATTAATCGAGATAGAATTACGTTATCGTCAACCTTATTTTGTTCTGTGACTCATTTACGAATTATGTAGAATCGTGAGTTCAGTAAATTCTTTAAACTATTAATGATATGGTGTACAATCTGAGCGAACGCTTTTGGCAATCGGCGTCATTATCGAGCAAACATAACTACGGAATAACGGGAATGGAATTGTAGAGATAAAAACTTCCTTAACCTATAAATAGTACGTTTCCTCTGAAATTAGTCAGAAGGTCTGAATACATGAAATTCATTATAAAATGTTATACGAATCGTGACTTGCAAATTGTTCTTCAAACAATACCATGGATTCTTTTAGAAAAATTTATTCTAGAATAGATAAACATTATCGTTATTTGCTCGCTTACATTACCGATATCGACACAGATTTTTCAAAATAGCGTTTCACATGAAACTTTGAAAGTAAACACGTATTTAGTTTTCGAATTATTAACTATTCCTGCTCATTGATTATTGTAATAATTATCGAAATGTAGTGTTATACATACACGTGTGCAATTTAACTACAATTAACAGATTATCAGGATCTTTGGACAAAAAAACAATTCGTAAAAATATTTCTGTACAATACTAGTGTATTATAAAACGAAAAATTTACAGTAAAAATCTATGAAAAATTACGCGCAAAATTGAGAGGCTCTCGGCATTTACAACGCTCACTGTCACTATGTGCCTAAATACCTGTACAGGATGGTATTCCCCAGTCTTCGGCTTTCGAGCGAACGGTCCCCGGCCGTTCAAGGTCAAATTTTCACTGTCGAGCGTCCTTGATAGATTAGCTCTCGTTAGTTCCCGTTATCGGCGACGAACTCTCTCGATAGACCTTTGCTCGTGACATTGGTAGCCCGGCCGTAAGTTTCCTAAGCGGTCCGGTATCGTGCCGTTTCGATCGGAGATCGCAGATTAGATCGACGAAAAAGTCAACGGCCCCACTATTTATTCGATCGACAGAGTGTCGCCAACTCCGTCGAGACGAGAAACGGACTAGGCCAATTAATCATCGGACCAAAGAATCTTTTGATCTACTCGCCGGGTTTATGATCGTTCAACATACCCATGAAGTTTCTTCACACCGAACTCGTCGTTAATCGTTATTCCCAATTGCACTTGCTGCAAATTAATTAAAAAGTTTCAATCTGATTCGTTATGAATTTGATGGTTAGAATCTTATAATGGATCATTATTTGTAAGATTGAATTAATGGACATTGCAAATAGATGGTTTGCACATCTTTAATTCTTAATGAATCGAATAACTCTTGTACATTGGAAACTTTCTTCTCGTTGGAAGATACCGCACACCGAATAATGTAAACACTCAATTTTCTAACTCGCATAATATATCCTTCTATCTGATCATGAGAACGATTTCCTTTGCGCAAAACCTACCTGAAGCAAGATTACACTTCGTTACAGAAGGTTCGTATTTACTTAATTAGTTTCGCGATTCTGAAAAGATAAAACGTCGAAAAGGAATTCGCGCTGTTCGCTGAACAATTCACGTAGGAAAGAAAATGTCCAATTAACTCTTTCGTCCTGTAGCTTCGGCGTGAAATTGTCTATTCGTTCTCTCGAAACTAATCTTTCCTCGATAATTGTAAAAAATTATAATATCCGAACCAATGTATTACACCAAATAATTAGAATTAATAATACACGAAATTCTATAATATAGACCCCTACAATACAAGTTGTAACTAGATTATCTTTAATTCAAACTATACTTTTACAATTTGACCCAGTAGCAAATAGTCTTTCCAACCGGTCTAGTTTAATACATCAGTTTCCAAATTAATTACGCGATATACGCGCAACTATACAACTGCGTCAAACAAGCACCGTTGAAATTACAAATTGCTTCTGGGTCAAATTAAAGTACAGCAGTGGTCTGAAAACGTTCGAGAATTTTTCTCGTGACTGAATGTACAAATAATATTGTTTTACAAAAAAGAAATAGGAAACATATTTGGTGTACAAATCTCATGGTGCAGTATGTATTACTTTAAAATTGGCAGTGCAGCTTTCATCGAAATAGACAGAGGATTTTAATCGTTTATAACAAAAATAAGTAGGTGTACTTTCAATTCAGGTAAAAAATTCTTATTTTGCATAAAGATCCGCTGTCTACTCATCGAATTCTAAGAGATCGTCCCAAGAAGAAGCTTGAATCTTCAAATCTGTGGTAAACGGAGTCGCGAAAAATATTTACGAATCTCTTTAGAGTCGTTTCCCTATTTTCCCAGCTGCCACATCAAAAATATTTTCGAAAGAAAAGAACGATGACTGGCAAAAGTGGAAGCTAGATCATTCGAAACGAGTCCGGTCGTTTTCGAACGAAATGATTTCTCGCAGCATCGGAAACTCAGTGTGCTTCTTGCGGCTGGCGCTGTGTATTTGAAACGTAGCGCGGAGTATCGCGCAGGAAACAAATAAAACCGGGTTACGAGAGGTTAACAATTTTCCGGGAGCGTTATCAGTAAGTCAGCCAGCCGTCTCATCGATAAGCATGACCCATTCCGCGGCCACCTCGTCGGCAAGTCCAAGATCCCACCCCCGATTTCCACGCGCACCGAATCTGACCCTGGATCGTATCCCATTACCACCGGAATCGGTCATCACTGACCCTTCTCCTCGTTTCGTGTTCGCTCTCTCGCTCCTGTCCGACCGAGCGACCGACCGGCCGGCCGGCCGGCCGGCCGCAATACGCGTCGATCTCCTCGAAGCGAGTTCGGGGAGGGAGAGTTCGGATTAGAAGCGGAATCAGGAAGAGAGAGCGTTGCACCGCTCGAGAGGGTACACTGTACCAGTGAACCCGGTGTAGGCTGTCGGCGAGTGGAGGTGAGCGTGTCCCCACCCCTTGAATTAGACGGTAAAAGATCGGACTGGAGAGGGGGCGAAAGAAGGGGTGGAACGGTGGGGGGAGAGGGGGAGAGAGAGAGAGAGAGAGAGAGAAGCTGAGAACAGCGAGAGGAGAAACGTGGAGGAAAGAAAACAACGCGAATAGCAGAGCGCTTTCCACCCCTTCGCCTTGCTCTCCAGTCTCCCCCCACCAGTGGGACAACGTACCGAGAGAGGGGTATCCAACGTTGTCCCCCTCCACGCGATTTCCCCTCTAACCCTTTTGAAACTACCCCTCCGTCGAAAACGCTTCGGCTGAAACGTCGTTACGTTCCGAACTGACGTCGCCGTCGTTCTCTGCTACGTCGACGGTGCTGGCTCGAGTGTACGCGAGCCGACAGTGGGGCAAACCTTGCTGGGTGGGGGATCGATGGTAGAGTGGGGGCGAAGGTTGAATGGTGGGGGAGCGGGTGCGAGTCAGCGGTGGGGTGAAGGAGCTCTAGGTGGGGAATAAACGCAAGCGGAGGAGAGCTCGACGACGGCAAGGAGAGGTCATTGACCCGAGCAGCAGGCTGCCGGCTGCTAGAGAGCTACGTCGCTCGCGCGCTACCCTGGCCTCTCCTCGTCTGTTCCGCGTTTGTTCGTAACCTCGTGTGTGCTGTGCGCGCGAGAAAGAGAGACCCGTACACCTCTATCTCCTCTTTCGGCTTGCTCGGTCTTCGTCGATCTCGTAAATCCCTCTCGGTCGCTCTCTTGATCGTTCACTGGGATCGTTCGTTGCATCTCTGTCTATCTTCGCACACCGTTCCTACATCTTTCTTTGTCCATCTTTCTCCTTCACTCTCTCTCTCTCTCTCTCTCTCTCTCTCTCTCTCTCTCTTTCTCTCTGCCTCTCCGTTCCGTGTCCCTATACCGTGTACCTTCTCTCGCCTCTGTTCGTCGCCGCGATTCCGGCAGGGCGCAACGCGAGAAACAGAGAGAAAGAGAGCACACACTAACCGCCGCGCACCGTGTTTCCCTACGACGACGTTGCGTTACAACGAGAGATCGCGGTGACTACGGAGAGAGCGCGTGTTCCGCGTTACGCCGCGCCGCGCTCCGAGACTCTGTTTTCTTTTACCTGCGTGCCGTAACCTGGTGTAAAGTTCACATCGCGAACCCCCGCGTGCACCGGTTCTTTCGACCGTCCACCAAGAGGCTACTCGGTCGTGTGGCACACGTTCATGCTTCGGGTCTACGCTCTCGCGGTGTTGTCCACAATTTCGTCACAAGTTACATGCGAATAAGGAAAATTCTATACCTCGTTAGTGCTGTACCGTCCGATTCCCATCGTTGCGACGGTCTCTCTCTCTCTCTCCTCTCTCCTCTCTTCTCTCTCCTCTCTCTCTCTCTCTTTTTCCAACACCACCGACCACCGTCGTCTTTCCATCTCACTCCCTCTGTCACTGCTTCCGTCTTCGTCCGGCCGCTCTGTGCTCTCTCTCTCTCTCTCTCGCTCTTTCTCTCTCTCACTCGCTCCCCGCGTGTCTTTTTCCCCGGCTTTTCTGACCGCGCGCGTCCGTTCCCTTCTCCACGAGGGAGGAGAGACGTCTGTCGCGCTTCGAGGCTCCACGCGTGCACGCGCGGAGAGTCGGCTTATCGCGGACGAGCGTGCCGAACGGTTTTCTACGGAGTAGTGTGTCTGTCTCTTGCATCCTCCTACGTCGTCGATCCTACGACTGTGGTGCGTCGTACACGGTTAGGGACACGGTTCACGGTGCCGCGGTGTTTCAACGGTGTACGTCCTCGACGGTGACCGGTGTGCCCGTGTTCGGAACAGTGTCGAGAATTTTTGTTACGTGTGAACCTACGTAACGTTTCGTTGTTTCACGGTTCGTTCACCCGTTCGTCCAGTTTCGGTTGTCTCGCACACGTGAACTCGTCCGATGCTGGTTTCCATCTCGTAACGTTTCGCTGTGACAGCCGGCGACCAGCAAGGATTACTTGATACTGAGAGGTAGACGAAGAAGAAGCAGAAGAAGAAGAAGAAGAAGGTGGTGGTGGCGGTGGAGGAGGAGGAGGAGCAAGGAAGAAGAACGGAAAGAAGGAGCAGAAAGAGTAGGAGGAAGAAGAGACTCGCGAGTGCGACGACCGGGCCACAATAGTGCACACACGCCGCTTGTTGTTTCGTCGGCCGGTCGATCGGTCGGTTGGTTGGTTTTTTCGGGCGCGTGTTACCGTTTCGGACTTGTACACAACCGGCACGGCTGGATATATAAACGGTGGATAAGATTCGCGCGCGGGGGCCAACACATCGTACACGCCAGGATTACGGAATATATAATTGAGTTGCGCGAGTGTTCGCGACCTCGGTATTCCCAGTGTGTGTGCTGTTTCTACTGTTAAACCGTAACCAGGCCTCTATGTAATAATACACGATACACGCACGTATACTTAAATAGTACTTCTTCTGTCCCCGTGTGGTCGGCGCGGAGATGATCGCGGGTGGAGGGTCCAGACCGAGAGGAACAGTGGAAGAATGATCAGTGAATCACCTGTGGCGATTACGATTACACGCAGTAAACAGAAAAATAAAGAGAAGAGGGAGAGAGAGATATAATATATATAAACGGGAATGAAAAACGGGGGAAAGATACGATAGAACGAGAGACGGGGAGGAAAATAAGGCCAAAAAGGAGAGATAAAGGAACAGGAAGAGAAATCTGTCACATATAGTGATCAGCCGGGAGAGCGAGAGAGAGACTCCCGGATATATTCATCATGCATGCACACGCACACACGCATATTACATATAAATAGATGCATATATGACGTTCGTCGCGATACGAGTTCGTCGACGTTCTCCAGTTTCGATCTTCTTCACCTCTCTACGGCTTCTTTTTCTTTTCAGTTCTCGTTTCTTTTCATTCCTGCGATACAGCTTTCGTTTCGTCTCGTTCGGCTGTCCCCCCCTCCCCATCTCGCTGTAACACGCAGCGTGGTCGATCCACGCAAGACTCTCTCGTCATCGGATCAAGGGTGTCCTTTGATTGCCCCGGTACATACACATCCTGCGTGTGATTTCGCGTTCACCGTTGTCGTCGAGACCAGCCCGACCAGGGCTCCGGCTCTCTGTGCTTCTTCGTGTTTTCTTCCTCGCGGCACCCTCGGCCACTCTCTCTTTCGTTCACGTTCCACACGCGCGTCACTCGCTCTCGTTCGGCCGGGCAACGCACACGCTTGCTTCTCTCGCCCGTCATCCGCTTCTATCGAAACGATCCTTCGTTATTCCCCCGTCGGCGTGCACGTGTTCGTACACACGCATCATCGTCCGCATTATCCACTGTGTATTTTCTTTCTCTCTCCGCCCCCGTGTCTGTCTGTCTGTCTGTGTGTGTCTGTGTGTGTGTGTGCATGCTGCTTCTCTTGCCCCGTCGTTCTCTTCCGCGGACGCAGCCCGCGCGCGCTCGCTTCTGTCAGCAGCCGCGTGTGGCCGCGCGGGGCATAGATATTCATCCCAAATATTCGCCTCTCATCTCCTGTTAGTGCAATTCCAGAAAACCGGACGGTACCCGAGCTCCCTTAGATCCGTTTGGGTGTCATCTCGTGGAGCGTGCCCGAAGACACGAAATTTAAGTATCGATACGGACGTTCCAGCTAACCGTCTAGCGCGCCGAGCGTACAGAGCTCGGCGCGCCCGTGCCAATTCCACGGCCACCGTTTCCTCTTTCCCAGTAGCTTCACGCAACTCGGTGTGGTACGTGTGCACACTTTCGACCGAGGGGGAAAGACAGAAAGAAAGAGAGAGAGAGATAGAGAGAGAGAGAGAGAAAGAGGGAACGGAACCGTACCCTGTCTTCCCGGTTCCGGGAAATCGACGAATATTGCCAAGAGGATCTGTCGCGATGAACACCGCCTCGAAATTGATAGGTGACGTCGCCGGTTCTTTCCTCGGAGCTTGAACACTCTCTGTTTGCTCGTGAACTCGCCTGGGAACCGCGGCGATCGTCCTCCGAGTGGCATCGATCTATCGGACCTGATACAGAACACGGAGGATCTTATCTGGTGACGCGTTACAAAACTAATGTGTGCCCGCGTGTCCACGTGTAGTGTCGTGGATCACGTGACCAGAGACTGGTCTTTTGAATTTCCCGCCACCGGACCGATTCGAAAATCTTCCAAACGGCGCCGGTGCTAAATCGGGATCCACGAGCGTTATTTTTGGAGCCATCATATCGAGAGCCGCTCGTCGATCGAGCAATTCGCTTTCCCGTTGCAAACCCGACCCAGGATTAGAATAGCCGGGGAAATAAAAAGCTCGGCACCCGTGTCTGTTAGGTCTTCGCGGCCTCGTGCGCGCCACACGAATCCGAGATCTTTTTCGATCCCGTAACACCTTTTCGACGGTGGACCCTCGTGCGTGCGTGCGTGAGTGCGTGCGTGCGTGCGTGTACCAAGAGAGGACGACGCAGCACGCGTGCGTAATATTCGACACGCGCGTCACGGCGGAGGCCGTTTCGGACCGACGCAGGTTATAAATAAAACGCGCGTCGTGGCCGCGCGGCACCGCATTACGCTCGAGCCTCCTTCGTGCCGGTGTAACAACGTGTCAATGAAAATAGAGACAGCATGTCTGCCTCTCGTGGAAACCCTGACTCTCTCTCCTCGATGCTCGATCATCGTCCGCGAATCGGACCCCACCGACACTCCCCACCCTCCCTCTGCCATTGTTTATATTGATTTCGAGACGGCTGCAGGGTTCAACGAACCACCTGACCTATAGACGAGCGATCAAAATTTCAGAAGCTACAGAGAATCCGATCGGTTCGATCCTCGGGACCATTTCTTTCGGTTCCGACCATTCTTCCCTCGCGATTCTTCATACTTCTGGCCAGTTGAACGACGTTCAGCTGTAAACATTCGATTCGATATTCGATCTTTTCAAGAGGAACTTGCGTTTTCTATTGGTCGTGGGATCTTAGGGTTCGTTGGAGCACGTCAGTGAGAAATTAGAGACGATAAGTTGACGAGAAGTTAGAGAGACAGATTAGGGACTTTAGGAGCCATTTTTGCAATTCTTCAATCGTTTATGCCACCCCAGGGTCGTTGAACCGTGTGAGTGATTGATAAGAAGTTGCAGTTTGCTTCCTTTTTGGAGGACTCCTTTTGTGAATGACAGATTCATATTGTTTATCTTAATTCAGGGTCCATATGATTTATCGACAAGGAATTTAACCACCCATTTAGAGAATTTCTTTTGGAAAAGATACACCGCACTATTTGTTTGCTGCATGAATCTTGTTTTAATTGGTCTTTTAGTTCATTGTACCATGTGATCCATCGAAAACGGACACCTGCCCCGATATTTGCAATTGTTCGTGTAACGTTGTAGGTTTGATTTTTGGCAGAATTTCTTTCAGAATTTCTGGGAAAAGTGATAATTGACAGTCTAATTAGAGAAAGTGTTTATTAGTAAAATAATCGTCGAGCGTGTCGTTGGTCTCGAACATTTCTCGAGAATTCGTAGCGTTGGTCAATACCGAAAATTAATCGTGTGTTAATCGTAATTCGTATTTTATCTGGCAAGTTATCTCTCTATTTTTCATCGTCGAAGATATTGTAACAAAGTATCGTTATCGAAGCTTTTCGAGGCTCATGAAATATATCGGCCAACAATACGTTCGATATTGCCCGGCGAATTTGCAGCCGACTAATCAATTGGATCCATTCGCAATAACGGCGAGTGGCGACACTGGGAGCGGTTTAATTAACAGAATTTTCTAGCATGTAAATTTTGACAATACGATAACGCTGTTAATTAGTTTGTTCGTTCGTTTCGAGCTTCAAGCATTACCGGCATGAATAGCAAATAATCCGTCGCGGAATTCGCCGAAGCGAAAGTCACGAGGAACTTTCTGTCAATAATCGATTTCTCCGTGGCTTCTGTTCCCGATTACCGCGGGAACGGTAACTTGGCGATTCGACTTTTAATCGTTGCTTAAACAGTTGTCTCATCGTCGAATTATCGTCTTCGAGCAATTTTGCTCCGAGTACGATTTTTAGAAAAAAATATTCTATTGGAAACCATAGCCTCTTCGGATTCGAATTTACCACGTGACCAGAGTGGCCAAATTCAGACTTGTTCTCCAATCTACCTTCCTCTTCTACGATGCTTTAGTCACGTGACTAATCCGGTACTGGCAGAGAGAGAGAGAGAGAGGGTAACCACTTCCCCTGAATTCGTGTTCCTCCTCATCTGTCAACGCTACTTTTCTCAAAAATTCAAATCAACCGCCAGTTTTCCCAGCGTGTACCGGTTCCTGTCGCGGCGGGACACATTTCACGCGGCAAAGCGTGTGTCGACCTTTGAGATCGGCTCGAAACTCGTTCACCTAACAACGATTAACCGAATCGATCTCTTGTTATCCAGCAATAATTTCTGGCTGTCGAGTACCGTCCCCGCTCAAGACCGACTGTAAACAATAACGAGTCAATTATCGATTGAACCTTATCGCAACTAACGCCTCTCGCCGCTCGACAATGTTGTGGAAAGCGGCGTAGACTCGATATATCCACTCGAATCGAACACAGAAGCGATCGGAGAGAAAAAAAGAGGGAAAGAATAATTCCTCCTTTTTCGAACGGGGCCGATAGATCCAGTCCAGGAGTTCCGCGGTTGGCTTTCAGAAAAAAAGAAAAAACAGATTCACGTCCGATCGATCGATTCATTTTTCCATTAATTTCGCAAGGTCTTCGGGGTTTTCCGCCCGCGAGAAATCCGTTAGATAATTGGCTGGAACGATCATCGCGATCGATCGCGACCGATCTTCGACCCGGGTGGAGGAGGGGTTGATATCTCGGCTTCGTTGTTTCCGTCACGTGACGTCGTTGCTGGACATAATCGCGGCAACCTCTTCACGTATGCTTGAAACTGGCGGGCTGCGCGCACGTGAGCCACGCGTGAATCGGAACTCGAAATTGGAGAGAGAAACGACAACGACACTGTACATTTTATTACAGGATCAATGAATTCTTACAATTAAAAGCTCAGAGACTGTTAGGACCAAACACTATATTTTCATGTAAGATTGCACTTAGGCTAGTAGAGAAAGACTCTCTCGAAGGGATTGTTTATACTTTACACCCTTCGCTAGGAGAGGAACCACCTGGTCCCAGAAAGTCAATCTCGAAGATCTTCTCCAGGATCTTCGAGTCAGGATTCAGATGGTCGTCTAGCATCGACATTAATCGTCTATTAACACATTACCGACCGATGATTATTGCATAATTTTGAAAAATCTTAGTACATGGTTAAACACTTTTTTAAGGGAACCTTCAATAGCCTTAGTAATCATCATTGTGAGCTAACAAAGCACCCTTAATAACGTTATCTAACAGTTTCAGTACGATTGCAATGTGAAAGAAAATTTCTACGCTTTTTTTTTATTTTAGAAAATCTCATACGAGATTTATTACAACAGAAATACACTACATACAATACAGAGTATGAGGATTACAAAACAGAATAGGTTTCTTGTAGAAATACAAATATTATAATACTAACATATAATTAATAGGAACAGTGTATGAACTGAGAATTTCTACGCTTTCTTTTGGTACAGCAGAATTATTGAGAATACAATTAATAGGCTTCCGGTGGTAAAGTGTTAATTATCGAGGGATCGTGTTTGAACATTGAAACGAAAAAGACACTTTTAGCGATCAGATGTGGCATAGCTCAGTTCGTCAATAGAATAGAAGTTTTTTACATGAAGTGATTCGAACACAGAGAACGAATCAGCAGAATCGGCTCTAGGTCCAAGTGTCTAGAACCGTTGCTAGAACCTTGGACCGAGGTTGAAGATGGTTAGCTGGTCCTCTCGGCGACTTCTCTCTGCAATTTCGAGGTTCGGGTTCGGCTGACAGTCGTGCGTAGCACACGCCGCGAAGCCGGAGAGGTGGTCTCGTCATATTCCAATTTGGTTCGGTGCAGCGCGGGTAACGAGGAAGCGGATTTTGCGGGGGCTACGATTCCAGGAGGAGTTTCAGCGTGGTCCTATCTCCCGGAAGAGGAGACGCGCGAGATCTTGGGTTCGCGACGCATGAGAATAGTCGACGGCTGTTTGGCTCGATGTTGAACTGTGATGACCGCGGGCAGCGGCTGGCGGGAAGTGCTCGAAAGCGCCGGGAACCCGGTAGTTCATCTTGTAGTGCAGCCGCGGCAGCAGCAGCGGGAGCTGGAGCATCAGAAGAAGAAGAGGAGGCCCGACCGGCGAACAACAACTGAGAAAAACGGGTTGTTTTCACCGGGCATAGAGTCTTCTGGCCATTGTGGAGTTTTCGAGAGTGAACGTCGGTGTCGAACCATTAACCCAGAGAAACGATGAAGAAGCCTCGCCTGGTGGAAGGCGGCAGTTAGTGAGCGTGGGACACGATGTCTATCGTCGATTCGCTGCGGCGGAGTCGTCTATGTTTTCTTGAAAGAGAAACCTCCGTATCGTCGGTCCCGCGGCCTCGAACTCGGTGAAAAGCGACGGAAACGGAGAGGCCCCGTGAGAGAAAGAGAGGGAGCGAGAGGGAGAGAGGGAGAGAGAGAGAGAGAGAGAGAGAGAGAGGGAGGGAGAAATAGGAACAAGTGCAAAAGCGGATAGAGGAACCGAGACGGGATCGGGAGAGAGATTGGTTGTTCGAGTTTCCGAGGTTCGTTAGCGCTGTCAGAGGACTGGCAGGAAAGAACAGAGTGCCGAGGAGCGGTCTATGACGTTACCGTGGCTCGCTACGTCACGTTAACGGTAACGGTAACCCTCGTACACAACACGCACGCGACCTAGTCGGCGCAGCGGTGCGGAGCAGAGCAAGTGGAGAGCGGCTAGTGAGCGAGCGCCTCGAGGAATTTAAAAGTGAAACTGTGACGATCCACCGGCACTCCACGCGTTTCCCCCTTCTCCTATTTGCTACCGTTCCTACTGCCACTAGACGACGTCGTCATCGTCGTCTTCTTCTTCTTCTTCTACCTCCATCCCCCCCCTGTTTTGTCTCTTTTCTCCTTTCCCCACGGACCATCTTCTCCATCTTCGTTTCCACGGTTCCTCCGGTTCTTTCTCGCGCTTTCTTTCCCTGTGTACCCCTTCTAGCCGCGCTGATTCCCTCCACATAGTGCCACGCTGCTCGTCGATCCTTCTCTCGTCGTCTTTCTCTCCTCGTCCATCTCGCTCATCGTCGTCGTCGTCGTCGTCGTCGTGATCGTGACACGGAAGAGAACGCGTACCACGCCGTCGCGGAGTGAAAGTGATCGACGGTTACGATTTTCCTGTCTAGCGATCCTCCTCGGGGTCGCCCCCGACCAGACAGGTCCGCAAGATCATCCGCGAGAATGGCACGCAGGTGCGAGCCACCGAGCAGCTGAAAGTGGGCGACCATCGCCCAGCCCGGTGTCGTCCAGGCTCTCCCTGTGGCACTTCCGGAACAGCCGGTGGGGGGAATAGGCTACGCTAACAGCTGGCACGCTCACGTTGATGGCCGATCATCGACGAACTAAAAATGTAAGTTTCACGATATGTATACACACAACATATGCGCACACGTTCGTTGAACCCGCTCGATCCGGGGACACCGGACCTCTCTTCACGCGCAGGGTCTCTCTACTACTCCTACCTCCCCCACCTCCCCACCCCCCACCCCCCAAAGCCATCGCGGGATGATCGAACGGTGCGCCGTCCATTGATGTTTTTAATCACTGCGTCGTTTATCGAAGAATCCGCACACGTTTGTTTTCGTGATCGAACACCGACTCGATTACGCACATGATTTATGTTTTCGTGTTTGCCCGGTTTTTATTCAGACACGGGAAACTTTTTGACGAACGGAAACAATGACGAGTTTAGAGAAAAATTATCACGCATTTTCACTGATTTCTTGGAGATGACCGAAGGTATTCGCTCGGTGACAATCTGAAAAAGAACAATTACATTTTTGGAAATTAGGAGCGGACACGTTCCGACATCCAAGAGGAAATGCACGATGTTGGAACACTTCCGAGTAGGTTACTGATTTACAGAAATCGGATCTGCCGAGAAATTAATAATTTTTTATGGTCCTGGTAAGATGCAAATCTGCTTTGAATCTTACGTTGATTTGTAGATGATTTTGTAGGTATATTTGCCTAATCGCACGTATGGAGAATATCAAAGATATGGATATGCAGGAGATTTTTCAAATTAGAAAACCAATGATTAAGTATGTGTTTAAGGATGTCTGTATAAAGTACTTGCTCACTTTTATTTACATATAAACTAAAATTAATTAGAATTGTAATATCGTGCTTAATTTTGTGCACAATTTGGAACGGTATATTACGATTGAGAAAATTGTTTCACGATTACGAATCATTTTTACGAATAAGTGTAGACTTTTGTGACAGACTGTAAATGTAAGCCATTGAATACTTCTAGATTAGAAATCCGACTAACGTTATCTACAAAACCAAAGTTATTCTAATCGAAAAGTGTGTCCGTGCGTACAAGCTTCTCTCTACAACGCAATGCGAACAATCGACAAATTCAATTTCAACCATGATGCACTTGAGGGACTAATTTAATATAATGATTCTATGTAATGATCCGTAAATTTTATCGATAGAATAGTCAGTCGAAGCGATAACAAGTAAACTGCGTATCGTAAAATGAAAATTGTTCATGGTAGTGAGGTAGGTTATGAAAAGCAGAGGCCAAATGAAAGTTCATTTCCTCTTTGAATAATTTTCATAACGTCATTTAATTATCCGATTGTCTTCAATGTCGTAAACTTGAACACACGATTCTTGTTATAAATGCATAAAATAGCACAAGTGAGAACAAGAATTTCGAATAACTGGCTTTTCGATTGAAGACTCCATTGATTCAGGGTGAAACCAGTACTTTCGATTGCGTTAATAATTCGAGCACAGACGAAATATGTGTTATAAAAATTGGCAGCGCCAGATCAGAGCGATTCCGAACTCGCGAATAATTAATTTCATTACTCGGACCAGTCATAGCCGTCTCGGAGGTAGTCAGGGCGCCAAGGGTTGATGATCCGAGAATCTAATTCGGTCGCGTAACGACATCGTTACCTAACGCCAGCGAAAAAGTGGAAAAGAGCGTTCGCGATTCTAATGTACCGTCGCGGGGGCCCCCTTAGAAAAGAGCAGAAAGGAGCCTCGGCTCGCGCGATAGAAAGGAAAGGAAGCGGATAGAAACGAGCTCTAGGCGGCAGCAACGACTCGCGCTGCTGGATCGAGTTTCACTTCTTCACTGTCTCTTTCCACGACTCGTTTTCGCGTGCTCGAAGAAGGAAGCGTTTCCCTTCCCGTCGAAAGAGAATCCGCGGTCCCCCACCCACCCCTCCATCCCCCATTTGCAGAATGATTGCCGGTTCACGGGCAAGCTCTTTCGAGTGGCTCGTTTCCCACCATTTTCTCTACTCTCTTTCTTCTGATTAAAATTGGCTAATTACTCGAATCGTTCTGTTTCGACTTTGACAACGAAAATTAGGATTGCATTCCTCGAGGTGCACCGGTTAGAAATATTCGCAGGCTCGGAGGAATCTGGAACTTAGGTCTTTGTAATTATGGTTCAAGGAACACGTTCAAACACCCAGAAAACGACTTACGTAGTTAAACCTGAAGATAAAACTAGTAAAAATCTATATAAATAAAAATTAAATGCTGGACCGATTTGGTTAATTTGAAAAAAAAAGTTCGTAATAGTCTGAATAAGGGTTTCAGGAAAAGAAAAATTTGGGAAAAAATGAAAGTGCTTTTTTCTATGGGATTTTTGTATAAACTCAGGACCATAGCTCACTCAGAAATATGTTTTTTCTTATTTTTACTTTGTTAACACATTTCTAATAGCTTTCCACAAATTCACAGAACGATCACAAACATTGAAATTTGGACAGAACAACGTCTGTCGGGTCAACTAATATACGTTTAGAAACTCGGTAAAACGATCCCTGTTAATTAACCTTGGAGATGAAACTGGTAAACATGGTTGACTCTTTAATTTTCATGTACAACACTAGCGTAAACGAAAGTCTATCGTTGAATTCAGTTGAATGACAGTGTTACAGTGTCAAACAAGCCATTTACGTTCGAGCTTCCGCGATTAGCCACAGCGAACGATCGCAAACAATCGGCTTACTGTTAGACCAACGAGTCAAGGCACCAGTTCTTGCAGTTATAAATGGGCCAGTTGTAGATAGTTCCGCAATATTTCGAAATTGGGTGGTCCTTTGAGTAATAGACAGAGAGGGAGATTGGCGTAATATTTCGCTCCAGGGGAGAGTTTAACCATCGTTCGATCAGGGTGTGCGTCGATATCGCGATCGATGCTCGATGATCTTGAAAGTTAGCGAGTCGGACTCTGAATATTGGAATTCGCGAATGTGGAACGAACGACGGCAACGGCGGCGGTGGTTGTAGAGGGAAAACGTAATTTCGAATGAATTCGACCGATTTCCTCGAAATTCGATGCGGCGCACAATAGCGAGTGGACTTGACCGAATTGGTTGATAAAATATGTGCTTGGCCGAGATTCTTGAATAAAATGTCGCAGACGCACTCGACACTCATCTGGTTACATTTCAATACGACTCGTTTCGTCTCGAATGCATGCTGCGCGGGACGAAAGAATTGGAACGCTCCTCGGCGGAGCTTCGCAGGGTCATTGCTCGTTCGCAAGTACATTTTTCGATTGCGGAGTTATCGAATAATTTATTACTGGAATATTGATAGAATTCTATGCATTCCTGAAAAAGGTTTTAAGATTTTTTCTTTCGAGATTCCTGAAATTATAGACATTTTTTAGTATTTATTCGAGTACATGTTACTCGAAATTCTATGAAATCTGAATCAATTCAATACTGTTATCATTATAACGGGATATAGTCAAAAACAGTGGAGACATTCAAAGAACTTAATCTAAGATTTCTGACCAAACTTCGATGACAAAATTGATTGACAAAATTTGAAGCAACAAAATTCAAACATTCTGTATATTTGCATTTACCTTTTAACGCAACAGCATCATATAGAATTTCGTATGGGGTCATGAAAGATTTGTATTTTCCATAGAATTCCGCAGTATAAATATTATAACTTTCGGCTATTCGGTCAAAGTACTATTCCAAGAATAAAATAATTTATCTTTGAAGTAGGCGAAGATAGGATAAAACAGTAAACGTAATGCGACTTATCTTTCGTGAGGTATGTGTAAATAGTGTTCGATGACTATATTCTTATCTTATTATACGCTTGTGTAATTCGATTGAAAGGTGGAGCGATGTGTCACGGATTTAAATTTATTCAATCCAAAAATACATTCTGTCTGATCGTCGGATGAAATCGGAATTTTATTAAAAAATGGTTATTAGTAGACCCAGAAACTGAATGCAAAATCTTTACCAACCTCCATTGAGATTATTTTGCATAATTCGGTTTGCATAAATTATGCAAAGCAATATAATCGTTTCATTATCGTGAATTGTGCGGCGTTTGGTATCATTTAACTGAGAAAAGTGTGGCACATACGTCGACAATATTTACTAGATTATTATTATCTCACCCAAACGTTGGTATGGCGGGACCAACAAATATCATTTGACGATGCGAATAACAAATATTCGGATCAGAAATGTCCGCATACATCGAGTTGGACAAGAAAGTCGTGCCAATTTCAATTTCCTAGGATTCGAATAACGATCAATCCGCGGTGAAATGTGCTCGCGCGTAAAAAGTCGGACACCAACCGCGTGATCACCGTTTCAACGATTACGGGCAGCGCGAGAGACCACAATGGAAAAACGTTTAATCGCAAGAAGCGGTCGTTGAACGATCGTCGAAAGTTCACACGCCTGTGAGAACGTTCATAATGCTGTTCTATTATTCATTCACGCCGCGAGAGTAAGAGAGAAAGGGGCAAGAGAGGTGCACGAGGGTGTAAAAAGGTCGTACAGATTCCACGGGGAGGGTTGTGCGTATCGACTGGGACGTTGCTGGCGGAAGGGTGAGGGCCGGTTAATTTTGTATCGACGAGCACCTACGCATGTCGTGTGCCGGCTCGGCTCCGCTCGGCGCGGCAGCCCCGCAGAAATGCCCGCGCGTATGTAGGTTAATCCGCGCTCGATGGGAATCGACCTGCGGAGGAATCGCGACACGGGTCAGGTTAACGAATGGGGTAGGTTAGGAACGTGCCAATCTCGGCGCACATGGCGCGCCATACCTGCCGCATTTCTCTCTTTCTTTCTTCCTCCCATCCTTTCCTCCTTCCTTCGCACTCGCTCTCCTCTTTTCAACCCTTTCAACGCGGAGAAATACGCTGGACTATCAACCTCTGTACGATGCTATACATATTTATTTTACCCCACGACCGCTCAAATCACCAGTTTCACATTTTTCACATTTTAATCCATGAGATAACGTGCTTTCATTCGAAATTATTCAATCAATTTATTCATCCAAGCATGTAAAAATGTGGACAAGATAAATAAGTTCACTCTTGTAATTTCATATTTTTTATTCTTCACTTCATGAAATTGTAAAGATTGTTCCGTTAGAAATTATTCGATAGATTTATTCAATCAAGCCCGTAAAAAATGTGATCAATCTAAATAAGTTTAATCTTTGTAATTTCACATTTTTTATTCTTCACTTCATGAGATTGTAAAGATCGTTCCGTTAGAAATTATTCGATAGATTTATTCATTCAAGCACGTAAAAAATGTGATCAATCTAAATAAGTTTAATCTTGTAATTTCACATTTTTTATTCTTCAATTCATGAAATTGTAAAGATCGTTCCGTTAGAAATTATTCGATAGATTTATTCATCCAAGCCCGTAAAAAATGTGATCAATCTAAATAAGTTTAATCTTGTAATTTCACATTTTTTATTCTTCAATTCATGAAATTGGAAAGATCGTTCCATTAGAAATTATAAATAAGTTCACAGTTCTTATTTTTTGATTATTGTCATTGCAAAGATGCTTCCATTAGAAATCATTGAATCAAAGTTAAAATACCTTGTTCAATTGGTGTTTACCAGTTATCCAATTTTTTTTCTTTTCTATTTTATATACCCCAACGCGTGCTGCTCTATTTAACTGGTTTTTTGAGTTTCATTGGAACGTTTATTTTGACGACGCTAGCCCTCGAAGATCATTAATATTCCACGAGTGAACGAAGCGATACACATTACCGACGGCTGATTCGTCCACTATATCGGTTCGCGTTGGAAAGTGTTAGCGGCTCTGAACGGCTCATTTGTGAATGTACAGCAAGGCCCATTTATCTCGCTTCCGGTCCCACCGCGTCTACCCAAGTACACAAAACCCGCTGCAGACGCATCCCGTATATCTTACCATAATTTTGCTGTCCGACCACACGATCGACTCCCGTTATATCCGCGCACAATAACTCGAACAGCGGAACGCTCGCATCACAATGCAAAGAAAAAGGCGTACGCGTTGTCGTTGGTCCGAATGACAATGACCATCGAAAAGAAAACCGAATTCGACAACTCATTTGTGTCACAGGCAGAACTAATGACAAATAATAACGTAACAGGAAAGTTCAGAAAAGATCGAC
This sequence comes from Lasioglossum morio, assembly GCA_916610235.2. Lineage (NCBI taxonomy): Eukaryota > Metazoa > Arthropoda > Insecta > Hymenoptera > Halictidae > Lasioglossum > Lasioglossum morio. Next base: position 1,826,949 of record OU744323.1, read on the forward strand.
CGAACAAAGAATTCTTATTTTGGTTCGTCGCGCGGTATTACCGATTCAATTTAAACGATTGCTTTCCGGTTGAATTGCAAATTGTATCGGAACTCCTGTGTCGCTTCAATTAAGATCAACGCAGTGCTTTTCGTTTGCTAGACATTACATTTTCTTTTTATCGTTTCTGTGAAGCCTATTATAGTTGTTAAAACAATTTTCAATATACTTTTATTATTGGCTAGGTTGATTCAAGCTTATTTTAATACGTCATACGTCTATTCTAATAAATTATTAACATGCCCGTATAGTTAATTATTTTCAATATAATTTTGAATTGTTAAAAAATTTAATTTTATAAACAGAGAACGTAACAGAGTTCTAGCGAACAGAAGCTGTCGTTACAGTGAGAAATGGTTGCATCGTTGAAGCCAGAAGAACTGTCACTTTTCCGCATTTTTCCATGGAAATTGGGCTCTCAATTAAGTTAAATAATGAAGCTAAGAATGCAATTGTGTAAGGAGAAGCTAGCTCGTCGGACAGTCCGTATAAATCTTTGAGAAATTCTTCAAATTTCTTTGGTAAAGCGAAGAATAAGCTGTGCCCACGGTACAATGGCGACCCGGAAGCGTGAGTCACGTGTATTACGAGACAATAAACAGCGGTTTTTACGTGTTCCACGGCTCATTAGGGCATAGGTAGGAATTGTTAAGTTCCTGGGCGTGCCGGTTTCACGGATACCAACGCAAACTTTCTCATGCTCCATTCTTGTTACTACGAGCATATCTTCATTGCCGAATGGAATCAATCTTTTCGTTGGCGTTCCCGTCACGAATCTGACCGAGACGATTTTTTTCTGGGGGGCCATTTTCAACCCGTTCTTCCTCTCTTTTCACGCGGCCTGATAATGCCATTCTCGTAATGATTCATACGCGTGTCGGCGATACTTCCTACGGCACGAAAGCGTTCAATAGCTGGCCGCCGACTTGATTTACAATCTCATTGTATTTGTCGCGGATGCTCGCCGGCGGTGTGCAAGGTGTCCCGGAAGCTAGTTGATCGGGAATCTTCGGGTCGCGTGTTTCCGTCGAGAAAAATCACCTCGTGGAATTACTCCGTTCGAGCAAGTCGACTGAGAAATTACTAGCGTTCGAACAGCAAATTTCCAATTCTCGAGAAACTTTCAACATTCGAACTACCTACGATAATTTCGTAGAAAAAATAGGTACAATCAAAAACAGACCAATACTGTGCGCGCATCAGACCGCACGACTGAAGAATCGGGAAGCCAAACAGCGTTTCGCCTCGGAGCGTGACGGATCAGACTTATTCACTTTCCAGGTGCGCCTAAAGAAGTTTTCACTTCAATAAAGTGCTCATCTTAAAGACCGAAACCTCTACTTTCGCAGACCATCATTTATTTCGCTTTAGTAGTCATCAGTAGTCAGTGTCCATTTAATTGCAGTAGCTATTGTTATTCTAAATATGCTATTTCCTAAATACTTGTTCGAGGAAATGCGCAAGAATCAGTAGTTATATACCATCAAGCAATTAGTTTCCAGAAATTCTTGGGGTGGGGGCAGAAACAATTTCGAAAAACAGCATTCACCCACGTGTCCGGTCGAGAATTAATTCCTTCGATCACGCGACAGAGCGCATCGAGTCTACGTTAATGAATGCAACGCGCGAACGTCGAACAAGCCTTGCAGCCACGATACGAGTCAACTGTGAAACCGAACCGAAGACGTTGCAGTTGATCGATCGATAGAACACGGTCGGTGCGGGTTGGGACTGGAAAAAAATCAGCGAGACAATAATTGTGCTATTGATAAAAGTGACGACGCAGTCTCTCGTGGAACCACAGGGGTCTAAACGTGGCTCCGATCGAGTAACAAATTTTTCACAGGGAACAATGAACTCGGCTTAGCCAGACTTCCGTCGTAAAACCGATACGTCTGGTCATAGGAGCGGCACACAGTGGTAACGGAGGCGCGTCTGGCCTCCGTTTTCGCGTCGACAACGATGGCCGAGAGATTGGTTTCCTAACGTAAGCAGAAGCGTCGTCAGTAGAATAGGAAGACGGGCCGGCGGCGGCCAGCCGGCCGACCCTCCACTTCCTCGAGCAGTTACAAAACGTACGCGTAACCGTAAGTCCCCTGTTTCCGCGGTTTTCGGTGCCGGCCCCGAACGGTCTGTACGCTCGCTCGCTCGCGACCGTGTTTGCGAGTGTGTGAGTGATGGGTGGTTTCGCCCGAGAGATCGAAAGCCGAGAGAAGCTCGACGAAAGAGAGACGAGAAGAGAGAGAGACTCGTGGAACGGAGATCGAAACAAATCGTGCGAGGAAGACGCGGAACTGCGCGAAAGACGGAGACGGAACGCGCGCGCGGTTATGCATGGGACGGGACGTGGGGTGGGGGTTGCGACGAGAGAGAAGGACAAAGCTTGATCTGTACGGTAGCGGGGCGCTACTCGTAGTATCGGTGTGTGTCGCGCTGGAGGCCGGCTAAGGTCGACGTCCGCTGGCTCGGCTGTTTCCGCGTCTGCTCGGCTCTGCTCGGCACTAGGTCAGTGATGGAGTCACTGGCCGCCCCGAGCGTCGAGGCAATGACACCGAGCACGCCGTTGCTGCCACCGAACGATCCCCACCCCATCCACGCTACTGCCTCCCCACCTTTCAACCGTTCGAAGCGCGAATACACGCTCTCCCCACCACCAACCTTTTTCCCCCATAGTTGCTACGCCCCTCCCACCGCGCCCCTCGACAGAGCCGACCGACGACGCCAGAGCGAGCAGCGCCCCCGCACTTGCAACGATCGTCCTCTGATCGAGAGCGCATATGTAATCGGTTTACTCGCACGGCCACGCCATTGCCTTGCCGGCTCGCGCGACTATGCGAAAACAAACCGACCCGCCAGCTCGTCTTCACCACCGAATGGATAAGACTTGACGGTCTGTCTGTTTTCTGTTGTGCTCGTTCGCTCGATCCCCGTGATTTGCGAGACGCACCGAGCTTTCTTCAGCGAAATGTGGATTTCATCCGGGAAAATCGGTGGCAAATTGATGGCCAGGGTGGACCCGGGCTAGACACTAATTTATTATACCGTAATTGAAATTCTGACGGAAATAAGACGCAGATGAAAAATTTAACCCTTATCACTCGAGTGGGTGACTCTGAGTCACTGTTAAAAATTGCTGTAATTCAAAATATCTTTTACATTATTAAATATGTTGGGATCTAACCAATTATTAAACATTTAAAAAAAAAAATTGTATAGAATTATTCTAGATAGGAAGACACGTTTAATTTTCGAAGTAAAATAGCTCCGAGTGGAAAGGGTTAATAATTGATTGCGACCAGTGACAAGTGGTAAACTAATCCTTGTAACGTCTCTATAGAACGCAAACTGTTGGGTTCAATTTTGAAGAAGTTGTTTGGTTTAAAAGGTGTAGGAACACTTTGTACGCTCGTCGTATTAAATCGAACAAATGAATAAACATGTGTACACGAAACCATTAGTCAAGACAATCCCCGTCACGAGGTCTAATAAGTTTGACCTCGTGCAATCATGATTAAACCGGGAAGTTTATGCGTTTCCAGCATATCCTCACCGTTCCTCTAGATAACTATGTACACGCCTTCGTCGCAATAACAAACTGCACGTCCGTTTGTTAATCAGCGTGTATTTTCCTAGGAGCGTTTATAGCAAGACCACGTCTTCCCCGTCTTCGAATGCTCTAACTTCAGTCGGGAATAGATGCAGCGGGCAGCTCGAGTGAATCGATCGCTGTAGATCCTCAGGTTTGCAGGATCATTGTATTTCCCTGGTAAGGTGACATTTGTTGAAAATATTTTGTTTCTCGCTGGAATTGCATCGTTGCTGGAAGACTTCAGACAGTGTCAGTCCTCGATTGTCCTTGCTTCGATCAGGTCAACAATATGTAACGCTTTGCAAACAATGTCGACAGTTTTTCCCCTTTCACATGAAAATTACGTAAACCTATCTCCAACACGTTCAAGTTAATTCTGACCGAAGGACACTTTTGCTCGACGAAGTAGTATACTGAAGTTATGAGCAGAGTTGCAGAAAGTTTATTTCTACAATGTCCATGCTCCCTCAGCTAGTTATTACACAAGTATGACCAGGGCTGCTTTTCGTAGGCCCTAGACACTTTTGTAGTCTTGATGCATCGCCGGGGACAGATATCATCCCAGAGTTTGTTTTCATAGGCCCCAGGCACTGCGCCCAAAGCACCTAATGGATAATGCGGCCCTAGGTGCATGCTTCCAATAATAGCCTTCGTCATGAATAAGGTCCCTTTATCATTCGAGCCGAGTCTAAACAAGTCGTCGAGTGGCTTCAAAGTGTGGTCAGAAAATCTGCAGGTGATGCTTCACTGCATGGGTAACCCGAGGTTACTCGGGTGGCAGCCCTGGCTGGAGACGACGTTAAGGTCTCTTGTCTTGTGCTGCGACAGCGTACTGTTCATGTCAGTGTAGTTTTTTTTTATTTAATGCAATTAGAATCTCAAAGTAGAGATTTCAATACAGTTTTCTTAAATATTTAACTCATAGCCATTCAGAAACGAGTAGGTTACTTGTCAGTGCAGCTTGGTCTTCTTTATTCAATACTTTATAATAACATTTCCGATTCTCGAGGAATCGTCTATCCTTGAATTTCATGGCGGATTTCGTTGGGGGAATAGTGCTGTAGAAGAAGAAGAGTGGGGACACAAGTATTAATCTGGCGAATCTAACTAATAAAGTAACTAACAAACAATTTAGTGATAAATGTTCTTAATTACTTATTATTTGGTCTCGCTGAAAATTAGGCTGAAATTAGGCAATAATGAGAGTGCAAAGAAGGGGAAACAGTTAAATGGATTTGAAACGCTGAGGGGCCAAATATCATATACTTTACTTTCCTTTTTTACTTATTTCTGATTGAAATTACACATAATGAACAATATATCATAATTATGAATAATAGATACGAGATTTTAAGAACGAAAACTACACGAATACACGCGCACTTAAAATCAGCAAGTTTGTACGAGTCGAGCAAAAACACTCGCAGTAATTTCATCATCATTTGCGTTAGCAAGTACGAGCTTAATTATCCGCTGATCCAGAATCTTCGTAGGAGTCGACGCTAATTCAATTGGCTGCTGGAAACGATCGCTTCCCAACCACGAGGAGCTACTACAAATCGGAATTCATAAGATCGCTGACGTCTAGCCTGCGAAGAATTATACGAATTGTCTGGAGTTATTATATTTTAATTATTATTTATACATATAAGTCTCGGAAAACTCCTTTTGTACAATTTGGACTCGTTTTAAAAACAAAACGGCGTTCATTTTTCTCTAAGATATTTTGAAATGCTGCCAATTCGAACGTATCGAGAAACTATGAGAAAATGTTCTCGTAAATGAAACTGCCGTAGATTAATGCTATCGCACTTATAAACAAATTGAAGTTAGCTTTAAATGTAGGCTCAGATAGGTCTTATCGTCACTATTAATAGCAATCAAAACCAGCTTCGCAACGTTCTGGGTCATAGCCGAAGATAAATATTTTCGCTGATTTGAATGTCAAGTTTGAGCCAAGTTGCTTCAGAAATTATATTATTCGAACAGTTTCAGTTTCGACCTATGCCAACAATTCTTTACATACTTGCCTATTCAGTGATGTTCCAAAGGTCTAGGTTCGAAACATTTGAATATTCCACTCGTTTGACTTTGACAACTGGCAATTATTCAAGCAACATTTACACATTTCCACGCCACGAGGTCTCAACCGTTTGCAAAACACGAATAACAATGTTCTGGCAAAAAAAATGTTTATGGAATTACTTCCATAAGTGCAAAGAAGCAGTCGATCAATTTTTCGACCACCACATACTAGTTTTATCTGAAACGATTTCACTTTTCAAGTGCGACATTCTATTATCCGAGTGTTTCGACTTGTTCGAATAATCATGAGCTAATTTATGATGTATGTATTACCATTATAGTGAATGGACTTCGTAGGCACACGTTCGCTATACTTGGATACATACTACATATAGTGAACCGCAGTAATATTCGGACACTTTTCAAAGGATGATAACTCTTTAAATATCAGATCGTACGACTTGATTATTTTTCAGAAGTTAGAGCAATTAGTTTAGACGTGGAAATAATTTCTTTAACAATTTCCTGTACAGGGGTGCACGAATATGCTTTTATCCCGGAAATCCTATAGGATTAAGTGCTAAACATAAATTAGTGTCATAACTGCAGAAACAATAAGCCAGTCGTTGATTTTTCAACGGGAATTATGCTAGTTCCTTAATCGTTCTCGCTTCTAAAAAAAAAGTACAAGTCGTAATATCTGATATTAAAAAAAATTTATAACGACCGAACAGGGGTTAAAAAATCTGTAAAACCGTAATTGAAGCAGAATAATTAAACCGAGTTCGAGTAAGGCTCGCTATCGGCTTGCTAGCGCGTGTTTATTAATTTGTCGTTGGCAATTAGCAGCCGCGCGGTAGAATTATACTGCTCCCCGTTACTTCGATTCTACCCACGTGACTGTCCTCCTGTCGAGCACTGGCTACTTCGAACGGTATGCAGATTGGCCGGCTACAAGGTCACCATTATTGCTACAATTAATTTTAATTGCCGTTTCGGGTGAACGGATCGCCACCGTCGCCTGACACATGCACATGGAACACGTTCGAACGGGAATGTTTTAATGCTACGCTTCCCAGCTTGCCGCGTGCGGTGGAATGAACGATTTCTATCGTTTCTCGATTTCGCAACGTGTCCGGACGAATATTTACGTCACGGCCGATTGCGTTCTCGAAAAACATTGCTTCTCGCGGTAATCTTCCGCTGCGGAACCGTTCACTTCATTCATCTGTTAGATTAGCGTCTCAGGTATCACGTTGCGCTGACTCGTGTCGCTTCGTGCGAAATCTCGTTCGGCAAACAGCGTTATCAATTAACTCACCAGCTCGCACATTTCGCATGTTTATAAATGCTCTGGCCGCAGATTAGTTTCATGGTTACATCAGAGCAGGTTGTTGAACTCCTCTGTGCAGTGACCTTCGCCGAAACGATCTCGGCTCGCTTCCGATCGGGTCTTGTACTCCGAATGTTAAGGGACGCAGTCTTGGACGGATTTTAACACTTTACCTACCGGTAGCCTATTAATAGGATTCCCAATAATTGTGCTGTATCAAAAGAAAGCATAGAAATTTTCTCTTACTTTGCAATTTTAATTAAAATTATTAGATGACGTTATTGAGGATGACTTGTTAGTTCACAATGAAAATTGCTGTTACTATTGAAAGTTCCATTAAAAAGTTTTTAGCCATGTACCAGATTTTTCAAAATTATGCAATAATCACCGGTCGGTAATGTGTTAACACTGTACCTACCAACACCGGTCAATATGAACGGTTCCAGGTTTATTATTTTACAATTAGAAAAATAATAATACTGATTTCATAAGAATCAGTAGTAGTGCACGTATTGCAATAAGAGCCGCACGAAGTCTAAATAATTCTGGTGGTTCGGAACCCACCTTAATAAACTGTAGGTCCCGTCGCGAAATAACCTTAAACGAAAAAGTTGAAAGCGGCGTAAAATAATAAATAATTACAGTAACTTCCCTATGAATCGGGAAGTTAAAAAAGAAAAGTCTAAATTCAATCAATCTTGTTATTTTTATAATGGAACATGTACCGGTTACTTTAAAGGCTCGGTAAGTTTAGGGTTACCTTGAAAATTAAACATTTCTTCCGACCTAGAACCTAAAAAAAGAATTATAGATTACGTTCCAAGGCTTTGTTGTGAACGGAAAGCTTCAGTTTTTAATGACGAAAAAAAAAATGACGAGAAGTCAGTTCCCGGTGAAAAAAGGTTGCAGCTCTCGATGCAATTTTAACCGAGCAGAACTTGACGAGGAGGATTGATGATCAAACGGTAAATCGCGGTGTCAGCCAGATGAGGAGAGCACGAATTCAGGGGAAGATGTTACCCTCCCTCCAAAACGTGGTCCGTGTGTCCACAAAAGAGTTGTTCTAATTCGCGATTAATTCGACTCGGCCGCGGCGACGCTTGCGACACTCGCTCGCGGACTAAATATCAGAAGTGCCGTTCCGAGCATCGACCGATTGGCCAATAGGTCGTGTAAGATGAAATGTAGCAGAAGCTTGCGACATCAGGAAGAAGAGCTCGAGACGTTGACGAAGAGGGCCGTCCGCGAGGCTGAACGTCCAATAATGGGCCAAACTCGATTCACTGCGGGAGAGAAACAAGTGAAACAACGACAACTTTTTGCCGTGGCCCTTGTTGACGATCAATTGCTGAATTGCAGTTCCCAATACTTTATAAAGGCCCTTCTTTTCCTATGTTGCACGGTGACGTTTTGTCGAGCCGATCATCCGTCCAGCACGTTAGGCCACCTGTTAGGCGTCGTAACACGCGGAGCGTCGTTATAAAACTATTCATGGTCGTATGTAATTATTGACCGTGGACTGTTGAAGTTCAATGAGCACCGGATAAGATACCATCGCAATGCCGAGAAATGAGCGATACATTATTTATTGGCAAAATAACAGAACTTCGAAATTATGAAAATCAATTCTTCGCATGGATTTCGTTAATTATCAACACAATCAAAATTTACTTCAGTCACTACTGGTATTATTGAAACTTTTATTCGAAGCTTTTCTTTTCCCGGAGGTTAATTCCCTTTCTCTTTTTAGTCATCGTTTACCTTCAATAAAAGTGATCACATAGGTTATTTCTGTCCTCCCCTTACGCGAGATTGTTTACATTATTATTAGAACATTATACGTTAAATTAGTCAGCAGAACTCCGTGAGAAAAGTTGTTCTGTCACGAGGAAAGTTATATTTATATTCGGAACATTCGTTTAATAAATACATTGAAATTTTACACATCAAACGTTACATTAAGATTTGATTTTATCATTTTATTATCTTGTTCGAAGTAGTTCGGTTAATGATACATGTATTAAAGTATGATACACGATACTGACAGTAATCGCGTAATCCCTACGACGTAGTCGTTGAAAAGAGCTCTAATCAAACTAATCGACGTGGTTCCGTTCATTTATCATGAAATTCTTTGGATCCATAATTGACGTCACATGAATAATTACGAGGGTTCGAAGGAAATTCGAAATACACGTTTCACGCTCCCCTCTGCGCTCTTTTTTAAGCTTTCAGGACCTCCCGCGTGTAAAAACACTTTCGTCCGGCTTTTTACCCCATGGTGTTTCACGCTCTCTTCGTCTCACCTTATCCCTTGTTCCATCGCATGCGGGATCGCCCGAAGGAATGCACGAAACCGTCGTTCCTATCTATCTTCCAGAACACTTCAAGAACTTCACTCTCTCCATCTGAACGTCGGTGTACCACACTTAAGCCATCGACGCATTTAGAATCCATATATCATTGATCGACACACGAAGTACGCAAATTGCTATCCAATCGTGCACAGAAGTGCGCGCAACTTCGAAACGTCTCTATCTCCAATGAATTATTTCAAACTGATATATTGTGTAGACGAGGTCGCGAATCCACATAAATATTTAAATCGACAATTTTCATAATTTTTCTCCTAAATTATTGCACCTGTCGTCGGTTAAAAATTATGCAACGGTACGAGGTAGTCTTTTAAAAGTAAACATATTGTTTCAGAAGTTACCGCTGCGTCACTGTGTTTGTTCATGAAACTGCAATGTTATGTTTAAATAACTTGTTCTAAACTCTCGATAATTGATGTTGCAGGGTAGAAAAGATTATTGGACAAGTGGCTGGATAACAAAAGAATTAGGAACGAACAAAATGTAGGAAGTTAGTATGAGTCTAACGCCTTAACAAACGAATATTTACAATTTTCATGTAACGTATAATATAATTAATGTAATCAAGAAAAATTTGAAATGTCTGTGGATTTTTATTTTTGAGACCAGTTGAAAGAAAATAGTGTAAAAAGTTACTTATTGAGATCTCATACAAACATTTTCTGCCGTATTTCGGTAAACCACATTCTTGGAAATTTACTTGTTCTCTTAACAACGGTAACACGTTATTGGAAAAGGAAAAATAGTATCACCTTCAACTACATTCTACATTTCATCGTGTTTCCCACGCTCATGTCTGATGGAAATCCATTAAATTCCTGCACTGAGCTGTGCCGATTTGTATAACTAATCTTATTCGAAATCGTAATATCGTTAACATTGAATAGTCGTAGAAGTGCAGTTATCGGTTTTTTTTGTTACATCCACCTTTGGTAAGAGAAAGTAGACAGTGTATTGATAGAATGCGCAGCGGTAAGAGTGTTATCTATGAAAGCGAAAATGTTGTTTGTAGAAAGTATTTCCTATTTCCTTTACACGATGTCGAATTGCAAAATAATCACACGCTGAAACAACGGAACGTCATTTTTAAAAAAATCAGGGAAGATTATTTCATAGAAATATGAAGTTGTAAAAACAAGAAATAGTAGAAATGTATGATTTAAGAAACAGCAGGGACCCGAGGATTTTTCTGTTGGTCTACTGTATTTTATTTATTTCTATCTATTCATCGATCTAGATCCACTGTCAATGTCGAGTCTGCCATTCGCGTAGTGTTAAAAGCCTGGCCGCATTTAGAATCGCGAAAGTTCCGTTCGGCGCTAAGCAACCCCGTGCGCGGAGAGTCCTCAAGCGGTTTCGCATGAATGTTGCAGTAGCTGCGATCGTGCATTATGCATGCTGGATAATTCGTGACTTTTGATTACGTCGTGTCATCAGCGCTTTATCGGTGACTCCATTGTGCTCTGCTATAATCCACGAGCGCATACACGATTTATACGCTACCCGTCATCCCCCCAGCCTCCACGGTGCCGACATTTGTCCTCGCGGCGAGCCTGTCTCTGTTGTAATTACAAACTCGAAAAGTGCTTTCAACACATGGAACTGTCTGCTTCTATCGAGTTCGTTTTAAAATTCTCTTTTTTTTGGGGGGGTTTCCAAAGTCTCATCAGCTTTTTAGCCACGGGGTTCGCCGGCTGTTGCACTATCAGTCATTTTGTTCCCCTTGAGAAACCTGAGCGTTTGTATTTCTTATCGCGTGTATCGGAACTTATGTTTTTAACATATTAAAAAGTTCACCATTTCAGCCAGTTTTTGGCAAATAATTGTTTCTCATTTGAATATAAATTCGAAAGTCATTTTCCTCAGAAATGTTTTATGAATCACGAGAAATCTCGGAGTCGTAGTCATTAATATTTCACCGACCGTGCGGGTCGTGGATGATTCTTCTCTCATCGACAATAACATTCTTTCCCTTAACTCCCTTCTCGAGGGACACGGTTATCGTTCTCCCTTCGTTGATCGAACAACCACCCTTTCTCCGCACGAGCCATTAAACGTGGTACACGTAAGTTTGTTAAAAAAAATATACAGTGAGGAGGAAGAGAGAGAGAGAGAGAGAGAAAGAGGAGAAGCAAGAGAGAAAAGAGTGAGAGAGAGAGAGAGAAAGAGGGGAGAGAAGCGCAGAAGAAAACAGCGTGTCACTTTCCCAGTTTCAATAACCCGGTGATCCCACTTTCACCCTCGTGGGGTCCCGCCGAGGGAACGGTAAAAGGGAAAACAGGGTGCCCGTGGAACATGGGGCACCATAATGATCGTGCGTCATGCGGGATGCGAACAACCTTGGGCTAGCGGTACCGTGAGTAACTATAGTGGGAACTGCGGTTAGATCATCCTGTGATTCGTGCGAGCGATCCTCGCGCATTTCGTTTCGTTCGACAATCTTTATTTTTCAGAAACGTGCATTCATTGTACAATAACAATTTTATTGGGAATTTTTAGGCTATTAAATTTGATGTGATATTTTACATGACAATATTATTATTATCGTTATAATTTTACATGATAAATAAATATTACTTATTATGTTAAAGCCTGCGAAGACATTACAAGAATGAAATTATATTCTCGACTCATTAAAATGATTAAAAGTGGAAATGCATTTTCATTTAACCGTTAGCAGTGGCGGGCTGACTCAGAGTCATCACTAAAAATTGTTGACAACGGATTTCATGCATTTATGACAAAAATGAGTACGCGTAATTTAAAACAGTAAAAACATTAGATGAATTTTAGCATATTGTTATATTATTTTCAATCTATTAAACACATTAAGAAAGAAAATGATTCTCTATATTACTCCATTTTGTTGCAATTCAGGTAGACAACTTTTATCAACTTCATATCCATAAAATGAAAAAAAAATCATACACAATGGAATTATTTTAGGTCGAAAGGATAAAATAACTCCGACTAGGAAAGGTTAATTTTTTATCTAAGACCGACTCGAAGAGGATATTTTGAAATTGTATCATTGTACAGTAAATCCTGATAAGTTGCAAAAACGCTGTTCTCTGACTGAGCAACTTACGAGGTAGACTCGCTTTTTTGATTTATGGCTGGGTCTACCCCTCCGATCGCGCCGATCGAGACTACAATAGAGCAACGGTGTCGGCGACGGCTACGCACATTGCGACTGTTAACTTTCTTCGTCGATTACACCACTAAATTACAATTGAAACTATATCGTGTTTGGTCTTGTTTTACTCAGAAAGATGCCAGAAATACGTTTTCAAAAAGTCCCATGAAAAATAATGATTATTAAGAAGTTTGAACATTCGATTCATTGAGTCAATGTAGTGGTGGTCACACCGATATACCCGAGCCGACGACAATAGTCGTCGACCTGCGGCGCGGGGCAGCGTTGACAGGCAGTGGAGTGAGTAGGCCGATGCAACTTACCAGGTTTCTAGCCCGCGCAACTTGGCAGGATTTACTGTATTTTTCAATTCGACTCTGGTGCTGTTAGCATCGAGGACACCATGTATAATACGCGAGCGACGATGCGCGCCGAGATCGACGGACGCTAGTGAAATGGAAGTGGGAACCTTGTCGAGGAGTTGCAGGAAAGAGGTGAAAGTCCATAGCCACACCATAACCGACGGCATGGCGGTGCCATTCAGTCGTGGCAGCGTCGTTGACTGGGAAGGCAGCCCCGTGAACGAGCCGAAGTCCAGCCGCGACTGGACTCGCTCCACTGGCTCCCGGAGTAGTGTAGATGAGGATTCCGCTAACTTACTCATGGTACCGCTAGGCCACAGTGATTCCCAGTCTGTGCACGGCTCGTCCCCGCCACCATGCCGCTTCATGCTACTTCATGCTGCTTCACGCTGCGTGGCTTCCGGGTTTTCCCTTTCCGGCTCGTAACACACGCGTGGCTGCTGATGGGACTGATATAAAATTACTCTTCCAACTTCCTTTCGACTTCGCTACTTCTTTCAGCCATTCGTTTCATAATTATGCACTAAATGCTAATCACCTAATTCATACATTTATTAATACAAGGACTATGGAACTTGTCAGAATGACGAGATTCAAATTTTTTAACTCTTCAACTTTTTGCGACATGTTTGATAATTATGCACTGAATGCTAATTGCCTAATGCAACACTAGTCTACTCTCTTCGGAACACACTCGAAATAATTGATTTATTAATACAAGGACTATGGAACCTGTCAGAATGACGAGTTTCAAATTTTTTAACTCTTCAACTTTTTTCGTCTTCATCTCATTTTTCAGCCATTCCACGTTCGTTTGATAATTATACACTGAATGCTAATCGCCTAATTCAACACTGGTCTACTTTCTTTGGAACACACTCCAAATAATTGACTTATTAATACAAGGACTATGGAACTTGTCGAAATAGCAACTTTCAAATTGTTTCATTTAATGCTTCATCTACCACTAGTTGGTACACGATTGAAATTGATATAATTAAAAGATCCTTCATAAAAAATTCTAGACTTTCAAAGATCATTAAATTGTAAGTCATTTCTGTTTCTTGGAACAGAAAATGTTGATTTTCTTTTGGTAAATATTTGCAGTCTACTCGTGGTGGTTAGTAAAAAGAATCTGTGTTTCTAAACGTTTCATTCGACGTGCACGCGGTTTTCAAATAAAGTCGAATGCTGATGTGGAAACACGTGTCCCTAATGAGTTCGATGCAGACGAATATGAAGATTCAGGAAAAATCAGCATGCTCCTCTTGCTTTCTAAACCTCAATTGATGTCTCCCTGGAGAGATCCTCGTGATCTAGAAGCGGGTCATAAATCACGTGATCGTCTAGCGGCTGTCAGTGGATATTCGTCTCGACGACAAGGATTTTCCTGTACGTCGTAGACGTTCGTTAACTGCGATGCACAGAGTTATGTATTTCAGACATCGGAATATCTTCTGTAGCTACATCATTTCTGGACGTCGTGACATTTCGATTGAACAGTCAGCTCCATTCATGATCGACTGAACAGTAGATATCGATGTACCAAGATTTTACAAACTTTAAATATATTTATACCGATGAGAGAACTGTTTCAAAGTTTCATCTTTAACATTAGGTGAAAAAATTCGAGGTTCTCGTTCATTTATATTCTCGTCATTGAAATTGTAAAAAACAGCGATTTCTGTTATTCCAAGAATTATTGAATGTATATTTTCACATACGGAGTATATTTAAAATTTTTCACAATTTTATCTTTAACCGTAGTTTTCTTTTCTTAATCGAACGTAAACAAGTTGCATTCTCGTTACCTGAAAATAACTATTGCAAGAACTGAACAGCCTTTTATCGAACAATCCCTTGACCCACGGTTTCCCCGAATCGCGCAGCAATCTTTAAACGCTTGTCTATACGCCTCGAAAAGGCGCGGCCTTATCGGCCATGACATTACGTAGCTCAATAAAATCATTCCACAAGATTTATTGTCGGCGCCGACCAGCTTAATCTACAAGAATATTATCGTGCGATCGACACACTCGGTAGATCCGTGATCCCTTGTCCACGCGCTACGAAAATTGACCGTATCACCGTGTTGACATCGAAGCGAAACAATGGTTTTGCAAGCATCTCTCGAGGTATGTCAATTAACTGGGTTACAGGTGCGACAGTTGAATCGTGCTTTTCTTCTGTTTCGCTCGATTTCCTTGTTTCCTTGGGAATCGCGATGACTACCCACCTACACAGAACAGTTTTTAAATAACATACCACTCTGACGATCACTATCGCGGTACAATTTATTTTTCAAATGAATTACTTTCTTGTTCTGTACATGAAAGTTGCTGTATACGAAACCGCTTTAGTCCACGTGTATATTTATACAGCGGATTTGATGCATGTATGAGATAAATCTGTGGGTGTAATTTGAAAAAGTAAAACCCTTCGAAAAGTTGCAAAACGCTATCACATTATTTTCAATCTATTGAACATGTCGATAAGGAAAATAAACTTCCACTTCACTCGAGTTTGTTGTAACTCAGGTACAAAGTCTTCATTTCGTGTAAAACTTTTCGTCGAAGCAGACGAACATTGTAGCAATTATTTTGTAGAACGAACTACAACGAAGCTTGGCAACAAAGGGTATGAAAATTGTGTTGATTACCGGTCACAGTTAAATGACTTTAGCAACAATGATCCGATCGATGGGTCCCACGAGGATCACGAGGATCCTGCGGCTCGAGTGACCAGATCGTTGCTAGATCGTCGTGGAATACATTATCAAAGTCAAAAATCTCGAACAAGCCTAGGACGAAGGAGAACGGATCGGTTGATGGATCTCATTTCACTTTTCGTGGCTCAGAAGAGCTCGACGCGGCGTTGCAACCGGGTTGCACAACCGTTCCTCATAGCTGGTCGACCGTAGCTTCGAACGAGATTCAATCCTGGCCAATCTTATCCTAGGTCTAGCTGGCACGATCGTTCGTCTGGCTCGGCTAGGTTGGGCTAGATCACGTATTACGCTGCTGCAACAAACTTTCTCCCCGAGGACGATGCACCCGGCCCCACCAACCTCTTGCATCCGTTGCACCGATACCAACGCTCTCGGCCAGCCGTTTTTCTTTGCGATTTTATTAACCCTTTGTACTCGAACGGCGAAAACAGGGCTTGAACTTGTCGTACAATTTCAACTGCTCCTCTTTCCCACTAGCAGACTTGAGCAAATATTTTATTTGAATAAAAATCAGTTTCTTTCGAGAAAATTAATAAATGAAATTGTTTAAAATTAGTATGAATGAAAAAGTTCGCATTGCAGAGGGCTGAACGTGGAGGAGTTAAATGGTGGTGAGCAAAAGTTTTATTGAATAAAAATCAGTATCTTCCGAGAAAATTAATAAATAAAATTTTTTTTAAATTAGTATGAATGAAAACGTTCGCATTGCAGAGGGCTGAACGTGGAGGAGTTAAATGGTGGTGAGCAAAAGTTTTATTGAATAAAAATCAGTATCTTCCGAGAAAATTAATAAATAAAATTTCTTTAAAAATTAGTTTGAATGAAAAAGTTCGCATTGCAGAGGGTTGAACATGCAGGAGTTAAATGGTGGTAGGCAGAGTTGGGTAAAAATTTTATTTCAATAAAAATCAGTTTCTTCGAGAAAATTAATAAATGAAATTGTTTAAAATTAGTATGAATGAAAAAGTTCGCAGTGCAGAGGGTTAATAAACATGCAGGAGTTAAATGGTGTTGGGAAAAAATTTTATATAACGATTCCGGCGTTGTCGGAACAGTTCCATCGCCACGGTTATTCCTCGATGGCTTCTGCGAATCCCGGACTGTCAGTGAACCAGCTTTTGTTTTCGCAGATCGCGTGAATGTAAAGATTAATGAAGTCGACGAGGCTGAATGGTTGTGTTACGAGCTCCGAAATAGGTTCCCATGAAGCTCGAAATGACTCGAGCAGGAAGTCTATTCGCGAAGTTTAACGAGGTACAAAGGATTCCTGAAAGTCTGACGAACCGATAGCTTTGAGGCGCGCAAAGTTCCTCAGCTGAAATAAAATAATACAAATTAGCATTACTTCAAAGACGAAATAAAGGCGGGCGAAAGTTTATCAACTGCGAGGTTCGAATTCGGAGCTTTCCGTTAGATTAGAAGTTTCTTTATTTCAGATTCTGGTTTGGCGAATTTCCTTGTCCCTCGGGGAAACATATTTATAAGTTTGATATTGCTAAAAGAACAGACCAGGAGGTAAATACGTGGTAAATTAAATTAGTTTAATCACGTGGAAATCAAAATATATATATTTTATATGTTAATTTAATTTGATGTAATTGAAACGAGAAATGTAATATTCAGAAATCCACTTCAATAAATAAATTAATTTTCTACTGCATATGAAAATAAAGATTAGCATGTATCGTCAAACTAATTTATCGAATAATACAAATACTGAAAGGTTAACATTCGTGACAATAACAATTTTGATAGAAGAGAAATTAAACATCTTCAATTTTCAATTTCACCTACTTAATTTTGGCAAAAAAAAACTGATTGTCATCGAGTTTGTTAAGATTATTTTCAAAAGAGAAATGTTAGAAAATTGTAAGGAGAATCTATGGAAGTAGATTGGTGCTAGGAAAAAGAACAGTTCGCTGGGGACGAAATCCAGGCTTTTTCAAATCGACGATTTACTTGTCTTTTAGGGGAAACGCAGAAATAACAAAATTGTGTCGTGAACGATCAAAAGTTTGCCGTCGCTTCTGCATAATGCAGCTGGCAGTGTTCAGGAGAATCGGCCGGTCTCGCCGGTGAAAAATTCGATGCGACTTGGCGGCATTAAAACTCGGGGTTTACGCGTTACCGCCGCAATTTCGTCCCGAGGGGAACTGATTGAGGGAGTTTTTTTCCTCGCAGTCATCGTCTCGGTAGCTAAATTAGTTTCACGGGAGCGAGAGCGTAGGAGAGGAAGGAAGAAATAGGCGGATCCATGCGAGATAGAAAGATAAAAACGCGCAGACACCCGAAAGTGCGGATGTTGCCCAAAGCCGGCCACCTGCGCTGCGATTCGCTTCTTCGAAGACGAGTTCATCGGCAAATCGACTCTAAAAAAGCAAACAGGTACCATTCGCTGCCACTTGAACGTTCAACAGATTTTTTCGTCACTTGCAAAACTCGTTTTTTTAATAACAATCCCTTTTTTTAATACCAATCCCCGTTGTATACTCTGCAGTGGAAGGGATATTCGGTTTTTCTTAGATCGTACAGTTCCCGTTTTCTTACGAGAAATATATTTATACATTAATTACTTGATTACAATTTAGTAGGGAATGAAAATAACGTTTATCAGTGTAATATTCATTTGTGAATACATATTAGCGGTTCATTGTTCTCAAGGATTTTGGTCCATTGTCGGCAATTCTTTCATCCGAATAATTCTGAAAGAGGATTAACAAATACATTCACAGCGAGGAACTCGTTTCGCTCCATACAAGTCGAATTAGATCTGCATTCCAAGCGCAAACGACGACGTCTATTTACGTGCAATGCACGGCAATTTCATTAATAATAAAGAAACGATAAATAACAGAGTAACACAAAGGTCTTATGCAACTGCGGGGTCACTGACACCGATACACTTTCTCCAGCGTGGAATCATCTCTCGTAGATGCATAGAGATATCCGTATCGTTTGAAACATTGAAACCAAGGGACCATAAGAATACGTTTACGCCAACCGTCTTAATTTCAGAGAAAAACTTTTACTCACGACGAAGAATATTTCGACACCATAAATCAATTTACAGTGACTGCTTTTCGTGCGTTTCCGGCATCCAAGATTTAAAATTCGATGTATCATGGTTAAATTGACTTAATTAAATTAATTCGCAGTCCCGCGGAATCTTTGGTGGACGTCAATTTCTATTTAATTAATTGATTAATTTTTCTAATTCATTATTTAGTTCGTTCTATTTGAAAGTTCATTTGTCCTCGCGTAAATTCCGGCTACTTACTGCAAGTTGCAAGATATCGGTCGGTCTGAGTGTGTGGCATGTTTAACCAGGGGACAGTGTACTTTCCCGTGGATACGTCGCATAACCTGTCGTTACCGATTAACTCCTATTAGAAGATAGCAGGCGGCTCCCGAGTGTAACGTGTTGCAGCTAGAGTATACTCTCGCGTGTACAGGTAAAATGAACTGCCTCTAGCGAGTAGCTAACTTCCCTCGTTATGAGATATTGAATCGACTCTAATTATGATATTTACTCCATGAGTTACCTCTCGTGTGGCTACTCCGACGAAGTAGGTATTGCGGGGCCGCTAGCGATCAATTCTACTGTTTCATTCTTACACATAGTCGCTGTATCCAGAGTCACCAAGGCTCCGATGTATTGGTTAGATCGCAGACGGATAGATTAAAACGTGTCTCCCCACTCTCCCGCCACGGTCACGTGACTTATCCGATACTGGCAGAGAGAGAGGGTAACTCTTTCCCCCTTGAACTCGCGCTACCTTCCTTCATATCACGACTCTGGCCCGACTATAGGTTGGAAAAAGTGTAGTCAAGTTTGAGACTTGCAACACGAATAACATGTATTCATGTTTTCAGCGCACTCGTTCGATCAAGTATTACTACTTAAGCAATTTTGAAAATCAACAAATTACCGACCGGTGATTGTTCCATAGCTTTGAAAAATCTATGGTACATGGCTAAACACTTTTTAATAGAACCTTCAATAGCAACAGCAATTTTTATTGTAACCTAAGAAGTCGCCCTCAATAACGTTATCTAATAGTTTCATTTTAGATTGCAATGTAAACGAAAATTTCTATGCTTTATTTTGGTACAGCGCAATTATTCGAAAACTTATTAATAGGCTTCCCGTCGGTAAAGTATTAACGCAAACATTTTCAACGTTTCTATTTAGACCATTTTCAAGAAAAAAGATTCTTCATATAATTGCGTCTGTAAAAATTATTAAATTAGTATACATTATGTTCAACATAATAACTAATAATTCAAAATGTTTTAAGTACAAAAGACCACATACTTGCTAAGTGAATAAACTATTTTAAACATTTTTTTGTACTTAAAACATTTTGAATTATTAGTTATTATGTTGAAAATCTTATTTCTAGAAAATGGTCTAAATAGTTGACCGAAACGTTAAAAATTTTTGTGTTACCAGTGCGCTGAAAACATGAATATATGTTATTAACAATTTGACGATCGAGATGATGGAAACAGGTGCAACACGAATGTAGAGAAAACTCATCAGACATTTTGCAGAATCCCCTGTATAGTAGATTGAGTATTCGGGTGTGTGTGGAAAATGCAAACGGATAATAATAGTAATTCCTTATTGTGAAATTCAAGTACGAGATTTGAATATGTATTCTGGCAAAATTCTTGAACCGTGCCCCGCAAAAGGTTACGCCGGTCCTGCTGGCTAGACTGTATGGTTTGAAAGAGTTTGACGAGTGTAATCTGGTAGAGCGGAGAGAATCTCACGTGGCGACACGGCATAAGCTGATTCCAGCGAAGTCTTTTCTTCCTTCCTCACCGTGGTGTCCCGGCATGACCGCGATCACTGCGGAACGTTACATATCTCTCGCGCCGGATAAAAATATACCGTGGGAGCGATGACTCGGGCATAAAAATACAGCGAAATGCAACCGCGAACCGCTCGCTCGTATCTCGAGAAGGGAGCGCGCCGGAGAAAGCCGGGATTCGCGAAACGCCGTTCAGACGCGATGGTATTTACGAGCACGACACGGCCCGTCGAGAAATTGTGCCTTCGATTAGGACGGAGAACCGTTTTCGTTGATTAATCACTGAGGAAGATGTAACAGTTCTCTAAATACGGGATACGTATACAATACTACATTAGCAAACAATAATTTCTAATATACATTTTGTTTTACGTATAATAATCAATCTGTTAGATAGTAGAAAAATCTATAGTGATCCCATAATCAAAGCGGGTAAACTAGAATCTCCATGGGGTTTCATCTCGACGAAGCAGATGGTCCTGCGAGACACCCCGTAAAGTCAATATTAAATTATCCCCTTAAACGAAAATTTTCGTCCCAACTAACGCGATGCAGATTGTTACGTAAATTTTTGTTCTAACTTTTAAGTCAGTTAGAGTTATTAAAAATGTATGTATGGCAGATACTAATAGGGTATAAACTTTAAATGACGACGTTACAGACGGAATTTTTTCATCGCCGTTTCTATTAGATTATCAATTACAATTTCTCTCGAAAAATTTACAAATACCATTTAACCGGAATGTAAGAATATTTATTCGAGGAGAATAGCTGTCTATACGGTTCGTCAATAATTTACTTGGACGCGTGACACGCTTAAACACTTCGAAACAAAAGTTTTCTCGTAAATCATCTTTTCATGATACAGAGCTCCAAGCTTGTGAATTCGTAAAGGAGTTTTTAGAGGTTTTTTAATCTCAAGGTTCAAATTAAGTAGAAGATCAGGTTGTTAAGCAACGCTTTCATTTAAAAAAAAAAAGGAAACATCAATTTACTCTCGGCCTCTTAACACGCAACAAACAATCCAGCCCCCGGACTCATCCCACGTGTACAAACTTCGCGAACACTTCCTCGAGCAGAAGGACAAGGGGCAAGAAGGGCTTCAACGCATTTTCTTAATTACACGCGCGCTTTTACCAGCCACAGTGCCACTAATTATAGTACACACACTCGGCCCGAATTCTGTATCCTGTGCTTGCATCAAAGAAGTGCAAGAAAGCAGCTCACAAAGAGTCGCTAACCCTTGAAAGTCCACTGAACACGAAGAAAACCCTTTTCACTCGTGCCGCCCTTGAAGCATAGGTGAGAAACAATCAGCTACTTCGAATGAAAAACAAACAAACACCTGTAAGAAGAATTTCAATTACAATATTATTCAAGAGAAGTGTTTAATACCTTGCTGTTCTATGAATGCTTTATTTTCTATTTTATGGAAAAGCTTATAAAGTTATTTCGAAGGAGAAATTTCTCTTAGAGTCTGAAAGTTGTAAATCTTTTACTTTCAGACTCGAGTATCTCCAGTTCAAATGATCGTAATGTTACGGTCATAGGGATCGTTAGATTCGTCTTTCTATACCATACAATGAATAGAATATATATATTGTATTCGTGAGCACAACGTCGACCTTGAAATCTCCTCGAAGATTTACCTCGATATATCTTCTAAATAGGTTGATAATGGAGTTATACGTTGTCGCAGAAAGTTTGGGAATAAAAGGGAGAGGGAGGCTTGCAAAGAGGGTTAACGATATTTTAGTGAAACGATAAAAAGATTTGCCTTAATGCACCGGTGAAAGAGAATCTTGGCGATTCGAAAAACCACCCCCGAGGGAGGGCCGGGTTACAAGATCGTTTTAGGGGGTCGGGCCTGAATGAGCCGAGGAGAGGAGAAAAAAAAAGAAATGGAAGGAGAACACGTGACCCTCAAAGTCGACTAAACGTATAGATGGTTCTCTCAAGAATTCCCTGCGCGACTGACACGAAAAAAAATATGATCTGTTTGAAAGCGTCAGTCAAAAAGAGAGAGAGAGACCCGGTATAGTCACACTAAAAACCACCCTCGAGGGAGGCTCGGGTTACACGATCGTTTTCACGGACTCTGAATGAGCTGAAGAGCAAGGAGAGCGAGAGAGAGAGGGAGAGGGAAAACTCTCGGCCTTCCGGAAACGTCTGGCCTGTACAATAAGCGCGATAGTCGCGGCACGAAAAATTCGCGGGGGGAAGAAAATGGCGGGCCGATGAGGAGTCGCAAGTGTCGCGTGTAACAGGCTGACTTTCGTCGCGGTGCAAAGAGCAAATGGGCGTTCGGCATTAAAGCCGGGTCATTGACTGGTGCGGTGGTTACACAGCATCCACACGCACGCACCCGTACAACGACGTAATCCGTGTGCGCGCGCGCGCGCGCGGCCGCGTGCACACACGATGGGACCGCGCTTTTACGCGTGGGAGTTATTAAAAGCCGAACGAACCGACGAGAAAAAGCGACTGGCTTAAAAAAGGAACCGAACGTTGCCATCTTTCTGCCGGGTGTCACGGGGCTTCGGTCGAACGATTCTAAAGACGGCGAGCACAACGCGCCATCGACTAAATTGTCAGACACCCTGGAAATCAAGAGTTAACCCCCTTGCCGGAACATTTTCTTTACAGTCACAGTGACTGAAACGTCTTTATCCCCAGAAACCTAGAAGAGAAAAGAATATTTATATCTTTCGTATGACTTCGTTTATTTGAATGCTGAAATATTGATTACAAACAAACCAAATTTTACTTCTTTGACTTTGTTTGAAAACTTTGTCACGAGTGTGACTCGTTACAATTGTTGTTAGTCTGGAAATATTTGATGAACACTGGAATGTGCTAATGGAAATTTCTTAATACTGAAATTATCTAGATCGTAGCAAACATTTCGTTTTCATGTAGTACATAAAAATTGTCTACTTTCAAGCTGGAAGAGGCGTACAAATATTCTATCCTTTTCGTTAGTAATCGTAACATGCTGGTGATAATACAACATTATATTGAAATACATGAAATAATTTTTACTGTTTCGCATTCAATCAAGTTCTATTATAAATGCATTACATCCGCAGCCCGATAATAATTGTTATTAATAATGGATGAAATAAGTAAGCTCTATTTACATTAACACAGTTAATTATTTGGTATCTGTGACAGTGAAGGTGTTGTCTCGATAAAATGTTTTATAGTCTGTACAAATTTTTATTGACACTCGGAAATAATAGTACCACCTGCTGGACAGGTGTAAATTCCGTAGTATCTAATCGCGTCGAATTCACGTCAATCATCGACACCTTTGATAGTGGAATTAAGCGAACCTTAACCTTCGAATTGAGCGGAAGAACGCCGAGAATGTGGCGCAACAACCTAAACC
The DNA here is from genome assembly GCA_916610235.2 of Lasioglossum morio. NCBI lineage: Eukaryota > Metazoa > Arthropoda > Insecta > Hymenoptera > Halictidae > Lasioglossum > Lasioglossum morio. Next base: position 1,850,744 of record OU744323.1, read on the forward strand.
TTGCCAATGCAGGGAATTTAATCTCGACCACGCTTTCCTTCCTGTCGGATAACAAATGCCAGGCTTGACAATAGACCTCGGTGTTGCGGTCAGCTGACCGTTTGATAAAAAAAGAAAAAAGAAATAAGATAATCCTGTCTCGACTACGATAACAGACGTTCGGAGTCAATGAATTCTAGAGAGCGTGCTATGAAATACATATTTCTTGCGTTCACCTAGGTACCACGATTTTTAAACTATCAACTGTACACATTTCAGTAAATTATTGGTTAATATCAGGAACATATCTGTTCTGAAGTGGTACTAAAATTCTATTGGTAAAATTTGAAATCGAAGCTTACAGAAACGACAAGTTAAATAATAAATTAAATAAACTACTCGGGAAGGGGGTAAATAAAAAAATTGGAATTTTGAATATGTCAGTAAAATCAACGTTGCATACTGTTATTTAATATATTATTTACGAGTGCATAGAAACGTGTCGGAAGCTGACTATTATACAGTTTATCTGAAAAAAGACGCTGATTATATTTAAAAAATAAATTGCGTGCTATCGATGATAATTTTTATAGGAAAATCAACGAACTATGAATTTGTAGTTTAGAATTTGTATTTATATAGCGTCTGATTTAGCCAGACAAGGAATTTGGTGGCTTGAAAATCGAAGACGTTTCCATCCTAAGAATTCCAAAACATCGATAAAAAGCGCATGCATCCATTGTAGCTTCACGAGCTTGAAAGCTCCGCGGGGCTTCCGAAGTGCAATGACACTCCAGGTTGCAGCCATCGCGACCTCTTTCTCCTTTTTATACGACTCGAAACTTCTTTCAATGTACATTGTGCCTCGTAGAATTGGTACTTATAATATTTCTAATGTAACTTTCTGAACCCGAGTATTCAGCCGACACATTCACAAATATACCGACTACAAATGCCATTATTCATCACACATTCGAAAAATATACTAAAAATATTTGTTTGATATTTCAAACCGTAATTTATAATAACAATATAATCTCTTAAGTAAACTTCGTATTCAAATCTGAAACTGATACGTGCTCGTTATAATTTAATTAATATCGTTTTGCTAATAATAAATCGATCAACGAAACTCATATGTTAAAGACTTCATTTATGAAATTTAATATTGCACGCGAACATTTTCTGTTTACGAAAACCACTATTTAAAGGATACATTCAAATAAGCTTCAGTGGATTTTTTTATTGTATTTGTATAGATTTACAAAATATGCATTTCTAAATTACTTTGCATTGCAATTTATTTTATACTGCAATTTACGTTATGTTACAGTTTGCAATAACTATGTGGAATATATTACTTTCATTTCACTTTCGATCTTGTTAAACTGATACACATTTAGATATGTTTTTAATCATAATTTTCTGATAAGAAATGTTATTCACGCAAATTTGTAATTATTCGCAAATATAATGCTGCATCAAGCATTAAGATAAATAAGTGAAAGCGAGTATAGCGGAAGTGGAATGAGCGTCTAGACTGACAAGTGAATAGTGGCGTGAACCAACTAGCAGCTACTATATTCTTAAAGTCCAGAGTTCAGCAAGAAACTGGTAATCCGTATGTGTACACATATATGTATACGTACAATGTTTCTTTACTTCATTAAGAACTATTATTAAGAAACCTGAAGATCTTGTTAAACGATCTGGTAATGAATATTTTGAAGTGGTTAGGTTACAACATGGAATATTTTAAGTAAACGTGTACACGTTCCTGTACGATTCTATGTCCTCATCTCAATGGAAAACGTTTCATTAACAATAATTATCATCTTTTCAAAATGACGTAACGAAAAGTTGAATTTTCCATATTTTCTCAGCATCACGTAACAAAAAAATTCAAGTCACTTAAATTCACACTTCATCTAACTTGTTCGCAAAGCAGTGTTCATTTTCCTATAAATTATTTTTACACGATGTAGCAAGCGGGAAACTGAAGATATTCTCCAGTTTTAACGATCGTAAATTTTGTATATGCACTATATGATATGACAAGTACCATTTCATTTACTTTGATTTAATTCCGTTTTCTCACAATTAGCAAGTATGTACAGCTAGCTAATTTTCATAACTATTAAATAGTCAGTTCAATGAATAACAAATTCTATTACACTAATTTTCACAGACGCGGACTTTTCTTGATGATAGTTCAAAACCAAACCGAAACGTTGAAATTATAATACTGCAAAATAGCTAATTTCAGTATCTTTGAACAAACCTGTAGGGCCGATATCATATAGTGCATATATGAAACTGAAGAGCTGACATTTTTTAAAAAATATTTTATCATGCGGTAAACTAGTTGTAACTTCTCAAAAAAAGATTCGTCCGGTGTAGTGCAATATTAAAAAAGTTATCGTCCCTTGAAGAGTGTCCAAATATTATTGTGAATCAGCGTAGGTAATTTTTGGTGAATTGGTATTTCCACTGTATTTCCGGACGGAATGATATCGGGTCGAGAGATCGATAGACTGCATCAGCTTCCGAGGAACGTCCTCGAAACGACGTTCCAGCAGTTTGGTCTGGGGGCCAGCAGGAAAACGCGGAAGAGAAACGCGGCAGGCCGTTGCCTCGGGAGGGCAAGGTGCATGAACCGTGGGTGGTTGCGCAAGCCGCAACCTCCTCCTCGTGTACCTGACCATGCAGGCGGGTCTCGGTTCTGGTGAGACCATGATCGCACGCAACATGCATAAATTACACGTGGTACGAGTGTATGTATCTGTGTTAGAGAGCGAGAGAGAGAGAGAGAGAGAGAGAGAGAGAGAGAGAGAGAGAAAGAGAGAGCGAGCACGGTTGCCTTGCATATGGGGGCAAACGCTGCGGCCCCGCGGCGGTGAAAGTTGCCCGAGGTCAACTCACCGGCCGCGATTTTTTTAAACGTTCGCCGGTCTGACACTGCAAAATCTATTTTGCATATTTAGTATGTTGAACCTGGACAAACCGGGTCTATGGGACGTCCCTCTTTATTTTTCATTTTTTCGGGAAGCGTTGCCGAGTCGGGAAAACCTTCGGATGCGAGAACTGATCGAATAAAAATGCATGAACTGGTCATTTTTCACTTAATGGTTTAAGACGTTCTATTTAATCATTTTTTTCAATATTGTTGTAAAGATATTTGATAGGAGTGAAAAATTACCAAATATTATATTTTTTTTTAAAGGTAGACTCTTTTTGCCAGGATTTTCCTCATTTCTCGATAATACAAAAATGGGATTTTTCAGTAGTCAAAAACGCTAGATAAAAGATCGATCTGAAGCGCTATCGATTTCAGAAGTCCTATTTTTTCGTTCACGAATCGTAATTTGCATTATTCGGAAGCATACAACTGCTATTTTCGTAATGCAAATTACTACAACAAATCCACATTTATATAAAAATATGGTGAATTCGCTAAGAAGGAGTATTTTCACCTGTGTGAAAAACGAGACATGTACTTTCGTTGGTAAGATTAGAAATATTCGAATAAAACTATAGCATAGACAAATATCTGCGATGTTTCGATTGAATCGGATCTTTGACCAAATTCGTGGAACAGTAAAAAATAAGCGACACATATTTTTTTAGGCACGGAAATTCAAGCTTACGGGGTGAAACTATCCTCCATATTTTCATCGCTCTGACGCAGTCTTGGAGAACGTATTCGAAACTAGTAAAGGTATGAGGAAATATTTTTTTTTTCCGTTAGTGTTAAATGTTTGTTAGTTATACTTCGAGAATAATTCTTCGAATAACATAGAGCTGTAGTTTAAGCACTAATACTAACCGATACGATTCTTTGTAAACAGATAGTTTTTCCTTATAGAAGATTTTGATATTCATATCATCAGGTTTCTTAAAACTATGACACTCATCGAATTGCTCTATTCGCGTTCGATATTTTTATGTAGAAAATAATTACCTTATGCTTGTAACACTCGTAACAATTCCCTCAAAGAATTGCGCTCGTAATAATGTCCGAATAATTCTGATTTTTACTGATTCTACTGCTAGAAACAAGTTTGAAACATTATAATTATAACAACAATGTTTAAGAAGATATCTCGTTAATTAAGACGGGGGGAAGGTATACACAAGAGAAGTTCGATTTGCTTTTACAGTTATGACGACTATTTACATCGGAAGCTTGATCTGAATCTCTTCAATTGAGAGTCTGGTTCTCCTAATCCAATAGTTTGCTCTTCAACCGAGTCCTGAACTCTGCTGGATAATTGGCAAGAGTCTGTCGGAGATGAGATAGGATAGGTGTTAAACGGACTATACCATATAACTTCGATCGCTAGAACTGGCTTCCGAGTCCATGACCATGCGCAACTTTATCTATATCTGACGGGAAGAAGAGCCAAAGAAAGAATGATGAATTGATTGAACATCTAGACGTCGTATCGTTGCAGCACACAGTTCTTCAGTAAACTGACGTGCGGAGATGAGCAGGATATGCATTGAGTTGCTGGCAAAATTTATGCGAGCTACGTGATAAATCTTGCTCTACGATTATTCATGCGGAGCAATGAATGTTAGTCACATTAGTGTCCGAGTTGCACAAGTCAATTTCAATTCGAATACTTCACAGTATTCAAATCAAAGGATTCGTTCAATTCAGGCTGTTTCCATGGAAAACGACAATAGAAACAACATTTTATTGTTTGATTCAATTTTCGAGATGTGAAATACGTTTTCAACCCTTAACTCTCAGGGTTTTTTGCTCCTCTTCGACTCGGATAATGAAGTTTCTACAACTATCTCGAGCTGATAAGTTTTATCGAAATTGTAGGCGGCAAATTAAAATTAGAACATTACCAAATATAAAACGAGAATGTTTGCAAGTTTTTGATATAGTTCAAAGGATATTTTCTGAATATAGTTTTGAAAAATGTGTGCTTGTGTTGATCGTAGATTGTTGCTAACAATATTTTTGAAAGTTCAGAATCTATCGAATGTTTTCTCGGTTCAGGATAATGTGCCCAGCACTGATCTAGAGTCACTTGAACCTGAACTGGATGAGTCGCTGAGTATGAATGGCATAAATGAAATTTACGGGTGTATTTGGTCGTTTTGAATAATCTTCGAGCCAATGATCTAGCCGGTGGCGAGCTGATCCTATTCCACCCTGTTTCTTCGTGTCGAGAGTATCGTGGCATCGAGGATCGATCTTCCTCGCCGGAATGTTTCGTGATCCAGCAGCCACGATGAGGATCATGACACTCGTGACGCGGAAGTCGAAACTGCGAGAGAAAAAGAGATGACGAACGACGGGGTGTTCCTAGGCGCATCGTCTCCTCCTCTTCTTCCGCTGGCCATTCGCGCTGGTTGTTATAGCTCCAATCTCTGACGTTCGAGTATACAACGGAACCGTAACTCTAATTTTACCGTTATGCGGATAATAATGGTCCGAAACAATCTGACGTCTGGGTCTGCCGGGATTTCTGTAGGTTTCTCGTACAGCCATCAGCCATTTTTATACTATGATCTATGAAGCTCTTCCTTAGATCGCGAAGATTAGTTACAAAAACATAAACATATATATTTTACAATTACACACAATCAAACCCTAGTTTATTGTAATTTCCCACCCACTCCTAGGATATACATACTTTTCACGTACTCTTTCTCTTCCCCTTCTAATTTGTTAATGTGCACAAATTATTCAATCAAATGATTAATTTCATATCCAACAATACCGGGTACGTTCGATTCCGCACACGTGGACGGTAACAAGTGGCCCGAGAAATTGAATAAATATTCTAAACATGGTTGCAGCATTCATAAAATACGTGGGGCACGTACCACGTGCGTGAAGTGTAACGAATGGAAACCAATAAATATAATATCGGGCACTTGCGATGAAACTGACAGATCCCTGAAAACAAATTTTTGTCCAAGAGAAGCGAACCAATAACGAAACTTTATTTTTATTTTCGATTGTATTTTTATGAAACCTGTGCCAATACATTCGCGACTATTCTCTGATTAAAACGAGACCAAACGTGGCCCTACTTCGGAGCGTATATTCAATTGATGATTCAGTGGAGCCTCTATTATCCGAAACGACGGTATATGAATTCTCTGAAACGATCCGTTTACAACACGACTTTCATAAACAACCTATGTGTTCCTCGCTATCCTTTTCTTCGTTCAACAAAAGCAGTAAGAGGTCAAGAATCAAGAATCCTAGTTCACGATGCAAGTGTCATTTTGGGTCTGATATGTTCGCTATAATGACAGTACAGTCTCCATTATGCGATTGCTTCCTAGACCCCGCGAAGGTTAATCGACGCGCGACACATTCTCCTCTACGGAATCAGCTCGAGCGCTCTATCATCAATCCAGATTGATCCTGCCCATTCCAACTACCACTCCATTATCATATTACACGCGAGTGCAGGGCCAGTGGAAAGTCGCATCACTGACACACGGAGCGAGAAAGATCCCTGGTAGCATTTACGGTTGCTGGTTTTGTCTACAATTCCCCAACATGGGGCTTATTTGTACTATATGATATCGGCGCTACAGGTTCGATCAAAGATACAAAAATCAGTCATAGTTATTCATCAAATCAATCATAGTTATTCATTAAACTGACTATTTAATAGTTATGGAATTTAGTTATTTATACATACTTGCTAATTGTGAGAAAACAGAGAGAAATCAAAGTAAGTGAAATGGCCGATATCATATAGTACATATACAAAATTTACGATCGTTAAAAATGGAGAATATAGGGCCTATTACCCTCTTTTATGCATTCACGACGAAAATGGGCACGTGCAATTTAAAGCAGCAGACACATTAAACATATTTAAGGACATCGATACATTAGTTTCAACTGAATCAATTAAGAGAAGAATACAATTTTTATTCGGCCCCTATTTTAAAATATTTTTAAAACAAATTTTTATTATTCTTTTTAAATCAGTTTAGACGAAACGAAATTTTTGTCGAGACCTAATACTTTCGGAGATATTCAATAAAATAGGATTTTCCAGCCCAATTTTGAGAGCTATTTTCACCCCCTTAACATAAATCTCAGCCGCTATAAAAAAATAAGTGTCAAATATTTTTTTGTGTTCTATATCATACCAAAATATCATTCAGTAACCCCCCTTGTTAGTATTATAGTGTAAAATTTAAATCGTCGATAGAATAACACGTCCGTAAACACAAACAATTTAACAAGTAATTTTAAATAAAACGTATACAATTAATAAAATTATCTCGTCTAAATCTCCGTCTGAGATCAAACACGTCTTTACTTTTTCACGCGTCGTGCCAGAATAATAAAATAATGCATATTATAAAATGTGGAGAACGCAAATCAATCAATAAATAACAAATAGCGACATTCGACGGGATTCTCGCTGTTCAGAGACGATTCGAGTGACTCAGCTGCAGAAAGCGGCGAAATTTTTAACGGTTTGCCAATTGATATTGTAAACGAAGGCCCAACAAAATGGCAACCATAAATGCTACTAGGGATCAGTCCTCTCCGGAGGATTGCCGAGTCTTCTCCTGTTCGTCGCGTGCTCTCGTTGATGATGTTGGATGTTCGAACGGTTCCGCGTGCGTGCAGACGAATCGTGAATAGGCCACGGCGTGCAATTGCTGTCACACGCATAGGGTGGACGAGCCCGCGCGCGCACACACGGTCAAACGACGAGGAAGGTGCCGCGTCACCGACGAGCCAGGTTGTCGTAACAGTAGGTCACTAGTGAAAGTGGCTAGGCAGCGAGAGATGATTGCAATTGCACCGCAACCGGAGGAGTTTAGCGGCTCGCTTCCTGGTGCCGTGCGGCTACCGGCATGTCACGACTGCTCCCCGATAATCGCCGTTTCTTTGTTCGGGAAATTGCTATCTATAAAGGCCCTGCGCGCAGGTTACGCTGGATTCGCCCCGACCCACTCGCGCACAAGCTTCGAAACAAACTACTATCGTTCGCGAACAATTATCTTTCAACAATTCTCTGCAAGCTTCCAAAACCCAGACCTTGGTGTAACCAAGCATCATTATTTTTCAAACCATCCACTCTGCGATAACCAAACGAAATATTCTTAAAAACATATCTTCTGCGTAAACGTATCTTCTTCAAAATTAAATGTTTTCAATGATTTGATTTGGCTTCTAAAACGCTAGGATGTGAAATATTGATGCATTGATTGAAGATCATTGGATATGGGTGTCAATAAATGCACACTGGTGTTTGTGAAATAAAACTTGTCTTCATTTCACGACGCCCAGAGGAAGCTCTTTACTATACGAAGTCTCAGCTTCGATTAACTTTAGAAGAAAATCGTTGGAACCCGAAAGGGAAACCAAGGTCCTCTCATATATAATAAATTTATGATTTCGGCGCATGGTTCGATCAATAAACAACAACAAATTTGCAAATAATTAACACATCCTCACGTTTCGATCCCAATGTGGATCATTATCAAGAGAGACATTTTTGCTACTGAAAAAAAAAACAAATAAATATAATAATAGTGGAACAAAATATTGAGACACAGCCAGAAAGAACAAAAAAATCTCTCATATCTCTGGATTGTTTAGATTAGGCCCCACAGTCCGGCTCTTGAAACAAAGTATCAATTGGGATACTTTGAAATCTTTGGTTAGAAACTATTCTGTTTATTAAACCGATACGGAGATCGTTGATTCATTTTTGACAACGAACAATAAGTTCATTGTGCTGGTAATTCATTGATAATCCAACAAAGATTTTCGTACAGGATAAGAATTTTCCAAGTCGATTGAAAGAAAAAGAAGTTAACTAAAAATGTTTAAGTTCTTCTAACGTCTGCTCATGACAAATGCATGTTTACTTTGATAATTTAGTTTCTTCACCTGAAACCTCGTCACTTCGTTCATTCTTACTGACAATTATTAATACGTTAATATGATAATGCCACGATTCATGTTGCGGTATAGAACAAATTAAAAAGTGTTGGTTCGTATGCTCTTTTCCGTTTGTTCGATGCACGCTCAGAACTCTTTTCGAGCAACAGAGATGTCATCGGAAGAGAATCAACGTTCTTATCCCCCGTTGTTGTCGCGCGCATATGCGTTGAAGAAGTGCAGGAAAATAGCTCGCGGCAATCGGGTAATGCACGGCGTTTCATTATACCCAGCATCAATATTAATTACCCATCGAACGTTAAATCATTCCCGCGAAAAAGAACGCGAAACGGAGCCGATGGAAGACGAGCAGCGCGACCGCGCGCCGTAAATCAGAGATCCAAACAGGCCGTTGATCGCGTGCGCGCGAAAGAGGAAATTTCAATGCAATTCCCTCGGGGCGGTAATCGCGGCGCACCCAATCCTATCTCGCGGGTAGTGCAAACAATGACAAATCGAATAAAGACCGAGGTGGACAAGCGAGGAAGGAGGAAAAGCAGAAAAAGGAGCGAGAGCGAAGCGGACACGAAGAAACAATGCAAAACGATTCGAGATACGCAACGGACGAACGTTTCCTCGTTCCGGACGGTGCGGCTTCATAATTCATTCTCGGCTAAGGCTTCCTAATCCTGGTTTCTACCGGGGACCTAACAAGTCGTAAGTTCGAAAATAGTTTCGCGGAGGAGAGCAGAGAAGAGTTGGCCCGAGCGTTTTTCTTCGGGGCAACCTGTTTTTCCCAAGGCCCGCGAGATCGTGTTCAAATTTGTAGCCGCCTTTGACGCACCGGCACGTCGTTAAATCTTTCATGAGAACGATCATCGCTTAACCAAGGAAAAATTTGGAAGTCGAAACGACTCGGAGCTCGACACCTCGCTTCCTGCTCGACACGGCTAAGCAAACTCGCTCTGGGATTCGCTTCCGCATTCGACTAACAGATCTGGAAGAATGGCTTCTTAACTGTTTCTTGACGGTTATCTATAGAAATAAAAATTAAATGCTGTTCGTTGGTAAGCGCATCACTTAAGAATGACCGGACGGATTTGGCTAATTTTTTTTTTAAATGTTCGTAATCTATATAAATAAAAATGAAATGTGGTTCGTTGGTAAGCGCATCACTTGAGAATGACCGGACGGATTTGGCTAATTTTTTTATAAATATGTTCGTAATAGTCCGAATAAGATTTTTAGGGAAAGGAAAGTTGCCCGGAAAAATGGAAAATTCGGGAAAAAATGAAAGTGCTTTTTTCTATAGGATTTTTGTACGAACTCAAGACCCACGATTAATAACTCACGATTCGAATGATGGATATGCGTAATTCTTTTCTTTTTATTTTGTGTGATTAAACGGTTCACCGAACTAAACTAAATGCAGATTAGTATAAATTTTCCAGCAGCGTCCATCAGGTGAATCCGACGGGTATAACGAAGTTTTTCGAACAGATCGTCGGCGGAGCTAATTCTCAAAGTCGAAATTCCGTCGCGAATGTTCCACGGGAATTACAACTTCCGGCGTGAATTGGCCCGGTGCAGACGCGAACGCCGGACACAATAGTTTACTTGGATCGACCGGTGAATTTCGAAGTTCCTTCGAAAGCTATCGGGCGAGAGGCGCACGTATTCGCAGTCAGGTTGCCTCGGCAAAGCAAATAGAAAATCAATACGATTACACGCAAATGTTTGAGGATTCGGTATCGGACTGCGACGATGGCTGACGGACGATAAGCTACTAAATAATCGCATCGGGGAACCGGTGTGTACTTATGAAGAAATCGTCGGAGTTGACCGGACTGAACAAATCGTGTAAATTCAGTTTCAGTATGGAGGGAAGGGGGACAGCGATGATAACGCCATATTTTATTCTTGGTATACGTACATTATTTGCTAGAAATTCATTCACTGTACAATTAGTCTGCTGATTTTATGCTTGGCTCGTAAGAAACAAAACCTCTAACAATTATTGTAACTCATTTATTGCCGGAATTAAGTTTTAAAGTTTCGGGTTATTTCTTCATTACGAGTCTGGATAATGATTAAAACTATGAAAAATAAGAGAAATATAAAATGTATGAATTATTTGGTTTCTTGGGTTCTCGAGATTGGTATTATTTTATTTGAGTAGAAATATTAGTTATCGATGGAGGGCGCGAATTATTATTTTTCACGGTTATAGGATAATGATTAGAATTGGCAATTAATTATTGCATTTGTTCTCGCGAAGATTCAGTCCGGTTCGGCGATGTATGCCGGCCAGATTGAGTTTTTAGAGCAACCGGAAGTTAAAAAGGATGCCGGAGAGCAGGGTTTGGCATTGAAACGTGTCGGATTAAAAGGAAAGGAAGAACGGTACGAGGATCCGATGTGGGCGTGCTAATCTAAATAGAAGCGGGCATATTTAAGCGGTTACACCGGTGACATCTGTACAGACCTATCGGCCGCGGTCTCATTTATCGCCACCATTAACCCAGTGACACGGTGAACCAACGCAACCTTTCTTCCGTTTTTTCCTTCCCCGTCCCCATCACACGACATGCACTGCCCTTTCTCTTTATCGTTCTCCACGATCTTTTAGAATTGCAAAATCTCCCGGTTCCACGTCCTAGACCACCTCTTCTACCTTTCACAATCAATTACGTGTTTCGATAACGCCCGTAGCTTCCGTGAGAGCAAATTATTATTCGTTTAAATTCTTGAAATTCCTTCATTATTTCTGGACCACTTGTTGGATTTGTTGGACCTCGCGAACACAATTATTACTTGTTTAACTTCTTGAAGTTTTTTAACGATATTAACAGAAAAGGACAGAAAAGGCAATCTGTTTTTTTACTAGGTGAATCAAAGTTTCGATGCTTAGACAGATTTCAACTTGAACGAAGAGATTAGAACCACCGGAAGCTGTTTTACATACTTACAAAGTAATACTTAAAGTTTTTAATAAATCCCAGTTCTGAAAGTGGAATAAAAAGTTACGTGGTCCAATAAAAGTTGTATAGATTCGTGAATGCGATTCGTGAATTCATGAACTACTTTAAACTATTCTTTGGCGTGCGACCGAATTTCAGAAGAAGAAATCAAAGCTTATTTTGTCCTGTAATAATTTAATAAAATTCTGAAAAGAAAGAATACATTTCTGAACGAGGTTCGAACAAATTTCCAAAAGAATGAAAGTCGATTGAACAGATAAAATTGATATCTCCGATAATGATTGAATAAAATTCTGAATAGAGGGTAGATATTTCTGCGGGAATGTTCATGGTATTGTTTCTTTGATTAAACATTCTATTCACACTTACGGTGGCTGATTCTCCGCTGACACGTATAGCTGTCAGTATACCGAGTGTACACTTGTGCTGTCGCGCGGTAGAGAAGGACCATATGTACAAATACTCCGGATTGTACGATTACACACGACAGAACGAGTACATTCGGAACGACTGTAATCGTATATCCCGAGCCAACGACAGTGGTCGTAATGTCTGATCAATGTTGCACGAACATCCAGTCTAGTACGTGACCCTCGTCCTTTTGATCCAGGGGCCAAAATGTTCCCCTGTACAAAGTCCACTGATACATAGTACTATCACAAAAGGAATGGACGCACACTTTCATCATTTCCGAGTGAAAGAACTGTCGAGCGTATTGGGATCCACTTTGAAATGGTTCGTAGGAATGTTATTGAAATTTTGATATTCTCACAGCAGATTACACCCTTAAAAAAAGTACCATTTCTAACCATTCTTCCAAACGTACTTGTACACAAATTTTTCTGATAAAATTGTAGTTTCGTAAGAAGTTGTACAAGAAAAGGTTAACCTTTAACATATGTTTTTTAGAAAGAATTATTTTTTAGAAGATCAGATTTCACTTAAAAATTTAATAGTATCGGAAATATACAATAACATAGATTTCCGGCTAAGAAAAATTAGTAACTCGTTGAACAATTAATGTACTTTCGAGGGGCGCTGTACAGCAGAAGAAACAAAGATCAGAACAGGAAGAACATTAATTAGACTCCATAAAGTTCGAGAAGTTAGTGGACAAAGATCAATGGCAAGGTTTCCGGGTGGAAATGAACAAAAGTTGAAACGATCCTCGTAAGTTCGCCAGCGCCACGTGTATCGTGTAGATTTCCGGTTTCGAAGAATAATTCTGGTGGCCCGTGAATCATCCAGCCAGCGATTGGCAATGTGTCAGAAGTTTGCATAATCGGCTCCGAAAATAAACGAGTGACAGACTGGTAGACATGCACGGGAATGTAGAAATACCTTTATACAAAATTAGTGGCAGCTAGACCGCAGTCGATCCCCAGCAGATATTATTACTGTTATCGAAAAAATTATGGTACAAGCGTTTATCAGGTGGTGATTCTCCGTACAAAAGTAAATCGGGTGAAAGGGATACAATATCTTTGTTTAATATGTTTGTGTTCAGACTCGCCAGATTAACGGTCAAACGAAAAAATATTACTCCTTCTTTCCGGGTTGTTCAAACCAGCCTGCACAATTTCTTTGATAAAAACCGAGTTATTATAAACACCCTGTACGTTACATCTTGATTGCGCAATCGTAAATTGATTTACATATTTGCGACGTGTAAATATGGTGAACCACCTGCGATATTATCGAAAGCTCTACGAAATATTTGCTTTAACACTGGGGTTGAAAAATGGTTGACATTTTGGGCTGACGATAGATCTTTGAAAAAAGATATCGGACCGGTAGAGCAAACATTTAATGCACCTGGATGGGGCAGAGGAGGGTCGGTAGAAATCTTGGCGAGGTGTTGAAGCAGGAGTCTCGGGTCATCAATTAACGTGAAAGTTAACAGGAAACATAGCGGAAAAACGATGACGAAGAAGAAGAAGAAGAAGAAGAAGGAGGAGGAAGGTGACGTAGGGACACTCCGCGTGTCCCTTTTCAGCTCTTTCTGACTGTTTGTTCATTTTTTCCGCTCAGTGCTTGCCCTCTGTCTCTCTTCTCCGACCTCCACGCCCCTCTGTCCCTCTTTGCCCGCCCTCCCGCTTCTTCCTTGGGTCGGAGTAAGGACGGGCATTGACCTCCACGCGGTGTATGGAGCGCTGCACCGAAATATATCGTTGTTGCTCGCACATGCGTCTCCCCTCTCTTCTCCGTTTTCTCTCCCGTATACACGCCGCGTGTCTCTCCTTCTCTATCCTACCCCACGTTCCCTGTGTGCTCCCTAGGGATGCACGGAAAAACCACCGAGAACCCTAGAATTCCGGAAAGGGCTACCTAATAATAACGATTAGCGTCCGTCTTGAAACAATGTCCACGGTTCGCAGTCACCTCGCCGCTTCATCGACAGCCTTGTCATCTTCTAAGTTTGCTCCCCGCACACGCAGTGCCGCATCGCGGGGCTCGCAGGCCCTAAGCTTTCTTACGGTCGACGCACCCTTCACGTACCAAAGAACTACCCTTGCGACACTTTTCATTCGCCGTAGCCTGTTTTTGGTATTTTTTTTTTTATTAAGCATTTCAGATTTCAACTGAGATCTACATCTGCTGTACAAATGTAAATTACAGTAAATACATATTCATACATACATAGACAATATTAAATCAAATTAAATTTGTACTTTACAATTCTTTAGGAAATGAAATATAAGAAGACAAGCTTTAATGTTGGGCCGGGCATCTAACATTTTTAAGCATAAGGGTAGTTGCAATTTAATTTTACACAGTTGATGAGGTAACTTGGATCGCTGCAAATTAAGAGGCTACATTGCCAGAATCTTATATTTACTATACTTGACGGTATATATACAGCTCACAATCTTTGTTTTTGGTATTAACACTACACCTAAGGAGCTTTAAACGTAGGACATATGGACCCCATGGAAATCACCGACACTTTCCCTGATACAGTTTTCATCGATAAAATTTTACCGACAACGAATTTCTCCGGCAACGATTTTACTTCATAGAAAATAACGGTCTCACTAGCTAAGTTACCAAGTTCTACATTCAAGGGAGGATATATTATTATATGGAGAACCAGGGTGAGGTACAAATTCAAGTTAGTGACTAGATGATTCTTTATGATGAGACAGAGTTTACTATAGGATTTTCAATAATTCTGCTGTACCAAACAAAAGCATAGAAATTTTCTTTGACATTGCAATCTTAAATGAAACTATTAGACGACGTTATTGAGGGTGACTTAGTTAGTTCATACTAAATGCTAAATGAAAATTTACCCATGTACCATAAATTTTTCAAAAATATGCAATAATCACCGGTCGGTAATGGGTTAATGTTTCTTGTTATGGATGCGTTCTTGCATTCAAGAAATATTTATAGGAGTGGAATAGGTCTCTAGACAATACATATAATTATATGTAATGAAAATAAATAATTGTAAATATTGTAAATATGTTTATATGGGTTTGGGTCGAAGGAATATTCGTTAATCATATTAAATCTTCGACAAGATGAGGCGAGAGGAAGGGTGACCAACGTCATCTGGTGCCCCTGGACCTGGGAGTTTACGGCACCCCCGGTACCTTTTCGAGGAGGTACATGGGTTTCTACCGGTTCTCCCAGGTCCTTAAATAAAAAAAAAGGAGTGGAACAGGTCGCTATATAATCACTACAATCAAACGCACTAAGCCAAACTCTATGTTGAAGTTATGCTAGACCTTGCAGTCCCCGTATTTTCGCAAAGTCGGAAGCCGTTCTTCTCCCGCGTCCAGCGCGGAACATGGCCCATAGAGGCGAGATCCCGTAGACGTCTGGCACGAGTCAACGAAAGGCTGTGCCGGGCGATAACGATCACACGGTGACTCGAGTTTCACCTGGCGTAAACACGGCGCGGCGTCGGTCGTGCGAAAATCATCGGACCAATTATGAAACACGTGGGGTGCGCGGAGTGCGCGCGGGGCGTTCGTCCCGGGAGAGAGCACGACATTTCGGACCTACGCCAACGAGACACGCCACGTTCGCGAGAGACGGCGTCGCGTCGCGCGTCATCGGAAAGAGTACGAGGGACGGAGGACGAGAGGACAACAAAAAAAAACACAGTAAAGGAACACGTGGACCGGCCTCATTAAGTTCACCGTTGAGGGGAGAAATAAAAATTTCAGTTGGTCAGTGCTGGCGCACGGTCGTTGAAACAAGAGAGAGAGAGAGAGAGAGAGAGAGAGAGAGAGAGAGAGAGAGAGAGGAGCGATCGCCGGGTCGTGCCGAGGCGGGTACACGACACAATCGTTACATTATGGGCGCCGCGCGACTGCCGAAAGGCCGGGTTCAACGCCCTTTCGATGCACTCCGAAACTCCTTTCCTTCCGCTCCTTCGCCCTCCTTCCACGATCGATAAAGCCTGACCGTGAAAACGCGACGAATGTGCACGACGACGACGAAGACGACGACCAGTCGATTTTCAGAGCCCGCCCTCTCTCTCTCTCTCTCTCTCTCTCTCTCTCCCTCCTCGTCTTCTTCCTCGCTTCCTCTCCGTCTCTCGAGCTCTCTCGTCGAGCTTCCCGTCTGCTTTTCGCGCTTGCGAACCCGAAGCCGCGCCGCCGTCGCTCTCTCCGTCGACGACGGACTCCGTTCGTGCGTCTCCGACGAGCCTCGTCGCTTTTCGGCTATACGCAAGACACAGATATGTGGTTTCCACGTCGTCGCAACGTGCTTTCCGCGAGTGACAATCCGAAATTCTGACAGTCGTTCGCTCGCCAGTCCGTTTCGAAGATATTCCTTTGGGCTTGGTTTTTCTGATTTCGTTTCTTCGTCGTCTTTGCTTTTTTTGGTATCGACGAACAACGGGATGCGCCTTAATGGCTCGACGATCGATATGGACGTGCGTCGAGGAAAAGGAACACGCGGAAGGGCTGTGCTCGCGAGCGTGTTGACGGACGAGGTGGACTGGGACAGGTCAAGGACCTGGGCTCTAACGATACGAGAGCAAATCTTCTGCTCTAATGAATTCTACACGGGAACGGCTTTTCGTTGCGTTGTGCCATTGACGTTCGCTCGGAAAGGGGTGGTTTCGCGCGAGGTCGTAATGGCACCGTTGCCGTGTAGCAAATTGTTGTAGGCTGCCCGGTCTATCGGTTCGACGAAGTATTCTTCGAGAGCAGAGACTCACCTATAAGAACGTACTCGCTCTGCCTACGAATGTAACCAAAGTGTCAATAAAATCGAACCGACCTGCCGCGCCCCCTTCACCCCGTGTTTCGTCAGACTAATAAAGTATTTGTACGTATCGTGTATCGTGCGTTATGGAAGTATTCGAACGATAGTGAAATCGGATAGTCCGTTGCGGAGATCAGGCTTGTAGAAACGTTTCGGTAACCAGAAGAGAAAATTCTGAATTATCGGGGCATTAACCCTTCGGGGATCAGGGGTGGGGCTTCCCTAGCGCATCTGCTCGGAAATATTAAATACTCCTCTCGTCTAAAATACTCGAAAATACTCTCGAGGAATCTTCGACGCTGTTATTTATTGTCGGATAGCATTCCTGAAGAAATAAATATTTTTAAAAGGAATATTTCTCTAGCAAATGGAGACGTTTATGGAACAAAAATGATTTGGATGTGTTTCGATTTTTGCAACTTACGACCCACGAATTGCAACGGGTGAGTCGGCTGATAAGGGTACATAGTTTCCATAGAGTCATAGTATTATTCGAATACTGAACATTCTTACAATCGTTTAATAAAAAAATGTTTGAAATAATTGATGTTGCCTTTAATTGCAAGTCTCTCGTTTTCGAATTGGGGCAGGCTCGTTTGGAAAAATAGCGAACGAAGCGTACGAGAATTCTGCCGTTCGAATACTTTCGTTCCTCGCTGCTTTCTCTGTCACACGATATACCCCTGACTCCTAACTAGTCGTAATTAAAATCGGTAGATCAAATACAGCACAATAGAGTTTCATATATTTGATTTTCATAGTTATTAACCCTTCGCACTCGGAATTATTTTTATCACGAACATTAAACATTTCTGTATGACTTTTCTCATTTTATGGATATGTAATTTCTATAACACAGCGTACGATATTGAAATATTTAATAATTGCTTAAATCCCAACATATTTGATAATAGAAAACTGTATACCATTGGCGCACAGGTTCGATCATAATGAAACACAAAGCAATTTTGCAAGAATTAAATTATTCCCAACGTTTCGATCCTGGTATGGATCATCTTCAAGATTGCTTTGTTTTTCATTATGATCGAACCTGTGCGCCGATAGCATACAGTTTTCTATGAATTCATTACGATCGATAAAATGGAATAGTTATATTTGATAATGTAAAGAATATTTTGAATAATGGTACAGAAATTTCTAGTGGAGACTTTGAGTCACTGCTCGAGTGCTAAGGGTTCAAATTGTAGAAAAGCATCCATGGCCAGTGAAAAATCCTGCTTGGCACTCGAAGTAGTCACGGCCTGCAAAGATCCGGCCGATGCGCGCACT
The DNA here is from genome assembly GCA_916610235.2 of Lasioglossum morio. NCBI lineage: Eukaryota > Metazoa > Arthropoda > Insecta > Hymenoptera > Halictidae > Lasioglossum > Lasioglossum morio. Next base: position 1,869,116 of record OU744323.1, read on the forward strand.
GCTTCTGTATTTCGCTTTCTGAGCTTCCACCGATGGGTCAGCGCTGCACAGTACGAATAATCTTTATAATTGCTCGATTGTGCACGCATTCGACCCTGTTCCATTCACGACCGAGAACCGAGGGGTTCGCGAGCACAAGGGAGAACACGGCGGCGAGTACACGGTTAGTTTTTATCGGTCCGTCACGGACTCGAGACGAGTTCATACGCAGCCAGAAATAATTACTGTTCGGCGTGCATCCGCGCGGATGCAACCGATGCGCTTCGACACCTAGCGAGTCCTGCGATACTCGCTCTGCACGCTTCCGCGTATTTTGCGTGTGTACGCGTCACGCGTTATTGAACAGCGAATTACTTTATCGCGCGAGGCCGTATAGGCCGTGCCAAATTCGATGGCCCATTCTCCCTGCGTACTGCACGCTGTAATCATTCGAACGACGGACATTTCACGCCTTGCCACGCTTTTTGTTTGTTCGAATGCTCCGCGAGTACGTTTCTTCGTGAAATTGCTGTAGCTGCACGGAAAAACAATTTGTAAAATCATTTCTGGCTGTAGAAGCTATGGTAATGTATTAATGCATGTGAAACATCATTTTTTCTCTTTAATTATTTCTTTTTTATCAAGCTATTTACATTCGTGACATTTTTCTGATTGGAAGGATACCATTTGGATCGTATTTACGGGTTTAATTCGCGAATCGTCAGGATTTTGATTTTATTAGATCTTTACTAATCTGTACAATGACCTCTGTAGAAGCTATGATAATGCATGTGAAACATCATTTTTTCTCTTTAATTATTTCTTTTTTATCAAGCTATTTACATTCGTGACATTTTTCTGATTGGAAGGATACCATTTGGATCTTATTTACTGGTTTAATTCGCGAATCGGCAGGATTCTGATTTTATTAGATCTTTACTGATCTGTACAATGACCTCGCACGATTCATGGTACAAATTATTGTAACAATCCATTGAATAACTCGAATAATCGAGGCTCTACTGCATCGTGGATTAAACAAGTAAATATGGTCCAAACCGTGCTGTGTTTGGTACCACTGGAAACAGAAAAATGTCACAAACATGTTAGTAAAAGTGTCACGATGATTAAAGAAAGGAAAGTATTGTAAAATCTGTACATGGAGTATTCTTCACGAAAAACAGTTGTGCCCAGCATCAGCTAATTTATGAAGCACGTATTAAACAATGAAACCATAACTTGACGTACGACAAACAATGTCCAAAGTAGATAACGACAGCAGGAATGGGACTCCTCATAAAATGCTCGCTGCCCCATAAAACAAGAACTTCTCTCGTGTTGGGACAGCGAAAAAATAGCACTACGCTTAAAATTTTATCAATTACTCGCAAACCGCAGCAGTTTCCACATCGCCTGCGCAAATTCATTGTACACAGAGATACAAATTCCCTCGGCAATTTCAACCGAAATACAGTTTCTCGTTCGGAACAGTGTTTTCCCTAACCACGAGTCTAGGACCGGAGCCGCGTACCCGATATACCTTTACCTAAAAATAATTCCACCCTTGAAACCTGATCAAGCTAAAATCGTCCCGATGTTCGAGGACGGGTCTGAATGCTCGAAGAAGCGCGGCGAAAAAACCACATGTCCGGAAGAAGCAGCGTTGCTTAATTGTGGAGGTCTCTAAAATACGGCCGCATCCGCCACAGAAATATTTCTTGATACTTCAAAGGACATTTTCGGGCTGAATTAACCCTTACCAGGACGACTGTTGTTGTATCGGTGACGTCGGACCTGCGCATTTAATTCTTCAAGTTGGAGATAATTAATTGAACCAAATCAAATGATAACTAACATGATTATTTCTCCTGCTCATAAAAATGTGTGTATTTATGACTTTTATAATGATTCTTATAACACATTTATTTTAGAGAAAATATGCAGTTCATCGTTTCAAACCGCCCCTCGAATAAGGGATGAATCTGACCGAATTAACACCAAACCTAGCACTGGTGTTCAAATGACCGGTTCTATATTTTTCATTTTACAATTGAGCCCCTTGGTTGACAAGTGAATTAAGTTCCTTTTCTTAATATGGTAGAAAAAATTAAATACACAATGTAACTCTATTATAACCACATAAATCGATAGAATACTAATTATGTCATTACAATTTAAAATAATATCCATATTTCTTTCAATAGTAAACAAGCATGAAGTGCCATTATAGTACTGAATTCTGATTCCACTTTTTTGTGAGAAAGTGACTTACGTCACATGGCTATTAGTGTATTAATAATCACACAAATGTTATTTTTAATGCGCTACAAATTTTACAATCATTGAAATGAAATTGTTTCCAAATACTATTATTATCCAACTGCATATTGGGATAAAAAAAATGGCAGAAAATCGAAACGAATAGCAGCTGTCAAAGTTAAAATATGTTGATCGCTTTTAGTGCTCGGTAGGTTTAGGTGTGAAGTAAAAGAAATGTTTCGCACAGCGTGACGGATGCAGAGAGACGCGTAGCTGTGCTCGAAAGAAGAGCGATAATCGGAAAAAGAGTGCGCGTGGTGTAACAGCTCGGTCTGCTCAATTATTGCAGCGCGCGTGACGTTTGGTTCGGGCTTTGGAATTCGTTAGGAATATTATGCGGAGCGGCCCGGTGTTCTATGCATTGGTCTACATGGTCTAGGCTAGATTCTCGTGTACAGCGAAAAGAGGTGGAGGAGGGCGAGGGGCGCGGGTGGAAGGCGGGGGCGGTTGGAGATTCAGCTCCATCTGGTGGAGGTGCATGGTGATATTGGCTCTCGATGTAGATGTGGTGGTTAGCCGCGCACGTGCACATACGTATCCGAGACGTGTCTGTGTGTGTACGTGGTGCATGCACGCCCCTGTGTGGCCCATGTGTCCGTGTGCTCCACAACGTAGACGGGTCGTTGACCCCGCGGCGTACTCTGCGCTACACGTATTCCAAACTACACAAAACACAACGTGTCTCGGTAATGCTTTACAGGCCGTTTCGAATTTAATCTGACACTAGTGCGGTGTGCATGCGCAATCGGCCGACCACTGCCGAGAAAGTCGGCTACCCGAGCCGCAAAGGACTCGAAGGGAGTTCGGACCGAAGACGGACAAAAAACCGAGCAACGAGATTTAAGACGAGAGAGACGATCGATCAGTTACAAAGCGACCGGAAGATACCGGGGATGCATCTTCAGGGCGGTATCGTACTCTCGCGCGGCTCCTACAATGGCCGGAGAATTCGCTGGTCCGGACGAGCAACCACCCCCAAATACGCGTGACCTTGCTCGGGCTGATTACCCAGGAAACCTCTCACTCTCTCTCTCTCTCTCTCTTGCTCTCTCTCGCTCTCTTGGGGATAGTGACGTTTCGGCTACCGTAGTCTTCATTCTTGGCAGTCGTGATTGTTTAGGGTTGGTGGAATTCGGTGGTGTCGAAAATAGATTTTCAATTGTTGAAGTGGCAGAACATGTTGGATCTTCGAATTATTTTACAAACTGCAGTTCGATGAGAGTTCAGCGTTCGAAATTATTTGAAACTTTCCATTGAGGCGTTGAAATTACCAAGCACTAAAATCGATTCTAATGTTTCTGCCTTACAAAAACGACGAAACTGTATTTACTTGGATTGTGTACAATTTTTATGGTATGCTGGAATAAAGAAATTAATTGATACATTTTCCATGAGAGTAGCTGTATATTTTGAATAGTTGTGAAATGAGAAATAAGAATCAGGTCATTCGAATGGATCGTTATTACCGTTTTATTAAACAATAATTCGATCAAATTTACTTAGAATGTCCAAGAAGGAAAAAGAATATGTTTCGTTAAGCAAAAATTAAATGTGGAAAGTGTGCTCGGGTTGCAAGAGTTGAACCACATGCACCCTTTTAATCATGGTCATTGTTTACACCGTTCTTCCACGCGATGTAACGACACTGATAGAAAGGTGGCGACTTTACGTGTCCCGGTCTGCATACGTATGCGGAAACGAGATCATTTAAATACTAATTGGCCGCACGTGACTTTCGCCGGTTCTCGCACGACAGTTTCATGATGCGTACACCACTGACGCTCGCTTTCTATAATTAATCCTAAAACCGTTGAAGCCGTGGCCGCGCGTGTCAGTCCTAAACGGGCAGTTTCTAATCTACCATCTGATTAAACGGCGAAGACGTCACGCCCTCGGAACCCTTCCGACGAGATTTCTTTTGGGAAACGGACGAGCCAACGGTTTCACCGACATTCAATTATGCAACAATAGCCCTTTGTTTATCGCGGGATCAGATCAGCAATTTGCATATCGTACAACCAGAAGAGTCGAGCCAGATCAGGGAATTTACTCGAATTCAGGGGAAAAAGTTACCCTCTCTCTTTCTCTCTCGCCAGTACCAGATTAGTCACGTGACGTTGCGACACATGCGCGACAGTAAATAAAATATTTTCAGGGATTTTATAATAAATTCTAAGCGACACTGTTTTAGTATAACTTTTCTATCATTTTATGGGTTCAAAAATGAATGAATTCTATGAATACTCTATATGTATGTATTAATACTCTCGCAATTAATACACTTTTCAAAAGACATTTAAACAATTACATTTTTTAATCACATTCATACAAGTGTTTTCGTCTTTTAACATTCTAATGAATACATTCTTTAAAGGCATTTGAATAAGCACAGTTTTTAAAGGCATTGAAATAAATGCATTTTTCAAAGACATTTAAATAAATATACATTTTTCGCAGGAATTTCTCAGGGACACCTTTTCCAAATTCATACAAATTAAATGGTGCGCGTTCGGTTATGATTACGCACACGTACGAAGCGGGGTGGACTAATCACGGATATTATATTCCCATTGAAACTTATAAACGGATACCTGAACTGAATTCGCATACTAAATGTCTCTTGCAATTTCGGGTTTCAGTTAGACCGCTCAGAAAACCTCAAATTTTCTCACTTCAGCAGTGTAAAACTGAATACGACAGTAACGAACCAATATTCTAGAGAACATGTAAGCGCGTTAACAATCCCAATGATGGAGTTCATTCATTTTCAATGCGATTAACGCTGTACGGTAGCCAGTGCTACGTATCGTATCAAAATTGAAATATATTTCTTCTAAACATTGAATCCCAATGAAATTTGAATAAACAAACTCTTAAATTAGTTATTACTATCGATTTCTAGACGATAACTATCTTCTCTTTCTTACAGTCAAATATGTAAAAGAAGTGACACGTTTAAGTGACAGTATATTATTACAGAACAAATATCCTTGACAACGTTTCGCGATTCATTTCCTGATCTGTTCAGCACAAATCATTATTTATTATCTCTTCGAGGAGAACGATAGTGTATATTCATTGTAGCTATATAAAGCTATACATATTTAAGTAATATGTAACACGTCGAGAGAATCAAACTGTTTCTATTTTTATTATATTTTCCAGCATCAGTCTCCACCCGACTGAGAAATGAAAATATAAAAGTTTAATATGATAACGGAGCTGTCTTATAATTGTTTAAAAGACAGGTTGACTGTTAAGCTGTAGTTTCTTTTGCATTTTTAATAGATGCAATAAAAAAATTGTTGACCTTTCAACCGTGAAGTTAATTTTCCCGCGAAATTCAAGTTCAAAGTTAATTTTGCTGCAGCTTTCTCGCATCAACGTCTACCGAGTCGACATCGTAGAATCTCGCGACATATAATTTCTGTACACCCTCTACATAAGTGACACTTTGCATGTAGAGGTCCGATCAAACGATCTAGAAAGCGAAATCAAGTAACTCGACGACATTGCTCGCCGGTAAACGAATTCGTAGAATGGAAGAGTTGCTAACATCCGCGTGTGCGTGCTTGAATAAAACAAAATAAATAGCAGTGAAAATCGTGGTGGAAAAGCGAGTCGGTGAAGGAAAGAGAGGACCTCGTCGGAAAGCGTTTTCGAGCGATAAACTCGGTGACGCTGAACCACGATTACGGTTACATCTGTTTCCCCGTCTGTTTGCTCGGGCACGCTCGTTATCGAGGCACCGATGTCACCGGTGAAATCGGAAAGCAGCTGTTTTTGTCCAGCAAACTTATCTGTTTTTTTCCTCCGGCGCGGCGTGACTGCCAGCATGCTCGTCGGCCGACAGATCTATTATTAAAGGTGTAGCGTGATCAACGCGCTCGGAATCTTGAGGAATTTTCTGTGTTTCCACGGTCGAGCGAGCATTTTTCTGCTTGCCGACATTGTCCCCGAGTATTAATGACCTCTGACTCCGAATTAGACACTCTATTTCTGCGCCACACGGTAATATTCGATGCCGTGTAGGCGATACGACCGAGCTATTTTCTGATTTTCTTCTCTTTCGTCGGTTCCCTTCGTTCGATCGATCCGACGGATTACTGTCGCGATCATTCGTTCATTTATTCAAGCCTGAATGTACAGGCCGCTGGAAGTCGCTGGCGAGATTGGATTTTCTTAGGTTCTGTCCGATTACAATACACGCTCAAAAGTAAAGTATTCATTCCTATTTTATTGATTATACATTTTATTTTTCTAGGATTTATAACTTGACAATCCATTCATCAATTGACACTTTCTACAGTGTGTCTTAAAACTGTACTTTTTTGAAAGAGGTGATTCCTCCGATACCTAAGAAAGTACAACATTCTTGAGACAACCTGTATATTTAAAAATGATGGATTCTTTACTCCGATAGAGGAATTTTTAATTGTTAAAGACCAATATGTGTCTTCGAAAGAAGCTCACAATTAGGCAGAGATCAAAAGTAAAGTATTCATTTCTATTTTATTGATTATACATTTTATTTTTCTAGGATTTATAACTTGACAATCCATTCATCAATTGACACTTTCTACAGTGTGTCTTAAAACTGTACTTTTTTGAAAGAGGTGATTCCTCCGATACCTAAGAAAGTACAACATTCTTGAGACAACCTGTATATTTAAAAATGATGGATTCTTTACTCCGATAGAGGAATTTTTAATTGTTAAAGACCAATATGTGTCTTCGAAAGAAGCTCACAATTAGGCAGAGATTTTAAGTAACGCATCTTCTTCGTAGAAAATAATTTTATCCGCTAGAGAATGAATTTTCACAAATATCATTATACGCGGATTTATCTATTGTCACTTGAATTTTCAGTTTCTACGTTGGATATATTTCATCGTGTTCGCTGCGCTGTTGCAGCTCGTAAACAATGAAATACGAAGCATTGAGGAATACGTTAACATTTCAATCGGACATAAATTATAAAATTACTTGTTTGAAGATCGGTGTTTCGTACCGTTATAGCTGGCGAGGAACAATAAAATACGAAGCATCGAAGTATACGTGTCAAAGGCCGGCCCTGACCGGCAACGCAATGGCGTGCGGACAACCGTTGGCGTGCACGGCGCAGAAATTGACGGTTAAGAAAGCCAGGCTAAATCATATCCTGTCATAATTGCTCGTAGTTTAACCTAATTCCAACGAGACGACCTACGCGACCACCTACCGAGTGGCCGATTTCCCAATTCGAACCCCGTCTTAACCCCGTGAACACGAGCATGCTCACTTCCTATAAATCACGAACTCGTTCGAGACAATTCAATTTATTCTATCGTCTTTTGCAGTCTCTGTTTTCAATCATTTTTCTTTTTGCATGTACATTTAATATTCTAGAAATTGTTCATTTAAATGTACATGCATACATTTTTATTTCAACTTCGTCCTTACCATAATCAGTCTTCTATTTGACATTTTGAACTTGTTCCTGACCCCTAACTTTTGTCAAATAAATCCCGAAAGTTGCCGTTTGCGTAGACATCCGAAAACTTTAATGTAATATTATTAATTTACGATTATTGTAAAAATGCATTCATAAAGATTCAGCAAATTAATTTTTTCAGGCATGTATTATCCGTTCGCCGTTTTATTTTCATTGTAAAATTGATATTAACCTTTTAGTTTCACTAACGATTCTACGTTGAACTAGAGACTTCGATAAGTATCTCAGAATTTTCCAGACATTTGGACATTTTCGAAAAATTTATAAAATTATGTAAAATAGTTTAACAAACACTTGTACATTCAATTAGAGACTGCCCAAGTGTGTCAGAACTTATCAGATTTTGTCTACTTTGTTTGGGATAATAAAAATGTTGAAATTTAAGAAATTCTTGTGTTCATAGAATAATGTGAAACAGTAATTTTGATCTGGCGTTAACATTTGTGGGTCTCTCGCGAGAGCCAGCTGTTGATCTGAAATCGTTGATCACCGTCCGACACAGTGCTCGACAGTGGGAATGCCTTTGGTTAGAACCGCGCAGGACTTTAGGGAAAGTTGACAGGTAGTTGATCACAAAGCTGCGTCTAACGCGGGAATAGCTCTTTCGGTGGCGATAACGAGATGGCCCCGACGTAACCTTTAATTACGTTCGATCATTAGTTGGAAGGAGAGCGACGTCCCGAATGTAGGTTACACTTTGTAACGGGGTGGTTGGGAGGGAATGATTTTCGTGGATAAGTTGCCGCGGAGCGATTCAACTCGGGGTCGCTTTGGAAAAAAACCAAAGGCGTTCCGCTGAACCCTCCCCGTCGATCAAACTTCCGAGGCCTACCCCTTTCCCTGCTGCGTTCTCCGGGGCTCTCTTCGAACGGAGAGACAATCGAACCGCGGAACAAAGGCACTGATTAAAAAAAAAAGGAGGGTTTAGTCCTTGGATGCAGTTGGTCGCAGGGTAGGTTGTTAGGTTGCCAAGCGACAAACCGTGCATTGACCTACCCCATCGTTCGGGGCCGGAGTGTAATGTGTACATCAGCGTGGCACACGTTGTCATGGATACTGCGTATCCCCATAACTGGAAATCATCTTCTTCGATATGGAGCGGTCGTCAGGTTTTAAACGGTGACGAGTGATCGCGTGCTTTTCCCCCACGCGTCGAGGAAAGATAGTTTTTCGGCGGAGTCGTTGCGACGCGACGCGCGAAACGGATCGCTGCTGTTTCTTTGCGCGCGGGAATTAGGGTCAAAGTGCTCGGGCTTTGAACCTTCGATCTTGCCTCTGCTCCCACCGCGAGCATCAGTTAACCCTTCACGCTCGAGGCTACTTTAACTCCGGAACCGAGGCTTTTATTTCGACCGAGGATTTTTCCATTCTACGCGCTCTCTTTCCAATTACGCATTCGACACGAACCCCCTGCTTTATCGAGTCGCGACGAAAACTTCGACTGGAATCTGTTAAGAAAAATCCACTTTTTCCGCCAAATAAAAATACAAATTTTCCCTAACACATCAGGGACTTCAAGGGAAAATCCATTTTCCATCACCGAACAAAAAAATGAAATTTCTCCTTAACTCTCTTTAGGGGTCCTAACTGTCAAGAACCAAATCTCAGGTTCATTGTGAACGATGTTACAGATACTATGGTAATCTGTTGGTAACTGTCAGAGCGTTCAAATTCTAGAACGTAACGAAACAAATAAATGAAAATACATTTCGCACACGTAACTCCTAAATTTCAAATCATCTGGACATTAATAATAACTTGTTAATGGCAATACTTGTTCAGATGCAAATAACAATACATGGTTTAAAAATTTAACGAACATTACAGTACCAAAAAAAAAATTGAGAATATTTTAAAGCTTGGACCCAAATTTGCACTTGTGGCACCAAAAAGGTTTATTACTTCTCCCAAATTCATATTAATTCATTACGATCGATAAAATTAAATAATCATCTGGACATTTCTGTCTGTTTCTCTTTTGTTCTCTTTTTGCTTTTTAACACTGAAATATATATTCTCATATTAATTTTTACAGACGCAATTATATTCTTGAAGATGGTCTTAACCTAGAGCGAAACGTCGATTTATTAATTTGTAAAACTGCTTAGGAAAATAGTAACATAGGATCGATCTGTGCGCCGAAATTACAATTTCTATTTAAAATTGGCGATCGTGATAATAGAAAATCATTCATCTGGACATTCTTTCGAAAAACATCCACGCTGATCAGTAGTATTATTCGTGTCAGAGGGATGACGCGAAATTCAGGGTGGAGCGGATGCAATTTCGAAGTATGAGGGGTACGGTGACATTAGGTGGATGCATTCGGTCTCGAAGCTTCCCTAAGCCAATCCCCTCGTCCCGGAGTAGTTCGTGGTCGGAGTTTTCGAAGTCTTTTGGAGTTCTGTTCGCCTCGGTGTCCCCACCTGAAACATGCACCCTCTCCTACCCTGGTTCGGAGCCGCGGGTGCCACCCCAGCCAGACACGTGGATATAGCTTCGCTCGTATATCGTATAACGTGGCAGACTACCGGTCTGCCGGTCGTAAAACGGGTGCAATGGCACTCCGAGTGCTGTCGGTTATGCCATCGCTGCGACTGGAGGTGCCGGGAAACGCAGGGTGAAGGGTGTAGGTCGTCTCGGACCTCCGGATCGGACGTTTCGGTCTGTTACGCGAGCTCACACTTCCGCCACCCCTGCACAGGTAAATAGACACGGTCTACACCAGCCTGGATTAACCCCTATCAACCCTTACCGCTTGCTTCGTCTGTTACACAAGCCAGAGACGTCTTTCTTACCGTTTTCACACGGGGCCAGAAAGGTGGGTCAACATTTTTCTTCAGTTCTGTATGCACGCGTAAAAGAACGTGTACACCCCGTGCAGAATGTATTCGTGCACCCTTTACAAACTGATCGATATTGAAAAATTGGACCAAACGGTTCGAGCTTCTTTTCAGATGTTTAAAGGACTAATAAAAAAATTTTTTTTATAAATTCCGAGGGAAAAGGTCGCGATTTCAAACGTGCCTTTTATAATAATCATACCTCTGCGATAATTGCATTTCTGAAGGAATATGTGAAAACATTAAATATCTTAATATTTTTGAAACTCTACATCATTCTTGATCATTTTTTGAACTTCTACATTTTCGTAATCTTTTAGCGGATGGCTCTTGTAACGTGCGAAAGAATAATGTTACAAAAAAGAAAGTGATTTCCCTGGCTGAAAAATATGATTCCCCGAATGCATCGTGTTCTGTGCTCTTTCGGTAATCAGAGCGTGCAATCTCATCTGCTTCTGCTCTTAATACAGCCGCGCCGTTGATGTAATTGAACGGAACAATAACATCGCCAGTGGTTCCGCGATGTACCGACTTGTTGCGTATCCCACATGCTGATTTCTATCTGTGTAGAAGCGATATTTGCAGTCGCTGCAGACAAGCCATTGCAGACAAGCTCTGATTGCACATGCTAATTTCTTCGTCCGTTTTAGTAGTCCGTCCGTTTCGTTCGCTCGGCGATTTATTTAGAAAAAAGGCAAATTACTTTCCTCGTCACCGGGAATAATTTTCAAAACTGTAGATCCCTTGTATCTGAAAAGTTAATGAAATAATAAAATTACATCAATATTTTCAGAATGCGGATTTTCTGCATTTAAGACAAAGATGAAAAGATTCGATGTAAAACAGTAGAGATACTTGAAAAATTCTCTTCAACCTTATCAAATTATTAATAAAACAAACACACGCCTATGTATCTTCCGTACCTTGCAAATACAATAAACTCAGTTTTTATTTCGCATAAAAATTGGCAGAAAGTGCATTTTGAGAAAGCTAATAGAATAAATCAAAAAGTAATATCACTTCCAGTGAAATTCCAATAAAAAAATTCGTTTTCGTAAAACAATTGAAGAATCGTTTATCGATTTCCATATTGTTGTTACTTCAATATTGCAATCTGTGGTAGATGCAGTCGCGAAAACAACGACGATAAAGTGTATAAAGCAGAAAGCCGGAAAATCCAATCGGAAGCAATTAAATAATTATTGGAGTATACTTCTACGAATGAATCGGTCCGAAACCGGAAAAAAACCGGTAATAGAGAATATCCCAGATGGCTGTCCTGTTTCGGACAATCCTGGGAATCGTTCAAGGCTGGCATAGTTCTAGTCGTAGCTCGGTTGAGAAGAAGAACCCCGTCGATATTCGCCGATGCATCGCAGCTAGGGGGTCGAACGGCGTTCGGTTGGTGGCTCGGCGGCCGGGTTCAACGAACCCCGGTTAGGTCTTGAGGGAAAGGCCGAAGTTCACGAAGCTTCTTGAGAGAGTATAGTCCCGATTCATTAGCGGGGCGGCCACGTTCATACGTGTGTCTCGATGCGGTGCGGCACGGTGCGGTGCTGTGCGGTGCGGTGTACAGGATCTCTCTCTCTCTCTCTCTCTCTCTCTCTCTCTTTCTGTGGGCGGGGTGTATACACGTTGTGCCGTTTTGAGGGTCACGTTCACAGCGCAGCATCCCCTGTGACGGCGTGGTCGATTCGGTGGTTGCGCGAGGTCCGGGCCGCAAGGGGTATAAGGGACTCGAACTTGCTGGCGCAAGGCTAGAGGTAGAGTGAGAGAGAGAGAGAGAGAGAGGGAGAGAGAGAGAGAAAGAGAGAGTGAGAGAAGGGATGTCGGTTGGGTTAGCACGGCCGTTGTTGAGGCAAGGGGTGAAGCGGGGGCGGGTGCCAAGGGGGTGAGGCCAGAGGAGAACGAACTGCAAAAGCAAGGGGTTCGGTGGAGCAACCGGCGGGGTGGAGACGCAGGGATGGAGACGCACAGCTGAGCCGTCGGTCGATGCAACTGCACGCGAGAACCCCTCCAACAACCGTAGCGTTGCATCCCCGTCCGGCTCTCTCGGCTCGCGACCCTCTTTCTTCGACTTTCAACCCCTTCCAGCTGCCGCGTTCCGCGCCCCTACCCCAGTCTTGTTACCCCTCCATTCTCTCTGGCACCCTCGGTCAACGACCTCCGCGAGGTAACGCACCAACGACTCCCATTCTCTCTTTCTCTCTCCCTCTCTCCAGCCCCCCCCCCCCCCGAGGTTCTCTATCCTCATTCCACCAACCAACCAGTTTCGCACGATCCGACCCTCTATCTCTTTTTCACCCGCCACGGGCATCCCCCTCGTACCTCTTCGCCCTTCGCCCCCGTTGCTCTTCGGCTGTTTCTCTCCGGCGCTGTGCAGTTTGTTTACATCGGTGCAGGACTTTTAATCGCGATCGATTCGCGGCCCCGTCACTGAAATTCGCGTACGAGACCACACGCCGCGCCGCCGCCGGCCTCGATCGAGACGCGATAATTATTATCGATGCGGGGGAAAGATCCAAAGTCGCCAGCCGGAAGACCGACCGGTGAATTAGACACCGGATTCTCGGGGGCGGAGGGCCGCCACCCTGGATCTTGCGCAAGCCAGGGTCAATGCGTTCCTCCTCGAAGTTCTAGTTCGCGATTCTGCTAACCCCGACCACCGCAGGACCGCCGGCTGCTGCTGTTATCGCTGGTGCTCGGACTGTTGTTGTTGTTGTTGCCACCGGCGCTGCTGCAGACCGCTGCATCGGTGCGCGTGAATGATCGCGGTCCCGAGGTATGGATAAGTTAGTGGGAGTTTGCCGATTAATTGCTCGGCCTGCTTGCTCGACAACTGTTTTCCGTGATTTTAAGCTCTTCGGGACTTTGGCGTCGTCCTGATACCAACAACTAACACGGTAACTCTTTCAAATTCATTTTTATCACGACGCGTTCGAATTTTATTAGGACTCTTAATGCCGCGTTTACTCTACGATCAAAATTGTTCTTTTAAATTATCTTGGAATATTGTCAATGTTCTACACCATACAGCAACATGGCATTGTGTGAGACAAGTACTGACTTTTTAAAATACAACGAGAATATGGATATTTTCGTGGTGTGCGCTGAAAGCTTAACGCGTTGATTGATTAAACAGATGGCTCGAGGGTGGGGCATCCCTTAATCTTGTCGGATATCGCAGACATTACGTAGGATTGGTTTACTCAATTTCTGGCAAGAAAATTCATTTTATTCAGCTGGATCAATTTCACATTTATTTCACTTGAAGCGGTATAGAATTATCGTCAAATTCGTTTTATGCACTTCACGAGGAAAACGAGTTGTTGCATTTGAAAACTGAACAGATATTTTCACGTGCAACACCATACATTTCACATCCTAAAAATGAACGTTTTTCCCTCGACTCATTCATGGACAACTGTGCGAACAAAGTTAAAGCAACGAAGCAATCGCGGCCGACCGAACTTTCTCGTACCCGATCATAATTCACGGTAACAAACGGAGCCACATTATGGATGACGTTTGAGTCCCCGAGCTTAGGAACGCGGAGAGAGAGAAAGAATTAAGCCATCGCGGATAAAAATAAAACGTCGAGAAGCGTTGTTACCGTTGTTCGCCGAGGAAACGGCGAGGATTCGCGCGGTCTGTAGCCAGCCGTCAATTTCTTAAAAGTGTTCATTCGTTTCCCGGGCGAGGAGAGAGATGGGAGACGATATAAAACGAAGGAAGCGTTTTGCATCGAGGGAACGGGCGAGGCGCCGGGCAAGAAAACAGTATCGTAAATATGGCCGCTCGTCAAAACAGACCGCGGTGACGGACTATTCTCGTTCGCGAAGCCGGGCCCCCGTCTTTGTGTCGTCTCCATTCGCTGCTTCCTCGAGATTGAAATAGTAGCTGAGGGCATCGACTACGCCGAAAAAGCTCGATTGATGCCAGGCAGAGGTATCCTCGGAGGGCATGTCAATTTCGATGTCTCCTCCGCAGGCTTTGGCTTCTCCCCGACCCCTCTGCCCCGCCCCCACCTCCCTCTGTGTCTTTCTCCTTTTTTTTTGCTGGCTCGCCGTCCCTGTCTATCCACCCTTCCTTCCTTCCGTGTCTCGTTTTTCCACGATCGAGAACCACCAACAGCCGCCGCAGACTTTTACCTTCCCAAATAAATTATTTCCAGAGGTACGCCCGGGGCCACGTGCCACGCCGGCCAAAGAACGAGGATTAGTCTCGACGCCCGCCCGTCCGAAATAAAATGGGGAAATAATTAAAATTCAAGGATGCTCCCTCCCACAGCACCCCGGCGTGCCACTGTCTGCCCTCCTCGACGACGGAATGAAAATCTCACGCGACCGTTTTTTCTTCTCTATCCTCAGTCGCAAGATGCGGCTGATCTGGGCTCTTGATAGTTATTGGAAGATGAGACACATTGTCAGAATATGCCTGGCGAAAGCAAACTCGTTCTTCCCGCAGAGATGCCAGTGCTTACATTTCTTACCCAGCGGTTTATACGAGACACAAATTCGTTCTGAATTATTTGGTATCAGGTTGAACATATTTCACATTAATTCAATCATTTTTACAGACGCAATTATACGAAAAATCTTTTTTCTTGAAAATGATCGAAATAGTTGACCGAAACGTTGAAAAATTTTTGTGTTAATTTGCAAAATTGCTTAAGTAGTAGTATTTGATCGAACCAGTGCGCTGAAAACACGAATATATGTTATTAACAAATTCGTTCTGTCTCAAAATGTTTTTAATCCTTGCATTGCTACGAAGTTATTCTTTAATGTTATTATAGGAATTAATTAATTATGAATTTTCTACAGAGAGTGTAGGAATTGACGGAACATAACCATAGCGAAGTTTTTGGAATTATGATTTTTTTTTAAATAGTTTTACAATCGTCGATATTGCAGTGTAATGTCTGCAAATTCTGCGTTGAAGCATTCCGTTTATCTGGAGTTGATTTTTATTATTCTTTTTTTTTTTAATTTTCGATTAACTTCAAATATGGTACCGTAAGAATTTGCATGTTTTTGTTGTGGCGCCGTGTAAAAATATTCAAGTAATATGTATATCCATAAAAAATCTATTCAAGCATCCTCAATTTCGTTACGTAACCGTACCGTTGTTCCAGAGCGAGGCAGAATGTTTCCAATTAGTTGCGCAATTACTTTCAATTAATCTTTGAAACGCGAGGGCTGTTGATGAATAAAAATTTCGTTGGTTTTGTAAGATTCAGCGATTCGGTGCCGGGAGAATTTAAAAAGAAAAACTGGTGTCTCGTCTAAATATTATAATAATATACAAACACTGTTTGTATATTTGATTTATATTTTGATTTTTCATTAGTGTGGAATGGACGAAGGCTAATTAAAAGATTTCGCGGGTGATCTAAATGAAAATTGATTGGCAGATATTGTACATATAACATTAAATCAAGTTAAATATACTACTAACATAATTATCATTTACGGTATCATGTTTATTGATTGCACAACCGATCATACAATTAGCACATGATTTTGATTCGTGCAATGCATTCTGTCTCGAAGTAAATAAATAATTGTTTAATTATGATATGTGATTTAATTACAGTTGAAAATAACATAAAAAAGTACGTTGCATTCGATGTATTTATTTTTGTCATAAATACATCAAATTCGCAGTTTAGTTGAAAAAATTAATTTTCATCTGGACACGCAACAATGGAACGTAAAATGTTTGTTTGGGAGGGGATCGTTTCCTCAGAAATTCTGCGATACTTGACAGAAAATAAAAGTGCGAAGGGATTCCGTGAAAATTCGCAACACCCTGTCGAATGTGCAGTGAAAAGTGGAACCGTACCTCGAATTACCAAATGAAATGCACCCCGCCAGCATCGGCATACCCTCCCTTATTTACTTCCGATTCACCTATTCACGGGGGCAGCATAAAACATACTCATCCCCCTTCGGCTCCGTTTCCATAAAGCGCTATTACGTGATCTACCGTGAAACAAGATTTCACGGAGTCAGGAGCCGATAGATGCCCCCTGCGACGACGAGGAACGCAACGTCGTTGATTCTTCTGCGTGTATCTTTCACGGTTCTGTGTCTGAAACCGCTAAGAGGATTTACAAACGGCGACAAACGCGCACGTGAAAATTTCGACGAAACGTTCTCCGCAAACGTGCTCCGCCACATCTGATTGAAATCGTTTCGATTTTGCGGATGGTTGCAACCAAAATATATTTAACCGATTTCTATAGGTGATGTTCTGTTCAAAATAGATAGTTAACAATTTGTCCTAGCTGCTAAAAACTTAAAAATTAAGTACCATTTATTATTTATTTTATATATTATTATTATTTATTTAATGCTTTAAACCAAATATGGTTTGTATAGCATGTTCAGTACATGAATTCAGTAGCGTATTAACTTAACTTAACTTAACATTAATTTGTAATTCAAGAGGTGCATTCAATGAAATGAAATTATATTTTTAATGCACAACGCTTAGAGAAGGAAGTCAGAATTGATCACATAATTAATACTGAGGAATATTTTGATAAATGTACTAAACTCAAAGAACCTATAAACATATTTAGGAAATAATAGTTTTGTAAAAGCAAGAAAAATAGGAAATGCAGTTAGCTATTTTGAAACGTTCGGTAAGAAAAATAAAAAATTTTTGAAAAACGTGTTCTATGCAAAAGATGTTCTATGCATTCTTTAATAAGTTATGGAAAAATAACTGAGAATAATACTATTATTTCAAAAATTATAAATGGAAATGGTAAGCTTTTTATTTTATATATTGTGTTTGTTTGCATGTTCTTGAATATTAAATGGAATTTATATTTGTAAGGGTAGTTACCGCCTCCAGTTTCGACATTTCTCAATTTTCTAGAAAATTGCACCTGTAGTATTTCAGGCGGAGAGTTACGCAATTTTTCTACATAACATTGTGATCAAAATAGCGTGGTACATATGCGAACTAAGAAAAAGAGAAAATGTTCTGTGAGGTAACTTTAACAGGCCTCTATCCTCTCGGAACATTTCATTCATTCTTTACCTTGCACTCTTTTCTAACCCTCGTCGGTCATTTGTCTGGTCATTAACGACATTCTCTACTGAAGCAGCAATGCTCGTTGAAATTCTGTGGAGCTCGCGGAGACCGCGAACTTCACGGAACTACAAGTAACAAACCCGGCAAATTAAATATGAAAATGTGAAAATAATGTTTCTAGACAGAGTTGTTCGTACGTATAAAATTCAATCTAAAATTCCAATGGTTTTGACACGAAGCAATCTGTTATACAATACTATTAAAGGGGAGGGCCGTCTTAAGCACAGGGCTAAATGGACTAAGCCCCGGGGTATTATATTTTTTTGTTATTATTAGTTATTTAGTTATTAGTATAATTAGTATAACTTTGCTGGTCACCCCCCTCCAACTAGCCATCCCGTGTATTTTCTTATGAAGAGGGGCGCATTATTTTTAGTAGCCCACGGGAGCCGAATATCTTAAGACGGCCCTGTTAAAGGGACGAAAATACATGAAACGCTAGATTTCCGAGGTTCTCCGATTTCGTTCGAAAAATGAGCAAATGTCACGTCGCGGACCTCGGCCTGAAAGGGTCGAAGAGAGCCCGTAAACCGAGTTCTGGTATCGGTGTACCCTGTGAACTCGCCATAGCTGTGTTCGGCAAAAACCTCGAAACGGTTTGGCCGTGGCGAGGCGCGGCAGCGGGCCACGATAGGAGAGCGTCGGGCGATCTCGTACCCTGACCATCCGCAAGCTGTCCTCTTTTCTGTGCGATAGAAAACATCTTTGCACCGCGGCGGGGTCTGCTCCTCTCCTCGAACTTGGCTGTCGGAGGGTGAAGAAAGGAGGCGGAAGTGGTATGAGTTAGAACGAGGAGGAGCAAGATGAAGAGAAGGACATGGAAGAGGGAGGGAGGGAGGGAGGACAGGCAAGGACAGATCGAGTAAAAAAGAGAAAGCCCTCGAACCGGTGTGTGGCAGTAGCAAAGGGAGCGCGAGAGGGGAAGGGAGGAGCAAGACTCAACGATGCGGAGGAGTGTATGATCCGCGGGGCGGTTGAAGGGGTTGAAAGAGTAGTAGGAAGCTTGGCTGTTCGTGGGGTAGGGGTTGAAGGGGGGATGGAAGGGGTGGGTGAGCGGTGTGCATTGAACCCAGACCGGTATCGAGCTGCCCACCCAACCACTCTATTCTTCTCTCTCTCTGTTGCTTGCTCTCGGTGGTCTCCCTACCACCCTCTCACCCTCTCTTGCAGCGTGCCCTTCTTCCTACTCCCGGTGGCACACACCGTCGAGTGAAGAGTATGGTCGTAGTTGGTTATAGCAGCGGTGTTGCTGGTAGCAGCGGTGATGCAGTCGCTCGGGTCTTCGGCCCGGACCTGCCTCAACGCGAGTCGCAGTGCGCAGCCAGGGAGTGTTTACTATTTTCGCGCGTGCGCACCAAGTCAGACCACCCTCTGATTCATGCGAACGCGCGAGAGAGGGCCAAGGATGGGGGGCCCGGGGTGGGGGAAGACAGGTCGAATGGAGAGCCGGTGGATGGTTGGTGGTGGCTGGCCCGCGGTGGCGGGGATGACACGCGTCCCCCAGAGTGGGGGACGGAAGGTGAACCACGGATAAAGGGGAAACGAATGCTAGTCTGGTGGGGATGCTCGAGGTTTGGTGGGGCTAAGGGAGGGGAGGGGAGTACGAGGTGCAACCACCGAGTCGGTGACCGGCGGAGGGAGAAGACCGACCGGCCACGCGGTGGGGCCGGACGAGGTGCATTCGACGAGGTGCATTCCAGGTGGGGAATTCCCCGGCGACGTTTTATGACACGTAACCTACACCCTGCCGCGAATGCACCGCTACAGCGGCAGGAGAGAAAGTGCAGCGGATGCGACGACACTGGACCCCCGCGAGGGTCGAACGACTAATGATCGCCTCCTCCTCCTCCTCCTCCTCCTCCTCCTCCTCCTCCTCCTCCACCACCTCCTTCTCCACCTCTTCCTCACCTCTCCCCTAACGCTCGTTCTACCACGCCTCGACCGTTTTGTCTTTCCTGCTCTTTTCCGACGCGAGACTCTTATCCGTTCTCTCTTTTCCCTTCTCTCTTTTCTTCGTCTATTTCAATGTTTCTGATGCGGATGGAGTTTAGAATAGCTGTCTTTCTTCGATGAATATTGATATTACCGTTCATTGGGGCTACTCTTTTCCTTCGACAGATCGGGATCCTTCAGCAGGTACCCTGTTGATCCCGCTGATTCGAGATTAACTTGTACAATTCAGTCACCTGTACAATTTTTTATACATCATTCGATGTATCTTAGTTGAGAAATGATTATCCGTACCTGAGAAGGTGTGTATATCCGATTCGAAATTTGTTCTCCCGTCGAACAAAAACGTTCGTGCTCCTCGACTGACGTAATTCGACCAAAACGTCCGCCTCTGCGATCCAGCCTATTTTTTCAGGCGTGTTCGGTGCCGATAGCGCGGAAATTCGTCCCTCGTCCCGCGTGCAGCATGCTAATTACACAATTAAAACGCAATTCGCTTTTTGCTCCAGTTCCACGGTTACGTCAGCGAGCAAAAAGCAAACGGCATTTCATATGCCGGGTTAAAAGTCTCGAGGACTGTCGTCGTCGTCGTCGTCGTCGAGGCTGCCAGGGACTCAGCCTCGCCGCGCGCGCGGCTCGCTTCGTTAAATGCTTCTCCGAGCGAACGGCAGCCAGCCGACTTCGTCGCGCGACAAACGAGTTTTCCTCCTCGATTATGGTCTTTAAGGTTCCGCGTTCAAGGTGAGACCAACGCCGAGACCCGGCCGAGCACATCTTATCGCAACCGTGTATCGGCATAATCGAAGCCGTGGATTGTTCGGCGGACCGTGAAATTTGTTGACCACAGAGTCCTCTATCGATCACCGTCACCGATCTATACGATCCAACCGAAACGTCGCGACTGAAACCACTGTGAAAGTTTGAGGATTAGGCCATAATCATTCTGGAAAATAGTAGACACCGCGAAATTTGGTCGCTTATTTTTTTCTTTTACATGTTACTGTGTATTTACTGAAATAGATAGAGCATTTAGCAAATTTTTATTGCAATCATTTCTTTGTCTTTATTTTTAAAGTATTTTTAAGGAATTTTTGAAGAATAGTTTCGTACAAATCTAAAGATTAATTGATTACAATTTTCCATGTCAAATGTGTAACATTCTAAAGATTCATTTTAAAGTAAATTTTAAATATTTTTTCTCTTGCACAGCATTCTACAAAGTGGACTTTAGAAGGGTTATGTAAAAGACAACAACTAGAAATATAGAATTGAAAATACATCGGAATTTATATTTATTGTTCATATAAAATTTACGGAAATATTTTCCGAGTGAAAGAAATACGCATACTGACAAGAATATAAATTTTTTCATGGATTTCGTCTCACTTGTTTATAACAAAATATTGACATACAGTATCCTGAAAGTAGTATTTTATTATTAGAACTTATCGCGACAATTGGTATCTTGTTATTTCCTGAATATTCAGCACAGCAGCCGCAAGTTTCCGAATCGGAAATTTCGACAGCCAGTAGTACAAGTCGTGATTGATCAGACACGGTCTCGTGTAAGAGGTTCGAGCACCAAGCCATGGTCGTTCGCGGGTATTAATTAGTGGAATTATCGGGATTCGGACAAACATCCCCACTACACAACAATATTCAATTGATGCTACATTTAGCAGATGACAGAAAATTAATGCAACTGTGATACAGCTAGTTGTCAAAATCGTGTGCATCGAATTTTCATAAAAGTCACTTTGTCAATAGAAGTTCTCAAATCTGACGATCCAATCGGAGGAAATAATCCCATTTTGCTAATAAAAATTTCAAACAAAATGTCCAAATTAGCTGTACAAAATTCTATAAATTTTCCATAGAATGTAAATTTCGAGAAGTCACTTTGTCAATCAAAGTTCGCAAAACTGAAGAGCCTTTTCGATGAAAATAACCAGTTTGCTAATAAAAATTTCAAACGAAACGTCCAAATTAGTTATATGAAACTACATAAATTTTCCACAGAATTTAAATTTCAAAAGTTCGAACAGATACGCGTGTATGTGCATGGACGATACTCCATTTCCAAGCATTTCTAGTTGTGTTACACTTACAAATATTTGCCACAGGTTTTCCTTGAGATAGTAAAATCGATTAGAAGCAGATAATACGAACATCGTAGCAACGAGAAACTTAAATAATAGATCGTTAGCCAACCGCATCGCGTGCTCGATACGTTCTCGAATTCGATTTCTCCGAAAACGTAGCTTCGCGCCGAGCTATTTTATTTTATTTTTTTTTTTTTCGGTCCCTGTTCTACGGTAGAAGTAATTCCGGATCGAACTACCAGTTACCGAACAACACCGTCCACAAACGACGGAGCTGTGTCGGCGGATAGAGAGAGAGAGGGTAGATCGGTTCAATTTAGCATGGTGTGGCCACTCGTCGTATTAAATTTAAAACGCATCTGCGAGAAAGTGTTGTCTCTGTTTTATTCATGATTCGAGGCGGAACAACGTTCCCACCGAAACACCCCATTCAATTCATGACACCCCGCGATCCGGCGAACGTTCCGATGTTCCGCGTGATTAATGTAAACGAACAAAAATCGGCGAAACAGAGGCGAGACTCGCGCGAATGTTGAAACTAAAAAATTGCATTATTTGTTCGATCACTTTCAAAAAATTTGTCGTTCACGTGGGACAAGTTATTCCTCTCAGTCAGTAAAAATTGAAAAATGCATTGCAATGCATTTTCATTGCACTAAACCGTAATTTGGTTTTTTTAATATATTTTACATTTACCTAGCAGATTACTCGTGATAAAAGTAATTACAAAAGATAATTTGATTAATACTGACGTGACAGATTAATTGACTTAACTTGACTTTTTTAATGTTTTTCCTACCGACCAGCAGTTGTAACAAAAATAATTTAACTTTCCTTTTTTGAATCTAGATCACTTATGCAAGAACATTCGTTTCATTAAATAATAAACATCTCACAAAGTATAAATATTTCTACAACAGTTTATGACAATGATTGTAAACAGAGTTGAACATTCCCTTCGTTAAACAACTGATAATCGATATGTTCTTGAAGAGAGGTGTATCGTGTACTACATTTTCTTGCTCCTCTATGCACAGTTTCATTTATTTATTACTTTCCCTGGATTTCTATTAACAACGTTTTTTATTCATACACTTTTTAGATGTTCCACTGTAATCTTCACAAATCATACGAAACAATGCGCCTTTGTCTCTCCGCTCACATTTTTGCTTTTCATTTCCGGCACACACGACGTATATGTATATTTTTATACCGGCAGTTTCAATTTCAGTTATTGTCACGTTTCTCATTCTCTTTATCGCAGACCTACTTTTCATAACTACGTTGCTATTATTGTTGACACATTCTTATCTAGACTTTTATCACAAAAGCTCCATGAACACGGCTAGACTACGGATCTGTCTGTATTCATAGTGTTCGTATATAGATCACGTATTTACCTTTGTTTAATAAACTCAATAAAAATAAAGATTCTCCCTGAAGAAGCTTTAATCATCGACCATCTATGGTAGATTCGGCCATAAAAAGAATTTGTAAAATTCTGAAACGTTTCAAAAATATTTTTTTAGAGAATCGAAAATCCATGAAAAGTGACATATAATTTGATGTATGACTTTTCTGATCGAATACTTGTCTCGTTCGATCGATCGACGAGCCGATTTCCGCGGTTTCTAATTGATAAATCGACGACCGGTAAGCGATTCGGAAAGGAGAGAAAAATGGTGTCTATATTCTGTGCGGAGAGGATCGCATGTTTTCGAGGCGGGCGTTAAAAACAAGCCAGCGTTACATAACGACGCAGAGCCACGTAGTCCGACGACCTTCCTCTATGGAAAGGATGGATCTGAAATAGCAACGACCCGAATATGGGTCAGCATGCATTGTGGCACGACCCTCTTCACGCAGAGCGGCGCTGCACCGCGCAGAGGCGGCTTGCACGCTCGCAAAAATAGACGCTTTATCAGACTACGCTCTAGGCGGCTCGGCTCGTCGATCGCGAACGCCGACGACGACTACCACGATCCTCACTGAAATCATTCCGGCTCGTCACCGAAATGACCTTTCTCGTTTTACACCCACGCCTAACCGCGCAGGCAGACTACGCTTTCCCAACCGACTTTAATGATCAACACTTTATCTTCGAGTGTATTTTCAGCGGTTGTTTCATTCCACTTCCCAATTAAAATCGTCTATTGCGCCTCGAGAGCGATACGTCGTTTTCGCTAGTGAATTGGTAATTAGCGGGCCCCGCGGGTTCGTAGAATCCGAGAAAATCTAGCTATTCAGAAATCCATTTGCCGATGATCCTTCTCTCTTAATTTCTGTCGCAAGAGACAGGAGATAAATGGTAATATATTTCTTTCATTATATATTTAATATTATATTTAACCAACTCTTTCTTGGCATAAATGCAAAAACTCCATTGCGTTGAAGTTCAACAAAATGTTGCAATTATGAGGCTTGAAATTTTCTACGAAAGAATCGCTAAAAAACTGCTCAGTACTGTGGTGGATTTTGGTTAAATTTTCTGGTACAATTAACCCCTTACGATGTATTTTACTAGAACTTTTCTTGTAGATCGTGATTTCCTAAAAAAAAGGAGAATCTTGATATAAATTGTATGCTTTCCAATAGCTATATATTTAAAATATATTAACGAAACCAAACAGAATTTTATTTCGAATTAGAGGAAGTTATTAACATACATTTTTGTGGGACACGATATTGTAAGGCAAGGGGTTAAGTAGGGAAAACTGGTTAATTCGTTGTAAAGTTTTTTTCCCTTGTGCCAAACAATTTGACTGTCAATTTAATCTGGCGGCTGAAAGACCAGCTTCCAGTTATCCAGCTTCCCTCGCGGCATTATGCAATTGTTATTTGTGACATTTGAATTTTCTCCGTCGCTCCTCGCCGGAGAACAATATCTGCCGCACTCGACCCAATCTATTCTAGTTAAATTGCGTGGTCCGCAAAGTATGAAAAGTATTTTCGTAATCTGTTCCTCTATCGCGGCATCCTTTCGACCTCCTCGCAGCCTGGCCATATAGCAAATTGCATACATTTGCACGTATTAAAGTGGGTCTTTAAAAGCGGTCGCATACCGCGAGCCGTGGTAAGGGGATGAAAGAGAATTGACGCTCCGGAGAAATGAAAAGACGCCGAGGGTGGAAAGTAACCGGGTGATTGCGTCCGTCTTCCGTGTACGTTCCTCTACAAACTGGGTCACAAAACATTCTATTTCATGGTAGATTTATTCGATTACGATTAAAGCTCCGATTACATCCGATCGGCCAGACTCGTGTAATCCTATTACGACCTCGCCGCATAAATACGAAACGTATATGGAATTGCGGCCCGACAAAAACCCGGCTATTCTTCGGGAGAAGTATATTGAAAATGAAGAATGTACGAAGAAAATTTACGATGTTAACATTGCAGTTTTACAGTACTTTGCTGAATTGTAAAATCTGACTCATTACAGGCATCGAGTTCTATACCAGGGAATTTTGTTTCGGTTGACAATCTTGGTCGTGAAAAATTAATTCTTAAAGAAGTTTATCAGTCTAGTAGATAATTGTCAAAATAATTGTTTGACCACGTATGTATGTATGTATTTTTTTAATGATTCCTCTTAGGGTTACATTTCTTACATTTATTCCTCTTTTCCCTGTTCGCCACCCTCACGCTACTCTTATCATAACCTTAATTCTAACTTATATTCTACCTTAATTTTTAACTATACAGTAAAACTATACTTATTTCTAAAAAGAGAGAGAGAGAGAGAGAGAGAGAGAGAGAGAGAGAGAGAGTAGATCTATATACAGAAACTTACATCTACTTACAATTAGCTTACAAACTATTTCATTTCACTCCTCATTTTTTTTTGTTTGACCACGTAAATTGTCTCAAAATGGACAGCTCCGAGTGGATACGAATGCAATCGCCCAAATCAGGGAACATTGACCCCTCGGTCTAATTGGTTTAACCTTACCCCGGCTTCGAGGGCGCTCATAAATTATTAACGAGACCTTTCTTCCATCCGGGGGTAGCTCAAAGGGGTACCTTCTTTCCTTCTGCTCGATTCCCGCGAAACGAACACCCCCGACCCACTTTCGACTACGGAGAAGATTCTCTCAGTCTGCCCGTGGAAAAAGTTGCGTCCTGGTATTCGAGATCGACGAAACAGGGGTTGGGGGATGAAGAGGATAAAGAGCACGGACAGCATAAAGTATTCGTGGAAGACCGTTGTATGGGAAGGGAGACGGTGGACAGAGAAAGGAAGAGCTCCGTGAGATCTCCGATAAGAGATCCGAAGAAGACGGAGGCCGAGGGGGTGGAATGTCTGAGCCCGTTGGGGTAGGTCGGTATCTATTTTTACGTATCTTCACCCGTACTCGAGCTTTATCGATTCGAAATACCGGCGAACGTCACGTTGATAAACAGATTATTGTCTACGCGGAGATTGGCCTCCGCAAACAATCCGCGATAGACGCGATTAAAATCCATCCCCCTCTTTTTTTTCTGAGAATCTGTGGCACCAGCAGAGACCAACCGTTATCTGGAAAGGCGCATGAAATATCAAACGGGAAACGAACGCAAAATTTATATCGAAAACGAATTTGTTTTATGAATTATTTGTATTTGGAAATATAAATGTATGCATTTATCAACTGTATAAATTAATTCACAGCTTTCTCTTCGTAAATTTACAAAGCAATTGAAAATTGTACAAGTAAAGTTTAATATTTTGATCAATTAAAGATTGGAATAGTGGAACCAATAACGGTTTTGGTACGATTATAATTCCGAATTTACACGTTTCTGTAGATTGGGATTTTCGGAGCTGTTTAATAATATTATGTGTTATATTATTTACTGTATTAGTTTATTACACAGACAGAGATGTAACGATAGATTGAATGTATGTGTATATTTGCACATTGACTGAATTCAATATTTAATACTAATTAATATAGACTATGAATATTTATGGCAATTTCATAACAAAAAATTAATAATAATCTTGATCCCAGAACCATGTAATGTTGACAGTTTTAAATTTACACGTGAGTCAGCTTAATTGCGGTTAACAAACCCGTAGATCACACGTGTATCAAATAAACAACTGTTTCGACGGCTAATTTTGTATTCATTGAAATGCAAATTTGAAACTGTATAATCACGAATTTTTTCTCTGTTATTTTATGTCCACTCGAAGCGGAACATTTTTATCTGTCATTTCAGATTTTTCATCTGCATACAGATTTGTCTTACATTGAATGCATAATTCAAGGAAATGAAGCGAAACCCGTTCCGATGTCGAATTACATAATTCGTTGAAGTTATCCGATAATCGATTTTCTCAATAATTCGAAGGACGACATATCGATACGAAAAAAAGTATTTATTAAACGATGTTATCTATATATATATTCCTCGAATTATTTGAAGCAGCGTAATTATTGCAGAACTACTTGCTCATTAAACCTGTAAAGTTAACGAAGAATTTCAATGGCAACTCGAAATATTCAAATGGAAATTAAGTAACTGTATGAGTGGCGATACAACGGTATTGAAAAGGCACGAAAAAAAAGTGTTAAGAAATTTTAGAAAACTAGTACATAACTTAATTCATCTTTTTATATTTTCACAGGCCCTAATAATACCGGGTGTCTTCAAAATCACTACTAATCAGACGGTGATCTACAAAAAACAAATCGAAACGAGGAATAATATTTTCTCGTTTAAATTAAGTTACCTTCAGAACACGCTGGCGTATACCAATAAATAAGATAATTATTTCGACCGTTTATAACGAGCGCTTAGAAGAAAATGTCGACTACCACAGTGTCCACTAAATCGCAGTTCCACTACATCAAACCCAAGTTCCCCGTTCCCCAATAAATCCCGGCGAGTCGTCCAATAAAATAATCCAAGGTCCACCCTGGCGACCCGACAATCCAATCGAAGTCTTCCCGAAGTATCCTCATCTTAGTCGCTTTAAAAACAAGCGTAAAAAAAAGGTCGTAACTCCGGAAGAGCCCGTAAGAATCCATCAGGGCCCTCGAATCCGTTTCACTTATCAAAGTCAGCATCCAAAAACATGGTCTCGTTCCCACCTGAAAGGTAGTTCCCGGCGTCGTTGATCTTCCGTGGAGCTGGACGACGCGGGGGTAGGGTGGGGCGGTGTACACCTCCCGGAAGAACAGTTTACGTACATCGACGGAGAGAGAGAGAGAGTGAGAGAGAGAATGGAAGCAATGTCGGGGAACGTCGTCGAAGGAGAAAGAAATTGAGGCGGAAGGAGAGAGTCATCGGGTACATCCGCGACTGTGGGGTAGGGGTATGAGCGAAGGGGGAGTCGGTCGAAGGTAGGGGTACGATCGAGGGGGAGAAACTGCGAGGGAAAGGGTTAGAAAGAGAGAGAGAGAGAGAGAGGGAAAGCTGGGAGGAAGAGTGAAAAAGGGGGAGAGGAGAGGGAGTGGGAGACCGGGAGAAAGAGAGATAGAGAAAGCTGGATATTGGGGTAGGTCGGACGAAAGCACGAAGAGAGCATTGCCTGACGAACACGGCAAGGTAGGGAGGAAGAGGAGGAGGTTTGAACGAGGTGATGGAAGAGGTGGAACACGAGAGGGAGACGGAGCATGAGAGGAAAGATAGAGGGAGACCCTGACCGTTGAACAGGGACAGAGGCCAAGAGGAGGCTCGGGGGCAGCTCGGTGGAGGGTTGGAAGAGCTTGCGGAGAGCGTTCCTCAACCTTTGTCCCAGAATGCCCCTCATAATGCTGATATGCAACGCTTCGAACCCGTTAATCGCGCGCCGCTCGCAATTCTGACGTGCAAGTCACTTCGACTGGTCGCCTACAATTTACCCCGTTCCGCGGATATTTATGCCACGAAACAAGCCGCACAAGCTACTTCGATGGTCGATCGTCTTCCGGTGGGAACGTGCTCGATAGGTCACTATTCTACTGCTCGTTTCAACTGACGTTCCCTTTCGCCTGCGTTTAACAGCCTGGAGGAATTAGATGCGTTAGGCGACGAGATTGTCCAGCCACGTGCGAGGGCTCTGTACAGTATTTGTGGGACCTAGTATATTTTTCTTAACATATAGATTAACCGACATGGATACTAACTTAAGAAAGAATTTAATCACTCATTCAGAACATTTTTTGACAATGAAAATCTGTTTATAATTAAACTGCTGATTCAATGCATTTTTGAACGAAAATGGGTACGTACAATTTGAAGCGGTGGACGTGTTAAAAATATTTAACACTAGAACTACCGGACCAGTCAAATTGACTGGTGCAAACTTTTTCTGATTAGAAATATTAAAAGTGTAAATATGTTTTTCTGAGAAATTTTTTTAGTGAACTTCTCTATTGAAGTACATATTTAAATAAAACTTGGACGAAATCTAAATAAATGCAATATTGTCATTATTAGAAGGAACTTTGTGCCAACTGCATTTAGTGCTCGGTAGTTTTAGTGTTAAGGACGTCGGTGTATTAGTTTCAGCTTAATAGGATCGTTAAAACAAGAATTATTATAAAGATACGCAGCCTATTTATAATACAGGGTTTATATTTGGGGAAAGGAGTACAAGAGTGCTTTCGTGCCATACTTCGTGAAAAACGAACAAATAATTCGTTGAATAAATCAAATTCGCCATTTTGATTGGAGGGTGGTAGATGACATTCTCGCTAAAAACAAATATATTGTTACGGCATTAAAAATGCCGCTGTGTTATCGAAATCGACGTTTCCAGGGTGCTATAAAAGGGTGTGATTGACATTTTGAATTCATTCATCCCTCGCGCAATTACGCGTGCTTGCGGGATTTACGGCGTCGGTATTTCGGTAGACGTTTGAGTAAACGTTCGGCAGGATTCTCTGTACCGCACCGCGTTATTCGACACCGACTCGCGCGAGATAAACGCAGCTTCGATGTAACGAAGATACAGTTGCCGCCGTAGGTGTCGACGGCGGCTCAATAATTTTCAGTTTCTATGCAACCTATTCCGCGAGTGTTTTCTGGGTCACGACTCGCGATAACCGGCCGGTTTTATCCGGTCCCACGAGCTTATTTGGCAAGCGAGCCTAGCAGAAATTTTGCGTCACAAATACGGACTAGCCTGGCGGCGTTTCAACCCACCGGCGAAATAGGTTCAATCGACTCTCTCGTCGCGGATAACGATTCGCTTCCTGGGACGTTTCCCAAGCATCTGTTAACTCTCTCGCGAAATTGCATGTCTTCTTGTTGCACGACGATCGACGGCCAATCGGTTTATTATTCAAATGATGCGCAAACAGCCCCGGGCATTAACGGATTTCGCTATTTACGAGGCACACGGCTTTGACAGTCGAACACGCGGTCGGGCTTCTTCAACCTGAACCTTTTTATGCTAATTTGTATAGACATTAAGTTGCCCGTTCACCGATTAATTCCTGCATAATTAACCGAACTATGCTTTATTGTACACACTGAATTATAGCATCTTTCAGAGTGAAATATTTACTGAGAAAGAAACTTTCCGGGAATCGTCTCAGAATTTCCAAAAATATTTATGGTTCATCGCTTTTATGCTAAATTCGATCATTTCTTGCGTTACAGGGGGAGGCTTCTGTTTCTTCTTTCGATCGTTTTAATTAGCTAGAAGAAATGTATTTTTTAAATTTTCAAATAGCAAATATTTCTTTCTCTCTCCTCTCAACAATTTTAATAAGTTCGGAGAAATGTATTCGTATTCTTCAATTCAGTATTGTAAAGAGTAAGGATCTCTTATTTTTGTCTACTGTTTTAAATTGCACCTCATTTTTGTTACAAATGCATAAAGCCTATTTGCCATTTACATTTTTCATCTTGTAGTTATGTCTATTGATAATGAGTTATAACAGAATCGTTAATATTAGAAAATATGCTCAATAGTATAAGACGATTTATTTGACCAGTATCGTTAAATAATGTTGTCGACAGAGTTCCCGGGTCGACAATCTAGGAATTTGATTCTTCATCGAGAATCCTAGATCCAGATTTGCGGTGACAATAGGTGTGCGAAGTTTGTGTGCTTGCGGTCCCATTCGTAACGCTGCGGATTCGCTGACTATGCGAGTCGATAGGCGAACTTTATGAGTTCCTGACTTACCAGTCACCGAGGCGCCGAACTTGGAGATTCAACGGAGTTCGAAATTTACGGTTTGATAGTCACTGAAGTTTTATGCTTCATTACGCAATCGAACCATAGTTTTAGAATTTTTAATGGTTCGCTTGGGACATTAAGCACTTTCATTAATCGTTTGACCCCGTCGACATTGAGAATCTTTTATTTTATGTTTATGTCAGTCACCAAGAATGCTAATGATGCTTTAAAGAAACATGTAATACCTTTATATTTGTATAAACTCACCTTTGATATACTGTGTACAGTGTACTCACATGTGTATATATATATATACAGTTTAATAACTTAAATGATATTAATACTTTACTCGAAATTTAAGTCAAACTTAAATTATAAATTGAAAATTGAAATTACACATTTCTTTACAGTCATAACTGTTTAGTAGTTTCTTGAATGGATCAATAATGATCGTTCGAATCTGATTGATCGAATGAATCTGTTATGGGGTACGCAGGACCAGGATGAGGAAAAAGCGGTTCTTCCTTTTCCTTTACAATTTTCAACGCGTGGGGGTATAGACGGAAAAAGGGGAGTCGTAAGAATGTGCCTCCGGGGAAAACTGGCCCACGAGTGGACCCCAAAAAATAAACAGGGTTTGAATTTCGGCGCCGAGCCGGGGCGACGACAAGACCACACTCGAGATCGTGACATCAGCAGTCATCTATATGTAGCACTTAAGTGGTGCCCCAGGAAATAAACTATAGGTAGAATTTCGTCGCCTATTCGATGACGACACGTCTCTCAACGAAAAATATAGACCAGCCGGGCAACTAAACAGAAGGCACTCTATTCGAAGGAAAGCGCTTACATATACCTAAACAATAACAATTTAAGAAATGACTGAATTGATAGAATTTTATTCTGATAACGTACCGCGGCTTTCGTGGTTGTTACTACAACGTGATTTGGTCTGCCTTTGTGTATGTAATTTCGGAAATGTCAACATTTCTAGTCACGAGAAGATCACGTTTCCAGGCCATGTGGTATCCGAAATTACAGATGTTTTGCCTTTGGCTTACATAGATTCCGGACTGTCAGTTCGATGTTCCATAACTTGGTGGCTGGATAGTCACCAAACTCGTGAGAATCGTCTCGACAAACAGCCAATTACCAAGCAGTAATTGGAAATGCTGTGATTTGGCTGATATCCAGATTCGACAGTCTTATAACTCAATATAGATCGAAGAACACTTCGGTTGGCTGTTTACCAAAATCACGTCGTTCGATGATTCGCGACGGACCGTACGATCGCCCATATCACGGTAATGACTGTACGATATGTAGATCAAGCTCTTGAACTTACAACTGTTCCAGAGAATTCACATAAATTACAGCTGATAATAAAAAGTCTATTACATAATCAAAATTAAAGTATAATTTAGCGAGTTTGATACGAGTAGTTAAAACAATTATGTCGAAACTAAAGTGTCCATTCCGTTTCATAATTCCTGATGTAAAATTAATCAATTAATTTCAATTGTATCGGTTACAAGTAATCAACAAATATTAATAATTGAAAATGGTTGTTCTAACGTGAATAAAAATGTTTAACCAGCATTCACGCAAGTAAATATTCATTTTCTCTGAAAAACACTATTTCAGAAATATGTTAAAATCAACTTGTTTACCTCCATTAAAAATGTTCTATGTACCTGAACGTGTTTTGAGAAATGGAGCAGGATTTCAAACAATGAAATCCAAATCCTCATGTGGAGCAATAAATCCTTTAAATCGCATTATTGCTAGCTCAAACACATTTTATAATAATATTGTTTTTTTCAATGGCACGTTACAGGCATTCAAAATGAAATTGCGCTGTACTATTCTTAATAGTACCTATATTTGCTTAGTTTCGCGCTGTCCATAATTATGTGAATTTTAGATTAAGACTTAAGATTCTTTTCTGTCATATTATATAATACTGCATACATTTGTATAAAAAGACTTCGGTCCGTTTACAATAAATAATAATAATAATATTCCAAGGGATTTGCTCGGCGATTGAAGAGTGATCGT
This sequence comes from Lasioglossum morio, assembly GCA_916610235.2. Taxonomy (NCBI): domain Eukaryota; kingdom Metazoa; phylum Arthropoda; class Insecta; order Hymenoptera; family Halictidae; genus Lasioglossum; species Lasioglossum morio. Next base: position 1,902,074 of record OU744323.1, read on the forward strand.
TGTCAGTCGGGAAGCAAGTTCGAATGAAATTTACAAGGAGAGCTTAGCGATAATTGGCCAGACGCTTTCCACGGGCCTTGAGAGCCGCCCGTCCCGTCCGAGTCGAAAGCGTCGAAGTTAATTGTCAGCAAGATTGACGGAGAAAGGGTTAGGATATTGCTGCAATTATTACGTTCGGTATTGTTACTCGCGGGGCGCGATGCTAATGCCTGCTGGAATTAGTCCGCGCCGTTCCTCTCGCTCTTCAACACCCCCGTTGCCACCCCCGCTTCTCTCGATCGCTCGAGCTATAGTTTCAGCTACAGCGTCGTCCCCCTTCGTCCGTCCCGTTCTTCCGCTTGCGCCGTGCGTAATTGCTATCGCATACTGCGTGTAAACGACCTGTCCTTCGCCGCAGCACCGTTGCATAACGAAACGCATCGGCCGCCGCGCCGTCCTTTCTTTTCGTTGCACAGACGCGTCGAACGTGTCACGTGGGACCAACGGTTTCACGTGGTTACGGCTCCACCCTCAACAGGTAGCATATCTTCACTCGTGGGAATATTTTTCGCGAATGAATGGGACAAGTCGCTCGCTGTTGCGAAACCTACCCTTGGGAAAATGTCCTGGACAATATTCGCGTTTCCACGGTTTACCTTTCCTCGGCTCTACTGCGTCATTCGTGCGTACGAAAACAAAGTGTTGCTTTGTGCAAGCTTCCATATGGTTTACGGACTTTTAAATTTTATTTATTATATCAGGAGGTAAAAATATTAGACATTAATGTTAAACGATAGTAAAATCGACGTAATTTGTAACACTGTTTACGAATCGGTGTACGCAACACAGACACTCACAATTTATTAATGACCGATTCATTCTCGAAGTTGAGCTCGTTTATGTTTCGCAACATTGTACAACATTTAATCTCACTAATTAGTCAGTGGATGAAGGAGTTACAATTGAATTCGTTCTATAAATGAAATATAACGGCGGTAAGCTCTCTAATTAGCAGGGGATTCAAGGAGTTGCTATAAATACATACAATTCACCCGTATTATGCGTTTTTTTCTTATCCGTAGGTCATCTAATTTTACATAAACTCGTGCGTATGCTCTATGAGCCAATATAGTTTAGTTTTCTCGCCTTTCAACACTAAATATTGAACGTGGATGTAGAAATGCATCGAAAAAATCGAATTTTCGAATTCATCTATAAATCTTCACAAACGATTAAACCTCTATGCGAAGAGAAGCAACCCTCAACTGAGACGTTGATCCAAGTTGTCGCGAAGGTGTTCGCAGAGGCAAGCGAAAAGGGTGGTCTGTTGTTTGTCGAGAGATCGAACAGGCAGGTTGTATCCGCAGCCGTGAAACGCGTCTCCGGCAGCGGAACATGGAAAAAAGGCGGATGTTTTCCGCACAGCCGCGATTCGAATCCAAGGTCTAACCTCCTGCGGCCGCTTCGAGAATCGTGTAGAAGGTATCCGAAGTGGGGATGTCGGTTTCAGAGTGCGGGAACGTTGCGCGGGGAGGATAGACGAGGGAAAGAGCGAGCGAGACAGGGAGGACTAGAAAGAACGGTGAAAGGGAGAGCAAGAGAGTGAGCGCGCGAGAGAGGGGGAGAGAGACCGTGAAAGGGAAGGAACGAGAGAAACGGAGAAACAGAAAGAGAAAGAGGGGTAGAGAGGGTGGGAGAGAACGCTGCAAAACGGGCAGCCGGTGAGCGAACCGAGGCGCTGTGACGACTGACCCAGTTACTCGATGGAGGTAATGACCGATACTACACCTAACCCTCCTCTCCTACTCCTCCTCCTCCTCCTCCTCTTCCCTCTCCTCCTCTTTCTCCCCCCTTTCTCCCTGCCGTCGCTGCAACCCCTCCCCACTCGCGTCATGCAACTACAGGACACATACGTGAACACGTACTCGGTGCATCGAGCCGCCAGCCGCGCGTGTGTGCGTCGATGCCGTGTGCAACACGCTCGACGCGAGTAACGATAGGCTCAGGAATGGATTTGTTCGACTAGGCGCCCTTCTGGTTTATGCATTTGCACCGACAGAATCTTTCGGTTTGATGCTGAGAGTTGTTTAGGCCACGTGAAGGAGAGTTGATGGTCCAGGGGTTGGTTAAGAGGCTCGTTCAGGGATGCTTGAGAATTTTAGGTTCAGCAGTCTGTGAAGTTCGTTAGAGGAAGTTTGCGAAGGTTTCTAGAGATTAGATTTGGAAAGATTGAAAAATTTGACGAGAGTAGCTAGGGGAAAGCTTGGATCCATTACAGTTTGTAAACGTTGTTCTCGTTGGTCAAGGTTTCAAAGGAAGAGTCCTTTTAATTGTATATTACTGAGGAATAAGCATTTATAAAAAATTGAAGTATGTAACATAATGATCGAACCTGTGCGCCGATAAGAAATTACAACCTGTGTTATCAAAATAACATTGTACGATCGATAATTGAATATCTCTTTTAATTGTATGTTCATCATAGTCGAATGAAATTGAGGAAATTATGTTTCGGATAGTTTTAAGTTTGAATAAAGGAAAATGCTTTGTTCGAGCATGTTTGAGAATGTTTGTAAAGTAGATTTGGTCAATTTGAAATCGTGGGAAGAGGTAGTATACTTCTGTTACAGGAAATTTAAGAAAAATTCGGAGAGATGAAAATGTTCCTCGCAGCGAGGACAAATTAAATATTTCAGAAATTGTACCGGCCCGTCTGGTCGGATTGTGAGATCGAAATTACGTTCGACGTGCGTTCTAACTCGCGATGTTTAGTTTCCGGGAGGTTGATGAGATTTTCGAATTGGGTCGTTCGATTGGGATGCACCGGGTAGGAAGTCTGAACTTGAACTGCACTTTAAAAATATTCGGTTTGGCCAGCGGGAAATAAAACATTCTCGCGGGAGAGAATAATTTAATGGTGATGCTCGGCTCAACTGTTTTCCGATGAACAAACGTAGCATCCGAAGTTTAGTATAACAGGAGGAATAGAAAGCGAACAAAAATCACTTTATCGACAAAATTATATTAATTTTTTATTATTTTTCTATGAAACTTTTGCCAACGTATTTCCCAGATAGCACTCGGATGTCCGAAGGATGTCCAAAGTACGTCCGTATTGGACCTTCGTATGTCCCAGGGATGTCCGAATCATGTCCGTATGTCCGAAACATGTCCGATATACGTCCCAGGAATGTCCGAATGAGGTACGATTTACAAAGTGTGATGTACATAGGATGTCCCGTTCGGACCAATCTGGGATGTATGTGGGACGTATCTGGGGACATACGGACTTTATTTGTACATACCTGGTACGTACCGGGGACATAAGGACGTTATTTGGACGTTTACAGGAACTACATAGAATATGGGTTCTGCATTTTAATTTTACTTTAATCAAAAGTACATATATTACAAACACATAGATTTGGCACATAGTACAATACAATAGCACATATAACACTAATATATACAGTAATTTATAACATAATAAATATATATATTTATAACAATTATAAAATATAAATTTTTAATTTTATTATTAAAAATCTTTTAAAAATGTTTGTTTCTTTCCACGGTTCTCCGCTAATGTACGCCGCATCTGTATGGAAACACTTCTTTCTTTCTGATGTATAGATGTTTTGGATATCTTCGCTGCATCTGAAAATTAAAATTTCTTGGTTAGAAACATTGTTCAATAAACGGGAAGATTTTAACATGAATATATTAGGTTAGAGGGAAAGCTATGTGGTATTTTAAATAAGCAGGTAATTTTACTTGTAATGCAAAAACACATGTTAATTAGTGAGTCATGGGAAAACAGAAATTGACAGGTTATTGAAAAATGGCAACATATTGTTACAAATAATGGAAATTATATCATTGAATAATATTGAACATGTATTTTTATAAAATGACTCAAATGTTCTCTTTAAAATACGATAGAATTTTCCCTCCAACCTAATAATATTTTTGTATTTTCGTTTTGCCAATAATGTTTCAATGACTGAAAAAACGTAATAAAATAAATATAAAATAAAACCTTACCTGAAATCGCAGTAACGAGTGTCACCAACACAATCCTGACAAGTGGCTGAAGGCATCGAATCACTTGCACACGCTTTTTATTACTTGGAATGTTACGAATACGTGCACAGGGAGCACGTGCTAAATTAACCTAACCTCACTTCACGTAAACGCACGGTGATGAGACGCGACGCTACTGTGAGGTATTTGGCTGAGAAACGGGAAAATCGTCTATAAAGTCTTGAAATCGGAAAAAAACTTACAAAGTGATTAGTAATATTCTTATTATTATAATATTATATATATAATATAAATATTAATAACAATACTAATTTAAATGATAACTGAATGAAATCTGAGTGCTCTGTACATCGCACTCAAAGCATTCAATTATCACTACTTTTCAAGAGTTTGCATAATCTGAGGATAAAATGTTTCGAATAAAAGTTGAACAGTACTTAAATATGTACTTAGAACAGTAGTTAGTAATTAAGAACAGTAATTAAAAATTCTATATTTAAAATTTCGAAAAAATTTTTTTTCGACAAAAAGCAAAAATCATTTTGATTTTTTAAATGTTAAAATACATTTCTTATTTTCGGCCAAATACCCCACTGTGTGACGCTTTGACTCTGACTATGTCACTCTGCTCACCTGTCACATAAGATTATTATAAGACTTAAAAAATAAACGTACTTGAACATTCGAAACTTAGATCCCACGGATATCCGACGGGACGTAATAAACAGATGTCCCACGGATGTCCGAAATTGAAGTCCCACGGATATCCTTAGCACCTGAAAAACGAATGTCCCTAGGATAACCGAAATTTAGGTCCAATGGATGTCCGAGGGACGTCCGTAACGGACGTGGGACATATGGACATAAAGTGGACATGAAACGAATGTCCTTCGGACGTTCGGTGCTATCTGGGTTGTCACATTTTCTAGATCAAGTTGTTAGTAATTTGCACAAAATCAGAATCCACTATATCGTGAATTATTCAGGTAAATATGGTTGAAATTGCATTGTGTTTGGACTCGTTCTGATCAGCAAAATGATACACATACGTCGCTGAAGTTTCGTAGAAAAATAACTGCAAAAAAGTTTTGTCATTGTGTTTGCACAAACACGTACCGCCTTCGCTGTTCGAATGGGAGAAAACGATGACTATTCGCAGGTATTTAGTAAATTTTCGCGCAAGAGGTGCACAGTTTCTACAATCCCCTGTAACAAGAAACAAACGAAAAGAAAAACCGCGCAAAACACACAGCGGTCTTTGCGTAAGGCAGTACGCAACGAGGCGTTCCTCGTCGGGCGAGCGCATGTTCGCAGATTTTTCAGAATATGTAACAGCGCCGGTATGAATTACCGACGGCTGCGCGGCAAGAAGGTGTCGTGCGTATTAGAGGAAGGCCAATTACTTCGGAATATAGGACGAAGTTATTGAAGTTTTTATTATGTTATGCAATGCACTTTCCTTCGCCTTCGCCTCGCGTGCACGTTCATTCTCTATTCATACCGGTATCCATTTTTTAGCGGACGCGCACGATTTTCCCGTGCTTATCCGCCGATCGACCCGGAACCCGTTAAACTTAATACATACGTCGGATGTGAGAAGAGAAGAAGCCCGTGCATTATCTTGTTGACACGGCTCCTTCATTCGACGCTTGTAAACATCATCGTTACATTAAAACTTCGCGATAACGAGCGGCAATGCCCCCGCGTGCGGTTTCGCGTTTCATGTAGACTGCTTGAGGTCGCTTTATTAAAGAGATATCCAAGAGACGCTTAATTTTCGTTAGAATTATGTTGTTTTAATATCGTGTCATAATGTCCGAGAAACTTGATTTTATTAGAGCATCGTGGTTCTACTCGGAATATCCAAGAAACGCTTAATTTTTGTTAGAATTGTTTTGTCTTAATATCATGTCCTAATGTCCGCGAAACTCTTCATTTTTATTAGAGCATCGTGGCACTCGTAACATCCATGAATCGCTTAATTTTTGTTAGAATTGCTTTGTCTTAATATCATGTTCTAATGTCCGCGAAACTCTTCATTTTTATTAGACTATCGTGGTACTCGTAATATCCAAGAAACGCTTAATTTTTGTTAGAATTGTTTTGTCTTAATAATATGTCCTAATGTCCGCGAAACTCTTCATTTTTATTAGACCATCGTGGCACTCGTAATATCCAAGAAACGCTTACGTTAACTTGCAATATTAACAGCGACGTAGAAACGTGGAACAGCGTACCTTGCACGGTCCACGAAACGAGCGATGAATTTATTGTGGTAGGTGTACACACTGCACATGCGAAATTCATTATCTAAATTGCAGTTGGATTTAATCACCATAGTACCTGCCAACGGAACGTGCTTAATCCTTGCACACGAAGTTTGATGGTGTGTCAATATATTTCTCGAAAGTGAACGATTAGTAATGATAACCACTAGGAGAATGAATAAATCCTGTGGTTGAAAAAATGAAGAGAGAAACTGATCTGGTTTGATAAGGCAAGATAAGGTACAGTTTGTTCGTGAAAGGTCAGCTGAGCTGGCAGCAAAGCTGGGCGTTGGAAGTACCAAAAAGCTTCGGTCATGTTTGCGGCCGAATCAAAAAGCTCGAGTGAGAAACGAAACCGAACTTGCCGGAGAAAATTCTTGCGTGACTCGGACGGGAGAGAGCGAGGAGCGTCGACACAGTAGCCGTCATCCACATCATCGCGTTCCTCCGTCGAGCGACGACCAGGAGGAAAGCCCTCCGTCAATCGGATCGCAAGTAGAGCGTGCACATCGTGTGTACGAGAGTGTGGACCCTTTTTGCAGCGAACTCTCCTGGTCCGGAGAACCAGAGAGAGGGTTCTCGGCGGCATGAACTCTACGCTGTGAAGCCGAGAGTTTCGCACTCGTTACACGCTCGCTACCAAGAAAAACACGTAACCGACCACTTCTCCACGTTTCTTGCCAGCTTTTTTCTTCTCCTCTTTCCATTTTTTACTTTTTTTTGCGGATAGGAGGGAGATAACTTTACATCGTCTTTTACTGTATTCGTCGTCTGCCCTCGTGTACCATTCAGGAAGTTGCTAGCGCTATAAATTGAACGAGATATCGTTTTATACAGGGCGCCAAGCTCGTAACAAATATTTCAAATAAAACTTACTCTGCATATGCTCTAAATGATATCGGCGCTACAGGTTCGATCAACAATACAAAAATTAGCAATTTTGCAGAATTATATTTTCAACGTTTCGGTTCTGTTTTGAACCATCTTCAAGAACCGAATCACAGAACCGAAACGTCGAAAATATAATTCTGCAAAATTGCTAATTTTTGTATTGTTGATCGAACCTGTAGCGCCGATATCATTTAGAGCGTATACAAAATTTACGATCGTTAAAAATAGAGAATCAAACTTACTCTGTTTCGGGGAAGACATCTATTGGTGGTCGCAAATCTTCTCTAGGTGGACGTGCTTCCGAAATTTCAGGGTGATCTCTAGTTTTCTATATGGAAGTTTATGTTTTTAGTTAGGTCACCGTGTAGCCTATCTCGAGACGGATTCACTGACCTGTAACACTTTCCCAAGGTCATTCAAGGTCATTCAGCGCTATTCAAAATTTCGCTGGAATTGACTGGGGATTTTTGAATTGTTTAGACGAATGACTGAATTTATTAGTCCTTAGCACTCGAGTGGTGACTCTGAAAGACCGTGAAAAATCGCTGTACTATAATTCAAATTATTGTTTAGATTATTAAATATGTTGGGATCTGACTAATTCCTAAACATTTCAATATTGTATGAGGTAGTCTATTAATTTCATATCCACAAAATGAAAAAAATCATATAGAATTATTCTAGATAGGAAGACATGTTTAATTTTCGAAATAAAATAGCTCCGAGTGCAAAGGGTTAGTACTATGAGGAAACTGAGTAACTTTCTGACAAAATCCACTGTAATTAACAACTGAACGCGCAAAAATTTCAACGAAATTTCTATGAAAAAAAATGTGCTGCATACCGACGACCAACGGAAAGAATGTTTTTTGAACTGTCGAGTATAAGAACAGTGGCTCCATAGCTGAAAGAATAAATAAATAAGCGACAGAGTAGAATTAAATAGTCATAGTACGCTCGGCCTTTCGTTTTCCTTCTGCCGGTTAAGGCCGTCGAGAGGATATTATGCAGTGATTCATAATCGCATGCAAGGAAAAAAGTCATTGCTCGTTGCAAGGTAGAGTCGACTTCGACACACGGCTCGTTCAGCCGTGAAAAAGGCGCCAGCCTAGACCAGAGAATAATATGAAAAGTTTAATTCACTTTGCCGAGTGATTTTTTACCGAAGCTCGGCGACCGCAAGAATTTTTGTAATCTTCAGAATTCGATTCGTTTCTCTCCGGACAGAAATTAATCGCACCATTAAGACAAAACCTAATATTTCCCTTAACAATTCGTTCGGCTTCAACTGCCTTCTACTTTTTATAACTCATGTAATGAGTAAACGTATAACATTGTTTCGTTAATTTGTTCTTCGTTTCAATGAATTTTCAAATCATTTTTTTTAATGACTGGCGACATAAAAATCCTATAATGTTCGTGAAGTATTATATATTTATTTATGACAAACTTGTTCAAATTTAGTAACAAAGAGATAAATATTAGACTATTTATAGTCTAGTAGACTTGTGTATAAAATAAAAATGGGTAACAGTTCCTCTCAGCAGCCATCTCCGATTGCCTTCAGACTTAAAAATGTTACAGAAATATCATTAATAATTATCTCGATTGATAATAAGTAAATGACAGTGCTATAGTCTGTCGGTTTGCACGAAATGTCTGTAGCCCTTTACGTTGTTCCTAGGCGCGTAAGCGGACGTCAATTAGCTGTTCGCCAACTGTTTGCTCGGTGGGTTCGTCGAGCAATCACTCTAACGCGTTCCCGTCGAAGTAAACTACAAGATTTTACGCATCCTCCACGGAGATGATGACATTCTCCTTATTTGACGTAGAGCTACGGTGGAGCCGAGAGCTACCGGTCTGTTTACGTCGCGCGCGGTCGAAGTTTAACGAAGATCTGGGTCAAGTAGCGTTTGGAATCCTTGAATCTCGAGGAACGGGAGGGAAAAAACGTTCACCTAGCAAATAGAAGTCTCCCGTTCTAGCCGCGATGGCCTCGCTGTTAGGTGCACGTTGACCGAGGTCGGTTACGGACGCTTCTCCTCTCCTCCTCCTCTCTGTCTCTCGTTCTCTCTCTTTTTCTCCCTCCGCCTCTCTGATTTCGTTTAGGAATGCAGGGAATAAGAATTCCTCGCGTACTTGCTACTTGTTGACTCTGTAGGTCAGAGTCAAGATGCACTTTACTCTTTCCTATCATGGCCTCCAGTCGGTGAAAAAGCGCCGCGTATCAGCGCGACACTGATTGATACGGAAACGTTCGGGGCGCCCGTGTTTGTTCGATACGAGATCCACTTTCTTCTGCATCCTTTCCTCGGAATTCTTCTGTTTGTCTATCCGATGTACGTTTGCTCTACGCTGATTTGTTTACCGAGCTGCGGATTTGGTCGAACGATTCCTTGTTATTTTCGTGCTCGATTATTACAGATTTTCATAGAGATCTGATTCATTTGTCTCTGAATTAAAATAATCATGTGACAATCAGATAGCGGATTTTATGCGTTTCTAACAACACCGAGTAGGTGTAATTTAAAACAGTAAAAACATTGGAAGAATTTACAGAACGTGCTACATCAGTATCGATCTGTTAAATATATAACGTAGAAAATATTTATTTTGCAGTAAAATTTTTATCTAATTCAATCTAGGACAAAACTTGCGTTCCATCTGTACCAAAAAAATCCCTTGAAAGGTGAAAGAAAATCTTTGCATTATTCGAATTTTTCAAAGGCCACCTCAGAACATGATAAATCATTTTTTACCATTTTTAATTATTTCTTGTTGATAGGAACATTGATCGATTTCAATAAAACGATCTGCTTGAATGCTTGGATCTAGAGAAGGGATATCTGAAATTATTAAAAGGCTGAATTAAAACTGGTAAATTAAACCTTCTAACCAATTTGAAAAGAAACGTTCAACGATGTCCACTTAATGTCGCCTCGTATAATAGATTCGGTCGGCTCAGAAGCGAAAGAAATCGCGAGGTGCAGAGCCGGCAATTAGCACATCGGTGTGTGCGTTCCCATTACATAACAGCAACCTTTGAGTCAGCCTGTACACGCATTGACTGTTGCGAAAGACCGCGGCGGTTGTGTATCAGGCTTTAGGTTATTCAACGATAAAACGCGGCTCGGGCCGTCGTTCTGCACTAGATCTTGAACACTTTCAATGACAAGGCGCGAAGACGCGTCGAGGGGAAGTCGGAGGAACACGATTCGCGAGACGCCAAGTTACCAGGCCGTCGTCTACGCAGCCTGTTAAGACTTTAAGACGATAACGAGAAGTAGGTCGGTGAAAAATTCGCCGATACTTCGAGAACTAGGTGGAAAAATGGCCGCTGCGATAGCGTCGTGGCGGACACGCTTCTCTGCTGAGAGAAAGAGAGAGAGAGAAAGAGAGAGAGAGAGAGAACCAGTTAGTCGCAAGCCTAGGCCTACCTTATGTAACGAGAGTGCCTAGAGCCCGACGATTACTGCGACCGATCCCTGTCATTTTTTCGGCTTAATTGCCCCCGGAATATTTCCATTGTGCGACTGAGGACAAACCTTCTGCCGTCGCCATGCCAACGCTCGGCTTCTCAGGGACGCGAAGCTCGAGCTCCCTGTCATTGTTGCGGCGACAATTGAACGAAAACCGTTTCCTACGTCACCGTGACGTAAACACGAAAACATGTGTGCGCGTGTGCGCCCCGACAGGACCAACCGGATTAAATTGTAACACACAGAAATTAGGAAAAGCTGCTGACACGGCTAGGAGGTGGACAGATCAACTGCGAACCTCGGGAACGTGGGTTTCATTCCTTTTGTGCATCTGCTACTCCCTTTTTAATATATATATATATATATATATATATATATATATATATATATATATATATATATATATATATATATATATATTTATTAGGTACAATTTCTGAAGGAAATACAAACTACAGCAGATGCTAGCCGTCTAGACTTGGTAAAGATTGAACAGAAACGAATGAGAAAGGGAATGCTCGCGAGAGAAGACAATGTCAGCAAAAGACATAGGTTTTTGGTTCTATAAAGTAGGGGTTGCTGTACGTCTAATGGTCAGTAAGGGATGAATCATGGGGATGAAGTTCAAGGATGAGTAATAGTAGATAGAATGACGAACTGAAGATAGTGTTACAAGTTAGTAATTTTCTAAACAAATTGGTCCTTAAATAAAAGACTCTTCAATCTGTCATTTGGGAAAAAGTGGAGAACGAAGTAGAGTTCCATGAATATCACTGTAAAGAAACCTGAATTTTCCACTTATTAATTATCCGTAAAGAATTCCCGAAGTATCAAGGTGGTCCCTACCCCCTTAACCCTTTGTTCTTCTTGTATTTATTTAAGTTGTATTTGTAGTGAAAAACAAATATAGATTACAAGAAAGTGTGAGAGCTATATTCAATATAATTAGTAAAAAAAATTGTTTAGAGTAAGTAGCAGTTAAGGAGTTGTTCTTTAACCCGTAACCACTGTTGATGGGTCAATTTCACCATATAACTATGTAACTATGTAACTAAAATAGGGTCACAGTGGTTACGGGTTAAAGTAAATTTCGAATGAAACCGTTAAAAGAGTAGGGAGTTGTTCGCAACAAAATTGAAAAATAATTCGGAGTGCAAAGGTTTAAGTTTAGATAGAAATGTGTCCAGCAATATAGTGTGTCGTAGAACTGCTAGAGAATTTATAGGGGTTTGGCGCAGAGATCGAGAGACGGTAGTTTGGAAAAAAGCATATCGTGCGGCATGGAGTTAGGCAGCGGGTCGGGTCGACATTGTCGTTTCCGGTTTCGGTGACGGGGCCGATCCAACCGCGTCGGGCATCTAGCCGTCGTATAAACAGTGCAAAGTCGACGTCGAGTTCCTCGAGTGCTCGGCTAGCTCGTGGGTCGATGTATTCTCGGTTGTTTATTTAGGCCACGCGAGGTGAATCGCTTTGCCGCTGCTTAGAACCAGCGAGCGGCCCAATGCTGCCTGGCAGAAAGCGTCGCGTTCAGTCGAGTCGGGTCGAGTCGGGCCGGGCCACGAAAATCGCAGTCCCTTGGAAACGATAATGGATCCTGCCCGATGCATTATCGTCATTTAGGCACATCGCCCGAGATCAAAGGGAACGCCGCGGTTTTTCTTTCCACTGATCCAACAGAAACGAAAAACTTTTGCGCCTATACCCCCACCTGTTCCCCTTTCCCGTGCTCATCGCTTCCGTCTCTCTATTCTTTGGTTTCTACTACTGCTTTCGCCGGCGCGTTTTACGTTCTGACCCACAATACGAATTTTCTGAAACTTTCTCTTGCCCGGGCACAAAAGAACACGTTCCGTAGAATTTCGTTCCCTTGATGGACACCTAAACGGTGCTCTATTATAAACAATATATTTTACTCGTTCTTGCTTCAGAATTTCAATCAGTATATTATGTTTCACGTTAATCCTCATCAACCTGGGTCATTTTTTATACAAATTTGAAATGCTTTTTGCAACGCGGACAGAATGAAATTAAAACTGCAATGATCCGAGTGAATTTAATATTTCATTCATATTTAATCGAAATGGTAAGTAGCAACGTACTGAGATAGTCAAGTATTGTTCTGCAAATGTGAGAAGTACTAAAAAAAAATTTTTTTAATTCACCCCCACCACCTACGATGTTTCAAAGTCTTATTTTGTATATTAAATCTCATTTATGCTTAATAGAACAGCTGTCAGCAGAATCTCGTAAAGTGACTTAAGTGACAGAGAATTTGATTTTCGGCACGGACGGTTTAAATTATAAAGAAAGTGCAACCTATGCGAAATTGTATAAGGAATGTACGTTACATAATTTATAGAGATTTTCTGAAGTTTCTAATTGAAGCTTGATTCGCGAATTTATGGACAATTTCATGGATATTACAAATATTACGATTTCGCCGGAAGCAATTCAGACACGATATTAAATTATATATAGCTGAGCGGATCAATGATTTTCCTTACTCCCGGGTCCATTAAAATAAAACGAAACGTGCTGCGAGCGGGCTTTTATTAAAAGTGTCAAAGAAACTGTTGTTCAATGGAAACGTTGGCTCACTTTTCATGGAAATGGAAAGTGCCGATTGACAACGGAAATTTTCAATTTTACTCGCGTCAGCAGGTCTGTCGAATTGTTGCTCAAACGTAGAACGATGTGTAAGAACGTCGTAAATTAACAGAAATTTACGAGAGAACCCGTTAACACATGTACGGATAGGTAACCGCGAAGTTTTTTTCGTTTTCAAAGGAAATATAAATAAAATCGATAAACGCAAGGAGAGTTTACATTTGAATTTCAAGTTCTGCTCCACTTTGGACATCATTATTTTATTATCGTCGTTAATCACACGCGTTGCATGGAAATAATCGCCGCACCAGATAACAAGCAGAAATACATGTTGCACTTGATAATGCGGTTACACGGCCCCGACACCGTTGCGTTTCGGTAATCACGTCCGAACTTTACGCGAAATTTTAGTTAGCAACTAACAGCCGTACGGATTTCTTATCGGCGTAGAATATAGTTTTCCTTTAGTCCTCTCTTTATGTTTCTACTTTTCGCCTCGGCACGCCACCTTCGCGAAAAACCGAGAAATAAAACCCTTATGTAGGTTAGAGGGTTGCATGTAAAAAGTTTTCTTCGCATTTTCTCGAATTTCGAGAAATTCCATGTAGTATTCGAGTGACCTATAAACGGAACACGCCTCGTGTACACCTTTTACTTTCGTTACGTGTACTTATGCTTCTAATACATTGTAATGAATGAATCAGTGAAATATTTTACATTCGTTTTCGAAACTACATGATTTGTAAGAATATCTCGTGAATTTTATGGTGTAATTACGTCACGCAAACCATGACCTATTAGTATGACAATTATATAATTACCATGTTTCCTTTAAAGAAAATTTTTAAAATTCTGGGGGAGAAAGTAGAGTACTATTTTGGGAATATGATTTTAATTATAGTGGACAGGTTATTCTCGAAAATATAAATAATGCTCCTTTTGGTACATTTTCAATAGTAACCGAGTCCGAGCTGAGTCCCAGCTGAACGCGAGTCGGTACCGACTATCAAAAGTAGCGGGCAAATTCGATTTGACGTAGAATTTTGAATTCGCCGGCAGATTGAATTTCACATTTTAATTTGATTAAATCCAGTCTGAACTCGGAATTACTTCCAGCCATGATATCATTTCTCCGAGTGTGTTCTATACTTTATAGTGAAATGTTGGATTTTATGATAGTTGGAAATGTAGCTTTTCACGTAACGGATTTTAATGACGGCTATTTACTTAATCACGAACTATTTCTTTGGTGATATTAAACAGTTTTATCCTGCTTTATACTTTTCAATGAAAATATTAATTGCAAAGATTTTACTGAAACGTTTCGGCACGGAGAGAAAAAGTATATAACAATATTTTAATGTTTCGTTTCGTTGGCTCTAACAATTTACTGCTCGAACTCCATTCGGGTCATATTTTCCATTAGGTCTGCTCTATTAGTCACACTTCCTCTGTCCATTGTATACTTCAGCATCTCTTCAACTGTTTCAGAATTATAACCACACAATCGATCCACATTTAATTAATCAGTACTTACAAAAAGATATATTTAAAATTAATGGAAGCGTCCAAGCATATTAATCAGAAACACTTTTTACGAAAATTTAGTGTGACAAAATCTGTATTACGGTACTAATCTTTCTAAAAAAGCGTCCATATATATGCATGGAAAATATTTGACTCGATTGAAACAGATAAGGCTAGTAGTTATTAAACAAAATAGAAATAATCCCCTGTGGCTACCCATGACTTCCTCAGAGTTGATGATGTTCGTCCTAGTTCTCTAATTTACGTAAGTTGTGCCAAAAGAAAATTTCAGAACACATTCGTCCAAATAATAATTATAAAATGTTACTGCACCAGAATAAAATTAATCCTTAACACTTTACCTACCGGAAGCATATTAATAGGATTCTCAATAATTGTGCTGTATCAAAAGAAAGCGTAGAAATTTCTTTTACATTGCAATCTTAAATGAAATTATTAGATGACGTTATTGAGGATGTCTTGTTAGGTCACAATGAAAATTGCTGTTACTATTGAAGGTTCCATTAACTCAATTTCACATGTATTCTCCGATAAAAAAAGATTCGAATTTCAAATGGACTTTTTCTTCTAGAAAATTAGAAAGGAACTCCAGAAATCACTAGTTGGAAGAGAGAAAAGTGTCAGGAACGATCCGAATCCTGACATTATGTGTTCTACGACGAAATGTCGCATTCCGTGAGTCTGATACTGTGACGTTGATATTATTATTACAGTGGTGTTCGAATTGGCATTAACATTCACCGATGCACTCCCTCGGCGTTCCTCTCGCACCCGGTGTCGATGTATAACGAGGCGCTCGCGTCATTCGCCGTTTTCGTAACGTGACTTTGTATCATGAACTTTTCGATGACGTTTGCGCAACCCTATCAGCCGGCGAGTAGGAGCCTAGAAGCCTGCAGCCGCGCCGCCGCCGCTTGCAATGCACTTCTGCATTCGTTAACCAAGCGCACACGCATCTCTCTAAGCCAGATAACATTCATTGCTGTCCTCGTTATCGCGGTTCTGAACTTTGTGCCTGTTTAACCCTCGAACGTCAGACACCTCGCGCACCGATCTTGTCGTGCGACTCGGCGACGTACACTCGGGAAAATGGCCGATTTAAAAATAGCAAAATTTAAAACATCCAAACGTCGAATAGTTACAAAATGAATTTACAAAAATATTCTTACGGCACGTTGGTATTCTAGGTTTTTCAACACGATTCCTCTGGTACGTTCCAACATTACACAGAAGTATGAAGAAAGTGAAAATAAATAGATTCTCGGAAAAATCAAACGATCAAATCGTTTAGAGGCTTCGGTTACGATGGCATAGGAAGTTCTTGTGCTGTTACAACATTGCTTGGTCCATTTGACAACGAGTGTCGCGGCTGTCTGTTACGTAAGCAGTGAAACTATCGGTTACTTGTGGATGCACGGGAAACGTTCGAAGAAATCTGTCAATGGATACTTACCAACCACTATTTTCTATTTTATAATACGCTCTCCGTAGTAGCTGTAATATTTTGTTAACCATGCTATTCTCCCGTACAAATTTTATTCCATTTCCCGGTTAAAGTTCATAAGTTCAAATAAAGTTTTAGGAGTCCACTGGTTCAAAAGTTATGCGTGTTTCCAGTTGGTAATAACGTAGATTTCATTGATAGGGTACGAATCAATCAACTTTAAACACGCATCATTTTCGAACCAGTGAATCACAAAAATTAAAACTTGGATTTTCGGCAATTTTTCGCCAAATTCGACAGGATTACGTTTAAAAAAGTTACAAATTTCTATGGCTGCTATAAAAGTGTATGTTTGCTATTTATTTATTATTAAGTAATTGATTGCCAGTAATACGTCTATAATCGTCTACAGAAAATCTTCGAGTGCAATTATATCACCTCGAATCGTAATTTGGTACAACTTATTGGCATTTGTAAAATGAAGATTGATTATGTAGCAGGTTTCTAAGTTTACGTAATCAATTTCTACGATTTCCGCGAATCTGCAGAGGTACGAAGCGTCATCGTATCGACAACCAGCAACTAGTTCCACAAAGAAAAGTGCTCCGCGCAAGTTTACTTTTCTTTTCGACGGAGGAATTACCGGCCGGTCGCAACTTTCTCGAATTAACTCTCGGCGATCTCGACTGTCTCGGTTGCAAGTCGGTCGCGGCGACAGTAGCGGTAGTGGTAGTTAGTAGACAGCAGCCTATTGCAGTTACGCAACTAGTGAAACTACCCAGCAAGCGAACATTCACGAAAAATAAATCTTCCTAGGCCGGATCGCGTTTTCCGGAAAAATCACGCGAGCCGCGCTCCGGACGGTCTATTAAACCGTGAAACAGATTGAAAATCACCGTAACCATTCGCGGCCGATAAACTCAATAAACTCGTCGTTTAATTATTCGAACTTGTGGAAAAGAAATTCGCTTAAATCACCCGGAAATTCGTGGGTTTAATGATTTTATCACGCTCCGTTCTTGCTCGTCATAATAGCATTCTATTAGATGAAATTCATCGGATCACTGCAATGAATGGGAATTTATAAATCATTATCGAATAAAAAGTTTGACATTGTTAACACTAAACCTAGCGAGCCTTAAAAGTAACTGGTACACGTTCCCTTATAAAAATGACAAAATTGATTTGATGTGCTACACTAAAGATATCTATACAATCATTTCTTATGAAATTATTTTTATTACATCAATAATAATCGTATTCAATATTTTGACACTTAATCAATAACATCAATAATTATCTATATATAACATAAACAGTTGGTTTATCGCCGTATATAGAAATACACCCGGTGGTCTGAAAGTCACTGGGTCATGTCCAATTTGAATCCGCTTATGAACTTTTAATACATCAAAGAACTATCAAATTTTCATAGAAAATCGATGGCTAACACTTCCAAACATTTCCATTAAAAATCCTACGCAAAATTGAAATTACAAAATAAAGAATTTATTTTGGATTTGGTAGTTTCGAAGAGAGGAAAAACTTGAATTTTTGTCCACGTGTTCACCTGGAGCACGGGTGCAACGAAGTGGTTAGTCGCGGGGATGGTGCGAGACAACGGGAAGAATCGCTTACTTCTCGATCGTTTTGATTCGAGGATCGCGAACCGGTTGCGCAATCGGCGGAGCGTGTCTTTATATGACGGGACCGATAAATCAGACTCTCTTGTCGGTCGTGAAAGAGAGGACGACAGAGAAAACCTCGAGGTGTTGGACGAAGGACGAGAGGTACCGATGGAGAGGGGTGGAGAGAAGGGGTAAGGACACGTAAGAGACGAACGAAAAGGAGAACGAGGGGGGCCGAGGGATGGTGGCGAGGAGAGGAAGAGGAGGGGAAGCGAGGGGGGCGGCTAACCCTGGCGAGATTACGTCGTTTCGTGCATGCACGTCGAATGGTTCGCAACGCGAGTGCGCAATGGCCTATTCCTCGTGCCCAGGGTTACCCGCGGTCGTTGTGTCCAAAAACTTTGGCAATAAACTTACGCCCGGAGAGGCCCGTGGGGGGCTTTCGAGTGCGAGCGAGCGAACGGACGATGCGAGAGCACGAGCATGCGAGCATGATCGCGACCCAGCTCGAACCATCGACGGAACACGATGGAACGAACGGTGGCCGGCAGTGGCAACGCGCTGCCGGGATAGTTTCACTAGTTGCGTAATTCTAATAGGCTGCTCGCTGCTGGCTGATACTACTGTAGCTGCGACCGACTTGCAGCGCGGGGAACAGTCCCCGATCCAAAGATGGACGACGGTTTTCTGAGAGCTCGGATAGAAAATCGGTTCGCAGCGATGCCAACTTCTTCAACCCTCGTCGGTCCCTTATTTCTGCAATTTAACGTGTCCCTCGTAAGGGGCCAACGTAAGCAGCCATTTCAATAATTAAAAATCTTTACGCAACGCTTTTCTATACTCGTCTATATTATCGCTGTAACAAAGATTCTCTTAACTCAATTTTAATTTCTCTTCGATATCAGCCCTCGTGTCTATGCCTGGACACCAGAGTACATTTAACACATTTTTATTTTATAATTCTTGAGATAATACAAATTTTATAAGAAACGATTGTATGGAGCAGAGGCACTACAATAGGAGCCGTACAATATCTAAATAAAATCAATCTTGTGATTTTTATAGAGGAAGTGCTAGTTAATCTCAAGCTTGGATAGGTTTAGTGTCCAGTAGACTTTCTGATTTAGAACCTTGAAAAAGTCAATTTTTCTTTTGTACTTTCTTAAAGTACGTGCAATTCTTCAAGAACGTACATATATAAGCGTACATACATAGGTAAGCAATATAATTATTTAAAAATCAAAGGCTCGATGCTGATTGCAATGTTTTGCGTAAAGGCTTTCTTCGTCAAGTATCGATAGAGATCGTCTCGCTGTTACGTTTCGCTGCAGGCTTCGCTCCCCTAACTCTGGCCTACCGTTCTCTGCCGGACCTTTTCGGTTGAATCGCCACCTTCGTCGAGCTGCCAGAACGAAAGTAGGTGGGAAAGTAGGTGAGAAGGTGATCACGGCAGGGTACACACGGGAGGGAGAGACAGTCGGGTAAGAGGAAGAGAGCACCGTAGAGCCGGCCGGAGCGTTAAATAATCGGTTTAATTGGGTTATGCACGAGGAAATGACCTATGGCTAGAGGTTGAACCTCGCGGCTCGAGACCTTCTGCCTTGCCTTGCCTTCGTACGCCGACACCGTGCCGCAAGCTACTCTTATCGACTGCCAACCATCGGTTTTCTGGCTGCTGAATAACATCGCTCTGCCCCTCCATCGCACCTCGCTTCTTTGCTCTATCGCAACGTTGCCCTTCCCGACGTTCGAGCTACCCTAATGGCGTGGACTTGGAATTTATTTGCACCGGTCAGTGGCTCTCAGCCGAATTTCCGACGATTTTCCTATCTTTCTTCATGATTCGAAACAGTAAAACCAGTTATAGGATCGAACCTGTGCGCCGAAATTACAATTTCTATTTAAAATTGGCGATCGAGATAAAAGCAAACATTTAGAAAAACCAGTTTTTTAAATTAATCTCGATCGTGAATTGTTGCTAACAAAATTTTTTAATGATTTCGGCGCCCAGGTTCGATCAGTTGTTACTACTACACTATTTGCAAAATATCGCAAAATAGATTAAAATCTATGGGCGCCGAAATCATTAAAATTTTTTGTTAGTAAAACCAGTATAAGATTTTTAAAATCTGGGAATATCATTTTCAACGTACCAAACATATTCGGAAAACAAAATAAGCGATGTTGAACAAACAGTTATATAACTAAAACTTATCAACCCCTCGTACTACGATATATATTGTACAGTTACAGTTTCTTAGAACAAGGAAGCTCCGATATTGTACAAGATGTCCCAAAAATGTACTTGCTTGAAAGGTGCGATTTCCAAGGTTTTTTAAAGAACCTCTTTCCTTCGCGAAAATGTTCTCCGCGGTTTCGTTCAGGAGTTATCAAGGAAAAACACCCGACCAATCAACGCGCGGCTATTACCGAGCGTGGCGTTGGCATTGGCCGAGCCGGAATCAGTCCGTAGTGTCTGATTGGTCCATGCGATTCGTTAATAATTCCTTAACAGAGAGCCGTGGAGAACATTTCCGCAAAGGAAAAAGTTTCTTCGAATGACCTCAGGAATCACCCCTCACCGCTCCGGAACGCGTTGAATTGACATGAAAGTCGGCACCAGTCGCGGCGAGGTGTCGCAATCTCACGATCGAAGTAGCATAACCGTTTTCAATGAAAACACGCGCACTGGAAGAGGACAATAATCGCGGTTAACGTGGTCGACAACGTGGAAGTCCTAGTTTGGTAATCCATCCACCGATCCTTTGTGCAATATTTCATACATTCGCGATGATTCAAACGGAATAGAGTAGGCGTAGCTGTAGGAGTGCAAGCGAAACGTATTGTCTATACGTTCGACGGCGTGCAAAGTCGAGGGTGAAAACGTACCTATATCGGAGGAATTGTGCAGGTTTTGTTTTCCCCTCTCGGTTCCCCTAATTCCATCATTCCGCGCGTGGATCTCTGCCGCTGGGTAAAAGAATATCGAGCCGACGCTTACGTTTTCACCTGAAACGATCCATATCATTCCACTTCCCGTTGCGTAACCCAATTAGCCGCTTATTTAATACCGCACCGTCCACCGCAAACCATAGTAATAGAATCGCGCGGCTCGGAAGGATCCAGAATGAAAGAGAGAGAGAGAGAGAGAGAGCGAGAGAGATAGAGGAAAAAAGAGAAGCGACCGGTAAACCTCTCTTCGCGTTTGCCCACGTGACCTGATCGAATTATACGAAAATTACGTTCGATCCTCGGCAAATTGCCCTGCCTTTGACGGATCCCCGATATCCCATTCTTTAGTTAGATCCACAATGTATCCGTTGAAATTGATATCCCGCTCTTTACCCAGATTCTCGCGATCTGTCAAAATTGATTCCCCGCTCTTCAAACTCGAATTTAATTACTCTAAATGCACCGACAACGGCTACAGTCCCATGCAAAAGTTTCCACACAACCGTTAAAGGTTATAGAAAAACAATGTCCGGTATGAAAAGATATAAATGATGCAAATTTTGAAGGAATTTCGATTGAACAACAGCCGATCATTAAAAGTGATCAAGTATTAGACTAATAAAGCGACTTATGGAGTGTCCAGGCGATTAGCCAGCCTCTCGAGCATAAAAATGAGGAGGCGGGACCATTACCAAAGATGGACGAGTCGAATAAATTGCACCGTCGCCTTTTAATCAGTTCATTCAGCTAAGGTACTTGAAAAGTCGCTCTCGACTCTTCTGGTCGCAATGGAATTTCTTCCCCGGTTATTTTGTTTCGAGCGTCGGACTAATTGCCGTTGGTTCAGTGCAATTACGTTCTACGCTAACAATAAAACACTACGTTCGCGGAGTCTGATTGCAATCTACGATGTTCAAACTCCCTTAGGTACTGTTTTCATTTTTCGTTTTCAGTTTCTGTACCTTTTAACAAGACTGAACAGTTGAAATTTCGAATTAACCATTGGAAAGAAGAAAAAATTACAATGATTAGTGAAAGGATTATAGCATGCACTACGTTCACCAATAAATCCACAATTACGTAGTTAAGAACAATTGTAGTACTTCTTAGTTGTTCCAGACAGGTTGTCGAAGTTACACGTAAGAACAAAAGTTTAATGTTCTCGGTGCTACGGTTCGATCAATTACTATTGAGAAATCAAAGGACAATTTTGCAGATTATCAAATAATCATCGACGTTTCGATTCTAGCTTGAATCCTTGTCAAGATGTATTTGCATAGCATCTGTAAAAATATATATTTATTGTACAATTTTCAAAATATACTATTAAACTGCTTGAATGTATCACATCAAAAACAAGTAAGTTAGTTTCATGAACAATATTTACAAACAATTTGTGTTATTGCATTCAAGCAGTTTAATAGTATATTTTGAAAAATTGTACAATAAATATATATTTTTACAGACGCAATGCAAATACATCTTAATAAGGATTCAAACCAGAATCAAAACGTCGATGATTATTTGATAATCTGCAAAATTGTTCTTTGATTTCTCAGTAGTAATTGATCGAACCGTAGCGCCGAGAACATAAAACTTTTGTTATTAACAATAATACGATCGATATAAGAGACATATTTACACATAAGAGTCTGTACTGGGTAACGTCTTGATCTAAGCGAAACCCTCGGGTCCGTGCTGTTTCTTAGATCCTGTGGTTCTACTGTTTCTCATAACCGTCCTTGAAAGCCTAGAAGGTTCCGTCGAACCTCGCGACCGAAAACCGGGCGCCAAGCCCGCGATCTTTTATGTAACCGGTGTCTCTCCTTTTCCTAGTTCGATCGTGGAATAGCGAGTGGTCTGCGTGTTCAGGAAGTGAGTCTCCCGCTAAGTGAAAGTCGTTAGCTCGCGGTGTTAAAGCAACCGTTGTAAAAGACTGCTGGAACAGAGGAGGATAGACGCAACTCGCGATCTAACGCCGCGGCGCTCTTTCCATTAAAAACCGTCGCGCAATGCTTCGAGCGAGCTCTGAAAAACAATACTTTTACGTTCCTCGATTTTTCGAAATTCAGTGATAATCCCGAATATGTCCGACCTTATGTGATTATCTTAAAATGATATTTCAAACAGTTGAAAAAATTGAATTTCACTTCTTCCTTCGCAATTTTTACGATGCTTCTCTTAAATGGGCTCGAATACTTGCTGCCAGAAGTTGTACAATTCGTGCTCGTTTAATTGAATTATTTATGGATGAATTAAGAAATGTTTTTATACCGATTACCACGTGTTTGCAACTGAAATTTCGGATTCTTTCCGGTTAGCATGCGCCGAGCAGTGCGAGTTGCGATTCCGAGTGCACCGTTAGATCGCGAGATGGGGGGAATAGCAATGAAAAAATCCTCGAATTTCTCCTCGGCCATTCGAAACTGCAGATTTCCCCGTCGGGACACCGTCGCGCCTTTCAATTTCATTATTAATTCCCTCCATCCTACTATTTTCTATATCGGCTAGGATGCAAAAACAAGAGTGCCTTCGTTTCGTAATCGTTGCATCATCCGTTTATGTCAATTATAATACCTCCATTAATCGATTAACGAGCTGCGGAAATCGATACCGCTTCGGCTGAATGTATTTCGATCGCCGAGCACAGCGTATGATAATTTTCTGCCGAGCGATGTCGGTCGATCGTAAGTCTATTAACACGCTCGTAAAATGTCTTTGTTGACGTGCAAAGGATTTTATGTTCTGATCTGTTTTATTAGTTTGTTAAGGTTACCGTTGTCACACTTGAACATGCGTCGTATAATTTGCGAGCGATAAATATTGATTCGCTATTATTAGTGCATGAAAAAATATGTCGAAAGATATTTCAGCGTGATATACGAAAATGTCGAATTCTTTGTCGACTGGCGGAGAATAATTTGGAAAACTAAAATCATGTAAATTATACTTCGTTTAATTTCATTATTTCAAGTAAATATTTCTCCGTTCATACAGTTCGCTACAGTAAATGTTACTGTAAAATCAGAAACTAGCCTCTACAATATTTTCCTATGTGCAACAACAATTATGATTTGTTCTAGTTACTGGGTACATACATCCTGTATAAAAAGCAAAATAAGTTTTGCGATATATCTGTCTGCATTTCACCTTTCGAAAATATGAAAGGAAATTTTCATTATTTATGAGCGACCACGTAATATTTGAAATTCCACGTTCGAAATGAATTTTCGTAGATACCGAAGTTTCTCGTTGTTACAGCAAGAGGCGTTCGCGAAACGGCGAAGATAATGAGAACCACTGCGGAAGAGAGAGCGATCGGTCCGCGCGGAACTTTCGTGCAAGCCCGTACACACGCAGATATGCGTGATCGGTTGTATAACCGCATAAGAAGCACGGATAATGATGCGTGCACGCGTATCCCATTATTTCCCCCGTTCAAGTCCACCCATTTGACGGCCCATTGTCAAGTTTAAGCGCCGAATTACTCGAGGTCGATCGCCGGTTCGATACAATCGAAACCGTGACCCCCTAATCGCCGGTTCTTCCGACTAGCGGTCACATGGGTCGCCATCTTTCGCGTAGAAACGTATTGAACATACTAATTCGAACTCTGAACGTATGCTGTTTTGCATAGCGTCGAAATTTCGCTCGTTTCTCTACAGATTGAATAATGTTCTCAAGAAAACATTTCTCAATCGTAGAGTAGACTGCACTTTATGCAGCTACGAGATCCACGATATTTAATAAGGCTCATTACAACTGCCTCATTATTGATTTATATTTATTTCCATTTCGTTCTATTTCGTTCTAGACTATACCCAAATAAAATAGTCATAGCACAACCATTTTAAAATCTACTAACTCTTACGTTAATACATAAATTTGTCTACGACGTTCATTAATATCGTAGTCGTTGGACTTCATATTTACCTGTGCACATAATTCATCTATATTCTATCTATATAAATAAAAATCAAATGCTGTTCGTTGGTAAGTATATCACATTTTCAAAAAATGTTCTTAATAGTCCGAATACGGTTTTTGGGAAAGAAAAATTGGAAAAACTAAAACTACGTTTTGAATCATATTTCAATACAACAAAAAAATGAACGTCGCAGCTTTTAATCAATATTTCGATAGGAATTTACATTATTGACTTCTGTTATAGAAATTTAGACAGGATAACGTCTGTAGGGTCAGCTAGTAAATAAATAATTTGAGGTATTTTTAGCAATTTCGTGAGAACATGTTGCAGTTTGATTAAACGTAGAAAGCAAGTTGCGATTCTCCATTTATCATGTTTTCGCAGCTAGACAAATGCCGCAGACGTCAGTCAGACATCACAGCTCTTTCTGGCCCCCTCATCAACAAGTCAAATTATCCGATTACGTATCACCGATATCCCCTCCGGTCAGCATACGCTCGGAATGACTGAAAATCACCGTCACGAATCCCGTATCATTGCGCGCACCTAATCGTCCCGGTGAAAGTAATGCGGTTAATTCTAATTTTAGTGTCGGCGCCGCCGCGAACGATATATCCTTTCTAAGAGCGATCAAATCGGTCTCGTAAAAAATCACCATGATCGCGAATGCATCTATTAGGCTCTTCCTTCCCCTGAACATATTCGCAAAGATATCATTTACATTTCATCTTACATTTACAATGTAACGTGTACATATATACAACGTATATATTGGAAACCTGAAATGACCTGCTAAATTTCATCAAGGAAATCAAACTTATCAAACAAGTAATGTAGTTCGTATTCTAAGCAGTTGATGCGACGAAAAACGGCAACTAAAGGGGAAAGAATAAAGAAAATTGATACAAAACATTCATTAAAAATCTAACTGTGATGGAATTCAATCCTCGGGCAGCGTACCTTTTTCTTTAAAATTGACGTTGCTTAACACTTTATATGTAGAGGTTTAATCGTTAACCATTTTAAAAAAATATTTCTGTAGATACTTCTGGTCTTGATCCGACTGATGTTTCTAATGTATAGACTGCGGATGTTTATGAAAGTGGAATGAAATAAAATTCAGCCTTTGTAGATCTAAAACAAGCAAGACGCAGCAAAAGACGCAGCGCGCGGTGTCTAATAAATTCTTGCGAATAATACGCTCGCGTCGATAAATTGAAAAGAAAAATGTGACTCCGTGACCGATCGAGTAAATAATTGAATGCATGGTAGCCGCGACAGTGGACGCGCGGAATGGTTATGGGGTTAGAGCGAGGAGGATTGAATCGTAGGCAGGCCGTTTCGCGGAACAGGAAATTTCGCGGCTCTATTTCGAGAGGCGGTTCTCGCTCTCTGTATCCCGAACCATCCGAAACGTATCGTCTCGAATGGTTCGGCCTACGTATGGACGAGACGAAACCGAGACTCGATAGAAGAGAGACAAAGAAACAATGAGCGGCGAACGACGACGGTGAAACGAGAGAGAGAGAGAGAGAGAGAGAGAGAGAGAGAGAGAGAGAGAGAGAGAGAGTGAGAGAAAAAGATCGAGAAGGATAGATCACGAGGAGAGAAGGTAGTCGAGGTATGGAGGTGTAGGTGCAGCTCCGTAGGTGGTGTAGGTAGAGGATCGAGCGATCTAGTATGGAAGGAGGGGCAGAGGGAGAGGGCGGGGGCAAGAGAAGCTCGCAGGGGTTTATAGATAGCAGCGCATGGCCTAGAAACCGTGCCGCTCGGTGTTTTTGACCCTTCGCCTAGCTACTGCTTCTGGGCCATTGCAACACGGCACTCATGCTCGTTAAGCCACGTCCACAAGTGCTCGAACAGACTCGGGTTGTTCGAACTTGTGACTCCCGAGTCGCACTCCGATCCACCAGATTAGAAAATCCATAAAAGTTGAAAAGTCTGGTATACACTTTTCGTGGCATTTGTTCATGATGCAGAGACTGCGAGTCTTGTGATCTTCTGACACTGATAAATAGACTACAATTTTTCTAGAGAAATACATCAAGCGAGATGGAAGAAAATCGTATTTTTAATAGAAACACCCCATACAGATCAGACTGGCATTTGTGGCACTTGTTCATGATACAGAGACTGCAAGTCTTGTGATCTTCATAAACATAATCTTAGACAAATATTTTCAATTGGATGTTTCATTGGCAACACACCCTGTGAATATCGAAATCAAATAAAAATCGTACTGAATTTTATCTGAGCCATAAACGCATAGAGATCTGTAGCGATTAGAATGACTTCGACGTGCGTGCAGTCTGAAGAAAATCACTCGTACGCGGCAAAACGAGGTGAAAGAGACATTGAATACCGTGAATGACTAGCAGCTCGTTAAAAAATCTAGTTAATCGTTGCTCTTGATGCCTTGCTATAAACAGTCCCAGAAAGTTCATTAAAAATCCGGCTCGCCATAGACGTTCAACTGTTCGAGGCCGAATTATTCGCACGGCTAGCGTACGGACTGATGACCTGACTGGGTCTCCGTCGTCGTAATGATTCCATTCTTCCAGATTCATTGCAAAATATTGCAATTCGTGCTGGTATTGTTTCCCGTTCTACTCGAAACCCCTTTGTTCGGAGGCGGGCGAGGTATCTCGAGGCGTTACAGTAAATTCTGAAACGGCCGGGTGTGCTCCTATTCTTTCTAAATGATCATTAACGTTCAAAGAAATGGGAAGAAGAAACGGGTTAAAGAGACACCGGGGGAGAAGAGAGATCCAGGTGAATTCCTTCGCTCGTTTTAATGGGCGCATTGAGCAATTTTTTCAAGGATCTAGGGTCGTATACGTTACATTGTTCGATGTTTCTCACCCTCCGCCTAGTTACCTAGCCGATCGTTGCAACATATCGCGGGTACCTGTTAAGTGATATTCACGCTGCGACATGCCTATGTCGCAATGCTTCTCACTTCGCGTTACACGCGAATTTTCAGCTGGTTACCGAGAGCCGTCGCAGTCGTCGTCGTCGTCGTCGTCTACTCTGTGAGAATAGGAGACACAAACACGACTAACAAGTGCATTGTGCACGAAAGAAAACCGTCCCGAGGCGCGCACGCCTGAACATTGATCATCTTAGATCTCGAGATCCGCAACAAAAGGGAGGCGTTTTTACACGAAAAAGATCAAGGCTTCTATTTAACAATGACAGACCGGTTTGATGCCTAGTCCTTTCTGAACATTTCACTCTATTGTTGTAATTCTTCCACACAAACCGCACCATCAAGCTGCTCGAGGGCTCTCCGACATAATTTCAATGGAATTTATTACACCATTTTTGTTCACTGTTTTAGCCGAAACGTATTATATTTAGTCTTTTTAAACAAAAAAAGAATTATGCATATCCATCGTTAGAATCGTGAGTTATGGTCTTGAGTTCATACAAAAATCTCATAGAAAAAAAACACTTTCATTTTTTCCTGAATTTTCCATTTTTCTGGGCAACTTTTCCAATTTTTCTTTCCCTAAAAACCTGATTCGGACTACAACGAACATTAAAAAAAAATTTGCCAAATCGGTCCAGCCGTTCTCACGTGATGTCGTGACCAACGAACAGCATTTCATTTTTATTATATAGATTTTGAATCTTTTTTGCTAAAGGTCAGTATCGGTAAAGCAAAATTCTGTTGTTTGAAGTTCGCTTATCCGCACCCTTCTGCCTCTCAATTAATTCAGATATGAAAGATTCCGCTATGCTAATATTATCTCTCGAAACTGAACAGAAACCGAACGTTCGAACAGCTATTATTTCGTTCGTGAGAATTAGCAGGATTGTTTCAAGAAGTGTCTACTGTTTCGAGGTTAGAATCCAAGTTCGAATGAAATGTGAACCAGCGAAACAATATCTTCGTTCCAATTACGTTAACATTCGTTGAAGTCGGACCATAATTATCCGTGCAAATATTGACTTTAACGGCTCGGAACTCGGGAACGAAAGCCCCAGTTTCAAAACAGTTTCTCGATTTTTCACCAACGAAATTCCAATCGTTCATTCCAATTGCACCTAAATTAATTAACGAACAAAAACGTTCTCAAATTCTGTACGAAAAAAAAAACATGTTACTTCATCTCTAATTCCACAGTAATTTCCAGAACATGACCTCCACAATGAAAAATTGCAGAAAAATATTCGCCGTTGCATTATCGTTCCACTTATAATTACAATTTTGTAAAACCAGGGAGCAGTAATTTTACATGAAATATTCGTCCACTTTTAAAGGGATGAAACAAATTCTACATTGACAATAGCTTTTGTGAAATGGTGTATAGCTTGTGCAAATGAAACTTTGATGAAATGTGATACTTTCCGAGTTCAAATTTAATATTCTTCTACAATCTACGGTGTTTAGGGCCTACGAAAAAAATTGTAGAACCTATGAACAACATCTGTGGCCAATGAGAAAATTGTACGAACGATAAATAACATTTATGGCCGATGAAAAGAATTGTAGACTCTATATTCACAATTGAATTGTGTCT
Source organism: Lasioglossum morio (assembly GCA_916610235.2). Taxonomy (NCBI): domain Eukaryota; kingdom Metazoa; phylum Arthropoda; class Insecta; order Hymenoptera; family Halictidae; genus Lasioglossum; species Lasioglossum morio. Next base: position 1,931,367 of record OU744323.1, read on the forward strand.
TAAATAAATGTTCGTCCATCTGTTAAGGGCAGAAATAAATATTTCTTAGAAAATAGGGCACGAGATAATATAAATTTGCATGAAACATTTCGACGGTCGCATTATCGCTATAGTTTTATAGACTCGAGGAGGGGGGGTTAAGCGACTCAAACGTGATTCATGAATAATTCCTTGGTAAACGGGATTACGAGACGTTCCCAAGCGTTGTTGCGTGAAAAATAATAATACATCAGAATGCAACGGTGTATCTGCTCGATCGCAATATGCCTGAAACGCATCGGTGTTGTCTCAGATTGCTTTCGATTAGCCGTGTCCACACGTACGGGGACCTACCCTGTAAAAGCGACTCGTTGGTGTTGGACCGACCTCTTTATCGACCGTGGTTTCGACCTCGCTCGCGGTTATCGCTTCCGGGTCGTTGCTTCATGACGGGTCATTTTAAGCGCTGTTCACAATGCTCTTCCGTTGCGCCGAGCCATTCCCACTCTCAACTCTTATTCCAAGGCTGTTTCTAAACATTTTCTAACCAGATTTTCATTTCGAAGAAGCTTCGTCAAGATATCTTATAACTACACTGCGGACATTTCTGTAAAATACAAAATTGCATCAGCTGCAAGGTACAGCAGCTATACAGGATGTCCTAAAAATGTTCTACCCGAAGTCGTTTTAAGTGACTTTATTGTTTGCAAAAACATTCTCAGCTTGGTCAAGGTGTTTTTCGTTAATAATTCGTTAACGGAATCATCTTTTTGGGAGAATTTACGTTTGTTGGACGATTATCCACGAAATTTTAAACATTATCTCCTATTTCGCAATCGCATATCGAAGTACCTAAATCACGTTAGAGACAGCGTAATCGGGCTCGAATTACCAGTTACGATCCGCCGAAAAATCAGCGTCTACTTTCTACGGAACGATCGCGAGCAGTGAACGTTCTCCTCGGGTTCCGATTAATCGGTAATTACGCGACCCTTATCAAGATCGTCCGGGGTAGCTCTTTTCAAGACTGAGAGATATATCATTGATTTTTGTCGGTGGCTTTTGCTTCCTGACCGTCGAGATTTCCTTCTGGGTTAGGGAGAGATTATTTCATCGTTTTTTTTTCTTCTTCTAAGCGTTTGATAAAACTCGGTCGAGTGAAAGAGGTGGAGCGACGCTTATGCGAAAACCGACGCGACGACCGGATTGCCTGTTACACGGACACGGACACGCGTCGTTGGAACTGAAGCCGTGTTCGCAATTGGCGACCGTGCACGAGCCTTGTGTATATGGGTGACGTAAGAAACTTTCGCTCACCTCTACCGGTTACCAGCCGCCGCACTACCTTGCACTTGCATTCGCGGCTATGCAACGCGCGACTAAGAAGAGTGCACGCGGAGATATGCAAGCGCGGCGGCGTGCAACCGAGCCCGTGACTGGTAATTCGCGCGGACAAGTCAGGGCCGGTCAACAGTTGTTAGCGGAGCTGATTGATAATGACATAGAATCGTCATCGGGGACCGTTTTTGTTCGGACGCATCCCTACGTTGCCGATATTCCTTCCTCGGATTCGATCGCGTCCGCTTTACAAAATTTCGACAGAACGTTTACAACTTTTTCTTTGTCGAACACGCTAATAAGTAAGATTACGCTTCATAAAACAATCTTCATAAAACAGCAGTTAGTATTATTATTATTATTATTTATTTTAACCGGACCGAAGTCCTTTTATACAAATGTATAAATTTATTATATATTTCAAGTGCGATCGAGAAAAAATTTTACCTTTAATACTGTATAAGTTTGGAAATACTACAACGTTAGAATACGGTTGAAGAACAAACAGAATTTTGTTTCCCTTCTGGCAAGTTAATAACAGAGAAAGATATAGAGGAAATTGGAATTGAGCGATAATGCGGCGAGAGCAAGTGCAATTGTGAATTCCTCAGGGATCTCCTCAGCTCTTCTTCCATCAGTCTAACGATTTCTCGCATTTTACCGTGTTCCTCCGGTTTACAACTTGTTCTTTGTCGAACACACTAAAAAGTAAGATTACTCATTTCTAGCGAAAATGAATGAAAACAAAAATGCTTTGAACGTTTCAAGAAAAAAGAAGTATCGTTGAAAAATTTTACAAGGAAACAAATGAATCGAATGCAAAGCAACGAACGAGAACGTTGCAGAATATTGTTGAAAAATTTATCAAGAAATAAATAGACAGATTTCCTGCATTTGTGAATGAAAATGTCAGTGAATGAAAGTATTGAAAACGATTGTAGACAGCGGATTCGAAAAAGCAATTGTTTTTTATACTTTTTGTGCAGCTTGGAAAAGTTTAATGCCCAAATTAAATGCACCAAGACCTGCAGTCTAACAATAACAACGAAATCGAATTCGTTTTAAGATTTGACGCCTCGATTTGCCTGATCCATCATTAATTGTTTGTCCAATGGTTATTGCATTGTACAGTAAAAACACTTTCAAAGTCCATGTTCGCGAAAGTATCCGTGACGCGTCAACTTCTGTTGGATTCTTGTCCATCGCTCGTTGTCCGGGGCTGCTGCAACATTCATGGGAATATTCGCATGCAAATTTATTCGTCGTTATTGGATCGCTTATTCTTTCCCCGTTGATCGCGATAGTGGCTTGTTCTCTTTCTCTCGAGACGTATTCAAACGAGCGTGTATCTTCTTTCGTGCGATACGCGACGATGGTGGTGCGACCGGTAAATCTGTATCGAGTCGATCGGATTCTGGAATCTTTCAGCCGCGGGGGATTCCGTGTGTATCCTGTGGACCATGTGGAAGGAAAAAGAAAACGGATCACGCGTGCTCCATATACATACACGCGAGAAACGATTCGCTTCTTCGGGAGACTTAATGACGACCCCGTATGCTTGTCACGCGCTGCTACATGTATGTAGGTAAGACGAGAATGGCGGCGAAAGTGAGGGCAGACACCAAGGGAGGTTGTGGTGTTTTCGCACAGTGTTACGAATTGCCAATGATAGTTGTAACGTCGGTGAAACTGCTGAAGCAAACACCGGTACAGCAATGCCTCGATAAATGTGAGAACTTTCGGGCCAAAATGTTACATATATCGTGTACAAACACTGTAATTCTTGTTCCCTAGTTCTCATCAGTTTGTCGCTGATACAATACTAATTCAGCGACAAAGCTTCGCGACATTTTTCCAGCTGCACCACTAGATTAATTCATTAATTATTTGTACAATAAATCGTGTTGTATATGGATCACACAAGCAAATATCCTCCGAATTATAACATGTTTAACATCACGACGAAAGAAAGTTTAAAATAAAATGTTTGAGTTCCATAATAATCCATGGAATTTCCGAACATCGACACAGCTGTGTTTTACGTTCGTTTCCTTTTGTCTATCGCAAACATTCCTACCAACAAATTGTAGATTCTCGTTGCCTACGATCGAAATTCCTAGCATTGAACGCCGCCAACTGCGAGACGGTTATAAATTATTTATGTCTAATTTTCATTGCAAAAGTATGAGCCATAAATTGCTATCTGTCTGCGACGCGTCGTTTAAATTGCTTAGCAAGATTTACGAACGTTGCGCGCAACTTTTAATTGTTACTACGTTCGAATACAATCGCAAAATTCATCGTGTCAGTCCCCTTTTGTCGTTCGCTTATCGAAACGCGAATTTATTTTGTTGGAACGTTTAGCGTTCGCTCGCCGTATGAAATACGCGACGGCTATTTTCTATTTAATTTTTAAGGAACATGCCACCGTAACTGATATCGCGTACTTCCTATCTTTATTAGTCGAACTGCACGTATCAGCTTTCCCACTTCCTGTGTCGATGTTGCACACCACCGTGTTCGGCGCACGATTTCATACATAGTTCCCCAACTTTTCTAATTTATAACGGTACACCATTGTTCGGAATATATTGTCCCTGTCCGCGCGTTTCTAATTTGTAATACGGAAATCCGTAAAACACGAGATTGGGAGCTAAACTTTCAGTTAAACTTTCGAATCAATATGTTGCAATATTCGGAAAATTTATTGAAACAGCAATTTCATTGAAAAACTTAGTTACGCAAGGCGCGACGTTGCTCGCAACTTTAATCGAATATTAAATGACAAAAACAGTGTCAAGAGACTGGATGATTCTGTTTGTTCAATTAAAAGTTTCCCTCGGATAATGTCTCTTGACAAACAGTTTGGTACCGAGCGGTGGCCAGACCTTCTATATTGATCCGCACTTTAAAAATCAAAATTTCTGTAGAAAATGTTCAATAAAGCATCGAGAAGTGAAGAGTAAAATTGTCGAAGACAGCAAGGTTGAGAATGAAGTTTGAGTCGATGCTGAGATTGAAGAAGAAGATTGCAGTAAGAGCGACGGGAGATAAATGCGGTTCGTGTCGGCCATTTTGTGTGGGAGAAACAAGACCGGCAGAAGCCGGAGTCGGTGATATAAACGAAGAATCGTCTGCGGCGAATACGTATATCGTCCGACGGTACTTGAAATTATACGTGTTCTCCGAGCTCTGGCACGCGTGATTAACGAGATACTCGTACTTGTCAAATGAGGATGTCGGCCGAAGCGAAAGTGACTGCGAGTAGCGGCTGTGCGTCATGGCGCATCGGTTTGCTCGGCCGCGCGGAAACTCGCGCGTTCTCGCAAGTCTTCCTCTTCCTGCGTTCGAACTGTTTGCAAATTGAACGTACACGGGCACGCCAGCCCTGGACGATTCTCTGCGAACGATTCTCCTACACCGAAACCTCGAAACCAATGGAATTCCGCCGTAGCCAGACTTCCTGAACGGATGAAAAACCACTTCCTCCATTCGATTAGAAAGTCCGAAACATCATGAAAAGTAAACCATAACCGTCGCATGGAGATTGCGAGCGCAGACACGGTTACATTAATTAGTCTCGTGATCGTTCCTGCACCGTAGACGTTCGCTGAAATTTCCATTTCCGCTGACGGAAAACTGGCTAATAAATATAGAAATTCTTCGTTAATACTCGTAATTATTAACCAAAGTTCTTTTTCACCGGACAACTGATTTGATACATTTATGAGAACGTGGAATAGGAGAATAACAAGATTGAAATTGTTACATTACCATCGAATTTTAAAGACGATCGAAAGAGAATATTTATTTCATTTCTTTCAGTTACTAACTAACTTTAATGTTTAAATACCACAGAATTTTTACTCTGCCTCGTTAGAATTTCGTTCATAATAGAAAGGAACATGGAGTCTACTAAGAACGAACATCCCCTCCACTGCGGTGCATACACCGCGAGTGACTGAGAAGCTTGACAGATAGTGAGAGTCGTGAAACGCCGAGGAAAATTCCGAAGCTTGTCTCTAATTTTCTAAAGCTTTACTTACAGTATAAGTTAACCTCTTGCCGTACTTTGACGAGCCAGACTCGCGACGAACGTTATTAACAAAGTCGAACAAATATGAATGTTACGGGTTTCATTGTAGATGAAATAAAATTTGATTCGTTTGTAATGAATACTTAACCATTGAAATAAATGTTGCCATACAAAGAAATATACATTTTCTTTCCCATCTACGACATTTCTATGCATAAAGACTTTCTAATCACTGAAACTGTAGAAGAAAATGTACGGCAAGGGGTTAAAGAAGCTATTTGCAATTGTCTTGCAATACAGTAGTGTGCAGTTGTTAGACCCAGGACACGATTTCAGGGTTAATTGTGCTATCGAGCAATTGGCCAATAGTTCATCGATCCCATTGGGAACCGCTGTGTAAACTTTCTAAAACCTGAAGCGTCCCAGACTACATATCGTTTAAATTTCGTCTAGTCTCATCGGAAAAGCCGCAGGGAAGAGTTCAGTTGTAAAAAGTAATTCCTCTCTGATCACCGCAAATGGTGCGAACACGGTTGCCCGTTAATTGATGCCTTAGCACGGCTGCTTTCCACGGTAGCGAATGAAGCTATTAGCACCAACCGGTTGATCCTTTTCTTTTTTCTCTCTCTCTCTCTTTCTCGCGATCGTCTCGACCATTTCCATCCTCCGCGAGTCGCGTCCTCAACGCTAACGGGCCACCTAACGTGTACATCGCACGGTTGCGCGAACGCAAAATATGTCGGTCGCAACTTTCTCTTTACTCAGCGGTTCTCAGATTCACTTCCTGATTCTGCACAGACGATGTGTATTACGGCTCTGGCAACGCGGAACGGCTTCTGAACGGGTTTAGGAAACTCCGATGAAGCTCTTGGTAGCGCGTTGCGCAACTCCGCCATTGTGCTAACCGAGCGTTTGATTGAAAACGAGTCGAACTCGTCACCGGGCCGCAATGCCAGCAGCCTGGCCATTCAAAATTATTTGTCCTGGATTGCGTCATCGGCCTCCGGGAAATATCTCGATGCTCATTGTCCCGGAAAATCATCTGCTTCGTTTAAACTCTTGCACTTGGTCGAGATCAACTCTGTTTCAAAGTGAATGGATCGGGAGATGGACAACTAGCAAGATCAAAATGTATGACTTTTAACATTTTACGTATTATGTATAAGCAAACTGAAAGATTGGTCATTCAACGACTGCCAAATTTTTCATTTCTTTATTTCATTCATTATGTTTCTTTTCACAAAATATTGTTTCGTATTAACCCTTAAATGCATCGTGTTGCCGTTTGACAAATAGATACTGCTTAACAGAATACTTAGGCATAAATAAAACTGTAAACAAAATATCGTGCATTTAAGGGTTAATAATACATAGTACCCACAATTGTTATCGTCCCGCAAAATTCGTTGTTAACCAAATCCTAAGTGAGATAATAATAAGTAAATTTTCAAGGCACAGAAGGGACGATAAGTTTGATTTTCTTTTCAGTATCGTTTCCACTGAAATGAAATTACGTTGATATTACTTAGAACTATTTTGGGGGATGTTTCTTCGCTTTGATTATTTATTTTGGGGGATGTTAATTGATTATTTATTTTGGGGGATGTTGCGAAAAATTTTCGAAGAGGAGTCTATCTCCGGCGAAGTGAAATTTCGAAAATAGGGGGTAGCATGATCGAATCGACCGTGCCTCCGCGGACAGAGGAACGCGAGGAACTGCGGTGCGAACAAGAGGATGGGACTGAACGTAAGCAAATAGGAAATAGGAGGAAGCCAGGGGTAGGAGGGACAAGGAATATATTGTTAGAGAAGCGTGGCCGTGGGGTGGGCGCCGAGGGTAGAGAGAAGGTGAATTTAATCGAGCCCGTCTGAGAGGAAAGGGGAAAGTGTTGTACGAGGAAGAGGGAGACGCAGGAGGGAGGAACACTCGCCGTCGGAGAAAGCCGTGTTCGGCTTCCACGGGGTTAACGCACTCGGCGTTATACTGTCTTGCGACTAACGATGATGTTTCTACCATTACGTAAACCCAGCAGCGCCAAAGCGGGCACGGGACACGATCCTCTCTCTCTCTCTCTCTCTTTCTCTCTCTTTCTCTCTCTTTCTCTCTCTCTTTTCTCTCTGCACGATCCGGCCGGATTGGAAAAGCTGTTCCTAGTATTAAAGAGAGAGTTGCTGCGAGCGTGTTTCGCCAACGGTTTTTGGGATATTCCTGAAAATCCGCGACTCGTGATAGTCTCCCACGCATTCGTGTCCTGTGTGAACGGCAGACCGATTTTCTGCGCTTTGAATCACTCACTCGAGCTCGTTTTCTTTCGTTCTACCCTTCCGGGACCGCGTACACTAACGAGTGTGTACGAGGATTGTTAGGTACGAAACCATTTTATTCGTTACTGGTTACCTCGTTTGGAAGGTGGGAAATTTTTGAAAAATATTAATCATTGATATTGAGTGTGTACGAGGATTGTTAGGTACGAAATCATTTTATTCGTAACTGGTTACCTCGTTTGGAAGGTGGGAAATTTTTGAAAAATATTAATCATTGATATTGAGTGTGTAGGAAGATTGTTAGGTACGAAATCATTTTATTCGTTACTGCTTACCTCGTTTGAAAGGTGGGATATTTTTGAAAAATATTAATCATTGGTATTTATCACCTTTTTTTTAGAAACATATTGATCTTTCTAATTCTTCATTCAATTCGCTAAGAACTGTGCAATCGAAGAACCACTTTCATATTCCGGGTCAATCAACGTGCTACTGCAACATTTGAGGCATTGAAATTTTTCTTTAAATTTCATTTGAATTTCCACACACAATTGTTCAGACTTTCCCTTAAAAAAGTTAAAGCTAGAGTTGCACACCCTCCTCAGGAGTGAAGAATATTTTCATTGCAATCTTGCTACATGACGAAAGTATCTGAAAATATTGTTTTTTCGTCAAATAGAGCAAGAACGCTTGTGAGAAAATATTGAAGGGATGGTACTACTTTGAACGAAGAATTGTGCATATTACAAAAATTAGTTATTCAAAAAATATACAAAAAATATATATATACCTTCATTGATTCCCCTTAGGGTTACAATTCTTGTACAAACTTTCCTCCTTACCCACTCCCTTCGCTCTTACTATCTAGGCTTAATTCTATCTTACGGTCTAACTTATAATTACCTTAACCTACTATAGATAGAGAGAGAGAGAGAAACAATATTTACAAAGTCTTGTTAGCCATATTTCTATCCTATATGCAATATTTACATTACGATCTGTCGAATAATTTTTCTGATATAAAATCACAAAAAACGGCTAATATTTTGGAATTCGGCAGAAAATGTTGAAAGGGTTGCGCGCACAGTCGATTTATGCAAAAAGAGATCGATTTTTCGAACGTTACGGATCAGGCTCGCCCCTTAAACCAATTGGTATCGTGGGCGTTAAACGCGTTACCAGATCCCCCACGTGTATCATCCTCTCGATTCATCCCTATCTGCGATCGAAACCGAATTTCCACGGTCGGCTGCGTCATGCAGAAAACAAGTTCGCCGGGAGTGCGTGTCCCTGGCCCTTATGCGTGTATTCGACGGAAGAGGAAGAGAACGTGGAAGAGAGACGGGGGTGTGGGGGGAAGCACACCGTTGGGAAGAATGGGATGGGGAAGGGCGCCCTTGCCCTTGGCATTGCCGCTCGATACGAATAGTCAGGGCTGTCCAAAACGGTGCCGAGCCAATTTAACGTGCGCGTAAGCCTCGCGCACGAATTCCCGCCGGACGCGGGCTGGAAAGAGGACGTCAATTTCCGTTTCTCCGTTAACTTTTCGTTGTTGCTACCACTGACCCCCGCGTCACACCTTTTCTCCATTGCCGGAACAATTACTTCGATAATCTTCCAAATTATTCACACATTGTTTCGGTATTCAACCATTTTTAGTCGGTAGTCGGACATCTTAAGCGCTGTTATTATTATCATACCATTTTCTCAAAATTATTTACCTACATTTCTAAAAAAATTAGAGACAGTAGGGTCCTATGTACCCAAATAGTTATTTTTAATCAGGACACTTCTGAAAAATGATCTTATTGTAAGTCAATTATATTGAACAGAAATTAAGCTAAGAATGTGGTTTGTAATTTGATAATATTATTCGGGAGAGAACATTAGAAACACCGTTAAATTCTACTGATGTCCCTGATTTTTAATACACCAGTTCACTTGACTGATAATACTTATTTTTAATCAGGACACTTCTGAAAAATGATTATTTTCTAAGTCAATTATACTGAACAGAAATTAAACTAAAATGTGGTTTGTAATTTGATAATATTATTCGGAATAAAACATTACAAACACCGTTAAATTCTACTGATGTCCCTGATTTTTATTACATCTGTTCATTTTACTGATGAATTTTGTGGCCTAGTACTAAATGATGTGAGAAATTGGTCGAACAAGTACACGAGAGACATCGCGATCGAGGGTTTCCGAAAAATCAAGATTAAATCATGGTCGAGGCATCTTCAGCTGGTCTTTTGGGAAGGCAGTGCGTGGTATACGCATGCCCTCGCCCTTGCCCTTGGTCGATACTCATCCCCTCGAAGCCAGCATTTTTCCCCGAGCGAACGCCACCCTCCGCGTTGGGTGCTCTCCTTGGTCGACCACGTGGCGGCCACGTGGGCTGGAGTCGATCCGAGTGCGCAGGTGCAATGACGCCGCGTGGGGGTGGCTGCATCCCTCGACACGGGGTGAACGTACTCTAGGAAAGTAGGCTAGGCGTGGCCTAATTGCGAATCTCCGATGCTTAATCGAATCATTAAAATGATTTTCACGCGGACGGCCTCTCGTCGACGGTAATTAGCGGGAACCGAGTGATTCGCCTCGAAATAATGAAACATTTGTTACACAGGAAATCGTTAATGATTCAACCGTGCGTTTCTGGAGTCTCGCTCGTCTCGCGTTTCCTGTGCTACCACGGACGATAACGAGTCTGGTTTATTTTGCTTACGTAGTTCTGGTTCTACTCGGACTAACGAAAGTTAGAAAGCTTTCGACCTGTTACTGTGTTCGGATTAGAATTTAAATGGTTGTTCGGGAAGATTGGATAATTACTCGATAGAACTGGTGTTGCAAGGAAATTTTGATGTCATGTTTGATTACGAGATTTTATTCGAAACATTGCTCTACAACTTCAGTTCTTAGTTGGCTAGTTTCGAGATAGGTACTTACATCAATTTGCGCACTATCGTGCCAATTATATTTCCAAACGCTGAGTGAGATACCTAGTGGAGCTGTAACTAACAGTGACAGTGATGTAGCACCAGGAACACAATTTACGACCAAAAATGAATTCTGGACTTTGAACAATGCGTAAGTTTCGACATGTTGATTGCTATTGTAATTGGATAACGCAATGATAAATGTGGATTCGAAAATATATAATATTTCCTGCAACTCGCACGTGGAAAATAGATTTCAATTCAAATCTGAGTAAACTAAAAAGGTTAACCTTTTAGATACTATTTTAGAAATATTTAACAAATCATCTGTGTAGTTCCAGTATCATGTAACTGTCTGAACAACATTTCATCTAAACATTTCTTACAATATTTTTCATGTAGTAGTACATTGTCATGTTGTACGCGCTTGAAAAAAAAATGGAAAACCTGTCGGACGAAAGTTGGTGGTTTATCGATTAAACAAACGTGCGAGATAGAATGTACATTTGTCTACAGTGCGAGTCTGGCAGTATTGATTTTTCCGGCAGAATCGAATTCACGAAGCCACGGTTTAATCCGCGGCGTTCTCACCGGTTCGGTGACAAATCGGAAACTTATCCCCTTCGAAGGTCGATGACCTTGATCGGTTCTCCCGCTGGGGTCGAGGCCCTCTATTCGGCCGTGAACTATGAATCAGGATGCTCTTTAGGGGTCGGTTCACCGACATCTGGTTTCGCTAACAGCCTCGCGTGATTAAGCCGATCCACTCTAACACATCGACGATACACTAAACTGATCGACAAATTCCGACAAAAATTTATTCACTATTGCCTAAACATTATTCCAACGTAACTAACAATCTTCATAAAACAACAGTTAGTATTCCGCAAAGGTCAAAGATGATTCACGAACAACTTGTTCGGTTTAAAGCGATTAACAGGATTCAATAAATTTTTTCAAGATACATTGTAATTAATACAGTATACGTACGATAATACTGTATAAGTTTGGAAATAGTAAAACGTTCGAATACGGTTGAAGAACAAACAGAATGTTGTTTCCCTTCTAGAAAGTTGATAACAGAGAAAAATATAGAGCAAATTGGAATTGAGCGATAATGCGGCGAGAGCAAGTGCAATTGTGAATTCCTCAGAGATCTCCTCAGCTCTTCTTCCATCAGTCTAACGCTTTCTCGCATTTTACCGTGTTCCTCCGGTTCCCAGGACGCTGCGAAGCGCTATCATATATATCTGTAGACCCTTTTTAAGCCACGACGGGCGCAGTTGTGCGCAAAGGAAACTGTTCTGAAATGATATTTAAAATGTCTGAAGCATTTCCCGGCGAAATGCTTGAAAATACCAAAAGATACATGAAATCATTCTCTTAATAGAACAAAAAAACGATCGTATCAAAGGAGGTATTAAACCGTACAGTCATTTCGGTTGATTTGGTAAAATTTTCAAATGTTCAACGATGCGAATAAATAAAATATTCGACATATTTTTCGAGTTCTCTAGCTGATCTCCGAGCAACTTGTCGGCGAATCATGCACTCTGTAAAAGCGCGGTATTATGGAGTTAATAAGTTGGTTGCTGGTGAAACGAGTTTGTACATTGCTGGCAGCTATTTTACAGGAATTATAATATCGAATCTGGTTAATCCTGGCGGGAATATTTTCCCAAGACAACGAACAAAAAAAAAAAGGGAAAAAGAGGTTAAACTTGGAAATAACATTCGCGATCTCGCGAGGCAGGCAAGGTCGAAGGAAACCGCTTCCCGAGCGAAGTGATTTCACGGTGAGCACGCACTTAAGCGAGGACAGCCGCGTGTGCGTATACCTGTCGCAACGTCTTGACGGTTCTTTAACGACCTTAACCTTTTTCGGAGGGCGAGGCCGTTGTGAAAACGGGAACGAATCGAAACGCTAGCTTTCAGCTCCCGTCGAAACGAGGTCGGCCAAAACACTCGTCATATATATCTTTTCTTTTTTCTATTTCAGGTAAGCCAACATCATAATTTTTGGATCCGAACGATCTCTATCCTATGACCCCTAAGACGTCGATGCCATTGTAAGTAAAAATCATTCGCCATTTTAGTCCCTTAAATTTATGCGAATAGAAATATTCTAATCGAATCATTCGAAAGTTTACTTTACTAGTGTACATAATTTCTGCACTTGCGAACATACAATTTAATTATGTTAGTCTTCATAAAAATTCTTTTAAGGTAACAGGAGATACACAAAAATTTACTATCCATTCGAAAGTAGTATACTTTACTTATGTATATAATTTCTGCAGTTGCGAACGTGCAATTTAATTATGTTAGTCTCCATAAAAATTCTTTTAAGGTAACAGGAGATACAAAAAAGTTTACTATCCTTTTAATAGTTTTACCATCTTCAAATTCCATCTATTAATTCTTATTTTCAAATGCATAAAATATGAGCAGTCTATTTATTATATTGTCGATGTTTCTATACGTAAGTCGTACAACCCTTTCGAACCAGTGAAATTTATTGAAGCTTTCAATGCGGCGAATGATATCTTAATTGATCTCAGTTTCTCTTTTATGTACGAAAGTATATCCATTTACTAACATCCGCAGTTTAATTATGAATTATTCTATAGGAAGTAAGTCTATTTAAATTACATTTATTTTACAAACTCGCGTTTCTGGAATTTCTGTTTTCATTCCACTAAATTTGCTTCATCGACAAAAATTCCATTTTCGATGTTATTGGCGGTATAGTAATGTATATAAATTATTCATAAATTCCATGATAAAGATACCCTCTATCGGTGTTTTATTTTTAAACGATTAACACCGTCACGGATTAACAGAACAGAACATCTGGATAAAAATACCTACGATCAACGTTTCATCAATGATTTTCAAGCAGTCAATTTAACCGACCTAGAATAATTGCATTGCATATGATTGTATATTTTTTAAATATCAACATATTTAATAATGTATGATACTAAATAATATTGTGATACTGAGGGGTGGTCTCGACTACTAAAGGTTAAGTCATTAGCTATTGACATTAGGTCTAATAAGAAACTTTGTTCTCCAACAAGTTTGAAAATATGTTAAACAATGACTGCTACGAAATCCTGAAGAACATCCACCTCACAAGGGCGAAACAATGAAAAAAAAAATCTCCACTGTAAACGAACAATTACAAAAGTACAATTCGAAGCCTGCCATTGAATAAAGCATGAACATCTGCAAACATCTTGGTAATAATTCAAAGCTATTCGAAGATATAGGTCGTCGCTTTCGCATTCGATTCGAAGGCAGCAACAAAAGAGGATGCTTGATTCCGCAGAAATTGCCGTCGATCTCTAAACCGCCTAAGGGCAAGATGGTAGCCCTGTGTTGGCCGGTGTTCTGGTCGTCGGCCGCCGGTTTCTAATTCCGTCTTTTTCATAACTGCTCTACCTGCTTCTTAATTCCCGACGCGTATCCGCGGGGTCAAGTATAGTCCGGGACAAGTTCTCAGATTGGTCGTATCGGTGGCAGAAAAAGGGAGGAGTGAAGACGAGAGGGGGTTGGGGGGGGGAAACGAGAGAAGAACGGAGAATCGGAATCGAGTGTATACGAAGGGTGAACGACCGAGAGGCAGGGGCACTAGGCTGCTACCCTCTGCGACGAGAGAGAGGCTCGCACAGGGGTCGGACATCGTCTAGAGCGAGATAGAAGAGAGTAGGAGAGAACCCGGAGAGGGAAGCTCCGATAGAAAGAGAGAGAGAGAGAGAGAGAGAACGCATCAAACCTCCCTCCCGCAACCCCTCTGCTCGTTGCTTCTCTCTTCTCTCTCCTTCAGCGTGCCCACCGAAGAGGATCAATACGGACCACGTGGTGTAGCAGTAACGCCACAGAGAACGACGAGCCTAACCCTCGTGCACGCAACAACCTAAACCCGAAACTAGGAAAACACGAGGACACCATACCGACCGGAGAGGATGACATTTTCGGGCGGAAAAGCTTTTTGACTTTCCCCAGCCCGGGGGAGCCACTTTTTTCCCGTCTGAAGTCTCTCAATGTCGCCGGGGGACTCGGGGTAGCCTCTGCTAGCTAATTTTCCGATGTCCTTCGTTTTTTTTCACTATATTCGAAGACTCGTTGCCGAAGCTGCTTGAAAATGACAGATTTTAGAAAGGTCTAGCTTCTTCTAGTTTAGATGTTTCGATGTCGAGCGAGGGTTGCGCTAATTGAAAATTGTGAGGAAACGCTCCGAGAAAGTGTTTTCTAATAAAGCTCCCACGGAGTCCGCGGCAGATCCTATTTTTGGTCAGCTATCGATCGCGTTACCCTCTTCGTGCACTCGATTCACCCCGGGCTGAAGCCCGCGTTAGTTTACCGACCAGGAACGGCCTTTATCTTTCTGGGACACGGAGTCATCGGTGCACAGTGGCTGATCTGCATCGATGATCTTCTGACCTCGAGGTACGTAGTCACGGGCCGGGCTCGTTGAAGTTCGCCGATCGTCGATCGGCTCCGCTGCCACTTGTCCTGTCACCGAGCCAAACGTCATTATTAGCGACCGTGTAAACGGAGAAATACCGTTCTAGGTATCTCCGAGCTGATTTCTGGCTGGCTATGCATCGGAAGAGGGGACCAATTGCTTTCCAGATATCGACGGAGGGAACCGTTGCGATAACGTCGAAAATGGCCGCAGCAAATAAAATGATAAGCCGACACCGGTCTGATAACGCCTCCAGATCCGGAATAGGCATCGCCACTTTGTTTCCGAGAACTACCTAGCTCTATTCAAAATAACTTTGACTATTCTCGTTGAAATCGATTAGCATCAATTAATAGCATTCTCTCTATGAAAATGGTTAGTACGAACAATTGAAATCCGCAGCTTCATTTATCAATTTTATTAAACATATTTTTCAGGACGATTCTTTTAGACTCATTTATTAGAAAGCGGATTGTATACATTTATGTAAAAAATGAGTGGGCGTAATTGAAAATAATTAAGATATTTAAAGAATTTAATAATACCGTTATATCAGTTTCAACCTATCAAGAAAATTTTGATTTTCATAAAGATTCTTCCCAATGCAACGTTTTATTTATTCAATTAATTGGTCATGAATTGAAGGAATTCAAATAAGAAAGTTATGAAGGATCAACGACTTAATTTTTGCATTAATTTTAGTTGAAAATCGTAGTAGCATTTAACAAACGCCTGTGTATTTCTCGTGACGTTGTCTGCGCGACTAAAAATCAGTGGACGTCCTCGATGGTTTTGTTTTAAAAAAGGCAAGAGAGAGAGAGAGAGAGAAAGAGAGAGAGAGAGAGAAAGAGAGAGAGAGAGAGAGAGAGAGAGAGAGAGAGAGAGAGACGGAAGGAATGTGTTTTTAGCACACTCTTGTGTTCATTAAGGCACTCTAACCCTCGCGAGTTATGCGCCAGCATTTCTCCTATAACGAACACAGCCACCGCCAGCGAGAAGAACACAAACACGAAGAAAGAGGGTGTAAAGCCTACCCTTGTAGATTGCTTTGAAGGAGGGTTGCTATTACGGATGGTTTCATACATTGCACACCCCTGACTTCGAGTCTAGGTCGGTCATTCACCCCGCGTCACCATCCCCAACATTACCCGACAACCCCTACCAACCGTCCACCACCCTTCAGTAACTGACGCCCCTCTCCCGCTCCCACTTTTACCACCCCTATCCGCACGGTGACGTCACTGAAGTGCTTGCTGCTCGCCACCCCCATCTTTCTCTCTCTCTCACCCCCTCTTCGCCCCTTCCCCTCTTTCTCCCCACTGTATCCACCTCCACCGGTGCGAAATCCTCCCTCCGCTATATACCGGGAACGTCGACGGTGGTGGGAGGGTGACGAAGAGGCAACATCGACAGTGGCGTATAGAATAAAAGGGTGCGTGGAATTTAAAGATTCACCTTCGATGGGGCCGGCAGTGTGCTAGTGATCTTGTATCGAGCCGTATGAACCCGAGGTGAGGAATAATATTACTGTTAGCCCGGATGAATGATTAACTGCCGATGCTCTTTCCATTCGCCCTCTTATGCAAGCAACGTGTGTACAGTCAACGCCGTTTGTTATTGTACACCGATGTTGCTGGGGGAATACCAGCGCAATTTTCAAGGATAATGTCATTTGATTTAACAGGATTCCCGTACGATTTTTCCACCCGCTTCCGCAGAGTTCTGCACTTTTTTCAACCCTCCAGAACCCCTACCGCTGAACAGCGGTATTATTTGATGGATTTCTAATTAAAATGAGTAGGTGTGTTATTTCAAACATTAAAACCATTAGACTTTTATTTTTTGTTCTAGTTAAAGTTCTACGGTTACTTAAAAATGAGTAGGATTATTTAGTATTTACATTAAAATCCGTCTGAAAATTTCGTAAAAACTTGATGTACATTGAAGTATACAGGGTAGCTCAGTGTAGCTCAACAATGTTCTATTCAACCAGTTGACTGCGTTCGACGTGTACGTATACGCGTCAATCCAAATCTCTATTGCGGTACGATAACAATTACAAGAATGAATTGTTAATTTTCTATCAAATAAAAATGTAATTATTCCTCGTGTTTTATAGAATTTATAATATGATAATGTTCCCTGCGTTCGACGTGTACACTCGTCACTGCTTGATTTGAATTCCGCATACTGTGGGTGATTTTTAAAAGTAAACGCACAGTTAACACATTACCGACCGGTGATTATTGTATATTTTTGAAAAATGTATGGTACATGGTTAAATTTTCATTTAGCATTTAGTATGAACTAACTAAGTCACCCTCAATAACGTCGTCTAATAGTTTCATTTGAGATTGTAATGTCAAAGAAAATTTCTATGCTTTTTTCTGGTACAGCAGCATTATTGAAAATCCTATTAACAGGCTTCCGGTCGGTAAAGTGTTAAGAGGTTAAGTTATTTACAAGTAAAAATTAGAAGATTGTAGAATCTCAGATAACTTGTAAAGAACGATCCGCAATAACATACTCGCGGAACTATGCTGCACACCTCGCGAAAGACGTAATCTCCGCGCGCCTCAACTTTCGATTTCTTGATTGACAAGCAAACCCGCGCAACCCGCCCGTCCCGCGAAGTGCGAAATGTGTGTCTAGTTCTCTTCTCTCGAACAAATTTACGGAAGTGGCCTGCTCGCTGGAAGTATAAAATTTTAGCCTCATTATCATTCGATTATGCTAACGCGCCGGAGCTCGTAACGGCTGGCACCTTTCTCCTCGTCTGATAGCTTTCCAGCTTGCTGACAACTTATCAATTTCGTTCCTGGTGTCGCTTAATCGGATAGCTTGCGTTTGGGGCGTGCGTGTACTGGCAGGCGGCCATTATTTCTTTGAAAAATTTCATCGGTGCATTAATTACGTATGATCGACGGCGTTCGAGAATAAGAAAACAAGTGGAAAGTTGACCGATACGTAAGACTCGAATCATTCTTACCGGTTGATCACGTGTTGCGTGTCTACGAGGGGAAAGAGTTATCGGAATCTGTTAGAACATGGCAAGTTTTATGCATTTGTAATGTTTACGAGTGCGGAAAACGTTCTGGCCTTTACCTGACGTATGCTCGGTTCATTAGTATCGTATACTGGACATCGGATTTTA
This sequence comes from Lasioglossum morio, assembly GCA_916610235.2. Lineage (NCBI taxonomy): Eukaryota > Metazoa > Arthropoda > Insecta > Hymenoptera > Halictidae > Lasioglossum > Lasioglossum morio. Next base: position 1,949,555 of record OU744323.1, read on the forward strand.
TGCATTTATTACATTTATAGATTTTGCAAAATACTGTTTCATCACTTTCAACCTGTTAAACAGATCAAGTTAAACATTTCTATTTCACTGCAGTTTGTTGCAATTCAGGTAGAAAATTGTTATTCCGCTTAAAGATTTGTCTAAGATAAGACAAACTGCATGTTTTTATGCGGCTTTTCGGAGTATTATAACAAAAAGTGAAATATTTAAAATGACATATATTATTTTCGAGATCGTCTATCTTATTTGATGTACCATTTTCGTCAAGCAAAATAAAAACTAAAATATTCAATACATTTCTTTCGACAAATAATACCACCTCTGTTTCGACTGAAACAGCTTGTAAAATGGCGAACACGTCGAGGAAATGAATGTTGGAAATTATGATAAGGATGCAAACGCGTGTCGACTTTCTCGAAGCATCTCGCAGCGTAGTCGGTAGCACTATGTCCCTTTCGATGGAGCGTCGTACCTTGGCTAACAGCTTCTCTTAGGTCGCTAACTTTCTCTCGTCTTCGCCGACCTCCACGTCTATCGTCTATCGAGCCCGCCGCGTAGATCGTCGTTCTACCCACTGTTTATGAGTCAACTGTCGTCAACGTTCAACAACAAGGCGAGTGCCACAGCTACGTCATCGTGCGTTAAACGCCGTAAACTTCGCTTTAGCTACGATATTAATGGGTACCATGGAAATCACCGACACAAATTTCACCGACTCGGTTTTCACCGACTCAACATTTGACCGACAATAACTTTGGCCGACAACGTGTTCAACCGAAAACGAGTTTGATCGACAACGAATTTGACCGACAACGGGTTTGATCGACAACGATTTTAGATTCGTTGTCGGTGAAATCCGTGTCGGTGATTTCCATGGCACCCGATATTAACACTAAATATTTATTTAGACATTGTTCGGAGAAAAAAGCGTTTAAAGTTTTGTCAAACGAATTTTTCACATATAAAATGTACTTACGTTCAACCAGATATGCCTGTTGTAATCGTATATAACGTCGAAGGCATTTCGAATTTTCCTTTGAAATTTTCAAAAAATATTATTATTTATTATTACAGACGGACTGAAGCCCTTTTACACAAGTGTTTACAATAACAAAAATATAAAGAGAAAGATACAAGACTACTAGTCTAATAACAAAGATGGGACATGCACAAAAAGAAAAAAAGATTAATAATGGTACAATCGATATGGTATTATCATATAATCCTGCGTACTTTCATTTGAAAATTTAGTAAAGAATTATTGAAACATGATGCTCTCGAATATAGGATACTTTCTAAAAAGTCGATTTTTACAGACCCGAGAAAGTCCCTTTAATTAAAATCGCGATAAAAGAAAATTGAAAAGAACCTAGAATTTTTAAAGACTCTGATTTTACAACGTTTCGTGCACTCGAGGCTACGGTAATTGCATGAATTTCGCAGTTCGTTGGTTGTGGCTTTTTGGCGGGAAAAATGCGAGCGTCGATGAGAACCGCTAGCCGAGCAAGGCTGCACCGCGCAAAAGGTGAATGCATCGGCGCTTCCTACATTTACGCAATCGATCCCTCGAACGTAGTTCGCACGTAGGAATCGCTGTGTACGTGTGTACACACATCCGTGCATGCACACGCGTATTTCAGCACACACGCAGAATGATCGCGATATCGTGCGAACGCGAATGTGGAAATAATCGGTTCTCATGAGTCCCCAGCCCACTCTCATTCAGCCGACAATGAATGAAGGATCCATTTGATCTAGGCAAAATAAGATACTGTTCGATAGAACTGACGGATCTCAATGTAAAAATCGAGGAGATTTATGTTGATTTTCACTTTCTTAAGTTGCTCGATAAAGATCGGATTAAGGAGAGAATTTATTTCCTCCGTTAAATGATTGTTTGTAGTTTCTTAGATTGTGTAAATCTTCCTTCAAAGTATGTGAAAGTATAAAAAATTGTTTTCATTCTTAATGTGTTTAATAAATTCTTCTAATGTATCTACTGTTTTAAATTGCACTTACTCGTTTTTGTTATGAATGCATAAAATGATTCAACGCGTAACAGATTATTTGTTCAGATTGAATCTCAGTGGGAAATTTGTTGATGATTTTCTTCGACCATTTTAGTTGTTTTTTCTGTTTCTTCGATCGTGTAGTTCTGCAAATGAAAATCTTTCTTCAAATTATATGGAAGTATAAATACTCCGCCGAGTAGATACTCGATAATAATTGTGTTACGATCGAGAATCATAATATCATCTTACATAACGGGTTTCTCTACCGCGCATTCAAAGATTTCGATGCAACCTCGATATTGCAGAGATTATTTCGAGCTGCCGGCTCGCGCTGCCAGATTCTGCATAGACGAGTTCGGGAATAGTATCGACGGAATATGACGATCAATGGAGAAGTTGTGTTGGGCGTTACGAAACGGTGCCTCCGTTGCCGGGACATCTGCCATTTTCTATTCTCCATTGAATTTGTTGCAAAGCATACATTTATGACCGCGCGGTACCGTTTATTTTTCTTATAACCTAGTCATATTGTTTTCAACTTGAGAATTAATTTCCGTGCTGCGAAAACAATGAAAAATGTTGACAGAAGGAATAGAAGCCGAATAGAAGGGGACTTCTTTTGTAAATAATTTAAAAGATGTGATTACATTTTATTATTTTAATTAAATTCTCATAGTAATTGTTCAATCTTCCTCATTCATTCGACCACTGAACTCTTTATTATACGATACATTTCTCATAAACTATTCTACAAGAAAAACTATGTTTCTTCATTGGAATACTTTTACAATTTGATACAACTTTCATTATACCTCATTAGAATGTTTGTTCTGTTGGATCCCTCGTTGTAAGCACAGAGAGCGCGGTTAGAAGTCCAGTGACATCGATGCGTGGTAACAGTGTCGCCGGTGAAGATGTGTTCATGAATTAACGTAATCAGCGTACAATTTTTACCATTCAATATATTAGTCACTTCATGTATTATAATCAATATTGATTTTAAATATGTGTCTAATTAATTTTCGAACACCTCAATGTTCGAATCGAGAATTCGTGGGAAGACGTTGCGAAACATCTCCGAGATCGTCACCGATCAAATTTCATTTTGTAAACTTGACAATGTGCCGCCACTGCTAATTGCGGTGGAATTTCAATGAAGTGCACGCACGAATAAGGCCGTGAAAGTTTCATCTCTGGTCGCGAGGCTCATCGGAACTGGTCCCCGGAATTTCCGTCGTAACCAAATTCCCCCGTGTGTCACTGTAATAAATTCAACGATACGAATCTCAGAATAACGTGGAGAAAATGAATTCACACTTAGGCAGACAGGTGTGTGTCGGGAACAAAGACACACTCTGATACGAGAAAGCGTTCTAGATCGTTAGCTCTGTTAATTAACCCTTTCAGGACGAATGTCGACAGATTGATGACAACAAGACTGCGATTTTTAAGGGTGCAACTGTATAATTGAATTATGCATATTTTACGCATTTATGCAGGACTACATATTTTATGCATTTATGCATTCTAGCATTTAGAAGAATTAAAAAATTCTGTTGTATTATTTCGAACCGATTAAGCACATTAAACAAGATAATGAATTTCGCATGAACTTGTGAAAAACATCTTTTAGTATTTTCTCAGTAATTCTTCCAGATTTCGTTTTCGTACATCAGCTATTATAAGTTAGTCGTAATGTCTCGAAAAATCTCGAGTCGTTCGAGCTCATTTTACAAAAATGTCCAAGTTCCGTACAATTCGGCAGCTTGAATTTGTCATGTTTGACTAATCATAACTCGATAACTGTCCATTATTGAACTGCAGTGACGCACCCAGGATTTAATCTTGGGGGGGACGAGTTGAACAAAATGACCTTTTTTCTTTTTTAGCAAAAATATCTGCCAACGGTAGCCACAAATATTTACTTATATATTTAGGGAAAAGTTGTTCAAAATGTTTAGTTTTACATATAACATATCCAAATATCATCGAAATCGGAGAGGAAGCAGCTATTCTACGGTTTAGCTAATTTTCCAGTGTTTCGTTTCTTTTTTCTTGGGGGGGGCGGGGACTTGGCCCCCTGGCTCCACTGTTGAGCTGTGTGCCCATTCCATCTTTTCTTCAGTAGATCTCTAAGCTACAACATATGAAAAATCCCACTGATTTAACCGGGATAGATTTTCCATACGATTAGTGCGGGGTTCTCTGCTACTTTTCCACTGAAAAACGCAATTCTGTCGATTAGAAAACATCAGCGATGCCTAGATAGACGCAGACGTAAGGCTAGAGGGCTTTGAGATTCGCCTAGGTGACCCGAGCATGCCGATTCCGGTCGGCTGATCGAGTTTCTGGTGAAAGCCGGTGCTCGGTGGCCCTTGACCTTCCCTCGGCCGAATTCCTCGACCGAACCGAGCGCTCGGCGAGGACTCGTTTCGTAACGAGGCGAGCGTGGTGGCCATTAAGGCTAAGTTTCGTCGGGTGGACGGTTGCGCGGGTGAAAGGCTTAAATATTCGCGGAGAGGAGAGGAGAAAGAGAGAGAGAGAGAGAGAGAGAGAGAGAGAGAGAGAGAGAGAGAGAGAGAGGGAGAGAACGAGCTTGAAAGCGAGCCGTGACAAGCGAAAACGAAAGGATTCCCTGTCGCGAAAGGCTCTCCGGGCTCTTCGTGGTCCCCTGGTTGGCTTCGCGTTCGCACGTGAGCCCGGCGTTACAGCGGGCCGGCGCCGGGCCGCTGCTTTCGCAAGACTTTCCCCATTGTTTAAAAAATAAAGCCGCTACTCGCGGCCGTCCCGAGGTCGTTCAACCGCTCCGAACGCGCGTTTTAAAGAGGTCGTTCAACCTCTCTTTTTCTCTCTCTCTCTCTCTCTCTCTCTCGCTCTCTCGCTAGAACAATCGTTTGCGTTCGCCGTTTGAATCGGACCCGTTCGCACGAATTTCTCGATATTCATCGAAACGACGAAGATCAAGACCGGTCGCGACGATTTTAATGTTTCCAGGACCCGACTTGTTAATCGGTCTCTGCGAAAGTCGTAAAAGAAGTTTTTTTATGTTTTACGAAGTTTATGCTGATGGCTCAGAGATCTTGACGAATTAAATGACGAATTAAATCTCGGGTGTGGACCTTTCGAAAGCGATGGAGGCGGGTCGAAACGGCCCAATAAATTTTCTTAATCATTTTTGATATTGGGATTTGTACAGCTCCTATCAATCTGGAGTAGATACTTCGTCGTTCACGTTAGATTAATAATTGTTTAAATTCGAATGTACGCTGTCCTTATTATATCGCAGCAGATACGATAAAGCAGCTGATAATTATCTCATGGAAATTGTCTTGAAATCCGAACGACCCGGTCTTAACCCATTTCCGCAACAAAAGGTTAAAACACAGTTGCCCGCGATCTCGCATCCGCCCAAGTTCAGTGAAGTCACAGCCAAACTTCGGATCGATAATGTAAACCAGTTGCCATACTCGCGAGACCCCCAACACGCCTATATCCACCGACCGGACAAAAAGAATTGTAAAGTATACCATTAACCTCGTGTTTCGAGTACACGCTCGACAAACAAGGCCGAAGGACAGTCCTGGCACAGCCAGATTGACCTAACTTTCTCGGATCTTTGGTGCCCAGGAGTCTGGAGCACCGCGTCAATGACCAGCTCGCATCGATTCTAATCGTGCTCGTCAGCTTTGTTACGAAAAGAGAATTGTGCCAGGCGTGAACGGGGATCACTGTTGGAATATGGGTATATTCTAATAAACCAGACTTTTATACAAATGAAATAGAATTTATTCAAATAATATATCTCTGAAGGCACGTTGTGAGGCACGTCTTTACTGTTCGATAATCTAGAATCTAGACAGAAGTGAGAAGCGCTCTTGAAAAACCAGATGACGATCTCAGAAACAAGTGAGAGTTGAGGGTCCCATGACGCGGACAGCATAGATACAATGTATCATTTATATACGCGCTCGAAAGATATAAAGCAACCGAATGTACCTACTAAGTAACAGTAGATTATTTTTGTCAAATTGTTCTTAAATAAATTTTAACAATCACTATGCCACCCAGAGTCGCCACATTAAGACTCGTCTCCCCACTATATCTCTCAGTCTACCCCACTCTATCCACCCAGTCCCCGAAGAGATAAGTGTCGGATATCAATCCTGAAGATTCCCGCAAAATCAAAGTCAATTAAATTAGTAAAAATTAGCTTAGCCAAAAATTCTAGTAAAATTCAATTTACCCAATAAATAACGTTTCCCCACTCTATCTTCCCCTTCTCCTCTGTTCCCCACGCTTTCACGTGACCACTCCTGTGCTGGCAGAGAGAGGGAATCTTTTTCCCCTTCAATTCCTCTGCTCCCTCCCCTCGTCCGGCAACTCTGAAACCACGCGTTATTGCTTCCCAGAGTGAAAGAGACAACTATTGAGAAAATAAGCTATTAAAGAATCGTTGTTAAACGAATTCCAGTCGCACGTTCCGCGGGTTGTACTCTCGAGAAGTTCATTTTTAAGGTGAGACACGTACCGGCTCAGTTTACTTTGAAATGGACTCAAGTGCGAGAGATATTATGTTGAACTTTCGGACGTAACTCTCGTGTGGACACGGCGGATAACGTTCGAAAACCGTTGAAAGGTGCATCGAGCTAGAAACAGGAGAATTATTTATATTTGCACTTATATATACAGTTGATCAATACCAATCGTAGGTTCACGATTATTTATAATTTGTATTATATTATTCAGAATAACACAATGTATTGAAAAACAATGTACTTACGGCAAAATAATCTCTACCTTGAGATTCAAATTGTACTAAATAAAAAAAAAAAATACCAATCGTACCTAACACAGAATGTGACATATGGTTTTACAAAAGCGAAAAGATTGTTTAGATGTTTCGCAATTTGTACAACACTATGTGTTCGCAGCATCTTCGTGACTTCAATGATTAGGAAATTAAAAGTGTGTTACGAATCATTGAAACATTTGAAACGTACTCGAATAACTATTATTAATTTAATACTTCGATTAAAATATGTGAAAAATTCAGGTGAACTACTCTCGTGGATAATTATAAATTGACGCAAGACTTAAATTATGCATTTAAAAGAATGTTAGATAATGAGATCTATAGTTACGAATTTATAAATAGTTTTGAACTTCTTATTAATTTGCTTTGGACGTGATTAGACTGACATTTCGAAGTGAGCACGCAACGTAAAGATGGGAGCGGGAATCGCGCGAGCTGACGTGATTCCCTTCCGAGTCTGAAGACAGTAAGAAGTGGAGGGAAAGGTCAGTCCGTCGACGAGGAAGTGACTATACTCGCGATAATAAGCAAAGGAACACTTTCTACGGTGCCGAGTAGGGGGTTTAGGAACCGTAGCTGCTTCTGCAGCCGCTCCTAAATGGAACGTGACGGCGTTAAGCGAATCCACCGCGGTTTATACGGCCCCGTTCCCTCTAAACCGGCGATCGTTCAATTCGCACTTCTTGCATCCGGTGACCGCGCCGAGGAAAGCGTGTCGAAATACGCTCCGGCGCCGTGGAAAATAAAATTCACCGAGTTGCTTCTTTGAAACCACTCCACCTGTTTCTCCTTTTGTCTCGCCTGCTGCGAGACGCTTCGATTAACACTGTGGAACTACCCGTCGAACGACGAGTTTCAAATTTTGTCTTCTACAGCTACTCTACTTCAATTTAATATTATTCATAATTTATCAAGAAAAATTAATACTACGATCATTTTATACAAAAATGATGTGTTCCAAATACAAAAAATAATTAATTCTTTGTGGTGATATCAACGCACAGGTTCGATCAAAATAAAGAATAAGCAATCTTGCAATTATTAAATTATCAACGTTTCGATCCTATTATGGATAATTTTCAAGACAGGAAACCTTCTTAATGCATCTGGAATTTAATATCTTTGTAATGTGTGTTCAGTTGCGGCCAAAAGTTAATTGGTCGCCACCGATATCTAATGCAACATAAGAAAATATTAAAAAATAAAATCGATAACATTTCGTACGTATTACTGCGGACGAAAAAGAACCGTGTACTAATTACTGCGTACCCACTACTGTGGATTTGAAACAAACTATGTGTCTAGATATTAATTTAAATAAATCCTGAGTAATAGTTAGACTGCGGACTTAAATATTTTTAACATGTCTGCTGCTTTAAATTGTGCATATTTTGAATTATACTTCCGGGATTGATCGGAGCATTTTGACAGATTCTAACGAACGATTTTCACCAAAAAGTATACCGAAAAATAGTTTCGTAGATCTCATTAAAGATTCGAAAGTCTACGTCTACGTCAACAGAAATAACAGTAGACTTGTTCAGCTGGATGAACTTGGTTTTTCCGTAGCAGTTGTCATATCAATCCGCAGATACGTGGAACGCTAACGAGAAACGCCATAAATAAATTGATGTGCCACCATATGTATGTTAATGTGTCATTTGCATGGATATTACTCTGATTTTATTCTACTTAAAACTGAAAAATATGTATCCGATCGATTTGATACATTTCCTCCATGCTAAATCTGTATTTGTTTCAAAGAGATTGCGTTGTAATGCGCTACCTGTAATTGCAACGACAATGGAAGCTTTTGCATAATACACACCGCGCGCATTTTGTCGGTAGGCTATAAATGTTGCATTCGATATTACAGTTTAATGTTTGCCCGGCGATCCGGCAACCGTAGAACTTTCACAGGTTCATTTACTTTCAGTTCGTAGCATTTTTACAAGCATTCTTTCGACAACTTCGATTCACTTTCTACAATCCTTATAATTAAATATGATATTTGAGAAACGAAAGCAGGTCGATTTTATCTTAGGACCTTAGGACCTTAGCTGTCCTAAAAATGTTGAAAGGGTGTGTAGTCTAACAATTATGAATGTTACGCCTTTCTTTTTAGATGATATAAAATTTGATTCGTTCACAATCAATATTTAAGCATTGAAATTAACGTAGCCGTACAAAGAAATACAAATTTTTAGGTACTTCTTGTAGACACGTAAAAATGGTGTACTCCCTTGAAAGGGGTGATGTAGTCTAACAAATACGAATGTTACGCCTTTCTTTTTAGATGAAATCAAATTTGATTCGTTCGCGATCAATATTTAAGAATTGAAATAAACGTAGCCGTACAAAGAAATATAAATTTTTAGGTACTTCTTGTAGACACGTAAAAATGTTGTACTCCCCAAACCTTAGCTGTTCTAAAAATGTTGAAAGGGGTGATGTAGTCTAACAAATATGAATGTTACGTAATATGTAATGTTTCTTATCACCACTGAAGAATGCGATACAACGAAAGACGGTAGAACATGGAAATTGGTGCACGAGTGAAAAGTGTCGGAAGATGAAAAAGTGGTGTAAACGCAGAAAATCCGGAGTCTAATTGTAGTCGGTAGATGTTGCTGGTATAGCGTGTGTATCATTGAACTATAGAGGTTCCAGACGATCGGCTTCCATTGCTATATAGGAGTACACGCGAACGAGCGTTCGTCGAATAAATGGATGCGAGTAGGAATATGCACCGGCAGCCGGTTTCACTGCCAGCCAGCAATAGAGCGTGGGTCGAACGCCGTTGCCATTGTACGTTGCGCGGAGAAACGGCTCGCCTCGGTTAGCCTAGACGCGTTTAGACCTAGCCTACGAGAATACGTGGACCGTGTCGGTGCGAGAGGGATCGAGAGACAGAGAAAGAGAGAGATCGAGAGATCGTGTTCCTCGATACGGACGCCGAGGACCGACGCGCGTCCCAGATTCGAGCTTTCGAGGAATTCCGCGAGCGAATCTGCTTGTTTAACCCCTGCTTTAACAACCGAAATTTTCGACGGTGTTTTACTATAGCCTGTTGCTGATCAAATAACTTTAATTATTCAATTTCTGGCTAATTCGGAAACGACAGATTCAGAGGACAACACATTAAATTTTTTTATATTTCTTTGTACGACCACATTTACTTTAATACTTAAATATTGATTACAAACGAATCGAAATTTATTTCATCTGAAATGAAACGCGTAACATTCGTATGTGTTAGACTTTGTTAGGGGAATTCAGAGGATAGAGGAAGTGGTTAAAATAAAAAATGAAAAAACTGTCACGGTACCGTGTAATAGTAAAATGGCGCAGCAAGGGTTTTAATCCATGAATTCCACAACGGTGTGGAAAAGCGCGAGGCTAGTTGGTCTGGATACGCATCCGCGGAACCTTTTGCTACGGTTTTTCCGCGAAAGTACCGGTATCGATATACGAGCAGGACGTATCGGCCCGGAGATCGAGACGTCTGCTGGTTAAGAGGCTTCCCTGCCATCCGTTCCCGTCTATTTATTTCACAAATATGTGTACAGAATAGTCCGCGGCGTGCTGCATGCGCAAACGTTATCCTCCTTTTACGGAACCGGTGACATCCGATTCGATATCTAAGGAGGCAACGTCGGAGCGCATATCGGCCCCGTATCTCGAGTTTCTACGATCAACGATGCCCCGGGTTTCCCACGGCACGCCACGACAAGGATCTACGTGATCCTCGATGATCCATTACCGGCTTTAACGATTTACACGTGTAGGGACAAACGAGCATGGAACGGTTCGTGAGCACCGTGAGCTGAATTGATTCGGTATCGGCGATTCGCGACGAGTCACGGCCCCGTCGTTCGAGCAATGGCCTCCTCTTTTAGTGGCCGAAGATGCTCGAACTGCGAATTAGCCTCGCCGAAAGAATCTCTGCTTGGCCGACGCGCGACGTCGCGAATAATTATCTGAAGCGATGCGTTACGTGTCGCTGCATCAAGTTGAATAACAGTAGACTAAATTATAAGTCGAATTGTATGCAAAATAAAAATAGTCCGTATTCATTTCAAAATACAACAGCTACCTTTTCAAATATTTCAATGATCAGGAAATAACAGAGCAATACCTGTTTTTGAATGTTTACAAAGAGAACGGAATGTAATTGAAACAGTAAAAAAATATGGTTTGTAGCAATATAAAAATTGAGCAAGTTTGCAAAGACATAACTAAATAACGTCAAACAAATAAAAATACAACATAATAAAGCGTATTTTATACAAAATCGAATAAAAGATAAACTAAAATAACGAAATTGTTGTCGTTGTAAATATCGATTTTAAGTCAAAACCTGAACGTTTTTTATTAAATAATTCGTTTATTTATTCGTATTAAGTGTAGCATTTATAACACGGGCTTTTCGAAATGTTGTAACAGATCAATATTAATCTTAACACACTAAAATACGAAGTCTTTTACCGCATTCGAACAAGTAAAATATTTCACGTTATTTATATGTTCCGTTTGTTTATTTCTGCGCCAGCGAGATTTTTCATGGTTATTACGCGGCATCGCGAATTGAACATTAACGCGAGCGTAAATATCGGCGAAACGTATGGTAATAACGATATATACCTCGTTCTAATTTTTTACAGCCCTCGAAAACCAATTCGAAATCAGCGGGTAAAAAATTTTATTCCACCTTTATTTCCACACGGTCTGTAGAAAACAGTCGCCGTTGAACTCGCACAAAGCTGGATTGGATTCAATCGGACGCACCTGCGACGAATTTTCGAACTGAATTTCTCCGGGAATTCGTGCGGGAAAGCTTTTAATTTGTTTTTCTCCCCGGCGAAGAAACATCCCCCTTATTAATTGCGTCATGAAGTTCGCCGCTGAACTGTTCGTTAATTAGAAGAACTTTCGCACTTCGAACGAGCGCTCCTCGAATTTTGCTCGCGCGTCGCTGTAGCGAGCAAATTATTCGGCCGAGTAGTTTCTGGTTTCGTTAACACGCGTTGTGTAAGGATTTTCTCGTCGGCGGCTGTTTACGAGTTATTGTGAGATTACGGTGGAGCGTTTATGCCAACCGAATTCGTTGTCTCTCGATTTTAATTAGATGGCGGGAACAGACGCGCGGTCCGCCACGTGCGGACAACAAAGAAATACTTACAACAAAGAACTTACAAAGAAAGTGAAAAATAATCAACAATTAACCCCGATATTTCACTGATATTATAAAACGTAAAAGTTGTTCCTCGTTTGTGTTCTATAAAACAGCGAAACAAAAATCGTGGACTAAGTTTCAAGCAATCGTTGCAAAGGAAAAAATGCGTTGTTCGAATCTGTAATAGATTAATTTAGAAAAAATGTTTTAATGCTTTTACAGAGGATTCGATTGGTACCATTTCCGAACAAAAAAGGACACGTCCTCAGTTTTTTAACTTCTTTTTAAAGTTAAAGAACTTTCAATAGAAATGAGATAGAGCGATGAAACTTTTTTTAAATTAAAGCTGAAACTTTGTAGAATATGGGAAAAATAGGGAGATTATCGTACGAACGTTTTTTAACGTTGAAAAAATAAAAATGTAAATTAACAATAATCTTGAGACCAGATTAGAAATCAGCGTGAAAAAATCTACGGGAAATAACGTACAACATGTTCAAAAAAAATTTGTTTCGCGCGTGGTATTGAAAAACCACGATTCTCTTGAAATTATGCAAGTTTAACATATTTATTTAATCAAGGTTAAAAATCGTTCATACCAGAATCTCCCTATTTTTCCCATATTCAACAAAGTTTCAGCTTTAATTAAAAAAAAATCATCGCTTTATTTCATTTCTATCAAAAGTTCTTTGATTTTGTCGCCGATTTCGTCCGCATTGCTCGCTGTGTGCCGTGCCGAAATATCGTGGATAAAATTATCAATGAATGTAAAAAGTAGAAATGAAAAATGTGGACAATTTCTCGAGTTTTTATTGGATTCACTGCAGCTACGGTCAGTGATTGTCTCGTACATACGTTGCCGTGTATGTTCAAAGGTTTTGAAAAACCGCGATGCGACTGGTTCGTCGCAGTTGATAATCTTGAAATAACCAGGTTGTCTAATTGCGGCACGCCCACCGCGTGCACAGCTCAGTTTGGAGACAGGAAGGAAACATTACGAGAACGTTTAACAGTCCCGCAGGTAGTTTCACCTAGGACAGTTTCATTTTCCTGCTGTCGTCGTGCTATAATGATCGTTTTACGCTGCCAATATCGCGTAACAGTTTCGCGAGAGGTTAGGTTATATAAGGGACGAAAAAAGGTAATCGTGCTCGGTCGATGACTTCTGTTCGCGGGAGTGTGTGCGTGTGTGTACACGTGTGTTAAGCGTATGCAAAAGTTATGGACGTTACTATATTGAGAATCTTGTTTTATTAAATACGCGGATCAGAAAACTTCCGACCCGTCACTAGCACCGTATGCTTCCGGAGTTGTTCAATTATTTCGCGATTTTGTGGACATAGGGAAAACTAGACCGTCGACTCGACTATCCGAACGCATTAACAATTTCCCATTTACAAAGAGTTCCTTATTTTACGATCGAACGAATTCATGAAAAGCGTTCTCGTGGAAAATGTTGAAAAATTCTAAAACATGTTCTAGACGAAAGGTCTGAGACAGAAGTTCATCGGAAATGTATTCCCACTGTTGATAATTCGAAGAATTCGAAAATAAATAAATTAGTTTCATCTTTTAGATCCATTGACAGATATTCGTAATCATTTTTACAACGTCCGAGATATTTATTTGGGGAAAATGTAAATTATTATTTCAGTCATTTTCAAGCTACGATTCGATGTTATTATGTATTTCGAAACTAGTGTCACGCGCAAAATTTCCCACGTTTACGATCGAGCCATTTTCACGCGCGCCGCCATCTTGGTCCGCCGTGCGACTCAATGGCGGCTACAAAGCTGAACGTAGAGCTGCGGGTAAAATTGCAGTCGAGTACCTTCCGCCATGTTTTCGTTAATAAAATGTCGGAGTTATCTATTTCGTTGGTAACATCCGTGTACAATGTAACCCAACATTTTGTGTTTCGAGCAATGCCATCTCTTTGTACTCGTTACGGGTAATTTACTTCAAATACAGCGTCGCTTCCTTTGTGTTGACAGTATACGACTGGCATTAGGTGCATATAGTGTACAATTATGATTGAAGGAATCTCGTACGAAAACATAAAAGGAAGAATATTTTCGAAATTGGCTGTAATACATATAATGTGTGTTCGCTTTACGACAGCACTAAAGGATCAAAAAGAATAAGCCCGAATGGTTGCTCTGAAATAACAAAGTTTTTTTTTTATCATTTATTGATCGTTCTCTAATCACCTAACAATTACAATTATTTACAAACCTGAAATAACGAAGAACCTACATTCAATGTTTATTCGTAACCTTATTAGTTTAACTTTACATAGACTCTATAACTATTTTACAATCACTTCTATTACAGTGTCTTTTCTCTCTCCTGTTTACTTTTCTGCATCATCGGCTCACTAATTACCTTATCGACTCATACTACTACTCATACTACTCTTAAGGGAGTAAACTTCCTCACATACATAATAAATTTATGAATTCGGCGCATGGTTCGATCAATAAACAACAAATTTGCAAATAATTAGCACATTCTCAACGTTTCGATCCCAATGTGGATCATTATCAAGAGAGACATTTTTGCGTCTGAAAAAACCAAATAAATATAATAATAGTTGAACAAAATATTGGTACACAGCCAAAAAGAAAAAGAAAGCACATACTTGTTGCGACAAAATAGAAATTAAAAGAAGAATAATTAATGAGTTACGAAGACAGCGAATTGGCTGTAATTGTCTGTAAAACCACTAACAACTTCCATTCAGGAATCATAGCACTCCAGAAGCGAAACTTCACCATCCAATGGCAGTTTCAATCAAGTTCAAAAGATAAAGTCATTTCTATCAGTCGATTGTTTCCGGTTAGCAACATGTTAAAAACGAACCTTCGAAAGTTGGAATAATATCCTTGACACAGTAGACAATGCAATCCTTCTAGACTAAGTAGCAAATGTTTTTTAGAGGCAGTACTTCGCTGCCGTCGCGTCCGGTGCAACAAATTTTGCCGCTCTATTTACCGTGCTGCAAAATACATGCTCCCTGGTGTCGGATTTCGTGTTTCAAACGGCGTTGACTTCGCTGTATTTCCATTCTAAAATAACCAAGTCTACGTGGCAACGGAGAAAGACGAAACCACTCGGCAATTCGAATTACAACGATGTCTACACCTGATAGGATTAATTTTCCGTATTTTCTTACAAATAAATATTTACTGCCGCACGATTTATCCAATCTATCCGGTCAAAAGCCGATTTTAAACGTCTGCTAAAAGCTGTACAATTATTGATTCGATGTTCCAGTTGATTAAAATAACCGATACAATTTTTCAAAACGAAATTTTTTTTTTATTGAGGCACTGAAACCTATTATAGATTTATTTCGGCTTTAACAAAGATAGTTATACAGTTTGAGTAAATTTACAATATGACTAACCACTAGAGATGCAGATCACAATCGTTTAAAAACTGAAAGATAAATTCACAGGCTTTGACATTTGGTTCTGCAAAGAAGAGGTCCGCTTTTAGTGGCAAGAAAAACTTAATTTTACGTAAATTATTTACAAGTTTTATTCTTTGGCAGTCATATAAACAGCACTGCCATAATACACGATCCAAGTCCTCAGAGGCTGAGTTACACTTACAACTGGGATCATCGATAATATTTCCACGATGAACAGAGGCAGCGAGGTTATAATGATTGGCCCTGATACGATTAACAGTGGATATAAAGTCAAAACGAAATTGAAAGAATACTAAGACTATATTAAAAGTATAAATTTACATTTACCTGGTGCGTCTAGCAATTGATGCATAAACTTTTTATTTTGTCGGGAGCATTGAAAATTGTGCCGATACTTTTCCGAGGCGCAGTTCAGTGAAAAAGCAGAACTAGATATTCCGTGGGAGACGCGACGACAGAGAGGAAGGAAGGGAATAGCGGCGGAAAGAGGCGAGCCGAAAGAGAAGTCGAAATAAAAGGGCCGAAATGGAAAAGGTTATGTACGGGGAGAGGTTTTGAACGTGAGCTGGGGAACAGAGTCACGTTATTCTGTGGGAAGGCAGAGTTCGGTATACAAACGTTTCACTCTCGACGAGCCGGCTGGATAACGGGGCTCTCTGTTCACCGCGCGGAGGTAGCATAGTAGGTATACCTCGTCGAGAAAGAAGGGAAAGTAGTTCTGTGAGTCAGTGGGGCTTGCGGTACCTCGCGACGTTCAACGGTTTAAGCAGCCTCGAGCCACGGAACGGGAAACGGTAATCCAGATGAGCCGCATCGTTTATCCTTTTGGAAGCGTTCGCCTTCAACGAGCAACTTTGCTCAACCCCTCGCGCTCTTGTCGTAAAGTACGTTGCAACAAATCCCATACGAGATATCCGAATAAAAAGGAAAATTTAATCTGCTCACAATATCCCTAACGTTCTCGTTATTCATTAATCTGTAATGTACATTGTGTTTTTATAATAAAAAAATAATAAAACAATTTTTTCGTATATCCGAATAGCGTTTAACCTCGAAGCTTGACGGATCAGATTAATTCACTGGCCAGAAATTGTGTTGTTAACGTTCTCATTATTCGCTGTATTCTTCCTAATAAAAATTAAAAAGAACCAGTGTTCTTTATCGGAGCTAGCAGAGGTCTGATATTAGACTAGATCCTCTATTAGGCTACTTTGGCGTTAAGAGCCAAGAACAGGAGTAGCCAAAGGAGAACACTTTCCCTGAATGCGGAAAACGGGCCAGGGAAAGTAGCAATACTCGTCAAATAGACGAGACAAGGTCCCAAAAGGTCCCGGGCGGTGGGGATTTAGTGGGTATAGGCGATAGAATACAACAAAGTAATTATAATACCCCCAATTAGATCAGAGGGGGGAGCCGAGCCCCACACTACCCTCCCCAACTTACATCGGAGGGGAGGGTGTGCGTAAGTGCATTCCCCCACTGCCCTTAAACAAAAAAAAAAGGCTACTTTGGCGTACCATTGTCGATGCATCCTGGAACCGAGGATTTCCTAGATCTTCTTGGAAGCGACATCAGGAAATATCGAGTCGATTCGTCGTCGACGGTCATAAATCGCTTCTAGGCCCGAGGTCTCGTTGCGCCCGACGTAAACTCAGAAACGTGGATCGACGCGAATCGAATCGAGTTGAGTCGACGCGTCGCTTCCTGTTCCGAACAATATCCCTGTCGATCGTTCCACCGGTAAATGATTCACGTAAGCGACACTGTGTTGCGGCCCATTAAGGGCGCCTCTCTCTCTCTCTCTCTCTCTCTCTCTCGCTCCGTTGGATCGCATCGTGTACACCGGTGATTTCTGCTCGGAATATTTAAGGGACAACGCGGAGAATGTTCGCTGGTCGTAATCAGCCGCGGTTAATGACCTTTCAGCGTGCAATTGTTCGTAACGAGCGGCTTTCGTCTCATCAGGGTCGGTTCTTGTTCGCCGTTTCAGCGCGCATATTCGGGTCAACTATTGTTTGCCGCGGTATTAAGCGGACGCCTCGACAACGAACAATCTATTTCCGGTGACGAATAGTTTCGTTCGCGTCGTTCCCTTCCGCGGCTCTTCCAGGAAGAGTGTCGCCGTCTCAGCCGGTTCAAGCGGCAAGTGTGTCAAACGTCGTTCCGGTCTTACTCTCCGTTTCTGATCGGAGGAGAAAGCACGAAATTACGCGCGGCTCTCGGCCGCCAAGCCGAGCGTGTTACCCTCCTGCCCTCTAAAAACTATCCAATCAACGGTCTACGAATCTTCGCGCGCTCGCGTCAAAACAATGCCGCGACATTTACACTTGGCTCAAGGACCACTGGAACACACTATTTTACACTTCTTCATAGAGAAACAACAAGAATGTGTCCGCTGAAATTGTTTACCCATGTTTCAACGCTAGAACTATCGAGAACTAAAGGTACCAGTTTTGTTTAAATATGTACTTCAATAGAGAAGTTATATGTACTTCAATATGTACTATATGTACTTTAATAGAAAACATCTTTATAATTTTAATATTTCCGTTAAGAACAAACCAGGAGTTCTGCTGTCAAATAATATATACCCCCATAAAATGATTTTGTTAAATCCTCATAGATGCATCTTTACAATCTTATTATAAAATGACTAGGATCATTAACATTAAACCCACCACTGCTGGTCAAATGACCAGTTTCATATTTTTCATTTGTCCATTATTGAAATTATGAATTTGCTTACATGGAAATCGATTCGAGAGATTGTCTTTTCCCAGCACAGATTCTAATCAAAGTTGCACAAACTACAAATAAATAAAGCCTTGTCATTTCTATAAGCTAAAACATTTTAATCGCTTTTGTATCAGGCATACAAAGTAAGTTGAAATACAAATTAGAGTTGAAAGAATTAAGTTAAACTTGAGATTCTCCTTACTTGAAATATAAAATTAATTTGTCAGTAGAATTCCAAAATAATCTTTCCAACTTTCTGCGTGTACATTTGCAATTGATCAGGGCATCAATGATATTGAAGTTATGAATACCCAGAATTCTCTAATATTAATCTTCGATACGCAGTGCTCGAAAAGTTTGATTCCAATACGAAGATACAATTAGCTGTGAAGGGGTCGAATTAATTCGTACACGGAATAGATTTCACAGAAACGTCTTCGTGAAATTGGGGAAGCACGTTTGCGTTGGCTAGCCAGAGAGGTTTATCTAGCGGAGTGCGGCGAGATCGTAATTGTAGCGACGATAGCGAGAGTCAGCTAGTTTTGAGGTCAGGGCAACGACGCCGAGGATCCTTGTGACGTAGGTACAGTGCTCGAAGGAGCACTCCGCCGGCTGGCCTTCGACCTGAACGTCGTTCTCCCACTACCACGATCATGCTTACTTTTTGCAGGACTATTCTTCCTGTCGCAGACACACTGTCCCGCGGATATCCTCGGAGCGAACATTTCCTTTAATTTCTTACAACGAGACCAAGGCTGACTTTTCTCTCCCCGTTGATTGCCTCTCTGATAATCCATCTTTCCGATAGCGTCGATACATCGATCAATCTTTAAATCTTTTTTTTACAGTAACAGTGTAGACCCTCGAAATCATCCATATACATGTACAACATTATTTATTAATGTTTGGTATTTAATTTTTTTTTTTTTATTATTAAATCTTAGAAAAGATTTATTACAACATTAGGTAATAAAGTACAAACAAAAATATCGCATACATACGGAGGAGTATTATCAGTATAAACAATAAGGTGAGCAAAATAATGTTTTTCTTTAGGATAATACCTAGACACGTAAATTATAATTGTTTGAAAACAAATAAATAAATTTATTTTAATATAAACGTAATTGACATACAATCCACAGCCTGACCATTTGTGTTTTCCAGTAAACAAACACTCTAGCTTCTGTACATCGAGATAAATTAAAATGATTCGTGAAGATTGAACAAAAGATGAGATTACAATCTATTGAAAAATATTAGAAAGATGAACAGTGAGTTGATCGGACACGTATTAAAATTCTCTTACTAATGGAATGATAGGAATCATATTTTCTTTAATAATTTTAATTAGCTCGGAATGATATATTAATATTTGTTATTTATTTAACATACGATCCAGAACCTAACCAATGACTCTAACTTCTGTTCATCAAGATAAATTAAAATAATCAGTGAACAATTTCTTGAAAAATACAAGAGAAACGAACAGTGAACCGATAAAAGATACGTGTTTCTATTAAAAATGAAAGATGCCTTTCCTGGTTGTACACAGGGCTGTGTCGTCTGGTCACGTCTAATTAAATGAAAAAGCAAGTTCTAAATTAAGAATAGCGCCAAGTTTCCCGTTCTCTTTTTTGCATAGACGGTAACCGCAAGCGGTCAAACATTCGGCCAAAGACCTCACCAGTCAAGGCCTTTCTCTCGACTCGGGGGGAAAAAAGCAGGAGATCCGATCAAACAATTTTGAGCGGTGGCACGCATAAAAAAAAAAGAAAAGAACGGGACCACGTGAAGTCATTCCAAGGACTCGTTTACACGGAGATATTTCGGCCGAGCGGTGTCTTTATGTAACGTGGCCCGGCCGAAAGATCAAGATCAAGAGAGTCCCGGATAGCGAGATCAGCGCGCGCGAGAACACGTGGTGGTGTTCCGCGATCTTTGGTCATGGACTCCGCGAATGTAACGCGGTTCGGGAGGTGAAAGTTTTTCGGTTATCGAACATCGTGGCCTAGACCGTAAAAGAATAACAAGAACCCGTACACAGACTGAGAACGTTCCTCGGGCACGGAGAGCCGCGTTTATGCCACACTGCTTTCTCTTTTCATTCTAAATACTTCCCACCGCAACGAGTCGCGTTTTCCTGGTCGCTTTTCGGACGATTCGCCGTTCCTTTATCGCGGAACCGTTTTTTTTTTTACGGGAACCATCCGAACCTTTTCATAGTCTCCAAGGATGACCGGAAAAGTTTCTTTCGACTTCTCTTCTGTCGTTGGAACGATAGAAATTTTTCCAAATACACCGTCACCCAAGAAAGATTATTTGAAAAGTTGATGGTATACTTCTATTGACTCGGGCTTCCACCCGCGGTGCAGAGAAATACATTTTCCTTTATCTGCGAAATAAATGAGGACCGTTTATTACTGGTAATTAGACCGGGTTCTCTCTGCAAATTTACATTTTTGCTAGTCGGTTTTTCAAAGCCGGAATGGAGAGAATTTGTTTCGCTGGCTGGAGACCTTCTTTTCGGAGAAAATAAAATGAAACTGTGCTTTCGGGACCGCTTCTGTAGTTAAACATTTCTAAACGAGACGAATGCAGATGCTCGTGCACGTGAAACATGTAAAAGTGCAGATTAATTGTGAGTAATGATGTTCAACAATTTAACATATATTAGTCTGTATTATCTAATGATCAATTCCGGTGTAAACTTGAGCAGCACATAGCAAACACAATTGCAGTGAAGTTTTGGTGTAAGAAAAAGGGAACTGTACGATTTAAGAAAAACGAATATCCCCTCCACTGGGAAGACGAGTCTTAATCTGGCGACTCTGATCCCGAGGATTTTTCATCATTAAAGTCTTCGAAAATATTCCAACGATTAATTAATATGTGTAATTTCACCAGTCGATGAAACTTCAATGATGAACGGCCAGGTTCTCGAACGATTTCTGTTGGGACCGAACGTAATCCACAACAAATTAGCAATTTCGTGTTTCACCTGGACTTCAATAAATTCATCGAGAAGTTTGTATATGCATTCCCTCCAGCGTATCTTGACGAGATTTCTGTCTTATCAGATATGTAATAGAACGCTTAACGAGATAAACGAATTCTGCTCGACTCGAATTTCCGTGACCGAATCCATAAACATAAGGATTTGCGCAAACATTTCGCAGCCTGTTTGCATAGAACGGATTCTGCTGAACGGATCAACGTGCACGGCAGAACAAAAACTGATTTTCATATTCATAGTTTCCCATTGTCATCTATCGTCGAATCGATTCTCGTCAACATCGGTGCCACACCTGAGCCGCGTACGATCGATCGATCGATCGATCTTGTTTCTAAAGATATCTGTCTATTGCATCGACTGACTAAAATACATATGTATAAACGTTTCAGCGTAACGTTCGCGAATCACAGTTTCGTAGGACTCCGCGTAGAACAAAAAAAAAAGATTCCGTTCTAACGAAACACTTTATCGATGATGAAGCCTGTACGACGAAGATAAAAGTAATCCTATCGCATTCTCCGTATCGTACGACAAGCGGAATCACTTCCAATCGAAATATCGATCGATTTTATATGATATGTCCGATGCTGTGATTCGTTATTAGGCGTAGGTACTCATTAGACAGCGGATTACATGCACTTATGGCCAAACGAGTAGGCGTGAATTAAAATGCAACAATTTTCAAATACTGTTATATTATTTTGAACCTGTTAGACAGTTTGTTGCAATTCAAAAAGAAAATGATTATTTACTAATCATTTGCGATTACAAGTACTATGTAATTTATGAAAATCTTCATGCAAAATAATTTATTTAAATAGTTCCAGTATTTTCCAATTTAAAATTCAAATTTACCTCTGTTTCAAAAATTTCACCAGAAAACTTTGTACCCGCGTAAGAGCCCGAAATTTAATGATTAATATCATTACATCAATCTCATTGCGAATGTTAATTACACAGAGTTAATTTTCATTTAACCCCTTCACAGACGGTAGAATTAAAAAGAAAATTTTCATATTAATATCGTTAAATTTCGTTCGACGGAATAACGTCCCTCGCTTCGATTTCGACTGCATTTTATCGAAAAGTCAAATGAAACTAATATACTATGTTGCGTCAATAATTGTATCAGTATGCATTAATGCATCTATTTAACCCTTCTTCACGTAATCGTCTAATTGATTCAATTCGATTCGCGATACATTCATGCAAATTGCACCGACTTTGCCATCTAATTAAGGGAGAAAGCTTATTTGTAATTGAGTAATAGGTTCACAGGTTTATAAAGAAAATATAATTAAACTGTTGCTCAAAATTCTGTATTTTTATGTTAAATTTAAAGTGCTTGCAAATTACGATAAAATACCCTGTTGATGTATATCATTAATGATATTTTATATGAATATATTAATATCAATTTTATATTATGTATGAATATATTAATATTAATATACAAATACATATTACATATTGATAGAAAGCCTGGTATTCATCTTATTAGGAGAAGCAATAAAAAGTAATTATTGAATCAAGTTTGATACTACATATTGTTTTCAATGGAATCAAATTTCTGATGCAGGAAATCGGAGTAAAAAATTAAGAACTCGTGGAAGAAACCAGCCAGAGTATTTTTGCGACTGAAAACTGCAGTATTGTCAATACAGGAATGCGTTACGTAGCCACGCTCTCATTTATAAACAGTGGAGTGCATTAGTCATTTAGTTACGAGGCTATTCGAGCATCTCATACCTTGTTGCACAGATTACGACTGTTATTCGGAAGCGAAACGGTAATGGCTGGAATTGGTAAAAATCGGATACGAGTCCCGACTGAAATAGAAATCGAACGAAACTAGTTTCGCGAGTTAACGAACAAAGTTGCGAGCTCCCGAGTTATTCCTGTAAATCCTTCCATTTTTAACTGGCCAATATTCAACTTAATCGCGTATGAGGAAGTCTTCAATCCGGGTTACGTTTCCTGAACTAATTCGCTTCGATGCGAATCAAAGCTGCGTAAAAGTAATATGTATGATTTTTAATTTATTTATCGCGTTCATGTAAATTGCGATCCATTGGAATAAACTTCCTGTCAATAAGCACGGAATCCATGCGAGGTGCTTTTCGGATTGATACAGCTCCTATAAACTCAACCGTAATCCTCCGCAATATGTTTATGAAAACGATGGCACGTCCAATCTGATTTCTTATTCATTTCCGTAGAATCGTTGAACATAATATCAAAATACATTCGTATTAATTTATGGATAATGTTACATAATGTCACATAATTACACCTGGTTGTAATTCACCGTGTACACCACAGTTGTCCATGCGTTCGTTGACACTGACATGATTAGTTGTTGACAGCTACTACTTCGCTAGTTCGAAAGTAGTTTAGTTCTTAATTCACTTAGTCCTGATTGGTGGTTGCATTCAATAATTCGAGGAATTAATCGAAACATTTTATATTGTACTTCTAGATAGTAGTCGAGAAGTAGTTTCAGCAAAGAATTTGTAAGAAATAATATTGTCTTTTTGTATAATGTCATTTATTTTAAAAAAATATATGAAACTTTAAAATATACACCAATCAAGAAATATTCGATTGACAATTCAATTGAAGAAAACTCATTATATTTTTTTCATCAACAAAGAGCCACAATTCGATGCAATTTTTATCATGATTATAAAAAATATTAAATATCATCGTTACCGATATAAATAATTAATATCCGATAAAAATGTTGCTACAATTACGAAATAAATCACCTGCCCGGTCCGTAAAAGAGTCATTCACTTACTCGGCTGATGTGTCTGGTCATCGCTTGCCGTTTCTACTTACGATTTAACTTTCGATGTCGAGTTTCTTCAGAACGATACTGTGCACGAAAAAATTATTAGGATACATAATTATACCTCTGGTAAACAATGTTTAGTACGAACGCATTGTTCTATAACATTTCTTAGTCTACACGATGTATTAACAGTAAAATTACTTTTAATACAACAATAGCCACGACGAAGAAAATTATATCATTGAATAATATCAAACATATATTTTTATAAATTGGTTCAAATGTTATTTTTTTCAAATACGACAGAACTTTCCCTTCAACGTCTCAAGAAATAAACAATGTAACAAATACTGAGAATTTTGGGCACCCAGACCAAAGGGATGGACTTCCACAGTAAAAATTTTGCACACGTTAAAAAAACTTCATACTTCAATTAAAAGGAATACGTACACACGAACGAATTTCACCTTTCAATTCACGAATTATCGGGAACGTAGGAAATAGCGTTGTACGCTTGCACCCCCTGGACATCGATTAAATTTCTCGCAGAAAGCATAAAACAACCCGTTAAAAATTGACTAGGATATTGATTCTAAACATACAAAAGGATAAAAACTACAATTAATGTTATTGGCGCACTGGTTCGATCAATTGGAGCAAAAATTACATGAAATTTAATTCAACGTATTGTCTAAGTTTAGACCATTTTCAAGAATGTAAATTTTCAGTATTGGGTCTGTAAGAATTGATCAATTAATTAATATATTGTTAGGCAAATGCCTTTCCGAAAAAGCAGAAAACACTAATTTATTGACAATAAAAAACAAATGTATTAACTCACATGCTTAGAAAAATGTATTAATTTAAATTCTTAAGAGTCACGAAACCACGTGTTGGTTCCATGTAGTTTTGAACAATTGTCGATCGAGATACAGAGAACTGATACAAAAGGGTCATTCAAATCCATAGTTTCATTTACCGAATCTTTTTCCTAAAATAAAAAAAATATATCAAACCCTCCCCAATCGCTCAACAGGAAACAATAGAATCAAACCGAGGGGGGGATCGGTAAACTTTGAAGTCTAATTTGGCGAATGTAAACAAGCATGCGAACGATCGTTGAAGCGTCTAGTTTACAGGACGTTTCTCACGAGAAACGTAACAAACCGAAAGCGATCGGGTTGGTATCGTGAAAATTGTCGAGGCAGATCAGTTTTTCCGCGGGCGCGCGTCCCGCTAAGCAATCGCGTACGCTTGTTGCAGCGATGTTAGAAGTTCCCCTACTGGAGAACGTAGTAAAGCAACGCTGCCGTTTTACGAGGAGGGTTCTCTCTTCCACTTCCACAGTTCCTCCACCGCACGGCGCACGGGTTCCTCGTCGGTGAGCGCTGGTGCCCGTGGCCGCTGTCCCAGTCGTCGCCCTACTTTGTCGAAGCAAACTCAGCTCGACACTCGGTTTACACCTCGGTACGACGAGAGAGTAACACGTCCACGCGCGCACCCACACGCTCACAGACACGGTGCACGGCCGCTCTCGTGTGCGCACACAAATACACACATACACACATCTACACGCCTGGGGAAGGAGAGAGAGAGAGAGAGAGAGAGAGAGACAAAAACAGACAGACACATACAGAAACACACAAAGACACGTGTACACGCAGACGGGATCACGTACGTGGTTGAAAGAGACCGAGGGAGAGAAAGAGAGAGAGAGAGAGAGAGAAAGCGAGAGAGAAAGAGAGAGAGAGAGAGAGAAAGAACCAGACACACGTACGTGGCACACAACACACTACGAGAGGCAAACGTGCTCGACGTGGTAGACGCAACGACACAACGTCGGTGGTGGTCGTGGTTCTTGGTGGTGGTAGTGGTGGTGGTGGTGCCGGGTGGTAGTGGTGGCGCGGCGGCTGCCAGTGTGATGGTGATGGACGTGGTCGTCGTACAGCCAGGAACCGGAAGTGTCCCGCGCGAGTACTCCGTTCGCACGGTTCGGGGAGAGGAACCACGTGCCGCGACCGGAATCGCCATTCCCGCTGCAGCTCGACGAAAGAAACACGGGCCGACGTTTCGTCGAAGACCTTCCCGCGACCTACGACAACCTGCCTCGCGTTCATCGATCTCCATCCACCTTGATACCAGCTCGTTGTCTCTACTAGCCGATGACTGGTCGCGAGGATCCCGACGCACCGCGACAAGAGGATGCTCGAACGAATGAGCGGAGATAGAAGCCCGTAGTGACACCCGGTCGAACATCATCTAGAGTTATCACTCTGTGTATATGTGTGTGCATGTGCGTGAGCCGGACGTTAACCTCCGATGTGGCATGTCGCTGAATCGATCTAAAGTTTCTTCTACGTCACGCCGTTGTGCCCTTGTGTCCCGAGAGGAATCGTCCGCGAGAAATCGGTTGCACCAGGAAGCAAGCCTCCGCGACAGGGAAACGATCGTTACTCCCGGCGCAACGGGAGAAAGTGCACAGGCTCTCAAACCGGAAGTGCCATCGAGCGAGAATATTCAGCATCATCGGTGTCTCTCTATCCCCTTCACTCCTCTCTCTCTCTCTCTCTCTCTCTCTTTCTCTTGGCTGTTGTTCCATGCGCACGATGTTCGCTGGTCCGCAAACTCAAAACCCATTGGCGCCCGTGGCCCGCTAGTCGTTCCGCCAGTTTCCGTGTCAACAAACCAACGTGTGTGCTCGAAACGATCCCGCCCGTCGACTGCGCGACCAACGGAAGTGCTGTAGGAGTCGTATGATCTCGAACAACGCCACTGCCAATCGACTGATCGCCAAAAAAGAAAAGAAAGAAACCGTGCGCGGCGCACATCTCTTAACCTCTGTGATTTATCCCAATCGACAATGTACCGCGGCGTTTCATCTTCCCGCGCCGGAAGTCCTCGGGAACGCGCCTGTCCGCGTGTGCCGGGGGGATGATCGCGGCCACCGCTGATCGATCGACCACGTTTTCATTCTGAACACTGCCAGCGGGACTCTCGGAGACCTTTAGAATTAGCCCCGGCCTCTATCGGGGATCGCACTGCCACTGTCAGAGGGAGATCCAGCCGGACCGGGTCAGCCAAAATTGGTACACAGCCGCCGCCGCCGCCGCCTGCCGTCACTCTCTCTCTCTCCTCCTCCTCCTTCTCTCTCTCTCTCTCTCTCTCTCTCTTCCTCGCTCCTCATGCATTATTCGAGCGATCTGGAATCGCAACCCGACACTGCCGATCGATAGCAGCGCGTGGACGAGGACGCGGGAAACGATACTGCCACGTTATCAGCGCCCGAACCGTTTCTTCGGTTCTCTACGACTGAACTCGGATAAAATTCTAGCTTACCCCATCGTATCCTCTTCCCCCGAGGCGGTGCGCCACGCTGTAATCGTCGAATCGCTCTTATTAATTCAACGCGTCGATCGGGATTTCATAGAGCCGGACGATCGATGGAAAAAGATCGCGGATAGAGCCAGTTCCTGAAGAGAGGGGAAAGAGAGGACCTGCGAAGAAAACGGTTACGTAACCAGTGCGTGGCTGCCATTTTGGTGCGCTCACGCGCGCGAACTGCATGCGTGTTCCGCCACGCTTGTTCAGCGTCTCGTCTCCGTGAAGAAACCGACGTATGAATGGTAGCGCGCACAGCGTGGACGCGATAAGAAACGACTCCGGTTGATAGTGTTACAACGACACGGGGCACCGGCTATGCTAGAGCAAACACGGAGTCGTGACATACGCGACCGGTGCCGAGGGAAGGTACAACGAACTCGCTCTCGCGCGCAGCGCCGAGGAATTTTGTGTGATATAACCCCCGAGGAACCGATCGATGTGTATTTTCGGACTGCATGTATTTTCCCGGGCATTGTATTAGTCGGGTCTAGTTCGAAAGGGTCCGGAGGACTCCGACTCGCACGGAGGACTGTGCCAGTGAAACAGGTACACACAGCGTTGAACTCTCCGCGATCTGGATTATCGAGACTGTGATGTGTAGACGACGATCGATGAACCCTGGTGACAGTCGATCGAGTGTGCTTCAGTGATCGATTCAACCTAGACCAGTTTTCTTTTCGAATAGATGCTACTCTGTGCTCTTAAATGGAAGGGAAAGTGACGCATAGCTGGAAGGATTAGAGCGCGTTACGAGTCGAGGATACAAAAGGATCTGGTCAACGAGAAACAAATAGAAGAGGGGAGAAGGAACATTGGTCGTGACGCCGAGGAACCGGAAAGACTAGGACGTACGACCGACGGTTTTCTGTTTGGACAAAGGATAACCCAGTTCCGTGGAAGCTTACACGTGCAACTGGGTCGTGGTTGTCTCGGACTATCGTCGTTTTGGCCACTCCGATACTTAAAACCGATCGATATTCAAACGGTCCTGATTCGACCGTCGTCCCTACGCCAGCTGTGAAACGTATTGTTCTTATCGATTTCGATATCGACTGATTTTTATTGAATCCTGATTTTACTGACCGCTGAGGAACTAGATCGATCCTTCTCAGCGATCCGACTGAACCGTCGATCTCTCTTGTTCGTTTTCATCGCGGCGACAAGGAGTCTGAACACTTCCGGGACCGACGAGCAAATGAGGAACAAGTGCACGTGCTTGCGAAAACGGACCAGACGTCGGAGACATCGCACACCGCGGCTTTTCGGTTAGGCCACCCGGCTACCAGTGACGTTCGGTGATTTCTGTTCTGCAGCTGCTCTCTCTCTCTCTCTCTTTTTTCTCTTTCTCTCTCTCTTTCTCTCTCTCTCTCTCTCTCCTTCGCTTTGTGTGCAACTGTGTACATGTGTGTTCGTCCCGGTGTCCCAACGTATAGATGCACACGCGTGTGGATGCAGAAACGCGCCAGCGCGCCACCAGTGTATAAACGCTGACGTAACACGACGAACCTCCCCTTGACACCTGATCGACAATCCAACGTCGTCGGGACGTCGGTGACCTTGTTCGCGTACTGCACCGACTGCTTGTCGGCGGGATTTCGGAAACAACTCGCAACCGCCCAACAAGTTTCGTATTTTGGATGTCATAAACGGAAAAAGATGTAAGTGTACAAACCTTCAGATTTTCACCGCGCTGCTAACCAACCCCTGAGCAACAGGAAATGGTTCACCTTTTCTGTAATGAACGCGTGAATTAATGAAATTCAGTCGAATCGTTGCACTTTTTTTAACAGTAGGCTCATGGAAAATGTACTACACATTAGCTAGTAAACTAATGCTTCTAACGTCTCGAAGAAACTCAAGCTGCTGGGTCCAATTTTGAAAAAGTTATTTGTTTTTCAATTGTATACAAATACTTTGTACACCCACTGAACGAGTCAATTTTTTCAGCCACTTTTTAAATAATATATAGCCGGAGAAATGAATTTGTTAAATAGCTCATAAATGCATTTTTACGATTTATAATATTATGATTTTGTTATGAATTAGATCTGCAATTGAAGATATTAGTTAAATTTTTATTGCAAGGTGCAAGATTTTTGATAGCGATCTTGAAATAATTTCGATTTTAAAGGTAATCTTGAAAAGGTTTGTCTCTGGTGTAAAATCTTGAAATGAAATACCATCAATATGTAAACGATTTATAATATTCTGATATTTATTTTAAATTAAATCTGCAATTGAAGAAATTAGTTAAATTTTTATTGCAAGGTGCAAGATTTTTGATAGCGATCTCGAAAAATTTCGATTTTATAGGTAATCTTGAAGAGGTTTGTCTCTTTCGTAAAATCTTGAAATGAAATACCATTAATATGTAAACGATTTATAATTTTATGATACATGTTATAAATTAAATCTGCAATTGAAGAAATTAATTAAATTTTTATTGCAAGTTGCAAGAATTTTGATAGCGATCTTGAAATAATTTCGATTTTAAAGGTAATCTTGAAGAGATTTGTCTTTTTCGTAAAATCTTGAAATGAAATACCATTAATATGTAAACTTCGATAGGAATAAAATTGCAATATTCGGTTGTTCGTCCAATAATTCCCACATAAAAAAGCAGCAGCTAATTACATATTACCGTTGGCTTTTCTAATTGGTAATGGGTTTGTCATTCTGAAAAGCAAGACTAGTGGGAAGAAGAGAACAGGAAAGAAAGGGACAATAATCGATAATTGATGCAAATCCAGTGTACAGGTTTCGGACAAGTCGAAAGGTCTAGGTCGTTCAGCTAGTAACAGCTCGCCTTCCTGCTCACCGAAATCCGTGAGAATTTCTTGTGCAAACCTAACCTTCTAGGAGAAGTCCTACCGAAACTACACGGTGTCCTGCAACAAGCAGCACAATCCTACAAAAAGTAATATAATAAAAAGCGTGGATAGAATTTAATTGAGTTCTCTACCCAATAGAAGTGCGTTTTCAATAACGATTCTTCGCACGATACGCGTGCCAAGCACAGAAAGTATTGTGAATAATTTCAATTCTTTTTCGTACTGATTCGACGAAGAAAAAGATATTGTTGACATTCGAAATTTTTAGTAGTTACTCAACTCTCAGTTGTATATATAATTGATGGACACAGTGTATACATTCAATCCGGAAGAAACTCTCCGAAGGCAAGATATGATGAAGCGTCGAAAAATACGAAAATAAATTTTTTAAACGAAATCCTCCAACCTTGAAGACTGTGAAGAATCAGAGAAAGGACTTTTCTGCTGGAGATATTCCGTACATATTTCTTATTCGCGGAACTGATTAAAATGTAATGGCCGGAATTAACACATTGTGTGCTGCAACTCCATTCGCGTAAACTAATAATGTTACGAAGTAAAAATAGTCAAGATGACTGACTAATGGGAGAGTAGATTAAATAAAAATCTACTATGTCTAACTAATTAGGTCAGTTTTAGATTTCAACCTTTGGTACAATGAATACATTAGCAGAAAAATTGATATTTGAAACAGTGAATTAAAAAAAAATGATAGAGTATGCTGTGCCTGGCCAATTAAGCAAATTACGACTACACTAGTTAACGAAGGTGTCGAACTGATTGATATACCGGAATTGAACTTGGTTTTATCTAAGATCGATAGAAAAAAAACCGTCCCCGTATGTGGGACAGACTACTGGCTTGAACCGCGGAGATTCGATTCGTCGTTTAAAGATTACCTTTACGATTTCGAGAAAAGCTGAGAGCGCACATGATCTTTCCCGTCCGACTTTGCTGATCCGCCAACAACGTAGCGTTTGCGTTCTCCGCGCCTATTGTTTCCGTTTAATTGGTTCCTATCTATTCTCAGGATCATCATAGATCAATTTGCACGATCGCTTGTTCACGATAGGACGGTACGGTTTCTCTGCTGTCTATAAATACGCGAGACGAACCGATACTCGACCGAGTGCTTAGTGCTGCTGAGACAACGATACGCACGTATTATAAAGGTGCGGCTGCAACAATGCTGCACACCATTCAGTGTACTCATTCTTCCCGGAAAACCCAGTCAAAAATGTGGAATAACATTATTCCGTCCGAGACTTTGTTTCCGAGGAAATCGACGTTGAACGAGTGGTTCAGCAGAAGTGGTAAACAGTGGACGCCTGATGTTTCCTTCAGTGATCGTGTTCCAGTGTAAATTCGTTGTTCTAAACGCAGTTTGCTGAAAACGAAACAAGATACGTTCGCTATTAGTTATAGCGAACGTATAACTAGTTAATATTTTTAAATTAATGCTTTCGTCGGAACCGTTTCGATCAATTTTTAATCAAATAGCTATTTTGCAAATATGCCTAACGTTTCGGTGCTAGTTTGAACATTTTTCAAAGGTAAATTCAGTTTGCTATTAGCTTTACTTAACTTGAAATCAGTTCAATGTTTAAATTACATAAGTAAAGCTAATAGAAAACGCAATTTACCTTTGAAAAAGGTTCAAACTAGAACCGAAACGTTAGGCATCTTTGCAAAATAGCTATTTGATTAAAAATTGATCGAAACGGTTGCGCCGAAAGCATTAATTTGAAAAATATTAAATATTTGCGACCGATATAAATTGATTATGTATAACTAGTTAGTTACTTTAATTAACCTAGTGTATCACCTCTTTCGAGGACGAATAACATGTTTAAGACACCTTGTACAGAAAAATGTTGAAATTGAGAGAAAAGATGAGAGGGTAACTCTTTCCCCTCGACTCGTGCTCCCTCCCCTCATCCGACGAAAAAATTGATGGACAGCAGATCGCAAACGTCCCGACCAGACGGTTCCCGCTAATTACGAAAAGGTTCAACGGTGTGAATCGCGTGACGAAAAATAGCGTGAAATACCCTGCCCTTCAATAAATTACTTTCCGAACGACAGCGTTGCGTAAACGGTAACCGCGTTCATGACGTTCGCGGTGGAATTAGAGGCGTTACGCATTGGCTGTGCGCATCCCGCATTCATTGTCCAAAGAAAGAATCGTGTCTTTCTTTATCCATAATGGTCCGCAATTAGCGAGAGAAAACGAAACGTGACGAGCGAATAATAAATTGGACAAAAATAGCAATTTTCTCGAAAGAATCGACCGATGATTTTCTACATTGTTGAGCAACGCGTGTGTCGCCATTTTCTAATCGGAATAAACATTCGTGTAAGCGTGTTATCTGTCTTCCATTGATCTAAATATTTCCGACTGATGTATATTAATGAATTTTGTTGTGAAACACCGTCGTCGCAAATGTGGATTAACACTGATAGAAACTCGCCTATAACGAACAGACACGTGAGACAAGTGGCGCACAAACGCTCACGTGCTTTCGTATTATCAAACTCAATTCTTGCGATAACGGGACCCGGTACAAACGTGTTTCATTCCAAGTTCTCCTTTGTTGTCACGGGACATCAAATTCCGCTTTCAAAACACATACCTCTTCTCCATTTGTTCGTTCTTTAGTTAATTCACGAACAAATGCCCTCGCCTCTTTTCGAAAGCGTACTGTCATTAAAAAAGCATACTATCTCGAATACATCGAAATATTAAAAATCTTGATGGAAATAATTCTTTCTATCTTGGGAAATCTTTAGCAACAGGATTTGTTCAGATATTTACTCTTTGATGTCTACAATCGTTGGAAGAGAAATTCTTTATAACATCATATTGGCAATTTTTAATTTTCGATATTTTATAGTCGATAATTATACTAGAATCCTCATTACCAAAATGAATCGCAAGCATTTCGAACACTCCGTGAACACAGTATTATACTTGGAGATATTAATATATCCGACCAGTCAAATCCACTGAAGCAGATAAAACAATTTGCAGCGTTAATAATTGCACACTGTATCACCGTACTTCGGGCATCTCTGCGTTTATAGCGTACACAAATCTTTTCAAAAACATATAAAACGTCCGGTTAATTGAAATTTAATACAATTTCATTTAATTTTCCATCCCATCAACCGATTAGCAGATTAAACGAAATTTCGTGAGAAACGCTTTTATATCTGTATATAGGAAAACTGCGTCTATAATGTTAGAAGCGCATCAGCGTGTGTGTGTGTGTGTGTGCGCGCGTGTCACTTGCACGGCTTCCCTTGTCAGTCTAATCACGAGGAATGATGTAAATAATTTAGTAGGCGCAAGCTTGGCTGGCGGTAGGTAAGAAAACAGATCCTCAGGTGGAGAACGAAGGTGTATATCGACGTTCGTGTCTTCAACAGTTTGCGTGAAATCCAATTGCCCCACTTCTGAGCCCCGTTGTCTTGATAATCTGCGCGATAGTATCCTGAAGTTAACAAAGCCTGGCACATGTAAATGCGGCAGAAGTTAGCTTCGTCGGTCGAAGACGTTTCCATCATGAAACTATACATGTTCCGCGGGATGACGACGTTCCGCACTTCCGATGACAGTTTCGAGAAACAAACAATACATTTGCTATCGAGCACTCGAATAAACCAAATATCGGCCGACAAATTCATTACCGTCCTATCGCTCGAACTATTTACTACAATGTTGAATTGCTGCATCGCACTCTGCTCAATACTATCGTGGAGACTTCTTCGCTATTGGTGCAACTTCTTCCCCGCTGTCGCTTCACGTCTCCCACTGCGAGGATACTGTAGGGGTGAAAACTTGAATCACTGTAATTCTAATTGTAAAGAAAATGATACGGTAGGGGGTTAATAATGTCTTGAATTTAATGTTAACACGGAGGAAGGGGTGAAAGCGTGGAAACTTACGGATTTCGGTAGGAGTGAAAAGTTGAATCACTGTAATTTTAATTGTAAAGAAAATGATCCTGCAAGGGGTTAATAATGTCTTGAATTTTATGTTAACACGGAGGAAGGGGTGAAAGCGTGGAAACTTACGTATTTTGGTAGGAGTAAAAAGTTGAATCACTGTAATTTTAATAGTCAAGAAAATGATACGGTAGGGGGTTAATAATGTCTCGAATTTAATGTTAACACGCAGGAAGGGGTGAAAACGTGGAAACTTATGGATTTTGGTAGGAGTAAAAAGTTGAATCACTGTAATTCTAATAGTCAAGAAAATGATACGACAAGGGGTTAATAATGTCTTAAATTTAATGTTAACCCTTAGCTCTCGAGTGGTGACTCGGAGTCAGCACCAAAAGTGCTACATCATTATTCAAAATATTGTTTATATTATTAAATATTTCGGTGTCTAATCAATTACTAAATATTTAGGTATTCTACGAGCTATTATATCAATTTCATCTCCATCAAATGAAAAAAAAAACAATATAGAAAAAGAGTAATAATATGGAGGAAGTAATCTTTAATTTTCGAGTGAAAATAGCTCCGAGTGCAAAGGGTTAATACGGAGGTAGGGGTTGAAGCGTGGAAACGTACGGATTTCGGTAGAAGTGAAAAGTGGTTGGGCAGAAACGAGATGACAGGCCTAATAATAAATGAACGATAGAAGGGGTGGTAACGGCGATCGATCCGAATTTTCGAGGGCCTCCCCTTCACCCCGGCCGGCTATAAATATCCAACAGAAGGTATTTATGCGAAGCGGCTGTTAGCCACGTTAAAGGCACGCTAAGTAAGGAGCACGCGGCAGCACGTCGCGGGAACTAGAGTTGTGCAACCCCACTTAAAGTTATTCTGGCGGATGAGCGCAGTAGCCGGTGACGTCCCTAACCTAGCCTAACCTCTTGGCTGTACCCGACAAGCGCCCTCTCCCGATGACGGAGCTTGAGATAGGTCGGGTACAAACGTCCGTACGAATGCATATTACGTACAGAGACCCGGTGCTGCTACGCTACAGTCGAACGACGACCGTACCGCGATCATCTGACACCACTCTGGCAATTATTCATCGCCGTTTATCAACTGACCGGCTAACTTTACCGTTTTCGCACGTTTTTCTTCGTGATCGTTTGCGTCAACAATTACGAGTCGATTTTTCGAGAGGTTGGAGACAGGGTGGTTCACCTAAGGGTTGCTGACTACTGATCTATTATGAAATTATTAGGTGATTCAATTATTAGAGCTACTTGCATAAATTAATTGAAATACAGGGTGGTTCACGTAAGGGTGGACGAAAGCCTATAGTCAAATAACTAACTGATCAAATATTCACTCAAATACGTGTTAGGTGGTTAAATGATTAAAACCACAGGCAGAAATCAATGCATTAAAAAATTTATATTAAATCTTGAAATAGTAACTCTATAAATCGAACAAAATATTAACCCTTTGCACTCGGAGTTTCAATATTTCCATTCTCTATGACTTTTTAAATTTGATAAATATGAAATTGATATAATACCTCATGCAATACTTAAATGTGTAGCAATTGGTTAGATACCGACATATCTGATAGTGTAACCAATTATTTAAGTAATAGTACAGCAATTTTTAGTGGCGGCACTCGAGTGCTAAGGGTTAACTTTGCCATTAATTTTACTAATTTTACCACATCTACTTTAGTTTTCTGTTTCATAAGAATTTTTCTGGTTGACAATATTTTATGTTTCCTCGCCCTGCATTTTATAAAATAGCCTACGGAGAATGCAACGTCCAAGAATTCTCAGATGATCGGCGAACTTCAATCCAAGTATGAGACCACGAATAAAGCAGAATTAGTTGAATTACATAGCGAAACAGAAATAGATGGAGTACAAGAAAATGTTAGAAAGTAGAATTGGGAAGAAATTTCGATTCAGCAGCTGGATCGTGCAGAATTGCTTCGGAATAGATGATCTCGGTCGGAGATCCGCGATCCAGTAATAAACCAGAGAAATTTCACCCCGAAAACGACATCAAGGCGGTTTCTAAGCCGCGGCAGTAGCGTGTCACCGATTATAACAGGCTAGACCCGGCCTATGGAGGCCACGTGCGTAGAAAACAGATAACAGCTAGCAGACTCCTCGCGACCTATGCCAATCTCAAACTAAATATACCAGCCAGTAATCGCGGCATTGCGTTCACGAACTCCGCCATGTCTATCGTATCTTCGCTGCACTAACGCTACCTGACGCCGTCTAATGCCTGTTCGACGATCAACCGAGCATAACTCAGCCAGAATAACGGACGCCGTCGATTCATGTTTTTCCGATTGACGGCTAAACATCGATTTTCCAACAGCATCGAACGACTTCTCGACGCTTTCCGTTCTCAGGAGTTGCAGTAATGTCTCGACAGACATCTCACTCACATGTGCACTTTGTTGTTTTTAATTTTATTTGCAAAACTTTTATCGGAACGTCTGTGACATTTTTCTGATTCGAACGAGTCCAAACACGGCTTAATCACGAGTATGTTTGCACGTTTAATTGACGATTTATTCGAACCTCGATTATCCGAACACTCCGTCGGAAACGGATCAATCTAAAGTATTGGATAATCGAGGTTAGAAATTGTAAAGGTTAAATTCTTCTCGATCGAAATTAAGATAAACAATAAATTGATGATATCGGCGTCAGGTGCGATCATTTCTAGAACAAACAACAAATGTGCAATTAATTCATGTTTCTAACGTTTCGATCCCAATGTGGATCTTTTTCAAAGAGAACATTTTTACGTCTGAAAATAGAAAACGAAAATAAGAAAAAATCAATATTTTTGAAACCGTGTAACCGAAAAAGAACACAAAAATAGTACACGTACATATTGTGTCGAAAAGTGGACAAATACTTAAAAATATTGAGTTACACGAAAACGACATTAAGCCATGGTGGCAAATATGTAACTGAAAGACGTGCTGTTTCAGAGGCAAGAAGTTAGAAATTGTGCCGTGTTTGTTGTCATTTCAATAAGAAAAACGTGACGGATTTGTTAGTGAAAGTTTTATACAAAAACACTGTGGATTAGGATTATTCTCCGCATGTTCTAACATCCTCTTTTTGTCTATACAGAAGATTCAATTAGTATCTGCAGTGTAGTGACCCTTCACGAGGATTGAAAGGATTCTTTGCGAGAACTTGTAACGTTCTGCGAGGCACAAATGGAGAAATGATAGTCATTAGCAATTACTTTCGCGTTAGTTCTTATACATGGAAAAGGAGATGCAAAGAAAAAAATTCTTTTATCTGCGAACTAATTTCTACGTGGAGTAAGAACATACATTAGTAAATGAAATGAAAGGAACAATAAGAAGAACAGGAAGGTTTTGTTATTCATTTTGAACGTAAAAAAGGTCAATCCGTCGTTTCACTGAAATTATACTGATGCTCTTTTCATGTGAACATTATTGAAACGAATTGATTATGGAAATATCACAATATAATATTTATTTTGCTGTAAGAAAGACATTCCGATACGTTAACACTGACTTCATACGTTCTCTAATATTTATTCCATTTTATCGATCGTAATGAATTAATAGAAAACTGTATGCTATCGGCGCACAGGTTCGATCATACTGAAAAACAAAGCAATTTTGCAAAACTTAAATTATTCCCAACGTTTCGATCCTGGTATGGATCATCTTCAAGAGAATTTTGCGTCTGAAAATTACCGAATATTATATTAATTGTTTGAAAAAAATCAACCAATAGGTAACTGATATACTTTTTCACCGTACTTGCTATGTGTAAAAATGTTTAGAAAATGTAAATTTAAAACTGGAACTTTGCAAAATTGCTTTGTTTTTCATTATGATCGAACCTGTTCGCCGATAGCATACAGTTTTCTGTTCTCTAATATGTTAACACTTTACCCACCGGAAGCCTATTAATAGGATTTTCAATAATTCTGCTGTACCAAAAGAAAGCGTATAAAAACTTCATTCACATTGCAATCGTACATGAAACTCTTAGATAACGTTATTAAGGGTGACTTGTTAGCTCACAATGGAGATTGCTGTTGCTATTGAAGGTTCCATTAAAAAGTGTTTAACCATGTACCATGATTTTTCAAAATTATGCAATGAATCATCGGTCGGTAATGTGTTAAGATATTCCTCCGTTATTTTAAGTAAATAATCGAATAGAATCGGTGTAACGGTGTTCGGTAGTTTCGCGAAAAATGTTCTTACGAAGAACGCGACTGTTATTTCATCATCTGCAACGATTTACGCATGTAAGCCCGCGGACAAAGTAGCATAACGCTACTACGAGATGGAGGAAAGAAAAAGGCTGGTAATATACTGCGGCAATTACGATTGATACATCGTGAGAAAAAATCGCAGATGATAATGTTGCTTTTGCACGTGGAAAAAAATAATAATACCGCGAGCTGAACGAGTGGTCGACCTTATAGTGACTCATTAACGAATGCAACGGGACTGGTGGCTGCGAATTACGAGCTGCGCTCTTTGAAACTGAATCTGACTCGGTGACAGGAACACAGCAAAGGGCGGGTTATTCGAAACGCCTCTACAAACAAAATTCTGTTCGCGTCGCGAGAACAATAGCGTTCTCATTTTTACCTTTCCTTCAGCTAACAAACTGTCTACTATTTATTTATAAAGATAGCAATATAAAGAGTTTGCAGAATTCAAAGTTCGACAATAGCGCCGAGAACATTAAACATTTATTATTAACAATAATACGATCGATATAAGTGACATATATAAAGTTCGACAATTTCTGCAGAACAGTTCATATAGAATTTTCTATAAATCAATTTGCATGTTCAGTGAAACTATTTTAAAGTAAAATCAATATTTAGAAAATTTTCAAGATTATAAGTGCTACGTATTAGCCCTTGGTACTCGAAAAATTGTTGTACTATTATTTAAAATGTTGTTTACGTTATTAGATATGTCAATATGTAACCAATTACTAAACATTTAAGTATTGTATCAATTTGATATACACCAACTTTAAAAAAATCATAGAGAATGGAAATATTCTATTAGTCAGAAGAAACGTTTGATTCTCGCGTTAAAATAGTTCCGAGTGCATAGGGTTAAAAGTTAACAACTCAAAACAAAAGTTTCTCCACGCTGAGTTTATTTATAGAATTAGCATTCGAGAAAACAACTACGCCCATTCATAATAAACTGTTTCGCCGATGTTTTTTGTGGTCGCGTGCGAAGACCGGAAGTCATCCGGTTCCGTTCCGCGTTCCTCGCGTCTCGTGTTCATCGGCGAGAGAATAGTCGAACGAAAGAGAGGATCGCGGAGAAAATAACGAGGAGATATAAATTCTGGATCGAGATTCTGCGAAATTCATTGGCAAAGTGATAGAAAAGATTCCGACGTGTTCGTCTCGGCTACCAGAAGCACGGCCGATCGACGGGGATGAGTTATGGCGACGCAAACATCGACAAAGCACCGCCGCCGTGTATCCTTGCGTCGGAATGATGTCATTTGACCCTGACACGCGTAGTCAGCGAGTACCGGTATTCGAGCGCGGGTACCCGGCTCCATTCGTTACGAGAGAAACGCGCTCGAAAGGTGCATGACACTGCCAATACGTCCGTGACTATAACCAAGGAACGCAGCTATCGAAACGACCAGCTCGCACGATTTTTGCGAAAGGTCGTCGAGCAACAGACACTGCTCGTAGTTGGCAATCGACGCGATTCGATGCTCGAGGAAAACACAGTAAGATTTCCCAACGAATTTTCAAGGTGCTCTCAACGCTTATTGGTAGACCGTGGATTTTTCTGCGAAATAAACATTTTCTAGGTCGATCCTGCGAATTCGGAGCTAGGCAGACATTCATCTCTGAATAATTTCAATGAAATAGTCAACATGTAGCTAGTAGTGGTTTTTTAATTGTAACTCTTAAACCTGTTTTTTGTTTTTAATTAGGAAATCTCATATGAGATTTATTACAACATAATGCTTAGTACAGAGTATTAGTACAGAGAATATTGTATGGTATAACAAAAATATTAGTTACAATATAAAAATCGAAAATTCTT
This sequence comes from Lasioglossum morio, assembly GCA_916610235.2. Taxonomy (NCBI): domain Eukaryota; kingdom Metazoa; phylum Arthropoda; class Insecta; order Hymenoptera; family Halictidae; genus Lasioglossum; species Lasioglossum morio. The sequence goes on from OU744323.1 coordinate 1,989,801, forward strand.
AGGCACGTAGGTTACATGTATTTAAAAAGGCTATCATATATACGCAAGATTTAATATTAGGTTCAGCTATTAAGCAGCCTATGTCCAATGGCAATTGAAAACCTGCTCTAGTAAGGTTTTGGATAAGTTTGATCCTCTGATGATTCATTTTGTGTGGAAAATAATAATTTTCTTCCTGCATTGCACCATACTGGAATGGAATAAAAATTTATTTTCCGTCCAGATTAAAGATAATGTGACAGCATGTTTAAATTCATTTAGCGTTTTCACCGATTCAAATAACACCTACCTCATTCGTTTTTCATAAATACATAAAATCCGCTTTCCAATTATAATGAATTAAACTCCCTTGAATTTCATATCAAATTTTTCATACATGACGATAATCTAGAAACAGTCTCTTTAATTGTAGAGATCGGTGGATAACAATTCTTCATAAAAACACGCTATTAGCAAACAAGATCGAAATCAATGTTCGAACATTCGTACAACGTGTACAAGAAACGAAGACAAAGTTAACACATTGACCCATATAATGACTTCGCATGAAACGTTCATAAATAACGTGTAGTCGATGATAAAAAAAATCAATCAAAGTGCAGAGCCGGTAAATCGAGACTTGTCTACAACAAGTAGAAACGGTGAGTCGTAGACAGACACGCTGACGAAGTATTGAGCAATACAGAACAATTTATTTTTATAACAAACGTGAACGTGGCGATCGAAGAACCGTAAAAATCTACAATAATTTTCCTCTATTTCAACGAAAATGTTAACGAAGTTTATTAGGTATACGATTGAAGAGTTTACCTTCTGAGATGCAGAGTTTACTTCTTTTGAACGATAACACCAGGCAGCCAATAACAATTGAATCGGAACGGAATCACTCGGGATTTTCCGAACGAGCGGGAGCGATATTGTCTTTTGGTTTCCACGTGAAAACAGTGTTTGTTCGTCGCGAAGTCGCTCGTCAGAAATAACGTACGCATAACGATCACGGTGCGTCGCGACTAGTTTGAGGTCGTCGCTCACGGACGTTGGCTGGCCTTATAGCTTCAAACTTGTTATAGCTCGCGAGCAGCACCAGTACCAACATCCCGTGATAAAAATCGTGATCGAGCCGCGACCGATCGTCTTCGACCAAAGGAAATACCATCAAGATCATGGACACCCCGCGTCTCGTTTAATGAGGAATTTTAATGAGGTTCGTTCATCGCCTCTGAATGGAACTGTCGAGATAGATAAGAAGTCCCCTGCAGACTGTTAACAGCCATATTGTTTTTATTCGTAAACTTTACGAGACGCAACTTGATTCAGATTCATTCTTATTAAATTAATCCTGGAAATGTTAAACACTCAAGGAAAATATTGAAATTTTTTTATTTTAATTCATATAGTTCGAGTGTTAACGACGGGAATGAAATTTTAAAGATTCTAGAAATTTTAGAGTTTCTGTAGATAAGATATTTCTAATCTAATCAAGATTCTAACCGTAACTATCAACTTGTTATAGGGAAATCAATTAAGCTCGTTTAAATGACGATAATTTGTAAGGATCATTTCTACAGACTCTTCTTTATAACTGATGACTCCGTAAAAGAATATTTTATCCCGTAATTGAATAAATATAAATATATACATACATTTAAATACAGTTCTCCTAAATTTGCCCATAAAAATGTAAATTTATAGTGATGCTTTCATTATGGTAATCATTATACGACAGAAAAAAAATCGATATTGAACCTTGATAGTTGAAAATAAATGCAGAATGTATTATTTTGTAATCTTATCGGACTATATTATAATTTTTTATATTGTGTATCAATTAAAGAAAGAAAAAGTGATGCAGCTACTGAAACAAGAAGAACAGCTAACGTCGGCAGATTATAGCAAATTTTATTTGGCACAGCCTTCGTTCAAGAAGTTGAAAAGCTGGACAGTATCGATAACTATTTACTGAAACCGACAATTTTGTTTACATAGGTTCTGCCAACTAGCAGTAATCATGGCGCCAAGCCTCAGTAGCAAACGTGACTGAACGATGGCTATTAGTTCACCCTCCTCGAAGGAATCAATTCTACTTGAAAAGCAAACCCGCCGGGGAACGTGTGTTTATGTTGCTGTATATTTAGTTAAAACAAGTTTGAGTGCTCGAATAAACAAGAAGCCGTCCAGCCAATAAAATAAATGCTACTTAATGTAGAGCTAATAGACTCGACAAACTCTCCCTATTTTATCTTACGCGATTTTCCTTTAATTTATTTATACAGGATGTCCCGAAAATGTATTTCCTAAAAGAAACAAAACCTCAGGCCATTCGAAGTAACCTTTACCTTTACGAAAATCTTCTTCGCGGCTTGGTTAAGGAGTTATCAACGAAAAACAAGGACCAATCAGAGGACCTGCGCTCTGATTGGTCCGTGTTTTTTCGCGAATAACTCCTTAACGAAAAAGATGCTTCGAATCCAAGGAATTATTGAAAGTATTTACTAAAAATTTGAAACAACGGACCGAAGAAAATTAAATCAATAAACTTCTATTCCTGCAACGTACTATTTCATATTTGAAAAATAGAGTTTCGACATAGAACGATCTCTAAAAAGAGTGTTCCAATGAATTTCGTGAATATCAAGAGCACGCGAGCGCAAGTCGCAACGTGTTAATTCGTATGACGTTTCGTCTCGCGACCTTCCTTCTTTTCTTATTCATTCTGATATCTTCTATCAGCGAAACTACGGATCTACTCGTTTCTTTCGATCTGCCTCTACCAAGGCGATTCCGCGAAACCTTATAAATTTGTCCTTCCGTTGGATCGTAATAAAAAGCTGTAAACAAATATTTCGAAACAGGGGAGTCAGAGATTATTGCATCGCTGCCTCGAGCACAATGGCAGAAGTCGCTCATTTATACAGAATTGACTAATCAAACATGCTACAAACGTTTGCGCCGCGATATCGTATCGGGTGGTAGCGCTTGTACTTTTCAGCCTATCGGATAAAGAAAATAAGTGACGATTGATGATGGTGGCTTTGAAAATAACACCCGTAGTGCGATTCGAGGCGTGATAGTAATTGCAAAAGGGGCGCGTGGCCTAGATGTGAACGTACGTATAAATTTTCTGAACCTTAGCACCTCGCGGTCGTAATTTACGTAAATAACGTGTCGAATCTAATCTAACTGTTCATTTCGTTTAATCGTTACAAATAGAGTAATAGTATTTTGATGTTATGGTTGAAAATGAAGGGTTCAAAGAAATCGACACCATTTGTATTACATCCCTCCAGTGAACTTTCAAAATAAAGTCAATCTTTGTTCAGAGCTTTCACAGAGTAATGACTTTATGCAAAATAAAAATCGAATTTATTTCTCTCTTCAGTAGTTTTATTAAGTTGTAAGAAATGTATTCATACTCCTAAAATCTTGCAATACATTTAACCTCTCGCCCACAGTGATTAGAACGTCTTTGTCCCCAAAAATGTTGTACAAGATAGAATAAAATTTAAATTGTTTGTATGGCTACATTCACTTTAATGCTTAAATATTGATTACGAACGAATCAAATTTGATTTCATTTAAAAAGAAAGGCGCAACATTCGTATGTGTTGATTTGTGACTCGTTAAAATGCGGCATGGGGTTATAAATAAATATTAATTGAAATTACATCCATCCGCTTCTCATTAACCCGTAATAATCGGCAGTCTGGCACTGCCAGAAATTTGTGTAGATCTTCGAATAATTGCAGCAATTGACCTTTTGTGAAAATCTCATGGTGTCGGCTAGTGTAATCGAAATAAAATAAAGTAGGCTAGAGTGGCGATATTAAACCAGTTGAAGAGGGTTGCTTCCGGTAGAAGAAGGAAGTCGGAATGAAATGAAACAATCGGTTAATCGTTGGGTAGTGATCTTGGACGGTCAGGGTTTCTTTAGTTATTTTATTTTTCGGAACGATATCGGTGGCGAGGATCGCCAAGTTCAGATCGCGGAGTGGTCGTCAATGCGGAGCGCAGCTGCGAGTCGATATCAATGGTTGAGAAAATTGCCACGGGTTAAAGAGCAAAAGGCTACGAGATTCGATGGCGGGATTCGAAGCGTCTTCGAGGCTTGTATACGCGCCAGCACACACTGTCCTTCTGCGGCTGTCTTTCCGTTGGTGTGGCACAGACACAGCCGAGCAGTGCATGCCTGCCGGTGTGATTGACATCAGTAAGTATGCCATGGCCGACCGCTCGCAACGTGCTGGTACGATCGACTGCAGCACTGCCCACACTGTCACGTACACACTGTCACGAACACAACAGAGCTCTCTCGCTCTGCCTCCAAGAACGCCGTCGTCCGTCTAGGCTGCCTAGAAAAACCAGCCGAGAAAATCCAGCTGCCAACGCGTTTCCGCCGTCGAACGATCCTCCAGAGCCACGGCTAGGGAAATCACCAGATAGAAATCCTCCGCGTCTCTTTCTCTCGTTCTCTCAATTCCGTTTGTTTCCACTCGATTTCGGAACGAAACAACGAACTGGTTATGCAACCGGCGAACAGGTATAACAGGTGGTGGTGGTGGAGTCGTAGAACAAATATAGTGACTTTCTTGGAAACGCCCGTTGTGGGTCGACAGATCCTTGTTAAGGTGGGATCTCCTTTGCGCACCTGGACGCACCGTTTTATTATCCATACTCCGTTCGTCGTAGCTCTCTGCTGTGCCAAATATACCAATGTTTCGTCACCTTTTCACGTGTTTTCTACATTTCAGGTAGATAGAAAACCTGCACTCTTTACTTAGCATCCCCTCCTCGAGGGGACGGACACGAGGGTTTTACCCACAAAAACGCCTAAGCTGGCCGAGAGAATTTTTCTGACGCGGGCGAGGTAAACGATACATGTTGCCTCGTCTGGCCGATTCAAATTTAGTGCAACTAAATCGTGGATTAAACAGTCACGGAAAATCCGAACTGTATTGTGTTTGGTATCGTTTTAATCGGAAAAATGTTGCGAATGTACATCAGAAAGTGGAATACGATGGATTTGCCAATATTTGGGCAAAACAGACCGTGGATTTACTCATATTTCAATCAAACGGAATTCTCTTTAAATAATCAATTATATCGATCGTAATTGTTAAATATTTTTAAATTAATCCATTTTTAATCTAATAGCTACTTTGAAAAAGTGCCTAACGTTTCGCTTCTACTTTGAACCTTTTTCAAAGGTAAATTCCGTTTGCTATTAACTTTACTTGTGTAACTTAAACGTTGAATTCATATGATTTGATTTGTATAAAACACTGGTTCGAAACGTACTTTATAAGTACGTACTTTGGAAACGCAATTCCCTTTATAAGACCACAACTTTACTTGACTTTAAGAAAGCACATGTATATGGAATATCCTGCGAAATAATCTACAATTAGAAAGAAATAAGTTCTGCATGTTAAAAGAAAAACATTTTTCGCTAATAAAGTAGATAGAAATAATTTTTTAATGAATTTCAGTGGAAATTTCATCTCGATATTTCTTATATGTAGTACTATATTGGAGTGCAGCGTTCATTTCAAATAATTTTAATGTCGCCAATGTTCAAATGTCCATCCTCATTCTTTTCAATCTTTCAAAAAGTGACCCATTATGAAAATCACGGCACTTGTTTAAAACAATTGCAAAAGAAATAATAGAAAAAAAACCATTTTTTTCAAGTAACAACATTTTGAGTAGACACAGCTATGTTTTAATTTTCATTCGTGTTTGATTTATGGTAGATGTAGGTTATCCAGAAACGTCGACAGTAGATTGTACATACTTCTATTATTTTCCAACTAGAAGACCTTGTGTGCAACAGTCAAGGCCCAAAATGAATCAGTGTAGTCCCTGAATCATGGACGTTCGACATTCCAGAATTTGATCGTGTAATCGAATTATCTTTTACAAGACACAGCGAATAGTTGGTGTTAGAATTCTTAATGGTAGTTCGAAATGACGATCTTAGGTAACAATGTTAATTCTTGGATCAAGAGAACGATCATTTCTTGCGCAATAACATCGGTGGAAGGATTAGAATGAATATCGTTGATGTAGGACTTCCCATATGGATTATTGAGACCAAGTTCGCGTCCATTCACTTGGTACAAAGCTACATTGTAAGAAATTGAAATTCCTGTACACAGAACGCGAGCCGGTTTACACTCGGTCAACATTCCTACGCACAAAACTGCTACACCGTTAAATGTAAAAGTTCATCGTTCACGACGTTACATAACGAGTGTGCAATTCCATCAGCTCGCCGTAATGATCCATAAAATTGGCGACTTTCGATGTACCTCGGGGATTTTATTATTCAATACAAAACTTGACACCTGGTGTGCGCAATTTTTTATAACTTCGGCCGATTCTCGACGTTAATTCTCAATAAATGTCTAGTCACTTAAAGGATATAACTGTGATTCGTAACCTTCGTCGCATTCCGTCCACCACGCGGCAACCAGAAGCTTCATCCATTATTACTTAGCACCTAGAATTCAAGGAGAGGTAAGAAAAATATTAAATCTCTCGAAGAGCATCCTGCATCTTCCCCAAAAGAGTGAACAAAAATTCTCCATCATCGTTCAGCCACCTATTTGCACAAGCATCTTCATCCCTTATTATTGCTCAGCATCCAAACTTCGAAAACAGCTCTATGAAAAAATATAAAAAAGTCTGAACTACCTGAAGATTATGCTAACAGCACGCGTCAATCCTGCAGAATAAAACCAGCAATCCTACATTTTCCCTAAAGGGTGAGCAAAAATTCTCCATTGCTATCCTAGACAAAGTTGATGTCCTTGGCGCACCGGTTCGATCAATTTAATCGAAAGCAATTTTGCAATATATTCACTTCGACGTTTCGTTCTTTGTTTAGACCCTTTTCAAGAAAATAGTGATCGCGTCTGTGAATTATTAAAAAAAAAACACAAAAATTGATTTTCTGTTGATGAGAACACGTTTAAAATAATTTTTTAAATATGTCAACATACTTGCTTAATGAAATAATTTAACACATTACCGACCGGTAATTATTGCATATTTTTGAAAAATGTATGGTACATGGCTAAATTTTCATTTAGCATTTAGTATGAACTAACTAAGTCACCCTCAATAACGTCGTCCAATAGTTTCATTTAAGATTGCAATGTCAAAGAAAATTTCTATGCTTTTTTTTGGTACAGCAGAATTATTGAAAATCCTATTAATTACTAAATATATATATTTGGTATATATTTGCTAAATGTATTTAATCAATTACTAAACATTTAGGTACTGTATAAAGTAATGTACCAATTTCATATTCATAAAATTGCAAAAATCATAAGGTATAGAAATATTCTACATCGGAAGAAATGTTTAATTTTCCAATTAAAATAGCTCCGAGTGCAAAGGGTTAATAGGCTTCCGGTCGGTAAAGTGTTAAGAATTATAGAAAAACAACAGCACCTACTGTGCTCGTGTCTCGTAAACTACTGAGACAAAACAATGAAACTCTCCAAAGTCACGAATCAGATAATCAATCAATGCGTAGACCAATCGATATTCGGTAAGTCTATCCTAGACATCGAAAACAGTTAGGAAAAATGTGAGAAAGTCTAGATCACCTGCAGGTAACGGACACGTGTCAGCCACTCGAATGCACCAGAAGTTGGTGGTCCCATCGAGGTTGCGTGAAGCGCAGCAAAGGATGTACATACAGCGATCCCGTGACACGTGTGACGTAACGTAACCCTGTTCCCCGAAGGCCGCGGTTTTCACCAGGTTCGATCTTCCTGTAAGATGGTATCGTTTCACCCGAAAAAACCGGTACGACGCCAGCGAAGGCGAAATGCTGCCTACCCCTCCCCTGTTTCCCTTCGTTGGAGGGGGACGTTAGTCGCATAAGGAGGATTCGATGTCATGCACGATGACGACGATCCGCGGACGGCAAGGTTCCCCGCCACTTTTACTTTCGTTGAATAAACACGCAGGGAGAAGACAGCGAAGACCGGCCTGCGGATGAGAACGATCGAAATCGGCCGCTGCACGGCCGCCGCCGCCGAAAAACTTTCATCCGAAAGGCCACTTTCCTCGCTTTCTTATCGGAGAGTGAAAGACACCGGTTCTTTCACTCCAGTTCGAAGATGACGCAGAGAACGAGCCCCGATCACAGTAGTGCTCACTCAAATTCGAATCACTCGATATCTGGGCTAATACTGCGGGGAAATGTTATAATCGGAGCCGCAGTGGCGTCACGAAGCTGTACCGTAATCTGTTAATGGGGATCCTATCAGGATCTTAAAGTACGCTACTACCGATAGCCCCACCGGTTACGTCATCCCCTTCGAAACGCTTAAATTTACACGATCCATCCCCCACCAACTAGTACCCAGAACGGTTCCTATCGCGGTGGATAAGTAAAGAGAAAATCTACAAATTTGAAATTATGTATATGTCAAATACGCTGTTTTTCTATTGATTTTAATTTATATGTCAAATACGCTGTATTTATATTAACCCAAATGCAAACCTTCATAACCCCCAAAGGGGAGTTACATTAAACTCAATAATAAAAAAAAAGAAAAAAGTAAAGAGAATAAAACTGGCAGAGGACAAGGTAATGAAGCGATATAGAAAATTTTTCATTTTCATCTTTTCTTTCCAAATCGACTACAGGGGGATTGTCGAGATCCTTCCGATCAAAACGAGTCCAAACACGACACGAATCGGACTAGTTTTATTTGCCATGTAAATAACAAAATGGAGGAGGCGCGTACGATTCTTTGTTTGGTGTTTGGACTCGTTTGAATCGGGAGAATCGCGACAGTCGATTGGTGCCACGTTTGGAACTGTACGATGAAAATAACGTATTTTTGAAATTCTCGTTCTCGCAAGAATTTCACTTCCGTTTCCTATTGGTTCGCGAATCGGAGTGAGCACTACTGCGATCGGGAACCGAGCCGAACCAGCGACATCGAAAGTGAAATCGCCGAAGAAAAGGTGACGCGCGTCGCCTTCTCCCGTTCCTTATTTGGCGCACGATTTTTTTCATCATTTCACGCGTGCATGTGCGAGAGACTTATGCCGTTACGTAACCAACGGCCGGGGTTGATCGGCCGATTTACGAGAGACTCTTCCGCATCGGTATCGCCGCGCCGACACATTTCGTAACCGACGATTTTCCCGACCCCCGTCGCAATTAGACGGGCTAATTAAATCCTCTCGACACCGAGCGAGACACTCGATCATCGAGCAGCTATTATACTTACTTTCGTTTCCATCGGTCGATCTCTAAACCGTACGATTCCATGGTGTAGTACCACCTATATGATATTGGCGCTACAATTTCGATCAAAGATATACAAATTAGCAATTTTGCAGTATTATCATTTCAACGTTTCGGTTCGGTTTTCAACCATCATCAAAAACTGTTTAGTGTCTGATTTAACAAGTGTTATTTCATATTTCGTTGCACTCATCCTAGGAACTCAAATGCTTCACAATTAATTAATTATGAGGGTGCTATAATAACGTAATTTGCCATTTTTGTAGAGGAATTTTAAGAAAGTTTAATCCAATGAAATCTTATTTTTAGTAATCTCCAGTTTTAACGATTGTAAATTTTGTATATGCACTATATGATATCGGCGCGACAGGTTCGATCAAAGATAAAGAAATGAGCAATTTTGCAGTATTATAATTTCAACGTTTCGGTTCGGTTTTCAACCATCATCAAGAAAAGTCCGCGTCTGTAAAAATTAATGTAATAGAATTTGTTATTCATTAAACTGACTATTTAATAGTTATGACAATTAGTCAGTTCAAACCTTCTTATTGACAAACACCATTTTATTTACTTTGATTTTCATTCTGTTTTCTCACAATTAGCAAGTATATATAACTACCTAATTGTCACAACTATTAAATAGTCAGTTTAATGAATAACAAATTCTACTACATTAATTGTTCACAGACGTGGACTTTTCTTGATGATGGTTCAAAACCGAACCTAAACGTTGAAATTATAATACTGCAAAATTGCTAATTTCTGTATCTTTGATCGAACCTGTAGCGCCGATATCATATAGTGCATATGCAAAATTTACGATCTCTAAAACTGGAGATTAGTAGTACCATCTGCACATTTCCACTGGATATTCCTCGTTCCCTTTCATCGATCTTCGCTCTGGATCTTCGAGTGAAAGTAAGCGCGGACACCGCAGCGAGATCTTTCGTGGATTCGTGACCCATGGAGATTTTTATGCGACCAGATTTATGGGCTACGGGAATTTTTAGAGATTTCAATTATTCTATATTTTTGGGTGATTTTTAGGCTACTCGGAAACATATGATATTTACATTTACCTTTCACCATTTTTTTTCGAAAATTCACGCTTTCTCGACGACTTCCTATACGTTCACACTTTTTGATCAATTTTTCACAAATTTACAGCGCTCGCAACTGACTCTCCTTTGTTTTCGTTCGCAATTCCGACCCACAGCAATTTTCCCAAAATTTGCTTCACCTTCTGACATATACAAAAAGATTACAAGTCGTTTAATCCAATTTGAAACAAGTTATTAATTTCTCAAGTGTCTGCCTACTGTATGTCTGAACAAATAGAATTTGTTGGGATGACGAGGTTGGGCGATCAAATGCTACTTTATATATTAAGTGTTTATTCAAAATCGACGACACAATGACACAATAAAATAAACGTATATCGGTTATAATTTGTTACTTTTTGCATATGACACACTATCCTACTTTATGACTGTTACATTGAAATAGAAATACCGACGGTTAGAAAAAATCAATAGACTGTGGGAACTGCGACTAGCTCGGTAGGCTGGCTTGGGCCGACTGACCCATTCCTTTGTAGGCCCTTTAATGCAGAAAAAATGGCGACGCTTGAGGTGCAATAAATGGCAGGTCAAAAAAGGACCTTTCCTTCTCCGTATATTCCGTGCATTTCGATGTAAACTCCAACAGAATGAAATCAACGCAGCCTCAGTAATTATAAATTAAAATTTTACCAGGGTACAAACAGCACTTGATTATACAGAAAGGAACCCAGAATTAAATTGAAAATCTAAAACTACATGCGTGAACTTTGAAAACAAATGGTCTCAAAGGTATCAGATTTGCCAAAGTTTGATCAGTACTAGAAATCCCTATTTCACATGTATCTAAATACTCGTGTACACGTGTATTTCAGGTACTCCGGTACGTGTCATTTTAAGTACACGGGTATACGTGTACTATTTCACATATACATAAATACACGTGTGTTTAGGTGTTTTGATTTGTTTGAATTTTTAGGACACAGTTACTAATTTTCAAAAGCAAAATATGGGTATACATAAATTAATATGAATGTTCTATAAAATTATACGAATTAAAAATGAGGATCCATTAATACACGTGTATTCAAATATACATACGTGAAATAGTACACGTGTACCCGTGTACTTAAAAAGACACGTAGTACGTGTATTTGAATACACGTGTGTTATTAATACACGTAGAAAACCAGGATCTCTAATCAGTAGCAGACTCGAACTGTGTCGATGATAGATCTCGGTGATCAGCTCTCGATCGTCCAGTTCCCACAGCCAGCTCGGCTCGCAAAGACCGTCTCGGATGCATTATTCCGGCATTAGTCCAAGGTGAATTACTCGGAATGTCCTGTCGATCTTGCGTTTCCTCTCGGCAGAGCGCGGCGCGCTATCACGCAGAGTGTATCCCGAGAGAGTGAAAGTTCCCGCGTCCACGCGTGTCGTGTTTTTGGCATTGGGCGTTGGGATTGGAGGGTCTCGGTTGGTATCGAGGTCACTGGTGCCACCACCACCAAGCACCGTGGATCCACGACTTCGGTGGATCGCGTGGCCCAAAAACTTTGGGCTGTGCGAGGCGTTCACTTCGGCTGCTCCGCGCGGACCGTTTCGAACTCGTTCCTTCCGGGCCTACGGCAGTCGATCTTTAACCATCCTCGCGATCGCGGAAGTAACACAATAACCCTCCCGAACATCCTCGCGATCTACGAATCCTGGATAATGGATCCTTCAGTGTCGACCAAGATCCACGCGTCGATCTTCAGTGTTAGAGAAAAGTGACTACATGCGGATCCTAGTTTTGCGTGCAGGTGATCCATCGTGTCTTGTTCGATCGTCGTCGCAGACCATGTGATCTAACCGTGACCTTAACCGTGAATCCACTGGAAATTCCCTAGGAATTAGGAGAAACCGGTGGCATCTTCTTTTTTGGATACTTACGTGGGCTCGAAACTGTGACTTACCATGTGCGCGAAGATGAGTGTGCTGCAAGGTCGTCACATAGGTAAGAGATCTATTTTAAACGGAATTTAGCACGTGCTAACAACCCGAGTGATCGTGTAACATCGCGAACACACCGCGGCCAATATTTGGGGAAAATCGGGATTTGGATTTAGCTGGGGAATTTGGAGCAACCTTCGGATACATCAAACTATGAATGCGCTCTCTGTGATGTCTCTGAAAATATTCTACCGCCACGACGAGAGTGTTATTCGACACGATAGTTGTTTCAATTAGAAACATTATTTGCGAAGTAAACAATGTGTGGTGGTATCAGCGCACAGGTTCGATCAAAGTAAAAAAATACAAGCAATCTTGCAATTAACAAAATCCCAACGTTTCGATCCTGATATATATACATCATTTTCAAGAGAAGAATGTTTTTATGCGTCGAAAAAATTAATGTCACTGTAATATGTGTTAAACATGCAAAGTGTTTCATATTCTTTGATCTGTTTAACACATATTATAGTGATATTAATATTTTAGACGCATAAAAAAATTCTCTTGAAAACGTAGGGATTTTGTTAATTGCAAGATTGCTTGTTTTTTTACTTTGATCGAACCTGTGCGTTGATACCACCACACATTGTTTATTTCACATATACGATCGGTACAACATAATTTATATTATTTTCGAAGTACTTGCAGAAGTCCATTAGAACACAGAACTGTCACATAAATTATAAAAATAACAACAGTCCGACAAAGTATGCAATTAAAGTAAAGATCAAGTATACAATAAACAAAAGAGAAAACTATATGAAAATTCTGCTGGACGTGCATCAGTAGACAACGAATCTTAATGCAAAATAAATATTTCTCAGCAGAATCGCAATAAACCGGAGTTGCATAGAAATTGATTTAATACGTTCAATAGATTGATTATTTTAATATTTTCAATTGGACCTACTCGTTTTCATCGGAACTGTCGTAGCCACAACAATTAAAAGAGAAAACGATTAATCGCGTTGCATGGACTACATTAAAATTCTCCGGGCCGCATATCAGTTTCATTGGATTAGTCACGATTCTCTCAAACGGTTCGTCGACTTTCACTCCGCTTCAATGACGGAAAATTCAATTATTCCTCCCCGGGCAAAGTTTCTCGGTGGGTTCTTTTTATTTTCTTTTTTTTTTCGTTTCCTTCTTATAAAAGTTTCCGTGGCTCGATAACGCGACGCGAAGAAGTTCGCGGAATCGGTGTCCCGTGGTGCAACGAGGTGTCAGTTCGTCAGCGTGTCCTCCAGGTCAATAACACCGCGTCGCGATTTCACAATTGCACGCTTGGCTAATTGCAAATCACAATTGCGACTCCGCGACGCGACCGAATGCGCACTGGCGCAGAATACTATTCCCGCAGTTGCTCTCTATCTAACTGGCATCGGAGACGCGAAATAGAAATTGTTCGCGGAAGGCGGACGAACGATTGTTACAATCATCATTTAACTACTGCCGAATTAAAACCGCGAGATTGTGCTACATTCGTCGTTTCAGACACCGCGCGATTTTCCGTCCAGTTATTCCGAGACCGTTGTTGTGCGTTCACTAAGAACGTTACGTACATTTTTTACTTTTAGATAACTTATCCCTAGACTGCAGATTGATGCAATTTAACATGGTAAAATGATTAAAACCATTTCACAGTCTCAGTATATTATTTTGAATATATTAAGATCATTAAAGAACGAAAGAAACTTTATATTAATATCTAATGATTCATCCACGAAATAAGAAATTTATTTGAAAATATATATATATATATATATGAAATTATAAATGTTCATTCGTGATCACAATTTACTTTATGAATTTAAAACTTTTAGATTAGAATGTGGACGATGATCAATGCTCGGAAATAAGAAATTTATTCCAATATATATGAAATTATACATGTTTATTCGTGATCACAATATACTTTATGAATTTAAAACTTTTACATCAGAATGTGGGCGATGATCAATGCTCGAAATAAGAAATTCATTTCAAGAAATTATACATGTTTATTTGTGATGACAATACACTTTATGAATTAAAAATTTTTACATTAGAAGGTGGACGATGATCAATGCTCGAAATAAGAAATTTATTCCAATATATATGAAATTATACATGTTTATTAGTGATTACAGTAAACTTTATGAATTAGACATTTTTATAATATAAAAATATGGACAACGATTAAACGACAGAAGCATCACGACGAAGAAAAGAAAATGTTCTGTGAATATCGTTATTATCAATACTTTTTTCGTATGGCACTTCTATGGGAGTGTCGACACGTTCCTCTGTAAATCAAGCACGAAATTGTAGTTCACGGAAGTATAGGATGAAAATCGCTTTAGCGATGCATAAAATTCGCTGAACGATGACACCCATAACCGGTCGATTGTATTTCATCGGAGGGATATGAAACTCGAGCTTTTATCACGCGGAAGTAGCGGCCAGTGTAATTTGCTACAATATTTTCTCGGCGGATCGCGAACGATCGTGTCGTGGTCGCAGCACGGTCGATTGCGTAAACGATAGAAACCTGGAACCACCGGTGGGGTTCGTCGTTGCTTCGCAACAACGTGGACTTTTGCTCCAGATTGCAACAGATTCGAGGCTGTGTACCAGAGACCTCGGTGAACACCGTCTATCGTGGCCGGTGAACTTCACGGGGATTTTCTTCCATCGAAATATCAGAACAGTTTTGTACTGGAACAACGAGAGGCCGAGGATTGTTCTACGGGCTTCGCACGATTTCGTCACTCGCTCGATTCTGTTGCAATGTTTAGAGCCAGCTATGCGCTGACCCGACGAAATCACTTTTTCCGTGATACACTAATCGCCGGAACTGACCATGGAAATATCGGGCCGGACACTAACCTTAGACCTGTCAATATACCGAACGAATGTTTCGAATCACTCGTTGATTTTTAACCTATCGTTATTATATCAAATATTAACTAGTCGAATCATATTTCTAAACAGATTTAATCAAATAAATCCGCACAACATCCGCCGTCTAATTATCATTAAATAAATGAATATAGAATTTCATATTTCAACTATGATTAGTAGGAGATAAATAGATCTTCTCGTTCATGTATTTACTGTTTTTAATTCCACCTACTCTTTTTGTCACGAATTCATCAAGTTTGCAGACTAGTGGTATCAGTTATTGAAATAACAATATAAAATTGCAAAGGAATGAGACAGTTCACAACCAGCATCGTTAGATAAATTAAATCAATAAAATTGATCTTTAAACGAAGTCTCGAAAATTGAAAAATATTATTTATAAAACTCATTCCAGAAAACTCATCTTAGAACGAAACAAGTATAATCCTTGTAATTACCGACTCTAGAAGTTTCACTGTAAAATTGTAAAGTAATATCACCCTGTTTCATTAATCGTGAACCCTGGTGCTTTTGACTCAAACTGTATAAAACCGTCCACTCAATCCCTTCCGACCCAATTAGTGTCTTTCATAGATGAGCAAAACTGGCTTGCAGCCGTTCATTAGACTACCGGGGCCTTTCACCTATAATTCTATACGTTGGATACAAATTTATTATACTATCAAAAGTGGTTCTCAGGTTTTTTCGGGATTTCACTCGTATAAAATCATTTTCTCAAGCAAACAAGAATTTAACTCTTTCATCGGCGACGAATCAACAAGTTTATAAATGAAACTCGACACAGGATGATGAAAAAGTTTTCTATTTTACCACGTTTTTTTAATAAAATAATCGCTAAAATAGCAATTGAATCTATTGAAACAGTAAATACTGAATTCATTCGCTTTTCAAAATACATAACTCTTCCATAAAATGCTTATGTCTAAACATATTATTTCATGATAAATTAGGAACGATATTCAAATAAACGTATCCTATATTGGAATGAGTAGTCGTGCGGGAAGAATTTGCATTTAATAATATTAGATTGTGGAAGGGTTGAAGGGTGTGCGAATATTTTTGGATAAGCAACTATATACGGCGCGACGGGATGCGAAATTCGATGTTTCCACGCGGCTCGTCGGCTTATGACACAACATGGCAGAGCTTGCCGTAGGAAAAGTAAGGTAAGGCCAGTGGTATAATAGAAACTTTCACTGCGGAGGTTCAACGTACCGAGCGGCGACTCTCACTGGCCGTTCTCACTGGTTGGCCCGACTGTGTGTATCGGCCGAGCATCCAAAAGACACGATTCCCGTGTGTCTGCTCGGCTCTCGACGAAGCCATTTCCCTCTTCCTCGCCGCGTGCCGACACGTAAGACGAATTAAGAGGGAATATTTATAACGTTGCCCCATTGTCGCGCGCCGCTCGCCGGAGAAATTTCTCGTTGTGCGTGGGTAAGTCGACCCTCTGCCTTCCTTCCTTCCTTCCTTCCTTCCTGCCTCCACCTTTCCACTTTTCTTCCTTCCTTCCTACATTTTACCCTCTCTTTCTTGTACCCCGTAACAGTAAACGGCGACCTATTGTCGGTGATCCCAGCGCCCAGCTTTTCCGCCGCACGAGTTACGGTAGGTGAGAAAAGTACTTAGCACACTCTTCTCTCCACTTGAAAATTCACTGTCAAATATTTTTCTAATTAGCAGACTGCGGATCTTTATACAATGAAAATTGCTCGCACCAATTGCAAGTGACTGGAACCATATAAACAGTTCATTCTAACTGGAACCATTTCTTTTTTTTTTTTATTGGAAATCTTAGAGAAGATTTATTACAACATTGGATATAAATGTACAAACATACGGGAAGAGAAAAGAAAAAAAATAAGCAGTATACAATACATAACGAGTATAAAAAACATAAACGTAAAGATCTGTGAAATAACATTATCACAATAGGATAACACCTAGACTCGCAGATTACATTTGTTTAAAAAGGTTATAATATGGTGACAAGCCCCGATGTTAGGACCCGACAAAAACATAGAAATAACTTAAACCATTTTAACAAGAAAAATAGTTCCTACTTTTTGGATCTTTCATTCATTTGTTTTTTTTCTAAGATGCTTTTGCATGAACTATCGGGTGGGAAAGATTGAAGCTTCTCCTTTGCGGTAACAGGAGCGAACGAAATTCAGCTCGACTTGGATATTTATATTTGTAACAGTCTTTAAACATGTAAATTTACACGGTTCGGTTGTCTTATCAGTATCCGCAATAATAATGAGCAGCAACCTTTCTACGAAGTTACGGTCAACCAGAAATATTTCAAAAGCCGAATATGTCTTCATTGTTCTCAGTATAGGTTTCTCCTAAATTACGAACAAACGGTAACTGTATTTAATTTCAACCAAAATTTGTGGTTTGCAAGACGCTTGAAAACTTGGTGGTGTTTAAAACCGAATTTTCAATGAATATTTTATTTCAATTTCAACGGAATCCCAGATTACAAAAAATCTCAATGCAGAAGTAATTACATTCTCGATGGTACAGTCGGAGGTGTAGTAAATAAAATAATTCGTTAAATAATAAATTGTTCGAGGTCCCAGTTCGTTATCATTTTTTAACAAACCACACGTGGAAAAGTATGATAGTTTCGGTGCGCTCGGACCGTTTAGTCACTTAATTACCATTCACCGGTCGACAAGCTATTCACCGTTTCCGCTGATAAGTCGATTCGAAGGTGGAGACGTGAAAAATAGAACTGTCACGCATCCGCGAAGACGGTCAGATAAGCGATAACACGGCTTTTCAAATAACGGTACCGCGCGAGCAGATAAAACGTGCGAAGCCCGCTCGAAGCGTCTCATGCGCGCCACGATAGCACGAATTATCCACCATGTTAAGTACATCCATAATTCTTGAACTAATGTCGGCACGGTTAATCTCTTTACCGTGGAAATGGTAAACACTCGGCTGTTATAAACCGAGTATCAACCAGCAATTAACACGAGAGTGAAAGTCCTATAAATGCGAGTTGGGAAAATGTTGATGCTGTTGTAATCCACGAAAATAATAACAATTATATGTATAATACGTTACTATAAAATGTACAAGACGTGTAATAATTAGAATTCCATTCTATACTAATTCTTTTCTTCGTATGAATACGAAATTGATATATAATACCTCACAAAATACTTAAACGTTTTGTAGTTGATTAGACACCAACATAATTAGTAATGTAAACAATATTTTGAATAATGGCACTCGACTGCTAAGGATAATAATTTCCTAAAACAGGGAGAAAAATGCATAATCATCGTGTGTTAGAAAAATTGATAACCGAGAACAGATACTTACAATAAAACGAAGAACTAAAATAAAGGAATTGTGCTTGAATGAAATTCTCAGTTTCTCAATTGTAATTTGTCATCGAAGAGCCAGTTCTGACTTCTGGGTGAGCTAAAGGCAAAAAAGAAAGTGGTTCCCGCGGCACTAAAATTCTGGCAAGTCCCTAGAACCTGGGTGAATTCGATAATTGCAAGGTAAAAATGTGTTCGCGTCGGATTCCACCGCAGATTAATCTCTGTTAATTCACTTTCCCCGTGGTTTGTAATTTTGACGCTCGCCTGGGGCATCTTTTTACGCTCGAGGCCCTCAATCTTGCGGGCAGCGTTTAAATTATGCCATGAAGTTTCCTGGTCGCTGGAGGAGCCATTATTTTATCCGCGGCTCATTACCATTGTCAAGAATTCGTTTCCTCTTGCACGACGCGAGATCGAATCGTGCGCGGTCGAACACGGGAGCTCGGGATAGAAAAAGGAGGAAGACCAGGTGAAACAGAGAGGAACAGAGAGGAACAGAGAGGAACAAAGAGAGAGAGAGAGAGAGGACCTAGACTTATGGTGGGAGGGAAGTAGACCTAGGATGTCATGGCGTGGGAGAGTCACTTTCACCGTCGCCGGCCCCTATAGCGGTAAAATCTACATGGCACAGAAAATTACGCGTTCTGTTACAATCGATTCACCGATGATGGTACCGACCTGACGGAAATATGTCACGTTGAACTCGCCAGGTTTTCTGTTTCCTTCATTAAAAAATCTCCATGATTCGTTTCAGATCTTTCTCGCGGTACTTTTTATAAATATTACCCTTGGAAATCTCTTCAACCCTTCTGCTTTACCCTATTCCAATCTGTTTTATTTTTATCCTACCATTATTGTACAATATTGAATATCTTAACAATTTAAATTAGTACATTTTTCTATTCAAGTGAGTTTATACATCTGTTTTCGTTTTTAATACCTTAGTGTTTTCTGCTTGTTCGGGAATGTGTTTACCTAACCATATATTAATTAATTGATAAATGCTTACAGACGCAATACAGAAAATGTACATACTTGAAAATGGTCTATATTCAGACCGAAACGTTGAATTAAATTTCATGTGATATTGTTGCAAATTTGTTTATTGTCTCCAATTGATCGAACCAGTGCGCCAATAACATTAATTGTAGTTTTGAACAATTGTCGATCGAGATACAGAGAACTGTTAATATTGAATATCATTCGGCATCTGTTACAACATATTAAAATTCAACAAAATGTCTGCACTTGTGATTCAAATTCTGTTCAAGCTGAAATTGTGTTAAGATTCTCTTGGTTGGATCATTTTACCTGGAATTTATAGCACAGTGGTGTTTTTAAGAAACGTTTTTAATACTCTTATTCATTCAAGCATTAGAATACAAGATCTTGCAGAATCGAAATAAATTCGGTCTTGTCATTTTTATAAGGCAACACATGCCAGTCACTGTTAGTGCTCCGACGATTCGATGTTAATGAGTTCCGAGGTAAACATTAGGCCTCCCCGCTAACGAAGAAGGAAAATATTGTTCCGCGAAGGTTTAATGAAACACGCATACTTCGCATAATTGTCAGATATGGAAATTTTATGAAACTGCTACCAAATAGAATCGTCTGATTTTATTCATCGTGAATTGATCTGTCACGAAACAGACATTGGAGATCTTGAATATTCTTCATTAAAGTATATAACAATATACGAACAATTTTATTAATAAAATAAGTAAAGCTCAATTGTTGCCTCTTGTTAATAACTTTCGTTAATGAGATTTCAGACGAATGTTTCAGCCATCTACTAATTATCTCGCAGGTAATTACATTTTAATAATGACGCGAATACTAGTTCTACGAATCAGGCCAGCTTATTAAAAAATTGATTTCACTGCTCTACTCCGTTGATCGTTGCATTAATATGTCCTTAATAAATTATTGATGATTTTCACTTACCGTTGAATGAATTGCGTAACGCGATTTCCTGTTGTGATAATTATCACGCCTGCTCAGCGTCTGAAAAGTAGATCTGAAAAATAATTAGGTTGTTTGTCTGCCGCATACGCGTAGAGGGAACAATAATATTCGTACCGCGATCGAAAATTTTGCCACAACCGCTTATCCTATGTAACGCCGATCATAGAACATTCTACTTTCTTGTTATATAAAATTAAGTCTCTAACCTTTCGTTTCCTTATGTAATCGGTGTACTCGCGGAACCGAATGTTGG
The DNA here is from genome assembly GCA_916610235.2 of Lasioglossum morio. Classification (NCBI taxonomy): domain Eukaryota; kingdom Metazoa; phylum Arthropoda; class Insecta; order Hymenoptera; family Halictidae; genus Lasioglossum; species Lasioglossum morio. The sequence continues at coordinate 2,010,600 of OU744323.1, forward strand.
AAACGTCAACGTGTTATATGTGTTTGTTGACATTACGCGAGAAGATTCTCTCTCTCTCTCAACAATTTTATACACTTATAATAAAATATGTAAATTATATAGAATATTTAAATTACTGCAGAAAATGCATTATTGTAAAGAGGATATATTTGAGCGAATAGTGCGGTGTTTTATTCCATTATCATTTTATTTTTCATTCATTACAATATCTTTTTAAATGCCATTTTACCATCGTTGGCCATATTCTATAATATTATACATTAGAATCAGAAAAATCGTTTTATTCGACGAGTACATTGTGCTTAATAACCGTGTCTGAAAGTCTACAGAACCAGCAGAGAATTACAAGATTCATAATGAATGGAAGAGTACTCGTTTAAACTAATTTGAAAAGACAACTACCATTAATGGTTACGCAAAGCAAAGTTTCATTAATATAATTGATCATATGTAATTGCTAATAATTAAAGGAACGATTTCTTTGGATATTTGCACGATAATATACACCTCTATCATTAATTACAAGATCTGGTCTCGTACGGTCGGTCGATAACGTTATTAAAACAATGGAGAAGAATAATGAATGTACAATTATTACGTAGCCACTGTCTGCGGCGTAATTTAATGCGCATAATATTCATTCCGAAAGACGTCCACGGACCGATTGGAAATAATGAAAATCTATTTCTCAGCTTTCAAATACTGATAGAAATAACTCGTTTAATCTTGTTCCCGATGTTCGTAACGCATCTAAAACACGGTAACAATTCGTTACACAACGTCACAATTATCGAGCGAGGTCCGAGGTTCGATTAGAAACACGGGGGCAACGTAACATTCAAGGAAAAGAAAAGCGTTCCTCTTCCTTTTTGCGACGGCATTGTTCGTAAGAGTGCATCACAGTTTCCAGAATGATTCATTTTAACTGTTCTTATATTTTTATATAGATTTCGCTAAAATTTCAAAATCATCAAAAGGCGAACCAAGGCGGGGGCCCGAAATTCTCGGGTACCCTTCCACCCCTGTCTTATTCATAAAGCAATACATGCCACAAATTTTTAGAGATCGGTAGGTTTCGTATCAAGTTAGTGGATGAAACTTCTCGAGAATTCCGAAATAAATATTTCCCTAAACGAAAATGTAGAAGATTGTTTTCGAGAGGAAAAAGAAGACTGGTTACCCCGATCGAAATTTCGTGAAATGTCTGCGAGGCATTCGGATAAGGGTTTTGAAATTTCAAAATCATCAAAAGCCGAACCAAGGCGAGGGGCCCGAAATTCTCGGGTACCCTTCCACCCCTGTCTTATGCCACAAATTTTTGTAGAGATCGGTAGGTTTCGTATCAAGTTAGTGGATGAAATTTCGCTAGAATTCCGAAACAAATGTTTCCCTAAACGGAAGTGTAGCAGATTGTTTTCGAAACGAAAAAGAAGACTGGTTACTCCGATCGAAATTTCGAGAAATGTCTGCGAGGCATTCGGATAAGGGTTTTGTGGGAAAGACGTCGCGGTGGAAGGGTGTCGGTTACGATAGGCCATCGTTGGTGAAATATTCAGACAGGCCTGATAGCCGGGAATCGGCCGAAAAGCCGGTTCGAGCGGAAGCGTCTCTTTAATGAAGCAAATAACACACGGGTGGGTTCTATGCAGGAGGGTGAATCGCATGCCTCGAAAAAGCTTGGCCAAGATAGCGAGCGAGTAGTTTGCTTTGAGCCGGGGCACACACAGTAGAGATATACAGGGACACGCGTGTGTACACACGAGACGGGGCTCGGCGACGGCCTCTCAAGAAGAGACCGTAGGTTAGTGCATTGGCTGCACTTTCCGTCTCGGTGTGTGCATGTGCAGGCCGCTCGTATGCATGCATTGGTTACGCAAGAACGATGGTGTGTGTGAGACTGGTGACCCACATACGGCAGGGAGCAAGGACCCCGGTGCACCACGTATATGCACGCTCGCGGGGCTCTCCCAGTGCCGAGAACAGCGAGAGTGTGTACGCGGTGCATACTGTGCACACATCGTTCTCGCTCGCTCGCTCGCGCGCGCGCGCGCGCCTCTTAGAACGCGCACGCGCGCGACAAACCAACCCTCCCTCATCCCCCCCCCCCCCCCACCTTTGATGCGCCGCGCCGCGAGACTGTGTTGGTGCACGTAGCCGCCATCTGGCGTCGCTCACCATCACCAACGCAACAGTGCACTCGCCCACGTGGCTGGCTCTGCTCCGCAGCCGGCTTAAGCCACTTTCACACGCGGAGACACTTGATGCACTTGACTGACAATGAGAGTGCCGAGAACCGCGCGGGGTGTTTTCGTTAGGCCGCTGCCACCGGATTTTTCTTTCTTAATCGTTCAATGGTCAATACAGACCGCGATACACCCCAATTTTTCTTTCTTTCTTTCTATTGAAATATGTCAAAATTAATCTAATGTTCGATCATAATCGATTCGATATGATTCAATATTGGTATGTGTCAGTTCATTTAAGAAACTGTTGTTTATTTGTTTGATGTATCATTCTATTTTTCTAACCCGTGATCCTCACTTGACGTGTCACATTTAAACCTAAAAGACGTGTTTTCTTTGTGCTCAGTAATTCGTTTGCTTATGTTAATAAAGTTCAGTTCAGTTAATTTCGTTTATTAAATCACATAATCTAATACTTTCAACCGTTGAAGACGGTTCGACACCGTTTTCTTTCGATGCTCTACAAAATTGATAGTCAATGTACAGTGACTCCCACTAATATTCGGACACTCTTAAATAGACGATAACTTTTTTTTATTATTGTACTATACGATTTGAACATTTTTAGGAAGCTAGAGCCATTCGTTTGCTACAGGATATGAAAATAAATTTGGTCAAAAATTGCAATTGATCGGAATTGTAGAAAAAATACTAAAACGTTGCATTTTACAAATATTCCATCATACTGTATCTAAGGTGTATGATACACTCCAGAGATGTATGATGTTCTCCATTCGTCGTATATCATGATTCTATTCTACTTTGTGTACGATGTATGATATTCTATCGTACTCTGTATATGATATACGGTGGACAACACTTGGACACATTCTTAAAAATGATTATTTGCAACATAGAAAATGTTTGCATTGATTGCAAGACACAGGAGCCAAAAAAATGTGATTCTTCTTTTAATTGTCTTATGACGGTGAAACTGATACACTGGTGGCCTAAAATTTTTTCAATATTATCTCCGTTTTAAATGCATAAAATCCGCAGTCTACTGATCACCATAAGAAATTGTTAATGTTCTTTCCTATTCATAGATGATCGAATAAATCGTTCGGAGTTTCAGTGACTTTCACGAGCCCGTCGAACACAAAGCAAATAGCACATTTTTGTTGCAGAGAAGGTAAAAATTCAAAGATTGCGGTTACGTAACGCTAGAAGGAAGCTACAGCATTAGATAATAGCCGCGGCACGATCAAGAACGCGAGGAAAAGTGTTTGACGCCGTTGGCCGTATTAAAGAGAAATCAGTGAATTAAAAGCATTCGATGTAATTGAGAAAGTTCCGCGGCGATATCCCGATTTGTAAACATTTTCTCACCACTTAACCCGAGAGGACTCGAGTTGGTTGTAGGCCAATATCGTCGATTCATTGGCACAAGGTAGCTGCAGCCGAATTTAAACTTCTACCAAGTTGAAGATAAACGAATTGAAGTAATAATGATCCTTGGGGTTTTCTGTGTGTTAAACCCAAGGCTTCGATTCACCGAATAGACGTGTTTCTTAAATAATTGATAAACCTCGTGAATGCACTATCGCTCCACCCAATAAACATTCATCCTGCTACTAATGCAGCAACATTTACTTCGATACGTTTCCTACCACTAACCTCAAATAATTATTAACGATTTAAATTATTAACGCTATGATTTACTTTACGGTTACAGTAATCAAACATTTTTGTAATTCGTAATTTCCTACGAAAGGAAAAAATTGATGTGTCCTGCAATAGCTGTACATTGACAAAACAGAATTTGATTTCGATTTAAAGGAAATTAATAGCACTCGTATTTATTAGACTCTGTTTAGAATCTTTATCACGAGTCGGACACGATATTCGTAAGGGATTAATTAATTTGAACGTTAATTTCCACTACGTTGATTACGCAAATACGTGAATATGGAATGAGATGCAAAGAACGAAGGTGAAATTCGGATCAGTGTCCCAAATCATCTAAGATTTCACTGGACAAAATGAACAATGCGGTACATCGATCAGCCACCGTCGTGAAACGTAAAGCCGTCGGGGCCGAAAGCCGCGCGACATGCAAATCTAGTTGCTTCCGAGCGATCGCACGCGATTGGCCTGTATTATCCGCCACATTGTGTTTATTAAAACGACCCATGGTGTGTCATAGCTCACCGCCTCGGCCCGCGTCACGATCATTAAACCAACGTTTCTCTCTCGCGTCTTCTTTCCTCGTTAATTACACGCGACCGGCGCGCGGCGTCCAACGATAAGACGCGATTTATCATTATCAAAACACTCCGGCGAGTGGTCGTTATTCAAGTGACCTGGTGCACCAGTCTGAAACCGTACGACTAGCCCCAACGGAAAGTATTTCATCGAGCAAATCGAACGTTTAAGAACGTTGTTAAATCATTCACGTATCCGACAAGTCCTTTCGTCAACAGTCCTATCTGCTATCGTAATAAATATATTTTATGTAATCGTCTTTTAATTAATTCTTTCAATTTGATTGTCTTAAAGTAATATGTAGAATTACTTACTCGTTAATTATATTCAGTAGTTTTTCAGATAATTTAAATCACCGATGTCTTCGACTGTAAATTTCTCTGTATTATTTCTTGAATATGCACTATATGATATCGGCGCTAGAGGTTCGATCAAAGATACAGAAATTAGCTATATTGCAGTATTATAATTTCAACGTTTCGGTTCGGTTTTGAACCATCATCAAGAAAAGTCCGCGTCTGTGAAAATTAATGTAATAGAATTTGTTATTCATTAAACTGACCATTTACACCATTTCATTTACTTTGATTTTCATTCTGTTTTCTCACAATTAGCAAGTATATATAACTACCTAATTGTCATAACTATTAAATAGTCAGTTTAATGAATAACAAATTCTATTACATTAATTTTTACAGACACGGACTTTTCTTGATGATGGTTCAAAACCGAACCGAAACGTTGAAATTATAATAATTCAAAATTGCTAATTTCTGTATCTTTGATCGAACCTCTAGTACCTTTATCATATAGTGCATATACAAAATTTACGATCGTTAAAACTGGAGATTATTATTTCTTGATATTATAAATATTTCATACTTTCGATATACTTGTATTCGATTGTTCAAGAAACGTCGCGACAGAAAAGGCACGGAATGAAATGGAAATTAACACAGGACAGAAATTAAATGTCTACTATGAATATAATTATAAAAAATCACGTCCTTCTCGTCACTGGACATCTTTCTTTGAATATACTTTGAAATTGAAAATTTAGTTTTTCAAAAACAGTTCGAATTTAGTGCACACGATCTGCAAGGCTGACGCACTATTGAAACGGTTCAGTGCTGGGGGCGGTTGAAAAGCGATTCCGCTGTTAGGGAAGATCTGTGGTGGATCACGCCTCTAATTATCGTAGAACAGCGCGATGCAGGAAGATTCCGTGAAGCTTTGATAGTGGATCGTGATCCTAAGACGAGCTAGCTCCGTGGCCCATCGAATAGCATGGTTTCGCGGGGTCCACCGCTGAAAGATACTGCCACGCAACGATCCAATTGTATGCTATTGGCTAAAGAGGGGTTAATGGCGAACTATGCGTTCGCCGTAATCGCGAACGCGTGCGTGCAACACACGTATGTACTTTCACATTCAGTCCGTTCTCTTTTGCGATAGCCGATATCCTCGACCGAACGAGATGACTTCCAACTATTATCCGAGAAGCGACTGTTGTGTGCGAGATCGATTAGAGATTCAATGATTCGGTTCGTAGGAGGCCGAGGCATGAATTTAAACAATCTAATTTTATTGAGTTTCTATTTTCGCGATGCTACCGACGAATGACAGACAGTATGTTATTAGAGCTTATCTAATTTTCAGAGGATCGTTCGTTTAAAAGGAACAGTCAGGATTAGGATTGGATCATTTAATGTAGAAGAATCAGAAAGTCTTGTTTATTCTTAAAGAAATATTTTCTTCCCACTCTGTAATCATTTCAAGTTTCTAACACGTGGGTGTGAGGATACGGTATATAATAATTATTGGCTGTTGCAATATCTGATACCGTTTCTTTGAAAAAAAACGAGACTGTATTTCAAAAGGTATCTGAATAGCAACACATTAAAAATAGAATTTAATGTGGTTTCGACTCGTGTATAATTTATTGAAAGTATTAACGAGGGGAAAAATTGTTTTCTTGACGTCAATCTCTATCGAGAAAGTCGATTTGATTGATGTCAATATTCGAACAGTAAGGCAAAGTTAAAGAATCAATTAAATATTCCTAGGATTAATTTGTTTTATAATTTCAATTTTTTTAAGTTACCTTTCGGAATTTTATTAGGACATCTCCTGTGAGATTTATTACAACATAATGTCTCGTGGTCGACGTTAGAGGTAGAAATTAGGTGTTCTATTTTGTGAATTCAGAATTCGATAATCACAACGAATGTCTATCGAAAGGAATTTCGTTTTCGATTTTTATTTTTGCTGTAGAATATATATTTACAAATGTTACTGCGGATCGAACAGCGCGTTATCCGAGTCTATGCAACTAGATTGAAGACTAGTTAATAGAAGTGTGCTTTATTGTTTCGTAGAACTATTTAACACGTGTTGGCGACATCAATTTGGGTCAATTTTCTACTGGTCGATGCATATAATTCTAATTTCAGCGAATCTACAATCGCGTGGCACAAACGTTCGCAAATATTACAGTATCTGCCGGTTCTCGAGAAAATACGCAACGTTTGCTATTGTTGTAAAACACTTGATCGATGATGAACTTATTCTACATAGAATCACTGAACACTGAACAACAAACTTCTAAAAATTAATGCATTCTATTTTATCAATTTTCGTTACTTTATATATTTCGGAATTAATCAGTTTGGTAAATGAGAAATTATTTATCTACTCAAATATATAGCCTTCACAAATTTTACAGTTCCTATTCGTGTGTTGTATTCTCCCAATACAAAACTCATATGTGTAATGAATTATTCGTCACCAGAAAACTGTCGTATTAATTATTTTGTAATTTTGCTTTCAGGAATTATGACCCTTACGAGCAGCCCGTGTGAGCTAGACAACATGAGCTTGTTTCAAGATCTCAAGTTGAAAAGGAGAAAGGTCGACTCCCGATGTAGTAGTGACGGTGAGAATCTACAATTTTTCTATAATTTTCGAACTTTCTCTCGAACCTTTACATTTCGCCCATCGTTCTTATAACAAGCTAGAATCGTTACCCTAAAATTCCACGATCAGGAGATTTGGAAGCGCTCTATCAATTTATAGTGGAGGGAATATACGTTTTTCCTAGAACGTACAGTTCCCGTTTTCGTAGATCAAATAAGTAAATCAACAACAAGTTTTCAATACGAATTTTTATCAAAAATTGAGAAGCGATTCCAAATCTTCCAATGAATTCGTTACTCCTCACCATCATTCTATATCATCTTTAGTCTGTGGATCTCTGAAATATATTTCGACTCTAAATATTTTCACAAAATATCCACTGTCTTAATCATCTTCATATTCTGCTAACCATTCATATTTATCATTCACATATACAAACAAACAACTATCGAAATCCATTCCACAGCCAGATAGACACTGAATCAAAAAATCTGACAGCTCCCATTCATTTTTCAAAAATAACCACCGACCTTCATCGAGATACCAGAACTAACAATTTCATTCATAGGAAACCCACTGTAAGTAAGCAGCGTGTAAATGTCATCGAGCAGGCGAACAGCTGTTCGAATGTATCTCTCGAAACAATTTAATATCGCGCTCTCAAAATAGAGGTTCACACGTTCATCGGTCTCGTAACGAGCAACCGTTCGTTCCTCATTGTTCGCGGGAATCTTCTTAGGTAGACAATAAACTTGGCCATCTCGGCGTGTTTCCAATATCGTCTGGAAATTATTAAAGCAAAGAATCATTAACGACGGAACAAGCGGAACAATGCGTCGCGGTGTAATCGTGTCTTCTAGAGGGATCTTGTATATTATTGTCTGGCTGTAGCGTGTACAAGCAATCTTTTCTTATTCGGAGCAGCCGGAACGAGTACCATGAAAGTGGTCAGCGCAACAGTAATGATTAGTTGCCGCCCATAATGCCGCGTTTCATACCCTTATTGCACCGATTTTCATAAGCCACGCGTATTGCTCCGACGCGCAGTAGAACGGACGAAAAGAGCCCCGAGCATCAATCATGGTTCATCTGTTTCGCTTTGCGAGTCGTGGACCGCTCGAACGTATCATTAAAGGAACCACAACGTTTAAACGCGGCCGGTTTGCAGGTTTGCAACGATGCGAGAATTTATAATGCACGCATCAAACCGTCGCACAGTGGGCCACATCGTATGAGTTGAAGGAAAATATTATAAAATTATTTTCCTAATGAGTACGATACCACTTTCTATCCGTTTCTAATATTTTAAAGGTTCTGTGGCACTGAATCCAATAACGTTTTAAAACTATATACATTGAAACTATATACATATGTTTTTTATAACATTTGAAAAATTTTGACCTCGTGTACTTTTTAATTTGTCCTCTAAATATTTTATGAGAATGTGACGATTAAAGTCGACTGCATAAGTCCTAATTCCTTCAGGCGAAAAACCATATCTCGCCGAGTTATGGTACGCTCGCGACCTACAGAAAAAAAATTATTTCTTACGAAACGGCAACTAAAGGCAAGATACTATTGAATTTATATGAAGTACAAGAGTGTTACTCTAGCTTAAAAATAGTTACAATGAGTAATATTCAGTAACTTGAACTTTCCACTCTACTAAAGACTAATACTATGCATATCAAGATGTCTTCAAATACTATAAACAATAATTTGAACAACAAAATTGAAATAAATCTGTAGTTTTATACTTACCTTCAACTGCTGAATTTATATTATGAATATAAAAGCCTTTTATAATAACCAGATGATCACAACACACGTCATTTGTCTCATTGTTGAAGAAACTAATACCAGAGGTCAGTTTGTGTCTCAGTGGGATGTAATATGCATAAAACATTCACTAATACGTGTGTTTTTTTTACCTTCAATTTCGGTCTTTTTTCCTGCTACTTATACGATCTGGCCCACTGTGCGTCGCGTTCGTTCTACGCGTCTACCAGGATTCTTGACTCCTCTCCAATCAGACGAGGTTCTACCACTCCTCTAACGCAACCGATGGGAGTTTATTTAGATAATGGTGTCAACAAAGTAGTTTCGCGTTCGGTCAACCGAGACATCTCTCGCCCCCACTGTCCCAAGTATTTCTATCGCGCGAATCATACCGTTATTTTAGACCACTTGCGCGATAAACTTCACCGTACCTCGTTTTCTGTCTGTCCAGACACGCGACTGTCCCTTCCATCAATCCCGTGCAGTTTCAGTTGCGTGCGATGCACTGTACTTGCTGAAAATATTGTCGACGAACGATCCTCACTCTAATTATGTAACTACTTCGTTTTGTTCGATGCAACCAGATTATTGATTTTATTCAATGAATTTGATTCTACGAAACTGAATTGAAGAACTTACAAAGGGTCTAGCAGGATAAGCATGGTAATAATTTTTATTGATATTGTGTGGAAAACAATGGTTTTAGGATGAAAGATAATCCCCTAAAATTTTAAGTCGCTAACCCATTCAGATAAGAGTGATACGAGGGTGAATACCCTAAACTGTTTCATTTTTTTTTCTCGGTTATTAATTCAGATATTCAGATGAAAGGAAAACGAAAATGGTTACGAAAGGGTTAGCGACTTAAAATTTTAGGGGGTTATCTTTCAACCTAAAACCATTGTTTTGCACACAATATTAATAAATATTGTGGCCGTGGCCGATTGGCCATGCTTATCCTCCTAGACCCTTTGTCTATTTATTTGTCTACTGATTTTATGAAACTATACAATTTTTTGCATAAACAGTTTGATTCAATAAGATTAAATAATATGCTTTTGCATTGATTTTATTCAAGAATCGTTTTGTCAATGAAATGTCATAGAATTTGATTCGATAAGACTAAATAATACCATTTAGAAATTAGTCTATTTATTCTTTTATTATATCGATTTTGTATTACGATTGTTCTTTAACAATTTTAATTGTTTGCTTGTTTATCCAAATACGAACTATTCAATATTACGACTGAAACCAATATTGACTGTCGATTGATAAATTATTAAAACACGTGGGATTGAAAACTGATAAGAAACTAATTTACTGATTAAGAAACTGACTTACTGATCAAGAAACTTACTTACTGATTAAGTAACTGTCGAATAATTAGAATTTGAATTGTTAAATGACTAAATTTCGTTGTTCATTTTACCGATTGAACATTTTAAATACCGAACTCCGTTTCAGAGTAGTCAATTCCGCGAAACAATGAAAGAGCAACGTGATCGCGCGGCTCCATTATCGCGTACCCATTCTACTTAAACCCCATCGTGGGCCACTCGAGGCAGCTCGGACTCCTTTCGCAAGACCTCTCCACGGCGTAACACCTTAAACGACCTCGTCCGACGATAAAACTGTGTATCTTAAGCTTTTCCCCTGGAAATCCTGATCCTGGATCGGTGTGTTTCGATAAGTGCCTTGGGGGCCGTCCCTGAGCCACTTCACAGCGCCGTTTCTCGCACCCTTATTGTGTCTTGAGCGAGGTACCGATCGACTAGGAAAGATTGCTTACCGTAGGGGTAGTCCAACGCGAGAATGTTAAGAGAGGAATGAGAATATCGCACTCTGTAGCAGTGACTCGGCTGATTAGACAAATCATTTTACTAGTACATAGAATCTACCCCGGTAAAATCAGTTAGATTTGTTCATATGTTCTAGCTTATGATCTACTGAACAAAAGATGTAACTTAACCACCTTCAGTGCGCCAATAACATTAACCCTTAGCACTCGGCTGTCCCCTCTGAGCCCCACTAAAAATTGCTGTACCATTCTTCAAAATATTGTTTACATTATTAAATATATCGGTATCTAATCAATTACTAAACATTTAGGTACTGTATAAGGTAATGTACCAATTTCATATCCATAAAATTGAAAAAATCATAAGGTATGGAAATATTCTAGATCGGAAGAAATGTTTAATTTTCCAGTTAAAATAGCTCCAAGTGCAAAGGGTTAATTGTAGTTTAGTAATAGGATTTTCAATCATTGTGCTGCACCGAAAGAAGGCATAGAAATTTTCTTTTATATTGCAATCTTAAATGAAAGTATTAGATGACGTTATTGAGGGTGACTTGTTAATCTCTAATGAAAATTGCTGTTGCTATTAAAGGTGTCATTAAGTGTTTAGTCGTGTACCATAGATTTTTCAAAATTATGCAATAATTGCCGGTCGGTAATCTGTTAAACCGCAATTAGAATTTCCAAGGGTGGAGAACGCCTTTAGACCGGCTGTCTACGAGCGTTTGAGGGTAATCTATTATCTCTGGCAGCAGACGTACTGGCCAAAGAGAAAGAGTGCGCGCGGACTGTTGAGTGTACGCGGTGAATTTAAACTATAGAATTTATTTCTAATATCTACAGGGTTAAATTTAACAAAGTTAAAAATTGTTGGTTTCCTCAGCTGAAGTTGAACCGCAATTAGAATTTTCAAGGATGGAGAACGCCTTTAGACCGACTGTCTACGAGCGTTTGAGGGTAGTCTATTATCTCTGGCAGCAGACGTGCTGGTCAGGTGATTTTGGGGATAGACGATGGTAGACTCGTGGTGCAATAAACTAGTCCTAGTGCTGGGTAAGATGTGCCATAAAATCTGCGATCCGATATCACTGACACAGAAGGAGAAGAAGCTATAGAGATAGAGAGAGATTTTGATTGATTGATGATTTATTAGCTTTCTCAGCTATTTTCCATTACATTTATATTACATAACGTTTGTTGTAACGAATTCCTTTAGCATTCTCTTAAATACGTCTAAATTATGACAGCATTTTACTTCGTCTGGTAGTGCATTATACATTAATATTCCTTCATAGAATACACTTTTTTGAGCACTTCTCGTTTTACGAAATTCCACTGCAATATTCATATTATTTATAGAGAGAGAAAGATAGAGAGAGAGAGAGAGACGTGAAATCGTGGCTGGGGGAAGGTAAGTGGAGGAATTGCGGGGATGGTGGTTGGTGGAAATGGTGCAGGGTAGAAGATCACCCACGCGGTCTCCGGGACGTGCACCCTAAGCTAGTTGGTCGGCGCGTGAACTGGCGAAAGCACGCGGATCGGGAGGCCTGGCAGCTGTTCCCTTGCAATCACTATCAGGCTTCACCAAAAATACCGGAACACGAATAAATCCTGGCGAGAAGTGGCGTCGACCGGTTTGTCAGGCTGGATCGATTTTTCGAGAAGGTTGCATAGGAGAACGCAGCGGATACCAATGACCCTCGACCTACTGGCGATTAAAGGTCAGAGACTGGCGTTGGCGGGAAGCCGAATCGATGGCAACGACGCTGAACCTGGATTGTTGTCATGTCGGAAGCAACGCGAACCAGAAGAGATACCTGGGGAAACGAGCAGGCGCGCAGTCACCATAATCCTCGGCTCAGCTGTCAACTGCCAAGAGAGAGAGAGAGAGACTCTCGAGTTTTCAATCTCGAGAACCGTCCTGGAGAAGCTTCGACGCTTCTCTCGAAGCCGTGAGACACCCATGCTTCCCAAGGCATGAATGAGTTTTTTCTCGCGGGACGCGGGTTCCGGGATCAGCGAGCAGCGCCGAGAATCATTGATCTTTCACCCCCTCCCTTGGAATCGCTACGCGAACAACGTCATACTTCGGAGACGCGTGCACGACGCAATTCACTCGCTGACGACAGTGGCTCCCGACCGGAGACCCAGCCGGTTCCTCATGAATGCAACAATATGGGAACATCAGGCTCTGAGTCGCGACGGGATCGCTCCCGGACGAGCGACGATCAACAACAGTGACAATCGGTTCGCACGTGCTAGACAAACGACTGATTAGAATCGCGTTTTTAACGAACCACCTAATTCAACCATATCCTATTATATGCTCGCGAGTGTCGCGACTTGTTGCGACATGCGACTCTATGGTCGTTCTCGATCGCGAGGTTCGCGTTTCCTCTTCCGGTAATTTAGAGGGAGATCGATGGAGTTTCGGATCAGTCGGTTTCTGTTCGCGCGCGAAAGGACTATGAAACGTGTGGATGGTTTTCGCTGCGTCTGACCAGTGACGGGTTTCGACTACTTCTTTTCATCCGGCTCGACGTACAGGCGGGAACTTGGCCCGATCGGGGATGAGAGAATTGTTGCTTCACTTGCATGGAGGATATTCGATTTTGTAAATGATAGAGGACTGGTTGATTTCATGAGATTATGGATGTGAATGATTGTTGACGTAGATACTAGATGGTTAATTTTGTAACAGAATTGGAACTGTTGCTTCAGAAAGAACACAGACAGAATTGACGTGTATGAATCGAACACGGATGATGTTTAATTTTGTAATTGCTCGAGAATGGAAAAAGAGCTAATGAATTGACGTACACGAATCGAACACGGATAATGTTTAATTTGGTAATTGCTCGAGAATGGAAAAAGAGCGAATGAATTTACGTACACGAATCGAACACGGATGATATTTAATTTTCTGATTCCTAGGGAATCGGAGTTGACGTATCTACCTGGACACAGATGATGTTTAAATTTTGTAACTGTTGATCAGAAGAGCACGGATGAATTGACGGATAAATATTTAATTTTGTAATCGCGCAGACCTGGAAAATTAATCTCGATGATATCTGATGTATATTTGTACGAAGATGACTAGTTTTTGAGATTTTCTTTTTAAGGAGCTACCAAAGTACAAGAATACGGAGAACGAACAAGTGCAACGATACCTGAGACAATCGACAAGAAAGCTTAACGAACAACTTGTGATATACTAGCGACAATTGTAGATCAAGTAGATCGATAGAAGATATTGGAATATTGATAGAACAATGAATTTTCCATTGAAGAACAATATGTTTGCCTGGATGGACAGTTGGCATTCTTTCAATATGGATCTAAGGACGTACCAGCCGAACTTTGCGGCGTACTCGTTCCTCTACCATCCTTACAACAATTTCTCAATGTCGGCGTATCAGAACTATCTTGATTTTCACCGTTACATCCGATCGAGACTGACGCTGAATCCTTATAGATCGTTCGATCATCGGCTCTGCTGCTATGGCTCGAAGCACATGTGCTCGTCTCTGTTTGGTAAATAATTCTGTATGATAGTAAGCAGTTATAAGAATTAGTTTTCAACGACCATTGTCACGCTGAAAAAATCGGTTCGCGTCCGATCACAGAATTTAAAGAGCGTTGGCAAAATGTGTTGGCAAAAATTAAGTTGAAATGGGGTGTAATTAGGCGATAATGAGAGTGGAAGAAGGAGAGAGTATCATTACTTTACATTACCTTTTTTTATATGAATTAGTTTCAAAGTGATTACAAATATTGGTTAAACTTTATTCGAGGAAACCAAAAGTTTTTAACATCTTTTATGTGATCCTACAGATTTTTGTAAGAAATTGCCGAAAATCCTAGGTTTAATTAAATTAGGAAACCACTGGTACAAAAGTTATGCGTGCTCAAAGCTCAGATTCGCCATACGCCGCAATAAAAACAAGCAATCATCCTCATGATCGGCTTATTAATCGTCATCGCAATCATCTTGATCACGCGACTTGATCACCGCTCACATCGTCGGTTAATCTTCGACCGATGAATGAACTTCTGTCGATCACCCAATCCAATATCCATTGTGGGTATTTATGTAGATTAAATTATTAACAATCAACAATCTAATAATTTCGTTTTGGATTAATATGTAAAAGAATTATTCACGTTGGAAACGTTGAAATACATCATAAAGGGATTTTCACTTAATTCTAGTGTAATTTATATTAGAGATTAATAATTTGACTGCTGATACACAATATACAAAATATATTATTTTTATTAAAACAGAAACTTTATTGGCATCCACAAATTATAAGAAGGTTACTTAATTCATGATTAATGAATGCCAAATAAAAATTAATATATGTAATACAGAGCAGAGTGAACACTAGCAAAAGTTTAAAAATATTGTTGTACAATGTTCAACCTATTTAAAATATTACGAAAGAAAATAACTGTTGATTTCACTCGAGTTTATTACAGTTCAAGTAGAGAATGTTTATTCCAAACTTTATTGGCATCTACAAAATATAAGAAAGTTACTTAATTCATGATTAATGAATGCCAAATAAAAATTAATATATGTAATACAGAGCAGAGTGAACACTAGCAAAAGTTTAAAAATATTATTGTACAATGTTCAACCTATTTAAAATATTACGAAAGAAAATAACTGTTGATTTCACTCGAGTTTAATGCAATTCAGGTAGAGAATATTTATTTCAAACTTTATTGGCATCTACGAAATATAAGAAAGTTACTTAATTCACGATTAATGAATGCCAAATAAAAATTAATATATGTAATACAGAGCAGAGTGAACACTAGCAAAACTTTAAAAATATTGTTGTACAATGCTCAACCTATCTAAAATATTACAAAATAAAATAACTGTTGATTTCACTCGAGTTTATTGAAGTTCAAGTAGAGAATGTTTATATTGCGTGAAGATCCGCTAACTTATTACACAAGTTCTGATTTCGTGTGACATTTACGGGCGCAGTCGAGTGATGAAAAAATCGCGAGTGTAGAATTGGCTGAAAATAGAGGATCGGTGCAAGGGATGATCCTCGGGATCACAGAGATGAAAGGAGTGGAGTATCGCAGACGGTAAACGAATAATCCGCGGGAACCGATATTCACGCTATTAATAGCTTGGAAACTGGAACCTAGGTACCTACAATCACAACTCGGCCTTGTCAACTGCATTCCTTCCTTGACCTACACGAGGCAGCAGCCGTGGTCTCACATCCTTTTCCACGATCCCCGACCGCTCTGTACTACGAGTATTACGGTTTCGTGTCGGCCGCGTAAATTACTCTCGGTCTCGTTGCTTCGATATTCAACGAACGCGCACACGTGCGATCTACTGCATCCCATACAAAACCGAAGGAAAAGCGTGCGGTCTAGTCCACGTCCGAACAATCTTAAAGTAATACTACACGGGCCGCCGCGGTTACCGTTTCCCAAGAACTTTCCCCGGGAAAACAAACTTCGGAGACACTCAAACCTGTTAACTCGCATTAGGATCATATCACTTTATCGCCTTTTACTCGCGTCACGACTGTAAACTGATTCCAGAAGTTACCGGGGAGTTCACCGATTCCAAAAAGACCAATAAACGCCCTTAACGTGGGATCTCCTTTGCGCGGCTGCACGCAGCGTTTTCTTATCCATACTCCATTCGTCAAACGCAAAAGTTTGCGTTCCTATCATGCGATTTCGTATGTATTTCCTTGTATTTCGCTGGCGAAGAAAAGAGAAAGAGCATCGCTCAAACACGTGCGTCGATCGATTTACGATATGTGTTTGACGCATACGTTTGCGTTTGTATTTTCTCGACTCACTGCATCGGAATACTTTTCGAAATACTGTTTCGGATTTTGCTCGAATTTCGGTATGTTGTAATTGGTCATGATATGTAAACGTATCTCTAAGAATTTTTCGACATCTTAAAAATTGTTGGTTTTACAGACGTGTAAAATAAAAGCGTCAATATTTTTTTCATTAAATTGTAACTGCTGAACTGGCAAACCGAGGAAAATAAGGTTTCAGGAGCTTGTACTGAATACATGAGAGTATCTACTCAAAAAATTTAATCATTTCTACTCAACATTTATTCTTCATATTATGAATATTTCATGAAATACAGAGTAAAGCATATATATGGAATGTCCTGCAAAATAATCTACAATTAAAAAGTTCCACAAGTTAAAAAAAAACACATTTTTCGAATTTTAGTAGAAATTTCATCGCAAAAAAAGAATTACGCATATCCAAAAATCCCATGATTCTTTCCCAAATTTTCCATTTATCCGGGCAACTTTTCCCATTTTTCTTTCCCCAAAAAACTTATTCGGACTATCGCGAATATTTTTGTAAAAAAAATTAGCCAAATCGATCCAGCTGTGATGCGCTTACCAACGAACAGCATTTGATTTTTATTTCTATAGATTGATAGAGATTGTACTTACATGTAGTCTCGGTGAGTCATCTCGAACCTTAAACTGTACGTACCACAATGGTCCCAGCAAAACACATAATGCGCAAAAGTAAAAGACGATAGAACCACGTTCGATTCTCCGTGATACAGTCGCAAGTAAAACATGCGACGGTTCTTTCGAAATCCGGGCTGTCAACGTAATAAAACACCGGATTGGCATCGGCCCGCGATAAACGCCATTAATCATTGTGATAGACCACCGGCGTGCTTATGTGCACGATGATTAATAACATTTTCACAACGGCTGAAACCGACGAGGACCAAGCCCATTAACGGGAACATCGGCTGTTCAAGATGGTTACGCGATCATTGAACCGGACGGACGATCTCGAACCGATCAACGGACGAGCACAATTTTCGTCTCGCGTTTACTTTCATAATATCATGCAAGGAGTTAATTGTTATTAATGCTCGGTGAAATCCCGGTTGCGCAACAAGAGTACGCGGACGGACAATGCAACGATGCCGCGGGAGCATCGGAACGGAATGCAAATAACGTGTTCGTCGCCATTAGAACAAACTGAAATAGGTAGGGCCGATTTGTTATGGCGAATCGTCCGTTCAGCGACTCGTGCTTCGCTGCTAACGCGTTGAAACGCTTGCCAAGTGAATTCGCGACAGCCAGACGATGTTCTAGAGGTAGATTCACGCGTCCATTTTGAGAATAAAAACAATATAAAAAACATTCCAATTTACAAAGATGTTCAACGATGTGGAAAATTATGCAACATGTTGAGAATTGAAAAATATTTGTCGAATATATTTAGAATAAAGTTGTTGGTTGACTTAGAACAATGTAGGCTTTAAAAAAGTAGCATGATTCTTATGAATAAAAAAGGATCTCTGTTCCTGTGCCATGTAGTCTGGTAATTACATAGTTAAAAGTAAACACGCAGCTTAAAGGGGTAGACTCGTTTCTCGGATTGAAAAGGTGCGGGATGTGAAAGATGGGGTTTTTAAGTAGTCAAGAGCACTAGATAAAAGATCAATCCAGGCCACGATCGTCCTCAAAAACATTATTTTATTAATTCTTAGTAATTTGTTGTCTTCGTGCTTCCGAATAATGCAAATTACGCCTCGTCGATCTTTTATCTAGCGCTTTCGACTACTGAAAATCTTTGCATCATCGAAAAATGAGAATGCGCATCCCGCACCCCAGCAATTTTGTAGAAACGAGTCTACCCCTGAACTTTCCCCCGCCAGACCAATCTCCTTCCAAATCACACGAAAAAACACATCACAGTTGTTTCACTCATGATCACCGTGTGTCTAACCACCGTAAAGCCCGTGAAAATCAGCTAGTCGTCCGGAACTCGAGCAGCGCGGGCCGGCACGATCATCATCACGCTCATCCTCATTCATAAGCCGAAAGTCGAGTCCCGCAAATCAAGACCGTAGAAAAAGAATCGCGGCTCGATTGCGCTAGTGGCCAGACCGGAAGTAAAAAGCCCTTGTTCGAATAGTAGCGCCGGTTCTAAACGTGAGATCAACGCCTTATTTCTCAGACTCCCCGGTATCCCTCGGATCAGCAGGCTCGCCGCTCGGGATCCAGCCGGCGGACGCTCCTTCACCCATAAACTTTCCTGCTCCAGGAGAGAGCATGGCCGACACCTCGACCCTGTCGCCGGAGGCTAACATGCCGGGCTCGCCGGGCTGCCCCGTGGTCAAAGTGAAAAGCGAGTATCTGCTAGGCATCCCGAGTCCGGGGACACCTCGAGATCCTCTTCGTGGTGGCGGTGCAACGGTTGGCCTGGAGACTCGGGACACAGGTTGCTCGGACCGTGCGTCTCCCGATTCAGTCTTCCCGGACGCTACTTCGATGGTGAGCTTCAGAGTCGTTGAGGAGCAGCAACAGCACCAACAGCAACAACAACAGCAGCAGCAGCACCATCAGCAGCAGCAGCAGCAGCAGCAACAACAACAGCAGCAGCAGCAGCAGCAACAACAGCAACACCAACACCAACAGCAACAGCAGCATCAGCAGCAACGTTGCGGTACCCCAGCACCAGCCAGATCGTCGCCTTACTCGCCTATCCAGGCGGTCTCCACGACTCCCATGCCCCAAGAAGCAACCTCCAGGAGCGACAGCCCGGACAAGGGTGACTTGTCCTCTGCTCAGACGAAAGAGGAGTCCGACAACTCGGTTTTCGACGGAGGAGGTGGCAGTAGTACCGGTAGCGGCGGTGGTGGACGTTCCGAGACCTCCAGTCAACCCAGTCATCGGAGCAGCCCCTCGTCGCAGTACAATTCGAACCAGAGTATGAGTCCCAACGCGAACACCCAGCACGGTGCTCAACAGCAACAACAGCAGCAACAGCAACAACAACCGCAGACCCCGCCGACGCCACCCAGACCCAGGGCGCCATCGGTGCCGCCGCATCTACTGGCTCATCATCAGTTTTGGTCGCAAAACTCCGGTGTACCAGGATTTGCTACGCAAAGGCTACTTAATGGAGTGATCAGCAGTGCCGTCAATTATGGACAGAACGTCGCCGTCGTGTCCACCAGCAGCGGGAACACCAACATGAGCAGTAACGCTATCAGCGGCGGCAACGGACCTGCTTCCGGGAACACGTGCGCTACTACCACTGTAACCACGTGTAAGTACTCTTTCTGAGATACGCTGTCTCTCATGTATGTGATTCGTGCTAATCAGTTAATCGCTTTTACATTTACAGCGGGCATAACGGGGTAGAATATTTTTAAATTAATGCGTTCGGCGCAACCGTTTCGATCAATTTTTAATCTAATAGCTATTTTGCAATAACGCCTAACGTTTCGTTTGTAGTTTGAACTTTTTTCAAAGGTAAATTACGTCTAAAAACCAAAAGATATATATATTTAAAAGTATGTAATATAGATGGATTGAAAATGAAGAAAATATTCATACATACTTGCTATTAACTTTACTTGTGTAATTTAAACATTGAGCTGATTTGATTTGATTTGTATAAGACGCTGGTTGGAAACGTACTGCGGTCATAGTGATCGTTAGGATAGAGGATCATGAGGATCGACGTTCTTGAAATCAATATATGACGGTAAATTTGAAAATTTCCAACAATTTTAAATACATGCTATTATACTATAAATATAAAAAATGTGATTTCTATTATATGTGAGAGAACAGATTGTAGTTACAATTGGTAAGACCCAATTATAAATATATAAGAAAGGAAACTTCATCGTAAACACATTACTGGTTCAGTAATGCTGCGTAATAATAAGTAATGCAGTTGAAACGGTTGCGCCGAAAGCATTAATTTAAAAGTATTCAACATTTGCGATCGATATAATTGATTATTTCTAAGGGGGTAGACTCGTTTCCAGAATTGCAAGGGTGCGCGATGCGCCTACTCATAACTCGATAATCCAAAGGTGGGGGTTTTCAGTCATCAAAATCGCTAGATAGAAGATCCATCTGGGCTACAATCGCCCACACAAGCAGTATAAATAATTTGCACTACACGGCAGCACGTAGCTGTCGCAGCTGTATGCTTCCGAATAATACAAATTGCGTAAACGTGAAAATAGCAGTTTCAGATCTAGATTGATCCTTTATCTAACGGTTTCGACTACTGGAAAATGCAATCCTGGAAACGAGAGTATGCCTCCTTAATGAAAAGACACTGTGTACGACATTCCACTGAATTTGATTTCATTCTGTTTTTTTTTTTCACAATTAGCATACGCGGACTTTTCTTGATAATGGTTAAAACAGAAATTATAATTCTGCAAAATTGCTAATATTTGTATTTGTGATCGAACCTGTAGCGCCGATATCATATAGTGCATATACAAAATTAACGATCGTTAAAAATGGAGAATAGTAGAACGGAGTATTCGATTTTCCAGGCGAAACGATGAAACCCCCGGCGCAAAGGCCAGCGCCGGCACCCCCTAGACCGCCTCCCACGGTCATCATGGGGGAGATCGGGGGCGTGAGGACCATGATATGGTCCGCGCCGCCCTTGGACCCCGTACCACCGCCAGCGGCGTCGTGGACGACCACCGCCGCGGCGGCCTCCTGTTCTTCGTCCGAAGAATCGGCTGCCCAATTGCTCCTGAACCTGGGTCAGGAGTCCAGAGGCAAACCACCCTCCGTTTCCTATTCGTCCGGTCCTCCCCTCAACATGGAGAGGTTATGGGCCGGCGACATGACGCAATTACCGGCCGCGCAGCAGATGCAGGCGCTGAATCTGACGGCTTCCGGTTCCAGTCAGACGTGGGTAAGAAACGGAGGGGTCGTGAAATCCGAGTCGGCGTCGCAATCGATGTCCATCGCGCCGCCCGCGCCGCCGATGCCGCCTCAGGAACACGAGGAGGACGAGACGCCTATGATATGCATGATCTGCGAGGACAAGGCGACCGGTCTTCACTACGGGATCATCACGTGCGAAGGGTGAGTCTCTTTGGTTTTTCCTAAGAACACCCTTTAACCGACCTCTATTCTCACTAGCACCTCCTACGGCTTCGTCTAGCACTCCACCTTCTAGTCGATGCCTTGAATCGTTAATTAGCCAGGCTTTTTTTCTCTCTTGATGACCTGAGTCATATGACACTTCCGTTTTAGTAATGGGTAGTCACCATAATGCTGGCGTTTTATCAAATAATTTAACCCTCATCCGTCCCTCGTGTCAATTTAACACAGTTTTCCCGAAATAAGTTATACCGTTTGGTAATTTGTAAGTAAATTTGTCCAAAACTTGGGGACTTTTATTTTTTAAATGAGAAACGTGTAACCGCAAAAAACCTAACATGTGAATGTTAACTCATCAATTTGAATGAAGAAAACATCGAAAAGTAACTGTTTGACTTGTTATTTTATCGTTTTTTTTATCTCTGTGTCAATTTGACACCGAGGGACCAATTCAGTTCGCGAAATGAGGGACGGATGAGGGTTAACCAAGCGAATTCAATTGTTTACGGAATTGTTCATTTAGTTTATCTAGAATTTCCACAAGTCTTCGGACTTCCTATTTATAGCAACAGCAGAGAAATTCTACCAAGATCCTCGACAATACTCTAGTAACGACCGAAAATGTAATAATCACATCAAACGTTTAACAAAGTGTAATACACCTGCATATCTCGAAACGTTTCAGCTTGATACCTAGCTTTCACCGACACAGGACGCAGTAGAGGATCAGATGCCCCTCTTAATTAGAGATAATTACAGAGAACTATGCGCGGAAAGCTAGGACCACACTAGTCGTGATCCTAAGGGTGTCTCACGGCGAACTATGACCTTTAAGTGTCTCCACGTTTGATACGTGGTTTCTAGAAACTCGGAAATACACTGAATTGTTAGGTTCGTCGAAGACAATGCGTCACGTGGCAGTTATAAACGCGTAGATAAAATAAAGCCTATAGAGGAAAGACAAGGTGTACGTCACCGTTGTTCATCATCCTTTGCCTTTTTCGTGACACGATTCTTTCTTTCCCTATTTCGTTTTCTTTTTCAATGACCTTTTCTTGCTTCTGCGAATCCAATCGGTACGATCAATCTGAGTATTCTGAATTCTTTACGATCGAACGGGAAATCCGGCATTTCGATTCGTCATTTACTCTGTTCAGGATACATATTCACTTTTGCACAAAAATATATATATTCTAACGCATTAATTTCATCAAATTTATCGTAAATGATCATTACACACTAGTGGATTAAACATTGTAAATTAAAGACTCAACATAACAGAATGATCAACAGTTGATAGGAAACGATAAAAAGATAAATCAATATAATGAAACTCGAATTACAAGAAATTTGTATATTTTAATGAAATTTACATTAACATTCACAATATAGCAAATGATTTTATAAAGTTCACAGTATGAAACTTTTGCTTCATCGTGAGATTTTTTACAATTGATTCTTTCTTTCGTTTTACATTATCGAAAGCTTGATAATTCGTTTTTCAAAGACGAACTTCGTCGAACATATTGAAGGTGACATAGGCAAAAGTAACAAGGTGAAATTGTGCTCCAAGGTGGTTTGCCATACCACTATATATCCTGCACCATGGCTGATTAGTCCTTAAAGTTACCTCGGGGTGTCGTTACACGGTTTCATACTTGTTTATCCTATGTCTATTGTCGTGTCGGACGAACCCGGCAAATTACTTGGTAAAAGTCCTCCAACGTGTCCCCCTATGCATCCTGGTATAACCGTAATTCAGAAGTCATGAATCTTTAATCTGTCTCTAGGTTAAAGTAGCAGGACACTCTCTCAAGGAGTGAGGAGTAGACGTATCTCAAAAAGTTAGTCTATCAAACGAAATGTTATTAATAATTCGCCTATTGTCATTTCATATCATCAAACATGCAGAGCGTAACCGACTTTATTTTGTAAATAAAATCAAAAGTTTTCATTGTTTCGTAGGGGCCAGCTACATAAAATAAGGTAACATCTGCTGTACAAATGCTGGAGAGGTTTTAGGACTCGCGCGACAATAGAAGTTATTTTTTAGAAAACTGTCAGGCAGGGTGATTAACACTAAAACTACCGAGCACTAAACGCAGTTGGCATACATTGCCTTCTAATAATGACAATATGGCATTTATTTAGATTTAAATATGTACTTCGATAGGATATTTAAATATGTACTTCAATAGAGAAGTTCACTAACAAAAATTTCTCAAAAAAACATATTTATACTTTTAATATTTCTAATCGAAAAGAATTCGCATCAGTCATTTTAACTGGTCCGGTAGTTCTAGTGTTAAGACATCTGATAGGGTTGACGGTAGTTTTTTTATATTAGCGGCAGTCTCTATAACCTTGCGAAGAGTTTTAAAACCCCAAATTTCGCTACCTGACGATGCCCATGGCACGTTGAGGGTGTTGGGCCTCGTAGAAATTCCGTTAAAAGGCCAAACTCGTGTCACATCACTCTCGTAAAATTTCCCCTTTTTAGAAAACGTTCGCAAGGGTGGGGATCAAAGGAACTTCCTTGTTTTTGTAACGCTAAGAGGACCTCAGTCTTTCCCTAGCCAGTGACCAGGATAGTAATCTCTAAATATTATATTAAATATTATATATTAATATTATATTATTATAATATTATAATATTATATTATATTAAATATACTAAAATATTAAAGATAGCAAGTCTAATCTCCCAGTTATTCATTCACTGGACACATCACTTACCACAGTTTAATTGTGCGATTCGTGGTCAGGATTTTTATCAGGATTACATCACTCTCCACAGTTTAAATTGTGCGATTCGTGGTCAGGATTTTTAACGATCCACTTCTGTCGCTCTCGGAAAAATTTCATATAATTTATAAGGTAAAGACTTCTGTTTTCGGGAACGAATCGATTTCGTGAGAAATGTCAATATTACAGAATATTGAAGTCGCAATTGTCTAATAATACGTTTTGCATAAAGTGGTTTACTGGTTTATGCGCAGGTGTAAAGGGTTCTTCAAGAGAACCGTTCAAAATAGGCGGGTGTACACCTGTGTGGCAGAAGGTGGCTGCGAAATCACGAAAGCCCAAAGAAACAGGTGTCAATACTGTCGCTTCAAAAAGTGCATTGAACAGGGTATGGTCCTCCAGGCTGTTCGAGAAGATCGGATGCCTGGCGGTAGAAATTCTGGTGCTGTGTATAACCTTTACAAGGTTCGTATAAACTTCACTCATTATCCTGGATTCGATTTCGTATACTAGAAATCGTAATATCATTATTTCATGAACGTTAACACTGGAATAATCGAGATTGTTCGCGCGAACGTGATGGTACATATCAACAACTTATCGTAGAGAATTCGAATTAGTATCATATAAAGAGCCATTGTATATTGTATTGCAAAATAATGTTCTCGTGGAAGTAAAAATTAAATAGAATTAAATAGTAACGCTGAAGAGTTTCACACTTTCTAAAATTATGAATACGATTAACATATATTCATGTTTTCGGCGCACTGGTTCGATCAAATACTACTACTTAAGCAATTTTGCAAATTAACACAAAAATTTTCAACGTCTCGGTCAACTATTTAGACCATTTTCAAGAAAAAAGATTTTTCGTATAACTGCGTCTGTAACAATTATTAAATTAGTATAGTATTTTTCTAACAAATAAAATTCACCTAATGTTTCAAAAATACATCAAAAGTAGTTTGAATGTCAATTAATTATTCACCATAATTTCATATGGTATAAAAACGGTGAAACTTGTTGTTCTTTGAATTTCCACATTCATATTTAACGCCAAATATTGATTGGCTATATTGATCGGCCAATGGCACGATCGATGCTTTCTGATTCTGTGTTCTTCAAACTCTAACGTCTGTTTCCTCATTCTGTACATCGCAAGCATGGAATCAACATGTGTCTTAAAGTTTATTATGTTGAACATAATGTATACTAATTTAATAATTGTTACAGACGCAATTATACGAAAAATCTTTTTTCTTGAAAATGGTTCTAAATAGTTGACCGAAACGTTGAAAATTTTTGTGTTAATTTGCAAAATTGCTTACGTAATAGTATTTGATCGAACCAGTGCGCTGAAAACATGAATATATGTTATTAACAATTTGTCGATCTAGATCATGGAAACAGTTACGAATGCGATAGTACGCGAGAAAATCGGTGAAAGCATACAACCGTGAGAAAACCACGGAATTTTCTGCTTCGCGATAAAATGGATAAAAACGACGGTAAAACCGCGTTTGAGAAAAGTAGGTGGCGTGTTTTGTTTTCAGTTACGTTTACGATAACGAGTCCCCGACGGTTTTGTTCGTAGGTGAAGTACAAAAAGCACAAGAAAAGTAATAAAGCTAGCGGAGTGGGCGGAAGTATGGGTGGCATGGGTGGCGGCGGTAACGTTGGCGGTGTGAACGGGTCGGGATCCCTCGGTGGTACCAAAGGCACCATGGGCTCGACGATGTTGGACAAACACATGGCCGCGGCCGCGGCCGCGCACCATAGCCAACAGCAACACGCTCAGCTGGCTGGAGGTTTCCTTCATCATCACAAAATTTCGTCGGGCGACCCGCTCAACTCACAACCTACCCCCAGTCATCCGAGTCACCCCGCGCATTCGGGTCATCTCGTCAACGGGACGATCTTGAAGACGGCACTCACCAACCCCTCCGAAGTAAGTCACCATCATTTTTCATCATTAAAAACATTTTCAATACTGCGCTAGCATCCTGGGACCTACATTTCTGTTCATAGCCAAACTTCACCTCGGGAAACAATTTTTAGCTCTTTTCAAAGTAGTCCTGTAGAAAAACGTTCCTTTCTATCGATCGTATATTTGTTTATAAAAAATGTATCGATGCTCTCGTCGCAGTGGTTTGATCAGTTTTTACTTAGAAGCAATTCTGCAATTTATCAACTTCAAATTTCGACGTATCGATCTATGTTCGGATCATCTTCAATAAAATTCATAATTGCGTCTGTAAATTATTAACGCAAATTGATTTCTTTTATAATCCTGTAGACGTTTATGTGAATATGTCGAAAATCCAAGTGTCAATGCTAGAAATTCACTAGCTCCAAAGTTATGCGTGTGCAAAGTTGAGCGAGTTTAAGCGGTTCGGACTTTAAACACGCACAACTTTTGAGCCAGTGGATTTCTAACATTGACACTTGGGTCTTCAGCGTTCTCTCGACAAAATCGTTGGGATTACATTTAAAAAAGCTAAATTGTTCGGTAATGAAGTGTAACTGTACAACGTAATCAAAAAACTGTTTGCAAAGACTGCACATTTATATATATTTTACACTAATTGACACAAGATATACATATTGTAGTCTTTTCAAACAGTTTTTGTATATGTTAATTTACTATCACACAAAAATATATATAAATGTGCAGTCTTTTCAAACAGTTTATATATATATATATTTGTATAATACATACATTATAATACAACATAATCAAAAAACTGTTTGAAAAACCGTACAGTAAATTTACTGTCACACAACAATATATATAAATGTGCAGTCTTCTCGAACAGTTTATATATATACTGTACTTTTAAACAATTTTGAAATACGTTACAAGATGTATTTCTTATATCCATTGCTGATAGTTGTAAGTGTCTTCGGGATATGAAAAGAAATAGAGTGGAAGAAAATGCTAAAGAAACTGCTCAATACTAATAAGAGATAATCGTTAGTCGTCCGAATCTTTTTGCATAAACGAAGCCACGCGTTTCTACATTAACACTTTCCCTATGCAAAAAACGGCTGTTTCGTTTAATTTTCCTTCGCAATCAATGAAAGTCCTCGACTACATTCGATGAAAGGATAACATTGAATAGACACCGTGCCGACAAAAAAAACAATTCTTATTCGACTCTCACTTCGAGACCCAATTAACAAGACTGTTACAACAATTCGAACACCTTTCACGCGCTAGATAAAAGGAAACAACGTGTAACGCGCGAAGTAATTCAGTTTGAGAATTGAAACTTGCAAATCGATCGGCAAGGAAACAGGATCACCGTGCGGGAAAACAAAGCCAGGCCGCTCTTGGGAGTCCATCGAGTATGGTAATTTTCGCGATGATTTTTACACGGCTCGGAACATTTCTACACGAGCTCATAAAGCGTGACGGCAACATTGCGCGCGTTCGATTTCACGCGATGTTTCTGCGTGATAATTCGTAGTCGCGGCGGGATACATACGGTTTGTAACAGATTCCCCGGGATTTCTCTATCAGGTTAGGTTCCGAGGGGGCCGATTATCTAACAAGCTGATTCTACGCGCGAAACATTAATTAGCCTTTTGTTGAGACGTTCCCGGGGCACCGGTTAGGTAGCCGCGTATAGATCAACGTCTGTTGCGGAGCGATCCGAGTGATTTATTCGACGCGGCTCGTTAGAAATCGAACGCCAGGTCGACAAAAGTTGATCTCCCGCGAACAACCGAGCAGGAGAGATAGATAAACTGATAGAGAAGGGAACAAGCCAAGAGTACAGACCGCTCCGATGAGAACGTCCCGGAGGCATCTTCACTTTCACTTTCGAGGCAGCTGCACGCGATCGGATCACATGCTCGCGTCGAAATCTTTCCTGCTCCGAGGACTTTTTTCCGATCCGGCCCCCCCGGCAGCCTCGATTAGTCGGACGCGATAAAATATGCGAGAGATCCGCGAGAGATCGTGACCGAGCTCTCGCAGCCGAACAAACGCCGGAACAGCGAGTGAAATTCATTCGCTAACGGGAACCTATCGTCGACGAGACGCTTCGATCCGCGAAATTAATCGAGCCGCCATCGCTTCACCGACGATTGCGTCACCCTCGGATTCGGGATCAGAGAAACGGTATCGAGCAGCTCGTTCCAAAATGCGAACGTTGCTCTATCAAAAGTACTTTAAAATAATAATTTTTTTATATAAAATCCCCTCAAATTTTATATAAATTTAAATTTATATAATAATTCTCTCAAATTATATACAAGTACTATGAATTAATAATTTTATATGTAAAATGCCCTTAAATTTTATATAAATTTAAATTTATATAATAATTCCCTCAAATTATATACAAGTACTATGAATTAATAATTTTATATGTAAAATCCCCTCAAATTTTATATAAATTTAAAATATAATAATTCCCTCATATTATAAGTATCAACGCGTTGACTGACAATGCATGTGAAAGTGAACAGTGATCCACACGAGACAGGATTCGTTGAAAATAAAGGATCTCGACTTCTTACATTTGATCATCGTTTTCTAAACACTTTTATCGATGTGTTCGCGACAGTTTTCTGATTCGAACGAATCCAAACAGGACTAAATTCGGAGTGTGCTTGTTTATTCTATTGACGATTTAATAGAATCTCGATTATCCGATCTTTCTAACTTTAAATAACTTTATTTCGATTTTGTGTAATCCTCATTGTCATTACTTGAAAGAAATTGGATTATTCGTCTTTATAACGTAACGTCGATCTACTGTTATGTTATACAGGGTGTCCCAAAACTACCCTAGGAGCCGAAAATGTGAGGTTCCTTGGGTCATTTGAAGCGACATTTTCCTTTGCAAAAATGTTATCCGCGACTTTGTTTAGGAGTTATTAACGAAAAATACGGACCAATTAGAGCGCGACCTAGACGCGAGTTGGCACAGTCGGCCAATGGACAGTTGGCGCGCCGAGCCGATTTTACCAACTCGCGTCTAGGTCGCGCGCCGATTGGTCCGTGTTTTTCGTTAATAACTCCTAAACAAAGCCGCGGATAACATTTTTGTTAAGGAAAATGTCGCTTCAAATGACCCAAGGAACCTCCCATTTTCGGCTCCTAGGGTAGTTTTGGGACACCCTGTATATGCTGTACTATATCTTCCTAGGGTTGGTGTATCCTTTTCAATTCTCTGTAATCATTTTTCTTCTTAATCTTTCCATTACGTTTGCATTTTGATTTATGATTTTGATTGGTTTAATTTTCAATTCGTTTTTATCTTGGTGGATCAAGTGGCTCTACACATTTTCTTGGCTAGTTAGTCACCAGTCTATTGTTCATTGATTATTTTCTGCATTTTTTCTACGCAGTGTTTATTCTAATTTCTTCTGGGCTATCTTTTATTATGATTTTGATTGGTTTAATTTTCAATTTGTTTTTATCTTGGTGGATCAAGTGACTCTAGACATTTTCTTGGCTAGTCACCAGTCTATTGTTCATTGATTATTTTCTGCATTTCTTCTACGCAGTGTTTATTCTAATTTCTTCTGGACTATTTTGTACATTCTTCGATGATGAATAAATTTCAACGGATGTTTCTTCCAATCATTCGCTCGCATATTATGTATATTTTGAATTATTTAGATTTTTCTCAACTCTATCGCTCGCAATGTAGTACAGTATACGATAATTCAATATTAATTAATAATTATAATATTTGATATGATCCTTAGCCCGTGCATCATTAGCAGAGTAAATATAAAAAGAAATTGAAAATATAAAAGAAATATAATATACATAATTGATTTTATCAATTATTAATAACGGCTGAACCACCGGACGCGACACCTATCTCGTTTGACAAAGAACGAGATAGAATTTGCCGGAGACAAAGCAGCAAGAAGTAACGTTGACCGATTGCAAAGAGTCGGGCGAGGTACAACGAACTGAAAGAAGTACAAAAGTGAAAAGAAGTCTGTTCCTTCGCGAGTTTAAGTAGGAAGCAGTCTCGGCACAGCCGGTCGCTAAGGCTAAAAAGGCCTGCGGAGAAGTAGCATCGAATTCAAAGCGTTTCGATCGGTCTTCGACTGGCCGATCATGAAATGAATGAACTCTCCGTTGCAATTTCACTTTCTTACGACTCTGCTTGCGCAAGCCTCAAGGTTTCCCACATTACGAAAGCCGATAGATTCAACGAGCAAGCCGCTCTCGAGAACCTGGCTGGGTCTCGTCGTTGTCGTCGTCGTCGTCGTCTCGCATGCCTTTTCGTACCCGTCTAAACGCAGAGCATTATCTTCTACATCGTGAAAGTGTTTCCTACTTGGTGGTGAAACCCCGCCAGTGCCAAGTAGCTGCCACCAGTCGTTCGACGACGAAAATTAATCCTCACGGGGGTTGGGGACTCTCGTCGCAACGGAATATTCTTCCTGCGCCGATAATTGAATTTTCTCGGCATGATGCAACTGTAACAGTAGATTACGGTTAGCAGCTACGGTGATGTTGTTGGATAACATCAATGCGATACTATCCGCCAGCGATGGGACCGAGCGCTGCGCAAACGTTTCATGTACCAGCCTGGTAATGCACTGGTTCTTGTCAAAGTGAATGTATTGGCCACGGCGGTGTTTTCTCAGAAATTTCTAAACGCTTGCATCGCGAATATCGGCGAGTCTCGAGGTTGCTTAACACATTACCGACCGGTGATTATTGCACATTTTTGAAAAATGTATGGTACATGGGTAAATTTTCATTTAGCATTTAGTATGAACTAACTAAGTCACCCTCGATAACGTCGTCTAATAGTTTCATTTAAGATTGCAATGTCAAAGAGAATTTCTATGCTTTTTTTTTGGTACAGCAGAATTATTGAAAATCCTATTAATAGGCTTCCGGTCGGTAAAGTGTTAACGATCGTTTCTATTAATTGTTACGTAACAATACATCTCGCATAATTTTTGCTTTTCGCGGTATAAATAAAGACAATGGTTAGGTCTGATTGGCTAGTTAGATCTACGATATTCTTTTGTTTTCCGTCTTGACTTTGCCACAACAGTTACAGTTTAGTACAGTTGGAACCGTGCAATTGACAAATACCATATCACTTACTTTGAATTCATTTTGTTTTCTCACAATTAGCAAGTATGTATAAATATCTAATTTTCATAACTATTACATAGTCAGTTTAATGAATAACAAAATTTATTACATTAATTTTCAATTATATTGCAAAATTTCTTTCAATTAAATTGATCGAATCGGTGCACCAAGAACATCTAATCTAATTTTCCAATGTTTTGTTTCCTTTTTCTTGGGGGGTGTTGAATATTACACATTTTTAATATTATTTACACTGCTGAATATTATACATTTATAACATATCCAAAAATCATCGAAATCGGAGATGAATTAGCTATTCTACGGTTTATCTAATTTTCCAATGTTTTGTTTCCTTTTTCTTGGGGTGTGTTGAATATTATACATTTTTAATATTATTTACACTGCTGAATATTATACATTTAACGAGACAGGCAGGCTCGTCTTCGATACTTGTTGTCGGTTCTAAAAACTCGATTGAAAACGAGGTTATCCTGACAAATGCTGTTCGAAAGAAACGTGTTATGACCAGATTACCAGACGAGTACAGTTCCCGCGGACTCGTCGTGAATTTCGAGAACACATTAGCGACAAGTATACACAAGTATACGGTGCGGAGCACTCGTTTTTATGAATACTAATCGACTGCGACGCGATGAATCTTAAATGCTGAATTGATTGATATTCATGAGTAGGATACGGAAGTCGTTGATCATACTGAGCTAGTCCCATCACTATTTGATAGAACGGTTTTCACGATCGTTCGCGTCCACGTGTCACGCGGCGATCAAACACGATTTATGTCTCTATAGATGTGTAAAAACATCGGGACCAAAGTGTTCGCTTATATCGGTGTACACGAGACGGAGTACTGCTAAGTCAGTTACGAGACATTTTCATTTTGAATTTGTTCAGGAAACATCGATCGATAGATCCGTGACGTTTTTCAGATTCAAACGATACCGAACACGACGCAATTCGGGTCGTGTTTACTCGTTTAATCTGCGATACTGTAGAACCTCTATTATCCGAGCTAATAAGGTGGAACACGTGGAGGACTCTTCGCGAATTAAATGAGTAAACACGATTCCAATTGCGTCGTGTTCGGTCTCACTTTAATCAGAGAAACGTCACGGGTATGTTGGTTGAAGGATTCACCGAAAATATTCAAAAATGTTATTGTTGTTAACCTTTAGCACTCGAGTGGTGACTCAGAGTCCCCATAAAAATTGTTACCATTATTCAAAATATTAAAGGTAAAATTTTTTCTCGGTCGCACTTGAAATATATAATAAATTTATGATTTCGGTGCATGGTTCGATCAATAAACTGAAATATATAATAAATTTATCATTGATCGAATCATGCGCTGAAATCATAAATTTATTATATATTCAAAACATTATTCACATTATCAAGTAACTGTTTCCATGATCTCGATCGATAACTCGTTAATAACAAACATTCGTATTTTCAGTACACTGGTTCGATCTTTTTTTTTTTGAAATTTGGAAATATACTATTTAATCTACATTTTAATAAAAACAATTTTCGATTACGAAATCATCAATTACAAGGATAACTAATCGAAAATTGTTTTTATTAAAATGCATATTAAATAGTATATTTCCAAATTTCAAAAAACAAAAAAATGATCGAACCAGTGTGCTGAAAACACGAATATTTGTTATCATCAAGTAAGTTGGTATCTAATCAATTACTAACCAATTTAAGTATTGTAAGAGGTGTTACGTCAATTTCACGTCCATAAAATAAAAAAAAAGTCATATAGAATGGATTGTTCTAGTTCAGAAGAAATGTTTAATTTTCAAGTTAAAACAGCTTCGAGTTGCAAAAGGTTAATTGATCTAATCTTGTACGATGTTCTCGGTAATAGAGTTGTCGGACCTTGAATAAATTTTTCACGAGTATCGGACTCATCTTCGTTACTTAGATCGAGGCAGTCCTGTAATCGGGTTGTTCTAATTCGCTGACGGATCGATCGGAGCGAGCGTGCGAGAAGCGTGGAACAGTTATCGGGAATATTCGAGCCGCGTTACGATGAACGGTTCGCGTATGTATGCAGGAGGCATGCAAACAACGACAAGAATTACACCGGGAACATTCGGCCCGGTAGAGGCCATTGCCAAAAGTGAAATCGATGACTCGATCGCCGGGATAAGTATTGCCCGTGGGGGCTCTCCATTAAGGAGGTCACTTTCCATCTCCGGGCGGATCATTGCGTGCCCGATGCAACACACTCGCGGATTTTCAAAAGTTATAGCTCGCGCGTGGGACAAATATGGACTAGCGAAAGTTGCTGGATACAGGAAGATTCGGATCGGCACGGTCCTTTCGAAACAGGAATTGCAACATTTTATAGCGTGCCGAGCAATCGGGCGGAAAACGTTTTCAACGGTTGCACCGATCTTTATGAGCTGATTGATCGTGAGTCGATGCATCCGTTCGTAATTCGATAGAATCGCGCAGTTTGATTGTTTATTCGTGTGCTGCGTATCGCGCTAACGACTCTTCTGCATTAGCATTCTTTCGGTATCTTTTAGGAAGCTGATACAAAATTTCTGACGAATGTGAAACTAGATGTAAGAGCCTGAATATATTTCAAGCAGAAGTTAATTGTTTGTAATTCGATAGAATCGCGCAGTTTGATTGTTTATTCGTGTGCTGCGCATAGCGCTAACGACTCTTCTGCAATTAGCATTCTTTCGGTATCTTTTAGGAAGCTGATACAAAATTTCTGACGAATGTGAAACTAGATGTAAGAGCCTGAATATATTTCAAGCAGAAGTTAATTGTTTGTAATTCGATAGAATCACGCAGTTTGATTGTTTATTCGTGTGCTGCGTATCGCGCTAACGACTCTTCTGCATTAGCATTCTTTCGGTATCTTTTAGGAAGCTGATACAAAATTTCTGACGAATGTGAAACTAGATGTAAGAGCCTGAATATATTTCAAGCAGAAGCTAATTGTTTGTTCTAAAAGGAAGACCATTAATAACGAATAGTTGTTTTTAAATCCTAGAAACCTGAATAAAATTTTCTTTATTACAATTTTCATGCACTATTTATAATCGTATTGATTTTATCATTGATTCTTTACTAAATTTTATGGTGCAACTACGCAGGATTAAATAATAATACCATATCGATTGTACCATTATTAAATTTCTTTATTTTCTTTTTGTGCATGTCCCTTCTTTGTTATTAGACGAGTGAATAAACAATATGTGGTGGTATGAAAAATTGAGTCTAAGAAATTGAGTCTAAAAAGTTAATACCACTGTAATATGTGTTTTATATGTGTCAGTTTCTTTCTGAAATTTTTCATTTATAACCTTTTGTTAAAGCAAGTAAGCAAAATGTTTCTTTTGTTACTTTCACGTTGGTTGATTTGTTTAACACATATTACAGTGATATTAATCTTTTAGACGCAGATAAAAATTCTTCTCTTGAAAATGATCCATATCAGGATCGAAACGTTGCGATTTTGTCAACTGCAAGATTGCTTGTTTCTTAATTATGATCGACAAGACACGAGTAGTATTGTATCTTTCTCTTTTTTTGTTATTGTAAACACTTATGTAAAAGTGCTTCAGTCCGTCTATAACAAATAATAATAATAATTATACAGCTACCCCGCTAATATCAAACGTTTTCTACGAAATTATGTTAACTCGCAATTGTACCACTTTTAAAGTCTAATTTCATTGAAATATTCTCGAAGAAAAGCTTCCTCGTGTTTGTTAGCAATAAAAGAGTACTCGTATACCAAGAACGACGTCGAGCGTCGATGTAAACGAAGAAGTGAAGTATCAGGAAATCCAATGTATTGTCTGACGTAAAGAATGAAAAATCGGCGGGGTCCGATAAAGATCGTGACGACGACGTCGAAAAGCGTCAGCCGTTATCGACGTCGGATCGAATCGTCCGAGTGAAACGGTACGTCGACGTCGACGACGCGGTCTCGAAGGTAGGGACAATAAAAAATCAGCGACAGCCGGTGCCAAGGACGGGCAGTTCTCCGACGGTTTCGTAACTCGTGAAAGTCTGCAACAAGGGACACTGACCTCACCCTACCTCCTTCTCTTCCTCCACCAACACCTTCGATCCCTCCACCGAGTATCGGCGCGATCGCCTTCAGCGACGAACGTGTCCCACGGATTCGACGTTTTCGCCCGTGTGGACGAAACTTAAGGGTATATCCCCGAGAATCGCAGCTTTCGCCGAAGGTGTATCGCCTATACGAGACTCGCTCTCCCTCTCCGATGTCTCGAACCGAGGAATACCGACCTCGAGGAAGTACACCGAGGTCTGAAAGGTCAGTGAAAGGCCGGATCGGATTTACGTAGGAAGCGCGCGCTCGCTCGCGATCCCCTCCGCCGACGATCGACGGATCGAAATTATTGAACCGCGACGGCGACACGGTCCCTGACACGACCCGCGAGGTCGCGAAACTTTCTAAAGGTTTCGAACGGTTTTGTCTTGAACTTTCCGGCTGATCGATGCACTCCGCGATCGAGCATTGCTCGGTTCATTCAAGTCTACTTTTTCTTTTCTTCACGGTTCAAAGCTATTACTACGATTCTCTTGGAAACGCCGCGCCGTACTGTGAATGGAGACTGTTTTATAAACATCCAATTCGAGATTACAATTCACGTTATTTCGAATGGAACACCGGTTGCTTTGTTTCAGATCAGTTTAGAATATGATAAAGGTGAATTTCTTTTCGATCGAAATTTTAATATATTATGAAATTGATGATTTCGGCGCAAGGTTCGATCATTTATAGAGAACAACAAGTGTTCTCAACAGCAATTATTTAAACATGTTTCTCGACGTTTCGATCCATGTGTGGATCTTTCTCAAAGAGACAAAGTTTAGAATATGTCTTTACACAATGTCGTTGAAAAATAGGATTCTATTTGATGAAGACTGGAAATAGTGGAAGACGAAGATTTTGTAACTGTAGAAATGAGTTTGTTCTTTTTCTGAAATCAGATTGTACATTGATGAAAAATAGGATTCTATTTCATGAAGACTGGAAATAGTGAAAGACGAAGATTTTGTAACTATAGAAATGTGTTTGTTCTTTTTCTGAAATCAGATTGTACATTGATGAAAAATAGGATTCTATTTGATGAAGACTGGAAATAGCGAAAGACGAAGATTTTGTAATTGTAGAAATGAGTTTGTTCTTTTTCTGAAATCAGATTGTGCAATGAAAAGAAAGATTTTTTCAACCTTATGTATAAATCGGACTGTCAATTTGTTCAGAAGTCGAAGTCAGGTCGCTTTGACTCTGCATGAATCGATATTAAATTCCTACGACGATGTTGTTCGAGAAATGAAGAGATTCTTAATCGAAGGAGAAGAAGAAGGAGATACTAAGGAAACAATCTTTTCTGTTCAAGGTGGTACATTTAAGGCAGAGGCTAGACAACGCTGTGAGCAGTTCGAGGGATCGAGCATTCCCTTTGGACACGACCCTAGCCATGATCCAAACCCTTATAGACTGCGACGAGTTCCAAGATATCGCCACGTTGAGGGTACGTTCGAATACTTTATATTACCAGATTTTTTACCACGTTTTTATTAGCTCGCTTTCTTGTTGGTCTGTTCATTCGGTACAAATCTTGCAATTGAATTTTAAACTAACTTCGCGATGAGCTAGGGACTTGAAATTGGAAACATAGCTCAGAACTGGATGACAATGCAATATTCATAAATTATTTTTAAAATGTATATTCGTTTAAGAGAAATAACAATTAAATTTTTACCGTTCCACCCCTTTGCGAGATGCTATGTCATCGCGTTCAGCGATCCCCACTCCGCGTTACAACGCTCTCTACTTTACTATGCATTCGCACTCGTATGAAATATTTTCATTACTTTTCTTTTTTCTTAATAAGTTTATGATAGTTTTCTTGCAACTACTATTTTTTCTAATTTGAATTTGAGGGCCCAAAAATGTTTACCGCTTGGGGCCTCCACTTGATTTCAGCCGCCACTGACAGCCACGCATACATTTGTATCTTTGCTTAACCCTTATACGTTCCTCAGTGCGAAAATTCAGTGCGATATTTCTTTAAAATGTGACGTTATAAATGAAACATAACGCATTGAGTTAACGTGCAAAATAAAAATGGGTGAATTGTTATCCTAGTTTTAAGCAACTATTATGCAACTATTTTTGAGGAGCGTATGAGGGTTAAACATTTGAAATCTGCAGTCCAATGACGCTCCAGTCTTTATTTCCGGGTTTTGTTCAATCCATGGGCTACTTGCAATCGGAGATCGAGTCCTAGCAAGGAGGCAGAGATCTTCGCAATCGATCTTACTCACAAACTTCTCCCACTCTGATTGCAGAACTTGGACGAGCTGCTGGACCATAAATCAGACTTAAGTGAGAAGCTGTGTCAGATAGGAGACAGCATAGTGTACAAGTTGGTGCAGTGGACCAAAAGGTTACCGTTTTACCTTGAGTTGCCGGTCGAAGTTCACACAAGGTTGCTTACCCACAAGTGGCACGAACTCCTGGTGCTGACCACCTCCGCCTACCAAGCGATGCATGGTCAGCACAAGTTCACCAACGTTGGTTCCGACGGGACGGGAGCGGATTTTATGCAAGAAGTAAGTAATTACTGTCTCTTTCTATCCCGGCGTTCAACTCACTTCGAAGCTGTCGTCGCCGATTCAGGGATTCGAAACTTTCACTTTGAAAACCGCCAGAAATAATCTTCAAGTATCCATTTACCACGGGAATAGAGACGAAGAGACTTTTCGATAATTATACTCGACTCGAGTCAAGCTAGAACCGTAATCGTAAATATCTTATCGCTGGAGTAATTCATTTTTTTCAAATTAATAATATTCTACTCAATAATATTCTCCTTAATAATATCCTCATATGGAGCAATAAATCCTTTAAATCGCATTATTGCTAGCTCAACACACATTTTATAATAATATTGATTTTTTCAATGGCACGTTACAGCCATTCCAAACGAAATTGCGCTGTACTATTTGTTAATAGTACCTATATTTGCTTAGTTTCGCGCTGTCCATAATTATGTGAATTTTAGATTAAGATTCTTTTCTGTCATACTATATAATACTGCATACATTTGTATAAAAGGACTTCGGTCCGTTTAAAATAAATAATAATAATAATAATAATAATATTGATCCATCGATCGTCCTGGTATAACTGTCAACGAAAACATACAAAGTTAATTCGAGATTCTTTGAACGAAATCGAATTCTTTGTTGCAGCAATTCAAAACAAGAGGTATTCGTAATTAATATTCTTGATGCAAGCTTCGAACAGCTGCGTTTTCTCATATTTCATAACTTATTTTGAATTTTAGTAAGAAATATCGGATCAACAGGTGGTCCACCTCGATCAGCTAAATTTAGTACGTGTAATATTAAACCGTGACGTGTCTAATTTGTATTGACGTCATTTAAATCGTTGAAATTCGAAACGGTGAAAAGATTCAATGAACTTGATATGTTGTATTGAATTTATTGAAATTATTCGGGAGAACAAGAACATTTTATTTGGCTTGAATTCTTTTAAAGATTAACTTGCTGGAACTTTGTTAATATTAATAATAGAAGTTTATAAAAATATATATTTGCATCAAAAACTTAACATTCAAGTTTGGAATCAGTTTTAGATGAACAGAGCAGCTTTAGGGTGGTATTATATTATAGTATTATATAAAAATTGCTATACAGTTATTCAAAATTTGGTTTAGATTATTAAATATGTTGGTATCTAATCAATTACTGTACATTTAGTTATTGTATGAGATATTATACCATAAAATTTATTAAACTCATGGAGTTGCCATGTTTAATTTTCGAGTTAAAATAGCTTCGAGTGCAAAGGGTTAATTTGAAAAATTTCAATTAATTCTAGGAAGCTGATTCAATGGATTTGTTTATGTACAGGTTACGAACAACATGTATACGCTACAAACGTGCCTGACCAGCATGATGGGCCGGCCGATAACCATGGACCAATTACGGCAAGACGTAGGGCTCATGGTGGAAAAAATCACGTACGTCACACTAATGTTCAGGAGGGTGAGGCTACGGATGGAGGAATACGTCTGTCTGAAAGTAATCACCATGCTCTCACAAGGTAAGTATCTTCGCCTAACGCCCTATATTCAACAAACTATCAAACAACTTTTAATCTCTGCTACGTCGAGAATTGAAAAATATAAAGAAACTTTGTACTTTTTGACAATGCTGCAATTGGAGATGCAAAATGTAAGTTCGCTAATTCGTTCAACTTCTACAATTGTTCGCAACGAAACTACTCGCAATTACTCAACAAATCTACAGTCTCTAGTATATGTTCCCAATGAAATTCGTGGTTCATTTTATTCGTATACTTAATCAACTAACAAGTTCTTTCCGAAAAATTGATCGTGGTTTATTAACCACGTGTAACCTATTCAGGATACGAATGTACAAACATTTTTAACATTTTTGCCAGCCTACTCTGTATACGCATAAACTTCACAGTCGAGTGATAATCTTTTCTAGAAAAATATATCTTCTACACAGACATTTCTCGTTCCCGTTGTTTTCCGATGGTCTACAAACAAATCGAAATAAATTCTTGAAAGAACTTGTTGCTAACGAAACACGAGGCGATTTGATTGAAGAATCTGTCAGAGGGTAACACACATTCACCGTTCGCTTTTGTGTCTGTCTTCTCTTAGCACGTGGAGGTACAATGGAATTAGAACAAATACAAGAGCGGTACATGAGCTGTCTGCGAAGTTTTGTCGAGCACAGCGCGCCCCAACAGCCGAGTCGGTTTCACGATCTTCTCGTCAGGTTGCCGGAAGTAAGTTCACGAAAGGAGAAATTTTCCGATCATTGTTCGTCACGTTGAACCTTCATAATTTAAAAAAAAAAAAGAAAATTGAATAGACAATAATTTTCGTAAAATCAAAGAATTCGAGACGTTGATCAGGAAACATCCTATTCGAATCTATAAGATCACTCCAGAGGAATTGCCCGGCCTAAGTCGAATCTGTTTTCTTGCTGAATTCCAGGTACAATCGGCGGCGGCTCTTCTACTCGAGAGTAAAATGTTCTACGTTCCTTTCCTATTGAACTCAGCAATTCAAAGATAGTAAATAAACAAGCCCAACTGACGATAAACGAAGCTGAATACACCTTATATACATACTATACATACAGACAGATAAATATATATGTACATACATACGCAGATGTATCTATGTATATATTTATGTATATGTATAATATAATATATATAAATTTACAACACAGAAGAGACGAAGAAGTAAATAGTTGAAAACCGAAACAAACAAGAGCAAACAGAGTCGCAGTAAAATGAAACAATAGAGAAGAGTTGACGCTCGTGAAAATAGGGTGAAAGAAGGCTTTGTTTGCCGTATGTATGATAATTATATAAAAGTACATATAAATAATATAAATCTGTGTGTTCGTTGCATTGTACAAACGGAGGAATGGGGTTTAAGGAGGGAACGGAAGAACCGTGTGAAACGTGATAAAAAAAAAAAAAGAAAATGAAACAAAAGGACAAGGGAGAAGTTGTGAGGACAGTGAAGAAAAACAAAAGAGAAAGAGAAAGAGAGGACAGGAAAGATGGCGAGAAAGAGATACGAGAGACTCGTGAAGAGAGGAGAGAATGCTTTAAATAAGAAAATAATTTGAGAGATAATTAAATGAAAGAAATATTAAAGATTCGAAAGTGAGAGAGAGAGAGTGAGAGAGAAAGAGCGTGTGACCGAGAGAGAGAGAAAGAGAGGGCGTGTGAAAGAGAATATTAGAGAGAGAAAGCGCGCCACCTCGAGATGAGAGATCAATCGAGGAGGGAACTGAACTTTTTTATCGAAACTAAAAGACTATAATAATATATTTCTGTACGCAGTACCGCGCAACTACGTCATTGTGTGTTCACGTTGCATAATCCGATCGATAATAAGACTCTCGTTACGTACGCTCACTGTAGGCCATCTACTACCACCTACTACTACTACTACTACTATTACTACTACTACTACTACCACTACTACTACTACTACTACTACTTACTACTACTACTACTACTACTACTTACTACTACTACTACTACTACTACTTACTACTACTACTACTACTACCGCTACTACTACTACTACTACTGCTGCTACTATTACTACTACTCTCCACCACTATCAACTAAAATAGCAGACTACCAAAACGACCGAAAGATCAGTCGACCGATGATGATAACGATGATCGTAATAATAACGATGATGATAACCGCTGACGACGATGATGATAACGATGATACAGATCGACGGATCACGAGCAATGGCACAAAACGATCGATCAGCGAGACATCGACCGCCACATAACCATACACACACACACACATACAAACAAACATACATGTCTCTATTACGGATTTTTACGTACAAGCACACAATGTAATTATCTTTAAAATAATACGGATAGAAGTCGCATACGTGTGCAGACACGAGTACGCATCCTCGACTGATAGAACTGTAAAACGCCTGCATACTTCAGCCCTTCTCATCGATGTATCCACGTGATTCTATGACCCCACCCCTCTTAAGAAAGCAGCGATCGTCGTTCTCGAAAAAATTACGAGCGGCAAGTGTGATATTTCAATAACCGATCGAAAAAGAGAAACGAGAGAACATACACAGAAACAACAAGAGTATACAGCCGACACCGTCGACCTGCTCGAAATTGTCAACCGGGGAAAAATCTCGTCACCGGAAGCTCCGAATGTGCAACGCTGCTAATAGAAACGGATACGACGTTCGCGTGGTCCGAGCGAAGACTAAAAACGGAACTGTTATCATATACGTAACACGTGTGTCACGGTGTGAAACACACGTTGCAAGGAAAAAGGAAAAGAGAAGCGAAAAGGAACAAGGAAAATAACGGAAACACAGGAAAGATTTCGGATGGGGTTCGTTGTCGTCCTCGTTGTTATTGTCGTCCTCGTCATCGCTCCACACTCCGAATCAAGGTCCAAGCGCGCAACACAGAAGACTATATTATATATATACATGCATATATATATAATCACCGTTTTGTTAATTTACACATTATCGCCATCGACGCAATTTCTACAAACGTGCATCATTCACCGGTCGAAGATATGTTCTTGTTCGTAACTCTACTTTATGCCCCGTTTCGGGACGATCAGATCCTCGTCTCGGATCCTGGGACGCGTTTATAGAGCTTGTCGTTCCGAATTTGATTCAGGAGCAGGAAGATCAGAGTTAGACAGCAAGAGAGCTACCGACTTGAACGATTTAACCCTCGACAGGTAGAATTTTATTTCGATATAAGACGGCGCTTTTTATTCTCGAAATTAAAAAATCTTATATGTACAGTGACTCCCATTAATATTCGGACACTCTTAACACATTACCGACCGGCGATCCTGCATAATTTTAAAAAATCTATAGTACATGGCTAAACACTTTTTAATGAGATCTTCAACAGCAACAGCAATTTTCATTGTGAACTAACAAGTCACCTTCAATAAAGTCATCAAATAGTTTCATTAAAGATCGCAATATAAAAGAAAATTTCTATGCATTCTTTTGGTACAGCACAATTATTGAAAATCCTATTAATAGGCTTGCGGTAGGTAAAGTGTTAAAAAGACGATAACTTTTTTAAAATTGTACTATACGATTTGAACTTGTTTGGTAAGTTAGAGCAATTAGTTTGCTACAGTAGCTGAAAAAAATTTTTTAATAATTCTAAACGTTGCATTTTACAACATTTTTATGTGGACCTATATTGAAAATTGAAAAACTACGTTTTGTAGATCTGTGTCGATTATATGCACTGAGTAAGTTTCATCGAAATCGGTTGATGCGGAAAAAAACGACAGCCATTGACAGATGCAAGAATCCTTAGATATACTGCTGTTATTGTAAGCCGAAAATCGTGAAAATCTGCAATTTTTACCATGTTTAAACTTTGCAGCTCATTGCAACGTCGCCCAATCTTAATGAAAATTTCAAAATATGTTTAATTGACAACGATCTACAAAACGTAGTTTTATAAATTTTCAATATAGGCCCACATAACAAAGTTGTAAAGTGCAACTTTTAGAATTTTTTCTACAATTCCGATCGATTGTAATTCTTGACAAAATTTTTTTTCACATCCTGTAGCAAACTAATTGCTCTAGCTTCCCAAAAAACTTCAAATCGTATAGTACAATATTAAAAAAAGTTATCGTCTTTTTAAAAGCGTCCGAATATTAGTGAGAGTCACTGTATGTTATAGTCTATCCTTTCCCGATGAAAGTAGTCGCTGAAGCATATACTTTCCGCTACATTCGAGCCTCTCGCACATTTTTCAAGTCGCGTAGGAACCCTCGTCCGAAACACGACGGAAGCCGGACCCGAGTCGTCGTCTTATATCGAAATGAAGCTGTGTTAATGAAATATCGTGTGAGGGTAAGGACGTTCGAGGATTTGTTTGATAAACTTTTGATTTTCGACTTCCAATATCTTTTCACAATAGTTCGAACGGATAATTCCTGCAGGAATCGAGGCGAGGATCGGATCTTGCCGCGATCACACATACACATACACACACACACATGCATACATACACGCGCGAGCACTTCGTTTCTCTCGTGAACAAAGTATACCGGGTGTTCATTCATCATTAATCTGCAGCGAAAGATTGTTTCTCTTTCTTTTTTTTTAATGATTCCTCGCTGAAACGACTGCGATAATTTCATAGTATTATAATAACGGGAAAAGAAACGAAATGATGAAACGTGTAGGACGGAATCACCGAGAGAAAAGATAAAAGCATAAAAAACACGAACTACGCGAGGGACTTGGTATTTCTCTCGCGGAGAAGCGTATATAGTATATACTATAATTATAAATACAAATATATATATATATAATATATGCGAAAAAAAACAAACAGAAATGAATAAGAGTTCGAACTAAACGAGTTCTCACATTTAGCAAATATGTAGATATACATATGTGTATATGTATGTGTGTCATCGACACGTGTGATATTTGGTTTCTTCGTGACCCGGAAATACCAGGTTCTCCGG
The DNA here is from genome assembly GCA_916610235.2 of Lasioglossum morio. NCBI lineage: Eukaryota > Metazoa > Arthropoda > Insecta > Hymenoptera > Halictidae > Lasioglossum > Lasioglossum morio. The sequence continues at coordinate 2,055,451 of OU744323.1, forward strand.
ATTGGCTCAATTATTTAAGATAGCGGAACGCGCATTATAGGAGAAATTAAACGAAATAAAAAATAAATAAAAAGAAAGCAAACAAACAAAACACAGGTAAAAACGAAAGAAGCGAGAATAGCAAAAGAAAAAAGAAAGAAACCGGTGGCTGGCGCCAGTCGAAAGCGTCGTTCGTGTCCCGTTCGAGAAAAAAAAAAACTGGAGAACAATGGCAACAAAAGAAAAAACAGAAAGCTCCTTGTATACGCAATGGTTTGATCGGCACACGTTCTATCGCAACGTACATTGTTTCATCTTGCCTCCAATAGAAGTTATCGTAAAATACGCGCTAATAGATCGGCAAGTCCCCGGCCACCAGTCTCGACGGTAAACCGATCGTCCAACTGTCATGTCGTCCCTTCTATCATCCGAGGATATCCGTGTCGTTCGGAAAGTCTTTCGGTCGTTGCATTTATCTTGTTCGTTCTCGTCGTCGATCTCGATCATTTCGCGTCCCGCGATCTCGAGGTAACAAAACCACCAACCGAATTTCTGCTCAAGGTGTTCCGCGAACGTTTTTTCACTATAAATAAGAGACTTCTCCCCGTTCTGCCTTTTCCACCCCCACCCCCCTGAAACCCTTTCCAGGGACAGTGAACCGTCGGGCTTGTGGCCGGTTGGCCGTCGCGAAACATACACACGTACACACACGAAAGAATCAACACGAACTATTCGCAGACCTTGGGCCTACTAGCCTAGGGATACTTGTCCATACTATAAGACTTAACTAACGATGGGATACTTCATACGGTAACAAAAAAAAATAAATAAAAAACATGTATATTATTCGAGGTTAAGGAACTGGGGGTAACGGTTCCTGTATTCCCCGGACATCATCGTACACTTGTCTGTGTTCAATTGTGACGGTCGATGAGGTCGCCAACCAGTGCAAGAGAAAAAGATATAACAGCAATTTAAGCAAGGAACAGCATATTTATGAAATCTGAGAGAGAAGAACCTCGCTAGAGAAAAAAAAAATAAAAGAAACGATTACGTTGTAGGGTTACATTGACCATTGGCCAACGCGTTTTCCGTGAACGTTCAACTTCTTCCTTTCGATGCGCTAAGTGTTCACCATGAGTTGCCGTAACGTCTGCGCGCGGGCGCAATGAAATTTTTGCTTTTCAAGTTACCGTTTGTATATCGTGCAATACAAAGGGGAAGCAACGTATGGTATTTAGGGGATACGTTCGTTCCTTTTTGCTCTCTTCCTTCTGTCTCCTATCTTCGTGGATACTCTACACCCTCGACTCCTCACCCCCCGATTCTCCCTTTGTTCTTCTACGAACCGTCTAAACCACCTTTCCCCGCCCCTCGAAGCCCCAACCCCCCCCCCCTTTATTCTCGTTAGTTCGTAAAGATTATGTACTTCCCGCGAAGAACGTTTTTTCTCGTCGCGCCCTATTTATTGTTAATGTTGTACATACGAGTGGCAGTGTCGTCGGTCGCGAAAGAACGAAAGGATAGAGAATACAGTGAGAATACAAGAGCATTCGTCGTTTAATAGAACGGGGGTAATAAAGAAAAAGATGAATAAGAAAAAACGAATATTACCAGAATATAAGCACCGAGTTGGACTGTCTTTATATTACATTATATATATATAAGTATATAAATATAAATATATATAAATATAAATATGTATATTGTATAAAAGGAAGAAAAGAAAAAAGATAATGAAACTGTGCATCGATGTCTGGGAGTACAGTAGCTGCTTACGGGAGAGCTACGCGTTGGATCAGCAAGACTTAGGGCATTATACTACCGCGAGTATTATCATGCCCAACCTTTAATATTTAAGTGCGAGTGAGAGTCTATTTGAGCAAAAGTAAAAAAAACGTAAAGAAAAGATAAGAAATTTACGAAAAAAAAGTAAAAGCAAACACATATGCCTCTCGTTTGTGGGTTTTACTTTGTACATATTGTACGAAAGGTTTAATAATAACTATGTTGAAAGTACTAGTCCTGTCTCTTTGTATAATTCCGTGTTATACCTGCTCTTGTACGGTGTCGAGCGGCGCCGTGTCAACCGAAATAATCGCGCGTTCAAACGAAACGAATCTTTTCTATTTTCGCTAAAAATTCTTACATACGATCTTCGGATAATTCGCCGAACATAAAACGAAACGAACATTTGTATCGCGAAACCCGGATTCGACGCGCTATCGTTTCCACGTCCGACTTTTTTAATTAGCTTTCGAAGTCTCGCGAGGGATTCTCGAGAGGAAATATTGAACGCGCGCCGTTTCACAAGAGCGCGCCGCTTGTCGCGGTGCAGCGAATGAAGCGCGAAATGCAAACGTTAACCCAGAAACGACGGGCAGAATGGAAGCACGAATGCCGGATTGGCAGTGAAACGATGAAGATAAAATGAAAAAAAAAAAGAAAGAAAGAAAGAAAGAAAGATACTTTTTCAATGAGTGAGTCAAAGTTACCAATTTCTACCTACGTTTAGGAACTACATTTTTATCGTCTTGTTTACCTTCGACTATTCCTTTTGTAACTGAGATTTGGGCGCCGTGTGAATCGCCGCTCTGCCGGGAACCGGATGCTGCTGCGTTTCGCCACCAAACAATTTGTTTCTTCTTGCACGGGGGTACGCGCGCGAAATTCTCGTTGACGGATTTCAATAGCGAGCACGTTTCGCGAAGCAGGGAACCATTGTTATTCCACTGGGAAATTCGTTCATGCATTTCGTTTACGTTTTATATGTTCTTCTTCTCTTTTTTTTTTTTGTTTTCGTAATCTCTTTGATTCCGTAAATACAGCGAAGTCTTGATCTAAGTCGGAGCTGTACGATCTTAGTTATTCGCTAATCTTACCGATCCAATTAATTATTCATTTATTTGTCTGTATTTAGTGGTTTTACAAAAACTTAGTAGTCCTACACGATCTGTGTCGTAGCACGGACCCGAGGATCCTTCTTAGATCGAAACTTTACTATACGAACAGGTTGTACTTAGATTTCGACGTGCGCACGGATCAGAAATTTTGTCAGAGAGATAAATTGATTAGTATTTTGATTACAGTCTATCGGAAGAAAGAGCAACGCGCACCGCGAATTGATTTTCTTGAACGCGTGTCTTGAACCAAACACTCTAGTCGGTGGAGAAGAGAATACATATATGTATATGTGTATATATACGTTTTATTGTAAGGAAAAGAAAATTTTTGCATATTCTAGTTATTAATTTATTTTTCGATCACTGCCGACGATTTGTCCGTTGCATTTTTCATTTGCATTTCGTTCTTTGTATTCGAAGCTCTCGGAATCGTTTGATCTTCTCTTCTTGTTTTCTCTATTTCTCTCTCTCTCTCTCTTTTGTTTTTGCTGTTTTTTTTTTCTAATTGTTTTACCCCAGTGGCGAGTGAATGTTAGTAATTGTAAAAGAATCGACGCGTTACAACGAGAAGTGTGGAGGAGGGCGCGCTACAAACCTTGAACAGAGCGTAAAATCTTTTTAGGACTTGCTTATCGTGAGTTAACGTGTACATAGACGACGATATATCAAGGAACAATAAAAAAATTCGTTGTTATTGCAAGGATTAAGGATCGTATGGTATAATATTGTTATTAATCCGACCAATAAAATCGGTAAGGCTGTCGGTTCCGGGCAAAACAGGCTAGATTTCACAGGTGGCGCGTAAACCCCCTGTATTTTTATGAATAAATAAAATATTTTAAAAAAAAAGTAAATCTGAAGTCTGTTTGGAGATGCCTTTCATAGGGATTATAAATGTAGATAATATATTATACATAGTGAACATAAATATACTATATTATTATATATAAATAGTAAGGAGTAAATAGAATTATTATATATATACGATGAAAATAATATTATTACAAGTAAATAAACTAATTAAAGATGAAAGCAGATCTTTATGAAATCTTTATTATTCCATGCCCACACCCTACATGAACGGTTCGTATTTTTTATCTTATTTTCATTTTTTGCTATTTTTGTTGTTTCGTCTTGTTTCTCGTTCTCGTGTCGACGGCTCTTAATGTACTGTATGCATTGTGTACACACGTGTATACGTGTATTGTACTTTATTTATCACAATTAACAGCGTCAGGAGTTCTTATTTTTCTTGTCGTTTCTTGTTGTTGTTGTTGTATTGATAAATGTCGTTTGCAATTTTTGCGCACTTTTATTACAGACGTCTCGTTACATTAACATATAACAAAGTCTATACTTTCAAGGTACATGTTCGTTAAAATGTTGTCTACCTGTGAGATCTTTAAGGATTATGCGCAGTGTTCAAGCTCCTGCACAGAACATTAAGCTAAATTAAGTCTCGTCGTTTGAACGTCATTGTCTTTATTATATGCTGTTCCTTGGATCCTACCGATCTCGAATGATCGCAAGCGCTTGGACACTTCGATAAGATTAAAGCGATCACAGACAGAGGCATTTAAAAGGTGATTGCCGCGAATACCTAGGTAGGCACAGAAGCTAATACTTTTACGTTTCCTAGGATGTTCGTACTACACAGGCATTCTCATGCATCACCTCCATTTCACGGTACAAGAGGCTGCAAAACCGACGAGTCGAGTTTGTAACGTAAACTCCGTGTCTTGCGTCGCGTAATCATCTATCTAATACAGTATCAATAATGTAAATATAAAAGCAATGATTAATGTAAAATCGTGTAGTTTGCATATCGTAACAATCTGGATATATATAAATCGTATTTCATCTTCATCCACCTCCCCACATCCTTCCTCTCCTGTCTTTCTATTTTGTTTTCTCTCTCTCTCTCTCTCTCTCTTTCTGTCTATCTCTCTCTCCTCACCACCATCTTATTTTTTCTTTTCGTTTGTTCATTATCAAAAAATGTAGAAAGTATTCATATGTAAAAGCAATCTAATTGGACGCCGAAATATCTTACATGATTAATTAAGTCCAAATATAATATAAAGGGAGATTATTAATTGATATAGTCCCAATAATTGTAAAAATGTTTGAAGAAAATTCCTTTACACACGCCCTTTGTTAAGCTCTCTGTTATTTATATGATCCGTCCTCTAGTTCGTCTATGATTATCCGTCGGTAGAAAGTATTTACTTCTAATAGACCGTCGTGTTATAGTTCTGAAGGCACTGTTCAAAAGTTGACTATACTTCTTGAAATAACAAGTCTTCAAAACATCCTCAAAACGATCTCGACATGGAAAATCGTTACAAACGTCGACGCAAATTTTCACATGCCCCGCTCGAACTATATCACAAAATTCAAAATAGAGTAGTTTTTTTTTTTGTTTTAACTTCGACAGCCAATGCCAATGCCAATGCGAATGCCAATGTCATATTTGTCGGGTCTGTGATCGATTAGGAATATCATGAGCTAACAAATCGATGGTCAGAATTCAGGCTTATGGTACGCAATGGCCAGTGCACTCCCATTAATTATGTATCAATATCGTATCATTATATTACACAAACCCTTATTAATTTAGAGGCACATTGCTAAAGGTCTCGGTTCTTAAAAATTGCTCCCTACATTAATGAACTTATGACAATCTAGTTATTACAATTATTCAGTACGACAGCGATTTGGCATATAATGTGGAAACTGTACAAAGATTCCGATAATTATAATAATACAATAATAATAATAATATTAATAGTAGTAATAATAATCAAATTATTGCTTAGTACGCATAATAGTGATACGTGACTGAAAAGGCCGATACTCTGAAAGGAAAAATTTTGCTTCGATACTATTCGACTTCTTTTTTTTTTTGTTTTCTTTTGCATGGTGGTTACGTTGCGAGCTGATTAATAAAATCACACGGAATATAACATAAGAACTGTCATATGCATAGAAATAATAATGAAAATTCTATTATATAATACAATTGTTCTACTGAATTTCCTTACCTAAGCAGGGAAAACTTTGGCTACTGCTACATACTATTTGTACCTCGGCAGAATTGCCGAATTTATGCTGCTAAGAACACTGATTTGCTCATCTAGAATAAAAAGAATTGCACGCAGCACACACAGTATCTAAACCAGAACAGATTAATTACATACTCAGGAAGACCTTAACAGTAGTATATATGCTCACGCTTTAATAAACCTGAATTCTACGCACAACGATCGTAATATCAATTAAGCATTCACTATACTCAGAGACTCTCCCATTGCCGGAATGTTTAAATGTTTTCCTTTTTCATTTATTTGTTCATACTCTAATGAATCACTTGTTGTTCACGTTCGTAACTTGTTTAAAACCTCAGAACTCCTTAGCATGATGCATTCACAATACTGCTCTGAGATGCGAATGCTCTACAGAATGTACACAGTAGACAGCAAAAGCGTCTAGACCACAGAATGTTCACGCTTGTTTCAATGCAAAATACTTTACAAATTAGAGAAATCAGGCTGATGCAATGGCAGGCGAGCTATGTATAAAAAACGTTAACATTCCAACATATAAAAATCGATATATATATTTTTTTTTTCCCTTAAAAAGTTTCCTTAATACACATCTCCCCTGAACAAGACAATCATATCAGTTAGTTCCGCTTTTCAAACGATTCTCCTATGAAGAACATAAAGAAACATTTCTGGTTTTCGCATGCAATTTCGAATAATCCATTGTCTTACGAAGTATTTGAATTTCATTTTTTTTTTATTTTCGAAAATTTTTATGCTCTGTCATGGTACCAGCCTGTGTCCATCAACGTGAAGAAACAGTCATGTAGTCCCGTAAAGCCTAAACGCAGATACCACCTCTCTGTATCCAAACAAATAGACCACAGAGTGAGATCACAAAAAGTATGGTGTAGGGACTATTGGTGGAATTACTCTTTCATAATCAGGCACTGCTTCGAATAGCACTGGGCGTCTTGAATCAACAGTTGTAAACTGTAAAATACTAGCTATGTTACCGCAACGGTAACAATAATTTGGAGCTGACCATACTGTTACAAGTTTATCGTTAAACATGTATCTATACCCTGTAAGCCAAGGGGAAACAACAAATTAATAAATGTCTTATTTCATACACGCTGTACAAACATGTACGTACCTTCGTTAACCAATTGATGAGCTCTACAAATCAGTTTAAGGTCGTTGATTTCCATGAATTTGTATGTTACTGTACTGCCGAACAACCAACCAGCTCCGCGTGGACTAATGGTCCATGCGTCTACATCTTCTGGATCGGACCAGACCAGATCACAAAAAGCACCTACAAATATAAAATCGTTTATTATGAATAAACATAGTACGTCTCGTACGATACTGTAACAATGTAAAAGTACCTTTATGTGGAATTTCCTGATTCCTCTCGATCATTCTAATTTGATCTAATGTTCTAATAAGCGGAGATAATCCACCGTGTACACATAGTACTTGTTCATCAATTAACTATGAAACAAAATATATTTGTAATTATAAAACATCTGAGAAAACATAAATGGTTACACACACATATATATATACATATATATATATTTGTAGGTACTAACGGCAGCAACTGTGAGCAAGTCGAAAACCCTACAGCAGTGTTTCCATGCGTTAGCATTGCCATATTTGTTCTGACACTCATCTGTATGAAACATATAAATAATTAATTAATACGTATGGATGCACAATGAATTGTACTTGAACATTTTCATATCGTATTTTTATAATAAAATTTGTATACTGACCATAAAAACCATAAACATGAGTAATTTGCCTGGATTCGTGATTTCCGCGAAGCAATGTTATTCTATCAGACCATTTAGCTTTAAGTGTGAGTAGGCGGGTAAATGTTTCTAAACTATAATACCCTCTATCTACAAAATCTCCCATGAATATATAATTTGTATCAGGCACAGCGCCTCCATTTCGAAATAATTCTTCTAAATCATAAAACTAAAAACAGACAAACGATTTTAATCAGTATGTACGATGGTATTTGATACTTTTTGCCATTGTAATGATCATCATTATCTACTATACTGATATCGATGTCACGTTGAGGTTAGGGAACATGTATGAATTTTACCTGGCCATGAATATCACCGCACACGGTCACCGGAGTGGACACTGGTTGAATATTAGATTCTTCTACTAATAAGTCACATACTATGTCACAAAGTTTCTAAACAAAATTAATCTAATTATCGGAAAGGAAATACAGTGAGTATAAGTAACCTATGCGCGTGCATTTAATACCTTATCCAAACGAATTGTATAAATATATTATAATTGGCATAACGAGAAATAACGTTTTGCACGTATTACTCACCTTAAGATCATTTTCTGGAAGGTATATGCACTCTTTTGCAATTTCTATCCATTTATCGATGTCTGACATTTTGGAATCGTATCGTAGGAAAATACTGATCGCGCCCTCACTCCACTACATATATGTCTGTAGAATTTATAGTTGATTTGTATTTTTAAGAACTATTCCACTGAATTAGGTTGAACGACTACCGCGGTTTTCATTCATCTTATGCACAAGGTACCGTGAGCATTATTTATTATGGAATCACAAAGAATTATCGTTTCCATCGTGTAAGGCGCATCACAACTCGCAGCAGCGTAATAAAAACGACCAACTTCAATTCTCTATAACTCTTTCGTCTTATTGGCTAGCGATTTTTTATTTTACAAGTGCAATTACACGTCAAAGTCACAAATCTGTTATAACGCATGTTTTCCAATTCTATCTTCTACTCATGTTAATATAAACATCGATGTTGCTATCCTTCGGTTTTGTAACAAAATATCACATTTTCTTGTATTGTATTTTCTAAGTATTATATCAGCCAATCATATTATCAAACATCTAGGAATTTTCATTTTATGTTTAACAAATTTTAAGAAATTTTACAAAATACTTACATAATAATTGCGTCACACTACTTTAGATGTCATCAAATATCACACAATGTCAATTGTTGTGAATAAACACTAGCATTCCTTAGGTCATCGACAAAATACTGTTAGGCTGCCAGTACCCATGCTACTCCGCGGGTCGGTAAGTGGGCGAAATGGGTGCGGGGATAACGGTGGAAATTACAGTGATCTGAAAGACCACATCGGTAAGAGTTCCACCATTAGTATAAAAGAGCAGATAAATTCTAGTATATTCACGTATGTATTTGCGTTAGAATATAAGTTATGTACCTGTACAATATCAACATTTTATGTAACCAAATACAATGAATGAATAAAGACAATGTCATAAAGAACAGTGTATATTTATTGTACCACCTATTCTTCCTGAATGTCTGACTCGACTGTGTTGCACTACTGAATTTTCGAAAATTTTCGGCCGTCTGATTTATGGTTGACTTGTACTACTTCTCAATTTGTTAAAATTTTCGAAAATTTTCGGAAACTTGTAAGTAGTACAAGTCAACGACAAGTCAGACATCGAAAATATTCGGCCGTCTGATTTATGGTTGACTTGAACTACTTTTCAAGTTGCTAAAATTTTCGAAAATTTTCGGAAACTGGTAAGTAGTGCAAGTCAACGACAAGTCAGACATAGAAAATTTTCGGCCGTCTGATTTATGGTTGACTTGAACTACTTTTCAAGTTGCTAAAATTTTCGAAAATTTTCGGAAACTTGTAAGTAGTACAAGTCAACGACAAGTCAGACATCGAAAATATTCGGCCGTCTGATTTATGGTTGACTTGAACTACTTTTCAAGTTGCTAAAATTTTCGAAAATTTTCGGAAACTGGTAAGTAGTGCAAGTCAACGACAAGTCAGACATAGAAAATTTTCGGCCGTCTGATTTATGGTTGACTTGAACTACTTTTCAAGTTGCTAAAATTTTCGAAAATTTTCGGAAACTTGTAAGTAGTACAAGTCAACGACAAGTCAGACATCGAAAATTTTCGGCCGTCTGATTTATGGCTGACTTGTACTACTTCTCAATTTGTTAAAATTTTCGGAAACTTGTAAGTAGTACAAGTCAACCATATATCAGACGGCCGAAAATTTTCGATGTCTGACTTGTCGTTGAGTTGTACTACTTCTCAATTTGCGAAAATTTCCGAAAATTTTCGAAAACTGGTAAGTAGTACAAGTCAACGACAAGTCAGACATCGAAAATTTTCGGCCGTCTGATTTATGGTTGACTTGAACTACTTTTCAAGTTGCTAAAATTTTCGAAAATTTTCGGAAACTGGTAAGTAGTACAAGTCAACGACAAGTCAGACATCGAAAATTTTCGGCCGTCTGATTTATGGCTGACTTGTACTACTTCTCAATTTGTTAAAATTTTCGAAAATTTTCGGATACTTGTAAGTAGTACAAGTCAACCATAAATCAGACGGCCGAAAATTTTCGATGTCTGACTTGTCGTTGAGTTGTACTACTTCTCAATTTGCGAAAATTTCCGAAAATTTTCGAAAACTGGTAAGTAGTACAAGTCAACGACAAGTCAGACATCGAAAATTTTCGGCCGTCTGATTTATGGTTGACTTGAACTACTTTTCAAGTTGCTAAAATTTTCGAAAATTTTCGGAAACTGGTAAGTAGTACAAGTCAACGACAAGTCAGACATCGAAAATTTTCGGCCGTCTGATTTATGGTTGACTTGAACTACTTTTCAATTTGTTAAAATTTTCGGAAACTTGTAAGTAGTACAAGTCAACCATATATCAGACGGCCGAAAATTTTAGATGTCTGACTTGTCGTTGAGTTGTACTACTTCTCAATTTGCGAAAATTTCCGAAAATTGGGTGAAAATTTACGATAATCTCGAAAATTGTACTTTGTATTAAGAGAACATTATAGCGGAGGGGGTGGCACGAAATTCAGTAGTACAACTGAAGTTTTGTCGATTTTAAACAATCTTGCTTTACTTAAATTTTCGAAGTTGTTAATGTAATTCTACTATCGCATATTCATGTACAGGGTAGGGAAAAAAGAACACATTAATTGTTTAAGTAATATTTTTTATTTTTCACCACAAGAGTACAATATTATTATATTACATGTGTATCGCGACGAGATGAGGCGAAGGTGTCTGGCAGGGTGCTGTGACGTATGTACGAATGTCCATGCTGATACGAATGTGGATGGCTGCTCTCGTGAGACAAGTGTAACTTACTGAGTACTGAATTGCTAGGAACAGAAAGGAACACAATTAGCAAACTATGATTACATAGAGATTGGGGAAAGTGATAGAACGATAGTAGCTCAAGGCTCGAAGCAATATCATTCTCGTTGATACAAAAATCAAATGTACAAGCTTGAATTGAATAAATTTTGTTCTGAAGGAACGTGACATTGCAAAGTGTTATGTAAAGTGATAGATTTATTATAATCGAGGATATTAATTCACACTCTAGTGTGCAATACTAACGAAAATTCAAAGTGTGCAGCTATTAGCTCGGTATTATCCTTTATTCATAAGATACTTCAAGTTCTTACAAATAGAGGATAATACCGATTGGCCAGGTCTCACCACGAGGAGGTTGCTGCACAAGAGACCCGAAAAGGGAGTCAGAACGAATGCGATATTCCTTCTAACTCCCTATCTTACAACTTACTAAGTTACGTAATTACGTTGAGTAATTATCGAGAAATTAGATAGGCAAAAGTACGAATTTGACGAACAGAAACAGGAGGAAACACGCAAGTCCAACATCAGAAATTGTAAAAATGTTTCGAACACAGAACTGTCAAAGTTTCTCCTCCGATGGAAATTGCAAGAAGAATATTGCAGGTAAACATTGAAAATGATTGTTCTGTGAAAACAGTTGAAAGTGGATCGAGAGTGAAAAAAGCAACAAGCACACAAGAATATTTGAATTAAAAATCACCAGGGAACCCTTGGTCACTCCTAGCACACACCTTATCACTCACCTTATCACACACACGTCTTTCCCTGTCAACTCCGCCGGCCTGACTGACGGACTGACTGACTGAGCGCTCTCGTTTAGCTGTCTCTCCCCACTCCTCTACTATCAACCGATTCGATCGCCGAGTTAGTAATTATTGATAAATTTGTTATTTCTCGCTGTTCAATGTTTATTATAAAAATTCCTTTCGCCAACGATCCCACAACTACTCCCTTGACCATCTGACCACCTAACTTTTTTGTAAAAATATGTAATAAAACTCGAATAATAAATACTACGATTTATTGATTCTATCTGTTCAATGTTTACAATAATCCTTTTACCATTCTAATTGTTTGCAGTAAACTCTCTCTTACTCTGTTCTTCAACATATTTCCTTTTCCACAGATCGATTCTTTGAACATTTATGTGTGAAAAAATGTAAGGTAGTAATTCTCGTTTATGAAATACTTTGAAAGTACAAACTGAGAGATGTCAAATAAAATTTAATCGTTGATTTTCTTAAAATTATGCTTCAATACTTTCTTAATATTTCTAGGAATCTTTTGTCCTTAAGTTTTACTTTTAATATTGTAAACCTTAAATAACCAACACTAGAACATCGTCTGAAATATTTGCTTAACTTGAAATACGTTCGGTGCAGAATGTAACAATTTATGATAATCGCTTTCACCGAGGAGATACTAACAGTCTCTCGTTGGTGTCAAGATGGTTGCGTGACAATTTGCCTTCTGACCGACGAGAATCTCCTCGGTAGCCTTCTATACCGACGAGATCACGTCGATGGCCTTCTGTTTTTTACTCCTGTCAGAATACATCCTAGAGGGCGTAAGAAAACACCGAATTATTCGAGTGACACGATCTCCCATAATGCTGGCATGTCTATGCTATAACCCTTTCGTCTTATTGGCTAGCGATTTTTTATTCTACAAGTGCAATTACACGTCGAATTGCTCTGAAATTAAATGAAATGAAAGCTATGTCACAAATTATGTATAGCCATGTGCTTTTTATTTAAAGGATCTATTAAAATAAATAAAACTACGATTTCTCAATGATCAATGTCATTTGAAGTAAATATATCGTCCAGTGGAATTCCAGACAGCTCCTGTTAAATGCGAAAAAGAATGTAATAAAATACAGGATCTTTTATTTTTGTGTAAATACAAAGAATAAAATGGAATACACATCGAATCCTTTACACTTTACTTGTGTACACAATTTCAGTCGCCTAACCTCAATAAATGACATGGTATCGTTGTATTAGCTTCAACAATGATATCCGAAACGTTTAATCATAAATTATTTTACAATACGGTGCTGTCGCAAGCTTTTTCTCCAGATGGACACTTTTTGGTTGCTGGAAACATTTACGGCGACGTATCGGTTTTCGAGTAAGTTTTCTGTCACGATTCTAAACAATTTAATCGTCAGACTAATTACAGGTTAGGTTAGCGTAAACAGCTATTCATTCTAAACAAAAAATGTTGTCCGGATGGTTTTGATTCGTTTTAAGAAACGTTTTCAGAGTCTAATACATTAGTTAATTGGTTTACAGATTATCAAAAGCTTTGGGACCTCATAAAGTGGAGGAGAATGAACTGCAAGGGCCTACGTACCAATTCACCGCTCATCCTAATCAGCAGGTAATGAGTATGGTATCTACAGACATCTTTCTAGTAACTGGGACCTCCGGAGAAATATGTGGATGGAACTGGAAGATGGTTACATCTAGCAAAGCGCCAAAGATTAAAGTCTCGTGGACGGTTCAACTTCCCATTAACAAGTAGGTTACACTGAGAATGGTAAAACACTGCAAAATCTGTGGATATTATAGTTAAGTAATTTCCAGGGACAGTTACGTGGAGAAAGCAGATGTAAACTACTTGGTGTACTCCAAATCAAACAGTCTGTTATATGCTGGTTGCGGAGACAACAATATTTACACGATTAGCTTGGAAGACGGTAGAATTTTAAGGAACTTGCAGGGTCACACTGACTATATTCATTGTCTTTCGTTAATGTATGTATCGTGTCATAGTTCGATAAAATTATACGAATTACATTAAATGAGTATTCGCCTTTTTTAGGGGTAATCAATTAGCGTCCAGCGGAGAAGATGGAACTGTGAGGCTGTGGGACTTGCGTAAAAAGGAAAACACTAACATTCTGACTCCACATTTGGTGGATAAAGTTGCGCGATCGTGGTTGGGTAAATGGATTGGGGCGATAGACTTCACAGATGACTGGCTGGTCTGTATAATACAGTGTACAACTTAATAATGTATAATAGTCAATTTTAGAAAATAGAAGTTAAATGTAAATGCATCTCCTCTTTGAATAAGTCGACAATGATATAACAATTTAATATCTTTACAAGCTTGTATCTGACCAATCCATTTTTGTCATAAATGCGTACAATCCGCAGTATACAATACAATATACAATTACTTCTTTTCTTAGTTGTGCGGCGGCGGTCCAAGTTTGTCACTGTGGCACATGCGTACGATGGAAGTAGCCACCGTGTTCGATCTGCCAGACGAAGGAATTCACGTGGCAAATATATACGAAGAACGCGTGATAGCTGCTGGAACAGCACCGCACGTCTACCACTTGACGTATCAAGGAGAAACGTTAGCCAAAGTGCCGACTTCCAGCAACACAGTGTACAGTATCGTTTACCAAGAAACACCGCAGAAGGTGCTCAGTGTTGGCGGTTCCTCGAACAATCTCGACGTGTGTACGAACTTTAATTACCGTGAACTGATGCTAAAGTTCGCGTAACGAAGCAATCTCTAGATTGGATTACCCTCGTCTCGCCGACAATCGCTCCATGAACAACTTCTTCACCGAATTCCGTCAACGCTATTTCCTCATCGATGCGTTCAGTAGCCTTCGCAACCTTCGAAACTAAATACCACCTACTTGTTTTTATCATAATTTTAAATACACAGTAGAAGTCGACGAAACTCTGTGAATGAAATCATTGTCGCCAAAACGTGAGTCCGTTAAATGAAATTCTATTGGTCAGCAGGAGGAGAGAAGGGCCTCGTTTCATATACATATATTCTGTAATAAATATATTAATACAATGTGCATTTTATAAAACATAATATAAAACTTTTTATACAAATATACAAGTGTGGTCATTCGCCGATATCACGCGAGGATACATAACGATGAAACATCCCTTGGCGTCGAATGAACATGTACAACAAATATGACTAACAGACCTCGCTGCCTCTTTACATGTTGGGACTAACAGGGTTAACAGTGTATTGCTAAAAACATTATACCGATACATGGAACGATCACAGGAAACCGTGACCAGCGATCACTGCAGGTATGAAGCCCTCTCTACCGTCTCGCGACCGGACCCAGAACCAATCGTTCACATGATCACTGAGGAGGGCGACAACGTCTCCTTTGGAAACGCTTAGCGCGTTTCCACCTCGACTCTCGTAATCGTTGCGTATGACCAGCAAGGTGTGACGTGATCCTTTGGTCCTAGCGTTCGCCGCTGCCCTAAGATACAATCTATCCACGCTGCGTTCCCCGCAGGCTGACACAGCGTCCCTGGAGCCTCGTCGCACCCTTGAACTCCTGCCACGGGCGCCACACTCGGATCTGGTGTCCCTCAGCTTCTCCGTGTCAGTCATGTTACCTGTATCAAGATCTCGCATCAGTGGATGAACTTCAGAAGAGGTCGGCGAACTATTTTCTTGCTTAGAAGAATTCTAGGGTCCTCTAAACTATTCTACAATACATGGCACGTCAAATATTGGATGGAAGTAAGAGAAATAGCAAGGAGAGGGAGGGTGCTGGAGGGATGGGAGGAGGAGAGGAGAAGATTCTATAAGAGTAAGGGGTGGAGTATAGAGGAAGTAGAGAGGTTGAGGGATGAGAAACAGTTGAGGGGGGAAGAGCTAGTAAGGAAGGAGAAAAATAGGCAAAGGGAGAATAGATGGAAAAGGATAAGGGAGTCGAGATACAACAGGTGGTATAGAGTGATAAAGGGAGAAGGTATACCGGGGTACCTGAAGAAAAATTGGGAGGAAAAGAGGTGGCAATTAGTAGCGGGGTACAGATTAGGAAGTAAAATGAAAGGGGGAAGGTATTGGGAGGAGGAGGAAAGACAGAGTTGTAGGATATGTGGGACAGGGATAGAGTCGTGGGAACATGTGTGGGAGGAGTGTACAGATTGGGGGAGGGATAAAGGATGGCAGGAAGTGGTGACAGAAATGTTAGGGGGGGTATGGATGAAGAGGGTGGAAGAGTTGAGAGAAAGGATGAACGCCGGAACCGGGGGTCCAGAGAATGAATGAATGTATGTGTGAAGAAGGATGGAAGGAACGAATGGTGTGCTCTCTCTCTCTCTCGTATGAGAAGAATTGAAGGATGAAAAGTGGAATTGTAAGCGGAGCGGAGGTCCGCATTGTACTCCGAAAAGAGAATAAAATATTATTATTATTATTATTATTATTACATGGCATGTCTAAAGTTCTACCTAAAGGTCGTGGAAATACATCCGTGGAGTCCTCCCAGCAGGGTCCCCTCGTCGGCTGAGGCAATATTCCTAAAGGAAGACAAGCAGCGTAGCCAACGTAGCCTTCCTGACCGTGAGGCGTTTGAACGTACAACCAGGTCTGGTTCTTAAACACAGCGTTCACCACCGTTCCAAGGGGAAGAGCCATTTCATCCTGAGTGCCACCCTGAGTTTGGTACAAGACAGACGGGAAAGATAGAACCACTGGAATGTTAGCTGGCTTCTCTATAGAGGCCTGGAAACAGTCGAACGTTCCTCTTATTTTCTTTCATTCCTAAAGCTGTAACTGTCTCAACTGAAGGCGAGTTCTAACCTTCGTGAGGAACGCATCGAGATCAGCAATCTCGTATCCGAACCTACTAGGAGGTCTAGGTTTGTGGGACCGTTTCGTTCTTCTGTGTCTGTGTTTCTCCCGACCACTCGGCGTGGATGTTGACTCGCGGGACACGAGAGAAGGTTCGGACACCGCTCTCTTCACTTTTTCCTTCTCCTTGGTTTCTTTCGGCCCTGGGAAATCCTTCTCGGATTGCTTCTCTAGCGGACTTTCCAGCGCGGTATCGTTAAGAAGGACCTCTTTGCCGACAGCCTGTAAATATATATATCGGTATTAGTATTCTTCTAGACCAAACGTTGCTAGACTATGTTGAAGTTTAACCTTTTCCTGGACCTCCACCTTCTCCGTTCTCTCGATCTTCTCTATCCTCTGCAGAATTTTCTTCTCTCTCTTCTCCCCGTCCAGGTTCTCCTTGCCAGCGACCTTCTCCTTCACACTCTTCACGCTCCTCTTCGAGGATCTTTCCTTGGTGTCTCGCGATAAGCTCTCGCGATCACCGTTCCCACCTTTGTAACAATTAGACCGGTTTACAGGTGATACCGTAATTGTATTATTATCAGATGATTGTACCTGCGTTCTCATTGCCAGTCGAATGGTTGTTGTTGGAGGCGGGCTGCTGTTGCCCACGTAGGACCCAGGTCAAAGAGATCTTGGGGCGCAAGAGGTTGCTTGGACGTTGCCCCATGCTCCTCGGCAGAGCGAGGGGCGTCGGGGGCGTCGCGGGCGTCGGTGATCTTTCCGGTGACGGCGACCTCGAGGATTCGGGCACTACCTGCAGCGGACAGTCCGCCACCAGGTCCACCGTCTGCATCGAACAGCCATGTTCCTGTAAATCAGCGAACCTATTAGTTCATCTCTCTTCTGAAGAAACACTGCCAGGAAAGTTCTATCAAGATGTGCATGCTTTGTCAAAGTCGTCTAGATCCATTGGATTCCATCAACGGATGGAATAGAATATTTTCTTACACTTTACTTTTTATACTATTATACTTTTTATATATATATATATATATATATATATATATATATATATATATATATATATATGTATATACTATTATACTATTATACTATACTTATACTAATAAAAGACTACATACACTTTCTTACACATTACTAGTAAGTTTGATCAAAGTCAGTACATTGTACAATTTGTAAAAGGCTATAGCTGGGTTTGGGGGTGAAATTCGCCCCCGGCGCGGCGGTATTTTAGTGGAACTTGTTCCATTCGATAGCCTATCCAAAAAGACCCATCTCTGCCAAGTTTCATCCCCCTATCTCATCTGTAAGGGTAGTTATTGAAGAAATACGAAAAATCAGTTTCTGGCCCATTTTCCCCATTTATTGACGATTGAAAATTCTGAAAAAAATCTGACACATTTCGGATAATAAGCCTCATACTCGGTATCATTTTCAGATTTTTTTCGTTGCAAACTGTGGCTGTAAAAAATGAAAAATACGTATGAAAGTAGGTCTCGTACCACTTCAGAATTAATTTAGCAATGAGATATTATCAACAGTATTATGCTCAATTTTTTTCAGATTTTTGTGAGTGGTGCAACAATGTTGAAAAAAATAAAACCCACTTTTTTCGGCGTTATTTCTAAGTTACACTTATTTTTTCTGAATCCAAAAAATATGTTATGTAATATTAAATATTCTTATGTCGATAGAAACATCTTCCAGCCTTTAAAACTTGCGCAATAAAAAAAGAACAACGCTATACAGATTATATGTGAATATTTCGAAATTATCTTCAATGGCGCCGGTTGGTGCAGCAGCTATGGTATCAGGACCCCGCCTTCCCTATACTCGCGCAAATAAACCAAACTAATTAATATAATTCGACAGAAACATATATAAGTTTAGAAATAAGTGCAATATTTATACAACCGCCCAGTCATACGTCATAAGTCAGTTCATAAGTCATGTTCTATACGTTATCATGTTTTATACGTTTAAGGAAATTGTTTCTCTTTAATGTTAAGTTCGTTGTTCTTCTCCTTGTTGTGTATATACTGTTATTTCTTTTTTTTTCTTGGCATAATAAACGTATGTTAAAAAAAGCAGCTATGGTATCCGACTGTTTTAACCGCTGAACACTTTTTGGACCAGGTTCGCATCCCGGTCAAGTCAAATTTTTTTTCCAAGTCATTCAGATGTTTATTCGCTTTCTAACCATATGATTGTTCTTCAACCATCGTAAAAACATTTTTTAACTATGTTCAGACTATTTATAAAATTACTTTTTGAATTTTCTTCGTCGTTTGAAGAAACATTCAGGGTTTGCGCGCAAACGAAGAATCAGGTCTCTGCCAGAATTGAATGTTAATAAATATGTCTCTTATATCGATCGTACTATTGTTAATAATAAAAGTTTAATGTTCATATTCTGCACCACTTCGAATCTCGACGGAATATTTGAACCTGATGCTGTGCTACGTTACAATAATCTGCAAGTGCTCGAGCAGAGAAGTTTTCGCGATTGCCTTTCGATAATTAGCGAACTGAAAGAATCCGAGGTGATTTGGTTTAGCGTCGAAACGGATGCGTGTAGTTTGCGCGAAGCGTGGGCGTCGATATTTCAAGAGAATCTCGTATAACACGGTCGACGTTTAACATGCAGCCGGAGCTTGTATTCAATCTCGAGCTGCCAGCAGAGTAGTCCGAGGATTTTTCTTACGGAACGAACGAGACGCGCGTTTCGAGGAATAAACAACGAGGCGAAGGTGTAAATTATAACGCGGCCGGTTTCGAGGGCGGCTACTTCACCCGTCCATTCGATGCGTAAAATCGAAAGCGGCCGGGTGAAACGTCTTCATTTTTCATGACCCCCGAGACGAGGAGGCCCGTCGAACGTTTTCCGGCCCTCTGTTCGCTCTGCACCCCCTCCCCTTCCCCCTGCTTCATTACCCCGGCAAAAGAAGAATCAAATCCCCGACGTATTCGATCAGCCGCGAACAAATTACTGTATAATTTTCCCGCCGGCGCGATTACTCACGTTAATGGCGCAATAACTCATAGGAACGCGTTTGCCCGGGCCGGACCACGCGTAATGTCTTCGGGGATCGGGCCCACGAGACCGCAGATGAGGCCCCGGAACGAGACGGCGCTCAGACGTTCCTGAAATCGTGATCCGAAACGACGACGACTCCTTAACACTGGATTGCCCAAGGAAGTAATTTTTGACTGCTTTTTAATTTCAATTAGAAAAACAATTATGTATATAATGACACAATTTCTTAGAATTTTGTCACTTTTTGTATAACATATAAATGCGTTTATTAATAATTGTAGTTACCTCTCCCCTCCTTCATTTCCGGTATATATATATATATATATATATATATATATATATATATATATATATATATATATATATATATACATATATGTGTGTTATACCTATATTGCCCAAAAGCAGTAATTTTGACTGCTTGGGAAATTTGAAATAATCAAATGACTCTTATTATTGAATTGAGTAAATTTCCTATATGACCAGTTCGGCTCTGTATTGAAATAACAGTTTTCATTTTGTTTTCGATTACCGTCACATGATAACATACAAGTACATGATAAATTGTCGATTTGGCCGTATACTTGATAAGTTGCAGTTGCTCAATAAGCTAAATTGTAAACTTTATATTGTTATTCGAATCTTTATACAGTGATACTTGTTCTAACAAATTTCTTTTTATTCTTAATATTTACTAATAACTTGTTATATAACTGTAAATAATATAAAAAATATTACAAAATTAATTTTAAACAAATTTCTTTTCACATTAGTTATTCTTTCACAATGCAGTCATTTTGTCTGCTTTTGGGCAATATAAGTATATACTAAATTTCAGTCTTTCTAGTGTTAACAACGCTCCGAAACGCGCATTTCGTTGGACCGATACGTTTTACTGATTTATGGCAGGTAACAAAAACGAAAACTAATTTATTTTTCGAATTCAGGTGAGGAACGGGCCGGCACTTAGAATAGGAAAGATTATGGGGCCAGCGCGAGACATCGATGAATTTTACGGTGGCCAATGGCCTCGGCTATTTATGCGAGCCGACAGCTGTAAATTACCCTGATACTCGGACCCCGAATAATTCATTTCCGCGACTCCGCTTCGAGTTAATTGAACGCCTATGAAACGAATTAATAATCCGTGTTTGTGGAAACGAGCGTGGGGGACACGCGACGGGATTTAACGGGCCGCGATCGGGGAACTGGCTAATTTATACTCACGCGACACGAACAGGCGTTTTCCTATGTGTATTTTGTTTCGAGGTGTTATTAACGGCTCCGTCGTCTAATAAATTCCGCGGCCGCGATGCGGGCAGAATCGAGGTCGTTTCGTTCGTTATCCCGTCTAGGAGGCGAGAAGAAACGAACGAGGATTCTGAAATTCACGATGGACGTTGGATAGACGGCCGGGAAACTATACACTGGAGACCGTGGTTTTGTACGTGTATTAATAACACACGTGTATTTAAATACACGTACCTCAGTACGTGTCCTTTTAAGTACACGG
The DNA here is from genome assembly GCA_916610235.2 of Lasioglossum morio. Lineage (NCBI taxonomy): Eukaryota > Metazoa > Arthropoda > Insecta > Hymenoptera > Halictidae > Lasioglossum > Lasioglossum morio. The sequence continues at coordinate 2,076,731 of OU744323.1, forward strand.
GTACACGTGTACTATTTCACGTATGTATATTTCAATACACATGTATACGTGTATTTAAATACACGTAATTCAGTACGTGTCCTTTTAAGTACACGAGTACACGTGTACTATTTTACGTATGTATATTTGAATACACATGTATACGTGTATTTAAATACACGTAATTCAGTACGTGTCCTTTTAACATTTTACCGACCGGAAGCCTATTAACCCTTAGCACTCGAGTGGCGCCTCTGAGGCACCACTAAAAATTGCTGTACTATTATTTAAATAATTGTTTACACTATCAGATATGTCAGTATCTAACCAATTACTACACATTTAAGTATTGTATGAGGTATTATATCGATTTCATATTTATCAAATTAATTATTAATTATTAATTAAAAAATCATAGAGAATGGAAATATTGTAGGTCAGAAGAAACGTTTAATTTTCGAGTTAAAATAGCTCCAAGTACAAAGGGTTAATAGGATTTTCAATAATTCTGCTGTACCAAAAAAAAGCATAGAAATTTTCTTTGACATCGCAATCTTAAATGAAACTATTAGACGACGTTATTGAGGGTGACTTAGTTAGTTCACACTAAATGCTAAATGAACATTTAGCCATGTACCATACATTGTTCAAAAATATGCAATAATCGCCGGTCGGTAATGTGTTAAGTACACGGGTACACGTGTACTATTTCACGTATGTATATTTGAATACACGTGTATTAATGGATACTCATTTCAATTCGTATAATTTTTTCAACATTGATACTAACTTATGTATACCCCTATTTTTCTTTCAAAAATTAGTATATATATATATATATATATATATATATATATATATATATGTATATATATATAAACTTTATTTGTTCCCCTTGAAGTTACAAAGCCGCATAACATTTCTCCTTACCTCTCGCCGCGCTTATAGATTTATCCTTGCAACTAACTTACATACTAACTTAAAACCTAAACTTAACCTATTCCTTATATGTAGAGAGAGAGAGAATACACTAATACGTGCTCTAAACCGCCGCTTATTGCACATTGCCATTGCATATTGCATATTTATCAATTGCACCACAACGTCCCTCCCCTATCCTCCCATCTCGTCCTTTTTACCCACTCTTCTCTTCCCCTTGCGAAACCTCCCTTTCGGAAATTAGTAACTGTATCCTAAAAAAATTCAAACAAATTAAAACACGTACACACACATATTTAAAATGACACGTACTGGAGTACGTGTACGTGAAATACACGTGTATCTAAATACACGTGAAATAGGGATCTCTACTACACACCGAGAATGGTAATTTCATGGTTGGTCGTTTTGGGACAGTAATCGAAAAAGAATTAAAACATTTTAGAAGGATGAACGATGAAGAGCTAGTCTGCGACGCAAGAATTTCACTTCCGGTTGTGAAACTACGCTAAACTCGAGCGAGCACAGCTGGAATCGCGAATCTACGAGGGATCGGCTAAACGATCGAGAGTGGGCCCTTCGAACGGAGATCAGTCCCCGGGGGCCCGAACCCTGGAGAGTAGGGGGAAGGCCCCGGCTTAAATGACAGAAAGGCTGGTCCGTGGCGCGAACGAACACGCGAGGTTGCCCCGGGTGACAAGTTAAACAGGCAGGGAAAAGAGGTGGCGGCGCGAGCCGAGCCTCTACTCGGATCATGCTAATGAAATTCTCAAGATATCTATCTCGCGCGCCACTGTGCACGAGGCATTAGTTTAGCGTCCCGCTCGCGGCCACCTCGATCTTATCTGTCCGCCGCGTTCGTTCGGACGCGTGGTATCAATTTCCGTGGAACGTGAAACGTCTCGGTTTAGGGTGTCGTCCTTTAAGCCTCGTTACTGATTTCAGCTACCGGTTGCTCGCTCCGACGACCAACGATCTAATTAACTTCTTTTCGGTAGGCCATTCCGGTCAAGCATATTATACCGACAAAGTTTTCTTAATGGAACGTACAATTCGTAAGAATGAATTGTAAGAATGATATAAATATGCATGTCATATGACTGAATATGAGTGTGTATATATGTTTAAGTGTTATATATGTTTTTATTGATTTACATTTTATATATGTTTTTGAAGTGAAACTTCTTTGCTGACGGTAACAATTTTCTGACGGGACGGATATGTGACGTGTCGATGCAACGGAAGTGGAAAGTCGGCCGCGAAAATTTAAACTGAGAATGAACGGAGAAAAATAATTTCTTACCCTGACGGGATTCGAACCCCGGTCCATCGATTGGGGACAACCAATGATCTTTTTATTGATTTACGTCGCGTTAATGTTTTATAAAATGAATGTTCTACGTTATGATTTTGTTAAAATAAAAACGACAGTCCTTATATTATGTAACGGCAGGCCATATATATATATATATATATATATATATATATATATATATATATATATATATATATATTGGTCATGTATATATATTTGATATATTTATTATACATATTTCAATAAATCGGGACGATTTGTCGTCAGGACGGTCGAATTGTAAGAATGATATAAGTATGCATGTCACATGATTGAATATGAGTATGTATATATGTTTTCATGGATTTACGTCGCGTTAATGTTTTATAAAATAAATGTTCTACGTTATGATTTTGTTAAAATAAAAACGACAGTCCTCTACAAGTGATTGACGAAACATCACATCGTGTCGAGTATCAATTCCGTGTCAACTCCTTACAAACTTCGTTGCTCTTGTAGGCTTAAGCCGTTTGTCCACGGAACGTCGTGTCATGGACGCGTATGCGACGAAACATCGATTGCTGTACGTTTGAGTGTTGCAACCAATGTAAAATAAATAATAAATAATAAAGTAAAGCGTTGTAGGATATGTGGGAGAGGGGTGGAATCTTGGGAATATGTATGGGAGGAATGTACGGATTGGGGGAGTGATAAAGGGTGGCAGAGGTGTTAGGGGAGGTATGGATGAAGAGAGTGGAAGAGTTGAGAGAAAGGAAAAGCAGCGGAATCGGGGGTTCAGGGAATGAATGATTGAAGGTATGAGGAATGAGTGTACGGTGTGCTCTCTCTCTCTCGCAATGAGAGATAGGAAAGGTAGAATTTGTAAGCGGAGCGGAGGTCCGCGTTTGTACCTCGCAAAGGGAATAAAATAAAATAATAATAATAATAATAAAGTAAAGCGTCATCGTCGTAATAATCGTAATCGTATGCGTCTATACGCGACGTTCCGTAGACAAACGGCCTTATTCTCTGGCGCTAAAGTCGAGGGCCACCAAGCCACGCCCACTTGGGACACTCTACGGCGCGAGAACAGCGTCGATAGTTTGCGGATTCTACGTCAGCTTTGCTCAACAGCCAGCCAAGCCCTTCTAATCCTGACTGGCGCTTCTTCAGCTGGAAAAGCTGCGTCTAACGGAAGGTTACAGTAGCAGGGAGGCTTTGAATCGCAGAAAGAGATTCTCTCATCGAGGCGAATCCGCGTCGTCGTCTCTCCGTATTCCCACAATGAGGATGCTGTAAACGTCGGAAAGGAAATCGGCGAGTCACGGCGTGGAACAGCGGTATGAAGACGTGTTCCGCCGGACTCCCAGGAGACTCTCTCTCTCTCTCTCTCTCTTTGATAGTTCGCGATCCGGACACAAAGACTACTAACGAATACAAGCAGGACTCCGCGAAGTTTCGTCCGCGAGACTCCGCAGATACTCTGAAGTCGAGAAATTTCCCCTCGGAGGAATCAAAGGTCAGACACGTTTAACCGGCTCGGGACGTAGGTAGAGGGACAAATTACTACCTTCGGCCGGGCGTCTCTGATCGAGGATGGGGTGGGAACGAAGAAATGGGACGCTCCAAATGGAACTCCGCGAAGTTCTGTGTTCGTGGATCGCGAGAACCGTGAGAATGAGACGGTTGGTACAGTGATTGATTTAAAGGTCACGCGTTTCCACGTTTTTACTCGCGTGTCCGCGGGTCGTCCGTCGGCCCTGGAACTCTCCCGGAATATTTAACCCCGACTGACCCGCTCCGGGAGTTTCTCCCGTGGTCGTCCGGCATCCTCGATCGATTCACTCCCTTCACGCTCTTCTTTTTTTTCTCTCTCCACCTCTTTCCGTTCCCTTTCGATGCGTTCAGCCTTTCTCCCGCGCCAGGTTAATTGCAACCTCTTAACTCGAATTACCGTGCACGACTCTTCCGTGGCATTTCGCGGACCGATCTTCTCGCGTTTTCGCGTTTCCCTCGGGCTTCGCTCTCCCGTTTCAATCGGAGAAAGTGAAGAGGTCTCTGTACGCCTTGGAAACGCGAACTGCTCCACCGGTGCTCCGGTTTCTGCTTCGTCTACCGAGTTTCGGGTGTTGAATCAGTCGACGATCAGGTTTTTCTATCTGTTCGATAAAATTATTGTATAATAGTTGTTATGATAGCCGTGCTAACATTTCTGTACTAATATGGTTTGACAGGTTTGATGTAACCGGTACGGGGACAGCTAGTGTTATCCCCTTTAATGTATATATTGTAAGGAGGTTTTATTTAACCAAAACTCATGGTAACATGGATTTGTTAACAAAATGCTAACGCAACGTATAAATCAATAATATTTTAACCCTTAGCACTCGAGTTAGCACTAAAAATTGCTGTACTATTATTTAAATAATTGTTTACACTATCAGATATGTCGGTATCTAACCAATTACTACACATTTAAGTATTGTATGAGGTATTATATCAATTTCATATTTATCAAATTTAAAAAATCATAGAGAATGGAGATATTGTAGGTCAGAAGAAACGTTTAATTTTCGAGTTAAAGTAGCTCCGAGTGCAAAGGGTTAAGAATGTAACATGACATTTTAGTCCTCTCAGGGTTTCAAATTCATTTACCAATCTTCTTCCCCCTCTTTCCATTCTCACTATCGCCTTTTCAGCGGGACCTACTGTTTATGTGGTGGGTTCCGAACCACCTTTTGCCAACAACACGTGAAAAACACCCTGGTGGGTCACTTTCCGGTTTTTTACCAGACGGTCACCCATCCAAGTGCCATTCACGTTCCACATTGTTTAACTTCGGTGATCTAAAGAGAACCGGTGCTTCCAACGAGACTACGGTTGTTGGCTAAATCAATAATATTATATATAACAGTATAAATCAATAACAGGTAAATATATAAGTAATACATTTAGTCATCGACATGGTGGTATAAACATTCTTACAATTCGGTCATCCTGACAAATTAATCGTCCTCGATTAAATGTATAGATACGATATAGAAAAGATACTAAATTAACTAAACATAATATTATAAAATTAAAACATTCTTACAAGGTATAAACATTCTTGCAATATTGACATTAAAGACGACATACTGATCGACGAATTGCGTGCGAGCAGATCGAAAGTCGATCGATCAGTTTGGTATCTAACCGAAATTCGATAAGGTGATTCCATCCGTGATCCCTAAACGTCTCTTCGATCCTACCACTACACCCTTCCGAATACCTTTATATAGTTTATTATTATATAGTTATTTAATAAAGGTGGTTCGGAACCCACCGTAATAAAAAGTAGGTCCCGCTGAAATAGACGATAGGGACTGTTGGTTAAAGGTGAGAGGTGTGGAACGGGATTTGAAACCCTGAGTGGACCAAATATCCATGACATACATATAGTTATTTAATACCTTAAAGGTCGATTTATACTGAAATATATTCGCCGGAATATATGCGACCAGACAGATATTCTTCAATGGATTTTAATGGAAGTATGTAGACCTACAGTAGGTGTACAATGCTTCCATTAAAATGCATTGAAAAATATCTGTCTGGTCTGATATATCCGGTCGGAAATATACCAGTATAAACAGACCCTAAGACTGACGGCAATCGAGTAATTTTCGCCTCGATCCGAAGAGTCTATTCACTATCGTAAACGTCCATGTTTTGTTGAAGCCAATTTTCTGTAAATTCCAGCTAACGTTAATCATAGTTGCTATTATATTTATAGATAGATAGCAGTGACAACGAACAGAAATAGAGAAGCGTGGATGAGGTTGAGATGCATGTAGAACGACCGTGATTTCTGCGACTTTCGCGGTCAGTCGCCGGCGCACAACGCATGCTAACGGTACCTAATAACGTTCCGATAAGAGTTGTCGTTTTGCTGTTCGACATATCGAAGCTGTTTGTCCGATAGGCTCTCGCGAGGCACGCCCGGAAACGACCGGTTCGAATTCTCGTAAAGCGTAATTACGACGTCTAGTTTGCTCTACGGCTGACCGAGCGAAACGGCCGCGGCCTGTCCCCTGGGTGGTTATTAACTGTTTATAACGTCGTTTATTTACAGAACTGTACAATCTATGACATTGCGCGGCGTGCACCGCGCACCGCGCGCGCGCGCGAGGAGAGACTTCTTTCTTTTGCGCGGATCGTACAATTTCGACGTCAATAAAACGCGAGGCTTTAATGCCTGGGACACAGCAATTTGTGTTCACGATCGCACGGTGCTATTAACAATAATAGTATTGTAACCTATTTTGCAGTCACTGTCGCGGCGCTCCGTGCTTGAGAAGGAAGACTATATGTATATATAAAAAAAGGAGGAAAATATGAAAATATGAAAAAGGATTGTAACCCCGAGGGGTTACAATCTATATATATATATATATATATATATATATATATATATATATATATATATCTTTATTGATTCCCCTTGGGGTTACAATCCTTTTTAATATTTTCCTCCTTTTCCACTCTATCCTTATCTCTAACTTATGATCTAATTTACAACTACCTTAACCTACTATAGATTTATAGATAGTATATATATTTATAGATATTATATATATTTATAGATAGAGAGAGAGAGGAAAACAATATTTACAAAAGCCCTATTTTTTAACCAATATAGAAGGAAGACTATAGTTAGCTGTGATTTCAACGGGCTGTACCGTCCTCCTAGGTAACATCCTTTCGTTTCTCGTTTTATTTCATTCTCGAAATACCTCGGCGACTGAACCCTTTTCTTATTTTCTTTCTAATCGCTATTAACTAATTACCGCATCTTCGAAACACGATTTGTCAATTTCGAATCGCGTTTTACGATCGATGCTCGTTAATCGTCCCAGCAACAGGGATATTTGTTTCCCATGGTGTTCCAGGACGGGCGGGCGTTTGTCTCTCTGGAACTCGTGGCTTTTTATTCTGGTTGGGAAGAAGAAAGTGAAGCGGTGGTTTTATTTACTTTGGATGGCGAGGCGCCGAGAGTGAAGCTCGTTCGTACGCTCGTAAAACTCTCGCGCGCAGTTCTCGCGGGGCCATACAGCCGGCCGAAGAACGCGCCTTATTCCCTTCAGAATCCTTCCATTCGGATTATTATCAGCCATTTACACGTTTATGCTCTTTGCCGTGCACGCAGATGGCCTGCCCTCGAGACTCGCGTATATGCTAACGGTACCCTGTCTGATTTTCCGGTGCAATAAAATCCCTTTGCAGCATGACGCGTAGTCTAGCAATTAACGTGGCCGCGCGAGCCTCTGCTCACCGTTTGATTTAGTGCCTGCCCTCTGCAATTCCAGGACTGACGATCGCGACCGACTAACTTTATTACGTCATATATCTGTCGGGACCGTCGTCATTCGTTTTCACTGTCGCGAATTTGAGAAATCATCCCTTGTATACTAAAAGAACTAATTTTTATATTGATACTAGCTGACCCGACAGACGTTGTCCTGTCCAAAATTCAATAAATTTGTTTGTGATCGTTTTGTGAATTTGTGAAAAGCTATTGGAAATGTGTAAACGAAGTATAAATGAGAAAAAAAACGTATTTCTGAGTGATCATTGTATCTATTAACAATTGTGGCCATGGATATTCAATTTAAGAAGGACTATATTTAGAAGATGATTTTTGCAGTTTGTCCGAATTTTACAACTTTCCTTTGTAATTATCTCGAATTTTTTTTCCCTTCAAACTTTTCCAGGACCATAACGAACAAAACAACAAACGAATAACGCATATCCATTGTTGGAATCGTGAGTTATGCTCTTGAATTCATACAAAACATCCCATAGAAAAAAGCACTTTCATTTTTTCCCGAATTTTTCATTTTTCCGGGCCACTTTTTCAATTTTTCTTTCCCTAAAAATCTTATTCAGACTATGATAAACATCTCTTTTTTTGAACGTTGCATTTAATTTTTATTTATATAGACTTTATAAAGTGTCGTTCGACATCTTTGACAGAAATAATGATCAAACAGTGCCCAACATCCGTGTGGTTCTTTTGATTAGAACGCCCCGTTATGATCTCGTTAGCGTTCTATAAACTGCAAACTCTACGCAAAAAGGTTCCGTCTAATACAACACGTGTTTCACGGCGGCCACCGCAAAAACAATTACATCGGTTGAAATATACGACTTCCTGCAGGCTTGCAGAAAAAAAATGATCGAGGATCGTGCGCGACCAGCGAACCCTTAAAACCGCAGTCCACGTGAAGATCGATCGATCATTTGTCGATCGTTCTTCCTACAGGTGGGAATCTGTTCCGAGAAGCTGGCGGTATTATCTGAATTGAATATTGACTCTCAGTAGAGAGAAAAGTATAGATTCTACTCTGGAGCACTGGTCTAGTTTCGTAGAAAACCGGTGGCCACGAAGCCACGCCTACTCGTTGCAGGCCACGCCTACTCGTTGCAAGCCACGTCCATTCAAGCGAGAACCAGAGGCGGATCAACACAAGTGATCCCATAGAAGACCCCACCATAAAAAAAAACGTTCGAGAAAACTCTCATTAAATCATAACCAAGAGAAAGAGTTAATTTTTTGTTAATGACAGTCATTTTTCAAGCTGGTTACTGTTTACTGGTTTATTCTTCTCTTTATATATTTTACTTAAAGATGTCGTTGCAGAGCCTGAGACCTATTTGCCCAATACAAACCGATCTTTATATACTAGTGTTAACCTAATAATTTCATACATATTATAGATGTTAATACATATGTGTAATATATTCATTTCGCCTTATTTTACCTATTATTGTATATTCCATATTCAACACTAATAAACTGTATAATTACGTAAACATTTACAAAATATATAGTGATACGACTAATGTTCTGAACTAAGATTCAATATTTGTACTTTATTGTTTATCTCCCTTCTCTAGAGGTATGTTTAAATTGATCTATCTATTTGTATTAAAAATACAAAATTCCTCTTCTAGCTCTATATCCTTTTTAGCGAAGGTTCTCAATAACTTTCCCTTTTCGCATTCACATATTGTATAGTTTATATAATTTTCTCTAGCTAGGGAACTTGCTATGTTGTAATGATTGGCTCTGATCCTGCTCAGCGTGTTTATAGATCGTCTTTCTATATTCTTTATGGAATCGCACCATGGCTTTCTTTTTCCTATGTTGATATCCATTGTTTCAAAGTATTTTTTACCTTTATATGTACCTTCTCTTATATGTCTCCAATCTGACTTTTGCCACCTGTCGTCTTTAATATGGTTATTTATATCTTCAGTAGGAATTTTGATGTTTTCATCTGGATCATAAATCATTTTCTGCTCCGCTTACCACTTAATCCGCCTCTGGTGAGAATGAATTAGCAAAATAATTTTCTATGATCACTGATGCTGGATTTAGGCACTGTCGAATCGACAAGTTTCTTTTACTGAGATTTGTTACAACATTGCTCCGGATTTCAGAGAAGCTTACTACTGGTTGGCACAAAATACACCTATCGATGCCAGAGTTATGAGCTGGTGGGATTATGGTTACATTACATTGTACTTGGGTTACAAATAATGCGTATTCGAGTCCTTCAATTGTTTTGGCAACGTACAGCAATGATGGCGGAAGAGCCATATTAGATGATTTCAGAAAAGCTTACTACTGGTTGGCACAAAATACAACATTGCTCCGATTTTTGTCACTGATCTTTGACGCAGTTTACATAATTTTCAGGAAAGAGTTTCAAGGCTAGCGGAAGAAGGGCTCCCCAGTGGAAGGTCCGTCGATCTTCTCTGCAGCGTCGAACCACGAAGTGAAGAAGAGGATCGTGGCCGTAGAAAATCACGCGGTGGAACGCGCGGACTCGCCGACGCTGATATTTTCAAGCTGTGTAACGAGCGGGAACGTTCGCCGTTTATGTCGGGCCCTGCGTCAGCCTCTCTCCTCGAGGTTTGCCGTCCAGAGGCAGAAACCCTGGAAGCCCGGAGCTTCTCTTGGAACGGCGCGTCGTAAACAGAGGGTCCTGGCCGAAGGACAACCGGTAAAAACCGCGAGAAATCGCGTGGCGCTCCGCGGTTCTTCGTGGCGTCTTTATTTGGATCGGAATTTTTCGGAACCGGGCTCTCGGCTTTCTTTCGTCTTCGCGAAGATTCCTGCGCGTAACTTCACGCTTTTTTCGAGGGGGACGCGATGTTTGCTCTTCCCTGAAGTGTCCGACAGTATTTGCCGCCCAGCTACGTCTTTTTCGCGGTTGTCCCCGTCAGCTTGACGGATGACTTTTCATCCGGCCCTTGCCACCATAAATTAATCATCGTAGATTGTTTGAAATAATAAAAGTTTAATGTTCTCGGCGCTACGGTTCGATCAATTATTGTTATTATTATTATTTATTATAGACGGACTGAAGCCCTTTTACATAAGTGTTTACAATATCAAAGAAACGAAAAAAGAAAAGAGAAAGATACAATACTGCTCGTGTAATAACAAAGAAGGGTCATGCACAAAAGAAAAGTTTAATAATGGTACAATTATTAGTGAGAAATCAAAGAATAATTTTGCAGATTATCTGTTGGCGCGAGTAATAAATTATTTTTCTCGGCGGTTAAATAGTTCTTTAATTTCAGCTAGAAGTTGTAAGCTTCCTCGCTATTTGAAAACTTCAAGGTTTTACAGACGGTGGATTACAAAATGCTCCTCTGATTACCACGTGTTCTCTCTTACGAAAGGCAAGACACACTGACTGTGGCGACCGGCAACGCGTAACCGGGCGCCCTAAATTGCAACGGCCGAAATGAGAAGTACCTCGCCTAATTAGCGATCTCCTAGATAGAGTATCACGTACAGAATAATCAAAATTTCTCCTTTGAATACGGAACATTATCAAATAATTATCGACGTTTCGAGTCTAGTTTGAATCCTTTTCAAGATGTATTTGCATTGCGTTTGTTCTTGATGTGATTTAATATTTTAGTATTAGAGTGTCTTGACAACAAGCATGGACGACACACGTACAACACGTGTATCACGATGTCCATGTTAAAGTATTAACCCTTTAACTTATGTTAAGTATTAACTCGGAGCTATTCTTACTTGAAAATTAAACGTTTCTTCTGACCTACAATATGTATATCCATTCTCTATGATTTTTTAAATTTGATAGATATGAAATTTATGCAATACCTAATACAATACTTAAATGTTTAGTAATTGGTTAGATACCGACGTATCTAATAATGTAAAAAATATTTTCAATAATAGTACAGCAATCTTTAGTGACGCCTCAGAGGCGCCTCTCGAGTGCTAAGGGTTAAATCACATAAAAAACAAACGCAATGCAAATACATCTTGAAAAGGATTCAAACTAGAATCGAAACGTCGATGATTATTTGATACGCAGCGCCGAGAACATTGAACTTTTATTATTAAGGATGTTCTGGAGGTACAATGGTAGACAAAAGTACAAGAAATTCGAAATCTATCAATATATTGGCAATGAAAGCCATTCATGAGTATATTTTGCATGAAAAAAATAGATTAATTTAAAAGCTTCCGTTTAATTAGTAAATTTCATGTTATATTTATTCGTTTTATTGAAATGTCTTCATATTATAAAAAATTGAAGTTTTGTAACAGTTTATAATTTTTTGCTCTGTAACTGTTTAGTGAATCGTAATAAATTTTGAACATAATTAATTCCATAATTTTTACTATGTATAAAAAAAAACTGGAGTTTCTAGTTGCGTTTTTTCAAGGTTTAAATAGGGTTTGAAGTGGAATTTCATGAATTCTCCATAAGAACACGTGTTAAAATGTGCAAATTTTAAGTTGCTATAAATATTAAACGGTGTAGTGAATCGAACCCAAACTTTGGTAATTGCATTAGTTTAGTAAGAATTATATCTTGTCAAATTTTCAAAGATTTTATTGCGTTTTTATATAGCTCCAGAACATCCTTAACAATATGTAATACTGTTACGACGGCACGAGATGAGGTTGCCTTCCCTTGTGATATTCTCAAGATATCGCAGAGATCGAGTGAAGTCGTCCCAGACAACGAAGTTGTTGATAAGAAGAAGAGAGATGTCAGATGCTCTTGAGTGATTGATACAAGAACGCGCATCAACGATTATATACCTCTTTGTCGTTCAGTTAATAAAGTTATAGTTTCCTTGTTCATTATTATAATGTGTTCTCCGGCAAGACCACGCCGAAGCCTCCGATCGATATAAGAGACAGATTGTTTGAAAGTTTGTCAAAAGAATTACTTCGTAAACTGCTGCATCAAAGAAATGTTTGCAGAAACCGACTTCGTGGGACACATCGATCAGTACTGGGATGAAGATCGAATTTTTCCCCGAGGGTCAGGTGGCGAAGTTTCGTTGAAAGCGCGCAGGAGATATCGATGCCGTAACTCACGTTTGACACAGGATAATTTCGCATTCCGCGGGAGTCGAAGACCTTGAAGAGAGGCCTCCTCTCGTCCTTGCGTTGCTGCCGTTGCCGCGGAGAAACGCGAGAACGCCGGGCCCCGTCGTTAATAAGTCAGGCCCGTTCAAAGAAACGCAATTTCTTAGGCATCTGCTTGAATTCACGAGCAGCTCGAGTATCTAACTATAATTTTCGTAGGATCCCGCGAAGCCTCGCGAACGCTGACGTGCAACCCGCAACACGCACAAGAAACTCCGCCGTTCCGGCCGCTCGCGTTCCATCTTCTTCCAGCTACCACACGTTCCCCGCGATCCTCTATTTTCCCATTCCCCAGAAAAATTCGGCATCGGCTTCCCTCGACTTGCAACGGGTTACCATGGGTTCGTCGACAACTGTTTTGATCAACACGATTTCACCGACAATAACTTTCGTCGACACTATGTTTTCCTCGACATTGTGAAATGGTCGACAAATAATTTGACTGTGCTATATTATAATTTTGCGTTTGCTATGTGTAAAAATGTTTAGAAACGTGTAAATTTAAAATTCAGTTCCATGTTGGCTCAAACAGCAACTGAACCAAACGACTGTTAAGAGAGAACTGAGTAAATAATAGTGTGAATAATGGTACAGCAATTTGTAATGATGACTCCGAGTCACCACTCGAGTGTTAAGGGTTGAAATTATGAAGAATAGATGAAATCGTTCTCGACAGCAGACATCGCATTAAATATTTCAATAATGATACCTTTTGATAAGACAAATGTTAATTTAGCAAAATGTACGATCGTTTATTGTGAAGAACGGTAATCGAAAATGATGGATTGTAATTAATTTCGAGAGTTGATTACGCCGAAGCAGGCCGCAGAAGGGCAAGGGCGATTTTACGGGGGATTTGTATGTTGAAGAAAAAAGGAATTCCGAGGGTTTCGAGGCAAAAACCGGCCGCGGCTCGTGGGGCACGCACTTTTCCCATGAAAATTGTGGGAACCGAACTGGGGAGAGAAAGAGAGGAGCACGAGGCCGAAGAGCTCGCAGGGCGTTTAACCAAAATTACGTTTTATATGTACGAGGGGATCATTGCACGAGACGGTCCATGCGTAACGGCCACGGTGCAACGGTGCATTTCCTTTTACTACTGCGGCCAGACAACGGAGACCGTAAAACCCGAGCGGCGCGTTTTAACGACAACTCCAACTGCAGAAATCGTGGCGTGTTGCTCCGCAAGCCTCGGGGGAGACAATGCATCCCCTCGAGCATTCCCGAGCGCGATATGCACGTTAACTGCACAACACCGACACCTTTCTCTATGAACCATGGTGCATTGTGCTTCAATGAAAACGTTTTAGAACCAACACGATGTAAAAAATAAATCATTGGAATAGCGAATCTCTTATTTAACGATGAATAATTCCTTTCATACATCCTTACCGTCTGAATGACAGTATTCTCTCCTCAATAAATTAGGTAAAAAATTTAGGAATTCGTTTCTCCTCTACCTTAAATTTTTCCAACTATATTTATCATAGAAAACTGTATGCTATCGGCGAACAAATTGAAAAGTCAATTCGTTCAAAAGTTGTGACGTCATTAGTGATTAAATACGACTTTTTCCGCCTCCTTTGGTCACGTTTCTCCTCTACCTTCAATTTTTCCAACTATATTTATCATAGAAAACTGTATGCTATCAGCGAACAAATTGAAAAGTCAATTCGTTCAAAAGTGGGAACGTCATTAGTGATTAAATACGACTTTTTCCCCCTCCTTTGGGCACGTTACTGCTTATAAATTTTGAACGATTGGACTTTTTGGAATTCGGTTTGTTCTAAACCCTTCCCGAAGAAACGCCGCGTCTAACGTTTCAAACCGCAGCTTTCTACGTTCTACCTTTCTCAATTGATGCCGTCACAAACAGACCAAATACGACTTTTTCGCCTTCTTTTGGGCACGCTTCTGCTTATAACTTTTCAACGAATAGATTTTTTCGAATGTGGTTTGCTTTTAAACCTTCCTGAAGATGCACAGCGTCTAATGACTCATAGTCCAGCTTTTTGCTATTTTGTTTTATGAATATGTTACATCCATTTTTATACATAAGAATATTAATTCTGGGTTATAAAATACTAATGTCAAATATAGATACTCACAATTTTTTTTTTTCGAATCTTATGTTCCTCCGTCGGATCAACAGAACACTGCCATTTGCGCGTGTTAATAAGTGTGAAGCACAAAACACATAATCACAAACACATAATCCAAAATCGTGAGAAGGAACGGGACGAAGTTACTCCGACCACGGTCAAAATAGTACTGCCGTTGTCACCTCGGTTTTTCGTGAATGGTTAAGGGTGGGATTTAGGTGGGGGAAATGTTGCGGGAAATTTAATTATGATATTCTATTACTAATATCTCTATTACTCTATTACACTAAAATTCATTAACAAAATTATTCCAACCCAGTTATCATAATAAATGTATTTTCTTCTAATCATTTTTTAATTAATTTCGTGAAATTTTCTTGCCGAAAAATAATATCTCTATCACTATCCGAGACGATCTTGGCGATTGGAAATTTCATTACGTTAATAATTAATCAGGATTTGTTAATGCACGTGGACAAAGTCGCGGATACAGCTACTGTTTTATAAAATGAATGTTCTACGTTATGATTTTGTTAAAATAAAAACGATAGTCCTCTGCAAGTGATTGACGAAACATCACGTCGTGTCGAGTATCAATTCCGTGTCAACTCCTTACATATTGTGTCTTTCTCTTTTTTTTCTTTTCTTTGATATTGTAAACACTATTCCCTATTTTTAACGATCGTAAATTTTGTATATGCTAAAAATGATATCAGTGCAACAGGTTCGATCAACAATACAAAAATTAGCAATTTTGCAGAATTATATTTTCAACGTTTCCGTTCTGTTTTGAACCATCTTCAAGAAAAGTCCGCGTCTATTTTATTACTTTGATTTTCATAGACGCGGACTTTTTTCTGAAGATGGTTCAAAACAGAACCGAAACGTTGAAAATATAATTCTGCAAAATTGCTAATTTTTGTATTGTTGATCGAACCTGAAGCGCCGATATCATTTAGAGCATATTGTAAACACTTATGTAAAAGGGCTTCAGTCCGTCTGTAATAAATAATAATAACGAACAAATCGTTCGAAAGATTTATCTCTCGAAGAATCTTCGCAGCGCTCGAGAAATCCTTTTCGATAAATCTGTTGTGAAAGGTAAAAATCCTGCATGCCGTTAATTTATTACCGGCCACACAGGTGTATCAATTGTACGAGGCTGACCCTGCCCGGCCCGGCCCGCAATAATTAAATCCGGCTCACGAAAGATCGCTAATTCGATCCACGTTTCGATCCATATAAATGCTAATTACCGGTGTTCCCGTTTCAATCGAGTGATTCGCCGCGAGAGGAAGCTCTCTCGCGGTTGTAATTCCATTTCGAGCGAGCGTGTACTCGTGGCGGGGCCACTTAATTACGATGGAAACGGGTACCGCGGGAAGTCGTGATCTCGTACGAACAATAGGCAACATTGTTTCCCGGGGTCCAGGCCCCGGCAATTGAACCGTTCAAACGTACCGAGGACCCGTTTGCGCGTCTGCACGTGTGCTTTATGGAGTGCGGTCTTGCCCGATTAAATTTCGCCTCCTCTAGAAAATACCTGACAGTTACGGAGGGTAAACTGTACAATGATTGGCACCCTACACCAAAATCGTAATAAAAATCTTCTTATTTCTTTTTTTTTTTTTTAATGTTTAAACGAGCTTAACCCTCATACGCTCCTAAAAAAATAGCTGCATAACAGAAACTAGGATAACAATTCACCCATTTTGATTTTACACGATAAATCGACACACTGTGTTTCATTCATAGCGTCACATTTTAAAGAAATACATCTCACGACGTAGACATAAAAGGAAGAATAATTTTATAGTACGTGAAAATATTGAATGGGTGAATTTTCACGCTGAGAAACGTAGGAGGGTTAAATTTCGATTATTACAAGTTAATACAGATTTTTCAGCGGATCAAACGGTTTTGCGAATCATAGATCTTTTATTATAAAATATATTCAGTGAATAATAATCGTAAGACAAATAGTATAGTCATTGACACATTTGCTAACAATTATATGGTGAACTCTGTTATGAAAACTCGCAAGGTTGCTTTGAAATATAAATAAGAAGTAATAAAAAATGATTTTGTATACCAGGAATTCTTAACACATTACCGACCGGTGATTATTGCATAATTTTGAAAAATCTGGTACATGGCTAAAAACTTTTTAATGGTACCTTCAATAGTAACAGCAATTTTCATTGTGAACTAACAAGTAATCCTCAATAACGTCATCTAATAATTTCATTTAAGTATGCAATGTAAAAGAAAATTTCTACGCTTTCTTTTGATACAGCACAATTATTGAGAATCGTATTAATAGGCTTCCGGTAGGTAAAGTGTAAACATTTGTCGTTTAAATCAAAAGTGCCAATAACTGCAGTGCCAGCAATAGTACAGTTTACCCTTTTACCCTGTACTCTCATCCTAAGTAGCCCCTAATTTTATAAGACGTTTTTCAGGAGCAATAGAAGTACAAGATAAAGTAATAATTGAACATTCTTATGACTGAAATAAACAATTTAAAAACACTGGTACCTTGATGTCACGGTTCTCGGACCTTGCGCATTTAAGTGGGCAGTACTATTAGTACTAGCAGTACCAGTATTAGGATCTCGATCTAGATCTTTACCTTGTACGAGGCACGGTCCTCTTCGTCGTCGTCGGAGGAGGAGGAGGCCGCGACAGGATCGACGCCCGGTGTCGCTACAGCTTCCGTTTCCGCAGGATGAGGATCGACCTCGCTGCTCCAGGAGTGTCGCCTCTTCAGGTCCCCTGAAACCACACCTCGTAAGAATCGCTGCGAATGTTCGCTCCTTCGAAGTCTTCTAGGTGCACGGTCTGCACCAGCCAACTTCTCGCACTACCTCCTTTTACACGAAACAACTTAGCCGTTTTTTAGAGGCATATAACTCGGCACTGGAGGCAGATGGAGAGATGTAATTTTGCACACTTGTTAAATGCTATCATGTCTCAATATTGATAAAATATTAATCTTCCAATATTAGTAGGTTCCGAGATACAGGACCACGAAAATCGCTAAATTTCTCACTGACTAACTGACTGACAGATCATCAAAACCTTTTGGGTACTTCCCATTGATCTACAACCTTGAAATTTGGTACATACGTCCACCATAACAAACACTCAAAGGAATAATTATCAAAGTTTGAAATTTTGCACCTTAAAGGGGTTATTTGAAAAAAAACATTACGAAATAGTTACGTAGGATAGAACAACAAATGAGATAGGTCTCAACAAATACTGATGAACACTTATACTTTAAGGCCATCAAAAATTGATGAAATCCCAAGAAAAACATCCTGTAAACAGGAGCCAAGTTCCTGTGGTCGTTTAAAAGTTGTGAGATAAAACAAAATACAGGCAAGTTCGTTAACTTAGAAATACCTGTTACAATACTGAAAAAAAGCGTTTGTAAAAATTAGTTTAAAAGAACTCTATTGAATTTTTAAAGAGTTACATGTAGGGCTAAATTATTCAAACTTTGCGCTACCTAACACCTTTTATGGTATTGATTCAAAATGTAACGGTCAAGTTTGAGTAATTTAGCCCTCCATGTAACTCTTAGAAATTAAATAGCATTCTTTCAAATTAATCTTTACAAACGCTTTTTTCAGTATTGCAACAGGTATTTCTGAGCTAACGAAACTTGCCCGTATTTTGTTTGATCTCACAACTTGTAAACGGCCATAGGAACTTGACCCCTGTTTACAGGATGTTTTTCTTGGGTTTCAATTTACAGAAGAGGATCGATGAAAATTGCTATCCGAACGATTGCGGACACCCTGGTCTCGTGTGTTCGAATTCCATGTGCCATCTAATACTGTGATGTCCACGGTTGTTCGGAACAAAAGAACAAAAAAAACAAAACACTTGGCAGCGACGTAAAACAAATAAATTTTTAAAAAAATGCTATTCGAACTAATCGGTGGAGCACGAGTGCTCAGATTTATATCTGGAAAGCTGTTGGACTAATTTCGATGTGATTTTGCAGTAATGTTCTCGAGACCTTTCACGACAAAACAAAGTGAACATTTTGATCAAAAGCTGTACGTTCATCACAGACCTATATCAGTATCGGTACAAGATTGAATTTAAATCGGAGACTATCCCGCGGCTGCCAAGTAGTTGGGGCGTTAATCCTTGGGAACTAGAGTATCGATATCGCTATCGTGTCAGCGATCAAACTGCCGGCAAAATGACGAGGTACGTGTGGCACAGAGAGAGAGAGAAAGAGAGAGAGAGAAGTGGCGCGTGCCGTCGGGCCCCCTCGCGGCAATTAATAAGGCCCCCGGACTCAATCGGTCGCCCGCTTAATTAGAATTGTCACTATCGTTCATCTCCCCGGCGGCTGTTTAACGTCGGCTCGCCAATCGAAGCGTGGCTGACAAAACTGGCCGCTACCACTTTTTGCCGTTCGCCTTGCCCCGACACACGCCGGCATGGTACCGTGCTCGCGCGTACACCAGCATAATCCTGAAACGCGTCTCCTGTTACGGACGTTCGGATTTCCCATCTAAGTAACGTGAATCAAGGACCGGATCCCCGACGGTTATTAATTCCCGAGCTGACTCTGGAACGGATCACACGGATTAAATCGTATTACCGGGGCCCACCGACCTAACTGCTCGTACAACGGTCCCGCGATCGAGCGATCGAGCTCGATTTAAATGTCGCTCGATCGTCAGACGGGCTACAAAATTACTCGGCCGTGTCCTCGAGCGACTTAAGGTACCGTTTCCAACGTTATTGCTGGATTCCACGCTGCTTTAGTATGTTTTAGTTGAACCAGCGAATCCGGACCAGCAGTGTGAGGATTTAGTGCAGCATTCTTTCGATGCGAGAATGGAAGATCAATTTTTAGAGATACTTATTTTAGACAAGCACAACGTTACAAATACTCAGCAATATTTGTTTAAATGTTTTGGTACTTTCTGTCACAGCAAGTACGTATATTAACACTTTCAATAATTCTGCTGTACCAAAAAAAAGCATAGAAATTTTCTTTGACATTGCAATCTTAAATGAAACTATTAGACGACGTTATTGAGGCTGACTTAGTTAGTTCATACTAAATGCTAAATGAAAATTTACCCATGTATCATACATTTTTCAAAAATATGCAATAATCGCCGGTCGGTAATGTGTTAATTTTCTTTTCTTTTATTGGTTCACGCGGCTGTGTCACAATATGGTTTTTCAAAATATATTATACATATACTATTTTTTAGACGCAAAAAATGTCTCCTTGAGAAAGATCTACACGGGGATCGAAAGGTCGAGAAACATGTTTAAATAATTGCACACTTGTTGTTCTCTATAAATGATCGAACCTTGCGCCGAAATCATCAATTTCATAATATATTCAAATTTCAATCGAAAAGAAATTCACCTTTATCAACGTTACAAATGTTTTGAAAAGGATTGTTAAGATTGCACACTCGGAAACTGATTCGCTAAAGTTATTCGTAGAAATCGAAGAGCCGGGAGCGAACGAGTTTCCCGGAGTAAAATGGGAACGTTGAGGGATGGTTTAGCGATCGAGCAAGATCTCGAGATCGTGCGGTACGCGTATCCGCGGATTTCCACGTGAGGGCCGCGGAAGGAACATTTAAGGTCGACGCACACCGGTTCGAACGAGGATAATGATCGGAGATAAGCTCGCAGGTTAAACACTGTACTCGGGACGTGACTTATGGGATTCGATCGGTGTGGAAGAAGGCGCCGATTCTACCTACAAATTTACTCGTTTCTTCGTGGAATGCCACGGGGTCCCACGGGAAGAGCGGACGTGCGAGAGAGAAAGAGCGAACGAACGTGGTCGAGAAGAGAAAAGGCGGCCGTGGCGAGATCACGAACAGGAAATTTATCGGTTCGACGGTCAAAGTGTGAATTACGTCGGTTCTCGCGTGAGCAGCAATAAAATATTCCCCAAAGCTTCATCGCATTGTGCCATCGTACCCGCTTATTTCCGTCGGCCGTATCTCATGGGAATCCGTGCGATGCGAGAACCCGGCTCCTCGGTGCTTTATTAATAACTGGCGAGCATCTATTCTCCACTTATTGCACGTTGCGGATCCGAGGAACACTGGAAAACTACGCGGAACCTCGAGCTACCCGCCCTTTCTTTTCTCATCTTCTTTTTATTCGGATTCGAGTGACAATTTTTGGAAGCAAACCTGCTTCCAGATAATTTTTATCAATAAATGTTCCTTTCTATCGATCGTATATTTGTTTATAAAAGATGTATCGATGTAGAAGCAATTCTGCAATTTATCAACTTCAAATTTCGACGTTTCAAATTAATAATTGCGTCTGTAAATTATTAAACGAAATTGTATTGTATTGACTATGTTTATATCAATAATTTTTATCAATAAATGTTCCTTTCTATCGATCGTATATTTCTTTATAAAAGATGTATCGACGTAGAAGCAATTCTGCAATTTATCAACTTCAAATTTCGACGTTTTAAATTAATAATTGCGTCTGTAAATTATTAAACGAAATTGTATTGTATTGACTATGTTTATATCAATAATTTTTATCAATAAATGTTCCTTTCTATCGATCGTATATTTCTTTATAAAAGATGTATCGACGTAGAAGCAATTCTGCAATTTATCAACTACAAATTTCGACGTTTTAAATTAATAATTGCGTCTGTAAATTATTAAACGAAATTGTATTGTATTGACTATGTTTATATCAATAATTTTTAAATTAATGTTTTCGGCGCAACAGTTTTGTTTTGCAAATATGTCTAACGTTTCGGTTCTAGTTTGAGCCTTTATCAAAGAAACGTTGCGTCTAAAAAACCAAAAAAAAACTATACATATATAATGAAAAGTATTTAACATACATAGATTGAAGTTGAAGAAAATATTAATACATACTTGCTATTAAGTTTACTTATGTAATTTAACCATTGAACTGAGTTGATTTGAATTGTATGAGACAGTGGTCAAAAACAGTAGAAAAACTGACACGCTACTCTGAACATAAGGATCAACGTTTTTGAAATCAATATCAGCCAGTAAATTTAAACGTCCAACAATTTCAAAACAACTGCTAATTATACGAAAGTGGTAAAGTTGACAATCGACATTCTTAAAATAAGACCAGTAACAATAAATGTGATTTTTATTATATGTTTTTATCAATGGTTGTAATACTTGAAGCAACTTGCGTTCTGAGTATTAATAAATTTGACCAAGAAACCACGAAAGAATACAGATTATTATACGAGTCTAGACGCGGAAGGCCCGGAAGCCACGTGTACTATTGCACGTGCTCGCGAATGCACGTGCACGGGATGCAAGATGGCGGGCCGACAGCCCCGCGAAACGATACGAAGTTTGAGCGTTTCAAGGCGTCCGTGACAAATTGTCGTACATTATGTTTTATGGCTTGGCGAAACGCGGAGGCGTTCGAGAATGGTATGCAGGGTCTTGTCGCTGATATCAAATTCATTATAATATCGAGTCGGACAGCGCGAACATTCGTCTAGACTCAATATCTTTCTCGAATCGAGCGGCTGCATTTTTTCTGTAAGTAGGATTTCCTGTAGCGAGAGTCATTCTGAATTGAAAACACGATTGAATGTTAATTATTTTTCGAGGGAGATTTCCGTGTCTTTGTTTCTTTACTCCGATCGCATCCTCCGCGAGTCCATCACCATCTTTTCAAAAACCGATTCCCAGCATCCGATCGCCCCACCACAATTAATCCACGCGGAACCGATCCGAGCATTCTCAGTGGGGAGGACAGCTATTACAACGGTTGTATCGGATCCCTGCTCGAAAAACACAACCGCGGCATGCAGACTCGCACACACACACACATACACACTGCTATGTAGACACACACATGAATTAATCTCGCAGCAAGCTAGACAAGACCTATCAATTAACAGGCCGTCCCATAAATCATCGATGTCTCTGCATTCCATCCGCAAGGGACAACTAAAAATCGTGTCAGGGCTAGCAAGAACAAAGCACCGAGCTCTCTCTCTCTCTCTCTTTCTCTCTCTCTGTCTCTCGGTACTTTCCCGTCAGAAAACTTCTCGGATGATTGATACTTCCGGAATTCGGCCGGCGCCGCAAAGAATTCTAATTGCGATCGTCGGACGATGATAAATATCCGAGACGGACGTTTCTTTTCTCGAATGGAAAATCGTTTCTTCTCGACGACCATCCATGGAAGATACAGATTATTATTAGATCTCTATTCAATTCTCCTTCTTCAGATCCATGCCGACCCATCTGTACTTCAACACGCTAGAAAATATTTCATGTTCTTTCGTAATTAACAATTTACGCGAAACTAGTCCAATTGATTTTATTGACGAGAAATTCTTAATGACAACCGTATACACGTTATAAATGTTACGAAGAAACGAGGAGGAACTACATTCTTATTTGATAAAAAATTAACATTTCAATATTATTAAATCTCTATTCAATTCTCCTTCTTTAGATCCATGCCGACCCATCTGCACTTCAACACGCCAGAAAATATTTCATGTTCTTTCGTAATTAACAATTTACACGAAACTAGACCAATTGATTTTATTGACGAGAAATTCTTAATGACAACCGTATACACGTTATAAATGTTACGAAGAAACGAGGAGGAACTACATTCTTATTTGATAAAAAATTAACATTTCAATTTTGAAAAGGTTATGGTTATTGCGAGAGAGAGAGAGAGAGGAGAGATTGACGTGTATACACGTCGATTGTAGTTAACCCTGAAAATGCTGAGTGGGGTCCTGTGAGGACCCCAGAAAGTATTTTTCCTTAATAACCTTGTAAGTAATTTCGTTTGTAATTTCTCATCATATTTTATGCAATTTCTCTTTTTTCATCGTCAAGTATTGTAGATGATTTGTCTAGCAATAAATACATGTATTAAATTATCTATTTGTCCCTTGAGGAGCCCACATCGTTATTAGTGTTGCCAGAAAGTATACAGCATTTTAAGGGTTAACTGGTTAATCAATAATAGAACGAACAATTTCCAAGTTATTCGAGGTGATCAATTGTCTCACTCTCTACAGGTTGTGTAAAAATTATATGGGATTCTACACCTTTGAATCGGTGAAGATCTGTTAAAAAAATGAACCTCAAAATTCAGCTTAAAATGTGACACTATTCTAGAAGTTAAATAGAACTTTAACATCGTTTTTTAAGAGAACGGTTGCCTTAAGATTCTTCTTCCTCACGCGAGTACTATACACGATGCAATAGGAAAAAATGTTGACCTTATCTTTCAAGATCACATTCAATTTTGCGGTCCATTTTTTAAACAGATTCTTCACCGATCCAAAGTTGTAGAATCCCGCTATGGTGGTCACGACATATAATTTTTATACATATAACAAATGTTTAATTTTCTCGGCGCTACGGTTCGATCAATTGTAGCAAATGATGTTTTTGAGTTAGACCAGTCCTTGAGAACCTTTACAATTTCAAATCCAAACTGTGTGGACACTGACGCATAAAAACCATTCATTGTCGTGAGTGTTTCGCCATCCATGATAAATATGTCTCTTATATCGATCGTACTATTGTTAACACTAGAACTACCGAGCACTAAACGCAGTTGGCATACATTGCCTTCTAATAATGACAATATGGAATTTATTTCGATTTCGTACAGGCGATATTTAAATATGTACTTCTATTGAAAAGTTCACTAACAAAAATTTCTCAAAAAAACATATTTATACTTTTAACCCTTAGCACTCGAGTGGCGCCTCTGAGTCGCCACTAAAAATTGCTGTACTATTATTTAAATAATTGTTTACACTATCAGATATGTCGGTATCTAACCAATTACTACACATTTAAGTATTGTATGAGGTATTATATCAATTTCATATTTATCAAATTGAAAAATATTTATCAAATCTAACCAATTACTACACACTTAAGTATTGTATGAAGTATTATATTGTAGGTATTAGATAGATTTTAATATTTAGATGTGTTGGTGCCGATCGATCGTCGGTGACGACCAGCTGATCGTCTGCTACTGGTCGTCGTTACGAGCCGACGATCGATTTGTTATTAACGACCGACGTTCGTTTGTATAAAACTTTTGTATTCAGATTGTAAAATATCGTGAAACGAGAAACATCCAAAAATAAAGCTCCTACAAATTTCAGAAGTGGGATACGAAATATTTTGTGATAGTGCGTGAAATTTCGTATTTTTTGTTCGCGGCTATCGAATTTCGGAAGTTTAGTTTGAATATTGATTTCGTGCGGATTTGAATATTGGTGACTCGCGATGGCAGAGAATAGAAGAAATTTGGCCAACCTAACTATCGTTGAGCTCAAGGAATTGCTCAGGTCTAGGGACATGCTTGTCTCAGGCTCGAAAACTGAATTAGTTGCCCGTTTGATTGACGCTGACCCGAACATTGAAAACACCATTCAAGAGCGTCAGGTAACAACGGAATCTCACGACAACCAGGATTTCGGAGCAGAGACGTCTTTCGCGCAGAGAGAGATGGAGATTCTTCGCCAGGAACGCGATATTTTGCAACGCGAATTGGATTTGATGAGACGAGAAAGAGAAATGACAACGCCGTTGCGATCCACGGGAACCAGCGTTACCGTACGCCCAAATGCAAGCATCAAAACGATTGCCGAGTTACTATCTGAATTTTCGGGTGCGGAAAATACGTTCAAGTTATGGAGACAGCAGGTAGAGCGACTCAGGAGGATGTACAGCTTGGACGATTGCGCTACGGTCACAATAATTACATTACGCTTACGAGGAAAGGCTTTGAAATGGTTCAATACAAAACCAAGCCTATTAGAATTGTCCGCGTCACTCTTGCTGGAAGAGATTCGGAAGATGTTTGACCATCGAATTGACAAATTAGCGATGAGAAGAGAGTTCGAAAACCGTACGTGGCAAAGGAATGAGTCGTTTCCAGACTATTTCCATGATAAAGTCACCTTGGCGAACAAAATTATGGTGGATCCGGAAGAATTGGTGGATTTGGTGATCGACGGAGTTCCGGATGCACAATTGAGAGACCAGGCACGCATGCAGCGTTTGGAAACGGCAGAGGACCTTCTCGAAACGTTTCGGAAGCTCTCGTTAAGAAGCGATCGGGAGCCTAAGGAACAGAAACGGCCGGTTCCAGGGAAGTTGACGTTTACGAGGGACTTCGGCGGTCCCGAGCGTACCTCCAGGGACTCCGCGCAGGAAAAGGCCGTGCGGTGTTTCAACTGCAACGAATCGGGACATTGGAAGAAGGATTGCACGAAACCAAGGCGGGAATGGGGTTCTTGTTTCAGATGCGGGGAAAAGTCACACCGGGCGAGAGATTGTCCGCAGCAGACATCAAGAGATTGTCCGCAGCAGACATCACCAGCGCAGTCTCGACGGCAACAACAGGTTCCTGCCTCGACGACGGCCTCGACTAAGCAACCGGGTACGACGACGCATTTGGTTCAACCCTATAGTACAGAAACCCCGTTCAGCGTACTGATTACCTGCATAGCCCAGGATAACGGCGGAGCGACAACATGCGTTTCAACCGTGGCAATTATTGACTCAGGTTCGCCCGTTAGTTTAATCAGAAGAGATGCTTTACCGTCTGATTTTTATTTTGACCGACCGGTAAATAATACATTTTACGGCGTAAATTATTCACCAATTAATGTCGTTGGCGCATTTAAAACCGAAATTTGTATAAACGGCGCGCGTGTTCCTGTTACATTTTTTGTTGTACCAGTAACAACTATGTCGCACTTTGCATTATTAGGCAGAGATTTTATTCGGTCGCCAGCCATAGAGATAAAATTGGGAAGTTCAACGGAAATCAAAGTTAAGGAAAGAGAATCTGAGAACTCGGATACGGAAAATTTTGTTCAACAAATTTTTAAAATAGATTATGTTGAAAACCCGATTTCCGCGTGCCACGAATTAAACGTTGATCCAGAAATAGACATTAGCATTGTGAGGAAACTTGAAGAAATTTATTTTTACAAAGATGTTCAGGTCCACGACAACGAGCAACATCCGAATACTGTTGAAGCGGTGATTTCATTAAAGACCGAGCATCCGATTTGTTTTCGGCCGCGTCGACTAGCGTTTGCAGACAAGGAAAAACTTCGTGTTATCCTTGATGATTTATTAAGAGAGGGCACCATTAGGCCCAGTAATTCTCCTTATGCTAGCCCAATTGTCCTGGTCAGGAAAAAGAACGGAGAAATTCGCTTGTGTGTCGATTATCGAGAATTAAACAAACACACAATCAGAGACAACTTTCCGGTACCGTTAATAGACGATTGTTTAGACCAACTTAAGGACAAAAAATATTTTACGAAGTTAGATCTTAAAAATGGATTCCACCACGTGAAAGTCGCTGAAACATCGGTGAAATATACATCGTTTGTCACACCCTTAGGTCAATATGAGTACCTCAAAATGCCTTTTGGACTTACCAATGCACCTCGTATTTTTCAAAGATTTTTAAACGAAATTTTTAGTGATTTATTAAAGAAGAATAAACTATTACTATATTTGGACGATTTTTTGGTGGCAACGGAAACGATTGATGAACATTTGGATATTTTGCGAGAAATATTTTGTTTAGCGAGAAAGTTTAATTTACGATTTAGGCTAGATAAATGCACATTCTTTTATCGCCAAATAACTTATTTGGGATATTCCATATCCAGAAATGGTATCGCGCCAGCAAAGGAAAATATTGAATCTGTAGTCGATTATCCAGCGCCGAGAAATATAAAAGAAGTGCAGCGCTTTGTAGGTCTAGCAAGTTATTTTCGAAGGTTTATAAAAGATTTTTCACTCATCGCAAGACCCCTGTATAATTTACTACGGAAAAATGCAATATTTTGTTTTGGGCCAGAACAAAATCGAGCGTTTGTGACATTGAAGCAATGTTTAACAAACGATCCCGTTTTAGCGATTTACTCTCCGAAATTAGATACAGAGCTGCATTGCGATGCTAGTAGCAGTGGATTTGGGGCAATTTTGCTACAAAAACAAACAAATAAAATCTTTCGGCCAGTTTTTTATTTTAGTAAAAGAACGACTGCTCAAGAAGAGAAGTATCATAGTTTCGAACTTGAATGTTTAGCAGCAGTGTACGCGATTAAAAGATTTCATATTTATTTATCGGGCATTAAGTTTAAAATAATCACAGACTGCGACAGTTTTAGATTAACACTTAATAAGCAGAACATTAACCCACGAATATCCCGTTGGGCAATGTTTTTACAAAATTACGACTATACTATTGAACATCGTAGTGGGAGTAAAATGTCACATGTAGACGCATTAAGTCGGTACAACACAATTTTGATTCTAGAAACTAATACTTTGGAGGAAGTATTAGCGATTAAACAAAACCAAGATCTTACGATTCGAGAAATCAAGAATAGATTAGAGAAAAGCGAGGAGAAATATTATGAGTTACGGGACGGTTTAGTGTATAGAAAAGTCAGTAACAACAAATTATTATTTTACGTACCTGCGTGCTTAGTAAATAACGTTATCAAAACTAGTCACGACGATTTAGGGCATTTAGGTTATGAGAAAGTCTTAGACAACATTAGTCAGGTATATTGGTTCCCACAAATGCGTATAAAAATTAGAGAGTACATTAGTAATTGTTTGAAATGTATTGAATTTTCACCAAAAAGCGGTAAACAGGAGGGATTTCTATACAGTTTAGACAAAGGCGACTTACCATTTCAAACAATTCATGTAGATCATTATGGTCCATTGGAAAAGTGCAAGAATGGTTATAAATTTATTTTGGCAGTAGTTGATGGATTTACTAAATTCATAAGGCTGTATCCTTGTAAAACAACAAAGTCGGAGGAAGTAGTGAAAAATTTAGCAGAATATTTTAGAGCGTATAGTAAACCGAGACGGCTAATTAGTGACCGAGGTTCATCATTTACATCAAATTTATTTAAAGAATTTTTAGCAAACAACGAGATAGAACAGGTTCTGATCGCAATAGGAACCCCACGTGCGAATGGTCAGATTGAACGATTTAATAGAATGATAGCACCTATGTTGGCAAAATTAACAAAGACCCCGGGAAAATGGGACCGAGTTGTTGACAAAGTAGAATATGGAATAAATAACACTGTTTGTCGGTCAACAGGTAAAAGCCCATCTCAATTATTGTTTGGTATGAATCAAAAAGGTATTATATCGGACAAAGTCCGAGAAGTGTTAGGAATTTTAAACAGTAATAGAAGAGACCTTCTAACAACACGAAGGGAGGCAGCTGAAAAAATTATTAAAGTCCAACAATCTAACGAACGTTTATATGATAAAAAACACAAAAAACCTACTGAGTATCAGGTTGGCGATTACGTGGTAATTCGCAACACAGATACTACAACAGGAATTAATAAAAAATTGTTGCCTAAATTTAAGGGCCCGTTTGAAATTAAGAAAGTTTTAGACAAGGACAGATATCTCATAACAGATGTAGAGGGACACCAAGTGTCACGTGTGCCATTTACGGGAGTTGTTGGCCCCGATCAGATGAAATTTTGGATCAGGTCGAGAAACGAAAAAGAAAACGATTTATAGTAGAAAACAAGTTTGAATTGTGTTATTGCGTTATATTTGCGTCAGTTAAGTTTGAATTGTATTATTGTGTTATATTTGTGTGAATTATGTATTGTTAAGTTGTTTCAAACTTATTTTATTATTTAAGTAAGTAATGATGGTCCATTGATGACCGAGGACGGTCATTATGGTCAGGAATGGCCGAACTGTAGGTATTAGATAGATTTTAATATTTAGATGTGTTGGTGCCGATCGATCGTCGGTGACGACCAGCTGATCGTCTGCTACTGGTCGTCGTTACGAGCCGACGATCGATTTGTTATTAACGACCGACGTTCGTTTGTATAAAACTTTTGTATTCAGATTGTAAAATATCGTGAAACGAGAAACATCCAAAAATAAAGCTCCTACAATATCAATTTCATATTTATCAAATTTTAAAAATCATAGAGAATGGAAATATTGTAGTATTGTACTATTATTTAAATAATTGTTTACACTATCAGGTATGTCGGTATCTAACCAATTACTACACATTTAAGTATTGTATGAGGTATTATATCAATTTCATATTTATCAAATTTAAAAAATCATAGAAAATGAAAATATTGTAGGTCAGAAGAAACGTTTAATTTTCGAGTTAAAATAGCTCCGAGTGCAAAGGGTTAATATTTCTAATCGAAAAGAATTGGCATAAGTCATTTTGACTGGTCCGGTAGTTCTAGTGTTAATAACAAATGTTTAATGTCCTCGGCGGTACGATTCGATCAATTATTTTTAATTTTTATACATCCTGTACAATGAAAAGAATGGTTTCTCAAGAGTTCCAGAGAGAGAGAGAGAGAAACGTAGAATCTGAACGAAGCGAGAATAGATTGGTAACCGATCCGCTCTTGCTTCTTGCTAGAAGAGAAACATCTCAATCGGCACACGAAAAAGACACGCGTTACCTGTTCTTTGGATGCGACGCTCCCACGGCGGTTCATTAACATTTAACCGGTAATCAGCGCGGTGTTGACGGTCCAGATGATGCAGAGACAGAAACCACAAGAGAGAGAGAGTGAGAGAGAGAGAGAGAGAGAGAGAGAGAGAGAGAATTGGTGGTGGGTACGGTAGCGATAACGCGGCTAAATCCACGGGGTAGGTTTTATCCTCGCGGATCTATCTCGGGCTGGGTCGTTAACAGTCGCCGGACGGGACCGGTAGATCGTCACGATCCAGCGACGGTGATCCATGCCGCGGCCCGTGTCATCGTTTCTTGCTGGTGGTGATCGGCCGAGCTCTCCCTCGTCCCGGCTCCTTTACATTTCCACTTTATTTATGGTTATCGAGCATAACCGGCGCGTCGGCTTCCGACGAGAGTCATCGATGATTTCCTCGATTAGATCTCGCCACGGTCCGATGTCTCTGCTTCCGCGTGTCTCTACGCGCAAACCTGTGCACACGCATACGCGTCCCTGTGTGCGTGCACACGATCGTCACGGCGCCGATCGCATCATGCGATGCCACGCTGATCAGAGGAATATTACCTTGCCAGGTTGCAAACCGGACGACGATTTTCCAACGATCCGTGGATCGTTACTGAACGGAGAACGCCACTGGTTTTTAAGTTGTTGTTTCACTTCATCATTTTCCCAGTCGATCACTTCGTAGTCACTGACACTCACTGGCCGCGAAACTTATATTGCCGATTCGACGATGCGCTTTCGAGGGATTTGGGGTATCCGGTAACGAATAGACTTCGAGCCTTCTTGCGTAATCGAAAAGCAGGATCGGAATCACGAACTCGGTTAGGTCCCGGTTCGATGCGGCACAGGTTTTCGGATGCACGCGGGATGCACTACAGTTTCACTCACAGGTGCAGCTCCGACTAGACTAAAGGCGGCAGCGTGCTCGTTGCCAGCAAGTACTCTAGGAGAAGAGAGAAAGAGAGAGAAAGAGGAGGCATACAGGTGCTTCGATTGGTCCATGCTTCCCGCGAAAACGACCCAGCCAATCACCGTGACTGCGCCACGTAATTGCCGGGTATCACGATTCACAAAAACGGGGGAGGGATGCCCTTTCGAAATTCCCCGAGGTGAGGCTCCCCCGGTTCCTCTTTCTTCGCCTCTCTTTCTCTTTTCAAGCCACTTTTCTTTCTTCTCTTTCTTAAGGCGGTCCGTGCGTTTTCACTCGCCACCCGAACACTCCTGATGACGTTTCTGGCCGTCTATGATTTATCTAGGAAATGATTAGGCTCGGTATGTTACAATGTATGTTAATAGAATTGCTTTTAATCATTTTTATCCTGAAACCGCAGGGAAATTCGTTTAAAAAAGTTTCACTTGAATTTTTGAATTTGAAGTCTCATTAATTTTGTGGATTAGATTTCTTGATTCATTTTTGAGAAGTAACTTCTCTTTTTTATTTCAGTTTTACTTTGATTCGTGATGTTCGTCTCCGACGAGTTTATATTTCATATTTCATATACGGTGGTAGATACGTTATCAGTAATTTATTAAAATTATTAAGGGAAGAAACGTAATTCTACTTGGTTTTAGTTCTATTTCATACAGAAAATTTTTATCAATACCAAGTTGATAAAATATCGAACAATTCGCAGTGCAAAAATATTTCACAGTGGAATCCCGAGGTTGAAAATTTTATGGTGTTTCTCGATAGCAACACTATTCAATAGTTTTAACATTTCAATTTCATATTACATGTAAGGGTGTAGATACGTTATCAGTAATTTATGAAAATTATTAAGGGAAGAAACGTAATTCTATTTGATTTTAGTTCTATTTCATAGATAAAATTTTTATCAATACCAAGTTGATAAAATATTAAAATATTAAGCGACACCGTTTGTCTCGCTGTTCTATTAATATTTGAGGCGTAAACTAAATTAGGAGATCGAACACTTCGCGAGCCATTTCGGAGGTCCTTTTGTTTCGCAATTATCGGTAATAGTGCTGGTTTAATTATACGAATATGTCGATACGAGCACATAATTATTACAAGTCACAACAGAGCGATCGCGTAATTAATAAGACTCGTAAAACGCGAGTTGAACTGGTAAAACATGTCCCAGTTGTGCGGTGAGAACGGAAAATAGATCAATTCGTTTAAAGGAATCATTAGTGCTGCAAAGTTTATTTATGTAGTTGTTCGGACGATAAATAACGAAATGAAGCGAATCCAGAGTGTTGTAGCGTTTCTGTGTGAAAGTGGACGAGTCACCTCGCAGACATAATTTTGTATTCAGGCACACCGAAATTATGAATTCATCGAACATTGTGATTCTTTTCAAGTGAAATACAAAATCGCGGCTCACAAAATACGTCACGATGTTCGAATAAATATTGTCATCGAGATTCGAATAACTTCACTCGAGGATTATTAAAAGTTTTAATCATAAGCGAATAATT
This sequence comes from Lasioglossum morio, assembly GCA_916610235.2. NCBI lineage: Eukaryota > Metazoa > Arthropoda > Insecta > Hymenoptera > Halictidae > Lasioglossum > Lasioglossum morio. The sequence continues at coordinate 2,109,535 of OU744323.1, forward strand.
TTCGATTGAAAGTAGAAAGAAGATGGATCGTCGCAGAGTAACGGTGTTAAATGGGGTCCCATGGAAATCACCAACACAAATTTCCCCGCCACGGTTTTCACCAACAACATTTCACCGACCAAACTCTTTCTCTTTTTTTCCTTTTCTTTGATATTGTAAACACTTATGTAAAAGGGCTTCAGTTCGTCTATAATAAATAATAATAATAATAAAGAAACGAGAGCAGGATTTCAAACAATGAAATCCAAATCCTCATATGGAGAAATAAATCCATTAAATCGCATTATTGCTAACTCGAACATATTTTACAATAATATCGATTTTTTTAATGACACGTTACAGGCATTCAAAACAAAATTGCGCAATACTATTTGTTAATATACCTGTATTTGTTTAGTTTCGCGCGGTCTATTCTTTTGTAAATTTTAGTTGAGACTTAGGTTAAGACTTTCTATTTTTTTTTCTTTTTGTTATGTCTTCTTTTTGTTTTTATCAGTTATACTGTAAAAACTGTATACATTTGTATAAAAGGACCTCGGTCCGTATATAATAATAATAATAATAATCGCGCTGTCCATAATTATGTGAATTTTAGATTAAGACTTAAGATTAAGATTCTTTTCTGTCATATTATATAATACTGCATACATTTGTATAGAAGGACTTCGGTCCGTTTAAAATAAATAATAATAATAATAAAAAAAACGAATTTGACCGAAGACGAATCTAAAATCGGTGAAAACCGTATCGGGGAAATTTGTGTCGATGATTTCCACGGGACCCGTTGAACGAACCGCAAAATTCCGTTGTCTGATTGATAAATAAATAACATCGAAAGGGTCGAAGAGGCGAGAGACTCTTAGGATTGGGCGGACGCGGCTGTACTCGGAGTGGTGGTTCTCGCAGCGCAGCGGTGATTCTCGGAGGAGGGGTTGCGGGTCGAAGGAATAAGGCGGAGGAGGGCCCCGCGACCTCTGACCTCCCTGGGAACCACGGGCCCCTCGAGGCCCTCTCCGAGAAAGAAGCTCGGGAATCCGGCGGGCCCACCCGGCCGAAATATCTTCGACGAGAGCGAGGCCCGACCGATGCACCGAAACCACCTCAGCTTCGGCCTCGATTGCATGCCGAGCAATACCGGCACCGATCGCCGAATTAATTTGTCCTCGAATGCGATATTCCGACCCTGTCCAACCATACAAATTACCCCATAAGGAAACCCTGCTCGCAGACACCATTAACCCGCTGATCTCTTTACAGCTACAGTGATTAGGATTTTTATCTGACTCACTTTAGACGGGAAAATCAGTTTCTTTAGATCTATGTACAACTGACATAAAATCCTGAGTTTTCATTTTCAAACAACCTTCTTTACGTTTAAAAATTGTATTATGTAAATAAATTGTGTGATTATATTCTGTTATTGTGATACTTATCTATTGTAAGCAGTTTTTCACTCAGAACGACAAAAGTACTAAATATATTAAAATTTTACAGAATATCCTAACGTTAGCTTCTTGAGGCAGGGTTTAGAATAATCCGATTAGCCTAATTTTGTACGTCCTAACATTTTAACGCTCCTTCGTTTGTTAAGGGACACCCTACCGTCGGTACGCAGAACGGTATATTGTGTTTTTAATATTTTTATGTTGTATATCCTATATTTAATAACCAATATTTAATTAACTCGAACAAGAAGAGCGTCACCCATATTTGGGTGATGGGTATGCTCCCGTGGGGGCCCCGTCACCCAGATATGGGTGACGTGGCTACGAACGTGTTAAAAGTCTCGATCATCCCAACACGGCAGTTTCGCAAGAAGACTGAAGAACGAAAAAAACCGCGGCGAAATCGTTCGATGGGAAATTTTGGGCGGGTTCGTCGTAGCAATTAAGGGGGAGGGGGTCAAAGGTCCCCAAAGAGCGAGAGATTGCGAAAAATTTCGGCGGTACCTTGGCGAACTCGTTTGCAAGAAGAGTGAGGGTGGGGGGTATCCAGCGGCGCATTTACACGCGTGGTTCGGCGCAAAGAAATTACGACGCGGAAGAAGAAGAAGAAGAAGAAGAAGAGGGGCCCGCGTGATCCCGCCTAAATGATGGCTGGCTGGAAGGTTTCACGGTAAAGGAGGATTTATCCTGGGTCCGGGAGGTTTACGGGTTGTCACCGGGCCCCTAAGAAGCCCCATACATCGGCGTGGAAATAGCGACGCGGCGCGCGGCGTTGCAGAAGAACGTTGTATTCGACGAGGGAGCAGGGCAAGCACAGAAGAGGCGATTGGGCCCCGGGTGTATGGAGGCGACGTTACAAATTTCAGCCCCGGGACCTGTAGCCCGAGAGACGGCATTATCGAAAAATTTCTCTTTGTAGTCCCCTGGCTGGGCCCATTAGACCCCGACCGGCGCGCGGCTGTCGGATCTCTTCGTGAAAACGAGGGGGAAGGAGAGGGAGAGAGTGTATCTTGGTGAGGAAGAGCTCTCTCGGCTTTCGAGGAATATCGGCCGCGAAAAAAGACGAGACACTTTAACCGCGAGATGAACAACCGTATACCGTTACCACATCAATCTTCCGTAATGATGCAAAGCGGAAAAGGGGCGAAGGGGGTACAGTCGTACAGAGTCGAATGCGGGCCCCGCGCTCAAGATCGTTAACGACAATGCTCGCGTCGTCGAGACGCGCTAGGAGGGCACCCCGGAGATAATAGTCTCGCCGGCGAGACGCGGTTATTAAAGATCGGAAATGTTTTTCTTCGACGTCGACCTCGAACAACCGGGGCCCCGTCAGCGTTCCCTCGTTCGACGCTTTCGAGCGCCGCGGCTCCTACAAACGCTGGACGAAATCGCGTTTTCACTATTTTCAAGTATTTTGTTAACCCGTAACCACTGTGACCCTGTTTTAGTTACATAGTTGCATAGTTATATGGTCAAATTGACCCGTCAACAGTGGTTACGGGTTAAAATCAGTGGCGGCTCAAGTCAAGTGGAGGCCCCAAACGGTAAAGAACTTTGGGGACCTCAAGCTCAAGTTAGAAATAGAAGTTGCAAGAAAACTCGGTAATTATATACAACAGGTCCACGTACTCCGATTTTGATGAAATTTAAATATGTTATAGATTTTGACATTCTGAACAACTTTTTCCTTTTCCAATATAGGGGGGTCGCTTTTAGTTTTTGAGATATTTGCAAAGAACTGTCGCGAATACTGTATTGAATTTTTCGTATTAGGTTAGGTTAGGTATTCGCGACAGTTTTTAGCAAATATCTGAAAAAATAAAAGCGACCACCCTATATTGGAAAAGGAAAAAGTTGTTTAGAATGTGTTGCTGCATAACATATTAAAATTTCATCAAAATCGGAGTACGTGGACCTGTTGTATATAATTACCGAAAACTCTGATAACCTTATTAACAGAACAGAAAACTAATGAAAAATTATATACCGTTACACAGTAAATATATTTATTTGCAATTCGGGGCTTTATGGTATCCCGAGGATCCGCGCGACCGCTTAGTCCGCTTACCGTTAGAACCGCCACTGGTGAAAATCTACATTTGATATCCACTGCGTAAGATGAGAATTAAAAAGGGTTCTGAGAGGATGTACAGGGGAAGGATGCTCGATTTTCGCGTTTCGCAGCCGAGCGAATCGGAGCGGATCGGAGCGTGTCGGGGCGCGGCCCATCAGGCCCGATGGAATCAGCCGAAAGGTGAATTGGATCGGCGAACCGGGTAGTTTTGCCCGGGCCGATTTTCTGGCGACGAGGAAGGCTCGTCGGAGAGTTTATGCTCGACTGTTTACCATCCGGTAAATGTTATGCCCGAGTCATAACGTATATCGTGGAGGGCCACGAGTCCCGTACGGGGACGACCATTAGCCGCATTCAATCACCATTACACGGTTGCGCGCTTTCTGCGCCTGCTTGCCCCTTAAATTCCGGCCGGTGCCGACAAAAATATCACGAACGACAAAAGACGAACACACCGTGGAAAGAAGAACCGGCCACGTGCTTCATTCTTTGCGGCTGGGAATCACACTCTCGCGAGTCATCAGTCGGTTTTTCTTCGGCAACACTTTCCGGAATCTTCTCCGAGAGAACGCAAGAACGAAATTGCTCGATGATACTGCGCCCAGAGACAGAAACCGCAATCTGATCTCGCTGGGGAGACTTCCTTTGCTAACGCTTGTGCTTACCGGAAACGGTGAAACAGCCTTTCGTAAAACCAAAGAATTCTTGAAAAGCGACAACAATTGCGACGCGTCGCACAGTGGGAAAACTTGACCTAACTCGATTCAAAAAGAAATAACTTTCGATAGAAATGAGGTAGAGCGATGAATGTTTTCTTAAATGAAAGCTGAAACTTTGCAGAATATGGGAAACATAGGGAGATTATGGTACGAATGTTTTTAACCTTGAAAAAATAAAAGTTTAACTGTTTAACTATAATACGATTTTTTTTAAAAACCAGAGGTCGTAGAAAAAGTTTGAGGCTAGATTTGAAATCAGCGTGAAAAAATCTACGGGAAATGATAATTTTCTCAAAGTGAAAAACCATTTGTACTGTAATCTCCCTATTTTCCCCATATTCTACAATGTTTAAGCTTTAATTTAAGAAAAATTTCATCGCTCTATCTCATTTCTATCGAAAGTTATTTCTTTTTGAATCGAGTTAGGTCAAGTTTTCCCACTGTGCGGCCGTGGACAGAGGGCCTTAGTCTTCTTCGGAGACAAACCAACAAGTTCCGACGAGCACCGTGACGATTGCACGTGTTCGCGGACAATTGAGTTGGATTTAGAGGGCAGACCGTTGTGAATCGTGCTTGTCCTCACCCCTCGCATAATCCCGAAAGAGCTCGGCAGAACTGAATGATCCGCAGCCGAGCCTAAAACCCGTGGATTATCGCTGCTCGCGACAAACTCTCTCCCGCTCGCCATGACAAATCGTTCTAAGCAGCATGACGGCGTAAATCAAAGATGGCCGGTCGGACAAGGGGTTCTCGAAGAGGGTTGCAACATGCGAAAAGAGGAGGGGACCACGAAGAGAGGGCGAAGCGGACGATAGCTGAACCACGATTAAATCGTAGTCGATAAAGCCCGCGGACCCGACAGGCATTAATAATAATTAGCCACGGCACGCCACGGAATTAGCGGAAGGCGGCGACCCCGCGGATAATAAACTCGCGAACGAGTCTGAAATCATCGCCGATGGATAATAAACGGGGGAATAACGCGCGAAAACTCTGCACTCCCTCTCTCGTATTAATTACAGGGAATTGCTTAATACCAGGAACGACTAGAACATTTTCATTACCGAGCGTAATTGTTATCAGGATATTCCGCGAGCGCGATTCTGATCTTTTATAAGCAACCCCATTCGTCTTCCGTATTATCGTGGTATTGTAAGCTCAACACGTCTTTATTCGTTCTTTCCTGATTTGGAACTGTCAGCAACATATGTTTAAAACAAAACCAAACCATCACGCAAACTTGTTAACAAAACACGTATTATACAAATCGATAAAAATGTATATAACGTATAAATCAATAAAAGTATATATAACGGTCAGACACAAATATTCAACATTCTTACAGTATGTAGAATATATGGGGGCTTGTTTTCTTATTTTTAAATTCTTAAAAAAATTTAAACTGCGAATTTGATTTGATGTAGTATGGACTGGATAGGTGCGAATGTGTAAAATGTATGCTGTGTTTTGTTATCATATTTTCATTATAATGTTTATGTAATTTCAATATTCTGCTGCGTAAAAATTTTCATCAGTCTGTAATATTCATATTGTATTATCCATCATGTTGAAATAAATCTCATGAGATTTTCTATAATAAAAACTTATTCGTTGCGATATATTCCAAAATGTTCACTATCATTCTAAAGATCATTGGTTGTCCCGAATTGGTGGACCGGGGTTCGAATCCCATCGGGGTAAGAAATTATTTTTTTCCGTTCATTCTCAGTTTAAATTTCGACACCTCACATATCCGTCCCGTCAGAAAATTGTTACCCTCAGCAAAGAAGTTTCACTTCAAAAAAAAAAGTATGTAGAATATTGAACATTTGAAAGACGCTTAAAATGAATTAGGTACATTTTAAAACAGTATTAATGTGCGTGTGTGTGTTTTCTTTTAATGTTTATGTGTTCGTTTCGAGAGATCGCAATAAAACGCGGTTGGAGAGGGGAGACGAACGCGAAATAATTATGCGGATCGTATAATCGTATGCGTCGGTGTTGCGTGGGTGGATTCGCTAAATTTCAATCTGTTCGGCTTCGCTGAATCGTCATGGTGTGACGGCCGCGTGACGTCACGACGCGTGTGGTCCCCCTTTCGGTTTATTAAGGCGCGCGCACCCTCTATGGGGCCCCGGGCGCCATGGGGCCCCTCTACCCCCCGTACAAAGAACGTTAAGAGGCTCGGTGAAACGGGATTAATATATTAATAAAATTACCGTGTGGCCGTCGTTGTGGTATTCTCGCGTCGACGTAAATCATCGTTCGTTCCGTTGGAGTTCCAATTCGATCCTCGCGGCGTTTATTAACTCTTCGATAAACAAAATCTTCCGATACTCAATCGATTTCAAATTAATCTGTGATCATCGGATAGTTGTCACTGAATTCTTCGAATGCTTTTACTGTTTTAAATTGTACTTACAGGGGAACATATTCAGTTGATACAACCCGATTTGGATGAAACTTATGTGAGATGTAGTTCTTAGAAAAATATTTGACACGTGTTTTTTTATCGGCAACCATCCACTCTGAAGGGGTGAAAACATCCCTCAAAGTTGGGGGTCAAAACCATCTTTTTTGAGATATCTTGGAAACCAGTGGTGTAAAAAATTCGATTTTTTTTGTTCGTGGAGGAAGGAATTCTGGCGGTGATTATTTAGAAATTGGGCTTCCTCTCAGATTTTAATGAGATTTAGATATGTTATAGATTTCTATGTTTTGAACAACTTTTCTATATATGTTACCGCCGTTCAATTTTAGTTTTCGAGATATTCGCAAAAAACTATCGCTAATACAAAAAACGTTTGTTAAAATATTCTAGCACGACAAAATTTTCCATTAGAAAACACACAATTCAAAAAATAAATCGAATTTTTTCGACTACTGGTTTCCGAGATATCTCAAAAAATATGGTTTTGACCCCCAACTTTGAGGGTTGTTGTCACCCCTTCAGAGTGGACGGTTGCCGATAAAAAGAACACATGTCAAATATTTTTCGAAGAACTATATCTTACATAAGTTTCATCAAACTCGGCTTGTATCAACTGAATAGGTTCCCTTGTTAGTTTCGTTATAAATGTGTGAAATCCAGTGATCGCGAATCAGCAGGGCCGGGGCCCGCGGGATCTAGGGGCGGCTCTGTCACCGATACATAAGCACGGTTTTTCTGGGAGGCTGCGATCGAGGATGAGTTAGCGAGATCCTTAACGATCCCGAGGTCCGGTTCCGTTTCAGCGTTTTTTCGTGGCGCATTTAATCGATCGCGCAACACCCGTCACCGTTCTTGCCTGTTCGATGAGGGCTTCTTCGACAGTGGAAACGCTGCCCGAGCTGTGTTGATCGTTACACGGAAATTTGCCGGAGATAACAACGGTCTTATTGCGGCTATCATCCACGGACACGCCTCGCCTATCGCTAACGAGAGCAACGAGTTCTTCTTGCGGTCAGCTAATGCGCCTCGCCGGCTGACTGACGGAAACGTTCACGGGGAATTAGTTCCGCGGATATCTCGACTCGCGAATCAGCTTCGCCACATTGTTGCGGCCCAGAGATCCTCGGAATCGACTAATTACTCGTTCCCCCGCAATTAACAAGTCCGGCGAGTTGACTCGAGAGATTGCAACCGGTACGTATAAACCGAAGATTATAAGTTAGGGGGTCCATCGGCCGGAGATTGAGGAAGCACCGAGTAGATCCAACCGGCAACTTCAAATTCTCGATTAACTTCTTGACCCCCGGGCGAATATACTTTCTGCAACCAAGTGGCAATTATGTGGCCCGTCCCCGAATGGCGTTACCATGTAATCGTTCCGCGGCAATTCGTGGAACTCGCCCCCGTCGATTTATTCCGTTCGTTACAACTGGACTACGGATGTTTACGCATTTGTGGAAGAAATTGGTTGGACGAAATATCGAACAGTAAAGGATTCGAAACATTTCTGAATACTAAAATAAATTGATGATATCGGCGCCAGGTTCGATCATTTATAGAACAAAAAACAACAAATGTGTGTGGTTCACGTACCACCATTGATCGATATCGATCTACCAATCATGAAACATCATTCATATACATATATGCCAGAGCCTTCTTGCCTAGTATAGTAAGTATATAGTAAGAATTTGTCCACTTTTTGACACAGCATGTACGTGTACTATTTTTGTGTTCCTTTCTGTTACACGGTTTCAAAAATATTGATTATTTCTTAATTTCGTTTTCTATTTTCAGACGCAAAAATGTCTCTTTGAAAAAGATCCACGTCGGGATCGAAATGTTAGAAACATGAATTAATTGCACATTTGTTGTTTTTTGTTTTATAAATGATCGAACCTGGCGCCGATATCATCAATTAATTTTTGTCTTAATTTCGTTCGAGAAGAATTTAACCTTTATTTCTGAATACTGCAATGTTCTAACAAATATTTTTAAATGATTTCGGCGCCCAGGTTCGATCAGTTGTTATACCTACACTATTTGCAAAATACTATGTTTCTAAATAATTTTGTACACAGCTTCGAAACTTGCATTAACATCTACATACATTAAAATGTATGGGAAAAAAGGTTAAATTAAACTTGAATGTTAATAGTAAAAATACCATATTGAATATGGTACATGAATAACTAAAGGAAGGTTATAAGGATAAATGTTCTGTTTGAATTCACCGCCAAATATCGATCACCTCATTACCATACATACTGTCTCAACATAAGCACGTGGCTAATTAACTTTATTAAGCAAGTAAGTTACAGTTTTTCTTCTAGTTTTAAATTCACACGGTATAAAACTTAATTTTCAATTATTATTTTACAGACGCAATTTTTATAATTTTTCTTGAAAATTATCTAAAAGGAGATCGAAACGTCGAAAAATAGATTTTCTGATATTTTGCAAATAGTGTAGGAGTAACAACTGATCGAACCTGGGCGCCGAAATCATTAAAAAATTTTTGTTAGCAACAATTTACGATCGAGATTATTTAAAAAAAACACTGCAATGTTCTGTCGAATGTAACAAAGTTGGTAAGGGTTGAAATCAATTTCTATTTTATTCCTGCTTCCCGCGAAGATCTGCAGTCTAGTTATAACCTCAACCAACTCCTAACAATTTTAACAGAGGTCCACGAACAAGATTTACAAGATGACGTTCCACAAGACCCTCGATTATATAATAATCAATTATACAGTTACACAGAATGGATCCGTGCCCGACGCTTGAGACACGAGCAAATAGGAAGATCGTGAAAATTCAGGGACCGCGGTACAATCTGTGGATCACGCGAGGCGGAGCGTGGATCAGGCCATGGATCCGCGATCGTCGGCAATAAAACGAGCCGGCGAAAACGAGGGGAATCACCGAGGGATCGATTCGTCGGTAGATTTTCGAAGATAACGTGTAACCGTTGCGAAGGGGGAGGCGAAGATTGACCCGTGACCCGAGAGTTATGACGCGAGTCTGATTCCTGAAATGCTCGCGCGCACCCTGTAATCACGTTGGCGGGTCCGGGGCCCCCGCCCGGGCACGCCGCGCTGGATATCTATAATTTAAATCTCGCTCGGCCGTAAGTGGCAGGAAATCATTGTAATTAATACGGTGTACATCCGCGCGAGCCATCCTCGCGCATTCACGTAACCGTGGCACAGTGGAGTGCATCGACGACGTACGAAGCGGATGCGAGTCGGGACACGCGGATACGGAAGCTTATGGGGGTCGACTATAACGCCTTTACGTGGATCTGAGTTCGTACGGATTTCTTGAAATTCCTTTCGGCGAAATCATCGTTCTTTTAATCTAATCACTAGTTCTTTTAATCAATCTGTTTATTTGGTAACACTTAGCATCTTGGAGTTCTTGTATATTCTTGAATATTCTTGTATGTTCTGAAATATTTTAGTCTGGTCTTGTATATCCTTGTGTATTCTTGTATATTCTTGGATATTCTTTTATATTCTTGTATGTTCTAAAATACATTAGTCTAGTCTTATATATTCTTGAATATTCTTCTATATTCTTCTATATTCTCATATATTCTAGAATATAGTATATACTTGTATGTTCTTGTAGTTTCTTGTATATTCTTGTATATTCTTGTATATTCTTATCATATACAATTGTATATTCTTGTATATGTTCGTATATTCTTGTATATGTTCGTATATTCTTCTATATTCTCGTATATTCAAGAAGACAGTATGTACTTGTATATTCTTGTAGTTTCTTGTATACTCTTGTATATTCTTGTATATTCTTGTAGTTTCTTGTATATTCTTGTATATTCTTGTAGTTTCTTGTATATTCTTGTATATTCTTGTATATTTTTCAATATTCTTCTATATTTTTGTATATTCTTGAATATTCTTCTATATTCTCGTATATTCTAGAATATAGTATATACTTGTATATTCTTGTAGTTTCTTGTATATTCTTGTATATTCTTGAATATTCTTGAATATTCTTGAATATTCTTGAATATTCTTGTATATTCCTGTATATTCTTGTATATTCTTGTATATTCTTGTATATTCTTGTATATTCTTGTATATTCTTGTATATTCTTGAATATTCTTGTATATTCTTGTACATTCTTGAATATTCTTGTATATTCTTGTATATTCTTGTATATTCTTGTATATTCTTGTATATTCTTGTATATTCTTGTACATTCTTGAATATTCTTGTATATTCTTGTATATTCTTGAATGTTCTTGTATATTCTCATATACTCTCGTATACTCTCGTATACTTTTTCTATATTCTTCTATATTCTCGTACATTCTACAATATAGTATATGTATAGTTGTATATTCTTGTAGTTTCTTGTATATTCTTATACATTCTTGTATATTCTTCTCTTTCCTCGGTTCTCTCCTCAACATTCCACAGTACCCTCCTTCTCTCACACAACAAGATTGTTGGGAGAAGAATAATATTTTTCTTCAACCTCAACTTCACGTATACAAATGCCATCAATGATGTTTATCACGTAAAACAGTTCCCGGTACAATGATTAAAAAAGTAAAATGGATACGATACACTGTACAGCCAAGTTCAATCTTCAATCCAAGTCCAAATCCAGAAAGCGGTGGCCGGGTCGTCGGCGACCCGTGACATCGGTTTACCGGTCTAGATCGTAGCCAAGGCTTATGTCGCGTTCAAGCCGGTTGAGCACATAACGCGACCGTGAAAACCGGTCCATGCGAATCCTGATTAATGGGACCGAGATCATGCGTGCACCACACTTTTCCGCGTTGATATTTATGGCTTTAATGAACCGGAGACCCGTCGGTGCGTGGCGAACCCGTTTCCGGAACGAGCATAGTTATTGTTGCAATTCGTTGTCCCCTAGGTAGGTGTTCCGTTGATAGAGATTAGGATTATCGAGGATGCCAAGGTTCGAACGCGTGGAGCCGATTCAACGAGCTCCATCTATCAGGATGATGTCGCGGAGATTGCAAGTAAATGTCGATCGTGTCTCGCGAATTCCATTTAATTGTATGTTTAGAGGATGTTCTTAACACTAGAAAGACGGAAACTTAGTATATACCTATATTGCCCAAAAGCAGTCAAAATGACTGCATTGTGAAAGAATAACTGATGAAGTCAACTCAAATTACAGTAACTTCCCTATAAATCGGCAAGTTAAAAATTTTTTGCCTGTTGGACAGTGTTACCGGAAGAGAGAGAGAGAGAGAGAGGGTGTGAAAGTATTTGTTCAAAGTCAAGAATATTGTTAAAAGTCTAAGAGAAACATTAAGGTCAGATTCGGAATCAGCACGAAAAACTCTATAAGAATCGTATAATGAAAATCGAAAGGTTTTTTGGTTGTTGGACAGTGTTACCGGAGGAGAGAGAGAGAGAGAGAGAGAGAGTGAGAGTACAGGGCGAGAATCATCTATAAAATCCTTTAAATCGCGTTATTGCTAGCTCAAACACATTTTATACGAAGAGGACCCCGTCCAGCACCAACCCTCGTAGTCCTTCCAGTCTCTCGTCTTCACGTAGTAGCCCAGTTTCGTCGCGTCGTTGTGGACGAAATAGTTCGAGTCCCGTTTGATGTGCGAATCCAAGTAACGAAGAGGCAAACACATTTTATAATAATATTGATTTTTTCAATGGCACGTTACAGGCATTCAAAATGAAATTCCGCTGTACTATTCGTTAATAGTACATATATTTGCTTAGTTTCGCGCTGTCCATAATTAATATGAATTTTCGATTAAGACTTAAGATTAAGATTCTTTTCTCTCATATTATATAATACTGCATACATTTGTATAAAAGGACTTCGGTCCGTTTAAAATAATAATAATAATAATAATATTGATCGATCGATCGTCCTGGTATAACTATCGAAAACATACAAAGTTAATTCGAAATTCTTTGAACGAAATCGAATTGTTTGTTGCAGGAATTCAATACAAGAGGTATTCGTAATTAATATTCTTGATGCAAGCTTCGAACAGCTGCGTTTTCTCATATTTCATAACTTATTTTGAATTTTAGTAAGAAATATCGGATCAACAGGTGGTCCACCTCGATCAGCTAAATTTAGTACGTGTAATATTAAACCGTGACGTGTCTAATTTGTATTGACGTCATTTAAATCGTTGAAATTCGAAACGGTCCGTTTAAAATAAATAAATAATAATAATAATAAAATGGCAAATTGTCAGTCGGTATATTTATCGGCGTGGAGGAGCGCGTTAAGGGAGCGTCGCCTCGGTATTTCTCGTTCCCGTTGTCCGGGGTTGTGACGGTCGCGGTATCTCGTTAGATATTTCTTAAGTGGTCCGGGTAGCTGAGAAACGACTGGCCCGTATCGTTTAAGGCTCCGCGAGCTTATTTTGCAACCGTGGGCCCTCCGACACTCTTTGCATGTAATTCCCGAACGATCGTCGATCCGCGCCGGTCCAGACCTCGAAACCCCCAGAAGGTTCGTTATGGGAACTCCGCGGGCTCCCATGGCGAAACGTATTTTCGAGAATGCGGCCCCGAGGCAACGGTCTCACGCGAGCGAGCGTTTTGCTCGAACAGAGTTCGGCTCCGACTCGCTTGCTCGAGCCGCGAAGAGGCTGGCCTCGTACCGTCGAAGCATGATTTACCGTGGTCTCTAGCCCCGCGACCCGGCTAATTTGTTTACCAGGCTAGTTTGTCAAAGAGCCGTCTCTCCCCTTAATGAATTACCTGCGCGCCGGACCCCAGGTACGACGCTCGATTATACATCACCTAAGTCACAGGGGTATAGTCGTCGGGGCCCTATCCGTTCGCCACGCGTTTTGCTCGTTTTCTATTCGTTTCGCGGCCGAGCAAATCGCGGACGCTCGCCTATAGCTTCATCAGGGTTTACAGGTTTTTACCTCGGGACAGACCGACCTCCATTACAGTAATTCCGCGAGTAATTTCGACGTCGAAATGCGGCTCACGTTCGCGCGCCTATTAAACGATTAAACGGTGAAACGAGGAGGGGGTTGGCTGCGGCAGACATTCTACGGGAATTTCGTGGTGCCCCGGTTTCAGATCGACAAAGAACGAGATTTACCGGGGGCCCGCGTAACACACGCAGTATTATTATTATTTTTATTATTACCATTATTATATACGGACCGAGGTCCTTTTATACAAATGTATACAGTTTTTACAGTATAACTGATAAAAACAAAAAGGAGACATAACAAAAAAAGGAAAATCAACCTAAAATCTGAATCTAAGTCTTAACTAAAATTTACAAAAGAATGGACCGCGCAAAACTAAACAAATACAGGTATAAGCAAAATTTTAAATGTTATCGGCGCATTGGTTCGATCAATTAAATACTTTAAAACACTGTTTGCAAAATATCACAACATTTTATCTCGACGTTTCGATCTAAATTCAGATCATTTTCAAGAGATTAACAAAATAACATTGTGTCTGTAACGAAACAAAAGAAAATTATTTCAATTTATATAAGAAACCCAAAAACGATGAACCATATTATAATAAGAAAAATGTTACTCACTTGCGTAGTGTCACAAAACAAACTTTAAATTAGAAAAATTAATATATAAATGACCCACATGTTGCTGCCTGGACAGTCACCATGGTAGTGAAGAGAGTATGAAATACAGGTATGATTAACAAATAGTATTGCGCAATTTTGTTTTGAATGGATGTAACGTGCAAAAATCGATATTATTGTAAAATATTTTCGAGCTAGCAGTAATGCGATTTAATGGATTTATTACTCCATATGAGGTAATCCAACGGTATCAACTCTTTGCCCTCAATTCCAACGTGTGCTGAAATCCATGCAAAAGTAATTCTTTTATTTCCCTTTGCATTTAAATTTATTACTTGTTTAGCAATCCTTATGATCCACGGATTGACTGCCTTGTCCGATGAAATGCCTTGCAGGCCTCTCAGGACACATTATAGAGCAATTATGATCAAAGAATGACATTGGGTTGTTTGTCTTATATGCACAAAACCTGAAGAAATTATACTGCACTCTCTCTCTAGCATGATTTCATTTAACGCTGTATTGTTCACCGTGCACGAACTTTTGCATCGATTGTTCTCGCTTGGGAAAAATGTTTGGGAAAATTGTACTCCCTATACCAGGGGGTACGATTTAGGAAAACGAAGAGGATCTAGTAACGAAAAGAGGGATGCAGCGAGAGGAAGGGATACTCTCGCGTCCCGTTCACGCTCGTATCTCAAAAGCGGCGGGAAACTCGCTGCGAGGAAGGCTCTCGGTAAATCCTCGGTATCCGGGCGAGGCATCATCCGGCACGGTTTAAGAGAAGCATTACCGCCGCGCTTTATGCTCGCAGGAAACGACGCCGATTCGATGGCCGTTTCTTTGCGCTGACTAATTTTACGACGCGCTGCAAAACGCTCGCACGCAATCCTCGCCGCGGTGTGCGCATCTTTACACGCCGAACCGCGAGCGCCTGGCCTTCAGCCTGCATTAACCTGTTAACCGGCTGATTTTTCGAGCATAAACACTCACCGAGCCGTGACTCCGGACCGAGAACATTATTGCGATAAAGTTCTTGCCGCACATAGTTTATGCTAACGTTGCGCGCAACAGTCGAAGCGGAAACCAACAGTGGACAGTGGCGGATCGAACGGTAAGCGGACTAAGCGGCCGCGTGGGGCCCCGGGATACCATAGGGCCCCGAATTTCAACGAAATTTACACATTTTTTAAGTGAAATTTCTTTGCTGAGGGTAACAATTTTCTGACGGGACGGATATGTGACGTTTCCATGCAACGGAAGTGGGGCGCGAAGATTTAAACAGAATGAACGGAGAAAAATAATTTCTTACCCCGACGGGATTCGAACCCCGGTCCACCGATTGGGGACAACCAACGATCTTTAGCATGATAGCGAACATTTTGGAATATATCGCAACGAGTAAAATGCTCGGTAGTAGGATCAAACGAAAAGGTTAGAAATACATGGTTATGTTACGACTACAGACATATAGAGATAGACTGCGCCGTCTTACAGGCGAGTTGAAGATCACACTGTCGGGATCTATAGCGCTCTCTCTCTCTCTCACTCTTTTTGTGGGCTTCAACGCTTCGTACAGACCGCGCAGTTTAATCGTTTTTAAATAAATTTATTTAACGTGTAACGGTATGCAATTTTCTATTACTTTTCATTTTGGTAAATACGTTTATGAGAGTTTTCTTGCAACTTCTATTACTAACTTGAGTTCGAGGGCCCCGAAATGTTTACCGCTTGGGCCCTCCACTTGATTTGAGCCGCTACTGACAGTGGACAAAGCACGGAAAACGTGGTTGAACGATCGACAAGTGGGGAAAGAGCGACTACTCCTTCAGGATCAACCGATCATCAACGAGATCCATATTTGGATCAGCAACTTTGATCAGTCCCAGGAAATGATTGGCTATTTTCGATTTTGAGGTCGGTTTTATCAGCCAGGTGGCCCCAGAAAAGCTGTTTCCTTTGGGGTTTAACAATGTCACGGGCCCGAGAGACAGAAATTGATACGGTCGAAGAAGTGACAGCTGCATTGACGGCGCGCTGCAAATTCCCCCATGAATAATGCATGGGAGCTGTCGTGCGTTGACGCGAGCCGTGCGCTCGGCCACGTGGTCACCTCGTGGCAACCTAGTAACAATTTCTTGTCCCGAGCAAAATATCGGGGGATCGCTTATCAAGATCGGCGACCACGAGTGACGGTCGTCCGGGATGATTGAAACGTTTCTCCGGTTCGTTCGCGAACCTCTTCGACAGCTGGAGATGTTGTAGATCGTTGGACGTCGGTGATGTTCCAAGAAGATATTCTTCGGTATCATCTTCTATCGCGTCCGGGATAGAGTTGTACTACTTTCTGCGAGGTGGTCTGCATATGCATTGGATAGTCGATGGACGTATCAAATGGACTACGGATTTCTATGAAAAATAATAACTGATTGTTTTCAATAACTTCAACAGGTTGTAACGAATGTACCAGTAAAATCCACAGTCTCCTCCATCGTGGTCGCAATATTTTAAATGCATCCTCTTGCAAGATATTAACGCCAGATTGCCCAAGGAAGTAATTTTGACTGCTTTTTAATTTCAATTAGAAAAACAATTATGTATGTAATGACACCATTTCTTAGAATTTTGTCACTTTTTGTACAACATATAAATGCGTTTGTTAATAATTGTAGTTACCTCCCCCCTCCATACGTAAAATATGGTAAGGACATAGTTGAATGGTACAGTGGGGCTGACACGATGCCAAAACAAAATTTTGTTTTTATGTCATTTTTTTAGAGATATCAAGGTCACCTTCATCTTTTTTTTAATGGAATGAGGTATTTTTTAAACACGTTTTTAGAAATTCTATGAAGTCAATATTCTTTTATTTAATCACACATCCAATGTATACCTGTTTCTATGCTACACTTTTTCAAAAACCTTCAGTTAACTTCAACGAATGTATACCAACCATGAGAGAAATGAAACAGGGTTTTGTTCACAGCAGAGGCAGTTATGCTATACGTCGATGGAGACACGGTTTGAACATTTGAAATTTTCGCGGGTTTCGCCAGGGGATAGTGTGTCTTACGGTGGCCACCGATCGCGAGGAATACCCGCTCTCGGCTCTATTCAGCGACCTGGCCACCACAATGAACATGTATCAAATTTATGGTGTACGGTTGTGGTACCGTGCGGTTCCGCCCACTCACACTCACGTGCACGGCCGTGATTTATGTCGCTCGTAAAGCAGCCTCTCCGGGCACCGGACCCCGCAGAAAAATTGTTTCGTATTTCCACGACGTGAAATGCACCTCGCGGTGCACCGCACACGCACGAGATAACCGCGTCCCGATCATGCGGCGACCTAATTTTTCGCTGTTGTCTACTCGTTGACCCTTGATCACCTTAAAAAAGCCGGCGACATTTGTGAATTTTTTGTACTGTGCCTTCTAGCCGTTCTCGAAAAAATTAGATAAATGTTGAACAGAAATAATGAGGACAAATTGCGATTATTTAGAAATTTTTTTGGGGAGATTGAAGGTATTGTAATACTAAACGCACCTTGTAAAAATCAAATTAAATAACCAAACAGCTTGCGAGGGACGAATGTTTGAACAAATGCACGGAATTTGACACTAAAGTTTCAGCCTCGATTTTAATAATACGTTAATTTATTCAGTTAAAATTGAAGGTACTTTTAGAAACTACGTTTTGTCACGAACATTTTAGGATACATGAAGTTACCGATTTTGTACTTTGATTTTCGGACTTCTTTTTCCATTGGACGACACTTGGGCTGTAACTTTCCCGAAGTTTCGAAGTCTTAAACTAAAATTAATGTTATTAGCGCACTGGATATAACATGAAATTTAATTCAACGTTTCGGTCTGAATTTAGACCATTTCCAAGAATGGTGTTCCTCGACTCTTAAGAATTGAAATTAGTACATTTTTCTAAGCAAGTGAGTTCATACATTTGTATTCGTTTTTAATACCTTAGTGTTTTCTGCTTGTTCGGGAATGTGTTTATCTAACCATTTATTAATTAATTGATAAATTCTTGCAGACGCAATGCAGAAAATTTACATTCTTGAAAATGGTCTAAAGTCAGACCGAAACGTTGAATTAAATGTAATGTGATATTGTTGCAAATTTGCTTATTGTCTCCAATTGATCGAACCAGTGCGCCAATAACATTAATTGTAGTTTTGAACAATTGTCGATCGAGATACAGAGAACTGTTTCGAAGTCTTATACCATGTCACGATTTTTCATAAATAAAAATATTAACTGTCAGTCACCAGTGACTGACACTGAACTTCCGTTTGGACTTTTCATAATTAAATTAAATTTAAAAAAAAAAGCATTCTATTAATTTTCGGGATCATATCACGAATGTCGTGTATCTACTAGGACTGTAACTTTTCCGAAGCTTCGAAGCTTCGAAATCTTCTACCTTATAAAGAAAGTTACAGCTCTAGACGACAGATTGTACGACTGTACGTTTTCATAATTATTAACGATTGTTGATGTAGAGTATGGTATCTTCATATCCTCTATCCAAGCTAATGATTGATTATCCTAGAACCGGTTGATGCGCAGCAATGATTCTCTACTAGTCAGCTAGTTGAATTGTTCCAGTGTATGAGTTATTGCTGGCAACCAAGGAAGTCAAACTGCAGTCCTTTCAGTGTATTTCAAAGGGATAGAGATCGACGATTGGTGAAAAAGATCAGAACTGAAGATCGGTGGAGGAAACGTTTTTACACGGTCTATTTTTATAACATATATTCATGTTTTCAGCGCACTCGTTCGATCAAATACTACTACTTAAGCAATTTTGCAAATTAACACAAGAATTTTCCAACGTTTCGGTCAACTATTTCAACCATTTTCAAGAAAAAAGATTTTTCGTATAATTGCGTCTGTAAAAATGATTAAATTAGTATACATTATGTTCAACACAAAAACCAATAATTCCAAATGTTTTAAGTACAAAAGACCACATACTTGCTAAGTGAATAAACTATTTTAAACATTTTAAAACTTTATGACACATGTTGATTCCATGCTTGCGATGTACAGAATGAGGAAACAGACGTTAGAGTTTGAAGAACATAGAACATTCTACTTTTATAGTAGAAACATACTTTAAGAAGTATATTCAATCATTTGAATAACACGCCGTGATGGTTTCGGTGGCAAGATCTCGCGAGGCCGCGAAATGGATCGCGGAGGTTGCGATCCGATGGATCACGGTTGCCACGAACGGCAACGAGACCAGGTGTAGGCCGAAATTGCGTAGCAGCCGCTGCTATCTCGGATCTCGCAATTACTTTTCAGGCACGAAGCCAATCCGACCCGTTCTCTCCCGAAAATATGCGATACGGGGATAGAGTTTTTCGGCCGTCTGCTCGCACCGTGGATCTCTCCTGGATCCCTCGCTGAATGAACCCGGGCCCAGTATCTGTTCGCTCGTATCGCGGCTCTTAACAACGGGAAGACAGAAGCAATTTAACTCCTGGCGAGTCTGGCGAAATTATTGGATCTTTGTTCGGGCTATCTGAAATTAACTCGGCGCAGCTAACCTTTCGCGAAAACGACGATCGGAATATTTGAATCGACAAAATGATTCGATGCAGCAATTTCGCATTCAGCTGATGTGAAACCAGCGATCGAATAGAAGGTTATACATATAATAATCTCTATCTCTATCTAGTCTTCTATATAATAAAAATGAAATGCTGTTCGTTGGTCACGACATCACGTGAGAAAGGCTGGACGGATTTGAATAATTTTTTTATACATAGACTACTTGATATAATATATAAAACAATGCCTTCAACTTCTAATTATTAATGTAGAAACGAAGGGAAAGCAAAATTAACGAATCCTGTTTTAGAAATACCGTTTGTATTTTAAATCAAGCACTAGGCGAATCGCTCTATACCTTAAATATACTGTATTCCCTGTTTTTCGAAGCAGCAAACAAACACAGTGTATGATGCGAAATGAAATTTTACTCGGATCATTTTAAACAGTCAATACTACTACATAATGTTCATAATTCGATCGGTGTGTGTAATTAAACAATTATATATAACAGTTATGTAAATTTTGTTATTAATTACAGAAATTGCATTACTATATAATATGATTTTAAATATTATACATACAGAGGAGAGGTTTCATTATGAATTGCGAACCCTAAATTCGCTATGTCTAACGTCGACGTTAATAAATGTTCGAATATACACGTGTTTATGAAGAATCAAATTTTCCAGGATTCTATTGGGACTGCATCTGGACGTGAACGCAGACAACTTGTCACCAGATAATAAGCGAGCGTGGGCCCAAAGATATGCGTCAACGTCGAGGAAACACGGTGTTCACCGGGTTGACCGCAAACCCGATATTAGCGGGCAATGGGAGCACCGATTAAAATTTATGTTCGACGACTGTGCGCGCGCGGGGGGGGGGGGGGGGCGGTTAGAGCAAAAGGATACTACCTGGCCGGTATAGTAAGAGCGCTATAGTGAACTCCCTATGGCAGAGAGAGGTTTGTTGGCTTTACGTGATCGTCGGATTGCGCTCGGCGCACGCTCCGAGCCGGCTTTCCCCGTAATCTTCTGCTCGCAGACGACTGCGAGCGGATCCCGAGAGGTGTCCAATTATGCAATAGATCACGCAGGGGCGTTCTTCGCTTGCAAATCGCTCCGTGGCACACACCGGTCGACGATCGACTACGCTTCTTTTCCCCCGTTTTTATTTGCTCTTTCTTTTCTTCTTGCTCGTGCCCCTTGTGCCCCCCTCAGTCCATCCCGTGGAATTCGCGAAATAAATCCTTCTTGCGCCGGTGACCTTGGCTCGCGAGCCCCTCGTAAATTTCACCGGGAGGCAACGCGCCGATCCCGAGGCGTGCGAGCGTAAATTAATCGATCGCAGATAACTCCGGACAGGCAGGTTGCTCTACATTCAGAAATTTTCGACGCGTCGCTAATTTATCAATCCTTGACGTCCGCTCCGAGAGAGCCCCTTTGTGCCCGACCGGGTACACTAACCTGCCGAACTACGGTACCGTCTCGATCGATCCGAAACATTTGATAAGTGTTTATTGTTTGATTGCTATTAACGTGTTTAAAGCCATTAAGCCAATTAAATAAACTGTGATAAGAGAACCAAAGGGGACCAAAGGGGATATAATAATAGACAACTCACTAGACCAAACAAAAGAACAAACAAACAAAACAAACAAACTAAATAATCGAACCAAATAACAGATAACTAAACTCCAGGGAACCAAAACCAATACAAAACCAAAATCAAAACCAAAACTTTT
Organism: Lasioglossum morio; assembly: GCA_916610235.2. Taxonomy (NCBI): domain Eukaryota; kingdom Metazoa; phylum Arthropoda; class Insecta; order Hymenoptera; family Halictidae; genus Lasioglossum; species Lasioglossum morio. The sequence continues at coordinate 2,131,094 of OU744323.1, forward strand.
TGAATGCACTGTGCAGCGATCTCTCCGTCCGCGGTGCATCGTCGATGCAACGGTGCAGCCGCGGCGAGCGCAAAAAAGGACCGCGGGGAGGGTAACCGTAATCCATACTTCACGTGCGCGCACGATATTTCTCCGTCAGGATACAAGTAACACGGTTCCTTTGATCGCAACACAAATACCTACCACGGGTGTAGTTATTACGATACAAATCGAGCGTTGTTATACAAACGAGCCACGGCCGATTTATTTATCATGCTTTTGCGAGCTGATCTCTTTCTCTTTTGCTCGCTCGTGTCCACCAACAGGAGATCCTTGTTCCGAGAGAACGTCGAAAATGGACGCACGTCAAATTACGAGTTTAATGGCCGGACCCGGTTATCGTTCGTCTTGGTGGGTGGCAGGAACAGAGAGAGAGAGAGAGAGAGAGAGAGAGAGAGAGAGAGAGAGTCCTGCGAGCACTGCAGGACTCACGGAGCCACGCGTGATTCAGTCCGTTCGCGTTGCAGGATCGTCTGTGTGTGCGATCGCTAATCACCCCCGGTCGTGGGCCAGTCTCGTTACAGAAACACTGATCACGGGGACCGATCCGCGATACTTAAACCTTAACCTTTTACATGCCTGGACTACCCAACGGGAACGGGACTCTCTAACGTTTCTTCTTCTTCTTTTCTACGGTCGCTTTTATTCGCGATCTTTATTTCGAAACGGTTGGAAGCTCTCTCTACAGGGTTTCTTGAAATTCCTTCAACATCCGGAAATTGGAGGTTCTTGAGTTCATTTTATAGAGTTGAAGTACGGAAAATGTATGTGTGTATGTATGTATATTAACATACAACCCTATATATAGCTAAATTTATAAAAATAGAGAATAGAAAATAACAAAATTACGATCACCAACATTTTCCTTTGCAGAAATGCCGTCCGCGGATTTGTTAAGGAGTTAACCCTTATCACTCGAGTAGTGATTCAGAATCACCACTAAAAATTTCTGTGCCACTATTCTAAATATTGTTTACATTATTAAATATGTTGGGATCTAACTCATGCGTCCCCCATTTCACGAACAGAATCTGACCCTCGGTGTCAAATTGACACAGTGATACAAAATAAGACAATGTCTTTTTTAGTTAAATTGATAAGTTAACGTCTACATCTTCGGTTTTTCGGTTGTGTTCCGAATTAACAAAATAAAAGTCATACATAGTTTCGGGATAATTTACCTAAAAATAACAGAATAGTATAACTTATTTTGGGGAAAACTGTGTCAAATTGATGTGTTCCGCATTAAAAAAAATAAAAGTCACACATTGTTTCGGGAAAATTTACCTACAAAGAACAGAATAGTATAACTTATTTTAGGGAAAACTGTGTGAAATTGACACGAGGGACGGATGAGGGTTAATAACTCCTTAATAGATCCACAGACGCTATTTTCGCAAAGAATATGTTGCTTCGAATGATCTCAAGAACCTCCAATTTCCTAGAGAAATTGGAAAGGAATTTTGAGGCAGCCTGTATGATGAAACACTGTTTTCTCCTAGAAAAACTATAAGCTGGTAGAGGGTTCTAAGACGAGTCTCGTTGACCGAGGATCGTCCGAACGAGACGAGACAGGGCGAGGCAGAGCGAGGCAGGGCGAGGCAGGGCGAGGCAAAGCGAGGTTCAATTATAGCGGATAAGGCGCACAGATTATGGCGTACACAGCCGCGGCACCCGTGTACCCGTTTGCGGGCCGCGGCGACCCGACATGAGAAATTGTTTCATCGGTCATTGTTTATGTAGCCAATTATTGTGCCATTCGTTCGCCGAGGGTGGCGTATCACTTACAACAAATCAATTTGAAGCACACCTTACATCCCGGGCTTCCCATCTCCTTAAACATCGTGTCCCGCTGCGCGGACAATGTTTTGTCTCGCCCGGCGAACGGCGACCCGCCGCGTACCGGACCCGCTCTACCCGCTCTGCGATTTCCTTTTCCGCGACGGTTCGTGACCTCGCACGCTTTGTCGCTTCGCCACGCGCCGTACAAACCATTTACCCGAACTCGACCTGCCATTGTTCGCATCGGCTTCGAACTCGAACTCGTTTGTTCGCGTCTTTGGCTTTCTGCACCTATAGGTCCTATAGCATTTAATATTCAACATAACGGTTCATTTTCGGTTCCTCTAAGAAGTTTGTTCCACTCGAACTCGTTTATTCGCGTCTTTGGGTTTCTGCACCTATAGGTCCTATAGCATTTAATTTTCAACAGAACGGTTCGTTTTCGGTTCCTCTAAGAAGTATGTTCCACTCGAACTCGTTTCTTCGCGTCTTTAACTTTCTGCACCTATAGCATTTAATTTTCAACAGAACGGTTCGTTTTCGGTTTCTCTAAGAAGTTTGTTCCACTTGAACTCATTTGTTCGCGTCTTTAGCTTTCTGCACCTGTAGCATTTAATTTTCAACAGAATGGTTCGTTTTCGGTTCCTCTAAGAAGTTTGTTCCATTCGAACCGGTAGCTTTGTTCTTATTTATTTATTTATAAAGGTCGCATTAACATCGAGGTGATTAGCGACCACTTTTGGTATACATTTATAAGAACAATGTTTTGTTATCGCAATAATACATGAGTGTGAATATAATTAAATTTTGTAGTATAAGTCTACAGTTTTGAGAAAGGTGAGAACACTTGTAATGGTCTTTTGCTTTTTGAGGCATTCACTAAAATTGGTTGGAATGTGTGGGCTCGTGGTTGTGTCTGAAGGGATGGACACTCGAGAAGGATATGTTCAATAGATAGTGGTATGTTACACGGGTGACAAAGAGTTGGGGGGTTTTGCGATATTTTATGTAGGTGTGTAATATTTGGAGTAATGTTCGGAGAGTTATTGTTATAGATATCTTTTCTTATTTTAAATAGTTTGGCAGCGGGGGATCTAGTCAATTTTTCACTCCAACTATTTTGGATTCTTAGCTTGAGTTCTCTAATTAGATCATTGGGGGAGATCGGAAAATTTAAAAATACAAATACGATATCTTTATTTTTTTATAAAAGGTCGAGATTAAATTGAATATATTTTGGATTATTGGTTCTCTGTTATCGTGAGTCGCCAGACAAGAAATAACACTCAGAGAGTCAGAAAGTGTGGAGTGATTTGCTCCATTTTTATAATCACCCAATATATCAATGAAGAATGTTTTAAAAGGATAACAACGAATCGTTTCCTACTTCCTAGCGACATAATATTGATTTATTAAATACGTATTACTTCACTCTTCTCATTGACACGGTTCTATAAAGATGTTCTTTTGTATTCTATATGTTTCATTGCATTTGTATCTTTAATAAATAACATCTCAATTTAAATCCTCCCACAAAAAGAATTAAAACTTTGTGGTAAGGAGAGTTAATGGTAAGCTCTAGGGCCGATTTAATAGCAAACGCTTCGCTGTAGAAGATAGAGCATAAGTCGTGGAGGATATATAGTACATTTTTATCAGGAAAGATAACTGCAGAGCCAGAACCTTCTTTACTTTTCGAGGCATCATAAAAATGTGTGTGTAATCAGGGTATTTATGGGAGATTTCATAGAAAAGGGCTTTAAAGATTTGGGGATTAGTTTGTTCCTTAGAATGAATGTTCAACGAAAGATGAATTTTAGAAGGAGGACCGGTAGCTTTTAATGTTCAACAGAACGGTTCATTTTCGGCCCACGGATCTTGCGAGAAGTTTGTTCCTCTCGATGAGCATGATACGATTATACAAAATTTTCACCTTCCGATGTTTACGATTAAAAGATGATGTTCGCACGTAATTTCGATCGAGTATAGGGGCGTCTTCATGATTCTATGAGGCGGGCATGATTCCCAAGGATTAACGAGGAGGAAGCCTGGTCAGAATCGAGGGAGATGCAGACGTCGCTATTCATTAGGAGAAGATCGCTGGTAACCGAGCGTGGCGTACATCCGAAAGCAATTAAACGTCCGGAGGGACGTTCTCGTCGGAGTTTTCGGGCCGGGACTAGCATAGGTACTGTAGAAGAAGAGAGGCGAGATATGCCGGGTTTCTGGCTGCGGTTCGTTCGCCGGCAATTAAATTTCATTAGCCGAGGAACATTCCACGGTCCAATCAACGCCACTTTCCACGCCGGAATAATCATCGTGGCCAGATAGAGAGGCCCGTGAAAGAACCAGCCGCTCTACACCGGCGTAGATCGTAAAGCACCTCTTATCCGTTGCTCGGATGTACGTACCTGCATCGCTGTGTTTTGTCGCCAGCGACAATACTAACCGGCGAACGGTATATCCGTTGAGCAACGACCATTAACCAACAGCTGTTCGGCTCTGGTACCTAATCGGATGATGATCGTTCTGCATTCGTTTCGATGCTTTCTGTCCTCCGAGAGCTGGCTGAAAGAGCCTCGAGAACTCTGTGCAGAGGAAGAGAACTCCTACAGAGAGCAACCCTAACGTTTGTCGACGTGCGAGATATAATTGAGTTTCACTACTCGAGAATAATCAGGAAGCTGGACGAGGCTTGCTTCTCGAGGAATGAGGAAATGAAAGCAGCTCCTCGAGGCTGCACCTGTTGGACCTGTCATGGATTTTGTGCATTTAGATTAGATAGTGAAGAGACGTAGATGTTTCTGGAGGTGGAAGCCTAAATAGACTTGTCAGGGACTATGTGAACTAGGATTGAGTCGAACCAGTTGAAAAGCATCAGGAGACCATAGTCTGTTGAACGGGACAAGTGGAGCACCTGCGACGAGGAACAAGAAAATAGAAAATGCTCTTAGAGATAGTAATCTGAATGTAAATGTCACACCTGTTGGAATTTGTGTAGCGTTAAGATTAAACCTGATCAGTTATGCACGAACTCTCGTCGATAGATAAGTGAGCTAAGTCTAATTGTTTTGATTACTTCCAGCAAACCGAGTTGAACAGCCGTGAAGTCTGTTAAAAGGATGCTGCACGGCATCCTTGTTAGATTCGTCGGTAGATAAATGAACTGAGTCTAATTATTTTGATCACTTCAGTGGCATTCGGTATTCAGAGTTGAAGAGACTCGACTCGAAGCCTGTTAGAGGATGTTGCATCCTAGGTATCTCTGTTAGATTCTTCTATATTTACTTGAACTGCTACCAGATCTCGATCACATCGATTGCCACTAAATTGCGGCGAAGCAGATGGCCCGAACAGACTCGAAGCTACCTAGAAGATATCGTATTTATCAGATTGTTGTCCAGGTGCAGGAGAGATTCGCGAAATCTGCCACAAAAAAAAAGCAGAGCCCATTTGAACCACTGTCAATGCAGATACGCCAGTCCGACTAGTCGCGCTAATTGGTATTGGACCGTACAATTTCTCGTCTCGGCAGACTTGAAATCTTCCACCGATAGCGTTAACAAGACTCGATCCACGTTCTTGCCTAAGTAAACAGGAAGTTCCCTTACGTTAGACCAGTTTATCGATCGAGCGCCGCGACACTTCGAGATACAGCTCATCCGCTTGCATTCCGATGCAATGATCAACCGACAGACGACAGCCTTTACAACAACCATAACCGAGGACGTGGACAGCACCGTTCAGCAATCGGTCAAGCCCAGATTAGATGTCTGCCAGCTGTTTGACGCTGCCATAATCGGCTGACGATTATAACGAGCGAGGCTCTATCGAACGTCATCGGCTAACATTCTGGAAGGCTTCGGTGTGTCTTCGGGGAAGGTTTGTTACATTGTACCTACCAGGATGTCGCCAGCCGAGCTCCGGCCGCAATTAACAGGACCGTTAATAGGAATTTAGTATCTCCGTTTAAGGAGAACGTTGGCTCTTTCCTCTCTTTTTTTCTTCCCACTCGGTCCAGCCGGTCCACGTCTGGTTTCGAGGTGACGTTATAGTTCCCCGGCCACCCCGACCATGCCACGTGTACCACTGATGGCTGCGTTTCCACCGCGCGGTTCGCGCCACGCGGCGTTAAAGCCTGTATTTAAATGGCGTCTCCTTCGCCGGAGATAACGCTTAATGGCCTTAATGATCCTGCGTGCGCAAGGACATGCTGTGACTTTCCTTCTTTACGAGTAGACCGGATCCTCGACAGGGAGTTTCAGCATTCAGCGACACCGTTTCCTCGAAAACACTCGGCTCTTCTCCGACCAGAATGTTTTTCGCCGATAATTTCAATCCTCCTTGGTAATTAATACACCGGGGAACTGTGCAGATTTCCTTTTCATTTGGAATTTTAGTTCTTCCCGAATTTTACCATTTTTCCAGGCAACTTTTCTTTCCCTAAAACCTTATTCGGACTATTACGAACATTTTGGTACGGAATGTTAGTGTACACGTTTAACGAAGTCTCCATTATAAATAATCAATTATATCGATCGCAATTATTTAATAATTTTTAAATTAATGTTTACGGCGCAACAGTTTCGATCAATTTTTTAATCACTTAGCTATTCGGTTCTGATTTGAACCTTTATCAAAGGAAAATTGCGTCTAAAAAGCAACAAAAATTTATATATAATGAAAAGTATGTAATATACATGAAGTTGAAGAAAATATTAATACATACTTGCTATTAATGTTACTTATGTAATTTAAACATTGAACTGATTTGAATTGTAAGAGACAGTGGTTGGAAACGTACTGCGGTGAAAGTGGTCTTTAGGACAAAGCAAAGAACCAAAAACATGGAAAAACTGACGTACCTGGACACACTACTCTGAACATAAGGACTCTCCATTATATTCGAGAATTTTCTCACAGAGTAGAAATCGATGTTACGTTTGTTATAAACGATCAAGCGGATCAATGAGTGGACGTAGATCGCGTTTTGGTTGATGACTGTTTATTATGTGCACGGCCGCGGGCACCGACAATAAAATAATTAACGAGGATCACGCTGAGAGGTTTCGCGAATCGATCACGGAACAACAGGCTCGAAGGTGACCCGGGTTTTTCGCCGTTCACGCGGCGGGGTTCGCCGGGACTAATTAGCATGATAATTAAGCGGCGCCCGACCGTTCGTTCGAGCCTCGACAGAGTTTCTCGTTCAACTCCACCGCTCTGAGGTCAGCTCTCTGCGCGTTGCCTTCTTCGGAGTGCACGAGCACTCCGGGATAAAAATAATCGAGGATGACCCCGTGGGCTTTGTCAGACACTCCGGACCCTGTCAGGATTTTTATTGCGACGCGATCTCGTTCTTCGAAGAACACTTGGGATTTTTTTTTTGTTTATTAACCCTCGAGCGTGCGCGCTATTGAAAGTTACACGACCAGGTGTGTGGTGAACTTAGTTCACCAATTAAAAATAACCATTTTAACCCCACTATATATAAAGAATACACTTTAGAAATGGTGTATAAATCGTTGATTTCAGAATCCGAATCGCCTTCTTGCACAGAATCGCTATCGTGGTCCAACCTATGTATTTCTTCTCCTTCGCCATCGGAGAAATCAGAATCGCATTCAGGAATGCAGTCATTATTCTCTTCATCAGAAAGTTCACAAAGAACTCGCTCATACTCCCCTTCTTTCACAAATTTTGCCCTATAAGGTGTTAATTTCGAAAGAACAATCAATTGTGTTATAACCGAATGTGGATCGAATAAGGAAGACAGTGAAATTTAGTTTTCAACATAATTATCGAATAATAAAACTATATGCTATCGGCGCACAGGTTCGATCAAATGAACAAAAAACAAAGCAATTTTGCAAAAATTTTTAAATTATTCCCAACGTTTTGATCTCGATATCAAGGGTTTCACGAATATCTCGAAAACTATTCATTTCAGCCAAAAATGACACATACATTTTCTGTTCAGCATGTCAAAACGAATAGAATGACGTATGTCACATGTCGAAAGAAAGGGGGGGGGGGGGCTTTCTAAAGTTCAGCCCTTATATTAATTGTTTCAAACCAAAATATCTAACATGAGGTGTCTGATATATGAATGAAAATAAATAATTATCGAATTACTTACATGACGGAATACCATAAATTGCGTGATCTCAACGGTAAGAATAACAAACAATAGCACGATTAGACGACTAAATATAAACTGGCATGGGCATCAGAGGATGCTCGAAACATAACACGAGCGAATGGAATTATTGTCTTCTGTCTCGTGATATAAACAATCATACACGCGGCGTGGTGAACGAAGTTCACCAGCGCGCCCGCTCGAGGGTTAAGGAATTAGAACAAAGTCTCGTCACCGTTCACAAATTTCGAAACATCGATACAGCGAGAACAGAGTTCGATCAGCGAACCATCAAGCAACATAATTGCTTAAAAACAGCAAAGCAAGAGCGCATAAAGTGTGCCGAGAACTGCACCCAGGAAATTACGTGGAAACGACAGCCAAGAGCTTTTAAGATCTCGCGCGATCGTCGGAATAACAGGCCGATTCCCGGAGGAGTGAACAAAAAAAAAAAATCGGCTGGATGAGAAGAAAAAAAAAGCGCGCGGAGAGATCGGCGAAAAGAATCTTGGATCGCGGCGCGAAATAAAAATGCAGTTTACAACATTGGATTCCCATCTCTCGGCGGCCGCGATCTGATAGAGGGAAGGTATCTGCGGACACATTTCGGCGCGCGAATAAGGAAAAAACGGGGCCGGGGCAACGGGTAGAACGCGTTCGCCGGCAAACGAACACCCAATGTTTTTAATTAACATGCTTCGTTAAGGGAGACATTGTCCCCTTAATCGCGGCGATAGGAGGCCGACACTTAATTCCGGCGGTCGCGGCGTTCCGCAATTCGGAATTAATGTACCAATTAATGACTTCATCGTGTGGGCAGCCGGGCTCCGGAAATTATGACGTTGTTCCTCGGTTTTGCTGCGGCCCGGTGCAGCCGCACGGTGCGCGTCCACCGCATCGGCGCAGCGCGGTGCAGCGCGGTGCAGCGTTGGAAGCAGCCGGTCGGACGTTTATGGACAAAGAATCACAATCGAGGCTGTTCACGGTTAGGCTCCGTGTTCCCCGGGTGAAAATAAATTAATCGTTTAATATACGGCCACCGGCATGGCCGGTGCGGCGACCGGCCTACGATTCACTTTCACGGAATCGTTTATCCGCGATAATATCGTCCCGAGCGTATCGTCGAACTTTCCGGCTGCTGAAAGCCGCCGGATAAATGCCAAATGCCGCGAATTCCTCGTTTCAGGTAACCGCGGAACCGCCGCGTCTAACCTCGGCTTTGAAACTCACGAGCACACGCGGCGCGGCGCTTTATGCAAATTCGAATCTTTCGAGTTCCCCTGCTCAACGAGCCGCCTCGATCGGCACTCGGTTTTTCGCGAAACATTCTCGTAGATCGCGGTTAAATTGATTGAAATTACTTTTTCTATTAGCACATTACCGACCGGTTATTATTGTATAATTTTTAAATATCTATGGTACATGGCTAAACACTTTTTTTAATGTAACCTTCAATAGCAACAGCAATTTTCGTTGTGAACCAACAAGTCACCCTCATTAATCGTCATATAATAGTTTCATTTAACACATTACCGACCGGTGATTATTGCATATTTTTGAAAAATGTATGGTACATGGGTAAATTTTCATTTAGCATTTAGTATGAACTAACTAAACCCTCAATAACGTCGTCTAATAGTTTCGTTTAAGATTGCAATGTCAAAGAAAATTTCTATGCTTTTTTTTGGTACAGCAGGAATTATTGAAAATCCTATTAATAGGCTTCCGGTCGGTAAAGTGTTAAGACTGTAATGTAAAAGAAAATGTCTGTGCTTTTTTTGGTGCAGCACAATTATTGAAAATCCTATTAATATGCTTTCGGTAGGTAATGTGTGAAAAAGTACGAGTGGCTAGTGTTCCTTGTGTTATGCTATAAGTGTAGAATATTCTGGGTGGGCGTGGCTTAGTGGCCCCAGATTATAACAGAGCCAGGGCGTTGCCCCACGGGGCAATCTATGCTCGTGGACCCATTTGAGTAATCGCGAGGAACCGGGGAGGAACTGCGAAACGAAAAGAAAAAGGAATTAATTCGAGGCTTTAAAATCCCATGAACCGTCCCTTTCCCACGCCTGCTGTTCCGGACCATGACCTCGGCACGCGAACTCCGGAGCCTCGAAATCGCTTCCCTTAGGTACCCTGTTTGTATTAAGGTAATCGTCCGAGATAAGAAATTGACGACGTTAACATACAGATATCGTTGCCGTCGCTTTAATCTCGAGCCACGCGCGTTCGAATTTGGAATAATCGGATTCTCGAATCTCCAATTCTGGGATGTATCCGATACAAGCTTCTACGAGACCATGGGAAAACTATCTAAAGCCGCGGGTTCCAATTCCAAGCTATCAGATCTTCGTCGAGCATATCTCGATCCTATTCGATCCGAGTCCCCGTCGCGAGAGACTCGATCTCAAGAATGCAATCTCAAATAATCGAATCCCCGACTCCGCCGTTTAGATTTCATTACACGCATACCTTTGTCGTCTTTACGCCGATCGATCGCCACACACGTCGACAGATTCCTCAGCAGGGAACAAGAAGAAAATCTTATTTAAGCAGACTGTATTTAACACGAATCACCGGGGCGTGGCTCAGTTGCCCCGGAAATGTTACGGAGCAAATAAATTCGACTCGTATCCACAGTTTGCGGAGAACGATTTCGTGTAACACCAGTGTTATGATCGCAGTTTCTCGTAATATTAAAGAGAGGTTCTGCGTGGTATTTAATTGAATCGACAGCTCGACACCTTCTTTGCCGTAACGAATTTTAGTTGATTTAACACTATTTACAATCACTACAACTGTTCGTGAAGTGGAATTTCGACTTCTGTCTGGTATTGAATATCTTCCTTTCGGAATACTGTCTGTCTTGAGAACAAAAATGTATCTGTACGCTACCCCTGGGTCAGTTCGCTTCTCACCTCGGTAGTGAGATTGAAAAAGTGGGAAAATGGTCCATTTCTTGGGGGTAAGAACATCCAGTTTTACATTATACATAAAACATGCCTCTTATTGTTTCTTTCAAACCTATGTAGTGTAAAATATGGAAAATTCTAAAATAGTATTCCAAATCTTCGATTAGTGCATTTAACCCTTTGCACTCGGAGCTATTTTAACTGGAAAATTAAACATTTCTTCCGATCTAGAATATTTCCATACCTTATGATTTTTGCAATTTTATGGATATGAAATTGGTACATTACCTTATACAGTACCTAAATGTTTAGTAATTGATTAGATACCGATATATTTAATAATGTAAACAATATTTTGAAGAATAGTACAGCAATTTTTAGTGGTGCCTCAGAGGGGACAGCCGGGTGCTAAGGGTTAAAACGATTCCGAACCAAAAATATAAATTATTGCTACGCTATACGAATTTGTTTATTTTTGTCCCAAGTTCCTATCAAAGTACCGCACTGTGCGATGGTCCAAGGATGTGCAATTTGAGTCTCGGACCCTCGCCTATTGCACGGCTGGCTATCACGTGAAAGTGTCAGGACTAAACTTTATTTTACAAGAGAAAAAAGAAAGGTGCTGGCCTTCTCGAGACCCTTGTAGAAGTGTCCCGGGGACCCAACGGTAATTTTCATGGACTTTTCTATGCATGTCATAACTAGAGCTACGCCATCTAGGCTACGGTATAATGAAAAGGATCGTGATTTTACAGACGGAAACAGCCGTAGATCACGATCAAACGTGTCCCGCTCACGATCCCGCGAATTCCAGCGTCAGCTCGATCCTATCAGCAGCGGCGACCTGGCGGCGGCGCGGCGTATAAATTAGCGCGATCGACGCGAAGACAATCGCGTGGGGGTTAACGCCGGAGAAAATGATGAAGAACCGGCAGGGAAACCGGCCGCGACAAGTGAACGTCTCTCCTTTCACTTCTTTATATTCCGGCCCGATCTTTGGCGGGCCGTCTAGTTATGAAATAAAACGCCGGGTAAACGGGTACACGCGGTGGCGCAATAACCACGGCCGACTTTTACGCCCGAGCCCCTTGATTTACAGCGGCTCCGCGACCTGCCTTAATCGAACAACTGCAAACCTACGGGATCCCCGACTGCCGACTTAACAGCCTGTACAATCTTTTTCGCCTCGTGACGACGGGATCCCCTGTAATCCGCGAATATTCACGATTATTGTACAGAGACGTAAAACCCCCCTGAAGAGCTGCAAGGTCACTCAGCGTTTAAATGGTAGGCCATTCAATGTGCTCGATGGTTATTTGATTAGCAAATAGTACGGATTATAGTGGTCGTATTTTATCAGCATCTTCAGGTATTCATCCCGCAGAGAGTTACAGAATAGTTTAAATTCTTCAATGAAATTTGTTAGAAGGCAGGAGAGACTCGTTGAAACAACGGTTTCTACGTAACTACTAATTCTAGAGTATTTATCAGTGTTTCCAACCCCTAAGCTAGAATCTGAGGGTGGTATTTCGATTTTTTTCTCGATTTTTTCCTCAACTTTGGACGCTCATATTATTAGATATAAACATAATCTCGTTAAATCATAAGCACACCCTGCTGCGCTGAACTCTTTAGAATGGGCCTTCACACAGTTCAAAACATACTCGTATAAGAAAATTCACTCAAGATTTGTTCTCTAAGTCACTCTACGTCTCTTAGATTTGTTCTAAACTCTGTCTGTATGATGAAAAATACATGGGAACCTGAGGGTGGTTGTCTCGATTTTGTTCCCCTACTTTGGACGCTCATATTATTAAATATAAGCATAATCTCGTTAAATCATAAGCTCACCCTGCTGCGCTGAACCTTTCTTTTTGGAATGGGCCTTCACACAGCTCAAAACATGCTCGTATAAGAAAATTGACTCAAGATTTGTTCTCTAAGTCACTCTACGTCTCTTAGATTTGTTCTAAACTCTGTCTGTATGATGAAAAATACATGGGAACCTGAGGGTGGTTGTCTCGATTTTGTTCCCCTACTTTGGACGCTCATATTATTAGATATAAACATAATCTCGTTAAATCATAAGCTCACCCTGCTGCACTGAACCTTTCTCTTTGGAATGGGCCTTCACACAGTTCAAAACATGCTCGTATAAGAAAATTGACTCAAGATTTGTTCCCTAAGTCACTCTACGTCTTTTAGATTTTTTCTAAACTCTGTATGTATGAATGAAACATGGGAAATCACGGGGTTCAATTATTTGTCCTTATACGAGCATATTTTGAGCTGCACAAAGGTTCATTTGATAGAGGAAGGTTGTTCGTAGGGCGCTCAGCTCATGATTTAAGTAAAAAAAAAATCGTTTTGTATTAGAAAAATACATGGGAATTTGTTTCCCCTACTTTGGACGCTCATATTATTAAATATAAACATAATCTCGTTAAATCGTGAGCTGAGCGCCCTACGATGAACCTTCGTCTTTAAAACGAGCCCACACACAACTCGTAACATGCTTGAATAAGGACAAACAATTGTTTCCCGAAACACTGTTTTTACCCTTAATTCTAATAATATTCTAATAATATTTAGGGGTTACGTTACCCGCTTAACACGTTGACTGCTTCGCGTGTTTACAACAAAATCCCCGTCAGGCCACCCGTGCCACTGTAAGATGCGTGCTCTGCTATCGCATGTCTGTTTACATTTCTTTCGGTACTCTCACTCCGATACCTGCTACGATCCTCACTTATCACGTAATTACTCTGCACGAGCAGTTGTAATCTTTGCTCCCGATGAGAATTTTTGCTGTCACCCGTATTCGGGTGACATGACAGTTAACGTGTTAAAAGCGAAACTCTGCTTCAGATTTACGGAGACACGGAGACAAAACAGAGTTGTTCGGTTCACGGTATGTACAATGAATGCCATTCATCTCGGACACACGACCCCGCTATGTATAGGATTACATACGCGGCGGATAGTACCGTTTCGCATGCGGATAGAGGATCGTCGCGTTCAAAGTCGAAACGATGACCGACCATCGGTATCCGGCGGCGTTTGCGCTGCAACAGCCTCGAGGCAACGACCGGGGGACAGCTTCTAGCCGATCCTGGATCCATTAACGAAGTCATTTCACCGGGGATAGGCCGGCCGGGCTGCTAATGTTCACGGTCCTGACTATCGAGGCCTCGGCTTGGTGGCGCGGTGTTTCGTAGGAATGCCACTTTTCTCTCGTTCCTCTCGTTCCTCTCGTCCCTCCCTGCCTGCCTCTCCGGTGGGTTTCTCGCGGGCTGGTCTTCGTCCGCTCCTTTCTTCATCTATCGGCCTATAATAACTCCATTACAGCCCGTCCAATGGCCCCCGTGTGCTTTTAGTGTCTCATTTCCATCGGACGCGACGCAACGTGTCTCTGGCCACCAGCGCGCTGCTGGCCCAGCGCCCACGAAAGTGTCGCCGCTTATCGCCACTTTGTGTAATCGCCTCCGGGGACCCTGGTATGTGTTACGGTGTCCAATCGGAATCCTCGGCTGCATCTCCTCTGCTACTCTCTCTCCCTCTCGTTGCTGAAGACGATTTGCTCCATTATCTGTGGCACCGGGGCTCCCGCGGCTCGACACCTCGACCAACCACACGGTTAAATGGAAATGGACGCTACAGGCTAGCGCCATTGATGCTTCCGGTGAAGCTGATCCTTAATTTGTGCAAACAATCCATAGATCCCGTCTTCGTTCTTCCCAATTTCGGAGGAACCCTCTATATAAAGTGTTTTTAACGCGGCTTCGTCGTTCCCAATTTCTCCAGAATCCCAAGGGGTGCCCTAAAATCGGTGTTCCTAAACGCCCCAGTCAGCATCCAGGACGCTTCTTAACCGGGAAACGCATTCCTCGAGTAAGAAGAAGCAAGACTTCAGAGCCGCGGCCACGTCAAATCAGTCAAGCTTGTGGTTCTCGTTGGTCGTCTTCGGTGCCTCGGTATCTGCCTCATGCAGATTCCTCTTCATTCGTATTAATAACCAGCGAGAGTCTGGCCAGGCCGGACCGCTGCAGCCAAGGTCACCGGGGTTAAGGCGTGTTCAACAAGCTGTTCATGGCTACTACCTAAAGGGTCCCCGGCTCTTTCATCCGCAACCCGGAAGTGCGGCCTCCTCCGTCGTTGTAACTCAAGACATCGCCGATTCTAGTCTTCACCAGCTGGCTCCGACGACGACCGAGGCTATTCCTGATCCCTCATCGTTGACCTTTCCGAGTGGAAAAAAAAAGAGCCGCGCGCGGAAATGGTCTCGGGGTTCTCGATCGACACGCAACCGAGAGAAGGGGAAACGATCGCCGAAAGAAATTATTGAAAAACCGGACGGCCGACGTTCAAAGCCGGCCGGCTGCCTTCTAAGGGAATCGTCATCTCTACCGTCGCGTCCTCCGGTATCGTAGTCATCGTCATCGGCCGACGCCGCCGTAAACGGACCGGGAACCGATCGTCGAAGACGCGAACGGGCTATACCTCGCCGGTTTACTATTTATTATAAGTCGGGAAAAGTCGACAATCGGTAGCCGGACACGACCGTAAATCACCGCGGAGGATCGTCTCCTGCCGCGCCTTCAACGTTGGGGAACGGTCCGCGCGCAACCTATAAGAGGGATGCGCAGGCGGCAGTGATATATCGTACGAGCCCCCCATTGTCTCTGACTAAGTTCACGAGGGACGGGCCACCGAGGAACTGACTCCTACTCGTATTAATTACAACGTCCCGGCGAAACCGAAGTCGGACTCTCCGCGCAACGGGACTGCCTCTCCGGTTCTTTTCTCTCCGATCACCGTCGCTGCTCTCGATACTCGACCTCTTCTGGCCGAAATAACAAGTTCGCAGTTCGATGTTTTAGAAGCAATAATAACCAGTCTTACCTTAAGGGTATAGGCACATCTGTTCCTAGTCTATTTATCAGTGTCACCAATCTCCGCGTGGAGAAAAAGATTTTTGTGTGCTAACACTGATAAACATACATATATGTATCAGCCTAACACTTCAGTTTTGCTATGATTCCGCGGTTTTTTCTTTTTTTTTTTTATTAATATCTTTATTGCTATTAATAGATACTGGCTGGAGGAAGAGGCAAGAGGATGCGACCTATGTGGGGACAAGTATGGAAACCTAGAGCATTTGACAAGGGATTGCAGGATAATGGGGGAAATGATCAGGCTCGAGGATGTAGTGAGCGGGAAAAAAGATAGAAAGGTTGAAGAGTGGTTGGACAAGTTGAGGAAAAAAAGAGAAAAGAGAGCATAAATAAACCAAAGAGAATAGCAAACAAAAAATTGCAATAATTAGGGAATGGGGAGGGAAGCAATAAGTATAGAATCAAGGTCGATTGATACTGAAATATATTCGCCGGAATATATGCGACCAGACAAATATTCTTCAATGGATTTTAATGGTAGTATGTAGACCTTTGTTTGATTATTTTACGTCGCTTTTTCAACTGCTATGGTTATTAAACGACGGGACCTACAGTTTAAGGTGGGTTCCGAACCACCTTGGGCACCACAGTTTTTTTTATGTATGTTTTAAGTATGTAGACCAACAGTAGGTGTACATGCTTCCATTAAAATGCATTGAAAAATATCTGTCTGGTCTGATATATCCGGTCGGAAATATACCAGTATAAACAGACCCTTAAGCGGGTTAGTGATAATTAGGATACTAAAAGAGTAGACCAGGGTATAAATGTGTGAGATATAGAAATGAATGAGCGAAGGTATGGAACGAATGTGTGAAATAAGAGAGTTTTGTATAAATAGGTTAATGTAAACCAAGTCCAATTTTCTTAGCTGTAAGGCTGAAAATAAAGCGATATCTATCTAATCTATTGCTATTAATAGATCCGAGTGGATTCAAGCCCTATATATTTTTGTTGTTATGATTCCACGTTGACAGTCCTGACTAGGCGCCATCTGGTCCAACTAGTTTAATTAAAATTGGCTCTAGACTTGCTATAGACTCTGGATACATGAACGGAGTATGGGGAAATTGAATGCAATCACGGGCGGCTGTTATTTGTCCTTATACGAGCATATTTTGAGCTGTACAAAGGATCACTTAATAAAGGAAGGTTAATTGCACCGCGCTGTGCCCCATCTTATGAATCAAAAAAGTCTTTTTGTGAAAAAACATCCACAGATTCCGATGTATTTTTCTATCACAAAAAGACTTTTTTGACTCATAAGATCTCTATCAAATGAACCCTTGTGCAGCTCAAAATATGCTCGTATAAGGACAAATAACAGAAGCCCGCAAACCCATGTTTCGACATAAAATCTAGGAAGATTCTAGTTACTTGCTAGTTATGTCACGTGGTGTGCCTACCCCCTTAACCATTGGCACTACGATTTCTTTTACAAATTTCTTTGTCGTTCGAATTGATCTGAATCGCCAACGACGAAGAATTTGATTTCGTATAAAAAATTAATGAGATGTTTAGTAGATTGATTATGTTCTCTGTAAACCATTATTTGTATATTATTTTTTCATTATCAACAGCGACTTCTCTTACATGAACACTAATTGGAAAATGAATGCAACTCACCGTTCGGAGCCTGTCTGCAGAGCCTGGCGAACATCCTCTAGTTCCTCGGCGACCGTCTGCCTGCAAACAGAGGAAGACAACCGATCAGCTCATCGGATACGATTTTTCGCGGTGCGAGTTAATTGAAATTTAATTGCGAAAAGCGAAAAGTTGGCAGGCAGGAGGGAGGAAAGCTCGTTAACCGATCGGTAACACGGCATTACGATACGGGTAACCGTCTTGCGAGATGGTTAACCGCAATAAATTACAACTCCTAATGCCTGGGTTGTTTATAACATGGCGGCCGGTTATCCCGGGGTCGCCGATAATTGCTCTCAGCCGAGGATATCAAAATTCAGGCCTAGAACGAGAGAATGAGAGGAGGTGTATACGTATCGACACGAAGTTAGGCTCGAGGCGTAACGCGGCGAGTGTCGGACGAGATATTTCCTTAACGCTAATGGCTACCAGTCGTCCCGCTAATAATTACAAGCTCCCCTTGACTAATAGGTAACGACAGGCGATCTTCTTGCCCCGTGGCAGCGAACAACGCTGTTCCGACCGACAGCCTTCGGTTTCATGCGCAAACGCCCCCGGGGCCTGTCAGCAACGATCATCGATTCGAGAATCGCCATGCGAGATCACACCCCCTTCCCCCCCACTCTCGTCGCACGTCCGTTAACGACTCACTTCGCGGGCTCCTCGTGTTAACGCCGCGGAAACGCCCACGCGGGAAATCGACGATCGATGGCGATCGTAATTGAGCCGTTCACTGGCGATCAAGTTTTTCCGGTCCTGCTTCCTCCTCCCTTTTTCTAACACTTTGCGATATAAATTGCTTTATTCTTGCTCCTTCTCTTCCTACGTTATTTTACTTGAAGCGTTACTCGTTATACTGTCTCGTCCAGGGTTGGGTATTAATCGATTAAAATGTTGACCAAGATTGATTGCAGTGGCGGTTCAAGTCAAGTGGAGGCCCCAAGCGGTGAAAAATTTCGGGGCCCTCGGACTCACGTTAGAGATAGAAGTTGGAAGAAAACTCTCCTAAATTTATTAACAAAAAGGAAAAGTAGTGAAGATATTTCATTAACGTTACACATTAAATAAATTTCTTTGAAATTCGGGGCCCTATGGTATCCCGGGGCCCCACGCGGCCGCTTAGTCCACTTACCATTAGATCCGCCACTGATTGATTGATTAATAATAATGTACGATTAAAAAAGTAATCATTGAAAAATCGACGATTGATTGAATCTATTAATGACGTTAATCGTTAGTCGTTGATTAAAAAAAAGAAATCATCGTAAAATTGGAGATTGATTTAATCAATTGTTGAAGTTAATCACCACACGGTCTATCCATAAATTGTAATAAGGAGGGAGAGCGAGAGAGAGAGACAGAGAGCGGAGATGGAGAATTAACAGAAATCTATCTCAACAAAAACTCAATTTACATTTTTTCAGCATCATAAATTTCAGCATTTAATCAATTATCCGATTGACAATTACAATTGAAAAGAATGTAATCGTTAACCGTAATTAATAAACCGTAACGACTAAAGTAGGAGTTCAATTATTAATTGCGATTAACGATTGAAGCAGAAATTTAATCGCGAATCGTTGATTAAATTTTTGCCTAACTCTGATCTCGGCTCACTCTTTACCCAAGAAGAAAATCTGAGGATCTCTACAGGTGAGGTACACGGCGATCATGAATTATTTTTGTGGGAGATTTCGAGCAGAATCGAAAGCGATCGCGGCCGAACGCCATTGAAATCTAAAGTGAACGAAGTGGTATTCCGTTCGCGAGCCGATACCGATCGGCCGAAGCAGAAGCGAGCATTCCTAGCATGTTTCCGATCCCTGGCAAAGGAAACGCGTTGGGAGGCGATGACGATTTCTGATAAATTTTTCCCAAGCATCCTGTACATTTCTTTCACAGCTATCGAACCGTTTCTGCGCGTCTCTTATCCATTAACAGACGCAATGCAAATACATCTTGAAAAGGATTCAAACTAGAATCGATACGTCGATGATTATTTGATAATCTGCAAAATTGTTCTTTGATTTTCTCAGTAATAATTGACCGAACCGTAGCGCCGAGAACATTAATCACTTATTATTATCAATAATACGAAGAATAAGCATTTATTATAAAAATTCTATAGTTTGTAACATATGATCGAACCTGTGCGCCGATAAGAAATTACATCTAGTTATTAAAACATTGCGATCGATAATTGAATACCTCAATAATACGATTGATATAAGAGACATATTTATCCATTAACAGAATATTCGTAAAGTTCAAATCAGCCTCCTCGAATTTCAATAGAGACGCAGGATATCCTATCTACCGTGGAACGCAAGTAAACATCGGTAGGATAAAATCCGCGTGGCGGATTCTGAATATCCCGGTGCTAGGCTGTACACCATCCCACACAAAAATATTCAAATAGAAATGTGCAAGGATCCCGGTAGAAGGCAATCAACTAGGCCTCTCCGGGCGAACGGTGTAGAAGGGCCATTACCCGGGAGTATCAGGAACGATGTAAATCATTTTTCTGCGCTTACGCGCAACAACATGGGAACAAATGGTACACGGGCCGGGCAGAGGCCGTGTTTCCCTTTCGTCTGTACATGCGCGTATCCAGTACGTTGCGCAATTATGTAAAGCCCCGACAACTTTCTCATCTCTATCTACCGTGTCGTATGGTAATAACCATTGTAAATGGTAATCCTACAGTGTCCGCGGACACGGAATCGACGGACTTTTTCCATGGCCCGTGACCGCCTTATCCGACACCGGGAACCGTAATCGTGATCCTGATAAAATTGTTCAAACCAGAGGTAAGTTTCTCATCAAACAGAACTCCGTGCATCTTCAAAAAAAAGCATTAAATATGATATCATGCTAGAGAGAGTGCAGCATAAATTTCTCAGGTTTTGTGCATATAAGACAAACAACTCAATGTCATTCTTCGATCATAATTACTCTATAATATTAAAGACAGTGAACCTTGAAACATTATCCGATCGAAGAACAGTTTCCGACCAGAGCTTTATCTTCAATTTGATTAATAATAATATATTAATTAATTTCTACGTACCTGAACGTGTTTTGAGAACGAGAGCAGGATTTCAAAGAATGAAATCCAAATCCTTATATGGAGTAATAAATCCATTAAATCGCATTATTGCTAGCTCGAATATATTTTACAATAATATCGATCTTTTTAATGGCACGTTACAGACATTCAAAACAAAATTGCGCAATGCTATTTGTTAATCATAACTGTATTTGTTTAGTTTCGCGCGGTCCATTCTTTTGTAAATTTTAGTTAAGACTTAGGTTAAGATTTTAGGTTAAAACTTTCTTTTTTCTTTTTTTTTTGTTATGACTTCTTTTTGTTTTTTTTTCAGTTATACTGTAAAAACCGTATATGGCTGGAGGAAGAGGCAAGAGGATGCGACCTATGTGGGGACAAGTATGGAAACCTAGAGCATTTGACAAAGGATTGCAAGATAATGGGGGAAATGATCAGACTCGAGGATGTAGTGACCGGTAGAAAAGATAGAAAGGTTGAAGAGTGGTTGGAGAAGTTGAGGAAAAAAAGAGAAAAAGAGCATAAATAAACCAAAGAGAATACCAAAGAGAATAGCAAACAAAAAAATGCAAAAATTAGGGAATGGGGAGGGAAGCAATAAGTATAGAATTAAGCGGGTTAGTGATAATTAGGATACTAAAATAGTAGAACAGGGTAGGAATGTGTGAGATATAGAAATGAATGAGAGAAGGTATGGAACGAACGTGTGAAATAAGATAGTTTTGTATGAATAGGTTAATGTAAACCAAGTCCAATTTTCTTAGCTGTAAGGCTGAAAATAAAACAATATCTACCTATCTGTAAAAACTGTAAACATTTGTATAAAAGGACCTCGGTCCGTATATAATAATAATAATAATAATAATAAAAAAGTGTATTCAACGTTGATGACGCAGAGTGTGGTATATCGATCTCCAAAATATATTAACAAAGGGAAGTAAACTTCTGGTGGCTAAATAGTCGGTACTGGCCGAGAGCCATCAGCGGTTACGAGTGTCGGAGGGATCGAGGAAAGATCGTTGGATCGGTTTTATTCAGATCCCGCGTTCGGAACGAATAGGAGTGATTGTTGGTAGATGGAGGCAGAGCCGATCGTCTTGTATAGGACTCGTTGCCACGGCTCGATTGCAGCGAATCAATGAATGGCGAAACGGCTCGAGAGCGTGCTTATTGCTCGGCCGTGCTGAATAATTTATTACACCTTGACCGTCGTGCCTGTAATACGTTACGATACGTTATTACGTGGCACGGGGCGTATAGAAGGGCCGCGTAATTGGCCGGCTCTGGCCAACGAATACAAAAAGAAAATCTTCTCCCCTCCACAGACAGTCACAAAATTTCACAGATTCGCGAGAAAATCTGTTCTTATTGGTAGTCGAGAAAAGGACCATGGTATATCCACCGAGAGAGAATCGAATCGCGGAAACCGGTCCTTATTAAGGGCCTTATTAAGTTCGAGGGCTCGGTAATATCGTTAATTAGATGCTATAAACTTTGAACCCGCATTTGCATAAGCAACCATATCGCGGCATTAATCTGTTATTTATGCGCGACAAATAGGATAAACCGAGTGCCCGCAGTCTCGGTGCCGTGTCCCCCTGCGCCGCTGTTCCA
Organism: Lasioglossum morio; assembly: GCA_916610235.2. NCBI lineage: Eukaryota > Metazoa > Arthropoda > Insecta > Hymenoptera > Halictidae > Lasioglossum > Lasioglossum morio. The sequence continues at coordinate 2,153,246 of OU744323.1, forward strand.
CATAATTAGCGATACTAATTAATGGCTGTATCCGAGGCAATTATGCTGAACAAAACACGCCGGCTGCGCGCGCGTCGAGTTCAACGCTGGTACACGCCGGGTTCGCGGTCTTCCGAATAACGAGGGCGTGAAACACTCTCTTTCTCTCCCGGATTTTCTCTGTTTCACTCGGAACGCGACAGTGTCTTGTTGTTCTGGAAAAATCTATTCTCGAGACTTGTCGAGTTGACTAGGCTGGGTTGTAACGAACAATGTTTGAACGATAGTTAAAAATATCATTGTGGGTTTGAATTTCGACGTAACAACTAGAGATCGTGGTTTTGTACGTGTACTAATAACACACGTGTATTTAAATACACGTACCTTGGTACGTGTCCTTTTAAGTACACGGGTACACATGTACTATTTCACGTATGTATATTTGAATACACGTGTATTAATGGATCCTCATTTTAATTCATATAATTTTTAGAACATTGATATTAACTCTTTGCACTCGGAGCTATTTTAACTGGAAAATTAAACGTTTCTTCTGACCTACAATATTTCCATTCTCTATGATTTTTTAAATTTGATAAATATGAAATTGATATAATACCTCATACAATACTTAAATGTGTAGTAATTGGTTAGATACCGACATATCTGATAGTGTAAACAATTATTTAAATAATAGTACAGCAAGTTTTAGTGGCGCCTCAGAGGCGCCACTCGAGTGCTAAGGGTTAACTTATGCATAGCCCTATTTTTCTTTCGGAAATTAGTAACTGTATCCTAAAATTCAAACAAATTAAAACACGTAAATACACGTGTACCCGTGTACTTAAAATGACACGTACTGAGGCACGTGTATTTAAATACATGTGTACCACGTGTATTTAGATACACGTGAAATAGGGATCTCTAGTATTAACACGCTTATGTTCGATGTGTGATCGATCTGTACGATCGGCGACCGTTACATATTTTGGCCGCGCAACTGCCGTTCACGAATTGTTACCTACGAGCCGAAACAAAAGCGATACCAACGACCTAGGGTAAAGTGTGTATTTAGGTGTATGTGTATATATGATTAAATGTATGAGTAAGAGAGTATCGAGAGCGTGAGCGAATCTTTTGAAATAGAGCGAGTGCGATCAAGAGCGATTAAGAGCAATTAATCAGTGAACAGAACGATTGAGCTGCGAGAGCAACTATAATTTTGTCCATCAGTGTCTCGTCTTTTGTGTTCTTCGTCCGTGTTCTTAATTGTAATTTATAAATAAATCTACCAATATCCCACATGATTGAAAAAGTTTTGCGAAGCGAATCAAGTTAATTAAGAACAGGATGGTCACGCTGGCAAGCAAATCCCGAGCACGATATAGGGTAGACGTTGCCCGGCGGAACGTCGAATCGGCAAAAACCGTTCGAAGAGGTCCCTGAACGTTGGAGGAACGTCGTGGACGTAATGCGACGGCTTGATGGACGGCCGGATCGCGGAGCCGGAAGTGGCGGCCGAAAAAAACTGGCATTTAGAAGAGAGCGAGCAGGGCACCCTGCCAAGTCCGCTCTCCGGCAGGGCTGAAAGCAGGTTAGGGCAACAGACCGGGGTCCGGCTGTTTGACATAACCAGTTCGGAGCTGGGGGCAAGGACGCCGCGCCGCCTCTTTCTTGTCCTGCGGCGCGCACTCCTTTTCTCCTGGCTGGTCTCTCATGGGACACAATCGGCCCGATCCTGACCACCGCAATGTATCCACCGATCGATCGCTGCCACTCGGAAATCCTTGCTCCCTCCGCGACGAAATCGATCCTTGCATTTCCATGCTGGCTGTTCAACCGGTACCCTACCCTGCAGTACAGTCATTTCGGATGCAAGACCGTTATACCTTGCTCTGTGGGATGCGACAAGCTGCTGGTTTGTGACTGTATTAGTCTTTGATATAACTACCGGGGGCTATCTGTGATGTTAACACTAGATTGCCCAAGGAAGTCATTTTGACTGCTTTTTAATTTCAATTAGAAAATCAAGTATGTATATAAGAAGTAGAATTTTGTGACTTTTTGTACAACATATAAATGCGTTTATTAATAACTAGCTGACTCGACAGACGTTGTCCTGTACAAATTTCCTTTGCAATTGTCTCGAATTTTTTTCCTGAAAACTTTTCCAGGACCATAACGAACAAAACAAAAAACGAATCACGCATAACCATCGTTCGAATCTTGAGTTATGGTCGTGAGTTCATACAAAAATCCCATAGAAAAAAGCATTTTCATTTTTCCGGGAAAGTCCAATTTTAATTTCCTTAAAAACCTTATTCGGACTATTACGAACATTTTTTCTATTACGAACATTTGAATCTATTGTATAGGGTGGAAAGTATCCCTTGCTGCAAAGTTTGCGAATCAAAGTACCTACTTCTATTATTATCATAAATCAATAATTGGCCGTATACTTGATAAGTTGCAGTTGCTCAATAAGCTAAAGTAGTACTTGTTATTCGAATCTTTATGCAGTGATACTTGTTCTAACAAGTTGTTGTAACAAATTGTTTTTATTCTTAATATTTAAAAATAACTTGTTATATAACTATAAATAATATAAAAAATATTAAAAATTAATTTGAAACAAATTTCTTTACACATTAGTTATTCTTTCACAATGCAGTCATTTTAACTGCTTTTGGGCAATATAGGTATATACTAAGTTTCAGTCTTTCTAGTGTTAATCGAGTCGTTGCCGCCTGTCATCGAGTTAGGCGATCTGCGAATTGATGAGACAGTTCAGCTTCTCCTCACGAATCGAACAGCAGAGACTTCCACTTGATTTGCTGTCGTTTCTTCATGGTGAAACGCTCGAACTTTCGTTACCGCGCATTCCACCGGATGATTAGCCGCGTCCCATTAAACTAGAAACGGCCGAGGCTTCTATTTCCATCTGTTTACAACGAACCGCGCGCAATTTGTCGTTCACGGTTCAAGGAGCTCGTTATCGGAAGTCATCGAACGAAAGTCGAGACTCTTCGCGAAACCGATTTCCTTTAGAACAACGCCGATGATTTACGTTTCCATTCCCTCGGCAACCATAACTCCGAGTGTGTCGTGCGGTCGTTCCGCGGAACTTCATCGGTTCGGAACGGCCAGAGAAGTGGAGGCTTTAATTTTCTGTTCGCGATCGGCACGCAGTCGCTCTCGGCTAATGAGAGGCCAGTGTTTGCGCAGGAGCACGCTCCCAGGTTCCTCGGTTATGACGTTCGCGTGTCGTAAACTGATTTCTGAACTGTCCCCGGACTGCCTTCCGGGCCTAGTTCCGCTGAACGACTGTGGCAATCGGTATCGGCAAACACCAACTGTCCCAGAATACCTCGCGGCGCCGAGACCAACGGAACATCGCATTAAACATAATTAGCCGCATAATTGCTGACTCAAGGGGACTTTAAACGACCGTTTGCTCTTCCAGGACAGCTAGGTAAACGTTCTATCAGAACATAATTTTACGCAAATGTCACATGTTTATTTTCAATAATAACCATGAATATTGCTTTCTGAAGTATTTCTAATTTATTGAAATATTTATTTTTAACCCGTTATCGCGTAATTATATATATTGAATATCACAAATTTATTATCTTGAAGTGAAAAATCAGGGGGTACAATCATCGCAAAAGTCACGTACAATTTTTTATAATATGAAGACAATTTGATTAAAAAATAAATATAACATGAAATTCACTAATTAAACGACAGCTTTTTAAATTAATCTATTTTTTCAATACAAAATATACTCATGGATGGCTTTCATTGTCAATTTTTTAAAATATGAAGACAATTTGATTAAAAAATAAATATAACATGAAATTCACTAATTAAACGACAGCTTTTTAAATTAATCTATTTTTTTAATGCAAAATATACTCATGAATGGCTTTCATTGTCAATTTTTTATATTATGAAGACAATTTGATAAAAAAATTAATATAACATGAAATTCACTAATTAAACGACAGCTTTTTAAATTAATCTATTTTTTTAATGCAACATATACTCATGAATGGCTTTCATTGCCAATATATTGATGGATTTCGAATTTCTTGTACTTTTGTCTCCCGTTGTACCTCCAGAACATCCTTAATCGAAAAAGCATCGCGAGTATGTCGATAAAGGCCTCGTTATAAAATCATTAGTGACAAATCGAAAAATTCTTTTCGTATTTGGAAGATTCGTATCATTATGCAAGATCTAGGATCCGATTTTCCAAAGCACGGCCGAGCAACAAAGAACAGGTATTTTTGCAGATCGATCGCGATCAATTATTCCGAAGGAAATTAAAATAAAGCTAATAGGACGGCCCCGGACGACCTTTTACAGGCAGCGGTTTTTGTGGCCTGTCAGATCTGGCTGACCGATCACCCTGCTGGGCCGCTTGTTGCTTGAGCGGAAAGGAAAACGCGTCGCGTTTTTCCGTATTACATTACGCAGAGGCGCGCGCGCACACTGGATCAGGCTTCGATCGTTAAACCCTGATGGAGGTAAGTTCCACGAAAAACTGGATTCGTGGCGCGCTACGGGCTCCCCGCGGCTGATTGTTGTTCGTGTGCCGAGTCGAACCTTCAATGAGAAGGAACAACCGTTTACGAGAGCCTAGCTACTTGGAACTCTTCTCCGAGCGTGGCTTTTTGCCAGCGATTCGAACGTCCAACTTTTCGAGACGTCTCTAAACGTACTCTCTGGAACGTCTTTGCACCCAGAACCATCGACGACGATAATTAAATTATACAATCCAACAATCGATAATTTCAAGCAGAATATATACAAACGAAATATCCCTCCATAAAACCTGTTATCTGCATTGGAGGAGCTTCTGCTATCTGCACATCCTCGCAATCCCATTGACAAATCAACGCTGCCCTCGAAGCCGATACACTGCCCTCACGAACAGTTGCTCGTGTCGATCAATTTCTTCCAGAAAATGTTTCCCTTCTAGGGAAAGATACGATGGAAATGATAGATACTCTGAAAGAGAGAGATAGGGAAATTCAGAGACAGTGGCAATATAATAAAATAATGAACTCTAGTTTCTGTAAAAGATATAAATATATACAATATATACAATATATACAATATATACGACGCGAGAGTGCCAAGGTACGTGTAGAAAAGATGAGAGGGAGACAGTCAGAGCCTGATGGCGAGAGTGAGATGCGGGAACGTAGAGGAAGGAAACAAATACTGGAGGAAAGAGGGGGAGAGAAGGTGCATGATGTGCGAGAGATACCGGGGGAAACTACAGCACCTGATAGAGGACTGTGACAAGATGGAAAGAACAAAAAGCATAGAAAAGATAGTACAAAGCAAAAGAGTGAGAGAAGCAGTAGACTGACTTAGGAGTGTCGAAACAAAAAGGAAAGAAACAACCAAAAGAAAAGAGGGAGATGCAATAGTAGGTGTAAGATAAGAGGATAATTTAGATTAGATCAGATTAGACTAGGTCAGACTAAATTAGATTAGGATATGAAAGAATGGGTGGAAGAATAAATAGACAGAGGGATGGAAGGATGAGTGTTATAATAGATATGTAAACCAAGTCCAATTTCTTGGCCACGAGGCCGAAATTAAATAAAATAATAATAATAATGTTTCCCTTCTAGAAAAGTTGAAATTTCTCTAGAAATGTCACAGTGTTATTAACGAGTCTCACGCAACTTCTGCAGATGAACGAATATTTATCAGGGGGGGTAGGGCTGATCGGTTTCTATTGTTCGGGAGGAAATAAATCGCGGTGGCGAGGCAGTTCGATTGTTTCCAGCGGGACGAGGACAGAAGACCATAATGAGGCGAGCAAGGATTTATTACGAGACGTTAAAACTGTTCTTCTAACGGTACCCCCGTACGAGCGCGAGTCGCTGCCGGGGCCACCGGGGGTAGTCGTGCTTGATGGCGCGAGATTGAAATCTAAATGTACCGAAAAAAAAGAGGAGCCGCGTGGAAGGTCAACGGGGGCTTCGATCAGATCAGAGCAAATTCTTGTTTACCCATCAACGTGCCTGCCACGAACCCCCATAGAACGTACACCGTTGTCATTTTAATTGTTCAAACAAAATGATTGAACAATTCTTTATAAGTGCTCCTTTACGATCCTAAACATTAGACACAAAATGTCATTCATCACCAGAAACAAAATGATTGAACAATTCTTTATAACTGCTTCTTTACGATCCTAAACATTAGAAACAAGATGTCATTCATCACCAGAAACAAAATGATTGAACAATTCTTTATAAATGCTTCTTTACGATCCTAAACATTAGAAACAAGATGTCATTCATCACCAGAAACAAAATGATTGAACAATTCTTTATAACTGCTTCTTTACGATCCTAAACATTAGAAACAAGATGTCATTCATCACCAGAAACAAAATGATTGAACAATTCTTTATAAATGCTTCTTTACGATCCTAAACATTAGAAACAAGATGTCATTCATCACCAGAAACAAAATGATGGAACAATTCTTTATAAGTGCTTCTTTACGATCCTAAACATTAGAAACAAAATGTCATTCATCACCAGAAACACAATGATTGAACAATTCTTTATAAATGCTTCTTTACCATCCTAAACATTAGAAACAAAATGTCATTCATCACCAGAAACAAAATGATTGAACAATTCATCATTAGAAACAAAAAAACGAAGGAGGAAAAACTTGTTTGTTTCGTGCAATCGATGTAATTCATTTTGATCTGCATTATTTTTTCAAATTCATTCGTATGTGACAGAAATTATATGAAATTATATGTGAGAAATTATAGGAGAAAGGGGTTGCAGTGTTGTTTGCGGTGTTAAATCGTTTTAATTGAGTAATAGGCGGGATGGTAATACACCGAGGTAAGACTAGAGAGCTCTTCGGCTATAGAGCTTTCAATTAAATTGGGGCTCCTGGAAAAATCAGTATCGCGGCGGCGGCGGCGCGGCGTCCGCGATACTTCCGCGTTCGTAATGATAATTAATAGGTTCGCGTTAGAATTTATTGGGCAACGTCATCTTCGTTCATTATGCCACGGTTGCCCGCGGAACCCCCGGTATAACTCAATGGCAGAATTTATTGCGTCATTAAGGTAATGCATGCGATACAACGTATGCCGTCGAGATAACATAATCATTCCGCGCGTAGACTGGCAATGAAGCGATCTCGCGCCGTACAGTATTTAGAAAATCTGGCGATTTCAATTTGCCAGTGTTCGCGCGTCCGGACGCTTGGATCAATGTTCGATAAACGAGAAAGAAACATACGATTCTGTAGAGGATGAATTGCTTTGTTGATCAGTGGCGGCTCCGGTCGAGTGGAGGCCCCAAGCGGTAAAAATTTTGAGGCCCTCGAACTCAAGTTAGAAATCGAAGTTGCAAGAAAACTCTGATAACCTTACTAACAAAAATAAGAAGTAACGAAACATTTCATACCGTTACACATTAAATAAATTTATTTAAAATTCGGGGCCCTTTAGTATTTTGGGGCTCACGCGGCCGCTTAGTCTGCTTACCGTTAGATCCGCCACTGTTGTCGATAGAAAAATGTTCACACCGGTGACGTTCTGCGGTGGTAGCGAAGTCGGTGACGAAGTCTCAGCTGGTTTACAATTTAACAAGCGTCCGGACGACTGTCGACGGTGAGCATCCGATACGTTTGACGGTAGAAAATGTCCCCGACTGCGGAGCGTTCGCGGGACTATATCAGGACGAGCGAAATTGGTCGAAAGTTAATGGAAGTCGGTACCGTTTGTTAGCGAGCGGAGAACGTTTCCGACCGAACACCTCCGCTCTTCCCACGTTCCCTCACGGCCGATCGTAAATTGGCCACAGTCGTTTCCCTCCCGAAAGGCGTCAACCGTGAGATTTACGACGCCTACCGTGCGGAGATCTCACCTGGACAGAGTACCCGGGACGCGACACACCAGTTTTTGCTTCCCCCGGATATCCAGGAATTGCGAGACTCGTCGCTTCTCCCTCGAGCATATCGCACTACCCGCCTTAATGAGGACATCTAATATCAGACACCGAGATAACGATCGGTCCCTATCGGGCTTAATTAACGCGCGGACACCCCCTTTCCTTCCCCCTCCTCAACAGCCCGAGTCCTCTCGCCATGTAAATAATGCCGGGATCCCTTTCGACGCCGAAAATCTCCTGTTAATTAAATCAGTCGGCCCTCAGGCGAGTCTGTGTTTAACATTTTCTGTTCGAACCAACTAGAACGTATACAGGGTGGGGCGCCACATTTTACCATCTAGATTTACGTCATTATTATTACGCATAGCAAACAATGTTTCAGATGAAGTTGAATGGTTTTGAGAGGGGCACATTCTGATGGTACATTTTTTTTGTAGGTAAGTAGTGTAGTGTAAAGGACATATGAAGGTCATTAATGTTTTTTTAAATTGAATCATATATTTTTTATTGCATCAGCTGATGCTCCTTCATATTCTTTGCAAGAAACGTATTAATCTATTTGTGTAAAAAAATCATTAGTTTAGGAGATATTTTAATTATAATTTGTTAGGAAATCTCGACTCTCTGGTCAATAATATGAATTCACTGCGATAATGTAGTAGGAGAGCAAGAACAAATTATAATTAAAATATCTCCTAAACTAATGATTTTTTTACACAAATAGATTAATACTTTTTTGTAAAGAATATGAAGGAGAAAAATATGATTCCATTTAAAAAAACATATTAATGACCTTCATATGTCCTTTACACGTCTACCTACAAAAACAAAATGTACCATCAGAATGTGCCCCTCTCAAAACCATACAACTTCATCTGAAACATTGTTTGCTATGCGTAATAATAATGACGTAAATCTAGATGGTAAAATGTGGCGCCCCACCCTGTATAAATCCGAACTACAAACTTGACAATCAACGTCTAATCTAAATCTAGTGCAAACAGGGCCTAACAAAAATTGTTGCAGCTTCAAACGTAGTCTAGAGTGAAAGCTAGAAAATCAGAGAAAACCGTATAATATCACGATCGCGAGAAGAGAGCTCGCGCAAAGTCTCGCCTCTTAAATTCAGCGAGTTCGCGGCTCAGCTTCCGCGAACTAACGGATAAGGGAATGGACCAGTGAACTCGAAACAAGTTTTTCCCGGTGGAACAGACGCATAAATAAGGGAGAGGGGACTGGTGGCCCCAGGGGGATGACCTTCTTAGATAATCCGGGCCTGCTGACGATCATTAACGTTGCCAGTCGGTAGAAAGTTATAGGAGAGCTTGTTCGCGGTCGCCGCAAAGAATGATTTCCGGTCCGCGGCTAACGAACCGCGATATCCGGTGTCCAGACATGCCCGTATCCGTTTACCGAACACAGAGGGTGGCCGTGCACTCTCTGTCGTGTTACCTGCCCTGATACTGCGCTGTGTACTAAGGTATCGCTTTTCTGGCAGAAGACCGTCTCCTGCGGACAGGATCCAGGAAACAACCATGGGAACCCCGTGTCCCTTCGAACTTGTGGGACGCCATTCCGGACACGTTAAACGTTCGTCTTCCTGGCGCCGACTTCTGGGAATTTTGTTCGAGCATCCGTTGAAAATACGGTCCGAAGTATTTTCTTCCAACCCGGTTCGATTCAATTATCTTCTCTATATATAAAAAATGATGCCCTGACTTATTAAACCTATCAACGCCCAGGCTAAACCCTTCGACCTAGAAAGCTGAAATTTTGCACAGATGTTTTCTTTATGATCTATACAAGGGATAAGAAAGCAAAATACCATAGTATAAGCATATCCGCATTAGGGTAAATTTTACCCACTAGCATTAAGTGCAATAAAAACGTAAACCCCGTTAAACTGCGCGTGGCCGGCTTTCCGGGCCTTTAGTTTAGTACCCTAATATATTTTTCTTTTCTGTTATACTTTTTGTGCGTTTAATAAGTTTATTGTACCCCCGTGTAGTTCATTTTATTTTTATGGCACAATAAACGCTCGTTATAAAAAAAAATACAAGGGATAAGAAAGGATATTTCGAAATTCAACCCCTAAGGGGGTGAAAAGGGGTTGCAATGTTTTTGTATGAGAAACAGAATGCTCTTTGATATAATTAATCAAACACCTAATTCGGCATTTTTAAAAATTCAACCCCTAAGGGGGTAAAAAGGGGTTGCAACGTTTGTATAAGAAATATTTTGTTTAGTAGTATATAAAAAGGTACTATAAGTATAAACCAAATAGCCTTAACCCTTAGATACGTGGTGGTTTTCCAAGAATCAACTTCTTATAAATTAAATTCAAACTTACATTCGACAAATGAGGTAAAATGATGTGAATCAACTTAAAAATCGGTATGGATGTCGTTATTGAGGTTTAGGGACGTTAATTACGAAAATGGCATCAATTTGGAAATCTAAAATGGGGACGTGACATAAAATTAAAACTCTATAGGGGTGAATGGGGGATTAAAAGGTTTTATGGAGAAGCAATATCAATTTTCGAGGGCATTAAACAGTTTCCTGTGCGAGCGAAGCTGCGGGGAAAAGCTAATAATACATATTTACACGCACGTGTATGTATGAAGAACAATTTCTGCGTGTCTGACCGAGCCGAGTTCAACGAAACCATCAACAATAGGTCGCGAGTGTGCGGCCACGTGGTCGTTAAGACCACGTGGAACACAGTGCTCGTGCTACGTAATAGTAGAACGGAGCCGTACAACGTCGTGGCTCGATTTAATTGGTTTCTGTGTGCATGCACGTGTTCATCGCGACGCACGCGTCGATCGAACTCTGGTAATGCTATTTTTTTTCTACTGTACCCGTTTCTCCGCGGATACTCTTGTTTCAACTATGTAAAGAAAGGACGTGGTACTCTCCTTTTTTTAATTATCCCGCCATACTTACGGTACGTTGGTAAACAGGTTAGGAAAACTGGCACAAGAGAGAGAGAGAGAGAGAGAAAAAGAAGGGTGGAAAAACTGATACAAGTGAACATGTGCAATAATAGATTTGATAAACTGAAAACCTCCAGTATACAAAAGTGGTAAGATTGTAATTAGGGAAAAGACATAGTGAATAATTTACATTTACTGTCGTTTCTCATTTTACAGGTAAGCCTTGTAAATATTTGTATATAGAAACCTGAAGAATAAAATCGAAAATCTCTGTTTACAGGAGAAACTCAGTTCTGTGATTATTCCTGCCTTTACTTAACCATATTGAGAATTAAACAACATTATATTGATGAAAGAAAGACGGTGGAAAAATCATTCAAAAGAATCCACAGAGGTGTACAAAACACTATTACTATTTCGAACTTGCTGCAAAATGATATCGCGTGACTCTGTTAGCTTATTTATGACAAATGCGGAGCACTAGCGGAGCAAGATAAAAATTGTAAATATTTTTTTCAAATTCCGTCTATTAAAAACTATTATAAACTATTCGTGCAAGAATAAAAAATATTGAAAGAAAATTGAAAAATTGGTCAGAAGTGGATGAATAATTTTGGGTTATTTCCTTTTTCCGACCACTGTGCGGCGTACCCGGCAATTTATGCGTTAGGTAAAGCGTCGCGTCGAACACGAAGATCGATCGTTAAACCAGGTGACGCGTGTCCCCGCGTGCGTTGCGACTTGGCCAGGTAGAGCAGCTCAGGTGCGTTCTCGCGCTCGTAAATCGGGCCACGTACGTAGACTTGGCGTGGAAGTCGCGGCGTCTGAGCGACGCCTTCCTCGAGAGGATTCGATTCGTTGGCGAATACTCGTCGCGAGCCAAAGTAATCCGTCATGATCTCCGACGGTGTGTAAGAAAAATCAACGACGACACCGAGCGAGAGAGAGAGAAAGAGAGAGAGCCGTTAGGCGATTATTAATGGGGGGACAGGCGGCCGGCCACGTTGGTTCCTTTACCGCGACGATAACGATACCGCAGGTTGTTCGCCCTCTTGATTAGAAATATCTGAATGGTAGGTACGATCCCCAGGGAATTACAGATCATCGCACGACCATTCGAGCTAAGTGGTTGTCAGTGGGGGATCATGACGCGGAAGACGCCGCACGTATGACTAGGTGCGACCCGCTCCTCGCCGACTAATGGTGATTTATCGAGGAACATCGGAAAGAGGTTTGTTTATTTGTTTGCCCCCTCGCCTATCGATCATCGCGACGTCGCAATTAAAGAACAGACTGACAGACACGCGTTTCCGCGATCCTCTTTCGCAGATGGTCGCCGCGGTACGGTCGACTCGATGACGCGAACGTCGCTGTTTTTATCAATGCTTTGTCGAACCTAATCGATTCCGTCGCTCTACAGGAATCGACTAAACGTAGAAAATCAGGGAAGCTATTATTCACTTCCCTGTCGAAAAATACGGGAAAATTTTTGCTCCCAGAAAGAGAAGTTCCACGAAAAATGCAATATCGTTGCAACGATGGTTGATAATCGATTCCGTCGCTGTACAGGAATCGACTAAACGTAGAAAATCAGGGAAGCTATCATTCAATTTCCTGTCGAAAAATACCGGAAAATTTTTGGTCTCAGAAAGTAAAATTCCACGAAAAATGCAATATCGTTGCACCGATGGTTGATAATCGATTCCGTCCCTGTACAGGAATCGACTAAACGTAGAAAATCAGGGAAGCTATTATTCAATTCCCTGTCGAAAAACAGCGGAAAATTTTTGCTCCCAAAAAGTGAAGTTCCACGAAAAATGCAATATCGTTGCATCGATGGTTGACGTATACCGAAGATGTTTTGTCACGACCAGGGGCGTATTCAGTCTGCCCCCGAAGACGGTGCATGTGGCCCAGGTGTAATCGCTCGCGTGTCCATTGAATCTACTGGCAAAGGGGATATTGCGGCGGGTCAGTACACCTTGTAAACACGGAACACGTTCACCGAGGGCCCCCTCTAAGCTGGCAAGAAGTGAGTGGCAGGATGAATACGGCTGATTACATTCACGAGGGTTTTTTTTTCAGCCGGCCGTGCAGCGCGCCGGTATAATAACGCCGGCTATATCTTCTTCTCTCTTTCTCGATCGTGGACCAGCGGACGTTGCGTATCTCTGGCATTGTGCCAGCATTATTCGCGACGCGTTTTCACGGGGCTCGCGACGCGTGGACGGGATCTAAGTACCGGTGTTATATGATCGGTCCTCCGCCTCGGGACACGCAGCTTGTAAACCACGGCCTCTCTCCAACTATATCTCCCGCCCCCCCACCACCCACCTCGTCCCTTCTTACCGTATTATAAATCGCGTCCCGGCTCTAATTGCATCTGCTATCTCACGTACCTGTCTCTCTATTGTTCTTAATCCCTAATTGATGACCTTGGCCCGTGACGACGGCGATACTCGCTACCAAGTCAACTGCCCCGCGATACCCCATAATCGAAACAGGATACAAGACGCTTGTCAAGTGCGAAATACTAGATCGTTGGACACGTGACGTTTTTCGTCTCTGTCGTGTCACGACGTCACGGGACTCATCCAATATTGGCAACGAGCCTTTCACCTTTTTTTCTTTATGTTTTTTTTTTTTTGGAAGTGGAGGAACTGATAGAACCCATGGACCACGATGGCACCCCGTGTGGTGTTATTCGGTCGATGAAAACTCACGACTTGGAATCGACTTTGTAAAAGGTTAAGGATCTCGGATCCTTGCGAGATATGCCGAAAAGGAACTGCGTTACACCTCGGGTGGTTAGAACATATCTGTTTTATTTTTTCTTCTGGAATGCTTCATGAAAACTTGTACAAATGGTGGGGGTTGATGCGTAGTAGGGTTTACAAAAATCCTATTGGTCGCAGTTCGAATGGTGGAATAGAGTACCTGGGTGACTAAATCGGGTAACGGTAAAGTATGAACAATAGGAAACATGTGTTTCGCAGCTGTGGTGAGTTTTTCCGGATTTGCTTGTCGTTGGTCCCTTTTTTATGGTACTGTAATTACTGTGATGACCCTAGTACGGTCAGGTATGGACCGTAGTCTTAAAAGTTAGGAGCCTTAAAATTATCCTTAAAAATGTGGGTAATAAACTCAAGACGGAACACCCCGTCCTGCAAGTGCCATCACAGAGGTCCCGGGGGTGCCGTATACCTCCACACTCGGGGGTACTATATTTGTCTAGCCCCCTTTTCGCACACTAATTTGACACCCCCACTCTCCGCGACCCACTTTTCGCATTCTGAGAGGGAGGGGGGTGACTAATCCACACCTGTTCTTTGCATTAAACGAGCCTTTCACCTCGATTCGTGCTACCTTCCCTGAACAAATGAGTAGCTGAGTAAGATAAACAAAAAATATGATTGCACAGGGGACGAATCGGTTTGTTTCGAGAAAAAATTTTCATCATTTTCCAGGCGAGCTTAATTGGCTAAAAAGAATAGATGACCAGCCCGATGATGGGACCAGTTCGAGTCGAACGGGATTAACGAGTACCGATTGGTAGCCACGCGTGGATACGTTAGGCAAATAATCGGTATAACTCGACGGCGGATAGTGGCGCGGATAGGCGAGGAACCACCGCACTTGGCCGTTACACAGTCGCCATTAACCGGGATGACAAGACTGGTTCTTCTTCTCGCGGCTTCGCGAGAGGAATGAAAGGGCCCCGGTGCACCTAATGTCCGGATGACCCGGCAGAAATCATGCGGCCGGGCCCCATTTCATTTTGAACCGGCCGACCCCGCTTAATAAGGACCCCGGCTCGGTAAATTTTCGCAGCCAACTAAAAGCCAATTAACACCGAGAGAGAAAAAAAAAAAGACAAACGAGCTGGAGACGGACAATGTTGCAATCTGTTCAAGCACCGGTACACTCATCACCGGCGTTAATCTGTAATGACGATCTTCGGATTGCCGGTGATTGATGGCGATCCTGATCGACACCGTCCACAATGCTTCCGTCCGGCTTAGGCGTTGAGTAATGAATGCAACGCACGCCTTTCTCCGCTTGTCCGGTAATAATACCGTGATACCTCGTAATAACCATCCGCTCGGAAGATCCGGAATATACAGGCGCCGTGAACGACGTTCGAATTACTCTGCTACGTCGATGCGCGTCGATAACGTGGTTCCACCGTGATCTTTGTGGCTTCGGGAACCGATAGTCTCGAACATCCTCGTCGGGAAAGGTTATAGAAAAATTCACGAACGTTCTACCCAACAGGGAACTATTCACGGACTTTTTAAATAATCAGAAATTACTTTCTACATTTATTAGAAGATACAGCAGCCACTTAACACTTTTCAAATCTTTTATGTAGCAATCGCACCTTTTGTAAATATAGTTTCTTTCTCTCTCTCTCTCTCTATTTATTTATTTATATATTTTAGGTTTAAGATTAAGATAGTTTTAATTTAAGTTAAGTTAAGGTGATACGGAAAGCGGCGAATGAGAAGGGGAGTAGTTGTAAGGATTTGTAACCTCAAGGGGAATCAATAAAAGTTGTATATATATAGTAATCGTATCTTTTGTGAATATAGTTTCTTTCTCCCTCTCTCTATTTATTTTTATATAGGTTAGGTTAAGTGTTGAATAGTTTTAAGTTAAGTTAAGTTAAGGTGATAAGGAAAGCGGCGAATGAGAAGGGGAGTAGTTGTAATGATTTGTAACCCCAAGAGGAATCAATAAAAGTTATATATATATAGCAATCGCATCTTTTATAAATATAGTTTCTTTCTCTCTCTCTATATTTATTTATATATAGGTTAGGTTTAAGATTAAGATTGTTTAAAGTTAAGTTAAGTTAAGCTGATAAGGAAAGCAGCAAATAAGAAGAGGAGTAGTTGTAAGGATTTGTAACCCCAAAGGGAATCAATAAAAGTTATATACATATATAGCAATCGCAATCAAAATAATTAGACGACATTACCGAGGGTGAGTTGTTAGTTCAGTATCAGGAAGAACGTGGAAAAGCTGTCACTCCTATTCATTACCGAACGAGCAAACTTTTTGCGGATTAACGTTTGCCGCGATCCAGGAGATCCAGGCATCGATCTGATTAAATTGCCATTGAAACACCCGGCGCGCCGCTTTCCGCGATTCCGCGACCGCCAGCAAAAACGTAGAAAAGCTGTCAGACCGCGCGGTATCGTGCAACAATTTCCCGGCGACAGTCATCGGGAACGGAACGTCTAATAACAGAGATTTCAACTGCGAAGTCCTCGCGCCGTTCTCGCAATTACATCGCGATTACGCCTAGCGGAAATCGTCATTAACACGACCGAGGAGGAAAATAAACATTGTACGAAAGTAAAATGAATGGTAAGAAGGAACTGCCGTGCACCGGCGCGTTCCTATTACGGTACCGTTAGGAAACTGTGATTTCATTCGGTTTGGAAAAAGGTATCAGGGAGACGCGTGATTATCACGAGGCAGAAGATCCGACATTGTGAACCTCATGGATGGAGAGAAGACGGGTTGCGATCGGACCGGTGTGCTGGCTCTTATCAACGAGCAACGGTATATCGTTATCTCATCAGCGGTGTGTTACAGGAAATCGTCGCGATTCCTGGAGGACTGCACGGGGTTTCAAGCTTATTATTAAGATAGCAGAAAACATAGCCGAGCTGTAATTAACCTCCAGATCGGAGTATCGAGAGTAATTATCCCCGGTTCGACGGGCCCCCTCATCGCAGCCTTTCAAACCCGCGGGGTAACTTGTCTACGACTTTTCGCATATTCGATGTGGAGCTTCGATAATTATTCTGGCGATCTCCATGCAAATGATCGTTCTCAGAAAATATTGATTTTTCCTCCACAAGTAAAAAATTGTAAAACCGCCAGGCTGGACTTCTTAATTCGATTAAAATCTCGAGTGGGTGGATTCGACTTCCTGATCCTGAACGGTAATTAATAAAATCAATCACATATATATATTATATAATCTCTGAATTTCTTTTCGTATTTGTTCTATTAATGTTGCACGAGAACTATCACATCAAATATTTTACACTTAAAGCGAAATCTACTTATGGATTAATTAATCCAATAAATCGCATTATCTCAAAATCATGTACTGTTTATAATCGCATTGATTTTTTCAGTGATTCGTTACAAAATTTTCAAATGCAACTACAAAGGATTATATGATAATACCATATCGATTGTCCATTATTAAATTTTTCTTTTGTGCATGTCCCTTCTTTGTTATTACACGAGCAGTAATAACAGTCTCCGATTAACATTCAGTCATGAATAAGTTGAGTTGACAGCCAAACCATCAGTAAAAGTGGAGTTTTATAAAATCAATAAATATAGCGTGTACACCCGCTGGATTGAACATCATCATTATCCATTATCAACATCAACATCATCCATTATCAACCACAACACGAACATCATCCGTTATTAACATCAAAAACGAATTTGAAAACGACCGAGTTTGTACTATACATAATCGAGATTCAACTATCGGTAATTACTAACAATTTCTAATAAAATACTAATAATATAATGCATCTGAAATTTGATGTTTAAAATATATTGTGTTCAATTCTTTATCTAAAATCATACATTTCAAATCATTTTAAGTATCTGACTTCAATTTCTACGTTCCAAATCCGCAGATAAAGCCATTTAGATCTAACAAATCTTGAATTACCCGAACCGAAGACGGTGAATGCAGATAGGTACGAAAACTGATTTATATCTCTTATCGAAAATCTTTTGATTTACTATTTTCATCTCAAAACGTCCATCTTAGGACGTAACACCGTTAACGACGAAACAGAGTCGTTAAAGAACCGATTAGACCGACGACGCAACCCAACCGGCCTCCCACCGCGGTAATGAGTTTTCTAACGCGCGAATACGATCTTAATGACGGCTATTAAGGGCTCGACGCGTCGTTACGATGTGCCCGGTACCGTCGGCCACGGTTGCAAAACTGTCCGCGCGACGACCGTGGGATATCACCTGCGAATCAGTATTTGCGATGAGGGACACCCAGTAGGCGTGAGCCGTCGACCTTGATTTTCGCCAGACCTTAATTCGCCAATGATTACGCGAGCTGGACCACTTCGGCATGGCCCAGATCGCATCCCGGACACGCTTATGTTGTTTCACGCACTCGCCATCCACTAATAACCACGTTATTTCCGATGAACCTAGTATTTATCAGATCTACCTGTATGTACGTCTCGGCGTCGACAATTTTTTTAGCGACGTTTAACACAACGTGGAGGAATTTCAGCGGTTGAAATCCTATCGATATGTATACTGTAATTAAGTGGACTGTAAACTTAATGGAGACGAGTCGCTGTCGGTTGAAAGTACATATTTTGATAATAGCAGTGAGAGATACAGTGCGATGATTTTCTTTACACGGTTAAAATGCTTCTGACCTTTTTAAGGGAAGTGGAGGAATATATACAACTGATAAAAGATAAAAGAAAATATGTTTTGCAGATGTTGGCCTTGGAAGAGTTTAAGATTTTTAGGGACGGTCCGAAGTATGAATTTTATTGGTCTTAACGGTAACTTAGGTTTACCCGAATTCGGCCTGTAACGGCGGTTTATTGCGGTACCCTTCGGACATGCGTGAGCAGTAAAACATTTGTATGGTGCCCTATGCGTCCTCACATAGGACCCCCAATTACGGTGTTTCGTATCGGACGGGACACTACCATCGATTGAATGCGAAAGCAACCTGAGCAAGAAATATACAAGTCAAAATTGGAACTCGCTCGTGTTAATTCATTTTTAATCGAATCGAAATTGTAGTTCGAGCGAGTAAGCTTAATTCGAAACGAACCGGTCCTGATCCGTGTGATCCAGTCTAATGCAGCTGCCTAATGAATCTAGCTCGCCTAAGTGAAACGAGCAAGAAACTTATCCTCCTCCGAAGGCGGTAATAAGTATCTTGCAGTAATTCTGAGTGCGTCGGTCTCTACGCCGACGTTTTAAACTAATGATTACGTAAAGAAAAAGGAGTGAGCTTCGATCGACATCGAAGCGCTGATACTCGACGATTATCTGTCGTTTTCGCTGTGTTTGCGAAATTGATTACCTGGAAAATCTTCGATTGACAGGGATTTAACGCTGTTACGAAACTGTCACGTGGTCGACTCGTCGCGACGATTTATTCCGCGGAAGAGAGAGAAAGAGTGGAGAAATGTCTCGGATAGATCGTTCGATCCCGCTCGATCGTAATTGCCGGGCGAGCTGGCTTTTTTGCCATCACCAGGAAACGATAGCACGAACCGAAGGAAGATAACGTACCCGGTTTAATGGAGCCACAATGATCGCGAGGCCACCGGACAGGATCGCGGGACTTCTGCGCGAATCCTTCGGGTTTTTACGTGTGATTTACGGGATAAAATCCGCAAGTAGAGTTTCTCATTTTTGCGATCCAGACACGGGCGAAAAATCGATAAAAACATGTAGAATCGAGGAACGAAATAAACAGCTATCGAGGATGATGAAGACCCATGGATCATCGAAGAGGAAGCGTCGCGGAAAGTCGTTGGGAGTCGACGAACGATGAAGATTCTATCGGGATACGTGCCTTCCCTGAAGACACGTCCACGGGTTCAGGAGAGACCCACAGGATTCTATTCTACTCTGAAATCAGGAACCGTTTCGGAGTCAATGCACGGAGTCGTGTGGCACGTGTGCGCATACGGTATTAAGCCGAGCACGCATCGCTCGGAAGATACACAGAGGAAAAAGAAGAGAGAGAAAGAGAGAAGTTAGAGAAAGAGTCTAAACGCGAGGGCGCATCCGGTCGCGACGGACAACAATCCCGCTAATTGTCGGCGGGATTTTCAGGCCCCGAGAGTCGTATCTCATTAGGACCACCAGCCGGGAGACACCGAGTCAATCAATCCGTTGCCCCTGGGGCCTCATCGCGTAACAAAGAACCGGATTCACGCGACGAACAAAAGGGAGAGTCCTACTCCCTCGCGATCCTCGGCGCATTTGCATGCGAGCGGACGCGATGCTTGAAACAGGACCCTCTTGCCTGCTCGAGGAAGTCGAGAGATCTTCCTCGAGCAGACTCGATCTTTAACCAATGCACCCCGACATCTTCTGCTCCAAACCTGTTCTGCACCCCGAAAACACAAACCTCGAAAATCCTGGACGAGGAATTATTCGGTTGTTGAATACGGAACGTCCGAGAACAAGTCTTGATGAAGAAATATTATTACTGCAACCTGCGGATCTTTATGTATAGAAACTTCGTGTCTTTAATTTTGCTAATGCGAAACACATAACCGAAATACCTGAGATCTAAATGTTCACTCGTCGATTTGAATAAAAGAAGTTATTTTTGTTCTCATTGTTATTTTTTTTTATTGAAGCTCTTTGGACCCTTAAATGGGTTCATTTCGCTTTATTTTTTTCAAATATTGGAAAAATATTTTTTAAGCCACACTTTTTCATATTAGAAAAATATTGGATCTGAATATTGTATACATGCACAAGAATAAACATTATCTGTACATTAGGAAGAAATATTCTACTTCTAATATGAAATAAAGATTCATTTAATATTTAGAAAAAAATATTTTTCTCTTAACATGAAATAGATATTTCCTCCATATTTAAAAAGAAATATTTGTTACTTATTATAAAATAAATATTGTATGTACATTTGAATATTAACAAAAAGATTGAATCTCTTTTTAATATTATATGAATATGTATACAATATTTTGTGCTAGTAGGGAGACGACAGTTGCGAGTCAGTTCGACGCTAGAGTCGGTTTAGGCACGATATACCTGGTGCTGTTGTTTTTATAATAAAGTTATTTTCCAAAGTTACCTATTTCACTAAACTGTTATTCCACTGAAAATCATATATCCTTAACAATTTGACATAGCTGCTCCTTGTTATTTCATCGGTCTTTTATCACCGTGTCAATTTCACACCGAGGGACAGATTCAATTCGTGAAATGAGGGACGGATGAGGGTTAATCTGACGATAGAGAATAGGGGAGAGGGTGGTGACATTATTAAGGGGGTAGGGTACCCACGTGACATTACTAGAATCTAACTAGGGTCTCATGTTTTTTTTAGATGATGTTTATATGAAGTAATATTAGTGTCCAAAGTAGGCGAAACAAATGAAGAAAAATTCCGGAGATTCTAATGTATTTTTCGTTCACAAAAAGATTTTTCTCGCGAAAATATCGAGAAGAGCGCACTGCGTATAACTTTCCTCTTTCGAATGAGCCCTCACTCAGCTCAAAATATAATCATATGAGGACGTGAAACGATACCGCGTAAACCCCTGTTTTGGGCCCAAAATCTAGTTAGATTCTGGTTAGATTCTAGTAATGTCACGTGGGTACCCTACCCCCTTTAGCAGAATCTAGTTTCAAGGCGATGGCTGAGAGAGAAAGAGAACGGACGCGACAATGAATCTATGTATGTAGGTGCGTGCGCTTCGGCTTCCTCGTTTCGGGAAGAAGGGAGCAAGAGAGGAAGAGGAAGCGAGTCACGCTCGCGTCATCACGAATGCTGCCTGCATTCGCGACCCCCGTCACCTCGGCCTTCGTCCATCCCGCGTCTAACCACGACGTCGTTGCTTCCAGAGTCACCTTTCTCCTTTTCTCTCTGTGTCCATGTCCGTCGAACCCCACGGCACTGGGCCCCGTGGGTACACGTGCTGAACGCGGACCAACCACGAAGCGGGGACACGGAATATTCAACGACCGCGATCGGGTTTCATTGACGCTGCGAAAGCAGTCGGAGGAATTAGAAGAGCCCTTGTACCTCGTTCTTAACAGCCACGGTATCCACTCGAGCAAAAGAACCAAACGCAGCCTGCCTCGACACCGAAAAGCCGACGAACCTGGCCCCTCAGCTCCTAAATGCAGCTCCGTGGGTCCTGCGACTCCTAACAAGGGATTCATCCTGTCCTGGTGAAATTTAAGATGCGATAGAATTCGACTAAATGTTCGACGGCTTCTCAGGACCATAGATAAATAGCCTCTTGGACATAGGTTGCTTAATAGCTGAACCTAATATTAGTGCTTGCGTATATATGATAGTCTTTTTAAATACATGTTAACCTACGTGCCTGTTCGGGATTCAAATTATGAGATTTGCGAGTTACGCGATACATCAAGCGACAGAGCTGTGATGAGTTTTTCAGCTCTGTTTAGATTCGCGTAGCGATCGCTCGTTATTGTTGCGCAAGGCCGCGAAGTGTTTGTCATCGATCACACCGGTAAATTCTTATGGTTTGAATCTCGAACGGTACGTCTTCCCGGATCATGCGATCGATCCGGAACCAATCACGCATGACCCCGCCTGCCGTTTCGAATGCAATATAAGGGACCCCCGCGACGGAGCGACGCTTCTTCGCTATTATCTTGTCAAGCGCAACCGCAACTTCTTTTTCGCTCAGTTCTTCTTTTCGTCAATTTAATTGTTCATTAAAGTCAATGCGCTTTATTTCAATTTCACTGTTTTCCGTTTTATCTGCAGTGACTCGTTTGGATCGTTATTATTAAACTCGCGATTCGTGCGTCTGCCACGCGTCAACTTTCGTCGAACGCGTTGAAGATTTCCGTTCGCAGCGGCCCTCATAACAAATCGTTCGGAATTAATTAGTGCAGCTAATACAACTAAATACAGATAGAAAGGGGAGTGTTCTTGTAACAGCAAATCCTTCGATTGGCAATCACAGACGACAGACAAGAACCATTCGGGCTGACAGGGGCTAGCAACTTGCGCGGTTCAAATAGAACCACGTTGCAATCACCGGCTTGGGGAACACCGAAACGTCCTTTCATTAGGTTACTCGGCAGCGGCGGGTAATTGATTTATCGCTGACGAAAGTAATCGGCTCACACCGACGGAGTGGCTTCGTTAGATCGGCGAAAAGTTAGTCCGCCCTCTCGTGTTTTTCCGTGGATCATCTTCCAATCCTTTTAATCTTTAATTTGTGACCAATTATGTCTTGTTTATAATCTCGTATCTTAACACATTACCGACCGGTGATTATTGCATATTTTTGAAAAAATGTATGGTACATGGGTAAATTTTCATTTAGCATTTGGTATGAACTAACTAAATCACCCTCAATAACGTCGTCTAATAGTATCATTTAAGATTGCAATGTCGAAGAAAATTTCTGTGCTTTCTTTTGGTACAGCAGAATTATTGAAAATCCTATTAATAGGCTTCCGGTCGGTAAAGTGTTAACAAACCTCATCAGACCATCACACTCAAACGAATTTGCAAGATTCGTTTGTTAACACATTACCGACCGGCGATCCTGCATAATTTTGAAAAATCTATAGTACATGGCTAAACACTTTTTAATGAGACCTCCAACAGCAACAGCAATTTTCATTGTGAACTAACAAGTCACCTTCAATAAAGTCATCAAATAGTTTCATTAAAGATCGCAATATAAAAGAGAATTTCTATGCATTCTTTTGGTACAGCAGAATTATTGAAAATCCTATTAATAGGCTTGCGGTAAGTAAAGTGTTAAATTCTCATCGAGGCTCATCCAATCAGGCTCAAGTACGTATATGTTAACATACGTTAACAGAACGCAAAACATCATTCGAAGTTGAAAACTACGCGGTGTACATTGTTTTCTCGGCAAATTGTACAATTTTTATATGCAAAATAAAAACTTTCTAGCTGAAACTAGTCTAAGATCCGCGTGTTAAATTGTCGTTGGTCCACGCGGAACAAGATGAACGGACATCATAGTCGAAATGGCAGTTTCTTGGGAGACTTGTTAGACCACCGAGAGCAAGATGATAGGAACAAAGAGCAGGCACGCGCGCGAGCGAAGGTAGCAAAGGAGACGACGAGGAAGAAGAAGAAGAAGAAGAATAAGAGGAAGACCAAGATCTGGCAACCGCGGCCGCGACGAAACGAAGCGGATCCCGCGGATGATTCCTCGTAGGTTAGCCTGGCCGCAGCTCCGGTCGATCTCCCTCATTAACATTCGACTCTTTGTCTCTGTCGTTGTCGCGGCCGTCCTACTCCGTAAGGTCGTCCCGGGTTCTTCTCCTCGCTTCCTTCGCGTCTTCTTCTTATTGCCCGAACCGGTCGACTTTTAGTAGCCCTCTGCTCCCTTCTCCTTTCACCGTGTCCTCTCCTCATCTCGCTCTGGGCCCCGCTGTGTTTCCTTTCTCAGACCCTCCCGGGCCCAATATTCTTCCTCGACACCACGAAAAAATCTGGACGGTTCGAACACTCGCGAACATGCTCTTACCACACTTCCTCGTTTGTTTCTGCTAGTTCCTGTTTCGTCGATTCCTCGATACTTCCTTGTAATCTATGACGATTAATTGAAAGTTCGCGGTACCAATGTCGATCTTTATAAATCGATTTATAATTCTCCTAGACGGTGAAAGTCTACAGCATTTTTGCTAACTGTCGATGAGCTTGTTCGGGAAGGCGTTTGCCTAACCATATATTAATTACAGTTCTCTGTATCTCGATCGACAATTGTTCAACACTACAATTGATCTCCAATTGATCGAACCAGTGCGCCAATAACATTAATTGTAGTCATATATTAATTAATTGATAAATTCTTACAGACGCAATAGAGAAAATTTACATTCTTGAAAATGGTCCAAAATTAGACCGAAACGTTGAATTAAATTTCATGTGATATTGTTGAAAATTTGCTTATTGTCTCCAATTGATCGAACCAGTGCGCCAATAACATTAATTGTAGTTTTGTCGATAAGAATGTACAATATTGTACAATAATCTTCGAGACTATTTGGAAAGAAGAGTTCAACAACCTCGCAAATTGTGAAAGGAAAAGTCTGAAGATCTAATGTTAATCTGTAACTTCAGTTTGAAGAACATGTCTGTTGTAAAGGTGGAGGGTGCAGAAGGATTCGGCAGAGTTCGCAGGAGTCGCGATTCGATTTTTATGGTTTCATTCAACCGACGACCAGCCGATTCCTCCCGTTCGCTGATCCGTCCTTTCTTCGAAGGCTGATTTACATACACAGTCGGTCCTCGCCGCGAGTCGACGACGGGATTTAAAGGGTAGCTTGGAACCGGAGCAAAAAGAACGACTCGGACCCGGACGGAGCCGCGTAGTGTGAGCTTTTTAATTTTACGAGGGACGTTTATCTTATGATTATGTTGATAACTTCGCGGTAAGGGCTCGTAACGTAAATTGAACCACCGCGCACCGGCGAGAATTTCGCGGCTGACTCATCGGTACACTTAGCCCGATGGACTTTAATCGGATTAAACGAACAGATTCGCGGAACACTTCGAAAAATTATAAAGAAATAAATTATGTTGTATCGATCGTAAATGTTAATTAAACAATACGTGGTGGTATCAGCGCAAAAGTTCGATCAAAATAAAAAACATAGGCAATCTTGCAGTTAACAAAATCCCAACGTTTCGACCCTGATATCGATCATTTTTAAGAGAAGAAAATTTTTTCTGCGTTTAAAAGAAATCAATATCACTGTAGTATCTATATGCACTATATATATACAATATATGATAACGGTTCAAAACTGAACCGAAACGTTGAAATAATTACAATAACTTCCCTATAAATCGGGAAGTTAATAATACTGCAAAATTGCTAATTTTTGTATTTGTGATCGAACCTGTAGCGCCGATATCATATAGTGCATATACAAAATTTACGATCGTTAAAAATGGAGAATACTGTAGTATGTGTTAAACAAATTCATATCAGGCTCGAAACATTGAGATTTTGTTAACTGCAAGATTGCTTATGTTTTTTATTTTGATCGAACCTGCGCGCTGATACCACCACATATTGTTTAATTAAAAAGAAACCTTCGAAAGTCAAACTATTAATTGTAAGAATGATCCTTATACTGTGAAAGGCAAGGGTACACTTGGTAGTCGATGCGACTTGGTGAATGTTAACGAACAAAATACACCGAAGTACAGTTCACTGAAAACGCACCAAGAACATTGGTGTAAAGGGCCCGGGGGCATGGCCGAACATGCCCTTAAATCCGCGGAGCTTGTGTACCCGCGAGGTAACATCCTTGGACAAGGTGCACCGAGTGAGATATTGTTTAAAAGTCGGTTGCCGGCGTGGGCGGATGGTCGCGAGATAAAAGCAGTAAGTCATCAGCTGAAACAGGATTTATGGGTGAGGTATTACCGGTGTTCGCGGATCGGTGCCGATACCATCTCGGACAACCGGCAACGAACTTTCACCGTGGAGCGAGGATTCGTGGGACACCGACCAGTTCAAAGTTCAGGTGTGTTCGGGACAGTGTTCGAGACTGTTCTTCCACGCCGCAGAGCGGGGCAAAGAGAACACGGTGAAACAGGATGGAACAGAATGGCGACAGAGTAGCGCGGAGTGGAACAGAGTAGAAGTGGATTCGACGGTACGACGTCGACGACAAGATCATATCTGGTTTTTCATCGGCGACCGAGTAAGACGTCGTTAATGCAACGCCGGGGCCCGTTTTCGTTCGGCACGCTGGAATCTGGGACGGCCGACCAGGCCAGAATCCACGGGATCAGATTGGAAACCCGTTTTAAGGATTCAGAAGCGAGTCGTGACCAAGACATTAGCGAAATTACTCGGCTCTTCGGCTTCGATTCTACTGCCTATCTAGATAGTATTTCCTGCCGAGGGAAACGCCGAGCTCTATCTCGCTACTTAATTCCTGGGCCCACGTTTATTTACAGTTACCGGGTATCCTGATCGCCCCCTGCACCCCGGCCGAAAAACACGGCGACAGGTGCGAGAGGGATGTTTCTCGATGCACATTCGTCGAACAACTTGTGGATTTAACACAATAAATATGCGTGGATTTGCAAGAAGATATAATATATTTTACTGAGTCAAAAAAAGTTAATATGCACCAACACCGTAATATATATAAATGAAATAGATATTTGCACCATGTGCTCTCGCAAATACTTTAGTCTCACTTTCTATCTCACTCTTTCTCTCTCGTATCTCTACTCTCTCTCTCTAGCACAACAACACACTTCGGCGGTTGACAACAGACTCTCCTTCCATACGCTCATCACTCTCTCTCCTTACGTTTAGTCTATGACAATAACATAATATAGACTGTCTTTCACATTTGTATTCATACCGCATTGTCATTACATTTCTTTCCTAAAAACCATATCCACCCAACTAAAGAATGTTCTATGTTTTTGTCGGGTCCCAACATCGGGGCTTGCCACCATATTATAACTTTGTTAAACAAATGTAATCTGCCAGTCTAGATGTTATCCTATTGTTAGAATGTTATTTCACAGATCTTTATATTTTTTTTCCTGTATGTCTGTAAATTTATATCCAATGTTGTAATATATCTTTTTTAAGATTTCCAATAAAAAAAGCTAAACAATTTTTTCCAACTGTTTATAAAATTTAAGAAAATTAACAACTCCATGATAAAGGTAAAATTTTTTCTCGATCGCACTTGAAAGATGTAATTTTGGAAATAATTACCATATCCTCAACGTTTCGATCCCAATGTAGATCTGTCTTTGTAACTCATTAATTATTCTTCTTTTAATTTCTATTTTCTCGCAACAAGTATGTGCTTTCTTTCTCGTTTTTTTTTGTCTATGTCCCACTATTTTGTTCAACTATTATTATATTTATTTAGTTTTTTTCAGACGCAGAAATGTCTCTCTTGATAATGATCCACATTGGGGTCGAAACGTTGATGATGTGCTAATTATTTGTAAATTTGTTGTTGTTTATTAATCGAATAAATTTATTATATATTAACACTTTACCGACCGGAAGCCTATTAATAGGATTTTCAATAATTCTGTTGTACCAAAAAAAAAACATAGAAATTTTCTTTGACATTGCAATCTTAAATGAAACTATTAGACAACGTTATTCAGGCTGACTTAGTTCATACTAAATGCTAAATGAAAATTTAGCCATGTACCATATATATTTCAAAAATATACAATAATCACCGGTCGGTAATGTCTTAACTCTAATCGAAACACGCGAAAGTCCTAGAATCCAAAGTTTAGGGAGCAGATTCCAGCTGAATTGGATTCCAAGATGTACCGGGTAAACCGAAAGATCGTCTCGACCTTCGTTCATTCGATCTCAAGGCTGCCGCGAGTGATCAAGTAAGTTTCTTTGCCTCTCGATCAATGGTGTACAACAACGGGAGAGAATTTACACGCCATAAACGAGCAGCTTCTGAAAGGCGAAAGGATCGAGAGCACAGGTAGTTGATACAGAGAGCACAGTACCTGCGAACTGCTCGGAACGATTTAAATTATGCTCGCTACGGTTTCGCCGCGAGGCTGGATCAACGAGAGGGAACCGCGGGACGGTTTTAGATGCTTTGTCTCGCACGGCACGTTTGCCAATTAGTATTCAGCCCGGTCGGAACACCCAGTGCAAGCCCCGGCGTCTATATACATATAAGACACCGGCTTCTCCAAGTAAACTTGTTTATCAAGTTATACACGGCGGCGAGCGATCGAGGATCTCGCGGACGACCAGTGTGGAACCAGTCAAACAGAAAGAGAGAGATAGAGGGGACGGTCCGTGACGCGTTTCTCTTTCGTTTCGCGAAAGAGCACGCGCGTTTTGATCCTGATAGCTCCGAGTTCGGATCGTTCATCCTTGGAGAACGACTTTCGGAGTCTGCTCTGACGAAACTCCGACTTCAATATCCATTGAATTGGGCGGGACGATAGATTTATGTTCACAATAACCGTAACAATAATTTGCGAGACATTGTATTTCAGATTAGATCGTTCAGTAGAAATAAATTGTGTTATATCGATCGTAATATTGAGTAATTCTTTGTGGTGATATCAGCGCACAGGTTCGATCAAAATAAAGAACAAGCAATCTTGCAATTAATAAATTCTCAACGTTTCGATCTTGATGTGGATCATTTTCAAGAGAGAAAATTTTTTAATGCATCTGAAAAATTAACACTTTACCCACCGGAAGCCTATTAATAGGATTTTCAATAATTCTGCTGTACCAAAAGAACACGTAGAAATTTTCTTTGACATTGCAATCTTAAATGAAACTATTAGACGACGTTATTGAGGGTGACTTAGTTAGTACACAATGCAAAAGCCATGTACTATACATTTTTCAAAAATATGCAATAATTACCGGTTGGTAATGTGTTAATATCTTTGTAATGTGTGTTAAACAGATAAAGAGTATGAAGGTAAAAAAAATACTTTGTTCTACTTGCTTAAACAAAAAGTTATAAGTGAGAATATTTAGAACGAAACTGACACGTTGCCGGTAGAAATTGTACTGAAACTATGTGAAGGTTAAGAAATGAATACAGTACATACATAGGACGACACGCTTTATATTGAGCCAATCAGAACAAAACTATATAAGGTCCTATCTATCTACTGTACTCATTGTTTAACCTTCACATGGTTTCAGTACAATTTCTACCGGCAATGTGTCAGTTTCGTTCTAGAAATTATCACATATAACTTTCTGTTTAAGCAAGTAAGACAAATTTTTCTCTCTTGAAAACGATCCATATCAGGATCGAAACGTTGAGAATTTATTAATTGCAAGATTGCTGGTTCTTTATTTTGATCGAACCTGTGCGGTGATATCACCAAAAAGAATTGTTCAGTAGAAAATTTGTTTATTCCATTGTAAAATGGAACCGTTTAGAACTTGCTATTAATTTCACGACCGTACCGACGTAGTTGTTGTTCAACTGCAATATTTATTGCAGTGATGAAGTTTGAACCTCGCGAGGGACCGTTTCGCGGCTAATAAAACTGGCAGCGCGATGCTAATGCGTTCGCCAGCCCGGTGATTTCAACGCGTGGTATGTCTCATAGCGGCCAGACGGTTCCGCGTGTCTCGTTTACTTCGACGTATGGCACAACTGTACACTTTGATTTCCTTCCAGTCTGACGACCGATGAACAAAGCACACATTAAACATTCTCCCCGGTATCAATAAAGCGAACGATAATTCTACAGTTTTTCTTTATTTAACACCACGGCTCGGATAGAATATAAAGATATCCTTTTAACGATTCATTCTCGCAGCGGAAAAGACTCTTATCAGTATGGCGGGCGACTGTACGATCTCGCGTGAAATGTTAATTAACACCGACGCAGAATCACCGAAACAAACATATTCGGCGCTTTATCGCCGCCTACGCTTTCTTCGAGAAATGCGGCTGCGAAATCCAAAATGGCCGGGATACAGTCACCGAAATTGATCAGCACGTTGTTGAATATTTCGATGATGAAATATTGTATGTATGTATGTAACATGATATTTGGTCCCCTCAGGGTTTCAAATTCATTTACCAATCTTCTTCCCCCTCTTTCCATTCTCACTATCGCCTTTTCAGCGGGACCTACTGTTTATAGGGGTCCCATGGAAATCACTGACACAAATTTCCCCGACACGGTTTTCACCGACACCAGATTTGATCAACAACTATTTTGGCCGACAACGCCTTTAATCGTCAACGATTTTGACAGACAACGAATTTGATCCACAACGAATCTAAAATTATTGTCGGTCAAAATCGTTGTAGATCAAATTCGTTGTCGATCAAAGACGTTTTCGGTTAAAGACGTTGTCGGTCAAATCTGGAGCCGGCGAAATGTTGTCGGTGAAAACCGTGTCGGGAAAATTAGTGTAGGTGATTTCCATGGAACCCGTTTACGGTGGGTTCCGAACCACCTTTTGCCAACAACACGCGAAAAACACCCGGGTGGGTCACCTTTCGGTTTTTTACCATGTTTTTTACCCATCCAAGTGCCATTCACGTTCCACATTGTTTAAGATGAACTATTGTATGAAATATTTGTTAGAAGGGGACTTGAAGAGACGCAGATTTTCATGAAACGTTTGTTATAAAGGGTACCTGAAGAGACGGAGATTTTCGCGAACGTGTGCTCGCGAGAATCAAGATATCCGGTGGACAGGGAATTAAGCACCGGGGTTCAGATAGTTCATCAGCGGACTAGTATGAGGCATGGGTCTCGAGGCACCGGGGACTATTCGCCGCGCAATTCCATCTGTTTGATCAGTCAGCGGGACGAGATTTATGTAATTCGATGTTAAAACGAGCGATCGAAGTAAGTGGCGAGTCCCGGGTCTGTTCGCCTATCTTTAATCGCGCGGTACATCTCGTCCTGACACGACTCGGAGATGTATGCGGCGTTATCGCATGACTCCTTGGCTGCGGTGGCCGACTTCTTCTTGCCTTCTTGCATTCTCGCCGAGTCCCGTGGTTTCTCTCTCGCGTTTTCTCGTGTTATTGCTCCCGCCGTACCACCTACGTCGCACGAAACACATCCGGCAAATGCCGTGTCTTCGCTACTTTCGTGGTACACTTCTGGCCATCCTGCGTCCTCCACGATTCCGCAATTAGGCTGATCCAGTCGCTTTAATTGTTCCCGAAGATGAGACTCTTCGCAAGCTGTTCAAGTTTCTTCTTTCTCGATAACTGACAAACCTTTTCGGATAGAATGAACAAATTCTTCTCTCGAAACATAAAGAATGAGAGACGTCTTAAATACGTTCGAACAATTCGAACGTTCATGATTCGAATACAATCTTCCAGAGCCAACAGCATGATTTATCAAGGTATGATCAAGTATAACGTCCCGGCCAATTCCGTTTTCAATGTCCCCGTTTCTTCCCGGGGAAAGGATCGGTCGCATTTTTCACGTCGGATCGTTCCCACCTCTTTAGATTTTTCTAGGCGGAACGAACAGGCTCGCTGCTGAATACAGACCGGCTGGAAACAATGGCCACAACCTTGGCAACGTTATCAAGCTCGTTACAACGCCTACGTTGTCCGCGGCTCGTCGATCTAGTACATCTTTAGCTTGGCGCGCGGCTGACGCGGTCTTATCGTCTTATTTATACACGGTGCTCTGCGGCTTTCCTCCCAACCAGCCTGTGTACAAACACGAACGAACACACACACACACACACACACACATCAGATCCCCTTTTTCTCCCTGTTCCCTGATTCCCGCTTTAATCTCCCCTATTACGGTACAGGGTCCGCCTTTAAACAACCACGTTTATTATCTACCTTGTCCGACAGACTATCTGTGAATCCGCGTTGATTTCAATATCAGCCGCCGCTAGAAAAACGAGATCCCTCGAGCCTAGCCCCTATCTCTCGGAGATATACTCGCAGCCAGTTTTCTTTCTAACAAGCGTGGAACACAAGAAAAATGTGAACGTGATCGCCAGCGTTGCTGGAAGTTATCGTGGGACGTCGTCTACGGAAGAAGTTTTCTTCGTTTCGGTCAGACAGATAAGTTAATTGAATGTATGCGCTGTGTTAGCTAGGACTTGGTTCGCCGCTTAGATTACGCTGCTTTTTTGATCTAGTCGTGTATCCTCGATAACTCCAATCATTCGTTCCCTTCCACGTCATCTTTTCCACAATGGATCTTTCCCACTCCTTTCCACATTTTCCTTTGCAATAGAATATACATATGACGAACCAGTAGCTATCAACGCGTGTTTCAAATTATTATTTCTTAAGAATTCACTGAACTCCTGTGAGATGAAGCACGTTCGGACGCACTGCGGTTTGCTATAATTTTTAAAATATTCTATTAAACATGCTACAGCCTCACGACTAGCAGTCGTTTTAGTCGCATACAATTTGACAAAAATGAACGCATCTATTACTAGGAATACATGCAGCTTTATCAAACGCTGCTTATCGACCGGACAAAAATGATCGATATGCAGCGTCGTGAACGGAACATTTCACTTTGCAATCGTGTGCAACACACCTTCCTTTTTTCCGGCTGGCGGAGAATAAACTATACAATTCATGCAATTTTGTTATATGATTCTGTACCTTTAATTTTATATTTGGAAACCAATAGCTAATCAATATCGTATCAACTGTCTTTTCCGCGCCTAAATGACCCATTTGGTCATGGAATTTAAAAGTAAAGTTCTGTTTCATATTTTTTGGCACATAAAATAGCAAATCCGACTTTCTTTTTCTATATATAACACCGTTCCACATTTCAAACAATGAATCTTCTTGTTTACTCAATTTATCGATTAATTCTTTTATCTGATTGTACTGTAACTGAGAGACGGACAATTTGTATTTGAACGGGCTATCTTTAACAATTAAAATACCTATTGTTCTGCTAAGAGCATCTACATGTTTCATCCGATCGGCAGGCCTATAAGATATATATATATATATCAAAACTTCCTTACGATTTATAAAAATTGTTGTACCCGATTTCGAAAACACGGAATTCAACACTAGCATGTTCAACCGTCTTACCTAACACATTACCGATCGGTTATTATTGTATAATTTTTAAATATCTATGGTACATGGTTAAACACTTTTTAATGAAACCTTCAATAGCAACAGCAATTTTCGTTGTGAACCAACAAGTCACCCTCATTAACCTTATATAATTGTTTCATTTAAGATTGTAATGTAAAAGAAAATTTCTGTGCTTTTTTTGGTGCAACACAATTATTGAAAATCCTATTAATAGGCTTTCGATAGGTAATGTGATAAGAATTATCTGAGATGCTTAAAAGATCGTAAAGGGCCAGCCTGCATCGATTCGAAGTGCTTAGGACCTTCTAAAGGTCTTAATCCACCACTGGCCACTAAGGAAGTACAGAAAAGAAACATCTAACACATCGTCCATCAAACTGATCTGAAAGATTGATCGCACCGTTGAAGAAACTGCCCACGATTTCAATATCCCCGTGGAAGACCGCCAGCAAATCGAGGTCTCTAGTTTATGGGTATCTCGGCACAGCATCTCTCAGCAAGAGAGAAAGAGAGAGAGATTTCGAGGCCATTTGGCTGGAAACGGGGAATCCCGTAGAACCCTGTGGTACCCTTTTCTCGTATCTATTATTACGCCGAAGAAGATCTCCGAGCGGAGCACGGCCGCTCGCGCGAAATAGAGATTTTCAGAAACACTCGGTTCGCCATAATGGATCCCCCATGAGCTGGCGAAGGTGGTGATTTCGAGCGGGGCGTAAACCCGCCGGCAATCTTCTCCACATTATATCTCTCGTTACACCCACGTTTTGTGCGCGCGGATCGCCGTTCCTCTTCGACCATGGGTATACGTGCCTCCGCCATTATCGCTTCCGTTGTTGTGTTCCGGCGAGATCGCTTTCGGGAAACCGAGACTTAATCGTATCGCCATTGTGGCCGAGGACTATGTCCACGTGCTGCCCCCGGCAGATTGTGTGCAAATGATTAGCCGATGCGACTAACAGAGCAACTCGACGGCTAGATTTGTCCGTTTAATGGCAACTCACGGTGATCGCATCACCGGCAAACGGTACCGACTCCTGGTATCTCGATCGACGCAAGGATCGCCGTGACGAATCGATCGGTTCTCGCGATCTGCACCAACCGGTCCGTTCAAAATGATTTCCATTGTAGAATAATAGCTATTATGCATTCTAAAATGTCTATTAACAGGAGTTTGCTCTGATCGTCTAAGTTCAGAAGCTGTGGTTAATGAATAATAAAGTTTCCTTTCATATATTTATATAATTGGGTCTCGCCCATTATAAATACAACCAGTTCTCTCACGTATAATAGAAATCACATTTTTTCTTTCTTTTTGTTTTTTGCTGGTCTTACTTTAGGAATGTCGATTCTCAATCTTACCACTTTGGTATAACAGCATGTGTTTGAAATGGTTGGACATTTTCAAATTTACCGTCATATATTGATTTCAAGAACGTCGATCCTTATGTTCAGACTAGGCTGTATATATCAGTTCAATATCTAAATTGCACAAGTAAAGTTATTACATTACATATTTTTAAATATATATATCTTTTGGTTTTTAGACACAATTTACCTTAGAAACAGGTTCAAACTAGAACCGAAACGTTAGACACTATTGCAAAATTCTATTTGATTAAAAATTGATCGACACGGTCGCGCCGAAAACATTAATTTAAAATTTATTAAATATTTGATCGATATAATTGATTACTTGTCTATTAACTCGTTCAATATAAAATGTTTGAGCACAAACTTGTGCAATTTGATTGTCCAAATGGTTTCACTACGTTACATTATAGTAGTTTCAAAACATTAGTCGATGTATCCTCGGCTGTTGATCTTTGATTTTGAAAAGACAATTGATTATTTGTTAATGAATAATCTTTGCTCTTGGCGACACCAGACTAATCGTAACTCGTCATACTGAATAATAATCAATTACTTCGATGCCCCTCGAAGATTTCTAATCGATGTAGCCACTCCAAATAAACTCAACCAGAAACTGTCTTGACGTGATGTCTTTTCTCCTCAAGGAATAAGTTTGATCTCACGATGTAGTCTTTGAAACAAGTGTATGTAGAATATGTTGTTCGAAAAAACCATCTTCCCTTTCTAAGGGTTGTCCGACGACACCTGCCGCGCGATAAGTGTCCCCCGGGTTTTCAATTCCCTCAGGAGTCCCTTGGCATCGAAGGGATAAGCCGCTGGCAGGAACAGGTGGTGAATCTTTTCCCTCGGTGATGATCGCGACGAGGAACGATCAAAATTTACATCCGGGCAGCGTCCACTGGTAGAGCGATCATTTATTCCGCTTTATTAATTGATTATTCAGCGAACGATGATATATGACTGTGCGCCGTACAGCGGCCGTTACGAAGGCACAACTATCGAAGGCTAGCAGACCGTGCATAAATTACTGATAACGAAGCCCACGCGTTCTTCTCTAGATCTTGTTCTTCTTTATCCAGCCCGGTGTCGCGTCGGCCGCGACGATCGAACGGCTAAATAAACTCGACCCTGGGATTCGTTTCTTCACACTCGGTCGGGTAAACGGCCGACTTATAAATCTGATAAACAGCTGAATTATATTCATGAATAATTCGCGACGCGCCCCGCTCCGTCGAATCAACCGAGCCGTTACTCGCATTATCGTTATTGAATCAACGACACTCGACGGATTACGGCGACATAATTCAAGATCAGTGTCGCGTCTCCTCGCGTCCGTTGACTCTAATCACGCTGGAACAGCATCCCGCCTTCTCCACTCATCCATGGAAGCATCCATAAAACCCTATCTCGAGAGAAAGCACCGACTTTCTATCCTCGATTAGCAAAATCACTGGAGAATGTCCCCGGGATGCTTCGCGATTTCTTCCATGAACGATCCCATCGAGATTCCTTGTGATATAAAGTGGAATGGCCCGAGAAGCTACCGTTCTGCGACGGCCTACTTGAAACGCGGCATTCCCGATGAAGAAATAAATATATTTCAGATAGTAAAGGCGAGGATCGTACATAACATTGATCTGTTTCGCAATCGAGAACTCGCTGCTAGCTTCTACCAACTGTTATCGAGTCAAACTTTAACATGTCAGCTTACATTGTTCCCGAAGCGTTTCTCACCGTGTGATACTTTCTGTTTATCTGATAGCATCTCAGAGATTCGTGTAGCCTTCGACTTTCACGCGTTGTTTAAACTGCGAGACTCGTTATTTAGTCGCTCTTCAGCGTTTTCATCTTTGAGATAACTTCATTCAATTTCTCGAGTATTGTACCTCTTATCTATGTATAAACTTTATTTTGTTCCCCTTGGGGATACAAATCCGCATAACACAACTCCTTACTTCTCGCCGCGCTTATACATTTATCGTTACAACTAACTTACATACTAACTTAAAACCTAAACTTAACCTAATCCATATATGTATATTTATATATATATATATATGTATATGTAAAGAAAGGATACTTTCTTTAATTCAAATTAGCCGCGCTTCATTAGCCCAGCGCGACCTCTAATCGATATATACCATATCATATCTAATCGATACCAAAACATAGAAAGGTGACGTAAGCGAACACGTGTGATAAGATTAAAGTGACAAATAAAATAAAATAAAATAACTGACCTAGGAGGAATTGAGGAGAATAGACTTTAATTGTCGTTTCCCTTTCTTTTAGGTAATTAATAAATCCTTTTGTATATTTGTAAATATTGTATATACACTATATGTCAATAATAACCTCTTTCTTTTAGAGCAACATAAACTTGGTTATTTTCCTAGAAAGTCCTTAAAATTACTCCTTGTCTTATATATATGTTGAGATAGAGAGAGAGACTAC
Source organism: Lasioglossum morio (assembly GCA_916610235.2). Taxonomy (NCBI): domain Eukaryota; kingdom Metazoa; phylum Arthropoda; class Insecta; order Hymenoptera; family Halictidae; genus Lasioglossum; species Lasioglossum morio. Next base: position 2,190,306 of record OU744323.1, read on the forward strand.
ATGCTCTATACCACCATATATTGCACCATTCCCATTGCATATTGCACATTGCCTATTTACAAAATTACAAATTGCACCCTACGTCCCTCCCCTATCCTCCCAACTTGTACCTCTTATTTAACTGGTGGCTATTTGAAATTTCCTTCCTCAACCTCTTCAGCATCTTCTGCGAACGAACTTCGTCCAGCACCCAGAACATTATTCTGATACGTCGTCTATTTTACGATACCCTTTGTCTAACAGTATTTTCAAACTTCCTGTATGCTCTCGTCGAACCCTTAGGAGTCATGCGAAGATGTTTGACTCGCTACTAGACTGCGGAATCTTTATGCAAAATTGGCCGCATCCTGTGTGAGAAGAAGAGAATAAATAGAAAGGTAATTCCACGGTTAGCAACGGTGATACATGGAAAATAATGAGACAGTGATCTTTAATTTCTCTGATGATTGTGTACCGTTTCAAGTCGCTCTTCGCCATCTGCTTCCAGGAACGAATTCTACCCAGTCCCAGCATTACCAATTACAGACACGATACTCTCCATCTATCTAGGAGCTATTATCGCCTCTAACCACCTCGTCCAGCGGCGGAAGATCAGAAACATAACAAATGGAACCACAGAACGTTCTCCGAAGACCTAAGAAAAAGCTTGCCCTTAAAATTTCCTTCTCCCTCGAGATAACAGAGTGAATCCTCGATTTCTCCAGAAACGGTAATGAAAGAATGCGGTTGAGACGTGCTCGGTTGGAATCAGATGAAGATAAAAGAGGGTGATGCGTGATGCCGATTAGGCGAATAGGCGGGGATCATTCGGGGGTAGAGTCTTATGAAGGAGGGGGGGAAGATAACGAGTGACTATTTCAGATTGATCTCCGATCGCAATTAGGTGCACGAAAGCGTTTCGCGGTCGAGCCACGCGGGCCCGTAGGGGCCCGACGCGGCGCGGGCCCCGCACCCGCCCTTCCACGCTCGTTAATCTTCCCCTAAAACGTATAATTGGAGACGTTAATTGGGTTACACGGACGTGGCGCGCGGCTCGCCGAGATAAGCACTTTGTTACGTGTATCGAGGCGACAATGACCCGTTAGCCCCCGGCAGAAAAATGTTAATTAGCCGGCTGACACACCAGGGATCGGACGAACGTCGTACGCCTATGGGCGTCGAAAAATCGCGGGACTTTCGAAACCGCCCCGCCGCACTATGAATTCTATGTCAAAATCAAAGAACTTTCGATAGAAATGTGATAGAGCGATGAAATTTTTTTTAAATGAAAGCTGAAACTTGGTAGAATATGAAATAATTATAGAGATTGTGGTACGAACGCTTTTCGACCTTGAAGAAATTCGTTAAACTTGCACAAGTTCAAGAAAATTGTGGTTTTCCCAATACCACGTGTGGAAAATTTTTTTTTTAACATGCCACACATCATTTCCCGTAGATTTTTTCACGCTGATTTCAAATCTGGTCTTAAAATTTGAAATCAGCATGAAAAAATCTAAGGGAAATGATGTGTGGCACGTTAAAAAAAAATTTTCTATCAGGAAAATAAATTTATAGGAAAATAAATTAGACTATCAGGAAATAGTAGTCAATATTTGAAATAACGACTTTCATAATGTTGAGTTTTTTTCCTTTTTCCGACCACTGTGCGCCGGTCGCGAGGAACGTTCTTCTACTTGGGCTCCTCGCAGCGATTTTATCGGGCGATATCGCGTTTCACGAATACTCCCAGCCTCGGAGATTGATAAATCGATCGTAATCACCGCCAGAAACAACAGAGGAATTGTTGTTTCTATACAGGGTGTACGATTTCGTGTGTATCATACCGTTCACCCGTTGTCCGAACGGTTTTGTTCGCAGCTGCAGTGATTAGAACGTCTTTCCCTTCAACCGGTTTGCGTCATTAGCATACGTATACGCGATACTTTTCCTGATCGTCATTACCGAACCGCATTCACCTCTTTGATGACATCGTGAGCTCGCGCGAACGGTTACTCGCAAAGAAAGTATCAGTCTACGGTCGTTTTTATTAGCCCCTTGGACAAACATTTCTTTCGACCTAAAATTTTCGATGGATAAAAATTCTGTTGATCCTCCAGGACACTCGATAACAGTATCGAGACGATTCGCTACGTCTGGTAAACAAAGAAACGAGTATCTCGTGAAATATGGAAAATAGTAATAGTAACTGACGCTCGAAGCAATATAATTATGGTAATCACCGCGGTACAGGTTATTTAAACGACATAACGGTTACGCACGATTGAATGCGGAGAAAGATACGCGCGCGTAATTACATCACCTATCATTGTAATGGATACTTTATTCTTTACGAAGCGCTCGTGTTAGTGGGCCTTGCGTAAATCTTATGCAAATTTACGGTATATTTGTTCGTTAAGTTTCTAAACAAACGATAACTCTTCGCGGGTGTCTCACTTCCACTGTTGGAACAATGTGAATAATCTTCATCTTTCCTTTTGAAGATGGTATTTTACAAAATGTATTCTCCAGCTCTGTTATCGTATTGATTTCTTACCATTGAAACAAACTAAATTATAAAATTAGAATTGTCTGTTTTGTGCATGTGTTCTAGTAACAGTTACGGTTGGCCAACGTAGGGCCAACGACGAAAAATTACGTCAATGTGCCGACGAATACCCAACGTTATTATAATTACGTTAATATAAGATATTATAGTCGGTTAAGTAACGTGAAATTTACAACGATCATACTACATTGGCCCAACGAAAATCTGCACATTATTATACATTTAAATATATAACAGTTCTCTGCATCTCGATCAACAATTGTTCAAAACTACAATTAAAAGAAGACTTCGAAATATAATATATGTATATATTTCAATCGTAGTTCCAAAAAGAGATTTATTTTCATTTAAATTTATGTAGATTTATTAATTTTGACTAATACGATTAATGACGATCATCTCATTAAGTAAAATTTGTTTCTTTATTAATATACATATATTAGATTGAAGAACTAAATCCTTAGTCCTTGCAGGTCCCCGCGGGACCCCGCAGGATTCAAATAAATCCCACATCAATCACGCGGGATTAAAAATGGCGCGGGATTGCAATCCCTATTCAAAACCGAACCAAAACGTTGAAATTATAATACTGCAAAATTGCTAATTTCTGTATCTTTGATCGAACCTGTAGCGCCGACATCATATAGTGAATATGCAAAAAAGAGCGACATTTACAACGATCGCCCAATAAAACGCCAACCATAAATGCTACTAGGATACATTGTGAAACATACTTTGAAATCTATTTTTCGAAAACCGTTAAGATTTTCACTTAGAATACATGAACGATCGTAATGAACGTCCATCATACACTAAAATCATTTTTCAAAACATTTTCTTGCCTGTTTCTGAATATCACCGGTAGAAAGCGATAAGTAGAAAGATGCAGGTACTTACTTGCGAACCACCCGTTACATCCGAGGACGTCGATGTTCATAGCGTACCGAATGTTCGAGGGAACGTGTAATTTCGCGAACACAAACCGCTCCCCGGAGATTCTCTTTCCCTCTCCCTCGTTCTGTCTTTCTCTCGTTCTATACGCCGTGCGCGTGAACTCGAAACGACACTTTTACCGGGCGCGCGCGCGCGCGTGCACGATTTTTCGAACGATTCACCGTTCCACCTCCTTCTTCGGTGTCTCCTATCCGGTCAGCTGGAGAGAGACGAGCGTGGAATCGGTCAGGGTTCGTCGCGAACAGAGTGGTCACAGTGTAGCTCGTGCCCCGGCAACATCGGCTTCGCTACTATTCCCTGGTTGCACATGTTCCTCGCTATTAAGCAGTCTTCACGCTGGCCGCGTTCACCGCGGAGATAGAGGATGCACCGAGACCAAACGCCGCGCGACGATCTGCGACAAACCATTCACAGAAATCAGAATCGCGAACTGTCTGAATAAGTCTCACATTTATTGTATAATTCGATAAAGAATTAAATCAATGTTCTATCATCCGTGTAAATTGTTCGTCTCGTTTGAACGTCAAAGGTTCCCTAACACCATGTCGCAGAGTGTACTGGTTCAGAGGAAACTCTCTTGGGGGTAAGGTAGCCTCTAATATTACTAGAATCTTACTAGAAAATCAGGCGAAAACAGTGTTTGCGGGAAATAATTGTTTGTCCTTATACGAGCATGTTACGAGCTGTGTCAGGGCTCATTCTAAAGAGGAAGGTTGATCGTAGGGCGCTCAGCTCACGATTTAACGAGATTATGTTTATATTTAATAATATGAGCGTCCAAAGTAGGGAAACAAAATCGAGACAACCACCTTTAGGTACCCATGTATTTTTCTAATTCAAAACAATTTTTCTGACTCGCCTCATGACCAGAGCGCCCTACGATCAACCTTCTAGTAATATTCGAGGCTACGTTACCCCCCTAATCGTTTACGGAAATCACTGCTTTGTGGAAACGCGATTGAACTTTCTAACTAAAAAAGAAATTTACATCAGAAGGTGCGCGACGAGCGACATGTTCAGGCTGTTCGAAGGGGTTTCGCTGGAACGAGGCACGTCGGATCAAAATATACGACGGATTCGTGACACGCGGTTATCGTGTGACAGCTCGGTATGCGTGGACGCGAATTCTTGGCGCGCGACAAACAACGTAATGACCGGCGATGTTAATGCCGACGTGTTTCAACTGACAACGGAACGAAGCTAATCGTCGACGTCGACTGCGAGACATCCGTGCCCCGACAATTTTTCACTGACGACACTACCGAGTTCGCGTTAACTTTCTCGACCGACGGGTGAAACTGACATCTCGGGTCGCGCGCCTGTCGAATTTTGATTCGCCGAATTCGAGCCTTTGAATATCAATCAATTTCTGTTCTAATATCTATTCGAGAATGTCCGAAGAAAAGATTTTGCTGTAACGGTACAAGAAAGAACCGGAGATAACGATCTCGTAATCAGTCCGATAGTACCAGCGTTAAAACCCCTATAACGGTGCTTGCACGTTTTCATTAACTGTCATTAGAATTTCTTTCAGAAATGAATTCGGATAAGCCTGTCCACCGGGAAAATTCGAAATCGTACGAAGAAGAGAAATGGTAGTTCCCATTAAAAAAAAAAACACTAATAGAGCACAACGATTTCCGATTTACGAATATAACATTTGAAACAGATTCTGCCCGGTCGTTCGAATTTTATTCGCGCAACAGCGCCGGCAGCGACGCGACGCACACAACAATGTTCCAGAGGCAGAAGGCAGCGTGCCGCGATTCATCGCGGGGGCATTGTGAGCGGCGAAAAAAGCAGATTCCCGGGGAGACAAATAGTATCGAGGGAATGTATCTGCATGCAGAAGCAGGCGTTATCGGGTCGAGTGATCGACTAAAGAAAGAAGCGTTCTAGAGTTACCTTCTGACCGGGCAGCAGGTCCTCGGCCGCCGATCGAAACCGTGAGGATCCTTGTCGGGTCTCAATCTCTCTCTTACTCTCCCGCCAACTTTATTTCCAGCGAGATCGTTTAGAAAATCGTTCTTTTTGCGCCCGAGTAGGCCCGTGTACGCGTGTGTCGAACGCGAGAAGTAGAATACTGTGGCGGAACCCCTAGAGGCGTGCGAGACTGACGATACTCGGACGCACGTCTCGAACAACCAGGCACCGGTTTCCGAGGCTTGTCCGATTCGCGTGGGTTAGCCCACGATTGTTGGCTCTCTCGCGCGACGTTCGCCCGGCCTAAGAAGAGTACTTAGTTCGCGTAGTTGAGTGCGGGCGTAATAAGACTGGCTGCTGACGGCGGTAGCGCGGTTCGTGCCCGCGAGCGGCAGCAGCCATGGAAGCCCCTCTACCATGGGCACTCTCCTGCAACTCCTCCGAGCAGGCCAGCCAGCCATCCGTGCCGACTCGCCTGCCTACCAGGGCCCAGAGTGGGCCCCGGCACCGGAGTCCCATCCTGAATCGAAATGGTCGCTTTGCTTTCCGTGCTTCGCGCGAATCATAAGAGGCCTGCGCCTCGGGGCCACGCTTCGCTTCGGGGGACCGAGAGGGGTCCCCACGTGCTGGATTTCGCCCGCGGGCTGCACCGTCGATAAAACAGTCTCCCTTCTCCGTGTGCCCCTCCTAGCAACTTTCGCTCGCCCGCGACCAGAAAACATAGCAACCAGTCCTGGACCAGAAAATAATGTTTAAAGATAGATAACAACTGTGTAACCTACGTACGACCGACCTTATTTTAATAACACCTATCTTTATACTAATATGTAGCAGCCAATTTTAGCTATCTGCTCCGATAAGACTATTATCAACCGTGTTACGCGCTTTCTTCCGGCTTCGGCTCGGTGGAGAACGGGGGTCCAAGCTTCCGCAGCTTGCGCAGCAGAATTGGCTTCGTGACCAATGCTTTTTCAATCGACTCGATCAACACCTGTTCCTGATTGTACGGCGGAAACGGCATTCCCTCCAAGTTGTAGACGAACACGTTGCCATTGATGTCCGCGGACACCAGTCGTTTGCCATCTGCCGTGAACTCGACCATCACCAATCTGTCATTCATCGGCGACAGGGTGACGGACGTGGGCGTGTGAATTTTTCTCCTGATGTCCCAAATGCAGATCTTGTTGTTCACGATACTGACAATGATCGTGGAGTGCGTGGGACACCAGGCCGCGTATCGCACGCAGGCCATCAACGTGGACAACGTGATCAACGGCTCGGTGAGACCTTCGACCCATATTCTGGTGCACCAATCGGCGCCGCAAGTCAGGAAGATCTTCGGGCAGAACGGGGAGAACATTATCGAGTAGATTGGCCCGTCGTGCGCCAGGAAGCTCTCGATGTGCTGATACAGGTAGTTGGTCGAGCACTTGTAGACGCAGCCTTCGTCGGAGCCGACAAAGTAAATGGCGCTTAGCGTCGGGTGTCTGCGGAGCACCAACGCCCCCGGACTCCGATTAATCAGCGTATCGTGGCCGACGCAATAAGAGGTTCTCGGTACCCCTGGCAGCGTGCCCTCTATCCTGAAGATCGTCATGATGGTGGTCGAGATGAAGTTCTCGACGTACCGGTAGCAAAATATATGGCCGTCCTGGTCGCACGTGTAGATCTGCTCCTGGTAGTCGAAGTGCTCGTCGCCGACCCACCATTGGACCTGCCATTGTGGCGAACAAGACGGTGACGTGATCCTCTCGCTCCGACGGATCACGTTCAGTTGAGTGGTGCTCACGTCGATCACCTTGATCTGGCCGTCGTAGAAACCGACGGCTAACAGATTCGGCCGATCGCGGCTCCAGTCCAAGTCCGAGATGGGACTCTCGAACGAGAACCAGCGACCCGGCCGGATGGGATTCTTCGCGTTCCAGATCAACACTAATCCGTCCTTGATCTCCGAATTCTCACATGCCCTATACCCCACGGCCAGTATGTTCTTGTTGACGTAACTCCAACGGAACGCAGACACTGGTCGACCCGTGCTCATTTCGCAGACGTGTATCCACAACAAGTCCAAACTGTAAGTGAACTCCAGGTCCAGGCTGCAAGGATCTTGCGTGATCAATCCGATGAAACGCTTCTGCGCGTGGATGAAGATATTGTTCGATATTATGCGCTCCATCACCCGCACGGCGTTCGAGAAATTCGCGTTGTGAAAGATCTCCTCCAGTTCCTCTTCCGGTACCTTACCTTTGTTCTTATTTTCCATCTCCGGCAGTTTGTCCTTCATTTCCTAATCAGAAGAAGAACAGTGAGGACATAAGTAATGTAGGAATTCTTTCGAATTATAGTGAGTTTTAGCGAATGGGGACAGTCGAGTGCAAAAGGTTCCTCTCTGAAAGAATCAAGGGGAAAAAGACGATCGTGCAGACCTCCTCGTGCCATAACTGCTCCATGCTCTTCACGCTGTGCACAATCAGCAGGTTGTTCTTCTCTATCATCAGCTCAGGCGCGGCATAGGTGTCATGCATCACCCAATTATTCACGAACGCCGCCTGATTTCTCCGTGTGGTTGAATGGAGGTACGTCCCACGCGATTTTGTGAGAACTTCTATGGTCTGCGTCTCGGCGTCGACTAGCTTCCTGTTCGATCCAGGACCGGTCGTCTTGTACTCGTACATCTCATTCTCCTCCTTGATCGCCACACCATCCGGTGTACACAGATCGCCTGTGTATGGTAGCATCTCGAAGATGAAGAACGTCTCTGTCTCCCGGAGCGTGATCTTCACGGTCTCGGGACGGCATGGGAATATATTTGGATCGATGCTGTGCGAGAGAAAGAAAATTAGCACAAGGAAATCCAAGATAGATGCAACTTAAAATAGTGAAGAGAAGTTGTTAAAAACTACAATTAATGTTATTGGCGCACTGGTTCGATCAATTGGAGACAATAAGCAAATCTGCAAAATATCACATGCAATTTAATTCAATGTTTCGGTCTAAAATACCATTTTCAAGAATGTAAATTTTCCGTATTGCGTCTGTAAGAATTTTCGGGAAGGCGTTTGCCTAACCATATATTAATTAATTGATAAATTTTTACAGACGCAATACAGAAAATTTACATTCTTGAAAATGGTCTAAATTCAGACCAAAACGTTGAATTAAATTTCATGCGATATTTTCCAAATTTGCTTATTGTCTCCAATTGATCGAACCAGTGCGCCAATAACATTAATTGTAGTTTTGAACAATTGTCGATCGAGATACAGAGAACTGTTAGAAGTTGTTAAAGCAGTGATGAACTTTCTACTTGGCTCCTGTTCTCTACAATCGATGCAGAATATTTCTATTTTGCATAACGATCCGGAGTCTACTGATAAGATAAGCATGAAGATATCCTGTGTTTAGACTTCAGTACCAGTCTGGAAATTACCTAGGAAGATAAAACTGCGACGGAGCTCGGTCCTCGTCGTCGTAGGTGGGCAAGTCTGTTAATTGCGTAGACCAGAAACTCTCGAACTGCGCCGTATCTATGATCCCCGATCCCGCCGGGACCGAAGAGGTCCTGACCAACATGGACGAACTCTTCTTCAAATCGCTGATCTGCGAACCCAAGGACAATTGGGTGCTGCCAGCTCGGTTGAGTCCGATCAGTTCGAAAGCAGTTATGTTCCGTTCGTCGATCGGACCGTAATTCGGATGGGACAGGAACTTCGGCGTGACGTCGGTGTCCTCGTTGATCACGCGAATCGAATGCCGTTGATGAAGAATCAACGACGCAACATTCTTGCCGAAGGTTCTCCGTTGTTTCCCGACCGTACCTATCTTCAGCTTCGAGGAAATTGGACTCTCCAATTTCCCTGAAGAGGTCAACAGCGGGGACCCTAGATCCTCTGACTTCATTCTGGGAACGACCTTGAGATTTTTACGGGTGTCTTCGGTGTTTTAAAGTACGTTCTGTTCGTGCATCATCGTGGTGGAATCAAAATTCATTTAATTCATTTCCTTCGTTTCATATATCGCCAGTATTTATTTAACGAATTATCTTGGGACTGGAAAAAAGCGAGTAGAAAAAGAAACTTGTATAGTCGTGTTTTTTCTTTTTTAAGAAACTAGCAAACATTTAAATCTGCATATATATATGTAGGTTCAACGTAAATCTACGTTGTATACATATATTTACATTTAGGAAACGTAAAGTTATAGCGTGGTTGTAAAACCCGGACGTTTTGTTCAAACTACATTCTTGCAAAGTATATTCAAACAATACTAATCTATTCATACCTGAACTGATAACTCTTCGCACAAATTATATTGCAACGCATGACGTATTCTATAATGTAAACAGTGCTCGTGTTTCTAATGCCATGGTGATAGGGAAATCAATTTCAAGGTAACCGGTAACTCCACCGTTACCTTGCAAATTCCGTCTGCGACATCTTTCAATGTTTGCATCGAATGTATCCGTCACATAACGAGAAAGATTATTTCACAGGAAGGCGCGTGGTTTTCGTGTAAATAAACTTGAACGCGACATCCTCGAAACGTTCGAACGAATTTTCGTGGGTCAGAATTGGTCCGAATCGCACGGTGATCGAGCGTACTCTATCGGTCGAACGGGGAACCATCTTGAACGGTGTTGCTCCAGGTAGGTCGATAAAATGTCGAAACGGTGTACGGCTGCGACTACGGCGTTAATCAAGTGGTGGTTTTAAAGTGACCATATTAATATTACGGATGGGCAACCACGGGCTCAGTCGAAGTTTGCTCCGATAAAAATAAAACGTGAAACCGTGTAAGAGGTTCGTTGATCGAAGTTTGTTCGTCATCGAGAACGTCCCGGAGCGGATAAGCGGTGACGCTTCGTCGTTCAATCTCTTACGTGTTATTCCGAACATCCGTTTCGCGAAAAATCATGAAAATTATTTGATGGAACTTGCGCAATTGCGACAGTGGTGTACGTGATTACACGACCGATCCTATTTCGAAAGAGAGTGTCGAAGTTTTGCGAAAGGGTAACAGCTCGTTAAAGGGGGCCCCGCAGTCAAAAGTCCGAAGTAAGTGACACGAATTATGTCAGCAATGGCAGACACTGCTCGATTCAGATTTTGACGGGGCTCGCGACCTTTGTTTGCCGAAAAAACATCGTCAGAGCCCGATGTACATCTTCGATCGTCGCTCGATCCTTCAACTAATTATTCGGATCAGAAGGACACGGCACCCTAATTGACAGATCGTCGGCTGGATCGATACAATTGCAGTGTAACGTACGGAACAACGCGTCGATGCTATTTTTTGCTTCTACGTTTCTTATTGTAGAACATATGACTTCCGATCTCGGGTGCATGATGCATCGAGGATCGAGAACGGACACGGAGGATACGTTATCGCATGATCGCGAATGCAAATTCGCGCCGACCTTTTAACAATATGCGATCTTAACCTTCCACGTCTCTTGATTTATTTCGATGTTCGACGATCGCCCGTTTGCCCAATTACGTACCTCTCTATACACTGTCAGATTGTTTTTCTAATATCGTTTTTTTTTTTCGTGATCGTAAGAATGTCAATGCCAAACGATAAACACCTGATACAACGAAATTCTGTTCCCTTATCGCCACGAAATGTGAGAACGTCAAATAACTAGTGCTCTCGTGTCCAACGAATTCTTTTCTTTTTTCGGTGTTTCGTTTTACAATTAGCACTTCTCCCGTACGATTCTGTGTTGTATAGTAATTGTAGGCGGGTTGTTTTAAAGAAAACATCCGTCATCATGAGCACCGCGAAAGAAGAGGCAGGCCCATCGAAATCATGGGATTCTACCACAGGGGAACCGGAGGTGGATAATCGAACCTTCGAGTGCAATATTTGTCTTGACACTGCCAAAGATGCAGTCATTAGTATGTGTGGACATTTGTTTTGGTAAGAACATTATGTATATACAATGCTTGTTATTGTAATACAATACAAACTATTGTAATCGTTGCGACGCAGTTGGCCGTGCTTACATCAATGGCTAGAGACCCGTCCACTGAAGAGAGTGTGTCCTGTTTGTAAAGCTACGATCAGCAGAGAGAAAGTCATTCCGTTATATGGGCGTGGAGATACAAGGCACGAAGATCCTAGGTATATTTTCCTTGTGTTCATATATTCTATAACAGAAGAGTCTGTGATCAGAAACATCCTACAAGTTCACACTCTGCTAATACAATTATTACTTATTATTTATTACAATTTCTTTCAATTAAATTCGATTACTCGCTTAATCTAGATTAGGTTATCTGAATGTTTATCATTTTAATCAAGCTACTCTCTGAACCTAGATTAGAATATCTGGGTGTTTACTTGGTATCAACTCAAATAATCTAATATTGTATCTCTACTTTTGTATGGGAAAACCATTTCTGTTCTGAAGCAAAGATGAGCAAGACTTTTCAGCATTTACAAATTGTGTTTTGAAAACACGGTTGCTTTTCTCTTTGAGATACTCATAGACCATTTCAATTTCAGGAATAATGTTCCACCACGTCCAACCGGACAGAGAACAGAACCTGAAAGTAATGGATTCTCAAGTTTCGGGTTCGGAGATAATTCTTTCATGTCATTCGGTATCGGGACATTTCCATTTGCATTTTTGACATCGACTTTCAATTTTGGGGAAACACGACCGAGCGCAGGTAAGGTGTAGCATACAAGTGAGCTTGAAATAATTCTGCAATTTCTTTAGAAATATACAGGGTGTTTTCGAGATTGTGGGTAAAACCAGAAAAGAGGTTGTTCCTTGTCAAAAGAAGTAAGTGAACAATTATAAAACAAAATTGTTTGCAAAAAATATCTCTTTTTAAATGTACTATGATTTCAGAAGCACCCTGTATATATCTAGGGAAATTACAAGATGTTACGAGCTTCTCGTGCACAGATTATATTTGAGATTTGTATGAAAATGGTGGAGATTCACGTGCTTGTTCTTGTGTAGCTCCTACAGGAACGTCACACTACGAAGAGGAGCAATTTCTTTCAAAAGTGTTTCTATGGGTGGCATTGGCATTCATCTGTTGGCTTCTGATGGCATAACATTTTTGTTGAACCGTATTTCTTGCTCCATATTTTGTAATGTTATCCATCTGTTGGATCGATTCATTACACTTTTATGAATACATCAATCTTTCTCCCGTTTGTGTAATTATTGTTACTCACTGTAGTAACTGTGCCTGCTTGAATAAACAAACGGGTTTTAATTGTTTTAGCTTATAACATTTTTACATGTACATACACTTTATTTTTAATCTTTTGTGATTACAAGGAATAAATTTTCTATATAAAACATAACACGAATCGATATTATTATTGGCAGTGTAAGAGTGGTATAAGTTTGTCACCTCTTGTATTTATGCTTTCCACCGAGTACGCATATTCAAGCAGGTTTCTTTTTTTGTAATGGCTTTAGAAAATCTGGAATTACGATATTCGTGTATATATATATATATTATATATGTAAAAATATATCACATCTAGACATGTAAGATATTATTCACTTTATGCAAAAAAGAACACACACACACGTACACATACACATGTGTAATTTGGATCTTAGGAAATCCTTATACATATAGTTTTATTACATAATCATGAAACTAGTTTTAACGAACTGCAGAAAACAAGTAATGTATATAATCTAATTTTTAAGTGAAATTGATAACACAAGCAAACAAAATAAGATAAAAATTACATAAACATAGTTTATTTATTTTAGGTTTCATTTGCGATAATGGTTATGGAATATAGTTGATAAAAATGAAAAAGGTAATTACAGTGACATAAAAGAGAGTATTGTAGAACACGAATATTAATTTTCAGTTTACACTTTGTATCGATACTGCTTCAGTGACTGAACTGATAGAAAATTGACATTCCACATGTAGTTCCATTATCTACAAAAGCCATTAGATATTATAAAAGAAAAACCTTTAAATGTATTTCGTTCTAAACAAAACAAAAAAAACCGACCGTTGCTAATGTTGTTTGTTACATACAAATTGTAATTTCTTTGACAGTCAGACATTGTATATTGCTTTACAAGTTTATTTAATAATATATAAACGCTATAATAAATATAAAATAAATGCATTAATCATGTCTTTGATGAAACTTCTTGCCCTTATTTCTCAATTTGCAAACGTGGTAGCAGTTTTAAATAAATCAAGTCGTATGAATACATCAATCGATATCTTTATTAGAGATCATAAGCAAACACTGACATTAAAAGAAACGTTTATATCAAAATGCGATTGCCGCAAATTATATATAGTACATCACAAAAATGGAAATTGTAACTTATCCTACATAAATTTAATATATATTAGATGACTTAATTGTTGTAATTTGGTATGTTATCTCTGACTTAGCGGTTTCGTTACTTCAAAATTCTTCACGCTTCTTTCAGTGAAAAGTGCTTATAAAAATAAGTTTCTGCTAGAATAATAAAACAACGTAACTTGTGCAGTACATAAACAAAGTGTACTCTACTACATAAGTTTCAGTTGCACACCAGGCCCAGTTGCGACGATTGTTATTTCTTCTCAATCGAAGCATTTAAGTGTTCAACATTTGCTGAAACAGAACAACTAAAACTGCTATGCAAGGGAGCCCAAGTACTCCATAATGATCGAATTTATAACATTATGGATCTAGTCGTTACATCACAGATTGCAGCTCCAAAGGGAGACAATATAAATGCTCCCTCATTTAGACGAAAATGAGGAAAGATAGTAGAATGTGCGTGAAAAGATCTCTAGATTATTCACTATTTTGTGCCTTAATTGTATTTCTACTGTTAATCACGTGAACGGAATTAGAACATATACCTATTTACAAATAAATGTAAACCAATGGATAGATACATGTTCATGAAAGTACCATTGATTCTGCACTAAGCCCTGCAAAAGTATTCCCCAAAATCATAGTTATTCTAACACTAAAAGCATTATTAATGCGTTGATTCTCTATATCTCATCCTTTACTGGCTTTCTGTTGAAACCTTTAGAAGTTAACAAATTGTTGCATTCCTCCCGAGTTAATTTCGACAGTGGTAGCCTTTCTATTTCCTACAAAAATACAAAATATATAAGTACGCTATGACATACATTTGTAAATCGATTATTTCAAATATACCTCGTTGCTATGGTCGAAAAGCACAAGTTCTGGATCTGCACCCTGAATGTGTTTAAATTCAACGTTATTGCTGTAGGACACTGTAAGGATTTATATTAAAATATGCACAGAAAGTGTTTTCATTACTCCCAGAAATTATAAAACATTAGCTGGCAAAAATATGTTTCTGATAAGTTCAGAACAGAGGTACAATTCAAAATCATGAATATATAGCTGTTATAAACCAGTCTCCTTGGATTTCAACGAATGATTGCAACCCGTACGGTACAATTACCAATCTTATGTAAGGATATATGATTACTTATCCTTACATGAGAATCCAAAGATCATTGAAAAGCAAATTCAGAATTTGATTATTTTTTATGAATTAATAGAAATCGAAAAGCTATGCGATAAATAGATGATTTTCGATTAAGGATACTAAGTAGGCACGTCTTTGTAGATGAAGTCCTTTACGTCTGGAAGACTGTTTAGTCTGCAACCACCGCAGCTCTGTAAACATATTTGTTGTGATTCGAACGTATCGTGATTTTATACAGAAATGTGAAATACCAATGTAACGAAATTTATGTATAATAAAAATATATGTGTTTCGTACCTCAACCCTTGCCGATCCATAATAATTGCTCGCCGAATCGACGTTCGAAACCGCAAAAGCAAGTGCGAGACAGTAGATGACAGCCACCGCAGGAGCCATGTTTGCTATACTAAAACCGGAAGTTCTATCTGCACGCATCATCATTTTTCAATACTGCAGCGTTAGCCGAAAAATCGTTATAATTTCTTTTCAAATTATTTACACGGCAACGCCTGTTGCATAGTAAATTTAATAAATATAATATAATTTTTTTGAATGAAAAATCATTTTTTGCTGTTTCGTTAACGTGTCTTGGATTTTATAATTACACCGTATTATAATACATTATGTAATTTAAATATTTTAAAATACATACATTTTCTTAAAATACATAAAGCGTGTATTCTGCGGACAAATTATTTAAATTTGTACGAAAATTGATGCTATTAGTGAATTGATTTGAACGTCTATTATACATCTTGCGCAGTACATACATAGATTTCATTTGTGTGAAAATGGCGCTTTCTTGTGCAAGTAAGTTTTTCTTCTTTCTAGTAATATTTTTCAATTAGATGTACGTTTTATACACGAATCTAGAATTCGTATAAGTAATTTGCAGCGAGATATTTGAAATTAATCGTGTATTTCGGTAAATGGAGCGAGCGTAGCCGGCAAATACTAAACATAACCTAGAACGCTTCACATTTCTGTCGATGCCTGTTGCAAGTAAATGTGTTTTCAGTTTCCAATGAAGTGCCGGAGCACCCCGTAATATCGCCTGTATCAGGCTCGATCTTCGAAAGGCGTTTAATCGAGAAATACGTGAATGAAAATGGAGTGGACCCTATAACAGGAAAAGAATTGACCATCGAACAGCTTATCGATGTCAAAAGTATGTTATTATACGTGTATTTTGAACAAACCATCTTAAATCATTGCATAACTCTTACATCTTTTCACAGCTACTCCGATAGTCAAGCCTAAACCACCTAGTGCCACGTCTATCCCAGCCCTATTAAAAATTCTGCAAGACGAGTGGGATGCTGTGATGTTACATTCGTTTACACTTAGACAACAGCTCCAGACAGCTAGACAAGAATTATCTCATGCATTGTATCAACACGACGCAGCTTGCCGTGTGATCGCTAGACTTACAAAAGAAGTTACTGCAGCCAGAGAAGCTTTGGCTACTCTGAAACCACAGGCTGGAATCGTACAAGCTACCACCATTCCTCAACCTGTATGAAAAACACATTATTCTTAGATGTAGGGTGAGAGCTCTATTACAAACTATATTCCTTTACAGGCAGTCGCGGTTGAAGCTGGTGGCACTGCAGCCCAACCAATGGAACAGGCTGGAATTACTGATGATGTGATACAGAAACTCCAAGAAAGAGCCACAGTGCTCACTCAGGAAAGGAAACGTCGAGGACGTTCGGTTCCTGAAGATCTGATGCCTCAAGATAGTATTCGCGCATTTCAAACACTCGCATCACATCCTGTAATATTTCTTTGTTTGATTTAGCTAGGGATCACACGAAAAAATTGTCTTCATCTGCTTATCAGTTCATTTATTTTTGTTGTTTCGTGTGGTCCCAGCTTTATTCTACCGAAGATGTCTGAGCATATTATCACGATGTTCGTTTATTCAAGGGTCTTCACTCGGCCAGCGTGCCTGGCATACTAGCATTGGATATTCATAGCGCAGATACTAGTAAGATTCTAACTGGTGGTGCAGACAAAAATGCTACAGTATTTAACAAAGACACGGAGCAAGTAGTGGCTATATTGAAAGGACACACGAAGAAGGTATAGGGATCATTCGTGCGATTCGTACGTGTCGCGAATCTCCTGGTACTTATAGATTGTATTTTTCATATCACTAGGTTACAAGAGTAATTTATCATCCTGAAGAAGATATAGTAATGACCGCATCGCCCGACACTACAATAAGAGTATGGAATGTGGGCACTAGTCAAACAACCTTGTTGTTGAAGGCTCACGATGCTCCCGTAACAGGACTCTCTTTACACCCGACTGGCGATTACTTGTTGAGCTCGTCACTGGATCAACATTGGGCATTCTCGGACATTCGTACTGGAAGATTATTGACTAAGGTATATTATACGAAAGGTGTTAATCAATTTGATATAGTCTAATGTATCTATAATATACTTTATCCTAGGTTGCCGGTCAAGTTAGTCAACCATTAACTACGGCACAGTTTCATCCTGACGGATTGATTTTCGGCACCGGTACCGCGGACTCTCAAGTGAAGATTTGGGACTTGAAAGAACAATCGAACGTAGCTAATTTCCCAGGCCACTCGGGGCCAATTACAGCGATCAGTTTCTCGGAGAATGGTTATTACCTGGCTACCGCTGCCGAGGATTCTTGCGTGAAACTTTGGGATTTGCGTAAGCTAAAGAATTTCAAAACTCTTCAGCTCGAAGAATCATACGAGGTCAAAGATATTTGCTTCGATCAAAGCGGAACATATTTAGCTGTCGCTGGAACAGACGTGAGGTGAATACGATGCACAATTGATCGTCTGATTTGTCACTGAACTGTGTTACTACTTATTTGTATTCGGTTTCAGAGTATACTTGTGCAAGCAATGGCAAGAACTGAAAGTGCTCAACGATCATACAGCTGCCGCGACCGGTGTCCGTTTTGGAAAGCATGCACAGTATATAGCATCGACTAGCATGGACAGGACATTGAAACTTTACGGATTACCTTAAGACAATGGACTCTTTTATAAATACTGATTTTTATAAATACTGCGTGATAGGAAAATCGTTATTTAAGTCGTTTATTGTGTATATTGTCAAATCGTCAGAATAAAAGAAACGCGAGTCGGAAAGGGAAGATCCATGTCCTTGTTCTTTCAAGTTACATGAACTAACTCTTTCGGTCTCCAGTGAAATAGGAAACTATGGAATTATTACAGATCTGATATGGAAATCATCAAATTGGTTTACAAATACTGATAAATAAATACTCTAATTTCCGGTCCATCGGAATGCGGTTGAGGACAGTACACACAGGACTCTGATATAAATTTATTTTATAAAAATAACAAGAATGTATCTATCCAAATATTTAGCCATTCTTTTTACAATGTGGACCCAAAGAAATAAACTTGTAGAATAATTCCTCGTGGACGCATCCTTAAAATTTCGACAATCGTGAATTAGAACATTTCTACGAGTACCTTGTAAATCTAGTGTTAATAATTTGAATAAGTGTTGGGGCAGAATCCATGAATTTTTAAATTTAATGTAAATGCGTAACGAAAAGTGTCCTAAATAACGCACGGGACGTAAAATGAAATTGAATTAAAAGAGCAGCGCGGGCCAGTTCAATTTACATGGTCGACCTAATGGCGCCACTAGTCACGTGCTTTTTAACCTAACCTAATATCCTTTGTCCTCGATAGCCAGCCCCGAATCAAATTAATAACAATGGCCGTCGTGCTTGATTGTCATTCGGTGGTATACACGGATTATGTGACAGTGAGAAACGTGTGGTCAGTGTCAATCGCTGGCGTGCGCTCGGCGTGATTATCTCGCGGATGAGATCAACGTGACGTATTACGTTGTCGTGCGAAAGGATGTTTTTCTAGTGAGTGGTCGTATCGCAGTGTCAACTAGTAACCACGGATGACCAGCTGACAATGTTTTGGCATTAGCATAATTTGGTGGTTCGCGGCCGTTCGAACCTGTCTCCAGGATGTTCAAAGCTGAGGAGTCGTCCAAAGACAGCTTTCTTCAGCAAACGAAGGCCGCCAGGGAAGAAAGAGCCCACGAGAAGGACAGAGAAGTCGCTGTCACCTTAATTCAAGCTTATGTTAGGGGTTGGTTGACCCGTAAAAGAATACTGTGAGTTCTTCGTCATTGAATCGCACTCGAATAATCCCGAATCATTCCCCGATCGCTCGTTGCCCGCTGTAAACAGAATATTTGTTTAGTTAATCAGTCGACGACAATTATTTACTTACGCGCTCGGTAATTTTCCATTGGCTTGCCAAAGCGCGTTCGTGTCGCATTCGAATTTTTTATTTAACCGTTCTCGTTCGTCGTACACATATATTTTCTGTATATATTTATTATAGCTGAATAGAGAATGACATATTTTCAGGGAGGACTTTGACACAAACTTCCTGAACGATGGTCGTATGGAAAACAAAACGGAGCTGAAACCGGCGCAGCACATGTACAAGATTATTGCTAAATTTTTGTATGTATATAAGAAAGAAAGGGATCAAGGAAGAATAGAAAAATTGTGTAGGTGTGTGCATAAAAGAGTGCATAATGTATCTTGTTGCGTGCGACACGATGAAACCAAGTAATAGTAAATATTTTCAAACAAATGTTTCAGATATCTAGTGTCGACTCTTGATTCAAAGTCTTTGGAGACTTCGTACATAGGTTTGTTGATCAAAGATCGCTACATATCATGGATATTGCAGATGAAGAAATTGCTACTTTATTGTCTGAACGGCTTGGATAATCTCAATCCGAAAGAACCGTCTGATCATAAATCCATCCTTTTGAGATTAAGCACGTTGATTAGCTTTACATCGCCGGCAACATGGGCGATTCAAAAAGTGGAGGGAATGGAAGTGCTGAGGGCCGGGATGAATCAACTTTGCGCCAATATAATGGGCCACCTAGTCAACAATGGATTTTACCCTACTATGCAGGTAATTGATAATAACCGATCCGAACATGCTTCAGGTTTATTCAGTTCATTCGTTTTGCCTTAGGCTTTCCTGATGAAGGGATTGGGTAGAAAGGAAATTGCTTTGAAACCGGTCACCCTTACAGTAGCAGTTACATTGGCGATGAGGCCATTAATTTCTTCTCAAATGTCGGACAAATTGGTATCGCTGTTTTTAATTAACGTTTTCAGTGTCCCTGCACTGGTCTATCACCTGAACAACATTTCCTCGGAGGTATATCGTCGAACGCTGTAGCACTAAATTCTGTTGTTAAATCGTTTACTAATTTTTACACATGTTTAGTGTATTTCATCGTTTATCACCTACAATTTGTTCGCTCGAAGCATGGACTTGTTGAATTCTGAGCAGAATTTAAAGATAGTTTCGAACGCGTTCGAACGCAGCTACGCACTGTGTTTATTAGCTAATTTAATACACTTGGCTAATATCGAGAGAGAGGAGGTATTCAGGGAGCTATATTTTCCTTCTTTCACGGTAAATATTTATACGATTGAACGTGCAATCGCCTCGTTCGAAAAATCGGTGTTAATTTGTTGTAATGTATCTCAGTTTGTCGTAACGAAAATGCTGGAAGCATGTCAACAATACGTTGTCGCGAAGAGGAGCAATTTAACGCACTGGCACCCAATTCTTGGGTGGCTGACACAGAAGATTGACAAAACATTGCAAGAACCCATACCGTATGTAAAATTACAGTTGCAATATCTGTGGACGGGAAGAATAGTTACACAGTTAATTGGTAAAATAAAATACATTGTCGTTAAAGGGTACCTTGATCGAACTCCGATTATATTCACGAAATTTTTGTGTTAGGTCAACCGTTAACGGAACTCATTGAAAAAGAGATACCTCCGTCGGTAGAACATCAAAGCACATCTGTTGGTACTAACATTTTTAGAAGAGCATTTTTGGAAGCACGTACAAATAGGAATAATAATACTAAAAATTATAGAAAATTGGGAAGTCCAGAAACCACTAAAATAGCTTTAATATGTTCCTTGTACCAAATTGCGTTGCATACACTTACACAAATGAAAATGGAAATATTAACCGGTACGTTTTACACGAATACGAACAATCCTAATAACTAGAGGCATGCGATTCTCGCAGACCTCTACTAATAATCCATTACTAATCGCATATTGTACTTACAACGACAGGCTTATGCTACCACGATAAAATTTTGTATCACATGTATTTATTCCTTGGAACACTGGGTCCACACTGTGGTCTGAAAGCGTTTCTAGACCATCTAGCTGCTAACACGAAATGCACAGCGCCTGAATTTCAAATGTTGATATTGCTCTCGGATTGCATGACACACTACGTCACGTGAGTACATTAAAATACATCAACGGTCCACATATATGAAAGTGATAATACCCTTCTTTATTTTTAGAATCTTAGACGACATGGAAATGTACGAGCACCAAGAACCGTTCAAGCTTTCCGACTTTGTCACGATATCATATTTTTTGAATCAGTTTTTATACAAGGCTGTGCTGAATAACTTATTCGGTGCGTAACTTACAATTTGAATCTGCATTGCTCGCACGGATCATAAGTGGTTTAGCTACGTGCTGATATTTTAGATGTTCCAGACCAGAAATCGGTACCTACCAATCCTCTGTTCACCTCTCTTCACACATTGTTAATGGCAATCTATCGGCGAGACTGTAGACGAACATTTTGCCCAGATGGTCATTGGTTGGCCAAGGTAAATCAAGAAGATACTTGATGGTTTATTAAATGATACTAAATTAAATGATTTTTCCCCATAAAACAGGAAGTCAGAGTTTGGGAGAAACGCGGTGCTGCTCTTCTTCTTTCGAAGATGCCTCACGTCATTCCGCATTCTGAACGCGTGGTGCTATTTCGCAAGCAAGTAGTCAACGAGAAAGCCGTATTGGGTTTGACAGAGAGCGCTTGCAACAGTACCATAACAACGCTGATCGTTGTCCACAGGTGCGTACCTAGGCTGTCACTCATTGTCAGAAAGATTTGGAGCGAAATCGAATCGAGTACCTGTTTTCAGGACGCGTATAGTGGAGGACGGATATCGTCAGCTAGCTATGTTGCCTTCCCAGGCGTTGAAAGGTTTGATCAGAGTGCGTTTCGTAAACGAACAGGGTTTGCCCGAAGCCGGCATCGATCAAGACGGAGTGTTCAAAGAGTTCTTGGAAGAAACGACGAAGAAAGTTTTCGATCCATCCTTGAATTTGTTCAGAGCTACCACCGAGAATCGACTTTATCCATCTCCGACGTCGTCCGTGCAAGATAATCATTTGCAATTGTTCGAATTCGTTGGCCGTATACTAGGCAAAGCTGTATACGAAGTAAGTGGCTATTGAGTAATTCGATAGCACTAGATAGAGGTGTGAGGTTCTCGAAAATTTCAGGGATTCTCGAATATTCCCAAGAATCTAACAAATTTTCGGGTTCTCGCACCCCGCTAGCGCAAAATCTTTTGGGAAAATATGGTAAATGTTATATTTCTCAGGGTATCGTTGTGGACGTACCTTTCGCCTCATTCTTCGTTTCCCAATTTTCTGGGCAAACTGGTGGGGCACTGTACAGCTGGTTAGACGAGTTGGCTTCGCTAGACAAAGATTTGTACCGGAGTCTCACTCTGGTGAAACATTACAAGGGTGACGTTAGCCAGTTAGAATTGACTTTCTCTCTCGACGAGGACGTTCTAGGCAAGCTAGTTACGCACGAATTAATTCCTGGAGGGCGAGCGGTGCCGGTCACTAATGAAAATAAATTCTACTACATACACTTGATGGCTCATTTCAGAATGCACATGCAAATCAAGGATCAGACGGCTGCCTTCATCAAAGGGTTCCGTTCTATAATTAATCCCGATTGGTTGGCGTTGTTTTCAACACCAGAAGTAAGACATATACTTTGCTCACTACCTCGACGATCTCGGCAGAGATTTTCACTATGACTTGTTCTTCTTCTCAGCTGCAACGATTGATTTCGGGCGACAATGTCCCATTAGACTTACGGGACCTGCGAAAGCATACGAAATACTATGGCGGTTTCCACGATAGCCACCGCGTGGTGTGTTGGCTGTGGGATATATTGGAGAAAGATTTCTCGGAGGAGGAAAGGGGCATGTTCCTCAAGGTATGATAATTTTAAAAACAAAAAAAGGACCTGTTTTCATAATTTCAGAGAAATTTCATAGACTCTTATTAACGGTAATGTTTCTTTTGCTTTGCAGTTTGTCACCAGCTGCTCCAAATCGCCTTTGTTGGGCTTCGCTCATTTGGATCCACCTTTTACTATCCGTTGCGTAGAAGTTGGCGACGATGAAGACACGGGTGACACGATCGGTATGAAGACTCGTATGTCTTATTTATTATTGGATTAACTCAAACGTGGTATACATGTATATTTTTGACGAACAGGTAGCGTGATCAGAGGATTCTTTACAATTCGCAAGAAGGATCCGCAGAATCGTCTGCCCACGTCGTCCACATGTTTTAATCTACTTAAACTACCGAACTACCAAAAGAAGAGCACGCTAAGAGAAAAGCTGCGTTACGCGGTCACCAGCAATACCGGTTTCGAACTGTCTTAAACTGGACGCGATTGAAAAATCGGGGTGACGTTGTCGTCGCTTAATAATATCTAACGAAAATTTCTACATAGTGATCGAGTGGTGTCAAGCGAAGACAGAAACTGAATCGAACGGTGATACGGCAGTTCGTAAACACTGGTCGTGCGACGTTCAGGTAGAAGAAACTGTTGTGCGTTGAATCGAGTAATCGCACAAATTTTACGAATCGTTTGTGTGCATGAAGTGAAACGTTTCTCACATTTTCGTTACCTTCGTAAGAGATTATTAACACTTTTATTTACCTCTGCTTCGATTCACGATCAAGGGAAAAAAATAATGAACTGTCTCCTGGTATTCTTTGAGGTTTTTAAATGAGATTTTCAGTATATAACAATTACGGGGCTCGCGTACGCGCAAATAGATGCGCGCCTTCGACAATTTTATTTCGACACCGATGTTACGCCCTTCTTCAATTTTTAATTCTATAGAATTTCTCGCCAAATGAATAGATTACTTACGGTGTAAAGCACACTATACCTCATGAGCTTAATATTGCTAATACTTGTGCGCTTGTTAGTACATAAATACCATGGATTAATGTTAGACGATTAATAAAAGCAGTAACAAACACGCGAGGCAAACGTTAAATCCACGTACCCGGCGGTGTCCAGCGATCGATCGAAACGAGGTTTCAAATTTTAGGAAAGGGTTTACGAATTTACGAGAGTCCGCGGCTTCGTTATCTGAAAGAGAAAGAGTGAGGGAAACAGAGAGAGAGAAAAAGCTATTTTTCGCAAAATTTTGTACAAATTTTTCACAAGATGCACGAAGAAACATACCGATCCGAGTTGAAGTAGAATGATCACGGGCGCCGCTGGGTACAGAGTCTCTCATCGTGTACACGTTTTTAACACCGTCGGATCGAACAAGTTTGCGATGTTTGAAATCCCTGCGACTATATGCACTTTGTACGGGCCAGACAAGCGTTGACAGAGAAGAAAAATGGGAGCACGAGAACCGTGTTATCTGCAATATAGCGAGAAGTAACGGATACTAGAGCGAAATTTATTTTTCTCACGTTGATCGCGTGTTGTTTCGGCGAACCAGTGGCGAGAGAAAGAGAGAGAGAGAGAGAGAACATTGTCGACAGAAATTCGGTCAGACCAAAGAGATAGGGAGAGAAAAAAAGCCTATGTAGCGCGAGAAGAGGTGATTCGAGATTTGTAAAACCTTTTCATATTTTCCTACACGATCGTACATTGTAAGTTTTTCCAGGCCTGTATTCACAGATTATACTCGCGTCGCCTAGAAATAAGCGAACGATCAGGCAGCAGGTAGGCGTGTTTCTAGAAGCATAATTGTAAATCGTAAGAATGAATTAGAATTAAACGTGTACCAACTAGTTTGTTAAACGTGCTCAATGCGATGAAAAGAAAGAATTATTTAAATTGCGTACAGGGTGAACGAAAAAAGGGATAAAACACGAAAGGAAAATTACGAGCACGATAACTTTCGCCTTTGTTACTTTTGATCAGAATTTTAATGGATTTTTGCTACGTCTCGTGTTGTTAATTGTGAATACATGCCTCGCTGATATGCGGTACAATTGAACGAGAAAACAACAAACAGATAATACTCTCCTTTATGGGTATAGTTATCACTGGAATGATACATGTATATGATAAATGTGGATATCGATACAGAGACATGGTTATACGCAATAAAATGTCAAACAAAACTGTTACGGTTGTAAGATAAGACCGACAAATCTCCGACACCCGTATACGCGACGAAATGGATCCCACGTTTTCCTTTGCAACAATAAGAGCGCAAGTTAACAAAAAGAAAAGAACACCTGGAAAATAATCCATCGATTTTTTCTTACAATCGTATCAAGAGCAACAACTGCGCTTTGTAAATCGCTGGTTTCAAACTATTCGTAATTACGTAGCATTTTTTATAATATGTAAGTTGTCACGACGCAGCAGAGGGTGGAGAACAGTTTTTTTAATTTAATACGTTCGACAGTGATTCGCAACGATCCTGTAAATATACACGTTCGTCTGTAACGATACTCGTCAACCGTCTGTTTCATTAACCCTATACGAATCTACCATTTTCATGACGAATAAAACGTTCTTCGATCATCCCGGTGGTTCACCAATTTTCAAAATGTCCTCCCTTTCGCGGCGTAATCGGTCAACGGGGATGGCTTTAGCAATGTTTATTTATTACAACTAGACTGCGGATCTTTATGCATTTATATTAAAATTAAGCAGACAAATTTCAATGATTTCTCCTCTATTCAAATCACCAAAGGAAGAAACAAAATACAATTTGGTTTCTATTTCTTGCAATCGATGCAGGCAATTTTTACTTCGCCTGAAGAGAGATCTGTAGTCTAAGTATAACTATACTTAGTATAGTATAGTATATATATTATATAGTATAAGTATAACTATACTATAACTAAGTATAACTATCATTAGTTTTCTAGACTTTTGGCGGCTAAAGATGTATCATCTCTATCGGTTCGCGTTCGCGAGGGGTGTTTCGAAAAAAACGCGAGATCATAAATGAAACATAGTTCGTCGCGCTGAAGAGTGTAACGTAAAAAATTATACGAGGCATCGTGCTAGGCAAGCATTTAATGCAAGTAATTCGCTACGAGGGAGCACACGAGGGTTAATTAAATTACAAAGTACAAAGGGTAAGAAGAATAGGTAGGTTGCATATCGGCGGTGGTATTCGCGAAGGGGTCGCAGGGATCGGTGTGCGCGGCGGTACCATTGCGCAGGTCACGTGACCAGTCTTTGTGAGCAGCTGGCGCTGTAGACGGCACAACTCGGCGCTCGCCTTCCCCTTCGGTTTAGTGGCCAGCAAGCCTTCGTTGCGTGAACACGTGCGTCTCGTTCGTACCGCGACGATCCCTCCATCGCGGGCTAACGCGAGAGACTCCTTTTTTCTCTTTCTCCTCCCTCTCTCGCTTCTCCGTGTGTGCGCGCGCGCGTGTTATTTTTTTTTCTTCTTCTTCTGTGTGTGCGTGCTTCGACAATATCTGGTACGAAAAAGTGGCAGTGTGTTTCTGGCTCGGCCGTAACACCCGGGGACAGTGATAAAGCGAGAGAGAGAGAGATCGGTCGGTGGTCAGCCGCGAGAAAACCCCACCGAATATAATCGTCTCGGTCATCTCTTTCCTCGCGAAGCCGGAGTCTCGTCGAGTCTTCGCCAGTGTTACTCCTCGTCGTCGTCGTCGTCGTGTTCCTTTCTCCGTTTTCTTCTCGCGCCTTGTTCCGTGTTTCTTACGGACAAGCACATCGCCCCCATCTCCCCCTCTCTCTCAACGCCTCCATCCGTACGCGGAACGCGAACGTTATGAGGCCAGCTGAGCGTAACTGACGGCGAAGAGGGAGCGAGAACGGCTAGCGTGCGTGTGTCAAACATAACCTAAGCGCGTCGCTCGTCCGCCGATGCATCGACTGCCCGGACAGAGAGGAACGCGGTTTCTGCATCCCAATTGAACCACGAAGCCGACAGAGCCTCCCAACCGCGTTCAACACGCCTCTACCTCGCGGACCAGGGATCAACCGAGGAACTGTCGCGTCAGCGTTCGTCTCCTCGACGCATCCGAGACTGACACGCAACGCCCCGGAGAAAAACCGTGCCCACGAGGACATCGACGACTACCTAGTTCGTTCCCGACGAGATCGTTTCCGTGGTGTCGCGTTATCGCATCCGTCGCGATAAAGGACGCGATCACACGGTCGCTGCACGGTTCGAGCGTGCGGTGTGTGTCACGGAACCTCGTTTCCTCCGACCCTTCCCGCCGTGCCGCCGAAGCGCGGGCCATTCGAATTTCTGGTAAGAAGAACGTCGCGTTCTATAAATCCAGTTCGCGAACAAAGTCGCGTGTAATTGAAATCGACAAGCGGCATCACTTTGCCTGAGAAAGAGAGAGAGAGAGAGAGAGACAGACCTTGTCGTAATACTATAAAACGGTGAACCGCCTCGTCCTGGACGAATGGTCTGATCGGTCGCGCGACAAGAGCCGCAGAGGCAAAGAGAAGAAGCGGTCGTCGGCGCGCGTAGTTTTACCGGAGTAGTTGTGCGTCGAGTGTTGTCCCGGTGTGTCCCAGCCGCGGGGACAACGAACCCGAAGTATCAGGTGTGTGTCCCCGTGGGATTATAATTGGTGAACAGGAGTGACGGCGATCATCGGTCCTCTTCCGTTTAGACAGATAGTCGAAGCCGCGTTTGGGATAAACGCGGTGGCGAGGCGTGTCGTCTGTCTCCGGTTCTTCTTCCTCGAGGAAGCAGAGACGGTGGCGGTGGCGGTGAACCAAGGAAAGGGTTGAGAGAGCGGAGGTTAGCCCCCAGGGAGAGCGGAGGAGAAGTTTTTTGATGGCAGTAGTTGGGCCCAGCCGGCACTCGCGGGTGTCCATGTCGCTGGTGCAGGGGGGTGGGGCGGGAGCGACCGGCGGCGGCGGGACAACGGGGGCCCACCCGGGGCAAGCGGTCCTCGCCGTTGCGGCTGCGGCCCAGGCACCCCCCACCTACTACCACCCCGCTGCGCCTGCACCCCCGCCGCCGCCACCGGGCCAGGATCCCGTTCAACCCGACAGACCCATCGGATACGGTGCCTTCGGCGTTGTTTGGTGAGTAATTGCACGCTTCGTTCTTCTTTTCCTTAACCGCATTGCTTCGCGATATCACACGCTTGTCTACCGACTCCGTCTTTCTCGCGCGAGAGACCTAACTTAACAGATTACCGACCGGTGATTATTGCATATTTTTGAAAAATGTATGGTACATGGGTAAATTTTCATTTAGCATTTAGTATGAACTAACTGACTCACCCTCAATAACGTTGTCTAATAGTTTCATTTAAGATTGCAATGTCAATGAAAATTTCTAGGCTTTTTTTGGTACAGCAGAATTATTGAAAATCCTATTAATAGGCTTCCGGTCGGTTATTATTGTATAATTTTGAAATATCTGTGGTACGTGGCTAAACACTTTTTAATGAAACCTTCAGTAGCAACAGCAATTTTTGTTGTGAACCAACAAGTCACCCTCATTAACCTCATATAATAGTTTCATTTGAGATTGTAATGTAAAAGAAAATTTCTTTGCTTTTTTGGTGCAGCACAATTATTGAATATCCTATTAACTCTTAGCACTCGAGTGGCGCCTCTGAGGCGCCATTAAAAATTGCTATACTATTATTTAAATAATTGTTTACACTATCAGATATGTCGGTATCTAACCAATTACTACACATTTAAGTATTGTATGAGGTATTATATCAATTTCATATTTATCAAATTTTAAAAATCATAGAGAATAGAAATGTTGTAGTTCTCGTAGGATCCGTATGTATTGTAGGATCAAGAAGATCCAACCACAAATAAAATATTTCTCATACAAACGCTGCAACCCCTTTTCACCTCCTTAGGGTTTGAATTTTTTTAAATGCCGAAATACGTGTTTGATTAATTATATCAAAGAGCAATAAGACCAAGTTTCAAGCAAATCGGATCGAGAACAAAATATTCCTCATACAAACGTTGCAACCCCTTTTCACCCCCTTAGAAACCTCCATGCAAAATTTCAGCTTTCTAGGTCCAAGGGTTTAGCCTGGGCGTTGATATGTGAATAAGTCTCCACCCTCAGGTTCTCATGTATTTTTCTAATACAAAACGATTTTTTTAAATTTAAATTACGAGTTGAGCACTCTACGATCATCCTCTCTCTATCAAATGAACCTTTGTGCAGCTCCAAGTATGCTCGCATAAGGATAAATAATTGTTTCCCACAAACACTGGTTTTTTCCCTTAAATCTTGTAATATTCAGAGGCTACGTTTACCCCCTTAACACTTTACCTACCGAAAGTCTAGTAATACTATTTTCAATAATTGTGCTGTACCGAGAGAAAGGGTAGAAATTTTCTTTTACATTGCAATCTTAATTGAAACTATTAGATGACGCTGTTGGTAGTTTAAACTGAGAATTGCTGTTGCCATTGAAGGTCCCATTAACCCTCAACCGTCCTTCATTTAATAAACTGAATTTGTCCCTCAATGTCAAATTGACACGGTGATGAAAAATCGGTAAGAAAACGAGGTAAATAAGTTATTTTTCGATGATTTTTTATATTAAAATTGATGACATTTACATCTTAGGTGTTTCGGTTATTTGTTTCGCATTAAAAAATTGAAAGTCACCAAGTTTCAGACAAATTTACAAATAACAGAACAGTATATTTCGAGAAAACTGTGTCAAATTGAGACGAGGGACGGATGAGGGTTAAAAAGATGTTCTGACATGTACACGGACATAGGTTTTTCTAACTTTTTCTATAGTCACCGATCGGTAATGTATTTCGCTCAACGCGCAAATGTATTGTTTGAACTTTGATGAAATATTGTACCCTATGCTCTACACTGTCCATCGAAGGTCTTCGAAAACAACGGGGCCAGGTCACTATTGTGAGGAACAAACGAATGACCATTTCCTTATCAGGAATTTCAATTATCATGAATATATCGCATGTTAAGCATGGAAACTTACAGCGATTTTCAGGGTAGTACAGAGAACTTTGTTCAAACGTTTACCTAAGAGCTGTATGCTATTTGTCGAAGGTTTTCTCGATTCGCACATTACCGAAAGCAACAAGCCGGTCACTATTGTGACGAACAAGCGAATGACCATTTCCTTATCAGGAATTTCAATTGTCATGAATATATCGCATGTTAAGCATGTAAACGTATAGCGATTTTTCAGGGTAGCAGTGAGAACTTTGTTCAAACGTTTACCTAAGAGCTGTATGCTATTTGTCGAAGGTTTCCTCGATTCTCACGTTACGGAAAGCAACAAACAAGTCACTATTGTGACGAACAAGCGAATGACCATTTCCTAACGAAGAGGAATTAATCACCGTGGCGATGTCAAATGGGCGGGAAACAATTTATTAGCTAAGAATTTCATTTGTCTGACACGTTCGAAAGTCGCTCGAGAAGTTCGAAGATCAGGTATATAATTCGAAGACTATTGATAAGTCGGTGCATTACCTGCGCCGTTTGCAAGTCGAACGGCTAACAATTCATTCTGCAATCGTTTCGTCGAGGAATTAAGTTTCTGTGAAGGAAGTTGACGTCCCGAAACAAGGTCAATTACGACCCGTGCTATAATATTTACAATACCATTTCAAAACTCTGTTTCTACAGCGAAGTAGTTCCGTACAGTTGTTTCCAATGTCACTGTAGTCGGTATTTCGAAAGACGGGATTAGTAACAATACTGTGTCCTACCTTCTTTTAATCACTCTGGGCTAATAACGGTTTGGGTTGGGTCGGAACGACGGTTGTACAGCTGTCTCGATCATAAACGAGCGTCAATATGGAGGTACAAAGCACTCGGCAATGAAGAGAAATACTTGACCTCTCGCTCCCATCCAACGACTGTAATCACGAACAAATAACTACTTTTAGACTAGATACAGTTTTGAAAAATTTTAAGGTGGGGAGAAACTTTGAGCTAATTAGCGTAACTTTCTCTCGGGACGATGCTCCACCCTAAGACTTGTTCTCTCTCTCTCTCTCTGTGTACCTTCTTCTCCAGTAAACGCACGGCCGTGCATCTCGGCATGTGCATAAATCGTTGCTCTTTTGCCCCCTTGTGCCCCCGAGTAATTTGCGAGTTCGATAAGCGGCAATATAAATCTCTGTGCCGAGTTTTTGCCTGGTCGAGTTGCATCCCAGTGTGTTCCGCGCTCCTCTCGCTGTTTCTTGCCGGCTCCCGCGAATAGGATGACGTATTGTCGCGCGAACTTGTTTCCATGATTTATTCGCGTTTAAGTAGCACTCGGTGCACCATTAACCCCTCACGGTCCGAGGAATTCCTTACCTTCGGCTCGATCGATGACGTCAACGCGTTAATCCAATTACATTTCAACCGCTTTGATTCCGTGCTGCGTCGCCCCCGTTCCGCCCCCAATCAGCCGCGTCGACTTCTGCTTTACGAGCTGCGGCATCTTCGTGCGAAATAAAAAAATTGTTCGTACGAATTGCATGCTAAGGCTTGTGTCCCGACTTTACCTTTCACCTGGATCGATCACGTGATGCGCTTGATTTTTTTATTATTATTATTATTTATTTTAAACGGACCGAAGTCCTTTTATACAAATGTATGCAGAATTATATAATATGACGGAAAAGAATCTTAATCTAAAATTCATATAATTATTGACAGCGCGAAACTAAGCAAATATAGGTACTATTAACGAATAGTACAGTGCAATTTCATTTTGAATGCCTGTAACGTGCCATTGAAAGAATCAATATTATTATAAAATGTGTTTTCAGCTAGCAATAATGCGATTTAAAAAATTTTTAAGTGAAACTTCTTTGCTGAGGGTAACAATTATTCTGATCCAACAGAAGTCGAAAGTCGAGCGCGAAAATTTAAACTGAGAATAAACGGAGAAAAATAATTTCTTACCCCGATGGGATTCGAACCCCGGTCCACCGATTGGGGACAACCAACGATCTTTAGAATGATAGCGAACATTTTGGTATATATCGCAACGAATAAAATGCTCGGTAGTAGGATCAAACGAAAAGGTTAAAAATACATGGTTATGTTTTTTTTTAATCGTACACGTGTCCGGTACTGTCGAAGAGAGGGCAACTTTTTCTTCCTCCTGATCTGGCGACTCCGATCGCAAGAAACAGAGGGCAAAGCCGGTTTCCCGGTAATTTGTAACTTTTCAAGAAGCAATTAGTGTAGCCACATTGTCGGTACAACACTCTCCGATACGCTTACAAAACCAGTCGGAACGGTATCAGCAACGATTTCGATAATTGTAATGATTATTTCGCAATGATGCCGCGCGGAGATTGCAGCACGCGGTTAGGGGCCGTTGGGTTTCCGGCTGCAATCTATTGCAACGCGTCACAGAGATTTCTTCACGGCTCGGGATCGAACGTTATCGGTAATTCCCCGCTTTCGATATTCGACAAATTACCATCGAGTCCGAATTTCGGCGAATTTCACGGCGGCGTCACCGTCGGAATTATGGCCGGCGGTCGTTCCGGATCATTAGGCCCCCGGGACTGGTTCTCCTCGAACTTTGCAAAAATTCCTTCGTGTCTCTCCTCCCACCCGTGCACACCTGCAACGCGCAATTACATGATTTTTTGCTTGCTCGCAAACTAAATAAACGTCTATACAGACACTACTTTATGAACACGCACAATTTAATATTAATACAAGTCTTTTATTATTATGGCTAGGAGGGTGAACAGCTAAACTGAAATATGTTTCTCTGTAAACAAAGTTTCCAATTTTATTCGCTATTTTGCAACAATTATTTACATTATTTACACTCCTACCTGTAAACAAAGAAACGATAAAATTACAGTTTACAATTTTTTTTATTTATTGAACCACTGAAACCTATTGTAGGTTTATTTCGACTTTAACAAAGATACACTAGTTTTACAGTTTCAGTACATTTACAATATGACTAACCACTAGAGATGCAGATCACAGTCGTGTAAAAACTGAATAATAAATTCACAGGTTTTGACATTTGGTTCTGCAAAGAAGAGGTCCGCTTTTAGTGGTAAAAAAAATTTAATTTTACGTGATTTATTTACAAGTTTAATTTAAGAGTCATATAAAATATGAGTATGAATAAACAGCACTGCCATAACACATGATCCAAGTCCTCGGGGACTGAGTTACACAGAGAGGCAGCTAAGTTGTAATGATTGGCCGTGATACGATTTACAGTGGAAATAAAGCTCCTTTTAAAAGAGACATCTTGAGTAAACCAGGGAGATTAGGGTTAAAGAATTTTTGAAAATAATGAGTGCCCTTGAAGGAGCCTTGCTCAGTGATTGCAGAGCTAGTGTTGAAGTTACCCTTTAGCTTGAAATGACAGGTGAAATCAGTGAAAGGAACTTGAGATATGTCCACTACATTAGCAGATGTAGCAGATTTTGCAAGGGAGTCAGCGTCTTCGTTTCCATACAGAAAAAAATTTGATAGTTTGCGAGTTATCCTGACAGAATTTCACATATTTCTTCTTAATATCAAAAATGAAGGGATTCGTTTTGATTGAGAGGCTAGTGCATTGTACAATTGTAATAGCCGAAATAAACCTATAATAGGTTTCACTGGCTCAAATTAAAAAAAAAACTGCAATTGCAACAGTGAACCAACAAGCTTCCTTATAACGTTAATATATCCTACCACCTCTTACATTTTCCTATTAAAATCTCGTTAATACCGAAAAAATTGCGAAAGTTGAGAGCAGAATTTCGCGACTAATTAAAGCAACAGAGTTTCCCCAGCAGGAATTAGCGAACGACGATAGTCACGCGTACGTGACATCGGTCTCCCGCGAGAAATCAGAACTCGCGGGAAGCACGTGTACACGGAAAACTCGAAGACACACAACCGCGAGTTTGCACGAAACCAAATTTCCCGCGTAAACAGAGACGGTGTTTGCAAGCGAATTAACCCGGTTACAGCGCGGGGTCCCGCCAGAATTAAAACGAAATAAGGAGAAACCTACTCGTTCGCCTAACTAGATAACGACGACGCGTGAAACGTTCGTTTAATCACCGAATAATATATCACGTACGAAAAATCTGTTGAGACGTTTATAATCACGCGGCAATAATCACGCAATCAAGTAGCGACACCTTTTACGCATTTCGGTGTGTCGCGTCGGTTCCTGCGTTTTTGTTATTCGTTCGTTGTACTTTATCATGTACGCGTGTCGTTCTGTAGCCGCATGGTCGGCATTACAAATGTTACAAATGTAATATTTATTTATTAAGTTGAAGTTTCCCGCGCCTCTCATGCTCCACGCACCTTTTAACCCTTTGCACTCGGTTGTCCCCTCTGAGGCACCACTAAAAATTGCTGTACCATTCTTCAAAATATTGTTTACATTATTAAATATATCGGTATCTGATCAATTACTGAACATTTAAGTACTGTATAAGGTAATGTACCAATTTCATATTCATAAAATTGCAAAAATCATAAGGTATGGAAATATTCTAGATCGGAAGAAATGTTTAATTTTCCAGTTAAAATAGCTCCGAGTGCAAAGGGTTAATCAATTACCGATAGATGGAACGAGATACGATGAATGAAAGAATCGAGGAAAGACGGATAGAGAGTCATGACGAGATAGGGCACATGTGCAACATTATAAAGAAGAGAAATTTAAGAACAAGAAAGATATTATAAACGAAGTAGTCAAGATAAATAGAGAAGCGATAATTGTAAACTGTGGCAGTGCTGTTTATATGACTCCCAAAGAATTTAAACTTGTAAATAATTTACGTAAAATTAAATTTTTCTTACCACTGAAAGCGGACTTCTTCTTTGCAGAAGCAAATGTCAAAGCCTGTGAATTTATCTTTCAGTTTTTAAACGACTGTGATCTGCATCTCTAGTGGTTAGTCATATTGTAAATGTACTCAAACTGTAAAACTAGTGTATCTTTGTCAAAGCCGAAATAAACCTACAATAGGTTTCAGTGGCTCAATAATAAAAAAAAAAAATTGTACAATGAGTTTACAGTTTTAGTACAAGTACAATTTTAATAGCCGCTAGATATGAAGTTTACAATCGTTTAGGAACTGAAAGAGGAATTCGCAGGCTTTGACATTTGGTTTAGCAAGGAATATGTCCGCTTTTAGTGGAAGGTAGAACTTAATTTTACGCAGATTGTTTAATAGTTTGGTTCTTTGGGAATCATATAGCATACACTGCTATAGGACATGGTCTAAGTCTTCGGAGTAGAGGTTGCACTTACAGCTGGATTCATTGACAAAATTCACGCAGTACAGTGAGGCCCAATTGCTGTTCGATTCTTGTTCATCGTAGCAAAGAATTTGTATTTCGCATAAAGATTTTTGGTCGGCTCGAAAATTTCACGTCCGATCGAGTCGATCTACCGGGCTACAAGAAACTTCCGATTATCCGATCCAACCAACTGGTCAGCCTCAAAGCGAATCCAATTTCCACGGCTTTCCACAACCGTGGTTCGCCTTGACTCTCTGAAATGGCTATGTTTCTAAATAAGCGAACCTGCGATCTGCGCGCACATTTCAATGAGTTCTTACTCACCTGCAAAAATATCTCTTAACAACGCTCTTATCGTTTCAAGAGAATCTTATTTCGCCGTCTTAATTACTGCATTTGTCCATATCTTTACAGCCTGGAAGGCTTGTGGCACAATAAAGAATTTAACTGCTTCGTAAGTCGTACCAAAAATGAGAACATGGAAACGAAAGTTACGAACAAAAATTCTTGTCACGAAAGTAGAATGGAAGTGTCGCCCGATTGGTCTGCAATCTACTAATTAGAGATCTCTATTTCACGTGTATCCAAATACACGTGTACACGTGTACTATTACACGTATCCATAAATACACGTTTACTATGTCCAATGGCGGATCTGACAGTAAGCGGACTAAGCGGCTGCGTTGGGCCACGAATTTTAAAGAAATTTATATATTTCAAAATAAATTTGTTCAATGTGTAACAGTATGAAATTTTCCATTACTTTTCTCTTCTGTTAATAAGCTTAGTATTCTCGCTACATCTATTTCTTACTTAAGCTTGAGGGCCCAAAAATTTTTACCGCTTGGGGCCTCCACTTGACTCAACCCGCCACTGGGCTCCGGGATACCATTGGGCCCCGAATTCGCAGCATTCATTTTTTTTACAGTGAAATTCAATTTATTTACGAAAAATTAAGTTTAGGAAAGATCTCTTGCAACTTCTATTTCTTACTTAACCTGAGGGCCTCAAAATTTTTACCGCTTGGGGCCCCTCCACTTGACTCAACCCGTCACTGGGCTCCGGGATACCATAGGGCCCCGAATTCGCAACATTCATTTTTTTTACAATGAAATTCAATTTATTTACGAAAAATTAATTTTAGGAAAGATCTCTTGCAACTTCTATTTCTAACTTCAGTTTGAGGGCCCCAACATTTTTATCGCTTGGGGCCCCTCCACTTGACTCAACCCGCCACTGGGCTCCGGGATACCATTGGGCCCCGAATTCGCAACATTCATTTTTTGTTTACAATGAAATTCAATTTATTTACGAAAAATTAAGTTTAGGAAAGATCTCTTGCAACTTCTATTTCTAACTTCAGTTTGAGGGCCCCAACATTTTTATCGTTTGGGGCCTCCACTTGACTTGATCCGCCAGTGACTATCTCACGTAGATTTAAATACACGTGTGTTAACGTGTTTTAATTTTTAGGATACAGTTACTAATTGTTGAAAGCAAAAAAAGGCTATAAAAAATTAATATCAATGTTCTAAAAATTATACGAATTAAAATTAATACACGTGTATTCAAATATAAATACGTGAAATAGTACACGTGTACCCGTATACTTAAAAGTACACGTACTGTGGTACGTGTATTTAAATACACGTGTGTTATTAATACACGTACAAAACCACGATCTCTATTACTAATAACAAATGAATGAAGACAAGTTGAATTATATCTGGAAATCGTAGAACCATTTCGGGAAATGCCTAGCAGAATGAATTAGCAAACTGTATAGTTGTAAAATGATCGCAATAACGGTAAAGTTCTTTGGAAGAGCTCCTAGAATTCGAACCGTTTGTACGTTTGCGCTCGTGGATAAACAATTCGTCGCTTCCGAAACGCGTTTCTTTCAAACCTCTCGGCGAAACAGTTCGCCTTTGTCAAGAAAATGAACGGCGGAGGATTAGGCACAATGGGGGGAACCGTTCTCTTTTGTTTTCTTCGCTGTGGGTTTATACCTGGTTGCCAGAGGCCATAGCTTTCGGTGGGTTTTCGTTAAACACCGGACGTGATGAAAATGGCGACGATCATTTAAGCACCTAGGTGTTGTTGAGTCTTGTTTCCCTGTGGGTGGCATGATTACCGTTAGGTCGATTGGGCCCAACGTTTTCGGACATACTGGTCTCGATGATCGAAGCTTATCTTGCTCGTTAAACCAAACCTGCGAACCTCCAATTTTATGACCGTCATTCTAGTATTTTATCATAAACCGCTGCTACGTCCACCCAAAAATTTCCCCGAATTTCGTCGGTGTAAAATTATTTCGGAAAACGCTTTCTTGCCGGACCCTAGCGAGTCGTAATAATTTTTATTTGCCTGTCGACGCGCAACGCGCACCGCGATAAAAAACATCGATTCGAATCGGAGCGATATCGATTTGTTTTCTCGGCAAACAGAGCATTCGATTCCTCGTTAAACGCAGCGAGTGTTGACTCTGGACTCAGACGTTGTTGAAAAGTTTCACGCTCGATATGCGATCGACGCACGCGAAACATCTGAAACGCTTTGTCCAGCTCGACTTTCCTTCTTCACGGGACACGAGGAAACGAAAACAATTATCTCGAATTTGACGCGTTCGCAATCCGACTGCAATACTGTTGTTTAGTGATGGGCACCAGCGACTAATTTCAACTATCGACTAATTATTATTTAGTTGCTACATACTATCGAATATTTAGTCGATAGTTTTTAGTCGACTGAAATTTTGTTTTAGTGGTTACGTCTAGATTGCGGGTTATCTCTCACATATCATTATTTATCCTTTAATAGTAATGCAATATAAAGACAAAGTGTTAATGTACTTTTTAGAAAAATATCTGTCATCGACAGATATAATTATAAAATACTACGACGAAACTTCCGTTTATAGCAAAAATCAGAATTCGATGAAATTTTGAAAATAGGTTCATTTTTGACTAAAGTGACGATTGCCAGAAGGATTTCTCCGTTTCGAAAAATTTTTTTTATCATTTCAATGTTGCGCTCTAGCTTACCTTCCTTCTGGCAATCGTCATTTTAGTCAAAAAAGAACCTATTTTCAAAATTTCATCGAATTCTGATTTTTGCTATAAACGGAAGAACAGCCAATACTACTTTTTCTTTAGATTATGATTACAATTTAATAATATAAGTATTGGTATTCAATAATTGTATAATATTACTAGTATAATAATTGTTATTTCTGCTTATTGAACGAATTATTCGATATCGCTAATAAGTGAATGTATTTGATAGTAAATCTTATAAAATCTATTCAAAACTCCCGACCGTTAAAATTCAAGTTAAAATAGCTCGACGACTGATTCAGTTAACTGAATTTAATCGATAGTTTAAAAAATCAGTCGACTGAAAATAGTAGTTGGCTACTATCGATTTAGTCGATGATACCCATCACGACTGTTGTTCGATTCCGTTTTCGTGAGAATACATTGAAGGTTGAAAAATGTAGAGAAGTTGCTCAATGCTAATCGGTGTTCGAATTCGGATAAAACAGAGAGAGAGAGAAAAACATTTTCAACCACGATAGATTAATATATCTTGTTGGAAGGGGTTGGCAGAACCAATGGGAAGGGGTATTTGAATTTCCGTTGAATCTAGAGCCGGTGGGAGCTGCGAGGCAGGAGAGATTTCCGTGAAAAAGCGCGGGAAATGTATAGAGCCGGGCGTCAGCGGTTTCCCGAGGGATGAAGAGGTGACGTTGCGGGGGTGGGAACGGAACCGGGATCACCATGGCGACCGCGGCATTCCGAGATAAGGCGGAATCGTGACCAGATTGCGTATAGGGGCTCTCTCGCGTTTCTAAATGAAGGTTGCGTACCGATCCCACGGTAGCCGTGCACGTATAACGTTGCATAACGCACCTATAGCATTCAGCTGCGAGTGACGCGTTTCTGACGTGGCCTGCGATCGAGGGATTTCTGCCCCCAATCTATACCTATCTATCATTTCCTCGTAACCGCATTCTCATTCGCTGGCCATTTATTTCAATCCACAAAAATCACGGAAATCATTTAATATTGTACATTATTTTTAACAGTATACATTTCTTCAAAGATCGATATTAATCAAATTCTGAACATAGATCGACACGTCGAAGAATTTGATTAATTGCAGAATTGCTTCCAAGTAAACATTTGATCAAGCTAGTACGCCGAGAGCATTAATACATCTTTTTTAATTATATCATATTTTTATATCATCTTATTTATATTTTAAATTATTATTATTATTATATACGGACTGAGGTCCTTTTATACAAATGTATACAATTTTTACAGTATAACTGATAAAAACGAAAAGAAGACATAACAAAAAGAAGAAAAAAAAAGAAAGTAATAATAATAAAAAGAATGGACCGTAGACTAAACAAATAAGTACAGGTATGATTAACAAATAGTATTGCGCAATTTTGTTTTCAATGCCTGTAACGTGCCATTAAAAAAATTGATATTATTGTAAAACATGTTCGAGCTATATCATTATACATATCATTAATTGTATTAAATATACATCATTAATTACATCATAATTAAACAAATTCTACGATCGATAGAAAAGAACAATTAATCAAATTCGTTTGACTCAAATCATCGGTTGTAACAAAAATGAATTTATATGAAATTTGCTCACGCGGTTTGGATGTTCATAAAATTTGTTCGATACATTGTTCCGGTACTGTGCTTCACAAAAATTGTGACGGTTTTTTTTATTTCTTTGATTGGAGACGCGTTCTCGAATCAGGATTCGGGAAGTTGGAGAGATAGTCGTCGAATAAATCTCTCGATTTCTTATGCTCTCCTTGACTCGCTTCCCCCTCATTATCTGGACACGCAATTAGAGATTATTGTACTCGAGACATGGAAATAGTTGTGTTCGGAACGATTCTGATTCATCGCGTTTGTTCTCCCCCCTTCCATCGTCTCATTTCCCCTCGCACTAACAATGCAGTTGTAGCTTTCTCGTTCTATTCCTCGCGTAATCGTTCCTCGTCGCTGCTAACTTCGACTCCAGTTGCCGTATTATGAATCGTTTATAAATAATTGATCGGGGAATTCCTGAGGGTCATTTTTCTGTATTCCTCTTTTTCGGAATATCATTGCGCAACCAGTCGCCTCACAATCGAGAAACGATTCGCGTTCGGTTGTTGTACTCTGATTAATTATTCATCTTACAGTTTTATTCTTCAACTGTTGAACTTAACACTTGAACCGCTGGAAACGATATCCGATATTTTACAATCGTAAATGTTGCGGCGTAAATGTACACGTTTGGTTATGTTTTATATCTCTTTTTAATTCTGATTATTAATAGAGCACATCATTCAATCAATACAATTCACCCCTGCAAATGGTTTCCGTTCAATCACGGTGTATTTACAATAAGCCAGGATGAAATCGCTATCATTACATATTTACAATTGCAGCCGAACGATTTCGGTTGTTGTTGCATTTATGTTCATTATTAAATCAATTTGATCGGAGTTCGTATTGAATGTAGGGTGTCCGAAAAATGTTACGTTCCCTTGGAAAGAAGCGTTCCATCGTCCCTTTCAAGGATGTAGAAAATTTTTGTGACACCCTTCAGTGCTCGGTAAAATTATAGTGTTAATTAGCAGCGATCTATGAGTGAGCGTTGATTGGCTGGAAATTGGATAGCCGACTGAAAAGATTGCAGAACAATTTCGTTACACATTATCGCGGCAATTACTCGGTCCGTTACACGCAACAATTCGCTCCGCTTCGAAGTTTTTACAATTCCGTCGCGAGATAAGCTTCGGAAAACGCAGAAACTTCCTCATTAGAGCACTCGGTCGCGAAAAAGCAATCTCGAAAGATGATTTACGATGCAATTACACGTGTACTCGGCGTGCAACACGTTCGCGAGAGAGCGGTTTCCAGGTAACGCGTTCAGCTCCCGCAACAGTCGAAACAAAATTCTAAACGCGCATCTCGTTAAGGGTCTCGATCCGGGGGTAGTGTTCGTGTGCTTGAATTCGCGGTGCATTGATCCGCGAACAACACCCGAAACATCTATTCACGCTTGTGGCCCATTAAAATTCATTACACCGCGAAAGTAATTCCTTTCAATTGAATCGGCTCTCGCAACCGTTCGCACTAATCGGCACTCGGCTCGGATCAAAGCTCGCCTATTGTTCGATTATTCGCGACACTTTCCCGTTTGTTAAGAAAAATCGAGACAAATTTTTATCGGCATACACAGACAACCTTACCGGCATAGTTTTAACAGTCTTTTCAAAATCAACAAATTTTTTGGAACTACTTTAATGTAATGTAGTGAAACCATTTGGACAATCAAATTGCACAAGTTTGTACTCGAACATTTTATATTGAACGAGTTAATAGACAAGTAATCAATTATATCGATCGTAAATATTTAATAGATTTTAAATTAATGTTTTCGGCGCTACCAGAGCATATTGATTGTTCCTCTCTGCTTGCGCAAATCAATTTTTATGTACTAGAACGTGAACTGAGAACAAGAGTGGGTTTTCAAACACTTAACCCTTTGCACTCGGTTGTCCCCTCTGAGGCACCACTATAAATTGCTGTACCATTATTAAAAATATAGGTTACATTATTAATTATATCGGTATCTAATCAATTATTAAACATTTAGGTATTGTAAGAAGAAGTTTAATTTTCCAGTTAAAATAGCTCCGAGTGCAAAGGGTTAAAGCGAAATCTACTTATGGATTAATTAATCCAATGAATGGCATTATTACAAAAATAACGTACTATTTATAATCGTATTGATTTTTTCATTGGTTCTTTACAAAAATTTCAAATGCAACTATGCAGGATTATTTGATAATACCATATCGATTGTACCATTATTAAATTCTTCTTTTTGTGCATGTCCCTTCTTTGTTATTACACGTGTAGTCTTGTATCTCTCTCATTTCTTTTTTTTCTTTGATATTGTAAACACTTATGTAAAAGGGCTTCAGTCCGTCTATAATAAATAATAATAATGTAAGGAATAGCCGTATTGATTATAAGCAATGATTGACAGACGTGTTCTTTTTCTAATTCGTTGGCGATCGTAATTTTACAATTCTGTTGTTATTTTCGATTTTATACTTTTATAAATTTCACTATATATAGGGTTGTCTTCTAATACGTACACATACATACATTCAACCGTATAATAATAATAAAAAGTGGAAAAAATGGTTGGAATCGCGACGGTGCTGTGGAAGAGCAGCGAGAATAGCTTGCGCGACCGGAAACGGGCATCGAGTAGCCGCATTTAAATGACAAAAAGGCGGTGTTTATTTGGAAAGGGGGCATTAATGACGGTCGGGAGGGGGCGTAGAAGTTGAGGGGACCACCCACGAGCTCTCCCGCGGACACGCGAGGGTGCCCCGAGGAAGGGGAAATGTGAAAGCCGCATTTTCACCTATTGTTACGCGACCGCCTTTTAGCTCCGCGAGCGTACGCCCGCCAAGATAAGTGTTGCTCGGGTTTTATCCTCGCTGGGAACATTGTGTCGACGACGAGCACGCTGCATGGACGTTTCAGGGTCGCTACCGATTCTGTTTTAACACGCTCGTTCCGATAAACAACGCAGCACTGCCTCGGTACGTGTTCGCGATGTTCCCGAACAATTTATCCCTTGAGAAGAGCAGAAATTCGATCGACGAGAAGTGTAACAAGATATCAGATTGGTTATAACGGTGAAACAATGCCTAATTCAATTGCAACAACAATTTTCTGTTGAATTGTTTCTTTGGGAAACGATTCCCGGCGGATTCGTGACGTTTCTATGGTTAAAACGAGCCGAAACACGACGCCATTCGAATTATATTTCGCTGTTTAATCCACGTTTTAGTAGAACCTCGATTTTCCGAATGAATCTCTGAAAATTCGATCGAAATTCCATTTGTGTTCGGTGCTTGTTTTACTCGGAGAAATGCGAGGAATATGTTGGCCACGATAGAACACGCAAGCCTGCAAGAATGGGAATTCGGAACAATTTGATGTATCAACATCAGTTTCGTTAGTCCCACCCGGTGCACCTTTGTCTCCGGGATTGTTGCACCAGCGGGAATCGGTTTAAGCGGATTACAGCGCGTAGCAAGCGGCCGCGTTAGTTGAAACGGTGACAAGGGTTACGAATTGTCGGAACAGCGAGCAACTTACTTTTCCCCGGGTGAAGGAACAGTTTCGAGGATTTTGTCCACGAGTTTAGTTACATTTGGTCTTTGTAAAAAAATGTTCTGCGGAAGTTCCGTTGCCGTGAGACATGGCAGGGCCTCGATAAACGTCGAACGCGTTCCTTCATTTGACTTTGTAAACGGCAGAAGATGCTCGCGAGACGAATTTGAATAATCTTCTTACGCCCAGTGTCCATTTCCTGATCTTCGTTTAAGGCTGATCGTCGAGCATCCCTTTCAAATAAATTGAATTCGATTGTCGTCGGGGATGCAGCTCGCCCGCGGAGACCATTTACCCGAAGGTTCGCGTTCCTAGATCAGGATTAGACGATTACGGAAAAGAATATGGCCTATGCGCCAGTGTTTGACCTAGTGTTGACGCGTCAACCGGATACGGGTGATATGCGGAAAGTAGGACCCCGTATCCGTGATCGCTAGGTAGGAGTGGAAGGGTTTAAGTCCCTAGAGGATGAGTTTTTCACTAGCTGCGGCTAGTTTTCTCACCCTCGAAAAAAAAAAAAAAAAAAAAAAAAAAAAAAAGATCAGGATTAGACGATGGGGAGAACGATAGCGCGCGAAATATGGAAATCACTGCCGTGCGAGTGCCTCCTGAATCTACTAGACAAGCATCGGATGTTCTACTGCGGATCCCGCAGACTGTAGAACAGACCGCAGCACAAATTGCTCTGTGGGCCACTGGTTCTACGCGCCGTTAAGATCGGTGGCGAGAAGGCCACGCCCCAAACGGCAACATAAATTTTCTTCTATCCCTGCTTTTGACCTTATTTAAAGGGGAACGTAACCCTTAAATATTACTAGAATATTACTAGATTTAAGGGTAAAAATAGTGTTTGCGGGAAACAATTGTTTGTCTTTATACGAGAATTTTACGAGCTGTGTGACGGCTCATTCTAAAGAGGAAGGTTGATCGTAGAGCGCTCAGCTCATGATTTAACGAGATTATGTTTATATTTAATAATATGAGCGTTCAAAGTAAGGGAAACAAATGGAGAAAAAAATCGAGATACCACTATCAGATTCTAGCTTAGGGGTTGGAAGCACTGATTAAACCTGCAGTTTTAGGAAGTGGCAATCATTGCACACCAACAATTAT
Source organism: Lasioglossum morio (assembly GCA_916610235.2). Lineage (NCBI taxonomy): Eukaryota > Metazoa > Arthropoda > Insecta > Hymenoptera > Halictidae > Lasioglossum > Lasioglossum morio. Next base: position 2,234,958 of record OU744323.1, read on the forward strand.
TGTAAAGAAATTATGAACTTGATCGTAGGGCGCTAAGCTCACGATTTAACGAGATTATGTTTATATTTAATAATATGAGTGTCCAAAGTAGGGAAAGAAAATCGAGACAACCACCCTCAGGTTCTCATGTATTTTTCTAATACTAAACGATTTTTTTTACTTAAATCATGAGCTGAGCGCCCTACGATCAACCTTTCTTTATCAAATGAGCAATTATACAGCTCAAAATATACTCTTTATAAGGACAGATAATTGAACCCCGTGATTTCCCATATTTCATTCATACCGACAGAGTTTAAAACAAATCTAAAAGACGTAGAGTGACTTAGAGAACCAATCTTGAGTCAATTTTAGTTCAGCTAGTTAGACTAAATGGCGCACAGACAACACAAAAAACAGTGTCTGCTGGATTCAATTGTTTTTCCTTATACGAGCATGTTTTGAGCTGTGTGAAGGCCCATTCTAAAGAGGAAGGTTCAGCTCAGCAGGGTGAGCTTATGATTTAACGAGATTATGTTTATATTTAATAATATGAGCGTCCAAAGTAGGGGAAACAAATCGAGAAAAAATCAAGATACCACCCTCAGATTCTAGCTTAGGGGTTGGAAGCACCGATTAAACCTACAGTTTTAGGAAGTGGCAATCGTTGCACACCAACAATTATTATAGAGAAATTATGAACTTGATCGTATAGCGCTCAGCTCACGAATTTAACAAGATTATGTTTATATCTAATAATATGAGCGTCCAAAGTAGGGGAAACAAATCGAGAAAAATTCGAGATACCACCCACAGATTCTAACTTAGGGGTTGAAAGCACCGATTAAACCTTTAGTTTTAGGAAGTGGCAATCGTTGCACACCAACAATGATTATAGAGAAATTATGAACCATTTCAGAGCTCTTTTCACATCAGGCGAGTTCGCCATTAAATTCCCACCTGCTTAGGGGTAGGAAATATTGATAATACTCTCGAATTAGAGGTACGTTACCTCCTTAACGGTGGAAGATCACTCGAAAACAGACACCAGCATACTTTACCCTTTGTAAGAAAACCACAGTCTTTTATCAGACACTAAATATAGACAGGAAAATGGGTTGTCTCTTCGATTCCTTGGAACGATCAGTGCAAAACCGACACAGACACGAATCGCTTTGTGGAGAGCAAAGAAGCCACTCGAAGAAGTAAAACAGATTAATTTCGGAAAACGTTAGACCACAACGTTGGTAAATTCGCGTGATCTCCGCAAGAATTATAATAGAAACTCACCGATTTTGCGGGTCCATATTTCGCTTTGCGAGAGGTCCCTGGTTCCCGGGAATTCATCCCCGCAACAAAGGAAGCCTCCACACCCTGTGTTCGCTTTTAACCGACATTCGCACACGTGCACGAGAGCCGTCTCGTTTTCGCGTGGGGAACGGCATCATCCTGCGTTGCCCGTCGCCGACGTAAAGGGAATAAGTTATGTCTGTGGGGGTGGTCGAAGGGTTGAACCATCCCCCGGACTCTAACACAAGCCTCTCTCCCCTGTTGCTGAATCGCTAATAGAAACGAGATCTTCGCGGGGAGGCCCGTTCAATTTTCGCGATGGACTCGTTTCTCGGATCCACGCGATTCCTTTCGCGGAAACGGGGGTTGCTACCCTCCAGGGTGATCGATTCCGCAGAAAATTCTCGCGTCGCGGAATCACAAATGTACGCACGTTCTTGGAATCTATCGAACCTGTGTTTTACGGATCGTTGAAGTTTTATGTGGAATTGTCTTCTAGTTTAAATTACCATCAACCCGTTTCATTTTCACCAGAGGATTTTATCGTAAGCGGATCTTCATGCAAGATCAGATTTTGTGCATATAAGACAAACAATCCAATGTCAATCTTTGATCATAATTACTCTGAAATATCAAAAACAGTCAACCTTGAAACATTATCTGATCGTAGAACAGTTTCCGACCTGAGCTTTATCTTTGATTCGATAAATAATAATATAGATTGTCCCGCACTCCTCAGGCAAATTAATTTCTATGTACCTGACACGTGTTTTGAGAACGAGAGCATGATTTCAAACAATGAAATCCAAATCCTCATATGAAGCAATAAATCCTTTAAATCGCATTATTGCTAGCTCAAAACACATTTTATAATAATATTGATTTTTTCAATGGCACGTTACAGCCATTCAAAGCGAAATTAAGATTAAGATTCTTTTCTGTCATATTATATAATACTGCATACATTTGTATAAAGACTTCGGTCCGTTTAAAATAAATAATAATAATAATATCTTCTACGATTTCTAGTAACAGTAACGTATTACTGTTTTGAATTACACCTACTCACTTTCACTCAGCTATCAGCGGTTAAACAAATATCGGTAACACCCAGCAGTATTAAAAATATATTTAAAAATCAAAACACAAGATCCCGAAAGAATTCGGTTCTCACAAATGGCGTACCTTCCGATCGGAATCGGCGAAACCATTTCCCTAGAAAAACAAATTTCTGCCGACGAGCAAGTTCCCCCAATCGAAGACAAACAAATTTAAGAAGCTCGCGAGCAACTTTCCTCGAGTTTCCCCGTTCGAAAGGGCCTTTCCTTCGCGAACACACAAGGATTACGTTATCGGAAGGATCGTTAATCTCAAGGGGAAACTTCCGTAACTATTGGATCGTTTTCGGCCGTTATTCCACTCGAGGCTTGATCATCGATGGGTATATTCCTGTCGGAGTGTAACGTTTTAATTGCTCCGGTGTTTTGCGGTGGAAAACTGGCCTTTCCGGCGAACAAAGAGTCACCGGGAAAAGTTTCGCTCGTTTCGCGACGACTGTCCTCGCCGCGCCAAAAACGGCCGGTGACGCACGAGGTTCTCGCTGCACGTGCACCCGATCCGTCATTTCCGCGTGTCGCAGCGAAAACCAACGGTCACGTGCATGCACCACCGTGTGCGAACGCTCGAAATGTGACGGGGCTCGTTCACAAGTGAAATTAGGAAACCCTGTGAAAGTCGGGACGCAACTACTGCAAGTTGGACAGTCCTCTGACAGTGCATTTGCATTTTTCGGGCTGCATGCGTAAAATAAATATAATATAATTTATTTTATCTATATAATAAAAATGAAATGCTGTTCGTTGGTCACGACATCACGTGAGAACGGCTGGACCGATTTGGCTAATTTTTCTTTTTAATGTTCGTTGTAGTCCGAATCAGTTTTTTAGGGAAAATTGGAAAAGTTGCCCAAAAACAAATGGAAAATTCGGGAAAAAATGAAAGTGTTTTTTTTTCTACGAGATTTTTGTATGAACTGAAGACCATAACTCACGATTAGAACGATGGATATGCATAATTATTTCTTTGTTTCGTTCGTTATAGTTCCGGAAAAGCTTTCAGAAAAAAAATTCGAGACAATCACAAAGGAAAGTAGGAAAATTCGGACAAATTATTAAATTTGTATTATTGGTTCCCAATACAAAAGCATTGATGTCAACGAATTGAATTTCAAGATTCAAATTGAAATTGCTTCACAAACAAATTTATTCAAATTGGACAGGACAACGTCTGTCGGGTCAGCTAGTGTATAATAATTTATTATAATATAATAGTATAATTTCGATATTGATATAACAATTTTTAGTGGCGCTTCGGAGTCGAAGTTCCAGTGCTAAGAAGTAAATTATTATTATCATTTATTTTAAACGGACCGAAGTTTTTTTATACAAATATATGCAGTATTATATAGTATGACAGAAAAGAATCTTAATCTTAAGTCTTAATCGAAAATTTGCACAATTATGGACAGCGCGAAACTAAGCAAATATAGCTACTATTAACGAATAGTACAGCGCAATTTTATTTTGAATGCCTGTAACGTGCCATTGAAAAAGTCAATATTATTATAAAATGTGTGTTTCAGCTAGCAATAATGCGATTTAAAGGATTTATTGCTCCACCAATCCAATTGTCCACAAATTATTGCAAGTTTGCGTGAAAACGGCTTTCTCACTCGTCGAATTTCTATTTGTCCGAACTGTTTTCGACTCGCTGATTCGCTGGAAAATACAGTCGCGAATGCATCCTTCTCGGCGCGGCGATTTCCAGCGAATTCGCGAGCAATATGCGTCGCGAGCTCGAATGGATGACGCGCAGAACTGCACGTCTCTTTATCGGCGTTTTATCGTCGACGGCGCCTCCGCTCTCGTCTCCTTGTCGCGTCGTCGCGAGAAATCAACAGGCCAGTCAATAATGGGTCGCGAGAGCCACCACGTGCGCCTAATGTCGTTGTGCGAGCACGAATCTGGACGTCGAACCGTCAACTGCGAAAACATAAACAAAAATAAAGATGACTCTTTCAGTTCGTTGGATCCGAGTACATACATACACGTTTCTTTAAACTATTTTTTGTTTCGTTGATCATGGGAAAAAATCTATTCGATGTTTATCTTATCAGTTTGCTGACCCGACATACATTGTCCTGTTCAAATTTTAATAACTTTACCAATTTCTCTTTCCCTAAAAACGTTATTCGGACTGTTAAGAAGATTTTTTTTTTTAATTATCCAAATCACTCCAGCCGTTCTTTATTTCATTTTTATTTGTATAGATATTGATTAGGTTTATGGGACTCGGGGTTCTAATGTTTTTACGATTGAGATTATTGGATTTTTTAACACATTACCGACAGGTAAGCAAAACTGAACCGTTAGCTGATACATATGTATGTTTAGTGTTATCACAATAAAAAAAAAACATTTTTTTCCACGCGGAGAGTAGTGACACTGATAAATACCCTAGAATAGGTATAATAGACAAATATAATAGATATAATAGGTATAATAGGTAAATAGACCGGTTATTATTGTATAACTTTGAAATATCTATGATACATGGCTAAACACTTTTTAATGAAACCTAACAACAGCAATTTTCGTTGTGAACCAACAAGTCACCCTGGTTAACCTCATATAATAGTTTCACTTAAGATTGTAATGTAAAAGAAAATTTCTGTGCTTTTTTTAGTGCAGCACAATTATTGAAAATCCTATTAATAGACTTTCGGTAGGTAATGTGTTAACACACAGACAGGATGAGGGGTGCAGGGGGTAGGAAATCTGGTTCGCCAGAAAACCGTCGATGGAAATAACGTCTTTATTCGCCGCTGTGGTTTCGAGGCAGAATTTTTCAGAATTTCGCGATCAGCATCGTCACGTTTTATCCTTGAATCGCTCGCGAAGAGTATAGCGGACGCGTGGGCACACGTCGAAATAGGAACACGGATCCGTGGCGCGTGTTAACACGCGGCAGCCAGAAGCGGAGTCGGTGAACGAGAGCCGCTTGTGCAATTTTACTCGAATGCCGTGTCCGGAGTCAATGCTAGGACCTTGCACTCGCCGAGCGAGCGAACGCGCGCGTACCAAAGTGCATATACGTGCATATTAGAAGCGCACCGTCGGAAAACGGTGGATTCGATCCAAAGACTCGAAATTGAGTGTCGTAAACGTATCGAACGGCGAGTGAACTTTATCCAACCACAATTAATCTTGAACTCTTAAGCACTGTTCAATTTTATACAAAATTGCATATATTGAGTGAACTTTATCCAACCACAATTAATCTTGAACTTTTAAGCACTGTTCAATTTTATACAAAATTGCATATATTGGTGAAATATAGGAATTGATTATCTCATATATCCTCGATCTACAGAGTAATAATTCTTTGTGGTGATATCAGTGCAAAGGTTCGATCAAAATAAAGCACAAGCAATTTTGCAATTAATAACTTCTCAACGTTTCGATCCTGATGTGTGGATCATTTTCAAGAGGGAAATTTTTTTTTAATGCACCTGAAGAATTAATATCTTTGTAATGTGTGTTAAACAGATAGGGATTATGCAGATAAAAAAAATACTTTGTCTTACTTGCTTAAACAAAAAGTTATAAGCGAGAATTTTTAGAACGAAATTAAGAAATACACAATAATATATCATTTGATTGTTATCTATTTCTTTACTTCATAATCTGTCTCCAGATACTATATTATCGATTCAAGAATTGCGTGGTATTCCTGATTGCACTAATGCTTATCACGTCTCGGAGAAACTGTATGTATCGAGTCCGATTTTAAAAAATGTTTTCGTAAGTTTTCGCTTTTAAAGTATCAGACATTGTAATTGATTTATACTTGTTTAAATAAATTAAGACGCTCAATATCACGATAGTTTCCAAACGTACACAATACTACCAACACTCAAATACAAAAATACAGCTGTGTACAGTGCAGTACAGTGTTATCACGTTTTTTGTTATTATCAGAACATAATTTCACGCAAATGCCACATGTTTATTTTCAATAATAACCATGAATATTGCTTTCTGAAGTATTTCTAATTCATTGAAACATTTATTTTTAACTTCTTATCGCGTAATTATAAATATTGAATACCACAAATTTACTATCTTGAAGTTCAAATCAGGGGGTACAATCATCGCAAAAGTGACTTACAATTTTTTATAATATGAAGACAATTTGATAAAAAAATAAATATAACATGAAACACACTAATTAAACGAAAGCTTTTTAAATTAATCTATTTTTTTAATGCAAAATATACTCATGAATGGCTTTCATTGCCAATATATTGATAGATTTCGAATTTCTTTTGTCTCCCATTGTATCTCCAGCACATCTTTAATTTTGCCGGCGAGTGTGCAGCTGAAAATGCTCTGAACGGTGCACGATGCAGTGTTGTAATGCAACAAGCGGCATTGTCCGTCGTTATCGAGGGAAGGTTAACTAACACGGTTGGCTGAATCACGTCGAAAGAGTGTGCCGACAGAGAGGCTCAGCTCGATTCAAAGAGGAAAACGCGATCACGCGTCGGTGACGCGCGACCAAGACGATGCTTGTCCCCGGTTTCTAGCACCTGGCCAAGCACCGTGCACGATGCACCGTGTTGCACCGGTGAACGGATCCCGCGGCATTCAAAGACACGTGTCCTCCGCCTCTTCTACCCGCCGATGATAATTCCGAAGTGAATAAGGTTGCGGGAAAGAGAGCGGCATTCTGAATCATTCCGGTGCTCGATCATACAGGGAGTATTCTTTCGACGCGAGAACCTTGGAATATACGAGGAATACGCGAGTGCATCACTTTCCGATGCTTTCTATGCAAGGGTTTCATCGGGATAGGATTTTTAATTCAGTGGTGATCGGATTCAGTTGATTCGGAGTCGTCACTAAAAATTTTTGTATCGTTCTTCAAAATATTGTCCACACATATTATATACTAGCTTTTCCCCGCGGCTTCGCTCGCACAGGAAACTGTTTAATGCCCTCGAAAATTGATATTGTTTCTCCATAAAGCCTTTCAACCCCCCATTCACCCCATTCGGATTGTATCAATGAGCATTAAGACCAAGTATCAAGCAAATCCGTCCACAAATAAAATATTCCTCATATAAACGTTGCAACCCCTTTTCACCCCCTTAGGGGTTGAATTTTTTAAAATGCCGAAATACGTGTTTGATTAATTATATCAAAGAGCAATAAGACCAAGTTTCAAGCAAATCGGATCGCGAACAAAATATTCCTCATACAAACGTTGCAACCCCTTTTCACCCCCTTAGAGGTTGAATTTCGAAATATCCTTTCTTATCCCTTGTATAGATCATAAACGAAAGCTGTGTGTAAAATTTCAACTTTTTAGGTCCAAGGGTTTAGCTTGGGCGTTGATAGGTGAATAAGTCAGGACATCATTTTTATATATAGAGAAGATGTTGAGATCTGATCAATTACTAAACATTTAAGTATTGTATGAGATACTATATCAATTTCATATCCATAAAATGAATCCAGGCCCGCGTGTTCTCGCAATACATATTGCCAATTAAAAATCCTTTATTCCTCCTTACGTTTTGGTTTCATTGACTTTATGGTGTAACTGTACATATGCTATAGCATATGTTGAATGTATGATAAATTATAAATTATGTTTCACATGTAGAGTAAATATAGGCGAAATTATATCGTGTTTGGTATTGTGTTAATCAGAATAATGCCAGAAACAAGTCAATGAAAGTCTCATTAAAAAAAGAGTGAAAAATAAAGTATTTTGAATTGACATTAACATTGTGAGAACACGCGAGCCTTTAAACTGTGTGCTCTATTGGAGTGGTAGACGCAGCCATAAATCAGAAAAGCAAGTCTAGATCGCGATTCTTGTCCGTTCCGTGAACAGTCTCTTAGACACGAATCAAGGGATTACTGTAGAGAGACAGGAGAGCGAAGAAGCGGGTAGTAGGTGGATTAGCAGTCCGGTGTTTTTGCAATGGCACGAGGTCGACCACGGCCGAGAGTCTCGAGGTTTCGCGACGTCTGCGTCTGGCTCGGTTTGGTCGGAAGGCCGAGGCGAGCAAAAGCCGCAGGCCGATCGAGCCAGCTGCCAGGCAGGTGATGGTGCAGCTGCCTGCGAGGCGAGCACGTCCTCTCCTCTCTTTCTCTCCTCTCTCATCGGCGATCCCCCTTCTCGTTTCTGGACCAGTCGCTCGGGATCGACGCTCTCCCCGTTCCTTCTCTCCGAAACGGCACCGACGAAAATCGACTACGGGCCCGACTTGACCCGCCGAACGTTCCCAGGGACGTCCTCTTTAACTACTGCGAGCTGAGACGTACTTTTCGGTACAGCCTTCCCAGCTTCTCTTACTTCGAATAGAGAGGACAATGAGTTCCAAACAGTCTGGGACTATGGGTTGCGGGACGTTCTCGTCCACGGACTGGTTTCTTTTCAATGATCACGAGGACGTTGGAGTGAGATGTAGATTATAGAGATCTGTCTCGTGAGTATCAACTTGTTGATCGACCCCTTGAATAGTTACAGAGCTTTCTAATAAATCAAAAGTTTCTCTTTGATGACTTTTGTTGGGAAAATAAACTTGATCCAGGGACGATCATAACTTGGATATACCTGTATTCTGTACGCGTTGTTTTCAAAAAAGGGGAAACACACTCTTTTCACATATAAGGGGCACGCATTGGGTCAGTGGATAGCCCGGCACCTCTGGAAATAATTCAATGTGCTATTTTTTAAAAAATTGTGGTTCCCAAGGTGGTTCGGAACCGACCTTAATAAAAAGTAGGCCCCGCTGATGAAATAGGCGATAGAGGGAGAGTGTTGGTAAAAGGTGAGAAGTGTGGAACGGGATTTGAAATCTTGAGGGGAGCAAATATCCATTACATACATACTAGAACTGAAATGCAACTTATTTCCGGATTCTGCGCGATTCTTCTGCGTTCTTCTACCGGAGGCTCGTCGGAATCATCGTCGCGTGATCGTTTCCACTGAAACGCGATCCGAACCTGTTCGCTCGGAGCGCGCGATGCATCGCGTACACCTACCAGGTAGAACGGTGTTCGTCCAAGGGACTGTCATTTCGCGAAGTTTCCGTGTCCTTTGGAAAATGTGCCGCGAAGGTAGCAATTTTAATTTACGAGAAAGTTTGCCAGATGGCCAGGTGATATCGCAGGTGTCCGTGCTCCTCCTGCAGCGCGCGCGACCGCTTATCTCGTTCAGACTCGTGAAAAATAATGTCGATGTACACCTTTTTCTTATTCCTTCTCGTAGCTTGTTTTTTTTTTATTGAGCCACTGAAACCTATTGTAGGTTTATTTCGGCTTTAACAAAGATACACTAGTTTTATTGTCGGCTATATGATTCCCAAAGAACCAAACTATTAAACAATCTGCGTAAACTTAAGTTCTACCTTCCACTAAAAGCGGACATATTCCTCGCTAAACCAAATGTCAAAGCCTGCGAATTCCTCTTTCAGTTCCTAAACGATTGTAAACTTCATATCTAGCGGCTATTAAAATTGTACTTGTACTAAAACTGTAAACCCATTGTACAATTGTTTTTCTTTTTATTGAGCCGCTGAAACCTATTGTAGGTTTATTTCGGCTTTAACAAAGGTACACTAGTTTTACAGTTTGAGTACATTTACAATATGACTAGAGATGACACTAGAGATAATATGGCATTTATTTAGATTTCGTACAGGGGCTATTTAACCCTTAGCACTCGACTGTCCCCTCTGAGGCACCACTAAAAATTGCTATACCATTCTTCAAAATATTGTTTACATTATTAAATATATCGGTATCTAATCAATTACTAAACATTTAGGTACTGTATAAGGTAATGTACCAATTTCATATCCATAAAATTGCACAAATAATAAGGTATGAAAATATTCTAGATCGGAAGAAATGTTTAATTTTCCAGTTAAAATAGCTCCGAGTGCAAAGAGTTAAATATGTACTTCAATAGAGAAGTTTACTAAAAAAATTTCTCAAAAAAACATATTTATATAGAAATTGTAATTTCGGCGCACAGGTTCGATCCTATGTTACTATTTTCCTAAGCATTTTTACAAATTAATAAATCGACGTTTCGGTCTAGGTTAAGACCATCTTCAAGAATATAATTGCGTCTGTAAAAATTAATATGAGAATATCTATTTCCGTGTTACATATTTATACTTTTAATATTTCTAATCGAAAAAAATTCGCATTAGTTATTTTGACTTGTCCGGTAGTTCTAGTGTTAAAAACTGAAAGATAAATTCGCAGGCATTGACATTTGGTTGATTTGAGTCGTATAGACAGCACTGCCATAACACATGATCCAAGTCCACGGAAACTGAGATACACTTACAGCTAGGATCATCTTCTTTTTCTATTCTATATAATGAAAATGAAATGCTGTTCGTTGGTCACGACATCACGTGAGAACGGCTAGACCGATTTGGCTAATTTTTTTCAAAAAATGTTCGTAATAGTCCGAATAAGGTTTTTAGAGAAAGAAAAATGGGAAAAATTTCCCGGAAAAATGAAAAATTCAGGAAAAAATGGAAATGCTATTTCTATGGTATTTTTGTATGAACTCATGACCATAACTCAAGATTCGAACGATGGATATACGTGATTCGTTTTTTGTTTTGTTCGTTATGGTGCTGGAAAAGTTTTCAGGAAAAAAATTCGAGACAATTACAAAGGAAATTTGTACAGGACAACGTCTGTCGAGTCAGCTAGTCGATAATATTTACACGATGCAGAGAGGCAGCTAAGTTGTAATGATTGGCCCTGATACGATTTACAGTGGAAATAAAAGCTCCTTTTAAAAGCTCGTAGCTTGTACTTTTCCCTCGGCCCCTTCAAGTCTTTTTTCCACGGTTTCGATCCAAAAGCATCGAAAAGCACCGCGCGACCAACTGCGTAGAAAACCGGCCGCCTTTTGCATACACAATCTGGAAACTTGTCACGCTCCAGATACGCGTGCGAGCGCGCCTTCATCCTACTAAACTGGATTGTACTACAACCACTGGATGAAAGCAATATCGCGGCCCCGAACTGCCGAAACTGGAAACTCGCTGCGATTCGTATCTGTCTTCTTATCGAAAGTCGGCTTCCTTTGATAGATCGCACGGTTCCGTTGCTTTCGAACGCACTCTCCACGGTTTTTACCAGTCGTTCTGTCTTCTTCAAACAATTCGAATCGGATTCTTGCAGTCTCTGTCTTGTTGTAGATCTCATCTGCCGATTCTCGTTGCAAATGCACAACGCCGACACACAACTCGCGTAACACTCGAACCCACCGCTTCACGTAATAGTTTGCCAACTCGAATCGAAGTAACGCGAGGCAACTTCGCCAATTCGAACCTGCTATTGACTTCACGCGAAGACACGAGTCTGCAAGTCACGTGCCCAACAGGTTCCAGTTAGTACAGTGGTCGCGTGTACTCTCTAATTCCAACTATGAATTGGACTATCCTGACTAACGTGACCGAGACCGGTGTACTACCAAATTTGATCGGTTCGGAGAATCACACATGTTGGTTTATTTCAAATAGCTGACCCGACAGACGTTGTCCTGTCCAAATTTCAATCAATTTGTTTGAGATCGTTCTAATTACGCATACCATTATTCAAATTGTGAGTTATCGTCTTGAAGAATTTTCCATTTTTCCAGGCAACTTTTCCAATTTTTCTTTCCCTAAAAACCTTAAGACGTCAATAATGCAACTTCTTCTTGAAATATTGATTAAAAGCTGCGACATTCGTTTTTTTTTGTATTAAAATATGATTCAGAAATCACTTTTAGTTTTTCCCAAATTTTATATTTTTCCAGGATACTTTTCTCATTTTTCTCACCCTGAAAACCTGATTCGGACTACAACGGACATTTAAAAAAAAAATTAGCCAAATCGGTCCAGCCGATCTCACGTAATGTCGTAACCAACGAACAGCATTTCATTTTTATTATATCGAGATAGTATAATCGATGAAACAAAAATGAATTTGTTTAATACATTTGAACACTGCTTTATAAGTTACTTTTGTTTTACTTTCACCTTATGCCTTGCATTCGTCGAGTCACGATGTCGTTCCTTGCACATAAAAATAAATGATAGTTCATTCATTTAAAACTAGATTCAGTTTATTGATCCTATATTTTATTTATCCAGTAACACACTCCTCGTGTTCCCATGTAAATCAACTCGTACTGAATCTATCTTAATGTCAGGACTGTCAACTTGGATTCGTAACAACAAAAATATATATAGGGCTTGAATCAACTTGGATCTATTAACAGCAATAAATATTAATAAAAAGAAAGGAGAAAAAACCGTGGAATCATAGCAAAACTGAAGCGTTAGCTGATACATATGTATGTTTAGTGTTACCACAATAAAAAATAACATTTTTTTCCACGCGGAGATTAACACATTACCAACCGGTTATTATTGTATAATTTTTTAATATCTATGGTACATGGCTAAACACTTTTTAATGAAACCTTCAATAGCAACAGCAATTTTCGTTGTGAACCAACAAGTCACCCTCATTAACCTCATATAATAGTTTCACTTAAGATTGTAATGTAAAAGAAAATTTCTGTGCTTTTTTTAGTGCAGCACAATTATTGAAAATCCTATTAATAGGTTTTCGGTAGGTAATGTGTTACTAGAATTTTCAATAATTGTGCTGTACTAAAAGAAAGCGTAGAAATTTTCATTCATATTGCAGTCGTAAATGAAGCTCTTAGATAACGTTATTAAGGGTGACTTGTTAGCTAACAATGAAGATTGCTGTTGCTATTGAATTGTTGCTATTCCATTAAAAAGTGTTTAACTAATTTGTAATGTGTTAAGGATAAATAATATCTAGAAAGCAGTGTTTTGAACAATCTGTGACCACCAGAAACGTAATTGGAAGCAATAATCTAAGCAAAGACAAAGCGAGGTTGGGTCTTTGTGGACCCAGGTCTTTTGCAAGGCAGCGAGCGACCACGAGGGTTAATAAACGCGTCGTGGCACGCGCCGGATTTAATCGCGCGATATCAAAGGATAATTAGTCAGCGTCCGGCGCGTCTTGTTTTGCGCAGACCAATTACTGTTTAGCGAACGGTTCGATGGACAGAGAAAGGACGGAAAAGAGAGAAGCGACGCAACGAAAGAGAGATAAAGAGAGAGGAGCAGACAGGGTCTGGCAACATTTTTCTTGGAGCAGCTGCAGCTGCGGCAGCGAACAAGCCGAGTCAAAAGTCACGAGGGGTGCGCGCAGGGGAGACGTCGCACCGGAAATACCCGCAACACATGCTCTCCGCCAGCTTCCTGTCATGTAGGTGGTTTAACTCCGACGCCGGGGTGACGATAAAATATAATTTCCAGGCTGTGCGTTGCAGCCAAGTTGCCACAGGAAGCCGCTCTTGATCCGTCTCGCGAAAAACAAGCGAATCAGTGGGTCCACCGGAAGCTTCCGGACGCCGTTCAATCTGCTACGCATCTTTTGAATCAAACAGAAATTTAAACGAATCGCTCAAAGTTGATCAGTTCAAATCTGTTAAATGATCCTTTGAGATAGCGGATCGAAACGGAGCCTGTCGACGACGTTCAAAGGCGAAACCACTCCGATGTGAATCTGTATCTTCTTCTTTCTTTTATATAATAAAAATGAAATGCTGTTCGTTGGTCACGATATCACGTGAGAACGACTGGACCGATTTGGCTAATTTTTTTTTAAATGTTCGTTGTAACACGAATCAGGTTTTTAGAGTAAAAAAATTGGAAAAGTTGCCCGGAAATATGAAAATTCGGGAGAAATTAAAAGTGCTTTTTGAATCATATTTGAATCTATATCTATATAATAAAAATGAAATGCTGTTCGTTGGTCACATCACGTGAGAACGGCTGGACCGATTTGGCTAATTTTTTTTTTGAAATGTCCATTGTAGTCTGAATCAGGTTTTTAGGGTTAGAAAAATGGGAAAAGTTGCCCGGAAAAATAGAAAATTCGGGGAAAAAGTGATTTCTGAATCATATTTTAATACAACAAAAAAAACGAATGTCGCAGCTTTTAATCAATATTTCAATAGGAATTTACATTATCGATATTATCAACATCAGCCAGTTAACAAATTTATTGAAATTTGGACAGGACAACGTCTGTCGAGTCAGCTAGTTGACAATATTTCCACCGTCCGTTCAATGGAGGGTATTTAACGAACAGCGAATAGAAAAGAGAGAGAGAGGGCAGAAAAAAAACGTGGAATCATTTGAGCGGCAAATATTTGATGGATCATTTGAACTGTGTATATCGTATGCTGCGCTGGTCGATATAAAAAGATAAATATTACTCTTGCTAGTCTTTTATTTCTAGCAAACACGTTGAACGTAGAAAACTGTAGGGACGATATGGTTTTACACGGAAATACAATTTCAACAAATTCGATCCCCGCGTTCGCTACCTGTTCTGGAATATAGAGGGAGATGGAGAAACTGGAAAACAGTAGTCGAGTATGAACGATTCTATTAAACCAATCGATTTAACTCGGAGAGGGAAAAAATAAAAGCGACCGTGAAATTGCAATTTTTATTCGGGTTACGTCACCTGATCGAACTTTCTCGATCACGGAAGTCCCGTCGTTGCGATTTCAGTGCGATCTTCACGTTATTTCACACGGTTAACATGATAATTGTTTGGATTGTTTAACACTAGAACTACCGAGCACTAAACGCAGTTGGTATACATTGCCTTCTAATAATGACAATATGGCATTTATTTAGATTTCGTACACGGGATATTTAAATATGTACTTCAATAGAGAAGTTTACGAAAACAATTTCTCAAAAAAACATATTTATATAGAAATTGTAATTTCGGCCCATAGGTTCTATCCTATGTTACTATTTTCCTAAGCAGTTTTACAAATTAATAATTCGACGTTTCCGTCTAGGTTAAGATCATCTTCAAGAATATAATTGCGTCTGTAAAAATTAATATGAGAATATATATTACCGTGTTACACATTTATACTTTTAATATTTCTAATTGAAAAAAATTCGCATTAGTCATTTTGACTTGTGCGGTAGTTCTAGTGTTAAAAATAAATTGCGAAAAAATAAATTGAGACTATAGCGATCGTAGGAAATATGAAGACTGTAGAAATTAATGAGCTTTTGCTTGATTCTATCACCTAATAGAAACTACGGAAGCGAAGCTCGACGAATCTCGAGGGTTTTGAAGAATCTGCGAGTTGGTAGGGATCGGAACAGAGCCGAGAATATTTTTCGCGGAAGTGGGATGCAGCGGCGCGCGGTGCAGTTGCATATTTCTGGCGGGAATAAGCTGGTCCGCGAGTTTGAACGGGTCCCACGCGGCCGATCGTCGTCCGAGACGTCGTCGGACGGAAATTCCTCTCTTCTCTCTCTCCTCTCTCTCGAGGGTGTCGTCGATTCGACGGCAAAAGGGGATGCGGGGGTGGTGCAATCGGAGGTTTGCTCGAAGGGGGTTGAAATCGGCTTTAGGGACGGAGTGTAGTGTTTGCACGGGTTACCGACTGCATCCCTCTGCACACAATTCTCAACCCCATCCTCTCCACCCCTCCGTCGTCTCATCGAAAGGTGAGGGTCCGGAGAGTACTTGGACGCGCGCCCCTCGTTCGAATAAATTTCGACCGATTGCCGTCGATCGAAACGTCGAAGCTCTCGATACTTTTCTCACGAAATTCAATGCGATTTTCTCTCCCGTTAACGAGACCTACCTCGCTGCGTTAACCAGATCTCTCGATTTCTTTTATTAATGCGATCGAACGTAGTGTTTGCACCTTGACAAAACTACTAAAGAGAGAAACGTACTTGTACGCGATCGCGAAAGCAAGTCCGCAGAAGCGATTCCCAGGAATCGGCGCGGAGAGTTCGTTGGCATCTCTTTCACTTTCCACGGAGATTTTCATTCGGTGGGTCGAGACAGGTTCCATATCACTGGTGGAACGATAATGGGAACGAGCACGCCGGGAAAAAGCGTGTATTTTCACCGGTCGTGATTTTCTCGGAACTGAAGTACATACATACATAAATTACAATAACTTCCTTATAAATCGGGAAGTAAATTAATATCAATGTTATAAAAATTATACGAATTAAAATGAGGATCCATTGATACACGTGTATTCAAATTATACATACGTGAAATAGTACACGTGTGTTATTAGTACACGTGCAAAATCACGATCTCTAGTACGAACATTCGATTATGAGAATTTTTAACACTAGAACTACCGAGCACTAAACGCAATTGGCATACATTGCCTTCTAGTAGTGACAATGTGGCATTTATTTAGATTTCGTACACGGAATATATAAATATGTACTTCAGTAGAGAAGTTTACTAAAAAAATTTCTCAAAAAAACATATTTATACTTTTAACCCTTAGCACTCGAGTTAGCACTAAAAATTGCTGTACTATTATTTAAATAATTGTTTACACTACTGGATATGTCGGTATCTAACCAATTACTACACATTTAAGTATTGTATGAGGTATTATATCAATTTCATATTTATCAAATTTAAAAAATCATAGAGAATGGAAATATTGTAGGTCCGAAGAAACGTTTAATTTTCGAGTTATAATAGCTCCGAGTGCAAAGGGTTAATATTTCTAATCGAACAAAATTCGCATTAGTAATTTTGACTTGTCCAGTAGTTCTAGTGTTAAATTAATATTTTCGGCGCAACAGTTTCGATCAATTTTTTAACCTCGCGTCGTCCCACACATTCCGTCAATCGCTGTCTCTTGTTCGCAACCGTTTCTACAAGAACGCCCGCTTGTGAATCGCGACCAACGTGAATTGCTCGCCGGACTCGCGTATATACATTTACACTGGGATTTTCATTACAAAATCGCGAACAGGTTGAAGCAGAAACGAGCTCGGTAGCAGCCATCTAACGCCTAGCCGTGTCCGCTCGTTGGACGTTCAATTGACTCTTACCTGGCGACCTACCTGCCGGGACAACCTTGACGCATTTCAATGGGCAAGCCGCGCGCGGACCGACTCTCGGCTCGCCGCGGACTGGCAACCAGTTTCTGCGATAATGCTCTCGCCGGACTCCATAATCTCGCCGTAAAAGGAACAAAGCAATGGTGTCAAGTCTGTCGGCGACAGATCGCGCCTGTCTGGCAGGTGCGCATCGCTCGCGGACGCTTGCGCCAGGAAAGACGACCGCCAGTTGGCTCGCATCTAGGTCCTCTCGAACCCGGTTGCGTGCGCCCGCAGGTGCAACTGCAACCGGCGCAGATGCACCGGTGGTGCAATTTTCTACCCTGAAATCGGCCGAATGCAGCCGCGAAAACAACCTTCGCCTCTTTCTTTCGCACTTCTTTATGTTCTTTATATTCCTCTTTATGTTCTTCTTCTCTCTCATCGCCGTCTTCATGTTCCTCTTCTTCATCTTGTTCCGCTGCAACGAATTATGGCAAATAAATCGACGCGCACATGCCACAGCTCTGCCGCGCCCTTTTGTACGCTTCGGGACAGTCTTTTTTTCCTCTGATTGTCTTCTGTACGAAGGTTGTCCATAGTATCGCAGGAATTGGTAAGGAGCTTGACGGTCCGATGATTCTTCGTGGTTTTATGGGGAGGGGCTTCATGGTCGTTTTCGGTGAGCGTGCACCTCGGGGTAGACAGGTGAGTGATTCGGGGATTGCTACTCTTTGACAGGCTTGCTACTCGGTGAAGAGGATCTTGATGGTTCTGTTTTGGTGGTCGCAAAGAATGTTTTGGAACAAAGTGAATCTTAGTAGGCTAGAATATCCATTAAATCGCATTATTGCTAGCTCGAACATATTTTACAATAATATCGATTTTTTTAATGGCATGTTACAGCCATTCAAAACAAAATACCTTTATTTGTTTAGTTTCGCGAGGGGCCATTCTTTTGTAAATTTTAGTTAAGACTTAGGTTATCATTTTAGGTTAAGACTTTCTTTTTTCTTTTTGTTATGTCTTCTTTTTGTTTTTATCAGTTATACTGTAAAAACTGTATACATTTGTATAAAAGGACCTCGGTCCGTATATAATAATAATAATAATAATAATATGCGCTGGAAGAAATTCGGCTAATTCAAGTAGTGTAATTGCTTTCTCGCTTGCTACTCGGTGAAGAGGATCTTGATGGTTTTATTTTGGTGGTCGCAAAGAATGTTTTGGGACAAAGTGAATCTTAGTGGCTAGAATATGCGATGGAAGAAATTCGGCTAATTCGAGGAGTGTAATTGCTTTCTCGCTTGCTACTCGGTGAAGAGGATCTTGATGATTTTATTTTGGTGGTCGCAAAGAATGTTTGGAACAAAGTGAATCTTAGTGGCTAGAATATGCGATGGAAGAAATTAAGCTAATTCGAGGAGTGCAATTGCTTTCTCGCTTGCTACTCGGTGAAGAGGATCTTGATGGTTTTGTTTTGATGGTCGCAAAGAATGTATTGGAACAAAGTGAATCTTAGTAGGGTAGTATATACGATGGAAGAAATTCGGCTAATTCAAGGAGTGTAATTGCTTTTTCGCTTGCTACTCAGTGTTGAGGATCTTGATGGTTCTGTTTTGGTGGTTGCAAAGAATGTTTTGGAACAAAGTGAATCTTAGTAGGGTAGAATATGCGATGGAAGACATTCGGCTAATTCGAGGAGTGTAATTGCTTTCTCGCTTGCTACTCGGTGAAGAGGATCAAGATCCTCCTAACCCAACCTAACCTAACCATCAAGATGGTTCTGTTTTGATGGTCGCAAAGTATGTTTTGGAACAAAGTGAATCTTAGTAGGGTAGTATATACGATGGAAGAAATTAAGCTAATTCGAGGAGTGTAATTGCTTTCTCGCTTGCTACTTGGTGAAGAGGATCTTGGTGGTTTTATTTTGGTGGTCGCAAAGAATATTTTAACATAGTGAATCTTAGTAGGCTAGCATATGCGATAAATTCGGCTAATTCGAGGAGTGTAATTGCTTTCTCGCTTGGAAAGAGTCGTGTCACGGAAACCGGCGGATCGGTCTTCGTGCCAGTTCGCAACTAAAGGGAAATTCGCGAGCACCGGCGTCGCGTCGTGGCGGTTGAATATTTATTCCGTGGGATTCGAAGGGAAGTTTCGGTGTGCGGTAGTTGCCAGTTAGCCGGCGCGGCGCGGCGCGGCGCACGCGAGTGTTCTGCAATCTCCGGAGGTCGCAGCCGGTTCACGAAAGTAATTAAAATCGCATAGGACACCGGGGCTTACTTCTCGCGGCAAACAACGTAAATGGCCGGAGTCCGCCGCGGTAAATCGCCGTCCCGAGAGAAATTTCTCGATTCCAACCGGTCCTACGTAACCCTTCCTCTCTTGCCTTCTGCGAGGCTGAACAAAGCTGAGCGCAACGCGCCTCGAGCAGAAATTCGAAACAGCAACACCAGCCTCTTTAATCCTCTCGAGCTGCTGCTTTGCCGCTGCTGCTGCGGCTGATCGTTGCATATTTCGCGAATTTTAAAGCTATCCGATTAGGCCACTGCGACCTGCTGACGTTTTATTCAGTTATCCTATGTGTTTACTCCGGATGGAAATTGTTCGATCAATTACTGTAGCTGTCTACTTTTTCTTATACCAAACTCACACTATTAATAAAGGTTCTTTTCTATCGATCGTATATTTCTTTAGAAAACTTCTGCAATTCTACAATTTATCAAATTTATATTTCAACGTTTCGATTTGTGTACAGTACGTCTTCAAGAAAATTAATAATTGCGTCTGTAAATTATTAAACTGATCGAAACGTCGGAATTTGAATTTGATAAATTGCAGAATTGCTTCGAAGTATATATAAACTTTTTATTTTGTTCCCCTTGAGGTTACAAATTCTTATAAAAAATTCTCCTTACTTCTCGTCGTGCTTATACATTTACCAATTGCTTCGAAGTAAAATACATCTTTTTACACCATTAATAGTTGACGAATTAAAAATTAATCGAGGCTGCAGTAATAAATTTTAAAAAATTGAGCGGTGATTAAGTGAAGGACCAACGAAAAAAGTTTGATTTGTCCATACCCCGGATGGAAAACCAATTAATAGAAAAAGATGGAACAAAAATCGATGGTAAAAGGTGTAGCAAACGAGAGGTCCGTGACAGCCTACGATTGTTCCATGAAACACGGTGCAACGACAGCCGTGAAACCCGTTCCATCGGTTTCTCTAAACCGAACGAAATTATCCGGGCTCCCGATAAAAGGCAGGCAATCAGGACAAAGAGCTCAAACATCGTTCCCACAACACGGGCGACTTTAATCACCGTGTGGCCTCGAAAACTGGGCTGCCGTGTGGCGAACGTGTTCCGAGGGAAAATTGCGTTTCGCCGCGCGAAAGGAAACAGCGAAGAGACGAAAGAAATTTTGTGTCGAGTCTCGGTGTTTCGAGAAATGAAATTGAGACGAACCAGGGCCGAACGAAAGCTACGACGTGTTTCGGAGAACACTATAAATATCGCAAAACAAGCTTACAAAGAAGCAATTCTAGAAACCGAAAAAAGCTTGGCAATAAACTATCGAGCAATTTATTAAGCCGGCCACGAGAATAACTCAAAGTGTCGAGAGGAACACAGAAATACAGTCCGGGGGTTGAACGTCAGAGGGTGCAGCAGCGTGCGCGTTGCATTCTCCTATTTTTAAATTTCTATTTTCGAAAGGAACTTTCTCAATGCACATTCTTCGCCGGGCGAATATAAATTCCTCTTTGTAAGTTCGAACGGACGCGCAATTTTTCTGGAAATATGACTCAAGACAGTTTTCTGCCTTTCGACCGAGGCGCGGGGATGCTCCGGGGAGAGAACGCCGCTCTCCGGGCTCTGTTGTGCTCGCCCTGTCCGCAAATAACCGACGGAATCGCGCGAGCAAGAGCCTGGAAGCTGTTCGGGCTTTATTACGAAGCTGCGGCTCGCATCTAACGAAAAGCTCGTCCGGGGAAACGGTAAGTCTTCCGGGCGATACTGGCTGCCGCAAATTTTTCCGACCCCGAAACCAACCGTGAACTTTCCACTTTTTCTCTTTTCCACGGAACGCAATATACGCGAAGAAACAGTTACAGAAATTTCCTTGCGGACAAGATGCAACTTTTGAAATTGCAATTGGCCACCCCAACGTGAAGATTCTTTAAAGCAACGGTAATAAATGATTTTCAACAACAAAAAATCCTTTTGGACAAGGCTGGAGTCTTGAAGCTCCAATAGGAAGCCCTCACATAAGGAGATTTTTTTTTAGCAAAAATATCTGTCAACGATAGCCACAAATATTTACTTATATATATAGGGAAAAGTTGTTCCAAATGTTTAATTTTACATATAACATATCCAAAAATCATCGAAATCGGAGAGGAAGAATTCTACGGTTTAGCTAATTTTTCAGTGCATTGTTTTCTTTTTCTTGGGGGGGGGACTTGGCCCCCTGCCCCCCCCCCTACTGGGTGCGCCACTGAGTAGAAACCAATGTATGTTGTATCTGCCTCCTGGAAGACAGGTTCCATCATTTTCGGAGCAGCCCCAATTGCAAGGATCAAAACCCTGTTCACAAGATTTCCATTCTCCGTTTCGAGGAGAAAGCTAAGCGGCTCGGGGGTGCCTTTAATAAACCTCCCTCGGCTGGTGGCCACCCCCTGGCACCCAGGGAAATAAAATAGAAGCCTGTGGACGCGAGAGATCCGAGCGATAGCCGCGAGGAGTAACTGACCCATAGAACCCTCGGGTGTTTATAACAGAAGGGAGCAGAGGCAGGCAAACAGGCAGGCAAGCGAACAGGCAACCAGGTAAGCAGGAGGCAGGCAACCAGGCTAACAGGTAAGAGGAAAAAAGAGGTGGTCGGACGAGAGGAAGAAGAAGAGTGCAGCACGGCACGAGGAGGGCAGGGACAGCAGGGTAAAAGAGATCGGGAAGACGCGACTCGTCGAGGAAGAATAAAGAACGAGAAGGCCAGTGGCCGTCACGGTATCGCTCCCGAGGCGGCTCGCTTTTCGCTGCGTTCGCCTAACTCGGCAAGTATACACGGTGTCCCGCCGAATTCACCCCTAACCCCTGAACCCCTAACTCCTCTTCCCGTACTTCGAAGACGAAAAAGAAGAAACAGTCACTTTAAAAGACCTTGCAACATTTTCGGAGACACCCTGTACGTTACACTTCCAGTTTCTGTTCCCATGATCTCGATCGACAAATTGTTAATAACATATATTCATGTTTTCAGCGCACTTGTTCGATCAAATACTACTACTTAATCATTTTGCAAATTAACACAAAAATTTTCCAACGTTTCGGTCAACTATTTCGTTCATTTAAAAGAAGAAAGATTTTTTCGTATAATTGCGTCTGTAAAAATGATTAAATTAGTATAAATTATGTAGAAATTGCAATTTCAGCGCACAGGTTCGATCCTATGTTACCTTCGAACCTAACCTAGACCGAAACGTCGAATTATTAATTTGTAAAACTGCTTAGGAAATTAGTAACATACAATCGAACCTGTGCGCCGAAATTGCAATTTCTATTTAAAATTGGCGATCGAGATAAAAGAAAACAAGTATAAATTATGTTCAACCTGATACGAAATAATTCTGAATGTTTTTTAGTGCAAAAGACGAACATACTTGCTAAGTGAATTAACTATTTTGAAACTTTTCAAACTTTGAGACACATGTTGATTCCAGGCTTGCGATGTACAGAATGAGGAAACAGATGTTAGAGTTTGAAGAACACAGAATCAGAAAGCATCGATCGTGCCATTGGCCGATCAATATAGCCAATCCATATTTGACGGTATATATGACTGTGAAAATTCAAAGAACAACAAGTTTCACCGTTTGTATACCATATGACATTATGGTAAATAATTAATTGACGTTCAAACTACTTTTGATGTATTTTTAAACCTTAACACATTACCCATCGGTGATTATTCCATAATTATTGAAAGTCTATGGTTCGTAGCTGAAGATCTATTAAAAGAATCCTTCAATAGCAACAGCAATTTTAATCATAAACCAACACCTCACTCTCGATAACAAAATCCAATAATTTCCTTCGTTCTTATTGCGTAAAAGAAGATTTTTAAGCTTCCATTTGGTGCAACACAATTATTGAAAAGCCTACGCATAGTTTACCGGTAGATAAAGTGTTAAGTAGATTTTATTCGTTAGAAAAATTGATCGAACCAGTGCGCTGAAAACACGAATGTACGTTACTGCCAGTTTCGTTTGCGAACATACTCGGAAGAGTTTATTTTAATTCACTAATCAATGTTCGTTAAGGGAGTGCTCGAACAAGTATCGTTTTCCAATCCTTCGCGTACAGGAAGAATAGATAGAGAGAACGGGTGAAAAAGTGGGACAATGTCTTCCAATTATACTAATTACGCGAACACCACAGCGACGAACGAAACGCGCAATCCCGGGTTCCCACCTTCTTTCTTTTTTTTTTTTTGTTTTTCGAAACGTTGCCCGTATTCAGTGGAATTGGTCCGCGTTTGCACGGACCCGTCCTTTGTTTGGCAATTTTGCAGGTTGTCCTGCTCGCCGACCGGGACTTCCGTTGGCTTTTAACCCTTTCGCTGCTCAATGCACTCGGGGATGACAAAGAAGCTGCACCCGGTTTTTCCTATAATCTATACCGGCGCTCTTGCCTTCGCCGTGATCGATGCAGGGAAATTCTCGCTTATTTTCGTTCCTGCTCTTTCACGCAACCTTTTCGTAGCATATAGAACACCACTTGTTACAGCGTGGCATGAGAATCTCTGGGTAATCGTAAAGTGCAGGGTTAGTGAACTCGATGCAATTCATTAATTATGTATTCGTTGATTTATAAACGATTTTCTTCATCCCTTATTTTTGACGATTCGATCGATAATTATTTAAATGTTATATCTCGAAGAAATATCTTTAAAATCTCATTTAAATCCACGGAATAGTTATTATTTAGAGTCACGCCAAATTTATTGCAATTTACTGGGAATTATGCCAACTTCGCTTGTCTCTCGCTTCGGTTTAACTTTGCAACTCTTTTGTGCCGAGACGGGAAAATTTTCAGACGGCACAGTATGGGCTGAACTGATGAATTCTGTGTCAAAATTAAAGAACTTTCGATAGAAATGAATTAGAGCGAAGAAATATTTAAAAAATTGTAGCTGAAACTTAACGGATTTAAAATCAGCTTGAAAAAGTCTACGGGAAATGATGTGTAGCACGTTCTAAAAACACTTTGTTCCGCGCTTGGTATCAGAAAAACCACAATTTCCTTGAGATTGTGCAAGTGTAACGAATTCTTTCAAGGTTAAAAGATTTGAAATCAGCTTGAAAAAAATCTACGGGAAACGATGTATAGCACGTTCTAAAAAAATTTTCCGCGCGTGGTATCAGAAAAACCACAATTTCCTTGAGATTGTGCAAGTTTAACGAATTTTTTCAAGGTTAAAAGATTTGAAATCAGCTTGAAAAAATCTACGGGAAATGATGTGTAGCACGTTCTAAAAAAAATTTGTTCCACTCTTGGTATCGGAAAAACCACAATTTCCTTGAGATTGTGCAAGTTTACCGAATTCTTTCAAGGTTAAAAAACGCTCGTACCACAAACTCCATAATTATTTCGTATTCTCCAAAGTTTCAGGTTCCATTTAAAAACTATTTCATCGCTCTATCTTATTTCTATCGAAAGTTCTTTGATTTTGACACAGAATTCATCGGTTCGGCCGATATGTGCGGCACTGGGCCGATTATGGTGAAAAATCCTCAAGTTTGTCCACGGGATTCCTGGCCGCGTGATCATCGGGGTTCAAGGACCGCCGGGAACCGAAATACTCGTGCGACGCCCACCTATCAGCGGCGACGACGCCTTGGCGTCGCGTTTTATATCGAGTCGTCGACGATTTTCGCAAAAGAAGGAATAACGAGAGAACCGGCACCGGTACATACGGTTTCTGCATAATTCCGCGGTCTCGCGGTATCATCTTCGATATATTCAAAACGGACGTGAGCGCGAGCGCGCGCGCGCGCTCTGCCGCCGCAAATAGTGGGTAATTAACTTCGCATTAACATAGACTGAATTATGGCGGTCGATAACGGGCCTCGGATACCTTTTGCGTAAACCGATTAATTCCGCGTTCGCATTCATCCGAGGCCTTCTTGCACCGCGGACTGATTAGGATTTACATGGTATCGCGATCGTATTAATTACGAGCCCCGAATGGGATTGAACAGTCGTTGCCGGTGTTGCGTTATCGTCAGGACCTTTATTGCGACCGCAAAATGCCGGGGATGTAATATTCTCGTATCCACGAAGGAAATCTGCATGATCCTGCAGTTGTCAATTATCCTAATTGATATTCTGTTAGTCGAGAAGTCCTCCTTGATTGCGAAAGTTGTTTCATTATTGATTAATTTATTCTGTATCGTATCAACGATAAAATATAACCTCCGAAGCTAAAGAAGGGAAGGATGGGAGTCAACGATTATTCGCACAGGCAAGAGGCGGGACATTAGAAAGGTGGAACAGGTATTGGGAAAAAGAGGAAAATAGAAAATGTGAATTCTGCGAGGATAGTTTTGGAAACCTGGAACATATGGTAAGGGAATGTAGGGAAATTGAAAGAGGCCCGTACATAGAGGAAATAGTGAGCGAGAGGGGGTCGAAAGTTTTTTAAAAAAAACTGTGGTGCCCAAGGTGGTTCGAAACCCACCTTAAACTGTAGGTCCCGTCGTTTAATAACCATAGCAGTTGGAAAAGCGACGTAAAATAATCAAACAAGGGGGTCGAAAGAAGCGATAGATTGGCTAAGGAAGCTGAGAAAATAAAAGGGAAAGAACAGAACAGAAAGAAGGATGGGAGAAGGATAGGGCAAAGGAAAATGTATGAATGGTCCCGAAAAGGTGTGGAAGGATGAGAGAGTTAAGACTGAAATGTAAACCGAGTTCCTTTTTTATGGCCGGAAGGCTAAAAAATAAAGCATTTCTATTCTATTCTATAAACTCCGAAGCATCCTCAAACGAACGCAAACGTTGTTCAACCTCGCAGCAAACTGAAACCGAACAGACAATCCGATCTGAATTGTCCAGGAGACTAATAACGAGGAACATCAGTATTAGACGACGCACGGTTTGAAGAAGTTTGAGACATCGAGGCGTATCATAACGCAGCGACTCTCGCGAGCAGCAGTCCGAGAGCACACCCGGTGAAATTAAGAGGGAAGCAGCGGCAGTCGAAAGTGTTCCATAAATAATTCCTGTATCCACTTTAGGAGATTAAAGCGGAGTAGTGCGGGAGACTGAGCGAAGAACTCTGTTCTTATCGCGTGGCGCGGAGCATGGAGACCCGGATGTGTTCCGTCGGGTTCTCCCCTACGAAAAAAAAAGAGAAGAAGAAACCTAAAGGACAAAATAAAAAAAGAAAGTCAAAAAGGGAGGCTGGTTGGTAACCAAACGAAACAGCCTGAAGAACTCGCGATTGCAGGTAACAGCGACTCTAACCGACCTAAGTACCTGCGCGGCCACTTGGTAATCAGGGCCATTGACTTCGCGAAAGTACCTGGTGTACGCTTCTCTTGTCACGAGCTCCACGATAGCTACTCGTGCGCTGAGTCCCTTCCCTGACCCTCCCTCTAGATCCTTTCCCTCTCTCTCCATCTCTTCCTGTCTTCTTGATTCTCTTCTGGATCCACCATACTTCGACGCGTCTTTGTCCTTCCACGCCACGATCGCCGAATAACAGCCGGCAATTGTTCATTAGACGAGCAGCCTTTTGTCCTTTCGCTGTCCAAGTTGTTCCTCGTCGATACCCGACCAATCGCTGCCTCTTTCACTGGCAGAGGCTTTCACGATCTCTCGTCGCACGGCTCTCGCTGTCAATGGCTTTTCAGCGAACTGTGTCCGCTCAGCAAGATTGTTGTTGCTACCTTTTTTAGCCAGAAAATGGCCTGGAGAGCTGCGGAGAATACTTCATTTGCGAAACGACATCTCGAGCGACGCCTATCAAAAATATTTTGGAATATTAAATTGAAATGAAATTACTACCAAATACCTTTTATGGCCATTGGTTTGAAAAGTTACGGTTGTTTGAATAATTTAGCCCTGTATGTAACTCTTTAAAAATTCTATAGAGTTGGCGATCGTAATTTTACAATTCTGTTGTTATTTTCGATTCTCAACTTTTATAAATTTCATTATATGTATATAGGGTTGTCTGCTAATACGTATGCATACATACATTCAACCGTATAATATGAAAAATCCAACTGATTTCACCGGGATAGATTTCCCATACGATTAGTGCGTTGTTCTTTCAAGAATGTCGCTTCAGTAGAACATTCCAAAGAAAGTAAATACTCGGTATATGATCTAAGAGAAATGAATATCCCCTCCAGGTGAACGATACCGGAACATCTCGAAACATTCGATTGGCAATCGCGTGAAAAGCGAGCCGACAATCCGGCGATGATTCGGTAATAAGGTGTTTCCGCGGGCGCATTAATTAAGCGTATCGGGGGTGGTTTCTCGGGCGACGTCACGATTTTGGGGTGGTTCGTCTGGACCCGGTTGGAGGTCGACGTTGGCCAGGCGATCGATAGCAAAAGCCTCGACAAGGGGCGAGCGAGAAAGTCGCTCCTCGAAACAAACCCGCCACATGCGTCTCGTTTCTTGTCACGTTTCTCGGGGAGGCGTCGCGACGCCAACCCCCCGTCGCCGTGTACCGGCCGATTTTTCGATCGGTTATTAGCGACCGGGACTGGCCGTTAACGAGCCGATAAAGTATCACCGGCGACCGTAACAATGACGTTTATCGCGGCGACGATTATCGCTGATAATTTATAACGGATCGATACCGCGCAACTGTGCCTCGTCGATATTTTATTTTCCCCGTGGAGATTGTTATCGACGGAGAGGAAAAACGCGCCAGCCCGGACGGATACTACTGGGTGTCCGCGAAGTCCCTACGGATCTTCGACGAACTAACGAAGAATCACCTAGATTTTCGCAAAATAATGTAGGATTCAAATCGTCGATAAACAATTTAAGATTTCATTTCAACTATATATAACCTCTATTGTTCCCCTAAGGGTTACAATTTAATACACCTCCTACTTCGCCTTTCTTTCCATTTTATCTTACCGCTATAATCACTTAACTCTACTTATCTTAATTTAAATTAACTTACATTCCTAACTTATCCTAGGCATACATTAACTTAAACATTACTTACAGCTAAAGATAGAGAGAGATAATAATTATAATAATTAGCAGTGATTATTATTATATATATAGCATTTAACTCTACTTATCTTAACTTAAATTAACTTACATTTCTAGCTTATCCTAGGCATACATTAACTTAAACATTACTTACAGCTCAAGATAGAGAGAGATAATAATTATAATAATTAGCAGTGATTATTATTATATATATAGCATTTAACTCTACTTATCTTAACTTAAATTAACTTACATTTCTAGCTTATCCTAGGTTTACATTAACGTAAACATTACTTACAGCTAAAGATAGAGAGAGAGAGATAATAATTATAATAATTAGCAGTAATTATTATTATATATATAGCATTTAACTCTACTTATCTTAACTTCAATTAACTTTCATTCCTAACTTATCCTAGGCTTACATTAACTTAAACATTACTTACAGCTAAAGATAGAGAGAGAGAGAAACGGCTATATACAAAAGATACCTTATAACTAACTTATATCTACCCTGCACCCTTTCCCGTAATTTCAACTACAACAGATACAACATTAAACACTTCCTTAGTTTTTCACACGTCAAACGAGACTGAATCAAACAACACAAATTATAAAACATGAAGAACGCAAATAAATAACAAATATCGAATCGTCGCTATAGTTTCTAGCGACGCGACATTCGACGGGATTCTCGTCGCTCGAAGATGAATTCTCCCTACAATAATTACTGGTTCATTGGAAGCTCTCAAATTAACATGAATTAACATTTCATCGATCGTAAAAAGGATTTAATAAAAGCAAACTCTTTCCTCTAACCCTTTGCACTCGGAGCTATTTTAACTCGAAAATTAAACGTTTCTGCTGACCTACAATATTTCCATTCTCTATGATTTTTTAAGTTTGATGAATTTGAAATTAATGATATAATATGGTATAATATATGATATAATACCTCATACAATACTTAAATGTGTAGTAATTGGTTAGATACCGACATATCTGATAGTGTAAACAATTATTTAAATAATAGTACAGCAATTTTTAGTGCTAACTCGAGTGCTAAGGGTTGAATAACTTTTGAACTTTTCGTAATTAATTGCATGCAACGTTTTCATAATTTCGTGGATCACCGTCGCAAATAAATGTACGATTGATTTTCCTGAAAAATGCTGTTCTCTCGTTTAAGCTTTTCTTATATTCCTCCCACGCGGAACGTCACTGAATGCGTGTCTCCAACGTCCCGACAATCGAAACAAACCGGCCAGCCAATGAGACTTGGCACACCTCCGCCGAAAGCCTTGTTACAACAAGCAAAAGCCCTGCTCGTGCATTCCGCGGCAGTGGATAGGGCCTTTAGAAAGGAAAGGTTCGCCGGAGGAACGTTCGTTGAAAGAGGAACGGCTAGAGAAATAGAAGAGGGCTTTCGATTCGGCACGATGAAATCCAGCTCGCTCTCACTCGCTTCGAATACTTCTCACACTTGCGACGTGACTCGAACGAGCTGCCAGCCAATGAAAGTCGACACACCTCCGCCTGTAAACACACTCTCGGGAACCGAGTGTCTTGTTTGCGGAGCTTGTCCGTAATCGCTAGACCGCGGATGCCATGCAAATTTGCATTTTTCGAAACTCCGATAAAAAAAAAAAAAGAAACACCGGTGCTATTTGACCGGGCAAATTTATTTCGACCGTGGCTGTTTGCGCGCCACAAAGTAAGTGGCTCCGCCGTACTCTTTGCTCACTCCTTTGTGTCACAAGCGGGAACGACTCGCGACACAGAGGCCAACTAATTTCGGAGTGCACTGCGGACTAAACGCCAAACGACGAGAATCTTAAAAATACTCTATGTATCCTCGGTTTTTATTGAAATAATAAAACAAAAGATTTGCTGTTTGGTGGGTAAGGTATTCTTTCAAGTTCACTTTGAAACAGACGGAAATCTACTAACAAGGGATGTCACCCAATCGTAACACGCCGATTTTCATGAAATTTTAGTACGATATAAAACTCGAAGTGGTCATCGTTTTCCATCGATAAAAAATGTTAATTTAAAAAAAAATTATTTTTTTATGAAATCAATTACATGAAA
This sequence comes from Lasioglossum morio, assembly GCA_916610235.2. Classification (NCBI taxonomy): domain Eukaryota; kingdom Metazoa; phylum Arthropoda; class Insecta; order Hymenoptera; family Halictidae; genus Lasioglossum; species Lasioglossum morio. The sequence continues at coordinate 2,265,608 of OU744323.1, forward strand.
AGATTTGGCATTCAAAGACGTACAAATTGGATTTTGAAATGTTTGTCTGGGCCTAATACTTCCGGAGATATTCGATAAAATAAGATTTTCCACCCCAACGTTGAGAAAAATTTTAACCCCCTCAACATGAATCTCAGCCGATATAAAAAAATTGGTGTTAAATATTGTTTCGAGTTCTATATCATACTAAAGTTTCATTAAAATCGGCGTGTTACGATTGAGTGTCCTCCTTTGGAAGTATTTTACACAGTATTTGCAATTTTTCCACATAGTTGTCATGTTGTTACGTCCTAGGGTGGAAGTTTTTAGATGGAAATTTTAAATAAAAAATTTCGAGTAATTGAAGATTTCTTAGAACTAAATGAATCTGTAATCGTTTGTTTCTGGATTTGGTACGTAAAGATCGAAGTCAGGTATTTAAAATGATTTGAAATATTGTTTTTTATTTTAGATAAAATTTGAACAATATATATATATATATATATATATATATATATATATATATTTTAAGCATCAAATTTCAGATACATTATGTTTTTAGTATCTTATTATAAATTGTTAGTATTTACCGATAATCGAATCTCGCTTTTCGTGTAAATCTCGGTATCATAATATATTTATTAAAATGCATTTTCCTTGATTCTATCGCTCGCAATGTGGTATAATATAATTCAATATTAAATACTAATTATGATATTTGATATAATCATTAGCCCGTGCATCATGATCAGAGTAAATACAAAAAGAAATTCGGAACAAAATATAATATACATGATTGAATTTATCAATTATTAATAATGGCTGAACCACTGGACGCGACAATGTATTCAACCACGTCGACTCTGTCTAGTTTTTGAAATTCGTCTTCGTAGAGTTGATGTTCGTTTTCGTGAAAACCCATATAAATCGTGCTCGAAAACAATTTTCGGAACGTTGGCGGATCGAAGACAGGAGGGGAACAAAACCGGTAGCAATTCCAATCAGCGGGGGTGGGAAACCAGCGGAATGAACCGGAGTCCAGGTCGGGCGGAGGACGCGCCGATTGTTACGGTAATCCAGCATCTGGAATACGCATTACGCGGGAAACAGTGTTGTAACGCAATACTGTTACACCGCCCGTTGCCAATTTGCAATTCACCGCCGGCCGTTCCGCGTACAACAATAGAATCGCGAGCGCATCGCGTAAGCATCGCGGACGCCTTTCCAACGATGGAGTGGAAAGTCCACTCGCCTCTGGCACACGCCTGTGTCTTCTCCGATCGCGATTCTTTCCCTTTCCCTTCTCTCTAGCTCCACTCTTTCTCTCCTCTCTGCCTCCGTTCACCCCCGCAACGGCTCTCTTTTTCACTCCCCCATGGATACACCATGCTTTTCATGGCTCGAATCGTGGGAAACCTGGGCCCACGCGATCGCTCGCTCGCGGGTTCCCTGGCTCGTTGGCGCGGCTAATTGATATTAGGTACCGGGTGTTTCGCCGAGTAACGGATTCGTACTGTTCACAATGAACATATCCAAATAAACCACTTGAAATAAACATCTAAAAGGGAACACTTAAAAATGCACCCTTAAAGACAAACATCTAAAAACATACATTCAAAGATGAACATCTACGAACGTACAATTAAATAAACACAACATTTACAAATGAACATCTTCGTATAAACAGTTCAGTATGCACATTTTAATTTTTATTTAAAAGTATGCAAAATTGTAAGGAGTTGACACGGAATTGATACTCGACACGGCGTGATGTTTCGTCAATCACTCGTAGAGGACTGTCGTTTTTATTTTAACCCTTAATTTATTTTATTGTAACCCCTATTACGGTCCAATGACGACATATAGGCGACATGACACTTTTATTTACTGGGTCCAATGGCGCATATATGGCGCCATTGAACTGTTAAGGGTTAATAAATTTTCACTAGAATAAAAATATTTCTTTTTCTATACTCGATTTAAAAATGTTTTACAGCTTCTCTTCGTATGAAAAATAGCTGGACATGGTGGGAAGTAAACTTGAAATACTTTCGGACCGTTAAGGTTAACAAAATCATAACATAGAACATTCATTTTATAAAACATCAACGCGACGTAAAATTAATAAAAACATATATACACACTCATATTCAGTCATATGACATTTATACTTATATCATTCTTACAATTCATTCTTACGTATTTGAATACGAACATCTCGGTATGATCATGAGGCGATGTTCATCTTCAAATATTCATGTGAAGATGTTCACCTTGGGGTGTCACTAAGAAAATGCAGCGAGGGTGCAGAGTGAGAGACGTGACGAAGAGAGCGAGAGAGAGAGAGAGAGAGCGAGCGAAAGAGAGTTGCAGAAACGGGGAAAAAGTGTGTTTTCGCGGGAAGGGTGAATGCGTTCATCGGCGAAACGCAAATCGAATTTTGCATTTAGAGCCTCCGGGCTCGCGGAGCTCCGCTTCCGTCGCGACGACGTGGATCCGGGCCTGAAATCCCCGTCCCCGGCGCGACGTCGGGAACGCCGGCTCGTTACACTCGTCGTTGACGTCACCGCCCCCGGCGTCGCGACGCTCATCGATTCGAGGGGCCCCGCCCCTTCCGCGAACGTTCCCGTGACGTCACTGGAGCCGCGGCACCCCGACGCAGGCCTCGTGCTCCCAACGCGACGCGATCTCGTTTCGGAACGAGCCTGTTATTGCGCCTATCTCTGCTTTGCCGCGCGCACGGATGCCGCTCTCCCGTCAGCCATTGCAACAGGAGAATCGCTCGAATAATGCTCTCCTCGTGTCGCTATTAATTACACGTCTACTCGATGTCCGCGAGAAATTACCTTTTCGCTGAACCTCCGGGGTAAATGACACTTTTACGTGACTTTTTCACTCGACGTCCGCGCTGCGGAAATAAGACTGCAACTCCGTCGACTACCGGCTTCGAAACTTGAATGACAGCTTCTTGATTTTGCAGTACAGAGGAACAGCAACAGGGGGTGGTTTTCAACTTGAAGAACATACACAGGTTTTGTACGGGGAAGGAATCGATTAGTGAATTAATCGTCACCCCGCTGCGCTCGACGAAAAACTAATCTCGTGAGGGCTAGTTAATTTTTTTTTATTTTGAGCATTTTTAAACCCTACTGGGTTTATTTTGCTTTACACGAATAATATAAGTAAATACAGTAATGTGGAGTACAGGAATAATACTATAAGAATTTTCTAATACAAGTGAGTATAACAGTAATGTCCTTTAGCACTAAATACGTTGGTTAGAATTTTGGAAAAAGGAGTGGATGCTAATACAAGCTTTGATTTTTGGTTTTGCTATAATTGTGTCTATATTAAGGGGCAGTTGGAGGCCCATACTGAGTAGGGAATTTGTTAGTTAACTTCGGACACTTTTTTTTTATTTTGAGCATTTTTGAACCCAGTGCGTTTATTATGCGTTACATGAATAATATAAGTAAATACAGTAATGTGGAGTACAGGAATAATACAATAAGAATTTTCTAATAATACAACTGAGTATAACAGTAATGTCCTTTAGTGCTAAATACGTTGGTTACCATTTTGGAAAAAGGAGTGGATGCTAACACAAGGGAGGCCTGATTAATGTTCTTGATGTTGATGGTGGTGTGAGTTTGAATAACTACACTAGCGATTAAGGTTTACTTAATCTAAAGAACACTCGTTTAATATATTACTAAAAAAATTATCTAGTATTTACAAGTCCGGTGTAGCAACTTAACGGATGATGTTCGTCTGGTGGTTGAGAAAGATCTGATGTTTCGGAGATGCTGTGAAGGTTGACTAGAGTGTATTTTTAAGAAAAGGAGATGATTGGTGGAAAACAGTGTTTAGGAAAGGGAAATTACAAGAGAGAGGTACGGTTAAAGGCGATGAGAAGGCAAGGAAAAACTAGATGTGGAGGTCTAGGGTTACAGCTTGAATTGATTTATGTCGGAGAAAGTCCTTAAAAATTATGGATCTGCGGGACAAATTGAAAGACTTGTGTTTAGGCACAATTTAAACATTAAAACGAAACGACGTTAAAGAAAAAATAAACTGCTCATGGAAAATGACTGTTGATCGGGTGTGCTAAACCCGGACAGGTTTCTAAAATTGATACTTGCAGTCGGGTTGGTCCTAGAGTCGAAACAGAGTTCAATCAACAGAGCAACCCCTTCTCGGGCTACCCCTTCGAGTACCGGTTTTATGGATCTTAAACCCGAAGGTTTACGTCTTTCCCAAATACAAGCTTGCAAATAAAGGAGAAGAAAATAGGTTAGCTTCGATCGATTCCCAAAGCAACGGTTCCTCGAACGATCTTCAACCCTCAAAGAACAACTTCCACGCATCCGAAGGCATCTCCGAATAAAAATTCACAGTCGAGCCATTGGCCGTCGAGTAAATAGAACAGCAACACCTACCCTGGACAAACTCCCAGAGCAACCCTTCACCACCCGACAATCTCACACTCTCTTAGCAGACGGGGTTCCTAAACGCGAAGAGCGTCGGATCGAAGGTGAGCCATAAAACCCTCGGCAGCAGGTCTCTCGCGAAACTCTCGAAACTCATCTCGCGTAGAAAAGCTTCCGCTGTCTCTCGGGAGAGCCTAAAACGAAAGGGCTGAGGGCGGTGGTAGCAGATAGAGAGGGTGCGGAGGAGGAGGAGGAGGAGAGGGAGAGTTGATCCAGCCGCAACAATAATAGCTGCCATAAATTCAATCCGCGTCGGCATCCGGTCGACGCGCAGGTATCCCGAACACCAGGTTGCTATAGAGAGCACGGACTCCGCAGCGGGCTCGCGACCGTAATCCCATCCTTTTTCGTCCATGGAAGCGCGCAATCCCGACAATGCGCCGCGTATGCCCATAATGCAACCTGCGCGTGATGCATGGCTGATGGGGCTAGGACCGGGGCCGGGGCTAATGGACAATGCTCACGGCTAATAATCTGTCCGTCGGTAAAGCAGGTTCAAGGCGAGGCCTCGGATGCAACCAGACCCCGGTGCAATTGCATCCTCGGTCCGAACTCGCTGCACGGAGCACGCCGTGGGTACAGTTACGGACGTGTCATCCTACGGTTGCCTGCATGGCCTGATTAACGATAGACAAGCTGCCACGCGGTCTCCTTTAATGTTCATATGTCTACGTTCGTACTCCAGTGTTCGCATTCACCGATCATACACAACGAGCATACACTGTATGTTCACACACAATATTCATACTCAATGTTTGCACATTATGTTCATTATGTTTTTGCATATAGATTTATTAACTTGTTTTTTTTGTGAAAAAATTGATTCACCGATCATACACAACGAGCATGCACTATATGTTCACACGCAATATTCATACTTAATGTTTGCACATTATGTTCATTATGTTTGTGCATATAGATTTATTAACTTGTTTTTTTTTTTGTAAAAGAATTGATTCACCGATCATACACAACGAGCATGCACTATATGTTCACACACAATATTCATACTCAATGTTTGCACATTATGTTCATTATGTTTATGCATATAGATTTATTAACTTGTTTTTTTGTGAAAGAATTGATTCACCGATCATACACAACAAGCATGCACTATATGTGCACACGCAATATTCATACTCAATGTTTGCACATTATGTTCATTACGTTTGTGCATATAGATTTATTAACTTGTTTTTTTTGTGAAAGAATCTGTCTACGTTCATACTCCAATGTTCGCATTCACAGATCATACACAACGAGCATACACTGTATGTTCACACGCAATATTCATACTCAATGTTTGCACATTATGTTCATTACGTTTGTGCATATAGATTTATTAACTTGTTTTTTTTGTGAAAGAATTGATTCACCGATCACACATGACGAGCATGCACTATATGTTCACAAGGCAATATTCATACTCAATATTTGCACGTTATGTTCATTACGTTTGTGCATATAGATTTATTAACGTTGTGAAAAACTAACGAACATCGTCTCGGTACGAACTAGAGATCCCTGTTTCACGTGTATATAAATACCCGTGTTGTTTTCTAATCATTTTAACAGTTCAGAAAAATAGAGTTCGTAATATAGAAACGAAATTCAAAATTGAACAAAATTCGAACTTATCAAACAAAAGTATGTAATATACACGGATTGAATAATTGATTATTTATTCGATGCTGACTATTGATCCGATGTTTCATCGAATATGCAACGCAACATGGAACATTTTCCTAAGGTATTGCAACATCGAAGAGATTCATGGTGGACAATGATATTGCCCCATCTCGTTCGTCCATTATTTTTCTACATAGTTGCCGAGCATCTGCGAAGATTTATGGTAACATGGGAAACCAATTCGCGTGTCGCGGTTGCAAGCAATTCCCTCCCGATTTTCCGACACCATGTTGAGGTTGCTTCCGTCGCGATGCTCATCAATAACCTCCCCTCCCCTTGGTCGTTTTCGAGTGGTTTGCCCTGCTTAATGACTGAACCAGGGGCATTCTACCAAAACGCTGCCAAAAAGTTAGTTGTATCTCCATTTCGTTTTCACAAAATGTGGAAATTAGAATTTGCCTTGCGAATACCACAAATTCGCATCGGTGGTGTTACCGAAATTGAAAATTAGTAAACAAAAGAACACAAGAAGTGTTCTTGTAGAATACTAAAAATTGCAATTATTATAAAACCATGCAGCTTAAATTCGCCGAAATATTTTCACCCAGCTGAATATCTTCTTCGGAAGTCGGGGGTGGTTCTCTATCAGGGAAATTTGGCACAATCACCGGTAATTTATCAGAATAAGGTACTCGGAAGTCTGTCGAGATTTTTTATTTATTAACAAACGCGTGGATCATTAGAGAGCACTCCGGTCCCCAACGCGGAACGTGTTTCCGCGACGAAATCGCGTTAAAGCGCGATAACGCGAAACTAAAGCTCTGGCTGAAAGGCCCGTTAATTGAACGATGAATATAATTGATCGTAACTGCTCGATGTTTAACGATGGGGTGGTGTTTTCGAGCCGGTGCAGGCCGCTGTCTCAATCCGCAGCGGTGGACACGAATATAGGGGTTGAGCGTTGCGTTTGGCGACCAGTTACCACCTCATCAATCGATTTACCCAGGATTTATTAAGTGTACCAATTAAGCGAATACGCGGTTCCCGTTCGAACCGGTCTTCCCGATCCTTTGTCGCCGGTGAAAGTGCCGGGAAATGTTGAAAAGCTGTCTCTCGATCATCGTTGTGAAAGGACATCGAGCACCTAGTACATTAACATAAATATCTCGCGACAATTATCATACCGAACTCCGTAGACGCTTCTGTTTTATTGGTTCCGTTCGTTTCGATTATTTATCACATTTTTTCCGTCCGATACGACACACCGTAGTTGGGGGTCCTCTGCGGAGTCTACGAGTTTTAGCAGACGACACTCGCGCTGCTAGTGTGTGTGCACACACCACTAACTACTATACGTATACGAGAATTGCAAGGGTCCGGGATTAAACTTCTGAGTTCGTAATAATGCAAAGACAGGGTTTCTTAGTAGTCAAAATCGCTAGATGAAAGATCGAAAAGTCCTACTTATACGTTTACTCTCGATATTTATGAAAATGTAATGCCCGTATCGGCGTCCATAGCCTCTCTGATCGGCATGCTTCCATATATCTGAAAACCATTGCACGTAAACGTAAAAGTAGGACTTTTCAACCAGATAGCACCCTAGATTGATCTTTCATCTAGCGATTTTGACTATTAAGAAACCCTGTCTTTGCATTATTACGAACTCAGAAGTTTAATCCCGGACCCTTGCAATTCTCGTATGCGTATAGTAGTTAGTGGTGTGTGCACACACACTAGCAGTGCGAGTGTCGTCTGCTAAAAATCGTAGACTCCGCCCTTAAAGCCAATAAAATTCATACTTCGGACCATCCCTAAAAATCTTAACACTGCGGACTACCCCTATACATCCCCCTTCTCCCTTCCAGTTGTATATATTCCTCCACTTCCCTTAAAAAGGGCAGAAGCACTTTAACCGTGACACGAAAACCGTCGCAACTGTATTCTCTCACTGCTGTTATTAAAATACCTACTCTTTCAACCGACAGCGACTCGTCTCTATTAAGTTTACAGTCCACTTAATCTTCTATATAATAAAAATGAAATGTTATTCGTTGGTCACGACATCACGTGAGAACGGCTGGACCGATATGCATAATTTTTTTTTAATGTTCATGGTAGTCCGAATCAGGTTTTTAGCGTAAAAAAATTGGAAAAGTTGCCCGGAAAAATAGAAAATTCGGGAAAAACTACAAGTGATTTCTGAATCATATTTTAATACAACAAAAAAAAAACGAATGTCGCAGCTTTTAATCAATATTTTAATAGGAAGTTGCATTATTGACGTCTTAAGGTTTTTAGGGAAAGAGAAATTGGAAAAGTTGCCTGGAAAAATGGAAATGCTTTTTTCTATGGGATTTTTGTATAACCTCAAGACGATAACTCAAACAAATTTATTGAAATTTGGACACGACAACGTCTGTCGGGTCAGCTAGTATACAATATACATATCGTTAGGATTTCAACCGCTGAAATTCCTTCCACGTCATTTAAACGTCGCTAAAATAATTGTCGACGCCGCGACGTACATACAACATGTTCCTACCGACGTCAGTTTACTCGAAGATATCGAAATTAATTTTTTATATCATCGTTTCGAAGAAAGTCCAGTCGGTTATCCAGGATTGAATTGGTCAGCTAATCAACGAATCGGCTAAGAACCGCGCTACGTTCCACAAGTTCCGAACCATCGAAAGTTTCGTGCAAGTTCTCGACGAAAATTCAGAAGAGGCAAACTTGTTTCTGCGGAGCTCGGTTCTCAGGATCGTGATTTTCAATTGCGGCCTCGTCGAGTCGTTACACGCGAACGGATTTATAGATCGATCCGGGCCAGTCAATTAACAGAGAATCGGGGAGTTAATGTAGTCAGCGAGCGCGGGCCCGTTCGATGTTTGTTACCGTATTACAAGACAGTCTCCTTCCGTCAGCCGAGTACACAGAGCCTCAGATCCGGTAGCCCGATAATCGCAGGTGCATAATGCGCCTAATTGGTAATTAAAGGTCTCACCGGTGGCGCATACGCTGCACCGTGTGCTCTCAATCCCCTCTCTGTGTCTGTCTCGATGCAGCTCGGAGAAGATCGTGAAGCACCATGCGGCGCAAACCTAATATCGACGGCATTACGTAGCGTTCCTGTGCATCGGATCCTGCTTCTGGACCGATCACCGTTCACCTGATTGTTCGCCGATCCATTCAACAATCCTATAGCGAATCATACGTCGATGAACGCTAATCGTAATTTTTCACTTCGATACTACGGTACTGCAGCTGGGAATTTAATGGCGAACTCGCCTGTTGTGAAAAGAGCCCTGAAATGCTTCACCTTTTCTCTATAATAATTGTTGGTGTGCAACGATTACACCTTCCTAAAACTGTAACTTTAATCAGTAAATATATATTCCATTTTATCGATCGTAATGAATTAATAGAAAAATGTATGCTACCGGCGCTACAGGTTCGATCACAGATACAAAAATTAGCAATTTTGCAGTATTATAATTTCAACGTTTCGGTTCAGTTTTGAACCATTATCAAGAAAAGTCCGAGTCTGTGAAAATCAAAGTAATCAAATTTGTTATTTATTAACATGGCTATTTAATAGCTGTGAAAGATAGGTATTTATACATACTTGCTAATTGTGACAAAAAAAAACATTTTGATTTCAATTTATTTTTTGTGTAGCGCCGATATCATATAGTGCATATACAAAATTTACGATCGTTAAAATTGGAGAATATTATATTTGATAAAGTCCATCAATAATCCTCGAGTACAAATAACATCGAACACAGAGACATTTAGCGACAGGAGGCTATCTACCTTATCCTGTCTGCATAAAACACCCCGGATGGGCGTGGCTGAACTACTCACACTTTCTCTAGCTCCACCCACTTTATCGCTCCAGGGAGCAACTCCCAGCGCTCCCACGGGCAAAATGCGCTCGCAACCCATTGAATAACGCTCCCGCGTGCTCCGACAAGCCAATACGTCCTCTTTGGGAGCAATTTGCAGGGTGGAACGTCAGCGTAAAGGTACCGGGAGCCTCGTCTCGTTCTTTCCCGTTGAAAGGGAATGGCGCGAGGCAACGTTCGAGGCGATCTAATCGCGGAACGCGGCCGAGCCTGGCCGTGGAAGCGAGATGTGACTGGCTTCGTTCCAAAACTCGCCGGTACACGCCGCGCGTAAGCAGGTTCGGGGGCAGAACTGCAGCGAGGTGCCAGGGGTGCAGGTTGGCTCGTCCGCGACGAGCATAAATTTCCAGCGTTGCGCTCGGTACGCTCGCTCGATCCAGCTCCCCCGCTGTTTCCACGGCCTCCGTTTAATTCCCTCCATCCTCCCGCGACCTCCCTTGATCTCCGCAGGATCGAATATTGTTCCAGCTATTATTGTAATGAATGTCGCGGCGCGGGGGTGGACTCCACCGATCGTTCCGCTTTCGCTGTTGATTCTGGCGAATTTTTCAGTACCGAGCTAATTGACGTCGATCCGGACCTGGCTAATGGGTTTCGTGAACGTTAAACACTAATTTCGCTGAACAAGATCCTGCGCAACAAGAACCAAACAAAATTCTTCAACATCTGTAACATCCCGACAGTATTTCGTCATCCCCAAACAATACGAAGAAGAGAGTCTATAAACATCCGTTAGAAATCCAGTGTATCTGACTTAACATGAATTAAATCGAATAATACAAATTACTTAATTTGCTGATGTTTTTTTTTTATTAAGCATTTCAGATCTCAATAGAGATCTATATCTACTGTAGAAATGTAAATTACAGTAAATACATATTCATATATACATAGACAATATTAAATCAAATTAAATTCGTACTTTACAATTCTTTAGGAAATGAAATATAAGAAGACAAGATTTAATGTTGGGTCGGGCATCTAACTGAGTCAACTTGGATCGCTGCAAATCAAAGAGGCTACATTGCCAGAATTTTACATTTACTATACGTGATGCTATATATACAGCTCACAAACTTGTAGGAAGGAACAAATGATCTTACATATAGTGTATGTAGGTCTGTGGAGCAAAACATTTTGCTGATGTTTTCGGCGCACAGTTTCGATCAAATAGTAACTATTTCTTTTTTATTTGAGTCAGTGAAAGCTATTATAGGTTTATTTCGGCTTTTACAATTGTACAATGGGTTTACATGGGTTTAGTACAAATACAGTCTTAGTAGCCGCTAGATGTGGAGTTTACAATCGTTTAGAAACTGAAAGTTGAATTCGCAGGCTTTGACATTTGGTTTAGCAAAGAATATGTCCGCTTTTAGTGGAAAGTAGAACTTAATTTTTTCGCAGATTGTTTAATAGTTTGGTTCTTTGGGAATCGTATAGCATACACTGCCATAGGACATGGTCTAAGTCCTCGGTGTAGAGATTGCACTTACAGCTGGGGTCATTGACGAAATTCACGCGGTACACTGTTTTCGCCTGATTTTCTAGTAAGATTCTAGTAATATCAGAGGCTACGTTACCCCCTTAAAATATTTAAATAGATACCTACAATATGATAGAGAGAGAGAGCGAGAGAGAGAAAGAGATTGATTGATTGATTGATGATTTATTATCTTTCTCAGCTATTTTCCATTACATTTATATTACACAACATTTGTTGTAACGAATTCCTTTAGCATTCTCTTAAATACGTCTAAATCATGACAGCATTTTACTTCGTCTGGTAGTGCATTATCCATCAACACATTACCGACCGGTGATTATTGCATATTTTTGAAAAATGTATGGTACATGGGTAAATTTTCATTTAGCATTTAGTATGAACTAACTAAGTCACCCTCAATAACGTCGTCTAATAGTTTCATTTACGATTGCAATGTCAAAGAACATTTCTATGCTTTTTTTTGGAACAGCAGAATTATTGGAAATCCTATTAATAGGCTTCCGGTCGGTAAAGTGTTAATATTCCTTCATAGAATACACTTTTTTGGGCACTTCTCGTTTCACGAAATTCCACTGCAATATTCCCCGCTTGTCGTGTCTGCATTGCACTTTCATCGCCTACTATTCTAAGTCTATTTCTAAATTGCACAGGCATCATATTATTTAAAATCTTAAAAATAAATATGCACATATTGTGTGTGTGTGTGTGAGAGAGAGAGAGAGAGAGAGAAAGCGATGCGAGAACCGTCGGCCGACCACTGTCAAGCCCTAATTGAAGCGTGCATTCAATTAGACGCGCCTTAACGATGCCCGACACACCTGTGGAGCATTGCGTCCCCCCGTTGCACGCTCGCTATCAATCACGATCCCAATCAGGGATCCGTTTTTGCATTCTACGTAACGCGAGCGAACGAACGGGTGCCCGGGCGCGCGCGCGCGCGCACACGACCGGACGACCGTGATTATCGTAAATCATACTCCTCCGAGCGATTTTTCCAACCACCTCTCTCTCTCTCTTTAGCCGCCTAATGGAAATTGCGAGTCCTAACCGCAGACCGTCGATCCTGCCCACCGATGCCAGACATTATTCTAATGGGCATCCAGTGTTTCGTCGAACTTTTATACGAGATCCACACTCTCTGGCAGTCGCTCACCCCCCGAAAAAAGTTTCCCGTTGGCCCAGTTCTCTGCTCGGACAATGGCCCTGGGACGATGCTCGGGGACTTTCGGCAAGTAGTTGTCCTCCGGATTAGTTTTATTAGCTGCGAGTCGCGCTGTCATTTTTCGCTTCGATGCGCACCCGAATGTCCAACTCGCGTGTGTCATTGTTCAAGTCGCAGAAAGTTCCTTCGGAAAAATTACGATTGTTCACGGAATCGTTCCGGAGGTATCGATTTAAGAGATAAGAATTCTGTTTTGTCAGGACCGTAGCCCAGTTGAAGATAAATAGCACAATAAATAGCAGAATTGAACGCGCGAGGAAAATACGAGGATGAGGTATAGAGAGAGAGAGAGAAGCAATTGGGTTGCTGATTTGCGCTGATCTTCCATATCTAAGACATTTCTGTTTTGTTCTCTGGCCTAGCACGTTTTCGTGCTTCAGTTACATTTCTGCCAGCTATGGGTTAAGCTGATTTGTATCTCACAATATGTGTTTAAAAGTTTTTGTCCTTTTCTTTCACAGCAAGTATGTATTTCATTTTTCTTCTTTTTTTTTCTTTTTACTAACTCTTGGTAATTGTAATGGCTGTGTTATATTACCTAATGTTTATTTTTTGTTTTTCAAAATCTGTATTATTATTTTTCTTTTTTCAGACTCAAAAATTTTGTCTCTTGATAATGATCCACATAGGGATCGAAACGTTGAGAAATTTAAGTATTTAATTTGCATATTTGTTGTTTCTAAAAGTGATCGAACTTGGCGCCGATAGCATATTTGTATTTTATATTTGCGCACTGACTTTGAGACGGTTTGACGGAATCGGAACTCTTGATATAGAATAAAAGAAGCAACCATTGTCACAAACGAGTAATTAACAGAGCGCAAAAGTTTAAACTCGATTCTGAAACACGAGCGAATTACGAGAAACAGACGATTGAACAAATGAACAACTGAAGAAATCTTTGGCTCCGCCAAGGAATTGGGTTTACAGTTTTAATACAAATACAGTCTTAGTATTTATTTATTTATTATTAGATTTGACATTTGGTTTAGCAAAGAATATGTCCGCTTTTAGTGGAAATAGAACTTAATTTTACGTAGATTGTTTAATTGTTTGGTTCTTTGGGAATCATATAGCCATAGGACATGATCTAAGTCCTCGTAGTAGAGATTACTCTTACAGCTGGGGTTTAATTACGTTTAATTGCGATTGGCGCACGATCGATCGCATGATCCTGAGCCACGAAACCGTTCGGGATTCAAATCGTGAAGGTATTTTTTACTGACAACAGGCGCGGACAAAAACTACGCGGCCTCGAGTAACGGCAGCGCGTGACCGTCAACACGATAGAAAAAGTGCCGTCTTTGACGGTTGACAACGCGACTGATAAACTTCACAATTTGAACCTCGAATCCTAAACAAGCATCATCTCCAGCAAGTAGTTGTCTTTCCGATTGATCTCTTGAAGCCGAACTTTTTAACTTCTTTTTTATGCGATCCCGTAGAAGTTTTAATCTTAGGAATTCAATAGTTCAAAAGTACCGAGTAACTAGCTTCGTTAACGATCTTAACACTTTACCCACCGGAAGCCTATTAATAGGATTTTCAATAATTGTGCTGTACCAAAAGAAAGCGTAGAAATTTTTTTTTTAATTTGGAAATCACATATGAGATTTCTTACAACATAATGCTTAGTACAGAGTATTACATAACAAAGTATTAGTACAGAGTATATTGTATGGTATAACAAAAAATATTAGTTACAATATAAAAATCAAAAATCCTTAGGCACGTAGGTTACATATATTTAAAAAGGCTATCATATATACACAAGCACTAATACTGGGTTCAGCTATTAAGCAACCTAAGTCCAATGGCAATTGGAAACCTGCTCTAGTAAAGTTCTGGATATAAGTTTGATCCTCTGATCTGTATATAAATTGCACTGGCATGCGTAGAAATTTTCATTCACATTGCAATCGTAAATGAAACTCTTAGATAACGTTATTAAGGGTGACTAGTTAACTCACAATGAAAATTGCTGTTACTATTGAAGGTTCCATTAAAAAGTGTTTAACCATGTAGCATGATTTTTCAAAATTATGTAATAATCATCGGTCGGTGATGTGTTAAACAATTAAACGATGACATGGAATTTCCATGCGAGAAGCAAACGAAGAAGCTCGCAGAGGAGAATTGGGTTCTCGTTGGACGAGCCCCGCAATACTGTTCGCCTCGATTTGCATAAGTGCAGGTTGTCGTGGAACTGGTTTGCCACTAATTCGCGCAAAGGATACGTTATCGTTGCCGATAGGATTGACGGTCGTCCCGGGTGCGTGTAACTAACAATAACTACCGGTGGAATTCGTTCTCATCTTGCGGCTCGCTGTTCGCGACCAGAACAAATTGCGATCTTAGAATCGGCGATAATCAAGCTTCATTCGCGCGGCTCCTGTTTCGCGAAATCACTCTCGGGAATGGCGAAAGATAGTGGATTACATGTTCTCGAAGGATTCAATTCGATTCTACAACGGATACGCCCTGCGCTCGTGGAAATCAATCGAACGGATCCAGGCTAACGGAAAATTAAGTCTGCAAATTGGTTTGGCGATCCTTAATGGGATTAGCTAATGTGCCTGTCCGTGGTCGACTGTATCCACTGGCAACCTGGAGTGTTTCTATTTGTCCATTTTCGAATTAGCCAGTTATGGCTGATGCTGGGAGCTCGAATCTTGCCGCGGAGAGTGAATTATGCTACCATTCGATACTCGTAAAGGCATCGTAACTGTCTCCCGCGTGCGTATCTTCTTTTGCCGAGTCGTAATAATCGCGACGAGGATATCGTCCTGGGGGTTCCTCCGATTTTTCAAAGGAGACTTAAGCGTCGCAGTAATTGTCGTTAGGTGGTTTAATTGATTCTCAATCTGCGAAGAAGCTGGTCAGTTATATGCGTACCTTCTATCTAAAGAGGAAGCCATATAGCTGACTAACCAGTTACGTTTTTTCAGAAGATTTTGCTCCCTTCGTGCATAGAGTACCTTAAATGGGCGTGGTTTAATTGCTACAGATTTTGATGGAGCCAGGAAAGAGCACGTAGAGAATAACGACAAGAGTAACGACAAGAAATGTCGTAAATGGGCGTGGTTTAGAATCTTCAGAGCGAACGAAGTCGAAAACGCTTTAGAAAATGAACAGTATATAAACTATTATAGCTGTTTCTATAGAGACTGTTATATGTGGGCGTGGTCAAGTTTCTCCCAATTTCAATGAAGCAACTCATGGTTATTGTAGAGCGACATCCCGAGGCAAATAGTATCGAAGGAATAGAAAATAGAGGATCGTTCATCTAGGAATTCCTCTAGAGTCTAGAGTATGTGATTAGTGGGCGTGGCTAAGTGGCTCCCAATTTCAATGAAGCAACTCATGGTTATTCTAGAGCGACATCTCGAGGCAAATAGTGTTGAAGGAATGGAAAACAGAGGATCGTTTATCTAGGGATTCCTCTAGAGTCTATAGAATGTGATAAGTGGGCGTGGCCAAGTGGCTGCCAATTTCAATGAAGCAACTCATGGCTATTCTAGAGCGACATCCCGAGGTAAATAGTGTTGAAGGAATAGAAAATAGAAGATCGTTTATCTAGAAATTCCTCTAGAGTCTATAGAATGTGATAAGTGGGCGTGACCAAGTGGCTGCCAATTTCAATGAAGCAACTCATGGCTATTCTAGAGCGACGTCCCGAGGCAAATAGTGGCGAAGGACTGGAAAATAGAGGATCGTTTATCTAGGAATTCCTCTAGAGTCTAGAGAATGTGATAAGTGGGCATGACCAAATGGCTCCCAATTTCAATGAAGCAACTCATGGTTACTGTAGAGCGACATCCCGAGGCAAATAGTATTGAAGGAATACAAAGTAGAGGATCGTTTATCTAGAGATTCCTCTAGAGTCTAGAGAATGTGATTAGTGGGCGTGGCCAAGTGGCTCCCAATTTCAATGAAGCAACTCATGGTTATTCTAGAGCGACATCTCGAGGCAAATAGTGTTGAAGGAATAGAAAGTAGAGGATCGTTTATCTAGGGATTCCTCTAATGTCTAGACAATGTGATAAATGGGCGTGGCCAAGTGGCTCCCAAGCAGATTCCGATCTCGCAACGATGAAGACGAAGCGCCAATACGAACAGGGAAGAAGCAACCGATGAAAAGGAGCGTGAATTACGACGATTCCTCGCAATTTCTCCGAGCGTGACAGGCTTTTTCCGTGCCACCCTGTATTTCCACGCGCGGCCGGTAATAACGACGCGGGTCACGATGCGGCACTCCGGTCTGGATGGTAATGCGTGTATAAATCAGGGCGATATCAGAGCGCCGCGCCGGGTTGTTTCACGTGCGCCGTCCGAGATGCATTGCACCCATGGCAGGCGTGCTTGGTTGGTGGGAGGGAGAGAGGCTGTGAGGGGATATACGGGCTGCGGCTGTTTATGGTCGCCGAACTGAGGAAACCGTGAGCCCTGGCCAAGCCTCGGACCCTGACGTCGACCACCGAGCACCGTTCAACCTTAATTGAAACCTACGTTCAATTAGGCCCGTCTTAATGACCCTGCGCTGCCTGTCAACACCCTGCGGAACTTCCTCCGAAACGCCACTCGCTCAAGGTCATCGCTGGGGATGATTGGAACAGTGCGTTGGATCCGATTCTTCGACCATTCTTTATTTCATTCGTCATCGATTCGGATGTTGGTTTTGGGAAGCAGGGTATATATTTTAATTAAATAAAGAAAACCGATATTGATTTAACGATATTTAATAGATGTTCTCTCTACCAAAGCTTGGCTTAGACTGAGTTCGGCAGCTCGTCTATACGTTTGAAAAAGAAAAACATCTGAATGGGATCATGTCGGCGGACTAAAAGAAGCGCTGCTCTGTCTTTGATTCGAGACCCGCAGATAAAGGATCTGGAACGTTATTAATTTCTGTACTTATATCTATAGATGTTCCATTCAACTATCAATTGCACGAGCTAATAATCTCCGAACTGCGTGTACTCGTTTCAATCAGAAAAATATCCTAATCGACCCCATAAATGGTACACGGTGTATCTAGCCGCTCGAGTTTCGAGGTCCCTCGAGTGTGAAACGTTTCAAAAATATTGTGTCTTCTGTAAAATACGACGGCACTGCGACGAGTTCAACGACCAACGCAAAAGACGATCTCCCAATGTCCTAGCCCGTTTTAGTCTGATCGTTGGTGGACAGCTACATCGAGATAGCACTACACAACAATGTTCAACGAGTAAACCGACGTTTTCATCCCCCGAACAAAAGCGCAATCCTCTTCGACACGCCTCGTTCCGGGATGTTTCTCGGACCTGTCGGAAGTTAATTAATTCCGTTTTGTTTGATTCGACTCGAGAGACCGTGCGCGTGACAATGGCCTCTCCCACCTGACCAGGGGCTTTAATCTTTTATTAGCTGGAAAAGTGACGTTTTCCGTTTTCACGTGACGAAAAAGAGAGACATAGAGAGAGGGAGAGAGGGGCTATTCTAACGTGGCTCGAAACAAAACCGTGATCATCGGCTCCATTCAACGGGCTCCGCCTTCCTCCCGCGTTTCTATTCTCCTAATTTCGTCCTCTCCAGTTTTGTCGGCCCCGTTCGCCGCTCCGAGCCTGCTAATTCCCCTATTTACACGCGCCGCCGTTCGTCCCCGGCCCCCAACACCGTTTAATAGCGTTTCCAAAAGCTTGACGCGCGAAATTATTCAAATAAAAAGCTCCGCGGCAATTTCCCACGGCAAACTCTCGCCCCGTCGTCCAAACCGGACGTATTTTGGCCTAAACTCTCGATCGCGTACCGTTCTCGATGTTAATCGGATCAATCGTTCCGCGGACGTTCGTTTTTAGTTCCTGTTTCGAGCGTACACGATTTACCTGTCAAATTCAAATACATTTTTCCAGGGCAGTTTAGAAATTTAACTCTGCGGATTTTTCTGCAAAATACAAAGAAGAATGTTCGAATAAAACATTCCCGCTGCGTGTCCCATTTTTATTTTGCTTCTAACGTGTGTAAGCTCAACACGTCTTTATTCGTTCTTTGCTGATTTGGAACTGTCAGCAAGATTTATTTAAAAAAAAAACCAAAACATCACGCAAACTTGTTGTCAAAACACATATTATACAAATCGATAAAAATATATATAACGGTCATACACAAATATTCAACTGTTGTTAATGTTATCGATCGTAAGATTGTTAAAACAGATAAAGTGTTAATGATTTCGGCGCAACGGTTCGATCAATTGAACACGATAAAGCAATTTTACAAATTCATTTAAACTTTCAACGTTTCGATCCTTATGTGGATCATTTTCAAGAAAGAAGAAAAACTGCGTCTGAATTTATAACATATAGAAATTCATTATTATATTACTCACTTCCTTTATGAAAATTTTAACATAGATATTAGGTTTTGTGACCGATCCACATACGGATCGAAACGTTGAAAGTTTAAATGAATTTGTACAATTGCTTTATCGTGTTTAATTGATCGAACCGTTGCGCCGAAATCATTAACACTTTATCTGTTTTAACAATCTTACGATCGATAACATTAACAACAGTTGAATATTTGTGTATGACGGTTATATATATATACTTTTATCGATTTATATTTTTTTTTTATTAATACTTTATCTGTTTTAACAAATATTCAACATTCTTACACATGGTTGGCACACACGAGGTTCACGGTTCAGCCCAGGTAGGATGCGTGCGCGTGCATCGGGACAAAAGTAGAAACGAGCCAGTCGGAGGGGAGCAGGAGGAAGAAAAGAGAAGGAGTGAGAGACTGACGAAGCGCTTTCTTCGAGAGACGCTCGTCGCGGTTGTACTTCCGGCTGTTGACCCGATTCCCGAGGTTCCAGGATCGGCCTGCTCTTTCAGGGCCCCTTATCTCTCGCCTTATTATTATTTGCATCCTGTCGTTGGCTCGCGAGACGCGAGCGAGGACGCGCTCGTTCCTTTCAGTCACTGGTTTCCGGTTTCTGCCCCGCCCCCGCGCTTTTCTACCTTTCAACAATCCTGATACACCCCCGCAATCCTGATCTACCCTTGCTGAAAAATCTACCCTCGAAAATACTAGCCTTTTAATACTAACTTCTTTCACATGTTGTTTGACAAAATACCGTAACGAAAACTACGATTTCAACCAGTTATATAAAACGGAGAACATCGTCGCAAAGGAAAATGTCACTTTAAATGACCCCAGGAACTTTTCAAGGAAACGCAATATTTCTAGACCACCCTGTACGTACATCGAGGCACTACTTATTTTTGTTTATTTATTTATACAAGTTGCATCAACAACTAGGTCATTAGTGACCACAGATATTATATATTAAGATTACAATATTATGTCTTTGTACTTAGAAAAATCATTTATAGGTATATTGAGGGGAAAAAGATTTGCAGTTGTTATATGTATACATAATTACAGAGTATGGATAATATTTGTGGATTTTAGACATTTTCAAACTTGGACTTTATTCGAAATAATATTGAAACAATCTAGACCACCCTGTGCGTACATCGAGGCACTACTTTTTTTTTTTGTTTATTTATTTATACAGGTCTTTGAGAGATCTTTTTTGAAATTCGCGTAAGGAAGAATCAATTTTTGAAGGGAGGAAAGACCATGGTGGGTGATCGAGGCACTACACTGTAGAGCTGTATGCGTGGTCCAGGCTAGCAGCTGTCAAATGCTCTCTAGACAGCGACCTTGTCTCAAGGACCCCGAAACAGACAAGCCGTCCCTCCTCGCGACGATAGATTTCGGTAGACGCTCTCGACGCTTCAACCCTGACAAGCATCGAGGGTAGAGGGAGGTTTTCCCACGACCGGTTAGATTTATCGTTTCGGGACCGAGGGGTGAAATAAAGCCACGCGGCCGTCCCGCGTGTCCCGTCGCTTCGAAATGTATTCATTCAGCGAGAACCGCTCGACTCGAGCGTTGGAAAGCGAGCGTTGACAGCGATAAACAGCTTTCACTGTTTCCTCGATAATCAGAGGAACGGTCGTCTAGGGGGAGTCTCTTTGAAAGTCGCCGCTTAGACAAAATTCCTTGGACAATATCACGGTAGTTAGTTTTCCTTGGTGCAGCTCGTGAATGTCGGAATCGGCGTGTTTCGGAATAAAGAACGGGCTGAAACGCGGCCGAAAGAGAGGGAAAAAAGCGACGAAATGTCTGGAGCTGGAAAGCATGCTCGCGAGGCCTTATGTCGTTGGTTTTTCGTCGTTGGGTGCCTCTCGAAATTACCCCTTCGGATCTGGCGGGCACAAAAGCGGACCCGTGCACCGTCGTATATCCGATCCCGGTGCGCTTTGTGTACACAGGCCGGCTCTGGCTGCGTTTTAACGCACGTACACGCACGATCTCGTATTTACCGTGCGAGAACAAGGGAGAGAGAGAGAGAAAGAGAACCGGTTTCCTCCTTTCTCGTTCTCTCGCTGTTTGGGGGGTGAATTATGGTGGCGAGCCACGGGGTGGACGATTCGAGGGCAGACGCGCACCCTCTCTCTCTCCCTATCTTTCTCTCTCCCTCTCTCGTTTGATTATTCGTCGCTCGAAAACTGTTATAAAATCGATTTCCGTTCTTCGAACGGCTGCGAAGAACAGTTATTTCGAATAACTGTTGCAAACGAAATTCTCGATTACAGCATTTTATTATTATTATTATTTATTATAGACGGACTGAAGCCCTTTTACATAAGTGTTTACAATATCAAAGAAACGAAAAAAGAAAAGAGAAAGATACAATACTGCTCGTGTAATAACAAAGAAGGGACATGCACAAAAGAAAAATTTCATAATGGTACAATCGATATGGTATTATCATGTAATCCTGCGTCGTTGCATTTGAAAATTTTGTAAAGAATTTTTTTTTTTTAATTTTTCATTTGCTGTGAGTCAACAATATTTACAACAGCCGCAAATACAAATACTGAAACCAACCTTAACCTATATCATTTTTTTATAAAGTGGGGAGTTCTTTGGTTGATCGCTTTTTTATAACTATGTATTTTTGGTGGGTAGATTGCAGGTCTCGATTACAGCATCGCTTCGATACTAGTGACACCTTCGAAATGTCATTTGATCATTAAATTTTATTCAGTTAGTAGATCGAAGTGTCAATTTCAAACCCAACATCTGAATAAATAATCAATTATATCGATCGCAGATATTTAATAATTTATGAATTACTGTTTTCGGCGCTACAGTTTCGATCAATTTTTAATCAAATAGCTATTTTGCAAATATGCCCAACGTTTCGGTTCTAGTTTGAACGTTTATCAAATGTAAATTGCGTCTAAAAAACATAAAACAAAAGGGTCGCTTATATCTAAGGACTGTAAACCGCCCTTGAAACCTACGGTTTCAGGAAGTGGCAATCCTTGCACACAAATAATATTTATTCGTTATTTGATTTCGGTACCGGGAAGAAAAACTTTTGCGACTTGATTACGCGAATTATATCAGGTTTCCCGGTAATGAAATGAATCCACTTTGATCGAGAACCATACAAGGACAGCGAACGATCAGAGCACAAGGCGAAAAGGCTTCTGCCAGCATTGCGTTTCATCCATTCAGGAGTGTATCGCCTCGACGACTCGGTTCGATTCTCGAGGACTATCGTCGGTTCGAGGTCGGCCTATAGATCAAAAAGTCAAGGCGCGAATTGACTTGCGGATTTGGGAACTAGAGTCGAGAGCGTATAGATGGAGAACTTGTTCAACACCACTCCTAGCGTGACTTCATTTTCAAAGCCGGGGAACTGGCCGCACGCTATTTCTTTCGTTGGGTACCAGTCGAACGGTAGGGGACGTTTAAAAAACTGTGGTGCCCAAGGTGGTTCGGAACCCACCTTAAACTGTAGATCCCGTCGTTTAATAACTATAGCAGTTGAAAAAGCGACGTAAAATAATCAAACAAAGGAGACGCTGGTGGGAAATAAAGTAGTGTGAGGCCCGCGAACCGCCATACAGTGGTCGAAACCTATAGAAAATAATGGACAAAACTCATAACATCGACATTTCTCAATAGTTTTTAATCATTCTTTTTTTATATCACTTCTTAATCTTCACACTTCTCATATTATTAAACGAAACAGTTTTACAGACGCAATTATATTGTTGAAGATGGTCTTAACCTAGACCGAAACGTTGAATTATTAATTTGTAAACTGCTTAGGAAATTAGTAACATAGAATCGAACCTTTTTTTTTATTATTATTATTATAGAAAATCTCATACGAAATTTATTTCAACATGATATAGGATCAAACCTGTGCGCCGAAATTGCAATTTCTATTTAAAACTGGCGATCGAGATAAAAGAAAAACATTTGTTAAACAGTGAACTTACTATAATTGTTTCGACATGATATTCTTTACTACATTACGAACTATTATTTCAGCATACTAAAATTGAAAACTTGAAATACTATTAAGCAAACAAACAAACTTGAAACGGTATTAAACAAAAATCTTCAATATCTGCTTCTTCTGTTCTTTCTTGTTCACTAATTTCTTCAATTTCACGCATTCAAAGTTTTCACTGTGCTCTTGTCAATGTTGTACTTTTAATGTTGCAACAAGCATTTGCCACCATGTAAAAGCAGTCTTTTAAATATTACTAAAAATATTTAATAAAATAAAACGACACTTCGTATTTCGTGGCTTCAGGTTTCTTTTCATTGAATTCGCATTATTTGCAATATAAATAGATTTATCATGGCGATTGATCATTTTATTGAATGTGTTTCTATGAGAATAACAATTCGGTACAGGGATCGTAATTCTTCGAACCGTCCAGCGAAATGCCGAGCACTTATTCAGGGATCCTGCTTCGTTACTGAAACTTCATGCGCTCTCGAACTTTAAACGTTAATATCAGCGAAATGTGCGATATAACGTGCAGCTGAATTTTGCAGGACTATTGTGTGATGGTGTTTTCATTCAAAAGATTCCACTCAGAGAATGTAGAAAGTAGCTGCAATGTGAAATTATACGTATCCTACTTTCGGGCTTTGTATTGTTATTTTGGTTGTGAGTTTTCGAAAATTATTTGTGTAATAGAAAAGATGTTTAATAACGATTTTAATTCGAAAAAAAAGTACACAATTGATACATGAATAATAATTAACGTAATCATATCGTATTCAAATCAAACGTGACGTGTTTCGTATCGTTTCGTATCTCGATCAAAAGACGAATCGCTACATGAACACATCCTTTTATAACCTTCTTTCTCAAATGTTTATGAATTTTCTAGAACAAATATTGTTTTAACAAGATGTGTGTCGGAATCTCAGTATCGCGATACTCACGCACACACACGCACACGATCCTCACATTAATACAATAAAAAACATAGAAATCCCACACTTCCTACATTTGCATCGGGCATAAGCTGAGACTATATACATTTATAATACATAGCATATATGGTTATAAATGTCCCGAAAAATGAAAGAATAACGTCGAACGTGTGGTTAGAATTCTGTAAGAATCCAACTAGAATCTGAGAGGCCTACTTTAGATCTATTTTTCTCCGTTATTAAAGAAAAGAAAAACATAAATCCATTTTCATAGCAAGATAGATTGGTTCACGGACTATCAGGAAATAGTAGTCGATATTTGAAATAACGACTTTCATAGTTTCTGGTTTGTTCCTTTTTCCGACCACTGTGCGCCAGTTCCCCCAGCTATGGGTTAGCGGATTCGCGGGTCTCACGTGCGCGGAATTCGTTTCACAATCGATCCGCGCGGCGCGTCAAGCTCGCCTTGAAGCCCCGCGTCGATATTTCTTTCGTCTAATTGACGGACGTTGCGCAAAAAAATCGGCCGACACCGCAGAAACGGTAATCGAATAGCGAACCAGCTGATTCACATCGAAGAAGAGTCGCCGACATCGTTTCTTCGTTGAGATACTCGCAGCTGAACAGACGAAAGATCGAAACTTACCAGAATTGTTAGTATTTCGCAATTAAAAAGGAAATACAAGATGAACGTACAACGATCAAATAAAAACCGGTAGGAAGATCGAAAGAATTTAAGAGGGTTAGAAAATGCAGACGCATCGGGATTAAAATAAGCGGCAATTCATCGTTTCTAGAGAAAACAACTGATCCAGCAAGGCCACGATTAATTCAATGGCACAAGTTTCTGGAGAGCTTCGAAGCACGCCGGTTAATTGTCGAAGTTCGAGGCCCTAGGCGCGCTCGAGTTAGGATTAATCTGTCTCGTTAAAGGCGCAGAACGTAGTCTTTGTCGTTGCGGCGAAAAGTACAGAGCTTTCAGAGTCTTGGCATACACAGGGCTGCGCAC
The DNA here is from genome assembly GCA_916610235.2 of Lasioglossum morio. Lineage (NCBI taxonomy): Eukaryota > Metazoa > Arthropoda > Insecta > Hymenoptera > Halictidae > Lasioglossum > Lasioglossum morio. The sequence goes on from OU744323.1 coordinate 2,290,659, forward strand.
CCTCTGCTCTGGTTGGCTCGGTTAAGGCAGTTCGAATGTACACTGCCGCTCAAAAGTATGCGAACTGTTGCGATCCGTAAGTTCTTAAATCTTCCTTATAATAAATAATATCTTCCTTAATTAATCTTCGATTAACGAAACTGCTCCTAATACGCTCGTGAAAGTTTCCCGAGTAAAATGAGTCCAAACACGACACGATTCGGAGCACATCAAGAATTTCGAAATCGTCGGTTCGTATAATGGATGATCTACTGAATCGTGAATTAAACCAGTGAACGAGTTCAAAATCATGTCATGCTGGGACTCGTTTGAACCAGAAAACTGTCGTGAATATGTTCGTAAAGGTTTTATGAACAAAAGAACTTTTGTCATTGAATTAATATTGTTATTATGCTGGTATGTTTCACGTGTTATCGATACGCTGATGAATCATGAGAAATCGCAATGTATAAAATTTAGTTCGCATAATGGATGATCTACTGAATCGTGAATTAAACCAGTGAACGAGTTCCGAATCATGTCATGCTGGGACTCGTTTGGACCAGAAAAAGTGTCGTGAATATGTTCGTAAAGGTTTCATGAACAAAAGAACTTTTGTCATTGAATTATTATTATTATTATGTTGGTATGTTTCACGTGTTATCGATACGCTGCTATATCATGAGAAATCGCGATGTATAAAATTCAGTGAAATTCACGAATGATAAGAATTTTTGTGTTAATCGCAATTAAGATGGCGCTCGCATAACTTTTGAGCGGCAGTGTAGATTCAAACCCCTCGCCATGTCGGTTCCAACCCCTTTCTACGGTCCACGAGGCTAGCTGTATATTACAGTATGGAAATGAACCCCGTGGCGTCGCGCGCCGCGACGCAACCCCTGGAAAATGGCGATGCCAGCGTCGCGACGCCTCCTGCACCATCGACCCCGGCCAGACCTCCCTTGAAATTAGTTATCGACGCGCGCTGTGCCTTCTTCCTCGCATTAACATTTTTATTCGGACCTTCGCGAACGTATTTTCCCAGCAGCCCTCTCTCGCGGAAACTTCTCTCTTAAACTGCGCCTTCGCACGATCATCGTTCCGATCGACACTACATCGCAGCGTCTTCGGCTGATTGCAATTTTCAAAGTGGATTATTCTTCGCGTGGAATATAAATGTTCGAGTTTTTAAAGCATCGTCATACTTTGCATCTTCAGGTATGAATTTTAAATTCGAAACTGTTCGACAGAGTAAATACAAAATCATTTTAGTAGACAGCCACGTGTAAAAACAAGCCCAGCAAATTTCATGATCATCGCATGAGTCGTTAAAAATGAAAATTCTTAATCAAACGAACAATAATTCGCGCTCGGAGAGTCCGATCCTTTTTAATTTTGATAACAATGACACAAGAAAATTCACAGTTATTCCTCACACAAAAACAAACCAAAAATAATAGTAATATAAATAATAAATACAAGAATAATAATAAAATAATAATAATAAATAATAAACGAAGCTCTGCAATGTTTCGTGAAGATAGATCGTAGAGTTCGGTGAAAAATATCCGGAGATCTTCAACGATCAACAGCGACGCTAGTCGACTACGATCCTAGCGTCAGCTTAGCTACAGATTATAGATAGATAGACGTAGATTAAACGTAGACCAACCAGCTAAATATAGCGTACGCCCTGTGCGGCTCGTGCTGGAAACAGGTTATGCTAAACGTAGATTTCCATTGGCCCTGCTATCTCCGCGATATATCGGAGCTGGGATACGCCGACTCAAGACTCAGCCCTGGATCCCCTCAAATTTGCCCCATCCGGGCCTAATTGATCGCGATTTACGCCCAGACTCTCGATCACCGTGGATCTCTCCACACCAGTCTGCTTTGCACGCTATCTTCTCTATTCGAATTATTAGCTTAACACTTTGCGCGTGTCTCGAACCACTCTCGCCTATTCACATGAACGATCAGAGTTTGTTAATTATTAACAATTATTATTAATCACTTGAGAATACAGTTTGCTCCTTGCCAATTTAGTTAATTTCGGAATTGATCAATTCACGTGCACTGCTATTAATTTCATGACCAGAGTTTAATTAATTAAACTAGGTAGGGGAAAAGTGATAACAGGAAAAGCAGTAGTAGAATATAGAACTTTTGTTGTATTGTTTTCCACTTATTAAAAACCTATTAATACGTCCCAGCACTTATAATTCGCAGAAAACTAGTAAAATTCGTTTTATGTAGTCATTTAACGACGAACGTTCGTGAAATCCATGAGTTTATTTCGCTAAATTAATTAAATGTTTGAATACTGGAACCTGTCGGGCAACGTGTTAATTGTTATGCGTTCCACGAGGATCCACGAATCTCCAGGAAGTATCAGTGTTTTGGCGTTTCACGGATATCGAAAGGAATGAGTTCATCAGCATCGTTCTCAGGACAACGCATCGAAAAGGCCGTTTATCTCTGTTGGCCGTGCCCCGGCCTTATCAGTGATAGAGCTAAGCCTCTCGCCACGTGTGTACCGGGTGTCGATGAGTCAGACTGCTGTGCCACCCTTGTGGACTCGCCTTTTCCTCGACCTGTTTCCGATTTTTCCTCGAAACTGGTACGAGACTCGATCGATACCGTTTCGTAAGCTGATCCGGTAACCCTTTCGCAGAAAACTTCCACCAGCTTCTTGTCCTAGGGAATTGACGAGACATCTGAACGAATTACCACTCGTTTCTGCTATTTAACAAATTAAATAGACTGGATTCTCACCCAGAAAAGAAAACAGCAGAATTTAAACAAGAAACCAAATGCAACTGCCCTGCCTGATTACGAGAAGCAGTTACATAAACGATCGGTTTAAATAATCACTTAAAGCGAAATCTACTTATGGATTAATTAATCCAATGAATCGCATTATGTATCACAAAATCATATACTATTTATAATAGTATTGATTTTGTTCAGTGATTCTTTACAACAATTTTCAAATGCAACTACAAAGGATTATATGATAATACCATATCGATTATACCATTATTAAATTTTTCTTTTTGTGCATGTCCCTTCTTTGTTATTACACGACTAGTATTGTATTTTTCTCTTTTTTTTTCTTTTCTTTGATATCGTAAACACTTATGTAAAAGGGCTTCAGTCCGTCTATAATAAATAATAATAATAATAATAAATAATCGCTAGCAGAAAAATCTGCAGGATCGACGACGTAAAAATAGATCAGTGACATTTATCTGATCTACTTATCCCCGCTTCCCGTTTATTATTTCTTCTGGCAACGAGTGCTCCGCAAAACACCCGGCGTTTATGTAAAACGTTGTTTTTCTTGTTCCCACTTGCGGGGGGACACGGATCGACGCGGTCCGATCATGTCGTTCAGCGTGAAATGGAACGGTGTTTTAAGTTTCTTTAGCCGATCAGTCGGGAACGTCGATACGCGTCCGATATCCAGGAAACGTCGAGCGATCGAGGGGGGATCGATCTATCACGGATGTCGCGCGAATTTTCTTGCGATTCTTGCGATTCTTGCCGATTCGTTGAACCGCGGACAAAGGACATGTTTTTAAGGTGGGATAGCCGGCTTATTGCTACCACGTAAGAAGCAATTGTTCCCACGTAATGAGAGAGCCGCTGTCTCTTGCGAAATGGCGCTCTTTGTTGCGTCGATGGAAAACGATGGAAACGCTATAGGCAACTGTGTCGATGCAGTGACATCGTTTTCACCACTTTCGAAAGTGTGTGGAATTTTTGTTTTCGTTAAACTTGCTATTTAGGATTTAGCTAAACATTAAGTTTCCTCTGCATCGCTATCCCTTATACCTGGCTCATCAATAAAATGGACCGTCTAAAAAGTCTAGTCAATTTCTCCAACAATGAAAATTTATACAAAAACTAACTGACCCGACAGGCTTAGTCCTGTCGAAATTTCAATAAATTTGTTTCTGATCGTTTCGTGAATTTGCGAATAGCTATTGTATCAGGTTTTTAGCGTTAAAAAAATTGAAAAAGTTGCCCGGAAAAATAGAAAATTCGGGAAACACTAAAAGTGATTTTAGAATCATATTTTAATACAACAAAAAGACGAATGTCGCAGCTTTTAATCAATATTTCAATAGGAAGTTGCATTATTGACGTCTTAAGGTTTTTAGGGGAAGAAAAATGGGAAAAGTTGCCTGGAAAAATGGAAAATTCGGGGAAAACTGGAAGTGCTTTTTTCTATGGGAATTTTGGAAAAACTCAAGACGATAACTCACGATTTGAACGATGGATACACGTAATCCTTTTATTGTTGTGTTCGGTATGGCTCTGAAAAATTTTTCAGAGAAAAAAATTCGAGACAATTTCAAAGGAAAGTCGGAAAATTCGGACAAACTATAAAAAAAATCATAATTTTTTAGACGGAACAAATTTATTGGAATTTTGACAGGACAACGTCTGTCGGGTCAGCTAGTGTGTTAATAAAACAAGAAACAAAAAAAAATTTGAAGAATTCTTTTCCAGTGGAAATTCGTAACGAAAAAGTAAGTTCGAACGCAGGTGTCGACCCGAGCGGACTCGAGTGGCAATTAGAGTGGCGTCTAGGATTGTTATTTATCGGTAGCCTCGCCGCCATCGCCCCCCGCAGACGACTAGGACCCCTGTTCTTCAGCTTTGTCGGCCCTTTCCTGCCCATTTCTCCCGCGCAGAGTTCATTAGAAATTACATCGAGTCGCGAGCGAGTGCTCTCGTTTATTAAGAGCCCTATTAGTAGTCCGAGCGAGTGGTTGGCCCCGGGGGTGGAACAGCGGGGGATGGTCGAAGAAGGGAGAGAACCTATCCTCACCCTCCTGCGCCGTTTCCTTCCTTGGCCAGGCTTCGTTTTTATCCGTGAAGGAGGTTGACGCTTCGCTCGAGAGAAGGAGAAGGTCGAGCTTTCTTTACGTCGTTCCTAACCTTCCGCCTCCTCGAGACTGTGAACTGAAGAGGCGCGAGTAAATGCACAGGGGGGCCCGGGTAATCAGCTTCCTGCAAATTAGGGCTGGACTTCTTGTTAAAATTTATTAATCGCGGAAGCCTCTTCGCGACGAGTGGATTTTATTCGCGAGTGGTTCACGCCTTTCGAGGAACGCTTCCCTCCCCTTCGATTCTAGAGGATCCTCGATGTTTGTCAATGTTTCAAAAGGTCATTAATTCCGACTGTGAATATACTTGTCGAAATCTATTCGCTGGAACACTCTTTCGAATTGTGACAAGAATGAAATCGTGAAAATTGATCGAGCGGAGAGATCTTCTCGGAGACTTGTGATAAACTGAATAGTGCGACTGCATATCCCCGGAATCGATAAACTCGGTTCATGAATTAATGTTAGATATAAATCACAACGGTGAAATTATACTTTTCGATCATCCCTTCCACGATATACCCCCGTCATCGAAATCCCGCGGCTTCTCTGGAATTTAGATCGTTCCGGGTCAGAAAGTTCAATGCAGAGAAATCTGAGACCATTCAGAATGCCGGCTTATCTCCGACCCCACGGCGCACCGAAATATTTTATTAAAATCACCGAATAAATTTCGACGGTGAACGTGACGGGCTGGAACGAAATCGGAAATAGTTTCCTCTCCTTGGTGTACATTTTATTAAATCCTGATTCCATGATTTAGTTGCTATCGGCAATTCAATAATATTGGAACTTCGTTTCTTTGCATGAAATGACATTTTTATATATATATCGTCAACGATCAAAAATATTTAGGGTGCGCGAAATAGATGAGACACCCTGTTCATCCGGACTGGTTAAAATTAAAAAAAACTAACCCTACAACCACCCCTTCTCTACTCGTGTCTGGAGTTCATTTTCACCACCGCGAACGGACAAACCATAACTGATAAACCCCATCTGTCGGACCTTCTGCCTCTAGCGACCCATCTGATCGACATCGACGTTCAAAGACCTCACCCTCTCCCCATCACCGAACGCAGCCACCCCAATTTTTATCAACGCCGAGCCCCATAAAGTAACAGTCGAGGCAACAGGGTGTGCACCCCGGTGGCAACGCACACAAAAGCAATTTTTCAAAAATCGTCCGAATTAAGTGGTTGCACAGACGCTGGGGTGAAACGTGCTACTTCAGAGGTTGATAATTCCATATGCTTTTTCTTAAGAATTATATTATTTGAAAGGTGATGTTATGATGATGATATCGTGGATGTTTAACACTAGAAAGACTGTAACTTAGTATCCTATATTGCCCAAAAGCAGTCAAAATTACAGTAACTTCCCTATAAATCGGGAAGTTAATAACTGCATTGTGAAAGAATACTAATATAATAACTAATGTGTAAAGAAATTTGTTTAAAATTAATTTTTAATATTTTTTATATTATTTACAGTTATATAACAAGTTCTTAGTAAATATTAAGAATAAAAAGAAATTTGTTAGAACAACTTGTTAGAACAAGTATCTCTGCATAAAGATTCGAATAACAAGTGCTACTTTAGCTTATTGAGAAACTGCAACTTATCAAGTATACGGCCAAATCGACAATTTATCATGTACTTGTATGTAAAACTGTTATTTCAATACAGAGCCGAACTGGTCATAGAAGAAATTTACTCAATTCAATAATAAGAGTGATTTGATTATTTTAAATTTCCCAAGCAGTCAAAATTACTGTTTTTGGGCAATATAGGTATTAACACACATGCGACCAAGCGGTCTCGAGTTCGAATCCCCGCGGCCGGGCACCTCTTGAATTAATTCAATGTGCTTTTTTAAAAAACTGTGGTGCCCAAGGTGGTTCGGAACCCACCTTACACTGTAGGTCCCGTCGTTTAATAACCATAGCAGTTGAAAAAGCGACGTAAAATAATCGAAACAAAGGTATAACACACATATATATGCCCGAAATGAAGGAGGGGGGAGATAACTACAATTATTAATAAACGCATTTATATGTTGTACAAAAAGTCACAAAATTCTAAGAAGTTGTGTCATTATATACACAATTGTTTTTCTAATTGAAATTACGAAACAGTCAAAATGACTTCCTTGGGCAATCTAGTGTTAAAATAAACTTTGGCAGACTGTTTTCGCAATCCTCCAAGAGGAGAGTGGACCAGATGAAAATCCTGACAAAATCAGGATCGCGTGGATCACGAGGAGTCGAGTTACGAATCTGCAGGAGGAGAAAGGGAGAAGAAGTGCACCGGGCTGCAGGTTGCGCGAGAGGACGCGTCCCCGTGGTCTTACCTGCTTGTTACCACGAAACTGGTCCCGGTAACAGGAAAGAAAGGTGTAGTGGGGGTCCGACAGCACCTGGCATCCGTGCACAGGTAGCGGAGAGGCCCGTCCTTTTGTCGTCCTCGAAGCCCTCCCACGTCCGACCGGCCACGGAAACTTCTTCCTTTGCGAGCCAGCCGATCTACTGTATACTTCGCAAACCCCTGGCCCCTTTGTGCCGTCGAACCAGGACGAACAGCTGGTGAAAACAGAACCGGCGACCGCCAGCTGGTGCTCGTCACGAGAATTCGAGCGGACCCGCTCATTGTTCCCGCGAAATCTCCCGGTTTTTCGAAACGAAATCCACCGGAGATCGTTGCCGGCTACCTGGGGCGAACACTGTGGAAGGTTGTCGACTCCTAGATCTTCGAAGGATTCGACGAAGACCCTTCGGAACGAGAAGCGATCGAGGTTTCTCGTGTCGCAACGCCTCGGCTGCGATAAGTGTAGCAACAGGAGTAAGAATAAAGTAACTTTAATACATTACCGACTTTATTAACCCTCGTGGTCGCTCGCTGCCTTGCAAAAGAGACCTGGGTCCACAAAGACCCAACCTCGCTTCGTCTTTGGTTAGATTATTGCTGCCAATTACGTTTCTGGTGGTCACAGATTATTCAAAACATTGCTTTCTAGATATTATTTATCCTTAACACATTACCGACCGGTGATTATTGCATATTTTTGATAAATGTATGGTACGTGGATAAATTTTCATTTAGCACTAGCTGACCCGACAGACGTTGTCCTGTCCAAAATTCACTAAAGTTTGCGATCGTTATTTCTTGCTACTTGTACCGCTTTGAAGATTATGATTTCTGCAGTTTGTCCGAATTTTCCGACGTTCCTTTGTTAATATTTGTTAATTTAACGAAACAAAAAAAGAATTACGCATATTCATCGATCGAATCGTGAGTTATGGTCTTGAGTTCATACAGAAATCCCATAGAAAAAAGCACTTTCATTTTATCCCAAATTTTCCATTTTTCCGGGCAACGTTTCCAATTTTTCTTTCCCTAAAAACCTCATTTGGAGTATTATGAACATTTAGAAAGAAAAATTAGCCAAATCGGTCCAGCCGTTTTCAAGTGATGTCGTGACCAACGAACAGCATTTCATTTTTATTATATAGAGATTTAGTATGAACTAAGTCACCCTCAATAACGTCGTCTAATAGTTTCATTTGAGATTGCAATGAGGAAGAAAATTTCTCTGCTTTTTTTTTGGTACAGCAGAATTATTGAAAATCCTATTAATAGGCTCCTGGACGGTAAAGTGTTAAGACGGTAACGTAACCCCTGAATATTAACCCTCATCCACACGGGTAATTTTTTGTACTATTCTAAATGAATTTGAAATAGGTACCCGGCTACCACGTCGTGTGGATGAGGGTTAACCCTTAGCACTCGAGTTAGCACTAAAAATTGCAGTACTATTATGTAAATAATTGTTTACACTATCAGATATGTTGGTATCTAACCAATTACTACACATTTAAGTATTGTATGAGGTATTATATCAATTTCATAATTATCAAATTTAAAAATATTTATCAAATCTAACCAATTACTACACATTTAAGTATTGTATGAGGTATTATATCAATTTCATATTTATCAAATTAAAAAAATCATAGAGAATGGAAATATTGTAGATCAGAAAAAAGGTTTAATTTTCGAGTTAAAATAGCTCCGAGTGCAAAGGGTTAATAGGCTTCCGGTCGGTAAAGTGTTAACAGCAATAAGAGGACCTCTGTCAGGGAAAATTGACGTGTGGCCAGGATGATCAAGGAGAAACGCGGCCGCGAAGCATCCGGCGAGCTCGTGGAAGCGGGTCGCTCGAGATCCCGGGAGGATAACGACTGGAAAGGCCGGTAAACGCTAATTCAACTGTTGGCGAGTAACTGTTGATTGCGGGCCGACTTGGAACGGCTGACAATTAACGGGCTCGCCAGTTTCAACCTGCGAAACGCGTTGCGCAAAACGCTCCAAGGTTGCGAGCCAATATTTCCTGCTCGTCCATCGTAACTTTGTTCGCATCGAAGAAGACGGTCGAACGATAGCTCGAGGGGAACGGGCAGTCTCGAGTGTCTGGACGGGAGTCGATCAGCCATGAATTCTAGGTGGCGTCGTCTACGCGAATGAATCACCTTTGATACCAATTAGTGTCTCGCAGAATGGTCCAATCGGCATCGAACCGCAAGACGCTTCTGATTCGCGCATCCCGATCGATCCTCACCGTGGATCACCTGCCCTGAGACCATCTGTTCCACTCACCTGTTAGCGGCTGGGACCTTGATCGCTTCACTGGCCTGATCGCTCTGCGAAAAACTGCCACCTGCTCTAATAAGAGATCGAGGATGGTGGCGGACATTCAATTTAGCTTCGTTGTACTCCTCGAATCAAAGTTTCACTACTTAATTCTTTATTTTCGACGAGGTAGCCGAAGCTACAAATCGTAGTTGATCAACTAATGACATATTAATAGCATCATTAACTCTTGACATATCTTTTCTTCCTCAAAATATACAGTGACTTCCACTAATATTCGGACACTCTTTATAAAAGACAATAACTTTTTTAATATTGTACTATACGATTTGAATCTTTTTGGGAAGCTAGAGCAATTAGTTTGCTGTAGGATATGAAAGTAAATTTGGTCAAAAATTGCAATTGATCGGAATTATAGAAAAAATACTAAAAGTTGCTTTTCACAACTTTTTTACACGGGCCTATATTGAAAATTTAAATACTACGTTTTGTAGATCTCTGTCAATTATATGCACTGCGAAAGTTTCATCGAAATCGGTTGATGCGGAAAAAAACGACAGGCATTGAAAGATGCAAGAATCCTTAGATTTACTGCGAGTGTCCGAATATTAGTGGGAGTCACTGTATATGTAGACAAAGTTGATGTTCTTGGCGCACCGGTTCGATTAATTTAAATGAAAGCAATTTTGCAATATATTCATTTCAACGTTTTGATATTTGTTTAGATCCTTTTCAAGAAAATAGTGATTGCGTCTGTAAATTATTAAAAAAACGTAAAAGATGAAGGTGAAACTCTGTATGCATTTATGGAGTACGAACGTTATCAAAAAATAACTTTTCTTTTTGTCGATTGTATGTTTAAACAAAATTAATGTTCTTGGCGCACGTTCTTCATCCCAGTAGCTTACAAGTAAGACACAAGCACAGTATGTGGTGTTGTTTTTCTATAATTCTTAAGTTATTTCATTAAGCAAGTAAGTTGACATATTTCAAAAATTATTTTAAACGTGTTCTCATCAACAGAATATCACCTTTTGTGTTTTTTTAAAATAATTCAGTCTCAATCACTATTTTCTTAAAAAGGGTCTAAGCAAAGACCGAAACGTCTAAATGAATATATTGCAAAATTGTTTTGAATTAAATTGATCGAACAATTCGATGATTTGCGTTAATGGCGTTGGTCCAAGTTATTTCATGAATTGACTAATGATTCGGTGAACGATTCCCGAAGAGCTTGTTAATCCATAATTCCGAAACACGCGCGATCACGCAAGACGTGCAATTCCTCGGTCGGCTAGACACGTGATTATGACAGTGCAGTTCTTGTCGCGTCAATTATGTTAATCGGAAGTAACGATACAAAGTTATCTGTCATTCGAACGTAACTTTGACCCGCCGCGTTTGTCAACGAGCTGCTCTCGCGGAATATGATTTGTTAAGCAAATCATCGCGCGGATCATTCTACGCGTTCGTATTGCACAGTCTACTAAGCACGGGCAATTAGCATTTCTGGATGCAGAACGCGTTCCGAGTGTTCATGGTCTAGACACGGAACAGGTGCAGTGTTCGAAGGGGAACGTAATCTCTCGTCTCGGATGATCGCAGTCGATAGCGTGATTCTACAGTCGATAGCACCACTAGAAATTGCTGTACCATTCTTCAAAATATTGTTTACATTATTTGTTAAAGAAATAGTAGGTTCGTGGAAGGAGGGGTAGAATAACGGCACGAGCACTTCAAGTTTAATTGCAAACGGCAATAGCCATTTGTCCACTTTATTAAACAACCCAAATCGAAGGAACCCGTCACCACTTAAATAATCACAAATAATGTAAATGAATAAAAAGGCTAGAATCCAGTGTAGGATGGAAACTAGAAGGCCTGAGAAGCGCAGAGACCTTTTGTTGTGATACTCAGCTCTACGTTGTTAAACGTTTAATATACAGCATTTAATGTATATAATATATATATTTATCGTATGAACATTTTAATCAAACATTAATAATATGTCACGTCTTTGCATATCACGAGAACGTTGACAACACAACTTTATTCTAATCATAATACCAACTTTAATACAATAATATATCTACGCGACACATCATCACCTTTTAAGCGAGATTTAGCTCAAGCAAAGCTATAGATCGGCAAGAACTTATTTACAGCCCAAGCGAAGCTGCTGTTTTAAGTAACTCTTTTAGCAAAGATCCAGAAACGAAAAAGATAGACGGCCAAAGAAGCGCAATGGCCTATTTAACCGCTCAAGTAAAGCGGGAGTGCGTACAATAAAGTCCAGAGAACAACTGCCTCTTCGGCAATCGGTTGTGTCCTATGAGTCAGACCGGGGGAGGGGGAGAGGTGAAGAGCTGCCTTTCTTATAGCAAGTCGTTATTATGGTTTTGGCAACCCCGTCACCTCTCTCTCCCCGGTACAACAAACTAACTCGCGTGCTGTAGCGCGGGTTGCGTGCGCGATCCGCAACATTATTAAATATATCGGTATCTAATCAATTACTAAACATTAAGATACTGTATAAGGTAATGTACCAATTTCATATCCATAAAATTGCAAAAAATCATAAGGTATGGAAATATTCTAGATCGGAAGATATGTTTAATTTTCCAGTTAAAATAGCTCCGAGTGCAAAGGGTTAATAATTCGACGTATCGGTGTAGGTTAAGACCATCTTCAAGAATATAATTGCGTCTGTAAAAATTAATATGAGAATATATATTTCCGTGTTAAAAAAGCAAAAAGAGAACAAAAGAGAAAAATACAGAAGAAAGAAGCCAATGGTTTGTTGGTGCAAACTTACTTGCTTAGTAACAAATTTCATTTAGATTTAACCCTTAGCACTCGGCTGTCCCCTCTGAGGCACCACTAAAAATTGCTGTACCATTCTTCAAAATATTGTTTGCATTATTAAACATATCGGTATCTAATCAATTACTAAACATTTAGGTACTGTATATGTTAATGTACCAATTTGATATCCATAAAATTGAAAAAAATCATAAGCTATAGAAATATTCTAAATCGGAAGAAATGTTTAATTTTCCAGTTAAAATAGCTCTGAGTGCAAAGGGTTAAACTAATACTGTACCACATGATCTATACGACATTCCATTGATCAAATGAATAGTATGCATGAACTTCTACGGGGGAATAACCGAAGTGATTTTAACAACAGCGACATGTAAGAAATCGGTTTCGGATCGATGATCCTGATCGTGATCGAGGGAATCGCGAGCGGAACAGGTGTGTAGTTAGCAAGAGTCTAACGGTACGAGGTTCAGGGTCAATTACTGGACGTTGTTCGCGTGTATAGCGATCACGGGGGATGAAGAAGAGGAACGCGGACGAATCCTGTTCTTCGGGGCCGGTATTAGTCCTGGGTGGAGCCACGATAATCCTCCTTGATATTGCTGTCCCGGCGAGGCAATCCTCGCCGTAATGATCGCGCTAATGACTCTTCCTAACGATACCCTCGCCGAAATCCCGAGACGCTGTTGCGAAAAGTGCAAATCCCCCCTCCCCCCCTGCGGATATAACCGTAAACTTTCTTCCAGTTCATTTCATTTCTCTCTTCATTATTGCCCGCAATTAAATCTTCCGTTTTAGTTCGTTCTATCCGTACAGCATTTTTCTTCTAAAATTTAATCAATCGGTGATAAAGATATATCGTCTGGCTTTCTACATTAACTAGATTTTCATTTCAACAAACCAGTGAACGGATCAAAAGAGTTAATCGAGTCTTCGAGATTTAATTTCGTTTAAGATACGAATTTCGCTGGGATTTGCATAATCTAAAATATTTCAGGAGATAATCTCCGTGATAAGCCTTAAGTCTACAATTTCGATTACCACGATTATTTCGCGGTATTTTCCGGAGGTTACGTGTTCAGCGGTGAACGCGTCGCGAGGCTATCAAAGTTGACAACGAATTTCTCTCCTACAGTTCGCCGCTTAGCGTCCTGAGGATTATCGATTGCTTCTTAAATATAAAACGCTATGTTTAGGCAGTCGTCGGACGACAAAGCCAGACCGGTATCCAGTGGGAAAAAGAGAGGACAACCGGGTCGCCGGTAGAGGCACGTACGAACGGATTAAAAGTGATTACAGGTCGTCGATTAAAAATGGAGCGGTTCGATCTGTTTTCTAAAATTACCTGTCTGCGTTTAAATAAAACCTTGACGTTTAGCATTCGCGTCACCTGCCGTTCGATCTGCCTCCACGATAATAACTAGACTGCGGATCTACGTGTGAAATATAAATCGTTCCCGTCGATTGCAAGAAATAGAAATCAAATCGAACGTTATTTATTCCCCCGTAACGATTTTCATAGATGTAGGTATCTATTTAAATATTTTAATGTGTTCGTGTCAATCGATCGTCGGTAAAATAACAATCTTTAACAAATTGCATAATGTATTGAACCGTTAATGAATAAACAACCATTTAATTAAATCTCCTATATAGAGAAAGAATTTCACCAACAATTTTGACAAAAATACCATTGCAATCGTACTAAGACGTCAGCGTTTACTTACTAGTGTAACGTCTTAGTACGATTTTTTTTTTCATTTGGAAATCTTATATGAGATTTATTGCAACATAATGCTTAGTACAGAGTATTACATAACAAAGTACAGAGTATATAGTATAGTATAACAAAAATATTATAAGCAATAGAAAAATCAAAAATACTTAAGCACGTAGGTTACATGAATTTAAAAAGGCTATTATATATAAACAAGCACTAATATTGGGTTCAGCTATTAAGCAACCTATGTCCAATGACAATTGGAAACCTGCTCTAATAAGGTTCTGGACAAATTTGATCCTCTGATCTTTATATAGGTTGCACTGCCAAAGAACATGGTTAAGCGTTTCCTTCTTAGTACAATTGCAATGGTATTTTTGAGTTATTTAAATTGAAATATCTCCTGAACTACTAACTTTTCGACATACATAGGTTAGTACTTTTTTTATAACGAATGTCCAGCTGCATCGATTGATTTATTAAAAAATACCTCATTCCATTTAATATTATTTTTTTTTTGCATCGTGTCGCCCCATTGTATCATTCAACTTTGTCCTTACCATATTTTTCGTATCTTTAGAAACAACAAAGATATTTGAGGTACTAACGTTTGGTGACTCACCCTGTATACAAGCTCACAATCTTTTAGGAAGGAACAAATGAACTTACATATAGTGTATGTAGGTCTGTGGAGCAAAACATTACACGATATAGGAAGAAAAATCCGAACCGTGTTCGTGAAATATCTGTCAGCGTTCGGCCCACCGCGTGCTCGCGGAAAGTAGATTAATTCTTACCCTTTGGAATCTATCTCGCGGCTGAATCTAGGTGTCCAACTACCGACTCCCGACGGTAAACCCACAATCAGCGTAATTCATGCTCGAGACACCTACTCTCTCGGCGTACCTACGCTGAACGGGGCCTCAGATTAACACGTTCGCAGCGATACGGGATATTTATGCTCCGCGTTGTATCCCCCGCGTCACCTGCGCGCCGTCTTACTCCGGTATTGCGTGTTGCAAAGACGGTTTCGTTATTTCGCTCGGTGAAACCTTCGCTGCGGTTCTCGCCGCTGCGACTTTGTATCTCGGGGAATCGCTTTGCGAATAACCTGGAACGGGTTGATCTTGACACTTATTCGTTTCGCAACATGTCGAGTGACTGTAACGTCACTTCTGAAATGAAATTCTTCAATTCCGAAGAGCACCTCTCGACGAGCAAACCAGCACGTACACCAAGAATCAGAGTACGCTTGTAACTAGCCCTAAAACTGTTACTTTGTCCCAAAAATTTCTTTCGCAATGCGTACATTTAATATTGTTACATCACACAAGTACAGTATTAGGTGTATTAGGTTAGGATTTTCATGATTCCTGTCTTAAAACATCGTTTTACGTCTAAAAAAACATTGTGTCAAATTTCAAATGTCTATCCCCACCGATAGGGGTGATATTGGGGTTAATTCCCCCGCACTTAAATGCAATTTGCTCTAAAACGAGAAAAGATATGGGATAAACGGCAAACAAAAGATATAGATACACTATATTTTGAGATTCTAGCTTTACACATATTTTTCTTCTTCAATGTAAGCTATTTCCTAAAATGTAATTGTTTAGGCTTCCAACTGTAATCATATATTAGAAGATTTAGTCGCATTTTTACATGTATCAGAGCGTTCGCCGGTATACTTTATTTTATTTTTTGTTGTTGTGAGAACGAGGTTGAGAGATCAAATATTACTATATATTTAATATTTATTCAAACTCCACGACACAATGAAATAACCGTCTATCAGTGGTGAATTACAATAGTATGTACTGCTCGCATATAACACAATATAATATTTTCTGACTGTTACATTGAAAGTGGAACCATTGATGGTTAGAATAGTTTAAAGACTGTGAGAGCTGTTACTAGCTCGGTAGGCTGGCTCGGACTGACTTGACCATTCCTTCTTAGGCCCTGTAGTACGGAAAAGATGGCTACGCTTGAGGTGTAATAAACGACAGGTCAAAAAAGAGACCTTTCCTCCTCCGCATGTTCCCTGCATTTCGGTGTATACTCCAACATTTTTTACACTGTTCCACCAAACGGACACTTCTGAGATTTTTATACAAAATAGCTTAGCATCATAGCAATATTTTAGAATTTTTTGGTGGGTGTCAACCCAGGGGAAGATAGTTAAAAAAATTAATTAAGAAATAATTTCGGCGTCAACAACGTCACTAATAAAAGTCTCTCCGATTTACACGGTTCGCGAAAGGATCAGGTCGAAGGCAAAAGAAGAATTTCGTCGGGAGCGTGGCACGGGGATATAAAAGATGATTACACGGGAATGACAAAGAGGAGAACGCTCGGAGGAAAAAAAAGCTTGTCCACGCGAGCTTGTAATTAAAACCCGATGAATGTCCTCGTTATATCACCGAGGTGGCGCGCGACGCTTCCTTATTTTGTCCGTGTCGTTGGTATGCGCTCGCCTTCGACAACGACACGCCCGAGATCGTCTAATCGTAGCTCGAAAGAAGAAAACGACGGCGGTATCTGATTACAAGGTTAAGTCCGTACACATCGCGTGCAGTTTACGCAACGGATGGACAAAAATCGGTACATCGCTTCCGGATATCACGATGAGTGGAAAAACTTATTGCAAATCACCCCGGGAATCGTCACGATCAAGGAACTACCTTTTTCTGGATATATGAACGTCTGAATAAAGGTGAATTTCTTTTCGATCGAGATTCGAATATATTATGAAATTGATGATTTCAGCGCAAGGTTCGATCATTTATAGAGAACAAGTGTGCAATTATTTAAACATGTTTCTCGACGTTTCGATCCCTGTGTGGATCTTTCTCAAAAAGACATTTTTTGCGTCTGAAAATCGTATATGTGTAAGACTGTTTATACCTTGTAAGAATGTTTTAATTTTATAATATTATGTTTAGTTAGGTTTAGTATCTTCTCTATCGTATCTGTACATTTAATCGAGGACGTTTAATTTGTCAGGACGACCGAATTGTAAGAATGTTTATACCACCATGTCGATGACTAAATCTATTACTAATATATTTACCTGTTATTGATTTATACGTTGCGTTAGCATTTTGTTAACAAATCCATGTTACGAAAACTAGAGATTTGATTTCTTATCGGCGCTACGGTTCGATCATATGCTACAACAAACTATATAATTTTTATGCTTATTCCTCAGTGATACATATCGGAGGTTTTCGGACGATGTATCATAGGATAGGACGAAACGTTCCTTTCCTTTTATGGGTGACATCACATTAGTTAGAAATAACCCACTAACTGTTTGCAACAGGATACTAGCATCAAATTTGGTTCACATTTTAGTGAAAACCTCCGATGTGTATCACTGAGGAATAAGCATAAAAATTATATAGTTTGTTGTAGCATATGATCGAACCGTAGCGCCGATAAGAAATCAAATCTCTAGTTTTCAAAACTTGGCGATCGCTAATTAAATACCTCTATCCATGTTACCATGAGTTTTGGTTAAATAAACAGTTTCCTACGAATGAGCAAAGGATATTGACGTGTCAAACCTCCATATACATGTATAATATATTTTGAAAAACCATATCGTGAGACAGCTGCGTGAACCAATAAAAGAAAAGAAAATTAATATACGTACTTGCTGTGACAAATAGTAACAAAACATTTAAACAAATATTGGTGAGTTACAACTAATCCGGACTCTAGCTCATGGTGGCAGATATGTAACTAAAGCATGTGCTAGGAAACGCGAGAGAGAAAATGTCTGAATGTTCATTATATCTGAACGTTCTGCGGAGGTGATTCTGGCGCGAATCGATCGGAAATTCCGCATGAAAAATTAATGAAAAAGAGTTCCCGACGGTGTTCCGTGAGAAGCAACTCGCGTGCGGAGCTCGGCGCGGTTTTATGGCGGCTGACGATAAGGGAGAAGGAAAAATGTGTCGCGAACGCACGAAACATGACGCTTGTCAGCCGGCGGCGTGGCGTGCGTGAGCCACGTCGCCGCGATTAACGCGATCGAGGAGAGACCACCTGATCGATCCACCTGTATCGCGGCCGGCCACGCGACGATCCCGCTCGTCCGGATTTCGAAGTTTGTTCGAGCCAACTGGGGCGGAAATTCCTATATAACCACGGAAATTCATCACCGTCTGTTTTCCGTTTTCTGCTTTTCCATTTCCGCGGCTGCTGGGCCTCCTCGAGTCACGTGAAAATCTACCGGACCATTGTTCCTCGATCACCACATATTCTTCGCTGCTTTCAACAACTTGGGTCCCATGGAAATCACCGACAAAAATTTCCCCAACAACATTTTACCGACTCCAGATTTGACCGACAACGAATTTTTTTGTTATTGAAGCTCTTTAGACCCTTAGATGGGTCCATTTCACTTTACATTTTACTTCGACGCTATTCGTGCACGCGTCACTATTGGCAATATGGGATAAATAAACTGAATCTGGTTTTAAATGAATAAACTATCATTTACTTTTAAACTCAAGGAACGACGTCGTGACACGATGAATGCCATAGAGAAAGTAAACAAAAACCAAAAGTAAGTTATGAAGTAGTATTCAAATGGATTAAACAAATTCATTTTTGTTTATCGATTATACTATTTCAAATAAACCAACAGTCACAATGTCACGTGACTAATCTGGAACAATGTGTGGTGGTATCAGCGCACAGATTTGATCAAAATCAATAAAACAAGCGATCTTGCAATTAACAAATTCCCAACGTTTTGATCCCGATATGGATCATTTTCAAAAGAATAATTTTTTAACGCGTTTGCTTTGATAAAAAGTTAAACATATAGGATTTAAATCGTCGATAGAATAACACGTCCGTAAACACAAACAATTTAACATTTAATTTTAAATGTAACGGATACAATTAATAAAATTATCTCGTCTAAATCTCCGTCTGAGATCAAACACGTGTTTACTTTTTCACGCGCCGTACTAGAATAATCAAATAACGTATATTAGAAAATGTGAAGAACGCAAATAAATCAATCGATAAATAGCAAATATCGAATCATCAAACATTTTCCTCTGTAGCGGACCTCTTGGAGAAAAGTTAGTCGGACCCAGGTAGGCTTACTACACGCGGGCTGGGACCTTGTGCACATTTGGTCGCCAGGCCCAGGGTTTCCCGAGCGTACATTTGGTCGCCGGATTTCCGTTCTACCTGGGGTGCACATTTGGCGACCAGGTCCGGGTTTCCTTGGCGTGCACATTTGGCCGCCAACCCTTGACTTTCGCCTGGATACGGGTGGTCGGTCCAAGGGCACGAACTTTCTCCAAGGGGTACGTCTAAGGAAGCGGCAACCCCACTCCAGAGATTTCCTTGTTTGAAGGAAATTTCTGGGGGACACCGGGGTGTATATAGGTGCGCATTTTTACGGACGCAGGACAGTCGTAGCATTCTTACGAACGAATCGTCCACGCCGCCGTATTGCAGTTTTGCTTCGCGCATCGTCTTTGTTATTTCGTTGTTTGTTATCACTATTCATTGTTTGTTTTTGTTGGTATGTTGTTGAGTTTTTGTTTAATAAACTGTTGTTGTTACGTATAAGAAATCTCATTCTTTCCAAAGACAACTACCAAACCTCCCTACACTATTAATTCTTTTCTAAGCATACGAGACATCACAGCGCTAAGGTTTATTTCCAACTTCCTCAAAAAATGTAAGATTAGGATTTAACGTCCACCATTTATGGTAATTTGCTATAATTTATGTTACATGTATATGTATAATATGATGTATACTATAGAAACCAAACAAGGCTTACGGCATTAATAAATAAAATAAAAATAATACTTTACTAATCTGGTAGTGGCAGATAGAGAGAGATGGTAACTGTATTCCCATCTCTCCGTTGTCTCGAGCGAAGCCCGAGAGTTTTCTCGACACCTTCGAAGGACTGCGAATGGAAATAATAAATCTCCGGGGCGACACGTCGTATCAGCCGTTCTAATTTCGCGGAGGTCTAACAAAGGTGGGAAAACGGGAGCGAGTAAATTCGGCTGTTCGAGGGGGCCGAGGGGGAAAGAAGCAGTCGCCAGAATTGATAACCCATTTCCGTCATGGAAAGACGGGCCGAGAGCCATTTTCGGGACGAAAGAAGGTCGGCGTAGATGCCGATATCGATTTACATGCATGTGGAGAAAGAGAGACTGCGGGAGAGCAAAACGTGGTCCCAGGGAAACTTTGTTCACAACCAGCGGGATGAATATTTATGGTTGTTCGCCTCTCGACGAGCGACGACGGATACCTGTGCCGTTCTTCTCTCGCGGCGAAAAAGCCGCGGCCATGCATCGCTTGGAAACCGGACGGAGAAAGATGCCACGCCGGCGTTATTAGTTCGAGGAAAACTCTCCCGCACCGAGGAACACGTCGTCATTACATCGGACGGCAAATTTGTCTCGAGCCTATGCTAATTCACGCCGTGCTAAACGACGTGTACGATCGCTTGTTAATTGGCGTGTTGCTTCGAACTTCGCTTTCGCCTCGCTCCGAAAAGCCTGGGAAAATGGTAAACAGAAAAAAAAATCGCCTCTTCGCCGTGTACGGAGCAACGAAAATTGAATTTCTAACCGTTTGCTATTCTAACCCAAGCTGACCCAGCCCCCGGAAATATATTGTTTATATTGAACATTATATAAAACAGTGATGAAACTTTTTCGCGAAACCGCTGGCGACGTACTCGTCGCACCTCTCCGATTCATACGAGTCCGAGTGTGTTAAATTGTTCGTATTAACCCTCATACGTTCCTCAGGGTGTGTAAATTCACCCATTCTATATTTCCATATACTGTAAAATTCTTTTATGTTTACGTCCATGGGATGTATTTCTTTAAAATGTGTGATTTTATAAATGAAACAGTGTGTTGATTATGTAAAACTAGCTTTTCCCCGCGGCTTCGCTCGCACAGGAAACTGTTTAATGCCCTCGAAAATTTATATTGTTTCTCCATAAAACCTTTTAACCCCCCATTCACCTCTATAGAGTTTTAATTTTATGTCACATCGCCATCTTAGATTTCAAAATTGATGCTATTTTCGTAATTAACGTCCCTGAACCTCAATAACGATACCCATACCGATTTTTAGGCTTATTCACACCATTTTATCCTATTTGTTGAATATAAGTTTGAATTTAATTTATAAGAAGTTGATTCTTGAAAAACCACCACGTATCTAAGGGTTAAGACTATTTACTTTATACTTATAGTACCTCTTTATATACTACATAAATAAAATATTTCTTATACAAACGTTGCAACTCCTTTTCACTTGAATTTTTTAAAATTCCGAAATACGTATTTGATTAATTATATCAAAGAGCAATAAGACCAAGTTTCAAGCAAATCGGATCGCGAACAAAATATTCCTCATACAAACGTTGCAACCCCTTCTCACCCCCTTAGGGGCAGAATTTTTTAAAATGCCGAAACAGGTGTTTGATTAATTATATCAAAGAGCATTAAGACCAAGTATTAAGCACATCCGACCACAGTGAAAATGTTGTTTAAAATTCTTTTATGTTCACGTCCGTTGGATGTATTTCTTTAAAATGTGACCCTATAAATGAAACAGTGTGTTGATTACGTAAAATGAAAATGGGTGAATCATTATCCTACTCTATTTTACGCAGCTATTTTTGAGGAGCGTGCGAGGGTTAAACCAGCAAACTCGATTCCAAGTGCGTCGTGTTTGGTGTCATTTTAATCAGCGAAACGTGGCGAATATGTTCGTAAAAGTTTAACAGCGCGAAGTCGTCGCGGGGAAAAACGTGAACGCGAGATGGTGATGTTTCTCCGGAAACAGTATTTCAGGAAACAGACACCGCAAATCTTCCTAAACACCCTATTTGCAATTTCCCGCGTTAAGCACGCTACAGGGGGGCTCAACTGGGAAATTTCAGACTGTTTAATTTTGAGGCGGCTGGAAATTCGGCCGCATTGTGGCCGCGAAGGAATGCGACTTTAATAACTGAACGCGGCTCGCATGCTCCGCGGTGACGTTGCAGCGATAAAGGTTAATGGACACTGAAATATTTCAGCTCCGTTGCATAACTGCTGTGCCAAGCTTTATTTCCTATACGAGATATCGAAGGTCATTCACTCAACCGTGTATTCACACGTTTCTCTGTTGATCGGATTGTCTTACAATTTTCTTCGTTGCCGAAGATTCGCGTCTGTCCGGTCCTTAATCATTTATTGGGAGAAACACACGTAACATCTATTGTACATCTCTTTTTTCTTTCCATAACTTCTTCAATGTTTTTGTTGTCGAGCAGCAAAACATTTTCTACCTGGATTGTAAATACTTACTGTATTTGATTTTCTAAAGTTCCATACCTGTATCCCATAATTAAATGCTGAAGTTCAATAAAAATTCCTAAAAGTAGCTTCTCCTGAATTTTTTCGAATATCGTTTCATTTAGTTATAACTTAATACACGTATGAATGAGGATTTTGTCCATGTACTTAACTGAAAGCGTGTTTCAAGACGAAAATAATAAGCATGGATTTTGTTTGTTTTTGTTGTATATAGCACCTACAAACATTGATGAAACAAAGAGTAATTTTCAAGTTTTTTTTCTACTCAAATAAAATTATAAACCGATTACCGTCGATTTCCGCATTGAAATTTATTACACGTTATTGGTAGATATGTGTACAATATAACTAAAAAGCTTCCAGCTGCGTCTGTGTATAATACAATTAATAATATGTATGTCCAAATTCGAGAAAATCGTTTCTGAAAAACTTTATATAACTTCCTATTGGTTTATAAAAATCTGGTGGAATATTTTCTATTCGTTTCGGTTCACTATTGTATTCGTTCACAGGAGAAATGGGCATTGCGTTGTGCGACGTATCGAGAAATAGGAAAGAGTTCTAGCATGCGGGGTTTCAATGTGACAGTATTACGTTCTCTCCTGTCGACCGGGACAGTCATTACGCGCATCGATCATGAAATTTCCTATTCCGAAGCCGCTACTGTTACTTCCATGCACAGGAAACGATACGCTTTCGCCGCGGTGTACGTCACGTAGAAAGTGAAAGGACAATGGGTCAATTTGTCTTTGCAATCGTCGCCCTATCTCTCCATTGATCTTCCTCTTTCCGTTGCTAAAGGACCTTCATTCTACCGTTCTTCTGCTGAACTGAAAAAAACCAGTCAGTTCTTCCTTTTTTTTTATTAAAGCTGTTTAAATCCTTAGATGGGTCCATTTCATTTTACATTTTAGTTTTACAATGTTGCTATTGATGTTACAGTGAGACAATTAAGATTTAAATAGATAATTTACAATCTATGAAATATCAATGGATATAAATACAAGCATTAATATTAGGTTCCTTAATATTAGGTTTGCTATTGATGTTACAGTGAGACAATTAAGATTTAAATAGATAATTTACAATCTATGAAATATCGATGGATATAAATACAAGCATTAATATTAGGTTCCTTAATATTAGGTTTGCTATTGATGTTACAGTGAGACAATTAAGATTTAAATAGATAATTTACAATCTATAAAATATCGATGGATATAAATACAAGCATTAATATTAGGTTCCTTAATATTAGGTTTGCTATTGATGTTACAGTGAGACAATTAAGATTTAAATAGATAATTTACAATCTATGAAATATCGATGGATATAAATACAAGCTTTAATATTAGGTTCCTTAATATTAGGTTTGCTATTGATGTTACAGTGAGACAATTAAGATTTAAATAGATAGTTTACAACATTATTATAAGAAAACGTAATGTAGTAGTAAGAAAAAGAAATAAACATAAATGTCGTCGTTTCTAATGAATTTTTCGTTTCCTTTGTTACAGGTAAGCATCTTTGAGCACTGTCTTCAACGCCAACTGATTCACGAGTACCCGAGGTAACGTTGCCGACCTTGTTCGCAAGGCGATGTAAAACGCCGCTCGTTAATTGGATACGCCAATACTTGCGCCGCTGTCGGAAGAGTGGGGTGGTGAGGTGGACTCTGTTTTCGTTAATATTCATGAGAACGTGCAATGAATAATTAGTTCCGTTCACGTTTTCCTTTCTTTCCGGACTAATCCGCGAGCTTCTAATCCATTTTCGATATTTATTCAACCCATTTCTCTATTCAAATCAATTCGTTCCAGATTCTCCCCCATTTTTCTAGATTTACCGTTTACCTCTATTTTTATGCACAGTGGAATAATAATGTACACAATGAAGAATGAAATAGTTCAATTTCTAAACTTCGTACCATTAATCGCGAAAAACCAAAAATTCGAGGTAAAATTAAGAGAGCAACGGTGCTCTACAAGTGAACGAAGAAAATCGCATAAAATTTGTAGAAAAAGAATACTTTGAAAATTCGGCGACAACGATGCTGCCATGGAAAGAAGAAAATCTTATAAAAAAATGTGTAAAGACATGATTCTAGAAAAAGAGGATAAGGATGGAAATAATACTGTGAACGAGAAACGAAAGTACTTATGGATTAATCAATGCAACGAATCGCATTATTGCAACAATTGTGTTGTCGCTCGATCGATGAAAACTCACGACTTGGAATCGACTTCGAAAGGTTCAAGGATCTCCGATCCTTGCGAGATATGTCGAAAAAATTGTGGTACACCTCGGGTGGTTAGAACATATCTGTTTTATTTTTCTTCTGGACTGCTTCATGAAACTTGTACAAATGTTGGGGGTTGATGCATAGTGGGGTTTACAAAAATCCTATTTGTCGCAGTTCGAAATGGTGGAATAGAGTACCTAGTTAACTAAATCGGGTAAGGGTACGGTCTGAACAATAGGAAACATGTGTTTAGCAAGCTGTGGTGAGTTTTTCGGATTTGCCTGTCGTTGGTTCCTTTTTTAACTTCCCGATTCATAAGGACGTTACTGTAATTATGGTACTATAATTATTGCGACGACCCTAGTACGGTCAGGTATGGACCGTAGTCTTAAAGGTTAGGAGCCTTAAACTTACCTTTAAAAATGTAGGCAATAAGCTCAAGACGGAACAACAATCATGCACTATTTATAATCTTATTGATTTCTTCATTGAATCTTTACAAAATTATCAAATTGAACTACTCGGAATTATATGATAATACCATATCGATTGTACAATTATTATCTTTCTCTGTGCATGTCCTTTCTTTGTTATTAGACGAGTAGTCTAATCTTTCTCTCTTTTTTTTTTAAATTGTAAACACGCTTTATTGTATAAGCGCTTCGGTCCGTCTATAATAAGTAATAATAATAAAAGAATGTTTTGTGAAAGTGCCAAGAGAGGCACAGGAGGGTAAAATAATCGTCGTAGATGGCAATGCAAAATCTTATTGATTTTATCATTGAATCTTTACAAAATTATCAAATTGAACTACTCGGGATTATATGATATAGGGGAAATTGGCACTGGAAAATATTCCATGTGCCATTTAAACTGTGGTGCCAAGGTGGTTCGGAACCCACCTTGAACTGTAGCTCCCGTCGTTTAATAATCATAGTAGTTGAAAAAGCGACGTAAAATAATCAAACAAGAAGGGATTATATGATAATACCATATCGATTGTACCATTATTATCTTTCTTTGTGCCTGTCCTTTCTTTGTTACTAGACGAGTAGTCTAATCTTTCTCTCTTTTTTTTTTTTTTAATGTAAACACGCTTTATTGCATAAGCGCTTCGGTCCGTCTATAATAAGTAATAATAATAAACGAAAGTTTTGTGAAAGTGCCAAGAGAGGCACACAGGAGGGTAAAATGATCGTCGTAGATGGCCAGAAAGGGTGGAAAAGGAGAAATTCGAGGGAAACGAACAACCTGTTCGCGAGGCACGTTCTCAGACGGGCAGCGACCCCGTCCGGGGGCCGAAGACGAGCGGAAAAGTTGTCCGCGCGTTATCTGGTAATTCAGCGGCGCGCAATTTCCCGGAGCTGATCGCACGCGCGCGGCCAAACGAGGCGGGAAAAGAATCGAGATATCGAGCGGCGGACGCGATCGAACCGGAGGGTTCTTTCAGCCGCGCATGTCGTCTCTGCCTAAACGGGGTGTCCTTGTCGTCATGGTAACCTTTACGCCGACGGAGCGGCTGCTATCGCGGGAGCGAAACAGAAAACACAAGGGAGAGAGAGAGAGAATCGTCGCGACGCAAAGCGTCGCCTGGCTCGACAGGGAACCCTGTTCGTATCCCGATCCTCCTGTCATCGTCATTTGTCATCGCCTGCCAACGACCAAATTCGACGTCGAGTGGCCACACGCTCACCCCTTCAACCTTTGCCGCCCGCTTTCTTACTTTCCACCCCCGATTCTCTCACCCCTCTCTGTTTCTTCTTGTTCGTTAAAAAAATTGATTTGTACCCTTTACAATTCTTGTTTATTAAAATATACAATTCTGTTGTCGGCGGAATTAACTTTGGACAACTTGTTCAAGGAGCCACTGGTTGTAGCGGTTCTGGACAGTTAACGGACGATATGTGTGAACACGATTTGTTCCGAAAATAAAAACTATTTGTTTTTATCTTTTCGATAAAAAGATCGTGTGCAATGATATTGCTGTTTTTGAGAGCACGATGTTCTCTAGACGACGATTTATACAGTTCTACTCAAATATTCTATCTCCAGGGTCCGTTCGCTGGTCTCCGATCCTCGAGGGGAATGGACTCGATTTTTTTTCGGGATAAACAATCCGATTCATTAGTTGGAGGTGGAGGTGGAAGTCTCTACTCGAAGTCACTCGCGGAAATTTGGGAAAAAATAACGGGACCCTGGCGTAGCGCGTTGAAAAAGACCCAAGTGGCTTGCACGTGCTTTTTTACCTTTTTTTTTAATTTACCCTAATTTTTTTACCCCTAATTTCACAAATTTACCCCTATTTCATGATTCTTCCCGAGCGGACGGATTACCAATGGTTTGGACCTTGGATCGGGGACCCTTGGTATCTTTCGTTGGATAACCCTTAGAAATTATCGATTTCTAAAGATAGCGAGAGGCATCAACGCCTGGTCCGAACCATATGGCCCAAAGAGGGATGTTCGTAGTCCCTGCTTCTACGAGGAGCGATGATTTTTTCTTCGGTCTCTCGCTTTTATCTTAGAGGATCGTTTGCATTGCTGATGTTACAGATTCAACAATCGCTTTGAAGTAAACGTACCTGTTATATGATAAAGTACATTGTTCAATTTTGAGCCCTCGTAAGCTCACAGATTTCCTCTGAAAAGTATTCTAATGTTACAAAGAACTTCCCGGAAGTAAGTCCTCGAACCTTATCGAAAAATGAGGATATCGCGCTGTTTTTTTTTTTTGTTATCGCGACCCTCTCCGGTTTTCCCTTTTGTGCTTTCAGAGAACTCTCGTCGCTATCGAGAGAACGCGTGGAAGCGTGTTCCGCTTTTCTTTTTGTTCTCCACCGTCGATCGGTCGCAACAGGTGCAAAAATCTATGGAAATCGTCGTTCGACCTGTTTTCAATCGAACCGATATTGGAAACGTAATAAATATCTTCTATTTATCAAGTTGAAAATGAAAGAACCGACAAAAGCTTGAGTGGTTGTGCGGAGAAAAATTCTGAAAAATTGAGAAACGTTCTTGAGAAGAGCAGCTTCATTCAATTGAGGCAGTGTCTCCAGATTTCTTTCTCGGCGATCGGTAATTAGAGGCGAAAAGCTGTCGACGACTGTATTCTGGGAAGCATGTCGCAGATACGGCGTGGCTTTCAGCCGCGATATCTCCAGGATATCGACCCGTGGACGACGTCGAGGTATCTCGAATCCGTCTGGCCACCACTTGGACCATAGACAATCGATAACCGAAGCCGGCGTTAATCTTGCCCGATAATTAGGTGCCACTGGCTGTTCCTCGGATATTGACTTGCAGACGCCTCGATAGTTTACACGCATTCACGGACGGTTTCGCAACGCCGTCGCCGCAACCGGCCTCTCGAATCGATTCTCGGCCATTTAGCCGCCCTTCCTGTCTCTTGGTCAACCTACCCTTCGGTCTTCACCCTCCAATCGTCTTCGAGAACCTCTCCGGAACGTTCGTTTCACCAGACTTCCGCCATTCGAACCGATTTTCTCCTCTCGAACTCTACCATTAATCCGACGAACGTTCGCTTTCATTAATTTCAGTTTCCTGAGATGGGTCGCTTTTGGTACAGATATTTCTTGCAAATAATAATTGTACTATTAAAGAGCTCCACGAATAATTCGACGAACGTTCGTTTTCATTCATTTCAGTCTTCTGAGATGAGTCACTTTTGGTTCAAATATTTTTTGCAAATAATAATTGTATAATTAAACAGCTCCACGAATAATTCGACGAACGTTCGTTTTCATTCATTTCAGTCTTCTGAGATGAGTCGCTTTTGATTCAGATATTTTTTGCAAATAATAATTGTACGTTTAAACAGCTCCACCAATAATTCGACAAACACTCATTTTTATTAATTTCAGTCTCCTGAGATGGTTCGCTTTTGGTCGAGATATTTTTTGCAAATAATAATCGTATGATTAAACAGCTCACTAATAATTCAACAAACACTCATTTTCATTAATTTCAGTCTCCTGAGATATGTCGCTTTGGGTCCAGATATTTTTTGCAAATAATAATTGTATGATTAAACAGCTCCATGAATAATTCGACAAATACTCGTTTTCATTCATTTCATTCTTCTGAGATGGGTCGCTTTTGATTCAGATATTTTTTTCAAATAATAATTGTACAATTAAACAGCTCCACGAATAATTCGACAAACATTCGTTTTCATTAATTTCAGTCTCCTGAGATGGGTCGCTTTTGGCCCAGATATTTTTTGCAAATAATAATCGTATGATTAAACAGCCCCACCAGTAATTCAACAAACACTCGTTTTCATTAATTTCAGTCTCCTGAGATATGTCGCTTTTGATCCAGATATTTTTTGCAAATAATAAATATACGATTAAACAGCTCCACGAATAATTCGACGAACGTTCGTTTTAATTCATTTCAGTCTTCTGATATATGTCGCTTCTGATCCAGATATTTTTTGCAAATAATAATTGAACTATTAAACAGCTCCACAAATAATTCAACCAACGTTCGTTTTCATTAATTTCAGTCTCCTGAGATGGGTCACTTTTGATCCCGATATTTTTTGCAAATAATAATTGCACGAATAAATTGGAAAGGCCGAAGAATTCAGAGTCGCTTGTGCACAAGATAACAAATTCGCCACAAACGAAATCGTGTTAATCGCACGCAAGAATTCGGTTTTCCCGAGCAGAAAGTAACACCGTTCGCAATTCGAAAGTGGCTGTGGCGCGCGCACACGAACGAACGAACAGCACAACTCGCGAAAACGCGAACTTTTTCGCGAGTTGCACCGCGCTCGCCGGCGTACCGTGACTGATTTATAACGCTGCAACAGTGTTTCACCGGGTGTCATCGTGGGTTTTAGTCACTTTTAGCCGGCGAACGATCTTTGTTGGTTTAGCCGGCCTGCGTCGTCGCCCGGGCCGACAATATTCGCAGTTTCCCTGGGAAACGTCGATCGTTTTCCCGGTGCTCTCTCTCCTCCCGGCTTCCCGGACTTCAATTATTCCTGCGCCCCGCGGTAATGCTCACTGTAAACTTTCCGCGGAACTGCGAACTCCAGTAATAATCTTCGTTACACGGCTTCGCGCTGATGGAACAAACCTGCACTCGCTGAAACGTTCGGCCATGGCGATTACTCGTGTGCGGATTTTTATTTTGCGGCTTGCTTCAATTGCTTTTATTCAAAGATGCAAGATTATTTTAATCATACGGAACATATATAGTAGTTCATTCGGTTCTTCTTTCAATGCAGCGTTTCAAGGTATTAATTCAGTGAGTTCTTCCGGAAAAGCAGTGGTCAATTTGTAAGAGATGGCTGGAATTAAAACGGTTAAATGCGATAAGAATGAATGGACTTCATTTAAACGTTTTTTTCCGGCGTTGGACCTGACGAGACTGCTCCACGTTCGCTTGTAAACAATATGAACAATGTAACTTTTCAATTACAAATTTCTTAATTCATTTAATTCTTTTCCGAGAGCAATGCTAGTGTAACTGTTTCCATGATCTCGATCGAGAAATTGTTAATAATATATATTCATGTTTTCAGCGTACTGGTTCGATCAAATACTACTAGTTAAGCAATTTTGCAAATTAACACAAAAATTTTCCAACGTTTCGGTCAACTATTTAGACCATTTTCAAGAAAAAAGATTTTTCGTATAATTGCGTCTGTAAAAATGATTAAATTATTATATATTATGTTCAACACAAAAACCAATAATTCCAAATGTTTTAAGTACAAAAGACCACATATTTGCTAAGTGAATAAACTATTTTAAACATTTTAAAACTCTATGACACATGTTGATTCCATGCTTGCGATGTACAGAATGAGGAAACAGACGTTAGAGTTTGAAGAACACAGAATTAGAAATCATCGATCGTCCTATTGGCCGATCAATATAGCCAATCAATATTTGACGGTAAATATGAATGTGGAAATTCAAAGAACAACAAGTTTCCACCGTTTGTATATCATATGAAATTATGGTAAATAATTAATTGACATTCAAACTACTTTTGATGTATTTTTAAACCTTAAGTAGATTTTATTTATTAGAAAAATTCATCATGAGACATTACTGGTTCATTAATGTTGCGTAATATTAATGTATGTTAAAACATGAATATATGTTATCAATACTAGTGTGTTGATAACAAAAGTTTAATGTTCTCGCCGCTACGGTTCGATCAATTACTACTGAAAAATCAAAGAACAATTTTGCAGATTATTAAATAATCATTGACGTTTCGATTCTAGTTTGAATCCTTTTCAAGATGTATTTGCATTGCGTTTGTTTCTGACGTGATTTAATAGAGACTGACAGTGTCTTGACAACAAGCATTGACAACACGCGTACAACACGTGTATCACGATGTCCATATTAAAGTACTAAGATTTATCATTAGTAATTGATCAAACCGTAGCGCCGAGAACATTAAACTTTTGTTATTAACAATAATACGATCGATATACGAGACATATCTAGTGTGTTGAGTTCTCCAAGGACATCTAATTTATCGAATGCAATTAATCAAATGGTTGGCGGTCCTCCCTTCCACAAAATCTGTGGAGGAAACCCAAAGAAGCTATTTCGTTGAACGATATCTCGAGTCGGTGTCGCTTGTCCGTCGATCAGAATTCATTATGAGAAGGTCGCGCGGACGAGGGGTTAATCCGTTCCTCGAAGGTGGGCGTAGGAATTCTTTGATGGATACGACGACGAGACGGAAAGAGAGGAGAGAGAGAGTCCTTGGACGAGAGGTAAGTGGAACGCGAGGATCGAAGGATGCCGCCCCGAGGAAACCGAGAAAAAGAGGCGCGCTGACCAGGTGATCTGGTCGCATGCCGGCAGAATCGCATAACTGCATTAATCCGGCCGTTCCCAACGGGCTTCGGATTTGCGTCGACGTCATCGTCGGTGCTCCGGTTACGTCCAGCCGAGCAGTCGGCGTGAAAACGTGACCTTAAAGTCGGTTTCTCCTGCTATCCACGAATGTGGGTCCTCGCCCGTGAATTCAGACGATTCCGCGGTCACGCCGGACACCTGCTTCTTCCTGCTCTCCGTGTCTTTCTCCGAAAACTGACAAATCTCTTCTACAGCAATATCGCAATCTGTATAAATAAATGAAAATGTAATGCTATTCGTTGGTAAGCGCATCACTCGAGAAAAAAAAAAGGAAAATATGTTCGTAATACTCCGAATAAGGTTTTTCGGGAAAGAAAAATTGGAAAAGTTGCCCGCAAAAAATTAAAGTGTTTTGTTCCTATGGGAATTTTGAGTGTATTCCTCCTTAAATTAAATATACATGGCACAATGATCACTCAGAAATACGATTTTTTCTCATTTTTACTTTGTTTACGCATTTACAAGAGTTATTCGCAAATTCACGAAACGATCAGAAACAAATTTATTGAAATTTGGACAGGACTAAGTGTGTCGGGTCAGTTAGTTTTTGTATAAATTTTCATTGTTGGAGAAATTGACTAGAATGCTCAGGAAACTTGCTACTTTGTTTCCTTCAATCTGTTCTTTCTTAAAGTACAGCTTTTTATTTAATGAAACATTAATGCTTTTAATCCACAATACTGTAGAACTTCGACAATCCGAACTGATAGAATTGAAGACTAGATTTTTATTAACGCTTTTAATCTACGATGCTGTAGAACTTCGAAAATCCTAACTGATAGAATTGAATACTAGATTTTTATTTAATGAAACATTAACGCTTTTAATCCACGATAATGTAGATCCTCGACAATTCGAACTAATAGAATTGAAGACTAGATTTTTATTAACGCTTTTAATCCACGATGCTGTAGAACCTCGACAATTCGAACTAATAGAATTGAAGACTAGATTTTTATTTAATGAAACATTAACGCTTTAAATCCACAATATTGTAGAACCTGGACAATCCAAACTGATACAATTGAAGACTAGATTTTTATTTAACGAAACATTAACGCTTTTAATCCACGATACTGTAGAACCTCGACAATCCAAACTGATACAATAGAAGACTAGATTTTTATTTGACGAAACATTAACGCTTTTAATCCACGATACTGTAGAACCTCGACAATCCAAACTGATACAATTGAAGACTAGATTTTTATTTAATGAAACATTAACGCTTTTAATCCACGATACTGTAGAACCTCAACAATCCGAACCGATAGAATTGAAGACAAGATTTTTCGATCACTGTGTTTACTCGGTTCGTTTTGTTGGTTCCTCGATTAACAGAGATTTGATTAATTACATTATGACGTTTCTGAAAAATTGTTTGGGTCTGATTCCTTCGGGAGATATCGGTAATCCTTCGCAGATGTTCCCACGTGGATGCTGGCTAGTTTGTTAGTGTGGCTCAGAGAAGAGGAATTCGTCAATTGGACAGCTCGGCTGATTAGAGCTACCGTCTAGTAATTGGAGATCTGGTTTCAAGCCCCCGTTCAGAAATTAGATCCTTTTTCTTCTTGCACACTGTGCCATATCTTCTCGCGTAGCAACTGAATCATGCTCCGAGGCACAAATATTCTCGACTCTTGCGCTGATATATCTCGCGCACAAAACGTGAAATCGTTTCCAACCAACCCCTCGAAAATCATTGAATTTTCGTTCGAGTTATTCGTCGACGATGTGCTTTTCTTCAGCTCTCAATTTGAGCTCTCGGTAGTTCCATATTCGTTCGTACCGGAATTACAAATTGCGCGAACCACTGCATTCGCAAATATCCGCACACTTTAATTAAACGAATGCAGTTAAATCGCTAATGTTCGAGACGTACCCGGGTACTGTATGAGCGTAGGATAAACGAGCAAGAATTTGCGGTTTGATTACTGATTCGTCTTTGGTGGCTCGATCGATCAACGAATTTCAGGAATTGCCGGGAGCCCGTCGAGCGAATTAAACGTGGAAAAAGCCCGCGGGAACCGGGCTCGTTCGTTCCCGTTGCACGACACGGATAAAACGGTCCCATAAATCAGACGGGAGAATCGGGAATGGTAATAATGTCGGTTCTAACCGAATTATCGGGTCCACGGCACCGGCGCCGCTCACATCGATATCGATACGTAATTAATGCATAATCCTCGTTCCGCTACGGATCAACCCGAAAGGAATTATTTGCGATCTGCAGGAAATTTGCCGGGCAATCGTCGCTGCGCAAACGAAAAATTACAAACACATACATTGTCTTGTTTTTGCACGGTAAACATGAAAAATCCAGTCGCACGCGTCACGCAGAAATATCGCATTATTTAATTAGGGTGTATCGATGACTGTTTAATCAATTCTTCTTTGACATAAAGTGCTTCGATTTCTTTTTGCAACAAAAATTATTATTATTATTATTATTTATTATAGACGGAGTGAAGCCCTTTTACATAATTAGTTTTATGTACCAGCATTATCTCAAAATCATACACTATATATAATCGTATTGATTTTGTTCAGTGATTCTTTACAAAATTTTCAAATGCAACTACAAAGGATTATATGATAATACCATATCGATTGTACCATTATTTTTTGCTTTGTGCATATCCCTTCTTTTGTTGTTACACGAGCAGTATTGTATCTTTCTCTTTCCTTTTTCGTTTCTTTGATATTGTAAACACTTATGTAAAAGGGCTTCCGTCCGTCTATAATAAATAATAATAATAATAAATAAATAAATAAGTCTTTACAATATCAAAGAAACGAAAGAAAAGAGAAAGATACAATACTAAGAAAAGAAAAAGCGAAGTTCTAGGAAATGAAACTCAAAATGGAACAGAGAATGGTGGTGCAAACGGATTGATTAAGAAAAAGAAGAAAGATAAGAAAAACAAAGATTCAATACTGCTCGTGTAATAACAAAAGAAGGGACATGCAGAAAAGAAAACTTTAATAATGGTACAATCGATATGGTATTATCATATAATCCTGCGTAGTTGCATTTGAAAATGTTGTGAAAATGGAGCTATTTTAACGTTCGCGGTTTCAGTGTTAATTTAAGTCATCGGAAGTTTGAAAATGCCTACGAGAACACGTGGTGTAATCACGTTAGTTGCGACCGCAAAGCGAATTCCCTGAAATTTGACCGAGCCAGTAGCTTCGAATCAATTTCGATCGAATTCCACACTCAATTTCTGCTTCTTTGTGCACGTGGCCGCGAATTATCAGATCGAAAATGAAATTGAAAAAGGAACCCCCGAACTGTCTGGCCCCCGCGACCGACACAGCGGTTCTCGTTTTTCCAATTTTTCCCGGTCGTCGGGGGCCGTGCACGCAGCGAAAACGCCGATAATGGAATTAAAAAGTTTTTGGTACGCGCCGCGCCGATTTATTTCCGACCCGGCGAATCGTTTTCCGCGGTTTCCCTCGAAAATAGGCGCCGCACGGTGTCCGATTATTAATCGGGACGGTTTTCGAAAACGCGTGCGCGCTTCAAACGACGCGACGCTTCGAAAAGCGGGACTCGAAACTACCCTGGGCTTTTATCGCGAAAAGCTTTTTTCCACCCTACACCCGCCGCGCGATCAATGGAATATCGATGGACATTCAAATTTCAGCTTTGTGCCCGCCGACAAAATGGACGGGGAATTTCGAATCGCGTAGAAACGAATTCAATCGAAGTTTTGCGGGCGAATCGAATTTTTGCAGGTCGATCCCTGTTTTCCTGCACTCTGCTTGGTGGGCTCGGTCGAATGTGCGTTTATATGCCGGCCCTTTTCCAGCCCTGGGAACACGAAAATGGATTTTTGGAAGCTAATGTTGAAAGTACGGAGGAAAGAAAATATCTCGCAATCATAATTCTTACAATCTCTATATTGTATAAAAATGATGTCCTGACTTATTCACTCATCAACGGACATAGAAAGCTGAAAGTTTGCATAGAGGTTTCCTTTATGATCTATACAAGGGATAAGAAAGGATATTTCGAAATTCATTCCCTAAGGGGGTGAAAAGGGGTTGCAATGTTTTTGTATGAGAAACATTTTAATTGTGGTCGGATTTGTTTAATACTTGGTCTTAATGCTCTTTGATATAATTAATCAAACACCTGTTTCGGCATTTTAAAAAATTCAACCCCTAAGGGGGTGAAAAGGAGTTGCAACGTTTGTATGAGGAATATTTTGTTCCCGATCCGATTTGCTTGAAACTTGGTCTTATTGCTCTTTGATATAATTAATCAAACACGTATTTCGGCATTTTAAAAAATTCAACCCCCAAGGGGGTGAAAAGGGGTTGCAACGTTTGTATGAGGAACATTTTGTTCCCGATCCGATTTGCTTGAAACTTGGTCTTATTGCTCTTTGATACAATTAATCAAACACGTATTTCGGCATTTTAAAATATTCAACCCCTAAGGGGGTGAAAAGGGGTTGCAACGTTTGTATGAGGAATATTTTATTCGCGATCCGATTTGCTTGAAACTTGGTCTTATTGCTCTTTGATACAATTAACCAAACACGTATTGAAGATGACGACATGACGTAAAATTAAAACTCTATACGGGTGAAGGGGGGGTTAAAGGGTTATTATGGAGAAACAATATCAATTTCCGAGGGCGTTAAACGGTTCCCTGTGCGAGCAAAGCCGCGGGCAAAAGCTAGTTTCGACATAATTTTGAATTTTGCTCACAACCAAAATTGATCTACCTTAAAGGGTGTTCTTTCAACTTTAATTTGAGCTTTTAGAAATTCCACTAACCCCTTAAGATGAGTTATCATTCTCTCATTTACCTGCAACAATTGCCAAGTTATCCAAGGAGAGTTATAGATCTTGATGATAGGCGAAAATCATCCGTGGATCCTGATGGTCACCGATGGTCTCGAGTGGATCTTGGTTGTTCGATGAAGGGTGAACATCAAGGGTCTGCTCACTTGGCCGGACCTTGATGGCCGTTAAAGGGTCTCGCCAGAACCCTGACTGTCCTATCGAGGACCTTGGTGGACGTCGAGGGTCGGGATAGAATTTCGAGACACCTTGATGGTCGCACCGAGACATTGGATCGTTAGTTAATTAGTTTGCGACTGTCGACTGCTTTGGGAACTGAACGAAATCAATCGTCACGATTATTGACAATGATCTATTACATATAATGCTGAAAATCACCAAACATCACCATTTACATAAAAAATGGTTATGTGTGATTTAAAACAGTGAAAATATTAGGATAATTTAAATATACTGTTATATTATTAACAGACTGTTAAACATATTAAGAAAGAAAATAAATTTCTACTTCACTCCAGTCTGTTGCAATTCAGGTATAAACTTTATCATTTACATAAAAAATGGTTATGTGTGATTTAAAACAGTGAAAATATTAGGAAAATTTAAATATACTGTTATATTATTAACAGGCTGTTAAATATATTAGGAAAGAAAATAAATTTCTACTGCACTCCAGTCTTTTGCAATTCAGGTATAAACTTTACTATTTACATAAAAAATGGTTATGTGTGATTTAAAACAGTGAAAATATTAGGACAATTTAAATATACTGTTATATTATTAACAGGCTGTTAAACATATTAAGAAAGAAAATCAACTACTTCACTCCAGTCTGTTGCAATTCAGGTATAAGCTTTTCTATTTACATAAAAAATGGTTATGTGTGATTTAAAACAGTGAAAATATTAGAACAATTTAAATATACTGTTATATTATTAACAGGCTGTTAAACATATTAAGAAAGAAAATAAACTATTTCACTCGAGTCTGTTGCAATTCAGGTATAAACATTTTATTTTCCATAAACATCCGCTGTCTACTAACAATAATAGAATATGTGAATTGAAGTTTAAAAGACAGGAAGAAAGAAATTTCTCGTGCTCGTAGGATCGTTTATAAACTGTGCAAAAGGAGGTCCTGTCTGTTGCCGGGGAAAAGAGGCAGAGGAATAAGGGCTGGTAAACGCGTGGCTCGAGGAGTCCCGATTACACCGAGGGTGTTTATGTGGTCAAGCAAATCCCCGGGGAAAAGGGACTCGCTCGATATTGGACCGAGGGCGAGGGTGTTCGGACAAAGGAACTAGTCTCGGACGAGTCCTGTCGAGTTGTGTTGAGTCGAGTCTCACGGAGAAACTTCGCCAATTCTCCCACGCGACGTAATAAGTTGTTGCGAACAGAGGCTGCTGGCAAAAGGGCCGATCGATCGTCCTCGGAGGGCTCGCCGCGCCCTCAAGTTAATTCTTGCGTTACACTCAACCCCTTTGTCTCGCCCACCAACAAAAAGAACAGTCGTAGCTTCTTCGCCTTGGGGCTTTTCCGGTGATCTTATCGGGTCTTTGAAATTTCCGTGTAAAATCACACTTTTCTCATTCGGAACGAGTGCGCCGTAATCCTTTGCGTCTGAATCAGCTGACTTATTCGGTAAACTTTGAATAAAATAATTTATCAAACGAAGTTGCTTCTGTCGCACACGCGAATTTTTAACGGAATCATTCTGTGAATAATTTACGATTGCATTAAAATGTGTTACGAGTTTTAGAAGAATTTGAATGCAATTCAATATTGTTCTAAAGTAATTCTTATCGGGTCTTTGAAATTACCGTGTAAAATCACACTTTTCTAATCCGGGACGAGTGCGCGTAATTATTCGGTAAACTTAGAATAAAATAATTTATCAAACGAAGTTGCTTCTGTCGCACACGCGAATTTTTAACGGAATCATTCTATGGACAATTTACGATTGCATTAAAATGTGTTACAAGTTTTGGAAGAATTGTTCGATGGATGATTTAATAGAATTCAATATTGTTCGATTTTTAGTAGAATTTGAATGCAATTCAATATTGTTCTAAAGTAATTCTTATCGGGTCTTTGAAATTTCCGTGTAAAATCACACTTTTCTAATTCGGAACGAGTGCGCGTAATCCTTTGCGTCTGAATCAGCTGACTTATTCGGTAAACTTTGAATAAAATAATTTATCAAACGAAGTTGCTTCTGTCGCACACGCGAATTTTTAACGGAATCATTCTGTGGACAATTTACGATTGCATTAAAATGTGTTACGAGTTTTAGAAGAATTATTCGATGGATGATTTAATAGAATTCAATATTGTTCGATTTTTAGAAGAATTTTATTGCATTTCAATATTATTCTAAAGTAATTCTTATCGGGTCTTTGAAATTTCCGTGTAAAATCACATTTTTATAATTCCGAACGAGTGCGCCGTAATCCTTTGCGTCCGAATCAGCTGACTTATTCGGTAAACTTTGAATAAAATAATTTATCAAACGAAGTTGCTTCTGTCGCACACGCGAATTTTTAAAGGAATCATTGTGTGGACAATTTACGATTGCATTAAAATGTGTTACGAGTTTTAGAAGAATTGTTCGATGGATGATTTTTAGAAGAATTTGAATACAATTCAATGTTGTTCTAAAGTGATGATAGAACGACTGGCTCGATGATGTGTTAGAACTCGTACATACCGCAAATCGATGGACGCGTTAATTGGAGAATAAATAGACAAATAAGGAGCGAGGACACGCGGTGAGACGATCGATGCCGATTGCCCTCGGAACGGCGGCGATAATAGGATTTTAGCGATCAAACAGATCGGGACTTGTCCAGTATGGCTCGAGCATCTTGTCACGACTGTCCCTCCACGGAACGTTCCGTAGTCGAATGTTATCGACAGCTCGAAGGGACGACGTACTTGACGGTTAGATATCCTGGAGTCTCCGACCTGTCGGATTCCTCCTAGCCGGAGGACTCGGGACGATCTTCGAGAGGATCCTTGAGTCCTGCCGATCCTGAGCCCAAGATAATTCCCAATATTTCTTCTTCTTTCCTGGCCTAACAACTTGTTGCCCCACGGTCCGGAAAAAAAATATTGAGCACCTGGAAAATATCCTCAATTATTAAAGAAACAATTTTTTCAAAATGAATGTACTTTTTAATATTATTATTATTATTTATTTTAAACGGATCGAAGCCCTTTTATAAAAATGTATGCAGTTTATATAGTATGACAGAAAAGAATCTTAATCGTAAGTCTTAATCGAAAATTTACATAATTATGGACAGCGCGATAGTATGTGTGCCATTTAAAAAATCAATATTATTATAAAAATTGTTTGAGCTATTCTAGCTTTAATGATTCCCCTTAGGGTTACATTTCTTACATTTATTTCCTCTTTTCCCTGCTCGCCCCCCTCACGCTACTCTTATCTTAACCTTAATTCTAACTTATATACTAACTTAACTATTAACTATACATTAAAACTATACTTATTGCTAAAAAAGAGAGAGAGTGTAAATCTATATACAGAAGCTTATATCTACTTACAATTAGCTTACAAACTATTTCACTCCTCATTCTTTCCACATGCACCCACGTATACTTCCTGCATCCCCTTCCCTACTTGATGGACCCCCTCTTTCGGCCTCTCATCATCCCTTATCACTTATTCCATTCATCCTCTCCCTCCACTCCACCACCTTTCTCATCCATTTCTCTCCCCCAATTTTTTGAAAATGTATTCTTCTAATAATATTATTAATTATTAATCCAATGAATCGCATTATCACAAGATCATGCACTATTTATAATCGTATTGATTTTTTCAGTGATTCTTTACAAAATTTTCAAATGTAACTACATTATCGATTGAACCATTATTAAATTTTTCTTTTTGTTCATGTCCCTTCTTTGTTATTGCACGAGTACTATTGTATCTTTCTTTTTCTTATCTTTCTTCCTTTTCTTATCAATCCGTTTTCACCACCATTCTCTGTTCTATTTAGAGTTCCATTTCCTAGAACTTCGCTTTTTCTTTTCTTAGTATTGTATCCTTCTCTTTTTTTTCTTTGATATTGTAAACACTTATGTAAAAGGGCTTCAGTCCGTCTATAATAATAAATAATAATAATAATATTAGAAAGTCGAACTACACAGTAACCCTTGGATGCGTGCTGTTTCTTAGATCCTGTGGTTCCATTATTTCTTTGCGACCTCGCCTGTGCAAATGTCTTCTATGAAAATAAATAATTTACACTAGGAGAAGCGAATTATTTCTATCATAATATTTGTATTATTCAAGAAACGAACAATTACTGCGACTCTCTCAACGCTACTATGAAAATCAATGCTTCCCGGTGGATCTACAGAAACAAATGGCCGGTCACGTGACCGTAGCTACAGGATTCTCATCGACGGAAGGGTTAATTCGATCGCCGGCAAACAAGAGATCCGTGGACGCGCTTGCACGGTCTCGTGTACATGTACGTTTATGGGGATAAAGGGTGGAAGGGGGATGAAGGGTAGATCGTCCAGGCAGACACTGCCGGCGCAACAATGTCGAAACTGTTTCACAGCCGTCGGAGCATTGGTCCGACGTACCGTGACTCCGATTGACGTTGCACAAACACCCGACGCACGCATATTTTATGCTCGCCGCGCGTGCACTACGTTGCCGTGCGTTTTTGTTCCGGTGCATCGTCGCGATCGATCGATCCCCGCGAATCCTCCCGTTTCGAACTTCCGCCGAGCTCGGCCAATTTTCGCTCGCTCCTTTTCTGCATCGCTGCTGGAAAAGTGTCACCGACTACATTTCGTAACTTCGTGAATGTATGATAGAGCTGTCCAAAATTCTTATCGCGTGTTCCTCGAATATTGATCGATGGTTCTACAATATTTCAAATTTCTCAGGCCACTCGTGTATGGAGAACGAGTGAATGAAAGTATCACTTCGTTGGGGTAATTCATTGAGCTAATTTATCGATATATTTTTTTATTGTAGAAAATCTCAAATGAGATTTATTACAACATGAATCAACTTATTGATATGTTTAGTCTTCACTGCCATAGAAGATCTGTTAAAAAAAAGGTGGCCGCAAAATTGTCAGATTATATTTTTTAATGCATTGTATTCCACTTTTATCCGTACTGTAAGTAAAAGACGTATTTGTAACGCGATCTTCTTGTGGCTATCGTAATTCTATGACTCTGCTGTTATTTTCAATTGTTTGTTATTACAAATTCAGTCGTAAGGACTGTTAGACGCATCAACCCTATACTACGATGGATGCGAAATACACTGTAATAAAACCTTGACGATTCAAGGAGAAACGTGTAGCAACTTATGAAACAAAAAATCAGGAGAAAAATCAGCACGTTAGGGGTGATAGATTGAAGCAGGAATCCGTAGAAATTCGGAGGGCTGTCGGTTAATTGTGTAGAAAATCTCAAATGAGATTTATTTCAACATGAATCAACTTATTGATATGTTTAGTCTTAACTGCCATACAAGATCTGTTAAAAAAAGGTGGCCGCAAAATTGTCAGATTATATTTAACTTCCCGATTCATAGGGAAGTTACTGTAATTTTTAATGCATTGTATTCCACTTTTATCCGTACTGTAAGTAAAAGACGTATTTGTAACGTGATCTTCTTGTAGCTATCGTAAATCTATGACTCTGTTGTTATTTTCAATTGTTTGTTATTATAAATTCAGTCGTATATAGGGCTGTTATACGCATCAACCCTATACTACGATGGATGCGAGAGTCACTGTAATAAAACCTTGACGATTCAAGCAGAAACGTGTTGCAACTTATGAAAGAAAAATCAGGAGAAAAATCAGCACGTTAGGGGTGATAGATTGAAGCAGGAATCCGTAGAAATTCGGAGGGCTATCGGTTAATTGTGTAGAAAATCTCAAATGAGATTTATTTCAACATGAATCAACTTATTGATATTAGTCTTAACTGCCATAGAAGATCTGTTAAAAAAAAGGTGGCCGCAAAATTGTCAGATTATATTTTTTAATGCATTGTATTCTACTTTTATCCGTACTGTTAGGAAAAGCCGTATTTGTAACGCGATCGTAATTCTATGACTCTGCTGTTATTTTCGATTGTTTGTTTTTACAAATTCAGTTGTACATAGGGCTGTTAGACGCATCAACCCTATACTACGATGGATGCGAAATACACTGTAATAAAACCTTGACGATTCAAGGAGTAACGTGTAGCAACTTATGAAAGAAAAATCAGGAGAAAAATCAGCACGTTAGGGGTGATAGATTGAAGCAGGAATCCGTAGAAATTCGGAGGGTTGTCGGTTAATGGGGGTCGCGGTTCTGCCGCGGATTCCGTGACACGGTGCAGGGTCCTGGTTCCTTGTGGACGTTCAGTCATAAATCATCGTCAGGTTTGTCGGATGGACAAGTTTGTACAGGCTTTATACGCGCTGCCTTGTTTATCGTCTGTGTATGCCCAGTGCAAACTAGCGCCCCTTCGGCTAGAGCAGCGTCGCGACGCCGCGCGCGTCCGTATCCAGTCGGAAACCGACGACCCTCTAACCGTCGGCGTCGTTACGTTGCCTAATGGCGACGCTGCCAATGCTCGTCCATCCCCTCGCTATGCCTCTGTAACCGTTAATTGGAACCTTTATGCATGATCCGCGATCTCTGTCCTACCGTCTACGATCCGCTGATTATTACCGCGTTTAGGCCAGAGTAATTGGCCCAGGACCACCGGACGAACGCTAATCCTGGATCCTTTGTGCCATCGCACCTACCACGCATCCATCCTCCTGCTGATTTTCAAAGGTTCTCGAACCGATCGATCGAGATCTTTGTTTCCCATCCATTCTAGATCACACTCCTATCGAGAGATCTACAATTAACCCTTTGCACTCGGAGCTATTTTAACTGGAAAATTAAATTCTCTATGATTTTTTAAATTTGATAAATAT
Source organism: Lasioglossum morio (assembly GCA_916610235.2). Taxonomy (NCBI): domain Eukaryota; kingdom Metazoa; phylum Arthropoda; class Insecta; order Hymenoptera; family Halictidae; genus Lasioglossum; species Lasioglossum morio. Next base: position 2,334,055 of record OU744323.1, read on the forward strand.
GAAATTGATGTAATACTAATTATAATATAATATAATATAATAATATGTAATGATGTTATATAATGATATAATAATAATTGATTAAATGTGTAGTAATTGGTTAGATACCGACATATCTGATAGTGTAAACAATTATTTAAATAATAATACAGCAATTTTTAGTGCCGCCTCGGAGGCGCCACTCGAGTGCTAAGGGTTAATGTTATTGGCGCACTGGTTCGATCAATTACAGACAATATACAAATTTGAAAAATATCACATCAAATTTAATTCAACGTTTCGGTCTGAATTTAGATCATTTTCAAGAATGTATATACTTATATAACTTTATTTGATCCCCTTGGGGTTACAAATCCATTACATCTACTCCCCTTCTTATTCACCGCTTTCCTTATCATCTAAACTTAACCTAACTTAACTTAACTTAAAACTATTCAACACTTAACCTAACCTATATATAAAAAAAATAGAGAGAGAGAGAGAGAGAGAAAAAAACTATATTTACAAAAGAACTTACAAACTTGTCTTAACCTATCCCCCTATCCCCCTCCTCCCATTTTCAAGAATCTAAATTTTATGTATTTCGTCTGTAAGAATTTATCAAATAATTAATATATGGTTAGGTAAATGCATTCCCGCATTATAGTTTTGAACAATTGTCGATCGAGATACAGAGAACTGCTATCGAGAGATCCTTTGGAATCGTTGCGTTCCGGAAATGTTCAGACGATTGATGGAATTTATCCGCGTTTGTGCACCGCGAGATCTCTGAAAGTTATCATTTCTCACTTAATAAATTTTGTTTTTCGCTGCTTCTTGTGTAGAATCTGGTATCACCATGAACATCATTTAAGGATGTTCTGGAAGTACAATGGGAGACAAAAGTACAAGAAATTCGAAATCTATCAATACATTGACAATGAAAGCCATCCATGAGTACATTTTGCATTAAAAAAACAGATTAATTCAAAAAGCTTTCGTTCAATTAGTGAATTTCATGTTATATTTATTTCATAATCAAATTGCCTTCATATCATAAACAAATTGTAAGTGACTTTTGCGATGATTGTACCCCCTGATTTTTCACTTCAAGATAATAAATTTCTGATATTCAATATATATATAATTACGCGATAAAAAGTTACAAATAAATATTTAAATAAATTAAAAATACTTCAGAAAGCATTTTTTTCTATCTTCAAAAGCAATCGAGTCATTCAGGTGACCTGTTTTAGGTGCCGCACCCTGTATATAATTACGCGATAAGAAGTTAAAAATAAATATTTCAATAAATTAGAAATACTTAAAGAAAGATGACGAGAGGGGGTGGGTGAGCGATCCAATAAAGCTAATTACATCGAGACAATCGTGTTTCCGGTATCTCGGGGAAGGACGTGGCCCAGTTTTCCAGCGGTTTCTCTGTTTCCCAGCGAGTCGGACGAAACAGTCGTGTTGCTTAGCCACGTTAGAATAATGTTTCCTCTGAAACGGGTTCGCGGTTCGCCCTCTCCGAGGATCATTGTGGGCACGAGACAAAGATCTCGTCCCCGGAACGGAGACCTGTTCCACCGGGTAACCGGCAGACCTTCGTTCTTCCATGCTGCTTGCTTGCTTGCTTGCTTGCTTGCTTGGTGCTGTTGCTGCCAGTTTGAAACGAGCTACGGGGACCAGAAATTCCGCGGGGATCGAGGGAACCATGCCACCATGTTCTCTCTCCTTTTTCTGCACAATCGAAATTGCAACTCCTTCCCAATCTCCATAAACGAACCCGCGTGTGATCGATAGACTGCGGATCTTTCTGCAGAACAAGAAACGTTCGCATTGATTGCACGACACGAGAGCTAAACAATTATTTTGTACATTGCAAGCATGGAATCAACATGTGTCTTAAAGTTTGAAAAGTTTCCAAATAGTTAATTCACTTAGGAAACGCAATTATACGAAAAATCTTTTTTCTTGAGAATGGTCTAAATCGTTGACCGAAACGTTGGAAAATTTTTGTGTTAATTTGCAAAATTGCTTGAGTAGTAGTATTTGATCGTAGTAATACTTGACTGCGGATCTTTCTGCAGAACAAGAAACGTTCGTATTGATTGCACGACACGAGAGCTAAACAATTATTCTGTACATTGCAAGCATGGAATCAACATGTGTCTTAAAGTTTGAAACGTTTCAAAATAGTTAATTTACTTATCAAACGCGAATATACGAAAAATCTTTTTTCTTTTAAATGATCGAAATAGTTGACCGAAACGTTGGAAAAATTTTTGTGTTAATTTGCAAAATTGCTTGAGTAGTAGTATTAGATCGAACCAATGCGCTGAAAACATGAATATAATGTTACTAAACAATTATTGTACTCTTCTTTTAATTATTCTATTAAGCTGAAACGAATACGTCGAACAATACTCGTTGATGAAATATACACTTGAATTGTTGGAAATAAGAGATTGCTTATTAATAATCAGGCAATCACGGTGGCTGATCGTTCGAGAATCGAGACTCCTCGGAGAGGTTTGAAGTTCCCGCGTTTCAGATAATCGCAGCGAGACAAAGGTCGTCGGGAGGGATTCTGTACGGACCTGTTTCGACTGGGAGGCCTTCGTGCTTCCAAGCTGCTGGCCAGATCTGGTCTCGCGTTCCACGGAACAATAAATAGTCTGTCGAATCGCGTTCCTTCGTTGAAATGTTTTACCGAACGCGACGCACCTCCTCTACGGAATTCTGAAACGATTTAACATTTAATCTACGACTTCGAATAGCGAAATGTTGCACTACGAATCGGAAAACTGTGCCATGATCTTAGTAGATGCGCAATACCTATATAGGCAGAAATAAATTATGCTTCAGAACATTCACTTTGTCAATAATATTTTGTATATTGAATATTATAAGAGGTTTACAGAAAAATGTGTATCAATGGTATGAAGCAACTACACGCGTGTTTACTTATGGACAACTTGAACAAGAAGAAGGAGAAGGACGTTGCAACATCTGTATATATATACATTGTCTTAATCTACTTTATTGACGTTGACTAGTTATCAGGTGTCATCCTTATGTGTTTGAAATACGAAATGTAGAAAATTAATTTATTGCAACGTTCAAGCGAATGGCAGAAATGTGAGAATTGCCCACGTAAAAATTGTAATCCTTCGCAGACACAAATTTTGAATGTAAGAACGTAGTCGTAAAATTTTAGTCTTAAATTTTGATCATCATCAGTCTTGATGTCCGTTTAATTTTGTAGTTAAAATGTCTACGAATGCAAAGCGTTAACGTTTCACCTTTTCTTTTTCGTGATAACAGTGTAGAATAGGCAGTCTAGTCTCCTATGCAAATTGTAATCCTTCGCAGACACAAAGTTTTGAATGTAAGAATTTACTAGTAAAATTTTAGTCTTAAATTTTGATCATTATCAGTCTTGATGTCTGTTTAATTTTGCAGTTAAAATGTCTGCGAATGCAAGGCGTTAACGTTTCACCTGTTCATTTTCATAACAACAGTGTAGAATCAGTAGACTAGTCGCCTATGCAAATTGTAATCTTTCGCAGACACAAAGTTTTGAATGTAAGAATTTACTCGTAAAATTTTAGTCTTAAATTTTGTTCATCATCAGTCTTGATGTCCGTTTAATTTTGCAGTTAAAATGTCTGCGAATGCAAGGCGTTAACGTTTCACCTTTTCTTTTTCGCGATAACAGTGTAGAATCGACAGACTAGTCGCCGATGCATCGACATTCGTCTTGAAAGCATCAATTCAGTCGCGAGGCAAACGCGCGTGTCTGATCATAGTGGTCTCAATCTACTGCGGAGCACGGCGGCAGCAGTCGTAGATCGGAGTGGATCGATCAAAGATCGGATCTCGGCGAAGAAGTGTACCGCGGAGGAGTTTTCCCAGTGTGTTATCGGTCGATTGAACAGGTATTCGAAAGGAAAGAACGATCAGCCGATGGAAGAGACGCACACGCGTTCACGCACACGCGTTCACGCACACGGACGCGGAAGCTCTCCGCTAAACAGAACGACCTGTTGCATGGATTTTTAGTGCTATCGAGCACCGCGACGCCCGGCGGCCACGGGTTTTCAGGATCCGCGGGCGCCGCGACGCTTCGATCGCGGAAAAAAAAACTGGCTGTCGACGCGAAATCGACGCCGAGAATTGCTCGGATCGACGCCGGACTCGCCTCATTGGCCCCGCGGTATGCGGGAGATTGTGCCACTGTCAATCTGTCGTCGCGTTTCGCTGCCATTCCACATGCATCACCCCGCCTCTCATTTCAACCGCATAATTAATCATTAACACCGCGGAATGTTCTTAACAACGTAGTTAACATGTTGGATAAGCAATTATATCGATCGCAGATATTTAATAAATTTTAAATTAATGTTTTCGCCGTTACAGTTTCGATCAAGTTTTAGTCAAATAGCTATTTTGCAAATATGACTAATGTTTCGGTTCTAGTTTGAACCTTTATCAAAGGTAAATTGCGTCTAAAAAAAGAAAAAACCAAACAAAAATATATATATAATGAAAAGTATGTATTATACATGGATTGAAGATGAAGAAATAGTAATACATACTTGCTGTTAACTTTACTTAGGTAATTTAAACGTTGAACTGAGTTGATTTGAATTGTATGAGACACTGGTTGGAAACGTATTGCGGTTGAAGTGATGTTTAGAACAAAGCAAAGAACCAAAAATATGGAAAATCTGACATACCCAGATACACTACTCTGAACTCTGAACATAAGGATCAACGTTTTTGAAACCAATATCAGCCGGTCAAGTTGAAAAGTCGAACAATTTTAAAACACATTCTTAAAGTAAGACCAGTAACAATAAATGTGATTTGTATTATATTTACTAGCTGACCCGACAGACGTTGTTCTGCCAAATTTCTATAAATTTGTTTGTCGATAATGTAAATTCCTATTGAAATGTGTAAATTCCTATTGAAATATTGATTACAAGCTGCAACGTAAGTTTTTTGTTGTTGTATTGAAATATGATTCAAAAAGCACTTTTAGTTTCTCCCGAATTTTCCATTTCTCCGTGCAACTTTTCCAATGTTTTTTTTCCCTAAAACCTTATTCCGACTCTTACAAACATTTACAAAAAAAAATTAGCCAAATCACTCCAGCCATTCCCAAGTGATGCGCTTACCATCGAACAGCATTTCATTTTTATTTATATAGATTATACGTTAGGCATATTTGAAAAATAGCAATTTCATTAAAAAATTGATTGAAACTGTAGCGCCGAAAACATTAATTGAAAATTTATTACAATGTTGAGTTTCTTGGAAACTGACATGAATCTGTACAGAAATGTTCAGCTTGAAATATTCAGTTTATTAGAAACAGATGCATTGTCTCTTTCTTTATCAAGAAACTAGAAAAGCGAAACAATCAAAATGTGAGAGAATAACTCGTTCGTATATCCGAGCACGTTGGTTGTTCTGTAAAATGAAAGAATTACACCAAAAGGGGCCCGAGAATACTGATTGGTCGCAGCTGCGTGTCCGACAGAAAAACAATTACAGAAACAGGAAACAGATCGAAGGATAAAAAATTGGTCGAGCTTTTCGCGTAGGACGTTTTCCCCGGTTTCTCCCGTCAGACATCGATTTCCCGGCCAATTTGTCCCGGAATTTCCGTTCGAGCTATTTTCCGAAAGCTCGTGGGAGAAGCGGGATAGTTAGTCAGCGTTTCGGAGTATCTATCGTCCGGCAGGTATCTGGGACGTTCGAGGGATTTCATTTTAGCGAGAGTAGACCGACGGAGGGTTGCGAGGGGACGAACGATGCAGATGCACAGGCGAAGAAGGAACGAGGAAGAAAATTGGCGGGAGACGAGACGAGGTCGGAGAACCGTAAAAGCGGGGCACTAAAAAGTTCGAGTGCGCCGTCGGAATCTCGCTTACTTCCATAAAGTCAGTTTAAGGCCCGTCCTCGATACTACCGTTCGCTTACCGCTGATCGTAACTTCGGAAGAGAAAGGGGTAGGAGTAGAAGAAAGAGGAGGAGGAATATTTTCGTGCGACTAACGAGCCGATCTGCCCCCCTCGCTACTCTTCGTCCACTGATTTTTCCACTTCCTAAGATCGGTCAGTCAATTTGTTTTTATTATAGAAAATCTCATATGAGATTTATTTCAACATAATTGAAATACCGAATACAATACAGAGAAAATAAAAATTTACAAAACAGAATAGGATACTGAAGATGCATGAATATTATAAACCCGTTGATCCAGCATTTTTTTTTTCTATTATAGAAAATCTCATATGAGATTAATTTCAACATAATTGAAATACAGAATACAATACATACAATTCAGAGAAAATAAAAATTTACAAAACAGAATAGGATACTGAAGATACATGAATATTATAAACCCGTTGATCCAGCATTTTTTTTCTATTATAGAAAATCTCATATGAGATTTATTTCAACATAATTGAAATACCGAATACAATACAGAGAAAATAAAAATTTACAAAACAGAATAGGATAGTGAAGATGCATGAATATTATAAACCTATTGATCCAGCATTTTTTTTTCTATTATAGAAAATCTCATATGAGATTTATTTCAACATAATTGAAATACAGAATACAATACATACAATACAGAGAAAATAAAAATTTACAAAACAGAATAGGATAGTGAAGATGCATGAATATTATAAACCCGTTGATCCAGCATTTTTTTCTATTATAGAGAATCTCATATGAGATTTATTTCAACATAATTGAAATACAGAATACAATACATACAATACAGAGAAAATAAAAATTTACAAAATAGAATAGGATACTGAAGATACATGAATATTATAATAAACACATATGAGTGGTAGAAAGGGTATAAACCAAACACTCATACTTTAAGGCCGCAGCTCTTAAGAAATGATAACATGTAATGACAGGCTTTGATATTCGGTTTGGCTATTAACATTGAAACATCCATTGGAAGCTGGAAGTTAATTGTACAGAGTTTATTAATTAATTTCAGCCTTTCCTCGTTGTACAAGTTACATTGCCATAAAACATGGTTCAGCGATTCGTCCCCCTCCCTGAAACTACACTTAAGATCATCAATAAAGCCAATGCGAGCCAGAGCAGAAGCTAAAAACCAAGGAAGTCGATTTTCAATAAAAAATTTCTAGAAATAGGTTTTGCCTTTCGTAAGACCATCGAGTTTTATGGAAGCGAGAGAATTATCATTTAATTGTGAAAACCAAGGAAGTCGATTTTCAGTAAAAAATTTCTGGAAATAGGTTTTGCCTTTGCTAAGACCATCGAATTTTATGGAAGCGATAGAATTATCTATCCCTGCTGCTTTGATTTTATTAGGTTAGGTGATGTTTGATATTTGAACACCCTGTACAAACGAACTTCCTTCTGCTTTACTATTATGAAATTCGAAGAGCCTGGACAAGCAGGAATCTTGAAAACCAGTGGATTTTAGATTCACTTCTAGGCCCCCAACTATCATTGACACAGAGTTTCGGTAAACTTTCCGAAAGTTCCACTAAGACGCCATCAAACGCGACCAGTCATCAGAGTCCTAGGTGTCCCATCAGTCTCTGACGTATTCGATACGCTTGTCTCGATGTTGCCAGTAGATCAGCCAGAATCAGCAGATTAAATACCATTAGCCAAGTGAACTTGGCAAGGGAATCCAAATCAACCGTACACCCTGCTCTGTATACATCCTCTTCAAGAAGGATCCCAGAGCTTCAGCCAAAAGTTTCCGAACTATGACTCGCAACTTCGTGCACACCCTAAAGCAACAACGCTTCCGAAGCTTCTCGAACATCCATCGACGAGGATCGTCGACGTCCCAGCTATCGCGACGAGGTTTAATTACTGGGAAAAAAAAAGGAATTCATCGCGACTACCGCTTTGATCGTTGATACGTCGTGCGAGAGAAGCTACTCGGTGCCTGCTCGTTCCTCCCGGACAAGTTTCGGGTTTGCTTTGATCGGTGGAGGGCCACGATGCACTCGAGAAAACTCTCCCTCTTTCTCTTTCTCGGTCAGTTTTTCTCTCTGTTTCTCTTTCACTGATTATTTCCGCGTCGTTTGAACGACTTGCAACGTGCCCTCCAGTTGGGAAAGAACGCCGCTCGAAGACGGAGCCCGACTCTCTCCCCGCGATCTAATTAAGACAACCCTCTCGCGATCCCCGAGATCACTCGTTAATTCTCGCTTTTCAGACCGGGCTATTTTCGCGGGCCGCGTTCCTTTCCGCTTTTAATCAAAAGCGTCCGTCTGGAGGAGCCGCGTTTAAATCCCCGGCGATCCATCGAAAGTGAAATCGACGGCTGTTCTACCCCCTACAAACTGATTCAAGGGTTGCCGGAGCTGCGACCAATCGAATAAACCCGAATTTATTCAAAGACGAAGACGTTTTCATCAGTGTAACAGTAAAGAAAACGAGAAATTTTTGTTGCAATGGTTTTATGTATGTATGCAACATGATATTTGGTCCCCTTAGGGTTTCAAATTCGTTTACCAATTCCCATCTTTCCACTCACACCATAGTCTTTTCAGCGGGACATACTGTTTATGGTGGGTTCCGAACCACCTTTTGCCAGCAACACGTGAAAAACTCCTCGGGCGGGTCACTTTCCGATTTTTTACTAGACGGTCACCCATCCTAGTGCCGTTCACGTTCCACATTGTTTAACTTCGGTGATCTAACGAGAACCGGTGCTTTCAACGGGACTACGGTTGTTGGCCAATGGTTTTATGTATTTACCACGATTTCTTTTATCACTGCGAGACTGAAATGAAAATTGGAAAATTGAGGGAGCTCTTCGGGTTCGCGGATGATTTGTCAGGAAGTTGTGGAACGCATCGGGCGGGTTCGACGGACAGGCGACGACTAAGCAACAGAGTGTCCGCAGTTCGGTTTGGAAAGGACTCGAAGTTCGCAACAGCCACCCACAACAGTTCCAGAAAAGGTGGCCGCAAAGGGGTCACCGATTGACCAATCAATCCGGCTTTTCGCAAGATCGTCGGCCGATTGTTTCGCAAACTAGTTCCAGTACTCGGTTGTTGTTCCTAGATCCCAGCTTATCGACGATGCAACCGCTTCGTTTTGTCTCGAAATCGCGTGCTTTTATCACGGGAGTCGACCAGATTATTGCGTTCCGCGAAATCCGATCCGATTAGATAATTTCTTCATCCGATTAATTCTACAAATTCTGCTTCGTTCGCTGTGGGTCTTCGAATAAAAATTGTATGCGTTGATTGCCAGGCAAAAATCAAATAGGAATGTTTCTCTTTAGGCATTCTATAAAGTTTTTAACTTAAAAATTACACCTACCGATTTTTATTCTTGTCAAAAATAAAATCCTCAGCCTGTTTATCAAATTATTTGAAACTGTCGTACAAACGATTAAAATTATTAATGGTAGGTGAACAAATTTCTTTCTTTGGTTACATACTATTTAACAAATAATGTTATTTTTATCCGATTAGATAATTTCTTCATGCGATTAATTCTACAAATTCTGTTTCGTTCACTGTGGGTCTTCGAATAAAAATTGTATGCGTTAATTGTCAGGCAAAAATCAAATAGGAATGTTTCTCTTTAGGCATTCTATAAAGTTTTTAACTTTGAAATTACACCCACCCAGTTTTACTCTTGTAGAAAATAAAATCCTCAGCCTGTTTATCAAATTATGCGAAACTATCGTACAAACGATTAAAATTATTAATATTAGGTGAACAAATTTATTTCTTTGGATACATAGTATTTAACAAATAATATTATTTTTATCCGATTAGATAATTTCTTCATGCGATTAATTCTACAAATTCTGCTTCGTTCACTGTGGGTCTTCGAATAAAAATTGTATGCGTTAATTGCCAGGCAAAAATCAAATAGGAATGTTTCTCTTTAGGCATTCTATAAAGTTTTTAACTTTGAAATTACACCTACCGATTTTTATTCTTGTCAAAAATAAAATCCTCAGCCTGTTTATCAAATTATTTGAAACTGTCGTACAAACGATTAAAATTATTAATGGTAGGTGAACAAATTTCTTTCTTTGGATACATACTATTTAACAAATAATATTATTTTTATCCGATTAGATAATTTCTTCATCCGATTAATTCTACAAATTCTGCTTCGTTCACTGTGGGTCTTCGAATAAAAATGGTATGCGTTAATTGCCAGGTAAAAATCAAATAGGAATGTTTCTCTTTAGGCATTCTATAAAGTTTTTAACTTAAAAATTACACCTACCGATTTTTATTCTTGTCAAAAATAAAATCCTCAGCCTGTTTATCAAATTATTTGAAAGTGTCGTACAAACGATTAAAATTATTAATGATAGGTGAACAAATTTCTTTCTTTGGATACATACTATTTAGCAAATAATGTTAGCTTTATTAATTAACGTGACTAGAACCTGGAACAGTTAGTTTTCTGCAGAGTCGACGTTTCTGTGGAGGTCGGTGATTTTGCGAAAAACCGTAGGCGTGGGTTTTCGAGCGTTCAAGGCGGCCGGACTCCTTAAAAGGCAGAGGAGAGAGCGAGAGAGGATTTCGCGCATGAAGTCCCGGATTGCATTAACCCGGCCGGCCCGGCTGGCTCTAATTGCCGATGACTCATTTATGCGAGTTCGAGCGAATCTCAGATGGCGCGGGAACTTCGAAACCGAGGTCGACCGTTCTAGAAACACGATTCACGAGGTAGGCGAAGTAGACAGCTTCGTCGGAACAGGTTCTCTTCGGAAATGACTTCGCAATTTCACGATTGCATACACGCGGACCGAGACGCCGTGCCTCCGTGTGCAGGAAATCGCAAACGCCGAGGCACGGCCGCTAAATAAACCGAATTAACCCTGTGCGGGAAAAAACCAGTCTGAAAACTAACGAGAACATTATCCGGACTTTATGCACCTATTACAATGAAAACAATGTCCTCGTTGCTGTTGTCCCGTTTAATCTTCCATTAACCTTTTCGCTCGGAAAGACGAGTCTTCCGTTTTCTTTTTCGCACGGAATAAGTCCGTTTTAATTAGTCTTCCCGGTGGCCGCTCTTTTGCAATAACTCCTTGATTATGTCGCGCGACGTAACTCCATGAATGTGCTTCTATGTAAATGCTCTGCAGTTTGAGAGCCGGTCCGACAAATAGAAAATGCGAGGATGGTCGTAACGAATCAATAAGAAAATTGTTATACAGTGAAATTATTTATTTAAGTTGTAAGTTTTGTTATACAGTGAAATTATTTATTATATGCTTATTTAGATCGGTTTTGTTTGATTTGTTTGACTATTGAAATGATTGTTGGACACCTTCGTGACCAACGAGTGATATAATTGTGAAGATACGTTGTTACATATATTAGTGGTGAGGTAATTCAAGATATTAAATCAAGTTTCGATATTTACATTTATTTCAGCTCTTCACCTGCAAAAAGAGAAAGTTAGTCTAAAACCTTTTTTCGATTATTTCAAACGTGAAAACTGAAAAGAATTCAATTGTCAACTTTATCTTTTAACAAAATGTTTAATGATTCCAAATAATAGGCGCCCCCCCCCCTTCTAATTGAGGCCACTGACGTATGACCCACGGGATAGTAATTAAAAAAAAAAAAAATAAAAACTAGTGGGGCCTACAGCTATTAATATTTTTTATTTTATATTTTGTGTGTGACTCTCCACGAGCCACACAAAGAACTTCCCGATTCGTTAGTTGCAGTATATTATTATTACTACATTAGCATCAGTTGCATAATTTAAAAAAAAATAAAGATAAAATATATATAATTACTACGTTTGTTTCTTCGGTGGAAAATTTCCGTCCTCTCGTATAAATTGCATTGTTGAATCAACTTCTTTCGAAAAAAAAAATAAAAAACTACTGGAACAAAATGGACCAAAATCTAATCAGCTCTAAGTTACAGCGGGGCACATCGATTGCATCATTCATCATTCTGATCGCGTTGTTACTTTTTCATAAAACGTTAACGAAAAACTTGATACCATACAAACAAGGTTAAAAACATTCGTACCATAATCTCCCTATTTTCCCATATTCTGTGAAGTTTCAGCTGTATGTAAAAAAAATTTCAGCCCTCTATCTCATTTCTATCGAAAGTTCTTTGATTTTGTCCACAATTTGGGCCAAATACCCCACTACTGTGCGGCGTTCGGGGACTCGCGTGGCCCCCCAGAAAAATCATCGTCGAAAAAGAAAGATAGAAAGAAAAAACGATGATAGATAAAAGGATGCACGTGTGGCCCGGGGCGAGGCCGCGTGCAGGGAGTATTTCTGGTCTTTTTGCAGTTCCCCCCTTGTGGAACGGCATCGTCGCGCGCAAAACTGCATCGTGCAGCGAGATGCGTGCGGTTGCATCGTACGCAGGGATGGAGGGAGAGAGGAAATCCCCTGGCCATCTGCGCTGGAACAGCTGCGATTGTCGGATGCGACGGGGTGCATCGAGCCGGGCCCGATCGTTAATCCACTTTCATTATATTTTTGCAATTATCCGTTCGCGCAACGGAATCCTCTTTGCGCCCCGGCCTTTTCGATCGACGCGTCCACCAACAACGCCCCTTTTCGATTCCCGCAACCCCCTCAAGCAGTTTCATCCGAACAAATGCAATCGCAATCGAATACTCGCGAGAACGGGAGCCTCGGTGCTATTTTCTTGCGGCGCACACTGGGAAAACTTGACCTAACTCGATTCAAAAAGAAATAACTTTCGATAGAAATGAGATAGAGCGATGAATTTTTTTTAAATGAAAGCTGAAACTTTGCAGAATATGGGAAAAATAGGGAGATTACAGTACGAATGGTTTTTAACCTTGAGAAAATAAAAGTTTAACTGTTTAACTATAATTCGATTTTTTTACAAAACCAGAGGTCGTAGAAAAATTTTGAGGCCTTTGAAATCAGCGTGAAAAAATCTACGGGAAATGATACATGGTATGTTAAAAAAAATTTCTGCTCGTGGTAACGTTGAAACGACTTTTTCTTGAAATTGTGCAAGTTTGACGTATTTTCTCAAGGTAAAAATGTTAGGTAATATGGAGTGGAAGTAAAGTAGAGGCTTATATAAAGTATTACATATAAAATATAATTTAACTTGGCTTACAATACAAACGTGTACATCACTAAAAGAAACAGAAGAGGAAGTGAAGAAAGAAAAAGGTCTTAAGAAGATGCCCTCATACAACAGACGACAGGTGTCGCTGCACATAGAAAGCAGTCACCAAAGAGACAAATACAAAACGCGCGCATTACAATTACAATTCCAACAAAAAAACCATTCGTACTGTAGTCTCCCTATTTTTCCCATATTCTGCAAAATTTCAGCTATCATTTAAAAAATAATTCATCGCTCTATCTCATTTCTATCGAAAGTTATTTCTTTTTGAATCGAGTTAGGTAAAGTTTTCTCACTGTGCGACGCTGCACCGTAGCCCAAACGACGCTCTCGATCCGGATCGAAATAGTTGGTGTGATTTAGCTAAAAAGTCAACTTTCTCATATCGATTTCTAACAAATTTCTATTGCTTCCTAAATGTTCATCAACCTCGAAAATGAAAAAATTCAAGTATTCGGCCTAATTACATTTCTTGGTAAACTGCATTAATTTTTTAAAGAAATGTTTTAGAAATGTACTTAGGTCGAATACTTAAAGGTAGACAGTTTAGAGATAATACTTTTCATCAAGAAAATTGCTTCTCTTCTTCGAAGTGCCCCGATGACACCATTTAATATTTCTTTTTTTTACGATGAAGTGCACTCTTTTGTGTTACAAAATCAACATCAACACTAAAAATTATTGTTCGCAATATGTTAAAAATTAATATTCAGTGAAGTCAAAAAAATTGGCCAAATTTTTTTACATTTGACAACGAATGTCTAGGAAAGCCTCGCGAGTTCCGTTTTATAACAAATTTGATCAATTTTTCAGCATACTTTCCCGAATATAATTATGTAAGAAAAATGTCCTCCCTCGTCCCACTTTGCCAATTATGTTACTTCGTATGGCTGATGAAATGTCTTCCAAATATGAACATTATGATAGATAAATAGAGTAAAGATATATGTAAATTAACTTCGATAGTCACTTTTATTAAAAAAGAAAAAAAATATGTGTGCTAGTTTCTTAGCGTTCTCGCTGCATTTATTTCTATCGTTAAAACCTTGTGCAGCGTTCGAAAACTCTTCTTGTTCAAATCGAACCACAAAAAATAACGGGATTATCAAGGAATACGAAATTTAAATATATTGAGGACAGAGTTGGGCAGTAATTGATTACACGAGTAATGAATTACATCTGCAATTAAGTACATGAGCAAAAGTGAACTGCAATTTGAAATCGACGAAGAAATGGTTGCGAAGCGCAGGAAAGGGCCCGGGAAAGCCTGAGGAAGGGATAAGTGCATTACAACAGGGACACGCGGTCCTGTTCGGGGGCTCACACTCGCCGCTCAGCTCCGCTCGGCGTGCATATCGCGCGCGTTGAATCGACAAAAGGGAAGACGCGGTTCTTGGCCAGACAAAAGCGTCTAGACGACCGGCGGAATTAAAGCCGCTCGGCCGAGCCTCTGGCTCTGAACTCGCTCTCTGCATGGATAAAAAGGCACGGCGAGCTCAAACAATCCGTCGGCTCAAGGAACCTCTCCCCAACACTGCGAGCCGACTGCTCGATCACGTGCTGCGCGGCTCCGGATGCGCCCGACACACGTTCCCGATCGAAATCTCCAGCTTCTCGCCTTCCTCCCACGCTTTTCTTCGATCTTTTTTATCCCTTGTCACCGTTCCCGCTCCGGGATTCACGCTGATACCTCTGCGATTCTCTTTACCGCTCGATCCGTTTAATCCGAAAACTTCGTTTATTAATCCTTCATCCGCTGGAAATCTATCAATAGGAATTGCCAATCCTACAGCTTATCAATCCATTTTTTACGTAACAATCCTAAACGGATTTTCTACATTTATGAAGAAATTAGCTGGGTGAAATATTATCGAATAGTTAGTTCTTTTTTTATTACTAGCTGACCCGACAGACGTTGTTCTGTCCAATAAATTTCTTTCCGATCGTTTTGTGAATTCGTGAAAAGCTATTCGAAATGAGTAAACAAAGTATAAATGAGAAAGAAACGTATTTCTGAGTGATCATTGTATCTATTAACAATCGTGGCCAAGGATATTCAATTTAAAATGATGATTTTTTTAGTTTATCCGAATTTTCAGACTTTACAATCCTGCGTAGTTGCGTTTGAAAATTTTGCAAAGATTCAATGAAAAATTCAAACCGCACTGAAAACGATATTCCATCCACCGATTGCTTCGAGTCATTTTGCAAAATTATGTTTGACAACGCTTCCAAGGCAAAACCTATTTCCAGAAATTTTTTATTGATAATCGACTTCCCTGGTTTCGTAAATTTTTATTTTTCTCTGTATTGTATGTATTGTATTCTGTATTTCAATTACGTTGAAATAAATCTCATATGAGATTTTCTATAAAAGATAAAACGATTCCATCATCAGTTTCCCTTGGAACCTGGTGAATGGTAAATCGGTGGTCGCGTTCGAGCATAATTCCTGAGAGAGGAGGCTGCTGGTAGATTCGATGATTTTCCCAGATCCGATGATAGAGCGTGAGAAGATCGTCCAGGGAGCAAGTAGCGAGGCTAGCTCGTCGACGAAAGGCGAGGATCGCGCGCGAAAACGTGACCCGATATCCTTCGAGAGGACGCCCTTCGACAACGTCCGCGGGGGAGGACGACGTACTCTCGTCTTAGCGAGAGAGAGGATGGAAAACCGGATGGTACACCCGGGCCGGTATCTCGATGATTCGGGTTGCCCTTACGAAACCAGGCGGGAGGTGTTCATCTAGATTCTAGATAAACGATCGTTCCCCGTGAACCACACCTCGGCAACGAATCCTTCTTTCCTCCACCGAGAGACTGCAGATTTATGTCGTGGCTTCTGCCGAACCAGAGTCGGCAGCTAAGGGGAATCTACTCGAATTCAAGGGAAACAATTCGTCTCCCTACCGGAATAATCGCGTGACATTATTACGTCCAGATTAATTTTTCCCTTTTCTCATAGAATAAATCAAGTTGCCCCTGATCAAAATTCAAACTAGTTTTTATCGCTTTAATAATATTAAATGAAGATAATTATAAAATAATGCTCTCGGAGCAACCGTTTCGATCAATTTTTAATGAAATAGCTATTTTGCAAATATGACTAACGTTTCGGTTCTAGTTTAAACCTTTATCAAAGGTAAATTGCGTCTAAAATAAGAAAAAATATATATAATGAAAAGTATGTATGGATTGAAAATGAAGAAAATATTAATTCATACTTGCTGTTAACTTAGCAGATTTATGTCATGGCTTCTGCCGAACCAGAGCCGGCAGCTAAGGGGAATTTACTCGAATTCAAGGGAAACAATTCTTTTCCCTATCGGAATAATCACGTGACATTATTACGTCCAGATTAATTTTTCCCTTTTCTCATAGAATAAATCAAGTTGCCCCTGATCAAAATTCAAACTAGTTTTTATTTTAATAATATTAATATTATAATATATATATTTAATTATAATTATATTTATTTTATAATTTTTTATAATATTTTATAATAAAATTATATAGTTATAATATAATAATAAAACGGCGCAACCTTTTCGATCAATTTTTAATCAAATAGCTATTTTGCAAATATGACTAATGTTTCGGATCTAGTTTGAACCTTTTTCAAAGTTAAATTGCGTCTAAAATAAGAAAAAACCAAAGAAAAAATATATATATAATGAAAAGTATGTATTATACATGGATTGAAGATGAATAAAATATTAATTCATACTTGCTGTTAACTTAGCAGATTTATGTCGTGGCTTCTGCCGAACCAGAGTCGGCAGCTAAGGGGAATTTACTCGAATTCAAGGGAAACAATTCTTTTCCCTACCGGAATAATTACGTGACATTATTACGTCCAGATTAATTTTTCCCTTTTCTCATAGAATAAATCAAGTTGCCCCTGATCAAAATTCAAACTAGTTTTTATCGCTTTAATAATATTAAATGAAGATATTTATAAATTAATGCTCTCGGAGCAATTTTCAGAATTTTCGAAACAATTTTTAATGAAATAACTATTTTGCAAATATGCCTAACGTTTTTCGGTTCTAGTTTGAACCTTTTTCAAAGTTAAATTGCGTTTGCTATTAGCTTTACTTATGGAATTTAAACATTGAACTGATTTTTTAGATTATTTTTGATTTGATTTGTGTGAGACACTGGTTGGAAACGTATTAAATGTACAGATTGGAAAAGAAACTTTCGAGAATGTCGGAAAATGTATTTGAAAATGTACGATTTCGATGATATTCATTCGGTACCGAAGTACCATCGTGAGTGTTGCGTTCGATTTTCATTGGAATTTTTGATCGATGAGCGGTGATCGAGGAACGTGTATGACGGTCGAATTCGGCTTGTCAATGGCCGGGGGGAAAAAAAGAAGAAGAACGCCTGTTGCTGCGGCCAGGTCGAGAGGGGACGTTTTAAAAGCGAGGCAATCGATACGATTCGAGGTCGACCTGATAACCTTTGCTAATGGAGGCCCCTCGAGCGTCGTCGAGGTGGAGGGACTCGTCAATCGCGATCCGGCTACGTGTGTTCGGGGTCAACGACTCGTGCAAACACGCGCCGCCACTCGCTCAAACGAAATCCATATTTCGAAGAAATCGGTACGAATTCGTCGGTCTTCCGCCCAGCTGGGCAGAAGCTAACCGAATAGATAGCGCAAATCCCAGTTTCCAACCTCTACACTCTAGAAGGCAGAGCCCACTTATCATAGAGAACCGTGATCTATAGGATTGATTGTGCAAAACAAAAATTATCTGTATAAATTACGAGATACTGGAGCTACAGTGACTCCCACTAATATTCGGACACTCTTAAAAAGACGATAACTCTTTTTAATATTTTACTATACGATTTGAACATTTTTAGGAAGCTGGAGCCATTAGTTTGCTACAGGATGCGAAAAAAAATTTGGTCATAAATTGCAATTGATCGGAATTGTAGAGAAAATACTAAATGTTGCATTTTATAACTTTTTTATGTGGGCCTTTATTGAAAATTGAAAAACTACGTTTTGTAGATCTGTGTCAATTATATGCACTGCGAAAGTTTCATCGGAATCGGTTGGTGCGGGAAAAAAACGACAGGCATTGAAAGATGTAAGAATCCTTAGATTTACTGCAGTTAACAATTATCTTTAAACGTTTGTAGCTCATTATAACGTCGCCCAAGTTTAACAAAATTTTCAAAATACGATTAATTGACACAGATCTATAAAAAACGTAGTTTTTCAAATTTTCAATACAGGCCCACATAAAAAAGTTGTGAAATGTAACTTTCAATATTTTTTCTACAATTCCGATTCATTGCAATTGTTGACAAAAATTTCTTTTCACATCCTGTAGCAAAAATAATTGCTCTAGCTTCCCAAAAAGGTTCAAATCGTATAGTACAATATTAAAAAAGTCTCACTCTTTTTAAGAGTCTCCGAATATTAGTGGGAGCCATTGTACATAGACTGTTCTTTTTTGTTTTAATCATTTCAACATGCCGAAAACAAATTAATGAGAATTAAAAGTTTCTCCCTCGATTGCAACAAACTGGAAGCGAAATAGTAATTTATCGTCTCTCGTAAATTTTACACATTAGTGATGCAGTGGAAAGTGTTAACCCTTTGCACTCGGAGATATTTCCACTGGAAAATTATATATTTTTTTCGACCTAGAAAAATTCCATTCTTTATGATGTTTTTCATTTCATGGATATGAAATTGATATAATACCTCGTGAAATACTTACATGTTTAGTAATCGATTAGATACCAACATATTTAATAATGTAAATAATATTTTTAATAATGTACAGCAACTTTCAGAAATGACTCTTACTTCCAGCTGAATAAAATAATTGAAAGAAAGGAAACGTTTTTCTCTGGCTCCTATGTCTTGCAATTAATGTAAACATTTTTTACATTGTAGAATTGTGGGAGCATATTTTTCGTCGACAAAAGAGAGATTCCCAGGAACGATTTTCGACGGGCTGAGAGTTGGTCTGGCGATCGATCGAACGCCTTCACTGTCTGGGTCTGGGTCGTGTAGGTGTTCCTTCCGCGTTGTTGCCCGCGGACCTGTCTCCGTCTGGCTTTCATCCCGTTTTACGGGTCCGCGATTGCATTTAAGGGAATTGCCATTTCCGTTTTTTACAGCTGTCGCAGCCCTTTCGCCTTTTCCCACGGCCAAGGTACGCCGTTGACGACCACGCGAGAATGATTTTGTTATAAACGACCGCTGACGCCGCCGAATCGGCCACGTTCCAAACGACGCAGAAATTATTCGACGGGAGAAAACGTTCTCCGACCACTTTTACCTGGGAATAGAAAGATTTCTACCTAGGAAATGCTGCAAAGATCCCCTGTCGGTGAAATTCCTAGATTGATGCTGGCTTCAGCCACACCTCTGACTATAGGCCACGCCCCCTGTTTCAGTTTATCTTCCGTGAAACACTGCGATTTTCTTTTACTAAATAGTTGAAGTTTGCTGAGCGTTTGGGCGGGACTTGAAAACTTTGCGGAAGCATAGCAGACTCTGACGGACGTGCACGGTTGTTGTCTTAGCGTTTTCTTGAATTTAGAAGGTTCAATATGTGGACACTAGGTGGGGCAAGCTTCAGATATGGTAGCTGTACGGCTATACTGGTTTGCTCCGCCTCTTTGTCCCGCCCACTGACCACATTCTATAAATTCTCGATTTTTCTGACCTGGTTTCTGAAGTTTAATGAGTTAAGAATTTATGACGTGTGGTCGAGAGGGGCGAATATTAGAAGCGATAAAAAATTTTTCCATTTTACCGCGTAGCTCCGCCCCGGGGCTGTTTGCCCCGCCCATCGATCGCCTTTCGCACCACGTAAATCGTTCGAAAACCTGGAAAACTGTAAAAATATTACCACGAGTCACTGCATATCCCATCGAACGCGTTAAGAGTAACGTATACTTCGCTGAAAGAACGAATCTCTTTCCTTCCCGCGCACGGTACACAAGGCGAGATACGGAGCCAGGATTATGATAATCTGAACTTATTACACGGTGAATCAGCTCACCGGGTTGGTTCTTTCCCTTTCCACAGAAGACATTCATATAATCCTACTTTCTCTTCGCGGGCTCGCTCGCCGCTCTATTATCGCGTAACAGTCGGAGAAGACTCTCCTCCTCCGCGGCTCGCCGGCGAAGAGGGGGCGGGGCCTGTGTGCCCAAGAGCCGAGTTCTGCCTCGAACCGCAGTTTCTCCGCGTTAAGTTTAAACTAGTTAGACGAAAGTTAAGCCGGAGCTTATTCGTGTAAATACGCCCGGCACTTACACCGATGCTAATTCCGGCGATCGATGCGACCGCGGGAAACGCGCCGGTAAAATCGGCCGTGTTTAAAACGCGTCATCGGAAGCATGCTCGATCTCGTTTCCTCTCATTTTTATCGAGCGTATTTCTGTTGCTCTCCCGGCAACATTCCGGCGACGGGAATTTCCAGTTGAACGGAGAGCAGCATTAATCGAAACGTGTCGCTGTTTTTATTATCTTCCTCCAACACGCTCTCCTCACCTTCCTCTCTCTCTCTCTTTATTTGTTGTTTTCTTCGTCTATTTTGGATTTCGCCGGATGGTCGATTCTCATGAATATCGTGCTCGGCAAACGATACGCCGGTTTAGTTTTGTAAACATCGAATGTTTAAACCGCGACCGGTATCGATTCCGGGTGCACGCGCCCGCGGAATCGTAACTCGCGACCACTCGAATATCGGGACTCGCTCGCTCCTACAGGCAACTGTTTACACGCTCGGTTCTCGCGCCACTGCACCTCTTGCCCCGCCCCCTACGAACAATTTTCCAATAACGAAAATGGGATGGGACGAACGGTCGCGCTCCGGTTCCCCGTTGTTCTACTTCGGAACGAAGATAGATAGTGTGAGAATGGTCTGCGGATAACGCTCCGCTCGATTCTCCTCGGTAGACGCGCCAGGAGTATCATTGTCGAGAAGCGTAGAAATCTTGCCAGCCAATCTTCAGAACTCCCACTAGAATTTTTGACTCCGCCCACCGCGTCTTGTCTACTCCTTCCGCCCCTCCTTCCGATCATTCTCCGTGGAATCTTGACGTGGAAAGGATGCAATATGTTTGACAGACACTGCGCAGCATTCTAGAGAGTTGGGTGAGATTGATTTTGTTTGTTGACCGCGCCCGTTGTAGAAGAACCGGCGAATTGCACCTACGATAGGGTAGTTATTCGGTATTAGCTTACGAGGTACAGAAGTTTCTAAATATATTTGGTATATGTAAATTTATTTTGTTCCCCTTAGTTCCTCCTTAATTCTAACTTATCCACTATCTTATACCTACTTAACCTTGCTTAACCTTAACCTAACCTATATCTAATTATTTATTTCGAAAGAGAGAGAGAGAGAGAGCAATCTATACATATGTATATGCATACCATATACACATACACACACATACAAAAACCCCTCCACGCTCGCAATGCACCGCCTGTCCCAATTCAACGCCCATCCCTAAATATATTTGGTAATTAGATAGATTTCCTGGCTACTTGACTTCGCCCTCTGCTTCTTCGCTCCGCCCAGAATGTCAAGGTACATACTCCGACAGCTTTTCTACTGATCTGTTTCTTCGCCACGGACCCTTCAAACACATTGAAACAACAATTTAGCAAATGAATGCCTCCAGCGAAGACAGGACTCAAGAAACAAGTCCCTCACGAAACAATATTACTCCGCCCATTCCGTCGTAGCTCCGCCCATACGGGACGCACTACTTGTTCGTAAAATGTGAAACGTTATATGATACCGAAGTTAAGGGGAATCGAACGCCGCGTAAGATACTATTTTTATCAAGCGAGCACGAATGATGCATGGGTGAATATCTTCCTCACATTTCTCGGTTCCACGGGGGCGAGTCCTCATCCCCGAAGCGGAAACCAGCTCCGCTCCTTCGGAAGTCCTCGGCCCGTTGCGTTCGCCATTAAAGGACGCGATATTTCGCGGAACGACGAGAGTCCTCGGGGTTCTTGCGAACGGCAGTCGTTAAGGGGCGAGCGGCTGACAGGAAAGCCTCCCGATACCAGTAAATCAAACTAACGAGCCGTAATCGATCGCGTGCTCCTCGGACGTGTGCTCTCCGAGGCGCGCGTGTCCACCGAGTCAATTATAAATTATCGCCTGCTATGCATAATCGACTGTATTAATTACGCGAGCCTCCGCGTTTCGTTCTTAGCCGATCGGTCGCCGCAGATTTATCAGGGCACCAACGGACTACTTTCTTCGGGATCTGTCGATTCATTAATCGATCGGGTATTATTCGAGGATTGATAATATCAATTATTAGGGGCCTCTTCGGAACACATTTTACAATATCTTCCAGCAGCAATTTTGTGAACGCTCGATGGCTTAAATGGAAGATGGAAGATTGCACGTTCTGATAAGATAAGACTTGTGGTAAATTTTCGAATGTATTCCTGTAGGAATTTCCAAACTTCTGAGGGCTGAAATGAAATCTAGTAGACTGCACTCGGCTACACCAAATTGTAATTAAGGTAACTTCGAGGCCTTCTCGCAGGCCACTCAGCTTAATGTCGGATGCTTTTCTCGAATCTTCACCGAATCCCCCTTTCTTCGAACCTACCCCGAACGAGGAGAATCAAAGCAATTTTCACGTTTTCTTGGCTTCCTCGCAGCCCCTTCTCTCCAAGTTACATCGAGCATTATCGCCTCCGTGCAGGTACCTTCACCACTTTTTCATTCCAAGTGCGCACGAGACATAAAAGAACCTCATTAAACGAAGTCTAAGCAACTTCAAGTCTTTCTCTTGCTTTCTCCTGTGCAATTACGCTTCTTTCTTGATCGCACATAGTGCTTCTCGTTTCTCCACTGTTGGCGACCCTGGCACAATCTGGTCGGCTACAATTAGGCTCGTTTCTGTTTTCTTTCGCAGGATCGATCTCCAGAAAGAATCCCAATCTCGACGGAACTTTGGAAAATTTAAAAAATGAAAAGCACTCAGGAATTTCAGTGTCGTGTTCCCGAAAAATTGCAGACAAAATTATTTGTCTAGAAATATAGAAACATCTTTGTTCATGAACTTATGTAGAAAATTAGGACCTGTATAAATCTTAATATTTCAATTTTTATTGCTCTCGACACGTTACTTCGATTTTGTGGTACTTTAGAGGCTGCACTAAAATGATATCACAAAAATCAGCAGATAATATGATATATATAATAAATTTATGATTTCGGCGCATGGTTCGATCAATAAACAACAACATATGTTCGTTGGTCACAACATCACGTGAGAACGGCTGGACCGATTAGGATAATTTTTTTTTATTGTTCGTTGTAGTCCGAATCAGGTTTTTGTGGTAAAAAAAAAATTGGAAAAGTTGCTCGCAGAAATGGAAAATTCGGGAGAAACTAAAAGTGTTTTTTGAATCATATTTCAATACAACAAAAGACGAACGTTGCAGCTTTTAATTAATACTTCAATAGGAATTTACACATTTCAATAGGAATTTACATTATCGACAAACAAATTTATAGAAATTTGTACGGGACAACGTCTGTCGGGTCAGCTAGTAAATATAATAAAAATCACATTTATTGTTACTGGTCTTACTTTAAGAATGTGTTTTAAACTTGTTGGACTTTTCAAATTCACCGACTGATATTGATTTCAAAAACGTTGATCCTTATGTTCAGAGTAGCGTATCTAGGTATGTCAGATTTTCCATATTTTTGGAAAACTGGTCAGCTAGTATGATATGCAATAATACGATATTCCTGAAATTTTCTGAACATCTCGGTAGTTTATATTTAAAATTTTCCATACTTCCCCTCATCGAGTTTAAGAGAAATATTCTACGATGTCTCTGGCGGTCCCATATTTTTTTTCCCAGAGGCTGATAAAAATGAATTCAGCCTGGGTTCTGCGTTTTCGCGGGTCGGTCGGTGGAAATGCAGAAAATTCGTCGGGCAACGAGTAACTGCCGGTCCCGGGCAACTCGTCAACGTCGCCGGCAAGCAACGAAGAACCCTCGAACGCGTTCGTTTCCGCGGTGATTTATCGCGAACCTGCCGACCATAACGTTTCCACGCGCGCGCGCCCGTGTAAATATTTAGCCGTGAGAGCGAGACACCGACGCGCCTGGGCACATTTATTTTCATACTTCGCGCGCGAAACGCAACCAAACCCCGTCCTGAACCGGTCGCTTGATTAATTCGCGACAAATTTCGGCCCGCCTGTAAATTCCGACCTCGTCCGCACCCGCTCGATTATAATTTATTAGCGGCCGATCGCTCGAACCGATCAGATTAACGCGCGTCAATTGCCTGACGATATCTCTGATCTTCCTGCGACTAGACAAATTCGGAGTGCATTTCTGTGTGGGTTTAGAAAGTGTTCTGAAAATTTTTTCGTGGAAAGAGAATCGTAATTGTTCAAATGTTTTGTTACTTTTTGCTACAGCAAGTACGTATATTAATTTTCTTTTCTTTTATTGGTTCAAACGGCTGTGTCACAATATGGTTTTTCAAAAAAACATAATGGTACAATCGATATGGTATTATCATATAATCCTGCGTAGTTGCATTTGAAAATTTTGTAAAGAATCACAATATGGTTTTTCAAAATATATTATACATATACTATTTTTCCGACGCAAAAAATGTTTCTTTGAGAATGATCCACACAGGGATCGAAACGTCGAGAAACATGTTTAAATAATTGCATACTTGTTCTCTATAAACGATCGAACCTGGCGCCGAAATCATCAATTTCATAATAAAATCGAAATTGAGTTTGGTATAAACACTCTGCAGTCTTTTGTTCAAAGGGATACTAAGCGAAAAAATAGTCTCTCTCCAATGAAAGCAAACGAGTCGATCAGTTTAATTGTTCTATCGACTGCAATCTACATGTGTGCCAAATGTCCACACCACTATCAAGTGAATCCATCGAGAAGATCTCAAGAATTACAAGATACTGGAGCTACAAAGACTGTCCTTTCTTGTCTTAAATATTTTAATACGCTGAAAACAAATTAAAGAGAATTAAAATTTTCTACCTCAATTGCAACAAACTGGAAGCGAAATAGTAATTCATTTTCTTTCGTAAATTTTACACATTAGTGATGGAACGTATTAAAAAGATTTGAATTCTGGGTGCAGATTTTTCTGAAAGTGTTCTGACAAATTTTTCATGGAAAGCGAATCGAAATTTGATATAAACACTCTTCAGTGTTTTGTTCAAACGGATACTAAGCGAAAAAAGTCTCACCAATGAAAGCAAACGAGTCGATCAGTTTAATTACACTATCTACCGTAATCTACATAAAAGTCCACACACCGATATCAAGTGAATCCATCGCGAAGATCTCGAGATAACGGACATGCGATCCAACATCGAGCGAAGATAAAAATGTCGAACTCGCTGCAACTTTTCAATTTGGAAATTTGGATCGCAGCCAGTGATTAGCGTGGCACGTTGTTAGGCAGTGTGTCCAGCCAGCTCCTCCTTCAACCATTTATAAACTGGCAGTACGTGTAATTGACGGGGCGCGAACGACCCTCGATCGCGGCTTGTCGATCGCGAAAATACAAGATTTCGTTTCTATCGATTACCGCTAATGGGACGGCTTAATCTGATCGCGAATAAATTATGGTCGTCCTCTTATGGGACGCGGCACACCGGTGGCCCCCATCTGCACGCGCTTGCTCGTTCGACAACGACGACGGACCGGAGCGAGAACCGGATCGATTTCAGGACTTTATTACGCGGCCGTTATCGCCGCCTCTAATTGCGCTCATAATTAATCCACGCATTTTTGCGAGCTGCCCGGGACCCGCCCGGAGGATCCGGTAATTAAATCGGGAGCGCCTCGTTGATCCTATCGCTGCGGTTTTAATGTCAAGGGACACGTCCGTTGACGGTCAACCGTTTATCCACCGTCGAAGCTTTCTCTTCCGAGCTGACCCTACCCGGTCAACGTGCTGAAATGCTCGGCAATTATTCGAAACTTTTTTATTGCTAAATCAGATGAGCTATTTTGATAAGAATTTGACGATTTGGTTTCGAATGATTCGGCTGTATTTCTGAATTTTAACCCTTAGCACTCTAATTGCTGTACTATTATTTAAATAATTGTTTTTACACTATCAGATATGTCGGTATCTAACCAATTACTACACATTTAAGTATTGTATGAAGTATTATATCAATTTCATATTTATCAAATTTAAAAATATTTATCAAATCTAACCAATTACTACACATTTAAGTATTGTATGAGTTATTATATCAATTTCATATTTATCAAATTTAAAAATATTTATCAAAACTAACCAATTACTACACATTTAAGTATTATATGAGGTATTACATCAATTTCATATTGATCAAATTTAAAAATATTTATCAAATCTAACCAATTACTACACATTTAAGTATTGTATGAGATATTACATCAATTTCATATTGATCAAATTTAAAAAAATCATAGAAAACGAAAATATTGTAAGCCAGAAGAAACGTTTAATTTTCGAGTTAAAATAGCTCCGAGTGCAAAGGGTTAATAAACGATTTTAGTGTCACGTCCGGTGGTCCAGCCATTGATAATAATTGATATAAATAATCATAAATACAAATATTTCTTAATTTTAGACCAGCATGGAACTCAGTCAGTAAATTACAGTCCTAAAATCGTTCTTTTATACATAGCAAGTATGTTTCTTCTGAAAAGATAATTATATAGTTATTGTTCATCTTGTGAAATACCCAGTACATTTTGGTATACATTTACAGACGCAATGCTCCTGAAGATGATCCAAATCCGGATCGAAACGTCGAGTAAAATTTAATTATTTAATTATTGCAAACTTGCTGTGTTTCGTTTATCATTGAATTCGTGCGAATATCTAATCTGTGCGCCGAGAACACATATATCAATTATATATTTCTTAATTTCGTTTAATATTTTCTGTAAACATGTTGCGTGGGAAACATTCGAATCAAATAATATAATTATCATACACTATATCATATTTGCAAGCGATAAGAAATAATCTAGAACATAATACGCGAGCGAACGAAGAAACAAGAGCATCTATAGACCATATTCAGCACATCATTGTGAAAAGCAATCCTAAACGAAAATAAATATCGAGAAGACTAAGAAACGCAGTAGAAACGAAATATAGACTGGTGAGAACACTCGGGAAGAACGTGCGAAACAGAAGATCCAGCCAGGAGCGAGAAAGATGCAAGATTAGATAGGGTAAAATCTGAGGGGTAAATAAGAAGGTTCATTGTTTTTCTTGCAAAACGAAGCGGGGTATATTTATGGAACGTTACAGACTTTTTTCTGAGTAGCTTGTTTGTAAATTTTCGTAGCTCACTGGTATCGAAATTATTATAGTTATTCGCCGAGGGAGCAGAACTTAGGAGTCTATTTTGTCAACGACGAACGGTGTGTTTTTTGTAAAACTTTACACAAATATGTTTTAGATCTGTAATTGGAAGACTGTAGCAATTATTCTCACCGAGAAGACAGACTACTCCGAAACGCCAAATTCGATTAAGTCTCTCGCGCGCACTGGCACTTGGAAACATTACTGTCTCCGCGAAGTTTCTTCATTAAAATTCAAGATATTCTAGACGGCTGGATAATAGATGTCTTATTAGGTGAGTTTCCTGGACTGCAGACAGGAAACACCGACTGCCGAAGGTCGTTGGGCGGCCCCAACCCCTCCGTGTCAGTCCGATAACCCTAATCGCTAGGCTGCAGCGCTTTTACTCCCCTACGAGTGTATTCAGGGTACCGAGCTGATAAGCTATAGTCGTATGAAATCTGCTTTCTTGAAATAGCGTGGCCCTTGCGTGTGCGGCTGTGCTCGAGATCCAAAGCCTATTCTTACAGAAATAATCTTCTGCAATTGTTGATCCTTCGTTTCCACTTTCTTACGAGATAAGTTCGTAGAATATCAAAATCTAAATTGAATATCAAATAAATAAAAGTATATGCTATCGGCGCACAAATTCGAGCATATAGTTTTATTAATTCATTACGATCGATAAGATTAAATAATTATAACGAATATCAAATATTCCAAGCTCTACAAGAGTTCAAGAATGCTATTCACCTTAAATTGTTAACACTAAAACGAGCAAAACTAAATTTCTATTTGTTCATTTGTTATTGCTTGGAGTTAACTGGTTCATTTCAAGAATTTCTATTTCGTGTTGCTTCCAACTGTGCTTCGGAAGATTGTTCCGAGAACGTCAAGCTCTATTTCGCCAATATTTTCAGCTGAAATGATAGCATTCATTTGAATATTAATTACGATATTAAGCCACGCGTGCGCCGGAGGTTATTATTCAAAGAGGGCCGCGGAAACTCGGAAAACCGGCCGCGTGTTTCGCCCTTGGGAGAGCTGGCAGGGGAAAAAGTTATCGATCTCTCGCACGCATGCCAGTCACTGTCGACACGCGACCGGGTCCCTGACCAGACGCTGCGAAACAACGATAGAAGTATCTGCGAGCACAATTGGAGAACTATTCGGATTGAGTCTTCGTTCGTGTAACTCTTTCGTGTTTGATTTTCCTGTATGAAATTGTTACGGAAATATCCGTCGCGTTTTCCCGATTAAAATAAGTCCAAACACGATACGATTTAGATCGTGTTTACTCGTTTCATCCACGATTCTGTGGGCCCTCGATTATCCGAATTTGATCCGCGATACATCACATCTATACTCGAATTTTATATACTTCTGTATATAAATTATTCCACAATTTTTAAGTCATTCATTTTCGATCGGTATGCAACGTTTCAATTGTTGTTAAAAGGGTTCGAAACGCAACGTTTCAATTGTTGTTCAAACGGTTCGAAACACAACGTTTTAATTCTTATTCAAACGGTTCGAAACGCAACGTTTTGATTCTTGTTCAAACGGTTCGAAACACAACGTTTCGATCCTTGTTCAAACAGTTCGAAACGCAACGTTTCAATTCTTGTTTAAACGGTTCGAAACGCAACGTTTTAATTCTTGTTTAAACGGTTCGAAACGCAACGTTTTAATTCTTGTTTAAACGGTTCGAAACGCAACGTTTTAATTCTTGTTTAAACGGTTCGAAACGCAACGTTTTAATTCTTGTTTAAACGGTTCGAAACGCAACGTTTCAATTCTTATTCAAACGGTTCCAAACGCAACGTTTCGATTCTTGTTCAAACGGTTCGAAACACAATGTTTCGATTGTTTTTCAAACGGTTCGAAATGCAACGTTTCAATTCTTGTTCTAACGGTTCGAAACGCAAGACTAAGTTGTTGTTCAAATCGTTCGTAACGCAACGTTTCGATTGTTGTTCAAACGGTTTGAAACGTAACGTTTCAATTCTTGTTCAAACGGTTCGAATCGCAACGATTCAATTCTTTTTCAAACGGTTTGAATTGCAACGTTTCAATTCTTGTTTAAACGGTTCGAATCGCAACGTTTCAATTCTTGTTTAAACGGTTCGAAACGTAACGTTTCAATTCTTGTTCAAACGGTTCGAATCGCAACGATTCAATTCTTATTCAAACGGTTCGAAACGTAACGTTTCGATTCTTGTTCAAACGGTTCGAATCGCAACGATTCAATTCTTATTCAAACGGTTCGAAACGTAACGTTTCGATTCTTGTTCAAACGGTTCGAAACGTAACGTTTCAATTCTTGTTCAAAATTCTTGCAATGAAATGTTTGTCCACTTTTGATACAACATGTATGTTACTATTTCTGTTTTCTTTTTTCGTTACACGGTTTTCAAAAATATTGATTATATTTTAATTTTGCCTTCTATATATTTCACAGACGCAAAAATGTCTCTTTGAAAAAGATCCACATCGAGATCGAAACGTTAGAAACATGTATTAATTGCACATTTGCTGTTTTTTTCTATAAATGATCGAACCTGGCGCCGATATCATCAATTTAGTATAATACTTGTTCAAACGGTTCGAAACGCAACGTTTCAATTTTTCTTCAAACGGTTCCAAACGCAACGTTTCAATTGTCGTTCAAACGGTTCCAAACGCAACGTTTCATTTTCCTAGACATAATGGAGCCAGCCTGTAAAATATTGTACAGCGTCGAGCATCCAACCCATAGTCCGCAGCGTGATTCTTACTTATGGGAACGCGTATGTTAAACCGATCGTATCCGGCGCGATACTCCGCGCAGTATGTCTTCGGCGTTCGGTGACAGCTGCGACTGGATCACCTGCAGCTGCAGCTGCGACCGCGGCTATCATTCAGCCACGATAACGGCGCGCTGCGAACGCAATTACCGAGACCCAAGCAAGAACTAATTACACGGTAACGAGTGACGTCAGCGCTCTTTCGTTTCCCTGGACTCTCCTCGTTCCGCAGAATTTTTACGTCAACGAGCCTCGAGGTGTTTCGGCCCTGTCGAGATTACTTCTTTTTAAAACGCAATCGAGACACATCAGTTTCCGTTTCGGAAAATTTGCGCGCAAACGTATCAGACGAGACTAAATTATTACGGATCTCTGAAATGGATCGTTGAAAACTGAAATATTAGGAACAAATGAGAATTACGACAATGAATATTATCAATGATAGACTGCTTCGAAAGATTCAAAATCGATTGAGAACTGTAGATTAAATCGACGAAAGACTTCTTGATCGAAATCACTGTTAAATATGAATTCGGAGGATAAATTTAACAAAAACTAAATTAGTGGATAAATAAATTGAAAAAAAACAGCGTATTATTTTAAATTCATTCGAATTGCTCTGAAGGCTAGACTCGAAGCGAAAAGACGCCGCAGAGAAAAACAATATAAAACTACCCGTTGTTCACTCATTTTAAAAGAAATGCATGCCTGTGGTTCGTTGTCATTTGGTTAAACAGCTGTTTCCATTGATCCTCATATTCAACCAAATTCATTTGTTCCTTTTGGCTGACGGAATGTAACTAACAATCCACCGCGTCTTTACAAGAAAAAAAAATAACACGATTACTGTTGTTAATTATTAGGTGGGTTCACTTATGGGATACGAGAAATAATTGTTTCACACACAATAGACTGATATATTTTACACAGCAAGATATATAACACGTTGTGTTCTAATGACGTACATACGCGATCTGTCCTAAGTCTGTACATACACGTTTAATAATACATAAGTACACGGCAGGTGTCAGTATAGTCAATTTGTACATATGGTAACATCTTTATATCTTCATTATCGACAGACTTGTCGTTATTACATTCAACACTTCCTCTTAACGACAAGTTCGTCGAACATCTTATTAATTTTTTTTCCATTTTTACATTAAGAAAAACATAAACTAAATATTATTACTTTTCAGAAACCAAAAAATATTACTTAACTGCCTTGTCTAGCATTTGCAGTAATTTTGTAGAAATGACAAACTAAACACATTAATATACTCTTTTAATTAATTGATCGCTCTATGTTTTATATTGTAACATATTCTTGAATTCTGTAAATTTTATATTATTTAAAGGTTTAGTTAAGAGATCAGCTATCTGTTTGTCAGATGGACAGTATTCTATGTCAATTGTCCCTTCATTATATTTTTCGCTAATAAATTGAAATCTAACATCAATGTGTTTACTTCTTTTATGAATTATTCCATTTTTAATTAAGCTCAAAGCGCTCTGATTGTCTGTGAATAATGTAGCTTTTATCTTTGAATTCGTTAGAGTTTCTAACACTGATTTTAGATATGTGAGTTCTTTACAACATTCAGCAGCAGCGATGTATTCGGATTCAGTGGTTGACAATGCAACAATTGATTGCTTGCGAGAGCACCAGCTAATTGGTCCATTTCCATAAAATATAACAAATCCAGTGGTACTTTTTCTTGTAGATATGTCACCAGCAAAGTCTGAATCGCTGTAGCCAATTAATTCGTCTTCTCGTTCGTTGTTTTGCATACTGAACTGAATGCCTAAGTTTTTAGTTCCCTGTAAATATCTAAGAATTCGTTTTATATTACTTATATCTAGGTTTGTTGGTTTATCTACGAATCTGCTTACATAGTTAACAGCGAACGCGAT
The DNA here is from genome assembly GCA_916610235.2 of Lasioglossum morio. Taxonomy (NCBI): domain Eukaryota; kingdom Metazoa; phylum Arthropoda; class Insecta; order Hymenoptera; family Halictidae; genus Lasioglossum; species Lasioglossum morio. The sequence goes on from OU744323.1 coordinate 2,366,278, forward strand.
ATCTGGTCGAGTTTTCGACGTTAAATATTGTAAGTTACCAACTACTTCTCTATAAGGATACTCAATATCCGTTGTTTCATTATCTAAATTGGTATTCGAGTGAATACTTACTAAAGGAGTAGAGACAGCTTTTGAATTTTGCATTCCATACTCTTTTAATACTTTTTCAACAAATTGATTTTGATCTAATGTTAATGACTTGTCGTCTCTAGTTATATTAACACCTAAGAAATTCTCAAAAGAGCTATAAAATTTTACTTCAAATTCTTTTGACAGTTTTTCTCTAATGTGATACAAATCTTTAATATTTTTACTCAGTACTACTCCGTCGTCTACATATATCGCCAATATTAACTGACCTTGTTTTGATTTAAATATACATCGATCTGAAGGAATAGGATCAAGCCCATTTTGTTTTACAAATGATTTGAAACGTTGGTTCCAATTAATTGGGGCTTGTTTCAAACCGTACAATGCCTTTTGTAGCTTACAGATTTTGTTTGAACCTTCAAATCCTTCTGGAAGCTTTATATAGACTTCCTCATCTAGGTGTCCATATAGGAACGCAGTTTTTACGTCAAATTTTAGAATATGATAATTTCCTAAAACAGATAAAGCCATTAATAGTCTGAAAAGATTTGCGTGCAACACAGGACTGTAGGTTTCGTTGTAGTCAATTCCTTTTTCTTGTTCACATCCTCTGACTACTAAACGTGCTCTGTGTCTTCCATCTTCCTTTATTTTAAATATCCATCTTGCGCTCAAAATTCTTCTGTCGGATATGTGATTAGGATCTACCTCGATCCACGTATTATTTTTCTCCAGAGATGCCTTTTCCTCGTCAATTGCAGCTTTCCAGTTTTCTGCATTTTCTCCATGGATTGCCTCATTGTACGTTAGATGTACATAGTAATTTCCAAATCTTTCTGGTAAATTTCTTTGTCTTATGCTCCTTCTTGGCGTTTCTTGTATATCTTGTGTAGTATTTTGTATATTTTCATCAGCATCTACAGATGTTTCAATTTCTGCCTCGTTTTCAGATCTGTCTGTAGCTTCTGGTTGTACATTTTCTTCTTGGCTGTCTTCTGTTTCTTCTGCTCGATGTTCATCTGTTTCATTGTGTCCCATACTGATTATGGCATTTGTAGTTTTACTTTCATTGTTTTCTTCTTCTTCTTCTTTACTTTTATTGCAGAATATTACGTCACGTGCTAGTATTATTTTTCTCTTTTTCTCATCCCATAAGCGATATCCGCAAGTGGAATAGCCAATCATAACATATTTGGTGCTTCTTTCATCTAATTTTTTTTGGTTGTCCAAGCCTTTTTGCATAGGCGTTACATCCGAAGATTTGTAATTTATCCAGGTTAGGAATTTTACCAAGCCAATTTTCCGCTGGCGTTTTACTGCTTACAGTAGTAGGACTTCTGTTTAATAAGTAGACTGCTGTTCGTACAGCTTCTCCCCACATTTCTTTTTTTAATTTGGAGTCTAGTAAGAGAGCCCTTACTTTGTCCATAATTGTTCGATTTAGTCTTTCGGCTTTGCCATTTAGCTGCGGAGAATATGGTATTGTAAAATCTAATACGGTCCCATTATAATTACACCATTGCTGTAAATCTTTGTTAGCAAATTCTCTACCGTTATCACACCTTAGTTTTGTTACTTGTTTTCCCCATTTTGTTTTGCATTGATTTAGATATAATTTTATTGTTTCTGTTACCTCGGATTTCCTTTTCATAAGAAATACTGCTGTGAAGTGCGTGAAGTCATCGAGAATTGTTATAAAATACCTCATTCCGTCCCATGTAGGAGGTTCTATAGGTCCACACACATCGGAGTGTATAATTTCCAATGGCTTTGTGGCTCTTTCTCTATTCGTATTAAACGGTTTTCGCGTTTGTTGTGCTCTCATGCAGATATCACATGTTTCTAAATTGTTAGTTGGTATAGATATCGATTTCATACCTTCACTTAAGTTTTCTAATCTCTTCATATTTGCAAAACTTAAATGCCCAAGTTTTCGGTGCCATTGTAAGGTTTCATTGTTTATTGATAATAAGCTTGTAGTTCCATTTGTTTTATTGAAATTTATGGTATATAATCCATTTTGTCCTCGAAATCCTTCAAGTATCGTTATATTATTTTTTGTGATCTCCACCTTGTCTTTTGTGAACACGACCTTTCCGTTGTTCTGAGTTATTGCATTTACTGCCAATAAATTTTTCGTTAATTCTGGAATTAATATTACATTATTTAGAATGCAGTTTTCGGTTATTACTTGCCCTGTTGCTTTGGCTTTCATAGTTACCGATTGTTTAGCAGTAGATATTTCGGATTCTACAAATTTTACATCATTTAAAAGGTTAATGTTATTGATCATGTGATTCGATGCACCCGAATCAACTACCCATTTGTTTTCATTATCATTGTTAGTATTAGCAAGAAAGCATACCTTTTCTGAAGCACGTCTATCAGTTTGTGCATTTTTGTTCTTTCTAAAGTAACAGTCTTTTTCCAAGTGATTGTATTTTTTACAAATTCCGCATCTTTGTGATAAATGGTTGGTCGCCGCTTCGAAAGATTTTCCATTGTTTCCTCTTTCGTTGTGATAGCGTTCTGTCGACCTGCAATACTTAGCCAAATGGTTAAATCCATTGCATTTGAAACACTTTCTTACAGAAGCTTTAAAGGCAACATTTTCGGACGGATTGTCCTCTTGTTTGTTTCTGTTTTCTTCTAGCTGTAACCTTGTTATTAAATTCGTCAAGGTCCTTTCGTCCAATGGCGTCGAATCCCATGCACTGGCAAAATGTTTGTACTGAACAGGAAGAGTGGCTAATATTTTTGTTATTAACATAGTATCGTCTATTTTTTGATCTAGTGAGTTTAATCGAAAGGCTAAATTTTCTAGAGTACTCACATGAGTCGATATATCGCTTCCTTTTTCGAAAGTACAATTGTAGAATTCTTGCAGTAATGTACATTTCATTTGTTCTGTATCCTTTCCATATATGGCTAATAGTTTCATGAACATTTCTCTTGACGTTTTACAATGCAGGAGATGCATTTGAGGTTTCTTTTCACTTGAAAGTATGATTGTTTTTTGTGCTTTTGCATCCGAAAGTTCCCATTCTTTCAGCTTCTTCTCGTTCCAGTCTTCCGCTGGGACAGTTTTTCCAGTTACAATATCGAGTATATTTTGAGATTTGAACAGGATCGTTATTTGGAATTTCCAGAACTGAAAATTGGTTTCGTCCTTCAGTTTTTCTATACGATCCGCTTCATTGTTACAACCGTTATTGGCGGCCATTTTTACTTTGTTTCACGACCACGTGTATTTAATTTCGAACCGGACACTTACTCTACGTCTTATTAGCTTTATTTAATTTTTGTTACTGTGCAACAGTTTTACTTATTGTTACTTTCCTATTCTCCTAGGCTAGATTTTCATTTTTACTTGTACTCTGCAACAGCTCGCTGTATTAGGTTAATTTTTTAATTTTTAATGTATTATTTTTACTTTTCTTCACCTTTTTGTTATTGTTTGGACCTGGGCCCATAACCTGTTGTTAATTATTAGGTGGGTTCACTTATGGGATACGAGAAATAATTGTTTCACACACAATAGACTGATATATTTTACACAGCAAGATATATAACACGTTGTGTTCTAATGACGTACATACGCGATCTGTCCTAAGTCTGTACATACACGTTTAATAATACATAAGTACACGGCAGGTGTCAGTATAGTCAATTTGTACATATGGTAACATCTTTATATCTTCATTATCGACAGACTTGTCGTTATTACATTCAACAATTACAAAAAAAAAAATCATTCCAAAGAACGAATTAAAAAACTCCTCCAATGAGAAACAACGAAAACACAACTAGAAAATATTGCGATGATAATTTGCAAGCGACGCGAGATCTTTCGATGAAGAAAGAAGAACAAGGTTAAGAAAGAAAAAATTGCACGACCGTTCAAGGACGATGTAGACGAGAATTAGGTGTGCTCGAGGACGGAGAGGGATGGCGAAGGAGAATAAACACAGGGGGTCGCGGTTAGGTTGACGCAGTCGAAGGGAAAGTGGTCGGCGTGTCGCAGCGCGGAAATTGGCGAGGATCGAGATGGATTGGCGCAGGAGCAAAAAGCTCCTGACCTTGAGCCGTGCACCGGTGACCTTGAGGCCGAGGGTGCCACGGCTTCCGCATTGCCGGCGAATGGTGGGAGGCCGTTCGTCGCAGGGGTTTCGACCGGTCCAGCCAATCCCGGCCAGACAGCCTCGCGAATCAGCCTCGGCTGGATCAATGCGATCCTCTTGTCGACGTTCTCTATCGATCGGTGCGTTCCCACCGCACCAACTACCACACACAACTCCTACGACTTCCACGACGATACCAATCAAATCGAATAAATCCAAATAACTGAATCAGACAACTTTCGGAAATTGTTCAACTTTTTCACAACTCTTTTCGTTCTTGGTGGTCGTGAACATTTGAAACATGCGTCTTGCAAGTTTATACACATTATGAACAATCATAAGTGGCGAGAATCAATTTTTATATTGTATATGCTTGTATCATTTGATTTCATCGATCCCAGAAAAGTAATTCGAATTCAAAGTGTGTGTGTCACCAGTTGTGAGACTGATTTTGTCTATTAACTGATTCTGATGGACTTTATTAAATATATATAGTGGAATTCTACGATACCGCGTATACAATGTATTATAAAGGTGTGGACAGTTGAATGTATGTACTTTATGACTAAACTATATATATAACCTTTATTGTTTCTCGAAGGGTTACAATTTAATACCTTCTCCTTCGCCTTTCTTTCCATTTTATTTTACCGATAATCACTTAACTCTACTTATCTTAACTTAAATTAACTTACATTCCTTAAATTAACTTATCCTAGGCTTACATTAACTTAAACATTACTTACAGTTAAAGATAGAGAGAGAGAGAGAAACGGCTATATACAAAAATGACTAAACTATATTAACATATTACCGACCGGCTATTATTGTATAATTTTGAAAAATCTATGGTACATGGCTAAACCCTTTTTAATAGAACCTACAAGAGCAACAGCAATTTGTATTGTAACCTAACAAGTCGCCCTCAATAACGTTATCTAATAGTTTCATTTAAGATTGCAATGTAAACGAAAATTTCTATGCTTTATTTTGGTACAGCGTAATTATTCGAAAACCTATTAATAGGCTTCCCGTAGGTAAAGTGTTAAAAATGGTTTCTCTACAACAATGTGGTGACGCGACGTGCTACGCTTGATGGTTTCTTTGCGACTGACTTTTTGGTTCTCGCTTTTTCCTTATTCCAAGGGTCGCTTATACCTGAGGACTGTAAACCGCCCCTTAACACTAGAACTACCGAGCACTAAACGCAGTTAGCATACATTGCCTTCTAATAATGACAATATGGCATTTATTTAGATTTCGTACACGGGATATTTAAATATGTACTTCAATAGAGAAGTTGACTAAATTTTCTCAAAAAAACATATTTATACTTTTAATATTTCTAATCGAAAAGAATTCGCATCAGTCATTTTGACTGGTCCGGTATAGTTCTAGTGTTAAACCTACAGTTTTCAGGAAGTGGCAATCGTTGCACACCAACAGATTCGATATTAACATATTACCGACCGGTGATTATTGCATATTTTTGAAAAATGTATGGTGCATGGCTAAATTTTCATTTAGCATTTAGTATGAACTAACTAAGTCACCCTCAATAACGTCGTCTAATAGTTTCATTTAAGATTGCAATGTCAAAGAAAATTTCTATGCTTTTTTTTTGGTACAGTAGAATTATTGAAAATCCTATTAATAGGCTTCCGCTCGGTAAAGTGTTAATATTTAGCCATTTTAGATTAAAAGTGGGCATGCACTCAATGTTCTTTTTTGTATGGAACATCATTGACGACGAAGCGATTTTGATTACGGTAGTTGCGATAGAAATTACAAGGTAGCGGGTCGAAGAATTGTGTGTTTTCAACTGTCCTAAACGATCAAACAAAGATCCCGTCGGACAGTAAATGGCGCCTATCGTTGCGTCCCTATCGAGCGTTAACAATTCACTGGTTCGTTCGAAATTTATGCGTGTCTAGACGAGCGATCGTGTGAGAGCGATGGAGACAGAGAATGTTTGTCCACGTGTCAGAGATAATAATGCGTTCCCCTCTCTCCGCGATATCGCACGCCGGACTATTGTTCTCCTTCATCGACGATACAAAGAGAGATAAAATTCTCTAGTTACTCGATTCCCTTCTTCGTATTCTTCGGGAAATAATTCTCCTGTGATTCATGGCTACTCTTTTAACGTCTGAGTCTGCTCGACAGCGTTTCCAACGAATTCTACCGTTTCTACTTTATTCGAAAATATGTCCTGCTCTGCCGCAATGCAATACACACTTTGTTCATTGTTTCCAATCAAGTGTTTTCTTCTTTACATAATTTTTAGATAGGTTTTATATATCTTTATTGATTCCCCTCGGGGTTACAATACTTTTTTATCTTTTCTCCTTTTCTACTCCCTTCGCTTTTACAATCTATTCTTATGTCTAACTTATGCTCTAGCTTACAACTACATTAACCTACTATATATATACATATATATATATATATATATATATATATATATATATATATATTTAATTGTTAATTAATATAAAACCTATTTAAGTAAATAGCAAATTGGCGTTAATATTGTAAATATTGTATACAGTTTAAGAAATAAGACTTTTGTAAATATTGTGTATATATATATATATAGAGAGAGAGAGAGAGAGAGAGAGAGAGAGAGAGAGAGAGAGAGAGAGAGAGAGAGAGAGAGAGACACAGAGAGAGAGACAGAGAGAGAGAGAGAGAGAGAGAGAGAGAGAGAGAGAGAGAGAGAGAGAAACAATACTTACAAAAGTCTTATTTCTTAAACTATATGCAATATTTACGCTAATTCGCTATTTACTTAGATAGGTTTTATATTAATTCTAACACGTATGTAGGAAAAAGTTATTCAGACTTTGATCAATTACCACTTTGTATGACGCGAGTACAATAAAACGAAGTTCTGAAATTGTTTTAATCGTTTTATCTGTTTACCCCGTTTGCGTGAAAAATATAGAAACTCCAGAGAGGTGAATTATTTAGCAAAAAGTATGATTCTATCAATATGCTAGTTTTTGCGAGCCGGCCAACAGCTTTTCGGACCCGCTGCCGTGTAAATGCTGATCGGTGCGAATCAACAGTTTCTATTTCACGGTTCTCATGAAAAAAAAAAAAAAAAAAATATAACACGGCGCGCAAATTGGTATAAAACTGTGAAAAACAAAACGGACATCATCCCGCGGCCGGATTCGAAGCGGATTTAACCGCGTTATCGCTGTCGTGCTCGCCTCCATTATTGACAGAATTTGTTTAAACCTGTAGCACAACGGTCGGCCCGTTAAAAATGCACGCGGCCGACTCCGATGAATGTCGGGGCTATTCGTTGTCGACGCTATTATTTATTCATTCGCTAGTCGGCTAGCTCTCTCGGAAAACGGGCGCGATGTCGATGATTCGGACGCGTGCCGGATTTAGAACAGAACCAGGACCAAATCCGAACCTAATTCGGGATCTGGTCGAATCGTTTTTGGGGTCCGGTGTGAAGCAAATTCGATTTCGGTCGAATGCCAATTTAATATAGAGATATATCGCGGTGAACTTGAACTGCCGACCTAAATACGAACCTAATTTTCTACATAATGCTTCCGGGTAGACATTTCGATTTTAACGACCAAATGCAAATATTTAATACAGCCCGAAGTCACAAGACTAATGTGGAAAATGTTATACTTATTGGACATTCGATGGGTGGAGTCATTGCTAAAGGTTCTGTCTTATTGGCTTCTAACACAAATGAGTTTATACAGCCCGAAATCGTACGAAAATTGAACTCAACTTGAGTGGAATTTATTCGGGTTAAAATACGGACTTCAACAGGGTCAAACTGGGTTAAACTTGAATACGAACCTGTTTCGGATCTAGATCAGCCTGAGATCGAGCTCAATATAAGCTAAATTAATTTTACCCCGAACACAAACTTATCTGGGATCTAAATCGGGTTAAACAACGCTCAAATATAATCTTAATTTGAGCCTAAATTGGGTCAAACCTAAATATAAACCTAATTTAAGCCCGTTTCAGGATGAAATTTAATTCAAGGTGAATTCTCTTCGGCTCGAATACGAACTTGGCTGCAAACTGAATTGGGTCAAATGGCAATCAATTTTTTTTTCTTACTAAACCGAACGACGTATTTTTATGAAACTTAGCAGACATGTTTCCGAGTGGTTTCTTTGTATTCCTGCATTTTTGTAGATATGTCGTGTCACTATTGTATTTTCTACGTTTCAAATATACGGTTGAATGTATGTATGCATACGTATTAGCAGACAACCTTATATATAATGAAATTTATAAAAGTAGAAAATCGAAAATAACAACAGAATTGTAAAATTACGATCGCCAACGAATTAGAAAAAGAAGACAGATCGAAACGAACGCGCTCGTAACAAATACGTCTGTCAACGATTGCTTATAATAAATACTGCTATTCCTTACAATTGAATATATGAATTCCATTTCACGTAATGCTTTCTACTATTAATGAATACAATTCCCAGTCTAAAGTATTTAAATTTCGAGGATTAGAATCGATGGATTGAAACTGTTGTATGAAGTTTACTGCGATCATTGGTCGTTTAAGCCTTTGCACTCGGAGCTATTTTAATTGGAAAATTAAACGTTTCTTCTGACCTACAATATTTCCATTCTCTATGATTTTTTAAATTTGGTAAATATGAAATTGATGTAATACTTCATACAATACTTAAATGTGTAGCAATTGGTTAGATTTGATAAATATTTTTAAATTTGATAAATATGAAATTGATATAATACCTCATACAATACTTAAATCTGTAGTAATTGGTTAGATTTGATAAATATTTTTAAATTTGATCAATATGAAATTGATGTAATACCTCATGCAATACTTAAATGTGTAGTAATTGGTTAGTTTTGATAAATATTTTTAAATTTGATAAATATGAAATTGATATAATACCTCATACAATACTTAAATGTATAGTCATTGGATAGATTTGATAAATATTTTTAAATTTGATAAATATGAAATTGATATAATACCTCATACAATACTTAAATGTGTAGTAATTGGTTAGATACCGACATATCTGATAGTGTAAACAATTATTTAAATAATAGTACAATACTACAATATTTCCATTCTCTATGATTTTTAAAATTTGATAAATATGAAATTGATATAATACCTCATACAATACTTAAATGTATAGTCATTGGTTAGATTTGATAAATATTTTTAAATTTGATAAATATGAAATTGATATAATACCTCATACAATACTTAAATGTGTAGTAATTGGTTAGATACGGACATATCTGATAGTGTAAACAATTATTAAAATAATAGTACAGCAATTTTTAGTGGCGCCTCAAAGGCGCCACTCGAGTGCTAAGGGTTAAGAGATAACGCGGAGATTTCGTTTCTTCTCGGTGAAAAATATCGACTGTTTTATGTTCTGTAACTCTCTGCGCTCGCAGACGTTTCTCGGATGTTTTCTTTTATGTAATACGTGTTGATAACGTCTGACCTATAATGGCCGAATAAAAATTAATTCACCGCCAAATATCGATCAACATCCGATCGATCGATAATACATTCTTTTTCCAAGTATATTCGCATAACCTCATCACCATACATACTGTCTCAGCATAAGCACGTGACTTATTAACTTTATTACGGAAAAATGATTTTCCCTCAAACTAAGCAAGTATGTTACAGTTTTTCTTCTGGTTTTAAATTCACACGGTATAAAACTTAATTTTTCTTTTTATATTTTATATGATTTTTCTTTTTATATTTTTCTTTTTATATTTATTATGATTATTCTTTTACAGACGCAATTTTTTTAATTTTTCTTGAAAATGATCTAAAAGGAGATCGAAACGTCGCAAAATAGATTTTCTGATATTTTGCAAATAAGTGTAGTAATAACAACTGATCGAACCTGGGCGCCGAAATCATTAAAACATTTTGTTAGAAAATTATTTTGTGTGATATGATAACCATTCGAATCCAATTAGCCAATTTTTTCCGGAAAGAATTGTCGGTTCTTTTGACGTTAAAAAGATAATTTTCAAACTTATAATAAATACGGCTATTCCTTACAAAAACAAACTCGATTTCAACTCGGTTCTTTCATTCGCAAATTGAATCCGACAGAAGTAAAATTTCAACCAAATATCGCACGTACCGTGTTCTGGAAATGTTCTCACCGGTCCCGTTAAACACCGGTTCATAGTAAATTCGGCGCGAGACGGTCTGCGCGTGCATCGTTCCGATAAGGCGTCGCGACGCCCCTGACACGCGTAAGTCATGCCGCTCGAATTAATATCTGCGCGGGCTGTTTAATTAAACGCTGATTAAGCTGAACAGGCCCCGCGATAACGTACGTCGCCCAGCGTGTGTGTGTGTGTGTGTGCGTGTGTTCAACGTTCCGAATGAAAATCGTTCTCCCTCGAATTCGTTGCGCACCTGCCACGGTCGAACGTGGACAGCGATTTTTGCGCGACGGAAACCGTCGCGTCGTTACGCGGATCATTTAATTAAACGACGACGGCTCGCGCGCCGGCCGAGATGCGTTAATGTTTCTTGCCACACTTTTAATCTCTTAACGTTCCACCCTTCTAATCTCGCTAATGAAACTTGTTTAGATTCCATTTTATTGGCGCGTTGCTACGCGCGCTCGCCGGATTCTTTAATTAAACGGGTCATTAAGGCGTAACTGACCGATGGCCGCGATGTTACGCTTGTTCGATGAAAACAAGGCGAGAATGTTGTTTCGTTGATTAAATTAATATATTTGTTGTTTAACGATCGTTTGCTATAGGAATGCATCGCTGATAATCGTGTGCACTCGTTGTACCTTGAGATAACGTTGATTCAAGTGTTAACATTTTTGGCAGATAAATGTATGCTATCGGCGCACAGGTTCGATCATAATGAAAAACAAAGTTTTTCTCTTAACAGTCCTTTGGTTCAGTTGCTGTTTCAGCCAACATGAACTGAATTTGAAATTTACACGTTTCTAAACATTTTTGCACACAGCAAGTACGGTGGAAAAGTATATCAGTTTCCTTCTGTTTGATTTTTTTGAAACACTTAATAGAATATAATAAATTTATGATTTCGGCGCATGGTTCGATCAATAAACAATATTTATTATTATAAATTTATTATATATTTCAAGTGCGATCGAGAAAAAATTTTAACTTAATAGAATATTCGGTAATTTTCAGACACAAAATTCTCTTGGGAATAATTTAATTTTTGCAAAATTGCTTTGTTCTTCATTACGATCGAACCTGTGCGCCGATAGTATACATTTTTTTATTAATTCATTAAGATCGATAAAATGGAATAGTTAACATTTTTGGTTTTAATTATTCTTTTTATATGGAATCTTTATCCTTAAATCTCTATTCCGATTACAATGATACCACACACGACATAGTCTGAATTGTATTTATTCGTTTAATGCAGGATATAGTAGAATTTCATTCACATTGGAAACTGACGAGTTTCAGAATCCATATATATTTTTTTGTTGATATTTTAGGCTTGATTGTAATTACCACGTGCTCGCACGAATCGCGTTTATTTAATGAATTTTTCTATTAATTCATTACGATCGATAAAATGGAATAGTTAACATTTTTGTTTTTAATTATTCTTTTTATATGGTATCTTTATCCTGAAATCTCTATCCCGATTACAATGATACCACACATGACATAGTCTGAATTGTATTTATTCGTTTAATACATAATATAGTAGAATTTCATTCACATTGAAAACTGACGAGTTTCAGAATCCATATATTTTTTTTTTTATATTTTAGGCTTGATTGTAATTACCACGTGCTCGCATGAATCGCGTTTATTTAATGAATTGTTCCCTGACTCGGTACGATTGTTGCTGGATCCTATTGTTGGCGTTCAATCGTGTTTGCGCAGACAGACATTCAGTACAACCGCAAACATCGACAAATCCACTTACAACTGGCAAGAAACTTCCCCCGACCACCCGGTTCAAGAACGAAAGAACGAGCCTCGACGGAAAGTGGAATTTCTACTTGCCTTTCTTCTCCAGCTAGTCGCCAGATAAATGTGTGCGCAAGTTTGCGTGTGTTTCGTGAATGAAATGCCAGCCGCGGCTGCACACCGCCATTTTATTCGTGTCCGGTGGCCGACAAAGGAAAGTCGAAAAAGCGAACCGGTTCGGGAAAAAGAAACCAGCCACAATGTGCGATTGTAATTTATGGGGCCGGCGAAATTTTTCGGAATTGTTACGCGAAGCGGAAAGAAAGGGGTTCCGAGGCAAGATAAAATTAACATAAAAATTAAAACAATTGTAATATTGAACTGCGGGGTTACTGAACGGATTTCATAACTTCTCGGAGTCGATATTCAAGATTCTTCTCAACTTTCACAATAGAAATACAAAATATAAGTCACATTAGGGGATGGGGGTGAGTCATCTTCAATTCCTCCGCGAAATAAATCAAAATCTATGATAAATAAAAGCCTTGTTGCAAGTGCTTTCACTGACAATAAGTATTTCTGAAAAAAAACCTATGTAAGTGCACCGAATTATAGTTATGTTGCATAGTTACGTTGCACAGTGGGCCAAATCAGGACAAAAATCGTGTGCCTCATTGTGCCTGAACAAGTCTAGGATAAATCTTTTTCTTAAAGTATCCTTAAAGTTATGAAACAAACCCCGTTTGACCATTTTTGCCTATTGAAAAGATATTAATAATCAAGAAAGGCTATTTATGTGAATCTGTTGTAAAAAAAATAGCATGAATCAAGTTTATTTCATGTGTTAATAACAAATAAATACATTTAAAAATAAATATACCAGTTGGTGAGTGAAATATATTGTTGTACTATCTCCCACCAGTATTTCGCACCAGAACTTCACATATGTTTTCAAATATAATTAAAATAGCAATTAAACCAAATCCAGTCACTATTTAATCTGAAGATAATGTTCAACCTATTTATATATATATAAATTAATATTTTCTTTATGAAATATCTTCCATACTAGTTCACCATTGTTAATTTTACAATTTTAATTTGATATTCGAAATAAATGACCCCAAAACACACATTGGACTAGCAATATTCAAATAATTTTCATTCAGTATTCAATGAATTATCGATTTTTGTACACATTGTCCGGATTCTGCCAGGTTGCATCAGCCATTTCGAATTTCATAATTTCAAATATAAATTTAAAATCAGCATCCCCAATAACTCATATATATCAATTTTCAAAAACAAACCATTCAGTTTTGATTTTTCGGTCCGCCATACTGAATCGAACATTTTGAATTGATCAGTTTCATTAAACATTTGAAATCTACGGTTTTCGCCCACTGTGCGTCGATGCAGAAGGTTTGCAGTCCCTCGCGACGATGTTTCTCCCCTCGGAGCATCGTCGCGCAGTTCTTCAGGATCAAAAAGCCGTGCCTTCGGCGAGTTGGCGTAGATCAAAGCCGCGATCGCGCATTTGCGCCAGGGGAAAAAAGGTTGTGAAATGAGAAAAAGCGAAGAAGGACGAGAAAATGGCCGACGGGGGGACGGTCGTGGGGATGGCAGAGGCTGGTTGAAAGTTGACGGTGGATTCGCGGTAACCGCGAGAGGGAATGAGAGCGTCATCAGAGACGAGGAAATTAGTGGAAGCGCGCGCGGCACGCTCTCAGGGTCGTTCTACTCGAAATCCGTGGCCTCTCACTTCCGTTATGGTCGGCAGGGCCGAGTGCGTTGACCCTTTTCGAAGGTCGTCGTACCTTTCTCCGTTTGCGACTCGCCACTGTGAACCGACCTTAAGCCTCTTACGCGTCGATGGCCCAGGAACGGATAAGATAATTCACACCTCCGAATCCGATCGTGATAAAACCATTCCAACCGGTCCCGTATTTTTGTAAAGCATCATATCTATATAAATATAATGTTGGATTGTTCTTTTTTTGGTTAGGATTGACACATCAACTCAACTCTATTGCGTTGCTCTGTGAACAAAGTTTTTTTTATTTCGTTATTTTACACAGAAACAAAGAAACGACATTAAAGTTATTATTTAAGATGTCAATTCCCTCTTTATTATCCTAATTCTAATTCAGCTTTCTTCTCCTTCTTTCTACTTTCTCCCTCTACCGGGTAAGACGGTCACTACTCTAATTCGGACCTAAAGAAATATATTTTCTTTACATAAATAATCAAATCAATTGCAAAATTTGCCACCGAACACACAAACACACAAACAGGAAAGCGAGCTAATAAAAACGTGGTAAAAATTAAATGATGTTCGTTGGTAGCCGCATCACTTGAGAACCGTTAATTTTTAAAAAGAAATCTTGATAATAGTCCGATTAAGGTTTCTAGTGAAAGAAAAATGCATGAAATCGTTAATAGATACAATGAACACTTAGAAATACGTTTTTTCTCATTTTCACTTTGTTCACACATTTCCAATAGCTTTTCACAAATTCACAAAACGATCACGAACAAATTTATTGAATTTTGGACAGGACAACGTCTGTCGGGTCAGCTAGCCGTATAATAATGAAAGAGAAAGAATTCATTGAGTTGTTTCATAAATTGTCATCTTTTCACTGACCATTATCATAAAACAAAAAAATGTCTACTCGAACAATTGCCAACGAAATGCTGTAAAATGGCCGGTCCTAATTCCGTCGCACAGTGGGCCGGTAGGCCGTTTTTTGTCCTAACGTTTTTAAAAAAATTTTTTAAACTCTACCTAAAGTTTACATTGCACTTAACTTTTATGTCCTTTGTATATTGATTGAAACATGCTTATATTGCCATCAAATAACTGAAATCTACCTGCTCACACATACGAAAATCTAGTAAAAATTTTCATTAAATAAATCAACTATTTAGTTGTTCCTCCTATTTCATAATTTTCAACTTCAAACGCTATATATACACGGAAAGCTATCCGAAAGACCTAATATTTAGAATTTCGAGATTTCAAAGTGTTCTTATTTGAGAGAAAAAATTTTTTTGTTGAAATTTGATAGTCGAAAAATTGAATTTTGGCCACAAAAAGCGGTCTCCGGAACCACTGTGCATCGAGCCGCGGTTAATTTCAGTTTTTGTACACTCCGGTGGCGCGAGAATGTGCTTATCGTTGGGACAGGTTGATATTTCCACCACTTGCGAGTATTCACCATAAATAAATATCAAGTATAAATAGACAGATTTCCGTGCGGCATAAATACATTTGCATAAACAAAGACCAAAGATAGAACGAGCTCGACGCGGGATGAAAGGTACGCGGCACTGATAAATACGAGTGACGGCGGCGGCACGTGTCCGACAAACCGGTCGATTCAGTATTAATGCGAAGTTGAAAACTGAATGTCGACTATTTAGAAGGATCGTTTGGCTCCCCGTGTAACACCGAACAATGCCCATTACCCGTTCCTGCGGCGGACAATGCCCGGTTTTTCCGCCGCTTGTTTGCCGCTCATTCAAACTTGAATCCCATCAAATCCCGTTCAAGCTCTGTTCACTTTAATTCCGGCCCGCTCAGATGTAAAATTAAATCGGAACGCGGCTCTGCATCCACGCCGATCCCGCGGAATAACATGTTATCGTGTCCGCGGACTCTCTCTTCTATCGGAAACACTGTCCACCGAATTTCAAAGCCGGCGGAATTATCGAACAAGAAACGACGAGCTCCTCGAACGGTAAGGTAAAGGCACCAGTAGTTGACCAGTTAAGAGAAGTTTTCCACGAGAACAATAGTAACCACTTGCTCTGTCATCAAATAGCGAGAGTCGATGCATGAAGACACTCTTTAAGTCTTCTAGATTATGTAACAAGGCCACTTTTTAAAAAAAAGTTTACTTATACAAATTTAAGGAACATATTGAAAAATTCAGTAATTGCTTCAGAAGTTGACCACTCTTGAACATGAAAAAATCTAGTAATTGACCTTCTCTTCGTTAGTAGTTGACCACTTATACTAGAAAAAGGGTTAAAGCAATAATGTTGGGAATCATTTTAGTATCAATTAATTTCAACAATTACCAACACAAATTACAATTAAAGAATAAAATAAGAGATATATCAGAATATTACTAACCTTAATGAATTCAGACGTCCGTTATTACTATGCATACTTCACTTCGCATATAATTGTTCTGAAATTTAAACAACAAATGCCATAGCACCCGAGATTCACTTTCATCAAAAGTGCACAGCGCGGTATTGGACCTGAAAAGCTGGCCAAAAATCAATATTGTAAATATTTACATAGAATATTGTAAGGGCGTAATTACAACATTCTATGTAAATAATTTACAATATTGATTTTTGGCCAGCTTTTCAGGTCCAATACCGCACTGTGCGACGGTCGGACACCTCGCCGCTGCTCGAAACAATGAAGACGCGTCGGCTCTCGGCGGGACAAAGGTTTTAAAAAACCGACTAATCTTTCTCTTTCATTTCATTTGAAAATCCCGGCACCCGGGGGAGAATGATAGAGACGCTTTATCATACGCGAGAGAGCTCGAAGAGGGTGAACGGAGAGAGAGAGAGAGAGAAAGCTGGGGGATGGAAACAGGAGGGGAAAAAGCTCGTAACTTCCCAGAAAATTGTGGCCGCGCAGGTAAATCGTCCTTTATTTGCTTTGTTCGCCCGGGAGCGTTTTTTTCGTCCCGGACGAAATTTATTCGTGTCCCGCGTTGTTGATAACAATGTTGCGCTATAATACAGGGAAGTCACGTGGCGTCCTGGGAACCAGTTCTCTCGAAGCGTTTACATACGTGCATAGTATACGTGTAGGAACACACACACACACGTGTTGAAGAGACCGCGTAACACTCATCGATCCAGGACGAATTTAGCTCGATTAAATTACCCCCGACCGGGACGCGCTAATTACCGTCCGATCGAATTACCCGGATGAAAAGAAAGGGGTTCCCGAGGATGGAGCAGAGGTCCTTACTTGTTGCTCCGAGAGGATTCGCCTTTTTTCTGCACGGCGAACTTATTCGAGAGTATCCTGCACGGGGGCCATCTTGATTTTTGTGCTTTGATGATCTGTCTGTTGCAATATTACGCAAGGTTGATTTCAAACAATTTTAAATGGCAGACGAATTTTATTACTCTTCTTCTATATTATTTCTTTCATTTGACGGAGATGGAATTCATATAGTATCTCGTGCTATATTTAAATGTTTAGTTATTGATTAAACACCGAAATATTTAATAATGTAAACAATATTTTGAATAATGATGTAGCAACTTTGAGTCACCACTCGAGTGCTAAGGGTTAACATTAAATTTAAGACATTATTAACCCCTTGCCGTATCATTTTTAACCCTTTGCACTCGGAGCTATTTTAACTCGAAAATTGAAGATTACTTCCTCCATATTATTACTCTTCTTCTTTATTATTTTTTCATTTGACGTAGATGAAATTGATATAGTATCTCATACAATATTTAAATGTTTAATTATTGATTAGACACCAAACTATTTAATAATGTAAAAAATATTCTGAATAATGATGTAGCAACTTTTAATGGTGACTCTGACTCACCACTCGAGTGCTAAGGGTTAATAAACAGATGATCACGCTTTTGTATACAGGGTGTCTCGTTACTCGTGCGATGTAACAATATTAAATGTTTATGTAATACTTTACACGGTCCGACGGCGGGGTCACGCACGTCGATTCGCGAGAGCTGAAAAAAAGGGTTTTCCGAAGGGGGTTGAACAGATAGAGGTATACAGCTGGAGAGGGAAGGCAAACGAGAGCGGTCGCGAACGAGATTGACTAGCGAATGGAAACGAGGGATTGGAATCCGTCGGTTTGCGGTATAACCGGCTGACAATGAAATCGAACCACCGTAAACGGACTAATTGCAGGCACAATAATTATTCCGCGGACGCGAGGGCCCAACGAGGGTTGCAGGCCGCTAGTCGAGTCGCGTCGCGTCTACGTTTCACGGATTACAGATCGATCCGCGCTTCTGTTATTAAACCCCCTGCCAGACCGAACAACCCTCTACCCTCTCTCTCCCTTCTATCCCCTAACCCCTCAGGAAAGCCCGCCGTGAACGTGTTTACGGATGGACAGATAACCTCGAAATTTATAGTCGCGCGTATCGCCGCAGACTCTTCCGGGACCGCGAGCCGCGGTTAGACATCGATCTCCTGGTGGGATCGAAGGATCGATATTTTCCACTGGACCCCGGAGACTCGCGGGAATTTTCCTTTGATCAACTCGTGTCGGGTCCCGTGGTTTTCTCGAATTTTTTTCGAGAAATATTAGCGGATCTTTTCTTTAAACAAGCACTTGATTTAAAAGTACAGGATCCGATTAATCGAGGTCCTATTGTATATAATTATAATTATTTATTATAGACGGATTCAAACATTTTACATAAATGTTTACAATATAAAAAAAGTCTTCTCCATTTTTAACGATCGTAAATTTTGTATATGCACTATATGAAATTCGCTCCAAATATTGATTCTTAGGTTCTTGATCCTTGACATACGATTGGCTAGTTAGATTCACGATATTCTTTTGTTTTCCGTGTTGACTTTGCCACAACAGTTACAGTTCAGTACAGTTCTAACCGCCTTATTGACTAGTACTATTTCACTTATTTTGATTTCATTCTGTTTTGTCACAATTAGCAAGTATGTATAAATACCTAATTTTCACAACTATTAAATAGTCAGTTTAAATGAGATTACTTTAATTTCCACAGACGCGGACTTTTCTTGATAATGGTTCAAAATTGAACCGAAACGTTGAAATTATAATACTGCAAAATTGCTAATTTTTGTATTTGTCATCGAACCTGTAGCGCCGATATCATATAGTGCATAAAAAAAGTCTTAACGAAGAAAGGACATGCACAAAAAGAAAAACAAACATAATAATGGTACTATCGATATGGTATTATCATATAATCCTTTGTAGTAGCATTTGAAAATTTTGTAAAGATTCAATGAAAAGATCAATACGATTATAAATAGTGCATGATTGTTGCAATAATGCGATTCATTGGATTAATTAATCCATAAATAGATTTTGCTTTGAGTGTTTGAAAACCCTCTTTTCCTCAATTCACGTTCCGGTATATAAAAATTGATTTGCGCAAGTAGAGAGGACCAATCAATATGATTATTAATTAAATTAAAAATAAATCTTAGGTCGAATATATCGTATTACTCGTACGAATTTTGTTGTTGCGAGAAATGAAATTCATTGTCCGAGTAATAATTTTTCTTCCAGAATTTCTTCTTTCGGCAAAGACGTTGTTCCGAAAATATCATATAGAAAAGTAATTAAAATGGCGAAGGTGTTGTCAACGAATTTGCCGAATAAATCATACAGTTATCAGAGGCGTAACAGCAGTTCGGAGAAAGGTCGCGATGCAATTAAGATTTTGCCAGACAGTGGAAGGGGTAGATTCGCGATAGTTCCTCGACGTGCCCCGAGGAGATACGATTCCGATCGCAAGGGATAATTGCTGAATAACAATATCTCTGATGATTTACAGGGCGGTCACGGATCCGAGGGACGGTAGGAGAGTGGCCTTGAAGAAACTGCCGAACGTCTTTCAAAGCCTCGTGAGCAGCAAACGGGTCTTCAGGGAACTGAAGATGCTCTGCTTCTTCAAACACGAGAACGTGAGTAACATTAAATCCTTGTCTAACATTCTACACCTAAGTAATCGTTCAATCCTTCTGTTTTTCTTCCAATCGATCAACGATTCTCGAAAATTACATCGTTTCCACACGAAGCGAAATTGAGAATTACAGATAGGAATAATTTTAGCGACAGACCTGTCATTGGGTTCTGCGTTGATATGTAAATTGATATTTGTTTATGCGGTCCTACAGAATCGAATTCACCAGCTACTAGATCAGATTAAATGCTATACCACGAAATTGATCCGATAACATTATCGGTCCGGTCAGAATCCGTGTTGTATCATTCTTTTCTTTTTTTTTTTTTTCTATCCGCGAAACCCTTCGATAAGCAGTTCGCGGGACGCTCGATAATTTACCGCGCGGAAATCTCCGCCGGGTTGATTTCGGTAATTGCGAGGTTAAGCGAAATCTCGGTGTAATGCGAGAAATTAATGTAATCAAAACGAATGAATATTGATCACCGGACTGAAATAATATCTGTGAAATTTATAGAGACGCGTTTAATTACAAAGCGTTCCGCGAGACTCCCGTGGAAACGACGAGCTAGGCTTCGCCCGTTGTCTGCGCAGATAGACGAACAATGTTGCGTTCTCTTTTACAGGTGCTCTCGGCCTTGGACATACTGCAGCCGCCGCACCTGGACTTCTTCCAAGAAATGTATCCTTTTCGAAAATCGTCCGCGAACAGGTTTGGGAAAGTCCGAAAAACTGATTCTCTATTGTTAGGAAAAACATTCTGTTGGAACCGAACTAATTGCGACATTTATTATTGCAATAGCGTTACTCCTATGCAATCATGTGGTTTATTATTTCTAACGCGTGATTCGCCTCTGGTACGGCTACGTACTTTCTTCTTGTGCGAACCATCACACGGTAAACACGTTTCTGATATATTATGCTATTATTCACACAGTTTTTTTGTTTTTTTATTAAGCTATGAAACCCCACATGGGATTATTAGCAGCATGCACGTGGCTGTGCATGTTAACATTGCAAGGACAACTTATAGACTAGAATTGAACAATATAATGAACATTTTTGAGTACAATATTAACAATAGAGAAATAAACAGTGGGGATTCTACGATTTCGTACCCACCCTTCTTCCGTGGATTCTCGAGTATTCAAATGTACTCGCGGTTTTAGAGACGCTTCTTCAGTGAATGTCAATTTTGATTTTTTTAAATTTAACTTCCACATTTCGACAATAAAACTGTTGATTATTCTACTAGGTTATGAAATATAGTAATGCCAAGGATTCGTAGTACAGAAAATATGAAAACTCGGTATAGAGAGTTTATTATTGAGTACAATATTAACATTAGAGAAATAAGCAGTGGGACTTCAGGAATGTATGTATATAAAAATAGGGGGCAAAGAGTGGGTCAGCATAAAAAGGAATCTATTGTATAGGGTGGGAAGTATCCCTTGTTGCAAAGTTTGCGAATTAAAGTACTTCTATTATTATCATAATTGGGACATTGCCATAATATATGATTAGGATCCTGTATCAGACAACCACATGGACAGCTTGTGTCATCAGCAAGTTTAATCCTAAAAAGGGAGGCCCTCAGTTGGTAGTGTCCAGATCGAAGTCTGTTAACCCAGCAAATAAATTCTCTAGGGAGCCTGAGGTGGTTAAACCATATTCACACAGTTATATAGTTAATTATAATAAGTACTCTGCTTAAACGAATATTCAATCACATTCGAAGAAAATAGAAGTTCAATATTATTCCGTTATAATCATCTGAATAAGTCGGTGAAAGAATTTTTTAACGATAGCATTTACTAAAGCTGAATTTTTTACTAACTTACTTTACTAGATAAAGGTAAAAAATTTTCTCGATCGCACTTGAAATCATAAATTTATTATTTACTTTACTAGAGCCTTTTATACTCCATTTTTTTCATTTTAGATAAAGGGGGAAATGATCAGGCTCGAGGATGTAGTGCGAAAAGATAGAAAGGTTGAAGAGTGGTTGGAGAAGTTGAGGAAAAAAAATAGAAAACAGAGCATAAATAAACCAAAGAGAATAGCAAACAAAAAGATGCAAAAATTAGGGATGGGAAGGGAAGCAATAAGTATAGAATTAAGCGGGTTAGTGATAATTAGGATACTAAAAGAATAGACCAGGGTAGGAATGTGTGAGATATAGAAATGAATGAGCGAATATTTGGAACGAATATGTGAAATAAGATAGTTTTGTATAAATAGGTTAATGTAAACCAAATCACATTTTCTTAGCTGTAAGGCTGAAAAAAAGCAATTATTATTATTATACTCCATTTTTAAGGAGCTCATAGTAAAAACGCGCCTTAATACGCACCGAAATTTCGCTGAATCGTGCGAACATGAAATATAAATTTCTCTCTCGAGAATTAACGAACGAACGAGACAGGAATTCACGAGGAATCTATAATAGAAAGCGTTTCGACCAGTTCACCGTAGAATCGTCGGCGTAGAAAGTGTTCAACCTGTTGAACGTACTAGACACTCGGCTAGGCGTAGAATATTTACGGTTAGATAAATATAGAACCATCTGCCATTATTCTATAACATATCTAGCCGGTTCCGAGCGAACTTTACTCGCGAACGTGCGAGATGTTTAACCTATCGGACGTCGAAGTCCATCGCGTACCCGCGTAAACTTCACGGTAATGGGATTGTACCGTCGACGTAGAAGTTTGATAAAGAAGTAGTTCGAATCGATATTAAAAGCCATTATCTTATGACCTCGTACGTCGGTCTGGAAACGTCTACGGTTATTACTACTCGCCCATGTAATTTACAGAGACCCGCAATCCATCCCGAACGCAAATAGTCTACGTAAAAATAGATTTTTCATTAAAAAGATACATTAAAAACATTGTTATTAACCATTTCTTCGTACAAAACCTTCGCTGAAATACTCGCGACACTATTCCGGTTAAAACGAGCCCAAACACGACACAATTTCGATCGCACAGACTCGTTTAATCCACGGTTTAGTTGAATCTCGACTATCCGAACCCACCCTAGGGTCGTACTGTATTTTTCGATACCGACCGCCAAGAATACACGACAATTGACACTACGGTTACTGAATAATTCAAAGCAGACTTCCTTTTTTTTTCTGAAGACAGTAGGGTTCTCGATCGGCGTCGCGTTTGAAGTCGAAGAGTGATAAATCCCTGGGAAACCGGGGAAAATTTCTGTCGTCGACTGCAGCCGGTAGCCTCGAAAGGTCGCTTGTCCCCATCTCGAAATGAAATTAAGGTCCAAACTTCTGTCCGCTCGTGGGGGATCGCCGGACACATGTGCCGAGGAACTAACCTAATAAATCTCAGGCTCGGTTCTCACGTTACCAACGCCGGAAGATCAATAATGCCGGCTCGGAACGTTCTCGACAGAAAAACCGGGCCCCAATTTCCACGGCCATTTTCTGAACCGTTCTACAATTTCAACTGCACGTGTAATTCTCGGATACATCTCGGACAATTTTCTCGAAATTTCTCCACCCCACTAGCTTATACAAGATATACAGGGTGTCCTGGAAAAATTCACCTGAACACGTGTCCTCGGTTTTTATTCACTAAAATAACTGCTGTAATTCAACACAAATATTTCCTAGGGTAGTCGACACCTTTGTTTATGCTTGAAACGCTACATTTAATATATAAACGGGTTCCAGAATTTTTGATAATTCTAAATGCGAGACCGCTGGGACGCACAGTGGGAAAACTTGACCTAACTCGATTCAAAAAGGAATAACTTTCGATAGAAATGAGGTAGAGCGATGAATTATTTTTTAAATGAAAGCTGAATCTTTGCAGAATATGGGAAAAATAGGGAGATTATAGTACGAATGGTTTTTAACCTTGAGAAAATTCGTCAAACTTGCACAATTTCAAGAAAAAGTCGTTTCTACGTTACCACGAGGAAAAAAATTTTTCTAAGACCTCTGGTTTTTTCAAAAAATTGAATTACTTTTATTTTATCAAGGTTAAAAACATTCGTACCATAATCTCCCCATTTTCCCATATTCTACAATGTTTCAGCTTTAATTTTTTTAAAATTTCATCGCTCTATCTCATTTCTATCGAAAGTTATTTCTTTTTGAATCGAGTTGGGTCAAGTTTTCCCACTGTGCGACGTGGATCATTCGGCAGTGATCCATGTAACCGGCGGCGCCAGCGATCTCTACACATAATCGTTTACGTAAGATCTCTGGACGTTGCGAGAGGAAGTCTCTCCTTTCTCAGTATCCCAGATCAGGGACACACGAGAGATTTCGTTGCGAGGGATCCCTACCACGCGATCGACATGGATTCGTCAACTAGATCCACGGGGGAGATCCTTGGAACGCGCGCGCAACAAGGATCGTCCGGTCTCCTTTTTCGGTGCCCTGCTCGGTCCGCGGTTGGATCTTTACGAGCCTCCGAGTGATTTCGTTTCGGATTTCGGGGATGGAGGACCTCCGTGACTCAGAGATCGTGTTTGAGTTAGGTCACGTACTCGTTGTTTCATATCTTTCAGCCTTTTTTGGGTTGTTTCGCAACCGGTGTTCATTTTGTAATGATCTGTCTTGATCAATTCATATTACAATTAATTCGAACTTCAAAATTCCTCGAGAATTAAGTTTAAAATTAGCTTGTTGTTGAAGTGTTTCTAAAATTAGTTCGGACATGGAAATTCCACGAAAACTAAGTTACAAATTAAATTATTGTAATAATTCCTCTAAATTAAATTGCTATAAAAATTCTTCGAGAATATTCTCCAGAATTAATTTGAACTATAAAATTCCTCTGGAACGAAGTTTACAATTCCAGTGTCACACGAATTTCTCTAAATTAAATGGCTATAAAAATTCTTTGAAAGTATTGTCCACAATTAATTTGAACTTGAAAATTCCTCTGGAACGAAGTTTACAATTACAGTGATACACGAATTTCTCTAAATTAAATAGCTATAAAAATTCGTCGAGAATATTCTCCACAATTAATTTGAACTTGAAAATTCCTCTGGAACGAAGTTTACAATTACAGTGATACACGAATTTCTCTAAATTAAATAGCTATAAAAATTCGTCGAGAATATTCTCCACAATTAATTTGAACTTGAAAATTCCTCTGGAACGAAGTTTACAATTCCAGTGATACACGAATTTCTCTATATTAAATTACTATAAAAATTCTTCGAAAATATTCTCCAGAATTAATTTGAACTTGAAAATTCCTCTGGATTGAAGTTTACAATTACAGTGTTACACGAACTTCTCTAAATTACCACAGGAGTGACACAAACGCAATAATTAGGCAAGCACAATGGCGTTTCCCACCGAATCGCCTAAAATCCGCATCCAACTCCCGTTTCATTGCATCGTCGTGCAAATATTTGCATAAAGATCTGCATCCCGAAGATAAATACGAACCAGAGAGCCGACGAATAGGCGAACGGAAGGAAACGAGAGGAGAAATGAGAAGGGAGGAGCGAGTAGGTGATTTATCGAGCTGCCTCCGTCGAGATTAACTCTCGTATAGCCGGCCGACACGGTCCCGTTCACTTAAGGAGGATCGACTATCGGTTTCTGGTTGATCGATCGATCGGATCATTCGGCCGGCGCCTGCGTCCGTCCGTGACGAATCGGCCAATCACCGTCGCGACACCGATCTCGCGCGGTTCCCAAACAAAAATCGAAATCCGGCCGTGCGACACATTTCTACCGATTCCCGTTCCGCGAAATAAAATATTCAGCGAACGCTTTAAATGAACATCGATCTCCGCATTAAATCCTTGACTGACGCGATCAAACGGACGCATTAAAAATACATCGCTTCCGTAGAAAACGTGTTCTGAAAATTTTCGTAATCCTTCTACTGTCTCGAATTCTCTTCACTCATTCTTTATCCAATCATTAGTTATTTTTCCTTGCAACTTCTTTGTAGAAATATGAAAGGTTTCCATTTAAATAACAATAGGACTTTAAGTCTGTAAAGAGACCGAGCAGCTCGTGCGTCAGTCGTTTGCTGCACCGTCGCCGAACAATGGCTTACGTAACACGCACTTTGCTGCACAAGACCGAATCTCTTATCACACCTGGCTGATTAGCAGTCAAGGTTGCTTCAGAAGTTATTTTCAACGTTCGGTCCTTGGCGCTCGTAAATTTCACGGCAGACCTTTGGAATAGCAGACGGGCGAATTCGTTTGTATGCAGATCGTGCAATTGTTTGCGCAAAGAACCGTCTGCGCCGTCCTGTCGCAATCAAAATAATTTGCACGTGATTCTAGAGGCTCTTATCTACAGCTCCGTCTAAAAATATTCACACCGGCAGCTTCATAGTAACAATTTCCTAATAATCTACACCTCGCCCGATCACGAAATAATTCACTCGACTCTGCTTTCTTGTAAATCGTTCACCATCGTACAAAATCATATCGTTCGTTGATCAATCTTCACGTGATAAGTTCGGATAATCGACGTTCTACAATATCGCTGATTAAACGCGTAGATATAATGCGAACTGCATCGTGTTCGGTATTGTTTCAATCGGAAAAATGTCGCGAATACATCCATCGGAGTTTCATAAACAATCAGTAATAAAAATTGTAGTTTCGGCGTACAGGTTCGATCCTATGTTACTATTTTCCTAAGCAGTTTTACAAATTAATAATTCGACGTTTCGGTCTAGGTTATGACCATCTTCAAGAATATAATTGCGTCTGTAAAAATTAATATGAGAATATATATTTCCGTGTTAAAAAGCAAAACGGGAACAAAAGAGAAAAATACAGAACAAAGAAACCAATGGTTTGTTGATGCAAACTTACTTGCTTAGTAACAAATTTCATTTAGATTTAACATTTCAAACACTTGTTGACCATGTGCCGGCATGATACATAGTAAGGTGAATTACAATTACAAATATCGATCGACCAATGGCTTGATCTTTGTTATCTGATTTGTCGTCTCCTCAAACAAAGAACCTTGTTCATACCATAACGTTTGTCATTCACCTTACTATGTATCATGCCGTCACATGGTCAACAAGTGTTTGGAATATTACTCCTTTGCACTCCGAGCTTTAACTGGAAAATTAAACGTTTCTTCAGATCTAGAATATTTCCATAGCTTATGATTTCTTCAATTTTATGGATATGAAATTGGTACATTACCTTACACAGTACCTAAATGTTTAGTAATTGATTAGATACCGATATACTTAATAATGTAAACAATATTTTGAAGAATGGTACAGCAATTTTTAGTGGTGCCTCAGAGGGGACAGCCGAGTGCTAAGGGTTAAATCTAAATGAAATTTGTTACTAAGCAAGTAAGTTTGCACCAACAAACCATTGGCTTCTTTCTTCTGTATTTTTCTCTTTTGTTCTCGTTTTGCTTTTTAACACGGAAATATATATTCTCATATTAATTTGTTACAGACGCAATTATATTCTTGAAGATGGTCTTAACCTACACCGAAACGTAGAATTATTAATTTGTAAAACTGCTTAGGAAAATAGTAACATAGGATCGAACCTATGCGCCGAAATTACAATTTCTATTAAGGGTAGTATTAAATTAATATGAAAAATGTTATATTATTGAAATTTATATAGAAAATTAAGAACCTAAGATGTAAATGTTAACTCTTCAATTTTAATGAAACAAACATCGATAAATAACTGTTTGACTTGTTATTTTATCGACTATTTTTTATCACTGTGTCAATTTGACACCGAGGGACAGATTCAGTTCGTGAAATAAGGGACGGATGAGGGTTAAAATAATCTATTATATTCTTTGTTTCTCCCCCAGCCAGAATAATTCATTTCTCCCAATTGTCAGAATAACTTTCAATTTTTATCCAACATAAAAAATATTCTCGCGCACTCCGAGATTCCTAATGTTCGATTCCATCCGTCCTATTTCTTTTCAGAAATAAATTACAAACGTAGCTGGTATTTTCAAACCGCGATAGCAGTTCTGCGGTCCTCGAACGGCCGTTTCCAAACAGTCATCGATACGCGAAGGAAACAGAGAGGGCGCACGGGTGCCTGGCGAATTAAAAATCGAGATAAAAGAAAACATTTACAATCAGTAACGTACGCGAGACAATTACGAAGTTGATATTCCTATCGAATTTAAAACGAGAAACAGAGACAAACGAGCGTAACATTTTTATTAGCCGATGTTTGCAGTTCATCGGGACCGGTGTACGTCGGCTTCCGCAATTCCTTTCAATTTTCTTCTCGCGCTCGTTCTCGCGTACCCGCTAGATCATCATTAGTAATGTGCGACTATTTGCCGGCGCGGGGCTCGTTCTGGTTGGTTTTGTCTCTTTCTGTCACGGTTCGTCCTTCTTTCGTTGGTCCTTCCGTGCCCCGTCATCGTTCTCGTCGTCGCCCGGGGATTATGTCGAGCACACACGGAGCCCTGTACACCGGCGCATGCACCGGTGCGAGGTCTGATGAGGCACGACGCGATAGCTCGATTTACTGCTACCAGTTTCTTCGTCGTCCGGGCCACCTGTTTCACGGTGCGCGCACCTGATCGATTCGGGGCCGAGTTACCTTTTTAACGGACGTCCCCTCAACGGGAACTCACCCCTTTTTTTCCACCGGCACGAGGACGATTGAATTTCGTCTCTTCACCACCACCGTTTCGCCACCCTCTTCAACCCCTGGCAAACTGCGCCATTGTCCTCGTCAGCTTCCACCTCTTTTTCAATTTTTAATTTCGAAAATCCTTTAACTCGCCTCCCGTTTTCATTTTTATCTCGCGCACCTACTCACGCCGATTTTTTCAAACCCTATTTGATTCAACACTTTCACCGTTTGCCTCACTCACGCATTTACCTTTGAAACGTTAGGCATATTTGCAAAATAGCTAATTGATTAAAAATTGATCGAAACTGTTGCGCCGAAGACATTAATTTAAAAATTGTCTGCATCGAATGTTTGTATTAGAAATCGTGGTTTTGTACGTGTATTAATAACACACGTGTACTATTTCACGTATGTATATTTGAATACACGTGTCTTAATGGATCCTCATTTTAATTCGTATAATTTTTAGAATATTGATATTAATTTATGTATGTATGTACTTTTTAATGATTCCCCTTAGGGTTACATTTCTTACAATTGTTACTTCCTCTTTCCCCTGTACAACCCCCCTTACGCTACTCTTATCTTCACCTTAATACTATCTTATATACTATCTTAACTATAACTATACATTAAAACTACACTTATTGCAGAAAGAGAGAGAGTAAATCTACGTACAAAAGTTTGATATTAATTTATGTATAGCCCTATTTTCCTTTCGAAATTAGTAACTGTACCCTTAAAATTCAAACAAATTAAAATAGTTAGTGGCCTCAAAATAACTGTTAGTGGACTGTATTGGTTTGGAAAATTCTTTAATTCGCCTCCCGTTTTCATTTTTATCTCGCGCACGTTCTCACGCCGATTTTTACAAACCCCATTTGATTCAACACTTTCACCGTTTGCCTCACTCACGCATTTACCTTTGATCAAGGTTCAAACTAGAACCGAAACGTTAGGCATATTTGCAAAATAGCTAATTGATTAAAAATTCATCGAAACTGTTGCGCCGAAGACATTAATTTAAAAATTGTCTGCATCGAATGTTCGTACTAGAGATCGTGGTTTTGTACGTGTATTAATAACCCCCGTGTACTATTTCACGTATGTATATTTGAATACACGTGTCTTAATGGATCCTCATTTTAATTCGTATAATTTTTAGAATATTGATATTAATTTATGTATGTATGTACTTTTTGTGTGTAAGAAACGTATCAATATTTTCTGATTCCGATCCGCGATTGTGCAAAATCGATGAAAATCCTGCCGCCATTAATTCCGTGTAACCGTTGGCAGCCGGGTCGATTCTAATTCCATCTCCATGGAAAATCCAGCGGCGCCACCCACCGCCATTCAAGAAACTTCGGCTGGGAAGTTGAACTCCGCTGAAAGCGGCTGCCTAATTTCTAATTAAACAGCCCGACTAACCGCGCCGTCTCGCAGACGATACGCTAAAGAGATTAGCCGGTTGATATAGCGGCATGAGCGACTGCTATTAAATCCTTCATCACTGTTCAACCAAAAGAATCTGCCCGCCAACTTCCGATTCGATCAATTCTCTCTCTCTCTCTCTTTCCCGCGAAGATCCATCACGGTTATTCTACTAAATTAAATATTCGGTTTCGTCGATTGTACATAATGAATAGAATTTAGGTAATGCGCACAGGTTCGATCAATTATTAACTAAAAGCAATTCTGCAATTTCAATATTTCTCAACGTAAAATAATGTATACTGTAATGTGTGTTAAAGAAAAAGTTTCCAATTACATAATAGATCCATGATCTTTTTTCCACCCAGTAATTAAACACGTTGTTGTTTATACACCCGAAGCTTTAAGGGATGAAACTGTTGTTTCGATTATTAATACTCTTCCGACGCAGCAACTTGAATAATTCCACAAAATCAATGGAATTTCACCCTTCGCGTTCGAATTACGACTCTAATTAAACAACACCATATTATTATTCGAAATAATTTTTACTTTGTGGTTTCTAAGCTGCTAGACCATTTTCTATAATAAAATCAAATACAGTGAAAATGTTATAGGCGTATAAAACATCAAGCACCGAGAATACGTTAGGTTAGGTTATTGCTTTTTAAATGAAGGCGAATGATTACCAATGTCAGCTGGTTCGTAAGGGATGCTATACCCGAAGCTTTAAGGGATGAAACTGCAATCACCGTAGCTTCTCGACTGAAAAGTCAAGATTTAGGTAGGTGAGATTAGGTGTGTGTTTCCCCGGTTTCGCGTCCATTGATCGAACGTCTTGGATCGCGGGGGTGGGTCCACCTATTTGCATAAATCGAGAGCCCGATGCTCCCCTAGGTTCAGGGTAGCTCGCAAGCCCTCCTCGCTCCTAATTTCTGGTTAAGGACTGGCTTGATTGGATGAATACATATCCGGCAGACCGTCGTTTGCGGAAGACAAATATGAATCACTGATTCAGCACCGGATGACGATGTTTCGACTCAGACTCGCCGACTAATTATGACAGTTTGATAGCGGCACCGTCGAACGCATCTGAATCTTGCAGTGGTTGCATGTGACGCGAGTTTCCGGCTTGAAAAATACTGGATCAATCAAAAATAATACAGTTTTACATGTTCGGAATGTTTTCACCCTTTTGAATCTCATGATCGTGACGAGGGCAATCGTGTTTGATGTAATTTCAATTAGAAAAGTGTCAAGAACATGTAAATAAACATCAGAACAAGCTAATAAGTATATTGTCATTCCCTTTTCTGATTTACGGGAATCTTTCAAACACAAATGTAGACAAAGCACTAGTGATTTCACAATGCAGCAGAGTCAGTTTAAGGGCAAGGAATACTTTCAGTACTATATTAGAGATGGAGTTACACCATGGTTCTCGGGTAGAGGTTTATCACGAGAATTTATTGTAACATTTAATCGTTGTAGAGCAAATCATTATCATCTTGCAGCATCTCTTTCACGACTACATATAATAGATGATTCCAAATGTAACTGCGGCAATGAGGTTCAAGATCTGAACCATATCATTTGGCAATGTACCTTGTTGGAATCTCAAAGAGTTGATCTCATGAAAAAATTAAGGAAGCTTAATTTGTTTCCACCTTTAAATATCATTGCTTTGTGAACCGAATATTGAGGCATGTTATTTTCCTTTCAAGTTTTTCAAGCAATGCAATTTAAAGATTTAAAGTTATGTACTTAATATGTTATATACTTAATGTGTTCTACTGTACCTACATTACTAATGTTCAAATGTAAGATGTATATTACTTATGTATAGCTTTATAACCCCCTATGGGGAGTTCTAATTAAGCTTTCAATAATAAAAAAAAAAACATGTAAATAACAATGCTTCCGGAACAATCTCGAAGGGGTTGAAATTGCGAGGGCGCTGCAACTCGAAAAGTTCGATCGTGGATCGAAATCGTGTTTGAATATTCCCGAAGCCAAAGGGTTGAACAGTCCGCAGACAATCGAGCCTTTCACAGTTCCGAGAACCCACCCCCGGTGGTCACCGCCGACGTCTCGGCCGCAGCGTCGTCGAGCAGCCGGCTCGGGGGATGTTGCGATTCCGACGGAAACCGCCGCCTAATTTCTAATTAAGGATCCTCCTCGATTAGCTGGCTGTCAGCGGAAGGGGTGGTTCGCCGCGGTGCACAGACCAGCCAGACGTGTGCCAACCCTCTCTCTCTCTCTCTCTCTCACACCCGCCCTGTCTCTCACCCTCATCCACCCCCAATGAATACACCATGGCGGTTGGGACACACGGTGCTGTGCTCGATGGCAATCATGGATTATTAATGCGCACGACACAGCGCTATTGATAGGTCGATAGTGCGCCATTACCACCCTCCGAAACCACCCTCGTCACGATGGACATGGGTTTGCTCCGAACCGTTTACACTGTTGCGCGACTGATAATATAACTTCCTCTTGAGCTGCGACCGATCCATCGATCCTCGGTGTCTACCTTGGAACCGCGGACGTTCCAGTAAATCCTGATACTCGCGCGTACTCCGACAAACGTTTATTCCGATGATCTACTGATGATCTACTGATCGAGACGATGAATCTTTCGTGTTTTCCAAGGATTTCAATTATTCAAAACTACAATTAATGTTGTTGGCCAACAACCGTAGTCCCGTTGAAAGCACCGGTTCTCGTTAGATCACCGAAGTTAAACAATGTGGAACGTGAACGGCACTAGGATGGGTGACCGTCTGGTAAAAAACCGGAAAGTGACCCGCCCGAGGTGTTTTTCACGTGTTGTTGGCAAAAGGTGGTTCGGAACCCACCATAAACAGTAGGTCTCGCTGAAAAGACTATGGTGAGAGTGGAAAGAGGAACAGGATTGGTAAATGAATTTGAAATCCTAAGGGGACCAAATATCATGTTACATTGTACAATTAATGTTCTTGGCGCACTGGTTCTCGATCAATTGTTGACGATAAGCAAATTTGCTTATTGTCCACATACCACCGGCATGGAACCAACATGTGGTTTCTTGACTCTAAAGAATTGAAATTAGTACATTTTTCTAAGTAAATATTCTAAATAATTCTAAGTTAATAATGTAAGGAATAAGCCGTATTTATTTGTAAAACAAGACACACAGATAACCAATCTTTGACAGACGTGTTTGTCGCGGGAGCTCGTTTCGATCTGATCTTCTTTTTATAATTCGTTGGCAATTACAATTTTAGAATTCTTCTGTTCCGATTCTCTATTTTATAAATTTAACTATACATAAGGTTGTCTGTTAATACACACATACATACATACATACATACAATACACACGCATCATTCGTACTTTAACCCTATAAGAAATTAGTGTTTTCTGCTTATTCGGAAAGGCATTTGCCTAATCATATATTAATTAATTGATATATCCAAGTGAGAAAAATGCATAAAAGGAATTATTACATACCTCTAACGAGGGTTCTGCGAAACTGGTGTCCAAGTCAAATTTAGCACAAGAATCTAAAATCGAAGAAGACAGTGATATATCCAGGTTATTAATTAATTGATAAATTCTTACAGACGCAATACTGAAAATTTACACTCTTGAAAATGGTCTAAACTTAGACCGAAACGTTGAATTAAATTTCATGTAATATTTTGCGAATTTGCTTATTGTCTCCAATTGATCGAACCAGTGCGCCAATAACATTAATTGTAGTTGTGAACGATTGTCGATCGAGATACAGAGAACTGATTTCAATTATTACTCGGCTAAACACAGTGTTACTAAATGAAAACCAGCTTAATTGCGAAGCTTTCCACGTATCAGTGCTGCAGATATGAGCGAGCTCTAGATAAGGAGTATATCGTCAAACGTTAATCTCGATGCATTAATTATATACAAGGAGCACTGTCTACGTTTGTTCGTGATCACGCAATTTTCTCACGTAATTTCTTCTCCCATGCGAACAGCAGCACTGAAATGACCCGCACGACAGGATTCGATTGCTCTTGCCCCTATCATCGAGGAAATTGATATCGATTACGAAGATCACGCCCCTTGTTCTCCGTAATTCGTCTCCGCAGCTTCTTCGAAATTGTTTCGACGCCACTCCTCCGATTACATATTGTGCCGACGGCGTCTGCAGAGTTTGTGTTCCATGCAAAATTCCAGCATCTTGTTTATTCTATATTCTCAAAACATCACGAAATCCATATTGATCCGTTTGTTTATTAAAAACTAGCTGACCCGACAGACGTTGTGCTGTCCAAACTTCGATTTTGTTTGCGATCGACATCCGTCGTTCGAATCGTGAGTTATGGTCTTGAGTTCATACAAAAATCCCATCGAAAAAAGCACTTACATTTCTTCCTGTATTTTCCATTTTTCCCGGGCAACTATTACGAACATTTTTCTTTTTTAAATTAGCCAAATCAGTCTCAGTGATGCGCTTACCAACGAACAGCATTTAATTTTTATTTATATTACCTAACCCAACAGACATTGTCCTGTCCAAATTTCCATTTTGTTTCACGAGAATATTGTAAATTCCTATTGAAATGTGTAAATTCTTATTGAAATATTGATTAAAAGCTGCAACGTTCGTTTTTTTTTTGTTGTATTGAAATATGAGTCAAAAAGCACTTTTAGTTTTTCCCGAATTTTCCATTTTTCCGGGCAACTTTTCTAAGTTTTCTTTCCCTAAAACCTTGTTCGAATCATTATAAACATTTTTTAAAGAAAATTAGCCCCATCGGTCCAGCCGTTTTCAAGCGATGCGCTTACCAACGAACAGCATTTAATTTTTATTTATAAAGAACAGGGGTCGGCAAACGTTTTTTGGAAAGGGCCAGATCGTAAAATTTTTAGGCCTAGTAGGCCATAGAGCAATAGGAAACCAGGGGTTTCAAATGTTTTTAAATGTTTTTACAATAAAAAAAAGAGAAAGATGAAAGACTACTTGTCTAATATCAAAGAAGGGACATGCACAAAAACTAATGATACAAACGATATGTTGTTATCCTACAATCCTGCGTAGTTGCTTTTTAAATTTTGGAAAGACTCAATCAAAAATCAATACGATTATGTGTTACGATTATATTATCAATACGATAGCGCTCGAGTCTGCAATAATGCGATTCATTGGATTAATTAATCCATAAATAGATCTTGCACGTTCAGGTACATGGAAATTGATTTGCGTAGGTAGAAAGTGTCGAGCAATATAATTATTAATTAGATTAAAAAGCAGACAATGTTTCCAGGTTTATTTTAGATAATATTGTGGAGTAATCATGATCAAAGAACGACATAAGATTATTTAGCTTGTATGAACAAAACCTGAGAAATTTATGCTGCACTCTATCGAGCGTAATTTGATTTATATTGAATTGTTTCATATAAAGAACAATATTAACCTCGCGCATCGGATTCAAAACAGGTGGCGGGCCGTAGTTTGCCGACCCCTGATACTGAAGATTGCCGAAGAAGTTCTTCTTCGGGCGTCCAACAAAACGAGTACAGCGATTTCCCGTCGGAACGAACGGTCAACAATAACAAAGATAATAACAATAAACCTGGTTACTCTGTGGAAACATGGTGGTAGATGCCGTCCAACAAATTTCAACTTTTTTCATGTTTCCATATAACTGTTGGGTGGATCTTATAGAGTTTTTCGCGCAGATTCCAAATCTGGTCTTAATTTTTCAGAGAAATTAAAAAATATCATCAAAAAATAGTGCAAAAGTGGTGCCTCTCCGTCTTTTAACGATTGTTTAAAAATATTTAAACAATCACAATGTATTACTATAGCACATCGCTGGATTCGGGAAAGTCTAGAGAATCTTTCGCTGTAAAGAACAATACAATATCTTCTATAATAACATCACAATATTTGTTCAAAGTCGAAAAACGTGTCTTTTTTTCAAACTCATGTTTCTCAAAAACTGTGCATGTAGGAGAAAAATTAAGACCAGATTCGGAATCAGCGCGAAAAACTCTATAAGATCCACCGAACAGTTATATGGAAACATTTTTGTTGTTGGACAGTGTAATCGCATAATAAGCGGTTCCGCGAACGGAGACAGTGCCGTAGAGAAGAAGAGTGGATCGAGAGTGTGCGGCGGAGGGGGCCGAGGGGTAGAACGCGGACACGACGCGCTCCTCCGCTTAATGAGTGCTCTAATGAACACGTAGTGTACGTATTGCCTGATGTCGGCGATCAATTAATAGACCGGTTACGGTTATCGCGAATTTACCGACGGAATCCGGATATTAGCGACTCCCGGATCGCGTTCACTCTGCGATACGGCGAAAAGGGACGAACGGGAGGCGCAAGGGGAAGCTTGCAAACTCTCTTGCTCGTGTAATCACACTAGCTCACGCGAGCCTGCGTCCCCCTGCCACCACCCCCTTCCGGCGAATTTGAATATCTTCAGGCCTCGAGGATTTACGGGACCGTGATCGCCACGCATTCGTTCCTTTTCCCTTTTCTTTATTTTTAATACTGTTACGTCCTAAGGTGAACGTTTTGAGATAAAATATAAGTTTAAAGATTTTAACCCTTTGCACTCGGAGCTATTTTAAATGGAAAATTAAATATTCCTTCCGATCTAGAATATTTCCATACCTTATGATTTTTGTTTTTAATTTTTCTCGACCGCCATATTAGATAATAGGAATTTTTAGTTTAATTTTTGCAATTTTATGGATATGAAATTGGTACATTACCTTATACAGTACCTAAATGTTTAGTAATTGATTATTTAATAATGTAAATAATATTTTGAAGAATGGTACAGCAATTTTTAGTGGTGCCTCAGAGGGGACAGCCGAGTGCTAAGGGTTAATATAAGATATAACACAGTTTTTGGAAGCTACCTGCATTCAACGGCTTTGGTTTTGGTAATTGAGGATTTGTTAGATCCTTAGATCTAACTTTAGTTAGATAGATTAAATGGCTTTATTTGTGGATTTGGAACGTAGAAATTGAAGTCGGGTATTTAAAATGATTTGAAATGTATGATTTTTGATAAAGAATTGAACAAAATATATTTTAATTGTAAATTAATATTTTTGTTAATATTTTTATTGTAAATTGATAGTATTTACCGAGAGTTGATTTTGCTTGTATGTAGAACTCGGCAGAGTTGGGCAAAAAGTAATTTCAATTACAATTACAATTACTTACCAATTACTGTAATTTGTAATTGCAGAAATAAAATTACAATTACATGCAATTATTTCGGCTCAACCAGTAATTGTAATTGTGGACCACAATTACAATTACAGTGATTCGAAAAGTAATTGAAATTACCAATTACAATTACATGTAATTGTAATTGTGGTCCGCAATTACAAATTACAGTAATTGTTTTCTTAAACCACTAATTTTTATGTTTTGGACCATTTAGCTGTTTTCGTATTGAAATTGTAGTCCACATTGCTCATGTAATTGCAGATGTAATTAATTACTCATGTAATTAATTACTGCCCAACTCTGGAACTCGATTTCTTGGTTTGCTTTTTTTTTTATAAACGATTCAAAGTTCGCTTATCGTTGAGGATGTTGAAGACGATGATGTTGCTGATGTTAATAATGATGATGATGATATTCCGGCAGGTGTACACGCCTTTAACTTCAACTTCGCTAAACTCAACTTGCTTGAATCGTTTCGTGCGACTTGCAAATGAAACGGCAGTCGTCTGAATGAATTGTCACGTTTCGCGAAGTCGTTCGAAGTTGCAGTAAAAGGGAATTCGTTGGTGAAACAACTTCATCGGATAATGTAGTGACTAATGTTAACCGTGAATGCACGCAGGCTTGAGTTCCGGTTTTTCCTTTTTCCTTCCGAAGCAGATCGAAGTCTCGATCGGTACCACCGGTTTAACGACCGGCGTTAAACGTTGCCCCGCACGGTTTTATCTGAGAGGCCACCGACAGTGAACGATGCTGCGCGTTTATGCCTCGTCGTTTCGTACTTTGTGAGCGTAATCGTCGGCGATGCGACGATAGATTCAGTTTATGAGCCGGTCTTGGAAGTTCTCGGCAGCGTTTACTCGATTACATTCACTGTACCATAAGTCTCTGGGCGAAACTTTCGTTTATAGCAAAAATTAGAATTCGTGTTTTTCTATATGAATTAACCCAAGTTCTCTCAGACATTCTAATGTCGAGTCAAAATCTTTCATTTTATTAACAATATAAAACAAATTTAAATGACTCATTGTTAACCTATACAACTTATACAACTATAAAAGCACTTCACAAACTCTCGCATCACACAGACGCATGCGCACAGCACAAACATAAAGTACAAAGTCAGTAAGTCAGTAGTCGGTAAGCTAGAGCGCAACATTGAAATGATAAAAAAATTTTTTTCGAAACGGGAGAAAGCCTTCTGGCAATCGTCATTTTAGTAAAAAAAGAACCGATTTTCAAAATTTCATCGAATTCTGATTTTTCCTATAAACGGAAGAACAGCCAGTCTCTGCCGAAGCAACTTTCCGCTATCCTCGTAGTTGCCGAAAAGCTTCGCGAATTACGAAAAATGAAAATTCGGTCAACAATGGCGTCTCGATCGCACGTAGCCGTTCGAACAGCAGAAAGCAGGGGGGTGAAAAGGCAATTCCGTGGAAATGAGAACCGGTGCGACGCACAGTGTGACGTTTCGATCATTTAGGGGCATTAAATTCTTAATGATGTCGTTTCTTTTTTTTTTATCATGTATTTTGCTAACACTACTCAAAATATGATGATTTCTAATCACTTTAACATTACTTTTGTTGTAGTGGCCGAATATACGTATTTTAACTCTTGCAAATTACTGTGTGATTGGGTATTTCAAGTTTCCTTAATATATTTTGTGGTTTCTTCAGTCATATCTGCATTATCCTATGTCCGTAAAATAAAAGAATATAATGCATCAAGTCGATCCTCTTTTGTGCTTGAACACCAAATGTCGAATAAGGTACCTCTAGAAATACTAGAATTCTGCCTACATAAAATCAAAACTTCGATATTAAATGAAGAATGAAATTCATATTCGCTAAACAATGAAAAGTGTTCTCCAATTTTGTATGGTAATCGTTTGTTACTAGTCATAAATTATATAGGGTTAGATTAGGTTAGGTTATTTTGTGGTTTCTTCAGTCATATCTGCATTATCATATGTCCGTAAAATAAAAGAATATAATGCATCAAGTCGATCCTCTTTTGTGCTTGAACACCAAATGTCGAATAAGGTAGCTCTAGAAATTCTAGAATTCTGCCTACATAAAATCACAACTTCGATATTCAATGAAGAATGAAATTCATATTCGCTAAACAATGAAAAGTGTTCTCCAATTTTGTATGGTAATCGTTTGTTACTAGTCATAAATAATATAGGGTCTCTAAAGTATTTTCACCATTTGTATAGGCAGTAGAGTTCATTCGAGGCTTATTTTTCATATCTGAATGCGATAAAAAGTTACAAACAATATCGATTCTGGGTTACGGAGGTATTGCTTTCAAGGTAAGAGTAAATACGAAATTTAAAATAAAAAAAATATTCAATTTCGGAATTGAACGACCCTAAATGATCGAAACGTCACACTGTGCGACGTATCCCTGAAGGGATCGGTGAAACAAAAAGAAAGGGAGGTGGAGAAAAGGGCCGAACAAAAATAATACACGGGCTGCGAGCGAGGGTGGCCGTTCTCCGGGTGTTTCCTGTAAAAATCGAAGCGCGGGCAACCGTGAAACCCGGCCGAGCCGAGTCCGCGTTTGGTTTGATGAGGATTCTGGCCGGAAACCAAAGCATGAACCGTTTATTGCGACCACCTGCGCCACGGTCTTACGTGAGACTCGCTAATCCACAATCTGAGAGTACGCCGAGGCGTCTCGTCTTTCGTAAGTACCGGTTCACAGTCGCGTGGGAACTCGCGGCCTATCCGTGTAACCTAACATCGCCTATTCGCCCTCCCCTTTACGCCTACTTTCGATCGACGCTGTTACCGCCACCCCTGGAACGATGGGTCCTTTATAGGGTTTGCAATACCGGTAAAGGTAACATTTTTTATTATTATTATTATTATTATTATTATTATTATTTTAAACGGACCGAAATCCGTTTATACAAATGTATGCAGTATTATACAGGGTGTCCCAAAATTACCCTAGGAGCCGAAAATGGGATGTTCCTTGGGTCATTTGAAGCGACATTTTCCTTAACAAAAATGTTATCCGTGGCTTTGTTTAGGAGTTATTAACGAAAAACACTTTTGGTAAAATCGGCTCGGCGCGCCAACTGTCCATTGGCCGACTGTGCCAACTCGCGTCTAGGTCGCGCTCTGATTGGTCCGTATTTTTCGTTAATAACTTCTAAACAAAGTCGCGGATAACATTTTTGCAAAGGAAAATGTCGCTTCAAATGACCCAAGGAACCTCCTATTTTCGGCTCCTAGGGTAGTTTTGGGACACCCTGTATAATATGAAAGAAAAGAATCTTAATCTTAAGTCTTAATCGAAAATTTACATAATTATGAACAGCGCGAAACTAAGCAAATATAGGTACTATTAACGAATAGTACAGCGCAATTTCGTTTTGAATGGCTGTAACGTGCCATTGAAAAAATCAATATTATTATTAAATGTGTGTTGAGCTAGCAATAATGCGATTTAAAGGATTTATTGCTCCATATGAGGATTTGCATTTCATTGTTTGAAATCCTGCTCTATTTCTCAAAACACGTGTCAGGTACATAGAAATTAATTTGCCTGAGGAGTGCGGGACAGTCTATATTATTATTTATCAAATTAAAGATAAAGCTCAGGTCAGAAACTGTTCTACGATCAGATAATGTTTCGAGGTTGACTGTGTTTGATATTTTAGAGTAATTATGATCAAAGATTGACATTGGATTGTTTGTCTTATATGCAGAAAACCTGAGGAATTTATGCTGCACCCTCTCTATCACGATTTTTTCTCGATCGCACTTGAAATATTATAATAAAGTACCCTGCACTAATCATATGGAAAATCTATCCCGGTTAAATCAGTTGGATTTTTTATAGCAGGCATTCAAAACGAAATTGCGCTGTACTATTCGTTAATAGTTTATAGACTTAGAATTAGTTTCGCGCTGTCCGTAATTATGTAAGTTTTAGATTAAGACTTAAGATTAAGATTCTTTTCTATACTACATAATAAAAATGAAATGCTGTTCGTTGGTCAAGACATCACGTGAGAACGGCTGGACCGATTTGGCTAATTTTTCTTTTTAATGTTCGTTGTAGTCCGAATCAGGTTTTTAGGGAAAGAAAAATTGGAAAAGTTGCTCAAAAAAATGGAAAATTCGGGGAAAAATGAAAGTGTTTTTTTCTATGAGATTTTTGTATGAACTGAAGACCATAACTCACGATTCGAACGATGGATATGCATAATTCTTTTTTTGTTTTGTTCGTTATAGTTCTGGAAAAGCTTCCAGAAAAAAAATATTCGAGACAATCACAAAGGAAAGTAGGAAAATTCGGAAAAACAGGAAAAATCATAATTTTTGAAACGGTGCAAGTATTATTGGTTCCCAATAAGAAAAACATTGATGTCAACGAATTGAATTTCAAGATTCAAATTGAAATTGCTTCGCAAACAAATTTATTAAAACTGGACAGGAAAACGTCTGTCGGGTCAGCTAGTACTATATAAACTGCATACATTTGTATAAAATGACTTAGGTCCGTTTAAAATAAATAATAATAATAATATGTTGTAGCTTATGATCTACTGAAGAAAAGATGTAATGGGCACAAAGTTGAATAATGGACAGTTATCGAGTTATAATCAGTGAAATATGACAAATTCGTGCTGCCGAATACTCAAATCTCGGGAGTTTCGGTGTACCGGTACACTGCAATCCCTAGTCCTGTAGTTAATTCAGTAAAACGCATTCGGTGCGATCGTCGGGAAATATTATTCCAGTACATTGTTGCGAAATAAATTTGCTTTTCATTCGTAAATCGATGGTGCCTATAAACACGGGACTTTATATCGAGAAGCTAGCTCATTAAAATTCTCTGGATCGGTTATCAGTTTCGGATTCGATAAGAGCGTCGATCGTATATTCAGCAATGTACAATTTATTCTCGAAAAATTACGGTCTCGAGTATACAGAACCTCCGGCAAACATTCCACCGATGAAATCTATTTGTCCGGCGGAACGTTTGATTTCTCAACGATCAACGATACGGTTGATCGCGCGCGCGCGCGCGAACCAATATCAATTGAAATTTAATGCGGTCAGGAGGGTTTTGCAGTATTTGTCACGACGCCTCAGACAAAATAACAGTTATTAATAGCGGCATTAATTATACCCGATATTAATTAACTGCGCATCCACGCTGTTACGATTTTATATCGAGGAGACTAGCAACGCGACGCCTACGTGTGCACACCCACATTATACTCGGAGCATCGATAAAACTATAATTGTAATTATTTCGTTAATCGCGAATCGACCGTTCGTTGCTCTAATTACCAGAATATCCCGAGAATCGTCGGGGACAGGGATTACAATGTTCGAAACTCGTGCGACGAGAAATTCTAGTCAATTATCGATCCGCGTCGGGACGACAAACGGAGAGAAAGAGAGAGGAAACCGGAAACGCGGACAAGAGTGGGCGTCCGAGGAGCTGCCTTTTCCATGGCCGAGGGAGCCTTTCTAGGTCGGAACCACCGTTTTTCCTTTCATCGTCTGCCCACGGACCTCTGGCAATTGGCATTTTGTCGCTCGATATGAAAAACATCTTCCCATCGATCTCTTCCTCACGCCGAAAAATTAAGGATGTTCTGGAGGTATATAAAAACGCGATAAAATCTTTGAAAATTTGATAAGATATAATTCTTACTAAATTAATGCAATTACCAATGTTTGGGTTCGATTCGCTACACCGTTTAATATTTATAGCAACTTAAAGTTTGCACATTTTAACACGTGTTCTTATGGAGAATTCATAAAATTCCACTTCAAACCCTATTCAAACCTTGAAGAAACGCAACTAGAAACTCCAGTTTTTTGTTTCGCAGCTTTTAATCGATATTTCAATAGGAATTGACATTATCGTTGTCTGCAAAATCGAAATAAAGCATTTCTTTGTTTGCACATTTCCAATAGCTTTTCATAAATTCACAAAACAATCGCAAACAAATTTATATCGACCGCAACATGCAACAGCTACATACAAACGTCTTTCATCCTTTAAAAATGGTCATAACTACTTAATACAGTAAAATTAGTTAACATTGTTCAATTGTCACCTACTTATTTTTAATTCCATGTATAATTCTGAAACGTCTAAATCGTTGAACGTGAAATGTTACTGGATGCTAAAAGAAAATATATGCATCAGAATTTGTGTGGAAAGTTGTCAGAATTCGAGTTCCGGGGGTTAAAATTGGGTTTGTGTCGCGAAAGGTTTCGTGGCCATTTTTCCCGGCGATTTCCGTTCTTACCAACAATCTATGGATCCCGGCGTCCACGTCGGACGTGTGGGAGGTCGCCGATGACATGACGCGATGTAACCGCGACGTAACGCAATGCACGCTGGGAAGTCGACACGGGGCGCGAACCATGTAAAAGAAACGACGGACAAAGAGGCTCGAGAGAAAGGAAACTTTTGTACACACGGCCTGCTTTCCGAACGACAGCCGATGACTGATTTCCTCGAGGGAGACTGATGTCCTCGTGATCAATAACACGTCTTCGTGATCCCGGCCCCGGAAGTGTCGCATTCGCAACGGTATAATAACAAATCATTGGTAATCATACCTGTAATTGTTTAGTTTCGCGCGGTCCATTCTTTTGTAAATTTTAGTTAACACTTAGGTTAAGATTTTAGGTTAAGACTTTCTTTTTTCTTTTTTTTGTTATGTCTTCTTTTTGTTTTTATCAGTTATACTGTAAAAACTGTATACATTTGTATAAAAGGACCTCGGTCAGTATATAATAATAATGATAATAATAATAATAATAAAACGAACTAAAAAGTACAAAATAATGTTTCCTAGTTCCATACAGATTCCCAACACTGTACTGATAGTCCTAAAAATTTGTAATTGTGAATTGTTGAATAGCTGTGAAAATACTTGTAAGATTTAAAACGAAAAACGTGAGGCGCATGCAATAGATAATTGATGCATAAATAGTTCACCTAAATCACTAAAAAATTTATTTCTCCGCAAATGATATGGACTGTTGTGTGAGTTTTCTCAACGGCAGCTACTCTCTACACTCCTTACTATTATCTTGCGCCCCACGTTTTTCCTTTTAAATCTTACAAGTATTTTCACAGCTATTCAACAATTCACAATTACAAATTTTTAGGACTATCAGTACAAGATTGGGAATCTGTATGGAACTAGGAAACATTATTTTGTACTTTGTAGTTCGTTTTTAAAAACGTGGTATTTTTGAAAAATTTATTTTTATTTACATAATTATTTTCTGCTTTCTAGTCTTATGTATGTGAAAGTTTTCAATCGATTTTTAACATTTTGTACCACGTTATGAAATTATAACAGAGACATGTACTAAATTCAGACAGTATTGCGACCGCGACATATCGAAAACAAATGCAAGCAGTAACGGTGTAACGATTCTTTCACTTGGTAAAAGAAGCGATGACGCACTACAAATCGTCGCGCAGCGACGTACTATTTATCATATACTCAGCTCCGTCGGGACGAAGTGGGTCCGTGGAGTGGGGACAAGTCAGAGTGCGCACGCATAGTAGAGAACGTTATCGCGCGGAGTGGGGATCGCTGAACGCGATCACGTAGGTTTCGCGGGGAGGTGGAGAGGAAAAATATTTAATCG
The DNA here is from genome assembly GCA_916610235.2 of Lasioglossum morio. Lineage (NCBI taxonomy): Eukaryota > Metazoa > Arthropoda > Insecta > Hymenoptera > Halictidae > Lasioglossum > Lasioglossum morio. The sequence continues at coordinate 2,411,085 of OU744323.1, forward strand.
TTATTGCTCCGAAACGGATAGAATTAAAAAATTTTTTTTTTGAATAATGCATTGTCATCCATTTCTGAGCCTTATGCCCGATTTCAAGTCTCTAGCTCATCAGGAAGTTAGTTTAAAATCAATTGCAAAATTTGCCACCGAACAAACAAACAAACACACAAACAAGAAAGCGAGCTAATAAAAACGTGGTAAAAAGAAACATCATTTTTAAACATAATTTTCATTCAATCAAACAACTTCTAAAACATGTATCATAAAGACACCAAAAATTATCATTGATTCAATATCGTAGATCATAGATCAATTATCAAATTATCATAGATCAATTCAGAGGATTATTATTATTCAGAGATAATGAAAAATAAACGTGACCGTGCTAACGAAGTGAAATCATTTCATTTTCTCTATTCAGAGCGGTTTTGACATCCGCGTAACACTATATTCTCGGTCTCTGACATTTCATGTGTTACGTCCTAAGGTGGACGTTTTAGATTGATTTTGCAAGTTAAACGATTTTATTATAATAATATAGGGATACAACGCAGTTTCGAACCTACCTGCATACACCGGCTCCGGTTCGGGAAATTGAAGATTTCTTAATATATTTTTATATGTTGGTGAAATCGACGTTAGGTGCAGACTTTAAAAATGATTTTAAATTTAAATTTGATTTAATACAACAAGAGTATATTTTAACTAATCAAATTCAAGGTACATACAGTTATAAATTTTCGTTTTACGAGCTCGCAAGAGGGTTAGTGGTACGGATGTTATTTGGTGTGTGACTCTCCACGAGCCACACAAAGAACTCCCCGAATCGTTAGTTGCAGTATATTAGTATCATTATTTTCTACTTTCTACTTTCATGTGCGCGCATCCGGGATATTTTTCGATTATTGTAAGCGGTTACATTAGCAGTAGTTGCATAATTGAAAAAAAAATTTTTTTAAAATTTAAAAAAACAAAAATTTTTTTTTTAGATTTAAAAAAAGAAATTTTTTTTTAAATATGTCTATATATATATATATATATAGTTACGTTTGCTTCTTCGGAGGATACGCCTCTTGTATAAATTGCAATGTTGAATCAACTCCTTTCGAAAAAAACTAAAAAACTACTTGACCAAAATGGACCAAAATCTAATCAGCTCTAAGTTACAGCGGGGCACATCGATTGCATCATTCATCATTCTGATCGCGTTGTTACTTTTTCAGAAAACGTTAACGAAAAATTTGATACCATAGAAACGGACATACGCACACACACACACACACACACACACACACACACACACACACACACACACACACACACACATACCGACATTTTGATAAAAATAGTCTCAAACGACTCCAATGACCATGAAACGTGGAGATCTGCTAAAAAATCGATTTTCGATTTTCGGGGTAATTACAGTAACTTCCCTATAAATCGGGAAGTTAAAAATAGACTACTAATCTCCACGTGAACACAGTCTGACTTTGACAATTTTTCAAAAAACAACCACTCCCATTTCGACAGAACTTCCGCGGATATTTTTATCGTAAAACATCCACAATTTGTTCGGACGACCAAACACTCGACGAAAGAAAAGGCTCGCAGTAAAAATCGAAGTTGCGACTGTAAAAAAGATGCGGTCAGGATTATTCTTCTGAAACCGCAAGCAACATCGTCGAAGACGATGCTTCAACTTCTGCGGATCGATCTCTTCGTTCTCCGAAGACTATTTCCGGTTTCACATTCGGACCGCACTCGAGCCACTTGTCCAAAGCTTTGCGGCAAGAATACCATCGGCGGAAAATAGAAACGACTGGTGGAGAAATGCATGTCGACAACTGTGACTCACGATCACGGTGCTCGGCAACAGCAAAATTTCCGCGATCGAGTTCGACAAAGAACTTCATTGGCGAGAGCACGCCGCGGCGCCCCGGTTGTTTCATAAATATTCAGCTGCTCGATTTTGCACGCGTTAGGGCCGGCTCTAATAACAGGCGATTACCGGGCGTACCTCGCTTTTACACGCAACATTGTCTCCATTTATCCCATTTCGAAGCCCCTCAATTTGCTAATCAATTGCTACTTTTTGCCCAGCGACTTTTTTTTGCGACCACTGGAATCCCGGTTTGTTTCGCCGAGCTGCGAGTTATCATTACTACAAAATACGCAAAAACCGTTCAATTTGTGCTCACAGAAATCGATAGTATTTTTATTTATTACCCACTTGATATTTTTATACATACGTTTGCTATCATTCGATAAATTTTAACATCGTTCGTATTAAAAACGGTTTAATCGGTGCACGAATTCGATCAGAATCTCTGGCTGGGGTGTTTGTGAAAGATCGACAGTATCGTTCGAGTAACGTTGAAACGGCGCTGAACAACGAATAAAAATAACAAAAAAAAAAAGAAATCGTTGATCGATCGACGCGCGACGGCCAGCGACCGAAAATGTTGTTTTCTTTTTTTTTTTTTTTATTGAACGGACGAGGAGAAAATATTTTTGATCATCGGTGTGCACAGCTGAACACGCCGGGATTAAAACGGGCAAATGATCCATCGTAGATCACATCAGCGACCGTGAAAACGAAAAATCGCGCTTACGGTCGTTTATTTACGTATACATTTTGTTCGCTCGTTTTATTTCGCAACGGTTTCGATCGAGCCTCGCGATGGGCGACGGTTTAAGTGGAAGGGGATGAGAAAGGAGGGGGTTGGGTAGCGAGAAAAATCACCGCGAAAAATGACCTCCATCGGGCGAATTGAAATTTCGCGAAATAAAGCCTCGCGGTTTGCTCGACGCGCGTGTTCGATGCACATCCGATGGGACGCCTCTCTCGTTCGCCGATTAAATTTTCGTTCGGGCATGCATATGGCTGATAAAATTTCATCGTGTTTCCCTCTTCCTTCCTCGTTCGCTCTTTACCGCAATTTCTTTTTTTTTCCCCGGCCGCTGTTCCGACCTATTTTCCTCCGTTTACAGGCGGCGTGTTTCGGGACGCGGCGCGACGCGGAACAGAGGTTTTTAAACCCGGCGATACGCGAAACAAATAGACAGATGCTTCGCTTGTTCCATTGAATCCGATAGTCGGCCGTGTAATCGAAATGGCGGCCGATCGCACGCGCGCCACCGTCAGCCGAAAAATCGATCAGCTGTTTCGCTGGGAACGGCTCGTCTTTTTTACCCTGACCAGCCTATTTTTCAATTCCGAACCCTATCGCGAAATATCCCCGTGTTTGCCGTTCTAGTTAACCTTTCCTCCGCCATCATCGGCACTGATCAAACATTTTATTTTTTTTCGACATCGAACTCTCCAGTTTCCGGCATCGAAATATTTTTCCCGTGATTCAGCGATGTTTCGGGAACGTTGTTATATTTTTTTCCCGAGGCGGCCTCGCACTTGTTGCGTTCCGTGAACATTTTCGAAACGCTGACATTTAGGCACACACAACTTCTGCCATGACATTACTACTGCTAATCAATTTGTCAATTAAAATTTCTCCTTTCAATTCCAGTCGATAAAACACTCGGTTTCAGTCCGCGAAAAATCCTTAAACTCATCGTGGTTTCTCCCGGAATACATAATTCAATGGTTTTCAAAACGCAGACCTTTTCGGTAACAAAATTTCTACGCTGAAATTACTCCTGCTAATCAATTTGTCAATTAAAATTTCTCCTTTCAATTCCTGTTGATAAAACACTCGGTTTCAGTCCGCGAAAGATTCTGAAACTCGCCGTGGTTTCGCTCGAAATATATAATTCAGTCGTTTTCAAAATACTGTCCTTCTCGTAGACACAATTTCTGCGCTGAAATTACTCCTGCTAATCAATTTGTCAATTAAAATTTCTCCTTTCAATTCCTGTTGATAAAACACTCGATTTCAGTCCACGAAAGATCCTCAAATTCATCGTGGTTTCTCCCGGAATACATAATTCAATGGTTTTCAAAACGCAGACCTTGTCGGTGACACAATTTCTGTGCTGAAATTACTCCTGCTAATCAATTTGTCAATTAAAATTTCTCCTTTCAATTCCTGTCGATAAAATACTCGGTTTCAGTCCGCGAAAAATTCTTAAACGCGCCACGGTTTCACCCGAAATGCATAATTCAGCCGAACGAACGTGGGCCCGGCCGTCCACGATGAAACATGCAATTCCCTGTAAACGCACGAGCCAGCAATCGGCAGATCCGACTGGTAAATGCGAATAATAAAGGTTGCAAAACCCATTTGTATCGCCTCTATTATTTAAAACGTGAAATTCTCACGTCGACGGCTTCGCGAGCGTTTGCGAAACCGTGAATTCTGAACAGTTACGGAATAAATGTGAACAGTGTGGTGCGTTCGTGCAAAATTACCGAAGGCTAAAACTCCGTAGGAAGTTTGAACGGTTCGTTAACAATTAATTCTGAGAAGCTTACGGTGGCGGTGGCCGGTAACGCGATTCCCGCGCGCGGAATTTCGCGAAAAGTTCTCGGCGAAAGAAAGGGCGCGGGATGTGCTTTGGGTGGTAACGGGGACAGCTTTGCGAGTCTCAAAGAGACCGGTAAGAACAGTCCGCGGAGGAGTCCGCTCGAGGAACACAAATCTCGCGGCGGGAAGATCAAAAAGTGCGCGGCCGCGTATAAAACCGTCAACTTCCTGGCACAATGTTGAAAGATAGAAAAGGATAGTGGACGAGAACCGTTCGTGGAAGAGGGAATGGAAATGGGAGACGAGCAAAACGTCTGGCCGCGGTGTGCAATCACTTTTTAAATAACGCCGGAGAAATCGAGGCATGAATCACGCGGAAAGACAGCCGCGCGGGAACGGAGAAAAGAGAAAGAGAGAAAGAGAGAGAGAGAGGGGGGGGGGGGGGCAGAAACAAAGGACCTCCTCGGCCCAAAAACTGCTCGAGCGATCGATACACGGCCACGATACTCGATATATTGCAGAGAAGCAGCCGGAGAGGATGTTGCAATCAATGCTTCCGGTCCGTGGCACGTAGGGGAACGTTTTTCCTGCTCGGAATAAAGCCTCGAACGCTCTTCTTTTTCTTGTTCCCTAGCTGTTCCAATATTTTTATCCTCGTTTGCCCCACCCGAAAGTTCATGGTGTTTGTTACGATCGCAGTTTCTCGTAATATTAAAGAGAGGTTCTGCGTGGTATTTCATTGAATCGACAGCTCGACACCTTTTTTGCCGTAACGAATTTTAGTTGATTTAACACTGTTTACAATGACTACGACTGTTCGTGAACTGGAATTTTTACTTCTGTCTCGTATTGAATATCTTGCTTTCGGAATACTGTCTGTCAAACACTGTTTTTACACTTAAATCTAGTAATATTCATGGATTACGTTACCTCCTTAAGGGGATATTTCATCAACAAATCGGTGTTTGCGGGAAACAGTTGTTTGTCCTTATGAGAACATATTTTGAGCTGCACAAAGGTTCATTTGATAGAGGAAGCTCAGCTCATGATTTCAGTAAAAAAATCGTTTTGTATTAGAAAAATACATGGGAACCTGAGGGTGGTTGTGTCGATTTTTGTCCCCAACTTTGGACGCTCATATCAAATAGATATAAACATAATCTCGTTAGATCGTGAACTGACGCGAAGCGCGATCAACCTTCCTCTTTAGAATGAGCCCTCACACAGCTCGTAACAAGCTCGCATAACGACAAACAACAGTTTCCCGTAAACACTGTTTTTACCCTTAAATCTAGTGATATTCATGGATTAAGTTACCCCCTTCAGGGGGTAGAGTACCCACGTAACATTACTAGAATCTAACTAGATTTTGGGCCCAAAACAGGGGTTTACGCGTTGTCGTTTCAAGTCCTCATATGATTATACATATTTTGAGCTGAGTGAGGGCTCATTCGAAAGAGGAAGGTTAAACGCAGTGCGCTCTTCTCATGTTTTTTTTAGATGATGTTTATATGAAGTAATATTAGTGTCCAAAGTAGGCAAAAAAATGAAGAAAAATTCCGGAGATTCTAATGTATTTTTCGTTCACAAAAAGATTTTTCTCGCGAAAATATCGAGAAGAGCGCACTGCGTGTACCTTCCTCTGTCGAATGAGCCCTCACTCAGCTCAAAATATAATCATATGAGGACGTGAAACGACAACGCGTAAACCCCTGTTTTGGGCCCAAAATCTAGTTAGATTCTGGTTAGATTCTAGTAATGTCACGTGGGTACCCTACCCTCCTTAATGAGGGTCCCGAAAACGATGGTCCAAGGATGTGCAATTCGAGCCTCGGACTCTCACGTATTGCACGGCTGGCTATCACGTGAAAGTGTCAGGCCTTAAATTTATTAAAAGAGAAAAAAGAAAGGTGCTGGCCTCCTCGAGACCCTTGTAGAAGTGTCCCGAGGAGCCAACGGTAATTTGTTATGGACTTTTCTATGCATGTCATGACACATGGAATAATTGAACGTGTCTTCTAACGGGACCCCATGAGGGAGCTAAATAGAACATTGGTCAACGTTCGCTGTCTGTAGACAACGAATTTTCCCTTCTCGCTGACGCTTGACATTGGCTTGGTTAGGGTTTGGAAGAGACTCGGAACTCGAAAAAATATTTTCGAAACAGCGTAGGGTGTGTAAGCGAAAAGAAACTTCTCCGCTCGAGGTTCTTCTTTCTAGGACCGGTGCCTGTGGTCTGCTAGAGGGAAAGGGAGGCGAGAAGAGCAAGGATGAGAGAAACTCGATTCCCTTCGCGCAGCGAGAAGTCGCTAGGGGCAGGTCGCCGCTTTGTCCGGGAACCGGTCGACGTGCCTACCAGAAAGCAGACACGCATCGATCCTCGAATCCCAGCTCCAGTCGAACGCTAAACGCCTCGATCCAGGACATTCTCCTGAAAAAATAATACCGTTGGCTATTTTACAGTATGTGGATGTTGGAATTTATTTAAGAAACAGAATCGAAACGTCGATGATTATTTGATAGATTTCTCAGTAGTAATTGATCGAACCGTAACGGCGAGAACATTAAACTTTTGTTATTTAAGAAACAATTTGACAAAAATAATTTACTGTTACTTAGTAGGTACATTCAGTTGCTTCATATCTTTCATGAAACCCTCAACTCTCATTTGTTTCTGAGATCGTCATCTGGTTTTTCAAGAGCGATCCTCACTTCTGTCTAGATTCTAGATTATCGAAGAGTAAAGACGTGCCTCACAACGTGCCTCAGAGATATATTATTTGAATAAATTCTATTTCATTTTTATAAAAGTCTGGTTTATTAGAATATACCCATATTCCAACAGTGATCCCTGTTGGATCATCCTGTACATCACCATTGATAACATGGCCTTCTAAATTTGTCAGGCTTGAACTCTTATTGGAATTAATCTGTGTTCCTAAATAGGGTAATATTATTGTAGATAAATTATAATAATGGACATCACTGTTGGATCATCCTGTACATCACTGTTGGTAACATGGCTATCTTTTGTCAGGCTTGGACACTTATTAAAATTGATCTGTGTTCCTAAATAGGGTAATATTATTGTAGATAAATTATTATAATGGGCACCACTGTTGGATCATCCTGTACATCACTGTTGGTAACATGGCTATCTAAATATGCCAGGCTTGGACTCTTATTAAAATTGATCTGTGTTCCTAAATAGGATAATATTATTGTACATAAATTGTTATAATGGGCACCTGTTGGAATTTATTTAAGAACAATTTGACAAAAATAATCTACTGTTATTTAGTAGGTACATTCGGTTGCTTTATATCTTTCGATCGCGTATATAAATGTGTAGGAGGTTTATTTAAATACTTGTTTATTCAATGACGGTTCATTACATAATGCAATTCGTTCAAGACTGTTATTTTACAATCGAATATCGGTTGTTAATAGCAAATCGATCGTCGGTTCGTAATGACAACCAGCAGCAGACGATCAGCTGGTCACCGACGATCGATTCACACCAACACATTAAAATATGTAAATAGGTACCTACAAATGATACATTGTATCTATACTATGGGACCCTCAACTCGCACTTGTTTCTAAAATCATCATTTGATTTATCAAGAGTGCTGCTCACTTCTATCTAGATTAGCGAACAGTAAAGACCTGCCTCACAACGTGCCTTCAGAGATATATATTATTTAAATAAATTCTATTTCATATCTTTATAAAGTCTGGTTTATTAGAATATACCCATATTCCTACAGTGCATAGTACAACCAGAAACACTGCGCCAAAGTTTGGACGAGTCTGTATCTTATGATCTTCCGTTAAGAAATATTATTTCAAATTATAAAAATCACGCTGTTTTATAAAAATTATAATTTTTTGTTACAATTTATCTAACAACGTGTCGAATAGTGACAACTGTAATCTTCACGAATGGAAAATAGAACGAAATTTAAAGTGATACTATAAAGTTTAAATAATACTATAGGAGGTCTGCATGCTGTAAAATAATCGGAGATTTCTAAAAATTCGACGAACCAACATTTTCAAAATCGTGCAATCCATTCGATCCGAATTGTACGGTAATCAGAGACCTTAGCGCGAAAATCGTTCGAGTCCACATTTTAATCCCTGTGATAGAAGATCGACGATACGTAAAACTGTGTAAGATGTTTGCAGTTTGATTAGATAATTCAGAAGATTCTTGCCGCGAGGTATTTTATTTCGATAGGGAGCGAAATCTCCTTGGTGAACAAAAGTAAACCGAATTACTTTTTCACTCGCAGTGTCCTCGAGAGAGGAGACTCGAGCTGGTTAAGTAGAACGAGTCGGTCAAGATCAGACACTAGAGACACGAACAGAGTTTCGTGATTAAAGTTAGGGCTTCCGTGAATCGAAGTTGCTTGTTGGATTTCCTGCGACTAGTTCGTGGCATGTTTATTGTTTATTGTTACTCGTTTATTTAATCTAGACTATATAATTTCTATAGTTTTATAGAATTTACGAAGATCGAAGTCGGCGAACGATTTATTCGATAAATTGTAAGATACGACAGGTTGAACAATTAATTTATTAGAAAAGAAAAGCACGCGACATATATTTAATTTAACAAAATAAACATTTAGTTCTTAAATCGTAATTCCGTTATTTCGTAAACCGTATCGTATTTTTATTGATCTCGACGTATTCGTGTTTAACGCATCCTTTTATATCTTTTGCAACGAACTTTCTGGAACACGTTCAGTCTTTGTTTATTGATTAAACACAACATTTACGTAGAAAAACACGATTCACAGATATACATATAATCGAACATATAAAAATATATGAAAATTAGAGATGATATTAAAATTAGTGATTACACAAATAACATTACATAGAATGAATATGCTGTTGTATTAACTTGAAAAATGCTGTTAAAATTTCAGGTGTTAGAACTTCACGGAATAAACCGTCGAACATCGATAGTCTTAAAGATGTCTCGTTGTTCATGTGCATGTTATTCTAATAACACGTCCCCGCCCAGTTAATCGATTAACTTGGACGAGTGGCTGAGCCCGCGCGCGCCGCGAACCTAACTCGCGCTCGTCCAATTAGCATAGATTACCAATATTACCCGGCTCGACAAATATTTGCGTTATCTGGAAGATACCGACGCTGTAATTATCTGACACAATAACCGACGCCGTGATTTCACGTTCGCGAGCCGATCCATCGTTCAGTGTACGCATAACAGACTATCCTAAAACGTGTCTCTTTCAAACGAACATTCTTCGATTATATCGCGTTGCGACGTCGCACAGTGGGAATTTTCGACGAAATCTTTTAAATGAAAGCTGAAACTTGCCAGAATATGAAATAGTTATAGAAATTGCGGTACGAACGCTTTTCGACCTTGAAATAATTCGTTATAATTGCACAATTTCAAGAAAATTGTGGTTTTTTCAATACCACGCGTGGAAATTTTTTTTTTTCGAACATGCTATACATCATTTCCCGTAGATTTTTTCACGCTGATTTCAAATCTGGTCTCAAAATTAAAATTTTCATCTTTTCAAGGTTAAACAACGTTCGAACCATAATCTCCATAATTATTCCATATTCTACAATGTTTCAGCTTGAATGTAAAATAAATTTCATCGCTCTATCCCATTTCTATCGAAAGTTCTATGATTTTAAAACTAATTTCGAATTGCCCACAGTGCGCCGCACAGTGGGAAAACTTGACCTAACTCGATTCAAAAACAAAGAACTTTCGATAGAAATGAGATAGAGCGATGAATTTTTTTTTAAATTAAAGCTGAAACTTTATAGAATATGGAATAATTATGGAGATTATGGTTCGAACGTTTTTTAACCTTGAAAAGATAAAAATTTTAATTTTGAACAATAATTCGATTTGTGGACGATCCGGAGGTCGTAGACAAATTTTGAGACCAGATTTGAAATCAGCTGGAAAAAAATCTACAGAAAATGATATATAGCATGTTCAAAAAAAATTTTTTCCGCCCGTGGTATTAGCAAAACTACAATTTCCTTGAAATTGTGCAACTTTAACGAATTATTTCAAGGTTAAAAAGCTTTCGTACCACAACCACTACAATTATTTCATATTCTGCCAAGTTCCAGCTTTAATTTTAAAAAAATTTCATCGCTCTATCTCATTTCTATCGAAAGTTCTTTGATTTTGACACAGATTTCGTCGAAAATTCCTACTGTGCGTCGTTGATTCGAACAACGTCGCTGAAGCTCGTAAATCTTCAACTGAATTATATGAGAACGCGACTTAATCGATTCCTTACTACCTTTTGAAAATTGAGTAGCAATATCTTCGATAGTTTTCCAAGAAGAAAATCGCATGAGATCACGGTTGGAATCAGTTATCCGAGTTCCGCCAATAAAAATTGACTCCACAGATTAAATACAGAACGACTATCGCTCGTTTAGATTCGGCGGGACGTTATAGCGTCGAAACTATCAGCATGGAAATGGGGCGACGACGAGAAGATTTCCCGCGGCGGATCGACGATCGTGTTTATCGAGCGAACGGTCGTGGGGAATCGCGATTCGACGAGCTGCCGGGAAGAAAAATGACGGTTGTTTTGCCCGGCGGGTGGAAGATTGATGGTCAGCCGTGGGTTTTAAAAGTGTTTCGACGGCACTCGATCGACGGGACTCGAAAATCCGACGGGGAGAATCGCGGCGCGGCGGAGCCGCAAACGCGATTAAACCTCGAAACAATGCGACTCCGAGCTGCTGCGATCGATCGCCGTGGCCACAGGAATTCGCGTAACCCGCAATTTTCTTGAAATTGTACAAGTTTAACGAATTTTATCAAGGTTAAAAAACGTTCCTACCATAACCTCCCTATTTTTCTCATATTCTACAATGTAGAATAGAGTAGAAATAGTTTCTTGAACGTACAAAAAGTTTCATCGCTCTATCTCATTTCTATCGAAAGTTCTATGATTTTAAAAGAAATTTCGAATTGCTCACAGTGCGCCGCACAGTGGGAAAACTTGACCTAACTCGATTCAAAAAGGAATAACTTTCGATGGAAATGAGATAGAGCGATGAATTTTTTTTTAAATTAAAGCTGAAACATAGTAGAATATAGGAAAAATAGGGAGATTATGGAAAAAATAAAAGTTTAACTGTTTAACTATAATTCGATTTTTTTTAAAAACCAGAGGTCATAGAAAAAGGCGAGATTTGAAATCAGTGTAAAAAAATCTACGGGAAATGATACATAGCATTTAAAAAAAAAAAATTTTTCTGCTCGTGGTAACGGAAAAACCACATTTTCTTGAAATTGTGCAAGTTTGACGAATTTTCTCAAGGATAAAAACCATTCGTACTGTAGTCTCCCTATTTTTCCCATATTCTGCAAAATTTCAGCTTTCATTAAAAAAAAAAAATTCATCGCTCTACCTCATTTCTATCGAAAGTTATTTCTTTTTGAATCGAGTTAGGTCAAGTTTTCCCACTGTGCGCCGGTGATAGATAAATTAACCCGGTTATCATTTCCCCAGCGTTCCACGTGTAAACAGTTTATCGATCAGCGTAGATCTATATTGAAACACGGCGGCACGGTAATTGTTCTCTAATTCCCGATTAAAACGTGAGACTTAAATGGGCAGCCACGTCAGGAACATTTCCAGCCGTTAATGACGGAGTCATCGTCGCTGGAAGGACGTAACGCGCGAGGATGATATCACCGGCTCCATCATAAACTCCATCGATTATCACGATCCTCGCGGGGCAATTAACGGTTGATCGTCGAGGACCCGCGGTTTCTATCGTCAGGAACGATCGATTTCCCCGGGCTTTAATAAACCGATCGAGGCTCGATCCTCGCTCGAACGATCGCCTACGCGGGATGCCGCGATAAATTGCAATAACGGGAAGGTCCAACAATGATCGATCGCCTCGATCGATGAATCACAATGGGCACCGGGGGCCCTCGCGGTGAAAGGTCCGACGCGCAAACCCGTCTCTAACGAGCAAAAATTCTTTGCAGATTTCTCGAATGCGCCACTAAGTTGTCCGAAAAGTTCGCACGAACAATTCCAGTTATCTAAAGAGACAAACAAGTAGCAGCTTAGAAGCAATTCTGCGTGATAATGGGGGAAATCAGGCTCGAGGATGTAGTGAGCGGGAAACAAGATAGAAAGGTTGAAGAGTGGTTGGAGAAGTTGAGGAAAAAAAGAGAAAAGAGAGCATAAATAAACCAAAGAGAATAGCAAACAAAAAGATGCAAAAATTAGGGAATGGGGAAGGAAGTAATAAGTATAGAATTAAGCGGGTTAGTAATAATTAGGATACTAAAAGAGTAGAACAGGGTAGGAATGTGTGAGATATAGAAATGAATGAGAGAAGGTATGGAACGAATGTGTGAAATAAGATAGTTTTGTATAAATAGGTTAATGTGCCAACAACCGTAGTCCCATTGAAAGCACCGGTTCCCGTTAGATTACCGAAGTTAAACAATGTGGAACGTGAACGGCACTAGGATGGGTGACCGTCTGGTAAAAAATCGGAAAGTGACCCGCCCGAGGTGTTTTTCACGTGTTGTTGGCAAAAGGTGGTTCGGAACCCACTATAAACAATAGGTCCCGCTGCAAAGGCGATGGTGTGAGTGGAAAAGAGGGGGATTGGTAAATGAATTTTTTTTTTTTAATTTGGAAATCTGATATGAGATTTATTACAACATAATGCGTTTACAGAGTATTACATGACAGAGTATTAGTACAAAGTATATTGTATGGTATAACAAAAATATTATTTACAATATAAAAATCAAAAATCCTTAAGCACGTAGGTTACATGTATTTTAAAAGGCCATCATATATATACAAGCACTAATATTGGGTTCAGCTATTAAGCAACCTATGTCCAATGGCAATTGGAAACCTGCTCTAGTAAGGTTCTGGATAAGTTAGATGGTAAATCAATTTGAAACCCTGAGGGGACCAAATATCATGTTACATACTAGGTTAATGTAAACCAAGTCCAATTTTCTTAGCAGTAAGGCTGAATATAAAGCAATGATTATTATTATTATTAGAAGCAATTCTTTCCCGTTCTCCGCGCATCTCCAGTTTCAGCTGTGTCCAAAGCTTTCCTTGCTGGTCGAAATCAGCTTGCAGATATTGCCCGGAAAAAAAGGCTGACTGCAAACAGTTTTCCGACTTGCCGAGGAACATTCAACTTCGTTAGCGAAGTGAAGTGACGCCGAGGGAACGTGGGGCCGGTTTCATCGAGTCGAAAATTAGTAAAAAATGCTAACGTTCCATCGTGCAGCTTTTGCGTGAAACGGAGCGCGACGGTTTGAAGCGGGTCGGGCGAAGTAAAATGGCGAAAAGGCTCTGGTTCGGGGGTTCGAACGTAAAACTAGGCTTCTCGTCGAGAGGGGGTGGCGAGAAAGAGAGGGGGTGAGGGTGTTAGGCACGCGAAAAATATTACGGTTTCGGTGAAAGAGGCTTTGTTTGTTGTCGGCGAGTACCGAGCCAGGGGGGGTTGAAAAACTAAAATACGAGGTTGTTGGGGCGAGAGAGGGCGAAACAGCGAAACGGAGGAGCAGGAAAAAAAGCGAATCGAGCGAAGGCTCGCGGAAATCAAAGGTCCCGGGAAAAATCGGTAGAGTCACGAGTGCGGGCATTCAGCCGCGTCCCGGAGTCATTGAGCCACGCTGCCATTGAGCACGAGTGTGTTCGAATGATCGAATACCTTGAAAATTAAACGGGGCATAGCATCGGCGATATTATTTCATTCCCTCGAGCCCGCGATCTTCACAGTTACATACTCTCCTATACGCGCACGCGTGTAATCGCGTGTCTGCGTCGATTCTGGATTGCAGGTTAATCGATTATTTAGTCTCGCGGTGATCATTTTTACCGATCGTTGGAATTTTGCTTATTGGCTTGGTTCATTCATATTAATTACTCGGTAAAGGATTTCGCAACTTGCTCGTACTGCGACAATCGTTCTTGACCACTTGCCTTATAAATTGCGGACATTTATCTTCTATCTTCTCTTCTTTCTTCTATATATAAAAATGATGTCCTGACTTATTCACCTACAGTGACTCCCACTAATATTCGGACATTATTAAAAGGTCGATAACTTTTTAAATATTGTACTATACGATTCGAACCATTTTGGGAAGCTACAGCAATTAGTTTGCTACAGGACGTGAAACAAAATTTTTTGTCAAAAATTGCAATGAATCGGAATTGTAGAAAAAATATTGAAAATTACATTTTACAACTTTTTTTATGTGGGCCTGTATTGAAAATTTAAAAACTACGTTTTGTAGATCTATCCAGTGTTAATAATCAAACAACAGACTAAATTCGTTTCTCTGTAAATAAAGGTTATGTTTTATTAGACACTTATCTATTTACACTTTTTACAACTATTCACAAACTCACCTGTAAATAAAGAAACGACAATTAGAGTCTCTATTGTTCACTCTCTTTAATCACACTACCTTTAGATCGTTAATTTATTCTGTTAATTAACTATCTCTAACTTCATTTAATTTTTATGCACATTTGCTCTCTATATTCCTTTTTTTATCTCAAAATGTAGGAACCGTTCAAAGAGTGCGCTGAGCATACAAAGCGCGCTCGATTTAAATTAAAGAAAGTATATTGTCTTTACATGTAGACATCTTCAATTTTAAAAACTTTCATCTACTCCATTTCGCAATAAATGCATAAAGATCCGTAGTCTACTTATGACAATCGTTCTCGATCCCTGGAACAGGTTGTTCCCGAGGGATCTCGCGAGAATATCCGGTTGCCCCCGGAGCCCAGCTGGCCCGTCGCGGTTCCCCATTCTCGGGAACATCGTTTTGGGAGGTTGCTGGATCCCCGCGCGGGCCCTTGATCGATCGTATTTCACAAGAGATAGTTCGAAAGCAACGTCTCGTCGTCGTTGCGTCGCGCCGCGCTGGCAAAAGGCTTGCGCTTAAGTGTTCCAGGCCGAAGCCAGCCGGACCAGTCGACTTGCATACCACGCCAGGTTCGCAGCCAGCCTCTACCTGCATTCCAACCTACCAGTCGACCTCATTCCGCCATTATACTATTTCATTCTCCTCGAGAGCCTTTTCTCTCCTCTTCGCTCGCTTCGCGCCGCGACGAGACCCGGCCGAATGAAAAATGAAATTCGAAGGTCGCGGACGGTTCCCGGCTGCCGTGAAATACCTCCAAATCGTTTCACAGATATTTCGCACGCCCTGGGCCTCGCTCGAATCGTTTTCGGCTGCGCCGGCTCCAGTTCACTCAATTTCAAGTTTTTTTTTTATACAGTGACTCCCACTAATATTCGGACACTCTTAAATATACGAGAACTTTCTTTTTATTATTGTACTATACGATTTGAACATTTTTAGGAAGCTAGAGCCATTAGTTTGCTACAGGATATGAAAAGAAATTTGGTCATAAATTGCAATTGATAGGAATTGTAGAAAAAATACTAAAACGTTGCATTTTACAACTTTTTTATACGGACCTATATTGAACAATTTAAAAACTATGTTTTGTAGATCTGTGTCAATTATATGCACTGCGAAAGTTTCATCGAAATCGGTTGATGCGGAAAAAAATGATAGGCATTGAAAGATGTAAGAATCCTTAGATTGACTGCAGTTATGGGTCGAAAATCGTGAAAATCTGCAATTTTTACCATCTGTAAACGTTTGTAGGTTATTGTAACGTCGTCCGATTTTCACGAAATTTTCAGGATATGTTTAATTGACACAGATCTACAAAACGTAGTTTTTCAATTTTCAATACAGGTCCACATAAAAAAGTTGTAAAATGTAACTTTTAATATTTTTTTCTACAATTCCGATTCATTGCAATTGTTGACAAAAATTTTGTTTCACATTCTGTAGCAAACTAATTATTCTAGTTTCCCAAAAAGGTTCAAATCGTATAGTACAATATTAAAAAAGTTATCGTCTTTTTAAGAGTGTCCGAATATTAGTGGGAGTCACTGTATCTCTATCTCTATCTATCTTCTATCTATATAAATAAAAAACGTGGTAAAATTAAATGCTGTTCGTTGGTAACCGCATCACGTGAGAACGGCTGCATCGACTTGGCTAATTTTTTTTACAAAAATATTCGTAATGGTCCGAATAAGTTTTTTGGGGAAAGACAAATTGGAGAAGTTGCCCGGAAAATGGAAAATTCGTGGAAGAATGAAAGTGCTTTTTCTATAAGATTTTTGTATGAACTCAAGAGTATTTGTATAACTCAGGATTCGAACGATGGATATGTGTAAATCTTTTTTTGTTTAGTTCGTCATGATCCTGGAAAAGTTTTCAGAAAAAAAAAATTCGAGACAATTAAAAAGGAAAGTCGGAAAATTTAGGCAAACTGCAGAAATCATCATTTTAAATTGAATATCCATGGCCACGATCGTTAATAGATACAATAATCACTCAGAACTACGTTCTTTCTTATTTTTACTTTGTTTAAACATTTCCAATAGCTGTTCACAAATTTACAAAACGCTCAAGAACAAGTTTATTAAAATTTGGACGGGACAACGTCTGTCGGGACAGGTAGCATATAATAAAATCGTGTAGACAAGTTTTTGATAAGTACTCTCAAAGATGCGTTTAAAGAAAGCGAGCGCAATTAATCGGTCGGTAATTCGGCGAATAATCAGGCGGGGCAGAAATGTCTGTTCGTCGTTTCGTTAACAAAAGCGAGCCCCGGAAGCGAACGGTCCGCCATTGTGTTGCCCCCTCCCGATCCCGAGGAAGTTTCGAGGGTCGTAAATTACCCTCCCGGTTTATTAAGGCCAGCTACTTTCGTCACGGTACGACATCGTTCGGATTCTTCTTCTTCCTTCTTCTCCTCCTCCATTTTTCTCTTGAACCTCCTCTGTCTTCATTTTCTTTTTTCGCGTCATTTCGACGGATTAACTTCTGCGAAGCCGACGAAAGGAATCCATTAAGTCGCCGGGCCGAGGTTTCCCCGTGCTTCACCCCGAGATTCGATCGATCGATCGTCGTGACCAGACCTCGATTTTTATTCTCGGTCGATATATTTGAACATATCGAACGTGTTAAACTTCATTCGGATTATTGTCTTTTGCGCAATCGAAATGTGGAAATATATTCGATTGTGTACGGTGACAATTAGAATTATTATTATTTATTATAGACGGACTGCAGCCTTTTTACATAAGTATTTACAATTTTAAAAAAAAAGAGAAAGATACAAGACTATTCGTCTGATAACAATGGTACAATTAATATAGTATTATCACACATTCCTGCGTAAAAAAAATCAATACAATTATAAATAGTGCATGATGAATTAATTAATCCATAAGTAGATTTTGCTTTAATTGTTTGAAAACCTGGTCTTTTTCTCAATTCACCTTGTACATGAAAATTCATTTGCGCAAGTAGAGAGAAACAATCAATACGATTATAAATTAAATTACATAATAACCTATAAATCGGGAAGTTAATTAAAAAGAATTAGACGAACAGAGAATCAGTTTGGAGGCAGTAAGGACATTTCCTGATGGATAACAATTTATCTAACCCGGTTAATAATAATCTATAAATTTCTTAACGAGCCACTCGAATAGATACGTGATCACCGAGCTGCTGCAGAGCGATCTCCACAAGATCATCGTCAGTCCGCAGCATCTCAGCCCCGACCACATCAAGGTCTTCCTGTACCAGATACTACGAGGTGAGTGAAAGCAATTCTTTCGTAGCTCGTTAACCCTGAATCTAGCTCTGCTCTAAGAAATTCGGGTGCTATACCCGGTGAACCAGCCGATCGCTATCGTCTCAGATCATTTAACTAAATGTGAATATCTATTTCACGTTGCTTTATAAAAATTATTACATCAATTTAATCTTTAGTACAATCTTCTGTTAGTTACAAATATTTGCACAACATTTTCTTTAGCAATGATTAAGTTGCCAATCAATAAATAATAATATAATTTAATAGAAATAAATATAATATTATTTCGCTTTATTAAAATTATTATTACGTCGCTTTATAAAAATAATTACATCAATTTAATATATAGTACAATCTTCAGGTAGTTACAAATATTTACACAATATTTTCTTTAGCGATGATTAAGTTACCAATCAATAAATGATAATATAATTTAATAGAAATAAATACAATATTATTTCGCTTTGTTAAAATTATTATTACGTCGCTTTAGAAAAATAATTACATCAATTTAATCTATAGTACAATTTTTTTTGTTTTATTTAATCTATAGTACAATCTTCAGTTAGTTACAACTATTTGCACAACATTTTCTTTAGCAGTGATTAAGTTGCCAATCAATAAATAATAATATAATTTAATAGAAATAAATATAATATTATTTGTACATGATACTGTAAGCTGGTCGATTGTATCAAGACAGAATAGACAATGTTTCCACGCAATAGGACAAACATAATACTGTACGCAGTTGTCTAATTTTCAAATGTTTTGCGCATGTTTTCCACCACATTGTTAGTCCCTGTTATTCGCGAGAAGACATTGCCGCATGCAACGACAATAATATCGAACGCGTTGCTCGGAATATGTAACTCCCTTTGAAGTTAAACGACGCCGTTCCAACGACAGCATAACCGCACAATAACACCCGTTTACAACTTTCATCCGAGGGCCGTGTTCGTCCCCGAAATCTCTAGATTTATCCACAAAACCACCAGCAATCCATTAACGGCGCCGCCACGCAACGTTTCCATAGAACCGGGACACAATGCCTGGTTTCTGGCGTGCTTACTATAAATTTGGCTTCGACTTCGCTCATCGTGGACCCTCGACCCCCTGCCGCAATATTAACGAGTAGTTAGCCATGCTCGAATTATACTGAATTCGATTTGGAAGGTCGAAAACAGGCCGACGAAAATGATTTTATTAAAGATTCTTTAAAGAAAGATTTTTTTAAATATTCTCCTGGAAACAGCATTCAAGGAATATATTTGCAAAATAGTTGCTATTACGTGTCTATACTGTGATCGTATTTTCAGACCGACAAATATTTTTTTTCCAAGCGGATAGACCCTTGAAAAATTGTTACAGCGATTCACGAAGTGTGCTGTTTTGTTTTCGATGCTGAAAGCTTCAATTTTTCACTTGTTGCTTCATGGAGTATGCAGACTGAGGATTGTGATGTTGAATAGAAATTTTCTGCAATTGGAAATAATAGATTATTGTTTCTAAATTCTCGTAATCTCTCTGTTCTCTAGTGCTTCGTATTTCATTTGAACATCAACTAAATTATAAAAGATGTATTAATGCAATAATACATTTTTTATAAAGAAAAAAAGGGTCGATAGAAGGGAACATTTATCAACTAAATTCGTTCGAACTGAACACAACGAACTTGAGGATTTTGATGTTGAATAGAAATTTTCTGCAATTGGAAATAATAGATTATTGTTTCCAAATTCTCTTAATCTCTCTGTTCTCTAGTGCTTCGTATTTCATTTGAACATCAACTAAATTATAAAAGATGTATTAATGCAATAATACATTTTTTATAAAGAAAAAAAAGGGTCGATAGAAGGGAACATTTATCAACTAAATTCGTTCGAACTGAATACAGCGAACTTGAGGATTTTGATGTTGAATAGAAATTTTCTGCAATTGGAAATAATAGATTATTGTTTCTAAATTCTCGTAATCTCTCTGTTCTCTAGTGCTTCGTATTTCATTTGAACATCAACTAAATTATAAAAAAAGTATTAATGCAATAATACATTTTTTATAAACAAACATACGATCGATAGAAAGGAACATTTCAATTAAATTCGTTCGAACTGAACACAGCGAACGCGTTAAATTATCCTCTGAACGATCGTCGAAACGCGAAGATTTGTGAAAAATTGGAGAGTTTAATAAACGAGAACCGATGTAATCAAAATTCGATCAATTCGTGAACGAACGAATTTGCAAGAGTAATAAAAGAGGAAACTTCGACGAAGTGGAAAATCTTTCCTCGCCAGACGCTGTCCATTTCCCAGTCTGACCCTCGAACTTCCTTTTCTACTTGGACTCGAGTCCGGATTATCTTGCTCCTTTGACGATTGACGAGGCTGCCGCTTTAATTGGTCCTCGAAGTTTTGTCAGGGGAGGAAAGAGATAGAGAAGAGAAGGAGAGAGAGGGTAGGGTGTGCGTTGTTCATTCATTCGATACAGTCGGGGATCCGAGGATTGCTGAAAAATTCATTCGCCCCGAGCCTTTCAGCCCTTCGATCTCTCTTTCGTATTTCTTCGTGCAGCCTCCGCACGGAACTTCCAATAATTCTTTCATCCTCCTTGCTCTTAGATCTTCCCCTCCTCCTGTCCTTCTAATATCGAGATTGTACGCTTCGAACTCTGAAAATCCTTTTATTCGGTACTTCGAGAAGATCGACATTTTGTCAAAACATTAATACCAATTCGTTTCACTTGTGATTCTCATTTTGACTGATTCTTTCATGATTACTAGACGATTTTTCTAAATCGATTGTGAGCACGATGAAGAGGAATTTATTTTGCATTTAAAATATATATTAATAAATTCATTATTATGTAAGAATGTTGAATATTTTTGTTTGATCGTTATATATACTTTTATTGATTTATACGTTATATATATTTTTATCGATTTGTATAATACATGTTTTGTTAACAAGTTTGCGTGATGATTTGGTTTTGTTTTAAATAAATGTTTCTGACAGTTCCAAATCAGGAAAGAACGAATAAAGACGTGTTGAGCTTACAATTATTATTTATTATAGACGGACTGAAGCCCTTTTACATAAGAGTTTACAATAACAAAAAAAAAGAGAAAAACACAACTCGTCTAATAACAAAGAAGGGACATGGAAATTTCAAGTTTCATTGATTAATAAATCGAAAATAGGAATGATTACATTTTTGAGCTGTTCACTAATTTATGAAACGGTTGCGTGGGTGGATAATGTATTTAATGTGGTACAGAATAACTTTTTATTTAATATATTTATCAATAGAATATAACTATTTATATAATTAGTGAATACATAATGTTACTTGTGTTACTTTCTTAACAACTGCGGAGCGACTGCCGAATCGATCAGGATCTCGATATTTCTAACCCCACTCTATCTACGGCGCTCATACTAATACACACTACATGTCTGCTTATACGTGTTGCGACGTCCGGTGGTATAGCCATTATTAATAATTATTTAATCATGTATATTATATTTCTTTCTGAATTTCTTTTTCACATTTGCATTTTGAACGGATGTTTTTCTCTACGCATCTTCTTGGCTAATCAGTCACCGGTCTATTGTTACTATTTTTTTTTTTACATTCTTCGGTGGTGAATAAATTTCAACGGATGTTTGATTTAATTATTCGCTCGCATAATATATTTATTAAAATAGATTTTCTTTTATTCTATCGCTCTTAATGTGATATAATACTAATTATATCATAGGTATAATACTAATTATATCATAGGTATAATACATAGGTATATACATAGGTATAATACTAAATAATACTAATTATGATATTTGATATAATCATTAGCCCGTGCATCATTATCAGAGTAAATACAAAAAAGAAAAAATTCAGAAAGAAATATAATATACATGATTAGATTTATCAATTATTAATAATGGCTGAACCACCGGACGTCACAGTGTAATTGCCTATAGATAAAATGGTATTTGCATGTTTAATCGAGTCGACTCGCTGAATGGTTCGCGAAAAAGGGTCAGGAATCTTCGGCGTGGATGGACGGTAGGGTGTCACCGAATTTTTCACCGAATCCCCAGCGTCCTCCGTTAATGAGCCACTAATTGTTCAGCAAGGAAGCTGCTCCCGTTCTTGCGGCCGCTCTCGTGATACTCGAGAGGCAAGTTGGCCTTTCGACCGCGGGATTGATGCTCTTTTCTAAAAGCGTCCACTTCGTTAGGACTTTTCGACGGCACCCTCGTCCCTTCGCTCGAATTCGGTACACCAGCCGCTACACCAGGTACGCGATCCTGAAATTCCGTTGACCCGGGACACGCGTAATTTCTGCCGTTCATTAAATTTCAACTCGCCGGGAGCGATCCCTCAAAGTGGATTTTAAAAGTACCGTAACTCAATTAATTTCCCCCCCCCCCCTCCCACGAAATCTCAGCTCTGCATCAACACACATTAATTTTAC
This sequence comes from Lasioglossum morio, assembly GCA_916610235.2. Lineage (NCBI taxonomy): Eukaryota > Metazoa > Arthropoda > Insecta > Hymenoptera > Halictidae > Lasioglossum > Lasioglossum morio. Next base: position 2,433,716 of record OU744323.1, read on the forward strand.
TCTTTGTCTGGCCGACGAAGCGATTCGAACGGTTTCGTAAACGCGTAAAGTGCTATTTGTTGCTCCTGTCACGAGCAAAATTTAATTAATACGTACGAAGTTCAACGATCGCGAAATGGAAAAGTGATTATTTTTCTTGAACATTTATTTTACGGCGAACCAACGAAGAAATTATTCTGTACATTGCAAGCATTGAATCAACATGTGTCTCAAAGTTTGAAAAGTGTCAAAATAGTTAATTCACTTAGCAAGTACTATGTGGTCTTTTGTACTTAAAACATTTTGAATTATTAGTTATCACGTTGAACATAATTTATATTAATTCAATCATTTTTACAGACGCGATTATACGAAAAATCTTTTCTAAATAGTTGACCGAAATGTTGAAAATTTTTGTGTTAATTTGCAAAATTGTCTTAAGTAGTAATATTTGATTGAACCAGTGCGCTGAAAACACGAATATATGTTATTAAAAAGTTATCGATTGAGATCATGGAAACAAGTTACAACGAAGAAATGTTACTAATATCGACACAATGACAAGAACGGGACAATTTTGTCCTGCGGTTTTTGTAAACAATTCGAAAGCATTGAAAGATTTTCTAACTACGATAAGAGCTACGGTATCACCGTAAACGTCGCGTGGATTTCCTCGATCGAGGAGTAATTAAACGCGGATTCGTGAATACGCTCGAGAACTTCCACTCGGAGTATATTTCGAGGAACTGCGTGACACCCCCTCGGACCCCTCGGCAGTCTTCTTTTGAAATTAAATTCCGTGAGGGATGCTGGAAGTAGTAACGACACCACTCGTGTCGGTCCTTCAACCCTTTTTATCCCGACCGAGAATCAAAGTATCAGCGACATCAAAACTGAACGAGAGTCTTCCCTGCCACCCACACCCAGTTCTCCACCCCTCGATGTATTTTTCACCGTGGATCATGGCGTTCTAACCCCTTAAACCCCCCCGACAACGCACCCTTCTTTGCCTCCCTTCTTTTCGGCGGTACCCTCTCCGCGTTTTGTTTTAGTAAATGATTTTTTTTTTTACTGATCTCGCTGCCTGCATTTTTCTTTCCTACTTTGTGTCGTGGAACTCTTCGCTGCGGTCTATCCGTGATTTTATTTATTCGAATTAACAATCACCACAGTAACTCAATCTAATTCTGTTTAATTAATTTCTAATAAAAAACTCCATCAGGAGTCTTCTTCCACCCCAAAACGAAGAAGAATAGATTTTCGTGTTGGGGGTGGGGGTGGGTGAGGTATTCTAAGGTAATTTAATTCTGTTTAATTAATTTCCAATAAAAAAAACTCGCTCAGGAGTCTTCTTCCACCCCAAAACGAAGAAGAATAGATTTTCGTGTTGGGGGTGGGGGTGGGTTAGGTATTCTAAGGTAATCTAATTCTGTTTAATTAATTTCTAATAAAAAAACTCCATCAGGAGTCTTCTTCCTCCCCGAAACGAAGAAGAATAGATTTTCGTGTTCCGGGGGGGTTGATTGTCCGCAAAACCGGAACTCACCCCTAGAGAATAAGCGCTCCTCGAAGGCAAACGCGTTCGATCCCGCGAACAATCGCAGAAATTACAGCGTCGCGCGCGCGAAATAACGAATTCACCGGCGTAAACATTTTACCAACCCCCTCTATGGCTTTTCAGTAGTCGGCGAAGAGGGCGAGAAGTCGGTAGAGAGGCAGCGGGGGATGATGGTCGATAATTATTATTCCGCGAGTACGTTCCTTCGACGAGGCAGCGACGCGAAATTCCGCTCGGTCTTATTTGCATTTCCAACGGTTGGGGGCGAGCAAAACCGAGCGGGGGTGGTCGCGGGAGAGGGGCGGAGGGCGTGCAGACAACAAAGAATCGCGACCGCTTTCAAGTAAGACTTTTCGAGTAATGCTTTTGTACAGCAGCTTCGGAAAAAGAACGGACCGCGGTTTAATTAACCGGGGATGCTTGAATCGGGGGTGGAATGGGGATGGATAGAGTGCTCGATGCGCAGGAGAATTTTTAAAAACCATGCCACCGTTTTTTTTATATGATTGGGAAAATCGTAAAATTCTGATCGTATAATAGAATACAGGGTGAATAGAATACGATTTATCTGAAGACATTGAAATATCTCGAGAACTATGTATCGGATCAAAACAAGGGGGTAATGAAAGTTGTTCGTCGCGAAGGGGGATATCCAATGATACCAAACCAATGATACCATCCAAATTTGCAATGAAAAATGGGGGTTCCTATTTAAGTTTTTTTATCTTCCACCACCCCCAGGGGATGACGGTGGTGGATAATAAAAAAAACTTAAATAGGAACCCCCATTTTTCATTGCAGATTTGGATTCTCCAGAAAAAAATACACAAATTTGAACCAAGAGTTTTTGCATTTTGGTTCACAAATGGCACTATAATGGACACAAATCAAAATGGATAAAAAATCGTTGAAGGGATATCTCGAGAAACACACATCAGATCAGAAATATAAAGATAGACGTATTTGATACTTTTAAAAATGCTATTCAATAACACCACAGCTAAAAGTAATTTTTGATTTATTAATAAACAAACCAATGAAGAAATTACACCAACAATATCAAATCAATGGAGAACCAATATTTGCTATAAAAAAGGGTTTCCCATTGAAGATTTTGAAATAATCCCCTCTCCCACATATTTCCCTCAGACATATTTCAATGTCTTCAGATAAATCTTCTACCCTGTATATTAAAAGTTTTAATTGAATAGTACACGAAGAAGAAGAAACAGTGCAAAGCAGCGAGATTTTCTAGCGTAGCTGAACTTCGAATCGAAATTACCAGTATGAATGAATCTGTCGAAAATAAAGTTGACGTAGACACTGCGCAGACATCGGAGAGACCTCGAAGAGCACCATAGCCGAAGGGGTGCGTCTTAGGAAAGTGTTCATGGCAGCTGCACCCTCGTCAGTTCCTCCAGAAACTATCAAACACAAACGCCGAGTAGTATCGCGAGACAGTCGAAATTCGTTGACAATGGAGGCCGGTAAACCTCGGTAATCCGATGTGCGGGGGTTGGAACGCGGAATAAGCGACAGGCAGAAGGCGTCCGCGTCTTTGAAAGGCAACGAGCCATGGGGAACACGGTAATTTTTCGTGGTATTGAAACGCGGACGGTGGCAAAAGCGAACGAAAATCGGGCGTAGCATCTCTCCTTCTCTCTCTCTCTTTTTCTGTCTCCCTTTATATACGCTCCTATCATTCCCCTATGGAGGAACGACGGCGCGGGGGTGTGGAGAAAGGCGCTTTAATGACTACATGCCTGACAACGAAACGAAAAAGAGGAGACAGATAGAAATAAAAAGCGAGCCGGGAGAGCAAGGGAGAGAAAGAGACGGAGAAAGAGGGGAACGAACCTAGGGGATGGAAAAAAGAAATTATTATTCAGAGAAGCATCTTCATCGGAGTGTGCATAATGATTCTGCGCGGTTGTCGGGCCGCAGACCTTCTTCCGGGGTGGTCGGGCGGATAGTGGTTAGCGCGTGCTCCCTTTTGTGCAACGATTGCATCTCCACCGTATCCACCGACGACACGCGGGAACAACGGACAGACCCCGGCCTGACAAATTGCCCTCGAAAACTGCCGACCGAAACAGTTCGCGAAACTATAGACAGATGATCTATTAAGGCGTCGAGGCTCCCGCGTTTTCTGACGACGACCCGACACCGGTTGCTCTGTTCCTGTTCTTCTTTCTCGACATTCTATTCAACGATGAATCGAGTTTTGACAGATCCGGATGCTCGCATGACGCTAGGGATGCGACTGGAATTAATGTTTGGTCTCAGGTATATTTCACGTTCGAAAAAAACTGGAAAGATGTTCGCATTAAATTTTAGGCTTCGAGAAACGTTAAGGATGTTCTGGAGGTACAATGGAAGACAAAAGTACAAGAAATTCGAAATCCATCAATATATTGACAATGAAAGTTACAAAATAGATTAATTTAAAAAGCTTTCGGTTACTTAGTGAATTTCATGTTATATTTATTTTTTAATCAAATTGTCTTCATATTATAAAAAAGTTGTAAGTGACTTGCTTTTTTGTAAGTGATGATTGTATCCCCTGATTTGAACTTCAAGATCATAAATTTGTGATATTCAATATTGTATATAATGACGCGTAGAAAGTTTTAAATAAATATTTAAATAAATTGAAAATACTGCAGAAAGCAATATTCATGGTTATTATTGGAAATATACATGTGAAATTTGCGTAAAATTATATTCTGATAATAACAAAGAACGTGATAACACTGTACTGCACTGTACTCAGCTGTATTTTTGTATTTGAGAGTTGGTAGTATTGTGTACGTTTGGAAACAATAATAATAATAGTGATAGTAACAGTTTATAATTTTTTGCTCTGAAACTGTTTAGTGAATCCTATTAAATGAACATAATTAATTACATAATTTTTACTATATATATATAAAAAAAAACCTGGAGTTTCTAGTTGCGTTTTTTCAAGGTTTAAATGTGCAAACTTTAAGTTACTATAAATATTAAACGGTGCACTGAATCGAACCCAAACTTTGGTAATTTCATTAATTTAGTAAGTATTATAACTTGTCAAATTTTCAAAAATTTTCTTGCGTCTTTGTATACCTCCAGAACATCCTTAAGCGAGTTTTGGAACAGCTGGGTCGAAAACGACCCTCGTAATTTCGAGCATCAACGCGAGAATTGAGAAGCAGAAAGGAGAACCGAGGCGCGGCTAGATGACGGAGATACGAAAGCTGAAATACGGCCGGACAGCGAGCAGGTCGCTTCTCGACGCACTAACTATGCTCCCGGCAGATTTGCATTAATTTCTACTGATAATGCGATCACGATATAAGCCGCCGACAGTTTACGCCACAGCCGGCAGCTGTTTATTCGCTGAAAGTGTGACTCGAGTTACTAATCCCTCGGCGAAGGGAACGAGACGTGGCAATCGACGAGGATCGAAGGTGGATTGAAAACTTCCCGACGATAACACGTATAATTTAAATTAATTATTACTATCAGCTAGAGAATCGTTGGCAATATTAATCGGATCTTTGGAAACATCACTTCGACACAGAGAGAACGGAATACTTTCTAACTCAAAACTACAATTAATGTTATTGGCACACTGGTTCGATCGATTGTAGACAATATCAATCTTAGATATGAAACAAAAAATTAAACACCTTTGGTATATGAATACTACGCAACATTACTGAATCGGTAATGTTTTATGATGAATCACCTTCCAAATAATATAATTTTTGTTTCTTAAGAAAAAGCATATTGAATGTCGATTACTTTATTACCAATTTCATATTGGTATTTCAACAACTACATTTTTACAAGATTGACCAATACATAGATCAGTGTTCTTTGAATCGTTGTCGTTTCAAATCTTCACGGTTTACTCAGTCCACATGTCACCGACATGGAACCAACATGCTGTTCCTCGACTCTTAAGAATTTTAAATAGTACATTTTTCTAAGCATGTGAGTTAATACATTTGTTTTTTTATTGTTAATTAATTAGTATTTTCTGCTAACCATATATTAATTAATTGATAAATTCTTACAGACGCAATACAGAAAATTTACATTCTTGAAAATGGTCTAAATTCAGACCGAAACGTTGAATGAAATTTCATGTGATATTTTGCAAATTTGCTTATTGTCTACAATTGATCGAACCAGTGCGCCAATAACATTAATTGTAGTTCTGAACAATTGTCGATCGAGATACAGAGAACTGTTACTTTCTAACTCCTTCAGAATGAGCTAGAACATTTTTCATACGTTCTCAAATCTACATACTTCCTGCAACGTGAAATATTTCAAATTTGAAACATTCAAGATCTCAGAAAGTTGTGGGGATGGAGATGAGTCGCTGAATCACGTTTTGTGGCAATGTAATTTATTAATAAACTCAATAAACTTCCAGCTTCCAATGGATGTCTCAGTAATGATAGCCAAACCTAATATTAGGGCCTGTCATTACATGTTATCATTTTTTAAAAGCTGTGGCCTTAAGGTATAAGTTTCTTTATTTTTTCTTTTACTCTTCTCTCTCTGTTCATATACTGTTCCTTTTAATCATATGTTAATATTATAATATCTGGCCAACAACCGTAGTCCCGTTGAAAGCATCGGTTCCCGTTAGATCACCGAAGTTAAACAATGTGGAACGTGAACGGCACTAGGATGGGTGACCGTCTGGTAAAAAATTGGAAAGTTACCCGCCCGAGGTGTTTTTCACGTGTTGTTGGCAAAAGGTGATGGTGAGAGTGGAAAGAGGGAGAAGAGGATTGGTAAATGAATTTGAAACCCTGAGGGGACCAAATATCATGTTACATACATATTATAATATCTGTATTTCTACAAGAAACCTATTCTGTTTTGTAATCTTCATACTCTGTATTATATGTAGTGTATTTCTGTCTTGTAATTATGTTGTAATAAATCTCATATGAGATTTTCTATAATAAAAAGAAAAAAAAGAAAATCCCAGAAAGGATACGAGGGACGGTACAACGTAATAATTTCTTTCGACAAACTCGTTCGTTAGGAGAGTCATTTCTTGGCCGCCTCTTTCCAAATGATCTCCGACAACGGGAATTAGCATAAACACCGCGCGGGCGGTGCTTTTATTTGAATTTTGTCACGTCGCTTGTAAACAACAGAGACAAGGAGTCGAGAGAGTGTTGTGTGGGAATAGAACACTCTCGAAGCTACGTCGCAGGCGTACATTCACGAACTCTCGTGTAGAATCTTCGTTTGTACGGTTCGCTGAACCATCGGAAACTGTGGATTATTTTTCACTGTTCGTCTCGGGTTTTTTCCCGATTTCTCCCGAGCCGGAGGGAAAACGAGAAGTTCACGCGCGTCACGACAACCAGCTGTCCCTCCGGTGAATTATGAGATTTAATTTAGAAGAGAGATCGATCGTCAACAAAGTGGCGAGAGCTACCGGCAGACATATCTCGATTAAAACATCCAAAGAAATTCGGATCAGTCATCGCAGTCGGGTTTAGTCATCCTGGGAGCCATTAGTCACTCTGTAGGACAGGTAATCGGTAGCGATGACGATTCTCTAAAGGTGGGATCTCCATTGTGCGTCTGGACGCAGCGTTTTGTTATCCTAGATCGTTTAATACTCCATTTTTTCTCGGGGCTTATAGTAAAAACATAAAGAGTACCCACTAAGTATGTTGTTATTTGAAAAGAATGTTTTCTAATCTTTTGAAAAAGAAGGACCATTTAAAAAAGAAAATCAAAACTATAACTCTTAAATCATTCCTATCTACTTTATTAACGAAAAATGTTTTTTCTTTTCTTTCATTTGCGAAACTTGTTTCTTTTTAATTGTAGATCATTTTGCAGGATATTCCATAAATGTGCTTTCTTAAAGGTCTTAAAAACTTTCGGTTTTCACGTTCTCAAAAGGTCTTACGATTCATTCAATTGCGTTCAAAAAAGTAAAATTAAAAATTGTTCGTTTGTTACGTATTTAGTAGTTGTTCAGATCATTTAAATCATCGATGTTCACTTTCTCAAGAGGTCTTACGATTCATTCAATTGCGTTCAAAAAAGTAAAATTAAAAATTGTTCATCTATTACGTATTTAGTAGTTGTTCAGATCATTTAAATCATCGGTGTTCACTTTCTCAAGAGGTCTTACGATTCATTCAATTGCGTTCAAAAAAGTAAAATTAAAAATTGTTCATTTGTTACGTATTTAGTAGTTGTTCAGATCATTTAAATCATCGATGTTCACTTTCACAAGAGGTCCTTACGATTCATTCAATTGCGTTCAGAAAAGTAAAATTAAAAATTGTTCATTTGTTACGTATTTAGTACTTGTTCAGATCATTTAAATCATCGATGTCTTCGGTTATAAATTTCTGTAGTTCTGTATTTCTCGTTGTTCGGATATCGAAGCTGTTCATTCTTTCCAGTCACGACGTCTCAATTTCTCTTCGCATTGCGACAAGCACTCGATAAAAGGGAGGAGCTGTTCTAAATCGAGTAGACCAGTTTTCTTGTTCTCTACATTTGTAATACATAGATGTCTAAAGCCTCTCCTAGCGGATATTTATGCAAAATAAAAATGGTGTGCATTCTCTGGAGCGATATAGGTGCCAATTAGGGACGATTTCCCGTAATAATTTTAGGTTCGCCGTTGTTCGAAGAAGCCGTAATCCTTGGGCCTGTCTAAGTAGACCTCGAGGTGTCCTCAAAGCCCTCTTCGGTGGCTGTTCGAAGCAGCTCTCTGCGAGGAAGCTGGTCCTCGGAGCGTAGAATGCACCGGGATGCATCTCGAGCAACAAGAGAAGAACGAGCGAAGAGGGTGGCCGGGTAAAGGACGACGGGATCCCTCTCTTTCTCCGCAGGATTTCTTCTCCAGGATATCGAGTGTTCTCACGGGGCCTTGTTTCGGTCTGGTTCGAACGTTCCCACCCGGTAGAACGTGGCACGTAAAGCCCGGACAGATAGAGCAGAGAGCACAGAGGGCTCCTCTTCTTCTCTTGACTGGTCCGAAACCAGTCCTGCCACCGCCCATCCGTGACCCCAGACCCCGTCATCCGGTCGCTTGCTCGCCGCCGAGTCTTTTCCTCTCCTCCGACTCGCTTAACCTCGCTCCTCCTCCTCCTCCTCCTTTTCCTCTTCCTTCGACTGGCTGCACGTTCCCTCGCTAACCTCCTCCATGATGTTTTAATTAAATCGATCCCCATTCGATAGAACTACTATCTGCCCTCCACCGCCGCGTGTCAAACTTCTTTCCGTTCTTATTGCCGACCGATAAACCGATTGTTTGCCAACTGTCCATCGCTGGTGAACACCTTGTTCCACCTTCTCTACTATGTATTCCTTTTTCTCCTGGCTCGTCGTTGATGCTGATCGAACCTTACGGCGAACTGGCCACGAGTCGAATAGATTGTTCGTTGTGTATTCTAGACTGTAGTCCTGTTCTCGATATAATATAAACTTTATTTTTTGTTCCCCTTGGGGTTACAAATCCTTGTACAATACCCTCCTTTCCTTTTGCCGTTCTTACAAATTTAACCTTAACCCTTTGCACTCGGCTGTCCCCTCTGAGGCATCACTAAAAATTGCTGTACCATTCTTCAAAATATTGTTTACATTATTAAATATATCGGTATCTAATCAATTACTAAACATTTAGGTACTGTATAAGGTAAGGTACCAATTTCATATCCATAAAATTGCAAAAATCATAAGCTAAAAATTCCTTAATAGATAATTTAGATAATTCTAATATGGCTTAATTAGATAATTCTAATATGGCGATCGAGAAAAATTAAAAACAAAAATCATAAGGTATGGAAATATTCTAGATCGGAAGAAATGTTTAATTTTCCAGTTAAAATAGCTCCGAGTGCAAAGGGTTAATTCTAACTTATCTACTATCTTATACCTACGTAATCTAACCTATGTCTATTTATTGAAAGAGAGAGAGATTTTTTTTGATTGATTGATAATTTATTAGCTTTCTCAGCTATTTTCCATTAAATTTATATTACATAACATTTGTTGTAACGAATTCCTTTAGAATTCTCTTAAATACGTCTAAATTATGACAGCATTTTACTTCGTCTGGTAGTGCATTATACATTAATATTCCTTCATAGAATACACTTTTTTGGGCACTTCTCGTTTCACGAAATTCCACTGCAATATTCCCCGCTTGTCGTGTCAGCATTGCACTTTCATCGCCTACTATTCTAAGTCTATTTCTAAATTGCACAGGCATCATATTATTTAAAATCTTAAAAATAAATATGCACATATTGTAGTACGGTCTTTGTGTTATACTCATAAATTGCAGCGTTTGAAGCATACAATTAATATTTGTACGTCTGTCACATTGCAATATGACTGTCGTCGCTCTGTTTTGCGCTTTTTGGAGTCTACTTAACTGTGTATCTCCCATATCGATTATTAGCGTCGCACAATACTCGAGAGAGAGAGAGAGAGAGAGAGAGAGAGAGAGAGAGAGAGAGAGAGAGAGAGAGAGAGAGAGAGAGAGAGAGAGAGAGAGAGAGAGAAACTTATATATATGCATATGCATACATATATACACACTTATGCATATTCGTTCGGGTATATAATTGAAGCTGTTAAATTGTTTGTCAGGATATGGGAGTTAAGAGGATGATCGTTTTCTTGAATCCTATTAGCAGAGAGAAGTTATATGTATATTGTTCGCCAACTATGTGATTTAGTGGATCACCCAGTTCTAGCTTGTTTTTGGTTGCTTCGAAAAGGTTGAAGATTACGTTAGGGTGTAGAAACTAAGATGATAATGTTCGAATATTTGAAGATGTTTTTGAAATTAATTTATATTTTAAGCTATTTTGCAAATATGCCTAACATTTCGGTTCTAGTTTGAACCTTTATCAAAGGTAAATTACGTCGAAGAAAACCAAAGCAAAAATACACATACTGAAAAGTATGTAATATACATGGATTCAAGATGAAGAGAATATTATTATATACTTGCTATTAATTTTACTATGAGACAGTGGTTGGGACAGAGAAAAGAACCAACAACAAGTAAAAACTGACATACCTAAACACACTACTCTGAACATAATGATCAACGTTTTTTAAATCAATATCAGTCGGTAAATTTGAAAAGTCCAACAATTTTAAAACAACTGCTAATTATACCAAAAATGGTAAAGTTGAATATCCACATTCTTAAAGTAAGACCAGTAACAATAAATGTGATTTCTATTATATGTGAGAGAACAGGTAATAGTTATACTGGGTAAGACCCAATTATAAGTGTATGAAAGGAAACTTCATCATATTTTTGAAGATGTCGTGGGTTAGATGGACTGTGGCATAAAAACTAAATAAGAAAATGATTTTTACCATTGCGAACAGTTGCGAACGCGTACAATGTAATAGATAAACAAATATAAACTTTAATATTTGATCGATGTCAACAAAGAAAATGAAGACTTTCGTGTTCGCAATTGCCGAAACGAATAAAGTCTCCGAATTGAAGGGTTCGATTCTCGTCCGGCCACGCTCCCAGAAGAAATTCGCCGAGCTTTTGACCAGCGTACCGCCTAACAGTTCCATTTTGCCACACCTCCGAGCTCAGGAACGTTCATGCCAGCGTTTGTCCTTTTCATCCCGTATTTTCGTGCCTGTTCCCGCGTTAGCCGCGGTTTTAATTAAGCCCCGGGCTTAATATATTTTCAAACGAAATCACGACGTTTCCCTACGAAAGGTTGCGCGCGAAAGGCGCGGCCAAGAAACGGGATTAACGCGCCGCAAAACGCGGCAGCCCTTTGAGAGGTCTGAAATTGAAAGAAACCACGCTCCGTCTGCCGACTAAACTTTTCGCAACTGTCGACTGCTTTCCGGATTCACCGCCGCGCGAGAATCGCGACAATAGAATGGATTATTTCTCTCCCGTTGTGGAGCTGTCGTGTGCGTTTTAATTAACCCTGCTCGCGAGCCACGCGTGTTAAAGCTTTACCGTGCCTGACGCAGGCCCACTTTATTCTAGCTTCTGTCCCTTTTTCTCTTTTTTTTTTGCCGAGCGTGCTTTTGTGCGAGAGATTGTCGAGACGAGATACGCTCAGCTGATACTTCGTTGTAACCACTACTTTCATTGCTTAATTTTTTTACGTTTTTGCTAGACGAGTTAAAAGAGAATCAGGACTATTGAGAGATAATATATATATAAAATAGTTATCTATTTCTGTGGCTTCTATTAATTTTTCCAAGATTTGTTGTAGGTTGTCTTTTCTCACTGCAGGTTTTTTTTTATTATATAAAATCTCATATGAGATTTATTACAACATAGTTTCAAAACAGAAATACACTACATATAATACAGAGTATGAAGATTACAAGACAGACTAGGTTTCTTGTAGAAATACAGATATTATAATATTAGCATATGATTAAAAGGAACAGTATATGAACAGAGAGCTCCCTGCAGGTTGCTCTATAACTATTTCTTCTAAATATTGATCTAAAAATTGTATATTTCCCTCTTCATCTACATATGTATCCTTTAGTGTTCTCCTTCTGATTTTATCCATATCTCTGTGGTCTGATGTCTTCTTGTTAAGCCATTTTTTATTTTTGCATAATTACTTGTCTTCATAATGTCCTTATGGTTGTTTATTATTCTACACTCTTCTGGAATTGCGAAGCATTTTTCCTCCTGTGTAGTTATAGAGGTTATGGCTGGTACATTTGTTTTGTTATCACTTGGTGCTACCACGGCAAATTCGAATTGAAGCATGTCCATTTTACTTTGTTTAACACTAGAACTACCGAGCACTAAACGCAGTTGCCATACATTGCCTTCTAATAATGACAATATGGCATTTATTTAGATTTCGTACACGGGATATTGAAATATGTACTTCAATAGAGAAGTTTACTAAAAAAAATTTCTCAAAAAAACATATTTATACTTTTAATATTTCTAATCGAAAAAAATTCGCATTAGTCGTTTTGACTTGTCCGGTAGTTCTAGTGTTAACTAATAATGTTAACTAATAATTTTATAAGATAGTTATCTGTTACGCAGGATTTTCAAAATAAACTAGAAATTGTTTCCCCGTAAACAAAGTTTTTTCCTTTATTTATTATACTATATTACAACAGTTATCTACACACTGTACATTCTTACACTCTAAAGTTTATTCTATATCACTTCTTTATTCACACTTGTATTATTCTCTTAATTTTATGAACATGTGCTCTGTTACGTAATCATCTATCTATTTATCTCTTTCTATTAGTCCTTCTCTCTAACAGTACAGACTCTACACTCTATGCCTCACAACGTGCGAAGCGTGGTGTTTGAATTTAAGAAATATCATTTCTTTACAGATAGTGTTTGATCAAAGTTATTTGCAATGTAGTGCTATAATTTCTTTTATCGAGTTGACTGAAAAATTTAGAAATCTACAATTAACAGCCCATTCGCGAAGCAGTGCGCCAATTCCACATCGATTCTCCTCGTCCGACTGTTCCACGACTATACTACTAGTTTGTTCAGTAGTTCAGGTCGACGAAACCACCGACGACTGTTGACCGCTATAAATTTCACAGCTTCATTCTCCTCTATCGCCGTTCGCTATCGCATTCCCTGTAACGATATCGACGAAATCGTCACCGTTACATCGTACCTGAATATTTTATCGACTCGCTGCGCAGAGATTATTAAACAAAACGTAACAACGGTTCTCGCCGAGCAGGTAATTCGAGATTGTTCCAATGATCAACATTATCCTGCAAATTCGTTTCGCTATCGCATTCCCTGTAACAATATCGACGAAATTGTCTCCGTTACATCGTACCTGAATATTTTATCGACTCGCTGCACAGAGATAATTAAACAAAACGTAACAACGGTTTTCGCAGAGCAGGTTATTCTAGATTGTTCCAATGATCAACATTATCCTGCAAACTCGTATCTCTGTATGTAACAAAATTAGAAAGCATGCAATCGTTTACTTTTGCAACATTACAAAGATTTCGTTAATCGCACGATTAACTGTTTCAAAGCGTGATTAATCTTCTGGAGTAACCATTTCCTGACCCTTGATCTCGATCGACAACTTGTTAATAACATATATTCGTGTTTTCAGCGCACTGGTTCGATCAAATACTACTACTTAAGCAATTTTGCAAATTAACACAAAATATTTTTCAACGTTTCGGTCAACTATTTCGACCATTTTCAAGAAATAAATTTTTTCGTATAATTGCGTCTGTAGAAATGATTGAATTAGTATAAATTATGTTAAACGTGATAACTAATAATTCAAAATGTTTTAAGTACAAAATACCACATACTTGCTAAGTGAATTAACTATTTTGAAACTTTTCAAACTTTAAGACACATGTTGATTGCATGCTTGCAATGTACAGAATGATGAAACAGACGTTAGAGTTTGAAGAACACAGAATCAGAAAGCATCGATCGTGCCATTGGTCGATCAATATAGCCAATCTATATTTGGTGGTAAATACGAATGTGGAAATTCACAGAACAACAAATTTCACCGTTTGTATACCATATGACATTATGGTAAATAATTAATTGACATTCAAACTACTTTTGATGTATTTTTAAACCTTTGCTGGATTTTATTTGTTAAAAAAATTCATCATAAATCATTACTGGTTCCGTAATGTTGCGTAACTTGCAACATCCCAAATATAAGAATAAACATTTTCACAATGGTGTCAACGTAAAAACAGATGAAGATGAAAACAATTCGGATCGATTAAACGTCGCTTGTCGTAAATTTCGCCGAGAACAAATAACAATTAATTAAGAAGAGTACAACAACGTTCCACACAATAGATCAAACGAACAGTAATTCTAGCACGTTCGAATGGCAAACGCGATCGCGAGCATCGCTTCTCGTCGCTGCTATAGAGGGATTGAAAACGTGGAATCGCGCCCTTTTTAACAACAAAAAATCCCACGGAGCAAATCCCAATAACGTCGCGCGGCTTTGCGCACACGTTCCCTCGTTAACGTTACAAAAACGGATCGCGGCGTTTCGCGTTCCGCTCGCCGTGCCGGCGGCGCATCCCGTTTCCAACGAAATTTCGCTCCGGCCGATGTAAACAGCTACGGTGACAAAGTGTTAATTAACACCGGTACTGCCACTTCGAAACCGAGACCATACTCTGTACCTCCCGCGTCGCCGCATCCAGTCGTTCAGAAAATACAAATTCGATCAATTCGTTTCTAATTTTTTGACACCGACCATTAACTATTGAAGAAATAAATACTTATTTTCTTTATATTAACCATCATTCCGTCCCTCGTGTCAAATTGACACATTTTTCCCGAAATAAGTTATACTGTTCTGTTATTTGTAAATAAATTTGTCCGAAACTTGGTGACTTTAATTTTTTTAATGCGAAACATACAGGAAATTTATTATTATTGAGGGTAGTATTAAATTAATATGAAAAATTTTATATTATTGAAATTTATATAGAAAGTTAAGAACCTAAGATGTAAATGTTAATTTATCAATTCGAATGAAAGAAAAACCATCGATAAGTAACTGTTTGACTTGTTATTTTGTCGATCTATGTATCACTGTGTCAGTTTGATACCGAAGGACAGATTCAGTTCGCGAAACGAGGGACGGATGAGGGTTAATAATCTTTAACCATCATCCCGTCCCTCGTGTCAAATTAACACAGTTTCCCCGAAATAAGTTATACTGTTCTGTTATTTGTAAGTAAATTTGTCCAAAACTTGGTGACTTTAATTTTTTTAATGTGAAACATACAGGAAATTTATTATCATTAAGGGTAGCATTAAATTAATATGAAAAATTTTATATTATTGAAAATGTAGAAAATTAAGAACCTAAGATGTAAATGTTAATTCATCAATTTGAATGAAGAAAACCATCGATAAGTAACTGTTTGACTTGTTATTTTATCGATTTTTTAAATTATTATTATTAAGGGTAGTAAATGTTTTCTTCTATCTCGATCGCCAATTTTAAATAGAAATTGTAATTTCGGCGCACAGGTTCGATCCTATGTTACTACGTCAACAAGTGTTTGAAATATTAAATCTAAATGAAATTTGTTACTAAGCAAATAAGTTTGCACCAACAAACCCTTGGTTTCTTTGTTCTATATTTTTCTCTTTTGTTCTCTTTTTGCTTCTTAACACGGAAATATATATTCTCATATTAATTTTTACAGACGCAATTATATTCTTGAAGATGGTCTTAACCTAGACCGAAACGTGGAATTATTAATTCGTAAAACTGCTTAGGAAAATAGTAACATAGGATCGAACCTGTGCGACGAAATTACAATTTCTATTAAGGGTAGTATTAAATTAATATGGAAAATTTTAAATTATTGAAATTTATATAGAAAATTAAGAACCTAAGATGTAAATGTTAACTCTTCAATTTTAATGAAACAAACATCGATAAATAACTGTTTGACTCGTTATTTTATCGACTATCTTTTATCACTGTGTCAATTTGACACCGAGGGACAGATTCAGTTCGTGAAATAAGGCACGGATGAGGGTTAAAATAATCTATTATATTCTTATTTTCTCCCCCAGCCAGAATAATTCATTTCTCCCAATTGCCAGAATAATTTACAATTTTTATCCAACATCAAAAATATTCTCGCTCACTCCGAGGTTCCTAATGTTCGATTCCCTCCGTCCTATTTCTTTTCAGAAATAAATTACAAACGTAGCTGATATTTTCAAACCGCGATGGCAGTTCTGCGGTCCTTGAACGGCCGTTTCCAAACAGTCATCGATACGCGAAGGAAACAGAGGGGGCGCACGGGTGCCTGGCGAATTAAACGAACGGGCGTAACGTGCGGTTAATTAAAAGGTAGAATTAAATAAACATCGCGGTTTATAAACGCGATTTGCAGCACGCGCGGCACTATGCGGTACACAGGCACGGGTCGCGCTTTCAAATTGAATTATTCCCGTTCCGAGCGAACGGTGCACGTGTCGGGGATCGACTTTTATAGGCTGACCCGGTTTCCCTGTTTCAACCGCTCTTCTTCTTCCTTTTTTTTCCCCTCTGTGTTTTCGCTTTTTGTTTTCTCCCACCACCATCGGCGGCACCGCGAGTTTTACGCGTGTCGCCGTTGCGATCCGCGGATGCTCTTTATTCCACGCTCGCTGTCCGATACGCGTGTTTTCCGTTCCGCAAATAATACGCCGTTCGCGTCCCGCTTTGCGGAAACTCGACCGCGTTTCGAATGATTCTCCGTTCACGCCGATTGTGCTCCTTAACAAATTGCCTCGCTGTTTACAGAAACAACATTGACTTGAAACTTGGTCTCGTTGCTCTTTGATATAATTAATCAAACACGTATTTCGGCATTTAAAAAAATTCAACCCCTAAAGGGGTGAAAAGAGGTTGCAAAGTTTGTATGAAGAATATTTTATTTGTGGTCGAATTTGCTTGAAACTTGGTCTTAATGCTCTTTGATATAATTAATCGAACACGTATTTCGGCATTTTTAAAAATTCAACCCCTAAGGGGGTGGAAAGGGGTTGCAACGTTTGTATGAGAAATATTTTGTTCGCGATCCGATTAGCTTGAAACTTGGTCTTATTACTCTTTGATATAATTAAGCAAACACGTATTTCAGCATTTTAAAAAATTCAACCCCTAAGGGGGTGAAAAGGGATTGCAACGTTTGTACGAAGAATATTTTATTTATGTAGTATATAAAGAGGTACTATAAGTATAAACTACATAGTCTTAACCCTTAGATACGTGGTGGTTTTTCAAGAATCAACTCCCTCTAAATTGAATTCAAACTTATATTCGACAAATGGGGTAAAATGGTGTGGATAAGTCTAAAAATCGGTATGGGTATCGTTATTGAGGTCGTTAATTACGAAAATGGCATCAATTTTGAAATCTAAGATGGCGATGCGACATAAAATTAAAACTCTGTAGGGGTGAATGGGGGGTTAAAAGGTTTTATGGAGAAACAATCTAAATTTTCGAGAGCATTAAACAGTTTCCTGTGCGAGCGAAACCGCGGGGATAAGCTAGTCTTCTATATAAATAAGAATGAAATGCTGTTCGTTGGTGAGCGCATCACTTGAGAACGGCTGCACCGATTTGGCTAATTGTTTTTTATACTAGTCACTGCCGATTCGAATCGCGTTAATTGATCAAGCGGCGCGTGGTGTCGTAATTAAACGCGGAAAGTAAGAGGGGGGAGGGTCACCTGGAAGGGGAGGGGGAGAGAAAGGCGGAATTCCGATACTCGCGGCGCTGGCAGGTGAACACCAGGAAAAATCAATCGAGGCTTGGCCACGAGGCTCCGAAACGAGGTCGATCGGTCATCGATCGACTCCGAAGACGCGGGACCAGCTAGAAGAAGATCCTGATGGCCGGTCTTTTTCTCTCTGGATGTTCATACGGATTTACTGTTAATTAACGCATCAGCTGATCCTGCCAATAAACTTGCAAATCTCACGATAATCTTCGACGCGTCTATAAATTCTTTGTACGTTTCTTATTTATTCGATTCGCTTCGTGCCAAGAATTGAGCGCAGGCTCGAAGGTAATAAATGTTCGGAGTAAATATCGAGGCGTGCAATCAGGATCTCTTGTTTCCCATGTTTGCATGCATAGCGTCTGTTTTCTTTGTCAAATGTTTTACAGATTTATCGTTCCCCGCGTGTTGTGTGCATTGTCGCGTCTGTGTAACTTCTATCGAGAAGCGTGTGTACACACGCTTTTCGAAATAATCAAAGATTGGAGATGCAGACAGACGCGCGCAATCAGGCTCGTTTGTTTGCCACGTCTCCGCGCACGGTTCTATCACTCTTCTTTGACGAATATTTGATACAGTTAGCGTTTATCCGTTGTCTACTGTTATCGTGTTCCGTTTTCTTCGATTTCTTTCGTCGAATTTACGTAGCTACATAGGGAACGTGGACAGATATAGCGAAATGGTGAAAGATCCGAGAATTATGGAGACGTTCAATCAGGATCGTTTGTTTGCGACGCGAATCTTAATTAAGAACGTTTGGGCCGGAGAGGACTCGACGAAAAACTGCGTCGACCGCGCCGCTGAAATCCTCCAATTTACGTGAAATTGGAGGGAAGAAACGAGTAAACGACGCGAAGCCAAATGAACTCTCGAGGACGGAGGAAACCAAGAAAAATTTGTCGACGTCGGGCACAGAGGATCCTTGACGATAATGTCTATATACGTATACCGATATACATATATTTCAGATTGTCTCCTGCATTATGTAACACCTGCTTCTTCGTCCGCCGCGCGGCGACGAGCGCATTCATCACCTGCACACGTCTGCGAAAATAAAACCGTAACCGGCCCCGAGGATACGGCGGGGTGAGATTCGCAAATTGCGCCGCCTCGATCAGAAGAAATATCCTCCTGCGACGTATACTCTGCCTTTATCAAAAGGCAGATCATAATTTGATCACTTAATCAATTTAATGTACATCCACTAGCGGCTGAAAGTATCGAATCGCTTGTTGATTCTTCTAAAAATCGAATATACAGGCTTGTTCAGCCAAAGCAGACTACCTAATAAATATCTCCTTTATTTTTAATCCCACGAAATATATTTATGGCATAATTGAAATGGTATCGAAGGAGGATTCTACAATTTTATCACATTTTTTTTTTTGGACTCGAGGTCACCTGAAGGTAATGACTTAAGCATATTCAAATGTATTTTTTTAGACGCTGCAAGATGGAATAAGAAAACGGTGGAATGAAAAAATAACCGAACAAAAAATTGTACTATTATATTCCTCCTTCGATACCTTTTGAATTATGCCATAAATATTTTTCTTGTGATTCAATATAAAGGAGATATTTAGGTAGCCTGCTTTGGCTGAGACACCCTGTAAAAAATCGAATTAACTAGCTGTATAATTATTATTTTTACTATTATTTATTATGGACGGACTGACGCCCTTTTACATAAGTACATAATAATATTTCGAAACGGATATCAGCATTTTCTTATGTATACCCAGTGCGAGACAATGTTCGGAATGTACTTTTCCAAATATTAGTCTCAGTTAGAATGTGATTCAACCATATGGTCTTCGAAAAGTGTGAAATCTGAAATCATAATAGAGAGGGTGCAGCATAAATTCCTCAGGTTTTCTGCATATAAGACAAACAATCCAATGTCAATCTTTGATCATAATTACTTTAAAATATCAAACACAGTCAACCTTGAAACATTATTTGATCGTGGAACAGTTTCTGACCTGAACTTTATCTTCAATTTGATAAATAATAATATAGACTGTCCCGCACTCCTGAGGCAAATTAATTTCTACGTACTTGAACGTGTTTTGAGAACGAGAGCAGGATTTCAAACAATGAAATCCAAATCCTCATATGGAGCAATAAATCACATTTGATAATAATATTGATTTCAATGGCACGTTACAGGCATTCAAAACTAAATTACGCTGTACTATTCGTTAATAGTAGCTATATTTGTTTCGCGCTCTTCATAATTATGTAAATTTTAGATTAAGACTCTTTTCTGTCATACTATATAAACTGCATACATTTGTATAAAAAGACTTCGATCCGTATAAAATAAATAATAATAATAATAATAATTGAAACGTTGCGTTTCGAACCGTTTGAACAAGAATTGATACGTTGCGTTTCGAAACGTTTGAACAAGAATTGAAACTTGCGATTAAGTTTCTTTTCTGGGTAAATATTTACAACAGGTCCATGTCCTCCGATTTTGATGAAATTTAAATATGTTATGCAGCAACACATTTTGAACAACTTTTTCCTTATCCAATATAGGGGGGACGCTTTTAGTTTTCGAGATATTTCAATTTTTGTCTTTATTGGATTTTTCGTATTTCTACACGCTCCATGGCAACGTAAGCCTGTCCCGATGTGGCGCTTGTTTACGAATTTGACGCTGTAGAGATGATAAATAAACATGGGGGGCGGAAGGAGCCGGCTTGACACCACACACACCCACCCATTCAGTACTTAAAACACACCCAGTGTTTCTAAATTATACTCTAGATTTTTACGTATTTTGACGTGCTGATTACGAATATGATAGTGAAAATTGGATTAGGTTAGATTAGGTTAAGTTATTAGCAATAATAAATAATAACCTAACCTAACCTAACCTAATCCAATTTTCACTATTATATTCCTAATCAGCACATCAAAATACGTAAAAATCTAGAGTATAATTTAGAAACACTGAGTGTGTATTAAGCACTGAGTGGGTGGGTGTGTGTGGTTCTCCCTCATCTCTACAGCGTCAAAACGTAAACAAACGCCGCACCGGTCAGGCTTACGTTGCCGTGGAGCGTGTAGAAATACGAAAAATTCAATACAGACAAAGATTGAAATATCTCGAAAACTAAAAGCGTCCCCCCTATATTGGAAAAGGAAAAAGTTGTTCAAAATGTCGAAATCTATAACATATTTAAATTTCATCAAAATCGGAAGACGTGGACCTGTTGTAAATATTTACCCTTTTCTGTCATACTATATAAACTGCATACATTTGTATAAAAGGACTTCGGTCCGTATAAAATAAACAATAATAATAATAATGTACTGTTCCAAATATTATCGAAGTCAGATGCAGCAATGAAAAAAAATCGAAGCGACTATTGGGATGGAACACGAGTAGACAATAGAGTTTCGGTTAGAATCGCGAGTCCCTGAACCGAGAACGATTATAGGTAAATTACGAACGAGAACACAAGCTGGCCGGGCAGATAGGATGAAAGCCAGTAGAGTACTCGCAGCTGGACTGGGTACGATCACTATGCCAGGGGGAAAAGGAGTGAGTGTACTATGGCGGAGGATTTCAGGCATTATGCGTGCGGCTGGCGCGTCCCACGAGATAAATTGCGCCGGCGGCGGATTAATGTAATAGAGTGATTAATCGCGCGAGTGACGATCGGGGCGCGAGGCGAAGCACGTGCTTTCCGACCGCCGCGCACCGCGCCGATGGATTAAAGCGTTTTCACGCGAGAAGTTCGACGGTCACCGGTGCCCGGAGAGCGGCCGGTGCTCGACGCACCGGGTCACGGCACGATGAAAACCAGTTCTAATGGGTACACGGAAATTTACGAGTCGGCGAACCGCGGTCCAACAGCTGCGGCCGACTCGGAACCGTCGCCGAAAACCGTTTCTGCTTCTACAGAGATTGATCCCGAACGTCGAAACTCGTGACAGCCTCCTCTACAACATTCAGCCTTGTTTCAGACAATCTGTCAACATTTTCGGACGTCACAGTAGATGCTACAAACTTTCAAAATGATTTTCTTCGTGAAACTGCACTGGATCGAGTGTCCACGATTGTTTGGGTCAAGATGATCCTTCAAATTGGAATTTTTATTCGAGATTAAAATGACGAAGAGACACGGGCAAGATTTTATCTTACTTTCTATTGATATTCTTGAATTATTACAAACATCTTTTTACTGTTCCTTTCTACCGATCGTATATTTGTTTGTAAATGGCGTGTCGATGCTCTCTTTATGAAAATAATTTGAATTTCTTAGAACTGTACAAGCTATTGAGATAACGTGAAACTCTTGGGACGGAACAAATCAGATAAACCAAGCGAGTAACTTATTTCATAATTACATATTCAATGGTTAAACAACTGATATCAATAGTTAGTATAATATTATTTTGTTTAAGAATTTATAGACGCAATGATTGATTTTCTTGAAGATGATCTGAAGATAGATCGAAACGTTGAAATTTGAATTTGACAAATTACAGAATTGCTTCTGCATCTTTTACATCTTTATAATGTTTAGAATTGTTTTTTTTTAATGTAATAAGAGAAGTATATTTTTTCGAAACAGCGAACGTGTCGAATGCAATGTAAAAATTGATTGGACCAGTGCGCCGAGAGCATTGATACATCTTTTACATCTTTTTACTGTTTAGAATTATTTTATTTTAAATGTAATAAGAGAAGTACATTTTTTCGAAACAGCGAACGTGTCGAATGCAATGTAAAAATTGATCGGACCAGTGCGCCGAGAACATCGATGCATCTTTTACATCTTTTTACTGTTTATAATTGTTGTTTTTTTAATGTAATATGAGAAGTACATTTTTTCGAAACGGCGAACGTGTCGTATGTAAAGAAAAAATTGTTCTTATCAGTGCGCCGAGAGCATTGATACATCTTTTACATCTTTTTACTGTTTAGAATTGTTATCTTTTAATGTAGTAAGAGAAGTACATTTTTTCGAAACATCGAACATGTCGAATGCAATGTAAAAATTGATCTTATCAGTGCGCCAAGAGCATCCATATATCTTTTACATCTTTTTACTGTTTAGAATTGTTATCTTTTCAAATGTAATAAGAGAAGTACATTTTTTCGAAACATCGAACGTGTCGTATGCAATGTAAAAATTGATCTTATCAGTGCGCCGAGAGCATCCATACATCTTTTACATCTTTTTACTGTTTAGAATTGTTATTTTTTTAAATGTAATAAGAGAAGTACATTTTTTCGAAACATCGAACGTGTCGTATGCAAGAGTGTAGAACTCGCTGAATTTCGCGCGAAGGTCTTCGGTGTCTGGGCTGGCAGGGACGGCAATAATAACGGCAAGATTCGCAGAAAGCGCGCGAGAAGAGGACGCGACGCAGAGGAGGACGAGGAGGATAGAGGAGGATAAAGAGGAGGGAGACGGTGAACGTGGAATACGTCACGGCAGGACGATTTTACGTCGGCCCAGGCCGGGCATTATCGGGTTCATCGCACCCGAACCCAGCCGGGTATGCGTGCGATTCCCGGCGGCCGGTCGATTCCTCATTTCTTCTCCCCAGGGACGGCCGATGAGGTCGACTGGGACTACCAACCGGCTCACTACCGAGCTACGAGGATCGTACGAAAGTCAAGGACGAAGGACCGGCCGCCTCGGGTATTAACACCAAGGTCATCGGTATCTTCGATCGTTTCTCCTACCAGCGACCACCGTTCCGCGAACTATCGTCCGAGTCTGCGTCTGTCGCACCTGTTTCGATTTTCGTCCGATTTCGATCACGAATCCCTCGCATGTTCGCTGTCCACTACTTTCCACTATACCGAAACTCCCATAAATGCGGAGGATCTTAGAATGGCAGGAAAATTTCCTCGCGACAATTAGAGCTTCGTTGGTGAAATAATTCAAGGACAACATTCGGAACAACTTTTGTCTATATTGAATGTGGTACTTGTTGGAATTTATTTAAGAACAATTTGACAAAAATAATCTACTGTTATTTAGTAGGTACATTCGGTTGCGTTATATCTTTCAAGCGCGTATATAAATGATACATTGTATCTATGCGGTTCGCGTCCTGGGACCCTGAACTCCAGTGATGCCAGACGGAGGAACCTAGAGGAACTTACCCCTCCGGCTGGGCCCCCCACTCTTACTACTACTGCGCACGTGGTACACACGAACGTACCTCTACTCTGCCTGTGTGAAACTCACAAGAGTCTGAGAAGTAAGAGTGGGGGGCCCAGCCGGAGGGGCAAGTTCCTGCAGGTTCCTCCGTCTGTCATCACTGCCCTGAACTCCAGTGATGCCAGATGAGGGGAATCACGGTGAAACGATGTACCCCCTCTCTGATGACCAGAGTAATATGTGCACGCGCGGCGTGTCTACGCTTAGTGTGGTGGGGGACGTTAGATGGTGATGGAATAGGATAGTGGAAGGGGAAAAGGAGAAGAGTACCGAGGGTCCGTTTTGTCCCTTTCTGGCATCACTGCTCAACTCTCATTTGTTTCTTAGATCGTCATCTGGTTTTTCAAGAGCGCTCCTCACTTCTGTCTAGATTATCGAACAGTAAAGACGTGCCTCACAACGTGCCTTCAGAATATATTATTTGACTGGAGGAAGAGGCAAGAGGATGCGACCTATGTGGGGACAAGTATGGAAACCTAGAGCATTTGACAAGGGATTGCAGGATAATGGGGGAAATGATCAGGCTCGAGGATGTAGTGAGCGGGAAAAAAGATGGAAAGGTTGACGAGTGGTTGGAGAAGTTGAGGAAAAAAAGAGAAAAGAGAGCATAAATAAACCAAAGAATAGAAATAGAAAGAGAATAGCAAACAAAAAATGCAATAATTAGGGAATGGAGAGGGAAGCAATAAGTATAGAATTAAACGGGTTAGTGATAATTAGGATACTAAAAGATTAGAACAGGGTAGGAATGTGTGAGATATAGAAATGAATGAGAGAAGATATGGAACAAATGTGTGAAATAAGATAATTGTAGATGTATAAATAGGTTAATGTAAACCAAGTCCAATTTTCTTAGCTGTAAGGCTGAAAATAAAGCAATATCTAATATATTATTTGAATAAATTCTATTTCATTTTTATAAAAGTCTGGTTTATTAGAATATATCCATATTCCAATAATACTAGCAATAGTATCTTGCAATTATCACGAAGACTAAAACCGAGCATTGTCGCGTAGCGAAATCTTTTTTGAAACAACAGTGTCCGAGGAACCGTTGCCGACCGAGGATTTAACTTTTTATTAGTTAGTTTTTTTATTAGTTTCGTCTTTTATGATACAGCACTGATTTTCATTTTTTAACTACCTATGTTCCCACTCCACTAACTCCGGTCAACGGTTTCCGTAACTCCGTCTTTTTTCCACCAACGAATAGAATAACTTGTACCATTTTTGTAAACGAGGAATATTTCTACTCATTGCACGCCTAAATTCTCTTTAACGTCTAGATGTTATATACGCTGCCTCACGCAAATTAGAAGCCACGACTTTTGCAGATGGTCTGACAAATTCATTTAATCAGCAAGCGAATTGCAATTTTGGGAAAAGTGATGTTTTTAAATAGAATGCGCTCGAAACGAACACGTTCGCGAAGCACTTTCCGGCGAGACGGAGTCGTCTCAATCGTTAAACAGGCTCGACACCGTGGAACTTCACAAATTAACGGAGTAACAATAGTTCCGAGACGTCGAAATCTCCTTACAGGTGAGGAGACGATTCCATAATCCGATTCGAACTTGCGAACCGTGGGTCGCGACTCGATTCAAGGACGCTGGGGAGCAATTAATGCTCCTCCGGCTGACAGGAATCTCGCCGGCAATTTCGCAAATTGGAACAAAAATCCGGAGAGGCTCGTTCCCCGAAACGGAGAATGTCCGCGGAGGATACGTGACCCGCGAGAAAAGACGAGGCAGAGAAAGAAAAAAAAAGAGAAAAAGAGGAACGACATATCGCGATCACGCGACACTCGCGCGGCTTGCAAGCTCGTTAGCCCGACGTCGACGTTGAAAGGCTTCCGTGACGATGCTCCTTCCGCCCCGACGGTTAATTGCGTTCCTCGTCGGCCCGACGATATTTTAATCGAACGCGACAGCGGAGAACAGGCTCCACGTGACAGACGAATTTTACAATGGCTCGTTCATATGCCAAACAGACCAGGGATCTCGCTGGAAATTAACCAGACCGTAGTGTCCGCCGTTATAAATTGGGCCCGGTTTAAGTGATCGCGTTCCTCGCTTTCAATTTCTTTATAAAACACACACCAACTGTCATACCAATTTTATTTCTCGTTGAAAAATGTTGGTTAGTTAAATAAATAAAAACTCGCCCGTAAGACGGCGCAGCCTATCTCTATACAGGGTGTTCGACTACAGGTGGGAGAAATTTTAGGGGGTGGTTCCTGACGATAATATAAGACTAAAATGAAGAATAAAAAAATTACGATTTCGGCTTCGTTATTTAGCTATTAACAATTAAAAATCCGCCTAAAATGCGGCAACGTTTTCGACAGAGGTGTACGTTGCGTACGTCACACTGGCGCGCAACAGTCACGTATCAAGTGACAGATGCATGCTTACCTTGGTTGGTCGTAACATAACCATGTATTTCTAACCTTTTTCGTTTGATCCTACTACCGAGCATTTTATTCGTTGCGATATTGTATACAAAAATGTTCGCTATCATTCTAAAGATCGTTGGTTGTCCCCAATCGGTGGACCGGGGTTCGAATCCCGTCGGGGTAAGAAATTATTTTTCTCCGTTCATTCTCAGTTGAAATTTTCGTAAGAAGCTAATAGAGATTAGCTACAAGAATATGTAATAAAAAATAGGGGGTGCCATTTAAAAAAATTGAGGTAACCTTCACGTGATCTTCCAATGACTCTTCAAGGTGAAACCAATGGCGCCATCTAGCCCTTGCGAAACCATAGAACACATGTCTGAACCATTTTTCTCTAAAATGCTTTATTTTTGAGATATTCGACCGTTTCCAGACTTTTCGAACACCCTGTATAGAGAAGAGAAGAAGATAGAAGATATATGTATATAAAATATACTGTGAAAAATTATTGAAAAAATACAAATGGCCGTGGAGAGAAGAGGGTGAATCGAAAGAGGCTTTCAAAGGGGGACAGAGAAGAAGTGAAAAGGGGGTGAAAGGGAGGCAAAGAAGAGGGAGTTTGCAGCCGGGTAGAAGGAATAGGAGAAACAGAAGAGGGAGAGGGTGGGAATCCGCGGGAAGAGAAACAGGAATGACAGGAGAGGGAGCGAGCGACTGCAATAAGAGCAGAAACATCGGTGCCAGATGAGTGTGCCGTGAGTCATGCCGCATTCACTCCTCGACTTTTCTCTCCCCGCAATAAAACTCGGTAATATTACCGGGGTAATCTGCCCCGTGGGTGCGTCCGGTTGCGAATTCACCCGCCGGTAATTAAAGTCTCTCTCTATCTCTCTCTCTCTCTCTTATCCTCAGTCTCCAGCCGGCTGGTCCTCTTACGGAGTTCCAGCCGATAACCCGAGGACGCGTCGCCCGGAAGTTGTTCCATGCACCCCCGTATCGTCGCGCGCGGAATATGAATTTTTTTTTCTCGGCTTGATGAACGCGGAGTCGAGGTTGAAGCTGTCAACGGCGTCAACGGTGTAAACCGTGGCTTCGCTGGAAGAGTTAATCTCTCTACTATGATAGCTGGGTCCGGCCCGACCCGGAGTTATGAACTTTTCTGATACTTTAATTAAAATCCATCAGCAGGAAATGAAGAACTGGGTGACGCGTTTAAAATACTGAATCCGAACCGACTCACAGTGCGGTACCCTGTGTGGACAAAAATATAAAAATTCTCTATGTTGAAACTATGTTTTAACATCTAAATTATTGTGTTTATCAATAGAAAATTCAAATAAATCAGTAGGGGATTAGTTACAAGCGTTTTTTTTTTACTCAAGAAAATCTTATATCAAGCAATTTATTGATTCAAAGCGTCATACTTTCATGGTATCAGAAAAAGAATTTTATGAAATATCTTCTATGGGATATGGTAGTTTAACACTAGAACTAAAGACCAGTCAACATGACTGATGCGAATTCTTTTCGTTTATAAATATTAAAAGTATAAATATGTTTTTTTGAGAAATTTTTGTTGGTGAACTTCTCTATTGAAGTACATATTTAAATATCGCCTGCACGAAATCTAAATAAATGTCATATTGTCATTATTAGAAGGCAATGTATGCCAACTGCGTTTAGTGCTCGGTAGTTCTAGTGTTAAAGTACAGCTAATGTGACTGAAATTTCAAAATTTGTTAGCATCTTATATGGAGTATACTAGTAAATAATACAATTGAAATAATGTTTCTCACCTTTTTCTCCTTTAAATAGAGAATATTGAATATTTCAAGAAGGGTTCAAAACATCATGTAGTTTTTGTTTTTTTCATAATTAGTAGACATTGTACTTCAATTTCTACAAGTTTTTCCTGCTACAAACTGCTACACCCAAAGTTATTCAACATTACCCCTCGGCGAATCTTACTCTTCTACTCGGTTATGAATACTTGTTTTTTATCGATATTTATTTATCTGTTTTCTACACGCAATATATGTACTATGTGTTCATATTTCAGTTTTACATTATACATTAAACATGCCTCTTATTGTTTCTTTCAAATCTATATAATGTAAAATATGGAAAATTGTAAAATAGTATTCCAAATCTTCGATTAGTGCATTTAAAATAATTCCGAGCAGGAACATATAAATTATTGCTACGCTATACGAATTTATTTATTTTTGTCCCAAATTCCTATCAAAGTACCGCACTGTGCGACTCCAGCCCCGTCATACAATTGTTGAAGATTCAACACGCTGTGCCACAGCAACGAGAACTTCCTGCTTGTTCTCATTAACACTTTACCTACCGGAAGCCTATTAAGAGGATTCTCAATAATTGTGCTGTATCAAAAGAAAGCGTAGAAATTTTCTTTTACATTGCAATCTTAAATGAAATTATTAGATGACGTTATTGAGGATGTCTTGTTAGTTCACAATGAAAATTGCTGTTACTATTGAAGGTTCCATTAAAAATTCATTAGCCATGTTGTTGTAATAACTTTAATTTGGTTAAATAAGATAACTTTATTTTTTCAACACAAACAAAAATACAAAAGTGGATTCCAGTGTGTATAAGAAAAAAAAAGGCTATATTGTAATAAGATAGAACTAATGCTGTAGCGTAAACGATGCTGTGGTGTGGTCTGTTCTGTTAAACGACAACGACTGACTGGTTCGTCTCTGGAAAAAAGCCTTAGGTCCCTTTTTCTTAAGTGGGGGTGCCATAAACCACTTGGACCGGAGTCGCACCACTGCCTGCTTCTATACAATATTATCGTTGGATTCCAACACATGTACCATACATTTTTCAAAATTATGCAATAATCACCGGTCGGTAATGTGTTAATTAATCAGGCCCCCTATTTTTGCAACTCTTCGTCGCGAATGCATAAAATCCGCAGTTGAACGCCAACAACGAGCAAACCAAGGAGAGACGATGTATCTCTGGGAAGGGCGTTGGTTAAAGGACAGTTTTGAAAAGAGATTCTGGCAAGGGGTTCCATGGCGACGAGACTCGCGCTCCCATTACACAACCCCTTAGCCAAGCGACAACAGAGAGCGCAGCCGAGGACGCGGCCGAATCAGTAATTTTAATAACGCGAGATTAAACCGGTCGCGAGAGAGAGAGCGCGTTCACATTGGAATATGAAATGTTTCGTCGCGTTCCGCGTGCGGAATGGCGTCCGCCACGGGCACGAGACGCATTACCGCAGGATATTAGTGTAAAACGGTGTCGACTGTTGAAGCACCCTTTCCAGTAATTATTCCGTCGCGCCCCTTTCACGGAACAAGTCACGGACGATCGAATGTCCGCCTGTATAATTCACACACCCTCTCTCTCTCTCCCTCTACAAGCAACCTATCTCGTCGACCATCCGAGAACTCTGCATTCTGCTTCTGCATCATGTCCGCCCCTTCGTTTTTCCCAAAAGTTTCCCTTTACTTAACGAGTTCTCATCCATTTAACAAACACTTAATGTTTTAGAATTTCTATTTCTGTGTCAATTACTATCGAATGTTTAATTTTTTCTATCATAACAACAAATGGTATATGGCACGTGTGTTTGAGTTATAATGGCAGTCTCTCTGTTCAAATTCGCCGCCATGTATTGATTGTAGAACTCGTCGATCACTCGTTCTGATTGGTTTTTTTTTTATAATTTATGGAGTGTAGCCAAAATGTGCGCCGAAATTGCAATTTCTATTTCTACATTAATTGTAGTTTTGAACAATTGTCGATCGAGATACAGAGAACTGTCACTTAACATAATATTCGGTAATTTTCAGACGCAAAATTCTATTGAAGATGATCCATACCAGGATCGAAACGTTGGGAATAATTTAATTTTTGCAAAATTCCTTTGTTTTTCAATTTATAATCGAACCTGTGCGCCGATAGCATACATTTTTCTATTTCTGCCAAAATCATTGAATAACGAAATCATCCATCGAATCGTAACAAACTGAAGTAACACAGTAATCTCGTTCCTTAATTTGTAAAATATACAAAATTGTTTAATCGTGAGTCGCTTCGTTAATTGAAGACTTATCTGTTCAGATTTCGTTCGAAAAACGTCGCGCGAGATGATACATGTTCAAGGGAACGGAGACGAGAGCGAAGGGTGGTTTTCGGGGGTGCCGGTTGAATAGGGACAGATTACCAGGGCCACCCCTCTCGTCGAAGTGCAATTCGGTTTCGCGAAAGGGGTGGCCCGGGGTTGACTAACGGCCCACTATCCTCGCGATGCTGTCGCTAAACGCTCGTGTAATCCCTTCTGAATGGACACGCGTTCCGCTTCGCGGAGATTCCGTCCCGGATAACCGTTCGACGACGCGGTAATTACGTTTTTCACGCGTCCGTTCACGGTCGTGAAAACGCCGACAATTTAAATACAGTCGCCGGCCCGGGAAGATTAAAGATGGGGCGGTTAGGTTCAGCGAATTAATCAGGCCGAGCCGAAAATTTATTCGCACGCAACCAAGTCGAGAAACTGTTAATATGATGTTTTTAATTATTTGTATTTTCATTTGGTATATCTTCTTTTTGATACACATTGTCAATCAAGGGTTAACCCTTTGCACTCGGAGCTATTTTAACTTGAAAATTAAACGTTTCTTCTGGCCTACAATATTTCCATTCTCTATGATTTTTTAAATTTGATAAATATGAAATTGATATAATACTAATTATAATATAATATAATAATATGTAATGATGTTATATAATGATATAATAATAATTGATTAAATGTGTAGTAATTGGTTAGATACCGACATATCTGATAGGGTAAACAATTATTTAAATAATAGTAACCTCAGAGGCGCCACTCGAGTGCTAAGGGTTCATTAAACAATTATTTATCGTTGTGTGAGCATATTGCGATGCATTATGGCGAGTTTAGATCGGTTTAGGAGCCACTTACCAACAAAGTCGAGAAACTGTTAATATGATGTTTTTAATTAGTTGTATTTTATTTGGTGTTCCTTCTTTTTAATATACTTTGTCCATCAAGGGTTAATCAAACAATTATTTATCTTTGTGTCAGCATATTTCGATGCATTATGGCGAGTTTAGATCGGTTTAGGAGCCACTGACCAACGAAGTCGAGAAACTACTATGTAATACGATGTTTCTAATTATTTGTATTTTCATTTGGTGTTACTTCTTTTTAATAGACTTTGTCAATCAAGGGTTAATCAAACAATTATTTATCTTTGTGTGAGCATATACGATGCATTATGGCGAGTTGAGATCGGTTTAGGAGCCACTGGCCAATGAAGTCGAGAAACTACTAATACGATGTTTCTAATTATTTCTATTTTCATTTGGTATTCCTTCTTTTTAATACACTTTGTCCATCAACGGTTAATCAAACAATTATTTATCTTTGTGTGAGCATATTGCGAGTTTAAATCGGTTTTGGAGCCACTGGCCGAGATCCAGCGCGAGCCTCCGCGGCTTTTAAATCTCCATACGCATCGAAACGTCGATTCTCATAATTCTCCTCGGTCAAATTGAATAGAAAGGCACGGTGTCTCGAGCCGGCGAGGCGAACGACGGTGCGTCCACTCTTCCCTTTTTCCTTCGAATACAGGACAGGTTCCCCGCTCGTCCGAAGTTTCATTTAAAACAGGTTCCGGAGCGCCGTTGGCCTTATTATTAACCATCGATGGCGAACGCGAGCAATCCCGCGATGCAATTTGTCCACTACGACGATCGTTCGCGGTTTTATGCCCCGCTCGATCCGTTTAATAAAATCTTAATGGTGTTTCGATCATTGCTCCCTCGGCCCACGATTCTGACCCCCTTCGAATTCGCAAGGTCACGATTTGCGATGCACAAAATCTCGCGACGCGTTCAAAATTTTGGTGTATCTTCGAGAAAGATTCTCTCAAATTTTCCATTACATTGAACACACCACGAAGTATCAAAAAATTAATTTTTGCACAGATATATATATTCTACCAAATGTTAGAAAATATTATAGTTCGTTGAGAAAAGTTTTTTAAAAATCCGCAGCTGTTCATCTTTGATTTTTGGAAAACTATCAAGTTCGTCCCGATAGACTTTACTAAATAAATAATTGAATTTCTGATTTGGTAGTCGAAGCGTTAACTTTGAGAATTTTTAAATGATTTTCCCGAAGAATGTAGATTGTAACTGGTCAGCCAAAAAAAAAATTGGAAAATGTTTCGCGAATTGATGTCGACGATCTCCAGCTGAAAGTTGGCACAGATCTGGCGTATAATCTCTGGCGAATCATCGTCCGTCTCTCTCAACAGAATATCCTCGGCTAACGACGCGAATATTTAGTCAGAACCGCGACAGTTTCCCCGATTAGAATTCCTTTTCGGTCTCTCAGTTTTCCATTTTTCTTCGGGCAACGTGTCCCCACGGCAACTCTGATCGTCCCGACGAGATTTGAATATGTTTGCGAATTTTCCATGATTCACAAGGCGTTTTCTCGGTTTCTTTTCCAGGCCTGAAGTACCTTCATTCCGCCAGGATTCTGCACAGGGACATCAAGCCGGGCAACTTACTGGTGAACAGCAACTGTGTACTTAAGGTGAGCGTTCTTCGCGTGCTTTTGATGTTTTCAGTAGTTCTCAGTAGTAATTGTAACAGCTCGATTTACTGACGAATTTAGTAAACATTCATTCCTTTTTTTTATATATATTAGGTTGTCGCTAAAGTTTCTTTCGGAATTTGTATGTTTAACCCTTTGCACTCGGAAGCTATTTCAACTCGAAAATTAAACATTTCTTCCTCCATATTATTACTCTTCTTCTATATTATTTTTTTTCATTTGATGGAGACGAAATTGATATAGTATCTCATACAATACTTAAATGTTTAGAAATTGATTAGATAAATAAAAACATTTAATAATGTAAACAATATTTTGAATAATATTCAAAATTATATAGCAACTTTCGTGGTGAGTCACCGCTCGAGTGCTAAGGGTTAACATTGTTCAATAATACGAGCATATGCAAATAACGTGATCACCTATTTCTTAATATTTTATTATCTCCTTACTCTTACTTAACGATGCAATTTGTTTGTTTGAAACACTATATTGAATTTCTATTGTGCACATTGATTGGAACCTAAACAAACTTTTTGGACAACCAAGTACATATAAAATGGAAATACTGTAATCTTCCATGCTTTATCTTAATTAACGATGCAATTTATTTTTTTGAAACACTATATTGAATTTCTATTGTGCACATTGATTGGATCCTAAACAAACTTTTTGGACAACCTGATACATATAAAATGGAAATAATGTAATCTTCCATGCTTTATCTTAATTAACGATTTAATTTGTTTTTTGAAACACTATATTGAATTTGTATTGTGCACATTGATTGGAACCTAAACAAACTTTTTGGACAACCTGATACATATAAAATGAAAATAATGTAATCTTCCATGCTTTATTTTAATTAACGATGCAATTTGTTTTTTTGAAACACTATATTGAATTTGAATTGTACACATTGATTGGATCCTAAACAAACTTTTTGGACAACCTGATACATATAAAATGGAAATAATGTATCTTCCATGCTTTATCTTAATTAACGATGCAATTTGTTTTTTTGAAACACTAAGTACATTGAATTTCTATTGTGCACATTGATTGGAACCTAAACAAACTTTTTAGACAACCTGATACATATAAAATGGAAATAATTTAATAACGTGTTTTAAACTGGTTAATATTTCCCCTGCTCAACAGATCTGCGACTTCGGACTGGCCCGAGCGGAGGAGACCGACCAGAACAGGCCCATGACCCAGGAAGTGGTGACGCAGTATTATCGTGCGCCGGAAATCCTGATGGGAGCACGATATTACACGGACGCGGTGGACGTCTGGAGTGTTGGCTGCATTTTCGGCGAGCTCCTTCGTCGGAGGATTCTCTTCCAGGCACAGAGTCCTGTGCAACAGGTTAGTCCTCGCCTGGATAAATCATTAACACGTCTGTTATTGCCGTCACCGTCTAACAATAAAAAATTCATGAAACAACGACAATTTCTTTCCTCGACGAAAGTCGCTGACAAGGCTCGAACGAGACTCTCGAGAATCTTCAGATCGTGCTGATATTTATGAATAAAAACAATGAAGTCACAAAGAAGTAAATAAGAAATAATATTAAGAAGTCCTCTTTAATAATACTAATAGCTTTGAAACATTTTCTATAACATTCTTACAGAACTTGCAATTCAATCAGAAATCCCATTCTCACCTCCGCAGATTTTCCTAGGAAAATTTTAAAAAATCAGACAGTGGGTGAGACTAAAACAAAAAATGATAAACAATTTTCTACAAAATTGCAATAACAAGCAACGTGTATTTACTTTAGTAACGACCACATATGGGGTTGATTTTGGTCATTCTCGCCACCGCAGATTTTCCCAGGAAAATTTTAAAAAATCAGACAGTGGGTGAAAATAAAACAAAAAATGATAAACAATTTTCTACAAAATTTCAGTAACATGCAACGTGTATTTACTTTAGTAACGACCCCATATGGGGTTGATTTTGGTCATTCTCGCCACTGCAGATTTTCCCAGGAAAATTTAAAAAGTCAGACAGTGGGTGAGACTAAAACAAAAAATGATAAACAATTTTCTACAAAATTGCAGTGACGTGCAACGTGTATTTACTTTAGTAACGACCCCATATGGGGTTGATTTTGGCAATTCTCGCTACCGCAGATTTTCCCAGGAAAATTTTAAAAAATCAGACAGTGGGTGAAACTACAACAAAAGAAGATAAACAATTTTCTACAAAATTGCAGTAAGAGTCAAAGAGGATTTACTTTAGTAACGACCCCATATGGGGTTGATTTTGGTCATTCTCGCCACCGCAGATTTTCCTAGGAAAATTTAAAAAGTCAGACAGTGGGTGAGACTAAGATAAAAAATGATAAACAATTATTTACAAAATTGCAGTAAAAGTCAAGGAGGATTTACTCTAGTAACGACCCCATATGGAGTTGATTTTGGCAGTTCTCGCCCCCGCAGATTGTCCCAGGAAAATTTTAAAAAATCAGACAGTGGGTGAAACTAAAACAAAAAATGATAAACAATTTTCTACAAAATTGCAGTAAAAATCAAGGAGAATTTACTTTAGTAACGACCCCATATGGGGTTGATTTTTGTAATTCTCGCCCCGGCAAAAATTCCCAGCAGAATGTCTACGATCAAAGGAAAATCGAGCACCCTGCAGAGGACAGTAGAAATGTGTAGGAGAGTTCTCTGGAAGTCGAGTCAGCGACGGATGTCGAGGGTTGACTTTCTCGATTCATTTTTCGGCCGTGCCAGTCGTAAAGCTGTTTTCAGGGGTGGATACGTTGGCCACTCCTCTCGGGCCGATATCGGTTGCAATCACGTGCCCGTTGGCAAATGATCGCGTTCGGAAGTCTTGCACGTACACGTACCGGCGTTTTTCGGTTGCAGCTGGAACTGATCACGGAATTGCTGGGTACGCCAAGCCCCATGGACATGAAGTACGCGTGCGAGGGTGCGAGATCCCACATGCTGAGCCGTGCACCGAAGCCGCCCTCGTTGCCGGCCCTCTACAGCCTCAGCACCCAAGCGACGCACGAGGCCGTCCATTTGCTCTGCCAGATGCTAGTCTTCGATCCCGTAAGTTCTCAACAACGGAACACGTCGCACACCGACGCCCAAATGTACCAGGACACTCTCTTCGTTGCCATCCTCGAACTCGCGCCATTTCTGTACACCTTGTACTGTGCAACATCGAGTCAGACTCGTGACGAACATTTCACCATCATTGATTCTCGATTTTTAAAACGAAAGAACATTTTTGTTGGTGACAAACATCCTTGTTTCTTCTTTTTTTAATTAATACTTTCGGTGCAACCGTTTCGATCAATTTTTAATCTAATAGCTATTTTGCTATTATATCATTTCCCGATCATTGATAACCGATTTTTATATATCATTTCACGATCATTGATTCCCGATTTTTAAACCGAAAGAACAGTTTTGTTGGTGACAAACATCCTTGCTTCTTTTTTTAAATTAATAGTTTTGGTGCCACCGTTTCGATCAATTTTTAATCTAATAGCTATTTTGCTATTATATCATTTCACGATCATTGATTCCCGATTTTTAAAACGAAAGAACATTTTTGTGGTGACAAACATCCTTGTTTCGTTTTTTAAAATTAATTCTTTCGGTGCAACCGTTTCGATCAATTTTTAATTATTTAAATTAGCTATTTTGCTATTATATCATTCCACGATCATTGATTCCCGATTTTTAAACCGAAAGAACATTTTTGTTGGTGACAAACATCCTTGTTTCTTTTTTTAAATTAATGCTTTCGGTGCAACTGTTTCGGTCAATTTTTAATCTAATAGCTATTTTGCAACAAACTTTTCTTCTTTCCTAACGTTTCGGTTCTGGTTTGAACCTTTTTCAAAGGAAAATTGCGTTTGCCATTAAGTCTACTCGTGGAAATTAAATATTGAACTGATTTGATTTGTATAAGACGCTGGTTGCAAAATAGCTATTAGAGTAAAAATTGTTCGAAACGGTTGCGCCGAAAGAATTAATTTAAAAATACTCAACGTTTGCGATCGATATAATTGATTATCCTTGTTTCTCCCTCAAGATGCCGAATTCGGAAAGAAATAATTGTCAGGAAAAACAATTTTGATCACTGAATCGCATTACTTCTTTCAGCCTTTCGAATTTACTTTCATGACTTGTGTTCTGGTAAACACGTAAATCCTATACTACAATAAAGTTCAATTAACGTATAAACTCGAATTTTTAAAAATTGTGACACGCTACGTTTTTCCATACAACCACACACGTTCGTATTTCCCTTGTCGAGTTAAATAATTGCTTTTCTAATTATATGAACAACCTATAATTTGTAATGACATCTTTCGAATCTTTATTTCGTCAAACGATCTACCATTGTTTTAGAAAATCAATTTCTTTGAAACGTTTGATTTACCGATTGCTTTACCAGCACACGTATGTTTCCCGAGAGTAAAGAAGAAACGATTTAGTATCGCTGCTGTAGTTGAAGTGAAAATTTATTCGATGTCCAACAGTGTAGCTAGGTGACCCACAGAGCGTTCGCTGGTCCCGTTGAATTTATTAATCGATAATTCATCAGTCGGACGAAGGGAGCAATCGCGGGGCTCGCCGTTAATCCAAATCCGTGGGATCGATCCTGGGGAACGAGCTCGCCGTCGAATTTATACGTCCCGGCGAGCTCGTACGCTTTTTATCCCCTCTGCCTTCAACCCTTCCTGGCGGCGCAGCCCTCGGTTACGAGAAACTAAAGTTGGGACCTCCTTTGCGCGTCTAGACGAAGACATTTAAAAAAGCACATTTACAGAACATCCTTCAAAATAATCTACAATTAAAAAGAAATAAGTCCCGCAATTTTAATAGCAACACATTTTTCGCTAACAAATCAGATAGAAATAATTTAACACGTTGGTCGGCCAGCGTACATCGGCTAAGTTTCCCGCTTGGCCCAAATTCGACTGTCGGTACGCTGAACGGTACAATGTGTTTTTAATATTTTTATGTTGTATATCCTATATATCAGTGGTGCACTCAGGATTTAATCTTGGGGGGGGGACGAGTTGAATAAAATGATCTTTTTCTTTTTAGCAAAAATATCTGTCAACGGTAGCCACACATATTTACTCATATATGTGTTTACTCATTTACTCATATATATATATATATATATATATATATATATATATATATATATATATATATATATATATATAGGGAAAAGTTGTTCAATATGTTTAGTTTTACATATAACATATCCAAAAATCGTCGAAATCGGAGAGGAAGCAGTTATTCTACGGTTTAGCTAATTTTCCAGTGTTTTGTTTCCTTTTTCTTTGGGGGGGGACTTGGCCCCCTGGCTCCCCCCCCCCTGGGTGCGCCACTGCTATGTATAATAACCTATATTTAATTAACTCGAACAAGAAGATATTCATTTTTCATTTCATTTCATTCATTCATTCAACCATATTTGGGTGACGGGGCCCCCACGGAAACATACCCGTCACCCAGATAAGGGTGACGTGGCGACCAACGTGTTAACCCTTAGCACTCGAGTGGCGCCTCTGAGGCGCCACTAAAAATTGCTGTACTATTATTTAAATAATTGTTTACACTATCAGATATGTTGGTATCTAACCAATTACTACACATTTAAGTATTGTATGAGGTATTATATCAATTTCATATTTATCAAATTTAAAAATATTTATCAAATCTAACCGATTACTACACATTTAAGTATTGTATGAGGTATTATATCAATTTCGTATTTATCAAATTTAAAAATATTTATCAAATATAACCAATTACTACACAATTAAGTATTGTATGAGGTATTACATCAATTTCATATTTATCAAATTTAAAAATATTTATAAAATCTATCCAATCACTACAGATTTAAGTATTGTATGAGGTATTATATCAATTTCATATTTATCAAAGCTAACCAATTACTACACATTTAAGTATTGTATGAGGTATTATATCATTTTCATATTTATCAAATTTAAAAATATTTATCAAACCTATCCAATTACTACACATTTAAGTATTGTATGAGGTATTATATCAATTTCATATTTATCAAATTTAAAAATATTTATCAAATCTAGCCAATTACTACACATTTAAGTATTGTATGAGGTATTCTATCAATTTGATATTTATCAAATTTAAAAAATCATAGAGAATGGAAATATTGTAGGTCAGAAGAAACGTTTAATTTTCGAGTTAAAATAGCTCCGAGTGCAAAGGGTTAATAGGCTATCGGTAGGTAAAGTGTTAACACGGTTAACTAGTCTCATAAATAGCTCGAGGACCCAGTCGGTTCTCTTTCTCTCTCTCTCTCTCGCTCTCTCTCTCTTTCTTGTTGGCCGGTCCGTTTTCGACCGGGCTCTATCGATCGTTCGTTGACCCCGTTCCACGAACTTCCCGCAGGACAAGAGGATCAGCGTGGTGGACGCCCTGGCGCATCCTTACCTCGACGAAGGAAGGCTCAGATATCACTCGTGCATGTGCACGTGCTGCTACACGACCAGCGCCGCCATGAGACAATATACCGGCGACTTCGAGCCAGACTCGTCTGACGTGTTCAACGATCGCTGGGAACGGAGACTCACCACCGTGCAGCAGGTGAAAGGTGAGCGACCCCTTCGATAGATCCTACACGATCGCCGAATCTCTCTTTGATCGGTGCACTCCGATGCTCCGGATACACTGATCATTTATGACAGTTTTCGCGAGACCAACCAGCAACTTGACCCCCTTGCCTTACGATATCGTGTATGACTCGCGACGAAGATTCTGAACAGATTCTGATAAAAATGTATGTTAACCCTTAAAATGCTGTACACTTTTTTGGTAACACTGACAACGATGTGGGCTCCTCAAGGAACGTTAAAAAATTGTAGAATTGAATATAAAAGATAGATTAGATAGATAGAACGGGATTTACATATTTTATGTATTTTCTCTTTTTTTAATACCATAATTGTATCAATAAATACATATATTAAACATATGTAAATTTCGTTCCACACTTCTCACCTCTACCAACACTCTCTCCCCCTATCGCCTATTTCAGCGGGACCTATTTTTTATTACGGTGGATTCCGAACCACCTTAATACATAAAATATGAAAAATTACAAAAAATTAATTACAAAGTTGTTAAGGAAAAATAGTTTTTGGGGTCCCTATAGGACCTCACACAGCATTTTAAGGGTTAATCGTATTTAACCCTCGTCCGTCCCTCGGTGTCAAAATTGACACAGTGACACAAAATAAAAAAAATATCAATGTTTTTTTCTTAGTCAAATTGATGAGTTAACATTTCCATCTTTGGTTCTTAATTTTCTATATATATTTCTGTAACATAAAATTTTTCATATTAATTTAATACTACCCTTAATAATAATAAATTTCTTGTATGTTTTGCTTTTAGAAAATGAGAGTCTCCTAGTTTCGGACAAATTTACTTACAAATAACAGAACAGTAGAACTTATTTCGGGAAAACTCTGTCAAATTGACACGAGGGGCGAACGAGGGTTAACTAGTAAAAAATTGATCCAACACTGCACACGATGCGATATTACGGTGTCAATTTTTTCGCACGTATCGAGACGTTACCGTAAACGTACCGCAACTGTCGTTCGACGGAAAATTAATTAGTCGAACGTAGAATGGAAAAGAAATCTTGGTCGTGAGTCACAAGGCACGGTATTATTAATAGCGTCGCGTCTTTGACACGTGGCCCGCCGCGCCGCAGCGAGAACAATGATGCGATAGAGTCTCGCGTGTGCTTAGAACGGCTTGGCTTACTATAACCCATAATTTATCACCTGACCAGGGGACCGTGAAGTTAACGTATGCCTTTTTCTCCCCCGTAATCGCCTCGAAACTGGGTAACTAATA
The DNA here is from genome assembly GCA_916610235.2 of Lasioglossum morio. NCBI lineage: Eukaryota > Metazoa > Arthropoda > Insecta > Hymenoptera > Halictidae > Lasioglossum > Lasioglossum morio. Next base: position 2,474,703 of record OU744323.1, read on the forward strand.
TCGCGGTTAAAAAATTGCGGCGCGCGCGTACACGTTTCCTAGGGGGTTGCTAAGGGCTGATCGAACCGCGTTCCTCGTGGAAAAAAATAGGTTTGGACCTGGGAGAAATATGCTCGGCTGTTAAAAATATGTTCATTCTGTTTTATGAATTCTCAGATAGCTTTTTAGAATTAAACTTGTCAACTTTGTAATTTTTCACCGCATTAGTACACCTGTAGAAAGGTAACTTTCTCAACTGTTCAGGGATCAAATGATTATTTTCTTGCATAGACTGGCAATTGTGAAAATCCGATTCTTGTTTCATTCGAGTGCTAAGGGTTAATCGTAATCAGTGGCAGCTCAAGTCAAGTGGAGGCTCCAAGGGGTAAAAATTTTTGGGCCCTCAAAGTCAAGTTAGAAATTGAAGTTCGAAGAAAAGTATCCGAAATTTATTAACAAAAAAGAAAAGTAATGAAAATATTTCATACCCTTACACATTAACCCTTCAGTGCATGATTGTTTTAATTGAGATGAAAAAATTGGAATTTTTCAATTTCACCGTTTCACAATTTTCTATTTGCAACTTTAGAACTTTACAGTTTAAGATTTGCTGATTTGGAATTTTACAATTTCCTCGTTTCACAATTTTCTACTTTGCAACTTTAAAATGCTAAAATTTTGCAATTTCAGTTTTACTATGTTCAACTTTGCAACTTTAGAACTTTACAGTTTAAGATTTGCTGCTTTGGAATTTTACAATTTCCTCGTTTCACAATTTTCTACGTTGCAACTTTAGAATTTTACAGTTTAAGATTTGCTGCTTTGGAATTTTACAATTTCCTCGTTTCACAATTTTCTACTTTGCAACTTTAAAATGGTAAAATTTTGCAATTTCACAGTTTTACTATTTTCAACTTTGCATCATTAGAATTTTGCAGTTTAAGATTTGTTGCTTTGGAATTTTACAATCTCCTCGTTTCACAATTTTCTACTTTGAAACTTTAAAATTGTACAATTTTTAGCATTTCCCACATTCCTCACAATTCTGAAACTTGAATTCCCCTAAATTTAAACTTGACATTTCCCTCGATTTATACTTGAAATTTTTTACAAATAGAACTTGAAATTTCCCTGAATTTAAACTCGAAAATTCCATCAATTTAAACTTGACATTTCCCTCAATTTAAACTCATTTCCTTAATTTAAATCGTTACGCTTTTTCATGTCGCGAATTCCGTGACGCGAATTACTCTTACACCCTTCCAAAAGAAGTTTCACTCCAAATAAAACATTCTTAGTTTACTATTTACCAGAATCGTGAACTGTATAAGATACGATGCACAGTGCAACGAAGGGTTAAATAAATTTCATTGAAATTCGGGGCCCTATGGTATCCCGGGGCCCGACGCGGCCATTAGATCCGCCACTGATAGTAATAGAGGCGTAACGCGAGAGAAAGCGCGCGGAACGATCGCGTGACGCAATCCAGCTTCTCTGACCCTAAAATCCACGGTTGTCTGTTTCAGAGGAAATGCACAAATTTATAGCGGAGCAGCTGAACACGTCGCGCGTGCCGCTCTGCATAAATCCGCAGTCTGCGGCGTTCAAGAGCTTCGCAAGGTAAGCCGTAGGTGGCGGATCGTTCAGGTTTTCGAAAACGATCGATCAAATGAAATATATATATAGAAGTACACCGGTAGCCGAAACGACAACGTCACTGTTAGAGATAGAGATTGAGAAAGAGGGGAGAGGCGGTTCGAGATCGCTCTAGGGGATGAGAACAATTATGAGAATTCTCTGTGACGGGAAGAGAACCGGGTCCGCGGGAAATCGAAGCCTCTTCTTCACGGACGTTTAACAACCCTTTCCCCTCCGTCCGAATCCTTCTCTTCCTTCAACCGACACACCTTCGTCGTCGTCGTCATCATCATCTTCGGTATTGTTCACGAAAAAATATGCCCTAAGACACTCCCACACGCGCGAATATCCGCGGCGGAAACTCGACGGAGCGATCTTTCTTTTGTTTTTCGATGCGAGAAGTTTTCGAGGGCTGCTTCGATCGTGACACCTTTTTGATGGAGGGGGATGCGGTACAGGATTGATAGAATTTTCAATAATGTTTCTTATCCATTCGAATTAGAGCTGTGACTTATGAGATACCCGGGTACCCGGGTTACCCGTGAGATACCCGGGTAAACAAAAATTACTCGGGTACCCGGGTACTCGGGTAAAAAGCATTACCCGGATACCCGGGTATTCGGGTACACAAAAATTACCCGAGTACCCGGGTATCTCATGAATAGACTGCGGATATTAATAAAGATAATTCTTGAAAATACTTAGTCGTATATATGATTTTTGTAAAATATAAACTAATTTAATAATCAAGTAAAGCATATGGCGCTGTGGCACAGGTAATAATAGCTCTCGTAACCAGTTATGAGACCTCATGAGATACTCGGGTATCCGAGGACACGGCTGTCTTATAAGATACCCGGGTACCTGGGTACCCGGGTACTTGGCTATCTCATGAGATACCCGGGTAGTTTTGCTCTACCCGGGTATCTCATGGGTACTCGGGTACCCGGGTATCTCATATACCCGGGTAAAAGTTCGAGCTCTAATTCGAATTAGTCCGAGTTTGTTTTATCGACATTGATTCATTGTTTCAATAATTCAGGATCGTGTTAATAAAAAAACAAAGTCAGACTCGCTCCTAAAGGGTAGATTTGTTCCTTAGAACGACAGCTGTACTCTAGATACACCGTTCTATGGATATCTACAGTAGTTGTGTTGATCTATCTGGAAATTCAGATTGAACAGGAGGTTAGAAAGATTAATACAATGCGTCAATTTGTACACGAATGGTTTGCAATATTTTTTTAGCGCCATTAAAAAAAGAACTTTGTGAGAAATATCAAGCCATTAGACCCATCCCTCTCGGAATCGATTGGCCATCGGAAGGTACGCCTTCGATCAAGTTCATCGCAGAGAAAAACCAATCGCTCGGCCTATTCACTGCCATCGAGGGGTGCCGGATCCAAAGCCACCGCTCTTCTGCCACGCATCCACAAAGAATCCTCTACATACTGCCGAGATTTCGACGAGTCCGCCGCCGCCGCCGCGGAACGTTCGGGTTGCTCGGTGGGAGCCGCAAACACGGAAGGATCGAGAGGGAGGGAAAAGAATGGAAAGAAAGAAAAAGCACATTTCGTCGCGCTTTGTAAATGGGGTAAAAGGGAAGCGAAAGGGTTCGCGGTTTGGGAGGGGGTGTGCGCACCCTGCATCTTCTCTTTCTCACTCTCTGTCTCTCTCTCTCTCTTTCTCTTTCTCTCTCTCTAGCATTCTCTTACTCTCTATCTGTTCTCTGTTCTCTCCGATGACAGAGATAGGGGCTCTGTAAGGACGAGCCGGATTGAAAAGACGGCACAAATGAAATCGGAAATGGACAGAGACGGGGAACAAACGGGGGGAGAGAGAGAGAGAGAGAAAGAGAAGTGGCCGAGCGTGTCGCGGACGGAAATTAAAAACCGCGGAGGAAACAGTACGCCGCCGGAGAGGAAAAGGATCGAGAGCATGGGGGTGGGGGGAGGATTGGGGGGAGGGGCCCGGAACGATCGAAACCAGACGGGAGAAACGATCTTTTGTCCCGGACGACCCTGTAGGGATCATCATCCTTGCCGTTCCTCCCCGGCTCGGACACTTCCGTGGGAAAAACGATTATGAATGAACCGCGTATCCGGCTCTCGCGTTCCTCGAGCCTCCAACTGTCTTCTGGAGATCGATCGGACGATCGAGCACGCGATTCGCACACCCTTCCTTCTCTCCCGATCGAGGGCACCGGATGCTGCACTTTCTCGAACGAAACGCCGGAGACCGGGCAGAAACTGTTTCGACGTTCGTGGGACTCGATTCGCAGTTTTACACAGCGAATCGTGATTAAAAATTCCCCGATTTAACACTTTGCGGATGCGTGGCTCTCAGTAAACCGTTTACTGGGTTTCTGAGGCTATCGAATAATTTCCCGAGTAATTGTTACTCGGAAGTGTCAGGCCATCCCGTAAACGATGCGATTTTCTCCATATTTTTAGGAAGATGAAATTCAAGAAGAATAATCGCAATCATCTGTGCTCTACGCGTATTTTATAATCTATAGAATTATATAGTACAACTAGAATTAGACATTAATAGAATTCTATACGTGTGCGGAGTACAAACGATTGCGATTCGATCTCTTTGTATTCCATTTTTCAAATTCGCACCTTTTCAAACGCGAACCACGAGCAAATTAGCGATAGTTTCCTCCACGGTTTCAATTTCCAACAGCATCTCGGAGCAATGAAAATACTGATTCTCCTCCGTAGCGTCGTATTGTCCGTATCATTTCGTACCGTGACCGGTAGCCGACCAATCAGAGCGAAGACAAACATTTGCTGCTCGCGCGCACTGCCCGAAAGCGACGTTACGGGGAGAACAAAGGGAATCCAAAGGGGAAATAAAGAAATCAGAGTATTTTCTTCCGTATCGCCGCGCTGTAGCACTCTACCCGAAAGTAGAATCATGTTCACGGTAGCGAAACTGCCAAAAAGCGACGTTACGGCGAAAATATTCGAAACCATACTAGATAAACGAAATCATAGTATTTCTTCCTTAGCGTCGCGCTGGAAACGATCTTCCAAGAATCGCGTTGCATTTCGTACAGCGAGTAGGCGAGCGCGACGCTACGGGGGGAAACGCTTTGAGTCCCGCAAGCCTCCCGATGCGAGGAGCTCGAAATCGAAACGGGAATGAAGGAGAAAAAGCATGATGAAACAAATCAGCCCTCGATAGAGGATCGTTTAATTCAGAAACGATCGATCGACGCACAGTGGTCTCGTAGACCGCTTCTTGTGGGCAAAATTCAATTATTCGACTATCAAATTTCAATAAAAAAATTTTTTCTCTCAAATAAGAACACTTTGAAATCTCGAAATTCGAAATATTAGGTCTTTCGGATAGCTTTCCGAGCAGATATAGCGTTTGAAGTTGAAAATTATGAAATTGGAGGAACAACTAAATAGTTGAATTATTCTTTGCAAACTGCTAAAACGAAAATTTGTACTACATTTTCGTATGTGTGAGCAGGTATATTTCAGTTATTTAATGGTAGTATAAGCATGTTTTAATCAATATACGAAGGACATAAAGTTAAGTGCAAAAAAAAAATGTTTAAAAACGTTAGTATTCAGACTTGATTTTTCTGAAAGCTTAGACCTTCAACATGTAGACGTGTAAATTTTAGCTGCACTTTCTTGCGTTTTATAATTCTACATGTATTTTAACAAGCGTGAATTTTGTAACTTCAGATTCGTAATCAGAGACTCCGAAAACCTCTCAATACTAGATTTCATATAATTCTGATGAAGAATTAAGTTTTGGTTACTTTTTCTCGATTTCTGGACCGTAATATACATTGTGAGCATTGTTAACACGATTTTGCAAATATTTCCGATGATCCGACAAGAAAATGTTTCTAACGAATATTGATCAATATTCATTATTCTACAAACTTCAATAAGAAATTTAAGAATAGAATTTTTTTTATAAAAAGAAAATGAAGGTTACCTCAATTAAGTATTAACATATATTTTTTACACCATAATATTCCAACTAGTATCAAGACGAGAATCCAACGACCTATAATAAGATAATATTAAATATTGAAATAACGCTATAATAGTTTTGGTTACTTTTTCGCGATTTCTGGACCATAATATACACTGTAAGCATTGTTAACACGATTTTGCTAATATTTCCGATGATCCGACAAGAAAATGTTTCCAACGAATATTGATCAATATTCATTATTCTACAAACTTCAATAAGAAATTTAAGAAAAGAATTTGTTTATAAAAAGAAAATGAAGGTTACCTAGTATCAAGACGAATCCAACGACCTATAATAAGATAATATTAACTATTGAAATAACGTTACAACAGTTTTGGCCAGAAAAAGCGGCCTACCGGACCACTGTGCGACGGTTCGATACCCCGAGCCCCTTTTAGCCCGGCAAAAAATGCAAAAGCAAACAGAGCGAGATACGCGAAAGTTTTTGTCGCGGCTAAGTAGAACGAGAATGGGCTTAATCAACCATAATATTTTGATGACTGATTATTGATAGATATGTAATGTATGTCTCGTGTTGGTTATTGCCGTCAAGTTAGAGCAAGCCGATCGCCGACCCAGCGCCCTGCGCCGCGTATACGTACACGTTACCACTACTACCAGTACCGAATCAGCTATCTACTACCACTGTCAGCTACTATCGACTACTACCGCTATCGTCTACCACTACTACTACTACTACTACCACTACCGCTACTACTACCAATCGTGTTACGTCTCCTCCTGAACGAACCGAACGAACCAAGAGTCAGCTCTAGTTCCGGACGCGACCTCGCTCGCAGAGGTACTTGAACAAACCATTTTAAGACAAAAATCTCAAACAAACAACGACCACAACAACAGAGAAACAATGAACAAAATTAAGAAGAGCAAGTAGCAATTTGAAAAAAAAAATGAAGTAGAACGAACAGCCGCCTTATTCTTCTTTACGTTTTGTGTTCTTGTACAATTCTATTTTATTTCCGTTTCTTCGACCTGGTCTCTCCCCCTCTTTCTCTATAGCGTTTCATTTCATTTTTTTATCTCCCTTCTCTCTATCTGCCTTTCTTCTTTCTTTACTTCTCTTTCCGTTCTTTTCTGTTCTTCGTTCGTCGTATGGTCGTCGTTACACACTTCATGTATTGTGCCATACCTCTGCTTTCTTGTTGCAGTCTGTTGTTTAGAGGAACTCTGGTATGAGTGTGCGTGTACACCGCCGGTCTGAGATGAAATCGCTTAAGAAAGAAATATAATTGGATATTAGAGGGTGAAGTTGTTGGGAGAAGTTCAATGTTGTTACTCGATAAGAAGATATTTCCGATTTTTCTTTGATGATGAGCACCAGAGTCGAACTTCGTGTAGTGTATACGTAAAAGTAGAGTTTCATTAATTGATCGAGGTTCTACCGAACGATTGGGTTACTTCGTAACGATATAAAAAGTGTAGAAGAGATTTATTAATTTTGTTATCGGGGAGATGTGTCGACCGGTGGTGTGCACGATGCGTCCACACGCGTTGACTCGGAAATTTGTTCACGGATGAGACTTTTCGTTGGAGTTCGAGGATGTTCGATTCGCGGTGGAATTTCTCGAAGGAGAATTAATAGTGAAGAAACGCAAGAGTCACCGCGTGTGCGTTCGATCATTCGTGGTACATACGTTACCGGATGCGCGCCAGCGCCGGGACCAGCTTTCCCGCCGGAAACGGAACCGCAACCGTCGCCGGATAATCGGGTTTCTCGACTGAATCGATCCTCGAAGGTCTGCGCGACACTTTCAATCTCCGTATCCAGTTTCGCGCGTTCTACGATTCCTCGCGAGTGCCTCTCGAGCACTTCGCACCGAACTCATCTTTCCGATCATCAGAATACCGTCGATAAATTGAAAACATTACGATTTTTTAATCTTCAGTAACCTGTGTAACGACCTGGTAATAGCATGTGTCACAAAACCAAATATCTATGTTAAAATTTTCATAAAGCCAACGCAGTTTTTCTTCTTTCTTGAAAATGATCCACATAAGAATCGAAACGTTGAATGTTTAAATTAATTTGTAGAATTGGTTTATCGTGTTTAATTGATCGAACCGTTGCGCCGAAATCATTAATACTTATAGTAATAAAATCATTAATACTTATACTCATAAATATCTGTTTTAACAATCTTACGATCGATAACATTAACAACATTTCCAGTTTTAACGATCGTAAATTTTGTATATGCACTATATGATATCGGCGTTTTAAAATTCTAATAATTCTATTACATTAATTTTCCCAAACGCGGACTTTTCTTGATGATGGTTCAAAACCGAACCGAAACGTTGAAATGATAATACTGCAAAAATTGCTAATTTCTGTATCTTTGATCGAACCTGTAGCGCCGATATCATATAGTGCACATTACGATTTTTCTTAATGATATTCGTCGTTAACACGTTGATTGCCAGACAATCTCCCACGAAATCAAAACAATCCTATTAACACTAGATAGACTGAAACTTAGTATATACCTATATTGCCCAAAAGCAGTCAAAATGACTGCATCGTGAAAGAAAACTAATGTGTAAAGAAATTTGTTTAAAATTAATTGATTAATATTTTTTATATTATTTACAGTTATATAACATCCATATACAGTTACAAAATCCATATATATATATATATATATATATATATATATATGCCGGAAATGAAGGTGGGGGGAGGTAACTACAATTATTAATAAACGCATTTATATGTTGTACAAAAAGCCACAAAATTCTGAGAAATTGTGTCATTATATACATAATTCTTTCTCTAATTGAAATTAAAAAGCAGTCAAAATGACTTCCTTGGGCAATCTAGTGTTAACGAAAGCAAATCTTCGTGCATCAAATCCTAATTTCATTTATTCGCTACACATCAATGTAAAAATTAATTTACGGAACATGATCAACGAGGCATTCGACGTGCTAACAAAACCAAACTCTATTCTCTTCTAATGTTGACATGCATAGTCCAGTTATGTTCAGTTAAAGCATATAAAAAAGAAAGTGACAGTTTCCAAATGTAATTCCTGTTAATCGATCAGACGTCGTAAGATCCTTGCTCGACGGTGTCCGAGAGACTGAGAATTACCGTAGAAAACGGTAGCTTGCACGGTGCTAGGGAGAAAGATGAGCGTGGCGGTTAATTAGTGCCGGTTTCGCGCTACAGGTGATTAACGGAGTCTTTATACGGGGTAATAACGCGGCGCAGTGACTTTAACTCGGTGTTCGCCGCGCAGTCAACGCTCGGGATTAAGATTGAACGTAGTTTCCACGGTGATCAGAGGAATAAGGGAGAGGGAAGACCTTCGAGGTGACGAGACCGCGGTTTTTCGATTTAACACGTTCACGACGGTGCTGCAATTTATGTTTCCCTCCAAGGGGCGTCGCCAATATAATTCCTATTATTTAACATTCAAGTTTGAGCCACCGGTGGCACACGCCATTGTGAATGTGTTAACCAAGCGAACGTTTAAACCGGTGGACCGTCGCTGGCGCGGGTGGCTTTTATGAGTCTCTCTCTGTGAAAGTGGTACTTGTAAATAAACGCTGGACGAACGCCTGAACAGAGCACTTTGGTCGTCACGACGAGTGTACGAGGGCCTGATCAACCATGCAGCCTTCAGCTGATAGGGAACGGGTTCGGTTTGGTACCCGAGACCGTGTAGAATCGAAAGAACCGAGATAAAATGAAAAGTCGACCGGCGAGAGGACACCCGCTCACTTTCGGGGCTGAGAGGAACTCCCCACGCCTGCCCTAACCACGCCCCTTGTCCACTTCACGGTAGAACCTCGCAGGTTATCATTTAATCCTTGATAACCATAACGTTTCTAATTCACCTTACTATGTATCATGCCGGCACATGGTCAACAAGTGTTTGAAGTATTAAATCTAAATGAAATTTGTTACTAAACAAGTAAGTTTGCACCAACAAACCATTGGTTTCTTTGTTCTGTATTATTCTCTTTTGTTCTCGTTTTGCTTTTCAACACGGAAATATATATTCTCATATTAATTTTTACAGACGCAATTATGTTCTTGAAGATGGTCTTAATGTAGACCGAAACGTCGAATTATTAATTTGTAAAACTGCTTAGGAAAATAGTCACATAGGATCGAACCTGTGCGCCGAAATTACAATTTCTATTTAGTCCTTGACAATTGAAAATTCTGTAGAATTAAAGAGAAGACAAATTAACTAGACTCTGAACAAAATAAGATATTGTACGACTACCGAGGTTCTACCGTACTCAAAGACTATCCATCGAAACGGTTTCCAATGTACTGGAGGAGATTTCAAAAGGAATAGGATGGAACGCGGTTTTCTTTTCGTTAACCGAACCGAGAGTTTCGTTCGATTGTTCATTTCTATTGGATTATGACTCGGTTATAGTGTTCCGTTTATAGCCGTCAGGGATGCTAACGTGCCCACTGTTTCGGAGAAACACGTGCCCCCCGATGGGCGCCGCTAAAGACCGGAGGCTGGAAGTTTGAGCCACTTGTAGTAGGGGAAGGGACATCCTGCGCTCGTAGCAAGGCAACCCGGTTACCATAGATTGCTCCAAGTTCGAATTCTCTCCTCCGACCGGGAGCGTAATCACAAATACTTTCGTCCGTTCGAAAATGAAAAATTAATTTGGGAAATATTAGAACAACACCTGCGGAAACATTGAACTTCCATTTCTCCGGAACCGTGAGGAATTTCGACTAGAGGTGCTCTCAGCTCCTATAATTAGCGCCGTTTCACCCCGTTCGCCACCCCCCATTTCGAAAATATCGCGTCCCTAAGGTTCCCGCATCCTCGGAAGCTTCCTTTGAACTCTCCTCCTCCTTTCTCCCTTGTCCGTGGATCCACGAAAAATGAGGGGGCGTGAGGGAATTCCGCGCACGTTCAAATTAACCGAGGGGCGAACGACTCGTCTGGTCGGCGCTTTTGTCTCGAGGTAGCGCGTCGTCTTTTTTCAAAGTCCTGAAATAATTTCGTGACTCGAGAGGGCGGGAAGTGGGCGTGGCGAGCGGCGCGCGGGGCGAAGTGGGCGGGCCAGACCGAGAAACCGGGAGGAGAAGGAGTGGGGGATGGTCGGAGACACTTTGCGGGAAATATTCCGCAAAAGGGGGGAAATTGGCGACGCAAAGGGGGGGATCGAGTGAAACATTAGCAGAGGCGGTTTCCGTCGCGGTAAAAAGACGAGAACCGAAAGAGAGACGCGATAAACGCGGTCGTGCCCAGTATGAAAAGAGGATCGGGACGGACGGGGCCGGCTGTCACCGATGCTGACAGCTGCATGGAGATCAGACGAAGCGTTTTTGTTGTTTTTGTTCAGCTCCAGACCTGTCAGTACAACCCCTTCCCGGCAACGTAGCATTTGAAGAGTCGGGGCTTGCCGCTTCCACTTGTTCGATGCTCTTGCTCTTTCGGGCCGGGTGGGAGGAAGAATCGACTGATACAAAATAAATAATCGAACAGCAAATTCGCCAGCTTCGTTCCTTCTTTCACTCGATCGAACGAGGGGGAGATGTTCGCGCGACTCTTCGAATCGATCGTCACGAGAACGCAGAGCGTTTCCTCGATCGAGAATCGAGACGTCCGCGCGACAATAGACATTTAGCAGCTTGGAGCCTATTTGTAGAGCGACGCGCATTCCCGCCGAGTTCGATCGGCCGCTTAAGACCGCTCCTCCCTCTCTTCGAGAAACATCGTGGGCTCGCGAGGGAGGAACCGGTGGGTGCGGCGTCACGTAACGCCTCAGCTCCTCCCACTGGTCTTGAGCAGCCAGTCGACTCGGTTCTTGACGTTAGTTAACGATCAGACACCCAGTAGAGCAGCCGATCGAGGCACGGCGATCGATCGTTTACCCATTAGTTTTGCCAATCCCGTAGGACTGTCCAGAACCCCGCCTCTTGGCCGAGGCTTCTCCGCCAGCGATATTGACTCCGCCTGGTCCCAGTTTTGCCCGGGCCGAATGCACAATACTTGCATCCCATCCGGTTTTGCGATATCCCAGTTATTTTTGTTGGTTGACACCGCCCATCGCCACGCCCCCAATCCCACCCCAATCCTTCCTCATCCGATCATTCGCAAACGATTGCAATTCGACAGACTCGAGACGCACTGCTGTCACTCGTTTGACGATGATATCAAAACCCCGCCCACGTCCACATCCTAGACCACGCCTCTGCCCCGCCCATTCCCGATTTGTTAGCCGACGAACCTCGAAGTGCCGAGGCAAACGCTTTGCAAAGCTCGTCCACGGAAAGCCTGTCCGATAGCGAGGAGCACTTTGCACTTTTGTCGTGTACAGTATTCTTTTAGTGTTCGAGCCTCCGAGGGCCGGTCGTCGAGCCAACGGATCAACGTGTTCGGAACCACGAAGAATCGCCTCGTGACCATGGAAACACGGTGGAGACCACGTTGACCTTGGCTCGAAGATCCGCGCCGGGGACCGAGAGGAACCAGTAATCGGAACGACCAAGTGAAAATGATTTCGGATAATCGTAGACCATTGAGCATGTAGTAAACGTCTCGGTGAAACATCTGTGAGTAATGGGCGACTTTACTGGGTCCTCTCAGGGTTCTAAAGACTTGTGGCGTCGGAGGCTCGAAGCGTAGCCACACCTCTGTTCTTCCCGCAAGTCAGTCAGACTGTAACGCGAGTTTTGACAAACCGTAAAGAAAGACAAGAGCGTTAGCAAAAAAAAAAAAACAGTAATACAAACGAAACAATAAAAAAAAAACCAAAGATCTTTTCCCCGCAAAAATAATCAGCCTCTAATGATCTCTTCGTACGACTTGCAGCTCCACGGTGGCTCATCCTTCGGAATTACCACCCTCTCCTCACCAATGGGAATAAAAACCTCGTCCGAATTCGCGAACACGGCCGACCCGAGTATTCGCATCACGCGAAGATGCGAACTTAGAGGATTTTCGACAGCCTGAAGAGCGGGAGAGAGAGAGAGAGTGAGTGAGAGGGATAGAAAATAAAAGAAAGATACATAGAATGAGAGATGTATAGATGGAAGGAGAGAAAGAGAGAGAGAGAGAGAGAGAGAGAGAGGGGTGAGAGAGGTATATAGAAAGAGGAAATATGTAATGGGAAAAGCATGAGAACGGAATGAAAGAGAAAGAAGAAGGCTAGAGGAAGCGAAAAAGAGGCCGGAAGTTGGACGAGGAAGACGGAGGACCGGAAGAGGAGTCGAAAGACGAAGAAGCCGCGGAGAGAGAAGAGCCAAGAGAGACAATAGACTGCTGAGCACTGTAGCCTCAATTTTCGACTAGCTGATATATATATATACATAGACGTGTATGTATATAGATATCTCTATTCATATATATATACATAGATATATATATAAATATTATACATACCGCTGTATACATACGAAAGAGATGGGTAGAGAGAGAGAGAGATAAGAGAGAGGGGGTAGAGGAGAGGAGTCTAGGAAGAATGGATGAAGTAGCCAATTACGAAGATTCGAAGAGCAGCCGACCTGCAGGAGCTGAAGAGTTAGGCGATCAGAGTTTTTCGAGGGTTGATTGCAACCAAACGAAAGAGAGAGAGAGAGAGGTGACGAGTGAAAGAGGAAGAGAGAGGAGAACGCGTAGTAGTCTGTAAGAGAGCGTCGGAAAGACGGGCCAGTCGTTATTTTCATTTTGTTTTTCTTTTCTCAACCTCTTTTTCTTTTTAGATTTTACATACTTCCTGTATGTGTAGCTGTACCGAACACACACACCGGTCGCGCGGCCACTGCGATCGATCGATCCTCGATCCTCGCGGGAGAAAGCTGACCTGAAATCGTTCCTCCGTGTCGTCTTCGGCGTCGCGAGATCGCGAGAACGTTTGCTAGCCCCGCAAAATCGTACGGGAGCTTCATTGGACGGTCTTCGATACACGGACTCTGCCTTCTATCGTGTTCGAGGTCTCGGAAAGATTGTTGCAAGGTCTGTCGATTCGTGATACAACATGCTGCATCGTTTCGAACGAGGTTCTCCTCTCGATTCGCTTGAATTTTAAACATTAAGGACTTCACGGAGCAGGACTATTAATCTGGGAACAATTTTTTAAACGATAGGATTACCTTGCTCTTCGTTATCGAGATTTTTGTTCGTGCGTTCATCGGTCCGAGATTTTACGGTTTCATAGACAATTTTCTTTTAAACTAAACGACTCCGAAGAGCAACAGTTTCGTCTCAACCCTCGGTGGCTGTGCGAGACAGTGCAACGTCCACGTAAAGACTTAATCAAATGTCGTTTGCACGAGTACGACATTGACCCGAACGCAATACAAGGCGCGACAGAAACGACGAGAAGAATCTATCCAATGTCCACCGAAATTTTCTCGAATTTTTCTCTCTAGAACGTCTCGCAATGAACAAACCGCTTCGCATACCCACACGCACAGGTTTCATCCTTTCCTCGGAAGGTTGAAAAATATCCGCTCCAGATGCTGCAGCTAATTTAGCACCCGCCAAAGCAGAGAAAGAGCGCGTTTAATTAAAGGAAACGTTTCGTCTCGAGGGAGCGTTGCGTTCGAGAGTATCGACGAGACGCGAACGACGAACGGAGGAACGTAGTAATCGAAGTTAAGACTAAAAAAGCAGGCGGCTGACTCCCGATCAGCGATCAGCGTCCCGCGACCCTAGTTTTTATTGTCGGTGCATGAGCGTTGTTAATTTGCGCGACGCGAGACACGGCTGAGCCGCTTCTACGAGGAAAAGAGAAGCTGACCGGAAGAGATCGAACGGAAAAGACCCCTAGCGACCTTGATCCTCGTCAGACCCATGATCCCCGAGGACGTAGATCCGCGGCATGATCTCCATTGTCAAGAATAAAACCGCGAGCCATGGGTCCTTCGTAGACTAAAACGTAAGCGAACGATGCCAGACGATCGCGAAGCAAATTCGCAAAGCTTAGATTTCGTTGCTCGGGACATTGTGGACACCGCACAGATTTGGAAAGAGGACCGCTGAACAGATTGCTGGTACACGATTTTTCCTTGTGGACCGAACTGCGAACAGTTAGTTAGAGAATTCTCTTCCCAGGTTTGAGTGGTCGTCGTCCTTAGTAGAATAAAACGTAATCTCGTTAGATTACGGATCTAGAGGATCGCGTTGATTCGCGAAGCTTACATTTTGTTGCTCGGACTGCACAGTGCGCAGAGTTAGGAAGAGGACTGCTGATCAGATCGATCGCCGATACGCGTTTCTTTTCTCCGCGAATCCAAGCGCTGAAAGTTAGCGAAAGAGTCCTCTCTCCAGCTCTGATCATTGTCCTCTGATAGCTTCGAGCCGAAGGTCGACCGATTCGACTGTCGCTTCGCACCGTGGAGGATCCAAGGATGAATTAGATCCTACAAGACTCGACGATCCTCACGGTGGAACGACGTGCGAAGTTAATCAACGCTGAGTTTCTTCCTTCATCGAGGTGACAGCCGACCGATCGTTACTTCTAACGGTGATCGATTAATCAGCGATCGGCTGGCAGCCTCGAGGGATCCCCGAAGGGTCCAGAAGCGTCGCTCTCGATCAAGGAGTCTCGATCCGAATCAAACGAACACGCGCCGCCGAGTAGTGTCTCGATGTTATTTCGATGTCGCGATTAAATTCGATATGCTGTATGGGGTCGGAGCGACGCTTCCTCGTCCGCCATCGCTCGAAGAAGAATGACGCAAACACTTCTTGAACGAGGAGGTCCGAGAATCGCGAGGAGTCTCGGCACTCCGCTGGATCGCGCGATCTATTCCAATGAAAAAATTCACTGCCGACAGATCGCGACGTTCGAACGCGGACGTCCGCTTCGGTGATAAAGAGAGAAAGGTGATTGTTTCCGATCGTCCGATGTCGTCTGTAGATAGCTAGCTTAGTTTCGTTGCTCCGATTCTGTCGCGAGAACGCTTTCGGTTCACTCGGACTGTCCGAGCAGCTCGAATCGAGATCACCGTTTCCACGTTCTCGACGGCCAGCGATCGTTAATTAAAATGTTAATTACGTGTTCATTACAACGCCGGTCGCGGCTTTTTTTTTACCAGTAGATGATAGTTCACGAGCATAGTATTCAGACGCATCCCGGAGCCAGACGAAGGACCAGCGGCGACCGTAATTACGTTCTGAGTGTGATTTTAGTTTAAGGAACTTAGGTAGCCAGTAGCTCGCGAGGACCACAGGTGTCTCCGGCTGTGTACACGTTTGTTCAACGTTTCTCTCGTTCACGCTCGTTACTAGAATCTGGGAAATCTTATTAGATCCATTAAAGCATCTATATATTTCACTCTGTCAACCCCCAGAGGTGGAATCTTTTTTACAGCCGTACAATGGCCATTGCGTCAGACTATCCACTGTTTTATTCGTTGATTTTCAAACTGATTTTTAAAGGTATTTTTTATTAAATCCATTCGAGGGTTAAAAGGGACTGTTAAAGGAATTTTTCATCTGATTTTATTTCTTAGAACCTAGACTATTTTAATTTCGCGTAAAGATACACAGTCTGGCAATGCTTCGTTATAGATGTTTGAACTTCTCTGTAAATATTTGAAAATCTATATAACTTCCCAAGCGTCAGAACTGAAAAAGTAACAATCCATGGTAACTACCGTGCGAACTACAAACGAGATGCACTGACAAGCATGCACACGGCTCTAGGTAGCAGTCAGCGACTCGATTTCGTCTTTCCTCTACCTTTATTGTGTCGATCGCGACATCGAGACCCGCAGCGCCTTGTGTTCCCTCGTTTCGACCGATCCCGAGTCGCGTCGAATCGTTTCTAGTTTAATGTTTAACGGTTAAGTAATTTTGTAAGCGATCGAACGAGCGGAAGAGACGAGACGAGCTTTTCCCTCTTCTCTTCAGCGAAAAGACCGATCGCAGCGAATTCACGTTCACGAATTAGCGTTCTTGATCCAAGGACTCTAAATCGATCGCTCCAGGAGACAATCGAGATCTTTCGATCGAAGCGACTAACTCCTTCGTCGCAGTCTTCTGTTTGCTTTCAAAAACCCTTTGGTACCCGTCAATCGACGGAGCACAGTCGGCTCTTCATCGTCTCGGCGTAGCTGACCGCTTCTCCCGTCATCTGTAAATAAGTCATCGCGCGCGATCATCGTGTACATAACTTTTAGCATACTCGCGGAGACTCGAATTTCCAACGCGAATCGATCGGGGACCGAGGACGATTTCGAAATCGCCGTGAGAACTTCGACGGGCGATCTACCGATCCCTTTTCCCGAGGATCGAACGAGAATCGTCAATCTGCGAGTGTCCGCCCAGCCTTTTGCTAAGATCTCTTGCACCAAAGAAGAACGATTCGAGGATCTTTAATTGCTTTCTGTTTTTCGAGAGGACACAACTGAGACTGAAGCTGACATTGTAATAGTTGAAGCTAATCGTTCGAGCTGATGCTGAAGCTGTAATTAAAGTAGCTAAAGTTGAAGCTGATGCTGAGATTGTAATAGCAGAAGCTGAAGCTGTAACCGATCATGTTGTAATAGTTGTAATTGAAGTCGAAGGTGATGCTGAAATTAAAATAGCAGAAGTTGAAGCCGAAATTAAAATAGCTGAAGTTGACGCTGATGCTGAGATTGTAATAGCAGAAGCTGAAGCTGTAACCGATCATGTTGTAATAGTTGTAATTGAATTTGAAGGTGATGCTGAAATTAAAATAGCAGAAATTGAAGCCGAAATTAAAATAGCTGAAGTTGAAGTTGACGCTGAAATTGTAATAGTAGAAGCTGAAGTCTATGCTGAAATTAAAATAGCTCAATCAGAAGCTGAGGTAGCAAGTCTCAAATAGCAGAAGTCCAGTGGACAGTATTCACGATCTCTCAGTTGTCTTCTTTCGCAAAATAGATTATTCCTAATTTTATAAGATTGTTTAACCCTCGTGCACTGTTCGGGACAATTTAACCCAGCCATTCCCATTCGACTGCAATTTCTATTGCCGATTGTATCGCTGAATGAGGATGATTTTCGGCTTTTTCTATTATTAATCATACATACAGTAGACAATGTACATATTAGACTGCAAAGAAACTGTCTTACGATGAACAAGAATATTTCCATTTTGAAACTTCTTTAGATGTTTCTCAGGTTCATCCAATTTCGAGACGTTTTCCGAAAACGTTCTCTTAGCAACAGCGAATCGGTTAGCTTTTTAGACAAATTGATTTTACCATCGTTTTATCGCGTACGTTTACCGTTAACCTTTTAACTGCCTTTCCTTCTGCCTTTCATAAGACTGCGGATTACATTTCGATGCGAAACGATAGTAAATCGTGTATCTCCTAGAAAAATCCGCAATGATCGTAGAGGAGGGATGATGATCACGGATCCGTCGAAGTTCCGCGCGCGGCCGATTCGCATTTTAATGAATCCCCGCGGATTAGGGGAGGGGATTGTGGAGGATGAAAACGGAGTAGTAGTTACGAGTGTGTATCAGCGTGCGTGTGTGCGTATGTGTGCGAGTTGAAAACAAAAAAAAAAGATTGAAACGAAGATGATCGATCGAGTGCGCGTGATTAATGTTTCCTATTAAAACTGAGAAAAAACAAAAGATCGAGTAACACGTAGGCGATTGCGTAACGCGAGGCGAGAATTTGTAAATACGTAGGCTCATTTGTAGCTGGTCAGTCGAACGTTTCACGTACACGAATACAAACGAGAGAGAAAAAAAAACAGAGATAGAGAGAGAATGTAATGTGTGTGTGTACATGAGTGTATAGCGAGAATCGAGAGCTGTTTTCGAACGGGAAGCCAATGCGAGAGGGAAATCGAAAACGTGAAAAGTTACGCGTATTGCGTGCGCGAGCATTTTTCTTGGAACGTTCACGTTTTCGGGGGAGGACAGTGCACGCGTTTTCGCATACGTGCGTCACGGGTTTTCCCTGAACACCAGTGTCGCCAGATGAGGGGAGGGAGCACGAATCGAGGGGAAAGCGCGTCACGTGACCGGACCGTACAAAAGACGACTCAGCACCAATAACCTTGGTCTTGAAATATATTGTCAAGATAAACGTTTCAAACATCTTTTACTTATACTTTGTGACAGCGAGCAAAATATATGGAATAAACAATTTAGTCGAGTTTTTTTTTGTACCAATATCTCGGATACATGTATGGGGAAAAGTTTTGTTCAGAATGTTGATCTTGACAAGATATGTGAAGATCAAGGTGATTGCAACTGGATCTCTTTTTGCCAAGATTTACCAATAGCTGATAACTCATGTTGTAATTTCTTATCGGCGCACAGGTTCGATCATTACGTTACATACTTTTAATTTTTAATATCACTGAGGAATAAGCATTTATTAAAAATTAAAAGTATGTAACATAACGATCGAACCTGTTCGCCGATAAGAAATTACAACATGAGTTATCAAAAATACATTTACGATCGATAATTGAATAACCATTTACCAATAGCGTCGTGAAAGGTAGAGTGGAGGGGAGAAGTCTGAATCTGGTGACACTGTTGAACACGTATGCGCGTTCTCACACGAACGAGACACCGTAAGCGAGTAATGGAGGCTAGGTGATATAAATGCGTAAGTCGTGTAAGGTACCTACGTTTATAGATAATGCGTAATTAAGCGACAAGTAAACAAAACAGAAAAAAAAAATAAAAAAACTCCACGTATACTCCAACACTAGCGAATATGCCTTCATTAATGGAAAGTGGCTGGCACGGGCTCCACCGAAACAACACACTTGCGTTTGCCGGAGAACGAAGAGAGAACGAACGATAGAGGGGAAACGATGAAGAGACAAAATGCTCGCGAGAAAGAGAGAGAGAGAGAAAGAGAGATTTTTTACCCCCGTTGCGCAAAACGACCGGAAAACCAGTGGTTCTCTTTGTCCCCGGTCACTGGCACCAGCATTTACCTCACTCTTCCCGAAAGCTGTTTCTTCTATTCCGTTTTTTCTTTCAGTTGTTTTTCCCACACTCGTGTTTCTTTCACATATTTCTCGCCCGGCGATCTTTCCTTTCGCGGGTTCTCCGCAATGCTTGCTCCCCGAGCTTTTGGAGAGACAGTACCCGCGGTACCGATCGTAAAACAAGTGTTGGAAAATCTGCAGAAACAACAACACAATCTCTAGCTCGAATCTTGCGAAATTTTCGTTTGTAGAAATTGTTAAATATTCTTAGGATAAGCTCTCTAGCACAGGGAACAATATGTGCTGTTCATATTCCTAAAATTGTTACTTTACTGGACAGAAATAAAGGTTATCGTGAATGCAATAAAACCTCCAACAGAAAGACCAAAATTTTGTCGAATATTCTTTCTTTGCAAATAGAACACCTCTCGAACACAATTCTCTTCTTTAAAACATGTTTCCTGTTATAGTAATGTGGACTAGTAAATAATTAGACTTTCGTGTGGGGTAATCTGTCTCTCCAAGACTCAGCATAATTTCCAGCTCGGTTCGTCCCGAGTCCAGATTGGCTAAGAATCGAGACAAGTGGGGTACGCTATTCTTTCTCCGTTTGGGACTTGGACCCGGAGTTGTCGGACGAGGGGAATACAGTTACCCTCTCTCCGCGCGACATAGAAGGGGGGAAGGTAGAGAGGGGAGGGACTTAATCTGGCGACTTTGTGTCGGAGCACTTTTCGATTTTCCGCGTGTACAGCGAACGGTTGTAATTAACGTGGTTGTTCCGTCGGTTTCTCGTGGGGGAAAACGGAAAGAGGGGAAACGAATAAATTCGGAAGAGGCGACCTGTCGTTAGTAACTAAGAGGCCTTAATATATTGCGTTTTACGGCGGCGACACGCGTGTCGGTTCAACTTTTAAGCGTAAACAATTAGTGTAGACGATATACAATGCAACCGGGATTGCACGGTTCAGCGCAAGTAATCGATAGTACGGGGCACGATCCACTAAAGTAGATCTATCCAGTGAGTCGGCGGCCCTGCGATCGGCTTACACGATCTTCCTCGAGATCAGCTCCTTCGAATAATTAATCATTTCAAAGACTCTTTTCGAGGACCATTACGATAGAAGCTGTGCGAAAAAAACCTGTAATTTTTTCGGTGTACACTCGATATGATCTCGATGATTTTATCGCTCAATATCCTGGGCGAACTCAAAAATTAACCCTTCTCCCTGCGACAGACTTTGAAGAATGTTTCGCGCCCGCGCGGAATTTATTTAGAAATGCATGAAGTTTCATAATTATTTAACGCGTCAAGTGTCAAATATCGAGCGCGAAGAATTCCGCGAAATAAAAAGTAATTTAATCTATGAAACCGAAGTTGTGTAAAATTGAAATTTGTCACTGGACTGCGGATGTTTATGTAAAACGAGAATTTTCTTTGTTAATTCCGATGCATAGGAGTAGAATGGAAATATCATACTTTCTGATCGAAAGGGAGGAGCACGATCTCCGATCGCAGGGTCTCAGAGTCGACATTTAAACCAGGCGGTTCATTCTGCGTCGATTCGGCCAGTTTCGAGACGAAACGATCCCGCATATGGTTGAAAAGTCAACCGAAACAAATCTTAATTCGGAACTGAAATTTGTCATTTACCTTTTCAGCTGATCACGTTCAAGAGATGAAAATCTTGAAAATTTTGTGAATATTTTGATAATTTTTATAAATTCAAAATTTGCAACTGCTTAGGGTCTGAGTCGAGTGACGCATTCTTGGGATTTCGACGCGGAATGACGACGAGTCGACATCATCTGTACAGACATCAGTTTTCCAGACGTGTGTGCAAAAAAACCGGAAACACGTGACAGACACCTGGTTGATATCGTTCGCACGTGCCACGTTTACAGCGTATCTCATTCTAAAGAAGACTCTACCGGTCGTAGTTCTTCCCCTAACGAACAAAACACACACATACACACGACACGTACACAGCAACAAAGGTGAACAAAAAAAAAAAAAAGAAAAACAGTTTGCGTCAGCACTGCCAGTTTGTCATTGTTAAACTCGAGAGTGAAAACGAGTTAGAAAACCGCGCGCGTCCCATTCGACCTCCAGTGGCGAGGATTTCCCGGAAAATTCGAGCACTTCTCACGGTTTTCTTTCACCGAGAAACTTCCTTCTGGTTCTGCGATCGATCGAGATCCAGATTCTCGGTGGTAAGGCTCGCGTGCGTACGGACTTGTCGAGCTCGATTGATCGCTCAAGGCCGCCTTCCCCACTCCCACGAGGACTGGGAGGGCGGTGGGCGGGGCTGCTCCGCCCAGTGACCTTGAGCCGGCAATTGATTCGCTCGCGAAAGATTCAGCGAGGTTTGTTGGAGGGAGACAGAGAGAGTACACTCTCGGAGAAACGGCTATAATCTGCTTCCCGAAAGAAGAAACCACGTTCGTACAGAATTCGCGTTCTTCTTATTTGATTATTTTATCGTGTGAAAGTTTATTGCAATATGGTTCTTACAAATGTATCATAACATATCTTCCCGTAAATTTTATTCAGTTTTTTTTTCTGTATTGACAATGATTTTTAGAAAAATCAACAGATGGAAGTCGAGTAAATCAAGAACCATTATTTTAATTCTTAATCAACGTTTTTAACTTCTATACATATTTCAATCCGACGAATGTTTTATAAACCTGATATTTACCATAAATACGACAGATTACAATAGAAGTGAAAGATTCTATAGTAAATAAAGTAGAAAACGGATGAATTTTTATGGATTGAAATATGTATCGTTTAATGCGAATCTTTTATTACAAAGTGTAATATTTCTGAAACTGTCAGACTCTTTCGGGGGAAGCAGAGTGCAGCGAGTTAACTTGTATAAAATTGTGTAATAAAAGAGAGAGAGAGGGAGAGAAAGAATAGTCGGGAGAGCGGTGTCAAAACACCACTGTTAACACTCGCGAGCGATGTAAATATTAGCGTGTAACCTCGAGAGATTTCGCGTACCTTGAAAGTAGCCCGAAGCCTTTTCACAATTAGCGGTAAAAGAGTGGGGGTAAAAGACAGTTTGGGGAGGGACAGCCAAGGGGCGTGGTTTCCGACGTAACCGCCCCCGTCAGGACAACGGAGAGTGAAACTAAAATCCGTGGTACCGGTTGCATGGAACCAGGCACAAAAAAAAAAGAAAGAAGAAGAAGGGAGACAGACCTCAGAAAAGCATTGTTGTACATGTAGCTAGGACTTAGGTATTCATCGATCCGATTATGGTTCTAAGGTTTTACTCGTATTAGCGACTGTACTTAAGCGGGGTAAAACGTCGACGATTCCGATTCGCGGGCGCACGTGTATTTTTTAGGTTAGGACTCCGCGATGGGCTCGGAGGCTCGCGTTGTTTTCTCTTTTTCGTTTCTCCATCAGGACCGATCGACACGGTTTCCCTCGCTAATCTTCCATTCTCTAGCTCTAAGTATAAACTACACGAACAAACAAACAAACGCAAACACAAATGAAAACAAAAAAAAGAAATCGTAGAGTTAAGGACAGGTTTTAGGGAGACCAGCGATTTTCTCGATTCTCAACGGGTTTTTCTTACGAGACGAGAGTAGAAAAGTGAATTCAGGATCTAACCTCGAGGATCCGACACTTCTCGATCTAGGAGACGATCTTGGTGCCACTCAGGATATATTTTTTTTTCATGGTACCAACGACACGGTTTTACTCGCAGAACCCTGTCGATGACACCTGATCTTAGACTGTCCCGTGAACAGACGGAAAAGGGGACGAAACAGTTTATTCCATCGCGATCTAACAGTGATCGACGGGAGATCGTTGATCGGAGCCCTTGAGATCGTTCGAACGTTGCCCCGAGGACTCATCCAGTGTATCGTTGTTACGATTAGATTGCGGATCTTTATGCAGAATAAAAATGTTTTCCATTGATCGCGAGAAGTAGGTGCAACAGAAAAATTGATTTCATCCCTTAACGACTTTGTAACATTATAAGCAATGTTACAGCATTCTTGAACTTTTGAAATTTTTTACCGTTTTACTACATTTCACCAGTTTCTTCATAAACGCATAGAGATTCGAATTCTAGTTGTGATATTAAAATACCACAAAATTCCCCTGTGATAATGCTAAGAACACTGTCGAAATCACCTCAGCTGTTAGCGGAGGCGATTAGGGGTGTCTGGATCGGATACGAGCCTTGAGGATTCGTTCGAATCGAAACCAACGTCGCGATTAATCGGATTATTAATTATTAAACGGCGACTAAGACCGAGTTTTGTATATAGAGACACCGGAGAAGCGTTAAAGACCCGTTTCACACTAGAACTACCGGACCAGTCAGAATGACTGGTGCGAATTGTTTTCGAATCGAAATATTAAAAGTATAAATGTGTTTCTCCGAGAAATTTCTTTAGTCAACTTCTCTGTTCGAGTACATATTTAAATGAAACTTGCACGAAATCGAAATAAATCGTATATCGTCGTTATTATAAGGCAATGTATGCCAACTGCGTTTAGTGCTCGGTAGTTCTAGTGTTAAGTTCCACGAGGATCGCGACCTTTCAGGGGGCGGATCGCGAAATTCACGGCCAAAGTAAATTTTAGGGACGCTCGTATGCCTTCTACACGCGAGCGCGTAAACACACACACGCCCACACTGAATTCTACGTTTCATGTGCGCCGCCATCTGAGCATTTTTCTTTTACAACAACAAAAAAAAAAGAGGGAACATTGACGCGATCTCGAAATTGACAATTTTCTCACCATAGAAAAATTTCAGGGTGAGTCCCACCCGATTGAAAGACGACGATGTTCTTTGTATTTTCACAAAGAAGTGATCGAGGAAAGGCAAGTTCGATTGTATAAAAAAACACACACACACTGTATAAAAATTGTAATTGGGGGTTGGAGAAGAGCCACCCTTTCGGCGTCGTGACGCACAGATGTTTCTCTCCCGCAGAGATCGTCTCCGATCCGCGGGATCCCGGCACGTGGATCGACATAGATCTTCGATCGAGACTCTCGCCAG
The DNA here is from genome assembly GCA_916610235.2 of Lasioglossum morio. Lineage (NCBI taxonomy): Eukaryota > Metazoa > Arthropoda > Insecta > Hymenoptera > Halictidae > Lasioglossum > Lasioglossum morio. The sequence goes on from OU744323.1 coordinate 2,499,259, forward strand.
AAAATCGTCGGTACGAACGCGTGTATTTATCAAGAAACTCATCCCTCAAGAGATTGGGGGGTGGCTTTTGTGTATCATACTACGAGGAGTTGTTTACTTGTAGGCGAAATAGGGGGACGAAGTAGAGAGGCTGATCTCCGCCGTGTAATTTTTATAAATAAATGAGTAATTGTAAACAGTACAAGTTCGTCGTAAACGCAGCGTTTAATATTACAGTAGAGAACAAACACACGTCTTGTAATATATTACGTAAGGGGATGAACGAGTGAGAGAATGATCGAGAGCAAGAGAGAGAAAGAGAGAGAGAGAGAGAGTGTACCGGCGATTTCCTGGCGGGAGAAATTCGAATCGGAAGACAGAGGATATTTTTGAAGAGGTTTCTCTCGGTGAAATGAGAACTATTTAAACGATGTAAAGGGGAAAAAAAAGAGAAAAGAAAGACGGTAAAGAAAGAAAATGGCGTGGAGGTCGGGTACTGTCGATCGAGCGATCGATCTCGAAGCTCGAGAATGTCCGTTTGCGGATCGCCGCGCCGGTGAGGATCGAGAGATCGTTCCCTTCGATAGGTTCTAGCAAGCACAGGTGATAAAGACTCTCGTGGCCGTCGACGACGGTCTACACGTATGTAAATAATTACGGGACGATTGTAAAGATTGAATGAAATGTGGGTGGGTGTCTATAGGGGAAAGATGCATTACCGGTAAATGAATTACGTGTCGATGCCTATATCTCTGTTTAATCTACGTGACGAGATGGAGGAAGCAACTATTGCTGATCACTATTAACTAATAACTAAACGCAGTTTATTCTATCTGTGTGTGCCGGTTTCGATTGGACATAGATTTTGTATCACCCTTTTTCTCCGTGTATGGTGTGTAGCCGGGGGGTCGATCTCGAGGGATTCGCGACACACATAGTATACACAGCGACTCCCACTAATATTCGGACATTCTTAAAAAGACGATAACGTTTTTAATATTGGACTATACGATTTGAACTGTTTTTGGGAAGCTAGAGCAATTAGTTTGCCGCAGGATGTGGAGAAAACATCTTGTCAAAAATTGCAATTGATCGGAATTGTAAGAAATATACTAAAAGTTGCATTTTACAACTATTTTTTATGCGGGCCTATATTGAAAATTGAAAAACTACGTTTCGTAGATCTGTGTCAATTATACACACTGTTTTATCGAAATAGGTTGATCCTTAGGATCATCCATAGGATGAATCCTTTTTACTGCAGTTATAGGTCGAAAATCGTGAAAATCTGCAATTTTTGCCATCTTTAAACGTTTGTAGATATGTAGATGTTTGTGAATATGTTTAATTGACACAGATCTACAAAACATAGTTTTTAAATTCCCAATAAAGGCCCACATAACAAAATTGTAAAATTCAACGTTTAGCATTTAGTTCAACAATTCCGATCAATTCAAAATTTTGACAAGATTTTTTTTCCACATCCTGAAGCAAAATAATTGCTCTAGCTTCCCGAAAATTTCAGATCGTATAGTACAATATTAAGAAAGTTATCGTCTTTTTAAGAGTGTCCGAATATTAGTGGGAGTCACTGTAGATCTTTCCGTGGTTGCATTGGAAACGAAACCCGTTGTATAGACGTTCCGAAAATTTTGTATACGATTATCCACGAATCTGTTGTTTCACGATAGTTGAAGAAGCGAGATCTTATTCGCCGATTCAACCGATCGAACGTGTTTGATCGGGCGTGTCCATCGACATCGAACCCCTTTGGATCGTAGATTAAATCGTGTCTTTCACAAACTACTACGTAGTCCTTGTAAATCGATTTGCGACAAACGGAATCGCGTTTCTTCGAAACTAGGAATTTTTTGACGTACAACCGAGCGAGAACCGGCGATCGGCGAAATATATGCCGGTCCTCGACAGAACGGAATTTCAACGGACTATTCGATGTAAGCTTTCGATCAACGCGCGGTCTTGATCGCAGTCGATATTTAAAAGATTTATCGTGCACATGTCGTAGATGTGTCTACGCACCGAGGGCGATCGAGGCCAGTTTCGACGTCGAGCAAAGTCAACCCTTCAGAGACCTAGCCCTTACAGTCAACACTCGAGATTTACCTTTAAGATTGACCCCGAAGGTTTAATCGTCGTAATTAATCCTGACGATTAATCCTGAAGAAGTACACTTTTAAACTCGAACTACCTTCATCACCGAATATTCATTTTTACCAGATTGGTAAGTGGAAATCGAAGCGTTTCGAGATAGACAAGAATTAAATCGAATTTTCGTTAGACAGTTATATTAACTGTTTTATATTATGTCCTTAAGGGTTAAGGAAGACAATTTTTTTGTGAACGAAATCACAGAGATCTGCAGTCCCTTTACCAATCTGCAATCCAGCGGACACAACCAGCAATCGGAGACGTTAGAAAGTTGAATTTCTATTTTTTTTCTCGCGACGAATTATTTTAGTTTCCGTTTCGAAAAACGAGAGTTTCGAACGACGACTCGTGAGCGAAACTGGTTTCGAGGCCTCGTTTTCTCTGGTACTAGCTGTAAAAACTCGTTCTCGTGGATTATTAATTAAGCGCGTCGACGATCCTCGGACGAAGAATCGAGCGGAAAGAAAGAACGGACATTTTCTCCGGAGATGATTCTTCGGCGAGCGACCGGCGCGAGATCGATCGATACTTCTCGATGTATGGCACACAGTTATCGTCGTAGAGTCGAACCACACGGACAACAAAAATACGAGAGAGAGAGAGAGAGAGAGTGAGAGAGAATAATACACAGAAGCGTTTGTAGTCGATTCCAGCCTTTTTCCGATTTCCGAGCGGCGTCCAATTGTCGGACGGATCAATTTTCTGAAGGATAATCAAACCGCGGGAACTCCGAATCAAAACGAATCACTGACACATGGGAGGAAATTGTATATCGGTCACAGACACACGGGAAGAACATGGACAACACTCGCATACGCGTACACGCAAACACGTCTTCTCAAAGTAGCGTTTAAGGCGAGACGATTAAACTTTCCCGACCAAATCTCGATCCGAATGATTTCTGTCGTTCGAACAGGTGAACGCTGCCGATCGTCACGCGAAATAACAATAATGTTTTAATTGTCGAATAGCTTGTGACTCGTCGTAGACAAAACTCGGTGCGTGAATTCAATTTGATTTTACACAGTGTTTGTAGAAATTAGCTTGCGATCTCAACTGGCTCGTTGCATTTATGGTAATTATTTACGAAAGGTCTGCGTACTCCGATTTTTGATGAAATTTTAATATGTTATAGATTTCGACATTTCCAACAACTTTTTCCTTTTCCAATATAGGGGGGTCGCTTTTAGTTTTTGAGATAATTGCAAAACACTGTCGCGAATACCTAACCTAATACGAAAAATTCAATACAGTATTCGAGACAGTTCTTTGCAAATATCTCAAAAACGAAAAGCGACCCGCCTATATTGGAAAAGGAAAAAGTTGTTTAGAATGTGTTGCTGCATAACATGTTAAAATTTCATCAAAATCGGAGTGCGCAGACCTTTCGTAAATAATTAACGCATTTATTTTCTGTGAACGGTTTCATACGTTCAAACGATGAAAATTCTTTTACGAATTCACGTTCGGCATTTTTATTAACGACAGTCGTCACTGTATTCACGATAAAGATTTCTTCATTGTGTCAACCCAGGTCCGGGCAACTTTATTATCAATGATTTCGTATTGCCTCCTATCAGGAGAACACAAGTTGCCCAGGCCTGGTTTATTCGATTCGCGATCTACAGACGCCTGTCCCAACGATTCAATGCGAACAACCTGCGATTCAATTCGTTCGTGCATGCCTGCGTATCCAGAGAAATCTGTCCGACACATTTCAAGATTGTTCAGTTACGAATCTCCGTACGAACACCCACTTCCATCGACGGATTCCGTCGAATTTTTTGCTAATAAGATCGTACGAAGTTCGGACTTCCTTTCGAGAACCAAAGCGAGACGGCACTAGAATATTGTATCGTTGGAGCCGACGAGACAGAGATCGTTTCAACAAATTCAGTTTGCGAGATCCTCCGGATTAGATCGTAAGAGAGGCGTCGTTGAAAAATCGAGACGAAGAACGATCGAGAGTCTCGGTTTTTCGCGAAGCGAGCGATCGAATAAGAAAACAGCAGACTTTTGTATACACGTACACACATACAAACACACACAGACACACGGACCCGAAAGTTTAATCGACCGGAAACTCGAAATTTTCGAAGGAGATCGGCGTTCGGACGAGGACTAAATAATAAGGAGGAATGCGAACGACGACTAATAAGGACAAACAAACAAAAAAAAAAATACCAGAGCATTGAAAGACTGGCAATCAAAACTAACGTAGGCAGATTTAACGAAACTAGCCGAGGATCGGCGATCGCGTCCGACGGAGTCGCGCGCGGCCTTGTCGTGGACTAATTCATGAAATTCGTATTTCGGGACTAGAATTTAGTTCTTGTCGAGGGTGTAGCGGCTGAAGAAAACGAGAAAACGAAACTGTGGGGAGATAAAGAGAAACGTTCTACCAGTCTCCGGATGGTAATCTAGAAAAGTTCTACGGATAGTCGAATATTTATTTTTGAATAAAAGAAAAATTCTCGGCGACGATCCTCCGTCGGACGCGGACCCGCGATCCGCGGACACGAACTAATTGCAATTCTATGCAACTCTCCTTCAAGAAAAAAGAAAGAAATGGAAACAACAAAAAAAAAAAACACACAAATAGATCGTACAGTTTTGCGAGTAAAATGCGCGTCTAATGTAACGCTAGTGAGTAGATAGGTAGGTACCTGCATTTCATGAAATTTAACATGCTTGGATAGCTCCTCAATAAATCGTTATACATGTTTTGATAAAAAACAAAAAAACAAAAAAAAAAAAACAACACTGTGTGTGGCTCGTTTCTTTAATTATTCCTCTCACCGGAACTCGTTCTTTCGCCGATGTTCCCGCCTGTCGAATCTTCCAATAAATTTGCACGAGGTTTCTAAGGCGGCCTTTGTTTCATTTAACCAACCCCTAATGATCCGGCGGCGATGATCAGGTAAGTGAGTGATTTTATAAGTGGTTCTACAATTTCGAATTTGACATTAAGAGATTATTAGTGGACTGCGGTTCTTAATCTTGAATACAGTAAAAAGATTGAAGCGAAATATGTTATTTTCAATTTGTTACAATTGTTAAAGATAGGAAGAAATTTTTATATGGTTCCTGCGTCTTACAAGTGTCGAAGCAAATTTTTATTTTGCATAAAGATGCGCAATCTTGTACATCGTGAAATGTTTAATGTCCTCGAAAATTGATATTGTTTCTTCATAAAACCTTTTAACCCCCCATTCACCTCTATGATTGTATCAATGAGCATTATGACCAAGTATGATGCAAATCAGACTATGAACAATATATTCCTCATACAAACGTTGCAACCCCTTTTCACCCCCTTAGGGGTTGAATTTTTTAACATGCCGAAATAGGTGTTTGATTAATTATATCAAAGAGCATTAAGACCAAGTTTCAAGCAAATTCGACCACAAATAAAATATTCCTCATACAAACTTTGCAACTCCTTTTCATCCCCTTAGGGGTTGAATTTTTTAAACTGTCGAAATACGTGTTTGATTAATTATATCAAAGAGCATTAAGACCAAGTTTCAAGCAAATTCGACCACAAATAAAATATTCCTCGTACAAACTTTGAAATCTCTTTTCACCCCCTTAGGGGTTGAATTTTTTAACATGCCGAAATAGGTGTTTGATTAATTATATCAAAGAGCATTAAGACCAACTATCAAGCAACTCGGATCGCGAACAAAATATTCCTCATACAAACGTTGCAACCCATTTTCACCCCCTTAGAGGTTGAATTTCGAAATATCCTTTCTTATTCCTTGTATAGATCAAAACTACAATTAATGTTATTGGCGCACTGGTTCGATCAATTGGAGACAATAAGCAAATTTGCAAAATATCACATGTTTCATTCAACGTTTCAGTCTAAATTTGGACCATTTTCAAGAATGTAAATTTTCCGTATTGGGTCTGTAAGAATTTATCAATTAATTAATATATGGTTAAGCAAACGCCTTCCTATGAAAAACAAATGTATAAACTCACTTGCTTAGAAAAATGTACTAATTTTGTATAGATCATAAAGGGAACCTCTGTGCAAAATTTCAGCTTTCTAGGTTCAAGGGTTTAGCCTGTGCGTTGATAGGTGAATAAGTCAGGACATCATTTTTATTATTATTATTATTTATTTTAAACGGACCTAAGTCCTTTTATACAAATGTATGCAGTTTATATAGTATGACAGAAAAGAATCTTAATCTTAAGTCTTAATCTAAAATTTACATAATTCTGGACAGCGCGAAACTAAGCAAATATAACAGCGCAATTTCTTTTTGAAAGCCTTTAACGTGCCATTGAAAAAATCAATATTATTATAAAATGTGTGTTGAGCTAGCAATAATGCGATTTAAAGGATTTATTGCTCCATTTTATATATATAGATTGTGGCCATCGTATTTCCTACAATTGTAACCCAATGTTTTAATTGTACAAGAATAAACATTTTGATGCGTCGTATAACTCGATAATGAACGAGCTTCGCCCACGTGTAACCTAAGAGGCCGCTGCCCCTTATCATTAATCAGCATTGCAAACAGTTTCATCAGGTCTTATTAGTTTCTCGGCCGTTATCCGTGGCTCCTTAACAGCGTAACTTATGGCGTCCGACAGACCGATTAGAATCTCCCTGGCTGCAATTTCTCGCATTTGTCGCGAATGTTCCAACTGCCAATCGGCATGCCGGACACCGATTGGCAGAGTAGCCCCGTTTTAACCCGCGCTAAACAATTTCCGCTGTCGTTCGTGCTCATCGGCTGATTTCTGCGCTCTGGAATTCCGTGCGGTTTCTGTGCGGAATCAAAGTGATCTCACGTTGCCAGGATCATCTTGCCTCCATTTAGAGTCTGCCAGCTGATGGAATGCGAGACGAAGAGGTGAGTGAGACTCGTCGAAATCATTAAAAGAACAAATTAATGTTTCTGTAATTTTTCTGCTTTTTAACACATTGCTGTTACGAGTGTATTTTTTATGTTCGAACGTTGTTCCCACGAAGAAGCTGTGAACAAAGCTTGGTAACAATATAGGTACTTATAAGAGAATTTTGGGTATTCTTAACACTTTAAAGACCGCCCGTCTACGCAGTCAAACGTCGCTAGGGGCCGGCAGTATTTTTGAAGAATTAATTTTAAAGAACTTTATTGAATTATTATTAATAAAGAACTTTATTGAATAGTTTTCCTTTGTATGATAATTATTAAAGCAATCACCTACATGTAATGATATTTTACATGTCTTACACATAAAACGGTTGTTCCGGCTATCACACACATGTTGTGTGAGCGGTCGTTAAAGTGTTAACACTTTACCGGAAGCCTATTAATAGGATTTTCAATAATTTTGCTGTACCAAAAAAAAGCATAGAAATTTTCTTTGACATTGCAATCTTAAATGAAACTATTAGACGACATTATTGAAGGTGACTTAGTTAGTTCATACTAAATGCTAAATGAAAATTTACCCATGTACCAACCTTTTTTCAAAAAAAAAAAATGTGATAATCACCGGTTGGTAATGTGTTAATTATCTTAGTTTAGACGAAATTTGTTGAGATGCAAAACTACGATCTTGCATTCAGATGAATTAGGAAACGTTCATTTTCCCAGAACAGAACCACTGTTAACATGATAAACCTGCTCTGTCTCTGTCTATGCTTTATAGAACTGACAAAAAGTGGTGGCAGGAAAGATCCTTTCTGCTCAAACTATCCGCACTACACAATTGCAGCTTACCGAACTTGCCAAACACTGTGAAGATCCCAACGAGATAAGATACGCCGGTAACAGTCGAAATCTCTTCGAAAACAAGTTTTGCAAGTCAATTATTTGAAGTTCCAGTTAGTTCGACTTTGCACGGTGTGGAATAACAAAAGCGTCATCGAATTCGGTACTCATGAAATTCAAATCGAAGCGCTTGCGAGGCTATTGGTGTTTGGGAAAATCGAAGTACGGTGGATCGATCGAACATAGAAAGCAAACACAGCGTGTATAGTAGTTGGTCTATCATTCCATTGACAAAACGAGTTTCCGCGGCCGCGTGCTGACGCAACCGAGTGTTTACGATCGACACGTGCTCCGCGGACAGAAGAGCTGAGACTCTCAGTAACGCTGCGAGCGTTTCGCGATTCGCTCGTCCTCGCATTCCACGCTGTTCGGGCACAGCGTCGAAACAAAAAAAAACGCGACACCTTGTCCCCGATCACCTGGGGGCCAATGGGAGGCAATTATCACTGGGATTGTGATCGCGAATACCTCTGTGACCCAACTTGGACCTGTCTAGGACGAGAAGAGAATCGAAACGAGTTCTGCAACCAGGACACTTTCTAGGATTCCAAAATCTGATGTTCTTCCTAAACGGGCAGTTTACACGGGATTCTTCAAGATCCACAACTAACTGAAAAAAGGATATAACGTCGTCAGGATCTCGTCGAGAACTTATCTTCAGTTATTTAGTTGTTATCTTCAGTTTAGTGACCTGGTCAAAGAAGAGGATTTACCTGAAAGTACTAAAAAAATCTTCACGAAACCAATCTTTACTTCCGAGCGTAACTTTCAAGGATTGTTCACGATTTTCTTTTAAATGGGCAGTGTAGTCTGGTTAAAAGGATTCTTCAAGATCCACAGCTAACTGAAAAAGGATCTAACGTCGTCAGGATCTGTTCGAGAACTTCTCTTCAGTTTAGTGACCTAGTCAAAGAAGAGGATTGACCTGAAAGTACTAAAAAATCTTCACGAAACCAACCTTTACTTCCGAGCGTAACTTTCAAGGATTGTTCACGATTTTCTTTCAAATGGGCAATGTAGTCTGGTTAAAAGGATTCTTCAAGATCCACAGCTTACTGTAAAAGGTTCGGAAGTCGTCGGGCTTTCTCCTCAGCGTAGTGACCCAGTGCTCCATTTCTCAAAGAAGAAGATCTACCTAGAGGAACTCCGAAATCTTCACTGTTATCTCCAAACTTTCAAGAATTGTTCAGAAGCTTTTCTTCCCAAGAGAGCGAAGTCATTCGTCGAGGTGGTCCTCGTCCAGTGGTACCTTCCGAATTCATCAAGATCCGTAGCTTACTGAAAACGATTCCGAAGTCGTCAGGATTCCTTCGAGAGCTTCTCCGACTTAGTATTCCAATTGACAAGGAAGAAGATCCACTTGAAGGACTGCAAAATCTTCAGGATATCCCTTCTCTTGTAAGCTTATAGGTGTCTCATTCGTCGAAGAATCTTCTCCAAGGACCTTCGAGTGTTTGAAGAGAATTCTTCACGATGCTCTTTCCGATGAACTAATTAAAAGGGTTCCAAGAGTTAAGAAATATGTTTCACTCATTAAGGAAGATCTGGGTAAAAGTACTATTGTTGTAAGAACTTCAATTGGTTAAATAAGATAACTCTATTTACTCAGTGCAAACAAAACTACAAAAGTGGATTCCAGTGTGTATAAGAGAAAAATAAAAACGTGGTAAAAAGGCTATATTGTAACAAGGTAGAACTAATGCTGTAGAGTAAACGGTGCTGTGAAGTGGTCTGTTCTGTGAAACGACAACGACTGACTGGTTCGTCTCTGTTAAAGCCTTTGGTTCCTTTTCTTAACACTAGAACTACCGAGCACTAAACGCAGTTAGCATACATTGCCTTCTAATAATGACAATATGGCATTTATTTAGATTTCGTACACGGGATATTTAAATATGTACTTCAATAGAGAATTTTAGTTAAAAAATTTCTCAAACAAACATATTTATACTTTTAACCTTTTACACTCGGAGCTATTTTACAATATTTCCATTCTCTACGATTTTTTAAATTTGATAAATATGAAATTGATATAATACCTCATACAATACTTAAATGATAGGGTAAACAATTATTTAAATAATAATACAGCAATGTTTAGTGGCGTCTCAGAGGCGCCACTCGAGTGCTAAGGGTTAACATTATTATTATTTATTATAGACGGACTGAAGCCCCTTTACATAAGTGTTTACAATATCAAAGAAACGAAAAAAGAAAAGAGAAAGACACAATACTGCTGGTGTAATAACAAAGAAGGGACATGCACAAAAGAAAAATCTAATAATGGTACAATCGATATGGTATTATAATATAATCCTTTGTAGTTGCATTTGAAAATTTTGTAAAGAATCACTGAACAAAATCAATACGATTATATATAGTGCATGATTTTGAGATAATGCGATTCATTGGATTAATTAATATTTCTAATCGAAAAAAATTCGCATTAGTCATTTTGACTTTTCCGGTAGTTTTAGTGTTTAACTGAGGGTGCCATCATCCACTTGGACCGGAGTCGCACCACTGCCTGTTTCTATACAATATTATCGTTGGATTTCAACAACTATGAACTCTTTCCTCAAGGATCTTCTTACGAACTTGACAAGCTTCCGAAGCATCTCGCAAAGTGCGTCGCAGCGAGTAATCGGTGTGATTAGTGTGCGTGTGGCGGTCCTGATAGGAGCGAGTCGCATCCAAGGTGAAGGAACTTCGTGTGTCGGTCATGTTTGCAATTGGCGTTGTGTGTTCGTCTGATTGGTCTGGATGCGGCCGGTCGTTTAGCACCTGATATTCGCGCGGCACGTGAATTCCTCGCGCGTTAATCGACGGCACGGCTCGCGATCGGCACTGCCATAGGCTCTCGGTATCGCGGACAGAAGGCGGCGAAACGCTGGCGACAGTGATGTAACGGTGGAAAATAAAGCGGTGACTCGCGTGGATATTGGTACCGTGTGCTGGCGCACGCGTAAACACGTGCTAACGGACGCTGCGGTGTCCGGCGGCGCGGACTTTCCGCGAATTTCACTGGCAGTTTTTCGAAAACCTCGATCCGACCGGCAGCTCACGATCCGCCGATCGATCGCGGCTCGATCCGCAATCGGGTTTCGCCGCGAAACTTCGGACGCGACGCGGTTCTCCGATGAAGGACGACCTCGCCAAGGTTTCAACGACAGAGATTCTGCCACCGCGGAAAGGCAAGTAGTTGTCCCGGACCGATGTTTTTAACAAACAAAAAACAAAAAAACATTCCTGCCGAGCACGTCAGAGTCTATTTGCGGCGCAGCAACCTCTTGACACTCATTAGCGTTTTCGAGTTGCCGCCGCGGACGGGTCAGCGTTATCGAGCGCCTGGATCGCGAGCACCAGCGTGTCCTCAACCGTTCGAACTGTTCGATCGTTCTTTCATGTCGTGTGAACGGCCTGGAGACGGTTAATCGCGGGTTCAAACTCCGTCCGATTGCCAGACCAACGAGAATCTCTCGAAGCTCTTTGAAAGCCTTGTGCTGCCAGATGAATTTCGATGGCCTTGAGGATCTTTTCTCGCGCGGCTTCACTGCTCGTCCGGTCTTTGTGGAAATTTTCGTCTTTTCTCTTTGTGCTAGGAACGACACAGGGACGTCACTGATTTTCGTTGGTGAACAGACTTTTTTGTTATATTCAATCTTGGAAGAGGATTGTTTATAAAATAGGCCTTTATGCAAGATGCATGGTCTGTGGAAATTTTCGTCTTTTCTCTTTGTGCTAGGAACGACACAGGGACGTCACTGATTTTCGTTGGTGAACAGACTTTTTTGTTATATTCAATCGTGGAAGAGGATTTTTTATGAAATAGGCCTCTATACAAGATGCATGGTGCGTGGAAATTTTCGTCTTTTCTCTTTGTGTTAGGAACGACACAGGGACGACACTGATTTTAGTTGGTGTGCAGACTTTTTTGTTATATTCAATCGTGGAAGAGGATTGTTTATAAAATAGGCCTCTATACAAGATGCATGGTCCGAGGAAATTATCGTCTTTTCTCTTTGTGTTAGGAACGACACAGGGACGACACTGATTTTAGTTGGTGTGCAGACTTTTTTGTTATATTCAATCGTGGAAGAGGATTGTTTATGATATAGGCCTCTATACAAGATGCATGGTCCGTTTTGAATCATCATTCGAGGGCTAAACTAGTGATGGGCATCATTGACTGAAACTATCGACTAAATCGATAGTAGCCAACTACTATTTTCAGTCGACTGATTTTTTAAACTATCGACTAAATTCAATTAAATGAATCAGTCGCCGAGCTGTTTTAAATAATATTATATTATATAATAAAGGATAAATAATATTGTGCATATGAGACAAACAATCTAATGTCAATCTTTGATCATAATTACTCTAAAATAAAAAAACACAGTCAACCTTGTAACATTATTTGATCGTAGAACAGTTTCCGACCTGAGCTTTATCTTTAATTTGATAAATAATAATATAGATTGTCCCGCACTCCTCAGGCAAATTAATTTCTATGTACCTGGCACGTGTTTTGAGAAATAGAGCAGAATTTCAAACAATGAAATCCAAATCCTCATATGGAGCAATAAATCCTTTAAATCGCATTAGTGCTAGCTCAACACACATTTTATAATAATATTAATTTTTTCAATGACACGTTACAGCTATTCAAAACGAAATTCGTTAATAGTACCTATATTTGCTTAGTTTCGCGCTGTCCATAATTATGTAAATTTTAGATTAAGACTTATTAAGATTAAGATTCTTTTCTGTCATACTATATAAACTGCATACATTTGTATAAAAAGACTTCGGTCCGTTTAAAATAAATAATAATAATAATAATAATTGAAACGTTGCGTTTCGAACCGTTTGAACAAGAATTGAAACTTGCGATTAAGATTCTTTTCTGTCATACTATATAAACTGCATACATTTGTATAAAAGGACTTCGGTCCGTATAAAATAAATAATAATAATAATAATAATATGTGAGAGATGAGACGTATAGACGTAGGAATAGACTATAACCCTCAATCTAAACGTAACCACTAAAACAAAATTTCAGTCGATTAAAAACTATCAACTAAATATTCGATAGCAAGTAGCAACTAAATAGCAATTAGTCGATAGTTGAAATTAATCGTGATGCCCATCACTAGGCTAAACGAGGAAACTAAGCTAAACGAGTGTATTTGTTTGAACTTTAAAAAAAAACGCAACGATCATAAGCGAGAGGAAGAGTAGAGGCTGCTCGGGAGGGACGGTTCAATTTTCCTGAAACGTGTAAAAGCGAGAAACATGGTAGAGAAAATACGGAACGGATTTGAACAGGATTCTTCTCGGAAGGTGGAACACGGTGTTCCGAACGGAGAAAAATCATTCTCCGGGTGAACGAACTACGAGTCCGTTGAAACCTCGGACTTAGCCTCGATCATCGAGCCCGTCCGCGGGATGTTGCACGACGAAACTTTATATTCGCGAGCCTGAGACGGTAATCCATATTACCGGGGCATTACTGTCAACTCGTCTACCGTTCGTTCTAGGGCTTCTTCAGTTTCCTGCGGTTTATTTCAACCGAGACTTCCCGCGCGCCAGTTCCCGCGCGCTCGTCCACCCACGCGCCCGGAAAAATCGAGATGCGATCTTCCCGAACGATCCTTCTCGTAACACTCCTCGGAACGAAAAAGAATTTGTTTCCATTGGTGCCAAACAAGAGAAACTTTAACGGTGATACCATACTTATTTGTACAACAGATTGTGATCAGCTCTTTCGTCGAATTTCATTGTAATCATTTTGTTACATATCTGCCACCATGAGGTAGAGTTCGGATAGTTGTAACTCACCAATATTTGTTCAAATGTTTCGTTACTTTTTGTCACAGCAAACGCAAAGCAACGTCTCTTTGAGAAAGATCCACACAGGGATCGAAACGTCGCGAAACATGTTTAAATAATTGCACACTTGTTGTTCTCTATAAATGATCGAACCTTGCGTCGAAATCATCAGTTTCATAATATACTCAAATTTCGATCGAAAAGAAATACACTGTAATCATTTTGTTTTGGCATTCGGTATCTTTTTGAAAATTAGGTACACGTCAATTTTCTTTGGGCCATCGTTCAAAATGGAACCGTCTGATTAATGTTAGAACAGTCGGAGGAATCAACTTGCATCGAATTAACTTCCTTAGTGGAGCGTTACAATTAAATGCATTATATGATATCGGCGCTACAGGTTCGATCACAGATACAAAAATTAGCAATTTTGCAGAATTATAATTTCGACGTTTCGGTTCTGTTTTGAATCATTATCAAGAAAAGTCCGCGTCTGTGAAAATTAAAGTAATAAAATTTGTTATTTATTAAACTGACTTTAATATTTTCACAGACGCGGACTTTTCTTGATAATGGTTCAAAACAGAACTGAAACGTCGAAATTATAATTCTGCAAAATTGCTAATTTTTGTATTTGTGATCGAACCTGTAGCGCCGATATCGTATAGTGCATATTACAAAATTTACGATCGTTAAAATTGGAGAATGTTACAATTAAAATTGTGGAACACGTCCGAATGGATTGATTCTTGGTATTATGGTAGAGCAATGCATTCGCGCTAAAACGCTTTCGAAGGGCAGGATAAACGTTCGAAAACCATCGAGATCGTGCCAATTAAGCGAACCGAGTGCTTCGCAGAGGCGACTGAACTTTCGATCGGACCCGGCCGCGGCTGAAATACCAACGCGATAATAAACGGCAACTTTCTCGAAGCAGGTTTCGGCGTTACGATGACGAACAGAAGAGCCAATTGTAAGGCGAAAATTCAGAAAGCCAGCCGACGACGCGTCCGCCTGCTTGATCGCTATTCCTGCTTCAGCTAAAGAGACGTCGAGGACTTCCGGTTCAGCTATGGGGAACGGGCCTTCGTGCTGTCCGCATCGTAAAAAGGTGAGTTCTTCCTCTTCTTCCCTTCTCACTTCTTCATTTTCTTTTTTTGCCAGCGAGCTTTCACGCTGGGGAAGATATATTGGCGATCGATGCTGCAAATATTGATTACATTGCTTTCAAGTATGCGGTCTATAGCGAACGATGAGAGCAAGGCTTTATAAATCTCGCTTCCGTTGGTATAGCAGCTTGGTTTCCGAGTGCGAGGTTTCTCTGCTAGATGGCGCCATTTGCATTGTAAACGGGGTGTACCGTTTCTTATTATTCTCCCTTATTATTTTTTTATACGCTAAAGTCTGAAATTCTCTCCGAGATTTTCAAGTGGAACGTCTACATTTATTTAATGAACGAAGTGGAACGTTTGAATTGATCTCACAATTTGTGAAATTGTACATAGTTAATAACGTACATTCATGTTTTCAGCGGACTGGTTCGATCAAATACTACTACTTAAGCAATTTTGCAAAATTACACAAATCAACATGTGTCTTAAAGTTTGAAAAGTTTCAAAATAGTTCATTCACTTAGCAAGTATGTGGTATTTTGTACTTAAAACATTTTGAATTATTAGTTATCACGTTGAACATAATTTATACTAATTTAATCATTTTTACAGACGCGATTATACGAAAATCTTTTTCCTTGAAAATGGTCGAAATAGTTGACCGAATTTTTTTATACGCTAAAGTTTGAAATTCTCTCCGAGATTTTCAAGTGGAACGTCTACATTTATTTAATGAACGAAGTGGAACGTTTGAATTGATCTCACAATTTGTGAAATTGTACATAGTTAATAACATACATTCATGTTTTCAGCGCACTGGTTCAATCAAATACTACTATTTAAGCAATTTTGCAAAATTAGACAAATCAACATGTGTCTTAAAGTTTGAAAAGTTTCAAAATAGTTCATTCACTTAACAAGTATGTGGTCTTTTGTACTTAAAACATTTTGAATTATTCCCTAGTAGCACAAAAATATTAGATATATATTTTTTTCAAATATTGGAAAAATATTTTTTAAACCACACTTTTCCATATGCGAAAAATATTGGATCTGAATATTGTATACATGTACAAGAATAAACATTATCTGTATATTAGGAAGAAATATTCTATTTCTAATATTAAATAAAATAAATAATATTATTTAAATATTAAATAAAACAATATGAAATAAATATTATTTGTATATTAGGAACAAAATATTCTACCTCTAATATGAAATAAAGATTCATTTAATATTTAGAAAAAACTATTTTTCTCTTAACATGAAATAGATATTTCCTCCATATTTAAAAAGAAATATTTCTTACTTATTATAAAATAAATATTGTATGTATATTTGAATATTAACAAAAAGATTGAATCTCTTTTTAATATTATATGAATGTGTATACAATATTTTGTGCTACTAGGGTTAGTTATCACGTTGAACATAATTTATACTAATTTAATCATTTTCACAGACGCGATTATACGAAAATCTTTTTTCTTGAAAATGGTCGAAATAGTTGACCGAAACGTTGGCAAACTTTTGTGTTAATTTGCAAAATTGATTAAGTAGTAGTATTCGATCGAACCAGTGCGCTGAAAACATGAATATATGTTATTAACAAGTTGTCGAGCGAGATCATGGAAACAGTTGTACATAGTTATAAACAGTAAAAAACCGGTAATTTTCGTACAGCTCCGTCCGGTTTAGATGAAGACTTTGCTGTAATTTGAATAGTTATGAAAGCAAAGATTAAAATCCTATCATTCTGAACGGTAGTCCGGTGGATTTCAAAAGGAAACAACGTTGAAATGTTGAGACCGCGAATGCCAGAAACATTTTAGCTCGGAAACGTTTCTGCAACTTCGGTGCATCTTCTCCGGAGTGGTGTTTCCGGAGCATCTCATGTTACAAACATGCCCGGTGCCGTTCGGACAAGCGGGCCTCAACTGCTTGCGAAACCCGAGGAAACGAGAGGAAGAATTCATTTTCCAATTGGTCGTTCGACTCGCGAGACGACTCGAGAGGTGAACGAACTATTCGAAACTGTTCCGAACTAAACGGATTCCAGGCTCGGCTACGCTTACGGATCGTAATCTTTTTTTTCTCAAACGTATATGAGCCGCGGGATTGGTTTCAGAAAATAACTCGGAGCTATTCTCGACTCGAAGGCCGCGTGCCCGTTCCGCATCGCACAATTGCACAATTGCGAATCTGTCTATCTCGACGTAGTCGTCTATCGGTTAGGGTAGCCTCTCGCCCCTGGCTTCGTTTTTCCCATGGATCGGAGTCGCTGAGGCGAGGGAGCACGAATTCAGAAGGGAAAAGTGATGTTGTGTCGCGTGAATACATTATTGTATTAAAGTTGGTATTATGATTAGAATAAAGATTTAAATAGATTAGAGATGGGAATGCGCCCGCCGATTGTATAACGCGGCAAGTTCAATTAGAAGAAAGACATAGAACGATCGTTGTTATTAAAATAAAGGAGTTGCGTTGTTAATGTTCTCGTGATGTGGAAAGACGTGGTATGTTATTAAAGTTTGGTTAAAATGTTCATATGATAAATATATATTATATATATAGCCAACAACCGTAGTCCCGTTGAAAGCACCGGTTCTCGTTAGATCACCGAAGTTAAACAATGTGGAACGTGAACGGCACTAGGATGGGTGACCGTCTGGTAAAAAACCGGAAAGTGACCCGCCCGAGGTGTTTTTCACGTGTTGTTGGCAAAAGGGTGGTTCGGAACCCACCATAAACAGAGTAGGTCCCGCTGAAAAGGCGATGGTGTGATTGGAAAGAGGGGGAAATAAATTTGAAACCCTGAGGGGACCAAATATCATGTTACATATACATATATATATATATATATATATATATATATATATATTATATATACATTAAATGCTGTATATTTATTAAACGTTTAACAACGTACAGCTGAGTATCACAACAAAAAGTTACCCTCTCTCCGCCAGCGACGGATCAGTCACGTGACAGCGCGGTAAAGTGGGGAGACAAGTCTTAATCCGACGATTCTCATGGTTACCGAGAGATTTCCCGTGGCCGACTCTCTTAGAATGCTCTTTTTCTTTTTTTTTTTTTTTTTGCCGAGACCGACGTCGTTAGATCTAACGACGCCGATACTCCGACGCTTGTGCAACCGATCGGTAACAGGTTTCGCCGGCAGATTCCTCTGTCAGCTTGTTTATTAAAAATAAGGAAAGAGTATGCACGTACAAATCACCGGGGCCCGTATATGGCGGGAGCGAACACCATCGTCGTCGTAAATAATCGTAGACGATCGCCGATTCTATCGCGAGTCGATGCTTCGACGTTTTTGTTTGTTGCTCGGCCATCTCGAGCGTTTATCGCGCTATGAGATTTCGAAAAATCGGCACAGACCGAGATGAGCCGAAACTATTTATTACTATTTGATGAGCCTCTTATATGCAATTTTCTATAACGCTAGTAGAATATGCATCAATTATATGGTCTCAGAAAAGATCTATGTACGAAATCATGCTTGAGAGATTGCACCATAAATTTCTCAGGTTTTATTCATATTAGCTAAATACACCTATGATATTCTTTGATCATGATTACTTTACAATATTAACTAAAATAAACCTAGAAACATAATTTTTAATCTAATTAATAATTATATTGATTTTCTCTCTCTACTTGCGCAAATCAATTTCCATGTACCTGAACGTGTATCGAGAACTATAGCTGGATTTCAAACACTTAAAGCGGGATCTACTTATGGATTTATTAATCGAGCACTATCTATAATCGTATTGATTTTTGATTGAGTCATTACAAAATTTTAAGAAGCAACTACGCAGGATTATAGGATAACACCATATCGTTTGTATGGTTAGTTTTTGTGCATGTCCCTTCTTTGATATTAAACTAGTCTTTTATCATTCTCTTTTTTTTATTGTAAACACTTATGTAAAAGAGCTTCAGCCAGTCTGTAATAAATAATAATAATTATTATTATGTGCAATAGAAAACTTATGTAAGAATGTCACTTTCTATTAAAAAATACATTTGCAACCCCTGGTTTTTGATTGCTCCATGGCCCACCAGGCCTAAAAATTTTACGATCTGGCCCTTTCCAAAAAAAGTTTGCCGACCCCTGATCTACACGCGTGTTAGAAAATGTTGCTTCAAATGATCTCATGAACCTCCCACTTTGTTGAAGGAATTTTGAGATATGCTTTATACTATAACCTTGGACAAGAAAATGTAGAAAATTATTTTTTCATTGATTCTTTACTAAATATCGATAGTACCATTATTAAATTTTCTTTTTGTGCATGTCCCTTCTTTGTCATTAGACGAGTAGTCTTGTACCTTTCTCTTTTTTTTTTGTTATTGTACACAGTTACAATATGTAAAAGGGGACTTCAGTCCGTCTATAATAAATAATAATAATAACACAATATTAACCCTCATCCGTCCCTCATTTCGCGAACTGAATCTGTCCCTCGGTGTCAAATTGACACAGTGATAAAAAAAAACAATAAAATTTGTTATTTTATCTTTTTATTATATTGTCTTGTTGACAAACAGTTACATTGATGAGTTAACATTCACATGTTAGGTTTTTGCGTTTATATGTTGCGCATTTAGAAAATAAAAGTCACCAAGTTTTGAACAAATTTACTTACAAATTACCGAACGGTATAACTTATTTAACATGATACGAAGAAAGTTACTCGAAATGATCGTTGAAAATATCTTTCTCGGCGAAGAAAACTGATTTTCCAGTAAGAACGAAATGTTGGACATCGAAAAGGATAGAGTTCCGGTTCGGACAGCAGATAAGACGCGACGATGTGTGGCCATCCGCGGCCATAACTTTCCGGAAACACCTGATACACGGTAATTACCGTTGTCATCCTTAATTGGGTTACGCGGCAATTGCCGCGCGGCGGTTTTTCATGTTGGTCGGCCCTTTTCATCTGGCCTCGTGTTACCCGCGGCTAACGAACTTGTGCGCCGCTCGAAAATGATCGCCGTAATTTGCAAGCTGCCCCCTCAGGTACAGAAATGATCATTATGTCCGTCATCTCGAGCGGAAGTTACGAGTTTGGCCTCGTTCTTTTATCATCTCACCCGCCCGTAATTATCCGAGCAGCTGGGATTTCGTCTCTTAGCCGAAGAAACGGTCCGAGCGATAATTTTTGAGAAACACTGTCGGTTGTAATTGCTGCGAAACTACGCTTCTTTGTTTCTCCGCTGATTCTTCGCGGTGTCTTCGAAAGTTAGAAGCGAAACGTCAGAGTATCGAGCGGAGATAAGAATCTGCTCAGAATTGCCACGGGCAGGTTCCCCGTCGAAGATACTGATAACTGAAACGCAGAATGCAGTCGACTTAGAAAGTTTCCTCGTGAATGACGCGCGTCTCCGCGATTTACGATCCTCTCCGAGTCGTTAAAACATCGGCCCGTCGAAGACAGAACGTTCCCGCGGACGTAGCGAAGCGGAATTTACTGCGCCTGTTAAGTTTTTGCAGAATCCGAAACATAAATTGATCGATTCTCCTCGGTACTCCCACGGATTGAAATCCTCGATCATAAAAGCCACGGGTCAGCGATTAAACGATCCCCGGAGAAGTTTTTTTCTTTTTTTATTATAGAAAATCTCATATGAGATTTATTACAACATAATTACAAAACAGAAATACACTACATATAATACAGAGTATGAAGATTACAAAACAGAATAGGTTTCTTGTAGAAATACAGATATTATAATATGTATGTAACATGATATTTGGTCCCCTCAGGGTTTAAAATTCATTTACCAATCCTCTTCTCCCTCTTTCCACTCTTACCATCGCCTTTTCAGCGGGACCTACTGTTTATACTGGGTTCCGAACCACCTTTTGCCAACAACACGTGAAAAACACCTCGGGCGGGTCACTTTCCGGTTTTTTACCAGACGATCACCCATCCTAGTGCCGTTCACGTTCCACATTGTTTAACTTCGGTGATCTAACGAGAACCGGTGCTTTCAACGGGACTACGGTTGTTGGCCAGATATTATAATATTAACATATGATTAAAAAGAACAGTATATGAACAGAGAGAGAAGAGTAAATAAAAAAAAAAGAAACTTATACTTTAAGGCCACAGCTTTTAAAAAATGATAACATGTAATGACAGGCCCTAATATTAGGTTTGGCGATCCCCGGAGAAGTTGAACGCGAACCTAGTATACTGAAATCTTTTGGCAAATTGTAGTGAACGAGACCTTGAGACGCCTAAGTCCCCCGCTAATTATCCTAATTAATCGTATCGTCGTCGCCGGGGGGGATCGTTGAAATAATAAAAGCAAACACCTGTACGTGCAAATTGCCGAATCGTGTCGGCCACGGCCGAACAAATGGCCCCTGTCTTCGTCGAACAGCTGATTCAATTAATTAGAAGCTCTTCCAGGGAAACCAATCGCTCCCTGAATGTCAAGGTCGCCATTTCACTTCCACTGCCGTTCGAAAGTGTTTATCAGAGCGTTTTCACCAATCGCGACAATGCTCGGAGCATTATCGCGTGACTCGCTTAATGTCAAGGCTGGCCCCTTTGCTCGCGCTTTGCTCAATGGACTCGCGCGTCGATGCGACTGTATA
The DNA here is from genome assembly GCA_916610235.2 of Lasioglossum morio. Classification (NCBI taxonomy): domain Eukaryota; kingdom Metazoa; phylum Arthropoda; class Insecta; order Hymenoptera; family Halictidae; genus Lasioglossum; species Lasioglossum morio. The sequence continues at coordinate 2,520,774 of OU744323.1, forward strand.
ACTTACGTCTATTAACCCTTTTAGTCCCGGAGGCCGATATATCGGCCCTCGCTGCACTGCCGAGAAGCAGTGGCGCACCCAGGGGTGGGGGGGGGAGCCAGGGGGCCAAGTCCCCCCTTTGTTTCGATTATTTCACGTCGCTTTTTCAACTGCTATGGTTATTAAACGACGGGAGCTACAGTTTAAGGTGGGTTCCGAACCACCTTGGGCACCACAGTTTTTTAAAAAAGCACATTGAATTAATTCAAGAGGTGCCCGGGCGCGGGGATTCGAACTCGAGACCGCCTGGTCGCAGTCGCGCGTTCTATCCACTGACCCACTGTGTGCCAAGCCCCCCCCCCCCCCCAAGAAAAAAGAAACAAAACGCTAGAAAATTAGCTACTTCCTCTCCGATTTCGATGATATTTGGATATATTGGAAATATGATTTCGGCGGACAGGTTCGATCAAAAATAAACTATAGTCCTTGTTTTATAACAAGTGCGCCGAACCTGTGCGCCGAAATCATATTTCCAATATCAATTCTTTTCGATCGCAAAACTAACTCAATAGATATTTGGATATGTTATATGTAAAACTAAACATTTTGAACAACTTTTCCCTAAATATATAAGTAAATATTTGTGGCTACCGTTGACAGATATTTTTGCTTCTTGTTTGATTATTTTACGTCGCTTTTTATAATCAAACAAGAAGCAGAAATATCTGTCAACGGTAGCCACAAATATTTACTTATATATTTAGGGAAAAGTTGTTCAAAATGTTTAGTAGATGTTTTTGCTAAAAAAGAAAAAATATTCGCATTGCGGGTGAACTCTATCTCAAACTAAATTTATATTACGTTATAAATGGTCTAATTTCATTATGAGAGAATTAAAAAAAGCTAGTTTTTCTTTTCAATGAATTTAGAAAACCTAGCGTCATTGTTTTGTTCTCTATTTCGTCCTTAACACATTACCCACCGGTGATTATTGCATAATTTTGAAAAATCTGGTACATGGCTAAAAACTTTTTAATGGAACTTTCAATAGTAACAGCAATTATCATTGTGAACTAACAAGTCATCCTCAATAACGTCATCTATTAATTCCATTTAAGATTGCAATGTAAAAGAAAGTTTCTATGCTTTCTTTTGATATAGCACAATTATTGCGTCAACGCCTTTCACTCCGACTTAAATTTCTTTGCGGTACGTTTTAAGATATGATAAAGGAGAGTACTTAATGTACATTTATAGTATAAGATGCGATATTTATATGCGTTAACGTATAGCACAATTATTGAGAATCCTATTAACACATTACCCACCAAAAGCCTATTAATAGGATTTTCAATAATTGTGCTGCACCAAAAAAAGCACAGAAATTTTCTTTTACATTACAATCTTAAATGAAACTATTATATGAGATTAATGAGGGTGACTTGTTGGTTCACAACGAAAATTGCTGTTGCTATTGAAGGTTTTATTAAAAAGTGTTTAGCCATGTACCATAGATATTTAACATTTATACAATAATAACCGGTCGGTAATGTGTTAATAGGCTTCCGGTAAGTAAAGTGTTAATATACTGCTTTCTGAATCATGTAAATATTGTTTCTTGTTTGGTTTTCATGAGCATTTTCCCAAACCCTAGTAAAACCGTGAAATTCAGCCGATTATTCTCGCATAGGCATCTCTTTTTCGCCTGGCACTAAAAGGGTTAATAATCGACGGACGCCTGACGTTTATTTTGCAGGATAAAGAATGGGTGTAGCCTAGCGAAGCGTGCCGATTTTCTGTATTTCAAAAATGAATTCATCGATGAAGCAGTTGTTGAAAAAATCGTTCTTGGTCTTGCTCGTTTAATCATTCGAGCCGTAAGTGATCATCAGGAGAGCAGATCGCAATCTTCGCTCGACAAGCCCTGTCTCCCGACGAAAGAATTAATTGGTCCGTGTTCGCGGAACGATAGCATCCGCGATAACGGCTAGAACTTTGTAACGTTATTATTTACTACTTAATCACGAGCAGCTGGGAACGAACGCACGCTCTCGTCCAGGCCGATGTAACCGGTCGATTAAAGATCGTCTCTATGCGCGGAAAAATTGTTTACTATCGGTGACCGGTAGCCTTCATTTGCATCGGCTCCAATGCGAACGTGTTAACCGCGGGAACAGAGGAGCGTCGTCGAGAAACCTTGCTCAACCTTCTCTCGCGATGGCATTGATGAGGACACAGAGTGAAAGAGGAAACCGATTATATGCTCGCGTCGAGATTAGACGATAACGATCGCCGCGAAAAGTAGGATCCCAACAAAAAAAACATCCTTAAACAGGTGCCAAGTTCTCTATGGCCGTAAACAGTTGTGAGATCAAACAAAATACGGGCAAGTTCGTTAGCTTAGAAATACCTGTTACAATACTGCAAAAATATGTTTGTAAAAATTAGTTTGAAAGAACGCTATTTAATTATTTTTAAAATATAGGATCCCAACAAAAACATCCTGTAAACAGGTGCCAAAGAAAATACGTGCAAGTTCGTTAGCTTAGAAATACCTCTTGGAATACTGAAAAAATATGTTTGTAAAAATTAGTTTGAAAGAACGCTATTTAATTTTTAAAAAGATACATGGAGAGCTAAATTGTTCAAATTTGGCGGTTACTTTTTAAACCAATGGATTAGACGATAACGATCGCCGCGAAAAGTAGGATCCCAAAAAAAACATCCTGTAAACAGGTGCCACGTTCTCTATGGCCGTAAAAAGTTGTGAGATCAAACAAAATACGGGCAAGTTCGTTAGCTTAGATATACCTGTTGCAATACTGAAAAAATATGTTTGTAAAAATTAGTTTAAAAGAACGCTATTTAATTATTTTTAAAATATAGGATCCCAACGAAAACATCCTGTAAACAGGTGCCAAGTTCTCTATGGCCGTAAACAGTTGTGAGATCAAACAAAATACGGGCAAGTTCGTTAGCTTAGAAATACCTGTTACAATACTGAAAAAATATGTTTGTAAAAATTAGTTTAAAAGAACGCTATTTATTTTTTAAAAAGATACATGGAGAGCTAAATTGTTCAAACGTGACCGTTACTTTTTAAACCGATGGATTAGACGATCACGATCGCCGCGAAAAGTAGTATTAAGAGCAGAGGAACGTCGCGGGGAAGATCGAGCACCAATTACGATGTAACAAATACATTGGCCACGGTATCGATAGCCCATTATCCTTAATTATCCTCGTGATTAATGGGAACGTGAATTTTGACAACGGACCCGAGCTTGCGGCCGCCATCTCTCCAGCAATTTTTCATGAATCACGCAATATGATAATTACGCGTCTCCCGATCGACCACTGGTGTCCCACTTCGCGAAGTAGACCCGTCGATTAGCCAACTACTGAATGATCAGCCGGCACAAAAGACTGCAGAAGACGGGCACAGATTTTTCTTCGACCGGAACACACGCTACGTGACAATGACGAATATCCTGCGGAATTTATGCATTTACGACGAACGTGTATAGATGAAATTTCAAAATGCTAAAAACATTCATCGATGTAATATTAACAAGTGTGCACATCGTCGGTTGAAATGATGCGGGTAGCATGACATTCCAAGAATATGTAAGGCAACGTTCTTATCTTTCGAGCGTGTTGAAAGAAGACATGCAAAACAGATTCGACGATTGGCGATCTAATTGCTGATCAAATCGAAGGAAACGCGTTGTTTCTATAAATAAATTTTTCAAAAATACCACGTTTTTAAAAACGAACTAAAAAGTACAAAATAATGTTTCCTAGTTCCATACAGATTCCCAACACTGTACTGATAGTCCTAAAAATTTGTAATTGTGAGTTTTGAATAGCTGTGAAAATACTTGTAAGATTTAAAACGGAAAACGTGGGACGCATAAATAGTTCACCTAAATCACTAAAAAATTTATTTCTCCGGAAATGATATGGACTTTTGTGTGAGCTTTCTCAACGGCAGCTACTCTCTACACTCCTTACAATTATCTTGCGCCCCACGTTTTTCCTTTTAAATCTTACAAGTATTATCACAACTATTCAACAATTCACAATTACAAATTTTTAGGACTATCAGTACAGTGTTGGGAATCTGTATGGAACTAGGAAACATTATTTTGTACTTTTTAGTTCGTTTTTAAAAACGTGGTATTTTTTAAAAATTTATTTTTATTTACATAATTATTTTCTGCTTTCTAGTCTTATGTATGTGAAAGTTTTCAATTGATTTTCAACATTTTTACCACGTTATGAAATTATAACAGATAGTCCAATATATATACATACTTTTAGTATGTTTACCTCCTAACTAGTCCAAACAAAGTCCCAAAGTCAAAAATTGTGTTCCTTCCATTTCCCTCTACAAGTTTTCGTTGACTGGACTAAATTCAGACAGTGTTGTGAGCGCGACATATCGAAAACAAATGCAAGCAATAACGGTGTAGACACACAAGAAAGCCAGCTAATAAACACGTGGTAAAAAGATTCCCCCACTCTACCTTACGTCATGTGACTAATCCGATACTGGCAGAAAGAGAGAGAGAGAGAGAGAGAGAGAGAGAGAGAGAGAGAGAGAGAGAGAGAGAGAGAGAGAGGGCAACTGTTTCCCCTGAATTCGAGTCGGATCGAGATCGGTAACGGTGATCGCGCGATTCCTTTGGGACCGCGTCGCCCGATCAGCATGTGGCGATCGCGTTCGAGATAATCGCGTGATTTACAGCGCGAGTTTCGGCGAGCAACGCGCGCGTTTCGTTGTCGAGCTGCGTTGTCGCGAGGTAGCTTAGAGTGTCGTTGTCGCGATCTCGTCGCTCGATCGCGATCCAGGCATCTGGGATCGTGATTAACGAGACCGTGGCTTCGCGATAACCCTGTCTCTCTCTCTCCCTCTCTCTCTCTCTCTCTCTCTCTCTGTCGATCACGATCTTCCGAGCACAAGCTCGCTACAATGTTACACGAGGCAGCATCCCCCGAAACCCGACGAAGGTGTTAATTAACGGCGATCGCGGTCGCTGGTTGTCGCCCCGGTAATTTATCTTGTATCGTTCGTGGAAACACGCAGGACTTGTCTCTCGATCGAAACGGTTCAATCGCGCGGACACGCTCACCGTAATTCTCAACGATCGCGCGACCAGTTTTTTATCCGCTGCCGACAGTCGCCGTGAGATTGATTAATATTGAAACGGACGTCGTTAGACGGAGGGACTGGCCACGTTATTCGCTAATTAACGCAGAATTACTCCGCGAGGACGAGAACGCGTATTCGCGACGCTTCTTTTTCTAGCCAGGCTTATTTACATTTATATTACACGAGCATTAACGCTACTTTATCGAAGCGATGGGCTATCCTCGCCGGACTTTGGAATGGCGAATGTACGAGGTATACAGGTGTTACGTCCTAGGGTGGACGCTTTTAGATGGAAGTTTCAAATTAAAAGATTTTTATTAAAGAGAGATATAACGCTCTAAATAGAAAGATAGAACTAAATGGCTTTGTTTGTGGATTTGGTACGTAGAGATCAAAATCAGGTATTTAAAATGATTTGAAATATTGTTTTTTTTTTAGATAAAATTTGAAGAATATATATATATATATTTTTTTTTAAGCATCAAATTTCAGATACATTATGTTATTAGTATCTTATTATAAATTGTTAGTATTTACTGATAATCGAATCTCGCTTTTCGTGTAAATCTCGGTAGCATAATATATTTATTAAAATAGATTTTCCTTGATTTTATCGCTCGCAATGTAGTATAATATACTATAATTCAATATTAAATACTAATTATGATATTTTATATAATCATTAGCCCGTGCATCGTTATCAGAGTAAATATAAAAAGAAATTCGGAAAGAAATATAATATACATGATTGAATTTATCAATTATTAATAACGGCTGAACTACTGGACGTGACACAGGCGGGCTCAGAAATGTTGTAATTTCCTGAAATCAAAGCTATATTATCGCATTGTAAGTAGAAGCGCTTAGGTCGACGGAAAAATTCGCGAGCTTGTGGGGAAAGATCGATAATTATGATGTGTCGCGTAGACACATTATTGTATTAAAGTTGGCATTATGATTGGAATAAAGATATAAGGGGGTAAGGTAGCCTCTAATATTACTAGAATCTTACTAGAAAATCAGGCGAAAACAGTGTTTGCAGGAAACAATTGTTTGTCCTTATACGAGCATGTTATGAGCTGCGCAAAGGTTCTTTTGACAGAGGAAGGTTCATCAAGCACGCTCAGCTCACGATTTAACTAGATTATGTTTATATTTAATAATATGAGCGTCCAAAGTTGGGGAAAAAAATCGACACAACCACCCTCAGGTTCCCATGTATTTTTAAAATACTATTAAATGAGCCCTCACACAGCTCGTAACATGCTCGTATAATGACAATTGTTTTCCGCAAACACTGTTTTCGCCTGATTTTCTAGTAAGATTCTAGTAATATTAGAGGCTACCTTACCCTCTTAATTCAATTAGAAGAAAAACATAGAACGATCGTTGTTATTAAAATAAAAGAGTTGCATTGTCAATGTTCTCGTGATGTGAAAAGACGTTATATGTTATTAATGTTTGGTTAAAATTTTCATACAATAAATATATATATATATATACCTATATTATATACACTAAATTCTGTATATTTATTAAACGTTTAACAACGTTAAGCTCAGTATCACAACAATTAAGTCTCGCGGTAATGGACGTACCGGTATTTTTTCGAAATTCTTTTCCGACGGTATGGGATAATGCAATAACTGTCAGCCGGCGCAGCGTTAAAAAAGAATAGAGAAGACAGTTCTCTGGAACGCGACTCGATCGACATTTTCTCGGCAGGCCGGCAACATCAACGGGTAGAGGCGGTTTAGGTCAAGGCGTTCGTCGAGCCGCATTGTTCTTCACCGTGCGCGGCGAAAGTGCGCATAGAATTATCGTTTATTTATCGCGGCGATGCGTGCGCGATCGTTTCCCGCTAATGGAATCGTCGGAATTCGCGGGAGTTGATCGGGCGAGAGAGGGCCCGGTCGACAGGTCCCGATGAAACGTACTAAAATGGGGGCCCCGATGATTTTTTTTTTTCGTCGAGGTCGATGCACGTTGCTCGACCCACGGAATGCTCGGCTCGCGAATGCCTCGCGCCAAACGCACCGGAGAATTTTAAGTCGAACGACTTCCTTACTGCCTGGAGCCGATGGCCCCTTTGCTGCGGAAAGTAACTTCGTAACAATCGCTATCTTAATGTTTGCGGTAGGCGGTCGTAAAGCCTAGGTTTACGAGTCGGGATGCTTTTTGGGTTCACCGGAGTCTGGGGCGAGCATCGGTAGTGATCACCCCGTGGGGCAGTGCGCTGGATCTGTGGAAGTCGCGGGATACGAAGCCACGCCCATAGGAGGTGCTTTACACAGACAAATCGATCTCTTACTCGACCAATGTCTTACTAAAGAATTACTCTATGGTTATCATTTTGTCTGCTATTCTTGAGAAATTATGCAGGGTGCTGGACACATATTTTCTTGAAGAGCATTGTTTCGAGGTCCAATGAAGCTAAGAGCAACAAAGCCACGCCCATAGGAAGTGCTTTACACAGACAAATCAATCTCTTACTCGACCAATGTCTTACTAAAGAATTATTCTCTAGATATCATTTCGTCTGCTATTCTTGAGAAATTATGTAGGGTGCTGGACACATATTTTCTTGAAGAGCATTGTTTCGAGGTCCAATGAAGCTAAGAGCAACAAAGCCACGCCCATAGGAAGTGCTTTACACAGACAAATCAATCTCTTACTTGACCAATGTCTTACTAAAGAATTACTCTCTGGTTATCATTTTGTCTGCTCTTCTTGAGAAATTATGCAGGGTGCTGGACACATATTTTCTTGAAGAGCATTGTTTCGAGGTCCAATGAAGCTAAGAGCAACAAAGCCACGCCCATAGGAAATGCTTTACACAGACAAATCAATCTCTTACTCGACCAATGTGTTACTAAAGAATTACTCTCTGGTTATCATTTTGTCTGCTATTCTTAAGAAATTATGCAGGGTGCTAGACACATATTTTCTTGAAGAGCATTGTTTCGGGGTCCAATGAAGCTAAGAGCAACAAAGCCACGCCTCTACACAGCGTTCTCTAGACAGAGAGTAAGATAAACACCGAGTTAGATTGGAAACAGAAAAGGAACAAATCTGGAACTGATACTTGGTCCATAATCTTAAAGTCTTTACCGTGGAATTTGTTAGAACACATTTTCGAAGCCTTCTACATCCTCCAACTAATGCAGCTGCCTTTTTATTTTTCCTCCGCGCGTTCACGAAGCAACAATCTCGCAATAACAATACCAACGAAGTCTACTCCGAAACGATAGAAATGCTTCGACGATAAGCTCGCATTCTCAAAGATCGAGGGAGGATTCCGAAGACGTAGTGATTCATCCGAAAAGTATCGTGGCGGTACGCGACCGCGAAAATTCGAAACCGGTTTGAGGGCGGCACGGATCGGATAGAATGACATTGAACGTTGCGTATGTTTGATCCGAGTCACGCAACAAATCACGGCGGATGATTGAATCGATTACGCCGGGAATAGGTGCAGGAAGGAGACGGCAGCGTAACAAGACAAGCGATACAAATCGCGGGTCGGCGGACACGCCGCAGCCAGGCTGTGTGCACAAATCAAACGGAGAGATCTAATTTGTTAGGAAAATAGGGGCACGCGGGTACACGGCATGGGAACGCGACGAATAGAGGTCTTGATCGGCTCGATCGGTATTACGCTGCGAGACAGCAACCGTTGCGGGTCGGACAATCGATTTGTATCGAACACTCCCCCGCCTCGATGGAAATCATTCTTTTGCGTAACCAACGTAGGCTTTATCAGTTTGTTCCCAGATTTTTCTGATTTTATTGGAACAGCCATGTTGGGTTTGTGTACTGTCAAGAATCTTGATGGAGACAAGAAGTAGATGATTAACCCTTTGCATTCGGAGCTATTTTACTTCGAAAATTAAAATGTCTTCCTATCTAGAATAATTCCATTGTATATGATTTTTTTTTTCATTTTGTGGATATGATATTAATAAAATACCTCATACAATATTTAAATGTTTAATAATTGGTTAGATCCCAACATATTTAATAATAGGAGCAAGTTCCAAATAATTAACATCATATAGCCATACACTTCCACCAATGTTAACATACAGCAACAAACATCTACCTACATTCAATACAGACAATATGAGCAAGTTCCAAACAATTAACATCATACAGCCATACACTTTCACCAATGTTAACATACAGCAACAAACATCTACCTACATTCAATACAGACAATATGAGCAAGTTCCAAACAATTAACATCATACAGCCAAGCACTTCCAACAATGTTAACATACAGCAGCAAACATCTACCTACATTCAGCACAGACAATACGAGCAAGTTCCAAACAATTAACATCATACAGCCATGCACTTTCACCAATGTTAACATACAGCAACAAACATCTAACCTACATTCAGCACAGAGAATATGAACATATTTAATAATGTAAATGATATTTTGAATTATAGTACAGCAATTTTTAACGGTGACACTGAGTCACCACTCGAGTGCTAAGGGTTAATCTTTCTTCAGGCCCTGTTTGACAATGGAAACAATTTGTTTTAGCATCCTAGAAAATTGTACCCTATAAGGATCAACTCTGGGCATTGTTTAACGATGAACAAATTTTCATGATGGGCCTTATTTAACCATGGAAGAAATTGTGAATTGTTGTTCTGAAGATCGTGCTCAGAGAAGTTTAATTTTCGGCCCGAACACGCGCCGATCTAGTTAATCATTCGACAAGAAATGCGAGCCCTACTCCGGAATGGGCCTGCACGCGGATGCACCACGACGAGATGCATTCAAGGGCTCGCTGAGTGGATAAGTGCCGCCGGTGGTAAACTCCGTGCACCGAGCCACGGTTTATTACAGTGTTTAGAGACCACACGCGTCGCACGACCGTCTCGCAAATCGTCTCGCCTAATGCGAGAATAATTTCTCTCGAGGACGCAACGGGATCCACGATCGTCGTATCATTACGCATAAACAGGCTCGCTAATCGGTCTGCTAAAACGAGTGATCGATCGTGGCGTTGCCAACGGTTTCGAAGAAACGCGCGCAACATTCTTAAATTATGAATTGATATTCCTCGAACTGTTTTGCAACGCGATTATTCTAAGCCGGTAATGTGTCCATTACCATAATACACACTGTTGCAACTTCGATCGAAGTTTGCTCGAGTCGATTTAACTCTCCGTTGCGTAATAATAGCGTGTATTGCGGTGAAACGCGGAAAGTTTATACTATGTTCCCAGTGCTGCGTGTGATCCTGAAATTAATGCGTTTTTCAAAGGAAGAATTTGTTTGTCAATCGATGGTCATAAATCATGTATAAGCACACGAAATATTTACACGCTCCTCGATTTCTTAAATGGAGAGGTTCCATGACCATGGATAACCTTGAAAGTTAGGTCAATAAAGAAATCGTGACTCTGATTAATTTCTCCACACTCGTTAGAAGAGAATAAATTTTGTACAATTGCACGAGTTCAATGGAAAGCATATTTTACTCGGTGCATTGTACCGATTCGAATGTTTCCCTCCAATTGGAAACAACATGTCTACAAAACTCAAAGATAGATATAAAGACTAACTTCTACATTTATGAAATTAAGGAAAAATACTTTCGATGACAAATACAAAAATTAGCAAACTTTTAGCAGACTTTTTAGTTCAAGAAAGCCACATCGAATAAAAGCAAGGTAGAATTTGTTTGGATTGCATCCCATTCAGGCATTGTTGGAAATGATGAGGTTGACGCTCTAGCTAAGTTGGCAACATTAGAACAAGCTGATAGGCGTATTGTTGTTAAATTGTGTGTGTATTTCCCCGAAGTCAGAGGACTGGGAGAGATCGCTTGTTTACGTTCTTGTTTTGTTTTGAGAATGCAGGTGTCTCCGAGAGGACTTGTGTGTGCGTCTGTGTGCGTGTGAGCGCGTGACAATCGAGGCGTTCGAGAATCGAGACGCGTGTCAGTAGCTTTTTGTTATTAGCCGTGGACACACGAATGTGAATATACTCTTTCCTATTTGTAATCCTTATATAATATACTTGATCCCGTTAATTGTGGTTCTATTTGAACAATTGTCATTCCCTTCACCGATTTACGAGAATCTTTTAAATACAAATGTAGAAAAAGCACTAATGATTTCACAATGCAGCAGGGTCAGTATAAGGGCAAGGAGTACTTCCAGTATTATGTTAGGGACGGGGTTGTACCATGGTTCTGGGACAGAGGCTTATCACGAAAATATATTGTAACATCCAATCGTTGTAGATCAGATCACTACCATCTTGCAGCATCCCTTTCACGACTAAATATTGTAAATGATTCCAAATGTAACTGCGGCTATGAGGTTCAGGACCTTAACCATATTATTTGGAAATGTACCTTATTGGAATCACAACGAGTTGGTCTTATGAAGGGATTGAATAAGCTCAATTTGTTCCCACCCTTGAATGTTAGATCGTTGCTCTGTAAACTGAACATTCAAGCGTGTCATCTTCTTTTGAATTTCTTCAAACAATGTAATCTACAAATTTGAAATTATGTATATGTCAAATACGCTGTTTTCCTATTGATCCTAATATATATGTCAAATACGCTGTATTTATATTAACCCAAATGTAAAGCTCCATAACCCCCAAAGGGGAGTTACATTAAGCTCAATAAAAAAAAAGAATATTTGTTCCCACCCTTGAATGTTAGATCGTTGCTCTGTAAACCGAACATTCAAGCCTGTCATCTTCTTTTGAATTTCTTCAAACAATGTAATCTACAAATTTGAAATTATGTATATGTCAAATACGCTGTTTTCCTATTGACCCTAATGTATATATTAAATACGGTGTATTTATATTAACCCAAATGTAAAGCTTCATAACCTCCAAAGGGGAGTTACATTAAGCTCAATAAAAAAAAAAAGAAATTAGAAACAACATGGCCGCCGCTAGAGGAACAGCCACGCGTGCCGTTAGGAAAAATACTGCACGGAGCCTCTGCATTTCCTGTACACTCCTTGGTGTATGCTAATTTTCCAAATACACGCGGCGGCTCCGCTCCGTGTTCTCACCGCGTGTATTATATGGTCGCGTGGGCGTCTACGATGTAACAGAGTACAACGTCGATCACTGTTCGGCGAGAATGAAGCCATTCGCGTGCCGGTTACCATCGTAAAACCTAGCGGCGTCTCTAACGCATATTAATTCGCCGAAAGACTAGCCAACCGCCATCCATGCAATTCTAATTCAGTATAAATCAACGCGAAATACGATAATGGAATAGGTAACATCGTTACAATCGTCTTGGCGATTCGTATTTTTCCACGGTCCCGCCATAACGGTCCCCGAAGGAGAGGTACAGCTTGTTCAAACTGTAATCGTGACAATATTCTCCATTTTTAACGATCGGAAATTTTGTATATGCACTATATGATATCGGCGCTACAGATTCGATCACAAATACAAAAATTAGCAATTTTGCAGAATTATAATTTCGACGTTTCGGTTCTGGTTTGAACCATTCTCAAGAAAAGTCCGCGTCTGTGAAAATATTAAAGTCAGTTTAACAAATAACAAATTTGATTACTTTAATTTTCACAGACTCGGACTTTTCTTGATAATGGTTCAAAACAGAACCGAAACGTCGAAATTATAATTCTGCAAAATTGCTAATTTTTGTATCCGTGATCGAACCTGTAGCGCCGATATCATATAGTGCATATATATATAATCATGACTTTCAAGACTAACTCTAATTAACAACTGTTCCCAATCATATATTTCGAATCGTTATATTACAAACTACTATTGTAGAATATTGTTTCCTACCGTGACCGGTGATGATCCCACAAATTTCATCAAAACCCCCGCGAAATGACAGCGTTTCTGTCCACTGTTTCAAACTGGCGAGGCGAGATGGCGCCACCACAGATTTGCCCGTTGAAAACAAGACGCAAGGTCATCGCTCGCGCGTCCCACGATATCAAAGGTAATTTGAATCTCGATAGAAACTTAATCTGTGAATAGCTGCTCCTCCTCGCGAAGATTCTTTGTCCGACGCGCGAGTGTGTCTTCAGTGTGACTTTTGCGCGCCATCGCTGTAAACCATTCACTGATTTACTCGTGAAATGAATTATACAAAATACATATATATCTGGCGAAAAATGAACGAGCCCGGTAAAAAGTGAATTCTTACAGTTTCCGCTCAACTAAAGCTTCGTTTTGAACCGATCCACGCAGGCGCGGCGCTTTCGTCGAGCGACTCGCAATAATCGAGAGTCTCGCCAGTTGTACGTGTACAAGAGGTGGCTGTGGTAATTATTTCTTACCGTTCTCTATTCGTGAAAACTCGCGTCGTTGCTGCCGGTGGAATACGCATTGGGAACGCGACGCAGTTTGTCACCGTTCGATGCTGCTTGAACAGCTGCTCAGACTGCGTTCTTACAGTTTCGATTGTTTCTTTTCTCGTTCGCTTCTCCGGTAACGCAGTGTTTTGAAAACATCCGCTTCTGCGACGAGAGGAACGCACGTGGGTGAATTGCAGTGAACGTCTCGAGCCGACCAGTGACCTTTCACGAGTGATGTAACTTCTCCGCGGTGAAAGAGACTCGATCCCGCTCATAATCTGTAACGCGCGTGCGCGCATGCGCCCCGCGTTTTCCGGCGGGACTGCGTTTTCGAAACGCCAAGTTCGATTCTGCTCTCGATCGACGCGGAAGTTGAGTGTCGTTGTCTAATAAAACTAACAAAGTCTCGAGTGTCTTAGAAATAGCGGAATTTCATGAGCAACGTCTCGGTTTGCCGCGCGTTCGACGATGAGTTGAGCAACAGGAACCGGGAAAGTGAGGTTAAGGTGACAAAATGCAGACTACGATGCCGCAACGGGGCACCAAGCAGCTTCGTCGAAACGTAAACCACGATGCCTCGTCGAATTACAGAAATCGATTGGTATGTCAATTACGTTTGTCTATTTATGCATGCCATTTACGAACGATTTTTTTCCCCGATGAGAATTGAGTTTTTACAGACGCAATTATATTCTTGAAGATGGTCTTAACCTAGACCGAAACTTCGAATTAATAATTTGTAAAACTGCTACTTGTAGAACTGCTTAGAAATTGCAATTTCTATTTAAAATTGGCGATCGAGATAAAAGAAAATAAACATTTAGAATTGAGTTTCTTGGGAATACTGAGCGCGTCTTTCAACATCGGATCGATTAGCTTTGCGAGTGTCGTTTACGAAAGTCCGACGTGCTTTTTCGACGCGTGGCAGTGATTGATAATCGTTGAAGTCTAGTTAGGTTATGATAAATGCGGTAGGAATATGTTCGTACGCGATATTTTAATTATGAATGACAGTAAGTAAGCGTTGGTGTGTTTGCACGTCCTCGTGGATTAAGCGAGTGCTTCGTATGTGGAACAAGTTGTTGTTTGTTTGTTTATAACCTTATTGTTCTGACGTTAATATTTGCGTATTAAAATTTTTAGACTCGAACATTGTTACGAGAGGAATCGAGCAAGCCTGACAGGAAAACGCAGGTTCGGCGATCGAGCGCGAATTGAAACCGGTTCCGTTCTTGCGAGAGCTTAAATCCAGTTTCCTTTCACCTTCGCGCGAGAATAGTCGGTGTCGTTCGAAATGCTCTAGGCAAGCGAAACGAAATCTCCGACCACCCGGGATTAGGGTAAACTGTACAATGATTGGCACCCTAAGCCAAAATCTTAGTAAAAATCTTTTTATCTTTTTTTGAAATGCTTGAACGAGCTTAACTTGCTATTATTATAAGCTAGTAGACATTTGTTCAGCAAAATCAAACAGTTTTACGAGTCAGAGAGCTTTTATTATAAAATGTATTCAGTGAATAACAATCGTAAGACAAATAGTACAGTCATTGGCACCCTAAGCCAAAATCTTAGTAAAAATCTTTTTATCTCTTTTTAAAATGCTTGAACGAGCTTAACTTGCTATTATTATAAGCTATTAGACATTTGTTCAGCAAAATCAAACAGTTTTACGAGTCAGAAAACTTTTAATATAAAATATATTCAGTGACTAACAATCGTAAGACAAATAGTACAGTCATTGACACAGTAAGAGATAAACGTTAACCACGCTATTTCTTTTATATTTAAACATATACGCACTTATTGCATCTGTAGTACAGTACGAAATTAAGTCCTAAAGCGATAAAGTATACTGTCTTGTAAGAAACATTTTAATAAAACACTATTTACAGTGCACTGTGGTCATCCATCAGTCCTACTGGATGTACCAGCGTTGCTAATAGTCATATGTAGAACTCTGAAAACTTAGAATAGAAATATAATGTAGAAAAACTTAGAAATGATTTTATATACAAGGAATTCTTAATATTTTACGTTTAAATCAAAAGTGCCAATAACTACTTCAGTGTCAACAATAGTACAGTTTACCCTACAAACATATGGTTCTTCCTTGCACAAATTCCACGACGCTTCTCTCCCGAAAGCATTGAGGACCAACACCTACGTGTGTAATTAACAAAGCTGACGACGTTACAAACGTCTGGACGTATCAATTGTTCCTTGTAGACCTCGGACAAACATTCTTATCTCGTCTACGTTTCCACACCGTAATCTCAACCTATTTGTTTATATCCGGTCTCACAATGCATCGAGATCGTCGCTCGAATAATGCCCCGACTCGATATCGAATTACGCTTACTGCTGCCACCAGTGATTTCAACGCTTGGTGGACAAGGGAATTCGCTCGGAGATCATTTGGGACGACGTTTCTTTGAAATTCTTGTAAATTTCTCTGCGACACGTTCGTGGATCGTGTCAGCCTCGTCTCTTTCTTCATCTCTGCTAATCTGTCTTACTAAAACAACAGTATCCTGAAATTTTAGTTGGAAAGGAGTTTTAGCTGGATCGAAGGGTGTAGCACGCAGTGACCTTGAGCTGCCCTTGAGACGCTACCTACTATTCCTTCGAGATCCATACGACTCTCCAACGCATTCGAGTTTGTCAACCGTTAGGATATCGCCATCCGAAGGCGGTCTGGTACACTTCAAGGTCACTTATGTTTTTTTCTAGGAAACACTCAGCATACATTATATTGCCGATCTAGGTTAAGCACATGGTGCGCCATCGATAACGGTTAGATCATAGGCTGCCTTTGTTAGATCCAGAGTGTCTGGCAAGTGTTTTGTTATTGGAGGATCGATTATGTAGAAATCTCGGTTCGTGAGTCACATCCGAGTGCCGGCATGTTTTGCACGTCGGAAGCGATTCAATCTGGTAAATCGATCCTTCTAACGCCTCGAGGAAATTAAAGTTTTCTGAACACACCTTGAAAATGTTAATCTGCACCAAGAAGAAAAAGAAACGATTTTCTTGTGATCTCTCGAACCACCAAGAGTGCGTGCAAACCACCAGCGTTCAAAAATAGATCGTCGATCCCTTAGGGAATGTATGATCCAAATCGATCATGCACGGTGTTCAGCAAGTGGAGAACGTCCGGCAATGATCGGACGAGTCGTCGAAGCGGCGCGACGCGTGCTTGTCCTGACGTAATTGCGTCTCGATGCGAAATCCGTCGGCATTATGCAAATCGAATTAGCCAAGAGCTCCGCGTATCATTAAAATGATCGACTTCGCGCGAGTTTTTCAACGTTGCGACGACGACGTGCTCGCCCACGTACGGGAAACACGGCCCTGACCTACCGACGCGACGCAGAAAATCGGTTCTAGAATGCATTCACGATAACACGACGCCTTCCATCATGCATTTCGAACTATCCGAACTGATCGCTTCCGAATCACCTATTCAGCTTGGCTCTGTAAAAATCGGGAGCCACGAAGCCACGCCCACACAGAATTCACATCAGGACCGAACGCTTGAAAAATGGGTTACCATGGATTCGTCGACAACTCATTTGACCGACACTGTTTTGAACGACACCATTTGACCGACAATAACTTTCGTCGACACTATGTTTCCCTCGACATTGTGAAATGGTCGACAAATAATTTCACCGACAATATGTTTTCATAGACACGGTCAAATTGTCGACGTCTGCTTAGCGACAGGTTTGATTCGTATTTGCTAATGTTGACTAATCGTTATTATCACTGTTATGTTCTACACGTATTTAGTTGCTAATAAAAAATAAAGAGATGTACAAAGCATTTCTTCAAATAAACAAACTTTATTAATAGGTACACACAAATGAACAATAATCATAATATTTCATTTAAGTTCAAACATAATTGTGTAAATACATATACATCATTTGAATGAACAGAACGAATGCTACGCATATACATATACAGATTACGAAACATAACAAAATTATACAATAATTACATAAATATCAAGTAATGACATCAAAACGATATATTTTGTTCCAAAGCTTTTAAAAGATCCATATCACTGTAGATTTCTCGGCTCTTTAGTATTTTTCTAATACGTCGACGAAAACATAGTGTCGGTCAAATTATTTGTCGACCATTTCACAATGTCGAGGAAAACATAGTGTCGACGAAAGTTATTGTCGGTCAAATCGTGTCGATCAAAACAATGTCGGTCAAATGAGTTGTCGACGAACCCATGGTAACCCTGAAAAATACGTATAACGTTATTTCTTTTTTTTTTCAATTTATGGAGTGCAGGGTAGGGTTTTTTTTACTCTTACCCTGCAGGAGCTGGGCCTGAGAGCCTTGGCTCACTTATCAGCTGACTAAATAAATGTGGGGTTACCTAAGGAGGTAGTAGGAAAAAACAATTGATTATTGTCACAGGAAATTTTCAAAAACCTGCAAATCGTATAACGTTACGATGCACGCATAATAATATAAATGCATCGAGCGTTGCGTTCTCGGCGTTGCGCTCTTTGCAAAAAAGGAAACAAAAGACGCGCTGAAAAGGCGTCTCTTCAGGGCCAGGAAAAACGATTTCCGCCGTGACAAAGGCGCCGCAGATTTTTCACGGTGCATTGTCGAGCAACAAGTCTCTATTGCAGTCGCCTGCGATGCACTTTGAATACGAGGCGCACGTGCAGCAGGACGAATCAGCCGGGAACGATCTCGCGGACGACGAAGCTGTCGCGACGATCTAATCGCTCGATGGAAACGCTCAAAATCACATGGTCGTGCGGAGTGTGCGAAACGTTGTCGGGTTTCGCGTGCATCCGCCCACGCGTTCCACAGCCTTGGCCGACTGTGCCGGTGTTAGCCGGACTGTTTTTATTTTTCCACCGAGTGCAACGGCGGTGGCGCACGTCTTCTTTTTCACCTTAAACTATAAAAGATTCGCGCGCGCGACGACGACGCCACGTTGAATTATTTATGAGGATCGAGACTGGGCACGGACGCCTCTCCTCGACAGGGTTATCGCATAATGTCCGACCATTAAACGCTAATAATAGTTTCCCGTGTCCACCGACGACACCTCGCGATCCCTGCATCACGCGTAATTGCACGATGCACCCACATTCCGCCGGGTTTCTCTTTCGAACTCTTAACCACCCTCCGGGTTTCACGCCCAAGGTCCAGCTGGCCTTCCGAATCATGGGAAGAATCGGGAAAGTTTTTCCAAGATGTTGTTACGTACCCAAGAATGCTCCCATAAAATCGACTCAGTACATTACGTGTAAAGAGCGACGAGGCCACGCCCATTTTCTCGCAGACACTTTCTGCGATTTATTGTGGAATTGTCTGTCCCAAGATGGTGTTACAAATCCAAGATCGTTCCAGATAGAACTGCTTAATAAATCTCAACAATGCACATGATTTTTTCATTATCTCTATAAATATCAAGAGCAGCGAAGCCACGCCCACACGTATAAAGTGCTCTCACTTTCATCGTGTATAAATCCATTCCTCGAATCAAATAGTATTAATGTCACGTCTTTAGTAACAGTAACGACGCGACGATTCGATACTTGTTATTAATACTATTGATTGCGTTCTTCATACTTTGTAACATGCGATTTTTGATTATTCTGATACGACGTGTGAAAACGAAAAGACGTGTTTGATCTCAGACGGAGATTTATACGGGATAACTTTATTAATTGTATACGTTATATTTTTAATTAAACGTTCAATTATTTTGTGGTTCCGGACGTGCTATTCTTCTGACGACTTTAATCTTTAGAATAGCTTCATGATAATTGGGAGCAACAAAGCCACGCCCACTTCGTTCATGGCTCAGCCACCCAAATCAGTCTTTATACTTAAGCATCTAATACACGTCCGGCCGTCGTAAAGAGTTCACGTCACAACCGTATCGATCTACTTTTCCGGCGATTTATTCAGGATCGATCTACGGCTGGGATCAATCGATCCTGTCGCGGTCGGTAATCCTCTCGCGTTCCAGTCACCGTTAACAAGGTTGAGAGATCGGCAATTTAGCAACGCGGCTAGATCGCTCGCAATCCATAGAGAAGGTCGTAGGTTGCGGGTCTCGGTATAATCGGCTTTCTTTCAATCGGGCACGGCCATCAATGAAACGCCTAAGCCGCTTACGATTAACAGTATCTGAGATAGTTTTCGATATCGTATATTAGATCGGGAGAAAAGTTCTGTCATATTTAAACTCGTGTTGCTAAGAGGCATTGGGATAATTGACAGGTTACCTGAAAGATGTCGACAAGTTGTTACAAATCATGGAAAAAAGAAACGGAATTTCAAAGAGCAAGAATCGTAGAATACGATCATATATTTCAACATTTTTTAACGCTAGTTCCGGTGGAAACATTTGCAGAACAAAGATATGAAAGCTGTTGTTCATGTTGCGCCACCTGGTATATTGTTAATATTATTTACATGCGGTTCGTTGCTAACGACAAAACGAACGTCAAACAGTTTCATCAAGTCTGTCGCCGGAATAAGACATTTTTAACAAAGATCATTCGTTATCATTGATTTATCGTTTTAATCCCGGCCATCTCTTACGGATATGTCTCTAATATATTTTCTAGTAATTATTTTATAATCTCTATATATGTATAAAAATGATGTCCTGATTTATTCACCTATCAACGCCCAGGTTAAACCCTTGGACCTAGAAAGCTGAAATTTTGCAAAGAGGTTTCCTTTATGATCTATACAAGGGATAAGAAAGGATATTTCGAAATTCAACCCCTAAGGGGGTGAAAAGGGGTTGCAACGTTTGTATGAGGAATATTTTGTTCGCGATCCGATTTGTTTGAAACTTAGTCTTATTGCTCTTTGATATAATTAATCAAACACGTATTTCGACATTTTAAAAAATTCAACTTTTAAGGGAGTGAAAAGGGGTTGCAACGTTTGTATGGGAAATATTTTATTTATGCAGTATATAAAGAGGTACTATAAGTATAAACCAAATACTTTAACTCTTAGATACGTGGTGGTTTTTCAAGAATCAACTTCTTCTAAATTAAATTCAAATTATATTCGACAAATGGGGTAAAATGGTGTGAATAAGCCTACAAATCGGTATGGATATTGTTATTGAGGTTTAGGGACGTTAATTACGAAAATGGCATCAATTTTGAAATCTAAGATGGCGAATGGGGGGTTAAAAGGTTTTATGGAGAAACAATATTAATTTTCGAGGGCATTAAACAGTTTCCTGTGCGAGCGAAGCCGCGGGGAAAAACTAAGGTAAAGGCACCAGTAGTTGACCATTTTATAGAAAAACGTAAAAAATAAGGTTTTTATAAGCTGTGCACTTTTGATGAAAGTGAATCTCGGGTGCTATGGCATTTGTTGTTTAAATTTCAGAACAATTATATGCGAAGTGAAGTATGCATAGTAATAACGGACGTCTGAATTCATTAAGGTTAGTAATATTCTGATATATCTCTTATTTTATTCTTTAATTGTAATTTGTGTTGGTAATTGTTGAAATTAATTGACACTAAAATGATTCCCAGCATTATTGTTTTAACCCTCTTTCTAGTATAAGTGGTCAACTACTAATGAAGAGAAGGTCAATTACTAGAGTTTTTCATGTTCAAGAGTGGTCAACTTCTGAAGCAATTACTGAATTTTTCAATATGTTCCTTAAATTTGTATAAGTAAACTTTTTTTTAAATAGTGGCCTTGTTACATAATCTAGAAGACTTAAAGAGTGTCTTCATGCATCGACTCTCGCTATTTGATGACAGAGCAAGTGGTTACTATTGTTCTCGTGGAAAACTTCTCTTAACTGGTCAACTACTGGTGCCTTTACCTTAGTATATTATAAATGGCAGGAACGTCTTCTATTTCCATGGTGTTGTAAAGGTGATAGTTTACGTAAGGGGTTGTGGAGCCCGTAAAAACCTGTTTTTGTGCCTCGCATATTGAAAGGAAATATCGGAGAGAAATCGGGCCAGCTTTTTCGATGGCGGGCACCCTATCGTAAAGCATTGGTGCACTGGTCAGGTCTGGATAGACTAAATAGATCTTAATGCCGCGGCGATACCGTGCTCGCAATAAATTTCGATACGATCGGTACAAAGTGCGCCACGAGTGTCGGTTCATTGTACACTGACATGCACTGATCACCGACGGTATGCGAGATCTATCCGACACGCTGCACCGCTGCGAGAATATCAATGCACGATCGCAATTAGATCCTGGCTTGTGTCGAACGCTGATACTTGCCACCCCCGTTGCGAGACAAAGACCACGGGTTGTGTGTGTGTGTTGTGTAGATGTTCCTCATTGCCTTCGCTGCATGGACGACTCTCATCGAACCGTGCTAGTTCACTGTCTTTGGCTCTTCAGGATTATTTTTTGAAGTCTTCTGGATTCTTCTGGATTCTTTTAGACTTGATTTCTGACGGACAAAAATGACATTGTGCAACGGCCTTTCGAGTAGAATCACGGACAAGTCATCAAAGGCGCGCCGCCATCATTCAAACACAGACGCAACAGCGTCCGCCCCGCTGATAAGAAGAAACGGATGAACATTGTCAACAGTTCCTTCGAAAGCTTTATCGACGACATTTCTACCAGTCCGTTTCCTTTCATCTAATTTCGAAATGGCTCCTCCAGCACCATCGAACACGTCTCTGAAAATTTCCAAATCTGACGCCCAAGATACAATCCTCCGATGAAAACTATTTCACCAATTTCTCCTATCACGAATCTCTCCTCAAAGACCAAAATTAACATAAACATCCGCAGCACGCGAATGATTTACGCTCGGGGCCTGCCTCCTTGGTAAATGTTCATTAATTTGAGCATCGAATTTGCGACACGATCGAATACCGCGAGAACGATTTATGAGTCGCCGTACGACACAGAATATCTCTGTATAGATCATCGAGATCGCGCGACAGCTCGGATAATATTTCTTCGACAGCGAAGAAACCTGGACAAATGGATTCCGATTTTTACCGAAGGGGGGGAGAGTTTCCACATTAATCGAAGTACATATCTTTCCATCGTTCCACGAATCCGAACGCCGAATGCATCGGCAATATCATTCCCGGATTCCGTGTCGCAATCGAACATTTTCATCGTCGAACGGACCAAGACTGTCCGTTTAGAAAACCATTAGCTGCATTAGCAATGCAAATCGCGGCGACGTTCGTCAAGAAATTAATTGGAAAGCGATTGAACATCTGCTCGCCGGGATATGGGATCGACGGATCGTTCAATAAACGTCTCCTGTCGATAAGGATCGAAGAGCCGTGACAATCGCGATTCTACAATCCCGAAGGCACGCGAAGATCACTTTCGACGATGAACACCAACTCGAAAACACGTTTCCTCATTTAATAATTTCACAAAGCAATCATTTCACGCAGCATCAGTGAATTTTTCCACGGTTGCGATAAGTGCGTAAAATTCGCAGTCTATCTATTCACGATTCGTATCGCGATTCTACAATCCCGAAGGCACGCGAAGATCACTTTCGATGATGAACATCAACTCGAAAACACGTTTCCTCATTTAATAATTTCACAAAGCAATCATTTCACACAGTATCAGTGAATTTTTACACGATTGCGATAAGTGCATAAAATTTGTAGTCTATCTATTCGCGATTCTACAATCCCGAATGCACGCGAAGATCACTTTCGACGATGAACACCAACTCGAAAACACGTTTCCTCATTTAACCCTTTCACTCGGAGCTATTTTAACTGGAAAATTAAACGTTTCTTCTGACCTACAATATTTCCACTCTATGATTTTTTAAATTTGATAAATATCAAATTGATACAATACCTCATATAATACTTAAATCTGTAGTAATTGGTTAGCTTTGATAAATATTTTTAAATTTGATAAATATGAAATTGATATAATACCTCATACAATACTTAAATGTGTAGTAATTGGTTAGCTTTGATAAATATTTTTAAATTTGATAAATATGAAATTGATATAATACCTCATACAATACTTAAATTTGTAGTAATTGGATAGATTTGATAAATATTTTTAAATTTGATAAATATGAAATTGATATAATACCTCATACAATACTTAAATGTGTAGTAATTGGTTAGATTTGATAAATATTTTTAAATTTGATAAATATGAAATTTATATAATACCTCATACAATACTTAAATGTGTAGTAATTGGTTAGCTTTGATAAATATTTTTAAATTTGATAAATATGAAATTGATATAATACCTCATACAATACTTAAATGTGTAGTAATTGGTTAGATTTGATAAATATTTTTAAATTTGATAATTATGAAATTGATATAATACCTCATACAATACTTAAATGTGTAGTAATTGGTTAGATTTGATAAATATTTTTAAATTCGATAAATATGAAAATGATATAATACCTCATACAATACTTAAATCTGTAGTAATTGGTCAGATACCGACATATCTGATAGTGTAAACAATTATTTAAATAATAGTACCATACTACAATATTTCCATTCTCTATGATTTTTAAAATTTGATAAATATGAAATTGATATAATACCTCATACAATACTTAAATGTGTAGTAATTGGTTAGATTTGATAAATATTTTTAAATTTGATAAATATGAAATTGATATAATACCTCATACAATACTTAAATCTGTAGTAATTGGTCAGATACCGACATATCTGTTAGTGTAAACAATTATTTAAATAATACTACAGCAATTTTTAGTGGCGCCTCAGAGACGCCACTCGAGTGCTAAGGGTTAATAATGTTACAAAGCGATAATTTCACACAGCATCAGTGAATGTTTCCACGGTTGCGATAAGTGCATAAAATTCGCAGTCTATCTATTCACGACTCGTTCGAATTAGAAACAATTTCACAACCCGCGGAATTCGTGAGATCGAGATTATCAGCGGTTGGAATCGCAGGAAAATCGCGAAGAACGCGGGGATCGACGAGTGCCGGCGCCGATCGACAGGAAAATCGCGGATGACGCGAAAAATATTCAAATCGCGGATTGCCGAGCCTGGTTGCGAAAGTCGAGGCCTCGAGGTACTCTATCGCGATCGGCACATACCGTTCGTGGACCGTACGACTTTATTATCCTGACGAACGGACGATCAGAGGACGCGTAATGCCGCGGTGGCTACCGGCTACTTCTACGACAGGTTGCATCATCGCGATCTATCCGATGATCAGCGCGGCCTGATTTATCGGCGGCGAAATAACTCCGTTCTTTTAGCGAGCTCGTGGAGGTGGGGGATCGCGTTCGCGGATCTTCCACGGGCTGGTTTCACAATCAGGAAATACCTGGCATTCCGCGGTCCGATCGTATCGCTGTCGGGATACAACGGCGTAGAAACCACGGGGACATGCGTCCTGTCTCGCCTGTCGCTCACATTTTTCTTGGGATTGTTCGCAGCCTGCCAATGGGTGGCCGGATGGGTACACGGTAGGCTCTTTTTGTTTAACGCAATGCCTACTGATGGTTTATTCGTTTAAGCAGAGTACTTGGTTTTGTGATACAAATATATATTTATTATAATTAACTATATATAGGTTAAGATTAGTTTGTAAGTTCTTTTGTAAATATAGTGTGTTTCTCTCTCTCTCTCTCTATTTACTTTTATACTGGGTGTCCCAAAACTACCCTAGGAGCCGAAAATGGGAGGTTCCTTGGGTCATTTGAAGCAACATTTTCCTTTACAAAAATAGCGTCCGCGGCTTTGTTTAGGAGTTATTAACAAAAAACACGGACCAATCAGAGCGCGACCTAGACGCGAGTTGGCAAAATCGGCTCGGCGCGTCAACTGTCCATTGGCCGACTGTGCTAACTCGCGTTTAGGTCGCGCTCTGATTGGTCTGTGTTTTTCGTTAATAACTCCTAAACAAAGTCGCGGAGAACATTTTTGTAAAGGAAAATGTCGCTTCAAATGACCCAAGAAACCTCCCATTTTCGGCTCCTAGGGTAGTTTTGGGACACCCTGTATAGGTTAAATTAAGCGTTGAATAGTTTTAAGTTAAGTTAGGTTAAGTTTAGATGATAAGGAAAGCGATGAATAAGAAGGGGGTAGTTGTAATGGATTTGTAACCCCAAGGGGATAAAATAAAGTTATAAATAAAGTTCGCACAAGAAGAAAGTACGTAGCCGTACCAGAGTCGAATCACGCGTTAAAAATAATAAACCACGTGATTGCGTAAGAATAACTATTACAATAATAGATGTCGCGATTAGTTCGGTTCCAACACCTATCATCGATTCTTACGCAACTAAAGACTTTTCAATGGTCCCAACAAGTCACTCCCGAATCACCATTTTCACCTCTCACTTTTTTTATCATCCAGCCAAATAAAAAGGAATTAACTGGAAATCATTAACAGCTCCCATAAAACATCGAATGCGCACACAAAGTCGCGAAAGGGTATATCGTTCGCCGGTATAATTTCGTTTACGTAATTTAACAACCGCGGGCGTCCAGATGTCCGTGAACGTCGCACTATGGGCCAAACCGATGAATTCTGTGTCAAAATCAAAGAACTTTCGATAGACATGAGATGGAGAGATGACATTTTTTAAAAATTAAAACTGAAACTCTACAGAATATGGAATAATTATCGAGATTATTGTTCGAACGTTTTTTACCCTTGAAAAGATAAAAATTTTAATTTTTAACAATAATTGGATTTGTGGGAGATCCGGAGGTCGTAGACAAATTTTGTGGCCAGATTTGAAATCAACGTGTTCGAATATAGATGTTAGAGTATAGCATGTTCGAAAAAAAAAAATTTTCGCGCGTAGTATTGGACAGACCACAATTTTCTTGAAACTGTAGAAATTTAACAATTTTTTTCAAGGTTAAAAACCGTTCGTACCACAATCTTCATAATTTTTTCATATTCTGCAGTTTCAGCTTTAATTTTTAAAAAAATTTCATCGCTCCATCTCATTTCTATCGAAAGTTCTTTGATTTTGACAGAGAATTCATTGGTTTTGTCCATGGTGCATCACACGGACGAGTGTCTGCTGTTAAATCCTCGTTCTCCCATCAACGAAGAGTGATGAAATTTCCTCGACGAAACGGCAAGAGACGCGAAGTTTTACGGGGCCCGTTAAAAATCGGTTTAGAGCAACGGCGGCGGTTTTATCGGCCGATAAAATCGCGAAACGGGGCGCCATGATTCCACTAAAGAATTAATCGAGCAGCGTTTCGGCCGCTATTAACGCGGCTACAATTTTTCGCCGGAGTCGTAAAAAAAAAAAGACGCGTGCCCGTGCGTCAAACATCGATGAGGGAAAAGTTGTGGAAACTCGTTCGAGCGACAGGTTCCGAGGGCAAGAGAAAGGCGGACCGGTATTATTGAAGGTTCCTGGTGGAGTCGATCGTTGAATGAAATTTAAGTGGGTCGCGTATGAATGAAATCGTGCTCCGTTCTCTCGTCTCCTCTCGTTCTCTCTTTCTTCGTCGACACGATCGCCGTCTGTAGCCGCGTGGGCGACCGGACGCGATTTAAACGATCGCGCAGATCATTCGTCGCGATCTCTCTCTCGGATTTCCCGTCGCGACGTCACTCCTCTTTTTCTTTCGACAAACTCGCGACGATAAAAGTCACGATATCTTCCTCGAACAAGGAAAACCACGATCCAGCCGGTGATCGTGCGACGAGATTCGAGTTCGTCTTATTAGCTACCAGGTAATACCCCTGCTGATTGGATTTATTATGTTACCAGGACTATTAGTTGTCGCAGGAAATTCGAAGCGATTATCTGGCTAATTGCGACGCGCATAATCGAACGATGCTGAGTGAAACTGCTGGAGATTATTAGGTAGCGAATATTCTACTGACAAGTCATTTTAATGATGCAGCTGTACTACTCATCTTGTCCTATTACACTCGAACTCTTTCCGGAAATATTTAAAAGGAAATGTTATTTCAAATCACTTTAGGAATCACCCTTTCTCAAGGAAGGGACCCCGCATTAATCATATGGAAAATCTATCCCGGTTAAATCAGTTGGATTTTTTATATCAGGCATTCAAAATGAAGTTGTGCTGTACTATTCGTTAATAGTGCCTATATTTGCTTTGTTTCGCGCTGTCCATAATTATGTAAATTTTAGATTAAGATTCTTTTCTGTCATACTATAGAAACTGCATAAATTTGTATAAAAGGACTTCGGTCCGTTTAAAATAAATAATAATAATAATAATAATAATATGTCGTAGCTTATTATCTACTGAACAAAAGATGTAATGGGCACAAAGTTCAATAATGGACAATTATCGAGTTATAATCAGTGAAATATGACAAATCTCGGGAAGTATATTTACTTACCACGTTTGCCGCACCCCCACTCCTTTGATTTTCACACGGACCACGGACAGAGGGTTTGGAGTGAAAAAAAAATACTACGGGAGTGATGAACCGTGGGCTCCTTATCTCTGCTGTGACATGCAAAGATTTCTGTTCACAGACTGTTTCAAGATCACTCAAAATTAAAAAAAAAATAATCACACCACCTAACAGATTTTGTGAAACAGTACCATTTTTTGTTTCAAACATTTTTCCAAAAAATAAATACTTCCCGAGATTTGAGTACTCGGCAGCTCGAATTTCTCATGTTTCACTGATTATAACTCGATAACTGTCCATTATTGAACTTTGTGCCCATTTAATCTTTTGTTCAGTAGATCATAAGCTACAACATATTATTATTATTATTATTTCTTTTAAACGCACCGAAGACCTTTTATACAAATATATGCAGTTTATATAGTATGACAGAAAAGAATCTTAATTCATTAATAATCCTGAGTGTAGTTGTGGGGATGGAGATGAGTCGCTGAATCATGTTTTGTGGCAATGTAATTTATACAATGATGAGAGACTCTCATTGATTAACAAACTCAGTAAAATAGACTTCCAGCTACCAATGGATGTCTCAGTAATGATAGCCAAACCTAATATTAGGGCCTGTCATTACATGTTATCATTTTTTAAAAGCTGTGGCCTTAAAGTATAAGTTTCTTTTTTTTTTCTTTTACTCTTCTCTCTCTGTTCATATACTGTTCCTTTTAATCATATGTTAATATTATAGTATCTGTATTTCTACAAGAAACCTATTCTGTTTTGTAATCTTCATACTCTGTATTTTATGTAGTGTACTTCTGTTTTGTAATTATGTTGTAATAAATCTCATATGAGATTTTCTATAATAAAAAAAAAAGAATCTTAATCTAAAATTTACATAATTATGGACAGCGCGAAACTAAGCAAATATAGGTACTGTTAACGAATAATACAGCACAATTTCGTTTTGAATGTCCGATGTAAAAAATCCAACTGATTTAACCGGGATAGATTTTCCATATGATTAGTGCGGGGTCCTTTAATGTTTTTCGGACACCGTGTATTGTAAAAAAGGAGGCTCTATACGACTATTAGGGTAATCGGATTAGAACGTGACCGGAAGAATTCGCGAATCGAGTATCTCGCGGGACAGGTCGACCAGAGTGTTTTATTATTTAGGCTCGCGAACGATAAATTGCTAATCCCAATACCGTGGTAGTGGCTCGACTCACCGGTCGGGAGATAAGCCTTAGAAATGGCTTAATATCGTGCAACGACGTCTTGTTCTCAAACAACCGGTTGCTGATATTGCAACAATATTCTAGTACGGGCGAGCATGGTTTATCGGCAACACGGCTCGACATACTGTTCCTCGTCGAGTAAACTCGCGAACAGAACGTTTATCTCTCCTATATTCGACCACGGGAAATGGAATCTCGTGTTACGATACTCGTCGGCACTTAAGCAGATCCGCGGGGATTGAAGTGGTCGATGATAAAAATCTTTTATTTCGTACCGGGAGTCGCTTAGGTATCTCTCCAGTCGAGAGTTTATGCGTTTATGTTGCAGCGGCCGCGAGTTTCACGGTGCAACGAGAAGTTGCGTACAACCAGATTTTTCTTCCGTGTGGAATCTCAAATAGCAATGGACGAAACCGATTTTTAGCCTGTGCTCTCGTAAAAATTCCCATGAAAAAAAAATTGTGAAAAATATGAATGTTAGAATTACCAATAGCCTGTTAGTCTAATGGGAATTAATTGTGTGAACGAAGATCGTACAGGCTCCAGACTGGTCGCTAAATTGATATGAATTTTGTAGAACGCTTTTGCTTGCCTCGCTCGTCCGATTCAGCACATATTTATTTAACGGTTCATTTTACAGGATTTATTTAAACGCAGTTCTCTTTATAAAACTTTAAAAATAGCATATATATGGAATATCCTGCAAAATAATCTACAATTTGTAAGGAGTTGACAGGGAATTGATACTCGACACGACGTGATGTTTCGTCAATCACTCGTAGAGGACTGTCGTTTCTATTTTAACTAAATCATAACGTAGAACATTCATTTTATAAAACACTAACGCGACGTAAATCAATAAAAACATATACAACACTTAAACATATATAATGTTGGATTGTTCTTTTTTTGGTTAGGATTGACACATCAACTCACTCTATTGCGTTGCTCTGTGAACAAAGATTTTTTATTTCATTATTTTACGCATCTCTCTTGTTTACACTATTTACAATTTACAACACCCTTACCTATGAACAAAGAAACGACATTAAAGTTATTATTTAAGATGTCAATTCCCTCTTTATTATCCTAATTCTAATTCAGCTTTCTTCTTCTTCTTTCTATTTTCTCCCTCTACCGAGTAAACCGATCACTACTCTAATTCAGACCTAAAGAAATATATTTTCTTTACACATATTTTACACTCATATTCAGTCATATAACATGCATACTTGTATCATTGTTACAATTCATTCTTACAAATTAAAAAGAAATAAGTCCCTCGATTTTTCGCTAAGAAAGTAGATAGGAATAGTTTTTTTTAAATGAATTTTAAAAAATTGAGAAGCACATGGGGGGATATTCTAGACTATTCCTCGAAAGGATAATGCGATATTGTTTCTTGACGTAGGACGCATACTTCTAGATGCAGTTCTGATGAATGATGAGTATGAAAGGCGCTGGGATGAAAAACCGCTGCGTCCAGACGCGCAAAGGAGATCCCACCTTAAGTAAAATTGTTAACACTAGATCTACCGAGCACTAAACGCAGTTGGCATATATTATTATTATTATTATTTATTATTTATTATAGACGGACTGAAGTCCTTTTACATAAGTGTTTACAATATCAAAGAAACGAATATATTGCCTTCTAATAATGACAATACGGCATTTATTTAGATTTCGTACACGGGATATTTAAATATGTATTTCAATAAAGAAGTTCACTAACAAAAATTTCTGAAAAAAACATATTTATACTTTTAATATTTCTAATCGAAAAAAATTCGCATTAGTCATTTTGACTGGTCCGGTAGTTGTAGTGTTAAACTATGCGAACCACGGGTTCGGCCAACGAGAGAGCATTACAGTATTCGTACAAGCACGGATCATTATCCCTCGTTAAGAGAGAGAGAAAGAGAGAGACCCGGTGTATAAATTACGATTATTGTCCGTTTCTACGAAAATCCAAGGTTCGGTATGCGATCACGGCGGAAAGTAGGCTGCGGCAGCGCACGCGGCCGCAATAACCGCGCATAAATGCAGATTAGGGGCGAGACCGATCTCCGCGCTGTATCCCGATACAATCTGCATTGTAATTAAATGCCAGCCGTGTCGTTCGTCTATCATTTTTCGAGCATTCGAACCGGTTTCCGACGCGGCTTTTCCTTCTTTCCGTTTGTAGACGGGTCGTTGAGCCTTAATAGCGTTGCATATGGAAATAGAATTGGCTCGAGCGGGTTCTGCCTTATCGCAATTAAAGGCTGAGCTTAGCAAACTGATGAAACTGTCCTGGGATAGTTACTGCTTGATTATTCCAAATAATTTTCAATAATCTTTTACTCTTTCGAATAATTCGGCGAACCATACAGAAGATGATTTCGCGACAGAACGATTTTACTGCTTCTGGACTCAGTGGCAAAACCTGTAAAATCGGTGCAGCGTCACTTGTTCGATGTTTACGGGCACGAGCGCGTGGAACCAAACGGAAAGTCAATTTGAATAATTGTTATCGGCCGGAGCACGACGGTGCGTGGGCGAGGCGAGGATTTATTCGGCGACGATTAAAAATCGAACGATCGGACCGGATTTAAGCGTCCGGCTCGGCTCGCGAAAATCTCGCGACATCGTCATTGGACGCAACGCTGCGTGTACTGTAGCGAATGAACGAGCGTTGTCGCGTGACCAATCCGGTGTTCTCCTTTTTTTGTTGACTCTTTTCTCAGTTTTCTTCGGGTCACGGGGTGGGCCCTTTCTTTGATTCACTCCCCGTGAGTTTCCGACGGCCACCACTCATGTTCTTGGCTGTCAATCCGGTGTTCCCCTGAATGCGTCCAAGTAGGGCTTTCGCTGGCAAATACAGGCCGAGTCCCATGGAATCAGATTTGACCGACAATAACTTTGGCCGACAACGCTTTTAACCGACAACGAATGTGATCGACAACGAATTTCATCCACAACGACTGGAGACACAGTATGATAATACGGTATGATAATACATATGATAATACTGTATGAACATACATACTGTGTGTCGTTTTAAGATGTTGTGGATCAAATTCGTTGTCGGTCAAATCTGGAGTCAGTGAATTGCTGTCGGTGAAAACCGTGTCCCATTTCCATGGGACCCATACAAGCCAGTATTCCGATTGAACCCACAGTTTTTCGCGTATGCGCGGCAATTTCGGCCTCAGTAACGTAACCTCTTCGATGAAATCGGGTAGCTTGAGCAGCCCGCAGACTTTCAACCCTCATCCGTCCCTCATTTCACGAACCGCATCTGTCCCTCGGTGTCAAATTGACACACTGGTAAAAGATAGCTCACATAACAAGGTAAACATTTATTTTTCGATATTTGTTTTATCTAAATATTCGTTGCGATATATACCAAAATGTTCGCTATCATTCAAAGATCGTTGGTTGTCCCCAATCGGTGGACCGGGGTTCGAATCCCGTCGGGGTAAAAAAGTATTTTTCTCCGTTCATTCTCAGTTTAAATTCTCGCGCCCGACTTTCCACTTACGTTGGATCGATACGTCCCATATCCGTCTCGTCAGAAAATTGTTACCCTGAAGCAAAGAAGTTTCACTTCAAAACTGATGAGTTAACATTTACATCTTAGGTTATTCGATTGTGATTCGTATTTAAAAAATTATGGGCAAGAAGTTTCGGGATTTACGTACACAAATAACAGAACAGTATAACTTATTTCGGGAAAAACTGTGTCAAATTGAGGGACACCCTGAGAACGAAACAAGGGACGAATGAGAGTTAAAAAGTTATTAGTGTATACATATGAAAAGGCAAGGGGTTAAACTACCAATAAAACGTTAGCAATTAAGTTTCAAAAACGGAACACTCGTGTCCCGCCAATAACACCGATGCACTCCCGCCAATATAACTGCCTCAGGGCGTCAGGGCCCTGACCGTTCTGCTGCATCACTGTAGATACTAGAGATCGCGGTTTTGAACGTGTACTAAAATACACGTGCACACGTGGTACGTGAACCGTGTAGTACGTATTTAAGGATCCGTTAATACGAATCCGTGAATACGGATCCGTGTACACGTGAATACTGAAACTACGAACTACGAATACGAATCCGCGTACTTTACACAGACTTTAACGTGCCGAACGGATCCGTGTTCGCAGATCCGTGTACGCGGATTCGTATTCCTAGTTCGTAGTTTCATTATTCACGTGTACACGGGTCCGTATCCACGGATTCGTATTCACGGATCCTTAAATTCGCACTACACGGTTCACGTACCACGTGTATTTACATACACGTGAAACCGGGTTCTCTACTAGATACGCTACTGTTTTGGCCGTGCATGCGCGAAAAAACTTGTGGGTTCAATCGGAACACTGATACAGGCTCGGATCGAAACGTCGTCGCGAAGAATTCAATTAGGACGAAAATGTAACCTCGCGGAAGGCGGTTAAGGTCTTTTTCCACTGGTCAATCGAAAGAACCGGAAGTCCTCGGCGACCGGCCCACGTGCGAAAGGTTCGGCGGCGCGTGTCGCAACAGAGTCGACGGGTCTGCGGAGTCCGAGCTGCCCTTTAAATAGACGGTCCCGCCTTTTCTCATCGTGGGACGCGGTCTATTTCAGGACTACTCGATGTCTCGAAATAAAATCCGTGACTCATTCCCCTTTGTTTGGTGTAGGTGGCCAGCAACAAACACAATTTCCCCGGTGTCCCGTGACTCGGTTACGCAGTCCTGGTCACGTGTTCCGGTGTCTAACGAACGCCAGACAACGAGGGAACCCCGGCACAGACAATGCCGAGTAGAACGATTGCTGCGAAAGCGTGTATGCCTGCTGTACGCCATAGTGTCCGACCAGAGACCAATATTCCACGGCAAAGCGGAACGTTTAATTGGATTTCCGTGTCGGTTTCGCGGCAGCGTCGAAAAATCGTATGTCTTCTGGCTTTACTGTGTTCCATAATCAAACATTCAGGTTGTCGTGCACACGAATGAAAAATATCTTTACACTTTGTTGAAGGTCTATATTTTACTCGGCACGATGTGACCGGTTTGAAGATCGGATGAATTCTGCTCTATTTGATTTTTCTATTGCTTATAATATTTTTGTTATACTATACTATATACTCTGTACTTTGTTATGTAATACTCTGTACTAAGCATTACGTTGCAATAAATCTCATATGAGATTTCCAAATTAAAAAAAAAAAAAAATTCTGCTCTAGGGATGGTCAGGGAAATGGAAAGAAGGATGGCTTTAGAGTAGAGGAATTGTAAGGGAGGAAAAGTGAAAACTGGTAGAAACAAGGGATGGTCGCTAGAGAGGATGTCTGGTTGTCGTTTACGTCAAGGACGGGTCAGGTCTTGCAGGAATACGGTTGTAATAGGAGGACGGAAGGATAGAGAAAGATTTTGGGAGGATTTATGAGTGAGAAAGACCCTGAGTTTGGCAAATTACTAGCCGGTACCAGAGTTCGGCAAATTTTATTTCGAATAACGAATAAGGAATAGCGAATAAAGTCTCATTCGTTATTCGCAAGCTACGAATAATTCTCGGCGAATAAAATCGTTATTCGTTATTGTCGAATAAATCCCGGAATTTTTATTCGTTATTCGTTATTCTAAATGACCGCAGCGAATAAAGGCCGAGAATAAGCGCAGCTGTGACGGCGGGCAAGGCACACGCCGGCGGCAGCCTTAATGGGGTAGGGTACCCACGTGACATTACTAGAATCTAACCAGAATCTAACTAGATTTTGGGCCCAAAACAGGGGTTTACGCGGGGTCGTTTCACGTCCTCATATGATTATATTTTGAGCTGAGTGAGTGCTCATTCGAAAGAGGAAGGTTACACGCAGTGCGCTCTTCTCGATATTTTCGCGAGAAAAATCTTTTTGTGAACGAAAAATACATTAGAATCTCCGGAATTTTTCTTCATTTTTTTCGCCTACTTTGGACACTAATATTACTTCATATAAACATCATCTAAAAAAACCATGAGAAGAGCGCACTGCGTGTAACCTTCCTCTTTCGAATGAGCCCTCACTCAGCTCAAAATATGTATAATCATATGAGGACGTGAAACGACAACGCGTAAATCCCAGTTTGGGCCCAAAATCTAGTTAGATTCTGGTTAGATTCTAGTAATGTCACGTGGGTACCCTACCCCCTTAATGGGTAGGAACCCGACGCCGACACTCGAAGCCCTGAGCTGAGGCTTCTCGAGACGAGATACAGGTTGACGATTGATAACATATACAATTTTTATTCGCTGGGTTATTCGAATAAACATTTATTCGAATAACGCCCAACTCTGGTCGATACAAATCGGTCGACGATGGGACTTCCGTAGTAAGATTTTGTACATGTGGCACGCATGCCCTTATTAGTAGGAAGGCCTAGGCTAGAGTAGGTAAGGTAGTTCGGGCAAATGGTATTTGACAAGGCAACACTGCCGACAAGTAATTACTGGGCTGTTGTAATTATTGGACACTCTCCGTCCAGAATTGTCCGAAGGCTTCGAGCACTTCGTCGTTAATTAAGAAGGGGGTTAGCGGAGCTGATGAACCGCTTTTGTAGCCCGGCCAGAAGTAGTCTTGATTATTTGAACTCGTACCGCTGCTTCCTCCGCGAAGCGGTCGTTACACACCGTGTCTCTCGAATCGAGGCAAAAACATACCGGAAGTGGACGCGTGGCCGTCTGCGCGGCGAGACCAACAGACCTTTTAGGAATCCGTGGCGGGGCGAGTTCAAAGGGACCGTCGTCGTTCAGATAAAATCGTCCCTTTATACCCTCGCTAGATATCGGCTGAATCCGGCTTTCGCGGACCCTCGAATTACCAGAATCACCGTCGATCAAGGGAACTCTTAACGAGGTATGCAGACGTTGATCCTCTGGAGACTTCGATGCAGGAGCTATTCTAAAAATGGCAGATCACTCGCGGATAATCCTCGATTTCACGGAGAGTTACTTTATCACTTTGTGGCTCTGGTGAAGAGAGCGAACCGGGACACGCAGCTTGTAAACCGTTCCAATCCCGAGCTGAACTTGTCCCCTTAATTCGAGCGGGCGTAGGAATAAGTCCTTGAACGTTCACGGGACTCGCGATAATTCCAGTGGAGAAGCGGATAAATCAGTAGCGTGGCGAGATCCGCCTACCTCGAGTAGACGTCTCGCTAAAATGGTCCCGGAGGAACGGGGGGCCTCGCTCGAGGCCACAGGGGATAAGGAAAAAGATTTCTGCACGTCTGTAAAAGCGATCGAATGAGAGACGATTGCCGATACGCGGCGGTTCCCACGATCCCCGGTCACCAAACGGGAACGTACCTTTGAAATTTCATTAGCCTTACACAGCTAACGACCGTATAATTGAACGCCGCGCGCTGGATGAAATCGCGAAGCCTACCGAACTGCGTCCGGCATCGACGGAGTTACAGATCGTAATCCACGGTTCGAGCCGCAGAGGATACCCGCAGACGATCGGGAGACGCGGTTCGATGATTTCGCCGTGCGGAAACTTTCCGCGTGAGAACGCGTCGCCGCGGAAACCTGCCGGCGGCATTTCAACGGCCGCACGTGCAAGAATGCGCGCCGATAGACCGCCATCGATTCCTCCATAGTTCGATACGTTTCGTAGTCGTCGGCGAAACAGTGTCGCGCGACCGGTTTCGCTTTCCACGATCCGCCCCTTCTAGAAATTGTTCGTTGCACCGCGTTCGCTCCGCTGAGAGCGTCCAGGCCACGCCCCTGCACCTAGATATTCGAATGCATGTTTTTTTATATCTTTTTTGGTGCAGTTCGTCTTTCAAAACGATTGTAAAACAAACACCAACGTAGTTTGCTCTGGAGAGCCACTGTGAGACGCCCATGTGATTCCTTCAAACACGTTGAGCAACGAAGTCACGCCCCTTAGTGTTCTTTGCAGAGAGACCACGCCCATGTGATTCCTTCAAACACGTTGAGCAACGAAGTCACGCCCCTGAGTGCTCTTTGTACAGAGACCACGCCCATGTGATTCCTTCGAACACGTTGAGCAACGAATTTACGCCCCTTAGTGCTCTTTGCACAGAGACCACGCCCATGTGATTCCTTCGGACACGTTGAGCAACGAAGTCACGCCCCTTAGTGCTCTTTGCACAGAGACCACGCCCATGTGATTCCTTTGAACACGTTGAGCAACGAAGTCACGCCCCTTAGTGTTCTTTGCATAGAAACCACGCCCATGTGATTCCTTCGGACACGTTGAGCAACGAAGTCACGCCCCTTAGTGCTCTTTGCACAGAGACCACACCCGTTCGAGCACACGTCATCGGTGCGAGTTTCATTCGAGAGCGATAAAAAGAATAAAGGCAATTTGGATGAAGGGACAAGCGTTATGGATCATTTTTCAAGAGCACTCCCCGTTAATTCGCCACGCATCTCCCCCGTGATCGTTAAGACTCCAGTCGATGCAAATAAGCCCGATTTTTCCCGTTCAGCGTCGGATCACGGCGAAGGCTCGATTCTGAAATCTGACTTGCTAATGTCCGGTCCCGGTGCGCACGCACCACTTCCATCGACGTCCAACTGGTCGCGGACAAGCTGCCGCTTTGCAAGTCTAATTCAGAAGCGTGCACCACCTTCCTCTCCGGCAATTAATTGCGATTCTGTCGTTACTCTACCGTTCGCGCGATCGGACACCGCTCTTTCTTGCCTCTCCTCCTCTGTTCCTCGTTTCTTGCTCGATCCGAATCGGTCCGCGCGAAATGTTTCCAGAAAACACGCTGCATTCCTCGTATCTGCGATAATCGGCAGATCTTGGCCTGTTCTTGCGCTGAATAATATTTGTAGCAACGGGACTTAGTTACGGATCTTTGCGAAGTCTCTACATGATTATTCCTACACGTTTTGAAGTCGACTCGGCACAATGATAGTTACTAAATCTGATCCATGGCCCCGATCCTATTTACCCAATCGATTCGATGCTATTTCGCTCGATTCTCGCCGAGCGGACGTTTTGAATTCTGGACGTTTACCCACAAGGAATTCGATTAGCAAGCAATCCGGTTCGCAAATAGCTAAAGAATTTGGTGATACGTCGACCGGTGTCCTCCGAGAGTTACATAACGCGAATGGCACCTGATCAACGCGTGAACCCGCATGGCCGGTGTCGTGATCATTCTACGATCCACAGATCTTATTATTGTAGGATTTAAGTCGTCGATAGAATAATACGGTTTTAAACACAAAATAATTGAATACGTAACTTGAAACATAATGAATTAAATGAAATACAATTAATTAAATTATCCCGTCTGAATCTCCGTCTGAGATCACACACGTCTTTTCGTTTTCACGCGTCGTACCAGAATGACAAAAATCGTATAAAATAATATGAATAACGCAATCGATAAACATAATAACAAATATCGAATAAATAAATAAATAAATCAACTCACGACGCGACGCGACAATCCGGCAGCATTCTCGCGGCTCAGATACGGCATCTCCTTACATTATTAGCATACCAACCAAACAGAAACCACACGTATCCTAATCGAATGACTGCCATAAAATTCGCACAAAATCCCTTGGCTCTTTTAACCCTTTCGCTACGGCAGCCCCGAAGTACATACCGTCACTGAACGGAAACTCTCGCCGGAAATATGCACAGTGCGCGTGGTTTCTGTATAATATGTTGTTCTAAGTCTTAAATAGGAACTGTGCTGAATAAAACAATCATTGCTCTAATTTAATAAGTATATTTACATTTTTAATATGGAAGGACTTATAAAATTATTAAAATACAAAATACAAAATTATAGGTAACATAGGTATTTACAATATAATTACAAAGCTTAACGATTAAATATTTAATATAATTAATAGCGATAGGAAAATTATAAAAATATAATGTGTAAATATAATAATATATATAAACTTTATTTTGTTCCCCTTGGGGTTACAAATCCGCATAACACAACTACTTACTTCTCGCCGCGCTTATACATTTATCGTTACAACTAACTTACATACTAACTTAAAACCTAAACTTAACCTAATCCATATATATATATAATATACGCAATATGCAATGGGAATGGTGCAATATACGGTGGTATAGAGCATGTAGTCGTGTAGTCTCTCTATCTCAGCACACACACATATATATATATATATATATATATATATATATTGCATCATTCCCATTGCATATTGCATTAAATATAATAATAATAATAAACGAAAACTGTTGCTGTATATATATATTGCACCATTCCCATTGCATATTGCATTAAATATGATAATAATAATAAACGAAAACTGTTGCCATCGACTATAGATGACACTTGTACAGATAATTTCGGTGCCGCATATATGCGACGCTCGGCGCGAAAGGGTTAAAAATCGTGTTTCACGCACACGATGACCTTATAATTCTTCTCGAACGTTTCTTTCGCCGTTTTAATCGCAGAAGTGACACGATGGGATGATATGGAATTCACATCGCGGTCAAGTGCAGCAGCGAGAAAACGACCGGCCCAGATTTTTCCGTAACGCTCGAACGCGTTAAAACGAAAAACTCATCTCGCGCTCGTCACGGTGACGACCCCATTCCGAGCGGCCGCGCGGCCAATTAACCGAAGACGCGCTCGCCCCGAGATTCCCGATTCGTCGTTGCTCGTCGTTTTCAATTTTACAAGCGGCGCAGACATCACAGGACGCCGCTTGAAAAATGCTGATCCCCCGCCGACCAGGAAAACCACGCGCGACCCCCGCGTCTCTGCGGTTTTTCGCGCGAACTCCGCGACGAATCGCTTCTTGCGAGCGTGTTCTACATTTCACTTTTTCTCGCGAATCCTCCGGCCGTCGACTCGATCGCGAAACTACTCGGACGCACGTCCTGTGCAAAATTTAATTCATTGTTAACTCTCGAAAGATTTTCACTATTCTTTGTTCGATTATATCGCGTTGCGACGTCGTTGATTCGAATAACGTCGCCGAAAGTCATAAATCTTTAACTCAATTATATATGAGAACGCGAATTAACCGATTACTTACCACCTATTGGATGGAAAGGATGTTATTAATTTTATTATAGTTTCTGACGTATATCTGAAGTATAAATGTAAAGAAAATATACTTTCTTTAATTTAAATCGAGCGCGCTTTGCATGCTCAGCGCACTCTTTGAACGGTTCCTACATTTTCAAATAGATAAAGAAAGATAGAGAGAGAAAAATAGAATATAGAAAGCACATGTGCATAAAAATTAAATGAAGATAGAGATAATTAATTAACAGAATAAATTAACGATCTACAGGTAGTGTAAATAAAGAGAATGAACAATAGACTCTAATTGTCGTTTCTTTATTTACAGGTGAGTTTGTAAATAGTTGTAAAAAGTGTAAATAGTTAAGTATCTAATAAAACATAACCTTTATGTACAGAGAAACAAATTTAGTCTGTTGTTTGATTATTAACACTGGCTAGAATATTCTCATTATATAAATATTAATATAAAATTTATCCAAATTTGATGAAAAAAGAACCATTTTAAAGCTTGAGATTTCTACTTTTTGTGCTGTATGCCATTTTTACTGAAACGGATGTTTTGAGTGCAAAATTGGTCCATAAAGAGGAGCGTATCAGATTGTAAAGATTGTAGAAACAACTAATATCTCGAGCCACAAAAATTTTACAATTTATATAAAATTTTAAAAATTGAATTTTCACCGCTGAAACCGGGCAAACACCCCAGTGTGCGTCGCAGCGAAACGGGGACACGAAAGCAGACCACGAGCCGAGCCGGCCGGTCAATTACGCGCGAATACGCGACAAAATTTTCAATTCGGTCCCTCGCGAAATTGCTCAAAGGCCGTGCGCGCGGATCACACGCGCCGCGCGCAGGCGAAAAAAGAAAAAATGTTAATTCGCGACGATGAAGATGGACGCGGTCCGTGCCGTCCCGCCAGCCCGAGGCACGGTCGCGATCATTTCGGCCTGTTTCGTGGCGATTACGTAATACTGGCGGCGTCGCATCGGACGATTCGCGATTAAATTTAACGGGCGAATTAACCGAAAACGAGGATCGAATTGCTCTCGCGGAACGTGTCCGACCTCTGCGCTCGCCGTCTGGAATCGTTTAAAAACAGGCCCCCCGGTGGTCAATCCGCGTGCTGTGTGTCGTCAGACGCGATAATTATAGAACGATTATCGCGATTGATTGCGCAAATCCGTCGAAAGAACTGAAATAAACGTCGACGCTTCAATCGGAGTCACCGCAGCCACCATCGGGGATAATCGTCGCCGTCGTCGCGAGCTACCGTGCCGAGGAATGCGCTTTGTTTACTCGCGTCGACGTTTCTGCGAGCGTCATTGCGTTTCGCGTAATTGCTCCGCGAGGAACAAGCCATCGAAACTTGAGTGCGTTCGTTTTAACGAAACATATATGATGGACACCAAAGAATTATGCGCCCGTAACTCAAAGATAGATATAAAGACTTACTTGTACATTAGGGTGGACCTTTGGTAATGTACCTTGTTGGAATCACAACGAGTTGGTCTTATGAAGGGATTGAATAAGCTCAACTTGTTCCCACCCTTGAATGTTAGATCGTTGCTCTGTAAATAGAACATTCAAGCCTGTCATCTTCTTTTGAATTTCTTCAGACAATGTAATCTACAAATTTGAAATTATATACATGTCAAATACGCTGTTTTTCCTATTGATCCTAATGTATCAGTTCGCTGTATCTCGATCGACAATTGTTAAAAACTACAATTAATGTTATTGGCGCACTGGTTCGATCAATTGCAGACAATAAGCAAATTTGAAAAATATCACATGAAATTTAAGTTATCCTAATGTATATGTCAAATACGCTATACAGGGTGTCCCAAAACTACCCTAGGAGCCGAAAATGGGAGGTTCCTTGGGTCATTTGAAGCGACATTTTCCTTTACAAAAATGTTATCCGCGACTTTGTTTAGGAGTTATTAACGAAAAACACAGACCAATCAGAGCGCGACCTAAACGTGAGTTGGCACAGTCGGCCAATGGACAGTTGGCGCGCCGAGCCGATTTTGCCAACTCGCGTTTAGGTCGCCCTCTGATTGGTCTGTGTTTTTCGTTAATAACTCCTAAACAAAGCCGCGGATAACATTTTTCTTAAGGAAACTGTCGCTTCAAATGACCCAAGGAATCTCCCATTTTCGGCTCCTAGGGTAGTTTTGGGACACCTTGTATTTGTATTAACCCAAATGTAAAGTTTCATAACCCCCAAAGGGGAGTTATATTAAGCTCAATAAAAAAACTATGCGCCCGTGTCCTTTATTCCGTTTCGAAACAGATTAGTGCCATCCCCACCACGTTGTGGGCGGTTCTGCAGAGGGTGGAGCCTGGTTCGGCCTGCCAAAAGCACAAAAGGGGAGGAGCGACGTGTCCCAGTGGGCGTGAACATTTAACGAGTGGGTAAACAATGGGCAATCGCAGAATCGAGGTTATTGCTCTCCATAGTCCCGCTCCAGATCCTTGATGGTGTGCTTGCAGAAAAGGAACGTTGAAACAAGGACATTTTATTGTGCGAAATGAACGTGATACAACCGTTTGCAACTGTTCAGCTTAAATGTGTATTACAGTCGTTCGCAGACTTGTTGCCGACATTGTTTCGTATTGTTAGACTTGTACGTGCATTTTATCGAATGATCTCCATCGGATCACAGTCATTGGAGCATCGTTCCGCAGACAATGCATAGAAGAGGGGCACGCCGCGCATTCTCTCTGCCCACGTCCTCGGATACCGTATTACGTGCGTAATGTCTAATGGACGTTTACGACGTTAAAGGTGGCACGAAGTGGGCTAATACGAGGTGCCATTTAGTCAGTTAAAGGTCTTTGAAGACACGTCCTATCGGTGCTCCCGCTCCGATCGCGCAGCAAATACATAATTTTATTGTTGTATCAGGCGGCTGGTATTCCCAGTAACCTCGATCCGACGGTGTCTTCGATATTTCAATTTTCATTAGCGCCTTGCTGACTTTTATTAGAAAATACCTAACGCTTCGTCCCATTATTACCTATTGTTCAAATATGTTTATGAACGAAACGCCGCGGTAAACACTTGTCACGTCTCCCGGAGAGAGACTGTTGCGTTGCTCCGGAGCTGCGAGAGACGTCTACGAAGTAGATTGTAGATAAAGGTGCTTTCAAAGATATTCGCATGAAGGGAAATCAAAGACAATTTTTATTGATCCAGAGAAACCTTAACCCTTGAATGCATTGTGTTGCCGTTTGGCAAATAGATACTGCGTCACACTAGAACTATCGGACCAGTCAAAAGTTTTTCGATTAGAAATATTAAAAGTATAAATATGTTTTTTTGAGAAATTTTTTTGTAAACTTCTCTATTGAAGTACATATTTAAATATCCCGTGTACGAAATCTAAATAAATGCCAAACAGTTCAATAGTATATTTTAAAAGTTGTATAATAAATATATATTTTTACAGACGCATTGCAAATACATCTTGAAATGGATTCAAACTAGAATCGAAACGTCGATGATTATTTGATAATCTGCAAAATTGTTTTTTGATTTTTTAAGTAATAATTGATCGAACCGTAGCGC
Source organism: Lasioglossum morio (assembly GCA_916610235.2). Taxonomy (NCBI): domain Eukaryota; kingdom Metazoa; phylum Arthropoda; class Insecta; order Hymenoptera; family Halictidae; genus Lasioglossum; species Lasioglossum morio. Next base: position 2,564,467 of record OU744323.1, read on the forward strand.
CGAGAACATCAAACATTTATTATTAAAAAAGCACATACTTGTTGCGACAAAATAGAAATTAAAAGAAGAATAATTAATGAGTTACGAAGAACAGCGAACTTTAACCCACGATGGTGAGTAAGTAACTGAACCATGTGAGAACTGAGCAGTGAAGGTTAACTTTTTCAACTAATTTAATGGTTAACAGTGAAACAGTTGAAACCAACAATGGAAGAACATTCGCCAACATAATCGTGGCATTTTCATTAATTCATTTTCATTCGTACATTTTTTCCACCGAGTGAAATCCATAAATACGTTAGCCGCTCGCTATCTCACAAAATATCTGGCAAGTCGACGCGATTGCTAGTTGGAAAGGATCATCGAGGAGCCCCCAGTTGGCGCACGACTAATTACCTGCTCGGCTGATTGACACACGAGGACGTGACGAGATTTTCTCGTGGCGCGGCGGTGTACGCAAAAGCTTCGCGATTCCTCCTCGTTTCTGACCTCATTCCGGGCGAATCGCTTGCGCAGATCCGCAGCCGCGAGGAATGCTCAGAAGAACAAAGGGCGCAGCTGTGCAGCGCGGGCCGGTGTTAACTCGATTGCCAGTGAATCGAATAGATTGATAGAATCACCGGAGGGCACTCCAGCCACAAGCTGCGTCGACTAGGTCTCGCCGGACTCTCGACTTATCGGGAGCAATCTCGATAAAGTATCTCTGCGCGAGCGATTCCACTCGGCGATTGCCACTTTTCGGAGTCCAAGCGAGACGGAGTGTTGCTAGACCGTGTCGCGGCGATGTCAACGTAGAGATTACAATCACAAATGACAATTGTTCTTGTCCGACGGACCTCCTATATCCTTCGATCGTCTGGGACCATCTTGCTCAACCAAATTAGCGCTTTACCAGAAGCCTATTAATCGGCTTTAACGATTCAGTCGAACGTAGAAGTTTCATCATTTTCTTGAAGAATTTCGGAAGGATATTGATCAAATAGATTAAAATATAACTGTTATACAGGCTGTCTCAAAATTCCTTCAACATCCGGAAATGAAAGGTTCGTGAGATCATTTTCTTGAAGAATTTCGGAAGAATATTGATCAAATAGATTAAAATATAACTGTTATACAGGCTGTCTCAAAATTCCTTCAACGTCCGGAAATGGGAGGTTCGTGAGATCATGCGAAGCAAGATTTTCCTTTGTAAAAATGCCGTCGACGACTTTGTTAAAGAGTTATTAACAAAAAACACGGACCAATTAGAGCGCGATCTAGACCAGAGGTCTCTGTTTTGAATCCAATCCGTGAGGTTAATATTGTCCTTTACATGAACAAATTCAATATTCAATTCATCATCAATTCAGCATCAAATTATGCTGCTCGAGAGTGCAGCATAAATTTCTCAGGCTTTGTTCACATAAGCTAAATAATCCAATGTCGTTCTTTGATAGTGATTAGTTCACAATAGTATCTAAAATGAACCTAGAACCATTGTCTGCTCGAAGAATAGTATCTGACCAGAACTTAATTTTTAATCTAATTAATAATTATATTGATTTTCCCTCTCTACTTGCGCAAATCAATTTCCATGTACCTGAACGTGTATCGAGAACTATAGCTGGATTTCAAACACTTAAAGCAGGATCTACTTATGGATTAATTAATCGAGCACTATCTATAATCGTATTCATTTTTGATTGAGTCTTTACAAAATTTTAAAAAGCAACTATGCAGGATTGTAGGATAACACCATATCGTTTGTATCATTAGTTTTTGTGCATATCCCTTCGTTGATATTAGAGTAGTCTTTTATCATTCTCTTTTTTTTATTGTAAACACTTATGTAAAAGGGCTTCAGTCCGTCTGTAATAAATAATAATAATTATTATTATGTGAAATAGAAAACTTAGAATAATCTCATGAACCTCCCACTTTGTTGAAGGAATTTCGAGATATCCTTTATACTATAATCTTGGATAAGAGAATGTAGAAAATTATTTTTTCATTGATTATTCATTAAATATCGATTGTACCATTATTAAATTTTCTTTTTGTGCATGTCCTTTCTTTGTTATTAGACGATTAGTCTTGTACTTTTCTCATTTTATTGTTATTGTACACACTTATGTAAAAGGGCTTCAGCCCGTCTGTAATAAATAATAATAATTATTATTATGTGAAATAGAAAACTTATGTAATAATATCACTTTCAATTAAAAAACATTTGGAACCTCTGGTTTTCTATTGCTCTATGGCCCACAAGGCCTAAAAATTTTACGATCTGGCCCTTTCCAAAAAAAGTTTGCCGATCCCTGATCTACACGCGTGTTAGAAAACGTTGTTTCGAATGATCTCATGAACCTCTCACTTTGTTGAAGGAATTTCAAGATATCCTTTATACTAGAACCTTGGACAAGAAAATGTAGAAAATTAATTCGACCATTTTTCAGTTCGTAAGTGTGGCGTGTGCGTGACGGCGAACGCGTTAACGCGAGAATGCCGCGATCCACGGTTAGTTTGCCGGCGACGAGGATCGTTTTGTTTGTTCGATGGGTTAATGGGGACGAACAATGTGCCCGGGAATGAGTTATAAATTACGCATTGGTCGCGGCGCGAACAAAGAGTTCGCGGGACAGACCGGAAACGATCGTGTCTGAACTTCGCCATCCGGCTTTGTTCTCCGGTTAGTTAACGAGCATGGTGCGAAGCGTAACATCGCGTCGCTGCGCTGCGACGGCGCTTGAAACCGCCGGCTTCAAGGTCAAGTTGCGCAACCGTGTTCCACTATGAAACGCAGAAGATCGAGCTTCTCCGCGTCGCGGATCTATCTGAACCCGGTGCACCGTCGTTATTCTTGGATCGGAAACACGGATTGACCCCACGCTAAGAATAATACCGCGCGGAGGGATTATTTACCCGTCACCTGGGCCGTGCCTCGCGTTTCCTGGACCCGCGAGCTTTCCGCGAACGGAGATGATTATTTTCTGCCCGAGGTTGCACCATCGGGGATCGACGGCGATTTGCGAGCTCATTATTCTCGAAACGCGACGGGCTGCTTTCGATTTTCACGGACACGTGACGGTGAAAACAGTTCTCCATAATGTTACAATTAAAGAATATATTCAAGTTGCTCGAACTATCCTGAAAGCTTTTAAAAATCTGACTACGTGCACGTTTCATATTGTGAGATAACACATATATGTATACACTAATGCACAAACAATGCGATCTTCTGTTCGTTAATGTTTTATTATTCCTTAAGCTTCTTCTTTGTTAAATTAACCCTTAGCACTCAATGACTCTGAGTCACCACTAAACTGTACCATTATAGAAAATATTGATTACGTTATTAAATATGTTTCTATCCAATCAATTACTAAACATTTAAGTATTGCATGAGGTGTTATATCAATTTCATATTCCTGCGAAGAAACAAATTATTGTAGAATGGAATTATTCTAGATCCGAAGAAACGTTTCATTTTCGAGTTACAATAGCTCCGAGTACAAAGGGTTAAATATGTATTTAATCCGATTAAATAATCAGAAAGCTCAGCACTCTAGTTCGCCCATTTAAAACTCGAGAGAAGTTTCGTTGTCGCAGTTAACAGAATGCGTTCCGATCATTATAACCTACCTTTATTTCGATTATTTTACGTCGCTTTTTCAACTGCTATGATTATTAAACGACGGGACCTACAGTTTATAACCTACCTGAGTGCCAACAACCGTAGTCCCGTTGAAAGCACCGGTTCTCGTTAGATCACCGAAGTTAAACAATGTGGACCGTGAGCGGCACTAGGATGGGTGATCGTTTGGTAAAAAACCGGAAAGTGACCCACCCGGGGTGTTTTTCACGGGTTGTTGGCAAAAGGTGGTTCGGAACCCACCATAAACAGTAGGTCCCGCTGAGAAAGGCGATGGTGAGAGTGGAAAGAGGGAGAAGAGGATTGGTAAATAAATTTGAAACCCTGAGGGGACCAAATATCATGTTACATTATAACCTAGCTGCTTCACTAGAGTAATCGTATTATAAATGTAATCAGGCTCGTGAAACCCTTATATAACCTTAATAACTTTATTCTCTTCTTCTTTTTGTCCTTAGCTCTCCTTCCACTCCCTGTCCTTCACTACTTCCATACTGTTTAGTTCTTCCACTCCTCTCTTTCTTTTTTCTCTGTTTTCTCTTAGCTTCCTACCCCATTTTGCGCCTTTCCCCATTTCATCCAGAATTTCTTCTATTTTTCCTTCTATTTCTTCCATCTCCCTACATCTTTCTACAAGGTGTTCTAGCGTCTCCTCGTCTCCTCAGCACATCCTGCATACTTTCTTCCCTTCTTTTTCCCAGAATTAGTTTGTCCTTTCCTCGTTGCCGCACCTCAGTCTTGCTACAATTCTACATTTAGTTTGTTTGCTTAATACTATTTCAAGTTTTCAATTTTAATATGCTGAAATAATAGTTCGTAACATATTAAACAATATCACGTATAAACAATTATATTAAGTTCGCTGTTTAACATTTCGTTTAATAACACGAGATGCGTGAAGATTAAGAAGTGATATAAAAAACGAATTATTAAAAGATATTGAGATATGTCGAAGTTATGAGTTTTTTCCATTATTTCTATAAGTTCCGACCAGTGTGCGCCGGGTCAATTAACGTTTCCCTTTCGTCCGGGATCCGTTGAACCCCTGATCGAGCAGGATAAATCACCGACAATTTACCATTTCGCCCGGGACACGGCAAAGACCTTAGCAAAGCAAACAAACCGCCGCCTTTAAGCGGGATCCCCGAAGTCCGAGCGAGGTTGAATCAAGTATTTTTCCCGGAAGCCGAATGTATTCGCGCCTCTGCCAGAACCTCGGACTCGGGTCCAACGTCAACAAGTCCCCTGTGAAAGAGATCCAACTTGTGAAATGTAGCGAAAAGTAGCGGCATGGTAAGTAGCGAAACAAGACGTTCGCGAAATAAATCATGGCCGCTCCGTAAATCTCCTCTTTGGAATCGGACGATTATTAATAGCGGCGGGTCTCGTTACTTCGACGACCGTGCGACGCCGATTATTTATGGTGCGAACGCCATGAAACATCCCAAAGGAATTCCCCTTCGAGATTCCGTCGGGTATCGCGATTTTCGGTAGAATAATCCCGGAGACTATCACCGGTAATTTTTTTGGTCGCGAACGGTTGGGATGTATGCATCAATTGAGGGAGATTATAAATTATGCTGACCGACCGCTTTCAGCAAGTTTACGCACGTTGAAATCGAGGCCAGCCATCAATTTCGTGTTCCTAGAACGCGCTCTAATTGCTGGACAAACAACGTGCTAGTGACACCGGCGAACGCGTTGCAAACTGTTTCGTGTCGACTAGACAATAGATCGACGTTTTATGGGATGGATATTGAACGTTGCCATTGACAACTACACGTTCGATTAAAAACTGTTGATAGAGAACAACAAAGTCCCAGTGATCGAGCTTCAGCGTCTCCGAACAAGTGGATTGTTGCTGTACGCGAACGCGTCCGCGGCTAGACTCTTTCGAGGTCAAACGAAGGGCGTAACTTTCCGTTTCGAATTTAAATCGTCGTCGCGAATCGCGTTGGACCCTATCGCTATTTATAGGGGTAGGATTGATAGATTGTGAAACAAGATTACTTAACTAATAGACTATAATTCAATATCAGATACAGTACACGTATATGAATGTAGTCGGCCCAACACCGTAGCCAAAAATGCAAGAAGTCACGTACCGGGCCCACAGTGTGCGATGAGGGTGTCCCTACCAAGTCCCATGGAAATCACCGACACAGACTTCTCCGACACGGTTTTCGCCGACAATATTTCACCGACTTCAGATTTCATCGACAATAGCTTTGGCCGACAACGCTTTTAATCGACAACGAATTTGATCGACAACGAATTTTATCCACAACGATTTGAGACACAGTATGATAATATTGTATGATAACACTGTATGATAATACATATGATAATACTGTATGATAATACATACTGTGGACGTCTTAAGATGTTGTGGATCAAATTCTTTGTCGGTGAAAATCGTTGTCGATGAAATTCGTTGTCGGTTAAAGGCGTTGTCGGCCAAAGCTATTGTCGGTCAAATCTGGAGTCGGTGAAATGTTGTCGGCGAAAACCGTGTCGGAGAAGTCTGTGTCGGTGATTTCCATGGGACCCGTCCCTACCATAAACTCAGTCCAGCGCAGCCGAACAGTTGCGCATACTTGTATCGAGGCATTACCGCAGTATCGAAACGGATGTTTCTCTAGCTCGTCGAGTTCTTGGAAAAAAGTGTGTCGCCATGAACGATTCCCGGCGGTGGTCAGCCCGTCGCCCGGCCATTATGAAACATTATTTACGACCTTGCTGGCAGATGCTGGTGTATGGGTTAACACCGGGAACGGTAAAGCCGCAGTGGGCCCCTGTGTTCACTGTTGCAGCAACGATGCTTTGTGATTCGGCACGTGTCCTTGCACCAGGTGACCCGTAACAGAGAAGAAAGTCCAGGGAATCGCCGCGGGAAGCGTTCGCCTTAATCACGAGCATTTCAAACGTACCCGCCGACGCAGCCTAATTAAAGGACGCGATGATAATGGCGTGATTGTAACCGGCCGCGTGTGGGTGCGATTCGATGAAATTAATATCGAGGCGAGAGCCGACGCGACGTTTCGTTAATTAAAGTACCCGCGAGAGCCTCTGTGAATCAGCGAGGACGTGTCGAATGAGAGGAGTAAACATACGGGATTTAATGGTATTAACCCCAATCACGAGCTTTCATACACGCCCACCATGGTGTGACCTAATTATGCCCGTCAACGAGAGAGTGATACGTGCCTGGTACGTCGTCGGTGGTGTCTCGATTCATTAATCACTGCATTGGCGGACGTTGCTGTCGTTAATCCACGCGCATTCTTCGCTCGAGACTGTACACATTCCTAACCCCCATCTCCAACCATCGACGATTATATCGACGCTTACGGATAGTTAAACGACACAGTTTCTGATTATTTTGTTTTTATTTGTAAGCATTTGAAACTAGAGACCACGGTTTTGCACGTGTATTGAGGATACACGTATTCACGTGGCCACGTGTACGAATATATATACAGGGTATCCCAAAACTACCCTAGGAGTCGAAAATGGGAGGTTCCTTGGGTCATTTGAAGCGACATTTTCCTTTGCAAAAATACGGACCAATCAAAGCGCTACCTAGACGCGAGTTGGCACAGTCGGCCAATGGACAGTTGGCGCGCCGAGCCGATTTTACCAACTCGCGTGTTTTTCGTTAATAACTCCTAAACAAAGCTGCGGATAACATTTTTGCAAAGGAAAATGTCGCTTCAAATGACCCAAGGAACCTCCCATTTTCGGCTCCTAGGGTAGTTTTGGGACACCCTGTATACGTATTTTAATCCGTGTACTTCTTTATACACGGATACACGTGTACTGAAGTAAACGTGTACACGTGTATTATCTGTGTATAAGGGTACACGTGTGTCAATGTAAACATTTAGGTTTGTATTCTCCCTTTTTAACGATTGTAAATTTTGTATATGCACTATATGATATCGGCGATACAGGTTCTATCACAAATACAAAAATTAGCAATTTTGCAGTATTATAATTTCAACGTTTCGGTTCAGCTTGAACCATTATCAAGAAAAGGCCGCGTTTGCTAATTGTGGAAAAACAAAATGAATTCAAAATAAGTGAAATGGTATTAGTCAATAAGACGGTAAGAACTGTACGGTTAGAATACTTATATATAATCCATTTTTATTTATTTATTTATTTTTAATGCCGTAAACCTTGTTTGGTTTATATTAATCCATTTTTAAAGCAAGATGCATTGGTTCATGGCCTATCAGGAAATAGTAGTCGATATTTGAAATAACGACTTTCATAGTTTTGGGTTTTTTCCTTTTTAAGACTACAAACGGAGTTGGCCGTCGACGCGGGAAACTCTGTTCTGTCGGTGTGCTAATTGAAACTTTGAGAATCGTCTTGCTACGGGTTTTCAGATGATCGATCGAAAACCACTTCGAAATTGGAAAAGAGCCAAGTACAGTCATAAAAATAATCTCGGTGGATGATGTGTACCTAGGCTCATCTTAAAGCCTTCTATTTTCACATCCATACATTTCTTTTCCAAGGTACTTTTGTATTAACAAAAACAATTAGGAAACCGAAGGTAATTATCTTCTCAGCTACCTGGCTGCCACTGGCTCGACCTGCTCCGAGGTTCCCTGCACCGAACGGCAAGTTCGACGTCTGAGAACTCCTGGACAGAAAAAATAATCAACGGCAGCAAGATTCGGCCGACCATTAAAAGTCCGAGCCGTGCTCTCCGAGCTTGTTTGTAACAATTAAGACACGTTCGCGCATAAATATCAGCCGCTTCCGTCAGCCGAAACACCGACGTTTACGACAGGAATGTTTATGCTCGGTATAAAGCTTGTACCGTTGCGGCCCTCCAACCGGTCACTCTTTCCTTCTTCCTTTTTGCCCCTCGGCCCGTTTCCCTACCAGAAAAATCACGTTCTCCCCGAGGAAAGGGCCCTTCACCGAAGGAAACATCGTTCGGCAAAACTGTTACGATTCCCTAGAAAAATTCCACTCGCTTTTTCCGATTAGTTCCTCCTATTCGGGTCAATCGTCGCTTTTAACTTGATATTTTATTATTATTTATTATAGACGGACTGAAGCCCTTTACATGAGTGTTTACAATATCAAAGAAAAGAAAAAAAAGAGAAAGATACAATACTTAGGTTAAGACTTTCTTTTATTTATTTTTTTTTTTGTGTCTTCTTTTTGTTTTTATCAGTTATACTGTAAAAACTGTATATATTTGTATAAAAGGACCTAGGTCCGTATATAATAATACTAATACTCGTGTAATAACAAAGAAGGGACATGCACAAAAGAAAAATTTAACAATGGTACAAACGATATGGTATTATCATACAATCCTTTGTAGTTGCATTTAAAAATTTTGTAAAGAATCACTGAAAAAATCAATACGATTATAAATAGTGCATGATTTTGTGATAACGCGATTCATTGGATTAATTAATCCATAAGTAGATTTCGCTTTAAGTGTTTCAAAATTCGCTCTTGTTCTGAGTTCACGTTCTGGTACATAAAAATTGATTTGCACAAGTAGAGAGGAACAATCAATATAATTATATTAATTAAATTAAAAATAAAGCTCTGGTCGGATATTTTCATAATTTATAAATACTTGAAGCTTCGAAATCTGCCTAGATAAATCATCGCCCGATTTTTTCTTTTTCATGAACCAACAACAGGTCGAATATCAACAATCGAAACATTTATCGCAATCTTGCGGGCAAGCATCGATTAAAATGAATTCGGAAACTTCCAGGCTCGTTCCGCAGCAGCAATCTCTGGCAACTATCCCATTCCACTGCGCGTTTTTTTCAACGTTGCTTTTCGTAAACAATGATTCATGTGTCCCAGACGCACAAAGTGTTCTTTCACGTCGCGAGCTCGGTCTCGCGCGGCCGCTATTACACGGCGATCTGTAAATAATTTATTAATGTTGATTCACGCGACGGGTTAAACCGGCTTGAGCTCCTGCACTCGGCCGGATTTCCATTGAAATGCTAATAAATTTACCACGCTCCTCGGGCGCCACGCCTCGCAGTATCATCCGGAGAAACGGAAGATTCTGCGAGAACTATGCCTCGCCGTGATTCCACGATTGTCTAATCTTTCGAAACGATCGATATACAACCAACATTTTTCTAACTTTTCCTGAAACACTTTCGGGACTCGCGACAGTTCTTTGAAACTATCGGAGCCGAGTCAGTTCGAGGGAATGTCCTGCAGCAAATTTGGAGCTCGTCCAAGACTAAATTTTATATCTCCGCTTCTGCAACGACTCTGGGAAATGGCGAAAATTTCGTTTTCAGACTCGTTGTTCCGTTTTTCTCTTAAGAGGTAAGGCCAATCTTGGCAGCGCACTGCGAGGAAACTGCAAAATATTGAGATTGCTTCGGAAGCGACGCTTTAACCCTCATCCGTCCCTCGTGTCAATTTGACACAATTTTCCTGAAATAAGTTATACTGTTCTGTTATTTTTAAGTAAACTTTCCCGAAACTGTGTGTGACTTTTATTTTTTTAATACGGAACACAACCGAGAAACCTAGGAGGGAAAAATTAACTCAACAATTTTACTAAAACAACATTGACATTTTCTTTATTTATGTCACTGTGTCAATTTGACACCGAGGGACAGATTCAGTTCGTGAAACGAGGGACGGATTGAGGGTTAATAATTTTTAATCCTCATCCGTCCCTCGTGTCAATTTTATAAAGTTTTCCTGAAATAAGTTATACTTAAAATTTTAAATTTTATCGGCGCCAGGTTCGATCATTTTCAGAAAAACAACCAATGTGCAATTATTACATGTTTCTTACATTGTTATTCATTCAAAGTATTTTTCAGACGCAATAATGATTCTTTGAAAAAGATCCACATCGGGATCGAAACGTTAGAAACATGTAATAATTGCACATTTGTTGTTTTTCTGAAAATGATCGAACCTGGCGCCGATAACATTTAAAATTTTAATTATCTAAATTTGCGATCGAGAAGAATTAACCTTTAATAAGTTATACTGTTCTGTTATATATAAGTAATGTCCGAAACTTGGTGACTTTCATTTTTTAATTGCAAAACTAATAACCGCAGAAACCTATGATGTAAATATTAACTCATCAATTTGAATGAGAAAAACATCGATAAGTAACTGTTTGACTTGCTATTTTATTGATTTTTTTAACTTCCCGATTCATAGGGAAGTTACTGTATTTATCACTGTGTCAATTTGACACCGTGGGACAGATTCAGTTCGTGAAACGAGGGACGGATTGAGGGTTAATAATTTTTAATCCTCATCCGTCCCTCGTGTCAATTTTATAAAATTTTCCTGAAATAAGTTATACTGTTCTGTTATATATAAGTAATGTCCGAAACTTTGTGACTTTCATTTTTTAATTGCGAAACTAATAACCGCAGAAACCTATGATGTAAATATTAACTCATCAATTTGAATGAGAAAAACATCGATAAGTAACTGTTTGACTTGCTATTTTATTGATTTTTTTAACTTCCCTTAGGTCCGTGAAGGGAAGGTAAGTTATACTGTTCTGTTATTTGTAAGTAAATTCTCCGAAACTTGGTGACTTTCATTTTTTTAATGCGGAACTAATTAAGAAAAAGAAAATTTAATAATGGTACAATCGATATTTAGTAAAGAATCAATGAAGAAATAATTTTCTACATTTTCTTGTCCAAGGTTATAGTATAAAAAGGATATCTCGAAATTCCTTCAATAAACTTTTATTTTTTAAATGCGAAACATATAACCGCTAAAACCGAACATGTAAATATTAACTCATCAATTTGAATGAGAAAAACATCGATAAGTAACCGTTTGACTTGCTATTTTATCGATTTCTTTTATCACTGTGTCAATTTGACACCGAGGGACAGATTCAGTTCGTGAAACGAGGGACGGATGAGGGTTAAAACCACTCGTAAAGTGGTTCCATTTGAACGATACTCCACTACTCTGATCAGTTTCTGGCAAAGCTGTTTAGCGAGTTGATTTCCTCTCGATTAATGAAGAGACACAATTCCTGTTTAATGAAAGGAAATACGATCGGCGTGTGTGTACTCGAAGAGACAGTGTCAGGGGCGTGCGCGGACAATATGGCGCCCTGACCTTATGCACACCTTGCCAGCCCCTTCTATTCAGAATCGGTGTGTCTCAATGATTGTAACACGCTCGGACAATCGCGCACACGCGTCGATGAAACACTGTGGGTGTTGGTATGTGTCTCCTACGCCTCGACGAGAATTAATGTTTCCGACGATTACGCTTAAACACCCTTCTCCGTCGCTTCAAGACGGAAATCACCTGACTGGCCGGGTTCTGTCAGTGGGTCGCTGGAACGATACAAAAATAAATAATTAATCCAATCCTTCAAGAATAATAGTTCTCTCTATCTCGATCGAGAATTGTTCGAAACTACAATTAATGTTATTGGCGCACTGGTTCGATCAATTGGAGACAATAAGAAAGTTTACATTCTTGAAAATAGAAATTGTAATTTCGGCGCACAGGTTCGATCCTATGTTACTATTTTCCTAAGCAGTTTTACAAATTAATAATTCGACGTTTCGGTCTAGGTTAAGACCATCTTCAAGAATATAATTGCGTCTGTAAAAATTGATATGAAAATATATATTTCCGTTTTAAAAAGCAAAAAGAGAACAAAAGAGAAAAATACAGAACAAAGAAACCAATGGTTTGTTGGTGCAAACTTACTTGCTTAGTAACAAATTTCATTTAGATTTAATATTTCAAACACTGATTGACCATGTGCTTAGAAAAATAGTAACGTAGGATCGAACCTGTGCGCCGAAATTACAATTTCTATTTAAAATTGGCGATCGAGATAAAAGAAAACATTTATTCTTGAAAATGGTCTAAATTCAGACCGAAACGTTGTAATAAATTTCATGTTATATTTTGCAAAATTGCTTATTGTCTCTAATATTAAATTAAAATTAAATTAAAATAATAACATTAATTGTAGTCTTTAAGAATAATCCAAAGAATTATTCCACAATATCTCGAACAGCTGGCAAGTCGTTCGTAACTCTAATACCGTTCGAAAATATAGTAGTTCTCGGTTTAGTTATAAATTCGTAGAGTCAAGTCATAAAGAACACGGAAGCATGACTCGGTTAGGCCCAATACCACGAAAAAAAAAACACCAAACCGAAAGTACAAGAAAGATTCGAAATAATGCGAACATCAGAATACTGAGAAAGAGTCTCCGGGAAAAAAAGCCGATCCAAGGAACATTCGATCCAAGAACGTCTATGCTCTCGGAACCGAGAATAGCCGGTAGTAGTAAGAATCGAAATTCCAGAGGACAGTTCGGCCCACGCGACACGATATTTATAAAGTTCGAAAGTATTCGATCAGCGGAGCGTCGGTAAGGTGTCAGGATCGCGGTCCCGTGGTCGATTCGATCACGATCGAATATTCATGAGCACGAAACACGGCGGTCGGATGACAAATAGGCGACTAATTTCACGGCGCATACCGAAACCCACACCGGCACTTGCATCTTGCTTATCAACGCTACTCGAATCCGCGCGAAAGACGAAGAGGAATCGATGGCCTGCGGCGACATCGCGTGGGCGGCAACAAACATTTATTTTCATCTAACATTCTTTTTCCGCGCGTTGTTCGAGCCGGAGAGCCACTTCGTAAAGGTCGGACACGTTAATTCCCGATGTCATTCGTCACAATCAATTTCTCCGCGATCGAGGAGACTGTGACAATTGCTGGATCCTCGTAAACAATTGTTATATAAAAGGAGAGAAGTATTCACGGATGCAGAATCGCCTTCATCGAAAATCGAGAGCAACGAGGACACGCCCCTTGAGCGAGCTCCACCCACTGGTGAAGCTATTTTAGTGACTGGCATCCAACGAAAATACAAATTGAAAATGAAGAGTCATCTGTTCACGGTTATTCACCCCAGCCGTCACTTGGTAAAGGTCAGACGCTTTAAATCCCGGTGTCATTAGTCACAATCAATTTTTCCGCGATCGAGGAGACTGTGACAATTGCTGGATCCTCGTAAACAATTGTTATGCAAAAGGAGAGAAGTATTCACGGATGCAGAATCGCCTTCATCGAAAATCAAGAGCAACGAGGACACGCCCCTCGAACGAGCTCCACCCACTGGTGAAGCTATTTTAGTGACTGGCATTCAACGAAAATACAAATTGAAAATGGAGAATCATCTGTTCACGGTTATTCACCTCAGCCGTCACTTGGTAAAGGTCAGACGCTTTAGATCCCGGTGTCATTCGTCACAATCAATTTCTCCGCGATCGAGGAGACTGTGACAATTGCTGGATCCTCGTAAACAATTGTTATGCAAAAGGAGAGAAGTATTCACGGATGCAGAATCGCCTTCATCGAAAATCGAGAGCAACGAGGACACGCCCCTCGAGTGAGCTCCACCCACTGGTGAAGTTATTTCAGTGACTGACATCCAACGAAAATACAAATTGAAAATGAAGAGTCATCTGTTCACGGTTATTCACCCCAGCCGTCACTTGGTAAAGGTCAGACGCTTTAAATCCCGGTGTCATTAGTCACAATCAATTTCTCCGCGATCGAGGAGACCGTGATAATTGTTTAAAGAGGTTCTAAGGGGGTCCGTGGTTGATCGTAAATTGCTTTTTAATTCGGTGTCGCAAGCCGCTTGTGCAGACGGTTAGACAACGATTTGTCGACTGCGAACGGAGAGGAGAGAGGCGTCGGGGATAATTAATATCGGATGGTGAACGTCCACCTAGGAGACAAATTACTTCCGCGGAGTGTCGCGGAATCGTAAACCGGCGCCAGGATCCAAGGAGTCGATCTCGGCCGAGAGATTAACCGGCGATGAACGATGGAACGACAATGGAACACGTGGGAATTGGAGAGAGCTTCTGGTAATGGTAGCCGGAGCGACGTTCAAGGGTGAGAACAAGCAGGTGGCGATTGTATCGATGAAAGCAGACTGGACTGTAACATTGCACGTTGTTTCGCGAAACTCTGTTTGACATTGGCATCAATTTCCCCGCGAGGTGTTCCTACAGATCCTTACAAACCGAGGGCAACGAGACCACGCCCATCGGAGGTATTTCGAGGAGAGACAGCAAGTATTATGATCTTTAAAGCTAGATTTTTAAGAGATCTGTTGGAAACCAGAAATCGATTATCGTAATCGTGGCATCTGCGGTAGAATTAAGTAACCGATTATGTAATGAGATGTGCGTGACTGTATACAACTGCTAGTGGTAACAGTCGTTTATATTTATCGTCGGTGAAGTAATCGTGTGTTATTCAATATATATGTAAAAGGCTCGACGAGGATTCAAAATACTGCGTATAACCAAAGTAACTACAAGATCCTTGGATCCATGGATGTCAAGAGCAACAAAGCCACGCCCCTTGAACACACTCCTCCCACTGTGCTCCCCACGGCTCTTACTATTTCGAATAGGTGGAGCATCAGATATTATAATCCACTGTAACGACTATAAAAATTGAAGATGGAGGATCATAGTGGTTGTGGAAGATAGTAGCAGGATAAACGAGGCTACGCCCCTTGAACACACTCCTCCCACTGTGGTCCCCACAGCTCTTACTGTTTCCAATGGGTGGAGCATCAGATATTATAATCCACTGTAATGACTATAAAAATTGGAGATAGAGGATCACAGTGGTTGTCGAAGATATTAGCCGGATAAACGAGACTACGCCCCTTGAACACACTCCTCCCACTGTGGTCCCCACGGCTCTTACTGTTTCCAATGGGTGGAGCATCAGATATTATAATCCACTGTAACGATTATAAAAATAGGAGATAGAGTATCATAATGGTTGTGGAAGATAGTAGCAGGATAAACGAGGCTACGCCCCTTGAACACACTCCTCCCACTGTGGTCCCCACGGCTCTTACTGTTTCCAATGGGTGGAGCATCAGATATTATAATCCACTGTAACAACTATAAAAATTGAAGATGAAGGATCATAGTGGTTGTCGAAGATCGTAGCAGTTTCCAATGGGTGGAGCATCAGATATTAGAATCCACTGTAACGACTATAAAAATTGGAGATAGAGGATCACAGTGGTTGTCAAAGATCGTAGCAGGATAATTTCATTGAAGAATCCATGGCACGATCGCGGCCAGCCATTTCTGTTCCGTTCCTCGGTCGCGGCCGGTCTGGGGGATTCCGAGTAACGAAGCTGGGACTTTCCTCGTTTCTCCGAGCGGGTGCAGCGAATCGTGTCAAGCGTGCATCGCACGATAATCGCGGGCAGTGAGTCATCCCCGCTTTCGATTAGGCTCTTCGCCTCCCAGCAGCGGGCCTCGCGTCGCTCCACGATTATTAATGCGCCGCGCTCGCGAAAAGGCGCGAGCCCATCGTCGCGGACTTTGTTTCCCACGACAATCTTGGAAAGTCATCCCTCCCTCCGTTCACAATGCATTTACATTCAATTAGGAGACGGTTGTCTTCTCAGATTACGATAATCTGGGGCCAAAGATTAACTGCTTGGCGGCCGTCCGACGCACGCGAAACCGTTCGTAGATGGTGCGATCTTTCTGGAGACAATGGACCGTGGTTGCGTAACGAATTGTCGCTCGATGACCCCTTCTTCAAAATCGTCCTGTTGCGCGTCCCTTTCTGGCAACACTATCGAGTTGTACATTGAATCCTTCAAACGTCCATTTTCTCAAACCGTATCCGTCCCTCGTGTCAATTTCACACAGTTTTCCTGAAATAAGTTCTACTTTATTTGGTTTTTTTTCAGACGCAAAAATGTCTCTCTTGATAATGCATCCACATTGGAATCGAAACGTTGAGGATGTGCTAATTATTTGCAAAGTTGTTGTTGTTTATTGATCGAGCCATTCGCCGAAATCATAGATTTATTATATATTTCAAGTGCGATCGAGAAAAGTTTTTACCTTTATAAGTTCTACTGTTCTGTAAATTTCTCCGAAACTTGGTGACTTGTTTTTTAAATGCGAAACGTATAACCGTAAAAACCTATGATGCAAATGTTAACTCATATATAGCCTTTATTGTTCCCCTAAGGGTTACAATTTCATACATCTCCTCCGTTGCCTTTCTTTCCATTTTATCTTACCGCTAAGCCTTGACTCTACTTATCTTAACTTAAATTCCTAACTTATCCTAGTCTTACATTTACTTAAACCTTACTTACAGCTAAAGATGGAGAGAAAGAGAGAAACGGCTATGTACAAAATGCAAATGTTAACTCATCAACTTGAATAAAAAACAGACATCGAAAAGTAACTGTTCACCTTGTTATTGTGTCGATTTTTTTATCACTGTGTCAATTTGACACTGTGAGATAGATTCAGATGAAGGTTAGCTGTTCAAAATCGCTGGGAAATCTGTAATTACACAACCAGATTCGAATACATAACATTTATATAAAATAAAACTGTGCTATCGGCGCTAGGTTCGATCACTTTTAGAAAACAACAAATATGCAAATTAAATATTCAAATTTCTCAACGTTTCGATCCCCATGTGGATCATTATCAAGAGACAAAAATTTTTGCGTCTGAAAACAGAAAAATAATAATACAGATTTTGAAAACCAAAAATTAATATATATTAGGTAATATAACACAGCCATTATAATTACCAAGAATTAGTAAAAATAACAACAAAAAAAAGGAAGAAAAATAAAATACATACTTGCTGTGAAAAAAGAGGACAAAAACTATTAAACACATATTGTGAGGTACATAACATTTATCGTTGCAAAATTTGTATTCTATACCCGTGTCACGTGTCGCACAACCTCTCAACCACGTTTTTCGATCCAAACAATATCGAAACAACGCTAAACTCGCAGCACTAGGCAAACTAACTTAAACGATCCCGACACAACACAATCATCCTCGCTCCACTATCAAACCGCGTAACCAATTCAACGCTGACAAAATCCGAAGTTCGTGGGTCAACCAGCTATCCGCAGATTCCCGGAACGCCAGGAGCGTTCTGGAAATTGAAAACGAAGACAGATTAGGAAAATTGGGTCGGCGGATCGCGTCGCAGCGATTCCTCGAAATCAGCCGGAGCACGACGATCCCGATCCAGAAAATCGTCGAAAATCTCGATCCTCTCGTATCTCGCTAAGTTTTCTTATTTTCTAACGAACCAGCGCGGCGACGCTGTGTGGGCGAGCGTGGGCCCGAGATCCAGAGGTGATTCAGGCTAATTACGATACACGGAGAAAACGAACGGAGAGTGAAAACGATCGCCAAGGACGAGAATTTCCTGCCGGGAAAAAGTAGAGTTTCTAATAAATCATCTATTATGTCGATGGCAAATATTTAACTTAATCTGTCCCTCGGTGTCAAATTGACACAGTGATAAAAAAAACAACGATAAAATAACAAATCAAACAGTTACTCTTCGATGTTTTTTTCATTCAAATTGATGAGTTAAGGGGGTAGGCACACCTGTTCCCAAGCTATTTATCAGTGCTACAATTAATGTTATTGGGGCACTGGTTCGATCAATTGCAGACAATAAGCAAATTTGCAAAATATCACATGAAATTTAATTCAACGTTTCGGTCTGAATTTAGACCATTTTCAAGGATGTAAATTTTCTGTATTGCGTCTGTAAGAATTCATCAAATAATTAATATATGGTTAGGTAAATGCATTCCCGAACAAGCAGAAAACACTAAGGTTGTAACCGGACTATTTAATCCCTTTTCTTTTCTATTTAACCCGTTGGATGAAGGGATAAATGTAGACAATACAGCGTCTCAATCGGTACTGCTGTGAAACACAGGAGTGGCAATTGATCCCGTATGTCAGGAAAATGTTTTCAGTTGCATACAGATCTACTTACACAGAATCGGCAGAGCACGATAACGTGGTCATGGCAATTCTATGGCAATCTGAATGCTCCTGGAAGAGACTTGTTGTCTTCACTTACTGCAACTAACAATTCTCAGCAGGGCAGGTAGACGTGCCGTGGAGAGATGTCCGTGGAGCAAGTGTTCCAACAAGTTAATCTCTCTTTCCTTCTTTTGTTTGAAACGCAGGATTCAGAGCAGACAATACAGCGTCTCGATCGGTATTGCTGGATGATTCCAGGAATGGCAATCGATCCCGTATGTCAGTAAACGTTCACAGTTGCACGCAGACTTACTCACTCAAAATCGGCAGAGCACGGTAACGTGGTCGTGGCGATTCTGCGGTAATCTGGATGCCCCTGCTAATTGTACGATTGAATCCACTGAGTTCTTGCTAGAAAATCCCACTAGACACTACAGCGTCTCGATCGGTATTGCTGGATGATTCCAGGAATGGCGATCGATCCCGCATGTCAGTACACGTTCACAGTTACACGCAGACTTACTCACTCAGGATCGGCAGAGCACGATAACGTGGTCGTGGCGATTCTGCGGTAATCTGGATGCCCCTGCTAATTGTATAGTAGAACTTCTTGGATAGTGACAATATAGATCTAACACCGGGTTGGTTACGAGACCCGATGTCCCTGTTGAAAAGGATTCGTGCCTCCAGGCACTGGATGGCGGAAAGGTGATAACAAAACTAAATAATTGTTGGAGATTTAAATCGGGTAGAACAAAAATATATTCTATCAATTAGGAGTATACAAGTGAAATCCACTGGAACCCTTCCACAATGGATTGTACCGTTATAATAATAAGGTCGTTGTCACTCGCTATGACAACACGCGAGTATATAGCGACGTCAACACCTAAAAGAAAAGCGACGACCGCGAGACGGATACCCAAACTTCCTCGAATTGGAATGGTTATAAGAAACTGAAATCGCATGTACCAGTTCACGAGGTTCTCATTCGCTTTTCGGAAGATTTTCGCACTATCACTCTTACTGATGCACACATTTTGAGAATGCGTTATTTAAATACACATTACAGATCAAATTAATGAACATAGACAACCGATCGGTCTTGCCGGACAATTCCGGGAAGGGCAATCAGCTTCTACTCACTAAATGATTGTACTTTCGAATGAAAACAGACAGAGAGTCTAGGCAGAGCACAAAATCGTGGTCATGGCGACTCTCCCTGTCCAAACGAGTATGCTCTTAGCAGGATCAATTGAAATAAACCTCGTTAAGAACCAGGCTAGCAAACTCAGGCAAACGATCGGTCTTGCCGGATATTTCCGGGAAGGGCAATCGGCTCCTTCTCTACTAGGCGATCCAAAACGTGGCGGAATAAATTACAAATATCTAGGCAGAGCACGGAAGCGTGGTCATGGCGATATGTGAATTTTTCCAACTGTCCATTCCGAGCAGAATTCACTATGTGAATTCAGTAGTGTATCTTTCGATATATATTTGATTATAAATATCAAATAACACGAACCCACTCTGGATTCTATGCCTCCCTCCGACAAATGGAACCTCTGAGCGACTCTATTCACAATTCTACTTGCCCTCGAAATAGCAAGGAAAACAATTCAACAATATAATTCGGATGTACCAATAATTCACACAATAAACTTTTCATGACATGCATGGAACACAATCACGGCAAAGTGCCTCTCTCTCAATAATGTATAAACCGCAAAATAAGTAGAGCTATGTAGCTCTATAGAACAATCTCGAATTCTAAATTAAATCGCAATATCACACAAGATAATACTCGTTAAATCTTTCAATATTATTACACAATAGAACTCAAGTTGCCCTTCACATGGGCTTACACTGTAATCTCAATGTATTGTATTCACACAACGTAGAATGCAATTTATTCGATTTTCAATCTCGAATGAAATCTCTAATATAACGCAAAACTATTTGCTCTCACGTCAACTCACGACTTATAAATATCGAAACTATTATAATTTATTAATTATATCTTCATTGCAAAATTATTTCAATTACAATAACTTCCCCATAAATCTGGAAGTTAATAAACTCAGAAATCCTTTCGTTATACGAACTTTTGGAACAACCTTTTGAAAGGCTTCAATTTCAATTTGAACCGATTGCCTACTTGGCAATGTGCGAATATTTTAATATATATACTACGCGACTATGCGAGAGCGCTCTGACTAGAGCGTGTTATCTGGATCGTATCCAGTCGCAGAGTGATTAATCTGCTCCTCGCATCGACCTCCTTTGATCGTGATCGAGAGGGGATCGATGCGTGCGCATCTTATTTGATGTATATCACATCTGCGATCCTTATCTATGACAAGGATCATGCACGACGTCACATTCATCGCGGTGGGGATTGATATCGAATCGCACGACATCTTGGTGTGTAACCAGGACGGTTACAAGGTATTAAAAACGACTACAGTCTAAAGTAGAGCGAAAATCGAGAAAAACATCCACAGATTCCGATATAATTTTCTATCACGAAAAAACTTTTTTGACTCGTAAGATGTGGCACAGCGCGGTGCAATTAACTTTCCTCTGTCAAATGAACCCTTGTGTGAACCATGTTTCGACATAAAATCTAGTAAGATTCTAGTTACTTGCTAGTTATGTCACGTGGTGTGCCTAGTCCCTTAACATTCCCATGTTAGGTTTTTGCCAATTATATGTTTCGCATTTAAAAAATAAATGTCACCAAGTTTTCGACGAATTTACTTACAAATTACCGAACGGAATAATTTATATTCTCTATTTTTAACGATCGTAAATTTTGTATATGCACTATATGATATCGGCGCTACAGGTTCAATCACAAATACAAAAATTAGCAATTTTACAGTATTATAATTTCAACGTTTCGGTTCAGTTTGAAATTATAATACTGCAAAATTGCTAATTTTTGTATTTGTGATCGAACCTGTAGCGCCGATATAAAAATCCAAAATTAGCAATTTTGCAGTATTATAATTTCAACGTTTCGGTTCAGTTTGAAATGATAATACTGCAAAATTGCTAATTTTTGTATTTGTGATCGAACCTGTAGCGCCGATATCATATAATGCAGGTATAACTTATAAAGGTAAAATTTGTTTTCGATCGCACTTGAAATATACATATAATAAATTTATGATTTCGGCGCATGGTTCGATCAGTAAACAAACACTTATTATATTATGCTATAACTTATTTCGAGAAAACTGTGTCAAATTGACACGAGGATTAATAATTTTTAAATTAAAGTTTTCGGCGCAACGGTTTCGATCAAAGAGTTTCTAATGTTCGATAATAATTCGGAAGTCGCGTTGCGAGAAAGCGAAGAATTTCGATTAGAGTTCAACGATATCACAGTTGGAGAGCTAAAGGGTTAAACGCGTTAGGGGTTCCAGTAATTACATTGGGCGTTTCGTTATCCTGCACAATGCCACGGGCTCCTCCGCCGTTGTAATTAACCGGCGTAACTCATCCGGTCGCGCATCAGAAGAATAATGAACGACGGCATCCCGTGGTACAGAACGCCGCTTCTCCGGCTGATTAATTCATAAGTTAAAATCCTCGCGGGGGTTCGGTCGCCCCCGGACAAAAGGATGATGGATTCGTGTCAGCTGGTCGGAATAGGGCTCGATAAACCACCGCTTAAAGTCCTTCTCGAAACAAAAATAATACCCCCCTCGAGGAACCTTGAACTCGTGCTTCGAAACTGCTCCTTTTCATCTGGTCGGTCGTTGATAAAAGAAAAATTACGTTTGTTACGACGCACGACAATCCACCGTGTGATTATTCCGTCACGTTCTTGGTTCTGTGCCCTGCGTTCAAATAATTGATGATCCATATTGAAGAGATCCGAGAAGATCGTTTCACGGGCTCGCCAAGACATTCTCACAGGTGTTCGAACAGGTCCGCTTTGGTAGTTCTCAGAACCGAGCTTGTTCCACTTAGCATTGGTCCGCATTGCCAGGAAACTTTGCTCGCTGTCGTTCTCGCTGCACTCGACGATCTCGCAGACGGATTTCGGCCAGTGTCGAAAGAAACAGTAACACTGAAAGCTACCGAGCATAACGTACTAAAATATTTTTTGTTTTTAATCATTATTCTAATGAACCTTTTACCAACGTGTCCGTGACACTTTTCCGATTAAAATGAGACCAAACACGACACAGTTTGGATTATTTGTATTTGTTTATTTTATGTAGAATGTGATAATAGTTATTGTTACAGAATGAATTTAGACATCAGTTTAGATAATCGATGTTCAAATCGAATGAATTGTACAATTAATTTGCTTCGAAGTATATTTTGTTTGTACTTATTTCAATCAGAAAAACATGTCCAACATGTTAATAACAGTTTCGTAAGAATAATTAAGAAGAAGTTTCGTTATTAACATTTCTTCGAACTTTCAATATTTCGAATATCTGCAGTGAAACAGAAAGTTCACATTTCGAGAAGTAGAGGGAACATTTTTAAATTAATGTTTTCAGCGTAACTGTTTCGATCAATTTTTAATCAAATAGCTATTTTGCAAATATGCCTACCGTTTCGGTTCAAGTTGGCACCTTTATCAAAGGTAAATTGCGTCGAAAAACCATATATATATATATATATAGAGTTGATCTTATGAAACAATTAAGGAAGCTTAATTTGTTTCCACCTTTAAATATCAGATCATTGCTTTGTGAACCGAATATTGAGGCATGTTATTTTCTTTTCAAGTTTTTCAAGCAATGCAATTTAAAGATTTAAAGTTATGTACTTAATATGTTATATACTTAATGTGTTCTACTGTACCTACATTACTAATGTTCAAATGTAAGATGTATATTACTAATGTATAGCTTTATAACCCCCTATGGGGAGTTCTAATTTAGCTTTCAATAATAATATATATATATATATATATATGTATATAATGAAAAGTATGTAATATAGATGGATTGAAGAAGAAGAAACTTTACTTATTATTATTATTATTTATTATAGACGGACTGAAGCCCTTTTACATAAGTATTTTTTACAATATCAAAGAAAAAAAATATAAAAGAGAAATAAAAGAGAAACTTATGTGTTTCAAACACTGCACTGATTTGATTTGAATTGTATGAGACACTGGTTGGAAAGTAGAGGAAAGATTCGATGTCTCGAATTCAGAGAGCAAGCACAGCACCTTGCTCGGTTCTGCCTCGATTCCTGGACGGTGAAAATTTTTGTTCGAGCGCCTCGTTTCCCAGAGACTCGTCACCGGGATGATAAATGCGGAGGCTAGCGGCTGCGCCTTCCTCCGTCGCAGCCTAACGACATTAATAATGAATCACGCCGCGATTTTGCTAGGTTTTACGATCGCGAATGTCCGCCGGTGGGCGGTCGTCGAAGGTCTCCGCGGTGTCGCGAAACCGATTTGCGCCGATTTTTCCGTCGCGAACGGAATTAATGTCCGTCGAGCTCCCGACGGGCTGACGTTAATTGCCACCGGTCGACAAAGTGGCTCCGCAATCGAGTCTGCTATTCCCTCGATCCTCCCAGCGTTACCAAATATTCGCGCTAACAATACAAATTATTCGTGTTGCAAAGCATTAATGCTTAACTTAATTAAGTTGTACTTTTTACCGAACATGTGAAAGTCCAGTTTTAATACTTTGAATCAAAATTGAAACTGGAAAGTTTGAAGGAAAATTATTCTACCACAAGAAACATTTATAATTTGCTGATTTGATAGATTGATGAAAATATTAATCTAGCTACCTACTTTTACATGAAACAACTTAGCCGTTTTTTAGAGGCTTATAACTCGGCACTGGAGGGAGATGGAGAGATGTAATTTCGTACATTTGTTAAATGCTATCATGTCTCGTTATTGACAAAACATTAATCTTCCAATATTAGTAAGTTCCGGAGATGTACGACCTCAAAAATCGCTAAATTTCTCACTGACTGACTGACTGACAGATCGTCAAAACCTTTTGGGTACTTCCCATTGACCTACAACCTTGAAATTTTGTACATACGTCCACCATAACAAACATTCAAAGGAATAATTATCAAAGTTTGAAATTTTACACCTTAAAGGGGTTGTATTGAAAAAAAAAAGATAACGATAAGGTTGCCAGACTTGTTCCCCCACTCTACCTTCCTTCTCTGTCATGCATGTGTCACAATGATCACTTAAATATGTAGTCCGATACTGGCAGAGATAGGGAAACCTATTAGCCAAGAACAATAGTGGCCGAGGGACAAGGAGAGCACTTTCCCTGAATGCGGAAAGCGGAGCAGGGAAAGTGCCACTGCTTTTCGGGGGCGGATTGGGAAGGGTCCCAAAAGGTCCCTGGCGATGGGGGTCTATAGGGTATAGGCGGTAGACTACTTTTAGGTAATGACAATCCCTGTAGGCCAAGAACAGGTGTGGCTTAGGGGCACATAAGGCATCGGCATTATGAAATGCGAAAAGCGATACGATGCCGATGCCATATGTGCCAATAAGGGGTGAGGAGAAGGTCAAACGGACCTGGGCGGTGGGGGTTTAGTGAGTATGGCGTTAGACTCCGTACAAGCGAATGATAATCCCGCCAATACCATCCGAGGGGGGAGCCGAGTCTCACACTACCCTCCCCGAACAACATCGTAGGGGAGGGTGTCCGCAAGAGGATTCCCCCACCGCCCTTAAACAAAAAAAAATATGTAATGATAATCACTAAAACAGATAAAGAGAAAATGATTTCGGCGCAACGGTTCGATCAAAATAAACAATTAAAGCAATTTTACAAATAAATTTACACTTTCTACGTTTCGATCCTAATTTGGTCTATAAAGCAAGTTAGTAACAGCATATAATACTTAATTTTGAATAGATGGTGTAATTTTCCAATATCATAACCGTTCCTCTGTGGTATATTTTCAGACGCAGTTTTTTCCGCTTTCGTGAAAATGATACAAATTAGGATCGACAGAAACGTAGAAAGTGTAAATTTATTTGTAAAATTGCTTTAATTGTTTATTTGATCGAACCGTTGCGCCGAAATCATTTTCTCTTTATCTGTTTTAACCATCTTACGATCGATAACTTTAACAACATTGATAATCATTAAAGGCCAAGAACAGGAGTGGCAAAGAACATGTAAGACCCCCACTATCAAGTAATACGAGTAGCGGTTCGATAGTGGGGGTAGCATGTCAATTAAGGAGGTGAGAAAGGTTCGCGGAGGACCTGGGCGGTGGGGAGTTTAGTCGGTATGGCGATAGACAGCATTTATGGCTATGATAATCTCCTCAATTCCATCTTGAAGGGAGAGCCGAATTCGACATTACCCTCTCCAACCACCAGCGGAGGAGACGGTGTCCGTACAAGGATTCCTCCACCGCCTTTAAACAAAAAAAAAGGTAATGATAATCACTAAAGGCCAAGAACAGGAGTGGCAAAGAACATGTAAGACCCCCACTATCAAATAATACGAGTTCGATAGTGGGGGTAGCATGTCAATTAAGGAGGTGAGAAAGGTTCGCGGAGGACCTGAGCGGTGGGGAGTTTAGTCGGTATGGCGATAGACAGCATTTATGGCTATGATAATCTCCCCAATTCCATCTTGAAGGGAGAGCCGAGTCCGACACTACCCTCTCCAACCACCATCGGAGGAAATGGTGTCCGTAAGAGAATTCCTCCACCGCCCTTAAACAAAAAAAAAAGGTAATGCTAATCACTAAAGGCCAAGAACAGGAGTGGCAAAGAACATGTAAGACCCCCACTATCCAGTAATGCGTGTAGCGGTTCGATAGTGGGGGTAGCATGTCAATTAAGGAGGTGAGAAAGGTTCGCGGAGGACCTGGGCGGTGGGGAGTTTAGTCGGTATGGCGATAGACAGCATTCATGGCTATGATAATCTCCCCAATTCCATCTTGAAGGGAGAGCCGAGTCCGACACTCTTCAACCACCATCGGAGGAGATGGTGTCCGTAAAAGGATTCCTCCACCGCCTTTAAACAAAAAAAAAAAAACAAAACAGAAGCTAATGATAGTCCCCCTAATTAAATCAGAGGGAGGAGCCGAGTACCACACTACCCTCCAAAACTTACATCGAAGCGGAGGGTGTGCGTAAGAGCATTCCCCCAGCGCCCTTAAACAAAAAAAAGAAGAGAGAGAGGGAAACCTTTGCAACGACGCGCTAATTCGCGAAGCAATTGCTCTCGTACAAATTAATTTGCAGTTTATCCGTATCAAAGCGGACGTTCTCGCGTGGTTTGATCCGCCGCGGCGGGGAAACTGGTAATACTCGGGGAAAAATGGTTGGTCGACGGCTTGGTCGGACGAGGAGGACGCTTAGTCGGGTAGCTATAAAGACAAATAGTGGCGAAACGAGCCCAACGAGGCCTAATGACGCGTATTTGCATCGGTCATTAAAACGGCCGAGAAACTGTTGGTCCCCGCGGTGGTAATTCCGTCGTCGTCGGCTGGACAAAAGGAGGCGCGCCGCTCTCCCGCTCGAGCAAAACGCTTATCGCGGCTCGTGAAAGCCCGTTTTCTTGCGCAACCGGCTCGCCTCTTCTGGTTCGCACTCTTTTCGCGAATGAGTACGGGCCCGACCGATTGCGGACGTTGCCGTCGCTTATGATAAAATCGGTCGTTAACACTTCGACTACCGCGTCGGTCATATGCGACACCATTCGTCGTCTATCTTGAATAATTAATTTTCTTCACGATACACTGGGACCGAGTCTCGTTGGAATTTGTACGATTCGAGAGAGAATGATCCCAGAAAATGTTTCTATAACTTCGCGAATTATAAAAGAGGAAAGGTGAAAGCGGTAGTTGCGGTGTCAATAAGGATGGGTAAATAAATATTGTTGGAGTGTACAATTGAAGTAAAACTTATAATAAATTTGATGATATCGGCGCCAGGTTCGATCATTTATTGAAAAAGTAACAAATGTGCAATTATTTAATCATGGTTCTAACGTTTCGATCCCGATGTGGATCTTTTTCAAAGAGACATCTTTGCGTCTGAAAAATATGTAGAAAAATATAATATGATAAATATTTTTCTACATATTTTCCAGACGCAAAAATGTCTCTTTGGAAAAGATCCACATCGGGATCGAAACATTAGAAACATGATTAAATAATTGCACATTTGTTGTTTTTTCTATAAATGATCGAACCTGGCGCCGATATCATCAAATTTATTATATGTCTTAATTTCGATCGAGAAGAATTTACCGTTTGAAGTAAAACTCTATGTATACTCAAGAATATTGTTACAATGTAACGGGTGGTGTACTGTTGATATCGGCGATGTCAATTTAGGCAGGATATACCTGCTGCTGTTGTCTATTAGCTGTTTTATAATGAAGTTATTTTTCAAAGTTACCTATTCCACTAAACTGATTTATTCCACTGAAAATCATATCCCCTAACATGTACACCGAGGTGCACAGAGCAGACGGAGGAGTAGGGATTCTTTTTACCTGAGTTTGATGCAGGTCTGTAGGACAACGTGAAGGAATCTAGGGCCCAGGGACAATCATTCCGAGTTAGCCTGTTGTGTCAGCCATTTCAATAGTTTTATCTATTCCTGTGTGCAACATTCAATAATATCTCACACTGTATACACTCAGATTCCTCAGTGGTGGAGTGTCAGATAGACAATAATTATCTAGAGTTATATTTGATTCCTCGTATCTCGGTTTACCAACAAATATCGTTGTACAGATTTTGCTAGATCATCCCTCGACGAATCATGAGCTCCCAGGACTCGCCGACTGGGAAGAAAGGAGACTACCGAGCAATGAGTCACCTGCTTAATAATCGCTAACGAGGATTGACATTGATTCGTCCCCAATTGCACGAAGGGATGAGGCATCGCCGCGAACTCCGGCGTTCCGCGCGATCATTCGAACGAAACGTCGGAGCACGCCGCCGGGGTCGTTCCGGTTCAAGTGTTAACGAATCCACGCGCGGGATAATTAGGATGTCGCCTAGACCGTTTATTTTCGTCGGCGGCGGAGACAACTAGAAAAGACATCGAGGATAAGAGAGGGGTGGGTTTTACGGGCGGAACGATGCTGCCCCGATAAAACGGGTCTCCCCGGTTTCAATCGTCGCGTCTGGACCTAATCTTGACTAACCGTTGATTGCTGTTTATGGTCGCGGGCGAATTCAGTCGCGCCCGTTGCGAAAATTCTTCGGTTTAATTAAGGCCGTCAACCGCGACCGCGTCTTTCCACGATGAGATAATTACGACCACGGGATCACCGTTTTATTGTGCCGGCGGTATTAATTATTGTTAAATAACCGACTCGGGTGAAAAGCGTCTGGCGACGTCGCCGCAATTTGTCGGACACCGTGTTCCCCATCGCAGCGTGCATTTCTGCTTTCTTGTGTTTTTCATTTTATACATTATTTTGTACATTAATATATATGACTAGCTTTTCCTCGCGGCTTCGCTCGCACAGGAAACTGTTTAATGCCCTTAAAAATTTATATTGTTTCTCCGTAAAACCTTTTAACCCTCCATTCACCCCTAAGAGTTTTAATTTTGTCACATCGCCATCTTAGATTTCAAAATTGATGCCATTTTTGTAATTAACGTCCCTAAACCTCAATAACAACATCCATACCGATTTTTAGGCTTATTCACACCGTTTTATCCCATTTGTCGAATATAAATTTGAATTTAATTTAGAAGGAGTTGATTCTTGAAAAACCACCACGTATCTAAGGGTTAAGATTATTTGGTTTATACTTATAGTACCTCTTTATATACTACATAAATAAAATATTTCTCATACAAACGTTGCAACCCCTTTTCACTCCCTTAGGGGTTGAATTTTTTAAAATGACGAAATACGTGTTTCATTAATTATATCAAAGAGTATTGAGACTAAGTATCAAGCAAATCTGACCACAAATAAAATATTCCTCGTACAAACGTTGCAATCCCTTTTCACCCCCTCAGGGGTTGAATTTTTTAACATGCCGAAATAGGTGTTTGATTAATTATGTCAAAGAGCAATAAGCCAAGTTTCAAGCAAATCGGATCGCGAACAAAATATTCCTCATACAAACGTTGCAACCCCTTTTCACCCCCTTAGGATTCGAAATATCCTTTCTTATCCCTTGTATAGATCATAAAGGAAACCTCTGTGCAAATTTTCAGCTTTCTAGGTCCAAGGGTTTAGCCTGGGCTCCTTGATAGGTGAATAATTCAGAACATCATTTTTATATATAGAGATTTTTGGGAATAGAATGCACAGGTACAGCTGCATTAATTAATTAAATAGCCAATCGTGTGATATCCTTTAAATTAGACAAATTTTCTGTATCTGATTGAGTCGGAATTTCGAATGGCGACATATCGTACTTGTACTTAATCAAACATCAAACGAGCACCAACTACGAGCGACTGTTAGCGCTTCCACCACCTACATTCGTTTCAATCAACTTCCAACGATCGTACTTACCAGTTCAGCCCCGAGCAACATGGAGTGTCGCGAAGCACAGCAATTATTCGGAATATATTCCGTGGATTTTTCCCGTCGCGTCGTCGTCGGTTCCGACGCCGCTGGGAATATTCCTTGCGGCGTATTTCCAGCGACGACGACGGATGCAAACGATATGGTAGCAAGGGGCTTAATGGCGCGAGATACATCTCCGAGTCTGTGCAAAAAGGAGAGGTCGAGCGCGTTCTCGCATCCTGCGGACGTAAGGAGAGAGAAGTCGCGCGATTCGAGAAGGGAGATCGGGGCCGACGATAACGCGCGGTCCGCCAACGATTCCCGCTTGTCGTCGCAACGACGAGCCTCCTCCCGTTTAGCCTTACGGCCCTAATTCGCGTCTAGCCGCGATAATTAGTCCACTCGAGAACGTCTGACGACCGTTGCCGCCTCCCAACCCCTCTCTCTCTCTCTTGTTCTCGCACACGAATTTTCGCTATTGCGCGCCCTTTGATCGCGAAGGACGCGTTCCTACGCCTATGCAGATTTATACGACAGAAACACGCGCACACTGACTCCCATTAACACCAGGGTATAAATTACAAACAAAAATGGCTGGAAAAGAGAAATCTTCTCATTTTACAAAGTAATGTAGAACAGTCACTCTTAGTGCACCGCGAACGTACTGTTAATAGGCAAACACTCTTAAAAAGACGATAGGTTTTTCAATATTGGACCATACTGTGGGTATGGTTTTGGGAAATGAATGTAGTGAGAATGCGGTGTAAGTACAAATGTGAAAGATAATCTATGTTATGTTATTGTCATAGACTAAACGTGAGGAGAGAGAGAGTGATGAGCGTATGGAAGGAGAGTCTGTTGTCAACCGCCGAAGAGTGTTGTTGTGCTAGAGCGATAGTAGAGATACGAGAGAAAGAGTAAGATAGAAAGAGAGACTAATATAATATATATGCGAGAGCATATGGTGCAAATAATTATTTCATTTATATTACGGTGTTCGTACATGTTAACTTTTTTGTCTCAGTAAAATATATAATATCTTCTTGCAAATCCACGCGAATTTATTGTGTTAAATCCACACATACGACATTTCTTCTTTTTATTTTTGAGAAGTTAAAAGATGACGTGAAAAAGAAATTTTTAAAGAATTGCAATTCAACGGAATCGCGAAGAACATACTAAACATTGTATTTTACAACTTTTTTTATGCCTATGTGGAGAATGTAGAACATACGATTTTTATAAAAATTGTATGTAAATTATAAGTAAATCTATATAAATGTACCCAATTTATACGATTATTTAGGTGGTTCGGAACCCACCATAAACAGTCGGTCCCGCTGAAAAGGCGATGGTGAGAGTGAAAAGAGGGGGAAGAGGATTGGTGAATGAATTTGAAACCCTGAGGGGACCAAATATCACGTTACATATGATTATTTAAAATTTTCCCACAAATTTTATATAAATTGTAACTAAATCTATATAAATTTACCCAATTTATATGATTATTTAAAATTTTCCCACAAATTTTATATAAATCGTAACTAAATCTATATATCCAATTTATATGATTATTTATGATTTTCCCTCAAATTTTATATAGTTATAATAAATAACTAAATCTATATAAATTTACCCAATTTATATGATTATTTAAGATTTTCCCTCAAATTTTATATAAATTGTAACTAAATCTATATAAAATCCAATTTATATGATTATTTAAGATTTTCCCTGAAATCTTCTATAAATTATAACTAAGCGTATCAGAGTCGTCAAATGAGAGGAGGGAAGCACGAATTGAGAGGGAAACTTTTTCCCCTGAATTCGTGCTCCCACCCCTCGTCTGACGACTCTGATCCTGACGCCAGTAGTCATTCGTAACAAGATGGAAGATCCAGGGAAAGTTGTGTCTTCTCGAAGGACTGCCTCAATCTCCGCCTCCTTGGCTGTTCCACCAAGTTTTCTCAGGTGTCATCAGTCGCAGGCTTGCAAAACAGATCGTCGAACACGCGCGTCGATCGTCGCGGTGTCACTGGCACCGGTGAATTGCAAAACAACATCTGAAGTGGGCCGATCGGCGGAATTCTACGTTCCTATTGCTCCACATTCACCCGAGAACCTGAAATTCTGCTGGACACAGCTCGCCTTGTTCGCCGATTTGTTTACGCCCGGTGTCGAAAACAGGAAATAACAACGCGGTTTCCTTGTCTCCGCGATGTCGTAACACTACGCGTCGTCTCTCCGATTTCATTCCGATCAGTGAACTCGCGTGAACCCGTAAAACAACAGCGACGCTTTCCTCGTGCGATTCCTGCTCGAGATTGATTGCTCAGCGCCTTAGTAAGCTGTTTTTCAAAAGGTATAGCGTGAAATACGCACGAATAAACGTGGAAAGTAGATTTCTTCCATATTCTGCTATGCGGTCAATTGTGTGCACAGCTGACGAGCTTGGGACTTGCTATTTTAGTCCGATGATTGGGAAACATTTTTAAAAAAATTGTAATTTCTCGTGTGCTCAGGGTACGTAAAAATTCTAGAACAAATTCAGTGGTACTTCTTCGAGATCCTAGTTGAAACCATAAAAGTTCAAATGCTTGCAACTTGTTGGCGATGGGATAAAATAATTATATGCACTTCACAAACCACTGGACTGTATAATATAAATGTACGTATATTTGATCTAAATATAGATATACAAAAAGGAGCAAGAGCGACGCGACAGACAAGACTGTTGTATAAAAACTTCCTAAGCGATACAGGTGACGAATAAGAAGGTCTTCGTTGTCCGTCTCGTATTTATAGTCTACGTCACAGATCGTATTTACATGTGCGCCATCCATCAAACGACCTGTCAATGATAAATCAATTCCTGGAAGCTTCTGATAATCGTGTTGATAATTCAGTTTCCTGTTTTTAGTATTCGTTATGGATATTACTTTGGTTCAACACAACTTAAGGGGGTAACCCCTGAATATTACTAGATTTAACCCTCATCCACACGACGTGGTACCCGGGTACCTATTTCAAATTCATTTAGAATAGTACAAAAAATTACCCGTGTGGATGAGGGTTAAGGGTAACAACAGAGGCTGCACAAAGGTTCATTTGATAGAGGAAGGATGATCCTAGGACGCTCAGCTCACGATTTAACGAGATTATGTTTATATTTAATAATATGAGCGTCCAAAGTAGGGGAAAAAATCAACAACGAATCAACGAACTGATCTATGTAATTGGTCAATCGATAAGTGGCGGCAAATATGAATCCTTTGAAGTCACCCAAACAACACTGTGGTTGTTGAAATACCAATATGAAATTGGTAATAAATTAATCGACATTCAATATGCTTTTTCTTAAGAATTATATTATTCGGAAAGTGATTGAAGCAGCCAAGTTCCGACGGAACATTCGACGAGGTTAGAGAGTCTCGATCGCGATCAAAGATCCAAACTGGCCCGACCAGGCAGAAAGGAGCAGACAGCTCTGCAAGCTGAAGTCGACACCGAGGAGGAATGGGAAAATTTGTTAAATCGCAAGGGTCTGATTCTAGCAGACATCTATTCCGAATGGTGTGGCCCTTGCATAGCGATGGTGAGTACCTTGAGAAAGATCAAGATGGAGTTCGGCGGGGAAGCGATCAACTACGCGATCGTCAAGAACGACAATATCGCCGATATAGAGAGGTTCCGTGAAAGAAGCGAGCCTGTGTGGATGTTCATCCAAGACGGGAAAATGGTGAACCTAGTTTTCGGCGCGAACTGTCCTAACTTGAGGAAACTGCTCACTCAGGAGATTCGGAGAGTGCAGGCGAACGAAGAACCGGAAATGAGGTTGAGCGTGAGCACTAGGACGCCGATGGAGGAGGTCATGTGGAAGAAGGAGGAGGCCATTAGGTTCTTCCCATAATTATATTGTACTAGCTTTTCCCCTCGGCTTCGCTCGCACAGGAAACTGTTTAATGCCCTCGAAAATTTAGATGGTTTACGTTGCAACCCCTTTTCACCCCCTTAGGGGTTGAATTTTTTAAAATGCTGAAATACGTGTTTGATTAATTATATCAAAGAGCAATAAGTTTGAAGCAAATCGGATCGCGAACAAAATATTCCTCATACAAACGTTGCAACCCCTTTACACCCCCTTAGGGGTTGAA
The DNA here is from genome assembly GCA_916610235.2 of Lasioglossum morio. NCBI lineage: Eukaryota > Metazoa > Arthropoda > Insecta > Hymenoptera > Halictidae > Lasioglossum > Lasioglossum morio. The sequence goes on from OU744323.1 coordinate 2,598,608, forward strand.
TTTTTTAAAATGCTGAAATACGTGTTTGATTAATTATATCAAATAGCAATAAGTTTGAAGCTCATCGGATCGCGAACAAAATATTCCTTATACAAACGTTGCAACCCCTTTTCACCCCCTTAGGGGTTGAATTTTTTAAAATGCCGAAATACGTGTTTGATTAATTATATCAAAGAGCAATAAGTTTGAAGCAAATTGGATCACGAATAAAATATTCCTCATACAAACGTTGCAACCCCTTTTCACCCTCTTAGGAGTTGAATTTTTTAAAATGCTGAAATACGTATTTGATTAATTACATCAAAGAGCAATAAGTTTGAAGCAAATCGGATCGCGAACAAAATATTCCTCATACAAACGTTGCAACCCCTTTTCACCCCCTTAGGGGTTGAATTTTGAAATATCCTTTCTTATCTCTTGTATAGATCATAAAGGAAACCTCTGTGCAAAATTTCAGCTGTCTAGGTCCAAGGGTTTAACCTGGGAGTTGGTAGGGGAATAAGTCAGAACATCATTTTTATATATAGAGATAATTAATGACCGCTAGGCATTCGAATAATTCAGAGTGATACCTCTATTTTATCTCTGAACTTAAGATGGTTCTATTGCTGTTTGGAACTTTACTAATTTAAAACAAATGAGATTTTCTTATTAACACTAGAACTACCGGACCAGTCAGAATGACTGGTGCGAACTGTTTTCGATTCGAAATATTAGTATAAATGTGTTTTGCCGAGAAATTTCTTCAGCCAACTTCTCTGTTGGAGTACATATTTAAATAAAACTTGCACGAAATCGAAATAAATGGTATATTGTCGTTATTATAAGGCAATGTATGCCAACTGCGTTTAGTGCTCGGTAGTTCTAGTGTTAAATTGAGGCCAAGCACGATACAATTCGGATCACATTTACTTGTTTAATTCTCGATAAGGAAAAATTAAAAATTAACCTCTATTACCTGAATCGATATCTGAATTCTTGAACAGATGATTTTTTTTATGAAACCCCAAATGGCTGTGCATGCTAACATTACAAGGACAACTTATAGACTAGAATTGAACAATATAATGAACATTTTTGAGTACAATATTAACATTAGAGAAATAAGCAGTGGGACTTCAGGAATGTATGTATATAAAATAGGGGGCAAAGAGTTGGTCCGCACAAAAAGGAATCTATTGTATAGGGTGGAAAGTATCCCTTGTTGCAATTGAACAGACGGTTCGCTTTGTAATAAAAATGGATTGTACGGTCCTCCAGTTGAACAGAAAAGAAAAACGTGGCAAAATCGATCGTAATTCGATGCGGAGGTATTTTAACTAGAATTTCGTTTCAGCAGCTCCCGGATTTCGCGAAAGACTTTATCGCCGCGTTTATTTGTCTCCGGTCCGTATCGATGCACTCGCGAGCAACGTGCGCGCAAGCAACGTCGCCTATAAATAATTTCGAAGTTTATTCTATCCGTGTCTATTTCGAGTGCGAGACACGTGAGTCTCGTCGCCGAAGTTCGCGAAACGGTTCCGAGCGGGACTCACGTGTCGCATGTAGCCATTCACACGTTCAAAGACATGTTCGCGAATCGGCCTCGATCCGCAAAGGAAAACTTCGCTAAAATGTTAATTAAAATGATGCTCACTTTAGAGAATGTCCGTTTAATGGGATAGGCACACCACGTGACATAACTAGCAAGTAACTAGAATCTTACTAGTAAGTAAATTCTAGAAAGTAAACCACAATATGGTTTTTTAAAAAAATATTATACATATATTATTTTTCAGAAAAAAATGTCTCTGAGAAAGATCCACACAGGGATCGAAACGTCGAGAAACTTGTTTAAATAATTGCACACTTGTTGTTCTCTAATATAAATGATCGAACCTCGCGCCGAAATCATCAATTTCATCAAAGTTATTTGTTATCTGTTATTTGTCCTTATACGAGCATATTTTGAGCTGCACAAGGGTTCATTTGATAGAGTTCTTATAAGTCAAAGAAGTCTTTTTGTGATAGAAACATACATCGGAATCTGTGGATGTTTGAATTTTGAAATATTTATGGTACATGGCTAAACACTTTTTGACGAAACCTTCAATAGCAACAGCAATTTTCGTTGTGAACCAACAAGTCACCCTCATTAACCTTATATAATAGTTTCATTTAAGATTGTAATGTAAAAAAAAAATTTCTGTGCTTTTTTTTGGTGCAGCACAATTATTGAAAATCCTATTAATAGGCTTTCGGTAGATAATGTGTTAATAGCAATAAAGATAATAATTTAAAAAAAAAAAGAAAATAACGCGGAATCATAGCAAAACTGAAACGATAGGCTGATAATTATATGTATGTTTATCAGTGTTAGCACACAAAAATCTTTTTTTCCACGCGGAGATTGGTGACACTGATAAATAGCCAAGGAACAGGTGTGCATATACCCTTAATCGTCATCGTTACCCATTAAAAATTCCAATTAAATATCGGACATTTGATCCTCGAACCAGAAAAGCAAAAGAGGACCGTCGGCTCGCGAAAGAGGAGGCCGAGAGAAAAGAGAGATACGAAGCGTTTCTGGATCAGATGATGTTCGAGTTATGCGAGGAAACCACTCTGGTCTTCTATCCGTGGGTCTTTAGGGACGAGGAGGGCCGTTTCAGGGACAAGTATGGCAGTCCTCCGTACACTGATCTAACTACCTCCCTCTTCAAGCAGAACTTCGACATCCAGGAGGAGCAACGGTTGAGCTTCACCGAGGAGATGATCGAGAGCATGCTGGTCGAGAGTGACGACGAGATGACGCCAGAATTGATCGCAGGTGCGTCCTGGAATCTCCTACGACACTTTCTCTTCTAACGCTTCCTGGATCATCGATTGCGATCGATACGGGAGATGATCGGATTCTGGAGCTGCCAGGTGCAACGATGCGTTCATCTTGCATCGGGTGCGCTCGTAATTCGTGGTGCATTGTCTTGTCCGCATTCCACAATACCGTTCTACGATAATACAATAGAGATAATAAGAGAACTATGAAAGGTTTAGCGCACAACATTTCACGGACCATAAATGTGGGACTGTGAGTGCACGGCATAGGACCCAAGTGGACACTATTTATGGTAGGGCCTCTTGAGCCAGGCAGACCGAGGGAGAAATGACACGATGCAGGCCTGTTTACCTCGTTTTTATTAGCTCGCTTTCTTGTTTGTGTGTTTGTTTGTTTGTTCGGTGGCAAATTTTGCAATTGATTTTAAACTAACTTCCTGATGAGCTAGAGACTTGAAATCGGACATATGGCTCAGAACTGGATGACAATGCATTATTAAAAAAAAATTTTTTTAAAGTCTATCCGTTTCAGAGCAATAACGATTAAATATTTTTCCTCTTCACCTCCCCGCGAAACCTACGTGATCGCGTTCAGCGATCCCCACTCCGCGCGATAACGTTCTCTACTATGCGTGCGCACTCTGACTCGTCCCCACTCCACGAACCCACTTCGCCCCGACGGAGCTCAGTATATGGGAGTACGGCGCCGCGCGACGATTCGTAGTACATCATCGCTTCTTTTACCAAGTGAAAGAATCGTTACACCGTTACTGCACTTACTTTTCGATATGTCGCGGTCGCAATACTGTCTGAATTTAGTACATGTCTCTGTTATAATTTCATAACGTGGTAAAAATGTTGAAAATCGATTGAAAACTTTCACATACATAAGACTAGAAAGCAGAAAATAATTATGTAAATAAAAATAAATTTTTACAAAATACCACGTTTTTAAAAACGAACTAAAAAGTACAAAATAATGTTTCCTAGTTCCATACAGATTCCCAACACTGTACTGATAGTCCTAAAAATTTGTAATTGTGAATTGTTGAATAGCTGTGAAAATACTTGTAAGATTTAAAAGGAAAAACGTGGGGCGCAAGATAATAGTAAGGAGTGTAGAGAGTAGCTGCCGTTGAGAAAAGTCACACAACAGTCCATATCATTTGCGGAAAAATAAATTTTTTAGTGATTTAGGGGAACTATTTAACGCCCCACGTTTTTCTTTTTAAATCTTACAAGTATTTTCACAGCTATTCAAAACTCACAATTACAAATTTTTAGGACTATCAGTACAGTGTTGAGAATCTGTATGGAACTAGGAAACATTATTTTGTACTTTTTAGTTCGTTTTTAAAAACGTGGTATTTTTTAAAAATTTATTTAATTGTAATCGATTCCTTCGACCCTTACCCATATGAAAAGTATTTACAATATTTACATTATTTTATTTTTGTTACATAAATTATATGTATTGTCTAGAACACGATGCAGGCCTGTGCCTGGTTTGTCTCCAGCGACGGTTTAGTTTTAAGGGTGCGAATAAGAGAGAGAGAGAATGAAAACGAGGGCTAAAGGACCGTTTTCCAAGAGGACGAAGTCAGTGTGGTTTTACTCAGCGAAAGGCTAAGGTCGTGGATACTGTCAGCGTAGAGAAGTCGCGTCGGTTAATTATTTCTAGCATAGTTGTATGTTTTAATAAATAGCTCTAAGCCACACACACACACACGATTTACTGTCGAATACTTCCAATCCCACATAAACGGGGACATTTATCCCCAGGATTCACCGACGGCAAGACCCTTGCGCTAAGATTGAAGGGCAGACGACCTCACCCGAATTGGCCAGTGCAATATCCATACGACTGCCCTAAGGGAGAAGTTAGGTGTCCCACACGAGAGATCAACGACGTCGAGAATTACCTCTTCGATCTTCTGCACAGCAGCCAGCCTCTGATCCACGAATCCGCCGCTAATCTCAACGCCACTGAACCGTACATGAAAAGACACTTCAACATCCACGAACCTGATCCAGAGAATGAAGAGGACATCCCCAGACAACATCCTGCAGTTTGGATACCTCGTCAGGTATTACTCGACGACGTCCGATTGGATTCAAGAAAATTTTTTTTTTTTTTATTATAGAAAATCTCATATGAGATTTATTACAATATAATTACAAAATAGAAATACACTACATACAATACATAAAGAGCACACAGTGGGTCAGTGGATAGAGCGCGCGACTGCGACCAGGCGGTCTCGAGTTCGAATCCCCGCGCCCGGGCACCTCTTGAATTAATTCAATGTGCTTTTTTAAAAAAAAAAACTGTGGTGCCCAAGGTGGTTCGGAACCCACCTTAATAAAAAGTAGGTCCCGCTGAAATAGGCGATAGGGAGAGCTGGTTAAAGGTGAGAGGTGTGGAACGGGATTTGAAACCCTGAGGGGACCAAATATCCAAGACACTACATACAATACAGAGTATGAAGATTACAAAAGAGAATAGGTTTCTTGTAGAAATACAGATATTATAATACTAATATATGATTAAAAGGAACACTATATGAACAGAGAGAGAAGAGGAAAAAAAACTGATACTTTAAGGCCACAGCTTTTAAAAAATGATAACATGTAATGACAATTGAAGAAAATTGTACCGATCTTGTGATCGATAGGCCAGAAGCAAAGTGCACGCCTTCACCACCCTCTTCAGCAATTATATGGAGAGAGTGCATCCTTATGAAGAGCCGTTGCCGCCAGCTCCGTATTGCGCGTTCAAATTTCACGCCGACAAATTCAACGTTGTGTACGATACTTGCGCTCAGTTTCCCGACGCTGTTCGACATTTTGGAGCGTTCGAGTTTGACAAACCACCGTACGCAGGGAGGATCGCTTCCAGCCCTGAAGACTTTCAACAGAAGGTCGCGGGATAGATTCAATATACCGTATTCTCTCCGTAACTGTCGTATACAGTAATGATCCGATTATTTTCCTGGATTCGAACTCCTGATTCTTGTCCAGGCTTACTCACTCCACTGCCTGTCACCGCTGTGCCGCGCCGCACAGTGGGAAAACTTGACCTAACTCGATTCAAAAAGAAATAACTTTCGATAGAAATGAGAGAGAGCGATGAAATTTTTTTTAAATTCAAGCTGAAACTTTGTAGAATATTGGAAAAATAGAGAGATTACAGTACGAATGGTTTTTAACCTTGAGACAATTCGTCAAACTTGCATAATTTCAAGAAAAAGTCGTTTCTACGTTACCACGAGCAGAAAACTTTTTTTTTAACATACCACGTATCATTTTCCGTAGAATTTTTCACGCTGATGTCGAATCTGGCCTCAAAATTTTTCTACGACCTCTGGTTTTTTTCAAAAAATCGAATTATAGTTAAACCTTTACTTTTTCAAGGTTAAAAACATTCGTCCCATAATCTCCCTATTTTTCCCATATTCTACAATGTTTCAGCTTTAATTTAAACAAAAATTCATCGCTCTACCTCATTTCTATCGAAAGTTATTCCTTTTTGAATCGAGTTAGGTCAAGTTTTCCCACTGTGCGGCGCACAGTGGGCAATTCGGACGAAACTTTATTTAAAAATCAAAGAACTATCGATAGAAATGAGATAGAGCGATGAAATTTTTTTTTAATTCAAGCTGAAACTTTGTAGAATATGGGAAAATAGGGAGATTATGGTACGAACGTTTTTTAACCTTGACAAAATTCGTTAAACTTGTACAATTTCAAGAAAATTGAGGTTTATCAGTACCACGCGTGAAAAAATTTTTTTTAATACATGCTATACATAATTTCCCGTAGATTTTTTCACGCTGATTTCAAATCTGGCCTCAAAATTTGTCTACGACCTCCGGATCACCCACAAATCGAATTACTGTCAAAAATTAAAATTTTTATTTTTTCAATGTTAAAAAACGTTCGAACCATAATCTCCATAATTATCTCATTTCTATCGAAAGTTCTTTAAACTGTGTCGTCTAAACTGTATGCTCTATTGAAGTGGTAGACGCAGCCATAAATCAGAAAAGCAAGTCTAGATTGCGATTCTTGTCCGCTCCACGAACAGTCTCTTAGACAAGAATCAAGGGATTACTGTACTAACATAACCTATACGAGAACCCTAATCTGCGGGTACTGCCGACACAGGTTCGATACAAAACCGGCAGCGAGGTGTTCGTGGTGATCATCCAAAGGATCACCGACGATGTTTTCCTGTCATTCGCCAGCGTCGAGCCATACTTCATCACCGAGGTCGACGAAGAGGCGTGCGCGATGATAAATGAATATTTCCCTGAGGGAGCAGAGGACGTGGTCCTCGACATGTACAGAGTCGACGATGACCAAGACTACGTGGTCGAGGAGGAAGACGAAGAAGAAGAAGAAGAGGAAGAGGAAGAAGCTGAAGAGATGGAGGAATCGCAGTTCGCAGGAGCGTACGGTTTCATTTAAACTATTTAAATTATCCCGACTGCAGAATTGAATCGTAATACAAAAGAGATTTATATCTGTTCAAATTTATCTGGACTTTGAACCAGTGTACAATATAAATTGTAATAGCATCCGAGTGCAGTAGTGTCTCGTTAATTGTTCGATGATAAAGGTCGTTCGATTTTGGTTATGTTGAAGGATATCGAGTAAATGTAAATTTAATATAGAACAGAACACAAATTACAGGGATTCGAATAAACGAGAGACGTGGTCTGCTCGAGTGCAGTGATGTGGGCGCTTCCAGTTCGCTAAGAAGACTGACTTTGCAGATGTGTACGGTTATTAATTTCGGTGGCCTTTTTAGAGATTCCCCAATATATTGCCGACAGGCCAAACGTGCTTCTTGTGGGACCGAAAGTAATAAACCATAATAATAACCTAAAAATAAATCGGGGACCAGGGGCTACCGGCCGGTCCCAATTGACTTGAGGATTATCGGCAGGGAAACTTTAAGTCAACTAAATTTCTTAGTTTACGCAGAAATCCAACAGGTTGAAAAGATTGAAATGTAGAAGAACGAACGTCGTTCGCGGTTGCACAACGAGTCGTGCACCGTGCAGTTTGTGAAAAGTTCTTTGTATTCAGCGATACTTCTGTCTAGTCTGCGACTTGTGACGCGTTCGCGGGATCGATCGGGGAAATTCCGAATAATTCCGTCGAGGCTTTCGGGTCCGACGACGGCAACGGGATTCCATTCTTCGCGCGTTTTGGCAGAGCCGGATCATACTTGAACGCTCGGTGTCGCTGGCAACGCGTTTGCGTAACTCTGGCAGAATTCCAGCCGCAGCACTAAAGGTTCTATTACGCACCTGCGACGCTGCCAATTTTTTTTTTTTTTTCACCGCGATCAGCCAGCGAGCGAACTGCCAAGCCCGCTTCAAAACAAAGCGTGGCTCTCCTCGATTCGCGCGACGATCAACGCGCAGAAGCTTCCGCTCTTCGGCGTTGATTTTCAGATACCAACTCGTGGTCAAGGTCCCGCGAACCTGCTGCTCTTCACGCAGCTTTTGCGCCCGAATTTAATCCTTCTGTAAATCGAACTAAAGTGTTGTGGGAACGAGGTTGAGAGATCAAATATTACTATATATTTAGTATTTATTCAAACTCCATGACACAATGAAATAACCGTTTATCAGTGGTGAATTAGAATAGTATGTACTGCTCGCATATAACACGATATAATATTTTCTGACTGTTACATTGAAAGTGGAACCATTGATGGTTAGAATACTTTAAAGACTGTGAGAGCTGTTAATGGCTCGGTAGGCTGGCTCGGACTTACTTCACCATTCCTTCTTAGGCCCTGTAGTACGGAAAAGATGGCTACGCTTGAGGTGTAATAAACGACAGGTCAAAAAAGAGACCTTTCCTCCTCCGCATGTTCCCTGCATTTCGGTGTATACTCCAACAAAAAGTACTCATATCTGACTCGTCACTAAACAGCAAAATAGAGTTTCTAGCAATATACATTATTCACACGAGCAAGTAGACTTGAAAATTAATTCACAACACAATAATACTACTAAAATTAAACTTGAATTACCATGAAATGTGCAAATATTAATTTCCCAATCCAACAACAATTATTCGCATATTTCATTTGATTTAAGTTTATGCAAGCATATATATGAATAATTTACTTAATTTCCAAAAGAAAATCTGATCGGAAAAGAAAAGTATTCATATCTGACTCGTTACTAAACAGCAAAATAGAGTTTCTAGCAATATACATTATTCACACGAGCAAGTAGACTTGAAAATTAATTCACAACACAATAATACTACTAAAATTAAACTTGAATTACCATGAAATGTGCAAATATTAATTTCCCAATCCAACAACAATTATTCGCATATTCCATTTGATTTAAGTTTATGCAAGCATATATATGAATAATTTACTTCATTTCCAAAAGAAAATCTGATCTGAAAAGAAAAGTGTTGTGAGAACGAGGTTGAGAGATTAAATATTACTATATATTTAGTATTTATTCAAACTCCATGACACAATGAAATAACCGTTTATCAGTGGTGAATTAGAATAGTATGTACTGCTCGCATATAACACGATATAATATTTTCTGACTGTTACATTGAAAGTGGAACCATTGATGGTTAGAATACTTTAAAGACTGTGAGAGCTGTTAATGGCTCGGTAGGCTGGCTCGGACTTACTTCACCATTCCTTCTTAGGCCCTGTAGTACGGAAAAGATGGCTACGCTTGAGGTGTAATAAACGACAGGTCAAAAAAGAGACCTTTCCTCCTCCGCATGTTCCGTGCATTTCGGTGTATACTCCAACATAAAGTTTTTCTATAACACCGATGAATATATGAAAATATGCTGAACCACTGTCGATCATTGCGCTGGTTGGCTGATGCGCCGATCTAGGACGTCGCGAAGAGATCAAGGCAGTGGTATCCTGTCGAGTTATTAGATCAACCTTCCGTTCTAGATCCGGCAGATAACTAATGGGGTTTTCTTCTTGGAACGTCAAGAAGCTTCCGAGAGTTTTCCGCCGTTTCAATAAAGTCGCTCAAGGCTGCAGTGGGAATATCATGATCATAAATCGTGGATCTTTATGCTAATTCTTATTCACACGAAGCGCCAGTAGCATGTCGTAACTTCGCGAAGAAATATCGAACTATCTGGACCATCGGGCTATCTTCTGGCAAGTTTAAACAATCTTTTAAACATCGAAATCTCGGCAAAAAAGTGGTCGTCCTTTTATTATTATTATTTATTATAGACGGACTGAAGCCCTTTTACGTGAGTGTTTACAATATCAAAGAAAAGAAAAAAACAAAGAGAAAGATACAATACTAGTCGTGTAATAATAAAGAAGGGACATGCACAAAAAGAAAAATTTAATTTTAGTTAAGACTTAGGTTAAGATGTTAGGTTAAGACTTTCTTTTTTTTATTTGTTATGTCTTCTTTTTGTTTTTATCAGTTATACTGTAAAACTGTATACATTTGTATAAAAGAACCTCGGTCCGTATATAATAATAATAATAATAATAATTATTATTATTATTATTATTATAATAATAATGGTACAATCGATATGGTATTATCATATAATCCTTTGTAGTTGCATTATAAAATTTAGTAAAGAATCAATGAAAAAATTAATACGATTATAAATAGTGCATGATTTTGTGATAATGAGATTCATTGGATTAATTAATCCATAAGTAGGTTTCGCTTTAAGTGTTTGAAAACCCGCTCTTGTACTCAGTTCACGTTCTGGTACATAAAAATTGAGTTGCGCAAGTAGAGAGGAACAATCAATATGATTATTAATTAAATTAAAAATAAAGCTCTCGTCGGATACTATTCTTCGAGCAGATAATGGTTCTAGGTTCATTGTAGTTATTATTGCGGAGTAATCATGATCAAAAAATGACATTGGATTATATATCTTATACGAGCAAAACCTGAGAAATTAATACTGCACTCTTGAGCACCATGATTTTGTACTTAGAGCATTTCGGAGACTATATAATTGATGCATATTCTAATAACGGACGAACGAGAGCAATATATAGCAATGTAAGTGTGAGGATTGAATGGAAATCAGTGGAAAAACGAAGTATGAAACCAAGTGTTCTAGAGGCGGTGTAAGATTGTTAAAACAGATAAAGTATTAATGATTTCGGGGCAACGGTTCGATCAATTAAACACGATAAAGCAATTTTACAAATTCATTTAAACTTTCAACGTTTCGATCGTTATGTGGATCATTTTCAAGAAAGAAGAGAAACTGCGTCTGAAATTATAACAGATAGAAACGGTTATGACACAATCAGATTACAACTAGTCAAGATTCATTATTATATTACTCACTTGCTTTATGAAAATTTAAACATATGCTAATGTAATTTAATCTAGATTAAAATTTTCCTAAAACAAGTGAGTAATATAATAATGAATCTTGACCAGATGTTGTAATCTGATGGTTTTTCTTCTTTCTTGAAAATGATCCACATAAGGATCGAAACGTTGAAAGGTTTAAATTAATTTGTAAAATTGCTTTATCGTGTTTAATTGATCAAACTGTTGCGCTGAAATCATTAATACTTTATCTATGATAAATATGGTTGTAAAAATATAAGGTAGAGGAGAAACGAATTCCTAAATCCTTTTAGGAATTAGAAATATTTTAAAAGTGACCGAATATCGCTGTGATTCGATGTACATCGGTTTCGTTTAATTGTGGTGTTAATGGATAGCACGAGAAGGACTCGAATAAACCGCGTTCTCGTAAAGATCGACGATCGTGCGCCCGGAGCGATTTATCGATCACTCGCTGCCGGCCACGGGTCTCGCCGTAATTTTCGCGCGTTCGCGAAAAGCGGTCTTGTTGATCACGTTGCGTGGACGGAAACGCCGCGCGGCAATGACAAAGAGGAACGAAGACGAAACGATCGTTAATGGCCGGTAAATGCGCGGCGACGGACGTGAATTGCCCGACCGTAACTGTAATTTGCGCCTTTTTTTTTTTATTTCTTCTTCTTCTTCCTTTATTTCGCCAGCCCCCTCTCCGCGCCGCGACCGACGCGATCCAACTCTGTTTGCTTATGTAATGCTTGTGCAATAATTACCGACGTTTAAGCAATTGACCGCCTCCGGCACTACCGGAATGAAAACACAGTGAGAGAAACACGCAGAGGAGAAGAACGTTCCGTCCGCTGGACGAGATTGGGCGCCGTGGTATTCCCCTAGCAATTATTTATTTACACTAAGCTCCTGCAGCGGGAACGGTGATTCTCCGCGATCGTTCGATCGAGATTAGAACCGCTGAGAATTATTCGCTAAGCGAGGAAACTGTTTTTTCTATGCACTGTAATCCGTCTCAATGTGTGCGCGAACACTGTGCATGATATTTGTCAAAACACACCTTTAATCCAGTGATGAATCTTTGTTGTTCGTCATTGTTAGACTGTGCGCAGTCTTCTCGTGAATCTTTAACCATCATCAGTCCCCCGTGTCAATTTGACACAGTTTTCCTGAAATAAGTTATACTGTTTGGTAATTTGTAAGTAAATTCTGTCCAAAACATGGTGACTTTTATTTTTTTAATGCGAAACATATAACCGCAAAAACCTAACATTTGAATGTGTACTCATCAATTTTGAATGAAAAAAACATCGAAAAATAACTGTTTGACTTGTTATTTTATCGTTTTTTTTTATCACTGTGTCAATTTGACACCAAGGGACAGATTCAATTCGCGAAATGAGGGACGGATGAGGGTTAACCCTTTGCACTCGGCTGTCCCCTCTGAGGCACCACTAAAAATTGCTATACCATTCTTAAAAATATTGTTTACATTATTAAATATATTGGTATCTAATGAATTACTAAACATTTAGGTACTGTATGAGGTAATGTATAAATTTCATATTCATAAAATTGCAAAAATCATATGGTATGGAAATATTCTAGATCGGAAGAAATGTTTAATTTTCCAATTAAAATAACTCCGATTGCAAAGGGGGTTAATAATGCAGCTGGGACGTTTTGTTTGATTAAAACGAGTCCCAACAAGGTAGCATGTTTGTTCGAACCTCGTTTATCTAAATTATTTAAAATTACTCAAAAATGTAGGATTTAAGTCGTCAATGAATAATTTAAGATTTAATTTTAATTAATAATGATACAATATTAAACACGTCCTTGGTTTTTTACACGTCAAACGTGAGTGAATCAAACAACACACATTATAAAACATGAAGAACGCAAATAAATAAATATCGAATCGTCGCGTCGCTATAGTTTCTAGCGACGCGACATTCGACGGAATTCTCGTCGCTCGAAGACGACTTCTTCCTACAAATATCTTAAATGGTCCAATGTGTAGTAAGATTGAAAAAAAGACAAATTCTACCCCCAAAGTAATAACCAAAATATAACCACTAATCTAATGTGTGGAGGGCATATCAGTCCTAGGGAACTTTAAATAAAACTCCATGTTTAAAGCCTCAGGTTTCGGCCTACTTAAAAAAAGAAAAAAAAGTTTGTGGTTTTGTGGCGACTATAGCCAACTTCAGACAACTTTCACCAATGTGAACTATCTCACAAATGTGAAGTTGTTAGTTAGTTTTGTTTTAAAAATGTTTAATCAATAAGTTGATCTCTAAGGAGTAACATCAAATAATTTAGTTCAAAAATTGTCATTCATACTATTATATTTTTAAAGTTACTTAATTATAAATAAACAAAGATAATTTCAACCAATATATATTTATTAGAGGATATTATTTAAAAAATCCCCAAGATCCTCCAAAGTTTATGGCTGTTACCAAGGTAATTGGGGTAACACATGTTGTTAGAAGACAGCAGTACTTCTCCGAATGTTAATTGCTCAACATCTGTAAATCGAATAACAACGAATAAATAGCTTTTCTAAAAAGCTCTACAAATGTAAAGAATTTATAGTAAAATGAACGACTACGTAAATATTTCGAAAGAATAAACGGTTCTCTGTACGCGGTAGATCAAATGACGAGTTCTGGATGGGCTCCGCGAAGGTTTCCGCCGCGGGTTCGCGGAGATAAATTTACCCGCGACTCGTTGTCGCCGAAGCGCCGTTCGCGCTCGTACCCTCGTTTCTTTTCCCCTGGGACGATTCCGGCTGGCCTATTCGGTCGTTTTCTTTTCGCTAAGTCACAAATAGGAGCGTGCCCGGCCTGCATCATCGTGCTCCGGCCGAAATTAATGGCGTCGGGACGCGGCCGAACGCGACCCCCGACGCCTGCCACTGATTTACAGTGTCACGATTCGGCTCCATGCGGTCCGCATTTAAAAAGACCAAACCTCCTTTAACAGCTTGTCCACGAACAATCCAGTCGGCGAATTTATTGTTTCGACGAAATTAATTTTCCTTCGAACTTGCTGGAATCGAAAACGCGAATTCAAATTTTTGGAAAGTACCTCGCAAACAGGTTTGAACCTTGATTGATGGAATTCGAACTCCCTATAAGTATAAATTATAATTATAACAATTAAAATAAGTATAAACTATAATTATCCCTATAAGTACTTCGAAAAAAAATAGTATTCCCAAGTATATTCGTACCTTTTTTTATTATAGAAAATCTCATATGAGATTTATTTCAACATAATTGAAATACAGAATACAATACAGAGAAAATAAAAATTTACGAAACAGAATAGGATACTGAAGATACACGAATATTATAATAAAGACAAAAGGTATAAACCAAACACTTATACTTTAAGGCCTTAGCTCTTAAAAAATGATAACATGAAACCAAGTATTGTGAATGAAATATCATTCTTAAATAGTTACGAATTTAATAAAGAAACTGGTTAATACCTAATAGGCAGTTCTAATTTCCAAGATTCGAGTACTACCTGTGAAAATTTCAATTACTTTCAACATCGAAGTACTTACAAGTATATTTACGAAACTTGTGAATACTCGTTCCGAGGTTCGATAACTACTTGTACACAATGAATACTTTTCAAGTATAATCATTGAAACTTTTATTGCTGTTAAGTAGTAATTGAAAGCCATGAAATGAAACTTGGTTATTGAACTTGACTCGGATTCGTGAGTCCATATTGAACTTGATCCCATCCCTAGTTAAAAGGAACGTGAACTTTTATCGAGGTGGTACTAACTCTTCATCATAGATCATCGAATGATCGTTTTACTCGATTCTACTGCCAATTGGTTTCCAATTAAATTGTTATCGATCATTGACTCATAAAAATTAACGAATGAGACATACTCTAGAAGGTGACGTGAACTTGTATCGTGGTTGTGTAGTTTAAAAACATATTGAAATTGATCCCAAATCCTAGCACAATTGTAAATAAGAAGTTTTTTGTGAAAGGACCATTTTCAATATCGCGCTATTTTTTATTTTTAAAGATTAGAGTTGTCGCTATTCGACACGTGGTTGGTAAAATTGTGTTTAATGCTAATATAGTCTTATCTAGGAACCAGTGTTAGTCATCGTTCATCCCTGACCCATTTAATCGCTAGTTTCCCTAAATGTGGTCAGCCGTGTGGCTGTGGATGTCGTCGCTTTACGTGGAACGCGGGAATTCCCGATCTCCCGTGACGTAGAAGGCTTCGGCGAAAGCTGGAAATGTCTGACGGAAGCTATTAACCTCTAACGAGGTTATCGGGACCGAAATTGTTACAGCCCACATCTCAACTTCGTGTAATCGAAGACAGGTTTCATTTTATGTAATGATCCTCAGCCAAAACCTTGTGGAAACATTAACCCTTAACACTCGAGAGGCGCCTCTGGGCCGTCACTAAAGATTGCTGTACTATTATTGAAAATATTATTTACGTTATCAGATACGTCGGTATCTAACCAATTACTAAACATTTAAGTATTGTATGAGGTAATGTATAGTAATGTAACATGATATTTGGGTTTCAAATTCATTTACATTTCAAATTCTTTCCACTCTCACCATCGCCTTTTCAGAGGGACCTACTGTTTATGGTGGGTTCCGAATCACAAGTATTGTATGAGGTATTGCACGAATTTCATATCCATCAAATTTAAAAAATTATAGAGAATAGAAATATTCTAGGTCAGAAGAAACGTTTGATTTTCGAGTGAAAATAGCTCCGAGTGCAAAGGGTTAAAATTATTAAAATTCGAAAATCTGTGGAGGAATATAAAGCACAAGCATTAACCCCTAGTAGCACAAAAATATTAGATAGATATTTTTTTCAAATATTGGAAAAATATTTTTTAAGCCACACTTTTTCATATGAGAAAAATATTAGATCTAAATATTGTATACATGTACAAGAATAAACGTTATCTGTATATTAGGAAGAAATATTCTATTTCTAATATTAAATAAAATAATATGAAATAAATATTATTGGTATATTAGGAACAAAATATTCTACTTCTAATATGAAATAAAAATTCATTTAATATTTAGAAAAACATATTTCTCTCTTAACATGAAATAGATATTTCCTCCATATTTAAAAAGAAATATTTGTTACTTATTATAAAATAAATATTTTATGTATATTTGAATATTAACAAAAAGATTGAATCTCTTTTTAATATTATATGAATGTGTATACAATATTTTGTGTTACTAGGGACCTCGCGTTAGATCGACTTTACATAAAACGCAACAATGTTCTTTATCGGATTCGACGAATCGCAACGCTGCGAGCAACAAATTGCCTTTTAATTTCAGTCGAATCTGCATAAACACCGATTTGCATGTCGTCGACAAGCTGATTGAAATGCGAACGAACCGTCGAAATCGCGCGCGCGCGGACCTCTGAACAGAATTCAGGAAACCCGAGTCCCCGAGTGTTCCCATTAGGCGAAATTTTGCATACGCGACAACCAGTTGCCACAGAAAATTATAGGCTTGCGGACGGTTGATCCTAAGTCGATCACTGTCGACAATCAACAGCCGGAATATCGCTGTTGGCAAGGTGACGGCTCCGCAACGAACGACAAGCGTTTCCATTACGCGACTCCGTAACGAGATTGAAATATTCATAGGCGAAACAGCTTTTTTTATGGTGCACGCGTTCGTTGTCGTTTTCATGGAAATCGTTCGTGATCGAAGCGCCCGGAGGTTGCGAACCGATATGCGTTTTGCGCAACGCCATTGCCGCGGAACTTCCGGTATAATCGAATAATATCGTCGCTGATTTTATCAATTTCTTGGGTTATTATAGACATCGTTATACGGAAACTGTATGCACCGACGATTCAGATTAACTTTTTACGAGGCTGAGTTTTTGAAATAAATTAGCTTCGATGAAGTCTGCGTTCAGAGACTGTTGGATAGATCGATCGAGCGATCGAGACGTGAAGATTTTAATCACAAACGTGAATTCATTTCCGAGATCTTTTTATAATCATTTAATTTAGAGCCAAGTCCAAATTAATATTAGAAGAACGTTTATAGTATGAGGATTTTTATTATTATTATTATTATTTATTATAGACGGACTGAAGCCCTTTTACACAAGTGTTTACAATATCAAAGAAACGAAAAAAGAATATTTAGTTTATTATTGTTTATTAAATTATTAAATAAGAATTTTATATCATTTTCTTTTTTCATTCGTGTCTGAATAATTGCCAATGATAATTCCGATTATTAACGAAACAAATAGCCTCGATAAAATATGGATTGCACATGTTCGTTGTTTGTTCGAAGCATGTGTGCCTTAGGTGCGTCTTCAGGATCCCCTTTTGCTTCTTTTAAGGGGAATTTCGATCCTCGCAAGACGTGCTAATTCATCTAAAACGGCGTTCTAAAACGTATAAATATTTGATTTTTAACACCTCGGCCGGCAAACCGGCCTCGTGCATCGGCGTGGGTTTTTTGGCACATTTCGAGCCGCGCGCGGAAACATAAATTCGCCGCGGATTCGGTATCAACATTAGGATTACAGTTTATTTCGATTTATGCAATTGCTGAGGATATTATTCCTCGATTTATGAAGTCCGTGTGATGCGACGAAAGGTGCTTGGACATGTTGATGAACGATGAGATTCTCGAACTGTCGACTCGACGACAGCGCTGATCGAACTCAAAAATAAATTCCTGTTCGATGTATCAACATTATTATTATCATTACTTATTATAGACGGATTAAAGCGCTTTTACATAAGTGTTTTTGTTAAGGACATATGATTTTCCGTGGAATAAAACAGTTTAGTGAAATAGGTAACTTTGAAAAATAACTTTATTATAAAACGGAAGAATCAATATACAGAGGGATGGAAGGATGAGTGATATAATAGATATGTAAACCAAGTTCAATTTCTTGGCCGCGAGGACGAAATTAAATTAAATAAATAAATAAAAACTTTATTATAAAACAACAACAACAACAGGTATATCCTGCATAAACGACTTTAGCGTCGAATTGACTCGCAACTCTCGTCTTGTTCGTCGCTTCGGCTGCCGATCGTCTTTTTGATTGCCGATCGTTACTTCGATGTGACGAACACCACTTATTACATTGTAACAATATTCTTGAGTTTTCATTACAAAATAGTTTTACTTCAACAGTTTACAATAAAAAAAAGAGAGAAAGATACAAGACTACTCGTCTAATAACAAACAAGGGTCATGCACAAAAAAAAAATGATATTATTTCTAATGGAAATTGCTGTGAAACTTTCTGTTCGTTCAAGAAATTACTATTAACCATTTAACTGACATTTCGATCATGAATATTTAGAAGCAATCAACGTAAACAGTTCCCACTATCATGAATGCACTATTTGTTCAATTGTAAAAAGACTGCTCTTGATGTAAATTCCATAAAAACCCAGATAAGAAACAAGTTCGATTTATCAACTAGAAAATCACATCCATGTCATTACAATGTTCATTACTATACGTGTTTTCTTCTGTTTTAAGAACGTGCACTCTATAAATTGACACGGAATTTTTTATTTTAACAAAATCATAACGTAGAACATTCATTTTATAACACATTAACGCGACGTAAATCAATAAAAACATATATAACATGTGAATCAATAAAAAACATATTGATGAATAAATTCCTCAGGTTTTGTGCATATAAGACAAACAACCCAATATCATTCTTTGATCGTAATTACTCTATAATATTAAACACAGTCAACCTTGAAACATTATCCTATTGAAGAACAGTTTCCGACCAGAGCTTTATCTTCAATTTGATTAATAATAATATATAAATCAATTTCTACGTACCTGAACGCGTTTTGAGAACGAGAACAGGATTTCAAACAATGAAATCCAAATCCTCATATGCAGAAATAAATCCATCAAATCTCATTATTGCTTGCTCGAACATATTTTACAATAATATCGATTTTTTTAATGGCACGTTACAGGCATTCAAAACAAAATTGCACAATACTATTTGTTAATCATACCTATATTTGTTTAGTTTCGCGCGGTCCATTCTTTTTATTATTATTATTATTTATTTTAAACGGACCGAAGTCCTTTTATACAAATGTATGCAGTTTATATAGTATGACAGAAAAGAATCTTAATCTTAAGTCTTAATCTAAAATTTATTAATTATGAACAGCGCGAAACTAAACAAATATAGGTACTATTAACGAATAGTACAGCGCAATTTCGTTTTGAATGCCTGTAACGTGCTATTGAAAAAATCAATATTATTATAAAATGTGTTTGAGCTAGCAATAATGCGATTTAAAGGATTTATTGCTCCTTTTGTAAACTTTAGTTAAGACTTATGTTAAGATTTTAGGTTTAGACTTTCTTTTTTTTCTCTCTTTTTGTTTTTATTGGTTATACTGTAAAAACTGTATACATTTGTATAAAAGGACCTCGGTCCGTATATAATAATAATAATAACACTTAAACATATATACACACACTCATATTCAGTCATATGACACGCATACTTATATCATTCTTACAATTCTTTCTTACAAAATGCATAATGATCCCTAATGACAAATAAACCGCATCAAATGCAACGAAAGGAACGCCTCCTAGCCAGTCGATAAAAACGCAACATTTCGAGGCAGTATTTTTCATTTTCGATCATGAACTAGAGGCAGAGTGGTAGGGTTCGATCGCAGGCCGGTTACTGGTTGATCGATCCCGAGATTCGCGAGTAGCCAGCCTCTTAGCCCCACCAGGATTTGTTCGGTCTGGTTTGGAGCCAATGATCGTCATTCTATCCCTTCTCGCGAATCCCGTGCATCTAGCTAGACACGGCCCTCCGAGTTCGAAGGTCACGGTGACACTAACGCGCCGGTACTGTTCGTATCTGCGCGCCGAGTTGCCGCGCGAACGGACCCCTCACTGATTGGCCAGTTGTCCACAGAGTGGGGGAGTCTATATAGGAAGGAGCACGGCGCGCCACCGCCAGTATTGCGCGTGCCTTCTTCCGGTAATGATCGAGGTTTCTCCCATCTCGGATCGCTTTTTTTTTGTTTCTGCCATTGATCCTGACGATTGATTCGACTTGTGCGGTACAGTGTTGTTGATACAGAGTTCCCTAGATCTCGGATCGTTTCTGGAACAAAATTCGTCTGGAGAGTTTCTTAGAGATTTTTGTTCGCCAGGGTTGAAAAATATGTGAAGGGAACAGTGGATCGAGGGAATCGTGCGCGGTATACGAGAGATCGTATATGGATTGTTTGGATGAGTGATAGATCGTCGATCCTCGGGCACGGAGCGAACGGTTGCGTGCCGATTCAACCAGCTGACTACTGATTTTCGGATCGATCGAATCTGGGAACACGCTTCCCGCTGCCATGACAATGGTTGTCAACAAGATCAACATGTCGTCGTACTCAGCGCCGCGACGCACTTTCTTCTCCGGCTTGCACACAAAGGTAAACCATGCGCACCGAGCTTCTCTTCCAGTTTACATACTTCGTTTCCCGGGACATTCAACTTGGGAAAATGAAAATTGTTTCAAGAATCGATATTTACGAGTCGCCAAGTTAATCTCTAATTTCTTGAAGAATTGCTGATCGTTAGCCAAGAAATTATCGCGAGCAATGGAAATTGTAAAAAATGATCCTTTGTTTAATTAATTCTTGAATAGTTCGAATCGTTAGCAAAAAACTATCGCGAGCACTGAAAATTGTAAAAAATGATCCTTTGTTTAATTAATTCTTGAATAGTTCGAATAGTTAGCCAAAAAATTATCGCGAGCAATAGAAATTGTAAACAATGATCGTTTGTTTAATTATTTCTTGAATAGTTCGAATCGTTAGCCAAGAAATTATCGCGAGCAATGGAAATCGTAAAAAATGATTCTTTGTTTAATTAATTCTTGAATAGTTCGAATAGTTAGCCAAAAAATTATCGCGAGCAATAGAAATTGTAAACAATGATCGTTTGTTTAATTATTTCTTGAATAGTTCGAATCGTTAGCCAAGAAATTATCGCGAGCAATGGAAATTGTAAAAAATGATCCTTTGTTTAATTAATTCTTGAATAGTTCGAATCGTTAGCAAAAAACTTATCGCGAGCAATAGAAATTGTAAAAAATGATCCTTTGTTTAATTAATTCTTGTATAGTTCGAATCGTTAGCCAAGAAATTATCGCGAGCAATGGAAATGGTAAAAAACGATCCTTTGTTTAATTAATTCTTGAATAGTTCGAATCGTTAGCCAGGAAATTATCGCGAGCAATGGAAATTGTAAAAAATAATCGTTTGTTTAATTATTTCTTAAATAGTTCGAATAGTTAGCCAAAAAATTATCGCGAGCAATAGAAATTGTAAAAAATGATCCTTTGTTTAATTATTTCTTGAATAGTTCGAATCCTTAGCCAAGAAATTATCGCGAGCAATATAAATTGTAAAA
Source organism: Lasioglossum morio (assembly GCA_916610235.2). NCBI lineage: Eukaryota > Metazoa > Arthropoda > Insecta > Hymenoptera > Halictidae > Lasioglossum > Lasioglossum morio. The sequence goes on from OU744323.1 coordinate 2,620,282, forward strand.
AATGATCCTTTGTTTAATTCTTGAATAGTTCGAATCGTTAGCCAAGAAATTTAGAATGACTTAAATGGTAAAAATCAATATAAACGCCTTGAAATATTCCAATCAACAGCAGTCGTCAGTCAAAACTGAATTACGTACAATTTATGTACTCTATAGTATTAAGAAAGAAAGAAGCGATTAAGAATGCACATTAATTTTCCGGTTCCACGAATCACTGAATTTTTAATGATTTACAAAGTTTGCTGTGTCAGACAGAAATCTACAATTCAGTAAACTTTCTCGAAGAAAAGTTTCGTAACTGTTCCTTTTTTTCCCCGTATCAACGATAGCGTAGAATCAATCTGACAGGTCAGTTTTTATAGTAATTTTGCCATTAAGTTGGTTATTCATTCGTACCGGGCTTTATCTTATTGCTTCGTTCGTTCGTCGAGTCACGCTTTGATATGCATTCCTTTATAATGAATCCATGAACAATAATTACCGTAATAAGAATACATTTACCATTGTCGGTTTTCCATTTCATTGAATAGCTAATCAAAATTCCAGTAATAATAATAATCATTATAATAACAGTGTTCTCAGCGGACTCTCATCGTGCCTGTAATTGTTTCATTATTTCGATATTTATTACGCTAGCCTTCGACGGGTATTAAAATTACAACAATTGATACCAATAGACATTCCTGCATAAATGAATAACTATGAAGCGTAATCGGCGGAATCGTAAAAACCTGCATGCCGAGCGAAAACTATGGAATAACTATGTTCAAACTCGCTTTCGTTGGATTCTCGAACATTTTTAGAAAGCGTACATTCTTGCGGAGTACTCGAATAAATAATCAGATAATCAACATTAATCCTTAATGTAGAAACCGTATTAATAAAGGGAAAGGTGAATCGGTCTTCGAATATGTTTTTCGCTGCGTGCACTCGCGATTAAAAAACTGTGATCTATCGATAATCTAATATCACTTTATGTTATTTGGATAAACTCGAATACGAAATTATCAGTAAACGATTTGATTCGCTAATTTCTCCTGTATCGGTTTTAAACCAATGCAACAGGAATTTATCTAAACATTACTTTCTTTGTATATATTTAAAAAATGGCTATAAATTCGAATGAACAAATGCAACAGGAATTTATCTAAAAATTACTTTCTTTGTATATATTTAAAAAATGGCTATAAATTCGAATCAACAAATGCAACAGGAATTTATCTAAACATTACTTTCTTTGTATATATTTAAAAAATCGCTATAAATTCGAACGAACAAATGCAACAGGAATTTATCTAAAAATTACTTTCTTTGTATATATTTAAAAAATGGCTATAAATTCGAATGAACAAATGCAACAGGAATTTATCTAAAAATTACTTTCTTTGTATATATTTAAAAAATGGCTATAAATTCGAATGAACAAATGCAACAGGACTTTATCTAAAAATTACTTTCTTTATATATATATATATATATATATATATATATATATATATCAAAAATAGCTATAAATTCGAATGAACAAATTCTTGTTATTACGATAAAATTAATGCAACAGTCTATTAATTGAAAATTGAGACAATGCACGTCCATGCAACTTGTTAGAAAGAGCAAACTTTCTAATAAGCGAATAATAAATGCCGTCCGCTGGACGTTAGCGACCCTGTGCCCGATGCACCGAGTCGAGGCGCAGAAAGCGATGCGTTTCCACGATTGCATTCATCTGGAAAGACAGATTGGTTGGTAGCTCGGTGCCACAGCACCTATCCTGGATACTCCAGAAATGGTGGTCGAGCGTGGTCGACCGCTTCTACGGTATTTTCCCGATCCACGAGCGATAAGGCTCGTCCCTGATCCTCTCTGCTGGTTCTTCGAGCGGAGCAAAGCGGATTAACGGTTCTCCGTCCTTCGTCGCGAGTATGCTTTCTCCGGGCCGGTTTCCATCGAAAATTTATTCACCCTCTGCGCGCGATGTAAGCTGCGTTTCCACGCGCGCGCGCGCGTGTTTAGTCGGTGCACGTATCGCGCGAGAGACCAGCGCGCGTTCGATTATGCAACCCGCGGCCACGTTCCTCGCTTCGTTTCGTGGAAACCGATCCTGACGATTGATCTGACGGACAGGTCCAAATACAGTCTTTCTTCTCGATCGACGCGAAAGACGTGACACGATCTTTCAGAAAACTTTATCCTCGTTCGAGAGCGATGCTGATACACAGAAAATCTAAAGAAACTTCTTTGTTCGAAATTAGTTTGTTTCGTATGAAACTTGAACGAGCTCGTTCGTGATATTTTTCTGATTAAAATAAATAATAATAACGCACTTGTTACGTATTATGGTCAGGCTAAAACGCAATCGTGTAATGTTATAGTCGGACAATAACAGATCTGAACAGAATATCCTGGTCGAACTGTGAAATACTTCCACCACGTGGCCAGACTGTAATGTATGGGAAGTTGTAGTCTGATAATAATACAATTAAAGAGGATCGAGGTCGAATTATAAAATAATTTCTATCTTGTTACAGTCAGACTATAACACAATTATGTGGCCAGACTGTAATGTATGGGAAGTTATAGTCTGATAATAATACAATTAAAGAGGATCGAGGTCGAATTATAAAATAATTTCTATCCTGTTGCAGTCAGACTATAATACAAATTATGTGGCCAGACTGTAATGTATAGGAAGTTATAGTCTGATAATAACACAGTTGCAGAGGATCGAGGTCGAATTATAAAATAATTTCTGTCCTGTTGCAGTCAGACTATAACACAATTATGTGGCCAGACTGTAATGTATAGGAAGTTATAGTCTGGTAATAAAACAGTTGCAGAGTATCAAAGTCGAATTATAAAATAATTTCTATCTTAAATAAATAACACACAAAATGAATTCGATTAAGATACAATTTCGATCATGTTTACCCGTTTAATCAACGATTCTGTATAATTCTGTATAAAGTGATACGTTTGAAACAGAAGCGACAGGATTCGAGCAACCTGATTAAAAAAAAACAGAGGATCGACGACGATCCATGGATCGCCGACGATTTCCCGGGTCCGGCCGTGAACGTGACCGTCCACAGGACCAACAGACCACCGACGGAACCATCCACTTCGACGACGTTGGCGAAAAGAATGGGTGCGCGTTCGGGTGCTCGGTGTTTTTCGCTGGTTTTCTGGCACGTCGCCAAGTTATTTCGACCGGCCGCGTCTGGTAATCTTCTCGCGCGGACTCCCGATGGCTTACGTAACCTGAAACCAGCTTGGAGTTTGTTAAACCCCGTTCCCGATCGCTTCACCTAAAAAAAGGTTTCCCGTCGCGAGATCGTTTCGCGTCCGGAAAAACGGGAACGCGCGCAACACGATGTTGATATAATCGGTCGTGCCGAAAGAGTGAAAGCAACCCTCAACATTAATTTCGCTTGGATATTAATCTTTTGCATTTGTTTTATGAAGGGTGAAAAAACAATAATGATTACTATTTTAAATTTCCACAGTCGAGTAGTTAAGGGTTGAAACGAACACTTTCGTTCTTGTACTTCTCTGTATTTCCTGAAAGTATTTGAGACAGAAAGGATTTTCTATATCAGATTCAGGGGTTACTTTCACCCTCGCGATAAGTATGATTATAATAAGAATGGAAATTAATCTTCTACATTTGTTTTATGAAGGGTGAAAAAACAATAATGATTAGTATTTTAAATTTCCACAGTCGAGTAGTTAAGGGTTGAAACGAACACTTTTGTTCTTGTACTTCTCTGTATTTCCTGAAAGTATTTGAAACAGAAAGGATGTTCTATTCCAGATTCAGGGGTTACTTTCACTCCCGCGATAAGTATGATTATAATAAGAATGGAAATTAATCTTCTAAATTTATTTTGTGAAGGGTGAAAAAACAATAATGCTTACTATTTTAAATTTCCACAGTCGGGTAGTTAAGGGTTGAAAACATTAATTTAAAAATATTTAACAATTACGTTCAATATAATTGATTATGTAGGAATCTATAATTGTCGAGAACATTGATTCCCGAAGGATTAATGAAAACAACAGCAAACTGATTTATAATTCATGTACGTATCGGTAAATCCTCATTTATGCATCTTCAGCACTAAAATTACTTTCTACAAATTCGATACGTTTCCGAGAACTGGCTCTCGTGCAGAATCGTCGCATACGTCTTCTCTCGGAAGAAAAAACAAACTGTTTCGATTTAGGATGAGAGGAGGGGAGAGGGAAAGGGAGAAAAGCTCTCGCGTCCAATTTTTCTGACGTCGACGACGACGACGACGACGACGGCAAAGAAGCTTTGGTTCCCGCTCGCTGCACTCGCCGGCTGTCTTCGAACCGGTCGAATTTAGGTCCGCTTAAATATAGACCTGAGAAGAAGCGTTTCTGTCGCGGCCGCGAAATTCTGCTTGGCTCCCTCTCATTAGTCTCTCGTTCCTCGCGATTCATTATTCTCCTCTGGCCGTGCCTTTATCGCCGCTGTTCAACGCATCGCTCGTCGCTTCGCGCCCGATCATTCGTCTCCTCTCCGAACGCTTCCGAAATCCAAGGAAACTACGAAAAACATAGTGACTCGATAACAAATGTTTAATGTTCTCGGCGGCTACGGTTCGATCAATTACTACTGAGAAATCAAAGAACAATTTTGCAGATTATCAAATAATCATCGACGTTTCTTTGATTTCTCAATAGTAATTGGTCGAACCGTAGCGCAGAGAACATTAAACATCTGTTATTAAAAATAATACGATAGGTATAAGAGACATATTAATCTTGACTCGATTTTTGAGGCATAAAAACACGCATTGAAATCATGGAGTACAACACCGTTGAACGTCATAGAAGTTTTCTGTTGTTTCCAACAGGGTTAATAGTAAGGGTGGGATCAAGTACCTCGCAAACAGGTTCGAATCTTGAGTGATGGAATTCGAACTCTCTATAAGTAAATAATCAGTTATATCGATCGCAGATATTTAATAATTTTTAAATTAATGTTTTCGGCGCAACAGTTTCGATCAATTTTTTAATCAATTAGCTATTTTGCAAATATGCCTAACGTTTCGGTTCTAGTTTGAATCTTTATCACAGGTAAATTGCCTCTAAAAAAAGAAAAAACCAAAGAAAAAGTATATACATATAATGAAAAGTATGTGATATACATGGAGTGAAGATGAAAATATTATTACATACTTGCTATTCATTTTACTAATGTACTTTCACCATTGAACTGAGTTGATTTGAATTGTATGAGAAAGTGGTCTCTATAAGTACTTCGAAAAAAAAATAAAGACAAAGTGTTAATGTACTTTTTAGAAAAATATCTGTTCTTGACAGATATAATTATAAAATACTACTTTTTCTTTAGATTATAATTAAAATTTTATAATACAAGTATTGTTATTTAATAATTATATAATATCACTAGTATTGTAGAATTTAAGTCGTCGATAGAGTAATACGGTTTTAAACACAAAATAATTGAATACGTAACTTGAAATATAATGAATTCAATAAAATACAATTAATTAAATTATCCCGTATGAATCTCTCCGAAACGGATAAACTTTAAAAAATTTTTTTTTTTTGAATAATGTATTGTCATCCAGTTCTGAGCCATATGCCCGATTTCAAGTCTCTAGCTCATCAGGAAGTTAGTTTGAAATGAATTGCACAATTTGCCACCGAACAAACAAACAAACAAACACACAAACAAGAAAGCGAGCTAATAAAAACGTGGTAAAAAATCAGCTGGTTAGTAATCATTTTGGATGACCTCGTTATCGATACATGTTGGAAGGAGGGGACTCGTTGATCAAACCATAAATTTTGTAGAAGAAATATTTTTTCGAATAATTTCGATAATTATCTTGAGATTTAACAAAAGAAACCCAGTTAGTAATAAATTTTGGAGAATCGTCAAATCGACATATGTTATCCCTACTACCCCTGTTAGCTATCACAAGAGAAAAAGTTGGGCGTCTCATCAAAATGAAGCTACTCACGGAATATTAGCTCGATAGTAATAACTTGTTAAAATGGTCGGTGGTTCCTGGAGTACTAGTTCATAGATTCCCGACGAATCTCCACAAAGTGGCACAAAGCGTGTGTAATCCTTGGACGGCGACTGTGCGGAACGCAGCTCGCGGGTCGCGTTGCAGCGGAATCGACGAGGCAGGCGCGGGTTAATCGTTTACCGTCTGGTCCGGCTTGAAAAAGAAACAGAGAGCCGTGGACGCCGTAAAAGCGAGCGCGCGAGGCATAAAAGATTCATTTTGCCAGCGAGGTGACCCTGTCGACCCAGCATCCGCTCTCTGTGGGCGGCTCGCTCGCTCTCTCCTCATAGCCTCTCCTCTCTTTCCCACTCCTTTCTTCTGGCTCGTTCCACGCGTTTTCTTTTTCTATTCCGCGGCCCTCCTTTCGAGGTGAGCAGAGAGAAAAAGGGCGAGGGAGGGGGCCTGGCTCGTTGAGACAATCAAGCGACAGCTCGTTAAGTGTAACTGGTACTAAATTGCCGAGAGTTGGGAGACCGCCGGCCCTGACGTCTCACGAGTCCACCCGGGATGTCTTCTCTTTTCGGTGAACCCTCGTCTGTTCATCGGAAAACTGGTGCATAACGCCGGAAATTAGCCTGAGAATTCATCAAAATGTTGGAACACGACGCTTCCTGTTTACTGGATTTACACTTTTCTTTTTTAACAGGGCTGGCCTGTAGATTGAACTTGAAAGAATATAGAAGGTGCTTACCTTTAAGGTGCCTTCATACAACGGCGCTGGCTTCTGGAGCCAGCGCCAAAAGTCATAAATTTCGAGGGCGGGTTGACGGGTCCATGCTGGGCCTGCCCGGGAAAAAGGTTTCCATGGGCATGTTTTCCGTGCACGCAAAATAGGGCCCCGTCAACCCGTTCTCGAAATTTATGACTTTTGGCGCTGGCTCCAGAAGCCAGCGCCGTTGTATGAAGGCACCTTAAAACAGTGCGCTTTCTACCCTTTTAACGTGAGGAGTTATTGGTTAGTAAAGATGACGAGTTGGGTTTAGCATTTTACATGTATTTTACACGTTTCTGCTGTTGATTGAAATTTCCAGGTATCTGCCCATTACACTAATTGTTGAATGTAATAACGACAAGAAATAGAAACTATATTTACAAAAGAACACTTTTGGATTCCCTCTTCCGGCCTACATATATTTACATATGTATATTATATATATTTATATATATATATATATATATATATATTATATATATTTATATATGTATATATAAATATATATATTTATATATTTTTTTACACATCTTTACATATTCTTCGCGTCATCTTTTATTTTGAGTTTGTATGTTCTCCTTGTAAGCGGAGCGGAGGTCCGCAGTTGTACCCCGCAAAGGGAATAAACTATTCTATCTACATCTATCTACATATTCTTCGCGTGTTACAATAAATTGTAGAGTTAAAACAGTGCTCGTTCTTTAACGCTCGTACCCATAAGCAGACTTAAAGCCACAACACTAACATGTAAACGGGTAAAAACGCGTAGATGTAATTCAACGTTGATGAGATGTATTAAAAATATCCGCAATCGGTGAACGCAACGGGGGTGAACAATATGAGGGAACTATTGTGGTCAAAATTGGAATGAATTCGAAGGTAGCGCGCGGTGAAAGTGAGCCCGGTGCTCGCAAGTGAAAGGCACGCCGAAGAAGACGGTCTCGCATCCTCCCCGCGAAAGGGGACCATTGATATTAATGCCGCTTTAACGATCACGAAACATCCATTTAATGAAAGCGATCGTCGCGTGCCACGGGTCTCTACCCTGTTATTCAATTTATCACCGTGCCGTCGGTTTTCGATCCCGCCATTTACGGTCCAGTCGCATTTAATCTATCACCGGGAAGAGAGAAAAAAGACTAACCCGAAATAGAATTACGCTCGTGACAATTACCCGTTCGTCGAGGCTTCGTCTTCGTGGTATTTAAACGTTTCTTCTAGGGAAAGAAGTGTTAGGAGGTTTGACACGTCAATATCCTTTACTCACTCGTAGGGAACTGTTTATTTAACCAAAACTCATGGTAACATGGATTTGTTAACAAAATGCTAACGCAACGTATAAATCAATAATATTATATATAACAGTATAAATCAATAACATGTAAATATATAAGTAATACATTTAATCATCGACATGGTGGTATAAACATTCTTACAGAAGTGACTTTTTCTTCAGATTTTTATTGAAACTGATACTCTCAGTGTACCGTTGAATTTCGAAAATTGTCCATACCCTAGTAGCACAAAATATTGTATACACATTCATATAATATTAAAAAGAGATTGAATCTTTTTTTAATATTCAAATATACATACAATATTTATTTTATATTAAATAACAAATATTTCTTTTTAAATATGGAAATATCTATTTCGTGTTACGAGAAAAATATTTTTTTCTAAATATTAAATGAATCTTTATTACATATTAGAAGTAGAATATTTTGTTCCTAATATACAAATAATATTTATTTCTCATTATAATACAAATCTTTATTTAATATTACAACTAGAATATTTCTTCCTAATATACACATAATGTTTATTCTTGTACATGTACATCTATCTTCTATCTATATAATAAAAATGAAATGCTGTTCGTTGGTCACGACATCACTTGAAAACGGCTGGACCGATTTGGCTAATGTTTCTTTTTAAATGTTCGTAATAGTCCAAATGAGGTTTTTAGGGAAAGAAAAATTGGACAAGTTGCTCAGAAAAATGGAAAATTTGAGATAAAACGAAAGTGCTTTTTTCTATGGGATTTCTGTATGAACTCGAGACCATAACTCACGATTCGAATGATGGATATGCGTAATTCTTTTTTTATGTTTTGTTTAGTTAACAAATATTAACAAAGGAAAGTCTGAAAATTCAAACAAACTGCAGAAATCATGATCTTCTACGCGGCACAAGTAGCAGGAAGTAACGATCGCAAACTTTATTGAAATTTGGACAGAACAACGTCTATCGGGTCAGCTAGTATACAATATATTCAGATCCAATATTTTTCTCATATGAACAAGCGTGGCTTAAAAAATATTTTTCCAATATTCGAAAGAAATATCTATCTAATATTTTTGTGCCACTTGTTGGACTTTATGTATGAAACAAAAATAATCTACTATTACTTAGTAGGTTATACTATTGCTTTACCTTCGAGAAGGCTCGAAAGATACATTGTATCAATGCGGTCCACGTCATGGGACCCTCAACCTTAAAATATTTCAGAGATCGTCATTCGTTTTTCAGAACGATTCTCACTCGCGTTCTAAATCTTGTAGAGTAAAGACGTGCCTCTCTACGTAGCTTCAAATATATAAAGTTGAATAAATTCCATTTATAGTTTATATAGTCTTATAGTTTATTCGTTTATACACATATTCCAATAGTACTAGGGTAGTGTCCCTGAAAGAGCGAGTTCGGTCCGGCAAGATGGCGTCGCCGGCAGTTTCCGGCGCGCATGCCTTCGCCCGGAAGTGGCGGGAATAATTCGTGCAAGCAATTCGTGGAACGAGACTGAGAAAACGCGTGCGCATCTACAGGGTGACTTTCACAAAAGCCGCGTGTCGTCGTCGAACCGGATGCGTTTAATCTGCGGCCGTAAAGCGACACAGAGGAGACGCCCTCTCCCTTTCTCTCTCTCTAGAGAAGAGAAACGAGCGCCGCACAATAGTAATTACCCGGCGAGATGAGCAGACGAACGGCTTGCGGATGAATGAGCCAACAAGAAGAATGAGAGAATTATTTACGCGGCTGGTGGTGATCCCATTAAATAATCGGCCGGTTGAACATTGGTCCGCTTCTTCTCCCTCGAGAGAGAGAGCGAGAGAGAGGGAGAGGAGACGTTTAACGAGAGCTGTCGAGCTGATATTTATCCGACGGTCGTCAAAGAATTACGTAAAGACTGGCAGACTGGTTGTCGTTGTTCTACGACCGCCGACAAAGCTGGGTCACGATCGATCGAGCTCGGTCGCTTCGCTTTTGTCGCCGCTAATCGCGTATTCTGCACGGCGCGGCGTGCCGTGACCCAAGATGCGCTCGGGAATACTCGAGAAGCGTTTTCCTTCGATGACAAGTCATCGCCGACTGCGGTCTCCTCGACGATCATACCGTCCTTTGCATTTCTTCGGTAGGTGCGGTGCAGTGACGGCGCACCTCCGCACAGTGGGCCAAAATCAGGACGAAAATCGTGTGCCTCGTTGTGCCTGAACGAGACTAGGAGAAATCTTTTTCTTAAAGTGTCCTTAAAGTTATGAAACAAACCCCGTTTGCCCATATTTGCCCATTGAAAAGATATTAATAATATAATACTGTATGTATTTTCATGCAGACAGTAAAGTGCGAATACCTGGAATCAAGAAAGGCTATTTATGTGAATCTGTTGTGAAAAAATTGCATGAATCAAGTTTATTTCGTGTGTTAATAACATTTTAAAGTTAATAACAAATTGTTATTAAGAAATAAATACATTTAAAAATAAATATACCAGGTGATGAACGAAATATATTGTTGGAATATCTCGCACCAGAACTTTACATACGTTTTCAAATATAATTAAAATATCAATTAAACCAGATCGAGTCACTATTCAATCTGAAGATAATGTTCAACATATTGTATTTATGAAATGTCTTCCATACTAGTCCACCCTTGTTAATTTTACAATTTTAATTTGATATTCGAAATTAGCTACCCCAAAATACACATTGGATTAGCAATATTCAAATAATTTCATTCAGTGTTCAATGAATTATCGATTTAGGTTGCATCAGCCATTTCGAATTTCATAATTTCAAATACAAATTCAAAATCAGCATCTCCAATAACTCATATATATCAATTTTCATAAAAAAAACCATTCAGTTTTAATATTTCGGTCCGCCATATTGAATCGAACATTTTGAATTTGATCATTTTGATTAAAGATTTGAAATCTACGTCCAAAACAACCTAGAGATACCAATTTTTTAAAACTTTACTGCAGAATTCATTGAGTTATCGAATTTTTACCATTTTACATACTTAATAATGTAAACACTATTTTTAATAACGTTACACCAATATTTAGTCCTAATGGTTAAAATGGGGGAAGATTTACAATTTATTTTAAAAAAATTAACCCTTTGCACTCAGAGATATTTTAACTGGAAAATTAAACATTCCTTCTCTAGCCAGAATAATTCCATTCGATATGATTTCTTTCTTTGAGAAATGATTAATTAACTAAATATTTGACAAATGATTACATGCCAACATATTCAATAATGTAAACATTATTTTTAATAAAGGTACACCAATTTTTAGTCCTAATGATTAAAATGGGGGAAGATTTACAATTTATTTAAAAAAAATTAACCCTTTGTACTCAGAGATATTTTAACTGGAAAATTAAACATTCCTTCTCTAACCAGAATAATTCCACTCGATACGATTTCTTTCTTGTGATCAATATTAAACTGACGAAATACCTCATACAATACCTAAATATTTGAAAAATGATTACACACCAACATATTTAATAATGTAAACACTATTTTTAATAACGGTACACCAATATTTAGTCTTAATGGTTAAAAATCCAGAGAAAAATCGAATCTATAACTACAAATAGCTTGTCTCCGTGTCCAGTAGTCGAAAATCGTTTTCCGTTTCCGGCAGAGAAACTCCTGGCAGAACGGGACGCTGCGATTGGCGCTGGTTGAGACGTTCCACGCGATTCCTCGGGGCACGTAATCAGCGATCGGCGAGTTCGCGCGACCGGTTTCCTCTTCGGCGTCGGGTGTCGGGGCGTTCTATTCCTGCGCGTCGTGTTTCTGTTGTCGTGGAAATGTCACGCAGACCGCGAGCGTGTTTCGCGAGCGTAAAGAAACCGCCGCGTAAGCAGCGGCTGCGAGAAATGTCACGGCTGTGTGACGCATACGTCGATCCACCTGGAGAACAGGCTAAAAGACGATGGCCTGTACACAGTGTATAAATACCTGTGGACGTATGGTACAGCATAGAAGTCGCCGGCCGGTAAGATTACACGCTATCCCGACACAATGGGATTGAGATTACGGTATTCGAGCGGCGCACGTGTGTCGGTCGATGCCTCGACAGCAAGATGATACGTTTCGCTATCCGGCAATGCGCTGATCCAAGGGGATCTTCATTCTGCGAGGTGCAACGGAGCTATCAGTTCGACTCGAATTCAAGGGATCTAGTTAACAATCTTCAATGATCAGTAATGTTCTTTTCTTTCAAAGAGTATTAACATTTTTCTATAAACACTACTGACACTACTTCTATAAGCCAACAACCGTAGTCCCGTTGAAAGCACCGGTTCTCGTTAGATCACCGAAGTTAAACAATGTGGAACGTGAACGCCACTAGGATGGGTGACCGTCTGGTAAAAAACCGGAAAGTGACCCGCCCGAGGTGTTTTTCACGTGTTGTTGGCAAAAGGTGGTTCGGAACCCACCATAAACAGTAGGTCCCGCTGAAAAGGCTATGGTGTGAGTGGAAAGAGAAAGAGGATTGGTAAACGAATTTGAAACCCTGAGGGGACCAAATATCATGTTACACTACTTCTATAAAAACTACTGACTCGAAAGTACACGTATCGTACTACTTGTAGTAATTTATTTATTTATTGTTTATTTTATTGTGGTCGCGTTAACAGCTAGATCATTAGCGACCACGTGATTTACAATCGAAAGTGTTTTATATGTTACTTGTGGTGAGGGATACAGTTAATGGTTATATTGTGATAGGGAGTAACAAAGGTGGATTTATAACAGTTTATATAAATCGATGGATTTAAAAAAGAGGAGGACGTTTCTAACGGGGTCCCATGAAAATCAACGACACAAATTTCACCGAGAACGACTTTAACCGACACGAATTTGTCCGGCAACGGTTTTAGATTCGTTGTTGGACAAATTCGTTGTCGGTCAAATCTGGAGTCGGTGAAAATTGTGTCGGGGAAAGTGTCGGCAATTTCCATGGGACCCTCCTAATGTTGTCTTCGCTTGGATTTGTCTTGAGGTAATTTTTTATGGGAAAACTGGTTCGTTACGAAGAGAATTTAGTACATCCCAGTAAAATATGCTTCTTCTTTTTTTTTATTTAATAAACGCTTTAAGCCATACTGGCCTATCAGCGCAGTAAGATTTGTTGGATGCTGTTGGTCACAGCGCATGTTGTCCACTCCGGTGGATTTTGCTTGGTTATGAGATGGACGTATTCAATTATCGATCGCCATGTTTTGATAACTAGATTTGATTTCTTGTCGGCGCACAGGTTCGATCATATGTTACAACAAACTATATATAGGTAATAAATAATTAATAAATAATAATAATATAATTTTTATAATAAAATATGCTTATTCCTCAGTGATATACATCGGCGGTTCACTAAATGTGAACTAATTTGATGCTAGTATCCTGTTGCAAACAGTTAGCGGGTTATTTCTAACTAATGTGATGTCACCCATAAAAGGATGTTGTAACATATGATCGAACCTGTGCGCCGACAAGAAATCAAATCTAGTTATGAGATGGGTTCGTCGCGAAATCTAGAATATTGGCCGAGTAAAAGAACGAAGTAAGAAGTAAAACAATCTAGTTGTATAGTTGAATAACGTTGAGAGAACTATGCCATTTTCGTGACAACGGCACTGAGGTAATGGTATCCGATAAAGAATTCCTTGTAACGACGCCGGCTAATGACCAGATATTTATGGATCGGACCAGTTCACGGTACTCGACGAAGTTGCGCTAGTTAGTCGCAATTAATACGGAAAACGACGGCGAATAGTCCCGTCCTTGGCCAATGGAAGAATCGGTTATCGCTACGTTTAGATCTCGGTTAGCAACGACTGGAACGGCCTGGTATCCGCTCGTTAGCCGGTTAATTAGCATCACACTGGACGACTCCCGTTAATTTCTTATTCCTGTTCGACGTTGTCCACCCGAAACCTCCATCTGCATTCCTCTACCTGTTAAAGGCCTTCGAAATAAACGATTTTTCTTGCTCTTTCTTCACCGGAAGTCCACAACAATTTTACGTAACGTCGCTACTATGTATATCAATTATATTGTATCGATCGTAAATGTTAAATGAACAACGTGTGCTGGTATCAGCGCACAGGTTCGATCAAAATCAAATAAACAAGCAATCTTGCAGTTATATTTTATTAGTTTTATTTATTTATTATATAATTTTAATTTTAATTTATTTATTATGTAAATTTATTAGTTTGGTAAATATTTACAACAGGTCCACGTCTTCCGATTTTGATGAAATTTAAATATGTTATAGATTTCGACATTTTTAACAACTTTTTCCTTTTCCAATATAGGGGGGACGCTTTTAGTTTTCGAGATATTTGAATTTTTGTCTGTATTGAATTTTTCGTATTTCTACACGCTCCACGGCAACGTAAGCCTGTCCCGGTGCGGCGTTTGTTTATGTTTTGACGCTGTAGAGATGAGGGAGAAACCAGGGGGGCGGAAGGAGCCGGCCTGACACCACACACACACACCCACTCAGTGCTTAATACAAATCCAGTGTTTCTAAATTATACTGTAGATTTTTACGTATTTTGATATGCTGATTAGGAATATAATAGTGAAAATTCGCAATCAGCACGTCAAAATACGTAAAAATCTCTAGAGTATAATTTAGAAACACTGAGTGGGTGGGTGTGTGTGGTGTCAGGCCGGCTCCTTCCGCCCCCCATGTTTGTTTATCATTTATATAGCGTCAAAACGTAAAATACGAAATGTAGAAATACGAAAAATTCAATACAGACAAAAATTGAAATATCTCGAAAACTAAAAGCGTCCCCCCTATATTGGAAAAGGAAAAAGTTGTTCAAAATGTGTTGCTGCATAACATATTTAAATTTCATCAAAACCGGAGGACGTGGACCTGTTGTAAATATTTACCATTAGTTTTATTAGTTATATAAATTAAATTTTTTCGATCCTGATATGGATCATTTTCAAGGGACTAATTTTATTATTATTAGAAAGTACAGTTTCTACCGGCAATTTATCAGTCTCTGAAAATGTTTCATTTGTAACCTTTTGTTAAAGCAAACGCATTATAAAATTCTTCTCTTGAAAATTATCCATATCAGGATCGAAACGTTGGGAATTTGTTAATTGTAAGATCACTTGTTTTCTTTTTTTTTATTTTGATCGAACCCGTGCACCGATACCACCACACATTGTTCAGTCGCCATTATACTCGCATGTCTTTGTTTTCTCTCCAGTGAAAGATACAGTAAAACTTTAAATGCTGTCCGAGGTTGTCTACGTAAACTTTGTCCACTGTAAACGCATGTATTTCGTTCTGTCCTCCTCTATGTTCGACTCTCCATTGAAGTCTCGCTCGGCGCAGTGATAAATCCAATAGTACATAGTGTCTATGCAAACGCTGTCCGTCCAGAGTACCGTTGTTGGAGAGTGTTCGAGGATTTACTGTATTTCGCAAATATCTTGCGCGCATACGAAGACACAATTGTATTCCACCATTGTCAAGGTATACGAATTGACTCGGATCGTGTAATTCTCTCGGCACGAGACGTCCCGCTTCCGTGTGCTCGAGGAGCTGCACTCGAATGCAGAAAACGCCTGACGTAATCGAGCGCGATCGCGGTCATTTACATCGCAGTTTACAGATCTCGCCTCCCTCGTCCCTTCAATTCCCAGTCTGTTGGCCTCGAGACTCGCAGGTTGATAATCCGCTCGAGTGGCGCCGTTGCTGATTAGCGACGCCCACGCTTGCGCACCCTTTCTGCTCGACTTTGTCCCTCTTTCTTGTTTCCTCGTGCTTAGAGCGCATTTATTATCGACACCGTGCACTCTTAACACATTACCGATCGGTGATTATTGCATATTTTAAAAAAATGTATGGTACATGGTTAAATTTTCATTTAGCATTTAGTATGAACTAACTAAGTCACCCTCCATAACGTCGTCTAATAGTTTTAATTATCACTAGAAGTACTGGACCAGTCAAAATGATTGATGCAAATTCTTTTCTATTAGAAATATTAAAAGTATAAATATGTTTTTTTGAGAAATTTTTGTTAGTGAACTTCTCTATTGAAGTACATATTTAAATATCGCCTATACGAAATCTAAATAAATGCTATATTGTCATTATTAGAAGGCAATGTATGCCAACTGCGTTTAGTGCTCGGTAGTTGTAGTGTTAAGATTGCAATGTCAATGAAAATTTCTATGTTTTTTTTGGTACAGCAGAATTATTGAAAATCCTATTAAACCCTTTGCACTCGGTTGTCCCCTCTGAGGCACCACTATAAATTGCTGTACCATTATTCAAAATACTGTTTACATTATTAATTATTAATTATATCATAAACATTTAGGTATTCTATGAGATATTATACTAATTTCATATCCATAAAATTTTAAAAATCAAAGGGAATGGAAGTATTCTAGATCGGAAAAAGAAGTTTAATTTTCCAGTTAAAATAGCTCCGAGTGCAAAGGGTTAATAGACTTCCGGTCGGTAAAGTGTTAAAATTCCTCGGCTTTTCCGGGTCTGGCCAACCTGAGAATTTATTAAATCGATGTTCCTTTATTGTCTTTATGATTTTGAATCATTCTATTCGTTGCCGAATGAGATAATGAATTTTATTCGAGTAATTTTTGTTCATGTTTGATCGTTTTTGTTGAACTTTTGCAATGTCCCATAATTTAGTCGACGGTTGTCCGTCGATAATCGCGTGACGATTTCGCGAAGGACGACCGTAGGCGTATCGACGCCATAGTAATTAAATCTGCGCTGCCTGTGGCGCCTCGTGCTTGTCATTTTGAATAGCCTCTTCTTTGAATCGCACCTAAACGGGCCTTGTCTCTTTGTGTTCCAGGTGAGTCCGCCCATTCGGGATTTCCATTTGAATCGTCGCCGAGAAATCGTGACATGGAACAACCGAGGCGCAACAATAGACGGTCACATTTGCAAAACATTTTCTATTGTCAACGAAAAGAGGACGATTTCCACGCTTTGTTTCCCGATTGTTCCTTTTTCTTCGCGCTACAGTTGGGAATGCCAAAATTCGTCCGAGTACGAATTGCTAAATTCTTGCCAACTACGTTTCAACCAATAACCAACATTTTTTACGATATTCTACATTTCATGGTACAGTATTTATTCTACAGTTCAATTTATTTGATGTGTCACGGTACGAAATTTTCCGTTACTTTTCTTTTTCGTTAATAAGCAATTTCCTTGCAACTTCTATTTCTAACTTGAGTTTGAGGCCCCAAAATTTTTACCGTTTTCTTTTTTGTTAATAAGCAATTTCCTTGCAACTTTTATTTCAAACTTGAGTTTCAGGCCCCCAAAATTTTTACCGTTTTCTTTTTTGTTAATAAGCAATTTCCTTGCAACTTTTATTTCAAACTTGAGTTTGAGGCCCCAAAATTTTTACCGTTTTCTTTTTTGTTAATAAGCAATTTCCTTGCAACATCTATTTCAAACTTGAGTTTGAGGCCCCCAAAATTTTTACTGTTTTCTTTTTGATTAACAAGCAATTTCCTTGCAACTTCTATTTCAAACTTGAGTTTCAGGCCCCCAAAATTTTTACCGTTTTCTTTTTCATTAATAAGCAATTTCCTTGCAACTTCTATTTCAAACTTGAGTTTCGGACCACCTAAATTTTTACCGTTTTTTTTTTCATTAATAAGCAATTTCCTTGCAACTTCTATTTCAAACTTGAGTTTGAGGCCCCAAAATTTTTACCGTTTAGGGCCTCCACTCGGCCTGAGTTTCCACTGACTGTTGCTAGCGAAAAAAATCACACCGGGAATTATGCAGTCTACGCGAAGATTGTTTCGTGCCTGGTCAGACAAATGACAATTGGCTGCGCTAGAAAAATGCGATGGCAGCCAGGTTGCTAGCATCGCGCTGTCTGGCCATCCTAACGGTGCAGCAATCGTTAGTCCGATCATGTTGTCCCTACAATCGCTGCGACACGAAGCAGTCGAGACTTTCACGGGCCTGACGATGACTCACGTGTCGTCGCGAAACTTCTTTCGCGTTCTCTTTGCGCGAGCCACTGAACGAGAATAGTATTAAAAAGACACAGTCCCCTTGCGAGCCAGAATCTGATCCTCTCGAGGACCTTGAACCAATTCATTTAAAAAAAACCAGGCTGAAGTTCAATGGTAAAATTAATTAAAATTAATTACTGTTACATGTGCATCTGGTCCAAATTAAGTCGAGCGATTTTTGCTAGAAACATTTCCCAAAATTTGTCCAATTGCGTTCCTCAAACATCGTCATACAGTAATTCAATTTTAAAATTAACGTCAATGCAAATTGTTACACGTGCACTTAGTCCATACTAAGGTGGGCTATTTTTGATAGAAACATTTTCCAAAATTTGTCCAATTGCGTTCTTCGAACATCGTCATGCAGAAATTCAATTTTAAAATGAACGATAAGGCAAACTTTCACTTGAATCATTTTCCAAAATTTGTTCAATTGCGTTCCTCAAACATCGTCATACAGTAAATCAATTTTATAATGAACGATAGGGCCAACTTTCACTCGAATCATTTTCCAAGATTTGTCCATTTGCATTCCTCAAACATCGTCATGCAGAAATTCAATTTTAAAATGAACAACATGGCAAACTTTCACTCGAAACATTTTCCAAAATTTGTCCAATTGCGTTCCTCAAACATCGTCATGCAGTAATTCAATTTTAAAATGAACGATAAGTCGAATTTTCACTCGAAACATTTTCCAAAATTTGTCCAATTACGTTCCTCAAACATCGTCATACAGAAATTCAATTTTAAAATGAACGATAAGGCAAACTTTCACTCGAAACATTTTCCAAAATTTGTACAATTGCGGTCCTCAAACATCGTCATACAGAAATTCAATTTTAAAATGAACGATAAGGCAAACTTTCACTCGAATCATTTTCCAAAATTTGTCCAATTGCATTCCTCAAACATCGTCATGCAGTAATTCAATTTTAAAATGAACGATAGGTAAACTTTCACTCGAAAATTTCATTCACTGTCCAATTTCGTTCGTCAATCATCACCATATCTACAATACATTACCAAAAGACATCTATGCCTACTCTAAGTGTAAAAATCGTTCGAAAAATTGAATTTGAAAGTAGTCCAAGTAGCAGAAGCTACAGTAGCAACGAGCATGACGTTCCCCCGGCGTCAGCGGTCGTTCGCGGGATTCTGTCTCGTGGCCGGCGGTTGCAGCCAAGCAAGCTGGCATCCAAGCTACGTCTACTGACCCAGAGGTGAGAAAAAGGAAAGGGGGGCTGTCGATGACCGCGCTCGCGCGTCTGGAATTCCTCCGTGAGTCATCGGCATTCGCCAAGGGGGCTCCCTTCTCGGTATGGGAAGTATGGCCTCTGTTCCAGGCCCCGTGTCCTCGCGTCTCCATGCACGGTAACCGTGACTCAACCGAATTTCTGGTTGCCAGCCCCCCTGATCTCTCCTGTGCCCCCGAATTCTCGATCCGGATCGGACACGCGAATCTTCGGAAGCAAAAAGTCAGAGAAATCGCATAGAGCTAGACGATGCACCTTGTAATTGAATCGTGGATTCTTCGAATCCCTGGGATGCTTGGAGGTTGACTTCTAATCATCGATGAATTAATCCATAGATGATTGAGTAGAATCAAAATTTTCTGAATTTATTGAAAGATACAGCAGCTACTTAGTAATTTGTTTCTATCTTTAATTATTTTAGCTGGTTTAGATCAATTACGAAATATACGATTCATGTTTGTCGATACTCAGCAGTCATTAATTTTGGTCTTACATGCATCAATGAATCGTGGATTCCTCGAATCCGTGGAATGCTTGGAGGCTGACCTCTAATCATCGATGAATTAATCGATAGATGATTGAGTAGAATCAAAAGTTTCTTAATTTGTTAAAAGATACAGCAGCTACTTAGTAATTTGTTTCTGTCTTCAATCATTTTAGCTGGTTTATATCAATTACGAAATATACGATTCACGTTTGTCGATACTCAGCAGTCATTAATTTTGGTCTTAAACGCATCAATGAATCGTGGATTCTTCGAATCCCTGGAATGCTTGGAGGCTGACCTCTAATCATCGATGAATTAATCGACAGATGATTGAGTAGAATCAAAATTTTCTGAATTTGTTAAATGATACAGCAGTTACTTAGTAATTTCTTTCTATCTTCAATCATTTTAGCTGGTTTACATCAATTACGAAATATACGATTCATGTTTGTCGATACTCAGCAGTCATTAATTTTGGTCTTAAACGCATCAATGAAACGCATCAATGAATCGTGGATTCTTGGAATCCCTGGAATGCTTGGAGGCTGACCTCTAATCATCGATGAATTAATCGACAGATGATTGAGTAGAATCAATATTTTCTGAATTTGTTGAAAGATACAGCAGCTACTTAGTAATTTGTGTCTGTCTTCAATCATTTTAGCTGGTTTACATCAATTACGAAATATACTATTCACGTTTTTCGATACTCAGCAGTCATTAATTTTGGTCTTAAACGCATCAATGAGAATTGATAAGTATTGTTCCAACGCTCAACAAATTCTTAAAAATTTGAACAAGACAATAAATTCGAAATGATTAATTTATTAACACTTTACCTACGGGAAGCTTATTAATAGATGTTCGAATAATTATGCTGTACGAAAAGAAAGCATAGAAATTTTCGTTTACATTGCAATCTTAAATGAAACTATTAGATAACGTTATTGAGGGCGACTTGTTAGGTTACAATAAAAATTGCTGTTGCTATGGAATGTTCTATTAAAAAGTGTTTAGCCATGTACCATAGATTTTTCAAAGCTATGGAACAATCATCGATCGGTAATGTATTAAGAATAGAGACATCGCAGATATCGTCGTAAAAAAACTGTACCAAGGCAGAAAAAATCAGTTAGGTTAAAAATCTTTGTTTTTCACGAAGATTGTTTGCCCAACAAACGAACGGTTGATGATTTCGTGCAGTCCCGATACTTTTCCGCGTAATCGTGACCGAGCGCGCAGCATGAACGAACCGGCGGATGAATGGACGAGTCCGTGAATCATTCGAGGAGGAAGTTCAAGGCCGTGCGTTACGATACCGAGCCACGTGCTCTTGTATCGCATAATGCGTTATCAAGAACGCGTAATGCGTGCGCGCAGACATTCTTTCCTCGTCGAGGAGCACGTACAGAACCGAGAAGGGTCGACGACCCTTGGAAAATTCGATCCTGAATCTTCCCAACGATCCAACCCTTCGTAATCCCCGAAAAATCCGGATGATCTATCGACCCTCAACATCGGTTTATCCTTTTGACCTGAATTCTAAAGAACTGTCAGCTTCAGGGTCGATCTTTGAGTAGCTGCTTGGAGAAATTCCATGATAATCGATAATAAATATTCCATTTTATCGATCGTAATGAATTAATAGAAAAATGTATGCTATCGGTGCACAGGTTCGATCATAATGAAAAACAAAGCAATTTTGCAAAAATTAAATTATTCCCAACGTTTCGATCCTGGTATGGATCATCTACAAGAGAATTTTGGGTCTGAAAATTACCAAATATTATATTAAGTGTTTCAAAAAAATCAAACAAACAAAAATCGAAACCTTGAGAATGATCCATATCGGGATCGAAACGTTGGGAATAATGTAAAAATTTTTGCAAAATTGCTTTGGTTTTTGTTTCATTTAATCGAACCTGTGCGCCGATAGCATATAGTTTTATTAATTCATTACGATCGATAAGATTAAATAATTCAAAATCGAAACGTTGGGAATAATTTAATTTTTGCAAAATTGGTTTGTTTTTCATTACGATCGAACCTGTGCGCCGATAGCATACATTTTTCTAACATTCAAACATTACGAATAGTTAACGGACGCATTTGAAAATTCCCGAACAACGTGTTCCTCGAATTTCCATGTAACTTCTTCTTCTTTTAGCGGTATGATACGAACGTTGACAAAGATTACGTCAGAGCTTGTGCAACGACGCATAGCATAAATAGATCAAACTGTGTAATCCTCGTTGCATGACACGCCAGCTCAAGAATTCAGCAAATACTTCATTAGGACGCGTTCGATAAGCGGTTTGTATTCAACAATGCAAAATTGTTCGAACACCATATTCAAACTCTGCAAATTCGTCGATAATACTGATTTGGTTACCGTGAGCCCTTAACACTAGAACTACCAAGCACTAAATGCAGTTGGCATACATTGCCTTCTAATAATGACAATATTGCATTTATTTAGATTTAGTCCAAGTTTTATTTAAATATGTACTTCAATAGAGTATTTATTACTATTTATTATAGACGGACTGAAGCCCTTTTACATAAGTGTTTACAATATCAAAGAAAAGAAAAAGAAGAGAAAGATACAATACTTAGGTTAAGACTTTCTTTTATTTATTTTTTTTCTTGTCTTCTTTTTGATTTTATCAGTTATACTGTAAAAACTGTATACATATGTATAAATTGTTCACTAAAAAAAATTCTCAGAAAAACAGATTTACACTTTTAATATTTCTAATCGAAAAACGTTTGCATCAGTCGAAAATCGATTCTCTGCTCATTAAAAAATTAACCCTTAGCATTCGAGTAGTGATTCAGAGTCTCCACTAAAAATTGCCTCTATTCTAAATACTGTTTACATTATTAAATATGTTGTGATCTAACCAATTACTAAACATTCAAGTACAATATGACGTATCGTATCAATTTCATATCTGTTGAACTGTACTTTGGTTTTATTCACACGCAATACGTTTACGAACCATATTACATTGTATCACATTACGAAAGAAGAATATTAACGGCGGTTATTGATGGGATGCGCACACGATCTGCGCATTGCACTTTCCAGAATATTCTCTTCTGGCGCGACATACGAATTCACGTGTCAAATCACATCAATATCCATAACATGAGAAAAATCATGTAGAATTGAATTATTTTGGATCAAGAGAAATGTTTAATTTTCGAGTTACAATTGCACCGAGTGCAAATGGTTAATCTTCTCCGCAGAAGAATAACTTTGTTATTTCCCGGAGACTTTTTCGAGATTCCTCTGCATAGGAAGATCCAAGGATTAATGAATACATTCACGTTCGATGATTAAACCTATAAAATTCATGAGTACCTGCCTAATTTGCAGCGTCGATCGTAATCGTCGATGAGTAATGCTCTCACTTTGACTATCCGGCAAGATAATGACTATCTTGAATCGGTGTTTCCACTGCCGCGACTCGATCATCGTGATGTTTCAGTGCCGGTGATAAGTAACGCCTGTAGTCAGTGAATCACCGATCTTCCACGGTATCCGCCTCTTCTTCTTTCGTCTCCTCTCGACCCCGCCTCTCAGAGGCACGCGCGCCTCGTGACTCACCGATCCAGACTCTCGTGACTCTTGATCACCTGCGTGCTGGATCGTGAGACCCGAATTTCGATCGGCCCTCGGGTCTGTTCGGTTTTATTCGGGCCACTCGCTCATACACGATTCTCGAGATTCTTGGAATCCTCGCAGATTTTTCTTGACATCACCGTTGGCACTATGGGAATAAACTTTGTTGGAAAGTGAAAACACATCGTTCAGTAACTGTACAATATTATTATTATTATTTATTATAGACGGACTGAAGCCCTTTTACATAAGTGTTTACAAT
The DNA here is from genome assembly GCA_916610235.2 of Lasioglossum morio. NCBI lineage: Eukaryota > Metazoa > Arthropoda > Insecta > Hymenoptera > Halictidae > Lasioglossum > Lasioglossum morio. Next base: position 2,644,052 of record OU744323.1, read on the forward strand.
ATCAAAGAAAAGAAAAATAAAAAAGAAAGATACAATACTTAGGATAAGACTTTCTTTTATTTATTTTTTTTGTTGTCTTCTATTTGTTTTTATCAGTTATACTGTAAAAACTGTATATATTTGTATAAAAGGACCTAGGTCCGTATATAATAATAATAATAATAATACTTGTGTAATAACAAAGAAGGGACATGCGCAAAAAGAAAAATTTAATAATGGTACAATCGATATGGTACTATCATATAATCCTTTGTAGTTGCATTTGAAAATTTTGTAAAGAATCACTGAACAAAATCAATACGATTATCAATAATGCATGATTTTGTGATAATGCGATTCATTGGATTAATTAATCCATAAGTAATTTAAATAATATTTTTTCCCATCGTTTGTTAAAGAATTCACAATTTTGCTAACCTGTTCAATGTGTCCTCCTTTTCTTCAACTGCTCGTCCCATAATTCTTGATTGGCTTGAATTTTTCAAATGCGAAACATAACCGTAAAATCTAAGATGTAAACTGATCAGTTTTTGGATAGAGAAAATATCGAAAAATAACTGTTTACGATTTCGGCGCATTTTTTAAAGGTAGTTTGGAAATAGAAACACTTTCCAATTCTCCCATTACCAAGTTAGCAATCACAGGAGAACTTGGGGAACCCATAGCAGTACCAAAAATTTATTTTTGTAATAAATGCCATTAAAAAATTTTACCTTTATAACTGTTTACCTTGTTACGTGTGCGATCTTTTGCCAGTGTGTCAATTAACACTTTACCTATCTATTAATAGGATTTTCAATAATTGTGCTGTACTAAATGAAAGCATAGATATTTTCATTTACATTGCAATCTTAAATGAAACTATTAGATAACGTTATTGAGGGTGAATTGTTAGTTCACAATGAAAATTGCTGTTGCTATTGAAGGTTCCATGAAAAAGTGTTTAGCCATGTACCATAGATTTTTCAAACTGATGCAATAATTACCGGTCGGTAATGTGTTAACACCGAGTGACAGATTCGGTTCGTGAAACGAGGAACGGATGAGGGTTAAACAAATTGTGCAGTTGCGATAATATTGAATTCACGAAGAATGCAGTTGTTAATTCATACGGGACACACGCGGTTCGTATGTCGAACACAAAACCAAACAAACGTGTGTAGGTCAGTAAAAACGTTCTTGCTAAGCAGTTCTCGACTCGACGCGTTACGCAATATTTATAGCATAGTTATCCGGAAAGAGCGAAAAGGAGACGGCGTCGTTGAATCGCAGAAAAGTGTCCGGCACGCGTATTTTCAGTCGGTTACGTCAGCCGAGTCTATTCGGCTGTGATCGAGGAAACTGCAGAGGAAGAGAGTGAACAATCGGTTTCCCTACGTCAGACGCCATAAATAGTGGGCGTGATAAGAGCACCGGTGGTTTTTCGAGGTACGGGCCTGTTATCTGGTGGTCCGGAGAAAACCACGTGTCTTAAGTGGCTCGATAACAAGGCGTGAATCATCCTCGAGAGTCTCGCGCGACGCGTGAGAAAGCATTCGAACAACACGTACGGGACTGGTTTCGCCAAAACGAAACGTGTCGCGAATAGAGAAACGCGGGAATCGAGACTCGTTCGAGATTATGCGAAAGCCTCGATCGCTTGGCAGACACGTCGATTTGTAAATACCGAGAGGCAGTACATTTCGTTCGTCGTTGGTCGCAAAGACTACTAACATTTCTCTTCGGAACACCTCGTGAGAATATAACACGAAATCCTGTTGCAAAAGTGTTTCCCTATCATCGAGTACGATACTTCATTAATTTAAGCATTTTCCTTTCGGAAAGGTTCTAAAGTATGTTTCCATCGAGAGTTCCTTATCTCGTCAAACAATTTCTCGGAACAATAACTCATTGTTTCCGTTTTCCTTCAGACGATGAATCCTCCAGGAAAAACCTCAGGTCTGTTCACATATTATTATTATTATTTATTATAGACGGACTGAAGCCCCCTTTTACATAAGTGTTTACAATATCAAAGAAAAGAAAAAAGATAAAGATACAATACTAATCGTGTAATAACAAAGAAGAGACATGCACAAAAAGAAAAATTTAATTTTAGTTAAGACTTAGGTTAAGACTTTCTTTTTTAACTTCCCGATTTATAGGGAAGTTACTGTAATTACCCCGAAAATCGAAAATCGATTTTTTAGCAGATCTCCACGTTTCATGGTCATTGGAGTCGTTTGAGACTATTTTTATCAAAATGTCGGTATGTATGTGTGTGTGTGTGTGTGTGTGTGTGTGTGTGTGTGTGTGTGTGTGTGTGTGTGTGTGCGCGTATGTCCGTTTCTATGGTATCAAATTTTTCGTTAACGTTTTCCGAAAAAGTAAAAACGCGATCAGAATGATGAATGATGCAATCGATGTGCCCCGCTGTAACTTAGAGCTGATTAGATTTTGGTCCATTTTGGTCAAGTAGTTTTTTAGTTTTTTTCGAAAGGAGTTGATACAACATTGTAATTTATACAAGAGGCGTATCCACCGAAGAAGCAAACGTAACTATATATATATATATATATATATATATATATATATATATATATATATATATATATATACATACATATATTTAGACATATTTAAAAAAAAAATTTTTTTTTAATCTAAAAACAAATTTTTTTTTTTAATTTAAAAAAAATTTTTTTTTCAATTATGCAACTACTGCTAATGTAACCGCTTACAATAATCGAAAAATATCCCGGATGCGCGCACATGAAAGTAGAAAGTAGAAAATAATGATACTAATATACTGCAACTAACGATTCGGGAAGTTCTTTGTGTGGCTCGTGGAGAGTCACACACCAAATAACATCCGTACCACTAACCCTCTCGCGAGCTCGTAAAGCGAGCTACAACACCCCCACCTGCGAAGCTCGCGAAGCGAGCGAGCAACAACCCCCCTCTAGTTTTATTTGTTATGTCTTCTTTTTGTTTTTATCAGTTATACTGTAAAAACTGTATACATTTGTATAAAAGAACCTCGGTCCGTATATAATAATAATAATAATGGTACAATCGATATGGTATTATCATATAATCCTTTGTAGTTGCACTTGAAAATTTTGTAAAGAATCACTGAAAAAATCAATACGATTATAAATAGTGCATGATTATTTATAATCATATTATGCGATTCATTGGATTAATTAATCCATAAGTAGATTTCGCTTTAAGTGTTTGAAACCCCGCTCTTGTTCTCAGTTCACGTTCTGGTACATAAAAATTGATTCGCGCAAGTAGAGAGGAACAATCGATATGATTATTAATTAAATTGAAAATAAAATCTCCGATTAAATATAGCTGCCAGCAACGGAATGAACCGGAACGTTAGCATTTCCGGAAAGCTTTTCCGGCTCGTGCCACGAATTTCGCTATCGTTCTTCCTGTTTCGTGAAACCAGCATGCGTCACGACTTTTTAATACGTGCACGCTTGTCATGGTACACCATTAACGATTCTTCGGTGTGCTTTCTACAGACGTCAAAAGCCCGGATTACTGGTTCTTTAGATTCTGTTATGTGAACGCTTCGAGCATCGAACAGGAAGTTAAACGACTATCATCTTCCGCAGGTGAACAGCTTTACGATTAATCTAATTATCAGTTATCTGTATTAATGAACCAAGGAAAATGTCAATGAACGACTTGATAATTGGAAAAAATTGGTTATCTGTACAATTTGAATACATGAATGAATTTATTACATTTATTACATTTTTTACATTTATTACATTTATTTTCACTGATTCTATCTTCTTCACCTGCCAATTTTTTCTCATAAACACAGATAACGTCTTTGTTTCTCGTGAAATTTTTGAGGTTTCTTTTTTTTTTAATTGGGAAATCTCATATGAGATTTATTACAACATAATGTTTAGTACAGAGTATTACAAGGTATATTGTACGGTATAACAAAAATATTAGTTACAATATAAAAATCAAAAATCCTTAGGCATGTAGGTTACATGTATTTAAAAAGGCTATCATATATGTATACGCAAGCACTAATATTAGGTTCAGCTATTAACACTAGAACTACCGAGCACTAAACGCAAGTTGGTATACATTGCCTTCTAATAATGACAATATGGCACTTATTTAGATTTCGTACACGGGATATTTAAATATCTACTTCAATAGACAAGTTTACTAAAAACATTTCTCAAAAAAACATATTTATCCTTTTAATATTTCTAATCGAAAAAAATTCGTATGAGTCATTTTGACTTGTCCAGTAATTCTAGTGTTAAAAGCAACCTATGTCCAATGGCAATTGAAAATCTGCTCTAGTAAGGTTCTGGATAAGTTTGATCCTCTGATCTTTACATAAATTGCACTGCCATAGAACATGGTTAAAACTAGAATTACCGGACCAGTCAAAATGACTGATGCGAATTCTTTTCGATTAGAAATATTAAAAGTATAAATATGTTTTTTTTTTTTTTTGAGAAATTTTTGTTAGTGAACTTCTCTATTGAAGTACATATTTAAATATCGGCTGTACGAAATCTAAATAAATGCCATATTGTCATTATTAGTTGATTTCATTAAGTATCATTATTAACTGCGTTTAGTGCTCGGTAGTTCTAGTGTTAATATGTCATTAGTTGATCAACTATTATTTGTAGCGTTTCCTTGCTCCTGGTTACATTTACAATTGGGATAAATTTTTGAGGTTGCCGAGTCAAAGCGATAATTAAGCTGGCTCAATTAGTCCGTTGATGAACACCGGCGCGATGGGTTCGTCTCGAGACGGTTAAGACCGGCTCGAGTGCAGTTGCTCGGACTGCATCAGGCGCTCGATTGAAGTGCATCTCGATTTAGACGTCGGCGAGGGCAACGTGCACCTAGGAAGTAGATTTCGCGCGGACGATGACGCGCCATGGTTAATTTGATCTTCAATTGCACGCGTTTCTCAACGCCTCGTTCCGAGTACGCACACGTACGGAGCAATTATTATCATTCTTCTGAAACGAAACAATTATTCTTCGTTTTTCTAGCTATCTAGAAAACCACCTCGCCAGCATTACCTGTTTGGTCAGGACGTTGATCGAAGTTTCTTCTCCGAAAGAAACCGCGAGGAACGCGCTAGAAGATCGATCGATCGGAATGTAACGGGCATCGACCCCATAGATCAGGGATCGTCAAACTACGGCCCTCAAATCTGGCCCGGTCCACAGTGCTTTGGAAACCCCATTTTCGTGGCCAAAATTTAATTTTTCAACTTGAATATATTGGAAAAAAATTGTTTCCCTATAAAGTAACGACCGTAAATGTTGTTAATGTTATCGATGGTAAGATTGTTGAAACAGATAAAGTATTAATGATTTCAGCGCAACGGTTCGATCAATTAAACACGATAAAGCAATTTTACAAATTCATTTAAACTTCCAACGTTTCGATCCTTATGTGTGAAAGTTTAAATTAATTTGTAAAATTGCTTTATCGTGTTTAATTGATCGAACCGTTGCGCCGAAATCATTAATACTTTATCTGTTTTAACCCTTAGCACTCGAGTTAGCACTAAAAATTGCTGTACTATTATTTAAATAATTGTTTACACTATCGGATATGTCGGTATCTAACCAATTACTACACATTTAAGTATTGTATGAGGTATTATATCAATTTCATATTTATCAAATTTAAAAAATCATGGAGAATGGAAATATTGTAGGTCAGAAGAAACGTTTAATTTTCGAGTTAAAATAGCCCCGAGTGCAAAGGGTTAAAGTAACAACCCTTCAAAGCTCCCAAATCCAAAATATTATTTATTTTAGATAATTCTGTGATGAGATACGGCGTTTTAAAGACAAAGTCAGAAAATTCAAAGTATAATAAAACGTTTTCGATTTCAATCGTCGATTATCAGAAAACAGATTTTAATGATGGTTTTATACACGTGTATAAACGCAATGGAAATATTTAATCCAGAGGTGCGCCGCCTCTTTTGAATCCGATCCGCGAGGTTAATATTGTTGTTCACATGAAAAAATTAAATATAAATCAAATTACGTGCTATAAAAAAAACTTGTGTAAAAATATCAGTTTGTATTAAAAAATATTTGGAACCTCTGGTTTGTTGTTGCTGAATGGCCCACCAGGTTTAAAAAAATTGCGATCAGGCATTTTCCAAAAAAGGTTTGCCGACCCCGTGCCATGGATCATCGGCCTAAAACCGGATAAGTGTTCTGGATCAAAGAGCCTCGAATTCACAGAGTAGAACGGTGCTCTGGATCCCCGTGGAACGAGAACCGTATCCTCTTCTAGACCGTTTCAAGTTATGCGAGGCATCCTAATAGAGGAAGCCCGCGATCTTTAGATCGGCCAGCTAGGTTCGACGCACCGGACGCTATGCGAAACATTCGACCCGATCGAACCCGAGAGCATACTCTAATCTCGAGCCCTTTTAATCATCGTTGCTGCGGCGAGGCGAGCGCGCGTTATTTACGGCCCCATTAGGCTGCTGGATCGACGCTACTCGAACCGTTTCATTATCCCGAGATGTCGGCCCTGGCGAATTCTGTAAATTGTTCGGCACACTTGCCGAACACGTTCGCCTCTCGGCACTACGGTAATGCCTCGGTACTTGCACGACTCCGAAATGACACTGCGATTAAATATTGAACGTTGCGTTGACGCTAATCGTTAATGCCGTGTCTAGCAGAGTTCTTGATTCCCATAATAGTTTTGTGAAATATTCTCTGATGTGAATAATTCCAGAGAGAATTTGAGTGAATTAATTATTCCTGAGGGTTGAAAGGTTTGAAAGACTAGATGAGTGAAGAACGACAATGAGAGAGCACGTGTGTTGATGTCATAATTAGAAGTGTTACTATTTATCATTAAATCACATTGTATATATATCTTCTGCAATAGTTTGGTCATTAACACTTTACCGAGCGGAAGCCTATTAATAGGATTTTCAATAATTCTGCTGTACCAAAAAAAAGCATAGAAATTTTCTTTGACATTGCAATCTTAAATGAAACTATTAGACGACGTTATTGAGGGTGACTTAGTTAGTTCATACTAAATGCTAAATGAAAATTTACCCATTTACCATACATTTTTCAAAAATATGCAATAATCACCGGTCGGTAACGTGTTAACACTAAAACTACCGTGCACGAAAAGCGATTAAAGTGTTTTAGCTTATAAAAATGACAAGGCTCTATCTATTTATATTTTGTGCAATTTTTATTACAATATGTGCTTGGACAAATTAATTGATTGGATCGATTGCCATGTAAGCAGCTTCATAATTTCAATAATTGTAAAATGGAAAATATAAAAACGGTCATTTGACCGGTAGTGGTAGGTTTAGTGTTAAATTTTTATATTCAGTTTACAGTTCAAAATGTATTAAACAAGAGTTTTATTTAAACATAATCTGCTTGAGAAATTTACAACGTTCTCTATGTTTCTCTTCTCTCTTCTTTCTTTGTTTATATATTCCCACAGCTATGATTGTGTCTTAGCCTGTTTTATTTCCTTAATTTACTTCATTTCCCTTTTCTTATTGATTTTCTACTCTTTCAGGTCTCGTCTCCTTTTTTCTCTCTAAATATTCTGTCCTAGCTATGTTTCCCTTTTTCCATTCCTTAAACGAGTCCTTTACTTTCCTATTCATCCTTTTGCATTCCCTATCCCACCATTTTGTGTGTCCTATCTTCTTCTCTTTTCATTTAACTGTCTTTTTTATCATACATTGCGCTGATCGTTATTGATTCGACAAGATTCTCGAAGAATTCGTGTTCAGATCGATTTAATCGAGTTTGATTGTTATTGAATCGGCGAGAACGGGCTCGAGGCTAGAGCCGCGTCGAGAATCGTGACATCCTTGACTCGGAAGTGAGTCACTCGAGCGAGTTACGCCACTCGCGACACCTAATCGTCCTTCTCGAGTCCAAGTTCAGGGCTTCCAGCGAGATTTCCTCGAACAGTCGATCTGTACAACTTATGTCAACCGTGCTCTACACTTGATTCCTCTTTTAAACAGACGGACCAATTATCTCTACTATTTCCTATCGCACAGACGAACTTCTCGGAATGTATCTGCGCTATTCAGAGATTCAACGATGCAACGATGACTCAATTATTCAAATGATTCTTGAAAAATAAAGATAAAATTTTTTCTCGATCACACTTGATATATATAATAAATTTATGATTTTAGCGCATGGTTCGACCAATAAACTTTATTTAAACTTTAAGAATTGTAACCCCGAGGGGAATCAAAATAAAAAATATATAATCTTTCTCCTCTCTTAGCGTGATTGTATTTCTGTACATTTTTAAAGAATAATAAATTTACGATTTCAGCGCTTGGTTCGATCAATAAACTTTATTGATCGAACCATGCGCTGAAATCATAAATTTATTATTCTTGAAGAATGTATAGAAATACAGTCACGCTAAAAGAGGAGATAGATTATATATATTTTATTTTGATTCCCCTCAGGGTTACAATTCTTATACATAACTCCCCTTTCTTCCGTTTGGCTCCCTTTCACGCCGCTCTTAACTTAACCTTAATCTAACTTTTTTTAATTACTAACATTAACTTAATCTTAAACTTAGCCTTATACTTAAAATTAACTTAATTAATTACATATGCATACATATACATACATATACACATATAAATATATATATATATATATATATATATATATATATATATATATATATAGAGAGAGAGAGAGAGAGAGAGAGAGAGAGAGAGAGAGAGAGAGAGAGAGAAATTGTATTTACAAAAGCTTAAATCTACCTTAACTCTAATCTTACACACTATAGTATTCTAGTATATACAACCCTATCCCCTCATTCCTCCCCTACAAAAAAAGAACCCCTCTTCAAGAGGAGAAAGATTGATTGGCGCATATAAAAATACAAAAATTTAGAGACACAAGGACAAATACAGTGCCATTTCAAAAAAAAAGTAAACAATTCAGTGATGCATTGTAAGAGAAGCAAACATTCAGCGACGCGATAAAGAAAAATTCAATAAACAATACGAAAACGCAAACATTCCTCGGATTCCCTAGCAGTTTAATCGCTTCGGAAGAAGCTAGAGAGGCAGTTCTGGAGGTGAGTCAATTAGCGTTTCCCGGAATCATGGTTGCCCGATACGGTTATCTCTCGAGCCGGCAGCAGTTAGTTCAACTGACACATCCGGCGTGACACGTGACCGGTTTGCGAAATCTTGGTTGCGGAAGCTGTTTCGAGTCGGATGGTTTTTTCGAGAATCGATCGGAGCCGGCTTGACCGGCGTCGATGGCCGACTAAAATCGATTGGGTCCGACTCCCGTTTTGCCATTCACAGTCCATTCAGTTGGATGACTCGGATGACTCGTCTGCGAAGCAGGCAGGCAGCGATCGTGGCAGTCACTGGTCCATTCATTCGGCGGTGACGTAATCGCGGATCGTACTATGAGAAGTCGTGAATCGCGCGCGGGCTGCACCGAGTTGTGCATCGAGTGCATCTCTCGCTGCACAACGTGTATATATCCACGCGTGCATGCGTCATGCTCGACACGCGCCCGCCGAGGAATCTAATTGACATCCTCGCCGCGAACCATAAGGGTCAAATGCATTTGCACGAGTGCCGCCACCCCTTCTGCTATTTTTTCATTTGCAAGGCGTGAACACTGGCGTTTCGCGTCTCCTAGAAATCGTTTGCAACGACCGTGATCCGATTTGATTAAAAACGAAGTTAATTATTATTTAATTGATTTATTCTCTCGATCGACATATTAGATTATAGGAATTTTTTTTGCGGCGCACAGGTTCGATCATTATTACTTTATATTAGCCCTACTTGTAGCAAGTTTGTAACAATTGTCATACGTATGCTATCTAAATAGTAGAGGAAAAAGGAAAGGTGGTGTTTCGTCCTAGACCCGGGCTAGGGCTAATATAAAGTAATAATGATCGAACCTGTGCGCCGCAAAAAAAATTCCTTTAATTATTATTTATTTGAAACGGACCGAAGTCCTTTTATACAAATGTATGCAGTATTATATAATATGACAGAAAAGAATCTTAATCTTAAGTCTTAATCGAAAATTCACATAATTATGGACAGCGCGAAACTAATAAAGCGCGCAATTTCATATTGAATGCCTGTAACGTGCCATTGAAAAAATCAATATTATTATAATATGTGTGTCGAGCTAGCAATAATGCGATTTAAAGGATTTCTCCATAGGAGGATTTGGATTTCATTGTTTGAAATCCTGCTCTCGTTCTCAAAACACGTTCAGGTACGTAGAAATTAATTTGCCTCAGGAGTGCGGGACAATCTATATTATTATTTATCAAATTAAAGATAATGCTCACGTCAGAAACTGTTCTACGATCAGATAATGTTATCAATTATATGATAAATGATCAATTATATCCATCGTAAATATGTAATAAATTTTAAATTAATGCTTATTTTAAATTAAAGCGATTTTTAATCAAATATGTAAGAATGATATAAGTATGAATGTTATATGACTGAATATGAGTGTGTATATATGTTTAAGTGTTATATACGTTTTTATTGATTTACGTCGCGTTAATGTTTAATAAAATGAATGTTCTACGTTATGATTTTGTTAAAATAAAACCGACAGTTCTCTACGAGTGATTGACGAAACATCACGTCGTGTTGAGTATCAATTCCGTGTCAACTCCTTACAAATAGCTATTTTGCAAATATGCATAACATTTCGGTTCTAGTTTGAACCTTCATCAAAGGTAAATTGCCTCTAAAAAAATCAAAGTAAAAATATATATATATATATATATATATAATGAAAAGTATGTAATATACATGGATTGAAGATGAAGAAAATATTAATACAGTATACTCGAGAGGCCTCGGTTGCCGAGAAATGTAAACGTAGCTAATCCAAATTTCCAACTTCCTTATTTTTCATTATTTTTTTATGGTACTTCGATGAACATATTTGTGGAATTTTTCTAATTGAAATCATACTAAATAAGATATAATTCCGATAGTATTTAGTTGTGTAATAGACAATTAAATATCATTGGAATTATATCATATTTGGTATCATTTTGCATTCGAAAATTGCCACGAATATGTTGGTGAAAGTTCCGTAAAAAAAATAATGAAACATGAAGAAATTAGAAATTAAAATGTATACATATATTGCGTTTATGTTCAGTAATACGTGATTCTAAGTGTCTAAATATTTGTCCTATGCATTCATGGTTACAATCCTTGCAAGGTATTGCATATACTATATTACAACTTTTTAATAGCGACAATTTATCTTTTATCGGTAGACACCAATTGTTTTAAATAAAAAGGTATATTATAGATCGTGTGTATTCCAACTTTTCTGAAAATTCTACTGATGTCATTAGAAATGTTCTTTATATATGAGATAACAACTGTATTTCTCCAATTTATTGAACCTCTTGTTTTAAACCTTTCCTCTTTTCGCTTTTCGACGAAGATAAGATGGTACATGTGAAAAACACGTTCTTCGATGATATTAGAAATTAGATTTTCAGGTTACCCTGAATTATATGAGTCAGATTCACCCGAAAGCGATTCGCCTTATCTCCTGGAAATCGTTTGCATGTTCCGCGTGTCGCGTCATCTTTGATAAAAGCGTCGGCGAGGCATCGGTGAATATAAAGCTTTCGATGGTGTGGAAAACATTCGTGCTTGTACAAATCAACGAACAAGAGTTGAAACAGAGCGAAGTGCTCGTATGTAATCATTTAAACAATTTAAACACTGTCGATGAACGCTCGTAGAACAACAGAATGCAATCAAGAGAAACCTCGTTATCGTTAGTTCTAAAAAAAAAAGAAGCGATTACCTTTCTTGGAGAGACTACGAGCGCGTTAATCAAACTACGAACAACAAAGATTAACCCAAAGATAATTGTTGATTATCTTGAAAAAAAAGGGAAGATCACACAAGTAGTAAATTACCGAGAAAACAGTATCGATCAATGAAAACGTTTTATGAATGGAGCAGCGCAACGGTTATGCAACGGTCGAGGATCCGGTTTCCGGTCACGTTGATCCACAGAAGCGAGCCAACGGAGGATCCAGCGTTCCACAGAACTCTCTGTCCCCTCTCGATCCCTTTCGATCGTCGATGAATCATCGGTTCTTGGAAAACAGCAGCCAGTTACTCGTTCACGACAGCGATTAGGCGCCCCCACCACCTGTTCAACCTTCTCCCGAGAGCTGTGCTCGATCAGGCTAAACGATCGTGAAATGCTGGTCGAGTACCACCACCGACAACAAGATCCGCGACGCGTGCAGCACGCGCCGGATCTCGCTGATAACGAGCGCGACACTCGTTATCAAACGGGTATTTGTACCGGCGGGGGATCGAGCGTGTCGCCAGTCATCCGCCACGACTCGCGCGCGCTGGATCTCCTCGATCGTCCCGATCGATCACTCGCCGGACCTGTTCCATTGCACCGAACTCGCGACGACGCGCAACAAGGTGACACAGATGCGATACATCGCTGCCAGTGGGGTTCGATCAAGTGTTTGCGAGGTGGCTAATTGTTACTCCGCGAGTTCTCTGCTGATAAGCAAAGTTTCGCAACTATGTTTGCTAACTGGTGGAGAATTGTGCATGCTCATTGATCGACGGAGATCTATGCGGGATCGTTCCTCCGCTGTATCGGGATTGGTTGAGTGTTTGTGGTCCAGGTCGGAGTTTGTAACAGAGATTGTTTATTTAAATGCGTTCAGATTTTCTACTTCTGAATCGTACCTCTTTCAGGTATCATCATAATTTTAGTGTAATGAGTACGCTGAGGAAGGTGGTTTGGACACCCACCGTAATAAAAAATAGGTCCCGCTGAAATAGGCGATAGGTAGAGTTGTTGGAGTGACATACGGTCACTAACACTTTGTGTGTTGGCTTGTGCATGAGTTGCGCTATTCTTAATGCGTGTGCAACAGAGGCGGGCCGTTCTCCGCGATTTTTGATTGTATTTTTCTTTTGTTCTATGTATCGATGCTCCCCTTTTTATTTCTTTTGTCACCCACTCACTCGACTTCAGTCCGTGATGTGTGTAACACGTCTCTTAATAAACTTCTTTACTTTTCCGTCTGTGTTGCTTGGAATCCAGTCCTCAACAAGAGTGTTGGTAGAGGTGAGAAGTGTGGAACCGGGATTTGAAACCCTGATGGGACCAAATATTCCATTACAAGTAGTACTAGAGTACACTGAGGATTTTCATACGAAATACAAATTCGTAATTCGATTGTCATAAGCTGTGATAATTTTCTTTTCAACCCCTTAGCAAAGACAATCACCTACAAACTCTTGATACACGTACGCGAGCAAACAATTGACATACAACACTTTTCGAGGATAGCGTGCCTCGTTGAACTTCGTCGAAGGGTGTTTTCAAACTCTGAAATCAAAATCCAGATTTAATAATCATGGAATAAATTACTCCATTCCCTTAATTAAGTTCAAATTCCCTGTTTCAATTTTTACATCCCCTAGTTTCTCTGTTATCAGACACTTACACAATAGCGTGTCTCGTTGAAGTTTGTCGAAGGGTGGTTTGAAACTCTGAAATCAAAATCCAGAATTAACAATCATGGAATAAATTACTCCATTCCCTTAATCAAGTTCAAACTCCCTCTTTCAATTTCTACATCCCCTAGTTTCTCTGTTATCAGACACTTACACAATACACAATAGCGTGCCTCGTTGAACTTCATCAAAGGGTGTTTTCAAACTCTGAAATCAAAATCCAGATTTAACTATCATGGAATAAATTACTCCATTCCCTGAATCAAGTTCAAACTCCCTTTTTCAATATCTACATCCCCTAGTTTCTCTGTTATCAGACACTTACACAATACACAATAGCGTGCCTCGTTGAACTTCGTCGAAGGGTGGTTTGAAACTCTGAAATCAAAATCCAGATTTAACAATCATGGAATAAATTACACCATTCCCTCAATCAAGTTCAAATTTCCTCTTTCAATTTCTACATCCCCTAGTTTCTCTGTTATCAGACACTTACACAATACACAATAGCGTGCCTCGTTGAACTTCTTCGAAGTTGGTTTTGAAACTCTGAAATCAAAATCCATGTTTAACAATCATGGAATAAATTACTCCATTCCCTGAATCAAGTTCAAACTCCCTCTTTCAATTTCTACATCCCCTAATTTCTCTGTTATCAGACACCTACACAATACACAATAGCGTGCCTCGTTGAACTTCGTCGAAGGGTGGTTTGAAACTCTGAAATCAAAATCCAGATTTAACTATCATGGAATAAATTACTCCAATCTCTTAATCAAGTTCAAACTCCCTCTTTCAATGTCTACATCCCCTAATTTCTCTGTTATCAGACACTTCTCGAACCTGAAATATAAATTGTAGTTTTCCAGTATAATCTCGATTCTGAGCGTCTCCATGGTGGTCCATAAAATCCCCATTGTCCAGTATGTAGTCTGGCAGGCACGCGTGTTCGAAATTAACAGGCGTCGCTGCATTTCCTCGCGACCGGCTGCATAGAAACGAAACATGTCTCAAACCCGTGCCAGTCGACGCGTACAAGCATTCCTCTCGTCTATGGCGTTCCCCATACGTGACTTCCCGACCGGAAACGGACGCTTCGATTTCCTTCACGAAGAACGTCGAACGCGCGCCGAAATCGGCCGCTCCTATCGCCCGATCCGACCTCCTCCTTTTCGACGAATATTATCAGCTGATAACGTATCGAGATAAAGTATATTAAGTGTCTCCAGTTCTCGCGCTGCACGTACGTAGCTTGATAGAGCCGCCTCGTTCTCGACGCCATCTTGCTGTCAGGTTTCTCCAGTCCTCGGAGAACCTCGTTCTCCGAAACAGTTTCTCCACAGTTTCTTGAACCATTTTCCCTTCGACTCGTGTCTCGATAATCTCCGATGTGTTCGCATAAATTACCAGAATTCCTTCGCGTGGAAAACAGTGTTTGAACAGCTGTTCCCCGGAGAGTGGTTGTACGGAAAGGAACCGTAGATAATAGTAGCTGGAAACGAACCTAATCGGTCAATGGATAGATACCTTCCGTCTTTATCTTGTTTTCGTTGGGTCTTAGCAATTCGGTTCCCGGTAATTTCGAAGAAGGACCAGCTATCATCCCTTTGCAGCGGTGGAATGATCGATAGAGCTGGTATGCATGATGCAGGGTTCCTCTGTGTTTTCTGAGCCTTTTCAGTGTCAAAAGAATCACGAATTTGTTGTCATCCACTCGGATTTTTAATATTCTGCTCCACTTATTATCTCTACTTGTGTGAAGCTCGATTGAAAATCACTGAAAGAAATTCTAAATAGCATTCTCCATTTTTAACGACCGTAAATTTTGTATATGCTCTATATGATATCGGCGCTACAGGTTCGATCACAAATATACAAAAATTAGCAATTTTGCGGTATTGTAATTACAACGTTTCGGTTCGGTTTTGAACCATTATCAAGAAAAGTCCGCGTCTGTGAAAATTAATGTGATAGAATTTGTTATTCATTGAACTGACTATTTAATAGTTATGAAAATTAGGTAATTATACATACTTGCTAATTGTGATAAAAGAGAATGAAATCAGAATAAGTGAAATGGTACTAGTCATTAAAACGGTTAGAACAAATTCGAATTTGTTATTCATTAAACTGACTATTTAATAGTTATGAAAATTAGGTAATTATACATACTTGCTAATTGTGATAAAAGAGAATGAAATCAGAATAAGTGAAATGGTACTAGTCAATAAAACGGTTAGAACTGTACAGTACAGTTTTTTTACAATTAGCAAACGCGGACTTTTCTTGATAATGGTTCAAAACTGAACCGAAACGTTTGCTAATTGTGAAAAAACTGAACGAAATCAGAATAAGTGAAATGGTACAAGTCAATAAAACGGTTAGAACTGTACAGTACAGTTTTTTCACAATTAGCAGATGCGGACCTTTCTTGGTAATGGTTCAAAACCGAACAGAAACGTTTGCTAATTGTGAAAAACCAGAATGAAATCAGAATAAGTGAAATGGTACTAGTCAATAAAACCGTTAGAACTGTACAGTACAGTTTTTTTACAATTAGCAAACGTGGACTTTTCTTGATAATGGTTCAAAACCGAACCGAAACGTTTGCTAATTGTGATAAAACAGAATGAAAGCAGAATAAGTGAAATGGTACTAGTCAATAAATCGGTTAGAACTGTACAATACAGTTTTTTCGCAATTATCAAATGCGGACTTTTCTTGATAATGGTTCAAAACCGAACCGAAACGTTTGCTACTTGTGAAAAACCAGAACGAAATCAGAATAAGTGAAATGGTACTAGTTAATAAAACGGTTAGAACTGTACAGTACAGTTTTTTCACAATTAGCAAACGCGGACTTTTCTTGATAATGGTTCAAAACTGAACCGAAACGTTTGCTAATTGTGAAAAACCAGAATGAAATCAGAATAAGTAAAATGGTACTAGTCAATAAAACGGTTAGAACTGTACAGTACAGATTTTTTACAATTAGCAAACGCAGACTTTTCTTGATAATGATTCAAAACCGAACCGAAACGTTGAAATTATAATACTGCAAAGTTGCTAATTTTTGTATTTGTGATCGAACCTGTAGCGCCGATATCATATAGTGCATATTATAAATAGCATTCAAAAATCTTCCTTCGTTTTCCAAAGGATTACTATGAAGTTATGCACACCAGCTCGAAACCAATTCTCTTCGATAAAACGTATTCGAAGCTCGCGTTTTCTCCAGTGCTGATTTCCTCGTTGTTTCACGAAAATCCCACAGAGCATGATCGAGAAACGACGCTAATCGGAGAGGTGTGTCGCGTCGACGGAAGACAGTGTTTGCGAAGGATCTATGCCCGCCGAGCGATAAATCATTCGGCGAACGAAGAGAGCGTGGCAATTGATTTAGCAGTGGGAGAGATAGCGAGAGCTTTTCGACGGGCGTTGAATCGCGAAGGATTTATGAATGAGCGTGGACAGGGGATTGAACATGCTGCACAAGCATCGCAGAAGCTCGCTGAGCAGCTTGCTGCACCAGAAAGACAGAGGCGCTTTCCTGAAATCCGTAAGTAACCTTCGGGAGACCGAAACATTCCGCAGATACGTGTTATCGAGATCGTAAAGCGCCGCGACGCGTTTGCTCGCTCGTTTCCCGTAAATTACGCATATTTCCGCGATGACTGGTCGGACGAGCGTGACGACTGACATCATTGGGTGTTTGAGTAGGTGGCGGGGAATTAAGGATTTTGCTAATTAACACCAGGAATCTGCGGTGACGAACGGAGATACGCGAGCTTGACATTCGCGGTGAACGCGAGGCTGTAACAAGATTCTGGGCGACATCGCAAACCGATTTCCATAACGCAAACGAAACAATTAATCAATTATGTCGATCGTAATTGTTAAATATGTAAGCTCAGCGCGTTTTTATTTGTTCTTTGCTGATTTGGAACTGTCAGCAACATTTATTTAAAAGTAGTTTTTGCCCGCGGCTTCGCTCGCACAGGGAACCATTTAACGCCCTCGGAAATTGATATTGTTTCTCCATAATAACCCGAAATAGGTGTTTGATTAATTATATCAAAGAGCAATGAGACCAAGTTTCAAGCAAATTCGACCACAAATAAAATATTCCTCATACAAACGGTGCAACTGCTTTTCACCCACTTAGGGGTTGAATTTTTTAAAATGTCGAAATAGGTGTTTGATTAATTATATCAAAGAGCATTAAGACCAAGTTTCAAGCAAATTCGACCACAAATAAAATATCCCTCATACAAACTTTGCAACCTCTTTTCACCCCCTTAGGGGTTGAATTGTTTAGAATGTCGAAATAAGTGTCTGATTAATTATATCAAAGAGCATTAAAACCAAGTTTCAAGCAAATTCGACCACAAATAAAATATTCCTCATACAAACTTTGCAACTCCTTTTCACCCCCTTAGGGGTTGAATTTCGAAATATCCTTTCTTATCCCTTGTATAGATCATAAAGGAAACCTCCGTGCAAAATTTCAGCTTTCTAGGTCCAAGGTTTTAGCCTGGGCGTTGATAGGTTTTTAAAACCAAAACATCATGCAAACTTGTAAACAAAACACGTATTATACAAATCGATAAAAATATATATAACGTATAAATCAATAAAAGTATAACAAATGAAAAAGTATGTCAAACACAAATATTCAACATTCTCACAAATATTTAATTCGCTGATGCTTACGGCGCACAGTTTCGATCAATTAATAACTAATTTAGGAATTTTGAAATT
Source organism: Lasioglossum morio (assembly GCA_916610235.2). Taxonomy (NCBI): domain Eukaryota; kingdom Metazoa; phylum Arthropoda; class Insecta; order Hymenoptera; family Halictidae; genus Lasioglossum; species Lasioglossum morio. Next base: position 2,662,392 of record OU744323.1, read on the forward strand.
TAAACTTTTTCTTTCCTGACGTTTCGAAATCCAAAGTAAATACTTCGGTAATTACTAGACTGCGGATCTTTATGTAATTTAAAATTTTTCTTGACGAAGTTTGAGAAGATGGAATGAAATAGAATTGTGTTTCCCGTGGTAGTAGCCTTTTTAGATCTGAAATAAATTACAATTATACTAAATTCTGTCGTATTTTATATCCTAGAATTTTTTCAAATTTTCGAAAGATATAATCGCATAAAGATCCGGAGTCTAGCGATTGCATTGCGGATCTTTGTGCAAAGTGAAAATCGTCTGCATCGATTTTATCCAAGACAAGAGACATTTCTGAAAATATTCTAGAAGACAGATGGGGGAAGGAATGGGGATTAAAAAAATATATGCTCGATTTCTCCTTTTATAGCAACAGAACACACCACCGAATTGAATCGTGTAAATTCACTTTTCAACGGTGACATGATCTGCCATCTTTTATTCGAGATTGCATCTCCATAAATATACTTTCAATCTCCAAATTCAAGAGTTGTCTTTACGCCTCGAGTACGAACGATGAAAAATAAAAAAAAACACACTAACAAACGAAATAGTTCGATAAAAAAATCTCTTGCGTAACTCGTCATCCCAATAAATGCAGAATCGTCGTTATCGATGTTGAGCCAACAACCGTAGTCCCGTTGAAAGCACCGGTTCTCGTTAGATCACCGAAGTTAAACAATGTGGAACGTGAACGGCACTAGGATGGGTGACCGTCTAGTAAAAAACCGGAAAGTGACCCGCCCGAGGTGTTTTTCACGTGTTGTTGGCAAAAGGTGGTTCGGAACCCACCAAAAAAGTAGGTCCCGCTAAAAAAAGCGATGGTAAGAGTGGAAAGAGGGGGATGGTATATGAATTTGTAGCCCTGAGGGGACCAAATATCATATTACACGCACACTCGTTATCGGTGTTGAACGATATCACTGTTCAGTGAATCCACAAGACCGTGAGGAAAACTATCTGAGAAGTGACTCTCGAGGCCAACGGTCGATACAAATACGATTCTCTATCGACGAGGTTATCGTTGCATCTGGCTGGTGTCATAAAAAAAAATCACGATTGTTCTCGGAACAATACAGGAAGAGGATTGTCGTCGATGCCGAAGATAACGGATTGGACTTTACCATGATCGTCGTGAGAACCTCTGCGGTTTCGTGATGCAGTGGGTAATCGCGACGTCACCGGTTTCTCTGTCTCTGTCTACGGTTTGCGTCATCGTTTCGGTCAGAAGCTCGATTCGCGGTTGTAATATCTATCGGGTAATCAAAGCGGCGCACAGCTCGTCGTCGTCGTCACGATCCGTTACAACGCATGGTCGTCGGTGACATCATCGTGCTAAAACTACTCGGCGATGTCAGTCGAGAGAGGAGACGACGACGTCGTCGCATAGTACACACGCGACCACGAAGAGAGGACGTCTGGGGAATCAATGTCGAGCGCGCGCGCGCGCGCGACCAAACGACCGGCCATAGGCTGCATGTGCATGCGCACGTGTGCAGCGGAGAGGTCAGGTTGTCTCCGCTAACTCGACCGGATGACTAATCGTTGTTTACTGTTGTGATGACTGCCCGGTTCGCGAGCACGAGCGAGCTTGTGATCGGAATAGCGAAACCGGGTGGTGTGTCTGTGCTCGATCAATCACGCGATCAATTAACAGCGGCCAATCAACGACGCGTCCTCCAAGGACCCTCAAGGTGACACCTTTGCTGCTGAAAAGTCCCACAAAGCCAAAGTAACCTACCTCTGAACCTTATAGATATTTTGATTCTCGATCGTAAATGTTTTAATAACGAAGATTTTTTATTTCTTCTCGGCGCCATGGTTCGATCATTAGGTTACATTACTGTAATTTTATACAATTGCTTATTCCTCAGCGATATACATCGGTGGTTCACCAAATGTGACCGGTGTTGATGATAAATATCCTGCTGCATATAGTTAGCGGGTTATTTCTAACTTATGTGATGTCACCCATAATATGTAGCTGAGGAATAAGCAATTGTATAAAATTACAGTAATGTAACATAAATGATCGAACCTTGGCGCCGAGAAGAAATTAAAAATCTTAGTTATCTAAACCTTATCTTTTGGTTTCTTTTTTTTTTTTTTTTTTATTGAGCTTAATGTAACTCCCCTTTGGGGGTTATGAAGCTTTACATTTGGGTTAATATAAATACAGCGTATTTGACATATACATTAGAATCAATAGGAAAACAGCGTATTTGAAATATAAATAATTTCAAATTTGTAGATTACATTGTTTGAAGAAATTCCAACGTAGATGACACGCTTGAATGTTCGGTTTACAGAGGAACGATCTAACATTCAAGGGTGGGAACAAATTGAGCTTATTCAATCCCTTCATAAAACCAACTCGTTGTGATTCCAATAAGGTACATTGCCAAATAATATGGTTAAGGTCCTGAACCTCATAGCTACAGTTACGTTTGGAATCATTTACAATATTTAGTCGTGAAAGGGATGCTTTTCTTTTTGTTAAGGGGTGGTTTGGGACTCGTACCCACTAAAACACCATCGCCCTGACCCCTATCAGAGATTATCAGACCCCTTAATCGCCTGTTCTTGACTGTTAAACCTGTCACGGTTAAATCACCGATTTGAGCAATTATTGATATTACAGATATGCTTTTGTAAGAAATAATGAAATCAACTTTTTGATTTAAGCAGGTATTACCCCCACTATATCACTGCTTGTACGATGCTATGTAACACGTGACACTTTCGTTCGGTACTGACAGAGAGTGTGTAACTTCTTCAAATAACTTGAAGTAACTTAAAAACGTAATTGCCTTGGTGCAGCAGATGCAATTCTTTAAGAAAAAAAACTTCTTGAAAGTGAAACTTCTTGTAGTCTAGTAATGTTTAGAAGAAAATTAACATTCGAAAAAACAAGATCAGGAACAACTAATACAAAAAAAAATCGTAGAAAAAGTTTCACTTCAAACATAATGAACGATCACAATTTGCGACGCAAACAAGGAGAGCGTATAGGAAATGCTATGAACTATGTCTTTTTTGTTTGAAGTGAAACTTTTTCTATGATCTTTTTGTATTAGTTGTTCCTGATCTTGTTTTTTGTATTAGTTGTTCCTGATCTTGTTATTTGTATTAGTTGTTCCTGATCCTGTTTTTTTTTATATTGGTTGTTCCTGATCTTGTTTTTTTTTAACATTACCAATCTTAATTTGCTTCTAAACATTACTAGACAGCAAAAAGTTTCACTTCTACCGCGCGTATATTTTATTCTTCATTATATTATTATTTTAATTAATGTAAACGTAGTTGCACGTGCTGTCGTAGCATAACCATGTACATATTTCTAACCTTTTCGTTTGATCCTACTACCAAGTGGAGGTAAAATGCTGCAGCATTTTATTCGTTACGATGTATACCAAAATGTTCGCTATCATTCTAAGATTGTTGGTTGTCCAAACGGTTAAAGAGTTGGACTACCAATCGTTAAGAATTTATATAATAGAATAGGTAAGAAATTGGTCGTCCGTAACATCAGAAAAGAAGTTTCACTTGAAAATTGTTATCGAATTGAACGGGATGAAAATTTCACAGAAACACCCGTCGTTTTCATGCGAAAGCAATAGGGTCGATCAATTAAGATTCGTTAGCCGACGACGACCTTGCCAGGGCAATTCGTTCAGCTAATTAATTTAGGCAATCCTCTTCGACGATCCTCCTTCTCCTGGGCTCTCCCAATCGAGAGAGCCCACGTTGCCAAACAACCGATGTCGATTTGCAACGCGCCTAATGAGACTTAATCGCCGCATACCTCTCGCCGTCGCATAAGCTTCGTTACATAAACCGCGGGCGTATACGAATGCACCGAGCTGCATTGGCCGCTCGCCATAAAACCGATGCATCGACGACGCCCGATAGCGTTACATATTTTTCTTCCCCTATGATTTTTGCGCAACGAGACTCGCTAATTAACCTTCTCGTTTCACCCAGTCCGAAGAATCGAGAAAATCGCGGAATAATTATCGAACGGAATGGAAACGCGTTTGAACGAGCAACAAATGCAACGAAACGGAGCGTGGAGCGTTCGATTAATTTTAATTGGCGTAGAGTCCGGTCTGAACTAATGGAACGTTCAGTTGTTGCACAATTATCGAGGAGTATAGCGAACGGTCTTTAACATTTTCCTCAAGCTATCTTGCTCGGTGGAAACTGTTGAAACCGGTTTTGGAAAATTCATATTAACTTGAATGTTGATCGTGTTGTGCGTGATTCACGCGAATCTATTAATAGATTGTTTCGTACGAATTTTCTGCAGATAAAAACCGCGATGACATAAACGTAAACAAGTTTGCAGTACGTATACAAATAATTTGGGGATTCTTAGGTTCTTGATCCTTGACATACGATTGGCTAGTTATATGTATTTCCGATATTCTTTTGGTTCTCCGTGTTGACTTTGCCACAACAGTAACAGTTTAGTACAGTTCCAACCGGCTTAGTGACTAGTAACATTCCACTGAATTTGATTTCATTCTGTTTTTTTTTGTCACAATTAGCATGTATGTATAAACACCTAATTTTCATAACTATTAAATAGTCAGTTTAATGAATAACAAATTTGATTACTTTAATTTTCACAGACGCGGACTTTTCTTGATAGTGGTTCAAAACAGAACCGAAACGTCGAAATTATAATTCTGCAAAATTGCTAATTTTTGTATTCGTGATCGAACCTGTAACGCCGATATCTTGTAGTGCGTATATAAAATTTACGATCGTTAAAAATGGAGAATAGTATACAATAACGTCGGAATTTTTATTGGTTCTCTCTCACTTGTGCCAATGAAACGCAATCAAGAATGTGATCGATTCTCCCACTCACTCTGATTCCTCCGAAAATGATTCGCAGCACAAAGAACTGTTTCAAAAGTCCTCCAACCCGTGAAAGTCCTCGAAACCGGTCCTCCAGAGCATTCACCTAACATCTCGCATCGAGAACGCAACTTCGGCCAGGTAAAATCATTCTACGGAAACACTGATCGATCAATCTTCCATTCGCCTAAAATTAGGCAATCCACTCTATCGCGAAATTATTCCTATGTTTACTAATAAACGTTCGCCGATCGGGGCTGTTACATCACAGGCAGATATTTTTGTTGACGCGTATCGATGCAAAGATACACCAAGGCTGATAACGGTTATCGCGCTCGAGCTAAGACGATTGGCAGCAGTTCTTTGAATCGGGATCGGCGAATTCGGTCTAATTAAAGCCGATCGATCGATGTTTATTTCGGTCGATTTGGTTCGATGAGACTTCGTTAATACTCGATCGTGGTTCGTTGATAAAGAAATAAAAACATCATTTTTATTAATTACTAGCTGACACGACAGACGTCCTATCCAAATTTCAATAAAGTTTGCGATCGTTACTTCCTGCTACTTGTACCGCTTCGAAGATTATGATTTCTGCAGTTTGTCTGAATTTTCCGACTTTCCTTTCTTAATATTTGTTAACTAAATAAAACAAAAAAAGAATTACGCATATCCATCATTCGAATCGTGACTTATGGTCTTGAGTTCATACAGAATTCCCATAGAAAAATGCACTTTTATTTTATCCTAAATTTTCCATTTATCCGGGCAAATTTTCCAATTTTTCTTTCCCTAAAAACCTCATTTGGACTATTACGAACATTTAAAAAGAAATATTTGCCAAATCGGTCCAGCCGTTTTCAAGTGATGTCGTGACCAACGAACAGCATTTCATTTTTATTATATAGAAGATTTTATTATATAGATTATATAGACTAGCTGTACCCGCGACTTTGTCCACGTGCAATAACAAATACTGGTTGATTATCACTTTAACGACCGCCCGTCTACGCAGTCAAACGTCGCTAGGGGCCGGCAGTATTTTTGAAGACTGAATTTTAAAGAACTTTATTGAATTATTATTAATAAAGAACTTTATTTTTCCTTTGTATGATAATTATTAAAGCAATCCCCCTCATAAAACGATTGTTCCGGCTATCACACACATGTTGTGTGAGCGGTCGTTAAAGTGTTTTTAACGTAATTAAATTTCCAAGGTGGTCTCGGATAGAGATGGAGATATTATTTTTCGACAAGAAAATTTCACGAAATTAATTAAAAAACGATTAGAAAAAATATATTTATTACGATAAGTGGATAGGAAAAATTCTTTTAATGAATTTTAGTGTAATAGAGTAATAGAAATATTAGAATTAGAATATCCTAATTAAATTACCCGCGACATTTCCCCCACCTAGATCCCACCCTTAACCATTCACGAAAAACCGAAGTGACAACGGCAGTATTATTTTGACCGTGGTCGGATTAACTTCGTCCCGTTCGTTGTCACAATTTTGGATTATGTGTTTGTGATTGTGTGTTTTGTGCTTCACACTTATTAACACGCGCAAATGGCAGTGTTCTGTTGATTCGACAGAGGAACATAAGATTCTAAAAAAATTGTGAGTACCTATATTTGACATTAGTATTTTATAACTCAGAATTATCCCTCAGTCGTCCCTCATTTCGCGAACTGAATCTGTCCCTCGGTGTCAAATTGACACGGTGATAAAAAAAAACGATAAAATAACAAGACAAACAGTTACTTTTCGATGTTTTTTCCATTCAAATTGATGAGTTAACATTCACATGTTAGGTTTTAGCGGTTATATGTTTCGCATTTAAAAAATAAAAGTTTGTTAAAGGAATTTCGAGATATCCTTTATACTATAACCTTGGACAAGAAAATGTAGAAAATTATTTTTTTATTGATTCTTTACTAAATATCGATTGTACCATTATTAAATTTTCTTTTTGTGCATGTCCCTTCTTTGATATTAGACTAGTAGTCTTTTTATCTTTCCCTTTTTTTATTATAAACACTTATGTTAAAGGGCTTCAGCCCGTCTGTAATAAATAATAATAATTATTATTATATGAAATAGAAAACTTACGTAAAAATATCACTTTCTATTAAAAAACCTTTGAAACCCATGGTTTTTTATTGCTCTATGGCCCACACCAGGTCTAAAAATTTTGCAATCTGGCCCGTTCCAAAAAAAGTTTACCGATCCCTGCTGTAAATCATTAAGAGATTATTGTAACGTCGAAACAAACTGTTAATCGATCATCGTCCGCAAAAGGGTTAACAAAGAGCGCAGCAAACGCGTCGCGAGGTACAACGTTAAAGGTTAACGAGACTTTTGTTCCGCGCGATTACGGTGCGACGTGTTGGAGCAATTTCCGCGGCGGAGTTTTCGAGGGAACGGGACGGAGAGAAATTGGAGGAGCGTGGTTCCATTGAACGGGGACCGGTGCACGGGCAATTAGTCGTTGGAAGGTGTGCGCGACACGCTCGCGTCCGCTCGAACAAAGGATTCCTCTCTCGTGCAGCACCACGGCGCACCGCGCCGCGCCGTCGAGAAACACGTTCCTCCGGTTCTACGCGCGCATAAAGGAGTTCTCTCTCGCCTAGCCGAGGAGAATTTCTCGGGCCGGTCGTCGCGGTGGCATTGAATCGCGAGATAAGCCCTCGGGAACGAAGGAATTCCATCCGCGACAAGAGAAACGAGCCGCTTCGCGCTCTTATCGTGCCGAATCTTGCGATAACCGGGCCACGGAAAATCGCGAGACTCCGTAAAAAACCGCAAATCTCTTCCACCACCATTTCAATTCCGAAGAAAATCCGAGATGTACACATTATTTTTCAATATACGATATTAATTCGATCGCCAAATCTTTGTATTCTTCACTAGCTGACCCGACAAACGTTGTCCTGTCCAAATTTCAATAAATTTGTTTGAGATTGTTCGAATTACGCATATCCATTGTTCAAATCGTGAGTTATCGTCTTGAGTTTATACAAAAATCCCATAGAAAAACAGCACTTCCATTTTTCCCCGAATTTTACATTTTTCCAGGCAACTTTTCCAATTTTTCTTTCCCTAAAAACCTTAAGACGTCGATAATACAACTTCTTATTAAAATATTGCTTAAAAGCTGCGACATTCGTTTTTTTGTTGTATTAAAATATGATTCAGAAATCACTTTTAGTTTTTCCCGAATTTTCTATTTTTCCGGGCAACTTTTCCAATTTTTTTTTACGCTAAAAACCTGATTCGGACTACAACGAAAATTTAAAAAAAATGTTTAATGCTCTCGGCGCTACGGTTCGATCAATTATTACTGAGAAAATCAAAAAACAATTTTTCAGATTATCAAATAATCATCGACGTTTCGATTCTAGTTTGAATCCTTTTCAAGATGTATTTGCAATGCGTCTGTAAAAATATATATTTATTGTACAATTTTCAAAATATACATATTAAAAAAAAAATTATCCAAATCGGTCCAGCCGTTCTCACGTAATGTGACCAACGAACATCATTTGATTTTTATTATATAGATTATTTCTTCACGATACGTTCAGCATCGTATTCGTCACGTTTCTCTGATCGATGCTGTACCAAACACGACACAATTTTAGTTAAATTAACCCTGTAGCTCGGATAATAGAGGTTCTATTAAACCGTGGATAAAACAAGCATATGGAAATATCGGAAAAATGTCACGAACATCCTAGTAACAGTTCCGTAAAATTATAACAATGTTTTCGATACTAAATAACCTGACGTGTTTATATTTCATTGTAACGATGAATCAGAAAATGAATCCAATAATTAATAAAAATAATTTCGATAATATTTTGTATATTACATACTTTTCATTATATATATTTTTACTTTGGTTTTTTTTTAGACGCAATTTACCTTTGATAAAGGTTCAAACTAGAACCGAAACGTTAGGCATATGTGCAAAATAGCTAATCGATTAAAAAATCGATCGAAACTGTAGCGCCAAAAACATTAATTTAAAAAAATTGATTGTACTGGATGTTTGTAAACAATGATAATTCGGAAATTTCATGATGTTCTATTGAAAATAATGAAAATTATCAAGCGTGACTACATCCTTAGCGACTCGACGTCCATTCCAGGAACTCGCTCGTTATCTAAACTCGATTATTGGTTTTCATTTCTAAAAATCGAAACCGTGCGAGAACGTTCCGAGAACGTGTCGCAACACACCGAGGGTATTCTCAAAGCGACAGACTGTGCGGCTTCTACGCGGAAGCTACAGTAGTCAGCATTGTATTCGCGGGAGCAGAGTTTGGTAACCGAGGGAACTTCGGGAAAGCGATAAGATTAGCTTTTCTTAAAACGTCGATGTTTCGAAATTTCTTCGCGCGCGTCGGCTTTTCATTATCAGTTAATCAGGAAAGAAAATCCGCGGGAGAGTAGAAGCGCAACGAGATAAAAATGATCGCATAGATAAAAGAGACGAGTGATTTCGAGCAGACAAAAGAAAAACAAATATTTCTATACGGAGAAAACAAAAATGGTAAAAACGTCGATACGAAGGAAAACAAGGTGTGATGAGCAAAGATGAAAATCACTGTGCGTTTTTTATCGAAGCAGAGGTTCAGGTGAATCGTATAATCGTTACACATGTGTGTACTACGTATGTATGTGTATCATAGGGGTCTTGATGTAATTCATCTTTTTTTTTATTGAGCTTAATGTAACAACTCCCCTTTGGGGGTTATGAAGCTAGCTTTACATTTGGTTTAATATAAATACAGCGTATTTGACATATACATAATTATAAATTTGTAGATTACTTTGTTCGAAGAAATTCCAAAGTAGATGACACGCTTGAATGTTCGGTTTACAGAGCAACGATCTAATATTCAAGGGTGGGAACAAATATTCTTTTTTTATTTGTGAGCTTAATGTAACTCCCCTTTGGGGGTTACGAAGCTTTACTTTTGGGTTAATATAAATACAGCGTATTTGACATATACCTTAGGACCAATAGGAAAACAGCGTATTTGACATATACATAATTTCAAATTTGTAGATTACATTGTTTGAAAAAATTCCAAAGTAGATAACACGCTTGATTGTTCGGTTTACAGAGCAACGATCTAACATTCAAGGGTGGGAACAAATATTCTTTTTTTATTATTGAGCTTAATGTAACTCCCCTTTGGGGGTTATGAAGCTAGCTTTACATTTGGTTTAATATAAATACAGCATATTTGACATATACATTAGGATCAATAGGAAAACAGCGTATTTGACATACATAATTTGTATACATACTTTCCAATTTGTAGATTATTTTGTTTGAAAAAATTCATAAGAAGATGACACGCTTGAATGTTCGGTTTACAGAGCAACGATCTAACATTCAAGGGTGGGAACAAGTTGAGCTTATTCAATCCCTTCATAAGACCAACTAGTTGTGAATCCAATAAGGTACATTGCCAAATAATATGGTTAAGGTCCTGAACCTCATAGCCACAGTTACATTTGGAATCATTTACAATAATGTAATTCATCCGAAGGTTCTCGATGCTTTGTGACGGTCGAAATCCGGATTTAACGTGGCTCGTCTTCGAGGCTTATGAACGCGGCGTCGCACGCACGTGTACATACACCACACCGGACTTTATACAACGACAGTGTCACGGGGAGACGTCTCCGAATCGCCTCTTTGTGTCTGGCGAGAGCCAACACGCCTACAGCTGTCTGCCAATGCTCCCGCCGATAGAGTCTCTTGCCTGCTCGAAGACAAACGGAAGGACAACGAAATTATTTCCACCCTGGCCTTTACCACTTCGACGTTAAACCGGTTCATCCCCTCAAAAAACACCACCCTCAATCGAATCTACGAAAACGTTACCAAGTATCCGATCACCCGTTTTAACAACTTCTCAATAATAATCTCAATAATAAGTTTTTTAAATAGAATAGGGAATGATATCTCGGCTTACACTAGATGTACGATATATAAGACAATTATAGCTTCTCACTTTAAGTATTGTGCGACGCTACTAATCGATATGGGAGATACACAGTTAAGTAGGCTCCAAAAATCAATGTGACAGACGTACAAATGTTAATTGTATGCTTTAAACGCTGCAATTTATGAGTATAAGACAAAGGCTGTACTACAATATGTGCATATTTATTTTTAAGATTTCAAATAATACGATGCTTATGCAATTTAGAAATAGACTTAGAATAGTAGGCGATGAAAGTGCAATGCAGACACGACAAGCGGGGAATATTGCAGTGGAATTTCGTGAAACAAGAAGTGCCCAAAAAAGTGTATTCTATGAAGGAATATTAATGTATAATGCACTACCAGACGAAGTAAAATGCTGTCATGATTTAGACGTATTTAAGAGAATGCTAAAAGAATTCGTTACAACAAATGTTACGTAATATAAATGTAATGGAAAATAGCTGAGAAAGCTAATAAATCATCAATCAATCAATCAATGCACCATTTCATAATGCTACCTCCAAATTCGAACGAAGTCCCTCAAATGTGAATGGCGAAAAGAATTTGATACATAGAAAAATTGCTAGCTTTGTTGATGATGCTTGGAGGCGGATAGAATATCCGTTACAGCCAGGGGCAACTAAGCCACGCCCACTCGGAGTATTATATATAGAGAGAATTGCTCACTCTCTGCGCTGATGGTGTTTAGAGCTAGATTTTTCCAAGATATACAATCTAGATGAAATATTACCGCAGAATATCTTTGGGGCACTGTTTCGAGTTCTATGGAACCGAGGGAAACTAAGCCACGCCCATTCAAAGCACTTCGTACAGGGAGAACGATCATTCTCTGTTCTGCTGGGGTTCATGGCTGGATTGTTAGGGGATATGGAACCTAGATGAAATATTTGCCACGCCCACCCCGAGCATATTATACAGAAAGAAACATTGAACTGTCTGCGAAATCTTTGCAACCCAGAAGCTCTTCCAGGATGGATCTAAACGTCGCACAGTGGGGCAGATTGACCAAAAAGGTGGCCAAAATTATTTTATAGTAGAAAACAAGTCCACTGGTGTTCTTTTGTTACAAAATTACATTTTTGTTTGAAGATATCAGGTGTATTGCTAAATTAAAACAGTATTTACATACAATAAATTGATAGAATATGCTTCAAATCTTTTCGTTGTTCTTTGTCCAAACAATACATGTCAAGAAGATATTTTTGCATATATTCCAGTTATTTTCCAAAATTTGACTCCTCTGACTCGACAATTAAATTGAATATATGCCTTCGAGTTATAACTGTGACATCTGAAGATCCTGAAAGAGACACCCATCAATAATTGCATTTTTATATATTTCGAAAAATACCACTTGCTACAGAAAAAAAGTTATAAAAAATACATCCGCGGTTTTCCGCGGCTACTTTTTTATGGATTATCTTCTACGATAAATATACTTCAGTTTGAATTGTATTTGAGGACTTAGAAAAGCTTAGAGGTATAACAAAATGCTTACTATATGCATATACAATACTCAAACTAGCAACATATATCTCTAGCACTTCTATGAGCTATAGCTACCTAAATTAAACATAAATATTGTAACTAAACGTGTAGGAGTCATCAACATACCTGGTTCTGAAGAATCCATAGCACAATCTTCGTATATTTTTACTCACCCAAAAACTGCGACAGTATTTCTTAGAGCAATTTACAATAGCAACGGCAGAAAACACGACCACTTTAACCCTCATCCACACGACGTGGTACCCGAGTACCTATTTCAAATTCATTTAGAATCGTACAAAAAATTACCCGTGTGGATGATGGTTAAGTAAACTATATCTTTCGACTCACGCTCCAAGGTGACACGAAGGTCAGTGGGAAAAATACGGTTGTATCTTGATTCGCAAACCACTTAGGTAGAAAAAGCAACTGCTATTAACGACTGATGGTAAATTGTACAAAATTGTATTTTGGCCAGCTTTTTGGTCAATCTGCTCCACTGTGCGTCGCACCATCCGCTTCGGTCCGACAACCACGTTCGGTCCTCTAATCCTTCGGCAGTACCGCTATCTTTTCATTCCATGGTGTATCAACATCGCCGACTCTCCCAGCAATAAAGATTTCTTTCTCTCGAAGAACCGCGCGCGATCTCGGTAATCACAGAAATCATGGGAAATCCGATCGGCTAACGAGTCGAGGGAAAACCGTAACGGTTCGCGGCGCCATTTACGGAGCCATAAATCACGTGGCGCCAAACTGCGCCAGGTCGCAGCTCGTCCAACCAATGTTTTGCACGAAAAGAAGCCTCGCTGGGATATTATTTGGTCGCTGACCTATCAAGGCGGCCTGCCGCACCTACCCTATCAATTGCTCTTTTTTTCGAGTGTCCCTCTTTATCGAGTCTCTCGTTCTCTCTCTCTCGTGTCCCGTCTCTCGTTCGTTTCCTTCTTCTCCACTCCCTCGTCGACACACTCTCTCTCTGTCTCCATCTCTGTTTTCTTTGTCCGTTTCACGGGGAACTTCTCACTTTTCCGTGGCCGGGGAACCACACAACACCGGTCCTCGAGGACACCCGGTACACTTTCGCCAAAATTCCATAAGGCGACACGATCCCCGAGGCTCCTCGAGTTTTCTTCCAGCACCTCGTTAGACCGCATTCCTGCCTTTGTGCCCCTCTTTTCCGAACACGCCAGATGCTTGCTTTCTTCCATCCGTGATCGAACGATGATCGACCACCTTAATTCTCGATCATTCTCTTGCTGTTCGGAAGCTAAATATGCTGGTTTATCACCGTGACAAAGTCTGCTAGTAAGATATCGGATTATACCATCTGATATAATCAAGTGCTGAACCATAGACATGCCACAGGGGTCACTAATAACCAAAGTTAGGTGCATCTAACCTTAAACACGCAAAAAAAAAGAAAGTCTGCTAGTCTTCGACCACCCTGATGTCTCCATAATCAAATCAGAATTGTTTTCAAGACCAGGAGTAAAACATGTTTCACTAGAGAGCAGTGTTGGGCAAATTTTATTTTAAATAATAAATAAACGTGTGATTTTATTTGCAAATAATAACTAAACTTGTTATTTAAATTAAAGTTATTTAAATAATTCCATAAATAATCTATTTATTATTTCTTATTTGCAAATAAAAGGTTATTTATTATTTGGATTGAGGTGGAAATCAATTAAATAGTTTTTCTCTGCTATACCAACCTTTTCTGTCCGGAGGGCGGATTAATGAATGAAAATACAATTTAATTTATTATTTGTTAATACAAATAATAATTGAAAATTGTATTTGTAAATAACAATTAACTTTATTATTTTAAATAAATTCATTTAGACTTGCTCAAATAATAAATAATTATTCCTGCGTTTTATTTGAATATCCAAATAACAAATAACTTGTTATTTAAATAATTATTTATTTAAATAAATTTATTTATTGCCCAACACTGCTAGAGAGGTTCTCCCAAAAATGGTGAATCGATTGCTGCAAGATGTCCAAGATATTGTATACAACTTTCACATTTTTTTCGAACGATACGTTTATTATAAACGTTACGTTTAATGGATCATTCCCGTGATTTTGATAGCCCATCGTAAATACGAAGCATGTCGCGCGGTTTACTGTAATTACGTCGAGCGATTGCATTTTATGTCGATCGAAAAGGATTCCGTGCGAAGATTGAAAAGTAATATTAAAATCGGTGATACAACTTTCTAGTGAAGTTCATCGAATAACTGTTTCAGGGCCGATCTGTTTCCTCGAGAAAAGCGAGTAGAAAATAGCTGAACTCTACGAAGCTCGGCCGTAAAAGCAATTTTTCGATCTCAATACTGCGCGCCACGGTTCTCCCCGTCCGCTTTAAGTGGAATAAGCGTAAACTGGGACACACACAGATAACTCGTTTCTCGGAACCGTAAAGCGACAAAAACGTTATGCTTTTTGCCGGTCGTCTACCCGAGACCAGCGTTAAAACGCTTTTCCTTCTTTCGATAGTCGTAGACGGCTTTTTGCGGAGAAGAAAAGAAAAGCAATCTTTACTTTTCGCTGGATACGATGCACCTTGAAACTTGTTGTCCAAATGTCTTTGAGAAAATGAAATCCTCCTCGAATCCCGTCGGGGTAAGAAATTATTTTTCTCCGTTGATTCTCAGTTAAAATTTTCTCGCTCGACTTTCGATTTTCGTTGGATCAGAAAATTGTTACTCTCAGCAAAGAAGTTTTACTTAAAAAATACTGTGCCACTGTATGATGAGAGAAGGATGCAACGTATGTATTTACACACCTCGTCAAAAGTGTGTACTGTCCATTATTTCTTACAGCAGTAAATATACAAAACAACTGTTTATATGATAGTTGTATTGTACGACGGGACAAGTACAGGGTGTCCCAAAACTACCCTAGGAGCCGAAAATGGGAGGTTCCTTGGGTCATTTGAAGCGACATTTTCCTTAACAAAAATGTTATCCGCGGCTTTGTTTAAGAGTTATTAACGAAAAACACGGACCAATCAGAGCGCGACCTAGACGCGAGTTGGTAAAATCGGCTCGGCAAGCCAACTGTCCATTGGCCGACTGTGCCAACTCGCGTCTAGGTCGCGCTCCGATTGGTCCGTATTTTTCGTTAATAACTCCTAAACAAAGTCGCGGATAACATTTTTGCAAAGGAAAATGTCGCTTCAAATGACCCAAGGAACCTCCTACTTTCGGCTCCTAGGATAGTTTTGGGACACCCTGTATATTAACTCAAACGAATTATTTTATTTTAAGCTTGTTTAATGAAATACCTTTGTAATATAATAGTTTATGGCTTATTCTTCTCTTTATATACATAAAGATGGCGTTGTAGAGCCTGAGCTCTATTTGCCCAATACAAACCGGTCCTTTTACATATAATGATGTTAACAAAAAATATATATTATATATTTATATACTTTGATATGATTAATGACTTGAACTAATTTGTACTATTTCTTTCTTTTAATTTGTACTATAAACTTCTGTAGAATTTTGTTTAAATTGGTCTATCTATATATTTGTATTGAGAACACTGCTATTGCCCTTAGGATGGAATCATCTTTCTTTTTTAATATGTTGCAAATCTCCTCTTCTAGTTCTATATCCTTTTTAGCGAAGGTTGTCAATAACTTTCCTCTTTTCCCTGCGTATACAGGACAGCTCCACATTATATGATCTACATATATCTTCGGTTTTGTGTCCACATTCACATGTCGTATAGTTTATATAATTTTTTCTAGCAAGAGAACTTGCTAGGTTGTAGTGGTTTGATCTGATCCTGCTCAGAGTGTTCATGGATCGTCTTCCTATGTTCTTTATGGCTTCGAACCATGAATTCTCTTTCCTACGTTGTTATCCGTTGTTTCAAAGTATTTTTTTCCTTTATATGTACCTTCTCTTATATGTCTCCAATCTGACTTTTGCCACCTGTTGTCTGTAATATGGTTACTTACGTCTTCTGGTGGGATTTTGATATTATCATCTGGATCATATCTCGTTCTGAATTATTGCATTATTTAATTATTTAACTGAACTGTCAGCACGTTCATCGTTTGACAGGCGACGATCAGTTCTATATGTGGATTAGGTTTTAGGAGCAAGGAGCAATGAAAATAAGACTTCATGCTATCTATTAGAAATATACTGTATGAAGGTCCTTCTATGTAATATAATGTTTGTGTTCTTGACAGCGAAGCGAGCGAGAGTCGGGAGAGCAGTGTGTATGTCGAGAGATGCGAGAGAGTGAAGACGTATATTTTGAGAGTACCTAACGCGAGAGCAAGTGAGAGAGACATATAGAGACAGAGCGTTGTGCGAGAACACGTGTCGCGAGAGAACATTATAATTAACATTACAGTGTTTATTCTATTCAATATTCATTTACTTATTAAATACATATTAATTTCTATAGGGTTGAAGTACGAATGATGTGTGTGTATTGTACGAATGAACGTGTGTGTACAGAACAGAAGAATTCTAAAATTGTAATTGCCAACGAATTGTACAAAAGAAGATCAGATCGAAACGAACGCGCCCGTAACAAACACGTCTGTCAATGTTTATAATAAATACGGCTTTTCCTTACATTTCTTTGTCTAACCCACGAGATATTTATTGTGAACACCCACACTATATCGTTATGAAGTACCGCCTATTTTCCTTTGCTGGGGACATTCAGCCGCACAGCTAGATTTCACAAGCTGCACAGAATAAAACGATTTCAACGACAATGAATTAATGAAACGGGAGTCTCACGTGCGCGCAAGGTACGAATTCGTAAATTGGCGGGTTCGAGAAGGTTTGCGCGCGCAGCGCTGCGATCGTGGTTAGCGCGATGCGGTCGCGCCACCGGCGGTCAGTTCAGCTACGACCGTCGCGCGGCGAAGATCGTGCGAATTCGATCTTGAATGTGTTTTGTGTTCGCCTTTGTGCCAGCCGGTAGAGGTTAAGCGTACTAACCGTTCGCCGAAAGTCCGGCAAATTTAGTAAAATTTCTCTCTCTCTCTCTCTCTCTCTCGCCACCGAAGAAACATGATTCGCGAGATGGTAGTGCGATCGCGTGGGCGCGTCAAAACATCGAGCAACGATGACACGTGAAAACTCGTGTCCCTGCGTGACCAGTGTGTGTTCGCCCGGAGATACCGAGGAATCGTATCGCAGCGAGCGCGATGCTTCGAGAGGTCGACGGTGTGTAAGTGCTCGCTCGAGGTTCTCGCTGCGATAAGGACTATGGCGAAGCGGGGAACACACACACACACCAGATAAAAGAGTAGAACGCGCGTGCCCTTGGTGAACTGTCAAATGGTTAGTCTCTCCTCTCTTTATCTCCTCCTTTTTCCTGTACAGGATGTTTCGCTTAGCGTTGTCGCCTTAAATACGACCTTTCGGTGACCTTGGAGGACTCGGTGTCTCCGTCGAATCTCGATAAATAATTGAACGATAACGTTGTACATATTTCTGTATTATTATTTATAGGACTCGTGGGGAGTATGTAATACAAATGATTAAAGAAATTCAGCTCTACATCTTTCTTAACCTGTCCCATAGGAATGCAATTTAGTTAAGATGAACAAAATTATGGACCGCTTCGGATCGTCTGCTAAAACGATGTTCGATGAACGAATTCGGAACATTTGCGAACCGGTTAAAGCGTTAACACTAAACGTACGAAGTTGTAGAAGTAACAGGTATACATATCGCCTTATAAAAATGACGTATTCAGATTTCTATACATATAAAGATATTTCTGTGGATGCCTGGAGAAACGCCGAATGTCAAAAAATTCCAGTTTATGGATTCATTGAGCTTTATGGTGTAGGTATTTACCAGAAAGAAAGTCGTAAATTCGAAAGGCTGAAGAAAATTATTGCAATTTATGAAATCTTTAAAGGGAAATATCTGAAAAGTGAAAGTATGTGGCATGCGGCGTTCTTTCCGACAATCACAGAGATATGCACTCCACTATATTATAAATATATTTATTGTATCGTTTCTTACGAAAGCGTCTTTACAATTTCAGTAATAATCGTGAAGTAAAAAGTCTAGAACCGTTTGTTTGACCGATCGTCGTGGGTTTAGCGTTAATTCCGGTGTCGCCCTGGTGTAGGTACGCGACTAGACGGTGTATTTCTGTGTACACAAGCTGGTGCAAAGGTTGGAACGAGAGGAGGGACACACGCGGCGGAGGGCATCCTCCGTATTTACGTTGCAATAAGTGTGTTCTTTTTACGAACGTTCTTGCGGGAGACGGACAATCGACGTGTTTCCATCGGTTCCGTTGACCACAAGCCTTCATTTACGTAACGAACGGGTTGCGAGACCACGTAGCTTGCATATCGTTATTCCGGGAACGTCCAAGTGCGCTTTAACACGCAGAGCTTTCGACTTATTATTCTGTAACGCGGATTTTCTTCTTTTTTTTCCACAAAAATCACGGTGAATCGGGAGCTGTAAAAACTTCATGGAGTTTCTACAGACCGGATGTACAGTTTTTTTTCGGGCAAGATGATTGGAGCCAATTAGCCGTGAAAGGTCGACCGCTTTCGAACGAATTTCGAGATCCGGGATCAGCTGGTAGATCTGCTCCCCAGGCAATTATTAATGAAGCACGTAGGTGTAGCGGGTACGATCTGTTGCGAGCCGGTCGGTGAACGGTGAACGGCGGTGGCGATCCACAGCTACAAAAATTCGAAAATGTAACGTGCTGGCTCGAGCCAGACTGTAAACAGCTGTAGCACGTACGTGGCCGACTGTATTAATATTCTTTCGTAGTACGATATTGACTTCGGTACGGCACGCTATGGGCCGAACCGATGAATACTGTGTCAAAATCAAAGAACTTTCGATAGAAATGAGATAGAGCGATGGATTTTTTTTTAAATGAAAGCTGAAACTTTGCAGAATATGAAATAATTATGGAGATTGTGATACGAACGTTTTTTAACCTTGAACAAATTCGTTAAACTTGTCAATCCCAAGAAAATTGTGGTTTTTCCAATACACAAATCGAATTACTGTCAAAAATAAAAAATTTTATTTTTTCAATGTTAAAAAACGTTCGAACCATAATCTCCATAATTATCTCATTTCTATCGAGTTATTTAATTTTTAACACAGAATTCATCTGTTTGGCCCATAGTGCAGCACGAGTATGTTTATAGCCTCTGCAATACGGTCGACAGTGTTATCGTATGGCTACGACTTTATTTAATTGCATTGTAGCCTGACTCGAAAATACAGTCCGGTCATAACATGCTGAAAGTATCTCACAGCTCGACCAGGATTCTTGTAACTTTATATTATTGCGTTTTAGCCTGACTATAATACGAAACAAGTGTGTTATAGTCTGGCTGCAACACGATAAAAATTATTTTATAATTCGACCTCGATCTTCTGCAACTGTGTTATTATCCGACTATAACTTCACATACATTGCAGTCTGGCCACGTGGTGGAAGTATTTCACAGTTCGACCAGAATATTCTGTTCAGATCTGTTATTGTACGACTATAACTTTATACGATTGCGTTTTAGCCTGACCATAATACGAAACAAGTGTGTTATAGTCTGACTGCAACACGATAGAAGTATTATGTAACTTCTTATACATTTCAATCTGACCATAACATGGTAGAAGAATTATCCGATTATAAAATAATAAATGTTGCAGTCCAATCGTGATGCAATTGCGCTGTAGCTCGACTATAACTTTACACAATTGTGACCGGACTGTAATGCCATAAAACTACGTCATAGTCTGACGATGGTTCTTCTCCTCTTTGCAACAGAGTGACTACAACAACGTATAATCGCGTTATAGTCTCGCTAGAATAAGATAAAACTGTGCCCTCCGGCGACCATGCAATTGAAACACATTGATGTTACGTGACTGTTACAGCTATCGAGTAAATTGTCTATAATTCTACACCGGTCCAGAACAAAGTGGACACGGTTCCGCACTATTACATTATACTGTAACGTCATTATTTTGCTGTCTTAGAAAAGTGTAAACGTTGTATCCTTGGACTGTAGCGCGAATGTAGATTGTCCAAAAAATTTACTTCCTCAAATGAGCAATTCCTGAGATCATTTAGAACATGGACGAATCAGTGGAGCCTGTTGCCCCGCCCTGATTGGTCCGTGTATTTAAATGGCGCCTCAAGATCGCCGTTCGAGTGCAAAAGGTTAATCCTTATTCAAAATTATTTTGCTGTCGTAGAAAAGTGTAAACGTTGTATCCTTGGACTTGTAGCGCGAATGTAGATTGTCCAAAAAATGTACTTCCTCAAATGAGCAATTCCTGAGGTTATTTAGAACATGGACGAATCAGTGGAGCCTGTTGCTCCGCCCTGATTGGTCCGTGTTTTTCAATGACGCCTCAAGATCACCGTTCGAGTAGCAAAATTTTAATCCTTATTCGAAAGAATCCGGAGCAGTCGTTCTTAACAGCGAATGTTTGTTGCAGATGTCGGAGTTCCCAGTGGACGGAGGGGAAAACGGTGACATGCACTCTGTCATGGAGAACTTCCAGAAGAACAACATAGTGACTGGCAGGAGTCATGTGTCGCACCATCCGCAGGTCACCACGTCGTCGCAGGTAAATCTCGCGCGGATTCAATCGAATCTTGTAAAGTTCTCGTCGGAAATCGAGCGTGCACGTTCTTCGGTAGAATTATGAAAGAATCTGCTCGTTTGTAAACATATCAACGTTAAGTCAACATCGAGCGGAAAGAAGTACGGACAGGTCTGCCGCTCATCTGACTACCAAACGACGGGAGACGCCGCGACGAACAGCAGCGTTCGATTAACAAACACGAGGAACGTCTATCGTGGCATTACCGCGTGTTTTCTTTTTCACCAAGCGAGTAATCTGCTGCTTACATTCCGCCACAAAGAATCCAACGATCGAAACGTCGCGGTAACGTCGGGCCGATGACTGTTCGAGAGGATGATTGCGTGGAAAGCTTTCTATTTAAAATGCCACGCGCGCGACAGTCTTTAATCACCGATTTCTACGTCAGTGGAACAAGGTCGCGACAAGTCTCGCCCACGCGAAACAACCGAATTTCCTGAACATCGGATTATTCACCCTCTTTCTTGAGAGTATGTCCAAAATTACGTCAGGATCGTCATCATTTTTGTTTACATACTTCTCGAAAGTCATCGTCGAAAACTGACTTCGATGCATCGCACACGCGAGCGGATTCTATTTATACGGGTTCTCGTTTCGGTCACAATTGCATCGAAATAGATTCGATCCGAGAGTACTGTCGCAATCGACAAGGTGTTTGGCAACCGGCCGCCTATGCAGGTGGAAAACATTGAACCCTCTCGGAATCGCTTCAGACACTCTCCAACTATGTTTCGACGAAACGAATTCGAGACGCGCCATGTTGCAAAACCGTGCGAATCGTTAACGTTTGCCAATGCGGATCGTGGAACAGTACTCTTCTTGAAACTGATCTCGGTGGTTAGGGGATTTTCGAGGACGATCTATCAGCAGAGAGACTCGATTATGCAACGATATCAGAGTCCACGTGTTTCTTCGCCTCCCACTGATACCGTTATCGTCGTTCTCTTTTAATTACGCCGCACATCGAGGCTCATTTGCGAAGCGAATTGATTCGTCAGGTCTTGGGATTTCTTTCTTCGTTTCGTAGATGTTTTTAGCACCCTTAAAACTGTGCAGAACATTTTACAAATCTTAGAGTGTCGACATTTCTTTAAGAAAATCGTCACTGATCAATCCATAGCATAATCCTCGACAGACCTTGAAGATTCCGACGACACAGAACCTTGAAGAATCCTCAACGCACCCACCTGCAGATCTGAAAAGGCCCTGGTACCTTGCAGAATCCTCAACTCATCCTCAAGTTCTCAACGAACACTAATCAATTTTTCAAGACTGCATAAACCTCAATAAACCCTGAAGATTCCCGCAGCACAGAACCTTGAAAAGAATCCTCAGCGCACCCATCTGCAGATGTGCAAAGGCCCTAGCACCTTGCAGAATCCTCAACTCATCCTCAAGTTCTCAGCGAACACTAATCAATCTTTCAAGACTGCATAGACTTTGACAAACCTTGAAGATTCCCACGGCACAAAACCTTGAAAAGAATCCTCACTAAACCTGTCCGAAGACCTCCCAGTGATGAGAACTGAAGAAACCCTGAAGAATTCGTCAACAGCTCTTCAGCGAAGCTGGATCCCAAGTTTCACCTCGGATTCGATGGAATCTCAGTTAGATCTGTTGAAAACATAGCCGAGCCGGGTGGTTGTCGCCTCGATATTCTCATCCGGTTGAAATAATTGAATAATCATGGACCGGTAGACATACCCATAGCTTTGCGCAACGTCGCCCACGTGAAATTTTTTTCCTGTCAGTCGGTGGAACGAAACTTCCACGTCCGGGAGCCTTGAAGACCGAGACTTTCTCAAGGCTTGTTCGCCGAGACCGTTGCCTCTCTTCGACGTCGAACGGTGTTTGGCACTATTGGTCCGCTCTTGTTTGGACATTTACCAGAACCGCGAACCATCGAGCCGCTATCCGCGTTCTTTAAGCCTCCCGTTAATTGGACCAGAGAGCCAGACGATGAGTAAACATCTTTCGCGGGTATTCTCGGAGGTCTCACTGTCTTTCTCGTTGCTTGTTTTCTGGTTTCTTCATCGACGAACTTTCTCCGATCGATTTGAAGAAAGCTTTGTTTAAACAATGCGGTTCTGGTTCTCCTCTCTCGCTTCTTAGTTACACAGTTGTTGGCGCGACGCGATCAAAGAGCTTGGCGGACCGTCAAACGGTTTATTTCGACGCGGACTGTCGACAGAGTTGTCACAGATTGTTGTGGTTCGAATGATTTCTTTCTGTCGAAGACACGTTGTCTTTGAGGATGGCTAATGACAATTCCTTCGGGTAAACTGTGCTGGAACTCGATGACAATTCTCGGATGTTTGCTCTCTTCAGGAACATTCTTCAACGAATTACAAAGCAGATTTTGTGGAGAAGATGAACGATCGCAAGGGGTATAATAATTTAATTTTAGTAATAACAATCGATCCAAACGATGACTCAGCCGCACAATTTTAGGGGCGTGTTCACTGTTTCGCGTTTTTCGCAGCGAGGCAACAAAATCGCACTGTTTGCTCGAGCATTCGAGACCCGTCTGGATGCTGTTTGTTTGAACTAACGTTGCCGAATTGTTCTCTGTTTAAGTTTGCCAGAACCGGGCGTAGTCCCGAACTGTACACCGAGTGGCTGAAAAGTAGGGATCGTGAAAGAGAGACAATACGTTTGCTTGTTATACTTTTCGAAATTCGGCGTCAGCGAGAGGAGAGGCGCAGGTTTTCTGTTGTATATCGAGACGTTACTTTAATTGTGCAAACGAAAATCGCGGAACACCGACGACATGGCGAAGATTGTTCGCGGGAAAACCGTCGGCGATAGTGGGGCGCGTGCGAGAATGAGCGAGAACGAGCGGGAAAGCGAGACGAAAAAGACGAATAGACGCGAATGACTCATCCCACGTGGATTTTAAATAGAACGTAAACGGCTTTTGACTCGGCAGATGCTGACGACGAACCAGAGCCAGAGCAGCAGCAGCAGCTCGAGCAGGGTGGCCAAGTCCTCGCAGAGGATTCTTACCTCGTCCTCGTCGAGTGAGATGAAAGCTACCTCTATGAAGAACGACCTCAGGGAATTGAAACGCGGCATATCCGAGATGAAGAACAACATCTCCACCAATTTCTCGCAACGGTTGCGAAACAGCATGGAGAATCTCGTCGACAGGTGCGCTTTCTTATCTACTTATCATTCCAATAATCAACCTTCTTTCTTCATAATTCACGTTTCCTTATTGTATTCGTTCCCTATCGTTACAATAATAATCCACCTTTTCGAATCAATTAAACAATAGAGAATCTACGTCAACCATGGACTCTCTAGATCGAGAAATTACACTTTTTCACTTCGAATAGATCATCGTCACAGATGTTTCACCGAGAAAAACACTGTTTCTTCTTCATCTTCCATCCTTCTCATTTGACTATAAATAAATAATCGTCATAGAGGATTAATCAAAAAACAGTGATTTCATCTTTCTCTATTTATCTCTCATACTTGACTAGAAATAAATCATCGACGTGGATGATTAACCAAAAAACGTTGTTTTCATTCGTCTTCATGCTTCATCTTTTGTACTTTATTAGGGATAAATCATTGACATAAATGATTAACCAAAAAACATTGTTTTCATACGTCTTCATGCTTCATTTTTTACACTTTATTAGGGATAAATCATTGACATAGATGATTAACCAAAAAACATTGATGTCTTCCTTCTCTATTCATCTCTCACACTTGACTAGAAATAAATCATCGACATAGATGATTCACCAAAAACCATTGTTTTGATCCGTCTTCATGCTTCATCTTTTACACTTGATTAGTGATAAAATCATCGACATAGATGATTAACCAAAAAACATTGTTTTCTTTCTTCTCTATTCATCTCTCACACTTGACTAGAAATAAATCATCGACGTGGATGATTAACCAAAAAACATTGTTTTCATCGTCTTCATCCTTCACCTTTTACACTTGATTAGGGATAAATCTTCGACGTAGATGATTAACCAAAAAACATTGTTGACTAAGGATAAATCATCAACATAGATTATTAACCAAAAAACATTGTTTTCGTCCGTCTTCATCATTCACCTTTCACACTTGACTAGGTATACATCGTCGACATCGATGATTAACTAAAAAACGTTAATTTTCATGCTTCCGAACTGATCATTCAAAGATCTAAGGCGCTACCAAAGCAGAAAATAGTAGCACAAGTCCGTAGAAGTAGATTCGATCCTGCAGGCCGCGTAATCGGCGAAGTCGCACGGTCCAAGAATTATTTATAAACGCGTATTCCCGTTTTAGCAGCATCCATCTTGATTATTTTTGAGCCTGTCCGAATGTTCGCGCCACTTTGTGAACGCTGCCACACACCGGTTTAAAGCCACGAGATGTTTTGCCACGTGGTCAGACCGATTGAACCGAGGATTCTTTGTTTTTGGTCCAGAGATGGGAACGGACCGGAAGAAGCAGATTTGACAGAGCCGTTGGTCACGTTCCCTGATCCTGATACACCACCTCCTGCGACAGGCACGGTCACCTTAACAGGGGGTTCGCCATCTCAATTGAGCTCTTTGAACTCGCTGAACAATCTTCACAATATGAGCCCGCCGATAAGT
The DNA here is from genome assembly GCA_916610235.2 of Lasioglossum morio. Classification (NCBI taxonomy): domain Eukaryota; kingdom Metazoa; phylum Arthropoda; class Insecta; order Hymenoptera; family Halictidae; genus Lasioglossum; species Lasioglossum morio. Next base: position 2,688,082 of record OU744323.1, read on the forward strand.
ATGACGAACATCTCGAACATGACCAATCTGCCTGCTGGACAGGAAACGATGAAGTTCGAGCAGAAGAAGATGACCACTGCTTCGAAAACAAAGGTGAGATATTTATTTATCTTGGTACAGAAATCTTTTTAAATCAATTCACAAGATCGAATAGAAACGTAATTTCTTCTTCCATAAATCTTCGAACGATAATTCTGGAAACTTCCTCACGACAATTCTGGAAACTTCCTCACGACTTCGCCACGCATCGAAGTCTCTCCAGGTGTCCGTAATCAATTAGCAAGTGTCCTGGACGTAGTTCTGTTGATATCAGAAGTAGGAAACAGTCTTGCTAGATTTACGAGTCTGAACGTCCAACATTCCTGGTCCCCGAGATGTTCGGAAATGTTGAAGCCGTTTGATTCATGGTCCGAAATCCGGCACCATCTCAAAACGAGGACAATTTTAGAATCGACCAGCCTGTTCGATAGCGGCCGCGTGATAATCGATGTCGCGTGCATGATCGAAGCTGCGCAATGTTTGGCCAGAGGTGCGGTTTCCTCTCGGTTGTGTCCTCGAACCTTATCATCCTCGAGAACTCTCGACGGATAAGAACATCGAAAATTCACATGAAAATTATGCACCGACGTGCTGATGTGGCGCGCGAAGATTTTCCGGGGAAAATTGTTCAACGATCGGGTAGATCCATGATGATCTAGAACACCGGTAAACTCGTGTCAGTTATTTTTACCGTTGAATGTCACGCCCTGCCGTCGACAGCTGATCTCTTTCCGCTTGGTTTCTATCTTTAACTTCACTTCCGTCACGTTACCGTCGAAACTTCTCCCGCGGTTCGCACCGGCCTGACTCTCGTCGACGGGCAAGGTCAGTTTTTACGATGAATTTTCACCGGTGATTCCAGATTATCTCACGCGGTTCCAGGAAAACGGCGTTTCGAAGCCGGGCCAATAAGCACACCGAAAAACTTCCTGTGCATTTGTAGTTTTATGGATAGAATTCATCCTTCACAGAATTGATACAGTATATATATATATACATACGGTGACTCCCATTAATATTCGGACACTCTTAAAAAGACGATAACTTTTTTAATATTGTACTATACGATTTTAACTTTTTTGGCAAGCTAGAGTAATTGCTACAGGATGTGAAAAAAATTTGTCAAAAATTCCAATGAATCGGAATTGTAGAAAAAATATTAAAAGTTACATTTTACAACTTTTTTATGTGGGCCTGTGTTGAAAATTTAAAAACTACATTTTGTAGATCTGTGTCAATTAAAAATATTCTGAAAATTTCGTTAAGTTACAATGACCTAGAAACGTTTAAAGATGGTAAAAATTGCAGATTTTCACGATTTTCGGCGTACAACTGCAGTAAATCTAAGGATTCTTACATCTTTCAATGCCTGTCGTTTTTCTCCGCATCAACCGATTTCGATGAAACTTTCGCAGCGCATATAATTGACAAAGATCTACAAAACGTAGTTTTTCAATTTTCAATATAGGCCCGTATAAAAAAATTGTAAAATGCAACTTTTAGTATTTTTTCTACACTTCCGATCAATTGCAATTTTTTACCAAATTTATTTTCATATCCTGTAGCAAACTAATGGCTCTTCCTAAAAATGTTCAAATCGTATAGTACAATAATAAAAAAAGTTATCGTCTATTTAAGAGTGTCCGGATATTAGTGGGAGTCACTGTATATATATCTTCATTGATTCCCTTCGGAGTTATAATCCTTTTTCATATTTTCCTCCTTTTCCACTCCCTTCGCTTTTCCATTCTAGCCTTATCTCTAACTTATGATCTAACTTACAACTACCTTAACCTACTATAGATAAAGAGAGAGAGAGAGAGAGAGAGAAATAATATTTACAAAAGTCTTATTTCTTTAACCTATATACAATATTTTATTAAATAATGTATATAACTTTCATGCCTTCTCTTCACAGAATTGATACAGTATTTATTCTTATTTATTTCTATCAATTACGATACTGTAGAGATTCGTGTGAATCTGCATTGTCGTAAAGGTTTGAGCGAAAGAGCGAATAAAATTGGTAAAAATAATTCTGTAGGATTCTTTAGGCACAGTTTCAGATTATTCGATTGTACAGTAGCGTGGTTCTAGAGTTCAACGAGTCAGTCATTTTTCTTTCGTTGGTTACATTGTGAAACGAAGACGTTTCTTGGCGCGATAAAGAGTTCCATGACAGATTCTGATATCGTGTCCGAGATAAAGTTTATTTTTCGAATAGTAGTCCGACGATCGTTCGCAACAGTTTTTATTTTCGTGGGCTCTGGTAACCAGTGGCGGTTCGAAACGATTTCAGGTTGTCACCGACGGGTTCAGCGCCGAGAAAGCGACGGCGAACAGCGCTGAAATGAGAGCATTGCAAGCTGGCGACGTCTCGTACAAGGAGCAAAGCGCCGCGACGGCGGCCAGAGCGAGGGTGGAAGTCGATGGCGTCTCGGCGGAGAAAAGCGTCGCTGCTGCGAGGGTGAGTTTCGTCTTGATCATTCCTCAGATCCCTGCGGACATACGTGACAAATTTCCTGTGGAAATTCCTTGATTTTCTCGGCGTAGTAATTTCTTCATTGACGTAACATTTTTGTTCTCTGATGTTTGACATTTTTCCGATTAAATTGAGTATCCACATGGCATAATTCGAAGCATATTTACTGATTCAATCTATCGTGGAACCTCGATTATACGAATTAATAAGTGGATAGATTAAATCTTTACTGACTGATACCATAAATCGTATTCTACATATGTGGATCGATTTCGATTGACGTATTAAACGGGGATAAGGATTCAGACGTTATCGGTTCGAATAATGGAGGTTGTACAGAATCGTGTTTGAATGCACAAATATATTTCGAAGTATATCGTGTTTGGTGTCATTTTAACCAGAAAAATGTCGCGAATATTCCCGTAAGAGTTTCACGAAGGAACGATGTTTTAGAGATCTGTAAAAATTCGAATTAGGATATAGGGAAGGAGGATTGAACGAAGGAAACTGTCGAGCAACAATGTGAAGATTTTCTGGCAGAGTCTCGAAGCGTTGGCTTTCCGTGTAAAACGGTGAGAGCACGTTGGGCACAGTTGCTCGTGAGAACGAACGTTCCTCTGCCCATTTAGGCGACAAAAGGATCTAAAGGAAGGCGGTGTGCTCTGGGTGCGGCCTAAACTCGACTCGTAGAATAGTTTGGCACGAAACTCCACGCGCAGGCTAGCAGGCTCCGAGGTCGTTGACACCATTGCAACTTCGCGATGACGATCTTTTGGGGCTGATGTCTGTGGTTGATAGCAGATAAACAGAGTCCGCTTTGTTGTATTCGGCGAAACGTTAAATCGAGCGATTTGATAAGCAGCTTCTTAGTAACAAAGTATGGTATCGCATCCTTGAAATTCTGGAATTGCTTACAATCAATGTCCCACTAAAACTGATACAAACTAGAGATCCTCGTTTCACGTGTATTTAAATAAACGTATACATATGTAGTACGAATTTAAGGATCCGCGAATACGAATAGGCACATTCGAATCCGACAAACGAGGCGTTATTGTTTTTCGATCGAATTCTTTTCGAATGTTGTTGTTAGAAGTAAGGCAATAATAAAGTCGCGGTATAAATGTTTGACGTTAAATCACCGTATATTAAAATGCACATGTAAAATAAGTACACGAATATTTGTGAATTTAAAATACACGGGTACCGTGTACTTGGTATTACGTGGGTTAAAATTCGGATTCGTTTATTGGGTGCACGTGAAATAGAGGATTCTATTATACATGTATTTGTATAATACATATGTATTTGATTGTAGAAGACGGATCCTTAAATTCGTACAACACGGTTCACGTACCACGTGTACACTAGGGTGGTCCTTAGTTATACTTGGTGAAAATATTTTTTCGAGATTGTTTTTCACGCCTCCCCCTAAAATTGTGCCATTTGGTAAGAAAATAATTCCTGCAAAAGATAAAGTTGATCGGATAAGGGGAAGACGTGCCTCGTTGACGTTGAAGTTGACAAAAACATGAGAAATTTTATAGGAAAAAAAAAGAAAAAAAATGTTTTTTTTAGAAGTTTTTAGTATTGCTGCAGGGGCCTCTAACCGTCTACAGAATTCATGAGGGATTGTGATAGGATTTTTAAACTGTTAACCCGAAACACGAGATTTGAGCGAAAACGAGGGACAGCAATTAGACAGGCTAATTAATGTGAAATAATCTTAATTCGTACAAAGTACACTTGTACTTGAATGCACGTAAGAAATTATGATATTTTTGGAGATATAAAATATTTAACTTGAATTTTCAGTATACTCTTCACATTTAGCAAGCAGTTACTTCTATTTCAAAACTTCGCGCTCGATGAGGCACGGCTTCCCGACGTCCAATAGCTTTAAAACTTTGGATATATCATTTTTTCACGAAAAGGGACAATATTGAAAAATAAGGACCACCCTAGTGTACACGTGTATTTTAGTACACGTCGAAAACCGCGATCTCTAATACAAACATCGTCAGCTTTCAGAACTCCGAGAAGAAGATCGAAGGAGTCCGATTCGATCTTCCGAAATAATCTGACGAAAATATTCAGGAAATGTTGCAACGTCTCGCTAATCAGTGGATAGCTTATCAACGCGCGACAACGGACTGTGTTAAGATTGAAGCGCGTCTCGCGGATGAATCGTCGGTCGGGATCGGTGGAAGAATTGGTCTCGGTTATTCGCCCGTTGGAAATCATCGAACTCCGATTACAGGGACCCGTTGTTGATTACGCACACAACGGACCCGTTTTCAAAGGCTGCGCGCAGCCACTCGCGGCTGACTGTTCGCCGACGCGCTAAATTTAGCCGTTTTTAGCCGGACTACCACGTAGCTTTTGAGTCATCGACGGAATTTTTGACCCGGAGCCAATTACCCTAACGTCGCGCAATCTCGTTCCCCGTTCCTCGACCCGCGCCAATCAGATTCCACCTCGCGAATCGTTGAACCGGCTTCAAAGTCGAGGCTTTTCTAGTCAGCTGATCACTGGCCGCTCTAGAACGCGCAACTAGAATTCGATTCCATGCAATCACTAGACCGCACGAGCGGAATCGTCTGCGACAGATGCGAGAAATACCCTGAGTAAAAGAAAAAATAATAGAACAGTGATGTTTAACTTCAGGTTTAAGTACTGTAACGTTGATTAGCAGACTTCTGATTTTACGAATTAATATTGCAAACATAAACATCACTGTTCTATTATTATTTCTTTGGTAAATATTTACAACAGGTCCACGTCTTCCGATTTTGATGAAATTTAAATATGTTATAGATTTCGACATTATGAACAACTTTTTCCTTTTCCAATATAGGGGGGACGCTTTTAGTTTCCGAGATATTTCAATTTTTGTCTGTATTGAATTTTTCTAATTTAACAAGAATTAACCTAACCTAACCTAATCCAATGTTCACTATTATATTCGTAATCAGCACGTCAGAATACGTAAAAATCTAGAGTATAATTTAGAAACACTGGGTGTGCATTAAGCACTGAGTGGGTGGGTGGGTGTGGTGTCAAGCCGGCTCCTTCCGCCCCCCATGTTTATTTATCTACAGCGTCAAAACGTAAACAAACGCCACACCGGGACAGGTTTACATTGCCGTGGAGCGTGTAGAAATACGAAAAATTCAATACAGACAAAAATTGAAATATCTCGAAAACTAAAAGCGTCCCCCCTATATTGGAAAAGGAAAAAGTTGTTCAAAATGTGTTGCTGCATAACATATTTAAATTTCATCATAATCGGAGGACGTGGACCTGTTGTAAATATTTACAATTTCTTTCACTCAGGGCACATGTCCATCTGAGAGTTTCTGTCGATAGTTGCTCTCGAGAGTACTCTTCAATTTATGTGTCAATGTCAAATTTGAGTCTCGAGAGTAACTCGCGATAGTTTTGCTCTCAGATGGACACGTACCTTTACTCCTGTTACTTTCGTTCACGCTGTGAATTGGCTTTTCAAAAATTGCACTGTATCCGAAAGAAGCTGATCGACACAGAAAACTCTTATTTCGCATTCTCCGTGTCATTGTCGTATCAAAGAATAAATTCGGAGTGTCGCTGGAAGATTAATTAGTATAGACATTCAGACGCCGTTTCTATCGATTCACCGCAAGCAATATTTGGGACGAGCATAACGGAACGTTCCGCGCAGTCAACGAAATTCTAGCATGCGGAGGCGTTTCACCGTCTGTTTAATGGAACTTTCGCGTGTTCGCCCTTCGTTCCAAAGGCCGAGCGAAAGGACAACGTGTTTCCCTGGTTACCACGAACTGTTCTCGCGTTATAATCGCCCCGGAGCCTTGACCCGCTCGATACACGCGCCGTTTTTTCCTTTTATCGTAGATCTATTCTCACGGCACACCAATTCCACGATCGAAATCTGTTCGCCGCTTTTTCCGAATCCGCGCTCGCCCGCAGACATTTCTCACCTTTCGCTTGTGATAAAGAGAGGTATAGATCTGTTCGAAACCCCTTATCCCTCGACTTCTAAAAATCATAGCATAGCTGATAAATAATATTGTCATTTTAAATAATTTCTCCTCACACACTTTTAATTTCGACTTCTAAAAAATCATAGCATACCTGACAAATAATATTCTCATTTTAAATAATTTCTCCTCACACACTTTTAATTTCGACTTCTAAAAAATCCTGGCATACCTGACAAATAATATTGTCATTTTAAATAATTTCTCCTCACACACTTTTAATTTCGATTTCTAAAAACTCATAGCATACCTGGCAAATAATATTGTCATTTTAAATAATTTTTCCTCACACACTTTTAATTTCGACTTCTAAGAAATCATAGCATACCTGACAAATAATATTGTCATTTTAAATAATTTTTCCTCACACACTTTTAATTTCGACTTCTAAGAAATCATAGCATACCTGACAAATAATATTGTCATTTTAAATCATTTCTCCTCACACACTTTTAATTTCTATCCTTAAGCTTTCTGGCCAAATGCTTCACAACTTTTGTTCAACACGTTTGAAAGATATAAACAATCTAGATATGCATTATATTCATAACTAGACTGCTGATCTTTATGCATTTACTGGAAAATTGAACAGACGAAATTCGAAATTGTTGGAAAATTGAAAAAAATCGAAGACAGTCAAGATATGATTTCTCCTCTATTAAAATCATTAAGGGAAGAAACAATATTATTATTATTATTTATTTTATACGGACCAAAGTCCTTTTATACAAATGTATGCAGTTTATATAGTATGACAGAAAAGGATCTTAATCTTAAGTCTTAATCTAAAATTTACATAATTCTGGACAGCGCGAAACTAAGCAAATATTCAAGTTAGTTTCTATTTCCTGCAATCGATGCAGACAATTTTTATTTTGCATACAGATCCGCGGTGTATTTATAACTGTACAGATTGGTTAGGTATTAGATAACTTCCTTTTATTTTCGAGTCTCAACGATTTCTAGCTAACTTTCTTGGAGTTCGAGCGAGTTTCTCGGCTGCGCCATAGCTTTTTCGAAAAATGGCGCATAGAGGGTTGGCTGTTGGCCTACGGCGGTGATCTAACACATGGGGGTGGCCGTGGTCGACTGGAACGCCGGGAAACCACTGACAAACCCGGTCGATACACCGCCCCCAGGGTGAAACAGTTCGTTCTTGGCGCTGATAGTCGTCGGATCGCGCGCGTGTGTCCATGGGCCAACAACTGTCCAACCTGACCCGGGGTCTTTTCCCCATCCTGAGGCCCGGCAGCGGTGTCGACAGGAGAAAAATCATGGCTACCGATCCTGGTCTCGGCAACAGACCCGCCAAAACAATGGTATTGTGTACACAGATAACTTTCGCTCGGTTGCTCCTTCGCTGGTACGAAGAAATGGTTTATAGTGATACAATCGATCGTCTCAGATGTTATAGTTCGTCTTTGTTACGCAGTTGCGGCGGTGAAGAGAATCAATCAACTTTCCGATCGGACTTGGTTCGAGATTTTGCTCTCGGCGTTGTTGAAATAATCGATTTATTCTCTCGTTCTCTCTCGACGAATGTTTCTCAAACATTCCGGAAGCTGAGAAAACTGGCTCTCTCAGTGGTTGGATCTCTGAAAAATCATCGTTAATTGTGTACAACGTTTAACCCGAAAATGTAGAAAATATTTTTCTTATCGTTCGAGGGTCCCGTCTTTAATTTTCAATCAAATTATCCGGAGACTAAAAGGAAATTTCGTCTAGGACGAAACGTTCCTTTTCCTTTTATGGGTGACATCAAAATAAGTTAGAAATAACCCGCGAACTGCATGCAACAGGATATTAACATCAACATGTGTTCACACTTGGTGAACCAGCGATATATATCGCTGAGGAATAAGCATTTGTATAAAAATTACAGTAATGTAACATAATGATCGAACCATGGCGCCGATAAGAAATTAACTGAGTTATTAAAAAACAATTTACGATCGATAATAATTTGAATACCTACTAGAAGGAAATGTTTGTTTCCACCCTTGTGAAGGAAAAACATCAACGTCGACGGTAGTCGAGCTTTTGACGCCGTCACGGCCGTTGACGCCAGCCTGGCGTCACGCGCGTGGTTAGTACCCAGTGACGCCATACAGATGTCGTTTTGAAAATGTTTTTTTAGGATTAATATGTATGAAAACTCTTCTACAGACACTAGTAGCTTTGTACACACACCGATGAGGTCATTTGGTAAATTCTGTGACAAGTTCCAGGAGACCATCGATCCTTCCTCGTTGCTTATTAACGTTAGCACCAATCGATGCGTCGCGTTATGAATAGATCGCGGACTTGTTTACGAATCCTTCTGGTAGTAGTTTCCGAGGGTCTACGTCGAACGGCAAATTATTTAAGAACTTCGAATACGTTTACATGTCCGATGTGTTTTCAGTGAATTTGTTTTACCTAGTCAAACAAACGCGTCGCCGTTCACGGTGCTTTACGTCGCCGCTCTCGCCGTACTTTACCGGATTCGATATAAATCAAACATTCGGAAATAAATTAGATCGAATAAAAATTTCATTCAAACGAAATCAAACGCTTCTCTAACCCTTTGCACTCGAGTGGCGCGTCTGAGGCACCACTAAAAATTGCTGTACTATTATTTAAATAATTGTTTACACTATCAGATATGTCGGTGTCTAATCAATTACTACACATTTAGGTATTGTATGAGGTATTATATCAATTTCATATTTATCAAATTGAAAAATATTTTTCAAATCTATCCAGTTAATAAACATTTAAGTATTGTATGAGGTATTATATCAATTTAATATTTATCAAATTTAAAAATATTTATCAAATCTAACCAATTACTACACATTTAAGTATTGTATGAGGTATTATATCAATTTCATATTTATCAAATTTAAAAATATTTATCAAATCTAACCAATTACTACACATTTAAGTATTCTATGAGGTATTATATCAATTTCATATTTATTAAATTTAAAAATATTTATCAAATCTAACCAATTATTACTCATTTAAGTATTGTATGAGGTATTATATCAATTTCATATTGATCAAATTTAAAAATATTTATCAAATCTAACCAATGACTACACATTTATGTATTGTATGAGGTATTATATCAATTTCATATTTATCAAATTTAAAAATATTTCTCAAATCTAACCAATTATTACTCATTTAAGTATTGTATGAGGTATTATATCAATTTCATATTTATCAAATTTAAAAATATTTATCAAATCTAACCAATTATTACTCATTTAAGTATTGTATGAGGTATTATATCAATTTCATATTTATCAAATTTAAAAATATTTATCAAATCTAACCAAGTACTACACATTTAAGTATTGTATGAGGTATTATATCAATTTCATATTTATTAAATCTAACCAATTACTACACATTTAAGTATTGTATGAGGTATTATATCAATTTCATATTGATCAAATTTAAAAATATTTATCAAATCTAACCAATTACTACACATTTAAGTATTATATGAGGTATTATATCAATTTCATATTTATAAAATTTAAAAAATCATAGAGAATGGATATATTGTAGGTCAGAAGAAACGTTTAATTTTCTATTTAAAATAGCTCCGAGTGCAAAGGGCTAAAACTGTTGCAAAAGTACGTTTTTTCTTCGACAACTGTTCCATTCTTTCTGTTGCTTCGATTGAATTTAAAATGCCCCGACTTATGCAGAAGAAAGATGGCTCGCAGGGGATCAAGAGCGAGGAGAATTTATGGGCTAGAATAGTGGATGCAACTAATGAACGTTACTCGTCGAAGACCGTCGCGTGGGCGTGACAGATTACAATAGCTCGCCGAGAACTCGGTGTTTTCATTACGTCGAAATTTCTGTTGTCGGGCACTTCGAGAGAACGTTTAGCAACTTCCGCGAATTATTTTCGAGAGAAACGATTTTGTAATAATTTTCGCGACTGTCTCCGACGGGAGTTTCGCAACGGTTCCGCTTCATTGTCAACTCTCGAGGGAGGTTCTCGCGAAACGTGTGTGTTCGCCGAGTGACGAACAGTTGAGATCATCCTCCGAATTTCGGTCAGATCTGCGGGAATCGTTGCCAACGAGGAATAGATGTCACCGATATCTTGCCGGAACCGAAATAGAGCTCGACCGCGAATCTTGCTCGCCCGCAATGCCAGCTACTCGAAAGATTTTCAAGGACTTGTTCAAGGCCTCCCTCGATCCCCCATGGACCTCTAGAAACGATGCCCCTCGAATACTTGTTTAGTTCTTTATTTTAATAACAACAATTTTTCTGTGCACATTTAGATAATGGTTTCCTCATTCGGCGAGAATTGTTTAACTGAGCCGATTAATAATTAAACTACGGTTTTTATACATTTCTAGCAAAGTGACATTATCTTCGACTTGTTAAAATTATTAAGAAACAAATGAATTGTTCTCGTCAGTTTCTTTTGACCAGTGCTTAAGAAACCATGCTGAACTTTTCAACGTTGCAAATTATGTTGTCCTCGTGCCCCATAACTCTTTTCTCAAATTTTAACCCTTTGCACTCGGAGATATTTTACCTTGAAAATTAAATATTATTTTCGACTTAGAAAAATTCCATTCTGTATGATTTAATCAGTTTATGGATATGAAATTGATATAATACCTCGTACAATACTGAAATGTTTAATAATAGAGTTTAGATACCAACATATTTAATAATGTAAACAATCTTTTGAATAATGTACAGCAACTTTTTTGTGACTCTGAGTCACCAACTGAGTCACATCGAGTACTAAGGGTTAACTGTGCTCCAAGGATAGCTCGAAAGTTTTATTATATCTTTTATGTGCTGGAAGTTGAAATGTCCACCGACATTTTTTTTTATCGTTTCGACTGTTGCTCTCTATCGTTGTGCAAATTAACGCTTGTAATAGAGGAGTGGCAGAGATAGCGATACAGTTCCCAGAATGCTATTTCCTCGACGCGTGTTGTTTAGTCGTGCATTGTCCAATCAGAGACAGTTTTATTTGTAGAAACGTTATCGTATTCGTATACTCTCGAGATAATCGTAATATTATTAGCTTCTTCCATATATTGATCGAATTATTTTTCTAGTTGCTAGGAACAAATTCAAAACAGTTCGTTATATTCGATACAGAGTCGATGTAAAAGCTGTAGGTTATTCTTAAATATTTATTGAAGATAATACAAGAACCATTTTCGACTTATGGATTAGTTAATCCAAAGAATCGAATTATTGCAAAATCATGCACTATTTATATATATATATATATATATATATATATATATATATAATTTTATTTTGTTCCCCTTAGGATTACAATTCTTAACCAACACCTCCTTTCCTTCCGCCGCTCTTACAAATTTACCCTTAATTCTAACTTATCCACTATTTTATACCTACTTAACCTTAACCTAACCTATATTTAACCCTTTGCACTCGGAGCAATTTTAACTGGAAAATTAAATATTTCTTCCGATCTAGAATATTTCCATACTAGATTTAACCCTTTGCACTCGGAGCTATTTTAACTGGAAAATTAAAAATTTCTTCCGATCTAGAATATTTCCATACCTTATGATTTTTGTTTTTAATTTTTCTCGATCGCCATATTAGATAATAGGAATTTTTAGCTTATGATTTTTGCAATTTTATGAATATGAAATCGGTACATTACCTTATACAGTACCTAAATGTTTAGTAATTGATTAGATACCGATATATTTAATAATGTAAACAATATTTTGAAGAATGGTACAGCAATTTTTAGTGGTGCCTCAGAGGGGACAGCCGACTGCAAAGGGTTAATTATTTATTTCAAAAGAGAGAGAAACCTATACATATGAATACCATATACACATGCACTATTTATAATCGTAATGATTTTTTCATTGATTCCTCACTAAATTTTAAAATGCTATTACTTAGGATTATATGATAATTCCGTATCGATTGTACCAATATCATATTTTTTGTGCATGTCTCTTCTGCCTTTGTTATTAGACGAATAGTCTTGTATCTTTCTCTTATTTTTTTTCATTGTAAATACTTAAGTAAAAGGGCTTCAGTCCGTCTATAATAAATAATTTGGAAAATCGGAGTTCGAAATTTCGAACGATTGCCATTCGCTTCGATGTCCGGTGAAATTCCGAACTGAAAATGCGAATCCGTGGCTCGAGTGGTTCTCGAACGCGACTTCCGGTCCCGTTGCATAACGATCGAGCGCAGCAGCACGCGAAAGACGCGCGACTTCATTGCAGAATGAGTGCATATGCTAGGTGGTGAGCGACGCGACCGCTATTTCTGAAAAACGAAAATAGCAACAACGTAGTGTCAACAGGATCTGAAAAATCGACGGTCACGTGGCCGAGTGACACGTACCCTGTGGCAGGAACCTAATTTAACCTGTGCGCCACTTCGGAATCGCACTTTTGGTTCAGTAGCGCGCCGTGACACTCGGATCTATCGATCCTCCCGTGGGGAGATCCAACTGTTCGATATCAGTGTTAATTAGGCGTGCGTCGTGGCGTGCGCTTTCGGCGATCATGAGTGCACCGTGGCCAGTGAATCGCTGCGTGCGACAGCGGAAGAAGTTCGATCGTTCACTCGCGGTAAGTTCGCGATCCTCCATAAGCGTCGGAGAATTTTAACAGGGGTAACCACCCTTTACAGCCAAGAACATGAGAAACCCCACTCGAGTTCGTGATGTTGGTGAGTGAATCGTAGAATGGGCCCTCACCAACACCCCTCGAGAAGAAATAGAGAGGAAGCGATACTCCTCAATGGGGAAGGAAAAAAAAGGGGTAACCACCCTTACGCGTAGAATGCAAACAGCTGAGAATATCTTCGGCTAGAGAATAGGAGAGCACCTAGGGTCCTTTGGATTCCTGGACAGCGAGGTTTTAGTGGGTATGTCATATCCTTAGTTTTTATTTCGGATAGATGATCTCTACTCTACCCCTTCGACCATCATCGGAGAGGGGGTGCGTAAAATGCATTTCCTCGCTGTCCTTAACCCATTCACTGTCAAGAAAATTTAGTCTTGCTCTGAGTGTCAAGATTTTATTTGAAAGAAAACATGGAATTATACAAAATCTAATAATATTAACCCTTAGCACCCGAGTGGTGAGTCAGAATCACTATAAAAATTATTGTACCATTATTCACAGTATTGTTTACATTATTAATTGCTTCTATTAGAGATCCCTATTTCATGTGTATCTAAATACACGTATACACGTGTATTTCACGTACACGTACTCCAGTACGATTTCACGTAGGTATACATAAATACACGTGTACTATTTCACGTATACATAAATACAGGTGTACTATTTCACGTATACATAAATACACGTGTACTATTTCACGTATATTTAATTAAATACGCGCGTGTTAACGTGTTTTAATTTGTTTTTTAATTTTTAAGATACGGTTACTAATTTTCGAAAGCAAAATAGGGGTGTACGTAAATTAATATCAATGTTCAGAAAATTATATGAATTAAAATGAGGATCCATTAATACACGTGTATTTAGATATACATACGTGTAATAGTACACGTGTACCGGTGTGTTATTAATACACATACAAAACCTCGATCTCTAGTTTCTATCTAATCAATTACTAAACATTTAAGTATTTCATGAGGTATTATATCAATTTCATATTCGTATAATAAAACATTAATATATATAGAATGGAATTATTGTAGGTTGGGAGAAATATTTAACTCTTTGCACTCGGAACAATTTTAACTGGAAAATTAAACATTTCTTCCGATCTAGAATATTTCCATACTAGATTTAACCGTTTGCACTCGGAGCAATTTTAACTGGAAAATTAAACATTTCTTCCAATCTAGAATATTTCCATACTACATTTAACCCTTTGCACTCGGAGCTATTTTAACTGGAAAATTAAACATTTCTTCCGATCTAGAATATTTCCATACCTTATGATTTTTGTTTTTAATTTTTCTCGATCGCCATATTAGATAATAGGAATTTTTAGCTTATGATTTTTGCAATTTTATGGATATGAAATTGGTACATTACCTTATACAGTACCTAAATGTTCAGTAATTGATTAGATACCGATATATTTAATAATGTAAACAATATTTTGAAGAATAGTACAGCAATTTTTAGTGGTGCCTCAGAGGGAACAGCCGAGTGCAAAGGGTTAATTTTCGATTTCAAATAGCTCCGAGTGCAAAGGGTTAATTCCTTATCATCGTAATCATAATTTCTAATAATTCCTATTCCGAACGGCAATAAATTTATTCCCTAAACGATTGCAAACAATCTAAACAATCTTGGTACATGCGGTTACTACGAGATATCTCTGGCAGTGAATGGGAAAACAGAAAATAAAAATAAGGGTAGGTTCCTTGGACTTTTTCTTTATCGAACATTTTCACCGTTTAGGTTTGATTGTTTATTTTGCCGGGATCAAACGGATACCGGTTGTAAATTCATTCACAGAACGCGGATACAATCGGTTTGCGGTCACGATTTATTTTGATGCGGGCTCGATTCAGCCAATTGGAAAGGCGCGGATCGATGACGCAAGCGGTCGTCGAAATATCTGGAAGGGGGCGAGTACACTTCATTTCGTCGGATTTGTTTACGATGCTCCGGCACCGGTGTCTCTAAAATACTGCGAGCCGGCACGGCCGAGAATAAAACAAAAATTCACGGACCCCGGAGTTGCTGGAGCAGCCGACCGGTTCGTTCTGGAACAACGTTGTTTAAATACAGATCTTGTGACGGTCAAAGACGAACACTTTTTCCTAGAATGAATAGTTGCAGAAATGTCGACGAGAATGTGTCCTCCATCTTCTATTCCAAAGGCTAAGGGATGAGAAATATACTTTCGCGAATATTTCGATGATCAGTTATGTCGATCGTAAATGTTAAATTATTATTATTATTTATTATAGACGGACTTAAGCCCTTTTACATAAAGGTTTACAATATCAAAGAAACGAAAAAAGAAAAGAGAAAGATAGAATACTGCTCGTGTAATAACAAAGAAGGGACATGCACAAAAGAAAAATTTAATAATGGTACAATCGATATGGTATTATCATATAATCCTGCGTAGTTGCATTTGAAAATTTTGTAAAGAATCACTGAACAAAATCAATACGATAATAAATATAATTTGTCGATGCTTTCGGCGCACAGTTTCGATCAATTAATGACTCAAATAGCAATTTCTTTTTTAGCAAACTTGATATTTCGACAAATTATATTTCGACGATCATTCGTCCTAGAAAAGAATTGTTTAAACCAGTGGCGGATCTAACGGTAAGCGGACTAAGCGGTCGCGTGGGGCCCCGGGATATTATAGGGGCCCGAATTGGAAAGAAATTTATTTAATGTCTAACGGTATGAAATTTTTCATTACTTTTCATGTTCGTTAATAAAAGTTTAGGAGAGCTTTCCTGCAACTTCTATTTGTAACTCGAGTTCGATGGCCCCAAAATTTTTACTGCTCGGGGCCTCCACTTGACTTGAGCCGCCACTGGTTTAAACAAAGATTGTGTGCTCTTTATAGACAAGTAATTTTCGTTTAGACAATACCTTTCTTGGACGAATGACCTTCGAGATATCGACGACACTCTACTTATATCGAAACGAAATCGAGTTCATACATCGTTGAGCCTTTTGACTTACAAAATCTTCAATTTTGCGAATTTTGTTGCGAACTAAATGATGTATTACTTGGAAAAGATAGCTAGTTTCTTTAGTTTAAATAGTCTGTGAAAGGAATAGTAGGTTCGTGGAAGGAGGGGTAGAATAACGGCACGAGCACTTCAAGTTTAATTGCAAACGGCAATAGTCATTTGTCCACTTTATTAAACAACCCAAATCAAAGGAACCCGTCACCACTTGAATAATCACAAATAATATAAATGAATAGAAAGGCTAGAATCTAGTGTAGGATGGAAACTAGAAGGCCTGAGAAGCGCAGAGACCTTTTGTTGTGATACTCAGCTCTACGTTGTTAAACGTTTAATAAATATACAGCATTTAATGTATATAATATATATATATATATTTATCGTATGAACATTTTAATCAAACATTAATAATATATCACGTCTTTGCATATCACGAGAACATTGACAACACAACTCATTTATTTTAATAACAACGATCGTTCTATGTCTTTCTTCTAATTGAACTTGCCGCATTATACAATCAACGGACGCATTCCCATCTCTAATCGATTTAAATCTTTATTCTAATCATAATACCAACTTTAATACAATAATATATCTACGCGACACATCATCACCTTTTAAGCGAGATTTAGCTCAAGCAAAGCTATAGATCGGCAAGAACTTATTAACAACCCAAGCGAAGCTGCTGTTTTAAGTAACTCTTTTAGCAAAGATCCAGAAACGAAAAAGATAGACGGCCAAAGCAGCGCAATGTCCTATTTAACCGCTCAAGTAAAGCGGGACTGCGTACAATAAAGTCCAGAGAGCAACTGCCTCTTCGGCAATCGGTTGTGTCCTATGAGTCAGACCGGGGGGGGGGGGGAAGGTGAAGAGGTGCCTTTCCTATAGCAAGTCGTTATTAGCCTGTTAGAAGTTAGCCCCCCACTTGTTAAATTAAACAATTTCAACAGTTGTGCTGAATTGTGCTATGTTTGTGCTATATTGTGCTCGAATACTATAACTATAATATGAAAAATAAGATGAAAAATTGAAAAAAATCGATTTTTTGAGTAGCCCCCCACTTTTCATTTTTTTCAATTTTCTCAATTGTGCTAAGTTGTGCTAGGTTGTGCTAAAGTATTATTTAAAAAAAATTATAAATAAAGAACTTATAGTGAAAAATCGATTTCGACATGTAATTAACGTTAAAGTAAGAAAAAGTTATCCAAACAGCATATAATCGTATATCTGAGTTGTGCTAGGCACAACTGTTGAAATTGTTTAATTTAACAAGTGGGGGGCTAACTTCTAGCAGGCTCGTTATTATGGTTTTGGCAACCCCGTCACCTCTCTTTCCCCGGTCCAACAAACCAACTCGCCTGTTAGAAGTTAGCCCCCCACTTGTAAAATTAAACAATTTCAACAGTTGTGCTGAATTGTGCTATGTTTGTGCTATATTGTGCTCGAATATTATAACTATAATACGAAAAATAAGATGAAAAATTGAAAAAATCGATTTTTTGAGTAGCCCCCCACTTTTCATTTTTTTCAATTTTCTCAATTGTGCTAAGTTGTGCTAGGTTGTGCTAAGATTGTGCTAAAGTATTATTTCAAAAAAATTATAAATAAAGAAGTTATAGCGAAAAATCGATTTCGACATGTAATTAACGTTAAAGTAAGAAAAAGTTATCCAAACAGCATATAATCGTATATCTGAGTTGTGCTAGCCTAGCACAAGTCAGCACAACTTTTAATTTCTCCAGCACAACGATATAAAGGGCACTTTACTCTTGTGCGCTGCCCTTCGCGCTAAGGTACTCTATCATTTTTGGACTTTCCGGTAATCCGAACATAGTATAATTGCATATCTGAGTTGTGCTAGCCTAGCACAAGTCAGCACAACTTTTAATTTCTCCAGCACAACGATATAAGGGACACTTTACTCTTGTGCACTGCCCTTCGCGCTAAGGTACTCTATCATTTTTGGACTTTCCGGTAATCCGAACATAGTATAATTGCATATTTGAGTTGTGCTAGCCTAGCACAAGTCAGCACAACATTTAATTTCTCCAGCACAACGATATAAAGGGCACTTTACTCTTGTGCGCTGCCCTTCGCGCTAAGGTACTCTATCATTTTTGGACTTTCCGGTAATCCGAACATAGTATAATTGCATATTTGAGTTGTGCTAGGCTAGCACAACTCAGATATACGATTATATGCTGTTTGGATAAGTTTTTCTTACTTTAACGTTAATTACATGTCGAAATCGATTTTTCGCTATAACTTCTTTATTTATAATTTTTTTGAAATAATACTTTAGCACAATCTTAGCACAACCTAGCACAACTTAGCACAATTGAGAAAATTGAAAAAAATGAAAAGTGGGGGGCTACTCAAAAAATCGATTTTTTCAATTTTTCATCTTATTTTTCGTATTATAGTTATAATATTCGAGCACAATATAGCACAAACATAGCACAATTCAGCACAACTGTTGAAATTGTTTAATTTTACAAGTGGGGGGCTAACTTCTAACAGGCAACTAACTCGCGTGCTGTAGCGCGGGTTGCGCGCGCGATCCGCAAACATAGTCCAATTCTTTAGTGCCTCTTAATCTCTACGATGCGAGGACGTCTTCTGTAACGAGCGGGGCAACTGTTGACGAACAGATATCAACAGGTCTCAGCGCGCGTGTAGCCCCACGGTTCCCCATGAGTCTGTTGAAGTCTAAAGTACTCTGATAAGTCGGCGATCCACGAGGCCACGTGGAGGCTGGTAATCTGGGGTAGAGTAACGGAAAGAATCGTAAGGTGACGAAGAGAAAACGTCGCGGCACATAGAAGACGGGGAACTCGTCTCGTGACGACACGCTCGGATTATATTTAGAGAAATACGTCAGAAGAGTCGACCGCGGAGAGGTCGAGCTGCGGCCGATGAGCTTTCGACAGGCCAGACTGTTATGGAACTCTGTCGCGGAAACTCGTATGCGAACATTTCCGCGCGTTTCGCTGCGTGACGCCTCGAACAGTGGCTCACTGGTGCCTCGACCGGATCCTCTTCCTCGAAAACAACCTGTAAGAACGGTGACGAACACTTTTCCACTTTTCGCCGCGTGTTCGCGAGCTCCGATCGATGTAACTTTCCGTCGATCCTGGTAAAAAGTGAATCTCGTGCGCGACGGGTACGGTAAAACCTCGACACGTGTGATAAAGATGTGCATGATACTTGTGGAAAATTTATAATACGGTTTGTTTTTAAGTATTTACTTAACCATTTATTATAACGATAATCTATCGTTTCGTACCGTTTCAATTTGGAAAATGTGACAAATGTGTTGATAAAGGTTTCGTTGAAATATTATGGAAAGCAGAGGTTAAATGAACATGTTAAAAATTAGTTTAATATATATGTCGTTGATTGGCGGTTGTGTTTTTCATTTTCTTCTTAAGTATTTACTTAACCATTCATTATAACAATAATCTATCGTTTCGTACCGTTTCAATTCGGAAAATGTGACAAATGTATTGATAAAGGTTTCGTTGAAAAATTATGGAAAGCAGAGGTTAAATGAAAATGTTAAAAATTAGTTGAATATATATGTCGTTGATCGACGGTTTTGTTTTTCATTTTCTTCTTAAGTATTTACTTAACCATTAATTATAACGATAATCTATCGTTTCGTACCGTTTCAATTCGGAAAATGTGACAAATGTGTTGATAAAGGTTTCGTTGAAAAATTATGGAAAGCGGAGGTTAAATGTACATGTTAAAAATTAGTTTAATATATATGTCGTTGATTGGCGGTTTTGTTTTTCATTTTCTTTTTAAGTATTTACTTAACCATTAATTATAACGATAATCTATCGTTTCGTGCCGTTTCAATTCGGAAAATGTGACAAATGTGTTAATAAAAGTTTTGTTGCAAAATTATGGAAAGCAGATGTTAAATGAACATGTAAAAAATTAGTTGAATATATATGTCGTTGATCGACGGTTTGTTCTTAATTTTCTTCTTAAGTATTTACTTTTACCATTCATTATAACGATAATCTATTATTTCGTACCGTTTCAATTCGTAAAATGTGACAAATGTGTTGATAAAAGTTTTGTTGAAAAATTATGGAAAGCAGAGATTAAATGAAAATGTTAAAAATTAGTTGAATATATATGTCGTTGACCGACACTTTTGTTTTTCATTTTCTTCTTAAGTATTTACTTAACCATTAATTATAACAATAATCTACCGTTTCGTACCATTTCAATTCGTAAGATGAGACAAATGTGTTGTTAAAGGTTTCGTTGAAAAATAATGAAAAGCAGAGGTTAAATAAAAATGTTAATTATTAGTTGAATATATATGTCGTTAATTGGCGGTTTTGTTTTTCATTTTCTTCTGAAGTATTTACTTAACCATTCATTATAACAATAATCTATCGTTTCGTACCATTTCAATTCGTAAGATGGACATATGTGTTGTTAAAGGTTTTGTTGAAAAATAATGAAAAGCAGAGGTTAAATAAAAATGTTAAAAATTAGTTGAATATAGATTTCGTTGATCGATTCGTTCGTTCGCCAATTACAGAACGAGTAATTAATCTTTGACGACGACGGGAGTAACGAGGTGTCGAAAGGCGATCAGCAGAAGTGTTTTGATTGATCAAGGCACACCGTATCGATAAAATTGCACAGGAACGATGCACAGTGGACCGTTTGTAGTCGGCGTCGAGATCCTATCGCGACTTATGCTACCGCGAATTAACGTCGTTAGCTAACGCGCCGTAAGTGGGCCTCCGAAGCCGTGTTAATTCCCTGCAACGCGTGTCGAATATTAAACATCTATCCCCAACGGAATGTTTCGCGATTAGTATCGCCACTTCGCCGTAAGCGTATGTACGTTCATTCTCATACAACGGCATTCATGTTGATACTTTTTGCTCCGTTCAATGCTAAGCTCGTTTCCGATTTCTCGTTCTATCCGATTATCAAAATGGTCAGCTCTACTATTTCAAGAACCTGCCTGAGAATCATAAAATGTATATTTCACCAAAGTTTCGTAAAGTGTAATAATTTTATCAGACATTCTAATCTTTGAAAAACTAAATTTTATCTAGGAAAATATGGCCGAATCTATTTGTTTCTACTGGAAGGCTCAATTTGTTAAAAATGGTGAGCTCTAATATTTTAAGAACCTGCCTGAGAATCAAGAAATGTATATTTCACCAAAGTTTCGTAAAGTAAAGTGTAAGAATTTTATCAGACGTTCTAATCTTTTAAATATTAAATTTTATCTAGGAAGATATGGCCGAATCTATTTGTTTCTACTGGCAGGTTCAATTTATTAAAAATGGTGAGCTCTAATATTTTAAGAACCTGCCTGAGAATCAAGAAATGTATATTTCATCAAAGTGTCGTAAAATAAAGTATAATAATTTTATCAGACGTTCTAATCTTTCAAAAACAAAATTTTATCTAGGAAAATATGACTGAATCTATTCGTTTCTACTAGCAGGCTGAATTTGTTAAAAATGGTGAGCTCTAATATTTTAAGAACCTGCCTGAGCATCAAGAAATGTATATTTCATCAAAGTTTCGTAAAGTAAATTGTAATAATTTTATGAGACGTTCTAATCTTTTAAAAATTAAATTTTATCTAGGAAAATATGGCCGAATCTATTTGTTTCTACTGGCAGGTTCAATTTATTAAAAATGGTGAGCTCTAATATTTCAAGAACCTGCCTAAGAATCAAGAAATGTATATTTCACCAAAGTTTCGTAAAGTGTAATAATTTTATCAGACGTTCTAATCTTTGAAAAATTAAATTTTATCTAGGAAAATATGGCAGAATCTATTTGTTTCTACTGGCAGGTTCAATTTGTTAAAAATGGTGAGCTCGTCTTGGAATAGATTGTTGAATTCCACTCTATTTATTATGCTAAGACGGAGATGCCGGAATTTCTTCGTGAATCGTGGTCCAATAAAGCAATAGAATTTAAGGCAGTGAGACGGAGTCCATTTTTGAGCAAGTGTATTTATGACCACAACTTCCTCCATTGTTTCCAAACTTCCCGAGGCTCGCTTCCGAGGATTATTTGTTAAACATCAGTTTCCACGGAACTCGTTTTCCACGAAGCATACGAAAAGCTCGTATTGTTTGGCCACCTCTTTAGACCTTCGCTTTTGAAATTCAAATCGATCGCGTCCTTAAAATCTGCGCATCGCTTCCGTGCCAAAATATTGTTTTAAGCAGTTAGGTTGCTCCCTAAAAACAAGAATTGTTTAAAACGTATCATATACGCAGTCTTCACGGCCTTGTGGAAATGCTAATTAATTTATTCCTTATGGTTCCAGGAGCAAAGAAGCTTGAAGGCTGGCGACCTGTCGCATCAGGAGAGCAACAATATGGCGGCGTCCACCATGAAGCTGCAGAGCGATTCTTACAGCTCTGAAAAGGTGAGGAATATAACGAAAAAAAGAAAGATAAAAATGCTTTTAATCAACGTTATTACAACAAATTCGAAATCATTTTTCTTAAAACATCTTTCATTCGGCTAGTATGTATTCAAATTCTAAACTCTCTTTCTGAAAACTACAATTAATGTTATTGGCGCACTGGTGTTCGATCAATTACATACAATAAGCAAATTTGCAAAATATCACATGAAATTTCATTCAACGTTTCGGTCTGAATTTAGACCATTTTGAAGAATGTAAATTTTCTGTATTACGTTTGCTTCGAAAAATGTACTAATTTAAATTCTTAAGAGTCGAGGAACAGCATGTTGGTGCTTAAGAATGGCACTTAAGAATTTATATTAATACATTATCCGTACGTAGAAGGTGTACCAGTTCTCTGTATCTCGATCGACAATTGTTCAAAACTACAATTAATGTTATTGGCGCACTGGTGTTCGATTAATTGCATACAATAAGCAAATTTGCAACAATATCACATGAAATTTCATTCAACGTTTCTTAATTCTCTTTCTGAGAGCACGATTCCCCGTTGAAAAAGTTCTCCAGACATTCTGTCTGCAACAATTCTGTTTCCCTCCATCGCGTTCCGTTGAAAGTTCCACCGGTGATTTTTCCTGTGGGTCTGAAAATATGCCCACAGCCTAGATCAGTGATCCAATGTGTCCCACCGGGTTCACACTCGTAAAGAGCCGGCTTTTCCACGAAGGTTTCCTTGAAGACTGTTCGACCGCGTTCCATTCCACTTGGCCCACCACCAAGGAATCTGTTTCCCCGGTCAGCCGGCCACAAATCTTCCCGTTTCATAGCGTCTGTGTCCGTTTGGCTTTTGACGTAGACCAGAGTCGGTTTCTCTCCGTTGGTGAACGAACAGTGCACCGTTGCAAAGTGGGATCAGGGATTTAACCGTGGACCATCTCGTCGGCTGCGTTCAGTCGTTCTCGTTTTCCCTCGAACGTCGCACGTCGTTCCGGAAACGACCACCATGAGGAAGTGGAGCCTCGACTCTAGAATGGTACATGTCTCTTTGGTATTTGTCCTGCGTTCTGTGTCTCGCCAGACTCGAAAAGAGTTTCCGAAAGAGTATTTCCGTCGAAACCACGACGGCTTCGAACGATGGGATGTTTCTCTGGGTTACGTGGCGCTACAGAAATAATGTTTACATTATCTACGGACGTGACACAGACCGTGATAACTCTCCTCGATCTGGTCCAACGCCTGGATGCTGGTGCGATCAGTGCCAAGAGTGCCTTCCGTCAGGTCGAACTATTTGATCAGACAAACTCACGATCAGTAACGTGAACATTTTCTCGGAGATTGTTATTCAGAGTCCTACTAAGCAGCCTTGACAAGTGAATCTTTAAAGAAATTGTTAAAGAGTTTCCAAATTTACAATACAAGGTGAACACAGGGGTTTTCTCAGGTACAGCATGGTTTCAAGAGAGCTTTCACGTGGTCATAGCAAATTTTTAAAATACCTGTAATATTTTCAAAGGGTTTACATATTCGAGAAGCAACATAGTATACGCAGTTATATTATTATTTTACTTACGTTATATATACATCTTACATCTTCTATATAATAAAAATGAAATGCTGTTCGTTGGTCACGACATCGCGTGAGAACGGCTGGGCCGATTTGGCTAATTTTTTTTTTTAATGTTCGTTGTAGTCCGAATCAGGTTTTTAGGGAAAGAAAAATTGGAAAAGTTGCCTAGAAAAATGGAAAATTCGGGAAAAAATGAAAGTGTTTTTTTTCTATGAGATTTTTGTATGAACTCAAGACCATAACTCACGATTCGAACGATGGATACGCATAATTCTTTTTTTGTTTTGTTCGTTATAGTTCTGGAAAAGGTTTCTGTTCGAACGCGATCGTAAATCTTCATCGCGTCGAAGAGGGTTTCTCGGATTTTATTATATTCGAGTCAAGGGTCTGAAGTGGAGGACCGAGGACAGTTCGTGTCCTGTGACATAGGCCAGACCGGACGTCTTTTGTTTATAGTTTTAGTGCGGGTCGGTCCCAAGAAAGACACGTGCGCGCCAAACCCAACGGTCGGTCGACTACGCGACGCCGGGATTTTCCTGGGTCCTCGAAAACGGACGAAAACGACGGTTGGACCCAGATGTTTGTTTTCGTGTTTATAAAAAATAACGTTCGAGCAGGGTCAGAGAAAGTCGTCCGGAGATATATTCCTCCAACTTCCTTGGACAAAGGACAGACGACACAGTCTCATGCGAACCGCGGTAGTGTCCAGTGCGAGCGACGTTGCGCGATACTGCGAAGTATACTAAACATTATAATACGTCATACATGGGTCCTCAGAGTCAATCTCTGCTAGGGTGTGCCAGGCACAAACCCATATATTCTCGAATGGTCTACATGGGTCATACTAAAACATTACAATACATCATACATGGGTCCTCAGAGTCAATCTCTGCTAGGGTGTGCCAGGCACAAACCCACATACTCTCGAATGGCATACATGGGTCCTCAGAGTTGATCTCTGCTAGGGTGTGCCAGGCACAAACCCACATATTCTCGAGAAAGTTTCACAAATCATATTTCTGAAATATGTGTTTAATACACGCATACCCACACTCGACGGATCCCATGGAGCCAGTCTCCACCAAGTCGTGCAGAGCACACATATTCAAACATATGGGATCCAGCAGAACCATACCTGCCGAGTCGTACACGTTAATGCTAAAATATTACAATATATCACATATGTAACGCTCACACCTTCATCGTCAATTTTGTAATTTATGTAAATATTGAATTTTTCTGGGGTTTTTTATGCCGCAAGGCTTTTTCCCCAACGAGCCAATAAATTAATTATTTCATTTCGGCTCAATTCTGTTTCAAATATTTATTTTTAATCCTCCTATCCTATTACTACTTTGAAATACGGAGTTTCTCCATGTTGGAGAGGTTTCGACGATACAGTTTCAGAAAAAAGAAATTCGAGACAATCACAAAGTAAAGTAGGAAAACCCGGACAAACAGAAAAAATCAGAATTTTTGAAACGGTGCAAGTATTATTGGTTCCCAATAAGAAAAACATTGATGTCAACGAATTGAATTTCAAGATTCACATTGAAATTGCTTCACAAACAAATTTATTAAAATTGGACAGGACAACGTCTGTCGGGTCAGCTAGTACGTTATATATATACGTTAGTAACACAGTTCAGCTGTGATTCCCTTTGGTTCAGTAAACAAAATATCTTTAACATTATCAAACAGTTGAGACAGCTTACAAATTGATTTTCATCGTTTTCAGAAAGCCATGGCGGCGCAACAGCAGCGGCAAACGGTGACGTCCACCGGGATCTTCAATCACGAGAAGCACATGGCGTCCAGTTCTCAGTCCAGCATCACGATAGCCTCGAAAGGGGTGACTTCAAAGTCCTCGATGATCACAGCGGCGAACGCGGTGAACCAATTGATGAACGGTATCAGGCCAGCAGAAGACGAGCTGTTATCCTTGCCATTGGACGACCTGGATCTCCTCTGTTCCAAGTCGAATCCCCAGGACGTGGAAAGAGCTATCGCAAAGTACTGTAGCTTCCTGGACAGTTTCGTAGAACGATTGAAAGCGGACGATTGTAAAAACGGGAAAGCTCCGTTGCTGTTGAACAGGGTGAACGAGATCATCAGGAAAGCTTGGGCAGTGCCTACTCACGGCCACGAATTAGGCTACACGTTGTGCAACACGTTGAGGACCAGAGGTGGTCTGGATTTGTTGATGTCGAACTGCGTGGCCAGCGACCACGAGCTGCAATTTTCTTCCGCGAGACTGTTGGAACAGTGTTTGACCACCGAGAACAGAGCACACGTGGTGGAACATGGTCTGGAAAAGGTGGTGAACGTTGCGTGCGTGTGCACGAAGAACGCCAACTCGGTGGACCACTCTAGAGTAGGAACAGGGATCTTGGAGCACCTGTTCAAGCACAGCGAAGGCACCTGCAGCGACGTGATCAGGCTAGGCGGCTTGGACGCGGTTCTATTCGAATGTCGTAAGAACGATGTGGAGACGTTGAGACACTGTGCCGGTGCTCTAGCGAATCTGTCGTTGTACGGTGGCGCGGAGAACCAGGAGGCGATGATCAAGAGGAAGGTGCCGATGTGGTTGTTCCCACTGGCGTTTCACAACGACGACAATATCAAGTACTATGCCTGTCTAGCCATCGCTGTGTTGGTCGCTAACAAAGAGATCGAAGCAGCCGTGCTGAAGTCCGGCACCCTGGACTTGGTAGAGCCCTTCGTCACCTCGCACAATCCCTACGAGTTCGCCAAGTCGAATCTCGCGCACGCTCATGGTCAAAGTAAGAATTGGCTTGAGAGGTTGGTACCGGTGCTCAGCTCGAAGAGAGAGGAAGCTAGGAATCTGGCAGCTTTCCACTTCTGCATGGAGGCCGGCATCAAGAAGCAGCAGGGCAACACGGAGATCTTCCGGGAGATCGGCGCTATCGAGCCTCTGAAGAAGGTTGCCAGTTGTCCGAACGCTATAGCGTCCAAGTACGCGGCGCAGGCGCTGCGACTGATCGGAGAAGAGATACCGCATAAACTGAGCCAGCAGGTTCCTCTCTGGTCCACCGAGGACGTCAGGGAATGGGTGAAGCAGACCGGGTTCGCCGAGTGCGCGCAGAACTTCGTCGAGAGCAGGGTGGACGGCGATCTTCTGCTTCAACTGACCGAGGAGAATCTCAAGGAGGACATAGGACTCACGAATGGCATCAGAAGGAGGCGGTTCACCAGGGAACTGCAGAACCTCAAGAAGATGGCGGACTACAGCAGCCGAGACACCGGGAATCTGAACAATTTTCTACAGTCCATAGGCCAGGAGTTTTCCATTTATACGTACAGCATGCTCAACGCCGGCGTTGACAAGGACTCGATCAGAAATCTGTCCGAGGACCAGCTGCAAACCGAGTGCGGCATCGCAAACAGCATTCATCGGCAAAGGATACTGGACGCTATTAAAAATATGCAGCACAATCAGCTGGGATCGTCCGAAGATGAGTCGCCCGACAAATCGTTGGACGTGTTCGTCAGTTACAGAAGATCGAACGGATCCCAGTTGGCCAGTCTGCTCAAGGTGCATCTGCAGCTGAGAGGATTCTCCGTGTTCATCGACGTCGAAAGGCTCGAAGCCGGCAAGTTCGACAACAATCTCCTGCAGAGCATCAGGCAGGCCAAACACTTCCTCCTTGTGCTCACGCCTAAGGCTTTGGAAAGGTGTATACTGGACACCGAGTGCAAAGACTGGGTCCATAGGGTGAGCTCTCTCTCTCTCTCTCTCTCTCTGCTTCTTGATTCAAACATTTATTAAAACCCTTGCACCGTCTGAAATCCTTAACACCGTGTTTCTTTCAATTACAGGAAATCGTAGCAGCGCTTCAATCACAGTGTAATATAATCCCCATCATAGACAATTTCCAATGGCCGGAACCTGAGGAGCTCCCTGAAGACATGCGTGCGGTTTGCCACTTCAACGGTGTGCGTTGGATCCACGACTACCAAGATGCCTGCGTAGACAAACTTGAAAGGTAACTTTGAATAAAAGAAAGAAAGAATGTTCAACATTACTCGCTGCTCTAAGTACCGCCTACTGCTCCGCCCATTGCCCCACTCCTCTCTATTTGCTCCGCCTTAATCACAAGTTAATTTTACCATTCCTCTCCCGCAGGTTTATGCGCGGCGAGATACCAGTCAGGTCGGAGATGTCAGGTGGAATTCCTAGGAGTATCGCGTCCAAGGATGTGACCCAGCCGAACACACCGTGCAACACGAACATTCGACAATCCCCTAACTACCAACGAATGCACAGCAACGAGAGCAGGGGCAGCGATAAAGATTCAACAGGTGGGCGGGATTGACTAGAGGGCCCGCCCACGGCTATACCGAGCAGGTTAGCATTGCGACAACACCTATTCGACATTAAACAACACTAAAATCTGGGGTGCAGCAGCGATTAACAATCTTTCTTTTTTTTTTATCTCCACGCAGCCAGGATTAACAAACGCAATAAGACAATCATGACTAGGTCAGTCCGTAAGATCAGTGTCCGTGTTTAAATGGTGTCGGTTACGCGGTTGGAACAAAGTCGCTCACGTTCTGAACACATATATCTGTCCATGAAAAAAGATTCTTCAACTTCCTTTTAGTACAGCATAATTATTTAGAAACCTTTAACAGACTTTCGTTAGATAAAGTGTTCGAATAATGAAAACTTGAATATGATTTTGTTCCAACTACGCTCCGTGTCTTCTGAACTTGTGTTCCATGTTCTGCTTGATCATTGTGCTTATCAGCCAAATCAAAATTTCTCACCCGTGTCTCCCTTATGTTAGAATTGTGAAGCACAGTGGTTCCAAAGTATAAGCATGTGTTTCGTGAGGGGTTAGGCTACTGTCTTCTAGAAAAAAAAATATATATCAAACATTGGTTTAACCCCATAAGTGTGCACCCCTGTAATGAAGTTGTAAACCCGATAGACCGCATGGTGGCTAAATGTAATTGCAAGCGCGTTACAAAATCGCCAGATCAAAACTGACCTGCTCGAATTTCAGATTTAGAAAATCGTCGAGTCCATCCCGTTGGTTAATGGGCCTACCACCCACGTCTCCTCGGTTGAAGTTCACCCACACACATCCCAGTGGGAGTCCAGTGCATCGACGACCTCCGCGTCATCCTCCTTCACCGTCCACAAGATCTCGTTCATTGGAACTTCTGGACCAAGACGAGAAGAAGTCTGTTTCTCCTATAAGGGAGCCAGAACCTCAGCCTAGACCAAGGTCCAGAAGCTTGGACGGCTTACTAGACGAAGATGGTATGCTACCAGAGATGAAGACTGAAGAGTCGGCCAAGCAGAAGCCAGACCAAGGGAGCAAGACCAATTCTGAGTCGGTGGAGGCCGTGAACAGGTTAGTTGTTCCGGAGAAAGCTGTTCAGAGCGAAGGAGGACAGGTCGATGGGAAAGCTGAAGTTGCAAGCCTGGAGAACAGTTCCAAAGAGAATGAAGATCCAATGCCAGTTCCCAGGCAGCGAACAAGGACGACCGTGGAGACGAAGGAAGCGAAGAGGATACCAACTCAGGAGGAGCCTAATAATCGAGAAGAGAACCCACCAATTCGACCACCGAAACCGAACAGGTTCATTAGTATGGATGCACATCTGTTGAACACCGACGAACAGGGTTCTAAGGCTAGCTCCGAGAACATTGATCCTTGCGCTGGCAACGCAGAGCTGAAGGAACGACTGGTAGCCACGGGAAACGACAAATCGACGCTGCTCAAGGCCAAAAGCTGTGGAGCGGGATTAGATTCAGACGAAAGCATTTCGTCGAACGATTACAAGCCCAAGACGAAGGAGCAGGGATCGTTGTTATCCCTGCCCACCGGGGCTGAGCCGAAACGTAAGAAGAACTTTATGGACAAATGCGTGAACAAGGTGCGGTCTTTCATGAGGAAGTGAGACGAGACTTCCCGTTATGGTGATAAAGACAATTAATTAATTTTACATGGCTAATCGTAGCTACGTCGACATTAAGTACCGTATATATTCGTATACAGCGAAAGAATTGTTTTCGAGATGTACAGACAGTATTCCCGGATCCCTCACACGCGAACAATTCTTTCCTTCCTTTTCTCTTTTTTTTATTGCCGTACCCTCTGACAAGTGTATATATCGAAAGTGTTTGGAAACGAGGATACAATTATATAGATATATTTGTATAAAGGAACTACGCTCACCGTGGCAATGTTGCGAACGATTGTTTTCTCTCTGTACGCTGACAAGCAGCATGTAAGTGTAACTGATGTTGTGCCTATAACGAAGTGTCTTCTTAGGAGTTCAGAGATATTCTTGTCCGACGTAGACAGACATGAAAGAGTAGCCTGGTTTTTTCAGGTGGCTTTTATATATATATTTCCTTATCGAATTGTATTATAGACATGTAAACGCGTAGGTAGGTAGCATTGTTATTTGTAATACTATTTTCTTTTTATACTCGAGTTCAGGAGTTTCGATCAGCCGCGTCCGCGATGATAAATTTGGCGACGTTGCGTAGAACGGGAGATAGAATACGAACAACCGGAAACTCCTGAACTCGGGTACTTCCGTTCTTTCTTTTTTTTTTTTTTTAGAACGTCGAATGTAACTCGCGATATAAATCGCGAGTCGAGGCAGCTAACACACAAGAAGTAACAGATATTCTGAACGATCGGTAACGCTATTTTTATCAGTTAACAAGATTTTCTATCGCTGTTTAACCGACGTCCGCCGTTTAAGCTCGAACAAACTTTACGACGAAGTTGGGCACTCGTTAAAAACTCTTATTTGATTGACCGACTTACTCTTGATCGATAATTTGTAATAATAAAATAACAGAAATATACTTCGAAGGAAATACATTCATTTATACAGTGACCCGCATATATTTGTTCGCAGCAAGCTGCTTCGTACAGTTGTTTACACCACGTACATAATTTTATATTTTCCCATTTTTATCGATTCAAACACCTAACAAGTTTACCACTTAATATTCATTTCAAAAGTGTCGCTACAGATACACATGTACGTGTGCATCCAAGTACATTAGTGAAATTAAAAACCGATCGTTAATCGCACGAAATATTGCCTATCTCTGCTTGGCGACAAGCGAACCTTACGAAGCTTCGATATTGAACTATTTTAAGATCCTGCCTGAGAATCAAGAAATGTATATTTTACCAAAGTTTCGTAAAGTAAAGTGTAAGAATTTTATCAAACGTTTTAATACTTTTCAAAAAAATAAATTTTATCTAGGAAAATATGGTCGAATCTATTTGTTTCTACTGGAAGGCTCAATTTGTTCTATATACATTTTACAGTTACAACAGCTAACTTCCTCCCAGCTTAGCGAAACATAGTAATAAAGTTTATACAAACTCCTCTGTCATTTCAACATGAAATCTAAAAATAGTTTTAAATAACGGTGCTAGAAATGCATTCGTATTGCAAGTATCAAACTTGTACGCACCAAGCTTAGGTATTAAGCGATACACTACAGTTCTCGTATAAATTAGAAAGTACATCATTTATTGCCAACTTCATCTCTTCCTCTGAGCCTTCGCACTAGTCTCATATCTTGAACCTGAAGAACCACACGCTTAGAGTGCATCGTTATCAGTATAGAGTCTTCGAAGAGTTGTATAAGGTATGCTTCGGCTGCCACCTGCAATGCTTCCAATGCAGATGCTTGCATTCTGAAAAGAAACGACTCTTGTGAAAATTTGGAAAGTACGTTAAATACGTAGTATCCGAAATTTTACCTTATACTACCGAGGCTAGGGAACAAATCGAAAATAATATCTCGCACGACACGGGTGAAGGCAGCTTTTGGAATTAGAAGATCAACAGTTCTTTGTAGATACTGAATTTCCCTTAAAGCGTAAGTCGACTTAACATGTTTTTTGCTTGTTAAAACAACCGTCTGCAAAATAGCACACGAATACATCAGAATCGCCTAAAAATTCATTTATCTATTTTATTGTACTAAAAGTTTGAATCACTTACCCTAGACTTCTCATGAGGCAAATGTGAAGCACCAATTGACCTAAAACAACAATTTTATATCAAAAAATAGGAAAGAAGTTATGTCAATCAAATTTCTCATAAATTCTAGCATACGCTAGGGCCTGGGGCTGTTACTTTCCTTCGAAGATCGAAGATTTTGAAGCTACGATTTTAGAAAACTTCGAAGGTGAGACATGAATTTTTCAGCTTTAAAATTTCGCTACTAAGTTATATTTTAAACGATTAGACACTCCTGCATATCGAAAAAAAATACGCTATCACAGCTAACAGATTGATCAAGATAAAACTTAAATACCCTTCGAAACTTTGTGCACTTTGAAATTTCCCATCGTTCCTAAGAATCCTTCGAAGTTTCGGAAAAGTAACAGCATAAAATAATATACACTATTTTCAGTAATGGTTATTACTCCGTTAGTACTCCGTCTATTACTCCGTAAATATAACAATTAAAAATAACCGGTAACTAACCTCGTAGTCGATTTACGTCGTACCATATTGTTCTCATTTGAATCGTATTTTTCTTCTCACTTTCGTACTACAAAACGGTAATGTATTTATATTGTAAATTGTAATGAAAAGCCGGTGAGGTATTGATATTGGCGGGAAAATACCAAACACTGTTAATACATATTGTGCGCTTTTTGCGCACGTGCGTACCAGTGCGTACTGATTCAAATTTCAGCGTCAGTAACCACTGACTATATAAAGACTGCCAGCCTTATAGGAGATCGTGTCACTCGAATAATTTGGTGTTTTCATACGCCCTCTAGGATGTATTCTGGGTGGAGCAGGCTGGAGCATGGAGTAAGGAACAGATGGCCATCGTGATCTCGTCGGTACAGAAGTCCACTGAGGAGATTCTCGTCGGTGAGAAACAGTGAGAAGGCAAATCGTCACGCAACCATCTCGACAGCAACGAGAGACTGTAAGTATCTCGTCGATGAAATCGATTATCATGAATTGTTACATTCTGCACCGAACGTATTTACAATATTAAAAGCAAAACTCGAGGACGAAAGATTCCTAGTAATATTAAGAAAGTATATGAGTATATACAATTCAATATATAGAATATGTTGAAGTATATAAATAACTAAGATTTTTTATTTTTCTTCTCGGCGCCACGGTTCGATCATTATGTTACATTACTGTAATTTTTTTATACAAATGCTTATTCCTCAGCGATATACATTGGTGGTTCACCAAATGTGACCGGTGTTGATGATAGATATCCTGTTGCAAATAGTTAGCGGGTTATGATCGAACCGTGGCGCCGAGAAGAAAAATTAAAAATCTTAGTTATTAAAACATTTACGATCGAGAATTGAATATCTATAGAAGTATATAAACATTGAACAGCGAGAAATAACAAATCTTTCAATAATCTAACTTGGATATCGAATTAGGAGCGTGTCAGGAGGTCCTTGGAGACCAGGGGTGGACCAGGAGTGGACCAATAATGGACCAGGAGTGACCAGGGGTTCCCTGGTGAGTTTTAATTCAAATATTCTTGAATGCTTATTGCTTTGTTCACTGTTGGTCCACTTTCAACTGTTTCCACTCAACAATCATTTTCAATGTTTATTTCGAATATTCTGATTGCAATTTTCATCGGAGAAGAAACTTTCATTCTTCAGTGTTCGAAACATTTTTATATTTTTGATGTTGAACTTGTGTTTTTACTTCTGCTTTTGTTTGTCAAATTTCTCATGATATTCATCGGGTCGTAATATTACTTCGAACATCGAGATACTATCGTTCTATCACTTTCCCCAATGTCTATATAACCATCGTGTACTAATTGTGTTCCTTTCTGTTCCTAGCACTTCAGTACGCAATAAGTTACACTCGTCTCGATAGAACAACCATCTACATTCGGATTAGAATGGACATTCATACCTACGTCACCGCAATCCTGTCAGACACCATCCTCTCATCTCGTCAGGATACGCATTTAATATAATAACAATAATAATGATGTAATCTTTTGGTGAAAAATAAAAAATTATTAGTTACAGCAATTAATGTGTTCTTTCTTCCTTACCCTGTGCATGAATATAAGATAGTAGAATTAGATTAACATTTCGAAAAATTTTATTATGGTTGACTTGTACTACTTTTCGAAATTTTCGGGAATTTTTCGATTTAAGTAGTACAAGTCAACGACAAGTCAGACGCTCGAAAATTTTCGGTCGTCTGATTTATGGTTGACTTGTACTACTTCTTAATTTGCGAAAAATTTCGAAAATTTTCGAAAACTGGCAAGTAGTATAATCAACCATAAGTCAGACGCTCGAAAATTTTCGGCCGTCTGATTTATGGTTGACTTATACTACTTCTCAATTTGCGAAAAATTTCGAAAATTTTCGAAAACTGGCAAGTAGTATAATCAACCATAAGTCAGACGCTCGAAAATTTTCGGCCGTCTGATTTATGGTTGACTTGTACTACTTCTTAATTTGCGAAAAATTTCGAAAATTTTCGAAAACTGACAAGTAGTATAATCAACCATAAATCAGACGGCCGAAAATTTTCGGAAATTCAGTAGTACAAGTCAACGACAAGTCAGACGCTCGAAAATTTTCGTCCGTCTGACTTATGGTTGACTTATACTACTGAAACGGAGAAATTGGCAAAATTTTGAAAAATTTTGCAAGTAGAACAAGTAAAGGATAAGTCAGACGGCCGAAAATTTTCGAGCGTCTGACTTGTCGTTGACTTATACTACTGAAACGGAGAAATTGGAGAAAATTTCGAAAATATTTGCAAGTAGTACAAGTAAACGATAAGTCAGACGACTGAAAATTTTCGAAATACAGTAGTACCACTCAACGACAAGTAAGAGGGTCGAAAAGTTTTGGAAAAGCTTGAAAATCAACTTTTATATTAGGGGAAGATGACATTGAAAGAAGTGGCACGAAAATTCAGTAGTACAACTCAGCATCGAGCAGACATGCAGGAAGAATAGGGGGTGCAATAAATATACACGTTCTTGTATGGCTTTGTCTTTGTTTATGCATGGTATGTATTATCATACATAAAATATTGATATTATACATGTACACAACTGATATTCTAATGCATATACATGCATAACATAAAAGAAATTGTATCTGCACTTATAAAAGTGCTAGTGTAACTAGTATAAACTAGTGGTAGAACTTGTAGCAATGTGGTATTGCAGATCACTGTAAGTTCCACGTTATCCCTGTGTCCAACTGTGCCCAGTTGCATGTCGCTGAATTGCACAGGAGCTGGCAATCTTTATTACTATCTTGTCGGTGACGAAAGCCCATAAGGTGTTCCGTCTATTGATGTATCTTTTCTATGGTGGAACGATAATTCGTCTGTGGTAGCGTATGTAGGGAGCGTCACTATTTCGTACTGTTTCGTACCTGTCGAAAGACTAGTCAAACGACTATATATATTTTACGAAGCAGATAAATCTTATCTATGTATAAGTAACGTACATATAATTCGAGCGATTGCCTCGATGATAGACAAAAATTTGCTTGTAAATTACGTTAGTTAAATTGGTATGTATTTAATTCATCTTGTATCTATCAAACTTTGAAACTCGTGAGAGAAATCGTTGAGTGAAGTGTCTGATAGTGAACTTGATCGAGTAGGTATATATAGTATGTGTGTCTATCATCATATGGATACACATACGTTTATTCTCCTACGTCATAGTATTCGATTATATTAGACAGTATCATTTTCTTCGTTCGTTAAAGCTAACCTAATTCGAGCTAAACATATAAAACCAATTATTATGTTCGTATTATTTCAAACACATAGTAATTCTGCTTCTTATCAAGTTAATCTATCTGCTCGTCGAGAGCGTTGTATTTTTCTTCAATTTATCGGAATGGCGCACGATAAACAATTTTGCTTGCAGTTGGGCTGAATGTGATCGAAGCGATAATTCAGTATAGAAAAAGCGTGAATACAAACGGAGAAAATGCTGAAGCGTAAATTCAGTGAGTTGGAAAACCGAGGGGAAGAGAGAGGACCAGCAAAGAATTCGTTAGATTCAGACGAGGAAGATGATGCAGCCGAGGATATTTATAATATTATGAACGAAGACGAGTTCGAAGGTAAGAGAAGATTTAACGATTGGAGATTTCAGTATTCGGTGGAAGAGTTAATCGTTTATTCCTTGTATTTAGGCGCAGAGGATGGACCGACAGCTCCAGAAGCAATTGTGGGTTTTACAGCGTTTAACATGAAGGAGGAGTTGGAGGAAGGCCACTTTGATAAAGAGGGTCATTATCTCTGGGACAAGGAGAAAGAAATAAGAGATAATTGGTTAGACAACATTGATTGGATGCAGGTTTGTATGACAACGATGTATGAGTAAGGCTAATTGTTTGGGATAGTATCAGTTGTGGCAAGAAAGGAATCGTTCAGGAGATAGACTCTCGTTTCCAGGATTGCAAGGGTGCTGCATATGCATTCTCATTTATCCATAATGCAAAGCGCTAGATAAAAAATAAATCTAGGCCACAATCGCAGTTACAAGTCCCATTTTTATATTTACGAGGCATAATTTGCATTATTTGGAATAGACTGCAGATGTTTAGGCAATTTTGAACTTTTCCAGGCAAATTTCAAGGAAGTGGGAACAAATAAAATCTTACATTCAGTCTTAGCAGCCTTTATAGATCCGAAATAAGTAAAGATCGTATTAAATTTTGTGGGATTTCATATTCTAGCACTTTTTGAACATTTTTAGAAGACATAAATGCATTCCTGGAAACAAGTTTAGCCCGTTTAACATATAATATAATGTATAAAAGTAGATTTATCATTTCTATAATTGCTTCTTGTTCTTGAACTCCTGAGCTTTGAAATATCAGAATATGTTTTCATGCAGCAGCGAATAGAATGATCTGTAATCCCGCCATGTTTACTCACTGATGCAAAACATTAACTGAGGCATAATCTTGATAGATCAAACCGAGTTCTACGGTACGCGTAAAGAAGGAAAACAAAACCGGTGGATTGGCTGATAGCGATAGCGACGATGACGCGGATATTATGTTCGATCCGGTTCATCTTTACAAACAGATATTGGAGTACTTGAAACCTGGAGAAACGGTGTCCAAGGCTTTGTGTAGGTTCGGTAAGTGCTTCACTGTTCGAAATCAAATATTACAAAATATATATACTCATTGAACGATTTCAGGCAAAGGGAAAAAGAAAATAACCACTGCGGAAAGATGGAAAAAGAAAAAAGAAAAGAAGGAGGTGGAGGATGATGAGAACTCCGTGAGCATAACGAAATTAACAGAACTGGCGAACGAGTTGTTAACTCGCACTGGGAACATGGACATATACCAAGAAAGTTATGAGCAAATAAAGAAGAAGGTTAATAAAATATACAATAACGTATATATCGCAATATGTCCAGTATCTTTATTATATTGTTCGTTTGTTCAGGTCGAGAGGTCTGAGAAACATGCTCATCCTTCGAAACAGGAAGCAGAGTTGGACATGTACGCCGACGATTTCGACACGAAGGAGAAAGCGAAGTTGGACGACGGTGAAAGTAATTATATTTTCTGCGGATTTTATGCATTTATCAAAAGATTAAAAGAATTT
Organism: Lasioglossum morio; assembly: GCA_916610235.2. Taxonomy (NCBI): domain Eukaryota; kingdom Metazoa; phylum Arthropoda; class Insecta; order Hymenoptera; family Halictidae; genus Lasioglossum; species Lasioglossum morio. The sequence continues at coordinate 2,725,981 of OU744323.1, forward strand.
AATAATGTCCACATCTTCTTTACAATTTAATAAACAGACTCCAGGTTTTATGCATTTAAAACAGAAATGAGCAAGTGCAATTTAAAACAGTGAAAATATTAAAAGATTTTCAGAGTATTGATAATGATTAATGAAGGATATACATTTATATTTAGCTCCTGCATCTTGCAATTGATGCACAAACTTTTTATCGTGCATAAACATCCAGAGTCTTGTAATAAAGCTCCTATTTGGTTCTCTTGCGTCCTGCAATCGACGCAGACAATATTCGTATCGCATAAAGATCCGCAGTTCAGTAATATGGTTAATACTTGCAAATTTCAGACAGCGTCAGAGGGCCAGCGAGTTCTGGAAAAGACGACGCGAAAGACGAAGAAAAGGAAGCGGACGAGGTGATGTGGGAATTAAAATGGTCGCAGAATGAAAACGCCGAGGTCCATGGTCCTCACACCACTCAGCAGATGCACGCGTGGGCCCAAGAAGGATATTTCAAAGGTGGAGCGTGGGTGCGGCGAACGGGACAAAGCAGTCAGTTCTACAACGCAGCCAGAATGGACTTCGAACTTTATCTGTGACATTTTCGTTAGCCCCGTCCGATTAAGCGACGAAGAGAACAGAAACTAACAACACAATAATATTTTGAAAATATCGTAGAGCTTGATCAAACACTGTAAAAAATTATAGATGTTGAACGGGTCGAGTCACTAACTGTAAATAAATGTACGTGACGACCATTTAGGTGGTGCACAATCAGGATTAGTCGAACAAAGCGAGCGACGGGATTCGCCGCATTGATCACGTGCTTAGCCCGTTGATTCCTCTTGTTTATCTGCACCGACCCGACCCGTTCAATGGACTATAGCGTTTCGTTCGGCGTAATTGATATTCGATACGATTGAAAGCACCGTCTAATTCGATAGAGAGTATCAAACATGTACAATACTGTAACAAAGTTTAACGAAGAACCGCTCGACGAGAGCGACAACTATGTAACACGTGACAAAATCGTTCGTGTCTTTATTTAAACTAATGTATCGCCGATAACAATACCGTGAAACAATTCATTCCACTTAAATCGAGGCACGAGCGAACGAGAGAAAGTGAAAAACGTGTCAGTTACTTGTTACATATCGCACGAATAAAAATGTAATACGTTTGACAAGCACCGTGGCGTTTTTTTTTTTTTAATCATCGTTACAAGTGTTGACGTATGCTTTTTAAAAGCGTACTTCGCCTTTTTACTGTTACGCTAAACGGTATCCGGTACGGCACTTAAATTTCAAGAGAGAAAAAAAAAACTGAACGCCCACACTTGAGAAATTTCCTGTGTACATGCCCACGAGATGGGGATAGGGGTGCCGGAATTTATAGTTCGCGACGCCGCGCTATTTTTACACTGGATTTTATCCCCAAAGTAAATCTATTTGTACCCGGGCATAAAAACCATGCGACCACCCCTGTTTATTCAGCGGAGTGCGGTCCGATGTCGTCTCGCTGCTTTCGGATCTTTCAACAAATAAATTCTAGACGCTTTTTAATGCGTGTTTATCTTATGGGCGAAGAATAATCGACATCTGATTCAAGCTCAACTCGAGAATCAACTTCTCGACGATAGCTTGAATCGTGACTAATGTCACTCGGATTCTTCATTCTATTTTCGAGAAATTAAAGAATCTGTGTGAACTGACTATGATAATGAATAGATTGCGGATCTTTATGCCCAATCAAAATGCTCTGCATCTGTTATGAGAAACATTCTTTTCTTACTCAATCGTTTTAGTAGGTCGAAAATGATATACAGTGACTCCCACTAATATTCGGACACTCTTAAAAAGACGATAACTTTTTTTAATATTGTACTATACGATTTGAACCTTTTTGGGAAGCTAGAGCAATTAGTTTGCTACAGGATGTGAAAAAAAATGTTGTCAACAACTCATGTTGCAATGAATCTGAATTGTAGAAAAAAATACTGAAAGTTACATTTTACAACTTTTTTATGTGGGCCTATATTGAAAATTTAAAAACTACGTTTTGTAGATCATTACACTTGTGATGTGTTCTGTATCTCGAGCAATTGACAAAGACAATTTTTATTTTACATAAAGATCTGCTGTCTAACAAGCAGCACAGTTGAATGGAATAGCAATTAACCCTTCGCGCTATTAGCTTCTTTGTCGAGAGATTGCCTCGAGGAAAAAGAAAATTTATATTACATTGCGTGTACTCCTATATTTTCATTAATGGTTCAATATCGACAACAGAGACATAGAATTTTATTTCAGTTTAACAGGAACGAATAATTTACATATTTTATATGGCAGGGGTTGATTATTAAACACTACCCCTGGCTGGAAATGTATTCAAACATTTCCGACTTCGTACGAACATTTTCTTTATATATAAATTTGATTTATCGTTAAAGAAAATATTTCTCAATCGTTTGCCTGGAGAAGAAGAAAGAAATCATTCGTCAATCGCATAAGCTCAAACCGGACGTGTAACAATGAAACATTTAAAACCGAAAATGCACGAAACAAGGACAGACAGAGGAATCGGGGACACAGTCTACTTACACAGAGAGCACAACACAAACGGAGAGGATTCAACAGATGGACCGTGTGATACTGAATATACAATATAATTTTATTAGATATCTTAAACATTTTTATTAGCAATGTATGAAATTTCTATATGGTTACTTAAAATATTTCGTGTATGTAAGTAAATCGTACATACATATGTACCCGTGAGTATGCGGTTTTTATATTTATATATATATATATATATATATATATATATATATATATACCTTTTCTTGTTGTATATATAAATATCGGTAAGTATAAATTCGTAGCTCCCCTCTAGAATTCAGAAATAATTTCGGAGCATATTGAAAAAATGCAACGCGCGAGGCTTGCCTCTCGGGATTCGAACTTGTAAAATTCGACTGAGACCGTCTACAAACGTGTTTTCCAGTCGAGAAAGAATTACGTCTACATTATTATCAACCGTTTCCGACGGTGAACGCGGCCGGAAACCGCTTCCGAAATATTTCTCGATCATCGGAGTTCGCGATTATTATCGTCGCGACTCCATCGAAACGAACTGCCAATTCCTTTTTAGTCAACGATTCTACGGAAAAACTGTTTCTGCGAGCTAGTAAAATAGAAATCGTCACCGAGTGCTTCCGGCGTCTCTGGGCCGCCCACACTTCCGGTGGGCGGCGTGCGCAAGAAGAAAAGGACTAAGCGACTGTACAAAACGGCTATAAACACACGAAACTATTTACAGGAAAGAGACTGACACGGTGCAGCGTTTTGTGAACTTGCGCAGAGATCAACGGAAACAAGTATACAATCATTTGGTCTTTCTTTTCTTTTTGTTTTTTTTTTCTCTTCTTTTCAGTTCGCACAATCCGCGGACAGTTAACGGTTCTTTAGGGGATCACAGAGGAAACGATCAAGACGAAGGACAAAGATCAAAGGTTCCAAGAACGGCACAAACAGTGGACGCATTCGTAAGCCGGTTTCATAAACGCACGTAAGTATGCAAGCTGTAACAAAGCGTTCTGACGAGCCTCGTCAACGTGAAAATAAACAACCGCTTTTCTGTATTGTCTTAATTCTAGCCTTAACTACTCTACACAGTTCTAAAGTACTCCATTAATGTTAAATACGCGAGCCCGTGACCACGGACGCGGACACCTTCCCGTTTCAGACACGTTCTCCTCGGCTGCAGCTCGTTTTTTATGGATCATTTGTGGATCGCAAATTCATTTGCAGACATCTTTTCAACGCTAAACCTACCAAGCACAAAACATATCGCCGCCTGAATGTCATCTACTTCGTGTTAAAGAAGAAATCAAGTAGAATTTAATGTAAAAAATGGGTGATCTACGACATCTAGTGAATCATAATTTAGTTTAATCTTGTTAATGTAAAAAGTAAGCAACTTCTGTTTTTTGTTTTTGCAAAAAGAGGTTTAAAATTTTTCTCAATCCAAAATTGTTTTTTCATGTATTGTACCACTTAAAATAAAGAAATATAAAAATTAGCATTATGTTTAAAATAATGGTCTCCTTACCAAAATCTTAAACCTTAAAGTACTGTTTCATCAATTTCTCGAAAATAAGCAGTGGCGGCTCAAGTCAAGTGGAGGCCCCAAACGGTAAAATTTTGGGGCCCTCAAACTCAAGTTAGAAATAGAAGATGCAAGAAAACTCTCCCAAACTAAATAACAAAAACGAAAAGTAATGCAAAATTTCATATCGTTAAACATTAAATAAATTTCTTTGAAACTCCGGGACTTACGGTGTCCCGGATTATTAGATCCGCCACTGAGAATAAGGAATTGTAAGTTACCTAGTTCTTACATTCAATTTACTTAAACTTTGTACGATTTTCATTCATTGTCTTAATATAAATGATTAGTAAAATTATAAATAAAGAAGTCGTTTTCTATGAAAGCGTTTTTATGATTCCAATTATCGTCGTATAGAAAAAAACTGGTAATTTCACCTATATTCTGAAGTTACTGAAATTGTGAACGATTCATTTCATGGGGAATGATTGAACAAATTCCTGAACGCAAACACACAATAAAAAAATTGTTAAAATATCCGAATAAACTGAGTATTCTTTTGAATATTCGTTAACACTATTTTTATGCTCGATAGGTTCGGCGTTAATAATTTTGATGAGCTTTCTATTAATTTTTGTAATAAATGCATAAACCACGGTCTGCAGATTACACATTCATTAACCCTTTCGCTACTGTTAATACTTTCGCACTGTAAACATTATCACAGTGCTCGAGTATGCACGCGCTCGCAACACAGGAATGATTAACGTTCGTTTACAACGTGCGTTATAATTGAAAAAGTACTTGAACATATTCAAAGTTCTTTGATTAATGTTTTCAAGCGAAAGATTGAAGTGCAGTCGCTTGCTGTAATTGTTCTACGCTCCCGTAAATTCATTTGCGAATAATTAGCCGTAACGGTGAAATGTAATTTAAATCATCGCTGCGTAATCTCGGCCACTAATTGATGACTTTTCAAAACTGTTCCATTATTTCTGGAACACCCTCCGTATCTGTGCTACAGTTGTTACCATAATTGTAATAAAGGCAAACTCGCGTGTAAGGTAATAGACGTTCAAGCATCTGGAATGCCATTAAAACTTGATTGTGCAAATTCGAAATGTACTTCTCGTTAATCAAGTTTTAACTAAGCAATTTGAAAAACAGAGTTATTCGTCCTGGAACGAATTCATTCGATGCTTGATACGAAGCACGTTATTAAACAATTCATTCATCTACCTGACTGATTCTTCGTCAAATAACATTTCTGATCCGATGAATCGCATTATTGCAACAATCGTGCACTATTTATAATCGTATTGAATTTTTCATTGAATCTTTAAAAAATTTTCAATTGCAATTACACAGGATTATATGATAATATCATATCGATCGTACCATTGTTATTATTGCTTGTGTCTTGTATCTTTCTCTTTTTTTTAATTGTAAACACTTATGTAAAAGAGCTTCAGTCCGTCTATAATAAATAATAATAATTGCTGTCTTGCATATTCGTATTTAACCGTTGGACGACGGAGTCTGGGTCCACTCGATCCCAGAAAATAAAGATCGATACCTGCTCAGTTGCTGCTGAATAATTTGAATGTTGTTAATTCTTTACCATTAGAAGTATACAATAGAAAGATTGACTTGTCTAATAAAAGCAGCTTGAACAATTAAAAAAAAAACAAATAGGCGATCAACATCGTGTATGGTCTTGAGAAGTGTCAAATGTGCAGCTGTAAACTCGATCCCAGAAAATAAAGATCGATACCTGCTCAGTTGCTGCTGATTAATTTGAATGTTGTTAATTCTGTACCATTAGAAGTACACGATAGAAAGATTGACTTGTCTAATAAAAGCAGCTTGAAAAATTAAAAAATAAAAAAAACAAATAGGCGAACAACATCGTGTATGGTTTTGAGAAGTGTCAAATGTGCAGCTGTAAAATTGTCCGTCGTCCGAGGGTTGACAGCATTTCCATCGAAAAAAATGTCCAGTAAATTCTCCAGATAATTTAACGAATCCAAAATTAGAAGAATCGATACGTTGGTCATTGAAACTAGGAAATAACCAGAGGACGGTGCTGATTTCACATTTTCATACGAACAACAAGATTTTCATGTGAAAAAAAGAAATTAGATAATCCGAAGAATCAAGGAAAAATTTCATTCTCTCTTCAATTAATAAGAAATAATATATGTGAAAAATGTCAAAAGTATGTTTGCGGAAGATGTACACGTAAAAAGATTTCCACTTTCATTTGCATAAAATGTACAAATAATAATGCATAAATTATTTTCTTTTCCAAGTGAAGTAAATTTTGTTTTATTGTTAATATTTACGAATAACTTGTTATATAACTGTAAATAATATAAAAAATATTAAACAATTAATTTTAAACAAATTTCTTTACACATTAGTTATTCTTTCACGATGCAGTCATTTTGACTGCTTTTGGGCAATATAGGTATATAGCCTCATTATTCCGCGTGAACATTGTCAATGATCCCAGCTGCAAGTGCAACCTCTATGACAGTGTTAACTATACGACTCACAAAGAACCAAATGTTAAAGCCTGCGATTTCATCTATCAGTTTCTAAACGATTGTAAACTCCATATCTAGCGACTACTAAGACTGAATTTCTACTAAAAATGTAAATCTATTGTACAATTGTAAAAGCCGAAATAAACCTAAAACAGGTTTCAGTGGCTCAAATAAAAAAACCTATGGGAAGTTCTAATTAAGCTTTCAATAATAAAAAAAAAAATAAAAAAAATAAAAAAAATATAGGTATACATATATTAAGTTTCAGTCTTTCTAGTGTTAAATTCGTCTAATCTTGCTGTTCTCTGAAACGTCAACTTCTTATTTTTGTCATGAATGGGTAAAATCTGCGGTGCGACGACGCAGGGTGTTAAAACGAAGTTTCCGGGTTCGAGGGAACGAGCGTGCAGCCGAGAAACAGTTCGGAAACGTACGGGGAACGGTCCTCGTCATCGATGCTCGTAATTAGGGGCATTAGCGTCGTCGAAAGGGCGAGCGAAAAAGCCCTCGGCGCGCGTCGTGAAGCGCGCCACCGTCTACGATTTTACAAGCGGAATTACAGCCGACCTCGGCGGCCCTCGAAGAATCGTTACGGTATTCTCGCATCGTTGTTATGAAACCGGCGGAGATACTATCGTAGAGACAGAGAGACGGGAAAACGAACATTTATTTCGACGAAAGGAGAAAAGAAAAACAACGGAGACACACACACACGCACACACACACACACATAGAGAGAGAGAGAGAGACGGACGTGACGCGCATTCGGCGTCTTCGGCTTCTATGTACATACAAAAATAGCCGTCAATGGGGAACGCCGCCCATGCGAACGCATCGAAATCCACCCGGACAAAAACCGGAAGAAGGGACGTGCGGAGGTAGAGGAACGGGAAACGGAGAAGTCGCCGAACAATCGGTTTGACGCGTTTTAGTTTTCCGCCTCCATCCTGATTTTCGAACGTTCGTGCTTATGTTTAGGGTTATTCAATTATCGATCGTAAATGTATTTTTGATAACTCATCTTGTAATTTCTTATCGGCGCATAGATTCGATCATTATGTTACAAACTTTTAATTTTTAATAAATGCTTATTCCTCAGTGATATACATCGGTGGTTTTCATTTTTAATAAATGCTTGTTCCTCAGTGATATACATCGGTGGTTCACTCCGTGTGAACCGATTTTGATGTTAATATCCTGTTGCATACAGTTAGCGGGTTATTTCTAACTTATTTTGATGTCATCCATAAAAGGAAAGGAACGTTTCGTCCTAAACGAAATTTCCTTTTAGTCTCTGGATAATTTAATTGAAAATTAAAGACGGGACACTCGAACGATAAGAAAAATATTTTTTCTTACAATCACAACTTATGTGATGTCACCAAAAGGAAAGGAACGTTTCGTCCATAGGACGAGGAATAAGCATTTATTAAAAATTAAAAGTTTGTAACATAATGATCGAACCTGTGCGCCGATAAGAAATTATAACATGAGTTCGCGCTTACGTTTAGCTTAATAACATTTTGTTAACACATTACCTACCGAAAGTCTATTAATAGGATTTTCAATAATTGTGCTGCACCAAAAAAAAAGCACAGAAATGTTCTTTTACATTACAATCTTAAATGAAACTATTATATGAGGTTAACGAGGGTGACTCGTTGGTTCACAACGAAAATTGCTGTTGCTATTGAAGGTTTCATTAAAAACTGTTTATCCATGTACCATAGATATTTCAAAATTATACAATAATAACCGGTCGGTAATGTGTTAAAATCTTTTTCTTCGGCTAGAAAACAATTTCATTGGGAAGCAAAAAGAAAATTAACCCTTAGCACTCGAGTGGTGACCAGAGTCACCATTAAAAGTTGCTGTACATTATTCAAAATATTGTTTACATTATTAAATATGTTGGTATCTAATCGATTACTAAACATTTAAGTATTGTACGAGGTATTATATCAATTTCATATTCATAAAACGAAAAAAAATCATAAAGAATGGAATTTTTCTAGGTCGAAGAAAATATTTAATTTTAAAATTGATTTCATCCCTTGATGACTTTGTCACGTTGAGAATAACGTTACTAAACATTTAAGCATTGTACGAGGTATTACATCAATTTCATATTCATAAAATGAAAAAAATCATAAAGAATGGAATTTTTCTAGGTCGAAGAAAATATTTAATTTTAAAATTGATTTCATCCCTTGATGACTTTGTCACGTTGAGAATAACGTTACTAAACATTTAAGTATTGTACGAGGTATTATATCAATTTCATATTCATAAAATGAAAAAAATCATAAAGAATAGAATTTTTCTAAGTCGAAGAAAATATTTAATTTTAAAATTGATTTCATCCCTTAATGACTTTGTCACGTTGAGAATAACGTTACGGTGTATACTGAAATTTTTCTGATCTGTTACCGTCTCAGATTTCACCTAATCAATTTCTTTATAAATGCATAACGATTCGCAGTCGATCGACGAGGGTCCCCGCAGTTCTACCGTCTCCCATGCACTATTTTATGTTGCTTCCACTGATTTTCGTCGTGAATGCATAAAACCCGCGGTCTAGTAATGAGAATCGATAAAACAGGGAACGTCGGAGTGCCTGGCTCGAGGCAACAAAATTCTAAACCCACTCGATCTCATCGTACGGGGAGAATAAAAAAGATGATCGATTCGAACCGCGTGTTCTACGACTGCACAACATTCACAGTTTAATTGCTGCGGAGTCTGGCCGGAGACTGCAGTAGATGATTGGTGGTTGCACTTGATCCGAGGATAGTTTTGGCACCGTTTCTAATCAATGATCATTCACTGTACAGGTTGTTAACCGATCGTTGCAGTGTTTCGAAGAAAATTTATTTCTCATCGAACCCTTCTCGCCGAGCCGATCGAACCCTAAAACCTCTCCATCTCCACGTAACCGCCCTTCTCTTTTCCATCCTCTTCACCGTTCTTCAGACAGCCCCGGGATTCATGTAGCATGACTAACTGCCATGACTAACGAGTTGGGCCAAGTGCCACCGAAGAATCTTGGCTAACCGACCAGGAAGGTGGAACGAAACGCTTCCAACTCTAATATTTCGACCTGTCGCGGGCTGGTCTCGCTTTTCTTTTAATTGGTCCTTAATCTACTTCTTTCGTAGCTCTGCCCTACCACGATTTTAAAGCTTCCTCTTTGCCAACGATTTATCCTTGTCCCTGCCATTGATAACCTAACAAACTGGAGATCACCTATTCATCGAGAAACTAATAGTCTGCGGACTATTAACTCGTCCACTGAGCCGTGTCGTTTCTCATGGTGACTCGGAGTTTCAAACAACGATGGCTCTATTTACTTTTAATCGTTGCTGTATCGAGCAACGTTTCGAACGATGTCCTCTATCTATCCGGTTCAATTTTCAACGATACCGTTGCATCGATATTGATAACAGAAAAATAACATTGCGTTTCGATTTCAGCGAAACAGTGACACGATCAAAGAAATTATTGAATATACATCGAAATACCGCGAAGACGTCTTCAATCTTTTAGAAATATATTTTTCAAAGTAACTTCGATTAGGTATTGATGTTTTCATTGAATATTTACAAAATTTTCTAATGCAACATACATTTAATAATGTGAACTATATTTTCAGTAAAGGTACAGCAATTTTTAAGAGTTCTAAGAGTTAAATGATAGGTTCTAGAAAGAAATCACTAGGTCTAATTTACGATTTCAAATAATTGACGATTTTATATTTAAATGATATATAACATTTATATGTAGTCAAAATTGCAGGCAGAGCTTGCAAGCTCATTTTATTATCTTCAAAGAATTACTTACATATTTAGCGAAATTTTTAAGAAAATTTTTAGCGGGTTTTAATAAACGCTTCTACGTTACAAACATTTTTTTAGTATTGACAATTATATTTATAAGTAATATTGCTATTTTATAAAATGAAAATTAAATGTTACTTTAAATATACAAACATAGTTTTCAGTTGCTTGTAAGTTAAAGATAACTTTCAGATAAGCAAGTTAAATAAATCTTTTTTAGTGATTTAATCCAAATAAATCACTAGGAAATGTTAAACTGCCCTTCTTAACAATCGAATTTCCCCACGTGGGAAACACTGCGGTTCAATTAAGAGTTCGTAATATGACCTATTTCTAGCATGCAGAAACGAATCAAACGCATCGATCACTGTTCCAGCTTCGAAAACGTTGTTTAAAAACAAATTGGAAAAATTATCGAGCGCGAGACGAAGGGTTAGCTTCGCCACATAACTCCTCGAGACTAGCAGACGTGAAACCGAGCTCGGATTAGGAAGCTCGCGATAGTTTTATCGACACCGGATGGCGTGGGGAGGGTCGGCGAGCATTCGACGGGAAAATCAGATGGGAAATGAAAAATCCCGGGAGTTAGTCGGATCGACTAACGTAGAGCTGTCGTTGCGAGGAACTTTTCGGCGAGCTCGTCACGACCGATTGCTCGTGAATTCCGTATCGAGGCTTGGAAAGTTTCCGACGGTGATGGACGGCCATGAAGGTCCCCGGGAGGTCGATCTCGCGAGTTCTAGGTCAGTGGGATTCGTCGCGCGAGATCGTTTTCACGGGCTCCGGAGAGTCCCCTTGAACCTGGGGAAAATGAATTTTTCAGGAGGAAGTCTGGTCCTGAGGAGGCTAGCCGAGGGGTAGCCAACCCTCGTCGCTATCCTCCTGGCCGATTCCAGTGGATACACGTTCTTACAGGTGGCACGAATTATTCATCCGTACCGTTTAGCCGCTTCAATTTTTTATGAACGCCAGCCGCAGGTTAAACAGCGACGTGAATTAAACGAACGCCGCATTCGGGGAGCTGTTTCCCGGCCAATTTCCAGCTGTATAGACATCTTCGGAATTGATCCATTGGGTATCACAGTAATTAATAGAGTACGGGATTTTGTGCGAAACAAAAATGATCTGAACTGATTTTAAATGATTTAATTGGAGTTAAATGAAATTATGTCTTCTCTTTGAATGGCCTCGAGAAGTCGAAAATTATTTAACAACGACCTTAGACCCTTCTAATGACTTTCAATCTTCTGTTCGACGTATTAATTAATTAGTATAACTGCGGATCTTTATGCATTTAATACCATTAAAAGTGGGATTTCATTACACGACGCTTTCTTAAAATTTATCAATAAAAAAATTGGAAATCCATGATTATTTGCGGTCGAATTATTAACAATTAGATCGAGGCAGTCGTTGACAGTCATTGAGGTTACGTTTTCTCTTTGAATGGCCTCGAAAAGTCGAAAATTATTTAACAACGATCTTAGACCTTCTAATTTCTTCCAATCTTCTATTTGATGTACTAATTAATTAGTATAACAACGGATCTTCATGCATTTGATCCCATTAAAAATGGGATTTCATTACACGACGCTTTCTTAAAATTTGTCAATAAAAATATTGAAAATGCCATGATTATTCGCGGTCGAATTATTAACAATTAGATCGAGGCAGTTGTTAACAGTCATTGAAATTACGATTTCTCTTTGCATGTCTTCGAGAAGTCGAAAATTATTTAACAACGACCTTAGACCCTTCTAATGACTTTCAATCTTCTGTTCGACGTATTAATTAATTAGTATAACTGCGGATCTTTATGCATTTAATCCCATTAAAAATGGGATTTCATTTCACGACGCTTTCTTAAAATTTGTCAATAAAAAAATTGAAAATCCATGATTATCCGCGGTCGAATGATTATCAATTAAATCGAGGCAGTCATTGGAATGACGAGTTAAATATTATCTTGACTGGTGGAACGTCTTCCAGTAATTCACCCTTATCTAAACCGTTCCTGAGAAGAGTAAAGCGAAGACATTCGACTCCGAGAAAAATGAATATTAATAGAGAGAAACCAGTAAGATTATCTTACCGATCTCGGTCGGCATGGCGTGTTAGAGGGTTCTATCAATCGAAGATAATCATTCCTGACCAAGGGACCGACTCATAACTCCTGATCCTATCGAGAATCCGTCGCGGGAGCAGCGAACGTTCTTGCGGGCAGAGGTTTATCGCGTCGAAATGAATATTTAACGGGCGAACTTCTCCTCGGGGAACTGCGCCGCGGCGGGAGAGACTTTAATCAGCGTGGATTCGATATTCCATGAAATTTCCGACGAGTCCAGAGAGAGTAAGAGAGAGAGAGAGAGAGCGGGGGTTGGTGGAAAGGAGAGAGTGGAAAGTGGGGTGGATAGAGAGAGAGAGAGAGGGTGGAGGGTGAAATGCGTTTTGAGGAGGCGCTCGACGGCGAGACACACGCAGGCGGATTACGGGATGGGCGTCGCGACCCGCGAGTTCGCCTAATGATTCTCATCGTTTCCGCGACACCCTCGCATGCCGTTCCACCAGGCGAATTCGAAAGTGCGATTCGTACTGGGTGTCCAGAAAAATCCTATTCGCTTCAACGAAACGGCAAACAATGATAAATCACTGGTGAGAACAGCTGCCATTTGTCTTTGTTCTTCTCGATTTTATGGGACAATTTTGTCGGACGAAAATACTCTGTTCTCACAGTTCATGGACCACGCGTGTATCGTCGATTTTTTTTGTACGAATTCGTAGGAAAGACGTTGGAATAAAAGAAGAAAACGAAATGAATTTACGTCTTCTAAAAAGATTTCGTATTCTTCGTATTCGTATTCTTCGAAACTCAGTACATTGCTGTTTCTTTGTCGGACAAATGGGCGTTTCGTTCCATTGCGCGAGGGTGTGGCCAACCCTAATTCTAAGAAGTCTGAGAAAGAGGACGATTCTCTTCACCCTATTGTATTATGTTTCAACCCTTTGCACTCGGAGCTATTTTAAATGGAAAATTAAACGTTTCTTCTGACCTACAATATTTCCATTCTCTATGATTTTTTTAAAAATTTGATAAATATGAAATTGATATAATACCTCAAACAATACTTAAATGTGTAGTAATTGGTTAGATTTGATAAATATTTTTAAATTTGATAAATATGAAATTGATATAATACCTCATACAATACTTAAATGTGTAGTAATTGGTTAGATACCGACATATCTGATAGTGTAAACAATTATTTAAATAATAGTACAGCAATTTTTAGTGGCGCCTCAGAGGCGCCACTCGAGTGCTAAGGGTTAATATACAACGCCAGAAGTAATCGAACCAGTGGTATATCTCGAACTTTTCGATTCACTGTTCACCGATATAATTGCTGATTGATATATTCCGAACACCCTGCACACTCGTGGATACACTTATTTTATCATCCTGACGCACTCAAGTATATCTACTTCTCTCTCATTCTCTCTCACTCTTTCTCTCTCGCTCCCTTATCGTATTCAAAACGTAACATCTTTTTCCCAAACTTAACATCATAAATTAATAAATAAATATATATATATAATATATATATTATTTATACGGGGTGAACAACGTGTCTTGATCACCTGGAACATCTCACTTATTTTTTCTGGTAAGAAGAATCGCGAAAAGAGAACGTTATTCTCGAAATAGTTGATCGTAAGCAATTTCATTGTTTCTTCAATCAAAAATGAAATTTACTGGAAATCGATTGTATATTTTCCATATTCTTTGTCATCATGATGTCTACAACATAACACTCACGCGACCTTGAGTACCATTTTAAAAACATTGATGATCTCGATACCGCAAAGTATACGATCTTTTCGTGTCGTCGAAAGCGAGTGAATAGTGAAGCTGATCAATCTATGTTGTTCACCCTGTATATGTATACGCTTAAGTCTGTATAAACGTGTGGTTCTCGTGTTGAAATATGTATACTCGGTGTGTGTACGTGTCTGTACGTGTGTTGGTGTATCTACTAGGTAAAGGTCGCGTCTATTATTGCTTCAATTTACAAAGATGGCCGAAAGTGGCCTTCTCGGAGGGCCGAACGGAGCACCGTTAGGCCCTCGAGTCTCTTAACACATGTCTTTTTGCTCCCTTGAATATGTCTTGCACGGAGGAACGCGTTGACCTAAGAACGACGAGCCTAAACTGCCGCCGCTCACTCTTTCTTTTCGTTTAAAACCGCCCTATTATCAAATTAACCCTCGTACGATCCTTAACCTACGCGCACACTCGAGCAAATTTCTCTTATTCGGTAAAGAAATTGCTTCGGTGTGGACGTAGCCGTAGAAATAAAAAGGGGTTAACGCAATCACAGCAGCATCATTACGGAAACACCGTTCACAATAGCAGAATCATCCCCGGTCCCGACCGGTCAGCAATTTTTCACGGAATTGCACGAATTTACCGGCGGCGTTTCGAAAGTTTGCAATTCCGGGGCGACGGCCCCCAGGGGCAGACTTTTTTAAACGAATCGCAGTAATGCGTCGATTGAAATAGTCTCTCGCGTGTGGTGCAGTCGGTAATCAATTAAAAGCCTGTGGGACCGGTCAATTAAAATGGTTTACAGCGGTGGGGGTGCGAGGAACCCCTTTAAAATCCGAGCTTTTAACCCTTTGAGGACGAGCGTCGGTGTATTGACGACATCTGGCTCGTGTATCCAATGCCTCAAGTCGCAAACGAACTATTTAACAATTTAATTACAGGAATTTCCTGTCTCAAAGAAATACAACGTTTTCGAAAAATCATTCGCGAATAGAGGGCTAGGAGCAAAATATAATGATCACATGAACGTCACGAACGGTGTCGAGAACAATTTCGTCCAACATTTTACAAAATGCTCGCGCGTAGAGGGTTAACAGGAACAGGCGACAGCGAGTACAAGCGTTTAGCCTCGGCCCTTCGAGGTCCGTGTCCTTAAACTGGTTTCTCGTTAATCCTTGCTTGAGGTAGCCGACTGTATCGCGAGGATCGCGTTCGAGTCGGAGATGGCGAAAAAAGGGAACGACGGAGAGAGAGAGAAGAGATGGCGGTGGTTCTGGACGAAGACGGATAAGAGAAAGGATGGAGGATCGGGGGAGAAAGGACGAAGGAATAAGGACGAGGAGAGACAGTAATCTTGGGACGCTAGTCTAGAAGGGTTTAAACGGACTAACGAGACGCTGCTTTGATTTGATTTGTCACTACGTTTAAACGCGAAATGAACGGCTGCTTCGGAGCACGCGTTTCCGCGCGGGGCGAGCGGAATCCGACGCGATATCCGCGGGAATAAATACGTCCACAGTCCCCCTTCTGGCCAGATGCAACCGGCACCCACCAACCCAAAACCCTCCTCCCTCTAGCGCAATTTGCATTCCCCGTCGGATTGCACTCGCACCGGTGAAAATGCATTCTGGTCCTGCAGCGGGCCAACTATCTCGGAAGACATTTCATTTTCAACTCGTCCGACTCGGTCGCCGCGACGCTCTTCCGAACCTGTCGTCGAAATGCGTTACCAACTATGCACACTGGTTGCATCGTGCTCAGGTGAAAAGCTTGGTAATCACGTTTTCCTTCTTTCGAGAAAAAACTATTGAACCTTCGGCATTTCACGCACGCAACCATTGATATTCGAAGTAAACGCGTGTGATTTGTTTCAAGTAACTTATAGGCGAAAGTACGAGAGTTATTGGCTTGGCAAGAAAGTATTAGAAATGGAACCCAATCTTTTTATTCAAGCAACGAACTTTAACCCGCATCCGTGTCAAATTGACAGTGATTCAAAATAAAAAAATGTCAATGTTTCTTTAGACAAATTGATTAGTTAACATTTACATCTTAGGTTTTTCGGTTATGTGTTTCGATTTAAAAAAATAAAGGTGACACAAAGTTTCGGGAAAATTTACCGAAATATAACAGAACAGTATAGCTTATTTCGGAAAAACTGTGTCAAATTGACAGTGATCCAAAGTAAAAAGAATTTCAATGTTTCTTTAGACAAATTGATTAGTTAACGTTTACATCTTAGGTTTTTCGGTTATGTGTTTTGATTTAAAAAAATAAAAGTGATACAAAGTTTCGGGAAAATTTACCGAAATATAACAGAACAGTATAGCTTATTTCGGACGAGGGTTAACCAATGAATTTTGTCCATTTTGTTCGATGATGTTTCGCCGTTGGTAGGTTGATAATTTCGTAAAACTTCTGGTTCTCAAGTGAAATCGAAATTACTTTCTTGCCAAACCAATATGTATATTTTTTATCGAGCTTGTTTCGAATAACACGGCCACCGCGTCGACGAGTGTTCTCAGACTTTTTAGCCTTGTCCTCGGCTAATCGTGGGATTCGCACTTGGAGGAATACGACGAGTCCTACACCCTCGGTCTCTCCTCCACGGACGACGGAATCGATACTTTCGGTGAGCAGGGGATTACCTTATCACGGTCGATCTCGGGCAATCAGTCAGAACAGATCCTCATTAAATCCCAACTTTCCTGTCCCCGGGATCGCGACAAGCAGCAATGGGGCCGAGACCATTACGTACTCATGAATATCAATTGGTTCAATATCCAAGGTTCATTTCGTTGGATTCGATTAGTACGTGGAAAAGCGGATGGCTTGTTCCTTCAAGCTATCTCTCTCCGTTCGAATTACGATATCGAATTGGCTTGGCTCTAATAATTAGACTGTGAATCTTCCTGTGAAACACTAATTTTCTAAGTCAGTCGTGGAACATAGAAGATGGACTCTTTCATGCTCTTCTTCGATCATTTCGATTCTAAAATTTACGACAAAAATGAGCTGGAGGAACACAGAACAGTAAAAATATCCTCGTACTACTTTCAAACCTGGAAATTCTTCGAGAATCAAGCAAGAAATTGTTCAAGGAAAGAATGAAATCTTCTGCAATCTACTACAACCAATAAACAAAATTTCTCATACTCGTCAAGATCCACAGAAAAGTATATCAAATACAAAACCATCCGTTTTCCCAATAATCGAAGTACCTCAACAAACATCGTCTCGAACGAAAGAACGTCAAACATCATCGACACCTATACCCAGAGAATTCGCGACGCGACTCGAGCCCATCGCTAGCCGTCCTCCGCGCGGGCAGATTTACAGTCGGCGGTGGTCGCCGCTCAGAATTTCTTCGGTAATCCCCGCTGAAACACGGATTACATATCGATCTACACTTCCTGCAATCTTGAGCGTCAGCAGTGTTGCGGGGATCGCTCGTTACGCCCTATTCTGTGATCGTCGGGTGTCCAAGACTGTATCAAGTGTACCGTGGAACTAGAGCCCTGGATCCGTTTGAACGGCTGGTTTGTCCATGATAGAAGATCCGAACAACAAGTCTGGGGATCAGACGAACACGACGTGCGGCTTCTCCGGCAGGGGTGGTTCGTAATCGTAATCGTAGTCGTAGTCGTAACCATAATCGACCCTGTGCAGGGTGTTGGACCTCGGTGGAGCTGGAGGGCTCTGCATTCGATAGAGAGAAAGGACTTCCGGTGGTTCATCCCTTAGATCGGTCACGTCTGCGACGGCGTAGACACCTTCTTCGGTTTGCCGGGCGTATGGTTGTTCGGAATCACGTCGACCATTGGGCCTGGTGTACCTAGGCGTCTCGTAGATGTTTGTATCCTGAGATTGGGGGCTTCTCTGACCGATTTTACCACGCGGTGTATCGTAGGGGGTGGTGTCCTCGTTCCTGGCTAGCAATCGTCTGCTGTAGGACTCTGCGTTCTTGTCCAGCTCGTCGTTGTTCCTTCCAACGTAGACCAAGAACTCGGGACGGTTCGGAGCAGCGTAAGCCAGCCGCTTCTTCCTCTTGGACCTGGTTAGGTGAGCTATCAGGACCAGGATAGCAGCCGTGGCGGCTAGACAGCCAGCCGCGGATAAGGATAAATAGAGGGGGCTGAGTCTGCACCGCAGAGAACCCTCCGACAAGCCGATCAACGGTTTTCCAGCGAACTCCTCGTCGGAGCAGATGATATCTCTGGTGTCCAGCTCCAATCTAGACTCGTTCCGTCGCTCCTCCGCTCTGATCACGTTCCACAACCAGTGTACCGAGCAGTTGCAAACCAGAGGATTCCCACCAACCCGGAGGGACGATAGTCCGTCGACTGGAAACTGCGTCGGTTGCAAGGTCGACAAGCTGCATCGACGCAGCGACACCCATTTCAGATACCTGGCGCTGTACAGAACTCTAGCCGGAAGTTCTTTCAACCCTCGGTTACCGTCCAGAGAGATGCGTTCAAGGTTCACGTTGTCCGCGAACGCTCTAGCGTGGACGTTAACGATCGTGCAATCGTTCAATTCCAGGCTCCTCAGTTCGAAGAGATTGCGGAAACCTACAGCTTCTAGGACACCCAGTGGGTTCCGACTGAGAATCAGGTTGGACAAGACTTGCAGTCTAGCCAGGGCAGGAGTAGGTACAGAGGTCAGATTGTTGCCCGATAGATCTAGGTAAAGTAGATCGGGAAGCCGGTCGAAAGCGTCGTCGGCGATGTTCCTGATCACGTTGTTCGCCAGATCTAGCGAGATCAAAGACGGCAACGAGGGCAGCGAGTCTCTGTCCAGCTCCTGGATCAGATTGTCGGACAGGTCGACGTTCTCGAGACTCGGCGCTAGAGCCAGATTGTCCGTCGGGACTTCCAGAAGCGAGTTCTCGTTCAGTATCAGCGTTCGGATTTTATGCAAGTTCTTCAGCAGACCTTCCGGCAGACTGGTGATCGAGTTGTCGCTGAGATTCAGTACTTCCAACTCGCTGGTGCTCTTGAACGCTTGCTCGTCCATGTCCGAGATGTTGTTGCTCGCCAGGTTCAGCTCTTTCAACAGGTCCATCCCTTGCAAAGAGTTTTTCGCCACCGCTCGAATCGCGTTGCTCGAGACGTTCAGCACCAGCAGGCTCTTTTGAAAGACGAAGTTGTCCGAGCCAAGCGTGTGGATGTTGTTCGAGGTCAGGTCCAACGTCTCCAGGTTACCGTAGAACCCGAACGAGAGGTGGATGCTGCCGACACGGTTGTTCGACAGGTCCAGATGCTTGATCTCCGGGTTCAGCTGGATCGGGACGACCTCGAGACCCGCATAGGCGCAAGACGCGCGCAGACTCTCGTCGTCGCAGCGACACTGCGTCGGACACAGACCGCTCGCCACCACTGACATCGCGACGGCCATCGCTATCGCGATTGGCAGCGTCGACGGCGACGGTCCACGTGATGCCATTCCATATGAACCCCGCCTCGACTGGAACTACCCTGCAACCAAATAACACCGCTCGTTCAATACATGTGTACCCATCGGTCGCCCCTCTTACTTATCTTGCTTATTTCGCTCGCAACTGCCGCGCTGCCGACGCAAAAAAAAAACCACGATCGATTCGCGTCGCGGGCTTTTCCCGTTGCGATAAGGAGATACGGTAATGTCTCGATGGATGCGACAACCGCGGGACCGAAATGTCACCCGTGTCGTCTGCAGACGCTGTTCCTCGATCTCTCGTCGTTAGGCGTCGATCGCGAAACACGAATAAAAGTCGATCAAAGAACAGTTTCCGACCAGAGCTTTATCTTCAATTTGATTAACACTAGAACTACCGAGCACTAAACGCAGTTGGCATACATTGCCTTATAATAACGACAACATACCATTTATTTCACATTTCCATTTATTTCGATTTCGTGCAAGTTTTATTTAAATATGTACTCCAACAGAGAAGTTGACTAACACACATTTATACTTTCAATAATTTTAATAAAAACACATTTATACTTTTAATATTTCGAATCGAAAACAGTTCGCACTAGTTATTTTGACTGGTCCGCTAGTTCTAGTGTTAATAATAATATAGATTGTCCCGCACTCCTCAGCCAAATCAACTTCTACGTACTTGGACGTGTTTTGAGAACGAGAGCAGGATTTCAAACAATGAAATCCAAATCCTCATATGGAGTAATAAATCCGTTAAATCGCATTATTGCCAGCTCGAACATATTTTACAATAATATCAATTTTTTTAATGGCACGTTACAGGCGTTCAAAACAAAATTGCGCTATACTATTTGTTAATCGTACCTGTATTCGATTTAGTTTCGCGCGGTTCATTCTTTTGTAAATTTTAGTTAAGACTTAGGTTGACTTTCTTTTTTTTTGTTAAGTCTTCTTTTTGTTTTTATCAGTTATACTGTAAAAACTGTATACATTTGTATAAAAGGACCTCGGTCCGTATATAATAATAATAATAATAATAAAAGTAGACAGAACTTTCTTGTTTCGAATGATCTCGTAGCGATAATTTTAATGAAACGTTGCTGACGTTTCTCTGATTAAAAGGTACCACGAGGCACGGATTCATCTCTATATAATAAAAATGAAATGCTGTTCGTTGGTCACGACATCACGTGAGAACGGCTGGACCGATTTGGCTAATTTATTTTTTTAAATGTTCGTTGTAGTCCGAATCAGGTTTTTAGGGTAAAAAAAATTGGAAAAGTTTCCCGGAAACATGAAAATTCGGGAAAACTAAAAGTGCTTTTTGAATCATATTTCAATACAACAAAAAAAAAAGAACGTCGCAACTTTTAATCAATATTTCAATAGGAATTTACATTATCCGACGTCTGCAAAATCGAAACAAAGCACTTCTTACACATTTCCAATAGCTTTTTATAAATTCACAAAACGATCACAATCAAATTTATAGAATTTGAACAGGACAACGTCTGTCGGGTCAGCTAGTTTCTAAATATTTCTTGCAAAAATATTACGAAACGAGAAAGTCGAACTTCGTTGAAAATGACAACGACAGGAGTATTCAACTTTAAAGGTTTTTCATCGTAGCGAACACGCGTTTTGTTCGACGTCGAAATGATTCGGCCACGGTTGAGAACCGTGGTTCTGCCAGCGAGTGCAGTAAAAGAAAACTATTGCTCCCAGCAGACTCGCCCGGTAAAAAGACTTGGCTATTACAGTTGTTGAGTTCGTATAAAGTGATGCAAATGAGGAGCGCATTTGCATGTTTAAAAACACGTGGACACACGACGGCGCTCTTGAAAAAAAGGAAGATTGTGCGTTAGTCCGAAAGAGAGCCCTCCCTCTCGGCTAAGTAGAATGCGAAAAATTTTTAAATCGCGTGCCTCGAAATCCGCCGGATCTCACTCGGCTTGCAAATGAATGCGAATCTTACAAAAATGGCCGGGTTGTTAACAGTGTCGCGGAGATGGAACACGTTGAAGAATTTTCATCATACTTTTCACAAATAATGTGTCGTTGAATAATTTCGTTCGCGACGCAACTGCAAGATCGACCTAGTAAAAGAATTGTAAAGACATCTTTACGGTAGTTGTCTAGACACGACCCCTGCTCGAGGAATTATGTCCAATCACAGCCGAGCGGCGAGACATCCGACGCGTGGAACGAGTCCGAGGCAATTCGATGAACGCGGTTTTCCTGTTCCAATGTTATTAGGGCTCGGATCAATCGGATCGAGGGCGAAGAAAACGCGTTCGTAGAAGAAGAAAAAAACCCCGAGCCATCTAATTCGGACCTAATTTCACGGAAGCGGGGCAACACAAATATTTTCCTCGCTCGAGGATATTTCAGCTAATACAGAGATATCCCCTTTCGCCCTTATCGTTCCCCGGCCGTGTACAAGTGTTGTTTATCAGGCTCATGTCACTTATAGCGACGCTCGGGAAAGCCCGAAATTCGAGGTAATCACGCTCCCCTTGATCCCGAGATCGAGGAGGATCTCTCCTCGGTTTTCCACCCTCTTCTTCACGACTTTCGTCTTCTCGGCTTGTCGCGTCCCTCCCACGAATTCTCCGACAAACCCCCGCGCTGAAAATCAGTTGTCTGGTCCAGGCGCATCCAACGGAAAGAAAGATCTGCGCTTCTCATCCCCGAAACTTCGCGTCAGACTTTGCCCAGAGACGCGCACCCTTGTTTCTACGATATTCAGCCAGGCTCGGCACCAAGATGTCCCTTAATTTAAACTCATTGGAAATATGTAAATAAAAATGAATTTTTTAAAAATACCACGTTTTTGAAAACGAACTAAAAAGTACAAAATAATGTTTCCTAGTTCCATACAGATTCCCAACATTGTACTGATAGAGGTATTTAATTAGGGATCGCCAAGTTTTTGAAAACTATATTTGATTTCTTATCGGCGCTACGGTTCGATCATATGCTACATCAAACTATATAATTTTTATGCAATTTTCCTCAGTGATACACATCGGAGGTTTTCACTAGAATGTGAACCAATATGATGCTGGTATCCTGTTGCAAATAGTTAGCGGGTTATTTCTAACTAATGTGATGTCACCCATAAAAGGAAAGAAACATTGTACTGATAGTCCTAAAAATTTGTAATTGTGAATTGTTGAATAGCTGTGAAAATACTTGTAAGATTTAAAACGGAAAACGTGGGGCGCATGCAATAGATAATTGATGCATAAATAGTTCACCTAAATCACTAAAATTTCTCCGCAAATGATATGGACTGTTGTGTGCCTTTTCTCAACGGCAGCTACTCTCTACACTCCTTACTATTATCTTGCGCCCCACGTTTTGCCTTTTAAATCTTACAAGTATTTTCACAGCTATTCAACAATTCACAATTACAAATTTTTAGGACTATCAGTACAATGTTGGGACTCTGTATGGAACTAGGAAACATTATTTTGTACTTTTTAGTTCGTTTTTAAAAACGTGGTATTTTTTAAACATTTATTTTTATTTACATAATTATTTTCTGCTTTCTAGTCTTATGTATGTGCAATTTTTCAATCGATTTTTAACATTTTTACCACGTTATGAAATTATAACAGAGACATGTACTAATTCAGACAGTATTGCGACCGCGACATATCGAAAACAAATGCAAGCAGTAACGGTGTAACGATTCTTTCACTTGGTAAAAGAAGCGATGATGTACTACGAATCGTCGCACGACGACGTATTATTATATACTTAGCTCCGTCGGGACGAAGTGGGTCCGTGGAGTGGGGACGAGTCACAGTGCGCACGCATAGTAGAGAACATTGTCGCGCGGAGTGGGGATCGCTGAACGCGATCACGTAGGTTTCGCGGGGAGGTGAAGAGGAAAAATATTTAATCGTTATTGCTCCGAAACGGATAGACTTTTAAAAATATTTTTTTGAATAATGCATTGTCATCCAGTTCTGAGCCATATGCCCGATTTCAAGTCTCTAGCTCATCAGGAAGTTAGTTTAAAATCAATTGCAAAATTTGCCACCGAACAAACAAACACACAAACAAGAAAGCGAGCTAATAAAAACGTGGTAAAATACGTGGGTTTATAATAAATTTTCATTCTTTTCCCAGGAAATTCGAAACGTCGAACAATTTTCGTTCGTCTCGTTTCATCCCCTAAACTGATCGAACACCAACTCTCCCACGCTTCCCCGCCGCCAGTTGTTTGGCCCAGAGTCGTCCTAGAGAAATAGAGAGAAGGGTGCACGGGGAATCCCCTTCATCTCTGTGTTTTTTTCTCGAGGAAGAAAATAACGCTGGCATACGGGATATTACGCGGCGCGGATGTTAACGTCCGGCTGTATTTTTTTGCGGGGTCGTGAGGTCCTGGGAGAGGGCAGGGACCCGAGACATATAGCTCTGTCAGATAGCGGAATGCTGTAAATCTGTGCATTATACATGACAGCGAGATCAGCGCCATTCGTTATTCCGGGGCGCAGGGGCGGCGCAGAAAAAGGGGGACGTGAAAAATTACTGGCACGGCCGGCACTTACCGAAACGATGCTTTCACGGGGCATCCGGCCGCGGAACACTTGCCAGGAGACTAGTTTACGGAATTGAAATAATCGCCGCACTGTGGTCGAAACAGAGAATATCTCTTTTCGATGCTCCCTTCGTCCATTCACTAATCTTAACCCTCATCCGTCCCTCGTATCGATTTCACACAATTTCCCCCAAAATAAGATATACTTGATAACACAGATTGTAATTTCTTATCGGCGCCACGGTTCGATCATTATGTTACATACTGTAATTTTTATAAAAATGCTTATTCCTCAGCGATATACATCGGTGGTTCACTAAGTGTCAACTGATTTTGATTATAAATCCTGATAAGAAATTACAATCTGAGTTATCAAAAACATTTACGATCGATAATTGAATATCTCTATAAGATATATTGTTCTGTTCTTTGTAGGCAAAGTTGTCCGAAACTTTATGTAAATGTTAACTCATTAATTTGATAGGGTTATTCAATTATCGATCGTAAATGTATTTTTGATTACTCATGTTGTAATTTCTTATCGGCGCACTGGTTCGATCATTATGTTACAAACTTTTAATTTTTAATAAATGCTTATTTCTCAGTGATATACATCGGTGGTTCACTCCGTGTGAAGCGATTTTGATGCTAATATCCTGTTTCATTAAAAGTTTGTAACATAATAATCGAACCAGTGCGCCGATAAGAAATTACAACATGAATAATCATTAATTTGAATTTAAAAAAGTTTCGGTACGGATGAGAGTTAAATGATAGGAAAGACGATCACTTTGTCATAAATCCATAAAATCCCCTCCTCTACTATTAATTAAGGTAAAGGCACCAGTAGTTGACCAGTTAAGAGAAGTTTTCCACGAGAACAATAGTAACCACTTGCTCTGTCATCAAATAGCGAGAGTCGATGCATGAAGACACTCTTTAAGTCTTCTAGATTATGTAACAAGGCTACTTTTTTAAAAAAAGTTTACTTATACAAATTTAAGGAACATATTGAAAAATTCAGTAATTGCTTCAGAAGTTGACCACTCTTGAACATGAAAAATCTAGTAATTGACCTTCTCTTCGTTAGTAGTTGACCACTTATACTAGAAAGAGGGTTAAAGCAATAATGTTGGGAATCATTTTAGTATCAATTAATTTCAACAATTACCAACACAAATTACAATTAAAGAATAATAAAATAAGAGATATATCAGAATATTACTAACCTTAATGAATTCAGACGTCCGTTATTACTATGCATACTTCACTTCGCATATAATTGTTCTGAAATTTAAACAACAAATGCCATAGCACCCGAGATTCACTTTCATCAAAAGTGCACAGCTTATAAAAACCTTATTTTTTACGTTTCTCTATAAAATGGTCAACTACTGGTACCTGGTCAACTACTGGTGCCTTTACCTTAAAGCAATCTATACATTCCTATCTTTGTATCTACAAATTGCTAAAAATTTCAGTGCTGCCGGTATACATAAGTCAGCGAAAAGAGATACGAACTGATACTTTTGGATGGTGGAAGTAAAATGGCGTAAAAATAAAGAAACAATAGAGCCAAGCGATTAAACGCGGCCTGGCAGTTCTCGCATTCGGCGAACATACCGTGCGATCAAACGCGGTCGCCGACGCCGCGTCGCGTCCGATAAAACGTCGAAGGTGTTTTTTTTTTTTTTGTTAACGGAGGGTTTAACGACACCGGTAGCAACAAACTCGAGAAGAGTTGTCGCGCGGCGAATTGCCGGCCGCGAGTTTAACAGGATTTTAAGCTGCAGCGACCGTTCGCGGTCGAGCGGTGGCCGCTATAATGCAGAAAGCATAGACTGGTTTGCGTCGTTACCGGTTTTCGCGCGGTGTTGGTCGCCGTGCACGTCGACATAATAAAAACGATGTCGAATAAAGTTTTTATCGGCTTGTTAATTTTCGTGGCGTTGCTCGGCGCTCGGTCGCGATTCGCTTTCTGAAACAATTCCGCGTTATCATTGTTCCTTTCATGGCCGCGGGGCTAATGTTATTTATTCAACGGCGCGTCGGGAGAAAGAGAAACAGAGAGGTGAGACAAGAGTGTGAGAGAGAGAGAGAGAGCAAGGGGAGGTAAAAAGTTGACACGCAAACTGCCATGGATCCCAGAGGGTTCCAGAGGAAGAAGAGGCTGAACCCCGGCTAGCCGTGCAAAATCCGAGCGAATTGAACGTGCAGGTGTCCGTAAATAAACTTGCATCGAGTTTGTGCAGCAAACCGTTGCACCTAAAGGGTAGTTACGCTCTCGCGGCTTCCTCTCTCTCTCCACAAAGGTTCCCTGTTTTCCCCGAACCGCGGCCGATTTTTATTTCGGCCGACTCTGTTTCCCCATGTCCGGGCCAACCGACAACCTCGTCTTTGGCCTGCATCGTCCAACGTAATTACACCTCGTTTCACCGTCTAGCAGACTTTTAATACGATCATCCTCCGATGGCTATTTCGGTTGCCCTCCGAGCCGATGATCAACCCTTCGACGCCCGTATAACTCGGCTCAATCGTTCCTGACATTATTCACCCTTCGCGGATCAGAAGATTCTCTATTGTAGTCCTACCGTAGCTACTCACTTTTCTGCGAGACTACTCGCTACAACGAGAACTGAATTTAAAGGTTCAATCGATAAGGCAACTACTTCTCGTGAAAGTTTTCTATCAATAATTAAATCTAATTACAATTTTTTACTTATTTCAATTATTCGCGTTTTACTTGTTTCGCTTGTGTTTACTTGTTTAATCCACGATTTAGTCGAACAGTAAAGCACAATCCACGTACAAACAGATTAATAAAGACTTTTCACTAATTTTAATTATTCACGTTTTATTTGTTTCACTTGTGTTTACTTGTTTAATCCACGATTTAGTGAAACACTAAAGCACAATCCACGTACAAACAGATTAATAAAGACTTTCCACTAAGTTCAATTAGACGCGTTTTTACTTGTTTGACTTGTGTTCACTTGTTTAATCCACGATTTAGTCGAACAGTAAAGCACAATCCACATACAAACAGATTAATAAAGACTTTTCACTAATTACAATTATTCACGTTTTACGTGTTTCATTTGTGTTTACTTGTTTAATCCACGATTTAGTCGAACAGTAAAGCACAATCCACATACAAACAGATCAATAAAGACTTTTCACTAATTACAATTATTCACGTTTTACGTATTTCACTTGTGTTATAGATTATATCTTAATAATACTTTCAAAATATTTACCTTAAAGCTTATTTACTTGTTTAATCCACGATTTAGTCAAACACTAAAGCACAATCCATGTACAAACAGATTAATAAAGACTTTTCACTAATTTCAATTATTCGCGTTTTACTTGTTTCGCTTGTGTTTACTTGTTTAATCCACGATTTAGTCGAACAGTAAAGCACAATCCACGTACAAACAGATTAATAAAAACTTTTCACTAATTTTAATTATTCATGTTTTACTTGTTTCACTTGTGTTCACTTGTTTAATCCACAATTTAGTCGAACAGTAAAGCACAATCCACGTACAAACAGATTAATAAAGACTTTTTACTAATTTCAATTATTCACGTTTTACTTGTTTCACTTGTGTTTACTTGTTTAATCCACGATTTAGTCGAACAGTAAAGCACAATCCACATGCAAACAGATTAATAAAGACTTTTCACTAATCACAATTATTCACGTTTTACGTGTTTCACTTGTGTTATAGATTATATCTTAATAATATTTTCAAAATATTTACCTTAAAGCTTATTTACTTGTTTAATCCACGATTTAGTCAAACACTAAAGCACAATCCATGTACAAACAAATTACTAAAGACGATCAATAAGACAACTATGTCTGCCGTGTGGTTGGGCTCGTTTTAGTCAGGAAAATGTAATGAACGTAATAGAAATAATGTTTCCCTAGTCGAAGTTCCGAGCAAGTCGAATGGATTATGTAGAAAAAGGAGGAGGAAGGGCACTGTCAACATATCAACGTTCGTCATGATTATTGGAAACAGTCCACGTACAGGGCGCACATTGTTCGGTTCGGCGGCATGCATCGAACAACATGTCATTGGTCCAATGCCAGGAGAACCGCCCCTAACCGCGGCGACTCACCCCTGACTCCGTCAAGTTTCGAATTACGCGACCACTCAACTTTCTATAGCCCTCCGTGCCTTTTCTCCACAGGAGATAAAGACGTTCTCCTGGCGACGGCGGCGTTTGTGTTTCAACCGCGGTCTGTTAACTCCACGTCCCCCGAACAACCCTTCTCGCGAAGTGTATCGTCTGCCGAGGAACCGAGCCACTTTAATATTGAATAGAAACCTATAACCTTTAACGGGCGTGCATAAGTTGGGGGACTCTCGAATTAACCTTTTCCCGATTCGTAATTGCGTGCGCGGCCGTGCGTCGCGTTTCGCGCGTCTGGACGCACCGTTTTGCGATCCATATTTTTTTTTTTTTAATTTGGAAATCTCATATGAGATTTATTACAACATAATACTTAGTACAGAGTATTACATAACAAAGTACAGAGTATATTGTATAGTATAACAAAAATATTATAAGCAATAGAAAAATCAAAAATACTTAGGCACGTAGGTTACATGTATTTAAAAAGGCTATTATATATAAACAAGCACTAACATTGAGTTCAGCTATTAAGCAACCTATGTCCAATTGCAATTGGAAACCTACTCTAATAAGGTTCTGGACAAGTTTGATGCTCTGATTTTCAATGCGATCCATATTCGTGAGTTGGTCGTTCTAACAATTGTTTAATAGATGCGCGGTGTTCAATGTTAACGAACTAATTAATAACAACACAGTTTTATCATTAACCCTTCAATGCATGATTTTTTAAAATGAGATGATAAAATTGGAAGAAGGTCAGCTTTTATGTTTCATTTAAGGGAAAAGTATTACGAAAGACATTAAAATAACATGTTCAGAAAAATGAATATAAATAAACATAGAGGCATTCAATTATCGATCGCAATGTTTTGATAACTAGATGTATTGTAAACTATATAATTTTTATAATAAATGCTTATTCCACAGTGATATACAATATACATCGGAGGTTCACTAAGTGTGAACCAATTTGTTGATAGTATCCTGTTGCAAACAGTTAGCGGGTTAGCTTTGTAACTTATGATCGAACCTGTGCGCCGATAAGAAATTACATCTAGTTATATAAATAAACATAGTAAGAAAACACATTCTTAGTTTACTATATACCAAATACACCATGCAGCGTAGGGTTAAATTAAATCATGTACCCACCACTATTTCCCAAAAGTCCCAGCGAATGATTCAACACGAATTTCGTCGATCCGAAATTTCCCCGGTTCGCCGATAAAGGGAAAATAAATAATAAACGGCGACGTTTTCTTATCAGCGGTTCGGTATGATGAAATTTGTCCGGGCATGCATAATACATGCGGAAATGGCGTCGAACGAGCTGGCTAGGCTGTGGTGACTTCTTGTCTATAATGGAATCTGCGCAGTTCGCCCAATTTCGGGGGGGCATAAAGCAAAGAAGCCGGTGGGTAACATATAACAGGCCAAGTCATTCAATTTACAGGGATCCCCTTTCCGTTTCCAACTCATCTCGTTCCAGCCTCGGTGGCTCCAAAACTGAACTGAAGATGAGCCAAACTCATACCCAGACTTGGCTAACCGCGGACCAGGCCGAGCTACACCCTCCAGCGATGGCTACGAACCACCATAGAAGCAACCTTTCTACGCGAATCCGCCTATTCCACATCCTCGACCATAATCACTCGAATACCTCCCTATTCTCCATTTCCATTCTACTCAGTCTCTATCCCATCGATTTTTAGTACATTCGAGACTCCCAGAACACATTTCTTCCCGATAACAATCTTCTTCATTGTCGTTACGCTAACCTGGATTAACCATCATCCGTCCCTCGTGTCAATTTGACACAGTTTTCCCGAAATAAGTTATACCGTTCGGTAATTTGTATGTAAATTTGTCCAAAAGTTGATGGCTTTTATTTTTTTAATGCGAAACATATAACCGCAAAAACCTAAGATGTGAATGTTAACCCTTTGCAGTCGGAGCTATTTTAACTCGAAAATTAAACGTTTCTTCTGACCTACAATATTTCCATTCTCTATGATTTTTTAAATTTGATAAATATGAAATTGATATAATACCTCATACAATACTTAAATGTGTAGTAATTGGTTAGATACCGACATATCTGATAGTGTAAACAATTATTTAAATAATAGTACAGCAATTTAGCCAACAACCGTAGTCCCGTTGAAAGCACCGGTTCTCGTTAGATCACCGAAGTTAAACAATGTGGAACGTGAACGGCATTAGGATGGGTGACCGTCTGGTAAAAAACCGTAAAGTGACCCACCTGGGGTGTTTTTCACGTGTTGTTGGCAAAAATTGGTACGGAACCCACCATAAACAGTAAGTCCCACTGAAAAGGCGATGGCGAGAGTGGAAAGAGGAAGGAGGATTGGTAAATGAATTTGAAACCCTGATGGGACTAAATATCATGTTACATAGTACAGCGAATTTTAGTGACGCTGCAGAGGCGCCACTCAACCGCTAAGGGTTAACTCATCAATTTGAATAAAAAAAACATCGAATAGTAACACGCATGGAAGCAACACGTGGTTACTAAAGTTAAATTTCAATTTTCCATATAACATGTAAGAAAAATTATTTCATTTTTCCAGTTTAAAAAAAAAATTTATTCTTTTTCTATCTTTGGTTAGCTTTTGCAATGTTACATTTTGTTTCAGACGCAAAAATCTCTTGAGAATGATCCTCACCAGGATCGAAACGTCGAGATTTCAAACTGCAAATTTGTTATAAAAATGGAATTCTTTAATTTATAATTGATCGAACCTGTGCGCCGAAATCATCATTCTATCGAATAGTAACTATTTGACTTGTTATTTTATCGTTTCTCTTTTATCACTGTGTCAATTTGACACCGAGGGACAGATTCGGCTCGCGAAATGAGGGACGGATGAGGGTTAAATTTTCTCTGTGCAAAAGATTATTAATCTAGGTGGCTCGAATAGAATCTTGTCCGCCAAAGAGGAACGTGTTTTTAGTGCATCAAAAACGAGCGTATTTCATTAGAATAACCTAGATTAAATCGCAAACTCGAATCTCCAGCAAATACGGCTTAAGCAGCTCGGCTTTGCAGCCGTGTCTACAAACTAGCGAAGTTTCCCAGAAGTTAACATCAATCATCTTGTTACGCAACTTTATCTCCTAGTTTCCCTATTTTTTTTCCATAAATCGTGGATACTGCAATGTGCGCGCGGTTGCTCTTTGTACTTTGCGATAGCGTAACATTTACTTTTCGAAAGTCCACACCAACGACTATCTACGCTATGCGTTTTCCGGGAAAATTGGTACTCTTACGTTTCCCTCGTGCAACGCGCGTTGTTGCTGCCTGAATGTTCGTGATAATTATTAACCCTCGTCCGTCCCTCATTTCGCGAACTGAATCTGTCTCTCGGTGTCGAATTGACACAGTGATAACAAGAAACGATAAAATAACAAATAAAACAGTTACTTTTCGATGTTTCTTTCGTTCAAATTGATGAGTTAACATTCACATGTTAGGTTTTTGCGGTTATACGTTTCGCATTTAAAAAAATAAAAGTCTCCAAGTTTTGGACAAATTTACTTACAAATTACCGTACAGTATAACTTAATTCGAGAAAGCTGTGTCAAATTGACACGAGGGACGGATGAGGGTTAAACAATAATCTTCGATATATGCGTTTTCCCAGAACGTTATTTATTTCTTAAAATTCGATCTTGAAGCTAAATTTTCTGAAGAAATTATATACAGCAAACCGAAAATTGAATGTTGACCAATTTTCCAGTGACCACCGGGCGACGTTCGTTCTACGTGCGCCATTTCGTTGCGGAAAATCTCGAGCTCTAATTTTCCCGGGAGTTCGGTGTTTTCCTGTGAAAAATGCGTGTCAGCCTTGCCGTTAAGTAATCAAGAGAATTTCCCGGAGTTTTCCGGCGCTCGAGATCTCCAATTTGGGGGCTTGCCGCGGCGGCGGCGGCGGCAGCGGCGGCCATTGAATGCGCTTTAAACGAGCTAATGAACGGTGCCGAGCTCGTACGTGTACACGTACGTCGTTATTGCTGGAGAGGCGAAAGTCATTAAGCGCAATTTTTAGTGGGGACGAGGGGTGATAATCCTCAAACTAGCCCCGCCATCTTACCGCATCAAAAGAAAAGTCATTAAGTGGGTAGCTAACTTGAAAACCGCGGCTCTGACGAGGGAAAAAGCATCGACGACGGGGAGGAGGTAGATGGTCGCGGACCGTTGCCATGCAGCACATGGAAAATTCATTTACTCCGAGCCGCATTTAAATTCAAACTGGCCAACTTATGGTTTTAACACCGCCGGTCGAATCGCTTCTCGCGCCCCCTAATTACCCCTGACATCCTACCCGCTGAAATTCGAGGTTTATACTCTGAACTTGTATCAGTCGCTTCGCTGCGGACGCAGTTCGTTTGTTATTAATCGTAAAATTCGGTGAAACTTTACGTTCAAAACTTTTTACCGATATACAGGGTGTCCCAAAACTACCCTAGGAGCCGAAAATGGGAAGTTCCTTGGGTCATTTTAAGCGACATTTTCCTTTGCAAAAATGTTATCCGCGGCTTTGTTTAGGAGTTATTAACGAAAAACACGGACCAATCAGAGCGCGACCTAGACGCGAGTTGGCAAAATCGGCTCGGCGCGCCAACTGTCTATTGGCCGTCTGTGCCAACTCGCGTCTAGGTCGCGCTCTGATTGGTCCGTGTTTTTCGTTAATAACTCCTAAACAAAGCCGCGGATAACATTTTTGCTAAGGAAAATGTCGCTTAAAATGACCCAAGGAACCTCCCATTTTCGGCTCCTAGGGTAGTTTTGGGACACCCTGTATTTACGACGCTTTTCTGGTTGAAACGAACCCAAACACGATGCCGTTCGGATCATATCCGAATTGTTCAAAAATCTTTATTGATTTGTAGAAGTTGTAGATCGTGTTGCACACGTGTTTCAGTAAAGTGAAACATCATCAGATCCGAATGGCAAAAGTTCTGCTAAATATACGGTCCGTTCCGTTTCACGCATTATGCGCACAGAATGCATGGAGAATCGTTACGTTTCATTCAATGCACGCATCAGAGCGCACAGAATTCTCCAGATTCCCACCACTTCTCGCGCACTAACCGTGCATCAGCAAGCACAGCTCTCAGAAGTGAAGCGCTTGATGCGTCGCACAGTGGGAAAACTTGACCTAACTCGATTCAAAAAGAAATAACTTTCGATAGAAATGAGATAGAGCGATGAATTTTTTTTTAAATGAAAGCTGAAACTTTGCAGAATCTGGGAAAAATAGGGAGATTACAGTACGAATGGTTTTTAACCTTGAAAAAATAAAAGTTTAACTGTTTAACTATAATTCGATTTTTTGACAAAACCAGAGGTCGTAGAAAAATTTTGGGGTCAGATTTGAAATCAGCGTGAACAAATCTACCGGGAAATGATACATGGTAGGATAAAAAAAAAATTTTCTGCTCGTTGTAACGTTGAAACGACTTTTTCTTGAAATTGTGCAAGTTTGGAGAATTTTCTCAAGGTTAAAAACCATTCGTACTGTAATCTCCCTATTTTTCCCATATCCTACAAAGTTTCAGCTTTCATTTAAAAAAAAAATTCATCGCTCTATCTCATTTCTATCGAAAGTTATTTCTTCTTGAATCGAGTTAG
Source organism: Lasioglossum morio (assembly GCA_916610235.2). Classification (NCBI taxonomy): domain Eukaryota; kingdom Metazoa; phylum Arthropoda; class Insecta; order Hymenoptera; family Halictidae; genus Lasioglossum; species Lasioglossum morio. The sequence continues at coordinate 2,760,056 of OU744323.1, forward strand.
GTCAAGTTTTCCCACTATGCGTCGTCGATGCATTAGCTGAAAAAAGTTGATTCAAGTATCTTCACATTGTGAAACGAAGCACAATTTTCGAAGATGGACAAAATTGAATTCCCTGTTATTTTGGAAGGAATAATTAAAAATAAGAAATAATCCTCGCGTTTCTCCAACCATTAATATTGAATAAATTACTTTAATTTATTATTCAATATTACTTTAATTGTCCTTCGTTTTACAAAAATATCATCAAATCCATCTTCGCTGTTACTGATAGCATCACTCAAATCACTAGAATTGTTTAATTCTTCTGTTTCAATGTTTTTATTTAACAAAAATAACGTTAAAGCAGATAACGTTTTGCGACCCATGTAAACAGCCATTCTTGATTCGTTTCCAAAAGTGTTCCGTTTCCAACGGAACAATATCAATGCGCGCATCGCATTCAATGCGATCCATGCGCTTAATGGGTGAAACGGAATGAAACCTTACTCTGTATCGAGTTTGGATTCGTTTTAACCAGAAAAATTTCACAAATACGCCGGTAAAAGTTTCATGAAAATAATTGCAATTAGAATAGTTTTGCCACGCGAATACCAAGACATTGCTGCATATTCTTTACCGATGGGGTCAATACGAACGTCAGGGGGGAATCGAAAACGATCGAGCCCGATGATACAGCGCAATCTATCATTACCAGGCGATTAATAGCGAGCCGACGCGAGGTTCGACGACGGTCAACGATCTTTTTCGGTATGTCCCGCGTGCAATGAAATTAGCATTCCATCGCGGCGATTCGTTCGGCACGTTTCCCGCGTCGCATTGCGAGCCACCGATGCCACCATCCGCGTGGACTGTCCGGCGATATTAACGTTTAATCTGTTAGCGCTCTGCTCGCGAGATATCTGGGGTAATTGCCGTGCAGAAGCATTTATAATCTCGCGTTCTTTCGGCTCAGGTCGCGCCAGCTTCATGCATATTCGCGCGGGGTTTTAGCGATAAGCGATGACGAGCCCACCGTAATTTCGTACGAATTCCCCGGGAAAATATGCAGACGACGCTGGAATCACGACTATTTTCAATTCGCGCGAACGTGTTTTGCTCTTTTCCGCGAGCGAGCGCGCGCGCGCGCGCGTTTTGATTTGCTATACCGACTCAGCTTCTCTCGGGGGTTCTCATTTCGAGAATATCGGCTTCAACGAAACAGAACCTTCGCGTCCTCCCTTGAACCAACAATTTACATAGACTTTTTTTTTCTCTCTCTCCTCGTTGCGGCGTCGTGTACGGATCGTATGGGAGATTGTTATGGAAATCCGATCGCGCGTTTTCGCGAGCCAAGTCCGTCGACGGGCATCCATTAACCCCTTAACGATGAAAATGGCAACCTGTCACCGGCAAATGTATGAGGTCATCCCAACAGCCGTGTCGCTTCTTATCGCGCGCCTCGTCTGTGTGTGTGTGTGTGTGTGTATAGAAATGTCCGCTTTTACTTTCCGGCCGATATTTTCACGGATACGACCGGCAGAGCCTTTTTAAAATGTCTGAGAAGCGCAACGCGAGCATCTGGAAAACGTACTAGCTACGAGTTCAGTGTAGATAATATTGACACTAATTGTAAGAGGTGTTGAGTATTAAGGGGGTAGGGTACCCACGTGACATTACTAGAATCTAACCAGAATCTAACTAGATTTTGGGCCCAAAACAGGGGTTTACGCGGGGTCGTTTCACGTCCTCATATGATTATATTTTGAGCTGAGTGAGGGCTCATTCGAAAGAGGAAGGTTACACGCAGCTGGCTCTTCTCGATAGTTTCGCGAGAGAAATCTTTTTGTGAACGAAAAATACATTAGAATCTCCGGAATTTTTCTTCATTTCTTCGCCTACTTTGGACACTAATATTACTTTATATAAACATCATCTAAAAAAACATGAGAAGAGCCAACTTTGAGAGAACTGTTTAGTTTCACAGTCTGGCAGGAAATCCTTGCATTCATTATATCTTTTTTTTCTTTTCTTCGCCATTCTTTGCTTTTTTTTCAATTTTTTGCCATTCTTTTTAACTCCTTTGGTCACTTAATGTCATTAAAATAAATAAAAATTCATTTTTGTATAAAGTTACAATGGTTTTACTTTATATTTTATCACTTTTAGTTGATTTTTCCGAATGTCTCACAACTCAACCACTTTTTTCAGGAAGCCAAAAAAAATGTCCTCGGAAAATTGGCCACGAAATTTTACTTGTTGATCAAATCACGAAACTTTTTACATATAAAACTTGCGAATTCCCTCACCTTCCCAACGGCATAGAAAACTCTTTGATATCTTCATCAAGCAAAAAGTTACAGACCAAAAACAAAACCCGTCTCATAACCCAACCACTTCCCCTACATTCACATACAACATTATTCATGAAAACAATACCATCTAGTGGATGTATGATGTGTGTAGTCGTAAGAAAGAAATGTATACGCGAGCCTCGTGCGAGAACCCTATTGTAAAATTACAAAATATTATAATAAATCAGTTCGTAGATTCGTGAAATTTCTTCTAACCACGCATCTTTATTTAACAAGAGGAATTATTTAAAACCCCGAAACAGTTTTATACACTTTTCACTAATTCGACAGATTCGTAACAGTTCCCTGTACCTCAATCGACAATTGTTCAAAACTACAATTAATGTTATTGGCGCACTGGTTCGATCAATTTACCTTCCAAATAATATAATTGTTTGTTTCTTAATTATAAAAAGCATATTGAATGTCGATGAATTTATTACCAATTTATTACCAATTTCATATTGGTATTTCAACAACTACATTGTTGGTTGGGTGACTTCGAAGGATTCATATTCGCCGCCAATTATCAATTGGCCAATACATGGATCAGTGTTCTTTGATTCGTTATTGTTTCAAATTGTCTCAGTCTTTGCTCAGTCCACATACCATCGGCATGGAACCAACACGTGGTTTCTTGACTCTTAAGAATTTAAATTAATACATTTTTCTAAGCATGTGAGTTAATACATTTGTTTTTTATTATTAATAAATTAGTGTTAAACATGTATGTCATGGATATTTGGTCCCCTCAGGCTTTCAAATCCCGTTCCACACTTCTCACCTTTTACCAACGCTCTCCCTATCGCCTATTTCAGCGGGACCTACTTTTTATTACGGTGAGTTCCGAACCACCTATATTAATAAATTAGTGTTTTCTGCTTTTTCGGGAAGGCATTTGCCTAACAATATATTAACCCTTAGCACTCGGCTGTCCCCTCTGAGGCACCACTAAAAATTGCTGTACCATTCTTCAAAATATTATTTACATTATTAAATATATCGGTATCTAATCAATTACTAAACATTTAGGTACTGTATAAGGTAATGTACCAATTTCATATCCATAAAATTGCAAAAATCATAAGGTATGGAAATATTCTAGATCGGAAGAAATGTTTAATTTTCCAGTTAAAATAGTTAGGAGTGCAAAGGGTTAATAGGCTTCCGGTCGGTAAAGTGTTAAAATTCAATTTGTCATATTAAATGATATTAACCCTTAGCACTTGGCTGTCTCCTCTGAGGCACCACTAAAAATTGCTGTATCATTCTTCAAAATATTGTTTACATTATTAAATATATCGGTATCTAATCAATTACTAAATAACAATTACTAAGTAATATACCAATTTCATATCCATAAAATTGCAAAAATCATAAGGTATGGAAATATTCTAGATCGGAAGAAATGTTTAATTTTCCAGTTAAAATAGCTCCGCGTGCAAACGGTTAATCAATTGTTAAATTCTTACAGACCCAATACTGAAGATTTACATTCTTGAAAATGATCTAAACTTAGACAGAAACGTCGAATTAAATTTCATGTAATGTTTTGCAAATTTGCTTGTTGTCTCTAATTGATCGAACCAGTGCGCCAATAACATTAATTGTAGTTTCGACAGATTCGAAATGGATCTCGGAGCAGATCTGTGACGACAGAAGTGTTCAGCGAAGGAAACTTGTCGAACAAAGGAGCTAATTCGTGTCTACTCCGCGACACGAATTTCGTAATAACGCGAGAGCGATTTGATAGGAACGGGCCACAGCGGGATGGTTTGAAGATCGGTAAATGGTGAAGCGAGCGGTCTGCTTTAATCCAGCCCTTCGTCTTAATGAATAGTCCCTGGCACACCGGGTGAACGACGTAGTCGTAGCCGAGAATAAATTACAGGTTCGTAAGCGGGAACTGGACCCTTTAGCGCGCGCCCCGAGCTTAATTTATGCATTTCTTGACCCGTACCGTCGGACCCGGATTCCTACCTGTTGGTCCCTGCTCTGCCACCTGTTCGAAGGGGATCCTACTCTTCCGCGGCCGAAAACGGACGAGAAAGAAAGATTGCGATGGACAAACGTGTAAAAGCGAGAGGAGAAAAAAATAGATATTTTACGGGTATAGGTTGCCGAACGCAACGGACCGATCGGACACCGGTGCCAGATGCCTCGTTAGCCGCTGGGAGATACGGGTCCGAACGCCTTCAGGATTTAACGGCGTTTAACGAACCGACAGGGTATTAATTTTCCTCGGGAGGAGGCCAATATCTCCTCGAACCGTCGCCGGGCCCCTGGAATTTCTTTCGCCGGAGGACAGATGTTTCCGCCGCAATTTATCCCCAGCATCGATATAATCGAGAGGGCGCAGCAAATGTGGGACGAGACGATCCGAGATCGAGGATCTGTAGATTCGATTTTGATTGGTGTGACACGCGTTCGCTTTCCAACGACCCAAAATCGATTGTCACGTCCGATGGTCCAGCCATTGATAATAATTGATATAAATAATCATATATACAAATATTTCTGAATTTCGTTTAATATTTTCTCTCATAATGTTGCGTGGGAAACATTAGAATCAAACTAGTGGGGCTCATCAAACTATTAAGTAATGCTTTTTTTATTTTGTGTGTGACTCTCCACAAGCCACACAAAGAACTTCCCGATTCGTTAGTTGCAGTATAGTATTATCATTATTTAGTGTACGTTTTAAGAAGATTATATGTTTTCAGGGAAAATGATTATAACACTGTATTGGGCATATAGAGTATGACCAACCACATGACGTATGTAGTCTTTTGAATTTTTCATATAAATTGCAATGTTGAATCAACTCCTTTCGAAAAAAACTAAATAATCTACTTGACCAAAATGGACCAAAATCTAATCAGCTCTAAGTTACAGCGGGACACATCCATTGCATCATTCATTATTCTGATCGCGTTGTTACTTTTTCAGAAAACGTGAACGAAAAATTTGATACCATAGAAACGGACATGTGCACACACACACACAAGACATTTTGATAAAAATAGTCTAAAATGACTCCAATGACCATGAAACGTGAAGATCTGCTAAAAATTCGATTTTCGATTTTCGGGGTAATTACAATAACTTCCCTATAAATCGGGAAGTTAATAATATAATTATCATACACTATATCATATTTGCCAACGACCGTAGTCCCGTTGAAAGCACCGGTGTTCTCGTTAGATCACCGAAGTTAAACAATGAGGAACGTGAACGGCACTAGGATGGGTGACCGTCTGGTAAAAAACCGGAAAGTGACCCACCCGAGGAGTTTTTCACGTGTTGTTGGCAAAAGGTGGTTCGGAACCCACCATAAACAGTAAGTTTCGCTGAAAAAGGCGATGGTGAGAGTGGAAAGAATTTGAAATGTAAATGAATTTGAAACCCTGAGGGGACCAAATATCATGTTACATACATACATACACTATATCATATTTGCGAGCGATAAGAAATAATCGAGAACATAATACACGAGCGAACGAAGAAACAAGAGCATCTATAGACCACATTCAGCACATCATTGTAAAAAGCAATCCTAAACGAAAATAAATATTGAGAAGACTAAGAACGCAGTAGAAACGAAATATAGACTGGTGAGAACACTCCAGAAGAACGTGCGGAACAGAAGATCCAGCCAGGAGCGAGAAAGATGCAAGATTTGAAAATGCAGACGACAAATTTGATAAGAAAACAATTACGAAGAAAAAACGAGCCACTCCCAAGAAGATATGGCTTAGAACAAAGGTTTGATGAAACTATAAAAGGATGGCTCCTCATCAGGAGCGACAGTTACAGATTAGACAGTTCAGTTCAGTCAAGTCCGGTTACAGTATCGTTCAAGTCCAGTTCAAGTCCATTACACGATAATGTCGATAATGTTCTAGTAGTTTGGTGGACCTCTTGCCCTACAATATCGAGTCAGACTCGTGATGAAGATTCGGAACAGAGTTGTTTATGCAACATCTACTTTTGTAGACGATTTTAATAAAAGTATCGATTTGAAAATTTATTGTCCTCTGTTCGTAATAAAGAAAATGAAGTTTCCTTCACAGAGCGGTTTCTATACGGAAACGTACAGTTCACAGTGCTGGAAATCTTGTTCGGCTCGAGAGTACGTTCGGTTTTCTCCTCGTTTAGATTTAATACTGAAAAGCTTTGAGCGTCTCGAGAGAGAATTACTGCGGAAAGCTCGTATTACTTCGATGTAATTAAAGATTACTTTTTTTTTTATAATACAAAGACGATTTTAATAAATTCACGGTACCCTATCTTATTCGTCTTATTGTAAGAAAACGAATTTTCTGGCCTCCTACACAGAGACCATCCCTTTGTCCTATGAAGAAGCTGAAGAGACTAGGGATGCTGTAGAAGCTGGATCTGGAGGAGCTGAACCCAGAGAAACTGAAGCAAGAGAATCCGAACCTGAAGAATGTGAAGCTGTAAAGAAGTTGAAGATGCTTATCGCGTCAACGACCTAATCGATGTACGTCGAAGTATATTCAACAAGACCGAAGCCAGATAACCTAAAGCTAGAGGAGCTGAAGAAGTTGAAGCGCGAGAAGCCGAAGAAGCCGAGCTAGAGAATCTGTAGAAGCTGATGCTGGAGAAGCTGAATCTGGATCTGAAGAATTTCGACTGTGTCCGCCCTCGTTCCCGAAGAATAAGCTGCTCGATCGGTCATCCAGCAGCATCCAGTAGCGATTCAGCTGTGTTACCATCTCTGGGTGGACTGTTCCGTTGAAATATAGCAGCGAAATCGAGGGCGATGGTTTCTTCGGGGTGGTTTCCCTCTCGAAGCCGAGGAGAGCGGAAGAGGATCAGAACAAGAAGAGGGAAGGAAAGGGCATGCCGGGATAAGAGTGCCGTTATAGAGGAGAAGGACATTCCTCCCCCTCTTCGGAGAAACACCAGAGGGGTGGTGGCGAGAGAGAAAAAAAGGCCTGTGCAATTGCAATCCGGACAAATATCCGGAGCCGGGACGAACAAAGAAAAAAGAGCGGGACTGCGAGAGCAGAGAAATTGTTCGGGTTACTGCGAAACGAAACGGAACGAAACGAAACGGGACGGAACGGTTTTCTCGGGCCGCTATATATATGCGGCAGTCGATAAACCGCGCCTGCGTAGCTCAAACACACAGAGAGAGAGAGAGAGAGAGAGAGAACTACCCCCTGAGAGAGTCTACGGTGCTGTTAGACCAGGGGGTAGCTCTCTCTCTCCTCGCTTCCTGCACGCATACCTCCGTTCCGCTTTCCCGCGCAGGGGTGTGGATTAAAGATATTAAAGATACCCAGTCCACGGCGTATGGCTCGTCCCCGTTCAACAGAGCCGCACACGCGACCGAGGACGCCACCGTCAGTCACACCCTTCCAGCCCTGGGTGTAGACGCGACGGGATCAAAAAGGGACTGTGTTGAAATGAGTTCTGGCCGATTAACACCCCTGACTACTAATATCGAGACTGACTGAACTCTCGGCTGAACAGTTCAGACAGAACATCTGCACTCGTTCCAGACAGATATCTCGAAATCTCGTTTTTCTATCGTCTAACCGAGGTTCTACAAATTGAACAGCACAGAGGCGAGAGGATACGTTGTTATTCTCCAGCTGATCTTCTCTGGGTGCAATCAATCTAGTCGATTATGTATAATTAGATTTTACGGTAACAATGAGTAGGCGCAATCATTAGTCCCAGCTGATCACCGTTATCAAAGGAAAAATGAAATTCCTGTTTTGGCTCCTGTTCATCGGAATCGACGCAAACAATTTTTATTACCACGCTCATTTTACAGGAAAATCTGCGATCTATTTACCATCGTCCCGTTGCATTGTTTGCGATCATGTGTTAACACTAGAACTACCGGACAAGTCACAATGACTCGTGCGAATTTTTTTCGATTAGAAATATTAACACATTACCGACCGGTGATTATTGCATATTTTTGAAAAATGTGTGGTACATGGGTAAATTTTCATTTAGCATTTAGTATGAACCAACTAAGTCACCCTCAATAACGTCGTGTAATAGTTTCATTTAAGATTTCAATGTCAAAGAAAATTTCTATGCTTTTTTTTTGGTACAGCAGAATTATTGAAAATCCTATGAAAAGTATAAATATGTTTTTTTGAGAAATTTTTTTAGTAAACTTCTCCATTGAAGTACATATTTAAATATCCCGTGTACGAAATCTAAATAAATGTTATATTGTCATTATTAGAAAGCAATGTATACCAACTGCGTTTAGTGCTCGGTAGTTCTAGTGTTAATACAGTTCGTCGATCCTCGCAAATATCGTGAACATCTTTCAAGCATGTCTGGAGGTACTGCTGTTACAGCGTAGCAGTTCAGTTTTAAAGATGGATGGTCAGAATTTGATCGGATTTCGGCAATTCTTATTTTGTATTCATGGTCTATTCGCGACTGTACCGAGTAACGGGGCAGCCGATCCGTCCGCCGTTGGATCGGTAAATAATTCAGCGGTCGTAATGGCTTGAAGTGACCGTGACAAAGGGCGGAAAATCACGGAACCCGGTTTGCACTCGTGTGTGCACCTGCAAGGCGTCCGTGGGATTTTTTTTCTCGGAGGGAGAGGCTGAAATATCGATTCCCGTGCGTCTTGAACGAAGCACGCCGGATTATTGGCGTGCAACGGTTGTCGGCGGCCGAGGACAACGCAGCCTCGACCAAAGGGAGAAAGAGAGCAAAAAGAGAGAGAAAGAGAGAGAAACCTCGCGTTTCCATGCAAACGAATTTACGTGCGGCTGCTTTTCACGGTCTCGGAGCAACAGGACGCCGGAATCGCTCGTAAATATTCGTTCTCCCGATGAAACAGTTACTAGATGTCGGTGGGGGAGGGGGTGCGATTAATATTCATTGGAAAGGGGGGAGGGGGTCAAGAAAGCAACCCCGAGAGGTTCGCATAATTACAACTCCTCCAGCCTCGCATTATGTTCGGTCTGTCTACGAGTCTGGATGCAAAATGAAATTTTTTCCGAGTATCACACTGAAATTCTTTTAAAATTTCCGTAAAGAAAGAGATTTTACCAAACACCATTGACATACATTGCTTTACGAAATATGAAAGTGTAACAACATTCTTAAATTCGTACTTAGGCATTTTTATAAATAAAGTCTTGTTACAATTTACCTTATCTTTTGAGCGCTATGCGAAGAAACGTTCTTGGTGCTTCGGTGCAACGAAACAATATGAAAATAAAGGAATAAATAGAGAAACGTAGGCGATGGAAGAGCGCCAAATTCAGATTAAATATGCGCTGAACGTTGCGATGTGAAGAAGCATGACAAACATGACTACAATACTATCATCATCGAATGAGACATAATATAATTAATTATATATGAAATTCTTTTAAAATTTCCGTAAGAAAAGAGATTTTAACAAACACCATTGACATACATTGCTATACGAAATATGAAAGTGTAACAACATTCTTAAATTCGTACGTATGTCTTCAGAATTTTCTCTTGCGCCTATTTGGTTCAGCCATAAATGCTTAGAATCGCCTGTCTAGAAGACATAAGTCCCGATCGGTGTGACTGGAACATTGTAATGCTGTGTCGTAAGTGGAGAATTGTCCTTGGCTGACTGAACTGTCACGGATCGTATTATAGACGTCCAAGTATACGTACCAATCGATTCATTACTATTGTATGATACCTAACTATTTATTACTATCGATTTATTTCTTTCCTGAGCTGTTTGTCCAACTTGCCATTAAGTCTGACCAGTTCGAAACAGTGGAATAAATTGGACACGAAAGCAAGATACGTACATACGATAATATGCGTATTTCTTGTATTTATGACAGAATAAATTAGCACAAAATTTACTCAAGGTTAGTTTCAATAAGTTTTGTTCTGCACGAAGAAGAAAAGTGAACGTAAATGTAACGCGCAAGATTCGAACAGAGAGGAGTCGGTTCTAGTCGAGACATTGTCAATTTTTATTGAAAAATTTTTCCAATTAAGTTGAATGTTAATAATTGAATTCAAAAGACATATTTTGTTGTTTCATAGATCGATTCGTTGTATAACCTAGATCGTTTCGAATATATTCAGTGTCTTGACAACAAGCATTGACGACACACGTATAACACGTGTATCACGATGTCCATATTAAAGTATTAAATCACATCAAAAACAAGTAAGCAGTTTAATAGTATATTTTGAAAATTATACAATAAATATATATTTTTACATACGCAACGCAAATGCATCTTGAAAAGGATTCAAACTAGAATCGAAACGTCGATGATTATTTGATAATCTGCAAAATTGTTCTTTGATTTCTCAGTAATAATTGATCGAACCGTAGCGCCGAGAACATTACACTTTTATTATTAATAATAATACGATCGGTATAAGAAACATATTTATTGAAAAAATATTAGATTATAGCGTTAATATGCAGCCCCGTTCCGAGTAAACTAGGTGTCCGACCGCTTATGGACGGTAGCGTAATTGCTGTGCTGGCTCTCTCTCTCTCTCTCACTCTCTCGTGCGCGCGCGCACCGACTAATTAACATTGCATTAACGACCGGTGACCACCGTACGACCGAACCCCCTGCTCGGCTAACACGTTTTTTTCCCGAGGAACAGCCCCGTCGGACCGGCTGCGATTTATCGGGTTCATCGTCCACACATTTTTGTGTGTATCGTCGCGCGAACGGTTGCGCCATTTTTAATGGCCCCTAATTTTACACCGGATGATTTATTTTCCCCCGACTCGAATGTTAAATGCCGGCCACGGTTTTTCTTGCCATTCGCCGTAAGAACGAGCCCTTTCCCTGCGAACCGATTTTGTCGACGAGCACAGACGAACTGTGCACGAAGGGTGTCGAATACTTTAGGGGATGATTTCACAAACAGATGTAACGAGGGCTTATTGTACTTCAAAGAAAAGGTGTACGGCTTCTGAATGACTCGGGGCACGAGCTACGTGGCAAAGGAGATGTAATGTATTCGTGTCTATGAAAAATTTGTAACTCGCGTAATTGAACACGTTCGTGTAAAAGTGTTGAGGACTCGCATGAGTTCCACGTTCGTCGAGCGTGTCCGAGCAGACAGCTCCTTGGCCCCCTCGACTCGTTCAGAGTGATTTTTCTTGAACACGACGCGACGGTGTCGGAGCCCGATGCAATTCGATGGTTTATCGCGCGACATTTGTCGAGCTGAGCCTACACGCCCACGCAACTCGCGTGTATCTTTCCTTTCGAGATACCGTGATTTATTGTTCCCGACTGGCCATATCTTGTTGTTCAATTTGGTACCCTTGCTTTTAGATCCTCGAGAAGGGGAGACGGCTCTCGCACGCATTTCTCTTCGTGAGGAAATGGAAACTATGCTTCCCAGACGCACTACCGTAAATAATTAGTTTTATCGATCGTAAATGTTGTTAATCTTAAACAATTGTTATCGGCGCTACGGTTTCGATCAATTTTTACATTAATATAGCTGTTTTACAATATACCCGACGTTTCGGTTCTGATTTGAACCTTTCTCAAGGGAAATTGCGTCTAGAAAGACAGAAAAACCAAAATTAAATAAACCTTTTCTATATGTACTGTGAATATATATAATATATGTGATTTGAAGACTATTTGATACATACTTGACGCACTACCGTACAATCCAATTTTATTCCATAATCCTTGAAATTACACAATTATAAATGTGAATTGTAAGGTAAAGGCATCAGTAGTTAACCAGGTACCAGTAGTTGACCATTTTATAGAAAAACGTAAAAAATAAGGTTTTTATAAGCTGTGCACTTTTGATGAAAGTGAATCTCGGGTGCTATGGCATTTGTTGTTTAAATTTCAGAACAATTATATGCGAAGTGAAGTATGCATAGTAATAACGGACGTCTGAATTCATTAAGGTTAGTAATATTCTGATATATCTCTTATTTTATTCGTTAATTGTAAATTGTGTTGGTAATTGTTGAAATTAATTGATACTAAAATGATTCCCAACATTATTGCTTTAACCCTCTTTCTAGTATAAGTGGTCAACTACTAACGAAGAGAAGGTCAATTACTAGATTTTTCATGTTCAAGAGTGGTCAACTTCTGAAGCAATTACTGAATTTTTCAATATGTTCCTTAAATTTGTATAAGTAAACTTTTTTTTAAAAAGTGGCCTTGTTACATAATCTAGAAGACTTAAAGAGTGTCTTCATGCATCGACTCTCGCTATTCGATGACAGAGCAAGTGGTTACTATTGTTCTCGTGGAAAACTTCTCTTAACTGGTCAACAACTGGTGCCTTTACCTTACTATGTATATTGTGATACCCATTTTTATAATTTTCATAACTATGATTAAAAACGGAGGGTAGTGAAAATCGATGTTCTATACATTCACTATTGGATATTTATTATTGTGTACGTTTTATTAATTGAAGTGATCCAATCAAACTCCACACCCTCCCAGCTGATGCGCGATAACTACAAGCAGCATAGTCAGGAGCCATTTAGAATATGAACATTTTTTTCAAATTGAAATATCTTTTTGAAAGTATTTTGCCTCGATAACTCGAAACTGATTTTCGTTGGAACGAATGAAATTGGAAATCAATCTGTATGATTAGTTGTCGGGATTATACGGAGAAAAAAAATAACAATCCAATCAACAGGGAGGATGTCACGGATGGCCATTGACACTTGGACTGTCAACCTCGACGACTCCATTGAATTACAGTAATTGATTTAACCGAAAATTATCGACACGTCATCGTGGACAAATATCGAAACTGTTATAGACTTCCCCTTTTCTGGATAATTATAAATTAATTCACAATTCGAATCAATATTCGGAACCTCGAAATATACGGTGAAACTGCAGCAGACTACCACCATGATGCGATTAAAAAATTCTTTGTAAAGACTATACCGCATGTGGTACTGTATATTGATTTTTTTGTAGCGGTACGTGCTGTACTCTCTTTTTCAAAATTTTTTTTGTCATTCACTGTACATTCACTACGCGTATATCTCTACATAAAACCGTTGTCTACAGTCTTTTTAAACAATTTATTTCTGATCCCGTTTCACGGGAGTTTACAAAGTCTAACAAAAATTTCGAACGTCTTCGGAGATTTTAGGTGCACACGCAAAGGCTAATGAAATGAAAGTTCTTTCAACTTCTTCGCGTTTAGAGGATCCCGACCAAATTTGGCGAACTGAATATACTATCGCGAAAATGAATTTTTAAATCTGATTGAATAATTCCGCCTCCCGTTTCCGTCTGCGTGCGAATGAATATTTAGACATTTTTTTTTTTTCACAAAAACGATTCAACCTTTTGCACCGGGATTTTGTACCAGTGTACATTGTGTAAATTGTTTTGGTAAGTAAAAATAAGAAAAGTGAGTTGTACGTTCTTTAGAAAATACGTATTCTGTGTATGTGTGTGTGTGTGTGTGCAAGTTTTAAAGTTTAAGAGAATGCGGACAATGTTCTGTTCGAGAAATTAAGCCTGCTTAACACTAGCTTGCCCAAGGAAGTCATTTTGACTGCTTTTTAATTTCAATTAGAAAAATAATTATTTATATAATGACACAATTTCTTAGAATTTTGTCACTTTTTGTACAACATATAAATGCGTTTATTAATAATTGTAGTTACCTCCCTCCTCCTTCATTTCCGGTATATATATACAGTGACTCCCACTAATATTCGGACACTCTTAAGAAGACGATAACTGGTTTAATATTGTACTATACGATTTGAACCTTTTTGGGAAGCTAGAGCAATTAGTTTGCTACAGGATGTGAAAAAATGTTTTGTCAAAAATTCCAATGAATCGGAATTGTAGAAAAAATTTTAAAAGTTACATTTTACAACTTTTTTATGTGGGCTGTATTAAAAACTTAAAAACTACGTTTTGTAGATCTGTGTCAATTAAACATATTCTGAAAATTTCGTCAAAATCGGGCGACGTTACAATGAGCTACAAACGTTTAAAGATGGTAAAAATTACAGATTTTCACGATTTTCGGCCTATAACTGCAGCAAATCTAAGGATTCTTACATCTTTCAATGCCTGTCGTTTTTTTCCGCATCAATCGATTTCGATGAAACTTTCGCAGTGCATATAATTGACACAGATCTACAAAACGTAGTTTTTAAATTATCAATATAGGCCCGTATAAAAAAGTTGTAAAATGCAACTTTTAGTATTTTTTCTACAATTCCGATCAATTGCAATTCTTTACCAAATTTATTTTTATATCCTGTAGCAAACTAATGGCTCTTCCTAAAAATGTTCAAATCGTATAGTACAATATTTAAAAAATTTATCGTCTATTTAAGAGTGTCCGAATATTAGTGCGAGTCTACTGCGAGTATACTGTATATACTAAGTTCCAGTGTTTCTAGTATTAAAAACAAAAATTAGCGATGCGTCGGTTGTGGAAGAAATTGAAAAATACAGAATGCGGGTAACGTGATTTTTTCCCAAGCGGATTCTAAGGTGGTGGTCGCGGGTTGCGTTCCACGGAAAGCCATAAATTCCGATTTAACGGGATAGTAAAGTGCCGGTAAAAAGATGGCGGTGGGATTTGGTGGGTTTGTACGGGGCGCGAGAAAAACCGAAAACAAAGACAGACCTAGTTACGCGAAACCGCGGATATATGTTATGTATATATGTATATATATATATGTATATGTGTACATATACATACGAGCGAATAGGAAGGTTTGCGGTGGCGGTGGCGCATGATTAAATGTTACAGTGGAACGTGGACGGACAGCCCCGGGGAAAGACAGTAATTATACGATAACAATCGATATCTAATTTTCCCCCGCCGCTGAACTATGCCTCCGCGCGCTCTCCGGGGCCGCGTTAACACACGTGAAACGAAGAAACGACGCGTTTAATCTCCGGTCCCCCTTCCGTAACCGCAGCCAGATCGAACACGACCGCAAAATACACCTGTAATTCGATACACCGTATCCTGACTGGCAGATGGAGGTGTTCGTCGTTTTTCGCCCCTCGTCGGACTCGCAGGTAAAAAGGGGATGAAAAGGAGAGACAGGAAGCACTCGAAAAGACGGAAAACACAACCGAGAACGCGGGGGCGGACAACAACGGTGAAAGTTTTCGTCTGACACGCACACGAGTCGCAGATGAATCCAGACGTCTGCTTCATCTCGTCGTTCCCGACGGTTTTCTTGTACTCCAACGAAGAATACACCCTCCTCTCCTTCCCCCTCCCCCCTCCCCCCTCCTGTGGTTTCACACGGGCCACGCAAAACCCCCGTGAAATTATTGTGCGAGCAGAGAAGTTTCAAAACCTTCCCTCGAGGGATTACACCACTTTAAAAATTGGACGAGAACCTTTTTACCTTAAACGATCGCGCGGAGTTTCTACGGAAGAACTGTGCTTATCTTGAAATTATTATACGTAACTCACGGAAATTTATATCGAATCGGCAAACGTTTCGAACGAAGTAACAGATAAAATGCAAAAATTCCCTTGCGTACTTTAAGACAAATTTCTCGCTTGTCTCGTAGTTTTCTTTATCCAAAACAAGCGTTGAAAAGACTTTCCAGCTCTTTGTTTCGAGTTGCGCCTGCCGCGCCGCCATTTTCCGAGAGACAGATAAAATGAAAAAATTCCCTGGTGTGCTATAAGGTGGATACAGCAAAGAGCACAGAACAAATGTTCCATTTCCCTTACAGTGTTTTGCAAAAATTCTTTGCGTTAGGTGGCGCCATATTGCGAAGCACCTGCAGCACCGCCATTTTCTGAAAGACAGAGAATAAAATGGTGCACAGTTTGAGCACGACAAAACGTTCGTATAATTTTCATTTTCGGTGTACACTTTCGGAAACGCAGAAATTCCAGCGACAGTTCGAGTCGCGTTATCTCAAGCGAGCAAGAAATAAAGCCTTAAATCACCGGGCTGGAGGGAAGGAGTTCCAAACTTTTCCGACAACCGAATAATAAAATCCCCATTCGCGCTGTACATCTCACGGAAACAAGAACTCCCACGTAAGACCACTTGAGACCCGACGTCGGATTAATAAGAAGAGAATACCGAGCGTTACGCGGTCCAACGCAGTTTTATTAGCCATTAATGGTGGGGGGGGGGGGGGTGGAGAAGGGCGGGTGCACGTCGTCCCGTGGGAATTCTTTTCGATCCCTTTGTCCTGTGGCGTCACAATGCCGTTTCGTCGGGTGGTGTGCTGCTAAGTAATCGCATTGTTCTACGGGAATATGTCCGGCGAGGTTCCTCGCGGTCTGTGAGTCAATTAATGGCGCGACCGTTCGAGACAAAAGAAATCTTCCTCGAGTGGGCTGTACCCTGCCCCCCCCCACCCCCCCGAACCGTGACCTACCACCTTGGGGGTCGTAAACAAAAGCGGGTCGGCAAACAAAGTTGGTAGCGAAGGCAAACACGATACCCGCCCTTCAAAGTGTCGCGCATAAAGTTGAAGTGCAAGGTACAAGTTCAACCCTCCACCCCCTTAACGTTTCCCCTACCTCCTTCCGACGACCTTCGATCCGCGCAGCAGAAACTAAAAGTATGATATTCCACCGGTCTGAAACTGTGCTCGGTAAAATACTACTGGGAAGAAACAATAAAGATACTGTTAATCCACCAGCGATTATTTCGAATTTTTTATAACATTACCTACCGAAAGCATATTAATAGGATTTTCAATAATTGTGCTGCACCAAAAAAAGCACAGAAATTTTCTTTTACATTACAATCTTAAATGAAACTATTAGATAACGTTATTGGAGGCGACTTGTTAGGTTACAATAAAAATTGCTGTTGCTATTAAGGGTTCTATGAAAAAGTGTTTAGCCATGTACCATAGATATTTTAAAATTATACAATAATAACCGGTCGGTAATGTGTTAAGAGACTTTGTAGACTTTGTAGTCACTTAATCTAATACTTATAATTTGGGATTATGTACTATCAGAAAAATAATGTCTCAGCTTCCTTTCGGTACATCAATGAAATCTTCTATATAATAAAAATGAAATGCTGTTCGTTGGTCACGACATCACGTGAGAACGGCTGGACCGATTTGGCTAATTTTTCTTTCTAAATGTTCCTAATAGTCCAAATGAGGTTTTTAGGGAAAGAAAAATTGGAAAAGTTGCCCGGAAAAATGGAAAATTCGGGAAAAAATGATAGTGTTTTTTTCTATGAGATTTTTGTATAAACTCAAAACCATAACTCACGATTCGAACGATGGATATGCATAATTCTTTTTTTGTTTGGTTCCTTACAGTTCTGGAAAAGCTTTCAGAAAAAAAAATTCGAGACAATCACAGAGTAAAGTAGGAAAACTCGGACAAACAGCAAAAATCATAATTTTTGAAACGGTGCAAGTATTATTGGTTCCCAATAAGAAAAACATTGATGTCCACGAATTGAATTTCAAGATTCAAATTGAAATTGCTTCACAAACAAATTTATTAAAATTGGACAGGACAACGTCTGTCAAATAAATCTTGAATAAACATATCCAACCAGAGAAAACGAAAAAAAAAAACACAAAAAAAACACTGGTTCCTCGTAAAAATCACCTAAAATCTCGATAATAAATGAAAATATGAAAATAAAATTTCTCTTCAATTTTTTTTTTTAATCTTATCACTGTTTACTGTTACAGCTATTTGTACCATAAATGCAAATGTTTAATATTGGGTAAATGGTGGGCGCGCATTGCCAGCGTAGGATTAATGGAAATTCTATTTGAAGCGTTTCATTTTACAGGTACACGTAATTAAGTGTGCAAATTAACTCGTGGCTCTCATGGTGAACGAATCGAACTTTGAATTCGAATTTTTCAATCGTTGTATTGATTTCGTGTTAATAAATATACGAAAAAAGGGCACGAAGTTTACAATATTTCCGCGTGAATATCAAATTGTTGTTGATTGTTGGAAAAGACCAGCCTCGAAACGCAGAATGCCGCTTTAAATGGCGGGACACGGGCTCGAAAAGTGGCTGCGAACTGGCGGCAACGTATGTGTACGTTTTCCACGGCAAGTTCAACGATAAATCTTCTCTTATCGAGGCTCGCGTGTCCGCGTTTCTGTAAGAGCGCGCGCGCGCGCCCACACGGAGGGTCGGACGTGTGAATGGAACGGACACCAACCGAGAGACAGCGGAATCTGTTACAAGTTACAACCGGCCTGCGAGGATCTCTCACCCCTTCCGTAAACCCGATGTGGAAATAATTTCAGTTATGAAGTCGTTTATCGTCGGCAACCCTCTCAATAACGAAATCTCCTCGACGTGCAAACCCGTCAGCACGGAGAATTCCGCGCGAACTACCGGAAACCAGGATTTTCGATGGTCCATACCCCTCGAGCGACTCGCGTTCCGCTGGGATTTAAGCGAATTAAGTCCGATCTCCAACGATCGTGTCTCGTTGACATAGTTTCTGTATTTCATAAGTGGCGCCATGCCTCGCCGAGAGGGAAATTATAAGACGCGAGCGCTTTTCAAGGGAATCTCTTTGATCTTTCATCGGATTTTACTGCCCGTTTTGGTTTGCTAGATCGTATCTTTTTTTTGCTTCACTTTTGGATTATGCAACATAATCATAGGATCAAACGAGCCTATACCACCTTTCCGTGAAAGCTCATTAATTTCTCCTTGTATTTTTTCTTGTAGTCAGGCATTCTTATAAATAAAGCCTTGTTATAATTTATCTTGTCTTTTGAGCGCTATGCGAAGAAACGTTCTTGATGCTTCGACACAACGAAACAATATGAAAATAAAGGAATAAATATAATAAAAATCATATGCTGTTCGTTGGTCACGACATCACGTGAGAACAGCTGGACCGATTTGGCTAATTTTTTTCAAAAAATGTTCGTAATAGTCCGAATAAGGTTTTTAGGGAAAGAAAAATTCGAAAAGTTGCACGGAAAATTGGAAAATTCGTGAAAAAATGAAAGATCATAACTCACGATTCGAACGATGGATAAGCGTGATTCTTTTTTTGTTTTCTTCGTTATGGTCCTGGAAAAGTTCTCACTACAAAAAATCGAGACAATTACAAAGGAAAATCGAAAAAATCGGGTAAACTGCAAAAATCATAATTTTAAGGAAAGAAGAATTGGAAAAATTGCCCGGAAAAATGGAAAATTCGGATAAAACTAAAAGTGCTTTTTGAAACGTATTTCAATATAACAAAAAAAAAACGAACGTCGCTGCTTTTAATCAATATTTCAATTAGGAATTTACATTATCGACGTGTGTTTGCATAATCGTCATTATCACAATCCGCCAGTTAGTTAATTTCTATTCCAATACATAAATTTATATTACTGGTTAACATGCTTAAACAAATTTATTAATAAATAAATTTATTAATAAAGGACAAAGTCTGTCAGGTCAGCTAGTTCAGATTAAATATGCGCTGAACGTTGTGATGTGAAGCATGACAAGCATGACTACGATACTATCATCTTCGAACGTGACATATAAAATAATTAATTATATATTTTTAAATTGTTCAAACGTTTCTTTATTCTGCAGAATTCTGGAAATTGTGACGATAGAACAGATCCAGTCCGGTTTATTTTTACCTGGTTAAATTTACCAGTTTCACAGGAGCATCTTACGTCGTTTCAGCACCAAATAACGGCTACAGACGCCGTCAGAAGACCGTCTCTAACAGCGTTTTCATACCAAACCCATACAAGCGGTACGAATTAGTTATCGCACGAGAATAGCTCGAAGTTACCACCTTGTCGGCGACGTCCTCTACATAGCTAATAAGGCTGCCAAGACACAGGAGTGCTGATGGACCATTGATTACCTATCAACCAGCTATTAATGTTTACGTTCGAACTATCAGAACCAACTGCATGCTCATCAATATCTGAGGAGAACACGCTTCTCGCCGTTTCTCCAGCGAGAATTCAGTAATGCCCCGATAGATGTGAAAACTCCAAAACTACAATAGCACTCGTATTAGTAGAACCTTGTTCTTAATCATTGTTCCGTGAACCGTTTAACACTGGAGAGGTTCCATTGAGTCGTACTTTCCATGACCAACTACGAATCAAACTGCACCGTTTTAAAAAGTCTTTTTATAGATAGATAGATAGAATAGTTTATTCCCTTTGCGGGGTACAACTGCGGACCTCTGCTCCGCTTACAAGGAGAACATACAAAAAAAAAATAAAAGATATACATAAAGAATAAATAACAAAAAAAATAAACAAATCATCCACTTCTCTTAATCTGTATTTCGACCTTAAAAAGTCTTTTTATATATTCTTCTATTTTTTTTGTCTTTTTTTTTTTAATACAACGCAAGATATAGTAATACTGATCGTACTACCCAGTACTTAGTAAGACCTGCGTTCAATTTCCGCTAAGATTTATCTTTTTCTCCTAAACGCACAGTTGTTTTATTAATTTTTTTTTTAAGTTGTATTGTCATCCAGTTCTGAAGAGGAAACATATTCAGTTGATACAAATCGATTTTGATGAAACTTATGTGAGATATAGTTCTTCGAAAAATATTTGACACGTGTTTTTTTATCGGTAACCACCCACTCTGAAGGGGTGAAAACAGCCCTCAAAGTTGGGGGTCAAAATCATATTTATTAAGATATCTAACATGTAATAATGTAATAAAGATATGTAACATGTATAGGAAAAAGTTGTACAAAACGTTGAAATCTATAACATATTTAAATTTCATCAAAATCTGAGTGGAAACCCAACTTCTCAATAATTACCGTCAGAATTCCTTCCTCGGCACGCCAGGTGAAAGACTATCTTTCATTATGCATAATTATTGTTAAATGGCAAAAATAAAGAAAATCCTGAAATCCGTATCCCCTATTTTGGATCAAAGATCGCATACCCAAATTTACGTTAAAATTAACTAAGAATAGATAGAGAAACTGCAAAAAAACATCAAATTTTTAATAAACAAAAAACGTTTGTTAAAATTTTCTTGCACGATTACTTTTTCCATTAAAAACACACATAGTTAAAAAGAATCGAATTTTTTCGACCACTGGTTTCCGAGATATCGCAGAAAATATAGTTTTGCCTCCCCCAACTTTGAGGGTTGTTTTCACTCCTTCAGAGTGAATGGTTGCCGATAAAAAAAACACGTGTTAAATATTTTTCGAAGAACTATATCTCACATAAGATTCATCAAAATCGGTTTGTATCAAACTGAATACGTTCCCTCGTGAGCTATATAAAAAGTTTCAAGTCTCTAGCTCGTCGGGAAGTGGTTGAAAATTCGATTTTTAAAAAAATGCCACGATTACGCCAGTGAAAGGTTCCCAAAGGTACAATTAAAAACAATTGAATAAACAAAAACCTCGCGTTCCATCAACATTCCTTCCCAGCCGCTGAAGGGGTACACGCAGGAGAAGCGGGGACAGATATCACGCACATCTCTTCCGCAGACATCGAGGCATTACTGTATCCATCCTGTAGCTCACGTCGGATCTCGGGTTTGTTTCGGGAATCGAATACTCGATTTGGACGTAAAAAAGTACGTGTGTAGCGGGATCCTCGGTTGTTTCCGTGGACAGAGAGGAGAGGACGAGAAGGAAGAGGAGGAGGAAGAAGAAGAAGAAGAAGAAGGGTCCCAACGGTAACGATTTCAGGATCCTGCGGACTCTAATGTTCCCGGGGATCAGATCGCCGAGTCAGAAAGGATGGACTTTAAAGAAGCGACGAGACAGCTGCACAGCCACCTCCGAAGAAAACGATTTGATGCGGGGATAAAGCGGTTAGGCCCCTATCCGTCCTCTATTCCTCGGTCTCTCTTCGTGTTCCACCATCCGTGCTTCTCTCCGGGTTCGACAACGATGCTGCTATCTGCGCGTCCGTGCTTTTTCTTCTGGTTCGAATGGGAAGGGAGATGTGTATCTCTGAAAATAGGATTGGTGCGGCACGCATTGTGCCGAGGACACTGTCTCTCCAGCTTCTCCACCTACCCCTCCTCCCTCCATCTACTCCACGCTCGTATTTATAGTCCTCGGCTTTTCCGACGTGCTTCGCGCCCTACGACCGCTTAATTCGACCGCTCTGCAAGAATACAATTCCACCAAGAAGACCGCTGTGCAGAGAGAACGAGGAACGCGTGAATAGTTCGGAAACGCGACGAGAGAACCAGGTGGACCCCGGTGTCTCGCTACTTGTGTCAACTTTTGTGGCCTTTTACTGCGCCCCATGGGGCCGCAATTCACCAGCTTTCCCATTGATCACTTGAAACGAAAACACCTCGCCGTACCTTGCCAAGAAAGTGCCAGATCCTTGGATCACCGGTTTAAACGGAACTCTGTAGTCTTGTAGATTTTCTTACTCCGATTTAGGGAATAGCTCGTCTGCCTAGTCCATGTTTGTAACTACACGATGCTTCGGGCCATTCACAGATTTTTTTTTTAGAAGATAAATCAAAACGTAGATATATTAATATACGTTATTCATAATGCATCAGGTATTCCTTTAACACTGGAACTACCGAGCACTAAACGCAGTTGGCAAACATTGAACTTATAATAACGACAATACAACATTTATTTCGATTTCGTGCAAGTTTTATTTAAATATGTACTCCAACAGAGAAGTTGACTAAAGAAATTTCTCGAAAAAACACATTTACACTTTTAATATTTCGAATCGAAGACAGTTCGCACCAGTCATTTATTATTATTATTTATTATAGACGGACTGAAGCCCTTTTACATAATAATATACAATAAATAAATAAATTTTTTACTAAATAAACAAATTTAGTTCGGTAGTTCTAGTGTTAATTTAATTGTTAGAAATGGATCCATACTACTTGCTGGAACATGCTAAATCTTGCAACGCTATCTCAGACCGATTTTAAGTGATTCGAACTCATTCATGTTAAATCACGGTCGTCTCGGCGAAATTTGAAATAGTGGAAAAATACGTATAGCACACTGTTTGTAACGTGATAAAATTACAAAAGCGAGAGATAAACTCTCATTTGATTCCTTCAAACTCCCTCACCCCTCCCCGTTAACATCAACACCGGAGTGAACACTATCGAAAGACAGCAATTAAGGAAACTCGAGGGCAGACAGTAAAATCCGGGCAATTAGTTTTCCTTGGAATTTAATAGAGCCTCCGCCAGCGAGCAAACAGCTTTTGAGCCGCGCTGCTATTTTTTCATACTGAATAGACGAAGGAATAACCGAGGCCCTCATTCCGCTGAAACAACAAACTCTTTAAATAACTGAAGAACTCCCCGACTTCGCGTTATCCACCACCGGATGTTTCGCGGATCAGGTAGACATACAATTTTCTTTCTACACTCGTTCGTAATGTAAATCCACGGTTATCAATTTATAGCTTCACCCCTCCTCCCCCTCGGACCCTGTCCTTTTCCACCCTGAGGGTCTACTTAAACCGACCGCTTAATAAGACGGACTCACGAATCAAATCCTTAATTAAGCTTTTCTCTCGACTATCTCATTTTCTCTGCGCCTCGCGCTCTTGCCTGTTCTCTCCGCGGAGCTTTTGCATTTATCAGATGATTACGGAAAAAGTTGTGCACGTCTTCCACACGTGTCTACGGTCCAGAAGGAAACACCGAGAAGCTTCTAAATCCGACGGAACCGTGTTCCGAAGTCGGAAACCGCGATAAACGTTAAACAAAGAAATTAGACGGGGCCGTATAGGGTTCCCGTCGGCCGTAATTCATTCTGTAGAAAGACAAACGAGTCTGCCCGAGTGAACAGGGCCGTGCAAAGCCGCGTGAAAAAAGTTCCCCGCGCGGTATTAAACTAAACTAAACTAAACCGTCCGGGACGGGCGTTTTCCCTCGTCCGGTCGCGTTCTTTTCGCCGTGCGCATTTGTGGCCTATTTTCACAGGCCACGGTTTTTAATGCGGCCGTTCGCGAGGAATACCTTTTCTCCAGCCATGAGGAAACTAATCGGAGCATGTACCGAGAGAGAAAACAAAAAATAGAGAAAGAGCGAGTGAGAGAGAGAGAGAGAGTGAGTGCGTCCAGGTGCGTCGTGATTTACCAACGAGCGGTGGAAGTCGATCGGTTCAGAAAGTGGCCGGGTAGAGACCCGGGGATCGGTCCCCTCCGTTATTAAAATTTCTCACGAGTCTCTCTTTCTCTCGCTGGTCTCGCTTTCTCTTTCTCGTTGCCCCTGTCGACCTCTCTCGGCCTTCATCCCTCTTTATGAACGATAAAACTACGGTACGAGGAGAAAATGCCACTGCCGCCGATAATCGTGCTTCGCCACGGTCTTCTGTTGTATTAGGGATCGAAAGAGAGAGAGAGAGAGAGAGAGAGAGAGAGAGAGAGCGAGAGATCTCTCTCTTTCTCCCGCTATCCGTACATCTTTCTCCCTCGGCTCCAACATCGCCGCGAAATCGATTCGGAAACAACGTTCGGTATCGGAACGGCTGATCTCGCCTTTCATTGCGGGGGGTGTAAATAAAACCGTCTCCGGGGTTGATCGGACTCGTCGAGAGAGAAAGAAAAGACCCCGGCAAATGTACCGTGCGGTGCTCGAACCGCTCGTGTCGTCGCTATTAGGCTGTTGCACCCTAAATACCGCCTCTCGTCCGCGCCGTTTCAAAGCCCGTTGGCTTTTTAAGTGCTCCACGGCACCGTGAGCCACCGGAATTTCTGCTACTCTTGCATCCGCTTTTGCGAATCCACCGTTCTCCAACTCGCGAGAACACCGGCTGATCCGAAGGTCAATTTTTGTCGGGAGAGAACGTTGTTCTCATGAATGTTGTCCGCTTGAACGTTGTCCTCTTGAACATTGTCCTCTTGAACGTTGTCCTCTTGAACGTTGTCCTCTTGAACGTTGTCCTCTTGAACGTTGTCCTCTTGAACGTTGTCCTCTAGAACATTGTCCTCTAGAACGTTGTCCTCTAAAACGTTGTCCTCTTGAACATTGTCTTCTTCATCGTCGGTCCTCTAGTACGTTGTCCCCTTGAACATTGTCCTCTAGAACGTTGTCCTCTTGAACATTGTCTTCTTGAACGTTGGTCCTCTAGAACGTTGTCCTCTTGAACATTGTCCTCTTGAACATAGTCCTCTTGAACATTGTCTTCTTGAACGTTGGTCCTCTAGAACGTTGTCCTCTTGAACATTGTCCTCTTGAACATTGTCCTCTTGAACATTGTCCTCTTGAACATTGTCCTCTAGAACGTTGTCCTCTAGAACGTTGTCCTCTTGAACATTGTCCTCTAGAACGTTGTCCTCTTGAACATTGTCTTTTTGAACGTTGTCCTCTAGAACGTTGTCCTCTTGAACATTGTCTTCTTGAACGTTGGTCCTCTAGAACGTTGTCCTCTAGAACGTTGTCCTCTTGAACGTTGTCCTCTTGAACGTTGTCTTCTTGACCGTTGTCCTCTAGAACGTTGGTCCCCGAGAACGTTGGTCCTCTAGAACGTTGGTCCTCTAGAACGTTGGTCCTCTAGGACGTTGGTCCTCTAGGACGTTGGTCTTCTAGAACGTTGGTCATCTAGGACGTTGGTCCTCTAGGACGTTGTTCTCTAGAACGTTGTTTATCTACTGTTTTTCTCTAGAAATCGTTCCATAATTGATTGCCGAGTTAATAGCTGTTTGTATCTCTGGATAGTACGAATAGTTCCGTCCCTCGGCATGGTTAAAATTAGACAAAGTGGATGCCGAACTTTAAGCCGGTGTTGTTTTCCGTGTTTCGTCGTTCGACGACGATTTTAGAACGGACAGAGCTCGAAGAAAGTTCGAAACGTAAAATATGGAGAGAGAGAGAGAGAGAGAACGGCAGTGTCGATGTTGAACGTGGAATACGAAGAGAATAGGCAAGCGAGCGCGCCGGTGTTGAGAACGCGCGGAGAGAATAGTTTTGCGAAATGAAAGGGAATATTTTTCTCTCTCTCGAGCTTCGCCATTTTGTCAGTCCCGGTTCCCTTTTTATAAAAACCGATTCAGATCGCTGGGAATTCAGACTGATTATCCACTTGGAAGTTCGGTGCACTCGTAAAGAGAGAGGCAGTCTAAGAGAGAAAGAACCTAACACGCTATGGACGCGTATTTTTCTCATCGTTCTACGCGAAGCGGTGTATAGACGACGCTATTATAGATCGATTTTCTATCTATAAAAATTGTACCAGCTTATTAAATGTAGATCGGCCAGGTCTCAATTCAGGAAATTCCTGCTGCCGGCTTTTCTGCATAAAAATACCTCGCTCGAGGCTCGGGGAAAAATACGAACGACCATTGAAACCCTTAAATTTTAATGCTTCTCGACTGCTGAAAATAATGTACTCTTTTAATAGTGGCTTTCCGAGGCGTCCTCTTTCTCGTTTGCCAGATCATTTCGCGTCCGGACACGTTTTTAACAATTGCTTTCACAAAAAAAAAGTCTAACTAAATCGTATTAGTATACTCCGGGTGTTCGTGCAAATTGAAAAACGTTCACATTTCCGAGAAAAAAAAATTGCTACACGAAATTTCGGGTTTCCCGTGGACAGTGCGGGGTCGGTGAGCCCGGCGGAAAATTCAGCGATATTAAATGTTGTTCGCGGGACAACAGAGGCAATCTGCGACGCGGAGCGCATACATCGGGCATTATTAATCAGACATTTGAACTGGAGCAGGCAAGTGTTTGTCGACGAGCAAGTGGACGCGCGCATGATTTATGAACTCGCCCCGATACAGGCTGGTCGGGCCGCGTCGGCCTGGTATATCGCGACGTCGTTAAATTTCAACGATTCCTCGACGAGACCGGCCACATCCGTCAGACTTGCATGAACCAAAATTTCATTCCGCGGCTGAGTGAAAGAGAGAGAGAGAGAGAGAGAGAGAGACGAAGAGAAACGGTGGCGAGAGACTTGCATACCGTCGCGTACTTAATACCCGGGGCCAGAGCAATATAAGCCTCCTGTTAATAACCGGTGCGAGTATTTCGGGGGGAGGGGGGATTGTGGGTGGCGTCCATGGCCAGTTTCCATCGGCAGGAAAAATAGTAATATCCCCGTCAAGGGGTAAAGTAAGGGTGCATTTCATTAACGGGGGTCTCTACCAGAGAGTTAACGGGATTAGAAGTGTACCTCCCCCACACCTCCCACCCCCCTCTCTCTCTTTCCCCCCCGTCGATACGAGGAAATTAATTATGAAGTTCGAGACCGTTTCGACGGCGAACGTGATCCGATGTATTCAACAGCTCCGTGGAATCGCGACTCCCTCTCCACAATCACCGATCGTGGACAACGACCGACGATAAGCCAGTGAACCGTGCACGCTTTTGTGCTCGCTGATTTTTCCGAATTACTCGCGACGATTGATCTCGCGGACGTTTTAATGACCGGACGCACGGCGGGCACGGTAATTGAAAGATATTGGAAAGAATATCGTTGTCAGCGTAACTTAAAGGTTAGATTTAACTAGGAAGAATGTTAGTTTAGTTTACGTGCAGACCCGATGGCCATGGCAAGGTTTATTCTTATATTTTGAAATAGGAACAGTATTTTGGAAACCACAGGTGTGACGATTGTTTCTATTGGAATATATTCATTATGTAAAAAAGAACAAGTGTGTATGAGCAAAATCATGTTTTCTCGCAGAATGGTTCCCGAAAGTGTCCCAATCACGCGTAACTGTTAAACAATCGCTAAATCATGCGACCCGAACCAGCCCGGTCCTAATCAAAACGATTGCATTAACGTTTCAACCGGTCAACTACGATCCGTAATTATTTCGTTTGAGCGGGCCTCGAGGCCGCCCTTTGACACCGGGCCAGCGATACTTTATTCAAACGTTTGAATTATATTATTATCGATCCTACCGAGCTGGAGCAACCTGCTGTGTAAAATTTCCTAAATCCGCTAAATAATACCGGTGCCAGTAAAGTTTCCCGGGCAACGGTTTATCAAATGTGTCGCGATAAATCACGGTGGGACGCGGAACGCTGATAATGTTACGTGCATAAGTCTATTTCGCGCTATTGGCCCGAGTTTCGTACACCGTGCGAAGATCACGAGTTACCTACAAGGCTAAATAGCACAGGAGCAAAAGGGACTAGACAGCTAGCCGTAACTAATCTCCTCCAGTAGCTACGTACTCGATGTTTACAATTGGACTGCTGGTGTTTATGCAATTTTCAATAAAATAGAATCTTATTTTCTGTCTATCTTTAAATTCTATCATATTTTATATCCTAGGATTTTTTGAAAATTTTCAAAAGCCATAATTGCATAAAGATTCAAAGTACATTTATGATAATACACTTTATCACGAATTAAATTTCTTATAAAACAGTAGAGCATCGATTATCCTAACCTCCGAGGGAAAAGTCTTTAATACCCGGACACGCGTCAGATGTAAACAGCTCAGTCCAAGCGGATCCATATGTTACATTCTATCGTACGAATTAATGAAACTTGACTGTAGTATTATAATCGAGTAGCACTTCTAATATTCAAGCAGTCGCGTTTCCCTGTTCCGTTCGGATAATCGAAGTACTCGCTACTGTACAGCTGACTGGCCGCTGTACTAGCAGCTAGCGAGTCATTGAACGAACCACACGGAGAGACAGAGAGAAAAGTGTAAGAGTGAAGAAGAGGGTGAAAAGTAGGGTTGATAAAATGATCGTACTTACACTGACGGACGTGGAGTCTCAGTACGTTTCCCCGGAGTTGTGCACATCGACCTGGACCACCGTCGATTTCACACACACATGGGGTCGGCGCGGATCCTGGCGGGTCGTCCTTCGTCGTTTGTGAACGGTGATCAACTAGCACATGCACGTTTCACCCGGTCCGGCACAGATAGACAGAGAGACTGAGGCCGAGAGAGATGCCGGTCCGCGAAACCAAAGGGATTTCCCCGAATTACTGCTCAGCCAGCCACGTGACCGGCCACGGTGAACTCTTGGAATCTTTGAGAGAGCCGAGACGTAGAGAGGCAGAGCTGGCAGAAGTTCTCTCAGAGAACACGGTCGTTTCCGGCTACGGACCAAGTTGCCTAGGCTCTCTGGAGCACGTCAATCGACGTGCCGGTTGCCGTTGCTACTGCTGCTGTGACTGCTTCTGGTGCTGGCGATGGTGATGGTGCTCGTTGGAAAAAGATATTCGAGTCGGGACGGTGCATCACGGCCACGACGACGTTCCCGTACATACACGCTCTCGGACCTCGTCCGGATGGACGGCCGAATGAAAAAGTTAAGGACGTACTTTGCCGCGGCGAGAGAAACTAAAACAAAAGGCGGGAGGGGTTGCGCCGATGGAGCAGAGAGCGGGTCGGACAAGGAGGGACAGCGAAACGGATCAGGGATAGAGAGACATACAGAAAATGAAGGATAGATAGAGACAGAAAGAGAGAGAGAGAAAAGACAGAGATAAAGAGAGTAGAGAGAAAGAGAAAGAGAAAGAGAGAGAAGGAGGAGAGGACGAAAGACCGCGGTTTCTCCCTGAGATTTCGAGCTGCACTGCAAACGGGAACAGTCAGTCCTCACTGAATCGCAGTTTGGCTACGTACTCGCGGCTGAGAGACTTTTGGGTCTGCGCAGTTGCTCGCTCACCATTTCCCACCACCATCCCCGTATATGCAACCCCACCACCATCGTCGACAACCACCACCACCATCGATGCCCGACGACGCCGCGCCGCCACCACCACCACCACCACCATCCAGCTAACCCCAAACCCACCATGGCTGGCTCCTCTTCTCTCTCGGCGCGGCGAGGCACGGCGGCTCTCTGCAACCCTAACCTGCAGCCGAGAGAGGCAGCGCCCTAAACTCCGCCTGGCGAAAGCTCCAAGCCACGCGTGAACTAGAGATTATTCTTACTCGCCCGAAAATTACTACCAACAAAGTTAGCCTCGAGATTAAATCTCCGTGCATGTGCGCCATTCGCAGTGTATGCACTCGGTGACAATAGTGCATCCCCTAGAACCACCGTCGCACACATACATACCTACGTGCACGCCTCCGCACCCCTGCCGGGCACCGGAAGACTTCCTTGATTCATGGGAGATTTGTGTTGCGGCGAATGTCTCGGGACCGGTCCTTCAAACTACGCCAGCTGACTACGTGATTAATTGCATCGCTGCGTTCTGTCGATCAGAATCGTCAACGGTCGAACGTATCCACTCTTTTTCTCCAACAAACCAGCTTCAGCTTCTTAGACTGCGGATTTTTATGCAAAATAAACATTTTGCATAAAGAAACACGAGCCATATGCAAGTCTCTTCTTTTCCTGCAATAATTTTAATCAGACGAAATTAATACATCGACGATCTTAATTTTATTTAATTCTTCTATTGTTTTATATATGGTTTACCTACTCGTGTTCGTCATCAATGCAGAAAATCTGCAGTCCAATCGTGATACATCTTCTTTTCCTGTAATAATTTTAATCAGACGAAATTAATACATCGACGATCCTAATTTTATTTAATTCTTCTACTATTTTATATATTGTTTACCGACTCGTGTTTGTCATAAATACATAAAATTTGCAGTCCAATATCGTGATACACGTCAATTGACTAAATTGTGTATGTCATTAATTACCTTGAAATATAATTCTATTTTGTTGTTGTCGATATGGAGCCATTGGAAAATACATGCAAACATTCAGTAAATCATGTTTCATTCTTCTTATAAAAATAAATATGAACATCAATGAAGTTTTAATCGCTTCAATACATCAAGACAAATGCACGATACATTCAGCGTTCAAATTGTATATTCTCAATCCAGGAGAACTGATTTGAGTATTCTGAGAGACTAAATATATGTTGTTTTGTTAATGCTCCACTGAACGGCGACTTTGAGGTTAATCGTGTAAAATCAGATTCTTTCACGTCTACGCGTAGCCCCAGGAATGTTTGAGGGTTCTAGGAACACTTTGGGCTGTTCACACCTTCCTGCTACGTGTGAAGAGTTTTACGGTCATAGCGGAAGTTTGTGTCGACAGAGCAGCGTTTACGTGTCTCACATTAACGCTTATGTTAATAGGTGGCGGTAAACGTAATTCTTCGGAACGATAATTTTGGTATAATAAATGGCGTGCCATCGGCGAGATTACAATGAAAAATGTACGGAGGGCAAAAATGATGAGAGAAAATAAGAATCACGGTGGAAAACCACGAGGCGAAATCTCTGTCGCAAGAAATTTCCCGCGTTGAAAGAAAAAGAATGTTCGCCAAAGTCACGCTTCCGAAAGTTCGTTGCTCCGTACATGTTGTCTCCGCACATTCTGCGGAACGTTGGCCGCACGCCAAAGTCATTCTCACATAATTCCAGGGTAGTATAAGCGCCAAAAAATACACGAGACTTATGACTGTAATTCCGCTATAAATCCATAACCGGAGAGAATAATTGCGCCCCGCGCTCCATTCTTACAAATGAAACCATTAACGTGACCGGGCTTAATTAAATTTGATAGGTTCACGTGATAATTCCTATCGCTTTAATTCACCAGGATCGCGGAAATATACCGTTGGAAAGACACGTGTGTGCATTTGCCTCCATTTCACCCGCTGATGATATGATAATGCGAAATCATACGTTTTGCTAATTAACCAGAGAGACAAACGGATATACATACCGTGGCCCGCGAAGCAAAAATAATGGAGAATAATTTATTCGTTTCGTATAACCTGCGTATTGCGACGTTAATGATAATGCCCAGGTCCCCCTTTTTTTGCGAGTGAATTAAGGTTGGAAAAGATAATAACACGCACACACACACATGCTTCTTATTATCGAGAGGGGGAAATGTTGTGTTATTTGATGCAAATGGAACATCAGCGCCATCTGCCGGCGGATAAATTAACCATGTAATTTGATCGAACGTCGATAAAGGTATCGCTCATCTTTCTGCCACGGTCGCAAATGTTTCAAGGTTTCAATCACGTTCAAATAAATGTTTCAAAAGGATGGGTACCTCGTAATCATTTTCTATCGTATACTCTCGTTAAATGAATACCGCCAAAAGACCGAATAATTGCACCATCAGAGAAATGATACAGGAAATAATCGTGTTCGTTGATACAGAATATTAGTTTATGGGGTATCGAATATTGCAGTATAATATATTCATAGATTTTCACTGTGCCGACTAGACTCCATTATCCATATTGGAAATATTAATGCGAGGGAATTTTTAATTCTCAAATCAACCAAATATCAAAGTCAATGGCACGACCTTAAAACATTGATAACCACATTTACTCCGTCATGAATAAACAGCATGG
Organism: Lasioglossum morio; assembly: GCA_916610235.2. Classification (NCBI taxonomy): domain Eukaryota; kingdom Metazoa; phylum Arthropoda; class Insecta; order Hymenoptera; family Halictidae; genus Lasioglossum; species Lasioglossum morio. The sequence goes on from OU744323.1 coordinate 2,792,635, forward strand.
CATTAGACGGAAATAAAATTGATGTGCGTAGAAAGCCTCGTACAGCGTGCAGAACACGTTGTTAAATATGCGCATCGATTAATTCTAGTGTTATGTCAGGATAAAATATTTTTACAATTAACCGGATCGTTCCAGATCGTGACCGGAGTTCAATGAAATAACTGCAATATATGCATTAACGCTGAGAAACACTTAAAAAATATTTTATATGCTCAAATCCATAATTGGGATTACAATAAAATCTTGTTTTTTTATATTTAACAATTTCTCGTGTCTGTATTTCATTAAGCGGAACTGCTGGGACTTCCGGTTTCGTGGAGACTTCGAAGTTGCATCGCACGCCATTGACAGTCTCGTCGGAGCTATGGTGCTCGAAAAAAGGTTCAGTTAAGCTGTCCTCATCTAAAGTGGGAAATTAATCTCTGGCGATAATTCAAAGCCACGTTATCGGGGAACCTAATGTCAATTGCAAAGTTAATCGATGCATGCGCGTTCTCTCTCTCTCCCTCTCTCCGTCTCTCTCTCTTTCTCTTTCCCTCTCTCTCTCTCTCTCTCTCCCTCTCTCTCTCTCTCTCTCTGCGAGAGATACGAGTGGGGTTGGCAGGTCGTTGTTCCTAGTCAAGATCATGAGATCCCTATTCCCGACATTTCGCAATGCTGGCGTAATGCCTGACCTCCGCTTCCAATTCTGCCGAATGCGATTCTTCAGAATTCGACATACTGCACTCATCACTCAATCACGCATTGACTACGTGAACAAACGGTTTCAGACGCACGAGTGACACGTACCATATCCAAGCCCTATCGATTTCCCATTGTCCTCCATAGGCATCCACTATGCATACACGTCCGCTGTATTATGCTGATTCGCGCAAAAATAACGCATTAACATAATTACCATACCAGATCCGCGGAGAAACTACGAATTTTTAGGTTGGAATCAACCGAACGCCAAAATCCAACACCCTTTGTGTCGTCAAAATACTCTGAACAATTAGAATTTCCATAATACACTGTTCAAGCATGATGGATGTCGATGTTACTATATATTTTTCATTAATTCGAATTTTCTACTTTATCGACTACGCGTAGTTCAATAACATTCATATTTTTTCTTCCAATTTTTATTTCATTCATTTCATGTCCTCTTATAAATAAAACTGTTCTTAATACGAACAACTATAAGTACAGAGTATAAACAAATATAATCATGCAAGGATTAGATTTGATTTAAAAGTCTTAACTAGTAAACAAAAAGGAACAATACGATTATATGTAATGTACATATATAAATGTTATCTTTTATCTCGATCGCCAATTTTAAATAGAAATTGTAATTTCAGCGCACAGGTTTGATCCTATGTAGTACGCAATTATATTCTTGAAGATGGCCTTAACCTAGACCGGAACGTTGAATTATTAATTTGTAAAACTGCTTAGGAAAATAGTAACATAGGATCGAACCTGTGCGCCGAAATTACAATTTAAATACTTTAATACTTCGATACTCGTCGTGAAATAGTTCAAACCTTCTAAATTGATTGATTCGTATCATCGGAGAAGAATATGAGGAATTGTTCAATGAATTCTGTAAAATAAATTGCGCGGCAGCGTTCGTGGAGGATTAAATTCGTTAATTACACGATCGCACGACGGAATTGGTCGCCCCATCTCTCGGACCGGTCCTTACCTAAGTTGTGCACCTTGAGTACGCACACGCGTGCACAGATATGTGTGGAATTCGTATAAACGCGAGGAGAAAATACGCGTGTCTCATTGCTGTCCGGGATTCGCGAATACGTGTTATCCAGTGACAGACAGTGTTCGCGACAGTGATTGACACGTAGAAGAAAAAGAGAACGCGGGAGGTCAAAATAATCTGCACGTTCTCGCTTCGTCGAAACTCCTCCCGTTATTGGACCTCAAGACCATTATTGCCAAAACTGGCGTTCGATGAAATTGATAGGACGCATGCGCGTGCGTGCTGTGTCACCAGTGTCTGATCGTCTCATTCACTGTTGATCGTTATCTCTTCGACGCTCCATGATAAAATTCTGTGATTTCTGCAAGAAAATAATCGCTTCGCGCGACGAACCGAAGAGAAAAGCGTCGTAGGTCCCCGGGGTCAAGGTAATTATACAATAATATAATTAAACGTAAAGAATTATCCTATTTCTATGTGTGTACTTATACGTGCAGGCACACGTGACGAAATCTGTTTACATCGAGCAGCAAAACAAACACGGCGAATCGATTTATTGATTTGACACTACGTTATCGAGTGCGCCGCGCGCTGTGTGGGAGATCGCGAGGCATTGTTAATAATTCCGGGCTATCTTCCGACACCGGTGGCCTATTGTTCTCGAATTTGCGTAATACATGAGATAATCGGCTAGCCCGTGGTCACGTGACGTGCCGGTGATAAGCGGAGTTCAGATTTGAATTGTTAAGTAATGCGTCGATAGGCGCGAATTAAACAAAAGCAACCCGCGCTTCGGAAGGGTTAGTTCGCAAGCGCATGCGTTACCAGTGTGTGTACGTTCGCGAGATCTCGCGTAATTTTATCGAATAAGTACACCGATAAGAATGTGTATCTAGATCGAACAGTATTCGTAAAACTGTTTGAAGTTCGCGGAGGAAAAAACTCGGTACTTGTTTTTATTCGTGTGAGAGAAATCAATTTTAACGAATAGTTGATTGTTTTTGATAAACAAAGGAGGTTAGGGTACTCGTTCTTAAGAGATCGTGGTCGAGAGCGGTTTGTTTTATTGAATGAAGGCTGTGTGAATCGTATGGGGGTCAAAAACACTGTGTAAACGTGAGTGCGATTGTGTGCGAGACGGAAAGGAGGGAGGTAAATATAACACCCCGTTGAAGACGGTCGTCGCGAGGCGAATGCGACGCAGAAAGAACGAGAGTGCGCGTCAGTAGGCTTTACCCTGACCTCGGTCAGACACGGTTTAATTTAACCGGGTCCCAGTAAACTCAGTTCAATCTATCTTTGCCCAGTGCCACGATCGTTCGCTGTTTAATCTCGCTACTACGGAAGGAAGGATACACCTTTTCCGGTACGTAATTTGTGGTTTTTTTCGTTCCCGGAAATACGTGACAATAGTCGCGCTGGTTCGTCAGCTGAAAATATGTCTGAAATCTAAGATTCTTCGTAGACGACACTATTTATTCTACGATTTAACGAAGTTTGTGTTGTTTGTGTACGCTGATGCCAACAATACGGAATGTGCACGTAGTGAAAGAAACTTTTCGGACAACCTAATAATGTATATTATTATATTAAGAGATTAAATATATTTTTGTTGTTAAACACGAGTGCGAAGCAGCAGAAGTTTTTCGTGAAATGTTTATCCAATTGATCTTTCGTCCCCGGTAATTGAATTCATTAAAGACGGCGTATGACTGTACCGGCACAATGATGAATTGGCTTCCGGCGATTGGATAAAGTCGTCAACGTTTCGAGAACGATAGGTTTCGTCCGAATAGTCTTTTCGCGGAATCTCCCTGAGTCATCGTTTCGCTTTGAATGTTTCAATAGGAGCACACGATCGTTTATAAATAACTGGGAATAAATCACGGCGGAGTACTAGTCGCAAAATAACATCCAACTAATTCTACGGAACAATTTTCGGAAAGGTTAGAATACAAAATTAATTTTGTACTTTACTCCCGCCGTCCACTATTAACGCGGAACGTTTTTATTTCGTGTAAACATCCGCAGCGTCTATTCGCAATATTCACGTTTCGAAAACCGGCAGCCACGTTCGCGAACTTTGAACGGTTTCCAACCGTTATTGCCCAACAACTTCGTACTACCCTATCCGATAACATTACTACACAGTTTCAAACTTCGCGAATCACGTCGAACGTCGTAGCTCCGCGTCAGCGAAAGAGCGTCGATGTTTCGTCCCGTCAAAAACAATCGAAATTACCAACGGCGATTTGCATAAATATCTATATACGCACCATACCGCCGTTTACATAATCGCGCACGTATGTCGTGCGAGGAGATTAGACTTCCGTACCCGTGAGTAACTTGTGAGCTGCAGCATCATTTTTCATATTCCGAGGCATTCGACGAGCGCCATTGATTCCTACGAATAAGAAACCTTAGGAAAATACAGGAGGGTAATATCCATGTTCCTTCAAACATGTATTCAGCTGACGACAGTGGCGCACCCAGGATTTAATCTTGGAGGGGGACGAGTTGAAGAAAATAATCTTTTCTTTTTAGCAAAAATGTATGTCAACAGTAGCCACACATATTTACTTATATATACAGGCTGGGGCATTTAAACGGGAACACCTAAATATCTCGGTTATTATTAATCGTACAAAAAGTCTCCATAGAATCAAGTTGTACTGTTTCAAGGGGCGAATTTGATGATGGTAAAAATGTTTTCTCAAGGTCAATTTTTTTTTACAATATTTCAAGGTCGCCGATATTTTTTTAATGAAATCATATATTTTGTTTGTTCATATTCTTATAGAGAATAAAATGATAAATTCGATAACCTATCATAATGAAACAGTACAACTTTATTCTGTGTGGATTTTGTTGTACGACTAATAATAATCGAGATATTTAGGTGTTCTTGTTTAAAATGTTTAGTTTTATATATAACATGTTCAAAAATCATCGAAATCGGGGAGGAAGCTTTCTTGTTTGTTTGTCTGTACGGTGGCAAATTTTGCAATTGATTTTAAACTAACTTCCTGATGAGCTAGATACTTGAAGTCGGTCACATGGCTCAGAACTGGATGACAATGCATTATTTTACGGTTTAGTTAATTTTTCAATGTTTTGTTTCCTTTTTCTTGAGGGGTGGGACTTGGCCACTGGCTTTGGACTCGGGAGCAACTCCAATGATGTTTGGGATCACGACGCGCGGGCGTCGGCGTGATATAAAGGATACGTTGTTTAAAAAAAGTCTGAAAGCAATTGATCCTCGCACGCATCGAGGCCTTTTCGCGTTTAGGGGACGGATTCAAAAACCGAAGATTTGTGGCGCCCAAAGGCCTGGCGAGAAATACAAGCATGAATCGAAAAGGGGGGGAACCACCTCTGGCAGGGTATAACTATTCACTTTTAGGGTGGATGACTATAGTCCCGTCTGAAAGCGAACTATACTCGTCCAGCTGAAGGGCCAGCGAAGCGTTCAAAGCATAGAATTCTAGCGGAAAGCCTTCCGTTGGGTTTCGCGAAGTTGACAGCTAGCCAGAGACGCACTGTGGAATTGAATCATGCTTCTGTCGCGATTGGAAATGTTATTAATTGTTCATATGTACAGGCTATCATTCTGTTTCGTTATACAATCTTTTTAGCTGTTCTTTCTCGTTCAATAATTTGTTTTACTCTGTCTCAACGAAAACAATTTTCATTTTGTATGTTAGGTAATTCTCTTTTTTTGTATAATCGTTCGAGATATTCAATGATCCTTTTATCTGACGGCTGCACGAGCAAAGTCACGTTACATAAATGGGGAAAACGTAACTTTTCGTAGAATCGTTAAAAATTTTGGTCATTTAGGTCGCGCGTTAACGATCTGTACTAGTTTCAATCGTTGAAATTACGCGTTTTCGTTGAACGGTTATTGCGATAACGAACGTGGTTACATTCGCAGTAAATTGTCACGATTGCGACACGCGGGGTACGAACAAATTCGAGCAAGATAACGCGTAGAGAAAAATATGTTCGGTTGCAGAAAAAATCGATCGACGTGCCAGAAAATTTCTTTCGCAATTTGGTCGCATTTGCAATACGTTCCGGACCCAGTGTGCGTCGGCAGGTTTCTTCGGCGGCCATTGGCGAGCGCGAAAACCTCCTCGACCGTTATTCCCCCATCTAATGAGGATGATTGCGCTCGGAATTTAATGCGTACAAATTACTTCCATTAGCTGCGTGTGTTTGATCGCCGGACCGATCGTAATAGCGGGGTTGTGGGTGGCAGTGCATCGGCAGAGCGAGCGCGCGAATAAATTCGTCTTCCGTAACGTTTTCACCGTTTCATTCGAATCCAGACCTTGTCCATTCGAATCGCGGGGCCGGACTGACTCGCGTTTCATTTGAAAAGACTTAATTTTCTTATCGATCGATTTGTTTGATCGTCGCGAGAGTTTCCGTTTCACCGAGACACGAGGTTCGCCGGGCAAATTGAATAATCATCGCGATTCGATGGAAACTGGTAGGAAGTTTTTTAAATTCCTGTTTCGTTGCCATTGTATTCCGAGAGAGAGGGAGACGGACAGCGTTGAAAGGGTGCTTTACGGAAAAGATTGAAGATCCTGGCTCAACGACCTGTGGCGCCGTACATTGTTGCACGGAATTACCGACCGTCAATTGCGAACTCCGTTCCTAACTGACAATTGCTCCACTTGCTTCGAGCCATTAGTACTCGCCGGTTATCTTGTTGGCAATGCACTACAATGAGCAACGTCGTCGCCGCCGCCGCCGCCGCTACGGCCCCGACGTAAACCGCGGTATTTTTCCCCTCTTTCTCTTCGCATACACTCACTGCTCGCCCGTAATTTCTACGGGGCCACGTGGTGCACCGGCTGGTGCAGTTAATCTGCGACCGAATGCACGTCTGCATTCTGCGACGGTATTGTTCACCATATTTGCTTCGAGTGGGGAAACTGGACTCGAGGAGGCTGCTCTCTACGTGAATACCTCTATCAAGATAAATACCGCACCGTCTCGATTAGCATTTAACGAGAATGTGAAATAAATAGTCGGTAGATATTGAGGGAGGAGGGGAGGAATGGATGGGAGAGGTGGAAAGATGGAGAGACAGTATGAATGAGAAAGTGGAAAGGGTTGTTAAGCGGCCGGAAGAGGAGGTCCAGGGATAGGAAAGGGGTTTTTGTGGGGGATGAATGAGGGGGCAAGGAGATAAATAAATAGTATGTAAGGTAACAGTTAAGTTAGTTAGAAGCTGTTGTAAATACATTTTTCTCTCTATATATAGAGGGTGGGGCGCCACATTTTACCATCTAGATTTACGTCATTATTATTACGCATAGCAAACAATGTTTCAGATGAAGTTGAATGGTTTTGAGAGGGGCACATTCTGATGGTACATTTTTTTGTAGGTGGACGTGTAAAAGATATATATGAAGGTAATTAATGTTTTCTTAAATGGAATTATATATTCTCCATTGCATCAGCTAATGCTCCTTCATATTCTTTACAAAAAAAGTATTAATCTATTTTTGTAAAAAAATCATTAGTTAAGGAGATATTTTAATTATAATTTGTTAGGAAATCTCGACTCTCTGGTCAATAATATGAATTCAATGTGGTAATGTAGTAGGAGAGCAAGAACAAATTATAATTAAAATATCTCCTATGCTAATGATTTTTTACACAAATAGATTAATACGTTTTTGTAAAGGCCGTTTTTTATATATATTTTTGTATATGAAGTGGATCTATTTTTTGGTGACCTATTTTTTGTATATGAAGGAGCATCAAAACTATATGATTCCATTTAAAAAAAACATTAATGACCTTCATATGTCCTTTACGCGTCCACCTACAAAAAAAATGTACCATCAGAATGTGCCACTCTCAAAACCATTCAACATCATCTGAAACATTGTTTGCTATGCGTAATAATAATGACGTAAATCTAGATGGTAAAATGTGGCGCCCCACCCTGTATATATATAATTAAATAAGTAAATTTTGAATATTTGGATGAATATTAAGGATAGGTTAAGAACGGCGTTAAGGGGAGCGAAAGGGATGAAAGGGAACATGTTAGAAGAACTGTAACCCTGAGGGGAGCAAAATAAATATATATATAGTCTGTAGATATTTTTGCGAAATCAAACATTTCCTACCTGATTCGAAAGTTCGTTAAAGAATCGATTTTTCAGATACAATCGCGTTTGCCAAGATGTCGGGGCTGCTGCTGCTGGTAGCCGGGTTGTTGGCATCGACGTTGGCCTACAACGGCGAGCTGGTGGAGCAGGAGTGCCCGGTTGACTGCCATTGTCACTATTTCCGTGTCAACTGGGTGACCGACTGTTCCGAAAGCAATCTGACGAGCATCCCCTACGACGAGCTCAGCCCGAACGTCTACGTTCTCGATATGAACGGGAACAACATCGCGCACATCGGACCGTTTCCGGATTCGATCAAGATCAGGCGTCTCCAAATGGCGCACAATCGATTGACAGAACTGAAACACGAATCCTTCGCTGGGTTGACGTACCTGCTGGAGGCTGACTTCTCGTGGAACGCGATCTCTCATTTAGATCCTGAAGCGTTCAGGTGAGTTACGTTTTCTGGAGACCTTCGATCTCTCGTTGCATCGATATTATACTAATTCAATCCTCCAACAGCGATAGTCCAGGCCTCATTACGTTGGAGCTCCAAAACAACCCTCTGGCTGAAGTGACGGGTTACTTTTTGAACTGCCGCACCCTGCTGTACCTCGACTTGAACTCATGCGGCATTCGCAACTTGAACACGCAGTTCTTCCACAACACGACCAACCTGAACAAGCTGGATCTCTCTCAGAATCCACTCGGCAGCATAGAACCAGGCCCGTTCGATCATCTTACCAATTTGGAGTATCTGAAACTGAATTCCTGTAATCTGACGTACGTGTCACCCGACGCGTTCACTCACCTGGAGAACCTTCGCGAGCTCGAGATGGGAGACAACAATCTGCGCACCTTGAGCTGGACCAGCGTCCTAGCTCCACTGATCAGATTGGAGCACCTGGACATCCGAAAGACTGGGATCATCAACTTGCCCGGCGACGCTTTCGCTATGAACCTCTATCTTCGCCAGTTGATTCTTGCTGATAACGAGCTGGGTCACTTGGACGTGGGTAACACTCTGGGTCACAATCTTCATAGTCTCCAGTCGTTGGACCTGTCGAACTGCAATCTGCAGGATCGTTTATCCGAAGAAGCATTCAGAAACGCCAGCAAGCTCCGCGTGCTCACTCTAAGCGGCAACCCCATGTTCGCAGCTGACTTAACCGTAGTCCTGCGCCACTTGCCGAAGCTCCACAAGCTCTCCTTGAGCAACTGCAGTCTAAAACGTCTGCCGAACGCGTTCCACGTGTTCGAGCACCTGGAGGAATTAGACATCTCTCATAATCCTCTCTCGGACGCGTTCGTCGGCCTCCTGAACCCCTTGGAATCTCTAGAATACCTGGACATGTCCTACTGCGACCTCGGCTACGTTGGCAACAACACCTTCGCTCACATGACCTCGCTCAAGAAGCTCATACTCTCCGGTAACAAGCTGCACACCCTGGAAGAGGGCTTGTTCGCCAACCTGACGCGTTTGGAGAGCCTCGAGCTGCACAACTGCGACCTGAAGAATCCTCTGGATCCCAAGGTGTTCGGTGATCGCGAGAGTACCGACATAGTCGAGCTAAAACTCAGCGGGAACCCTCTGGAAGTTCCTGAGGACGGATCTCTTCTATCCAACCAGTTGTCCAACGTGGAGATCCTCGATCTCAGCAATTGCAACCTGGTGCACTTGAACGAGAACCTGTTCCACAACACGAAGAACATCACCCAGTTGAATCTCTCCGGGAATAACATCTCCGGGCCTCAGAATCTCGCTTGTCTGACGCAGCTGCGCGGATTGGAGCACTTGGACCTCAGCAACAACAATCTCAACACCATCAACCCGAAGGCTCTCAAGCGTAATCCCCGTCTTTTGTCGTTGAATCTACTGGGTAACCCTCTAGTGTGCAACTGCTCCGTTGTGGAGATGTGGGACTGGGCCGTGCAGGTGAAGAATGATTTGCACGTGCTGGTAGGCAGTCAACCGGCCAGCTTCGAGACTGGAGCCGCGAAGCTGAGGAAGAGCCTGACTTGTACCTACGACGAAGAGACCTATCTCAATCTCCTGGCAAGAAGCGATCAACGCAGACTTCGTAAGGGAGACATGACACCCACCCGCACCTGGGCGAAATACGTCCGCGAGTCGAACTGCGGTCACAGCTCATGATATACGAAGCAATTTCAACATCCACCGGCACACACCCGTCAGGACGAGGTGCGCGTACACAAGACAGAGCTGTAACGCACCTTGCCGCGGGTTCACGTGCTCTCGCGACTATTATCCTATATTTATTACAGTCATACAGTCAACCCACCCGAAACCATGCTAAAAACATGGTCCGCTGTACGGCAGATTTTTCTATGGACTTTGTTAGCGTAATTGTACCGTTAGATATAAGATATGAATATCTGTCTGTATCCTGACGACGTCTATAATCATATCGTCTTGCATGTTTCTAGAATTTTTCTTTCACAAGTTTCCATGGAACACGCTGACAAAGTTTGTACGAAGATTGACACGTTGCGTAAGATGTCCTGTACCTCCGGGACAGGTGACTTTATTTTTGTAGACGTAAGATTAAGGTGCATCGTTAGTAGCCTCGCAGAGAACGCCGGATGTTGAAATGATTTTTCTTTTGTAAGCTCCTCTTCGCGAGCGATATGTATATAATTTAGCCTGTCTTCTGTTAGACGCGTCGTTGGACGAGTTTTTAATTTTGTTGGTTGCGTAATTCCGTTCGGGAAAATATGAGATGTGCTAAACGCAACGAAGGGTGCTAATCGCAGTAGTTCTAGTTCTCTACGTGTTGCTAGTCCTTGTATGTTGAGACGTTTGACAATTTTCATGGTCTGAATTATTTCCTGTTCGTATCCTCGATTGATCTAGTTCGTTATTTAGCCTCCGATCCGAGGTATCAGTTGCCAAGGACTTCCGGTTGATTATCGTGACGGAGCGAATCGCTCGGGATAAGGATAGGCTCGATACAAAACATTAATGATGTTCAATTTCTGTCACGCGATCGTACACTCATTGGTCCATCCCGCGACACAGTCCTTGAACTTTAATCGAGACGGACAATGGCGTTGAAAATGAAGGCGCGAAAATCATAATTGACGACGCGTAATGGGACTGCCGAGCGAGAGAGGGAGAGCAAACTTTCGGCAACCGGAAGTTCTTGGATCCCCGAAGGTGTCGAAAGTTCGCGAAAGATGAAACGGTGCTGGCAAGCGCGTCGTTATTAACAATTGTTAAGCTGTTGCGTGCGAAGCGACTGATTTCACTGATTGGCACGGCGGAGTACGGTCTCTTCGCGAATCAAAGCGATCAACGGATGTACCACTATTTTTGTATTCGGTTCCGTGCGCCGTCGAACGAAACCAGTTGAACGCGTTAACACGTTCGCTACCACCGTCACACAATGTGCTCGGAGATAGTCTAATGTCTAATATCCACAATTTACATTCGCATAATATCAGAGACTTCGTGAAATCCATGAAATTATTTCCATATATTCCGTGATGGATGTTCAACAAATGATTAATAAAACATTTGAGAGATATTACGGTAGCGAACGTGTTAAGTTCAAAGAGTAAAGTAGCTACGCTCGTCTGGCCATGAGCGCGCGTTATCTAAGACTATGAACATCGTCGAAGATGCCCTCTACTAAAAAAACTCGGATCACCGCCGGATAGAGAAATTAGAGTTTGTTATGCCAATTGAATTTCTTTAGACGATAACGCCTAAACTCGCGTCGAGAATCAATTGAAGTAGAACAACCTTTGGAACAAGCCAAAAATGATCTAATTATAAGTCTATATTTGTTTAGTCGTTGTTCTTTATTATATATATTTATTATATATTATCGTATAATGTGTTTGTCGTGGACAGTATCATCGCAAAACTCTTGGTACTTCAGAAACGCTTGATCCTTTTTTAATTAAGAGCACTTAGAAAAGAATGTTGAACATTTCTGTACGAAGCTGTCTTTTGTTATTGATCACGTTATCGAGACTTTTGCCGCGTTGCTATCTACTTCTTATCGTTTATTACTACTCACTAAGATGCACCAAGAAACGTTTGTCTCCTCTGAGGTTTTCCTTGCGGATGTATACTTAGATATTCACGAGAAGCGCGGTTCCGAATCAAGCCACGCGTGTTTCCCTGAGTTTTCCGTACGGAAAACAAGGAGCCTGACAGGTGCCAGAATGCTCTATCCATTTCGCGAATAGCACAATGACGAATAGACTGCAGAGATTACGCATTTATAGAACATACGGCTGTATGGAACAGTTGAACGATCGATAATCCTTTTATTTCGCGATTCCACGCAGCGAATACCCTCAGAGAAGAAATACTGTTTATCCACTGTCTTCTAATAGTACAGAAATGGTCCCATCAAATTTATTCTGATACGAAATCAACGATGGGAACATTAACGAGGAGCAAAGGGATTTTAGTTTTTATAAAGTTTCGAAAATAATCGACGATCTTGAGCAATGAAAATTTTGACTCGTTTAGTAGTATACTGTAATTCGCGTTCCTGAGATCGGCACGAGCAGAATCAGCCGCCAATGTCACTGAAACTATGTTCATGAAATGTACAAGACTGTTTAATAAAGGAGTCATTTTTCTTGGTACGAATTCGCCAGTTTGTTACTAGCAATTGAAACAATTGACAATGTAAGTTCCACACAGATATCCATTTGTGCGTAATAGAACTAAACAGTTGTCTTGGTAATGGAAAATGTAATGCATATGATCCGAGCAAAAATCATTCTCCTTGAAGTGTCTTTCTGTCTGCACGTGTATCCGGTGCAGAGAAAAAAAATATGGCATAGTTCACGCAAACTGGTAATCGGCGTTTTATCGTTTAACTGTTATATTGTATTTACGGTGCAGCGTACTTTATCTACACCAACGTAACATCAGTTTTGCGATATCTTTATTGAAACCACGCTGGAATGTTGTTTAATTTATAAGTTACGAGTATATCTGATTCCTGCAATTGTAATAAGATCTTATTATTGAGGATTTAAAAGTTCGAAAGACAATTATTATGTAATATCGGAAACTATTTACAAACGCATGCATTATTTATAGAAAACATCAATAGTTTCTACCCGTGGGAGATTTCTGCTTGATTTTTATTAAATCAACATAGCTTCGCGACACATGCATCCTTGTTTGCTTGACCATACGGTGATCTTTGCCGCAGCAATAACCGCAAACGTGTCTCAGTGTCTGGAAAGAGGAAACACGAGACTCACGATTACCGCAATCGAAAATGAATGAACCTATAGCGCGACCAGTTTAAAAAATAGATGCCGACCGCTTTCTCTCAGTTGACTTGACTCTGTGCTCCAATTCGCTATCATTTTTACACTACAACAGTATATCGGCGTTATCGTAATTCCAGGTGTGAGATCGCAACTTGATCTTTCACAGAAAATACTAAGTCCGAAGTGTGCCAAACAATATTAATTATTCGCTTATCGATCTCATCGGGGACTTTCGGCCGATCGTATCGATTTTAGAGATTCGGATCCGTTCCAGATTTTACCTACAAGACGTAAATGATAGTTTTATCAATTTTTATTAATGCTTCAATATCTAGTCATAACCGGATAGACAGTACTTCCAAAAATACGAAGGTCGCATTACTTATCTATATTACAGGTCCTACAAGTTCTATTACGATGTGATTAGATGGTTGCATCGGGGCTTCTAGATACTGTATGCATTGATGGCTTCTGAGAAATTCCAAAAAATACTAGAATATTAATCTAGATATTCTACAGCATATACAGATAGTACAGTATGGTATGCAAAATCTATTACCGCTGAAGATCTGATTTCATTGGATTGCAGTGTCTTAAAATTTGCTTATAAAAATTGAAAAGTGCATAAACATCCGCAGTCTACCACCATCAACCGCGTTTGTAACCTCTGCTATTCAGGATGAAGGTTCTTCCTAATTATTTTAATCAAAACCTTCGAATCGCTGTTCCAACAGCGCGTTTTACAATCAACGACCACCTAATCCTCGTTTAATTGCATAGAAAAATTGAAAACTGCATAAACATCCGCAGTTTACCACCATCAACCGCTATTTATAAACTCTGCTATTCAAGATGAAGTTTCTTCCTAATTGTGTGAATCAGAACCTTCGAATTGCTGTTCCAACAGCGTATTTTACAATCAACGATCACCCAATCCTCGTTCGATTGCCTAGAAAAATTGAAAACTGCATAAACATCCGCAGTCTACCACCATCAACCGCTATTTATAAACTCTGCTATTCAGGATGAAGTTTCTTCCTAATTATTTGAATCAGAACCTTTGATTCGCTGTTCCAACAGCGTATTTTACAATCAACGAGCACCCAATCCTCGTTTAATTGCCTAAAAAAATTGAAAACTGCATAAACATCCACAGTTTACCACCATCAACTGCGTTTGTAACCTCTGCTATTCAGGATGAAGGATCTACCTAATTATTTGAATCAGAACCGTTAATTCGCTGTTCCAACAGCGTATTTTACAATCAACGACCACCCAATCCTCGTTTGATTGCCTAGAAAAATTGAAAACTGCATAAACATCCGCAGTTTACCACCATCAACCGCTATTTATAAACTCTGCCATTCAGGATGAACTTCATTCCTAATTATTTTAATCAGAACCTTTGATTTGCTGTTCCAACAGCGTATTTTACAATCAACGACCTAATCCTCGTTTAATTGCCTAGAAAAATTGAAAACTGCATAAACATCCGCAGTCTAACTCTGCTATTCAGGATGAAGTTTTTTCCTAATTATTTGAATCAGAACCTTCGAATCGCTGTCCCAACAGCGCGTTTTACAATCAACGACCACCCAATCCTCGCAAAAATCATCCGCGGGCCCCCGATGACCGCATTTGCACCATTAGACGTGTGATCGCGCGGATTGATGCAAGTGCAGAGAGCTGCATTACGACGACGACGGAGTGCCGATAGAAAAGTTCACGCTGTCGTTACATAACCTCCGTGACGGTGTCGGTTGGCTAGGGAGGGCTGAGAACGGAGGAGGAAGAGGAGAAGCGTGTAACGAGAGGAGAGACGAGAGGTGAAAAAAGAGGAGAGGGGTCCAGTTCATGATCTCTCTGTCTCTTGATGCGGGCTGCGGCATGTACGAGTAAGCTGGTGTGTTTATAAGTGTGGGAGCGGATTCGCTCGTGCGCACGTGACCGAGTCCTGACTGTATCTATAGCACCTCTGTATCTGTATAGTCTGCTGCATGCTCGGCTATCGGCTATCGGTCGCTCGTAACGCTGGTAAGCTAGTTGGCCGTCCAATTATTTGAACGTCATGCGCGTGGACGGGCGGCTCCGTGCGAAACCGTTGGCCGATCGGTTGTTGGCTACCGGCGTTCGACGAGCAAGGATTGTCAACGGACCTCGCGCGATCGTCATCGTCAACATTAACAATACCGGCGCGTTTACGTTCGGACGTCGCAACCAAGTGCCAGCAGTCTCTCGGACGTATCGATAGAGTACGTACACACAAGTGATATGCAGAACATGCTCGAGCCACTCCTCGACATCCCGACGGTCTACTACGGGGCGCTGCTGGGCATCGGATTCTGCGTCTACTACCTTTTCGAAGTCGTCAAAGTGAGTGAACGTCGAGTCGATCAGCCTAACCTAGCCCGCAAACTCTCCATCGAGCCACGAACAATTTTCTATTCGGTCGCGACGTCCGTTAAAACCCGTTGCACACGTCCGTTTTTATAGCGTACCGACGATCGCAACTACGGTGCATACTAATGTGCTACCCCTAATTGAATCCATAGTATTTCAGTCGACGCACGTTAGAAGAACGGACGTGTGTAGCGGGCCTAAATTTCCACCGACGAACGTCCGACGTTTGATCGCGGAAGCTGCATCATCGACCATTCGGACGCATTGCGACGTCACGTTTCTCCAAACTATTTTCCAGTTGTGGTTGTCGGCAGGGCCGTCTTAAGATATTCGGCGCCCGTGGGCTCCTAAACATAATGCGCCCCTCTTCATAAGAAAATACACGAGATGGCTAGCATAACCCCCCCTCCGGGTTAGGTTAATTTGTAACAGGTTATTTGGTTACTTTTGTCGTGAAAAGATTTTGAATAAAAATAACAAATATAATACCAATAAAAATTGCCGCCCCCAAAAGGCTTGCGCCCCGGGGCTTTGCCCATTTAGCCCTGTGCTTAAGACGGCCCTGGTTGTCGGAAAGAACGTCGCGTGTCGCGTGGGACATAGGATATCGGTTAAATTGCATTATGTTCTTCAGCCTTTCGAATTTGTTCCCATGGCTTTTTTTCTGGTAAATATTGTACGTAAATTCTATAGTATAGATTGTGACATGCGGCGTTTTGCCCTGACAACCACAGATTGGTGCTTGGCGGGATTCGAAAAAGCTGCCCCCTCTTCTGGTAACCGCAACCCTCGTGTCAACGATCGACACTTTCCGAGTTGTGGTGCAATATCTCGCTCATTCGGAAAATCAAACTTGCCGCGATATTTCGGTAGAAGGACCGAGAAGGACG
Organism: Lasioglossum morio; assembly: GCA_916610235.2. Taxonomy (NCBI): domain Eukaryota; kingdom Metazoa; phylum Arthropoda; class Insecta; order Hymenoptera; family Halictidae; genus Lasioglossum; species Lasioglossum morio. The sequence continues at coordinate 2,809,032 of OU744323.1, forward strand.
CGAGAGCTATTCAAACGCGAATTAAAGATGGCTGTGGACCTAGGGGTTAACTAGATTGGGGTTATGAGAATATGCATAGTGTTTTATCATCGTGACAACCTATAGAGTAGTTCTATCGAGACTATATACTTCGATACTTCATTTTTATCCGGAAAATACGAAATTAATCTAGGAGCTCGCTGTGATTTTTTATTCAGAATTTTTGGAAGAACATAACCTGGTGCAGTCAAGTGTTATGAAACTTTCTTTTTTATTGTATGTAATGTATGTAATAGTTTATTTGCTCCCATTACGGGTTACAAAGAGTCTCGTTCCCTTTACAATTTCGTTTCGTTTCATCTGTCTACATAATCTATTAAAATCTATCAAGATATAAAATATCAAATATAAATATCCAACATATAGACTAAAAATATATAAAATAAAATATAAAAATATAACAATATAATGTATAAAATATATAATAAATTAATCTAGGAGCTCGCTGTGATTTTTTATTCAGAATTATTGGAAGAACATAACCTGGTACAGTCAAGTGTTACGAAACTTTTTTTTATTATAGTTTCCTATTAAATACATTTTTATTCAACTTGAGGCTTTTTCGAGATCGCTACCGGGATTTATAGTAATTGAAATTTTTAGACTGTACCATAGAGCAGACGTTACCGTTTATGCACAGACTTTTAACCTTCATTAAGCTCAATCAACGCCGCGTTTGGTTCAGAGTCGCGCTTATATCGGGACTGCCTTGATTCTATTGAAGATACCATTTGAACAGATATAAAAAAAAAAGAAGCTCGCTCGGTCTGGAGAATTTCGCACCGGTCAATTGATTTCCGTGGCAATGAAGGGTTATTGACACGACACGGAGAAAGACGCGAATTCATTTCCACAGTTTCGACACCGAGGAAAGGAAGAAATTGAAAGACTAATTGTTTCTGAGGTCCCGCCGCAGATCGGCATTAATTGTTGGAATCTACGTCATGGCTTTTTATTCGCGATTATCAATTCGTCCTCGATATTGCAACCTTTGGCTTCTCTCGCATGGAATTTTCTGCGATCGTATACAACCATTTACTTCGGGATAAGAATTCGTTCGTTTTCGGATTTTTGGCTACTCGAAAAACTGAGGTGTGTACCTAATCTCTTAGGTACAACGAAACTAAGCGCATCGTTAAAATTATTGTATATATACTGCGGATGTTCATGCAGTTTCCAATATTTGTAGACATATTCGGAGAAAGTGGAATCTTTTAAACTTCTATTTCCAGTGGGAATAGTCTTTGTAGATTCGACAAAAATAGAAATTGTAGTGAATTCTATCGATTTTAACACATCACCTACCGAAAGCCTATTAATAGGATTTTCAATAATTGTGCTGCACCAAAAAAAGCACAGAAATTTTCTTTTACATTACAATCTTAAATGAAACAATTATATAAGGTTAATGAGGGTGACTCGTTGGTTCACAACGAAAATTGCTGTTGCTATTGAAGGTTTCATTAAAAAGTGATTTGCCATGTACCATAGATATTTCAAAATTATACAATAATAACCGGTCGGTAATGTATTAAGAAGATCCGCAGTCTGAACTATGAAACTAAAAATGCAACGTCATTGAATATTGTGAATAGTTTTGGTTATCGACAAAAGTGTTAAATCAATAATTCATAATTGGTAGTTTTATTTGCGGCTTATATTAACGTGGTCGCATCAAATGCGAGGTCGTTAGCAGGTTATCATTGACGTTAGCACAAATGAATAGTCAATATTCTAGTACCTTTGCATATGACACATGAATATTCTCGTTGCATAGTTTATCAGTGTGCAAGAGTGTCGATCGTTAGCGGATAGATTAGGATTTTATCGCGTTCGGTGGATTTAAAGGTTTGCGGTTCCATTCCAGCGAAGTGTGAATCAGCGTGACTAGCGCGAGTTAATTGAGACGATCCAAAGTTCGAAATTCTTCTTATCGTTAAAACATTTCAAACAACGACCGATATTGCGCCGATATGCTATCAGGATTTCCGTGATACGAATAGTTCGGCGAGTCGCACGACCCTTCGTAGTCCGTGCGAGCCACGCGGAGAGATGCACGGTTGATTAATTTGACCTTAAAACTCTCCGTGTGGCACTCGCAACCCGGACAAATTGCGCGCGCGTCGGTGCCTGGCTGCGCGCGCAACTTCTACGCAAACGGCCGGAACAGGTAACTCGAATGTACCGAATAAGCCAGTCGAGAATAATAAGATCTTTGAATAGATAGATCTCGCTCGTGAACGCGACGCGCACCGTCACATGCAGAGGTGGGCATTATTTGGCGGAACAAATATTTCAAATACTATTCAAACCTTTGCACTCGAAGGTATTTTATCACGAACATTAAACATTTCTTTCAACCTAGAATAATTCCATTCTATATGATTATTCTCGTTTTATGAATATGAAATTTATATAACACCTCGTAAAATATCGAAACGTTTAGTAAGTGATTAGATTCCAACATATTTAATAATGTAAAGAATATTTTGAATAATGGTACAAAAAGTTTTAGTGGTGACTCTGAGTCTGAGAATATTGTAGACTTTATTTTGCTTAAGGGAAATAGTATTTTAAATGAGATATACAATTTCGATAATAAAATATTTCTATTTTAACAATCGGAACCACAAAATATAATATTTCTAGTTGAACAATGGGAACCTCAAAATAAAATGTTATTATTTTAAGATTATGAACACACAAAATAGAATATTGTATTTTTTGTGCCTACTGAGGTTTATTGATAATCATACAGTGTACCTTATCACCAGAAAACTATTTCTACTCACTCTCTCATAAATCTATTGAATGCGAACCATTATTTTCAGCAATAATATTTAAAATTGAAAATCAAGACAAAGTTGAAATATTTTCAATATTCTTCAAATAAAATACTATTTTCAAAAATTACTGCCTCAAATTAATGATTTTATTTTGAAAATTGTACACATACTTTCAAATGAATAAGATTATTTATTATTTACTCTGTCCCTTCAAGCTGTTTTTTCTTTTCTGCATTCGAACGAATCGCAGTTCTTCCAGAGGAAATTAATGGAACAATGTCGACGCTTGGGAAAATGTATTTTCAGAACGGACGTTGCACGCTCAATTTCCGTTGTTATGTACTTTTTATAACAGTTGAACGAATGTATTCAAGGAAGCGAACAAACGTATTCATAGAAAATGAATTAATGCATCGGAAAGACAATGAATATGTGGTTTTATTTGTAACTGATGTATGTATTAGACTGAGAGCCTTTTTAATGGTTTTGCTGTTCGCGTTTCGCGCTAATTCATTTTTATTCAATCTTTTTATGCTTCCACAGCTATTGTATGTTTTATACCTTTTTTCAGATTGTGGATCTCCTTATCCGTGTTTATTCAATATTTTTATGCTTCCACTTCTATTGTGTGTTTTATATCTTCTTTTATTGTACACAACCGTTTGTGGATTCTTTTCGACTGTCAATAAGCGATTCAATGGAAATAAAAACATTGCTCTCGGAGACAATAAAACGATTTATAACTATCTTGTCGGTATTTAGTTAATTTCTCTGGTAATAGAAGTCGGTTATACATTTGTTTTGAGGCAGAATTTGTTACGAATTTGAGAAACACAATAGTTAACAGATTTTACTACGTTTCATCACACTATCCATAACACGTCGGTGATTTATGCGACGCAATAGTAACGTGTTTACATAATACATAAAACAATTGTATTTCGACTTATCAGCACACATTGATAACAATTGCTATTTCAAATTTACGCGTTACCGGATATTTATGCCCGGCTACTGTAGATAAGAAAACGGTAAAACAAGTTGTGTGAAAATTACGAAGAAACAAGTAGTGTATTGTTCTTAAAAATAATAAAAAAACGTGGTAAAAAGAGTCTGATAAAAGTTCGGGCTGGATCAATAATCGAAGTCTCTTTTTTTTAGTAGCCGCCTTTTAAAAATACGACATTAATCAATCGGTGAACTCGGATATCTTCTATATATATATTATATATTTTTATTTTTATATATATATATTATATATTTTTATTTTTATATATATATATATTATATATTTTTATTTTTATATATATTATATATTTTTATTTTTATATATATATATTATATATTTTTATTTTTATATATATATATTATATATTTTTATATTTATTTTTATACATATTTTTTTTATATATTACTCATTATAATATTTTTTTATTTTTTATAATATATTATTATATAATACATTATATAAAAAATTATAATATTATAGAATATAATTATAATAATATTAAATATAATAAATATATATTATTTATTATATTATATATATATAATTATATAATAAATAATTATTTATATATATTTATATATATATATATATATATATATATATATATATATATGCATTTTTCTAATCTTTCCAACAAATTCCTGCAACACTTTCGAAAAAAATACATTCTACGTTTTACACGATTACTAAAAACAACGTATACTTTTCAGACGCCGATGCTGGTATGCGCAAAAGGACCATTCCGATCATTCCTCGAGGAACACGTGCCGCTGGTTAGGAACAAATTTTGGCCGACGTTATGGTGCTTCGAATCGAGAGCGCAGACCATTATAGCGAGCGTGCTTCGGTCACGAATTTTGCCGCCTATTATTTATCGCAGGTTGGTAAGTTTACCTTGAACTTCGCGTTCACCAGCGAAGGAACATTGCGCGATTGATTGTTCCACTCGAAAGAACTGTAATTCAGTATAACTACTTTGGACGAGTTATTTATAGGAGTCTTGCAAACTGTCTTGTCGTTAAAACATTCTCCTCTAGCGTAGTTACACTGTACAGACACATGTAAGAATGAACTATAAACTTTGTTCAGCGGTCTGTCCATTCTTCAAATTATAATTACTCTATATAGAGATCTTTATAAAAATGTATTTCTTCTGTTGATAATTTTAATTTTCATGTACAAATATGTTTCACATTTTTAATCACGAACCAGTGCGCCAATAACATTAATTGTAGTTTTAAACAATTGTCGATCGAGATACAGAGAACTGTTTAATCATGAATGCATAAAACGCACAGTTTAATTACAGTACAATAATATGTATATTAAACTTCTTCTGACGTTGATAATGCTCGCGTTTCACCAACTGATTTCCATTAAATTGTTTCGTTATTAAATTGAGTACACTCCAACGAAATAATTAATCGCGCAGGGAAATCCTGACGTTATCGGACGGAGGCGAAGTGGCTTTGGATTGGGCGGAGGAAGGTTCCTTGACGACCTCGCCGATCGTGATCATCCTGCCAGGACTCACAGGAGCGAGCCAAGCGGAATACATAAAGTGCCTAATCACGTCGGCGAAAAAAGTCGGCATAAGATGCGTGATCTTCAATAACAGAGGCCTGGGAGGCGTAGAACTAAAGGTATCAATCTCTATCGTGTCCCAAAAAGTATGTCTCTGGTAGAATATTTAACCCTTTGCACTCGAAGCTATTTTAACTCGAAAATTAAACGTTTCTTCTGACCTACAATATTTCCATTCTCTATGATCTTTTAAATTTGATAAATATGAAATTGATATAATACCTCATACGATACTTAAATGTGTAGTAATTGGTTAGATGCCGATATTTCTGATAGTGTAAACAATTATTTGAATAATAGTACAGCAATGTTTAGTGGCGTCTCAGAGGCGCCACTCGAATGCTAAGGGTTAACACTGGATCTACATATCGATCTTGTAACCCGCTTTGTAAAAAATTACAATGCGATAGTTCATATTTAGAACCTGATCGAATAATTCCCTCGTACGCAAACGAGAGTCCTTGAAATTTCAATGAAGTCAGAGTCTGCAATCAGTCTGGCAGTTCCAGTGTTAAGAATTCCAACTGTGACTTGCTTTGAATTATTTATTGAATTACTATCGAATTTCATTCGCTATTGCATTTGCAGACGCCGCGGACGTATTGCGCAGCGAACAGCGACGATCTGTCCGAAGTTGTTGAACACGTGATGAAGCTTTACCCCAATGTGCCTCTTGGAGCGACTGGAATCTCCATGGGAGGGTAATTCGATCATAGTTTGTTTGAACGCATCATCGCGTGAAATTCTCTGTCTCTGTTACGAGTCCGTGTTTACCGTGAAAGAAACGAGCGAGTACTGTCGCACTGGCTGTGCGTAAAATTATTGCCAAGTCAAAGCGAAATCAATTGACACGAGCCTACTCCGGAACTATCCCCACCGCCCTGACATGATTCATAAATCGTGATTCATGTTACCTTGTATTATAAACCTCCTCGAGTTTCAGCTGGTCTGTTGCTCAATTCACCAACTAATGTTGCTTACGTTATTAATGTATTGTTAATGTACATTATGTTCTGCTAAATGCTTCGTCAATATCTGCTTAATACGAATGCGATAATGGGCGTTCGTTAATGCGTTCCTAACGCTTCGAATGTTTCGTTCACAGACTGATATTGGGTAACTACCTAGCGCAGCAAGGATCGATGGCGAAGAACAAATTGAGAGGGTGTTTCTTAATCTCTGTACCGTGGAACGTGTTCGCGGCGACGAAAAATACCGAAGAGAATTACTTCAATTTAATGATGAACAAGTATTTGGCCGGTACGCTGCGTAAAAACATACAGAGATTGCATTACGCGACGGAAACCGGGTTCTTCGACGTCGACATAGATACACTTCTAAAAGTAAGCCGAACGAATAAGCGTTATAAGTAGACTCAGGATTTTACGCGAAATAAAAATGTTCTACTTGAATTGCACCGTATTTTAAAATTCTTCTAATGTTTTTATGGTTTTAAATTACACCTACTTGTTTCTCCTATAAATGCATAAAATCCACTGTCGAGTTATAATAAACAGTGTAAAAATGCTATCGGTATTATAAGTATAAGTCGTTTGGTTCAGTTGCTGTTTCAGCCAACATGGAACTCAATTTTAAATTTACACGTTTCTAAACATTTTTACACATAGCAAGTACGGTGAAAAAGTAAAAATTTTCAACGTTTCGGTCAACTATTTAGACCATTTTCAAGAAAAAAGATTTTTCGTATAATTGCGTCTGTAAAAATTATGTTCAATCTGATACTAAATAATATAAAATAATGATACCAAATAAAGAAATCATGGAAACAGTTACTTAATATAATATTCGGTAATTGTCAGACGCAAGATTCTATTGAAGATGATCCATACCAGGATCGAAACGTTGGGAATAATTTAATTTTTGGAAAATTGCTTTGTTTTTCATTACGATCGAACCTGTGCGCCGATAGCATACATTTTTCTACTATAAGGTTCGTTCCAAGCGAAGAACGATTGTTGAAATAAACGTGTTTCATTCGCCAGAGCCAAACCGTACGAGAATTTGATTCGCACTTCACGGTGAAACAGTTCGGCTACAGAGACGTGGAGGAGTACTATTCTAATGCAACCATACACGACAAATTACACTTGATTGATGTGCCGCTATTATGCCTTAGCGCTGCTGACGACCCATTTCAACCGGTTCAAGGTTTGAATTAGCTTCCGACTGCTTGACGTATAATCGTTCCGACATAACGATATTAAGATTAATATTTTCTGTGTTGTTTTGTGTTCAGCGATCCCATTGAAGGAGATATCGGAAACGAAAAAGGTGGCCGTTGTGGTAACGTCCCGTGGCGGCCATATTGGTTTCATGGAAGGTATGTGGCCGGTGAAAGAGGAACAATATATGGGTAAATTGTTCTCGCAGTTCTTCACCGCCCTGTTCACCAACGACGCTGATCACCAATTGTTGTGACGAACTTGTAAAATTCATTTCAACCTCATCCACGAGAATCGGTGTGAAAACGCGTTCGCCGTGTTCGGCCATTACACGAAAAGGATCGCGTGCCATGATTAATCACATATTCAGGGTACCGCACATGTGATGTTAGTAGTGATAAGAATTACAGAACCCTTCGTCGCTTTTATAAAAAAAAAAAAGATTTTTTATCAACGATCCATCGAGCACTAGTTACTAATTGTATAGGGTATAATTTTTTACAAAACATACACGACAGGTGTACGCACAATCCCATTCTCTCGCGTATACATAAATATATCATAGTGATATTTATTTTGCGACGAAAAATATGACGTTTCGTTCGAAAAGTATATAGAAACTCGCAACACGATTAACAGAACTTTACGTTTATTTAATCATACATTTATGATAAGCAAGAAGTTCCTTGTTTAAATGAATGCTCGCACAATATCGTTACTGTGTTCATGCCAGTACTACGAGTAATATGAAATATTCGACATTGACTTGAACATTAGAATAAATTACGCAAAAACAGCATTATATTATCAGCAATTTGAAAGAAGAAATATCGTTCGAACAAACATCGCCGGTTGTGACACAGAAAAGAATAATCTATAATTACACATTTTACACGTAACATCGTATTTCGCAGTATTAAAAGGAATCATACGGAGACGAGTCTAAACAACACACCCCGAATCACGTTACATCATGTTTTTTTACTTGTTTAACGCTAGAATCATATAAAACACCAAATACCAATGCCATACTTTAATAATAAATTGTATATTTGTTATTTAGTATTTAATAAAAAAAAAGAAAAGAAATCGATACGCTAATTTCATTTATTGCTACGATCAGTATCGTTATTTTTTTGTTTTGTTATTCGTTCTGGCAAAGTTAAAGAAAAGATGCGTTCGCCCCGCATCCTAATGAACACACGAATATCGCACAGTAAACTGCATGACATTTTTATTCCTTAAACAAGAAATTCGTTTTATAAAATGGTCTGCGACGAAGCGTACTAGCATATTTCGGAACAGCATTTTGCAGAATGTTTTTGAACGCGTTAAGAGATTTATGCATAGCATAAAGTAGAAAGTTGTTAATATCCTTGGCATGTGTTACAATTTGAATTCCAAGTTCAATGACTTCACTATGAATGCTAAAATGTCCGTGCTTTCCTCGATCTGAAACGAAAACCTTGGTCAGTAATATTAAGAATAAAAAAAATTATAGGAATTTTTGTAAATTACTGACCACTTTCATGGTTGGCTTTCCACCACCGTGCCCAGCCTTGGTGTCTATTCGAATCAGCAAGGGATTCGTTTGCTGCGGTAATTTTCCGAGCGTATGCTGCAGCGTTGCAATAAGTTTCAGACTATGCAACGGTACAACACGATCATCGTGATCCGCGGTTAACAATAACATTGCTGGATATTGTACATTTTCCGGAGATTTTACGTTATGCAACGGGGAATACTTCAGAAGATTATCGAAGTGTTTAGGGTCGTCGGAGCTACCGTAATCGGACACCCAAGCAATACCAATGGTGAACTTATGAAAACGTAACATATCCATTACCCTGGAAGTAGTTAAAATTCATTCGTGAACTCGAAGTAATGTATTCAATAAAATAACGGTTAAAATGTTCAGATTTATAATTATACAGCGGATTTTATGCGTTTAAAAATATGAAAATAAATTTTGATTTCGCTCCAATTCGGTTCAAAACCGAACCGAAACGTTGAAATTATAATACTGCAAAATTGCTAATTTCTGTATCTTTGATCGAACCTGTAGCGCCGATATCATATAGTGCATATACAAAATTTACGATCGTTAAAACTGGAGATTATCGCTCCAATTTGTTGGAACTTGGTTAAAAAATATTTCTTTCGCGCATAGATCCCCTGTCTATTTATAATACTGCAAGTACTCTTCCAACCTTCTACCATTTAGCGAATCCCAATCGAAATGTTAATACAACAAACTAATTTTTATTCGATTCGATCGAACTTACCCGACTTGAGCAATCGCAGCACCAAAAAGATCAGGTCTTTGGTTCGCGCACGCGGCGATCAACAATCCACCATTACTGCCACCTAAAATGCTTAACTTCGACGATGTGGTATAACGATTTTCGATTAAATACTCGGCAGCGGCTTGGAAGTCGTCGAACACGTTCTGCTTGTTAAAGAACCTTCCGCCGTTATGCCATTTTTCTCCGTATTCGCTATAATAAAAATAATACACTCAGGATTGATTAATATTCGATAACTACGCTGCTGTGTTACCTACCCTCCTCCGCGAATATTCGCGACAGCTAATACTCCGTTTAAGTGTTGTACAAAAACCAGCTTTGTCACGCTAAACGATGGCTGAATGCTTACATTAAAGCCTCCGTAACCATACAACAAAGCCGGCATAGAGCTATCCAAAACTGCATCCTAGAAAGAATCGATGATTAGCTACGTTATTCTTTTTTTTCTATTAATCGTAGGAATAATATCTGTGCACGCTCACATGTTTCATCACTAAAAACATTGGAATCTTTGTACCATCTTTGCTAGTATAAAATATCTGACTAGTCTTGTACATGCTCGCATCAAAGTTTTCCACTTTAATGTCCCGTAACACCTAGAAATATGTCCACGCGTTTACACAACCACGGAATCTCCATCAGTCATATTTAGACTGTGGATCTTTATGCAAAATAGATGTTATCTGCATCGATTGCAAGAGGCAGGAATCTAATCGAATGTTATGTCTTACGCTAATGATTTTAATAGACCTTCAATTTTGCTATAAGTGCATAAAGATCCGCAGTCTAATCGCATTTGTTTGTTCGCTATTTCTCTAACCTGTGGTTCTTCGTCATTTTTGAGATCAACTCTGTATATAATACCAGGGATTAAAAAGGATGTGAAGTGATAAAATATTTCGGAGTATTTCTTCTCTCCTGTGAAATTGATTATTTTCCCTACGTCCAACGGAAATGTTCGCAATTTCTCGCCGTTCTTCAAACTGTGCAGTTGCAACACATTCTGGAAAACGTTCGAGACTTGTAAATGCGAGTTTCAATATATTTTAATCTTTTTTGAATGTTTTTACGCTTGTTTATCTTCACCTTGACGTCTTCAATGTAGCAAACTATCAATTTATCTTCGTGAACCGCACAGGCCCCGTCCAGCACGTTATGCGGATGTTCTGGCAAAAGGTCAACCCATTTTTCCTCTTTATAATCCAGCAAGTCTATAGTTATCAGCTTGTAGTTTGGTGCACCTTTGTTTGTCCGGAATATAGCCTTGCTGCCCTCGTTTGTTATATACTGTACAAAAAGAATACATTTGATAAAGATGATCGAGCGAATTGGAACTCGCGGGAGGATATGCGTGTACGTTGTATTATTACGAACTTCGTAATCGGCTTCGTACTTATCGACGACTTCAATTAACTGCAACTGCTCCGTAAACTTCATTTCGGGCTTCAATTCTGTGAAGTACACTAAATTGTCTCTACAGTCCTTCACAGGTGAAACGATTAGCCATTTTCCACATTCGGAAACTTGGGCACCTCTAGAAACATCGGAAACATAGATAAAAATGTAAAGATCCACAGTCTAATAAATACAAAATAGTTCTCTCACATCCTCCACAGAGGTTCCTCAGGGAATTCAACTACGATAACATCTTCCGACTGAGGTGTTCCAAGAACGTGATACATCAACTTCTGATTTATGTTGCCCTTGGTCTCCGAACCATCGGTTTTCCCTTGCTGTTCTGGATAACAGCCATAAAATATCCCCTGGTTATCGTGAGTCCACGCTATCCGAGAGTATTTGACCTTTTCCAAAACTTCTGGATATTTTTCACCTAATTATAAATATTTCTTGATAACAAGTATGCTTAGATAACAAGGTAAACAAGACTTCAGATTATTTACATCCACCATACCAGTCTCTGCATTCATGAAATGAATCGTACACCAATCGGATCCACTGCTGGACAGTCCGTAGGCATATATACTACCATCTTCGCTAAATTTACTAATAGAAATGGCAACGGTACCATCCTGCGATAATGTATTTGCATCTAAAAACACTCGAGGTTCGCTCTCTAGAGTATCTTGTACGTATAGAACACTGGAAAATAGAAATTTCTATACCCCGATCTTATAATTTGAATCAATAAATTCGTGACGATTACCTTTGGTTTTGTAAACCTGTATTTTTATAGAAATAGTATTTCTCGCCGTGTCTAGCTGGGCACGAATATCTTGGGAAGTCCCATAACTGTTTCAATCGATCATAAATATCTTGACGTGCGCTGCACGAATCTAAATACGGTTTTGTTATGGCATTTTGGGCATCAACATATGCTTTGGTTTTCTCAGAATCTGGATCTTCCAACCATCTGTACGGATCTGGCACCTGATAAATGAAATAACAATTTAAATATATTAGCAACTTTATATGTTTGAATAGTGAATCAATTTATTTTGGTAATACAGCAATTTTCTATCTATTTTTAATGTACGGACTCCGTAAAGATGACAATGTTTTCTCTTATTCTAACCTCGACTCCATGATATTTGTCGATCACGGTTTCATCGCGAGTCGCTTCGGGATATTGCAATTTTTCCAACATTTCTCGGTTCAATGTTTGCTTGCTCGTTGAATGACTCGACACCTGTTTTTGAAGACAGTAGATATATAATTAGAATTGTTATAGCGACATCGTAGTATACGCTTGAAAAATAATTCTTACTTTAATCGTGGAATGAGAGGACGCGCGGACAAATTGCACACAATTACAAACAGCGGATTCCAGTATATTCTTGCAGGCACTACTTTCGATTTTATGCAAACGACGTTTCTTTATAGTATTTGCAATTACCGACACAGCCACTAAACGCATCATACGTACACATAGACAAGATTCTACGCAGAAACACGGACGTTACCTGCGCATTCTATTTCGAAATATCTTATCGTTTCAAAATTCCCTCTTTTTTTATCTATATTGTTTATTACAATTCAACGGACCACAATAAAAGTAAAAAGGAGTTTTAAAATTATTCTTCCAACAAGTATAATCCCGAAAGAAACAATTATTATATATATATTTGAGTTCGCAACAATTTTAACATATTTTCGAGCGGGATTATGTTAAAATTGTTGCGAACTCAAAGTGCCTTTATTTATCGTCGAAAAAGATATTTTTAATTTCCAATATTTTTATTCAAAAGCAAATATAATTAAGGGGAAGATATACATATAATTTGTAACACATATATATGTATTTATCAAACACGTATGTAACGATTTATACGAACATCTGCGCGCGTACATCTGAATCGTTGCAATTAAAGACAATTTGTGTAGTTCCAGATAAAAGTCGTACGATAATTAAAATGAAATGTTTCCAAGAAAAGTGTATAATAACTACTTCACTTACAATCTTCGTTGCGACATACGCACGACCACCCTGTCATGAAAAAATTCGAAAAGAATCTCCGAGTAGTTCCAGAAATGATTTACCAATACTGTAGCTACAAATTCAATGATAACAGCTATTAGGTTCACGACACGGAAGGATGCGGAATATATTCTTATCAATTGGCCTTAATTACCCCCTCCAATATTAGGCGATCTCAACTGACACGTATACAATGTAACTTCTCACGTGATTTTAATTACCAGCCATCGAAATCATGAAAATACAGTGTCGTATACGTTACCGACGGAAAATACATTTCGAGAAACGATACATTACTGACAAACACAATAAATATAACATAATGATAAGCTTATTATTATGCATTTTAATTAGTAACTTGATTGCACTGTCAAAATTCGATGTATTTACAACTGCTGGAACAAGAACAGGATTACGATACGTACATTTTATATTCTCCAGAACGCAGCAGATATCGCGCACACAATGTTCATTAGTAGAATGCGGATCTTCATGCAATTATGACTTCGTAAGGTTTTCGAAAATGCTGAGATATAAAATATGACATAATCTAGTACGATTATCCATGAGCATTCATTTTGCTTCCTTTTCTTGAAAAGATTCTCACTGTTTCGCGTTTCGAGCAGTAATTTTTGTCATAAATGCACAAAATCGGAGGCGTATCGATAAGATAAGTTATCATCGTCGCGCAATGTCAACGACTTGTCGCAAGTGTCACCAAGTGTCACCAAGCGTCAACCATCGATCACGGGTCGGAGACGACCCAAGCTCCGCCGATCGTGGATCGAACGGGTGCTAGAACGAGCTTGTACGTCCCTGGATAGGATGCTACGAGGGGGTTAGGCACGAATCAAGATGCGACTATTGAAAGAGAGCTCGGTGGCGACGATATCGGGTCAGCTGTACTTTGCGCTGCGACCTTTGATAACCTCTTGCATCTGTTTCAGGACCCCCCCTCTGCTTTCTCCGACCACACGGAGTTCATATAACATCAAAAGCTAAGAAGTTCGGTGCTCATTGCAACACGAGAGTAAGTACATCGACGATCATTTTATTCCAAGCTGTGCGTCACGCGTTCTCAAGTGCTTCGAGCGAAAAACGGTTACGCGCCTGTGCGTCCCTCGTGAAACTGAATAGTTTGAAACTCGACGTAAAGAGGTCGTCTACAAGCTCGACTCGTGTTACATATCGTACTCGTCGCGGCTGATTTGAATGTTCCTTTTCAAATTGTCAGCACACGGAGGAATGCAAAAGGACTGCCGAGACTGTTTAGGTCTCCGATACCGTATCAACTCCCTGGATCAAACCTGGAAGTGGCTGCACCAAACGATCGCCCTACACGACTACTTGATCTCGATCACAGCCAGTCAATCCGACGTCTCTAGAAACATGTTTCAATAGGGCTGCTATCTACTGACCGAAACATTAACCGTTACCAAGGTTGATTTCGTGAACTCCGGACAGCTAACAAAAAACAGCCCAACCAGATCTATTTAGTCAAAGACTGATTTCGCCGAGTTTAACAATCCCTCCAGGGAGTAATACGGTATTCGAATATCGGTGAACGATTTTTCAAAGGAGAGAGACAGTGTCTGTCCTGAGAATGACGCCTTTGATCAATAGAGTACTGATCGTGGTGAAACGCGGATCATGCAACTTGCACCAGGTTTGCAAATACACGACAGGCTCCGACGGAAGGCAAATCGACCTCAATAAATCGATCAAGAAGTCAGTATTTATATCACAATCTACGGATGTGTTCACCAATTTAGCGTTAGAGGATTGGTTCTATCGGAACGACAATTTCACGAATCATCATATGTTGCTGCTCTGGCGGAATGATCCCTGCGTAGTGATCGGACGTCATCAGAACCCATGGATCGAGCATAACGCTCAGATCGCTGAAAAACGCGGTATCGCGTTGGCAAGACGGAACAGTGGCGGCGGCACTGTCTACCATGATACTGGCAATCTGAACCTGACTTTTTTCACGCCGCGGGAAAGATACGAACGGAAGTATAATCTAGGCATCATAACCAGAGCTCTGTACCGGGAATGGGGCGTGAAAGCCGATATTAATCAACGAGAGGACATCGTCCTTGAAGGCAATTACAAAGTATCCTTTAATGTAATGTATCAAAATGTCTCTTTTATCTGTACAGGGTGTTCCAAGAAAGAAAGTATTAGACGAGCGACCGAAGTGAAAACTTCTATGGCGATTGCACACCTGAGTTTATTGGAATAGCGTTTCACCTCGCAGTGTGATAGATCAGACTCATTCACTGACCAGCAATTGTTTACGCGGTGCGCCTAAAGAAGTTTTCACTTCAATTGACACTAAAACTACCGAATGAGTCAAAATTACTTATGAAATTATAAATCTGTTTTTCAGAGAAGTTGTTTCAGTGAACTTCTCTATTGAAGTACATATTTAACCCTTAGCACTCGAGTGGCGCCTCTGAGGCGCCACTAAAAATTGTTGTACTATTATTTAAATAATTGTTTACACTATCAGATATGTCGGTATCTAACCAATTACTACACATTTAAGTATTGTATAAGGTATTATATCAATTTCATATTTATCAAATTTAAAAAATCATAGAGAATGGAAATATTGTAGGTCAGAAGGAACGTTTAATTTTCCAGTTAAAATAGCTCCGAGTGCAAAGGGTTAATTTTGTTATTATTATAAGGCAATCTACGCCAATTGCGTTTAACACTCGGTAGATCTAATGTTAATGCTCGATATAGAATTTTTTGAATAAAGTGGTGTGTGTGTGTGTATACATATAGACGCCGGTGTCGCGCGCATTGATGTTTATTTGAAAGGCTGTTGTAAATGTTCGAGCGAATGGAACAACCTTTCCGATGTGCGAGGCCACGATCTATGTTTCCTTAACTCTGTTGAAACGCAGGTGTCTGGTACCGCAGCTAAATTAGGACGACCGAACGCTTATCATCACTGCACGCTATTGGTCAATGTAAACAAATCAGCTTTGAGTTTAGCGCTCGATACAAAAAAGGTAAATATTTTACGAGAAATTGTTGCTACATGTCTCGCACGGTCTTTTCACGATAGAAGAATGTTATGCACAGAAGGAGGCGTTCAGATTAAGTATAAGACTTTGTGTCCCCACTCTAGCTTCCCCTTCTGCGATGCTATTCCTTCACTCTTCCGCTATAGCTCGGTCACGTGACGCGTTTCGTCTCTGTCGCGCATCTAGTATCACTGTCACGTGTCTAATCCGGTACTGGAAGAGAAAGGGTAACTTTTTCCCCTCAATTCGAGTAAATACCCTTTCCCTTCTATGACCTCATTCATTCACCCGGTAGCGATAGAGAGGGGGTGTATATTCCCCTCAATCTTCCACCGTGTACAGGTACACAAAAAAATCGTTATCTCACTTCGAATATATACAATATTTACGCTATTTGCTATCTCACTTCGAATAGAAAACAACATCGATTGAGTTGTGCACATGCATGCTATTATGATATAAAATTGCAATTAGTATACGTGTGGTATGTATACAACCATGTGTTTCCTCTAATTTTCTAAATTGTTAATTTATGGGATCTGTTGATATTACAGGATGGCATAGAAACTAATGCCACTGTATCTACCCGGTCCCCGGTGAAAAATTTAACCGACGTGAATTCGCACATATGCATGGACAAATTAATCAACGCAATCGGCTGGGAGTATCTTCGCACGAAACCGCTAGTTTTAGAAGATGGTGGACACGATTTTATTCAACAGCAGAAAGGTTTTCAGTTCATCAATCCAACAGAGGATTGGTTTCCAGGTGAGTTAAAATTATGTTTATTGTCATGGCACATAGCTCTTAAATGCATATTAAATACGTACATCATTTGTTCTAATATTCTCGCTACGCAGTTCGAAAACATACACGTTTCTAAGAGACAACTGTTATTAGTAGACTATGGATCTTTATGCAAAGTATAAAGTTTCCAGGTCAATTGTGTGGGTGAACAAAAGTTCTTAATAATCTTTGTGATAAATGCGTCAAATCCGCAGCCTAGTTATTCGAGTAGATTATTATTGGAACTCGAAGGAAGTTGTTTAAAAATAATTCTGTTATCAGGACTGGACGAGTTGGTGAGTGAGTTTCGTTCCTGGGACTGGAACTACGGAAAAACGCCGAAATTCGCGGTAACCCGCGAACTGGACCTTGTCGCTCAAGATAGCAAAGTCCATCGGTTTGAACTGACGCTGGAAATACAGAACGGAATCATCGAGGAAATAAAAATGAGGCTCCCAGCCGGCCTGGTGTCGAACGACTTCAGCCAAGACGCCAGCGTGATAAGTAATCTACGGGGAACGAGATACGACCACGAAATAACGGAGAACATAATAACTGCCATCGGATGCAAGACTGTTACGTTAAGTACGAGCAAGAACGTAGATAAAAGTAATATGATTGCTACGCAATGACCCGACGAACAATCATAATGATTGTGCTTTAAATTCTTCTGCATACTAAACAGACTCACCGTATAATCAAGCTGTGAGATTTGTATAGAATTGTATCATAATACGACTTTATTAAAAGACTTAGTAACTCTCATCGTCACGTGTGCATGTAATATATTGTAATATAAAGTGTATTCTATATTATGTCCTGAGATTTCGTACTGTTGTTATGCAATTCCTATAAACTGTTTCTGTTAATAAATATTGTTATTAATTAATTTACTGAAACTTCATTGTTCTTTTTTAACGAATCTTGTGAACTTTGATGGACTAAGTATGCAACATATGTATAACAATGATCCTCTGTGCTTGTGTGTGATTTTTTCAAGTGTGATTATCGAAATAATAAATGTTCCTAATGTCATTTGTGAGATGAATGTACGTGCAAAGATTTTTATGTGTGCGAATAACTGTGAATTTTGTGTTACTCGTATTTAAATGTGAATGATCCGCGGAATGTCCTAAAACTAATTCGGATTCAATTGTTAAATCCTAGGATAACGTCCAGATAGGATGGTGGAGGAGTACCAGGCCGCGACTCAGTCAAACTATTGTTATCTGTACTATTGTTTAAAAGTGTATGATGGTAATACTGCCTCAACCTAGCGTTAATTTCAATGTCATTCAGTTCCCGACGTCTGCAATACGAATACATTCTCGACAACCATACGTAGCAGATAATCAAACCACATGCCATGCCAAATATGAACCCAAGAATAAGCAACCAAACCGAATCGAAAATAGTTATCTTTGTTTCCAAGTGTATTGGCTGAGTTTGATTGTTGGACGGGCTGGTGAGATTATGTTTGCTTATCACTGTACCCGCAGCGACTGTTGTTGCCGATTGACGGTAACTCACTTCCGTTTTTACAGGGGCCATCACCATCTTTTCGAATTTCTTTGGATGCTTTCTACCGCAAATTTCTTGAAACTCGACTCCCCTTTGCACAAGGTGCGTGTCCAGATCGAATAACTCTTTGTTGCACGACCATGGGTTCCTGTAAAGATATCGAGACCAATTACAATTGTGTATCAACGGTTTCTTACATATCTACACACGGTAATACATTCACTAATAAACATCCAATGAATTATATTTTTAAGTGCACATCATTGCAGACATCTTTCTTGCCATACCCCTCCAGCGATATCTTCTTCAATGAAGTCAGCATTTGCACAACCGAACGACTCATCTGAATCATCAAATTGTTTGCAAGGTTCAGACGCCGGAGTCGCGGGAGTCCAATGAACGTGTCCGAGGGCAAATGACTGATCTGACAGAAGTCCAAGCTCAGCTCCTAAACAAAAATGAACAATAGAATTTTTCTGTAAATATTAGTGAAAGTCTTTCTTTCCGTAATTACCGTAATCGAAGGCGATCGTAATTTCGGCACATGGCCCTTGAAGTTGTTCTTGGACAGGTACACGATTTGCAGATATTTATTTTGTACGAAAGCATCGTCCGGAATGGAATGAAGATAATTTCTCGTCAGATCTAAGACGGTTAAATTGACGAGTCCGTGGAAAGCGAATAAATCGATCTCGCTGATCGAATTTTTCGTGAGATTTAGGTACCTCACGTTTGCCAGTCCTACGTTCTGAAAGAACGAATCGTGTTATAAAATACCAGACAATTTTGAACGAGACTTTCTCACGAAATTATACTAACGACAAGCTCGTAAGCGTTTAACGAGGACACGACATTATCCGACAAGTCCAAGGCCTGTACGTTGTTCGCGATACCTGTGTCTACGCTATAAAGATGGCGACCTGTGCAAGAAGTACGCTGCAGCTTGAGCCAAACGTCACACACGCACAGTGGGGAACAAGTTTCGATAGACTGAGCCGAAACAGTGATTCCAATGGCGTTTAAAACGAGAATGACCAGCATTGCCGATTGTGCAGAGGCTAGTCACGACACCAAAGTATCAGAAATAACGTTGTAAAAATATATCGCGCCGATCGAACCAGCGAAAATCACTTCTGATAGGTCTGGACGCGCTGTAGGATGATCGTGACTGCCCCGCTAACGTAATCTTATCTTCCTAAGTGTAACTTATGCGTGTACTTCATTGTGGATATAGCGATTACGATACGTCATCGTTATAACGACCGTCTCCTACGATTTTCATCAACCGTTGCTCCTTTTCCAACAATACGTTGACTCGTCTCGGAGGTCGCTGAGGATTTCGGGTACAAACAAGACCCTTCCTCGAGAGTAGATAAAGGAAAGTACAGTTAGGAAATAGACATTATTTGTCGAACCTTCCGTGCCAATTCCTTTAAACTGACTGACACGGTTTGTGAGCAGGAACAATGGAGTATCATAAACCGAAGAGGGGGTAGCTTCTCCGAAAAACATCCTCACCGCAAACCAAAACTGATGACCGCAATAAATTCCGTTCGAGAACCGATTCCGGTGTACGCTGTAGAAACAAATTTCAATTTTAGAGTCTATCGTCGGCGAGACACGGAGAATTCAAATTATTTTGACTTTCTGTAATGGCTAAACCCGGCATTCATTGACAAACAATAACAATAACTGCACGGGAAGCTTAATATTTTTAATTTACAATTGTTGCATATGAAATGTTTCATCCAGAAACAGTATTACAACCGACAGAGTATTCTTTTTGTATTAACGCACTGTTTGTTAACGATAAAGAAGACTAAAAAATTCAGATGAGAATCTCGCATTCGAAGAAGAGACTCGTAATTTCCATAGATGTTTGTTCAACGTGACAGTTTAAAATGGTACATTTCATACGGAACAGCATGATTTTCAAAGAAATGTCGAACAGTTTAAAAGGGAAGAAGAGAAGAAGCCGGTTGCAATTGAAGATTCCGGCACGTGGGGGACGTGTTCGGTGTTGCCGAAGGCGTGTTCGTCGTTTAAACGGCGACGTTAATGCAATGAAGATGACTAAGACCCCTATTACATTGACAGGCCGAGGAATAACGTTACAATGCGCGGGCCGGGTGTAATCTTGTTCCTTTATGCGGCGCGTCGGTCAGCCGGCGACAATTAAATGTTACTCACTAGCCCTTGGCACCTCTTTCGAAGCGAATCGAGGGGGTAGCTAAAGGCAGCGAGGCAGAGCAGGCAACGGTTGTGTGTGAGCTAATAGCAAGCGCGCCGAGAGCCGAGTGTTTATTGCGCAACGTCCACGGAAATAAATCTAGGATAGGCTGCTGAGAACGCGTGGACCGTTGCCTTCTATTCGGCCTTACCATCCGTCCCCACCGCCCCTTCGCGTCTTCCGGCCATTTTCATAGCTCGTCCTCCACGCTACTCGCCGCCATGACGAGCGAACGGTATAGCACTGCAACCGCCTCACCTTCGACGACAACACCGCCGCCGCCGCCGCCGCTGTGTGCCGCATCGGATCGATTTATCGGTGGAACAGCAGCGTACTCGCCTAACAGAAGCCCGGCCGGCTTCTTCGCTGTCGAAACTCGCATCTCGGCGTTCTAACATCAGAGATCATCGCGAACGAACAAACCTGATCGCGGTCATGCACCAGTTTCCGAAACCACAATGTACTACGCATCAGCGATGAAAACCTTTTCTCCTCCGTCGAAGACACTCCACTCCGCTGTGTTTCGTCACTGGCGCCCTCAGCTGACACCGAGCGTCCGTTCGACATCGTGTGACAGTCCGGCAATTAAATCAATCCAACATGAAAAAAGAACCGTACGATTCACAGCTGACGTAGAGAAAGGATGTTCGATCGTTTGAAA
Organism: Lasioglossum morio; assembly: GCA_916610235.2. Lineage (NCBI taxonomy): Eukaryota > Metazoa > Arthropoda > Insecta > Hymenoptera > Halictidae > Lasioglossum > Lasioglossum morio. The sequence continues at coordinate 2,830,614 of OU744323.1, forward strand.
GGAATATTTCCAGCCCTACCTGTTTCCCGAATAAACGAAACGCACGTTGCATTCCTTCGCGCTACGAACCTTGGAAATTAACTTCGGAGGCGAGGCTCTTTGCGACACATTCCCGAGCGCGTCAAGCCGAAGATATTTCACTCGGCGCGTGTCGTCACCGACCTTCCCAGCTGACGTAAAATGGCCGCTTTGTACTGTCAGCTGAACCACGAACATCGGTTTTCTCTGAAATAACGTGTTCGTTTCGAACGAAACGAGGGTATCTCGTCTCGAGACGAGCATCGTTCGCTCTCGCGATCGAGAGACAGCGAAAATTCATTGTATTTCATTAAAAAAGAATGTACAGTATGGTATTCGAGCGACAGTGGGAGTATCTCGTTAGACTAGGTCTCTTTGGTCGGAGGTGTTTGTACATGGTTTGGCAGGCCGATACGTTCGTGGATTTCGTCACAGGTCTCTTCAGCTGATGTCAAAACGGCTGCCTCGCGAATTTAACGATACCAGCTGATTGCGAAAGCGGTTTATTTTTCTTTTCGAGGAAAAATCACGATAGAGCCCGGCGTATTTCTCGGAGTCGGGTTATCGACGGTCGGTCAGTGAGAGGGAGTCGATCTCGCGCAAGGGTTTTCGGTTTGCGGGAACAGATAGAAGGAATCGAGGGCGTTTTATTTCGCGACAGGTAGAAATAAAAATGGTAGAGGGACGCTAGAAGGGACGCCGAGTACAGTCGTACGGAAAGTGGAGAGGGCTGAGAAAGTGGAGGGTCTCCGTGAGCCGAGCGCTTTGGCTAGGGTTCTAGCCTGCGATTTTTTTCTCGTTCCTCTCGTTCTCCGGGCGGACGGCCAATGAGAGTAAGTAGGTCAGCGCGGGCGTCCAATCGGTGCTCGAGGCCGGGTCACGTGGGTTTGTTGTTATCTATCAGCTGTTTTTCCCGGGCGGGCGGGTGGCCGGCCGGCGCAGTGAAAGCCGTTTGGAAGTGTATCCTCAGTTCTCCCCGGTCGCTCAGCTGTGCGTCACATGTCGGGAACCGCGGCGAGTCTGACTTCTGTCTGTACACCAGCCAACCGTGTACCGCTTGCTCGTTCAGCTCGCAGTAAGGTGCCGGATTTCTACTTGCCGGCTAGCGTCAGTCATATATTATGCTATCTACCGCGTGCACACAAACGTATCACGATAAATCCATCACGAAGTGCCTCGAACATGCGGACGGCGTGACAAACCCAGGCAACGGTGCACGCCGTTTTGTTGATACATTGAGTTCTGTGTTCAGGCCGCGAAGGCCGCCGCGTCCCTCCACGGTCTAGGAAAAAATCAATCGGCGTGCCGCGATCTACGATTCCTCACGGAAATTTCAACGCGCGAGGAAATTTCATTTATACAGTGGAACGATGACCTAAAATCGTGGTGTACGTGTGCCAGAGTGCGAGAGAGAGAGTGTGTGAGCGAGAAAGAGAGGGAGAGAAAGGGAGAGAGAGGTAGTCGGGAGTTTTGGAGGCAGTCAAAATTGAAGCGACGCGTTCCTGTGTGTCGGTGTACCAACGTTTTGCCGGGAGTGCGTTAAATGTGCAACCGATTCACGTACAATATCGACCGACGCGCGTCACTCATCGAACTGTTGGATCGACCGTACGTTATCCCTCGTCCGGCTAAGTGATTCAACGATTTTCCTCGGTAACAGTGGAATCCCGTTCGTTTCAGTGGAAGTAAATAAGAGAGAATAGAGAGACAGTGGTGATAGAGAAGGAAGTCAGTGCGAATGCGATTCACGAGAGACTAGTCGCCGCGAGACACTATCGAAAACGAAGTATAGCCGTTCGTTGTCAGCACCGGTGCTCTGTCGCTACGGTGTTTTCTACCGTGGAGATTCGAAAGTGCGTGCTACAGAACTGTTTATCGATTATTCCTGTGGTTGATCACAGAGAGATCGTCTACCAGCAGCATCCGCGAATAATGTCGACGGGCAAGAGGCTGGCGAAACGTAGCATAATCGGCACCAGAGTGTGTGCTCCCGGTGAAGACGGGAAGTACTACACCGGCGTCATACACGCCGTGAAAACGCCGGCGTCAGCCGCCTCCGAGTCAGGCCTCAGCATTACACCGAAGACTCGTTACTCGGTGCGGTTCGATTCCGTTCCCGGTGGACGACCACCGAGCCCGAGCACCGAATACTCCGATCGCGATCTGATCGGACCTGGTTTCGGATCTGTGACCACCGCGCGGCTCGTTCCCGGACAGAAAGTTTATCTGACGTACAACGGCCGGGAAATTCACGCGGAGGTCACACAACACCGCGAGCACCTCGACGAGGTGGACGTAAAGATCGCGCCGAACGGGCAGGAGGTGAGTCGCCATTCAAATTCTTTGCATTTTTTCGGGACTCTGTTGATCTTCGATGGGATCGACGGTTAACTTGCCGTAGTACGGGTCGTAGAGTATGAAACTTGACAAGTGTATTACATTTGTCAAGTTCCATACTTAACGGCCTCTGATATCTTGTAGATGTTTTTGAAAATGCGTTGATCGTTCAAGCAGGGCCGTCTTAAGATATTCGGCGCCCGTGGGTTACTAAAAATAATGCGCCCCTCTTCAAAAGAAAATACACGGGATGGCTAGCGGGAGGGGGGGTTAGGTTAATTTGTAACAGGTTATTTGGTTACTTTTGTTGTGAAAAGATGTTGAATAAAAATAACTAATAATAACAAAAAAATATGATACCAATAAATATTGCCGCCCCCAAAAGGCTTAACCTATTTAGTCCTGTGCTTAAGACGGTCCTGCGTTCAAGGTCTCCTCGGTTAACTAATTTTCTATGACACGATGTATGTGCATAGTTTTTGAAAATGCCGATGAAGGTTCAGGAAAAATATGTTGATGTTTAAAGGGGTCTCTGGTTAACTAATTTTCCGTGACATGATGTATGTGTATAGTTTTTGCAAATGCCGATGAAGGCTCAGGAAAAATATGTTGATGTTTAAAGGGGTCTCTGGTTAACTCGGGTACTTTCCGTGACACGTATGTATATAGTAGTTTTGCAAAATGCTGACCCGCCGAAGGTCAAGGAAAAATTGGTCGGTAAAATGGTCTCGTTGAAACGGCCTGGAACAACGGCGTAAATCGACGAGGTATTTTTCCGAAAGTAACCCGGCGCGCACGGCGCAAAAGTTCCGTGAATGCAGTACGCTGAGCATAACGAGGTTTGATACGTCATCCGTACGACCGCCGGGACTCTCGGTGCATCCAAGCAGGTTAGCGCGCATCAAACACACAACCGGCGCGCATGCGCAACCGTTCCGCGTCTCTCTTTCTCTATCTCTCGGTTCGGTCGGCATGGAACGCCGAACCGAAGAGACTGCTTTCCAGAGCGGGGAAACGCGGTCTCGCGCGATAACGCCGCGCCGGCCGTATCGATGACATGCTCGACGAATTGTGGCGTGTTTACCCGGGTAGAATTTTTTATTTCCGCGTGTAGGCCCGAGAGAATTTCTCGGCAGCCGTGTTTCCACGGCCGGTCAAGACGAAGATTCCGACGACAACGACGACGATGACGAGCTAAGCCGGACCGGCCCCGGCATTGTTGCCGGTTCTGTTATGCGCGCGCGCGCGCGAGCGAACGAGCCGGCGACCGGGCGTCGTTAATCAGAAAATTTAATTTTCGTGACCTCGTTCCTAAACCGACCTATACAGTGGATGTTCCATTTACGCGGCGCGCATGAGCGAGAGATGCTCTCTCCCTCCGTCGCGGAATCGGGATAGAGAATAACGGAGTGGTGGAGGGCGAACGTTACCTTGCGACGTTGCATCTGGATACGATCCGTGGGCAGGCTATGCGCCACGCACAAACCTCTAACCCAGGGGCAATCGAAATCCGTCTAGCTGGCAGTGATCCCGCGATTAACCGGAATATTCGAGGGTAAATCGGGTGGAGCGGGATGCGGGGGAATAGGGGATGGGTATATTATCCGTCGCGGATGAACACAACAGGTTAACGAGCTGGTCAACAGGGAATGAAACGTTGCTCGCTGCTTCGGTGTTTGTCAGCGCATCTGGCATTTAGAGTAGTCGCGACGATATCTACTAGTGGTGCGAGAGCTCCCGGGAAATCCCGATGTTTGGGACGGGATGGGAAGACGCTTATCAGGTTGGAGCGGGATTTCGAAAACCTTTAGGTTTCCCGAGAACATTCATGTTCAAGAGAACAATACACGTTTTCGAATTCCAGCGTTTTAAGAGATCACTAACATATTGTTGTATTCCGGGATGAGGGTTAATAAACATTTTTGATTTAAGGTAACAAAACACAAGTTTATTAATAAAACTCCTCAACTTATGAATTCCGGATACGAAGTACGAGAAGCGCGTGACAAAGTATTAATTCGTCGAGACAGAGTTCTAGACTGCACAGAGGTTGTACGAAAAAGAAGCTGGGATAAGTCTTTTGCGTGAGCTTAAATAGAAGTCCCTAAAAGGGAGAGGTAGGCGATTACAATGATGGGTCATAGCGCAATTCTGTGTGACTCAGGGTAGTGACCGGTCGAGGGTCGTTGTCGGGAACGTCTAACTTAGTCACTATTTATGATCAGTATATATCGTAAGTAAACTTATGATGAGCAAATAGTTGTCATGCAACAATATACACGTGGATGAGCTGGACCGTCGATTTTCGACACGCCTTTCTCGGGTTACAAACGCGGATAGAGAGCGCGGTCTCGCAGCGATCCGATCGGCCGATCGCCACGAATGTTTGCGGATTCGCGGAAAAACGTAGCGAGAGCGCAACAACGCAGTAAATACCCCATAAAACCGGGCTGGGGAAGGGTGTGGGGGGGATAGCGCTATTACGGTCGGTCAGGCGTGGCGAAGAAATACACGCAGCCTCGATACCGCTATGTGGGCGCGGTTAGATTCGTAATGAGAGGCACTGGCCAGAGCGCGTTATCCGCAAGCCAGGCTCTGACTCTGTTTGCGTGTATGCGGGAACGCGCGAGCTTGGTTTATGCCGCGGACCGAGTACGGGCGTAGTGCTTTTGCTCGGCAGCAGTGCACCAGCTACCGGTGACCCCACGTGGAACGCATTAGCGCAATATCTATCTTGCTACCTCCGTTAGGTAGCTCAGGCGTGACCGTGCGCGGTTCCATTTCGCGGAAACTTCTTGTTCGTTCGTTCCTTCGCGCGTTCTCTCGAGGAAAAATGAACCGGATCTGGTCAAACCGTGGTGTCCGGTTCCGATATTTCTTATTTTTACGGTCAGGCAACTAACCTGCCGTTCGCACATGTCTCTGGCGAATTAACATGCTTCTTTATTACGGTACCGTCGGACGGACAGACACGCGCACACAGCCGCCATCGTTTTCTTTCCGAGTTAGCGCGACGACGTCGCGTTCTGTACTCGAAAATCACGGATCATTTCTCGCGGCTCTCGGGAACGGCGTTCGTAACCTTTAATCGGCGAGCGTCGCAATTAATTCATCGATGCAGCGTGTCGGTTCTTACGCAAGCGGAGGTGCTCTCTCTCTCTCTCTCGCGTCAATACCGGGGAGAGTTTGCACGTGCAACAACGCGTCTTGGAGTTTTAGCAACGTTGAAGGTCACCGAAGCATGAATCGGTGAAAACCGTCGGACACACCACCGTTCGTTCTGTCTGTTAGGTGCGTGCACGCGTGAGTGGCTAATTTTCAAAGGTTCCGTGGGTGCAGAGATAGCGCGTGTGCTTGTTATGGACAGACACATTGCATCGCCGGCGATTCCCTTTTGCCATTCGACACCTCGTTTTACCGTTACTCGTGCAGAGGGAGAGAAAATGGCAGTCTCGAAAGGAATCTTTTCGATCTGGACGCGCACCATCGGCTACCGTCATTGTCGTCGGTCACGTGAACGCGCGTTCCAACGTAGAGAAAGTTGAGAATCACTGACGCGTGTGCGTGCATTTCACTGAGCCGACGAAAAGGTAACACTAACCCCGCGCCGCGCCGTGTGCCGCGCGCGCGTTTATTGCGCGTGTAACGCGCGCACCGCGGCGGGAAGCGCGCGCGTTTCGCCGTTGAACGAGCAACAGCGGATCCCCATCGGCTCTATCTACGGTCGTCACGGAAATATCCGACCCGCGGGGCGCATTCGAAATAATGGCCGCGTTTAACGGTGTCACTGGTCACCGGCACGGGCGTGAGACGATTGAGTAAGAGATCGCGCGCGCCTCGCTTCGTGAGTGGATCCAAAGATAGATATCCCGGCACCAGCGGGTCGAACCTAACTGGCTCGACCGTGTACACACATGAACACGCGATGCATACGCGTACAGGGTGGGCCTTGCAACAGTTTCCTACCATACGATTTTTAAAGAAATAATTTGACACAAGTGGTGTTCACTCTTACACTTAAATCGTTCGACTTGTACATTGACTCTGTTCCCGATGAGATGTCTTGGACGGACCGTCCGGGTTAACCTTTTGCACTCGGAGCTATTTCAACTCGAATTAAACGTTTCTTCTTAACTACAATATTTCCATTCTCTATGATTTTTTAAATTTGATAAATATCAAATTGATATAATACTAATTATAATATAATATAATATAATAATATGTAATACCCCGCAAAGGGAATAAACTATTCTATCTATCTATCTATAATAATATGTAATGATGTTATATAATGATATAATAATAATTGATTAAATGTGTAGTAATTGGTTAGATACCGACATATCTGATAGTGTAAACAATTATTTAAATAATAGTACAGCAATTTTTAGTGCCGTCTCAGAGGCGCCACTGGAGTGCTAAGGGTTAAGTTTCAAACCTACCCCAGTTTCATAGCTAAAGTGAAACAATGGTTTGTTTCATTTGAACAAAATCAAATATTCTTGAAGATGGTCTTAACCTAGACCGAAACGTCGAGTTATTGATTTGTAAAACTGCTTAGAAAAATAGTAACATAGGATCGAACCTGTGCGCCGAAATTGCAATTTCTATCTAAAGTGAAACAATGAAAAAATGTCTTTCCTGGAACCTTGAAAATATTACGTACAATATGAAACGCACCCAACTCTCTTATAACACGATTTCCATATATGATCTTCGGCATGATGGATCTGGACAATCCTCGTTGCTGTTTCCTGATTCTTTTACTTCTAAGTTTCGCTTAACACGGACGAATAAATCGCGTTACACGAGGGTTGAGTGCATTACGAAGCGAGAGCGAAAGTGAGGTGGGTATCTGCTGCCCCTCTTCCGGCTTCTCCGGCCCTAAAACCTTGAAAATATTGGATACATGTACTATCGAATACACTCAACAATCTACAACACGTGTACGTATATGCTATATGTAATGTTTTACACAATACCAATGTACTACTAAGCAATTATAGGAAATTATAGTTTGAGAAACGTCTTGCAAATCAGATGATAAAAAACCGATGTAACTCGGAATTTTTATTCAACTTCGTTAATGTAAAACATTTAATTAGGAAATGATAGTTTGAGAAACGTCTTGCAAATCAGATGATTAAAAACCGATGTAACTCGGAATTTTTATTCAATTTCGTGAATGTAAAACATTTACTTAGGAAATGATAGTTTGGGAAACGTCTTGCAAATCAGGTGATAAAAAACCGATGTAACTCGGAATTTTTATTCAACTTCGTTAATGTAAAACATTTAATTAGGAAATGATAGTTTGAGAAACGTCTTGCAAATCAGATGATTAAAAACCGATGTAACTCGGAATTTTTATTCAACTCCGTTAATGTAAAACATTTAATTAGGAAATGATAGTTGGAGAATCGTCTTACAAATCTGATGAGAAAAAAGAGATGTAACTGGAAATTTTCTTTTTAATTAATGTGAAACGTTCAATTTATGTCTCTGCGACTTGCGCGAGGAACAGTTATGCTCTTCGGGAATCGGAAGCGATGATACCTTTGCGAGAACCACCCTATATAGCCGGCGACCGTACAGAGAGAGACAAAGAGAGAGAGAAAGAGAGAAAGAGAGAAGAAGATAGAGGCATCGTATTCGTGACAACAGCACGATGTAAACAAGCCCCGTGCACGCGCGCCGGTCTTGTCCAGCCGGTGACGTAGTTACGCGGATGTTTCTCGGGTGTATACACGGGCGCGATCCCCTCGGCTCGCGCGCGCGCGCTCGCTATCTTTCTGCTACTGACACTTCCGGTAAATACGTCCTTATCTTCGGGCTCCGTTCTCCTTTTCGCTACCGAAGACCGGACTGAACTTGCCCGGGGAATCCGGCGTGTTTGGTTGTGGCTCTCTCTCCCTGTTCGCAGAACCGGCCACCGTCCATCCAACAGCTGCTGACAGCTCGATGATATCCGACGTATAATTCATTGCTCTAGTTGCTTGCGCTGCGCAGCAGCAGGTGGCCAATCTCTCTCCCTCTTTGTCTCTCTCTCTCTCTCTCCCTCTCCCCCGTCTTTCTTTCTTTCGAGAGGTTACGAACTCTCTCACCGATAGAAATTCATTGTCGTTTTTTTCCTTTTTTATATGGAATTCGATCTCTGCGATCGATCGTCGCCGCTGCACTCTGGGAAAAAAGGATAAACGTGGAAAAAAATGTATCATTTAGTTTGTAACCGGCATAGAAATCATACCGTTCGATCGTGTTATAAAGAATGTTAGACGAGAACAATTAGCATGCTGAAAGTTGACTCTTGCAGTGCATGGAAATGTGCAAAAAATTCCAGTATAATTTTAGTAAAAAGTGGACCCGGCTCTTTGTACCCAAGGTCTTCCTCGCAAGGACACGTGGAAGACCTTGCTGCTAAAATCGGGCAAGTTCGGTATGTCGTACTACTTTCCTTTCTTTTTTAATTCATACGGTTAGAGTGGTGGTAAAAGTGAATTTTCATCGCTCGTTCGTAGCACTGCGTTTAAATAAAAGAATACCTTTCTGAATGCTTTGAGTACACATTTTACGAGATGATTCTTGAGGACATACACGCGGGGACGTTGCGATGAGAAATAGTTACTGGGGGTGCATTTTGGATACTGGTGTTCGTTTATTGGTAATTTCACAGATTTTTCATTTCATTTTATATCAGACGCAGTGGCGGATCTAACGGTAAGCGGAGTAAGCGGTCGCGCGGGGCCCCGGGATACCATAAAGCCCCGAATTGCAAATAAATATATTTACTGTGTAACGGTATATAATTTTTCATTACTTTTCTGTTTTGTTAATGAGGTTAAGAGAGTTTTCTTGCAATTCTATTTGTAACTTGAGCTTGAGGTCCCCAAAGTTCTTTACCGCTTGGGGCCTCCACTTGACTTGAGCCACCACTGGGCTCCGGGATACCAAAGGCCCCGAATTTACAGCATTCAGTTGCTTTTCCAAAAAAATTCAATTTATTTACGAAAAATTAAGTTTATGAAAGTTTTCTTGCATTTCTATTTCTAACTTGAGCTTGAGGTCTCCAAAGTTCTACACCGCTTGGGGCCTCCAGTTGACTTGAGCCACCACTGGGCCCCGGGATACCATAATGCCCCGAATTTACAGCATTCAGTTGCTTTTCCAAAAAAATTCAATTTATTTACAAAAAATTAAGTTTATGAAAGTTTTCTTGCAACTTCTATTTCTAACTTGAGCTTGAGGTCCCCAAATTTCTTTACCGCTTGGGGCCTCCACTTGACTTGAGCCGCCACTGATCAGACGTATACGTTAAGAGTATCACTGATTGGACAATCATTAATTATTAAGAATCAGCAAGATTGGCGGGGACAGGTAGGCTATTAGATAGACGTTTAAACTATATCTAGGGATGCCATGGAAATCACCGACACAAAATTTTCCCCGACACGGTTTTCACCGACAACATTTCTCCGGCTCCAGATTTGACAGACAACGATTTTAAATTCGTCGTCGGTCAAAGTCGTTATCTATCAAATCCGTTTTCGGTCAAATTCGTTGTCGATAACATTCGTTTTCGGTTAAAGACGTTGTCGGCGAAAGTTATTGTCAGTGAAATCTGTAATCGGTGACACGTTGTCGTAGAAATTCGTGTCGTTGATTTCCATGGGACTCGTATCTAGAGCCCTGAACGGATGTAGGTTTTTCCGGGCGGACCACGGATTTTCTGTGGCGTTCACGTCGGTTTTGCGGTGGGTCTTTTTCGTTTGCGTAACTCGCACGCATCGCGGCGCAGCGTGCGTGTGGCGGCAACGATACGCAGGCGCGCGCGCGTCGGGTTATTTAAAATAGTATCCGAACAGGCCGGAATCTACAGTGCGTGTTCTGTTGCACGGGATTATGTCATGTGTGCTCGTACCACTTTGCTGGTAAATAGGTTACGCAAGATGGATCACGGATGGCCACTCTGCATAAGTATTAACTTATAGCTACGGGGGCCGGTTGGCGTCCGCGTCTACGCTACACGTACAACGGACTCCGAGTAGAAATTGGAAACGATGTAATAACAGGATGTCGGGTTGCGAGTTCCTCCGTCGAACGGCTTAAAATTTCTGTACACTTTTTCCTCCTTTTTCCCCGAACCACACACCGCGCAATCTCTTCCTATATAGTCGCGCGCGCGCGCGGCTCTGTCAACAATGGTATGACATAACTTTCCAGAGAAAACGTAGTTCTTCCGTTCGAGATGCTTTATCTTAATATACACATTTATTCGAGGTGTATTATGTGGTACAGCCGCGGTAATTGCGGCATAAAATTTTCGAACGGCTTGGCGCTGTGTTACACAATCTCTCCCTCTCTCTCTCTCTCTTTCTCTCTCTCCCTCTCTGGAACAACAGATAAACGTGTCCCTGATGCGCTAGGAAGGTCGGTCCCGGAAAATGGGCGTCTGTTCAGCGTCGACGCATAACATTAAAAATCGAATATTCATGAGGGAGGAAAAGAGCGCGTAGATCGATACCGGGGATATCGTGATTAACGTTGACATTGTTCCTACCGACTATCGGCCGGTGGTCCGGCTTTTCTACATGACAATGGAACAGGAAATTCCTATTGAATAAGTATCGTTCGGCATCGTAACCTCGGGATCGTTGAATCACATCGAATTCTCATTTTTTTTTTTTTCATTTTGACCCCTGCGACATCCATGAACTCGGTACAATCTCGCTCGATCATTGGCTGCAGATTGCACCGTGGATACCTTGGTAGGTCCGATAATTCCTTATTTTATTAATTCTCATCACATTCGTTAATTGAGTTTTTTCTTTTTATTAGAAAATCTCTTGTGAGATTTATTTCAACATGGTACAAGATATAATACAAAAATTGCATGAGGGCAGACATAAAGGCATAGAAATTAGTATTTTTCTTTTTGCAAAACTCTCACACACGCAGATCACAATCCTTCAGAAACGATACAATATAATGGCAAGCACTGATAGCTGGCCCCGCGAAAACCATGGAGACGTTCAGGGGTAACTGGAATCCCAACCCATACAGTTTTTTCAAAAGCTCTAATCTTTGAGCATCATATAATTTACATTGCCAGAGAACATGGTTTAGGGTCTCATCTCCCTCACCGCAAGAGCACTCTGGATCACCAATAAATCCAGTGCGTGCAAGGGAAGAAGCTAGGTGGTAGTGATCTGCTCTGCACCTGTTGACAGTGACAACAGTCAAACGGGATAGGTTTAGCTGTAATAACCAAAGATATCGGTTTTCACTAAAAAATTTCTGAAAATAGGTTTTACCTTTAAGCAGGCCATCAGTTTTTATAGGAATAAGGGTGTTATCAAACATATCTTTATCAAATGACTAAAATAAATCAGTAATTGAGTTGACTGTGGGAATATAAATGAACTGTATAATTTTGCATCAAGTTCTTGGGTCAACATCGACTAGATGAGGTAGGAGAACATACAGCAACATTCTTGCGACGAGGTTTCTCTGCTACTGACAATGACGGTAGTGCGAAATCTCGTCGATGGTAGCGAAGGGGTTAAAAGCAGCTGGCCGGAGTTATGACATAATTGCAACGATCGCTTCACCTTTCTCCTCGGCGAAGACCGCCGCTGTACAACCGCTTGATTTCGGGTTTAGAAACAACATGGCGGCTAGTTGCGCCGACCGGCCGGTTGGAGGCACTGCATCCTATCCGATCGCTCGTAAAGTCGGTCATAGAGTTTACAATGCAACGCCTTCTCTCTGCTCGGCCCGGTATTCAACGGCCCCTCTCGATATCTCCCTCTCTCTCTCTCTCATCTACTCTCTTACTCTCTTCTACTCGTTGCTCTCTTGGTTTCTTTCTACTCCCTGTTGCTGTCGAGGGATCTATTAAACCATCCTCAACCATGTACCAACCCTTACGTAGCCAATCAAAATGTATAATCAGTTGAAATCTTTTGTATTCGAAATATTTTGCTCAAATTCTCATTTTAATCCTGCCTCCTCGTTTGAACATACTTACATACGTCATGTATGACCCGAAGAAGACAGCAGGGTTAACACGTTCGTCGCCCACGTCACCCATATCTGGGTGACGCTCTTCTTGTTCGAGTTAATTAAATATAGGTTATTATACGTTATATAGGATATACAACATAAAAATATTAAAAACACATTATACCGTTCTGCGTACCGACAATCAAATTTGAGCCTGCGGGAAACTTAGCCGAATTACGCTGGGCGACGAATGTGTTAAGAAGTTAAGTACAATGGTTACCACACGAGTTTTACCTCTTCACAGTGGCACACCCAGGATTTAATCTTGGGGGGAGACGAGTTGAACAAAATGACCTTTTTTTTATCAATAATATCTGTCAACGGTAGCCACACACGCTTACTTATATATATAGGGAAAAGTTGTTCAAAATGTTTAGTTTTACATATAACTATTCTACAGTTTAGCGAATTTTCCAGTGTTTTGTTTCCTTTTTCTTTGGGGTAAGAGGACTTGGCCCCCTGGTTCCCACGAACGTGTTAACACTCAACCGACCGGAAGCATATTAATAGGATTTTCAATAATTCTGCTGTACCAAAAAAAGCATAGAAATTTTCTTTGACATTGCAATCTTAAATGAAACTATTAGACGACGTTATTGAGGGTGACTTAGTTAGTTCATACTAAATGCTAAATGAAAATTTAGTCATGTACCATACATTTTTCAAAAATATGAAATAATCACCGGTCTGTAATGTATTAAGACTATGAACGAATAGATTTAGAGGAACGATTATATAAACGGATATATTCACAGAAGTTTGACATTTCTAGAGGAGCATTAATAAAAAAATCGAATTGAAAGAAATACAGCAAACGTGTACCCGATTGGCTAGACAAGGGTTAAGCCATACTTACACGTCGTTGAGTGCAAGTGCACGTGTCCCTTCACTGCACGGGCCTGCACGTCCAAAATCGTGGACTCTACTCTCTAATCGGAGTCCTCTCTGTGCCTCTGCCCCCTCCTCGTTTAGGTTTACCGCGATTGCGCCCGTGTAGCAATCATTAGCACGCTCGAGTACAATTACCTTGGATATGGGAACCTGTTCTCTGTGTCTGTGCGCCGATGCATATGCAACGCGCGCGATCAACGGCAAGGAGATCCGTCGAAAATGGGAGCGTAGTACGCACGAGAGGCGCGGACTTTTAATAAGTTGCAACCGCGGACGTGACGGCATGGAATTGCAAAATGGAACGCGCGTGCTGGTATGATTACCCGGAATCGTTGTTCTTGAATACCATTGGTAGACGCGGCACACGTTACCGAAGCCCGCCACGCGGACTGCGACGCTCGGCCGACGCGTCGCGTCGCTGCATCGCGGCGTCGCGTGTGTGCACACACTGTCTCTGAAATTTCGCTGCATCCTCGCGAAAGTAAACCCCATTACCATCATCGGTGTTACGAGGTCTACAATGTGGCCAGCTGGGAAATCTGTTTGTTCGAACGTTTCTGAATACTCTTTACTTTTCGGAGATTCTATGTCGAGCGGTGGCCATTTTGTAGGCGCAACTAACTGGATGGCAAACGTGTTGCAAAAGTTCACCTGACTTAGACAGCCGGTTTTTGTACGAGTTAGCTAGATTCGCACTGGGTAATTTGAAAATTTGTAGTGTTATTCTTGTAACGTATTGGACACCATTTTGTCCGTGCTTGTATTATATAGCAAACGTGTTGCAAAAGTTATCCTGACTTAGACAGCCAGTCTTTGTAAGAGTTAGCTAGATTCGCGCTGGTTAATTTGAAAATTTGTAGTGTTATTATTGTATTGTATTGGTCACCATTTTGTTCGTGCTTGTATTATATGGCAAACGTGTTGTAAAAGTTATCCTGACTTAGACAGCCAGTCTTTGTAAGAGTTAGCTAGATTCGTACTGGGTAATTTGAAAATTTGTCGTGTTATTGGTGCCACGTACTGGACACCATTTTGTTCATGCTTGTATTATATGTATAGCAAACGTGTTATAAAAGTTATCCTGACTTAGACAGCCAGTCTTTGTAAGAGTTAGTTACATTCGCACTGGGTAATTTGAAAATTTGTAGTGTTATTCTTGTAACGTACTGGACACCATTTTGTTCATGCTTGTATTATATGGCAAACGTGTTGTAAAAGTTATCCTGACTTAGACAGCCAGTCTTTGTAAGAGTTAGCTAGATTCATACTGGGTAATTTGAAAATTTATAGTGTTATTCTTATAATATACTGGACACCATTTTGTTCGTGCTTGTATTATATACAAAACGTGTTGCAAAAGTTATCTTGACTTAGACAGCAGGTTTTTGTAAGAGTTAGCTAGATTCGCACTGGGTAATTTGAAAATTTGTAGTGTTATTCTTGTAACGTACTGGACACCATTTTGTTTATGCTTGTATTTCATGGCAAACGTGTTGTAAAAGTAATCCTGACATACAAAGTCGGTCTTAAGGGCGTAGACTCGTTTTTCCATGATTGCAAGGGTGATTTAAAAATATATTCAGTTAGTACTTATATGTTTCTTCAAAAATATCGAGGAGCCCACCAGAAGTATCCCCAATCGTGACGTCTCGTTTTCCTTTTTTATGAATGCAGTTCCCCTGTTATCGCAAACGTAAATTGCACGGGATCAGCTGATCGTGCAGGTCGTGCGTAAGTTTACGCGTCTTTGTGTCTCCCACCCGGCGATATCGTTCGCAAACGAGTACCATTGACGTAACGACGCAGCACGCGTCGTAAATTATGATCGATAATGTAACCTTGCGGATACGCGGCTGGGTAACATATGGTCGGAATGTGTATCGCTCGAGTCCTCTAGGACTTTCTAACAATTTCTATCAACGACATCGACTTCCCCTGTCATACGTGCCCATTATGGCATCCCATGCTTGCTGTTGCACGGGGCAGAGAAAGGGGAGTAGGGATCACGCGCGGGGAGGAAAGAGAGGAGAAGAGAGGACACCGTTCATCCCCGCTCCACTACTTAATAACTGACTCGCGTAGTATCCGGTTGCTTTTGATGCATTCTGGCCGTAACGGTGACCGGCATTCGACATTCACTTTCCGAGGGCTAAAAAGTATACGATGGGTCTCTCTCTCTTTCACTCTGATTCGCTCGCTCTGACAAACCTCGTTAGAATGTCGACGGTGCTGCCTCTAGCGGGAGGTCGCTGTTACTCAGAACTTTGGAAACCCTGGAACTTCGGGTCTTGAAGGGACAATTAAGAATTCCTGAACACCTGCAGGCCTAATTCTCTGACCTGTCTGTTCTATCGTGGAATGAAACGATCGTTTAAAAGATCCTCAATGGACAGGTTAAAGGTGATGCACAGATTGAAGATTTCTTAAGCCAGCTTCGCTGTTGAAATGTTTTATCAAATCCAACAACCATCTCCTACGAGAGTATTCAAAGAAACGAGAAAGAAGATGCGTCGTAGCGAGCTGAAGAGCGAAAGCTCGGTTCCCATATCCGCGGCGTGAACAATTGCGTCAAAGGCCGAGGCGATCTTTAGGGTCTGATCGTTAGTAGCGCGGCGTGTTGCATAGAATACGAGGACGCGAGGAAAAGTGGCGCGTATCTGCTGCACCGAGAGAAAAGCGAGGTCGGGCCTTTCTCAGAAAAGTGGGTCGAGAAGGTACCGATCGCGCACTCGAGCCTCGCCGTTGCGTTCCACGCGCGGGATTCACAAGGAAAGCGTGTGTCGGTTGATCCGTTCCCTCGTGTAAACTACCGAAGCTAGAGAACCTGGCTACCTAGTAAAGCAAACTAGCTTTGCTACGCATCACACGGCGATTCTCCCACGGACGCTATGTCCCAGTCAGTGTCGCTTCATCTGTTCCTTCGTGTAAAGAACCGAGCTGGAGAACTTAACTGGCTGGTGAAGACTGACCTGTGAAGCTAACTAGTGAAGCTAACTAGTGAAGCTGACTAGTGAAGTTAACTAGTCAAGCTAACTAGTCAAGCTAACTAGTCAAGCTAACTAGTGATGCTAACTAGTGAAGCTGACTAGTGAAGCTAACTAGTCAAGCTAACTAGTGAAGCTAACTAGTGAAGCTGACTAGTGAAGCTGACTAGTGAAGCTGACTAGTGAAGCTGACTAGTGAAGCTGACTAGCTAGCCTAGCCAATTAGCCAATGCAGTTTACTAACCAGTGGAGCTAACTAGGAGAGTTACCTAGTGAAGCTAACTAGCTAGCAAAGCCAATTAGCCAATGAAGCTTACTAACCAGTGGAGCGAACTAGCTAGTGACGCTAACCAATGGAGCTAACTAGTGAAGCTAACCGGTGGAGTTAACTAGTAAATCTAACTAGCTAGCAAAGCCAATTAGCCAATGAAGCTTACTAACCAATGGAGCTAACTAGTAGAGTTAACTAGTAAAGCTAACTAGCTAGCAAAGCCAAGTAGCCAATGAAGCTTACTAACCAGTGGAGCGAACTAGTTAGTGACGCTAACCATGGAGCTAACTAGTGAAGCTAACCGGTGGAGCTAACTAGTAAAGTTAACTAGTGGAGCTAACTAGCTAGCAAAGTCAATTAGCCAATGCAGCTTACTAGCCAGTGGAGCGAACTAGCTAGTAACGCTAACCAGTGGAGCTAACTCGTGAAGCTAGCTAGTTAACGAAGCTAGCTAATTAACGAAGCTAGCTAACTAGTGAAACTAGCTAACTAGTGAAACTAGCTAACTAGTGAAGCTAACTGATTAGTAAAGCTAGCTGACTAGTAAAGCTAGCTGACTAGTGAAACTAGCTAACTAGTGAAGTTAGCTGACTAGTGACTTTAACTGACTAGTGAAGCTAGCTGATTAGTAAAGCTTACTGACTATTGAAGCTAGCTAATTTAACGAAGCTATCTGACCAGTGAGCTAGCTGACTAGTGAAACAAGCTGTCTAGTGAAGCTAGCCAATTAACGCAGCTAGCTTTGCTACGCATCACGCGGCGGTTCTCCCACGGATCTCATGCCCCCGTCGTCGTCGTCTATTGGGGAACCGTGGAGAAAGAGAGCCAAAGAGAGCCGTGCTCGCCTTCGACCCTTTTCCCGCATTGTTGCGCCGCTCTATGACTTTCCAACGCGAGCCGGCCGGCTTCCGACTATGTGGAACGAGATAGATGGCCTTGCCTGGCATCGATTAAACGGTTTTATGCGGCGCAACACCGGCGAAAAGAACCGGTGTCGCGTCGCCGGTAGGTGTCGAGAGAAACAACGCCGGCCACCACCTTATTGGACGTCGCTAGACTACGATGATTCCACGAAGAACGACGAATAAATTACTCCTACGGGCTGCTGCCTGGGCGTGTTTCTTCGGCATCTGCATATTACGGAAACGCAATTAATAGGGGACGTGCCTCGTTGGGCAACTAGGCACTCTTGACAACGTGTCTGAATGGTCGTTCGTTCCATCAACAAATATAAAGAACTAGCTGACAGACGTTGTCCTCTCGAAATTTCAATAAATAATTTGTTTCTAATCGTTTTCTGAATACAACGTACAAAACAAAAAAAGAATAACGCTTATATATCGTTCTAAAAATCTCATAGAATAAAGCACTTTCATTTGTTCCCGAATTCTCCATATTTCCGAGCAACTTTTCCAATTTTTCTTTCCCTAAAAACCTTATTCGGACTGTTACGAACAGCATTCAATTTTTATTTATATAGATTAACGTTCTATTCTACGTTCCAAGGCTCGCGGCTTGGTTCATCCGTTGGAATTGATAGAATGGCAATGATTTCGTTATGCGAACTAATTATTTTCGAGCGAAGCACTTTTACCGACATATTTCCCGAGTTGAACACGAGCCGCGCGGCGTTACGCTGGCGAAGTGGTGGACCGAACATGTTGCGGCGGTAAAGTGGTGGCCCGAAAAGCAGTTAGCCCGAGCGCGTGCAGTAACATTGACACAGAAACCGGCGCACAAGCTCCCCGTGTCCGATTCCATCGCGCTCTCTAGGAGTCCCGCATCGATCACCCGGCTACACATGTAGGTCTGAGCGTTTCGTAACACGTGGGACGAGAGCGATCCGCACAGACCACCGATGCATCATCCTCCTCCCGCCGACACGTTATCGAACTATGCGGCTCTGTGTCCCTCCCCCGCTGCTGTTGGACCATCCACCAGAGGGATGCACAGAGTTGTCGAGTCGCGGGGAATGCGGGTCGCGTGGGTGGAACAGCGAGAAAAAAAGGAAAACAAACTTTCGCTGCGTGCGAAGAGAGGCACGCCGAGTGCGGGTAGGCTGACCGTGTCGTGTACAATCGGAAATGGGAAATGTTCGTCGAAGTAATCGCAATTTGATGCGACCAGCCATCCTACCGTTTCGGAAAAGCCGAAAAATTTCGATCACTGTAGAAACTTCATGTAGTTTTCCAATCAGGGGTATTTTAATAGTCGGAAAGACTAGATAAAAGATGAATCTATTTTTACGTTTACGTGTGTAGGATTTAATTCGTCGATAGAATAACACGTCCGTAAACAATTTAACATTTAATTTTAAATGTAACGGATACAATTAATAAAATTATCTCGTTTAAATCTCTGTCTGAGATCAAACACGTCTTTACTTTTTCACGCGTCGTACTAGAATAATCCAATAACGTATATTATAATCCATCCCTCGTTTCACGAACTGAATCTGTCCCTCGGTGTCCAATTGACATAGTGACACAAATATAAAAAAAATGTCAATGTTGTTTTAGTCAAATTGACGAGTTAATTTTTACCTCCTAGGTTTCTCGGTTATGTGTTCCCCATTAAAAAAATAAAAGTCGCACACAGTTTCGGGAAAGTTTACCTAAAAATAACAGAACAGTATAACTTATGATAACTCAGATTGTAATTTCTTATCGGCGCCACGGTTCGATCATTATGTTACATACTGTAATTTTCATAAAAATGCTTATCATTTACGATCGATAATTGAATACCTCTAGTATAACTTATATCGGGAGAATTGTGTCAAATTAACACGAGGGTCGGATGAGGATTAAATCACGAGCCGAGCGTCCTACGATCAACCTTCCTCTTTAAAATGAGCCCTGACACAGCTCGTAACATGCTCGTATAAGGACAAACAATTGTTTCCCGCAAACACTGTTTTGTTAACGAAATCAGTGTTTGCGGGAAACAATTGTTTGTCCATATACGAGCATGTTACGCGCTGTATGAGGGTTTATTCTAAAGAGGAAGATTGATCGTAGGACGCTCATCTTATGATTTAAGTAAAAAACAAATCGTTTTGTATTAGAAAAATATATGGGAACCTGAGGGTGGTTAGCTCATATTATTAAATATAAACATAATCTGGTTAAATCATGAGCTGAGCACACTACAATCCTCTTTAGAATGAGCCCTGACACAGCTGTAAGTATGCTCGTATAAGGACAAACAATTGTTTCCGGCAAACACTGTTTTCACCCTTAAATCCAGTAATATTTCGGGGTTACGTTACCCTCTTAAGGTCCACATACGGGGAGGCAACGGAGTCTTGTAGGAGTGATCGACGAACTCGATCCGTGTGGAGAGGAGAGGGAGGCGACGAGGATGGGTTTAAAAAGGGGCCAGTAGAGGGGCGAAAGGCGGCCACGTACTCCGTAACAGCGTCGAATAGGAGTGTGTGCCAGTACACATTTTACGCAACGTCGCCTGTGATATAACGAGACAGCACCGGCGAGTCCTTCTGTCTCTGTCGGTGTGTGCAGTGTGCATGTGCAGCATCGACTTGACGGGTGCAACAGCGACGCTAGGCTCTCCTCTCCCGTAGGGCACGCACATGCGTCGCGGCGCAGGATAAACCAGGGGCGACGCCGACGCTGTGCATTCGGCCGCGTTTCACCCGGTTTCGCTGGACCCGGCGGAACACAATGACCCAAATGATACCGCGAACCGGGTCGCAGCCTAGATACCGTCGCAGGCCGGCCTTTTCCCGCCCGTCTCCGTCCGACAATCGACGCGGAACCGTGTGTGTATTCGTGGGTGTGTGTGTGTGTGTGTTGCGGGTTAATCCACACATACACACACAGGCGGTCGCTCGCTCGCTCGCAGCGCTTCGCAGCCCCAGATTTTCACTTTCGCGCGGGTGAACGTTGACACTCTCGCCTTTCGATAATGCTCGCGGTCTCGATCCGAGTACGCTCTCTTATGCATGCACGCGCCGCGTGCGTACGGAACTGTTGCGCCTTCGCAAATCGACGATTACCCTAACCACCCGCCGCCGGTGTTGTTTCACGCTGCCGTTCCTCGCGGTGGTAATTAACCCCTGAACGATGGCCACGATGCACAGTACGGTACCCTGTGGACGAATATCGAAAAATTCATTGTTTAATATCCACTGGACTCTGTGTTGAAAGTATATTTTAACCCTTTGCACTCGGCTGTCCCCTCTGAGGCACCACTAAAAATTGCTGTACCATTCTTCAAAATATTGTTTACGTTATTAAATATAGTATGTGGTAGTATGTATAGTAACATGATATTTGGTCCCCTCAGGGTTTCAAATTCATTTACACCAATCCCCCTCTTTTCCACTCACACCATCGCCTTTTCAGCGGGATCTACTGTTTATGTTGGGTTCCGAACCACCTTTTGCCAACAACATGTGAAAAACACCTCGGGCGGGTCACTTTCCGGTTTTTTACCAGACGGTCACCCATCCTAGTGCCGTTCACGTTCCACATTGTTTAACTTCGGTGATCTAATGAGAACCGGTGCTTTCAACGGGACTACGGTTGTTGGCCTACATTATTAAATATATCGGTATTTAATCAATTACTGAACATTTAGGTACTGTATAAGATAATATACCAATTTCATATTCATAAAATTGCAAAAATAATAAGGTATGGAAATATTCTAGATCGGAAGAAACGTTTAATTTTCCAGTTAAAATTGCTCCGAGAGCTAAGGGTTAATATCTAAATTATCATGTTTATCTATAATAAATGTTTTCTATTATCTCGATCGCGAATTTTAAATAGAAATTGTAGTTTCGGCGCACAGGTTCGATCCTATGTTACTATTTTCCTAAACAGTTTTACAAATTAATAAATCGACGTTTCGGTCTAGGTTAAGACCATCATCAAGAATATAATTGCGTCTGTAAAAATTAATATGAGAATATATATATATATATATTTCAGTGTTAAAAAGCGAAAAGAGAACAAAAGAGAAAAAGACAGAATAAAGACCGAAACGTCTCTTATATATAGTATACTAGTATGTAATACAGTTGAAATAATTTTTCTCACCATTTTCTCCTTTAAATAGAGATATTTCAAGAAGGGTTCAACACATCCTGCAGTTTTTGTTTTTTCGTAATTAGTAGACATTATACTTCAATTTCCTACAAGTTTTTCCTGCTACAAACTGCTACACTCAAAGTTATTCAACATTAATCCTCGGCGAATGCTTTATTACTTTTCTACTCGGCTATAAACTTTTTATTAGAATGATTTATTTACTTGTTTTTTTATCGATATTTATCTATCTGTTTTCTACACGTAATATATGTACTATGTATTTGTTCATATTTCATTTTTACGTTGTACATAAAACATGCAACATCTTATTGTGTCTTTGAAAATGTAGCGTAAAAGAATGGAAATTTTAAAATAGCGTTCCAAATCTTCGATTAGTACATTTAAAACAATTCCGAACAGAAACGTATAAATTATTGCTACGCTATACGAATTTTGTAATTTTTGTCCGAAATTCCTGTCAAAGGACCGCACTGTGCGATGGTACTGTAGGATTAATAACAATTTAGCAAGCGGAACATACGTCAATTTCTATTCATGAACCAAGAACAACTGATAAAAATCATTGAAAGCTGTTTCGAGACAGCGGACACTCGGTCTCACGCACATTCACACAATATCGATATTCCTACAGTACGGTAATGTCCCGGTAGATGCGAGAGAAAAATTGCTCGGAGTACCTGAGACCTGATTATGTATCATTTATTTTTTTTATTGAACCTGCACTATACGAATTAGTCATTATCCGAACACAATTCCGTTCAGTTTAGAGCGATTCACGTAGAACATGAATTGTTGTAGAAATCGGCGAGGATTTAATCTAGCATTGTAGCTAGGTAACTGTCCTATTATCAGCACAGTGAAATTTACGCTATCTGTGTTGATTGTCTGCAGTAATCGAGCTGATAATTGGAAACCATTGTTCCAGATAGTTCAATAATGTAGTGGAACGTCCGTACGATTATAAAAAGATTGTTAAACAAGTCAATCTCACCGAAATTGATGCCATGTGTTGCGATTTCATAAAAGAATAATGGAAAACAGAAAATTTAGATTGTTGAACCGGTGTTAACCTCACCGATACGTTCGGAAATATTGTCCGTACACTGGCGTCAAGAATTGCTTCAACAACGGTTTATCGATCGTTGTTTTTTTTTTGTAACGGAAAGAAATACAGGTACAGAATGAATGAGAATGATGTGGAATAACATCGGTTCTATCGCTAGTCTCGCTTCTACCAAGCTAAATTCGGTAGCTGAATCGATAGGACAGTGGCTTCTGGGACTCTAGCTACCGGAAGTAGCTACGCTCGGAGAACAACGACATCTTGCATTGTTCGATACTGGGGTTGAAAAATCTTGTTTTACTCGATCTCGCGGATTATTTCGAACGATCCCGCTCTACTTAATCCTGTAGATCATTCAAAAAAGTCTTGTATTATCCAATACTTTGGGGTCATGTTGAATAATCGAAGTTCGACGGATCTTATTTTCGAAATCCGTGATCCCGTGTAAGTTCAGCTTGATCGATCCAGTCGGTTTTCTCGTTCAACTACCCTAGTAGCACAAAAATATTAGATAGATATTTTTTTCAAATATTGGAAAAATATTTTCTAAGCTACACTTTTTCTTATGAGAAAAATATTGGATCTGACTATTGTATACATGTACAAGAATAAACATTATCTGTATATCAGGAAGAAATATTCCATTTCTAATATTAAATAAAATAAATAATATTATTCAAATATTAAATTATAAATATTAAATAAAATAAATAATATTATTCAAATATTAAATTATAAATATTAAATAAAATAAATAATATTATTCAAATATTAAATTATAAATATTAAATAAAATAATACGAAATAAATATTATTTGTATATTAGAAACAAAATATTCCACTTCTAATATGAAATAAAGATTCATTTAATATTTAGAAAAAACTATTTTTCTCTTAAGATGAAATAGATATTTCCTCCAAGTTTAGAAAGAAATATTTGTTCCTTATTACAAAATAAATATTGTATGTATATTTGAATATTAAAAAAAGATTGAATCTCTTTTGAATATTATATGAATGTGTATACAATATTTTGTGCTACTAGAGTATGATCGTGACGTTGAAGCCGCAGGCAGAGACGAAGCCGGCCGGCAATTTCCCGGCACTGTCATGGAACTGACACTGTCATCGGCTCTTCCTACAGTTTGTGCGTCATACTGTGCGCACGGGCATACGTCACCCACCGGCCGGTCGTGGAAATTGTTCGCGCACAGCGCGGCGCGGCTATTGTTGAAATTTTACGAGGCTGAGAACGAAGGACTGCGAGCCGGCCTTAAATTTATCAAGTGTGTCACGATCACCGGGCAAATCCGTTGAAAGACGCCGTCAAGAACGCGACGCCTCGCCGGAAACCGGCTCCCAATAAATCCTCCTTCCGTCGTTTTACCATTATATTTACCGCAGTACCGTCTATTTTTACACGGACCGCCGATTTATTAATATTTTCAAGCACCGGCGGAAATATGTACACACTGACCCAGAAGCAGCTTCGCTGGAACTCCTCGCGAGCATTATGCGTTGCGAAAATGGTACGATGTGTCTGATATACCAATCTAGGTGCACAAACCTAGCTGTCTTAAATATTTGTTAGAGTCTACACGATTCTCTTGATTCTAAATCATGGACAAATTCCACAAAACTCGTATCAGGGCCAATCGTTATAACTTAGCTGCCTGTCTGCATCGTGTAAATATTGTCGATGATCCTAGCTGTAAGTGTAACTCAGTCTCCGAGGACTTGGATCATGTGTTATGGCAGTGCTGTTTATATGACTCCCAAAGAATTAAACTTGTAAATAAATTACGTAAAATCAAATTTTTCTTACCACTAAAAGCGGACCTCTTGTTTGCAGAAGCAAATGTCAAAGCCTGTGAATTTATCTTTCAGATTTTAAACGACTGTGATCTGCATCTTTAGTGGTTAGTCGTATTGTAAATGTACTCAAACTGTAAAACTAGTGTATCTTTGTTAAAGCCGAAATAAACCTACGATAGGTTTCAGTGGCTCAATAATAAAAAAAAAACAATTGTACAATGGGTTTACAGTTTTAGTACAAGTACAGCTTTTGGAAGCCGCTAGATGTGGAGTTTGCAATCATTTAGGAACTGAAAGAGGAATCCGCAGGCTTTGACATTTGGTTTAGCAAGGAATATGTCCGCTATTAGTGGAAGGTAGAACTTAATTTTACGCAAATTGTTTAATAGTTTGGTTCTTTGGAAATCATATAGCCGACAATAAAACTAGTGTATCTTTGTTAAAGCCGAAACAAACCTACAATAGGTTTCAGTGGCTCAATAGTAAAAAAAAACAATTGTACAATGGGTTTACAGTTTTAGTACAAGTACTGCTTTTGGAAGCCGCTAGATGTGGAGTTTGCAATCGTTTAGGAACTGAAAGAGGAATTCGCAGGCTTTGACATTTGGTTTAACAAGGAATATGTACGCTTTTAGTGGAAGGTAGAACTTAATTTTACGCAGATTGTTTAATAGTTTGGTTCTTTGGGAATCATATAGCCGACAATAAAACTAGTGCATCTTTGTTAAAGCCGAAACAAATCTACAATAGGTTTCAGTGGCTCAATAATAAAAAAACAACAATTGTACAATGGGTTTACAGTTTTAGTACAAGTACAGCTTTTGGAAGCCACTAGTTGTGGAGTTTGCAATCGTTTAGGAACTGAAAGAGGAATTCGCAGGCTTTGACATTTGGTTTAGCAAGGAATATGTACGCTTTTAGTGGAAGGTAGAACTTAATTTTACATGGATTGTTTAATAGTTTGGTTCTTTGGGAATCATATAGCCGACAATAAAACTAGTGTATCTTTGTTAAAGCCGAAACAAACCTACAATAGGTTTCAGTGGCTCTATAAAGAAAAAAAATCCACAAAACTCTTTGACAATCAACGAAAAATTAATTTTCCGTCAAAGTTGTGGCCCAAAGTGAAAATGGCGCACAAATGTGAAAGACGCCACTTTCTCCGCAGCTCGTTAACGTTCGGTACGTCGAAAAGGTTTCCTAGCATCGTCGCAGACTGCCACGGTGTTAGTCTCGAGCAGCGATGTTTCTGGAATTTCCGTTTCTCCGGTGTCTTAGCGATTCTTCCCGCGAGGAGCTCGGCTACCAAAAAGCAGGTCACGCAACGGCGATAACGGTAATCCGTGCAGCCGCGTTGCAATGGCGTCCACGTGGAAAAGCAAACGCAGAAAAGTGGCTTTGCCCCTCGTATCTCGCCGAGATCGCGGACCGTTCGTAATTGGCTCGGTCGCGATAATGATCGCCGTGGATTTCCCCTTGGCTCGTTGCCATTACTATAGCAATTTGGGAAAATCCTGCCGTTCCACGATCCCGCCTCGACCCGTGGTCCGCGGGCCTTTATGACGGATCGTAAATTCGAATTTCGGTCCCCGTTCGTCTCGGATCTCTGTGCTCGAGATGCGACACTTCGATACTTCCCACCCACCGGTTGTGCAAAGTTCGAGTTGAAGATAAAATACGAGCACAGATTTAACATCTGCGATCGTTCAATTCACGAAATCAGTGTATAAGGTGGAAAATGGTAGCTCGTCTTTATCTCGAATGGAACGAACGAGGTGCACAATCATCATTGTGTTAAAGGTTTCTTTGCTCGTTGATCGTAATCGCGATTACTGATTAAATTCTACAAGATTCTTTGAAAGCAATCGATGAAAAAAATCGTTCGCAGAGTTGCTTAGTCAGGACGAATACTGATTCAGTGACAATGTAGACTTTGATGAAGAAAAGTGCCATTTTTCATGCAGCATGATTAGCCCACGGTGTTCAGAGACGAAAATCTAGCTATCAGAAAATCCTTTAATCCCGTACCAGACGGAATCATACGCGGCCAAGTGACAGTGCACCGTGATTCACAGTTCGTGTCCCATTTACGGTCCCTTCGTCCCAGGGACAATGAAACAGTCCATCGGAGCCGGTTCTCGCACGCACGCCGCAACATTAGCTGCCAGCTGCTAATCGCTCCCGTTCGTTCCTTATTCAGTGTCGTGGATAAGACGAGGTTGTGGCGGGGATTGTTGACAGTGTTGAGAAGTGACGTCACCGGTAGCAGCTCGACACAGTGACACCGATCGTTCTGCCGGGAGAGTGAGCGAAAGAGAGAGAGAGAGAGAGAGACAACTGAACGATCATCGGTTGCCGCTCGGTTCTTTCTCTCGTTCTCTTTCTGCGGATCGTCGTCCGTGATTCCCTGATATCAGCGTCGATCCCGAAGTGGGAACGGACAAGGAAACATTTTTCTAGCTGATAACAGACCACTGTGCACGCGATCTCCCTTTGTTCTCGGCGATGCATCAGCCTGCTGCATCGCGACGACCCGTCTTATTAGATTGCGTTTGATTGCCACATGCGATGCGAATTTTTTGTTGCTACGATGAATCAAGCAACTGCTGATGTCGATCGCGCTGCGACTTCAAAAATTATGTGTGTCTATTAAATAAATATACTTACATTTACATGCATTTATATATATATATATATATATATATATATAATATATATAATATATATATAATATATATATAAAATATATAAAATAAAAAATATATAAAATATAATATATATATATAATATATATATATATATATATATATATATATATATATATATATATATAGAAATATTTCAATGTTAAAAATATGATGTTAAATATATATATATATATTTATATATATATACATATAACATATATACATATATACATATATATATATACATATACATATATACATATTATATTAGGATCCAAGCATTTGGTGATAAGACTTCAAAAATTAATTAGATGCGCAACGAGAGTTCCATGCGCTTTTATCGTTTCGACGATGCACCATCTGGTGCAGTTTTTTTTACAATTTTTCTCATCATTTAATTGTTGTCGTAAATGCATAACATCCGCAGTAACAATAGTTTTTATTTTTTTTTGTTGTTTTTGTCATAGCAGACAATACTGAGTGTCTTCGGACCCTGCAATCACCCTGGTCCAACAAATCGTTTCACTCAGTGCTTTCGACATGCAATCCTGTAGTTTCTTTCAACGCAATCGTGTATTTATTAGCGCATCCGAACGCGACGCTCCTGCTCATCAAAATAAAACGATTAGCCTTGATTCTTCCAAGGTTTGCTGCTAAACAAATGCGATTAGATAATCAATGGCAGACGACTGCAGTCCGGAATGCGAGCCAGCGTTTACACGCGAACTGAATTTAAATAATAAACGATACGCGTCAGACTTTGGATGCTCTCGCGCGGGAAGATGATAGACAGTTTTTCGAGTCGGTTACGAAAGGTCGACGTTCGTGATGCGCTTTCCGAGGAATCATCAAATCGTCCGATCAATTTTTATCTGACAAAACGCACATTATACTAATAATACAAATTAACCCCATTAATTTATGTTTTTTTTCCACAACGAACCGAATGCCAATACTCTTTTATGTATGTAACATGATATTTGGTCCCCTCAGGGTTTCAAATTCATTTACCAATCCCTCTTCCTCCTTTTTCCACTCTCACCATCGCCTTTTCAGCGGAACCTACTGTTTATGGTGGGTTCCGAACCACCCAATACTCTTTTATAATACACTTTTATTTTAACCCTTTGCACTCGGTGCAATTTTAACTGGAAAATTATATATTTCTTCCGATCTAGAATATTTCCATACCTTATGTTTTTTGCAATTTTATAAATATGAAATTGGTACATTACCTTATACAGTTCCTAAATGTTCAGTAATTGATTAGATACCAATATATTTAATAATGTAAACAATATTTTGAAGAATGGTACAGCAATTTTTAGTGGTGCCTCAGAGGGGACAGCCGAGTGCAAAGGGTTAATTCATGGAAACGAGAATTTGCATAAAGATCCGCAGTCTACTTATCAATTATAAACGCTTCAGACGTTGGACGCTTATTCTTAGGAAGTTCCGTGAATGTTTCCTGCTGAACATCTTCGCGGAAGTCCTGATTTCTCCATGTTCCGAGAGGACATTTAGCGTTTCGAGGTATCCTGATTCACGTGGGAGTCGCGATTCCCCAACAAGTTGATAAATATCGGCCCCGCGGACTGTTCCGCGAATTCGTTTCCGTGTTTACAGTTTTAACCTCGGAAAGAAACGAATTCCCGGGAACGACGATCCCACGGAAATTGATTCCCGTTTAATTGACGCGTGGGTTTCGCGAAATCCCGCCGGTCTTATCTCCGAACAGAGAGATAATGCTGCGGCCACATTCGTGGACGCGTCGCGGAAACTTCGCTTTGCCCACGTATTTTTCTCCGTTCTGCGCAGTTTCCCTCGCCACCTTTTATCAGACCGTGAAAATCGCCGCGAGACGAACGCAACAAGCAAAACGGACGTCTTCGCTCCTCGTGTTTGCCTCCGTTACCACTCTCGCCCTTGAATCGAGCGATAACTTCGATACGCGCTCATAGATCATTGTTTTCGTTCGGCCGATCCGATCGATCCATCAAGGCCTCCTTTTGTCTAGATCTTATCGCGACGAGCAATCAGTCTCGAATGCGTCGCCGTTATTTATTTTGTCCATCGCTTATCGCCTGATATTTCGACGATTCCTCTGCAAATAAAGTTTGCTGTGCCTCCCGGAAAGACAGATCGATCGACGATACCAGACGCCATCTTGGGAAACGCTTTCGATATTCGATTCTTCGTATTCCTAATTTTTTTACAGTTTTTCGGGGTTCCTGTCGTTCTTAGAGGTTTTCGATTTTTGGGGGACTCTTCTCTGGAATTTCCTGTTTTCTCTTTTTCCTCCATTTTAATTGGTGCACCGCTTCCCTCAACCCTTTGCACTCGGAGCTAGTTTAACTGGAAAATTAAACGTTTCTTCTGATCTACAATATTTCCATTCTCTATGATTTTTTAAATTTGATGAATATCAAATTGATATAGTATCTCATACAATACTTAAATGTGTAGTAATTGGTTAGATTTGATAAATATTTTTAAATTTGATAAATATGAAATTGATGTAATACCTCATACAATACTTAAATGTGTAGTAATTGGTTAGATTTGATAAATATTTTTAAATTTGATAAATATGAAATTGATATAATACCTCATACAATACTTAAATGTGTAGTAATTGGTTAGATTTGATAAATATTTTTAAATTTGATAAATATGAAATTGATGTAATATCTGATACAATACTTAAATGTGTAGTAATTGGTTAGATTTGATAAATATTTTTAAATTTGATAAATATGAAATTGATATAATGCCTCATACAATACTTAAATGTGTAGTAATTGGTTAGATTTGATAAATATGAAAGTGATATAATACTTCATACAATCCTTAAATGTATAGTACTTGGTCAGATTTGATAAATATTTTTAAATTTGATAAATATGAAATTGATATAATACCTCATACAATACTTAAATGTGTAGTAATTGGTTAGATACCGATATATCTGATAGTGTAAACAATTATTTAAATAATAGTACAGCAATTTTTAGTGACGCCTCAGAGGCGCCACTTAAGTGCTAAGGGTTAATTTTCCTTTTTATTTTTTGGAAGACTGTGTTCCAGTAATTTCTTTCTAGTTTCCCACTTGTCGAAGTACCATTTTCCTCAATGTCCTTGATGTTCTCTCACTCTCCCACTTTTCAAAGGACTGGTCTTGAATTTTTCTTCCCGAGTACACGATACTCGAAGGACTACGTTAACGATGCATAGCTGGAGAACCGGCAATATTGATTAGCCAGATAAAAATCTCGTTGTGCGTCTGACGCAGTAAACAGCGGTGACGCGAGCAACTTGTTTTGTTGATAAAAGAATGTATCGGCGGATCGGGATTTATCTATGGAAATGAACGGTACCGGTGTTTTGCCGCGTTGTCGATGGTTTCTCATCCGGAAGCTCGTTAGATCGTAGAATAGCGCAGAGGATGAATAAACAACGGAATAAAACGAACGTTGGAAACGTATCGGGGAGTGTGTTATTGGTAAACACGAACTCGTAAAAAAGTCGATGGGAACGATTGGTTTACGGAGGATTATCGATGACTAAAATTATCTTTTCAAATGTACCAAGTGATTCACGTCTTTGGTCCGGATAATGAAAGACACCTACTTTCAAGATGTCACCAGCAATAAATCATTAGCGTTACTGCATTGAAATGCGTACGTCATTTATTCTCGGAAGGATACAGCGACAATATTTAAAAAAAAATGGAAAATATTAAATTTAAATAAGTTACCCTCCTTTTTATTACTTGAAAACTAAAATTTCATCTGCAATAAAGAAGTTCTGCGAGCCCAACAGCTCCCATAAATTAGTTTCATTTGAAAAAATATCGCTTCGGAAAATAATCGCGCGTTTCCGGAAAGCGGGGGGGCTCCATCAAAAATAAATCATTCGCTGCTGTAACGTTTATGCTTCGTCGACGGAACGAGAAGTTCGTTGAAAAAGAGCGGACGACAACGGGGACAGAGCACGCGCGAAAGAGTAAACGAAAAGGAGAGAGGGTCTTTGTCGTAAAATAACTCGAACGTCGGCGCGGTGGTTCGCTGACTAAGATTTCGACAAGCCTAAATTTGACCGGGGGCATAGTCCTGAATTCCCGTGCTGTCGCTCTTCGAATACTTATTTATTGAACGAACTTTAGATTATCCTATTCCACTGTAGTTTGCCTAATCCCGTGTGTCGAATTGTTCGGCACATAAAACGCAATCTCCGCGTTCCTTCGTCTCGTTTAGGGTACAGTTAACCACGGATAGAGATTTATCACAACGTTCCCTTGATCTCGGAGCAAACAGTAACTTTATCTGCGTGAACTTTGCATCGCTTCATCTTTCTCCGCCCTCCCACTGCAACGATAATTGATTTAGAACAAACGAGCACGCGGGAAAGGCCACGCATAATCATCGGTCATCGGGCTATTATTCATTTTGTTTAGTTTCCCGAAACCATATTCGCGTTTGATCGTCCGGTGTCCATTGAGAAGCTTCGATCAGAGCTAGGGATGTTGAAATTTCGGATTCTATTTAATTGTTTAATTATCCTATCAAACATTCTAAAATCCTTACGGCCCCATGTACATAATTTTTAATATTCAAAGATTTAATTATTCACTGAGAAAATGTAGGTTTCAGGAAGATATCACTAGAGAAGTGTTGAATTGTCTTCTTTAACACTTTACCGATCGGAAGCCTATTAATAGGATTTTCAATAATTCTGCTGTACCAAAAAAAGCATAGAAATTTTCTTTGGCGTTGCAATCTTAAATGAAACTATTAGACGACGTTATTGAGGGTGACTTAGTTAGTTCATACTAAATGCTAAATGAAAATTTAGTCGTTTACCATACATTTTTCAAAAATATGCAATAATCACCGGTCGGTAATGTGTTAACAATCAAATTGTCCTCATTAATAATCCTGAGTGTAGTTGTGGGGATGGAGATGAGTTGCTGAATCATGTTTTGTGGCAATGTAATTTATACAATGATGAGAGACTCTCATTGATCAATAAACTCAGTAAAATAGACTTCCAGCTTCCAATGGATGTCTCAGTAATGATAGCCAAACCTAATATTAGGGCCTGTCATTACATGTTATCATTTTTTAAAAGCTGTGGCCTTAAAGTATAAGTTTCTTTTTTTTTCTTTTACTCTTCTCTCTCTGTTCATATACTGTTCCTTTTAATCATATGTTAATATTATAATATCTGTATTTCTACAAGAAACCTATTCTGTTTTGTAATCTTCATACTCTGTATTATATGTAGTGTATTTCTGTTTTGTAATTATGTTGTAATAAATCTCATATGAGATTTTCTATAATAAAAAAAAAAAGAAAATCAAATTGTCCTCCTGTGGGCGTGATGTAGGGGGTTTTAAGATCTTTGATTTCCGCGGATCTACATTATATCGATCGGCTCCGCAACGATCACAGTGGAAGGAGCTGTTGGTCTCGGCAGGAATCCCTGACGCAACTCCGTTCAGCTGCGCTGGTTCGCCATGCTTTGTGTCCTTTCCCGCGATTGGATGCTCGTTCCTAGATTCCTGCATGCCCGGTTTCCTAGCAGACGCTCGTTACTCACGTTCAGGTGCAGCACCACACGTGGAAACACGATTACGCGGTTGCGACATTAGCATCGGCAACTGCGATCGGCCAATACGGTCGATGACGAGGATATCGGGACCAGACAACGCGAAAGAAACGGACTCAAACCTCGGGAACAAAGAAATATCCTCGACACGAGCCGACGAGCCAGAACAGACAGATATAACCAGCAAGATCAGCGTGATTCCGTGGCCCCTTTAGATAAAACCTCTCGTTGCGATCTTTCCTGTGATCGCACTGTGTACTCTCTGTAACAGACTCTTCTTCAGAAGTCACACTCTCTTGTTGAGATTTTTCCAAGTTTTATTCGAGTTTTTCACGGACCAGCAAATCAGATAGATTCCATCGTTGAGCTGTATGAATTTTATTTATTTATTGGATAAGTACAGACAAATTCATACGGTGTTTAACTATATTAATTTCTTGAATAATCTCTCTGTAACGTCTTCTTCAGAAGTCACACTCCCTTGTTTTATTTATTTTTAATGCCGTAAACCTTGTTTGGTTTATATAGCACACATCATATTATACATATAGATGTAATATAAATATACAATATCATATACATGTAACAGAAATTACAGCTTACAATTAGTAAATGAAAATATTATAAATGGTGGACGTTAAATCCTAATCTTACATTTTTTATCAGTCTCGTACGCTTAGAAGTCACCCTCTCTTGTTGAGATTTTTGCAAATTTTATTCGAGTTTTCCACGGACCAGTAAAACAGATAGATTCCATCGTTGAGCTTTTTGAATTTTATTTATTTCTTGGATAAATACAGACAAATTCATACAGTGTTTAACTATATTCATTTCTTGAATAATCTCTCTGTAAGGTCTTCTTCACAAGTCACACTCTCTTGTTGACATTTTTCCAAGTTTTATTCAAGTTTTTCACGGACCAGTAAAACAGATAGATTCCATCGCTGAACTCTTTGAATTTTATTTATTTCTTGGATAAATACAGAAAAATTCATACAGTGTTTAACTATATTAATTTCTTGAATAATCTCTCTGTAAGGTC
Source organism: Lasioglossum morio (assembly GCA_916610235.2). Lineage (NCBI taxonomy): Eukaryota > Metazoa > Arthropoda > Insecta > Hymenoptera > Halictidae > Lasioglossum > Lasioglossum morio. The sequence goes on from OU744323.1 coordinate 2,864,475, forward strand.
TTCTTCACAAGTCACCCTCTCTTGTTGAGATTTTTCCAAGTTTTATTCGAGTTTTCCACGGACCAGCAAAACACATAGATTCCATCGTTGACCTCTATGAATTTTATTTATTTCTTGGATAAATACAGACAAATTCATGCAGTTTTCATTCAGATTGTGTAACTATATTCATTTTTTGAATAATCTCTCTGTACCTGACTTGACTTAGCTCGGACATCAACAGCTTCAACCCGAAAAGCGACGCTCGTGCGAATCTTCTCGCTTATGCAACAGTCGATCGAGTGTATCTGTTCCGCCTATTGATCTGCGTTTATCAGGAACGGTTTATCTTATCCCATTGTTGCACGCTGAATAATATGTAGTTGGATGAGTTTGATTGCAGCGTTTCTTACTCGTTAACATTTAATATCGCGACGCAGTGTTCATTTGCACTCTACTACGTCTTAAAACGATAACCGCGGTATCACTTGTTCCTACACAGACTATCGTTAATTCTGGGGAAGAAGAAGAAAAACAAAAAAGAATGCGGGGTGACTAATGCAACGGCACGCGCGCGAGCAACAGTATCCTTTGTTCCGAAGGAAATCTGGCCTTTTCGCTGCTGTATCGCTTTTATTCGCTATAAACGGTCGAACGGAATGCGATGCAAATCGCGTGGCCAAAACGGGCCGTGCGTTATCTCGTTGAGGAAAAAAGGAGCTGTCATTGGATACAAGGTACGCGATCGTTCGAAGGATGAACTGAATCATCGTGGTCATTCGTGACTGCGGTGACAAAGGTCGGCTGACCTCCGGTTTCGATTTAATTAAGCAACGCGCCGCGGACACCTTACCCTCTTACTCATTGTAGTCTGAGCAACTGACATTCGATGTTTGTGCTACATTTTTATGAAGGCGTCGCGAACCCGACAAAGCTGATAATGAAATTTGCATCGAGACGGCTGCTAATATCTGGGACACGCAATTCCAACCTCGATTTCATTCCTGCGGTGCTTGCCTCGATCTAAGTCGAATCTTCGGGTCCGAGCTACGACATAGATCGTGTAGGACTACTATATTTTAAGTGCATTCAATAATAACTTATCTCGTTCAAACAATTATTACTCGGCTATGTATAAAACAAATCGGAACATGCAATAAACTCTTTATTGCAATCGTTAATTAATTCTGGAACACACGAAAGCAAGAACACAAATGGAGAACCAATCGAGACGGGTGACTAACCTAGCCTGTCCAACAACAATAACCGCGAGCCCTCGAAGCCGCTGTTGCAGCTGAAATGAATCAGCAACGGTGCGTTCCCGGGTGTTCGCGGATTTCGCAAGATCCGGGACTGAATGCAGCCTGACAATTTCTGACGTCAGACCTCGAAAGCGTTCGCCGGGCTCCGAGGAAGTCCCGATGAAAGGTTGGGAAAGGTTTTGCTGCTTTCCTGACGTCACACGTAATCGCTTCAATTTTATAAATTACAACGCCGCCAACGCTCGAGAACCCGCTCGCACCTCTCTCGATTCCGACCGCCAGGTGCAAATCGAATTTTGAGGAATCCCGCGTAGATCCGTGGATCCGTGAATCGGAGTTACCCGTAATTACGACGAGTTCCAGAGACGCCAGAAAAACAGCTGTTGCGTCATAGTAGGAAGATACTCGACTATATCTGAACGTTAAATACGTTTCGCGAGGATGATGATGATGATGATGCGCGCCGTGGCCGACTTTACGCCCGTGGCTAATGACATCGACGAGATTTTTATCCGCTGCCCCCATACGTTTCTTCGAATCTGTTTCTGATCGTGTCGCTGAATTTAGAACGACATTCTATTGCAGTTTTCAAGTCGTTTCACATTTACCGCGAAATTGCTTGGAGCAATTGGTACAGCGATGAAATTCTTGAATCTTTTAGATTCCAAATAATTTCATAGAAATTTGTTCTTCTTCTATCTATATCTTGTATCTTGTATCTTGTATCTTCTATCTTGTATCTTGTATCTTCTATCTTTTATCTTCTTCTTCTATCTATATCTTCTATCTTGTATCTTGTATCTTTTATCTTCTTCTTCTATCTATATCTTCTATCTTGTATCTTGTATCTTCTATCTTCTATCTTCTATCTTCTATCTTCTATCTTGTATCTTGTATTTTGTATCTTGTATCTTCTGTCTTCTTCTTCTATCTATATCTTGTATCTTGTATCTTCTATCTTCTATCTTCTTCTTCTATCTATATCTTCTATCTTGTATCTTCTTCTTCTATCTATATCTTCTATCTTGTATCTTGTATCTTCTATTTTCTTCTTCTATCTATATCTTCTATCATGTGTCTTCTATCTATATCTTCTATCATGTGTCTTCTATCTTCTATCTTCTATCTTGTTCTTCTATCTTCTATCTTCTATCTTCTATCTTGTTCTTCTATCTTGTTCTTCTATCTTCTATCTTCTATATAAATAAAAATTAAATGCTGTTCGTTGTTAAGCGCATCACTTGAGAACGGCTGTGCCGATTTGCCAATTTCTTCACAGAAATGTTCATATTAGTCCAAACAAGGTTTGTAGGGAAAAAGAAATTGAAAAAATGGACAATTCTGGCAAACTTCAAAGTGCTTCCTATTCAAAGTTGGACAAGACAACGTCTGTAGTATCAGCCAGTGCAAAATAAAAATGATCCCAGTGAACTGCAAGAAATATTCACACTTTCGGGCACCCGGTCCGGTATGTTCTTGAAGTAGGAGAGGGGCAGCCGAAGAAAGAAATGCCACGACGTAGCAGCCTGCCGCGACTAATGGAGTTGATAGAGTTAACAGTAATTCAACTGGCGGAAGGGAACCGGAGCACGTTCGCCAATTACGCGTCCAGCCAGCCCATTGTTTAGGTGGGCCGACGGTGTTCGCTGATTTGGGTAATCGTGCCGGACAAAACCGGTGGGCAGGCCACGCCAGGAAACGCAGCATCTAGCAGCTGAAAAGTCCTTCAAAGGGACACTTGATGTCACATACGTCGCGATTCATACCGCGAAGATCCAACGTCGTGGCAATAGCTTCCTTTAACACATCTAGACAATACATATAATTATATGTAATGAACGTCATTAATGTAAATATTGTAAATACTGTATATACATTTAACCCTTAGCACTCGAGTGGCGCCTCTAAGGCGCCAATAAAAATTGCTGTACTATTATTCAAATAATTGTTTACACTATCAGATATGTCGGTATCTAACCAATTACTACACATTTAAGTATTGTATGAGGTATTGTATCAATTTCATATTTATCAAATTTAAAAATATTTATCAAATCTGTAGAATAATAATCAGGAGCAGTCCGTGGTATGGTGTGCACATCCATTTATTATAACATCACGCATAACTTATAACTTATAGTATAATGAAAAGTAAACTATGAGATCTGTGTATAATAAGTGATCGCTTCAACACTTAGGGACGCGAGAGAGCACATGCTTACGAGAGAAGCTCGCAAGAAGGAACTAGGCTGCGCACTCATCGCCCATAGGTCGCACGCACACATGCGTATAGTGGGAAGAGCAAACTGCTTCAAAATCTAACCAGTTACTACACATTTAAGTATTGTATGAGGTATTATATCAACTTCATATTTATCATTTTAAAAAATCATAGAGAATGGAAATATTGTAGGTCAGAAGAAACGTTTAATTTTCCAGTTAAAATAGCTCCGAGTGCAAAGGGTTAAGTGAATTACGTATAAGGTATGGGTCGAAGAAATTGATTACAATTAATAAGAAATGCGGATAGCTGTTCGTTAATTGTGATATATCTTCGACAAAATGAGGCGAGAGGAAGGGTCACCAACGTCATCAGGTGTCCCTGGACCTGGAAGATTACGGCACCCCCGGTACATCTTCGAGGATGTACATGGGTTCTACCGGTTCTCCCAGGTCCTAAAACTAAAAAAAAAAGCTTCCTTTAACACATTCACGATGGCGTGTGCCACCGGTGGCTCAAACTTGAAAGTTAAATAATAGGAATTATATTGGCGACGCCCCTTGGAGAGAAACATAAATTGCAGCACCGACGTGAACGTGTTAAGAGAGATCGCGTGACGTCACGCCTCGAGAACTGTCCCACCGATGTACCTGTAGTGGGGGTAACTAGTGACGTCACGGTCCGTACTGTAGGCTCGCGATAAAATCCCCACCGTGTCAGTATTAATCGCGACGTCACTATCGGGATCACATTATAGCTTTGTGACGTCAGGCTCTGACTATACCATTTTCTTCACTATTTATCTGTGGAATCTCTCGATCTGGTAGCGCTGGCAGCCAGCAGGCCGCGTTCACGGATCCGTGACCCCGATCGAAGAATGCGCGCGGAGATTCGGTCCGCGTAACGGGACCCCGTAAAATTCACCCGGGGCTACATCTCCTCGTGTGCTCGGCGCATCTCAACCGGGTGATAAAAAAATCATGGCAGCCCGCGTCCTTTCTACCGTGCACGCACCGTTAACGACGAGAAAACGTCGACGACCACCCGGAAGAAAAAAAACGTCCAGGGATAAACGTCCTCGCTTCGGGATTCTACGACGACGACGCGAGCAAGATGGAAGCGCGATAATCTCGTTAGCCCTCTGTCAGTCAGTGTCGAGCTTAACCCTGAAACCCTGGCCTTCAACGTCCTCTTCTCCCTTCTGACGAATGCGATTTAGCATAACGCAGCCTCGCAATGCGACTTCGGCATAATTAATTAATCGTTTATATTTGGCCCGTAGAAGTATGCACTGAAATCGTGAAGTGCATTGAGTTAAGTGCGTTGAGTTAAGGGTTGATCTTGATCTCTGTGTCACTGAGGGGTAAATTGTACCCCATTATTTGTGGAGCTGAAAGAATGAGAAAATTTGACTTTAAAAATTTGAAACGTACGACAGCATTCGTTGAAATTTTTTCTCGAAATGTTCAATTGATCAACGTTTTATTTCTGTTTACTGCAGACAGAAAGTTAACCCTCATCCGTCCCTTATTTCACGAACTGAATCTGTCCCTCGGTGTCAAATTGACACAGTGACACAAAATAAAAAAAATATCAATGTTTTTTTAGTCAAATTCATGAGTTAATATTTACATCTTAGGTTTTTCGGTTATGGGTTCCACATTGAAAATATAAAAGTCGCACAAAGTTTCAGGAAAAGTTACCTAAATTTAACAGAACAGTATAACTTACAAAGGTAAAATTTTTTCGGTGTCAAATTGACACAGGGACACAAAATAAAAAAAATATCAATGTTTTTTTAGTCAAATTGATGAGTTAATATTTACATCTTAGGTTTTTCGATTATGGGTTCCGAATTGAAAATATAAAAGTCGCACAAAGTTTCGGGAAAATTTACCTAAATATAACAGAACAGTATAACTTATAAAGGTAAACTTTTTTCTCCATCGCACTTGAAATATATAATAAATTTATGATTTCGGCGCATGGTTCGATCATTTTTAAAGACAATTTTGTGTCCGACCAGTCATAAACTTAAATCATAAACTTATAGTATAACTTCTTTCGGGAAAACTGTGTCAAATTAATACGAGGGACGGATGAGTGGTTTTTTTTATTAAGCATTTCAGATCGCAACTGAGATCTATATCTGCTGTACAAATGTAAATTACAGTAAATACATATTACTTTACAATTCTTTAGGAAATGAAATATAAGAAGACAAGCTTTAATGTTGGGTCGGGCATCTAACATTTTTAAGCATAAAGATAGTTGCAATTTAATTTTACACAGTTGGTGTACCACAGTTAACTTGGATCGCTGCAAATCAAAGAGGCTACATTGCCAGAATCTTACATATAGTGTATGTAGGTCTGTGGAACAAAACATTACACGACATAACGGATGAGGGTTAAGGAAGCCTTCAAGTTAATTTTCCATTTCCATTCTTTCAGCGTGCTGCACGTGGTCGTTTCAGGTTAAACAGGTTGAAAGTGCAACATTGCGTTCACCGGGAGAGCGCAGGGAAGTGTGACCGGCGCAGGTGTAGACCAATTCCCTGTTGACATTTCAGCGAGAGCGCGCAGGTGTTCGAGTTATGCGCGATTATGAGCGCAACCGGTCTGCGGTACAGGACAATGCCGACGCGTTCAATTCAGTCACCAGTTTTTTCTTCCCATCTTTATATCGCGCCGGGGAATCGATAATCATTTGAAAAGAGAGCCCAGGTCCCGAGGATCAGCGCATGGAGGTGCGAAGGGAAAATAATGTAGCTTCTCGGCGTCGCCTACGCGTTTCGATGACGTTAGGATGACGCAGCGAATCGCGTGGGATCATGGCTGATGTATCGTGGGCTAGAATAAATATATTCCTGTGGACACGAACCGCGCGAAAGCGGTCTACCAATCCGTCTGATGGGAACCCGGCTCCGAAAATACATCGATTTTCGGGTCGCTCCCCTGGCATTTTTAGCTTCGGCCGCTGGTGAGTCAGTCGCGCGAATGCTATTTCATCCTAGGACCCGACTCGAGCAGATTCTCATTCATTTTTCCATGGGAATTTTTTCTCAACTCTTTCAGCTAATAATTCACTGGAACACTCTAAATCGTTCCTGATCGGTTTTCTTCTCGGCGAGGATACCTCGAAAAAGTTTCACAGTCTCTTTTACGAAAAGTAATTGGACGTCCTTGATAGTTTCATCTGTTGACTCAGGTGGTCCAAAATGATTCGATTCAACCTCGTATGTAAATAATCAAGCATATCGATCGCCAATATTTAATAATTTTTAAATTAATGTTTTCGGCGCAACAGTTTCGATCAATTTTTTATCAATTATTTAAAGGAATAGCTGTATTTATTGTAAGCAATCGTTGACAGACGTGTTTCGTTTCGATCTGTCTTCTTTTTCTAATTCGTTGGCGATCGTAATTTTACAATTCTGTTGTTATTTTCGATTTTCTACTTTTTAGAAAATTGGTTGTCTGCTAATACGTATACATTCATACATTCAATCGTATAATTAGCTATTTTGCAAATATGCCTAACGTTTGATCCTTTATCAAAGGTAAATCGCGTCGAAAAAACAAGAAAATGTATATAATAAAAAGTATGTAGTATACATGGATTGAACATGAAGAAAATATTAATACATACTTGCTATTAATTTTAATTATGTAATTTAACCATTGAACTGACTTGATTTGAATTGTATGAGACACTGGTTGGAAACGTACTGCGGTCAAAGTGATTTTTAGGACAAAGTAAAGAACTAAAAACATGGAAAAACTGACATTACAAATATTTACATACCTAGACATACACTCGCCAACAACCGTAGTCCCGTTGAAAGCACCGGTTCTCGTTAGATCACCGAAGTTAAACAATGTGGAACGTGAACGGCACTAGGATGGGTGACCGTCTGGTAAAAGATTGGAAAGTGACCCGCCCGAGGTGTTTTTCACGTGTTGTTGGCAAAAGGTGGTTCGGAAACCCACTATAAACAGTAGGTCCCGCTGAAAAGGCGATGGCGAGAGTGGAAAAGAGGGGGATTGGTAAATGAATTTGAAACCCTGAGGGGACCAAATATCATGTTACAATACATACCTAGACATACTACTCTGAACGTAAAAATCAACGTTTCCTTATGTCGATCATATATTGTTGCTAACAAAGAAGTTAAATTCACACAGTATGATACATAATATTGATTATTAATTTACAGACGCATTTCTTATAATTTTCTTGAAAATGATCGAAAAGAAGATCGAAACGTCGAAATATAGATATTGTGATAATTTGCAAATAGTGTAAAAGTAACAACTGATCGAACCTGGGCGCCGAAATCATTAAAAAAATTTTGTTATAAGGATCAACGTGTTTCTGAACTAAATATCAGCCGGTAAATATGAAGAGTCCAACAATTTCAAAACAACTGCTAATTATACCAAAAGTGGTAAACTTGAAAATCGACATTCTCGTATGTAGTTTGCTATTCAAAGACGCCAAATGTTCTCGTTACAGAAGAGTCCTCTCCAGACTCATTTTAATTGGAGGAAACAAGTTGTTCTTGACGACGTCATCCGTTGATCCTTTGTGTTTTGATCCGTTTTCGCACGTTGTCATTCGAACACGCTAAGTGTTCTTGATCGACCAGTTCAATCAGAGAGGAGTCCTCTTTAGCCTGGTCCTCGATCTTCACACTCTCTTTAATTACAAGTTGTTCTTGATGGTGTTTCTTAAATGTCCTTCTGAATGTTTCTACCGTTTTCACTTGTCCAGAAAAGACACCTTCACTTCTTCGGACTGCATCATCGTTTCTCCAAGACGTATCTTCACGTGTTCATTCACACCGTAGATTATGACGTCCTCTCAGGCAGCAACTTCGCATTATCCGATACGAATGGTGACTAGGGGAATTCTTGAAATGGCAGGGAGCCGTCATACCGCTATCCGTCCCAAGGTGGGGAGCCTAGCAGCGTTCTGATTCATGAAATTGTCATGTCGGCGTGTACACCTAACTCGTGAGGTCTCTCCCATGAACGGGTTGAATGGTGGTCCGTTGGAGGTGTATCGGCTGATTCCGAGCTTGGCCGGCTTTACAGTTATCATTGTTTGATGGAATGCGGCCTTCCTTTCCTGTTTCGTGACGAGGCCGGTCGCGAATGCAGCGGCGGCAATATGGCCAAACCCGGAAAAGGCCTTGTCTCTCTTTCTCTCTCGTCTATCTCTCTCCAGCACCCTCTTCTCTCTCTTTCTATCACTTTGACTGTCGCATTCCACCAAGTTCAACTTTAACACCACCGAAAATAACTTTACTCCATACATCTCTGATTACATTTTCCTCAATCCAGCGATTGAGATAAATACTGAGCTTGGACCCCTTCTGAAGAAAGCAATAGATCCGAACTGCATCTTTCTGGACCATCTTGCTAATAGACTTGCCGATTCCTAATAGCAGCGGCGGCAATATGGCCAAACCCGGAAAAGGCCTTGTCTCTCTTTCTCTCTCGTCTATCTCTCTCCAGCACCCTCTTCTTTCTCTTTCTATCACTTTGACTGTCGCATTCCACCGAGTTCAACCTTAACACCATTGAGAATAACTTTACTCCATACATCTCTGATTACGTTTTCCTCAATCCAGCGATTGAGATAAATACTGAGCTTGGACCCTTTCTGAAGAAAGCAATAGATCCGAACTGCATCTTTTTGGACCATCTTGCTAATAGACCTGCCGATTCTATTTCCATCTTTACTGATGGAAGTAGAAACGAAGGATTAGAACTTGTTGGTACTGCATGTTTTTCACCCGAACTAAATGAATCTCGCCTATTGAGTTTACATGGGGACATGACTATCTTCTCAGCTGAATGCATTGCAATCAAAACCGCACTTGAGGTTGCTTCTAACTATTCTCATCACCACGTGTACATCTATTCTAACTGTCTGAGTGCTTTAACAGCTTTAAATAACTACTCTGGCAATACCAAATCTAACCCTTTTCTACTTGATATTCAAAATTTGATTAACTCCTACTTTCTGGATTCCAAGAATTTGCTTCTTTTTTGGATCGGTAACGAAAAGGTTGACGTACTAGCTAAAGAAGCATCTTTGCTGACTATTTCTACTAATATCCTGGTCCCCTACTCCGACTTTTCCAATAGTTTTAGAAAGCAAACTAAAGAATTGACAAAAAATTATACTCTTAAAGAGGCAGGGTACAAGGGCATAAAAATTTTCGAATCCTTTTATCACTCTGGATCCAAACCTTGGTTTAACCACCTCAGGCCCCCTAGAGAATTTATTTGCTGGGTTAACAGACTTCGATCTGGACGCTACCAACTGAGGGCCTCCCTTTTCAGGATTAAACTTGCTGATGACACAAGCTGTCCATGTGGTTGTCTGATACAGGATCCCAATCATATATTATGGCAAGGTTCGATTTATGGTAATAATAGAAACAATTTGATTCGCAAACTTTGCAGCAAGGGATACTTTCCACCCTATACAATAGATTCCTTTTTGTGCGGACCCATTCTTTGCCCCCTATTTTATACATATACATACATTCCTGAAGTCCCACTGCTTATATCTCTAATGTTAATATTGTACTAAAAAATATTCATTATATTGTTTAATTCTTGTCTATAAGTTGTCCTTGTAATGTTAGCATGCACAGCCATGCGCATGCTGCTAATAATCCCATGTGGGGTTTCATAGCTTAATAAAGAAAAGAAAAAACCTTAACACCGAAACGTTTAACTAGCGGATAACGGGACGGGAAAAGAGCAGGGAAATGGCGATAGACGCATTCTTGGACATTCGCGAAAACGCCCAGGTGTTGCGGAGACGCTTTCGGCTGGACGAACCGAGCGGATTGCGAATTCCGCGGTTCGATAAAGCGCGTCCTGGTATGCGAGTGTCGTGCGCAATCGCACGGATTTCGAAATGCTCGGGGATCGGCCTTAGCGTTGCTGAAATCGCGTTGACAACCGGCCTCGCGAAATCACACTTTTTCGAGTCGCCTCTCCTTGGACCTGATCTTGCATTCCTGAACATATTTTATCCCCGTTGGACTGAATAGAACCAAACTGCTTTTTATGGCTTCGTGGCGCCTGTAATGGCAATTCAATGGAAACGGTGCAGTTTCCGAAGGTATTCTGTACAAAACTACAATTAATGTTATTGGCGCATTGCTTCGATCGATTGTAGACAATAAGCAAATTTGCAAAATATCACAAGGAATTTACTCAGTCCACATGTCACTGGCATGGAAACAACATACTGTTCCTCGACTCTTAAGAATTTAAATTTAAATTAGTGTTTTCTGCTTGTTCGGGAATGCGTTTGCCTAACCATATATTTAATATATACCGTATAATTATTATTATACGTATAATTACTATTATATATACCATATAATTAATGTTTTCTTTTATCTCGATCGCCAATTTTAAATAGAAATTGTAATTTCGGCGCACAGGTTCGATCCTATGTTACTATTTTCCTAAGCAGCTTTACAAATTAATAATTCAACGTATCGGTCTAGGTTAAGACCATCTTCAAGAATATAATTGCATCTGCAAAAATTAATATGAGAATATATATTTCCGTTCTAAAATCAAAAATAGAACAAAAGAGAAAAATACAGAACAGAGAAACCAATGGTTTGTTGGTGCAAACTTCCTTGCTTAGTAATAAATTTTAATTAATTGATAAATTCTTACAGACGCAATACAGAAAATTTACATTCTTGAAAATGGTCTAAATTCAGACCGAAACGTTGAATTAAATTTCATGTGATATTGTTGCAAATTTGCTTATTGTGTACAATTGATCGAACCAGTGCGCCAATAACATTAATTGTAGTTTTGAACAATTGTCGATCGAGACACAGAGAACTGATATTCTGTACATTACGGAGCGTTAATCTAAATTCCAGGATATTATTGTAAAATGGTAATCTTCAACTTAATTTCCTTTACACCTTATGCCGCAGAGTTTCTGACCGATGAAAAATTTGTTTTCCATTGAATGTACAGTTAATTAAGGGGTTCAATTAAAGAATTGATTACAGAATTGCAATTCTCCACATCGCCGTCCCATGAAATACGATTCCCGTGTAAAAGTATTTGTTTCCCATCGGAGACACTTAACTACATCTCAAGAAAGATTAATGGACCATTTTCAACGGTTCGACGTCAGCGGCGTACCGTGCTCACCATAAGAGTTATAAATCAAATATGGAAAAGCAATACTCGGAAAGTTCGATCGGCGTCGCTACCCTATTCAGGTGTTCGGCATTATGTTATTAATACTTTTACGTGCACCGTGGAATTTCCATTCGAAATTGTCGGTTATCTACTCTCTCGAGCGAGCTTAAGTGACTCGCGTTTCGCATAAGCTGTTATTGATGTAATACCCGGTCTCGTGACGTAACAGTGATCCCGTCGAAAGCCGACAATTTTTGCTTATTATTATTGCAATAACTTCGATAATAACGACGAGTCAAAAGCAAGGGAATATGTCAATATCAATAACTTGTTACGAAACACCGGCGAGCGTTGTAGCAGAAATTCCTTGCTAAATAAACGGAAAAATCAAATGAGCGAACCTTTATTTATTGTACACGTCGAATGTGGGTAATAATAATAAATTTAGAAAATTACAAGAATTTCAATGTGCTTTTCGTTACAGTTCTCTCAGAAATTGTATGAAATGGAACACGCATACAATTTTATTATATTAATCTGCTTATTCGACTGGATATATACAGTTAATAATTTAAATCTGAATAGTAACAACCAAGATTTATATTCTTTTCCTCCCAGTCGAAATTCACTCAACTCCTACACAAGAATTAAATAGCAAAGTGGCACATCAATTAAATGACATTGTCTCATGTTTGATGAACGGAGGCTGAAGTTTATCAGGCAATTACAGAAATTGCATCTTTTCCTCCCACTTTCATGCAATGTTCTACTCTCCAGTCTTACATCAGAAATATGTAAAATAACCTACTCGTTTTTGAATGATTGTGGTTTAAAGGTTTAAGAAAACAGTTCATCTTTAAAATAGCTTGTGTTTTGGTTCACGATTATTTATAATTTGTATTATATTATTCAGAATATCACAATGTATTGAAAAACAATGTACGGCAAAATAATCTCTACCTTGAGATTCAAATTGCACTAAATAAAAAAAAAAATTACATGACATACAATTTCGTAAAAATAAAAAGAATTTTCCATATTCGCGAATACTTGCGCACACCACGAATTTAGGCGAACCTTTCACTTTCGTTCCGCTTTCGGCCATCGAAGGGTTCGTCAACGGGAGGACGTGCTTGTTGTATAACGATTCGGTAACGCACAATGCCATCGATTTCCTTATAATCGCGAACCGGCTGGAGGCTCGTCCTTACGATCGAGTTTCCGTTGCACAAGTCAATTTCCTCGAGCAACGGAACAGAGAGACTCGCCGATCGTTGCGACACGCTCGAAACTCTTCTCGCCGTCGAGCAATTCGCAATTCGGCCGTCCGCGATCCGCGAGTACCTTGTGAAATGAAGCAAATGCACTTTCACCCGGCGCGCTGCGTTTCGCAACCTCTACCGTTCGCTTATTCGCTTACTCGCTTGCCTGCTCGCTCGCTTGTTCGACGAAAGTCATTCCCTCGAGAACGTTCGACATTTCGTTTCGATTGTTGCCCCGCAGCCACGGGAAAAAATCGGCATCGCGGTTTTAATATCCCCGATGGACCCGGCTACCCGGAATAATTCGCTTGCTCCGCGATTTTTCACCGATTCGATTTTGCACGTTGCTCTCCACGGTCTTTCGGGTATGATGCTAATTCTTCGTTCGAACCAGTTCCATTTAGACGTGGCAAAAATGTTGATAAAAATGTTTCACATATCGGCTCAGTAATTGCAGCATTTTTGTATACGATTTTCTGCGATCTCAATAATCGAAATACTCATTTGGCGATTAATGTTTAGCACGTGTTTGATTGAGACATGACAGAAATGCTAATCCGTGCAGTAGAAAATTAATTCATTGCTTATCATTTCTAAAATACCGGCTCATTAGTTTCAGCATTTTTTTCCGATTTTCTGCGAACTACATAATCGAAATACTCATTTGGCGATTAAAATTTAGCACGTGTTTGATTGAGACATGACAGAAATGCTAATCCGTGCAGTAGAAAATTAATTCATTGCTTATCATTTTTAAAATACCGGCTCATTAGTTTCAGCATTTTTGTATACGATTTTCTGCGAACTACATAATCGAAATACTCATTTGGCGATTAAAATTTAGCACGTGTTTGATTGAGACATGACAGAAATGCTAATCCGTGCAGTAGAAAATTAATTCATTGCATATCATTTTTAAAATACCAGCTCATTACTTTCAGCATTTTTGTATACGATTTTCTGGGATCTCAATAATCGAAATACTCATTTGGCGATTAATGTTTAGCATGCGTTTGATTGAGACATAACAGAAATGCTAATCCGTGCAGTAGAAAATTAATTCATTGCTTATCATTTTTAAAATACCGGCTCATTAGTTTCAGCACTTTTTCCCGATTTTCTGCGAACTAAATAAATGAAATACATATTTGGCGATTAAAATGTAGCACGTGTTTGATTGAGACATAACAGAAATGCTAATCCGTGCAGTAGAAAATTAATTCATTGCTTATCATTGTTAAAATACCGGCTCATTAGTTTCAGCATTTTTGTCTCCGATTTTCTGCGACCTTATTAATCGAAATATATTTACTGATTCATTTTTAGTACGTGTTTCTGTCGGACAAAAATGTTTAAAATAGCTGCATAAGTTTGTTCGTTCTCGTCTTTTATGTTCCGGCGACTCTTCAGAGGAGCTTATTACAGGGTTTCAGTGGTTTGGTTGAATTTTTACATTGAAATATTACTGAGATCTCCGGAGGGGACTCACGATGAGAAATGGGTTAATACGTTCTTTATTGATAGTGGCTGCAACCGAGGAGCATATCGATCGTCTTTTAAGTAAGAACGAACGGATATTGTTACTCGCGATGGCATCTTGTTGCACGACTGTAACTCCAGATTGGAAATTTTCTTAATTGATTTTTCATTGTTAATGTCTCGTCTGCGGATCCTTATCAGTACGCTTTCAGCGGGTAATGCGATAAGCGTTAGCTATCGATTTTACCGAAACCATTTAAACCTCCCACGATCTTTGAATCTTCTCCGATTGTTCTATTACTTTATTATCTACTCGGCATTGTAACACTTGCCGAACAACCGTTAAATCTGAAAGTAGAATGAAATTTTACGTCTCGCGATCTTATTAACTGATCTCCACTTCTTCCGACTGAAAGCGATTCTGTATAATCGAATGAAGATCAAGGAATTTGCTGAAATGCAGATCAGAGATGTACACAAAATATTTCTGGAATACAGAAAGTAGTAACAGTTCATGGAGCAGAAACTGAGTGAAAGTTCAAATCGTCAGCGTAATTAAAATGTAACAATTAAAATAAACAAACTTTCCAGAATACACAGTTTAAAAGTTCATGTGCAAATTCGTGTGTAGATTAACATTGCGTACGTCGCGGTGACGTAGAGATGACGCAATCCAGGATGGAAATGAAGCATCGACGCAACAGAGTAGAATTTATCGGAGTTCCCTCTTCAGGAAAGTTGTCTTCGGTTCGATAAGAGTATCGAACGAGAGAGTCGTCGACCTTATTAATGCCTCGCGTCGGCCCCTCCCCCTCTCTGCAAGTAGCTGAAAACCGAAATTTCATAGCGAAGCCGGCATTTCCTCCTCGTACGCCGGCAGGTCGACCGGTTGTTGTAGGTTGGAAAACAGGATTGCGTAACGATTGTTAGATAACGAGACACGAAACTCGTGGCTCGTGACGTCGTCGCGCGACCGCGCGGTTCGTCGGAAGGAATTAATGGACGTCGCCGTAGCAAGACAGTGTATTTTCCAATGGATCGTGATTTATCATCTCGGGTTCCACATCGCTCGGCTTGATAATTGTTGCGATTCAAATTAATTTCCGACCAATTCTTCAGTTACTGCAAATCTTCGCTCACGATACTTACACATTGATCACTGTAAGTTTGTTTGTTTTTCAACTGCATAAAATAATGAAGAAAATATGATCATACAGTCGCTGTGAATTTTCACAAATTTCCTTTACAATTTGTTTTTTTTCTTTTCGTAATACAGTAATATGTACCATTTTTACTTAATACCAGTTTAGTTAGAACCGATTACCACAGTGCTCAATTACTACTACTTTAATTACTGCTTGCTGCTAGAAATTACCGCCATTTATACTTATTGCTTCTTTGATTACAAGAACCTACTACAATCTGTATTCTAATGCTTTAATCACGAGTTACTGCAGCATTTACTTAACACTCCTTTAGTTACTGTATATTACCACAATATTTCTTTACCATGTTCTCCAGTTACTACAATATAGTACAAGCTTCAATTACTACTTTTTTTTTTCCATCTACAAGTCACTACAACCTTTACTTACAACTTCTCCAGTTACAAGAAGTAACTGCAAGTCACTCGAGCCAGTACTTCGGGTTCGCAAAACTTTTCCAAATATTCGTTGACAATGGGAAAAATGTGATTCGATTAAACTGTTTCAATGAAATCAATTCCATTGAAATCACCAGGTCGTCTGCACTTTGATATTTCGAAGCGCCCTACACGATTCCGCAGAACAATGGACGAGAATCTGACATTTTGTGGTGGAGGGGACACTTCACGCGATGGCATTTGATTTTTTAAATTGCTCTCCGACCGGATGATATTTCGAACACTTTTCACAAAAGATACACGAAAATGTAAAAGCACTGTTCACAGAGGCACGTTTAACAAACGTACTGAGTTTGCAGGCAGATTCTCGAATAATATCAAACTTTATCAATCGTAAAAGTTCGTTCAAACCGTACCCTGATTCCTGATCAATATTCGAAACAATAAATTGAAATAAAAATGTCACGTGACCTGAAGAGCAAGGCCCATACGTTCATCCATCTTGTATTCTATATTCTTGATCAACATTCTAACCTGAAGAGCAAAGCCCATACGTTCGTTTATCTCGTACTTTAAATTCTTGATTAATATTCGAAAGAATAAATTGAAATAAAAATTTCACGTGCCCTGAAGAGCAAGGCTCATACGTTCATCCATCTTGTATTCTATATTCTTGATCAACATTCTAATCTGAAGAGCAATGCCTATACGTTCGTTTATCTCGTACTTTAAATTCGTGATTAATATTCGAAACAATAAATTCAAATAAAAATGTCACGTGGTCTGAAGAGCAAGGCCCATTCGTATCGTAAGACATTGCGGAAACATAGGCGCAGAGCCGGAAATTTGTAAGTGCCCTAGGTGAAAGAAAGAGAGAGAGAGAGAGAGAGAGTGCAGCGCACGTGGCTCGCGACTAGATAGTATGTCGACCTCGAGCGTCCCCTCTCTTTTTCCAAGTCTTCTGCTCGTTTTCCACAGATTTCCTCCTGATTTTTTGTCCTCAGTTTCTTCCGCTTTTGCCCTTAATCGTTCCCAGCCACCCACCTTCGACCGTAGCTCTGGATAGCCTCACTGGGTGACCTTTGAACGTTCTTCCTTCCTCTCGATGGCCTTTTAAGCGAGCTCTCCGCGAAGGCGGAACGGTTCAACCGGAAGGAAAATGCTTCGACCGGGCTTATCGACTTCCGATACCACTCGCGAAACCTTCTTCAGTTTTCCTGCTGCTCTACGGTCGAGTCTCCATCTTGGGTGAAAGCTGCGAGAGCAGCATCAGTGAAAGGGACAAGGTTGCTGTGCCGGTCTCCACGAGAGAAAAGTAAACGATGTTGAGATTGAAATATTAGGTGGACTGTCTTCTGGGGTTGTTCTTTCAGTTATGAAGAGTAATAACAAAACAACTGCTGCAATTTCAAGTTCAATGTTCTAGAAGAAAACTGGAGATGCACCAGAGGTGCCTTTTTGGGAGATGAAATAGAACTTCAAGGGCTTCTCTACAAAGTAGACGAAGTTTTACTTGGATACGTTGGTTGAAGGGCAGCTTCAGGTGAAAGGGATAAGGTTGCTACGAAACTTTGACTTTCTAGAAAAGACCTAATAGGTTGGGTCTAGTCTCTGAGGTTGCTCTTTGAGTTCATAATAGTAATAACTAAATTATTGCTGCAATTTCAAGCTCAATGTTCTAGAAGAAAACTGGAGATGCACCAGAGGTGTCTTTTTGGGTGATGAAATAGAACTTCAAGGGCATCTCTACAAAGTAGTCAAAGTTTTACTTGGATACATTGGTTGAATGGTAGCTTCAGGTGAAAGGGATAAGGTTCCTACTAAACTTCGACTTACTAGAAAAGACCTGATGAGTTGGGTCTAAGTCTCTGAGGTTGCTCTTTGAATTCATAATAGTAATAACTAAGAATCTTGCGTCCTTGAATGTTGAAAAAATAGGATAAAAAAGATCGACGGTCTGAAAGAGCTTTCTAAATTAGAAGTGTTGGATCTGCATGGAAATCAAATTCTACAAGTATCAGACTTGGAGAATCTTGCGTCTTTGAAAGTTGGAAAAAATAGGATAAAAAAGATCGAAGGTCTGAAAAGTAGTAATAACTAAATTATTGCTGCAATTTCAAGCTCAATGTTCTCGAAGAAAACTGGAGACGTACCAGAGGTGCCTTTTTGGGAAATGAAATAGAACTTCAAGGGCTTCTCTACAAAGTAGACAAAGTTTTACTTGGATACATTGGTTCAAGGGCAGCTTCAGGTGAAAGGGATAAGGTTGCTACGAAACTTCGACATACTAGAAAAGACCTGATGGGTTGGGTCTAGTCTCTGGAATTGCTCTTAGAGTTCTACAATTTAAAACTGTTCTAGAAGAACGGTGAACACACGCCACGTTGGATCTGAGGTGTTCGAAGATATTGAAAACTCGCGAGAAGTTGAAGTAGAACTTCAAGGTCATCAGTACAAACCAGTCCAAGTTGTGCTTGGACACGTTCAATGGTCAACATAAAGTGAAAGCTGCTCGCAACAGCAGTGAAAGGGATGAAGTTGCCTCGAAGGAATACCTTCGACTTCTTAAAGAAGAGCCGAAGCAACTCAAATGCAACTATAGGCTGAATTTCTAGTTCTGCTGTCTTACTGTCACTTAAGAAGTTAACACATTGCCTACCGAAAGCCTATTAATAGGATTTTCAATAATTGTGCTGCACCAAAAAAAAAGCACAGAAATGTTCTTTTACATTTACAATCTTAAATGAAACTATTATATGAGGTTAACGAGGGTAACTTGTTGGTTCACAACGAAAATTGCTGTTGCTATTGAAGGTTTCATTAAAAAGTGTTCAGCCATGTACCATAGATATTTAAAAATTATACAATAATAACCGGTCGGTAATGTGTTAATAGGATTTTCAATAATTCTGCTGTACCAAAACAAAAGCATAGAAATTTTCTTTGACACTGCAATCTTAAATGAAACTATTAGACGACGTTATTGAGGGTGACTTAGTTAGTTCATACTAAATGCTAAATGAAAATTTACCCATGTACCATACATTTTTCAAAAATATGCAATAATCACTGGTCGGTAATGCGTTAAATGAAACTATTATACGAGGTTAACGAGTGTGACTTGTTGGTTCACAACGAAAATTGCTGTTGCTATTGAAGGTTTCATTAAAAAGTGTTCAGCCATGTGCCATAGATATTTAAAAATTATACAATAACAACCGGTCGGTAATGTGTTAAGCACAATGGTTGCCACACGAGTTACCTCTTCATCTAACTTCATCTTCGTACTTCGAACCTGTTCCTGATGAATCGTTCCGGCTGACCTTTTCCAGCGACGATCCCCGAACGTCGAATGATAAATCTCTCGTTCTTCCTCGTCGTCTTCCCGCTAATGCTTAATCAGTCGTATCCGACCTTGACTTGCCGTTCGAACGCACACGTTCCGCGCCGCGTGAACTTGCCGCGCGCTGCCCCTTCCTCGTGGCAACGCGTTATCGAGCCGGGGCTTTCGCAATAACGGGGAATCGTCAATTGCCCTGGGAATCTAGAATTCTAGTCGCAGTTTCAGTAACGTGACCGTGAAGTTTAGTGAAGAAAATCGTCGCAGAAAATTCGAGCGAGCTCTCCGGTGAGGAGCACGGCTGGCTGGACACCGTGTCCCAGAATGTTTACTCGCCGATCAGTTTTCGCAGCGACACCGGGCACACGCTGGTTACCATAGTGTGTTTATCAGGAGAACGATAAGCCTCGCGATGGTCACGTTTCTTCTGCCGGTAGGTATGCTGGGCCGAGATCATCCGAACTCGATCATTCTTCACTGTTTCCACGATCTCGATCGACAAATTGTTAATAACATATATATTCATGTTTTCAGCGCACTGGTTCGATCAAGTTTTATTTGTAAATTATATACATAGTATTAAATAGATATTAATCTTATAGTTACCATTATGATATTTAATTACATGTTATATATTATTTATTGAGTTAGGTGGTTCGGAACCCACCTTAATAAAAAGTAGGTCCCGCTGAAATAGGCGATAGGGAGAGCTGGTTAAAGGTGAGAGGTGTGGAACGGGATTTGAAACCCTGAAGGGGACCAAATATCCAAAACAAGACATATTATTTATTGAGTTTTCCCAGTATATTACAAAGTTCGTTTCTGTGCTCTCCCAAGATACTGAAGAACTTATCAAAAAAATAGTTTTGCGGATTCCTCAATACATACAGCATCTAATTTATGTGCCGTTTCTTTCAGTTCGTCTAGAACCTTTTGCGTAGTTGGAGTGGGCTACTACTTAACCCTCATCCGTCCCTCGTGTCAATTTGACACAGTTTTTCCAAAATAAGTTATACCGTTCGGTAATTTGTAAGTAAATTTGTCCAAAACTTGGTGACCTTTATTTTTTAAATGTGAAATATATAAACGCAAAAACCCAACATGTGAATGTTAACTCATTAATTTGAATGAAAAAAAAACACCGAAAAGTAACTGTTTGTCTTGTTATTTTATCTTTTTTTTTATCACTGTGTCAATTTGACACCGAGGAACAGATTCAGTTCGCGAAATGAGGGACGGATGAGGGTTAAGCAATTTTGCAAATTAACACTTTACCTACCGAGAGCCTATTAATAGGATTTTCAATAATCGTGCTGTATCTAAAGAATGCATAGCAATTTTCTTTTATATTACAATCTTAAATGAAAGTATTAAATGACGTTATTGAGGGCGACTTGTTAGTCTCTAATGAAAATTGCTGTTGCTATTAAAAGGTGTCATTAGAAAGTGTTTAGCTGTGTACGTAGTTTTTGACGTGATTTAATACTTTAATATGGACATCGTGATACACGTGTTGTACGTGTGTCGTCAATGCTTGTTGTCAAGACGCAATCACATCAAAAACAAACGCAATGCAAATACGTCTTAAAAACGATTCAAACTAGACTCGAAACGTCGATGATTATTTGATAATCTAGAAAATTGTTTTTTGATTTCTCAGTAGTAATTGATCGAACCGTAGCGCCGAGAACATTAAACATTTCTTATTAAGTAGATTTTATTTGTTAATTTTATTTTATTTATTTGTAAAACATGAATATATGTTATTCACGTTTGTTCACTTCATTCCGATGAAATCGGGAACGCAATGAGACGACACCATGCAGCTAATTGGAAATTATACCAGAAACAATTTTCCTTCGCGAGGACACACCTTTTCTACAGCTGTTCCGCCGACTTCTAAATGAAAATGCTCGCAACGATCTTTCTGACCTCTCCGTTTCCTTATCGATTACCATGCACGCTGAACGCAAACTCGAGTTTCAAGGTGAAAGTGTCCACCGGCCCGAGTTGATTTATTGCTCACTCGTCTTCCGTTCGCGTTCTCGAGGAAAATAGGTTTTAGGAAAGGCGTTGTCTGTCTCGTACGTTCGACACAGCATTTAATTTATTCAGCAGCGTTGAACGCTGAAAGACGGCGACACACGGATGCGAGATAAAGCTGTTTGCATAGGTGATCGCCTAATTACGATACTCGAGCGAATTAAGGAGTCATAAACCGGGAAGACCCGTCGGAGAGGATGAATCGCGGATCCTCGCGGATGAAGAATCATCCTTTTTATTACAGCCGGCTCGAATTGAATACTCGACTCACTCGGAAAGCTTATCTCCACCGATCAACCTAATTTATGAGCCTCGCCGGATAACCATCGGTTATTCTGCGTTCTACAGTCATTTGAATACGTCGGGGAACTCGTTTCTGACGGAGCCTCTCGGTATCGGGCAACGAATGATCTACGCGCTATAAATCTGTGTTAGATAACACAGTGAGTTTATAAAAAGACTTTCTACACGAAAGTATACGCTGAACACGGAGTTTATAATTATTCTTCGTGTTTAGAATAGGATTTGTGGACTGTTTGTGGAAACTACTGTAGCGCCTTGTTAATAGTCCATCGACTTTCTATACTCGTAAATTGATTCGTGAATGAAAGACGCTAGGAGCTCGTTGTGTTTATTATTATTATTTATTTAATGCTTTAAACCAAATATGAATTCAATAGCGTATTACATAATGACTTAATGCGCATCTTAACTTAACTTAACATTAATTTGTAATTCAAGAGGTTCATTCAATGAAATGAAATTATATTTTTAATGCGCAACGCTTAACAAAATCGAAAATAATTAACAAGCCTCTAATATCTGGAGCACATAGGAAGTATTTTATACAAGTCGGGACACAGTACCTCTGTCGAAATAGATCTGAAAGTAATGTGTCACGTTCAACTTCATATTTTGGGCATTGCCAAATGACATGATCGAGATCTTGGGATTCACCTCCACATTCACAAGCTCGTTCTGTTTATTAATCAGTGCTGAAACAGTTGCCTGGGGAGTTGGTGTTAGTTTCCAACGTTTAAAGGAACGTGGACAACTATCGAGGCACTACCGCACTAATTTTCAACTTGAAACGTAATCCAATTGGACGATCAGTGGTATAAATTTGCTACTCGAACAAATATCGAGGCACACGTCGTTAAGGAACTCTCGCCCTTCGTTCTCTGAATTTGATTTCTCAACGGGCGGTGCTAGGGACTAGAAAAAAAGTTTCCAATCGCTTCGCGACTCAGAAAAATGCTCCGGTTGATTATCGGCGGTGCGATAACGAACGAGTAGAAGGAGAGAGAGTGAGAGAGAGGGGGGAAAAAAGGGGTCATTTTCTGGCGAGCAACGCGATAAGGCGATGAAACGCTTGTCTGACAGCTGCGCGCGTTCCAAGGCTCGATTTTCTAGGTGGGACTAACTCGTTAGGTCGAAAACTTCTTTCGTTTCTTTCTTTCGCTCACCTCTTTCGTGCGTCATTATCGGCCAGACATAATTGAAGCCGCACGCCGAGGGGGTTGCGCGCTACCCTTGACCGAGCCGACTACGGTATTTTTGCGAGCATTTCTTTTTATTCGCGGGAAAATGCGTCATCGATCATTCTCGCCACAAACTTCGCTCGAACTTCAACCCCCTTTTCGACCAGAATTCTTCTCTGAACAAATCGAAAATACTGGAGAGAACGAATCTCAGGATCAGGATGAAACTTTTATCAGGGCATTCGACACAATTTTCTGATTGAAACGATACCAAACACGACACAGTTTCGATCAGAATCACTCGTGTAATCCAGGGGAGAGTAGAGCCTCGATTATCCGTACCAAGATTTCTCGATACAAACAGTTCAATCTGCAAGCTGATTCATTATTATTATTATTATTTATTTTGAACGGACAAAGTCCTTTTATACAAATGTATGCAGTTTATATAGTACGACAGAAAAGAATTTTAATCTTAAGTCTTAATTTAAAATTTACATAATTATGGACAGCGCGAAACTAAGCAAATATAGATACTATTAACGAATAGTACAGCTGAATTTCGTTTTGAATGGCTGTAACGTGCCATTGAAAAAATCAATATTATTATAAAATGTATTTGAGCTAGCAATAATGCGATTTAAAGGATTTATTGCTCCATATGAGGATTTGGATTTCATTGTTTGAAATCCTGCTCTATTTCTCAAAACACGTTCAGGTACATAGAAATTAATTTGCCTCAGGACTGCGGGACGATCTATATTATTATTTATCAAATTAAAGATATAGCTCAGGTCGGAAACTGTTTTACGATCAGATAATGTTTCAAGGTTGACTGTGTTTGATATTATACTTTGTCAACAGTGTTATTATTCGAAAATATTGAGCTTCTACTTTTTGCGTTGCCATTTCCGCTTTTTAACCTACTTCGAGAAGGAGGAGGTTATCAATTCGACCTTTATGTGCCTTTTTTTTTTAGCTGATTGATTTCTAAAAGGGTCAGATTTATAACTATTCACCGAGTATTAACGCTCATCCACACGGGTAATTTTTTGTACTATTCTAAATGAATTTGAAATAGGTACCCGGGTACCACGTCGTGTGGATGAGGGTTAATGCGAGTTATTAGAGCTGGTATAGTACCGCAGCCTAATTCGAGCGATCGAGCGTTGCCCACGTGTTTACTCGACGAATTCAGCGGCGCGTGATTCCTACGGCCTGCAGCCGTTCGTCGGATTAAAATTATATAAGAGCCGGTCCCATTTCGATGGGACGGTGGCCGGGTGAAGGGCCGCAGAAGAAAAATTGGTTGACCGGACCGTTTTTACGAGCACGACCCGGGGACGAGCGTGACTCCAATTTGGTCGAGATTTGACGGAGAAAATTGATAAACCACGGACACCCGACCGAATAAATTCGTCCTCGCCACCCCCGCAGTGCTTACAAGATTTGCGATTTTTGTTCCGCCGCGGATTCGTTCCGCGTGCGTCGAATTATTGGGATTTCTACGCGGTCACCGCGAAAAATATACAGAAGTTCCGAAAAATCGTCGATATTCAAACGGTGATACGTTTGTTTTTTAAAAAATTGTACAACCATTCACCTGGACTCATTTTCAAGCTGGAAGCCTCGACTTTTTCCTAAAATATTTTTGCACGATACAGCAGGTGAAAAGCTGAAGACTTGTAAAAAATATGGCTGCACACGTTCGCAGCTGAGTGAAACGAGAAAAAGAAAATCGTACAGCATGTGTTAATGAGTCATTGTAAAGGGGAAAGTTCAATCTGCAATTCTATAGTGGATTCAGTTATGAGAAAAATTTTCCAATGTTACTGACTTTTCAATCGGTATCGCCAGGTCAAGACTCGTGTAGTTCACAGGAAATAGATACACAATTTTTCCAGACTCAAAGAGTGCAATTATGGCCATTGAAGATTTGGAAACAACTGATGAGTGTATTCAGGAAATACAATTACCTTTTGCTGGATTCCATCGCATATGGGTATACAGGGTAACGAAAACGCAGATAGAGCAGCCGAATTGGCAGCCTCAAATACAAAAAATCAATTGCAAAATTTGCCACCGAACAAACAAACAAATAAACACACAAACAAGAAAGCGAGCTAATAAAAACGTGGTAAAAATTAAACAAATCACCCATTATACCAGACTAAATCACCTCAAAAACCACATAAATGAAATTTTCAGAAAACATGCAATCGACAAAATTAAAAGGAATTATACATAAAAATACCATAACGAAGGAGGGGATTTTGAGTGGCAAATGTTTCCAAGTCCAATAGATCGTCAAATTCAAACGTCAATTGCTAGAATCAGAATTGGGCACTCAGAAATAACCCATTCATTTTTGTTAAGTAAAAAAGAAAACACGATCTGCGATATATGTAAAGTACCAGTTAATATTAATCACCTATACTAGAATGCAAATAATATGAAAATGAAAGGAAAAATGCTAAGCTGCCTGGATCCATTCTGTTAAGTTCTGAGGAGCACATTGCCGGTCTTTCCCAATATATCAAAGATACTAAGATGTACAAAATATTGTAAGCAACTGTACCGTGTTGCTAATGCCCTTAGATGTTAAAGCAACATTAACACTAGAACTACCAGACAATTCAAAATGAGTCATGTAAATTTTTTTCAATTAGAAATATTAAAAGTATAAATATGTTTTTTTGAGAAATTTTTTTAGTAAACTTCTCTATTGAAGTACATATTTAAATATCCCTTGTACGAAATCTAAATAATTGCCATATTGTCATTATTAGAAGGCAATGTATACCAACTGCGTTTAGTGCTCGGTAGTTCTAGTGTTAAATAAATAATAAAAAAAAAACTCGTGTCCCCACTTCCACGTCCTCCGGTCACGTGATTAAACCGATGATGCTGGCAGAGAGAGGGTAACTTTTTCCTCTCATCTGCAACAATGGTTTCGATATGCAGTATTTCACCAACCGCTGTATAACAAATTATTCATAAAAATGGGACAATATTAGACGAAAATGAACGGTACAGCTTTGAAACTTTAAAACGACGAGTTTTTCGAGAATCGGACATTTAGTATTCACTTTTTGTTGTCCACGTCGTGTCGTGTTTTCGCTAAACGCAGATTATAGCAACCTTCGGCGCATATTACCGTCACGATTTCACTGTTACTGCGAAACATGTTTTCCGTTCCAGCTGCTGTAATTTACGTAAAGTAATTTTTATCGGGGACCGTGTCACGACTGCCTCGCATTAAATGGTTTATTGTTTAACGGCGCTGGGATCGTTAAAACTGATTTATGAATATCTTTATAAATATTTATCAAAGTTTCACGCCAGGATTTCCCTTCGGATTAAATTGACCCCGCACGGTCAAGGATCAGAGTATCGAATCAAATTTGTTGTCTCGAACTGAACTACTAATCTCGAATTTCAGCAGCTCGAATGAATTAACCATACTGAAGAAATGTTAAACTATCGACCAATCAATTTATTAAGAACTTTTGATCAATTGTTTATCTAACCCAAGTGTGTGAAGTACTCGTGGCGGGCACTCACATTTCTCCAGAAATAAAAACAAGTCATAATGAACGTTTTACTGCTCTTTCGAAGAGTGCAAGTCTAAAAAACCCATAAAAGCAGCCCTCGCCATAACCACACGGGTCCCGCTAGGCAGACAGACATAAATCTTATTTCCATGGGTCTTAAAATCACCGTAGACCCCAGACACCGTGTCCAAACTGGCTAACAGATAAAGCATTTATCGTTTCTCTGCTGCAATGTATCCTCGCCGAATCTGATTAACAATTATGTCTTCGAACCGCTAACTTGACGCGGGCCTCCAAATCGTCATCGCTGAGAATTGCAATAATTGGATAGCGATAATATAATCAGATAAAATATTTATACGTCATTTGCAAGGAACTGGAGCTAAACAAACATTTATCCCTGTTTTAAGTTTCACTCCTTTCAAAAATATTGGACGTGTACTTATCTTATTCGCAGCTTTCAAAACTCACCGAAGGAAATCAATTTCGCTGAGAATTGCAATAATTTGATAGCGTTAATATAATCAGATAAAATATTTATACGTCATCTGCAAGGAACTGGAGCTAAACAAACATTTATCCCTGTTTTAAGTTTCACTCCTTTCAAAAATATTGGACGTGTATTTATCTTATTCGCAGCTTTCAAAATTCACCGAAGGAAATCAATTTCGTTGAGAATTGCAATAATTTGATAGCGATAATAATTATAATCAGATAAAATATTCATACGTCATTTGCAAGGAACTGGAGCTAAACAAACATTTATTCCTGTTTTAAGTTCCACTCCTTTCAAAAATATTGGACGTGTACTTATCTTATTCGCAGTTTTCAAAACTCATCGAAGGAAATCAATTTCGCTGAGAATTGCAATAATTTGATAGCGTTAATATAATCAGATAAAATATTTATACGTCATTTGCAAGTAACTGGAGCTAAACAAACATTTATTCCTGTTTTAAGTTTCACTCCTTTCAAAAATATTGGACGTGTACTTATCTTATTCGCAGCTTTCAAAACTCACCGAAGGAAATCAATTTCTTTATTTTCGAATATTTTCAAAGGTTTCAGTTATGAATTTTAAAATTGCGCGCGTCACGGGCAACAAAAACCGACGCGATCGAGCAAGCGTTAACCCTCGATCTCGCGTCATCCGGTTTGCGTCATTCGTAGATCGCGATCGAATCCATGGAAAACACTGCTCGTGTTTCTTTTTTCACGTTGCCTACGAACATCTTCTTGCGTAGACGAGATCTAATTAACCGCGCCCGATTATTCCGAGTTAAAGTGTGCGCCGTCGATTATGTGACTGGCTGTATATGTTATCCAATAATAAATGTTTAATGTTTTCGGCGCTACGGTTCGATCAATTACTACTGAGAAATCAAGGAACAATTTTTCAGATTATCATATAATCATCGACGTTTCGATTCTAGTTTGAATCGTTTTCAAGATGTATTTGCATTGCGTCTGTAAAAATACATATTTATTGTACAATTTTCAAAATATACTATTAATAGTATATAAATTTAATTATTAATAGTATATAAAAATTATATAATAAAATATAAATATATAATATAATATAAATAATAAATATATAAATATATATAATATAATATAAATAATAAATATATAAATATATATAATATAATATAAATAATAAATATATAAATATATATAATATAATATAAATAATAAATATATAAGTATAAAAATATAAATATAAAAATAATAAAAATAGTATATAAATTTAATAGTATATTTTGAAAATTATACAATAAATATATATTTTTACAGAAGCAATGCAAATACATCTTGAAAAGGATTCAAACTAGAATCGAAACGTCGATGATTATTTGATAATCTGCAAAATTGTTCTTTGATTTCTCAGTAGTAATTGATCGAACCGTAGCGCCGAGAACATTAAACATTTGTTATTAACAATAATACGATCGATATAAGAGACATATGCTATCCAATGTTGGACAGAAGTATAGATATATTTTTTTTTGTAGTACTCTGCTACTAGATTTTACAGTGCACGAAGGTTAGGCGAACGTTAAAACACAGATAATACAGCAGTTCGAAACACGTGCGCACTGCTCGAGTTGCATATTATGTTACCTTCGCACGTGACTCGCTCGTAAATCCACATCGAGCCTCCTCTGGCGACAACTATCGACTAAAAGTGTATTTCGAAAGGAATATGTCGTCGCTCGCTGTATAAATAAATTTATAGACAGCTCCTACAATAATCATTAGACAGCTATAACATACATATATATTTCTCCCGAACACTTTTGCTTATTTTATTTATTTTATACTAGCTGACCCGACAAACGTTGTCCAAATTTCAATAAATTTGTTTCTGATCGTTTGGTGAATTTGCGAAGGGCTACTCGAAATCTGTAAACAACGTAAAAACGAGAAAACAAACTTATTTCTGAGTGGTCATTGTATATTAACGATTTTGTGGTCATGGATATTCAATTTATGGAGGAGTACATTCAGAAGTACGCTAATGGATAATTTCCAGGACTATAAGGAATAAAACGAAAAAATAATTACGCAGATTCACCGTTCGAATCGCGAGTTATGGTCTTGAGTTCATACAAAAATCCCATAGAAAAAAGCACTTTCATTTTCTCCCGAATTTTCCACTTTTCCGGGAAACGTTTCTAATATTTCTTTCCCTAAAAATCTTATTCGGATGGTTACGAAGATTTTTTTTTAAAAATTAGCAGCATTTAATTTTTATTTCAACAGCATTTGAACAGCATTTAATTTTTATTTGTATAGATTTGAACTATCGCGAAATAAAATAACAATGGAATCAAATAAATAGTTTGATCGATTAGCAATTTTTCCGAAGAACGTTTAATTCGTTTAACTGCTCCGAGCTCGGCCCAGACCCAGTAAAAATTCTTGTTCACGGGAAACTCGAAGAATCCAACGTCCGCGATCGGATCGGAGGAATAATCTCGAGACGGACTCGGTCTCTTCGAGTTCCGCGATGGAGGAAGGCGTTTCTCGGCCCGATAATCCCGTGGGCGTCGAATTCCATCGTGTGTTCCGGACGAAAGTTACGCCGATCTGACCATGGATCGACCGAGATTATTGCTTTGAAAGGCCACCACCGGGAATCCCGCAGGAAATCCCCGCGGAGGCCCGATAAAATCCGTAAATATGGCCGCCGGCGGGGCCCTATATTGCGCGGGTACACGCAATTATAGTCGGCGTTCCGTATTTAATTGAACACGTGTCCCGCGTGCCAGGCGAATAAATTCCGTGTGCGGCTGCGCGACAGCCTCGCGGACTAAAGAATTGATTTACTTAACGTGTTCGCTAAATAATGTCCCTGAAACATCTACCAGCAACATCGAGTCAAAACACATTATTTTCACATTATCCATGCGTACGATTATGATTCGTTTAAAAATCAATCACGGAAGTAATCCAGTTAGATAAAGGTGTCGTTGATCAATTCGGATACTAGAGGTTCCCCTATATCGTCAGTGGCGGCTCAAGTCAAGTGGAGGCCCCGAGCGGTAAAAATTTTGGGGCCCTGAAACTCAAGTTAGAAATAGAGTTGCAAGGAAACTCTCCTAAACTTAATTTTTCGTAAATAAATCGAATTGTTTGGAAAGAAAAATGAATAATGCGAATTCGGGTGTTATGGTATCCCGCGGCCCAGTAGTGGCTCAAGTCAAGTGGGGGCCCCGAGCGGTAAAAATTTTGGGGCCCTCATACCAATGTTAGAGATAAAAGAAGAAAATATTTCATACCGTTACACATTAAATAAATTTCTTTGAAATTTGGGGCCTTACGGTGTCCCCAGGCCCCACGCGGCTGCTTAGTCCGCTTACGACTAGATTCGCCACTGTATATCGTACACGTAAATATGAACCAAACCAGTGGCGCACCCAGTAGGGGGGGCCAGGGGGCCAAGTCCCCCCCCCCCAAGAAAAAGGAAACAATACACTGAAAAATTAACTAAACCGTAGAATAGCTCCTTCCTCTCCGATTTCGATGATTTTTGGATATGTTATATGTAAAACTAAACATTTTGAACAATTTTTCCCTATATATATATATATATATATATCCCGCCCAAGATTAAATCCTGGGTGCGCCACTGAACCAAACCGTGTCGTGTTTAGTGTCATTTTAATCAGAAAAACGCCAGGACTTCAGTTCAGGTGAAGTTTACCCGAAAAACTGTTTAACGAAGCTGTAACGATTAAAAAAGAGAGTCCAGACACTGTTACAATAAAAGTTAATTACCACCGAGCTAGTAAAAACGAAAGGAACATGTATAAATCCATTTTCCGAGATCCTCCAATTAGAAGAAAACATTAAATCTGATCACCGATCTTCGTCGAACAG
This sequence comes from Lasioglossum morio, assembly GCA_916610235.2. NCBI lineage: Eukaryota > Metazoa > Arthropoda > Insecta > Hymenoptera > Halictidae > Lasioglossum > Lasioglossum morio. The sequence continues at coordinate 2,895,292 of OU744323.1, forward strand.
TATGTAACACTTTTAACGCCGCGCGTTTTCTCTCTGTGGAAAAAGAGGATGTTTTTCCGTGTCGGTCTCGTTCCGAGTCGGACCCAACTGATTACTACGATACTCGATGGTAATCAATTAACTCGTTTCCCAACCGTTCGCCATGCCGATTAGAATTCGCAATCTGCACGCTCCAATTCACGAGGAGCACCGCTGAAGCGTAGGATTCGACGAGATACATACGTACGGTCCGAAGATTTTTTCTTCTTCGCGTTGCCCTGTGGCGAGGAACACCCTGAACAGGAATCCGCATCGTTTCCACACGGTTTCCTCATGGTTTCCTCATTATTCCTCCTCGCGAACGCGTCCCCCTTTTCTTTCGCCTCGATTCGACAGCTCGGCAATTATTTAAATGATATCCGGCCGCGGGTCTGTTTGTTTTGTTGCTGTCGAACGGCTGGCGATCCGCCTTTTACTCTGTTTACATGCTCGAGCTTCCTCATTCTTCGCCGCTACAGCGTGCAGTTATGCATTTTCTGCATTTGTTGCGTTCTCGCGACTGCGGTATACCATCGAAAATATTTTGTAGCAAACGTACCAACGTAAAGCATGAAATGTTTTAACAGTTTTCGAAAGTGATTCTTCTTGCTCTTAATTCCTTACTCTAACGAATACTTCTACTGTAAGAATGATATTAACAAATGAAAGCCAGGGCTGACGATGTGCAAACACTTCTACCCCATCGAGCAGACGTCAATAGATCATTTCAGTGGTGGCGATCGAAGACAGTGCAAATATTTATTCACATCGACTCGTTCGTTCGACGATTGTTTATACAAGCCTCCATTCATTTCCGCTGGGGTATCGTTAAGGCTGAGTTTTCGTTGCTTCTCTGTCGCTCTTCGGCTATATAAAACGCGTAAATGAATGGATTCGATACTGTCTGGTTAGAAATTATACCGGATGTTTCGTTTATCTTGCACGATTCGACGATTCCATAAAGGATCGGTTCTATCAAAGGGTATTAGTATTATTGTTAGTATTTACAATAAAAATAAAGAGAAAGATACAAGACTATTCGTCTAATAAAAAAGAAGAGACATACACAAAAAGAAAAAGAAATATAATAATGGTACAATCGATATGGTATTATAATAATATATAATCATAAAAAACTAATATACAATCATAAGAAAAATATATATAATCCTACATAGCCGCATTTTAAAATTTAGTAAAGAATCAATAAAAAAATTAATAGTGCATGATCACCACAATAATGCGATTCATTGGATTAATTAATCCATAAGTCGATTTGGATTTAAGCGTTCGAAAACCCGCTCGTGTTCTCAATTCACAATTATTCATCAATTATTAATTAAATTAAAAATAAAGCTCTGGTGAGACTATTAAGTTATTACGACAACGAACAGTGTTGAACATCGAAAATGTAAATGTTGAACACGTGACAGTATCGACAGATTTACGTGTGCCAATACAACTCGCGTACAGGAAAGCCTCTGTAATAGTTGATGAATCGCAATACAGTAATCGAGAGAAAGAAAACTGGTGGCAAATCGCGAGACGGCGGGCAGGAATCCCGCTCGCTCGCGGGCTGAGTAATTACGAGGAAGTAGTCGCTGACACCGCAATTAAATTCCCGCGATTCAGGGGAAAGTGTGCGGACCTCGAGGCGTTCAAAATTTCGCGCTTTCTCCCGCGGGCAGCGGGACGAATCGGGTCACGGGCTGGGAATAATTGATCCGGGGCTTCTGGCGGTCCGCGGAAGTCGAACGCTCGCTTTTATTTTATGTTATGCAATTAAACCATTCTCTTTGCGCGGCGGGGAACCTTTGGAAACATGTGCATCGTTTTGCATAGTCAATTTCAGCATTTCTTTATCGAACATCTTTATCGTCTTTGCTGATGCTAAAAGACATACATCTTTTACAATATTATCTCTTTGCACTCGGAGTTATTTCAACTTTAAAATTAAACATTTCTTTTTAGCTAGAATAATTCCATTCTGTATGATTTTTTTCATTTTACGAATATGATACTGTTATAATACCTCATAGAATACTTACTTAATAATATAAACAATATTGTGAATAATGATACAACAATTTTTAGTGGTTACTCTGAGTCATCACTTGAGTGCTAAGGGTTATATCATAGAAATTTGTTAATGTGTTCATCGATGCTTTTGATGAACTATAAGCATACAATGGTTATCTTTGAATTAATTCAATTTATACAATTTCAAACAATATTTTTATTCTTCTATTCAATTACCAAAATCATCGACGAAGGTATTTTAATCTGATGCTAAAAGACAGATATTTTTTATAATAATATATTATAGCTGTCTCTTAATGTTTTCATCCACGATTTTGACGAACTCTTAATTAATTCAATTTATACAATTTCAAACAACATTTTTAGTCTTCTATTCAATTACCAAAAAAATTAACGAAGACATTGTAATCTGATGCAAAAAAACAGACAGTTTTTATAATAATATATTATAGCTGTCTCTTAATGTTTTCATCCACGGTTTTGACGAATTCTTAATTAATTCAATTTATACAATTTCAAACAACATTTTCATTCTACTCATCAGTCACCGAAACCATCGACAAAGACATTGCAATCTCCGTTATATTTCCGCATCCTCTAAATTGCAATAAATATAGAATACACGTATATTCTTGTTTAACAAAGAAACGAAATTTTGGTACGGACAGTCTATCTCACGCAGACGATTTGATCCTGTTGCAGACGATAAGCTTGACCAAACGTATAGACGAGGTCAGGTTGCTCGAGTCACGTAAGAGCGCTCGGCTGGCCGATCAGGATACAGATTTCGCTAGACTCGCCGATATGGCTGGCGATCGCAAGCGAGCATCCTCCCACTCCATCGACGTGCCACATGTGATTGGGTAAGTGTTCAATCTTGTTCCACAATTTTCTTCAATTTCACCTTTATTCAACCGGGCATAATTTGCACACGAGACGCAAAACATGTAGTTGTACCATTCGTCACATCGAAAACTAACTAATCATCGAAACACAGCCGTAGGTACGACACGATCCGGAAGAACCCGTCCCAAACGTCCTCCCACATCCTGCACGCAGTTATCCTTCCTGCATGCGAATAAAAACCCGGAACTAATTACCGGGAATCGTGTGAGCGCGTGGTTCCAGATACTCTGCAGGTAATCTCTCGGCACGATCATTTTTCAAAAAAAAGCAAAACAATCGAGAGCTGCTCGGTAGACGAGCGACGCTCGTCCGAAAAACAAAACCGAGCCACGCGACTACTCTCGAAGCCGTGCAAAATTACCGTGCCATTTAACGGTTCGGGGAACTCCGCGGAATTCCCGGGAAGAAACGGCGAGAAACCAGAGCGCGCGATTCTTATCTCCGGCTTCGAAAAGTCGGTTTCAAGCCTGCGCCGAAGTGAAAGGGCCCTCTGAAAACGTTCTCGTAAAAAAATGATATACACCTTCGGACGCGTTTCCAGGCCCCCGGTCGACTTGAAAAAAATTCCATCCCGACAGACCCTTCCACGCTAGATTTACCGTCGACACGTGTGCGGGCGTCCATTCCCGTGTGCCTGCACGTGCACACACCCTCTACAACGAAAAATGGTAAATAATCGCTGCGTACGTGAAAAATTCGGACCCGAAGCGTTGATTATGTATCGTGAACGGACGATTATTGTTCGATCTCTTGCAATTAAAGATTTTTCAGTGAAACTTCTACTGAAATGTATTTAATATGAATAAAATACCACACGAGACACAGGTTGGATTTTAATTATTTGTTTAATACACGATAATCTAAAATACGTGTAAAAGTGACTAGATTGGGTCCAATGGAAATCGCCGACACAAATTTCCCCGACAACATTTTACCGGATTTGTTCGAAAAGTTTAAAAAACAAGCTAAAGATCGTACTTTTGGAGTTATAAAAAATCAAGGTCTCTTTAAGGGAAAAAAATACTTTGAAAACTTCTTTAATGAAAGCTCAGTACCCAAATTCGCCCATTTAAAACTAGAGAGAAGTTTAATTGTCACAGTCAACAGAATGCATTCCGATCACTATAACCTAGCTGCTTCACTAGAGCGGTTAGGTATTATCAATTAACCAATGTAAATGTAATCAGGCTTGTGAAACCCTTGATCACATAATATGGCAATGCGAATTGTATAATTCAAAAAGATGGAAGCTAACAAATTCTCTACTCAGTATGGACCTTCAACCGCCCCTTAATATAGACACAATTATAACAAAACCAAATATCAAAGCTTGAATTAGCATCCACTCCTTTTTCCAAAATTCTAACCAACGTATTTAGCGCTAAAGGACATTACTGTTATACTCACTTGTATTATTAGAAAATTCTTATTGTATTATTCCTGTATTCCACATTACTGTATTTACTTATATTATTCAAGTAAAGCAAAATAAACCCAGTAGGGTTTCAAAATGCTCAAAATAAAAACAAAAGTGTCCGAGTTAACTAACAAATTCGCTACTCAGTATGGGCCTCCAACTGCCCCTTAATATAGACACAATTATATCAAAACCAAATATCAAAGCTTGAATTAGCATCCACTCCTTTTTCCAAAATTCTAACCAACGTATTTAGCGCTAAAGGACATTACTGTTATACTCACTTGTATTATTAGAAAATTCTTATTGTATTATTACTGTACTCCACATTACTGTATTTACTTATATATTATTCATATAAAGCAAAATAAACCAAGTAGGGTCTCAAAATGCTCAAAATAAAAAAAAACATTTTACCGACTCCAGATTTGACCAACAACGAATCTAAAACCGTTGTCGGTCAAATCCGGAGTCTGTGAAAACCGTGTCAGGGAAATTTGTGTCGGTGATTTCCATGGGACCCGACAAGATTAATTCTGCAAGTCAGTAATCTAGCACAGGTGTTAGACAATAATAAAGGTTCTATTAAAATGTGGAAATTAAACAGGTAAATATGGCAGAAATTGCGACATATTTCGTGAAAATAATACCATGGAAAATTAGAGGAAGTTCTTTTCTTGTTTCAGTTTTCACAAAGGATTTTCAGTCTTTCAATGCGTTTTATATAAAAGCGATCGACATTATTGTTCATAATTCCAGACGAACGCGCGATTAGATCGATCCTATACGTTTCTGTATACTTGCGCTGTAACATTTGCACTCATGGCGTCGTTGGGATCCGAAAAGATCGAAGGTGCACGCACCTCGAAAAAAGCTATGCCCACACGTTGCACCGGGTGAGAAAGGCGTCTGGTTGCTGCTCGATCGTTAGACCGTGAATGCACCCTCGCCGGACACCTGTCCCTTCCACAACACACACGGCCCTTCCGAAATGCTTTTCTCTCGCCCTCGTTAAACGTCCTCTCGGAATCCGATCCAACGGTCGCGATCCACAGCTCTGTTCTTGGAACCAGCAACCTCTCTCTTTCTCCCTGCACGCTCTATAGATCAAAAAATGGCTGACGCAACGGGAAAGGGGACCGTTCGCATCCAGAACGCAACGTCGCCTTGTTAGCTTCTCCTCGGTTTTCCTAGTACTCGAACTCTGTATCTTTCGCTGTTGAGTTAGGTCTTCTGGTGTGGATGCCGCTTTAGGTCCTATTGCGATAGATGCAACTGTTGTGTACTAGCAGTAATTTCTAAGGGCTCCAGAAACGTTCCTCTGTATATATATATATATATATATATATATATATATATATATATATATATATATTATGTTTAAAAATGACTCTTCTACTTTGGGACTTTTTGTAAACATTGAAATTGAAACTGGAGCACGCTAAAACCTTTGTAAAAATAATAATAAAATACAGAGGAACGTTACGGCGTTAAGGGGAGCGAAAGGGAGAAAAGGGATCATGTTACAAGAATTGTAACCCTGAGGGGAACAAAAAATAAATATATATATATAAACTTTCTTTGTTCCCCTTGAGGTTACAAATCCGTATAACAATTCTCCTTGCCTCTCGCCGCGCTTATACATTTACCCTTACAACTAACTTACATACTAACTTAAAACGTAAACTTAACCTAATCCATATATGTAGAGAGAGAGAGAGAGAATACACGAATACGTGCTCTATACCGCCGCATATTGCATATTTACATATTTCACCACTACGTCCCTGCCCTATCCTCCAAACTCGTCAAAAAATTAATATATATATACAGGGTGTCTCAAAATTCCCTTAACATCCGGAAATTGGAGGTTTTTGAGTTCATTTGAAGCAACATTTTCCTTTGCAAAAATGTCATCCACGGCTTTGTTAAGGAGTTATTAATGAAAAATGCGGACCAATAAGAGCACGACCTAGACGCGTGTTAGCACAGTCTGCTCGGCGCGCCATCTGTCAATTGGCCTATTGTGCTAACACGCGTCTAGGTCGCGCTCTGATTGGTCGGTGTTTTTCGTTAATAACTTCTTAACAAAGCCACGGACGTCATTTCTGCAAAGGGAAATGTTGCTTCAAATGATCTCAGGAACCTCCCATTTCCGGATGTTGAAGGAATTTTGAGACACCCTGTATATATAAATATATATATAAATATTTGCTCCAGTCTGTGCTCCACTTTCAATTTCAATGTTTACAAAAAGTCCCAAAGTAGAAGAGTCATTTTTAAACATGATCCCGTTACCAGCATATTCGTGACGATTTTACGATTGATATGAGCCCCGACACGACACACTCGGGACCTTATTTGCTCGTTTAATCCACCGTGAAGTGGAATGTCGATGATCCCAACCAATAATATCAGAATTGAACTGTGGTCTCATTTCATTCAGGCAATGTGCCGAATACATACTACGTGACGAGCGTTATAAAAATAATCATGGGTAAACGTATGTGAAAATTCGATAAATACAGTGGATCTTTGCGACTCGAGGGGTGTGTAGAGATTACGTTCCAGCATAATTGAAAAAGCAGTTTCCAGGGGCAGACTAGAGAGCTTGGTCTTTGTCCCCCAATCGATTTATCCCTTCCTTTCGGGCCCCGACTCTCCCACGCGAAGGGTGGAACGGCTGTTTCATGACCGACGACGACGATCGATGCCAACGACCTCCTCGACTTTTCGTCTTTTTTTCTTCCCCACTCCTCTCCACTCTCTTTCTCTCTCTCTCTCCAACTTTTTTCCATTGCCCCTGAAGTCGTGCACGACCGGGGTCCCTCTCGAGGGTCCTCTGACAAAGGACGAGTATCAGGCCAGGGGACCGAGGGGCCCTGAGGGGCCTGCTGCAACGTCCGGTCTCCGCGTCCCCGACACGTAGCCTACGCAGGTAGACGGCCTGTGCGCGCCGGTGCGGTGTTTTCGTGGCTGCACCTGGCCCGGACCCGGCACGACCTGCCCCACGTGAAAGGAAAGGTCACCGGGAGAGAAATCGAGTGGCGGCTGGCCGCCTCTTCGAGGCTCTCTCTCTCGTGTCCCGATCGTATCGATGACGAAAGCGTACGAGCTACCGTTTAACGAGACCTTGTACCGCGGCCAAGGATTCCACGTGAAATCCATCAACTGGCTCCGCTCCCCCCATATTATAACTCCCCACTTCACCTCCATTCCCGAAACTGGTTGCCCTGCATCGGGCCCCGCCATGCTGCTTTCTTGTTGGCACAGATGGCGCGATCCTCCCTTCGGGCCCCCAGTCTCGGTCATGCTGCGTGCGCGTCACATGCCGCTCCACTTAAAAATTAATCCGTCAGGATTTTTCAATCATTGTTTTTCCGAACTGGAATATTTATTTCTATTCTATATGTACGATTTTTTCCTTTCACGTACCTCCCTTTGGGCCCACAGTCTCGGTCATACTGCGTGCGCGTCGGAAGCCGCTCAACTTAAAAATTAATCCGTCAGGATTTTACAATCATTGTTTTTCCGAACTAGAATATTTATTTCTATTCTAGATGTACGATTTTTTCCTTTTATGTACCTCTCTTTGGGCCCACAGTCTCGGTCATACTGCGTGCGCGTTGGAAGCCGCTCAACTTAATCATTAATCCGTCAGGATTTTACAATCATTGTTTTTCCGAACTAGAATATTTATTTCTATTCTAGATGTATGATTTTTTCCTTTCACGTATCACCCTTAGGGCCCACAGTCTCGACCATGCTGCGTGCGCGTCACAAGCCGCTCCACTTAAAAAGTAATCCGTCAGGATTTTTCAATCATTGTTTTTCCGAACTAGAATATTTATTTCTATTCTAGATGTACGATTTTTTCCTTTCACGTACCTCCCTTTGGGCCCACAGTCTCGGTCATACTGCGTGTACGTCTCGAGCCGTTCAACTTAAAAATTAATCCGTTAGGATTTTTCAATCATTGTTTTCCCGAACTAGAATATTTATTTTATTCGAGATGTACGATTTTTTCCTTTCACGTATCTCCCTTTGGGCCCACAGTCTCGACCATGCTGCGTGCGCGTCGCAAGTCGCTCCACTTAAAAATTAATCCGTCAGGATTTTTCAATCATTGTTTTCCCGAACTAGAATATTTATTTCCATTCTAGATGTATGATTTTTTCCTTTCACGTAAGTATATTGAACTGACGCGATACCTCGTATAATAGTTAATTGTTCAGACTGCGATCCGATCAGAAAAGTATCAGACACATGTTAACCCTCAATTCTCGAACCGAATCTGTCCCTCGGTGCCAAATAGACACGGTGATAAAAGACCGATGAAATAAATAGAAGAACAGAAATAACAAGAAATCATTTTATTCAAATTGACGATTTAACATTTACATGATAGGTATTTCGGTTGTGTTTCGTATTAGAAAAATAAAAAACACGAAGTTTCGGGAAAGTTTATCTACAAGTAACAGAACAGTAGAACTTATTTCAGGAAAACTGTGTCAGATGAGGGTTAATTTCCTTAACATTTTCGACTTGCATGTAACGATTCGAATAACAATGCTTCGAATAAAATTGCTTGTTTGAAATGTGGTTCAAAATTGTAAAATTGAAAATTAGAAGAATCTTTCATGTTTAAATCGTCGAGCTAATGGTTTTCTTCAGAGAGGTATATCGAATGTTGTTCGAATTATATCGCGAGGGTGGAATCGACGGAAGAAATGCGATTCTCTATCGTTCGAGTTAGCTCTCTCTCTCTCTTTCTCTGTTGGTCTGCAATCGAATGGAAGATTCGACTTGGCCTAGTTACCTGACCCGCCCTGTTGTAGTCCAGGGTCGCCATTGGTTCGTTGCTCGCGGCGGCGATCTATAACCGACCATGCAATAGCACTTTCATTTACACCAGTGCTTTAATAAACATTCATTCCGACCATAGGAACACGAATTCGACGATTATCCAAACAACAAATCTATCTGAAATGCTTGTTCAAATGCTCGGACACGATTTAATTAGAATCCTGTTTTGCTAGCTGCTTTTTACAACCGAAACCCTAAACATCGTTAAATTATCATTCATATTATGTTATATACTATCATATATTATCTATGGACGTAATTGTATCTTTTTATCAAGTATAGTATATCTTCTTGCAAAATATCTTATTATTATTTATTATAGACGGACTGAAGCCCTTTTACATAAGAGTTTACAATAAAAAAAGAGAAAGATACAAGGGACATGCACAAAAAAAATATAATAATGGTACAATTGATATGATATTATCATATAATCCAGCGTAGTTGCATTTTATATTATTTAGAATTTAAAAATACTGTTCTATTCTTTTCAACCTATTCAACAAATTAACAAACTGTTCAATCATCTGCACTAAAGGACAGCTTAAAAATCATATTTCATATAAGAATTCATCGGTTAGAGTTATTACAAAATCCTGGACCATCTTCAGAAACCAGTCTCCAAAACGAAAAGCAAAACCACCCCTAAAATCCTCTGCAGTGAGAATCCACGACAAACACAATCTTCCGAATCAATCTGCGTCGAACCACGTTTAAAACACCTATAAAAAGAAGATCGCCTAACAATCCAGCAGGGTAACGAGGCGTTTTCATGAATCGCGAACGAGTCTCAGGTGCGAAACACCGACGCACCACTCGTTAGCCTCGAAATGCTGCACCGTGGACGACGGCCGTCGCGTTTACACGGATGTAAACCGGGTTTCCGGGGGAGGTTGGTGGATGTAACAACTGAAAGTTTCTGCTGCGGCAACGGGTGCAGTGAGTCAGTAGGTTAACTTACGTAATTTCGGGCCGGCAATCTCCGCGAGCGGGGGCAGGAAGCAGAGAAGTAGGTGGAGGGGAGGAAAGAGGAGGCAGCGGAGGCAGAGGAGGAGGCGGAGGAGGAGGCGGAGGAGGACAGGGGCGGCCGGCTTTACGTGAATTAGGTCGATCAATACCGCGGCGCGATATGGGTCAGGTGCACTACCACGGTCTGTATATTCGAGGTGCCCACCCCCAACCCCCGCACCCCATCGACCACTCTACAGGCACCTAGCAACCCTCCCAACCCCCATTCCAGGACGACGATGTCCTGTTTCGATCCAAGCCCCCGCGAGTCCGACCACCCTCAACACCGAGCCCACAGAGCCTGGAGAGTGAATCTGTGTTGCCCTATGAACGTCGCGAAATTGGATTCGCAGTTGTATTTGAAAAATTCCGAACTGAAATGTTACGCGCATCTTGCAGTGACACTTGTCCACTTTGAATACCATGGAAGTTTTTTGTTCGGATCGATTTTCGAAACGAAACTTTGGTGGGAATGCTCGCTACGTTTCTCCGATTAAAATGATATCAAGCACGGTGCTGTTCGGTTCTTGTATGCTTGTTTAATCCTCGATAAAGTGGGACCTCGATTATTCGAACTCGGTGGATATCGAGGATTTTTCAAGTATTTGGGTCATTGATCTGTATAATGGATTGAACGTGGAACTGTTTGTATATGGAGAATTTAAACAGCAGTTCGGATGATGGAGGTTCTGTTAAATGTTGAATTAGACGAAAGGTATCGTTTCGCGACTCAATTTTTTATATTTACCCTTTGCACTCGGAACTATTTTAATTGGATAATGAATATTTCCATTTTCTATAGATTTTTGAAATGTTATTATTAGTTTAGTAATTGATTAGATGATTTTCGGAACTATTTTGATTGGATAATGAATATTTCCATTTCCTATAGATTTTTGAAATGTTATTATTAGTTTAGTAATTGGTTAGATGATTTTAAAACAGAGATATGTCACGGGCAAATTAACCTTTACATTCGAAACTATTTTAACTAGATAATGAATATTTCCATTTCCTATAGATTTTAAAATGTTATTATTGGTTTACTAATTGGTTAGATGATTTTAAAACGGAGAGGTGTCACGAGCATATCAACCCTTTGCACTCGGAACTATTTTAACTGGATAATGAATATTTCCATTTCCTATAGATTTTGAAATGTTATTATTAGTTTAGTAATTGGTTAAATGATTTTAAAACAGAAATATGTCACGTGCATATCAACCCTTTGCACTCGGAACTATTTTAACTGGATAATGATTATTTCCATTCAATATTTCCTATAGTTTTTGAAATGTTATTATTAGTTTAGTAATTGGTTAAATGATTTTAAAACAGAGATATGTCACAGGAAAATTAACCCTTTGCACTCGGAACTATTTTAACTGGATAATGAATATTTCCATTTCCTATAGTTTTTTAAAATGTTATTATTAGATTAGTAATTGGTTAGATGATTTTAAAACAGAGATATGTCACGGGCAAATTAAGCCTTTGCACTCGGAACTATTTTAACTGGATAATGAATATTTCCATTTCCTATAGATTTTTAAAATTATTATTATTAGTTTAGTAATTGGTAAGATGATTTTAAATAATGACACAGCAATTTTCGATGACGCCTCGGAGTGACAATTCGAGTGCTAATGGTTAATGAACGTTTCATAAGTTGGTTAACACGTCGATTGTAGCATTGCTAAAATGTAAAGAGATTGTTTTACCCCACGTTACAATGGATTCGTGAATATTCGTTCTTTCGCGTAGCATTCGAAGGCTTCGGCGTGTTAATTGAGTCCAATCGACGTCGATCTTGATAACGCTTCTATCGGGAGACGAACCGGGTGGTCTCGTCGTCAATGTCGACGCCGACGTCGACGTCTCGGGTTCAACAGACCCGCGTCGCAGGGTTACAATTACGATCAGCATTGTCTCGCTCGCACGGTAATTGCACCGAGGAAGGGATTGTCCACGGGTCTCGGCGACTTTGCGTTAGATGATAGGGGATATTATGTAGATGGGATTGCTGATGGAAGGGCGAGAGTTGTGCTGGCCCCTATTAACCCTGGATAACTGAGCTGTCGCTCGTGGAAACGGTGACAATTAAAAATACTTGCTCCCCTTCGAAACCTAACACCGCTTTATACAATTAAATCTTGCAACATTCTGTCCTCGTATCGAAGAGCCTCTACATCCATGTCCCATGCGCTTTACTTTTGTCGAAATCCCCATTTTTAGTGGTTTTTTCAATCTTGTGTGGCACTGTACTTTCCCTTCTAGAACTCTGTTTCCATGATCCCGATCGACAAATTGTTAATAACATATATTCATGTTTTCAGCGCACTGGTTCGATCAAATACTACTACTTAAGCAATTTTGCAAATTAACAGAAAAATTTGCCAACGTTTCGGTCAACTATTTAGACCATTTTCAAGAAAAATGATTTTTCGTATAATTGCGTCTGTAAAAATGATTGAATTAGTATAAATTATGTTCAACCAGATAACAAATAATTAAAAATGTTTTAAGTGCAAAAGCCCACATACTTGCTAAGTGAATTAACTATTTTAAACATTTTAAAACTCTATGACACATGTTGATTCCATGGTTGCAATGTACAGAATGATGAAACAGACGTTAGTGTTTGAAGAACACAATCAGAAAGCATCAATCGTGCCTTTTTTCTTGAAAATGGTCTAAATAGTTGACCGAAACGTTGGGAAACTTTTGTGTTAATTTGCAAAATTGCTTAAGTAGTAACTCGGAATTATTTCAGCGCACTGGTTCGATCAAATATTACTACTTAAGGTATTTTGCAAATTAACAAAAAAATTTGCCACCGTTTCGGTCAACTATTTAGACCATTTTCAAGAAAAAAGATTTTTCGTCTTCAAAAAATCTTTTTTCTTGAAAATATTCTAAATAGTTGACCGAAACGTTGGAAAACTTTTGTGTTAATTTGCAAAATTGCATAAGTAGTACTATTTGATCGAACCGCGCGCTGAAAACATGAATATATGTTATTTCCCTTCTAGAGAAACAAGCTTAGCTAAAATCTGCCGAACGAGACCGAGATTCCTATGCAAGCGCATTTTTAATTACCCGACTAGTACGCGAATGAAGACTTGAAAATAGACCGCGGTATAAATAAAATGGATCTATTTGCGTAATTATTCAGCGGTGTGTCGCGGCAACTATAGACCCTATCGATTGTCAATTCAATATAATTCTGACCATGGGGATTACTTATTAAAAGCCCGAGCTCGATCGAATGCTCGTCGGACAACCAATCTGAAAATTTCCCAGCTAATTGCGATCGCACCTTACGTTAATCTATATAAAAAAGGGAAATGCTGTTCCGTGAGAACGGCTGGACCGATTTGGCTAATTTTTTGTTTTAATGTTCGTTGTAGTCGGAATCAGGTTTTTAGGGTAAGAAAAATTGGAAAAGTTGCCCGGAAAAATGGAAAATTCGGGAAAAAATGAAAGTGCTCTTTACCACGTTGTTTTCTATGGGATTTTTGTATAAACATAAGACTATAACTCACGATTCGAACGATGGATACACGTAATCCTTTTTTCGTTTTGTTCGGTATGGCTCTGGAAAAGTTTTCAAAGAAAAAAATCCGAAACAATTACAAACGAAAGTCGGAAAATTCGGACAAACTGTAAAAAAATCATAATTTTTTAGACGGAACAAATGTATTGGAATTTGTACAGGACAACGTCTGTCGGGTCAGCTAGTTGGATATAAATGTGTCTCGAGACACTGCGCGTCGTAAACACATGAAACGATCGTTGACATAAATCGTTTGCATTCGACGAACGGTATCGAATCGATTTTCCTGCCGTCTCTCGGTTCGCCGTTTCCGATTCGAGAATTCCAACGAACTCGCTCGACATCCTAGACGCACTCGTATGGAAAGTGCCAGGGGACTTTCACTCGCGGAATTCCCGGCTCCGAACGATTTACCAGTCGCGGAGCACGGTTTCAATCTCCAATTAAACCGTGACGCGAGGATAGGGAAAATCGCGAGGCACCGTCCATGGAATTCCCATTCCCATGGAGGCCGGCGAGGTGGATCGCGAAACTGGGTCAAGAAACTTCTGATGGAAACGGCGAAGACAATGTTGAACACTTGGAGAAGTTCCAATCTCTTGGCATTACTCGTAAAAATACGGCCCGCGGCTGCTTTTATTCGAAACGACAATTTCGGCGGGCCCATTCTTCCTCTCGCTGCCGCATAATCGCTAGCACCCTTTCATTTTGACAATGTACTCCGTGTTCCTTACGTTGGAATAGTAGTCGTAGCTTTGCATCATGCCCAGCAGAATATTTCGTTAACCTAGACTGTGGATTTTATGCAATTACTATTTGCAACTTGTCAGAATTATTACGAGAACAACTAACTGTCTGTGCAGCTCCTAAACATTTTTATCTTGCATAAAGATCTGCAGCGTACTCGTGTCATTTTGCTGATTCAAACGACACCAAACACGACCCATTTTGTATCACGTTTATCTGCTCAATCCATGATATAGCGAAACTTTGATTATCCGAACTAAGTGGAAAATCTACAATTAATGTTATTGGCGCAATGGTTCGATCAATTGTGCGCCAATAACATTAATTGTAGTTTTGAACAATTGTCGATCGAGATACAGAGAACTGTTAAGTGGATAATGTTCAGCAAATAATTCAGACATAAGGAAAATGTAAATGCAATCGCAAACGTATCGTGCTTGCTAGAAGTTCCACGAACAAACTAATTATAAACAACACAGTTTTGTCACTGTTATTTTAGATTTTATTAAGCGACGTGGACTAAAAATTGAATTTTATTAAATTAACCTTTTGAATTACAAATTAATGTTAAGCGGTAATATAGTACGCTAATGGATTCATGTACTGAATATGCTATAAAAACCATATCTGCTTTAAAGCATTAAATAAATAATAATAATAGTTTTGTCACTGTCGTGCACGTATTCTTCACATGCATCGAGATATTCCTGCGATAACGAGTGTGTTACACTTCCATTTCATTGAATTAACCTTTCGAATTACAAATTAATGTTAAGTTAAGGTGCGCATTAAGTCATTATGTAATACACTAATGGATTCAGGTACTAAATATGCTATAAAAACCATATCTGCTTTAAAGCATTAAATAAATAATAATAATAGTTTTGTCACTGTCGTGCACGTATTCTTCACATCCATCGAGATATTCCTGCGATAACGAGTATGTTACACATCAATTTCATTGAATTAACCTTTTGAATTACAAATTAATGTTAAGTTAAGGGGCGTATTAAGTTATTATGTAATACGCTAATGGATTCAGGTACTAAATATGCTATATAAACCATATCTGCTTTAAAGCATTAAATAAATAATAATAGTTTTGTCACTGTCGTGCACGTATTCTTCACATGCATCGAGATATTCCTGCGATAACGAGTATGTTACACGGTAAAATGGTGAGATCATGGGAAGAAAGGAGGTTCTGTGGAATATAGGGCACTCAATCTAGAATGCAACCAGAGATTCGACTTGGCCTAGTTTCCTGACCCGCCCTGTTGTAGTCCAGGGTCGCCATTGGTTCGTTGCTCGCGTGGATCTGCGATCAACGAAGCAGTATTCCCATTTAAAGCTCCTTGCAAAATCAGACCTGGGAATTATTCTTCTCAATCTATCCTACACTAGCAATTTACAAAATCTTTTCAAAACACCCACAATTTTCACCCTTCAACTCTTACGTATATCTTCATAATTAATATCGCTAAATCGAGACTCTTAATCCTTTGCTAATAATTTTTTTTAGATCCTCCTAAAAATTTCTCCTGGCCGTTGCAACAAATAAAACCAAGCAATTCACCATATCAGAGCCTTTACGTAATAGTTTTAAAGTTATTTCTGTCGTCGAGGCTCGAACGCTATTTCCATGCACACTCATGAAATAAAAATCAACTTTTTAAACCCAGCGAGGGGTTAATCCTCGCACTGACCTACAGTAATCTTCGAACTCGGTGCCCATGGAGCATATCAAACAAAGTTGCGCAAGGCTGTGGCAGACGGGACAAGGCCAACCAAGAGAAACCTGTCTACGCGTGTCTTTGCTGAAAAAAATCAATATTTTGCAAAATCTTGTAGCTCGGCACACATCACGATATATGTAGGAACGGGTTTTGTGAATAATTCAGTACCTAGATAGTAATGCGAATGTCCAAAAAAGAAATTCCTAAAACAATTCTGATTCTTTTTCCCTTGACTAAGAATTGCGAATTGAACTGCTGGTGCAAAAGTAGATAAAATTAATTGGTAGGGGGGGTGTGGCGTGGGGGTGCTAGGCCCCCTGCGTGGCAAATCATTGTTATAAATAAATAAAACAAAACAAAACGGCATAAGCCTTGTCACAAATTAACCCTTATCCGTCCCTCGTTTCACGAACTGAATCTGTCCCTCGGTGTCAAATTGACACAGTGATAAAAAAATCAATAAATTAACAAGTCAAACAGTTACTTTTCGATGTTCTTTTCATTCAAATCGATGAATTAACCTTTACATCTTATTGTTTTAGCGATTATATATTTCGCATTAAAAAAAAAAAGTGACCAACTTTCGGACAAATTTACTTACAAATAACAGAACGGTATAACTTATTTCGGGAAAGTTGTGTCAAATTGACACGAGGGACGGATGAGGGTTAAAATTATAAATTCATTGAACGGCCCGCAGTACGCCAGAAAGAATTAAAACTTACATATTAGGAGAGGTGGTGGTTCGGAACCCACCATAAACAGTGGATCCCGCTGAAAAGGCAATAGTGAGAATGTGGAAAGAGGGGGAAGGAGATTGGTAAATGAATTTGAAACCCTGAGGGGAGCAAATATCATGTTATAATATATTAGGAGAGGTGACTAGAGGAATAATGGAAGAATAAAGAAGAACCAAATAGAAAAGAGAAAGTATAGAAAGAGAATAGGAGAAGAACTAAAAGAAAGAAAAGAACTGAAAAGACTAAAGAAAGAAAATCAAAAGAAAAGAGTATAAAGGGGACAGGGGCTTGCTGCGGGCTCGTTGCTCTAGCTAAATTAAAAAGATCAATGTTTCGTATCAGGAGAAAGAGAAATTTCTCTATACTAACCTGTATGCCTTTATGTCTGCCCTCATGTAATTTTTGTATTATATATTTCTTTTTTTTACTTAGTCCAATTTGAATCTCAAATTAGAGATTATTTTGCCGTACATTGTTTTTCAATACATTGTGATATTCTGAATAGTATAATACAAATTATAAGCAATCGTGAACCAAAATACAAGTTATTTTAAAGAAGGTTTTCTCAAACCTTCAGACCACAGTCATTCAGAAACGAGTAGGTTATTTTTGTATTTATATCTTGTACCATGTTGAAATAAATCTCATAAGAGATTTTCTAATAAAAAAAAAAGAAAAAGAGAAATTTCTCAATGCTCCAGGGAGTCGACACCAGGTCCAAACATAGTAATCGTTGATGAACTTATTTATATCGATCGTAATATTGTTAATATAAAATCGTTGAATGTTATCGGCGCTACGGTTCGATCGTTAAATACACAAAAATAATAAATTAACTAAGCAATTTTGCTAATTTTATATAATCGACGTTTCGGTCACTGTTTGGACCATTTTCAAGATTAATAAATTGCGTCTGTAAGAAAATTGAAAAAATTTTTTTAACTTGATTAAATATATTCTTCAAAAATTGTGAATATGAAGGAGAACAATATTTCCATTTCTCAACTCACTTGCTTAGGTGTGATTTAGTATGAAATTAAGAGAGTCATGAGACTCGTGAATTACTTGTGCTCGGCATGTCAATATTCACTGTACTGATCGTTTTGCCAGAGATCTAGGTTATATAGATCAATATAGTAATCGTTGAATCCTCTCGCGGAGAGCACCGCTCGAGCTCAGGTCCATTGTCAGCGTCGTGCAACCTAGACACACAGAAAGCCAAGGTCCCGGGCGACAAAATATGCCAACGAGACGCGTGATCTTGACCTACAGCAGCGGCGCTCGACTGGCAGATGTCATTTTTGTCCCGCGAATTCTCTTTCTGTCTTGGCTCGGCCGTAACGAAACCGTGTTGTTTTTCCTCTGGTTCGTCGCCGTGAAACTGAAACGCCGGGATCACCACCCGTTCAATGTCTTCCGCGACGTTTGCTCGCTGTGGCAACACCGTCGGAATGATGTACAACAAGTTGATGTACAACGAGTTGATGTACAACGCGGCAGCTTGACTCTACCCTTGTACGACAATGCTTGTAAATTACAGCTCGTTTCAGCTCTGTGTGCGCAGCGCACACAGAGATGCGCGCGGCGGAATCACCGTTCGCTCGACATTTTCCTTTATCTAGGATGCTGCCGCAATATTTGAACGTCTCTGAAGAGAAGAAAATAAATTGATGATATCGGCGCCAGGTTCGATCATTTATAGAACAATAAACAAATGTGCAATTAATTCATGTTTCTAACGTTTCGATCCCGATGTGGATCCTTTTCAAAGAGACATTTTTGCGTCTGAAAATAGAAAACGAAAATAAGAAATAATCAATATTTTTGAGACCGTGTAACAGAAAAAGAACACGAAAATAATACACGTACATGTTGTGTCAAAAAGTGGACAAATACTTAAAAATATTGAGTTACACGAAAACCAACATTAAGCCATGCAGGCAGATATGTAACTGAAACACGTGCTATTTCAGAGGCAAGAAGGTCTTCTGAAGACGTTGGAAATGTTTTCTTGCAATCGATTCGCCGTGGATTCGCTCAGAATTTGTTCCACGATTTTTTTCCTCTGTCGTTTTTAACACTACAACTACCGGACCAGTCAAAATGACTATTGCGAATTTTTTGTCGATTAGAAATATTAAAAGTATAAATATGTTTTTTTTTTTTGAGAAATTTTTTTAGTTAACTTTTCTATCGAAGTACATATTTAAATATCCTATCGAAGTACATATTTAAATCTAAATAAATGCCATATTGTCATTATTATGCCAATTGCGTTTAGTGCTCGGTAGTTCTAGTGTTAACATTCTATGGTTTAACTTGGTGTCGAAAAGACTGGTTTTAAAATCCTTGATCCGGAAGTGGGTTCATGAATACGAGAACACGCGATAAGAGTAGCCGTATGAATATGAATGGTCCAGTCATTTTAAAAGAGGGTTAGGAAATATGACTTTCCACGGGGCCATCGAGTTTGTGATTTTAAAACAACCACTTCAAACGACAGTTCCGAAGAACACTTCCGCGAATTTCCATGGACCTCTTTGGGGACACCCCTGCGTTCAAACATTCGCATAAATCGTTTCGTGATGCAGCGATATCGATAGTCGAGTCGATTCTACGGAAGACTTCGAGCACCTTTGGGAAAGCAGAAATCACTGAGGTACTTGTATCGGAACTCAAGGTTGATAGACATTTAACATAAAAGAGAAATAGGTTAAATCGTTAATACTACAAAAAAATTATTCTACAGGGTAAGTCTCATTATGTTCAACGTGACTGATGGAAATCAAATTAATTAGACAAACCTTCGTGAAATGAAATAATTTCAAGCACCGCAACAAATTGGATAATTAAGTTCAGACGAATATTAACCCTTTGTACACTTCTAACTTATAAACTGCCTTATGTCTATGCTTATGCTTAATAGATAGAGAGACAGACAGAAGAAACATATTTACAATAGACGCTATTTACATTTACATGTTTACTATTCAACATTTAATAATGTGAAGAATATTTTGAATAATGGTACAGAAATTTTTAGACTCGTCACCACTCGAATACTAAGGGTTAATATTCTACAATACCACAACCCATGAGCTTTAGACCCCACTGTTGTTACTTCTGTCCATTGCTCGTCAAACTACAGAGCTTTGCAACCGGTATTGCACTAATCGTTGATGTCGTTACGATTTTAATTACTACACCTACCGCACGATACCGTTATTTTTTTTTATATTAAGGTTTAACGTCGCATCAACTTCTAGGTCATTAGCGACGATCTTCTATTTTTCTTTTTAGATTTTGTTGAAGTGGTTAATGTCTTTAAGGAATTCAATGGTGTTTGTTACATGCTTTTCTGTCTCCTAAAGAGTCGCTAATACAGTGTTATAATCACTTTCCCTGAAAACATATAATTTTCTTAAAACGTACACTAAATAATGATAATAATATACTGCAACTATCGAATCGGGAAGTTCTTTGTGTAGCTCGTGGAGAGTCACACACAAAGGCCCCACTAGCAATGCGTACCACTAATGTAGATTTGGATGCATCAGTGAAAAGTTTTTTTTTTACCGTTATTTTCCATTTCGGTAAAAGTCCCTGGACTGAACAATTGCAAGAAGACTGGGTTGGTAGGAAAAAGGTTGCTCCCAAAGGGGTTAAGTGCGCAGCCACGTGTCCGCCGGAGGAGCCAAGGCCCATCTCGTCGTCCGCGACCTTCGTTTAGTCGATAAAGCGTGCAGAGAGTGCAGCGCGAAGGTTCGGAGAGGAAGAAGATCGCGAAGGATCGTGGAAAGTCGAGGCTGAATAGAAGCGGCGCGGGAGAAACTCGACACACCGGCGGCGCGGCATTGCGCGCGGCTCGGCGTGGCAGCACGGCTTGGCAAGTGGCGTGGGTGGCGGGGCTGGTTACACGAGGGTGGTTAAGGTGCCCTAACAAATAGTAGGTCGTGCCAGGCTGGGGCCACCGTATCTAGGCCGATCGATAGAGCTACGTAGCCACCGGTGCGGAGTCGCATCGGATAAATGGGTCAGGTACACGGAGAGCCACGCGCGGCGTTTTCATCCTTCCTGTTTTCCCTCCCCCCCTCTTTCCCTTTCGACAACGCACCCCTACTCTCTCTCCCTCTTCCTCTGCGCTACCCTCCCTTTTACGCTCTCTCTGTCTGTCTTTATCTTGTCGGGCGTTGTTGCTTTTCTACCCTCTGGCGACCCACGCGCCGCTCTCCTTCCACTCCAACACGCTCAGAGAGCACTGGGATGTGTGCACGCTGCTCTGCATCCCTCTCCCCCCCTCTCTCTCGATCTCTCTCTCTCTCTTTGACATTCTTTCGATCTGGCATTCTGACTCCCTTCTGCTTTCCGTTCTTACCGAGACTGCTGTCTTCGACTCTCGATCTCGAGCTCAGACTATTTTTCAAGATCTCTATTCCAAGCTCTCCCTCTCTCTCTCTTAAGGTCCCTTTTTCAAGCTCTTCTGAGTTCTCTACCTTTCAACTTTTCCATCTCTCAAGTTCAAGTTATTTTTCAAGATCTCCATTTCAAGCTCTCAAATGTTCTCGCTTTCTATCTTTTATACTGTATCTTCCGCTCTCTTCACTGTCTTCTCTCTATCTTTCGCTTGAATTGCTTGAGAGATTGAGTTTCAACTTGAGAGAGCACAAGAGAGGGATCTTGATTAGATAATTTGAACTTTAAGAGAACTTGGAAGAGCACAAGAGAGAGGTCTTGATTAGATAATTTGAACTTTAAGAGATCTTGGGAGAGCACAAGAGAGAGGTCTTGATTAGATAATTTGAACTTTAAGAGAACTTGGGAGAGCACAAGAGGAAGATCTTGATTAGATAATTTGAACTTTAAGAGAACTTGGGAGAGCACAAGAGAGAGATCTTTAAAGACAATTTGAACTTTAATAGAACTTGGGAGAACTTAAGAGAGAGATCTTTAAAGATAATTTGAACTTTAATAGAACTTGGGAGAACTTAAGAGAGAGATCTTGAAAGATAATTTGCACTTTAAGAGAACTTGGGAGAGCTTAAGAAAGAGATCTTAAAATATAATTTGAACTTTAAGAGAACTTGGGAGAGCACAAGAGAGAGATCTTGATTAGATAATTTGAATTTTAAGAGAACTTGGGAGAGCACAAAAGAGAGATCTTGAAAGATAATTTGAACTTTAATAGAACTTGGGAGAACTTAAGAGAGAGATCTTGATTACATAATTTGAACTTTAAGAGAACTTGGGAGAGCACAAAAGAGAGATCTTGATTAGATAATTTGAACTTTAAGAGAACTTGGGAGAGCACAAGAGAGAGATCTTGATTAGATAATTTGAACTTTAAGAGAACTTGGGAGAGCACAAGAGGAAGATCTTGATTAGATAATTTGAACTTTAAGAGAACTTGGGAGAGCACAAGAGAGAGATCTTGATTAGATAATTTGAACTTTAAGAGAACTTGGGAGAGCACAAGAGGAAGATCTTGATTAGATAATTTGAACTTTAAGAGAACTTGGGAGAGCACAAAAGAGAGATCTTGATTAGATAATTTGAACTCTAAGAGAACTTGGGAGAGCACAAGAGAGAGATCTTTAAAGACAATTTGAATTTTAATAGAACTTGGGAGAACTTAAGAGAGAGATCTTTAAAGATAATTTGAACTTTAATAGAACTTGGGAGAACTTAAGAGAGAGATCTTGAAAGATAATTTGCACTTTAAGAGAACTTGGGAGAGCTTAAGAAAGAGATCTTAAAATATAATTTGAACTTTAAGAGAACTTGGGAGAGCTTAAGAGAGAGAGATCTTCATTAGATAATTTGCACATTAAGAGAACTTGGGAGAGCTTAAGAAAGAGATCTTGAAATATAATTTGAACTTTAAGAGAACTTGGGAGAGCACAAGAGAGAGATCTTGAAAAAAATTTGAACTCTAAGAGAACTTGGGATAGCTTAAGAGAGAAATCTCAAAAGATAATTTCAACTTTAAGAGAACCTGCTCTAGAAGCTATCTATCCCCAGTTCTCTTTTTCGATCCCCTATCTTGTGCTAGCGTTTCGTTGCCCAACTCTCTCTCTCTCTCTTTCTGCTTCGATCTCCCACTCTTTTGATCGCTCTCGTTCCTCCTCTGTCCCCTGCATCTATGCACCCGGCCGCACGTGCCGTCGCATGTACCTGTTGTAGTAATTGGCACAGCTCCGGCCGCTACTTGTTGAGGAGGAGGCGAGGTCCGGGGCGAGAAAAGACGACGAAAACCGTGGCCGAGGGCAGGAGGAGATGAGGAAGAGGGCTCCGGTGACGACGCTCTTGGCCCTCTCCCACTTGGACTGGTCAAGGGGTGGGTCGCTCCTCTATCCAATGGCGAATCTGGGCCAATGAAACGGGAACGCTACACGTGCACTAATACCTACAACCGTACCCGGCACCTCTCCACTATACCTATGCACCGGCACTGTGTCGCACACGTGCATACGGTCCACAAGCTCCCCCGGTGACCGTGTGGACGCGGCCTAATACCGCCTAATACGAGACCCGGTTATTTCGCGCGCTCCAAGCCGGCTAGGCAATCAAAACGCCGCAAAATGGCGAGCTGTTCGTTTCATCCCCTCGACTTGCCGGCTCTTTCGTAACTACATCGTTCCATTCGACTCGTTCGAAACTGAAATGTTCTAATTTAATTAGAACATCGACGTTTCGTTTAGATTTCCGCATAAGGGAAATAACGTGATTATAAACAGGAATTTAGCTAACAGAAATGTGTTGATACTAAATGTAATCTTGTTCGTTTCAAAAGGCTATGCAAGTTTGCATGAATCTTCGAGTTAATAGAAACCGGGATTGTCCTCATCAGAGAGTTAACTCTAGCGGGAGGATTAAAGGATTTCGAGGATATTACATTTCTGTCCTACACGAATGACGATACACGATGAAGAATACATTTCCTAGAATTTTAACCTTTAGCACTCGAATGGTGACTCAGAGTCATCACAAAAATTGCTACCATTATTCAAAATATTCTTTACATTATTAAGTAAGTTGGTATCTAATCAATTACTAAACATTTAAGTATTGTAAGAGGTGTTATGTCAATTTCACATCCATAAAATAAAAATAAAATCGCTAGCATGGAATTGTTCTAGTTCAGAAGAAATGTTTAATTTTCAAGTTAACACATTACCGACTTGTTATTATTGTATAATTTTGAAATATCTATGGTACATGGCTAAACACTTTTTTAATGAAACCTTCAATAGCAACAGCAATTTTCGTTGTGAACCCAACAAGTCACCCTCATTAACCTCATATAATAGTTTCATTTAACGCATTACCGACCAGTGATTATTGCATATTTTTGAAAAATTTATGGTACATGGGTAAATTTTCATTTAGCATTTAGTATGAACTAACTAAGTCACCCTCAATAACGTCGTCTAATAGTTTCATTTAAGATTGCAATGTCAAAGAAAATTTCTATGCTTTTGTTTTGGTACAGCAGAATTATTGAAAATCCTATTAACACATTATCGACCGGTTATTATTGTATAATTTTGAAATATCTATGGTACATGGCCAAACACTTTTTAATGAAACCTTCAATAGCAACAGCAATTTTCGTTGTGAACCAACAAATCACCCTCATTAACCTCATCTAATAGTTTCATTTAAAATTGTAATGTAAAAGAAAATTTCTGTGCTTTTTTTGGTGCAAGACAATTATTGAAAATCCTATTAATAAGCTTCCGGTGGGTGAAGTGTTAAAATAGCTCCGAGCGCAAAGGGTTAAGAAGAATTGAATCTTTTAAAAATAAAAAATTAGTGTTCCGTGTTCAGAGGGTTTTTCGGAAGAGTCGCGATAGTTATCACAGTCCCATCTTATCAACCGAAGTGTCATGTCGAACAACTTCGCTCTAGTATCGCGAAACCAACAGACCTTGCCAGCTAGAGATTTTTTCTTCTGGATGCTCTACCGTTGCTCTTGAACGCGAGCAGCTTTTGTCTGTTATCCGAGGGACTCGAGGAGAAGGTCGACAAGATAACGCGACTAATTAGATGACCTCGTGCACCCCCGAGAATCCCATTCGCGAGCTTCTTCTATTCGTCGCGATTCATCGCTCCGAGGGAAATCCTCTTTTCTTTCGTTCGGGCTGAAGGCCGCCGTTCCCTTTGAGAGCTTGGGTGACTAGCAGGGTCTGCGAGTCTTAACAGGCTGAAACTTTTAACGTTTCTCCAAACGACTACTTAATTACTGTTCGGGATCCCATGTTGATCCCAATGTACCTTCTGGATTAATTCTCGGAAGATGAATATCCTCTCGTCGAGAACAGCGCAGGGTCGTGTGTGCGTGTGTGTGTTGGGTCTTAAAGTTGCGAACCGAGCGATTCAACTATATATTCAAGTGAGAAGTACATGCAGCTCGTTACATCAGATCTTGATTCACGATTTAGTTCTCTGGAGAAAAGACTGTTTGGTTCTTTCCACTTGGATAGATGTTAGCTCCGAAACATTGTTTTACAGAAACTGATAAAATCACAAGGAATTCGCGAAGGTCAAGATCAACGCGTCTGGTAACATTATTCTAACGTTTTTCACTTCTGTCTTTGACCTATTTCCATCAGGAACGTTTTTAAGGGTATAGGCACACCTGTTCCTAGGCTATTTATCAGTGTCACCAATCTCCGCGTGGGAAAAAAGCTTCAGGTTTGCTATGATTCCGCGTTTTTTTCTTTTTTTTTTTATAAATATCTTTATTGCTATTAATAGGTCCGAGTGGATTCAAGCCCTATATGTTTTTGTTGTTATGATTCCACGTTGACAGTCCTGACTAGGCGCCCTCTGGTCCAACTAGCTTAATTAAAATTGGCTCTAGACTTGCTATAGACTCTGGCTTCGTGAACGGAATATGGGGAAATCGAATGCAATCACGGGCTTCTGTTATTTGTCCTTATACGAGCATATTTTGAGCTGCACAAGGGTTCATTTGATAGAGGAAGGTTAATTGCATTGCGCTGTGCCCCATCTTATGAGTCAAAAAAGTCTTTTTGTTAAAAGTCTTGTTTGTTGTATTTTTGATTTTCCATTTACTTTGGACTTACTTTTCTCTCACTGTGTGAGGGCTCATTCTAAAGAGGAAGGTTGATCGTAGGGCGCTCAGCTCATGATTTAACGAAATTATGTTTATATTTAATAATATGAGCGTCCAATGTAGGGGAACAAAATCGAGAAAAAAAATCGAGACAACCACCCTCAGGTTCCCATGTATTTTTCTAATACAAAACGATTTTTTTTTTACTTAGATTATAAGCTGAGTGCCCTACGATCAACCTTCCTCTGTCAAATGAACCCTTGTGCAGCTCAAAATATGCTCGCATAAGGACAAATAACAGAAGCCCGCAAACCCATGTTTCGACATGAAATCTAGTAAGATTCTAGTTACTTGCTAGTTATCTCACGTGGTGTGCCTACCCTTTTAAAGATCAAAGAATTGGTAATTGTTAGAAATTTTATGAAAATTATTATCCTAATTTTTATGACTAAATTAACCGCCCTCGCCGATCCTCTGAATAGCTAATACTCGAAGAATCCTCTTATAAAATTAATTATACATAGACGTTATCCATCATATTAATTTCTGGACTATAATCACCGGTCCGTAATGTGTTAACCCTTTGCACTCGGAGGTATTTTAACTCGAAAATTAAACGTTTCTTCTGACCTACAATATTTCCATTCTCTATGATTTTTTAAATTTGATAAATATCAAATTGATATAATACCTCATACAATAGTTAACTGTGTAGTAATTGGTTAGATTTGATAAATATTTTTAAATTTGATAAATATGAAATTGATATAATACCTCATAGAATACTTAAATGTGTAGTAATTGGTTAGATTTGATAAATATTTTTAAATTTGATAAATATGAAATTGATATAATACCTCATATAATACTTAAATGTGTAGCAATTGGTTAGATACTGACATATCTGATAGTGTAAACAATTATTTAAATAATAGTACAGCAATTGTTAGTGGTGTCGCAGAGGCTAAGGGTTAATATCAGTGTATCGATTGGAAACGAAAGTTTCTGTTGGAGAGAGTGATTGGGAGAAACACTTTTCTTTATATATATATATTTATTAATAATTATAAGTAGAATAATAAAGTAGAATAATACATTAGGATGAAGCGATATGATCTATCCGTTAATCCATATATCTCTATCTGTCTTACCAACTATTATGGAACTCAACTTTGCGTTGATATGTGTGTGATCAGGAATACCAACAGTTTCGAATAAAATCATTTCCCGGGGAGGCGATAAAACGAAGAATTCATCCTCGATCGAGTGACCATATTAGTCGGAACGATCGTCTGGGTAGTAAACCCTCTCGTTGCCTATGCATCGCGAGGACTAGGGAGTTAGTCGGGGGATTTTCGACGAACGAGCGTCGACTTCGCGCTCGTAAATTCCGTGCCGGCGTGTGATTGGGGGAATTGGGACAGGGAATGGGGTCGGCGCGGT
The DNA here is from genome assembly GCA_916610235.2 of Lasioglossum morio. Lineage (NCBI taxonomy): Eukaryota > Metazoa > Arthropoda > Insecta > Hymenoptera > Halictidae > Lasioglossum > Lasioglossum morio. The sequence continues at coordinate 2,922,848 of OU744323.1, forward strand.
TGAAATCAGGTTGTCCGGGTTGTGTCCTGCCTTGGAATCAGGTCGCTCGATACAGGCAGGCCGGCCGGCCGGCTCTACAGCGTTCCTGTATCCGGCGGACTGACCCGCCATTCGACTCGTAACCCGGATATCGTTCGGAACCGGATCGATGTACTTGCCACGCGTTCCTTATGGGGTGCAGCCGTCTGACACCGGAGGAGCGGCACGAGTCCGGGAAAACTCGTCGTCTCCTTTCCCTAGAGTTTCACCCGAGCAAGGATCCTCCTTTCGCGCGCCCGATGAAGACACGGCCACGCGACTCGATACCTCGCTGCCTGGCGAACGCACGACGCACACGCAATTTCCGCCACGATCGCTTCAGCAAGAGGTATTTATCGCCACAGTATTATCATAACAAAGCCACGTGCTGGAAACGACGCATCTTCCCCCCCATATCGTCGCGCACACCCTCCCCACCATTTGTTCGCGCGTCCAATGGACTGTCTTCGCTTATGGCCACGCGACTTCTTTGAGTCGGCGAGAAATACTATCCACCGTTCCGTAACGTCGCCTTTCCACCACGTTTTTCTTTAACGCGTAGCACATAGCGGCGGCTCAAGTCAAGCGGAGGGCCCAAGCGTTAAAAATTCTTAGGCCCTTCAGCTCAAGTTTGAAATAGAAGTTGCAAGAAAACTCTCATAACCTTATTAACAAAAAAGACAAGTAATGAAAATGTTTCATACCGTTACACATTAAATAAATTTCTTTGAAATTCGGGGCCCTATGGTATGCCAGGGGCCCACGCCCCATCTTTTGTTCAGTAGATCATAAGCTACAACATATAACAAAATCCAACTGATTTAACCGGGATAGATTTTCCATATGATTAGTGCGGGGTCCTTTGTCCGAAACTTGGTGATTTTCATTTTTTTTTAATGCGAAACATATAACCGCAAAAAGCTAAGATGTAAATGTTAACTCATCAATTTGAATGAAGAAGAATATCGATGAGTAACTGTTTGACTTGTTATTTTATCGATGTCTTTTTTATCACTGTGTCTGAGGGACGGATGAGGGTTAAAAAAAATGAATATTGTTTATCATCCAGTGATACAATAGAAAGAGAAGAAACATTTAAAGTTCCGAGCGAAACGTTCGAAACGGACTTCCAGTTTTTCCAACAATCGAGAATAAATCAGCCTGCTCCGTCCCGACCCGTTTAGAGTCACGGGGAACGATACCTGACACCGTTCGGAAGTGATCTACGATCACCTGACCGATCCGAGGAGGGGCGCGTCTTTACGGAGGGAACGTATAAACACATCAATTTCATTCAGCACACTCTCCCTCCGTTTATTCTTCTTCCCGTTTGTTTGCTTGTTGCGTCGAAACGTATGCTTCCCGACGGGCTGCGTTTAATTTACGAGCTGGCTGTACGTCTCCTTCGAATGGGGTTACATTGAAATCACCGGCGCCGTTTCCACTAGTCCGGAATCCTTAAACGCGACCGGCATTGACCGTCAACCGCGTTAACAAACGGCACAGTCCCTCCCCTCTCTCTCTCTCCCTCTCTCGCCCCACCCTTGCCGCCCCCTACTGTCGCCCATTGAAAATATTTATCGCGCTCCTTATCGTCGCGACTCATTGATCGCCGCGTTTCCCTTCCGCGGGAATCGAACGGCTGCTCGCAGCAACTTTCTCTCTTCACGAGCAACGTCTAGAACTTTGTTCTACAAGCGTATGAACTCGTTTTTAACGTGGACTCCATAAAAGACCATTAGTTTGAGTCAAAACAGATGAAGCTACGAAATAGATTCAATCAAACTGGTGACTCACCGCTAAAAATGACTGCTATCATTATTCAAAATATTGTTTAGATTATTAAATGCTTCGGTATCTAATCGATTACTAAATATTCAGAATAAAATTTCAAGAATCATAGGGAATATTCTAGGTCGCAAGAGATGTTTCATTTTCGAATAAAAATTGCTTCGAGTGCAAAGGGTTAAACCTAATTCTTGACTTCTCTAGGTCTATCTCTTTAAGGGGGTCACGTAATCCCTGAATATTACTAGACTGTAGAAACAATTGTTTGTCCTTGTACGAGCATGTTACGAGCTGTGTCAGGGCTCATTCTAAAGTGGAAGGTTGATCGTAGGGCGCTCAGCTCATGATTTAACGAAATTATGTTTATATTTAATAATATGAGCGTCCAAAGTAGGGGAACAAAATCGAGAAAAAAAAACCGAGACAACCACCCTCAGGTTCCCATGTATTTTACCACGTTTTTATTAGCTCGCTTTCTTGTTTGTTTGTCTGTTCGGTGGCAAATTTTGCAATTGATTTTAAACTAACTTCCTGATGAGCTAGAGACTTGAAATCGGTCACATGGCTCAGAACTGGATGACAATGCATAATTAAAAAAAAAAATTTTGAAAAAGTCTATTTTCTAATACAAAACGATTTGTTTTTTACTTAAATCATGAGCTGAGCGTCCTACGATCAACCTTCCTCTTTAGAATGAGCCCTGACACAGCTCTAAGTATGCTCGTATAAGGACAAACAATTGTTTCCCGCAAACATTGCTTTTTACCCTTAACCCTTAGCACTCGGCTGTCCTTTCTGAGATACCAATAAAAATTGATGTACCATTCTTAAAAATATTGTTTACATTATTAAATATATCGATATCTAATCAATTACTAAACATTTAGGTACTGTATAAGCTAATGTACCAATTTCATATCCATAAAATTGCAAAAATCATAAGGTATGGAAATATTCTAGATCGGAAGAAATGTTTAATTTTCCAGTTAAAATTGCTCCGAGTGCAAAGGGTTAAATCTAGTATGGAAATATTCTAGATCGGAAGAAATGTTTAATTTTCCAGTTAAAATAGCTCCGAGTGCAAAGGGTTAAATCTAGTATGGAAATATTGTAGATAGGAAGAAATGTTTAATTTTCCAGTTAAAACTGCTCCGAGTGCAAACGGTTAAATCTAGTATGGAAATATTCTAGATCGGAAGAAATGTTTAATTTTCCAGTTACAATAGCTCGGAGTGCAAAGGGTTAAATCTAGTATGGAAATATTCTAGATCGGAAGAAATGTTTAATTTTCCAGTTAAAATTGCTCCAAGTGCAAAGGGTTAAATCTAGTATGGAAATATTCTAGATCAGAAGAAATGTTTAATTTTCCAGTTAAAATAGCTCGGAGTGCAAAGGGTTAAATCTAGTATGGAAATATTCTAGATCGGAAGAAATGTTTAATTTTCCAGTTAAAATAGCTCCGAGTGCAAAGGGTCAAATCTAGTATGGAAATATTCTAGATCGGAAGAAATGTTTAATTTTCCAGTTAAAATTTCTCCGAGTGCAAAGGGTTAAATCTAGTATGGAAATATTCTAGATCGGAAGAAATGTTTAATTTTCCAGTTAAAATTTCTCCGAGTGCAAAGGGTTAAATCTAGTATGGAAATATTTTCGATCGGAAGAAATGTTTAATTTTCCAGTTAAAATAGCTCGGAGTGCAAAGGGTTAAATCTAGTATGGAAATATTCTAGATCGGAAGAAATGTTTAATTTTCCAGTTAAAATTTCTCCGAGTGCAAAGGGTTAAATCTAGTATGGAAATATTTTCGATCGGAAGAAATGTTTAATTTTCCAGTTAAAATAGCTCGGAGTGCAAAGGGTTAAATCTAGTATGGAAATATTCTAGATCGGAAGAAATGTTTAATTTTCCAGTTAAAATTGCTCCGAGTGCAAAGGGTTAAATCTAGTATGGAAATATTCTAGATCGGAAGAAATGTTTAATTTTCCAGTTAAAATAGCTCCGAGTGCAAAGGGTTAAATCTAGTATGGAAATATTCTAGATCGGAAGAAATGTTTAATTTTCCAGTTAAAATTGCTCCGAGTGCAAAGGGTTAAATCTAGTATGGAAATATTCTAGATCGGAAGAAATGTTTAATTTTCCAGTTAAAATAGCTCCGAGTGCAAAGGGTTAAATCTAGTATGGAAATATTCTAGATCGGAAGAAATGTTTAATTTTCCAGTTAAAATAGCTCCGAGTGCAACTGGTTAAATCTACTATGGAAATATTCTAGATCGGAAGAAATGTTTAATTTTCCAGTTAAAATAGCTCGGAGTGCAAAGGGTTAAATCTAGTAATATTTAGGGGTTAGGTTACCCTCTTAAGGTCCCGAAACCGAGGGATCCCGCGAGTGACCTTGACGATTCGGTTCGACGAGAGTCCTCGATTTTCGATCGGGCGGGTCGGAGCTGACGAATCAGGTCACCGGGAGATCCCGGCCAACGGGGTGGTTCTTTTTTTTCGGAATTCGGTTTGTCCGATAGAGGGTTGAAGGATCGAGGAGAGGGTGGCTGGCAACCGAGTTCCGCGTGTCGGTGACCTAGTTACCCGACCTACCCGGCCCGGCAGCGGCGGGTAGGTCGCATCCCGAATATGGATCAACGCGGTTCCCGACCCATATAACCCGAAGTGCATTACGGTTTCTGGGGCAACCGCGAGCGTGCTCCGGGGGCCAGGGCACAGGACACAGCCCCTCCTCCTTTACGACGGTCCCTCCCCTTTACGACGGGCTCTCCCAGTCGGATCGGTGTGCTCGCTCGGAGAAAATTCAATCGAAGATGAGGGGACGCGTACCGTACGTAGAACTCTTCTTCTCCTTTACGTCTCTCAGACGGTTCTTTTTTTTTTTCATCATATTCTTTTTACACTTCGTACGTTCGTTCATTCATTTGCACATTTGCGGACAAATCAATGTACATTGGCTTTATCAGTTACGTAAAACGTTGGTCGTATTTTCAATTTTTTATTTCACGATTATCGAGATTCTTGCAAGATTATGCGTTCCTCGTATAAGTTATAGTAAAAATTGCACGGAATCGAAATAATTGCCAGTCATATACATATAAGTCTTTTATTAATAACTCCTTAATAGGAGTTCACAAAGCGACGTAAAATAAGTTTAAAAAAAAGTCTTTTATTATCATGGCTAGGAGAGAGAACAGCTAAACTGAAATATGTTTCTCTGTAAACAAAGTTTAACATTTTATTCGCTATATTACTAACAATTATTTACATTTTTTACACCCTTACCTGTAAACAAAGAAACGATAATTACAGTTTACAATTATCACTTCTCTATTTATACTGACTACTTTGTTTATAATATCTTTCTTGTTCTTAAATTTCTTTTCTCTATAATTTTGCACATGTGCCCTATCTCGTCATGATTTTCTATCCGTCTCTGACGAGAGGCGCGGGAAACTTGAACTTAACGACAGTGTACTTTTGTAACATTAATATATCTCTTCTCTCTTTACGCCCAGGACTATTTTTTGGACAATGTTCAGAAATTTGTGGAGCATTTATGTCCTATTATATTTTATAATAGGACATTATATATTTAGCAGATTTATATTTATTTAGTGAGTTATATTTTAGCAGATTTATGCCTATTGTAATTGGAAGAACTAATTATTAAAATTTAGATTCTATGAGAGGATTTAAATTGAAACGTTATTTATTAAAGATACAAATGTAATGAAACATATAGAATACAAAACAACATCTTTATACATAGAACCGTGTTAATCGGAAGAGTGAAGTAATGTTATCCTGTTGTTGTCTATCGTGTTGTTATCCTTTTAAAACATTTTTCATTTATATATTGGGTGATTCTAAAAATGGAGAGCAAATCAATCCACAGATTCTTTCATTCAGCCATATTAATTTTATGCGCTCGTGAGAAACATAAAATAATAACGCAGCATTCTCTGATGATAAACTCGCGGATCGATCTGCAAAGCGTTTCCTCACATCGAATCCGCGTCCCCGTAAATCATTCCGGAAGGACGGTAAATTTGCATAAGCATCCGCAGTCCGCTAATTGATCTTGGCCGGCGGCCAGAGAGGCCAATTAATGGCGGCACTTCCGCCATGTTGGTGGCGACGGCCATTTTCCCGGCGTCTCCGGCAAGATCGCCGGAAAACGCACGCACGATTACGAGTGCTAGGCCATTAACGAGCGTCATTATCATCGCCCGGTGACATAACGTTATGCAACGAGGCAAGGACACGGTCGTGCGACGATCGACGTATGTCGAACCGATGAACCGTCATCGACTGTCAACGGGAGGAAATCGTAAACGACTATGATCGACGACGTATTCCGTTCCCCAATCAAAATTTCATGTCGAAGAAAGGGGACGTTGTTCGATTCTAATTGTGCATTTTCATCCCCTGATCTTTCAGTGTCTACGAACACTTCAATTTACCATATTAACCCTTTGCACTCCGAGCTATTTTAACTAGAAAATTAAACATTTCTTCCGATCTAGAATATTTCCATAGCTTATGATTTTTGCAATTTTATGGATATGAAATTGGTACATTACCTTATACAGTAACTAAGTGTTTAGTAATTGATTAGATACTGATATATTTAATAATGTAAACAATATTTTTAAGAATGGTACCTCAGAGGGGACAGTCGAGTGCTAAGGGTTAATAGTACATAACACAAAGAATAATAGAATACAACAAAATACAAAACAGTAAATTTCATTTTTACCAGCACGTGAAATTTCCAGTGCAGTCTAACAGTGAAATGTTTTTTTTTATTATAGAAAATCTCATATGAGATTTATTTCAACATAATTGAAAAACAGAAAACAATACATACAATACAGAGGAAATAAAAATTTACAAAACAGAATATGATACTGAAGATACATGAATATTATAATAAAGACAAAATGTATGTCGTGAAATGTTTGTTAAACAAAACGCGACGCATAGGCTGCGGATCTTTATGCAAGATGAAAATTCTTTCTACGAGATACTATTTTCTTCCGATGATTTGAATAAACTGGAATGAATGCATTGATATTTTTAAATAGTTTTACTCTGTACATTGGTTTTAAATTGCACGCACCCATTTTTTCACAGACGCGTACAATCCGGAAAGCATTAAAATTATTGTGACATGTACATTAGCGTGGTAGTAAAATGGCATCTGTGAAATAGGTGCTAAAGTTGGTGTGGACTCCCTAACGCAGTTAACACTAGAACTACCGGACCAGTCAAAATGACTGATGCGAATTCTTTTCGATTAGAAATATTAAAAGTATAAATATGTTTTTGTTGAGAAATTTTTGTTAGTGAACTTCTCTATTGAAGTACATATTTAAATATCCCCTGTACGAAATCTAAATAAATGCCATATTGTCATTGTTAGAAGGCAATGTATGCCAACTGCGTTTAGTGCTCGGTAGTTCTAGTGTTAACAATCGAACAGAACGGAGTTATTACGCGTGTCCATCGCAGCGTGTCTAATATAAGCGATACAGAGGGTACGTATAGATATCGAGTGACGTTCGCACACAACGGATCAACGGCCTCCTTAAATCGCAGCGATCGGTTCCGATAACATCTGCGAACGAGGATGGCTTAATGACGCGCGTCTAGACGCTTCGAATTAGCCCCATTAAGCTATACTTTAGACAAAGGTCGGATAATACGTCGTTTTCACTTAGTTAGCACGCGGCCGCGATGCGTGGCGGACCGAGAGCCGCGGAAAATAATTAGGGGATCATCCTTTCAAATCGCCTACACAATTATCGAAGCCTGTTCCGAAACCACTTTCCAGGCTAATGACGCCCGGACCTCGATTAGCCTGCGAACAAATTAGTTCGGACAATGTGGCAACTTTGCTGGGGAAATCGTTTTCGGAAATGTTCGGTCGTTAACGAGGGACGTTTAGATTTTGGGGAATGATTTCTTAAAATTACTTTGATACTTGAACAGGCTCTTCCTGCCTTGTTTTAGGACCAGGAATTATTTTTATCGGTGTTGTAGGCTTTTAATATTTTTTTTTAAAATTCTGGAATATGTATTCAAGTTCCTGTTTCAACCCTTTGCACTTGGAGCTATTCTAACTCGAAAATTAAATGTTTCTTTCGTCCTGGAATATTTCAGTTGTTTATGACTTTTTAAGTTTTATGAACAAAACTTTTTTAAACACATTCTTAATAATGGTACAGCAATTTTTAGTGGCGTCTCAGAGACACCATTCGAGTGTTAAGATCCATTAACAGGAATAAATAAATTTTCTTTTTAAATTCTAAATTCTTAACTCGAAAATTCAACGTTTCTTTCGACCTAGAATATTTTCATCCCCCATGATTTTTGAAATTTTATGGATATAAAATTGGTACAGTACAGTACCTCATACCTTAACGTTTACTAATTGATTAAACACATTTTAAATAATGGTACAGTAATTTTTAGTGGCGTCTAAGAGTCACCATTCGAGTGTCAAGATCTATTAACACGAAAAAATAAATATCGAAGGAAAGAAACTCGAAAATGAACTTGAAAAATTCGTGTTTTGCATAAAAATCGACATTCTACTCGACAGTCACTTGTCCACTGCGAATCTTCTCGGTGAACGTCTGCAGAATCCGTCTTTCCGTAGCATGATTTATGCATCCTGGCAGGTGCCGTGAAAGGGTGCACTTGAATCGGAGAAAGGTCGATCGATCGATCGGGAACCCGTTTCCCACGCTCCAATTTTTCTTGCTACGTCCTGGCCGCTTGTAATTAGCACGCAACGAGCAAAGAAAAAAAGAAAGAAAAAGAAAACAAAAAGTCACGACGGAAGATTATCCCGCGTCCAAGTACAAGGCGAAGTATTGGGAGCGTTCTCTGTAGAACGCGTTGCGCCGTGGCAATTTACTTTCTCTTTCGTTTTTGCCGGAGCGTCTTTGAGAGAGCTAGCGGGCCGGAGCCGCGCGCGTCGTCGTCGCGTCTCTTTAATTGAACAGGCAGTTCGGCCTGCGCAAGCCTGAACTCTCCGGAGGAGTCGCCATTTTTGAGCTTCCGTGGTCTAGATACTTACCCGCTTCATTAAGATCGTAGAAAAGTTCAAGAGATCTGTGTCAAACTCGAGTGAATGAACGTGGAAACGCTTCTGTTTCGTTCTATCGAGCCATCCGTTCTACTTCGACCTCTCTCCTTCACGAAGTCCACTCCGATTTTTATTATCCATTGATTTCTCGTTACTCACTTCGCTGTGACTTATGTCTGCGTTATCCTTCACGTTTACGAGTTAAAATATTCTTTAGAAATTATCTTCGCCGACTTCAATCGGAGAATAACACATTGCATCTATTTTTATAGCATTGTCGCATAGTGACATCTTTTTTTGAAGTGAAACTTCTTTGCTGAGGTTAACAATTTTCTGATTGGACGGATATGTGTCGATGCAACGGAAGTGGAAAGTCAGGCGCGAAAATTTAAACTGAGAATGAACGGAGAAAAATAATTTCTTACCCCGACGGGATTCGAACCCCGGTCCACCGATTGGGGACAACCAATAATCTTTACAATGGTAGCGAACATTTTGGAATATATCGCAACAAATAATGTATACAAAAAATAATAATACAAAAAATAATGAAGCGACAACAAGATCAGGAACAATACATACAAAATAAAATAAACGCATTCTTGCAGTCTAGTAATGTTTAGAAGCAAATTAAGATTGGAAATGTTAAATAAAAAGAAACAAGATCAGGAACAACTAATAAAAAACCAAAAAGAAAAAACATGAAATCATAGAAAAAATCATAGAAAAACTTTCACTTCAAACATAATGAACGATCAAAATTGGTGACGCAAAGAAGGAGAGCGTATGGGAAATGCTATAACTATGTCTCTTTCTTTCTCATACGTTAATTTTAATCGTTCATTATGTTTGAAGTGAAACTTTTTCTATGATTTTTTCTATGATTTTATGTTTTTTTTGGAACAATAGTGTCCGAAGAACCGTTGCCGACCGAGGATTTAACTTTTTATTAGTTTGTAGACGTAGCAAGCCATAAAGTCCGAAAAAACCGTCGCCAGCAGATTTTCGTCCTTTACGATACAGCACAGGGTCTTAGGCCCTAATCCTAAAAATTGCAGCGCTACCTGAGAGAGTCATTCGGAGACGCACTTCGGATGACCGGTAGGAAATTTCGGGATTTTTATTTTTTAATTACCTATGCTCCCACTCCTAACTCTGGTCAACGGTTTTCGTAACTCAAAAAAATTTACTTCACTTGGAAAAACACTTGTTAGAACAAGTATCATTGCATAAAGATTCGAATAACAAGTACTGCTTTACCTTATTGAGTAACTGCAACTTATCAATTATACGCCCAAATCGAACAAAAATGAAAACTGTTATTTCAATACAGAGCCGAACTGGTCCTATAAGAAATTTACTCAATTCAATAATAAGAGACATTTGATTATTTAAAATTTCCCAAGCAATCAAAATGACTGCTTTTGGGCAATATAGATATAACACACATATATACATACCGTAAAATGAAGGAGAGGGGAGGTAACTACAATTATTAATAAACGCATTTATATGTTGTACAAAACGTCACAAAATTCTAAGAAATTGTGTCATTACATGCACAATTGTTTTTCTAATTGAAATTAAAAATCAGTCAAAATGACTTCCTCGGGCAATCTAGTGTTAAGAGAAGTTCAAAGCTCACCTTTTCCTTACTCCCTCCACACGAAACACCCCGAGTGGGCGTGTTCCCCGGCCCGATTTCCCCACAGCAAAGATTGGATATGCGACAGGGGGCAAGTTCCAGAAAGGGTTCAATCGAGTGGAGATCGCGAGAGCTCCCGGGGTCCCCGACATTTCCAGAAGGCAATGGCTCGACCGGTTCAATCCGGCGTTCTCCGGCCGCTTACCTGTTGCGATTCGAGGGGGTAATTATCGGGCGATCGCGCGCCGTGCGCCGCGGCGGCGGCTGTTCCTCTGCGCTTTCATGCGCGGCGCTCGCTCGTTTGCCAGCCGGGGCCCCGTTAGCTCTCGAAGAAAACGGGACGGCGTACTACGTGTATACGTGTGTAGCCCGGGAGGTGTTACTTTCGAAATACCGTCTAGGTCGTGCGTCATTCCGTGGTGGCGGGTAACGCGACGTTTCACTTTCGACTCTCGATGGTACCGGTCCGAGCGGAACGGCTTAGCTGCGGCCTTGACTACGTCGTTTCGCGTTCCTCTCCCTCCCTCTCTTTCTCTTTCTCTCTCTCTCTCTCTCTCTCTCTCTCTCTCTCTTGCTCTTTCGTGTTGCCTCTTTCCTCCCCCGCTCGCAGAAAACCAACTATACAGGGTGAGGCACCTAAATTAACGGTACAGTTGATGAAACATGGGATTTAACCCTCATCCGTCCCTCAATTCACGAACTGAATCTGTCCCTCGGTACCAAATCGACACAGTGATAACAAATCGACAAAATAACTAGGCTTCTTCTTGTTTGATTATTTTACGTCGCTTTTTCAACTGCTATGGTTATTAAACGACGGGACCTACAGTTTCAGGTGGGTTCCGAACCACCTTGACACCATTGGCATGGGAAAAATAACATGGCGAACAGTTATTTTTCAATGTTTTCTTTAGCAAATTGATGAGTTTCGTATTAAACAAATAAAAGTCACGAAGTTTCAGGAACATTTGCTTACAAATAACAGAACTGTGTAACTCATTTCGGGAAACCTGTGTCAAATCGACACTGTGATAACAAATCGACAAAATAATAAGGCGAACAGTTATTTTTCAATGTTTTCTTTATCAAATTGATGAGCTTCGTATTAAACAAATACTTAAAAGTCACGAAGTTTCAGGAACATTTACCTATAAATAACAGAACTGCGTAACTCATTCCGGTAAACCTGTGTCAAATCGACACAGTGATAACAAATCGACAAAATAACATGGCGAACAGTTATTTTTCAATGTTTTCTTTAGCAAATTGATGAGTTTCGTATTAAACAAATAAAAGTCACAAAGTTTCAGGAACATTTACTTACAAATAACAGAACTGCGTAACTCATTCCGGTAAACCTGTGTCAGATTGACACAGTGTTAAGAAATCGACAAAATAACAAGGCAAACAGTTATTTTTCAATGTTTGCTTTAGCAAATTGATGAGTTTCGTATTAAACAAATAAAAGTCACAAAGTTTCAGGAACATTTACTTGCAAATAACAGAACTGTGTTACTCATTCCGGGAAACTTGTGAAAGCATTTCAGAGATGTCAAGGTCACCTTGAGTTTTTTAAATGTTCGACTTCCTTACTTCCGTCGCATGCTTCTTCAGTGTTTATAAACCGTGTTCTGAATCTCCTCGTTCAAGTGCCGACAGTAGATTTCCTCCGGAATCGGTCAGTTGTGTATATAAATGGATAAAGGACACGTGGAAAGTCTTCTGTAAATGTAAAAAAGCGAGTAGTAAACGAATCATGATGTTAGAAAACAGAAATGTTTGTATCTCAGAAACGGTTGATCTATCGACTTATGTTTACTAAGTCTTTTTCCACTCAGCACAGTGTTACAATTAGTGTTATTGGCGCACTGATTCGATCAATTGCAGACAATAAGCAAATTTGCAAAATATCACATGAAATTTCATTCAACGATTCGGTCGGAATTTAGATCATTCTCAAGAATGTAAATTATCTGTATTGCATCTGTAAAAATGTATCAATTAATTAATATATGGTTAGGCAAACGCATTCCCGAACAAGCAGAAAACACTAAGGCATTAAAAACGAAAAAAAAATGTATAAACTCGCTTGCTTAGAAAAATGTACTAATTTAAATTCTTAAGAGTCAAGGAACAGCATGTTGTTTCTATGTATTAGCCAATCGATAAGTGGCGGCAAATATGAGTCCTTTGAAGTCACCCAACCAACACTGTAGTTGTTGAAATACCAATATGAAATTGGTAATAAATTAATCGACATTCAATATGCTTTTTCTTAAGAAAGAAAAATTATATAATGGAAGGTGATATTTTACAAATGTGCTTATTAATTGTAGTTTTGAACAATTGTCGATCGAGATACAGAGAACTGTTTCAGCACAGCGTGCTATATTCCATATAAATATTGAATGGTTTTTTTTGTGTGAACACCCTGTATATATGTATGCAGCCGCGTGTCCTTCGCGAACACGCTATACGCTCGTTCCGAGGGGGCCGCCTTCTGTTCCGCGTATGCACCAGCACCCAACCCCTTTCCTCCCCGTTCTACCAGCAAAACCAACCGTTCGCCACGAAAGTCTCTCCACGGTTCCCCTCCCTACCCCCGGAGAAAGAGCGTCGCGAAGGTGAAACCTGCGCCCGGTTTCTAGAAAGTACCGCGAACACGGTGCTACGCCTCCAGGAATGAACATTGTCCTGATAAAGTGCCGCGTCCAGCCGGAGGAATCTCACCGCGAACCGAATCCTCTGTTTTCTGAACGCTCGAGTTGCTTACCCGAGAATCACCAAAAAAAAATCCCGGAATCAATGAGAATTGTAACTTTATTATTATAACGTCCATCACTATATCCGTGACATTTTACCGATTAAAACGATACCCGACACGACCCACTTTGGCTCACGTTCGCCAGATTAATTCGCGATTTTGATAGAACCTCCGTTTTCCGAACTGATCGGTGTTGCGTTCACGGTGTCGTGTTTGGTATCGTTTGAATCAGAAAATTGTCACGTGTGTGCTTATAAAGGTCTCGTTAAAAGATCGTTAGAAATAAGAAGCGCGAAGTTTCACAGTTAATTCGGCATTCCATAAATTGCCGACGTCGCGAACCGGCTCTGTTTGTAATCATTTTTTAAAACACTGGTTGGAAGTTTGTTTCCATTTGTTCGCGAGGGATCCGTGTTCTTATAGCTTGGCTTAGGGTAATTACAGACGTCGAGCGCAAGCAACACGAGCCGTAGGAAAGGATGATCGATATCATGGTTATACACCTTCGGGCTGATCGTGTCAGCTGCGATGTCGGCGGAACGCTCGAGTCATCTTTCAAACATTCATTGTTTACATGTCCATAGTTATGATAACTGGTTTGGACGTATTGTACACAGAGGTCCAAATAGACTGCCGCGACCAATCGGGGAGGACCGGTTCGAAACAGGATACGAACACCTCGAGGAAGCTATCAGAGGTTGTTTTAATCGTGCGCGGTACTGTGCGTGCAATTAGCGATCGTGTTCTAAATCAGATTGAAATCTGTCGAATCTATTCCTGCGCTTCGGGTTTTTCATTTCTATTTGACAATGTAGTTGGATGCATACGTTATTTTTATTAAATAATCAATTATATCGATCGTGATTGTTAAATATTTCTAAATTAATGTTGTCGGCGCAACCGTTTCGATCAATTTTTAATCAATTAGCTATTTTGCAAATATGCCTAACGTTTCAGTTTTAGTTTGAACCTTTATCAAAGGTAAATTGCGTGTAAAAACCGGAAATATATATATATATATATATATATATATATATATATATATATATATATATATATATATATTGAAAAGTATGTACTATAGATGAAGGAAAAATTCTTATCGATCGAAAATTGAAATATAAAATACAACTATGCTATCGGCGCCAGGTTATTTTTTGTTTTTCAAAATCTGTATTATTATTTTTCTTTTTTCAGACGCAAAAATTTTGTCTCTTGATAATGATGCACATAGGGATCGAAACGTTGAGAAATTTAAGTATTTAATTTGCATATTTGTTGTTTCTAAAAGTGATCGAACCTGGTGCCGATAGCATAGTTGTATTTTATGTACTATAAGATGGTTTGAAAATGAAGGAAATATTAATATACATATACTTGCTATTAATTTTATTTGTATAAGACACTGGTTGGAAACGTACTGCCTATTTTCTTATTTTTATTTCTATTTATTTATTATTATTACTACTTCTTTTTTATGCAAACCCCGTCCCCTCTCAACTTGCACTAAAGACGCTAATAATAATTTATTTAATTTTAATCCCTGGACCGCGGATGTTATGCGTTTACGACAAAAATCAGTATACAATAATGAAATAAGTAAATCATTTTTATTTTGCACTAAACCTACCCTCTCGCGTTTCTTTCCCACCCTTATCAATTTAATGTCTGTGACAGAGGGCGTCATAATAATTCGTACTTCGATAAATAAACTTAGTCATCGCTTCGTAAAATATTTCGACTGCCAGTGACTCTGTCGTACGTCGCAAGAATTATTTTTCCAAGTATCTCTATCAGAGTAACAGAGGCAAGAAATAATAATTACGAGTAAAGTATCGCGGTGTTTTGATCGAGTCTCGAGCGAGCATCGATTAGCAGGTTCGCGGATGATTATCAAAGACCGACGTCACCGTTATCGGCCGGCGTCACCTCGCAGGACATCCGTATCGATTCGATTATTCGACGGGGTTAGCCGACACCGGAGCCAGCCAGATAACGAGGAAAATTTACACCGTAATTTTCTAGAAAGTCAGGGTTTCTATCGATTACCCGGTGTCGAATGTCCTCCGACGAACATTCGATCCACTCGCTCCGCACAGTCTATCAAGGGTGTCTCCGATCGTGCTGCCACTTTCGCTCGGGCATTTCAATACCAATCACGATTACGATTATCGCATTATCGTTCTTCTCAGGTGACGATCAAAGGCAGTACGTGTTCAAAAAATTCCGTTTAATCGCGAATCTTATCTGAAACGACGCTTCGGATCGCTGCATTATATGTACAGGGTGTATCCCTAAGATTCGATCAATTTGCAACCCCCATTCTTTGAACTTCGTTGCTCTTGAACTTCGTTTCATTCGTACAAGCGATCTGCGTTATTAACAATCAGTTAAAAAAAATATTATACACATAACATATAATTTAATTGTAATGAAACTGAAAGAGGGAAGAAGAAAGACATGTAATGCCGACAAGCATATATTGTTGAATAAAGGTACATACAATATAATTTAATTCGAAAACACTGTTACAATATTTGCAACACGTTAGACATATCAAAGCAGAAAATAAATATTTAATTCACCCCATTTTGTGGAAATCTGGATGGAAATAATTTCTCTTAACGCATCATCGACCGGTGATTACTTCGTAACTGTTCAAACTGAATTGTCCATTAGCTGAGGATTAAAAGTGATAAACCAACAACTCACCCTCGATAACCTAATCCAATAATTTCCTTCAGGATTATTGTGTGAAAGAAGATTTTCAAGCTTCCATTTGGTACAGCACAATTATCGGAAAGCCTATTAATAATAATTAATAAAAGCCGAAGACTACCGGTAGATAAAGTGTTAATAATTCAGATGTTATGCGTGTACGACAAATTGAATACGTGCCAATTTGAATATTAAAAAACAACCGACACGGTAACGCACGATTCGCGCGACCATAATTCCAGCCGTTCGTTCGCGAACAAAGAGAACTCGATACGATTAAACCAATAAAATGGAGTGGGGGATAGAATGATGAAGAAAAAAAAAAGAACGAAACGAGGGGAAGAAAAGGGAGGCGAAGGTACTAATCTACGGGAACAGGTTGAACGGTTCGCGGCAGCATGTTATCGTAACATCTTTACAGCTTTTCTCGGAAAAGCAGTAATTTACTGTGCGTCGTCCATCAGGACATTACGGTACAACGACCGGGCTCGTCGCGTTACTCGCGTTGCATCGGGGGCAGAAAAAGAACATTATTTTACGTAATTGCAGAACCGCGAAATTCCGGGAAGGACCGCCGCGCGCCCGTCGGCTATTGTTCCACGAGTGTCCCTGTCTCTATTCGCGGACGTGTACGCAGACGTTCGCCGCGATACTCCTTCCTCTTGCGAAACTGCCTATTCACCCACTAATCTCCTCGATTTACGGACAGACAAATAGAGAAGCCGCATTACACGACGGCTTTAATCTCTGTTATTCCTCCAGTCGTCCGTCGATCACCCGTTTGGATGCGTTTCTTGTCCGCTCGGGATACATTTCCTTCGCGGATCCTTCCCGCCTGTTGCATTTTTTAACGTTCCATCGTTTTCCCCATTCGTCCGACGGATTCAACAACATTTATATGTGTATGTCAGTATCTAACCAGTGTGTGTAACATGATATTTGTTCCCCTCATAGTTTCAAATTTATTTACCAATCCCCCTCTTTCCACTCTCACCATCGCCTTTTCAGCGGGACCTACTGTTTATGGTGGGTTCCGAACCACCTTTTGCCAACAACACGTGAAAAACACCTCGGGCGGGTCACTTTCCGATTTTTTACCAGACGGTCACCCATCCTAGTGCCGTTCAGGTTCCACATTGTTTAACTTCGGTGATCTAACGAGAACCGGTGCTTTCAACGGGACTACGGTTGTTGGCAACATCTATATGTATAATATATATATATATATATATTTTTTATTATTTTGATTCCCCAGGGTTACAATTCTTATACAACCAAATGAAAACACGTTAACACACGTGTATTTAAATATACGTGAAATAGTACACGTGTATTTTAGACAGATAGATAGATATTGCTTTATTTTCAGCCTTACAGCTAAGTAAATTGGACTTGGTTTACATTAACCTATGTATACAAAACTATCTTATTTCACACATTCGTTCCACCATACCTTCTCTCATTCATTTCTATATCTCACACATTCCTATCCTGTTCTACTCTTTTAGTATCCTAATTATCACTAACCCGCTTAATTCTATACTTATATTGCTTCTCTCCCTATTCCCTAATTTTTGCATTTTTTGTTTGATATTAGTACACGTGTATTTATGGATACATGAAATAGTACACGTACTGGAGTACGTGTACATGAATTACACGTGTACACGTGTATTTAGATTCACGTGAAATAGAGATCTCTAGTATAAGCATAGGCATAAAGTAGTTTGTAAGTTAGGTTGAGAAAGGAAAAATTCTTATCGATCGAAAATTGAAATATAAAATAAAACTATATTATAAATATATAGATATAAAAACCTATATTATTATTTTCCTTTTTCAGACGCAAAAATTTTTGTCTCTTGATAATGATCCACATAGGGATCGAAACGTTGAGTAACTTAAGTATTTAATTTGCATAATTGTTGTTTCTATAAGTGATCGAACCTGGCGCCGATAGTTAGGTTAAGAAGATGTGAATATGAAGACAAAAGGGAACCAATAAAGTGATACATATGAAAAAAGTAATCGTCTTTGTGAGAGTATCCGAATATTAGTGGGAGTCACTGCACGTCGAATACTTGCAAATTATTTTGCAAGTATATTATTTATCTGTAAAATTCTAGTTGAAATAGAAAAGAAGGAATTCGTGGATATTAGCGTTGATGGTTGGGCTGTAGGGTGTTTATTTTAATGGGATCCGTGAGCGACACTGAGCGTTTGTACTCTAATGGTTTCAGATCAAGGAAACGGCGACCCAGCTCAAGCAACGACTCCGAGCGATTATACACCGGCTGGAGCGAGCGAATAACCCACGGATGCGGCCGCGAGGGTTGCCGCACTAACGAACGCGGCGACTGCATGGACGAATGCACCGCTGCATTGGTCCTCATGTCGCTCTCATGCTCGCCACACAGTCCTCACAATCCCCTGCCACTTCACTGCCAGCACAATTACGGTCAGTATCATACTGTAAATGGCTTACTAATACCAAGAAACGCGGCCAATTGATCTTAATTTTATTCCTGCGCGGCGCGGCGCGGCGCGATCGTTCTTTTGTGCGCTCCGGACAGGCCTGGCCGGCCTGCAGAATGCCTGCGTGCATGCGTGAGCACGAATCGCTATACCGTGTTGCGTCACTGACCACTTCGCGAGGTTATTGCCCACACGGAGCACTGTTTTCGTCGCGTAAACGGTTTTCGGACCGTAGACACTTCGTTCTACCGTAAAATATGCGAGTCGCGTGCTTCTCCGCGAAAGCTGAAGCTTAACCATCATCCACACGGCTAATTTTTTCTACGATTCTAAATGAATTTTAAATAGGTACCCGGGTACCACGTCGTGTGGATGAGGCTTAAGCAGTTTTCTTCTGATTTCTCATCTCTTCGTTCCGAAGGGTGTGACACACAAGGATCATTCGGAATCGCGGTGTCGTTTATATCGTTCGTAGATACTGTTCGTAGATTACTTCTGTAGAAAGAGGTTGGAAGTAAAATTTTTTTTTTAATGATTCTTTTATGAAACTCCTGTCGGCATGCTCGTGACGTTTTTCTGATTAGAACGAATACCCACATGCCACCATTCGGAGCATATCTACTTCTTTGAACTGATCAGCGAAACGTGGTAATTTGCAAAAGTGATTTTGAATAACAATTGATCGAACTAGTGCATCGGTAATATTATTAATTTATTTATTATGATCAGTGAAATGTTGAGTATCGAATAAAATATCTGTAAGTTGAATGGGTTGTATATAATATTGAGAATCCTGTTGTATAATACTATATACATTATTATGCTACATACATTATATATATATAATGTAGAATACTTCCATAAAGAAACAATGGAAGACGAAAAAGTTACAAGAATAAATAGATTCTCTTCTTATTCAGGAGTTTCTGGGTTCCCCAAAGTGATTTTGAATAACAATTGATCGAACCAGTGCACTGATAATATTAATATATTTATTATGTTCAGTGAAATGTTGAGTATAGAATAAAATATCTGTAAGTTGAATCGGTTGTATAATACTATATACATTATTATGCTACATACATTATATATATAATGTACAATACTACCACAAAGAACCAATGAAAGTCGAAAATGTTACAAGAATAAATAGATTCTCTTCTTATTCAGGAGTTTCTGGGTTCCCCAATGGACCGTTTAAATTGCTCCTTAGTAAAGTCAAAAACTCACTAAGTGAGCCCACAAGAATGGTGCACAAATCTTCCACGTACTTTCAATCATTATTGTATTCCTGTTGACGAGCATAGAAGCCCCGATCGAAATCGTTAACGAATAGCAAAGGGCTCGCGAAGAGGAGGCCACAAAGAGCATGGGGCTCGAAGAAAGGGAAAGGGTGTTCGTGAGTGAAGTAATTAATTGGAAATTCCTGTTGTTTCTCGTACTAAGGTTCCTGGGGAGGTCGAGGCGGAGGAGGTGGCGGCATAGTAGTCGGCTCTCCGGGGGTTGGCGGCACCTCGAACAGCAGCAGCAGCAGCAGTGGGGCTTCATGGCGGAGCGGCACCCCTAGCCCGCCCCTGAGCGACGAGGGAGCACCAACCACCGGTTCCCTGTGGCAAACACCGGCTCATCCTTCGCACAATCAGCAGCATTATCCCTACAATGTCTCTGGATCGTCGTCGAGCAGCACCCCAGGCTCCACCACCCTGGACGAGGGCATAGTGCCCGATTACCTCGAGGAGCACCACCCCCGCAAGAAGAAGGTGAGTCCAGCGTAACCTGTGATTGTAAGGCATCCCCTAAATCCTGTCGTTTGTTCGCGCTTTAACGTTTTCACTATACAGGGTTATGAAAAGATGGGTGAAAAAATAGCAGGCAAAAATGTCTGTTTAACATCTAGTTGTTAAATCGACGGTTTTTATTCATCAGTAGATTGTGGATCTTTATGCATTTATAGGAGAATTTAGTAGATGACGTCTAGAGTAACCTGTCACTGTAGGTCATCTCCTAAATCCTGTCGTTTGTTCGCGCTTTAACGTTGTCACTATACAGGGTTATGAAAAGATGGGTGAAAAAATAGCAGGCAAAAATGTCTGTTTAACATCTAGTTGTTAAATCGACGGTTTTTATTCATCAGTAGATTGTGGATCTTTATGCATTTATAGGAGAATTTAGTAGATGACGTCTAGAGTAACCTGTCACTGTAGGTCATCTCCTAAATCCTGTCGTTTGTTCGCGCTTTAACGTTGTCACTATACAGGGTTATGAAAAGATAGTTGAAACAAAGAGCAGCTAAGAATGCCTGTTCAACATCTCTCTGTTAAATCGACGGTTTTTATTCATCAGTAGATTGTGGATCTTTATACACTTATAGGAAAATTTAGTAGATGACGTCTAGAGTAACCTGTAACTGTAGGTCATCCCCTAAATCCTGTCGTTTATTCGTGCTTTAGCGTTTTCATTATACAGGGTGATAAAAAGAAAGATGAAAAAAGAGCAGCCAAGAATGTCTATTTAACATCTAGCTGTTAAATTGACGGATTTTATTCATCAGTAGATTGTGGATCTTTATACACATATAGGAAAATTTAGTAGATACAGTCCAGCGTAACCTGCAACTGTAAATCATCCCCTAAATCCTGTCGTTTGTTCGCGCTTTAGCGTTTTCACTATACAGGGTTATGAAAAAATA
Source organism: Lasioglossum morio (assembly GCA_916610235.2). NCBI lineage: Eukaryota > Metazoa > Arthropoda > Insecta > Hymenoptera > Halictidae > Lasioglossum > Lasioglossum morio. The sequence continues at coordinate 2,944,044 of OU744323.1, forward strand.
GCAGCTAAGAATGTCTGTTTAACATCTCGCTGTTAAATCGACGATTTTTATTCATTATTAGATTGTGGATTTTTATACACTTGTAGGAAAATTTAGTAGACGAAGTTGAGCGTGCCCTATAACTGTAGGTCATCCCCTAAATCCTGTCGTTTGTTCGCGCTTTAGCGTTTTCATTGTACAGGGTGATAAAAAGAAAGATGAAAAAAGAGCAGCCAAGAATGTCTATTTAACATCTCGCTGTTAAATCAACAGTTTTTATTCATCAGTATACTGCGGATCTTTATACACTTATAGGAGAATTTAGTAGATGAAGTCCAGCGTAACCTGCAACTGTAAATCATCCCCTAAATCCTGTCGTTTGTTCGCGCTTTAGCGTTTTCACTATACAGGGTTATGCAAAAATAGCAGCTAAGAATGTCTGTTTAACATCTCGCTGTTAAATCGACGGTTTTTATTCATTATTAGATTGTGGATCTTTATACACTTATAGGAGAATTTAGTAGATGACGTCTAGAGTAACCTATAACTGTAAATCATCCCCTAAATCCTGCCGTTTGTTCGCGCTTTAACGTTTCCACTATACAGGGTGATAAAAAGAAAGATGAAAAACGAGCAGCCAAAAATTTCTATTTAACATCTCGCTGTTAAATCAACAATTTTTATTAATCACTAGACTGCGGATCTGTATACATTTATAGGAAAATTTAGTAGATGAAATTACAAATTATTGGAAAATTTTAAGGATTGACTTCTGCATTAAAATCATGAAGGGTTAATAACATTCACTTTCTTCGTCAGTTCTTGCAATCGATGCAGACAATTTTTATTTCCCAGAAAAATCCACAGTCCATTTATCACTTCCGAAATCCGAAAGGATGAAACTGAGGTTCTCGATCTGCAGCTCCTGATGACCGGAAGAGGATGCGTCCTCTTTGGGTTCGCAGGTAACATAACGGCAACGATTGACCATGCAATAAAACGCGCGGGAATCAGGAAAGCCTTTTCTCGGACGGTTAGGATAGATAATTCCCCGGGTAACTAGAAGGCCAAGTTCACCAGCTGTGGATTAACATTGCAACACGCGCAGTTGCGCGTCGCAGTCCCCGGGTGCGAACCGTTGCACTTGAATCTATCAGATAACGAGGCGGGGATCGATCGATAGGCAAGGTGGGAACGAAACTACCTTGTCCCGTTGGCGGTGGGTCCCTCACCCTTTTTCAGATCCACCCCTAAATCCGATCCAACCCGATCGGGAACTTCGTGACAGATCTTTCGATGCATCCAATCATCCGTTCGTGACACTTTCACTTGCGTATCCGTCTCATTTTTCTGAGTAAAGGACAACGGAAAACAGAAATTTTACAACAGACGCATTAAAAAACACGGTAAAATCAAAGCGACTCATTGAGTGAAAGATTTGTAATCATCTTACAATTTGCAGACGCTAACCACCTTGACTACACAAAAAAAAATCAACTATAAATATTGAAAAATAATAAGTCTCTTATGCTACTGGAATAAGACCGCAAAATTGAATTATTGTTCATTTATTTATGGTTTACTTTAACGTGGTCAGATTAACACTAAACCTACCACCGTCACACGACCGGTTTTATATTTTCCAATTATCGAAATTATGAAAATCCATTTCTGGAAAATAATGGAATAAATTTCCTTGTCCAAGGAAAATCTATTATATTGCAAAATCTATTATAAATCTATCATATCGCAAAATTACAGACGATCTGAATAAATTTATCGTTGCAATTTTTGTAAGGCAATGTTTGCCAGATACTTTTAATGCTTGGTAGGTTTAGTGTTAACTTACCTGTTAACTTAACCTTCCTCTTTCGAATGAGCCCTCACACAGCTCAAAATATAAACATATGAGGACGTGAAACGACCCCGCGTAAACCCCTGTTTTGGGCCCAAAATCTAGTTAGATTCTGGTTAGATTCTAGTAATGTCACGTGGGTACCCTACCCCCTTAAACAAAAAAAAGAAGATCTATCTAGAATGAAATAACGAAGCTGTCAATTGTAAATCGAATAGGAATGCGTGAAATTTTTCAAGAAGGATCGTAAGATCTTGCGAGGAGCGATACGGGAGCAAGTCGGTGGTGTTTACCGTTTCGCCGAGGACTGCCAAGGAGGAAGACAGTGTTTCTGATCGCTAACAGTGAGAAGTTGCGTGGCCCTAGGCCCGAGTCGAGGCCACGGATCACATGCATGCAGCGTGCGAGGCCGGTCTTACGCAAACCCCGGCAGCTTTATCGGTCCCGTTCGCGTTAATTAAATGTAAGCCACGGATGCGGAAGGAGCTAAAGTTCGGGGTAGATAAGCGTTCGCCACGCCTCGCAAGCGATTTAATTGTTCGCGAGGCAGCTTCTCTACAACATCACCGCGATAACCTCTCTCTCTCTCTCCCTCTCAAAAAAAAAGATCCACGAAGTTCAACGTGATAAAAACACCGAGAGAGTCCACAGACGGTTCCTTCGTTATCAACGGTCTTCCCCGCGGTTCAAAATAAAAATCATTCGTCACCGTGTCAGACTGTGGCGTCGTGTTTTCGGCTCGCGACGCAGTTTCGCTCCAAGGGCACGTGCACGATTTTTAATTCCCGAAAAAGTATAGACGGAGCTCTCGGTGTGGAATGTTGGGATTTATTTAAGAACAATTTGACAAAAATAATCTACTGTTATTTAGTAGGTACATTTGGTTGCTTTATATCTTTCAAGCGCGTATATAAATGGTACATTGTATCTATGCTGTCTGCGTCATGGGACCCTCAACTCTCACTCTGGTTTTTCAAGAGCACTCCTCACTTCTGTTTAGATTATCGAAGAGTAAACACGTGCCTCACAACGTGCCTTCAGAGATATATATTATTTAAATAAATTCTATTTCATATCTTTATAAAGTCTGGTTTATTAGAATATACCCATATTCCAACATGGAATTCTTTGCAGTTCATTCCGTGGTGTCTGACCTATTGTTTGGGATTTTTTTGCGTCGAGAAACATTGTTGGAAATAAAGGTGGTTCGGAACCCAACATAAACAGTAGGAACGAGGGGGAAGAGGATTGGTAAATAAATTTGAAACCCTGAGGGGACCAAATATCATGTTACATACTACTACATTTATTTATTCTTTTTTATTGGAAATCTTAAAAAAGATTTATTACAACATTGGATATAAATTTACAGACACACAGGAAAAACAAATATAAAGATCTGTGAAATATAATTATAACAATAGGATAACATCTAGACTCGCAGATTACATTTGTTTAAAAAAAGTTATAATATGGTGGCAAGCCCCGATGTTAGGACCCGAGAAAAACATAGAAATGTCAAGAGGTAGCTGAAATCCCAGCTTATAAACAGTGATGCCAGATGAGGGGAATCACGGTGAAATGATGTACCACCTCTCTGATGACCAGAGTAATATGTGCACTCACAGCGTGTCTACGGCTTAGTGTGGGGGACGTTAAATGGTGATGGAATAGGATAGTGGAAGGGGAAAAAATTTGTCCCTTTTTTTTTTATTTGAAATCTTATACAAGATTTATTACAACGTTAGGTAATGATATACAAACAGAATATTATATACATAGCGAGGAGTATTTTCAATGTAAGCATTCCCCTTCCCCTTTTCTCTTTTTTCCCCCCTTGTGGATGTATCCTACGCACGCAAATTACATCTATTTAGAAAGGACACAATATGGTGGCAAGCCCCAATATTAGGCCCAGTCAGGAACATAGAGACATCCAAGGGCAACCGAAATCCCATTTTGCGGAGCTTTTCTAAAAGTAAAGATCTTTGTGTGTTGTATAAATCACACTGACAAATAAAATTTGTCCCTTTTGTGGCACCACTGCTTATAAAGTCTTTTCAAAAGTATAGATCTTTGTGTATTGTATAGGTCACACTGCCAAATGACGTGGTTTAGAGTTTCACTCTCAGAGTTACATCCACACATAGGATTGTCAACAAAACCAATGCGCTCTAGAGAACCAGCTAAGTGGTAATGTTTCGCTCTACAACGGTTTATATATACAGTAAAATGGCGAGGTAATACTACTACATTGTTGGAAATATTGTCAGTGACGCTCCGGAGAAATGTTCACATTCTTTTTTTATGGACAAATGGAAAGAGCTGTGTTAGTTTCTGCAGATTGTTTCTACAGTGCTTTACCTTTTGCTCGATGTTTGTTTTACTCGAAAAGCGTGGAAACTATTGGAACCACATATTAAAGTCAAATGTCTTCGATACAAGGGTAGATTTAGGATTTTTTTCGTGGATAATGAAGAAGGCTTCCAACGTGCAATCTTTGCATAACATTTTCCTATGTTTACCTTGTCGTTTAACATTTTTTTCTGCGCATTGGAAAGCCCCTTCGAGATCGACGAAGAGTTCGGAAGACGAGCCGGCAAGGGCGGCGACCGTGGAACCGGTACCAGCACGCAACGCTGGAAACTAGTTTCGAAGGTCGAGTAGAACATGAACATATTTTTCCTTGATCCCTCTGGGCTTGCTCTTCGCCCGTCTCCAGGGAAAAATCTCGAGCTACCGTGTCCTCCAAGACAGATGACTCTGGTGTTCGTTTAAACAATTGCGAGTTCAACTCACTGGTTCACGAATTAATTCTATTCGCACACAGGATCATTTTCTGATGTACGGAAGCACTCGTGACTCATAATTCGTACAGTAATTCACAGGAAATCACCGTTCCTTTTCGACAATCCAGTAAATTGGCTAATTCAGGGTCTCGGGAATTCTATTTCTGCTCGCACAGTTATATTAATTCATGTTTTTATACGATGAAATGAAATATAAAATTTATAGGAACACTCGCGGATTGAGAAAATGTAAACTACAAATTTAATTTGGTGTAGTATGGACTGGATAAGTGCGAATGTGTAAAATATGTACTGTGCTGTGTTATCATATTTTCATTATAATGTTTTTGTGCTTTCAATTTTTCTGCTGTATAAAAGTCTTCATCAGTTTGTAAGTTTCATATTGTATTCTTCATCATGTTGAAATAAATCTCGTATGAGATTTTCTATAATAAAAAAAAAAAAAACACTCGCGGATATGAAATGTTGCCGATGGATCGGTAAGCGTCGATCCAGATGTTGTCGTACGAGGAACCAAGAACTCGTTCTTCCGTATCGCGACGCCTACGTACTTATCGCGTCGGGATTACGCAGCATCTGTTTGCAATGCGTTCCAGGGGTATCTCGGATGTTTACTAAACAGTTTCGCCACGAACCTCTTTGTTGTTGTCGCTCCGATACTACACCAGTCACCGGATACTTTGCAACCGACGAACACAATTTCCAAACAACCTTCACTTACAAACCGTTGCTGGTACTTCGCAATTATAACTTTATAATTGTCTCTCGAGCCGAAACCAATATAAAACCATACGCTTCTTGAAATTATTCATCTCTCCGCTGTAACGAATACACAGATAATAAATGTTGTTAATGTTATCGATCGGAAGATTGTTAAAACAGATAAAGTATTAATGATTTCGGCGCAACGGTTCGATCAATTAAACACGATAAAGCAATTTTACAAATTAAAATGGATCATTTTCAAGAAAGAAGAAAAACTGCGTTTGCTTTATGAAAATTTTAACATAGATATTTGGTTTTGTGACACATGCTATTACTAGGTCGTTACACAGGTTACTGGGTCCTGACTGAGTAACTGACATCAGTCACCTGTAATAGCATGTGTCACAAAACCAAATATCTATGTTAAAATTTTCAAAAAAGCAAACGCAGTTTTTCTTCTTTCTTGAAAATGATCCACATAAGGATCGAAACGTTGAAAGGTTTAAATGAATTTGTAAAATTGCTTTATCGTGTTTAATTGATCGAACCGTTGCGCCGAAAACACAGATAATAATTTAGAAAAGAAAACTCGGTTTGCTGGTTCAATTTTGTTTAAATAATTCATCAATACGTTGAATGTTAAAAAATTCAACCACCAATAGCCTTTCAAGTAAAATCGTGTACTTAAATAAGTTTTTGATAATAATTCAAACAAAATGAATAGTAAATGTAACTGTATCTCTACAACGGTAGAGTTAATATATGAAAAACAGACAATATTGACCAAGTCATGAAGAAACAAATGTTTCAGTTGTTTTACAATTGACAATCATAGGATAACGATAATGTTAGAAAGTGATAGATAGAAATAAAATATCCATGTTAAAATTTCTATAAAGCAAGTTAGTAACAGCATATAATACTCAATTTTGAATAGATGGTGTAATTTTCCAATAGCATAACCGTTTCTCTGTGGTATATTTTCAGACGCAGTTTTTTCCGCTTTCGTGAAAATGATCCAAATTAGGATCGAAACGTAGAAAGTGTAAATTTATTTGTAAAATTGCTTTAATTGTTTATTTGATCGAACCATTGCGCCGAAATCATTTTCTCTTTATTTGTTTTAAAATGAATAGTTTCGTTGGTTGAATTTGTCTCGGTGAAAATTTTGATGTTCGTTTTAAATCAGAAATTGTTAGCAAAACGTTGCCAAATTCCACGATCAAAACCATCGAAATTTCCTTGGTTCCGTTCGTCAAATATTTCCGCATCGTAGCTGATTAGAGATCGATAGGAGCGACAGAACGGTGCTGCTCCGCAAAAGAAAATTCCGCCGTGCGATCCTCTCGATCGCGAGCCTCTCGAATGCCGCGCACGCCGATAACGGTTTCGCGTACAGATTTTCATTTAGATCCGAGCGATCCCACCGATTACGATTTACCGTTACCGGAGGAACGTGGCGCGGCTGAATTTTTACGAGGCGAGAGCAGCCGCGAAAAAGAATACCAAATCGGATGCCTCGCATTCTTTCCACCGCGCTGCCAATGATTAATCCCCGTTATCGATCCACCGATTCGTTTATCCATCGCGTTCCCAGGCTGCCGCGTGTCTTCTGAATTTATCAATCAGTTTGTCATCCTTGTTATTCTTCAATTTAATTACACCCCGATGCAGCGACTCAACGGATCTTTAAAATTGATCGGTACTAACAAAAGTTTAATGTTCTCGGCGCTACGGTTCGATCAATTACTACTGAGAAATCAAAGAACAATTTTGCTTTCTCAGTAGTGATTGATCGAACCGTAGCGCCGAGAACGTTAAACTTTTGTTATTAACAATAATACCATCATTAGAAGACGGTGTTCCAGAAAGTTTCAATAAATTGTGGCGAGCAGAAATTAGCAGGGGAGTAGAAATTATTTTGGTTAATGGAGAATTATTGAAGGTAATTTTTCAACGTCCACATTCGTTTCAGTGATGTGGGTAGATTTGAATACACTTCTGGTAAATTTATGTTGTATACCACCCTCGCATCATTAACAATAATACGATCGATATAAGAGACGTATTGATCGGTACAGTTGTTTCTGGTGAATGAACACATTATAGAAAACCTAAACTAATATTGTTTTCGCGACACCCTGTATAATGGATTGAATCTTTTATCGATAGAGGCTTAGACTGTAAGGGAACAGATAGAACGGATCTTCAAAATTGATCAGTACAGTTGTTTCTGGTGAATGAACACATTATAGAAAACCAGAACTAATAGTGTTTTCGCGACACCCTGTATAATTAAAAATTGTAGTTTCGGCGCACAGGTTCGATCCTATGTTACTATTTTCCTAAGCAGTTTTACAAATTAATAAATTGACGTTTCGGTCTAGGTTAAAACGATCTTCAAGAATATAATTGCGTCTGTAAAAATTAATGAGAATATATATTTCAGTGTTAAAAAGCAAAAAGAGAACAAAAGAGAAAAAGACAGAATAAAGAAACCAATGGTTTGTTGGTGCAAACTTACTTGCTTAGTAACAAATTTAATTTTTAATTTAGGAAAATAGAGTAACATAGGATCGAACAGCTGTGCGCCGAAACTACAATTTCTATTTAAAATTGGCGATCGAGATAATAGAAAACATTTACCCTGTATAATGGATTGAATCGTTTATCGATAGAGGCATAGACTGTAAGAGAATAAATAGAACAGATCTTCAAAATTCATCGGTACAGTTGTCTCTGGTAAATAAACACATTATAGAAAACCTAAACTAATATTGTTTTCGCGACACCCTGTATAATGGATTGAATCTTTTATCGATAGAGGCATAGACTGTAAGAGAATAGATATAACGGATCTTCGAGAGATTAGATAGCAGAATCATTTCGAATGCATTGTTTTAATTTCTCACATTTTTTTTATCTTGTATCGATCAGTCAGGTATTAGCCTGCAATTATTATCGAAAGATCTATGATTCAGAGAATAGCGTTGATAATAGAGGACGCGAACGAAAAATGTCTTTCAAGAGAGTAGATAATCATTTAATTGGAGTGAATTAAAATGCGATGACGAGTTAATTCGTCATTCTAGATATCGGAAGATGTTGAAACATTTTCAATTGTATTGTTCGAAGAAGTACATAGTAAAAAAGAGAAATAGGAGAGTAGTAAAAATTGAAAGAGGCAACGATTCGAGGTATTTTACAAGAACGTCGTCGAATTGTTCGATCGGGTGGACTGTAGCTGGATGCACCGGTGCAACGGGGACTCTGCCCGATGCAGTTCGGTCCGTGCCAAGTCCACGACGATGACATAAGCCGCGGCCGAGCCAAGGATGTAAACACGCGCGGCGATTTTCGGTATTTCGTAAGACGGCTAACAAGTTGAACCTTGAGGTATAATCGCGGTGCGCTAAACTTAGGCGCGTGTCGATGAGCGTGCCGGCGGAAAATCGGTCCGACGGGGTCCGAAAATAACTGAGCTCCACCGAGACCCACAACCGGAACGGAAGCCCTACCGACACTCGCCTGACACCGCTCCCCTTATGGTTTTTCAGATCCGGGCGAAAGGGAACCGCAGCCCGATCGAAAATGGACCCGCGAGCTGCTCCACCTACGAGAGTGAACAGGTGAGTGTCGTTTTTACAATCTCTCCTTTCCAGAACCATAATCTTCTGCGATATTCAACGGCGTTGCTAATATTTTTATGCATCAAACATAAATTAACCCTTTGCACTCGAGTGGTGACTCTGAGTCCCCGATAAAAGTTGCTGTACTATAATTCAAAATATCGTTTACATTATTAAATATTTTAGTATCTAACCAATTACGAAACATTTCAATATTGTATGAAGTATTCTATTAATTTCATATCCACAAAATGAGAAAAATCATATAGAATCGAATTATTCTAGGTTGGAAGAAATGTTTAATGTTCGTGATAAAATACCTTCGAATGCAAAGGGTTAATTTGTGATCGTTCATTTAACCCTTAGCACTCGAGTGGTGACTCAAAATCCCAACTAAAAATTGCTCATTATTCAAAATATCGTTTACATTATTAAATATTTTAGGATCTAACCAATTACGAAACATTTCAATATTGTATGAAGTATTCTATTAATTTCATATCCACAAAATGTAAAAAATCATGTAGAATGGAATTATTCTAGGTTGGAAAAAATGTTTAATGTTCGTGATAAAATACCTTCGAGTGCAAAGAGTTAATCTGTGATCGTTCGGGAATTTAAGAAATCTATAATCTATCTTCTATCTTCTATATAAATAAAAATCAAATGCTGTTCGTTGGTAAACGCATCACTTGAGAACGGCTGGACCGATTTGGCTAATTTTTTTGTTAAATGTTTGTAATAGTCCGAATAAGGTTTCAAGGAAAGAAAAATTGGGAAAGTTGCCCGGAAAAATGGAAAATTCGGGAGAAACTAAAAGTGCATTTTGAATCATAATTCAATACAACAAAATAACTAACGTCGCAGCTTTTAATCAATATTTCAATGGGAATTTACACACTTCAATAGGAATTTAATTAACTCTTGCTATCCACCAACAAAAATATTCATGAAGGTCCAAAAAGAGAATTTAAAAAACAGCTACCCTCGTACATTAACATAAAGGTTAAAAAAGATCGGTCCGCTCGATAAATCTAAAACCTTGTAAATATTATCATTATAGTGTTTTTAAGCAGCAGACATTTTGTTCGGATCTGTTCGCTTAAAAATACCATGTTTATCACTACGTGAACTAGAATACCCCACGTAATTGTTTCCTTGAATGTCGATACGATGTTTGTCCTCCAATTTATCTGAAGTTATGGAGTAATTATGCAACCAATCTTGCAAGGTTCATGTTCCGTTTAACAATTACCAATTTTATTTGAAGAAATGGAAGAATGTTGGAGGATTTGTCAAGGTACGAAACATAATTCGTGAGGCTTGTTTACTAAAATGATGGCTACTTCGAAGGCTCTGGTATATCTAAAATGGTAGCTCACGGACAAAAGTGTAAGCCGTTGGAATACCGTATCGTTCTGGAAGCGGATCTCTCGGAAGCATTGCGAAAAATCGTGTCAACGCACGGTCCGCCAGTCGAGACCTAGAATAAACTTTCTACGGAACACTTTTTGCCGAACGAAATCGCACGGCAACGAAAGTGTTGCAGCGACCAAAATACACTTTTAAAACGCGGTCTACTTTCTCCGAGGCCGGCGTTCTAGCGATCTCCGGTGTAAAAAGTGCGTCGGCTTCGCACGAGTCAGCTGGTATCCGCAAATTTATTGCAAAGAATTTATAACAAATTTTTCTTCTTCTAAATATTTCTACTACTATGTTCGGTCCGTTACAAAATCCAAAAATGTGATTTTCCAGTTTGGGCATAAAGCTGTTGTTAAATTAAACAATTTCTCGAACTTCTTTAAACATCTTTGACAAAATCATTGGCTACGTTCTCTGAGAGAACATACCGCTTCAAACTGTTCACTAACATTCGGTGAAAATTATTAACACAAGCTTGATTGCTACATATTCGCTGTACTTTCTTCATATTCGTGAACCTACTTCTTCAAGATGAACGTTTATTAGACCCAGTTACTAGTAACCGATCTGAACTGGCTACTGGAAAATTTAAATAGAATTCAGGATCTAATTGGACGGAAGAGCGGTCGTGAAACAGTTCAATGGCAGTTGACTACTGGAAAGTTAGAGTTCGAGTAACACTCTGGGTCAAAATGGACCCAAGATCGGTCGTGAAACGGTTCAATTGCATTTGGCTACTGGAAAATTAGAGTTTGAGTAACACTCTGGGTCAAAATGGACCCAAGATCAGTCGTGAAACGGTTCAATTGCAGTTGGCTACTAAAAAAATACAGTTTGAGTAACACTCCGGGTCAAAATCGACCCAAGATCGGTCGTGAAACGGTTCATTTACAGTTGGCTACTGGAAAATTAGAGTTTGAGTAACACTCCGGGTCAAAATGGACCCAAGATTGGTCGTGAAACGGTTCAATTGCAGTTGGCTACTAAAAAAATACAGTTTGAGTAACACTCCGGGTCAAAATGGACCCAAGATCGGTCATGAAACGGTGCAATGGCAGTTGGCTACTGGAAAGTTAGAGTTTGAGTAACACTCCGGGTCAAAATGGACCCTAGATCGGTCGTGAAACGGTTCAATGGCAGTTGGCTACTGGAAAGTTAGAGTTTGAGTAATACTTCGGGTCAAAATGAACCCAAGGCCGGTCGTTCGAGGGTTAAGTGGCAACGGCAACGTCCTCGAGCATCATGGCGGAAGTTCGCAACCCGGTTAGCCCCTACTTTCGCTGACCGCGAAGTCGACTTCGGACTCATTCATCTCGGATGAATGCGACCCGGTCAGGGTACCGTTCGTACCCGTCCTGTGGCCATCGCCGTGTCCTGTGCATCGGTGCTCTTCGGTACATAATTTTCGACGCTCCGTGACCAGGCCACCACTTTCACTGGTCCGTATCTCGAGCGTATCCGCGCACCTGACCCAATTGGCTGGGCCGAAGATATCCAGGCCGGATCAAGGTCAATGCGACGACCCACCTCCTTCACGAATTGATTAGCTGCTTAGAGAGACCAAAGAACCGTGTTGTCAGACATTTTATAAAACTTCAGGAGAATTTCGACTAAAACCACCGTTCATATTAATCGACTTTTAGCTGTTTGGTCGTCGGACATTTTTTTGTTTGATCGTGGTCAGTGCGGTGATTGATTGATCAATCGCTGTTTTTTCAAATTGCAAGTTTTTTAAGAATTACTTCTACTATTTTAGAAACGTTCGTGTGATTGTTATTATCAATTTAGATATTTCATTGGGTCCAATGTGAATTCGATGTGGGTATGGACCACAATGTTGAAGTGATCGGGTCGTTCATGTAATTAATATTATAAATTGAACGCTTTCATTAATGGTCTAATGTGATTTCGATGGGGACATGGTCCAATGTTAAAGTGTTCGGGTCGTTTGTGTAATTGATATTTTAAATTCAACAATTTCATCGATGGTTCAATGTGATTTCGATGTGGACATGGTCCAATGTTGAAGTGATCGGGTCGTCTGTGTGATTGATATTATAAATTCATCAATTTCATCGATGGTCCAATGTGATTTCGATGTGTACATGGTCGAATATTGAAGTGATCGGGTCGTTCGTGTGATTGATATTATAAATGCATCGATTTCATTGGGTCCAATGTGATTTCGATGTGGACATGGTCGAATATTGAAGTGATCGGGTCGTTTGTGTGATTGATATTATAAATGCATCGATTTCATTGGGTCCAATGTGATTTCGATGTGAACATGGTCCAATGTTGAAGTGATCGGGTCGTTCGTGTGATTGATATTATAAATGCATCGATTTCATTGGATCCAATGTGATTTCGATGTGAACATGGTCCAATGTTGAAGTGATCGGGTCGTCTGTGTGATTGATATTATAAATTCATCAATTTCATCGATGGTCCAATGTGATTTCGATGTGTACATGGTCGAATATTGAAGTGATCGTGTCATTCGTGTGATTGATATTATAAATGCATCAATTTCATTGGGTCCAATGTGATTTCGATGTGAACATGGTCCAACGTTGAAGTGATCGGATCGTTCAACGGTAGTACAACGGAAGATTCGATCCACGGAATCGTGGAACGCGACTCGCCCTTCGCGAGAACGATCCCGTTGAATTCCGCCGGATCACCGGAACGAGTAATTAATACCACGAAACGGCGAAGCGTCCCGAGAAACGGCACGATGGCCTTGACTCGTTTCCGCTTCCGGTTTCGAGGTGAGTTACGCTCGCAGACGAATTTCCTCGAAACCGTTGCTCGATACGTCGTGATAACGTCAATGCCGTTTGCCGCGCGATATCAACGCATCATCGCGTTGTCTTTTCGCAACGATTCGAGTCGATTCGCGATAATGACATCGAAGAACGCCGCGACGATGCATCTTTCTCTAGTCGAGCCTGAACCTCTTAAGAATAATAACTATGATAGTTGTTTCATTCGCAACGCTTAATCCACACGATGTTCTTACGTAACGCCGTACAACATTCGCTGCCGGTGAAAAACAAACACCGAGAAACGCGCTTGGCACGACGAAACAAGCCACTTAAGAGGTTAAAGGAGACACTCCTCCAGGCGAAATAGTGCTATAGCGATCGTATCAATTTAGCCTCTAACAGTCGATGGACCTACTAGCGCCAGTACAAAATCATTACCGATCTCACCGTACCGAATCTATCAAAATCCCCTAAAATCGATCATCTAAACACCGAGGTGATCTGCGCCTTCGCAGAAAATTAACCTAACCTAACAGTCGATGGAACTACTAGAGCCATTACAAAATCATCACCGATCTCACCGTACCGAATCTATCAAAATCCCCCTTTTTTTTCTTCTTTTTCTTTTTTTAACTTATTTTACGTTGCTTTGTGAACTCCTATTAAGGAGTTATTTCGCAACGGGACCTACAGTTTTTATAAGGTGGGTTCCGAACCACCTTGGGCACCACAGTTTACAGAGCACAATGGAGTATTTCCAGAGGTTCACAGAATCAAAATCCCCTTAAAGGTTGATTTATACTGAAATATATTCGCCGGAATATATGCGATCAGACAGATATTCTTCAATGGATTTTAATGGAAGTATGTAGACCCACACAGTAGGTGTACATGCTTCCATTAAAATGCAGTGAAAAAATATCTGTCTGGTCTGATATATCCAGTCGGAAATATACCAGTATAAACAGTCCCTAAATCGATCATCCGAAAACCGAGTTAATCCGCGCCTTCGCAGAACATCAAAAATGCGAGTCGCAGGTGGCGCGGTTCGGAGACAATGAACATTCTAGAGCACACGAGGCGATCATGGTCGCCGATCCAGCGGAATAAAGATGGAGGGGGGAGGGGGGTTCATCTGGGGGTCTGATCCACGGTAAGCATCTTCACCGTCCGCGATAATGCTTGACGGGAGTGATCATTAACATTCCACCGCGTGCAGAATAATCTATATGCGTACTTATATTCATATTCGCGGGGATGCAGCGGTAGAAGGGGGTGGAGAGGGGGCTGAAGGGGAAGGGCGAGCCTGCGCAAAGAGAGTAACCACACATATCTGCGCGCGCGCGCGCGCGTGTGTGTGTGTGTGTGTGCTGTAGCGTACATCGTTGGTTTTCGCAGTGAGCGCACGCCTCCGCATGGACCTAGATATCCCTCAGCCGCGAGAGAGAACCGGCGCCGGCGTTGCAACGCGCGTTGCAGTGTGCACATCGCCTCGCCGCGTGACGTCATCGGTGGCACGTGCCTCCCCCTTTGCCCTCCGTGCACCCTCGGACCGCCTCCAAGCTGCGGGAGGGGGCCACGGGGCGGGGGGACGAGGTCGCCACGAGGGACAGCCGGGGGACGCGTGGGGGGATGGTGTTGCAGTTAAGGTCACCGTGGCCCTGACTGCACGCGCGCGAAACAATATCCGTGTGCAGCCCGGTGCAGCCGTGTGCTCGCGCTGCTCGATGCTCGTGTGCATTCGCTATCTCTCTCCTCCCCTCTCTCTCTCGCTCTCTCTTTCCTTTTTCCCCTCTCTTTCTCACTCCAACTAGCTCGCTCTCCTTCTAGCCGGTGTTACCCGGCGAATAGAACACGCGGAGACCGGCAGATTTATTTCTAGTTCCGCGATCGCTTTCCGACACTCTTTCTGGCATGCATAGACCGCACTGTCTACCTACGTGCGCGATGACCAGATACTCGGGTGTCGAAATTTCAGCGAATGCTTTGTCTTCCACCGGTGTCAGTCGAGCTTTTTATATTCGAGACTGTGCACGTCATCGTAGCCGAGGATTTTCATAGGACAGTTTCGAACGCATGGTATATATTGAATTAATCGACTCGCACGGATCGGATGGAACATTCTGTTGTATTCTGGATAGTTGATGGATACAGGGTGGGCGATAAATATGTCCAGTTTGAATATTGCCGTTATTTGTAATAATATTATATTAAAATGTTATAAAGAAGAATTACAACAACTTCGCAAATGGAATTACTTTTTCTTGATATACGAACAAGTCATTTACTACTTGTATGACGAATACAATCTGCGTCTAGCCGCTTTTATCTACGATTAGGTCATTGTCAAGCAGCAGACGGAAGACAATTTGAACATTTAATTCAGTAAAAACCCGTTTACACACATGCGCGCGCGCACACACACACTCACACACACACAAGAGATGTAAATCCGACCGTGCAGCTTCCACGTGGTACATCTTGGTTAACCCTCATCCACACGGGTAATTTTTTGTACTATTCTAAATGAATTTGAAATAGGTACCCGAGTACCACGTCGTGTGGATGAGGGTTAACGCGATATTGCCGGCGGTATTGTACCTTTGAAGCCTTATAACTCGAAAAGTAATCCATGAAAAAACATTTGATTATAGTGTTTTGGTAAGCACTCGAGATTAGCTAGAAGAATATGTAATAAAAAATAGGGGGTGCCATTTAAAAAAATTGAGGTAACCTTCATGTGACCTTCAAATCACTCGTCAAGGTCAAACCAATGGCGCCATCTTATAGCCCTTGCGAAACCATAAAATACATGTCTGCACCATTTTTCTCTACAATGCTTTTTTTTCGAGATATTCGACCGTTTCCAGACTTTTCGAACACCCTGTATATTGTATGTATATTGAAAAAATGTTATATTGAAAACTTACATGGTATAGAGGGGGACATATTGTGACACAAACATTTTCTGCGTGGGTGGAGACATAGTGGAGATTTCAAGGTCATCTCTATTTTTTTTTAATGGCATACTATGTTTTTTTTATCACAATGTGATAGCCAGTGTTGAGACGAATTCAGGGAGTTATTATTGAAGGTCATACAAGGTCCAATATGGTAGTAAAGTAAACCTGTATATATATATATTTATTAGGTAGAATTTTTGAACGAAATACAAACTACAGACGTAATACGAAAGATGTTAGTCGTCTAGACAAGAGTCGGTAAATTGATTGAACGGCAGAAGATATTATTATTATTTATTATAGACGGACTGAAGCCCTTTTACATAAGTGTTTACATTAAAAGAAAGGAGAAAGATACAAGACTACTCGTCCAATAACAAAGAAGGGACAAAAATGTTAGGGAAAAATATTATTTGCAGCTTATTTACTGCACTCGTGGTTTATTATCACAATAAAAGATTACTGTATTACACTTTTAATATTTCACATAATTACATTGATTCAGGTACTACTTAGGAACACGTGATACAATATTGGCGGCTAGACTATGACTAACTGAGACTCGAACGAACGTACATCTAGAACTAAAACCTCATAAGAAAAAGACGCAAGAGGGCGCATTGTCTTTATAAATTTCCAACAAAAAAGAAAAAAATATATAATAATGGTACAATCGATATAAAATCGTATGAAAGATATTAGTGTTTGGTTCTGTAAAGTGGGTTCTGTAAAGTTGTTTTACGTCTAATGGTCAATGAGGGATGAATCATGGGGATGAAGTTCAAGGATGAGTTATAGAAGATAGAATGACGTACTGAAGATAGAGAGACAATGCTAGAGAAAATCTTATCGTTGGTATACAACAATTCTTTAATTATCTCGATAGATTGGAAATAATTGATCGTCACCATTCGAATCTTGTACTTTCACCAATCGTTACACTTTTTTCGAGTGCAACGTTTTTGGTTTGTCAAAATCAACATTTATCGAGGCAACGGTTTGGAAAATGAACATTTGTCGAGGTAGTCCTCGGCTAAAAAAGGTAATGAAACCGCGGGACAGGGTCCAACAACACCCACAGGTCTCGTAGACGACGACAGCCATTTTGAGGATGCACCCTTGCCTCGTTCGCGTTACTCACCTGGTCGAAAGCGGTTTTCGTGGGCGTTTCGAGGAACAGCGTTTTTCTTCGAGCTCTTCAAGGTTCTTCTTCAATGGTCTCGCTCGATTATCAATAACAATAATCAACCAATGGTACGCAACTTGCTATTCAAACCCCTCGACGGAATTTTAACACTCTACCGACCGGAAGCCTATTAATAGGATTTTCAATAATTCTGCTGTACCAAAAAAAAAGCATAGAAATTTTCTTTGACATTGCAATCTTAAATGAAGCTATTAGACGACGTTATCGAGGGTGACTTAGTTAGTTCATACTAAATGCTAAATGAAAATTTAGCCATGTACCATACATTTTTCAAAAATATGCAATAATCACCGGTTGGTAATGTGTTAATAAACAGTTTCGACAGACACCGTCTTGTAGAATTCCTCTAGAAGGATCTGAAATGTATATGCACAGCACCTGCTGCGATTATTAAAGAATATTGCGCTCGTAAATTATGAAGCGGACGTGTTTAATTTGTTTGGACACCGTTCAACGCTGATCGACTTTAAATCAAAATAGATTTGGCAGTGTCTCATGCGGAACGGCACGTGTGAAATACAGTCTAGAGGTGTACGCTAGTTTTTCGAGGATCTACGGAGAAATGAGTAAACAAACTGGGGAATCACTGCGAGATATACTGCACGCGAATGTCGAGTTTACTTGTCCTCTCCCCCAGTTAACAAGTTAAATATAGCACCGTCGGGCCCCCGAACGGCGGCTTGAATTTTCCGATTGTACACGCTGCGCGGCTATAAATAGCCGGGGATTTGCGTTTTTAATAAACGCGACAGTAGGGGGAGGGGGATAATGTAGATATGCTCGTGTGTATTCTTTTAACAAGACCACGGGAATGTCGGTAACGTGATTTGAATACGGGGCTCGACGAGTGACCCCTGCCAACAGCCGAATTTCCGGTCTCGTTGTGGACGCACTCGGTTCTTCCGTTACTGCAAATCTATCAACTTTGTACAGCTTGCCAAAAGAATGTTCACCGTTCCAACAACGTCCTAATTAAAATGATATGTATAAATTAACTCAATGAAGAAGAGGACTTAAATATTTATTTAGTATTATCAACTCTTTTGATGCTACGAACTGATATGTATAAATTAATTCCTGTTCTGATCTGTTAAAATCATCTCCATTATTTTCAATGAAGCAGAGATGGACTCTAGGTATCCATCTAGTGTTATCAACTCTTTTGGTGTTGCGATTATACTGTTACTGTAAATCTACGAACTCTGTACAGTTTTCCAAAAGAATGTTCACGGTTTCAACAACGTCCTACCTAAAATGATATGCATAAATTAATTCCTGTTCTAATCTGTTCAAAATCATCTGCATTATTTTCAATGAAGAAGAGAAGGACTTTAGATATTTATTTAGTAATGTGAACTCTTTTGATGCTACTTTGGTGTTGCGGTTCTTCCGTCACTGTAAATCTACGAACTGATATGTATAAATTAATTCCTGTTCTGATCTGTTCAAAATCATCTCCATTATTTTCAATGAAACAGAGATGGACTCTAGATATTCATCTAGTGTTATCAACTCTTTTGATGTTGCGATTATACTGTTACTGTAAATCTACGAACTCTGTACAGTTTTCCAAAAGAATGTTCATCGTTCCAACAATGTCCTAACTAAAATGATATGCATAAATTAATTCCTGTTCTAATCTGTTCAAAATCATCTTCATTATATTCAATGAAGAAGAGAAGGACTTTAGATATTTATTTAGTATTATCAACTCTTTTGATGCTACTTTGGTGTTGCGGTTCTTCCGTTACTGTAAATCTACGAACTGATATGTATAAATTAATTCCTGTTCTGATCTGTTAAAATCATCTCCATTATTTTCAATGAAGCAGAGATGGACTCTAGGTATTCATCTAGTGTTATCAACTCTTTTGATGTTGCGATTCTTCTGTTACTGCAAATCTATCAACTTTGTACAGCTTGCCAAAAGAATGTTCACCGTACCAACAACGTCCTAATTAAAATGATATGCATAAATTAATTCCTGTTCTAATCTGTTCAAAATCGTCTTCATTATATTCAATGAAGAAGAGAAGGACTTTAGATATTTATTTAGTATTATCAACTCTTTTGATGCTACTTTGATGTTGCGGTTCTTCCGTTACTGTAAATCTACGAACTGATATGTATAAATTAATTCCTGTTCTGATCTGTTAAAATCATCTCCATTATTTTCAATGAAGCAGAGATGGACTCTAGATATTCACCTAGTGTTATCAACTCTTTTGGTGTTGCTTTATCAAAATTGTGATCAAGCTTTCGTTTGAACAACCATGCACCTATATAGGTGCTAGAGCATCAGGACTCTGTTTGCAGTTGTCTTAGAGCAGTATCTAACGCTTTGTCTCGAGATGAACAAACAGTCGATCCTACCACCTAGCATGATTAAATCAGCCGCTCCCTGTTCCTCTCGCAACCGTCGACGACTGATCAAGGCCAGCCGAGAACAAATGCAAAGCACGAAGAAATCATCTAGTTACCGAGCATTGCTGAGTGCGTCGACTAATTGCATCGAACACGGACCACGCACTTTTGACACCCCTAATTAACCCTTGTCTAACCCGTCACTAGAAGTACGCTGCAGTCGTTTATTCCTTCTGACAATATTTTATTTTAAAATTACAATTAATGTTATTGGCGCACTGGTTCGATCAATTGGACACAGGTTTCCAATTGCCATTGGACATAGATTGCTTAATAGCTGAACCCAATATTAGTTCTTGTTTATATATAATAGCCTTTTTAAATTCATGTAACCTACGTGCTTAAGTATTTTTGATTTTTCTATTGCTTATAATATTTTTGTTATACTATACTATATACTCTGTACTTTGTTATGTAATACTCTGTACTAAGCATTATGTTGCAATAAATCTCATATGAGATTTCCAAATTAAAAAAAAAATTGGAGACAATAAGCAAATTTGCAAAATATCACATGTAATTTAATTCAACGTTTCGGTCTAAATTTAGACAAGAATGTAAATTTATTACAAATATTTTATTTTAATTCAGTAATTGTCCCCTGCTATTCTCCTAAAAGATTGTAGCATCGGTAGTACAATTATTTATTATTTTATCAATTATTATTTCGATCGATATTAATCTAGGAAATTGTATGCTCGTATCTATTGGTTTATAGACAATGTTTTAGGGGATGAGAAATAATAATCATTGAAATTTTCAATGATCATTCTGTTGCTACTCTACTAAAATTGCTAAATTTTAATTTGAAGAATTGCGTGTTTTTATTACTGTATCGATTGGTCGTTTTAAGGGATAAAAGTTTGATTGCGATCTTCTATGAATGGATCGTCGACGGTTTCAGCGAAAACCTTGACAGAGACTTTCAGCGTAGACTCGGCGTCACTCTGCGAGTTTAATAATTCTACAGCAGCCAGTCGTCTCTGCGACGGCCTCTATCTTTTTACGACCACGCAATACAGTCTGGCAAAGCTTCCGACAGACTACACAAAACTTCCGACGCTGTATTTAAACAGCAATTCGCGGAGCAGAGTGTCAATGAAAATGATCGATTTCGATCGAGTCAGTGCGATAAGTCAATTTAATTCGTGAATCACCAACCACTGGAATTTTTCATTTGACCTCGAACGTTTTTAGAAAATTTCGATAATAGTCTTCTGAGAGACTGAAAATATCACTGCAATTTCGTGAAATCGTAGTGTTAATGTTAATGGGTTGTTATCTTTTAAACTGAACCTTAGAATCCATTCACTACGACGTTGTATGCTATTGCTTTGCGATTTTGCATAGACAATTAAAGATAGCTTCTTTCCTAGTAATAGAAAATTTCAAAGTCACTGCATTCAGTTCTTCCAGTTAATTTCTTCGATTTTCTGTGATCCAGAACATAATTATTCTTTATTTATTCAGGTATTAAATATTGGAATTCTAAAGTGTCGAAGTGCAGGGGTGGTGAATGTTTGAAATGTGAGGAAATAAGAATATTGTAGTGTTGAGATATGGAAATGTTAATATATACGGTATTAAATATTGGTATTAATTACTCTTTATTTCTATAGTCTACATCGCTGCTGTATAATCCCATATAAGAAATCGAAGGTCTCTTCTGTTGCTAACAAACAATCCTAACATCACTATGTAATCCAATCCTCCCAGCTCGTTCCTTAACGATCCTGATTCGCTCTGAAACTAGAACGTAGTACTCTTTAAGATCATTAATGTTGCTACTAAATCTCTTCGTCCAATAAAAAATTCGAATGCTACAATTAGTCTTCCTGCTTAATTGGCTCGATTTCTTCTGAAAACCAGAACACGGTCTCGTAAACGCAGCTACCACCTTGAAATCGTCTACAAAAAGAGTCCAAGTGTAGCGATTAAAATCAGCTTGGTTTCTTCGAGGGGAAACAAACATGTTTGATAGAGTTAGTCTTCTAATTTAATTGGCTTCCGACGCAGATGCGTGTAATTGCCGTAGATCAATGTTGCAGCGAAGTTGGAATTTTCTAGTAAAAAAGCTATTGGTTAAATGTTAGACAGTCATACGCGGACGCGGATGTCTCGATTCATTACCAACGACGTGTATAGTACGCCTCGAGCTCTGGGACGTCGGGATCGTATTGTGACACGTTCGTCGGTCTTGCGTAATAACATTGCGTAAACTTGACGTTCACCGTAATGCCTGTCGCACGTATTTCCGTGCGCCCAGCAACAACGACGAGGAAACCCGCCGGCTGTAATTATACACATTTTCCTTTTCTACTTTCTTCGCGGCTGACTCTTCCCAGCGATCACTTCGCCGATCGCCGAAACCATTTCCTGAAGCATTGCACTTTTAGCGACGGCTTCCGTTTCATTTATTTTCATACTTTGCCGCTGGGATTCATTATATTTTTCTGACAGACATTCTGCAATGTTTATAATATATTTGCTTAGTTTCGCGCTGTCCATAATTATGTGAATTTTTAGATTAAGACTTAAGATTAAGATTCTTTTATGTTATATTATATAATACTGCTTACATTTTGTACAAAAGGACTTCGGTCTGTTTAAAATAGATAAATAATAATAATAATAATAATATAATTAATATATGTTCTCGGCGCACAGATTCGATCAATGATAAACAAACCAAAGCAAATTTGCAATAATTAAAATTTACTCGACGTTTCGATCCGGGTTTGGATCATCTTGAAGAGTATTGCGTTTGCTATGTATAAAGAAAAGTTTTAAGAATGTAATTCACTGACTGAGTTCCATCATGGTTTAAATGTTATCATTGATCGAATCTGTGCGCCGAGAACATATATTAATTATATATTATAAAAATTTAGGATCGAGAAATATTAACCATTATTCTGCAATGTTAAACAATGTTTGATCCATTCGTTAACCTTGAAATTATCTGTACGAACAATTCTGCACTTTTCTCAACGATTCTCGAATTCTACCAACTGTTCTGCATCAGTGAATTCTTGAAAAATTATTTTCTCTAATGTTTAATAATACATACTTTTGTGTGATACATTCGTTCTAGATTAGATAGAGACAATGTTCTTCTTTAATTTTTGGAAGACAAGGAATGCATTCTTAAATTTTTGAAAAATTATTTTCCGTAAGGAGAGACATTTTGCGATGTTAAATAATTTTCTTTATTAAATATGTTCGTTCCAGGCGATATGGAAAGCATTTGTTGATGCAGATATTTGAATTTGATCATAATCGATTTGTCCTATAGAATGTTTCTATTAATTAAGACGTTCCTCTGTTTTAATAATTTCTACGGGTCGTTGATAATACAAGAATGTTCGTAAATTTCTTATATATTCTCACTGTTTCATTCGAACCGCTGATTGTTCTGTTCTTTATTTTTTGGAAGTCAAGGGATGCATTCTTAAATTTTTTAAAAATTATTTTCCGTAAGGAGAGACATTCTGCGATGTTAAATAATTTTCTTTGTTAAATATGTTCGTTCCATACGATCTGGAAAGTATTTATTGATGCAGATATTTGAATTCGATCATAATCGATTTGTCCTATAGAATGTCTCTATTAATTAAGACGTTTCTCTGTTTTAATAATTCCAACGAATCAAAGATAATACAAGAATGTTCATAAATTGCTTAAATATTCACACTGTTTCATTTGAACCGCTGATTGTTTTGTTCTTTATTTTTTGGAAGTCAAGGAATGCATTCCTAAATTTTGCAAAATTATTTTTCGTAAGGAGAAACATTCTACGATGTTAAATAATTTTCTTTATTAAATATGTTCGTTCCAGGCAATCTGGAAAGTATGTATTGATGCAGATATTTGAATTCGATCATAATCGATTTGTCCTATAGAATTTCTCTATTAATTAAGACATTCCTCTTTTTTAATAATTTCTACGAGTCGATGATAATACAAGAATGTTCGTAAATTCCTCTGTTTCGCTTGTTTCGCCGATTCTCGCGATAAACGGCGACGAACGACGGTGTCATTCAACGATCCGGAGACATTCCATCGTAAAAGCAGGATTTTCCGCAAGCACCGTACCGGTACAGTGGTAACGGTCCGCTATCAATCGAGTTACGTAGAAAACGACACTCCGTCGTTAATAACACGCGTGGCCGACGTCGCATGACATAAGTCGCCGGCCATGACACCGACATTACGATCGCTGGTAACGCGTACGCGATCATCGTCTTCTTTGTTTTGATAGTTTCGTGCCACGATAAAACCGTGCGCGCCTCCCCTTTCCCATATTCGCCAGTCGCTTAGAAAACACATTCACGTACCGACCGGCAAGATCGCATTCTCAAGCGTCATTCGAATCAACTACAGTCTTCACTCGAAATATCCCGAGCATACACACGTCACGATAAAATGTCCCGGCGCACGTCTTCCAACTTGGTCGACAGCTGTCCCAAATTCATTTCCTCTCCGTCCCGAAAATTGCAGCAACGTTTCCGTCCGAATTCGAGAGCCGATCATTCTCGATCCTCGATCCCCGGTGGGGTCGATCATTCCGGTTACGACAGAACCGCGTTCCTCCGCTACCACGTTGCGCTCCCTGCTCAAAGGTCAACTTGTATTCTTTCTTTTGGCAGTGGGAACCGGTTCCGGTGAATATTTATAATAAGACTTTCTTCGCAATGAACCCTCTAGGTCGTTCGATCATGAGATCTGAAGATCGAAAATAGAAGTGTTAGTTCAGAGGGCAGTGGAGGATGTTACTTGACCTAATTCGATGCAGCACGATGATACCAGCGTTGCAAGCAATAATGCAAACAATAACCAACATACTCCTGACACTTTTCTGATTAAAACGATACCAGACACGACGCGATTCGGCTCGTATTCGCTTGTTTCATCCACGTGATAGTGGACCCTCTGTCATCCGAACTAATCAGTCGAGTGTTTGGCTAATGTAACAGTTACCGAACTCCGGTGCTAGGTCAAATCTTGATTGATTTGCGCGATGAATCTTGTGTAATATAATATAATAGAGGTTCGAATTTCATCGTGGATTAAACGGACAAATGTGCTCGGAAGTGTGTCATGTCGGGGATCGATCCAATCCGAAAAATCTCATGGATATGTTGATGATGATTTTGTACAGAAATTAATTTGTACAATGAATCTTATTTAATATAATATAATAGAGGTTCGAATTATATCGTGGATTAAAACGGACAATGTGCTCGGAAGTATGTCATGTTGGGGCTCGTTACAATCAGAAAATTCACACAGATATATCGATGATTGTTTTGTACAGAAATTATTATTGTACAATGAATATTGTTTAATACAATAGAGGTTCTAATTTCATCGTGGATTAAACGAACAAATGTGCTCGGAAGTGTATCATGTCGGGGCTCGTTCCAATCAGAAAAATCTCACAGATATATCGATGATGGTTATGTACAGAAATTATTATTGTACATTGAATTTTGTTTAACATAATATGATAGAGGTTCTAATTTCATCGTGGATTAAAGGGACAAATGTGCTCGGAAGTGTGTCATGTTGGGGCTCGTTACAATCAGAAAAATCTCACAGATATGTTGATGATGGTTTTGTACAGAAATTATTATTGTACAATGAATCTTGTTTAATATAATATAATAGAGGTTCTAATTTCATCGTGGATTAAACAGACAAATGTGCTCGGAAATGTGTCATGTTGGGGCTCGTTCCAATCCGAAAAATCTCACAGATATGTCGATAATGGTTTTGTACAGAAATTAATTTGTACAATAAATCTTGTTTAATACAATAGAGGTTCTAATTTCATCGTGGATTAAACGGACAAACAAGTTATTTGAAATTTTGCGAAAACCATTGCAGGCATCTTTTTGGATCTTTCAGGATCGACCTTGAAAATTGTTGCTATTACGGCTCCCGTGGTATTTGTTGGATGAGTCAAGTTTAGTGATGGATCAGCTAGCTTCCCCGGTAACAAGAGGCTCGAATTTCAACGGATTTAGTTTGAGCTTTGAGCCCGAAGAGAGGTTAGACTGGGTACCGGTGTCATAGAGCAGCGAAACAGATCTCCGCGGATCTCACGGTCCTCGCTTACGCCAGTTGGCTCGAAACGGCTCTCGCCGCGCAGGAATGCGCGCTGCGAGAGAGACAATGCTTGCTGCAAGCTGCTCGGAAGGCCGAGATGTATATTCATTAAGGCATCTCCTTGGAAGCTATAGGAATGGCGACCTTGCGGGGTTCGAACGGTGCGACTAATGAGCGGGAAGCAGGGAGTGTTGCACGCGTCCATTAGAGCAGCGTTCCTCAACCTTTTCGGAACCAGAAATATTAGGTTCCCGGCAAACTTGGTTTTCGGTTGGTCCATGTTAATGAAAGATCATATTAAGAAGTACTAAAACATTCACATCAATATTATGGCATTGAATGTATTTAGTTAGGAACATTAAAGGAACACATTCCGAAGGAAACTTCTGGGACAACCTAATATAAAATCGTTGATCTTCGAGCTCCTTTTAAAAATCAATGAAAAATCTACGAAGACAATTCGACTTTTAAAAAATTCATATTTGTGCACCTAATGAAAATTCATGTTAGGAAGCACTAAAACGTTAACATCAATATCATCACATTGTATGTATTCATTTAGGAACATTAAAGGAACACATTCCAAAGGAAACTTTTGGCACAACCTAATATAAAATCATTGATCTTCGACCTCCTTCCAAAAGCATTAAAAAATGCACCAAGACAATTCAATTTTTAAAAAATTAACATTAGTGCACCTAATGAAAATTCATGTTAAGAAGTACTGAAACGTTAACATCAATATCATCACATTGTATGTATTCATTTAGGAACATTAAAGGATCACATTCCTAAGGAAACTTTTGGCACAACCTAATATAAAATCGTGGATCTTCGAGCTCCTTCCAAAAGCATTGAACAATGCAACAAGACAATTCAGTTTTTAAAAAATTCACATTTGTTCACTCATAAACAAACTTTCGAATTTTAAACAGTCCACTGTTAGCTATTTTTACCTAGTTGCTTCGTACAAACTGGTCAGTCAACATGCTTCAAAGAGGAACATAGCAGTTAGAGAATTGAACAGGAGTCGATGACGATGAACTGGGTTGAGCAACGCTGCATTAGAGGACTCTACCTGCCCGGAAGGAACGAGCACGCCTCTCTCGCGCGGCGTCACGTTATTTTCCATCGGGCAATTCATTTCAATTTCCTGGCCGTGGACAAGACGTGTTCCTAGCGACGTGATTGATCGTTTAACATTCCGTTTGCCTGGCGGGCTGATCATCCGCGGGTCCACATCACTTGAAAACGGTCCCACCTTCCGACACCGAGTAATTATCGCCAGCGATACCCTTTGCAGCCGCGGAGTGAACACCCCTCCCGGGAAAGAATGCCGCCATTTGTTTTTCTCGATGATGAATCGAAGACATTGTGCAGATCGTGAGCGCAGAAGACGTTTCTTCTCCTGTGAACGAACCCTGGATTCTAGATCGTGTTTGTTAGAAAATAGTTACAATATTTTGGAAATTGTTTATCCGCTGGTTAAGGAGATTGTTCTTGTGTTATCAGTGGTGAAGATGATTGTTTGTGTGGATGGAAACACTTGTGAACCTTAGAAGAATAGTTAACGCTTTTGAGGTTAATATTAAGGGATCGTTTTTATTTTAGCAATAGTATTGTTGCAGAATTCTTGAAGCTCAGGGTATGCTGGTGCAATTGTTCTTGTGATCGTCCTTTATCAACGTCTGCGAGGATTTATATTAATTTTCTAGAACAGATGTTCGCCGTTTGTTCTTCTTGATGATAAAGTACGGAAACAACCTGGCTAGTAGATCGTCATTTGTGGAGGTCGTAAGCCCGGTGTTATTTGTTCTCTTCAGGTTTATATCTGCGAGGCTTCTGCAACGCGTCGTCGGTAGAGATTAGAGAATACTGAAAATATTGAACTGATCAAAATATAGAGGATTAGATATAAGAGAAAATATAGAGATGTAATAGTTGATTGCGAATGAACTACCGATGCAACTAGATCGGCGTTACGCAATGAATCAGGTTCCACCACGGTTGAGGTCAAATCAATTTTCCTTGAAAAGTTTCTTATTTGATTTTTTTTAAAAATAGCTACCGAGAACTGGCACAACGTGTGTCAATTCTAAAAAGAAGAGCAAACTGTCTCACATCTGAGACTTCGCAAGAATAAAAAGTCGAAGAAAAAACGTACGATTTCGTGTTTGAAGACATGTCGGACAGAGTGTATCGGTTAGCGAAGTATCGAAGTTGTTAGCGCGTGACAATGCGTTAAATTACTTTGATACACATGATGTAATGCGAGTTCCTTGAAAATGCAGCGGAGCCGCGCGTGCATCTGCGAATCGTGTCTCTCGAGTGCACGTGCACTCGGTCGATTCGGAATCGAAGGTTCCTAAAAATGTTGCAAAAATAAATTGATCAAATGGAGAACAGTAAAATCGTTTAACGAATTTAAATATATTTTTTGTATTTTTTTTTTGTTTTCTTTTCACATTTTTCACAGTGTGTTGGGTTGGATTTTTATAAAGTGTTGTGTAAATTACCTTTCAAATTTGCCGCCATATATGATTTCGAAATTCCATTGATCGATATCGATCAACCAATCGTAGAACGCTCTTGTCCTATAATACACATAAGTTTTCACTGCTCAGTTCTCGCATGGTTCAGTTACTTATTCACCATCGTGGGTTAAAGTTCGCTGTCTTCGTAACTCATTAATTATTCTTCTTTTAATTTATATTTTGTCGTAACAAGTATGTGCTTTCTTTTTCGTTTTTTTTTTTTGTTCTTTTTGGCTGTGTCCCAATATTTGGTTCAACTATTATTATATTTATTTGGTTCTTTCAGACGCAAAAAGGTCTCTCTTGATAATGATCCACATTGGTATCGAAACGTTGTGATGTGCTAATTATTTGCAAATTTGTTGTCGTTTATTGATCGAACCATGCGCCGAAATCATAAATTTATTATGTACAGTGACTCCCACTAATATATTTCGACACTCTTAAAGAGACGATAACTTTTTAAATATTATACTATACGATTTGAACTTTTTTGGGAATCTAAGAGCGATTGGTTTGCTACAGGATGTGAAACAAAATTTTGTCAAAAATAGCAATTGATCGGAATTGTAAAAAAAAATACTAAAAGTTGCATTTCACAACTTTTTTACGTGGGCTTATATTGAAAGTTTAAGAACTGCGTTTTGTAGATATGTGTCAATTAATCATATTCTGAAAAATTTGTTAAACTTGGGCGACGTTGCAATGAGCTAGAAATGTTTAAAGATGATACAAATTGCAGATTTTCACGATTGCTCGGCCTATAACTGCAGTAAATCTAAGGATTCTTACATCTTTCGAAGCCTGTCATTTCCGCATCAACCGAATTCGATGAAACTTTCATAGTGCATATAATTGCCACAGATCTGCAAAACGTAGTTTTTAAATTTTCAATATATGCTCACATAAAAAAGTTGTGAAATGGAACTTTTAGTGTTTCTTCTACAATTCTGTTCAATCGCGATTATTGACAAAATTTTATTTCACATCCTGTAGCAAATTAATTGCCCTAGCTTCCCAATAAAGTTCAAATCTTATAGTACAATATTTAAAAAGTTATTGTCTTTTTAAGAGTGTCCGAATATCATTGAGAGTCACTGTATTTCAAGTGCGATCGCGAAAAAATTTTACCTTTAAATATATTACCGCGTTATTTTCAAATTGTAACTTTTATAAATAATAAATTGATGATATCGGCGCCAGGTTCGATCATTTATAAAAAACAACAAATGTAACTATTATTTACCTTTTTTAACTATTATTATTACTTTTTGTAACTATTATTAAAAAAAAAGATGAATGTGCACTCAGCTTCTATATCTCGTGTATAAAAATCCAGTTAAGAAGCAATTAAAAAAAAAAATAGTTTAAAAAACAGCTTCTTAAAGAAAATCATTGATCTTTCTCCGAATACTCGAACGTGTGAAAGTTCACCGGCGAAGGAAACGAAGCGTGCGTAGGCGAGGGAAAAAATGTCGTCGGGTAAAAACCGGGATTTTTAACGATAATTTTTTTTCGAAATGCGTATAAAACGCGGAGACCTTTACCCGAGGGAACTGGTCACGGCGGAATGAACCCCACAAGGAAGTGCTCGCGAGCGGTGGTGCGGCTAATAATTATAATCAACTCGTTCAACCAGGTGTATGACATTTCGCTGTTTACAATTTCTTATCGACGCCACACGGCTACGCGTTGCGCAACAGATTGTGTAAGACTTATGGCTTTGCCCGGTGGCAAATGAGGCGTGTGTATTTTTCCGAAAGATGTTAATTAAGCGATTCTTTGATCGACGAAACGACCCACGCCGTATAATTGACGCATCTGGCCTTTCTGCGAACTATACGTTCATGGAAGTCCAAGGACGAAGGTCAAAAAGGATTGCCGGTCGAAACAATTCCTTCCGGATTTTTGAATTGTTCATTAGCGAATCAGTAAATTGTTTGTCCGCGAGTATATCGCTAACGAACTTCGATAGATACGATTTTTCGATTTAAATAAAAGTAAACGACTTATCGAAACGATTGAAACAAGAAATACATTGTGTGTTACAAAACGGTAAATTCTTCTCGATCGAAATTAAGACATATAATAAATTGTATGATATCGGCGCCAGGTGCGATCATTTGTAGAACTTTTTTTGGTTTCTTCTTCCGTTGGAATTACACGGTTTTTTAAAAATATTTATCACATATATTTTTCTACATATTTTTCAGACGCAAAAATGTCTCTTTGATAAAGATCCACATCAGAATCGAAACGTTAGAAAACATGATTAAATAATTGCACATTTGTTGTTTTTTCTATAAATGATCGAACCTGGCGCCGATATCATTAAATTTATTATATTGTGTGTTACAATTTGGCACAGTTTTCTCGAAATAACTTATACTGTTCTTTTATTCTTTCAATGCAGAACACCTAACCGAGAAACCTAAGATGTGTATGTTAACTCATCAATTTGACTAAACAAAACCATCAAAATATTTTTTATAGAAATTGCAATTTCGGCGCACAGGTTCGATACTATGTTACTATTTTCCTAAGCAGTTTTACAAATTAATAATTCGACGTTTCGGTCTAGGTTAGGTTAGGAATTTTAGCAGTTTTACAAATTAATAATTCTTAACCTAACCTAGACCGAAACGTCGAATTATTAATTTGTAAAACTGCTTAGGAAAATAGTAACATAGGATCGAACCTGTGCGCCGAAATTGCAATTTCTATATAAAATTGGCGATCGAGATAAAAGAAAACATTTAAAATATTTTTTTCTTAGTATCACTGTGTCAATTTGACACCGATGAACAAATTCATTTCGTTAAATGGGGGACGGACGAGGGTTAACTGATTATTTCGCATAAAGATCCGCTGGCCATTAGCATTCATAAACGGCTGATCGTCGAAACGGGATTTCGCCACGGGAATTATCATTCTCCGAGTGGGACAGTCAACGAAGACAGCGTATGATGGACAGTGTCACGTGAACCTGGCACGCAGACTGACTACCAAGGAGCCGATCTCCGGGAAAGGGCTGCTGCCAGTGCGTTAGACATTTTTCTTTCTCTCTCTCTCTCTCTCTCCCTCTCTCTTGCGGCGGTACGAGAGGAGTTCAAGGTCGCACGCTCGCGAATTTCAGCTGGTTACCGAACAGCCATGGTGGGGACCAGCCACGGTTCAGAGCGTTGTCCTAGGTCCTGACTGTCTTTTTTACAAGCGGGCCGACTGGCCCGATCGACGCTCATCTGCATCTCGCAGGACCATCAGCTCGCTCGTTCGTTCGTGCAAAAATATTTCGACGTCACTCTTTTCATTTCAATCATTTCACAGTCGCGTCCGAGTAATTAGAATATCATAGAATCATATAACGAAGTGTTTCAATCAAGAAATACTATGATAATCCACTGGTTTATCATTACACTGTGAACGTTTATGAAAAGTAAAAGTTGTCAATATGTCCCTTCTTTGTTATTAGACGAGTAGTCTTGTATCTTTCTTTTTTGTTTGATTGTCCAATCTAATGAATCGCATTATTACAAAATCATGCACTATGTATAATGGTATTGATTTTTTCATTGATTCTTTAGAATATTTTCAAATGCAACTACGCAGGATTATATGATAATACTATATCGATTGTACCATTATTAAATTTTTCTTTTTGTATATGCACTACATGATATCGGCGCTACAGGTTCGATCACAAATACAAAAATTAGCAATTTTGCAGTATTATAATTTCAACGTTTCGGTTCGGTTTTGAACAATTATCAAGAAAAGACCGCGCCTGTGAAAATTAAAGTAATAAAATTTGTTATTCATTAATCTGACTATTTAATAGTTGTGAAAATTAGGTATTTATAGATACTTGCTAATTGTGAAAAAACAGAATGAAATCAAAATAAGTGAAATGGTACTAGTCAATAAGACGGTTAGAACTGTACTATACTGTAACTGTTGTGGCAAAGTCAAGACGGAAAACAGAAGAATATCGTATATCTAACTAACCAATCGTATTTTCTTTTTGTGCATGTCCCTTCTTTGTTATTACACGAATAGTCTTGTATCTTTCTCTTTTCTTTCCTTTTTTTTTTGATATTGTCTATAATAGTCTATAATAAATATTTTACATCATAAATAGTACGAAACTTCACAGACTGTTCGAAATCGTCTGGACACGAAAGAGTCACACAAAACAACTTATCGAATAATTAACACAAGAATGCAATAAATTTTTTTATATCGTTCTCACACATAAAGATCTTAATAAAATGCGGTCTACTCGATTGCAGCAAAAATTGATTTTCAATAAAGAAAGAAACTGGATTGTCGTTCGTATACGAGCAACGTGGCAAAGTGTTCAAATCGTGGATAACCTTCGAGCAATAAAATTTTGTGTTCATTCCGTTTCGAAGGTGTTTTCGTCGACGCTCCGTCGCGTCGTCGTCGGTTCCGCAAGAGCGAGGCGCGCAAGCGTGTTATCGACCGTCCCGTTGGCTCTACCTTGACCTCCAATGCCGAAGGTGGCTCGAACAATTAAAGCTCTTAAGGGCCTTGGCTGGCACGAATCGATCCGCTTCATTAACGCCCCGATCGTTCGGGGACGCGAGCTTTTTCCATGCCGATGCCTCTGTTTCTCACCTGTGTGTCCCTCGAATTCCCGATAGCCACCGTCGCCGCCTCTGCCTCCGTCGTATCAGCTTCGCTACAGGTGCTCGAATATTTTTGAATATCCGTGACATCGTTTCCAGAACAGTATCCGGATAATAATCACGCTGGAATTTTCTATTATTTATTGACTAAACTATTATGGTCATCGGTACGTTCTTCTAAATCATAATCCAGTATATATTGTTTATTAGACTGCGGATTTTATGGATGTCTAGTGAGAACGAGTAAACCAATTTAACCCTTCACTGCATGATTTTTTTAATTGGGATGAAAACAATTGAAAGAAGGTCAGCTTTTGTATTTTATTCAAGGGAAAAATATTTTAAAACATTGAAACAATATTTTCAGAAAAATAATCATAGTAAGAAAACACATTCTTAATTTACTATATACCAGATTGATAAGATGAAAAGGCGTGAGATAGAGTGAGAAATTTTTAAGGTCATTAAAATCTGTAGTCTATCCATAACGTCCTGTTTAGAATTTTGTGAATCATTTTATTCGCTTAAAGTTTAAAGACCAGTGGCACTCATCAAATTATGGATTAATCAATCCAATGAATCGCATTATCACAAAATCATGTACTATTTATAATCGTATTGATTTTTTCATCGATTCTTTACAAAATTTTCAAATGCAACTACGCAGGATTATTAGATAATACCATATCGATTGTACCATTATTAAATTGTTCTTTTTGAGCATGTCCCTTCTTTGTTATTACACGAGTAGTCTAGTATCATTCTCTTTTGTTTTATTGTCCAACTCCAATCCAATGAATCGCATTATTACAAAATCATGCACTATTTATAATTGTATTGATTTTTTCATTGATTCTTTACAAAATTTTCAAATGCAGCTACGCAAGATTATATGATAACACTATATCGATTCTAGCATTATTACATTTTTCTTTTTGTGCATGTCCCTTCTTTGTTATTAGACGAGTAGTCTTGTATCTTTCTCTTTTCTTTTCTTTTTTTCTTTGATATTGTAGACACTTATATAAAAAGGCTTTAGTCCGTCTATAATAAATATTTTACATCATAAATAGTATGAAATTTCACAGACTGTTCGAAATCGTCTGGACACGAAAGAGTCACACAAAACAACTTATCGAATAATTAACACAAGAATGCAATAAAAATTTTTATATCGTTCTCACACATTGGGATCTCAATAAAATGCAGTCTGCTCGATTGCAGTATAAAATTGATTTTCAATAAAGAAAGAAACTGGATTGTCGTTCGTATACGAGCAACGTGGTAAAGTGTTAAAATCGTGGATAATCTAAAAAAAATTGTGCAGATCCTGCGAAGAACTGTTACGTCAAAGCGAGCGCAACCGTATGCACTTAGGCGACAAGGCTCGCATGTGTATCGGTCGTGAAAGTGTCGCGAAAGAAAACGCTCGAGGATTTTGAGAAAGGCCTGGCGGAATGTCGATGATCCCGGTCGGTCGATCGAGAGCGCATCGGCTCGATCCCGATTCCCGTTGGGCCTCTCGAGGCCCGGCCTCGCATGCTAAACGGCGTCTACCATGAACGGGGCCGTGCCTTTACGTAAGCGGGTTTCGACACGGGTTGCGGCGACCGCTTGCTCGGCCCGATCGCAATCGCTTTACTTTCTCTCGTATCGATCCCCTGGAACGGCTCCGAGTCACATATCTCTCTCTCCCCGGGACTTGTTCGTCCGTGAAACGAGCTTATGAAAGAGGAATACTCGCGCGAAAGGGGAAAGTGCCCGAGCAGCGCGCGCTCGCTCGCTCGCTCGCTCGCTTGCTCAAACGCGTTTTCCCTTTTACCCGCCCCGTAAACCTCGCCAGGATATTTATTGCGGCTTCTCGCTCGATTACTTTGCATTTCCTCCGGACGGACACGCTCCGCCACGACTCTTCCTCCTCGATCCCGCCCGGATCTACTGGATCTTCGTCGCTTCGAGCGCATCTTGATCCTTGCAGTCGGCAATTGGTGAAACGAGGAATCAGTCTGGATTTGTGTGAAGATTCATACTGATTCTTCGTGTACGTGGAAGGAATCGATTATTGAATTAATCGTCATCCCGCTGCGCTCGACGAACAACTAATCTCGTGACAGTGGCGCACCCAGTAGGGCGGAGGGAGGGAGCAGGGAACCAAGTCCCCCCCAAGAAAAAGAAAATAATACACTGCAAAATTAGCTAAACCGTAAAATAGCTCCTTCCTCTCCGATTTCGATGATTTTTGGATATACAATTGTATTATTTTTCGATCGCAATATTAGATAATAATAGTTTTTATTTTTCGCGGCGCCAGGTTCGATCATTATTACTTTTTCTATATTAGCCCTACTTGTAGCTACACACTTGCTACAAGTAGGGCTAATATAGAAAAAGTAATAATGATCGAACCTGGCGCCGCGAAAAATAAAAACTATTATTTTTGGATATGTTATATGTAAAACTAAACATTTTGAACAACTTTTCCCTATATATATCTATATAATAAATCTATATAATAAAAATGAAATGCTGTTCGTTGGTCACGACATCACGTGAGAACGGCTGGCCCGATTTGGATAATTTTTTTTTTAATGTTCGTTGTAGTCCGAATCAGGTTTTTAGCGTGAAAAGAAATGGAAAAGTTGCCCGGAAAAATAGAAAATTCGGGAAAAACTAAAAGTGATTTCTGAATCATATTTTAATACAACAAAAAAGAACGAATGTCGCAGCTTTTAAGCAATATTTCAATAGGAAGTTGCATTATTGACGTCTTAAGGTTTTTAGGATCAACGGATCGTAAGACAAACCGACATCGGTTTAGCATGAAAAATTTAGTCGAAAATGTGGAGTGCAATTTTCCTGTATACGTGTCTTCGTTCCCACGATAAACGACTTCGAATGTTTGACGGGCTGCGGTGTCTGCAAGAAGTGGAAACGGTCAGCCATGACCAGACACGTCAGACCTTCCTACTCGCTCGCGTGACCGGGCGAGTTTTTAATTTACTGTATCACGGGAACGAAACGTTGAATGAGAAGATTGTATTCGATTTATATGCGATTATAGTTTGGACATTATTCATTAATAATTTCATTCAACAATGACATTATCAATTACAAAATTTTTGCTATTGACATATCAAATATTTAAACTGCTGATTCCATCTAGATCAATCGTTTACACGATTACTATTCCTCGCCGATATAATCAAATTTTAAATGATTCTGTTACATCTAGTTTTACCAAAATAATTTCTCGCGTGTTTATTAGGGCTGTAACTTTCCTTTGAAGGTTGAAGGCTGTAACTTTCCTTTGAAGGTCGAAGTTCGAAGAAAATTAATAGAATGCAATTTTTTAATTTAATTACGAAAAGTCCAAACAGAAAGTTCAGTATCAGTCTTCGGTGACTGACAGTTAATATTTTTATTTATCAAAAATCGTGACATGGTATAAGACTACGAATCTTCGAAACCTCGAACCCTTGGTTCCTTCGAAGACTTTGAAGCTTCGAAAAAGTTACAGCCCTAGTAGATACACGACATTCGTGATATGATCCCAAAAATTAATAAAATGCAACTTTTTAAATTTAATTTAATTACAAAAAATCCAAATGGAAAGTTCAGTATCAGTCTTCGGTGACTGACAGTTAATATTTTTATTTATCAAAAATCGTGACATGGTATAAGACTACGAAGCTTCGAAACCTCAAATCCTTGGTTCCTTCGAGGACTTTGAAGCTTCGGAAAAGTTACAGCCCTAGTAGATACACGACATTCGTGATATCATTCCGAAAATTAATAAAATGCAATTTTTTAAGTTTAATTTAATTACGAACAGTCCAAACGGAAAGTTCAGTATCAGTCTTCGGTGACTGACAGTTAATATTTTTATTTATCAAAAATCGTGACATGGTATAAGACTACGAAGCTTCGAAACCTAAAACCCTTGGTTCCTTCGAAGACTTTGAAGCTTCGAAAAAGTTACAGCCCTAGTAGATACACGACATTCGTGATATGATCCCAAAAATTAATAAAATGCAATTTTTTAAATTTAATTTAATTACAAAAAATCCAAATGGAAAGTTCAGTATCAGTCTTCGGTGACTGACAGTTAATATTTTTATTTATCAAAAATCGTGACATGGTATAAAACTTCTAAGCTTCGGAAAGGTTACAGGCCTAGTGTTTATTTTAAATTCCCATCAAATTCACGGTCGAAAAGCAACAACAGAGATTCGTCCGAATTTCTCTGCACTCTGGGAGCATTCCACAGTTGTCCGACGAGCGACGAGTATTCGTTTGTCAACGAGGATCGCGGGTGAACGCGCGATGGCAATCGGATTGGTAGCGAAGTCGGCTTTCGTCGGGCAGTTAAGTCGAGCAACGGAATAACTGTAAACTGGTCCTAAGGCAAGCCGCGCCCAAGAGGCCGAGAAAGAGCTCGTTGCTCAACTTCGAAGTCGAGGCGAACCGGTGTTCGTGTGTGTCAGCGACACGGCAAGGCCGTTGACAGCGTCGGTGGGATCAGTCGTTGTCACGCTCAGCTAGATGAAAATCCGCTGGTGCGTGGCCAGCTGATCCACTGGCCCGTACGAAACGTTCTACACCGGAGCTCTCTTGATCGTCGAGGAGCGGACCGGATCGGAGCTGAACGGTGCCGAGATAAACGATCGAGGAGGCGTGAGCGACTGATCGATCGTTTGTCGCGGCCGGACTTTTGCGTTTCCGCGCCGTCGCCGATCGTTCTACTCGCGGCAAAGATATCCTGATCGTCTGACCAGACGCTGTACTACGCCCTCGCACTCGCTGACTAACCTCCGAACACGATGAAAACGAAAGCTGCCGTCGCGCCGGTGCACTTCTGCATCTGCCGAATCGGTACTGCGTGCTTCTACTCGAAATATTTTGATCTATAGAGATCTAGCGATCTTTCAGAGCTAAATAACTCGAGCATGGTTCGTGGTAATACTCGATCAATTTATATTTTTTTGTTTGAGATATCATACGGTACAATGTATATTCTTCTATGAATTATAACAAATTTTTGAGACAAGAGTCCGAATCAATTTTTGTTGTTATTTCACAGTTATTTTATTATGTGACAATTCTGACGGCGAACAATTTATATATTTTTGTTTGAGATATCATACGGTACAATGGATATTCTTCTATGAATCATAACTTTTGGAGACAAGAGCCCCAATTAATTTTTGTTGTTATTTCACAGTTAATTTATTCTGTGACAATTCTGACAGCCTTCAATTTATATATCTTTCTTTAAGATATCATACGGTACAATATATATCTATCAATATATATCTTCTATGAATTATAACAAATTTTTGAGACAAGAGCCCGAATCAATTTTTGTTATTCTTTTATTCTGTGACAATTCTGATGTCGATCAATTTATGTATATTTCTTTGAGCTACCATACGGTACAATGTATATCTTCTATGACTCATAACAAATTTTTGAGGCAAGAGCTCAATCAATTTTTGTTATTATTTTATTCTGTGACAATTCTGATGTCGATCAATTTATGTATATTTCTTTGAGCTACCATACGGTAAATGTATATCTTCTATGACTCATAACAAATTTTTGAGACAAAAGCCCCAATCAATTTTTGTTATTCTTTTATTCTGTGACAATTCAGACGTCGATCAATTTATATGTCTTTCTTTGAGCTATCATACGGTACACTGTATTTCTTCTATGAATTACAACAAATTTTTGAGACAAGAGCCCCAATCAATTTTTGTTGTTATTTAACAGTTATTTTATTTTGTGACAATAATGACGTCTATCAATTTATATATCTTTCTTTGAGCTACCATATACGGTACAATGTATATCTTCTATGAATCACAATAAATTTTTGAGACAAGAGCCCCAATCAATTTTTGTTATTCTTTTATTGTGTCACAATTCTGACCTCGATCAATTTATATATCTTTCTTTGAGCTACCATATACGATACAATGTATATCTTCTTTGAATTACAACAAATTTTTGAGACAAGAGCCCCCATCAATTTTTGTTATTATTCCACAGTAACATCATAAAAATTATTACTCAACAAACTTTAGTGAAATAAAAATTGATTTTCTTTCCAAACACGGTCAATATGTTGAAAACAATATAACAGTATATTTAAATTCTCACAATGTGTTTCCTATTTCAAATAACCCGTCATATTTGAACTTGAGTATTCGGATAAACGATCGAAACAGTTGGCGGACTGTTAACGCGCCGAGAAAGCACCGGTAAAAAGCGCACTTGTAGCCTTGTGCGCTCGGCGGACAGTTGGGGACGAAGAAAACAACCGTGGCGAATTCCAAGGGAAAATTACCGGCGGTTCGGTGCGCAGCAGCCATAGTTGGGCATTTCACTATGATTATTTGCGGCGGATTATTCTGGCGCAGTGTGGTAGTCGCGACGGTAGACGGTGTTCTCGGAACTCGCTCGGGCAAACACGTTCGATTCGCGGTTCCGAGATAAACGGGAAGAGCGGGTGGCACTTGCAAAAATAAAATTCGGCCATATTGAACCGTGTCTGTTTATTGCGTCGGGAACCTTGGCAGAACAGTCGCGTCTGGCCTGCGAATTTTGACTTTCTCGCGAGCGAGAAAGAGAAACTCCTGTTGCATTTAAATTCGCGGTTTATCGAACAGAGAGGCGATAAGAGCCGACGACGGGTCCTTATCGCCGACCAATATTGACGCGTACGGTAGATTCGAATCAGTTTTACATTAAGCTGTCCGTTTGCTTCGCGCAAACCTTTCTTTCGCTCTTGTTTGCGAAACGATCGCGGGCCGTTCCGCGAAATTCGGTAAGTGCACGGTAACGACAGGTCGTTGTAAAATCGTGATAGCAATGTAACGAACTCCTAGGACGATTGTGTGCGTTAGCTTTCACGAAGCAACAAATAATCGTGTCGATCTAAGTTCAAGACCTTATGCACTTTCGATGAAAATCACAATCTCATGCATTCGATAATTAAAAGGTGAAACACGACCTGTGAAACACATTAGGAGGATTAATGAATACTTTTATTTTTATTATTTATTTTAAACGGACCGAAGTCCTTTTATACAAATGTATGCAGTTTATATAGTATGACAGAAAAGAATCTTAATCTAAAATTCACATAATTATGGACAGCGCGAAACTAAGCAAATATTGGTACTATTAACGAATTTCGTTTTGAATGGCTGTAACGTGCCATTGGAAAAATCAATATTATTATAAAATGTGTTTTGAGCTAGCAATAATTCGATTTAAAGGATTTGGATTTCATTGTTTGAAATCCTGCTCTATTTCTCAAAACACGTGTCAGGTACATAGAAATTAATTTGCCTGAAGAGTGCGGGACAATCTATATTATTATTTATCAAATTAAAGATAAGGCTCAGGTCGGAAACTGTTCTACGATCAGATAATGTTTCAAGGTTGACTGTGTTTGATATTTTAGAGTAATTATGATCAAAGATTGACATTGGATTGTTTGTCTTATATGTACAAAACCTGGAGAATTTATGCTGCACCCTCTCTATAATGATTTCATATTTCACACTTTTCGGAGACCGTATGGTTGAAGCATATTCTAACTGGGGACGGACAAGAGTAATATACATATAGCAAGCTAAGTGTATGGATAGAATGAAAATCTGTGGAAAAACGAAGTATGAAACCGAGCATTCTTGAAGTTTACAATGTGGTGAAAATGGGTGGAAAAATCTATGGTAGAGATTTTATTACAATTGCAAATTCGTAATTTCTCGAGTGCGTCACTTTTCGCGCGCTAGAGAGGTCTGTTTTTATCGACCGATCGAATTTGGGACACGTCGATCGGCCGATTGATCGCTCGGCACCGCGGCTGATCGAATCAAGGTTACTTTCGCAAATTTTCGAGGGGGCGTTCGCTGCGGTTCCCGGCTGACCAATCCGTGACAACGAACGGCCGGACAAAGAGAAGAGAAAGGATCCGGACTCGAGGATAACGTTACCCTAGGGCAGGACTACTTTCTAAGTCAATCGTATCGACAGAACCATCGAATGTATTTTCTGAAATATGATTGCCACGTCGACGACAGCCGAAACTGTCGCTCACGAAATTCGCTTGTATATTCTCTTTATAAAAATCACGTCAGACCGTTAAGTTCGTTTCTCAGAACATCGCTTGATTATTTTCGTCGAGCGAGAAGATGTTGAAACAAAAATGGATTCTCTTTTCTGCAAATTAGAATGTACATTGCAACGATTGTTCCGAAGATGTTTTAATGATACCAGCTTGGCAGAACAGTTTCGAAGACCATTATCTTGTGCCGCGGAACAGAACGAACTTTCCAACTAAATAATTAGACGTTCACTATACTTGCGAATGATTATGGTACAGTGTCCTTGTTGTTCATACCAGTTGGATACATTACAAAAATGTTCGTTTCAGGAATTCATTCCTGAGATCGTTCGAAGTCACTTTTCCCATTGCGAAAACGCTTTTCAATTCA
The DNA here is from genome assembly GCA_916610235.2 of Lasioglossum morio. Classification (NCBI taxonomy): domain Eukaryota; kingdom Metazoa; phylum Arthropoda; class Insecta; order Hymenoptera; family Halictidae; genus Lasioglossum; species Lasioglossum morio. Next base: position 2,985,607 of record OU744323.1, read on the forward strand.
ACCAACGCCAGTATCGCGCAGTGGGGTATTTGGCCCAAATCGTGGACAAAATCAAAGAACTTTCGATAGAAATGAGATAGAGGGCTGAAATTTTTGTTACATACAGCTGAAACTTCACAGAATATGGGAAAAATTTGGAGATTATGGTACGAATGTTTTTTAACCTCGAAAAAATTCGACAAAGTTGCACAATTTCGAGAAAATTGTGGTTTTTTCAATAGCACACCTAGAAATTTTTTTTTTTGTAACATGCTATATATCATTTCCTGTAGATTTTTTTCTGCTGAATGCAAATCTGGCCTCAAAATTTTTCTACGACTTCTGGTTTTTTCAAAAAATCCAATTATAGTTAAACAGTTAAACTTTTATATTTTCAAGGTTAAATAACATTCGTACCATAATCTCCCAATTTTTCCCATATTCTGTGAAGTTTCAGCTGTATGTAAAAAAAATTTCAGCCCTCTATCTCATTTCTATCGAAAGTTCTTTGATTTTGTCCACGATTTGGGCCAAATACCCCACTGATTCTGATCGGTCCGTGTTTTTCGTTAATAATAAATACTAAATTATCCATAATGTAAGCTCAACACGTCTTTATTCGTTCTTTGCTGATTTGGAACTGTCAGCAACATTTAGTTAAAACCAAAACATCATGCAAACTTGTTAACAAAACACGTACTATACAAATGGATAAAAATATATATAACGTATAAATCAATAAAAGTATATATAAAGGTCAAACACAAATATTCAACATTCTTACAATAAGTAATGCAATTTCTGAAAGCACTACTATATTCTATTTTGTGTGTTCAGATTATAAAAAAATAGAAACATTTTATTTTGTAATTCCGATTGTTAAAATAGAAATATTTTATTTTTGAAATTGTATATCTTATTTAAAATACTATGTTCTTTAAGCAAAATAGTCTAAAATATTAAATAGAATTTGAAATATTTGTATCGCCAAATTAAATTTATAAAATAGAGAATCGGAACAGAAGAATTCTAAAATTGTAATTGCCAACGAATTGTAAAAAGAAGATCAGATCGAAACGAACGCGCCCGTGACAAACACGTCTGTCAATGATTATAATAAATACGGCTTTACCTTACATAAATTAAAAAAACAAGTCATCATTGCAAACGCTGTCCGGCCAGAATACGCCTGTTGGACAGTATTTAAGTATTTACTGTATATATATAAGAAGCTAGTTCTGTGAACTATCGCGAGCGTGAACAGAGTAGTAAAGCTATATCTCTGAACGGGAAGTGCAGGGTGGTAGAACGAGTGTAGAACATTGGTAGCACAGCCTGACGGAAGTGGTATCGATCAAATTGGCAATGCGAGCGTCCGGCGACCTCCGAGATTGGATGTTGAACCTTTCTCGTCCGATAGCGGTCGTGTTCCCGTCCAGTTTGGCAATAACAAGCGAACCGGCCGGCGATAACAGCGCGAGGAAATGTTTCCCGGTCTGCAGAACCGTGCAGGAACCGTGGGCCGGCCTTGAAACGCGTCCTTATTCGATATACATATGCACGTATCGGAGCGAACAATCGCTCGATCTGCGCGCTCGGCTAGGCTTCCAGGCAGCGTTGCACACGCGTTTTAAAGTCAGTGAACGGTAACACCACTCGTCGCTTGTCAGCACGACGGACGCCTTAAAAGCGTGACGCACCTCGCAATTCCGCTCCACAGGCAATTTTCATTCGATTTCTCGGTCATCGTTAACACTTTTTTTTATTTAGCAACTGTAAAACTTGTCGGTACATTTTTAGGCCAGAGGAAAGTCAAAATTGAGATTGCAGGGGTTCCAGATGTTTTTTTAATAGAAAGTGATATTTTTATATAAGCTTTTTATTTCACGTAATTTGATTTGTATTTAATTCTTTCATGTAAATAACGATATTAATCTCGCGGATGTGATTCGAATTAAATAGGAACTTTTGAATCTTGTTATTTCGATCTAGAGATCTGGCGATCTTTCATAGCAAAATAACTCGAGCATGGTTCGTGGTAATACTCGATCAATTTATATATTTTTGTTTGAGATATCATACGGTACAATGTATTTCTTCTATGAATTACAACAAATTTTTTAAACAAGAGCCCCAATCAATTTTTGTTGTTATTTCACAGTTATTTTATTCTGTGACAATTCTGACAGCGATCAATTTATATATTTTTGTTTGAGATATCATACGGTACAATCGATATTCTTCTATGAATCATAACTTTTGGAGACAAGAGCCCCAATCAATTTTTGTTGTTATTTCACAGTTACTTTATTCTGTGACAATTCTAACGCCGATCAATTTATTTCTCGATCATCACATGGACCATTCGCGAGGTTGAAGTGAGAAGAAGTAGTTTTAAGTTGATTTTCGGCAGCCGAAAGTGGGAGTACGTTTCTGATAATTTTGTTGAGCTGCAAATTTGAATACGTTGAGCGTCATTAGTACCTGTACCAGCTTCAGGCAATTTAGAATGAATTACGATCGAGCCCCCTCGTCACCGAAAACTGTATTTCCTAGTAACGGTACTACCGGTTTCGGCAGCTCGATCTTCCTCGTATGTCGCTTGACGAAACTTTGCCATGGACGTGCGTAGCGCTGTGGAATGTGGCCACTGTCACGCTCGGAAAAGGCCTGATCTCGGCGCTAATGCGACCGCTGGAGTTGAAATTACTATAGTGACCCTCTGTAGTCTCTCTTAACTGTGCTCGCAATATTCTACATTCATTGCAATATTCTACATATACAGGGTGGTCCACCTAACTAAGGCCACCTAAATATCTCCTCTAATTGTGGAGGTGCAAAAAATATTTTGTGTACCATTTGAATGGTTTGAAGGAACCATTATATTGCAAACAATATTTTTTTCTGAAAAAAATGACCTTCAGAAAAAAATATTGTTTGCAATATAATGGTTCCTTCAAACCATTCAAATGGTACACACAATATTTTTTGTATCCCCACATTAGAAGAGATATTTAGGTGGCCTTACTTAGGTGGACCACCCTGTATAGTCCAGGATCCACCGAGCATTTTTACAATTGATTACTATCAAGCTAATATTCCGTGAGTAGCTTCATTTCGATGAGACGCCCAACTTTTTCTCTTCTGGTAGCTCGATTGTGGTAGCTAACAGGGGTAGCAGGGATGAAATATGTCGATTTGACGATTCTCAAAAATTTATTACTAACTGGGTTTCTTTTGTTAAATCTCAAGATAATTATCGAAATTATTCGAAAAAATATTTGTCCTACAAAATGTATGGTTTGACCAACGAGCCCCCTCCTTTCAACATGTATCGATAACGAGGTCATAAAAAATGATTACTAACCAGCTGATTTTTTTACTGTTGCTTAGTTAATATTTATATAATTTAACAGCCACACCGTCCTACAAATTGCGTGGTACGTTATCCCGGTCCTACGCTCAAAAGTTGTAGTACAGATCCCTGATGTAAAAATAATTACTATCAAGCTGAATCTTTGTGAATAGCTTCGTTTCGATGAGACGCCCAACAATCTCCTATACGAAAATTCTTGATTGTGGTAGCTAACAGCGATATCCCTGCTACCCCTGTTAGCTACCACAATCGAGCTACCACAAGAGAAAAAGTTGGGTGTCTCATCAAAATGAAGCTACTCACGGAATATTAGCTTGATAGTAATCAATTGTAAAAATGCTCGGTGGATCCTGGACTAATAGTTTTAGATTCTGCCTTGTTCTTAGTTGTTTTTTCTTTTTTTGTTATAAAGTGTTGTCTAATTTACCATTCAAATTTGCCACCATATATGATTTCGAAATTCCGTTGATCGATATCGATTAACCAATCATAGAACGCTCTTGTCCTATAATATACATGAGTTTTCATTGCTCAGTTCTCACATGGTTCAGTTACTTATTCACCATTATGGGTTAAAGTTCGCTGTCTTCGTAACTCATTAATTATTCTTCTTTTAAATTCTATTTTGTCGCAACAAGTATGTGCTTTCTTTTTCGTTCTTTTTTTGGCTGTGTCCCAATATTTTGTTCCACTATTATTATATTTATTTGGTTTTTTCAGACGCAAAAATGTCTCTCTTGATAATGATCCACATTGGGATCGAAACGTTGAGTGATGTGCTAATTATTTGCAAATTTGTTGTTGTTTATTGATCGAACCATGCGCCGAAATCATAAATTTATTATGTACAGTGACTCCCACTAATATATTTGGACACTCTTAAAGAGACGATAACTTTTTAAATATTATACTATACGATTTGAACTTTTTTGGGAAGCTAGAGCGATTGGTTTGCTACAGGATGTGAAACAAAATTTTGTCAAAAATAGCAATTGATCGGAATTATAAATTACAATAACTTCCCTATAAATCGGGAAGTTAAAAAAAATACTAATTGTTGTTCATTGATCGAACCATGCGCCGAAATCATAAATTTATTATATATTCTACATTCATATCGAACAACCAGTTCGACAAGTATATGATCGAGCATTGCACACGAATTCTTGGTTCATTCAATTTGAATCGCTAGTAATTGAACGACGCGATTTTCATTCATAAATCAACAGGTTGTCTTAAGTAATACAGTCTAGTAATTAGAACTTTTAGACGCAACACTGTAATTATGAGAGGTAACGGACTCCCCGTTGAACATGCTTTAAAAACAAAGTTTGCCGAGGTGTATCAGCTGGAAAATTTCATTTACAATCTTGATTATTCGCAGCAACACTTTCCTCTATACAAGGTAAATATTAGCTCTATGAATTCTCGAATTATTGCTTGCTTACGCTACAGAGACAAACTTCCAACCACAAAAGAAGATTTATTTATAGAGTCGCGAAAAGTCACCGAGGTTCGTACGAAACTAATAATACACCTGAATCCTCGCAAGGCCTTTGTGTGCTCACAACAAACCGCGAATGAACCGGGAAAACTGGCCGAATATATTCATCCGACCGTACGCTCCATTTTATCTTTTTTTTTTCTGTGTATTATCCGTGAATAAAATTACGGATATTGTACAATTAAAATGATTGAATAGAATTCGCCGCGTATTTAAGAATCTTTCAATTCGTTAATGGTTCCCAGTCGCGGAAGAACGAATTGAATACTACAATTAATGTTATTGGCACACTGGTTCGATCAATTGGAGACAATAAGCAAATTTGCAAAAAATTCGACGTTTCGGTCTAAATTTAGACCATTTTTAAGAATGTAAATTTTCAGTATTGCGTCTGTAAGAATTTATCAATTAATTAATATAAGGTTAGGCAAATGCCTTTCCGAAACAGCAGAAAACACTAATTTATTAATAATAAAAAACAAATGTATTAACTCACATGCTTAGAAAAATGTACTATTTTAAATTCTTAAGAGTCAAGAAACCACGTGTTGGTTCCATGTCGATGATATGTGGACTGAGAACGAATTGAATATTCGAAAACCTTGATGCCAACCAATGGCCATATTTTAAAAAAAATTATTAACACAGTGCGGAATTGTGTTGTACAGTTGTCGATAGTTAATGAGAGCCTAATGAAATTCTCAGGATTAGCACATACTTCATACCGAATTTATTTATACTACGTACTTCCTGAAAACGCAAAAATGCCATCAGCTTAATGTCAACGACAACCTGTTTTCCTTGCTTCTCGTTAGTAAGTGTTTGGCCAGTTAAAAAGTCTGAAAATAGTCGTTTGCTGCGACGATAATGAGGATACATTGTTAATCGTGCGAAATATTTTTACTTTCCTTTAGCGAGGCCGGAAGCAAAGCGTATCTTATCAGCGTGGTTGTTCCCTCGGTTTAATTTAGGCTAACCTCTCTGCAGCAACAATGCGAGAGAGAGAGATAGAGAGATGATCCAGATGAAAAGAATAAAACAGAGCCACCGATCGAATTGCACGTATCGCAATTTCAATTAGAAACAAAGTCTGGTCGCAAACGGAAAAGTGTTGCAGTCACACCGGCCGGGCTGAATAATCCAATAATCGTGACGGCATGAAAGTGCAACCACCCATTAAATTAGGATAATTAGCGGCATAATTAGCCGTCCGTTTGAAAGTAGAATCACAAGTTATTATGCTAATGCGTGACGCTTCCCGTGCACACATACAACACGCGCTGGCATATGAGAAACAAAGAGAGAGAGAGAGAGAAAAAAAAAGGAAAAAGAGAACGCTTCGTCGAATGTACCGGTGTACCGTTGTTGATGTAGTATCGGCCATGATTAATCAGCCCCGCGTTTCCTTCACGAATTCTCAGCTCGAATATAAACACACTGTTGCATTATTAATGAGCCATCAATCAAGACGGGATTTAACGTAGGACTATAATAATACAAACAAAGCGTTGTGTAAACACCGCGTGCCGGCCGATTTAAAATGTCGCCGTGGTTTTTGCTCCTATTAGAGTCCCGTTAATCAGCGAAATCCAATCAATTCGCCTCGGTAGACAAATATTAAACTTGTCTATTTATTCTCCCTATCGTACACACTCGTGCCAATTGTAATTTTGATATGGCCTCTCGTTCGATCATTCGATAATCATCAGATTACACTCGATATTATTTTACAAAAACTATTCCGTCGAAATGCAGACAATCTAGACGGTCGCAAAGCAAACAACAATTATCATAATGAATCACATTTAATTTAGATACAATGTATTTTCACGTTGATACATACAATTTCCTGAAATAAATGCTGATAACGTCACCGAATCAACGTTGCACGTATCGATGCTATTATACACAGAAACTGTTTTCGATAAAGATCTGCTAGTCTCCCTGGCCGCCATCTTGTAACTTGTTTGGCCGTTAGCGCGTTGTTCGAGTGCAAGCAAGGTCCACGGAAAGCGAGACCGCGGAACGTCAACAAACGAATAAGTAGGCGAAGGAAAGTTTCGGTTCAGCTCGCACGGACTCACCGAGAGTGGTTTCGCTGCGAATGCAACACCCTGTATACACACCGCGTGCTCTTTTATCGCGGAAGAACAGGCAAGGTAACCGGTCGGTTTTTACTGCCGTTGGAATGTACTTCGATTCAAAGTCAAAGTCAACGATAACGTGATAAGGCCGGGAAGCGAATGACCGTAAGCCAATACAACGTCATATATCTCGTGTCTTTATCGTTCTATCTTTCGCCTTTCGTGTTCGCTAATAGCATGCTCTTTACGAGGGCCTCGCTGTCTGGAAAAGAGCACAATCTTCGGGCCGAACCATCGGAGTACCAAGAATCCATCGAATCAACTCCTATTCTCTTGTTTCATTATTTTACGTCGCTTTTTCAACTGCTATGGTTGTTAACCCTTAGCGGTCGAGTGGCGCCTCTACGGCGCCACTAAAAATTGCTGTAATATTATTTAAATAATTGTTTACACTATTAGATATGTCAGTATCTAACCAATTCCTACACATTTAAGTATTGTATGAGGTATTATATGTTGTTACATGATATTTGGTCCCCTCAGGGTTTCAAATTCATTTCCCCCTCTTTCCACTCACACCATCGCCTTTTCAGCGGGACCTACTGTTTATGGTGGGTTCCGAACCACCCTTTTGCCAACAACACGTGAAAAACACCTCGGGTGGGTCACTTTCCGGTTTTTTACCAGACGGTCACCCATCCTAGTGCCGTTCACGTTCCGCATTGTTTAACTTCGGTGATCTAAACGAGAACCGGTGCTTTCAACGGGACTACGGTTGTTGGCTTATGAGGTATTATATTAAGTTCATATTTATCAAATTTAACAATATTTATCAAATCTAACCAATTACTACACATTTAAGTATTGTATGAGGTATTATATCAATTTGATATTTATCAAATTTAAAAAATCATAGAGAATGGAAATATTGTAGGTCAGAAGAAACGTTTAATTTTCGAGTTAAAATAGCTCCTAAGCAAATGGTTAAACGACGGGACCTACAGTTTTAAGGTGGATTCCGAACCACCTTGGCACCACAGTTTAAAGGGGTACCATACCCATGGATTCTATTGTATTAAATCAGTGTTACCAACCCCGTAAGATAGAATCTGAGGGTGGTAACTCGATTTTTTCTCGATTTTTCTCCTACTTTGGATGCTCATATTATTAGATATAAACATAATCTCATTGAATCATGAGCTCAGGGCGCTGCGCTGAACCTTCCACTTTAGAATGGGCCTTCACACAGCTCAAAACATTCTCGTATAAGGAAAAACAATTGAATCCTGCAAACACTGTTTTTTTTGTGTTGTGTGTGCGCCATCTAGTCTACATAACTAAAATTGGCTCAAAACTTGTTCTCTAAATCACTCTACGTCCTTAGATTTGTTCTAATCTCTGTCTGTATGAACGAAATATGGGAAATCACGGGAAACAATTGTTTGACCTTATGCGAGCATAATTTGAGCTGCACAATGGTTCATTTGATAGAGGAAGGTTCATCATAGCCCGCTCTGGTCATAATTTAAGTCGAAAAAATCGTTTTGTGTTGGAAAAATACATGGGAACCTGAGGGTGGTTGTCTCGATTTTTTCCCCTACTTTGGACGCTCATATTATTAGATATAAACATAATCTATCTAAATCATGAGCTGGGGGGGGTATGATGAACCTTCCTCTATCAAATGAACCTTTGTGCAGCTCATAACATGCTCGTATGAGGACAAAAAATGGTTTCCCGCAAACACTGATTTCATCAACAAAACAGTGTTTGCAGGAAAGAATTGTTTGTTCTTATATGAGCATATTTTGAGCTGCACAAAGGTTCATTTGATAGAGGAAGGTTGATCGTAGCCCGCTCAACTCATGATTTCAGTAAAAAAAATCGTTTTGTATTAGAAAAAAATACATGGGAACCTGAGGGTGGTTGTTTCGACTTGTGTGCCCTACTTTGGACGCTCATATTATTAGATATAAACATAATCTATCTAAATCATGAGCTGGGGGGGGGGGGGTATGATGAACCTTCCTCTATCAAATGAACCTTTGTGCAGCTCATAACATGCTCGTATGAGGACAAAAAATGGTTTCCCGCAAACACTGTTTTCGCTTGTTTTTCTAGTAATATTCTAGTAATATCCATGAGTACGGTACCCCCTTAAATGGCACATGGAATATTTTCCAGAGGTGACGGCGTCGGGGATCGAACCCGCGACCACGGAGTCCGTAGGCGCGCGTTCCAACTCCTATTCCCATGGAACGAACGGCACATCGTTCCAAACTGGACGCTAGTAGTTTCCAGTTAAAGAGTTGTCCGGCTCGTGACAATCCTAAAGTTCGTAATCACGAATACAGACTTGCACGGGATAAATACCTAATTGCGAAACGTCGCGAGCCGCCGGCGTATACCGAATAAAAAAAACAACAATCAGCCTGATTCATCGTATAGCTAGCGTCCTCTATCATTTCGTGGAGACGTCGGGGAAGATGCACGCCGCTCGGAGACGTAAACAACAGTGGTGCGCATGCGCGAGACTCTTCCCTCCTGCACTCGTGCACTCAAGTCGTTTGGGGGCTGCATCTTTCTCCAACGAATCGTTGCACTCTTTCGGTCCCACGGACACGGAGCAACCGCCGCACCGTTTCAAAACGTACTCGATGGTGGCGCTGACCTTCATAATGGCGGCGATCAGCCCGGCAAATCGAGAATTCGTTTGCACGCGCAACTCGTCCGAGGACTCTTCCTAATGAATCCGCGGTCGATTCCAAAGAATTTCTCCGTCCTGCGAATGCAACGTTTCGTAGATTCTTTCAGGGAGAACCGGCGGATTGGAAACGGTCGAACATATCCTGGCGCAGTCTCATCGTGACTCACGGATGTTCGACGCTCGCCTCTCCCTCCCTTCAGCCCGCTCGAAACGATCCTCTTTCTCTGTTCCGCGTGTCGTCGACCCCCGTTCTTGCTCGGAAATTGCGCCGAATCGCGCGTTCCAGCGTGTTTCGCCGTGCATTTTTCGCCGGCTCGATTTCTGCGCGTTAACGACGCCGCACAATGGCGGATCTGTCGCTCGCGTGCTCATAAAACAGTAACTCCTTTATCCAGACAAAGAAACACGTGTCAACAGTCGTCGCAGACATCGTCCGCGACTTGTACACGTAGATTTTGCCGTCCATTGTAAGTGCGACAACAGGAAGTCCTGAAAAATACGTACATTCGTCTGCAACCATCGTTGAACCTTAGGACCTCCTCCCGAAAACAGCCTGTAGGTTTAACACGTTCACGACGGTGCTGCAATTTATGTTTCTCGCGTATTATGTTGTATGAGGCGTCGCCGAAACAATTCCTATTATTTAACATTCAAGTTTGAGCCACCGGAGGTACACGCCGTCCGATGGGACACTCGAGCTTGAGCCACCGGTGGTACACGCCATTGCGAATGCGTTAAGAACGAATTTCGCAGTGTAAGAAAGCAGGGTCCTAAAAATACATATGTAGAAGCGAGGATAATATCATTCGGTTGAATATTTTCGGAGGAAGCTGGCCGATGCGTTCAGGATTCCGTGAATCATTATGGATTTTTTTCCACGCGTCATCGGCCCGGCCATTTAAGTGGGCAGCCATTAGCGAAGCGCGGTTTATCGTGTCCCGGTGCCGTTGCTCCCGAAAAACTTTCTAATATCTCTAGGCCGACGAACGCGTGCTCCGGTGCAACATCCGCGCGTGGTTTTCGCCTCGCTTCGAAGCGGCGTCGAACACCATAACAAACCCATGGGTTCTTCACCGGCCACCCCGTATGTACTCGGTGTTCGCGCGTAAAGCATTCGTGTGTTCCTTCGAAGGGTCAACGGCCGACCCTCACCACACGCCACGGATCGACGCGCCAACACACAGAAGCCTGGTTTGTTTTGGTTTCCCGGGCGTTACCCTCGTGCTCCCCACTTCTTACCAGAGACTTCTCTCTCTCTCTCTCTCTCTCTCTTGCGTCGCGCGATTGCCTCCATACGGTCCCCTCTCTTTCTCTTTCTTTCTTTCTCTCCGTCCCTTCTTTACCGGGCACATCCGACGATGCCGCGCCGCTCTTCGTGAAAGCTATCGGCTCTTGTACCGACATGACGACGTCATCCCAAAATGGGAATTGACATCGAATTAGCGTGACGTCAGCCCTCGCGTATGCTGATATCGACGGGCGAGACCTTACGGAGGGAAGCTACCGGTGTGTTGCCTCGCGGAGGTGAATTCATCTAACTATTCGATTTTTAACCATTCTTGTAACTGTAGGATTCAAGAAGTCAAATGAATGATATGATCGTGAACATGAAATGCTTTAATATCTTATTTGAAATGCAACGAACACGATTAATGGAATTTTTCTGTTTGAGATTATATAGGTCTTTTCATTCTCACGCGCCGTACAAGATAAATCTAGGCGAAGACAACATTTAAAACAAAATTTTTTAAATGATTTTGGCGCCTAGGTTCCATTAATTGTTACTGCTACACTATTTGCAAAATATCAGAAAATCTATTTTTCGACGTTTCGATCTCCTTTTAGATCGTTTTCAAGAAAAATTATAAAAATTGCGTCTGTAAAATAATAATCCAAGATTAAGTTTTATACCGTGTGAATTTGAAACTAGAAGAAAAACTGTAACATACTTGCTTAGTGTGAGGGAAAATAAATTTTCCGTAATAAAGTTAATTAGCCACGTGCTTATGCTGAGACAGTATGTATGGTAATGAGGTTATGTGAATATACTTGGAAACAGAAAGTGTTATCGATCGATCAGATGTTGATCGATATTTGGCGTCGATTTCGGTAATAGGGAACCGATTTGAATTATTATTATTATTATTATTTTAAAAGGACCAAAGTCCTTTTATACAAATGTATGCAGTATTATATAATATGACAGAAAAGAATCTTAATCTTAAGTCTTAATAGAAAAGAATCTTAATCTTAAGCAAATATAGGTCCTATTAACGAATAGTACAGCGCAATAAATAAATAATTAAGGTGCGTAGTTCGCCTTTTATTGACAGACTTTCAACACGAGCATGTTACGAGCTGTGTGAGGGCTCATTCTAAAGAGGAAGATTGATCGTAGAACGCTCAGCTCATTATGTTTATATCTAATAATATGAGCGTCCAAAGTAGGGGAAAAAATCGAGACAACCACCCTCAGGTTCCCATGTATTTTTCTAATACAAAACAATTTTTTTTACTTAAATTATGAGCTGAGCACTCCTACGATCAACCTTCCTCTATCAAATGAACCTCTGTGCAGCTCCAAGTATGCACGTATAAGAATTGTTTCAGACAATTGTTTCTCGCAAACACTGTTTTCACCACAGATAAAGTATTAATGATTTCGGCGCAACGGTTCGATCAATTAAACACGATAAAGCAATTTTGCAAATTAATTTAAACTTTCCACGTTTCGATCCTTACGTGGAACATATTCGAGAAAGAAGAAAAACTGCGTCTAAAATTCTAACAGATAGAAACGGTTACGATACAATCAGATTACAACCTGTAGTCAAGATTAATTATTATATTACTCACTTGCTTTATGAAAATGTTAACACATTACCGACCGGTGATTATTGCATATTTTTGAAAAATGTATGGTACATGGCTAAATTTTCATTTAGCATTTAGTATGAACCAGTGGCGCACCCAGGGGGGGAGCCAGGGGGCCAAGTCCCCCCAAGAAAAAAGAAATAAAACACTGGAAAATTAGTTAAACCGTAGAATAGCTACTTCCTCTCCGATTCCGATGATATTTGGATATGTTATATGTAAAACTAAACATTTTGAACAACTTTTCCCTAAATATATAAGTAAATATTTGTGTCTACCGTTGACAGATATTTTTGCTAAAAAAGAAAAAAGGTCATTTTGTTCAGCTCGTCCCCCTCAAGATTAAATCCTGGGTGCGCCACTGGTATGAACTAATAAGTGACCCTCAATAACATCGTCTAATGGTTTCATTTAAGATTGCAATGTCAAAGAAAATTTCTATGCTTTTTTCTGGTACAGCAGAATTATTGAAAATCCTATTAATAGGCTTCCGGTCGGTAAAGTGTTAACATAGATATTTGGTTTTGTGGCACATTTTTACCCTTAATTTTTACCCTCAAAATCTAGTAATATTAAGGGGTTAGGTTACCCCCTTTAAAGAGCACGGCGTCGATCACGCGTGCGCGAAAGATCAAAAGAGAGTCGCGGCACGGTTGTTTCCTCGGAAACGAGCGTCGCCGGGTCGGGGAGAAAGCGAGAGCCGCGCGTGGAAAGCAAGTTGTTGCGGTGTGCAAGTAGTTTGGGATCGATTTTCGTGGCCGTGCTTCGTGTACGTCGCACCGGTTGCTCGCGCGTTCACCTAGGAACGGGAGACGGTGAATGCTCGATTCGTTGTTGCCGTGGTAGAACGCGTTTCCGAGTTGACACGTAGAAGCGATGAACGCGACGGGTGTTGCGAGACGAGCAGGCAGGGCCAGCCACCGAGGAGACCTTGCCTGGAATTTTCATTCGTCGAGCATACTCGGGGTCGGTCCGCGCGCGCGGATCATCGCATGCACGGTCTAATTATAAATGATTCAAGGCTCTGCTCGACACGGATACGGACACGCGTGTCGTGACTCGACGGCCGAGCTGATACGGGGGCAGGTTGAGGTGTCTTGCTCTATCGGGCTCCAGGCGACGTTCGGCTAAACTGGTTCCTTATTGTCACGCATCACCTCTCTTGTAGACTTTGCACGGACCTCTGGGATACGGCCGACGTGGTTTACTTCGGCTACTAACAGGGCTTCAGGCACTGCGTTTCATGGCTGCCATGGAAATCATCGACACAAATTTCCCTGACACGGTTTTCACCGAACGACATTTCAATGAATCCAGATTTCACCGACTACGTCTTTAATCGACAACGATTTTGACAAACAACGAATCTGATCGACAACGAATCTAAAATCGTTGATCAAATCCATTGTCGGTCAAATTCGTTGTTTGTCAAAATCGTTTGTGAAAACCGAGTCGAGGAATGTGTCGATGATTTCCATGGGACTTTCATTGGGAGTTTCATGGGACTTTCCATGAGAGTTTCATTGGGGTTTCTTTTACTTTTGGAACCCTAGGGCCCTCGTACTAAACGTGCGGATACTTAGGCCAACGTGGACCGTATGCTCAATGTTTACCAACATAGTACTTCTACGTCCAAACTGGAGTGTTCAATGTTTACAGTTGCTAAGCGGACACGAGGATACTAAAAGTAAACATTGAATAATGCGCATTCTAATGACCTCGGTCTGGACACGATGATACCAAATAAACACTGAATCCGTAAACAATGAATACAGATTATGTCTGCATGCGCAACCCCAAAGATTAAGGTGCTCAATTGAATAAAATACGGAGGAGTTAGTTGTATCTTGAAGCAACCAGGGTATGGGTACACAGAAGAGAATTAAACAATGATTTCATTTAAAATCAATGCAGAATATGTCTGCATGCGCAACCCTAAAGATTAAGGTGCTCAATTGAACAAATGACGGAACAGTTAGCTGAATCTCGAAGCAACCAGGGTATGGTTACACAGAAGAGGATTAAACAATTACTTCATTTAAAATCGATGAGGAATATGTCTGCATGTGCAACCCCAAAGATTAAGGTGCTCAATTGAATAAATGACGGAGGAGTTAGTTGAAGAATCTTGAAGCAACCAGGGTATGGGTACACAGAAGAGGATTAAACAATGATTTCATTTAAAATCAATGAGGAATATGTCTACATGCGCAACCCCAAAGATTAAGGTGCTCAACTGAATAAATGCCGGAACAGTTAGCTGAATCTCGAAGCAACCAGGGTATGGGTACACAGAAGAGGATTAAACAATGATTTCATTTAAAATCAATGAGGAATATGTCTGCATGCGCAACCCCAAAGATTAAGGTGCTCAATTGAATAAATGGCGGAACAGTTAGCTGAATCTCGAAGCAACCAGGGTATGGGTACACAAAAGAGGATTAAAAAATGATTTCATTTAAAATCAATGCAGAATATGTCTGCATACACAACCCCCAATATTAAGGTGCTCAATTGAATAACTGCCGGAGGATAAACGCTCAATGTTTACTAACATAGTACTTCTACGTCCAAACTGGAGTGTTCAATGTTTACAGTTGCTAAGCAGACACCAGGATACTAAAAGTAAACATTGAATAATGCACCTCCTAATGACCTCGGTGTGGACACTAAGATACCAAATAAACACTGAATCCGTAAACAATGAATGCAGAATATGTCTGCATGCGCAACCCCAAACATTAAGGTGTTCAATTGAATAAATGCCGCAACAGTCATCTGAATCTCGACGCAACCAGGGTCTGCGTACCCAGAAGAGTATTAACCGATGATTCCATTAAATTTTGCTACCCCAATCGCAGCCTTTTCTAGATCGCGATGATCGATGGTTTTCCAGATGTGCCAAAAATCCGAGTAACATATAAATCGTTTCGATTGTGAAACAGCGATGGCCGTGGTGGTCGAGTCTTCTCGGAAATCGACGCGTTCGTTCCACCCACAATGCATCAGCGTGGATCGTCGTTAACAGGTTGCATCGGGCACGGCGACGCGGCTGATACAACGACGGCCGATGTAATTGGTCACGGTCCCGTCCCATTGGCAAGAATTCTAAAAAAGGAACAGCCGCTTCGGCCAGAAGAAAGAGAGATGTAAATCTCGGGGACGGAGAGGAAGATTTCTCTCTTTCTCTCTGTGTTCTCGTGCGGTGTTCCGAGTCGGCAGGGATGAGTAAGCGAGCTGCGGGCAGGGTTGCCGGAGTTGCTAGAGTCAGTCCATGGGTGCATCGCGAACGATACGATGTTGCCGGTAGTATAGATAGCTAGATGGGGATGCACGCGCGTCGTCGTCTCTCGATCGCAACACGCCGGCCATCTACCCTAACGGCTGCCTCGTTTACCCGCTCTATCTCTCTTCCTCTTTACCTTCTCCACTCGTTCTCTTCTTCTTTTTTTTTCTTTTTCACGAAACGCGTCCACCAACACACGTTCGACCCTCGCAATCCACCGGGTCTGGAAGCCTCTTTGACGGCTAAACAAATCGCTCTGGAACTTTCGAACAGTACACACAAAAACACTGGGATTAACCCTTTCCAGCTGCCCGCGGCCCAGGTCCATTCAATTCCTCGCGTTTCTACTTTCTCCGCGAGATTTTTCAAACCTGCTCTCTTTTTTTACGAACAGGGCCTCCTGTTAGAACCTGGCATATAGTGGCTTGTTGAAACTGGTAAGCTGGAGCTTGCTGTACGTTGGTCGAAATTCTAGGATTACTAGACAAAGTAAATACAATGGGAGGTAGTAAGTCGATCATTCGATAATCACCAGATTACACTCGATATTATTTTACAAAAACTATTACGTCGAAATACAGACAATCTAGACGGTCGTAAAACGAACAACAATTATCATAATGAATCATATTTAATTTAGATACAATGTATTTACATATTGATACATATAATTTCCTGAAATAAATGATAACAACGTTCGACGGGCCTCCTGTTAGAACCTGGCATAAATAGTGGCTCGTTGAAACTGGTAAGCTAGAGCTTGCTGTACGTTGGTCGAAATTCTAGGATTACTAGACAAAGTAAATACAATGGGAGGTAGTAAGTCGATCATTCGATAATCACCAGATTACACTCGATATTATTTTACAAAAACTATTCCGTCGAAATACAGACAATCTAGACGGTCGCAAAACAAACAATAATTATCATAATGAATCATATTTAATTTAGATACAATGTATTTTCACATTGATACATACAATTTCCTGAAATAAATGATAACAACGTTCGACGGGCCTCCTGTTAGAACCTGGCATAAATAGTGGCTCGTTGAAACTGGTAAGCTGGAGCTTGCTGTACGTTGGTCGAAATTCTAGGATTACTAGACAAAGTAAATACAATGGGAGGTAGTAAGTCGATCATTCGATAATCACCAGATTACACTCGATATTATTTTACAAAAACTATTACGTCGAAATACAGACAATCTAGACGGTCGTAAAACGAACAACAATTATCATAATGAATCATATTTAATTTAGATACAATGTATTTACATATTGATACATACAATTTCTTGAAATAAATGATAACAACGTTCAGCGCCTCTTGTTAGAACCTGGCATAAATAGTGGCTCGTTGGAACTGGTAAGCTAGAGCTTGCTGTACGTTGGTCGAAATTCTAGGATTACTAGACAAAGTAAATACAATGGGAGGTAGTAAGGGTGATTAAAGGGGTAGGGTACCCACGTGACATTACTAGAATCTAACCAGAATCTAACTAGAGTTTGGGCCCAAAACAGTTTCGCGAGAAAAATCTTTTTGTGAACGAAAAATTCATTAGAATCTCCGGAATTTTTCTTCATTTTTTTCGCCTACTTTGGACACTAATATTACTTCATATAAACATCATCTAAAAAAAAACATGAGAAGAGCGCACTGCGTGTACCTTCCTCTTTCGAATGAGCCCTCACTCAGCTCAAAATATAAACATATGAGGACGTGAAACGACCCCGCGTAAACCCCTGTTTTGGGCCCAAAATCTAGTTAGATTCTGGTTAGATTCTAGTAATGTCACGTGGGTACCCTACCCCCTTAAGGGACGGAAGGGGTTCGATCCCCTTCACCTCTGGAAATACTCCATGTGCTCTGTAAACTATGGTGCCCAAGGTGGTTCAGACGCCACCTTGTAAAAACTGTAGGTCCCGTCGCGAAATAACTTCTTAATAAGAGTTCACAAAGCGACGTAAAATAAGTTTGAAAAGAAAAATACAAAGAGTGAGAGAGATAGCGCTATGGATCCCGGCTAATGCTGTCTCTCTCACTCTTTGTACCCCATGCCGACAGTGTGGTCTTCAACTCGGCCGTAAGACGGCGCAGTCTATCTCTATATATCTGTAGTCGTAACATAACCATGTATTTCTAACCTTTTCGTTTGATCCTACTACCGAGCATTTTGTTACGTTGCGATACATTCCAAAATGGTTCGCTATCATTCTAAAGATCATTGGTTGTCCCCAATTGGTGGACCGGGGTTCGAATCCCGTCGGGGTAAGAAATTATTTTTCTCCGTTCATTCTCTGTTTAAATTTTCGCGCCCCACTTTCCACTTCCGTTGCATCGACACGTCACGTATCCGTCCCGTCAGAAAATTGTTAACCTCAGCAAAGAAGTTTCACTTCAACAAAAGGGACTGAAGGAAGGGAAAGCGGCTGGGGGAACGAGAAAACAAACGAGGTATTTAGGCATGGAGGGAAAGAGATAGAGAAATGGATATGGAAAGTTTGCAATAAAGTATAGAAGAAGAAGGGATAGCCGGAAGACTGGACAGAGGGCATTGTAGTCCCGATAGCAAAAAAAAGGGGACAGTAGGGAACTGAGGAACTATACGGGGGTAACATTGACAAAGTAAATACAAATGTTCGCAATGACCTCTAGAATAAGAACATTGAAACGAGGAACACATTGGACATGTTCAATGTTTACCTAGCGCCTACATGTCCTGCTTGTTTCGAAGGTTTTAGGTGTCGCGTTGGCGGACCAAGCCGAGGACATCTAAAATAGAAACAGTGCCCGGAAAAGACACACGCTGGTTGACTTTCGTACCACGGTCGATTCCTCGCGAGCACAAAGCCCGTTTGTTTTCCGCTCCATCTATCATCCCGCGAGGTGGGGGGGGGGGAGGCCCGACTTTTGCCCGGGACCCGCTAAACGAAATTAAGCTGTCCCATTCATCAGGGGACACTTCAGATCTGGTTACCGCTGGTGTTCGCGCGCGATCGCACTCGAGATACGTTCACCGTAATCCACGAGGCTGTGATTATTAACGTACGCAACTGAAAGTCGACGAGTGCGAGCGAGCTAGCAGTAGAGGGGAAAGGATCGGCCACGCGTTGACTTCGCTTCTCCTTCGTTGTACAGAACGAAACAAACGGCGCGGTGGCGCAGCCTGTGAGCCGAGCTTCAGCTGAGAGCCAAGGCAAAGCAAAGGGAGAGCATTGCCTGCCAACCGGCATAGAAGGTCTGTGACCTCGGCAATGCCTATGCTACGCCGTACTTACGTCGCTGCTGCTGCTGTTGCTGCTGCTGCTGCTGCTGCTGCTGGTGCCCGCGTGTACCGTTTCAGAGGTGATGTCACGGGTAGAAAGGTCCTTGAAGAAGCCACTTTTCGACGGTTTTTTCCCCTCTTCCTGTTGCCAGCCGGCCGTTGAAAAATTGCTCCGTTACCTTGCTACAGTTTTTCCTTACCTTTGACAACCCGTCGTTCTGATAAGCGACGCTTAAACGACGCTCTGCGCAGCGTCCGTTCGCTGGGGTTTAATGGATGGACGGGTTCAAGAGGGACCAGCAGAGACGGGAAAGATGGACAAATTTGTTTCTATGGTAGCGTGTTTCTTGGAGTCAATGATTTTGAGGAGGGACATCAGTCGTAGGGTCTGCTCGGTGGCTGGCATCAAGGGTTGAAAATTGTGCTCGTAGAAATATCCCTCTTAAGGGATGGAGAAGATGTAACCAAAATGTTGTCTTTATTTGATAGTATTAATGTATGAATCTTTTTTGTTGAATTGGATCGACGGTTCAAAATGATTCTGCGTTGAAAGATCGAAATTTTTTGTTTACGGAGTACTTGTGGAATCGATGTCTACTCACGAAGAATTTTAAAGACTATATATCTTAGATAAAGGTAAAATTTTTTTCTCGATTGCACTTGAAATATATAATAAATTTATGATTTCGGCGCATATTATTATTATTATATACGGACCGAGGTCCTTTTATACAAATGTATACAGTTTTTACAGTATAACTGATAAAAACAAAAAGAAGACATAACAAAAAATAAAGAAAAAAGAAAGTCTTAACCTAAGTCTTAACTAAAATTTACAAAAGAATGGACCACGCAAAACTAAACAAATACAGGTATGATTAACAAATAGTATTACGCAATTTTGTTTTGAATGCCTGTAACGTGCCATTCAAAAGATCGATATTATTATAAAATATGTTCGAGCTAGCAATAATGCGATTTAATGGATTTATTACTCCATATGAGAATTTGGATTTCATCGTTTGAAATCCCGCTCTCGTTTTCAAAACACGTTAAGGTACGTAGAAATTGATAAAGTAAGTAGATATTGATCGAACCATGCGCCGAAATCATAAATTTATTATATATATCTTAGCTATGAAATTTGTTTTCAGAAATTCTAGCCTCCCACGTGTTAAAATGTAGCCTTCGTGTTTCCAGAGAAATTCTGTGGTCTCGAAAAATGGTGTCTCCAAAGAATCTAGTTAAAAAATAAAATAAAAATGTTTCCTCCTTCTTCAGGATCCTCCCAAGGGTTGCAAAAATGTTTTTCTCACCCCTTCGTGCCTGTCGAAATTTCTCCGAGCATTTCCAGCGTATTGTGTGCAGCGTTTAGTCAGTCTCCATCAATTAATCTCCCATCGGTAGTTAGCAACCGGCTAATGACATTCGAAATCGATAAAATCTTCAGCTGTATTTCACTGCGGTCTACAGCGGCAAGTCGCCTCGTGTCGATCGCGTCTCTCAGCGGGTATTGTGCAGCCGCGACACAATTTACAGCTACAATAATTTCGTTGTTTCCCGGCTTCTTAACACGTGTACCTGTCGGCGTACAAGAGAGACCGAGTCCTTGAGGGGCAACTTTCATGGAACGAGAACTAGGAGGTCGCGTTCTCCGAGCCGGAGATAATACAGTCGATCTCATAATTGGTGGCGCACACTTTCAATTCGAATCACTTCTGATGGACTAGTTCAGATGCGATGAAACTTTTGGAAAACCTGCGGTTAGTCTGAATTACCAAAAGAAATATTAATTGATTCACCAGCGATTCAAAATAGTAAGAATTATAGTTTTCTTGTTACTTTTTTATTCTATCATTCGGTGATTGTTAACATTTCATAACTCCATAATTAATTTACTACGACTACTTTAGATGCGATGAAACTTTTGGAAAACTTGCGGTTAGTCTGAATTACCAAAAGAAAGATTAATTGATTCATCAGGGATTCAAAATAGTAAGAATTATAGTTTTCTTTTTACTCTTCTATTCTATCATTCGGTGATTGTTACCATTTTATAACTCCTAAATTAATTTACTACGACTAGTTTAGATGCGATGAAACTTTTGGAAAACTTGCGGTTAGTCTAAATTACTAAAAGAAATATTAATTAATTCATCAGGGATTCAATATAGTGAGAATTACAGTTTTGTTTTTACTTTTTTATTCTATCATTCGGTGATTGTTACCATTTCATATCTCCTAAATTAATTTACTACGACTAGTTCAGATGCGATGAAACTTTTGGAAAACTTGCGGTTAGTCTGAATTACCAAAAGAAAGATTAATTGATTCATCAGGGATTCAAAATAGTAAGAATTATAGTTTTATTTTTACTCTTCTATTCTATCATTCGGTGATTGTTACCATTTTATAACTCCTAAATTAATTTACTACGACTAGTTTAGATGCGATGAAACTTTTGGAAAACTTGCGGTTAGTCTGAATTACCAAAAGAAAGATTAATTGATTCATCAGCGATTCAAAATAGTGAGAATTACAGTTTTATTTTTACTTTTTTATTCTATCATTCGGTGATTGTTACCATTTCATAACTCCTAAATTAATTTACCAATTTAATTGACATTTCCAGCAGATGTACCTACAACTTGTATCAAGCTTCACAAACAGATTTGTTAAATTTCTTATAAAAGCAATTTTTTCCAATATTTTTCAGAAACAGTTGTTCCGATTGAACGTGTGCGCCATTAATTATGAGACCAACTGTAGATAGAGAGCTTTGTTGCTCGATAGAATCGCGTATCGCTAATTTGTCACCGTGGAACGTGTTATTATACCGTTTCCCGAACCAGTTCGGGTACACGTTATGCAAATGCCACGCGGTGGTGCACAAACGCTCCCGTTCATGAGCGTGGTGGCTCGCCTCGCGAGAAATAAACCCGGTGGCAAATCGTTGCGAAATCGTTGAAAGTGCAGGAGGAAATAATCCATAGGCCTAGACGCATACTT
Source organism: Lasioglossum morio (assembly GCA_916610235.2). Taxonomy (NCBI): domain Eukaryota; kingdom Metazoa; phylum Arthropoda; class Insecta; order Hymenoptera; family Halictidae; genus Lasioglossum; species Lasioglossum morio. The sequence continues at coordinate 3,007,694 of OU744323.1, forward strand.
AATAACAGGTGTCCCATTTTCGTTCGAACGGAATTAGCATAGAGGATATAGGTGTAGCAGCGACTTGATTTTTTTGCTGCTGGAACACGTTCACTTTTTCGCGAGACACTATCTAATCGTTTTGCAGAAAACCGTGAATCAGCAGCGATATTCGTGGGTTGCTGCGCACACGGTTAATCGACCGCCGGTGTTATCGACCTCACCAAACTGTCCTCGACGATCCTTTCCGATCCGTGCCTCACTTTACTTCGATTCTTTTCTTTCCTCGAAATTCTGGCTGGTTTTAATTCTTAATTCGTTTTGAAAATTGTCTGCATCAATCCTAAGACACAGAAGCTACTTATTTTAATCGTTCTTAAATTCTTTTTAGACTCGTATATCTTTTATAATTTTTATTTGAACAAAAATCATACACGTATTTCAAACACTAATGAATGTATACGAAATACGAATGTATAGAAAAGGTTCAATAGGTTTATAACAAAAGTTTAATGTTCTCGGCGCTACATACGCAAAGAACAATTTTGCAGATTATCGCATAATCATCGACGTTTCGATTCTAGTTTGAATCCTTTTCAAGATGTATTTGCATTGCCTCTGTAAAAATATATATTTATTGTTCAATAGGTTTTTTGGAAAAAAATCCTAAAAATCGCGTGCTGAAACGGCCTCGAAACAAAAAAACATACATGACTCGCATAATGGTCGATTATTTTCACTTGAAAAAAGAAAATCGTACACGTAGCGGAAATACCAATGAATACGTGTGGAAAATCCCAATGCAAAAGGTTCGACATTTTTAAAAACAAAAATTCGTAAAAATTCGTGCAAAATGTCCTCGAAAAGCAGAATTGCACCGAATAAAGAGAGCAACACGGGGCCGGCGAATGGATAATCAGGACCACGAGGGCCGTGTTGCATCGTTCCAGGATCAATAGCACGTGATCGTGGTACCGGCTCTCGGTGCAAAGTGCTCGAGCAGAGCCGGTATAAACAAAGAACCGCGCGCGCAGCGAACACACGCCGGACGCCTTGCATCGATTTTCCCTCACGCGGCTGTCACGCGACAGAACAGTACGAAAGGACGAGAGGAAGAGAGAGAGAGAGAGAGCAAAAGAGAGAGCAAGAGAAAGAGAGAGAGAGAGAGAGAGAAAGAGCGTGAGCTACGTGCACACGATTCACGCTACATCGCATCGACCGGCGAACTGTAAGACGCCGTCGGAAGATGCCTGAAATATTTGCCAAAATCCTCTCTCGTCCCTTTAAAACCGAACCACTCCGTGTCCGCTCTTTTGCATCATCCTCTCGCCATCGCGCTATCAGAAAACTAGAAAGTTGCAGCGTCTAGAAACTGTGAAAAATGGAGATGCTATAGATGAAAATCTCATTCATATATTTAACATTCTTTCAGACTAGTGGATGTAGAAAATTGCTAGGTCGGTGATCAAATTGTTGCTAGATCATGGATCTCTGGATAAACAGTTTTCGTATGAATTGTTCGGAGACCTTTCCATTCAATTGAATAATCATGAAGATTTCTCCATAAATTTATTTACAGATTATTTCCACGATTCCAGTCATTACTATTCTATGTGTTCAAACAATTTAACAGAAGAAATTCAATGAATATCTTGTCACCATGATTACACTGTGTAATTTGAACAATAAATCTGTTATTATAAGATTTTACGTGTTCAAACAATTTAACAAAAGAAATTCAATGAATATCTTGTCACCATGATTACACTGTGTAATTTGAACAGTAAATCTATTATTATAAGATTTTACGTGTTCAAATAATTTTACAGAAAAAAATTCAATGAATCTCTTGTCACAATGACTACACTGTGTAATTTGAACTATAAATCTATTATTATAAGATTTTACGTGTTCAAACAATTTAACAGAAGAAATTCAATGAATATCTTGTCACCATGATTACACTGTGTAATTTGAACAATAAATCTATTATTATAAGATTTTACGTGTTCAAACAATTTAACAAAAGAAATTCAATGAATATCTTTTCACAATGACTACACTGTGTAATTTGAGCAATAAATCTACTATTATAAGATTTTACGTGTTCAAACAATTTAACAGAAAAAATTCAATGAATATCTTGTCACCATGATTACACTGTGTAATTTGAACAATAAATCTATTATTATAAGATTTTACGTGTTCAAACAATTTAACAGAAGAAATTCAATGAATATCTTGTCACCATGATGACACTGTGTAATTTAAACACTAAATCTATTATTATAAGATTTTCCTTAGATAAAACGAGGAAGACATGATTACTATTATATTATGAACACTAAATCCGAACGTTAAAGTTGCATTCGATAGCGCCAAAAACGATTAGTGAAGAGCTGAAATAAAACGAAGAAGATATGATTATGTAGTATTATATCATAAAACGTTTTGAAACTTGTTAAACTAAAGATTCCGTGCGGTTTTGTTTTTCAGGCGAACGCAGCAGTGGTGTTCAAATGCACTTGGCCCGGCTGTTTGGAGATCAAAGCGACTGTCGCGCTTATCGAGGAACATGTGCGCCAATCACACTTGGGGTAAGTAGTCTTCGTCGCGTCGCAAAGACGCAACAAGTCTTCGCGAAAATCGCGGGTCGCAGCGACGCGATGCGCGCGGTTCTAGCGTAGTATCGTGACCGGTTACAAGGCCGTCGAACGATTGACCTTGAACCAGCCTCGATAAGATAAATTCGAGAGTCGATCAACACCGGATTTCGCGGCGCGCGCAAACAAAACGCTTTTGAAACATTGAAGCGGCGTCGTCATTCTCACGGCGACTTGGATAAAAGAAATAAGTCCACCGTAGTTGTAACGTCGAATCGTATGATTTTTAATAAAATCATTTTACACAGGAACGAGTCGTTGAACTACCGAAATTTATTTAAGAAAACGTCTCTGTAAACAGTGGAACTATTATTATCAGTAGACAACGTACCTCTATGAAAAAATATAAAATTTCTTTTCTAATATGTTTAATAGATTGAATATAACATTTTACGTTTTTACTGTTTTAACTGACAGCTGGTTATTTTTGTCACAAATGAAGTATACCCGCTAGGTAGTAGTTGTAAACAATAATTGTATGAATCATTTACTACGGTGGTGTATTTGTAAAAAACGAGGAACTGATAGCTACTATTTTAATTTTTATTTGAATTTTTTTATTAGACGAAGAATAATGAAGATCCGCTGTCCAGTGGTTAATAATATATAATAATAATATACGATGATATACGTATCATAGGTAATGAGCGACACAAGATAAATGGTTTGAAGTCAAATGAATTTGGTTTTGAGAAATTCTCGTATTCTGTAAACAGTGGAACTATTATTATCAGTAGACAACGTACCTCTATGAAAAATATGAAGTTTCTTTTCTAATATGTTTAATAGACTGAATATAACATTTTACAGCTGGTTATTTTTGTCCCAAATGCATTATACCCGCTAGGTAGTAGTCGTAAACAATAATTGTATGAATCATTTACTACGGTGGTGTATTTGTAAAAAAACGAGAAACTGATAGCTACTATTTTAATTTTTATTTGAATTTTTTTATTAGACGAAGAATAATGAAGATCCGCTGTCCAGTGATTAATGATATATAATAATAATATACGATGATATATACGTATCATAGGTAATGAGCGACACAAAACAAATGTGTTGAAGTCGAATGAATTTGGTTTTGAGAAAGTCTCGTATTCGCAGGCCGAAGAAATCGAAGGGCCAGGAGAACGAAGAAGACGACTACATGTCTGACCACGAAGAGGAGTTCTACTATCAAGAAGTGGCAGTGGATCACATGAGCTCGCCGCCAACGTTGTCGCATCGGGACATGGCCAGGCCACCTCACGAGGATCCGGAGTATCAAAAACAGCTTCGTTTGGAGGCTGCCACCGCTACAAACAGCAACAACACCGAGAACGTGATGGTGGGAATCAAGGAACGGAACACCACGTTCACCATTTCGCAAACACCGGTACGTATACGCACCGCGGCTAACGTTACCCTTCGCTGGCTACGCTAGCTGACAACGAAATGTGGATAGCGGGACTACCGAGAGCCGAGCTGTACGCATTCTACCGACCTGGTCTACCGTGCATCCGATGCAACGGTTAGGCGGAATCCACGTTAGCTATCTTGCTCCCAGTACCGAGTTTAAAATCTTATCAAACATACAATATAGTACAAAATCCGCAATCCTCTTTTCGAAATCCTCTTTCCCCATGTTTTTACTATGCGCACAGTTTTTTTCGGGTTTATCAGATTTAGCGTTGAAGTGTTTTCTTTTTTTTATAAGTACTTAAATGGCTGAGAGGAATATCAATTGCGTGGCTGAGGGTTGGAACGGGTTCGCAGCGTTCTTAAATGAAAATTAAAAAGATAAAATTAAGATATTTATCCAGTGATACCTTGTTGTTATAAACCTCTACGATATGTATTCCTTTATATATTATTTTCGGGCTTATCAGATTTAGCGTTGAAGCGTTTTCTTTTTTTATAAGTAAATGGCTAAGGGTAATATCAATTGTGTGGCTGAGGGCTGGAACGGGTTCGCAGGGTTCTTAAATGAAAATACAAAGATAAAATTAAGATATTTATTCAGTGATACCTTGTTGTTATAAACCTCTACGATGTATTTTTGGGTTTATCAGATTTATCGTTGAAGTGTTTTCTTTTTTTTTATAAGTAAATGGCTGAGAGGAATATCAATTGTGTGGCTGAGGGTTGGAATGGGTTCGCAGCGTTCTTAAATAAAAATTCGTTGATAAAATTAAGATATTTATCCAGTGATACCTTGTTGTTATAAACCTCTACGATATGTATTCCTTTATATATTATTTTCGGGTTTATCAGATGTAGCGTTGAAGTTTTCTTTTTTTTATAAGTAAATGGCTGAGAGGAATATCAATTGCGTGGCTGAGGGTTGGAACGGGTTCACAGAGTTTATAAATGAAAATTCTAAGATAAAATTAAGATATTTATCCAGTGATACCTTGTTGTTATAAACCTCTACGATATGTATTCCTTTATATATTATTTTCGGGCTTATCAGATTTAGCGTTGAAGCGTTTTCTTTTTTTATAAGTAAATGGCTAAGGGTAATATCAATTGTGTGGCTGAGGGCTGGAACGGGTTCGCAGGGTTCTTAAATGAAAATACAAAGATAAAATTAAGATATTTATTCAGTGATACCTTGTTGTTATAAACCTCTACGATCTGCATCCCTTTATACATGTATATTATCAATGCAAGCTTCTCAATATATGGAGACAAAGAAGAGGCGCCTATGTGTTGAAAATATTCTAGATCAGACGAAATTAGTCCGAGTTCAGTGAAAACATGTTCGAGTGCAAAGAGTTAACAGTCGTTGCTGTACGAATACTGATGAAATAATTTCGTCAAGAGCTAAACAACTCGCGATTACGACTAATTTTGTTGGTTTTTTGTTTCCGGCAGGGTACACCGAACAAGCACCTGAAGCTGTCACCGCGGCCGTACCAGACGTACCAGCCGAACATGAACCTGCTGACAGTGTCGACGGGCAAGATGCCGTCGTCCCCGCGCCGGGTTCGCGGCGAGACGAAGAAGTGCCGCAAGGTGTACGGGATGGAGCACCGTGACCTCTGGTGCACGCAATGCAAATGGAAGAAGGCCTGCAGCCGTTTCGGTGACTAGGCCAAGCGACCGCCCCGTTCGTACGTTCGCGGGCGGAGATTGTCGCCGAGCCGACCCCAGAGTTTGCCAATGCTACGTTAAACCGTTTACAAAAATACCAAGATAAAGAACAAAAAAAAACCTGAGAAACCACAGCGCAACCGAACTAACGAAACAAAAAACAAACCCGAGAAAAGAAAACATAAAAGAACTTCTATCACCAACTGCCAATTGCCAATTGTCAATCGTCGTCGCCGTCGTCGTCGTCGTCGTTCGAGTAGAGTTCGTCGATGACGGATGATGAGGCAGGACGAGTAATCGAACGTCGACGTCGCTGCCACCGAACAGACACCCTATTTATCGTCCACCATCTTCCATAACGGTCTCTCACTCTCTCTTAAACGTACATTCACCGTCCCCTGTCTCACTCACTCGCACACACACACTCTCTCTCTCTCTCTGTTCATTCATAAATGATAGAAGAAATGAAAGAGCCGTGGACACACGCGAAAAGCCGCCTCTCGCAACCCTACTTTGTTTCCCGAGCGAGAGACCAGAAAACCCCATAATCGAGGGCTGAAGATGGCCGACTAAAGGGGAGCGCGATTTTCTGCGGAGAGCGCGAAAAACGTCAATCCCATGACGGATGGCGGACGGTTTAGAAGGGCCCAGGATATACTTGAGCGCCGGAAGGAAACAACACGTGGACTTGAAACACATTCACAAAAACACGATTCAACACTGGATGATGATATAGGGGCTCGTTGAACGATAACCCCCCTCCTTACGGTCGCTCGTCGCTGGCACTTGGCAAACTCCGCTAGGGTCTCTCTCTCTTTCTCTCTCTCTCTCTCTTTCTCTTTCTTTGTTCTCCTCTTTTCTAAACGTAATCGAGAGACGGAGACGAAGAAACGGGATCTTCTTGTCGAATTAGTAGATAGCGAATTATTGGCGTGGCGAGGAACGAGGCGTTTCTCTTTTTTCTTGGTAAACTCTATCTTTATCTCTGTCTTTAAACACCGAACCCACGAAAACGAAGCCGCGGGACACAGCCTCGTTCCCCCAGCCGGGTTCACGCCGTGAATGCGAAGAAGAAAATCGTTGCTGTATTTTGTTCTTGCGAATTGCGGCTAGAAGCGTCGCCGGGGACACGCGTGTGTCCAGCTTAACCCTGTGCATTCGAAGGTAGAACGATTGTGGAGTCCATATTCGATGGAAGATGTTGTCGTCGAACCTTGCTAGTCTCCTTGGGTGTTTTACTATGTTTTTAAATGCTTTATCTGCCGATGATTGTTTGATAATTTTAAGTATTCGAGTGAAATTCTATGGTCCACTGCTGAGGATTTTGGAATCGATCCTCCGTCAGCAATCGGTTCAATTGAAAAGGGTAGGAAGATTGAAGAGGGTCAATGTATTATTTTCAATCGATTGAAACTACCAAAGAGAAACGAAATTGCTATCTGCTTCCAGTTCGTTGCAAGCAACGAAGACAATATTTGTTTAGCATCAAACTCGGCAGTGTACCTACAACGTCAATTAGACTGCGAATCGTGTGTATTTATAGCAAAAACTGAATCGATCAGATGGGAAACAGTACGTGAAGAAATACTGTTGCATTACTTCCAGCTTTATACAATTCTCGTGAAAAAGAAGTGAATGTCCACGTAGCTTGACAGATAATGCAGTATTTATTTTGCATAAAAGTTCGCAGTTTATCATGTTGCAATTCGACGCTTGTTACAGCAAAGTGAAATGAATGTCCTCGAACAGCAAGGTTCGACTTCCGAGCGGTTTCAAGGAAGTTCGGTGAACGTTGTTTCCGATGATAGAATGCAAGTGTGGACTCTGAGACTCGCGAGTCGAGTGCAAAGGGTTGAAAGGGGCGGGTACACGCGCGGGTCCTTTCGCGCTTAAGGTTCCCGAACCGACTCTTAGGTCATTGCAATAGGTCTTCCTTCGTCCGACGAGGGAGCGTGGACCAGCATCGAAGCAAAACGTGGTCCGGCTCTCTCAGGTCGCCGAGAAAACTCGAGAATGAATAACTCGAAGACACCGTACCCGAGGGGGCGGGTCGCCGGTTACCCTTATTAGACTAAATCCCTCTTGACGGTGTCATGGCGGACGGAAACGTATGTCCCGGACGAACGGAAGAGGAAGAAGTTGGCCGACGTTCTTCCCGACGCGTCGGAACGACGCAGGCGTGCGACGTCGCGAACGAAACGGGATCTAGGAAATATTTTTGCGTCGACGAGCAGAGAGCTAATTGTGATATTTTTCTCTAAATTTTATCGGATATTAAAAAAGAAAATCGTGAGCCGACTCGAGGCTGACGGCAATACGGAAACGCCGGGTGATAAAAACGGAAACGAAACAAAAAAAAAAAAAGAAAATATAACCGGGAGGGGGTGGGGGTTGGGGCGTGCGAAATAAAAGAAGGGGGGGGGGAGAAATAGAAACAAACGAGGAAACAAAATTTTATACACCAATTATTATACTGCCAGATAAACGTTATTTCAAACGAAAAGCGAAAAACGATGAAAACGGAAAAAAATGGATGAAGAGAGCACGAGCGAGGCGGAATTCATGTGAGAACGGTATACATCGTTGTTCGATGTGTATGGCGGACATGACGCCGTTTTTTTGTTTCGCGTTTCGAGAGCACGCGTCGCCGTGTGTCACAAGGCTTTCTTTTCTCGCTAGCCTCCATCGACGACCTAAGACCGTGTTCGCCGACGAAAGACACTACACATACAGGCCTCGCAGTTGAATCGATCGATAACACGAATCCTCGTGATCCATCGGACCCGCGTGGATCTGCGTGCGTACGCGTGGACGAGTCGCGACAGCTTTGCTCGGCGATCCCCCCTTTACGTCTCACTTCAATGAAATACTCGCACGGTTTTCTCTTCTTTCACAGAATTCGGGGAGACTGCGAGAGCTTATCGAACAACGAAGATTGTTTCCTGTTGGCTAGCTGCTCGCTGATGTCGCGAGAAAACGCGTTGATATGGAGGAAACATGCGGGAATGATACTGCGCTTGTAAAAGATATGGGAGACTGATTGGCTGACGATTGTCTCATTGTGATCATCGGAGAGAATGAGTGCCATTAAAGACGTGACGTTAAAGAAGGACCATTGCAATACTTCTGGAATTATTACAAATTTCTTGATACAAGCCAAAAACACGTTCTCGTCGAACTTCTATTTAGAAAATTGTACTTCTGCAGAAAAATCCGCAGATCTAACGATGTTTTCTCGTGGCTGACGATTCAGAATTGTTACAAATGCAAAAGGTGAAATCCTGCAACCAGGAGATCCTTACAATTACAGAGTTATTATCGCACACCTTCAACCAGTATTTCAAGCCGAAGAGACATCAGCGAGAAGCGAGACTGGCGCGAAAATGAAATGGCTCCCTTGCGTCTCGCGACGTTACAGGGCAGGAGGGACGTTAAGGGGTGGATTGCCTTGGATTTAATGCGACCACGTGAACACGCCCTCAGGCTGGGCGCTCCCGAAAGCCGACAACGTGCTCCTTTTCTCGCTTTCGATCGTCCGCGCGACACGAACGGATCGTTTCTTCGCGAAGAAAAGTAATGAAAGAAAGAAACCGATTCCGGAGACGATCGGTAGCGAAACGAACCGAAAGAAACCGACGGGCAGGAACGTGGCGACGACCGTAGACACGTTTTGTTTGATCTCGATGGACTTTTGCGACACGAGGCAGCGGCGCTGAATCGACGCGCGCGTCTCACAATGCTGCCGTTCCGTCGTCAAATTTTTTAAACGATTCTTTACGATTAATAGAATTAATTAATTGATTAGCTGCCCCGCTATCGTTAGAATTATTGTCGGCCGTGTTTTATTACGTTAAGCGTGTTCGCGTCGTTAGCCAACGAACGCGCGAACGATAAATTCGAAAGGGTATTTCTTTTCACGAGTAGATGTAAATTAATGTACGTTGTAGAACCGATTTTTGTTTTGTTTCTCTCGGACCCACGACCCGGGGACCTGACTCCCTTTCTCTCGTGGCGATCGATGCTCATTTTCTAGTACAATTTTAACCGCGTATAACACGCTCCTCGTGTTCTTTCGTTTTTATTTTGTGTCTTCTTTTCTCTCTCTCTCTCTCTCACTCTCTCTCTCTCTCTCTCTGCCTTTCGCGATCGAACTCTGTGCCGATTCTGTTTCATTGAATACTCGATCGTTAGGGACCGTCGATCGGTAACGTTACAGCAAGCCTTCGATCGTTACAAAGCGAAAATTGAAGAATCGAGTGAGGAACTCTCTAGGGAAGCATAAACGAAGTATAACGCTTCGACGGATTGAATCTGAAATCATGAATACAGTGTGATTTTAACTACGTACTAATATCGGTTATTTTTAATGTTCTTTGTAGAATTGTATATTTGAAGTCTGTTCTTTTAATCGTGGAGTACAATATTTATTTACCTCTGTTGAAAGGTACTAATTCAGTCTTTAGTTTATACCGAGGGTATTATTAAAAGAAGAATCAAATTTTTATTTAACAGCGATTCTTTTTCATTTTACTACATCGATGTATATTTTCATAATGGAATTTCTGTTCTTTTAACTGTAAAGTACAATATTTATTTACCTCTGTTGAATTGATCAAATACAATTTTTCATTTATACCGAAGATATTCGAAGGGAGGAACGAATTTTACTCAGCGGCGATTCTTTCACTTTTTTCCTTCACGAAATCATTGTTCTTTTAATAGTTAGAAATATGGTCCAGAAAATTCGCCTAACAGGACCGAGAAAGCAACGAAGTCGAAATCCTCGGAGCGTTATAATTCGCGTATAATTGACATTCGGTTTTCACCGAGCCAAAGACGTCGCGTCTCCGATCACTTGTATCCGAATTAATCTTTGGATCAGCGACGATCCAGAAAAATTCGAGGAAGACGACAAGATCGCAATGAATCGAAGTAGCAGTTCGCACACGGGTTTCCGCGTTGTCCACGTACTTAGTAGCAAGGTTGTTCTACTCGTTCGTTTGTTTTTTTGCGATCGGTTTTGCAGTGCTAATCGAACGACGATCGAGTTAGCATGAAACGGTTCGATTAGTATTAAAAACGTCGATGTGAACCGCGTGCTCGATCGAACGCAAGAACCAGTACACAGCCGAGAGTCGAACATTGTTGCAATAAACGATCGGACATTGTCGGACGATTTAAGGAGAAAAAGCGATAAGAAAAGTTGCTAAAAAAAAAAGAAGAAGAAGAAGGTGTAAAGGAGGATGAAAGGGGTAGAGAAGGTCGCGAAAGCGAGCGTGTATAGGATAGAAAGTAATTGCCGTCCAAATAGGTTCCTTCTGTAGGTCAAAATTGCCATTCGATGTGGCTTCTGGGTTGTGCAGTTACGGCTGGCGACAAAATCCTCCCGGGACACCGAACAATGGGAAATATCACAATCATTCGATGATCGACTGTTTAGAGAATTATTTTATCGATTGATTTTATCATTATTGTTCCGTTAGATGCGAGAGAATCGCTCGGACAATGTTGAATGATTTTTACCGAATTTTTGCTTCAAGTATGCTTATAGACGAATCTACAATGAATCCATTTTATTTATTGACAAGTCGACGAAACTGTACCGGAGAGCCTCTTCCGCCGTTTTGGCAGAGTGTTCGTTTGAAAAGCGAACTTCTTCAGGGTACAGTCAATCAGTTTTATAGAAAATCATTCAACTGTTCTCGTCATTTTTATCCTGTGATTTACGACGATGAATATGTACACCAAGTCCGGATAGTTTGTTTTCCCGGAGGAATCGTCGCCAGAGTAACTGGGCACCGAATCCTTTTCTGTCGAAACGAGTGTCGAAAGCGAAGAGAATTTTGGCGGACATTCAACTCGAAGAGCAGACGAACGGACAGACGGACGAGACAGACTTCGAAGACGGATAAAACAACTTGCGAGACAGACAGATAGACGGACACAGTCAGACGGACAGGCACCACGCGGACATTGCGCAGTACAAGGTTAACGATAGTGCCATTCGAAATGCCAAATATTCTCTCCGGCACTTTAGCCGCGAGGTTACATTCGAGGAAAAAGGAGAAATATTATAGAGAACCGTGCGAACGGGTGAAGAAACGGCGAATTTACACATCTTCGCTTCGGATGAAACGCGAAGCGTGAAGTAAAATAAAAAAATTATATTGGTACTATTAAATTCCTTCAATCTTCGTGGAACCAAAGTGGAAGAACTTTTCTTTGACTTTGGATGAAAATAATCTTGGTGGCCGAACGATCAGGGGGATAATATATATTCATGTTTTAATTTAAGCAATTTTGCAAATTAACACAAAAATTGTCAACGTTTCGGTCAATTGTTTAGACCATTTTCAAGAAAAAAGATTTTTCGTATAATTGCGTCTGTAAAAACGATTGAATTAGTATAAATTATGTTCAACCCGATAACAAATAATTAAAAATGTTTTAAGTACAAAAGACCACATACTTGCTAAGTGAATTAACTATTTTGAAACTTTGAAGACTTTAAGACACATGTTGATTCCATGGTTGCAATGTACAGAATGATGAAACAGACGTTAGTGTTCTTCAAACACAATCAGAAAGCATCGATCGTGCCTTTTTTTCTTGAAAATGGTCTAAATACTTGACCGAAACTTTGGAAAATTTTTGTGTTAATTTGCAAAATAGCTTAAGCAGTAGTCGAACCAGCGCGCTGAGAACATGAATATATATTATTAACAAGTTGTCGATCGAGATCATGGAAACAGATCAGGGGGATGTATCTTATCCGAAGCGAAGTGTGTAAAAGCTCGCCGGAAGCAACGCAAGGTGAGAGCCCGAATAGAAACGGACGTTGTGTCGATCAGAAGAAAAAGAGAAGGCGAAAGCACGCGCGCGAGAGAACAGGAAAGCGAACACGTGAACTTAAAAGATTCGTAACGGAAGCTTTACAGACTTAAAGATACCTCAGGTTTACTTCATAACGGAAACAAACTGGTGGGCCGTTCTGATCGAAGCGAAGCCGAGTGCCGAACGTCTCCCTTTCGCACGCGTACACGCATCGTAGAAGAAACGCCGTTGAAACGGCGGCGCGCGTGTAAAGAGTAGGAGGCGATTCGATCAAGATGGCCGACCGTATAGGCACTGAAATTATATTTCATACGTATCTTCGTGCGAAGTGAACGTCAATATATTACTTAGTCGAATTCGTTGCATCGAGTCGAATGGGACTCGCGTTATATTGTATAAATAAAATATATCTATATACCGCATTTAAATAGGTCGCCTGAAAACGTTCAAACGCCGGGGACAAATCTAGGCCCAATTAACCGTGTGCCGACTATCCTCCGAACGACAATAGCTAATTACGTCGTGAATCTCGCGTCTGCAGTATTGCCGGCGCCGTGGGGATATGAAATCCGATCGAGCGATCCGACGATTTCTCCCCTCGATCTCCTCTCCGCGCCGCGTCGAGATCGCGAATCGACGGGAGCGAAACGGAACAAACATGAACTCGAGGTTCGTCAGACCTGCCGTTTCATAGGATTACTCACTATCACGGGCTGGGAAATGAGTGGTTTATTCATTGCAAAGCTGTAATCAGTCAGCTGGACACCTGTACAGTGTCCTCTTCAGCGTCCACCGACGCTGAACTCGCGGTCTTTCGAGCGTCGATCGAAACAACGGTGTTCGAGATCGATTATAATATGCTTCCCGGAACGCATCTTCTTTATTAGAAGAACCAAGACGCTGACTTCTAACGCCAGTAACTGCCATCGCCGCGTTCTTTTACCACTGTGCTGTGATTTATCAGCAACGGGAAACGTGGGAGACTCCCCGGGCCTTGGACACCGCTGTTTCGAAAGATGCTCAGGCTTTGTATTATAGAGAATTACGCGCGTTTGTTCCGTTCCTGTTTGGAGAGTGCCACGAGCGGGCAAAGAGTGGTGTGATCGACGAGCAACACTGCACCGCCGCGACGGCCCGAGCATAGTCTGCCCGTTCTATTAACCGAATACATATTATAAACTCGATCGATTCGACAAGCGAGCCGATTAGGGGCGATCCAAATTGATCCTGTACAACACGGTGTACGGGAGACACCGAATTCCGCACACCGATTTCTATATGCGTTTAATTAAATATATATAGAAACGATATCGAACGCCAACGGAGACATCGATCGCCCCGTATTTATCAATCTTGTAGGGCTCTGTCCAGATCGCCGAGATTTCGATGATAGAAAAAAAAATGATAAAACTGCAGAAGATGAATGAACATATTGAATACGGTGACGCGTGTACATATACGCACGCGAAATGCATCGATTAGTATGCGCGTATATATGCACGCGTACCTACACACACACACACACACATATATATATATATTATATATATATAAATATATAAAATAAATATATTAAATATAATTACATACATAGTGACACGTAAGAAACGCGAGAATGAGAAAACACACAATATACGAACGCGAGAACACACACACACAAACACACCGTGGGGAAAGAAAACTAAAAACGGCCGGGATTATCATACCAAAACGATCTCATATCGATTTAATGCAAATGCAATTTTTTGATCGTGCGGTCGACCGGGCATGTCGGCGAATGTTCAAATCGCACGTGTGTACCTGTTGAAACGAGAGTTGATAGAAAGCGACGAGATACTATATGTATAACGAGATACAAAGAGAAAACGGAAAACATGAAAAAAAATAATGAAGTAAATAAATAAAAGTGAAACAACGTCGAACAGACCGGAAGCCGAAGGATCGAGAAACGATTCGATCCGATCGACTCGGATTGTCGCGCTTGGTCGGCCGCACAAAGCAAAGACATATTAAAATAGTATATTATTATATTATATTATTATATTATATTATATTATTATATTATATATTATTATTATATTATATTATATTATTACCATGATTAATTATTAATTTTTATTGATCATTATTATTATTATTACCATCGTCATCGTCATTATAACCACTTCGGCCACACGGCGAGCCGAGGATCGCGCTGGTCGACCGCGTTCGAACTTATTTCGACGCGTTCGAACGTGTTCGACTGCGTTACGGACGCGTACAAACTTGTTTGGACACATTCGAACGTGTTCAACTGCGCCACGGTCGCGTACAAACTTGTTTGGACACATTTGAACGAGTTAAACTGCGTCACGGACGCGTACAAACTTCTTTGGACACATTCGAACGTGTTAAACTGCGTCACGGACGCGTACAAACTTGTTTGGACACATTCGAACGTGTTAAACTGCGTCACGGACGCGTACAAACTTGTTTGGACTCATTCGAATCTGTTCAACTGCGTCACGGACGCGTACAAACTTGTTTGGACACATTCGAACGTGTTCGACTGCGTCACGGACGCATTTGTGCGTGGAACAATAGGGAACGGACGGGATCCTTGTCGTCGGAGTGCGTTTAGGGCAGAGCTGCCAGATCGAAACGTGTTTCCCCAATCGACCCTTTCTATGACGATTTTCCCCCACCTTCCGCCAGGGACCGTGACGCGTTTCACGAAGTGTCACGTGACTAATTCGGTACTGGAAGAGAGGGAGTAACTTCTTCGATTCCCCTGATCTGGCGGCTCTGGTTTAAGGGACGTTTCTTAGTATTGCGCAATACTCGACGCGTTAGAATGCGTGCCGATGGATTATCGAGCAATCGACGGTGCACCCAGCCGATCCGAAAAGAGAGTTGCACCGATGTGCAACCAGCGACACACACGAACACACAATTTCTTTCTTTGTCTCTCTCTCTCTCTCTCTTTTTCTCTGCTCCTCTCTCTCTCTTTCTGTCGCCAATCGAAAACCCTTCATATCCGTATATCGCTGCAGAAGCTTCTATTTATCGACGAATCGAAATCGCGTCGTAGAATGTATATAAAATGCTGCGGTTATGTCGCGTTATTCGCAATATACATACACAAAAACACATACTCGACCGAGAACGTTGTTTCGAGCATTGTCGACCGAGAGAGAACCCGATCGAATTCGATCGGAGAACACACGCGATCAGGGCTGTCGAGCACCGACATGAGTGTAAAACTTTATCGTCAGACTCCTTATGGTAATAAACCTGTCTAACAAACGTGTACCAGATTATTCACTCATCTTGTCTCCGCACGCTACGCAGATTTTTCTTCTTCTTGTCGGGAGTACCTTGTTCGTTTCTATTTGTTTGTTTGGTAGTTGGTCAATGGCAAATCTTTGTCATTTGAGAATGATTTTGTGGTTTGAATTTGCCCTTTTTATATTTCGTTTTATCGTAAAAACGCTAATTGAATAACCATCTGAAATCTTTTTAAATATAAAGTATCTAAATGACAATACAGATGCTAATTATTTAAGTTCAATTACCATTTCTTATTGTATTCTTTTATGAGTATGATTCGATTACCATTTCAAGTGTTGTGCTACCACGAAGAAGCCAATTGATTAAAATTGTTAAGATTAGCGTTTAATTCCGTGCCTTAAAACTGTGTAACCTCGTGTTCTTAATACTATCCTTCACAGAAATCTTGCTTTTATATTAGATCGCGGATGCTTGCGCGGTAATTAGCATTTAATTAAGAAAATCGACGAAGAAAATTGGGTGCGTCGAACAGGAAATCAGACGGTTAATTAATTTCCATCGAGCTACTCGCGTTACCGCGTTCTATCAAATAACTTTGTCGCAAGCGCATAAAATCTGTAGTCTAATCGTTATATTTAATATCCTATTGTGATAGTAAATGTAGGCAAACTAGCAGCATAAAACGATATCGATTTCGTTGCTCGAAAAGTATCTACAATTTTATCAGTGAATAAATAAAAGTATCAATTACACCAGACACCAGTTCAGCAAACAATCGTGCCGGTATAACGAGACATAATCGCAGCGTCGAATATTTCTGATCGATGTCCGAGTGTTCGACTCGCGGCGAGTGAATTGAAGCTAATCTTTAAAAGATTCGATTCGCTCGGCAATTTGATCGACGATTGAAATCTTGTCGAGATTTTACGAGGTCGAAGTAACGTAGACATAAATTACATTAGAGAATTTTTGAGAATCTTTCGGTGTGCTTTGAACGCTCGAGAGCACGCTAAACGAATCGCAAACCACCACGTTCTAGAAATAACAGAGAAAAAGACAGCGATCGATGAATCTTTCACGACGGTGAGCATCGCGGTAACACGCGTAATCGATCAACGCTCGTTAACACGTTGACTGACAGAAATTCTTCTCGTGATTTCATCCGAATTCGTACGATTTCGTGGTACCACCTGAGCTCCGCAGTTTCGATCAACTAAATTATAAATCGGATCGCGTGGTTCTCCAGACAACGTGTTAAACTTTCATTGATCCCGAACGTCCGCTGGCGACAGTGGTCTCGCGATCACCGTCGGAACGTCACTGTTAACATGCACAATCCTAGAAACATATTAGCAATTAACGAGATAGCGATACCGGTGTCGTTCTTCTAAAGGTCTGCTAGGACGTGCTAGGTTGTCGCACGTGAAAACTCTCGGCACTCTCGAAACGGCGTTTTTTTTTTAAGCTTTCAATCGATCCGTGGCCGGATCTCTTAATTTTCATAGAATAATTTATAAGAAAGGTGAACTTCTTTTAGATCGGAATATATTATGAATTTAATGATTTCGGCGCAAGGTTCGATCATTTATAGAGAACAACAAGTGTGCAATTATTTAAACATGTTTCTCGACGTTTCGACCCCTGTGTGGATCTTTCTCAAAGAGATGAAAAATAGTACATGTATAATATATTTTGAAAACCAATATTGTGACACAGCCGCGTGAACCAATAAAAGAAAAGAAAATTAATATACATTCTTGCTATGACAAAAAGTAACAAAACATTTAAACGAATATTGGTGAGTTACAACTATCCGAACTCTAATTTACAAGAATCGGCCGATAATAAACATCCGTAGTATTCTTGCCATTGCGTCGAAAAACAAAGAGACAGTAAGTACATTTGCCGAGCTGCGGAATGTTTACAAATTCACAGTTTCGTAGAGTGATTTACGCGAACGAATATCGAACGAATTAACCCCTTGTCCTATAATATCGATCCATGAAGATTTCAATCAAAATCAATCGTGTGAACCGTTAATTTGATTGAAAATTAATCGAAATTGTATTTCTCTGTTATCCATATTTAACCCCTTGCACAAAACAGATATAAATTTGATAATATAAGAGATAACAGCAAAGCTCGAATCACTCCGATTGTAAAATAATTCCTAATGCAAGGGGAATTGTTCTTCTCTCCCAAGAGATCTCCAATTGAAGAAGTTCGAATCACTGTAAAAAGTAGCGCAAAATCGGATCGATCAGCTTGAACAACATTCGATCTAATTTAACGATTAAGTGCCTCGCGGTCAACGGAGTGGTTCAATTGATTCACGTGCTGCAACCTAGTCTTCTCGATAAGGTGACCGCTTCAATCCCTGTAGCAATATTTATAAAAATATGTATACGTAACTGATACCTATACTATAGTACGTTAAGTGCGAGAATGAAGGAGAACCTGCAACGAAATATCGGATATTATAAGCTGTAATTAAGTAAGACTGCAGTAAGCGAGAATGGACGACGTTCTATCGTTTCGAGAAAGAAGAAAAAAAGAAAAGGGTACGGTTCAGGGAATGATTCGATGATTCGAATGACGATCGTGTCGCTGGTGGCATCGACCAGAGTCGCCAAATTAAAACTAATATCCTCACTCTACCTTCTAATCGGATTTTCTTCGCAAATCGAGGAAATTTCTCTCATCTGGCGACTCTGGCAACGACGGATGCGAGTTCATCAGGAATCGGCAATCATATCTACGTTGATCCTTGTGTAATCGAATTGTTACACCGACGGAAATTCTGAATACAATTATTTCCACTTACGACAGTTTCGTTGTTACAAAAAATAGGTCCTCGCACACCTCGAGCCGCTGACTGGTCTCAGGCACACTGTCATCCTATTGACACTTTTCGACCACGTAAACGAACAAAATAACAGATTGTTGCATCCTGGATTTTTTTATTTCTTCGCTGTAAACGAAGACTGCACGATTGATTAAACAAGTCTGTCAATTTTTAAATTAAATTACTTGATACTTTCCTTTCGAAAAACTTCTCAGTGAACCCCTAAAATTGTAACAGAAAGGCCGAGTGTGTCGATGCTTCTCCGCGTCGTCGCTTTATTTCGGAGCCGATAAAAATGATTTCGCATATCCGGAAATCGATTCACGATCCGTGAATTCGCGGAATCCACCGGTGAATTGAATTTTGCAATAACATTGAAAGAATGTGGACCATCGTTCCTCGATCGAGATCATTTTTCCGTGGATGGCGTGTATCGAGTCAACTTAACGCGCGAATCGAGGACGCCGTGCTCTAATGATCGCGCGGATCCAGATGAAACGATCGGATCGATTTCCAGTGGATCTCGGGAACGATTTTTCCAGATCGCGATTTACTTTTCCCTCGTTCCGTTAAATTCGAGCAAACGATACGACGAGTGGCGAACGCGTAATTTTCTGGTACAGCGATTCCCGTTTAAAATGAAAGATGAAGATGATACTGTAAGGCAAACATAAGTACTATGTAATTAATCAGTAAGAAATCTCAAGCTATCCGTACGCATAGCCCGAATATTGTATCAGCCTTTTGAGATCATTATTGTTATATTATAAATACATATATGTATTATATATGTATATTCATAAATATACATATAAATCGATATGGATCATAGATTTGTAGATTTAAACGATCGACGACGACGACGATGACGATGATGAAATAAGAGACAAAAAAAAATAAATAAATAAATAAAGATGAAAGGAATAAACGAGATAATAATATATTGTAGTCATACGATTAACATTATTGAACATTATATTTTATTAATTATTATATATTGTATATATAATAATCGCGCGTTATTATATATACGGATATATATGTACGCATTCGAAATATACATATACATAGACGTACCTATGTAAGTATTGTGTTATATAGAATATATGTTATTACAAATTCATGCGGACTATTGTTTACTCCACGCTATCTTGCACACCCTCTAGCACGGTTCTATAATTTTTGTAAAAAGAACAAGTCATTCTTTCAATGTAATTCGAGGACGTTTTCAATCGAATAGATAATAATTAATAAATCGGAAAGAAAACGTTATCGTCGTTGCAATTTCTTTAATTACTCGAACTGTGGATCACCATTCGGATTTCTATTCTCTCTAATTATTTTACACAGCTCGAAACAAGAAGAGATCGATTTCTTTAAAAAATCCCTTGAAGACGTTAAAACAAAAACATTTTACTCTTACCATCAGAAAATTCAAAAAACTCATCCGGATTTCTATTCTCTCTAATTATTTTACACAGCTCGAAACAAGAAGAAGATAGATTTCTTTAAAAAAATCCCTTGAAGACGTTAAAACAAAAACATTTTACTCTTACCATCAGAAAATTAAAAAAAATCATCCGGATTTCTATTCTCTCTAATTATTTTACAAAGCTCGAAACAAGAAGAAGATCGATTTCTTTAAAAAAATCCCTTGAAGACGTTAAAACAAAAACATTTTACTCTTACCATCAGAAAATTCAAAAAACTCATCCGGATTTCTATTCTCTCTAATTATTTTACACAGCTCGAAACAAGAAGAAGATCGATTTCTTTAAAAAAATCCCTTGAAGACGTTAAAACAAAAACATTTTACTCTTACCATCAAAAAATTCAAAAAACTCATCCGGATTTCTATTCTCTCTAATTATTTTACAAAGCTCGAAACCAGAAGATCGATTTCTTTAAAAAAATCCCTTGAAGACGTTAAAACAAAAACATTTTACTCTTACCATCAGAAAATTCAAAAAACTCATTCGTATTTCTATTCTCTCTAATTATTTTACAAAGCTCGAAACAAGAAGAAGATCGAGTTCTTTAAAAAAATCCCTTGAAGACGTTAAAACAAAAACATTTTACTCTTACCATCAGAAAATTCAAAAAACTCATCCGGATTTCTATTCTCTCTAATTATTTTACACAGCTCGAAACAAGAAGAGATCGATTTCTTTAAAAAAATCCCTTGAAGACGTTAAAACAAAAACATTTTACTATTACTATCAGAAAATTCAAAAAACTCATTCGGATTTCTATTCTCTCTAATTATTTTACACAGCTCGAAACCAGAAGATCGATTTCTTTAAAAAAATCCCTTGAAGACGTTAAAACAAAAACATTTTACTCTTACCATCAGAAAATTCAAAAAACTCATCCGGATTTCTATTCTCTCTAATTATTTTACCAAGCTCGAAACAAGAAGAAGATCGATTTCTTTAAAAAATCCCTTGAAGACGTTAAAACAAAAACATTTAACTCTTACCATCAGAAAATTCAAAAAACTCTCGCGATAACTAGCGTCCTCGTTCAAAGATGGCACCACCGCTCGGATTCCCGATTCATCATCGCACCGTCTAAAAATACACAAAAAAAGCACAAGTGTCATTTCTGAAAATACGCGTTCAGTGTTAATCGACTCGAGCTAAGAATACGTGGCACCGTATGAACGAGAAAGAAAAACGAGAAATACGTACGATCATGTATATGAACGGAGAAAAAAACACGTCCGATGACGTTGTCGCCGGCGGGTAAATAAGATAAAGAAACTTTCACGTTGCAACGTGAATGACAGTGCGGGGCTTGCACGCACACGTACACAAAACACAGTTGAACACGTACGCGATATCTGGACGCTGTGACGTTGTCATCGACCGACCCAAGGAATATAATTTGTACATACTGTGTAGTTCGCGAATCGTATGATCGAGTTCGTGAATTTAAATGGCGTGATTTAAGTCGATGTGTTGACGAGTGATAACATAGTGCAGCGCGTTGCGGAGACGTTCGCTCGCGAAGAAACTAACGTGTGCGTGCGTGTCTCTTTTTTTAAGGTTATGCCATGGTGCGCGAGTAGGTTGAGACCGTTTTAGAAAAAGAAAGAAAATTCGTGCCAATGTAAATAGCATTTGGCACCGACGCGTACTCCCTACGAGTCATGGCCGATGATGCCGTCACGCCGCAAGTCGCCTCCTATGATTATCATATGGTGAACGCAGAGAATGCACAGAACACTTCCAGAGAGAGACGCATAAAAAAGGGAACGATGCAGTCGGAACTTCGTTTGGTGAACAGGAGCGATTGGCTCACGGTCGGCGTGCTATGCTTCGTCAACTTGATCAATTATATGGATCGTTTCACGATCGCTGGTTTGTATCTAAATAAATACTTCCCCATATTAGGTTAAGGGACAGACGAGAAGCTGAAAAGCTGCTACATAGGAGACACTGTTACATTTATACTGTTTTTATACTGTTATTCCGTTCGTTTATTAATCTCTCTATATCCGTAGCTAACAAATTTTATTCGTTTTACACAAGTCTCTATCAAGGTGGTTCGGAACCCACCATAAACAGTAGGTCCCGCTGAAAAGGCGATGGTGAGAGTGGAAAGAGGATAGGGCTGTCTTAAGCACAGGGCTAAATGGGCTAAGCCCCAGGGCACAAGCCTTTTGGGGGCAGCAATTTTTATTGGTATCATATTTTTTTGTTATTATTAGTTATTTAGTTATTAGTATAATTAGTATAACTTTGCTGGTCACCCCCCTCCCGCTAGCCATCCCGTGTATTTTCTTATGAAGAGGGGTGCATTATTTTTAGTAGCCCACGGCCGCCGAATATCTTAAGACGGCCCTGAAAGAGGAAGGAGGATTGGTAAATGAATTTGAAACCCTGAGGGGACCAAATATCATGTTACATACACAAGTCTCTATCTCAATCGAAAAAGTGATCAGCTAATTGTTTAGTCGCATGTCTTTTATGCCTTATCATTGCAGGAATTTTACCAGACATAAAGAAGGACTTCAACATTCGAAATGACAGATCGGGATTACTGCAAACTGCATTTATATTGAGTTACATGGTGTTTGCGCCATTGTTCGGATACTTGGGAGATCGGTATAACAGGAAGATTATAATGAGCAGCGGTGTGTTTCTATGGTGTTTGACAACGTTCGTCGGCTCTTACATGAAGGTACACACCCTTACATGTTAAATACAATGCAAATTTCATAGGTAATATTGACGTTTTTATATTTCAGACGTTTGGATGGTTTCTATCGTTCAGAACTCTAGTTGGTATTGGTGAAGCTAGTTACTCCACCATAGCCCCAACAATAATAAGCGATCTATTCGTTAAAGATCTGAGATCTAAAATGCTGGCAATTTTCTATTTCGCTATACCAGTAGGAAGGTACTTTAATACTTTGTTGTTCAACTTGGTAGATAAACAGCATCATTATACGAACATTAATGAGGTTTGCATAACTTTCAGTGGCCTGGGATACATTGTAGGAGGTGAAACTGCAAGGGCTACAGGTGTCTGGCAATGGGGTTTACGAATTACACCCATGCTAGGTGTGATAGCAATAATTTTATTACTTACTGTGGTAAGAGACCCTATCAGAGGGGAGAGAGAAGGCGGGGTTCATTTAACGAACACTGCATGGTCCAGTGACATCAAGGAACTATTGAAAAAGTAAATACTGAACTGAGTGTGTTTTACAGAAACCGTTCTGATAATTCATGATTTACAATATTTCTCTAATTTCCAGTTCAAGCTTTATGTTTTCTACTGCTGGATTTACATGTGTAGCTTTTGTGACCGGTGCACTGGCTTGGTGGGCTCCAACGTTTTTGCAGCTGGGATTCGCGTTACTCCCGAACTCAAGTAATGTCGATCCAGATGAGTGAGTTTCGTTATTTTGTTTATAACGTTTCTTCTAAGATCATCGAATCATTTTTACCACGAACAATATTTTCAATATTTCAGTGTAGCGTTCAAATTCGGATTAATAGGCATGGCAGCTGGTTTAATAGGAGTGCCGTTAGGCTCGTTTATAGCCCAGAGACTAAGGGTGCACTGGCCACACGCTGATCCATTAATTTGTGCCATGGGACTGTTATTCAGTGTACCATTGCTGTTTTTCGCTACCATAACGGCCAACACAAATTCTGTTCTATGTTACACGTTAATATTTTTCGGACAGTTATCGTTGAACTTGAATTGGTCTATCGTAGCAGATATATTACTGGTACGCGATCTCTTAATTTTTAAACTACGCGTATTAAGTCACGACAAATTATTATAGATTATTGTACTCGTTTCTTGCAGTACGTGGTGATACCAACGAGAAGATCTACGGCCGAGGCCTTCCAAATACTTATCGCACACGCCTTCGGGGATGCAGGCAGCCCTTACCTCATTGGTTTGGTAAATACGATAATTATTCAAGATACAATTGTGGTACAATTAATATGTTGGCGTAAAAACACAAATTTCTAAGATGCTCGCGACTTTTAACATTTTTCTCTGTGTCTATAACGTTATAACGCTATATAATGAGAATTTAAAATACGCCTTGCGTAGTTGTAGTCAAGATTTGTTGGAAATTGTGAACATGTTAAACTGTACCGTGATTCAATGAATCTCTTACCCATGATTACCGTGTGATTAGTTGTTCGTACATTAATGAATTGCTTTCAGTTGTCAGAAGGACTGAAAACGGTTCTTCTTCCAGACTTGACTCTTCCTGGCCAGATGAAGCCACCGTTGCACCAAATGGAGGACACCTTGGTCGAATTTCGTAGCTTGCAATACGCTATGTTCATAACGATGTTCGTCGAGGTAATCGGCGCTCTGTTCTTCTTCATGACAGCGTTGCACATACAGAAGGACAAGGCGGTTGTTGATCTGACGATCGCAGGTAAGTGATCTTGTGGGCAAAGGAGACCTAAAGAGACTCGGTCTTGGCATCTTATTTGCATGATCGTATGGAAGTCGCTACTAATCAGCTTGATGTTTAATACACATGTGTATACACAAGTTGATACCACAATGTCTTTCCGATAAATCGTTCCAGTTCAGGCTTGGGCACATTCCAAGTACATGAGCCTGGAAGAATTATTTCAGTACAAATTTACTCGAATACAATCTTATTCGCACATAAATAGCCAAGTGAAATAACAAACAAATTGCTTCGATTAATGCCCAAGCCTAACTCCGACTGCCTCGTGTCAGTAGCTCACGTTGCAATGATAACGTAGGTATTGTGAGAATCGTAGTGCACCACCGCACCGCTTTTTCATGTATATGCACAGTAATTGCAAGATAGTTAGTCCATTGCCTGAGACGAAATTACGAGACTGTGTGTTTCACGCGGAGGACAAAGTTGCAGTAGAATTTTTTTCATCCATGTCGAGGATATTGTCACTAATTACTGTTTTAACAATTCTAGATATTGAATGAACACGAAACATGAATCTTAAACAGTTTAATGAGACTCTTAATTACTTTTTACGCAGTGCATGAACTGTTCGCAAGTTTGGACTTAAGTGGAGAGAATTTTGGGTCAAAATTGAGGAGGTATCACTATTCATTTTTCCGTAGCACGTTTATGCGCCAGAATCTTTTCCAGAAATGGAATTGTGAAGCTGGTTGTGTAATTTATTAATTGTTTAACTATAAAGAATGGTGAAATCTGGAAAAACAGAAAGAGCTGATAACAAAGTTGTCCCTTTTATAATTTATTGGTTTAATATTCCCTTGGAATATTCGGAAAAAGCGACAGCTTTGTTATAGTATGTTTATCACAAATTAGTTAATACACGTCGATTATTTTTAATTGAAACAGATATTGTACATTGCCTTCAACGCGTGACTACACTTTGTATTCAATTATTCAAGTATGAAATACTCGGAGGTGTTTCAGATAGGGTTTACCACTTAAAATTCACATCCATCGTGTTTTATCTTTTATGTTTTTATTTGTATATCATTAGCATTGCAATCAGAATTACATAGCAATAATTGGTAAACCGTACTTAGCAATGCTAAACCTTGTATACAGTATATTATTCGACATAGTATTTTAAACGGCCGAAGTTGGAGCGTAAGTAGAATGAATTTTGTATAATAAGCAAACATCTTTCTTGCAGACAAGTATCTAGAAACTAAGAATAATGGGCAGGCAGAATCAACGCATTTATAAATCGCATCACTGGGCCTTCCGTGATAGTTTGCTGTATACCCGGTACATAATTTATTTTAATGATTTCATACTTATTTTCATTTAATCCGATAATCAGTTTAATATCACCATCTTGACACTTCTCTCGATTATTGAAATTAACAAAAATATATTATCTCTACTTGCAGTCACAGCTGTAAAAAGATCAAATATAAATTGAACAATGTCCTCTTTATTATTTATTCGTTACTCTCAACTGAGTAATTGAATCGATTACTTTGAAATTCATAGTGATTGCATTCGTAAAATACTTAAATTGATTATCGTAAAACCTCGTTAAATTTTCAGTTCTCATTTTCATTTTATTCTCCTTCGTTTTTCCTCCGTTGAAAATTATATTTCTAACTGTCCAGTTTAATCTCAGTTTGATTGTGGGTTCCTTAGCGCAGTTTTAGAGCCGAGTAAGAGTGTCTCTGACGATTATATGTTGGATGCTTTGTAATTGCGTGCAATCTGTATATCTATATACACATATATGTATACTTCGTGCCGTATACGAAACTGATGAAGCTTGCCTACTAAATAGAAATTAATGTTCACACAAAATGTCGAAGAACACACGTATATGGTACAAACGAGCCTTGTTGTTTTTTTTGCACGGTAATTAGCTGCATGTAAGGTACTATAGGCGATAGTATCTGTTGAACACTAACACTACTTTCCACACTGTTCTTTTTTTATAGATTACGGCACTGCACCCGTTTTGTGACATTTCCATAGAAATGAAAATTGAAATTGTTATGTATAAGAATTACAATCGGGTTCTCTATATGCTCTCTCGTGGAGTATGTTAACGTTGAATACTAGTTTAACAAATTCTTCTGCGAATAACTATTCAATATCTTGTGTTAACATTGTCCTTAGCGACTGATGTATCTTTTGGGAAAGAACTAAATTTTTCTGTACACTGACTCGCAGCAGTATTCGAACACAGATATGTTGTACGTACCATGAGTGCGACGTCAAAGTTTATAAAATATTGTTCACACTGAGAGTAGATACAAGTAATAAGATAAGTGTGAAACTTGTCTGCGATTCAAATAGTTTCTTTAGTGTTCAAACGCTTGTGCGAGTCAGTATGTGTACACTGCTTCATAATCGTGACCAACTTCTGTTCCAGGTGAGTCTTCTTCCGATTCAACATATATATGCAACGAGGAAGCAGAGGTTGAGATACAGGAGGACCAGCATAAGCCGTGAATGGGAAATACTAAAGGTATTTCGCCATGACTAATAAACTAGGCAATACAACAGACTGCAACTATTTCTATGAAGAATATTCTTTAACGCGAGAATAGATGCGTTGGTAATAAACAACTCATCACAGTCGCACGAAACAAGGATTAAAGAGTTGTAGATATAACAAAGGCATGGTGGGCAAAAAAGGAATTTTAAGAATGTCATTAATTTATAACATCCTCGAGATAGGAGGTAGATCGCTTAACACTTTATCTACTGGTTGCTCAATTTTCCTTTCAAAATGAAAACACTGCAATGATGTGTCTGCTATTGTACATACTTCAGAGAAATGAAATCTCAGAATTCGTAATGGTCGCATGAGAACGTATGTTAACAAAATGGAGCAGGCTGAAGAGATATTATAATAGACTGCAGATGTTTGTGCAAAATAAACATTTTCTGCATCGGTTCCAGGAAACGGAGATTAAGTAAAGGTTTACTTCTTCTTTTAATAGTTGTAATAAGTTGACTTCAAGATAACAGTGTTCTTAAATTCTTCCGATGTTTTTGGGAATTTTTTTTACATTATCTTCTGTGAAATACATTTAACGTCAAGTAATCTTTTAACTTTATTCACAAATTTTTTTGTCTATTATTCAAAGTCGCGAGACGGAAAAGTGCATAATATCGATATTATAATTGTCATATATCATGATAATTTGTATATACATATAGCAAACTAAGAAAGATTTTGCTTTGGGTTGCATATTCTCGTAAATTCATTTCATAATTAGCACCATTGTCGAGGAGCCTATTAATTGGCTTTCGGTAGCTGAAGTGTTCAAATTGTACAGAAAACTAGGGGTGTTCGAGGGCTGTAGAATATCCGGAATTTTTCTTACAATAAGAGCGACTTCGAATTCCCAATAGATATGTTCACCGAAAACAGAAAGATCGAAATATTTCTTGTTAAAAAATAATTAGACGAGCTTTGGGTCCTCGCGCCCCTAAGAGAGAATATATATATATGAATAATAACATGTTTAACTAGGTTTAAAGTTATTTAATAAGCTGTATAATAGTACTTTTACACACTATATTTTTATAGTAGAGTTTCTCCAACGAAAATACGTTATTCTTGTGTGGTATGTGAAATAAACACTTCTTGAATATGTCCTGTAAAGATACCGCATCTTCATTAAACGCTTTGGTACTCACAGTTTCGTCGTTCAGAATAATTCGAGCGATTCAAAGCTGCGATCCCGATCTTCAAAATCTTTTATCAACACTTCACTTACAAAATACGAGATATTGCCATAGAAAATCGAATAAGTTCTCCGAGCTCCACGTTGTTGCAATTTTAAACAAGCACACGTACAAACATAGTTTCATATCATTTACATTCTAATTATGTAAATGTACAGCAAATGTATAACAATGTTACAAGGCAAGGGGTTGATAAAATTTCTACAAGACGGTGCTTCCAGCCGCGAACAAGGTAATTGCGACGCTCCCGCAGAATCGGTTGCTTGAATATCAAATTGTTCTACGCCGAGATTGCGTTGGCAGTGTTAATATTTGACGAAGATAACTCGCGCCTCGGTAACTCGTGGACAATGCAAAACACGCGTAAATAGAGCAAGGTGGATCGTCGTAGATAAAGCATCGTTTCCTGCACGCGCTTTTCCGAGCAACTGTCGTTTATTTGGAAATCGGCGCGGATAAATAAACGCGCGTCACTTTTGTTCTTCGCACGAAAACCTACAGTTCAGTGTTAAATAACATCCAATCAACTGTATGTGTGTGTGTGTCGTTGTTCAACGTCGTGACTCACAGTACGATGCTGGAAAAATTTACAACTTTTACCGTGACATTGTTTTGAACATTTAACTGGAAGGAGCTCAACAATCTTCTTGTAAATGGTAATTTGTTCGTGATAAGGAAACGTATGTTCTGAAACACATTTTCATGATACATTTCTAAGGTAGCCAAACCCTTTAAAAGCGTTCGAAATAAATCTGCAGGCGCATGCCTCAGAACTGTTTAATATTGTTATACAGGGTGGACTAGAAAACGCGATCAGCCAAGATTATTCCGTCGTCAGTGGGTGAATCGAAAATTTTTTTGACGAAACTTTCCTGTTTTTTTTAATTGTCCCTTTATGAAACATTTACCAACACGATCAAAAAAAAAATTTCGAGTCACTCCGCTATCAGAATAATCTACGCTGATCACGTTTCGAGGTTCACGTTGTATAACAGTTCGAAACGATTTCAAATGTTGTTTAGAGGCCGCGGTGGTTCCTGGAAACGCGGAGAACGGGCTCGAGCATTACTCGCGGATAATTCGCGGTAGTGCGCGGCTGTAGAAGCGCGGGAGAAGCAGATTGGCAGAGATTGCACTTTATAGCCGACGTGAATAGCTGGATCAATCAAGATCGGCAATTTTCAAATTTTCCCGGCAGTGGCTGGCCGGCTCAGTGCGGAAACAGATTTCGCGGCGCCGAAACACGTTCGATCGTTTCGACGATTTACTGCCGCGCAACCGATCAAACGTGTCCGCCGGTAAAACCCTTTGATGTCGGAAGTTACGTCGTTTCGGAGAAACGCCGAGCGAAATCGTGTTTCAGGAGGACTCGCCGGAAGTTCGACTCGGGATCCACGTTTTCCAGGTAAGAAGACACTCAACCTTTTACTACTCCTTACTATATCTGCCGAGTGACTCTCCGGGAACAGGAAATTGGAATTTCAATAATATTATTTGTCTATCTGCAATATTTAAAATATGATTTTATTTGATTAATTTAAAATGTCGTCCCTAAAGTCTAGATTTATTAACTTCCCGATTCATAGGGAAGTTACTGTAATTAATGTTTTTCATTATCTCGATCATTAATTTTAAATAGAAATTGTAGTTTCGGCGCACAGGTTCGATCCTATGTTACTATTTTATTTAAATTAATAAATCGATGTTTCGGTCTAGGTTAAGACCATCTTCAAGAATATAATTGCGAATGTAAAAATTAATATGAGAATATATATTTCAGTGTTAAAAAGTATAAAGAGAACAAAAGAGAAAAAGACAGAATAAATAATAGCATAGTTAATATATATAAATAGTAACATAGGATCGAACCTGTGCGCCGAAACTACAATTTCTATTTACTGTAACTACCCCGAAAATCGAGTTTTTAGCAGATCTTTACTTTCATGATCATTGGAGTCATTTTAGACTATTTTTATCAAAATGTTTGTATGTGTGTGTGTGCGTATGTCCGTTTGTATGGTATCAAATTTTTCGTTAACGTTTTCTGAAAAAGTAACAACGCGATCAGAATGATGAATGATGCAATCGATGTGCCCCGCTGTAACTTAGAGCTGATTAGATTTTGGTCCAT
This sequence comes from Lasioglossum morio, assembly GCA_916610235.2. Lineage (NCBI taxonomy): Eukaryota > Metazoa > Arthropoda > Insecta > Hymenoptera > Halictidae > Lasioglossum > Lasioglossum morio. The sequence goes on from OU744323.1 coordinate 3,038,179, forward strand.
TATGGTTCAGTAGATTTTTATATTTTTCGAAAGAAATTGATTCAACAATGCAATTTATACGAGAGGACGGATATTTTCCACCGAGGAAACAAACGTAATAATTATATATATTTTATTTTTATTTTTTTTTAAAATTTAAAAAAAAAAAATTTCTTTCATTTTTTTAAATTATGCAACTAATGCTAATGTAGTAATAATAATATAGTGCAACTAAAGAAATCGGGAAGTTCTTTGTGTGGCTCGTGGAGAGTCACACACAAAATAAAAAACATTAATAGCTGTAGGCCCCACTAGTTTGAAGCTGATTAGGTCCGGTTGATCTTTGGTTCAAATCGTGTCCAGCAAACGGTATTCTTGTTGAGCATTTTCATTTTCCATAAAGTCCCAGGAAGTTCTACTTGAAAACGGAACAACGATTTGTCAATAGAGAGCAACGCGAAAGAAAGCGACGCACCCCCATAAACGCGTAAAGGCGGCCAGTCTGCTTATTGCAGTTAATGGAAGAAGTTGAAAGCTTTGAAAGCAAACGGGGGGAACCATGGAATTATTATCGCGAAGAGTCGGCCGATCTTGGCCGACCTGGAAACTACTTTACTGTCTACGTCAATGGCGGCCAAGAGAGAGAATAAGGTTTAAACGAGATGGCGAGGTCGACGATAAAAAAACAGATCGACCGTCTTCCTGCGTCGAGAGTCTCGTCGAGTGTTATTTTAGAATTAAGGGCAACTGCCACCCGGTATATCATAAACACCAGCCGTTGCACAATATGAAGAGGAGGTATCATGCGAGAGAGAAGTCCACCGCTGCAGAGAAACCTTCGTCGACCAGCGAGCACAAACCAAAATGGCCGACGTTTCTCTTTTATCTCGCCACGTCTCCGACCATTCGATTCCCGCATCCCTTTTATTCGTCGATAAAGAAACTCCCGGAAGTTTGCGCATTCGCTTGCACCGAGAAAATCGGTCTCCGCTCGAATTCTTCGACCACCGAATGGAACGGTTCTCTGGAATTAAATTAGCAATCGTTCGCAGTTTTGCTGGGGAGACAAAGTAATTTTCCGAGTTCCCGTATTTCGATTTGTGCCGCGAACTTTCTATTCTCTTGCTTTTTTTTCCTGCGGGTTAATGGCGTGGAATCTTGGAAGACTTTGCACTTGAATGGCGAGGGAAATTTCCCATGTACACGGCACGTTCGAGAAGTTCCAACACTGCTGTGAGAAAACATTGAATTCCGTTGATTAAAGAAATTTTTATTTTGTTTTCCACGTACGTCTCTCTTTCCGATGTATTACCCGCACGTTGATACGGCGCATCGATAACGTTCAAAATTGAATTCCGTTGATTAAGATACTTTTTTTTATTGGTTTCTACATTCCTTTTTTTTAAAAAATTAAATTTACTTATTGTCGTCTGCGGATTCAGTTTCATCCTCAAAGAGTAAGAAAAGTCACGGTACTTGAATGCATCGTGGGGAGAAAGGATTGGAAACAAAAGAAGATTAATGAATTCAATTACGCTCGAGTCAGGAATTAATTAGGAGCTGTAATTCGATGATTGTGAGACAAGGGTCCCGTGAGACATGGGAGGAGTTTCTCAAAGGGTGATATGGAAATGTGGACGTATTTATTTGACAATGCGTGAGGGTGGCTTTATCAATTTGTAAATTGAGCATTAGGAACCGTTAGTAATTATTAATTATCTTGATGGACACCGCGGACAAAACAATCAAACATTCGCACGCAAGAATGACGGACAGCAAAACGAATTATTGAATGTCTAGAATAAAATAAAAATGTTCATCGAAGAGAATCAAATAAACCAATCAAGGAAATACTAGAATGAAGAGAGAATAGAGTAAGAAAAATGAAAAATCCCAAAGGATAGGAAACAAGCCCGTCGAACAAACGATCACGAATAAAAAAGGAGCTAAATAAATCCCTGCGAAAGAACAGAAAGGATCGACCTATGATCGAGTAGTCGCGAATAAAATTGAAAAGGATCGGAATAAAAAAGCAATCTCGTTTTCATTAAGAAGCAAGAAAACCTTGGCTCGTCCCAGGGTAGAAAAATGTCCATTGAACCACGTAGCATAAATCAATCGATGCTGTTCGCCGGTTCCGGGTCAATTTCATGTTTAGATAACCCGACCTAGTCGCGGAATAATGACATCCTACGGAGTTCCCGAAGAATATGCCAAGTTTTCGTTGGAATTTCCGAGTTTACTTTGCCAAGGCGATGATGATCTCGCTCTCATTACTTTGCATTTGCATTCCAAACAAGAAGGGGAAATCGATTGTAAAGAGTTAATCCGGCTTCGACAGAGACCTCAGCCGCCTCTGGTCTCGTTTAAAGGCGGATTCTCCACCGGTGAAAAGAAAAAGATCGTTTCTCACTGATTGATGCAATTATATTTCTGCCGATCGGCCGAACAGAAAGCCTTCGGAAATTACTAATTCATCGTGATCAGCCCGACGGGAGAGAAGATGAAACGTCTTAAGAGGACGCGATTCGTTATCTATCGGAATTTTTCCTGGGAAAGTGAACGGGTTTTCTGATCAAACGAACATTTTATTTGAAAGTACATGAACTTTGGAATTATTCTAAACAAAATTAATGGACTTTGTAAAGAAGAAACTTACAAGGGAACATATTCAGTTGATACAAACCGATTTTGATGAAACTTATGTGAGATACAGTTCTTTGAAAAATATTTGACACGTGTTTTTTTTATCAAAAATCGAAAAAATTCGATTTTTTTTATTGTGTGTGTGTTTTAATGGAAAATGTAGTCGTGCAAGAAAATTTTAACAAACGTTTTTTGTTTAGACAATATATTAAGAATTAGATGTTTTTTTGCAGTTCCTCGTATTTATTGTTAGTTAATTTTAATATAAATTTGGGTGTGTGATCTTTGCTCAAAAATAGGGGATACGCGTTTTAGGATTTTCTTTTTTCTTGCCATTTAACAATAATTATGCATAATGAAGGATAGTCACCTGGCGTGCGGAGGAAGGAATTCTGACGGTAATTATTGAGAAGTTGGGTTTCCACTTAGATTTTGATGAAATTTAAATATGTTATAGATTTCTACGGTTTGAACAACTTTTTCCTATACATGTTACCACCGCTCAATTTTAGTTTTCGAGATATTCTAAAAAAACTATCGCTAATACTTTATTAATTTTTCCGACCACTGGTTTCCGAGATATCTCAAAAAATATGGTTTTAACCCCCAATTTTGAGGACTGTTTTCACCCTTTCAGAGTGGATGGATGCCGATAAAAAAAACGTGTGTCAAATATTTTTCGAAGTACCATATCTCACATAAGTTTCATCAAAATCGGTTTATATCAACTGAATATGTTCCCTTGTTAGTCAAAAGCACATATATTTCACAACTTGTAGTAATTTTTTGTCCTAGCGACATTTTGTAGAATTTGTAAGATCTGAATCGTCTGAGCAAATTCATGCAAATTTTGTCACTAGGAAAACAAAATTAAGAATATGACGCTTTTAAATGTTTCGCTGAGATTGAATAAATCAGAGTCTAAAAGGAATTAACGAAGATTGATTGACGCGTGATTAACGTTGAAGTATTTCTTGAAGAAAAGTCTGAGCTGTTATTGTGCATTTTTTTCGCGCAAAGAATTCGCGCAGCTTGCGAAAGTACGGACGCGAAACAGGCAGAAAATCCGAAGTGAATGTCTCGGATGGTTCTCTTGTGATAAAGTTCCAAGTACATCGCATTTTTCCTTGCGGCAACATGGCATTATCCCTTTAAGTTTGCTTGCCGCGGTATGGTTAATGAGAGCACGGAGTTCTTCCTTTTTTTTTTTTCGTACTTCTCCACCGTCACTGGATTTTTAATGAAAGGGCTCGATATCATCTCGTTATCCTCTTTATGGACACAATACAGTGGCTGGTGTTCCTTTCGAGGGAATTGTGTTATCGATACTCGAACCGAACACCAAAGAACGTTAAACTCGTTAATTTGGCTAGTAGAGCTACCGTCGGATTTAAAATGTTCATTCTTGCGAGAAAAATTAGTCAGCGGATGAAGTGTCGCTGAAGTAATTACTGCTGAAACGATTCTCGACAGGTGAACCAAACAATTATAATAAAAAATATTAATCGTCGTTAATCGATGGTGTGTTACCGAAACAATTAATTTTCATTCAATAAAAACAGGTCGGAGAACTGTATCGATTAATTCTGTAACGGAAAAAAGCTTTGCAGATGCGTTAGGAAAAAGTAGAAGAAACGATAAACGTTTATCGTGGCTAGAATGAGAAATTAAACTGCACTGCGAACGCGTTTGAAAACGTGTGTTTTGTCCGTGGCAAAAAAAAAGAAACCAATGGAAATATACAGTTGAAAATTCCGGTCGGAGGAGCAATGTTGACAAAAGACGAGAGAACAAAGTGGAATTAAATGTTTCACACCGTGCATCGAGGACGATTAAATCGACGTCAAAGACTGATCGCGCACGGCTGCGCTAGATTGTTATGTAGCTCGCGTGTCTGTCCATAGCCGGCTATTTCTACTTGCGTTAACATCCGTAAACGCTGGCCATGCTACACTATGGTTTGTTTTATATAACAATCTCAGGTAAACTGATGGGCGATAGCAAAATCGATGGAACGCAAGCGATAGCATCATCATCATTACCAACAATGTATTCCACGAGTGGAAACGGTGTTCAATGGTCAGCCATCGAAACCCTCAACTCCTCGAATTCCCATGCTGATTTTCCCGGGAAATAAATGCTGTTCCAAACAATATAGTTGTGCATATTATTCGTCAATCGACTTCCAATAATATTATTGACATTATTATTTTCCATTAATGAAAGGAAACCCACGCAAAATTAAAGGGCATTCGATTTTTGTTGAGAACATACGTCTGTTGAAACTGTTGTAATTTTCTGATGTATAATTTGTGACGTAGCAACTTGCAACGTCACAAATTATAAATGCACTATATGATATCGGCGCTACAGGTTCGATCAAAGATACAGAAATTCGCAATTTTGCAGTATTATAATTTCAACTGATTGGCAACTGATTGACATCTGATTGGCTAGTTAGATCTACGATATTCTTTGGTTTTCCGGCTTGACTTTGCACAACAGTTACAGTTTAGTACAGTTCAAACCTTCTTATTGACAAGTACCATTTCACTTACTTTGATTCCATTCTGTTTTCTCACAATTAGCAAGTATGTAACATGATATTTGGTCCCCTCAGGGTTTCAAATTCATTTACCAATCTTCCTACCCCCTCTTTCCACTCACACCATCGCCTTTTCAGCGGGACCTACTGTTTATAGTGGGTTCCGAACCACCTTTTGCCAACAACACGTGAAAAACACCTCGGGCGGGTCACTTTCCGATTTTTTACCAGACGGTCACCCATCCTAGTGCCGTTCACGTTCCACATTGTTTAACTTCGGTGATCTAACGAGAACCGGTGTTTTCAACGGGACTACGGTTGTTGGCGCAAGTACATATGTATAATTACCTAATTTTCATAACTATTAAATAGTCAGTTTAATGAACAACAAATTCTATTACATTAATTTTCACAGACGCGGACTTTTCTTGATGATGGTTCAAAACAGAACCGAAACATTGAAATTATAATACTGCAAAATTGCTAATTTCTGTATCTTTGATCGAACCTGTAGCGCCGATATCATATAGTGCATATACAAAATTTACGATCGTTAAAACTGGAGATTATTATAATTGTAAAGCCTCTACTCTCGAAGCCCTTAACACTAGAACTACCAGACCAGTCAAAATGACTTATGCGAATTCTTTTCGATTAGAAATATTAAAAGTATAAATATGTTTTTTTGAGAAATTTTTGTTAGTGAACTTCTCTATTGAAGTACATATTTAAATATCCCGTGTACGAAATCTATATAAATGCCATATTGTCATTATTAGAAGGCAATGTATGCCAACTGCGTTTAGTGCTCGGTAGTTCTAGTGTTAACACTTTACCGACCCGAAGCCTATTAATAGGATTTTCGATAATTCTGCTGTACCAAACAAAAGCATAGTTTTCTTTGACATTGCAATCTTAAACTATGAATCGGGAAGTTAAAAACTATTAGACGACGTTATTGAGGGTGACTTAGTTAGTTCATACTAAATGCTAAATGAAAATTTACCCATGTACCATACATTTTTCAAAAATATGCAATAATCGCTGGTCGGTAATGTGTTAATTAATATTTTGTTCACGCGATTCCGCGTCGTGTGGATTATTGAAAAAGCAAAGGCGTGTACCTAATAATCGTTGATTGAGGAAGTTCCGTATTTTTATTATATTTGAAGATCAGACCTTGCAGATGACAGCAGGGAAGTTCGAGGTGGAAGATATCCGAGAGTAGGAAATATTTTCCGGCCGGATAGGTACCGTCGAGACAGAGACACGTTCGTCGGCTTTATGGAAAAATTGATAACACGATTTATCATCGCGTAACTGTGCCCGTCGAAACGCGGAACCATGCGACTGTTGTAAATCATTTGACGCGGCAGCAACACTCGAGGAAAAAAACCGACGGATCCTCGGGGTGAACTTTGACAGAGCGCCGTTCCGACGACAGTCCGTGGATCATTATGCGAATGTGTTCAGGTTTGCATTCATCGACGAACGGCTGGTCGAACCGAAATACGTTTGACTAGCTTGTAAACTTGCATCATTGCTAAACATTATTAGTGGCAAGGTTACGTAGTGGGGTGGCGATGAACATGGCACATCATTTTTATTAATAAAGTGGCCGTACATTGTCAATTCCAAGTCGTTCACTTGTCTTCAAAGTGGCGGACAACGTTCCAGAACGAGATGATCTTTGTTAAATTCTTTTTCCACGTGCCATCTGTAAGGAGGTTTGGAGGATCTTGGGGATTTTTAATAATATCCTCTAATAAATATATATTCGGTTGAAATTAACTTTTTATTTATAATTAAATAACTTTAAAAATATAATAAGATAAATAACAATTTTTTAATTATATGATTTGAGTCTTCTCCTTAGAGATTAACTTATTGATTAAACAATTTATTTAAAAACAAAACTAACTATACTTGATAACTTCATATTTTTTAGGGAGTTCACATTGGTGAAATTTGTCTGAAGTTGGCTACAGTCGCCACATGAACTATCTCACAAAGGTGAAGTTGTCAAGTTAGTTAGTTTTGTTTTAAAAAATGTTTAATCAATAAGTTGATCTCCAAGGAGTAACATCAAATAATTTAGTTAAAAAATTGTTATTTATTCTATTATATTTTTAAAGTTACTCAATTATAAATAAACAAAGATAATTTCAATCAATATATCTTTATTAGAGGATATTATTTAAAAAATCCCCAAGATCCTCCAAATCAATATCCTTTACTCACTCGTAGGAAACTGTTTATTTCACCAAAACTCATGGTAACATGGATTTGTTAACAAAATGCTAACGCAACGTATAAATCAATAATATTATATATAACAGTATAAATCAATAACAGATAAATATATGAGTAATACATTCAGTCATCGACATGGTGGTACAAACATACTTACAATTCGGTCATCTTGACAAATTAATCGTCCACGATTAAATGTATAGATACGATAGAGAAGATACTAAACCTTAAAAACTTCACTAAACGTAATATTATAAAATTAAAACATTCTTACACATCCAAACTTAATTGAAAATAGTGAATTACAGTCGGTTGGAGACTTGCTTGTAGTTTTAATACGCTCTAGAATATACACAAACTACGATTTCATCTTGAAAAAGATGTACAAAAACAATTCGCCATTAATAAATCTCTGAATGCTTTCTAAATTCCTTTGCACAGCATTCTAAGATGTTCTCGTTTGATGTTCAGAAGAGTTTTAGAAGCCAAAAAAAGCACGATCGAATTAGAACACGACAGCACTTTCGGTTTCTATTTTCGTGCCGCTGGAAATAACGTATTTATACAGTTGTCTTCGTGGGACCAAGAACCGGAACGAATTATTTGATTAAGCCCTGCAAACGAGACCGAATAGCTCATCCCAGTCTTGCCTGTCGGTAATCCATTTAAAGCCGTGTACAGATTAAATACTTAAAGTCGGGGGACTCGATTCGCTGTTCTCGATTTCGAGCTTTCATTCGAATTCCACGATCGCATTGTTGTTAACTTTATACTTGTCTAGAATCGAATAGCTACACCGATCACCATTCATTCCTCCATTAACATTTGACCTTCCTGTCTCTCGTTTCTGCATGTTCGATGGCGCACCTTTCACCTTTGTTGCGAACGCGAGTCTCCTGCATTCGCAGTGAATCCGATCGATCTAATTGCACTTTCGCACTAATTACAGTTTTAATGGATCATTTTATGGAAGCCAGAAACGTTCGATTGCGCTGTTTAATTTGTTTGATGAACCAAAAGGTTTCTCACAGCAAATTGAATCTTATTCTATACAGCGACTCCCACTAATATTCGGACACTCTTAAAAAGACGATAACTTTTTTAATATTGTACTATACGATTTGAACCTTTTTGGGAAGCTAGAGCAATTAGTTTGCTACAGGATGTGAAAAAAATTTTTGTCAACAATTGCAATGAATCGGAATTGTAGAAAAAATATTAAAAGTTACATATTACAACGTTTTTTATGTGGGCCTGTATTGAAAATTTGAAAAACTACGTTTTTTATAGATCTGTGTCAATTAAACATATTCTGATGGGGTTTCCTTTATGATCTATACAAGGGATAAGAAAGGATATTTCGAAATTCAACCCCTAAGGGGGTGAAAAGGGGTTGCAACATTTGTATGAAAAATATTTTATTGTGGTCGGATTAGCTTGATACTTGGTCTTAATGCTCATTTATACAATCCGAATGGGGTGAATGGGGGGTTGAAAGGTTTTATGGAGAAACAATCTAAATTTTCGAGTGCATTAAACAGTTTCCTGTGCGAGCGAAGCCGCGGAGAAAAGCTAGTAATGAATAAATATTGTAAATTGCGTTCTCTACTGTACTAAAAAAAAAATTCACTAACATCCTTAAATTGTCAGATTGACAGTCCAGCAAGAGCTCATTTAATTTATTATTTCATCCAGAAGTCCATGAAAGTCTCATTTAATGCTAGCTGTATGAGAAATATTTTATTTGTGGTCGGATTAGATTAATACTTGGTCTTAATGCTCTTTGATATAATTAATAAAAACCGAACACCTATTTCAGCATTTTACAAAATTCAACCCCCAAGGGGATGAAAAGGGGTTGCAACGTTTGTATGAGAAATATTTTATTTGTGGTCGGATTTGCTTGATACTTGGTCTTAATGCTCATTTATACAATCCGAAATTGGGGGGAATGGGGGGTTGTAAGGTTTTATGGAGAAACAATCTAAATTTTCGAGTGCATTAAACAGTTTCCTGTGCGAGCGAAGCCGCGGGGAAAAGTTAGTATTGAATAAATATTGTAAATTGCGTTCTCTACTGTACTAAAAAAAAAATTCACTAACATCCTTAAATTGTCAGATTGACAGTCCAGCAAGAGCTCATTTAATTTATTATTTCATCCAGAAGTCCATGAAAGTCTCATATAATGCTAGCTGTCGTGGCTGTCAACGCGTATCCAGCCAACTTATAATTAATCATGTTCACTGTATAAGTGCGTATAAATCTCGAGTCCAATTACCAGTTGTCCCTTTCAGTTTCCGATGGCTATAGTTACGTATGCAGCGGCTGTAACCCGCTGTAACCGGGTTAACCCTGCCTCTATTTCTCCTCGAGGGCGTCAGATTATGGCAACCAGGGGTGACTATGGGTTACCAAGGGTGACATCCTCCTCGGGGAACCCGGGTCACGATTCGGGTTAGACAATGGTCGGAATCTCTGATCGGAATGGGGCTGGGCGTTCTGCCCATGAAGTTATCAAGAAAATTATTATCATGAAACACTGTTATGCCAGCGGAGGGTCAAGCCCGGCTTATCTGTCGGGTGCGGCCTCCGAAATGTCGATGGGGGCCGGCCAAATGCCCACGAAAGACTATGGGGGAGTTATGGCAGCTGTTGGAGCTCTCTGTCGAACATTTATGAATGCACAAGGAATCACGGTCGATCGAAAAGGAGACACTGATTTTCGTGAATTCAGTGTAAGGAACAATGTGACGTAGTAAATCATTTTTTAAAAATTTAAACGGCCTCTCTCAAGTTACAAATCTCATGAATGCACAGTGAGTGAAATTTATGTGAATCTAAGACGAATTTCTTTAAGGCAATAACAAGGTTCTTCTTCATCTTTGTTAATATTTCTCTTGTAATCCACAAATGCTCAGAGTGCTGCGAATGCACAAAGGTTTGCAGTCTTCGAACGATCGATTGTAATAAACCAGTGAAACTTACGAATCCAAGATGAAAGGATTCCGTCAGTGGAGAAATTCCGTCCAGAAGTAATACGGTGGAAACGTTTTTTATAGTTGTTAATGTAAATGTTCTCTCGTAATCTGCAGAGATCAAATTAAAGCATTTTATGTGATAAGAAATAATATATTCCATCGACTAAAAGATTTCTTATAGCAACAACGAGGTAGACAGAATTTTTTCATTAATTGATTTCATCGACTAAATGATTTATTTCAGCAACAATATGATATAGAAAGATTTAGTTAGTGTTACTGTGAATGCCTTTACAAATGCAAATAAAACGTTTAACGAAGATGAAGGATTAGCATGACACAATGACACACGATTATGCTAGCAGAGGGACAAGTTCGGCTTATCGGTTAAAAATGTCTACGGGGCAGTGAAACGTTCGTGAACGCGCACGAGGAAAGTTACGGCCAGCTGTTGGACCGTTCAAAAATTTATAGCTGTTTCAACGTTTCTGCTGAACAATGTTGCACCAGGTAGACGTAGACTCGAATGGTCGTGGGGATGCCACAGGTGGCCAATGAGGGTGGAAACGTAGTCACAAAGCGACGTATCGAGTTCAAAAGGAATTCGAGAGAAATTATTAATTGCCCTCTCTAATTTTAATCCTGCAGTAAAACGCGACGAATTAACCCTTAACCGTCCCACGCCTCTCGTGTAATCCCCTTTGAATTTTTGAAGCTGTTGGCTGGTAGCCCAGGTGTAAATCATTTTAATTGAAAGATTACCACGACGTCGTTAGAAACAATTCTTACATATATGTTTCGTTGATTTTTACTGAAACAAATGTTTATACATATATTCAACTATGCGACACAGTATTTTTTTTGAAGTGAAACTTTTTAACTTCCCGATTTATAGGGAAGTTATTGTAATTTCAAATTTGTTTCGATCGACTCCTGTAGATTGTCTCATATGTATTTTATAAAACAGTAAAATACATATTTTAAATGTGACCTTTAGCGAATTTGATTTACGACAAAAAGTTATTTTCAGTAGTAGAATTAGAAAAATTTAGGAAATTTATTAAAGGAAGAATTCAGATCCGCCGAGACTACTTATATATATATTTTTGTATTTTATATTTTACTTTATATTTGTTAGAATTATTAATTAGATAACCAGAATTAATTAAATGAAATTTTATTAATACAGGCAAATGAAATTTCAAGTGAGGATCACTCGAGTTAGAAAATTGAACGATACATTAAACAAGTAACCAACGGTTATTTTAAACAAACTGAAACGTACTAATATTGAATTTAATCGAATCGGTTAGAATCGAACAATAGATTAATTTTGTATGTTTCAATAATATTTTAATGGACTGAAAAAAATTTCTAAAAATAGAAAGTTACAGCCCTCACTCGATTGTCGAGGATTTCCACTCGAGGAATTTTCACAGAGAGTTGAAACTGGCAGGTGTTAAATTCGTCGCGAGCGATTTAAAACACTTCGCACAGCTCAGAAAGCGTTAATTCGCACGGCTACGCTAATTGGACATTAATTAGTTCGATTTCCGCGAGAAGTGCGACTTTCTAAAATCCCTGAATTCAGATCGTTCCGTCCACAATCGGATCACAAAATAAATCCGTTTCTACGTGGAAACATGGAAAATCATTAAACGCCGTCATCCTTCCTGGAATGATTAAATACTTTTCAATTTCCTGAATCGCGTATTTGCATTGGCGTCGGATGGGACGCGAAGATAAATAAATCCGGAGATTCGTCGAGACCCATATGCTCGTGTTTGCACGTCGCATAATTATCGGCGCGAGGTTCGAAAAATTTCGATGAAAAATCATATTGTACTTTTAACTGCATCTGCGAGCGGATGCACAACCGCTGTGCAAACGTGTGACGCTCGATTCTCGCAACTGTTGTGGTATCACCGATAAATGTTATTTAACCCTTCCGAGAATGTTTTAATTTCAACGACCCATTTTCGGAACGGAAATTCAATTTACGCACGAAAAATGATATTGCGTACGCCTGTACAAATTTTAGGGGACGATGTTTGACTGACGAAGTTGATTGACTACTTCTTTTGTTTTTGAATTTTTATTGTTATGATTAAAATAAAATAAAATAATCAAAAAATATATTCAGCAAAGTAACTGATTAGATTGCATCTTTTAATGTTAACGTATTCGATTCTAATTTCGTTATTGGAACTGGCAAAGTGGAAAAATTAGCTTCAATAAATGCTAAATCATAAATAATATTCTCATTTTTTATAATTTTTTTTTGGGCATATATATAATATTTTTATGGTATCATAAAAAAATTTAATGAAACTAATTAACTACATATATAACTATTTATTAAAAAATAATAATTGATGATTAAATATAATTATTAAAATAAAATAACTATTAAATAATATTCAAAACATAGAATGCGCTAACCTTATTAGTCTTTGAAATTTCTTTTTTGACTATTCCTTCTGTTCTACTCAACAAAAAACTACGGAAACATTCACGGACATTCTACTCAATAACACACACGAAATTATTTCAGAACTTGTGGATGCAAAAGCGATTTTTAAAAAATTACGCAAGTATAACAGTTTTGAAAAAATTAGGAATTTGTAAAAATAAAAAAGAAACGTATAGTCTGTATTGAAGTTTTGAAGATACCAGTTTCATAAAAATTCAATGATCAGACGTTGAAACAACAACTTCTCAGAAGTTTTTATACTGTGCACCATGGTTAAATAAATAAAAATCAATCTTTTAATGTTGTTTTTACGGAATAAAACCTAAAATAATGTAAAGAAACATCGAAAAGATAGTTCGTTCAATAGAGAAAAGTGGACGTTTCTTGGTCGACATCGAAAACACAGAACATTTTTCTCGTTGCCGTAACGGGAAGTCGATTTTTTTTTCTTCGGTAACAATGTATTTTCATTTTCCCGTGCATATAGAGTGCACACACGGCGATCTCTCTTTTTTCTATTTTTCAGCAGATGGCACGGTCCCATCTCTCTTCGATCCTTTTATTTCGATTCCTTTGCATATTCAACGAGATCCAGCTTCTGAATATTTCAGTATGGGGTCGCGCTATGAACTCACCTCGTTTCCGATCGATCCCCTAAAATCGAAACGAAACAAAACGGCCGTGTAAGCGGAAGCTATCGTCGTCCTCGTGATCGCGAACTTTTACTGGTCAGCACGCAACGCCCTTTTCGGAAAAAAGCCTCGGTTCACGCTCGACGGTTTTTACTTTCCCGTCGAGAAAAATTCTGTCGATCGAGAAACATCGCGCGGGGCATTGTGGGGAAACGAACGCGAACGGAGAAACGTTTTGAGCTTCTCGAAACCTTATAAACTTCCGGGAGGAATCGACTATACACGATTTTTACTTCCAGGCTCCTTCTGGCCTGTTAGGGTGAAAACAACCCTTAAAGGTTGCCGAGCGCCATTCTATTTTCCTTACACACCGGCGCGCTCGAAAATATTTGATCACTTGTTTTCTGCAACACGATCTCTCCGAGAAAAATAGACCGGTGTGTATGTGTGTGTGTGTATGTGTGTGTGTTTGAACTTTTACGTGCTCGTGAATTTCAACGTGAACGCCGAATTAAAAATTATGAAGCCCACAGTGTCCTCCACTTTGTCTATTGCGATAGATTGCCTCTGGACAATTTCTATCGAACTCCAATTCAATGGTTTTTTAAAACTATTCTGCTGGCTTTCTAGTACTGGGAATTTTTCACTAAAATTCTGTAAAAGTTATTAAATATCCAAGTTCAGCTATTTTTGCTCAAAATGTGCGAATATTCCTAGAAGTATAATTTAGTATTATTTATTTATCTTTCTATTCCTGCGAATTTATTATTATTATTTATTTTAAACAACCTAAAATTCATCCCTGTAGAATTTGGAATTTTAGTAGAAAAATTTATTGAAGTTATAGATATCCCTATTCTTCTTCAAGTTTCCAAAAAACCGTTGAAGCGACGTTAAACCTTAATATAAAAAAATATATATACCGAATTATTAAATACTAGTTAAAGAACGCTTCGAACATTAATCAATCATACTCACACCGAAATTAATTTGCCTGAGGAGTGTGGGACAATCTATATTATTATTTATCAAATTACAGATATAGCTCAATAAATCAACACGTACTCAAAGTTCAATTTACTTATTTTCGGAGAGTGCTTACAATTTTGTTCCCATGAGAAATAATTGACTTACTCAACTGTGTGAAAATAAAGTATCTTTAATTCTTTGGATTCCTCGCTCATGTTTTGCTTTATTAAAAGTACAAGCAAGTCGTTAAAAAAATTTCATGTACTTCGGTAACTTCTATCGTCGAAAAGAGGAATTATCAAAAAAATTCACCTGTTAAGCTGGAGTTGAAAATTCTCGATTCCAGCCGGATACTATAATTTATCGTCGGTAACACCAGTCTGGCAAGCTAGAAAAAGCACTCAACGAGGTCCGTGCATTCCGTAAAATCGATCCGAGGATTACGCTATAAATTTTTCAATCATACACGAGCATCAGGGTTTTGTTTGCGCCGGCTCGCGCGAAACAGTAACAAAGGGAACCGGTTGAAACGGATATTTCGCGATGGGTCCACGCGTAAATTGTAAACGGGCATTCGGTGGACGTTTCTCCATGGAAAACTCGCCACTCGACCGAGTTTTTCTCCCCGCAAACCATCCTCGTAACGTTCATTTACAGCACAGAGGTTCTCGTCGAAACGCCCGATACAAAACACCTTATCTTACTGTGTTTTCGTTCCGGCGTTCCTTTGAAATCCGGATGTTTATGCAGATTCGCCACTTTATGCCACGATGTATACGAAAATCGTTCTATCGTTGTTTGAAAACGTTTTTTAATGACATAATTGAGATACTTTTGTTGGAATCGTTACTTAAAAGAGGATTTTTAAACTGCCTCTTTATCTTTTTCTATATTTTCAAGTGCTACGAAATTTGTTTGTTTTCTATCATGTTTTACTAACACATTGGTGACACTTTCCTGTTGAATTCATGATTTAGTAAAACCTCTATCATCCGAACCGTGTATCTGTGTATTCTCCATTATAACTGTATGCATAGGATATTATCATCAACATGTGTTCACACTTAGTGAACCACCGATGGATATCGCAGAGGAATAAGCAAAAATTTATAAAAATTACAGTATAAATTGCCCGACCCAACGTTAAAGCTTGTCTTCTTATAGTTCATTTCCTAAAGAATTGTAAAGCACAAATTTAATTAGATTTAATATTGTTTATGTATGTATGAATATGTATTTACTGTAATTTACATTTGTACAGCAGATATAGATCTCAGTTGAGATCTGAAATGCTTAATAAAAAAAAAAAAAGAAAAATACATAATGATCGAACCATGGCGCCGATAAGAAATTACAATCTGAGTTATTAAAAACATTTACGAATAATTGAAATAATTGAAATAATTATAGATAATTGAATAACTATATTCTCCATTATCCATTGAAAGAAATTCATATACGAAAACACGATTTATTGTACGTGTCAGTGGCGATCTAATATCGTGTTTGGTATAATTATGATCAAAAAAGTGTCCCGGACAAGCCCGAGAAAGTTTCACGAAGAGATAATTATGAACAAGCGAGTTTGATCTTAATAATTTAACAACAATTTCACAAATCCAATTCCATAGAGATCGAACAGTGACGATTTCGAGATGTGAAAGTAGGCTCGAGTTCCGTCGTCGAGAGGGATAATAGGAGGAGTGTCTATGTATAGTTCGGAAGATAGTTGGCATAACTAGACAATGGTTGCGCGAACGATCGGCGCGAAGTTCTCGAAGAGTTGCCGAGCGAAATCAATCGTCGTGCCGACGGTTACCACTGTTCGAGGAATCGTCGTGAAAGATATTGCTCGCGAGTGAACAGGCTGAAATATAAACCCGACGGCATATCTGCCTTTTATTTCTCGGCAATTCGAAAGATATTGCCGTCGTAGGGGCAGAGATCACTGGGGAAGATCGTTGTTGGTGCGACAGAGAGACGTTGATCTTCATTGTCTATCGAACATTTCATTAACGAGAACAGCGAGGTTCGTCCCTGGCGAATGCAATAACCTGGACGAAGGAATAGTTAATATGAGAAATGAAATTGATCCTACAACAATGCTCCAACAATCGGCGGAAATAAACAATTAAACCGGAAATAAATAATTAATTAAATAAACAAAAAATCCAATTTGTTTACTTCGATAAAAATGCCTGTAAATTTTGGAGATTACAAATGTTGCGGATGCAATAAAACAAAAATATATATCGATCAGAAAACGCTCTACTTAATAAAAAAAAATATTTATATATACCGAATCATTAAATACTTGTTAAAGAACGCTTCGAACATTAATCAATCATACTCACACCGAAATAAAAAGTGTATGGAATCGTCCAACTTAAAATTCATCTCTGTAGAGTTTAGAATTTCAGTAGAAAAATTTATTGAAGTTATAGATATCATATCCCTATTCTTCTTCAAGTTTCCAGAAAACCGTTGCAGCGACGTTAAACATTAATACAAAAAAATATATATTTATACCGAATCATTAAATACTAGTTAAAGAACGCTTGGAACATTAATCAATCATACTCACACCGAAATAAAAAGTGTATGGAATCGTCCAACTTAAAATTCATCTCTGTAGAGTTTAGAATTTCAGTAGAAAAATTTATTGAAGTTATAGATGTCCCTATTCTTCTTCAAGTTTCCGAAAAACCGTTGATGCGATGTTAAACATTAATACAAAAAAAATATATACGTACCAAATCATTAATTACTAGTTAAAGAACGTTTCGAACATTAATCAATCATACTCACACCGAGATACAAAGTGTATGGAATCATCCAACCTACAATTCATCCCTGTAGAGTTTAGAATTTCAATAGAAAAATTTATTGAAGTTGTAGATATCCCTATTCTTCTTCAAGTTTCCAAAAAACCGTTGAAGCGACGTTAAACATTAATACAAAAAAAATATATATATGTACCAAATCATTAATTACTAGTTAAAGAACGTTTCGAACATTAATCAATCATACTCACACCGAGATACAAAGTGTATGGAATCATCCAACCCAAAATTTATCTCTGTAGAGTTTAGAATTCCCGTAGAAAAACTTTTTGAAGTTATAGATGTCCCTATTCTTCTACAAGTTTCTGAAAAACCGAGTACGATGGCTATAAAACGACTTTAATATTGAATCTTTTTAATCTTTTAATAAAACGATGATCGTGAGTCACTCGGCAAGCAACCCTCTGAGGCCGTTGGTAATATGAACCGTGTTTTTCAGACGCGCAGAGATCAGAGGTGACGAAGCAGCAGATCTCGAGGTAGCAGAACGCGCAAAGTCGAAGAGGACAGACGAAGGGGAAGAGAGACGAGATGGTGGCGCATGCTCGTCCTCGTGGTCTTGCATTGGAGGTATTGCGCACCAGGTGCAGCAGAGTATCCACATCGTGCACCGTCTACCACGGCCGTTGACGGACTCCGTCAGCTAGACGCCGGCCGTCGGCGTCGCGACGCAGCTTCCTCGGGACACGCGCGCCAAATCTCCCTCTCTCCCTGTCAGCTCTCTCTCTGCCACGGTTGGGAGCACGTGCCGCTGCCAGTCGCGTGTCACTGCTCGCCGGCAGACAGCCTGCCAGACCGTCCGCCGACTGTCATCCGAAAATCCGGCCATCCGGTTCGTCCATCAATTACGATTCTCGATCTCGGTAATCGCCGAAGGTTCGTTTAGAATTAGTGACGCGAGTGCTAGGAATTACGAGGAAGCTGGTGAATTTCTCGAGAGGAAAGTGCGGTGTGTGTGTGTGTGTGGAATACAGCGTTAGAAATTACTTAGGAGAAGATCGGCTTAAGAGCAATTAGTGGAAACTCAGGAATCTACTTGGTGGATCTGGAGATGTGCGTCGATGCAGGATTGACACTTGACGAATGTCGAACAGGTGAAGATCGAATACTGTAAAAATTTAGATAGATTCTAATCGCTGTTTAATTTTCGTAGAGATTGAAGCAGGCTCGAAGTTCACCTGTGAAAATTGATACGTTCAGGATGCTGAGAAAATCATCATCTAAAGATAAACGTTCATGATTTTCAAAAATATATCGTGGCCAGGAAAGTCTAGAGAATTATTCCAGACAAGAAAAATACTTGGATATTAGGAAAATTGATGCTTTCTTCGAACATTATTTACACATAGAGATTTTCGTGCCTGGGAATCTGGGAAAAGTTGGTTGAAAGCGATACAATGAGAAAAATTGAAACTTGTGGCACGTCGAACAGGTGGTTACATAGTTACTTCGCAATTCCAGATAGGTCGACTTCCCGATTTCATCAATTTTGAATGGTCTACGGTCGCTGCCACCTGTTTCTACCCTGGTATTAATGGAGACTGTATTGACAGCTGGGAGTTGGCCGTAACACACAGTCTAGACAGTGAACTGTTCGAGAAAGTGTGCTTTCGATACAAAAGAACAACGAAATTAAAGCCAGTGGTGAGCTGTACAGGTGAACAAGTGATTGCTCCGAGCAATAGCCGAAAAAACTCTAATTAGATCGTTTTGCTATTTAATGCGCTTCGAATGACCTCCGAATGATACGGATCCGACGTTAATTGCTACTACTTGTTTAGAAGCAGTTTAATATTAACAAGCCGAGTGCTGGAAACGTTTAGAGAAGGCAGTTTAAGCAGTGTATTCTCCGAGGGAGTGCTTTGCAACCTGAACGAAAAACGGTTGGGTATAAAGGATTCAAGTTAGTGGGTTACATGGGTGGACAGCTTGGTTTTTCCGAGGATTTGCTGCGTTTGTACCTTGGGAAATGAACTATTTCTTCATAACGTCCGCTTCAAAGTAATTACTACTAGCTTTGTAACTGTCTACATCAGCTGTCTTGATCGATGAGAAATTAGGAAAAATTAAAGGTGGTTTGAAAACTGAAAGGAAGTGAATCAAGATAGAAAATAGAAGCTTTAAACTGTCTCTAATTCGCTTCTAATTGTCGGTACTGTCCAAAATCAGCGAAAAATTCGAGGAAACTGTGGGAGGCTACTTCAAAGTGCAAAGAACCGATAGATACACGGAATTGAAGCTAACAGAAAGCTAAACAGGTGAGCAAACAGTTCCCTCGGAAATCAAACAACCTAAAATATCACAAAATTCGTCCAGTTCCCAATCACATTCGCTTTAAATCGTTCGTAATCGTCGGAAACTAAAAATCTCTACTGGCCATTTGCGCGCCGACTGAAAATCGACGAATTTAATCAACGTCGAAACAGTTAAAACACTGAAAAAAAATCGGAAATCGCTATCTTCGAAAACGCGAACTGTATCCGACAAGAGCCTAACCGATCGAGGCACTAAAAAATTCGCTAATTCTCCAATTTCCTCCATCCTAAATCGCCTTCAATCATCACTAACCCCTTCCAATTGCCAGTGCCAATTGAACCGTCTAAAATTACCAAACATCCTGTCACCGTCTCGAAAAAGGGTCACAGAAAACACCTTGCGAGATGAACTCTCCAGTCTCTCGTGCCTCGGTGTAACCAAAAGCGTGCTCAGACGGATTGCGAGGCGGGTGAAGTTTCGAAACTCGTTTCCGGAAGCTATTAAGCGGTGATTATAGGAGAGCTGCTCGCAGGAGGCTTTTATTCTGTAGAACGAACGAACGAGGATCTTTGGGCTCTCGAGAGTCTGCTCAGGCCGGGAAGTTGACAAAGTTCCGAGGCTGGCAAAATTATCTCTGATAGTTCCGTCGTCAAATCGTGACAGGAGCCGTATTCTGCTTCGACTCTGGCCACTTGGACACTTGGTGTCGTTCGTGGTTCTTTGAAGTAAAACAATCTCAATCTCGAACTTCGTCGCGGAACTCGAGGTCTAACTGGATGACCTTGATCTTTACATCCTCCAACCTCGTCAAGTAATTGTAATGAACATCGTTGAAGATCAGAAAAGCGAATGGAACGACTCAAGAGAGGATTCTCTTCAGGATGGAGTCTTGGGGACGTTGATGCCTCGACTGAGAGTCTAGTGAATGTTGAAGGACACTGAATCTGGTCATCCTGAGGTTTCTAAATTCACAGATCCTCTATTTGAGTGACAACGAATCCCGTTACGTTGTCGCCTCTAAATTCAATGCCCTTCCCCGGGCGTCGTTCGGCGGTGCAATAAGGAGGCAAGAAGATTGACTGGCGTTTTTAGCAGGCCGTGTTTGAAGACGGAGGCAATCAAGAAGGTCGTTAAGGACACGCGAGGATCTAAGGTCCGCTTTAATACCTCCCGTATACACGAACTCTGGCTGGGACCACGGTACAGAAGGATTCTTCGTGGATTAACCGCGACCCTCCCTTTGAGGGCGAAGGGATCTTAAAGGATATCGTCCAGAGGATTCGCGACGCAGATCTCCGACTGGGTAAGAATACGCGTCAGGAAATAATCATAGAAGATAAATAGATCCTTTGAGAGTCGCTGCAGGTTCGCGCTGATCCGTGCTGGGAATCCTGTTGCTCTAATTAACGAGGTCTTGTGGAGCGGACACTGGACTGCTGATGTCGTGGCGTGTCGGAGCCCTTGTGAACAATAGGGGACAGGTTGGACACGAACGTTGCGGAGGAGACTTGATTTAATCAGCGAGGATAAACGGTTAAAGATTCTGGCATTAGTGGATGCTGTTCTTGGAGGATAGAGGTGGTCTAATTGAGATCGTGATTTATCGCGTGATCTGCTTGAGCGTTTTTGATCGTGGAGAGATTTTGGTGTAGGGGATAATGTCTTATAATCAGGAGACATCCTGAACTTGGATATTCCACAGGATAATAAATGTAATTAGCAAGAATTACTCTAAGGACTCGAGAAAAATATTTATGGGAACAACGCATCGCAAAATATTGACGCTGGCGTCCTGATGAACTACAGAAGATGCTCATAGCGACCTTACAGGACAACAAGTTTTACATAAATGCTTGAAGTAACGTTGATGTCCTGGTAAATCAACCCTGCGTCACAAGGACTCGAGAGAAACCATGTTGGACATTGTCCTTATACGTTCTCGAGGAGCCTAGCTGTCTAATTAACATCGTGACTTAAGACTTGACCTACTCCTGTAGACCTGAATCCTGATAAACGATAGGAGACATCATCCTGGACTAAGTAGCAATGATTAACATTGTATCTCTTAAGAATAACGAAATTTTTCAGCGCACCTAGTTACTCCGATTAATAGGAGTAACTATTCTAACCTCCGTAAACAGTAGGAGACACTCCGAGCTTAGAAGCTGTAGGGGACACACAGATACAATTAGCTGAAATTAACTCTGCAGGATTCAAAAAAACTATTGCTAAAAATGTTCGCGTACTTGCGGCTGTGTTGATTAACATCGTAGCTATAGACATCGAAGAATATTCCTCACGGTTTATAGGATTTACTAGAGCACTAGCTGGTTTAATTAATATTGTGAGATCCTCAGGATCGTTTACACCGAGCAGATAGATCCTACCTTGATCGATTGTCGATCACTGTAAAGGGAAGTGGACTGAAACGTGAGTGGAATAAAATTGAACAGTAACAGTCACCTCAGGCCTGTGAAAAAGCATTGCTACAATTTCTATTTCCAAATTCTCGCACACCCATCAGCATCGTTACCATAATTAACACCGTAGCTGGTAAAAACATATTTCAAACTTACAATGTAAGAATTGAACACCGGCCGGATATGTGAAACTGATAAACGACCTTACAAAAGATTAACAACTACAGGCGCAACAACCAGCGAAAGAGTTTCAAGAGCAATTGGCCAGCGGTCCATTTCCAGTAAACACCCTCAGAGGTCCGCGCGAGCTTTTACGACGGTTTAAAAGCCGTCCAGGGTATCCGAGTTGAATAATAATTCTTGCAGCAACGAGTCGCGCTGGAAGTTTCGTTCGTCCGGTTGTTGTTTCTCCCGTGGGAAAAGTGAGAGGCGTCTGCTACCTCGAACAGTGTGGATCATGAACGGCGAAATGATGGCCGGGCTGCAGGACAACGAGACGTTCGCGGACAGTGACAATTACGTGGTGAAGGCGTTGAACTACATTAACAAGCTGAACGATTCGCGCACCGCGAAGGCTCTCAAGTGTTACGAGCTGCAGCAACGCGAAGAGCTGGAATTGCCCCTCGGGACGGACGCGGGGAAGGAGCAACAGGGTTGCGAAATTAGTTGGGACTCGTTGCTCTGCTGGCCGAGAACACCGTCGGGAACGATGGCGACGCTACCGTGCCTCGAAGAGCTGAACGGCATCCGGTACGACAGCACACGTGAGTAACGACATTATGCATGCATGCGGCGCTAGCTTGCGCACCCACGAATTTATTTGCCTCTTTTCTCTTCTGCCTTTGTACGGTACTGCCTCGATATTCGTGCAAGAGATGCGCACGAAGTTTGCTCCAATTATTCTGTATCGCGCCCTCGAAATTTGTTCGTCTTTTTTTTCTTACACAGCGACACTAGACGTTGAGTTAGTGTACGGTACTGCCTCGATATTTGTGCAAAAGATGTGCACAATATTTGCTCCAATTATTCTGCATCACGCCCTCGAAATTTGTTTGTCTGTTTTTTCTTACACTGCGTCACTAGACGCTGAGTTAGTGTACGGTACTGCCTCGATATTTGTGCAAAAGATGCACACGATATTTGCTCCAATTATTATGCATAGCGCCCTCGAAATTTGTTCGTCTGTTTTTTCTTACACTGCGTCACTAAACATTGAGTTAGTGTACGGTATGCCTCGATATTTGTGCAAAAGATGCGCACGATATTTGCTCCAATGATTATGCATCGCGCCCTCGAAATTCGTTTTTCTTTATTTTCTCACACTGCGTCACTAGACGCTGAGTTAGTGTACGGTATACCTCGATATTTGTACAAAAGATGTGCACAATATTTGCTCCAATTATTCTGTATCGCGCCCTCGAAATTTGTTCGTCTTTATTTTCTCACACTGCGTCACTAAACGCTGAGTTAGTGTACAGTATGCCTCGATATTTGTGCAAAAGATGTGCACAATATTTGCTCCAATTATTCTTTATCGCGCCCTCAAAATTTGTTTGTCTGTTTTTTCTTACACTGCGTCACTAGACGCTGAGTCAGTGTACGGTACTGCCTCGATATTTGTGCAAAAGATGTGCACAATATTTGCTCCAATTATTCTGCATCACGCCCTCGAAATTTGTTTGTCTGTTTTTTCTTACACTGCGTCACTAGACGCTGAGTTAGTGTACGGTACTGCCTCGATATTTGTGCAAAAGATGCACACGATATTTGCTCCAATTATTATGCATAGCGCCCTCGAAATTTGTTCGTCTGTTTTTTCTTACACTGCGTCACTAAACATTGAGTTAGTGTACGGTATGCCTCGATATTTGTGCAAAAGATGCGCACGATATTTGCTCCAATGATTATGCATCGCGTCCTCGAAATTTTTTCGTCTGTTTTTTTTCACACTGCGTCCCTAAACGCTGAGTTAGTGTACGGTACTGCCTCAATATTTGTGCAAAAGATGCGCACAATATTTGCTCCAATTATTCTGTATCGCGCCCTCGAAATTTGTTCGTCTTTATTTTCTTACACTGCGTCATTAGACGCTGAGTTAGTGTACGGTATACCTCGATATTTGTTCAAAAGATGTGCACAATATTTGCTCCAATTATTCTGTATCGTGCCCTCGAAATTTGTTCGTCTTTTCTTTCTTACACTGCGTCACTAGACGCTGAGTCAGTGTACGGTACTGCCTCGATATTTGTGCAAAAGATGTGCACGAAGTTTGAGAAGCCCCGAAGCTTCTTGATTCACGAGAAATGTGATACTAATTCCGCGACAAAGCTTTCCGTTGTTTAATTATTTCTTCACCGGACCCATTCGCACCAATCGCAGCATCGTAGAACGCACACAACACGGAAACATTTCACGTGCAGCTGCTCGACAGGCTCCCCGACCGACATTTACTGTCAGAGTATTCCCTTTAAGTACAGGAACCGTGCAACTTTCAGCGAAGCCGGCTATTCATTAACTGCACGCGTAATTAGTCCATAATGTGGGCGTTGGCGGATTTCCCCCTTGAAATTCCCTGGTATTCGTTATCATGTGAACATATTTTTTCATATCTCGGCGAGTGTAAACGTAATCATTCACAGAAGGATCTAGATATACTTAAATTTTAGAAACGAGATCCTTTTTGGATGGTGAAAATATTGTATCCAGACTATAAATTGTAAAGATAAATTTCCGGAAGATTCGAAGAAAGCACGAGAATTTCGAAATGTATTTCGAGTTTCTCAGGTTACGGTCTCCATAGAATGTTGAATTTTAAATGGAGGTGCAATTAACCTGTTACAACCCCTAAGGGCTGTTACCCAGCAAGCTGTTCGTCAGCGAGCTCGCATTATTCACAGTAGACAAATATTTGCTTATACTTCAGGAATATCGTGTATAATGTTACAATACTGGAGGCAACAACTCTAATCTCATTGTGTAACAGTGAAAGGCTACGGACCTTATGCATTTACAAACTTCCGAATGGTCCGCCGTGAAAAAGTTCAGTGGAATTTAACCAGTTGCTTTTTATTTCGTGGACGAACGAGTGAATAATAGAGATAACGACCCTGTCTGGTTTTAACAAACTACGAAAATAGAAAATAAAGACATAAATAAATAAAGACATATTGACATTTGGTTGATCACAGTGCAGCAAGCAACTATTAACCCTCGTATAAAAAATTATTACATTGGTATAAAAAGTTACCCGTGTGGATGAGGGTTAATGAGCAGAGAGCATCGAGCAATGAGATTCTACGATTTCATAAATATCGGGAATCTATTAAAAATGTTCAATTATTAATACGAAACAATGTCGCCTTCGCACGAACACCATTAATCGAACGTTTTGCTGTGACCGTAGCTTTGATAATGAAAAATTAGAATATTAATATAATATTAGAAGATATTTCCAGATCTTAATATTTTAATTTTCTGTTTCGGTGCTCGTCTTCTATTTCTCATTTCAACAATGGTTCCCATTGTCGGCGATCAGCGATTCGCCTTCCGTTTCATTACTTTTCACGAACCCGG
Organism: Lasioglossum morio; assembly: GCA_916610235.2. Taxonomy (NCBI): domain Eukaryota; kingdom Metazoa; phylum Arthropoda; class Insecta; order Hymenoptera; family Halictidae; genus Lasioglossum; species Lasioglossum morio. Next base: position 3,063,746 of record OU744323.1, read on the forward strand.
GACAATGGCAGCCGTCGGAAAAAAGAAGTGCATCGAGTGATCGAGAAACTATTTCGACGAACGTGTTGAACGATGGGGCAATTTCGTTCGTGTTGTAATAATCGTTTCCTTCTTAGCTGAGGTAATTGTTATTAATAACGATTATTGATTATTTGATGCCGCGGACCACGGGTTACACTTTAATTAACAACGCTTGTTCTGCTAATTGATTGTTATTTACTACAAGCCAGACAAACGACGTAAACATAAATGTAGGACTATGTACAAAATGGTGTCCGGAAGAATTATTCCTTAATGAAAGCTGATACATTGAATACATACGTCTCTTATATCGATCGTATTATTGTTAATAATAAAAGTTCAATGTTCTCGGCGCTACGGTTCGATCAATTATTACTGAGAAAATCAAAGAACAATTTTGCAGATTATCAAATCATCATCGACGTTTCGATTCTAGTTTGAATCCTTTTCAAGATGTATTGGCATCGCGTTTGTTTTTGATGTGATTTAATACTTTAATATGGACATCGTGATACACGTGTTGTACGTGTGTCGTCAATGCTTGTTGTCAAGACACTGTGAAACACTGTAAACGCAATGCAAATACATCTTGAAAAGGATTAAAACTAGAATCGAAACGTCGCACAGTGCGATACTTTGATAGGAATTTGGGACAAAAATAAAAATATTCGTATAGCGTAGCAATAATTTATATTTTTTGTTCGGAATCGTTTTAAATGCACTAATCGAAGATTTGGAATACTATTTTAGAATTTTCCATATTTTACACTACATAGATTTGAAAAAAAGAATAAGAGGCATGTTTTATTTATAATGTAAAACTGAAATATGAACAAATAGTGCATATATTACGTGTAGAAAACAGATAAATAAATATCGATAAAAAAAAGTATTCATAGCCGAGTAGAAGAGTAAGATTCGCCGAGGGTTAATGTTGAATAACTTTGGGCGTAGCAGTTTGTAGCAGGAAAAATTTGTAGAAAATTGAAGTACAATGCCTACTAATTACGAAAAAACAAAACCTACAAGATGTTTTGAACCCTTCTTGAAATATCTCTATTTAAAGGAGAAAAAGGTGAGAAACATTATTTCAACTGTATTATTTACTAATATACTCCATAAAGAGACTTACAAATTTGGAAATTTTCAGTCACATTAGCTGTACTTTAACACTAGAACTATCGAGCACTAAACGCAGTTGGCATACATTGCCTTCTAATAATGACAATATGGCATTTATTTCGATTTCGTACAGGCGATATTTAAATACCTACTTCAATAGAGAAGTTGACTAAAAAAATTTCTCAAAAAAACATATTTATACTTTTAATATTTATAAACGAAAAGAATTCGCATCAGTCATGTTGACTGGTCTTTAGTTCTAGTATTAAACTACCATATTCCATAGGACATATTTCATAAAATTCTTTTCCCTGATACCATGAAAGTAAGTAACGCTTTGAATCAATAAATTGCTTGATATAGGATTTTCTTGAGAAAAAAACCGCTTGTAACTAATCGCCTACTAAATTATTTGAATTTTCGATTGATAAACATGATAATTTAGATGTTAAAACATAGTTTCAACATAGAGTCCAGTGGATTTTAGACAATGAATTTTTAGATTTTTGTCCACAGGGTACCGCATTGTGCGTCGATGATTATTTGATAATCTGCAAAATTGTTCTTTGATCTTCTCAGTAATAATTGATCGAACCGTAGCGCCGAGTACATTAAACTTTTCCATTGAATACAATTCGCGATTGTTAATAGCTAAAATTACGAAGAGAAATTCTGTAGAGAAATTGTAAAGAGACCGCCCGTACAATCGAAAAATGGCGGCCGGAAGAATTAGCAGGCTCGAAAAGAGAAAATGGCTCCCGGTAAGATCAAAGTTGAGGTGCCCGTGCCATTGGATCTGTAATGAGAAATGGAAGTTTCGGAAATCCCGGTTGTGGATCTTATTCTCCGGGCAACGAGACTCGGCGAGACGTTCAAGTGGAGACTCTAAACGGGCGAATTTAATTAAACGATCGCTGTCATTTGTTCCCTTCGAACGACGAGCGTGCCAGATGGCTCTATCTGTCTGAAAAATCTTGGTATCGTTTCAGTTTATCCTGGTACCGTGCGATTTCATCTGTGCCCGGTATTCCATGAAATTGAAAAACAACCTGGCCGAGAGATTTCTATCGAGACCTGTATCGACGTTTATCAACGCCTCGTGAACAAATGTCGTCCCCGGTAAATAAATGGTAAAATGGAGATCGTTGAAAGTGTAATGGAAATCTTGGAAATGATGCGTCGGGAACGGTGGCGCATTAACATGCTACGCTCCTGCTTTGCTTGTTACTTGTTAGTATAATTGTAGGGTCTTTCTGCTTCGTTCCCGTTTTACCCATTATTATTATTATTATTATTACCGTTACGTAGATCGAACAGTGAACGCTAATACATAAATGGAGTAAAAATGCTGGAATATAAGAAAGATATAAAAGCAGAAAGAAGTTCGAACTAGTACTTGAAATAATAGGTTCAAATCGCTTGTAATTCTTTTTCGAATAATTCATGTAAATTAGTTTCATACACGTTGAACATTCGAAACGAGTTTCTGACCTTTAATCTATGTAAATTAATTTCCACAGATATTGATATTTAAACAGAAATTAATTTAACATATTTCGCGCAAATGCCTCGGGGAAATTATGAAATCGATTTTATAGAGATAATCTAAGTAAATTAATTTCGAGAGATACACTGTTAAGTAGAAATTAATTTGTTAGATTGAACATACGTGGAGCAAAATGAGATTGGTTTCCAACAATAATCCGGCAAATATAATTTTCAAAGCTCCGGTTAGTTCGGAATGATTATTATGTGATTTACGTAGAGCAGAGCGCTCTCTTAAATTATCATATCGGCTTTTTGAATGTATTATCACATTTTTTTAATGAATCTATTTAAAAGCAAGTTATAAAAGTGAATTTATTACATCTTAAATATTTAGACCGACCTCCGCCGTGAATTATTATACTAATTTGCACGTTCATTTTATATTCGCACATATTTGCACCGATGTGTACGCATTCTTCCGTTCCCCTGTTTTATGCTCTCGCATTTCACTGAAATTTTTCACTCTCATTAATTCATACACTCATAAATACGTAGCACTAACACAGTCACGCGTGTCGATACGCTTGTACGTGAAAACGATCGTATTTATCTCTAAAGTAATCCGACAATCGACAGCGCGATAATTATTAATCACCGTGCGTGGCAGTAAACGCGTCGAAACTCGAGCAATGCATCTTGCATCCGGCCGAATGAAATCTACAAATCGTACAACAGTCCAACGTTAAAGGGTAGAATCTGCTGCACTCTGTTCCACGGCTGAATGTTTTTCATTGAATTACCGAATGGTTGAAATAAAACCGTGTGCAACGCCGCGCGGACCAAGAAAAAACAGCTACAAATTATAAAAGCGCGGATCCCGCGCGAGAAAACGTATGAAACGCATGAATAAATCATTTCCGTGTCGGAGGGAAAAGCTGTCCCGTTTTTCGGCTGGCTGGTTTTTCGCGCGGGGTTCATAATTTTTGCGATGCTGTATTAGTGGTTCCGCATCGCTCCTTTCGACGATGCTGTTCCCCCACGCCACGGTTCGGTCACGTGACTAATCCGGTAGGGGTAGAGAGAGGGAATAACTTTTTCCCTTCGATTCGATTTTCGATATATTGCTGGTTGAAGTTTTGATCGCTAATTCTCTGACATAGGACATCGGCTGAATTGGATTATTCTTTTGAACCTTTCGAATTTATTTTCATGATATTTCTTTCTGGTAAAGACGTAAATCCCATACTAAAAGCTGAATCCGGTAGGGATAGAAAGAAAGGGTAACTTTTTCTCTTCGATTCGATTCTAGTCGACGCATGTCACATATTTTCATTTTCGAGATATTGCTGGTTAAAGTTTTGATCGTTAATGCTGTGACATAGGACATCGACTAAACTGCATTATTCTTTTGAACCTTTCGAATTTATTTTCATGATATTTCTTTCTGGTAAAGACGTAAATCCCATACTAAAAGCTGAATCCGGTAGGGACAGAGAGAGAGAGTAACTTTTTCTCTTCGATTCGATTCTAGTCGACGCATGTCACATATTTTCATTTTCGAGATATTGCTGGTTGAAGTTTTGATCGCTAATTCTTTGACATGGGACATCGGCTAAATTGCATTATTCTTTTGAACCTTTCGAATCTATTTTCACGACTTTCTTTCTGGTAAAGACGTAAACCTCATACTAAAAGCTGAATCCGGTAGGGACAGAAAGAGAGGGTAACTTTTTCTCTTCGATTCGATTCTAGTCGACGCATGTCACATATTTTCATTTTCGAGATATTGCTGGTTAAAGTCTTGATCGCTAATTCTCTGACATGGGACATCGGTTAAATTGCATTATTCTTTTGAACCTTTCGAATCTATTTTCACGACTTTCTTTCTGGTAAAGACGTAAACCCCATACTAAAAACTTAATCCGGTAGTGGCAGAGGGAGGGAGAGAGGGAGGGTAATTTTTTTTTCTCTTCGATTCGATTCTAGTCGACGCATGTCACATATTTTCATTTTCGAGATATTGCTGGTTAAAGTTTTGATCGCTAATTCTCTGTCATAGGACATCGGCTAAATTACATTATTCTTTTGAACCTTTCGAATTTATTTTCATGATATTTCTTTCTGATAAAGACGTAAACCCCATACTAAAAACTTAATCCGGTAGTGGCAGAGGGAGAGAGAGAGGGAGGGTAATTTTTTCTTTTCGATTTGATTCTAGTCGACGCATGTCACCTATTTTTATTCTCAAGATATTGCTGGTTAAAGTTTTGATCTCTAATGCTCTGACATAGAACATCAGTTAAATTGCATTATTTTTTTGAACCTTTCGAATCTATTTTCTCGACTTTCTTTCTGGTAAAGACGTAAACCCCATACTAAAAATTTAATCCGGTAATGACAGAGTGAGAGAGGGTAATTTTTTCCCTTAAATTTGATTCTAGTCGACGCATGTCACCTATTTTCATTCTCAAGATATTGTTGGTTAAAGTTTTGATCGCTAATGCTCTGACATAGAACATCAGCTAAATTGCATTATTTTTTTGAACCTTTCGAATCTATTTTCATGATATTTTTTTCTGGTGAATCCTGTACTAAAAGCTTAACCAACGCATAAATTAAAATTTTTTGAACTTGTAATATGCTTCGTTTGTCCTGGCAAATCACAGAAATCTGAATGTGGATACGCGAGTGTTCCATTTCAGTCAATTTACAGGGATACTTCTTGTTTCCGGACAGAGGAACGAGTTCGCGCTGCAGCTTTCCGCGAGATCGATCGACAGAAGATTTTACAAGTGCCTTGTTCCAAGTTCGTTCTCCGTCAAACTATTCGGCGACCACTCCGTGTAAGACGTCTCAAATATATTCGAGTCGAAATTCCTTTCGTTCGGGCTTCGTTGTCCGGGAAATCGACACGGGAAGTTCGGAGACGCTCCCGGTATTGCGTGCACGAACACTGTCTGTTCATTATTCACCGCTTCCACTTGGCCCTGACCGCGACAAATGGTGCCACGTACAATGGTAACGCGTCGATTTACGGGAAAAAATTCGACACCGAACTGTCATTTACAACGAGCACAGACATTATTTCTCGTCGCTGCTCAACGTTAAAACGGACATAACTTTGTCATTTGTTATCATTCTTTTGTGATGCCGTTATCAGTGCGACACTTTTCCGATTAAAACGATATCAAACAGGATACAGTTCGGTTCGTATTTATTCGTTTAATCCACGATTTTGTGGAACCTCTGGAATCTGGGCCAATTTGAATGAAATTTTACAGCAATTTAATTATTTGTACATTCTTTCTTTTTTATAAGGAAAAGAATGTACTTGTTGCTCCAGCTAATAGATCTACTAACCGATAACGGGCGATATCAACGGTATCAATCTAATCGGGAAAATGTCACGAATATGTTGCTAACAGTTTTTAATAATCCATACAACATTAATAGATCTCAGAACATCAATCACTGCACGAAGTAGCATTATCAGAATATTAACACTTTAACGATCGCTCACACAATATGTGTGTGATAGCCGGAACAACCGTTTTCTGTGTAAGACATGTAAAATACCATTACATGTAGGTGATTGCTATAATAATTATCATACAAAGGAAAAATATTCAATAAAGTTCTTTATTAATAATAATTCAATAAAGTTCTTTAAAATTAATTCTTCAAAAATACTGCCGGCCCCTGGCGACGTTTGACTGCGTAGACGGGCGGTCGTTAAAGCGTTAATTAGAAAGATGATTTCGGCGCACAGGTTCGATCAAAAATAAACTATCTAATCCTTGTTTTATAACAAATTTGCAATTTCAAATACTATTGAAAATTAGAAACTTAGAAAAACTTAGTATTCTGGTTTATAGTTACTACTATAACATTGATTCTAATTTATTTACTTGTAAATCTCAAATGGTTTTGAATGTTAAATTTCTTTCTATTACCTCAACAATATTGAGGTATTATAGTTGTTGTTGCTGTGATGGGTAAGAACTATGTTGAGGTTTGAATTGAGCGCCTATTATCGACCTAGCAAACATAGATCGCTTGCTTTTAATTGGTCAAGGTTCCAGTCCTTTGTCCTACATATTCACTGTTTACGTTGTAACCTTCAACAAGGTTTCAGTTCATTATCTACCAGCATGGAATCATTATATGATTGTTAAAGTTAAAATTTCTTCCTTACACAACAAGTGAGATAAATATGTTCACTTTTCTAATTATTGGTTTGTTCTTTCTTTTGAGAACAAAAGTTTAGTTGTTGGTAAATTTATATTTTGTGTTTCAGACGCAAATGTCTCTTGAAAATGATCCCAATCAGGATCGAAACGTCGAGATTTGAAATTGCAAATTTGTTATAAAACAAGGATTAGATAGTTTATTTTTGATCGAACCTGTGCGCCGAAATCATCTTTCTAATATCAATTCTTTTCGATCGCAAAACTACCTCGATGTTAAAGCGTTAAGAATGATTTCGAAGTAGGACGATTAATGAAAAATTTTAGTCGATCAATTCCGCTGTGCTTTAGGTGGAGTGAACGCGACGAGGAAGTTGCGTGAGGGGGGTCTGTAATTCCAGGTTCGGTTCCGGCGTGGAGGAAACGAAAGACGTAAAAGCTCCGGGAGAGCTTTTACATTTTTTTCTGGCCGCTCGTTCTCCTCTTTCACGGCGCAGTCCGTCTTCGCTGAGCGGCAGGTAGAATCGATATCTGGAATTTCCTCGTGGGCTCGTAAACGCCGGCACGTCTCTCTGACGCGCGAGTAGCTTCCGCTTTAATGATCCTCCCGCGCCGAGGAATCTATAAAACGGGTTCGCACACTTTCCCGGCCATCGCAGGAATATCGGATCGCGATTTCCACAGGCTCGGAATCATGTGTTACCGCGTGCATCGGACTCGACTCGGTGCATCTATGCACGCGTTCGTGCTCGTCGTGCAACACCTTGCATCCACCGGGCTCGGTCAATCAGTTCGTTTCAGTCGCATTCAAAATAATCAAGCATGTATTTCCTCAGGTCTATTGATTACCTATTTTGTTACGGAAAATAACAATTTTTCCGTCCGATCCCCGTGTCGAAGACATTTTTTCTAGTGACGTATTTTGTGCTTCTTGTTAGACTATTTTAATTTATAAGCATTTAGTTTTCATCTATTTTGTAAATTCATTTGATTGGGATTGGAGAGCTAGATTGGTCTTCTATTATTTCATAGATTTTGTGCTCCTTGTTAAACTATTTTAATTTATAAGCATTTAGTTTTCATCTATTTTATAAATTCATTTGATTAGGGTTGGAAAGGTAGATTGGTCTTCTATTATCTCACAGATTTTGTGCTCCTTGTTAAACTATTTTAATTTATAAGCATTTAGTTTTCATCTATTCTATAAATTCATTTTATTGGGGTTGGATAGCTAGATTGTTCTTCTATTTTTCTGACATATTTTGTGCTCCTTGTTAGACTATTTTAATTTATAAGCATTTAGTTTTCATCTATTTTATAAATTCATTTGATTGGGGTTTGAAGGCTAGATTGTTCTTCTATTTTTCTAACATATTTTGTGCTCCTTGTTAAACTATTTTAATTTACAAGCATTTAGTTTTCATCTATTTTATAGATTCATTTGATTGGGGTTGGGAAGCTAGATTGTTCTTCTCTTTTTCTAACATATTTTTTGCTCCTTGTTAGACTATTTTAATTTATAAGCATTTAATTTTGATCTATTTTATAAATTCATTTGATTGGGGTTGGGAAGCTAGATTGTTCTTATATTTTTCTGATATATTTTGTGCTCCTTGTTAAACTATTTTAATTTATAAGCATTTAGTTTTCATCTATTTTATAGATTCATTTCATTGGGGTTGGAAAGCTAGATTGTTCTTCTATTTTTCTAACATATTTTGTGCTCCTTGTTAGACTATTTTAATTTATAAGCATTTAGTTTTCATCTATTTTATAAATTCATTTGATTGGGGTTGGAAAGCTAGATTGTTCTTCTATTTTTCTGACATATTTTGTGCTCCTTGTTAGACTATTTTAATTTACAACAATTTAATTTTCCAGTTCTATTGACTAGCTGTGTTATTTTCACATCATACACTATTTTCATATGCAATTTTTGAAACCAATAGAAAATTAGTAATATATAATAAAAATAAAAAACGTAATAGAAAATTACTATACACGCAAGCAGTGGAGTCAGCCAATCATGCTCAGACGCGGCGTACTGCACGTCTGAAAGATTATAATATTTAAAGATGCGTTCATGGGGAATTATTCAATGAAATTATTTAGTTCAATGGAATCCAGTGAAGTAATCTTGTCAACTCCTTCTTTTTAACTGTGATTTCCATCTCAAATCATCTGACGATCTTCTATTATAGATTCTTCTCTGTTAACCCGTGAGTACGCATGGCAAACAATCGAGTTGCAACGGTTAATTAGACGATTATCGATTCCCTTCTGCCTTTATTTGCCATGCGGGATTGCCGAGTCAGCCTATTTCTGGTTAGATGGGGAGATGCGACTGAATAGAAAGTTAGGTTTGAAGTTTCGATGAGATAGCATTATAATATTCGGTGATGTTCGCACGTAGATTGCCAGTTACGTCGTCGTTCGCGGAGCAGAAATCTCATCGATAATCAGTTTTAACGGCACTGCATGAATGGCAAACATTAACCTAAATTTTCAAATGTTTTTTTAACCATACATATTTAAATATTTTATTGCTGCCGTCACACTTTTCAATTTCTTCGTTCACCCACTTCACTGAAAATATTCGAAACGAGTCTGATCATTTCAAATATAAATTTTCACAAAAATTCAAAAATGTTGAAATATTTAAAAACAAACTACACGGTATTCAAATTTCCCATTTTTCAAATGATCACTACGAATTTTTAAACATTCAACCAACTCCTAAAAAAAAAACAAAAAAAAGGTCAAAATATCATATTCACTGAACGTCAGAAATTGATAAACAAATTCCAAAGAATTCTCGTGAAAAAAAAAGAAGATTGCGAAGCACAATAATACTCGAATTATCCTCCGGATCAAGCGACGTGTATACGGACAGACAAAAGAGAAAGAAACTCTCAAATTATGTATTGTTGCGGGCCGCCGAGGAAAAACTACAGGGTTTGAATAGTAACAATGGTGAGGCGAATGAAAAAGTTAGCCGCAGCCGCGTCAGCGTGCCAGCAATTTTTCCCCTAAGCGAACACGAAACGTAATACAGCCGGGACCCAATCGCGTCGAACATTGTTACAGGTTTCCCGCGAACGGTGATCGGAGGCCGGAGTATTAATTGGACATATTCATTTGGAAAACAAGGGGTGGGGGAACGGGAAAGAGAGGGAGAGAGGGAGGATGGCAGCGGTAGCACATAAAACCGCAATTGTTCGGTGACGGGGGTTTGTTATTGCGGCGCGGGATCGCGGAATTAATTAGCGAACGAGCGACGCGTGTCGCCGTTGCTAATGGTTTCCAAATCCCTTCGTGAATATTCATTTTAAAGATGTCGTCGCCGGTGCAGCCTAATTCGATGTTAAACAACGAGCTTCAATTGCGAGTGAGTACTTCTTTAATTAATTTGCCAACGGGAAATTCTGCGTGCAGCTTTTTTCCCCTCTGCTAAGCTGTTCGAAAGCGAAACAAACCTTTTCCGATTGCAGTGCTGTTTGAATATGTACAATAACGTTTTACCGGCGTTGAACGTACCGGCGCTGTTGGTGTTAATGACAATAGGCTTTTGTTTCTAATGGATTTCTATTGTGAATCGTTTACCGGCATATCCGTTTTTCTAATTGGAAAGAGTTTCCACGCGATACTATTTCAATTATATTTACTTTTTTAATCTACAATGTGGTGGGTAATATGGAGAATGACAGAGAATTTATTGTGCAAATATTATCGGTTCGGATGATCGAGATTCTACAAATGTGTTTCGAACTATCATGTGGGTAACAATTCTGTGTATCTCGATCGACAATTGTTCAAAACTACAATTAATGTTGTTGGCGCACTGGTTCGATCAATTGGAGACAATAAGAAAATTTGCAAAATATCATATGAAATTTAATTGAACGTTTCGGTCTGAATTTAGACCATTTTCAAGAATGTAAATTTTCTGTATTGCGTCTGTAAGAATATATCAATTAATTAATATATGGTTAGGCAAACGTCTTGCCGAACAAGCAGAAAACACTAAGGTATTAAAAACGAATAAACAAATGTATAAAATTGTTTTTTTTTTTATTAAGAATTTCAGATCTCAACTGAGATCTATATCTGCTGTACAAATGTAAATTACAGTAAATACATGTTCATACATACATAGACAATATTAAATCAAATTAAATTCGTACTTTACAATTCTTTAGAAAATGAAATATAAGAAGACAAGCTTTAATGTTGGGTATAAACTTGTTCTGGAAGGCGTTTGCCTAACCATATATTAACACTGTACCGACCGGAAGCCTATTAATAGGATTTTCAATAATTCTGCTGTACCAAAAAAAAAGCATAGAAATTTTCTTTGACATTGCAATCTTAAATGAAACTATTAGACGACGTTATTGAGGGTGACTTAGTTAGTTCATACTAAATGCTAAATGAAAATTTACCCATGTACCATACATTTTTCAAAAATATGCAATAATCACTGATCGGTAATGTGTTAATTAATTGATAAAATCTTACAGACGCAATACGGAAAATTTACATTCTTGAAAATGGTCTAAATTTAGACCGAAACGTTGAATTAAATTTCATGGGATATTTTGCAACTTTGCTTATTGTCTCCAATCGATCGAACCAGTGCGCCAATAACATTAATTGTAATTTTGTCATGTTGGTGCTCGTTTTACTGAGAGAAGCGTCACGAACATGTGTTTCGTAAGTATTTGATCGTCGTGGTTGAAGAAAAATTGTATGCAAACTAGAATTTCACGGAAGTAGAATAATTGCCCGGTCTGACCTTTGCCGAAATTAGCAGAGTAGTTGGTCGCATGATCCGATGATATTTACCTTGACATCGTGGCGAACTCGTTCGCGAGTACGCAATGCGTTTAAGGGAGCCGATGACGCAAAAGAAAAAATAACAAGGCATCGGTTGAAATTAAGGAACGGCTGTACACAGTAGGGTGGTCCTTATTTTTCGACCATGAAGTTTTGGACACGCCTCCCCCCAATATTGTTCCTTTCCATGAAAAAATGATATATCCAATGTTTTAAAGCGGGAAGTCGTGCCTCATCGAGCGCGAAGTTTTGAAATAGAAGTAACTGCTTGCTAAATGTGAAGAGTATACTGAAAATTCAAATTAAATATTTTATACCTCGTAAAATATAATAATTTCTCACGTGCCTTCAAGTACAAGTGTACTTTGTACGAATTAAGATTATTTCACATTAATTAGCCTGTCTAATTGCTGTCCGCCACCTTCCCGCTAACAAGTCCGTTTTCGCTGAAATCTCGTGTTTCGGGTTAACAGTGTAAAAATCCTATCACAATCCCTCATGAATTCTGCAGACGGTTAGAGGCCCCTGTAGCAATACTAAAAACTTCTAAAAAAAACATTTTTTTTCTTTTTTTTCCTATAAAATTTCTCATGTTTTTGTCAACTTCAACTGCGGCACGCCTTCCCCTTATCCCAGGGATCGGCAACCTTTTGAGTCGGAAGAGTCAAAAATTACAATTTACAACATTTCAAAGTTTTTAAAGAGCCACAAAATATTTTCTTGCCAACAATAAATAGTACTCGCATAAATAAAGTTTTTTGATAAAAAGAAAACTAATCTATTTATTCATAAGAAAAAATATCTATTTATTCATATATAAGTAAATAAATAAAATAAATAATATTTGCGTATGGAACTAAAGAGCCGCAGCCTCACATCCAAAGAGCCGCAGGTTGCCGACCCCTGCCTTTATCCGATCAACTTTATCTTTTGCAGGAATTATTTTCTTACCAAATGGCACAATTTTAGGGGGACGCGTGAAAAACAATCTCGCAAAAATATTTTCACCAAGTATAACTAAGGACCATCCTAGTACCACAGGTTGTCGGGTCTGCGGAACACATTTTCCCCGCCTCGCTCTGGCGTTCATTAGAAAAAGGAAACGTCGTTCGATCGAGGTACCAATACATCAGCTTCTATGTAACTCGATATTAACAGCAAATTCAATACCGTGCATTGAGCGGCGCAATAATGGTCGCGTTACCGTTCAGATGCACTGGGTGGCACCTTTCCAACTGCGCCGTATTATAGCAAAACATACAATACCGCACTTGAAATATCTGGGAGACGCGTGTACCAATATTCGCTACGTAGAAACACTATTTTCCATTTTTATTAACCACACTCAGCCTGCATATTTAATCTCCCTCTTAATTTTAACGAGTTACAAATAATTACAATTCTTAAAGTCTCGTATGAAATTTTATATCGTCACTATAAAATAAAAACATCTACTCAATTTCGTCATGAATATGCATATAAACACTGGCTACATCCAGCTTGTGCAAATGAACAAGATATGACTATAAAATAGCTATTGTAAATTTATGTTGCACGCTCGTACATTCTGATCGTTTCATTGCAAATTTACTATGCAGACCAGAGACTCTATCTTCAGATTTGATTCAGACGTTTTATTCCCAATCAGTAGAGGCAATCCCGGAGGTGATTCGAAACATCGATCGATGCGGAATGATTCGCGTAGGCGCGCAGCTGGATCATTCTGTAATCGTATTGGATTGTTTTCGGCGGTGGTGGGGAAAGGTTTGGGTCGCGTTCGACCCGTGATTTATAACGACATCACACGATATTCAAGGCTGTAAGGGATGCATGCACGCGACGACGCGGCCACGTGCACCGAATTATGCATAGAATCGACAGGAAGAGTGAGAGAGTTCGAGAGAATGATTTTAAGAGCTGTAGAGCGAGGAAGTAGAAGAACAAGAGAGTGCGACACTTATGAAATAAAAGAGGGAGATATATATAGTCATCGAGAGAATGCGGGACACAGGAAATAGGATTAGGGTCGCGGACCCGAGAAATGTTATATAATGGCTGACAGATTGGCCGTGCTTTACGACGGCCATTACCTATTCGATGACAGGCCGCCAAAAGCGAAATCATCGTAGCGGAAAAGTGGCCGGCGATTCTCTGTCAACCCCGACACCTACATGAATGTCAATCGATAGCGCAGCCGAAGAGCAGCAACGAGGCTACACACTGTTATCGGACGATTCCGCGTCCGACTCTCGACGATTGCCTTTCTTATTGCGTGCTTTTCCCGCTGGAACGACCGCATGAATACCGAATCGCAAATATTACCGAGCGGCGCCGCGAGTATGCAACCCGCTACACGCCGCGGATGATTATTCACCATCCCCCGGGCTCCACGATACTCGTTTCCTTCTAATATCGACTCCACTCAGCGTTTTCGAACGAAATTTTATACCCCGGTGATAGCCAACAATCTGACCTTTTTTCCTGCGCTGCTTTTCTGCATTTATACTGCTCTGCGTTTTGTTCGAACGACTTCTGAAGGCTATAGAATTTCTATGGACGCCGTTTTTAATTTCCTCTTTCTAAAGATTTTTTTTAATTAAGCTCTAACCGGAATATTTATCACGGTTTTAACGTGTAGTTTCATAAATGTTTCCTTACTAGCTGACCCGACAGATGTTGTCCTGTCGAATTTTAATAAATTTGTTTGTGAAGCAATTTCAATTTGAATCTTGAAATTCAATTCGTTAACATCAATGTTTTTCTTATTGGGAACCAATAATACTTGCACCGTTTCAAAAATTATGATTTTTCCTGTTTGTCCGAATTTTCCTATTTTGCTTTGTGATTGTCTCGAATTTTTTTTCTGAAAGCTTTTCTAGAACTATAACGAACAAAACAAAAAAAGAATTATGCATATCCATCGTTCGAATCGTGAGTTATGGTCTTGAGTTCATACAAAAATCTCATAGAAAAAAACACTTTCATTTTGTTCCCGAATTTTCCATTTTTCTGGGCAACTTTTCCAATTTTTCTTTCCCTAAAAACCTGATTCGGACTACAACGAACATTAAAAAAAAATTAGCCAAATCGGTCCAGCCGTTCTCACGTGATGTGACCTACGAACAGCATTTCATTTTTATTATATAGATTACACTGTCCAACAGTAAAAATGTTTCCATATAACTTTTGAAAAACATGACTTTGAAAGAAAAACCCATTTTTCAACTTTAAACAATTACTGTGATGTTATTATAATAGATATTGAATTGCTCTTTACAGCAAAAGATTCTGCAGACTTTCCTAAATACAGTGATAGCCGATAGTAATACATTATGAATGTTTAAACATGTTTAAACAATCATTAAAGACTGAAGGACACCACTTATGCACCAAAATTTGATATTTTTTAATTTATCTGAAAAAATAAGGGTCCTGCGGAAAATCTAAATGTACCACGCGATAGAGCAGACTTTCTTCTTGAGAAATCACCCATTCAAGTTTCCGACGTCGACGTTTTTTGCCATCCAGAACGCAACATAAAAAAAGTTTAAATTTATTGGACAGTGTTATTTGAAACACCCCACCAACTTTAATAAAAAAAATGCCACGAATGTTTTGGCGAAAGTTAAAAAAGAAACTAATTGGACACAAGAATGTTTTGACATTTTAATATGATCTTCTAAGTTTTATATGTACCTAATTTGTTTTACTGTGATTCTAACGAGGAAATAAGAGGAATTAAGCGGCCTCACTTGTTTCGATACCAGACTTTCCCCCGCAGGGGAAAAGTGGTATTCCACTGGCACGGTATGGCGAGTCTCTCATTTCCCTCGAGAACCACTTTGAAATTCCTGAAGCGGCCCCGAAGTGCGCGATCCTGAAAAGATACGCCCGCGAGCGCGTTTTTGTCAAAACAAACGTTGAAATACGAACCCGTCTTTCTCTCCGTGCCGGTTCTGTCATACTTCCGTGACTACTCCTCCCGATCCTTTACACAGCAGGGACACGACAGAATCTCGAAATGAGTTAAGGAAATTGGAGACGTAAGCGAGGTTCGTTTTTAATTGCTTTTTCCCTCGGAAAAACGCCGGAGGAAAATGAAACAAAAACGTCCGTCGGACATTTTAATCGAATTTCTTAAATTTCAGCTCGCGGACGAATGAAATTCTTTTTAACAATTTTTGTCATGTTGTTAATTTCGAATTCTTCGCTCCGACTGGTTTTAAGGACGCGAATTAATTCGAATGAAAATAAATTCAATAAATTGTAATTTTGCTGAAAGATCCGCAGTCTATTCGTGACGTAAATGAAGTAATAATTGCTGTACTCGTTGAAACGAAATGATCCAAGGTTTTAGTCGAGTCGATCCGCATTATCTCTTGAAGTTCCACGAAACCAAACTTCCCGTCGGATCGGCGCCGATGAAAGTAACCTCTTTTTGTCTTATGCAAATTCGAGATTGGCGGACGAACGAGCGCACACAGAGAGACAGAGACACCGACACGACACGACCACCACGATCAACCACCTGCCTCGTCCCAGCTTGATCACGTGCGGTTAAACTTTCCGGAAGCTATTCATGATAACCCGCGAATCTAATTACCCTCACCGACGCATGAAGTTATTAACTCTAACGCGATCCAAATGTCCCGAGTCCTCGAAACTGAACCTGCGGCAACATTTTCCACGGCTCCGCCGTTATGAATTTACACAGTTCGTTCCGTACCATTTCCCGAAAAACGACACCACCAATTTGTCGGAGCGTACCTTGCATCTCGATTTGTTGCAGCTATTTTCTTTTTTTTTATTGAGCTTAATGTAACTCCTCTTTGGGGGTTATGAAGCTGTACATTTGGGTTAATATAAATACAGCGTATTTGACATATACATTAGGATCAATAGGAAAACAGCGTGTTTGACATATACATACTTTCAAAGTAGATTACATTGTTTGAAGAAATTCAAAGGAAGAATGTTCGGTTTACAGAGCAACGATCTAACATTCAAGGGTGGGAACAAGTTGAATGGAAACTCTCCTTTCCTCTACTTGAAGATATTTTTTTTTTATTGAGCTTAATGTACCTCTCCTTTGGTGGTTATGAAACTTTACATTTGAGTTAATATAAATACAGCGAATTTGACATATACATTAGGACCAATAGGAAAACAGCGTATTTGACATATACATACTTTCAAATTTGTAGATTACATTGTTTGAAGAAATTCAAAAGAATAGCTGAACCCAATATTAGTGCTTGTTTATATATAATAGCCTTTTTAAATACATATAACCTACGTGCCCAAGGATTTTTGATTTTTCTATTGCAAATAATATTTTTGTTATACCATAAAATATACTCTGTACTAATACTCTGTTATATAATACTCTGTACTAAGCATTATGTTGTAATAAATCTCATATGAGATTTCCAAAATAAAAAAAAGAATTCTAAAGTAGATGACACGCTTGAATGTTCGGTTTACAGAGCAACGATCTAACATTCAAGGGTGGGAACAAATTGAGCTTATTCAATCCCTTCATAAGACCAACTCGTTGTGACTTCAATAAGGTACATTGCCAAATAATATGGTTAAGATCTTGAACCTCATAGCCGCAGTCACGTTTGGAATCATTTACAATATTTAGTTGTGAAAGGGATGCTGCAAAATGGTAGTGATCTGATCTACAACGATTGAATGTTACAATATATTTTCGTGATAAGCCTCTGTCCGAGAACCATGGTGCAACTCCGTCCCTAACATAATACTGGAAGTACTCCTTGCCCTTATACTGACCCTGTTGCATTGTGAAATCATTAGTGCTTTTTCTACATTTGTATTTAAAACATTCTCGTAAATCGGTGAAGGGAACGACAATACGCCTATCAGCTTGTTCTAATGTTGCCAACTTAGCTAGAGCGTCAACCTCATCATTTTCAACAATGCCTGAATGGGACGGAATACAAACAAATTCTATATTGCTTTTAATCGATTTGCTTTTAATTCTATGTGGCTTTCTTGAACTTAAAGTATTTTTCCTTAATTTCGTAAATGTAGAAGTTAGTCTGTATATCTATCTTTGAGTTTTGTAGACATAGAAGGACGCTAAAGGAGTCAGTAAGTATTTTATAATTATGGTTTGTGTCCAAAAGAGCAATGTCAATTGCATCAACAAACGCAATGCATTCAGCAGTGAATACGGAAACAATAGATGGAATACTTTTTTTGATTGATATATTTAAATCTTTGCAAAAGCATCCAGACCCAACAGAGTCAGAACCTGGACTTTTACTGCCATCAGTATAAATAGTGTATGAGTCACAGTTTAAAAGCCTGTTCCGTCCCGTCGGAACAGAAAACGTGAAATTCTTTCGGACATATTTATGGTACGTTCGTGACTAAGAATCTTCCTCTAAGATTAAGTCAAGTAGGGTCATTCGACGACCATTCGAAAACATCGCCAGATGTTTGGGTTTTCTTAAAGGACAATGTACCATAAATTGGTCCCTTCGAACGACTAGCCGCGTCCGTCCAGAGTAGAGTCACATTACATTGTTGCACCTCCTTCCCAAGGCTCCTTCAGAGCTACGAGAAGGAGGTCTAAACATTCTTGAGGTTGCTGATTGGTTCGTACAACTTTCGGCAGAACCAATCAGTACATGTTTTTCTTCATCGCGTTCGGACAAGAAGTCGAACTCCGACAGTTCCTTCTTAGCTTTCGGACAAGCGTCATTTGAATCCGCGGATATACAAGTACAACGCCCGGCCGTTGTACTTGTCTATCATTAAGTGTACTTCCAAAGACTTCCAGTGCATCAGTCAATTGTCCAGCGATCAGGACACGCGTCAAACCGGGATCGCATCTTTCATTAGATCCGCGAGCATCAGTTTGATTATATCGATTCAATCCGGATTAGGATTATTCAACTCTGCGCGCGTATAAGACAGGACCTGCTAGATCAGCCTTACTGATGAGTCCACTAGCAGGTCCGGGACGAAACGCTTCTTTAACGTAATTCATTGTCACGCGAATCAATCATGTCTTTTGCGTCTTTCACATAACCAAATTTCTTGAACTACTGGCCCAAGATTAATTTGGCGGGTCCAGATCCGGAACAGTCGCGAATCCACACGACGCGACAAAACAAGCCAGTTATGTAATATGGAGTTTTTATGGTTACATATTTTGAGATCATGACCAAGCTCGGTATTTATTGGGACCGAGTCACTAATAATATCATAATCCAGACGATAAATATCATAACAGTTGCTAATTCTTAAGTTTCTTTTCACGATAGGGATATCATCATTATATTGATGTATGAATCTTTTCCTCTTGCGTTTGAAATTTCTGGTCTTGGAATAATATTGGTGTATTGATTTGCAGCTATTTGAAAAAATAATTTCGCAGTCATGAATGTACTTTTTCAAGTGTTTTCCGTATTAAATGTAACAATTTACAAAAGAACAATTTAAAAACGTATTAAATTCTTGTCACATGTTAATTTTGATATTTATTATAAAATACTGTTCTCAATTTATCCGGATGAAAATAATTCACCCCAGAGGGATTATTTACACGTGAAAATAATGTCACCGATCGTTTCGTTGCCGAGGAAAATGTCAAATGTTTTTCGAGAAGCGTCCGTGATCTGAACAGTTGCAGAAATTCATTTTTGCGCCCGGAAACGGAACACCGTGAAATATGAATGACGTCACGTCCCCGATATGACAGTCAAAGTGTTAACACATTCTTCGAGACCGTCGCTGTCGCATCGGATCGATTTTCCCCGATTTAATGTCCCCGATAAGACATAAATCCAATTACGATCATCGACCCGTGAGACCAACATGTCGGCAGCCTTCAAGGACACGTTGCAACTCCATTTCCGGCCGTTTCCTCTGCCTCTTGTCGTTATAATAATCAATGTGTTTCCTTCTGCATGTGGCAAACGATTTTTGCACCGGCTGCCGCACCAACACCGATGTTGAATGCACTCGCCGACCGGCGGATTTAAATTTTCCCGGGAAACTCGTCTCTAACATGTTTTCCCGGCGAATAATGACGGCGAAACCCCTGAAAGTTAATCGACGCTAATGAAAGAGGTCCTTGGTAAACGAAGCAGAGTCCTGCGGTTTCGTGTCCGAAGAATTTCATTATTTCCTGCTAATTAATCGGCTGGAGAAAAGTTTATTTCGCTGCGAAACTGCTCCTCAAAATGGGAGACAAATTTTCCATGAGACAATATAAAATAATAATGATTCTAGACAATTAATAAAATAATTTTTCAGGTCGAAGAATTAAATTAATTAACAGATAAATTTATTTCGAGGTTGTTCAGTACGTCTTTTATTAATTGTTGAAACGTGTGTTTGTTTGCTATGGAGTTGTACGTCGAGGTAGAACATGGAAGGAAAAAACAACACGAAATAATAAATATGTCACTTATATCGATCGTATTATTGTTAATAATAAATGTTTAATGTTCTCGGCGCTACGTATTATTAATGTCAAGCAGTTTAATAGTATATATAATTGATATATGTGTTCTCGGCGCACAGATTCGATCGATGATAAACGAAACATAGCAAGTTTGCAATAATTAAATTTTACTCGACGTTTCGATCCGGATTTGGATCATCTTCAGGAGCATTGCGTCTGTAAATATATACCAAAATGTACTGGGTATTTCACAAGATGAACAATAACTATATACACTCCCAAAGAAAAAGATAGCACACGCGTGCTATCTTTAATTTCTCGCGTTATAATTACGGTACAGGAAATGTGCCAATGATACAGAAAGACTACCTTCTACTAATATATAAACATAACTTTTATTGACTTTTCTTCAACGAATTCTCGTCGTAAAAATACAAATACCCAAATGAATACAGACAAAATGATAGCACATATGAAAAATATTCCATATTATATGAATTTAAAATAGACAAATATGAAAATGATATAACTGTACCTGTGTTTAATAATGTGTGGAACCTCCGTGGTTCTCAATTGCTTCTATCATCCTTTTTGGTAAGGATTTATACAGTACTTTAATTGAAGATTGTGATAAATTTTTCCATTCCTCTTTAATACTGATTTTTAAGTCCTTTAAATTTTCAAATTGTCTACCTTCTGCGTAAACTGCTCTTGATAACAATGCCCAACAATTCTCAAGTATATTGAAGTCCGGGGAGCACGCCGGCCATTCCAAAACAGGAATTTGCTCTTTTGAAAAATATTCACGAATAATTTTTGCCGTGTGTAAGGAAGCATTATCTTGCTGGAACACAAATTTTGGACCTGCAATGCATTGTGCATACTTATCAATTTGGTTTTTTATTAATCTCAAATAACTTGCACTATTCATTTCCTTGTATAAAATTAATATCCGTTTTTCCTTTGTAACCTATGCCGGCCCAAATCATTGTTCCACCTCCTTTCATTTGTCGTCTAATTCTTGTTAATTGTCCTTTTCGAATGTCATGATAATAGTATGCACTATTATCTGGACCATCCAGACAAAACCGTTTTTCATTTGTAAAGATTATATTCCTCCAGGTTTTCCTCCAGTGTATATGTTTCTTCGCAAATTCATGGCGTGCTTCCATATGTTTCTTTGTTAATCGTGGCTTGGCTTTTATTCTTGATCGGTTTATAATATTACTCATTTGCAGCACACGTCGAACATTTTGAATATTAGTTTGAACACCAACTTTGCAAGCAATCTCTCTCGCAGTAGCACAAGAATTAGATGCAGCACGAAGTATTGCTGTTGTGTCACGGTGCGATAGGGCTGCTGGCCTTCCAGTGCTTTTCTTTTTACCATAGTTATCCACATCTTTTAATAACTTATATACAGCTTTTCTGCTTCGACCAATTTCTTTCGCAATTTCTGTAATCGTTACTTTCCGTTTTCTTAAAATAAGAATTGCGTTTATTTCACTGTCAGATAATCTTTTACCACGGCCCATCACGAAATGCGACAGATAACAATATCAAGAAGCACTGAACACCGACTGACCACTTTAACTTCCTTAAACCTCGCGACATATTGAAGAAAATCAAAATAAACCTTGAGTGTGCTATCATTTTGTCTCTGTCTATTTGTGTGTTTACATTCCTCCTAAGAGAATATCTCGTAGAAATTCCAATATAGATAGTGTTTACATATTAGTAGAAGGTAGTCTTTCTGTATCATTGACACATTTCCTGTACCATAATTATAACGCGAGAAATTAAAGATAGCACGCGTGTGCTACCTTTTTCTTTGGGAGTGTAGTTTAATAGTATATTTTGGAAATTGTACAATAAATATATATTTTTACAGACGCATCGCAAATACATCTTGAAAAGGATTCAAACTAGAATCGAAACGTCGATGATTATGCGATAATCTGCAAAATTGTTTTTTGATTGTCTAAGTAATAATTGATCGAACCGTAGCGCCGAGAACATTAAACATTTATTATTAACACGAAATAATGTTGGTTATTTTCGAATAGCGAAGTCGTGGTTGAGGTTGAAAGAATTTAAACATTTTGATACAATTTTATCACATATTCTAGTATACATTAAAGTAAATTATGGTAGCATATACTGTATTCTAGTATATTGTAGTACATTCTAACATAATGTATAATATTTTAATGTATGACTGCATCTCGTCGGACCGTTAATTGTGCAAATAAAATGCAATTCCGAAATCGGCTTGCATTTAGTGGCTCAGTTCTCGATGACGATGATTTCGAGTGAATTACACAGAGAACACGTCTACACGTACGTTGTTTCCTCCACACCGGTGTCGCACCCTCGAAACGAGAAAAACGAACGTTGTCGTAAAAATCTTATTTTCTCCTACACCTGAGTTTGCTCTTTTTATTAGAGTCGGCCCGGCCCCGGCCAACAAATTGTTGCAACCTGAAAGCTTTTCTTTATTGGATTATGTCTTGGGGAATCGCGGCCACGTGACCTTGAGCCGCCATCGAACTTACCGAACGGAAGCGAGCGTTGCGCTCTCTTTCGTTTCGCCTCTTTCTCAGGATCGAATCGCGAACCATTTCTCGAACAGACTGTCTTCATTCGAGTTTCGAGCACTCGGACGTTCGAGAGGATACGTCCTAATCCGGTTCCGACCGGATGTTCGTAAGGAACGGTAATGCGGCACGAAAAGCATATTTCTACGAACGGAGCGAGACCATTTCCGGCGCACCTTCGACGATAAAACTTCGGAAAAGAGGCTCCGCTGCCAAAGGAAATTTCGAGAAGTTCGCGTTGCAGACTCCGACACCGGTAAAATCATTTTTCAGTCTTCCGATCGACGCCACAAGTACGGGAGCAGTCGCCATTTCTCGAATTTCTACCTGGGACTGTGAAAACGAAAATTACAAGGGATTATTCGATAAAGTCGTTTCTTTAAACATACGATAAAACTCGGAATATTGCCAGTCCGTAAATCGAGTATTAAAACCGTTCAGTGAGTACAACAATTATATATTGAGAGAAATCTCAAAGGAAAATTCAGTTTGTTGGGTTTCGGTTCGTTTTATGACAATGGTGCACTTGTCAGCAAACTTTGTGGCCGATTTTGTAATAATATTTCGCCCCAGTAACTGTGTAAAGCGATTTTCAGTATCACTGTTTGTAACCTGTTGCTCCGAATGTCGTTCTACTCACTGTTTCGAAACAGAACTCCGTAACGATATAATTTTCCACTTGAAGGATACAATTTTATTTGTCGAACGCAGATTCGCTAGATGAGGGGAGGGAGCACGAATTTTTAACTTCCAGATTTATAGGGAAGTTATTTAATTGTAGATTATCTTGTATATTCAATATACGTGCTTTTTTAAAGTCTTAAAAATTTTCGGGTTCCATTTTCTCAAGGGTTAAGGTCTTGTAAAGAGAACTGCGTTTGAAAAAATCTTGCAAGATGAACCGTTAAATAAATACGAGCAAATCCATGGTCTGAATCGGCCGGGCGAGGCAAGGAATGCGAGAACGCGTTGTTTGCCGCGGCTCAGCGAAAATTCAAACGCGAACTTGCGAGTCAAACACATATATTATACACTTGTCTTTGCAAGTGAAATATGTGAAGAGTTGACACGGAATTGATACTCGACACAACTTGATGTTTTTGATGTGAAACACCTTTGATACATGAATACTACGCAACATTACTGAATCAGTAATGTTCTACGATGAATTACCTTCCAAATAATATAACTGTTAAATAATTAGTTTTATCGATCGTAAATGTTGTTAATCTTAAACAATTGTTATCGGCGCTACGTTTTCGATCAATTTTTACATTATGATAATGATAACTATGATAAGTAAAAACGATTCAGATTAAAAGTAATAGCAAGTATGTATCAAATAGTCTTCAAATCACATATATTATATATATTCACAGTACATATAGAAAAGGTTTATTTAATTTTGGTTTTTCTGTCTTTCTAGACGCAATTTCCCTTGAGAAAGGTTCAAATCAGAACCGAAACGTCAGGTATATTATAAAACAGCTATAGTAATGTAAAAATTGATCGAAAACGTAGCGCTGATAACAATTGTTTAAGAATATAACTGTTGTTTCTTAAAAATAAAAAAGCATATTGAATGTTTATTAATTTATTACCAATTTCATATTGGTATTTCAACAAATACATTGTTGGTTGGGTGACTTCGAAGGATTCATATTTGCTCCTATTTATTGATTGGCCAATGCATGGATCAGTGTTATTTGATTCGTTGTTGTTTCAAATCTTCTCGATTTACTCAGTCCACATACCATCGGCATGGAACCAACATGTGGTTTCTTGACTCTTAAGAATTTCAATTAGTTATACGCTTGTCTTTGCAAGTGAAATATGTAAGGAGTTGGAAATATGTAAGGACTGTCGTTTTTATTTTAACAAAATCATAACGTAGAACATTCATTTTATAAAACATTAATTTACTCAGTCCACATACCATCGGCATGGAACCAACACGTGGTTTCTTGACTCTTAAGAATTTAAATATGTTATACGCTTGTCTTTGCAAGTGAAATATGTAAGGAGTTGGAAATATGTAAGGACTGTCGTTTTTATTTTAACAAAATCATAACGTAGAACATTCATTTTATAAAACATTAACGCGACGTAAATCAATAAAAAACATATATAACATGTAAATCAATAAAAAATAAATTGATGATATCGGCGCCAGGTTCGATCATTTATAGAACAAAAAACAACAAATGTGCAATTAATTCATGTTTCTAACGTTTCGATCTCGATGTGGATCTTTTTCAAAGAGACACTTTTGCGTCTGAAAATAGAAAACGAGATTAAGAAATAATCAATATTTTTGAAACCGTGTAACAGAAAAAACAACCACAAAAATAATACACGTACATGTGTCAAAAAGTTTTAAATCAATAAAAACATATATAACACTTAAACATATATACACACTCATATTCAATCATATGACATGCATACTTATATCATTCTTACAATTCATTCTTACAAACACAAGGAAAAACATACTAAATCGCATCAGAGGAACGCAAACTTGTGCGTCCAGAGTAGTGATGGGCACCATCGACTAATTTCAACTATCGACTAATTACTATTCAGTTGCTACATACTATCGAATATTTAGTCGATAGTTTTAGTGGTTACGTCTAGATTGCGGGTTATAGTCTATGCTTACGTCTATACAACCTATATAGATAATATAGATAATAATTAGAGAAAATAAGTTTATTTTTATTAGATAAAAGCGACAAAAGTACAAAGAAGAGACAAATATGGAACATAGTGTAAAAGTTGTAATACTCCTATCACTTAAAATAAAGGAACCTAACCTACGTCTCATCTCTCACATATTATTATTTATCCTTTAATAATAATGCCATATAAAGGCAAAGTGTTAATGTACTTTTTAGAAAAATATCTGTTATTGACAGATATAATTATAAAATACTACTTTTTCTTTAGATTATGATTAAAATTTTATACTATAAGTATTGTTATTTAATAATTGTATAATATTACTAGTATAATAATTGTTATTTGTGTTTATTGAACGAATTATACGATATCGCTAATAAGTGAATGTATTTGATAGTAAATCTTATAAAATCTATTCAAAACTCCGCGACTGATTCATTGAATTTAGTCGATAGTTTAAAAAATCAGTCGACTGAAAATAGTAATTGGCTACTATCGATTTAGTCGATAGTTTCAGTCGATGGTGCCCATCACTAGTCCAGAGGTACAAGCGAATGGAGTATCGATAACAAAACGCTGCGTCCAGACGCGCAAAGGAGATCCCACCTTAAAGCTGCAGCATAAAAAAGAGTGTACGAGAAAATCGTAAAGCGGAGCAATTTGTCTGCGGCCCGTCGTCGCTCAGAATTTCAGATAAGATTTCAGGTATGAAAATAAAACGATCGCTGAAATGTAGTCTGAAGAAACACCGCGAGAGGCGGGTAACGGAAGTCGCTCTATAAAATTAATAACAAAGCCGGCGACGTACCAGCTGAAAGAAAAATTCTTCGGAGAATCTTTGTACACGCCCTGTCGACATTATAAAAGCGCCGCATCGTTTGCCGACCTCGGGAGAATTAAAAATATTAGCCAAGGAATAATAATTTTGCGGTCGCTTCACTTGTTATTAAAACCCGTTCGCCTCGTCGAGTGTTCGCTTTCAGAGGAAACAATCGTTTGGTTAATTGTGTTCCGCTTAAGTTGTAATTAAAATGTGCAATTAGAATGAAAGATGTAATTCGTGTTTGGAAAAGTGGGAAAAGAAGAAATTACATTTGAAGTGATAAGAAACAAGTTTTTCCAAACTTGGTTCCTGAAGGGATTGTTCTCTTCCCTGTTCTCATCTTTTGTTAGGGGTAATTCTCGCCTTGTAACTGGATCCAAAATGGCCGGCACACCGTGCGAAATTCATGCAGTAAGATTACAGTTAACCGGGTCGGTCGTACGTCGACGAGTTCGCGTCGCTCGGAAAACTGCAGGAGTCGTAAAGCGACGCCGAAACATTTTACGGCTGGTGGTTATGTGAAACACGTGGGAAAATCAAGATTTATTAAGCAACGACGGGAACGTTTGTATTTTCGTATACTTTTGTTCTCCTGTCGGAAACTGCCAAAAACTTTTATACCTCCTGAGACATTTTCGGCGAAGCGGGACGAGCATCGAGCGAAACAGGTTTAATGAAAAGTTTGTTGAAAGATTACATGTATAGGGTTGAAGTACGAATAATGTGTGTGTATTGTATGAATGAACGTGTGTGTATTAACAGACAACCCTATATATAGTTAAATTTATAAAATAGAGAATCGGAACAGAAGAATTCTAAAATTGTAATTGCCAACGAATTGAAAAAAGAAGATCAGATCGAAACGAACGCGCCCGTGACAAACACGTCTGTCAATGATTATAATAAATACGGTTTTTCCTTACACATGTTACAGTAAAGACTACATTTACATTAGATCAAGACTTTACGTTTTTTTATCATGTTCTGACACAACCACTCGCGCATCGTGATATATCGACAGAATTCATTCAGCTGGCATTACAAAAACGTGTGCTGTTGCCTTTCATGGAAACTGTCGATATGCTGCGAAGGGATTAGGAATGTTACCCGAAAGGATCGTGTAGAAAATCGAGGCAAAAAGATCCGAAGAGTTTGAAACATCGCCGATAAATAATTGGATCCACCTGTTCCGTTCCTAGATACAGCCCGCACCATTTGCATTCTATCGAACTTCGTTTTTGCACCTTCTATTCTCTTATTGCAAACCCATGGTTTTTCGTTTCAATTAAATATCTGTGACAGAATAATATTTTCTGTGAAACGTTTATTTACCTTCCGCTGGGACGGGAGTTTTTTTTTCCGATGAAAAATCAGTAATCGCGTTCCCCGCGTGTTTGTTATTGGTGAGAAATATTCTTCCAATATGTTACTGATTACAACAGTCGCTCTAATAATTTATAAAGCATCGGTCGATACGGGAACAATGATTGACGATTTCTATATTGGTAATAACTTGCGAATTCGAGCGACCAAGTGGAACAAGGTATTTGTTGATCGGTGGAATTCACCGTTTTTTGTTCATATATACTTTTATTTTATAATCGTCACGATTGACTCGATATTTATGGAACTTTTAGCAGAATGTCTGGGACATTTTTCTGATTTAAACGAGCCTAAACATGATATCATTAATTTGAACATATACATATGCATCTATATGTCCTTTGCACGTGTTTGAGTTTGAACGAAGCTCTTTCGCTTGTTCAAATCCACTAAAACTTCCATACTCTATAATTTTGTATATAACAACTGCAAATCTAAAATCTTTGTGGTCGCTAATGACCTTGTTGTTGATGCGACCTGTATAAATAAATAAATAAAAAGAAAAAAAGTGAAATACAAGCAAAGACAGAGGTGTAAATTCACCCCTAGGACGGATGATCATTACTTTTTACACACCCTGTACTTGTTGAAATTTGTCGCACACTAATTTAATAAATACACGAATAAACATCCGATATTTTTGGAAGGCACTTCACTGCAATTAGAATATCGATGATCAGATTTCCAGTTACAATTTAAAATGTTAATGGAATTTCGATTTGATTGTAAATCTTTTTTACTGAATCATCAAGATCCACTGTATGTGGGCTTTGTGATGTTGATTTCAAGTACAGTGTAGATCGAAAGTGGTCTCTGGTCACCGGGCAAAGGACACAGTAAAAGCTCTCGAGCCTTGAACGAGGTGTTTCACCGCTTCCGGTTCAATTAATTGCGTCGCCATGCTTTCGCCGAGCTAATGAAATCGTCTGCAGCGTCTCGGAATTTTCGCAACATCGTCCCACGTTCTCGGCGAATATTGTTCTCGCGTAAATACACCATTGTTCCCGGGCGCACGCGTTCCTGCGAGATATAAACAGGCGGTGCGTGATTTAATGAATGTCGTTAACTATAAATGATGAATGGGAAGTCTATTAACAATTTCCAACGATGCCGAGAATAGCACGACCGGTATCCGACGCAATATCGGCACCGATGGTTTATGCACCGTGAAATCTCGTTTCGAATGCGAACCGAAATTATGTGACCTGACCGTGGCTCGATATGCAGAATAATTGCTGCTCGGTGACCTGTAATCGCGAATTCTTTCGGATATTGGAAACAACGCGAGTCTCCCGCTTCTTGCAATTTTATTTCGCAGTACCACTCCGGAAAAATGCAATGTTCTGCCGAACTATGGATACGCTTTTTGATGCACGAGCTGGTTTTTTTTTAACGATTATATGCGAATTCCTACCGTATGAAAATTTATAAAAATCACTTCTGTGGAGATCATTGTTGTACAAATGAGTACAAATGCTTTTGATTTTGAAAATATTAAAATAATTGATAAAGAAACTAATTTACAACGCAGAATGTTATTGGAAACGATTCACATTGTTATGTATGCCGTACATTAAGTTAAATTTCGCGCTTGTGCACTGAACACGTGACCGCGAGATCATGAAGCACTGTAAGCGATTGTTGCGATATATCGAAAACTCTCATTACAAGAACAATGCGAGCACACACAGTTTCTTCTACTGTACGCCTAAGTTGCAATATTGTACACATAAACTCGGAATTTATACTTTTATTAAATACAGTGAAATAAACGTGTGTCACGAACACGACACACATGATTAAACATCAAAGCGTAAATCTTAGGTATGAAACACCTTTGATACATGAATACTATGCAACATTACTGAATCAGTAAGGTTCTATGATGAATCACCTTCCAAATAATATAATTGTTGTTTCTTAAAAATAAAAAGCATATTGAATGTCGATTAATTTATTACCAATTTCATATTGGTATTTCAACAACTACATTGTTGGTTGGGTGACTTCGAAGGATTCATATTTGCCGCCATTTATTGATTGGCCAATGCATGGATCAGTGTTATTTGATTCGTCCCTAGTAGCACAAAATATTGTATACACATTAATATAATATTAAAAAGAGATTGAATCTTTTTTTAATATGCAAATATACATACAATATTTATTTTATAATAAGTAACAAATATTTCTTTTTAAATATGGAGTAAATATCTATTTCATGTTAAGAGAAAAATACTTTTTTCTAAATATTAAATGAATCTTTATTTCATATTAGAAGTAGAATATTTTGTTCGTAATATAGAAATAATATTTATTTCATATTATTTTAGTTAATATTTAAATAATATTATTTATTTTATTTAATATTAGAAATAGAATATTTCTTCCTAAATATTCAGATCTAATATTTTCTCTCATATGAAAAAGTGTGGCTTAAAAAATATTTTTCCAATATTTGAAAACAAATATCTATCTAATATTTTTGTGCTACTAGGGGTTGTTGTTTCAAATCTTCTCGATTTACTCAGTCCACATTACTCCACATACCACCGGCATCGAACCAACATGTGGTTTCTTGACTCTTAAGAATTTAAATTAGTACATTTTTCTAAGCATGTGAGTTAATACATTTGTTTTTCGTTGTTAATACCTTACTGTTCTCTGCTTATTCGAGAAGGCGTTTGCCTAACCATGTATTAATTAATTGATAAAATTGAAAATTTACATTCTTGAAAATGGTCTTTTAGACCGAAACGTTGAATTAAATTTCATGTAATATTTTTCAAATTTGCTTATTTTCTCCAATTGATAAACCAGTGCGCCAATAACATTAATTGTAGTTTTGTACAAATGAGTCTCTGAAAAATGTTCACGTTCCAAAGAAAATTGATTGAATCGTTGATTAAAAATTAAAGTTTTATCTGAATCGTAGAAAACATGAACCCAGACATTTTCTATAAATTAGTCTTTAAAAGATTTCCACTTTGTTTTCTTCGGTATTTGTACGGTCGAAATCAGGCCAATAGAATTTGAGGCTATCGTGCACAGCTAACCTGACCGTAATCAATTTCCCAGATGGAAAACCTATCGTTTCCGGGAAATTAACCGCGTTTACCGATCGCGGTCACATTCCTGCCTAGTTTATCCCGGTGTCGGTATAAATTAACCGGGTTCCCTAGCTGGATACGTGACCTGACAATAATTAGGCGGCGCAGTGTAATTACACGGCTGCGTTGACACACGTGACGTTGTTCAAAAATTCGCGCGCAGGAAACGCGGCTCCATTGCGTTGCGACTCGATTCGATTCGCGATTGAAATTCTCTGCTTGCAAATCCTTTAAACGCGAGAATTGAAAATTCACTACAAACATTTGAACTTTAACTACATATTTGTTGCTGTAAAAAAAAAATGCTTTTTTATCCGGTTCCTGTTGTTGCGGGCAACTAAACCAAAAATGTGTGTTTTGCAAAAAACATTTGTAGCCCGGTGGTAAAAAGAATTCAAGTATATATTCCGGTGTCGATAAAACGTGCATGCAAAAAATCACTGGACGCGATTTCTGGCAAACAATTTCGCAACTTTTGGCGCGGGAACAGGTAACAATACACCCATGGTAATTCTACCAGCAGTAAAGCTGTAATCTACCAGTCGGATGCGGGCTGCGAAGTCCTAAAACCAACTGAAAGTGTTCTGCGGAGTAATTAACCGGAAACCGACAAAGCTCGGACACATAGGGAAGCGTTACAGTCAACAGACGTTCGCGGAACACTCGCGGAACGGATAGCGTCGATCCCCAAGAACACAAACACAAAATTACAGCTCGGCGAGTTTGTTGCAACAAGACCGTCGCGGGTCCGCCTGGATTTTCATAGATCAAACAACCGCGCAGTCGACGCTGCTCGCTGCGTTTGTTGCTCATTCTGCATTCATGAAAATAATTTCGCGAAAAACTGTCGGCTAATGTTCCACATTTTCTCATTTCATTTTTGAATCGAATTTATCATGCAACATATTTGTGACATTTTCCTGGTTCAAATGAGTCCAAACACGACCCTATTTTGGGGTATATTTAACTTCCAGATTTATAGGGAAGTTATTGTAATTACCCCGAAAATCGATTTTTTAACAGATCTTCACGTTTCATGGTCATTGGAGTCATTTTAGACTATTTTTATCAAAATGTCGGTATGTGTGTGTGTGTGTGCGTATGTCGGTTTCTATGGTATCAAATTTTTCGTTAAAGTTTTCTGAAAAAATAACAACGCGATCAGAATAATGAATGATGCAATGGATTGTCCCCCTGTAACTTAGAGCTGATTAGATTTTGGTCTATTTTGGTCAAGTAGTTTTTTAGTTTTTTTCGAAAGGAGTTGATTCAACATTGCAATTTATACAAGAAGCGTATCCACCGAAGAAGCAAACGTAACTACATATATATATATATATATATATATATATTTAGATATATTTAAAAAAAAATTCAAAAGACTACATACGTCATGTGGTTGGGCATACTCTATATGCCCAACACAGTGTTATAATCACTTTCCCTGAAAACATATAATCTTCTTAAAACGTACACTAAATAATGATAATAATATACTGCAACTAACAAATCGGGAAGTTCTTTGTGTGGCTTGTGGAGAGTCACACACAAAATAAAAAAAGCATTAATAGCTGTAGGGCTCACTAGCAACGCGTACCACTAACCCTCTCGCAAGAGCAGTCCTACCCGCGAGCTACAACAACCCTACTCGCGAAGCGAGCGAGCTACAACCCCCCTCTAGTTTACTCCTGTAATTCTCTATTCAGTAGAAATTGAATGAAAGTCTGGGCTCATTTTGATCAGAGAAATATCAGGAATGTGTTGGCAAATGTTTCGTGAATAAATGATCGATAAATAAATATTTGCGAATAAGAAAACTGGTTTCTGATTGCGATAAAAGAAAGATGAGATCGCGCGGTGTCTTGTCGTTGATGTAGGGTGTGTCTAGCACCCCGTTCGATTGTCTGCGAGGCGAATTAAGAGGGAAGAACCCCATCGACTGGTTCGCCGGTAAAATATTTGATCACACGTCTTTAGGGGATAACGTCAAGAGCGAATTGACGAGAGCTATTTTTCGCTAACGGAGAGACTCGAGCACCGAGGTCCTTCGCTTATATAAAGCTATCCGGTGTATATACACACTTAACCCCTTGCCTTACAATTTATTTTTCCACTTTATTTCGCACCTCGAGCTGCGGAACTAGCGACGATTATTTATTAGTTCGTTTAGACATTGGCGCAGCTGAAACTTTCGAAAAATGCTACACGTATTTTCTATGACATTGTCAAACTACTTAATGAGAATTAAAATTATTCGAACAGGAAATACACTTTCATTTAAATTCTTTAAAAAAAATTGCTTTAATTGGATTTTGTGTAAACGAAGTTTGATTTTTATATTTTCTAACGAACTGGAAATAGGAAATGTGAATATGGGGAAGATACATATATTGAAGTTGTAGAATCACTGTGGAAGTTAGGATGAATGTTGGAATAACGAAATCAAATGATCGCGGGAATAGAAATAAAATGGATGACTACGGTAATGAGAGAGATATATACATATATAAAATACGAACGTTAGAAAATTACTGCGGAGGCATAGATAAAATTGGTGAGAGAGAGAGAGAGAGAGAGAGAGAGAGTTAAAGTGGAAGTAGTAAAATACAAAAGTTACGAAATCACTACAGGGGTACAGATAAAACAGATGGGACAGTTAAAAACGTGGTTATAAAACCGAGAAAAGTTGGAGGATCGCTACAGAAACTTAAGCAAAACAGCTGGGAAATGAAAAAAGAAGTGATAAAAATACAATAGCTAGAAAAATTACTGCAGGGGTGTAGATAAAACGGATGGGCGAGTTCAAGTGGAAGTCGTAAACCACAAACGTTGGACAGTCGTCAGAGAAACATAAAAAAGCCGCGAGCTGTTCAAACAAGAAATTGTAAAATACTAGAAAACCCTTAAGCGTAAATTAAATCCTTAATCAACAGGAGCCTGCGGAACACAAAAAAAATTGTGAAATCATTAAAGAAGCGTTCTCCCCCTCTCCAGTGAAACAATGAGCAAATTAAAAGAAAGTTACAAGGCTCTTTGAAAAATCGTTGCAGAAGCATAAGTAAATCAGCAAACGAATGAAAGTTGAAAAATACAGAAGGGTAAGTAAATTTTCTAGCAAATTAAATGTTACAAGAGTTACATCACCGAAGAAACAAAATAAAAGGAAAACGTTAATGAAATTGTGAAAATTAGATTGAGAAGATCGGTGTGTGAGATTGCGAGTAGAAATTGCGAGGATGTTCGGAAGAATAAGTGTCCTGGTAGGTCGAGATGCCAAGTGCTCGCGTGTCTGACTTGTTTCCGACAGATACTACTGAATGAAGTGCACACCTGTGTCCCAGTGCGACGACTGAAAGGCGACGTACAGCAATCGCGACGTCTGGATCGGTAATCATTACAGTTTCTCACTGAGAACGTGTCACGCGATCGATCGGAATGCCGCAAACGCGCCAACCGCGTAAGCTGATTACGTAGCTAAAATTATTGTTACATGTGTACACGGAATTAATCAGCGGATCTTCGATCGCTGGCCAACCTAAATAACGCAGACAAATAATCGAGGATTCGCGCGGTATCGAACGCCAAACAATTAAACATGCAGCCACTGTCCGGGCCAACGGTGGTCTTTATTTATAAACTGAGAGAGCTATAGTGCAGCAACGATCGTAAAATAACATTAAAAAGTTGTGAGCACTAACAACGATCGTAAAAATTGCTGACTCGTCGACTTTTCCATTTTTGCAGGAATTTTTCATGGAATCTGTGCGGGAGTAAATGAATTTCTGGATGATTGAATAATATTTCGTAAATCGCTTACTTCTGTATGTTTAATAAATGCAAAATGATAATTTTAATTAACAATCGGCGAATTGTTTGGCGATCGTTAATTCGTAACAACATGGAATCGCAATCAAGAAGAAACAAAGCTGATCCTTAATCGAAGGATATTGCAGTGATCGGTTTATAGTGAGTTCCCGAATCGTTCGAATCCAGTTTCCATCGTTGCCCCGATCATTAGCGCGATGATCCCGCGGCGAAAACATCCGCGGGCGGAAATGACGACCCAATTCCCCGAGATGATTTAATGGAATCGTCGCCCTTATCGTTTATCCGTGTCACACGCGGCATAAAATCGGAACAGCTCGCAATTTACCGAACGTCAAATGAAACGCAAGGTATCGGTAGAACACGTTCCAGCCGATGTAACGATGTAACGATACACCGATCACAAAGGGACGATGATTCATTACAGCCGATAACTATTCCGCGAGATACGGTGCACATGCACGCGTAACGTGCACGCCGATTGTCATTTGATCGTTGATGTTCCCGTCGAACTCCTCGCCGCGAAGAAAACCAGTCGTGCGAGTCAAGTTTCCAGCTATATGCACCGGTTTGCACGTGCAACATGCTGGCAGATGATAACGAGGAGCACTGATACAACTGATAAAAGACTATGGATTTTTTCTAAATTAACTTTCTTAACCCTCATCCACACGACGCCACAGTGATCGGAAAAAGGAAAAAACCCAAAATGATGAAAGTCGTTATTTCGAATATCGATCACTATTTCCTGATAGACCATTAACCAATGTATCTTGCTATGAAAATGAATTTATGATTTTTTCTTTAATAATGGAGAAAAATAGATCTAAAGTAGACCTCTCAGATTCTAGTTGGATTCTTACAGATTTCTAACCACACGTTCGACGTTATTCTTTCATTTTTCGGGACATTTATAACCATATATGCTATATATTATAAATGTATATAGTCTCAGCTAATGCCCGATGCAAATAATTTTCTAAAACTCAAAACCAAAATAACAATATAAAGCCCGAAAGTAGGATACGTATAATTTCATACTGAAGCAACTTTCTTTAGCTCTACAAAAAAAGCTACACGTTCCTACATTCTCTGAGTGGTATCTTTTGAAAGAAGACACCATCACAAAATGGTCCTGCAAAAATCAGCTGCACCTTTTTGCACCTTTAGCTGATATCAACGTCTAAAGTTTGAGAGCGCATGAAGTTTCAGCAACGAAGCAGGATCCCTGAATAAGTGCGCGGCACTTCGCTGGACGGTTCGAAGGACTATGATCCCTGTATCGAATTGTTATTCTCATAGGAATACATTCAATAAAATGATCAATCGCCATGATAAATCTGTGTATTGCAAATTATGCGAATTCAATGAAAACAAACCTGAAGCCACAAAATACGAAATGTCGAAAGTAATGTTTCTGAATGCTTTCGTGACATGAATACTGTAAGTTTAAATCATAAAAGAATGTTTCCGTTTATTGGTTTAAATAATTGTTTCATCTTACATTGAAATTAATACAGTAGAGACTCAATTTTAGTATGCTGAAATAATAGTTCGTAACGTAGTAAACAATATTATGTATAAACAATTATATTAAGTCCATTGTTTAACATATCGTTTCATAATATGAGAAGTGTCAAGATTAAGAAGTGATTTAAAAAAAGAATTATTAAAAAATATTGAGAAATACCGAATTTATGAGTTTTTTCCATTATTTCTATAGGTTCCGACCACTGTGCGACGTGGTACCCGGGTACCTATTTCAAATTCATTTAGAATAGTACAAAAAATTACCCGTGTGGATGAGGTTTAATAAAAATTGTCCAAGCCAATTGTACGAGACTCTTCCAATAATATTAACAAGTTCAGCATAATATTTTATTGTCACTAGACTGCGGATGTTTGTGCAATTTTTGTAGACGAATTTGAAGAATCTCGAATCAAAGAAAATCTTATTCTCCGTGATAGTAGCCTTTTGAAATTCGGTCATATTTTATATCCTAATATTTTTTGAAAACTTAAGAGATTAGAAACAATACTAAGAAATGAACGTCTGCGTAGCACTCGTGTCTGCCAATTAATGGAATTTTTATTTCGCATAATGATTCGCAGTCTAATTAAAACAGCTTATTGGCAACATTTGAAAATCGGGATATTCGAGCCAGTGTATCGCGAAGAATCGATCAGAAATATTTCCCGAGATTAATTAACAGGGTCAGTGGGGCAGCTTCGTGCAGTTGGAAACGTTCGAAGGAATATGACTTAACGAGCGAGAAAAGGTATTGAGAAAGGCGTGGCTGGACAGGCGAATAAAGAAACGTTGAGTTAACGAGGAAAAGAGAGTCCAAGACTCGCGACGAGAAGAAAGCCCGGCGAGAAATGCGAGGGGAATGAAAAATGCGGGGGTGGCTCTGTGCTTTGTGACTCGTGTTCGTGCCCCCGTGAAATTAGATCGCGATGTTCGTTGAGGAAGGCGTGCACTGACCTCGTTTGTTATCTGCTTCAACTTCGACTCCATCGCTTCGATTACCATTCGCAAAACTGACTGTAATGTCTTGATTGTGTACGACGTCGTTTTGAAATCTCTTATTTCTTGTAATTCTTTAATGAAACTCTTACCCGTACATTCGTCACAGTTTTCTGATTGATAAGTATATCTACAATTCGTGTGAAAACGTCATTTTCGAATCTCTTGTTTCTAGTAATTTTTTAACGAACAAACTGGCCCACGTTGGTACTCATTTTTTAATCAGAAAAATGTGGTATTTTAGAGGACCTTTAGGGATTTTTGAAATATATCCTCTAATAAATATATAAGACTAAAGTTATTTTTTGTTTATTAATAATTTAATAACTTTGAAAATATAATGTGGGATTATAAAATAATTGGGTGTCACAAGTGGGTTTTTACTATACATATGTATATAACTTTATTGTATAATAAGGAAACTATAAACTAATTACGCTCGCTTACTCTTTTACTCGTTTACTCGTTTACTCTTAATCAACGACTCTGTCTGCTTTCACGGGGCCTGCCTTATTTATATCGGCCGCGAATCATACACACGCGCACACGTACACTTTTAGGGTTATCGCACCTTACGCTGTTCTCTCTTTCTCACATCATAGCTCTAACTCTCTCATACCATCACTCTGGGTCATTCACTCTAACATTGTCTGTTTACTTGTCAGCGGCTCACCTTCGTCGCTGACAAGTAACGGGCGAACTGTTCCGAAAAACGCGTATGGTTTTTCGGATGCTCCAACTGTCTCTTCGGCTGTTTATAATTATTAATCCTACTCTTTATCCTACAATAATAATATAAATAACAATTCCTGAACTCAATTATTTGATCTTACTCAGAAGAAAATAATTTATTGATTAAATATTTTTAAAACTTGTTTGTTTGAAAACGAAATAAATAAATCGACGACTTCACATTTGTGAGAAAGTTCACATTGGTGAGTGTAGTCTGCAGGTTGCTGCAGTCGTCACAGTATATACGTTGGTAAAAATTTCAATAAAAAAATAATGAAAAAGAGAAAAGTTTCGTCATTGAATTATATGTACGATAAAAATATTTGTTGTCTACTGTGAACCAATTTTAGCAAGAGGAGGATCACAAATTCCATTCCAATTCGAACACAATCTTCAGATTGCTTGTTCTGAAGCATTCGGTGGTCGTTTCCAATAAATTAGGCTGCTGACAAACGACATACTGCGCGTTCGCTATTTCCCAGAACGACCTGGCTTTTCTTTTCGCACTTGTTAACGTGCAGACACCACGGTACCACATCGGCGAATTCGTTTTCGCAGCGAGATTAGATAAGATACTGCATCGGTCATGGTATCGTGGGAATGCAAAACACGAAGCTGCGACCGCAGTTTCCGCGAGATTGTTCGCAACTGTTACGGAATGTCTTCGCCAGAGATTGCGAACGCCTCGTGGACAGTTTCCTGTCACGAGGTTTTATTTGATGTGGCCGTTCCATCGAAGCTGAAACTGCCTATATAAATGTTAATACGATGGTAATGTGTCGCTTGCAGTTGGGAAGCACCTGAATTTGCATTTTTCCGAAGGTGCTCATTAAACAGTTCACGACTAAAATGAGGCGCTTTAATGTATTTAAAAATAGAAAATGATTCTAGAAAATCAATTTTCGCTCGTCATTTTAATTCGATGAAATGTTTCATTCATGATATCGTGTATCAGATATATCCATCGAATTACCACACGATGAAAATGAAAATTAAACCGTTTATAGAATATAATAACAGAAAATCCATACAGAAAGGCAACAAATTATTTCCCATTTCCAATTAAAATATCCACCAACAGTTGAAGAATCGTGTACTATATTAAATCATTAACAACGGGGAGATTATTGATGGAGTTATCATACAATCAGAGAAAATGGACTCCATTATACCAGAAAGAGTTCATTCCATGAATCTTGAGTAGCCTCGTCGTTCGTTTCAATTTGCGAATGCACGGAGAATAAAGGTTTCATCTTTTCCGCCATACGCAATCGGAGTTTCTTCAATTGGAAGTCGAGGTTTCGGGAAGTTTCGAAATTTCGAGATTTTAATCGAGAGCAGAATAGAAAGCTAGAACACGCTCAGCCGAGAAATTGGTCGGGACTCGATGAAAGAGATCAGAGGGAGGAGCACTTTCGGAGGGAAGCGTGGACAAAGAGGACTGCTGCGAAATAAAATTAGGATAATGGAAATAGATTCGGTAGATTGGGGAACGAAGGGAGGTAAGATAACGAACTGGAATCGACGATCTTCCACGAAGATGCCATATCAAATCCGGGGATTGTCATCTGGAGACGGTTCGCTTAAATTTGTGCGTCTCTGATTCGTTTTTCATGGAAAGAAGACGCTCCAGATTGAGAAGTAGACTGCGGACCTTTGCGAATAATAATAATCGTCGACCTCGATAGTCACAAACTGGACTAAAATAAATATTTAT
The DNA here is from genome assembly GCA_916610235.2 of Lasioglossum morio. NCBI lineage: Eukaryota > Metazoa > Arthropoda > Insecta > Hymenoptera > Halictidae > Lasioglossum > Lasioglossum morio. The sequence continues at coordinate 3,103,239 of OU744323.1, forward strand.
TTCAAAGAAGTGAAGTAACAATGGTGTGTATCAATTCTCACGAACTGGAATAAAATAAAAATAGATTGCCATTCTTAATTGGTTCGAGAGGTTAAAAAAATAATATTTTCACACTTTTTAAAAATATTTTTAGCGTGTTTGATACTATGGGGCAAATGGCAGAATTCTGTGTCAAAATCAAAGAACTTTCGATAGAAATGAGATAAAGCGATGTTTCTTTTAAATGAAAGCTGAAACTTGGCAGAATATGAAATAATTATAGAGATTGTGGTATGAACGATTTTTGACCTTAATAAAATTCGTTAAATTTGCACAAGTTCAAGAAAATTGTGGTTTTCCAATAGCACGTGCGGAAAATTTTTTTTTTAACATTAGACACATCATTTCAGATTTTTTCACACTGATTTCAAGTCTGGTCTCAAAATTTGTCTACGACCTCAGGATTTTTCAAAAAGTCGAATTATTGTTAAACGTTACACTTTTATTTTTTCAAGGTTGAAAAACATTCGTACCATAATCTCCCTATTTTCCCATATTCTACAATGTCTCAACTTTAATTTAAAAAAATTTCATCGCTCTATCTCATTTTTATCAAAAATTCTTTGATTTTTACACAAAATTCTGCCGTTTGCTCTATAGTGGGTCGTCTCAAGTACGCTAAAATTATAGCAGGATTTCCGTGTCCAACGTACTGTCAAAAAGTGAACAGTGGCGTAGGTCGAGATACTGACCCCATAAATAGGATTCCCGGTGACGTATATTCTCTCGGAGCTGCCGTCGACCTTTTCTCCGTTGTCCCTTTGTGCTGTAAAAGCAACGTTCGTTATATGTATTGGCTAAATAACCTCTGTCCTGCATTTTATTATTCCCTTATCTTCCTTTTGCTTTCGCAACTCATCCTTTTACTGTGTATCTCGTTTCCTGTTTCCCCCGGCACCTTCTCCCCGTCTCTTTTACATGCTATTTAAACATTTAGATTCAGACTTCTCTCGTTTCTATCTTGATTTCTCCCATCCACTATTTATGTTTAACAATGGTGGATGCACAATAGGTGGCTATTTTGTTACTCATTACCTTGAAACAACATAGTGGAAGATTTTAAAATATTTTCCTGCAACCCTTTGCATTTAATTACCTTCACGACTGAATGGCAACACCGACTTTGCTTTAATTAATTTCGCTTCGTAGTGTGGACAGATCCTCCTACGTTTATGGAAGCTGTTTTAAGGGTTTCGCACAGCTGTGCATCTTTTGTATGTGAAATTTCTTGTAACTTCTGTGGTTTCAGAAAAATTAGACAATTAGTTATGTGCAGTTTAATAACTCCTTACGCGTGCAATTATTTGTTCAATATGCCAATTAAACAAATCTTGTTTAATGAGGATACATTGGAAACAAAAAATAACGGTCAATTCTTTGAATTCTTCTTTTATCGACAATCTGCGAACAAAATATTGCAAGGCAGTTGGAATATGTTTGGCAAAAAGCTTGTATTTGTTTATTTTTTAATGCCGTAAACCTTGTTTGGTTTATATAGCACACATCATATTATACATACAGATGTAACATAAATATACAATATCATATACATGTAACATAAATTACAACTTACAATTATTAAATGAAATTATTATAAATGGTGGACGTTAAATCCTAATCTTACATTTTTTGAGGAAGTTGAAAATAAACATTAGCGCTGTGATGTCTCGTACGCTTAGAAAAGAACTAATAGTGTAGGGAGGAAAATGTTTGCGATTGAGGAGCAGTTCAAACAGGTGTTCTCGTTCTGAATCATATTCTGGACATTGCCAGATTATATGATTGAGGTCTTGTGCCTCTGCACCACATTCACAAAAAGCTTGTATTTGTTCAATATACCAATTAAACAAATCTTGTTTAATGAGGATACATTGGCAACAAAAAATAGCGATCAATTCTTTGAATTCTTCTTTTATCGACAATCTGTGAACAAAATATTGCAGCGCAGTTGGAATATGTTTGGCGAAAAGCTTGTTCCTAAAAAGCGGAACCAACCGAAATTTGCTAGAAAATTAGTTGATCGAATACATGCAGGTTTAACGAACCGTTCCTAGTGCACTGTCGGTTTTAATATCGATCCGTCACAGCTAGCCAATAAAATAATCGCAGGAAAAATGGCCGCGAAGCAACAAGTAGAACGCACAACCACCGCTGGAAACCGGATCCGTTGCCGAAATGAATTCGCCGAGGGATTTTCGTCGGTAGTGGGGCTCGTCGAAACGTCATAACAGAAAACATGGTTCTTTGACGCGTAATGAATGCACGGAGATCTGAAAAGTACGAATTTCCCGGATAATGAGGCACGTTTATGCGCACGCGTTTTCTTTGACAATGGTGGACGCTGTTAACGAGCTCTTATTTTCAACGAAGACTCGTTATGGACTGATTTGGCCAATAGATCCGCCATTGCAATTAATTTTACGAAATGCCATTCGATCCGAACTTGTTTGTGACCGTTTTGCGGATTTGGTGTGCGAAAACAAAATTTCTCTCCCGTTCCGTGCGTAATTCCGATTGATCGAGCTGATTGAAGTTGTTCGCGATAAATGCCGAATTATTCTCAATGTAATAATAATGAAAATATTCTTTGCCGGTGCTAGAGACATTTTTATTTGCATGCAGAATTTGCTGGGACTTGATTTGGACTGCAGCAAAATTGTACTCGAAATAATCACGAACTAGATGATATCATTCTAATCCAATGCTTAAGAAACAATTAATCGAAGTTAATTAATCGTTAAGCACAAATCCAGATCGTAACGTCAGCAATAACGTTGTTAAAAGATGTTTGAACACAGTTCGCGCATCCGAGAGAGCAGGTCCGCTTTAATATTTACGTTTTCCCACCTCTCTTATCATCTGAGAAAAACAACTCCACTCTCGGGGGGCCCCGTCGATCTTAATTACTCATGAAAAGATCGCGAGTCGAGAACACCGTTGCGAAACACGGTTTCCCTCGAAGAAAACGGGGGAAAAAGGGGTGAAATAATTCCGCTCTCACACGAGCCACCGCGTTGATCGCGAGACGTTAATCCACCGAGTATGATTTATAACCGACGCTCGGCACGACCTTTCCCTTGCCGCGAGAGAGGGATATATTTTATCAGGTGTCCACGCCGTGTCTCGACCTGTTTTCCATCGTGATAAAAAAAAACCACCCTCCGTCGGTTTCCGGTTTTACAAACAGAGCTGTATACTACGAATACAATCAGCATTGAAAAACAACTTTTTCTGGCGAGAATCCCTTTGTCGCAGTGCAACATTTTGCTCTCGTCGGAAGAGAATCTTCCAGGTTCTAATTGTTATTCAGCGAATTTTCTTCGGGGTTGTATACTTGTCTGAATATTTTTTTTCAAAATAATCGAGCACTTTAATATAATAATTTTCAAATTAATGTTTTCGGCGCAACAGTTTCGATCAATTTTTGATCGATTAGCTATTTTGCAAGTATGCCTAACGTTTCAGTTTTAGTTTGAACCTTTATCGAAGGTAAATTGTGTCTAAAAAATAAAAAAAAAATATATAATGAAAAGTATGTGATATACATGGATTGAAGATGAAGAATATTTTAATACATACTTGCTATTAATTTTAATTATGTAATTAAACCATTGAACTGAGTTGATTTGAATTTTATGAGACAGTGGTTGCAAACGTACTGCGGTCAAAGCGATCTTTAGGACAAAGCAACGAACCAATACTTTAATATACATGTGAACCAATGTAGTGATAATAGTCGAAGTATCCGAGACATTTTATGAGAAATAAATTATAAAGAAACACGAACTTATAATTAGACATGAACTTCTATAAGGTTAGAGCATCATGCTAAAAATCGTGCGAAGAAAAGTGATTCTTGCGAATGTTTTTCTCGAGGCCTGCAAGACTGTATCTTTATAGAATCTTGTAAAAATATTTCTGATTCACAGGAAGTGTATCTTCGATGTGCAAAACAAGATGAACAAATACATCCTTCGCTAAGCAGAATATAACGAGGCGTCTTCAAGGAAATAACAGAGGAAAGGAAGAACCGCGCGTCGAACACGATTAATCAAAATACTCCCGGATCCAAACGATCACTTTTCACTCGATATACGTCTCACTCTTCCTGCAAATAGATTTTCCCGAAAACATGATATTTCTTCGGGTTTCACGGAGACTGCATCGGATCTCCGAGTTTTCCACGTGTTCTCTCTCTCTCTCTCTCTCTCTCTCTCTCTCTCTCTCTCTCTCTCTCTCTCTCTCTCTCACTCACTCACTCACTCACTCTCTCACTCACTCTTGAGTTTATCCTTCGTCGAGTGATCCACCTGGTCGACCTCGATTCCGAAGCATCATGAGGGTAGATCGGCGTCTGTGATGGGCACGAACTCCCGGAGGTGTCATTCGATTCCTACATCCATTTTCGACGGGTTACGTCGTGACGACGACAAGATGTGTAACGCGTTGCCCTCTTAAAAAGGGCGTTAGCAGACCCAGCTAGGTTTTTATCGCTCTTTTTCTATCTAGTGTCTCCTAACTGCACGTTACTTCCGGTTTGACTTCCCACTAACATTCACATCAATTTATTTATGTTAGTTTGTCATTATTCTTTCATGAAACGTTTATCACTACATTCCTGAAATTTCCCCGATTAAAATGAGCCTAAACATCACGTACTTCGAAGTGTATGTTCAATCCACAGTTTCAGAATTATTTAACTTTGCTTCTAATTATTTCTTTTTCTATCTAGTGTCTCCTAACTGCACGTTACTTCCGGTTTAACTTCCCACTAACATTCACATCAATTTATTTATTTTAGTTTGTCATTATCCTTTCATGAAACTTTTGCCAATAGATTTCTGACACATCCTCGATAAAAATGAGCCTAAACATCACGTACTTCGGAGTGTATGTTCAATCCACAATTTCAAAATTATTTAACTTTGCTTCTAACTATTTCTTTTTCTATCTAGTGTCTCCTAACTGCACGTTACTTCCGGTTTGACTTCCCACTAACATTCGCATCAATTTATTTATGTTAGTTTGTCATTATTCTTTCATGAAACTTTTATCACTACATTCCTGAAATTTCCCCGATTAAAATGAGCTCAAACATCACGCTCTTCGAAGTGTATGTTCAATCCACAATTTCAAAATTATTTAACTTTGCTTCTAATTATTTCTTTTTCTATATAGTGTCTCCTAACTACACGTTACTTCTGGTTTGACTTTATAGGAGCTTTATTTAAATAGATGTTTTTCGTTTCACGGTATGTTACAATCTGAATACAAATGTTTAATACAAACGGACGTCAGTCGTTAATAACAAATCGATCGTCGGCTCGTAACGACGACCAGCAGCAGACGATCAGCTGGTCACCGACGATCGATCGGCACCAACACATATAAATATTAAAATCTATCTAATACCTACAACTTCCCACTAACATTCATATCAATTTATTTATTTTAGTTTGTCATTATTCTTTCATGAAACTTTCGCCAATAGATTACTGACATTTCTCCAATTAAAATAAGCTCAAACATCACGCACTTCGGAGTGTATGTTTAATCCACAATTATTTAATCCCCAATCCAAAATTATTTAACTTTGCTTCTAATTATTACTTTTTCTATATAGTGTCTCCTAACTGCACGTTACTTCTGGTTTGAATTCCTACTAACATTCACATCAATTTATATATTTAGGTTTGTCATTATTCTTTCATGAAACTTTTATCACTACATTCGTGAAATTTCCCCGATTAAAATAAGCCTAAACATCACGCACTTCGAAGTGTATGTTCAATCCACAATTTCAAAATTATTTAACTTTGCTTCTAATTATTTCTTTTTCTATATAGTGTCTCCTAACTACACGTTACTTCTAGTTTGACTTCCCACTAACATTCACATCAATTTATTTATGTTGGTTTGTCATTATTCTTTCATGAAACTTGTGCCAATAGATTTCTGACATTTCCCCAATTAAAATGAGCTCAAACAGCACACACTTTTGAAGTGTATGTTTAATCCAAAATTTCAAGTTTATTTAAGTTTTCTTCTAATTATTCATTGTATGAAACTTTCACCAGGATATTCCTGACATTTCCCCGATTAAAACGAGTCCAAACATCATGACGTACTTTGGAGTATATTTGCTCGCTTAATCCACGACTTAGAATAATCTCGATGATCCACTGTTATCATTTCAAACAGAAAAATGTCACGAATGTGCCAGCGAACTTCTCACAAATGAACAGCTAGAAACGAACAAATTTTCACACTGAATTAACCCTCATCCGTCCCTCATTTTACGCACTGAATCTATCCCTCGGTGTGAAATTGACACAGTGACACAAAATAAGAAAGATTTTAATGGTTTTTGAGTCAAATCTTTAGTTTTTATTTCTATTTATTTATTTATTATTGCTTGAAACCAAATGGTTTATATAGCAAGTACAGTAATATTACACATTGGCTTACATTGAGTCGGTGTTACATTCTTTTTCTTTTTTTTCCAAATTTTTACAGAACATTTCCGTTGTGTTCCGCATTAAACAAGATAAAAGTCACACAAGATTTCGGGAAAATTTTAGGGAAAACTGTATCAAATTGGCACGAGGGACAGACGAGGGTTAATATATTCCAATCTCGTTTTTCTTCGTTCGAGGTCAGTTAGCAAGTGATCAAGAAAAAACAGTTGGTGCCGATATGAATGATTTCGGTTGCGAAGTTTTCGCATATTTGCAGACACTAATGCACCCTTCTTGCAGACAGAGATCTAGCCTCGCAATATAACATAGCTCGCGAGTATGCATTTCCCAAGCGGCGGGACGAATCCCCGTCAGAGAAGAAACTTTAATGTAATGGAGAAGAATAATTTCATTGAAAATGGAACGTCCGACTCAAGCCTCCAAAGAAACCTGGCCATACTTCACACAGTCCGGGTTTCTTTGGCCATGCGATCGCGTCGCATGGGATTACACACATACACACACGAATATGCATATGCACGTAGGTACGGTTCTAACTCAGTCGTCAAAGACGGAATATGCATAACCAATTTCTTTCGCGATAGAACGCCGCGGAAATTCCGGCACGCCGTTCAAAAGCGGAGAAACTATTCAACAAATCTGCTCGAAAATTCGTGGAAAGCATGCCACAGTTACAACGATTATGTGGCAACAATTAATAAACATCCTATTAACTAAAATGGGCTAATTGAAAATCTGTGCATTACGCACATTCTTTTTGATGAACATTAGTTTTGACAATATACAATATTTAACTAATTGTGTTGAAAAAATCTCGACAACCTTCGGTAAATTTTTGCTGCAATTGAAGCAATAACTTCCCTTGTAAGTATCCGTCATAGTGGTCTGAAGTCTGAGCTGTCAAATTTAGAAATAAATAAAACCATGGCAGACGTACCTACTGCTATCGAAGTATTAACAAATAGTTAGTGATTAATTGCAACTGCAGTCCATGCACACCACAATTCACTGTACAAATTATCAATTCTATCATTAATCAAACACGTGTTATTCAAACTCGTAGATTAAACGAGTAAATAAAATCCGAACTGTATCGTGTTGGGAATCATATTAATCAGGGAAGCGTCACGAATAGAATGGTAAAACTTAACATCCGAAAACATTATTTCCAAAAGTCGTAAGTCAATTATAAAATTTATCAAACGTGTTTTCAAGCAATTCTTCGAGGTATAGTAAAATGTAACCCGACGATATGTGAACAATTAAAAAAACATCTTATTAATTATTAACTAAAATGGGCTTATTGAAAATCTGTGCATTACGCACATTCTTATTGATGAACATGAGTTTTAACAATATACAATATTGAACTAATTGTGTTTAAAAAAACTCGACCACCTTCGATCAATCTTCGCTGCAATTGAAGCAATAACTTCCCTTGTAAGTATCCGTCATGGTGGTCTGAAGTCTGAGCTGTCAAATCTAGAAATAAATATAATAAATAGTAATTTTCAGTTCATCGTGAAAGTTTGTAAAAGTTATTCTGTTTTAAAGGGCGTATGCGAGGTACATCCTGTATGAGAGATTATTACGAGATTATTGATACCAAAATCGAGCAAGCAGGCATTCTACGTCGATTTGTTGGGATTCAACGGTATCAAGGCTGCGGTAACGCGAATCCGAAGTGGCATCACGAACCGTACGTGTCTCCGAATGCGTTACACTCGTGAACTCACGTAAATACTACTCCATTCGGCAATGTGCTACCTACCTAGCTGGCTAAACTATGCACAGTGCACTGCAGACTATAACTCCGTCGGAAACGAATATACATAGCCGAGAAGAACGGTCCTCGGTTAGGTCGTGCGCGCGAATACAGTCCTTGACTTTGCATAATGCGATTCCAGGGCTCTTATTAGCCCTTTGCCGGTGAAACAATCCCTTCCCCGAGAAGATTTATCTGGAAACTTCCCCTTCGAGTGGCAATTTACTTCCCCAGTCTTTAATCCGCCTCGTTGCTCGAGAAATTACAATTTTATTGGCTGCAAATGGAATTCAGCAGCCGGCTTTAGAAAGTCATTGATTTCTTGCAAATTTCAGCTTCGACTGACAAAGTTTTATTGGCTTTTGGCTTGGCAGAGGGGAAACATTCGGTCGGGTCAGACATCAAGTGGCGACGTTCGTTGGAGGAATGAATATCGAAAGTCAAAATGTCGGAACATTGATTGCATACGGATTACGGATTCAAAATGCAGCTGGATTTTATGCACTCTGATTGGTAATGAGATGATTCCTTTGGAAAACCATTTCGCGCTGATTTTCCCTTGATCTACATTTTATTGGTCCTGTCAATTTTCTAGTCTCACAGCTTCTTCTGCTAGCCCTATAATTTATTTTCCACTCCCTACAATTTTTGTTCAGAGCCTTTGCAATTTCTTCGTGGGCCCTTCAATTTCTTCATGGACCTTAAAATTTGTTTTATTAAATTTTTTGTGGTCCCTTGCCCTTCTGTGAAACAGAAAAATTTTTTATGAAGCTCAGCAACTTTTTGGAGGCTTCATGGCTTGTTTCAATGTCTTTACAAGCTTTAATCATTTTTTGAAATGATTTTAAATGTCCCACGTTTTTCTTCACAGACTCGGCGACATTTACGTGAGCTTTGCAATTTCTTCGTGGGCCTTAAAATTTGTTTCATTAAATTTTTTGTGGTTCCTTGCCCTTCTGTGAAACAGGAAATTTTTTCATGAAACTCAGCAACTTTTTGGAGGCTTCATGGCTTGTTTCAATGTCTTTACAAGCTTTAATCATTTTTTGAAATGATTTTAAATGTCCCACGTTTTTCTTCACAGACTCGGCGACATTTACGTGAGCTTTGCAATTTCTTCGTGGGCCCTTCAATTTCTTCATGGGCCTTGAAATTTGTTTTATTAAATTTTTTTGTGGTCCCTTGCCCTTCTGTGAAACAGAAAATTTTTTCATGAAGCTCAGCAACTTTTTAGAGACTTCATGGTTTGTTTCAATATCTTTACAAGCTTTAATCATTTTTTAAAATGATTTTAAATGTCCCACGTTTTTCTTCACAGACTCGGCGACATTTACGTGAGCTTTGCAATTTCTTCATGGGTCTTAAAATTTGTTTTATTAAATTTTTTGTGGTCCCTTGCCCTTCTGTAAAACAGAAAATTTTTTCATAAAGCTCAGCAGGTTTTTAGAGGCTTCATGGTCCGTTTCAATGTCTTTACAAGCTTTAATCATTTTTTGAAATGATTTTAAATGTCCCACGTTTTTCTTCACAGACTCGGCGACATTTACGTGAGCTTTGCAATTTCTTCGGGAGTTCCTGAAATGTTTTCCGTAGCTTTGTAAATTCGCATCGTTGCGCAAATTTTTCAGGAAACCTTCTTCTTCTGGATATCGATAAACATGTTTAAAGTCTCTATTAGCCATAGCAGCCTTATGTCCGTAAACAACGCTGTTCGCCGACTGCACGCACAGAGAAATTGCAAGGATTGTGAGATACGTGCCCGAGGGCCGGTGTTTGCATATTTTTGATGATGATGACGATGCACGGCCTCGGAGCCGCACACTGCGCCGCTGTGCAAGATAATTAGCGGTTGCGCGTGATTCAGGAATATTTATGGTTGCCGGTAATAACGCGCGATCGGGCGCCATAACATTGTTACTTTACGACCGAGGAGCTCTCTTGGCTGTCCTGCGCGTCGAAAAACTTTCAACTTTTGAACGCATTTCATTTAAAAAAATTACAGTTGTTTATTCGCACGTACATACATAATCTCCGCCAATGGGAAGTTTAATATTGTTCGGAAACGTGTGACGAATGGCAACGCTAATTTTCTGGGTATTTATTTAGACAATAAGTACACAAAATACTCTCGAAAAATGTGGTATTTTCAACTATTAATTAAACCGGATACGCTGGTAAACATTCCATAAAAAACTAATTAATTTTTTTATTCCTAAATTTGTATTATTTCAACCTGTAAAAAGATCTGAGTATTCAAGTCTCTAATTGTATATATCTTAAAGTGTTAGTTAACCGAAATGTTGAATCAGTTTTTACGAGGAGAATAAAAATTCGAAGGAAAATAAATTAAATTAATTAATAAAATTAACGAAATTTTTCACGAATATCGCGCATTCTTTTTTTAACGCGTTGTCGAATCGTTACCGTGCTTTATCGTAGAACAAGCCTATCACGCATGTAACAAACGAAGTTAGTTTGGAGCGACATGCTCGATAATAGTTTCGCGGACCGGATACGTTCAACAACAGCATCGAAATTCCGGCGAGCCGATGATATTCAGATGGTCTGGCTGGTTTTGATTAACTTCCGAAACGCGAATAAATCGCGAAACACCGTGGTATAAATGGCGGGACGCGGAAAATAGTGGCCAGCCGGATGATTAATAAACTTTAAAGCGAATTGAAGAACTTCGGATGGAAAAGTTGTATTGTTCGCCGCGCTCGTATCGAATAAATGTTTCTCCGGTGAAAGGGGAAACTACATTTTATTACTTCGGAACTCGAAATTATACCGGGGCAAATGAAAATGGAATATCGTCGTAGATTATGCGACCCGGGGAACACGCGGTTGCCGATTTCCATAAAATAACATTTCCTCTTTCCACTCTAGTTACAATAAATACGAAACTTTTGCATTCGTTGAATTGCCGGTGATACTTCTGTCGGAAGTGGTCAAACGAATTTATTCATTCAAGTACGTATTCCGACCAAATTGATGTGGAGCATATTTGAACTGAAATCATTTCGTTAGAAACAATAGTACCACGATTCACCCAGATTCATTTCGAAGCTTGAAGCCTCTGCTTTTACCACGTATGCTTGATTTTTGTCCAAGTTGTTTTTGCATGATTGAAAGCTTCCTCTTTACAAAAAGTGCTTAAAACTTGAGGAACAAGTTTGGTCAAACATACAGCATCCATTCAAAGCCCAATAAGTCGGCTAAAAAAAATCATAGATCAAGTTTTAAGCACTTTTTTTAAAGAGGAAGCTTCAATCTTTAAATCGGTGGTGGTTTCAGACTCGAAAAAAATTTTTCAATGTTTTTACAGAAGTTTCAATTTGTAGTATTTTCGACCAAAAATGTGCCATCAGTTCTCAGTCGCTGTATCATGAAAAAAATATCTTTGACAGACATCAAGGATAGTCTGCAAAAGTGGGGGCTTTAGACTTTAAAATGAATGCAAATTGGTTGCTGTACGATTTTTTCTAACGAAAGTATAACAGCTCACATATTAACAATTTCTCGAGTTTTCAAATACCTTTAAGATCCACTGTATATTAGTTATTTTTAATATTCTGCTTTGAGACTTTAAATTGGCGGAGATGTTAGTAGAAAAAGATGAGTGCGTTTTAATTAAGATAACAGTTCAAGTTTACAGCTTCGTCGGCATAATTTATCAAACCCTTCTCGACTCGTTCTACGCAGGAAAGTTTAGGATAACGTGGTCTAACCATAATAAACTCAGCAAACTTGTGTCACGTAGGCTGTACCAGCATGGACCACGCAAAATTTCAAACGTTGATTAGATTAGGTAAAAAATAAAATTAAAAATACTGGAGTCTGTATTAAAAAAAAATAGGCGAAACTTCCGTTTATAGCAAAAATCAGAATTCGATGAAATTTTGAAAATAGGTTCATTTTTGACTAAAATGACGATTGCCAGAAGGATTTCTCCCGTTTCGAAAATTTTTTTTTTATCATTTCAATGTTGCACTCTAGCTTACCGACTATTGACTTACCGATTTTGTACTTTATGTTTCTGCTGTGCGCATGCGTCTGTGTGATGTGAGAGTTTGTCAAATGCCTAACCTAACCTTTTTTTTTTAAGTGCGGAAAAACCTAACCTAACCTAACCTAATCCTCTTTAGTTTAAAGTAATACATATATAAGGTAAACTTGAAATTTTTAAAAACTACTCCTGGATTGTCGTGTTTTTCTATAGGAATTAACCCAAGTTCTCTCACCCATTCTAGTGTCGAGTCAAAATCTTTCATTTTATTAACAATATAAAACAAATTTAAATGACTCATTGTTAACCTATACAACTTATACAACTATAAAAGCACTTCACAAACTCTCACATCACATTGACGCATGCGCACAGCACAAACATAAAGTACAAAGTCAGTAAGTCAGTAGTCGGTAAGCTAGAGCGCAACATTGAAATGGTAAAAAAATTTTTTTCGAAACGGGAGAAATCCTTCTGGCAATCGTCATTTTTGTAAAAAAAGAACCTATTTTCAAAATTTCATCGAATTCTGATTTTTGCTATAAACGGAAGAACAGCCAAAAAATATATTAAAGTGAAACATTAATCTGTGAAATCGACGTTGAAATGCATGCTTTAAAAGACAATAGAAAACTGAATATTCAATCGCAAGTGTCACTGAGATCTTGACGCGATCATTTTAAATTTCATTTCGGTGTGATCCGACAGAAAGCCAGCAATTCCAATGAACGTCGAATGCGAAAAGACGTTTAAATGGATGGATTGGACAATTGGTCGGTTAAGCGAAAAAACAATGGAGTTGAATCGAACGGACGTTTTCATTTCATTCGCCGCTTATTTACACTGACTCTCCAACGCAGTCAAGCCTGACTATTTCGCCAGCGAGTCCCATGGGAAGCGTTTAAGCGCGTCCGCCGTCTAAATTTCCTTATCTCCTGGGCTATTCTCTGGCTCGAGCGAAATTACACCGGTGAAGAAAAAAAAAGAAAACTGCTGTTGCGTTAACCTTGCAAACGAAACAAGAGAGCGGAGCACGAGTTTCTCAGTAACTGTTTTCTGTAACACAGCCGCAGTCTCTATTTGCGTCGGTTCTTTGGATAACGCGGAAACTGGCTTTGAATTAACAAAACTACTTTCTTTTTTTTATTATAGAAAATCTCATATGAGATTTATTACAACATAATTACAAAACAGAAATACACTACATATAATACAGAGTATGAAGATTACAAAACAGAATAGGTTTCTTGTAGAAATACAGATATTATAATATTAACATATGATTAAAAGGAACAGTACATAGTTCATACCTTCAGTTCATACCTTCGTTATTTTTCCAGAGCATAAATCGTCGAATTCAACGACGTTTATACCGAAGGGTCCGTAGACTCCGATTTTTACTGCCATGTAACTAATCAATAATTTCAAAAAATTTAATCTCGAGAAAGTTGTCTCTGAAAGGTAATCTGAGCCTCTTAAATCGATCAATTCTACAAAATGAATAATATAGAAAATGGACGAAACAATGCATCTCCGTAATAATGGATGAATGGTTCCATTAATAATGTTCAAAAAATTGAAAATAATTCACAGAGGCTTCCAGATGCTGTTTTTTATATTGCCACAGGTGGACATAAATCCGCATTCTGTTTCTGACAGAGAAACGTGACCGCGAACTGCGGTACTGCGTGTAGGTTCGTGGAATTTTTATTTCGAATATGGGCCAGGCTCGCTTCGACGAGCTCGCGGTAATTATCGCACCTATCACGCCGTTCCAGTTTGCAGTGCGATGGTGAAAGTTTGTCGAAACCAAACTGTCGCTAATTTGGTCGCTGGCTGACTCTGCGGGCCGTTGCTTTGTTCGCGAGCCGAGTTAGCCACGGAATGGCGCGTCGAAACCGTAATTATGGCGAATATTTCCTCGATCGGGGCTAATTTAAGTTCCGAACTGTGAACCTGCCATAATCGTGCATCTTTCAATTTCGGGTGCACACTGACAGGCTCCCGCATAACGTGATCAACAAGCTGTTTCCACCCTTCTGCAAGCATAACTCGTTAGACTGTCAATTTTTATACGAAACAAAAATGTTCTGCATTAGTAACATTACTATGGAATAATAATAAATGACGGGACATTAGTAGCCCCGCGGATTTTATGAATTTGTGGCAATAGTGGAGGAGAGCAATTTAAAATAGGAGAAATATTACTGTAGGAACATCGACGAATTATTTTGAATTTTTTGAACATTAATAATGGAGTAACAAAGTTTTATTTAACCCTTATTTTGCAGATTGCTGACTTGCATTTGTCATTTGAGACTTTTTAAGATTATTAATGTAAGTTTTGTGCGACTGTCAATTTTTATGCAAAACAAAAATGTTCTGCATTAGTAATATTACTATGGAATAATAATAAATGACGGGACATTAGTAGACCCGCGGATTTTATGAATTTGTGGCAAAAGGGGAGGAGAGCAATTTAAAATAGGAGAAATATTACTGTAGGAACATCGACGAATTATTTTTCATTTTTTGAACATTAATAATGGAGTAACAAAGTTTTATTTAACCCTTATTTTGCAGATTGCTGACTTGCATTTGGCATTTGGGACTTTTTTCAGATTATGAATGTCCTGTACGATTTCTTACAATCGATAATTTTTATTTTGCAGATCCACGGTCTAGTCGTAAATATTCAGTTAATGGTAAACGGCAAAAAACCGGCCGGTTCCGCGAATACTTCGAGCGAGGCTTTGAAAAATGCTTTATTGCCGGGCTTGACCCATTTGGAAGGGATGTACGAAAAGGGATATTCTTCGTCTCGACAATTTCTCATCCCTGAAAGATTCAGGATTTAAGGAGAAATATTTGTTCCGTTTAAAAAACGCAGCACGTTGTGACGCCTCGCTTGCAATTCCGCGGAGAAGCCTTTAGCAAGTAGTATTTAATCGTATGAAATAAAATACTGAAAGAAACGCAGTAGTACGCATGGTGGGCGAACGAATTTTTCTATGGTTTCTGAAACGTTCGCTCAAGAAAAATTGAATTTGAAGATTATAGAGACGTTTGCGGTGTACAAAATTGGTTGAAGGTCTTTTTTCTCTTTAATTTCCATTTTTATTTATTGTTCAGTGTATGTGGCACATTCTACAGGTTCGAATATATGCACATATTGTTATTTTTTCTTTGTTATTATTTTATTTTTTTGTTTTCTCTTTTTTTATTTTTCTTAATCTTCTAAATATAATTAATTTGAAGCTTATAGAGACGTTTGCGGTGTACAAAGTTGGTTGAAGGTCTTTTTTCTTTTTAATTTCCATTTTTATTTATTGTTCAGTGTAATTGGTACATTCTTTAGGTTCGAATATCTACACATATGTATTGTTATTTTTTCTTTGTTATTATTTTATTTTATTTTGGTTTCTCTTTTTTTTATTTTTCTTAATCTTCTAAATATAATTAATTTGTAGCTTGTAGAGACGTTTGCGGTGTACAAAGTTGGTTGAAGGTCTTTTTTCTCTTTAATTTCCATTTTTATTTATTGTTCAGTGTATGTGGTACGTTCTTCTTCTTTTTCTTTGTTACTATTTTATTTTATTTTTTTGTTTTCTCTTTTCTATTTTTCTAAATCTTCTAAATATAATTAATATAGATTTAGTAGAGACCCTTCTCTAAAAGCTTCTTTTTCGTTGGAGGCAACTATGATGACAGGCGATGCATCTGAAATATATTTTGGAAACATTCAGCGACGAAAACGTTTCGAATGAATCTGCCATGCATTTGAATGCGAGACAATGATAACGATCGTAACGAGGAGACCTGATCGGAAAGTTACCCTGCTTCAACGCTTAATCCCTTCCATCTCCAAAGAGCAATGGTGGATTCTTTCGCTGGAAGTCGATGCCTCGAGCGCATAAATCCGTCGGAATCCTCCGCGAGCATGTATCTCGATAACACAGTCGCGGGTTTCCTCTTTGCATAAAACGACGTCCTTCATTTTTCATCGGACGAGACCACGCGTAACAGCGTTCTGCCTTTTTACGAGATGAATCTTTACTACCGGCGCCCATTATCGTCGCGGAACTAGCTGCCGCCAGTTATAAAACTTTCCATTTACCGTGAGATACACGAGGAAAGATGCGGCGAACTTTGCGGCGGAATTGTAATTGAAATAGCTGTTCCTCTTCGATCGAAAAACTGTGCAAGGAACTCCGTCGGACGAGTCAATCATCACTTTTTGTCGGCGTCGGAGCTTTTCCTTCGGTCGGATTACTTGGACCTCCAAAGTTGAAACTGCCTGTATAAATTGTTTACAACGATACTGAAGATTCTTTGTTCAAGAGAAAACGAAAGTCGTCTATATACGTAACGATGATGTAAAACGGTTGACGGTTTTATATTTAGCAAGCATAACACGATAAAACCAGCGTTCTTCGTGTACAGGGTGTTCTTAAGAAGGAGGACAATATTTAAGAGGTATGACATTCATCGCACTAATAAAATTGAACGTTTATAGTATATGTATATATTTATATTGTATATTCAATTTCTTCCATTCGAAAAATGAAACAGCGTGTATATTAACCGTTAGCATTCGAGTGGTGACTCAGAGTCACCACTAAAAGTTGCTATACATTATTCAAAGTATTGTTTCTTTTTATTAATCTCGATCGTAAATTGTTGCTAACAAAAATTTTAATGATTTCGGCGGCCAGGTTACTTCTACACTAGTTGTTACTTCTACACTATTTGAAAAATATCACAAAATCTATTTTTCGACGTTTCGATCTCCTTTTAGATCATTTTCAAGAAAAATTATAAAAATTGTGTTTGTAAAACAATGATCTATAAGGAGATCGAAACGTCGAAAAATAGATTTTGTGATATTTTGCAAATAGTGTAGAAGTAACAACTGATCGAACCTGGCCGCCAAAATATTGAAAATTCAAAATATTGTTTACATTATTAAATATGTTGGTATCTAATCAATTACTAAACATTTAAGTATTGTATGAGATATTATATCAATTTCATATCCATAAAATGAAAAAAATCATAAAGAATAGAATTTTTCTAGGTCGAAAAAAATATTTACTTTTCAAGTTAAAATATCTTCAAGTGCGAAGGGTTGCGCTAGATAATTCTAAAGTGTATGATGAATTGACAATTTGATTTTGGAAAGCCCTGTACATTTTGAAGGCTAGACTACGCCGCGAGTCTTTTCATGAGAATGTCGATCGAAATCGCAAGCGGCAGAAGATAATAATGTGAAAAGTATCGGGGAACAATTGTTGAAGATCTCCCAGGGATTATCGGCGTGAAGATTTCTAATAACTTTTCGAAATAAATCCCCCTTCTGTGAAATCTCCTGCCAGCTATCATCTTAAAATTGACGCGCCTAAGCTGTCGGCTTAAGCCGGTCTTAATTTCAGACCGGAAATAAGCGGCCCCCGGAAATTAAGAACAGATCTCGCGAATATACGCGAACGCCTAGAATTTGTCATAGCAGGTTGATACACCGGGTGTCGCGGAATTAGCATCGGCTAGGAAGAAAACTTTAGAATTGTATAGAATCTCCACAGTTTTCTGGATGTACATGGCGATTCAAAATTAACCCTTTGCACTCGGAGCTATTTTAACTTGAAAATTAAACGTTTCCTCTGACCTACAATATTCCCATTCTCTATGATTTTTTAAATTTTATAAATATGAAATTGATATAATTCCTCATACAATACTTAAATGTGTAGTAATTGGTTAGATTTGATAAATATTTTTTAAATTTGATAAATATGAAATTGATATAATACCTCATATAATACTTAAATGTGTAGTAATTGGTTAGATTTGATAAATATTTTTAAATTTGATAAATATGAAATTGATATAATGCCTCATACAATACTTAAATGTGTAGTAATTGGTTAGATATGATAAATATTTTTAAATTTGATAAATATGAAATTGATATAATGCCTCATACAATACTTAAATGTGTAGTAATTGGTTAGATTTAATAAATATTTTTAAATTTGATAAATATGAAATTGATATAATACCTCATACAATACTTAAATATGTAATAATTGGTTAGATACCGACATATCTGATAGTGCAAACAATTATTTAAATAATAGTACAGCAATTTTTAGTGGGGCCTCAGTAGCGCCACTCGAGTGCTAAGGGTTAAACGTACAGAAAGAAATTTATATTCGTTGAAGAAAAAATTTTAAAAAGTTCAACTTGGAAATGTAAAATGCGTTAGCGAGGTTTATAAAAGACGATTCAAAGTCAACCGTCCAGAGAAGACCATCGCTGCAGTTTTTCGAAAATAAAAAATTGACGATTTTCGTGAGTGCTGGCGAACAGTCGTACGAATGCACTTCGGCCTTCATAAAACTCGACCATTTTGAAACGGTTTCCGGATTAAAGCGCGTCGCGGTGTTGCGAACGGATCGCGATCGAGGATCGTTGTTCGAAATATAGCAATCGACGGTAATCTTCATCGATCGGCAGCGATACTAATTGGATCTTCGCGGGGTTTAATCCATAGGGTTGAAAGGGACCCTTTAATCCTTTAAACCCTTCGAAATATCGCTAAATTGTATAGCAAACCATGACAGACGTACCTACTGCTATCACAGTATTAACAAATAGTTAGTGATTAATTCCAAATTCGTGGCACTCATGAATTTCCATGAATTGTGGTAAATGCCATTATTACTTAAACAAGGCTTTATTATCTGCTAATAATTCTAAAACGGTCTATTATGCATACCACGATTCACTGTACAAATTATCAGTTCCATCATTATTCAAACACGTGTTATTCAAACTCATAGATTAAACGAGTAAATAAAATCTGAACTGTATCGTAAATATCCGTAAATATAAAACTTAACATCCGAAAACATTATTTCCAAAAGTCGTAAGTCAATTATAAAATTTATCAAACGTGTATCCAAGCAGTTCTTCGCTTGCTAGAAGTTAGCCCCCCACTTGTTGAATTAAACAATTTCAACAGTTGTGCTGAATTGTGCTATATTGTGCTCGAATATTATAACTATAATATGAAAAATAAGATGAAAAATTGAAAAAATCGATTTTTTGAGTAGCCCCCCCCTTTTCATTTTTTTCAATTTTCTCAATTGTGCTAAGTTGTGCTAGGTTGTGCTAAGATTGTGCTAAAGTATTATTTTAAAAAAATTATAAATAAAGAAGTTATAGTGAAAAATCGATTTCGACATGTAATTAACGTTAAAGTAAGAAAAAGTTATCCAAGTAGCATATAATCGTATATCTGAGTTGTGCTAGCCTAGCACAAGTCATCACAACTTTTAATTTCGCCAGCACAACGATATAAAGGGCACTTTACTCTTGTGCGCTGCCCTTCGCGCTAAGGTACTCTATCATTTTTGGTCTTTCTGGTCATCCGAACATAGTAATATTGCATATCTGAGTTGTGCTAGCCTAGAAAATCGATTTTTTCAATTTTTCATCTTATTTTTCATATTATAGTTATAATATTCGAGCACAAACATAGCACAATTCAGCACAACTGTTGAAATTGTTTAATTCAACAAGTGGGGGGCTAACTTCTAGCAGGCCAGTTCTTCGAGGTATAGCAATGTAACCCGACGATCTCGAAACTCGATAGCCGTTCTCGAAAGCTCGAACTTTTAATCAATTCAATGTTCTCTCGCCACTCGATGATTCCTGGATTCTTTCTCTTTAATTTCATCGTTGAAACATCTTCGAAGATATATAAAAAAAATATATAAAGAAAGGGCAGCTGAATGTAATTGGCACCGGCTCGAATATTACCATGGAAGACAAACGATAAATCAAATTACCGTTCACCGTTGTAATTGCTTGTGCCGCGACCGTTAATCGAGTACTGTGAAATTCAATTTCGCGTCGGCCACGTCGATCCCCCCGACGGAAAACGTTTCTCATTACGGCGACGTCGAACAATTATTTTTATGTCGTCGTGCGTTTCCCTTTCGGACGACTCCGACCCTCGGATAATTCCTCGTAATTGCTCGATCGAGCACCTCTCTTTCGCGCAAACCGATTCCGTGTCTAAATTCGATCGTCAAATGCCTCAAACGCCAGTTTCTTAACTGTAAACTCACCGTCCGCGAAAGAACAGTGTTCTTTTTATTTTACAATTATTGAAATTATTAGTATTAGTTCGAGAACGACAGAACAGATCTTTTCAGTGGTCTGTTACTTTATTGTAAAGAATTAAATTAAGTTGACATTTCATTCTGAACTCTGATTGTATTGTATAAAAGCTTTATTCTTGCTAATGTAGAAATTAATTTATTGTAGAAATGAATGGTGACTATATAGTTGATTAATAAAGCTTCATTATTGAAAGTTCAACCATTCAATTTTATTTTCAAATCAGCCACGAACTCGTGCAATCACATCTGATAATTAATTTCATAGTAATTTATTAACTTCCCGATTTATAGGGAAGTTATTGTAATTACCCCGAAAATCGAAAATCGAATTTTTTGCAGATCTTCACGTTTCATGGTCATTGGAGTCATTTTAGACTATTTTTATCAAATTGTTAGTATGTGTGTGTGTGTGTGTGTGTGTGTGTGTGTGTGCGTATGTCTGTTTCTATGGTATCAAATTTTTCGTAAACGTTTTCTGAAAAAGTAACAACGCGATCAGAACGATGAATGATGCAATCGATGTGCCCCGCTGTAACTTAGAGCTGATTAGATTTTGGTCCATTTTGGTCAAGTAGTTTTTTAGTTTTTTCGTTTTTTTTCGAAAGGAGTTGATTCAACATTGCAATTTATACGAAAGGCGTATCCACCGAAGAAGCAAACGTAACTATATATATATATATATATATATATATTTAGACATACTTAAAAAAAAAAATTTTTTTTAATTTTTTTTAATTAAAAAAAAAATTTTTTTTTTTTTAAATTGCTTTTTTCCAATTATGCAACTAATGCGACGCCATATAGCAAACATTTTGATAAGTAGAAAACTATTGAAATTCCCTGAAAACATATAATCATCTTCAATCGTGCACTAAATAAATAATGATACTAATATACTACAACTAACGAGTCGGGAAGTTCTTTGTGTGGCTCGTGGAGTGTCACACACCAAACAACATCCGTACCACTAACCCTCTCTCGGGGTCGCAATGCGAGCTACAACTCCCCCACCTGCGAAGCTCGCGAAGCGAGCGAGCAACAACCCCCCTCTAGTATATCAATTGTTACGTACCGGAACGTGAATTGAGAACAAGAACGGGTTTTCACATACTTATGGATTAATTAATCCAACGAATCGCATTATTGCAAAATCATGCACTATTTATAATCGTATTGATTATATATTTCATTGATTCTTTACTAAATTTTATAATGCAATTACGCAGGATTATATGATAATACAATATCGATTGTACCATTATTAAATATTTCTTTTTGTGCATGTCCCTTCTTTGTTATTAGACGAATTGTCTTGTATCTTCCTCTTTTTTTGTTATTGTAAACACTTATATATGTAAGGATACGAGTGGCCGTGGCCCATGTGGCCTGCAACAGGGTACAGGGCCTTAGAAAGGGTCGCAGTTTATGATTACGGTGCGGACGTGATTTCAGGCTATTTTTGAGATTTAGCAGTACTTTCTGTTTTATGATAATTTATTAGGGACTTCACATTTTTAGCTAAAGGTCTCAATAGTCGTTGACGTACCATAAAACATCTGCAGACCAAACGCGGATAGCAAAGACTTTCGGTAGACGAGGGCTCAAGGCGAGGGTACATCCAGCTTCCCTCACCTTGTCGCCTTTTAGAGGGCGTGCGTTAATTTTAAGAATATTCGATTGGTTTTCGGAGGTAACCGCCTACGATGCGGAAACAGATAAAAAGACAGCACGAACAAGCAACAGGGTTGTCTGTTGATGTAGCGCGAACGAAGCAGTCTGATTTAATAAACGTTTATGTTATTCCGGAACTTCTTTTTATATTTTTTCGGCGTCCTTACATATATAAGGGCTTCAGTCCTTCTATAATAATAAATAATAAATAAATATATTTCAAGAAACATTGCAACCATAAATAACGCGCCGATTCCCAGGCAAATTCACTTGAACAAGAGTTAGAGAAACACACCTCTCGCAGAGAAACGGAATTTGTAAATCGCATTGTGGTCTACTGTGTCCGACTATAGTCAATCGCATTCTACTAGCCGCGCGGCTCACCACACGCTGATTTATCTACTCGCCACTGTGCCACCGCGCGCAGACGTATACTGCTTATTACGATGCTAACGTTCCCCGGTGAAGTTTCCATCGATCATGCCGGCAGCAAAAATTTCAATATACGCGCTGTGTTCAGCACTGGTGGCCAGATAGAAAATATTATTATCCTACAAAGAAGAATATTCATTCTCCCGGGAACGTCTTATCAGACGGGAAAAACTTTTATGAATCGATGCGACAACTTGTACGAAACGTAGATACGAAGCAATGCTTGTTCAATATGATCGAACTTTGAAATTTATGGGACCATCGTGCTGTCGATTAGAACTCGGATAACGCGTGTCTTGTCGCTCGCACTTCGCGAGAATACTAATGCGTCGGAGTCGAAACTTTCGAAGTCGGTTATCCCGGAGACAATGCTCCGAATAGAAAAATTCACTTCGAGCTTCTCGACTTGGTTTTTAGCAAGTTTATGGAATAGCAATCGCGTCGAAGTGTTGGTAGATTGTTCGGGAACAATTGTTCCTTTAAACAAATTTAAGTGGAAAATTTAGTGATTAAAATTATAGTGGAATGTTACGATCCAGCCCACTGAGTTCATCGGTCGTCCTAAATTGTATATCGCGGTGCAGCGTTCACTTTAAATGATTTTAAGTTCCGTCAATTTTGAAATGTTCATCTTTTGTAAGAAGAGGTCTGTAAAGGGGACACGTAGGGTTACATCCCCATGTTTTTCAATTTTTTAAAAAGTAGCCCACTAAGAAACCATCCATCTTTAAAAAGCATTACAAAATATTCCTTCTGAAACAAAATGAATAAGTGTAAAACAATTACAAAGGAATGTCAAGTTCTCTGTGCCTATTTAAACAATGTATTCATTTCTACTCATCATTTATTCTACGTATTGTGAATATTTCAAAGAAAATAACCAGAGACATCGGTGGCAAATGAACAGTTTTTAATTTTATTTTAAGACAACAGGATTTAAAGAATTAATTATAATATTATTACAAAAAATGTATATTTATTACGATAATTACCAGTAGGTAGGAATAATGTTTGAACAAATTTAAGTGGAAATTTAGTGATTAAAATTATTGTGAAATGTTACGATGCAGGCCACTGAGCCAGCGTTCACTTTAAATGATTTTAATTTTCGTCAATTTTCAAAAAGTCATCTTTTGTAAGTAGAGGTCTGTAATGGGGACACGTAGGGTTACATCCCCATGTTTTTCAATTTTTTAAAAAGTAGCCCACTAAGAAAACATCCATCTTTAAAAAGCATTACAAAATATTTCTTCGGAAACAAAATGAATAAGCGTAAAACAATTACAAAGGAATGTCACGTTCTCTGTGCCAGGAAAATTCGTCAGTATTTTCGGAAAACCTGCGATTCTAACGAAATAAAACGGCCATTCGCGGAATCGGGAATATTAAACAAGGCTGTAACAATTAAATGGTAAGATTTCCATTCGGGCTCGTGCAGAGTTAGTGAACAATTATTGCTTTTAGACATTTAAATACTTTATTTTGTTATTCGCCGAAAGAAATATTCAGATTGGAAAACTCGACTTTTCCTGTATTTTAACTTTCATAAATAATCCTTCGAAATGGAAATTTGCAGGAAAATCCACCGTTTCGTTTTACGCGTTTCCATATGTTTTTATATGTTCTGTATACTTTGTATTCGTCATACAAAATTCAGGAACTATAACCAGACTGCGAATACGAATCTTCAATAAGTCCATGCTCATTGCATATGCGAAATTTTTAATAAAGTTATACATGAAACACGATCCACTGAGTTGAAGTGTTGGCTGAAGACTATTTCTGCTTTTACAGTAATAGTTTTACAATAAATTAGTGGAAGAGTACTTTTGGAATACTTTCAGCCGAACGAATTTTCACAGAAACGGAATACACGTTGCAGAAGGTCTAATTATAAGAGTTCGCGCGGACTGTCGAGTTGAAATGGCGCCCGTGTCAGCTTGAGAATTAAGAGGGCTCAGGGAATCATCAGCAAACTGGAAGATTGAATTGCGAGGGGCATTGTAAGCCTCTCCGC
Source organism: Lasioglossum morio (assembly GCA_916610235.2). Lineage (NCBI taxonomy): Eukaryota > Metazoa > Arthropoda > Insecta > Hymenoptera > Halictidae > Lasioglossum > Lasioglossum morio. The sequence continues at coordinate 3,127,840 of OU744323.1, forward strand.
TCGAGATCGATAACGAGCCGAATCGAATTCGATGTTGGATAGACGTCGACCATTGCCAAATAATCGTTTTTATTCCCGGCGGTCGCGAATTTACCAGACAATCTGCTTAATGTATTGATTGACGCGCCATTGTGTCCCGACTAGCAGCCACTCCCCGTGTAAATTGTATATATATATATTCGAGGCTTCTGACACACGTCGCCGATAAATGTGATTCCCATCGCGAAATTCAATTGTCAAGTGTCGAATGAATCCTGTTAAGTATGAACTTTTAACAGTGCTGCATTAATTGTAACCGGATTTTGCACGATTACGTTGTTTACTGTCAACTTAACGGTTTCTGCTGCAAAGCGGATTTCTTTCGAGCAGATAGCCGCACAGGTAATTCATATTTAAGCGAATGTCTCGGTTAATATTGCTTTGGTAATCCCAGCTTGGAGAGATCTATTTTGGAGGCAGAATGTTTGCAGGCATCACTGCCCCAGAATATGAAAAGGGAAGCAGGGTTTGCAGACCTGCAGATTCAATCGAAATATTAACCCTTAGCACTCGACTGTCCCCTCTGGGGCACCACTAAAAATTGCTGTACCATTCTTCAAAATATTGTTTACATTATTAAATATATCGGTATTTAATCAATTACTAAACATTTAGATACTGTAGAAGGTAATGTACCAATTTCATATTCATAAAATTGCAAAAATCATAGAGAATGGAAATATTGTAGGTCAGAAGAAACGTTTAATTTTCCAGTTAAAATGGCTCGGAGTGCAAAGGGTTAATTTTCGAGTTAAAATAGCTCCGAGTGCAAAGGGTTAAAAGTGTGCTATTTGACGTAGTGGAAAGATCAAAAAAATTTGATATTATCAAGGTATTCGTAATTTAATAAAACTACAAAGGAAATTATTTTAAGAAAGTTCTCTGATGTGTTGTCAAATCGATCAAATTTCTTGCAACTTATTTTAGTAACAATATCTCTGCACTGTGAAATACAGATTCTTCGAGAGGAACTTAAAAAATCATTGCATGCGTGATAGTATGAAATAATTGCAAATGTGATTTTGTTCAAAATCATAGAGAATACAAAAATATTCTAGATCGGAAGAAATGTTTAATTTTTCAGTTAAAATAGCTCCGAGTGCAAAGGGTTAAATCTACGGTAAAGTTTGTTTCTCTCGTTGACAATCGCTCCTAAGTGGATACACAGCATTAAAGACTATAGGTGGAAATATACATCTGTAACAACTTTTATCTTATTTTGGGAAATTTAAGTTTCGAAATGGACACGAATGTCAGTACTACTTTCGATGATGGCTATCAAGTAGACTCACAGCTTAAAGATCACTGTTTCATCAGTGATATAAAATTCAGAGAAGCTCAATTTTCAAAGTCGATAAAAATGTTTGAACCTCTTTCCGATAATGGCTCCCAAGTGGGGACGCAACCTAGCAAACGAAAATTCGGTGAAAAAGCTGATATTCGATATGCAATTCATTTGGGGTTTCGATAATGAAGCTGCGAAAGTATAATTTCGCGGAATGAGCACGTGAAAGTGGCACTCTCGATAACGGCTCCCAAGTGAACACGCAGCGTAACAATCATTCAGAAATCCACCGGTACAATTTACTGCGGCGAGCGTGTAGCCTTAAGCTGGTTCGTGGAACAGCAAACGGAAGGATAAACAACTCATTACGTTCCACTTTAATCACGCTTACATCTCGAGGGCGCGGCCTGATAATTAATGTACGATCTTGTAACCAAGCCTGACTTCGCGTTTCTTGTGGCTTGAACGTGTTGTCAGCTGATGCAGCTCGGGCTATTCCCTCGCCGAGAATCCTCGCCGAGAAGGCCCTTCGATCGAACAGAATTTTCAACGAACTTCAAAGGCCGGATTGGGAATGTTTATTAATCAGACTTTAATTGGACCGTCTTCCCTAATGAAGCAACCCGTCTACCTCGCGTACGAGTAATTATCAAACAGAAAGTGGTCCGACGTCTACGAAACTTCTCCGAATAAAAGACATTGATAGGATCCGATCGTTAAAAAGTTCGTGAAAGGCGTATCGAATTCTTTGAGCACATTGGAATCGAGAAAGAATTTATCATAAAATCTTACTAATTAAAACGGTTGTTAATATGCAGGTTGACAGGGTGCAATTAGAAATGTTTTCAAACTGGTCCAAAGGAAATGAAGTTTCACAGTCTAATCGCTTGAAGCGAGAGGTCGGTCGGAATGAAAGAAAATGAATATTGAATATATTATGTTAGTTTCTTCTTGGAATTTCATAAATGAACGACGCACTTTGAACGAACGAAATTATTTAGCAAAAACGAGGACGGAGGTCTTTGAAGCAATCGAATTAAATTCAATATTCAGAATTCATTACAATCTGCGACGCGCATAATTGAAACATTAATGACGTCCGTAAGTAATCGTTTAACATTCGCTGTTCTGTGAAATTTCATAAATCAATTCTCCGTTGTTCTGTCCACGATTCTCGCTTTTAAAAAATAATTTCAGAATTCTATCAAATTCGGTGACGTCATATTCCGTGGCTTTCCTAAACCGTAAAACCACGAAGATGCTCGTTCTAACGAACAGCGTTCTGCTCGAGTGAAATTGTCTCCGTTAATTTTCCGTGTTAACTGCAATCTCGACTGCAACGGTGGAAATTGCAACGTCGAGTAAGTATAATGCAAAGGTAATGAGCGAAAAGGATACATTTACGCCGGCAACATTCGATATAAAACGTCCATTAAACAAACACAGCTCTCGTAACGTACGGTGACGTTAACAACCAGCGAAAATTCTGCGAACAATCGTATCGAGCAGAAAATTATTGTTCGAAATTTAACCGGTGACTTTGGGAACGTTTTAATTAGATTTTCTTCGGTATCGTGGGCTCGATTGCAGGACAGCATTACCCGGGCAAATACGCGAAAAAAAAAACATATCCGCGATTCATTTTTTTCTCCCCCAGTCTTTTCAATTCCGCTCGCGTTTGATGTTGACATATCGGAATTTGCAGAGAACATCCAGAGCAGTCTCTGGTTGCGATGCAGCGTGCATCGGTTCTCCCGGAAGTCGCGAAACAAGCGAAATTATCGATCGAGGCAGCCCGAAGCAGCTTAGATCGGAATTATTCTGCATTACGGAGAATTACGGATTATAAACGGTGCATTGCTCCATCAATGAAATATGCGCGTCGCCTCGGTTATTACCGCGTAAGATTCGACGTGAAATCATTTCTGCGCGAGTGGTATTAATAGCCCTCGGAACCGACCATCGATCTCCTGAATCATTTAAACGCCGGATATGGATCGACGCGACTTCATTCTTCTGCGCACGATTCTCGACTTTTAAATTGTCGATCGATCCACCGGGCTTTTACCGAATTCAACACTCTCCTTATGAATGAAATCGAACACTGTCTACGCTTCCACATTATTATCATACATTACGTCGACTCATTGCTTGTTAATGGACTGCGGATTTTCGGCTTCCGGCGGAAGTTTGTACGCCGAGCGCGAAACAACGAATATATTTGGCGAAGTTAATACACGATTAATGTAAACGATAAATTATAAATTACGAACACAATTCGTTCTTGAATTATTAAAGGTTTTCATGAATTTTCTAATGGCTTTAAATACTTTACGGATGAAAATGAATATGTTCGGAGCTTGAATTACGAAGTACAGTGCTTCCATTTTTTTCGGCTAACAGCTACAGCCTCTCTTTGTTCACGTTGATCGTCGCCGTCTCGATATTCCTCTACTGCAAGTAAGAAAACTCACTTTCCGACGTTTTTTTTCTTTAAGAATTAGTAGACCCATCGCAGGTTGTTTCGAAGAATGAATTCTGAGAAAATCATAATATTTCTTAGTCAGTTACAAGCTGCGATCGAGCTTTCGGATGTGTCTGATGCTGTCTGAAGCTGTCTCAAATTGTCTGAAATTTTCTTGAGCAGTTGCAAGCTGTGGTTGAGCTTACGACTGAGTCTGATAGTGTCTGAATTATTTTGAACAGTAAAAATGATGTCTCGAGACATCAGGAATTCTGTTTAGCATTCCCAAGATGTGTTTGAGCTTTCTGATGCGTTTGAAGTGCTCTGAAGATGTCTGAAACTGTCTGAAATTTTCTTGAGTAGATGAAAGCCGTGTTCATGAATTTTCTAATGGTTTTAAATACTTTACGGATGAAAATGAATATGTTCAGAGCTTGAATTACGAAGTAAAGTGCTTCCATTTTCTCAGACTATGAACGACAGGCGAAGGGTTCCGCCATTTTGACAACTTCGTCAATGTCCATCATCTTGAACGAACGACACGAATTCTTGAATTTTTAATGCCTTTACGAATTTTTAATGAGATTTTACTTTGTATGATTGGAGTCGAATATATTTAGAGCTGAAGTTATTGAATCAATGTTTTCGAACCTTTATCGACGTCGAATTTCCTGAATTTTCGTACGAGATTTTTTATCCGTTTCCGTGATCGAAGTGTTTTCGAAGGTTAAATTATTAAATGTAATTTGTCTACCCAATTTTTAGAAGTAGACGACGACAAGCGCAGCATACCACCCTTTTTACGACTCTATCAATGTCAAAGAGAGAATAAAGTGTGATCGTGATGATCGACGTTCGAAGTGCACTGGTGAGACGATGAGAAATGAAGTTTCTACCTGATGAAAAACTTATAATCTACTTCGTCGTCGACTCTGTCGACTCTGTAAGAGATGATATCAATTAAGAATCCTTGGAAGTGTTCGTCGATCGCGTTAAACACCCACCTGAATTAATCGAGCTTTCAATTTTCCAATCTTTGACCACTTTCCAGAAAATGATCTATGAAATCTTTTATAGTGCGATGAAAATGAAGATCGAAGTAACGAAACAGAAGAGTACCTAATTAAACAATGTATTCATTTCTACTCATCATTTAATGAACAGTTTTTAATTTTATTTTAAGACAACAGGCTTTAAAGAATTAATTATAATATTATTACAAAAAATGTATATTTATTACGATAGTTACCAGTAGGTAAGAATAATGTTTGAACAAATTTAAGTGGAAATTTAGTGATTAAAATTATAGTGAAATGTTACGATCCAGCCCACTGTGCAGCATTCACTTTAAATGATTTTAATTTCCGTCAATTATCAAAAGTTCATCTTTTGTAAGAAGAGGTCTGTAAAGGGGACACGTAGGGATACATCCCCATGTTTTTCAATTTTTTAAAAGGTAGCCCACTAAGAAAACATCCATCTTTAAAAAGCATTACAAAATATTCCTTCGGAAACAAAATGAATAAGTGTAAAACAATTACAAAGGAATGTCAAGTTCTCTGTGCCTAATCAAACAATGTATTCGTTTCTACTCATCATTTATTCTTCATATTGTGAATATTTCAAAGAAAATAACCAGAGACATCGTTGACAAATGAACAGTTTTTAATTTCATTTTAAGACAACAGGATTTAAAGAATTAATTATAATATTATTACAAAAAATGTATATTTATTATGATAATTACCAGTAGGTAGGAATAATGTCTGAACAAATTTAAGTCGAAATTATAGTGAAATGTTACGATCCAGCCCACTGAGCCAGCGTTCACTTTAAATGATTTTAATTTCCGTCAATTTTCAAAAGTTCATCTTTTGTAAGAAGAGGTCTGCTAAGGGGACACTTAGGGCTACATCCCCATGTTTTTCAATTTTTTAAAAAGTAGCCCACTAAGAAAACATCCATCTTTAAAAAACATTACAAAATATTCCTTCGGAAACAAAATGAATAAGTGTAAAACAATTACAAAGGAATGTCAAGTTCTCTGTGCCAGGAAAATTCGTCAGTATTTTCGGAAAACCTGCGATTCTAACGAAATAAAACGGCCATTCGCGGAATTGGGAATATTAAACAAGGCTGTAACAGTTAAATGGTAAGATTTCCATTCGGGCTCGTGCAGAGTGACAGTCATCGTTTACCGCGAATCGGTCCGGCCAGAGGAAATTAGATCCGCTTCGATTCCTTTCCAATTCTGCGTTTCCTTTGTCCGCGGCGAAAGAGCGACCACGCCGATAGGAATAACGCAGAGAAATCCCATTTTCCACGAGGAAACTGATTCGACGCAATACCCCCTCGATTATCATTCAATATTCCCGTGGCAATCCCATGGCGAACGGGTCGCAATTTTCTTCCGTCCCCTCGTTTTAAACTGCGTTCGAACGGATGTGTCACAAAGGGCACACAATGCGTCTCTTCGCTGATATTTTCGGAAAAATACCTGTCGTCAAATTTACCCGGAATGTTCGCAAACATCGCTTGCAGCGCGCGATTATGCGAACGCCAGCCCAAGCTTACTAGAACACCGTACTCCATTTTCATCCGTTTTAACGGAAACGTTGCTATTGGATATGGGTGTCAATAAATGCACACTGATAATCTTCTATATATATAAAAAAGAAATCCTGACTCACTCTCTCACTGACTCATCAACACAGAGGTTTGCTTTATGATCTATACAAGGGATAAGAAAGGATATTTCTAAATTCAACCCCTAAGGGGGTGAAATGGGGTTGTAACGTTTGTATGAGGAATATTTTATTTGTGGTCGGTTTTGCTTGAAACTTGGGTTTAATGCGCTTTGATATAATTAATCAAACACCTATTTTAGCATTTTATAAAATTCAACCCCCAAGGGGCTGAGAAGGGGTTGTAACGTTTGTATGAGGAATATTTTGTTCGCGGTCCGATTTTCTTGTAACTTGGTCTTAATGCTCTTTGATATAATTAATCAAACACCTATTTCCTCATTTTAAAAAATCCAACCCCTAAAGGGGTGAAAAGGGGTTGTAACGTTTGTATGAGGAATATATGTAATGATAATAATTCTATTGTAGGAATTGACACGGTCAACAATAAACGATACTGAGTTTCTGTAATAAAGAGAAACGACATTAAAGTCTTTTCTACCCTTTTATGTAAATTCCCTTGTGTTCGATACATCAATTACTGTTGCACATTTTTACATTATCCTTGATAACATTTTGGTGATTACAAGAAAAATCAGCAGAATAGAAAAGGGAACCTCCCTGCTCTCGCTAAAGAAGAAAATGGCGTCTTAGTGGGGCAGCTCTCAAGCCCGGCCCGAAAAAATTTATGATAATGTATTCGAAGATAATGTACGTTGGAACTCCACAGAGTGGGGACATCGTAAATGAATCGTAGTGAAAGAGCTTAATGAATTGCATCAGAACGAACCAGAGACGCTACACGAGCCACGAAATTTTCCCGTCTCGTGGATCGAAACTGGAAGCTCCTGCTCACGTTTGAAACTTGTGACTGCTGTCTAACTTTCGGCGAAAGTCGCATAGCTTGCGCTCACTGCATCCCTGAAAAATGGCGGCGGACCCGTGAACACGTATTACTTTAAGAGGGAAAATTGTTTGCTCTGGAGAGAGCTCGTTTTTTTTCTGGGAATACAAGAAGACCTGGGTTGATACAACGGAAAAAAGGATCTGAGTCGTAAGAGAACAGCTATAGCAAAGGATTCCCCTGAATGGTCGTGAGCGGCGAAACCTCGTCAGACGAACCTCAGCTTGCCGCTATTTTCTTAGGAAACCGGAGACTAATTTTCGCGAAACGAGGAATTCTAGGAATTTCTCTGATGTACTTCTTGTTTCTTCTCATTGGCCTGAAATTTCGTGGAAGAGTTCTTTGTCCATTTCTGCTTTTTTTTTTATTTAAACATTGTTTTTATAATAAAAAATCGTTGAATGCTACGGTTCGATCGTTAAATACACCAAAAAATAATAAATTAACTAAGCAATTTTGATAATTTTATATAATTGTTTTTATAATAGAAAAATGTATGCTATCGGCGCACAGATTCGATCGCAATGAAAAACAAAGCAATTTTGCAAAAATTAAATTATTCTCATAATGGCAGACTCTCTGTTCAAATTCGCCGCCAAGTATTGATTGTAGAACTTGTCGATCGCTCGTTCTGATTGGCTGCTGGTCAATGTACGTCGTTACGGTGGTTGTACGTTTAGTTCTCTCTTAACAGTCGTTTGGTTTAGTTGCTGTTTGAGCCAACATGGAACTCAATTTTAAATTTACACGCTTTTAAACACTTTTACACATAGCAAGTACGGTGATAAAGTATATCAGTTACTGGGAATAATTTAATTTTTGCAAAATTCCTTTGTTTTTCATTATGATCGAACCTCTGCGCTGATAGCATACCGTTTTCTATTAATTCATTACGATCGATAAAATGGAATATTTATTGTTTTTATAATAAGAACCTGGAGATCAATTTCAAGGTGTCGTGGCAATTTTAAATTTCACCGAAACAACAGAATGAAATGTACATTGTTGTATGATTAAATATTAAACGATCAAATAGTTACATGTAAAAATTAAAAGACTGTGCATTGAGGGGAAGATAAATCGCGAGATTTTAATAAGCATAAATGAAAGTATAATATGTAGATCAGTGTGTAAGAATCTTATTTACTCTAATATGCAGTCTATTTTTTACGTGATGCCCTAATTTATTTACAACACTAGTCAATCAATACATTGCACAGGATTCAATTAAGTATGAGAACCTTTTCACCCTTTTGTAATAGACTGAAGGCCTGAAGTATAAATAAATAAATAATAATAATGCAATTGTAGTATTATTATATATATATTAAAATTAATGTTCACACATTCAAACAAGACAGTATTCAACATCACACATTTATACCAAGTGAACAGATTCAGAGAATTTTCGACGATGAACCTATTACTTTCAGACTATTAAAGCAAAGCTCGTGTTGGTTCAATTTTTATATTGCAAGATCCGCCAATAATAATAAACGACACAATAAAATACGAAACATCGTTCCAACACGGCGTCGATTTTATAAACCAGCAACGTGGAAAAGTGTCGTATAACCATCGCGCGATTACCCGGATAATTAGATTTTCAATTTTCGTGCCCCACGGAAAGAAAATGGCGGCGTTCGGTAACCCAACGCATATAGCATTAAGCTTCAGCGAATATGCAGGACTCTAGGTCTTTGATCTTGGCAGTCTCTCTCTCGTTCTCTTAATGAATTCGTGACGGTGATTTCAAAGAAGGGAATATTCAACGAAGGTCTCGTTCCCCACGGGGAACGTGATGCGTATCGCGTTCGTTCATTAATTATCCAGTGTGACGAAACTGTGACGAACGTCGGACATCACTCGGCCCGACCGATGCAAATGAAGAAACCTGTTTCCAACAAGGCCGAGTCCTGTTTTAGGGCCTTCCATATCGTGTCTTTTTATCGATTGGCCCGCCACTTTCTTTCGTCGGTCCTGAATAATGCAAACGCCGACCGATATCCGTGACGGTTTATATAAATGGCCGCGGTGACACACGATCCGTTTTGTCGTCAGATTTTCAACGGATCGCTGCTGGACGAAGCAATAAGTAGTCACGCAAAATGCAACATTGTCTGCGTTCGTTGCTAGAAGCATGAGCCACTTTAACAATTTCTTTACTTTTTCAATTATTATAGAAGATCGAAGATAGCGACCATCCCCTTATTTACTTTAATTTTCGATTATTTCCAATTGCAGCTTTTGCTGTGACTAAAATCTCGCACAACATCTTAAGCTACATCCTTTGTTTCGATTATTTTACGTCGCTTTTTCAACTGCTATGGTTATTAAACGACGGGACCTACAGTTTAAGGTGGGTTCCGAACCACCTTGGGCACCACAGTTTTTAAAAAAAGCACATTGAATTAATTCAAGAGGTTAATTAATTCTTAAGCTACATCCACACCGAGGCAACTTTTTATCAGCTTTTGTTGACTTCGTTTTTGATTTGGTTTTGGTTACCCTTGCGTTACCCTTGATTTGGTTTAGTGTGAACGTGGCTTTAGGTTTCTATGGTTCGTAACAATAATGGAAAAATTATGTCAAGCTGCAGGCTAACCATTTTTGTCGTAGATGCGTAACGTACGCAGTCTCTTTTTCGATAAAATCGAAAACAACAGAGATAATTAGCAAGCACATTTTCCACGCGTTTCCTCGAACACAAGCGAACGTCGGAATACGTAATTCGTGTTTTATCTGGAAAATCGAGCGTTCACCTCGACGGTGAGTTGTTTCAACCATTGCCAAAGGGTTGACTGGAAGTTCCCTCAGGTGATTTTGATCCATTGCACCTGTTGTACAATGGATTATAGTGTACGATGCATTATATTCTACCCCCGAGCCATTTACCGACGAACAGAAACTGTAGAATCTTTTGGAATTTATTTAATTTGTACTTGTTTTCCTTTCATTTGTTTTTCTCTTCGAATTCATATTATTTAAAAAGAAAATATTTAATCAAAATTTGAATGATTTTTTATCTTAATGCACGTTGAAATAAATGTTTTGGGACCCGCCATCTTGTTGGAGTTGGTATATCCACTGTTGAAAATATATGTACACAAATTTTTCACTTTTCCAGTGGCTCGCCTTCGAAATTACAGTTTGTAATAATAAAATGATAATCATACCTTCAAGGAGAGACCGAATTCAAAGTGGAATATGCAAACTGATCACGCTACTGAATTTTCAACCCTTGCCGAAGGGTTGACGCGAAACGCCTCGGGACCATTTCGTTCCGTTGCACAGTTTCCGCAACTCAAAGCCATTTATTCACAAAGAAAAATGTAACAAATTCGAAGAGATTTATGAAACTACAGAAATTTTGCAAAATCGTGAATTTTTCAACAATGCCCGGGTGCTGTTGCAATTTTGCAGCTGTTTCGAATGCAATCCAATATTACAGCACAGTTTTTGTTCGAAATTTTTAACATGCTTGATCGGGCAAACTCATTATAATTACAAAACTTTTGTATTACGATTAAAAATTTAATAATAATAAAGAGTTTCAGTTTTACCATGAGTTTATCTCAATATTCAATTTTTCCATTGACAGAATTTGACAAATAAAAATCGCGAACAACGTCTACTTACCCAGCGACATTGAAAACCTTTTCCGATTCGAAAGAAGACGGATGAAGGAGGATTTATTTTCTGATATTTCGATCCGGCCCCGGAAGTTTCGAAAAGTTGGACGTCGCCGTGACACGCCCTCCAGTATTTCCTGTGAGCAAGATAAGAAGGTGTTTAGGGCGACACGTGAATCGCTGGTGGCATTATTCGGCGGGTTCGAGAGATTATCTGCGAAAAATCTGCGAATCCGAACTGTTCCGGCAACGGGGGCTCTCTCCCGACATTTATATTTAAACGCTGCGCATGGGGAAATATGGATTGCCAGTCGATGAAAAGTTTTAGACGAGGGAGGGAAAATTGCGAACTCCGTGCAGCTTCGTTACTGTCGAAAAATGCCAGTCGAGATATTGAAAGCGACCGACCTTCCTTTCGCCTGGCAAAAATAATTCATATAAACCGTCCCCTACTGTCCTCGCCACTCAGCGACCTTCCCCTCAGCTAAAATTAAGAAAAAGGACCTTATAGGGATGCAAGCAAATCACGATGTCTAGACGTTGCGATTTCTTTTTTATAAATTCCATTGTCTGTAATTATAAACTCTCGATGCTGATTTTAAAAAAATCACAATCGTAATTTTTCCACTTGATGCTGATTAAACAAAATCACATTTGCAATTATTTCATACTATCACGCATGCAATGATTTTTTAAGTTCCTCTCGAAGAATCTGTATTTCACAGTGCAGAGATATTGTTACTAAAATTATTATTAACCCTTTGCACTCGGAGCTATTTTAACTGGAAAATTAAACGTTTCTTCTGACCTACATTATTTCCATTCTTTATGATTTTTTAAATTTGATAAATATGAAATTGATATAATACTTCATACAATACTTAAATGTGTAGTATTTGGTTAGATATCGATATATATGATAGTGTAAACAATTATTTAAATAATAGTACAATACTACATTATTTCCATTCTCTATGATTTTTTAAATTTGATAAATGTGAAATTGATATAATACTTCATACAATACTTAAATGTGTAGTAATTGATTAGATACCGACGTATCTGATAGTGTAAACAATTATTTAAATAATAGTACAGCAATTTTTAGTGGCGCCTCAGAGACGCCACTCGAGTGCTAAGGGTTAATAAACAGTTTCAACTGAAGCCACTATTTAATTTTGAAAATCGATGATCGCATAATTATATTTAACTTATATTATTTAATCTATCTGTTTAAAGACGTACATTTATGAATACTTGCTTGAAAGTCTCAAGAAGTCTGTACCTTATTCTACAAATTCTAACAAACCTCTCCCAACAATTTCGGGCATGTGATTGTAATATGAACAGGCTGTAAACCCGCATCAACGTTCCGAAACACCTCCTCGAAGGTCCCAGGACTTCGTACCCCATTCTGTAAACTTGAAGAAACCTTTCCCAACAATTCCGCGTGCGTTACGTCCCACTGAGAATTTACAATTGATACCAGAAAGCACGCAAGCAGCGCTCGTTCCTGTCGTTTAAAAAGTCTCTCCAGAGAGTAGAAGCCAGGTTGAAAGTTTCGAGGAGCTCCCGGTTAAGGTCCTAACCGACGCGATACTTCGGAGACCGTCTCCCCGAGCTAGAAAACCGTGTTTCGTATTCCGTCTGACGTTCCCCGGAGCTCGCTTCGCCGGTAATAAAGTCATTATACATCTCGCGAGAGATGGAGCCCGTTGAAAAATCGTGCATTAAACCGTGAATACTAATACCCAACTCCGTGACCTTTGTTCTTCCAGAGAATGTGACCCGATGGTGTCTGCCCGATGGGACCTGGAGCAACCATTCCGACTATAGTTTCTGCCAACACGTGCACGACTCCCCGATCGAAGGCGGAACGGAAATCGTCTCGACCATGATCTACTTCATCGGCTACAGCCTCTCTTTGTTCACGTTGATCGTCGCCGTCTCGATATTCCTCTACTGCAAGTAAGAAAACTCTCTTCCCGACGTTTTTTTTTGTTTAAGAATTAGTAGAACCATCGCAGGTTGTTTCGAAGAATAAATTCGGAGAAAATTATAATATTTCTTAGCCAGTTACAAGCTGCGATCGAGCTTTTGGATGTGTCTGATGCTGTCTGAAGCTGTCTCAAATTGTCTGAAATTTTCTTGAGCAGTTGCAAGCTGTGGTTAAGCTTCCAACTGCGTTTGAAACTGTTTGAATTATTTTGAACAGTAAAAATGATGTCTCGAGACATCAGGAATTTTGTTTAGCATTCCCAAGATTTGTTTGAGCTTTCGGATGCGTTTGAAGTGCTCTGAAGATGTCTGAAACTGTCAAAATTTTCTTGAGCAGATGAAATCCGTGTTCGAAGCTGTCTGAAATTGTCAGAAATTGTTTTGAGCAGTTTCAAGCTGTGGTTGAGCTTCTAACTGCGTTTGAAGCTGTCTGAATTATTTTCAACAGTACAAAGCTGTACTGGAGCTTTCGGAAGCGTTTTAAATTGTTTCAAGCCATCAGAAATTTTGTTTAGCATTCCCAAGATGTGTTTGAGCTTTCTGATGCGTTTAAAGTGCTCGGAAGATGTCTGAAACTGTCTGAAATTTTCTTGAGCAGATGAAAGCCGTGTTCGAAGCTGTCTGAAATTGTCAGAAATTGTTTTGAGCAGTTGCAAGCTGTGGTTGAGCTTCTAACTGCGTCTGAAGCTGTCTGAATTATTTTGAACAGTACAAAGCTGCACTGGAGCTTTCGGAAGCGTTTTAAATTGTCTTGAGCCATCAGAAATTTTGTTTAATTACATTCCCAAGATGTGTTTGAGCTTTCGGATGCGTTTGAAGTGCTCTGAAGATGTCTGAAACTGTCTGAAATTTTCTTGAGCAGATGAAAGCCGTGTTCGAAGCTGTCTAAAACTGTCAGAAATTGTTTTGAGCAGTGGTTGAGCTTTCAACTGCGTCTGAAGCTGTCTGAATTATGTTGAACAGTACAAAGCTGCACTGGAGCTTTCGGAAGCGTTTTAAATTGTCTTGAGCCATCAGAAATTTTGTTTAATTACATTCCCAAGATGTGTTTGAGCTTTCGGATGCGTTTGAAGTGCTCTGAAGATGTTTGAAACTGTCAGAAATTGTTTTGAGCAGTTTCAAGCTGTGGTTGAGCTTCCAACTGCGTTTGAAGCTGTCTGAATTATTTTCAACAGTACAAAGCTGTACTGGAGCTTTCGGAAGCGTTTTAAATTGTTTCAAGCCATCAGAAATTTTGTTTAGCATTCCCAAAATGTGTGTTGAGCTTTCGGATGCGTTTGGAACTCCCTGAAAATGTCTGAAACTGTCTGAAATTGTCTTAAGTAATTGAGGTTTCAGACCCGTGTTAATACAGTTAGCCAGTATAAATCACGAAATCGTTTCACCTCGAATTAATTACAGAATAAAGAACGTTTAACCTGGCGAGGCGATAAACGGACAATATTAATCAGCTTCAGCGGAATTGTGTTTAAGAGAATTTCTCCGAGACAGCGAAAATTTCCGAGCATAACGAACAGTATCACGGTTAAGCATAATCGTTCCGTCTTTATCATCACCGGAGAGGGTAACGTTCTCAGGGGTGTGTTCCACCGGGGGCGTCGACTATAAATATAAGAATAAAACAGCCGGTCGGCATTGATAAGAACCGGGCTCGGCTTAGCGGTAATTAACTGTATAATATCCGTATCGTCTCGTAGGGAGAAACGTCTGTCTCGCTGAAGACAAGTAGAAAATTCTCGCTAGGCACGTAGCAAAGGAACGTGGCCAGGCTGAAACTGTGAACGTTTCCAGCGTCTTGTTCCGTTAACGCCGGTGGTAAAATATTGTTTTAATTCCGTTCCCCGTGTGCTTAACGACGAAATGAAAGCGGAAGACACGCGTTCGCGGTAATATCGTCGAGAACGCTGAAATAAAAATGAAATCGCGACGCGAGACTGGAATATCGTTCCCTAAACGTTTTCGTAAACGTGACGAACGATTTCATGGATAAACGCCACTCGATCGTTTCATTTCGCTCTGTTATTTATTTCACTTCGATGTCTAAACACGCGTTATTTACTTTCATTTCGTTCGTATCATTTCATCAGGCGTTATGCAAATTGTAGAATAACTTTGATCAGTGTATTTTAGGCTTCGGTGTACAGACAGCTTTAAAATCACATAGGGTGTATTTTATTTTGAGTGAATTCATTTTCGATGCTGGTTAGAGTTTAAGTAAACAGTGAACCTCCGATCATTTCACTCGCGTAGAGACGCAGCTCTGCGTTTTCGGAAATTTGTTTCTCGGAACGAGAAATAGAAAAATTCGAAATAGCATTCCATTCTAACTGCAAAATTTTGTCAAGAAAATGCTCGACGGTGAACTTCTCCGTACAAGCTTTCAACTTCGCCAATTGAATGATTGACGAGGCTCTCGCGCTTCTATTGTTAAGAGAGTTTACACCGTAGGGCAGAGTTCCAGAGGAAAAATACAGCGAAGAATAAAAGAAGTTCACCGTGCGATCGGGTTGTTGGACGTAGAGAGAGAGGTCGATTTCCCGTGTGGAAATACCGTGTTCCGGGTAACTGCTGGTTTAATAAATGATTAGGAGCGCGAACCTACGTGAAATGTCGTTTTCTTCCGACGAGTTAAACGGCAGGCTGCAGCTTGCATCGCCGGGCCAGGTGTTTCGACTTCTATTGACAATGCACACCGGTCGGGGAGTCTATGCATAAATTGCAGAATTTCGAGCAATGATTTCTGATCGAGTTGCGCCGACCGTTCGAATCCGCCTGACGGAATACAGAGTTCGACAACAATGGCGAACAACGTTCCTTTTGCAACCGGATGCTCTATCGATCGATCCCAGATGGAGGTTTTCAGGTCCGTTTGATTTCACTCGCGATTCTTTCATCTGCAACCCTATCAGTTAAACATTCTTTTTTCAGTTGGTTGTTTCGGTAAACTGCGGATTTTTATGGAAATTAAAAATTGTTTATTTCATTTCCAGGAGCTGCATACACATTAATTTCTTTTTTTTTAAGGAAATTTATAATTTAAACGTACTAAACACTATAAATACGTAATGCGGATTGTTATCTATATAATGTGGGGTTCGTTTTACAACAGCACAAAAGGGAAAAAAATGAATAAGCCCGAATGGTTGCTCTGAAATAACAAAGGTTTTTTATCATTTATTGATCATTCTCTAATTATCTAACGATTACAATCATTTACAAACCTGAAATAACAAAGAAACTACATTCAATGTTTATTCTTAACTTTAGTTGTTTACTTTACATAGACTCTATATAACTATTTTACAATCACCTATATTACAACGTCTTTTCTCTCTCTCGCTTACCAGCATTCAAATCATACTTAAGGAAGTAAACTTCCTTACATCTATATAATAAAAATGAAATGCTGTTCGTTGGTCACGACATCACGTGAGAACGGCTGGACCGATTTGGCTAATTTTTTTTTTAATATTCCTTGTAGTCCGAATCAGGTTTTTAGGGAAAGAAAAATTGGGAAAGTTGCCCAAAAAAATGAAAAATTCGGGAAAAAATGAAAGTGTTTTTTTTCTATGAGATTTTTGTATGAACTCAAGACCATAACTCACGATTCGAACGATGGATACGCATAATTCTTTTTTTGTTTTGTTCGTTATAGTTCTGGAAAAGCTTTCAGAAAAAAGAAATTCGAGACAATCACAAAGGAAAGTAGGAAAATTCGGACAAACAGCAAAAACCAGAATTTTTGAAACGGTGCAAGCATTATTGGTTCCTAATAAGAAAAACATTGATGTCAACGAATTGAATTTCAAGATTCAAATTGAAATTGCTTCACAAACAAATTTATGATATCGGCACCAGGTTCGATCATTTAAAGAACAAAAAACAACAAATGTGCAATTAATTCATGTTTCTAACGTTTCGATCCCGATGTGGATCTTTTTCAAAGAGACATTTTTGCGTCTGAAAATAGAAAACGAAAAAATTTATTAAAATTGGACAAGGTCAACGTCTGTCGGGTCAGCTAGTACAGAATAAAAATCATTTGCTTCGAGATACAGGAGCCACGTTGCCGTTCGCATCGAGAGACAATGTCTGCACGATATACGTAATAATTAAGTCCCGGAGTTCACTCCCATCGAATCGAGTGATTACCGCACACCTGATGCAAACGATATTACCTACTTGAAATATTCACAAGGGGGTAACTTGCTTACAGTAGAGGCAAAGGAAGTCGAGGGCAGGATCGTCGCGATATCTCGTTTCTCGGAGCGGTTCATAGTTCATTCAGATAGTGCTAGACTGCACAGGTGCATTGTGGCGTCAATAATGTAGACCCTCTGAGAACCACGGGATTCACCACGGATGTGTACGTTTCAAATCCCGACTCTGCTTAATAAAATATCACGGCTTTCGTGTATCCGACAGGATTCGCGTGTTGCCTCGCATTTCCGGGATTGTCCTCCCCGATGGATCTTAATCTTCGACCTATGAGCTTCATTCCGGTTCGATAATTAACATATCCGCTCCGCTTTACCTGTTGCGGACGCTCGTTCCGCTCCGAACCCCTTTATTAACCCTTACTACACATATTTAAAGTATAATAACAATTTTATATCTATAAAATGTAAAAAACTCATACACAATGGAGTTATTTCTAGGTCGGATAATTTTGTCAAATTTTTTTTAGTCAGTGCATTCGATAATCAGTGTTTTAGATTATAATCAATTTTTTTGTTCAGTGTATTAGGTGATCTTTGTTTTAGAATTACATTATTATGTCGATAACATAATCCTTTGTAAGTTAACCTTCTGCATCATCTTTCAATTAACAAGACTCCACCTTCGATAGCAGATCTACAAAATTCGAGAACGTGCTCGAACTATACTTAATGGCGAATCGTTTATGAAACTATATCGCACGCAAAATCGAGTGTTCTATAATTGAAACGTTTCGGAGCACCTGGCCAGGAAACCGTGAATTCTCGCATAATTAGCATTTTCGCGTGCAGCGAGGCACGTCCACTTTGAACCGAGACGCTTTATCGATTCGCCTGATATTTTGATTTCATTGAAATTCATAGACGATTCGAACCGCCTCGGAGTACGAAACGCGGTTCGTATGTTTAATCAGCCGTGCCGCAGAATGTTTCCATGGATAATGGAGATCTGCGGGAAAAAAAGGGAGAGCAAACTGTAAGTTAAACTCCCTTTTTCTCTGCAGCATTATGCGGAACGACTCTCTCGAATGAATACACTTGCGTCGCGATACTGCCGAAGAGATGAATAGACGTTCCAACACAAACAGGAGAGGTCCGAGCGAAACCGAATGTAACGGAAGCAGAGAATTCGTCGAATTCGGAGCAGATTGTGGAGACAATTCGCGAAACTCGACTTCGAGAGGCTAGCATTAATTGCCAGAGTCAATGTTTATCCGATAAGTTCCACCTGGTTGCTACCGAGCGAGCCATTTTGCTCGAACTCGATAATCTTGTTACGGTAACGAGGAAAATCGATTCGGTGAAACGATCTTTTTTTCATTTCGAAATTATTCTAATTCTCTTTGAAAAACTCGACACATTGTCAACCATCATTTTTTAAGGTCCAACACTTTTGAAGTGAAACTTCTTTGCTGAGGGTAACAATTTTCTGATCGAACGGAAGTCGATGTTACTCACGCCGTTATTGTGGGCTTCTGCGCTTCGTACAGGCCGCGCAGTCTATGGAATGGTTTCGACACAACGTGCAACGACATTTTTGAAGTGTTGTTTTCATTTTCATTATTGAAGTGTTTTGAAGTGTTCATTACTGTAATATAATTATATATATTACACATATATTAGATATATATTTAGAAAACAAGAGGTATGTATATAAATTACAAAATTACATTTAAAATAACAACAATGTTATTTTAAAACATTTTGCAATCTCGTTCCCTCAGAACAAAATATATTATTCAAGCTTGTTCATTTGATTTTTTATCATTTTTTTGTCCTAACCCTATCCTAACTCTATCCACGATCATTTCAAACCTATTCTCTTCCTTAACAATTTTGCAATCTCGTTCCCTCAAAACAAAATATACGTTCATGTTTGTTCATTTGATTTTTGTATTAACGCGAATTATATTGTTTCGTGCCATGAACTACTATCGTCCTTTCACCTTCCCTTATGTCTATGTAACCATCGTGTGCTAATTTTGTTCCTTTCTGTTCCTAGCACTTCAGTACGCAGTAAGTTACACTCGTCTCCAATACACAATTTCACCAGGATTACGGAGATTCAAATAAAAATTAGCTGTCGATACCTGCGGAGAAGGTACGTATGTTCGTATTCGCATGGACATTCGTAGCTTCCTCACTGCAATCATGCTAGACACCATCGTTTCATCTCGTCACGGTACACATATAATATTGTAATCTTTTAGTGAAAAATAAAGAATATTACTTACAACAATTAATGTGTTCTTCCTTCCCTACTTTCTTCCCTAAGCGACGTTGACTTGTACTACTGAATTCCGGATATCTCCTTCGACATCGTGTTCGCCTAATACAAAGTTCAATTTTCAACATTTTCGAAAATTAACAGAAATTTTCGACTGTCTTACTTGTCGTTGAGTTGTACTACTGAATTTCCGACAAATTTTCGGCCGTCTGATTTATGGTTGACTTGTACTACTTCCCAGTTTTCGAAAATTTTAGAAAATTTTCGCAAATTGAGAAGTAGTACAAGTCAACCATAAATCAGACGACCGAAAATGTTTCGGAAATTCAGTAGTACATCTCAACGACAAGTCAGACAGGGTTACTTTTCGGAATTTTCGCTATTCCAAATAAGTAGTACAACTCGCAGTAAGGAAGTAATATAATTTCAAACACATGGAAAGTCAGACAAAGGAATAGCACGTAAAGGAAGCAGCCATGAAAGAAAAGGAAGTGTTTCGGGATATTTAATTGACTTGCAGGAATAAAATAAATACAAATGAATTTCTTTCACACAATGTTGGTCAGTTATTTTTGCTTTTGTCATACATATTATATGTTGGTACATGATAAATAATATAAAAACAATCCTGTGTATGTTAATGTCTAAAACAGGTTCTCGTTGTATAATATACACGAAGATTCCTCCACGTAAACCATGTGGTCGCTAATGACCTAGCTGTGAATGTGACCACTTAAAATAAACCATAAATAAATAAATAACTACTTCGTGCTCTCTACCGCACAATGTTCCTTCAACACTAAACCTACCTATCATCAAAAATGACTGATGTGTATAGTACTATAAAAATAAAGATGAAAAACAATTCAAATATATAAGGTTAGGATAGGCTTAGGATAAGGGTTAAGATCATTTGACCCCTTGTGGTAGGTTTAGTGTTAATTTTACGATGTTCTAGCAGTGGAAATTGAGATCTGATTGAAAATTAAAACAATTTAATAGTTCCGGCACCAGTGGAAATATTCCATGTGCATCTATGGCACCCATAGTGGTTTGAAACCCACCTCATTAATAAACTGTGTAGGACCATTCGCTAATGCAAAGCGAAATGCAGCCACTATGCGATCCACGAACCGGTTTCGTCGGTTCTGCTAGCCTCTTATTCGCTCGCGACACAGCTAAAGGAGCTTAACTATCGTTATCCTGCCGTCTTCGTTGTTCCCGCGCGAATTACTCCCGTTTCGAGGGAAGTTTTCGAGGGCTTGTTGCTGACCTCTTTTGTTTGCGGCCGGGTCCCGCAGTTGAAATAAATATACAACCGACCAGCAACGCCCCGAGTTTCCGCTCTGTTTCCGCGCTACACGACCGGGCTCCTGTCGCTTCCGCAATTTCCTCGGAATAATAAATTAACCGCGTTACCCGGCCACGTAGATTCTCATTCGAAGAATGATCGGACACGACGGGAAAGAATTCTCGCGTTTCGTTACCCTTGTCAGCCACACGACTGGGAAACCTTTCAAACGAGAAATGCTTACTGTAAACCTGTGAACCGACGTTCTACATATTCCTCGATGTTGTTGGTCCGTGTTTAAACATGAATTATTTTAATTTTATGGCATTTTTCTGCTTGGTGGTTCGACAGACAGTGTGAAATATTTATGAAAACCATCGTAGGATCACGAGGATTTTTTAGTACATTGTCAGTCACCGTTTTGACAGCGTTTTCACGTGTCGGGGGAAAAATTCGCTCGTCAACCGATGGTCGAACGAAGTTTCGGAAAAAAGGAGAGTCGGTGAAATTGATGAAACCAAGTTTTATGCATCGGTTACACGAAACATACCATTATTCTCGTAACAATATTAAGAAGACAACGATAATGATCAATATTCTCTATTTTTAACGATCGTAAATTTTGTATATGCTCTAAATGATATCGGCGCTACAGGTTCGATCAACAATAAAAAAATTAGCAATTTTGCAGAATTATATTTTCGATGTTTCGGTTCTGTTTTGAACCATATAACGTCGAAAATATAATTCTGGAAAATTGCTAATTTTTGTATTGTTGATCGAACCTGTAGCGCCGATATCATTTAGAGCATATAATGATCAATCTTGAAACAGTGAAAACGTTTAATCAAAATTCGATGAAGTTGAGGAGAAGTAAATTTTTATGCAGCTCCTTTGTCTTCAATACAGACAATTCTTATTTTGCATAAAAATCCGCAGTCCTTTGGACGTTATGGGACACGAGCGGCCATCTTGATGGCTTCTAAACAATTCCTGAAACGTCTGTCTCTCTCTCTCTCTCTTTCTCTCACTCAAAATAATTTGGCTTTCCGCTACTGCGAGATTACTTCGGCGGTAACAGTCTGGCTCGTCGTTTATCTTGGTCCTCGCGAACGACAAAACTGGGATCAAACTATTTAAAACTCGGAATTTGATATACGGGCACGAAGAACCCGGCAGGATCCGTCGCTATCTCCGTTATTCCAGCGAAACAATTCGCGCGAACGGCCGGGAATAATAGCGAACGATAAATCACTGGCCAATTCGCTGGGACAACGAAGTGCCGGGCCACTCTTTCTACAAGCTGACGCAATCTCGAGAAATGAAGTGAAGAGAATTAGCGATTCCTACAGTGTTACACGAAGTTATTCGCCGTGATCGCATTTTGACGGAACTCTCGCGTAAAAATTGTTCCCCCCGTAATGAATTCCCGGCGAATTATACGGAAGCGTCGAAATTATCGGATTCCGTCCAGTGTTTCCCGGAATACCGCTGCCCTCAGGAAAGTTTTTCCGTTTTTCCATCCAAAAGTGAACGAACTTGGTCGTGACTGAAATGCTGTATAATTCTTTCGCTTCGTTTGTTCGCGTTCTATGCACAATGATTTTACGAATCTCGACGAAGGAACAATGTGTAAAATTTTGTTACCTTTCGTGCGAATTTGATGTGAGCTAATTTTTGTGGTGAAAATATGAGAGTAGTAGAAGTAGTTTTTTTAATGATTCCCCTTAAGGTTACATTTCTTACAATTACTTCCTCTTTCCCCTGTTCAACCCCCTCACGCTATTCTTATCTTAACCTATAATACTAACTTATAAACTACCTTAACTATAACTATACATTAAAAACTACATTTATTGCTAAAAGAAAGAGAGAGTAAATCTGTATACAAAAGCTTATATCTACTTAAGATTACCTTACAAACTATTCCATTTCCATTCCTCATTCTTTCACACACGTACATTTCCTGCACCCCCTTCCCTATTCGATGGACCCCTTCTTAGGGTCGCTCATCATCCCTTATCACTTATTTCTTTCAACCTCTCCCTCCACTCCTCCATTTTCCTCATCCAGAAAATATGAGACTAATAATATTCGAAGAATTTTGATATATGTAAAATTTTTTCTCGATCGCACTTGAAATGTATAATAAATTTATGATTTCGACGCATGGTTCGATCAATAAACAACAACAAATTTGCAAATAATTAGCACATCCTCAACGTTTCACATGTTTCAGTTACTTATTCACCATCATGAGTTAAAGTTTGCTGTCCTCGTAATTCATTCATTATTGTTCTTTTAATTTCTATTCTTCGCAACAACAATATTTTGTTCAACTATTATTATATTTATTTGGTTTTTTCAGACGCAAAAATGTCTCTCTTGATAATGATCCACATTGGGATCGAAACGTTGAGGATGTGCTAATTATTTGCAAATTTGTTGTTGTTTATTGATCGAACCATGCGCCGAAATCATAAATTTATTATAAATTTTGATATATATTCTGTGATATCTTCAGAATTAAATTGGCAAAATAGCGAGTCTTAACTTGCGTGCAATTTCTACAGCAATGTTACAAAAAATTGTTGATGTAGAATCGACATCTACAGATAATTGACTTATATCTAAATAATAGCCACACGATTTACAATGAATATATTGGAGAAATGATTTAGAGAAATATGAAACAATCGCTGATACCCGAGTGAAAGATTGAAACGCGTGAATCGTTTATTGCAGAGAGCTGAGGTGCATCAAGAACAACATCCACACGAACCTGATGCTCACCTACATATTGGCGGACATGATGTGGATCCTGAACAGCGTGATGCAGGTGCGTTTCGTTTTTGTTTCGCGTTTGTTCCACGTTGTTGTTCCATTGCGAAAGTCGCCTCCACACTTGCGCCTGAAGTGAACTTCTAATTTCCGGGTGAGTGGTGGGCATGAAAAACAAGAGGCGTCGATCGCGCGAGAAGAAACAGAGTTCCAAAAGCTTTTGATCTGGAATAAAAACTGCCTCGAAACTAAAACACCCGCCACTTGTTGCTGCAACGCGAAATTACAATATCTCCTTCGGAGGAAACGGAGTCGCCGTCCCTTGCCCGTTCATCAAATTGATTTCGTCGAAAAAAATAAAGGAATCCGTTCAATGGAAATTGTTACGCGCATTAACGAGCTGTTTAACTCGCTCGCGTTTCATTAGCCCAATTAATTACCATAAATTTCGGCTTTTAAATTACTCGATAGTCGCGCGCGCCAATCGAGATTCGCTCAACTCTCGAAGTCGTTAAATATTCGGAACACCGACGAAATATTAATACACACCTGTCGGCCGCTCTGCAACTTAAACGAGATTGGAATTATCAACATTATGCGAATTGTTGCTGGCCGTGTTTCAAGGCGGACTTGCAAATTAGGTTGCGATATAACAAACGGAAAACTGTCCAACGATGAGAATATACTGTCCGCGATTCTACAGGTTGATCACAAGTTTTTCGAAACTGTCTCTGAGTCGAGTTATAATAATAATGGACGTAAATCTCGCTTGTGACGGGCTATAATAACCTCATGTATTCTAAATTGCATTTATGATTTTCCTAGATCGTGGCTATGTGATTCTGTAACTCCAGAAACACGAGACTGGATTTAAATGATAATAACTACACTGCGGATGCATTTATGCCTTACAAAAATGTTCAAACAATGTTGGAGTACCAAAATCGACAGAATTTAGTGCGATTTTTATTCCTTATCCATGTACAACAGCAATGACGATAGGATTTTATTTGGTCCCACTTTCTTCAAACTGTAGGAATCTTGAAAATTGTAGAAACTTCTCTTTACTATTTTTTCTGTTTCGATATTCTAAACAAACGTGGACGTCTCACCATGTTTTCCGTAGAAACATTTACCAATAACTGTTTCGAGCCGACGTCGAATCGATTGGAGGAAAGACCAATATGGCGGCGGGATCTCTGTTTCCGTAAGAGACCAAATGTTGGAGTATCAAATTCGACAGAATTTAGTGCAATTTTTATTCCTTATCGATTTACAGAAGCAATGAAAATAGGATTTTATTTGCTCCACAAGCACGAGACTGTATTTAAATGATAATAACTACACTGCGGATGCATTTATGCCTTACAAAAATGTTAAAAAAATGTTTGAGTATCAAATTCGACAGAATTTAGTGCAATTTTTATTCCTTATCGATTTACAGAAGCAATGAAGATAGGATTTTATTTGGTCCCACTTTCTTCAAAGTCTAGGAATCTTGAAAATTGTAGAAACATCTCTTTACTACTTTTTCTGTTTCGATACTCTAAATAAACGTGGACGTCCCACCATGTTTTCCGTAGAAACATTTACCAATAAATGTTTCGAGCCAACGTCGAATCGATTGGAGGAAAGACCAAAATGGCGGCGGGATCTCTGTTTTCGTGAGAGACAGTCGAGACGTATTAGAATCTATTTTCAGGGGTGGAGAATGAGGAAGGGGGTGATTTCATTGGCGCTGCGCGGAACGATTCCCGTCGTTCACGTCTGGCTTTTAATTATTGAAAAACCGGAGCAGCCGACGGCCACTCAACGGCCGTAATTAATTTGCCTATCCGCCGACTCGTTGACCGGCTCTCCAGCGAAATTTTGCGACTAATGGAAAACGTGCACGCACACGCCCGAATATTCCTCCACCGGTCTACGATCAGGAAGAATCGTTTCCCGGCTAATTGACAACAATTAGCCCCGTTGCCATAGTGCCACGAGCCTGTTGCTACGCTATGAATATACCAGTCAACCCTATTCACTTTCTATGGTCGCGGCTTGACACCATTGATGCGACTATAGTAAACTGTGGACCAGATTAACCTGACGCAACTACAAGGGGTTGTGACCGCGTTTTAGACCTGATTAAATCAGTATAGAAGTTGCTCACCGACATTCGCGATTATAAAGGACTGTGACCGCGATTTAGAACTAATCGAATGACTATACAGGGACGTGACCACAATTTCAGACCGATCACACGATTATAATTAGACAGCGGATTTGATCCATTTATGGGACAAATGAGTAGGGGTAATTTAACCCTTTGCACTCGGAGATATTTTAACTGGAAAATTAAACATTTCTTCCGATCTAGAATATTTCCATACCTTATGAATTTTGCAATTTTATGGATATGAAATTGGTACATTACCTTATACAGTATCTAAATGTTTAGTAATTGATTAGATACCGATATATTTAATAATGTAAACAATATTTTGAAGAATGGTACAGCAATTTTTAGTGGTGCCTCAGAGGAGACAGCTGAGTGCTAAGGGTTAATATCATTTAATATGACAAATTGAATTTTAACACTTTACCGACCGGAAGCCTATTAACCCTTTGCACTCCGAGCTATTTTAACTGGAAAATTAAACATTTCTTCCGATCTAGAATATGTCCATACTAGATTTAACCCTTTGCACTCGGAGATATTTTAACTGGAAAATTAAACATTTCTTCCGATCTAGAATATTTCCATACCTTATGATTTTTGCAATTTTATGGATATGAAATTGGTACATTACCTTATACAGTATCTAAATGTTTAGTAATTGATTAGATACCGATATATTTAATAATGTAAACAATATTTTGAAGAATGGTACAGCAATTTTTAGTGGTGCCTCAGAGGGGACAGCCGAGTGCAAAGGGTTAAAACAGTAAAACTATTAGAAGAATTCAATAACGCTGTTATATTATTTTTAACCTATTAACCCTCATCCGTCCCACATTTCACGAACTGAATCTGCCCATCGGTGTCAAATTGACACAGTAATAAAAAATATCGATAAAATAACAATTGATGAGTTAACATTAAAAAAATGAAAGTCACCAAGTTTTGGAGAAATTTACTTACAGATAACAGAACAGTAAAAATTATATAACTGTGTCATAGATATTATAAAACTGTGTCAAATTAACACGAGGGACGGATGAGGGTTAAACATATTAACCCTTTGCACTTGGAGCTATTTTAACTCGATAATTAAATATTTCTTCCGACGTAGACTATTTCAATTCTCCATGATTTTTTTAAATTTTATGGATATGAAATTGGTATGATATCTCGTACAATAACTAAATGTTAAACCATATTGTGACTCTAAGTCACCACTCGAGTGCTAAGGGTTATGAATGAAAATAAATTTCCATTTCGCTTCAGTCTGTTGCAATTCAAGCATAAAGTTGTTATTTCGCATGCAGATCCGCTGTATGCATATAGCATTCGGAAAAGTTGAAAATTTTTGGTTCTCCGCGTGAAAGTTTCACCTAGAAATTAATTTTGTTTCGTGTACCGTTAATAATGAAGACGATGATGGTGTTCAGGTG
Source organism: Lasioglossum morio (assembly GCA_916610235.2). NCBI lineage: Eukaryota > Metazoa > Arthropoda > Insecta > Hymenoptera > Halictidae > Lasioglossum > Lasioglossum morio. The sequence goes on from OU744323.1 coordinate 3,154,965, forward strand.
TCAATGCAGCCGGATGTACCGACCTGCATCGTTTTCCTGTCGATGCTGAACTACTTCCAGCTGACCAACTACTTCTGGATGTTCGTGGAAGGTAATTAGCCGTCGTTCGAGTGTTAATCCGCGCGGATCAAAAGTCGAGGTGAAACTTTTTCCCTCGTTGCTCCCGGTGGCCGACGAATAACGACCCTCAACAGTGGTAACTGGCTAATGGAGCCAACCGGCACGAATAACTTAGTTTTCTCTCTCTCTCGATGAATTATGCATCGAACCGAGCGAACGTGTACACCCTCTCTCACACCCTCTCTGGTTCCAGGGTTGTACCTGTTCCTGCTGGTCGTGAAAACTTTCACCGCGGACAACATCAAGCTGAGATTGTGCCTCGTCATTGGCTGGGGTAACGACTCACATTTGTCTTACTGTTGTTGTCCCTTGAAACTAAGAAAACAACGACGAGAGGCGCCGTAGAAAATAATAACGTCGCTCGACCAATCTCAGAAAACTTCTGAGAACCTCCTCGAGACAGACTCGATCCGAGAAAACACTGTCGAAGACGCAGACACTAAAACCTTCAATTATTTCGTAATTAGACTGAAGGTTTACATGCAAGATAATAATGTTCTTGATTAACTGCGAGAAACAGTAGTGAAATAAAAATGTATTTGTTCTTTTAATCATTTGAATAAGCTGAAAATAGTATAACAAGACACGGAGACTGAAATCTTCAATTATTTTGTAATTAGACTGAAGGTTCACGTGCAAGATAATAATGTTCTTAATTAACTGCGAGAAACAGTAGTGAAATAATATTTATTTGTTCTTTTAATCATTTGAATAAGCTGAAAATAGTATAACAAGACACAAGACTGAGGATTTATGTGCAAGATGAAAATGTTCTTGATTATCTACGAGAAACAGTAGTGAAATAAAAATTTATTTGTTTTTTTAATCATTTGAATAAGCTGAAAATAATATAACAAGACACAATACTGAGAATTTATGTGCAAGATAAAAATGTTCTTGACTATCTGCGAGAAACAGTAGTGAAATAAAAATTTAATTGTTCTTTTAATCATTTGAATAATCTGAAAATAGTATAACAAGACACACGACTGAGAATTTATGTGCAAGATAAAAATGTTCTTGACTATCTGCGAGAAACAGTAGTGAAATAAAAATGTATTTGTACATTTAATCATTTGAATAAGCTAAAAATAGTGTAACAATCTCGTTCGCAATATCGTCAAAGACGTAAAAGCAAATCTCTGACTTCTGGATGTTCAGTAACTGCATAATATGCAAATTGAATTGCTTAATACACTGTTTGAGGGGCACCGGATCCGCAGTTTAACGAAAGAAGCGAGTAAAAGGGAATGAATGGCTCGTAACGTGAAAGGGATGACGACGCTGCCATAAGCGTTCGGATAGAGCGCCATAAAGGAATAGCGCAGTATTAACCCTTAAGTGGGCTTTCGAAATGAACTTCTAAGATTTGATTACACGATTAATCCCGGATAGCAGTCGAATCTTTACGGGCCTTGAATTTTTACTACTGGTCTTTGTAATTTGATTCTTCGTAAGAATTCTCGAAGCTAATCTTTTCAAGAAGTAATATTCTTTCAATTTTATCACTGTTCTCGAAAAAGGTTTTTAATCTACTTCCTCTTGAATTAATAGCCACTCAAAGGTTAAAATAAGAGAAGCCACCAGTGGTCCGTGGCAGATTAAATTTCTTGAACCCTGTGGAAACTATCTCGACAAGTTTTTACAGAATTTTAGAAAATCCCCGGTATTTCGTAGTGCTGCTCGAAACAACATAAGCCTGTTTGATCACCTGATAGTTAACGAAAAGGGGATCGTTTGCAAGACGAGCTCTGTAAAAGGGGTTGCTAAAAGCAGAGAAGGTTAAAGCAGCCAATGCACAGTGTAATCCCATACCGACTTAAATTTCAGGTACGCCGGTGCTGTTCATCGCCGGTTGGGGGATCGCGAAATCGCTCGATCAGAATATCATGGTGCAGGCGAACCAGGTAAGGGAAATGTCAGCGGCGCTAAGGGCGGGTACACAGAAACGCGTTTGGCTGTCGATGGCCAGCGCAAACCTCGGATACGAGCAACGCCGCAAGGAAAACAAAGGGAGGATCCTCTTCGAGGCCGTGTGATCCATCGAGCGAGCCGTTCGCACGTTCCCACTCGACATTATTCCCGACGGAAAACAGCAGTCCTGGAATCGACGGGATCAAATTGACGAGATATAACGGGCGGTCCGGCGATTTTCGTTCGCGAGTCTCAGAAACGGTTTAGCAGCTCTCAGAATACAATGCACGAGACGCGCACGATATCCGTGACAAATTTATCCCGATACTTTGGATAATCGAGGTCTTACCGAATTAGTGAATATACTGCAAACTGTATCGTTGCTTGAAGTCTTTTTAAAAATGTCAGGAATATACTGGATAAAATTTTATTAATAAAGCAGTAGGGATAAGTTTTACCACTGGAATTTTGTATTGCATTATGATGCGAATGTTTGAGCTGCTAAAACGATGTGGAAATATTGGAAGGAAGCATTTTTGAATTGAGATCAGTGTTAACGCACCCCTCGAGGAACGAGACGCGAAGGGATGATGGGGTGGGTCGGAAGGTAGTCGAGGATCAGTCGATAGTCCCGATGACAGAGACGCATTGACCGTTCAAGAACGTTGATCGAGGCTGTCGCCGTTAGAACCGATGATTGCCACCCCTTCCTCTTAGGGTAGCGTGTTTCGGGAAGATAATACGAGAGAGATTATCGAAAAAAATTCATACTGATAGCAGAACAGTCGATTTTATTGGTAGAGTTGTTGCTGAGATTCGTAGATTCGTTGCTTTAACTATTAGAATCATTTTTGTATTATGAAAATATTTCATTTTCAGAGGAAGGATTCACAATCTTGATTATTTATCTTTTAATATTGATTCGACGGTGGGGGATTAAATTTGGAAAGTGTGAAGAACGGTCAAGTCCCATAAAAAATGATTCAATTTAAAATTCCATTAAATTTTTCGGACGAAAAGAAAATTTAGTACAAACATTTTCCCTCGGAGTTTTATAAAAATTTACTTTACAGAAGACTCGAGTTGAATTTTTCTGTCCAACGAGATTGCCCAAACGTATCCTGTTTCACTCGATTTTCTTTTTCATGTCTAAAATTGTTTAAAACGGGACAGGTAAAAATTACACGTAGTACCAGCAATTTTCAACTAAAGAGCAATATACTGTTCAGAGATAGCCAAGCTGTAAAAGCCAGCAAGATTGTATAGAGTAGCGGGGACTGTCAAAGACCAATCACAGAGTTGCAGTCCTCTGCCTAGCCACGTTATTGTTTCTGCACAGTATATACAATGAAAACAGCTGTACAATATCTCAATGAAAGCCAATTTATCGCTTCTACAGAGCAGATACAATGCAGACAACGGTGCATTATCTCGATAAAAGCCAACTTGTTGTCTCTGCATCGCAGATACAATGAAAACCGTAATACCTGAACGAAAACGCTGTCAAGTTTCGTGCAATATCGCTAATCTTCCTAAACACCTAAAATTTAATATCACACAATGTTATCACTAGACTGCGGATTTTTTTAGCGAAATAAAAATTGTACGAACCACAAGATACAGGAGCTACGTAGACATTTTGTTTATTCTCTTAACAATTCTATTGAGTTGAAAACAATGCAATATAAAATATTTCTTGTGGTGAACATAAAAATCCACAGTCTAATTATATCATTCTACAAACTCTAGAAAATAATTAATTCAACAAAACTGTGTACAGTGACTTTCACTAATATTCGGACACTCTTAAAAAGACGATAACTTTTTTAATATTGTACTATACGATTTGAGCCTATGTGGGAAGCTAGAGCAATTGCTACAGGATGTGAAAAAAATTTTTGTCAACAATTGTAATGAATCGGAATTGTAGAAAAAATATTAAAAGTTACATTTCACAACTTTTTCATGTGAGCCTGTATTGAAAATTTAAAAACTACGTTTTGTAGATCTGTGCGACGTTACAATGAGCTACAAACGTTTAACCCTCATCCACACGGGTAATTTTTTGTACTATTCTAAATGAATTTGAAATAGGTACCCGGGTACCACGTCGTGTGGATGAGGGTTAAAGATGTTAAAAATTGCAGATTTTCACAATTTTTTGGGCTATAACTGCAGTCAATCTAAGGATTCTTACATCTTTCAATGCCTGTCGTTTTTTTTATGCATCAACCGATTTCGATGAAACTTTCGCAGTGCATAAAATTGACACAGATCTACAAAACGTAGTTTTTAAATTTTTAATATAGGTCCGTATAAAAAGTTGTAAAATGCAACGTTTTAGTATTTTTTCTACAATTCCGATCAATTGCAATTTTTGACCAAATTTATTTTCACATCCTGTAGCAAACTAATGGCTCTAGCTTCCAAAAAATGTTCAAATCGTATAGTACAATAATAAAAAAAGTTATCGTCTATTTAAGAGTGTCCGAATATTAGTGGGAGTCACTGTACATAAAGAACTTTTTGCATATTCACTGTAACTCACTTCCATGAAAGATACATACATACAATTCGTCTGAACAGTTTTTTGGTCGCGTGATACGTGCATAATTGCAAAAATAAATTCACAAACTGTGTTTTATGTCCACGGTGGATCGCGTGGAAATATAGGAAACTGGTACGAAAAATTGCGCCGTGGAAAACGCATCGGCAACCAACAGCGTAATGAACGAAGCATGATCGGGAAACTGTTCAGCGCTCTTGAACGCTCGAACACTTTGGTCTTCGGGTAAATACGCAAATACCGAGAGCGCGTCAGTTGCAGGCGAATCGTTCTATTCGCTCATAACGAACGTTCCTGCCTCCAAGTTTTAACTTCACTTCGGAATTTCGTGAAATGAGATATCGCCGAAACTGATCCAGGCACCATACTCTTTTTTTTTTTTGAGTGCCGACTCGAACAGTGTATCTACATAGGGATTGGGGTATCGCGAGAGGACGGCAGCCATCGACGTTTTGAGCGACGGGTTAAATATCGAGACTTCAAACCGGACATCGCGTGGACGCCTGCTCTTGAAAACAACCGTAACTTTGTTATTTGCCGAACGGTGTACAGAGAGACATCGTCGAAATACTCGGCGCGAATTGCTTCGCGGTTCTCTCTTTTCAAAATTCAACGACCATCGACGCGTTCCGATTCGATTTTGATGAGAATTCCCCGGCCCCGATTGCGTCTGACAATTTATTATAAAAAGACGACGGCGGAAGTGCAGAAATTAGTTTTTGGCTTTGATGGTTCCCGTTCATTTACCAACGAGCAGACTCTATTGAAAAGTAAATCCTCGTCTACAAAATAATCTCCATTATGCGTTTATACATTCACTGAGAGACCGACGAAGCCGGTAACAAATTTCAATTTGAAACGCGGTTAAAACGATTCATTCAATGGCTGCGAATTAAATCTGTACGTCTAATAGATTGCACAGCGACAGATTTCGAAATGAAGTTAGATCTCAGTTGATCAAGTTTCAATCTAAAACGGGGCTCGAATGATTCGTTTAATTGTTTTGGTTGCGCGAAGCAGAGACAGAATATTGTAGAACAAATCTCCGGGACTTCGAAATAAAGTGTGAAACTCGATTCGAATTGATCTGTAAATAAATTGCGCAGCAACGTAAAGAGAAGTCTTGAACGTAAAGTAGAAATATACTACAAGAATCTGTTCTTCCCTTTCAATTCGAATCGATGAAAATTCCCGGGCAGCGATCGGACCTGATAAATCGTTTATCGCAGAAAGCAGGAAAATTAGATTGCACCGTAGCGTGGAGATAAAACACAGAGCTCGATGAGTCGCCGATAAGGATAAGAAATTATTTAAACGAGCGACACGCGTGCAACCGAAAGGAAGTCAATGTTTGTGTGCCGGTCGTAAAGTCTGGCCTAGTTTTACGACGCGACGGCACGCCGATGTAATAAATGTGGCCGTCGTCGGTTCGCAGGAAATCGTGCTGGGGAAGCATTGTCCCTGGATGGTATCGCATCCTTACGACTGGTTCTATCAGGCCCCGGCCATTCTGGTGCTCTGCGTAAACGTGGTGTTCCTCTTCATGATTATGTGGGTGAGTGGACGCACATTGATTTCGTTATTGCCGTCTACCGGACGAACCCATCGAGATCTAAAACGTTCATTCAATAGTCGAGAGTGCTCCAATAGATTTTCTGTGTCAAAAGCCTGCAATTTTTTTATTCGCACGATCTTTTCAATTCCTTTTGACAGATCTTGCAATCCTATTGCGCAGACTTTTCCTACGAACTTTTTTCACGGGGTCTAAAATTCGTTTCACGGCCCCTACAATTTTTCTGGAAACTCTAGAGTCTCTTTACCGAGCTCTACACAATTTTCCTGTGAGCCCTACGTTTGTCTCATTGGTCCTCCAATATTTTAGAATCCCCACAGCCTCTTCTGCAAGCCCTACGTTTGTCTCATTGGTCCTCCAATATTTTAGAATCCCCACAGCCTCTTCTGCAAGCCCTACGTTTGTCTCATTGGTCCTCCAATATTTTAGAATCCCCACAGCCTCTTCTGCAAGCCCTACGTTTGTCTCATTGGTCCTCCAATATTTTAGAATCCCCACAGCCTCTTCTGCGAGCCCTACTATTTTTCTCGAAGTCCCACGTTCCAGTGGCGGATCTATCGGTAAGCGGACTAAGCGGCCGCGTGGGTCCCCGGGATATTATAGGGTCTCGAATTTTAAATATCTTTATGAATTTTTAAATAAATTTATTTAATGTGTAACGGTATGAAATATTTTCATTACTTTTCTGTTTTGTTAATAAGTTTATCAGAGTTTTCTTGCAACTTATATTTTTAACTTGATTTTGGGGGCCCCAAAATTTTTACCGCTTGGGGACTCCACTTGAGCCGCCACTGCCACGTCCTTTCTATGAACCCTGCGATTTTTCCGGTAACCCTACAACCCTTTTCGCTAGCTCTAGAATTTTTCTGTAAGCCTTGCATCAATTCTATTGATCCCATAAATTTTTCTGTACGTTCCACAATTTTTTAACGAGTCCTATTTGTTAGCATGTTCTACATTTTTTATAGGCTCCATAATGTTTCTTCTGGGTCTTACAAGTTTATTTATACGTTCCATAAATTCGAAAGGGTCGTGAAACGTCTTTATAGGGCATAAGTAGAATTTCAAACGCCCCAGGCTAGATCTCTATCGCACGTCCAACAGGACGAAACGAGCCAAAGGTGCTAAACTGTCCTTATCGGGAATCGACGATGCTTTCTGTAAATGGACGACCACGATTCTCTGTCGCAGGTGCTGATAACGAAACTCTGGTCGGCGACGAACGCCGAGACGCAACAGTATCGGAAAGCGAGCAAGGCGTTGCTCGTGTTGATTCCTCTCCTCGGCGTGACGTACGTGCTCGTCCTGACGGGACCCACGGAGGGTCAGGTTGCTAATGCGTTCTCCTACACCCGCGCCGTATTACTTTCCTCCCAGGTAACGCAACATACAAAGCATTCCGTTACAAAGCGAATTCTTGCCGGAAACTTCGAAACAACTTAATCGAATGCACGACTACACACCCTTTGTTACCACGTTCACCAGCGATCGTTAAAATTGTTTTCCGATCGGAGTTTGTGGAATCGTGAACGCGACTTTCCGATCTACTTTGATCACAAGTTAGCTTTCACCGGCGAAGAACGAGCCGTGCTTGGAACTTCTTTAAATATCAGTTTCAAACCAGATTTGACGGACCAACGAACTCGATTCTCTATCGAGCGACGTTTCTTAAATTGAATCGTTTTATTGATAGAATATGTGGCTTATAGTAAAGACGACAATTATAAAAAAAACTATTAGTCAAATCTACATCGAAATTGGTTCTGTAACACGAGACGGAATAATAAATCATCCTTGAAACGAGTGGATTTATGAAATTCTTTCAAATAGAAAGTGAAACAACAAATTGAAAACAATTCAAAGAGCACAAATTATCGTATAGTAAAAATTATACTTTCTTATTGTGGTGTTTAAGTATTTATTTGCTGTATAAAAATATTTAACTGTATGGTACATAGTACATATTAACACATTACCGACCGGTGATTATAGCATAATTTTGAAAAATCTGGTACATGGCTAAAAACTTTTTAATGGAACCTTCAATAGTAACAGCAATTTTCATTGTGAACTAACAAGTCATCCTCAATAACGTCATCTAATAATTTCATTTAAGATTGCAATGTAAAAGGAAATTTCCACGCTTTCTTTTAATACAGCACAATTATTGAGAATCCTATTAATAGGCTTCCGGTAGGTAAAGTGTTAAGTGCTTGCAGCTATTCAGTATAAGCAAAAGCAAATACTAGGTTTCCCATGCATAGTTTTCTATTTGATAGTAAAATTGAGTAAACACTTAAATGCCTTATGCACACAGAACCGAGTATTAGCTCCAAAAATCACACTTTTCAAGTCTTTCACTTGACTATTCACGCATACAGCCCATTCTCGTTTCCACCATTCCATAATATCTCGGCTATTCTTTAACAGGGCCTGTTCGTAGCGCTGTTTTACTGTTTCCTGAACACGGAGGTGCAAAACGCAGTGAGACACCACATTGTACGGTGGACGACCGCCCGTGATCTGGATACCGAAAGAAGGTATTATAACAATTGGTCACCCCGTTCGAGAACAGAGAGTATAAGGTATTTAATCCCCTATTATATCACTGCGTTCAAAGAAACCTGGCACCGTCGAACTGAGAGAAATTTTCAAGCTAGACAGTCCGATCTTTCAAGGAGAGATACCTAATTACTATTTCATTGAAAGCCTTCCGTATCGAAATGCAATCTCACAATTCCATTGGAATCCCTAAATTCCCTTCTGAATGCTATGTAATGTTTCTCTGTGAGCCCCACAGAATCTACGTGGATCCTATAATTGTTCAACGAGCTCTGCTCATTTTTCTCTGAGCTTTACAATTTCGTTCACTGTACCCCACCATTTTTTCCAGAATCCCTACGACCCGTTTCACAAGCTCTAGAATTTGTCCGTGGGACCTACAATATTTGCCTGCGCCGAATATATTTTTTTCGAGCTCCGGATCGTTTGATTTTTCAGATTGTACTGTCCTCCGTCGAACCCGTATCGGAAAAGGGACTCCTCGGTTAGCGAAACGACCACCACGACGGTGGTCGGCGTGAATTCAACGACCACGTTCCTGGATAAATCAAAGAAAGCCATTTCTGAGGATCTGAACGAGTAGAAACTGACAGATACGGAGAAAGAGAGGAGATACAAAAACAAGAAGACATGCACGAAGATTGATTGCGATCTACCTTGGACGAGACACGGTCCAGCGAATCGATTTTTTTTTTTTCGAAGGGGGATGGTTTGGAGAAATTACAAGATCTGAAATGTACGAGACAATGCTTCTCAACATGTTTTATTTGGAATCTCCGTTTGCGTGTAATCGATCGAACTCGATCTGGTATCTCATTCTGCCATTCACACAGCCCATTCATGCCCACTTTTGCGTCCCCTGTTCTCTCTTAGTTCTTTCCCTTTCTTTTCTTTCTATACATTCACTTTGAACAAATGCGTCTTTGTACCAAGGAATATTGATTTCGGTTCGTTTTTTTTGTATTTCTGTCTTTAATGCTATGACACCCATCAAATTTCCACGAGTGGACTCCTGTAAAAAAAAAAGAAAAAGACGTAAGACGCTTTCGGCTGACAACAAAGGGAACACGATCTAATTTAGCGGACTGTTCGGAACGGTCTGATTAGAGTATTAGAGAACGTAAGAAGAGTAGTTATTTCTATTTATATCAGAGATGTATTGGCGTTCGAACTGGGTAAAAATGATAAACTAAAATATATTGTGAGAGTATATTAGGATATAGTATGCTGTTTTAAATTATTCTTAGAGGATAACGGCTCGTTATTTTACCCAGTTCTGTCTGCGCTTACAAATTAAACACAGTGGAGTATATTTATGGTCGTAAGAAAGTAATTAAAATTCATGTTCCTTTAAGATCAGCACTACGTTGTATCGTATAGTGCTACCTCTGTACAAAAAGAAGAAGCTAATTCCTCGGGATTTGTTCGTGTAAATTGACTAGAACGAAATCGGGTGTTTGCGCGGCGATTCAATATGTTTACACATAAAAATCTCTCTTGTACACCTACGATACTTGCTGCGTAATTGAAATGAATGAAATTAATAAGCATGATAACAATCGTCCGCACTGAAGATGCAAGAAAGAGTATTTATTGTAACAAACTGTTGGATCAGTTTACGTTAAAACTCTGTTCCTATTCACTAATCGCGAGAGCTCTGTCGAAAATGATATATTGTAAATACGTATTAACAATTGTTGCTTCCGTTCCTCGACTCGTCTGTACATATATAGCTTATGTTCATACTGTATATTTATAGTTAAGTACTGTATGTATATTAAATTTATAAAACTGTGTTACAGGAACTCGGTACGTGTGCATGCGTGTGCATATATATCTGTGAAAGCTTTAAAATGGTGTTCGCACACCAGAAATAAATAATATAATAATATCGCGCTCGTTCGGGGTCAAACGATTTTGTCCAAAGATCCAGAAATAAAAGCAATTGTTTAGTTGATAAACGAAACAACAAGGTGAAAGACCGAAGAGCAAACAGTACCTGATGACATAAAACTTTATTTTTGCGTTCATGTATAATTGGGAGGAACTTATATTTTGTACAGATTCAAAGTGTACGTGTTGTAACGTAAATGCATCAGTCAAATTGTCGAGAAGCTCGCGTGAACCAAAGAATATACAAAAGAGCCGTTCTATGTACAACGTGTAATTTTTGTACAATTGAATAATAATATTCAGTTTACTTTCAAAATGTTCGTGATACAAGTCACCGCAGAAGACAAGCAAAGATTATTATGTATTGTGTAAAATGTATATAATCTGTTAATTCTAAACGTGTATATTAAGCGGATGATCTTTGGACTGTAATAGTCACCCGTTAATCAACATTTACAAGCTAGTTTATCTATTTTAATTTTTTTTTTGCATCAGCGACCCCGTGAAAAATTATTTAAAACAGTTTATTCAAACAAGTTCGTATGTACAAATTTGTATAGAGGCGGATTAATGGTGAGCCCTAAATGGTGTGTATCGTTTCGATGTATCGTCGTTTAAACCTACCATTTTAATAAGCCTATTTATATATATTTATATAGATATAAATATATATATATCTTTGATAAAACACACACACTCACGACACTTCGTTAGCGAATTGTATACCCATGAGGTGCTGACATAAGAACACAGTTTCATTCCAGACGCCGAGTCTGAACCTTATATCGAACTAGATTGAACTAAATTGTTTCATGGTAATAAAACTGTTCAATGGACATGATCAAACGCTGTCTGTTACAGTACAATGCTCAGAAAAAAATCGCTGTTCTCTTTTTCAACGAAATAAATGTAGATTTGTCAAAAACGTTGCTCACTTTGTTGTATCAATCGTTATTGAAAAAAAGAAAATGAATACTAAGTTCGCAGCCAGGGTATGTCGATTGTCGTTAAGAAATGATAAATTTCAGTGGAAAACTGTTTGCGAGAAATACGAAACGCAAATTAACAGTATAACTGTTTAGCGAGTGGAATGTTCGTAAACGAAAGAACCAAACAATAGCATTGGAATAAAAAAAGCAGAAAACGGTACTACTGAGATTAAGAAATGAATTAGCGATTGTATTATGAATCTTATATATATGAATTACTTCCTTTTTTTTTCTTTACATAATAAGTTAATATTACATTAACAACTCCGTACTGTTCATATTGTTACTGTGTCCACGTTTATGTAAGACCTAACAATACTTTGTACAAGTTTTATGATACAAATATATTACGATAATTCAGTTTAAATACCATACAACATTATACTTTGTTTTTTTTTTGTTTGTTTGTTTAGCATTACACCTTTCACAGATTAAACCTTTCTTTCTTTTCTTATTTTTTTTTCTCTTGTACAAGGCAATGATCTTATTTTCCGTATGTTTTAAATGTCATTCGAAAAAATGAATCTGACTGCTTTCGTTATTCAAAGATTCTTTTTTTTCCACATCGTATCGGGAAAATAGAAATCTACACATTTATGCACCTCCATCAACAAACATACTTCACACCTATTCACTTTGAAGGTATTAACCTCGAAGTATCCTCGTGGTTTTGGTACTTTGGTTTTCCGTGAGTGAAGGGCAGGTATCTGTATTTGATCATATGCTGGAAAAGACACATTAAAAATTAACATCATGCTACGATAAACGTTACAAGCGAAGACACGATTAACTCTTACCTTTATTTGACGCTTCATTGTTATGCAAAATAGAGTTATGAAGTACATAACTAATATCGGCCAAAATACTGGTACATCGAAGGAATCGAACAATGTGCAAATCATAGCTATGACTGTGGACTTCATCACAGAATACCAGAATTTAAATTCGGGTAATCTCCTAATAAATGGCCTAAATTCTTCGTTAGATCTTGTAGGTAATTCTGGTCCATCGCCATCTATCAAATAAACAAAATTACAAAGCCATCGCACAAAATACAACTCCGTTTGGCAATTGATTAATCCCAGCGTGTAATCGTTAGAAACATACCATCGAAATCCATAGCTGGATCGATTTTGGGAGTAAGGAATGCTATAAATAAATTCAAGTGATAAATTCCTAATGCGTACGTAACAATATACCATCCCTGAAAGCAGAAAACGTATGAATACATTCGACAATCACCTTGAAACTGTATAATCGAAATATCTCAAAGAGTTGCAACTCACTTGTGCAAGAAATATACGCAGAATAAAAACAAATATTAGCAATAAAGCGAATATCCATCTAGACACTACATGAGGAGTCCAAAGGTCCAAATATCTTTGATATATCTGCAATGTAAGTAAGTTCGTAAGATTAACATATATCTAATTGTAATTTAACAGTCATAAATAGACTGCGGATGTTTATGCAATTTGCAAATCTTGTGGAGGAATTCTAAGAAACTTGGTAGTGAAAAAACATGGTAGTAGCCTTTCTTAAATCCTGTCGTATTTTATGTCCTAGCATTTCTTGAAAATGTTCAAAAGCATAACTGCATGAAGATCCGCAGTCTAGTCAGAAATAAATATTAATTACCAAGTATACCTGTGATATTCTTCCTAGTGCTTGACTGAAAACATTTCGGCTCGCTGGACCACCGAGATGCTCATCTTGCATCATTTTACCTTTCTGGATTATGCAAAAAAGTTGTATTTAATAAAACAGTTGGCAATGAGTCATAAAGGAAGAAGTAAACGAGGAAGTAAACGAACGAGCGGCCGCGTAACGAGTCGCGTTAACGTGTAGGAAGCACACACTAATGATAAAAGATTACTTGTTGATTAATCCGAACCACGTAGATACTTTTCTTCGAGCCTCTAGTACTCTATTTACGGGGAATGAATGACACGATAAATTTTCAACGCCAATCATTGCAACGATCCCAAGGTTGCTCGACTATAAGACTTCGTGGGCATTACTTGGATCGAATGTTTCGAATAAACAATAACTGAAAAGCCCAATAAATCCGGAATGTCGCGTTCGTCGATTTATTCACGTTTCATCGGAGAAATCGTAAACGATTCCCATGGAAAATCTACAGCTTTCCGACAAGTTACTAAAATCTCGGAATAAACGAAGGGATGTGTACATAACCTCGAAAACTTTCGGCCACGATCACTATTTACAGAAATCCGTGGTTATGATAGAAACAAATTCGATTTACCTAAGGTATTTTCACGTGTTCGGCCAATCTTCGCGATCAAATCGCCGTATATTTAGTTTAAAAAAATATTACACGTCACAACATCAATGGCATACTATGATTAGACGTACTATAGAATTTGCAAGGTGCTTCCACTTATCTTCTAGTGTTGTGTCACACAAGCTGACGACCGATTTAAGCCTGGTTCTCATGTTAAGAAACCATGGATTCTTGTGTCGCTTCGTGATTGGCCCAGATCTGCGTGTCCAGTTCCAGATCCGGAGTTTTTGGAACACACGAAAGTGGGTGGTCGTTCTATAGAATTTGCTGAAATGATTTCGTGATCGTTTTTGAATTTAAGTACCGCAATTGTGAAATGCCGTAGTCCAGCTTTACTTATAGCCTTCAAGCGTCCACAGGTCGTATATTATTCATAGTTTATTATAAATATTATTTTCTAATCGAGTGCAAAGAAATCACTAACTCCGTATAAAGTGGTTGCCAGGAAAAACGTCGCATGTCACGGTTTCAAAGACATTGAATTGATGCATTAATTGAACTTTGTAGTATAGGATTTACGTATTTTCCAAAATGAATCCATTAAAGTAAATTCGAAAGGCTCAAAAAATAAATCAATTCAATTATCGATCCTATGTCAAAGCTTTAGCGATCAAAATTTCAAACGCCAATATCTCTGAAGTGAAAGTATATGTGACATGCGGCGTTCATCCTGACAATCGGAGAAATACTGTCTGATAAATGCATAAATGTCACTTCACAAGGCATATTGATAGACCAATCAATCAATGTCACTGAAAAGATACTATTAAAAACTGCCAGATCCTATGTTATTCATCGACATAGGCAAGTGGACTGAACGTGCCCAACACCGGTCGGTAACGGGTCATGGGGAAAATATTCTCGTCGGTAATGGAACTAATAACATGGAACTAACAGTGATCTGAAATACCAACATAGTTAAAAGTTCCATTACCGACTAGATACTAGTCAATAGTTCCACGCTATGTCCCTAAATATAAGGGTTGAATCAGCTTGAGCGATATATTATACAGGAAAACCTTCTATAAAATCGCAAGATTTTTATTGAAAATCCTTCAATACACATTTGCTCTTACATCCAGCATGTCTTGCATTCCCAACAAATGTTCTTAAATTGTAAATGTGCAGTTGTAAATGTGCAGTGTAAATGTGCACTTATCGGAGGAATACCAATTTTAAATCAGAAATATAAATATTTAGAAGACGGAAGACTGAAAGTTGCGATGGAAATTCCAATTAGTATATCAGAAATAATAGTAAACAGTGTTAATGGAATTATCAGTTCAAGGTAGGCCAAGGGCGAATAAAGCATTGAAGAATATTAGAAATAAAACTTACTGGCGCACCCCTGGTCCACCGTTGGTAAACCCTTGATCTTTTTTGTTTAGCTTAAAGACGTGTAGTAAAAATAGCTTTACGTACACCCCCGAAGGGGTAGTGTGGGGGTCGGTGGAGGCAGGTCTTCGGTTTCTCCAATACCCATTAAAAAAAAAACTACATGTCTAGGCGCCCTTTTCTCGCTCTCTCGTATCCTTGAGGACAGCCAGGGTCCCGCTTTCTGCATTTCTTCTGACTTCCTCTTTTCCCGGACTCGTTCCACTCTTGTTCTTTGCTAAAACCTCAGGTAAACCCCTGATAAACCCCTGGTAAACCCCTGATTCCGGGACCCGACCGCTTCTGCCGGCTCCCCTGGCACAACTGATTCACTCACTGAGCGCTCTCGCCGAGCTCAGACAGCTCGTGCGCACTGATGCGAAACCGTCCCCACCCCATCTAATTTCGATGCATTTCGATCGTCGTGATAGTAATTACTGATAAACTTATTATTCCTCACTGTTCAATGTTTCTAACAATTCATTTTGCCAACGATGTCGACGAGCACTCCCTCAACTACCTGACTACCTAATTCTGTAGTAAAACTGACTAGTAGTACCTTAGTTACAGACTAACTTTTCAACCATGAATATATCAAACACAATTCAATAATAAACATATTATTTTTAGCTGGTTAATATCTATAAAAATCTCTTTTGCCATTGTTGTCGACGAGCACTTCCTTGACCATCTAACCATGTAATTGCTTTCTAAAAATGGCTAATATTGCTCGAGATACAGTGTAACTTTTAATAGTTGCCAATAAATTCATTAATTACATTTCCTCGATATAATTATATCGATATTCGTGGGTTGAAAGTTATTTTGTATCTACAGTTGTATTACCTATTTTTTCCAATAAAAAGAACAAGATGACACGATGGTCAAGGGAGAGTAAAAGGGACAAATAAATTGTTCAGTGAATTGTGTTCGATAAATATTTGTTGTTTACGAGTTATTCTGTTGTCGTTCTATTGTCTATAATACACCTTTCGCGCGGTGACGCGATCCGTACCGTTGGCTTGTGCAACAATCTTCGGCTCAACAAGTGGAAGACTCGAATGAAACGTAGGACGCTTTAATCATACAAGTAGGACACTATAGTCGCGCGTCGCTATAAAAAATGATACTTTGATGGCTGTAATAAATGATAATAAACGATCTGGCTATAATAAATAATAAATGCTTGGACAGGAAGGCAATGGGGGATGGAGAAAAGTGGCGGGACCGCGGTTCACGCGCGATTCACGATGGTGGGAAGTGGGTGGAGGGGGATGACGATGCTGGACGTTGATTGGCCGGGGCGTACGCGGCGGCTGGGGTAGTCGAAATTCAAGCGAAGGAGCGGCAGTTAGTGTAGCGACCGTCGAGGGCTGAACGTAGCTGCGTAGAGTTGATAGTGCCGTTTCGTTTTTCGTTTTGTGTCCGACGGTTCTGGTTCCGGTAACCGGGGCCATATTTCCTTTTCCGTGGTTGCCAGTCGCGGACGCGATCGCGATCGTGTTGTCCCATCGCGGGCTTTTCAGGCAGCGCGACGCGATGACATATCGCGGTGTTATGGTGACACGTTCTGTGACAGTGAATTATTAGCAGTGGTGGTACGTCGTCGAGCACCGGTTACTATGATGGCCAGCTGACGGATAGATTCCGCTTCCACGTCCCTACGGCGTCAACCGTGTTGCCACAGGTGCTGGAAGGTGAGTTCTTCCAAAGTTTCTTCTTTCAACTATAATTTGATTTATTCGCAACGATACTTTTCGATCGGCTGTCATTTTAAACAGTTGGCCGCTTGGTGGAGAGAGCATAAGTCTCTTTAGTCTTCGAACAAGTCGCACAGACAAAAACTGTATGTTTTATATTAACGAAATGAAAAGGAAGTTACAAGTTACGTATCCCATTTTTATCTTTATTGTTATCAGTAGTACTCGAGTTACAGAGTAGCTTTAGAAGCATGAATATTCGCAAGCATTAATTTATCAAACACGATTCACTAATAACCATGTAATTGTTTTGCAAAAAGGCTAATATTAGTCGAGATACAAAGGGTAAGTCGCACAGACAAAAAACTATATGTTTTATATTAACGAAATGGAAAGGAAGTTACAAGTTACGTATCCCATTTTTATCAAATTTATTGTTATCAGTAGTACTCGAGTTGCAGAGTAGCTTTTGAGACACGATTCACTAATAACCATGTAATTGTTTTGCAAAAAGGATAATATTAGTCGAGATACAAAGGGTAAGTCGCACAGACAAAAACTATATGTTTTATATTAACGAAATGAAAAGGAAGTTACAAGTTACGTATCCCATTCTTTGACAAAATTATTGTTATCAGTAGTAGTCGAGTTACAGAGTAGCTTTTGAAGCATGAATATTCGCAAGCATTAATTTATCAAACACGATTCACTAATAATCATGTAATTATTTTGCAAAAAGGCTAATATTAGTCGAGATACAAAAGGTAAGTCACACAGACAAAAACTGTACGTTTTATATGAACGAGACGAAAACGAAATTACGAGTTACATGTCGAATTTTTATCATTAGATTTATTACATTGGTATTTTGTAAAACTTTGTACATATATAAACATAAAAGAAATTGTGTGTAGTTATCAAATGGGATGTTTGATAGTGATTATTAAATGTGATATTAATTGTAGATGCATGCAGGTGAGGTAGATAAAAGAGCAGATAGAAGAACGTACACTATATTGTAACTTTTAATCATTTAAGGCATTCGAAGCATGTAGAATATGGAAATAATTAAATTGCAAAATGTAAAACCACTAGTAGACGCTTATAAGGGGAGCAGATAACAGACTGTAGATTATTTTGTAACTTTTAATTATTTAATGCGTTCGAGGCATTCAAGGTACCGAAGTAATTAAATTGTTGAATGCGATACCACATTTGGACGCGTATAGGGAGATGGATTTAGTAAAAAGATGCAAAATGCACGTCCTTCAGTTATTAATAAACATATAACTAAAATAATAATATAGTGAAAATGTAATGCATAGAATCTCGTAGAATTCATTACTGTTAATTGCAATTAAGACAGCTCCGTATTAAAACATCGAGGGGAAAGTAATTTCAGCTCGGCGAGAACATTGATAAGTTTACACGCACCGATAATAATTGTTAATTGATTGAAAATCAACATTATTTCCCATCGCTAATGATTACAGTATTATGCGTATATTATTTACATAATTAATGGATAACCAGATGGTAATAGCATGTCCAGGCTGTTATCGACTGTCGCAAGTTGTCGGATTATAAAATGGCTACTTAACCCTTTTTCACATTGTCGCAGTGATTTCGAACTTGTTCGCCTTGAATTTCACACTTGATTAATTGTTTCAACTTGATTTACATAGATTGCACGTATCGTATGGTTCGGGAAACATTTTTGTTTTCGAAAGAGGCCAAGTATTTTTTCCTTTTTTTCAAATATCGCAGGTTGAAAGCGACACTCGCTAATGAAACTACCCGCGATATAGAACCGGGTTTCTCGAACACGTGACTGGTGGCTCACAATATTGAGGTGCAGGCTGAATATTTTTTTAACCCCGATGTTATCTGGTCGTCGACCTCTGTAATCAGGCCCGAATTGATTTCCAAGAACGACGCGCTCGCTCTCGCGACTTTTCCGTACACCAGAACCCGCTTCCTATTAATCCGCGGACGCACCTTTACAGGTGTGCGCACCCCTCCCTGTTGCCAGTCAATTAACACGTTGTCAGTCGCGCACGCGATTCACACGCAATCGTTCGACGAGATTTAAATCTGGGTTAATTACCGAACGGATTCCTCCTTCGACGTACATGTGCTCGGTTGTTGAAGAGCGATAATTGCAGATCTCTTTTTTCAATAGAAAAATTCTCCCCGTCACGACGCGTCAGTTTCACTTCGCTCTCGATCCTCCTCGTTCGATATCGACGTGTATCCGTCATTCGAAAAAAATACTTCTATCATTATTTGTTTCGTTTTTTTTTATTCGTCCCGATGAAAGGACCCGATTTCAGGTAAAAAAGACTATAATTCTCCGATTATTTGCAATCGGATAGATTGTACGCGCGCTGCCGCGCGACCGTGCAAAAATAAGCTGCTACCCGAAAACCAGGTCGGGTTTGTTAAATATTTTTTTTTCAACAGCGTTCGCTTGCAATTTACGAATTTTCGTTGCATCGTTGCGCTCGCTTTTAATTACGCTTGTATATCCACCGTTCCATTTTTTCGAAAGTTGCGTCCCTCAATTTCTTTCTTAATCTTGATCTCCTTTGTTCTCCTTTAGTAAATACAACGGGAGATTGTTTGGAAAAATCGAAGATGTTAATTCTGCAGTTTAGAAATATACAGAAAAAGGGTAGTGCGTGAAACTGAGGGAAAAGTAGATTTGCGACTAAAACGAGACGGAAATCGAAAGAAACGATCTGGGAAAATTGTTCACTTTTTTATACGCCGTTTCATTTTTTCGATCGTTGCGTCCCCCAATTTCTTTCTTGGTTTCCTTTGTTCTCCTTTAGTAAATACAACGGGTGATTGTTTGGAAAAATCGAAGATGTTAATTCTGCAGTTTAGAAATATACAGAAAAAGGATAGTGCGTGAAACGGAGGGAAAAGTAGATTTGCGACTAAAACGAGACGGAAATCGAAAGAAACGATCTGGGAAAATTGTTTACTTTTTTATCCACCGTTCCATTTCTTCGATCGTTGCGTCCCTCAATTTCTTTCTTAATCTTGATCTCCTTTGTTCTCCTTTAGTAAATACAACGGGTGATTGTTTGGAAAAATCGAAGATGTTAATTCTGCAGTCTAGAAATATACAGAAAAAGGATAGTGCGTGAAACTGAGGGAAAAGTAGATTTGCGACTAAAACGAGACGGAAATCGAAAGAAACGGTCTGGGAAAATTGTTCACGCAAAAAGATTAGTCAAAAGCGATTCTCTGTCGGTCATGCAACGTCTCGTCTGTCCGTCTCGTGGCCACGCAACTTGTAAATTTATCGGAGAAACGGAATGGCGAAAAACCGAGAAGAGCAGATAAAAAGAGAGTGACCATTGCAAAATGGAGTAGGAAGTGGTCGGAGTATCTGGGAAAGCGAGCAACAACCGGTTGCGAGGCACGCGAGAGAGTTGTTTTCCGAGGCGAAAGCTCGTTTCGCGAAATCGAGTCGGACTTTACGATCGTTGAACGTTCCACGGGATACGTGTCGGTCTGTTATTCTTTTAGAATGTTAATCGTAGTGTCCGTGACCGGTTCAAAGTTCTCGTTTCCGAAAGGGTCGCGTTTCTACGAATTAATTCCACGAGGCTTTCGTAATTGTTTTAGTGGAAGTAGCATTCGAGTCGTTAAAATATTCTTGCGAAATCGCTAGAACTTCGAGAAAGTGGTCTGCGCCATTTTTGTTTCTTAATTCTTGTTCATTCTGTGCGTTGTGATTCGTTCTTTATGAAACTTTGACCAGCATTTTCGTGGCATTTTTCTCAATAAAACAAGAAACAACACGAAACACGTAGATATCGCGAATGAAACAAGTATAATAAATATTGGTAAATATTTACAACAGGTCCACGTCCTCCGATTTTGATGAAATTTAAATATGCTATGCAGCAACACATTTTGAACAACTTTTTCCTTTTCCAATATAGGGGGGACGCTTTTAGTTTTCGAGATATTTCAATTTTTGTCTGTATTGAATTTTTCGTATTTCTACAGGCTCCACGGCAACGTAAGCCTGTCCTGGGTGTGTATTAAGCACTGAGTGGGTGCGTGTGTGCTGTCCGGCCGGCTCCTTCCACTCCCCTAGTTTCTCCCTCATCTCTACAGCGTCAAAACATAAAACAAACGCCACACCGAGACAGGCTTACGTTGCCGTGGAGCGTCTAGAAATACGAAAAATTCAATACAGACAAAAATTGAAATATCTCAAAAACTAAAAGCGACCCTCCTATATTGGAAAAGGAAAAAGTTGTTCAAAATGTCGAAATCTATAACATATTTAAATTTCATCAAAATCGGAAGACGTGGACCTGTTGTAAATATTTACCTAAATATTCTCGGACTACTATCATGTCGGTACTCATTTTTGAAAAATTTAAATAGTTCTGTCAATGAATTACCCGATGGATACTCGTGCCACCGACTTGTTTCACGACCATTTTAGGCGATGCCTGAGGCCTTCATTTGAAAGTTAACGACAGTTACTATTAATGTATCGCTGCTGTAAATGCTCAGCAACGTAGAACTATGTTGGACAAAGATTTCCACGGATTTCTGGCAGCGAGTTGGCAGTTCGTACGGTGGCTGGTACGGTAGAAAAGCCGAATTAAGCCGCTCATAAAGTGACTAACGACTTCGTGACGACTTCGTCACTTTCTTCCACCATCGTTCGTCTACCCGCCCACGCTTAGCAGTGCCTGACGTTTTATCGTGCCTCGCCGGCTTTATCATGGATTTACTTATAATACCGAACAGAGATCTCTGGCGCTGCGTTTAATCGGCGACCGTGGCCGGTGGAAAAGAAAGAAAAAAAAAACCGACAGAGAAAAATGAACCGACACGGGAAGAAACAGTGTTCCGTCCCCGCCTTTTTGCGTCGCGTGTTCTTCAAAACGTATCCGGGGCCGATTCAGCCGGTTAATTCTTTCTTTCTTTCATTTTTATCACGACTCTGTCCGCCGGGAATCAAGCTGCGGAATAACACGATTTTTCTTGTGCGAGATTTACTATACTACGTGGGATTTATCAAACAATCCCGGTTCGCTAGCGGTCGACGAAAAATTGTGAACTCGATTTATCTTTTTTTGTTTTTCAACTTCCTTTTTCGTGATAAGAGCTTCAGAGGAAATTGGACGAAGTCGATCGACTGTGAAAATGGTTTTATAATCGATTGTATGGAATGCTAAATGAGCTGTCACGCTTTTCAGTGTTTCATTCATGAGTTTGACCATTGAAAAAAGCACGCTGCGGAATAATACAATTTTTAATATTAAATTTACTATTCTTTACAAAAATTGTTCAATATTGATGATGACAAAAAAAAAATGTCGATTGGCTTTTTCGATTTTTCTTTGGTAATAGGAATTTCAGAGAGAATTGGACGAAGCCAGTCGACTGTGAAAATTGCAAATGATTGTATAATTGATTATACGGAATGCTAAATGAACTGTCTTCCACTGTTTCCTTTGAGTCGTTTTAATCACGAGTTTATCGATTACAAGGAGCAACTTGCGGAATAATAGAATTTTTCTGTTCTTCACAAAAATCCTCCATCATTCTCGGTACAAACTGACAAACGATGAACTGGGCTTCAAGATTTTCTTTTTGCAATTAGTATTTCAGGAAAGAGAATTCAATAAAGTCGGTCGACCGTGAACATTGAAAATGGCTCCGCAATTAATTAAATGCACAGAATGTTTAAATTAATTGTCACGCGGTGTTCCGTTTGTGAGGGATACTTTGAACATTAATTATGAATTTATCCGAAATGTTGTTCCCAAGACTTGTCAACAGTAAAATCCCTTGAAGAATTTAAAAATTGTTAAGGTGTTCCGAGTACGGAACAAGGAACTCTTCTTGTTGAGGAACGTAATGAAGATAATCATATATCAAAATAATGATTGAATGAAATGGAAATTGAAAAGTTAAGAATCTAAACGTGTGTGGTACTTAAAATTTTAAATGTTATCGGCGCCAGGTTCGATCATTTTCAAAAAACAACAAATGTGCAATTATTACATGTTTCTAACGTTTCGATCCCGATGTGGATCTTTTTCAAAGAATCATTATTGCGTCTGAAAAATACTTTGAATGAATAACAATGTAAGAGCTTGTAAAATAAACGGAAACCACAAAAACTTACATGTTGTGTAAAAATTGAACAATACATTATAACAATATAGAATTTTGTATGAATACTATTTTCTCTTCATGGTGGCAGATATGTAACTGACGTGTGTGGTACGTTGTGTTCTGTGTGTTATAACTTCGCAATCAATTGTTGGAATGACGGTGCAAAGACAAAACGTCCGTCATGTTTCGTATATCCATCTTCTCATCGTTGTTAATCATTCATAAAAGTTAAGAATCAAAGCTGTATACAACGATGTACGTTGTGTTCTAGTTTTTCAATCAATTATAATGACGTCGCAATAAAAAAGGACGCCTGTCATTTTGTGTATTGATTTCGTGATCGTTGTTAATCGTTGTTATAGTAAGTTCATAAAACTCTGGTGTGTACACCAAACCATTATATACACGATTTAATCTTTGAAAGTTTGAGAATATACATTTTTCGCATGACGGCGACGCGAGCGGCTGTCAGCCTAATAATTCGAGCACCAACCGTGTTCGAGTAGAACGCGTGCTCTCGCTGTAACTCGATGGTTTTCGCTCTCGATTAGAATCTGCCTTGTGGGTCCCTCGTCGAGAACTGTACAACCCTTAAGCATGCACACGTAATTCCAGCTGGACATCCGGCGGTGCGAGGTGTTCGTCCGCTAACACGTAGATCTCTGGCTGATAGTTGAAACGACCCCGAAGAAGCGTGTGCGAATTCAGTTCTAAATAAAGATCGCTATACGCGAATGCCCGTCCCAATTTTTCACTGCTTCTTTCTCTTTTTCTCCGTCCGAGGCTATTTAGATGGCCGATAACAACCGGAGGGAGGTCTGGGTCGCGAACGAAATCGAAATCGAGCCCTCGTGTCCTCCAAAGAACTTCTTCGGGCCACGTTCAGTATTCTTTGGCACGTGAAACGATACGTCACTACCCTGACAGCACCGCATTTACAAAATAATATATTAATATGAAAAATAGATTCGACTGAAACAGATCGAACGGAAACGAGGGTCGGCAAGTCCTTTGCTTGTGCATAGGCGAGTTTTGCCATTTAAATTTCAATGAAAACCAAATGGAAAGCGTGTTTAACGTGTCAAGAATATCATTAAAATTTCTATTTCCCGTGCAACTAATTATTTTTCGATATTATGCTCCCTGCAAATGTTCCAGTAGAGCGAAGTAATTTAGCTGAAGGAACCAATGATGAAAATTTGTCACATCATTTCTTCAAAAATGTATCTTACACTTTGAGATGTTTACTTTTTTAATGATTCTAATAGATTGGGCATAACACACCCTAGTTGCACAAAAATATTAGGTATATATTTTTTTCGAATATTGGAAAAATATTTTTTGAACCACACTTTTTCATATTAGATAAATATTAGATCTAATATTGTATACATGTTCAAGAAATGTAAATTGAATGTTTAGAAAATATAAGCTAAATATTCAGAGAATAGAAAATACATATTAAAAAAATATTAGCTAAATATTTAGAGAATATAAACTAGAAATTTAAAAAATATAAAGTAAATATTAAAAAAATGTGAATATAACATTTGAAATTATATTTTTCTCGTAACATGAAATAGATATTTCCTGGATATTAAAAAAAAAAATATTGTATGTATTATATATTTGAATATTAAAAACAGATTGAATCTCTTTTTAATATTATATATGAATGTGTATACAATATTTTGTGCTACTAGGGCATGGACATGAATTCTTGACATTTATTTAATTATCGTATAAATTTGAACACCCTTCTCAATTGCATCGCAAGTTCTGTGGTCTCTTGAGGATTTGCTTCGCTCCTGTTGTGTTTCGGTATCCTCTCCGATGCGGTTGATCGCCTCGATCGCAAACCTAATCTCTTTGTTTCGCCCTCTTTCTCATAGTCCGTTGATGTTTCGCAACGTCCACGGCTCCTTCTCTGGCATTATATAGAAAAGCGCGATCCTCGCTGTTGTGTTGGCATTTGATTGGATCAGAGGGCGAGTTAGCACGAACGGTGCACGCGCCGACACGAAGAGTACAGGGTGTCGGGATCGAATAAATTATGTTGCCGCTCTTTCAACGTTGTAGCAGGCCTCGCGTACCTTTCCATATCGATGACGAGGATATACAATATTTTTTAAATGGCTACTTGATTCGCTGATAAGCGCACACGCATGGGCGAAATCAATATTTTCTTGATAAAAGAATGTAAGGTTGAAATTCTATTAAGGTTCATAAAATTTTATCAATTCGTAATAATTCTAAACAAATAATAATAATAAACTAAAAATTGAAATCATTATTACTACAGTTGTAATAAAAAGATTCACGTTCTCTTATTTTTACTCTGCGGATTTGATGCATTTATTTGTTTTATTTATTAATGCCGTAAACCTTATTTGGTTTATATAGTATACATCATATTATACATATATAGATGCAACATGAATATACAATGTCATATACATGTAACATAAATTACAACTTACAATTATTAAATGAAATTATTATAAATGGTGGACGTTAAATCCTAATCTTACATTTTTTGAGGAAGTTGAAAATAAACATTAGCGCTGTGATGTCTCGTACGCTTAGAAAAGAATTAATAGTGTAGGGAGGAAAATGTTTGCGATTGAGGAACAGTTCAAACAGGTG
Source organism: Lasioglossum morio (assembly GCA_916610235.2). Lineage (NCBI taxonomy): Eukaryota > Metazoa > Arthropoda > Insecta > Hymenoptera > Halictidae > Lasioglossum > Lasioglossum morio. Next base: position 3,180,769 of record OU744323.1, read on the forward strand.
TTCTCGTTCTGAATCATATTCTGGACTTTGCCAAATAATATGATGGAGGTCTTGTGCCTCTGTTCCACATTGATGCATTTATTTTAACCCTTAGCACTCGTGTGGCGCCTCCGAGGCGCCACTAAAAATTGCTGTACTATTATTTAAATAATTGTTTGCAGTATCAGATATGTCGGTATCTAACCAATTACTACACATTTAAGTATTGTATGAGGTATTATATCAATTTCATATTTATCAAATTTAAAAAATCATAGAGAATGGAAATAATTGTAGTTCAGAAGAAACGTTTAACCCTTAGCACTCGGCTGTCCCTTCTGAGGCACCACTAAAAATTGCTGTACCATTCTTCAAAATATTGTTTACATTATTAAATATATCGGTATCTAATCAATTACTAAACATTTAGGTACTGTATAAGGTAATGTACCAATTTCATATTCATAAAATTGCAAAAATCATAAGGTATGGAAATATTCTAGATCGGAAGAAATGTTTAATTTTCCAGTTAAAATAGCTCCGAGTGGAAAGGGTTAATTTTCGAGTTAAAATAGCTCCGAGTGCAAAGGGTTAAAAGTGTGCTATTTGACGTAGTGGAATAATCAGAAGAATTTGATATTATCAAGGTATTCTTAATTTAATAAAACTACAAAGGAGATTACTTTAAGAAAATTCTCTGATGTGTTGTCAAATCGATCAAATTTTTTGCAACTCATTGATTGCAGAGCTGTGCAATTTTCGCGCAGGAATCGCGAGCCACCCGTTGCATAGAAAACGTATTCTCGCCGTAGCCACGAATCTGTACAACCACATTCGGCACATGTAAGGCTGCAGCTTCCATTGTCATCAACCCCGTGATATCACGTGTTTCCGGAATGCATCGCGCGTATTCGCGGAATAAAATCGTCTCGGGACGAGTCAAAGACCGCGATCGTTCGCGAATCAATCTCGAGTTTCCAGCATCTCATCAACACAGAAATTATTCTTCCATACATTTTCAAGATCGGTATTGTCGAAAACAGGTGTCATAGAAAAAATGGTTACTGTCCCTATCAATTTTAATAACTCGAACAAAATGCAACAGATTAAACTTCTTCAGCGCTGTTTTATATTTTCCACGCTAATTTCCGTCGCAGTTGCATAAAACCCGCTGTCTATTAATGATTGCACATCGAATACATTTGAATAAATTACGAAGAAATAAAACGATTTGCATACCGACGATGCCGCGCACGTTTCAACGGTGCTGCTATCCGATTGGCTGTTGCAATTTCAAACCTGTCGCTTGTCGTTTGACCTGTCACCGAATTTTCGATAGATTAATTCGAGCGATATTTTTTTTCTTAGCGATACGAAGCGATCCTTCCACGCGTCGATATCGTCGCATTGAATGGGCCTCTACGCGATTATGCTAATCCACCAGCGTGGGGTAAATTAAATCCGGCAAACGTGGGAGGGGATCAAGAACCAACGACAAACAACCAAGGGTTCTCTATCGATCTCTTCAAACCGATTCCGAAGATCAGCATCATGTTTCTCAATACAACTGACAACTTTATTACCCAACGCGGCGACGAAGCAACTTAAAAACGCGCGATACACCCCTCAGGGAAATTTCAGGAAAAATCCAGAAGTACTAAGAGTATCGCGCGAGTAAGCAGAAGGGGTTTAAAGAACAATGCGCCAAGAACAAAGCAAACCGCGGAGTTGCGAAGCGAGAAATAGAAGGACAAATTAATTAGCAAATGAACGTGGCGCAAGGAAACAGCGAAGACAATGTCTCCATATGATCTAACGGAGCGTTACGGTTGCAGCCATACGATTAGACGGAAATGCGATTTTCCGTGTGACGCGTTATGGTTGCGTTGGGATAAATTTTCTTTTTCATTTTTCCCGGTGAAAAGGAAAACGGAGTGTAAAATTCGAAGGTAGGGTTGAAGGTGAACAGTAAAGATATTCCATAAATCAGCCATTGTTCGGGAGGAATGAGATCTTTCGGGATTCGAATATTCTTGGGATTTTTCCTGAGGAAATGGGAATGGAAAATCGAAGAACAGTGCGGAAGAGAGGATCAAAGACGATGTTGCACATGTCCCGGTGAAACGTTATGGTGGCAACGTGTCGTAGAATGCAGATCGACGGCAAATGTGATTTTTCAGGAGGTTCGAACGGAAGAATTTTTCTTTGATTTTTCCCGGGTGGAGGGAAATGAAAAATCGAAGAACGAGGCTGAAGCTGCGGGGTTCGAGCTGGCTGGGTCTGGGCTGGTTGCAGGGGAGCCAGGTGGTGTTACGGCACAGGACCCACAGGTCGAAAACATAGGCGAGCTGGAGAGAGAGAAAGAGGACGGGAGAATGGGAGGGAAGGAGCGAGGAAGAGATGAGGAGGGAGAGACACAGGGTTGACTGGGAGGAGGCAGGAGAAAGAGAGGGAGGATGGCAGGGGTGGTTATATATAGAAACGTGCCCCGGGCATCGATCGACGGAGCCTGGGAGTCCAGATTCGACACTGTTCCCCAGCACAGCCTCCGTCTGAATTAGATAGAGCTTACGATCCATGCGTCCTTCCGGTGCTGTTATCCTTCTCCTCTCTGTTCTATAGTCTACCTTCGCTTCTATCGCTGTTACCGATTCTAATCGACGCGAAAACAACCCTCGATTACGATCGATCACGATTTCCCGACGATTTCACCGGCCACTCGGTGTGCATCTTCAACGCAATCAAGCTAAAATTCATTTGCAACCAGCGAACGTCTATTCTATTTTTTCTTCTGCGATTTCTTTTTATCCCTGACAGACGATCCTTGCAAAAAGAATTTTACAAGATTGCTGTATATCGTCACCGGACAATCTGTACGTAGAACTGCAGCGAGTACAGTTTTATATGTGCAACTCGAACGAGTAGAATTTCAAACGCGTTAAACGAAATTGCAAAGTGTTGAATGATATATGTATTCGTTCTGGACGGAAACAGGCATCTTGCTTCTCTACGGTAGCATGAAACATGAAAATGTATAAAACCGTTCCGAATATCTCGGGAAATGTTTGTAACCGTTCCACCGCATAAGCAACTAGATTTAGCCAGCTAGAATTTCAACGAATGCAGACGACTTGGAGTCTGCCGTGCGTAGACTTGGCGTCAGACAATGGCGACAGTCATTCGGTCGAAGTTGTTACGTTTAAAAATTTTCTCGAACTATCAACGAAGATCCTTCGAAGCCGTTTCGTTCTGTACAACATGAAAGCCGGAAATGTGAACGATTGCTTTAATAAAAAGAAAATGTTACTCGACATTTGAAACCAGTCCACTGCATAAGCGATTCATCATTCGGAAAGTGCAACTAATCGTCGAAAAAGTGCAACTAATGCACTAGATTCGCCTTCTGAAAACACACACACAGACACACACGCGCACACAGTAGCTTAGCTGGCGTCAGCCATTCGGTCGCCACCTAGAACGCAATCGCGGTAAACGGGTCGAGGAAAGTTATGGCAGTCTGGGACCGAAATCGTCTGAATCGAGTCTAGACTGGCAACCATTCCACGTGTCGTCGGTGGCGGGTCGGGATTTCCTTGTTGTACCCGGGTTGAGGGACGAGGGATCGCTCTTGTCCCGTTGCACCACCGCACCACGGTCGCATCGATGCATCGATGCACCGATGCACCGCGGCGATGATGCACTCCGTGGCCGGGTTCTACCGGAGCAATCGAGGCAAGTGCAACGACACGGCTGCGCTCGGAGCGATCGCGGGGGAGAGTCTGCGACTTGTTGCATCCCCCGGAAAACCGTAGCCGGATTGTACGCTCTGTTTGCTCACTCGCCCATGCCGCTGCCTATGCCCCGGATATATTGATTTCGGCATTGATTCGTTCGGCGTACTGTTTACCTTGCGACCAGCCTTTCGAATGGTTCCGAAAATAACTATGTAAAACAGTTATACATATTAATATAATTTTATTCCGACATGATACATAGAAAATTATTACGAGTTGTACAACTGTCAATCTAAAAAGCTGAATCGGCGGACACCTATAAAAGAAATCTGCAATATTGTTTATAATAAAGAAAATCGATGGAATTATTTTACATCAGCACTTTCTACTCGTAGAGAAGAAAACTATTTTTAATGCTTCATGAACAAAGAGTTATCAACAGTTTTTATAAACTTTGACTGTGTGTGTTGGCTTTTAGATTTTAGATAACAAATGTTTAATGTTCTCTGTTACACGAACCCTTTAGGGAACTGAGGATCCGTGAACTATAAATGCGTTGGACTTGCGTGAAGAAAGAAGGGAGAATTTGTCGGGAGTCGGATATTTCGAATAGGTTGAAGTCAATTGTTCCACCCGCGTGATACGGTTCACAGAAACACTTTATTTGCACTGAGGCTACGGAGGCGTTTAGTCCCGAAAGAACAGCTTCTCGCAGGGGAGAGTGTTCAACTCGTTCTCTCGCAGGGGAGAGATTACCGATCTATTTCGAAACGTGCTCGTAGCTGTTATATAAAATTCGCGTGTTCTCGCAGAGGAGGTTACAACGGAACAGTTGTTATTATTACGGCTGGGGGTCCTATTTACCGGAATCGATAGGTGTCCCCACCACGCTCATACACGGGAGTTCACTCGAGGTGTCTAATTGTCGCGTCAGCGACGAGGCATCAAGGGGGGGGGGGTATTCAAGACAACAAGTATACCGAATATCGTTAATCGTGTCTAACATTCTCGGAGCTAAGGTTCAATCAATTACTACTGAGAAATTAAAGAACAATTTTTCAGATTATCAAATAATCATCGACAGTGTCTTGACAACAAGCATTGACGACACACGTACAACCCGTGTACCACGATGTCCATATTAAAGTATTGAATCACATCAAACACAAACGCAATGCAAATACATCTTGAAAAGGATTCAAACTAGAATCGAAACGTCGATGATTAGTTGATAATCTGCAAAATTGTTCTTTGATTTCTCAGTAGTAATTGATCAAACCGTAGCGTCGAGAATATTAAACATTTGTTATTAACAATAATACGATCTATGTAAGAGATATATTTAGATTGTAGATAATGGCAGATCGTTTCGAGTGGTACATACAAAAAGAACGAATAAAATTTGTTAAGTTGACGCTTCGTTTTCGGGGAAGAGTCAATTTTGTAAATTGGTTTCGCGAGCTCTCCAGTATTCCCAGGAAGTAGAATTGATTGGTTATGGTCAGACACGCGTCAGCGAACCTCGATTTTACGCGTAGCCGCAGAATTGTCAATCCTTCGATTTCCTAAAAAAGCGAAGCGTTATTCTTACGAATAGAATCTAGTATTATTAGATTATTTGTAGACAAGGATTTGTCTACTATTTAAATCGATTTCCTAAAAAAGCGAAGCGTTATTCTTACGAATAGAATCTAGTATTATTAGATTATTTGTGAAGAATTTGTCTACTGTTTAAAACGATTTCCTAAAAAAGCGAAGCGTTATTCTTACGAATAGAATTTAGTATTATTAGATTATTTGTGAAGGATTTGTCTACTTTTTAAAACGATTTCCTAAAAAAGCGAAGCGTTATTCTTACGAATAGAATCTAGTATTATTAGATTATTTGTGAAGGATTTGTCTACTGTTTAAATCGATTTCCTAAAAAAAGCAAAGCGTTATTCTTACGAATAGAATCTAGTATTATTAGATTATTTGTGAAGAATTTGTCTACTGTTTAAAACGATTTCCTGAAAAAGCGAAGCGTTATTCTTACGAATAGAATCTAGTATTATTAGATTATTTGTGAAGGATTTGTCTACTGTTTAAAACGATTTCCAATAAAATACTTGGTGTGCAGATCACCTCTTTCGGATGAGTTGTTCTCTCGAGCGTTCGTAGACTATTTTTCTGGAACGAAAACTGTCTTGGTGGTGGATAGGTTAATAATCTCGAAGGGTTGATGTTGCTCTCATAGTAAAGCCTCACCACAGGCAATAATTCTACGATGAACGAGGTCGGTCTTCCCTTCAGGAAGCTCGTTTTGCTTCGCCGGAAGCAGTTTTCCCAAAGGAGCAGCCTTCTCGGCGCGTCATTCTTCAGTTTTACAAGGCCCAGGTTTCGAAGATCTCTGCTCTGCTCCAACACGTTACAAAGAGCTTTCCCTCTCTCTCCCACTATCTTTATGAAAATCACCGTTGAAGTGCTCGAAGATCTTTGGTCCGGGTCAAAGAGTTCGGCCCAAGCGTATTTCCTCTTGTTTTTGTTGTTCCACGGGCTGAAAGTTCTTTGGGATTCTATAAATTAGTCTCTCGTTGAACGCTGTCAGAAGATTGAGATCCTTTGACGTACGTGCGCTGCAATATCCCGTGTTTATTGGCGTTCCGCGGGAAACTTTTATCGAGTTAGCGCACGCGGAAACAAAGTGCTTGCTCGGGGACACGGCTGCTCTTGCTTGGATCGTACTAGAAAAATTGACGATGAGCTGGAAATCCGAGGCTTCGTACAGAACGTAACAATCTGAAATGCTTCTCAAACGTGAGAATCCTCCATTCGTGCTGTTAGACGAAGGTGCCGTTTTTCGGAGTTGAGCCCGAACGAAATTGAAAGATTTGAATCTTCCTGGATCGGTCCAGAAAAATTGTTGATCAATAAAAATATTCACATAAGTTAGAAATAACCCGCTAACTGCATGCAACAGGATGTTAACATCAACATGTGTTCACACTTGGTGAACCATCGATGTATATCGCTGAGGAATAAGCATTTGTATGAAAATTACAGTAATGTAACATAATGATCGAACCATGGCGTCGATAATAAATTAACTGAGTCATTAAAAACATTTACGCTCGATAATTGAATACCTATAAAACTAAACAAACTAAAATGGCACCTTGCTTAAGATTTTGGTTAAGAGTCATCAAGAAAAAAATTCTCATTTTTATTTAATTAAAGTATGAGAGCAAAGTTGAAGAGATTAGGTTTGCCAGAGTGCCCGCGAACGATCGAAAGTCCCCTGATTCCCAGGGGCGAAGTAGCCCAAGATTGACATTCGGTTACTATGTATAATTAAGAAAAATCAATAACCAACCTGCCGGGCTCGTTTCGCCCGGAACCCACGGAGCAGCGGTAGCTTTAATTTCCGGGGTTCGAATTTTTGTTTATTAAGTTTTTGATTGTTTGTTTAATTAATTCGGGCTTATCGCCGAATCCCGGTGTTTCTCATTCATTCTCCGACGTGAGAGGATTGAATCTTCGTCGGGGATATTTAATCGGAAACAATCGTTTCAATGACGGTGCTTTTGTTATCCGTCGTTATTTTCAATGCACGCGTTGATTGTTATCTTGATCATTGACAATATTTGTATAGATTTGTCCAGTTATTGTCATACACGATATTGCATATGTGTTATTTATTCTTTGGAGATTTCGATATTGTTAATTCAGAGACATTTTTATCAGCAACTGGATCGAATTTGTTTATTTATTTATAGTTACTCTTGAATTGTTGATAAAATAAGATAGAGACGGAGAGAAACAGAGTTGGATAGACATGGAGAGACACTCAGACACACAGATTTAGAGAGGGAGAGAGAAAGAGCATTGTAATCGAATCAGCGAGCAATTTCGCGTCGAATACGCATCCCACCTGGGCCTGTTTCGAGGGAGAAGCTCGCGTCAAAGGTTTCATTACTACGCGCCGCTTCCCCGTGCAAACACCGTTTTCGTTCGACTCCATTAGGCTCGGCGAATTTAACGCGGCCCCACAAAGCCGTCTCCGAGTTTCTTCTCTGTGTCCAAGAGGAGGCTTGCAGTTTCCAGCCACCGAGTGGACATAGTCTCTCCTCTCTCTCTCTCTCTCTCTCTGCACGCATCCCAATTCTCTCTTTTCTCCACGCTCTCTGACTTCAAACTACCTTTTATCTTCACTTTACCCTATGAACTTTGTCAATCACTTCCGTAGACTGAAATTTCAACTTTTTCTAATACATTGGATCCTTTTCTTCATTCTCTCGTAATTCTTGTAATGTTATCAATATTTGCTTTCATTATTTATCCTGGGATGTGACTTGATTGAACGTGTAAAGGCAGATCGTGGCGAAACGATTGGATCGAAACTCAATCAAAGTATGATCGAAATACGACTCAAATACAATTTAGTATGACTTAATACGATTCATTACTACTCATTACTGTTCAATTGAATCGTTCTTTCTGTGCATTTTAATACCTCCAGTGCAGATGAAAATTAGAAAATAATTCTCGGTGCTGTACGAGAGATTACTTTTATAAATTTTTGTTGGCACCGTCCACGTTGTCGAGCGAGTGCAGGCCGCGCGCTCGGAAAAAGAAGATCGTCTCTCTTGATCTCTTTTATTAGGTCTCGCTGGGACACGATATTAATTAAACGTCGTGTCTATTGGTCAAAAGCGGATTCCATCTTGCAGCGTGGGCGCGTGGGTGTGCTCGTTCACCAGGACGCTCTTGATCCTTTTGACGACGCTCGGTTTTGGCGAGCACACGTGCCGTTGAAATGTGGTCTGCGCACAATTTCGACGAGAGCGAACCAGCCAACCGTCAACCGACTCTCCAATTCTATCCGGTGGTCAGGTTCTTTTCGTCATTTTCGCGGACCAATTTGCGTATCGAACCATTCGGTATACACCTGATCTGCTAAATACCTTTCGCGATATCGAACAATTCCTTTTCTTTACATAGCAAAAATATATTAGGTTATATATATATTGTTCCGTCACACAAGTAGATACAAACAACGTGATCATCTATCTGTTCATTAACTTTTCAATATTGTTCCGTCACACAAGTAGATACAAACAACGTGATCATCTGTTCATTAATTTTTCAATACTGTTCCGTCACACAAGTAGATACAAACAACGTGATCATCTGTTCATTAACTTTTCAATATTGTTCCGTCACACAAGTAGATACAAACAACGTGATCATCTGTTCATTAACGTTTCAATATTGTTCCGTCACACAAGTAGTTACAAACAACGTGATCATCTGTTCATTAACGTTTCAATATTGTTCCGTTACACAAGTATATACAAACAACGTGATCATCTGTTCAATAACTTTTTAATATAGTTCCGTCACACAAGTATATACAAACAACGTGATCATCTGTTCATTAACTTTTCAATATTGTTCCGTCACACAAGTAGATACAAACAACGTGATCATCTGTTCATTAACTTTTCAATATTCGATATCTACTTATGGATTAATTAATCCAATGAATCGCATTATCACAAAATCATGCACTATTTATAATCGTATTGATTTTGTTCAGTGATTCTTTACAAAATTTTCAAATGCAACTACGCAGGATTATATGATAATACCATATCGATTGTACCATTATTTAAGTTTTCTTTTTGTGCACGTCCCTTCTTTGTTATTACACGAGTAGTATTGTATCTTTCTCTTTTTTTTTTCTTTCCTTTGATATTGTAAACACTTATGTAAAACGGCTTCAATCCGTCTATAAAAAATAATAATAATAACAATAATTATTTGAAGTTGCACGTGCAAAATTTTGCAATCTTCTCCGAGAAAATAACGAATGCAGATGTTTCGACTAGAAATTAAAAATAGAAGATAGTTGTAGCTGAAGGAATTCACGTTGCAGCTGAATAGTCGAACGAAATAATAAATATTGGCCGATGGTATTTAATGGTAGGGATGCCGGCAGGAATTCCGCAGCTTCGATTTTTCGCGTAGAATGCTGACGCTTTATATGCAGTCCGGTGCACGCGAGCTTCCGTCGACGTCGCGTCTCCGACGACGATCCTTTCGTCTCCGGCGCGCATGGAATTTCGGGAAGTGAAAAATATTCGATCAACCAGTTCCGTGGAATATATTTCCCTGTATTCGCGCGTCGATTTCCAAACGAACGGCTCTTTTCAGGATCGAGGATCCTGCAGCGTCGGGCTTTCGAGAGAGGATCGAGCGATAGACAACCTTCCCGAGAACCTTTCAGGATTCACTGGTCAGACTGACCCCTCCGTGGAACGATCAATTTTTCCTCTCGGAAGGTTCTCAGTTTCATCTTTGCCGGGGTTTTAACCCTCGACACTGATCCGATCGGAACTAGTCGGTTTTCCTTTCGCTTACCGGGAGATTTGTGGAATTTACCGAAATTGTTTGGCTGATTCCGAACGGTCCATCGATCGGATGTTTACAGTGGTATCACAGGATTAACGTACGATTATCGAGATCGTTGTTTAGAGCTGCATTTAGTGGGAATTATTCGAGATTCGATACGTATAGGTCATTTAGTGGGAAGCAAGTATCATTGAAAATATTTTTTACAACAATTCAATCAATGTTTCTACTACAATTTTTATTACGAAAAGAGTGAGTACTGTGAGGTCATTTGAAACAATTTTTTTCGTTGCGATAATGTCAGACGGGTCCCTCTCATTGGTCCGTGTTTTTCGTCGATATCTCTTGACAAAGCTAAACATTTTCGTAAAGGAAAAAGTTGATTCAAATCACTCGAAGAGAATCACTCCTAGTAGCACAAAAATATTGGATATACAATATTTTTTTCGAATATCGGATAAATATTTTTTGAGCCACACTTTTTCATATTAGATAAATATTAGATCTAATATTGTATACATGTTCAAGATATGTAAATTGAATGTTTAGAAAATATAAGCTAATATTCAGAGAATATAAAATAGATATTCAAAAAATATTAGCTAAATATTCAGAGAATTTGAACTAGATATTCAAAAAATATTAGCTAAATATTCAGAGAATATAAACTAGATATTTAAAAGATATAAGCTAAATATTCAGAGAATATAAAATAGATATTCAAAAAATATTAGCTAAATATTCAGAGAATATAAACTAGATATTTAAAACATATAAGTTAAATATTCAGAGAATATAAACTAGATATTTAAAAAATATAAAGTAAATATTAAAAAAATGTGAATATAACATTTGAAATTATATTTAGAAAAAAATATTTTTCTCGTAACATGAAATAGATATTTCCTGCATATTTAAAAAAAAATATTTGTTACTCAATGTCAAATAAATATTGTATGTATATTCGAATATACAGATTGAATCTCTTTTTAATATTATATGAATGTGTATACAATATCTTGTGCTACTAGGGAGCTTGTTCAATGATATACAATTTATGATTAAAAAATTGAGTAACAGATGTACGAAAGTTTACATTTCAGTAGATCCGATGTTAATGATTGCAAAGTTGAATGCAATAGTTTCCAAAGTTGGCGTTATTAAATTGTTACAAGATAGAAAACGAGAAGTGGCGCAACACGGGGATAGAGAAACTTGCGGAAAGAAAAAGATCCGGCGCCGTTCCGAATCGCGATGGGATTCGCGAGGCAGCGGGAACAGTTTTTAATTGAATCTCGAGGGGTTAGGAGAGGAGGGGAGGGTGACTGCCGCACAATTTCACGTAATTAGAGCGAAGAACCGGTTCAACGATCGTTCGGGGCGTGCGTTGCACGTGCCGAATTTGCATACAGAGCCTGTTGAATAGATAATCGACAATTTCCCTGTGTAACTTCGTTACCGTTGTTTCGAGACTCGCGTGCACGCGAACGCGCGACCGTCAAAGCGGAGAGCGCAAAGGCGGACACACGCGCTCGGATGGATGAAATTTTCATGCGGAACGACCGGGGCTCTCTTGTCTCCTAATTGTTTGAAAAATCCCTAGCAACAAGGGAAGATGGAGATACGGACACGATAACGAGGCTCGATAAGCAGATCCACCGATAACTCCTTTAAATATTCGTCGCGGAAAACGACGCGACCCGAGGCACAAGGAACCGAACCAGCAACTCAGCCAGCAACTGAGCCTAGCAACAGGTGGAGCCTGGAATTCGAGCTCGTCGTGGACCAACGGGCAAGAGCCAGCCCGCGAGTAATCGATAGTAATTATCCACTCGCTCTCGCGCGTAAATATTCTCGCAAAACACAAACCAGCAACCCTCACTCTCTCTCTCTCTCTCTCCCTCTCTGTCCTACTAGCCTGTTGCCTGTTGCCTGTTGCCTCGCGGAACAGTTGTCTCCATTACTACTAAATCGGATATCTTCTCGAAGTGTGCTACCCTTTGTCAAATGATACAGCCCCTTTATTAGCCGTTCTCTTAGCACTGGCTCGACATGAATCCGTGTTACATGATGATCTTGCAAAGCAGACTACAACGAAGTGTATCCGGTTGTTGAAATATTATTTAGTTAACGTTATATTAGTTCAATTTAGACCAGCATGGAACTCAGTAAATTACAGTCTTAAAATCGTTCTTTTATACATAGCAAACGCAATGCTCCTGAAGATGATCCAAATCCGGATCGAAACGTCGAGTAAAATTTAATTATTGCAAACTTGCTGTGTTTCGTTTATCATTGGTCGAATCTGTGCGCCGAGAACACATACATCATTTATAGACAACGTTATACTTGGAAAAAATCATGTCAGCCGAGTAGAATAATTCTATTGTATATATCTATTGTCTATTCAATCATTCTTGACTGTGTTCTGGTGGATATTTTTCTGGCATCGATGAATACTGCGTTCATTTTATCATCATTGGTTTCAACGCGTTTATAGAATCGAAAAATACCGTTTCATTATCTTGGACTTATTAAAATGATTAACAATAGAACTACCGAGCACTAAACGCAGTTGGCATACATTGCCTTCTAATAATGACAATATGGCATTTATTTAGATTTCGTACAGGGGATATTTAAATATGTACTTCAATAGAGAAGTTTACTAAAAAAATTTCTCACCAAAAACATATTTATACTTTTAATATTTCAAATCGACAAAAAATTGGCATTAGTCATTTTGACTTGTCCGGTAGTTCTAGTGTTAAGAGAAGTATTTGTATATATAGATGTACATATCTTTTGAGAATTTTTGTTTCTTGTTAGCCAGAATGAATCTCAGGTGCTAGAAAACAACTTTGTAAAATTTGTATTCTAAAATCGGACATTTCACGTGCACCAATCTAATGCATCGACAGTTTTGGACACTTTTAATTTCCGTACGTCTTTTGAATTTCGCCAAGACGTTGTTGCTTATTTATTGTCAAGTGATTCGTGTGGATATTTGATCAGTCGTTGGTAGCCATCGGACGTCTCTGTTACGTGGGACACTCTTTAACTCGGTTTTATCGAGTGATGGATTCGTCGGGGTTGAAAAGGAAGCTCGCGCCAGAGATAATACCAGGGAAACGAGAAGAAATGGTTTTTCCCGTGGACTACCTACTTAAAGCAATAACGGGAAATACGATTCCTCTCGGTTAGAATAACTTCTCCGGTAGAAATCCTGACCGAAGCAGAACCGGAGAGGCGGTTCAATGGGACGACTGCGAGTAAATTGGACGGCTCTGTTTCCGAGCGTTTCCTTTTTTTTCTCCCCCCCCTTCCCCATCCCTGTTTCTAGATCGAAGAGGATCCCCGCTGGATCGGACCACCGTCGAGCGTGTTAATTGACCTTTAATTAAATTATCCGTCTCCGGATCCTTTCCGCGTCCGTCGCTCGATCGACTGGCCCCGTTCTGCCTCGAGAAATCCATCGAACGATTGGAATTGGACGAGGATTGTTCTAAGACATTGTTAGGTCAACGCAAGACTCGTTTCTTCTCGTTACGATTTTCTAGCTGACATTATACTCGATTGTCCAACTAATCTCAACTTTCTTCTCTGTTGAAAAGACATCTGGTTCACGAGCTTGTCGCGTGGAATTAATTCATTCGCCAGGTATAACATTCAGAAACAATTTCTTCAAACAGACTCGTGATTTCGAACAATATTTTTTTGTGAAAACAGATAAAGTATTAATGATTTCGGCGCAACGGTTCGATCAATTAAACACGATAAAGTGATGATGTGTCGCGTAGATATATTATTGTATTAAAGTTGGTATTATGATTAGAATAAAGATTTAAATCGATTAGAGATGGGAATGCGTCCGTCGATTGTATAATGCGGCAAGTTCAATTAAAAGAAAGACATAGAACGATCGTTGTTATTAAAATAAATGAGTTGTGTTGTCAATGTTCTCGTGATATGCAAAGACGTGATATATTATTAATGTTTGATTAAAATGTTCATACGATAAATATATATATATTATATACATTAAATGCTGTATATTTATTAAACGTTTAACAACGTAGAGCTGAGTATCACAACATAAAGCAATCTTACAAATTAATTTAAACGTTCAACGTTTCGATCCTTATGTGGATCATTTTCAAGAAAGAAGAAAAACTGCGTTTGCTTTATGAAAATTTTAACATAGATATTTGGTTTTGTGACACATGCTATTACTAGGTCGTTACACAGGTTACCGAGGCACATTTATCTGTTTTAACAATCTTACGATCGATACCATTAACAACAATTATTTTTGCGGTCCACTGAAAGCACAGCACATCGAATAAATGTATGCTTCATGACCGTTTCTGGGAGTTGTTCGAGAAATGCTAGATCTAATAGGAAAATGATTCGCAGAAACGATCCGACGTTAATAAGCGACATGGAGGAATTAGAGTCAGTGGAGGCAGATTGCCGGCTCGAAACGAAAATAAATTACTAGAATTTCGAGAATGGTATCGAGCACGTGGATCGAATAGCGGCGGATGATCCACGAATCGACGGGACCCCGATATCCGTTTAATCTCGCGTAATCTTCCGCTCCATTTTTCTAATCCGGCCTGCTGGGATGTTCCTCGAGTAATTTCCCCGGAAGACTTGGAAAATTCTCAATTACCTTCGCGGCATTACCGCGGGAATATTCTCGTTAAAGGTGCGATCTCCTTTGCGTGTCTGGACGCAGCGTTTTGTTATCCCACAACCTTTTATACTCCATTCGTCCTACTTCGTCAGAACTGCGTCTACGCCAACAAACAATATCGCATTAAGGTTGGTTCAAACTAGGTGTAGAGTTTGCCACGAATAGAATTTTAAATTATTCATTTGTTACTTATTTAGTAGTTTTTCAGTTTCTCACGCGTCCGACGCTGTCGAACGAATGAAAACATTTATTGTCTTTTATCGTAGCGGTTGTTGCATCGATTGGAACTTGTAATCGATAGTTTTATCTATGGTCGGGTCAAGTTTTACAGTGACACCGCTCGCCGTTTGTATGCGGTTACTGATAAAACAACATTTTTGTATATAGTGTTTTTAAAACCTTCAGATTTCGAATTTTACAAATTATAAAGATGCCAATATAAGAATTGATTCAACAGGATTTATTTATAGTTGAATACATATTATAATAAAAATCGTCTAAATTTTATTTTAGATTATCAGAATATTTTCTGATATGTATTCGACGGATTTTCTTGAACAATTTGGAAGACGGTATAGGCTACCGTTTCCGATGGCGATGTGACCGACGTAATTTCAACGAGAGCAACGGAAACTCGTCCCCTTGACGTTCCCCTGCTATCAACAGGCCTTATCCGTTCTCCCTGGGCGATAAGGAACCGTTCAGATAAGAAAAATCGATACGCGGCACCCGTTAAATACACCTCGTGACTGTGGCTGACTTATATCCGGCATTTACTACTGGCCGGCAGCTGTTCCGCACGCCGACTCGTTCCACTGAAATGGGAAATCGACACGAGACATGAAAAATCCTAAAGCCATGCTCGTTTTTCGAAATTCACATATTCTCGAGTTCTCTGGTTTTCAGCAAATCCTAACAGATCGATCGTGTTCCCGAAAAATTCGCGGGGAGGAATATCACTGTTCGCTGGACAAAAAATTCATAAGTTAGGACAAATATATTTACTCACGATGGTGTATAACAAATCGTGCGTTTAAATATTGCGAAATTGTATTCAATACCCGCTCTACAATGTAATACGGTTTTCCAATAAAAAAAATTAACTTAATGTCTATAATCATAATATGAAGAAATGAATTTTTGTTAGTTACAACTGTGATGGAAAATTTCTAGTCAAGTTTTAACTGTAAAGCTAGAAAAGATCTGGTAAAGATTGCGTTAAAAAAATTTCTATTTTGCAACATCCACAGTGTAGTGGTCGGTCAACAATTTTCTTATTCAACATATGCGGCGAAAGGATTGGAAAGTGTAGGAAGAGATGGATTCCAAATAGATTTTCGAGGCTTATCCCAGGCTCGCAGCATCGTGCCGACAGAAAACGTTGCGTTTTACAAAGGACGGAACGCGGCGAGCACGGCGAGGCAATATTTTCACTGTACTCGACGGTTCGCAGTTTTTTTTCGCTCAGACGACGACGACGACGACACGCGTCCGTTGTCGCACCTGGATTCCGGTCACGTATCTCGAACGCGGTCCATAATGAAACGCTTCGGCGGAGCGAGGATTCGCCGGAGGAAATCGCTAACGGCTCAGAATAAATCAAAATCACCGTCGATCCAGATTTAATTCGTCGCCTATCTCGATCTCGTTTTCCGGCCGCTGATCTTGGGCCGCACTTTGTTGCGCGATTTTCGTTTCTCGCTAAGATTCTTCATTCTCTCTTTGTACTTCTTCTAGGATTATCTGTTACTAACATACATGGTGGTCCACGCAACTTGCACACCTATAATAACTTTTAAATGTTATCGGCGCGTTGGTTCGATCAATTAAATACTTTAAGACACTATTTGCAAAATATCACAACATTTTATCTCGACGTTTCGATCTAAATTCAGATCATTTTCAAGAGATTAACAAAATAACATTGTGTCTGTAACGAAACAAAAGAAAATTATTTTAGTTTATATAAGAAACCCAAAAAACGTTTATACAATGTTTGAATTTACCGCCTTATATTGATATTGGCCAATAGATCGATATCTGATCAACCATTGGTTTCCTGAATGTCTATACGTTTTCCTTACATTTAACTCTCTTCACTACCAATATGACTGTCCAGGCAGCAACATGTGGGTCATTTATATATTAATTTCTCTAATTTAAAGTTTGTTTTGTGACACTGCGCAAGTGAGTAACATTTTGGTTATTATAATATGGTTCTTCGTTTTTTGGGTTTCTTATATAAACTAAAATAATTTTCTTTTGTTTCGTTACAGACACAATGTTATTTTGTTAATCTCTTGAAAATGATCTGAATTTAGATCGAAACGTCGAGATAAAATGTTGTGATATTTTGCAAATAGTGTCTTAAAGTATTTAATTGATCGAACCAACGCGCCGATAACATTTAAAATTTTGCTTAAAGCTTATTACGATCGCTATACATATAACCGTTACGTATAATAACTGTTGGAATTTATTTAAGGACAATTTGTCAAAAATAATCTACTGTTACTTAGTAGGTACATTCGGTTCTTTGTATCTCTCAAGCGCGTATATAAATGATACATTGTATCTATGCTGTCCGCGTCATGGGACCCTCAACTCTCATTTTATTTGAGAACGTCATCTGGTTTTTCAAGAGCGCTCCTCACTTCATTCGAGTTTGTCGAATAGTAAAGACGTGTCTCACAACGTGCCTTCTAAGATATATTTTACTTTGAATAAAATCTGTTTCTTACACTAATAGATTCTAGTTTTATATACCCATATTCCAACAATAACTTCCAAAGTATGCGTTGCACAAAAATGTTTTGTATACAGAAGTTGCATGGTCTGAAGGGATACATTATGTAGTGTATGTATTTTTTTTACAGGTGAAAGCGTGTCGGAGATTTGAAGGTCGACTTTGTTTTTTTTAAATGGAATGCTATATTTTTTATACCAAAATATGGAAGAATGTTAAATGCTGAGTAAGAAAGTATTGACCTTCATTAGTCCTAAACCTAATAATTAACGAGTAATTGCACTTTATTTCCTGAACATTTTCTTCGCGTAATATCAAGTTAGAAATTCAACCTTATCACAGAATTCCGCAGGGCAGCTGGATGTTTACGTGACAACGTTTATAAACGTTTATGTAACATCTGTATACAAAACTTTTTTGTGAAACGCATACTTTGGAAGTTATTATAGGTGTGCAAGTTACGTGGACCACCCTGTACATTCGTGTTTTCAGCACATTGGTTCGATCATTGGTGTCATGGAGTTTTAAAATGTTTAAAATATGTAGGTATCTGTTTAAATATTTTAATGTGTTGCTGTCTGTTGGAACGGAAAACATACAACTGCACGTCTTCCGTTGTTTGACTCGAGGGAGCTCGGGAATCTTCGGCGCAAGTCGGTTGCCGGGTACGCGAGCGTTGGCGCGAAGAGGTTTTGTCTTTTGTCGTTGATCAATGGAGAAACACGTGTAATGCCTTCATGGCCAGTATTATTAATAAACGCTCTTTAGTTGTTAACTGTTAATTGCAGTGCATTGTTTAATTGGCCTCCATAGCAATCCTACACTGTCAATCGATCGTCGGTGACCAGCTGATCGTCTGCTGCTGGTTGCCATTACGAACCGACGATCGATTTGCTATTAACAACCGATATTCGACTGTAAAATAACAGTCTTTAACGAATTGCATTATGTAATGAACCGTTATTGAATAAACAACCATTTAAATAAACCTCCTACAAATAGTTTATTCACTTAGCAAGTATGTGTATCTTTTGTACTTAAAACATTTGGAATTATTGGTTTTTG
This sequence comes from Lasioglossum morio, assembly GCA_916610235.2. NCBI lineage: Eukaryota > Metazoa > Arthropoda > Insecta > Hymenoptera > Halictidae > Lasioglossum > Lasioglossum morio. The sequence goes on from OU744323.1 coordinate 3,199,385, forward strand.
TGTTGAACATAATATATATTAATTTAATCATTTTTACAGACGCAATTATACGAAAAATCTTTTTTCTTGAAAATAGTCTAAATGGTTGACCGAAACGTTGAAAAATTTTTTGTGTTAATTTGCAAAATTGCTTAAGTAGTAGTATTTGATCGAACCAGTGCGCTGAAAACGTGAATATATGTTATTAACAATTTGTCGATCGAGATCATGGAAACAATTATCTGTGACGTTTGTTACACGAGTTTTATTGTCGGACAAAATAAAAATGTTCTACATTCATTGTTGGAAACGGGAGTGAAATAAAGATTGATTTCGTTTCAATTTTTTCTGGAAATCGAGGCTCATGAGCGTCTGAATTTTTTCTGTTAGACTTAGAGTGGCCGATCGTAGATCGTAATTCGCGTCCCGCCAACGAGATGCCCGGAATCTCGTTACTCCGGAGAATTTTGCCCGCTTAAATGTCCCGTAACTTCGAAGAGGCAGACGAGAGGACGATGGAAGAATATCTCCGGCGAAGTTCCATCCGCGTAAACTAACGCGAAACTTCACGGCGGAAGTTTCACCGCGACTCGCGTCATCCTCGAACACTGTCGGCGAGAATAGCAAAGAAACTTGACCCTAACGGCACTAACGCCGACGCCACTCGAGCATTCGATAAACTTTCAATAAGCCGGCTAACGGACCCGGAAACTGCGATTGCAGTTTCACGACAGAGAAATTGCACGGGTCAGTGGAATCTTTGCGCGTGGTTACTGCAAAAAATTATTCGATCGAACGAATCAAACGGCCATGTAATTAGACTGCGGATATTTATGCACAATAAAAGTGTGCATCCTGTGTGGGTAACAAGTAAAAAGTTCTTCCTTTAATCATTTCAATCAGTTTAAAATAACGCTACAGAAAATGCGCCCTTCCGGAGACCCGATCACGTGTAATTATAACTCTTCTTTATCGATCTAGATAGTCTTAATTTGCCTGAGAAAGACACGTGCCTTTACGCTCCGTATATAACGTCCTTATTCTTCTTTCTGCTCCTTAGAAAAATACGAAATAATCGTGGAAATAGTATCACTCCGCTATTTACAAGAAACTTGTTTTGTCAGAAATAGAAACCAAAGAAAGTTGTCATTTAATTATTTGAACAAGATGAAAATGATACAGCAATGTGAGAATATTTTTTAACCCTTTGCACTCGGTGCTATTTTAACTGGAAAATTAAACATTTCTTCCGATCTAGAATATTTCCATACCTTATGATTTTTGCAATTTTATGAATATGAAATTGGTACATTACCTTATACAGTACCTAAATGTTTAGTAATTGATTAGATACCAATATATTTAATAATGTAAACAATATTTTGAAGAATGGTACAGCAATTTTTAGTGGTGCCTCAGAGGGGACAGCCGAGTGCTAAGGGTTAATCCGTTCAACTCCCTTTTCTATTTTACATTCTACCTATAGTCAATTTAATTGTAAATACATAAAATCTGTAAATACATAATCATATGTCTGTAATCTCTTCCGAGATTGGATGACAGAAATCCGAACGATACCAATGACCACTGACGGTAAATTGGAGCATTTATCCTTTCGTATTTGTTTAGAAGTCTCTTCGAATGTTAAGTACTATCCACGTACTCTTTAACTCCTGATACTATTCCTGGCTGATAAATTCGCGAATTAATGTCTGCTCGATGTGATAAAAAAAACAAAAACGAGGATTTTCCACTGGCGAGTATTTTCTGTCGATCGTTTAATATCCGTGACTCTAGCGCAGAACAAAGCCAATATCTTCTTCCATCGAATAAACGACGATAACCGAGGCGAAACAATTTTTGCTAAAATTTTATATACTCGGATAACGTATAAATCAATATGCACATTGACAAATGGACGTGGAGAACTTGAAATGGCGATTGTTTCTAGGGCGAAACGTCAGTTGTCTTTTATAAAATGCAAAACAATTCGCAAATCGACGTGAACAACTTTAAAATGCAAACTGACGTCAGCGAGGTGTTTTATAAAATAGTGGGAGAGAGGAATTTTCGCGTAAATTTTGTAAACTCGTATAAAACATAAATCAATATGACGATTGACAAATGGATGTTTGATACTTGAAATGGCCACAGGTTATAGGGGAGAAATGCGCCAGTGACATCTCCTATAAAATGCAAAACAATTTACACGTGTGTTAAACATCAGAAGCATCTTTCGCTCGAGGCAAATAGTCGGCCGCTGACGTACGTTCCAGCATGGTGCCTCTATAAAATATTAAACGAGGTGGTCGAACGATAATCAACTTTAATTCGATTCTCCCAAGCGTCAGCGAGTAATATCGTTTCCTCTTCTACGTTTAATGTGTTTCGCGCGGGGGTGGAAGCACAGTTGCCGTTCAGCTTGTTTACATCGTTGCTATTTCTTTTTATTGCCTCCCCCTGCGATCGCTTTTCGAACTCGGTGAACGACAAATATCGTTCACCGATATCGTCAACGAAATTGTGGTTCTGCTCCGTAAACTGGCTAAGTCTTGATTGGCGGAAACGGTGGCTCGTATTGTAAATTTAATTAACAAAGATACAAAGAAACAACGATGAAACACCTTGTTGAACGGAAGAGTTTCTGCAAACTATTTAACCGAGGACAACGCACAGTGGTGTTGTTGGCCCAAATCGTGGACAAAATCAAAGAACTTTCGATAGAAATGAGATAGAGGGCTGAAATTTTTTTTCATACAGCTGAAACTTTACAGAATATGGGAAAAATTGGGAGATTATGGTACGAACGTTTTTTAACCTCGAAAAAATTCGTCAATGTTGCACAATTTCGAGAAAATTGTGGTTTTTTCAATGGCACACCCAGAAAATTTTTTTTAATATGCTATACATCATTTTTTCAAATCTGGCCTCAAAATTTTTCTACGACTTCTGATTTTTTCAAAAAATCCAATTATAGTTAAACAGTGAAACTTTTATTTTTTCAAGGTTAAAAACATTCGTACCATAATCTCCCTATTTTTCCCATATTCTACAATGTTTCAGCTTTAATTTAAAAAAAAATTCATCGCTCTATCTCATTTCTATCGAACATTCTTTGATTTTGACACAGATTTCATCGGTTTGTCCCATGGTGACGTCTTGGGTAATGCTAACGCCACACTATGGGACAAACCGATGAAATCTGTGTCAAAATCAAAGAACTTTCGATAGAAATGAGATTTTTTTAAAATTAAAGCTGAAACATTGTAAAATATGGGAAAAATAGGGAGATTATGGTACGAATGTTTTTAACCTTGAAAAAATAAAAGTTTAACTGTTTAACTATAATTGGATTTTTAAAAAAAAAAACAGAAGTCGTAGAAAAATTTTGAGGCCAAATTTGAATTCAGCAGGAAAAAATCTACAGGAAATGATGTATAGCATGTTAAAAAAAAAATTTCTAGGTGTGCTATTGAAAAAACCACAATTTTCTCGACATTGCGCAAAGACGAATTTTTTCGAGGTAGAAAAACATTCGTACCATAATCTCCCAATTTTTCCCATATTCTGTGAAGTTTCAGCTGTATGTAAAAAAAATTTCAGCCCTCTATCTCATTTCTATCGAAAGTTATTTGATTTTGTCCACGATTTGGGCCAAATACCCCACTGTGCGGCGCAATGTAAAAAAGAAATTATTCGAGGCAATTCGACCGAGGAATTCAACGACAATGATAACGATTGAACACAACGAAGGATACAGTGCTGGAAGATCGCAAGAGAAAAATTTGAATCAACGAGAATAATTGTCGCGCACGATAAAGGACGGTGCAACGTCAGATAATTGGAGCGAGCAACAAATAATTGAAAAAAGCAGTAGGGTAATGTGGACGGAGTAACGACAATAATTATCGGAAGTGAGTTTTAGTGATTCCCCGTTAGCTGGGAAACTTGTTGCTGCGTCTGTCGCGCGTTGCAATATTATATTTTCAATCCGATCGAGTTTCCCACCGGTGTACGATTGAAACGTTACCTCGAGTATCGGTTTGTAGTTCGTCGAAAGACGTGGCGAGCGCAGTTGGGAAACAGCGGCGAAACTTTGCGGGTAGATAAAGGAGCCAATTACTATAATGGAACCAACCGATTGGCTGAACTCGCAGAACGTTAGTCCCGGGTTGATCGATCAGTCGTTCTCTAGCGAAAGGGAACTCGCGACGCGAGCGTTGCGATTTTATTGCCTGCGACTCGTGTCCGCCATGACGGTCGCCATTTGACGGTGCAATCAAATCGGATAGCCTTTGATTTTACACCGGGTTTAACCAATGGGTCACGTTCATTTTCAATACCGTTAAAACGACTTCTTTGAATCGCCAATGATTTTTACACCTGCACGAATCGACAGATACAGAAGCAAGTTAAATATTCATTTTTTATTGATAGAAACGCGCTACTGTGGTCGAATCTTTTTTAAATACTCTTTCACAACCGTACAATCAGAATCCAATCAACAGGTACAGAAGCGAACAGAAGTACAGTATTATTTTTCAATATCACGAAATGCAATTCTGTGATACGGTCTTTTTTTTAACACGTCGATTCGAGAGTGTATGTGTCTACATTTTTTTTTATTATTATTATTTATTTATTTTAAACGGACCGAAGTCCTTTTGTACAAAATGTATGCAGTATTATATAATACGACATAAAAGAATCTTAATCTTAAGTCTTAATCTAAAATTCACATAATTAGGGACAGCCCGAAACTAAGCAAATATAGGTATTATTAACAAATAGTACAGCGCAAATTCATTTTAAATGCCTGTAACGTGTCATTGAAAAAATCAATATTATTATAAAATGTGTTTGCGCTAGCAATAATACGATTTAAAGGATTTATTGCTCCATATGAGGATTTCGATTTCATTGTATGAAATCCTGTTCTACTTCTCAAAACACGTGTCAGGTACATAGAAATTAATTTACCTTAATTTTTTAATTCTTGCATTTTTTACGAATGCAATCAACAGGTATAGAAAGCAAGTGGAAGTTCAGCATTCATTTCCGTGATTACGAACGCCATTCTGTAGTGTAATCTTGTTAAACATCCACTGCACGATTAATCACAATTAATCAGCAAGTGACTATAAAAGACCGGACTGCAAGTGCGAATGTAGTGGATGTTGGCACGCAATTTCGCCGGGGAAAAACAGTGATGCCAAAGGGTTGGAAGCTATGGTAGTGCATGCACAGGCTCCCTTAGTCTGCTTTGGTGTTTGGTGGGTGCAGGGTGCGGAAGGCAACGCAGCTGGTGGTTTTGAGCCCGACAGTATCGATCGCGTGATAATCGACAGGTCGATTGAGAGAGGGGGAGAGAGAGAGAGAGAGAGAGAGAGAGAGCAGTTTGCCAGCCAGGCGATGGTCGCGCGCGATTTCCTCTCGGCGTGGCATCGACGTGTAATGTGTACACCTGTCGATGCTGGAGGAGCAACAGGGTGCCAATACATCTGTCCCGTTCTCTGACTGTTTGAAAATTTGTGCGTCGACCCGCTCGACAATTTTGCCTCTGCAAAATCTGTATTTTCTGCGCCGGCTTTGCACGGTTGCGGACACACGACTCGTTCAACATCCTCTTTTGCAACGATTTAACTTTCGTTCGAACGTCCAGCATTTTGCTTCTAATGCGCGTGGAAATCTCTGGACCGAAATGTCACTTTTGCTTATTAACATTATTTCTTGTTAGGATGTTTATAGAATTTTCAATTTTCACAGACAAATTTACAGACAGTGGTACGAAATGAAATTCTAGTTTCCAAATTAAATAAACGTCGTACTAAATTCCGTTCAATTTAATACTCCAGCTAGTTTTGAACAATTTTATAACCCATACATGCACAAAGATCCGCAGGTTATTTATTATTGACATATTCGTGACATTATCCTGATTATTTCTTTACGAAACTCTTGCTGATATATGCGTCACATTTTCCTGTTTAAAACGAGACACCGATAAAAGAACGAGATCTTTGTTAAGGATATATGATTTTCCGTGGAATAAAACAGTGTAGTGAAATAGGTAACTTTGAAAAATAACTTTATTATAAAACGGAAGAATGAATATACAGAGGGTTGGAAGGATGAGTGATATAATAGATATGTAAACCAAGTCCAATTTCTTGGCCGTGAGGCCGACATTAAATTAAATAAATAAATAAAAACTTTATTATAAGACAACAACAACAGGTATATCCTACATAAACGACTTTAGCGTCGAATTGACTCGCGACTCTCGTCTTGTTCGTCGCTTCGGCTGCCGATCGTCTATTTGATCGCCGATCGTCACTTCGATGTGACGCACACCAACCATTATCATGTAACAATATTCTTGAGTTTTCATTACAAAGTAGTTTTAATATTCTCCATTTTGAACGATCGTAAATTTTGTATATGTACTATATGATATCGGCGCTACAGGTTCGATCACAAATACAAAAATTAGCAATTTTGCAGAATTATAATTTCGATAATCTTGTATTTGCGATCGAACCTGTAGCTCCGATATCATACAGGGTGTCCCAAAACTACCCTAGGAGCCGAAAATGGGAGGTTCCTTGGGCCATTTGAAGCGACATTTTCCTTAGCAAAAATGTTATCCGCGGCTTTGTTTAGGAGTTATTAACGAAAAACACGGACCAATCAGAGCGCGACCTAGACGCGAGTTGGCAAAATCGGCTCGGCGCGCCAACTGTCCATTGGCCGTCTGTGCCAACTCGCGTCTAGGTCGCGCTCTGATTGGTCCGTGTTTTTCGTTAATAACTCCTAAACAAAGTCGCGGATAACATTTTTGCAAAGGAAAATGTCGCTTAAAATGACCCAAGGAACCTCCCATTTTCGGCTCCTAGGGTAGTTTTGGGACACCCTGTATAGTGCAAAGTAGTTTTACTTCAACAATCTTTAATTTCTCTGATGTTCGCACTATTTAAAATTCGATCTCTCCATTCGCTTTATAAGTTAGACTGGTTGCTATAGAGCAACAGTTAAGTGGCAGAAATTCGGTCAGCGAGGACGCGGATCTACAGCTTGGCACTATCGATCCTGGGTATCCTCGATCGATTCTTTAGTCGTTTCATTCCCGGTCCGACGATCTCGACCTTAAACGTCTCTCGCGTGTGCTCGTACGAGACGAGCAAACATTCGTCCGACGCCGAATCACTCCCTTAATGGACGTTATTCCTGAGGCACGATGGAAATACCTCCCGTTCCGGTGTCCTTATCTTAATCCCCGATTCATAGCGATTCCGTTGGAACGCCTTCCACAAGAGCCAGGAATACTTCTGAGCACACTGTCACTGCCAGCCGTGGGCGGTTTTTCTTCGATCCCCTATTCCGCATCATTGGGGTTGTTTCTCGCGAGAGTAGATTTGTTTCGAGTCCTCAGGCATTCTAAGACTCCTTCGCGTGCCAAATCGAACATTTTCTAGCTCGTGGGAGACGGGCGAGTTGCGATGATCACGGCTACCTTGAAAATCGCGGTGCAAACGGCTAATTTTTCTAGCTACCAATTTTACCACGTTTTTATTAGCTCGCTTTCTTGTTTGTTTGTTCGGTGGCAAATTTTGGAATTGATTTTAAACTAACTTCCTGATGAGCTAGAGACTTGAAATCGGACATATGGCTCAGAACTGGATGACAATGCATTATTAAAAAAAAAATTTTTTTTAAAGTCTATCTGTTTCGGAGCAATAACGATTAAATATTTTTCCTCTTCACCTTCCCGCAAAACTACGTGATCGCGTTCAGCGATCCCCACTCCGCGCAACAACGTTCTCTACTATGCGTGCGCACTCTGACTCGTCCCCACTCCACGGACCCACTTCGCCTCGATGGAGCTCAGTATATGATAGTACGATCCGCGCGACGATTCGTAGTACATCATCGCTTCTTTTACCAAGTGAAAGAATCGTTACACCGTTACTGCACTTACTTTTCGATATGTCGCGGTCGCAATACTGTCTGAATTTAGTACATGTCTCTGTTATAATTTCATAACGTGGTAAAAATGTTAAATGTCGATTGAAAACTTTCACATACATAAGACTAGAAAGCAGAAATTAATTATGTAAATAAAAATACATTTTTAAAAAATACCACGTTTTTAAAAACGAACTAAAAAGTTCAAAATAATGTTTCCTACTTCCATACAGATTCCCAACACTGTACTGATAGTCCTAAAAATTTGTAATTATGAATTGTTGAACAGCTGTGAAAATACTTGTAAGATTTAAAAGGAAAAACGTGGGGCGCAAGATAATAGTAAGGAGTGTAGAGAGTAGCTGCCGTTGAGAAAACTCACACAACAGTCCATATCATTTGCGGAGAAATAAATTTTTTAGTGATTTAGGTGAACTATTTATGCATCAATTATCTATTGCATGCGCCCTACGTTTTTCGTTTTAAATCTTACAAGTATTTTCACAGCTATTCAACAATTCACAATTACAAATTTTTAGGACTATCAGTACAGTGTTGGGAATCTGTATGGAAGTAGGAAACATTATTTTTACTTTTTAGTTCGTCTTTAAACACGTGGTATTTTTTAAAAATTTATTTTATATTACGTCCCTAGATGGGCGTCTTTGTTTACGTATCTTCGGGATAAAACGTAGTTTCGAACCTGTAGCGGACATAGGGCGTGGGAAAGTTGGACATTCTGGACGCGGAAAATTCCAGCCTTTCCAAGTGCGCACTTTAGATGGTTGGGTCGAGGGTTAGGTTCGTTAAAGTGACGATTGCCAGAGACCCGACTCAACCGTTGCAATGTCCTTGGCAGGGATGACTACGAACACATTGTTTTGGGGGAGAGGACTTTCTCCGTACCCTTAAGGAACGGAAAAGTCATCCCCTCTTTTCAACGGTTTTTCGGACGTCGACAATCTTCCCACCAAAATGATTTTTACGTTTCTAGAGAAAGCTTGCGACTCTCGTTGGGTACACATCGTTGTCTCCGAAGTCACCTTCGCGTTCGTATCTTAGCGTCTAGCAGCTAGGCTTTCTCGTTATTGTTTTTAGTTATATTCGTTCTTCTTATTAGATGTTTTGGTTATTTGTTATTGTTTTAATAAATATATATTTCGTTGTCTGTTAAGTCACGTGTTAAAGACATTTTAATTACTCGTCATACCTAAAAACCTATCTGCATTCACCGGCTTCGGTTCGGGTAATTGAGGATTTGACTATTGGTTGATGAAATCGAAGTTGGGTATAGACTTTAAAAATGAATTTAAATTTAGATTTGATGAAAAACGAACAAGGGTATATTTAATTAACAAAATTCAGAATACATTCAGTTATATTTTACAATAATTAATTTGTTGGTATTTACCGATGAATTGTTAGTGGTACAAAGCGGAGGTGCCTCGTGGTTGATTCTGGTGGTGAACACACTTTAAATTTGTAACGTTAACCGAACAACAATATTGACTCTTTTCTAAACTGTACTGATTTAACTTGACTTTACCGATTTACTTTGCTTGGTTTAACTTGACTGTCTTTATGTTTTATGGGATATGGGCGAGTTGCGATAATTATCTACGGGGAAAATCATGGTGGAAAAGGCTACTCGAGACCGTGTGTCGATAAGACCATCATCGAATCGATCGATCGGAGAAACGGCAGGCCGCCGTGTGCTTCCTTGTTCTTCATTCATTCGTTCACTTATTCACTCGCTTTTCTTCCCTGGAAATCCTTTCTTCGTTGTTGACTGTTCCACTCGAGCGCGTCGCCTGCCAAGACTCTCTTTGGCTTGCTCTCGCTTGCTGGCAGCTGGTTCGACGAGACAACACGCGAAACCCTGTATTCCTTAACCCTTTGACGCACCAGGGACAAACACCGCCCCTTTGAAAACAAGCTAATCAAAAGAGAAGAAAATTACGTTAGGAAGTTGCCTAGGCTTCACCCCCAGTTTGCTTTTGTTATTGTTTTACTCTTGGACTATCATATCAGTCTATATTTCAATAGAACATATTTTTTAATAATTGCTTCTGAAACAATTTTGTTATTGTTTTACTCTTGGACTATCATATCAGTCTATTTTTCAATTGAACATATTTTTTAATAATTGCTTTTGTTACAATTTTGTTATTGTTTTATTCTTGGACTATCATATCAGTCTATTTTTCAATTGAACATATTTTTTAATAATTGCTTTTGATACAATTTTGTTATTGTTTTATTCTTGGACTATCATATCAGTCTATTTTTCAATTGAACATATTTTTTAATAATTGCTTCTGAAACAATTTTGTTATTGTTTTACTCTTGGACTATCATATCAGTCTATTTTTGAATTGAACATATTTTTTAATAATTGCTTTTGAAACAATTTTGATATTGTTTTACTCTTGGACTATCATATCAGTCTATTTTTCAATTGAACATATTTTTTAATATTTGCTTTTGAAACAACCCCCAGAAATTGTTGCTAAATTTGCCAGGATTGCATGGCCGATTTTTCAATGGAAAATTTGTTGAAATGGTAAAAATGCATTTATGGAATATGAAAGAGTGACTCGCTGCTTTCTTATTCTTAGACATTTGTTTTTTTTTAACGACAGCCCTTGGAATCCCTTGAAATAATTATCCCTCTGCACTGTCATCGTAAAATGTTGATCATTAATAGCTAAGAACTTCTTGATCAATTTTTCAACAAGCCATTACCGAACATCTTCCCTATTCAACACCGTCGTCAACAAGGCTATTCACTTCTTAGTAGTTCGTCAAGTATTCATCACTAATGGCTACGGATTTCTCAATCAATTTTTCAGCCGAACATTATCGAACTGCTTTGAGATGCAGCACAGTCATTAACAAGGCTATTAGCGATGTCCTGATAGCTAGAGTGTTAACGATCACGTGGCACAGAATGGTGAGACGTCTCTATGGACAGCTTTGCACGTGACCGCAGCAGACGTCGCGATCGAAATTACACCTGCTAATTAACTCTGTCGAGATTCAGCGAAATTGTCTAAACTCGGTCGAAATTGTTGGCGAATCAATTCCTACAATGGTTTTCGGTTTAACAAATTGCTGGCAGGTCGGGTGAAGTGAAGAACAGTCTCGATAGAGTATCATCAACTTATTAGAACTATTGAAATAAGAAACAATTATTATTTGACTCCAGTGTCTTGTAATTGACGCAGAAAAATTTTATTTGGTTCCAGTGTCTATTCAATGCTTCTTCAATAGCTTTTAATTGACACAGACAATTTGTAAATAGGCCCAGTACCTTGTAATTGACGCAGAAAAATTTTATTTAGTTTCAGTGCCTTGTAATCAAGGCAGACAAATTTCATTTGTTTTCAGTAGCTTCTCTAATTGACGCGGGCAATTTGTATGTAGCTCCAGTACCTCTTAATTAACGCAGAATAATTTGATTTTGCATAAAATTCCGCAGTCCAGTGCTTTAACAAAATTATTGTAGATCTTAAACATGAATAAACAATTCCGAATACATGACTGATGGTCAACGCGTTGACGTTCGAACTCGAACAGGACGGTTTCGGACCGGTTTGCGTGAAAGTTCGCTGTAAACGTGCGAAAGAACGCGAACCTCTGTCACCGACAGATTCGCAGCCGTCTTAAGGCGCCTTACGGTCCAGCTTAAATCCTGACGAGCTCGAGTTATTCCCAAGGTACCCTGGTATCCGACTTTAAGCTTCCCAGCGACCTGTTTGAGAGAGATTGAACTCTGAGTTCACAATGCTTCATTCGCAAAACAAAGTACCCGTTTTAGCTTTGACTTCATCGAGCGATCCTTTGCTCGAAGAAATTCTACTTGTAAAAGGAACACCATATTAAACGTGTTGGGAAAAGTTTCACGGAGAAGCAATTAAAAAAATCACTTTACTTACGTAACCTGCAGAAATTCGCAATTTCCATCTACCTTCGATGGTAAAATATAAACAAACTTCCTATTGGATGGAGAAATTAATTCGCAGTAGCTTGTACGTGAATTTCTTGATTTCTACAAACTCCTCTTAATAATTAAAATTTTAAATGTTATGGGCGCCAGGTTCGATCATTTTCAGAACAACAACAAATGTGCAATTATTATATGTTTCTAACGTTTCGATCCCGATGTGGATCTTTTTCAAAGAATCATTATTGCGTCTGAAAAATATTTTGAATGAATAACAATGTAAGAGCTAGTAAAATAAACGGAAACCACAAAAACTTACACGTTATGTAAAAATTGGACAATACATTATAACAATATTGAATTTTGTATGAATACTATTTTCACTTCATGGTGGCAGATATGTAACTGAGCACATGCTGTTCAAACTCCTCTTAATAACAATTTTCATCACTGTGCGTGCAGTTACTCGATCTTGGAAATAATTAATGTTGTTAATTATATAATTGCTGTAAAGAGTGCAGCGAATTAATTCGCACACTTAATATAATTAATTTGACTAAGTAGATTGCTAGACGGCACTTGTATGTGACGGTGGTTAGCGAGCGTGTTAGTCGTTGAAATAAAGTTGTATCCAGGATTTCGATGTTAAACCGCGAGACAGCGAAAGAATATTTTCGTTCAAGTAGTCGTATGAATTGCGTGAAGCTGATTGGAAAGCGTACATTTCTAAAGCTACGTCCACATTGAAGTGACGTCGACTTTTCAAGGGAGAAGATAGATCAACTAAAAGTTCGTTCTTCGTTTGTTGCCTCAGTGTGCACGTAGGTTTAACTTGCGTATGCAGTTGATACGATACTGATCGAGTAGACCCATCTGAAATGTTATATTTTACAATTATTTATAATATTGATAGGTATCCAGACTATTTGAAACTACAATGTACAATTTCGAGATCCCCGTTTCACGTGTATGTAAATACACGTGGTACGTGAACTGTGTAGTACGAATTTAAAGATCCGTGAATACGGAAAGTGTCCTTCTTTGTGTTGAAAATGTTGATCGTTCATTACTAGACTGCTGGAAGTTTCACTTCAGTCGCGCGTGGATTTTTCTCTTTCACGTCAGTATCGCTCTCTATTTCGCAATAAACGCATCGCTCTTCTAACACCTGTTTTATTTCGTGCGCTATTTCCGCTCATCTATTAAATATCTCTTTCCTTCTGCGCTACCATCTTCTACAATCAAATATAATAGAGTCCTCTATTTCACGTGTACCCAATAAATGAATCCGAATTTTAACCCACGTAATACTAAGTACACGGGTACCCGTGTATTTTAAATTCACAAATATTCGTGTATTTATTTTACACGTGCATTTTAATATACGGTGATTTAACGTCAAACATTTTACCGCGACTTTATTATTGCCTCGCTTCTAACAACACCTTCGAAAAGAATTCGATTGAAAAACAATAACGTCTCGTTTGTCGGATTCACGTACCACGTGTACAAGTGTATTTTAGTACACGTCCAAAACCGCGATCTCTAGTACAATTACCATTTCCTGCGGGAAGAATGGAACAACATTAATACCATTAACCAATAAATTGATGATATCGGCGCCAGGTTCGATCATTTATAGAAAAAACAACAAATGTGCAATTAAATCATGCTTCCTAACGTTTCGATCCCAATGTGCATCTTTTTCAAAGAGTACATTTTGCGTCTAAAAATAGAAAACGAAAATAAGAAAAAATAATCAATATTAGAAACTATTTTTTCTTATTTTCGTTTTCTATTTTCATACGCAAAAATGTTCTCTTTGAAAAAGTTCCACATTGGGATCGAAACGTTAGAAAGCATGATTTAATTGCATATTTGTTGTTTTATCTATAAATGACCGAACCTGGCGCCGATACCATCAATTTATTGTTTATCTTAATTTCGATCGAGAAGAATTTAACCTTTATTAATACCATTGTTGATAGAATTTTCAGTGTTCCTTACACGCTCCAGAAATTTTTATAAACGCGAGAAGTGTCCAGTGATAACCGCGGATCGATCAGGTGTGTTATCTCGATTCTTCGGGGCTATCGGCCCCCGCGATACCAAAGACGATCGATACGGTTCGCGGAGGCGAGGGTGGTTAGGCGACAACGACCATAACACGCGTGCGAGCCTTCATCCTCGAGGAAATCAAAATTCATCGTGCGCGATGCTTGCCGTTTACAAAGTGTTTCTAACCGCGGCGAACGGCCTGCCGTATCGATCTCTCCCCGTGGCAAATGTATCCATGATGCTTTCTCCCTCACTCTCTCTCTCTCTCTCTCTCTCTCTCTCTCTCTCTCTCCCTGGAGACAAAATGCAGTTACATAGTTGTCCCGGAGAATCTACGGAGATTCGACCGGCGCATCTCGCCGAAGCTTTGATGCAACGTAAACTCGATTAGATCGCGGGGAAACGGTGTCCGATGGACCCTTAGGAATTCTCTGCCGGATGACGTAGTCATTCTTTAACCCTGAATGTCGTGTCAATTTCAAGGGTGACTCGATGATTTTGCGAAGTATGCCAGTGCCTCGATACATGCGAGGAATTCGTTTTATCGTGTACCAACAGGTCGTTGAACATTTACCATCGAGACATTGGTAAATTTGATATTAATGAATTTTTTGGTGTCACCTTTCCGATGCGTTCGTTAAGTTTTTCTGATCAATATGAGTCTAAACAAGATACTAGTCCTCCAGAGCCTGGATTATCCGAACTGGTCAAGAAGATGTTCGCACAATGAAACAATTGGGCAATTGACAACGTGTCACAAAACTCACAAATATGTTGGTACCAGTTTAATCAAGAAATAACAACAGTGTTTCTCATTCTTCATAAAAAGAAATTGTAAACCTCTGAACCCTTTGCACTCCGAGTTATTTTAACTCGAAAATTAAACGTTTCTTCTGACTTACAATATTTCCATTCTCTATAATTTTTTAAATTTGATAAATATGATATTGATATAATAACTTATACAATACTTAAATGTGTAGTAATTGGTTAGATACTGACATATCTGATAGCGTAAACAATTATTTAAATAATAGTACAGCAATTTTTAGTGGCGCCTCAGAGGCGCCACTCGAGTGCTAAGGGTTAAATATGTACTTCAATAGAGAAGTTCACTGAAACAACTTCTCTGAAAAACAGATTTATAATTTCATAAGTAATTTTGACTCATTCGGTAGTTTTAGTGTTAATTGAAGTGAAAACTTCTTTAGGCGCACCGCGTAAACAATTGCTGGTCAGTGAATGAGTCTGATCTATCACGCTGCGGGGTGAAACGCTGTTTGGGTAAACTCGGTTCCCCCGAGTTTAGCCGAGCGAGCGAAAAACAGGTGTGCATCGCTGACTTTTCTGCTCGCAATGAACGAGTCTGATCCGTCACGGTCTAAGTGCTAAGGATTAATTTAATTGAAAAGCTTGATAAAGATATATAAATGGTATTTCAGTCTTAAAATTCTTAAAGAAATAAAACCTGTGTTGAACCCCCAACTTCAAGACCCATCCCGTTAGCTGATGAAGGAGTCGGTTCAAAATGTAGTAGAAATTTCAGTCGACTTCTCAGACGAAATCCACCGACGAGATACTTTCGGTCACACCCAGTATAGATTCTCCCTGTCGTCGTCCGTAATTACGAAGGAGCGGCAAGAAATGGCGATGTTTCTTCCAGTTCGTTTCAATGGTATTTCCCTTGATCGATCCGCGACAGAAGAAGATTGACAGAGTATTGTTCGCGTGGCGACTACGTCAGCCGGAAAACCCATTTGCCGATCAGATCCAACTGCGGTGTTCAGTATCGATCGTTGCTAGGCCCTTCATCGGCCAGTTCCCTTTCACAGGATCGACGGACGGGTCTGTCTCTACCTTCGTCCTTCTAGAAATATATATATATATATATATTTATATACATACATATACCACGCGTCCCTGAAGACTATTCGCGGTAGAAATCGAGCAGACCGATCACCTAGTTTGTAAATGACTCGGCTGGCGTCGATCCTTGATTTACACACGACGTTTAGTCGACACCCATAAAGAAGCTGATACGATGTCGACCTACAAACGGTGCTTCGAAGACTATGTCAACTGCCTCTTCAAGATGATCTAGACAATTCACGTCTTTCTACAAATATCAACTTTCTTCGTTGCACTACCTGATAAAAGTGCATACGAATCCACAATTCGTTAACTATTTTATTAATTCTTCCCAACCTTCTATTATGTTTTTTTTTATTAAGCATTTCAGATCTCCACTGAGATCCATATCTGCTGTACAAATGTAAATTACAGTAAATACATATTCATACATACATAGACAATATTAAATCAAATTAAATTCATAGTTTACAATTTTTTAGGAAATAAATTATAAGAAGACAAGCTTAATGTTGGGTCGGGCAACTGACATTTCTAAGCATAAGGGTAACTGAAATTTAATTTTACACAGTTGATGAGTTATTTGGATCGCTGCAAATTAAAGCGGCTACACTGCCAGTATTTTATCTTTACTATACGTGGACGCTATGTACGCAGCTCACAATCTTTCAGGAAGGAACAGAAACTCTGAATCGTGCAAGTTCACGTGTTATTCGAACTTCAATTATAATTTTGAAAAATCCATGGCACACGGCTAAACACTTTTTAATGGAACCTTCAATAGCAACAGCTATTTTCATTGTGAATTAACAAGTCAATCTCAATAACGTCATCTAATAGTTTTACTTTAGTTTTTTTATTTATTTTCTTTAGTTTCACTTTAATAGTAATTCTAATAGTTTCATTTAAGATTGTAATGTATAGGAAAGTTTCTATGCTTTCTTTTGGTACAGCACGATCATCGAAAATCCTATTAATAGGCTTTCGGTAGGTGAAGTGCTAAGAGGAGTTTCTTCGACGATTCCAGAGCATGTAGTATGCATCGTTGACGAACGCTCATTGATTTTCTAATTCCAACGACTCCAGACACTGAGGTAGACCAGAATTTTCTATATGCGAGAGCACGTTCTGACGCACTGGAATTTTTTCCGACGGTCCCAGAATGCAGGACGCGTGGCCAACGTTGATTGTTTGTCCTCCATACGGCGGCCAGAATTTCCATCGGTAGTTTCGGCGAAACTTTTGCGAAACAATCTGCGCGTATACACGCGCGAATAAAGAGACAGTCCGGGCTGGTAGCCGGCAAGAGATTGAGTCATTGTCGGGTCGTATATGCCGACTTCAATCGGAAAAGCTATTTCCCGATCGGATTCCATGACGGGTGCCGAAACGGACAAACGAACGAGCGAACGAATAGTCGGGCAGAACGCGCGCGTCGCACAACTCCGCTATTAAACTGAATGACGCGTCGAGAAGCTCGAAGCCCGTTGGATCGACCAAAGAGAAATGGAAGAAGAATACGTGGAATCAGTAAGAAACGCGGATGATTTTCGTAACGTCAGAATGTCTGGCTGGAAGACAGGCTTTGGCGCCATCGATAAAGCACTGTGCGTGTCTTTGGCGCAACCCCGCAGCTCTAAATGGGATCGCCACGCTAAATCGTTCTTTGTTCTCCCTATCTCGTCCCCTGCCACCCTCCGAAAACTCTATCAATACTCGCAGCGGCCGTATCGCTGCGATACACGCTCTCTTTTCGACGTTTTTCCAGCTCGATTCGCGTCTCCGCGTCGAATCGGAACGAATCGTCGCGATGGAGAGGCAAACTAGAGAATTGGCGAACTGTTCTGCTGGAAATGAAGGCCACGGTGACGTCAGATCAGCTGGTTCGAATTGTTCCAACGTTGAACCTACCGAGCATTGCAGGGGACCAGTATTATGAAAATAACAAGATTTAATCAGAGTTTATACAATTATTACAAGACAGCAGAATTTGTGCGAAATAAAAATTGCGTGCACTCATTACGAGACAGGAGAACCATTTAAGAAATTGAGGATAGCGCACAATATAGTGTTGCCAGTGCGATCATATTGTCAAGGAGCCAGTATCACAAAAATAACAAGATTTAATCAGACTTTGTACAATTAAAGAAATTGATAGAATTATTACAAGGCCTGTGTGCAAAATAAAAATTGTGTGCGTTCACTACAAGACGCAAGAGCAACATAAGAACGTCTTGCTCTGAGAAATTAAGGACAATGCACACTGCAACGTTGAAATAGTGGCACACGTGTGTCCCCACGTGTCGCTCTCAGGATTTTCGTTATTCTCCTGCTTGCTCGGGAAGCCAGCGAGCCGAACTTTACTTAATATCGGGTTGCTTCTTTCTGTATCGTTTCAAGAAATTATAGGTAGCACACACTATGACTTTGCCAGCGCTATCATATATTGTTCAACAGTATGTACGGATATCGAATGACGTCAGTACACAACACATCGCGGTGAAACCGTAACCGCAAGTGATCTCGACGCGAGCGAAACCTGGTTCTTCTCCGCTTGTCGGACTTTCATTGCTTTCGCTACGTTGCGCCCAGCTTTTCGCGAGAACGTTTCCCGAAGCGCCGATATTCGAGCGGAACAAGAAGGGCTGACAATTCCATTACGCGGCCGGCCCCGGAACGTTCGTTTCCGAGACATTATTGGCACGGGCTGAAGCGATTCGGAACGCCACGGGCCTGGCAAGGAACGAGAGGCGTCGCGCAATCATCATCCCTACCGAACCACGCCAAACAGACAAGTGCAAACGCCGCCATGTAACCTTCGATTGATGAGCTAACCCGGACAGCTTTTTGGCTCCCGACAGTCTAAGTGGTTTCCGATGTGCTCAACGTTCTCTCCCTTTGAAGGATAACGTCTTCGTGATTCTTCTCGCTGAGCATTCTTTCTCCCACGTTTATGACGTTTACTCTTTTATTCGACGATAACAGCGTTGCAATGCGTTTTGCAGCTTCCTGACATGGCGCCACTCGTTCTACTCCGTTTCCGAGTTTGTGGGCGTGGTCACGCGTCTGTCTTATTAGATTATTTTGCAGGATATTTCGTAAATGTGCTTTTTTATAGTCTTAAAAAATTTCGGGTTTCACTTTCGCACAGGGTTAACATCTTATAAAGAGAACTGTGTTTTAGAAAGTCTTGTATTGACTTTGAAGAAATTCGCTTGGATAGAAAAATGTGTTGAAGAATTTTTAGCCTGTGGATTTTAAGAATTCGAGAACGCATTATATACAATTATAAAAATTAATAACGTACATATTCACTGTCCGAGACATTATAGAGCACAGGATTAATTATTATTAACTTCCCGATTCATAGGGAAGTTATTGTTTCAGTATTATAATTGAGTAAGGAAACACAGATAATACAATGTGCGAGTTGAACATTCAAAAACACACTGAAACTAGTAATTTTGAAATTTCCGCCACTCTTTAAAGCGGGTATGAAAATCGAGGTAGCTTATCGAATGTTCAAGTCCCTTGCAGACCGAGAGAACGAGGATTCGATTCAAAGATCGAGAAACTGTATCGGATAAGCAAACACGGGGAATGGATAAGCGAAACGGAGGTGGAAAAAGGAGACGATGACACCGGAAGTGTATTGGAAGAAGGATTCAGGTTCGCCTTTTTTTTTCCAATGGTACACGTCTTCCTTCTGGCTTTCCGTTTGGTTTTCCGTCTCTGTTCACTCCCCTATGATGGTTCAGCGTTTCGCTCGAAGGATTTCATTTCGCTTCTCTGTCAGCCAGCCTCATTGACTATTAATGGCCAAGAGGAAAATCTGCTAACCGGCTGCGCTTCTGGAGGATCCGTTCATTTACCATCCTCGTGTATCCGACACCCGCAAAATAAACCCACCTACAGATTGCTTCGACACAAAGCGCCTCATTACCGTCTCAACAAGCCCGGAAACGCTCAGCGACGCACGCACGCGTCGGTCACCGTTCGAGGATAAACTCGGAAGACGAAAATTCCGAGACTAGAGAATTCGATATATTGTAATCATGTCTCCATGCGTGGCTAAACTTCAGCACCCAAATATAAGATACAGTGCTTGGAAGAATATAAAAGACTAGCTTTACCCCGCGGCTTCGCTCGCACAGGAAACTGTTTAATGCCCTCGATAAAATTGATATTGTTTCTCCATAAAACCTTTTAACCCCCCCATTCACCTCTATAGAATTTTAATTTTATGTCACGTCCCCATTTTAGATTTCAAAATTGAAGCCATTTTCGTAATTAACGTCCCTAAACCTCAATAACGACACCCATACCGATTTTTAGGCTTATTCACACCATTTTACCCCATTTGTCGAATATAAGTTTGAATTTATAAGGAGTTGATTCTTGGAAAACCACCACGTATCTAAGGGTTAAGACTATTTGGTTTATATTTATAGTACCTCTTTATATACTACATAAATAAAATATTTCTCGTACAAACGTCGCAACCCCTTTTCACCCCCTTAGGGGTTGAATTTTTTAAAATGCTGAAATAGGTGTTTGATTAATTATATCAAAGAGTATTGAGACCAAGTATCAAGCAAATCTGACCACAAATAAAATATTCCTCGTACAAACGTTGCAATCCCTTTTCACCCCCTTAGGATGTTGAATTTTTTTAGAGGCTGAAATAGGTGTTTGATTAATTATATCAAAGAATATTGAGACCAAGTATCAAGCAAATCCGACCACAAATAAAATATTCCTCGTACAAACGTTGCAACCCCATTTCACCCCCTTAGGGTTGAATTTTTTAAAATGCTGAAATAGTTGTTTGATTAATTATATCAAAGAGTATTGAAACTAAGTATCAAGCAAATTCGACCAAAAATAAAATATTTCTCGTACAAACGTTTCAACCCCTTTTCACCCCCTTAGGGGTTGAATTTCGAAATATCCTTTCTTATCCCTTGTACAGATCATAAAGGAAACCTCTGATAGAGATTCATGTTTCAAGAAGATATGGCCGTTCGTTCGAGCTCTCTATCTTTTCCGCATTGAACCATCAACTTCGAGAAATGACTGATGGAAACAGACAGTTACCCGATACTTTTCAAACTGCTGACTCTCATCAAAATCAACTTGTATACAGTTGGGATAAGATTCTCTGCGAGTTAAGCCAAAGTAGGCGAGTAACTGGTTTCTACGAGTAGAAGTTCGCACAGGTGGCGTTCCCGAAATTCTGAAGATCCACGAGCACGCTGTTGCGCCTCGACTGTGCTATCGATTACTGCTATATTCACAGCAGTGAAGCGTTTTAAACCCTCCACGTCTGCAGTCTTTTATTGTAGCTACCCGTATGCCAAATCGATCAATTTTGCAAATCTCATCGAAAGATACACCGAATCCATTACTAGTTCTATTTTAAATTCAGTAGAATTATACGGTCTTGAAATGTTGATTAGTAAAATCCACAGTACGAGCAACGAACAATGAACTCCGGCTCGAAGAAATTCATCAGCATTTCCCGACCAAAATTGGTCTAATAATATTCTGCGATATTTTCAGTCTTCTCTCTGTTAATTGCACACCGAGTCGAGGAAATTCGATTCGAAGTAGCCGGTAATATTATATTTCTCGACGCCGATCGGTCGGGACGAGAGTTCCGCTCGGAAATGACTTAATTATTCAATTATGCCTCTCGTTGGATCACAGACGAAGATCCGTACAGTTTTCAAACGGTCTACTATTTCTACTGAAGAATGAACTTTTTAAATTTAATATGAACTATTGGCAGAAATCGTCTGAAATGTATCAATAATAAGTTGAAGTAAAAATTTGAAATTATTTGATTCTTAAATTATTTCGTACGTTACTTTGTGAAACTAATAAGAATGTGTTTGTTCAAACTTTTATCGATTTGCATTATAATAATATACGTTCAGAAACAAATTTGTTAAATGTTTCTCACGAATTAGTAATGGACGTGCAAATGAACCTGCTTCGGCGAGTAAATTAGGGAAGTGGACCGACGGAAGAGGGTTACACCGAGGGCCAAGTTGCGTTTCGAACGTGCGTGCTCTAATGCAAATGATAAATGAATCACGGCGTCCTCGATCGGCCGAAATTGCCTAAATTAGAAAACTGATCGGCACGGTGTAGGGGCCATTCGGGAATGCAAGGTGCACGGGGGGGGGGAGGGGGTAGGGGGCGTTTAATTGTCTCGCTCGCAAAACTCGTCGGACGCAAAATTAATTACGTTGCCCGGGCAACGATGGCTAACGAATTTGATGCTTCATAAGCGGTGAGCTAAATTACACGGCTGTTTTACTTCTTGATTTTCAACCTGATTAATGCGAGCACGAGCCCCCCGATACACCGGCCGAATTTCCCAAATAGCTTTTCGATTCCGACGCGATCGCGGGATCGCTCGAAAGTTAACAAACCCTCCGTGCTTTTGTGTACAATAAACAGACAATGAATCCCTAGACAAAAGCCCTGAATGACGCACCGTATTCATAGCAACTGATGTTCCTCGTGGTTTACAGTGTTATTTATTAGTTTTTGATTCTCCAATAAAAATTCGATACTGCTCGACGACGAATTCATTGGGAACCAATCATGCGAAGCCAAACACGTCGACCTGCTACTTGTACCGTTTCTAAAATTATGATTTTTGCAGTTTGTCCGAATTTTCCGACTTTCCTTTGTAACTGTTTCGCGTTTTATTTTTCCTGTAAACTTTTCCGGGACCATAACGAGCAAAACAAAAAAAGAATTACGTATATCCATCGTTCTGGAGTTCATACAAAAATCCGATAGAAAAAAGTACTTTCATTTTTTCCCGAATTTCCCATTTTGCCGGGCAACTTTTCCAATTTGTTTTTCCCTAAAAACCTTATTCGAACCATTACGAACATTTCCTTAAAAAAATTAGCCAAATCTGTCCTACAGTGATGCGCTTACCAACGAACAGCATTTAATTTTTATTTATATGCTAGCTGACTCGACAGACGTTGTCCTGTAAAAATTTCCTTTGTAATTGTCTCGAATTTTTTTCCTGAAAACTTTTCCAGGACCATAACGAACAAAACAAAAAACGAATCACGCATATCCATTGTTCGAATCTTGAATTATGGTCATGAGTTCATACAAAAATCCCGTAGAAAAAAGCATTTTCATTTTTTCCTGAATTTTTCATTTTTTAAGGAAATTTTTCCAATTTTTTTTCCCTGAAAACCTTATTCGGACTATTACGAACATTTTTTGAAAAAAATTAGCCAAATCGGTGATGTCACGTGATGTCGTGACCAACGAACAGCATTTCATTTTTATTATATAGAATATAGATAGAAGAAAGAAGGCAGAAAAAATTTCAATAAAGTTCGATAAACGCATCGGCGTTTTCGTTATCAGTCTTCTGTCCTAAAAAACCCAATCCCACAGCAAGACTGCTCAGAATCCAGATCGAATCATTGTCGAAACCCGTCCGGGGCACAACAACTGCGAATTTTATGCATTCGCTGGGTCGAATCCGAATGCAGCTGAGCGGAGAACCATTGCCACGTTAATATTCTCGCGCAATTATGGAAATGCGACGAGTCGCGTCCATTTCGGCTTCCGTTTTCCGATTGCTCACGGCTCGATGCAGGTACACGAACCTCGACTTTCGCTCATAATGGTCAAGCTCAGACTATCGTAAACGTTGCCAGAGCGAATCTTCTAAGTGCAAAGTTCCGGTCAAGAAACGGCCGAGTGTCTCTGCGAGGAACTGCGACCATGGTCTGGCAAACACGACGAGCCCTTCCTCCAGCGAAGAAAGCTCTTCGAAGATATTCAATGATTGAAACGAGCAAATTGCATTTAAGTACGGGACAATTTACCCTAATATCACCCCTATTGGTGGGGGTGGATATTTGAAATTTCACACAATGTTTTTTTTAGACATAAAACGATGTTTTAACGGTTCAATTCTTCTCGATCGAAATTAAGACATATAATAAATTTAATGATATCGGCGCAAGGTTCGATCATTTATAGAAAAAACAACAAATGTGCAATTATTAAATCATGTTTCTAACGTTTCGATCCCGATGTGGATCTTTTTCAAAGAGACATTTTTGCGTCTGAAAAATATATATAACAAAATTAAAATAGAATCAATGTTTTTGAAAACCGTGTAACGGAAAAAGAAAACAGAAATAGTAAACGTACATGTTGTATCAAAAGTGGACAAACATTTAAAACAAATATTGAGAGTTACACGAAAACCAACTTTAAACTATGGTGGCAGATATGTAACTGACCACCATTGATCGATATGGATCTACGAATCACTGAACATCATCTATATATATGCCAGAGCCTTCTTGCCTTTGAAACAGCACGTGTTTCAGTTACATATGTGCCACCATGGTTTAAAGTTGGTTTTCGTGTAACTCTCAATATTTGTTTTAAATGTTTGTCCACTTTTGATAGAACATGTACGTGGACTATTTCTGTTTTCTTTTTCCACTACACGGTTTTCAAAAATATTGATTCTATTTTAATTTTGTTATATATATTTTTCAGACGCAAAAATGTCTCTTTGAAGAAGATGCACATCGGGATCGAAACGTTAGAAACATGATTTAATAATTGCACATTTGTTGTTTTTTCCATAAATGATCGAACCTGGCGCCGATACGACCCTACTAGCACAAAATACTGTATACACATTCATATAATATTAAAAAGAAATTCAATCTGTTTTTAATATTCAAATATACATACAATATTTATTTGACATTGAGTAACAAATATTTTTTTTTGAATATGCAGGAAATATCTATTTCATGTTTCGAGAAAAATATAATTTCAAATGTTATATTCACATCTTTTTAATATTTACTTTATAATTTTTAAATATCTAGTTTATATTCTCTGAATATTTAGCTTATATTTTTTAAATATCTAGTTTATATTCTCTGAATATTTAGCTTATATTTTCTAAACATTCAATTTACATATCTTGAACATGCATACAATATTAGATCTAATATTTATTTAATATGAAAAAGTGTGGCTCAAAAAATATTTTTCCAATATTCGAAAAAAATATGTATCCAATATTTTTGTGCTACTAGGGGATGTTTTAAGACAGGAATCAGGAAAATCGGAGCGGGGACCGCTGGCCCTTTGTTCTGTACGGCGAAAGAGTATCGAAATCAATTCGAAAAAAGAATTTCAATATACACCGTGCTATAGCGATTAAATGAATCCATGAAGATCGATCAATGTTCCAGCGTTTACACGAGGGAGGTCCGTTAAAGGCTAAAATGCGATGCGTTCCGATTGGATTGCGGAGCCGTAGGGTTTTCGGGATCGTCGTCGGGTTTCATCGGGGGTATCGTCCGCCTCGGTGACAAGGTATTCGAGTTCGATGATCGTGTAGGATCCCCTAGCATCGAGGCTATTCAATAAGCGAGCGGCAAGTCTCGTGACCAGGGGACGTTTGTTTTCTTTCCGGGCTGGTCACGCACCGGCTATCAGACCAACCCTTGAAGGGATTCCCCCGGCCGGATTTCAGCTTTGTCGGTCCAGCTAGGTTCCGTAGCTTTGCTCCGTGAGACTCGGCGTGTTACGCGCGAGGGTTGCACGCTGGAACTAATTTCACGGAGAGTCGGTCGATCCCTCCGACTCGTTATTAGATTTCTCGCGGCTAGTGTACACGAGCCGACAGAGAGGGAGAGTCGAGCGAGTGAGAAAGCGGCCGAAGGAGAACTCCCTTTGACCCGAGATACGAGGAACGAGAAGAAGAAAAAAAGAAGGAGAAGCGGGTATCTATCTAGCCGAGGGAGACTCGGGATGGAAAAAGTCATCGGTTATAGAGGAGGAAAAGTGGCGAGGGCCGACGCGATGGGGAGTTGCTTATGGGGAAGCCATGGTAACCCGAGAATTACTACGGTACCACGGAAAACACCGGAAACTCTGCTCTTTCATCCCCCTACAGAGGATTTTCTATTCCTGCTCTTCTCTATCGGGCAGGCGTCTTGCCAGTTTGTTCCCGAGAATACAAATTGTTACCTTTTTCGGATGAGTTGCAAGTTGAAAGCGCATTTTACAGTAAATTTTTCTGGTTTTCAAGTAAAAAATGCGTCAGACGAATAATTACGAGGTTATCTGCCGCTTCGAAAAATATGTATACACGAAACTGTTGTTCCATTAAATACACGATGCAGAATTTGTCTATGGTGAATACGTAAAATCTGGACGCGTCAATTTCGACGATATAGGAGTTAGTTTTTGGAAAAATATTTGACAGGTATCTTTTTTTTTTATCGGCCATCGTCCATGTTCAAAGCGTGCGTGCAGCCGTTAAATTGGATATCTCCCTATGACGCAATTTAGGGAAGATTTTTCAAATGCCAAAATCGATACTGAAAGAATGCTCTGCTGCACATTCAGTTCAGACGAAAGATTCTTAGCAAGCATTCGGAAATTTCCATCACTTAATGCAAAATAAAAATTGCTGTAACAGTGGTTCGATGAAGAACTCAAAATTATTAATCTCTCCACAAATTCAACCCATTACTGTTCAACCAGGAGAATCGTTTCGGCCTTGGTGCGTGTGTGCAATAAAAAGATTGAACTTCGAGTTTGCGTGAGCGATCGACTCGTCGGTTGTTAACGATCGTTATTCGAAACGAGCACGCATCCCGGAGCTCGTTACGAGGAGTCGTTGAGTCTCAACCGAGTGGAATAATTTGGCGAACTTTTCCCAAAGCGGGTATGAAATAATCGAACTAACGAGCAGGGATGCTCGAACAGTCGTATTTGAAAATTACTCGTGTCGAATTAACCACGTTGGAGATCCGGCTAGGAAAAGATTGTAGTCGTTTCAAAGAGACACCCGATGGACAGAGAGTCGACGCTCCCATCCCTTCCCCGAAGCTTCGTTCCCGGTGGTCGAAATTTTCGGATAGCAACCTGTTGCTAGGCACCCCTGGGAACTCTTATCCCACCTACCCTGTTACCCGGCAACCCCTGATACACCCTTCAGCCCGTGTCCGCCTCGTTCCGCGTCACAGCTTCGCTCCCCGGCGCGGCGACGCACGCGGAATATCTCAGAATCGTCCCTCGTGTGCCTCGTTTTCTCTCCCTCTCATATGTTCGTTATCCGATCTGCAATCTTCTCTCTCGATATTCCAACGTGCTTCTTCTATCTATGTCTGTGGCACGGAGACTACTGTGCGGGAATTATGTGCACAATGTTACATCACAGTGAATGGAACAAGAATTATATATACAATAATTTATATAGGAAAACTACCCCACAAACTATATAGTCATGCGCTAGATGTTTGATTGAAGTGACTTTTGTTTTGCTGTCGATGCCAGTCTTTACAGATCGGTATCTGACGTTACACCAGGGTGAATGGAATAAGAATTATATATACAATAATTTATATAGGGAAACTACCCCTCAAATTATATATATAGTCAAGCGATAGATGTTTGATTAAACTGACTTTTGTTTTGCTGTCGATTCCAGTCTTTGCAGATCGGTATCTGTTGTTACATCAGGGTGAATGTAATAAGAATTATATATACAATTATTTATATAGGGAAACTACCCCTTAAACTATACATATAGTCAAGCGCTAGATGTTTCATTAAAGTGACTTTTGTTTTGCTGTCGATGCCAGTCTTTGCAGATCGGTATCTGTCGTTACATCAGAGTGAATGGAACAAGAATTATATATACAATAATTTTATATAGGAAAACTACCCCTCAAACTATACATATAGTCAAACGCTAGATTTTTCATTAAAGTAACTTTTGTTTTGCTGTCGATTCCAGTCTTTGCAGATCGGTATCTGTCGTTACATCAGAGTGATTGGAATAAAAATTATATATACAATTATTTATATAGGGAAACTACCCCTCAAACTATACATATAGTCAAGCGCTAGATTTTTCATAAAGTAACTTTTGTTTTATTGTCGATGCCAGTCTTTGCAGATCGGTATCTGTCGTTACATCAGAGTGAATGGAATAAAAATTATATATACAATTATTTATATAGGGAAACTATCCCTCAAACTATACATATAGTCAAGCGCTAGATGTTTGATTAAAGTGACTTTTGTTTTGCTGTCGATTCCAGTCTTTGCAGATCGGTATCTGTAGTTACATCAGGGTGAATGGAACAAGATTTATATATACAATTATTTATATAGGAAAACTACCCCTCAAACTATACACATAGTCAAGCGCTAGGTTTTTCATTAAAGTGACTTTAATTTCTTGAATCTTGGCGAGGCACTACAATGATAAAACTTTGTTGTTTATTACAATAATTGTGACCAACGATTCTATACAATTAAATTGGGAACATCCCCAAACACTGGCCAACTAGCTTCTTAATTTCGACAACTTTCAATTTGCAATCGTAGAAATTATTAATTCTCTCTCTGTCTCGCTGTTTTTATTACCATCTCCAGTACTCTTTACGATTGTCCCTTGTAAATTTGTTTTCCCCGAGCGAAAGAGGTTCGAAAGAGCACACACGAGAGGTAAACGCGAGCCACTGGCGTGCTGAATTAATGAAAACTGAACTTAACCGAGGATAAAATCCATCTCCGAGAGCGCCCGATGGAATAACTTTGCTGCGTTCCCGATTCGATGGGACGTCGACGATGTGTGATCGAACGGGGAAGTTCGGATCGTCTTATCAACCCTCTCTGTCCTCCAGGAAACGAGTTCGGAATCTCCATAAGACAGTGTGTCTTTTTAAAATATATATATATTAGTGAAGTTCTTCAATTTTCCAACTGAATAGCATTGTTTCGAAATCCTGGAAAATTGGAAGGTTTCAACAATAAATGTGTTCGAAGTGAAAAATGAGCAATATAAAATTATTAACATCGTGCGGAAGGTACTGTGCAATTTACGATGAAACGTACCGCGGGTACAATATTCAATCAATCGGAAATATTCCAATATTTGAACGAGGATGGATTTTCGAATTCGATACGATTGAATCGCTGGGAAAACGATGGACAAGTGGAGAAATTCGTAGAAAGGCCAAGACGCACGAGCTGAAAAATCGTGGACCGGTATTGTGCTTTCGATACGAATCAGATTCGAATCGACGCCGACTCGAGTACGCGGATTTTCTAATTAACCGGAGCTTTGTGCGTTCTCCGTTTGGAAATGATGTAGACCCCGGGCAAGGGATGCAACCGGGATGCAAGGAGGGTTGATAGAACGGTTCCGCTGCATCCGGCAGCTCTCGGATCTCGTTACGAGAGAGAGAAAGAGAGAGTGAGAAAGAGAGTTCCCTCGATCCCAAGCTCGTGAAATAAATTCTGTTGGAGGATTCGTTCCCGCCGAGCTCGTCTCGATATTATCCGATGCAATTTAACGTCGGCGTTCCTCGAACAAAACGCACGCAACGCTGAACAAAACGAATCTTCCTGTTTCGAGACGGTTCTACCGGCACGCGCTGCTTAACTGGGTTTTGTCGGTAAAAAAAAGGCTGATTAAAATGAATTCGGCCTGCGAATTTGTACTAGCTGGCACGTAACTGAATTACTCAAGTGGATACTGAACAACTAAGCTGAACCAATGAAACAATTTTATCAGAAAATGCGGCTTATTTGTGTCTTTGTGAAACATTTCTTTCTATTATAATTGCAATGGCTTGACTTTTAATTGGGATAAATCTTCTGTCTGAATTAAAACTAACAGGAGTGAGATAATAATTTCTTTCTTTATATTATGATTTTAATAAGTCGAGTGCGAAATCGGCAGTCTAATTGCGAAGAATTTATTTGAGCTTAGCTCTGGTGCGTTCTTTGGAACATTTTTATTCCTTTATCACTTATCAAATAGGGGAGTTACGTAAAAATTGATTTGTTCGCTTAACAATTCTAATTGGTTGTAAATAATGAGTCGGTATTATTAAATTCATCTTTCTTCTATTTATATAAATAGTAGAAGAGAGGACTTGTTACGAATTCGTTATATAAATTGACGATGGGAGAAGTCGCAAGACAAACGTTCACCGATGGATTCTACGCAGGCTCATCGGATCGCGTCGCGCGTCGCTGTTATTTGCTCGAGAGAATTAATATCTGGCTCTGTCGGCCGAGCGAAATTAATTCCGCTTCGTTACTCGCAACGTAACGAACTTACGTCGTTCCGACGAGAGTTGACGATGGAATCGTTGAATTGGCACCGGTCGATCCGCGATTTTATAACGCGACGCGTCCATTCGATAAGAAAAGACACGGCGGAAATCGAACATTTCAACGAACCTACTTGCCATATCATCGAGCTGCAATTTATTTTTAAACGACATTTAACGCGTTCACGATCATCCCCAAAAATCCATACGATGTAATCTAATCAGTCTAATGAAAACTGCGGAGTTGAAGCTTGTCACAGTGACTGCTTCCGGAACTCTTCGTACAAGTCCTGATGAACTTCGGTTTAAGTAATTATATTATATGAGAAAAATTAGTTTCACAGAAATGGAAGCCGGATGAGAATGTATTTCTCCCTTCAATCATTTAAATAAGTCGAACACAGCGTTCCACAATGTCTCATCTGTTTAATTGGCAAGCGTCGTCTTCTAAAAATGATAAATGAAATTTCAATGAAACTACTAAAAACTGATGAGCTGAATATCATGCACAATTCAATTTTCTCCTATTCGACGATTGCATAAAATTCCTTGTCAAAGAAATTTTCAAGCAGCAAGAATAATATTACGTTGTATTACAAAAATGGTAGCGTTGGAGTTATACACAGTGTAACTCTCAGAACTAATTGCCGAAACTGCAAAGTGCTATGAAACGCGTTCTCATGAATGCGAGAGGGGGGTATAAAAATCTCTGTGACAACGATGCGAGAGAATTAAGCACGGAGACGCCGCCTGTGGAAAGCAAAGCGAGTTTAGTGAGTTGGAAAAATGATTCCGGCGTTTACTGCGAGACCGTACCAGTTCTAGAGAGTGTGTGTGTGTGTGTGAGAGAGAGAGAGTAGTTGGTTCGTTTTCGGTTCTCTTTAGGAGAGCTAAACCGCCACGGGTTCAACCCGTGAAACGTAATAAGGACAAATGGCCAGGACGAGGCTGTATAAAGAAACCACGGAGCTGCTGGAATAAATGGAACGCACTTTAGGGGAGCCTACGGTCTGGAGAAATACATAAGGATAACAAGGGCTCGCGTGGCGACGTAGGACAAGACCGAGGATGGAATTTATGGCGGCCATTGCGCCTTCTTCTTACTTCTCTGTCTACCCTTTCTCTCTTTCGTCCCATTTTAATGAATTAAAATTGACGCGAGAAGCTATTTCGTTAATATTATACAGACTGAATCACGAATCGTGATCGGTAGAGATAACTCTGTTATTTTTTTTAGCTTATTTTACGTCGCTTTATGAACTCCTATTAACACATTGCCGACCGGTGATTATTGCATTATTATGAATAATCTATAGTTCATCACTAAACACTTTTTAATGGGACCTTCAAGAGTGACAGCAATTGTCATTGTGAAGTAACAAGTCACCATCGATAACGTCATCTAAAACTTTCATTTAAGATTGCAACGTAAAAGAAAATTTCTATGCTTTCTTTTGGCGCAGCAGAATTATTGAAAATCTTATTAATAGGCTCGCGGTAGGTGAAGTGTTAACACATTACCAACCGGCGATTCCTGCATAATTTTGAAAAATCTATAGTACATGGGTAAACACTTTTTAATGAGACCTTCAACAGCAACAGCAATTTTCATTGTGAACTAACAAGTCATCCTCAATAACGTCATCTAATAATTTCATTTAAGATTGCAATGTAAAAGGAAATTTCTACGCTTTCTTTCGTTATTTCGCGACGGGACATACAGTTTTTATAAGGTGGGTTCCGAACCACCTTTGGCACCATAGTTTACAGACACTGTTATTAACATATAATAAATTTGATGATATCGGCGCCTGGTTCAATCATTTATAGGATATTTATTTATTTTCTATAAATGATCGAACCTCGCGCCGATATCATCAAATTTATTATATGTCTTAATTTCGAACGAGAAGTATTTAACCCTTTACACTCGGAGCTATATTAACTCGAAAATTAAACATTTATTCAGACTTAAAATATTGTCATTTTTTATTTATGAGATTTTAAATTTGGTGGATATGAAATTGCTATTATACCTTATGGAATACTTAAATATTTAGTAATTGATTAGATACCTACATATCTAATAATGTAAACAATATTCTTAATAATGGTACAGCAATTTTTAATGGCGCCTCATAGTCGCTACTCGAGTGCTAAGGGTTAACCTTTATCATGGATGGCGAAACTGTTATTAACAGTCCGATCGAAAATTGAAACAACAAGCAATTTTTTGTAATATTATAATATTTACCGAATTGAAATCCTCTAACAGATAGGCGTGAAAAAAAATTGTAGGTGTATTTGCAACAAATTGAAGGCGACATTTCATCACGTGAAAAGATCTCTTGAACCACTGCTATACCTGATAAAAATTGATTTGTGGTTCACTCTGTATAATGAAAGAAAATACTGTTTCCTTCGCGTGTTTACTTTTCCATAATTCGCGCGGGAAAAACAGCCTACTTCTCCGGCGCTTCGCAGTATGCTAGCCTCTCCTTAAACTGGAGCAACGAGCAACTTCGAACCACTTGTTAGTAGGCCGCTGTCTGACTGTGCACGAACTCTAATCACTTTCGATAGCGACTGGCACGGACCCCGACTGAGTTACGGTCGGCAGATAAGTAAAGTTCTCGCTCACGCAATTATTCATTTCTTTCGACGACCACGCGAGCCCACGCAATACTTCTCTCAGAAAAATCATTTGCTCGTTACACGAGCCTTCTCTCGCTCGATTGGTTGTTCTTGCTGGCATTGATTCTCCGCTGATGATCGTTGCCTGCCATAATTGAACCTTGTCGTCTTCGTTTCACTAAAAATAGAACCGTTTGCATCGTTAGCGTCATTTTGCTGACCGGTATCGTCAGAACGCACAATATTTATTCGCGTAAAGAAAATATGAAATCATCTGTTGTCGTTCGAGGTATTTTTTACTCGTTAGTAGTCCAGAGGCAGGAGCCAAATAGAAAATTTCTTCTTTCTATATACTATTTCGTAAAACTTTCAGAAATTTTCAACTTACATTATCCTGTATATCCTGACGAGAAAATTCCGAAAATACAAGCTTCGATTTTAGGAATTAACTTCCAATATTTCTGACTGATTTCTTATTGCGTGCATAAAATAAAGGGAAATTAAAATTGACACTTTGATCAAACACAGAATTAGTACCGAACGTTTAGACATCCTCGATGACACTTCTTTGAAATTTTCCGAACAGCCGCCGCCGTTATCGATCCTGCTAAATCCTGATTCGCGACCGCAGCGCTGGAGACTCATACGCGCGAATTAATTTGATGAAAGCTGTGTCTCGAGTATTCGGGCACAAAGAGGATCCGCGTAACGAGCGATTTTCAGACGACGGTGGAAAAAAAAAACCGGCGGGAATCGAATAAACGAAACTGGGAGCCGGTCGGCCCCCTGCAAATGTACGCAATGATAAATAAGAGAAACGCGAGACCACCACCACTCGACGGTAATTGGACTTAGCGAGAAGGTAAAAAAGCGTCTCGATGAGGATCGGTCTCCTGATAGATAGAGAGAGGCGGAAATAGATAAAAACACATCGGTGTACGTAGGAGACAGTGGAATAAACGAGAACGAGAGCTGGATCGCGTGACCCGTCGCGCTTCCGATGCCTCGGCCGATTAGGCCAGTCAACCTAACCCAATTAACGAGAAACTGTTTCTCTGAATTTCTTTCTAATCCCCTACTTCGACTCATCCCTTGTAATCAAACGCGCTCGATGCGTGTATTTAACTATCAGCGTATTGGGTTGATTTCGACCTAGATCCTCTCCATTTTTGCATTAGGATGACGCGAAAGTTCTTTTCGCGATCAGCAAGTTTGATATTGTACACATGTGAAGAACTAAGAAAATTATTGGGTATTTTTTTCAATGAGAATAAAAATATTCATAAATAATTATAGCCCGAAGGTTTGTTCGAAGTTACAATTAATGTTATTGGCGCACTGGTTCGATCAGTTAATGTTATTTGCGCACTGGTTCGATCAATTAATGTTATTGGCGCACTGGTTCGATCAATTGCAGACAATAAGCAATTTGCAAAATATCATATGAAATTTAATTCAACGTTTCGGTCCGAATTTAGACCATTTTGAAGAATGTAAATTTTCTGTATTGCGTCTGTAAGAATTTATCAAATAATTAATATATGGTTTGGTAAATGCATTCCCGAACAAGCAGAAAACACTAAGGTATTAAAAACGAATATAATGCATTAGGATGTCGCAAAAGTTCTTTTCGCGACGAGCAAGTTTGATATTGTAAACATATGAAGAACTGAGAAAATTATTGGGAATTTTTTTCAATGAGAGTAAAAATATTCATAAATAATTATAGAAGGAACGGTTGTTCTAAGTGTTTGGAAATTCTGTAGGGTTGCTACATAATTTATTCCTGGTTACTGGCACTTATCTCCTACGCACTATGAATTATTAATGTCGCGAATTGCATTGGCTCGTAGAGATTACATTTCTGATACCTATGGAAGACCACAGACACTAATCGAAATCGTAACAGTTTCAATATATCACGGTGTAAGTTAATTTAAAAAACTGATGACCATTCGCAAGGGAAATACATTCCTATTGAACCATTCCTTTGAAAGTGTCCGACCACGGAGCACCTTTTCCACTTACTCTGGTCGTTATAAGTTCTCCTTACTTGGGAGTTAGAAGTACATTTTTAAATATAATTAATGAACGAAGATCTACAGGCCAATTAGATCGTGCAACTGTGGGAGGAAGTAGAAAAGTCAACCGAAAGCCAGACAATCGTTGAATACTTCAAGCGTTGAATATTATTCCACGAGATAACGATTAAAGGGTAACATTGGCTTTAAAATTGCTACGAATTCATAGCAGTGTGATACTATAAGTGAAATTTCACTTTGTTTTATTTTTATCCGAATTGCTTTTATAAAAGAAACGAAAATAATCAGAAGTGAAATAGTAAAACAGTAAAAGTAAAATGATTTTTATTCATCTGGTTCAAGTAGAAAAGTCAACGAATAGTCGGTCATTCGTTGACTACCACACCTGTGGAACGATATTCCGCGCAGAAAGCAACAGTTAACGGTTGTGTTCGAGCATGGAGACATATTTAAGGGGAATTTCATTTGTTTTGCAGGATGTTGGGCGGCGTGGGAGGCCGTCACATGTCTACGCGCCGGCGAGGCAGTAGCTCGCTGGTGCGTGGAGGTGTGGGCACCGCAGGGTACAGTGGAGCAGGGACTTCTGGGAATGCCAACAACGATGCGGTTGTTTTACCACCGGATGCGCAGAAATATGCCGCGAGGAGACGAAGGGCAGTTACCACCAGCGATCACAAGAGCTGCGCCCTTGTGCAGACTCGCGTCAAGATTGGAGATATCATGTGAGTCCCTTGCGATCAATACCAAAGTCGGTACAATTAT
The DNA here is from genome assembly GCA_916610235.2 of Lasioglossum morio. Lineage (NCBI taxonomy): Eukaryota > Metazoa > Arthropoda > Insecta > Hymenoptera > Halictidae > Lasioglossum > Lasioglossum morio. The sequence goes on from OU744323.1 coordinate 3,234,808, forward strand.
AATAAGATACATAGAAGACCCTTAACACGCTGAAAGTGTATATAATCTCTATCGATACTGACAAATATGGAGGCAGAAAAATCCTGAGCGTATCATACCCTCTCTGATAGAAGTAATTGAAGTATTAAAAATTTAAAAACTACCCCAATTCTCGCGACAGTAGCGCCGCAGGTGTACAGCGCCAAACCACGTAGGGGTGAAACGCTCAAACTGTTCGCCAAAGAGATGTCGCTACCAGTAACATCTCGGAGTTTCAGACCGACGACACCTAGCTGTAGACCATGAACTAGTTGATAACGAGCTTTCAAGATTTCTGCTGTACCACCCGGTGGTAGTAAATTCCAGGATTTTACTGTCCGCGACATCTTTATTATCGATCTCGAACCGACCGTCGATAACGTTAGATTTTCAGGAGCAGATAAATCGTGGGTCTTTCGCCGTAAAAATCAATGTAGAATTTATGATTTAGGAGTTCATTGCACTTAAACTCCCCATTGCTTTGACGAAACAAACATAAAGCAATTCGAATCGATCCGGAGTTGTAAAGCGATTAATAGGGCCCGTTCTGTGCCAGATGGCGGCAGGCAAAGGTTGCGGCTGACCATGGCCGGGTATGCACTACTGCGGCTGAATTAAAGTCTAATGCATCGAGGTGTGTGCACTCTCGGCGTGGACGGGAGTCAGGTCCCTTTTAGACTATCGATTGCCGTTCGATTGTTTGGCCGTTCCCCTTTATTTTTAGCCTGGACCGTGCGGCGGGTTCCGATCGTCCGCTTATTAATTCATTTACAATTTTTAACCGCGCGGCGCCCGATGTTCCGTCGTCGTCCGTACGTCGGACTATTCCGCGGACGTTTCCATCGACCGGCTCTCGCCGGGACTACAATAGGATCGACGTCGTCCCGTAGATTTTCCGGAAATAGACGGGTCACTGATCGCCACCCAACGATCAGTCCTCGCGACCCCACGCAGCCCGGCCGTCCTCTTTACAGCGAATAGAAACGACTCGGTGAAGCGGTCCCGTGGAATTTTATCGGCTACGACACCTGTCGCGGCTGACCGTTCTAGCCTCTCATAAATAGCACCCGCGAAAAACCCATCGACGTTACCGGGAAACTAAGTCCGCGCTATCACCAGCTAAATCGTCAGGGTTCTCGACCTCCAGCTCCTCTTCGCTTTGAAAGATACGGATTTTTCCGGAGGTCCCGATGCTTCATAGTGACGTTAGCGAATCTGGACACACAAAATCCAATCATTTTAACGTTTCTGTAAACTGCACGCTTCAAGACTCTTCTCTTGCAAGAATTGATCACACTAAATCCCAAAATTACTTTGCTATTACTCCTTATGTCTCTGGTTGTCAGGATAAACGCCGCATGTCACAATTTCAAGAAATTTGATTTTATGCATTGATTGTGCTTTGTATTGTAGGATCTACGTATTTACCAGAAAAAAGTCATGAATAGAAATTCAAAAGCATCGTAAAACTAATGCAATTTAACCGATGTTCTATGTCGAAGCATTAGTGATTAAAACTTTAAACGATAATATCTTGAAAGTGAGCTTCTTGTTAACAACCACAGAAGTAATTGAATACTTTAGGAGTATTCCTATTGAAGAATTGGGTATTCGGTAACTCCTGTCTGGCATTAATGCATCTAGACAATCAAAAAGGTTATGATATGTTTTGTGAAGTTTCCTGGATACTCTTTTTTCATAGTCATTACCAAAATGGACACGTTAAGACACTTCTTTTTGATAGAATTCGTCAGACCATAAGTCCCAACTGGCATCAACGACTCTAGACACCGGATGTTCTTCTCCGTCACTCATTACGGAAATTGGACACAATGAGTCTGGACGTTCATTTTCCAAAAAATGGAGGCTCGGTATGAACTCCGCATTGCAAATTAGACTTGTCCTTTCAAGAATCAGCATGGAGAATCCTAAGCAGCCAAACGCCGATACAACAATGTATCGAACAGACCCGAGATTCTATCTCTTGAATCGTTCCGAAACTTCTGGTTTCTGTACAATCAACCGGCTGTATCAGAATCGATCCAGTGAAAGAAACGACAGGACCAACAGTGTTCCGATCTGGGGGACAGCGGCATTTCCCGGCAGAGCCCGCGAGAACCCGTAAGATCGAAAGTAGAGCTCGGGGAAGACCCCGGTGGCAGAGACACGTCGTCGAACGCGACCACGAAAGTAGGTCGCGATCGAATTCTCGCGGCTCGGTCGTCGGCTGTTCGACGGACAATTTCGACTCGGAGAGGGCGCGTGGAGTTTTGCACCCTGTTTCCGGTCGCGTTTCGCCCCTTGTCTTCCTGACTATCCCCGTTGGCAAACCCAACGACCGGTATCCTCTAACCAACCGTACAGCGCGTGAGAATTAGATGTAAACCGATTTCTGTTCGTGTGCCGATTGTCTAATCGTTTGTCGATCTTCACAGCTCTGCGAGTCCCTATACATGCAAGCTTTTAAGAGAAATCCCAAGATCCAGCTGATCAGTAGACCGGTGGAACTTAATTATATTTATTTAAAGTTTTTGAAAAATTGTTTGCGTCTTTATGCGAAATTTTGTTGTAGAAATTGTAGGAAGATGGGAACCAGATAAACATTTCTTCATTAATTTTAGCAAGTTGATTATAGTAATTGTTTTGCTGTTATAAATTGTCTCCACTAATTTTCGCCATAAAATCTATTTATAGTAGCCCCTGAAAACAACGTTTTCCTTCCTTTCATAATTTCACTTTACCGAAAGCGAATATATATCGACGTTATTCAATTCTCTTAATCTTCACACCGTGCGAAATTGCGGATACTCATTTTCCTGATGGACGCATAAACTCCGCAGTCTAGCAGCCCCGGCACCGTTCGAACTTTCCTAATCTCCATACATGTTGTTTTACGAGTAGTCCCGATCCTGTTTGTCGAGGATCTCGATGTCGAATCGAGTCGAACGGAATCGAATCGAGTCGAGTCCGGAGTCAGAGTCGCGGAGTCGAGTCGCCTCGGTCGTGTGTTTCAGGCTGGTTGCCGGCTGCCGCCGTGAATCAATACCCGCATTGCGCGTGCCACCCTTCCTTCTCTCTCTCCCGTATTCTCTGGCGTTCTCTCCCTCGGTCACTCGGACCTCTCCGTTCCACCCCTTCGGTTCTATTCGCTCTCGTTTCCCCTCCTCGTCTCGGTCTCCCTCTGTTTGCACCCACTTTTCCACCCTCCGCCACGTGTTTTCCTCCTCCTCCCTCTCGTTCGAACCCGAGCCGAGCCCTTCGCTCTTCAACCCTCTGTCGTCGTCGTCATCGTCGTCTTCTTTTCAACTTTCGCGTTCCTTCTATATACCTATCCTTCTCTTTCCCTCTGTGGGATCCTCTTCTTTCTTTTTTCCCTCTCTCTCTCTCCCTCTCTCTCTCTTTCTTTCTTTCGTGGCTGCTTGCAACCACCTGGCTCCGGTTCGAGGAAACCTCCAGCTCGCTACGAAACACCGTTTTCCCCTCTTCGTTCCGCCAGGCGGATCGCGTTGGCTTTTCCTCGTGCTATCGCCGCAGGGGGTGGCAAAGGGGTAGGCAGCCAAGGGGCGAGAACCGGAGACAGCCCCGAAGAGAGAAAGTGACGAGCATGGGACGCGTGGAGCCGGTAGAACGACGAGGAACCAAAGGGGAGGCCGGTTGCCAACCAAACGGGGTTCCACACCCCCGACCAACCCCTCGCCAACGCGATAGTTGCTCCGAATGACGAATTCTAGTCGATTCTCTTTCGCTACTCCACTACCCCAATTCGTTTGTTCACCATGAAAGAAACAGACTCGCGATTTCACCCCTGCGCGTGTCAATGACCAACATTCCCTGCGATAGCCGATTACGTTGCGCTTTACATTGTTGCATATTAAATGCCCAATTCTTAACAGCAACGTTAAACAAATTCAATGTTATACAACACCACAGAAAATTACGAATATTGACTTAACACATTACCGACCGGTTATTATTGTATAATTTTGAACTATCTATGGTACATGGTTAAACACTTTTTAATGAAACCTTCAATAGCAACAGTCATTAACCTCATATAATAGTTTCATTTAAGATTGTAATGTAAAAGAAAATTCCTGTGATTTCTTTACTGCAGCACAATTATTAAAAATCCTATTAATAGGCTTTCGGTAGGTAATGTGTTAAGGGTTAAATAGAAGATTTTTCACGTCATCCTCGATAAATAAATGAACATGTAGAGTATACCGATGAGTATCACGAGGATGTATTAAATATTCATTTTAACGCGTTATCTACCGGAATAGTATTCTCTTATTAATATTAATATATAATGATAATAATTTTAGAAGCTTAAATATTCTCCTTTATGTACTAATTACGTATTTGTGGCTCGGGGTGGCTTGTTGGTCCACAATGGAAGTGATTGAAAAATTATAAAATAATCCTCTGAATGCGAGCATTGAGTCGAGCGAATTTCTATAGTTCACTGCCGCAGTAAATAAATGAAACTCGGTCGAATTACGTATTAATCGTAATTTCGGGGAACCATTAACACATTTCGGGAGAACATTGCCGGATCGAGTCTGTCGATCGAAGGGATCGCGATGTAGACGGACAACGCGTAATGGTGCATCGAATGCATCCTCGTGGTGGTCACGTTGTCAAAGTGCACGCGTACTTAGGATCGATTTCTCGCTCGCTCTCCTCTCTTCGCCGCGCCTCCGTGCTTTTGTCCCTTTTCATCCCACTTTCGCAAAAATACTCGTGAATTCACCGTGCACGGGCCGGCGCGGCTCGGCACCGCGAGGCAGGGCGAGGCAGGACGAGGCGAGGGCATAGAGGACAGGTGGGGCAGAAGGGAAAAAACCTATTCCCGACTAGGCCAGCCCCGTTCCCGGAGCTTCTCGTGCACGAAAAAGCGCAGGGACCGGAGTAATTAAGATAATTGGCCTAATAATTTTCGGCCGAGAGCGACGTCACGCGATACCTCGGCTTCTTTCAACGTCGTTCGACCAGACTCGACGATACCACTCGGGGAATCTTCGATCTGACTGATAATCCTTCAAACGCCCGACTAAACAGCCCAAGGAAATTAATTTGTTCACATGAAACCACTCCGATTGTTGTACCGGAATCTTCGAGACTTGTATTCATGAATACGTACTTATTTATTCTCATTGTCAAGACAGCGAACAACATTTCTAATATAAACATACATACTGATCTCAAATTCATTGTTAATATAAAATGCAACTATATTACTAAGGTGCTAACTGATCATATATGAGATTGCGAAATTATATTAAACAATATTGTACATACTTAAACCTTGTGTAGTCAACCGGGTACCCAGCTACTCATTTATTGAGTTTCTTTCAACAATTTGTTAACATTCCTTGAAAGAATATTATAGAATTTCTCGGAATGTCCTTCACTCGCTAATATATTAATTAATAGTCTTATAATGAGAATTTGTGCAAACATGTTAAATACAGAAAGGTTTTAAAAAATCTATACATTCTCGTTAACTACGCAAGGGTTAAATTAGCAATTTAAAAACAACAGAGGTAAGTAGGTGTGTCTTTCAATAAATTTCATGTCAAGCCACACTACTCATCATAGAAGAGTTAAATTAATTAATCCATATATCCCACTAATATACGTATACACACATTATAAAAAATCATTATGCATAGGGGATGTATCAGCACATGTTAATTTCCACTATCCACGTGAAAAGTGAACGAATTTATTTCCATATATTATAAGAGTTAAATTAATTAATCCATTTATCCCACTAACATATGTATACACACATTATAAAAAATCATTATGCATAGAGGATGTATCAGCACATGTTAATTTCCACTATCCACATGAAAATTGAACGAATTTATTTCCATCTATTATAATAGTTAAATTAATTAATCTATTCATCCCACTAATATATGTATACACACATTATAAAAAATCATTATGCATAGGGGATGTATCAGCACATGTTAATTTCCACTATCCCCATGAAAATGGAACGAATTTATTTCCATCTATTATAATAGTTAAATTAATTAATCTATTCATCCCACTAATATATGTATACGCACATTATAAAAAATCATTATGCATAGGGGATGTACCAGCACATGTTAATTTCCACTATCCACGTGAAAAGTGAACGAATTTATTTCCATGTATTATTCGACAGAAAAGAAAAGACATTTGAAAGTTCCGCTTCCTCGTTCCAATAAATTTGCTCCGGGTCGGAGCAGACCCAGCCAGGGGATTGCGAATGGTTCCACGATGCAGCAACGAGTTATCTCGATCGAAATAGTTGAAGACCGAACGGTCGTTGGCGGAGAGTATCCAATATTGGGTTATGGTGGCTCTAGGCAGAGCCGGCAGCCAGCCGCGCAACGGGAGCAGGTTCGAAACTTGGGCAAACAGCCATTAGTAATCGATACTAGGGTAAACATCGGGCCGCCGCTGCCGCGCATCAAGACGAACCAATTAATTTGCCGCTTAATTCGCATCCCTCGCGAGCTGCGCCGCCGCGCCGGCCGTGCAGACTGCAAATGTTTGCGCGCGCGATTCTGCTGGCCCGCGGCCGATCCGTTTCGAAAAGTTTGATCGATCGTACGTCGCGCTGGATCGCGACCCACTGTGCACGATTTGTCACCTGATTACCAATACACTAATTTTGTCCTCAATTAATTATCCCTGTCGAATCGTTCTTGAATAGATTGTCTTATGTCGTGGTTGATGGGAACAGACACTATACTAGAAAAATTAAGGTACACTAGCTGTCTTACTAGTGAAAGGTGTGTATGTCTTCCAGCATATTCCGGAATAACAATATTTTTCCATGATAAACATAAAATATTTCCTGTACATTAAAAATAATATATATTCCCTTTCTAATATTACATAAAAATTCATTTTATATTAAGAAAAAATATTTTTTCGTAATATGAAATAAATATTTCCGGAATATTTAGAAAAAAATATTTTTTTCATAATATGAAATAAATATTTCATGAATATTTAAAAAAAAAATTTTTTTTCGTAATATGAAATAAATATTGTATGTATATTTGAATATTAAAAACAGATTGAATCTCTTTTTAATATTATATGAATATGTATACAATATTTTGTGCTACTAGGGACTTATGCACTATATGATATCGGCGCTACAGGTTCGATCAAAGATATAGAAATTAGCAATTTTGCAGTATTATAATTTCAACGTTTCGGTTCGGTTTTGAGCCATCATCAAGAAAAGTCCGCACCTGTGAAAATTAATGTAATAGAATTTGTTATTCATTAAACTGACTATTTAATAGTTATGACAAATAGGTAGTTATACATACTTGCTAATTGTGAGAAAACAGAATGAAAATCAAAGTAAATGAAATGGTACTTGTCAATAAGAAGGTTTGAACTGCACTAAACTGTAACTGTTGTGGCAAAGTCAAGACGGAAAACATAAGAATATCGTAGATCTAACTAGCAAATCAGATGTCAAGGATCAAGAACCTCCAAATGAATGTTAGGCGCGATTTTAAAATTTTAAAGCATTCGTCATCACACTTCAACCAATGTATTACCAGAGATTGGTAGCAAATTAGCAATAATTTTGTGTGTGAAATTAACATAACAATGTGAATATGTGTATGGTTCAACCATTATTATATTCAACTGGATGCAAAAAATTAAATTATTCGAAAACATCATCATAAGATAATTACTGATTAAGTAATGTAGCGTAAATTTCATTAATCTCAGGTCTTTCATATCTGAAATTGACGCTTTGATGTTTAATCATGTGAACAGTTTCTAATAATAATCTTTAGTGTAAATTACTTTCTTTATCCAGTATTTTTGCATGTTCAAAATCAAATGCATGGTCGAGTTCTAATGAATGCTGTCTTACTGTTCATCTTGATTCAAGAATGTTAACAGTGAAAATTAATTGAGTTATATCACTACATCGCAGATTTTATGCATTTATGAGAACAATAGCTAGATCGAGTTTAAAACAGCAATTATTCCAACTCGAACGTTCGTTTCCGCGAACAGAAGCGTTAGATGGACGCGAAACGTTCCGGGCCAAGGTTCCGCGGTGAATTCTTCTCGATCGGCATCGAATATGTTTCGCGGAACGCTTTGGACAGTGTCCAGAGTGCGAAATCACGGCGCGTTCCGGGAACAGTTACGGGAACACCGTGCAAGAACACGAAGACGTTTCAGTTCCTGTTAAAGGATCGAATGCTCTTCTCAAAGTCCAATTGTTTTCTTTCTACTCGATTCTCGCCGCCGAAATTCAATTGGAAGCTGCCTGTTTTTACGCGACTCGAATCAATTCAAACCCCTCGGCCTCCATTAGCAACCGCTCCTCTCTGTCGGCGAAATTTCCAGAGGATTTCCCAAGAATTTCACGGTTTCCAATTTTCACTTAATTTTTCATTCATATTTTTGTCTGTATGAAACTTATCGAATGTTCAAGGAAAAGACTTTTTCACTATCTACCTGATAATGATCACAGTACCGAAGAAGATCAACAATCGTATGCAATATGACAAAGAGATAAATAAAAAATTCTCTTCTCCTAGTTTTTACGATGTGTCTTTGTATCCATGAAATACTAATATTCTGTAGCTAATCGTTGCCCCAAAAAATGGTAAAATATCGATGTTCAAGGAAAAGACTTTTTCACTTTCTAGCTGATAATGATCGCAGTACCGAAGAAGATCAACAATCGTATGCAACATGATAAAGAGATGAATAAAAAATTCTCTTCTCCTAGTTTTCACGATGTGTCTTTGTATCCACGAAATAATAATATTCTGTAGCTAATCGTTCCCCCAAAAAATGGTAAAATATCGATGTTCAAGGAAAAGACTTTTTCACTATCTAGCTGATAATGATCGCAGTACCGAAGAAGATCAACAATCGTATGCAATATGACAAAGAGATAAATAAAAAATTCTCTTCTCCTAGTTTTTACGATGTGTATTTGTATCCACGAAATAATAATATTCTGTAGCTAATCGTTCCCCCACGAAATAATAATATTCTGTAGCTAATCGTTCCCCCAAAAAATGGTACAATATCCATGTTCAAGGAAAAGACTTTTTCACTTTCAAGCTGATAATGATCGCAGTACCGAAGAAGATCAACAATCGTATGCAACATGATAAACAGATGAATAAAAAATTCTCTTCTCCTAGTTTTTACGATGTGTCTTTGTATCCACGAAATAATAATATTCTGTAGCTAATCGTTCCCCCAAAAAATGGTAAAATATCGATGTTCAAGGAAAAGACTTTTTCACATTCTAGCTGATAATGATCGCAGTACCGAAGAAGATCAACAATCGTATGCAACATGATAAACAGATGAATAAAAAATTCTCTTCTCCAAGTTTTTACAATGTGTCTTTGTATCCACGAAATAATAATATTCTGTAGCTAATCGTTCCCCTAAAAAATGGTAAAATATCGATGTTCCTCTTTCTCGTTATCGTTACAAAATTTAATAAATATCTGGGTTTATCGAGTCGTAGCAATTAGTTTCGAGTAATACCCTAGAATTGGTGTATACGTCCGATAGTGTGCACGTCAGGCATCGTGCAGGCTCTGCCTCGTTACCGGCTTTAATAATTGTGCATCCTGTTGCACTCGCTAACGAACGGACCCCGCTGCTAACCTTATGCGCGAGAACGTGGCCAATTTCGTCGTTGATCTGCGCTCGGAAAGGTCGGGGGTCAGAGGGCGTCGGAGAAAGTACGAGTTCCTATGGAGTTTACGGGGCAAAGGTTGCTTGAAGTTGTTCGTACACGGTGCTAAAGGTCCTACAGCTTTTAATACCGCTCTAAAGGGTTTCTAAAATTGTTTAGCCCGCCGAACTAATTCGGTCTGATACAATTCGTGTCACATACAATATTATCTGTAGTAGTCCAGGATCCACCGACCATTTTTACAATTGATTACTATCAAGCTAATATTCCGTGAGTACCTTCATTTCGATGAGACGCCCAACTTTTTCTCTTGTGGTAGCTAACAGGGGTAGCAGGGATAAAATATGTCGGTTTGACGATTCTCAAAAATTTATTACTGACTGGGTTTCTTTTGTTAAATCTCAAGATGATTATCTAAATTATTCGAAAAAATATTTGTCCTAAAATGTACAATCGAGCTACCACAAGAGAAAAAGTTGGCCGTCCCATCAAAATGAAGCTACTCACGGAATATTAGCTTGATAGTAATCAATTGTAAAAATGCTCGGTGGATCCTGGACTACAGCACAACCAAACCAAAATATTAATTGTCTCTTGATCCATTCCTGTATTTTATACAATTCGTGAAAGGTTAAAGTATATACTCCCGAAAAAAAACGAAGCATAAGGTTGAAAATTTCTTATCTACAATTCGATATTTAGGAATGGGGGGTTCACATTTTGGCCTTTGGCTAACCCCTTAAGCTCCGACACCCATTTAAGGTCGCCGCGAGGGTTCCCAACGCTCCTACGAGCCTCTCCCCCTCGTTTCTTGTACTGCGCAAGATAAAGTAATCGTGAAAGTTCGCGGAGTCGGCGGGGGCAGAAGGGGCGGATGAAAAATTCTGCTCACGAAAGCACGAACTTTCCATCGGGCCGGTGGGTAAGTTCTCAACGACTTCCATCGCTGACACGAACAACTCCAATGAGCGTATTTCAAAGAATAATTGTTTCGAAGAAGACTGCGGAGGGTGCCGCGCGTGTACGCGTTCTCTCCGCGTGACGTCTTGGAAATATCGCGAACGACGCCGGCGACACGGTGTGCTCGACGCACCTAAATTTGCTCGGAGACCACGCTCTCTGCCCTGCTTATCGACTGCTCTACTCTCTCTCCCTCTCTCTCTCCCTCTCTCTCTCTTTCTCTCTCTCTCTTTAGCTCCCTCATACTCCGTTTCTGTTCGTCTCGCTTGCTCGCCGTGTTCGAGCGCGTACGGTTTACTTCGACCCATTAATCGCGACCGTCCTATTTCTGTTCCGACGCAGTTCCATCCTTCGCACACGCGTTACAGCCTTCAGAAGGTCGTCCTACAACTGCACGCTCCCTTCGATTTCGCTATTATAAACCTGACCAAGGCTCTCGAGTACGGTGGTCCATCTACTAGTAATCTACCGGTGAAAAAACGCCCGAAATCACCCATCCAAATTTCTTTTTTTTTTTTTAATTTATTTATTTATACAGGTCGCATCAACAACTAGGTCATTAGCGACCACACAGATATTATATCATAATGTTGCGGAGGCTTCGGCGTGGTCTTGCCGGAGAACATATTATAATAATGAACAAGGAAACTATAACTTTATTAACTGAACGACAAAGAGGTATATAATCGTTGATGCGTGTTCTTGTATCAACCACTCAAGAGGATCTGACACGTCTCTCTTCTTCTTATCAACAACTTCGTTGTCCGGGGCGACTTCACTCGATCTCTGCGATATCTTGAGAATATCACAAGGGAAGGCAACTTCATCTCGTGCCGTCGTAACGTTAAAATTACTCTATTGTGTCTTTGTACTTAACACTTTACCGAGCGGAAGCCTATTAATAGGATTTTCAATAATTCTGCTGTATCAAAAAAAAGCATAGAAATTTTCTTTGACATTGCAATCTTAAATGAAACTATTAGACGACGTTATTAAGGGTGACTTAGTTACTTCATACTAAATGCTAAATTAAAATTTAGCCATGTACCATACATTTTTCAAAAATATGCAATAATCACCGGTCGGTAATGTGTTAACATAATAATCATTTATGAGTATACTGTACTTATATTAGAAAGATGATTTCGGCGCACAGGTTCGATCAAAAATAAACTATCTAATCCTTGTTTTATAACAAATTTGCATTATTATATGGTGGTTAAAGTTAAAATTTCTTCCTTACATAACAAGTGAGATAAATAAGTTCACTTTTCTAATTATTGGTTTGTTCTTTCTTTTGAGAACAAAAGTTCAGTTTTTGGTAAATTTATATTTTGTGTTTCAGACGCAAATGTCTCTTGAAAATGATCCCAATCAGGATCGAAACGTCGAGATTTGAAATTGCAAATTTGTTATAAAACAAGGATTAGATAGTTTATTTTTGATCGAACCTGTGCGCCGAAATCATCTTTCTAATATCAATTCTTTTCGATCGCAAAACTACCTCGATATACATACTGTACTTATATAAGTATAATGTATACAAAATTACAGCGTGTGGAAAATTTTTGTAGATTTTAGGAATTTTAACACTTGGATTATGTTCGAATTATTATTGACGCAATCACTCAAATTGTTAGGCATAGCCAAGCGTCTTCTTTGGAAGGAACCCATCCAAAATTGAAAGTCTAAAAGTGTACGTTCTACGTGAACAATAATAATCGTATAAAAATTCACAATACAACTGATTGATCAAACAAGACATTCGAGAAGCTCAATTCAAATAAAATGCTCTGACCAGTTTTGTGAAAACCCACTACGCAATCTATCGTTCGAACGAACACGTGAAATGAACGTTAACAGTCTCGTTGACAACCACCGAGCAATTAAACAAGAAAAGTTAGACGAACTAGAAATTTGAAAAGACAGGATGCTCGAGTGAGTCTTCCGTAGAATCAATCGAACAAATCCGTTAATGAACTAGCAAGCAGAGTGTCGTGAAAAACCACCGGCGAATTAAGTGAAACAGGATGACGATCCTGAATCGGTGGAGAATCAAATAAAGCAGAAGAGACATCGAAGGCTTCCTGTAGGATCGATTGAGCATTAAAACGTGAATGAAAGGTGTACTCAATGGAGTGAGACAAGAGCATCGGTATCGCTTAAGGATTTCGTTTAAGGACACGTGTAAAGCGTTGCCGTTAACAGCAGACACCGCGTGGAACGTCTTCGCCCTTAAAGGGATTCGAGCGGTTCTCGACGGCGTTCGGTATGTCCAAGGGAGGATGATATTCGAGCGAGAGAATTTTAATCGAATCATTCGATCGGTCTGTCAAAGCTTGCAGGTGACGTCAGGTCGCGCGGCGCACCACGGCCGATCGAGCAGCTTGGTCTAAAATCGTCCACGAAGGGAAAGAGCGAGCGAGAGAGAGAGAGTACTCGCTTCGTTGACTCGATATCGATCGATCTGTGAACGGATCGTGTGCCTCGCCTTTCCTTTCTCGCCTCTTCGACCACGGAATCTCGCCTCGTTCGAGGGCACCGCGCGAGAAAAAGACTGATCCGATTTGCTGCCGGAATGAAAATCTACTTTTTCCCACTACTACTTTCACTGATAACGTATCGAGATCGTCGACGATCCCTTCTCCTGGCATTCCGATGAAACACCGTATGTGCAGAAGCAAAATTGTAGATCGTGCATCAGATTGTCCTAGGGGGAAAGATCGGAGAAACAGATCCTCCATTTTGCTTACTGTATGAGTACTCCAGGTGGTTTCATTGCTCTCGACATCGACGGAGCTAGCTCGCAGCCTCAGGGGGCAATCTCTCTTCGTGCAGCTTCATCTAGATCTCGTCTAAAAATCTGAAGGGTACCACGACTCAGAGCTTTCCCGATTTCGGAATAGTTAGATTCTAATGCGTGATTGATTGAGTATCTCTGAATGAAGCCAGGGCATTGCTCCATGGAGCAATCTGTGGCCCTCTTCATTCGTCTGAAAATCGTAATCTTGAAAATTCTAGTCTTCAATGAGGATCCACTGATCTATTGATCTTCGTTTTACCGACGAATATTTATTACTATCCCCATCAGCTCAGACGTCTCCACCTGATCTTTCTCCAGTAGCACAAAAATATTGGATATATATTTTTTTTCGAATATTGGAAAAATATTTTTTGAGCCACACTTTTTCATATTAGATAAATGTTAGATCTAATATTGTATACATGTTCAAGAAATGTAAATTGAATGTTTAGAAAATATAAGCTAAATATTCAGGAATATAAAATAGATATTCAAAAAATATTAGCTAAATATTCAGAGAATATAAAATAGATATTCAAAAAATATTAGCTAAATATTCAGAGAATATAAACTAGATATTTAAAAAATATGAAGTAAATATTAAAAAAATGTGAATATAACATTTGAAATTATATTTAGAAAAAAATATTTTTCTCGTAACATGAAATAGATATTTCCTGCATATTAAAAAAAATATATTTGTTACTCAATGTCAAATAAATATTGTATGTATATTTCAATATTAAAAACAGATTGATTTTCTTTTTAATATTATACGAATGTGTATACAATATTTTGTGCTACTAGGGTTAAATTCTCGAGAAACCTAACTCTGAAGAATACGATAATACTCAGATTCTAGTCTCCAATGAGGATCGACTGATCTACAATAGATCGCGAAAAAATAGGAGCAATCGAGTATTGTAAATGTTTGGAACATCGAGCAGGATAGTGGCCGGGGCCACGGCGTTGCCCCGTAGGGCAAATCGGCGGTCGTAGAGCGAAAACAAGGACGTATTTGCGGATCGGTAACCGAGACCGTGCAACGTGCACGCCGAAGAAAAGTGGAGCGGATTCTATGACCTGTTTTCTCGTAACGACTTCATTGTTCGCTCGCGGAGCGTCGGTGTAACGAAAGGAAAACGGTGCGGTGCGGTGCGTTGCACCGACAGCAGCACGAAGAGAGAAAGACGGAGGGGCGTGCGCACAACCGAGGCACGGTCGGGGCTTCGTAAGTCAAGTCATCTGAACCCCGTCAGCTTCATCATCTATTGGTCTTCTAACGTAAGGGCTGCGCTATGCACGGCCAGAGCGGTGCCAAACGGATTTACGTCTCCTTATGCCGACGGATAGAGAACCATAAGGTTTCCGCGTGGTCCCCGGTCTCTTTCGCTTTCGATCGGTCATTCGCAAATTAATCTGTTCCTCTCCCTCTCTCTCCTTCGTTCTCTCCTTTGTACCCTCTCTCTCTCCCTCTCTTTCTCTCTCTCTCTCTCTCTTTCGCACACTCCTTCTCACGTTAACCTGCTTACCGGTACACGTGATATGCGTACACTGGTTCCGACGAACTTCTGCCGAGTCGATCTTCGCCTCCTTCTTCGAGATATCGGCCAATCGCGATCAATCGCGAGCTTCCTCGCGCTCATGCTTGTCCGCGTGCACCGATCTCACTGCTAGCAATACTATTGCACGGATAGTCTCCGAACTTCGATCTGGTATCGATAATCGCATTCGACATAATCGGTGTCGAATAACAAAAATAACAGAAATCTGTTCAAATTGTCGGTAATTTTTGTAGACTGTTAGTATTAAGTATTATTAACATATTACCGACCGGTGATTATTGCTTGTTTTTGAAAAATGTATGGTACATGACTAAATTTTCATTTAGCATTTAGTATGAACTAACTAAGTCACCCTGAATAACGAAGTCTAATTGTTTCATTAAGATTGCAATGTCAAACAAAATTTTTATGCTTTTTTTTGGCACAGCAGAATTATTGAAAATCCTATTAATAGGCTTCCGGTCGGTAAAGTGTTAAAATATTAGTATTAAGAAATAACGAGTGATTTCTTTCTGAGATATCAAGTTGACACAGTTCTCTGTATCTCGATGGACAATTGTTCAAAACTACAATTAATGTTATTGGCGCACTGGTTAATTCTTGAAAATGGTCTAAATTCGGGCCGAAACGTTGAATTAAATTTCATGTGATATTTTGTAAATTTGCTTATTGTCTGCAATTGATCGAACCAGTGCGCCAATAACATTAATTGTAGTTATCAAGTTGACCTTGAGATTTTTCAAAGTCAACGCAACTATGCTTTAATAACACGTGGTTACCGATGGAAGGATCAATTCGACGATCTATAATATCGTGATCTTGAACTGACCTTGCAAAACCATTGGAAATGGCCAAGGTCACCTTGATGTCCCAGATAAAATGACTATAAAAAATTAAGTTGTACACATTCAATGCGTCCCTGAAAATGCTACATAATTCATTCGAAATTTTTTCAACATTCATTCAACAATATTGGTCTTCGAAAGATCTTCTAAAATCCGTCGAATTCGCAGTCTGCTAATTATTAAACTGGTGAAACGCAACGACACTGTTATAAGAAAGATTTAGGTAGGGGATCTAGCAAGGGCTGGAAAAAGAGTCGAGCTTCTCGGATTCGATCGGAGGGAGCTGCATCTCTGGTGTCCCAGGCAAGCGGCTTTCCATGTCGTATTTCTAATACAGATTTATGGGGGCTAGAGATGGAAAGAAGGACAGGGAATGTGAGAAATAGGAGGAGAGATAGAGAGAGAAGGTCTAGGAGAAGCGTTAGCCGGAGCAACGTTTTATTTCTCGGGAATAAAATCCTGTAGCCGGACACTCGTTACCGGCTGGCGTCTTATTAGGAAATATCATTCCCTGAAGAGGCCACGCGAGGCTGAGGATCGTTGGCGCAACTCTCACCGGGTTTAATGACCTCGGATGGTCCCACTCTTCCTGAGATTGGAAACCTAACCTAAACCGCCAACCAAATATGCCAAACATCAGTTACATTAGCCATTTTTGTCTTACTAAACAATTCTAATTTCTTCTAACCATTCGAGAACGAACGTTCAACATATTGACATCGTTTTCAACAGTTATTCTGAACTGAACCTTAAAAATCTTCTTTCACACGATAATCCCAAACAAAATTAACCCTTTGCACTCGGAGGTATTTTAACTGGAAAATTAAACGTTTCTTCTGACCTATAATATTTCCATTCTCTATGATTTTTTAAATTTGATAAATATGAAATTGATATAATACCTCATACAATACTTAAATGTGTACTAATTGGTTAGATTTGATAAATATTTTTAAATTTGATAAATATCAAATTGATATAATACCTCATACAATACTTAAATGTGTAGTAATTGGTTAGATTTGATAAATATTTTTAAATTTGATAAATATGAAATTGATATAATACCACATACAATACTTAACCCTTTGCACTCGGAGGTATTTTAACTCGAAAATTAAACGTTTCTTCTGACCTACAATATTTCCATTCTCTATGATTTTTTAAATTTGATAAATATCAAATTGATATAATACCTCATACAATACTTAAATGTGTAGTAATTGGTTAGATGCCGACATATCTGATTGTGTAAACAATTATTTAAATAATAGTACAGCAATTTTTAGTGGCGCCACTCGAGTGCTACGGGTTAATAGATTACGCTACCTATAATTTCTTGAATTACGATTGAAGTTGCTACAGCTGTTGAAAAATTAAATAGATAATACACTTTCAAAAATTCGAATATGATTGCATTAATTACAGGGGCTCGGACAAAACGTACGTTTTCTATCGATGACGGTAATAACTCGAAAGCTACGAATAATATCGGTGACTCCGGTCGACAGTCAATAACCGACTGAAACAGATTAATTCGTGATTGGCGAGCAAATTAATTGCAGTTACTCGCGGGCAGCAATCGAGTGGAATATATTCGTTATTTTAAACAACTATTGCCAAACAGTAGTCAGACCTTCGTTGATGGGATCGCGAAACTCTCGTTGTCGAGGGCTGAACTGTTCCGGGCCGGGTACTGCGAGGCAAATAAGGGGTGAGAGGGTTTCGGGGCCGATAGAAGGGATGAGAGGAGAGAGAGAGAGAGAGAGGAAATGGAAAAGACGGAAGAGATGGCAGAGGAGAACCGTAGGTGGTGGACCTGCCGCCAGCCGGGGGTTGAGAGAAAATGTGGGACGTCGAACTCTCCTGGACTGCCTACCCAGTCACCCCCTTGCTCCCACACCCCCAAACACCCCTTTTATCCTCCCTTCGCCTGCAAACATCCACCCCCTCTCGCCTCATCTACCCTTACCCTATCTCCGTGGCTCTATTCACCGTATCCACGCGTAGATGACGAGAGATCAGACTTGGGCATTATCCAAATAAACTATTTCAAGAATAATAGTTAAGATAATAGGCGTGATCAAAAAGGACTCTGCCAATCTCTCTACGAGACGGACATTATAACACGAGCTGCAATTCAGTAAAAGATTGCATGGCTCCGCGATTCGATAACATCCCCAAAAATAGAAAGATCCCAGACTAAATTCGAAGAGGTTCCATCAACTAGCTAACAAATTCCGTCGTCGTAGCTCCCTTCTGCGTTAATACAGCGACTCCAACAGTTCCGCGGTCCCTTAACACGTTGGTCGCCCAGCGTAATTCGGCTAAGTTTCCCGCGGGCCCAAATTCGACCGTCGCACAGTGGGCCAGATTGTCCAAAAAGCTGGCCAAAATTCAATTTTGTACAATTTACCATCAGTCGATAATAGCAGTTGCTTTTTCTACCTAAGTGGTTTACGAATCAAGATACAACCGTATTTTTCCCACTGACCTTCGTGTCACCTTGGCGCGTGAGTCGAAAGATATAGTTTACTTAAAGTGTTCGTGTTTTCTGCCGTTGCTATTGTAAATTGCTCTAAGAAATACTGTCGCAGTTTTGGTATGAGTAAAAATATACGAAGATTGTGCTATGGATTCTTCAGAACCAGGTATGTTGATGACTCCTACACGTTTAGTTACAATAATTATGTTTAATTTAGGTAGCTATAGCTCATAGAAGTGCTAGAGATATATGTTGCTAGTTTGAGTATTGTATATGCATATAGTTAGCATTTTGTTATACTTCTAAGCTCTTCTAAGTCCTCAAATACAATTCAAACTGAAGTATATTTATCGTAGAAGATAATCCATAAAAAAGTAGCCGCGGAAAACCGCGGATGTATTTCTTATAACTTTTTTTCTGTAGCAAGTGGTATTTTTCGAAATATATAAAAATGCAATTTAATTGTCGAGTCAAAGGAGTCAAATTTTGGAAAAAAAACTGGAATATATGCAAAAATATCTTCTTGATAAGTATTGTTTGTACGAAGAACAACGAAAAGATTTTAAGCATATTCTATCAATTTATTGTATGTAAATACTGTTTTAATCCAGCAATACACCTGATACGTTCAAACAAAAGGAACAATGTAATTTTGTAACAAAAGAACACCAGTGGACTTGTTTTCTACTATAAAATAATTTTGGCCAGCTTTTTGGTCAATCTGCCCCACTGTGCGTCGGTACGCAGAACGGTATAATGTGTTTTTAATATTTTTATGTTGTATATCCTATATATAATAACCTATATTTAATTAACTCGAACAAGAAGAGCGTCACCCATATGTGGGTGACGGGGCCACCACGGAAGCATACCCGTCACCCAGATATGGGTGACATGGCGACGAACGTGTTAACACATTATCGACCGGTGATTATTGCATATTTTTGAAAAATGTATGGTACATGGCTAAATTTTCATTTAACATTTAGTATAAACTAACTAAGTAACCCTCAATAACGTCATCTAATAGTTTCATTTAAGATTGCAATGTCAAAGAAAATTTCTATGCTTTTGTTTTGGTACAGCAGAATTATTGAAAATCCTATTAATAGGCTTCCGCTCGGTAAAGTGTTAACTAGTTATTGCAAATAATCTTCAACGCGAACTCCTTCCACAGTATCAGAGCGTCGCCCTTTGAACTTCGATTGTACTTTTGGAGACGAGTAGAAGTTGCGAGGATTGGTTCCGGCGAAGCAGTTTGAATAATGGCTAGTTGCAATTTAAAACAATGGATATATTTGAAACACTTAGCCAACAACTGTAGTCCCGTTGAAAGCACCGGTTCTCGTTAGATCACCGAAGTTAAATAATGTGGAACGTGAACGGCACTAGGATGGGTGACCGTCTGATAAAAAACGGGAAATTGACCCACCCGAGGTGTTTTTCACGTGTTGTTGGCAAAAGGTGTTTCGGAACCCACCACTTTGAATCTTAAAGATCTCTCATCGATTTGTAGAACGAAAGTAAGCAACAATGTTTATTTTGCATGAAGATCCGTAGTTCATTAATCGCTGTCAGCAAGTTATCGTGCATAATTCAGGTTGGTCGTACGATCGTCCCGAAAAGCAGCGAGGATAACGCGTCCCGTTGTGTATCTGGTGGATTTCGAAACGGTCGGTTAATTCGGAATTACGTCGGAAGAAAACGCGGCAGGAGCTCTGCGGATCGACGTCCGCCCCCGCACACGGGCCACAATACCGCTCAATAAACTGGCCATTTATAGGTTTTCCATTGCGACCGGTGATTGAAACCAATTCGAGTGGCGCTACGAACCGATTCGGAAGGATGCGATAAAAACTTCTCCGAATGGCCAAGTATAATAATCACGGGGCATTGTTGGAGGCAATAGAACGAGAGGGGAGAAAGAGAGAGAGAGAGAAAGAGAGAGAGAGAGAGAGAGAGAGAGAGAGAGAGAAAGAGAGAGATAGAAAGTGGAATCCGCGAAAGGACACGTAAAACGACGATGCATCCTAGTCGTCCAGATGGATTTTCAAGCAAACTGCTAGGCCGCCCGCCCACGGTTATTAGTTTTCCGTTTCGCGCACGGTCGATAGACCGTTCACGATTTTCCGGTACGCTAGCGATCTCTCTCCCTCTCCTTCTCTCCTTACTCTTTCCCTCTCTTTTGCTCTCTCTGTCGCTCGTCTCTGTCTACTTATTGCTGGAAAATAACAGCGACGCACGGTCACTGGTTTCCTACAAGCATGAGAGTCTATGAGTGATTGCAGCGGGTTCGGGACCGTTCGAGGACTAATATCGGGTCGAGTGTTCTGAAGATACTCTGCATCTTGTATGTATGATGACTTTATCGTGTTTTCTGCGATTTTATTCGTATGCAAATTAAGTTGATAGTCTTTTAAACCAGTGAGGTGGGTAAAGATTCATGACTGTATGGAGACTATTATCGAGGTTGGTTTGTATTCTGAAAAAACATTAGACCTTAATGTGTGGTTATTCACGAATGTACAGAGAATGCTACAAAATGATTTGATATGAAAGTACAGTAATGCGTATACAAATTCAGTTGATATTCTTTTAAATCGATGGGGTGGGTAAAGATTCATGACCTTATGGAGACTATTATCGAGGGTGGTTTGTACTCTGAAATAACATTAGACCTTAATGCGTGTTTATTCACGAATGTACAGAGAATGCTACAAAATGAATTGATATGAAAGTACAGTAATGCTCGGTTAACAGAAAGGAATTCGTGACCTCATGAAGATTTTGAAATAGACTAGTAAGCAGAAGTAGTTACTGCTAATTGCGTTTCTTCCTCGAAAAGATTTGATAGAAAGAAGGGGAATTCTTTAAAAACTGGGATTCCCTTGGATTCGATAGAAAGAAGTTTTCCACGAAGGTTTCGTCAGTCCGGTCGATATCCGGGGGCCATCTAATTGAGCAGACATCTTACGCTCGGAACCTGTCCGCTTTGGAACAGTGTTCGGAGGCCGTTGAACACAGAAAGGGCCCGGATCGAAGGGAAACGGTCGCCGAGGGGATGAAATACGATCGGCCCGGCTGATTTACACGTTTTCACCGCACACACGGGAGTGACGTCAGCTGGACGACTCGATCGATGTTATCGCTCTCGGTGATATCTCGGGGAAACCGTTGGGACCGTCGCTCATCGATCTGTTTTTCCATCGCGAGCGCTAAAGACGACACAAATACGCTCTATTTATAACCATAAACAGTCGGACGTCACACCCCGTGACGAACGCGCTGCGAGAACATGGAAAAAATATGATCGTGTCTGACCGCGGCTGGGTAATTCTACTTGCGGAACGTCGTGGAATCGTCCCGCGCGAAAAGCGCGACTTCTGAAAAATGATACACCGTTTGCTATCGGCGAACCAGTCGCTCTATCTTTAGTTCAGAGCTTGTCACAACATCGTGACAACGTTGTTATTTAATAACACTTCCAGGAGTCAGCCATCTTAAGCGATGTGTATATTAAGATTAATAATATACGCATTGGGAATGAAGAATAGCGTGACTGTCGCGCTCATTCAATAAGAGTTTGTTAGCAGATTGCTAATTATTCTCTAATGTTTCAATTTTGTTTAAATCGTCATCGAATTCTTCAATGAATTCTCCTCCGAATTGATTCCTCCGCGAATCTCCACTTCGAAAATCATACTAATCCGAAAACGTGGCGCAGACGGCATCGAGGGGCGAGTTAAAAAATGTTCCCAGGAATCCTTGTCCGTCCCATCGCTCCGAAAAACTGGGAATTCGATCGGGACACTGTCGGGTAGCAGGCCGAGTGGAGAAGCGCCGATAAATTCACCGGCGAAGCCCGTTCCACGAGGGGTGTATGGGGGTTTGTAGGTTACGAGAGGGTCGTGGGCTCGCAATCCACGCGAACATGGGGTTTTCAGACGCACAGGGGTTGCGAGCAGGGGGGAACACGCTCGAACGTCCGACCGAGAGAGAAAGAGAGAAAGGGAGAGGGGTGAGCAAGGGAAAGAGGGGCGAGAGAGAGGGAAGCCGAGAGAGGGTGAAATCTGGGTCGCCCTGCACCGCGTGCGCCTCGTAAACTCGGTCAAGTTTTCTGCACCTGCAGGTCGAACATCGGCCCGTTCGTTCTCCAGCGTCTCCGTAGACGCGGCTTTTCTATTTGCGATATCCGGATGTCCTCCCCTCTTCTCCAGCCCGGACGTCTTCCCTCTTGTTTCCTTTTCCCGTACCGGAAACTCTGGGGAAAACCCGTTCTCTAGAACGACGCTCTTTGGACATATCGCACGATTTCGATCGGTTCCACGAGGTATTCGCCCTTGACGATTAACCCTTTTCGGGATGTTGGAAACAGTGGAATGTTGGAATCTGTTGGATTGACCTTTACACCCTTGCAGTGTTATTTTTTTTAAGTACATATTGTAAGCAATAGTCGTATTTATTATAAGTAATCGTTGACAGATGTGTTTATCACGGGCGCGATCGTTTCGATGTGTCTTCTTTTTTTCTAATTCGTTGGCGATCGTAATTTTACAATTCTGTTGTTACTTTCGATTTTCTACTTTTATAAATTTCACTATATATATATAGGGTTGTCTGCTAATACATATACATCCATACATTCAACCGTATAGTTCTTTTTGTAAGGAATAGCCGTATTTATTATAAGCAATCGTTGACAGACGTGTTTGTTGTAATTTTACAATTCTGTTGTTATTTTCGATTTTCTACTTTTATAAATTTCACTATATATAGGGTTGTCTCCTAATACGCATTCATACATACATTCAACCGTATAACATTGATGAGAACTTACATAATTTTTTTCATTTCACTACATATTAATGTAAATTGATTATGTTGTTATTACATATGGCCTTGACGGTCGTGGTCATGTATATGAATGAATTCGTCTCGACATACGGCTTCATATGATATTAAAATGTATGCGGTATTGCACTTGAACAACTGAAGATTGTCTTCGATTCTCGAGCACTGCTGGAGATTGGAGATCGCGGTTTCGAACGTGCACTTAAATACATGTGTACCCGTGTTTAATATAATCGTTGAGATTTTCGATTTTCTTTTTGTTTCGACAATTTTTATTTCGCACTAAGGTCCGCAGCTCGCTGTGATCAGAGCGAAAATTACAGGGAAATTTCTGAACAGTATCCACAAGAGACTCGAAATTAATGTTGCCTAGGGATATACGAAGGATGCAATGTACCTAGGATACAGAGTTACACGCAGTTCTAATAGTCTGGTGTAATAACTTTTGAAATGTTCGTCGGAATCAGTGTGGGGCACAGAGGTCGTACCTAAAGGGTTAATCAAATAGATTCGTGGGAGTAGCAGTATGATTATTAAATTCACAGAATAAGTTTGTTGGAAATTGTGTAGTAGCATAATCGTGGGGAGAATAATGTATTTAGTGCATTTACGGAACGAGTATCCGATTCATTCGAAATTCCGTGACGTCACCGTGACTCTCGGAACTTTACCGGACCCTCCGTAAGGTCGCGATTCCGCGAAGAGGCGAGTTTCTCGGAGAATTTAATGGGTCGTTCTCCGATATCCAGCCTCGGGACGACGATGTTGCGGGGGTGGACGCGTGGGCGGGAGCGGCGAACAATTACGATGCGTCACCGGCACCGGGATGCGTTACAACAATGCCAGAGATTTATTTCGAGGCCAGCGGCGACGTTTCGGCATCGTTGCGGCACATTTTTCGCGGTAAAGGTGGGATCTTCTTTGCGCGTCTGGACGCAACGTTTTATTCGTCATGCTTCGTCAGAACTGCGTTTAAACGCGTGCGTCTACGCCAAAAAACAAAATCGCATTATCCTTTCGAGAAACATTCGCGAATCCCTTAAACGAAACTCTGAAACTAATAATTTTCGAGATATAAATTAATACCTCTTTATAGAGAACAACAAGCTGCATCGGCGCATAAGAAAATGTGTGCTCGCACGACGATACTCTTTGAGAGTATATTTCCACCTATACTTAATCTATATTTCCATCGTTTATATTTTATTTTTACACGTGCGTCTACCCCGCAAGCCAAGAATTTACACTTTAGCCGCGTCCGACTGCGGAGCTGGGTCATCGATTAATTAATACCACTTTATTTTTAAAAGAAACTTATCGGCGGATAAACTTTAAAATATCGGGACGCACAGCTGGTGATACAATCGGCCGGACCTTCGAAATGAATTTTCAGTCTCGCCGAAAGTCCGCTCAGTTTTTCGGGGTTTCGCTCAGCCAATTACTCGAACCCAACGATGCGTACCTCTGGCGATCTTCAAATTTACATAGCGGGGCTAGAAGAGGTCCACAGTAATTGACACAGTACAAAACGAATTTAATAAATTCGAAAAGAACAGAGGAAGATTATTATTTCATTGTACAAATGTTCGACTAGTGTGAAATATCCTCATTATTCTTATTCAGAATCGAATTTCTATGTCTCATAATTATACTGCGGATTTATGACAAAAATATGTAAGGAAATCAATTAGTTTCAGCTTAATAGGATAATTAAAAGAAGAATACAATTTTTATTTGGCATCTGTGTCCTGCTATTAATGCAAACATTTGTTATTTTGAATAGAGATTCGCTGTCTACTCATAATTAAGTTACACTTACAATTTTATATTATTGAAATTTATACAGAAAATTTATTATTCTTGGGGGTGATATTAGATTAATATGAAAAAATTTATACTATTGAAATTTGTACAGAAAATTTATTATTATTGAAGGCAATATTAAATTAATATGAAAAATTTTATACTATTAAAATTAGTACAGAAAATTTATTATTATTGGGGGTGATATTAGATTAATATGAAAAAATTTATACTATTGAAATGTGTACAGAAAATTTATTGTTATTGAAGGCAATACCAAATTAATTTGGAAAATTTTATACTATTGAAATTTGTACAGAAAATTTATTATTATTGGGGGTGATATTAAATTAATATGAAAAATTTTATACTATTGAAATGTGTACAGAAAATTTAGTTGTATTGAAGGCAATATTAAATTAATATGAAAAATTTTATACTATTAAAATTTGTACATAAAATTTATTATTATTGGGGGTGATATTAGATTAATATGAAAAAATTTATACTATTGAAATGTGTACAGAAAATTTATTATTATTGAAGGCAATACTAAATTAATATGAAAAATTTCATACTATTAGAATTAGTACAGAAAATTTATTATTATTGGGGGTGATATTAAATTAATATGAAAAATTTATTTTGCATAAAGATCCATAGTCTGGACACCAAAGGTTCCAAAAAAGCAACATTATTTCATAATTGAAAGTAACACTTCTCAATGGAAGTGCCTTTAAAATCACGAGTTAGATGTTCGAATGAATTGTAAATGGTCGGTGACGTCGCGGCATTGTTTTTCGCGGACACCTTGTACATCGTCGGCTGAACTTGTCGCGCGACAGATTGGACTTCTTCGGCGGGTCTTTCACCTGCTTTCGATCCGATTTGCGGCGGAGCCGTGTAGTCACAGCTGCGGGATTAATTGCGATCGTTACTCGGGAGAGAACTCGTTCACGGACAAACGAGGAAATTACACGAGCCGGATGTCTACGTTCGATCGTCGCCGATACACCAGCGTCCGGCCTGTGAAACGACTGTACACATGTATTGGCAGTCAGTGATGCTAACGGTTCGCGGTTCTTTCGGTTGGATTGCTCGGATCTATCGCGGATTCGTTCCGCACGGTGAATAAGTAAAGCGAAACGCTCCGGGGCGAACGACCCCTTTGTCGACCAGTTACCAATGCGATCGCCTCGCGACTAGCATTGTCCCTTGAAACGTACGTACGTACATCCGACATCGCTGGTTTCCCTGCTTTTCAAAAAACCACGCTCGACCTTTCCGCCGAAGAAAGCGAAGTTTGCGGTGGCTGTTCAAATGTTTGCTTCTTCGGAGGATCAATTTTCACATTGTCAACAAAGAAGCCCGCACTAATCATATGGAAAATCTATCCCGGTTAAATCAGTTGGATTTTTTTCTATGTTGTAGCTTATGTTCTACTGAACGAAAGATGTAATGGGCACAAAGTTCAATAATGGACAGTTATCGAGTTATAATCAGTAAAATATGACAAATTTTTAATTTAATTTTTTAATTATTTAACACGCTTGCCGCACCCCCACTCCTTCGATTTTCACACGGACAGGTTTCGAGTGAAAAAATACTACGGGAGTGACGAACCGTGGGCTCCTTATCTTTGCTGTGACACGCAAAGATTTTTCTGAAAGATTTCTGTTCACAGACTTTTTCAAGATCATTCAAAATTCAAATAAAATAATTACACCACCTAACAGATTTTGTGAAACCCTACTATTTTTCTTTCAAACATTTTTCCAAAAACTAAATACTTCCCGAGATTTGAGTATTCGGCAGCTCGAATTTATCATATTTGACTGATTATATATAACTCGATAACTGTCCATTATTAAACTTTCTGCCTATTACATCTTTTCTTCAGTAGATCATAAGCTACATCATATACAAAATCCAACTGATTTAACCGGGATAGATTTTCCATATGATCAGTGCGGGGTCCTTTGTGAACGTCGATGATAGACGGATAAAGGGATAGCGAAAGATTTTTCGGTTCTGTGCAAGAAAATACAATTATTTTCGAGGATACCCTGCATTGAGAATTCATTCTCCGATATTGGAACTGTTTCTCAGCGTTTCTTTCCTTGCCAACAATAGAAGCTGAACGTACAAAACCGAGCAGAGCAACTGGTAATAGGGACACTCTTCGATCGGCTGGGTATAAGTTATCGTCGCGCCGATAATAAGCCGAGTTCCGCGAATTCTGTCGGCTCGTTCGTTTCGATCGGCTAGAGTGAAACATAGAAGCTTACGATCGGGGGCACGCGTCGACGAGAAAAGATTCAGGTAGTTTTTGGTACCTGTCGCGCATCGATCTACTCCGGGGGGCCGGCACACTCGGCCCTTGGGATTTCCCGAAAGTTTAATCGATGGCCCTACTCCTCCTCTCCACTCCTCTTCACCCCTTTTTGCTCCCCTACGTTCCTGTACACTTCGCTCTATTTCTCTCCGTTCTAAATGGAGATCATGGTACTTAATGGGTTAATAAGATAAATTTTTATTTGGCTCGTGTTTTCTTCAATCTTCTCTGTTTTTACCCATTCCTCTGTGCACCTCTATGCTTAAAAAATTCAAGCATTTTTACCTAACAGTTCTCTGTATCTCGATCGACAATTGTTCAAAACTACAATTAATGTTATTGGCGCACTGGTTCGTTCAATTGGAGACAATAAGCGAATTTGCAAAATATTACGTGAAATTTAATTCAACGTTTCGGTCTAGACCATTTTCAAGAATGTAAATTTTCCGTATTGCGTCTGTAAGAATTTATCAATCACCGAACCATATATTAACCCTTAGCACTCGGCTGTCCCCTCTGAGGCACCACTAAAAATTGCTGTACCATTCTTCAAAATATTGTTTACATTATTAAATATATCAGTATCTAATTAATTGCTAAACATTTAGGTACTGTATAAGGTAATGTACCAATGTCATATCCATAAAATTGCAAAAATCATAAGGTATGGAAATATTCTAGATCGGAAGAAATGTTTAATTTTCCAGTTAAAATAGCTCCGAGTGCAAACGGTTAATTAATTGATAAATGCTTACAGACGCAATACGGAAAAATTACATTCTTGAAAATGGACTAAATTTCGACCGAAACGTTGAATTAAAAATATTTTACAAATTTGCTTATTGTCTCCAATTGATCGAACCAGTGCGCCAATAACATTAATTGTAATTTTTACCTAACGTTCAATTTTATAGAGGTATTCAATTATCGATCGTAAATGTTTTTGATAACTCAGATTGTAATTTCTTATCGGCGCACCGGTTCGATCATTATGTTACATACTTTTATTACATTATTTTATTACATGCTTTTATTTATAAAAATTACAGTATGTAACATAACGATCGAACCGGTGCGCCGATAAGAAATTACAATCTGAGTTCAATTTTATGTTTTAACACTGAAACACTCCGTTCCCCTCTTCTTCTCCAGGCTCTGGTCCGTTCCTCTTCTTCTTCTCCGCTCGTGCCCGCGCGAATTCCAGCCGGAACACCGCGCCGCGCCGGAAAAGAAACATAATGGAACCACCGCGCCCGGAACAAAAGAGAGAGGAGCGCAGACATATTGATTTTATCGCGTTCGCGTGCACCCCCGATCATATCGTCCCGTTCGGCGAGCAAGTCGTGCGTACCGCGGAGCAAAACGATACTCTCTCTGGCCAACGGCTCGAATAAAATCAGGAGAGAGTGTCGCCGATAGCCAGACATCCACCTCTTCCCGGAAGTGTTTGCTCTTGCTGCTGCTGCGATCCAGCTATTATTTATTTTCCAAAGTCGCGTCGCCTCCCGGAAAGGTTTTCTCGATCGAAGAAAAACAGAGCAATAATTCAGACCGTCTCGGCAACCGCTTCTTCGAAGGTTTCGAAGTTACTCCGAACTGTATCATTCGTCGATGATAAGGATTGTCCTGTGTCAAGATACTAGTTGCGTGGAAATCAGAACACTTGTTTCTTCATCCAGAACGAAGTTAATCAATTACTTCTTGATTAACTCTTTGCACTCGGTGGAATTTTACTTCGAAAATTAAACATGTCTTCCTATCTAGAATAATTCCATTCTATATGATTTTGATTTTATTTTGTGGATATGAATTTAATAGAATACCTCATATAATATTGAAATATTTCATAATTGGTTAGATCCAAACATATTTATAGTAATGTAAATGATATTTTGAATTATAGTACAGCAATTTTTAGCGGTGACTCAGAGTCACCACCCGAGTGCTAAGGGTTAAGTATTACTTACTAAAACCATCAAGTATTTTTTTATTAGAACAGGAAATTAAAAGATTACGGATCTCTATGTATTCATAGGAAAATTGAGTATATGAAATTCAAAGTTGTTGAAAAATTGAAGAAATTGAAGATATCATTATTTCTCCTCGATTAAAATCATTGAAGGAAGAAATCATTCAATTTAGTTATTACTGTCTGCAATGTATATATTTTATTGTGCCCCTAAGGTTTACAATTTCATACACCTCCTCCTTCTCCTTTCTTCCCACTTTAACTTACCGCTAAGCCTTAACTCTACTTATCTTAACTTAAATTAACTTACATTCCCAACTTATCCTAGTCTTACATTAACTTAAACCTTACTTATATACTGTCTCCAATCGATGCAGAGAATGTTTATTTCGCACGGAGATCCGCAGTCCAATGATCAGTGTTTCTCGATTAAAACACGAAATTTGCGTTCAGAAATAGGTCACTCGCGACGACCTAATAATCGACGATTTTTATTCCGCAGAAAGCTCCGCAGTCTAGTGATCAATTACTTGGGGACGCAGTATGCCAATTTCCCAGAAACGCGGCTTTACAATCTCGACAATGGGGAACAAGAAAATTTGCAACCTCGGTATAATGGATGCTAAAGTTCCCGGTGTTAATTGAACAGCTCTGATCCTCGGTTTGTTTCGCAAAGTTCGATGCCGGTTCGCAGATGCTTATGGCTGTCGATGTGCTCGCTGCCGCGGATATCGGTGTCGATGAGAAATCGTGGGAGCAAAGTTGGCGGCGAATTGATGCCAGGTCACGTGTACCTCTCGGATCGAGAGTCGAGCATCTGTGAATCTTTATTCGCGAGTAGAATGGCAGAAGTCGGACCGAGAACGATCTCGCCTGCATCCGTCCGATTAACGGAAGAAGCGCACCGAAGTCGCTTATCTTCTCGAGAAAACGTCCGAGAGACGTCCCCACAGTCTCGCGACCATCGTAAAACTACCAACTCGTTTATTCGCAGCGCATTAGCGGAATTATCCGAGATGCTCGAGAGATAATCTCGCTGTTTGCGAATCGATCATCCCTCGGCCGTTTCCGACCAAAATCGGAACGGACTTCGGACATTTCTATGCGTAATTAATTGCATCAGCTCGTTTCGAGGACATACTCCGAGTCCGACCTACCGAATGATTTTTTAACGCGCCGACTGTCCAATCAGATGTCGGCCGACTCTCGCAAAATTATAATAATTTATTCAGCGGAACCGGAACTGGAATGTTGGGGCTCATCTACGCGATTACATTCGCTCGATTCTCTTATCTCGCGTTTCTTATTCATTTAT
This sequence comes from Lasioglossum morio, assembly GCA_916610235.2. Taxonomy (NCBI): domain Eukaryota; kingdom Metazoa; phylum Arthropoda; class Insecta; order Hymenoptera; family Halictidae; genus Lasioglossum; species Lasioglossum morio. Next base: position 3,265,475 of record OU744323.1, read on the forward strand.
GAAATTTCCTTTAGCAATTCCTCGGGTGGATTTCCGTGTGGCTTGAGTTGCGAGTTACGTAAAATGCCACCAGTTAGATGTCAGAACCGCTATCAAATATTTAGCATTTGTCCGATTTTGAAATCGAAATTGCGCGAATCGTTTTGACCAAGAAATATTGTAGCTTGAACACTTCTTCAGTGGTCGCTTTAACGCATTACCGACCGGCGATTCCTGCATAATTTTGAAAAATCTATAGTACATGGCTAAACACTTTTTATTGAGACCTTCAACAGCAATTTTCATTGTGCACTAACAAGTTACCGTCAATAAAGTCATCAAATAGTTTCATTAAAGATCGCAATATAAAAGAAAATTTCTATGCATTCTTTTGGTACAGTGTTGCGGTAGGTAAAGTGTTAAGGTACAGAGCTGATCTTTAAGGTGTTATCTTCGGTTCTTATGTGGATATATAACTGCTCTTTTAAGTAACGTTTGTTTCAATGTGATTGAAGAAACAACACTGCTACGCTATGTTCCAGGTACTTGATTTCTTCAGTGAACAAAAATCTTCTTGTGTCGAACAAACTTTCTGAAATAGCATTTTGTCTAATTTCTCGGTCCACCCAATAACTACATTCGACAATGTCCTATGACAGGTTCAATTTCGACAGGTTGAACGAGCCAGTCCGTGCCACACGGTCCTGGTATACAGCTCGTATGTCCGACGTGTTGGATTATCAATAAGTTACAAAAATGAATCAACGATCTCAGAATCGTATTCTTAAACAGAGATTACGAAGTATCGATGGAACGTTCTGAGAAGTATATTTTCTTTCAAGAGCCGAACTGTGGGGGGCTAACATAAACACAGTTTGGAGATACGAAAGGACTCTGGTTTCCTTTCTGGGGGTTCCAGCGATTCTTTCATTTCATACAGTCAGTCGAAGCTAAGACATGTTATAGTAAAGAGCGTCCTTCCGCGCCGTGAAATAAAGACTAACTTTTACTTTAAAAGTACTAGTTTACATTCATTTGGGTCCCATGGAAATCACCGACACAAATTTCTCCGACACGATTTTCGCCGACAACATTTCATCGACTCCAGATTTGACCGATAATAGCTTTGGCCGACAACGTTTTTAACCGACAACGAATTTTATCGACAACGATTTTGACCGACAACGAATTTTATCGACAACGAATTTGACCGACAACGAATTTGGCCGACAACGATTTTGACCGACAACGAATTTTATCGACAACGATTTTGACCGACAACGAATTTGATCCACAGTATCTTAAGACGACCACAGTATGTATTATCATACAGTATTATCATATGTATTATCATACAGTATTATCATACAGTATTATCATATGTATTATCATACAGTATTATCATACAGTATTATCATACAGTATTATCATATGTATTATCATACAGTATTATCATACAGTATTATCATATGTATTATCATACAATATTATCATACTGTGTCTCAAGTCGTTGTGGATAAAATTCGTTGTCGGTCAAAACCGTTGTCAATCAAATTCGTTGTCTTGTTAAAAGAGTTGTCGGCCAAAGCTATTGTCGGTCAAATTTGGAGTCGGTAAAATGTTGTCGGCGAAAACCGTGTCGGAGAAATCTGTTGTGGTGATTTCCATGGGACCCCATTCATTTACACCCATATCCAATACGACGAGGCAAATCGCGAGCGTGTCGCGTTATTGCAGCAGAGACAGAGAGTTTCGACGAATCGGCCGGGTGTCCGGATATATTTCTGGGCGGGAGTGTACAGGGGTGGGTGGATGAAGAAGGCCCGCGAGAAGGAACCGTGCGATGGGCGACGGGGGCAGTGGTCGAGGGGGTGACGGAGGGTGCAGCGTTCTGGGTTTCTGGGTTCGCCCCGCGACGAACTTCGGAAAGGCTGGTGTGCGCGACGAATGTGGAACAGTAGGTCAGCGCACTCCGTGACCCCCGCCGCCTACCCCTCTTCGGTGCATACACCCTGACGCGATACGTACGACCCTCCGAACAACCCCCCTTTTCCCTCCCTACGCCCCCGATAACCAACCCCCCCTGCCCGACTATGTTCTCCCACTCCGTTTTCCCTCCACTTCCGTCTCTGACCTCTCCGTCTCTCTCTTACTCCCTTTCTGCCAGTTCGTTCTCTGTATCCCGGCTCTGTTTCAACCCCAGCCCCCACCCCTTCCTCATCATCCCTTCGTCAACCCCCTCTTTCTCTCTCTCTCTCTCTCTCTCTCTCTCTCTCTTTCTCTCTCTCACCATTTGGATCACCGCTGGTTCCGGTTCCTTCCAACACGTAGCCGATTGCGTTAACTTACGCTACGCTACTACGCGAGAGTGCATCATCGGCGTCAACAGGCTCGACGATTAGGCCGATTCTGAGCCGGTGCAGCTGCACTCTGGCGAGCTAGACTGTCTTCGGGGTAGCTTCGCGATTTTTACGTGTCTCAACCCTTCCGGGACGACAAGGGTTTGCCAGCTTGCTTTCTGCACGGTCGGCGTTATTCAAACCCCTGGCGGAATAAATTCGAACGTATTTAAAAATCGCAGGACTTAAAATAAAATTACAGTAACTTCTCTATGAATCGAGAAGTTAAAAATTGAGCAGAGTGAGTAGACTGCGGATGTTGTGCGTTTGTAGCAAAAATAGGTGGATGGAATTTGGTGGAATATGAAGGATCATCGTCGGAGTCTGGAGGTTTCTATTTCTTCCGTCCTATCGTCTCGCGGATTTAAAGCGGAATCGTTTATACCGTGGAATCGCGCCGAACGGCGCAGCCATCGAGGCGCATAGCATTGTATCGCATCGCATCGCATCGCAGCGTGACGATACGGCTTACATCGTTCTTCTTTTTCACGCTATTTGCGCGCAGAGCGACCTTCCGACCGAAACATTGTTCAACCGACGGAGGTTTTGGTTTTTTGGTTAGTAGACCGAGTCTATTAACCCCTTGCCCTAAAATACCGATTCAGACACTTCACAAAAATTTCAAATGTACTCGAAAACGCGACACCACCCGAATACTGCGAATTTTTATGAAAAATAAAGAATGTCTAATTACATCGTAAGAAGTGAACCTTCTTACTGAGAAACCAATGTATTTTTTCCTGCAATAATTTCAATACGTCAAAAATGCAGTAAACATTTTAAAATTTTTAAAAGACACATTGGACAATTATAATACGATGGACGTAAAAATGCAGAATGAAAAGACTATATTTTGATGGATCGTCCAGGGTGAAAAGTTGTAAACTCAGCTTAACGAAGAGCCTCGAGGAAATGCATTCTAACTATAAGACTCGTTGAAACGAGAAACGCTGACTACTCTAACAACTTGAATGCAAATTTTTACATTTCCTTACCGAACCGCTTGACTGATACTCCAAAGTTTGCTTCTGAAAGTAAACGAAACTTTACTGAACCTTGCAATTCTTGGATACATAGAGGTGGCACAGAACATCAATGGACTATGAAACATTGTTTTTATATTAAAAATATTCTACATCGGTTACAATTGGTTTTACGTCTTGTTGTTTCACAAAATGCAACATACGTCTTTTTTACTATACTCCCATTCAATTTCCATAAGTTAAATCTACACTTTATTCTGTAATGCACACTACAGTCTGTAATGTAAAAATGCAACATACGTCCTTTTACTATACTCCCATTCAATTTCCATAACTTAAATCTACACTTTATTCTGTAATGCACACTACAGTCTATAATGTACTGCATTACGCTGCTGTAAATCTGAAAGGAGATTCCTAATAAAAAGTCAAATAATTCTCTTCCTATACCGTTTCACCATTTTTCTGTCAGAAGCTGAAAACAATTTCAACTTTTCTCCGAAGAATATTCTCGAATCATGACTCGACGCGTTCATAGTTCGAATCAGCTGATTCCTCGATCTTTATTATTCGCGAATGATTCTCTGTGGCGAAGACATCTCGCAAGTGCCGGGACTTGTGTCGAATGTCATCTATCAGTTTCGATAGGGTAATTAACTGTGTTTGCCGGCTGCGTCGAATCGGGATCGTTGCACCGTGTCCATGCACCGTTGCATCCAGCGTTCGATCCAGGTAGCTTGAATGGGCGAGAATCGTTGGTCGAACGACGGGAAATTCGAGCGGACGAGAGATCTGTGGATGATGGATGAGAGGAGGAGCACGAAGAGGAAGAGGAAGAGGAGAAGGGCGAAGAGGTAGAGGGAGAGGAAGCTTTTCTATAAATTATGAGACAGCGGAGGCGATCGGGACGGGGTGCCAAGGAACGTTCGTGCACCCCCGAAAACCTGCTAACCAACCCTCTCTCTCTCTCTCTCTCTCTCTCTCTCTTTCTCTTTCGACCAATGTTGCGACGCGCATGCTTCGGACCAACTAACACAACGAACTCGATGGAAGCTCACTTACATTCACGAATTCTTACGCACACCGATCTCGGCCGAGCGGCGTCGCGACGCCTCGCGACGACGCCGACAGCCGTCAGCGCGCTCTATCCGCTCGAACCAATTTCGAAAATGCGAGCGCACACCGAGCTAATTCCGAATCGCGGCCACCATGTTCGACGACGTTATTACTCCTGGACGAACTGTTGCGAAGCTAATCTCGATTTATCATGGATAGAGATTTATGCAACTTCCAGGATCAGCAATGTTCACGCTGATCACAAAATAAAACAGTAACTTCCCTATGAATCGGGAAGTTAAAAATTGTCTGTATCAATTGATAGAGATTGAAACCGATGCATATTCAATTTTTTCCTGAATAATTTTGAGACATTAAGAAAATCTTTATTCTTCAGTCATTTGAATTTTATAGCTGTTTCAAATTGCACTTTTGATACGTTTATTTTTCTGGTCTTCAAGCGTAATAACCATTTTCTGTATCAATTGCTAGAGAATCTTTCTTGGATAGTTTGAACACATTGGGAAATTCTTTATTCTTGAGTCATCTTAATTTTCCTCCTGTTTCAAATTGCACTTTTGATACGTTTATTTTTCTGGTCTTCACGCGTAATAACAATTTTCTGTATCAATTGCTAGAGAATCTTTCTTGGATAGTTTGAGCACATTGGAAAATTCTTTATTCTCGAGTCATCTTAATTTTCCTCCTGTTTCGAATTGCAACGATCCATGTTTATTGTAAATGCATAAAATGCATGTCTTTCTCGTTCGAGTTTGAGGCAAGGATTGTAAAAGCTCGTATCATATGAATAACATGAGTGTGTCTAAAAAAATCGCTATACGTTTTGTTTAAAATTTCATTTTCGATGAACGTTCCTCTTAAATATTTTAGGTGAACACGTTACGAGCAACATCTCGGGCCGCGCGTTCCACGCACGTAAATGATTTAGGAAGAAGTTACAGATGAATATTTTAGATAGAGACGTTTACGGTGAACGTTCTGAAATTTCGAGTGTAAATGTTGCGTGTACATTGTACAGCATCGACGAAGTCACAGGTGGACATTTCGGGCGCGCGTTCCTGCCGAATATCCGGTGCAAATGTTCTAGATAAACATTACGGTAGATCGTTCCGACCGTTTCGGGTTCCCGTTTCGAATCGCAGCGGTCGAAGCAGGTCGGCAGGCAACAACAGGCCCCCGGCGGCTAATAGCTGCGGTACACGTTGCTCGCGAGCTATAAGCAAGAAGTAGTTTACAAACTATCCCGGTCGGTGGAACGCGGCTGTGATCAGAGCACCTTCAGAAAAACCGTTGCCAGTCGGGACAGTACTTCGGAGAAGAGCATTGTACCGGAACCATCGTGGTAGATCGTCAAAAACTTCGAGGAAATCAACTATCGGACCGTGTCGTTGTTTGAAATTTCGCGGGAGCCGCGGTGAGTACGTTCGAGGGTGTCTGTCCTGTCGGATACGCTCCTGAGCCCCCACTCTAATTCCGAAACGCAACAGAGAAAGATCGTGCGCTAGAGAGAAAGAGAGAGAGAGGTAAGTACATAGTGCCGAAGCGGGTCGGTTGGAGCGAGAGGGAATAATCGCGGGGGCGGGAGAATGTTTTCAAGCGTGAGAGAGAGAGAGAGAGAGAGATAGTTTCCGCAGGCGGAAAGTCGCGGAATCCCTCGGCGGACGAGGAGAGAAGCTCGCGAGCCCAGGGCACGGGGGCAGTAAACGTAGAAAAAGCTTCGGAGCGAAAGAGAGAGAGAGAGAGCAAACCAGGGGAATCACTGCGAGAAAGAAAGAGAGAGAGAGAGAGAGAGATGCTCCAGAGGGAGGTTCAGAGGGGATTGTGGAAAAGAGAGGGTGAAACGCGAGGGGATCGAAACGCGACCGAGAGCGAAGAGAGCATCGTTCTTCTGTAAGAAGAAGCGAGACGGTTAGAGAGGGTCGCGCGAGAAAGATGGCGCTCTTGGTGTGCGGGAGGGGTTGGGAAATCAGGCGGATAGAAGAGAGGGCGCTCTCCTCTCTCTGCTGGGAGAGGGAGGGCCTGTGTGTAGGTGGTGGTGGAAGAGCGAGAAAGCGTAGTCGAGCGACCGTCCCGCTGTGGCCACGAGCTCCGACGCTCGGGGAACGTAGGTAGTGCGTGAACTTCCGGCCGAGTGAAACGGACAAGAGACGAACGAAACGTAACGAAACGAAACGAACGAAAGAAATCGAGACGCGAAAAACGGGTGTACAGAGTCGAAGACAGAGTGTGCGAGAGAAAGAGAATCACAGTACAGCGACAGCAAAGTCGACTGGAAGAAGCCGAGCACGGAACGGTTCGGATCGAGTCGATTTTTTCAGTGAAGCATAGGAGGTAACCTCGAGGAGAGTTGCGGGCTGGTAGTTCGTTCTCGGGGGCGGAAAACTCGACGCGGGCACGCGGATGTGGCCGCGAACATGAACGGGCGCAACGCGGACGTGGTGAACGTGGACGTGGACGCGGACGTGGACGCGGACGCGGAGGTGAACGGTGCTGAGAGTGGTTTCGACCGCGGGCATCTTCATCAGGAAGAAAAGCGAGAGGAGCTGGAGCAGCAGCGGGGATCGTAATCGTGTCCAGTGTAGGATACGAGAGTAGGTGGGGGTAAAGAAATCGAGTTAGTGTACGGTGAAAATATCGAGTGATAAAGGATAAATAAAAAAAGAAGTAAAGAAGGGTGAACGTAACAAAAAAAAGAAAAAAGAAAGAAAGGGTATAGTATAGTGGTGCGCGCGGTGGTCGCTCGCTCGATCGCCCTCGGAGAGGCTGAGGGACGCGAGTGCGTTTGTTATGCGACCGTGGTACGGTGGCGGTTGACGGAGCTGGTGGAGGTGACGAAGAAGAAGTACCAGCAGCAGTTGAAGAGAAAGAAGAAGAGGAGGAAGAAGAAGAAGAAGAGGAGAAGCGACGGCCGTTGAGGAGGACGTGGACAAGAACGAGAAGGCGGAGGAGGAGCTGGACGAGCCAGAGGAGGAAGGAGACGAGGAGGAGGCGGAGGCGGCGGTGGTGGTGGTGGCCGAGGAGGAGGATACGGTGGAAGAGGAACAGGTGCGAGCGCCGCGGGTGCTGGTGCGGGTACGGCGGGTGCGTGTGCAGCAGCAGCAGCAGCAGCAGCAGCAGCAGCACCGCCAACAGCAGCAGCAGCAGCAGCAGCAGCAGGACCCGAGGAGAGGAAGGAATCATCCTTGCCGCGAGAGGGTACGCGGAGGAGACGCAGAAGAGTGCGTTCTGGTGTGTTGCTGCCGCAGGGGCGGAGGGGAGGACGAGACGAGAAGGAGGAGAAAGAAAAACGAGGTGGTGGTGGTGGTGGAGGAGTTGGAACGGGAAGAGGAGGAGGTTGTGAACGTGGTTGCGGAGGAGGAGGAGGAGGGGGGAGCAAGCTTGAACGGGTGGAGGAGACACGACCACGTCGACGACGAGGAGGAAGAAGGAGAGGAAGAGAGGTGCCGGACGAAGACGAGGAAGAAGAAAAGGAAGGCAGTGGCCGCCGGTTGTTGTGCGTCGCGCGCTGCTCGATTGTTGTCCCGTCGCCGAGATCGAGGGAGTTTAGAGTTTAGGGGAGAGGAAGAGGCACACACACACACGCAGCAACACACACAACACAGGCACAGACAGATCAGCGAATACAAACAGAGAGACACACACATCGGCGAACACACACAAAAGTTATTACACATCGTTCGTCCCAACCACCCACCCACCCCGTCCCGCCCCCCTCTCTCTCTCTCTCTTCTTTTTCTCTCTTTCTATTCACATATCCGTGTCTACTCTCTCTCTCTCTCGCTCTCTGTCGTCTGTTTCTTTCTATCTGTGTCTCTATCTCTCCCTCTCCCTCCAGTACACATCGGCCATATCTCGCGCTCTCTCTATCTCTACCCCCCTCACTCTCTTTCTCTCTCTCTCGCTATAACGAAAGGATCGCTCTTTACCGGGGATTCTCGTGGTAGCGTGAGTGCGTGCTGCTGCTAGTAGCGTGTTCTATAGCTTGCGAGAGAGTGCCGCGTGTGGCCCTGGTGGCTGGCTGCGTGCGCGAGGAGGAGCGTCCAAGAGGTGGTGGAGAAGGAGGAAGAGAAAACGAGCGAGTAAACCAGTAAACGGGTGAACGAGTGAACGAGTAAACGAGAAAGTCAAGCGAGCCGAACAAAAGAGAGAGAGAGAGAGCACGGGTACGCGTGCACCCGCCTGGATCTAATTCGGCCACGAGGAAACACGAGGTAGAAGGGAAAACCGCGACTTCGTGTGTCACGGATATATACATATACATAACGCATAAACGTCAGAGAGGAGAGAGAGAGAGCCCGCTCTCTCTGCCACCGTGTGTTCCGCTGTACTACCTGCTCGCCGGAGAAGAAGGGTGGTATGTGAGGTGAATAAAGGATCCGTCTCGTCGTCGGCAATCGTTGTTTTTTCGTCATCGTGGTCGTCGTCGTCGTCGAAGTGACGAGAGGGAGAGAGAGAGAGAGAGAGAAGCTCGCGCGTGCGAGAGAGTACCCGGGTACAAGAAACGGCCGTTAATCTCTCTGTCGGCGGCAGTGCGCGACCGTTTCGTGCACCGTTTCGTCGAGTGTTGGTGGTGGTTTGTCTTAAAGTGGTGCCTGAGCACGAAGAGGGAATCGTCGCCAGCAGGGCAGAGGCTCGAACGCATGTAGGAACATGGCCGCAACCAGCCCCTGCCTCCCTCTAGAGGTGAGTCCAGCGAAACCAACCGAGGCGAACCACGATTCCCTTTACGATCGCGATTTTAACCTCGTCGAATCGTTCGCCGCTGCTCGATGCCACCTCCCATTGTCATCCACATCCTCCACCTTGTTCCCTGTAAATTTTCGATACTCTCAATCGTCGAAACAACCTCGCACACCAGTCACCTAACCTCAGAGGTTGGTCAGGCTGCACTCTCCGCGCTTCTCTCGTTCACTCCGGCTCCCTGACCGTTTCGCAGACATGTTACGGCTGCGAATTCACTGCGAAACAGTCGAACTTTGAAATTTTTGCGACACCAACGTTCCGGCATACTCGTGTCGCCTCGACCTCGATTCGCCTTCCACGTTTCGCTCGCGGTTTAGCGGTGCAGGCGCCTCTACGAGCTGATTTCACTCCCGTTGCTCTCGCGAAATTGATCCGGAAATTCTGGATCGTTTCAATGTGCAACAAACCACTCTCACGAGAGAGACTATTCTTTCTCTTTCTCTCTCTCTCGATCTATCTCTCTCTCTCTCTCTCTCGCCCTCGCCCTCGCTAGCTGTTCTTTGTCCAAGCTTTCCACCGCTGCTTTCTACCTTTTCCGATTTGACCCCTTTACCTCGTTCGGCCCGGTAACGACCGGCCGTATAGGATTCTCCTATTCCCTCTCTGTCCAGCAACGTTGCGAGTGCACCGGCTCCTGGGACGGTCGTCTCTTCAGCCAGAGGTTAAAGCTTCGCCAATCCTGCACCGGTTTGCCCATTGAACCTGCCGCGAATCGAAATTGTTGTATAGACCACCACGCTCGACGTACTAGTTCGATCCGACACTCTTCCGAACACGTTCCTGCGGATAACGCCCAGCAGAAGGGACGATCGTTTTTAGTTCAGTTTGTAATTCTATTATTCCAAGACAATCCCAAGAAATACTATGATAATCCACTCTTTTTCAAATTCAAGATAACAATTTCACGTGTGACCAATCTGCACGTGGCTTCACCATGCCTTTCTAATGACGAATATCTTTAACACGTGCAACTATCTATCAATAATATTCTATCAATCCCAATATATCTCCTCCTGCAAAATTTGAAATATTCTCGAATATGCGTTACGATTATAAATAACGAGACAAACAGTAAATCAATTTTCTTTTCTTTATGTGACATAATTAACGCAGGTATCTTAACACTTTACCGACCGGAAGCCTATTAATAGGATTTTCAATAATTCTGCTGTACCAAAAGAAAGCACAGAAATTTTCTTTGACATTGCAATCTTAAATGATACTATTAGACGACGTTATTGAGGGTGACTTAGTTAGTTCATACTAAATGCTAAATGAAAATTTACCCATGTACCATACATTTTTTCAAAAATATGCAATAATCACCGGTCGGTAATGTGTTAACGCTAGAACTACCGGGCCAGTCAAAAGACTGATGCGAATTCTTCTCGATTAGAAATATTAAAAGTATAAATATGTTTTTTTGAGAAATTTTTGTTAGTGAACTTCTCTATTGAAGTATATATTTAAATATTGCCTATACGAAATCAGAATAAATGCCATATTGTCATTATTAGAAGGCAATGTATGCCAACTGCGTTTAGTGCTCGGTAGTTCTGGTGTTAAAAATACCTTATTAAGAATGCAAAGAGAAATAAAGATAATGAAAAGGAAGACGGATTTTTTGAGAAACTTTTGTTAGTGAACTTCTCTATTAAAGTACATATTTAAATATCGCCTATACGAAATCTGAATAAATGCCATATTGTCATTATTAGAAGGCAATGTATGCCAACTGCGTTTAGTGCTCGGTAGTTCTAGTGTTAATCCGCAATCCGGTTACGGATAAATTAAGAATAACATACATTTATCTTTCTAAAATCTCGAAAGACGAAGGAAATGGGGCTTGAACGAGGGTTAACGTTTTTGAGCTGGCACCGTCTTGTCCGACTGGTTCCGGCCGGCAATGGCAGCGTTTGCTGTCCCCGTTTACCATGGTCTCGTTATCAGGACGTCGTCGTTTCTGCTCGCTTATCGGCCCGCGTTGTCTCGCTCTGTATCACTCTGTATCACTCTGTATCTCACTCTGTCTCGCCGTTGTTCGCGCGAGTTAAAGGAAACGTTGCGATCGTCCCCCAGGGGGATGCATAAAAGTTGTACAGTGCGCGGAGCCTTTGGAGCGACGAAACCACGATTCGTCACGCTGCTTTGTGCCTGGTTGGCCCCCACCCCCCTTCTCATCCACCACTGCCTCGTTGAAAAGCTGTCAAAGGGGTAGAACACATTTCCCGAAGCATCCTCGAGCTTTCGCGAGACTTTCCTACCGCGCCGGAATCCTCTGCCCGCGATTTAATCGCAACGATTCGATCCTAACGGGACCGGCCGGTCGAATTTCCCCTTTCTAAGAAAATCAGAGCTGTGAAAATCACGGGAGGAGAAAACGGGGTTCGAAAAATCCTAAGGGAAAGATTAACTACTCTACATTAATTTGTAAAAATAACGGGAACGTGACTGTCCGAATTTTTCACCATTTTTTCTTCTGCTATATATCCAAAGAAATCTGATTAATAATTCTCGACGGATGTACGCGTGGCCGAAAGACATTTTTACCCGATTTTTCATAAAACATCGTGCAACAATGGGAATTTCTATGAAGATCCGCAGTTCGGTTACCGCAAATAGTTGGAAGCGTGGCGAGCATTGAGAACGGGTCAAAATGACCCGGCGTACGCTGTGCGCGTCGCTGGCTCGACCGTCCATAGCCCGGGGATTGAAATAATTAGATAAAAAGTGGGTTAAAGTTTTTATCGAGTTAGCCGCGGGTCGTTATCGAGCCGCAGAGGCAGCGTGCTTAAACAGCGAACAGTTTCGCGGTGTCCGACTCTCACGTGCCCCATAAATAATCGCGATGCACCGACCGCGTCCTCGTGTACACCTCGCTATATCGCGTTCGATGTTGGAAATTAAATGCTGAAACATTTCAGGATTAGAATATAATTATGCCATTCTGTCTCGGCAACGTTTTCAATTATTGCGGCTGCAATAGTTAAGAATGCGATAATAAAACGTTTTAGTTATTGAGAGAACAGTTAAGTAGAATAGCCCATGATGGTGAAAATGATTTTCACATTATTTTTTATTATTATTTATTATAGACGGAGTGAAGCCCTTTTACATAAGTGTTTACAATATCAAAGAAACGAAAAAAAGAGAAAGATACAATACTATATTACAATACACAACAGAAAAATTTAATAATGGTACAATCGATATGGTATTATCATATAATCCTGCGTAGTTTTTAAAGTTTTTAGCATTTTAAAATTTTGTAAAGAATCACTGAAAAAATCAAGACGATTATAAATAGTGCATGATTTTGAGATAATGCGATTCATTGGATTAATTAATCCATAAGTAGTTTTCGCTTTAAGTGTTTGAAAACCCGCTCTTGTTCTCAGTTCACGTTCTGGTACATAAAAATCACATTGATTGTGAGACATGTATACTTGAGTTTCTACATGGCTTTATCTAGATCAGAAACAAATGTAACGAATATTTGATTGATTCGCATACAATCGTTTTTAAATCCTCGATACTTTCTTGGTTAAACATTAACCCTTAGCACTCGAGTGGCGCCTCTGAGACGCCACTAAAAATTGCTGTACTATTATTTAAATAATTGTTTACACTATCAGATATGTCAGTATCTAACCAATTACTACACATTTAAGTATTATATGAGGTATTATATCAATTTGATATTTATCAAATTTAAAAAATCATAGAGAATGGAAATAATATAGGTCAGAAGAAACGTTTAATTTTCGAGTTAAAATAGCTCCGAGTGCAAAGGGTTACGTATTGTATGAGGTATTATATCAATTTCATATTTATCAAATTTAAAAAATCATAGAGAATGGAAATATTTTAGGTCAGAAGAAACGTTTAATTTTCAAGTTAAAATACCTCCGAGTGCAAAGGGTTACGTATTGTATGAGGTATTATATCAATTTCATATCTATCAAATTTAAAAAATCATAGAGAATGGAAATAATGTAGGTCAGAAGAAACGTTTAATTTTCGAGTTGAAATAGCTCCGAGTGTAAAGGTTTAAATAATTATTAGCACGATTGGAGGCCTCACCGATAGTTTAGTTAAGGGTTAAGAAAACGAAACGCGAATGAGGCCGGTGCAGGGTCGGCCACGGCGAGCGCTGCAGCGAATTAGTGCATCTCGGTGCATCTCGAGAACGGTCGGGCGCAGTGGAAAAGTTGCGCGGGTCAGACGTCGTTCGCGAAAGGATGCAGCGGGTTTTGGGGCGCGCGATAAAGCGCAGCTAATTGTATTTCGCGCGGCCGAGTTCTCGGTCGACTCTCGCTCAAGATTAATTAAGAGTGCCGGGCCCGCGACGGCATTAATTTCGAGCTGGCGTAATTTTTCTCGGCTGGCCGGCCGCTCGTAAATATCGCACAAAGGGCATTTTCGTTTTCGAGCCCTCGGCACTAATTCGGCGGTCCATCGGAAATTTATTTTATACCGGCGGAATTTATCGTTTTCATTAAATCGCCAGAACGGTGGCTCGACGTCGCGTCGCGACACCTCTTCCCGTTTCCAGCTTCGACCCGATATTTTTCCGTTTTCCCTTGCACAAGCTCGTTTCGCGCCGGAACCTCTCGCGCACCCTCGAAAATAAAGGTCGCCGACCCGAATCGAATCGGATCGAACCGTACCGGAGCGGAGCGAGCCGTCTATTATCCGAAATTGCTCTCGACGTCGTTTCCTCCGGCTTTTAAATCGGCCTCCCATCTCGCGCCGAACATACAGCCATCCTCCTCGATCGAATCGGCGAGAATATTTAATGCTCGATGCATCGAATCGGCTCCGAAAGATCTATAATTTGCCGGAGTATTGGCAAACTCTGGATCGGTAAATTTGTTCTTTTTTTTGGACATTGCGGGATTCGGGAATATCTTTTTTCATTGATTTAAAAAATTTAGGAGAGTGTGTTCCTAAGTTTCTTTACAATTTTTACTGTTTTACATTTCGCGCAGTTGCTAATTGCTGAACTTAGTCCCACTCTAAATTTCAGTGGTCCTTAAATTTTCGAAGACCCCAAATCGTGATGTACCCTAAATTTCACAGGATTACAAATCTTGACAGGCCCTAAATTTCGATGATCCTACATTTCCAGGGACCCCAAATCTTGAGCGACCGTAAATTTCGGATTACAAATCTTGACAGATCCTAAATTTCCAGTGACCCCAAATTTTCAGGGACTGGAGATCTTGGAGACCCTAAAATTCACGATGTTATAAATTTCAACAAGTAATGTATACGATTGTTCCACCATGTTCTTGTTGGAGACGTAGAAACATTTTTCGCAGCCTGTTCTCGTCGTGGCGAGGGTGTGTTGCGTAAGGCGGCCCCGGTCTCACGGTTCGTCGACGGCCGAGGATCGCGGGAAAGGAGGTCGACGATCCTAGTTACGAGTGTCCTCGCGAACACGTTAATTTATTAGAAATCCGTGGGGCTGGTTTGTCACGTAAAAGCCGGCGGTGTTACGTAACTGCCAATTAAATAATGGTTCTGAGCGTGCCGGCCGGTCGTTTCGTCGTTCGCTCGGCTAATCGCGTTCCGCGTGTATCCAGTCTCGACCCGATCGATCGGATCCGTTACCCGGTACCCGAGGGGGTGCCGGATTGATCGTTGCACAGGAACGAGCTGCGAATCGCGATCACGATCAAGATCTATCTTGTGCTTCGAACGAACGCGGCCAAATTCTTTCGAGCCAAATCGTTCGCTTTTATGTATGCCCTTCAGACAATTTAAAAGAGATAAACGCTACTAAGTTTAATAACATAGAAGAATAATAAAGACACGAAAAATGGAAACGAAGAAAATAGGTAACTGAGACGAATTTTAGGGTCTCTGTGGTCCCTTTATCTGTAGGTACCATTGAAATTTAAAAATTGTGATCCTCTCATCATTTAGAATCTCTCCTATTAGAATCTTAATCTTAATCTTAAAATTTAGAATCTCTAGTATTAAACTTAGAAGAATAATAAAGACACGAAAAATGGAAACGAAGAAGATAGGTAACTTTGAGACGAAATTTAGGGTCTCTGTGGTCCCTCTAACTGTATGTACTATTGAAATTCAAAAATTGTGGTCCTCTCATCATTTAGAATCTCTCCTATTAGAATCTTAATCTTAATCTTAAAATTTAGAATCTCTAGTATTAGACTTAAAAGAATAATAGAGACACGAAAAATGGAAACGAAGAGAATAGGTAACTTTGAGACGAATTTTAGGGTCTCTGTAGTCCCTCTAACTGTAGGTACCATTGAAATTCAAAAATTGTGCCCCCTCATCATTTAGAATCTCTCGAAATCTAGAATCCCTTGAAATTGTTGATCTCTCATCATTTAGAACCCTTCGAAAAATTAAGGATTCGTCTCTCATATTTGGAGTCCTTGGAAGTACCAACGAAATTTAGGATCTCTCAAAATTTAGAATTTCTCTCTCAGATTTAGAGTACTTCAACGTTTGAGTACCATCGAAATTTCTGATCCGTGGAAGTTTAGGGACTCTCAAAATTTTGGATTCCTTGATATTTTTAGTCCCTGGAAAATAGTGAGAGTGATTATTTTCAACGGTTTTGAGCACGGCGAATAAGCTAGTTGATGGAGTGTGAATCTTGTAAATCGGAGTAGTGTGCAGCGCAGCACGTGACAGACGCGAGGCTTCGATTCGGTCAGCAGTTGGCAGAACTGATTCTGATTCTGACGCCCGTGGGGTAGAACGGGGAGAACGATGACGCTGGTGGAATCGTGGCCGAACAGGGTAGCAAACGGGTCGAGGGGGTGGAAAGAGGGTCGGTCGAACGGCCGAGGAGGAGCCGAAAGGGCGGCATGAATGAACGATCAATAGATATATAGTTTGCTTGCTTGCTGCCTTGCTTGCTTGCTTGCGGCCAGGTGCTCACCCCCTCTAGATTTTCGGGGGTGCGGAGGCTTTTCCACCCCCCCCCCGAAACCGTCTCAACGACCCACTCTTTCACCTCCGTTTGTTTTCCTCACCTTCTCTATTCTCGTCCGCAACGTAATGAGCCTAATGTGAAAACGATGCGAGTCTAAACAATAATTCATTGGCTAATGGATATTAATTAAAAGTTCTTTGAAGCAAAATTATATGGAACATTATATCGCAATTATTTTAATTAGCGATGATTGAACCCTTAAATGGTTCAACCGTACGCTTGTGCTATTAACAATAATTATGGGTGGTTTCTAAGAGTGGTTTCTATTTAATCAATAGTGTTTGCAATGAGTCACAATTGAATTGTAACATTAGAATATATTCATTAAATATAGCGCTCTCTACGTGCGTTGCTCCTTCGTTTCGAATTCTAATGAAGACCCAAGTAGATTGGTACGAAGATTCAAGGTTTCCCGAGTTATTTATTAGAATACAGTGTTATGTACACTGTAATCGATTAATCTCAAAAAAAAAGTATGTGCTCGCGTAAGTAATAGAACTAGATTCCCCGGGGGGATTTTCTTCGCGTCCTCGATGGTATCGCGAGCATGTTTAATACACCTTTCGTTTAACCTAATTGATAGGATAATCTGACCAGACGTAGTATATGTTCCTGGTATTCGTAGTTCACGAATTAGGTAAACGAGCATGCAAGAGAGCTACATATGGGAATGTAATTGAATTATTATCGACGAATGATATGATGAAATCGAAGTACCGTAATTCCCGATGTTTCCGGATGTTGGCCAATCATGACGGCTCGCGGTTGCAGGGGTGTTTGTTGCTCGAAAGAGCGTGAAGGGGCTCGGCTTTCGGCGAACAGTCGTGCTCGAATGCTCGGTGACCTCGTGCCACACCGTAGTCGCCCGAAGAGACACACACCGAGTGCGTGCACGCGTGCGTGACGACGTGCGTGAGCGCTCGTACACTGCGCACACGTCGCGTCGCCGACGCTCTGCGTATTCCTCGTCCTCCGCTTCTCTCCACCCCGTGGCCTCTGGGGGTTGTCCTCCTTCCAACCCCGCTGCACCCCCATGTCTCCCGTACCACTTGGCAAATACTGGAGACGTCGAGTCGCCCCGGCTGACCTTACTATTGACAGGGCCGGCTCTCGCCTGATTTATTAACCTGCCGCCGACGTAAGGAAACGAGCTACGCGTAGACCTCGCTATACCTCGCGATCGTCCTCGCCGAAAAAGAACTATCGCCGCAACCCTAACGCTCCATTCCAGATTGCTTTCATTCCTCGGCAACCTTTTACCACTCGCGCGAACTATACAGCCCGAAGAAACCGTTTCCCGAACGATTCGGGGCTCTAATGGGCCATTCGAGTGTCCGTGGCACGTTAACCCCTTCGTGGCGGTACAAAGACGTGTCTCGATGCGTCGTGTATATTTCTTGTGACTGCGGATTTTATGCATTTAGAAGAGAAACGAACAGATCCAATTTCAGACTGTACAGTCATCGGAGAAATTAAGGATATCGTTTTCCATTTGTCGCGACTGGGAACGGTGGAAATACGTTACTATCTATTATTATTATTATTATTATTATTATTATTATTATTATTTACTGTAGATGTGTTAATTTATATGTAGGAAAAGGATGGCTTGAACAAGATAACTTGTGATAACACTTATTATACATTTAACTTTAACATTATACTTTTACATTTAACTTTCATTTGCGCACAGAACTGTCCAACCGCTTCATACATTCTCTCTCACTCAACTGTTGTTCCCTACTCTCTTCAGATGGCGCAGTTCACCATCTACATACATATTATGAATTTATATAAGTGTTTATAATATCAAAGAAAAGGAAAATAAGAGAATATTCTTTGCTTGTCACAGTGGATGTAAAATATTTTTATTAACTTCCCGATTTATAGGGAAGTTATTGTTTTGTGTAGAGATCGACAGTCGCTTCACAAATATTTTTTATTTTCTAACCCTTTGGAAAGTCGAGTCTCCGACGACCCTTAACAGTATGGACTGCTGATTTCATGATTGCTGAGGGATTAGAAAATCTTCTCTGCTTTTTGTTTATTTCCAATCAAAGTTAAGGTTTGAAAGCTAACGCCCAACTATGCTTGAAACTTTAAATGACAGCAATAGTTAACTCGAAGCAGGGCTGAACGAAGGGTGGGAAAGTATAGTTCACGAACTATGGTTATAGAGCTCGATGACACGGTTGTTAGGACGTTTCTGCATATTGGCTTTTTTAGCTTTTTTTCCAAGCCGTGATTAGAACCTGTAGAAAGTAGTGCGAAAGTTTTGCAAGCTGTTCCAGACTGTAAACGTTAATGGTATACTAATCTCGAACATTGCGTAAGAAAGTTTGGGAAAATCTGATTCCTATTTGCAACTGGGAGTGCAACTCTGTTCAATGTGAAATTTTGCAGTCGCCAGTGTATCGCGTCACCATGAGCGCCACGGTTGTAATGTTATAGTTCAAGGATCGGAGAAGCGACGCGTTGCGTCGAATACCGCGTATACATTCAATTTCCAAGACAGTACGACGACACATACGCGTGCATCCCTTCGACGGGACTCAGCCAGTGTGAACTACACCCCCGTTTGACCCTCTATGACGCATTCGAGCTACCATAAGTATAATTTCTACTCTGTAGAATGACGCAGGCCACGAATGCGTACCTCGAACTTTTCAGTCGATACTAACAGCTTTGACAGAATTCACATGGAAATGAAAAAGTAAAGGACCTCTTCAAAAAATGTTCTTTAAGACGATGCAGATATTTTCGTTTTGATTGACCCATATGTTTCTCGATTTATATAAACTATTTCGCTCTTTAAAATATTTATACTGAATCAAATATTTATATTGAATCGGAGCATCATATCTATTATGGAGAAGAAGCTGTCCTGTGACAGAGGTTGCTTTCTCACCATGACTAGTAGAATGGGTTAGCAATAGTCAGCCAGAAGATTAAAAGTAGACTATGATGGAGACACAGAATTCTGTTCTTGACAATTTTTGTTTTGCCACCTTTTTAACTTACAAATATTTCTTAATTCTTCTAAAAGCCTCTTTTAAAATCTAGTGACCCGACCACCTATCAAATTTGACGTAGGGCTCTCACGAGAAAGAAGGTTTTGAAAGAGGAAAGGCAGCTTTTCTACCATGACTAGTAGAATAGGTCAACAATAGTCAGCCAGAAAATTAAGAGTAGACTGCGATGGACACACAGAATTCTGTTCTTGACAATTTTTGTTGTTCCACCTTTACAACCTGCAAATATTTCTCAATTCTTCTAAAATCTAGTGACTCGAACTCCTGTCAAATTTTCTCTAGGGGTCTCACACGAGAAAGAAGCTTTTGAAACAGCGAATACAACTTTTCCACCATGATTAGTAGAATAGGTCAACAATAGTCAGCCAGAATATTAAGAGTAGACTGCGATGGACACACAGAATTCTGTTCTTGACAATTTTTGTTTTGCCACCTTTACAACCTGCAAATATTTCTTAATTCTTCTCAAATCTAGTGACTCGAACTCCTGTCAAAATTTCTCTAGGGGTCTCACACGAGAAAGAAGCTTTTGAAAGAGCGAATACAGCTTTTCCACCATGACAAGTAGAATAGGTCAGCAATAGTCAGTCAGAAGATTAAGAGTAGACTATGATGAACACACAGAATTCTGTTCCTGACAATTTTTGTTGTTTCACCTTTTCAACCTGCAAATATTTCTGAATTCTTCTAAAATCTAGTGACTCGAACTCCTGTCAAATTTTCTGTAGGGGTCTCACACGAGAAAGAAGCTTTTGAAACAGCGAATACAGCTTTTCCACCATGACTAGTAGAATAGGTCAGCAATAGTCAGCCAGAAAATTAAGAGTAGACTGTGATGCACACACAGAATTCTGTTCTTGATAATTTTTGTTTTGCCACCTTTACAACCTGCAAATATTTCTTAATTCTTCTCAAATCTAGTGACTCGAACTACTGTCAAATTTTCTCTAGGGGTCTCACACGAGAAAGAAGGTTTTGAAACAGCGAATACAGCTTTTCCACCATGACTAGTAGAATAGGTCAACAATAGTCAGCCAGAAGATTAAGAGTAGACTGCGATGGACACACAGAATTCTGTTCTTGACAATTTTTGTTTTGTCACCTTTACAACCTGCAAATACTTCTTAATTCTTCTAAAAGCCTCTTTTAAAATCAAGTGACCCGAACACCTGTCAAATTTGACGTAGGGCTCTCACAAGAAAGAAGCTTTTGAAATAGCGAATACAGCTTTTCCACCATGACTAGTAGAATAGGTCAACAATAGTCAGCCAGAAAATTAAGTAGACTATGATGGAGACAGAGAATTCTGTTCTTGACAATTTTTGTTTTTCCACCTTTACAACCTGCAAATATTTCTGAATTCTTCTAAAATCTATTGACTCGAACTCCTGTCAAATTTTCTCTAGGGGTCTCACACGAGAAAGAAGCTTTTGAAACAGCGAATACAGCTTTTCCACCATGGCTAGTAGAATGTGTGGGCCGAAGGCCAGGACACCGGTAGCTATAGCACATCCCGGTAGAATGTTATAGTTCAAGGATGTCCGGTGTCTAGGAGTCGCGCAGGGACCGTAAACCGGTGTCATCGGTTCGTTCTCGGCCCCTCCACGGAGAATTTATCGCGTAATAATAACCGCACGCTATTAATATCGTGGCTGGTTGATCCGATGCATGATCGGACAACGACGGTTGCGTTCAGCATCGGGATGAAGACGGTAACGAGCCTCTTTGAGAAGTTGCTCGACCGGACGAGCAATCGACGGCCTACTTTGTAATTAGGGGACCGTGGATGGGGGCTCGGAAGGGAGCAGAGACGCCCCTGTGGCGAGAAATCGAGGCGCCATTATTGCTTGTTATCAATTTGTTCGGGATCAACCTGGAGGTAAATTACGATGGAATCATAAGTGCAACTAATAACGAACGTCCTGTATTATCCAAGCTGGACAAAAATCAAAGTTTATTATTAAAAGAAACCCAGACCATTTATATTTAATGAACTTTGTCTGAAGTAATCGTCACTAGCCTATAAGCCTAATAGAAAAATATTATTGTCGTCCCATCACTTTCTAAAAAGTATATTTTTTATCCAAAAGTGTTTGATCCCCTATGAGAAAAGTGTTAAATATTTTACAAGAAACTTTATGTTTCTAAATGTTCTACGTCAACTTCGTAGTCTCTACTAAATTTGTTTAATGCGCAATACTATTATTTTATTTCCAATAACTCGAAGCTCGAAAATGTTCACAGTGCAAATAGGACGAAGTTGCACAGTTTCGTTGCAAGTTTCTGTGGTCCCGGACTTTGACGAGCATTCAATGGGTTGCGAAGTCGATTAGAAACGAGAATAAAGAAATCGAGTATATCGATTGTTCCCGGAGCCGGGAGACGTTCTGCCAAAATACAGTGGTTTGGGTCGTGAAGAGTCGGACGCGAAGTAGAAAAGGGTAGCTTGGCGCGTCCAGTCGGTCCTCGCAGATATTAGGTCATCCCATAAGTCGGGTCACACATATACTAATGCAACCGTCCTATATCCTGTTCATGACATATTTTCGTAAAAACTTGTTATTACATTTCAAGACAATCCTTGTCGTTGAATGTATGTTTTCCATTTCGAACGATATTCCGATAATATAAACGAGCTGTTTCGTACTTAACACTAGATTGCCCAAGGAAGTCATTTTGACTGCTGTTTAATTTCAATTAGAAAAACAATTGTGTATATAATGACACAATTTCTTAGAATTTTGTGACTTTTTGTACAACATATAAACGCGTTTATTAATAATTGTAGTTACCTCCCCCCTCCTTCATTTCCGGTATATATATGTGTGTTATATCTATATTGCCCAAAAGCAGTAATTTTGACTGCTTGGGCAATTTGCAAATAATCAAATGACTCTTATTATTGAATTGAGTAAATTATGACCAGTTCGGCTCTGTATTGAAATAACAGTTTTCATTTGTTTTTCGATTACCGTCACATGATAACATACAAGTACATGATAAATTGTCGATTTGTATACTTGATAAGTTGCTGTTGCTCAATAAGCTAAAGTAGTACTTGTTATTCGAATCTTTATGCAGTGATACTTGTTCCAACATGTTGTTCTAACAAATGTTTTTTATTCTTAATATTTACTAATAACTTGTTATATAAGTGTAAATAATATAAAAGATATTAAAAATTAATTTTAAACAAATTTCTTTACACATTAGTTATTCCTTCACAATGCAGTCATTTTGCCTGCTTTTGAGCAATATAGATATATACTAAGGTTCAGTCTTTCTAATGTTAAGCCTAGTGTCAGAAAACCAGAGGAGATGATCTAACAGCAGAAACGCTCTTAGATCACTAGGGAGTAATGGCACAAATTTTACTCGTCTCGTAAATAGCAATCCCTTGATCTCAGCGCTCGTTTAATACCGGTAATACTCAAACGATAATCGCCGATGGTGGGGACGGTCTCCAACGAGGAATTGCAAAGGATTTACTATACAGGGTGTCTCGATTTACAATCAGTAGGCACATATAACAGTGCAAAAATTATTTTCAGAATGTCATTTCTACACAAGATCGTTTCTCAATACCATTCGAATTTCTAAAAGCAAAGAGCTGACGTGTCTGACCATGACTCACCGTTTCCACTTACTCTGTCTATGACTCAGTTTCTCGAAGAAGAGTCGTCCTTACGAAAAAATCGTGTTCTACATTTATTACTTATCTTTCGCCGGAATTTCCAGGACTTCATGTATAGGAGATACAGTTCTTCGACTAGCCGAGATGCAGCGCAGTTTTCTCGGAAGATTCGTGGGTCGGCGCCAAGTGGCACGAGCGCACTTGGTCCGATCGAGACTAATACGAGACCTGTGCTAGCATTTTACATTAGTCATCTTTCATAGAGTACGCCGAGGAGACCGGGAAATTGTGTACCCTCGGAGCAAATGGAAATTAAACCTCGTCGAGGCCGTCGCGCGGTAAATGTCCCACTTAGCTCTTTACAGAAACAAAGTAAATTACAATCTATCTATCACCACGGAGATGAATTCTCGAGACCGAAGAAATAATTCATAATTATTATTATTATTATTATTATTACTATATACGGACCGAGGTCCTTTTATACAAATGTATACAGTTTTTACAGTATAACTGATAAAAACAAAAAGAAGACATAACAAAAAAATAAAAGAAAGTCTTAACACATTACCGATCGGCGATTCCTGCATAATTTTGAAAAATCTATAGTACATGGCTAAACACTTTTTAATGAGACCTTCAACAGCAACAGCAATTTTCATTGTGAACTAACAAGTCACCTTCAATAAAGTCATCAAATAGTTTCATTAAAGATCGCAATATAAAAGAAAATTTCTATGCATTCTTTTGGTACAGCAGAATTATTGAAAATCCTATTAATAGGCTTGCGGTAGGTAAAGTGTTAACCTAAAATCTTAACCTAAGTCTTAACTAAAATTTACAAAAGAATGGACCGCGCGAAACTAAACAAATACAGTGTTGTGAGTATGATTAAAAAATAAATTCTGTGTGGCAGTAGTGTTAGAAAATGAATTTTTCGTGGTGTGGCTCGAAGAATTTGGTCTGTTGCCACGATGCTAGTGACTCGTTCAGTGAAATACTTTTTTTTCCGATGAGTGGAAGCACAGGGTTTCTGGAAGCCGCAAGGTGGAAATTCTTTTCGTGGAAGGCGTGGGTGGATTCTTCCGAGTCGCTAGTGGCGTTTAACAGTTTCCGATCCCAGGCCATTCCGATATTAGCAGGAGATGTATTTGTAGGTGGCCTGGTTAGCTGATGCTGAATAGAAGGAAGATTCGGCCGGCATGCTCGGCTCCGTTTTCCCTCGGCCGAGAACTTTCCGGAATGTTCGAAGGCTCGCGTTTCGTGGACGGTCGCGACGCGTTCGAGGAATCGTCGTGACGCGAATCGGGAACAGGGAAAATCGCGCAATCCGAAGCGAAGTCGATGCTGAACGAAGTCGAAGTCGTAGCCGATTGTAGCCGTGGTACGTTGCGTGAATTATTTCGCTCGGAAGAAAGTTCGCGGAACCGTACGCTCGAGGAATTTGCATGTCCTAATTAGCATTCTTCGGGGAACCGTAAACGTTTGCTCTTAATCTATGCGCCTCATCAATGAACACTGGCTTTCTTGGTAAGGCTGTTTCATGGTCGCGTGTCCCGTCCATTCATTCCGACCAGTCACCAAATCATGCGCCGGAACACAAGCACCGGCTGTGTTGTTTCGACGATCGACAGCTTATCCATTTGTTTAATCGACGTTTCGACGTTTCATTGTGGCTCGCGCGACGCCGCACGGTCACTGGGACGAACACGTCGCGTCTCACCGAAATCGAATCTTCTCGTATTATGAATTTTGCTGGTTGTTGTACGTTCGCAGTGACGAGAGTGCGGGAATTCAAGAAATTTTCCCGTGGAAGACTCGGGTGTGTTGTTTGTGAACATTCCGAATGCTGAACGACTCGCTGGATGTTCGTACAGGTTTGTGCAAACACGAGTGTCCTTGAACCGTTGAAAATAGAGTTTTCTTCATCCTGCAACTATAATTCACGATTTAGTCCAGTGATTTAAGAGTAATGGTCGAGCTTGTGTTAAGTTTGATTGAAGTTTGCACGCAGTTTGCAGATTGTCTGGCATTTAGCTGAATGTTGTACAAAGGCTCATTCTCCGGCGAAACACTCATGCATACTGCTCCGAAAGTTTCAAACATCCTGGACATGGCTTGATGCTAACTACTGTCAGAAGTTCCGGTTAAGGCAGGCTGCTGAAGTTTGCACATACATACCGTCGTCGTGCAGATCAATTTACTTCGGTTTACTACAGTGAAAGTTTCTATTGCGAATAGTGCCGGTCAATCGAAAGCGAAGCGATTGAAACTTCTACCTTCAAGCTAGAGTGAAGTCTGTGTGTGATTCGATGATTTGTTTGAAGGTGTTTGCGCGACGTGGGTACGGAAGATTTTCGGTTCCAGGTTTAATTATTGCAATCTCTTTAGAAATCGCGTGTCACGCTCGAATTGAAGACACAGAATTTATCAGTTTGCAGTCATTTGATCCAGTATGGTGGTGGTTAAGGAACTAGTGATAAACGAAACCTGTTTTAAAAAGTAGTTTCGATCGAAAAATTGCAACCTCTACGTAAATTACTTGTCATACTTCAATTATATGACCGAAACCACCGGCTTGCAGTCGTTTGGAACCGTACGACGAAGTTTGAACAATTTCTAACCCATTTAGAAGAGCAATCACGTTGTGAAAAATGGCAACTTCTTTAGAACCCGCTTTTCATGCTGAAATCAGAGGCTCTAAACCATGATGATGCAGTGTTTGACCCTATATGACGAAGTTTGAAGAACCCAGCGATCGTCGCAGCAGTTTCCGTACGTGGCGCTAGGAGAATAGAAGAAAGCAGCGGTTCGTGCACAGACTGGTGCAAGAAGCTCTTCAGGAATCGCGTGTGCGATGAGTGGCGTGGGTGTGGGACGAGTCAGACGCGTCTCCGGCGTCTGGTCTTGACGTTCTTCCGTTCTCCATCCTCTTCTCTCCTTGAACATTGATCGTCCCCGCTGGTTTCTGGGAGGAATTAACGTGGCAGTCGCCGCGTTCTCGTACCCGAGCTTCTACGAGACGATGTTCGGGCGCCAGACGATCGCTCCTCGTTTATGGTTGCCTCGGTTCGCGACGATACGAGCCACATAGATACGCGGCTGCGTCCTTTGTGGCCACAACCGAACGTTCGCCAATCTCGAAACCATCCTGCCAGAACCAGTACCTCTTTCTCACTCTCTTTCTCGCTCGCTCTTCTCTGTCTTTCATGTCGCGTCGTCCTTCGTTTGCCCTCGTTTTTCGAGGCTCGTTTCTTTTCCCGCTGTACATATTTCATTCTTTCTTCTCCTTTCTTTGGACTCTTTTCTTCGCGTGTATCGGCCACCAAATCTGTCCCCGCGCATCTCTCATGCCGCAACCGTTATCCCTCCGATGCACAAAAATATATTTCCACTGTGAGCCAACGATTTTTCTACTAGGCGAATTGTTCTTCCTTAGATTGTCGATCTTCTGACGACAATGGCAATGGCTTTTATACAAAACAAAAATATTTTACCTAAATTATAACGTACTGGAGTGAAATAGACATTTATTTTCTTTGTCAATATGGATAAAAGGTTTTGTACTGTTCGCAATTATACATACCCATTTGTTTCATAAATGCATGAAATTCGTTGTCCAATAATAACACTAAACCGAACGTCACAGTTATTGAGATTATAAAAATCGTTTCTACAAAGTGAATTCGATCTTCTCACTTTTATAAGGCATTTCACTTTTTTAACTAAAAGACCAAACATTTGTTCAGGATTGTCCGAGGCGATCAACCATCCTCCTTCGTGATTATCTCGCCGTCACCTATCGATATCGTTGTCCAGGCCGTTCAATCTCGGCCGATTTATGGTTTCTGCGAGGAGGCGGAGAGAATCGAGCCGAATCTCGACGCCCCGCCGATAAACCGGGCTACCTCTCGCTAATTTAATTACCCGCGGTTGGCAAGCCTGTTCCCAGACACGCGGAAAACCGCGTCGACTCACGGAAAATCCCACTTTTCCGCACCGCTTTGCGGAAATTGACTTTTAACCCTCTACCGCTCCCTCCATGAAGTTCTATCAGCTTTTCAAGGGTTCATTATATGAACTTTTTTCAGCGCTCGCCTTCACAATTTTTGGCTAGAGAAAAACGTATATATATATATTTGCAACGATCACCTGTTGCGTTATGGAGAATTGTTCAATTTGTTAAAAGTTAATAGAGTTCGGTTCTAAATGACGATCGAATCGTTTGCCAATTAATATCTGTATTTTGCATTGGATCACAGCTTTGATTTTGTAAATTGACGAAATGTTTGAATGAATAGGGTCAATGAAGAGACACGATAGGTTGCAATCATTAAAAAAAAAAAAAATAAAGCTTATCCGCATCGATCGTGACAAGCAGAAAATAAATAGAAATTGTAGAGGCTGGATGCTATTCGCATTTTCGATCGAGTTTCGTCGAGCAGCCGGAGACCGTGATTCGGTCGGCTGATCGTTGCCGACGCCGACGCCGACGCCGATGCCGACGCCGATGCCGCGCCGACGCAACGTGTTAAAACGCATGCGTTTAGACGCAGCCGTTTATAGTGGCAGCGACAAGCGGCGCGTTAAAAAGAAATCCATGTCTTCGACCTCCATGCGCCTCCGTGCTCTCGCCAACGAGTTTCTACACATGCCACGACGTCCACCACTGCACAGAAACTTTAGATCATTTTTTAATCCTTTCTTTTTTAAATCCTTTTTAATCATTTAAGGGTAGTCTACAATTAACGTTATTGGCGCACTGGTTCGATCAATTGGAGACAATAAGCAAATTTGCAACAATATCACATGAAATATTATTAACATGATGACCTGAGCTTTATCTTTAATTTGATAAATAATAATATAGATTGTCCCGCACTCCTGAGGCAAATTAATTTCTATGTACCTGACACGTGTTTTGAGAAATAGAGCAGGATTTCAAACAATGAAATCCAAATCCTCATATGGAGCAATAAATCCTTTAAATCGCATTATTGCTAGCTCAACACACATTTTATAATAATATTGATTTTTTCAATGGCACGTTACAGGCATTCAAAATGAAATTGCGCTGTACTGTTCGTTAATAGTACCTATATTTGCTTAGTTCCTTTTTTCTGTCATACTATATAAACTGCATACATTTGTATAAAAGGACTTCGGTCCGTTTAAAATAAAATAAATAATAATAATAATAACATGATATTTTGCAAATTTGCTTATTGTCTCCAATTTATCGAACCAGTGCGCCAATAACATTAACACTAGAACTACTGAGCACTAAACGCAGTTGGTATACATTGCCTTCTAATAATGACAATATGGCATTTATTTAGATTTCGTACACGGGATATTTAAATATGTACTTCAATATAGAAGTTTACTAAAAAAATTTCTCAACAAAATCATATATATACTTTTAATATTTCTAATCGAAAAAAATTCGCATTAGTCACTTTTATTTGTCCGGTAGTTCTAGTGTTAATTGTAATTTTGAACAATTGTCGATCGAGATACGGAGAACTATTTAAGGGTAGTGTTCACAATTGACGGTGCTTAAAACCATTCTCAGCTTTAATTATAAATTGCTTGTAACACATTATTTTGAAGATATGTCTTGTAGATGCATTAGTCTTTCTATCGTTCTCAATGGTCATTCAATTGAGTCATCAGAAATTGAGTAATAATTAAGCTACATAGACATTTATTTCTTTATATTGTTTGGTAATTGTAATTGGATGAAAATAACAGAACAGTATATTTAAATCCATCAAATGTTTCTACTATATTGGATTTTATTTACTCATTTTTATCAGAAATTCAGAAAATCAGCAGTCTAATTGTAACTGTACTACGTTGCACAAAACGAACACGTTAAATGCTTGTAATCTGTGTGCTTAAGGTTTTCTTTTTTTATAACGTTACTACTTTACAATATACTTTTTATTACTCTGTATAACATACATTATGTTCTAATAAATCTCATATGAGATTTTCTAATAAAAAAAAATAGGATTCTCTACCAGCAATAATTCAAATCTGATCGAACGCTATGAGTTCCAGTAGAAGAGGTAAATAATTCGTCAAATGCTTGTAATCTGCGTGCCTAAGGTTTTTTTTTGTAACGTTACTACTTTACAATATACTTTTTATTACTTTGTATAACATACATTATGTTCTAATAAATCTCATATGAGATTTTCTAATAAATAAAAAAGGATTCTCTACCAGCAATAATTCAATTCTGATCGAACGCTATGAATTCCAGTAGAAAAGGTAAATAATTCGTCAAATGCTTGTAATCTGCGTGCCTAAGGTTTTCTTTTTATAACGTTACTACTTTACAATATACTTTTTATTACTTCGTATAACATACATTATGTTCTAATAAAAAAGATAGGATTCTCTACCAGCAATAATTCAATTCTGATCGAACGCTATGAGTTCCAGTAGAAAAGGTAAATAATTCGTCAGCCACGAGTTCTGAACAGCGCCTAATCGTCGTGAAGTTCGGTTGTTTCTAATGGCGAGGATAAATGTGTCGGCGTGGCGCAATTAGAATAGCCAAGGCTATCCGCACGAGCCTAATACGGAGCTAAGGCAGCATAAATAGCGCTAACAGCATTGTCTGCGCATTAAACCCGTGTAACGCGGCCCGGTCCAATGGTGGCAGGGGAAGCGAGCGAGCAAGGGAGAGAGAGAGAGAGAGAGAGAGAGAGAGAGAGAGAAACGGAGAGAGATAGATCCGCCTAGCCATAATAACCGCCTACATGCCCCGGCGAAATTACCTTTCGGTCTATTTGCCCCCAGAAACCAGGGGTTACGTCAGCTGTACACGTGTGCGACGAATACGTGTACATCCGTTTCGTTTACAACGTCTCCCACCCCCGAGGTGGCAGTCATTGCGCGGGGGTGTGCTCCCACATCTGCGTGCACGTTTACGTGTTCTCTCTGTACGTGTACAATCAAACGCACACAGTCGAACACATAATTGATGCCGCACGCCACAAACCAGAATAAATTTTTGATAAATGGAACAAACGACTTCGAGCGTTCTGCCAAGCTACAGTTTAGTGAACGATATGTGATGAAAATTTTGGAAAGATAGCATTCACTCTGAATTACAAAAAAACACACTAGTTTTATTTAATCAGTGTTGTCTTAAATTCATAAATTTCATAGTCTATTTGTTTATATAATGATTCAGGGCGAAAAAATTTGTTAGTACATGAATGTGTGTTGACAGCTTCCATGATATCATCGTCAATTCTTGTTCGGTAATTTCTTGAAACAATTGGTTCATGAACATGTCGTCCTTTGGGTCATGAACAGATTTCGTTCGGCGAAACCTGTATTCGAGGAATCTTGTTCGAGGAAACACGGTGTTTCCGATGCCAGTTTTTACCGGTGGATAATGTGTTACGGGCGAAATGAATTTTTTAAAGAGGGCCGCGAAATTGTGTCACCCACATACGACCGACATGGAAGTGAACGTGTGCGAACGTCCTGGCCCGAGGATCTGCCGTTCGCGATCTCGAGATCTGTTCTCCACCCCCGCATCTCCCGAAGCTCGTCCCGATTCAATCCCTTCCGGACTGGGCGGCTCCGCTCTATTATTTACTCCTTGAACGCGAGCGTCGAGAGATCGAGCAACGTCGACCTATTTTTTATTCAACGGAACAAGGGCTCTCTCCCCGCTGTGCCGCGCCGATCGAGAAATAATAATCGAACGATGCGCCGCGGCCGTTTTCGAGAGCTCCAGCCACCGGTTATCAGCCGATGGATTTTTCATTCGAGCTACCGTTTACCTGTTATTATTAGACGTCTCTATACGAAGGTAAAATGCTCTAAACCGGTTCCGTGAAACGGGAGCTAAAATGTATTGAATCGTAACAGAAAATCGTTCGATTGCAACTATACTGTAAATAAAGGTAAAATTTTTTTTCGATCGCACTTGAAATCTCTATATAATAAAAATGAAATGCTGTTCGTTGGTCAAGACATCAGTTGAAAACGGCTGAACCGATTTGGCGAATTTTTCTTTTTAAATGTTCGTAATAGTCCGAATGAGGTTTTTAGGGAAAGAGAAATTGGAAAAGTTGCCCGGAAACATGGAAAATTTGGGATAAAATGAAAGTGCTTTTTTTCTATGGGATTTCTGTATGAACTCAAGACTATAACTCACGATTCGAACGATGGATATGCGTAATTCTTTTTTTGTTTTGTTAAGTTAACAAATATTAACAAAGGAATGTCTGAAAATTCGGACAAACTGCAGAAATCATAATCTTCGATGCGGTACAAGTAGCAGGAAGTAACGATCGCAAACTTTATTGAAATTTGGACAGGATAACGTCTGTCGGGTCAGCTAGTATATAATAAATTTATGATTTCGGCGCATGGTTCGATCAATAAACAACAACAAATTTGCAAATAATCAGCACATCATCAACATTTCGATCCCAATGTGGATCATTATCAAGAGAGACTGTAATACATGTATACTGTAAATAAATATGTTCTAATTTTACGTCGTGACTCGTTGCAAATTGAGATAACGATGGTTAAACAAGACTTGCTTACAGTCAATGATTTTATTATTCTAATACAAAATTTTGTAGTTTCGCAAATATAATCACGAACGTATCACTGCCTACATTTTTTGTTTTTCATTCAAAGCGCTATAAATCGCTAGGAAAAGATCGCACTCCATTGTTTAAGGTCTCGTTAAAAAGAAAAAGCTATCATCCTTCGCTGAATAAATTTTCCGAGCTCCGTATTCTAATAACATATATTCATGTTAATTTGTTTCCTGATTTAATTACACCAATGTCAAGAAAATTCAGTTTTTAGTTAGCTTCAATTTCATGAGTGAATGGAAGTCTTTCATGAAAACTATTAAAACTGTCTAATACAATTTGTAGTCGTTCAGGTCTAATACAAGTTATAATATCATCAACATACCCTTTGTAAAAATTTAACTCAAAAGGTATTTTATTAATTTGTTTCCAGATTTAATTACACTAATGTCAAGAAAATTCAGTTTTTAGTTAGCTTCAATTTCATGAGTGAAGTCTTTCATGAAAACTATTAAAACTGTCTAATACAATTTGTAGTTATTCAGGTCTAATACAAGTTATAATATCATCCACATACCTTTTGTAAAAATTTAACTCAAAAGGTAATTTATTAATTTGTTTCCAGATTTAATTACAGTAATGTCAAGAAAATTCAGTATTGAGTAGCTTCAATGTCATGAGTGAATTGAAGTCTTTCATGAAAACTATTAAAACTGTTTAATACAATTTGTAGTTGTTCAGGTCTAATACAAGTCATAATATCATCAACATACCTTTTGTAAAAATTTAACTCAAAAGGTAATTTATTAATTTGTTTTCTGATTTAATTACACTAATGTCAAGAAAACTCAGTTTTTAGTTAGCTTCAATTTCATGAGTGAAGTCCTTCATGAAAACTATTAAAACTGTCTAATACAATTGTCGACAAGTTGTCGATCGAAATCATGGAAACAGTTCCATATTCTAATATTTGTTGACCTGTACAATGAACAGGTCCACATTTGCTTCTTCGTCTCCTATCATTTGCACAAGCGATCATTCTGAAAAATGACATACTGGAAAAGAAAATGACATACTGAAAAAGCTTGGGTAGATCGCGGTACAATGTTTTTTTCACGAAATTATAATAAATCGAACGCGGACTGTCTTTCGAATGGGTCGAAAGTCGAAATTACCGCGCGTTAGGCGAAAAATGAAGCATTCGCGGGGACAAAGTGAATCGCTTTATATTATAGTAACTGCAAGGCTATCGGAGACCGAGAATGAAGCGTGTAACGTACGGCCAAGCGAAATCAATCCGGCGAAGGTGTTCGAGCGAGAGCGAGTTGAAAGCGTTCCAAGCCGCACGCGGCAGTCGAACTGTCGATAATACGTCGATCGATCTTCCTCGGTCTCGCAGTTATACACCTGGTTATACTGTTGGCCGATCTTTCACGAAAACTTGCTGACAGTGATTGGAACTTCTTTGTCGCTCATCATTTCCTCGCAGAAGAAGAACTCGCAAGAGAATGGACTCTGTCGGTTCCCTTGCTAAGGTACAAGATAAAGTTTGACGGGTCTGCCGATCGGTTCTCTGTACCCTTGTGTATCAGTTTGTCAAATCTCATTGACCTGCGGACGCGTCGATACATGTTGCAAACAATTTGAGCCGTGATCACGCTTGAAACACCAAAGAAACGTTTTGGTAGAAACATTTTGGTTCGAACACGTGGGTACGGAGAATAGAGTCACGGAGATAGAATAAGGGTAGGAAGGGAGGCTAAAAAGGGATGTTTGGGGCGTGTGGAAGCAAGAGCGTGACCGGGTAACCGAGTTCGACGTCCTACATTTTATTCCCCAACTAATTTATTTGGATAATTCCAAAGTCAGACCTCTAACAATATATAAATTATCGGCATTAAAGGGGAAGACTCGTTTCCAGGATTGCAAGGGTGTGGGATGCGCAATCTCGATTTAGATAAAAGATCAATGTAGGCCGCGATCGGCCTCGCAAGTCCTATTTCTACGTTTGCGAGGCGAAATTTGAACGATTCGGAAGCATGTAGCTGTCGCAGCTTTATGAAAATAGTTGTATGCTTTCGAATAATGCGAATTGCACTGCCGAGTGTAAATTGAGCCACGTAAACGAAAAAATAGGACTTTCCTAACCATTCCTGTTCCTTCTTTGTTATTAGACGAGAAGTCTTGTATCTTTCTCTTCTTTTCTTATTGTATACATTTTTGTGTATATACTTTTATGTAAAAAGGCTTCATTCCGTTTATAATAAGTAATAATAATAATAATAAGTTTTCTTTGTTATTAGACGAGAAGTCTTGTATCTTTCTCTTCTTTTTTTTATTGTATACACTTTTGTGTATACACTTTCATGTAAAAGGGCTTCAGTTCGTTTATAATAAATAATAATAATAAGTTTTCTTTGTTATTAGACGAAAAGTCTTGTATCTTTCTCTTCTTTTTTTTATTGTATACACTTTTGTGTATATACTTTCATGTAAAAGGGCTTCAGTCCGTTTATAATAAATAATAATAATAATAATAAGTTTTCTTTGTTATTAGACGAGAAGTCTTGTATCTTTTTCTTCTCTTTTTTATTCTATACACTTTTGTGTATGTACTTTCATGTAAAAGGGCTTCAGTCCGTTTATAATAAATAATAATAATAAGTTTTCTTTGTTATTAGACGAAAAGTCTTGTATCTTTCTCTTCTTTTTTTTTATTGTAGTATACACTTTTGTGTATATACTTTCATGTAAAAGGGCTTCAGTCCGTTTATAATAAATAATAATAATAAGTTTTCTTTGTTATTAGACGAGAAGTCTTGTATCTTTCTCTTCTCTTTTTTATTGTATACACTTTTGTGTATATACTTTTATGTAAAAAGGCTTCAGTCCGTTTATAATAAATAATAATAATAGTAATAAGTTTTGAGGGTGATCGCGGCCTAGATCGATCTTTTATCTAGCCGTTTTGACTACTGCAAATCCCCATCTTTGTATTATCGAGAAATGAGAACGCGCACTGTTAATTGCAAGATATAGGAGCAATGGTTGTTTAAGTTGGTCTATTGATCACTCCTCGCGCATGTTTAGCAGATTTCCGCGGAAACCGACGGCTATTGTTGCTCGGCCGACGCAGGGATCGCTTGGAACCGACGGAAAATGAATTCAAGCGAGGACGGGGAACGATTACTGGCGTCGGGGGTGTCGTTCTCGTTCTTCGGTGGCTCTTAATGGCTAATTTATTGCCGAGCTCGCAATCCAGCGGAGCACGTCGCGTCGCGCGGACCTCCTCCGAGCGATCCACGTGTCCCACTTGCATTTTCAACGAGCCGCCTCGACGACCGCTGGAGAACGTATCGTCCGGTCTTCTCTTATCTCTTTTCCTTGAGCAACTCGAACTTAAACTCGAACTCGGCAAAGACGCACCGGGGATCCACGGGTCGCGAAAGGTTTCCATTAAGCTCGCGAAATTGGATACGTTATCGCGATGATCGCTGTCGATGCGATCCGTCGATACGATTAACGCCTGTCGATCGAACCGAGTCTCTCGAGAGGACTGTTAGCTGCAGAAGTAAACTCTTCTTGATATTTCTTTCCTCTTTTTTATTATTATTATTTATTATAGACGGAGTGAAGCTCTTTTCCATGAGTGTTTACAATATCAAAGAAACGAAAAAAAAAGAGAAAGATACAATACTACTCGTGTAATAACAAAAGCGTTCGATGTTGGAAATTAAATGCTGAAACATTTCAGGATTAGAATATAATTATGCCATTCTGTCTCGGCAACGTCTTCAATTATTGCGGCTGCAATAGTTAAAAATGCGATAATAAAACGTTTCAGTTATTGAGAGAACAGTTAAGTAGAATAGCCAATGGTGGTGAAAATGATTTTCACATTATTTTTTATTATTATTTATTATAGACGGACTGAAGCCCTTTTACATAAGTGTTTACAATATCAAAGAAAAGATAAAACAAAGAGAAAGATACAATACTACTCGTGTAATAACAAAAGCGTTCGATGTTGGAAATTAAATGCTGAAACATTTCAGGATTAGAATATAATTATGCCATTCTGTCTCGGCAACGTCTTCAATTATTGCGGCTACAATAGTTAAAAGTGCGATAATAAAACGTTTCAGTTATTGAGAGAACAGTTAAGTAGAATAGCCCATGATGGTGAAAATGATTTTCACATTATTTTTTATTATTATTTATTATAGACGGACTGAAGACCTTTTACATAAGTGTTTACAATATCAAAGAAACGAAAAAAAGGAGAAAGATACAATACTACTCGTGTAATAACAAAATCGTTCGATGTTGGAAATTAAATGCTGGAACACTTCATGATTAGAATATAATTATGCCATTCTGTCTTGGCAACGTCTTCAATTATTGCGGCTGCAATAGTTAAAAATGCGATAATAAAACGTTTCAGTTATTGAGAGAACAGTTAAGTAGAATAGCCCATGATAGTGAAAATGATTTTCACATTATTTTTGATTATTATTTATTATAGACGGACTAAAGGACCTTTTACATAAGTGTTTACAATATCAAAGAAACGAAAAAACAAAGAGAAAGATACAATACTACTCTTGTAATAACAAAAGAAGGGACATGCACAAAAAGAAAAATTTAATAATGGTACAATCGATATGGTATTTTCAGATAATCCTGCGTAGTTGCATTTGAAAATTTTGTAAAGAATCACTGAAAAAATCAATTCGATTATAAATACTGCATGATTTTGTGATAATGCGATTCATTGGATTAATTAAGCCATAAGACAGGTCTTTATTAAAAGATTGTTACTAGATTGCTAATTTTGTTTCTACAGCAGCAGCTATAATAATTTGATCCATTGAATTATGGTTTATTCTACAAGGATATAAAGAAGCCTCGTGTGTTTGTTTATCGATCGCACAGTATTAATATCGGAATTTATCCTCGATAAAATATTTCCCACTCGAATTTAATAATCAGCGGAACAAATTATATTGCGGAGCGCACGCTCAACTATGTATCGACCACTCGATAGTTTAAAACCGAGCAGAAAACTCGATACTGCGAGCCTCGGTTGCTTTCATTGTCTACGTCGATAACCGACCACCTATTTTCAAATTTTATCGAGTCTGTTCTGGATTTTCGTTCTCTGAATACACTGGCTTCTCAAACTATTAAAGCATTTGGAGCGAGTGTATGTAAAGTGTATGTAAAGGAGCGAGTAAATGAAAAGATAGTTACACTAGCTTTTTCATATTATTTTCATGCAATGTGCCAATGCACACGGAATCGTTGAACCTGGGAATCCTGTTGTAAACAAGTAACAATTAACCATTTCATTACAATATGTCTGTTATACACTAAAATAGAAAACAGCAAAACAGCATTTTCAAATTCTGTAAATGTGTTTTTCTATTTCGCAATTGACCTACTGATATATAAATGCATAAAATCGATTTAACAATAACGTCGGAATGTCCACGCGAATTTTCATTGAGATCGGACGATCTACCACGAAATGTCTGATCTCCTGAAGATAGGTGTCGTCTAAGGGTTAAGGGTCGAGGGTGGAATAGGTTTGGAACAGTTTCAGCTGAGAAGGAAGACGGACAGTCTCCGCATTGTGTTTCCCAAATGTCTCTGCCTACGCGTCTCGACCTAAATCCACGCATTGCCTACGAATGCAGGCCGGATAATCGGGTGCACACCCACGCCGGTGCAGGGACAGGGGTTGCGCGAGTGGAAACGGCAGAAGGAGGATGCAGGAGGGCGCAGGAAAGTGGAGGGAGGTGCGCGTGAACCTTCGAAGGTCTAGGATCGCCCTCCGCCGACCTACGAGGCGGTTAAACGACCTCCGAGGTTGCGAATCTCGTTAAAAAATTACTTAATAATACTCCGTTGCATTCGAAAGCGTCTGCGAAATCGTTTCGTGCATGAATCAACCTCGTAGCTTATGCTGTTGTAGCTTTGTTCATTCTTAAAGGTGCAATTCGTCCGAATGCTCGCTGAAGTCATAAATTACATTTTGCTTTGATATATTTCTCATATCTGATGCTGTTGTACAAATTGAAGTAAAATGTTGATTAATATTTACAAGAAATATTAGCAACAGCGCGTCTATTATCATCCAATGATTAGATACGACGTGTCTGTTTTGTAAGTGAAAAGATAAATGGTATTTTCGGTTTCATCAAAGGGTCTAGCCGGATAAGCATGGGCCAGCGGCCCCCGCTCCGATTTTCCTGATTCCTGTCTTAAAACATCGTTTTATGTCTAAAAAAACATTGTGTAAAATTTCAAATGTCTACCCCCACCGATAGGGGTGATATTGGGGTAAATTCCCCCGCACTTAAATGCAATTTGCTCTAAAATGAGAAAAGATATCGACATGGGATAAACGGCAAACCAAAGATATGGATATACTCTATATTTCAGATTTTTTTCAGAATTTTTTGCTAATTATTTATAGTTGAAAACAATTAATTAATTTTTTGGGAATTTTTTTAACCATCTTCCCCTGGGTTGACACCCACCAAAAAATTCTAAAATATTGCTATGATGCTAAACTATTTTGCAAAAAAATCTCAGAAGTGTCCGTTTGGTGGAACAGTGTCAAAAAAAATAAAGTATGCCGGCGAACGCTCGTAACGGCTCAGCGACGGAGCCTCCTTGCGGTGGCTAGTGATGGCAGCGAACGGGAACTTGGCGCATCTACGGAAAAGCTGATACATGTGAAAATGCGACTAAATCTTCTAATATATGATTACAGTTGGAAGTCTAAACAATTATATTTTAGGAAATTGCGTACATTGAAGAATAATTGAAAAATACGTGTAAAGCTGGTTTGTTGGTATCAAGTACCAGAAAGAAGAAGATTCTCACAAGTATGTTGTATGGTCACGGTGTTAGAGGTTCTGCTCGATGCTCCGGAGGGTTCGGGTTCGAATCCTCCTCAATTCAACTTTCTTTTCTTGTTTTTTTCTTTTTTTTATATGTATTTATAAACTAAACGATTTTTATTGTTTGCACTTCAATATTCTATAAAACAAACATAATTATTAATTTGTTTTGCGTATTTCGCGGCAAGCCGCCTTTGAACATGTTACAAAGTCGGCATATTCTTTGATCGCTAGCCGACGATACAATGTTATTGGTCACATGCTCATTCGTTTGGCCAAACACGATCAGAATGAGTGTGCTTCCATTCATCGGCTGGATTGCAATAATAAAAGAAATAATTATTGTTGTTATGCAATTATCCCTTCGCGGTCTTGATACTTGCGCAAGATGTTATTATTTCACAGTCTTCAGGATTTGAACGCAGAAGTACAAAGCAGCATATTGCATTATAGTAAAGTAATAGGGAGTAAAAATAAAAAGAATAAATCCATTATATAGGCGTAAATAATAAAAACTAGATTTATATTTCCGCAAAATTAGAAACATGTAAAACATTTTAATCTATTATATATAATAATTACAAATTAATAATTATGTTTGTTTTATAGAATATTGAAGTGCAAACAATAAAAATCGTTTAGTTTATAAATACATATAAAAAAAAGAAAAAAACAAGAAAAGAAAGTTGAATTGAGGAGGATTCGAACCCGAACCCTCCGGAGCATCGAGCAGAACCTCTAACACCGTGACCATACAACATACTTGTGAGAATCTTCTTCTTTCTGGTACTTGATACCAACAAACCAGCTTTACACGTATTTTTCAATTATTCTTCAATGTACGCAATTTCCTAAAATATAATTGTTTAGACTTCCAACTGTAATCATATATTAGAAGATTTAGTCGCATTTTCACATGTATCAGCTTTTCCGTAGATGCGCCAAGTTCCCGTTCGCTGCCATCACTAGCCACCGCAAGGAGGCTCCGTCGCTGAGCCGTTACGAGCGTTCGCCGGCATACTTTATTTTTTTTGACACTGTTCCACCAAACGGACACTTCTGAGATTTTTTTGCAAAATAGTTTAGCATCATAGCAATATTTTAGAATTTTTTGGTGGGTGTCAACCCAGGGGAAGATGGTTAAAAAAATTCCCAAAAAATTAATTAATTGTTTTCAACTATAAATAATTAGCAAAAAATTCTGAAAAAAATCTGAAATATAGAGTATATCCATATCTTTGGTTTGCCGTTTATCCCATGTCGATATCTTTTCTCATTTTAGAGCAAATTGCATTTAAGTGCGGGGGAATTTACCCCAATATCACCCCTATCGGTGGGGGTAGACATTTGAAATTTTACACAATGTTTTTTTAGACATAAAACGATGTTTTAAGACAGGAATCAGGAAAATCGGAGCGGGGGCCGCTGGCCCATGCTTATCCGGCTAGACCCTTTCATTTAATTCGTACGTCACAGAACTATAACGAGGTAAATTGAAAAAATGATCATTGTATTTTGAAATGTCTCTAGAACTATCCCACGTAAGAATCATTCGCGTAGCTGAAGTAAAATGTTGATTAATATTTACAATGTTCAGATACGACGTGTCTATTTTGTAAGTGAAAAGATAAATGGCATTTTTGGTTTTATCGGCTTTTAATTTAATTCGTACGTCACAGAACTATAACGGGGTACATTGCAAAATTATCATTGTCTTAAGAAATGTCTCTAGAACCATCCCAAGTAAGAATCATTCACGTATCTCAAGTAAAATGTTGATCAATATTTACAATGTTCAGATACGACGTATCTATTTTGTAAATGAAAAGATAAATGTTATTTTTGGTTTTATCGAATCTCATTTAATTCGTACGTCACACAACTATAACGAGGTAAATTGAAAAAATGATCCTTATCTTCTGAAATGTCTCTAGAACCATCCCACGTAAGAATCATTCGCGTAGCTCAAGTAAAATGTTGATCAATATTTACAATGTTCAGATACGACGTATCTATTTTGTAAATGAAAAGATAAATCGTATTTTTGGTTTTATCGAATCTCATTTAATACGTACGTCACAGAACTATAACGAGGTAAATTGAAAACATTATCCTTGCATTTTGAAATGTCTCTAGAACCATCCCACGTAAGAATTATTCGCGTAGCTCAAGTAAAATGTTGATCAATATTTACAATGTTCAGATACGACGTATCTATTTTGTAAATGAAAAGATAAATGGTATTTTTGGTTTTATCGAATCTCATTTAATTCGTACGTCACAGAACTATAACGAGGTAAATTGAAAACATTATCCTTGTATTTTGAAATGTCTCTAGAACCATCCCAAGTAAGAATCATTCGCATAGCTCAAGTAAAATGTTGATTAATATTTACAATGTTCAGATACGACGTGTCTGTTTTCTAAGTGAAAAGATAAATGGTATTTTTGGTTTTATCAAATTTCATTTAATTCGTACGTCACAGAACTATAACGAGGTAAATTGTAAAAATGATCATTGTCTTCTGAAACGTCTCTAGAACCATCCCAAGTAAGAATCATTCGCGTAGCTCATGCGGTTGTTGCTCGGTATTCATTCTTAAAGGTGAAACTCGTCTGATCATGTCCTGCCAATTCTACTTCCTTCACGAGCTGATGATACGCTACTTGTTAACCGGCGTTTTCGAGCCAAAACCTGATCGAGCAGTCGACGACTGTTCCTCGCTCACAACCGTAAACAATATCACAACCGTACGTTCTAACAATATTATCCAAAAATATGTTAACTTAGCTCTCCTGTGTCTTTCGACTAGGAAAAACGTTGCGTTTGAACAGGGGTTGAAGAATCACGAGCAACGTTCCGGCACGCAACGAACAGGTTGGGGAGGGTGTATTAATAACCATTGTCGGTCAGAGTGTTAACAGTGGGTCCCCATAGAAGCGGGTCGGTGGAACAGAAGCCCGTGGAAAGCGGGGCGAAGGTTCTGATGTACGCAGGCGGCGGTAGTCAGAGCTAGGCAGTAGGCAGAGGCAGCCGGTAGTCGCGGTCGTAGTGGTCGTGGCTCGGTTGACGTCATCGGGCAAAATGGCGGTGAGGTGACGTCACCGGGAATCCACCCCTTGCCACCCTCTCTCTCTCTCTCTCTCTCTCTCTCACAGTCACTCACTCTCTTTCTCTCTCGCACGGTGGCTCCGCAACGTCGGCCGACAGGGTAGCCTCGATATCGTACGGATGCCAGAGAAGAGTATCGGACCAAGAGAGACAGAGATACAGTTACAACCAGAAAGAGTAGCAGAGAGAGAAAGAGAGAGAGAGAGAGATGGATGGGCGCCACGACGCTTGTGCTTCATCGGACTCTCGGTGATTTTTGGCAAGATCGTTTCGCGCATTTAGAGGGCGACATTAGCCGGCTTTTCGGGTAACGATCGGCGTCGCGACGGACCTGGGCCGCCGGGAGACGCCCTATCCGTTTTATTGGACGGTCGAGCGGGTACTCCGCGGGTTCTTCCGACCCGTTTTCCACCATGGTGAGCGCAGCTGTCCAGTTTTCTTCCTCGTAGCAGCAAACGAAAGGCAAAGATGCTTCGACCGGTACTCGCCGTCATCCGAACGACCCTGATCTACGTACTGGGAATTGCGGGTCGCAGCGGATGGTACGTA
The DNA here is from genome assembly GCA_916610235.2 of Lasioglossum morio. Lineage (NCBI taxonomy): Eukaryota > Metazoa > Arthropoda > Insecta > Hymenoptera > Halictidae > Lasioglossum > Lasioglossum morio. The sequence goes on from OU744323.1 coordinate 3,307,455, forward strand.
GACGGGTCGTCGACGATAGTAGACTCGAGTCTTGAATCAGCTGATCGGAAATACTGAAAATGTTCAAGGTTTCCTTGCCGCAAATGGAGAATCAGAGAGTGCTCTTTGAGATAGAACGATAGAGCGTGATATTTTCCATTTTTAACGATCGTAAATTTTGTATATGCACTGTATGATATCGGCGCTACAGGTTCGATCACAAATACAATTACAATAACCTCCCTATAAATCGGGAAGTTAAAAATTAATTTTTACAGACGTGGACTTTGCTTGATAATGGTTCAAAACTGAACCGAAACGTTGAAATTATAATACTGCAAAATTGCTAATTTTTCTATTTGTGATCCAACCTGTAGTGCCGATATCATATAGTGAAGAACGATCGTGATTTAGTAATAAGCAGAGTTTCCAGCTGGAAGTTGACGAATACAGCTTTGAGATTAGATTGGACTGCGCGATTGTCGTCTGTCTTAGAGAATTATCTAGCGAGCGATGGAAAGAGAATATGCGAACGAGTTAGATAGAGGATTGTATTGTTCGAATGATAAACATAATCATAAAACTAACGCCACGAAATATCAATACGTTAATGTTGCAGTTAGCAAGATTGTAGGGTAAGATGAGAACTTCATTATCAAGTAACTAGGTTGTTAGAATGCTCTCGAAGACTCTTTAGAATTACCTACCCTCGCGATAACGAGGGAATAAGCGAGCGATCGAGCGCATTAATCAGAGGACAGTGGTCCCGATGAGACGGAGGCAGATCTCGGAGGTATAGTGCGCGCAGCGCAAGATTTACCGGTTGTCCAGCGCAGAGCTGAGACTCGGCTGCGAGCCAGAAGCTAGTCAGGGCGGTGGCACCGGCGTACTCGAGAGAGAGAGAGAGAGAGAGAGAGAGAGAGAGAGATGCAGTGTATGTATCTTACAGCTTAGACGACCGCCAATTCCATCCCTGTCGTTCGAGGACGGCTTTCTTACCCTCTTACCCTTGCTACCTCTCAAACATCTTCCCTCGGTTCACGGTTCAACGACAAACCCCTCTTCCCTGCGCTGCTCGTACGTTGATGTAGGTTCAAGCATGATTTGTGGTGTTCGGCTTGGTCCTCTCTTCGCTGATTTCCATCTGGATACCATGATCGTTACCTTTAACACGTTAAAGTTGACTCTAGACCATTCCTTTTCCGATTATAACGCGAATGAAAATTTCTGGTCATCCTTTCGGTAAAGTGCAACCACTGAAAATCCTTTTACAGTGTTCTTTCGATATCGAATTATATAAAATTGTTCCACAGACTCGATAAAACTGTCAGAAAAAAATAATCAAAGAAGTATTATCACTAGTCTGCGGAAACTAAATTCAATGTTATTTCATCCCTTAAAGATTTTAACAGAGGAGTAGTCTTGTATCGACGTCTTCAGGTTTTGAAATTTATAACAATTTTCAATTCCATCTACTCGATTTTAGTATAAACGCGTAAAACGCTGTTTTAGTAAACTCGCGTCACTTCTACAATACACAATTTTTCGCAAATACGATGCACATCTGTCTCGCTTATATCAGCAGATTAGAGTGGACGATTTGATTTTCGCTCGTAAACTGTGCGCGTGCGCGGACTGTTGCGGTATCTATCAGGGGCGGCTGGTTTCTGCGAAACGGCTAGCTGGTCGCGTGCATAGCCTGCAGGTGGCTAGCAAACTCGATGAACTCTGCGCACCTTTCTCTCTCTTCTTCCCTCTGAAGGGTTCCTTATCGAGAAGGATAATAATGCAGCCGCGTGTCGTAGACGGAAGAATGTCAAGATGTTTTTCTTTCTCTCTCTCTCTCTCTCTCTCTCTCGCAGCAAGAAATTCCTGTTCAGGAGCGCACGGGGACAGGAGAGGAGCAAAAGGAGTCTAGTGGCTGACTAAACGACTTCTGAAAAGGTTAACGCGAGAATCATGCACACCGATAGAACAATTTTCAAGGGGGTGCACCTCGTGCCGTTGCGGAGCGCGGCGGCGTCACGTCTTTCATATTGATTTCTCGAAAGATATTAATAACTCTGGAGAAGTATCGTCGATAACTGATGAGCCATAATAAACTTTTAAGTGCCGTCCCAGTTGCCGCGAATAGACGCCGATCTACGCGTCCCACGCGCCCCGGTATCTATGGGACTTCATGGGGACGTTCTGAAACCAGGTGGACCGTGGGAAAACGCAAGCGCGTCGGCTCGTTAACTGCAGCGTCAATCAATCGAATCGTTCGAAAATTCAACCATTTTCTGGCAGCGCGGCTGGGATCGCTTAATTATCGATCACGGTAACTGGAACTGAATTTGTAGACACCGATTTTAACGACTTCTGGATAGGCGAGAATTGTAGGAACGATGTTCGTTTCATAGATTTGTCAGTAGGGTAAAAATTGATTGTCGTGGATTGTTTTATATTCAATACTAGCTTCCCCCCGCCACGCATTGCTGTGGCACAGTATTTTTAAAAAGCATGTACGTGCTGAACGTGTTAGTTCTCTCTCTCTCTCTGGCTTTGTCTCTGGAAGGTTTTAGAGCAAACCGCATTCGAAAAAGTCCATTCGATCAAAAGTTATAAGCAGAAACGTGCCCACAAGAGGGCGAAAAAGTGGTAATGGTGTCGCTAATGACGTCACAACTTTTGAACCAATGGACTTTTTCGAATGCTCTTTACTCTTAAACCTTCTCGAAGAACCGCCGCGTCTAACGGTCCAAACCTCAGCTTTCTATGTTGAGCCGTTCTCAAGTGATGCCGTTACAAACAGACAGATACGATTTTATTATATACAGACACGATATAGATGTATTTTATAATTGAAAGTTTTGTCTGAAGAAAGACAATTCTTAAAACAATGTTTCGTTGGTAAAGCTGAAAAGAATTTTGTTTAATTTTCGCAGGTTATATAAAAATTAGAAGTACTGTTTATGAGAGATCTCATTCTGAAGAGTCCCAAAAAGTTGTTGGTTTGAATGAAATTAACTTTAATTTTGGTTAATACAAACGGTTACCGATACGTCGCGACTTTAGACACGTGATAGCTGCACGAAGGATCGCAGCCTGGTTATCACGAGAGAAAATGCTAGTAACTGAAGCGAAAATCCTGTGTACGCGTGGAATACTTTTTCGTAGAGGAAATCGAAGGGCCTTCGAGCGCAGTCGCCTGGTTGGTCGTTGACCCGGAATCGAAGGCCAAATATTATCGCGCTTAGCTGCAATCCGGCTTCGTTTTCGTCCGCTCGCTCTGATTTCCCGAATCCCAACACCGTGATACTCTTCTGTCTTCTGCTATCAGTGTCTATCAACAAACTGCAGTCGATTCTCACGGCGATTCAATTAGACACCGCACGGTAATTCGATAAGGAATTCTATTTGAATGAAATTATTTTTAGTTATTTTAGTATTAATTATTGATGTATTATATATTTGTATCGCGTTTACCAGTCTTTCGAAACACATAAATTGATTGGTAATAATTAATCAGAAAACATGTTGCATTTTTATCGCTTATGCTCAGCTGGAACTGCATTTTAAGCTAATATGGGTCGGCGCGACTGTCTGATCATCGACCGACCCATTCCACTGAACTCCAGGCGCAGCGTCTGCGTTCGATCGAATCTTTTCGCGAAAGTAAATCTGTGAACCATTTTCGGGTTCATTAATTCAATAATCTTTTAATACTCTCACAGTATCTATCCGTTCGTTAACTGAAGCTCGTGCATCTTCCAATTATTAGGTCGCCCCATAAATAATGTCGCCCTCCATCCCATTTTAAATAAAACAGCAAATTAAAAAAAAAATTTACAAAGTGGAAGGAGGTCACGGAAAACGATGGTCATACATCGATGACTAAAAATACATGCAAGTATGTTTATCGAAAAACAGAAAAAAAACTGCCTGCGAGATGACCTAACAAATTTCCCATACGAAAGATTTTCTCAAAAATACTATATGTACATTATCCTTTTGTTTTACACTATAACAAAGTTAACACTTTACCTACCGATAGCCTATTAATAGGATTTTCAATAATTGTGTTGTACCAAAAGAATGCATAGAAATTTATACTTTTATATTGCAATCTTAAATGAAAAGTATTAGATGACTTTTAGATTGCTATTAAAGGTGTAATTAAAAAGTGTTTAGCCGTGTACCATAGATTTTTCAAAAATATGCAATAATTGCCGGTCGGTAATGTATTAACAAGAGAAACAGTGACTAAAATAAAAATGCAGACGTGAACTGCTTCGTGTATTCGTGTAAATATTTATTCAAACACAGTGGCCGAACATCTGTTGGAAAAACGGTAAACAAGAATATAAACAGCGGATTCGCATCCGCCGCGAAAACTTCCCGGAGAGTCTGTCTCGTCACCGAAGCGAAACAAAATTAGTTGCAGTCATAAAATCGCTGCACCTGTTGCTGCGCTAACGATCGAAAGGGTCTCGCGATGCACCGGTCAGGTCGTGGCGATTGGTCACGCGTGTTGGAAGTCGCGAAGTCAGTTTGAGTCGGTCCGTGCAGGCTCATTTCCGAGAGTACTATCGATCTCGCAGAGCAGAGCTCTTATCAATTATTCCGGCTTCGATTTTAATAATTCAGAGCGGCTCAACCCGAAGGAGAAAGCGGATCGCCCGACAATCTCAGGCAAAGAGCAGTCTCGCTCCAACAGACTCGATCGCGTTCCTCGACCGTTTCACCACCCTATGAAACGTGGCCTAACTCGCGCTACACCTGCATCAGTTTCTCTCGGCCTCGCGATTCCTACAATTGCACTGGCAGAATGCAAGTTCGTTGCAACTTCCTCGCAGCCGGTATTGCCCTCTTTTCTTAGCCCCTTGGGGATTTCTACGGATAAGAACTGCATGGAGACTTCTAACTGCCGCCCTGAGGCTCGTAGGTGTCTTGCGAATGGTTCCCCTAAGTGAAACACGCAGACAAGAATTTTTCCTTCGTCCCTAGATGTTTATCTCGGTACCTAGAATTTTTTCTTCGACTCTAGAGCCTTCTCTCGGCCTCTAGAATTTTTTCGCGATCCCTGAAGTTTCTTTATTATTCCTTCGACCCCAGAGTTTTTTCTTGGCCCACAGAAATGATTTTTCTTGGTGTCCAGAATTTCTCTTTCGTTTCTATCCTTTTCCTGTCTCTCGAACCCAATAATTTTAAATAGAAATTGTAATTTTGGCGCACAGGTTTGATCCTATGTTACTATTTTCCTAAGCAGTTTTACAAATTAATAATGCAACGTTTCGGTCTAGGTTAAGACCATCTTCAAGAATATAATTGCGTCTGTAAAAATTAATATGAGAATATATATATATTTCCGTGTTAAGAAACAAAAAGAGAAAAATACAGAACAAGTGTTTGAAATATTAAATTTAAATTAAATTTGTTACTAAGCAAGTAAGTTTGCACCAACAAACCATTGGTTTCTTTGTTCTGTCTTTTTCTCTTTTGTTCTCTTTTTGCTTTTTAACACAGAAATATATATTCTCATATTAATTTTTACAAATGCAATTATATTCTTGAGGATGGGCTTAACCTAGACAGAAACGTTGAATTATTAATTTGTAAAACTGCTTAGGAAAATAGTAATATAGGATCGAATCTGTGCGTCGAAATTACAATTTCTATTTAAAATTGGCGATCGAGATAAAAGAAAACATCTATAATTTTAATTCACAGCTCTAAAATCGCAAAGTACTCGTAGCAAAGACTGTGATAACCCATTGCCGGCTAGCAATCCCGTTCAGAGGTCCAAAATAAAAAATAGCCTGCACCCTTTTGCGCGGAGGAGAAGCGAGAATAGAACGCAGGGACACACGCGGTCGAAGATTGATACTCCGATTCGACTAATCATGCGTGTTTCTTCGCTTCGTATCGTTCCTAGTTCCTTCTCATTTTCCAGCCGGAATCGTCGACGAGCACTCGTCGAGTGGAATTGTCTCCCGCTTGGAATTACAAGACGCGGGACTTGCGAAGCTTCGTAATTTGCCTGGCGCCCGCGAAAATTACTAGCCTACCGACTCCTTCGTCCTGGTTCTCCTTCAGGGGAGCCACGGACGAGTTTTTATTGCCACGTGCACTTGAGAATCCATAGAAATTCCATTCTTCGAATAAATTGCATTTAAATAACCAGCACGGTGTGTATACTACAATTAGACTGCGGATTTTTATCTATATAATAAAAATGAAATGTTGTTCGTTGGTCACGACATCACGTGAGAACGGCTGGATCGATTTGGATAATTTTTTTGTTTAATGTTCGTTGTAGTCCGAATCAGGTTTTTAGCGTTAAAAAAAATTGAAAAAGTTGCCCGGGAAAATAAAAGATTCGGGAAAAACTAAAAGTGATTTCTGAATCATATTTTAATACAGCAAAAAAACGAATGTCGCAGCTTTTAATCAATATTTCAATAGGAAGTTGCATTATTATACGTCTTAAGGTTTTTAGGGAAAGAAAAATTGGAAAAGTTGCTTGGAAAAATGGAAAATTCCGGGAAAAATGGAAGTGCATTTTTCTATGGGATTTTTGTATAAACTCAAGACGATAACTCACGATTTGAACAATGGATATGCGTAATTAGAACGATCTCAAACAAATTTATTGAAATTTCGACAGGACAACGTCTGTCGGGTCAGCTAGAGCGAAATAAAAAATTGCCTGCCGCGAAAGCTCCACGAACGTCGTTCATATTCATCGAATGTTTAATTCCTGTAGAGAAGCGTCGATCTAAGGGAAAAGAGGGTCACGTCAGAGCCGTGGCAAGGGACAAGGTTCTCGAAGGAGATGTTCGATCGGTCACGGCGGAAGTTCGCCATTAAAAATCGTGCATTATTCGATTATTCTCGTTACACGGCCGGAATGAAAGGGATCGGGGGCTCGTGGTCCGCGCGGCGTTCTCAAAAGAATTTAAAGAGCACTTGAGAGGGATCCCTGGAACATCCTCGAATGCGACATCGATCGATCAAGAACATATTCCACGGCGCGCGTTCTGCAAATTCAGCAGCAAAGGTTTCCTATTTATTTTTAGAACGGCCGAAACCGCGCGGACGCGGTGAAACCGAACGAAACAGCCGGCGAATTCACCTAAACGCCCCCGAAAACCATACCATTGAGGCTCTTTTATTTTTGGCCAAACGCTAAAGTTGTTTTCCCGTTGGAAACGTTTAAATATATTTATTTTTTGAAGTTCACGTTACAAAACAATTGTGCGATCCCCAAATAAATTTAATCGTTTCGTTTTTATATGGCAATTTAGAGAATAATACCTTGTAAAAATAAAACTGATTGTGATCTTCAATCTCCAACGTTTGTTTCATCATTCTGTACATTGGAAGCATGGGATCAACATATGTCTTAAAGTTTTAAAAGTTTCCAAATAGTTAATTCACTTGGCAAGTATGTGGTCTTTTGTACCTAAAACATTCTGAATTTTTTTGGTATCAGGTTGAACATAATTTATACTAATTCAATCATTTTTACAGAAGCAATTATACGAAGAATATTTTTTCTTCAAAATGGTCTAAACAGTTGACCGAAACGTTGAAAATTTTGGTTTAATTTGCAAAATTGCTTTAGTAGTAGTACTTGATCGAACCAGTGCGCTGAAAAAACAAATATATGTTATTAAAAATAAAACGATTGAATTTACTTCGAAACTGCATAGTTTCTATATCAATGTAATCTTGAATAAATAAATGTATTTGGTGCGTGGGTGTCATCGAAGCAAATTAGAGGTTGAAAATTGGAGACCGTAGCCGTGCAGTCTTGTAAACGTGCCCGACATTTTTAAGTGACCTAATCGAGAAGCTGAATGGAAAATCAAGGTCCGCTGAATAGGACCCAATTTCACGACAATACTCTTCGTGTAGCGCGTCGTACAGCCGGTCACGGAGATGCACCGATGCGCCGATGCACCGGTGCAACGGAAGGCGATCCTCGCCGCGAATTATTGCATTACCGGCCCAGCCTGATTGCACTTTCCCGCGAGGACGAGGAATCCACTGCTGCGAAAGTCTCCGCCGCTAATGCAGTCAATTAGCGCGTCGCAGGCTCGTGACGGCCATTAACGGTCGACATATTGCGAAAATCTTTGGAATCGACTGGGGAATCGGTCCGCGGCAAATTCGAGGATGATCCTCCCATTTTATTTTCATCGAAACATATTTTCGAGGTGTGATCATTTCTTCCGGAACACTAAAACTATTTTTCCAAGAGCCCAAACAATTTTTCCTTGACTCCGGTCTTTCCTGGACCTTGCTCCAGCTTTGTAATAGGTCCTGTAACTTATTACGCGAGATTCAAAGCCTTCCCTTGGCTCCTACAATTTTTTCTCGAACGCTAAATCTTTTCAAGCTGTACAATTGTTTCCTGAGCTCGAGGTTCGTTTATTGAATCTTGCAATTCATTCAGGAAGTCTTATATCATTTTATGAAGTTCTACGAGTTCTTACACACCTATGGGATTGTTTAGAGATGTCCCATAATTATTAATAATATTATTATTAACTTATCGATTCACAGGGAAGTTACTGTTTATTTATTATAGACGGACTGAAGCTCTTTTACATAAGTGTTTACAATATCAAAAAAAAGAAAAAAAAAAGAGAAAGATACAATACTGCTCGTGTAATAATAAAGAAGAGACATGCACAAAAGAAAAATTTAATAATGGTATAATCGATATGGTATTATCATATAATCCTGCGTAGTTGCATTTGAAAATTTTGTAAAGAATCACTGAAAAACGTATAATTAAAAATATATAAAAGTAAAAATATATATAAGTGAAAAAAGTATAATTACTTTCGCGCCTCTGCCAACAACCGTAGTCCCGTTGAAAGCACCGGTTCTCGTTAGATCACCGAAGTTAAACAATGTGGAACGTGAACGGCACTAGGATGGGTGACCGTCTGGTAAAAAACCGGGAAGTGACCCGCCCGGGGTGTTTTTCACGTGTTGTTGGCAAAAGGTGGTTCGGAACCCACCATAAAACAGTAGGTCCCACTAAAAAGGCGATGGTGAGAGTGGAAAGAGGAAGGAGGATTGGTAAATGAATTTGAAACCCTGAGGGGTTACAAGTTACATTACTTTCGCGCCTCTATGAATTTTTTAGGATCTCCTTTGTTTCTCAGATCTTATAATTTCTCACCCAAACCAAGATAATGAAACTGGTTTTTCCAAAATCGACGTTCCCCCAGCGTCGATTTTACGTTTACGGGATCGATTTCGTTCGCGATGCAGCTGACGCGATGCACCGCGGCCACGGTCGTGTGCATGCACCTTGTCCGATGTTTCTCTCTGTTCCCAGCCATCGCTAACTCGTTTCATGTTGTGTGTTTTGCAGGTGGGCAGCGCAAGAGGCGGCACAAAGGGACCCTGGATACGCGAGTCAGTACAGGAGAAGGCCGAGGTTGGCCGGACTGAGTGGTCTCGGTGACTGGACTAGCTTTGGAGGGGAGGTAAGGGCGGCGGGCTTGCGAAAGCTTCGTCTGAGATACTCGTTAATTGCGGCTTCTCGCGAATCCTCGAGGCTCCCCTCTCTTTCGCGAGAACCCTCGCGAACCACCGCGAATTACGCGACGACGAGGCTCTTCCGGGCTCGGGCCTGCTCGCTACTCGACTAAAACTCCACCCACACTTCACGGAAACACATCGGGCGGCTCGTGCATTAGCTCGGAAATGCAATCCGGGAATTGCGGGATCTTTGCACGCCGGAAGGTTTTCTACGCAAATGTTATTTTCATTTCTTCGGAAGGGAACCTTCCGGTTGAGAAATTAAACCGGTTGTATTCTGCAATCCCATTAGAAACGTTCTCTTTACATTGACTCGAGTAAAAAGATTAACACGTCTATTTAATTCGTACAAACGATCGGAGTTATTTATAATTATTACTACTTATTCGATAATGAACACGCTATTAACTTCGTTCTGAATAAATTGACATTCAGTGTTACTAATTTCGTGACGATCGTTTTTCATGCGAATCAATATCGTCGGTGACCATCGTGCCAGTCAACGTGTTAATAAGTAAACGTAATCGAATTTTAATGAATACCCTAGATTTAAGAGAACTGAGTGCAGCATTTCGCTATGGGTCCGGTTGGATGCAATAGTATCCAACTAATATCATCTGGCATCACTCTGGATTATTCTCTCATGGCACTTGTGCGAAATTGCGTGGGAATAAGTTCTTTCAAGAGCTAATAGATGATTCAAGATATTAATATGAAGGAAATAATGACGTCAGAAGCTTATTTGAAGCTACGTGGGAAGAACTTGTTCTTGGAACAAGTAGATAATCGAATATAGTAGTGCGAAGGAATATTCTCTTGTACGAAATTGCGTGGGAATAAGTTCTTCCAAGAGCTAGTAAATGACACCAGATACTAGTAATATAAAGAAAAGAATTACGTCAGAATCTTATTTGAAACCAGGTGGGAAGAACTTCTTCCAAGAGCAAATAGATAATCGAATATAGTAGTGCGAAGGAATATTTCCTTGTGCGAAATTGCGTGGGAATAAGTTCTTTCAAGAGCTAGTAGATAACACCAGATAATAGTAATATAAAGCAAAGAATGACGTTAGAACCTTATTTGAAACTACGTGGGAAGAACTTCTTCCTAGAGCAAGTAGACGATCGAATATAGTAGTGCGAAGGAATATTCCCTTGTGCGAAATTGCGTGGGAATAAGTTCTTCCAAGAGCTAGTAAATGACACCAGATACTAGTAATATAAAGAAAAGAATTACGTCAGAATCTTATTTGAAACTACGTGGGAAGAACTTCTTCCTAGAGCAAATAGATAATCGAATATAGTAGTGCGAAGGAATATTCCCTTGCGCAAAATTGCGTGGGAATAAGTTCTTTCTAGAGCTAGTAGATGTCACCAGATAATAGTAATATACAGAAAAGAATGATGTCAGAATCTTATTTGAAACTACGTGGGAAGAACTTCTTCCTAGAGCAAGTAGACGATAGAATATAGTAGTGCGAAGAAATATTCCCTTGTGCGAAATTACGTGGGAATAAGTTCTCTCTAGAGCTAGTAGATGACACCAGATAATAATACAATAATATGAAGAAAAGAATTACGTCAGAACATTATTTGAAACTACGTGGAAGAACTTCTTCCTAGAGCAAGTAGACGATCGAATATAGTAGTGCGAAGAAATGTACCCTTGCGCGAAATTGCGTGGGAAGAAATGCTTTCTAGAGCTAATAGATATAATTCAAGATACTAATATGGAGGAAATAATGACGTCAGAAGCTTGCTTGAAACTACGTGGGAAGAACTTCTTCCTAGAGCAAATAGATAATCGAATATAGTAGTGGAAGGAATATTTCCTTGCGCGAAATTGCGTGGGAATAAGTTCTTTCTAGAGCTATTAGATGCCACCAGATAATAGTAATATAAAGAAAAGAATAACGTCAGAATCTTATTTGAAACCACATGGGAAGAACTTCTTCCTAGAGCAAGTAGACGATCGAATATAGTAGTGCGAAGAAATATACCCTTGCGCAAAATTTCGTGGGAAGAAGTTCTTTCTAGAGCTAATAGATGATTAAAGATACTAATATGGAAGAAATAATGACGTCAGTAGCTTGCTTGAAACTACGTGGGAAGAACTTCTTCTTAGAGCAAATAGATAATCGAATATAGTAGTACGAAGAAACATACCCTTGCGCAAAATTTCATGGGAAGAAGTTCTTTCTAGAGCTAATAGATATGATTCAAGATACTAATATGGAGGAAATAATGACGTCAGTAGCATGCTTGAAACTACGTGGGAAGAACTTGTTCCTAGAGCAAGTAGACGATCGAATATATAAAGATTGAATAAAGTTTGAAGTTGAAGGGTGGCTTGAAGAAGGATCGATGGTTTGAATTAGGTACCTGGTCTGGTGGACATGGCGCCAGGCCGGGATCAGGGCGGAGGGGCGGGTGGCGGTGGGGGAGGCGGCAAGGGCACCACGTCGTTGTTCATCCTTTCGGAGGATAACTGCATCCGGAAGCATACTCGGTTCATAATCGAGTGGCCGCCCTTCGAGTACGCCGTCCTGCTCACCATCATCGCCAATTGCGTGGTCCTCGCCCTCGAGGAGCACCTGCCCAAGCAGGACAAGACCATACTCGCGCAGAAGCTCGAGGCCACCGAAATCTACTTCCTCGGGATCTTCTGCGTCGAGGCGAGCCTCAAGATCCTCGCCCTTGGCTTCGTCCTCCACCGTGGCTCCTATCTGCGCAACATCTGGAACATCATGGACTTCTTCGTCGTGGTGACCGGGTGAGACCACTGTTTTCTAATATTACACGCGTCCAGACTCTTTACGGGGTTTTTTTCGACCTCTTTCTTCCTCTCTCTCTCTCTCTCACTCACTCTCTATCTTTCTCTCTCTCTCTCTTTCTCTCTCTCACTATGACTCCCTTTCTCTTTATTCTTCCGGGTTGAACAGCGCGTATCATCGGTATACCAACGCGTCCATATTTTAATAGTTTGGTAGTTCAATATATTCACTGTCTGGGACTTTAATATCTTTCCTCTAATTTAGTATCTTTAATATTGTATCTCGTTTCAAGGATTTATACGTTTTTGATTATTATGTTTGAAATAAACGTTATTCGATACTGATTGGAACTGTGAAGTGTGAATGATACTTGGGGCAGTGAGTGTGTTAAGAAATTATTATGATGAGCAGTCGGTTTAGAGTCGCACTTGAATTATTTGCGTTATTAGTGATAAAAATTTGAGGAGGTTACCTTGCATTTTTTTTATGTACATTTCAAGTTTTGAATTTTTGAATTATTCTTGTCCCTCCCAATGATTAATGATAATTTTTATGTTGATGTTTTATTTGATATCTGAAAGGATAACAATAATTGATAGAAGTGTCGTTGTTCATGTGAATTTTACCACATTTTTTGATGACCTTATCTGAAAAGTAGAAGCAACATTGCAGTATAATTTATTTTGGAAAGATCAAATTATTAAAATTTTGAAGTGTTGGTATATTTATGATACGCACTGTACATGTCCAAGGTGTTACAGCAGTTACCAGTCAGCGTTCTATTCGTAAACGATATGCATATGGAGAAAATGCAAAACGAAGAAACATAAATTAGTAAGTTGTTGTAAGTTATAAAAAACAACATCTCTTTGCCACTAGACTAACCCTCACGTGAACTCCTCTTTGGTAAAATTATGTTTTGATCTTTATGGACACTTTTCTCGATAAAAAATTATACAAAACGTAATAATGCAAATTCGTCTTGAATCTTTAACTTTCCATTTAAACAATCGAAGACCACCTTCTATTTGTAAAAAGTAATAGCACTCTTTCAATTTATTTCTCCCCGCTTATCGCTATCGAGAAAAGCTCTAGTAACTGCACGAGCACCTTGTGAACGCAAACAGGTGTACAGGGTGACTCGTGAAAAGCAGAATGTTCCAAAATTGTGTCCGAAATTCGAAAATGAAATAAAGTTGAATAAATGATCTATTTGTTTCGTTTGCTAAATTCGTAGGCTTTCGAAAAATTTTTCATTCAAACCAATGCTCACTTTTATTATCAATTCTACAAAATCTACAAGGTTCTGGACAGTTTCTCACGACTCACTCGGTATATTTTACAACTTATACCGATGTATCTCTCAATCTCTTCTTCTCGAGAATCTTCCACTCGTTCTCGTTCACTGAGACTCGGAGTCTCAGTCACGCGGTTCGTCATGATAGAAAGAACCTGCGATATATCGACTCCACGAGTCTCGGTTTGAACAGAGACACACGCTCATCGGTTCCAGACAATGTTAATTGTCTGGAATCAATAATTATTTTCAAGAGAACTGTCGGACATGGAATTTTCAAACTTTGGAGGAGCATTGATACGTATTTGTAGACTGTATCGTACATTTTTTTTTCTCAAGTAAATTCATTAATTACGTCATCATTTAAGGCAACGTAAAATCGAGCAAGAACCGAACGTTTGTTAATTTCAACCGCTTGGGGAGAATTCAGACAACGAAAAGATCATACTCGGAGTGCCCTAGACAGAGATCTTTCCCTCACCAGACACAATCATGACTAAAAATCATCTAACTAACGATCATCAATGACGTGTGTCCTGTTCGAACCGATCAGAGACCGCCGACCAGGCAGCGAGCATCGAAACAGGGGATTCTGTGAAAAGTTCGCGACAAGCCTGACCTCGTGTTCATCGTGACGGCTCTCTCATGATCACGACTATACGATCTTTCGTTCCCTCCCTCGTTTTCTCCTCCGAACAGACGAACGATTGCTTGCGTTCTTGCTCACCACTATTTTCTCTTTCTCTCCACACCTCTCTATGTCTCACTCTCTTTCTCTCTGTCTCACCGTTCTATCTCTGTCTATACGTGTTATATATATATATATTTTTTTTGGTCCGTACGACGTGTAATACTAATCGACGAGAGCACACGACCGAATTCGCGATCCTAACGATCGAGACCTGTATAAATGTGCGATCTCCCTTGCGCGTCTGAACGCAACGTTTTGCGATCCATACTCCATTCGTTGTAGATCTTTACTGTGCCTCTGGATGCACACGTTTTTGTTACTATGATGGGATTTGGTATATCTTTACTTGTTTTTCACTTGCGAAGAAAAGAACATCGCCCAAACACGTCAGTCGCGTTAGTTTGCGTTTGTATTTTTGCTTAATAATAACGAATAATTTTTTAATGAATTTTAGTGGCCATTTGAAAATTGTCAAATGTCAAATGTTCAAATGTTAGCATATTTCTCGATCCAGCCCATTGGTAGGGTCCCATGGAAACCACCGACATAATTTTCCCCGACACGGTTTTCACTGACAACATTTGACCGACAATTACTTTGGCCGACAACGTCTTTAACCGACAACGATTTTGATAAACGACGAATTTGATCGAATCTAAAATCGTTGTCGGTCAAAGTCGTTTTCGAAATCGGTGAAATCTGGAGTCGGTGAAATGTTCTCGGTAAAAACCGTGTCAGGGAAAGAACCCCGCACTAATCATACGGAAAATCTATCCCGGTAAAATCAGTTGGATTTTTCATATGTTCTAGCTTATGATCTACTGAAGCAAAGATGTAATGGGCACAAAACTCAATAATGGACAGTTATACAGTTATAATCAGTGAAACATCACAAAATTCGAGCTGCCGAATACTTAAATTTCGGGATGAAATGAGTAATACATAATAAGATCATTTTTTTATTAATCCACACACACAGCAGAGAGGGTTTGGAGTGAAAAAATACTCCAAAGTAGGGTCCTTATCTGTGCTGTGATATGCAAAGATTTTTGTGAAAGATTTCTGTTCACAGACCTTTTCAAGGGTATTCAAAATTCAAAAAAAATAATGATACCACCTAACAGATTTTGTGAAACCCTAGTATTTTTCTTTCAAACATTTTTCCAAAAAATAAATATCTATAATAGATTATTTATAGATATATAATATATTATTATATCTATTTATAGATATATAATATTTATTATATTAATATAATATAATAAATCTATAATATCTATATTATATTATATGTCCCGAGATTCGAGTGTTCGGCAGCTCGAATTTGTTTCACTGATTACATCTTGATAACTGTCCATTATTGAGCTCTGTGTCCATTACATCTTTTGTTCAGTAAATTATAAGCTACAATATATGAAAAATCTTCCATATAATTAGTGCGGGGTTCTTTATGTCGGTGATTTCCATGGAACCGAGGTATTCGCGAGGCACGCAGCGATCAAAATGTCCCGTCGCTAGTGGATTTAGATTTCGACTGACTTGACTGTTGCCAAACATAACGTTTTTTCTACATAGAAGCCGCTTGTTGTTGATCGCAGTTGCTCTCTTCTCGGTTTAAACCAATATGCATAACGCGATATTGTTTCTTGGCGTACACGCATGCGTCTAGACGCAGTTCTGGCAAAGTATGACGAACGGAGTATAAAAGGCGCTGGAATAACGAAACGCTGCATTCAGACGCGCAAAGGAGATCGAACGTAAACACGTTGCCGCTGCGCCGTTCGTTGGCTGTCGAGGCAAACGCGGACGTTTGGAGAGGAAAACAGTGGACGAGGAGAATGTTACGGTCAGGTCTGATCGACTCCCTAACGAGTTAACTTCGGCCGAGCCTAATTGTTTCGGGAGTGAACGAACCCCGCGATCGAGCAATCCGTTTCGCCCTCCCCGACAAAACCCCTCGCGATCCTGTCCTGGGAGGAAAGCCTTTTCTCTTCCTCGATCGCTGAGTCATCATCGGGAATCATGGAAAACCAGGGAAACGTACTATTCACACGTTCATAGTTTCTGTCCGGATCGAAATTCATTATCCGGGTATTTTTAAACGAACATTTTCTTGACGGATCGCGAATAATATGATTTATGTGAATTATAACGTTCCCTTTGCAATGACTCCTCGAACATTGATGTACGACTTTGTCAAAATTCAATGGATCGGTCAAAAGAATTGTACACGACGTTTTAGGGACTCATTATAAAAGGGCGGTTTCGAGTCGGCACAACGAATGTGCAAGAGTATGACCGTTGATCCGGCGATTAAACGGGAAGAGTATAAAATCGGGTTGGCATCGCGAAAGCAGATTATTCGAGGAACGGTGAGCGTGTTAAAGGGTCGATTAGGGGAGCTAGCGGAGGATCGATCGAGCGGTGAAAGGGCGTTCCTCCGTGCGGGCGCTTAGGATTTAAGGAAAAAAATAAAAAAAAAAAAAAACCGCGCCGATCGGTGTCAAAGGCCGAGCAGATAGATTCTAGAGTAATCCTTGGATTAGGTCGATGACCGTGTTCGCCGAAACAAACGTGGACGTCGACCTGCGTATGCTACGTTCCTTCAGGGTCCTCAGACCGCTAAAGCTGGTTTCGAAAATTCCAAGTGAGTCAGTCACGCAGTTCCTGCGGAACGGCAGAAAATGCGAACGCAATAAGTAAACAGTAATATACAGAGTGCAGTAAACAGAGAACAGTCGAGCAGCAGAATTATCTAAAAATCCCATTATCTAACTTAATGCCCCCCCACCCCCCCACCCCTTTTAATAACACCCCACCACCCCCTGGCAGTTGTTATATTCCCTGGCAGTTTATTATTGTGTGCGTTCGACTAGTCTCCTTAGTTTTATTTCTTGAATACTGTTCCTTGATTTACGATAATCGCAGTCACACTTTTAGCTCGTCGACCATTTAGTTTCTCTTTTCTGTCTGTCTGTCTGTCTGTCTGTCTGTCTTTTTAACTATGTCTGTCTGAAACTATGTCTCTCTCTCTATCTCTCTCTATCTCTCTCTCTCTGTCTCTGTCTCTTGCTATTTAGTTGACACGTTGGTTTTGGGTCGACGTTTATTAGCTCCGAGAGAACAGAGCATCGATGCTAAAACTTTAATTACATTCTACCATGTATACCTCCTGACACTTATACTTTCATCTGTCTCTTTCTCTCTCATTATCCTTAATCTATTTACAAATTAAATCACCGCTTTAGTTATCACTCTCTGTCCATTTAGTTTCGAGCGATATATGTTTATATACTTTCGTCTTTAGTTTCCAGCCAGTTTCAAGTTTCTCCCCTTTCGTTGAATTAAATACTCCACCACCGTTTGAACTTAGAGGCTATGGGTGTATTAGATCAGTTGATTGACGCTAGATGATCGTTGACAGTTTGATGATCGATATATTACTTGATACATGATATATCTATATATATATATTTATATTATTACATTCTGTGTCTACGTGTTTGCGTAATTCGAGTGTCTATTATATATTATTATTATTATTATTATTATTATTACTATTCTACATACATATAATACATATCTATATATTATGCGTAATTACTCTATATATCCTTCTACCGCCTCTATAGAGGACTTGCGTGAACTAGATCGCTAGAGTGTTTCCAATTGCGTTTTACTATTCTTCTGTCGTTTTGTTCAGTTCTTAATGCACACGTTGTTCATTAATTTAGAGACTTCCGGAGTCGAGATCAGACACGCACGAACACTTACACACACCCACACGGACACGTACAGACACACGAGCACATGTCGAATCGTCGAGGCAACCGACGATCTATCATCGGAGAAAAAGGAATAAAAAAAAAAAGAGAAATCTTTTCTTTCTATTTTCCAAGCACGGGATCACGGGAGATTTAAAAAAGAAAATCGAGAAAAAGCTAATGGAACGTGGGAGAAAAATTGGAAACGACGCGAGAGCCATTCTCTCTCTTTTTCTCTATCTCTTTCTGTATCCCTTCCTCTCTCTCTCTCTGTTTCTCTCTCTCACTCTGTTTCTCTCACTCTTTCTTTCTGGAGGAAAACAATTTTGTTTCACCGCCGTCGATTGTTGTTCGCACGCTGACACGAAACGACCACACAACGACTTACCGGCCTGCGGGTGTCTCTATACTTAGCAGTCTCTATCTTTAGCTACAGTCACTGTTTGATAGAATTGACTAATAAATTGGTAAATAGGTACTAGGTGTTCTAGAGCAGTAACGTATTCGAGCGAGCTCGTGTTTGCTAGAGAGTCGTACCTTTAGACGCCCTCGAGAGACCGTGTCATCGTCCCTCGGAATTGTAGATCTCACCGAGGTATCCTCTCTCTCTCTCTCTCACTCTCACTCTCTATTTCTCTCTCTCTCTCTCTCTTTCTCTCTGGCTGTCTATCTATCTCTTTCTAACCAGCTTCCCTTTCACTATCGATCCATGAAGCTTCTATCTTTCTCTAACTCTGTCCATCACTCACCTCCGACAGACCATCTCGTGTGACATGTAGATGCGAGTGTGTGCGTGTGGGAGGAAACTAGTGATTCGAAATCCGTACGAACGAGCCCCCTGTAATCGTGGATTTTGTGTTCGTCGAACGAATTGCAAACAGCAACAGAGGAGATCATCTTTATACAAAAGATCGAACCATCCACAGAGCAAAGATTGGTTCCACCTCGTCGCTTTTGCAAATGAAGAATCAAAAAAAAAAAAAAAGCAAAACACCATCCGCAAGTATCAACTTCCTCCCCGCGCGTCCCCATACAGATATTAGTTGATGATCGTCTCGGCTAGATCATCCAAATTGATCCCCTCTGAGACTAGGCCCTTAATCCACTGAATCTGCTTATCGTTGGGAGCTCATCTTCGCAGGCACTCACCTAATCAAAACACCGTTTGAATTCCAATCAATTTCCTGAAACTTCACCTAATGATTAATCTACAGAAAAAGAAAAGTTCAAAGCAACGCACGCTGTGAGTGAAGAAAAGAAAGTTTATATAAAATACAAATTTTGGTCAGCATGAACACGATAGCGAACAGTAAAGAACATTTTTATTACAGAAACAATGGTCTCTCATTTTAGCCAGCCACTGTTCTTCGTCATCCTCATCAATCGGTGGCCAGCTAGAAAAATACAGGCAACATCTATCCGCATACACACCGTAGACACTGTCAAACTCCGAAGCTCCCAACGATAGCAAAAACCCTTAGCATATCGGTAGCCGATCGAGTAAAAATCGGATCGCGGACCCCATCGCCCTCTGTCCACGCAGCGTTTAGCCACCTAGCGATCCCCGGTCTGGCTGGCCATAGTCTGTGAACAATCGCTGGGAATGTAGAGTATTACAGTGTTGAAACACGATCAGTTGCCTATCCACTCCCACCAGTCTCAGCGACGTAGTCTAGAGCCGAAGAAGACGTAGCGAGCCGATCGTCGTTCTAGAAACAGCAAGTTGAACGAACCTGTTCCAACGATAGCGAAACAGGACCGAAGACAGCGGTCCGAGACCAGCTTCAATCCGATAGAAACTCTCTATGTCTCTCTCTCTCTCTCTCACTCTCTGCAAGCTGTTCGACCTGTCAGATAACGAGAAAAGACTTGCGAACTTTGCGCAAAACCCGACCACTACACAATAATCATTCTAGGAGTCGCACACAATTTTCGACTTGACAATTTAGGATTGAACGGATTCCGAAGAGACAGTAAGAGGAGCAGAAGAATCTGAGGATACCGATGATAAGAAGAGTTTGCGCAAAGATTAGCAGTCCGCCAGCAACTGCCGATATCTCCGCGAGTTGTTAACTGTTCAGAGATCCAACCGATAGAGATTAATTAGATAGACTGAACGGTTAACAAGTCGACGAAGAGATTGCCACGGCGTTTTGGTGTAATCGTTTCTTAAAGTGTTTGGTATTTGTAGTCGAATAGCTTGCACATCTATCAACCGATCTCACTGTCTCTCATTCTATCTATCTCTCTATCTAACTCTCTATTTCTCTCTCTCTCTCTCTCTCTCTGTCCGATTCCATCCCAGTCCTACGTACTCCTCCGGGTTTAGGCGATAGTACGCTAGTTAACCACATAGTTGTGTAGCTTAAGTACTTAAGTAGCGTGAGTATTAGTGTAATAGAGTAGTAAGTAGTAAAGTGTGGCGGGGTGTGTGTGTTTTGGGGCAGGTTCATCACGGCGTTCTCGCAAGGCATAGACTTGGATATGGATCTGCGCACGTTGCGTGCGATACGCGTGTTGCGACCGCTCAAACTTGTCTCCGGCATACCGAGTGAGTAGCGTTTCAATACAATCGGCCGTGTCGAATCCAGCCGAGAACGATCGGACAAACTACCGATTTATCCGAGATAAATATCAAATCGTTGAGAACCTCGTCTCTTCTCCGGTTCTCTCCCTTTCGAGCCGCCTAAAACGCACCTTGGACCAACCATTAAAAAAAAATAGGAACGAAACCAATGAAGAAGATGACGATGACACTTTTGGCCAACAGCGTAGCCGAACTTCAGATTTTCGAAACGTGAACGGTCGCGTAGAATCTTGATAACGTCGACGCGGTCGAAGGGTAGAAAAGAGAAGAGACGGCGAAAACGAAACGAACATGAAAGTGAAAAAAAAAAAGAAACGGTTCGGTGCTCGAGGAACGCGCTCGTTGTGGAGATTTTTGGAGAACCTTTTGGCGGGTCCAGGATTCGGATACTTCGTGGATCGACTGGATCCGCTATGTCACCTCGGAACGCTCGCGTTCGTCGATCGCGTTGTTCCGGGCGTCCGAGTTTCGTAGTTATCAGTGGTAGTCAGTTTATTGCAAGTATATATATATATATAAATATACATTTATATATCTTCCGTATATCTCTCTGTACGCGGGGCGACCCATTCGAAGCTGCGCAATTCTTTCCCGAACGATAGTTCCTTTCGAGAAACGTTTCCAAGAAAACCTTCTTCTGTTCGCAGAGGGATTTGTGGTGGCCGGTGGATCGTCTTGATCTTCGTTCTACCAACTGCGTGTTTTCAATTAGATAGGCGTCTGGTCTATTCAGAGACGAATTTTATCATTTTTGTACGCAAAGATATTTCTTTCGAATTGAAGGTTTCTGTCTAATATTTTAATATTTCGAACGCCTATCCGGAAAAAATGCAGTTCCATTTAAGAAAAGAAAGATTCATATGTTCATACTCGGAAAGCACGTTCGCCCGTTAGACGATTCACAACACCGCAAGACATCCTTCTGCAAACAGAGAAAGTTTGATCTGAGATATTGTTTGGAAGAACATACGGTTCGTGAGTTCGAGAGCGAGGCTTGAAAAGTGTCGTCCTGTGTATCCATATATATCTATATTATCTATATTGTTCTACATACATACATATATATCTATACACGTAGATGCCTTGCAACGTTAGAACGATTATGTTGTTTTCTGTAGCACCACCCAAATAGATATCTTTTTGAGAGTGCTGTATGCTGTGTCCATTGTAAAACCGACGAAGTATCCCAATTGTTTGGCCGCCGGATCGTTCGCGATCGTATTTCTAATAATATCGAGAATACCTTGGTTGGTAAATGAATGAGAAATTTCAAGGAAATGCCGTTTATGGTAGTAGCTGTTTGGTAGTAGATTGAAAGAAGATGACGAAGAAGAAGGACGCGATTCCGCGGGCGCGATTTCCCCGAGCAGCGACGGACGAAAACCGGGATAAAGATTGTAATGAAAAAGATGTAAGGTCCGGGATAGTGTGTTCCCACGGAGAAAACAAATCGATTCGATAGACGCGCGATAGTCGCTCGAAGACGGCCGGTGGTAGGGCCTAATTACTCCTCGGCAACTTTTTGCGAACAGGTCTCCAGGTGGTGCTCAAGTCTATCATCAAGGCGATGGCCCCGCTTCTGCAGATCGGCTTGCTGGTGCTCTTCGCCATCGTGATATTCGCCATCATCGGCCTCGAGTTTTATTCGGGAACCCTGCACAAAACGTGTTACAGCATCAGGGATATCCGTGAGTACCCGAACAACCCGCCATTACCGTGTGCGACTCTTCGTTCGCACCGATTGTAAAATATCTTGCGCACGAAATATTTAACCGAAATATTTATTATTATTGTTATATACGGACCGAGGTCCTTTTATTCAAATGTATACAGTTTTTACAGTTGATAAAAACAAAGAGAAGACATAACAAAAGAAAAAGAGAAAGTCTTAACACATTACCGATCGGCGATTCCTGCATAATTTTGAAAAATCTATAGTACATGGCTAAACACTTTTTAATGAGACCTTTAACAGCAAGTTTCATTGTGAACTAACAAGTCATCAAATAGTTTCATTAAAGATCGCAATATAAAAGAAAAGTTCTATGCATTCTTTTGGTACAGCACAATTATTGAAAATCCTATTAATAGGCTTGTGGTAGGTAAAGTGTTAACACAATACCGATCGGCGATTCCTGCATAATTTTGAAAAATCTATAGTACATGGCTAAACACTTTTTAATCAGACATTCAACAGCAATTTTCATTGTGAACTAACAAGTCACCTTCAATAAAATCATCAAATAGTTTTATTAAAGATCGCAATATAAAAGAAAATTTCTATGCATTCTTTTGGTACAGCACAGTTATTGAAAATCCTATTAATAGGCTTGTGGTAGGTAAAGTGTTAACACATTACCAACCGGCGATTCCTGCATAATTTTGAAAAATCTATAGTACATGGGTAAACACTTTTTAATGAGATCTTCAACAGCAATTTTCATTGTGAACTAACAAGTCACCTTCAATAAAGTCATCAAATAGTTTTATTAAAGATCGCAATATAAAAGAAAATTTCTATGCATTCTTTTGGTACAGCACGGTTATTGAAAATCCTATTAATAGGCTTGTGGTAGGTAAAGTGTTAACACATTACCGATCGGCGATTCCTGCATAATTTTGAAAAATCTATAGTACATGGGTAAACACTTTTTAATGAGACCTTCAACAGCAATTTTCATTGTGAACTAACAAGTCACCTTCAATAAAGTCATCAAATAGTTTCATTAAAGATCGCAATATAAAAGAAAATTTCTATGCATTCTTTTGGTACAGCAGAATTATTGAAAATCCTATTAATAGGCTTGCGGTAGGTAAAGTGTTAACACATTACCGATCGGCGATTCCTGCATAATTTTGAAAAATCTATAGTAAATGGCTAAACACTTTTTAATGAGACCTTCAACAGCAATTTTCATTGTGAACTAACAAGTCACCTTCAATAAAGTCATCAAATAGTTTCATTAAAGATCGCAATATAAAAGAAAATTTCTATGCATTCTTTTGGTACAGCAGAATTATTGAAAATCCTATTAATAGGCTTGCGGTAGGTAAAGTGTTAACCTAAAATCTTAACCTAAGTGTTAACTAAAATTTACAAAAGAATGGACCGCGCGAAACTAAACAAATACAGGTATGATTAACAAATAGTATTGCGCAATTTTGTTTTGAATACCTGTAACGTGCCATTAAAAGAAATCGATATTATTTGACGTTCCTGACGCACAGAAAATTGAACATTGACGAGGAATCTTTGGTGAAAGGATGATGGATGTTGACGACGATTCTGTTGTAGATTTTATCGTGAAGGAGGGCGAACAGGCGAGCCCGTGTAACACGGACAACAAATCCGAGGCGCCGTTCGGGGCCCACGTGTGCGACGCAAACGTCTCGACGTGCATGGATCACTGGGAGGGACCAAACTTCGGCATCACCAGCTTCGACAACATCGGATTCGCCATGCTCACTGTCTTCCAGTGCATCACTATGGAGGGCTGGACTGCCATATTGTACTGGGTAAAGCAAGAGATATGTCCTTCAGTGTTATAAATCAACGGATAACTTTCTCTGTCCTCTCACTGCCTATCTCTCCTTTGTCTTTCTCTATGTTTCATTCGTTGTTTCGTATACGTTTACTTCTCGAAAAGAATCGTCGGCCTGACAACAAACTCTCTTCTTTTTGTTTTTCTGTGTCGTAACCCCTGTCCGACTATTGCCTGCGCCATTTTCACTACGTCCCTCGTGCGAACCAGGCTGGGACATTGCGAGCAAGTCATTTAAATATCCCACTTATTGTTGACGATAGAAACAAAATGTATTCGACAACGTTCACTCGATTTCAAGGTATCTATCATTTGGTGTTACTGATTTTTTCCTTGGTACACTCGTACAGGAGATGTAAATTTGAACCTAGATCATTTAAACATTTAACTCGAGAGAGTTGAATGATATTTTTGAAAGAAGTGTCTTTTCGTTGAAAAGAAAAACAGGGTTCTTTGTGTGTCTATCTGAGATCACGAAAAATTAATAATCGTAGGTTGTAGAGAACTTGGAACGAAGCAGGTTTTCCAGAATGCATTTTTTTTCCATGATCGATACCAAGCGAGATATTCGGGTGACCTGTTTGAAATGCTCCATTTTATGTACTCTCGATCTAAATGTGTAACCACTAACCGTCGTTCTCTGTCGATCATTCGTACTATTTTCTGTGTCGTGTTTCTATCTATTCTTTCATTCTTTCTCACTCTTTCACTCTCTCTCTTTTCTCTCTCTCTCTCTCTCTCTCTGTCTCTCTCCCTTTTTCTATGTCTATCTTTCAATCTGTTCTGTCTTTCTTTCTTCACCTATCTCTATCTGTGTTTGGCCGATGACAGGTTTGGCTTCCGTCATTTCTTGTTCGTTCACTGGGACGAAGAAAAGAAGCGCTTGCAACATGTTTTAACAGCTCTAACACTGACGTATATGTTCACCTTGCTCAGTATGACACTGTCAGTTTCAGCCCTCTTTGCAAATCTTGGTGTTTGACCGTGTTAATACGATTACATTCGTGTGTATAGACATTTGTATTGTGTGCGTGCTGCCGTCCATTATTATTTATCATTCAACGTTTGTTCCATGTCGATCAGTACAATTGTTGGCTCGTGAATCAATGTTTTAATCGCGTCATTAATACGACGATCCAATATGTATACTGTATTTGAATTGTCAATTAACAATTTCTAAACGATTTTAACCTTTTCCGCTCGGAGCTTTTTCAATTTCATACGATTTCTTTCGTCTCACGCATACGAAACTGATCCAATTCGTATACACTGAAATCGTCAGTAATTTATTAAATACAAATTAAATAATATAAAAAATCATTTGAATAATCTCGATCTACGACGATCCAATATGTGTACTGTATTTGAATTGTCAATTAACAATTTCTAAACGATTTTAACCTTTTCCACGCAGAGCTTTTTCAATTTCATACGATTTCTTTCGTCTCACGCATACGAAACTGATGCAATTCGTATACACTAAAATCGTCAGTAATTTATTAAATACAAATTAAATAATATAAAAAATCATTTGAATAATCTCGATCTACGACGATTCAATATGTGTACTGTATTTGAATTGTCAATTAACAATTTCTAAACGATTTTAACCTTTTCCGCTCGGAGCTTTTTCAATTTCATACGATTTCTTTCGTCTCACGCATACGAAACTGATCCAATTCATATACACTGAAATTGTCAGTAATTTATTAAATACAAATTAAATATGCACTATATGATATCGGCGCTACAGGTTCGATCACAAATACAAAAATTAGCAATTTTGCAGAATTATAATTTCAACGTTTCGGTTCTGTTTTGAACCATTATCAAGAAAAGTCCGCGTCTGTGAAAATTAAAGTAATAAAATTTGTTATTCATTAAACTGACTATTTAATAGTTATGAAAATTAGGTGTTTATACATACATGCTAATTGTGAAAAAAACAGAATAAAATCAAATTCAGTGGAATGGTGCTAGTCACTAAGCCGGTTGGAACTGTACTAAACTGTTACTGTTGTGGCAAAGTCAAATGTCTTGAAATGTGATGATGAATACTTAAAATTTGAATTCGCGTCAAATATGGATTCTTGGGTTCTTGATCCTTGACATACGATTGGCTTATATTTCTCGCTTATATTTTATATTGGCTTATATTGGCTCCAATCATATTATATTATGATTGGAGTTATATTTCCGATATTCTTTTGTTTTCCGTGTTGACTTTGCCACAACAGTAACAGTTTAGTACAGTTCCAACCAGCTTAGTGACTGGTAACATAACACCCAATTTTGAATAACAAATTTTATTACTTTAATTTTCACAGACGCGGACTTTTCTTGATAATGGTTCAAAACAGAACCGAAACGTCGAAATTATAAATCTGCAAAATTGCTAATTTTTGTATTTGTAATCGAACCTGTAGCGCCGATATCATATAGTGCATATACAAAATTTACTATCGTTAAAAATGGAGAACAAATTAAATAATATAAAAAATCATTTGAATAATCTCAGAGTAGTTACTCGAGTGTAAAGGGTTAACTCAATTCGGAACACTCGTTAGAACTGTTTTAAATCAATTTTTCAGAGTCTATGAGAGTATTGGAATAGTCGTGGACGTTAGTGTGCACACAACTACGTAAATGTGTATACCGTTCTACGCTTCGTTCCATCGAAATCCGAAGAGAACAGGACAAGCTCCACCGATCGATTCTCTTCCGGTTCCGATCGCAAGCACGATACGATCGCGAATCGTATTGGAAGTGGTGCCCGGGAAACGGCACTGTGCACACTGCTCCCTGAACATCATTTTAACAATTTGTTATCGAGAGAGTTACAGCACTCTCGATCACCGTTCGATCAAACCGTTCGGAAATGTATGGTAAAATCGTAGCCGTTTCCCGTGGCCGCTCGGGATCAAAAGAAACGAAACTGAAATCCGTTGTGAAATCAGTGTAACCCTGAAAAGTCCGATGATCGGTATCGACGCGCTCGGTATTTATATTTCACGCGGCTCTGGTGAAATTTGCAGACAAACGACGCTCTTGGCAGCTCGTACAACTGGATTTACTTTATACCATTGATCGTCCTTGGCTCATTCTTCATGCTGAACTTAGTTCTCGGTGTTCTGAGCGGGTGAGTATCTCCATTCAGCCTCTCTCTCTTGCCGACAGATCCAAATGAAAAAAGTTTAAGACGCGCCTCCCTTTCCTGTTTCCCGTTTCCTCTCGAACCGGCGCGTTTTTATTGCGATGCAGGATCCACGACTGTCCGAAACAAAGAGTCATCGGTAAAAACAACGCGGACCTTCTTGAACAATCTCCAGGAATTAAAATTCGAAACAATCTATTCTCGCGAACGAGTATTCACTCGCTTCGCTGTTCTCGGCATTTCATTGCTTGAAAATCTAGATTCTAATAAAACAGGCTTTTTTCTAGTAAAAAAAAATGTTCGTAAATATTCAAACAAGATCATAGAAGTTCCGGCGACAATATATTTTATCACAATTTGTCAAGCGATTATCTCTCCTTGGAAAAAAATCACACAGGTGCTTGAAACACCGTTCCACTTGCGTGCGAAATACCAATGCATAAGGGTCGATAGTTTTTCCGGGAAGAAAAGTCGGAAAAGCAGAATGCCCGATCGTGTCTTTCCGCTCGAGAAGAAAGATGCTCGATTTCCTCTGTCCGCTGTGTATCCTGCGTCGTCACGGTTTTCCCGAGGATCTACGCGAACCATATGGCAGTCGATCTCTATTTCTTTCTTTTCCGTCAGGGAGTTTTCTAACGAACGAACACGCGTCGAGAGGCGGGCGGCTTATCAGAAAGCAAAGAGAAAACGTCTGTTCACGACTGCGTTCAGTGCCTACTTAAAGTGGATCACTCAAGCAGGTCTCGAAACGATCGATCTTTTCCCTCGAGTTTGTCGCCCCGGTAGCCCGTTGTTTGTCCGCATCCAGAGACGATTCTCCCTGTTCACGTACCGGGTGTCCCGCGAGAAAAAAGCCGGACCAATTCGCGATCTTTCCACGTTTCGACGTTTCCACTCGAAACAACCCTGGAGAAAAATATTGACTCGGGAATACAGTTTTATCGGTTTTCTCGCCGGACACTCACCGCAAAAGGGTCCTGCAGCAATTCGAGGTCCTGTCGCCGCTTCTTTGCGAAGAGGCCGTGCTTTTTCACTCGTTTCTCGAACTGTGCTCCTTGGATCGCGATGCAATTTGCTGAGGCGATTCTACGCGAGGAGACGAGTCGGAAACGTAAGATGAACTTCTTCAGAGGACCCTCTGGTTTCCCGAGATAATCGTGTTTCAAGGCGAACGCTGTTAAAAAATATTGGAAATGGGTGTAAATAAATGTACACTGGTACTTTTAAAGTAAAAACTAATCTTTATTGCACGGCGCGGAAGGAAGCTCTTTGCTATGAGAGATCTTAGCTTCGACTAACTGTATGAAAGAAAGAATCGTTGGAACCCCCAGAAAGGAAACCAGAGTCCCTTCGTATGTCGAAACCTTAGACCATATATACTTATAGACACGGCGCAGATAATTTTGCCTAAGGCAAAGATCATTCAGATACATAGTAAAATGTGACGTCACAGTTTCGAAAGATGTACAAGCTATGCTCATCGACAGCGCCTACGCTTGGCTTATGAGGGTGAGGGTTACCCGGAAAGAAATGGACAGGATAATTTCAAAGAATTTGGCATATTATCACGAAATAATCATTATATAAAGTATATTTGAGATACAAATGTTTATTCTATATGTTTTATTAAGGCATTACAATGAAGTATGAGTTAATAATAGTATTATATATTAACTATTTTAGGAATCAATATTTGATTCTGAAGATTAACAACTTTCGCATATTATGCAGGTTACAGAATGTTTTTTACATATAAATCGATCACATTTACATTTTAAGGTAGTACTGCTATATTTACATAATTTACATTTACCTCGATTGTGATTAGTTATTATTAGACTGCGGATCTTTGTGCATTTATAAAAAAAATTGAGTAGATGAAATTCAAAATTGTTGAAGAATTTTAAAAATTGAAAATGTCTATATATGATTTCTGCTCTATTACAATCATTAAGGGAAGAAATAACATTCAATTTAGTTTCTATTTCTTGCAATCGGTGTAGACAATTTTTATTTTGAATAAACGTTACATAGAAAGTTCACACTGCCGTGTCAACCATTTTGAAATTATTTTAAGAACTATCTTGTGACGTCACATTTTACTGCATTTTACAACGATCTTTGCCACGCTCAACTCTCGGCTTTCCTATACACATACTATACCTATGCCGTGTCTGTAAGTATATATGGTCTAAGGTCGAAACTGTTTAGGTTAGCCCCCCACAGTTCGGCTCTTAAAAGAAAATATACTTCTGAGTAGGTTCCATCGATACTTCGTAATCTCTGTTTAAAGGGGTAGGGTACGCACGTGACATTACTAGAATCTAACCAGAATCCAATTAGATATTGGGCCCAAAACAAGGGTTTACGCGGGGTCGTTTCACATCCTCATATGATTATATGTATTTTGAGCTGAGTGAGGGCTCATTCGAAAGAGGAAGGTTATACGCAGTGCGCTCTTCTCGATATTTTCGCGAGAAAAATCTTTTTGTGAACGAAAACTACATTAGAATCTCCGGAATTTTTCTTCATTTGTTTCGCCTACTTTGGACACTAATATTACTTCATATAAACATCATCTAAAAAGAACATGAGAAGTAAGTACACTGCGTGTAACCTTCCTCTTTCGAATGAGCCCCCACTCAGCTCAAAATATAATCATATCAGGACGTGAAACGACCCCGCGTAAATCCCTGTTTTGGGCCCAATATCTAGTTAGATTCTGGTTAGATTCTAGTAATGTCACGTGGGTACCCTACCCCTTTAAGAATACGATTCTGAGATCGTTGATTCGTTTTTCTAACTAGTTGATAATCCAACAAAAAAGTATAGACCGTCTGCGATCTTTCAGGCCGATTACTTCGGAAACGAAGGCTCCGATAGGAAAGTTTGTCGGTTACGTTTCAAACGCGTTTTCTCCCTTAGAATCGAGCGTGTCTTGCGACAAGATTCGGGAGCACATTCAAGCAAGACCCAGCGGAAAAATCAAACAGCGGTAGCAGTAACGAGAACCGGGTAAACGCTAGTCGCAACCGGTAAACCGCATTCTCCTAGCTCGTAGCGCCAGCAATCTCACTGACAATGAGTTTTCATTCTCACCCGGTCCCAGACGTATCGTATTACCCAGCGGCGATAACGCTAAGCGTAACTGCGCGAGTAGGCGATCGCCAGCGAATTGCTAGCAACTGTTCCCGATAGACCGCTCGCTAGACTAAGACGAAATAGAGGGAGCCTCGTGTAAGTCTCTGTGAAAAAATTTCCGGCACGATTCGAGAATTTTTCCTGTCTCAACCGTGCATGTTAGGCGAACAAATCTTGCGTAGAACGATTCTTTAGACTCTCCCGAATACAAGTGTATTTTCTTTTTATAACATTGTGAACTCTGAAATATTGTTGAAGTAATTTTTGAAGTGATCGAGACACAGTAAAATAGTGCGGGATAAAAGATATTGTTTAACACATTTAAATTTGCTTAACAGTAGAACTACCGAGCACTAAACGCAGTTGGCATACATTGCCTTCTAATAATGACAATATGGCATTTATTTAGATTTCGTACAGGGGATATTTAAATCTGTACTTCAATAGAGAAGTTTACTAAAAAAATTTCTCAACAAAAACATATTTCTAATCGACAAAAAATTCGCATCAGTCATTTTGACTTGTCCGGTAGTTCTAGTGTAAGAATAATAGTGTAAGAAAAAATTCTGCGATATTCGAGAGATAATTATCTTATGATGATGTTTCTAATAATTGAATCTTTTGCATCCTGTTAAATATAGTAATGGTCGAAGCATACACTTATTAACACGTTATGTTAATTTCACACATAAAATGAGTGCTAATGTTCTACCAATTTTTGGTAATACAATGCTGGAAATGTGATGAAGAATACTTAAAAATTGAATTTCGCGTCAAATATGGATTCTTAGGTTCTCGATCCTTGACACACGATTGGCTAGTTATATTTCCGATACTCTTTTGTTTTCTGTGTTGAGTGTGCCACAACAGTAACAGTTTAGTACAGTTCCAACCGGTTTAGTGACTAGCAACATTCCTTTGAATTTGATTTCAATTTGTTTTTTTACAATTAGCATGTATATATAAACATCTAATTTTCATAACTATTAAATAGTCAGTTCAACGAATAATAAATTTTATTACTTTGATTTTCATAGACGCGGACTTTTCTTGAAGATGGTTCAAAACAGAACCGAAACGTTGAACATATAATTCTGCAAAATTGCTAATTTTTGTATTGTTGATCGAACCTGTAGCGCCGATATCATTCAGAGCATATAGAAAATTTACGATCGTTAAAAATAGAGAATAATATTCGAGAGAGTCTAAGAAAACGTTCTACGCAAGAATCGTTCGTCTAGCTCTTTTAGTTGATCCCGAAACAATTGATTATGCTGGATAACCAGATCGAGCATTTACAAATATTTGAGAAATTGGTTTTACACGAGGCTCGTTCGAGATGGGAGAAGGGTAACCACCCCAATCCATCATGTAACCGGCCTATCATGTCTCTGTAACGCTTGTAGAGAGTTTGCGAAGGAGAGAGAGAAGGTGGAGAACCGGCAGTCCTTCCTGAAGTTGCGAAGACAGCAGCAGCTCGAGCGTGAACTGAACTGTTACCTGAATTGGATCTGCAAAGCAGGTTAGAAAGCAGCCTCGATCGGCTGTATCGATCGGGACGCATCTCTCGTCGAAATTCCCTTTGCTATCCTCTTAAGCTAGAGAATAGATTCAGCTTTCTTTGTCCCTTGCCGATATGCCGACGCCGATCCTGGCTAGTCGTTTCACTTGCTCTCGGTGCACGTGTCCGATTTCAAACCGATTCGATCACTCAACTTCTGTTCAATGTCCTTTTTAGAGGAGGTAATACTCGCGGAAGAGAGGACCACGGAGGAGGATAAGCTACACATACTAGAAGGTTCGTATCTTGAGATCTACGATTCTCTGGCTTTGCCCCCTTAGCATCGCGTCGCAATCTGTGCGAAACGCAATGCTAAGGAGAAAAATCTGCGACGAAGGTTCGATGATTGGTGATAAATAGTCGATATTTTCAAACTGCTGATACTCGAAGAAAAAAAAATGGTGTGCCAATCTAGCTGGACTCATTTTAAAGATCGAAGTATCTGCTTTCAAACAAGCCTAGGTAGAGTGACTCCCACTAATATTCGGACACTGTTAAATAGACGATAACTTTTTTTATTATTGTACTATACGATTTGAACATTTTTAGGAAGCTAGAGCCATTAGTTTGCTACAGGATATGAAAATAAATTTGGTCAAAAATTGCAATTGATCCGAATTGTAGAAAAAATACTAAAATTGCCTATATTGAAAATTTAAAAACTACGTTTTGTAGATCTGTGTCGATTATATGCACTGAGAAAGTTTCATCGAAATCGGTTGATGCGGAAAAGAAACGACAGGCATTGAAAGATGTAAGAATCCTTAGATTTACTGTTGTTTTTGTATGCCGAAAATCGTGGAAATCTGCAATTTTTACCATCTTTAAATGTTTGTAGCTCAGATTTTGACGAAATTTTCAGAATATGATTAATTGACACAGATCTACAAAGCGTAGTTTTTCAATTTTCAATACAGGCCCGCATAAAAAACCTTGTAAAATGTAACTTTTAATATTTTTTCTACAATTCCGATTCATTGCAATTGTTGACAAAAATTTTGTATCACATCCTGTAGCAAACTAATTGCTCTAGCTTCTCAAAAAGGTTCAAATCGTACAATATTAAAAAAGTTATCGTCTTTTTAAGAATGTCCGAATATTAGTGCGAATGTTATTGCCGTTTGAGTGACACGGTCTCCACTGATTCTAAACGTCGGTGTATTTTTCGCAGTTGACACTTAAGAATAATTAACGCTTAACAAAAATAGTTAACAAGTGGCTAGTTGAAATGACTGCGACGTGTTCTCGCAGGAAGGGAACGAGCCGCGGCGAAAAAGAAGAGGATGAAGAACCTCGGTAAAAGCAGAAGCACGGACACGGAGGAAGAGGAAGGTGATGGCGACCGGGACGACGGTGAGTCGCGTTCTTTCGGCTTGTCTATGCGCTCCCCACGCCATTTTTCCCCGTCTGTATTCGCGGGATCCCGAACGGAGTCGATCCGTTTCCAAATCGAACAGGTTCCACGATTAAATTCTACGATTACCAATGTCAAGCCTGTAAACTAAACGAAAAGTTCATGTTGTCGGTAGCATCGACTTCACCTTCTCGCTATTCGATCAGCGTCGCAGGTGAAACACCTTTCGAGGACGCAAGGTGACCTCGCTAGCGGCTGCTATTACCAGCTAATTTTGTTTTTGCAAAAAGAAAATCCGTAATCGTACTCGTTAACGTTCGGGGGATTCAATGAAAACAATGAAAACAATTCGCTCGCGAGGCCAGCTGCGTCCAATTTCCAGTGCCTCATGGGAGAGAGAACGATCTGATTCCGCTTGTTTCAGAGCCTAAGAAAAGCCTGAAAGGTAACTACAACTGTGAGCGCAGCCGAGTCTCTTGATCAGCGGCGCGATAAAGGCTGCGTACTCGTAACTTTATTTCTGCAGTTGTTTTTTTCTCCGTGTGTTCTTATCGTGTGTTCTCGTGTGTCTAGGAAAGAACTTACTCTCTTTGGTACATGCCCGCACACAGTACGCACATTACATACAACGAGACACGTAACACGTATCCACACGCGTAAAATTGTAACAGGAACGCTGCTGCCGCGTATCCGACTTTGCTGCAGAGCATACCTCGCGCGGCCAGACGCGGAGCATAATTGCTGCGTTCGATCCGCAGTGGCGAATTATGCGACTCCGGATTGCCTAAAATTCAGTCTGCAAACCTAACCGTTCTATACTAATATATAATTAATATATGTTCTTGGCGCACAGATTCGATCAATGATAAACAATTTTTTAACAAAGCAAATTTGCAATAATTAAACTTTACTCGACGTTTCGATCCGGGTTTGGATCATCTTCAAGATCATTGCGTCTGTAAATATATACTGAAATAATGTACTGGGTATTTCACAAGATTAAACAATGACTGTACAATAATCTTTTCAAAAGAACCATACTTGCTATGTACAAAGAAAAGTTTTAAGAATGTAATTCACTGACTGAGTTCCATGCTGCTCTAAATTGGACTGTGGCAAAGACCGTTGAGAGAGAGCAAACACAAAAACATTGGAACGACGCGTATTGACGTTCAGCCAATCAGACACTATGCTTTGTTTTGTTTATCATTGATCGAATCTGTGCGCCGAGAACATATATTAATTATATATTATACAAATTTACGATCGAGAAATATTAACTTCTATACAAATATAATATAAATATTAAGTTCTATACTAATGTACCACAATGCAAAACTGAGGAGGAAAGCGAACGGGGAAGTTTGTCATCGAAAATTTCAATATTTATCAAAAAATGAGCATATTAGTCCAGGATCCACCGACCATTTTTACAATTGATTACTATCAAGCTAATATTCCGTGAGTTGATGATCTGTACTACAACTTTTCAGCCATAGGACCGGGATAACGTACCACGCAATTTGTAGGACAGTGTGGCTGTTAAATTATATAAATATTAACTAAGCAACAGTAAAAAAATCAGCTGGTTAGTAATCATTTTTGATGACCTCGTTATCGATACACGTTGGAAGGAGAGGACTCGTTGATCAAACCATACATTTTGTAGGACAAATATTTTTTCGAATAATTTTGATAATTATCTTGAGATTTAACAAAAGAAACCCAGTTAGTAATAAATTTTTGAGAATCGTCAAATCGACATATTTTATCCCTGCTACCCCTGTTAGCTACCATAATCGAGCTACCACAAGAGAAAAAGTTGGGCGTCTCATCAAAATGAAACTACTCAGGGAATATTAGCTTGATAGTAATCAATTGTAAAAATGGTCGGTGGATCTTGGACTATATGGTTTTCAACCTAGAATTTTTAATAGCACGCCTTAGATACTTTTTACTAACAATACAATATGCACACAATAAAGTGGAAAAAAAGGTGCATGCAGGAATTAATAGAATCATTTTAATCGTTACTAATTTCCTTGCGATAATCCGCCACTGTCGATGGGTGTCAGGATACTTCTCTGTGAGTAGTGTAAATGGTAGACCGCGTTGTTTAGGACTTGCGGCTGAGGACGTCCAAGGCGCCGATTAATTTGCTGTCACTCTTTTAGGAACTGCTTCTGTTGGCTGGTGTCGCTGTACACTCGTGTATATACATAATAAATATTTAAACGTGTGTGTGTGTCTGTGTTTGTCTGTTGGAGCTGCTCGAGAACGTTCGCGAACAGAAGATTCACGGGAAAACAATGATTCGCGAACGTTCCGAGTGAGAAAACTCGTGTCTTCGTGGTGGGGGCAGGGCCCACAATGCCCACGTGGTTCCTGGGCGGGGCTTATGATGCCGCTCGAAGCTATTCCTTCAGTGTTCGATACTTCGTGAAGAAATTATGGTGGAACTTAATTTTTATTGGCCATGTTTTTGTATTATACTAATTTCATAATACAGTAGTGGCAGTCTAATTAATTAGCAGTGGTGGCTCAAGTCAAGTGGAGGCCCCAAGCGGTAAAAATTTTAAGGCCCACGACCTCGCAAGAAAACTCTCCTAAACTTATTTTTAAAAAAAGAAAAGTACTTGTAATATTATATTTGGTCCCTTCAGGGTTTCAAATTCATTTACCAATCTTCCTTAGCAGTGGTGGCTCAAGTCAAGTGGAGGCCCCAAGCGGTAAAAATTTTAGGGCCCACGAACTCGCAAGAGAACTCTCCTAAACTTTAAAAAAAAAAGGAAAGTACTTGTAACATGATATTTGATCCCCTCAGGGTTTCAAATTCATTTACCAATCTTCCTTAGCAGTGGTGGCTCAAGTCAAGTGGAGGCCCCAAGCGGTAAAAATTTTAGGGCCCACGAACTCGCAAGAGAACTCTCCTAAACTTATTAAAAAAAAAGAAAAGTACTTGTAACATGATATTTGGTCCCCTCAGGGTTTCAAATTCATTTACCAATCTTCCTTCCCCCATTTTCCATTCTCACTATCGCCTTTTCAGCGGGACCTACTGTTTTATGGTGGGTTCCGAACCACCTTTTGCCAACAACACGTGAAAAACACCCGGGTGGGTTACTTTCCGGTTAAAAAAAAAAAAGTAATGAAAGTATTTCATACCGTTACACATTACATAAATTTCTTTGACATTCGGGGCCCTATGGTATCCCGGGGCCCTAAGCGACCGCTTAGTCCGCTTACCATTGGATCCGCCACTGTTAATTAGAATGAACAAACAATAGTAGCGAAAGTGTTCATTGAAATTCAAGGTACAGAGCGCAAACTAGGAGAAACATCGAGTGCAAAACGCTCTTCGGTAAACTTTAATGGGACCGTCGGAATATTTTCGAGCGGCGTTAGGTAGAAGCATAGTTGGTGTACCTGGCGAGCTACCTTAATCCGACTCATGTAGAACAATTAGAAGCGCGGAGCGCGCTTGAATCGATTCGACGAAAAATAGATTGCCAGAAATAGGCGTCGTCCCATAGAGGGGTACGACAGACGGACTGGGTCGAAGTACTTTACACGACTTACTAATTAGGATAGATTAGTCACACGCATCGTTCATCCATATACATATAGAGACAGTCGACCGCTTCATTAGAGAATATGTCGCTTAGAAATGAGCTGTTAATTGCAAAAATGGTGCAGGTCAAAAGGCAATGCTCGAGTAACTCGGAAATAAAAGAAACTTCTGAAATAATTAATTTCATTTCATCGAATGAATTTACTAAAAATCGTGGAGATTATTTTCAGACTTGAATATGTCTGAACTGCGGATGAATGATAAATTGGCGACGAGGTCACGAATTAATTTATACAGCTAATACAATTATTTAATTAGAACAGTACAAAAATACAAAGAATCCGCCACGAACTTTTACACTGAATATTAAACACACGATTGATATATGACAATTAAACACATCAGACGTGGTTTTAATATAAACAAATGTTGGCTCGCACCGTTTCTGCGTTGAACCGCTTAGAAATAGACGTGTCCGTCCTGTGTATATTTAAGAGAATCAAACGAATCAGCCAGTCGAATCGTAATCCGCAAATTTCCGATCCGTTCGCTCGACGAACCAGCCGAGCACTCGAAATTTCATCGAGAAGATTCGATATTGACGATCGATCGACTGGAAACGCCTCGAACAGGCGTTCCTACGTCATCGTTATCCTGACGGTTACTGAAACGATCTGTTTGTCGCTTGCAGGGTACTCGAGATCTTCCTATATCAAGTCGAGGGTGAAAGACAAAGGAACCTGCGTGGAGTTCTGGCGGGCGGAGAAGAGGTTCAGGTACTGGATCCGAAACTCCGTCAAGTCACAGAAGTTCTACTGGTTCGTCATCGTTCTTGTGTTCTTCAACACCGTGTGCGTCGCCGTCGAGCACTACGGCCAGCCATCGTGGCTCACCGAATTCCTTTGTAAGCATCATCCACAACGAACCGCGTCTCTCAGTTGGCCAGTTTTCTTGAAAACCGAATACAATACCATGTACACCTTTCAGAGGAAGGTATTCAAGATCATTGTAATTTAATCCTCATCCGTCCCTCGTGTCAATTTGATACAGTTTAGTTTAACAAGTTATACTGTTCCGTTATTTGTAGGTAAACTTTTCCAAAACTCTGTGCGACTTTTATTTTTTTCAATAATATAATATAATAATAATATAATAGGTCTTAAACGAGACCTATTATAACGATATTCGGGTTTTCTTAGAAACCGGAGTGTGGATTATCTTTCATTGTTCTTTGTTTTCATTATATTCCTGAATTTTCATTATTTTCAGATAGAATCCGCACTGCTCCTTTACTGTTTTTCTTTTGTGCCTTATTGTCAGATGATTTCCGTGCTCTTTTCTTTTTCTTTGTTCCTTATTGTCGGGTAATTTCCTTCATGTTTATCGCTTTCCGGCTGTGTTGTTTAAGTTCTTCTTCCTAGGGCTGCCCGTTCCTTCATGGTTTGTGTTATTTTTTTAATACAGAACAAAACCGAAAAACCGAAGATGTAAATGTTAACTCATCAATTTGACTAAAAAAAAAACATTAAAATTTCTTTTATTTCGTGTCGCCGTGTTAATTTGACACCGAGGGACGGATGAGGGTTAATTATTTTTTCCTGTCACTTTTGCCAATACGTTCGTGACGTTTTCCTGATTCAAATGAGTCCAAACATGAGCCACTTCGGAGTATATTTGATTGTTTAATTCACGACTCTGTCAAACCTCAAGTACCCGAACCATAAAGTTCACATTAAGGTTTGTCTGACTCAGGGATTGAAACGGTTCTAAAAATAACTGTTTGAAACGGTTATATATCGGTTCTGACTGAAACAGTTATGAGAACCGAAAAAATATTATAACTGTTATAGATATATCGGTTCTTGTACATATCGGTTTCGGTTTCGGTTCTACAGAACCGATATTATATCGATTCCGTTTCGGTTCTATAACTGTTATTTTTCGATTCTTAAATCGGTTTCGGTTCTTAAAAATCCATAATATATTAGTCCCGTATCAGTTCTACAACTATGCAATTCATATTTTTTGGTTTTGTATCAGTTATAGTTCAGTTCAATATATGTATATAATGAATAATTATATTTGACTTAATTAATATGTTATACGCTGTAACGTAATAGTTTATATGTATTATAACATATATATATATATAACCGTTATGAAACCGATATATAACCGTTACGGAACCGATATAATATCGGTTCCGTAGAACCGGAACCGAAATCGATATAAGGCAGAACTTTTTTCACTCATAACTGTTTTAAGACAATTTCGGTTCTTATAACCTGTTTCGAGAACCGAAACCGATATCATAACCATTTTCAACCCCTGGTCTGACTTGTTCATTTATGTTTTCAGACTACGCGGAGTTCGTGTTCCTGGCTCTGTTCATGATGGAGATGTTCATCAAGGTGTACGCACTCGGCCCCCGCACATACTTCGAGTCGAGCTTCAATCGTTTCGACTGCGTGGTGATCTCGGGATCGATCTTCGAAGTGATCTGGTCCGCGTTGAAGTCCGGCTCTTTCGGCCTCTCCGTCCTACGTGCCCTTAGACTCCTGCGAATTTTTAAGGTCACCAAATACTGGAAGAGCCTGAGGAACCTCGTAATATCGCTGCTCAGCTCGATGCGTAGCATCATTTCCCTGCTCTTCCTGCTCTTCCTCTTCATTCTCATATTCGCGCTGCTCGGCATGCAGCTTTTCGGCGGCCAGTTCAATTTCGAGAGCGGCACGCCGCCCACGAACTTCAACACCTTTCCCATCGCGCTGCTCACTGTCTTCCAAGTGAGTATCTAAATATCCATGCGCAAGCATCAACGAATGCTCTCGCTACACTAATTTTTAACATAATTTTCCGTTAACAACATATTACCACTTTACACAACTGCTATCGTGTTACAAAGTCACAAAAATCTTAACACTTTACCGACCGGAAGCCTATTAATAGGATTTTCAATAATTCTGCTGTACCAAAAATAAGCATAGAATCTTAAATGAAACTATTAGACGACGTTATTGAGGGTGACATAGTTAGTTCATACTAAATGCTAAATGAAAATTTACCCATGTACCACACATTTTTCAAAAATATGCAATAATCACCGGTCGGTAATGTGTTAAAGATCAAAGAATCGGTAATTGTTAGTAACTTTAAGAAAATTATTATCCTAATTTTTATTACTAAAGTAACCGCCTTCGCCGATCCTCTGAATAGCTAATACTCGAAGAATCCTCTTATAAAATTAATTATAGACGTTATCCATCATATTAATTTTTTTAACTATTGCGTCGATTTGACACCAGAGGACCGATAACGTAGTAAAGAGAAGGAAAGAAGACACGAAACATGGTCTTTCCTTCGTATAGTTGTAGTGGATAAGCGTTGACACGATTGTCAGTGTACTGTGATTAATGAGGAATCATTTATCTGACTAGATCCTGACCGGAGAAGATTGGAACGAAGTGATGTACCAAGGTATCGAGTCGCAAGGCGGTCACAGGAGGGGCATGGTGTACTCGCTCTACTTCATCGTGCTGGTGCTCTTCGGCAACTACACACTGCTGAACGTGTTCTTGGCTATCGCCGTCGACAATCTGGCGAACGCACAAGAGCTGAGCGCCGCCGAGGACGAGGAGAAATGCGAGGACAAGGAGAAGCAGACGCAGGAACTCGAGAAGGAGATCGAGTCCTTGCAGAAGCCGAAAGACGGTAGCCCGCCGAAGGTCGCTGTCTGCCCTCCGAGTCCAACCCAGAACTTGTAAGCACCCCCAGAATAACAACTCATCTCGCAATGGTACCCTGCCTTCTCCGAAAACTACCCAAAGTACAAACTCGATAGTGCTTGAAGTATTTTCCTTTTTTTCTTTTTTTAATTGGGGGAAATCCGATTAAGGATGACCAATGTCGGTCTCGGTATAATCGTGACCGACTAAAAACCCCAATAGCCGTCCCTAGACATTTATTGCAGGGGCCCAGGATGACGAAGTACTCAATTGGGCCCAATTGAAGTGTTTTCCTGATTGTGACGAGGTTAGAGTCACGAGAGGCTTCGGGGTATCGTTGCAGAGTTGTAAATCATTATAGGCGAATTGATAATGTTCATCGAGGATGTTTGCGATTCCAGCAAAGACGGAAAAGGTGGGAAGCAGTCGTCCGAAGAGAAAAAGCAGGATGAAGACGATGACACGGGACCAAAACCAATGCTGCCATACTCCTCCATGTTTATACTGTCCCCTACGAATCCGTAAGCTCAATTTCTACCGAGAATGCACTATATGATATCGGTGCTACAGGTTCGATCAAAGATACAAAAATCAGCAATTTTGCAGTATTATAATTTTATAATTTTCTGCGCGTTTGCTAATTGTGAGAAAACAGAAAGAAATCAAAGTAAGTGAAATGGTACTTGTCAATAAGACGGTTTGAACAGTACTGTTTTCACAATTAGCAAAGGCGGACTTTTCTTGATGATGGTTCAAAACTGAACCGAAACGTTGACATTATAATACTGCAAAATTGCTAATTTTTGTATCTTTGATCGAACCTGTAGCGCCGATATCATATAGTGTATATACAAAATTTACGATCGTTCAAAATGGAGAATATCTACCGAAAATATTTGATATTTTCGCACTTAAGTGGTTTAATACCAGCACGCATTGGTTTCATTAATAATCCTGAATGTAATTGTGGGGATGGAGATGAGTCGCTGAATCATGTTTTGTGACAATGTAATTTATTAGAGACTCTCATTGATTAACAAACTCAGTAAAATAGACTTCCAGCTTCCAATGGATGTCTCAGTAATGATAGCCAAACCTAATATTAGGGCCTGTCATTACATGTTATCATTTTTTAAAAGCTGTGGCCTTAAAGTACAAGTTTTTTTTCCTCTTCTCTCTCTGTTCATATACTGTTCCTTTTAATCATATATTAATATTATAATATCTGTATTTCTACAAGAAACCTATTCTGTTTTGTAATCTTCATACTCTGTATTGTATGTAGTGTATTTCTGTTTTGTAATTATGTTGTAATAAATCTCATATGAGATTTTCTATAATATAAAAAAAAGTGGTTCAATAGATTGATCGATGGTTGATATGTCCTATCTTTTTTTTCAGCGTAAGAAGAGGCGCCCATTGGGTGGTCAACCTGAGGTACTTCGACTTCTTCATAATGGTGGTGATATCGCTGTCGAGTATCGCGTTGGCCGCCGAGGATCCGGTGTGGGAGGACTCGCCGAGGAACGAGGTCCTGAACTACT
The DNA here is from genome assembly GCA_916610235.2 of Lasioglossum morio. Taxonomy (NCBI): domain Eukaryota; kingdom Metazoa; phylum Arthropoda; class Insecta; order Hymenoptera; family Halictidae; genus Lasioglossum; species Lasioglossum morio. The sequence goes on from OU744323.1 coordinate 3,349,684, forward strand.
TCGACTACGCGTTCACCGGTGTCTTCACCGTCGAGATGATACTAAAGATCATCGATCTCGGGATCATCCTTCACCCGGGCTCGTATCTCCGCGAATTCTGGAACATTATGGACGCGGTGGTTGTGATATGCGCCGCGGTGTCGTTCGCGTTCGACATGACCGGCAGCTCGGCCGGGCAGAATCTCTCTACAATCAAGTCGTTGAGAGTGTTGCGTGTGCTCAGACCGTTGAAGACGATCAAGAGAGTGCCGAAGCTGAAGGCGGTCTTCGACTGCGTGGTGAACAGTCTGAAAAATGTCATTAACATTCTCATAGTGTATATATTGTTCCAATTCATTTTCGCTGTGATCGCGGTGCAGCTGTTCAACGGGAAATTCTTCTACTGTACCGACGAGAGCAAGTATACGGAACAGGATTGCCAGTGAGTATCAAATTAACAACGTTCGTTCGTCGACAGATTTATCAGGGACCCACATCAGACAAAACAGAAATTTTCCACTTGAATTCCAACGAACTCGAGTGAAATAGAAATTTATTTTCATATCTCTATATATAAAAATGATGTCCTGACTTATTCACTGATCAACGCCCAGGCTAAACCCTTGGACCTAGAAAGCTGAAATTTTGCACAGAGGTTTCCTTTATGATCTATACAAGGGATAAGAAAGGATATTTAGAAATTCAACCCCTAAGGGGGTGAAAAGGGGTTGCAACCTTTTTAGGAGAAACATTTTATTTGTGATCGGATTTGCTTGATACTTGGTGTTAATGCTCTTTAACCCTTTGCACTCGGAGCTATTTTAACTGGAAAATTAAACATTTCTTCCGATCTAGAATATTTCCATACCTTATGATGTTTGCAATTTTATGAATATGAAATTGGTACGTTACCTTATACAGTACCTAAATGTTCATTAATTGATTTAATAATGTAAACAATATTTTGAAGAATGGTACAGCAATTTTTAGTGGTGCCTCAGAGGGGAAAGCCGAGTGCAAAGGATTAATATAATTAATCAAGCACCTATTTCGGCATTTAAAAAGATTCAACCTCTAAGGGGGTGAAAAAGGATTGCAACGTTTGTATGAGGAATATATTGTTCGTGGTCTGATTTACATCATATTTGGTTTTAATGCTCATTGATACAATCATAGTGGTGAATTATGGGTAAAAAGGTTTTATGGAGAAACAATATCAATTTCCGAGGACATTAAACAGTTTCCTGTGCGAACGAAGCCGTGGGGAAAAGCTAGTTATACATAAAATTACTCCTGCTCGTTTATGTCATAAATGCATACACATTTTTGTCTAGTATTAAATTAAGGAAATAGGCGTTTATCATAGCGTTGAAAGATCCACGGTTAAGTGTCAAAACATTCGGGAGCCAGTAGTGAATTTCAATGACACTTAACCTTGAATACTGTCCGACAGGGGTTTGGGGGGGATGATTTGGGGATGGTTTTGAGCGAGTTTGACGCGTGGTGTCGTGTGTTCCCGCAGGGGTCAATATTTCGTTTTCGATGAGGGCGCGATGCTGCCGGAGCCAAAGAAGCGCGAGTGGCTCTCCCAGTGCTTTCACTATGATAACGTGATGGCAGCGATGCTGACGTTATTCGCGGTGCAGACCGGCGAGGGTTGGCCGCAGATCCTGCAGAACTCGATGGCGGCCACATACGAGGACAAAGGCCCCATCCAGAACTTTCGTATAGAAATGTCCATTTTCTACATCGTCTACTTCATCGTCTTTCCATTCTTCTTCGTGAACATCTTCGTGGCCTTGATCATCATCACTTTCCAGGAGCAGGGAGAGGCCGAACTGCAAGACGGCGAAATCGATAAGAACCAGGTTCGTTCTATTATTCAATCCATCGTAGTCAGAGCCACTAAATTGATTTCTTTTCAAATGTGGATCTACTATATACATTTGGCATCCGTCTCTCTTTCAGAAATCTTGCATAGACTTCACGATACAGGCTCGCCCTCTGGAAAGGTACATGCCGAGAGAACGTAACAGCGCGAAGTTCCGAATCTGGAAGATAGTGGTATCGACGCCGTTCGAATATTTTATCATGGGTCTCATCGTATTAAACACGTTACTGCTCATGATGAAGGTAAGCTGTCCACGATCCGTTTCCATCGTCCGCGACAGGGAATCGTTCGAGAGAAGGTGTTCCGTCTTCGTTGCAGCGTTACAAACCCTCAGCATCGCAGTTCGAACGCTCTCGAGACACAGTCGCATAAATTCCATTGAAATCTCTACGATCAGCAAATGCAAGGAAACATCAGCACTTTTCAAAATCACTTCGATCGGAATAAACAAGTTGATGAAACGTGTTATATATGTAGGGACAACGTGCTATGCTGAGGGTTGAGAACAGTGCGGCAGGTAAAAAGATCGATTCGAACAAACGACCGGTCGATGGAAACGATTTCATTCGACTCGATCGCCGTGACGCGTCGTCGTGCCGATTCCGTAACCGATTTCTCGCGCATCAGGATCTCGTTTTTCTTCCCCACGGAACGTTTATGTTCGAACTGTGTTCGTAAAATATTACTTTTTATCGACAGTAGATATAAAAAAATTAATTATCTTCTGTACAAACGCACTAAAGAAAAATATTTCTATATATACTGTTAATACAATGTATCTCTATCATCGATGATAAATTATTGTTAATAGTGCAAACATCGCAGCTCGAACATAAACATTCGTCCGCGCGCGCGTGTGCTCGATTTTCTCCCGCTGATTAAATCGCGAGATATAACGGGTGAAAGCAAAGAAAGCAGCTCGAAGATCGTCGATCGTCGCCGATCGAGGTATCGTTTTAAAATGAAAAAAAAACGAGTTCGTCGGCGAGAGCACGTGGTCGTCCGCGCACAAAGGACCATTCGAACCGAGCGTAAGACATTACGTTATATCTGTACGAGGACATTGTTGTTCTTGCCTGCCAATTTATTTATTGCTCTCTGTATAATTGTCATCCTTGTTATTATCCATTGGTACGTGTACACAGCTGTGTTGGATACTCATGCGTGTCCCGACCCTCTTCGATACCCTCTCGACCATTCTCCTTTTTCTTTATTCTGTATACTATCTTCTTTCTCTTTCTTCTCTATCTCTGTGTCTCTATTTTTCAATATTTCTTCTTTCCTCGGATCGTCTCGATTCCGCCCTTGGAATCCCGGACTCTCGGTTCGATGATCTCGAACTCGCTTTTCCTATTCTGCGCCGATCGAAATTTCTGTTAACCCCCTATCTGAAACGAGACGATTTCTTTCCGTGGTGGTGCATACGTAAAACACGTCTCTGAACATTTTTCTATTATTAAATTCAATCTCTTACAAATTTCTAAAAAAACTGTATGCTATTGGCGCACAGGTTCGATCATAATGAAAAACAAAGCACTTTTGCAAAAATTAAATTATTCCCAACGTTTCGATTCTGGTATGGTTCTTAAAAATTTCTACTGACTATAAACATCGCAGATCAGATTATTAAAAGTATATTTCACTCGCCAGAGACTATTCAAAATTCCATTAATTTTTTATCAATGTTCAAGATTTCGATCTGCAAGAAGAATTTGTTAATAATAGTCTCGTAATTGCACCACCACACAGATCTGACAATTCCTCAGACACTCTCCGCTTCCTATGGTGTTTCTTATACTTTCTGTGCGTGCATTTTCAGCGTTTAATTTTTCGTTCTCCGTTTCTCCAGCTATCAGTGTCTTCTCTGTCCTCCTCTGACTAGCCGGACTGGCATTGTGGCCTCGTTGTGACAGTGGACAGTGCCCGAAGCTAGAGGGACAATCTTCATTCTCATAATCGAACAATAATGATCTCGTCTTTATTTATCCACTCATAAACATACAAAATGCTGGAATAAGCATTTGTCGCTTTGTCGTTCGGACAGAGAAGACACGAAGAGTCAGCTGGAAAGTTTGATTTCTTGCGAGAAACTTTCCCGACTCTGATCCCGTAGCCGTTCCACACGAAACCACAGAAAACACGCCGATTTCTCTGGACACGGTAAAAACCGCCGTGTGTTCGATTCGTAAGCCTCGACAAGCCCACGTTTGAACTGGTGGCGGGGTTCGAAGCCGTGCACGAAATTCACAGGCTTCAGACGTTCGATTTTTTTTTTCTCAACGCGAGATTCTTTTTACCAAGCAAAAAGTAACAGGGTAAAAAGAGCTGCGACATATACGAGAGCCCTGGCACCGCGCGACTACTCCGCAACACACCACTTTATACAGCACTGTTCTCTTCTATCCTTTACTCTTTCTATCTTTATCTCTCTCTCTCTCTCTCTCTCTCTCTCTCTATCTCTCTCTCTCTCTCTATTTCTTTACTCTGCTCTATTCTGTCTGTCTGTCTCTCTGTGGCCTTCTGCCTTTCTATTTCCATTCTCACTGTTTACTTTCATCGCTGGCTGCCAACGCACAGAGAGAGCTGGCCGACAAGTCCAAGACTACGCTACGCTTTCATCCAAAAATCTAAGGAACAGGTACACCCTTTGCGGACCGATTCCACTGGGCAAACATTAACTGGAAATGTTGTTGCGATATTTTTCGTTACCTCTGAACTAGATCGTTCCAATTTTTTTTTTTCGTCAGAGAATCTTTAGTCTCAAATCCGATTTTCATTTTTATAACTGTATTCGAACAAAATTAGTTATCTGATTACGGTAAATTCAGTGTCGATGTTCAAATTTTCTTTTCTATATTTGTCCATTTATTTTCTATAAACAAATAGAGGGTTAGTTGAATTGTTAACACTTTACCGATCGGAAGCCTATTAATAGCATTTTCAATAATTCTGCTGTACCAACACGAAGCATAGAAATTTTCTTTGACATTGCAATCTTAAATGAAACTATTAGACGACGTTATTGAGGGTGACTTAGTTACTTCATACTAAATGCTAAATGAAAATTTACCCATGTACCATACATTTTTCAAAAATATGCAATAATCACCGGTCGGTAGTGTGTTAAGAAGTAATGAATGTAGTTCGTTGTACTATAAATTCGAAAAGAATTGTTTCACCTCTGTTTATAAATAGACAACTTCTTCCCACTGAGAAGAGATTCTAAATATGTAATATAACCACGCGAACAACAACAAGTAACTGCCGTAAACAATTTGTCTAGTCGGCAAAGGGTTGATTACCATCCGGTTCCGTAAATTCTCGCGTCTTCTCCTCTCTTTTATTTCAACCAGCCCGAAAACTATACCACGGCGCCTCGTTGGATGACGAACAGCTACGAGAAATCTCAAAAAAAACCAAAAACTCCTCGAAAACGTGAAACGTTGATGTAATTAGAAAACAGTTGGACGATCATCCGACGAGGCGTTACCGTACAATTGCCTGAACATGACGCTGGGCATGCGTTACGTCACGAAGTGGCTCACACACGTTTACTTGCACACATGGTCTTGGGAATGGAGCGCACACGGGTGGTGGCACACGGTGTTTGAATGTCCGTCGCGGAGCAAAGAGACCAAACAGAGCTGGACAGCCTAGTCGAATTATTAATGAAAAATCTTCCACAATGAAAGCTCCTTATTTATTCTTTCAAAATATCTCTGTATTGACTCGCTGTGTTCAGCTCTCTGGGTCTCTTCGCGTCTCGCAGGCACGTAAATGTTCGAAACACACGCACGCATCGTGCTGAGAGATGTCGCGGTCGCTGGGATATCGCGGATATCGCATGCTGACGTTGCTGAACTGCTCGCAAAAGATAAGAAACGAAAAACAAAAAATTACAAAAAAAAGAAAACATCAGCACCTCGGCTGGACCGAGACCACGGGACCAGGAGCGCACTCGCAGTTTTCGAATCGGCTCTGAATGTGTGTTTTTTCGTTCCACGTTTGCCGGAGACACGTTTGTTTGCACGGGGCGCCCGCACGACTCGATCCACCCCTTCCTTCTGTTTTTTCATCACAACACCCAGCCCCCCTACCCCTTTTATATGAAACACCTCGAGACTCGAGAAAAGGATACCTAAACGGCGGAGGGATTATCTGACGAGCCTCTGTTCTCCATAAACCCTCGGCTTTTTTCATCTTCGTTTTCTTAGGCGTTCCTTTCTCAACCACCCCGGACGAGGTGTGTGTTTATTTTGTACCTTGTGTTCTGTTGTTAGCCTGTTTTCGGTTTACAACCTTGTTTGCGGTTTCCTTCGATAGATTGTTCCGTTGTGTTTTGCCGTAGAGAGACCCGCTGACCCATCACAAACGGGTTAGTTATTCTCCGAATTGTTACTTTCCGTCCACACACTCTCGCATTCACCGTCCATATACCAGATCCCGATCGCGACCCACGGAGGAAGCCCTAGCCGAGAGGATAGGGCTGGCACGGTGGGCCGCGATGCTTGGACTCGATTCTACCGTTCGGTTTTCCCGACAGTCCTGTTTTTTTGACAGTGCGTCATGTCAGCGCTGGCTCTGTCTCTCTACAGTCTCTCCACGATTAAATTCCACCGATATTTAACAGTTATGTTATTAAACTGCAAATTGAGCTCGCGCTGTAATCGAGAGACCGGCGAAAAGAATTAAATTAAAAGTAATAAAACAAAAATACTAATTTAAAATTAAGAAAATTAATATTAAAAATTAGTAAAAATTTTGTAAACACAGTGAAACCATAAAACAGATGTGGATTGTGTTGGTAAATGACTTCGCAGCCAATTATGCGGCAAAGACGATACAATTATTAAAATCATTGGAATTCTTAGAGTTAATAAATGTCGTATTAACGATTAGATTTTCGCTGACATGGCTACTCCATAGTACACACCAGCAACACGTAATGTACAAGTACTCTGTGAACCCGTCCCTACTCACCCTGGCAATATAAAAGAAGAAACAATCTGTTTAATGTGATCGTTACGCCGTACACACCTGGTAGGGTCGTACAGATACACGTATCTAGGTTAACGCTAATATTGTACACCTATGTGTCTCTTCCTTTCTCTCTCTTTCTCTCTATCTCTCTCTATCTCCACCTATTTCTTTCTCTGTCGATTGACAAACGTTGTTATATATATAATAATAATATATATATATGACAACATATTTGTAATTTACATATTGTACACATTACTGTACGACTTCTACGGTTCTTGTGTAAAAGGAAGCCTTTATGTGATTGTGCCTGTTTCCGATCATACACGGATCTATTTCACTTATAGGTACGATGTTATTGTAGTGGACGTAGAACGATCAAATCGTAGAATTATTTACAGATAAGAATTCGAATGATAGAAACATTCGATAGCGCTGTCGAGTAGCAAATGCAACTAAAAATATTCCGGTGATATTACAAAAACATATATACTCAGATCATGCTAGTGTCTGACCATACGCGGACCTATTTCACTTACGATTTAATTCTACTACAAACAGTACTGCAATTGGAATAATGGGAACAATAGAAATGTTTCAATACTGCTGTCGAGTGGCAAACGAGGTAATGAAATTTTTAATTTGTAATGACTATTACAATGAAGACAATAGTTAACAACATATTAATGAACTTGAGAAATTAACAAATTCATTCATGTAGCCTAATAATATCGAATAAGAAGTCGACAAAAATGTTGAATTACATAGAACATGTCTAACGAATCCCCATCAACAAATTAATAAATTGTCTATCTTGACATCGTCAAAAAAAAAATTTAGAAAATAGAACACCACTTATGAACCACTTGACAAATTAAAAATGAATCTAGCTATCTCGACAGCGTGAAAAAATAAATACTGAAAGCCGAAGTTTAATTGTCCGAGAAATCAGATGAATATCGAAAGACGTCAGCTAACTCGATAGCGGGAAGATAGAGGTCGGAGAAGAGACTGATGAAACGGAGAAGGGAGAACACGATCCCCTTTCTCGAGATCGGTGTCGAAATGCTGGAGAAGGGGGATCGTGAAATGCGATCGGGCGAGCGAAATCCCGATCAGTCGGTCCGCGTCCGCGCGAACACCGCGATTCTCTAACGCTTGTACGTATGTTTGTTTGTCTCTGTCGGCCGTGTGTGTTGTCAGTGTATGCATTGCAGTTCCATCGGCAAAGCGACGCGTACAAGAACACGCTGAAGTACATGAACATGTGCTTCACGGGGATGTTCACCGTCGAGTGCATACTGAAGATCGCCGCTTTCGGCGTGAGGGTAAGCTCCACCATGCCAACAAAACAACCCCTCCATCGAACAGATTACCGAGAGAACTTATATGAACGCATATATTATACGTGCTTAGAGGGCCGTGGCCGGGCTGGCTCGAGACGCATCGAGACGGTTTTCGAGCCGGCCTCCAGCCGAGAAACGATCGCGACCGTGCTCGATCTCCATACATTCGATTTTTTTAATTTCTCATTTATCGAGACTCTCTACCATCGTGTCGCTAGATTGCGGATGTTTATTTATTGCAAGAAACTGGAGCTGTATATAAAACTATATTTTCTTTAATCATTTTGATAATGGTATGTGCATGTTCTAATAAATTCCATCAAGTCCGCAGTCTAGTTTCTAACTGTTAGGGGTGCAAGCCGTGTCCTCGAGGAATTATTTTGCAAGCGTCGCAGCTTTATCAGAGGAATGAAGACACATACCGTAGTATATCTTTGATCCTCTGATGAAGCTAGCTGTAGTGTAATGTATAATGTATCAGCAGAGTGTCTTCAATCCCCTGATGAAGCTAGCTGTGCAATGCTCGCGAAACGTAGGAATTCCTCTAGGACACGACTGACATTCTAGTCTCGAGAGTGAGAACACCGTATATTTCGACTCGCCATCATTCGATCACTCCTGCCAAAAATAATCGAACATCGGCCGATCGTCTCTCGACCATCGCCTGGCCACTTATGCTTATTAGAATGGAAGTAGAGCGTTGTCATTTTTCTTTTATGGTTATCTTCGGAGAGTAGCTGCTGTCCTGTCGACTCAAAACTCTCATGAACGTTTAGAAAGCTCTAAACTGTCCTCCGAAACGTTCACCAAATCAATCCTGAATGTGTACGAAATTTTCTGGAACATTCATTGTCGTCACATATATTCATGTTTTCAGCGCACTGATTCGATCAAATACTACTCCTTAAGCAATTTTGCAAATTAACAGAAAAGTTTTCAACGTTTCTATTTAGACCATTTTCAAGGAAAAAGATTTTTCGTATAATTGCGTCTGGAAAAATTATTAAATTAGTATACATTATGTTCAACACAAGAACCAATAATTCCAAATGTTTTAAGTACAAAAGACCACATACTTGCTGAGTGAATAAACTATTTTAGACATTTTAAAACTTTATGACACATGTTGATTCCATGCTTGCGATGTACAGAAAGCATCGATTGTGCCATTGGCCGATCAATATAGCCAATCAACATTTGGCGGTAAATATGAATATGGAAATTAAAATGTTTGTGTTAATTTGCAAAATTGCTTAAGTAGTAGTATTTGATCGAATCAGTGCAATGAAAACATGAATATATGTGATGAACAATTTGTCGATCGAGATCATGGAAACAATTCATTGTCATCGGTGAGAATCGCAAAAGAGTGTTTTTCACTGAACTAGTTTCATTGCGCGAATCGTTGCTCATTATCCGACCAGTTCGCATTCAGAGCTGTTCGTATCAGAGAATTGTACTGATCGATCGGTGTCGAGAGAATGCTCTGAACACGATCTTTTAAAGGTGAACTCGCGTTCCTCGACGAGGACGACAGGAAAGTCCTGCGAACATTTTCGCATCTTGATAAAGATCGTTTGATTCGACACGAAACTCCGGAGGACCTTTGTCCGAATCGTAGCATTTGATCATGACCATGCACACCTCCTCGCGAAAGTACAGCAATTAAGTTTCGACTGAAATTCAATTCTACTTTACTAAAATTAGAAGAATGGTTTCATCAAAAAAGTATTCATCTTCCGTATTGTCGCTTCAATTGTAATTAATTAGAATTTAATTTGAAAATCCCTCTAAAACTAAATTATTATAAGAATCATTCATCGTCATCAATTTTTCTTCCGGGAGATTTGAAACGACAAAGGAATTTTATATTGACGTGCTGTCAATTTTAGAATAAAACGAATTTGATCGCAGTGTAAATTTCGCAGAATAATGTTACTTTGAACTCTGTTCAGTGTACTCTGTACTTTTGCTAGGCTGTGTGCCTGCGACGATAAAGGGAAGCCAGCTCAACAGCGACAGAAAGAATAGGAAATACGCATTCGTATCGCTGTTGGACTAGTTTCCGGTGATATTATACTACTAGCTAGTCCATGAAACACGAACACACGCACAACACAACACGAGACACATAATTTCACACATACGAGCCATAGACACCGTTAAGGGAGCATCAAACACCAGCCGCGTCGATTATTACTTTTCCGTATGTTATTCTCTCTCTCTCTCATTCTTATCTCTTCCATCTAAACTTCTGTTCTTTCTTCTTTTTTTTCTCTCTTTTTTCTTGTTTGATTTCGAGACGAAAATCTCTTCCACTGGGATAAACGAGATATACAAACGAGAATACTGAATACCTGGAACAGGGTGGAAAATTCGCGCGAACCTTCTAAAGATATGCAAAACAACCCTGGCTATATACAGCAGAAGCGATTATTTATAGAAAAAGCCAAAAACCCACAAGAGCTCCCGTGCATGCTAAATCTCCGTCTTGTTGCATCCGCACGTGATCACTGCACGTTGACATGTTTTCTATCCTTGCATGCGTACACCGCGAGGCTTTCGATGCCGAGCGCCGAAACAGTCTTGATCGTTTCTTTTTTTTTATTATTATTATTGATTTGACGTTTCATCGTGAGATACGAACTTGTAGTACCAGGAAATTAGTTGCTTTAGAAGTATTGCGAAAAACGCTATTTCTGAGTGAATTGAGTGATCGCATAATATTTTAATAAATCGTTCATACATTTTATATAGATATGTACAATCATAGCATTCACCAAATAAATCATAGCATCCTTTACGCTAGAACTACCGGACCAGTCAAAATGACTGATGCGAATTTTTTTCGATTAGATATATTAAAGGTATAAATATGTTTTTTTGAGAAATTTTTTACTAAACTTCTCTATTGAAGTACATATTTAGCCTTTTGCACTCGGAGGTATTTTAACTGGAAAATTAAACATTTCTTCCGATCTAGAATATTTCCATAGCTTATGATTTTTGCAATTTTATGGATATGAAATTGGTACATTACCTTATACAGTACCTAAATGTTTAGTAATTGATTAGATACCGATATATTAAATAATGTAAACAATATTTTGAAGAATGGTACAGCAATTTTTAGTGGTGCCTTAGAGGGGACAGCCGAGTGCTAAGGGTTAAATATCCCGTGTACGAAATCTAAATAAATGCCATATTGTTATTATTAGAAGTTAATGTATGCCAACTGCGTTTAGTGCTCGGTAGTTCTAGTGTTAAACCATTATACAATCAGGGTTACAATGAATCACAACGCACACCCTTAATCGAATCCTAAGAAATGCTTCGACGTCTGCCAACGCAAAAATAAAATTTCCCTGGTATTACAAGTAGCAATTATACGTTGCGATCTTCTGTAAATCCTATGAGAGTGAACGACGCTATCGAAAATAGATCGAGGCCGGTGAATCGGCGCTCGGCGTTCGAAACCGTTGTCTGTAGTTGCATCGACAGTTCTGGGCCAGCAACGGCTGCAGTATTTGGTTCACGATCACTCGATTGCTCTTCGATGCTCGCTGCCAACGATCCAACGATCCAGAAACACGAGAACATTGTCCCCGAGAAAGTTGTTGGCGAGCAACGAGCAGCTCGTCGATCCGCAGAGTAGGCGCAAAATCGTTCGAAAACTTTCGTACGAGGAAATCTAACACGCATGCAGAAACCATGCTCCGCCATCTTCCGAGGGAAAATGGCCGGTTTAATTAATTCCGGACACAGACATCTCTCTCCCTCTATATATATATATATATATGAATACACACCACACACACTCTACACACATACTACATACACGCAAGAATCGAGCACCGTTTTCGCGCGCCGAAAACACGAGACGGATCGATCCTCAATCCGAGAAAATTGGTCTGACCTTTTCGCCTCGTCGATTTCCGGAAGAATCGTTCTTCCCATCGCGATCCAGAGGGGGACGACGAATCCATCGCGGCGGGATTACCTCGATCCTTTTGCTGGATCCTTCAGTTTCTATGGAAACGCCACTTTCTCGAATTGATTCGGGGAAAAGTTCGATTTTCGAGATCACTGCGATCAGTAGATCAGGAAAGGTACATTCTACGTTTCCTGTGGATCGAGTAAGGTACACTGCTGGCCAAGAGTTGGTCAATTCTTTCGTGATCGTTGCAGGAATCGTATTTTTTAGATCTTTTCCTATTTCTTCTTCTGTGGACCCTGAAGATACGTGACCAAAGTTCCTCAAGATTTTATACTTGTCCTGGCCGACTTCCGAGATCGTGCATTGCTTCTTATCATTTATTAGACATGTTTTTGCGGATTAATAGGGCGATCAAACAATTTTGGCAAGCAATGTGAAGCTGAAGGATGAAATAAAATCATCGAGGTAATCTCGTCACGGGACGATTTCGAAGCCCAAACCTCGCCAACTAGGATCGTGCGAACTTCTTCAATCCGTTTCCGGATTTGACATGATCGACAAGAAGAAGATTCACACGATCTGAAGGTGTGGCTTATCAGAAAAAAAAGAAGCGAAACAACAACTTAATTAATATCCGTAATAGACAGAAAACCACGGTTTCGAAAAACTAACCCACGGTGTCGCGAAAGTTTGCGCAAAAATTCGGCGATATCGGTAGCCATCGATAGAAGACGATCGACGCGCGTCGTCTAGATTCTAATTATTAATAACAACGCGCTCGAACGATCGAGATCTTGACGTTTCGATCGAGGGGGAGCTGATTAACCCTAGAACGCTGGAAGAGTGTCACAAAAACGCTGTTTCTCTAGTTCCAAAAAATTAAATAATATATATTCCATATATTTTCAAAATATCAAATATAATCGTTATAAAATTATGTATTGCTGCATGCACCTTCGGATCATTTATTTAGATTCACATATCGTTAAGAATACTTAATAAAACTGATGAATCTGACAAAATGGGTGTCGTGTTGATATTTGTAATGATATCTTTGTTCAAAACCGAGGTTACCGATTGCAATGTCGAAGCTTTGAGCGGCGATAATGAATTTTATATTTTTATAACGTTTATATTTTTATATTTAATAAAAAAGAAAATAAATATAAATTTTTTTGGAGTGACAGAGATTATGGTTTCGCGACACAGCTGATCTGGTGGTAGCCAGTGATTAGTGGTTCTAGGGTTACAGCCGACCGCGAAGCGACGGAAAAATGGTTGTCGAGGAAAACGGAAAAAAAAAATTGCGGACAACGATGCAGAATCTTGGCTTGTGTTACGTTTGTGTGTTGGGTGTATTTTGTAGTATCACGAGGCGCCGCCGACTCTATTGGACATCTTGACCGTCGTGAACTTGATCGTCACCCTCCTTTTCCTCATTGAGTGCATCCTTAAACTCGCCGCCTTCGGATGCAAGGTATAGAAACAGCCTCTTAATCACTCACTCCACTCTAGACTCGATATCACACGCAACCATCACGTCATGTCATGTCATATCATATCATATATATATATCACGTAGGATAGAGAGTATACAGACCCGTATACAATTGTACGCGATACCCCCATCCACCCCCCCACCCCCACCCCCTTTACCCCACTGTCATTGTCTTTCTCGAGCGAGATATTGATAATCCATCGCGTTCCGAGACACAATGATCTCCATTCGCCGGAACAACGACAGAGAGGGACAATTCCTCGATGGATACTGAATTCGGTTCTATGGACCAACAATGGCAATCTGATTTCGTCAACAAGGCGCCTTTGACTCGAGTCATGTGGACATTATGCCAATCGTGTTGTTCTTTCACGCTTTGAATGTCAAATTTTAATTTCGTTCTACGCGCTTCATCATAGAAATTATTTTTATCAGAGGAAACTTTAATTCTTAGCACCTCTTACAATTCAATTAACACTAGATTGCCCAAGGAAGTCATTTTGACTGCTTTTTAATTTCAATTAGAAAAACAATTATGTATATAATGACACAATTTCTTAGAATTTTGTGACTTTTGGTACAACATATAAATTCGTTTATTAATAATTGTGTTATACCTATATTGCCCAAAAGCTGTCATTTTGACTGCTTGGGAAATTTGAAATAATCAAATCACTCTTATTATTGAATTGAGTAAATTTCTTATATGACCGGTTCGGGTCTGTATTGAAATAATAGTTTTCATTATTTTTTCAATTACCGTCACATGATAACATACAAGTACATGATAAATTTTCGATTTGGGCGTATACTCGATAAGTTGCAGTTGCTCAATAAGCTAAAGTAGTACTTGTTATTCGAATCTTTATGCAGTGATACTTGTTCTAACAAGTTGTTCTAACAATTTTTTTTTATTCTTAATATTTACTAATAACTTGTTATATAACTGTAAATAATATAAAAAATATTAAAAATTAATTTTAAACAAATTTCTTTACACATTAGTTATTCTTTCACAATGCAGTCATTTTCACTGCTTTTAGGCAATATAGGTATATACTAAGTTTCAGTCTTTCTAGTGTTAAAAAATTATGTACCGATATTATTTACCAGAAATGAAGAGCACTATAGTTGTGCATCCGAATTTGAAAACAAAAAATATGTCGATCAACAGGGAAAATGTTTAGATCTCTCGTCTGAAAAATATACTAAAAATATGTCCACATTCCTCGAAGTTCTTGCCTACAAAATGAGCTCCGATACAGCCCGACATCTGCAAAATTAGCATCACGATGATCTCTCGAACCTGCCGAAGCTGTCACAAGTGGTCCCGAATGATTGAACCATCGATGCACCTATATCTCACTAAAACAACCTCGAAAGCAGTGAATCGATGACATGAACTGCCCCTAGTTTCACCTGTACTGCCTTACCAACCATACTTACTCGATATATCTATTAAAATCCACATTCGCAACAGCAATCAACAATCGACTCGAAGCGAGAATCTAGAGCCGACAGAAAACTCTAGCATGATACGTAGAACGTAATTCTCCGGATGATTCTACAGCTTCACGGTAACCTGTCCACCTGTGCTCGATCCCTCCTCTCGTAGCACCCTGAAACCGTCGATTCTGTCAACGATTTCGCCCGATCGAATCGCTTCCGATAGTAGATCGTCCTCAAACAACTCGCTGCGAGCTTAGCCCCTACGAAAACACCGATCAACCCCATGAAACAGCAAACGATTCGTTGCTCTGGACACCATTTTCTACGTGATCGTACCTAACCCATCCGCGAATCGTTCACGAGTTACCTGGACAACGAGGACACCTGGCCTTTCTACATCGTCGACACGACAAATATCTTTCTTTTCCCGAACAGCACGACTCTCTCGAGCATATACCTCGCGCTCACTGACATTTGCGTTCGTGCAAGGGTGCGTACACACACGACCACACGTACACAGGAGGACACGCTCGCAGACGCTCACACGCAGGTGCAATCTTCGCAAAAAACCACGCGAACTTCATAGTACACGATTTACGCAACCATACAGAGACACACCGATGCCGAAACACACAGCACAATTCCACATGAACACACACCGATGCAATTCAAGGCATGTCCTCCCACTTTCGATCTCACACAATGAGAGGACACGCACACTCGAGCATTATACCGAGAAACATACGTAGACACACAATGGCAGAAAACACTCAGAGAAAACGACAAGACTCGCTACTTCTTCAAACTCGATTCGTAGTTTCTTCTGTAGCGTTAGTTAGCAGACATCCTTTACACACTCGAAGAGCGCTCGGAGTTTGCTCGAACGTTGCACAACTTTGTCGCAGTCGGTGAAATAATCAAACAACACACTTCACAATGTTGAGAAACATTTACAGTTAGAATTTCGTTATACTGTTAGAACTATCCGATAAGTTTCGAGCAAGGCCCGAGGCGAGACTCAGGCAAATTGAAAGAGAAGGTGCCAGTTATACTAATCGACTTGTTTATTCCCGGTCCTGCGAACTCAGAACTTCTTCAAGGACGCCTGGAACACGTTCGACTTCATCACGGTGATCGGCAGCATCGTGGACGCCCTCGTGATCGAGTTCGGGGTACGTAGTTCTTCGACAAGTCGAAACGAAAACAGTACTATTTTTTTGATTGCAATC
This sequence comes from Lasioglossum morio, assembly GCA_916610235.2. Classification (NCBI taxonomy): domain Eukaryota; kingdom Metazoa; phylum Arthropoda; class Insecta; order Hymenoptera; family Halictidae; genus Lasioglossum; species Lasioglossum morio. Next base: position 3,365,993 of record OU744323.1, read on the forward strand.
GCGACTAACGATCGCGTTGTAAATGTCCCGAGCGAGAAGTAGTGCTCTCACTTCTGGACTTTCTTTGTATCAGCTCTATCCGTATCGTCTGAGACGATACCACCACCTACGAAATATCTTTCCCATTTGAATTGTGTGACCCAGTGTTGCTTGGTTGTATAATACATCTCGAGTGCTGTCTTTCCTTTAACCTCTTTGCTGCTTCTTTAGTTTCGGCAGTAATACTGCGTATACGAATTTAATGTGCACAGGATCTGCTCGTGGAAGAACGGTGCTGCTCACGGCGATTCCTAGCGCGGAAACCATGCCGAACTATCATGAATCTTCATCTACAATTATGTAGCAGAGTTGGGCAAAAAGTTAATTGAAATGTTAATCGCAATTAACAGTTAATCTCCTAGATTAGTCGTTAATTGCGATTAACGATTAAATTTCTACTTTAGTCGTTAATTTCGATTAACGATTATTAATCGTCAATCGGATGATTGATTAATGATTAACTGTCTCCGTCTCCCTCCGATTTTTCGATGATTTCTTCGATTAATTAACGATTGACGATTAACTTCATTAATCGATTAAATCAATCGCCGATTTCTTCGTTTAATCAACGATTGACGATTAATTTCATCAATCGATTGAATCAATCGCCGATTTCTTCGTTTAATTAACGATTGACGATTAACTTCATCAATCGATTGAATCAATCGCCGATTTCTTCGTTTAATTAACGATTGACGATTAACTTCATGAATCGATTGAATCAATCGCTGATTTTTCGACGATTTCTTCGTTTAATCAACGATTAACGATTAACTTCATCAATCGATTAAATCAATCGCCGATTTCTTCGTTTAATCAAGGATTGACGATTAACTTCATGAATCGATTGAATCAATCGCCGATTTCTTCGTTTAATCAAGGATTGACGATTAACTTCATCAATCGATTGAATCAATCGCCGATTTCTTCGTTTAATCAACGATTGACGATTAACTTCATCAATCCATTGAATGAATCGCTGATTTTTCGACGATTTCTTTTTTAATCGTACGCATTAATCAATCAATCATGATTAAAATTTTAATTATTATTGCCCAACTCTGTTATGCAGTACCTAGAAGTTGTTGAAAAGATTCCAAATTTCAGGTTCACAAATTTGTTTCGACGAAGCTATAATACAGGGTGTCTTAAAAATGTACTTCCTTGGAATAGTAAATTCCCGAGATCATTTGAAAAAGTTACTTCAGATAATCTCAGGAATCATCCCTTGCAAGGAAGTAGTACATTTTTCGGACAGCCTATCTAATAGCTATAAAGTCATTTGAAAATTCGAAATCCATAGAGCAATGGAGAAAGAGTCTGAAACAATCAGATGATGAATTTAGATATTTTTCTATGAATTTCCAAAGTATCAGGTTTCTGTTTTCGCGCAGAATCATCCAGCTTCCGGTCGCACCGTGATTCCAAAGACGTCCCTGTGCACGTTTGTCTTTTAAACTTTTGATACATGTATATACGTACGTATATGCTAGCAGGTAAATGAAGAATCTTATGCGAACCCCTACAGTCTCATGTATTTATACGTAGCTATATGCTGCATTCATACGCTACACACCCACACTGTACATTGTCACATTTGCACAGTATACGATCATCACAAAGTGTTCGCCAGCGTACACGTAACATAGGAAGGGAACGGATGCTCGAACTGGAACACGCTCTTTTCCATTTCCACTTATAATGAGAAGGAAGTTCACTCGTCCAACATTTTACTTCAATTTAATTATAAAGTTCAATTCAATTTAATTCTCTACAAGTTTACATTTGATAAAATAGTTCAGTGAGACTGTTCCGTTAGACAGCCCTGTACTATGTCCAGCTTTTCAAAGATAAGATTTCGAAGCACATTTGAAATAGGAAATTAAAAACGTTGAGGATGTGCTAATTATTTGCAAATTTGTTGTTGTTTATTGATCGATCCATGCGCCGAAATCATAAATTTATTACACATTTTGAAATAATTGAAAGTACAAAACGATTTTGTTGGAAGTCAGACGAAATCTAAAGTATGGATTGGCATTGCATGCGTGTTCCTCTTCTAGCATCGCGTCTCCTGCTGAGTATAGTAAAGATTGGACTGTTCGAACGATCGACGTAACTGCAGAGAGCGCACTACCCATCAAGTATCTCTTGACTCCTCCGCAGTAGAAGTATCTGTTTATAAGACCCGAAGTAAAAGGCTGCCGTGCTACGTATCCGCACACACGTACGAAACACGAACACACAAACACACACACACAATTTGTATCTGAAGATTGTATACACAAGTATAATTGAGAGTTCCAGTATAAACAGTGTCGGAATAGCGTTGAAGTTTGAGGCCGCATCGAGATACCGTCGCCGATCCGAGTTTCTTCTACTTTACCCCCTTTGAACTGCTTGCACTCTACCCCAGTAGGTTGTTGAACCGGCAGTGAACTCGAGTATAGAACCGATCGAAGTCGATGAGAATCGTTGCTGGCTGACTCGCTTTTCAGGATGGTAAGCGATCGCAGTAGGCAACAGAACGATTCCAATCGTTCGGATGATCATTGTACGTGTTACACGCACACCGCTAGTTAATTTATCTGCTCTGTTGTTTCGCATTATTAAGAGATGATGTCGGTGTTACTGACAGACGTGAGAGAACGATCGATCCAATAATCCTGCAATTCTCGTGTTTTCTTCTGCTAGGAGCGGTTTTCGAGTGGCGGCCAACTAGGCGAAAAAAAGGTATAAATGTCGTCACGTTCGCAACCGCAGACGTAAGTGCTGGCGTTTCACCTAATTTAAACAAAAAAAAAACAAAGCGATGAAAGACTTCGGAGATCACACGCGCGACAATGTCCCGCGGGATCGGATTTTAACGGAACAGGATACACGAGATATTCATACATTGCATAAACACTCGACACGGCGCGTGTACTGGGTCGCTGGGGCAGGTTCCCTTCGCGAGAACCGCGAATGGACGAACAAAACACGTGAAAAATGCGTCAGTACCTTCTACTAGCATATCTGCCGTTGAAAATTACAATAGTTCTTTAGAAAATGGGTCAGGCGTGGGAGAAGAACGTCGGAAGAGGATAGGGGCGTGGTTCTGTTGCTCCGTGGGCGTGGCCTGTTCTAACTAGGCGTGGTATCGTCGATCCAGGGTACGCCCAGCTTTAAATAAATGTGATTCCGACGTTACGACACAACTCTAAAAGGAAGAGTTATCATAGTCTAGGGGCATGGCTTGCTCTGAATAGGCGTGGTCTTATTGGCATTAGGCAGGGTTACCTCTGAAGAGTCGTGTCAGTTTCAAGGCATATTTTTGTATTCGAGGCGTGGCCAGCACTAAGTAAGTGTGTACAATCGTCTCGGAATATAACCCGCCACAAATAAACGTAGATTCAGCTGCTTCGGCGTGAACTACCTCAAATGGGCTTGCCAATTTTGCTCCGAGGGCGTGGCCAGCTCTGAATGGGCGGGGTATCGTTGCCCTCGATGCCGACAGAGTCAGAACAATTATAATTTTGTTTACTTTATGACTAAAACTGTACTTTGACGTGAAAAGTGTATTGTCCGGTTCGCGGAATGCAAAATTCAGCGGACGGAACGTGCTCGGCGACCCACGCAAGTGTCTCCACACCATTCGCGAGTACACAAACCAACACGAGACAAAATCGAAAGGCATATGGATGCGGTATTAACGCGCGGTCCAAAAACTAGTGAGAACAAGTGCCAGCAAATGGGTTCAAAGAACGACGCTCATCAAATCGATACCGATCGCGTACGTGAGAATGCAATGCTATGAAATATTTCAAAGCTGATCAACACTTGGCCTGAATGTGCGATGGACGGTTTTTATTTACGTCCGTCCCGGTCCACAAGTGTTCTCCAGTAGCTTCGTACGTGTACCGAGAGGGTTTTCCCAACTTATCCCAGAGTTTATCGAATCTCGGGACAAGCGAGTATTTGAAAAAAAAAAACTGATCGCGTTACACGCACGGAGCCCGATACCACTCCCGATGAAGGAGTCGGCATTTGTTGGGGGTTAAGTGCAATTTCGTTTGTCCCCTGCAGGAGAACTTCATCAACGTCGGATTCCTCAGGCTGTTTCGTGCCGCCAGGCTGATCAAACTACTCAGGCAGGGCTACACGATACGAATTTTACTCTGGACCTTTGTACAATCCTTTAAAGTAAGCGCACACTTTCGATTCTTCCTCTTCGGAAATGTAGAATACCATCTTCGATCGTCGATGACACTATGCTTCATTTTTACAGGCTCTGCCTTACGTTTGTCTCCTCATCGCGATGCTGTTCTTCATCTACGCGATCATCGGCATGCAGGTACGTAGGGCTCTATCAGGCCACGGCGAATGGACGACCATAATTCCCCAGAAAACCTCGGGAAGCTGCGAGAAACCAGGAAAATCGAGAGAAGACTGCCCGCGTACGATCCGCTCGATAATTCCGGAGTATTTGGGGGTTTTTAATGAAAAAAGATTTCTGTATAAATAGGAGACGTTTGAAGTTGCGAAGTTTTAAAACAGCGGAATCGTCAGAAGAATTTGAGTACACGAAGAGAGCAGGATTAAAGATTAACCCTTAGCAGTTGAGTGGCGACTCTGAGGCGCAACTAAAAATTGCTGTACCATTATTCAAAATATTGTTTACATTACAAAATTATAATGTTAGCCAACAACCGTAGTCCCGTTGAAAGCACCGGTTCTCGTTAGATCACCGAAGTTAAACAATGTGGAACGTGAACGGCACTAGGATGGGTGACCGTCTGGTAAAAAATCGGAAAGTGACCCGCCCGGGGTGTTTTTCACGTGTTGTTGGCAAAAGGTGGTTCAGAACCCACCATAAACAGTAGGTCCCGCTGAAAAGGCGATGGTGAGAGTGGAAAGAGGAAGGAGGATTGGTAAATGAATTTGAAACCGTGGGGGGACCAAATATCATGTTACATACTAATGATATTGTTGTCTAATCAACTACAAAACGTTTAAGTATTTTGTGAAGTATTATATATGAATTTCATATTCATACGAAGAAAAGAATTAGTATAGAATGGAATTATTTTAGATTGAACGAAATGTTTGATTTTTCAGTTAAAGTAGGTCCGAGTGCAAAGGGTTAATGATTAATTAAGAAATTAGAGAAGCGTGGATAGTCTCTCTCGATTCTCCGTGGTCTCGCGATTCCGCGCGATCCAGATCTCGAAAGCGCAGAGCGAAACCGAACGGGCGTCGATGATTAAGTATAGTGAAGTATAATTAGAGAGCCAGGTGAAACGAACAGGCGCGAGAGCACCGGCGAGCACTAGTGATCGATCTGAATATTCCGTTGTCAGGTCTTCGGCAATATATCGAACGATCCAGGAACAGCGATCGATGATCACAACAACTTTCAGTCCTTCTTCGCCGGTCTTATGTTGCTTTTTCGGTGAGTCGAGCAGCTGAACGCAGAGATACACGTCCGGGTAAAGCGATAAAGACTCGTTGACCAATCGGAGCGACCTGTGCGATCGCGTGAACCTTGAACCTTGGTTTCGTTCGGAGAGCGAAGAAAGAGGAAAAAGACAGAAAAAAGAAGAAGAACGAAACCGAGGGACTGTTTGACGCGATCGATCGCCGGTTCTCGTAGAATTTTGGGCTGTTCGCATGAGGTTTCATCGACAGTATAAGCTGCTCGACGTGTCAGTCTGTTGCGATTGAACCCTGCAGATTAGACGTCCCCATAGACAGTTGTTCCATAGAGATGCTTGCCCTAGATTGTTGGAGTTGATCACGTTGCTGCGGCGCACTCGAGAGAAACGCATGCGAATTTTTGGATCCTCAATTTAAGCTGTTCTTATTATATCTAAAATTCTAAAGTCTCCAGAAATTCTTCAAGGATGTTTTGTATTTACTTCCTTTACAGAAGACTTCTATAATGTCATTAAAACATTGTTTGAAACAACTGTACAAAGTTTAATCGAACAAACACACAAAGTTTAGCGACAAAGAATGATGTCGAATTGATAAGAGTGATCGCAGAGTTCTCTCGAGGACCCGCGAGTTGATAACAGTCGAGAAAGTAAGGACCAGTTGGTAGATCGTAATTTAATATGTGTGTATGCGTATCTTCTTAGAGGGTAGACCGACAGACACTATCACAAACGCGGACACATCACTTGTGACGTTACAAGAATCGTTTATGATTAAAAGTTACACGTGAATATCGTGGATCGTGGTCGGGAAATTTGCGATTTCTATAATTTAAAGAAAAACTCCCGATCCGCGTTGAAGATGATGGGATTCTTGCTAATGCGGTGCGTGCCCTGTGGCCGCGCGGCCATTTTCTGTTTTGTTTCTCGGTCCCTCAGGTATTCGGTAACATCGCGCTGGACCCCGAGACTTCTATAACCAAGCACAACAATTTCCAAAGCTTCATTCAAGGTCTGATGTTGCTTTTTCGGTAAGTAACAGCAGCTGATCTAGCAGGCAGCTACGATCGCAAGAATACGCGTGCCGCGCGCTCCGTTTTCTTTTTTTCTATTCTACTTTTTCACACCTGTTCTATGTTGCGCGCCACCTGATCAGCCTGTGTGCTCCTGGTGAAAATGATAGCATCGATGCGATGTCATTAGATTTCTCGAGATGGGTTCGAAATTCGCCAAATCCTGTGAATATAGTGTACAAATTGTGTGTTGGTAATTAAATGAATTTCAGAATTAAGTGAAAATTGTTCTTGTAGAGCTGTTCTTAATTTCAATAATTACAGAAGAGAATTTCACAAAGTTATAGTATTAAACCATTAACGAAAACATAGAAATATAATGAACAAAAATGTTCTTCATTTTCGAGGGACTTCTGGACGACAAAGAAGTCATAATAATTAAAATCAAAATGAAACATTCAAGATCCTTCTTGAAGAATCTAATGACGACACTGTCTATCATTTCATCTGGAAGTACAGTCACGCGAACGATAAAAAGGAAGAAAATAGCACAGCTTCTCCGCAAAGCACTCGCGCCGCGGCTCAATTTCCAATTCTTCCAAGATTGTCAAACAGAAAGTAAGAATATTCGGGAATGCATCACACGAACGTAAACGGGCTAAGCTACGCCTCACCAAACACAGAAGAGTAATTAGAAGCGAGTAGAATCGGTCGAGTCTTGCTCAGCCTGTAATTGAAACGCTTTTGGTGTTAATCAGAAAGGAATCGGTCTGATTATGGTTGCATGATGCGTTATCAAGATCGATTCCATTCGGCGTTGTTCGAACAACGCTCGTTGTCAGAGAGGCTCGTTATTAAACGTTTGCGCTTCATACTCGACAGTATAACGAGCTGGTAGTAGTACTTTAGGCGCGAAGTATTTCATAGAGGCTACAGAGCTGTCGACATGCTTCCGCTGAAATTGCATGCGGCGAACACTATCGGCGATTTCGAAAATATTAAGAAACATTATTGTTGCGTAAAGTTCTTCTATATATGAAAGAACATTTACTTAATCTTTGCAGAATCTTCAGAAATAATTCTAGAAAGAATTCTGGAAATGATTAGAGAACACCAAGAGCTAAGACAATTAATAAAATGAAATCATCAGAATTTTAGATTCACTATTTTGAAATTGTACAGATCTTTATGCGAAATAAGAATTGTTTACGGAAATTGCAAGGAACTTCTTTCCTTTTTTTAATAACTTTAAGAAACAGAGAACAATATCCACAAATTTGTTCGGTCTTTGCACTCTTTCTACGATTACAATAAAAATAGCAAAAAATTCGAGCATATTGAATCATCGAGAAATTGCAAGAAACTCCTTTCCTTCTTTAATAACTTTAAGAAACAGAGAACAATATCCTCAAATTTGTTCGGTCTTTGCACTCTTTCTATGATTACAATAAAAATAGCAAAAAATTCGAGCATATTGAATCATCGAGAAATTGCAAAGAACTTCTTTCCTTTTTTAATAACTTTAAGAAACAGAGAACAATATCTTCAAATTTGTTCGGTGTTTGCACTCTTTCTACGATTACAATAAAAATAGCAAAAAAATTCTAGCATATCCAGTTTTGATTTCGCATAAAGATCCGTAGTGTGGCTGTCGGTGATAATGAATTTTTGAAATCGCTGGTCGTCGCCAAGTATCTTTAGCCGATTCCGAGACTGCGTGAGATGTGTGGTTGCAATGGGTGCGTGAAAGTGAGTTGGAAAATGTGAAATTCGAATGGGACAATGACTGAATGACGTTGTTAGGTGCGCTACCGGCGAGGCCTGGCCGAACATCATGCTGTCGTGCATCAAGGGACGTCCGTGCGACGTGAAAGCTGGCAAACAAGAGCCGGGTGGCTGCGGCTCGAACATCGCGTACGCCTACTTCGTCTCGTTCATCTTCTTCTGTTCATTCCTGATGCTGAATCTGTTCGTGGCCGTCATCATGGACAACTTCGACTACCTGACGAGAGACTCGTCGATCCTCGGTGCGCATCATCTCGACGAGTTCGTCAGGATTTGGGCGGAGTACGATCCGAGCGCGACAGGAAAGATCCATTACACCGAGATGTACGACATGCTGAAGAACATGGACCCGCCGTTGGGGTTTGGCAACAAGTGCCCGAACCGGCTAGCTTATAAAAAGCTGATCAGGATGAACATGCCGGTAGACAGCGACGGGAAGGTCAAGTTCACCACCACGCTGTTCGCCCTGATCCGCGAGAATCTCAGCATCAAGATGAGACGCGGTACGCTAAAAAAAAAAACATGAGCTAAACTGCGGATTTAATTGCAATATTGTTCGACGTTTTGTATTTGATTTTTACCATCAATGCATAAAATCCGGTGTCTAATGATCAACTAGACTGTGGATCTTTATGCATGCATAGCGAAATTGAGTAGATGAAATTGAAAATTGTTGAAGAATTTTTAAAATTGAATATATCAATGTACGAAGAAATAAAATTCAATGTGTTTTCTAGTTTTTGCAAGATCCACAGTCGAATGATCACCACGTGACAGAATAAATTGTCATTGACCCACTATAATTGTCTGATTGAACCCGTGAGTGTATTTCACGTCGACACTATTTTTCAGCCGACGAAATGAATGTAGCGAACGAGGAACTGAGGGACACGATCAGAAGTATCTGGCCGCTGCAGGCGAAAAAAATTTTGGACCTTTTGATACCTAGGAATGAAGGTACAAGTAGTAATTGTTGTCAAAGGGTGATCTAGATCGGGCATGAGTACGCATTTCCTTTGGGGAGCACTGGGACAGTATTTTGTCTCTTTTTCTATCCTTTTCGCTAAAGTATTGCCTTCGAGACAGTTCAGGAAGCTTTCAGGACAAAAATTTACCTATTAAATTCTGATTGTGCTCAGTATTCAAACTTTTAACCCTTAGCACTCGAGTAGTTACTCAGAGTCACCACTAAAAATTTCTGTACCATTATTCAAAATATTCTTTACATTATTAAATATGAATATCTAAGCAATTACTAAATGTTTCAATATTGTACCAGATGTTATAGAAATTTTATATCCATAAAATGAGAAAAAAACATATAGAATGGAATTATTCTAGGTTGGAAGGAATGTTTAATGTTCGTGATAGAATACCTTCGAGTCCACAGAGTTAATTCTTGGTAAAGAACAATTCTAAAAATTTTCAATTTTAGGCAAGGTCCTATTCAGAAATCTTTTCACCACTAAAAATTTCTGTACCATTATTCAAAATATTCTTTACATTATTAAATATGTTAAAATCTAAGCAATTACTAAATGTTTCAATATTGTACGAGGTGTTATATAAATGTCATATCCATAGAATGAGAAAAATCATATAGAATGGAATTATATTAGGTTGGAAGGAATGTTTAATGTTCGTGATAAAATATCTTCGAGTGCAAAGGGTTAACATTTGAGAAAATGGGAAAGCAGGCAGTCTTTGGAATTTAGGAATGTATCCCATCGAATTCAGAAATTGTGTTCCATGCTCGGACTAGATCTACTAGACGAGAACAGATCTAACCACTCGAAATTCGTTGGTTTTCCAGAATTAGGCAGAGACAAGCTGACCGTTGGTAAGATATACGTCTGCCTTCTGATACTCGACAGTTGGAAGACGACCAGGTTTGGTCAGATAGAATCGACCGGACAGGTGAGTGTCCTGACAATCTTTATTTCCGGGTGTGTCTCAAGTCGTACGAAACTTCGAAAAACCCTAGCGATATGTCCTTTATTCAGACGAGCAGAACCTCTGTGCTGCGCTCCTACGACTCTTCTCTCGATCCTAAAATCTCTCTATGTTCTCGATCGATATCGATCTTGTTTTATCGGATCGACGTATTTTCAAGCACGAGAGACTCGTGGGAGTTAGCCGAGGGCCCAGTTCGTATGGATGTTTGTCGTTCGCTTACTTCGTGATAGGATTTCACATGGCCGATGTGAAACTCACGTCTCGAATAGAACATCTCCAACTACTCCAGAGTAGCTTCTTGACCACCCACGAAAGCTTAGCATCGCGGAGTTGCGATGGCGTTTCGAACATTACTCATTGTCCATTGATTCGATAGCCATCGATGATGAATCTTTGACGATACACGGAGATCCAAATTGAAAGGACTAGATTAGAAAACGCGATTCTAAGCTCCTCTCCCGAAGTCCCAAAACATGTTCTGACGCTGTATTTGACTGTGTGCTCAGTAGTGACGAGAATTTCGTGGATTCGGATCTGCACTCCCAGTCTGAAAGATAGCACTCGCTGTCTCTCGTTTCTCAGTGTCACAATGTTGCAGCGGATGAGATAGTTACGAGCTCAAAATATATCGGAAAGAGTCACACTATTCTTAATATTAAGTCGTTGCAAAAAAGGAAGCTTCACTATTCAAATCCGTGGTGAATTCAGTCACTAGAAGAATTTATTAATATTTTTACACACGGTTTCAATGGCTTTAATTGTTGTTCAATTTTTATTCGTGCCGTAGATATAGAAGCTCCAAGCTTTAAATTCAGACTAAGTTTGTCGTTGTACTGTATCTTTTAACGAAATCATCGCAAAGAGAATTTGTGCGTTGAAGAAAAATACGATTATTTATTGCAATCGCAAAGCTGTCAATGCGTGATCGAGAAGCGAGAGTTACGCGTAGAAACGTGCAATTTTTTCGACTGCGAAAGTGTTCTAACGACGAAAGAAAATATCGAGGTCTTGATCGTTCTCTCAACGATCTGTTCGATCTTCCTAAGGATCACGTTCGATCGTCGCGAGAACGAGTTCTCGACCAGTCGCGTGATTAGATTCGATCAGTTTCGAACGAAGGAAGAGAAATCTCTGTCGAATTAGCCAGACTCAATATGTGTAGAAAAGCAGTTCGATGTGTCACCCCTCCTTGAACGTCACGATGCAGATTTGATGCAACCGATCGATCTGTTCACCGGATGATCTCGATCCCACTCGATCGACTCCGAACAGAAATTCGTATGCTCTATCTCTGGGGAAATTTGTGAATAATGATTGGAATAATACACGGAGAGAGAATCTATATTCGGTTTCCCTGGTGAACAGGTCGACGTAGATTGTGTTTTCAGTCGATACATCGTCTGCTCATCCTCTGGTTTTCTCTAGTAGAGAAACAGAGCTGTTGCAACAATTGGTTTAATCTGAATAACAAAAGTCGAGATTTAATCTGACGAGAGCGGACGATAGATCGACCGCGAGTTACGAACCACTTCTCTAGAGACTTAGGACGATACGTGGTTACTTTGAATGAGTTTACGATATTAGATCATTAGAGGAGAATCTGTGTGTTGAATTGATTTACGTGTTTACCCACTAACGAGTCATAGAAAAAAACGAGTATTATAATGCAGATTTGAGTATTGAGTCCGTTTGAGTCTCAAATCTGAGTGAGTTTTTTTATAGACCTGTCAATTTATTCAGATATAGAGATTACGTTCACTGTTATTTGTTACTATATATCATTGTTCTTATTGTGACATTAGTGTAGGAGTAATTTAAATACGATTATTATTATTATATCGTTCTATTATTCTTATGATTTATTGATTATTATTAATATTGACTACAAGACTAGGTTTATGTAATTGTTATACCCAGACAAGAGGATGTTCACGCAGCTCTCAATCATCTCTTTGTGTCTTTTCTCTTTGTTTTCCAGAACGATAACGATCTTATCGATAACGATAATGCTGGGCAAAGTCCTGCAGCCCAGGCGGTAGTACTTAAACTTTTCTCTTACTTATTATCATCTTATACACACGTTTCCTTTCTCGTTTTCGTTCGTTTCTTTTCTTTCCACAACGTCTCACCCGTTTTTTCTTTCTCACACACCAGTTATCTTAACTCGATCGAGGATCCACCGATCGCCGCTTTTCAACTTCTGCGTAAACGAATTCGAAGATCGAATGATACACTATTGAAATGATCAAGCGAACGCTGCGATCGGTCGATCTTTCTTGTACATAAGACCGTTCTCATTTCTCTGATATATATTTCACTTGATCGCTAACTCGCGCAGAGACACATAAGCCACATTCAATCTCGTTCGTGTACATACCCGCGAGAAAATGTATTTAGAGACCGGTCGATTCGAGGGAATCGATCGATTCTGTACATAAATTCCGTATCGTAGAGTTCCGAATCGGAACAGCCATAATTCTTATAGAAACCGGCGGTTGTATCTCTGCCCCTGTATCTTTTTCTCCGGTCTTGTACAATTCTTTTTTCTATGCATCGACCAACACGACGCACACGATTGATCCACGAAACACCGTTCACACGAACATCTTCTTTGAACCTTCGTTTATCTCTCGCATCGTAGACATGTGTCCATTCGTTTCTCACCTTCTCTCACCCATCTCCACCTGCTAACCGGGCGAGCATCTCACCAGAAACGCTAACAAACAGTCGACGAAACTGGACAAATCAAATTGACAATTGAAAATTTCGCCAGAATTAAATTCGATCACACTTGGACGGAGATAAGTATGATGCTCAGAATAATTTCGCGTGAAATACAAATTTGTTAATCGATGAATATCGAGATTGCAAAATTGCATTTTTGGGGAATTGTTGGATGAATTTATTTTGGACTAGATATTTTAATCCTGTGGTTGTGTTCTGAATGCATAAATACATTTCGAACTTGTTATTGCATAAAGATATGTTTTACTGGAACACATCGTTCTCATTTTTGAAATATTATTATTATTATATACGGGCAGAGGTCCTTTTATACAAATGTATACAGTGTTTTACAGTATAACTGATAAAAACAAAAAGAAGACATAAAAACAAAAGAAAGTCAACCTAAAATCTTAACCTAAGCCTTAACTAAAATTTACAAAAGAATGGACCGCGCGAAACTAAACAGGTATGATTAACAAATGGTATTGCGGAATTTTGTTTTGAATGCGTTAGTTGAAATATTCAAGTAACTGGTCCAGCCCGGTTAGCAGACTAATCGCAATCGTGGCTATCGTTCAACTCGCCAAGGAGAAAGAAAACGGCAATGCAGAACGAATGAACAGCCACAGTTGCGAGAATGAATCGCCAGTGACACACACACACACACACATACACGCTCGAACTTTTTTCGTCTTTCCTTAGGCACTCGACGTATTACAGAAAGTACTTTACCTAGAGCATCCGTCGGATCTCACACGACACATAGAGCTCTTAGAAACTTTTTTAGTCTCTCCCTACAAAGAACCTCCTTTCTCTAACAGCACGTTTTCCTCTTCAGATAATAAGCAATTAGTCTAGGATTAATACTTGAACTACTAGTTGAGCCGCGCGCGCCCAGCTTTCCGCGTCCTCGTCGAAGCAGATCACGCGAAAACGTTCTCTCGTTCGAGGAAAATTTTGTCGAGACATTTACGAAAATGTTCGAACGATTAGGCGAGTGGAAGAAAAGCGACGCGGAAAGCCGGGAACGCGTCGAGAACATTTTAGTGGTCGTGTCGGTGTCACGTGGGCGTGGTTCGCACGTGGCATCGCCCACGTGGATCGGCTCTTTGTCCCCGAGAACACGATCTAGCTGCGTGCAAGTAAGTTACCTAGCCGATCGAGAGCCTCGTAGTAACGATCTAGATCGGGATTGATCACCGGAGAACACCTTAAACTAGCTCGCCTTTTGCCTCGAAGTGTGTCGCTCCTTCGTGTTACTTTAGTGTCACGGTTTAGCCGTCTTTAGTGAACTTCTCGTTTGTCTATTAGATCGAGCTCGTCTCTCTTTCTCTGTCTCTCTTTAATCTAGTCTAGAATAGTGCCCGAACATAGTCGATCTTAGATCGAGCATATCATAGACGTCCATTCTCTCGATTCCCATCTCGCTACAACAACGAAACGATATTTGCAACTGTTTATCACTATCTCTCTCTCTCTCTCATTCTCTTTATTGTTCTATCTTGTGAATTCTCTCCTTTCCTTGATTCGTTTCCCAGAAGATCAACGTAGAAGTAGTCGAATTTTGTCAACGTTCTTTGCTAGCTGGATTGTCTCTTTCTCTCTCTCTCTCTCTCTCCTTTCTCCCGTTGATTTCTCCCATAGTCTCTCTCTCTCACTCTCTTTATTGCCCGTTGTACACCCTTTAAGGCTCGCCCGCAATCGCCACGTAGATTAGACACGAGGCTATAGACGATTTTCGAGTTAGATGAGTACCGTCTTTCGGTAGACAGGTTGCCTTGGCTATTTACACGTACTGCGGGCTCCAAGATCGAACGATGAAATCATTCTTTCTCAAGATTTCTGTGCTGATTAGACGGGCTTACGGAAGGACTCGGGAAGCACGCGATTTTACGTTTGTTCAGGAAAAAGATTAACATTGTACTTTCGAGGAACGATTTATATTTTGATACATTCAGTGAACCGGTTAAAAATATTTAGTACATCAATTAAAATATATGAGATTTTATAAGCTATTTGATTTTTGATCGAATTTAAGGACTTTACACTAAGCAACGATTTATATTTTTAGATACATTCAGTGCATCAGTTAAAAATATTTGGTACACCAATAAAAATATACGAGATTTTATAAGCTATTCGATTTTTGATCGAGTATTAGGGACTTTCTACTAAGCAACGATTTATATTTTGATACATTTAGTGCACCAGTTAAAAATATTTAGTACAACAATTAAAATATAAGAGATTTTATGAGCTATTCGATTTTGGATCGAGTTTAGGGATTTTCTACTAAGCAACGATTTATATTTTGATACATTTAGTGCTCCAGTTAAAAATATTTAGTACAAGAATTAAAATATACGAGATTTTATAAGCTATTCGATTTTTGATCGAGTTTAGGGACTCTCTGCTAAGCAACGATTTATATTTTGATACATTAAGTGCACCAGTTAAAAATATTTAGTACACCAATTAAAATATAGTAGACTTTATAAGCTATTCTATTTTTAATCGAGTATTAGGGACTTTCTACTAAGCAATCTACAGTGTGTCCCAAAACTGTAGACACCCTGTATACTGAAACTTTGAATGATTTAACGTTGTAGGATTGAAGCACATTTTTATTGATCTTCTGTCTCGACGATCAAGCCAGACTATTTTTATTTTACATCGATAGTATTTTGATACTGTTCACACATTTTTAAATTGCAAATTCTAAGCTCTCGTGGTAAGAAAATGTTTTAAAAAATATTGAAATCTTGTTCGTGAACAAATCTACAATCGCACTTGAATTCGTCCGTGACCCAGTCTGAATAAACGCAGAAATATTAATTTCAGAAAGAATGGTTCCACCATTTCAATTTTGCTGCCCGTCGTAGCTCTCTCTCTCTATCTCTCTGTATTTCTTTCTTTCTCTTTCTCTCTCTCTCTATCTCTGAACACGACCGCTTCTGATATACAAACACGGTTTTCTTTCCACAATTTGAACACGATCGACACCCGGTTTCTCAGCGGACACGCAAACAAACCACACGAACACCGACGCTCGAATCGACGAGCGGTTTTCAACCAGGGATATATAATATATCTTTTGATTCTCGAAGCAAAACCAATGCTGTGAACAACCAAATGTTTCTCGCATCGATTCGAATTTTTCTCGATAGATCGATCACTGTATTCTTGTTTTTTTTTTTATCAAGTGATCCGATCTGAGAACGAGATAAATTCTTCTCGACGCGGATCAAGGGGAGAATCGACTTCCGACGGAAGTTTTTCTCGAACTTGAAGCATCCTGTAGCGCCGTGCTGTCCCAGCCTCTTTTTTTATTTTCATAATAATACACGTTGAATAAAAATAAGCTCGATACTTTTTCAGTGCTCCACTTTCATACAGGATTTTTGGACTGAATTTTTGCACGTCTAGAATTTCTGATTTTTTTTTCAAACCCGACTGAATTTTTGTGCGTCTAGGATTTTTGATTTTTTTTTTTCGAACTTGTCACAGATAAATGTGAAGAAGTTATTTACCGTTTGTTGATGTTTGCGAGAAAAATTGCTGTTTGGCAAAAACCGCGCGAGGAATCTGCGGACAGCACGGAAGTAGCGCGGAAAGTGTTGCAGAACGCTTTGCGCAGATTTGTTGGTATTCAAAGTATTCAGAGTTGCGAGTATACAGTTGACAGTAGATGAATCGTAGCCAGTAAGGCCCTGGCGTGCATAGGCATGTCCAGAAGGCTAATTAAAGAAACGTACACTTGCGGCCATTTATGTGTGTGTGTATATACGATATATAAATACGCGTTAAACAATATACGTACGATTGTTTACGAACGTGTATATCGTATATATGAAATTATTAGCTCCCATGTGTAGCTCTCCCTCGCCCCTGTCACGTTTGTTCGTTATGATTGGCTTGTGTACTATGTTTGTCCACGGTTTGTTCGCATAATGTGTATTGGTACGTTTAGAACGAGGTGTACGCCAATCGTCGACGTTCCTCCATCGACACGCTATCACTTTTCAAAAACATATAATTCAATATTATTATTATAATTGTTTATAAGTAATTATAATTGTACAGATATCTGGAATTGGAAAGGCTATTTTCATTTCATCGAACTTAAATTAACTTAAATTAAATTATGTTCTTCGATTTTTCATTAAACTTCAATATTTTTCCTTAAAATTGTCGTTACCATACTGGAAAGAAGAATGAAGCAAAGCTTTCTGCACAGTATAATAACTAGACTGCGGATCTTTATGCAAAATAAAAATGATCTGCGTCGATTACAAGAAACAGAATTCAAATAGAATGTTCTTTATTCACTGAATAATTTTAATAGAGGAGAAATCATATATCGACACCTTCAATTTTTAAAGTTTTCCTACAAATTTCAAATTCATCTACTCAATTTTCCTATAAGTACATAAAGATTCGCAGTCTAATAATAACGTATTTTTAATCCTGACAAGTTTCTACTTTATCTTCCGTCTTCTATACGTATAAATAAAAATTAAATGTTGTTCGTTGGTAAGCGCTAAAAATGAGAGAATAGCTGGACCGATTTTGGCTAATTTTTTATTAAATGTTCGTAATAGTTCGAATAAGGTTTAGAGGAAAAAAAATTGGAAAAGTTGCCCGGAAAAATGGGAAACGAAAAACCGAAAGTGCTCATTCCAATCATATCTTGATACAACAAAAGAAAAACGAACGTCGCAGCTTTTAATCAATATTTTAATAGGAATTTACATTATCGATATTATCAACATCCGCAGTTAGTTTATTTCTATTCCAAAATTTCGACAGGACAACGTCTGTCATGTCAGCTAGTAGTACATAAAATAAAGATGAGATTAATTGAAGCAGAGATTAAAATTAAAATATCAAAAATATTCCAGAATCTGTGAGACAAGGTGGAGTTTAACGTTTCTAACAAATCGTGTATAAAAATTCGAGGAACGTGAACGATTCGCGGGCAACGTGTATGTGTTGCATGCTTACTAACGTTTGCATACTCCCCACAGTGTCGCGAAACGTTCCCCCCCCCCCAAGAATCAGTGTTTCCGATTGCATACCGTACTCGTATGCTCGCTCGTATTACATAAACTTATATTATATATTTATCTCCTATACACGTGTATATATTAATCTATACACAAACGAACATTACCGAATAATATAAAACCCTAAAGGTGCTTGTACGTAAGATACAGCACCTTTTGACATACATATACAGGCTTTGCCGGAGTACGATCCACCTATAAAAAAAAAAAAGAAAATGGAAAAGCAAAAAGAATGAAAACAAAAAAAACGATTCGCATCACGATTTCGTCTGAACTCTCTGTACATGCATCCGCACACACACACATGAGTTTTTTCAGATGCGTGTCTTGTCGCGAGCTTTCTTAGCCGACACTTTTTAAGCGCACCGTCACGATATTATACTCTTTACTGTGTTCTTATGGCATGGCCTACATTTTATCTTATTCGTCCGATGGGCAACAAAAAGAATATCTGTTTCTCTAACACTGTTTCACTATCGCGCAGCCCTCCGATATCCGAAATCTGTCCGAACGATGTCCTATCTCTCTCTCTCTCTCTCTTTCTCTCTCTCTTTCTCTTTCTTTCTTTCTTTCTTTCTCTCGAAGTGGCCGCGCAACGAAAGGAAATAAAAGGTGAAAGACGAGGAAAGCCTGTATGTGCCTGTACAATAGCCCCGTTGTACCGAATAAATCATGGATTGGTTCGTGCATCGAGCGATCGTCGGAACGTCGTCGATCGACCGGATACGAAGAACCAATACCAAGTAGCGAAACAAAATCTATCGAACAAAAAATAAAAAAAGAACAAACCAAAAATCTCGAATAAAAAAATAAGAACAACATAAAAAACGACCGACCACTGTCGATCAGCTCTGATAGCCGGTGTGGTTTCACACGTTCGACTTTAGCAATCGGCCTTCCTCAACTGCATACTGGACGTGACGGCGGTGAATCACACCGGAAATAGTCACGGGACCGGAAGTAGGGCGAACAGTCTCGAGCCGGTGGTACGGCCGACGCCCGATAGGAAGCTAGACCATCGCAAGGAGCTCCGAGAGGAAGACGATGGGACCCTCGGGGTCCATGCAGCCGCCGAGCACAGGTATCTCGTTATTTTCAAAATTGCTCGTCCCTCCACGCGAATATTTCGCCGACAAACCACGTGCTTCCCGACCACGTGGTTCTCGAGTCACTTGAGGATTCTAGGAAATCTGCATTGGGGATTTTGTTCAAAATTTACTATGCTATAATGTATTCGAAATTAGTGGGGCTTCAAGTCATCAGTTTACTGATTTACAATTAGTTTATCGATTACAAGCCTTTCAATTTTGTTTTAACGTAGCAATGATTCCGGAAGATCTGCTCCATGGATTTTTTTCAAAATTTGCTATGCTATAGGTTCAATTCTTCTCGATCGAAAATAAGACATATAATAAATTTGATGATATCGGCGCCATTTGTTTAAACATACCGATGATTCCGGAAGATCTGCTCCATGGATTTTTTTCAAAATTTGCTATGCTATAGGTTAAATTATTCTCGATCGAAAATAAGACATATAATAAATTTGATGATATCGGCGCCATTTGTTTAAACATACCGATGATTCCGGAAAATCTGCTCCATGGATTTTATTCAAAATTCACTATGCTACACTGTATTCGAAATTAGTGGGGCTTCAAGTCATCTGTTTACTGATTACAATTAGTTTATCGATTACAAGCCTCTCAATTTTGTTTTAACATAGCGATGATTCCGGAAAATCTGCTCCGTGTATTTTATTCAAAATTCACTATGCTATAATGTATTCGAAATTAGTAGGGTTTCAAGTCATCAGTTTACTGATTTACAATTAGTTTATCGATTACAAGCCTCTCAATTTTGTTTTAATATAGCGATGATTCCGCAAAATTTGCTCCGTGGATTTTGTTCAAAATTCACTATGCTATACTGTATTCGAAATTAGTGGGGCTTCAAGTCATCAGTTTGCTGATTTACAATTAGTTTATCGATTACAAGCCTCTCAATTTTGTTTTAATATAGCGATGATTCCGGAAAATCTGCTCCATGGATTTTTTTCAAAATTCACTATGCTATAATGTATTCGAAATTAGTGGGGCTTCAAGTCATCAGTTTGCTGATTTATAATTAGTTTATCGATTACAAGCCTCTCAATTTTGTTTTAATATAGCGATGATTCCGGAAAATCTGCTCCATGGATTTTTTTCAAAATTCACTATGCTATAATGTATTCGAAATTAGTGGGGCTTCAAGTCATCAGTTTGCTGATTTACAATTAGTTTATCGATTACAAGCTTCTCAATTTTGTTTTAATATAGCGATGATTCCAGAATATCTGCTCCATGGATTTTGTTCAAAATTGACTATGCTATAATATATTCGAAATTAGTAGGGTTTCAAGTCATCAGTTTACTGATTTACAATTAGTTTATCGATTACAAATTTCTCAATTTTGTTTTAACGTAGCGATGATTCCGGAAAATCTGCTCCATGGATTTTATTCGAAATTCACTATGCTATAATGTATTCGAAATTAGTGGGGCTTCAAGTCATCAGTTTACTGATTTACAATTAGTTTATCGATTACAGGCCTCTCAATTTTGTTTTAACATAACGATGATACCGGAAAATCTGCTCCGTATATTTTATTCAAAATTGAGTGTGAAGTAGTGTATCGGAAATTAAAGGAGTTCAATTACGTTTTTTAGTGATTACAGATCTCTGAAGTTTGTTTTAAATCGAATGTAATATGGTTTACCGTTTTTACGGAATTGTTTCCATAAGAAAAGAATTTGTTGCGCGATAAGGGAGGGACGAGCGTGTCTCGTTGAAAATTTCGCGACGGAACCGGGTCTGGGCGTCAAGAAGATTGGATCGAGACGTGGCGATCGAGCTAATCTGGCCTGCGTTCTGATTTCAGAAATAAAAAGGTGAACTGGAAGATGTCCCACCAGTACGATATACTAGGCAGCAGCGGAGAGAGTAGCCAGGGAGGGGGTGGGTCTGGGGTTGTACCCGTAGTTAATGACGAGGATCGCGCCCCCGAGCTAGAGCCATTGCTGGCTGAGGTGCCCTCCCAGCAGGATCAAAACTACTACTACCACCATCACCATCACGACCAATACTACGATACCGACAAAGATCTATACTATGACCATCACCACCACCACCACCATCACCATCACGTTCACCATCATCATCATGCTCACCGACCACCCTCGTATTATCAACACCAGAATACCTACGCACCTCGCTCCTCGATCCGTTACCACAAGGTCTCTTGGCTCGATTCAATTCAATTAACAACCCTCTCGCGAGATATCGATAGCTCTAATCGAACCCCACGCGATCGGTCTCGTTTAGAGGTCGACGTATAGGGTGTTCCATAACGTCTGGCACGATTCCTCATAAATCGACCGCGGATCTTTATGCAAAATAGAGATTGCCTCTATCAATTGGAAATAATCTATTTTCTTTTCCCATGAACGCATAAAATCCGCTAGTCACTAGTGAACTGTGGATCTTTACGCAGAATGAAAATCTGACTTTAATCTTTTTACTGTACGAAATCTGAACTACTTATTCTTACCACGAATGCATAAACTCCACAGTCACGAGCAATCCTGCGTACCGAACCGATGAGGTGAACATTGATTTTGCTGTTTACTTCATTGTTTAAAGTCTGTGGCAATGTTTAACTCGCTCGCCTGGCCTTGAAGTAATTTGAAAAATTCGTCGCTCTCGGTTCAGTTCGCAGTATCCGAGAATCGTTCCACGATCTATGAAAGATCCTGTACAATTAATCCGAGCGATCGAGCCTCGATCGCCGGCGATAGACCCGCGAATCGTAGATCGCGCGTGTCTGTAGAATCGGTAGATCTTCGCGGATCGGCAAGCTTCTCTTAGATTTTAGATCGATCGTCGCGGCCGATTAGATCGGAGTTGGATGCGTCGCGGAACGGGAGCCATCTTTCTCTTAGCTCGGCGAGACTACGCAAAAATTAGATCTTCTAATTAGCTTTTTTGGAACACTCCTCGGTAGTACGGAGCTTTGCGTTCTTCACAGACATACATACATACGCGTAGCCACACAATACCACACAGTTGTGCGTTTCTCGATCGGCTGCTACTGTTTTCTGTTCGCTGCTCACACGAGAAATAATAGATCATTTAGGGTAGACTTAGATCTATAGATCCGGACTCGAGACAATTAGAGACACGACTACGTTCCCGCGGCCGATCGATCGAGACAATTGGACACCGGGATCCAGCGCGATAGATTAGGATCGAGATCGACTCGGCGTTTCTTTAGGAAAATTCTTGCTACACGGAATATTTAAAAAATTTCAAACAACCATAACTCAGAATTCGTCCAACGAATTCGTTGAGATCAGATTGCGGGTCTCTCTGCGAAACAAGAATTTCCTGCACTTGTTTCAAGAAACGGGAGTTGAAGAGAAATTTGTTTCTTCTTTGAAATTCGTGGACTATAATATCAAGTCAGGCTCTTACTAAGTACATTGTTGTTTGAAAATTTCAGACAACCATAACTCAGAATTCGTCCAACGAATTCGTTCAGATCAGACTGCGGGTCTCTCTGCGAAACAAGAATTTCCTGCACTTGTTTCAAGAAACAGGAGCCGAAGAGAAATTTGTTTCTTCTTTGAAATCCGTGGACTATAATCAAGTCAGGCTCTTACTAAGTACATTGTTGCTTGCAAATTTCAAACAACCATAACTCAGAATTCGTCCAACGAATTCATTAAGATCAGACTGCGGGTCTCTCTGCGAAAAAAGAATTTCCTGCACTTGTTTCAAGAAACAGGAGCTGAACAGAAATTTGTTTCTTCTTTGAACTTCGTGGACTATGATATCGAGTCAGACTCTTACTAAATATATTGTTGCTTGTTTCTCTAAGACAATAACTCAGAATTCGTCCAACGAATTCATTGAGATCAGACTGCGGGTCTCTCTGCGAAACAAGAATTTCCTGCACTTGATTCAAGAAACAGGAGCTGAACAGAAATTTGTTTCTTCTTTGAACTTCGTGGACTATAACATTGAGTCAGGCTATTACTAAATATATTGTTGCTTGTTCCTCTAAGACATTCTGAACGATGGACAAGTTATCCTGTAAAATACAATCGCTAATCAACTTTCAAGTCATCGTAAAGGGAACACTTCCATTTATTAGATCTACGAATGGAATGATTTTTCATTCATCAAATGCTAATTGAAGAAGAGCAACTTCTCGCTCCGTTTCCTAACACTTTACCGACCGGAAGAATAGGATTTTCAATAATTCTGCTGTAGCAAAAAAAGCATAGAAATTTTCTTTGACATTGCAATCTTAAATGAAACTATTAGACGACGTTATTGAGGGTGACTTAGTTAGTTCATACTAAATGCTAAATGAAAATTTACCCATGTACCATACATTTTTTTAAAATATGCAATAATCACCGGTCGGTAATGTGATAATATAGAAGGGTTTGCAAAAGGGCGTGAACTTAGAGACTTCACCCTTCGAGATGAGTGACAGCTTCTGAATTTCGTGGAGTGGCACGATAAAAAGTCTGGACTGTCGTATCGAAGATTATGTGTGCGTCGAGTCGATCTTGGTCGTCGTTAGCGTGTGTATCTGTAAATACAAGAGAATCTAGAACCGATCTTGTCTAGCGAGCCACCTAGATGAACACCCTAAAACCACCACCTGTCACCACCTCATGACCTCCATACGAGAATCTCTAACCGTTTAGTATGTTCGACGTCGGTACATATATTCTATATATACACATATATATATATTTTTTCTATATATACTAATACTAGAGTAACCCCACCCTTGTCCCTAGCTGCTTTCACAGCCTTGAGAATTGTTCTCGAGAGCAACGAAGCATTCGCGCACTCACGCCCGCACTCAAAGTCCGCGAGTGCCTCGTTCTCCGTGTCTCTCGTTGTTTGTCGTTAATTCCATTATGTATGTCCGCATAATCCCGGTAAGTAAATCTCGTAAAACCACCTCTGGAGAAAAAAATACCGAGACTCCGAACTGGAAAGGTAGCGACAAACCCTGAACCCTGAACGAAGACTCTCCGCACCATCTGCCAATCTATCTGTCTATCTACCTATATCACTAACCTCTGTCTGTCTTCTTTACGATCCCCTCGAAGAGAATCGAACCCCAGATTAAAGAAAAAAAAAAGAACCCGAAACAACGAGACTACTCGGCGGAGTGCATGTGCATGCCCGAGAAGAGACTCTTTTTTCAACTGCATGCCTGTTCTGAACACGCGCGCACATGTGCTTGTATACCGTCTATACTCTGCTCCAGTTTCGCTGATTGTTCTTCCCATTTCTTGCCACGCGATTATACGTTTACTGTCGCTCGTCGAGCAAACGAATGCCAACTTAGCACGATGCTGCGGCCAACCCCTTCGTCAAGGTCACCCTCGGTGCTCCACGCTCTCGATAAACAGCTGCCCTTTAAGGTCCACGCGCTGATCTTCCCCCTCCTCTACGCAAACCCCTAAAAATACCAATTACGAAGACCACTCAAATGCTCTCCGAAATTGTCCGAAACTGTTTCCAACTGTCCGAAAGCTTGACAGGCTCGAATGCCAATTTTCTGGCTAGGATGTAGACGAACAACCCTAATCCCGAAAAATACCAATTACGAAGACCACTCAAATGCTGTCCCGAATTGTCCGAAACTGTCTCCAACTGTCTGAAAGCTTGAGAGGCTCGAATGCCAATTTTCTGGCTAGAATGTAGACGAAGAATGGTTGAAGGACACAGATGGAGGGACCTTGGACGCAGGGGTAGGTCGTTCCCGGAGGCAAAAGGCGTCTCGAGTCGAGAAAGATGATTCGTGCGCGCGAGGCGGAAATCGTTAGTACCGAAGACAAAGAACCGGCTCTTGAACACCCCGACTATCCTTTTAAATCTCCTCGACCAAAGTTTTGCTCGTTTGGTACGGTGTTCCCTAATCGACGAGTCTGTTCGTTTAGATGGAGCTTCAGGACGTCGTGGTTAGTGACTCGCGAGCCGGTAGTCTCGAGAGTCTCACACACGCAGCAGAGAGACTTCATCCGCCTGCCCATCCAGCTAGACATCCGTCGCGTTCACCCAGTTTAAGGTACGGTGCATACACGCTAATTGTTGAATCTATTCGTCGAATCTATTCATTGAATTTATTCTATGAATCTATTCATTGAATTTATTCCTTGAATCTATTCGTTGAATCTATTCGTTGAATTTATTCGTTGAGTCTATTCATTGAATTTATTCGCTGCGTTTACTCATTGAGTTTACTCGTTGAATCTATTCGTTGAATTTATTCGTTGAATTTATTCGTTGAGTCTATTCATTGAATTTATTCGTTGAATTTATTCGTTGCGTCTACTCATTGAGTTTACTCGTTGAATCTATTCGTTGAATTTATTCGTTGAATTTATTCATTGAGTCTATTCATTGAATTTATTCGTTGAATTTATTCGTTGAGTCTATTCATTGAATTTATTCGTTGCGTCTACTCATTGAGTTTACTCGTTGAATCTATTCGATGAATTTATTCGTTGAGTCTACTCGTTCAGTCTACTTCGATGAATCTATTCATTGAATGTACTCATTGAGTTTACTCATCGAATCTAATCATCGTATGTATTAATTGAATCCACTCGTTGTACCTACTTCATTCGCTACATTCTTTAAATATCTATACAGTAAATCCACTCCTCAAATCTACTCATTGAATCTATTCATTGAATCTACTTGCTGAGTATACTTCGATGAATCTGTTCATTGAATTTATTCCTTGAATCTATTCGTTGAGTCTACTTCGATGAATCTATTCATTGAATGTACTCATTGAATTTACTCATTGAATCTAATCATCGTATCTATTAATTGAATCTACTCGTTAAATCTACTCCATTGAGTTTACTCATTGAACCTATTTCGATGAATCTGGTCATTGAATCTATTTATTGAATCTATTCGTTGAGTGTACCCATTGGATTTATTCATTGCGTCTACTCATTGAATCTACTCGTTGAGTCTACTTCGATGAATCTATTCATTGAATTTACTCGCTGAGTCTACTTCGATGAATCTATTCATTGAATGTACTCGCTGAGTCTACATCGATGAATCTATTCATTGAATGTACTCATTGAATCTACTCATTGAATGTAATCATCGTATCCATTAATTGAATCCACTCGTTGAATCCACTTCATTGGCTATATTCTTTGAGTCCATTCATTGAATCTGTTGATTGGAGTATATTCATCCAGAGAATTTGAATGGAAAGCGGAAAATGGAATTTAATGGAGGATTTCTTTCTATAGAAGGCACTCGCCGGTGATGCCCGGGTCGCAGTCGCCGCGTCGAACGAGGAACGATCATCACGCTTACTATCGCCACGATGGACCGGGGTTCAGCGACACGGTCAGCAACGTGGTCGAGCTTCAACGGCACACTCATCATCCACAGTCACATTACAACCATCGGCCCTGGAGGCGAGGTACAAGACAGAAATGATAAGCGAACGGGAACACGGTGCAACGATACGAGTTCTTTCACGAAGCTGGTCCGAGCCGAGAATCTCCTTTCAGCGACTGAATCGATCGCCGATCGATCAAACAGTCTGTACTTAGCCTCTAGATTCACGTTCTTTCATGAACAATGTCTAGGAGCCTCAGTCTTGCCTTTGGAACTGTTTGTAACTTGTAATCTAACACAATCTGTGTGTGGTTAACAGTTCTTTTGGTATAGAAGTTTTTGCCTTTTTCACGCTAAAGGATTCGAAGAGTAGTTTCTTCTTAGAAAGAACGTTCGGTTTTCTATCGAACTTGGAGTTTCTGAAATACGAATGAATGCCATTTATTTAACCATTAAATTTACTGTCAGTGTCTCGATCGAACCTCTCAGACAGAAAATAAAGGAGATTCACAGGCTCGCGCCTCGTTCGAAATACGAATGCCGCTATAAATGGTGTAACTCGCAAGAGGCAGAGGCTCTGTGTCACTCGATGTAATACGTTTCTTCGTTTTGTTCTGTTATGCGCCTACAAAGACTATTACGACCACTGCGACTATTACGACGATGGTAATTTCTTTGGCAACTCCGTTTGAATTCCCTGTTCCGAAGCAATTTATCTTATTACTCACGTACTTCGACTACGATCGTATGGCTTTCAATCTTTCTCTCTCTATCTCTATCTCTCTATCTATCTCTTCAATTCTACACATCGAACCAACACACATACACACGAAAACAGGACATTGAGAGTCACGTAACGACACGGAATAGATTGGTTGTCTGCTCCACGCGTCACCCACACACCCGTTCAAACACTAACGAAGGACGAGGCTCGCAGTTCGTCGAACGACGCTTGTTCTGATTTTTTTTTTCTTTCTCGAATCTTTCTGTATCTATTCACAAGAACGCCACCGTGCACGGGATTAGATACTCGCACACACAGGCTTCCGACAGCGCACCAGCACACTCGGCACACCTATACACGTAGGAGAATGCATCTGTTTCTCTCTCTCTCTCTTTCTCTCTCTGTTTCTATCCCAGGACCTGTAGAATAGAGAATCATAGCGTAGCAAAATACATGGCAACAGTTGTAGAGCGAAGCACGATCCCTGCAACAGAACCGCGAGATCCGGAATAGAAAGAGAAAGCATTATTCGAACGAGATCCCCTTAGAAAAGTGGCATGTGGCTCGTTGGCTGGGCCGATTGGTCGGAACGATTAGAACCGTCCCAGCATGACATTGAATCCGTAAAATGCACAAGAACTGCACTATCACCTGAACGGTCTATTCAACCGACTGTCTCGAGATTTTAGGCTTGAAACGGTTCCGAAAAACTCTTCAAAGTTTGTCGCATAAAAAATGTCGGATCTGAAACAGTCATATTAAAGAGACACGGACAAAAGGTTCTCCAGAACCGTTTCAAGAATCGTAGCCGATACCACGACAGTTTTCAAGCCCCGCTTTAGGTGCTCTTATCTTTTGGTACTCTGATCTACAAGGGTATAGCTAGTCGTAGATACCAAGGACGTTGAAAACGATAGCTAGCAATGTCTCGACCCTCTTCCTCGTATTCCCGTCGAATGGCGCTCGGCATCCCCTTTCGTATCGCAGATAGCGTCTACCCGTAGGTCTGAGAGTTTAGGCTAGAGGCTGAATAGGGAACGCACGAGGCCACTTACGCCGTCTGTCCAACGATAAGTCACCTCAGAGAAGTGTGCACGACGAAGCGCTGCAGCTAATCGATTAAAGACATCAATATTTCTGTACAGGGTGTCACTTCATATCAGTAATAATTTAGCGTTCCACGCTTTTATTTATAGTCACTAATATCTAAATTAAATTATATTCTCCTTTTTAGTGCATTTTAATATGTCATGGATATTTGGTCCCCTCGGGGTTTCGGTATAATTATACAATTTCCTACACAACGAGTCAGCTTATTGCTATGTACTATGAAAGAAATTTATAAACAGAGAATAGAAAGAATATTATAAACAGATAGGTGGTTGGATAATGATATGAACTTCAATATCATTTTTCAGAGAATGGTTGAGGTGCGATCTATGGTTCCTCTCACCAAGTTGGTCCTCATGAGGGCCATATTGAAGACAATATAGCACAAACATAGCATAATTCAGCACAACTGATGAAATTATTTAACCGTTTGCACTCGGAGCTATTTTAACTGGAAAATTAAACGTTTTTTCTGACCTACAATATTTCCATTCTCTATGATTTTTTAAAAATCAATCAAAATCAATACTTAAATGTGTAGTAATTGGTTAGATACCGACGTATCAGATAGTGTGAACAATTATTTAAATAATAGTACAGTCATTTTTAGTGGAGCTTCAGAGACGCCACTCGAGTGCTAAGAGTTAATTGAACAAGTGGGGGGCTAACTTCTAAGAAGCTCCTCATGACCAGTAGAACAGGATTAAGAAATACATTGTGGTTCTTTTACTTTGTTTTCTACATTCAAAGTCAATTTTCCGCTACATATAATTTCGTGACACCCTGTACAATTTGAACAAGGGTGAAAGGTGCCATCTCTGACGCGACGAATCGTGGACAGAAGGTGTTCGATTATCCAGAAACAATAACGAAGTGTTCCGTCAGGTCCGTGGAGCGCGACGACGAGTCCTGCCAGGACCCCCAGTCCCATTCGCCAAATCGAGCACGGTCGACATTACGGGACGACCAGTCTGGAGCAACGTTCGAGAAGTCCCAGCCCCATAGGCGGCCGGCAGCCCGCCCACCCGCACCAGCATTATCATCGGCATCATCCCCATCAGCACAGTCACCCGGTGCTAGCGACCAGGAGGGAACCACGTCGTCGACTGCCACCGACGCCCAACAAACCTCCGACCTTGCAGCTGAAACCGGCAAACATCAACTTCCCGAAGCTGAACGCGTCCCCGACCCACGGGCCCCATATGATGGGTGGGCCCCACGTGCCCTTGCCGCCAGGCATGCATCCAGCGCCACCTGGTTTCGTGCCAGGCATGCAACCGAGCCATTGTCCGCTCAGCTTCGAACAGGCAGTCGCGATTGGCCGCGGGGGCCGACTACTGCCCAGCCCGGTGCCCAACGGGTACAAGCCGCAGCCGCAGGCTAAGCAGAGGACACCCAGGTGAGGCCCTGTCAATCTATCATGCGTCCACGAGAAGACGACACAGAGAATCTCGTAGGTATCTATGACCCACTGTCTGATATCCCCACTGATGTCTCGCTCTCCCTCCAGAACCTACAATCCCCACTCGGTTGTCGTTCACACTAGAACTACCGAGCTTGACAGAGTTAGTTGTTCAGGATATTCAGCCGGAATCAGAATCACTCTTTATTTAACCCTTGTCAATTGTCCCTCGTGTCAATTTGACTCAGGTTTCTTGAAATAAGTTATACTGTTCTGTTATTTGTAGGTAAATTTTCCCGAAACTTCGTGTCTTGTATTTTTCTAATGCGAAACACAACCGAAATGCCTAAGACGTAAATGTTAATTCGTCAATTTAAATAGAAACATTTCTTGTTATTTCTGTTTTCCTTGTTCTTTTATCGGTCCTTTATCGCCGTGTCAATTTGATACCGAGGGACAGATTCGGTTCGTGAAATGAGGGACGGATGAGGGTTAATGAACACAGACTTTAATTTATGATATTGCACACCGCTTTATTATACGTATTACACACGTGATTTTTCATAGAGAGCGAAGTGGAAAGCAAAGTGATGAAAGGAAAGAGCAGAGGGAGCGCAGGTCGCTTAGTGGACGCGGTGAATTTAGAAATATAGAATTTATTTCTAATACCCCCTCTCAACGTGGACACTCTTCAATTACATTTAATCCTAAGCCGCGCATTAATTTTGCGCGACTGACATTGCAGAGGCTCTTTGCTAAGATGTAATTGATGAGTGTCCAGAAATAAATTCTATATTTCTAATAGAGCTTATACACGAGATTGATCGATTGATGTCAGTGATGGATTAAGAGGGTAACGTAACCCCTGAACAGTTCTGCCGAGGGTGGACCTTAGTTATACTTGGTGAAAATATTTTTGCGAGATTGTTTTTCACGCCTCCCCCTAAAATTGTGCCATTTGGTAAGAAAATAATTCCTGCAAAAGATAAAGTTGATCGGATAAGGCAGGGGTCGGCAACATGCGGCTCTTTGGATGTGAAGCTGCGGCTCTTTAGTTCCATACGCGAATATTATTTATTTTATTTATTTACTTATATATGAATAAATAGATATTTTTTCTTATGAATAAATAGATTAGTTTTTTTTATCAAAAAACTTTATTTATGCGAGTACTATTTATTGTTGGCAAGAAATTATTTTGTGGCTCTTTAAAAACTTTGAAATGTTGTAAATTGTAATTTTTGACTCTTGCGACTCAAAAGGTTGTCGATCCCTGGGATAAGGGGAAGGCGTGCCGCAGTTGAAGTTGACAAAAACATAAGAAATTTTATAGGAAGAACAAGATAAAAAATTTTGTTTTAGAAGATTTTAGTATTGCTGCAGGGGCCTCTAACCGTCTGCAGAACTCTTGAGGGGTTGTGATAGGATTTTTAAACTGTTTACCCATAACACGAGATTTGAGTGAAAACGGACTCGTTAGCGGGAAGGTGGCGGACAGCAATTAGACAAGCTAATTAATGTGAAATAATCTTAATTCGTACAAAGTACACTTGTACTTGAATGCACGTAAGAAATTATGATATTTTTCGAGGTATAAAATATTTAACTTGAATGTTCAGTATACTCTTAACATTTAGCAAGCAGTTACTTCTATTTCAAAACTTTGTGCTCGATGCGACACGCCTTCCCGATGTCCGATTCATCTAAAACTTTGGATTTGTTATTTTCTTCATGAAATGGAACAATATTTTGACGGGCTCGGTAGTTCTAGTGTTGAGAGTGGGGTCTTGGTGATCCCCCCTGTTCCCCCACTGTCAAATCTTCTGCCTTCTTCTTGTGGACGAAGAGTGCTATCTTCTTCACCTTGATCTTTGTCTTCTCCTGGTCCTGCAAACTCGATCTGTCCCTTTGTCGTCCCTTTATTAAGAAAATTAGAACCTCCATTCTTTCCCTAACCACTTAGTAGACTTAGTAGATTGGTAAAGATCAAAGCTTGCAACCCCCAGACCACGTTCACCACCTTCTCCCAGTAATGTTATCCCACCACCACATTAGACTAGCATGGCTTAGACAAGAATAGAGTTGTTATTTATGTAATTATTTACATTAGGGGCTTCTTCACCGATTTTGATGACCTTAAAATATGTTGTCAAGGTCATCATTCTGAACAACTTTTTCCTATACATGTTACCGCCGCTCGATTTTAGTTTTCGAGATATTCGCAAAAAACTATCGCTAATACTGTATTGAATTTTTCGTATTTCTTCCGGCGCTGCGTTTGTGTACATTTTGCTTGTAAAGACCTGTGCAAATGAGAGAGAAAACAGGATCTCATTGTGGTCATACACATATAGGGTGAACTTTCAATTTTGAAAGACTACTCCTGGATTTTCGTATGCGTGGTCAGGCCGGCCTGACAGCCAACCCTCTTCGCCCCCTCTACGTCCTAACCACAACTCGTTTTGATCGCATAATTTTTGCATGGCAGGTGTAATCCGGAATTTGAACCAGTAAGGGAAAAATCATACGAATAGAATGAGTTGTGGTTAGGTCGTAGAGGAGACGGAGAGCGTACACGCAAACGAAAATCCTTCTATACAGGGTGTCCCAAAACTACCCTAGGAGCCGAAAATAGGAGGTTCCTTGGGTCATTTGAAGCGACATTTTCCTTTGCAAAAATGTTATCCGCGACTTTGTTTAGGAGTTATTAACGAAAAACACGGACCAATCAGAGCGCGACCTAGACGCGAGTTGGCACAGTCGGCCAATGGAGAGTTGGCGCGCCGAGCAGATTTTGCCAACTCGCGTCTAGGTCGCGCTCTGATTGGTCCGTGCTTTTCGTTAATAACTCCTAAACAAAGCGGCGGATAACATTTTTGTTAAGGAAAATGTCGCTTCAAATGACCCAAGGAACCTCCCATTTTCGGCTCCTAGGGTAGTTTTGGGACACCCTGTATATATGTTATATACTGTATACCAGTATTATTCATTTCGTGTTTGGTTAGAAATGCCGTTAAGCGATCGCCTATGCTGATATACGAAAATCCAAAAAAGAAAACTCAATACAGGATTAGTAAGGTGGTTCGGAATCCACCATAATAAAAAGTAGGTCCCTCTGAAATAAGCGATAGGTAGAGTGTTGGTAAAAGGTGAGAAGTGTGGAAGGGGATTTGAAACCCTGAGGGGACCAAATATCCATTACACACATACAATACAGGATTAGCGATAGTTTTTTGCGAATATCTTGAAAAGTAAAATCGAGCGGCGGTAACATGTATAGGAAAAAGTTGTTCAGAATGATCACCTTGACAACATATTTTGTCAGTGAGGAAGCCCCTAATGTAAATAATTACCGCTAGTTGCTAGAAAGAAGACGAGAGGAATTGTTTAGAGTTGAAAGGCACGCTTCTAGCTTCGATTCTAGCGATGCTATCAATATTATTGTTAACAAATTCTAGCTCATATTAACCCTCCGATGTCCAACAACTTTTTCAATGGTCAAAGCCCGACAAGGTCCCCAGGGACCTTCTCTATTGATATGGCGTGAGATGCGTATAATAGTTTTTTTTATTGTTAGCCGTAATGGTGTTATTACGATTTTTTGTGTTTCTATGTTTGTTTCTATAAAGGAAAAATTCTTATCGATCGAAAATTGAAATATAAAATACAACTATGCTATCGGCGCCAGGTTCGATCACTTTTAGAAACGACAAATATGCAAATTAAATACTTAAATTTCTCAACGTTTCGATCCCTATGTGGATCATTATCAAGAGACAAAATTTTTGCGTCTGAAAAAAGAAAAATAATAATACAGATTTTGAAAAACAAAAAATAAACATTAGGTAATATAACACAGCCATTACAATTACCAAGAATTAGTAAAAAGAAAAAAAAAAGAAGAAAAATGAGATACATACTTGCTGTGAAAGAAAGGGACAAAAACTTTTAAACACATATTGTGAGATACAAATCAGCTTAACCCATAGCTGGCAGAAATGTAACTGAAAGTATTTAATTTGCAAATTTGTTGTTTCTAAAAGTGATCGAACCTGGCGCCGATAGCATAGTTGTATTTTATATTTGTTTCTATGTTGCAAAATGTCTATGGATATATACTGTTCGGCTGAAGGCTGTTCGGATGAACCGTATTGAAATACCGCATCGTTCAAAACGTCATAGGTCCGTAGGGACCTTGTCGGGCATCGGAGGGTTAATCGAATCGAAAGGGATCTAGTCTTCTTCCCAGCAACGCACAGTAGATAAATGAATTAGACTGGCTATCGAAAGATTAGAAATTTCGACACACCGCTTGCGATTCTAAACCCCGTCCAAGATTTCACTCTGCGTAAAGTCGTCGACGATCTAACGACGATGAAGCAGCGTTTGAGAGATGATTTCGTTTATGCGAACAGGTCGAGACACTCGGACAGCGACGAAGACGACTGGTGCTAGCCAAAGTGGGACCCTGGACGGTGGTCCGGTGACGTGGACGCCCCCAGGCGTCTTTGGGTTTGCGCGTGAATCTTCCAGCGAGGGAGGGCGCATGCATGCATCGATCGAGGAGGATGATCCCGTTATCGAACAGGAGATGGTGAACTACCGTGATCGACTGTCTTGGAAAGGAGCTCGGGAACTGTGGGATAGGTGATCGATCGAGTCCGATCGACGATCACGCAACGAAGGTTTCGGTTCCGCGGGTCGGAAAGGTGTACGCGTTTGGATTCGGCCCGAGAAGAAATTCATCGACTGGACAGAAAAGAGGAACACAAGTCGAAAGAATACGGAATCGAGTGCTGCAGGGTGTGTTTTCGTATACACCTGAAGGATGAACCAAGCAGTCGAGATTCGTCCGGAGACACAACAGAGAAAGACAGATGGAAGAGGAAGAGAGAAAGAGAGAGCGAGCGAGAGAGAGAAGAGAACATGACGCTAGAAAAGATCGACGGAGGCTTTTCCCTTCGAAGAGGAAAGAGACCGACGCGATCGAACCGAGAGCAACATCGGATGATCCGTTACAGGGGGACAACTGAGAGACAGAACTTCTACACACGCATATACACACATATATTCGCGCGAGTAAATAAGGAACAACAAAAAAAAAGAAACCATACACAAGCCTCACACACGCGCGTAATTACGTACACACGTGAACCGGGAACTCGAGCATCGTCGGAGGGCAACGTTCATCGAATATAGACAAAAGTGTGCCGCGGGTAACGACGATGTCGAGACGTCGGAACGTGTCCGACGGGTGTCTCGGTTCCGCCAGAGACGTCTTCGAGAGTGCGCAATGAGAAAGACGCGCGTCGGATAAACGACGAAGCGCCGGACGCTCCGTATATATACATAATATACATACTGCATACTTTCCCTAATTTTCACTGCGATATAAAATCTTTCTTTCGTCTCGAACTTCGAAGCTTCCTCCGCTGTGTGCTTTTTAATCGACGGACCGAGCCGAGAGGAGGATCCACTTTTTATACGATTATACGGTCGAGCGTCCGCTTCGGATCTCTCTACGCGCGGACTCGCCGATTTTTCCACGGCCGTGCCGAGCTCTGCTCGTTGCGAGGACCCGCGAGTAACGCGTTCGTCGATCACGATATAAAAGCCCCCGTTTGCAATTTAATTCGCGAGCCAGTTCCTCGGAGAGACGGACGCACCGACGGCGACGCAACAACGGAAAACGAGGACTCTCGGTGCAGCTTCTTATTCTCCGACGAACGAGCTCCGATAATCTCGAGGGAACGTTCCTCGTTTCATCGAAACGCGGCGATAAAATGTAAAAGAAATGAAAAAAAAAGAGATCGCGTCGAGGCTAAGAGACATTCGTTACCGAGTGTTGACAGTGTCGAGACGAGGGTTCTCGCGACGGTGTACCGGTGTTTCTTTTCTCTTGTTTCGCGACAGACAACACAAGACCACCCGAGTCGCTGTATTGGTAGCTGGTCGATCGATAGGATCGCGGGTTAGGTTAACAAGAAAAAAAAGAAACAAAAAGAAATGGGACTGATACTCGAGGCCGCTGAACGATACATCGAACTAAATACGTAGGAATTTTTACTGAGACAAAGCCGTATCTATTGTATCGTAAGAAGTACTCGTTATTCCGCCGATGCTTTCTCGTGGAAAGAGAGAAAAGAAAGAAGCGCGCACACCGAACCGCTGAACAGAGAGGAGAACGTGTCTGTGTTCCATCGGGAACAACCGGTTATGGGATTATTCGTTTATGTATGGTGGCGTTTCGACGATCTCCTGGCGCAGACGAATTTTGTGACGAGAAAGAGATCGGGTACGGCGTATTCCAGGGCCGATTGATCGCGTTCTCGAGAAGAACGACAACACATATTCACGAGCACTTGTAAATTACCTCATAACTTTCGACTACGAGAGAGAGAAAGTGTATGTATCTGTGTGCATGTGTGTGTGTGAGAGAGAGAGAGAGAAAGAGAGAGAACGTGAGAGAACGAGATCGAAAGAGCGTGTGCAAGCAAGAGGGAACGTTTTTGCCGTCGCTGCTGAAACTATACCGTGTTTAACTGTCACAAAATCTGCGAGAGAAACGAAATGAAATGAATTCCCAATAACTAATTAATTACCGCCGCTAAACGAGAGAACGTAAACCTACGGCTACTACTATTAAATTACTTAAAATTACTACCGCTACTTACCGCTATTAACTATTACTAAACTACAAAATTTACTACCACTACTTACTACCGCCATCGATACTACCGCTACACTAACTATTACTACTATTTACTACTGCAACTACTACTACTACTACCATTGTTACTAGCGATTACTACCATTCTCACCGGGTACAACAGCAACAACAACAACAAAGACAACAAACACCACCACCACCACCCCCACCAACGACACCTCTACTATCGCTGCTGCTGCTACTGTTACTATTACTACTATTACTACTACTACTACTACCACTACTACTACTATCACTACTACTACCGCTGCTACTACTACTATTACTACTACTACTACTACTATTACTACTACTATTACTATTACTACTACTACTACTATTACTACTACTACTACTGCTACTACTACTAAACTACTATTACTACGATTACTGTTACTAATAGTATTATTATTACTACTTTTACTAACGCTACGATTACCGAAACGTTTTATTAATGATTACCAAAAAAAAAAAAACCATTGCTACTACTGTTGTTACTACCACTGTAATTGTACGATTAAGGTGAACGAGGAGAATCGGGAGGAGGCATCGATCAATCGATACACACGTGCCCACACACATACACACGCAACACACGTAGAGACAAGGGTGCGAATACACTGGCGAGCAACGCGTGACGTCTTTCAGCGAGAACGACTCTCGTGCAAACGCAACTGACAACGCAACAATATATTCATAATTAGACTGTAGACTCTATGCAATTATGGCAAGAACAGAAAGATTTCTGAAAGTGTCTTATTTTCCGTTGATCGAGATTATGAAACGAGGACAAGCAGATTCTACTGGGTCCGAACATTTTTCTTTTGCCATGAAGATCCACGATCTATTTATAATATTTGCAAAACAGGCGTTGCACCGCAAGGATTGCTCTCGGAAGAAAATGTGGCAAGTTACTCGCTAGTGTATCGAAATCCTGAAACCACACGAGCACAGGAGCTAGACACACGCGAGTCGAACACTTCGAGTCCGCTTCATCGATCTTAACAATAAATAAACGATCGTTGTACGTGTACCCATACGATCGTGTGCGCGTGTATGTGTGTGTGTGTGTGTACGTTTGTGTGTATAGAGAATGTATCGTATGGGTACACGTACCACGTGTACAATGAAACACGCGACACTAGCATACAATGAACACAACTCACACACACAAAACTCACACACACGCGTTACGTATAGAAAAAGACACAAAACGCAGAGGATAACACAAATCGAGCGTGCGTAGCAGAGCGAGTCGGAGTTCTGTAATTATATAGAGACAAAACGGACGAGTTTCGGAAGGGAGAAGAAAATAAATAAAAAAAAAAACACTTGTAACATACTGCCAATCGTAACCGGGGGGTATTTCAAGCGGAAACACACGCGACATACATAGATGTATATAAGGGGGCCGGATCAAGGGAAAGAAACGAAGAATATAGAGGAGAACGAAAGAGAGAGAGGTGTGTGTACGTCATTTTTTTTTTCCGCGGGCGCGTCGTGAAACATACACACACATACGGGACGCATCCACGCGTAGGTGGATGCGTTAATTAATGTCGAGAGAATGGGAATCGAAAGCGGAGTGTTTTTTTGTGCGAGAGCGGCGTGGAAACAATGGAACGAACGTTTCTGAACAAAAAAAAATTATAAAAGAGAATATGGAGATCGAGCGTAACAATCGTTTCACGCTCGCCCTGTCATGTTACGTCTTTTGCGTGCGTGGATCTCGACTGAACGGACATTAAAAGAGCGGAGAACCTGCCTGGAACTGGCGATCAGCCTGTTCCCATCGATTTAGTAGCGAACGACGGGGAGAGACAGCGAGTTAGGCGAACGTATTTATGGTCGACGCGGATCGAGGTTCTCGGCGATTGGTTTCTTTCGATCTTTCATCTTCATTTCTGTCGAGAAAATATTTCGGATTGAAACGAAGGACAAAAAAAAAAAGAACTGCGTGCATAGATCGCCGAGAGTCTCGCGAGCATGGTCGAGTTAGGCGAACGCATTTGTGACCGAGAAGACGGCGGATGCGGATCGAGGTTCTCGGCGATCGAGAAGTGGAAGCTGGCTGCATAAAACTGTGCTTCAACGCGAAATTAACCCATTGCACTCGGCATTATTTTAACTGAAAAATTACACATTTCTTCCGATCTAGAATATCTCCATACTTTATGATTTTTGCAATTTTATGGATATGAAATTGGTACAGTACCTAAATGTTTAGTAATTGATTAGATACCGATATATTTAATAATGTGAACAATATTTTGAAGAATGGTACAGCAATTTTTAGTGGTGCCTCAAAGGGGACAGCCGAGTGCTAAGGGTTAAATCGAAAAGATTTCGAATGTGATCGAACGATTTTAGTACTGGACGTGTTAGATTTTTTAATTACATTGATACAATTTTACGATGGGAGGATCATTGGAAGTTTCATTGTTCGAATTGGCAGATTTTGTTGGGTTTTGTTCAGCCAGTTGAGTTCGGAGGATTTCTGGATCGTTTCGTTGTTCTCTTCGGACGAAGTTCTCGCGTCGAAGCGAAACGAAAGAAAAGCGAACGATGGCGCGACGAACCACCGAGAATCTCGCGAGTCCAGTCGAGGCGTGGTCGTTCTCCCTTAAGTGCTTTATAAACTCTCGTATTTCGTATCGTCGCGTTCAAACACGTCGCTGTAACGAGGATACTTAAGTATAATAAAAACAAATCGAGAAACTGAGAATGAGGTATGTATCTGCTGATTCAGGACCGAAGACGCTCGGTTACACGCCGACGCTTTTCCTTTCGTTCGCGCGAGTACTCTCGTCGTTCTTACCTTTTTTTCGTTTTTTCGTCGAGTTTAACGCGTTGCCGAACTGCATTCTACCCTTCAACGGAAAAAAATTTTCTAAAAACAATCATGAATTATAGAAGAAAGATTATTAGAGCGCGGATCTTCATGCAAAATCTTGTATCTCGATTTTAATAAGTTGACAGTGTTCTCATTATTTTCACTGTTTCGAGCTTCGACTATTAATAACTGTTTCCATGATCTCGATCGACAAATTGTTAATAACATATATATTCATGTTTTCAGCGCACTGGTTCAATCAAATACTACTACTTAAGCAATTTTGCAAATTAACACAAAAATTTTCAACGTTTCGGTCAACTATTTAGACCATTTTCAAGAAAAAAGATTTTTCGTATAATTGCGTCTGTAAAAATGATTAAATTAATATATATTATGTTCAACACAAAAACCAATAATTCCAAATGTTTTAAGTACAAAAGACCACCTACTAGCTAAGTGAATAAACTATTTTAAACATTTTTAAACTCTATGACACATGTTGATTCCATGCTTGTGATGTACAGAATGAGGAAACAGACGTTAGAGTTTGAAGAACACAGAATCAGAAAGCATCGATCAATCAATATTTGGCGGTAAATGTGAATGTGGAAATTCAAAGAACAAGTTTCAACCGTTTGTATACCATATGAAATTATGGTAAACAATTAATTCACATTCAAACTACTTTTCATGTATTTTTAAACCTTAAGTAGATTTTATTTCTTAGAAAAATTCATCATAAGACATTAGTAGTAGTATTTGATCGAAGCAGTGTAACTGAAAACATGAATATATGTTCGACTATTAATATTTGTTACGAATGCATAAACTCACCAGTTCGATTAATAATTCGTTTTAAACTTGACATAAGAATTTTACTGTTCTCTCATGTCTTTTCATGTTCTCTCGGAAAGAACAATGTTGATTAGGTATGCCAGGTAGAATGCGAACGATCAATAACGGCAACGCGTTGGACCGTACGAATGATTTCCGCGAGCTTGGCCCGCGCATGATCAAGTGCTCGATCGCTCTTCGGTTCCAGGGGATCGCGCGTGTTTGGCGATCGTTTGCGACGAACGCGAGCGTGTTTTCGTCGGAGGCCGTAGGCGCGAATGGGGATGGGATATTATTAAACAAACAAACAAACAAAAAAAAAAAAAATGTTTTTCTGTGATAAATCCAAAGAATCTAGCCAGATCGGCGTCGCCGTCGCGCCGATAGACAATTTTCTAGCCTCGGGACGCGTTTGCATCGATGTCAGAGAGTGTGATCCATGGAGAGAACGAGATACGAACGATTGTGTCCTGCGAACAAATGTTTTGAACTGCGTGCGACTGACGAATCTCGAGCGAACGAACAAACGAAAACGAAAAGAATACAACCGGAACGAGTGTATCGTGTTCGAAAACCAAGGGGGTAGAAAGGGGTGTGTCCCATGTTCGCGATCGTGTCCTGTGTACGTGTGAGGCGAAAGGAAGTTAGGGGGGAGGTATCTTTGAAACCTTACAACAAACTCTTTAGCGTCGTAACAGAAGCAAGCATATGACCAAGTTCTTAAACGATGACATTTAGCGCGTAAACGATTTAGCTCTTATCGGAAAACGAGGTGAACAAAAAATGATCTAGCTCTAACTCGAGGAGTACATACGTATAAATGTAATTTATAAACTCTAGTGGTTAAAAACAAACAAACAAACAAAAAAAAAAAGAAACGAAACACGAAAAAACACAACACGCTCGAACGCGGTCGATCGATGCGGACAAAAAAGCGAGGAGACTGCGAATGTTTTCGTCGATGGAACGGTATCCGATCACGGTTGTTTACGGGACTGTAAATTAGAGCGAGAGGAACTATCGAGACGAAGGGTGGAAATTCAGAAGAAGAATCTGGAGGGACGAATTTTTTTTCGGATCGAAAATGGCCGAGGATCGACCGGAAACCGTCCCGACATGCCGCCGGCCAAGCGTTCTCCCGGGACCGGAAGTCATCGTGTTCACCGAGAATCGAGGACGCTTCATTCTCGAGATGATTCCCGGGATCGAGTCGGACTAGAACATCGAGGAATCGACCAAGAGGAAGAAGAAGTTCTTTCGTTGAAGAAGTCTTTCGTCTCGTTTGCTCGTCGTGGATCAGAGACCGATCGTACAATGCACGGAAAGTA
Organism: Lasioglossum morio; assembly: GCA_916610235.2. NCBI lineage: Eukaryota > Metazoa > Arthropoda > Insecta > Hymenoptera > Halictidae > Lasioglossum > Lasioglossum morio. Next base: position 3,407,381 of record OU744323.1, read on the forward strand.
TAGTGAACGTTGAACCGCCAACGAATAACCGCGAGTGTTCTCTCGCGACGCGCCGGATTCGATCTCGACCGGTCCTCGGATATATATATATACATGTATGTATATGTATATATATCGGAAACGGGACTTCGAAGAATCGTTTCTCGAACCGAATCCAATGTGCGGTTTCATTACTTGCATTTATTTATAATGATAACGATATTGGGGGCAGGAGAAATGAGGAGGATCGAAGCGGATTCAAGGAGTGAAACACACACGAGGTCGCCGTAAAAATGGAGTAACACACTACGATTAAGAGTTTTTCTACTTATCTATACATATTATATATATAAATACATATACATATATAAATAATATACATATACGTATAAATATGTACACGTAAAAGACACGCCGGTATATGCATCCGATATTTATGTATTTATGCATATATGCAGGGCGGCCTGGGCTTTCGCGGCCGAACGCTGTCCATCGATCTGAATCAGAACGGAATGTCATGTAAATGTGGCTCTTTCCAAGGTTCGTTTGCAAATTCTAACAAAAACGTTGCCGTGTGTAAAACAACTATCAAAATCTTGAATAATCTGCGGATTTTTATCAGAAAAATCGATTGATCAGATTCATAAAAACGTATAAAGGAATTTATGGATTTTAATGATGCTAGTAATTCCTTATTATTTCATTAGAATTTCTGTTACTCAGAATAACTGATAAAAATTGAATAAACTACCCTGTACCTATTGAAATTGTTAAATTATGTTACCGAGGGTGAGGTTTATAATTAAAGTTTTTAAAAAGTCCTCAGACTTATTCCAAATATTATGGAATAATTAGATAATGTGTTCAAGGAAGTGTCCCTATCCATTATTTCGTTGTTCGATTCCAATTAAGTTCATATTAATCAAGCTTGAAAAGACCCACGTTCGAATACCATTCTTCTGGCCGAATATACGGACGAGGTTCGGCCGCAAAACGCCGGGACACCCTGTATATGTATATATATATGAGTACGTGTGTGTATATGTATAAATATATAAGATAGAAGCTGGGTACGAACGAATAATAACGAGACCGTAATAATATTCACGCCGAGACTCGCCCTGTCGATAATAAACGATTTGCAACGCGAATAACGAACGAAAGACAGCTGGAAAAAAAACGAGAAAAGGGGGCGACGAAGGATGGAAGAGGGAAGAAATAAGGGAGGAATAAATATGAGAAATAAACTTCGTCACTAGATCTCTCGGCTCGTCGACGAGCCGGAGCTCCGTAGAGTTTCATACTTTTGCAAATAATCGAAATCTCGTCGATACACTAATTACACCGATATCTCTCTCTCTCTCTCTCTCTCTCTCTCTCTCTCTCTCTCTCTCTGCGTAGGACAAATGTAGGGTAGGAGGGGCTCGAAGGGTAGATCCATGGATCCGAGGTTTTTATCTTTACTTTCGTCTTCGAACAGGCTCAAACACAAGTATAATCGAGGCTGATGGCACCGCGACGACTTTCGAACGAGCATCGCGAGATCGACACCGAATTGTCGATAGATCGTCCGATCGAGAACAGAGCGTGATTTTTGCGCGAATCGACGCGTCGTGTTCTGTACAGACAAAAAGGATAAACTTTGCGTGCGGATCGAGATCAAGGAAATACGCGACGGATCCGTTTAAACAAGAGTTGCCTTAATATTAAACAAAAAAACATGTTCACGAGACTAGCATTGCGCAGCCGAGAGGACAGGTCGATCATTCGTTAGGTCACTGTCACGATCGAGATCGATCTCTTCAGGCTGTTCGGAAACGAGATCGCAGAATTGATGGATTCGTGCTCTGTTCCTCGCGAATTCAGTTTCTCTGTTAACTATTCATTGTAAAAGCGATTAAATGGAAGCCACGCGCAGTTTTTTGTTTGTATGTTTCTTTTTTTTCTATTAAAATGCAGATAATCCTGGTCGTGTGTCCAGTTCTAATAATAAGGTGGTTTACAATTGTGCTTGTATCTATGTTCGATTTCTACCGTTGTATAAAAATATAAATGTGTGTAGATCTAAACGTGTCACTTGTCCATTAAGTCTAATTTCTACCACAATCATTCTTGAACTGAACGATTTCAATTTGTTCGACAAGTACAGCTCGAATCAACGATTTAATTAGAGGGGGGCACGGTTCGCGAAGAGGAGCGTGAGAGATCGAAAGGAATGTGGGAGAATGAACAAGTGAAATCAGTATAAAACATGAAACGAGAAGAGACATCGATCGCGCAACTTCCAGGCAACAATTCCGACAGACTGCTGGAGGTTTTATGCGAACTTTCAACTACGATTTGATTTCCCGTAGAGACAGCTCATAGGGACGAACAATTTCCTAGCACTCGAATCTCTTGAACTTTGCAACTCGCAATCCTTTGAACCTGTAGGCACAGAAAAAATGCGCAGTTTACTTGTTTTTCGAGAGAGTCCGCGAATTGAAGTGCAAATGAGGATAAATGCGAGAGAGAATGAGAACGAATGCGTGTGAGGGCGAATGATCCAGAGTCCAGAGAAGCCGGGACAATGGCGGTCGAGAGAGAGAGAGAGCAAGAGAGAGAGAAAGAGAGAGAGAGAGAGAGGGATATATAATTCCGTAGACCCGTTTAATAGTCGCGCGTACCGTTGTTATATACGTTGTGTAAAGAGGGAGAGAAAACAAGTGGTAAAATCCCATTGAAAGCTTTAACTTTGACTAAACTAACTTTAAAAAGGGTATAATAGGGGTGTAACGCAAGCGAGTGCTGCTGCCAGTTGCGTGAATGGCGGACGATTGCCGAATTGACTTTGCGCGAGACTGTCGCCGACGATCGAGTCGGGAATCGATTCTGTTCGAGTACGATCCACAACGAAGGTGCGAACGATATGTACGGTGCATAAATATCGCCACCAGAATCTCTGACCTGAAGAATACAATGACGAATAAATATATGTTCACCGTGGAACAGTGTTTCTTCTTTCGACGATTTTACGAGGTCGAACGCATAACGATTTTTACGTATTCGGAAACTGAGAAACGATGAAAGAACATCCGGAAATTCCGGTGATGCGAACGATTATGCATCGACAGTGCAATCTACCTCCGAATGCGCCTCCCGATTCGATTCCCCTTTTGACCTGTTGCCATTCTGCACAACCGCGATAATTGAAAAGTTTCTTCCCTCGAAAATTTCGTACGTTTCGTTGATTACTATCGAGAAAAAGCGATGAAAGAGCGTAGATTCTGTATTGGAATTGTTATCACAAGTCTGACTCGATTATGGCAACGGAATTCGAATATCATGGAAAACGGTGACCGGTTCGCGCAATATCCCGGCAATCTTCGCGTTACTGTACACTTACTGTATATTACTTATACATATATACATAAATATATACATATATACATATACATAGACGTATGCATACGTGAAAATGCAGAAGGAACACTTGTTTTTCTCGGGGCGAGAGAGAGAGAGAGAGAGAGAGAGAGAGAGAGAGAGAGAGAGAGAGAGAGAGAAAACAGGTCCAGCGCAGATTCTACCTTTATACGTATTCCACCTGTCCGCGCCACGTCGAGAACGCGAACAGGATCGATAAGAGTGATAACGACGTTTAACCTGATAACCAGGAGACGTGAATTCAATGAAATTGCTGGATCGAAGGATTTAGCCCTTTGAAACTTGGAAATAACGAAAAGCATTGACATTATTCGTGAATCTTTTGTTCGGTATTTATAATTAAATTTACACAAAAGATCAAGAAAACAAGTCGTCTCTACGTGGACATTCAAAGGGTTAAACACATCTCTCTTGCATCTGAATGAAATTCTTTTACAATTTTCTGAAGCTACTCTGTGATCGATATTGATCCAGTTTATAAAGTGCTGCTGTAAAATCAAACTTCGACCGAATCGTCTGCAACCGGTAGTCAGACTGGACTCAGATTCTGCCGTCCGAGGGTGAATTATCTTATTGGATGTCTGAGATTATCTTGCTTGACGTTGAAAGATGCGAGATTTAACTTGGTTAGCGGGTTAAACGATGCAGAAACACGCGGCGTGCGATCATTGATCTGCGAGCGATGGTGTATGCGGTCGTTTTGCGAAAACCTGGGCCCAGAATCGGCGATCGGCGATAACGGAATCCTCGTTTCCGAGGTTCGCAGGCTTGCCGTGACGCAGACGTTCGATTGTATTAATTCCTTGTTCTCTCCGCACGCGAGAACAGAATGTTTTTCTCCGCATCTGCCAGCGAGGCCCTCGCGCGCCGCGAGAAGGGATGCGAATAACGAAACGAACAAAAACGAAAAAAAATGGAGAAACAAACAAAACTAATAACAAAAAACGATACAACTCTCGATTTATTCATTGAATCTACGAAATAACGAAAGAATACGAAAACTACAAAAAACGACCGGTTCGGTGTCGAGCGTGAATGTAAGAGCGAAAGCGAGACGCGAGCGAGAACGATTATAGAACGAGAGTACACGACCGTAAACATGATGCATCATTACTTATGTATTATGCAGTAAAAACGAGAGAGAAGATACCTACCTTATATATATATATAAATATATAAATATTATATATACATATATGAGCGTATACCATGTATGTATATATACATATATACATAGCTAGTTCAATTTGCAAATTAGTGTGTATCGTCGCTTCGAAATGCCCAGTCATTACTCGCCAGAATCCAAAAACCCAACAACCGATTTCAAGTTCATTCTTTTTTTAAGGAAAACCAATAAAATAATGTGTTAAAATAATCGATGTTCTGTTTTCTTCTGGGTGGGTATGCACCTTGTAGTCATCCAATTTTTACAAGCTTTCCAAATTCTTTAAGCTTCCTTTATTTCATATTCTTTATATTTATATTTCCAAATTCTTTAAGCTTCCTTTATTCCATATTCTTTGTATTTATATTTCCAAATTCTTTAAGCTTCCTTTATTACATATTCTTTGTATTTATATTTCCAAATTCTTTAAGCTTCCTTTATTCCATATTCTTTATATTTATATTTCCAAATTCTTTAAGTTATCCTATACATTTAGTTTCTTGAATTATTGGGATAGATCACTAGAAAATTTCATTGCGTGCGTAGAATTTGAAAATAGCGCCGCCAGCTGTGAATTAAACGTTTCTAGAATCGATCTGTGGGAACAGAAATTGCTGATTGCGCTTCTTCAATTTTTCAACTCGATCATTTTAATGATTCTTTCAAAGGCTAAGTGCCTCTATGAGGAGTATACATAATTTTTCGTGTCTTTAACGGGTGCTTAAAACTGACAATACTTCATAATCCCGTTTCCACGGACACGTACCTTTCAAGCTGCAAGCTCGTGCAGTTCGCCAGCTACCGTTCCATTTCGGTAGAGTCCGCTATCGTACTCGAGCATTTTCCACAGAGTCGGTAATTCAGAATCGTGGAAAATTTCCATAAAATTCTTTTCGCTATCAGAGATACGACGCACCAATGTAGATATTGCTTTATTTTCAGCCTTACAGCTAAGAAAATTGGATTTGGTTTACATTAACCTATTTATACAAAACTATCTTATTTCACACATTCGTTCCATACCTTCTCTCATTCATTTCTATATCTCACACATTCCTACCCTGTTCTACTCTTTTACTACCCTAATTATCACTAACCCGCTTAATTCTATACTTATTGCTTCCCTCCCCATTCCTTAATTTTTGAATTTTTTTGTTTGCTATTCTCTTTGGTTTATTTATGCTCTCTTTTCTCTTTTTTTCCTCAACTTCTCCAACCACTCTTCAACCTTTCTATCTTTTCTCCCGCTCACTACATCCTCGAGCCTGATCATTTCCCTCATTATCCTGCAATCCCTTGACGACGCATCAATGTTCACAGGTAACAATTAAAATGTGAATTATTATTACGAACCCTACAAATTTTCAATCCTTATGAAGCCGTGGTTCATCCGAATTGGTAAACCTCAAAGAAATGAAAATTATGGCATTCTTATCTAATTTTCATCTTACAACAAGAACTCCCTACTTCCAGGGAGATTCCAGATTCTTAAAATCAAGAATTTTGAAAAATATTTTCCTAAAGATCCTAAAAGAACTGTACAAACCGAAATTATTACAAAGCCTTTATTTTACTTGGTAAATACATTGAAAATGATCTTGGTTCTTCAGAAAACAGCGGCGTTGCAGCAAACTTCTTTCTCCATCCGTTAATAACCCTCGCTCGACCAAGTGATGTCGTAATCAGGATACTTCTTTTTCAAGATTCCAACGGATACCTCGTGGTCCGCCGGTCCAAAGCCCTGGAAAATTAATTGTATTGTCTCGGTAAACTACATCCGTTTCATTAGCAACACTTGCTGAGCTTTCCTCGAAGAAACGCGTTTGCGGACTTTTAAAGTGATTCTTGATCCGCAGCGAGGAAAGACGAGACCCGAGGCGTTTGAATTTCCTTCCCACGAGTCGCGTGTCGGTGGCTCGCTTTACAGTTTACAATTCTCGGAAATTTATGAAACCCTTTAACGCAGTCTCGTGAACCGTTCTGAGAAATCGCGGATACTTTAAGAGCACACGCCGTTCGAGTCGATTGTTTAATTTGTATATTTTAAAAGCATAAAAATCTAATGAGAAAATTACGAGAAGAAATTGTAAGTACGGTAAAAGTAGCATCAGTAAAAAGAAAATTCATGAAAACTGTTAGATTTTCCAGCGTTTACACGAGACCGCCCTCTTAATGGGAGCAGAGGGATCGAGTTTGATTTACAATGCTAATTGGTTAGAACCGTGAACTTTTGCACGATCAACCAAAGTTTGCCTCGCAAACAGAATTTCGAAGGGAATCCGATCTCATCTCGCCTCCGCCCTTCCAATCACTATCTAATTTCGATCCGGACCCGACTTTTCCACTCGAGTTAACAGTCGATCGATATTTTATCAATGCCGAGCAACGCTCACGCCCAGGGAGATTTTTCAAACTTCGGATATTTAAAGTTTAATTGGCATCGGACGATAATTGAATCGGTAAAATCCTGCGGGAGCTCGCGATGATTACTACGGACAATGCCACTGGATCTTTCAATTAATAATATCGCGACGATTCGCGGCGCTCGTTGATTACGCGAGGATAAACAGAGGACTCGAAACAATTAATTACTTTCGGATCTTATCCACTGGGATTTTCTATCGAGCGAGAGAATCTTTCAGGCCAATTCAGGCCATCGTTTAATATATTGTTCAACTATTTCATTGATTTCTTTTAGATCGTTCCCTTAATTATTAACATACGTGTCTATTGGGTTGTTGTTCGATTTTAATATGCAAATGTTATGAAACAGCTTGATCAAAATATACTATTACTGTAGCATCGTTGTTTTTGTCGGGTCCTAACATCGGGGCTTGCCACCATATTATAACTTTTTTAAACAAATGTAATCTGCGAGTCTAGGTGTTATCCTATTGTTATAATGTTATTTCACAGATCTTTATATTTTTGTTTCTTTTTTTTTGTGATAACACCTCTCGTTATGTATTGTATACTGCTTTTTTTCTTCTTTTCTCTTCCTGTATGTCTGTATATTTATATCCAATGTTGTAATAAATCTTTTTTAACACTTTACCGAGCGGAAGCCTATTAATAGGATTTTCAATAAATCTGCTGTACCAAACAAAAGCATAGAAATTTTCTTTGACATTGCAATCTTAAATGAAACTATTAGACGACGTTATTGAGCCTGACTTAGTTAATTCATGCTAAATGCTAAATGAAAATTTAGCCATGTACCATACATTTTTCAAAAATATACAATAATCACCGGTTGGTAATGTGTTAAGATTTCCAATAAAAAAAGAAACTGTAGCATCGTAAATTCATCACAACCCTCGCCGAGGCTAGACTTAAGTTTTAGGATTCACGATTGTACCTAGAACGCGTGATTTTCAGGAACCGAGGCCTGCGTGGGCCATAAAAGGGAAAGCGTTTGGGTCTTTTTTGGGAAAGCTAGAGGGGATGGAAGGGCCGACTGAAAATTACCGACGAGGGAGGCCAAAGTTGTTCTGCACGTCGAAGCGAGCGGTACGAATTGTGACGAGTCGAAGCTGTACTTATTTATTTAACGCGTGTATTTGTTTTCTTTAAGTTTCCATTAAAATTGTTTTGTTCGTAATCTCGAATTTATTAAATCTCACATTACAGTTTACTGATTTGTTTTCTTTAAGTTTCCATTAAAATTGATTTGTTCCTAATCTCGAATTTATTAAATCTCACATTACAGTTTACTGATTTGTTTTCTTTAAGTTTCCATTAAAATTGTTTTGTTCCTAATCTCGAATTTATTAAATCTCACATTGCAGTTTACTGATTTGTTTTCTTTAAGTTTCCATTAAAATTGTTTTGTTCCTAATCTCGAATTTATTAAATCCCACATTACAGTTTACTGGTTTATCTTATAAGCAAGTCGCAAGTCAGACTCGGTTCATTTCTAGACACCTGATAGCGTTCGCTTATCTAACGTTAGCATAGCAGATCTCAGTTGTCGAGGCTCAACATTCACCAGAGTGTTTGCCAAAGGTCTCGTGGAATCCATGGGCCAGTGTCAATAATCGATTGGATCGATGAGGCTCATTAGTGGGCGATTAATTCCGTGATTTACCTGGGAATAACCATAGACTTTGATGGTCCTCTCGTCAGGGTTGTGCTCAATTCTTCCACCACCCACGCACTTAGCTTTCAACGAGCTGTGCGGCTTCAGCTGCTCGCAGGTCTCATCGAAGATATCCGCTGAAACAAATAAAGTCCTCGATTCACCTTTGACCGAACTATTCAATTAGATTACAAGATATATCAATCTGTGAGATAAGGGCATCTTGGATTGCCCACTGAATCTCAAATCGGTCAGAGACATTTTTATATCGAATGTCAGGTTGTAATAGTTCGAATGTAATTTTCGATCGAGATTTAAGAAAATGTGAAAATAATGAATCGTGAAAAGAAAATAATTTGTAGCGAGATTAATCGGAATTAATAAAATGTAAATTATCAAATTCTCCACTGTTGAAATTTTTTTCATCTTTATTTTTATAGTACTATACACATCAGTCATTTTTGATGGTCGGTAGGTTCAGTGTTGAAGGAACGTTGTGCGGTAGAGAACACGAAGTAGTTATTTATTTATCTATGGTTTATTTATGGTTTATTTTAATGTGGTCACATTAACAGCTAGGTCATTAGCGACCACATGGTTTACGTGGAGGATTCTTCGTGTATATTGTACAACGAGAACCTGTTTTAGACATTAACACACACAGGATTGTTTTTATATTATTTATCATGTACCTACATATACTATGTATGCACAAAAGCAAAAATAAATGACCAACATTGTGTGAAAGAAATTCATTTGTATTTATTTCATTCCTGCAAGTCGATCTAATATCCTGAAACACTTCCTTTTCTTTCATGGCTGCTTCCTTTCAGTGCTATTCCTTTGTCTGACTTTCCATATGTTTGAAATTATATTCCTTCGTTACTGCGAGTTGTACTACTTATTTGGAATAGCGAAAATTCCAAAAGTAACCATGTCTGACTTGTCGTTGAGTTGTAATACTGAATTTCCGAAAATTTTTGGCCGTCTGATTTATGGTTGACTTGTACTACTTCTCAATTTGCGAAAATTTTTGAATTTTTCTAAAACTGGGAAGTAGTACAAGTCAACCATAAATCAGACGGCCGAAAATTTTCGGAAATTCAGTAGTGCAACTCAACGACAAGTCAGACGACCGAAAATTTTCGAAAATGTTGAAAATTGAACTTTTTATTAGGAGAACATGATGTCGAAGGAGATATCCGGAATTCAGTAGTACAAGTCAACGTCGCTTAGGGAAGAAAGTAGGGAAGGAAGAACACATTAATTGTTGTAAGTAATATTCTTTATTTTTCTTTATTTTTCATAAATTACAAATGTAATTTTGTAATTTATATACATGCCTCTTGTTTTCTAAATATATATCTAATATATGTGTAATATATATAATTGTATTACAGTAATGAACACTTCAAAACACTTCAATAATGAAAATGAAAACACCACTTCAAAAATGTCGTTGCACGTTGTGTTGAAACCATTACATAGACTGCGCGCCCTGTACGAAGCGCAGAAGCCCACAATAACGGCGTGGGTTACAAAGAATGAGAGAGAGAGAGAGAGAGAGAGAGAGAGAGAGAGAGAGAGAGAGAGAGAGAGAGAGATAGAGAGAGAGCGCTATAGATCCCGGCGGGGTAAGAAATTATTTTTCACCGTTTATTCTCCATCTAAATTTTCGCGTCGACTTTCAACTTTCATAACATCGACTTTCGTTGGATCAGAAAATTGTTACCCTCAGCAAAGAAGTTTCACTTCAAAAAAGTTGTATCTAAATTGCAACTGTACTGTAACACTAATTTCTTTTCTAATTTCAACAACCTATTTTTCTCAAGAACGTACAAAATCCACAGTCTGTTTATAAAAATCACAAACGATATGTACCCAACTGAAGAGATTTGATTAAATCATTTCGAATGGAGAGCTCTCTGTACATGCAATAATCATAAAATAGTCAATGGAAAACCGGTGGTGGTGCGTTCAGCGTTGAAAATCCAGAGACCCAGCTGGAAAGTAAAACTGCATGATATTCCGCAAACAAAACCGATCTCCTTTCACCGGCAAAAAATATATTCCGCTTTTAATGGAACAAACGGAACAAACGCGACTGGTCGAAACGATACCGTCCGCGATACCGTTTGGAAAACGCTGAGCGAGAAGCATTTTCGCCGCATATTTGTCCGATCGATTAGTTCGAGCGGTCCCTCCTCTTTCGCCGAAGATAAAAATCCCCGAAGTTACCATACGATTAATTAGAGCGACTTGCAGGCATCTTGCGAAACAGCTCGCTTAGAAATTCTCGCGCGAAATACGCGTAGTCGTTACTCGAAACTTCGGCGCATCCAATCTGCTCAAACTTTTTATTCGATACGCCTGATACGTTCATAGTGGTCAGACGAGGGGAGGGTGGAGAATAGCGTGGTAGAAGGGGAATATAAAGTGGCGGGACATTTTAATCTGGCAATTCTGGCCCTTTCTTTTGTTTAAGGGCGGTGGGGAAATCCTCTTACAGACACCCTCTCCTTCTACGGCAAAGAACAGGCGTGGTTGGAGATCATGCAATACCCCCACCATCAAGTAATGCGAATAGCGGCTCGATGGTGGGGGTAACATGACATATTAGGTGGAGAGAAAGGTCTTCGAAGACCTGGGCGGTGGGGGTTTAGTGAGTATGGCGATAGAATAGTTTCCCCTAATAACATCCGAGGGGGGAGCCGAGCCACACACTACCCTCCCCGAACAACATCGTAGGGGAGGGTGTCCGTAAGAGGATTCCCCCACCGCCCTTAAACCAAAAAAAAAGAAAAGAAAAAGACACCCTCTCCTTCTGTGGTTGGAGAGGGTAGTGTGGGGCTCGGTTCTCCCCTCGGATGACGTTTGGGGAGATCATATTGCCTTCCACCTTTGCCATAAACACTAAACCCCCACCGCCCAGGGGCCTTCCCGGTCCCTGTTTACACACTTTTCATTTCAACCCCCGCTCTCCGTTATCCGCATGGAGAGAGGGTTGACTCAATATTACATGGAAATTCTAGCCCAGACAGCCTCAACGTATGTCAGGGCCAGGCGCTGACATCTGAAATTCGACGGATTCGCGATACCTTTGCGTGCAAAGCTGATACTCTTAACCTTTAGGCAATCTCTGCAACGCCGAAATGCAACGGTACCTTCAAAGGATTCGAAATGCCTGCAGAGGATCTAGGTGCACGGTAGTGCATCAGCCAAGTTCTCGCACTACCTCCTTTTACACGAAACAACTTAGCCGGTTTTTAGAAGCTTTTAACTCGGAACTGGAGGCAGATGGAGAGATGTAATTTCGTAGACTTGTTAAATGCTATCAGGTCTGAATATTGACAAAACATTAATCTTCCAACATTAGTAGGTTCCGAGATATAGGTCCACAAAAATCGTTAAATTGGTCACTGACTGACTGATGATTGACTCACTGACAGATCATCAAAACCTTTTGGGTACTTCCCATTGACCTACAATCTTGAAATTTGGTACATAGGTCCACCATAACAAACCATCAAAGGAATAATTATCAAAGTTTGAAATTTTACACCACAAAAAAAAAGATAATAATGGCTGTATCTCGGGAACGGTGCGTCCTACCGCAAAAATAACGAAATTTTCAAAAGGCTTTACCCGAAGCATATAGGGTATGCCCAACCACATGACGTATGTAGTCTTTTGAATTTTTCAACAAAAAAAAAAAGTAATAATAATAAGGCTCAACCGAAATTATATATATAATTAATATATTATTATACATTATTCTTTGCAATATATATTCAACAAACATTGATGAAATCCCAATAAAAACATCCTGTAAAGCAAGTTCGTTAGCTTAGAAATACCTGTTGCAATACTGAAAAAATGCGTTTGTAAAAATTAGTTTAAAAGAACGCTATTTATTTTTTAAAAAGATACATGGAGAGCTAAATTGTTCAAACTTGGCCGTTACTTTTTAAACCAATGGACATAAAAGGTGTTAGGTAGCGGCCAAGTTTGAATAATTTAGCTCTCCATGTATCTGTTTAAAAATTAAATAGCGTTCTTTTAAACTAATTTTTACAAACATATTTTTTTCAGTATTGCAAGAGGTGTCTCTTTTTACGGCCATAGAGAACTTGGCACCTGTTTACAGGATGTTTCTGTTGGGTCGATTTTTCTCAATTTAACGGACCCTCTCTTATTCTCTTTCGACTGCTATCTCCGTATTTGACGCGAAAAAAAATTTTTCACTTCTCCCATTCTGTTCCCTGAGTAATGGGAACTCTGTGCAGTTGTTTCAAAGTCGTGTGCAAAGCAGCTGGGTCACAGTCATCGATTCCCGGCGCGTCACTTCCGGCAGAAGTCGAGGCTTTCTTCGGAAGTTGGCGTCGCGACGTTTGTTCGCGAGCTCGACGCTCCGGGACACGCAGACATCTCATTATCGGCTGTTCGCGGACGATCGCGAACCTCCGCGACTTTGAATAAACTCGGCCGCGAATGCGATTGTCAAACTTCCCGTGAATGCTTGTGCACGTTTGCACCAAATCAACGGGAAACTTGTGCGAGTGCCAAACCTCGCGAGCTACGCTCGGCATTCGCCTCGAACAGGTTTACGTGACTTCTTTGCCGTTCCGCGGATTAAAATGTTAGCCCCGGTGTGCTCGAATTTGTCAGCGTCCTGATTTACTAGCCTGATTTACGCCCGCAAAAGAAAAATTGTTCGCATGGATTGCCAGTGGCGGAAGACGTTAAAATTGATTCTCTATAAATATAATCCGACGCATATATAAAATCCGCACTGTAATGATTACTTTTATCATTCGCTAAATTAATTTTGGATGATTAATTATGATTTTGGAAACCACGTTTCGTCCCGAGTTTGTCAGAAGGACTCGTCAGCAAGGCTATTCTGACAGACTCTGCCTTGTACGTGTGGTAATTCGTGATGTTTTTTTACCTGTGTATTATGACAGATTCGTTGTTCACGACAGCTTGAAATTGAATGAATCGTCGTATTTCTTGTTACATCGATCGTAACTTTTTTTTAGGGGGGAACATTTATTATTAACTGATTTATAGGGAAGTTATTGTAATTACCCCGAAAATCGAAAATCGAATTTTTAGCAGATCTTCACGTTTCATGGTCATTGGAGTCATTTTAGACTATTTTTATCAAAATGTCGGTATGTGCGTGTGTGCGTATGTCCGTTTCTATGGTATCAAATTTTTCGTTAACGTTTTCTGAAAAAGTAACAACGCGATAAGAATAATGAATGATGCAATGGATGTGCCCCGCTGTAACTTAGAGCTGATTAGATTTTGGTCCATTTTGGTCAAGTAGTTTTTTAGTTTTTTAGTTTTTTTCGAAAGGAGTTGATTCAACATTGCAATTTATACGAGAGGCGTATCCACCGAAGAAGGAAACGTAACTATATACATATATATATAGATATAGATATATTTAAAACAAAAAAATTTTTTTTTCTTGAAAAATTCAAGAGACTATATACGTCACGTGGTTGGGCATACTCTATATGCCCAATACAGTGTTATAATCACTTTCCCTGAAAACATAGAATCTTCTTAAAACGTACACTACATAATGATAATAATATACTGCAACTAACGACTCGGGAAGTTCTTTGTGTGGTTCGTGGAGAGTCACACACAAAATAAATAAGCATTAATAGCTGTAGGCCCCACTAGCAATGCGTACCACTAACCCTCTCGCAAGAGCAGTCCTACCCGTGAGCTACAACAACCCTACTCGCGAAGCGAGCGAGCAACAACCCCCCTCTAGTTTTGTTTCTGATTTGTGGGAGAACCTTCTTCATCGTGAACAAGGCTTCTAATCAGTTTATGGCTGATTTTAATGATGTTTCATAAAAATGCAAGGCGATGTGTTGATTGGGTATTGCCGAACGTTGCATTTCCCGTTCAACACACTCTCGATGACTCGTCATCCTCCACGGCTGACTCGAGCAGCCTTCGGGTAGAAGAAGAGAGACAAAGAATAGAGTAATCGATATTACTCTAGTGGAGAGACCCTTGCGATCGAGACACGCACTGATCAAAAATGTTCGCGGCAATAGTTACCGTAACTTTGTCAATGAAAATCGCACGATACTCTACCTGAACTGATTTTGAAGATCGATGCCTGTACCTTAATGCGCCGTGATTGAATTTTCCCGAAGCAGTCACGTTAAAGCGAGAAAAATTGTTTAAACTCCGTCAAGCCGGTCGACTCGGTAAAACTGTTTCGAGGAAGTCTTCCCCTCCGTGTTTCCGCGTAAAGGGTCCCTTGAAAATAATTCAATTCGGGGAGGCAGAAGTTTCGTTCGTTCGAACAAGTTAGGGTGTGATTTTTTTTTCCACGAAGTTGTAATGGTTTTATCGGGGATTTTCGGTGAGAGTTTAGTGTTCCTTCGTTGTTATCGTTGAACATACAATAGCGGAGTGTCTCGAACGATCTAGGACAGCCGACGATGATTGCCAGAATTTCTCCTGGTAATATTTCACACGGTAATCGAACGCTAGCCAGGTCCCTCGGTGAAGGATCGTCGGAAAGGGTGTGCAAAATGGCTGAAAGTTCCAGCAACGTGACCGGGGTCGCACAGCGAATTTCTCCGAATTCTTTTCTACAGGGAACACAGAATGAAAGTCCTTTTTACGAGCCGCGATTCCTTAAGCAAGAAGGACTGCCGCGAAATAAAGATTGCGGAGAGCAAACGAACTTCGCGAAACGTTCGTAGCGTTAAGCTGCAACTTTAATTCGAGGAATGTCGAGAGGAAAGGGGAGAGAGAGATTACGCGAACGACTGTACCGACAAGATTTTACTAAAGCAGCCCCAAAAGGAGGGAACACGTGATCTATTGTTAGACGCCTTTGTGCGAACGAGCAGGATCTTGGTCGGCAGTCGTCCGCATCCTTGACATATCTGTGTGAGACCAGGGCCGTTCGAGACTCTTCGTGAAACGTTGTCGCTCGATTAACCGATTTGAATGTCTCCTTCTTCCAGGAACAGGAGGAAAGATAGTCTTCCGGTGGAAAACACTTTTAAATGCATGGATCGGGTGCGCGCTCCATTATTTAATCACTGTTCCCAGCTGCTCAATCTCTTGAAATCCGCTGGATTTTTAATCATTTTTATTTAGACTATTCTTATATCTTTCCACAATTATTAAATTTTATTCAAATTTTTACTACAATAGTTTAATCAAATTCCCTCTATATTTTCATAAAATAAAATTCCGGTTGAATTATTTTTACTACGACTATACTTGTATCTTCATAATTGTTATCAGTATGTACTAAATTTTCCTTTTCTCAAATATTTACTACAATAATTTAATCAAATCCCCTCTATATTTTTATAAAAATAAGATACCGGTTGAATTATTTTTACTACGACTATACTTGTATCTTCATAATTGTTATCAGTATGTACTACATTTTCCTTTTCTCAAATTTTTACTACAATAATTTAATCAAATCCTCTCTATATTTTCATAAAATAAAATTCCGGTTGAATTATTTATACTACGACCATTCTTGTATCTTTATAATTGTTATCAGTATGTACTACATTTTCCTTTTTTCAAATTTTTACTACAATAATTTAATCAAATCCTCTCTATATTTTCATAAAATAAAATTCCAGTTGAATTATTTTTACCACGACTATACTTGTATCTTTATAATTGTTATCAGTATGTACTACATTTTCCTTTTTTCAAATTTTTACTACAATAATTTAATCAAATCCTCTCTATATTTTCATAAAATAAAATTCCAGTTGAATTATTTTTACCACGACTATACTTGTATCTTCATAATTGTTATCAGTATGTACTAAATTTTCCTTTTCTCAAATATTTACTACAATAATTTAATCAAATCCCCTCTATATTTTTATAAAAATAAGATACCGGTTGAATTATTTTTACTACGACTATACTTGTATCTTCATAATTGTTATCAGTATGTACTACATTTTCCTTTTCTCAAATTTTTACTACAATAATTTAATCAAATCCTCTCTATATTTTCATAAAATAAAATTCCGGTTGAATTATTTATACTACGACCATTCTTGTATCTTTATAATTGTTATCAGTATGTACTACATTTTCCTTTTTTCAAATTTTTACTACAATAATTTAATCAAATCCTCTCTATATTTTCATAAAATAAAATTCCGGTTGAATTATTTATACTACGACCATTCTTGTATCTTTATAATTGTTATCAGTATATACTACATTTTCCTTTTTTCAAATATTTACTACAATAATTTAATCAAATCCTCTCTATATTTTCATAAAATAAAATTCCAGTTGAATTATTTTTACCACGACTATACTTGTATCTTCATAATTGTTATCAGTATGTACGACATTTTCCTTTTTTCAAATTTTTACTACAATAATTTAATCAAATCCTCTCTATATTTTCATAAAATAAAATTCCAGTTGAATTATTTATACTGCGAATATACTTGTATCTTAATAATTGTTATCAGTATGTACAATTTTCCTTTACTCAAATTTTTACTACAATAATTTAATCAAATGCCCTCTTTTTCAAGTTTTCCAAAAAAAATTCTTTCAGTTGAATAATCACACACCTATCCCCGTTTTCCCAATAACTTGGACTTCAATCTCGCATTTCGCCCACAGCAAAGTTCGTCGATGCGACTGTCGCAGTTGAAAAATTTACGAATACCACGAGGACACAAAGAAACGTATCGCGGATGCAACGGCGAGTCAGAAGCGTAATAAGAATCCTGTTGTCGGCGACGACGGCAAATTACGAACGGTTCCAGCCATGGTTATTAGGGGACGGCTCCTTCTCTCGGTTTCTTTTCCAGCATCGTCGGGAGCGTCTTGTCTGTTCGCAAATTTATTTTGCAGCGAAGAAAACGTCGGATATCTCGAAATTATCCGTGACAAGGATTCAAGGAAAATAACTCGTCTTCTACCGGTTGGTTCTGTTCCGGTAATTGAACGATTGCGCGAGCACCGAGCGCTACAAAAGAATTCTACGCTCCACGATTTCTATTCGATTCGGTCACGTGACGGTCCTTGCTTCGGGAATGATTCGGAACACGCGATTCAACCACTTCGAACAATTACACGGATTCCCGTTTCGAGATTAGCCAGTTTGGACGAGATGGAAGCGTCCACTCTGGCACTTGTTCTTTCGTTCCTCTGTCCGACCTTTACAGAATTCTCTCCGTAACTGTTAGAAACGATTGAACCCATCTCGGATCCAGTGATCAAACCAGTGAGTATCGGTGAGACAGCGAAGCAAGATCGCAACTATCCAAATTTTTCTTCCATTCTTTTTTTTATGAAACTTCTACCATCGTATTCTTCTCGTTTTTCTCATTAAAATGTCACCGAACACGGTATAATTACGATCAGAATTATTCGCGTAACAAGGGACTGAGGTTCGCACTTCACACTTACGGTGGAAACAGGATATCCTGTAAGTCCGAGTGTTTCGATTGGGAACGGTAGAACGAGACACTTTGAAGAACTATCACTTAACTTTTAACTTTATTTCGCAACTATTTACACAGAGGCTTGTAAACAGAAAGGCAAGAGCAGTTGTGTAAACTTTACAATAAACTTTAAAGTGGTATAAGACAATAGAGAAAGGATAATTCCTTAATGGCTTTCAACTTGATAGACTATAATTAGTGAGAAGCGCGGAACCGGTCAAAAGACGCTAGACGTTCGCGTTAGATACAGTGCGTTTTCTCTTTAGCTCGATCGTTAGAGAACTGAGGATCGATCGATCAACTAGCCGTTGGCCGACACAGTCGTACGCGTGATTGGAGGATCGATAACGCGATCTGCGTCACTCTCAGCGGGCGATAATCGAGTACAATCCATCGACTGTGTCAACCAATAGCTCTGCGTTTTTTTTTCAACCAAAAACTCATAACTTCGACATTTCTCAATATTTTTTAATAATTTTTTTTTATATCACTTCTTAATCTTCACACTTCACATATTATTAAACGAAATGTTAAACCGGGAACTTAATGTAATTGTTTATAGATGATATTGTTTACTACATTACGAACTATTATTTTAGCATACTAAAATTGAAAACTTGAAATAGTATTAAGCAAACAAACTAAAAATGGAATTGAACAAACAAACTTGAAACGGTATTAAACGAAAATCTTCAATATCTGCTTCTACTGTTTCTTCTTGTTCACTAATTTCTTCAATTTCACACAAAACGTGCAGCTGATTTTTGCAGGACTATTATGTGATGGTGTCTTCTTTCAAAAGATACCACTCAAAGAATGTAGGAGCGTTTAGCTTTTTTTGTTGAGCTAAAGAAAGTAGCTGCAATATGAAATTATACGTATCCTACTTTCGGGCTTTATATTGTTATTTTGTTTGTGAGTTTTTGAAAATTATTCGCATCGGGCATAAGCTCAGACAATATACATTTATACTATATAGCATATATGGTTATAAATGTCCCGAAAAATGAAAGAATAACGTCGAACGTGTGGTTAGAATTCTGTAAGAATTCAACTAGAATCTGAAAGGTGTACTTTAGATCAATTTTTCTCCGTTATTAAAGAAAACTACATAAATCCATTTTCATAGCAAGATACATTGGTTCATGGCCTATCAGGAAATAGTAGTCGATATTTCAAATAACGACTTTCATAATTTTGTTTTTTTTTCCGACCACTGTGCGACTATCGATCCTAGATCTCGTCGTGACTAGCGAACCAGCCAATGCATAGTGCGGTATTGGACCTGAAAAGCTGGCCAAAAATCAATATTGTAAATATTTACATAGAATGTTGTAATTACGCCCCAATATAGAAAAATAAACATGCCATTACGTGTGCACTCCTTTTTTTTGTTTATCCAAACAATCACCCGTGTCTCCAATTAAAACATAGCACTTGAAAAAAAAGAAATATAGCAAAATTTGTACCGAACAGACACAAGAAAGCGAGTTACTAAAACCATGGTAATAAAAAGGGGCTATATTTGGAGCTTTATTTTTTTTTAATGTGAAAACTTGTGAAAACTTTTTTGCGGTATACTAATTCCAGATCTCCTGTAGTTTAACACCACATAACTTTAAGCCGTTGCGATGAGTTGCATATGTTTAAAAACACTAATTTATGCAAAAAAACCGTCATGAAAATTTAAGAGCTCTTAACCAGGATTGGAGATCGGTAAAAATACGTATAAAAAAATTTTAACATTGACACAGATATGTTTAATATAATGTACATACCTTCTTGTAACAACATCTATTCCAAATTTCGTCACAAAAATCACTTTCAACATAAAAATTATAACAAGAAAGAGATGCGTATGAATGGAATACTACGATCAAAGGCGTGTGAGACACGGGTGATTGTTTGGATAAACAAAAAAAAGGAATGCACCACGTAATGGCATGTTTATTTATCTATATTGGGGCAAATTACAACATTCTACGTAATTATTTACAATATTGATTTTTGGCCAGCTTTTCAGGTCCAATACCGCACTGTGCAATGGTGGTTCGCCGACCGTTACCTTTGTCGACCCCTTCAGCCAATCCTAAACACCGATACATATTTACACCGTGGTAAATGTTTAATTGTCAAAGAAGTTCATGAACATTCCCGAATATCACGGTTACACTTTTCCCGATAACGAGTCCGATCCGGATCAAAGGAGATCGAGGGGATCTGCCCTCCCTTATCGTTGTCGAAAACAATTAAGGGATGTTCGGTAGCGGGAACACACAGTAAGATAGAGGGGGAATGAGAGGGAATCTTCTCGCAAAGATGTTCGCGTGTCCCAGCTGCTCGGTCGGGCAAATTGCCCGCGGCCAGCTACGTAATCGCGGCACACGTGGAACGATCAAACATCGCGAGCCGCGATCGATGAATTGTGGGGGTGGCACAGGTGTTCCGGGGTGCCCCGGAGAATTGGCCCGATAATTGCTTCCGCGAGTCAAAGTTCATCGTGGCACGACACCCGGTGATCTTCGGCTGCAAATTTCACTGCGACACCGCACGACATTATCGATCTATTTCAGCAGATTATATCGGATGATCCACCGAACGATACTCATCTGAAATTCGTCACGCAGGGTGTAGACCTGCTCTTGAACCCCTTGCCCAACGATTTATTTTACGGTTTCAATGATTAGAACTTTTTTGCAGATCATAATTTCCTAAAAAAAAACGTTCACCAATAGCTGTGTATTAACAAAACCTAAATAGAATTTTATTTCGGTTTTACCAAACAAAAAAATGCAAAAATTAGGGAATGGGGAGGGAAGCAATAAGTATAGAATTAAGCGGGTTGATAATTAGTGATAATTAGGGTACTAAAAGATTAGAACAGGGTAGGAATGTGTGAGATATAGAAATGAATGAGAGAAGGTATGGAACGAATGTGTGAAATAAGATAGTTTTGTGTAAATAGGTTAATGTAAACCTAGTCCAATTTTTCTTAACTGTAAGGCTGAAAATAAAGCAATATCTATAACCTATCTATTTTATTTCGGTTTAAAGGAAATTATTAATCCTTATGGTGGAGATTTACTCGTTTACCTTTTCCACATATTGTAAAACGATTGATTTCAGACAAAAATGTCTGTGTTGCAAAATGAATTTCTCTGGAATGTCACACTATAATTGAAGCATAATTCGTTGACTTGAAATGTGAAGTAAGAAGGGGTGAAATATTATTCTAGGATCATTCATAGAAAAATGTCTGTGTTGCAAAATGAATTTCTCTGGAATGTCACACAATAATTGAAGCATAATTCGTAGACTTGAAATGTGACGTAAGAAGGGGTGAAATATTATTCTAGGATCATTCATAGAAAAATGTCTGTGTTGCAAAATGAATTTCTCTGGAATGTCAAACTATAATTGAAGCATAATTCGTAGACTTGAAATGTGAAGTAAGAAGGGGTGAAATATTATTCTAGGATCATTCATACAAAAATGACTGTGTTGCAAAATGAATTTCTCTGGAATGTCACACTATAATTGAAGCAGTATTCGTAGACTTGAAATGTGACGTAAGAAGGGGTGAAATATTATTCTATGATCTTTCATACAACTATGTCTGAGAAGCGTGTGAGGGTTAACATACATTTTTATCAGAATCCGTTCAGAATCTTCATCGCGTCAGGTACGATATTGTAAGGTGAGGGGTTAATTCGGTAATTCTTTGTGAAACGTTAAACAACATGTTCGTGATATTGAGCGAGGTTTAACAAAGTGCTTGCACCACACTTTAAAGCACAAAGAATACTATAGTTTTCAATCGGCACGCGGAAACAATCTCCGAATCGAACGGGAACGAGGGAGGAGCAGAGATTGGCGGGCCAATAATATCGATCGATCGTGTTCCGGTTACTGGAGCGAATCTTGCGAAGACCATTACGTTAGCAGCCCCTTTTTCATGCCACGAAATCCACCCCGTATAATCCTTTCAAAAGAATCGAACCAATCGATTCCACCCTCTCGAAGGTCTCGTGAACTCGCGAGTATTCCGCGGGATGCGGCGCAAGCCTTCCACATCTGGTGAACGGTTCAAGGTTTACGGACAATTTCGCTGTCCACGAGATTACTTTTTACAGCCACGCGAGCCCTTATCGGCCCGTATCGGACCCGATCTGCTTTTCCGTTCATTTCTTCGACGATAGCACCTGCGCGATCTGCCACCCTCGATTAGAGATCTGACTATCGATTATCGATGTCTTATTCATACGATATGTCGATAATATTGAACATTGAACCTGCATCTATCTTAATTCCGAAACCAAATTTTTCTTCTTACAATATTTTCGTTTCATTCGTACGGAACTTAAATATTTTAACTCGAAAATTAAGAATTTCTACCGACCTAGAATAATTATAGAAATTCATATAACACCTCATACAACACTTAACCCTGTGCACTCGGTTGTCCTCTCTGAGACACTTCTAAAAATTGCTGTACCATTATTCAAAAGATTGTTTACATTATTAAATATATCGGTATCTAATCAATTACTAAACATTTAGGTATTGTATGTGGTATTATAACAATTTCATTGTTGTGTGCGCGTTTTCTAATTCGGAAATAGTTAAACTCGCACTGTGCCGGAATTGATATGCGAAATAGTTAGTGGACTGTATTGGTTGGAGTGAATCGAGACTCATCGGATTTACTGCGTTTATTTAATAATAGTTCGAGGTGAACGTTTCTCTGAGATACTGTTGATGCTGGTAGTCGAATACAGAATGTACAAAATGCTGCTGTTCGCCGCTGCGTCTTGGTATTTATCGGTTACGCTTGGGCGTTTACAAAAATGGTACACGTGATTCTATTCGTTGGGGAAAAAAAGGCGGAGTTACAAAAACCGTTGACTAGAGTTAGGAGTGGGAGCATAGATAATATAAAAAATAAAATTACCGCAATATTCTACCGGTCATCCGAAGTGCGTCTCCGAATGACCTTTTCAGGTAGCGCTGCAATTTTTACAATTAGGGTCTAAGACCCTGCGCTGCATCGTAAATGATGAAATCTGCTGGCGACGGTTTTTTGGGACCGTATGGCTTGCTGGTCCATAAACTAATAAAGGTTAAACCCTCGGTCGGCAACGGTTCCTCGGACACTATTGTTCCAGAAACAGATTTCGCTACGCGACATACCGCCCCCCTTGAACGGCCACGTTCAACAGGAGTAGGCGATGAACGTTCGATCCAGTACAAATGAGAATCGTTAACACCACCTTACAATATATAGAAAATGTCTTAAATTCGAGTTTACAATGTTATGTGTATTAACCTAATCTATTGTCTAGAATTGATCGTGTTAGATGTCTTGTACGAGTTCATAAGTTGCGTTCTCACTATATACATTCCATCGGTAATGGCGCCAATTTTTTAATACTTCGTTTATATATGCCTGATGGCGTTTTCACAGACACTACACGAATGATCTTGTCTTCTCCTGGGTGTAGTTCCATGATCCTGCCTAGCCTCCACTGCAATGGGGCTAGATTGTCCTCTCGTATTAGGACCAGCATCCCTTCCTTGATGTGAATGGTATCACCGATATGCCACTTGCATCTAGTATGCAATTCCTGGAGGTATTCCTTGTGCCATCTGCTCCAAAAATGCTGTTTAATCTTTTGTGTGTGCTGCCACAGTGACAGCCTATTTGTTCTTACGTCTGTTAACCCGTACTCGGGTAGAGTTTGTAACGAACCACCAGTTAGGAAATGAGCGGGTGTTAATGCAATACAATCGTTTGGATCGGAAGATAAGGGTATTAGTGGGCGGGAGTTTAAGATAGCTTCTATCTCGATTATAATGCTGTTAAATTGTTCATAAGTAAATATGGCTTCTCCAATAGTTGTTTTTAGATGCTTCTTGAATGATTTAACCGCGGCTTCCCACAGGCCTCCGAAGTGAGGCGAGCGAGGCGGAGAAAATGACCAATCGACTTGCTCAATTGTCAAGTATCTATTTAAATTTCCCTTATATTCATCAGAGTTTACAAATGCTTGAATTTCAAGGATTTCATTCCTCGCACCAATAAAATTACTACCGTTGTCGGAATATAATTTACGAGACTTTCCCCTTCTGGCGAAAAAGCGTTTAATCGCGGCTATGCAAGCTTCTGTAGTCAAATCGGTAACTAGTTCTAAGTGAGTGGCCTTTGTAGCAAAACATACAAATACAACGACATAACCCTTAACCTTTTTCAGATTCCTATGTTTTTTCTCCTTTAGTAAGAATGGTCCACAATAATCTACACCGGTGTTTTCGAATGGGCGCGCTTGGGTCACTCGATCCTTTGGTAAATTTCCCATAGTATACTCTGGTACCTTGGGATTAGCCTTGAAGCAACTAATACATTTATGAATTAACCTGCGAGTAGTATTTTTCCCATCTATTGGCCAATACCTTTGTCTCACAGCATTCAACGTGGCTTGTATACCTGCATGCCAATGTTTCAAGTGTTCGTTTCTGATTATTAGTTCCGTAACGTAATGCTTACGAGGCAATAAAATTGGGTGTTTGCGCGAATAGCTCATAGGTGCGTGTTTTAATCGACCACCTACTCTGATTAAACCGTTTTCATCGATAAACGGCGCTAGGTTCAACAATTTACTCTTTTTGCTAATCAACTTGTTTCGTTTCAAGTCCCTTAACTCTTGCGCAAATGTGTGCGATTGGACTAATTTCAGGACATGTGTGTGTGCCCTTGAGATTTCTGTGGTGGTTAATTCACCAGTTGTTTTGATTTCGTCCTTGCAATTATTATAAAAACGTAATACATATGCTAACACTCTATTAAGCCTTTCTATCGACGAAAATCTATCTACAAAATTCGATGTATCAATACTTGCCAATAAAACTTTAGCATCGCGTTTTTCTGGTGTCTCTATAGTGGGTAATTCAATGATAGGCCAGCTTTCTTCCGTCTGTGAAAGCCACTCCGGGCCGTTTAACCACAATTGGTTGTTAAGGATCTGCGTTGGTGCTAATCCTCTCGATATAAAATCTGCTGGGTTTTCTGAACTAGAAATATGTTTCCAGATTTGACTGTCTGTTTGCTCTTGAATTTCGCTAACCCGATTCGCGACGAATGTTTTTAATAAATGCGGTGATGTCTTGATCCAGTGTAAGGTGATTGTTGAATCTGACCATAATATAACTCTTTCAATCTGAAGATGACTTAACGCTTTGAGAGTTTCTGTAAGTAAGTTTGCTAATAGTTTAGCCGCACACAATTCCAAGCGAGGTAATGAAACAGTTTTTACTGGTGCCACCCGTGATTTTGCGCACAATAAACTAACCATACAAGTGCCTTGTTTGTCAACTGATCGTATGTAAAGACACGCACCGTACGCTGCTTCGCTGGCATCCGCAAAACCATGTAATTGGATTAATTTCGGCTCATCGATAATGGTTTTTCTTGGCGTGGAAAACTCATTTAAATGCGGTAACTCATCTCTAAATTCTAGCCACATTGTTAAAATTGATAGTGGTACAGCTTCATCCCAACTTATGTTCGCCTTCCATAACTGCTGCATGATTATTTTTGCGCGAACTATTACTGGTCCTAGCAGTCCTAACGGATCAAATAATTGAGCTATCTGTGATAATATCGTACGCTTAGTTGGTCGCGAAGTGTCTTCTGTGGCTCTTATTGTATAGATAATTTTGTCTGCTCTTGGGTTCCAACCAATACCCAACGCCTTCCTAGTCTCGTCCATGTCTAACGAGAGTGTGTGTTCCTGACTACCTAATTCCAAGCCCTGTATTAACCCTACATCATTTGATGTCCACTGCCTTAGGTTAAAGCCGCCTAACCGTGCCAATGATATGGCTTCGTCCCGTATTTTTAATGCTAATTCGCGAGTGGATGCTCCAGTGAGTAAATCATCCATATAAAAATCTCTTTTAAATATGGCTGCTGCTATAGGAAATTTATCTTGTTCGTCATTTGCTAATTGTTGTAGGCAACGTACTGCTAGAAATGGAGCTGATACTGTTCCGTATGTAACCGTGTTTAATTGGTACGTTTTGATAGGTTGATCTCTCGACTCGCGCCACAATATCTGCTGATAAATCCTGTCCTCAGGATGTACTTTAATCTGTCTAAACATCTTTTCTATATCTGCAGTCAAAACATATGAATACGAACGAAATCTAAGTAACAATTTGTATAAAGTATCTTGCAAAATAGGTCCGTTTAATAATGTATCATTTAGTGAGACCCCTGTAGACGTTCTTGCGGACGCGTCGAATACTACGCGCACCTTTGTTGTTTCGCTTGACTCCTTTACTACTGCGTGGTGTGGCAAGTAAAGGCCCTCTGTTGCCTTATCTACGTCGACCTGTGTCATGTGACCTAATTGTTCGTACTCTCTTAAAAATTCGCTATAGCTATTGAGTAGCCCTTGGTCCAAATGTAATTTACGTTCTAACGAGTAAAATCGCTTTTGTGCTATTTCTCGTGAATTACCTAAGAGCTGTTTTTGCTCATTAAATGGTAGTCTTACAATATATCGCCCGTCTGTGTCTCGTACGGTGTTTCGATTGAATAAATTTTCCGCGGCCCTTTCTTCTGCTGATAAATACTGTTTGTCTACAACTTCTTCTATCTCCCAAAATTTATTTAACGCCTTATCTAAACTTGTTGCTATATGGAATGAATTTAACAATGTGGGTGCTGTGTGTGTAGGTTGCAGATTTGATTCGCCAGTGACTATCCAACCTAATAATGTTTTTTGCAGGATTACCGCGCTATTGTTTAATCTAATCTGCCCAATACTTAATAGCTTGAAAAACAACGTGTTTCCTAACAATACATCTATTTTTCCTGGTTTATGGAATTCAGGGTCAGCCAAATGAATGTTTCGCGGTAATTGCAGGGTAGAACGGTCAACTTGTCTTGAAGGTAACCTTCCGGTAATAAGGGGTAGAGTTATAAACGATACCTGAGTGGAGAATGAATTATTGCCCGTTTTGACTACGGTTTTTACCAAGTGCTGCGCTTTGGTTGCTTGTTGGCCTAAGCCTGATAAGGTCAAATTAGCACTCTGTTTATCCAATTGTAATTTCTCTGCTAATTCGTTCGTAATAAAATGAGTTTGTGACCCTCCGTCTAGTAATACACGACAATCATGTTCCTTATTAAATTTATCTAATATTTTCATCTGAGCTGTGCCCAATAATACTTCCGAACCGCATGTAACCGTTAAAGCAGTCGCATTCGTTCCGGAAATTTCACCTGGATTTTCTACTTGTGTAACATTACTGATATTGGCTCTGCCTTCATTATTGAAGTGCAGCAACGTATTATGCTTCTGGTTACATTTCTTGCAAGCACTGGCTTGACAATTACTAACTAAATGATTGGATCGAAAACAATTGATACATAATTTGTTTCTTTTTATGACATCTAAACGGTCTCGAACTGCTGCTTGTAGAAAGTGTTTACATTGATATATTTCATGATTTTCTTTACACATTACGCATTTATTGGCGTTTGCCATTGCTACATACGATTGACTCCTGGTATTGTATCTATTTTGCTGATAACGATCCTGATGAGTGTTCCGCTTAGGTGTAATGAAAGCTTCTGGTTCAGCCTCTTCACCACGCGCTCGCCTATTTATATATCTCAATAATTGATCGAACGTTGGCATCTCGTTATTTTCTAAAGTACGCTCCCATCCGCGCCGTGTTACCTTGTCTAATTTTTTACTTATCAAATAAACTAGTATGGCATCCCATTGTGCTGTGGGTTGACCTAATGTTGCGAGTGCTTTTACGTGCATTTGTGCTCTTTCCGCTAAAGATCTTAAATTCGCAGGTGTGTCACGTGTCACCTCCGTCAATTCAAATAAAACCTTTACATGAGCCTGAACTATCTGCCGGGGTTTATTACATCGTTCCTTTAGCAAATCCCACGCTACCAAGTAATTGGGTTCTGATGCATTTAAGGTGCAAATTACCGACGCGATTTCCCCACGTAACGCATTTTTCAATAAATGAAATTTTTGTACTGCTGGTAGGTCCTGATTATCATGGACCATTGATTTAAATGTGTCGTGAAAACTATGCCACTCAATTAGATTACCGTCATATGGTTTTATATGTATTTTTGGTAGAAGCGTGCTCTCTTGTTTTACCATTACGGTGGCTGGTGAATCCGTGTTTCTAACTGAATTTGTTGCTGTATGCGAAGGTTGAATTCCCTCAATCTCCCGATTAAATGTGGTCATTATCTTAAAATAATTTCGTTCAAACTGTTCCCGTTCGACATTATGATCCGAAACCTCGTCTTCTAATTCTATGCTAAGCTGCACTCTTTCGAACGTTTTACCTAACTCTATTGCCTTTTCTTTACGAACTCGTAATTCGTGTATATCGAACTGTTCTCCCTCATTTAAATACGTTTCTATACGTGTTATCTGTCCCTTTACTGAAGCCCGTTGTCTTCTAAGACCCTTCAATTGAGCTGATTCATGTGGATTAGCCATATTGCAATGATAAACGTTCCAACTAACGAAATCAAGATCGAAGCTATTTATACGAAAGGGATATATGTAAGGGAGTGGTGATTCGTAGACTCACCCTACAGACGTTTGAACTTCTGGAACGATGGTGATGTGGTTGTTACTCCTCAATGTGGTTGCGATGCCTCGATGTTGTTACCACGATGTCTCGATGGTTTTATCACGATGCCTTGATGTTGTTACCACGATGTCTCGATGGTTTATCACGATGCCTTGATGATGCCTTGATGATGTCTCGATGATGTCTCGATGATGTCTCGATGATGTCTCGATGATGTCTCGATGTTACTCCTGAATTATCCGTTGTCCGTCGGCTGCTTCCTTGTTAAAGGCGTCCGTTACGGGTGTTTCCGGATATGTATCCGTATACCGTTGACGTGTGGTCCTACGGTGTCACTGCTGATCTGCCCTCTTTGCACAGAGGCTAAGATCGAGATATATCAAAGTTGGATTTCTGTTCTAACCGAACTGCACTACACAATTTTCCCTTGTCACTGTAGATCCGGCTCGAAGGACCAAAATGTTGTGTGCGCGTTTTCTAATTCGGAAATAGTTAAACTCGCACTGTGCCGGAATTGATATGCGAAATAGTTAGTGGACTGTATTGGTTGGAGTGAATCGAGACTCATCGGATTTACTGCGTTTATTTAATAATAGTTCGAGGTGAACGTTTCTCTGAGATACTGTTGATGCTGGTAGTCGAATACAGAATGTACAAAATGCTGCTGTTCGCCGCTGCGTCTTGGTATTTATCGGTTACGCTTGGGCGTTTACAAAAATGGTACACGTGATTCTATTCGTTGGGGAAAAAAAGGCGGAGTTACAAAAACCGTTGACTAGAGTTAGGAGTGGGAGCATAGATAATATAAAAAATAAAATTACCGCAATATTCTACCGGTCATCCGAAGTGCGTCTCCGAATGACCTTTTCAGGTAGCGCTGCAATTTTTACAATTAGGGTCTAAGACCCTGCGCTGCATCGTAAATGATGAAATCTGCTGGCGACGGTTTTTTGGGACCGTATGGCTTGCTGGTCCATAAACTAATAAAGGTTAAACCCTCGGTCGGCAACGGTTCCTCGGACACTATTGTTCCAGAAACAGATTTCGCTACGCGACATTCATATCCATAAAATTTCGAAAATCATAGGGATTGGAAATATTTTAGACCTGAAGAAATGTTTAATTTTCAGGTTAAAATAGCTCCGAGTGCAAAGAGTTAAATGTGTAGTAATTGATTAAATAAATAATAATGGTACAGTAGTACTTAGTTCGGTTTTAGAGTGTTAAGGGTTAAATATAAACAATTGACAGTTGCAACCCCAATCGACACCAGTCTCGAAGATACAACGCATCGACAGGAGACAGAAGAACATGTTCCAAGAAATAGAATTTTCCTGGCAGATTCAACGACACGAGAAACGAAAAATCTATACACACGATCCCCCTTACATCCCCTCGGTTCCTAAAATAAAATCACCCCGGCGCAGGTTGAACCTTCCACTCTCCATCCCTCTTTCTCCCTTTGATAATCACCATGGAGAAAAAGAGCGACCGTTGATTTCGGAGAAGAAAGCCGCAACTCGGTCAGCTTCCCCTAGAAAGGGCTGGCGTTTCGTGGATTCTTTTTCCATTAACCGCGACCAATCGCATCGTTCTATTTCCGCGGCACCGTTCCCTTTGCTAATTAGAAATGGATCCTGCGGAACCGTCGATGTGCTCGTCGAACCGCAATCGCGTCTTAATTTCCGGAACCGTAGGCCGCGCAGACAGATCTCGCCTCAAGGACACTTCTGGCTTTGTAATCGGACGATACGATACACCGAACTCGTCCCGGGGTAATGAACTTGAGGACAATGAATATGCCGCCCTAATTAACATCCCTCTCCACCTGAGTTAGGCCCCCGTCGATAATTGGCGCACGCGTCCCAAGACCAAAGTCGGCCGAGGCGCAGCGTGAGCCGATCGCCTTTGCTTGTCTCGATGGAAATCCTTTTAACCTTTCTGTGGAACGTCGCTTATGCGAATTAGATGAGAAGAAACGAACAATGAAATGTAGAAGTTGTAGTTGGTTTAGAATAGTTGGGTAAAATGTGGTCATAGTGTAAGAGGATCGTGAGAATCGAACGTTCTAGCAATTTATTACGAAACGTAGAAAACGATGGAGACTATATAATTGATTAACAGTGAAAATTTCTTTCCTGTCTTGATCGTTTCAATCTCTTATAAATATAATTCCTACATTATCTATAATGAACCTAGAAACATTGTCTGCTCGAAGGTATCGGACCAGAGCTTCATTTTTTAATTTAATTAATAATCATATTTATTGTCCCTCTCTGAGAATTGAGAACTACAGCTGGATTACAAACACTTGAAGTAAGATCTACTTATGGATTAATTGATCCAATGAATCGCATTATTGCAGACTCAAGCACTGTCTATAATCGTATTGATTTTTTTATTGAGTCTTTACAATATTTTAAAAAGCAACTTCGCAGGATTATAGGAGAATACTATATCGTTGTACGTTATTAGTCAAGTAGTCTTTTATATTTCTATTTTTTTTTTATTGCAAACACTCATGTAAAAGGCTTCAGTCCGTCTATAATAAGTAATTGTTCTATGCCTTTTCTGCACATGTTTTAAAGATTTTATAGATAACAAACAATCGTGTCCACTGATTCCACAAATTTTCAGCAATTTCGTCGAGGTCTCAGACTGCCAATTGAAAGGATTAAACATTGGACGCTGTAATCGTAGCGCAGACTATCATACACGTAGAATATGGAATCTCGTTTCGAGGAAAATGAGGCACATGCATATACGTTTCCGAACTGTTCGCCGATTCTCCTGGGAGTTTATTCCTCAATACGGTCTTTGTTTCTCCGGTCGTTTGTTTACGTCGCAATCTGTGACAATTGGAAGAGTATGGTACGCATTGTTTCGGCCGGCTTTAAATCGGCATCGTAAATCCCCTCGAGCGAGTCCGTCGAAGGAATCGCGGTCGTAAAAGTGCTCGGTCCTGGGATCAAATTCGCGAGGAACAAAAATTCAGGCCGATTGATCAGTATCAAATAAATAAATCGCGTATCGAGTTTCGCGAGGTCGTTACGAACACGCGCAGCTGCGATCTTCCAATCTGTGGTAGACAGTTCGATCATCAACACATTCTTCAATATTTATAGTCCTCGCTTAATCCACGTAATTAATAAACTGCGGATTATTATGATGGAAATGCATGCGTCAAATGGAAATCAGGAAAAACGATCAAGCCATTCGCGAATGGACTATTTGCAAACCGA
Source organism: Lasioglossum morio (assembly GCA_916610235.2). Lineage (NCBI taxonomy): Eukaryota > Metazoa > Arthropoda > Insecta > Hymenoptera > Halictidae > Lasioglossum > Lasioglossum morio. Next base: position 3,439,406 of record OU744323.1, read on the forward strand.
TGCAAACCATTAAATCAAATTATATCTAATAATTAGATCAAATGAATATTCGATTATGAATCTACAGTTCAGTAAGCAGTTTTTTGTTGCTTCAACGGTAATTGTATAAATTACAAGAAGAACCATATTTTTTAAATCTATATTAATTATATTTACTTTATAATAAGAACAAGTACAGGTATGTAATCTTGCAGGGATAAACTTCCTGTAGTCGAGGATGAAAATCCGTGGAAACCGGAAGCAGAGTCGGGCCGGGACTCTCCGGCCTAGCAGCCGGAAGCCGCTCTCTGCCTTGTACCTTTACCGTGTTTTGCACTTAGCGATTTACCCGGCCGTGCTTTTAGTACCCACTGAGAGAGACCAAGAGATACCCCATCGATTTCTAGCAATTTCGAACTCGCACGTGTTATTGCCGACTTGTTGTCGATGGCATCCCGCTGCCGATGCCTCGTGTAACGTCAACCAACACCACGCCGGCTCTTATTTTAGTAATGGCCCGTGAGGCCGCGTTTAGCATCGTTCGATCGCGAGCCTTCCCTGATCGAATTACGGGCCGATCGCGTGGGACGCTTATCCGTGCAACGACCGGTCGCGTCGGAAGAGCATAATCCATCAACCGCCGATACCTGGATCGCTATGCGCCTATTCTCTATTTTGCCATTTCACTTTTCAAGTTTGAACACAAAAATAAGGATTAAAGTTGCGATTGAGATCATCCATCAACCGCCGATACTTGGATCGCTATGCGCCTATTCTCTATTTTGCCATTTCACTTTTCAAGTTTGAACACAAAAAATAGTTCACCTAAATCACTAAAAAATTTATTTCTCCGCAAATGATATGGACTGTTGTGTGACTTTTCTCAACGACAGCTACTCTCTACACTCCTTACTATTATCTTGCGCCCCACGTTTTTCTTTTTAAATCTTACAAGTATTTTCACAGCTGTTCAACAATTCATAATTACAAATTTTTAGGACTATCAGTACAGTGTTGGGAATCTGTATGGAACTAGGAAACATTATTTTGTACTTTGTAGTTCGTTTTTAAAAACGTGGTATTTTTTGAAAATTTATTTTTATTTACATAATTATTTTCTGTTTTCTAGTCTTATGTATGTGAAAGTTTTCAATCGATTTTTAACATTTTGTACCACGTTATGAAATTATAACAGAGACATGTACTAAATTCAGACAGTATTGCGACCGCGACATAGCGAAAACAAATGCAAGCAGTAACGGTGTAACGATTCTTTCACTTGGTAAAAGAAGCGATGATGTACTACAAATCGTCGCGCGGGTCGTACTATCATATATGTACTGAGCTCCGTCGAGGCGAAGTGGGTCCGTGGAGTGGGGACGAGTCAGAGTGCGCACGCATAGTAAAGTAGAGAACGTTGTCGCGCGGAGTGGGGATCGCTGAACGCGATCACGCAGGTTTCGCGGGGAGGCGAAGAGGAAAAATATTTAATCGTTATTGCTCCGAAACGGATAGACTTTTTGAAATTTTTTTTTTTTTAATAATGCATTGTCATCCAGTTCTGAGCCATATATCCGATTTCAAGTCTCTAGCTCATCAGGTAGTTAGTTTAAAATCAATTGCAAAATTTGCCACCGAACAAACAAACACACAAACAAGAAAGCGAGCTAATAAAAACGTGGTAAAAAACGTGGTAAAATAAGGATTAAAGTTGCGATTGAGATCATCCATCAATCGCCGATACCTGAATCACTATGCGCCTATTCTCTATTTTGTCATTTCACTATTCAAGTTTGAACACAAAAATAAGGATTAAAGTTGCGATTGAGATAATCATTCTCCTAAGACAGCTTTTCCTTCTCGCGCGAGCCTAATCTAAATTTAAATCTTGCGGCTCGAAGGAACACGTGAAGGAACGCGAGCGAGAAGACACGAGAAGCCCAACAGTATCCTGAATTTTCGCCAGACGAGCGTGCGAGCTTGAAAGGCGACTGAAAAGAAACGGAGAGATCGACTTTTTTGACCGTCTAGACGGCCAGGTCGCCTTAAGCTGGCTCAGTTTCTCGTGTCAAGCGCGCGAGAGTACCAGTAGGGGCCACAAGGTGGAATGGGGTGGGCGGGGCGTCGTACGAGCAAGCTCGATGGTGGGGAGAGGTAGACGGAAGAACGCATGAGACTCGCTAGCGTCCACATGACTATGAGTCATGGGGGAGGGACTTAACTGGACGTCGCTCTTTACGGTGGCCCTCCAGCTGCCAAATTCGCTCCGACGAGCTGCAGCAGACGATTCACCAGTATTCGCGTGGTAGAATTTAATGGAAACAGCTGGGAATCGAACGAAGTATCAGGGGAGCGTGTCGGTGTCGAGTAATTTGCGTTGCTATTTCCTCCTTGGCATCCACAGAGATCGAATCATTTCCAATTTACTTAAGCAAATGTTCGGTGAAACATTCACGATGCTGGTCGGACGTTATCGCGTTGGAGGAGGAAACAGACGAACCGAGGCTGCAACTCGTCGATAATCAACAGACTGAGCGGCGTGTGAATTGACGCGTGCCTCTCCTTCGAGGAGAGAACATGATCGAGTCGATCGATGCTTGTCGATCAAACGAGATCCTCTAGAGGAGGAGCGTCTTATCGCGTCGCGACAATGCTCGACGACTGACAAGCTCTATCCCGCGTCGTCGCCGAAGGCATTACCATAATTCTGGATATTCGAGAGAGATTATTGCTCGAGGCGTTCCGTTAGAACTCTCCTCGTTACATCTCTCGCCCTTTCTCTGGCCTTCCGTGTCTCTTCGGAACAGAATGCAGTCTCGAAATTTCACGATGGCTAAGCACGTGTCCATTATGCGAGGACCTTTGATCGTTCTCGTTCTGTTCCGCGAGAGCTAACCCGATGAATTATGCATGCCGTCGCGACCGATCGAGCTTCTCGACTTCGGAACCGAGAGGAACCGAGCGGAATGAAACGGAGCTGCGAGGCAGCCCGGTTTGAAAAGATCCTCGAGCCGTCGTTTGTAGATCGTTCACGGGACACCCGATTGCTCGCCCGAGTGGCGAGAACGCCTAGCCTAGTCGCGCCACCAGCATCGATTTAATTATGCGCCGAGCGGCAAACGAAATTTCCCCGTGATTGAATTACGGTGTCGCGTTGTTGCTTTGAAAAGCTGCGCGTTTTACCACCGTCGTTTACACCGGAAGGAAAGCCGCGAGATCCCAGCTAGCTGCACCACGCCGTGGAAACCCGCCTCGCACAGCAGCTGAAGAAACGATTAACGGACCGTGGGAACCAAGAACTTGCATACAAAATTGTTGCTGTTCTTACCTGTTTGTTCTACTTATTGTAAACATTGAAACTACTCGCACAAACTTCTCTCCAGAATTCCGCACATAGAGTTCCACACATTTCAATATCGAGCTTTCGTCAAAGTTTCCAAGGGTTGATCCAGCACAGCGAACGCTGCAAAATTAATCGGCAAGCACAAGTTCAAGGACCAGTCTCCAAAGGAACGAACAAAACTTTTATCTCCCGGATTCATCAATATTTCCGCAACATCTCCGCGCGAGAGATTCGCTTGCCAATCAATTTTTCAGACACGACGGAGGCTGAAGAACCAAACCGCGAGGGCGGAGCTTCGAGGCCCGCTTAGAAAATTGTTCGAGTTTTCTGGAGACAGGCTTTCAAGAGATCGAGGTTACGCTTATGGGAGCAGAACCCCAGCGAGCCGAGAATATTGCGCGACTATCCTTTTCCCAGCCAGCTGGGACCCTTCTCTTCTCACCCCGTGGATAATTATCGACTCGACGAATATAACGAAATAACGGGGACCGGTGTTTAGGCACGGCCTCGAATTTTCCGCGATTTTGTACTCGATCCCTTGCAGGCTGATCCCTCGAATCATCCCGGATCACAAACTCGGTCATTGAACGCGCTCGACGCGAAAAATTTCAAGCGTGAAACTTAAAAAGGCATGTTGCAACGCAAATAGGGAGGTAGCGACATCGAAATAACGCCGCTTTGATCGATAACGATTCTCCGAGTTTCGTGCACGATCGTCCTTGAAGATTCTCAGGAAAATGATTTTCCAGAAACTGATCCGGATAAAGGTTAAGTTCTTCTCGATCGAAATTAAGACATATAATAAATTGATGATATCGGCGCCAGGTTCGATCATTTATAGAAAAAACAACAAATGTGCAATTAATTCATGTTTCTAACGTTTCGATCCCGATGTGGATCTTTTTCAAAGAGACATTTTTGCGTGTAAAAAAAATAGAGAAGACAAAATTGAAATATAATCAATATTTTAGAAAACCGTGTAACGGAAAAAGAAAACAGAAATAGTGAACAAACATTTCAAACAAATATTGAATAGTTACACGAACAGCAACTTTAAACCGTGGTGGCAGATATGTACCTGAAACACGTGCTGTTTCAAAGGCAAGAAGGCTCTGGCATATATATAGATGATGTTTAGTGATTGGTAGATCGATATCGATCAATGACGGTAACGTGAAATGCAGAGCGGCAATTTTGAAACCGCGCCGTTAGAACATATTCGAAATACAGTTTTAAATGCAGCACCACTGTATAAAATATAAATAAAAATAACTAATTTTTGTTAAAACGAAACAAAAAATATCCATTTTTATCATAGTTTTACCATGTTTTAATGATCCGGATGTTGGAATCGTTTGAACGTGTACGCTGACACGTGCGTCACGGTTCTATGGAGTTCTACAGTTTAATTTCAACTGGGTCAGATTCGACTAAAATCGCGAGGAAATTTTGAAAATTTCGAGTGTACCTGTTGCCTTTACCAGAGACTGTAAATGGTTACGTTTATGCGTTCGAGCATCCTGCAAGTTGTATCGTTTTTGCTAACTTTAAGCGCAGCGTAATGCTGGATAATTGCTAAAGTTTTCGTAAAATTTGAATATAACGGTTAAAAGTGTGTAAACTGTAGCAGTATACATTCAGAAATATAACTTTCTAGATATAGAAAATTACCCTCGAGTACGGAATTAGAGAAACCATACCAAAACGTATCAATTGTGTATTTAGAACTCGGTAGTTCTAGTGGTAGATAAGAGGAAGAACTATTGAAGCTGTTGCATTGAGATTTGGGAAGAAACGAGCGTTCCTTGTTCCGTCCGATACGAAACACCGTAATTGGGGGTCCTCTGCGAGGACGCATGGGGCACCATACAAATGTTTTACTGCTCCCGCATGTACGAAGGGTACCGCAATAAACCGCCGCTACAGGCCGAATTCGGGTAAACCGAAGTTACCCTTAAGACCAACAAAATTCATACTTCGAATCGTCCCTAAAAATCTTAAACTCTTCCAAGGCCAACATCTGCAAAACATATTTTCTTTACCTGCGGACTACCCCTGTACACCCCCCTTCTCCCTTCTAGTTGTATATATTCCTCCACTTCCCTTAAAAAGGGCAGAAGCATTTTAACCGTCGAACGAAAATCATCGCACTGTATCTCTCACTGCTATTATCAAAATATATACTTTCAACCGACAGCGACTCGTCTTCAATTAAGTTTACAGTCCACTTAATTCATCTATACATATCGATATGTAAGGAAAAGCCGTATTTATTATAATCATTGACAGACGTGTTTGTCACGGGCCTGTTCGTTTCGATCTGATCTTTTTTCAACCGAACTATAGGGTTGAAGTACGAATGATGTGTGTGTATTGTATGAATGAACGTGTGTGTATTAACAGACAACCATATATATAGTTAAATTTATAAAATAGAGAATCGGAACAGAAGAATTCTAAAATTGTAATTGGCAACGAATTGAAAAAAGAAGATCAGATCGAAACGAACGCGCCCGTGACAAACACGTCTGTCAATGATTATAATAAATACGGCTTTTCCTTACAGATAGGATTTCAACCGCTGAAATTCCTCCACGTTTTTTTAAACGTCGCTAAAAGAATTGTCGACGCCGAGACGTACATACATTCCTCGAGCAGGTACAAGACGAGTCCGCGACTCCAGGCGAGGATCCGGTCACGAGATTGTCGCGAGGACAACAGAGGTTCGCAGGAGGCGTCGCGACGCCTGCGTCGGACGACTCAGTAGTCGGCGAGCCGTGTTGGACGACGGACGTCGGTCGTATCGTCGAGCCTCACCACTTGTTCGCGAGCTGCGATCGCCGAACCGCGTTCCCTCTGAAACGAGACCGGCGAGAAACTAGTTGACGAACGGTTCCGAACGTGTTCGGTGAGAGTCCGAGCGACGGTGTGAATTTTACCGCGGATTTCTTCGGGTCGGGCCGGGTCGGGCCGCGTCCTCGAGCGGCTACCTTGAATTCAGACGAAGGATCAATCTGCGGAGCTGCAGGATCTCTCGAGGGAATCGAGTCAAGGTCGTGGTCCTTCGGATCATTTCGAGAGAGGAGAGAGAGAGAGGGAGAGAGAGAGAGAGGGGAAGAGAACAACGAACCCTCGGAAAGTTTGAAAACTGTGCACCGCGCCGGGATAGTGATCCGATAAAGCACTTTCTCCGTGACCTGGAAACAGGTCGTCGTGATCGCGGGATTACCGCGTCGACTGAGATCGGCGTTCAGACGCGTAGATCGTAAGTAGATCGAGGGGACAGTGTAAGGGATCTCGTCCGAAGCGGAATCGATTGATCGCAATCGCCCCTCGGGACAGAACGGAACCCGTCTAGGGAAGAACGGCTTGGATTGAACGCTCTAGGGGAGAATGTGTGGGGATCACGGGGGGAAATGATGGCGCAGGGACGAGGCTACGCGCAAAAACCAGTCGAAAATGTAGAATCGATTTTCCGTGTACTGCGATCCGTTCCTGAAATAATCGAGCTCGAAGTTGTACGCGACGGTGCTACTTGTTGTGCCGATGCGGTCGCGTCGGATGAACTCTCGAAGGCGATTATCCGCGGGACGAACGAGGAAATTGTATTTTCTCGGTTTTCCCTGCGGTTTTTTTTCTGTAGAATTGCTTTGCATCGTCCGCTGGTATCTACGCGATTCTTTAACGTTGTTTTTCACATTGGGCTAATTAATCTCGAGACGAGCTCCTCGGAGAACCTTGCGAATCGAAAGTAATAACGAGATCGGGGAACTGTGCGCGCGAGCAGAACAAATTTTAAGTGAATTGTGAAACGCGAATGGTACACAAGAACTTCTCCGTCGAATCATTTTGATTGGCTGAAAACGACGCGGAAATATTTTCCAGCTCGTATTATCCGTTCGCAGTTTCTTATTTCACGTGTTCGTTTTTTTTTTGTCATAGATGTGTAAATTCCGCAGTGTAGTTTCGTTACGAATATCTACAATAGTGATGCCGATACGTATCGCAACACGTACGGATTTTATGCAATTACGGCAATTTACGGGAAAAAAACGAGAGGATCAAACATGAAACGGTGGAAATATTCCAAGAATTCAGAGATATTGTTTTACGAATGTTTGAAATTAGAAAGAAATTCGATGTGTCTATAGAATTTTTATTTCGCGACAATGTGGAGCTTCGTGCAGAATAAAAATTTTTCGTCGCAACCGGAGTTAATTAGAAATCGATTTGCAATAATAGAATCTGTCTGTAACATGATTAAACAGAAATTGATGGAACATGATGTAACACTGTTTTTGGAAGTTCTGCGTGTTTACTGCCAGCGTTCCACCCACTCATCTGCACGCACACAAAGTCCACGTACGAAGGAGAATCAAAGGCGATAACGAAATGAAATTATTATAGAAAGCCTGACCGTATGTTCCGAAAGGAAGATTGAATCCGCAAAAGCGCATTCATTAAAATTTCAAATATAATTTTGTTCCGCTGTGAGACGATCGAATTCAAAGGACCGCCCAACGTGCAAACGAATAGGATGCTATATTCTCTGTCCATGACACACCGGATCCCCTTACGCTATGCGATCACGTTAGTTCTTTCAAAATTAATCATCTCGTAAACAGAGACGTGTACGAGAAAACAGTATTCCACATTTTCGATAGATTTTTCCACGCAGAATTGCTGGTTTCTCGTTCGAATCACCAGTCTATATGGATTTCTAAAGTTACCTTTTGCTTTGATCAATTTATCTTGATCGCTGAAAGCTTCTTTGAAGAAACATTACGAATCCAAAGTAATAGCAAAGAGAGTGTACTTCGAAAATTGAAACGAAGATTAAATCTACAAGAACAGATTCATTAAAAACATTCAATTCAAAGGATCCTCCGGCGCGCTGGCGAATAAATGCGAGGCAACCTAGTCTGTTATCTTGGCTGTCAGGACGCGGGCAGAAAGATTGTGTGTCTCACGTATTTATGATTGTTGAAGCAACTTAAATTATCAAAGGAATCACAAACCGACCTTCACATTTCAATTGACTAGAACAGACTAGTCTTGCTAAATCTTTCAGCAGATTTTTGACATTTTTTAAACTGTCAAAGAACTGGCAAACCGACCTTCGCCTTTCAAATGACGAAAACAGAAATGTCGTCGCGCGAGATCTTTGTAAAGCCATTTTCTCCAGTCGCACCAACACACGTGCTATTCAATAGGAGTCGCCTGACGCGTCTGTTCATCTCTCACCGATTCTACTTCTTACAAATGCTAAGTCCACGAACCCGACATTTCAAACTGGATTTTATTGCAAACATAGGAAAATATATGGAAAATATTATTCTACATTTTCAAATAAAAGTTTCTTTCCACCATGAATAATTCTAACAAGGAGATAATAATTATTGTAAAAATTACCTGCAACGGAATTTCTATAACAATGCATGTTCACCTACTTATTTTTCTCGCAAACGCATAAAATCTATTTTACCAGCCTGCATTAAGCCATTCTCCGACTCCCGACAGCGAAATGATATGATTCAGAGAAATTAGGTGATCTCTACCGAACGAGGTGATCTGTACCGTGTCATAATTCTGACAGCAGCGTGCCAGGATCGCTAACTTTCGGAAGTTGGAAGGAGCAACTGTTCTCCGGTAATCTACTCGGGGTTAATTAATGCGCCGGTAATTAACTGCGGATTAATTCGACGTCACGAGTCCCGAGAGCGACGGCGGGCGGCGAGAGACGATTCGTCGGGACAGAATTACTCTAGTCTGATTATTCGGCTCGATTAATAGCCAAGTGGAGCGGCGAAGCCTTGCGAAAGAATAATTCGCGAGACTTGGAAAACGGTTCTCGGTTCTCGCTGCGGACAGCGTGAATTTCGCGAACGCTGGTTCTCATCAATTTTTCATGAGGACACCGCCTGTTTCCCGCTCGCTCGAACAACGAGAAGCTTCCTTCCCGAAACGCAATAGAGGTTATCGATACCGACGACGATTTGCATGCGCCGAGTTTGCACCGGGTCAAACCTCACACGCGAGAACGTGACCGCCTGCGAAAAAAGGATTTCGGCTTGCGACGCTGCCAAACGCGGCGGGAATTCGCTCGCAAAATTGTCCCGCAAAGACACTTCCGTTCTAGTTGCCGGGAGGGATCGAAATTGCTCCGGGGTTTCTTTGGGAGCTTCGGGAATGCAAAGATTTTCCGTGAAGATTGCTATTTTCTTCGGTGGGAAGATTTATTTTTATTCGGGGCGAAATGAAATTTTGTATACAGACGATTTATAAATGAATTGTCCATATTAACCCTTTGCACTCGAAGCTATTTTAACTCGAAAATTAAACGTTTCTTCTGACGTACAATATTTCCATTTTCTCTATGATTATCCTTTAATAATAATGCGATATAAAGGCAAAGTGTTAATGTACTTTTTAGAAAAATATCTATTATTGACAGATATAATTATAAAATACTTGTTATTTAATAATTGTATAATATTTCTAGTATAATAATTGTTATTTGTGTTTATTGAACGAATTATTCGACATCGCTAATAAGTGAATGTATTTGATAGTAAATCTTATAAAATATAACCAATAGCTCGGCGACTGATTCAGTTAATTGAATTTAGTCGATAGTTTAAATAATCAGTCGACTGAAAATAGTAGTTGGCTACTATCGATTTAGTCGATAGTTTCAGTCGATGGTGTCCATCACTAATATTTACTTCTTTCTCCAATCATTTCCATGAAATTCTTTTCACAGTTTTGTATTTCCAATCCTTTTTCTAGTAATCAACTCTACAGGCATAAAGAATGTCAAGATTCTGTTAATTAGACCAATTTGCTGGTAGAAATCGTGGAAAAATTAACCAAGTGCAGTCGCGTTCCTTTTCGCGCGGCGATAAAATATAGTGATTTTGAATGCTCGATAATTTTAGCACCGAGCAAACAGGGACGCGGAGATATACGTGGAATTGGTATAGAATTATCAACTCGCATTTCGCACCATCGATGAAGCGAAATATCCGCGTGTGTGGATCAGTGACGAGCGCATCGAAATCACGGGGATGAGATGTTGCTCGCGGATTAAGCTCGCGGTTGCATTATTCAGGCGTGGATCATTTTGAGTTGGACCCAGAGGAAACCGGTCGATCAGTCGATATAATCCCGTGAAAATACGACGGCTTTCGTGGCGGATAAGCCGATGAAAATTTCCCTCCTACCCAAATTTAAAGCTCCGACGCTTTCGACGTTCTGCTAACGCGATTCGATACTCCAACCCTAAAAGCACCAGCATCGGTCGGAAACGCGATTTCTTATTTTTCAATGGTTGAATCGGTGTCACCTTTCTCAGAAGAATTGCGCAACATCGAAATATGCGTTCCTTTTTTATTCAGGACAGCATAAGACTCAATCGTCGTTATGTAAAATAATTATCACGTTACTGTGGCTCATATAAAACAAACTTTTACAGAATTCTTCAACGTTCAATTAGCTGTTTTGACTTGCACCCATGAACAAATCAATCTAATCAAAATATATTCTTGTAAAAGAATATTATTATTAAATGTTTTCTTTTATCTCGATCGCCAATTTTAAATAGAAATTGCAATTTTGGCGCACAGGTTCGATCCTATGTTACTATTTTCCTAAGCAGTTTTACAAATTAATAATTCGACGTTTCGGTCTAGGTTAAGACCATCTTCAAGAATATTATTATTGTTTCAAATTCGTTTTACTGGGTTCAACGATGTGATATGTACATAACAAACGGAAAGATCAATTTCTTTGGAATTTTGACTCGCACCACTTTCACCGATTGATTAATCACGAGCAGGAATTAATGTGTACATCTAATAAATATCGAGAATTAAATAAACTTATTTATATCGACCGTATTATTGTTAATAAAAAGATCGTTGAATGCTATCGGCGCTACGGTTCGATCGTTAAATACACAAAAAAATAAAAATTAACTAAGCAATTTTGCTAATTTTATATAATCGACGTTTCGGTCACAATTTGGACCATTTTCAAGATTAATAAATTGCGTCTGTAAGAATCTGTATCTAACGATCCGAACCGTAGCGCCGATAGCATTCAACGATTTTTTTATTAAATACCGAGAATGTTAGTATCTCTCCGAGAACAATTATTTTCTTGCGGTGGTTCAACGAATCGTAGTATTGGTCTACAAAGATCCAATCGGAGTGCTTGATCACAGTAGTTGCGCCGTGTGTAACCAATCCGACGATCGAAAAATCCTCTAGCTTCCATAATCGTGGCTTAATTGGTGTCTCTGTGCTCGTCGGACCGACGTTCACGTCGGATAATTAACCGACTACTCGGTGTGTTTACCTGACAATCGGTTAATTAAGATTGGCTTTGTGTCGGATTACGATCGAAGCTATTCGCGTCCGCGCAAAGGACAGTCCGATAATGGCGTATAAATAGTGCGCGTGTCGCGTCGATCGGCTTACGCAACGATCCATCTGTTCGCGATCGAACCATCAGCAAGATCAGCACGTACAGATCGTTCGCCGATCTATTTCCGCGGGATCTAGCAAGGATTTTCAAATGCGAATATTCTGCATCAATGTTGCTTCTTGTTGTGACGTCGTGCCGTTTGAGAAACACTCGCGGGTGATGCGCGGATGAATTTCCACTCAATGTTGTAAAGCTTGAGCCCGGTAAGACCGCGGACATGGTGACGTCTTGGGTAATGCTAACGCCACACTATGGGACAAACCGATGGAATCTGTGTCAAAAGCAAAGAACTTTCGATAGAAATGAGATAGAGCGATGAATTTTTTTTAAATTAAAGCTGAAACATTGTAGAATATGGCAAAAATAGGGAGATTATGGTACGAATGTTTTTAACCTTGAAAAAATAAAAGTTTAGCTGTTTAACTATAATTCGATTTTTTGAAAAAAACAAATTTTTTGAAATCAGCGTGAAAAAATCTACGGGATATGATACATTGTATGTTAAAAAAAATTCTGCTCGTGGTAACGTAGAAACGACTTTTTCTTGAAATTGTGCAAGTTTGACGAATTTTCTGTAGGTAAAAAACCATTCGCACTGTAATTTCTCTATTTCCCCATATTCTGCAAAGTTTCAGCTTTCATTTAAAAAAAAATTCATCTCTCTACCTCATTTCTATCGAAAGTTATTTCTTTTTGAATCGAGTTAGGTCAAGTTTTCCCACTGTGCGACGCGACGCGGAGTCTAACGCGGTTGTCCTATGCGCTGGACAACAAACTATTGCACTGCAAGTCTTTGGAAGCAGACTCAATGATTGACAAATACAACAGCCGGTGCGTTGCACTTGTCTATCCGCGGATTCAAAGGTGCTTGTCCGAAAGCTAAGAAGGAACTGTTGGTGTTCGACTTCTTGTCCGAATGCGATGAGGAAAAACATGTACTGATTGGTTCCTGCCGAAAGTTGCAGTTACCAATCAACATCATCAACAATGTTTACACCTCCTTCTCGTAGCTCTGGAGGAGCCTTGAAAAGGACGTGTGCGACGGATCCCGGTAATTTGACTCTACCCTTTAACGGTCGCGGGTGGTCGTTCGGAGGGACCAATTCTATGGTGCATTGTCCTTTAAGATAGTTAAACATCTGGCGATGTTTCGAATGGTCGTCAAATGATTCTAATTTACTTAATCTTCGAGGAAGATTCTTAGTCACGAACGCACCATAAATATGTCCGAAAGAACTCCACGTTTTCTATTCCGACGGGATGGAACAATGATCGTCCAAAGCAGGGGAAAAAATTGAGAAAACCACCCTCAGGTTCTCATGTATTTTTCTAATACAAAATGATTTTTTTTACTTAAATTATGAGCTGAGCGCCATACGATCAACCTTCCTATATCAAATGAACCTTTGCGCAGCTCCAAGTATGCTCGTATACGGACAAACAATTGTTTCTCACAAACACTGTTTTTACCCTTAAATCTAGTTATATTCAGGGGCAGTGCTACCACATGGGTACCAAACGGTACCCAAAATCTTGAAAATACTCTCCCCTTTTCCCCTTGCACTATCCTATTCCATCACCATCTAACGGGACGGAACATTCTAATTTCAATAACACGTTGATTATCATATCAGTCACGTGTGGATGATAATATTTTTCAATTTATTATCGCAATATATAGAACGTTTAATGTTACAACAAATCGATCGATCGAAGAATATATTTATTATCGCAAGATATTTGAGAAAAATCAATTTTGTTGGAACTTTTCGACCGTGAATTTAAATGGTATAGTATACTAAACTGTGAAGGTATTAGACACTGTTTTCAACTCATGATTAAACGAAAAATACAACTTTAATTGATGTATTTCGAAATGGAATTCAGCGAAATTTATTTTATATAAAGATCCGTGTGTGCTGCCGTTACGTGAAATTATTAAACGAGCGGATTGCGAAAGAAAGTTTCGACGCAGCCTAATGCGCACGTTCATAATTTCAATTTCGCTCGAACAACTGCGGTCAGAACATAGCCAATTAATTTAGTCAAAATAACGAGCTCGAACAGTGCTCGTTACCACGGGTTAATACCTCGTCGGTCATTAAATCGCACGGCGCGGCGCGACGTTTTGTTTTTGTTCGCGGATTCGCCCCGTCGAGTGTTTTCAATTTGCGTGTCCGTCCTATCGGCGGATTAGCGCGCGCAATATTGGATCGAAGGGGTTGCTGGAACTGCAACGAACAGGTTGCAGGGACAATTAAATCGGTGAAACCGCGACCGTCGATTTCCGCGGACACGCCGATTGCCGCATCCCTGAAATCCGTCGCCGAAACACGAACATAGTTTGCTTCCAATCCGGAACATTCTGCAATCATTTTTTCTCTTGTCCACACCGACGATCGTCCCACACCCGCATAATATTCCGTAAAACGCAACGCGGATGTCGCGCGTTGTTTCGAGGTACTCTGCCTCGGTGAAAACATTCCGTAAACATTCCGAATCGGATTCCAAAAATCCGGCTTCGACTTTTAAAACGTGGTGATTCGTTAATTAGCGAGTCGAACGAGCACGACTTCAGTGGTAATTGCGGATGTTTATGCGAAATAAAAAAGTGCGTTAATTATGAGAAACAGAGTGTCGAAAATAATAGAAAAATATTCATAAATTCGTCAAACGTTTTCACAGTTTGATATTTCTCATTTTCGTCATAAGGGGTGCGGATCTTTGTGCGAAATCAAAATTGTCTACCTTAATTATGAGAAATCTGTTTATTACGAAACGCGATGTATGAAAGATTTATTCCCACGATAATCCTTTGTTTGTCCAGCAGAACACAGTAGCGCATTAACGTTTTAGTTCAGGATGTCGATTCATCATTCCTGTTTGTTTTCACCTTTCCGAAACTTTTAATTTCCATTTCGATGCAACAAATATTTTTGACGCACTCTTTCACTGCATTGTGCCGCGTTATTCGTATTGATGAAGTTTTTGTTATTTCAATCTACTTGTTGTTTGCCGATGAAACCAACGTGTTTGATCGAAAAATTCGTGGAAAATCTGATAACATTTTAAATTGGTGGATTTTCAATTAGAAAAACTTACTGTTACGTTGTATGAAATTTCTTGGTTGAAAAATCAGTAAAAATTGTGCGGAATGTGCACTTCTAAATGAGATATCTGTTTTAAAAAAAGGGTATTAATTGTTTTCAGAAAGAAGACTGTTTAAGCATTTACAAGTTGAGTGACAAAGTGTTCCTGAATAATTTAAGATCTCTATTTTGGTGAGACCGTCATCTTCACTTTAGTATGTGAAACTAACATTATTTTCCCTTCATTATTGTCCCTTCTATTTCATTCTCTGACAATTTTAAAAGCCGCGCATTTCGAGGACGACAAATATTTTCTTCTATCAGCAAGTCAACGGTGCCAACAACACCATTAAGTGCAGTGCGCTAGAAAAATACCTCCGTGACGTGGAATCATGGCCGAGTCTAATGTAACAAGTCTACCAGCTCTACATCGTTTAGTTCTCTTGCAATAAATTCCGAAAGATGACCTACTTGTTCCCATGAATATTCTGTCGTACCGAGAGAGGACATGTTGCAGAGTTAGCCTTGACATTTCAAGGCGAGTGAAATTGGTGAGACGATGCTGTACAATTACCATTTGTCGTCGTGAGGAGCATCGTTGATCGTTGGTAAACCCGTAACTCGGGTATCGGCAAATAATCTTAGCAAAGTATCCGCGTGGAAAGGGCACGCGAGAACGCCGCCGTTAAACGAGCCGCGTGCGATCGATACTCAAACATTTGCATACGACCAGCGACAAACTAAAGTTAGGTTCCGTACAGACTGAATAAGATTTTTCTCGTTCGTTCTCGATGCCAGTGAACCGTTCTTACGACGAACTACATGATCGTTATCAATCGAAGGTACAATCTTCAGTTTCTATTTACATATCCAACATTATTTTTAAATAAAATCTTATTTCAGTCGACGCGATCTCGTGTATTCTCTTCACACGAGCGAGAAAATAAATATATTCATGGCAACTTTATGCTAAAAAAAAAAAATAGAGATGACAGTCTCGTAAATGAAGATGAAAAACTCGTAATTTGTTGACGGAATATTTTTGTTCGTCACCATCATGAATCGGACGTTGCACACGGGACAATCTAATATTTCTAAATTATTATTTATAAATTATATTTTTACTAACTACCTTACGAAAATGTGGTTTCGACTGAGCCGGATTTGGCGAATGGTATCTCGTGTCTCGAGCCGTATCGTCCGAGAACAAAAGCTCGCACAAAAGATCACGCAGCCGGAAAACGTCCCTGGAGAGCTGTCGCCGTGCGAAAATGTTACTCTTCCCGTCGAGCAAGACAAGACCGTCGGGAAAAATCGACAGCTCGTCGATACCGTTGATCTTTTGTTCGCCTGGATCGCTGGCAGACAAAGTGTAATGTGGAACGCATATTAACGCTGTCGAATACGCCTCCAAACTCCCAGAAAGTCGAAAAGTGAAAGGAACTGTCAAAGCAATTTTCGGTCAGAATTTAATCAGAAACGAACACTTCGAAATACAGTGACTCCCACTAATATTCGGACACTCTTAAAAGGACGATAACCTTTTTAATATTGTACTATGCGATTTGAATTTTTTTGGAGAAGCTAGAACAATTAGTTTGCTACAGGATATGAAAATCAATTTGGTCAAAAATTGCAATTGATCGGAATTGTAGAAAAAATACTAAAAGTTGCATTTTACAACTTTTTTATGTGAGCCTATATTGAAAATTTTAAAAATACGTTTTATATATCTGTCTTAATTATATGCACTGTGAAAATTTCATCGAATTCGGTTGATGCAGGAAAAAACGACCGGCATTAAAAGATGTAAGAATCCTTGGATTTACTGCAGTTATAGTCCGAAAATAGTGAAAATCTGCAATTTTCACCATCTTTAAACGTTGGTAGCTCATTGTCACGTTGCCCGATTTCGACAAAATTTTGAAAATATGTTTAATTGACACACATTTACAAAACGTAGTATTTAAATTTTCAATATAAGTCCACATACAAAAAATTCTAAAATACAATTTTTAGTATTTTTTCTGCAATTCCGATCAATAACAATTTTTGACAATATTTTGTTGCACATCCTGTGGCTAACTAATTGCTCTAGCTCCCCAAAAAAATTCAAATCGTATAGTACAATATTAACCCTTTGCACTCGGAGGTATTTTAACTCTAAAATTAAACGTTTCTTCTGACCTCCAATATTTCCATTCTCAATGATTTTTTAAATTTGATAAATATGAAATTGATATAATACCTCATACAATACTTAAATGTGTAGTAATTGGTTAGATACCGACATATCTGATAGTGTAAACAATTATTTAAATAATAGTACAGCAATTTTTAGTGGCGCCTCGGAGGCTCTTAAAAGGTTATCGTCTTTTTAAGAGTGTCCGAATATCAGTGGGAGTCACTGTACATAATTAAATGAAATAAATTGGTGGCGTGACAAAAACTCTGAATCGTCCACTCTCACTTGAACTTTTCGCTTTTTGTTCGTGTCTGAGCTGTGTTTTCAAGATTTTTCTCGAAAATGGTTTAGAAGTTTAACCATTATTATAATTAGCATTAAATATATTTACGCGTAGGAATCGAACCTCCACGTTGAAGGAGACGTTCTTCTTGGAAGTCTAGTTTTATTATCCGAGGCAGCAATCGCAAATCGGGGAGGATGGGGGACTCATTACTAGAATGACCCGATCACGGGGTAATAAGATCCCCGGCGAGGGTCGTTCATCCGATAATCTCGATCTCGCAAGAACGAGTCAGCCCGGTCCGATAAATCCGATATAAAACTCTCCGGACGATCCTCAAAAAGCCTCGAACCCGTGACACATTTTTTCTCTCGGTCTGTCCCAGTTCTGCGGAGTTACGCTATTCGCGACACGAAATCCGCGGGAATAGCATGGAAATATACGGGCGTCCACGGGAGAAATTTTCGTACAGCACGTGCATCCGCGCAAAAAATGACTGGCTGCCCTAATTCTTCTTCGTTCTAATGAAACCGGCGAGAAAAGCTGGAAATTAACAATTCGATCAATCGATTCCGTTCGTCTGGGCACGATAGAAGATTGCGATTAAGATCAATGTGTTTATTCGCGATCCAGCGGGAAGATCCAGCGGAGGATCGGTAATCGATCGAGTGAAGTCGCGATGGAAGTTGTGGGAAGTTGAAGACAAAATTCGGAGGGACAACAAGATAGCGACCGTCTTGCATCACCGGAGAGATGACCGAGGACGAGAGACACGCGGAACCGGAAGCTACCAGGATCCCGGGGGACTCCGTGGAACGACAGGTCTCTCTCTATCCCATAACGGTACGGGAATCATTCTAATTGGATTAGCTTTAAACGAGAAAGATTCTGTTATTTAGAGCTCCGCTAGGGAAGAATAATCGCGTGGACGTGTAGCCGGTCGAATTCTTCTGCTGCACGCTCGCGAAATTTGTCCTTCCCTCGGACGCACCACGAGTAATTTAAAGTTGCTCGATTTATCACTGTATCGGATGTAATTGATCGATCTTCTTCGATCCCTGTTGCTTCTTCGCGAGTTTCTTTAGAAATCCATTTCCTGGAAATTTTTCCTCGCCTATGGTTCCGAGATACTGTATTTAATATGATCAATGAATGATTCAACGAACAATACGTTCATTGTGCTGGCAACTTATTAATCCGACAGTAACAATATCGAAGAGACTTATTAGAAACCACAAATTCGCTGACCACACACATAAATTGAATGGCTTTAATCCCTCAAACAAATAGCAACAATACAATGCAGTCGGCCCGTTGAAATTAATATACAATGCACGCTCGAAGAACCACAAATTCTCATACAAATTAATGAAATTGTTATAATCATTAAACTGAATAGTATTGTGGAATGGACTTAAACAATTGTAGTAATTATATGCGACGTGAAAGAGAACGACAAAAGAGCTCAACCAAATACTAACAACAAAATGCAGTTTTTCGATTGAAAAAACTTCAAACGAGCTATAGAAATAACATACCGCGCAGACGGGTTTTAATTTTTTTTAACGAACGGTAACTGTAGAACGCAGTTGACTAATTAAAAAGTAATATCGAATCGGCAGGATTTAATCGGCTCGGCAAACAGTACCAATGGAATGCAGTCGATCATTTAAAATTAATACAGGATGTTAGAGCGATATTGTAGCAGAGATAAATCGAATGACTGTAATCGCGTAAAATTGATATATACGGTGTTACACGGAACTTGAAGGGAGAACAAAATTACATATTACTCGGATAAATCGAATGACTGTAATCGCATCAAGATGACGCCGAACTAAAAGCTGCCGACAATCATCCACTGCTGGGAACGTGACATTGTTTCGTGCACCGCCGTCGCGTTGAACGGTAATCTGATTACACGCGGATTCGCATCCAGAATGAGGGCTCGTTGTTTAAATCCGTTGTAAAAGTATCAATTCGTACGGGAGTGTACGGCCGACGATGAGCAACGTTAATTTCCGTAATCGTCAATTATTACCGACAAATAATTAGACTAACAGGGGGAAACAACAGGTAACGGTCACGCAAAATAGATAATCGAATTAACGATGAAATTTTAATGGTGTCCGACGGACCGTGGATATTCGCGCGTCGATGGAATGGATCAATCGATTTTACAGAATGCAAGCGAACGGTTTGCCACGTATTTAGTCGATGACGTATTTAGTTCGTGTCTAATCAACTGCTAAACATTTAGATATCCTATGAGCTATTCTATCGATTTCATATCCACAAAATTCCATAGTCCAAGTCGGAAAATTTGGATATTTCTCGGACAAGATTATTGCGGGCGCATTAGGCGAATCGTTTGGCTAATTCCCGTTTGGTTTCGGTGGCAGGTGGAGGAGAAATCGTGCGGGGATGAGTCGAGGCACGATTCGGAAGACAAAGAGACGGCGAGAACCAGCAAGAAGGAGAGCCAAGCCCAGAGATTACTGCCGACCCAGTCGTTGCCGCAATTCCAGACGACCGACACGCAAGCCGACAGGTGAGCACGCGATCCTAACCCGTCCAACTATGTTCCGAACGGTTCCGCAGCTTTATGGAGGATTTATGGTTGCGACCGCGCCCCTAGACAGCCTGCAATATCATCGGCGACGATGAATATACACGTGGGGAACGCGTGCGAACTCCAAAAAAAGAGAACACGTGGAAATAGCACCGAAAATTTTATAAAAGAAATTTTTATCTGGCACTTGTTCAATTTTTAGTGTGCATCCGTAGTCTACTAATTATTTACCGAGAAGCCATCGCCCTCCGATCTTGTATTTTTTTGGTGATCATCCGAACATCATTATTAACAAAGGTTCCTCATGAGAAAGGAGCAAGATCGACGGTTACAATCGTCCTGGACACATCGTGGAAGGGGAATGGCGGCGAGCACAATTCAAATTCAATAATGGGGCCGACTGACAATTCCCTTAGCACGCAATTTCCACGTTGTGCCGTCCTTTTACCTGATTCACGTTGGGCAAAGGGTTCTGCGGCACGTGGGTAGAGATTCCAAAGAGAGATGGAGGGAATAAGCTCTCTTTGATGGTAGCCCGCGACTCGTTTTTTTTTACAGAGGAAAATATGTCGTGCGATAGAATGGAACAAGGTTGTACGAAGTCGCGCTTCAACATCGATAAAATTTATAAAATATTATATACATATATATAATATATAACGATACACACAATGTAATGACAATTTGTATGGTGAAAAAATTCGTTCTGTTGCGTCGAAGCATCGTATCGACATAAAATCATTTGTCCCAGTTGTACGACACCGTGTGTAACACAGTAATATTTTTACAACTCGATCGAAGCATGCCCGTGCTCCCGGAACACACTTTTATCGATCATTTTCCGTTTCCGGCGGCTACGTGTCACTATTTTGCGAGTCACTTTTGTCCGACCTGTCACCGACAGCCTGTCGGATGTGTCCTATCAGCGCGATGGGCTTCCGGACTGTGTAATCGAGCCTCGAAAGGTCACGGGACAAGGGGACATTCTTTCAGCACTCGCCGTGACATTCTTCCCGAAAGTGATGCTGCTACATTCCGAAAAGTTGCGTTTCCTAGGCTTTAGCGGTTTACAACGTGGAACTGGCAGCCATACCAACCGCTTGTTTCGCTTACGAGAAATTGTTTCGTTGGAATGTCTCTATCTCCTTGAATGCATCCAGTGATCGTACTCCTTTTTATCGGCGGAACGTTTTATCAGATCCGACAGAGACGGATAGTTTTCGCTGGTATCGTTGGATTAATGTGTCCTGAATCAACGGGAGATCACGGTTTAACAGGTTGCAAAATTCTCGCTTTCGTAATATTTCTTTTTTTTTTACGAGATGAACGAAAGAGGAACTGCAATCTTTAAGAGTTGTTTATTCATTCTTCGTCCAATGTAATTGCAGTTTTCTATAAGAGCTCTCTCTTTAATTGAAGGTTTAAAAAATTGTAAATGACGACATTATGCTCAGCAATAAAGAGGTCATAATAAGTAATCGTGTTTCCAAGTTCATTCTCAATAAAAGTCGAAGCAGGCCTGCAGTAGAAACGGTCAGCCTTAGTCAGACACTCGACGAAAAAATATAGCTGAACCTTTCGCACTCTATGATTCCCATAGAATCATCTCCATTCTCTCTTAACCACTTGTGCCTTCGATTTCCCCGTGAAACAGCCCATTTCAGCATGCATCGAAAAGGTCACAAGGCATAGGAGCTAATTAATAAGCGTCTGTCGCGCAACCTAGCAAATTTTCGTAGGAAATTGTGCGTGGAATCGCGTTACACAAGGTTCAGACAGAAATCGTGTTAACGATTTCTCCGATCAAAGCGAGAGAGGTTCGAATTCTCGGAGGTTCCCAGTTAATAGGCCGCAGGCTCCGAACGTTTCGTCTACTTAGGTTAGATCCACTGCTCAAACAATCCTAATTGCTGCGGCTCGGTGGCTCGCGAACGAACGTCGCGATTCCGGAATGTTTGCTCGGGCATAATAATCGTGACAGATCGTGTTCGACAGTCGTCGACGTATCGGTTCGATGCAACACGAAACGCTGATGGTGTTTGCTTCGGTTTGTGTTAACGGTTACATCGATAGAATCACGTCGTCGAGGCGAATTTACATCGTTGTTCACCATGCTCACCTGCTGATCTGACCGCAAGAGATGAATCTTTTATCCACGGAGGGCCACAGGTACCTCGAACATCTGATTATCTCGGTTAATTGATCTGCGGCCTGTGTCAACCTGCGGAGCCACTCGCTGCACATCTGTCACCTGACACGATTGATCGACGTAAACCCGTCCACCATCATCCGAACTTAATAGTGCATTGTTCCTGGATCTTTGTTGCTGCAACTTCAGTGGAAATTTCTCCGCCTCAAAATATAGATTATTGTTTAACAGATTAGTTTCTAATCGATTCCGTTATTCATCTATAATATTACATATGCTCTAAATGATATCGGCGCTACAGGTTCGATCAACAATACAAAAATTAGCAATTTTGCAGAATTATATTTTCAACGTTTCGGTTCTGTTTTGAACCATCTTCAAGAAAAGTCCGCGTCTATGAAAATCAAAGTAATAAAATTTGTTATTCGTCAAACTGACTATTTAATAGTTTTCAACGTTTCGGTTCTGTTTTGAACCATCTTCAAGAAAAGTCCGCGTCTATGAAAATCACAGTAATAAAATTTATTATATTATTTAATAGTCTATTAAATAGTCAGTTTAACGAATAATAAATTTTATTACTTTGATTTTCATAGATGCGGACTTTTCTTGAAGATGGTTCAAAACAAAACCGAAACGTTGAAAATATAATATAATTCTGCAAAATTGCTAATTTTTGTATTGTTGATCGAACCTGTAGCGCCGATATCATTCAGAGCATATACAAAATTTACGATCGTTAAAAATAGAGAATATTATAATATTACAGTTGATAGTGTTCCTTAATTGTTCTAAATAAGCTAATAGAATAACCTATGAAACTAGTACATTCAAGAACTAGGAATTTTCAAGTTCAAATTAATTCCAAAAGAATTTATGCAAGAGAAAAAAATATTTCACACGTTTTCTGTTTCATCGTGCAGCATCCACGTTGAAAGGGTGAAAATAGCCATTGGAGGTGGGCAAAATCAACGATGTTCATCAACATTGCGAGTGATGTTCGGTGCAGAACTCGTTTAAATAAACTAATATGCAATCGCGCCGGACACATGCAAGACAGCAAGGGGTCAGCTCCCCATCTCCGTCGACAATCTCCGTTTCTGAAGCTCGTGTACCGTTCGCCATACATATTTATGAAACTTTGCTCTTAGCCGCGAGGTAACGCCTCCGTTAGGTTCGTCGACGACCTTTCTCGTATTCGATCGACGGCCCACTGCGGGTTCAATTTCCTGCAGCGTCCGACGAGTTTCAATTTACTCCTCGGGCGTGTCTCGTCGTCGAGCCGAGCGAGAACTCCGATCGGCCCGGTGGGTGTGAATTAATTAGCCGCGCGTAATTAATCAGCCAGCCGTGCGGACCTTCGGGGTCCGCGGGCACAACCGCTCAAACATCTGTTGCGGGACCCGAGGACCCTGTTCGACGGTGTAACAGGCCTGCATTCGAGTGTTTATGCCTGATACACAATTATTATGCGGTCGGAGCTTCTCTCTTTGTTCACTGATCTGCAGAACTGGCTTCTTTTGGGATCCGGTCAAGCTTTCGTTGACTCTCAAATTTTTTCACAGGCTCTGCATAGTTCTGCAAGCCTCAGGTGTACTTTATATTTTTATAGACAACTAGCTGACCCGACAGAGGTTGTCCTGTCCAAAATTTCAATAAATTTGTTCGAGATCGTTCTAATTACGCAGATCCATTGTTCAAATCGTGAGCTTCGTCCTAAAATTTATACAAAAATCCCATAGAAAAAAGCACTTCCATTTTTCCAGGCAACTTTTCCAATTTTTCTTTCCCTAAAAACCTTAAGAAATCAATAATGCAACTTCCTATTAAAATATTGGTTAAAAACTGCGACATTCGTTTTTTTGTTGTATTAAAATAGGATTCAGAAATCACTTTTAGTGTTTCCCGAATTTTCTATTTTTTCGGGCAGCTTTTCCAATTTCTCTTTCCCCAAAACCCTTATTCGGACTATTACGAACATTTTTATAAAAAAATTAGCCAAATCGATCAGCCGTTCTCAAGTGATGCGGTTACCAACGAACAGCATTTAATTTTTATTTATATAGATTATATAGATACATATAACATAAGTATATGTAATGAACATAATTATTGTATATATTGTAAATACATTTAACTTAATCAATTTTAAGGAATGGGTCAAAGAACTGATCGCGATGAATAAGTAATGCGAATAGCGATTCGTTAATTGAGACATATCTTCCACAAAATGAGGCGAGAGGAAAGGTCACCATCGTCATCTGGTGCCCCTGGACCTGGGAGCTTACGGCACCCCCGGTACCTTTTCGAGGAGGTACATGGGTTCTACCGGTTCTCCCAGGTCCTTAAACAAAAAAAAGGTATACTTTATATTTTCGTTTTCGAAGTAGTTCTGTTTCTGTTGGAACTAAATTGTATATAGCGTCCACGGATCTAAGTCTATCTCTATAACTACCCGAGCTTCCCTCTTCTTGGATTTAATCATATTTGTGTACATCATCAAACTTCTGCAAGCTTCTGATATTACTATATTTGGCTGTCTTCCATTTCCGTGCCCTCCGAATCAACTTATTTTTGGAACCACCAAATTTTTCATAATCCCCATGGTTTTACTTTAGCCTTTATTTCTCACTCGCTAACTTGTCGTTCCTATATACTCCGGATTATGCTACCTACCCCGAGGATTTACCTATGCTTTCACTGGTTCTCAAATTTTCACAGACCCTACAATAGAACCCATAATTCTTCTCATACACTATTGTATCTCTGACCCGTCTTAGATACCTTTCCCTTGAATTTACCGATGCTTTCACGGCGTTCCTAAATTTTTCACAGGCTCCACACTCCACAATTCTTTCTCAGACCCTTTCCCTTACCACTCGTTAAACTCTTTTGTTGTACCTACGTACTGCGAAATTCACCTAACCACCATTTTCTCCATAGACTTATATCTTATTTCAAAGGCTCTACAATACTCTCATTTTAGCTATCATTCACTTTCCTTGCACTTTCAAGCCCTCCAGATGTTTATTCTATGTTCAATTCAATTCCTCTTTTATTTTGCTAGCCTCCAGAACAGTCCCAGCGTACTTTCTATTTGGATTTACTCACAGTTCTGTGTATCCTCGAGTTTTGCAAGCTCTCAACGTGAATATATTTGTCTCGGTTCTCACTCTCTCTCTCTCTCTCTCTCTCTCTTTCTGCGAGCCCCTGAGGTTCAAATTGGTACAAAGTTGAAGCCCGATCGATTCGACTAGTCATACACGCGTCACGTTTGTTCTCCGACGATGAATTTATCGTCAACTTGAAATGACTCCCTGTGAAATAACGATATCCAGCCCTGTATATACGCTCGGCTGTTCAAGTTTCAAACGGATCGTTCGACGCTCGAGTGCGCCATGTCCCCGATCGAAACAGGTATCGCGTTAGCCATGCTCTTACACGTGAATGGATTTTCTCTGCTTCTCGTCAAGTAGTCGCATAACCGTTTCGATTTGCCGGCTCGTTCTCTTCCTCCGTTAGCAAATCTCCTAAGCAAATCTTCGTTTATGAAGAGTGCCAGCAGACAAATCGGTGGAGAAGATCAAAGAAGAAGGGAGCAGAAGAGAATTAAAAAATGAAAGGTGTCCGAGTTTTAGCACACCCGACCAACCACGTGCAGTTTATTTTTCTTTAACCCTTTGCACTCGGAGCTATTTTAACTGGAAAATTAAACGTTTCTTCTGACCTACAATATTTCCATTCTCTATGATTTTTTAAATTTGATAAATATGAAATTGATATAATACCTCATGCAATACTTAAATGTGTAGTAATTGGTTAGATACCGACATATCTGATAGTGTAAACAATTATTTAAATAATAGTACAGCAATTTTTAGTGGCGCCTCAGAGGCGCCACTCGAGCGCTAAGGGTTAATGTCGTTTCGCTGTAATACTTAAATCGTGCCTAAACTGAAGATTTTCAATTTGTCACGCACCACCATGATTTTTTGGACTTTCTCCACCATAAAACACTTCAAACTGTAACCCTAGCCTTCACACCATGGTTTTCCCCAACCCACCAAGCCTTCAAGTCATCTTATCCTTGCACTTCCGCTCCTTCTCAGCGCCTACCTTCCCTTTCTCTTGTAATTTCCCTTTCCTAAACACTGTTTTCCACCAATCACCTCATTTTCCAAAGAAATACCCTCTAGCCAACCTTCAAAGCATCTCAGACCAGACAGATCTTTCTCAACCACCAAACGAACATCATCCGTTAAGTTGCTACGCCGGACGTGTGAATACTATATAAGTTTGTAATATATTAAACGAGTGCTTTTTAGATTAAGTAAACCTTAATCGTAAGTGTATTTATTCAAACTCACATCACCATCAACACCAAAGAACAATAACTAGCCCTCACGAGATTAGTTTTTCGTCGAGCGCAGCGGGGTCACGATTAATTCAATAATCGATTCCTTCCCCGTACAAAAGGGGAGCATGAGTAAGGGAACATAATAATTCAGCACCACAGTTGAACAAGATCCGGAACTGGAACGTCCCAGGCAATTCATAGATAGTACACTGATATGAAACGCGAGGTTCCGTAATTTGCAATTGGAAATATTAACGCGGAAGCTGTAATGCATTGTTAATTGGACATCCCGGTTACCGAATTGTTCTTCATCGACGATAATAGATTGGATAATACCATTTCAATTATTTTGATTTCATTCTGTTTTTTCACAATTAGCAAGTATGTATAAATACCTAATTTTGCACAACTATTAACCCTTAGCACTCGAGTGGCGCCTCTAAGGCGCCACTAAAAATTGCTGTACTATTATTTAAATAATTGTTTACACTATCAGATATGTCGCTATCTAACCAATTACTACACATTTAAGTATTGTATGAAGTATTTTATCAATTTCATATTTACAAAATTTAATAAATCATAAAGAATGGAAATATTCTAGGTCAGAAGAAACGTTTAATTTTCGAGTTAAAATAGCTCCGAGTGCAAAGGGTTAAGTATTGTATGAGGTATTATATCAATTTCATATTTATCAAATTTAATAAATCATAGAGAATGGAAATATTGAAGGTCAGAAGAAACGTTTAATTTTCGAGTTAAAATAGCTCCGAGTGCAAAGGGTTAAATAATCAGTTTAATGAATAACAAATTTGATTACTTTAATTTTCACAGACGTGGACTTTTCTTGATAATGGTTAAAAACTGAACCGAAACGTTGAAATTATAATACTTCAAAATTGCTAATTTTTGTATTTATGATCGAACCTGTAGCGCCGATATCATATAGTGCATATAATAGATTGGGTTGCGGAATTCTTGAAAAGCGATCGCGTGGTGTTCGTGAGTCATTGTCGAAATGTTATTATTCGTTGCGAGCCGATATTATTTTTCGTTTGTTTGCGAATATCACGCTGTGGAAATATTTCTGTTTAATTCGCGGATCAATTTGCAACTGCGCCGGATTCGCCGAACGGGAAAGATACGCGGGGATAATGAATATTAATAGAGCCCGATTGACGTCGATGCCGAGTGACCATCTTCTTGACCGCCACGCTGCACTGCACCACATTGCACTGCACTGCACTGCACACCGGTTATATCCCCGCAATTAATTAAAGCGGACCGTTAATCGTGTTATGAATATTTCATCGGCAGGATATCCATCAATCGCGATGCAAAAGGAGGCACCAACCGGAGCTCTTACTGCAATTGTACCGGAGTTTCTCTGCACAGATGTCCGAGCATTTCAATCCTTAATCACTGTGCACGTCAAAAATTAAACGTTCAGGATAATGTTTTTCCTCGGGGACGAAACTATTAAAACTCCAAGCGTTTTTCCTTTACATAGTTTCCACAACTCTCGCATACTTCTCGATAAATCCCGACTTCATTCTACAGCAGCTTACATAAATTATTTTAGATTCATGCGATTATCGATCACTTACTACTGCTTTATCGGTACACAGTAACATGCAGTATGCAAAAAATCATTTTATTTCACTAGTGACGCACAGAGACGGAACGATTGATAATTTACTAGGTTTCCATCGCTACGTATTGGATAACAAACACAATTTTAAACGGTCACGCGAGATTTTATTCTGAGTTTCAAATATTGCAATTTTCGATTGCTACTGTATCACGAATATACCGATGGCTTTTAAAAAATCATTTTATTCCAAGAGTGACTCGCACGGGAACAGAAATATTGGTAATTTACTACTAATTTTGAACAAATTAAATTGTCCATGTATTCAACAACGCAGCTTCATCTTTGTTTCACCAATTCTAAATGTTCTTCGAAAAATAAAAACGCAGGTGTACTAAAGACGTTGCCAAATGCACAAGACTGTAAAAGAAATCATGATTCGAGCTTGAACAGAGTAATTCTCTTCCAGATAATTGAATTACGAAGAAACATGATTGAGAATATTGTGTTAAACGACCATGAATGGCTTGAGAATTATACGTGAACAGACTGAGGGAAGAAAATGCGTGAAATATGATATAGTGGGCAGGAAATGCCTCGTGCCTGCGAGGGTTAAACCGTTTAAAGGACTAATTGGCAGAGCAGAAAACTGCGAGGAGCAAGGACACGGGGTTGTAATGGCGCGGAACGCGGACGGAATGTCACGGACAGCCCGTAATTTTCTGGAGTAGAGCATCGTCACGCGGAACGGTTCAGGGATGCGTTCTCCTTTCGGGCCATTACGCCCCTAATGCCGGAATTGTTCGATAAATCGGAAACACCGACACGCAGAAACTCGCGCGCTGCGAAACTGCTGGAAAACTGAGGCGAGGCCCTTGAAAAAGACGTTCAAACTTAGAAGCACATAGTTCGTGGATCTCGTTTCACTTTCCCGGGCCGTGCGACCTCTCCTCGTTATTAGACTATTAATTTTGCAGCGTACATCAATATGCAACTGCGAAGTTATAGTGGGTTACCTTGCAATCTGTAATTCGGGCGGAAGACTACAAGTATCAAAGATGAAAGGGTCAGAGGCTACACCGGTATTGTAGGATTAATATTTCCTGAATGAAATTGGATCGGAGTCGACGTGCAATTAACTCTCAAAGGTGAGCAGAACTCTCCGAAGCAACGCGAAACCGTTCAAAGGGCACCTACTAATTCTGCTGTGTATTTATCGCAAATAAAACATCACCGACAGTATTGCTCTCTCGTCTTTATTCGTGTTAGACTGTTGCATCCGAAATGTACGATTTTCGAATGCAAATCTTCTTGGACGTTTCGATCTAGAAGTGTTGTTAGTCTACCCTCGAGTGGCGACTCTGAGGCGCCACTAGAAATTGCTGTAGCATGATTCAAAATATTGTTCATATTATTAAATATGTCGAGATCCATATCCAATTCAAAAGGCACCTACTAATTCTGCTGTGTATTTATCGCGAATTAAACATCACCGACAGTATTGCTCTCTCGTCTTTATTCGTGTTAGACTGTTGCATCCGAAGTGTACGATTTTCGAATGCAAATCTTCTTGAACGTTTCGATCTAGAAGTGTTGTTAGTCTACCCTCGAATGGCGACTCTGAGGCGCCACTAGAAATTGCTGTAGCATGATTCAAAATATTGTTCACATTATTAAATATGTCGAGATCCATATCCAATGCCATATCCATGAAATTTAGATTCTAAATTTTAGAAGATCATAGGGAAATATTCTAGTTTGGAAGAAATGTTTAATTTTCAAATGAGAATAGCTCCTAGTGCTTAGGGTTAACACGTGAGGTACACAGGTAATCGTGAAAAATAGGACATCTCATAGGCAACAACCTAATACGTTGGACGTTCCGAAGAAAAGGTCGAAATTGTTTAAGGAAAGAAATTACGAAGTATTGAAAATCACCTCGCGAACCCCTGTCAATGACGGCCATACATTTCGCGAGGACTATTACGAAGTTTGCCGCGTTGTAATGGTCTTGTATTGTGTTAGCCCGACGGAAAGGAACACTGAATCGCGTCGACTGTACGTGTTAAGGGAGTAAAAGAGGGTGTCAAGGCTGGCGAGCATGCATCCATGACAAAGAACGTCGTCAAACTTTCTCCTTTCGCTAAACCTGATCAAGTTTCGCTTTGTTAAAATGTTCCCTCTCTATTATTTTTTTTTCCTGAGGGTCAAGGAGAAATCCACGGGAATCCCGAGAGGGGAGCAAAAATTGAAAACGAAGTCCCTCGGTGGCTAAACTTGGCCAAGAAACTTACCGGCCAAGGGAACAATACAGAAAGATGAGAATGGTTTCAGCCTCTGCAATCTTTCCTATAATTTTGTTATATGTTCCAATACCGCACGTGTAAAGTTTAGATTTATAAAAATAAGAGGGAGTGCAATCATTTGTTCGACCTTCCTGGTCCGTTGCATTGCCTCTCCAACTTTCCAGGAAACTCTACAATCTTTCCTTAGCTCCTATCATCGTGTCATAAGCTCCAAGGCTGGGAACACGTGTGACGTTTGTATTTATAACCGAAACGATCGTACATGAAGAAAGTTACAAGGCTGCTGAGGAAGTTAAGAAGGAAGAGCAAAATAGAAAGGGGTGAAGTAATTCAGTTTTCCTGGTTCGTTACATTCCTACGTAATATTTTAATTTACGAGTTAAATCTTCGGTCAGTGAAGAGTGTCGGAAGACTAGACTTTCGAGAACGTCGAAGTAGAACACTACCAGTGTACGAACTCCCTTCTACACCCCATATGAATTTCTTGGGGAGGACCCAGGAGTAGGGAGAGTTAGCCAAGCCTGAAGTAGAAGATAACAGCCTAAAGGGGACGAAATAAAAAATAGGGGAGCAGAGAAGAGGCGAAATAATTAGCATATATGGTAATAAAGCGATATCGCGTGGAACGAGGCCCGAGAGAGCAGAAACTAGACCGTCTTTATTATTTTCTTCGGAGGAGTCAAGGAGACATCGATGGAAACGAGGGTGACTGAAATTGAAACCGAAGTCTCTAGAAAAGTTCTGTAATAATTAGCACCCCGTGAAGCTCGACGATGAAACTGGAATGTAAAATATGGAACAACAAGTTTCGTCGAATCGAGCAACCCCTTCCGACGAAAGTCTCGACGATTGCCCGACGCGATTTTCCAGGCGTAGAAAACTTTAATTTTCTTCTCGGATTGAGGGAACAGTTTGCGTACTTTCTTAATAAAACCTCAGCGCGGGTTAGGAACCGCCTCTTCCCGTCGACTTTCAGGGGAAAAAATACACTCACCCCTGATTCGCATACGTTCGCAGAGTTTCGTTATCAACGCGCCACGACCGCTCCCATAAAGTACACAAAAAGCGACCGGAAACCTCTGAGGAATTCCGAGACAGCTTCAATTCCAATACTGTTAACATCTCGTTAACTCTACGTGATTTTTTTTAATTAGGATGAAAAACTTGAAAGAAGGTCAGTTATTGTGTTTAATTTAAGGTAATAATGTTTAAAAAATTTGAAACAACATTTTCAGAAAAATAAACATAAATAAACATAGTTAGAAAAAACATTCTTAGTTTACTATTTATCAGATTTGATAACTGTATCAGATATGATACACTAGGCAGCGAAGGGTGAAGTTCAGTTTCGTTTAAAATTAGTGGGAAATTTTTAGTTGGTAGAATTGATTAGAAAACCACAAAATAATGTTACGTTACATAACGAAAAGAATACATGGTTTTTGTGGCTATTCGGTTTTCGGAATTGGACCAGTACCATTGATTGAAAACCACAAAATAATATAACGTTACATTACGAAAAGAATACATGGTTTTTGTGGCTATTCGGTTTTCAGAATTGAACCAGTATCATTGATTAAACAACACAAAATAATGTTACGTTACATAACGAAAAGAATACATGGTTTTTGTGGCTATTCGGTTTTCAGAATTGGACCAGTATCATTGATTAAAAAACAGAAAATAATGTTACGTTACATAACGAAAAGAATACATTGTTTTTGTGGCTATTCGGTTTTCTGAAGTAGACCAGTACCATTCATTGAAAACCACAAAATAATGTTACGTTACATAACGAAAAGAATACATTGTTTTTGTGGCTATTCGCTTTTCACAATTGAACCAATATCATTGATTAAAAAACACAAAATAATGTTACGTTACATAACGAAAAGAATACATGTTTTTTGAGGCTATCCGGTTTTCAGCAGCACGAACGGTGCACTTTCGATTTCGAGATAGAGCGTGCCGTAAAAGGTCCTGTGCGCAACAATAACGACCGGTGCGGGTCACAAAGAGAACTATCCTCGTGTGACAGTATCGAAACTTGCGCGATAACAGACGGCTCGGTGTTCCCGTGCTATCGGTACGGTTTCGTAAACCCGTATGCGAGAGAAGACGCGACCGAAACCTCGATGTTTTCACGGTTGGACGTCCAGGATCGGTGCACCGTGGAAATTCCAGCGAATGCTCGCGTGCAACACGGACCGTTTGCAAATCGAAACGAAGCCTCACCCTTGACCCGATACACGCCGCTTTAGCGAGGCAGTGGCTTTAATATGAAGAGCTACCGCCATTCTCGAACCCGTAAGCTTCGTCTCTCTTTTTATATATTTTCTTTTTCGACCGCAACTCTTATTACTTCCCGGGAACGGCTCTTTTTCACATCGCAACAGTCCGATGTCCTTTCTCGGACGCTCTCCGAGAGTATAACTTCTATAAATTCTGCTACACGCTGACCGCCACGGTAACCTGTCTTCTGGATCTCTCTCGGTGCAACATGGTTCACCCGAAATGCACTTTTTCCTTGCTCTTGTCGCTCCGAAGGTTTGATGCAGAGTGACGTTTCTGGACGATGTTGAACTGTTAAGAAATTGTGATCTTGAAGACCCGAAAATAACAATTTTCTTGCAGGTATAGGTGATATTGGGGTAAAATCACTATACGTGTCCTATTACTTGCGGCAGGATTGAAGTCTTTTATTCCACGATAGATACCTTAGACCATATATACTTATAGGCACGGCGCAGATAATGTTGCCTAAGGCAAAGATCATTCAGATCATAGTAAAATGTGACGTCACAGTATCGAAAGATGTACAAGCTATGCTCATCGACAGCGCCTACGCTTGGCTTATGAGGGTGAGGGTTACTCGGAAAGAATGGATAGGATAATTTCAAAGAATTTGGCATATTATCATGAAATAATCATTATATAAAGTATATTTGAGATACAAATATTTATTCTATATGTTTTATTAAGGCATTACAATGAAGTATGAGTTAATAATAGTATTATATATTAACTATTTTAGGAATCAATATTTGATTCTGAAGATTAACAACTTTCGCATACTATGCAGGTTACAGAATGTTTTTTACATATAAATCGATCACATTTACATTTTAAGGTAGTACTGCTACATGTACATAATTTACATTTACCTCGATTGTGATTAGTTATTATTAGACTGCGGATCTTTGTGCATTTATAAAAAAAAAATTGAGTAGATGAAATTCAAAATTGTTGAAAAATTTTTTAAATTGAAAATGTCAATATATGATTTCTGCTCTATTACAATCATTAAGGGAAGAAATAACATTCAATTTAGTTTCTATTTCTTGCAATCGGTGTAGACAATTTTTATTTTGAATAAACGTTGCATAGAAAGTTGACACTGCCGTGTCAGCCATTTTGAAATTATATTAAGAACTAACTTGTGACGTCACATTTTACTGCATTTTACAACGATCTTTGCCACGCTCAACTCTCGGCTTGCCTATACACATACTATACCTATGCCGTGTCTATAAGTATATATGGTCTAAGGTAGATTGTTGGAATCCAACGATAATATTGTATAGAAGCAGGCAGTGGTGCGATTCCGGTCCAAGTGGTTTATGGCACCCCCACTTAAGAAAAGGGACCGAAGACTTTTTCCAGAGACGAACCAGTCAGTCGTTGTCGTTTCACAGAACAGACCACACCACAGCATCGTTTACGCTACAGCATTTGTTCTACCTTATTACAATATAGCCTTTTTTCTCTTATACACACTGGAATCCACTTTTGTATTTTTGTTTGTGTTGAATAAATAAAGTTATCTTATTTAACCAAATTAAAGTTATTACAACATAGATACAAAGTGCTTTCGCTGACGCTCGGACAAGACTGTCGACTTTTCTTCGTCTTTGCATCTACGTAGCTTTTCGTTGCCTTAAACTCCTCCTGATTGGCCGGACTTGCATTAGTCTCTCCTTGGCCAATCCGGTAATTTTCCGGGGACTCTCGTTGCGCCTCCCTTATTCTTTGCGCCCTTGACGCGCTTTTATCCGAACGCGGGGTCGGTCCCGGAAATTTAGCAATGTAGCGGGATTTCCTACGGGCCCGCAGTGCCTAAAGGTCTGGCTATCGACTCCCTGCCTAGCTCCGCGGTCCCTTCGGAAAATTCGAGGTTTATGGTACCCGTACGTACTGTTGAGGTCGCAGGTAAGATGATCTAATTTGGCCAGTTGAGTTCTCGGAGATCCTGCCCCCCCCCTTACAATAGCTTAGGTGGGAGTGCGGTTTTAGTGGGTAGAGGCTGGCCGGAGAGTCCTCTGGACAGTCCCACATAACCCTGGCCCCCCAAGGGGGCCAGGGTATGCGTAACGCATTTCCGCACTATATAAAAAAAAAAGTAAGATGATCCAACTGCCAAAACGTGCAATAACGAAAACCTTAAAACGCTCGCTGAGGCGAGTAACGGTTTCCTCAAAAACAGCTGTGAGACAACGGGTCCATAAACTCGCTCGACCATTTGCACGCCAAATGTTCTTAAATATACGTGCCGATGACCGTTACATTCTCAAAGTTATTTTTGCGAGATGTCAAAGTCGTTGCTGTTTTTATAAATGGGACTGTGTGTCTTGGTCATCAGGGTGTGGTAATCGATGCAAATGGCCAAGTGATTTCTGCTATAATTTTCTGTATTGAGTGGAGAGAGTAGAAAGGGATATCGATTGGTCGCGTGACAATGACAATAATTCGGGTGGTTCATCGAAGTGGCCCACGCTGCGCAAGGGATGCAGAGGAGGCTGCAAGTTGGTGCGTTCGATGCTCGTTCGCGTTTTATATCGCGTTCGTTCCCGCAGCTGCCTGGAAAATTGACTCGCTCGGTGAAACGTTATTACATAGTGCGACGATCCGATGGTACAGCGTTCACCGTTCGACACTCGTAAAACTCCTCCGGCAAAGTGCTCATAAGCGTTCGATAAGATCGTTCGAGCGTGTTCGATGCATTGACGCTCTCTGCCTAGATAGAAAGAATGAGAGAGAGAGAGATAAATGCTAGGGGAAGATCGTGGATAATGGAACGCCCCTCTCAGACTTGCGACACGTCGAAAAGACAAAGAACGGTGTCGTGCACCGTCCGGATGCTTGCCATAAATATCCCGACCTCAACAGGCTGCTGCACATGTAAACGCACTGATGTTGCAGGGCAGCACTGCAGATAAGGCGTGATAAGACGTTCTGCACTCCGGGTTCGAACATATTTTCTCCCGGTTTCTCCTTTTTACGACTCGTTAGGAATTTCTATCTCCAATTACGATCGGACAATGACATCAAGATTTTACTGTGCAGTGCAATCGAAGAAAGAGAATAAAACTTGTTCGTTTAAAGCTGTCTTCTCTACTCCTTAAATAAATGATTTTTTGTAAACCATAACATACAACATCATTGAATATCGTAGAATATTTAGCTGATTAATAGTGGAAAAATGTGTCGGTAAAATATGAAACAGCCGAAAGATTACGAAGGAGGTTAAATATTTTTATTTTGCATTAAGAACCGCAG
Organism: Lasioglossum morio; assembly: GCA_916610235.2. Lineage (NCBI taxonomy): Eukaryota > Metazoa > Arthropoda > Insecta > Hymenoptera > Halictidae > Lasioglossum > Lasioglossum morio. The sequence continues at coordinate 3,475,303 of OU744323.1, forward strand.
TCTACTTATTAGCATTTTCGTCTGTCGAATTGTAACTCCTATCCATTGGTTCTGCTAATATTTGATTGGAAAATATGAATTTGTAAACGTATGAAATTGGTATTGATCGTAGTTCTATATAATCTATATAATCTACTAAAATTACAGTCTATGCATGTACATGATCGAGCGCTGGTTAAACTTTCGTGAAACTGATTCGCGAGCTAATAAAATTTTGGAAAATTGCGCACTTCCCGAGATCGAACTTCCGTAATTCCGGTGTAACAGAACATGTTTCCTGTGTGTTCCAGAAAGGCGGAAATCACCGGGGACAGCGTGTCGGACTCGTTCAGCAATCAAAGGTAACTCGTGAAAGGGGCACCGACGCGCGAGGAATGTCTTCCATAGTTTTTTGTCCGGCGGAAAACTGCAACGGCAGTTTTCACGACTGGCAGCGTTCGTTCACCTGTGAACATGGAAATTTTTTCGCAGTCGTCGACGACGACACGGCCGAGAAAAGTTGCTGGCAGATTTGTTACGCGTTAACGAACCTCGTTAAAACCACCTTCGGCCGTACGCGGCCCGCATAATTAAACCGAGCGAGTAGTCTCGCAATCCTACCCGCGTCCTGAAATGTAATAACAATTGTAATAAATACTCGAACTGCCGTTGCACGTACGCCGCCGCGCCATACGCAGGAAGTCGTTTCACGCGCATATACCAACAGAGTTTTACCATTTGCCCGCAACCGGAAACGCGATATATAGATCTTTATTGGTGTGTTGCGTTCACAAACTTGCGAAACTGTTTGCGTCAACAAATATTAATGGTTTATTGGACACGGTTCTACCATCGGGAAACCTCTCCACCAGCGAGATTAAGTTTGGATGAAATTTTCACTGACGTGTATCATTGTATTTATAAACCGCTATTTCTCAATTCCCAGCGATGATCCACATACAAAACAAAATTTCTTTTATTAGATCTTAGAATCATTTTTGCAGATCTGAAAGCCTTTGAAAAAATCCCGAACCCCCAAAAATAATCCCGGAGTCTCTAGAAAAAATCTAAACTGTAAAACATTTTAAGTCCCCCAAAAATCTTCTGAGAGCTTTGAAAAGGCTCTAAAAGTCTACAAAAGCGACTTCAGGCTCTGCAGAAAAATTTTAAGGTCTGTAAAAGATTCTTCAACCCTGAAAAAGACTGTCTGGACGTGTTTTCCGGACGAATAGAAATGTAGGACCGATAAACAGAATCCCGTGAGTGAATATTAATTCATTTGGTCTAATTTTAAACGGTCTGAACGTGTTTACCTAGCGACGTGGTGCGTTAATAGGCTTCCGGCGAATAAAGTGTTAACCGCCGCGAGCTGTCGGCGATCCCCCGCCACTAAAATCGCATAACGAAAATCCACACGGGCTAGGTATGCGTTGCGTGGATTCACGCTCCAACTATCGCAGATAATAATCACCGGATGCTGGAGAAGATGCAGACAAGCGGGTTAATTCGAACCGGGGAGTGCATTCTCCGCTGCGTAGCGTAACGACTCGATATCGGGATTGAGTTGTTTTGATCGAGCTGGAAATCGAGGGTCGACGGGATCATTCCCGATGGAACTGTTCCCATCAATTTATTATGACTCTGTCATAAATGATTTCGACGCCAATTTGATATAAAATACATTTTTCACAGTGTGATTAATATTTGAACAGGTTCAAACAATGTTTGAAGAGAGAGAGAGAGAGAGAGAGAGAGAGAGAGAGAGAGAGAGAGAGAGAGAGATGCTTTTAAAGCACCAATTCCGTCGGACGTTCGTCAATTTATTTATCAACTTTTCTTCCTAACTTCGACTAACTTTTTTGACGGCTTCCAAGGGAAGAAGGTTGGCTCCATCGCGTGGCGTAGTTAAGTTTCCCCTCCGACCTTTAGTTTTCACAATAAATTGAAATCTGTCCGAGAAAAATGATGCGATAAAACCACCCTGGTTTTTCTCTCTTCGAACATTGTCCAAGCACGTTGGAACATCCGTAACGTTATTAGAAAGAAAAAAAATACCTTTGTATCCGTGACGGTTTAGATTTTTTACGGTTTGAATGGAACAACTGTTTGAAACGCAAAATTAAACAACAGAGTTATAAGCCGCGTTCGAGGCTTTTCCGATGCAGGTTAATTGAAGCAGGCCGCAAGTTCTTGTCTTTTGCGAGTCTTCTGACATTCTATGGGTTTTTAATTAAGCCGTACAACGCGGAGCGCCGTTAATTAGCATCGCGCGACCCTGAGCAACTCGAACTCCACGCGGGAATTGTTCTCGCAACGCGTCATGCCCGATAAACGCGCGGAACAACAGCGAAGTATATTTGCAAAGATCATCGGCGCTCGTACAATTGCGAATGCGACGCCACGGACTGCACTCGTTGCATCCGCTGCAGTTGCACTCTTCGGGAACGCGGTTTTCGCACGGCAATAAATTCCGTCGGCCGTATTTCCGTTCTGCCGCGTCTGTTTCTCGTATTCTCGAGACGAGCCCGCGTTTACACGCCTCCTCCGCGAACTATTTCGCCTCGAGTATGCCAACGTCAGTTTGCTAGGCATTTTTCACGCGAATTTTCCTCGAAACACTCGGCTAAATAAATACTGCAAAAACATTTTTTTCAGAGCTACCAGACGTTTCATAAGAACTGAAAACGCTTCGCCCAGCGACTTTGGAATTTCGAGACTGTTCACAATACTTCTGGAATGTTCTTGCAGATTCCAGATTTTTTATGCGGGCTAGACCCTTCTCACAAGCCCTAGAATATTTTCAGGAAAACCAATCCCTTTACTATTTCTGGGATCTTTAATTAACTTAGGAATCTACGAGAAGAATCCTATGAGAAAATTCTAGACCTCGCAAAAGTGGTTCCCGAGCATGCAGAAACATTCTGGGATCTCTTAACACTTTACCTACCGGAAGCCTATTAATAGGATTCTCAATAATTCTGCTGTATCAAAAGAAAGCATAGAAATTTTCTTTTACATTGCAATCTTAAATGAAATAATTAGATGACGTTATTGAGGATGACTTGTTAGTTCACAATGAAAATAGCTGTTATTATTGAAAGTTCCATTAAAAAGTTTTTAGTCATGTACCAGATTTTTCAAAATTATGCAATAATCACTGGTCGGTAATGTGTTAAAAAGTGTCCAAGGCCTTTCGTAAAATTTTGGAATACGCGGACACGTTCGCGCGATTCGCGAAACTCGTTCTCCGCTCGAAGAGAAAATATTATTCGAGCCCACCCCTGTGTCCCTGCGCCTTGATCACCAAGGGAGCATCTTGAAACAATATTTTCCCGCGCGATACCGTCAGTCCAAACAAAAGCGAAAACCGGCCGCATCGACCGTTTTACTTCGCGCTTATAGCTCTTCTTGGTCGCACCACCTATCCGGCAAACGTACTCGCTGTACGCTGCAATTGTGCGTGAAACAGCAGTAATCCGATAATAATTCCCCTCGACGAGACGAGACACGAATAATCCCGCGCACGCTTTGCAATGGATACATACGTTGCGAAGATTCCATTATTTCGCCGGCGTATTGTTTCATCAGGCCGTGTGAATCGTGCTGCCGACAGGCGTTCCAGGTACAGATTTTGTTGACACAGAGTGGCCAGAGTGTTCTGGACATGTTTGGAACGGTGTTTGGAACTTGAAGAGAACTTGCGGCTTACAGATTCATTATAGATATAGTGGGAAGACTGTGGAACTCTTGTGGAAAGGTTCAGAAAATTTTAAGGCCAGTAAAAATAATTGTTGAGCCTGCGAGAATATGCTAGGACCTCTGAAAATAATTCTAGGGTCTGTCAAAAAATTCTAGAACTTCCAAAAAGATTGTAGGGCTTGTAAAAAGGATCTGGTACCTCCGAAAACAATTCTGGGGTTTCAAGAAAAACTTATAGGACTTTCAAGAGAATTCTAGGACGTGCAGAAATTCTCCAGGACCTCTGAAAATAATTCTAGGGTCTGTCAAAAAATGCTAGTCCTTCCAAAAAGATTGTAGGCATTGTAAAAAGGATCTGGTACCTCTGGAAATAATTCTGGGGTTTCAAGAAAAACTTTTAGGGCTTTCAAGAGAATTTTAGGACGTGCAGAAATTCTCCAGGACCTCTGAAAATAATTCTGGGGTCTGTCAAAAATTCTAGAACTTCCAAAAAGGTTGTAGGGCTTGTAAAAAGGATCTGGTACCTCTGAAAACAATTCTGGGGTTTCAAGAAAAACTTCTAGGGCTTTCAAGAGAATTCTAGGACGTGCAGAAATTCTCCAGGACCTCTGAAAATAATTCTGGGGTCTGTCAAAAATTCTAGAACTTCCAAAAAGATTGTAGGCCTTGTAAAAAGGGTCTGGTACCTCTGGAAATAATTCTGGGGTTTCAAGAAAAACTTCTAGGGCTTTCAAGAGAACCTCTGAAAATAATTGTGGTTTCTGGAAAAAAATCTAGGACACGCAGAAAGGCTCGAGGACCTCTGAGAACGTTTCGAGGAGCTGCGAAAAAATTCTACTACTTGCAAGAAACGTGCGAGGCCACCATAACGACTCCGAGGCCTCTAAAAACGTTCTGAATGCAAAATAATCGCAGCATAAACCGCCGTGTTATGTTGTTTGTTTGCGTACCGTAACCGGAAAGCAGCGAAAAGCAACAGCTTCGATTTTACCGGATGGCGTGACGGGAGCCGTGACACGGTAATTAGTACGCGACACGTTTTATTGCGATTCGAAGCTGTTTCGTCTCGTTACAAGCTTCAGTGGCAATTCGTTTCAATTTGTAGCGAAACACGATCCCGTCATCCGGATCATTGTCCCTAAGCCGGCGGCGATCGCCGTTGATTTTTGCCCATCCGTCGGTGTTTGCTTGCAATTCTCGCTTGCGTCGACGCTGAATAATTTCACCGGTGCATCGGGAGCACGGGCGGCAAGCGTTTATACGATGCATCACCCGTTATTATTAATGTCGCGTTCGATCGGTCGGTCGGGCGTGCGCGTATTTGAAACTCGGATTACACACGATGACTCCGAAAAGATGCTTCATCGCCGCTGTCTCGGTTTTTGGAAAATTTGCATGCTCGAGCTCTCGATAGCTATTACTGCGGAATCTTTGTTTGTATCGATTGCGGGAAACAGAGTTTCATTCTTCTTTTCATAACTTTATAATTTATAATTTTTAAATTTCTTTTGTTACTTTCATATTGTTTGATCTGTTTAAGACATATTACAGTGATATTATTTTGTTAGACGCATAAAACAATTCTTCTCTTGAAAATGATCCATATCAGGATCGAAACGTTGGAATTTTGTTAATTGCAAGTGTAGGAGCTTTATTTTTGGATGTTTCTCGTTTTACGATATTTTACAATCTGAATACAAAAGTTTTATACAAACGAACGTCGGTCGTTAATAACAAATCGATCGTCGGCTCGTAACGACGACCAGTAGCAGACGATCAGCTGGTCGTCACCGACGATCGATCGGCACCAACACATCTAAATATTAAAATCTATCTAATACCTACAGTTCGGCCATTCCTGACCATAATGACCGTCCTCGGTCATCAATGGACCATCATTACTTACTTAAATAATAAAATAAGTTTGAAACAACTTAACAATACATAATTCACACAAATATAACACAATAATACAATTCAAACTTAACTGACGCAAATATAACGCAATAACACAATTCAAACTTGTTTTCTACTATAAATCGTTTTCTTTTTCGTTTCTCGACCTGATCCAAAATTTCATCTGATCGGGGCCAACAACTCCCGTAAATGGCACACGTGACACTTGGTGTCCCTCTACATCTGTTATGAGATATCTGTCCTTGTCTAAAACTTTCTTAATTTCAAACGGGCCCTTAAATTTAGGCAACAATTTTTTATTAATTCCTGTTGTAGTATCTGTGTTGCGAATTACCACGTAATCGCCAACCTGATACTCAGTAGGTTTTTTGTGTTTTTTATCATATAAACGTTCGTTAGATTGTTGGACTTTAATAATTTTTTCAGCTGCCTCCCTTCGTGTTGTTAGAAGGTCTCTTCTATTACTGTTTAAAATTCCTAACACTTCTCGGACTTTGTCCGATATAATACCTTTTTGATTCATACCAAACAATAATTGAGATGGGCTTTTACCTGTTGACCGACAAACAGTGTTATTTATTCCATATTCTACTTTGTCAACAACTCGGTCCCATTTTCCCGGGGTCTTTGTTAATTTTGCCAACATAGGTGCTATCATTCTATTAAATCGTTCAATCTGACCATTCGCACGTGGGGTTCCTATTGCGATCAGAACCTGTTCTATCTCGTTGTTTGCTAAAAATTCTTTAAATAAATTTGATGTAAATGATGAACCTCGGTCACTAATTAGCCGTCTCGGTTTACTATACGCTCTAAAATATTCTGCTAAATTTTTCACTACTTCCTCCGACTTTGTTGTTTTACAAGGATACAGCCTTATGAATTTAGTAAATCCATCAACTACTGCCAAAATAAATTTATAACCATTCTTGCACTTTTCCAATGGACCATAATGATCTACATGAATTGTTTGAAATGGTAAGTCGCCTTTGTCTAAACTGTATAGAAATCCCTCCTGTTTACCGCTTTTTGGTGAAAATTCAATACATTTCAAACAATTACTAATGTACTCTCTAATTTTTATACGCATTTGTGGGAACCAATATACCTGACTAATGTTGTCTAAGACTTTCTCATAACCTAAATGCCCTAAATCGTCGTGACTAGTTTTGATAACGTTATTTACTAAGCACGCAGGTACGTAAAATAATAATTTGTTGTTACTGACTTTTCTATACACTAAACCGTCCCGTAACTCATAATATTTCTCCTCGCTTTTCTCTAATCTATTCTTGATTTCTCGAATCGTAAGATCTTGGTTTTGTTTAATCGCTAATACTTCCTCCAAAGTATTAGTTTCTAGAATCAAAATTGTGTTGTACCGACTTAATGCGTCTACATGTGACATTTTACTCCCACTACGATGTTCAATAGTATAGTCGTAATTTTGTAAAAACATTGCCCAACGGGATATTCGTGGGTTAATGTTCTGCTTATTAAGTGTTAATCTAAAACTGTCGCAGTCTGTGATTATTTTAAACTTAATGCCCGATAAATAAATATGAAATCTTTTAATCGCGTACACTGCTGCTAAACATTCAAGTTCGAAACTATGATACTTCTCTTCTTGAGCAGTCGTTCTTTTACTAAAATAAAAAACTGGCCGAAAGATTTTATTTGTTTGTTTTTGTAGCAAAATTGCCCCAAATCCACTGCTACTAGCATCGCAATGCAGCTCTGTATCTAATTTCGGAGAGTAAATCGCTAAAACGGGATCGTTTGTTAAACATTGCTTCAATGTCACAAACGCTCGATTTTGTTCTGGCCCAAAACAAAATATTGCATTTTTCCGTAGTAAATTATACAGGGGTCTTGCGATGAGTGAAAAATCTTTTATAAACCTTCGAAAATAACTTGCTAGACCTACAAAGCGCTGCACTTCTTTTATATTTCTCGGCGCTGGATAATCGACTACAGATTCAATATTTTCCTTTGCTGGCGCGATACCATTTCTGGATATGGAATATCCCAAATAAGTTATTTGGCGATAAAAGAATGTGCATTTATCTAGCCTAAATCGTAAATTAAACTTTCTCGCTAAACAAAATATTTCTCGCAAAATATCCAAATGTTCATCAATCGTTTCCGTTGCCACCAAAAAATCGTCCAAATATAGTAATAGTTTATTCTTCCTTAATAAATCACTAAAAATTTCGTTTAAAAATCTTTGAAAAATACGAGGTGCATTGGTAAGTCCAAAAGGCATTTTGAGGTACTCATATTGACCTAAGGGTGTGACAAACGATGTATATTTCACCGATGTTTCAGCGACTTTCACGTGGTGGAATCCATTTTTAAGATCTAACTTCGTAAAATATTTTTTGTCCTTAAGTTGGTCTAAACAATCGTCTATTAACGGTACCGGAAAGTTGTCTCTGATTGTGTGTTTGTTTAATTCTCGATAATCGACACACAAGCGAATTTCTCCGTTCTTTTTCCTGACCAGGACAATTGGGCTAGCATAAGGAGAATTACTGGGCCTAATGGTGCCCTCTCTTAATAAATCATCAAGGATAACACGAAGTTTTTCCTTGTCTGCAAACGCTAGTCGACGCGGCCGAAAACAAATCGGATGCTCGGTCTTTAATGAAATCACCGCTTCAACAGTATTCGGATGTTGCTCGTTGTCGTGGACCTGAACATCTTTGTAAAAATAAATTTCTTCAAGTTTCCTCACAATGCTAATGTCTATTTCTGGATCAACGTTTAATTCGTGGCACGCGGAAATCGGGTTTTCAACATAATCTATTTTAAAAATTTGTTGAACAAAATTTTCCGTATCCGAGTTCTCAGATTCTCTTTCCTTAACTTTGATTTCCGTTGAACTTCCCAATTTTATCTCTATGGCTGGCGACCGAATAAAATCTCTGCCTAATAATGCAAAGTGCGACATAGTTGTTACTGGTACAACAAAAAATGTAACAGGAACACGCGCGCCGTTTATACAAATTTCGGTTTTAAATGCGCCAACGACATTAATTGGTGAATAATTTACGCCGTAAAATGTATTATTTACCGGTCGGTCAAAATAAAAATCAGACGGTAAAGCATCTCTTCTGATTAAACTAACGGGCGAACCTGAGTCAATAATTGCCACGGTTGAAACGCATGTTGTCGCTCCGCCGTTATCCTGGGCTATGCAGGTAATCAGTACGCTGAACGGGGTTTCTGTACTATAGGGTTGAACCAAATGCGTCGTCGTACCCGGTTGCTTAGTCGAGGCCGTCGTCGAGGCAGGAACCTGTTGTTGCCGTCGAGACTGCGCTGGTGATGTCTGCTGCGGACAATCTCTTGATGTCTGCTGCGGACAATCTCTCGCCCGGTGTGACTTTTCCCCGCATCTGAAACAAGAACCCCATTCCCGCCTTGGTTTCGTGCAATCCTTCTTCCAATGTCCCGATTCGTTGCAGTTGAAACACCGCACGGCCTTTTCCTGCGCGGAGTCCCTGGAGGTACGCTCGGGACCGCCGAAGTCCCTCGTAAACGTCAACTTCCCTGGAACCGGCCGTTTCTGTTCCTTAGGCTCCCGATCGCTTCTTAACGAGAGCTTCCGAAACGTTTCGAGAAGGTCCTCTGCCGTTTCCAAACGCTGCATGCGTGCCTGGTCTCTCAATTGTGCATCCGGAACTCCGTCGATCACCAAATCCACCAATTCTTCCGGATCCACCATAATTTTGTTCGCCAAGGTGACTTTATCATGGAAATAGTCTGGAAACGACTCATTCCTTTGCCACGTACGGTTTTCGAACTCTCTTCTCATCGCTAATTTGTCAATTCGATGGTCAAACATCTTCCGAATCTCTTCCAGCAAGAGTGACGCGGACAATTCTAATAGGCTTGGTATTGTATTGAACCATTTCAAAGCCTTTCCTCGTAAGCGTAATGTAATTATTGTGACCGTAGCGCAATCGTCCAAGCTGTACATCCTCCTGAGTCGCTCTACCTGCTGTCTCCATAACTTGAACGTATTTTCCGCACCCGAAAATTCAGATAGTAACTCGGCAATCGTTTTGATGCTTGCATTTGGGCGTACGGTAACGCTGGTTCCCGTGGATCGCAACGGCGTTGTCATTTCTCTTTCTCGTCTCATCAAATCCAATTCGCGTTGCAAAATATCGCGTTCCTGGCGAAGAATCTCCATCTCTCTCTGCGCGAAAGACGTCTCTGCTCCGAAATCCTGGTTGTCGTGAGATTCCGTTGTTACCTGACGCTCTTGAATGGTGTTTTCAATGTTCGGGTCAGCGTCAATCAAACGGGCAACTAATTCAGTTTTCGAGCCTGAGACAAGCATGTCCCTAGACCTGAGCAATTCCTTGAGCTCAACGATAGTTAGGTTGGCCAAATTTCTTCTATTCTCTGCCATCGCGAGTCACCAATATTCAAATCCGCACGAAATCAATATTCAAACTAAACTTCCGAAATTCGATAGCCGCGAACAAAAAATACGAAATTTCACGCACTATCACAAAATATTTCGTATCCCACTTCTGAAATTTGTAGGAGCTTTATTTTTGGATGTTTCTCGTTTTACGATATTTTACAATCTGAATACAAAAGTTTTATACAAACGAACGTCGGTCGTTAATAACAAATCGATCGTCGGCTCGTAACGACGACCAGTAGCAGACGATCAGCTGGTCGTCACCGACGATCGATCGGCACCAACACATCTAAATATTAAAATCTATCTAATACCTACACAAGATTGCTTGTTTTTTTTTATTTTGATCGGACCTGTGCACTGATACCACCACACATTGTTTATTTATAATTTATATTCTGTTTAGTATCGATTACAATTTTGTATACCGCTTTAAATTGCATAGACCCTTTTTTGTCACAAATGCATACAACCCGATGAAATGCGAAACTATAAAGATTAATAAGATAAAAAAAAGGGAATTTTAATCCTTAGACTTGGTGACTTTCTATTTCGCATAGAAATGCACAATGGAATTATAAACATAGATAAATGTTCCTTTCTATCGATCGTATATTTGTTTATAAAAAATGTATTAATGATCTTATTAAAAAGACGCAATTATTAATTTTCTCGAAGATGATCTGAACATAGATCGAAACGTCGAAATTTGAATTTGATAAATTGCAGAATTGCTTCTAAATAAAAATTGATCGAACCAGCATTAATACATCTTTTGATTCCGAAGCCCGAAGCTGCTACTTTAAGATGAATTTTATCATTCCGATTTTGCCAACGTTGTTTGCGCAGGTTGTACAAGAAATCATCGCCGAACAGCAAGCTCACATTGTACCTGCCTACCAGGGACCTAGTAGTCAGTGAAACGAAGATCGACAAGCTGCACGGCGTGGTATTGGTTGATCCTGACTACTTGCAGAACAGAAGGGTAAGAGAGAGAGAGAAACAGAGCAAATCGTAAGCTTTCATCAGTTTGTTAGTCGAACGATTCCTCTTCACAAGTTTCCCGGGTCACGTAACTGACTCCCAGTATAACGCAGCAACTCCAATTCGCAGAATACGGTTACTAACAAGTTCGCTCTAGCTAATTCGCCCTGCTTAATTCCCTTCACGAATGTCTCCGCCGACCGGCCCGTCTAACGATAGTTACTACCGAAGTTGCCCGCTGAATTTATGGATTCGGAGGCAGAGTTGAGATCCATCTAGCTGGATTAAGCAACTCCGTAATACCATCAAATATTCTTTAACACGTTCGCTGTCATGCCTGTTGTTGATCCATTGTTGAAATGGTTTATTTATATGAATTAACTAGTTGACCCGACAGACGTTGTCCTGTCCAATTTTAATAAATTTGTTTGCGAAGCAATTTCAATTTGAATCTTGAAATTCAACTCGTTGACATCAATGTTTTTCTTATTGAGAACCAATAATACTTGCACCCTTTCAAAAATTATGATTTTTCCTGTTTGTCCGAATTTGCCTACTTTCCTTTGTGATTGTCTCGAATTTTATTTTCTGAAAGCTTTTCCAGAACTATAACGAATAAAACAAAAAAAGAATTATGCATATCCATCGTTCGAATCGTGAGTTATGGTCTTGAGTTCATACAAAAATCTCATAGAAAAAAAACACTTTCATTTTTTCCCGAATTTTTCATTTTTTTTGGGCAACTTTCCCAATTTTTCTTTCCCTAAAAACCTGATTCGGACTACAAGGAATATTAAAAAAAAAATTAGCCAAATCGGTCCAGCCGTTCTCACGCGATGTCGTGACCAACGAACAGCATTTCATTTTTATTATATAGAATATGAACCGAATACTATGATCTCAGACGAAAAAAAAAATAAAAGAATACAATTAATAGTAATAGTAGGCAGCGGATTTTATGCGTGATTGATGTGTAATATAAAACAGTAAATTTGATTCATCTATGAGTAACTTGAGACAGCAAAAACATAAGAATTTACAAATACTATTTTATTTATTTTCGATAAAGATCCGCTGGCTAGTAACAAGTCTGACTTCTCGTTCCTCGAGACTAACGAAGTGTGCTCAAAAATCCGAAGTCATAAGGCAACTCGCGAGATAGCTCCCTTATACCGAGGGTTAATGAATCATGTTAGACGCTTTAGGATTCAGCGGTAGTATCAGCGTGAAATCGGAAACGATCGCGTCGTCATCGGTGAATATCGTTACCGAACCGCCAGATAATTGCTGGAAAGATTTAATGGCTGTTCCGCAGATTCCTTGCTAACGAACGCGGCCGCGTACACAATTACTTGCGCGGCTGTCTGTTTACTAATTAACCACCGCCGGTTCGTCTGGTGCGGTATGTTCGCAGGTGTACGGGCAAATTACGTTGACTTTTCGCTACGGCCGGGAAGACGAGGAGGTGATGGGATTGAAATTCTGTAATGAGGTAGTGATGTGTGTCGCCCAATTGTGCCCGCCGTACGTCGGTGCCGATCGTCACGAAACGACGCCGTTACAGGTACGTAATAGCTTATATCCAACCCAGAAAATTAGCCTGACTCCTTATCCGATTAGCAGACGAATGTTAGCCATTCATCGGTTGACAGGTGTGAATCGTTTCCACCTGGCTAACAGTCTTTACAAAAATTTCATTTTATAAGAATTTCATTTTACAAGATTATCTCTATATATAAAAATGATGTCCTGACTTATTCACCTATCAACGCCTAAACCCTTGGACCTAGAAAACTGAAATTTTGCACAGAGGTTTCCTTTATGATCTATACAAGGGATGAGAAAGGATATTTCGAATCCTAAGGGGGTGAAAAGGAGTTGCAACGTTTGTATGAGGAATATTTTATTTGTGGTCGAATTTGCTTGAAATTTGATCTTAATGCTCTTTGATATAATTAATCAAACACATATTTCAGCATTTTAAAAAATTCAACCCCTAAGGGGGTGAAAAGGGGTTGCAACGTTTGTATGAGGAATATTTTGTTCGCGATCCGATTTGCTTGAAACTTGATCTTATTGCTCTTTGATATAATTAATCAAACACGTATTTCGGCATTTTAAAAAATTCAACCCCTAAGGGGGTGAAAAGGGGTTGCAACGTTTGTACGAGGAATATTTTGTTCGCGATCCGATTTGCTTGAAACTTGGTCTTATTGCTCTTTGATATAATTAATCAAACACCTATTTCAGCATTTTACAAAATTGAACCCCTAAGGGGGTGAAAAGGGGTTGCAACTTTTGTATGAGAAATATTTTATTTGTGGTCGGATTTGCTTGATACTTGGTCTTAATGCCCATTTATACAATCCGAATGGGGTGAATGGGGGGTTGAAAGGTTTTGTGGAGAAACAATCTAAATTTTCGAGGGCGTTAAACAGTTTCCTGTGCGAGCGAAGTCGCGAGGAAAAGTTAGCTGAACATTTTACTCTTGTATAAAACTTATCTAATCAAGGACATCAAATATCATGGTCTCTAACATCCTACGAAATCGTGGAAACTTTTCATCGATTCACAGATAAACAAATTGAGCTGGAACTATCGATGTCGTTCAAATCAATTTTCCATTTGTGCACAAACAAAACTGTAAAACTTCGAATGGCGATGCGGGCCACCGACATGCCATTCATTCAGCGTCACACGGAACACTGAAAAGCTGGAACTCCAATCGATGGTTTTGCGAGGACGGATTACATAGGGGAGGTTGGCCATAAATTCGTGAGATCTTTCCGAGGGTGGGCTCGCGCGATCAATGGAAATTTAATAAAGATACGAAGGAACAAGCCGAGTCGGCTCGGCTCGGATCGGCTCGGGTCGTGTTCGTGCCCAATAACAACGCAGGCTGTTTTCGCAACGTGTCGCTAAATTCCGGAAAATTGAAAATATCGCGCATATTTGCCCACCGGGCTGATTCTCTCGCGATGCTCGATCGCTCGGTCAACGACGGCGATCCGATAACCATCGATGATTGCGGGCTTAACTGTGTTTACCCGTTCCTGGGAACGCGTAAACTGTCGTTTCAAGGAAAATTTGATGTATGAAAATTATTAACATTTCAATTTTCGTGCAAACGACGGGCGATATTGTTTTGCTTGAAATTGTTGCCAAGAGTAAAAGGTAAACGACTGTTCATTTTGGTAATGGCATTGAGTAGGCGTGACGAATTTTGTTTATTTTTTTTTCATTAGAAAATTTGAATTCTAGTCTGCACCAACGTTCTGTAATTAAACTAGTGAATGAACTATTGATTTGTTAATTGAAAAACATACATCCTACTACGTTCTGTGCAGAGTAGGCGTGGTTAGCGTTGGGTGGGCGTGGCCCCAGTGCTCTCGGCGCATCTAGAGCACTGCCTCGGATGGAAAATTTGCTCCACATTCAAAATCAAATGCATACGTCACGCTATAGCAAGGGTTAATGGGATTCGATGAATGGCTAACCGCAATATAGAGAGAACTTACATGAACGGTAAGACAATGCTTGCCAAAGCTTCGATATAGATGCAATAACCGACGGAAGCTTACGCGGCGAGGATTTCCCGGTGAAAATTAATGAAGCAATTCGGGGCCCGTATTGTTCCGGGCTAGAAGGGCGGCCGTTCCTAATCGATTAACGAAATAAGCCTCACGGCTTAGTAATCAATTTCACGCCACGGTAATTAGAAACTCGCGTACGATGCGACGACTGAAAATTCTGTTATAGCGTCCGCTGTCTGGAGCTTGTAACGAGATGTCTGCTCGGAAAGTTCGCGCGGTTTCTGAAAGTCTGTCTCGATCCATTTGTGTTTGCCCGCGACTCCATAGTAATTCCCATTAACCATGCAAGGTAGCCATGCAGCAATTTACCTGGAGTTTCTTTGTCGTTCGATCATTCTGTTCGTCCTCGATCAGGATTGTGTTTGATCAAAAGTTCACGAACAAGCTCTTGATCCTTGTATCCCGTTTAGGGATTTAGATGTTTGACGATCAAATTGGCCCGCCATTGATCATCCTAGAGAAGATCTGAACGATCCAGTTCTTCGTTCAAAGCAGAATTTCTGCAACCGCCAGTGGAGACAGATTTACAAGTTGAATACGTCAGCTGTACAAAGATTAATGACGACGATTTTTCATCGGAGACTTTTACGATGTTACTGGTCTCGGTCAGGCTAAAACTCGCCGGAACAATAGCCCCACCACTCCATTATTCTCACCGAGCCCAAGCACTCGTTAATGGCGGCTTAATTGCGTCCGCAGCGTAAGGTTGCTAATAAAATCCAACGATAAAAACAACGGCCCGGACCCTTGGCCAGCTGTAACCAACGGATTTACAGCAAGAGCTGTTTCATTGAACAGCGACCACGTCCAATAACACGATGGAACACCATGGAAAATAGGCAAACACGCTGTCCAGCACGCCCATAACAAAACTATACACTGCGGATTTTCGTTCTCTGCGGAGTTTCATTTATAGCAATTTATATTTCCGACATTTCCTAGGTTTGGAAATTACTAACTCGATTTATATTAAAAAGGTTTCGCGCTGTGCAAGCGTTGGAGAAGCACGTTCATCTTCGGTACAGTACGATTCAGTTCCCAATATGAAGAAATGTTTTCCTCTGACATTTCCCAGTTTAGTAATTACTTTCCCGATCTATAAATAGCGGTTCCACATTAACCTTTGACCGGGACTGCGAGAGACTCGTGGCAAAATTTTCCGTCCATCGATTTTCGCTGGAAGAATTAATGTCAAACATGAATTTCATCGAAATTCTTTCCAGATATGAAAAATTGTCGCCGGATTAATTTAATTCAGCAACGCTTTGGTCAACGCTCGGAAAGATCCCCTGACAGCTCGTAATCCACTGGAAAAACAGCGATTCGATTGTTGCCACGTCTTCGGCGAATTTCGCATTTCCATAATTGAGAATCGAGGAATGGCCGAGGTGGAATTTTGTTTCCGGCACGAAGTTTTCCATCGACGCGTCGCGACGCTCCGGCGACAGCTCGTACATTCCCATTTCAAATTGTTCTTCGATGCTCCTGGCATATGTACACAAGCAGAAATAGAAATAAACGTGCTCGAGCTTCTTTCGTTAAGCGTTCAGGCGTTCGAGCTGTGCTCAAAGTGTAGATGATAGGAATGTATTATCGGCCGATAAAAAGTACACGTATCTGAATAATGGATTTCTCGATCCTCTTTATATTTCACAAACATACGGTGGGCGTACAAAGTGTTCGTACACGAATAACAACTAATGACCTCTGTACTGACTAAACCTAATAGTTAATGAGATATATGACAAAAATATTTGGTAATTATTGCGAAAGGGTCGCCGTACTCCGATTTTGATGAAATTTAAATCTGTTATGCATCAACACATTTTGAATAACTTTTTCCTTTTACGATATAGGGGAGTCGCTTTTAGTTTTTGAAATATTTGCAAAAAAAAACTATTGCTAATACTGTATTGAATTTTCTCTCTTGGATTTTCGTATATCAGCATAGGCGAACGCTTAACGGCGTTTCTAACCAAACACAAAATGAATAACACAGGTATACAATATACAACATATATATAAAAGGATTTGCTAGAATACTATAGAATAGAATTGAAAAATTCAATACAGTATTAGCAATAGTTTTTTGCGAATATCTCGAAAATTAGAAGCGATCTTCCTATATTGGAAAAGATTAAGTTGTTCGAAACGTCGAAATCTATAACATATTTAAATTTTATCAAAATCGCAGTACGGCGACCCTATCGCAATAATTACCAAATGTTTACAACACAATATTTCCCCCTCTTACCACTCTTTGTCTATATCATTTTTTTTATTTTATTACAAGAATCGAAAATATTGTACCATAAAACTAGATAATCGAAATATTCTGTAGAGGTGACAGAAAAGAGATATTTGTAATAATCGTACAATACAGTCGCGAAGGGTACTGTACAGAAAATTTTGTTGAGGTCATCAGAGACTCGACACACCAATTAACGTACACTCTGTTTATTCTTCGAATGCTGCAGAAGCGCGGTGCGTCGAATGGAACGCAATGTGAAAGCAAACCGGGGAACATTTGATCAGAGACTTCGCTGCAAAATGAAAGTGTCGCTTTAAAACGCCTACGGGGCAGAAAGGGTTCAACTACAGAATCATAAACGCATCGTTTCGAGTATTATCGCCGACTGCAAAAGCAACGTTTATGGCGGTTTTACGAGCGAATCGCGAATCAAACGACAGTATACTTTCGCAAGGACTCACTGTTGGATACGTTCTCGGGCCACGTTTCGCAACGACAGTCACGTCGGTCACCAGTGAGCGTCGGTCTGGCGATCGAGAGCAGAACCTTCCACAACCCTCTAACTCGTTGTCTTATAATTAGACTGGAGTTTTAATGCGTTGCTATGCACGGATATATTGTCTTTAATTTATTAAGACCATCAAAGAAAAACAGGATATTCTTTAACAAATTTTTTTTTAGTAGTTTCACTGAACTATTAATACATTGATATGAGGTACACTACGAAGTCAAACTTAAGCCTCATGTCTGTTCCATAGAACTGTCAAAAAGAATCGTATGTTAAATTTTTAACCCTTTGCACTCGGAGATATTTTAACTTGAAAATTAAATATTTCTTTCGACCTAGAAAAATTCCATTCATTATGATTTTTTTCATTTTATGGATATGAAATTGATATAATACCTCGTACAATACTTAAATGTTTAGTAATTGATTAGATACCAACATATTTAATCATGTAAACAATATTTTGAATAATTTACAGCAATTTTTAGTGGTGACTCTGAGTCACATTCTGTCACAATCTTTCATATCCATTTGATACACATGAAATTGATATAATACCTCGTACAATACTCAAATGTTTAGTAATTGATTAGATACCAACATATTTAATCATGTAAACAATATTTTGAATAATTTACAGCAATTTTTAGTGGTGACTCTGAGTCACATTCTGTCACAATCTTTCATATCCATTTTATGGACATGAAACTGATATAATACCTCGTACAATACTTAAATGTTTAGTTATTGATTAGATACCAATATATTTAATCATGTAAACAATATTTTGAATAATTTACAGCAATTTTTAGTGGTGACTCTGAGTCACATTCTGTCACAATCTTTCATATCCATTTTATGGACATGAAACTGATATAATACCTCGTACAATACTTAAATGTTTAGTTATTGATTAGATACCAATATATTTAATCATGTAAACAATATTTTGAATAATGTACAGCAATTTCTAGTGGTGACTCTGAGTCACATTCTGTCACAATCTTTCATATCCATTTTATGGACATGAAACTGATATAATACCTCGTATAATACTTAAATGTTTAGTTATTGATTAGATACCAACATATTTAATCATATAAACAATATTTTGAATAATGTACAGCAATTTTTAGTGGTGCCACCACTCGAGTGCTAAGGGTTAATGAATTGTTGTGAAGAGGGAGCTTTGTTTCCAGAGTAGTTTGAACTTGCAACCCCTTCGAGAAATCACGTGTAACCTTTCGAACAGTATAAGTTTGTCCGAAGCAAATTTCGCTGTACAATACTGAATGTTGAGACTCCCTATAAGCTTCCACGAAGGTCTACTGGTAAAATGCTTCGCAGGGGTAAGCGGGTCACGTCGACGAAATAGCCTCGACCAGGGTAGAAAATGGCGAAAAATTAGGAAAAATTGTACGAGCTTCACCGGTGGCCATTCGAGCGAAGAATAGTCACGAGTCGGATGTATCAGAGTATCCTGGTGGCGTAAAATATAATATCGATGGTGGATGCTGGCTGGGATAGTTAGCATACCAATCTTGCTTCCGCGTGAAACCAATAACGAGAAGGGCTCGTTACATCGACGACAGCCTCCGATAATCGTGGAAGGTTTAAACGAACAAGCCGTTAAGGTAGCCGATCGTCGATCCGCTCGGAAATGAACCGTTAAGCGTATGCCGTGCATACCGCGTCTCGTTATACGGTCACCTCTACAAGCCTTGTAACCGATGGGAACAACGTCACCGAAACAACGTGCACCGAACCGTTTCAGAACCCTCCTGCATTGCCTCGGTTCGAGGCTTCAATCATAAACGACACTGTCGCGCCTCAAAGCTTGTACACCTAAGAATCTACAGAAAGCAAAGCGCTGTTTGCCCCTAGTTTTGCCTCGTTTTGAGCAAACACTTGGAGATGTCCGAGAATAACATCCTTGGAGGCTGGTGGACGTTCTGGGAAAGTTCCAATTCGGTTATGCTTGCCATAGAGACTCAAAGGAAAGGTCAGCTTGTTGTTATTTCAAATCGATAGCATCGAACGCATAAATTTAAAGACATCAATTTAAAGAACTCAGCCAACAACCGTAGTCCCGTTGACAGCACCGGTTCTCATTAGATCATCGAAGTTAAGGATGTTCTGGAGTTACAATGGGAGACAAAAGTACAAAAAATTCGAAATCTATCAATATATTGTCAACGAAAGCCATTCATGAGTATATTTTGCATGAAAAAAATAGATTAATAATTAAGTTTTGTAACAGTTTATAATTTTTTGCTCTGTAACTGTTTAGTGAATCGTAATAAATTTTGAACATAATTAATTACATAATTTTTACTATATATATAAAAGAAACTGGAGTTTCTAGTTGCGTTTTTTCAAGGTTTAAATAGGGTTTGAAGTGGAATTTAATGAATTCTCCATAAGAACACGTGTTAAAATGTGCAAACTTTAAGTTGCTATAAATATTAAACGGTGTAGTGAATCGAATCCAAACTTTGGTAATTGCATTAATTTAGTAAGAATTATATCTTGTCAAATTTTCAAAGATTTTATTGCGTTTTTATATACCTCCAGAACATCCTTAGACAATGTGGAACGTGAGTGGCACTTGGATGGGTGACCGTCTGGTAAAAAAAAAAAAAAAAAAAACAGGAAAGTGACCCACCCGGGTGTTTTTCAGGTGTTGTTGGCAAAAGGTGGTTCGGAACCCACCATAAAACAGTAGGTCCCGCTGAAAAGGCGATAGTGAGAATGCAAAGTGGGGGAAGGAAGATTGGTAAACGAATTTGAAACCCTGAGGGGACCAAATATCATGTTACACAATTTAAAGAACTCATTCGAATAAATTGAAAGAGAAATTCTATTTTGATTCTGCAGGAAAATTCACAACTAATCCTTCCCTCCCAACGAACAAATTCCAACACAACAAAACTTGCTCAGTCCTCTCGAAATAGCTGGGAACGTTTCACAACTCGAGTATAGTTCCCAGTTGATGACGTATTTTTAGTACAACCTGTTCAGCTGGAAAGTCGAAACTTTTCTCTCAGAGATTGGTTTTCGCTTTGCAACAGATCGGAACTTTCCTCTGCGGAGCGAGGGGGTTCGAACTTGATTCGGAAGTTCGGATAACATCGTTGCATCGGTGCTTAGGACTAGCGATTTGGCGGTCGAGTTAGAGTTTCTATGTTACACCTAACTTCGTTCGTAGAGTGGTAGCGTCGTCGGGTCTCATAGAATCTGGCAATCGTTCAGAAAAACTGCTTGTCAATGCGAGTTCTATCTTTGGGTCAAAGTGGAACCCCGTTCGCGACGCGAACGAGCGTTCTCGTAAAACGCAACCTCGGCCTCGGGTAATTGCAAAGTTTATTGCCGTGCACCTTCACCGGTAACGTTTGCTTAAGCGGAACGGAAAAGGGGATTAGGACCATGGCCGCGGTCGTAAAGAACCGCGACCTCAACTTCGTTTCAATTAGAAGACGAAGCAATCCATAAGGACGTCCCAAAAACTTCTCGTCGCCACATTCGTGCACCCTCATCTTGCTCGTTGCGTTCGCATCAAAAGAGTTCGGCAAGGTCAATTCAGCAATGGGGCTTCGGATAAACGGAGCTCCACTGTTATTACTACACTATAGATTTTGTATATGTGGTCTCAAGGAAAAGGAATCTGGTATTGTGCAGGGTGAAAGCAAGGGAAAAGAAAGGGTGGAATATCTAAAGAGAAACGGTTGGAGTGAAGCAGGCGTGGAAGAGATGAGAATGCAAGAGAGGGAGATAACGGAGAGGTTAAAGGGTAGAGACAGAGAATTGCAACAGCAAGAACAGCATACGAGGATAGAGCAGTCCAAATACAATGAAAGATACAAACACATAAGGGTAGGAATGTTACCGGAGTATCTGAACAAGGAGGGTAGAGGGGACAGTCAAAAAGTCATAGCGCGGGTAATAAGATGCGGAAATGCAGAAAATTGGAACAGATACTGGCTGGAGGAAGAGGCAAGAGGATGCGACCTATGTGGTGACAAGTATGGAAACCTAGAGCATTTGACAAGGGATTGCAGGATAATGGGGGAAATGATCAGGCTCGAGGATGTAGTGAGCGCGAAAAAAAAAAGAAAGGTTGAAGAGTGGTTGGAAAAGTTGAGGAAAAAAAGAGAAAAGAGAGCATAAATAAACCAAAGAGAATACCAAACAAAAAATGCAAAAATTAGTAAATGTAGAAAGAAACAATAAGTATAGAATTAAGCGGGTTAGTGATAATTAGGATACTAAAAGAGTAGAACAAGGTAGGAATGTGTGAGATACAGAAATGAATGAGAGAAGGTATGGAACGAATGTGTGAAATAAGATAATTGTAGATGTATAAATAGGTTAATGTAAACCAAGTCCAATTTTTCTTAGCTGTAAGGCTGAAAATAAAGCAATATCTAGATTTTGTATATGCTCTATATGATATCGACGCTACAGGTTCGATCAAAGATACAGAAATTAGCAATTTTGCAGTATTATAATTTCAACGTTTCGGTTCGGTTTTGAACCATCATCAAGAAAAGTCCCGTCTGTGAAAATTAATGTAATAGAATTTGTTATTCATTAAACTGACTATTTAATAGTTATGACAAATAGGTAGTTATACGTACTTGCTAATTGTGAGAAAACAGAATGAAAATCAAAGTAAATGAAATGGTACTTGTCAATAAGAAGGTTTGAACTGTACTAAACTGTAACTGTTGTGGCAAAGTCAAGATGGAAAACATAAGAATATCGTAGATCTAACTAGCGAATCAGATGTGAAGGATCAAGAACCTCCAAATCAATGTTAGGCGCGAATTTCAAATTTTAAAGCATTCGTCATCACACTTCAGCCAATGTATTACCAGAAATTGGTAGAAAATTAGCAATCGTTTTGTGTGTGAAATTAACATAATAATGTTAATATGTGTATGGTTCAACCATTATTATATTCAACTGGATGCAAAAAATTAAATTATTAGAAAACATCTTCATAAGATAATTTTTTTTTAACGATCGTAAAACTGGAGATTATCATTATAGATTTTATGCATTTACGACAAAAATAAGCAGGCACAATTTAAAGCAGTGGACGTATTAAAAAGATTTAAGGACGTCAGAAAAAAAAAACTGGAAAGGTGGTTCATCGCTTTGGCTGAAATGTCACGTTTGCGGTGTCCTACCTCTAAATTTCTTTGCGAAGGTAATTGAAAAGGTTGGGAGTGAGTCTGTCCTTGCACGTTCCGTAAATCTCGCTTCGGGAATGGGGGAGAAACGTATCAGAAACTGCGACAGGCCTCGCGCGACTCTGTGGGGAGGAAATACAAGATGGGAAAAGCATTAAGTCTCCGAAGGCGTTTCCGAAGGCTGTCGCGATCTCGCGCGAAACGAACCGCGCGAGACGGAGGACGGGATCCACGTTTAAGAAACGGTTAATCCCTCAGTTGGGACCGACGAACAGGAAATATTGCACGGCTGCCGGGAGTAATTGAATATTTCATAGCGTCGCGTTCAAATGAAAACGCTTTCCCGTTTCGAAACGCGACGGGCCCCGGTTCTAAAGACTATCGGGCAGATACAAACTGGTCTTCGTTGATATGTATTTATCGCGCGTCGATTATCATGCAAATATTATCGCTCCTACGAATGCAACACGCATTTATTGATACTTGCTTCGGGAAACTTAGATTTTAGTCCAGTCGGCACGGGTCGAAAAAAAGGCGTCTACCTGGAAAGTATTCCGAACTTGATGAAATTTTGACACGTCATTTAGGGGTACTTTGGGGTGTCGAATCTCAGTTTTCAACCTCGAGGACCCTGTGCTAACTTGGGGAGGGGGGAAAAACCACGATTTTTATTACCTCGTTTTGGTTTTTCGCCTATTACTCAAAAACTGTGGGTCCTCAGAACTTTAGTTTTTCATTTTTGGAAGGAGCATTAAATTTCATTAAAATTTCACTGGTCAATCTTCTTTTTTTGACCAAATAGGCACCGAGAGACAGGCGTTAAAAATTAAGAAATTAAGTGGCAACTGACGAATATAGGGAAAGACAGAGCAAATTACACTGTCCAACAAAAATGTTTCCATATAACTGTTGGGTGTATCTTATACAGTTCTTAGCGCTGATTCCGAATCTGGCCTTAATTTTTCTCCTACATGCACAGTTTTTGAGAAATTTGAATTTGAAAAAAAACACGTTTTTCGACTTTGAACAGATATTATGATGTTATTATAAAAGATATTGTATTATTCTTCACAGCAAAAGATTTTCTAGACTTTCCCGAATACAGTGATGTGCAATAGTAATACATTATGATTGTTTAAACATGTTTAAACACTCACAGTTTTTGAGTAATAGGCGAAAAACCAAAACGAGGTAATAAAAATCGTGGTTTTTTCCCCCTTCCAAAGTTAGCACAGGGTACTCGAGGTCGAAAACTGAGATTCGACACCCCAGAGTACCCCTAAATGACGTGTCAAAATTTCATTTAGTTCGGAATACTTTCCAGGTAAAAGTACCTGGCGACTGGACTATTTCTCGAAAATCAAATCTTGTTTCGATTTGTCAGTGTGTGCAATTTTTCGGAGAAGGCAATTTTTCGCGTGCGACACGCGCCCAAGTGAGCAGATGTTTGAGTGGGAGTTCGTCAACGTGTGTAATTGTTCGTGCGGAGATTTACCAGTGTGGGCGCGTGTTTCTGCGCAGTTTTGCCTGTTCACCGAGTCGAAAGAGACGCCTGTTACGACAGGGCGCGGCACGGCCTTGACACTGACCCTGACCTGCAGCCAGGTCGATCGGGACCACGTGGAAATTATTTATCAGCCTGCTGGCTCTCTTTTCCTGGTGTTCCAAGCCTAGCACGATAAATTATTTATTCGCTACGGATGAATTAGGCATGTCGTGCGGGGACATCTTCCCCCGCACGTTTGATCACGACGGAATTGGATGTCGTGCTTTATTAATCGAGCAAATAATAAACGAATCAATTTACAACGAACCGAAACCATAGTTAACAGCTCCAACATTTCTTTCGAAAAACGGCTAACACTTTCAGCTCGAGTTTCTTTGCAATTTTCGAATTGAATAACAGTTAATTCTGCATTATCTACGTCGCAATAAAAAAATCATGAAACAGATCGACGAAAAAATCGTTCACATCCCATTGCATCCCATTTACAACGAACCGAAACCATAATTAACAGCTCCAATATTCTTTCGAAAAACGGCTAACACTTCCAGCTCGAGTTTCTTGCAATTTTCGAATTGAATAACAGTTAATTCTGCACTATCTACGTCGCAATAAAAAATCATGAAATAGCTCGACGAAAAAATCGTTCACATCCCATTGCATCCCATTTACAACGAACCGAAACCATAGTTAACAGCTCCAATATTCTTTCGAAAAACGGCTAACACTTCCAGGTCGAGTTTCTTGCAATTTTCGAATTGAATAACAATTAATTCTGCACTATCTACGTCGCAATAAAAAAAATCATGAAATAGCTCGACGAAAAAATCAGAACTCCCATTTGCATCGGGTTGAAAGAACTGTCTGACGTTTCAACAGCGAGCTGGAAAAACTCGTTGGAAAAATCCGCAACAGGCGAGGGATCCACACGTAGAAGAACGTGCAAAATTGTCGGTGTTCTCTCTCGATAACAGAAACGGCTGGTTTCCACTCCGCACTAAAAGATCATAAAATACTTCCACGAAAAAATCTGACCATCGTTTTGCATGGGGGTTGCAGGGAATGTCTGACATTTCAGCAGCCAGCTGTAAAAATTCGTTGGAAAAATCTGAAACGGGTGCAGGATCCTCGGATTAGCCGGTTCGCGGGATCTCCTCGTGTTCACCGCAACACGATACTTTCCCGCGGGAAAGCGAAAGAACACCGGCAGTTTTCCGACAGTGCGCGCGTACTTCTCGCCGTTATCTGATAGTCTACTCTGAGCAGCAGGGGTCCATCGTGAAATGCGATCTCTCTTGTAGAAAAAAAGCTTGTTCCTCGAACAACGATAGGTTTCGCTCGCTCGTTTCATATTGTTCCCATTGTGGGCGATGTTGTCGCAGCGAGGATCAATTGGCCGAGGGCGATTGACCTATCTGACACGACGCGACGAGCAATTTCGTTAGTTTCGCGAATATCAATTGGCGGACAGCTGCTTCAAAAACGGGCTGCTTCATACGGCCTGCAGCATGACGCATCGCGGGGGTTCGATCCTGCGGGATGACCCTGGCCTGCATCGCGAACGCAGTTGGAACGTGCGGAAAGTCGACTCGCCTCCCCCTGTTGCCAATTTTCCCCCATGAGAGTGCATATTCGAAACATCCCAGCGAATATTTATTGAACGTATCGAGACTCGGTGCGGTTTCTTTCCCTTTACTGCTGTCGCGGTCGTGGATTAGGTTTTCAGAATAAATCCCCTCCTCTCTTCCCTGGAGGGGAATGAGGGATCATTCTTGCCTAGATCCTCTCCGTCTTCCCTGAATGCCCTCCTTCTTATTTAGATCCCCTCATTTTCTTTAGATCTCCTTCTTATTTCCCTCTCCTTCTCCTTCCTTTAGAATATCGAGGTTTGATACACATACAGGGATGGATCTGGGTCTATTCCTAGTGTTTGACAGAACCAACCGTCTACAGTCGGAAACTGTGGCAAGCCCTAATTAATTAGACCACAAACATCCTCTTCGACTGAACGTGCTAGATGTCCAAATATTTACGGACGGTAGTGCACGCGACATCTACTCCCCTCAAATCATATCGCATACCGTTGCTTCGATAACAATTGTTTCTACAGTTCTTATTTATATAGATGTGTATTCTACTCTTTATTCATCTTCATTGTTTTGTTTTAATGGATTATTTGGTCCCCTCAGGGTTTCAAATCCCGTTCCACACCTCTCACCTTTAACCAGCTCTCCCTATCGCCTATTTCAGCGGGACCTACTTTTTATTACGGTGGGTTCCGAACCACCTTGGGCACCACAGTTTTTTAAAAAAGCACATTGAATTAATTCAAGAGGCCAACAACCGTAGTCCCGTTGAAAGCACCGGTTCTCGTTAGATCACCGAAGTTAAACAATGTGGAACGTGAACGGCACCAGGATGGGTGACCGTCTGGTAAAAAAAACCGGAAAGTGACCCACCCGGGGTGTTTTTCACGTGTTGTTGGCAAAAGGTGGTTCGGAACCCACCATAATAAACAGTAGGTCCCGCTGAAAAGGCGATGGTGAGAGTGGAAAGAGGAAGAGGATTGGTAAATGAATTTGAAACCCTGAGGGGACCAAATATATCATGGTATATGTTAATTCATTCAAGAGGGTGCCGGGCGCGGGGATTCGAACTCGAGACCGCCTGGTCGCAGTCGCGCGCTCTATCCACTGACCCACTGTGTGCCCTTTATTCATCTAATTCATAATAATTTCAATAATTCTGAAATAATAAATGTTAAACTTATATCAGAATGTACAGATGACGCGCTCATCGGGTGACGCGTTCAAGTGAATCTATTTCTATTCTTTTCCCATGACTAGTTGCTTTTGTTCTATTCAAACAAAGTCAGTTACGTTACGTGTTTCATCCTATACACACGTGTTATAATAATAGGTTATGGGCCCATAATAGGATTCAGTCCACGGTAAATTAGTTCTCAGTTGTGTATTATTTAACAAATTTAGTTGTAAATGGCTTCAAACTCTCACTATTTAGCCAGCGTGCCAAAATTAAAAGGTCGCGAAAACTACGACGCGTGGGCTTTTGCTGCAGAGAATTTACTTGTGAATTTACTTGGACAGCATGCTGAAGTGCATCAGGGAAGACGTAGTAAATAGCCGCGGAGGATGAAAATGCCAGAGCCAGATTGATATTAAGGATCGATTCATCGATTTTTGTGCACATCAAAGAGGAACGAACCGCAAAGGGACTATGGAACAACTGTAATAACTGTGATAACTGCTATGGGGACACACACTGGATCCATGCGAAAAGGATCTTGAAATATTTAAAGAAAACAAAAATTAATTAATCCAATGAATCGCATTATCTCAAAATCATGCACTATATATAATCGTATTGATTTTGTTCAGTGATTCTTTACAAAATTTTCAAATGCAACTACGCAGGATTATATGATAATACCATATCGATTGTACCATTATTAAGTTTTTCTTTTGTGCATGTCCCTTCTTTGTTACTACACGAGCAGTATTGTATCTTTCTCTTTCTTTTTTCGTTTCTTTGATATTGTAAACACTTATGTAAAAAGGCTTCAGTTCGTCTATAATAAATAATAATAATAATAAAACTCTGTTTGAACTATAGTGATGAGAGAGCAGAATTAAAAGGATTTGTTGATGCCGACTGGGCAAGTGACAAAATGGATAGGAAATCTTCTACAGGTTATTGTTTTACATAATAGGAATTTTTATTTGCGGCGCCAAGTTCGATCATTATTACTTTTGTATTAGCCCTACTTGTAGCAATTATGTCAAATTTGTCATGCGTGTGCTATATAAAAATTCCTATTATCTAATATGACGATCGCGAAAAATTATTGTTTTACAAACGGCAAAGAACAGGCGTAGTTGGAGATCAAGTAATACCCCCACCATCAAGTAATGCGAATAGCGGTTCGATGGTGGGGGTAACATGACATATTAGGTGGAGAGAAAGGTCTTCGAAGACCTGGGCGGTGGGGGTTTAGTGAGTATGGCGATAGAATAGTTTCAGATAATGATAATCCCCCCAATAACATCCGAGGGGGGAGCCGAGCCTCACACTACCCTCCCCGAACAACATCGTAGGGGAGGGTGTCCGTAAGAGGATTCCCCCACCGCCCTTAAACAAAAAAAAAAAAGAAAAAGGTCATTGTTTTACAATATCGTGTTATAATAATAATAAATCTAGAATTCGACCAATGGTTCGGCGTTGAAATTTGCACGGTTTCGAACGGAACAATACTCCGAGGTCCACAAAATGAATTATTATACCTCTTCGTCATGGCGAATCTTGGCGAGCATTCTACCTCGACAGCAAGGCACAAATTAAGATGAAGAACCCCCGGTGAAAACAAAGGAACCGTGATCCAAAGGATGAAGGAACAGCGATCGCGAAGACAGAATTGTCTCGGTTGTTATACGATCTCGACCCAGAAAGTTCTCGAAGCGGAAGTGAATGATGATCGATGACCGGTCCTAATAGAGGGGGGCGAGGCTGGCTACACGTAATGACTTTCCATTCCAACGCGACGAGCCGTTTTCTCACGGAAAACCCCGACCCGGAACCAATAACTGTTCCTCGATAAGGATCACCATAAAAAAAATTTCAATCGTTCATCCACTCGACGGTATATACTACTTCTCGCGGAGCAAACGAAGGACTCTATTCGAGGGGAAAAGCTTCGCTAATTGAAGGACGCTTCGATCACGTGGGTCTCGATCGAGTGCAAGTAGACGCTCTCGAACCAACATAATCGAGGCAGCTTTTCGCGTTTGTTTCGACCTCGTTCGATCCGTCGAGACAGCGACGACGATTCTCCGTCGACGTAATTGAAATTTTATTCCAGCCACCACGCATTATGCCAATTTGCTTCCCGGGGTAGACGGAGCGCCGACGACAATTACCGGCGGCGTTCCTTTTTATTCCAAACGATCCGAGAAAGTTAGTTTCGTCTCGACGGCTCTCGACGCTGAAACCACCCCTAATCGAGAGGATCCTCAACCTGTCGAGAACCAAATCCTTTCGAAAGCCTCTAAATCTTCGCAAGTGAACGCCATCCAAAATCTCTTCTCCGAGCTTCTCCTTCTAATCACTCGACTTTGAATTTTGCATGTTCGTTCCATTAAATCAGATATTATTATTATTATTATTATTTATTATAGACGGATTGAAGCCCTTTTACATAAGTGTTTACAATATCAAAGAAACGAAAAAGAAAGAGAAAGATACAATACTGCTCGTGTATTAACAAAGAAGGGACATGCACAAAAGAAAAACTTAATAATGGTACAATCGATATGGTATTATCATATAATCGTGCGTAGTTGCATTTGAAAATTTTGTAAAGAATCACTGAACAAAATCAATACGATTATATATAGTGCATGATTTTGAGATAATGCGATTCATTGGATTAATTAATCCATAAGTAGACTTCGCTTTAGGTGTTTGAAAGCCCGCTCTTGTTCTCAGTTCACGTTCTGACACATAAAAATTGATATAGAAGAGTATTCGGTAACAGATAAGTGTCTACAAAGAAGAACATATTTTCTCTTTTCTTTTCTCATTTTTATATAAAACATTATGAAATTGATGATTTCGGCGCAAGGTCCGATCATTTAAAGAGAACAACAAGTGTGCAATTATTTAAACATGTTTCTCGACGTTTCGATACGTGTGGATCTTCTATAAAACGGTGTGTATCATTTTCGATGGAAGGAAGTTGAATTATTTCTCCTGTTAATCATTTCGTATGAAAAGAACCTACACTTGAATTTTGTCATGTTTGAGTAGAAGTCGTCGAATGAGATTAATAATGAATTTGTTGTGGAGCTGAATCCCACGATCTTGATCATGTCATTTGGCAATGCCGAAAATATGAAGTTGAACGTGATACATTACTTTCAGATCTATTTCGACACAAGTACTGTCTCCCGACTTGTATAAAATACTTTCTATGTGGTCCAGATATTAAAGGCCTGTTAATTATTTTCGATTTTGTTAAGCGTTGCGCATTAAAAGTATAATTTCATTTCATTGAATGAACCTCTTGAATTACAAATTAATGTTAAGTTGAGTTAAGAGGCGCATTAAGTCATTATGTAATACGCTACTGAATTCATGTACTGAACATGGTATATAAAGCATATTTGGTTTAAAGCATTAAATAAATAATAAATAATGAATTTGTTATAGCGAACGACAACTCGCATCTTTGGTGACAGTAGAGTGGTATAGCAGGTTCATTATTTAATCGGTGGGTGGATTATTTACGGGATGAAGCCATTCTCTGGAAGGATCGTTTCCTCTCGAGACAGGAAAGACCGGTCCGCATTTGTTGGCCGGAGGATCCTCGGGGACACTGGGCTCGGCCATTCGCGAAAGTATATTAGTCGGCAAGTTTGCCTCGTTTACATTCCTGAGCATAATTTGATCTGCTCCCCGAGGACTGGGAACTCGTGCACGACACACATAAAAAAATTCCCCGGTAATTCTAATCGCCTGTTCTATAGCCTTCGATACGCATTCATCGGAATTCCGGAGAAACTGTATTAGTAACTTCGTCACAAGTCACGGTCGACCGTTTATGCAAATTTGCAGGAACGTCGCCGCGAAACATGTTGCATTTTCTGCGCGAATAGTTGGAACGTTCCAGCACAAAAGGAAGTCTAGGGTGAGTCTTTTGCACCTGGCCTCTGTGGGACACATTTTGCAGATTGTAAGTGCAGAGACCGGCGAAAATGCATTTCCTTGGCACTTTTAACTCTTGCCAGTCGAGGGCTGACTCAGAGTCACTATAGAAAATAACCTAGATTCGACATTAACGCTAGAACCACCGGACAAGTCAAAATGGCTCGTGCGAATTTTTTTCGATTAGAAATATTAACCCTTTGCACTCGAAGCTATTTTAACTGGAAAATTAAACATTTCTTCCGATCTAGAATATTTCCATATCTTATGATTTTTGCAATTTTATGGATATGAAATTGGTACATTACCTTATACAGTACCTAAATGTTTAGGAATTGATTAGATACCGATATATTTAATAATGTAAAATATTTAATAATTAAATATTATTTTGTTAAATATTTTGAAGAATGGTATAGCAATTTTTAGTGGTGCCTCAGAGGGGACAGCCGAGTGCAAAGGATTAATATAATTAATCAAACACCTATTTCGGCATTTAAAAATATTCAACCTCTAAGGGGGTGAAAAAGTATTGCAACGTTTGTATGAGGAATATATTGTTCGTGGTCTGATTTACATCATATTTGGTCTTAATGCTCATTGATACAATCATAGTGGTGAATTGTGGGTAAAAAGGTTTTATGAAGAAACAATATCAATTTTCGAGGGCATTAAACAGTTTCTTGTGCGAAGGAAGCCGTGGGGAAAAGCTAGTTATACATAAAATTACTCCTGCTCGTTTATGTCATAAATGCATACAAATTTTTGTCTAGTATTAAATTAAGGAAATAGGCGTTTATCATGATTTTTGCAATTTTATGGATATGAAATTGGTACATTACCTTATACAGTACCTAAATGTTTAGGAATTGATTAGATACCGATATATTTAATAATGTAAACAATATTTTGAAGAATGGTATAGCAATTTTTAGTGGTGCCTCAGAGGGGACAGCCGAGTGCTAAGGGTTAAAAGTATAAATATGTTTTTTTGAGAAATTTTTTTAATAAACTTCTCTATTGAAGTACATATTTAAATATCCCGTGTACGAAATCGAAATAAATGGCATATTGTCAGTATTAGAAGGCACTGTATACCAACTGCGTTTAGTGCTTGGTAGTTCTAATGTTAAAAAATAACGCGAGATAGGTATGCGTACAGTAGAAATTTGTTTCGAATTACGGGTAATTTCTGTGTTTTTATATTTATGATGGAAAGAGGGCTTCGATATAGAAGACGACGTGAATATACTTTGTTCGTCGAAATAACAGTTGCAACGTGGTTGAACGAGCGATCGTAAAGTTGGGGAAAATTACAATGTGCCGGTAGGAAAGTGGAAAGAGATGGAGAACTTGTGTTTTCGCGAGCGGCGTTCTTGTACATTGCATTTAGCAGATGCTTTGTAGATTTATGGCTTGTAAAGATCTTCGAAAGGACACTAAACTCGTGGCAAACTTGTGGAAAGTTCCGAGGAGTGTAAAAGAGGGAACAAAGAGGTTAACTAAATTTTCTGTAAATTTTCACGAGTCTGCAGCGTCCTAATTCGTGAATTACTAAAAAAATCTTCCTTTTATCACTGTTTTCGTACAACGAACTCCGAAGAGAGCTTAAATTCGAACGACTGCGAAAGCGTCAAGATTAAGCTCGTCGAGCGACAAACTTTTCCGGATTATTAATGACAGGTCCGCGGCTAATTAGCGGCGGACTAATCGCCGGCGTCGAATTCCCCGTGGAGTAACGTAGCAATTAACGAGGAGCGGCATCCCTGTTAATCCGCGAAATGCGCCACAAATAGCGACGAAATAATGTTTAGCGAAATCTCCGGGGATCGTTGTAAAACCATAAAGCTAGGTATTAACGAAATTCCGTTGGAATCACCTCGGGTGGTTCATTATTGTTACCTGGAAATGAGGATTAACATTTCCGTAGTGGGCCTTGGGTCTGTTTTGACCCAATGCGTAAGCGAACGCGAGCAAATTAAGTTCTCGAAATATCAGATTATGCTTATTGTAATTATAAATAGCAACGTATATAAAATTGATTGAAATTTCTTTATGTAAAATAGAAAATCGTGGTCGCGTCACACATAAGTTGAATATATTTGCAACTTCAGGAATCAGATGAATAATTCCGATGGCGTGGGTATATTCGTCTTGATTAATTCCTCAATTTCCGATGATCAAATGAAATGAAATGTTAGCTACTTTAGAGGTGTACCAAAAAGTTGGGCTTATCTAAAAGAAACAGCGTGGCGAGGGTTAAAGGAAGGCCGAGATATTTATGAGACTCGACGGCAAATCGGACCGATCCCGGACCGGTTTCTTTTCGCGATTAACGAGGCAATTGGGAATCGCCATTACCGGGGACATCGGAGGGATGTGTTTCGGAGAAGATAAACGAGCAGCTTCGCTTGGTTCCAGGAGGCGCTGGTGAGAAGACTCGGTCCCAACGCTCACGCGTTCACCATGGAAATCACCCCGTTAGCACCCCCATCGGTGCAATTGGTCCCGGCGAAGGAGTACAACGGCGCCCCCATAGGGAGCAGCTACGATGTCCGGGTTTACGTCGGTGAGTCGAACGAATATTCTCGCAGTTTTACGATGTCAACGCGAGAGACGATACCCAACATGTTTTATTTATCACGCGTTCGTTTTAGCTTCCCAATCATTTTCATCACTTTTCAGGAATGATGATGTCAGTTTGTTACGACGTTATACGTTATTGTGTTGACGATTTTCATTCCCCTCAGTGGACGTTTAACCCGGGAGTAAGCGCATGTTAGTCTTTTTGACCGACGATATCGTATACAGGGTGTCCCAAAACTACCCTTTCTTTTTTTTTTTTAATTGGGGGAAATCCGATTAGTGGATAACCATCCTTGCCGCCGAAGGCAAGGATGACCAATGTCGGTCTCGGTATAATCGTTACCGACTAAAAATCCCAATAGTCGTCCCTAGACATTTACTGCAGGGACCCAGGATCACGTTAGTACTCAACTGGGCCCCCGCTGTCCCTTGATGAGACATCCCCTGGTCCCAAAACTACCCTAGGAGCCGAAAATAGGAGGTTCCTTGGGTCATTTGAAGCGACATTTTCCTTTGCAAAAATGTTATCCGCGACTTTGTTTAGGAGTTATTAACGAAAAATACGGACCAATCAGAGCGCGACCTAGACGCGAGTTGGCACAGTCGGCCAATGGACAGTTGGCGCGCCGAGCCGATTTTACCAACTCGCGTCTAGGTCGCGCTCTGATTGGTCCGTGTTTTTCGTTAATAACTCCTAAACAAAGCCGCGGATAACATTTTTGTTAAGGAAAATGTCGCTTCAAATGACCCAAGGAACCTCCCATTTTCGGCTCCTAGGGTAGTTTTGGGACACCCTGTATATTGAGGTATAATCCAAGTCTTTGACTGTTGATTTTTTCCGTCGAGCTATTCTCATTTGAAGTGGGTCTCGACTTGTTTATCTTACGGGGCGATATTTGGTGCAGTTGTTTAGGTTTTAAAACAGTATCGCTACGCGTCGATCTATTCGACCATAGCGCGTCTGCTAACGTCAGTCTGATTTCGTCTGTCGAGTTTGATGCATACTGAGTAGCAATGACTTCGGATATTTTGAAGAAATTGAAAACGAGGTCAGTGATTCGGCAGAAGATTCTGATTATATAATAGAATCCGATCACAATATTGATCATAATAAATACGCAATATTATAAAACAACCAAATAATGAACGAGGATCAGTACATCCTGGAAGATGTTATTTTTGCTCTACTAAAAAAAATAGAAAAACGGGATAACAATGTTCCAATTGTAACGCATTCATTTGTAATGAACATACAGTTCACTTTTGTCACGAGTGTTGTAATAATGTGAGCGAATCTAAATCATCAAGCGACGAGTAACGATTACTTTTTTATTTCGACAGTTAATTGTATTCATTTATTTTAGATTTTATATTATATGGTTACTTAATATTTTATTTAATTTATCTATTTCATATTTTAGTTATTTCGTTACCAGGTAACCATTTATTTTATCATTTTATTTTATATATTTTTATTTTATTATATAAATGTAAAACAATTCTGAAACAAATAAAATACAATATTACACATTATTTATACTATATTAGTCATTTCATTAAATTATTTATCATTATATTAGCATCGGTCGAAATGACCGACGCGCACCTACTAATGTAATGCTGGTGGCGCGCCCACTCCCGGATTAATTTGATGCTACAATGTGACTGTCCACGATTATTTAGACTTTTTGATATTTCGCATCGAAGTCGCATTTAAAGCGAACGAGAGCGAGTCACCATAGTAATCGTCGGCTGTTTTTCCGAGTTCTATCGCATTTCGCGCGGCAGTGTCGCGCGAAAACGAAGAGCAGTGTAGTTGGTTTTGCGTGATCCGTTGTCGGAGAAGGTTGTCGGGCAACAAACGAGCCTTGATTGCAGATTCTACCCGGAGCAGTTGGCGAAACATCGCCGGTTTCGCTGGCAGCGGTCGGATCCGCGTGGTTTCTCGATGTAAAGTCCCCGGCTTAGCAATCCACTGCCGTATTAGGTTCGCAAATTCAATCATCCCGCTGCCAGGCCGTTCTTCGCCGAGGTCCGGTTCACCGACGCAAATAACGGTGGCCAGATCGATTTTCAACGCTATACATTCGGTCTATCATATTGAAGAAAAATTTGTCTGTGTAGAAAATAATGGGGATTATTTTTGCAAGGAATTGCACCTGTTACACTGACCAACAAATTTCAACTTATTTCATGCTTCCAAATAACTGTTGATTTCGAATCTGGCCTTAATTTTTCTCCTACAAGCACAGTTTTTGAGAAATTTCAGTTTCAAAAAGAGACATATTTTTCGAATTTCAACAAATAGTGTGATGTTATTATAGAAGATATTGTATTGTTCTTTACAGCAAAAGATTCTCTAGACTTTCCCGAATACAGTGATGTGCAATAGCAATACGTTGTGACATTAAAGACGGAGAGGCGCCACTTTTGCACCGTTTTTTGATGATATTTTTTAATGTATCTGAAAAAATACGGGTCCAACAGAAAATCAAACTACACCATGCGATAGAGCAGACTTTTATCTTGAGAAAGCAACCTTTCAAATTTCCAACGTCGACGTTTTTTTCGTTCCAGAAAACAAAATATCATTGTTAGATTTTCCGCTGGACCCTTATTTTTTCAGATAAATTAAAAAATATCAGCAAAAAACGGTTCAAAAGATGTTCCTCTTAGTCTTTAATGAATGTTTAAACAATCACAACGTATTACGTTAGAGAATCTTTTGCTGTAAAGAACAATACAATATCTTCTATAATATCATCACAATATTTGTTCAAAGTCGAAAAATATGTCTTTTTTTCAAACTGAAATTTCTCAAAAACTGTGCGTATATGAGAAAAATTAATACCAGATTCGGAATCAGCGCGAAAAACTCTAAGATCCACCCCATAGTTATTTCGAAAGATTTTTGTTATTGGACAGTGTTATTATTCTGATTTCATCAGATTTCTAATGTTTCTCTTTTAGCGAAGCTTTCTTTCTCGCGATCAATATAAAATATTTCTAACCCGCAGCGGAACAAGCGGAGGAGAAACTGCAACGAAAAACGACAGTCAGCATGGGCATCCGAGTTATCCAACGAACTACCAAACCACCACTGCCAGCATCCACTGTGTACAGCGTGCCGGTGTCTGACAGTCCACCTGCAGACTCGAGGCAGCAAGTTTGCAAGACCAGAGTCACGTTCGTGGAAAACGAGATTGCTGAGGATGAGGGTGAGTCCGTTCCGTAAAATTGATCTAAGGTAGAAAAGCAGTTGATTCGCGAGTTCACAAATCCAAGTGGAACCAATCCGCTGTGTGTTAAAATCCTGAAATAAGAATTTTGTTATCCGACGGCGAGTTTGTTCGTTCCGAAAGTGGAACGAAGTAAAACATGACGTGAAATGATCTCGAGGAGAATGCGATACTCGCGGGGGCAACCGGAACGTCGCGGAAACACGTCAAGAAAAATGAAAAACCAGCTTATCTTGGTTTCAGAGATCAACGGATCGCACGCGGCAGTGGAAAAACCGTTTCTCTTCGGCGACGGCCGCGTCGGTTTGGAAGCGAAGCTGGATCGCGCGATCTACGCCCACGGGGACTCGATCGAGGTCCAGATCCACGTGAACAACAACAGCAGGAAGTCGGTGCGGAGGATCAAGGTGAGAGATAAAGTGAAAGGGGTCCGTTCTATTCGCGGAGCTCTGATGCAAGACGGAAATATTCTCTCGTCGCTCCACGAAGGACTCCGACATCGTCCTATCGGTTTCCATTTTCCCGGCACGATACGTCGTGGCTCGCGGTACGATTTCGAAAGCACTCCCATTCATATTTAATCAATTAATCGGCCACGACCCTCGGCTTCGCGAGCTACCCCCCGCGTGCCAATAACGTCGCGCATGTATCATCTCGATGAAAGGTTAATCGGGGAAAGAGTTGAGGTCGTTTATATTAGGTCACACCGCGTGTCGTGTCGCTTCTTATCGCATGCATATAAATGGTTCGTTCAGCCGATATTCCTGCGTAAAATTTATCTACTGCAAAGATATTTGCAACTTGAAGCAGAGGACGAATGAAAAGAATTGAAAAATATCACCGTGTTAGTTGCCAGCTGATTAAAATCATTGTACAAAGCATGAAACTTCTCTTCAGCTCCTGTTTTGTACAATTTATACAATTGTTTCAATTTTACATGAAAATCAGCAGTATACTAATTATTATTAACTTCCGATTCATAGGGAAGTTTACTGTAATTTATTTATTGTTCGACGAATTGTTTAGTAGCCGATTCGTATCGTTAAGTATTTGTACGAGGTCACGTGACGCGATTTCGCCTCTCTGGTTATCGTTCCAAGGATCAAAATGTTACGAAGCAACGTGAAGGACGATCGTGAGTGTCATCGGTCGATCTCTGGTAAACGAGCGTCATGAAATAAACATGAGCAGACTTGCGTCCTCCAAGGAGTCGAACCTCGACCGTTATCCCGGAATCTGAAAGCTTATGGTGCCGATAAAGCCATGGAACCGCGCGCTACACCGTAAACCACCTGAATCCAATGAGCGTCTGACTACGCGCGGACCTATTCCACTGCGACCGACTAGACGCAATTTATTATACGCATTCGATGCTCCGTTCCTTATAACGCCGAAGCGTTACGTTTAATGGCCGCTGCCTGTAAAGCACTAGTAAAGACTTTCAAGCGCACACGAAGTCGAATGGCAATTTTATACAGCTCCCTAGTTCTTGGCTGGATCCTTGAAATATCTTAGATCGTCTCATGCAACGATCATTGTTGTTCGTTTCGAATATTCCCGGATTAATCTATTTCTAATTCATATTTTTAGTTGGATTTAAAGCCAACGAATGATCCATTCATATTTCGAGCTTTCTTCGACACTTTTGTTCGAAGTTATTGTCGCAAGTATTTTGCTAAATTATAAAAACTAACTAAAAACTAACTAACTATAAAATAAACGCCGCGGGAGACGAATAGCAATAGAAATTCCGTATCGGGACGTGAACAGGTTTACGTAGGTGTTCTCGGTGCTAATGCGACGGCCGCTGGTCAAAGTTGAATCCAAACATAGTCGACAACGATCCAAGGTACGGTTCGCTACGGGATTAGGCGAGTTTGGCGCTCGCGTGTTCCGCTGACGCAATTCTGTCGGGTTTAATGGCTTCACGGCTCTCCGTTTCGCTAATACGAGTGATTGTGTCGTTTTCCATGAGCCGCAAAGTTCTGTGCTAATTTTAAAGAGAATTATCAACCGCTCATTCAAATTCTGTAAATATTTTCTACTAATTTATGATTCTGAAAATTTTCGAAAAT
Organism: Lasioglossum morio; assembly: GCA_916610235.2. NCBI lineage: Eukaryota > Metazoa > Arthropoda > Insecta > Hymenoptera > Halictidae > Lasioglossum > Lasioglossum morio. Next base: position 3,513,994 of record OU744323.1, read on the forward strand.
TATTCTTCAAGTAATGCAATTTTGCACTGAAAACACAGATAAATCGAGGGATCGTTCGTTGAACGCACAAGAAGAAATCTCCGAATCGAAGCAATTATTTCTAATTAATTCCTTGACTGGGATTCCCGAGTTTTCAAAGAGTTCAGAGATCGAAAGTGGAGAACGACTTGAATGGAAACAAGGGCGCAGTAGTAGTGGATGGTCAGACGCAACAGGCGTTGCATATCTCACCGGGTCACGCCACGCTGTGCACACAGAGTTTACAGAGCCATTCGATTACAAGCCCGAAGAAGGTCTTAATATGTCTCTGTTGAAAACACGATTTTCCAGAAAATCTGTTTCTCTTTTCTTCCTTTCCCAAGACTTTGTTCGAACTTCTATCGTGACTGAAATAAGCAGATGATCTTTTGTTTGCGACATAGACGCTGTGTTACAAAAGGACTTCTCGTCCCGATAAATGCGTCACAAAGGAACATTCAATAAATGTGTTCGAAATGAAACTCTTGGATTTTATGCATTTGTGACGAAAATGGAGTTTAAAAATATTTCAACCTAGTTTTCGACTTACTGAAATTTTTTCAAAGAGGATTATCCGCAGTGTACTTATCAAAACTTGATTCGAATAATGCGCAATGTCCAAGCACTCGAGGGATCCTCCGAGAGGACTAACGGCCTAACTCTCCTAAATTTCCGAGACAAAAATCTTAATTGCCAACCGACATACTCGGCCCGGGAACGTATCGCCGTGATTTGAATGAAAAGCTCGTTTACGTTCTGAAAAACCGCAGGCCGGATGCAAATTCTTGGGCCACGCTGAGACGTGGACCAGTTTGCGAGACCGTCGTTTAGATGCGGGATCGCGAGCGGGCAAAAGATAGCGGGAAAAACGTCGGAAATACGCTGAGCGGATTCGTTCTGTGTCTCGTCGCGGCTGACAAATGGACTTCGTGCGTTTATAGAATTCTTCCTCGAATTTCGATCTTCGGATACAAGAGCCTCTCGAAGAAGCAAAGAGATACTTTTGCGATCCTAATTTCTATAAATCCTGTCTGATAAGCATCGCTTGCAAAAATTATTCCGAGACAAGATAGACAAATTACGATGAAAGAATTTGAGAACATGAACGTGTTGGACTCAACTTATTAAAATTATAGAAGAATGAAGCTTCCGTTCTTTATAATTGATGTAAACAATTTTAATTTGCCTGGCCGCTCGTTATGTATGATTTCGAGAACTCTTCTCTGTCTTTGTGGAGAGTGAACTTCGAATAGGCAAGGCAAACAATGCGTTTTGTATAAATCGGTGAAAAAATTAGCTCCCTTATGGGGTCAAAAGGCTGAATTGCCTTTGGGACGCAGTTCGTTAGCGAGAAACGGCGGACATTGTTTGCAAACGGGCTCGATACGCGTTAACTTCGTTCGAACATTCCAAACAGACTGACGCCCGGCCGTTGGTGGTCGAGTTGAAACGCGAACGGCCAGCCGTTTTGCACGATCAGGAATTAATCTTTCGCTTTGACCTTTGACCGAGGACAGATTTTCATCGTGCAACACGTGGACGTGTGCATGTTCAGCAACGGGAAGTTCAAGAACGTGGTGGCACTGTTGTCGTCGCAGGAAGGCTGTCCGATCGGTCCCGGCACAAACATGAAGAGGACTTACACCCTTAGACCCATCAAGGGTTCCACCAAAAATTGGATCGCTTTGGAGGACAGCTACACCAAGGTGGGAGCCACTTTGGCCTCCACCGTCGTCTGCCCTGGAAACTTGCCAGACGACAGAAACGTTTTCGCGATCTACGTGTCGTACTACGTGAAGGTAATAATACCAGAGCTGTTTCACGACGAAGTTTCTCGGGAACAGACTGTAACGTAAGACCCGAAAAATTAGGGCCAGCGTACCTCGCTTTTTCGGTTTTTTATTTTTACCTATATGTTCAAAAGACTGTGGTACACTTACGAATTTTTATTTCGCGATTGCCTTATCGAATCGAGTTCAATTGTTATTCTCCAATTTCCAGATCTCCTAAAAATATTTCACGAGGATGGTCGCGATCCTTGATATTTTATTCATAAAACGAGTCGCGTTCCAGAACTGAATATTAAAAATTAATGTTACAAAAGAGTTTCGCTAACTACTTCCTGTCCAACGACTTTTTATTACCCCTTCATTTTAGCAAATAACTATTCCCGGTGCAACGAGTCGAGGCAGTGTATAAAAACCATGTCCACGTGCCAGATGCTCGCTGCCAAACGCTTGTCTGATGTTGGCGATCAGCGGGAGCGAAATTGCAATTTTACGTAACTGACGTAACGCGCTGCTGGCATTGCTAATGTTTTTTTATACTCTTCCTGCTGGAAAAATTGAGCAAGTCTATTCAATAGCGAAGAGGGTACTTCGAACGATCAAATTCGATTCCTTCAGTTTAATTTCTTAGCACTGGCTAAACTGGAAATACTTTTCTTCTGCGAGATACATGGTTGAACCAGATCCAAAAACATGAAAACTCGAGGAATATCATTAACGACACTGTTACATTTGTCTTTTCAATCTGGTCCGAATGTGACTACTATAATTGTATTACTTCTGCTTGGAATTATGAATAATACCACACTTCGAAGCAGTTAGTTCCGTCCCTACTGTGCCGACTATCGTAAACGTCTACTATTTAAAGCCTCGACTCGATTTCACTGTGGTTCCACTGCTCCGACCTATATAATACTCGAGTCACTACAAATTCGATTCAGAATGGTTAGACGCAATTGCCAAGTGCTGTAAAGTCGGAAACACGATTGAGTCTCAAACAAGGGACACCGCAGAAGTGCAACACGCCGATTTTGATGAAATTATTCGACTTAGGAACAACCAACGCTGAATTAACGAAACGCGTTGTATAATACATAGTTTGAATGCGTACAATACGAAACATAGAACAAGATTTATCAAAATAAATGCTTATTAGTTTTATCAACTAATACGCCTCTCTGCAGGTGAAGCTGCTGATGTCAGCGATGGGCGGCGAGGTGTCCCTGAAGCTGCCGTTCACCTTGATGCACACGAACACCGACCCGGACCTGGTCGGGTTTCCATCACCGATCCGAGAACCGGGCAAACATTTTGGAAAATTGACTAGCGAGGAAACCGCGGAGAGTTTCGAGAGGTCGGAGGACAACGAGCACAGATACAAAGGCACCAAACTGGAGCCGATCAAGGAGAAGACGAAGGAGCTGAGGGACATCGACGTGGACCTGATAGAGCGTTTTGAGGAAGGCGACAGCACCTGAGGGCAGGTGCAAACCACCGAGGCAACAAGGTCATCGTCGAGGAGCAACAGCAGCTCGAAGAACGTGAAAACCTCGAATCACAAGAACTGCAAACTGGGATTCGACATACAGAGGGCTTGGTGCTGCTTCCGGAGGGCTTCTTAGTCAAGCACGCGCCTAATCTTGCTGAGATTCGCGTTCCTGGTCTACCCTGAAACACATCACTATTGGAAATCCTGTGTACAGCTTCTCTCTCTCCTAAGAGAGGAAGTGGGAGTTCATTCTTAGAACGAAAGTTCTTAAATGAATTTTCATAGGTAAATGTAATTTATTCATAGATTTATTCAATAACGTATTTTCATCATGTTATTGAAAAAACCTATGAATCTCAATTGAAGTATGAATTTTCATTTAAAAACGCTACAAACTTTCGTTCCAACTCAATATCACGTTGATGGGTAGACCATCTAACAGACTACTGTTTCCACTTTGTCAATGAAACCAAATAAATCGTTGCGAGGCTCTTGTGCAGTTCCTACTCACATTCCTACAGTGAAAGTTATACTGCCCTTCCGATTGTCCTCCACCATGGATCACACACTGTGAGAAGTGTCTATGTACTCGTTCCGACACAACTCGCGAGTCAATTGTACACACAGCAGAAGATATATACATATACGTATATGTATATCCGAGATCTATTTTTTTAGATGACGATCGTCACGTAATTTCTAGGTTTTTATTTGTCTCGACGTGAATGTTCTGTGTCACTAAACTAAGCATCCTCTAAGTGATTGTACCTTGTAGGATAAGGCGAAGACTTTTCTGTGGACGAATGGTAGAATCATGTGCAGAGCTGTACAGACTGTGTCTTTGTTACTGTAAATAGCAGACCACTCGCATTCCGATCGCATAAGAGTATGCGTGACACGCACGCCTAATGTTGTGAAGCTTCTGAATGATTTACTATTAAACAGAAATTTTAAGATATGTACTAGCCGTGTGATTATTTCTCCGATAAAATGCACAGTATTTTTGTCCTTCAGGCTTGGAGTTCGTATAGGTAATACATGATCGCTGAATTGGGAAGTATATACGAAGTTAGTGAAACATCAGTAAGTAATTCATTATAAATTACGTAATATTAATTTAATAGGTTCCTGGTGAGTATATAAAATAATTAGAGCATGGTAAGTCTACTCACAGTGCCAAGATGATCTAACGTAACCCCTGACAATGGGTTTGCTGGCTTTGGTAGTTTCATCTTTCACGTTAATTAAAATATACTTGAATCTTCCTGTTTCGATATCCACGTCAGGAACTTTGTTCAGAGTCTCAGACATTGTGGCGAAATGTCTGTTGTTCAAGAGAAGCGCTGAAAACCATCATAGTAAAACATAGGTTAGTTACAACCATGTATCAACATAACCTATACTCGCCGGAATGTTTTGCATATATACAGTATTATAAGGATACATTTGATTAAACTCATATTGGAAAGTGTTCATTGGTAATGGACCTTCATAATACTGAACAGAGAATAAGTTATTATCACGTAATTGTTGATAAATACCTTTAAATGTTAAGAGCCGGCCAGTCAGTGCACCAACTCCAAATTTCTGGATTGCTCCCATCTGGATCCCACATCGCCATGACAGCGCGCGGCGCATTTTTTGAATACGATAAGATGTTTATCCTAGGATTACCAACTCTACGAATTTTTCCGTAGAACTACGGATTTTTCATCTTGCCAATGGTGATGCCTGATTGGCCTATTGACATCAGGGGTGTGCGAGAACCTGCGGGTACCCGACAATTGTCTGTGATTTGGCGAACAGTTCCAATTGCTTGAAGTTTCTTTGAGACACTTTCCAAGTCCGTTCAATACAAAATAATGAAATAACAAAATATCGACACTAAGAATAATGTAGATAACAAAGTCTACAGTCGTTATAGAATCGTACAATTAGCTTCACGTGAATAATCAATACATTTTAATCGAATGCATTTCGGTGTATTGTTCTAGCGAGGTTAACAAGGTTTATTCCAACAGGTCTATTTAAATAAACACAAACGGGAAGCACATATCAAAATGGGCATTCCTAAACATGTAATACATAAATACGTAGACGATGCGAGGCTGCTATTCAAAGGATTAAACGGAGTATTTGTTGTATACAAACCCACAGGCAATGCGTTCGCGGCTATAAGATCAACAATCATCTTGAATTTGTGTAGAGGTAACAGTACTTACTTCATCAAGTAAAATTGTATCTCGTGTATTGTTATGTATTTTACATATTTTCGCATTTTTAGATTTAAATAGTATGTACGTAAGACCTCCGTCTAAACATGTGGCTATAGAAGGTCCTACAAACGAACGGATGAAAGTTATTGTACGTGATAGTTTTGCTGATAATACATTGGTAGTAGGGCCTCGGTATCAACCGCAGGACTTTAGGCTATCGTGTACAAAAATTATGCCAAATGATTCGTCTGGGGTAACTGTGTGTGGTATCAACCATGGTAATAGCGCAATACACAAGATAAGAGATGCCAGAGTTACCAGGTTTTACAAAGTTAAAGGATTGCTTGGCCAGGCAACAGATAACTATTTCTCTACTGGAAAAATAGTCGAAAAATCTACGTGTAAACATGTAAAACGTGGTCATATCGACAAAATATGCAGTATGATGCAGTCTTCGCATCAGAGGAAGATGTACGAGTAGGTACCAAAACTTTTAACCATCGACTACTCAATAATTCGAACATATTGAAAATAGTATATCGACATTCTTGAATTCTTTCAATATTTTTATTATTTCAAATTATACTTACTTTTATACAAATTCTTTTGTATATTCTCAGATTATGTGGGGTAGATCTAAACAGTCAAGCAGCATACGATCTGGCAGTGAAAGGTCTATTAAGACCAGCAGATCCAAATATTCCTATGGTATATACAATCAAATGCGTCGATTTTTCACCTCCAGAGTTCACATTAGGCAAGTAACATCTACAGAAACAGAAAATTTTCGGAGTCTATCCAACATAAACGTGCATACTATAATCTAATCTAATTTTATAGAAATAGTTTGTATAAATGAATATGAAATGTACCTGAAGACTTTAATTCATGATCTCGGAATTAAGCTCCATAGCACAGCCACCTGTACTCAAATTCTCTGTCTTCAAGATGGTTTATTTACATTGGATCATGCATTATTGAAAAAGTACTGGAATCTGGAATCTATCTTGGAAAACATTAGCACGTGTCAAAAGATTCTTGTGAGGAATAAAAATTTGCTGCACCAAGAAAGTCCTGTATTGGTAGATCATAGTTCCGAAGCTAAGCTCACAGAATACCAGAAACAAATATCAGAATGAATATAGTTAATTGATTTTGTACAAAATGTATCATACGCAATAAAATAATTTTAACACAAATATTAAAGATTTATTCTACTATTATTGTAGGTTTATTACACATTTTATACAAATGATAACCTAGCTTCGATTGCAACACATTAATCTTTATCGGTCCGATTACGTTTCACTCCGACACCGTTTAGAACGTTGACTGGTCTCGTTATCGTCGTATTTGTCTGTAGGTTTCATAGATCTTCCTCTAGATTTATGCTTGTTTGGCCACTGTTGCATTTTCATACTCTTAGCTATAACACGTTTTTGATGATCCAGCTGTGGGAACAAGTCTGCAAGAAAAATATACGTGAAGCAAAAATAATGAACATTGTGAAACTTGTTAGAGCTATTCGATGTTTATACCTTGCGATTTTTCAAGAGCTTCTTTGGCCGAGTTCATCTCTGCTTCTTGTATGCTATGACCGGATGCTTTCGCCAATCGTTTTCCTTGAAAATATACAGCTACGGTGTACACCCTAGTATTTGTGGGACCCTTACATTCGATCACTCTAAAAATAAAAGTCAGCAATTAATATACTTATCGATACCGCATTTCAATTCGAAATGCTATTACAACGTACTTATACACAGGAATGTCAGGTTCTCCACCGTCCATCGTCCTTAACGTTAAGCAACACTGTTGTAATTTACTCTTTGGATCATTCCAATCTTGATTCATAATGAAGTCCTGTAAACGCGGGAAGAAACACACGTCACAGAAAACATGACAATACTCTAAGCCTTTGTCGACGTAAAGAGCTCCTAAAAATGCTTCGAGCAAATCAGCTCTGTCTTTGGTCTTTAATTCGGCTTTCGGATTTCCGTAAAGCGCGTATTGAGTCATTCCTAAATCATCACAGACAACCGCTTGTGTTTTATTATTCACAAGGGAACTTCGTAAAAGCTGTAAAATATGTGGACATTATATTACAGTTCGTAGTAAAACAATAATTAAATTGTTCTACTGACCGATAGGTGACCCTCGTGATGTTCTGGAAAATACTTGTACAAGTACTCTGAAACTATGAGCTGTAATACAGTGTCTCCTAGAAATTCTAAACGTTGATTTGAACCCAGCGTTAGGTTCGTGTATCCTATGCTGCGATCAGTAAATGCTCTTGCTAGGAGGCGAATGTGATTAAACTCGATGCCGATGGATTCTTCGAACTTTGTTAATTTCTGGAGAAAACAAAATATTAATTAACAAATTTACATTTGCATGAACTTACATCTGCATGAATTTACATTCACCTGTAACAATTCAAAGCTCGGTATCCATTGTCTGTCGCCAGTTGGCTCTTGTTCTTGCAGAGGGTGTTTCGGATAATTCACCCACACTTTCATGAGATCTTCTTCATCCTTGAACAGTGTTTCGCCGAACACTCTGTCAGCTACTTCTATGCCTCCGTCGAGGAACAGCGAGCCCATCAAAGCTTCAAAACAATTCGCCATAGCATGTCTCAATTCCAAATCGTGGCACAAATCACTGCCATGGGCGTAGAGCATATATTCCTCCAAGTTCAGTTTTTTCGCTAGCACGGCAAGATGTTGATTTTGAACGATCGCTGCTCTGTAAGTTGCCAAGCCACCTTCTTCTAGGTCAGGGAACATGTGAAACAAGTGAATCGACGTGAGAAATTCAACGACGGCGTCTCCCAAAAATTCCAATCTCTCGTTATGAGCTATCGAGGATTCTGTTTCCGTTCTCGCGCCAAATCTCGACATTATATTGATCAACGTGTTGATACCGCGTTTCCGTGTGTTCATGTAATGAATCCGTCGATCGCCATACTCGGGCTGCCTTATCCCACAGTTGGTCAAAGAGTTTCGAGCGTGGTCTGGATTCGTACCGAAGTTCTCGCGGTAGCTTGGATGCGTCAATGCTAATTGGAGAAGATACCTATTCTTAAACTCGTATCCTAATGTGCGCTCCAAATTATTCAAAGATTTGTGGAATCTCAAATGGCAAACAAGCACGGGAATTAGCATGGCGTGCTGTACCATGTCGCACATAATCCCAGTCCTGTAAAATCCCTCGGAGCTCACATCCACGGTTACGTCACGCTTCATTTTACTTTGCGTTCGTAATTCTTGGAGCTTGTTCTCCTTCGCTTCCAGCTTTCTCTTGTCTTCGAACGATGGCTTTGGCATGTTGGCTAGCAAGTGACGAAATTTTACGTAGTCCCTCCATGCTTTTTGATAACTGGAATGAGAAGCGTGAAATTGATACCTCCTGTCTCTGACGACTAGAGGTGTGCAGGAAACCGAAAATGTCAAGTCGGGACGGGTCGGAAAATTTATATGGAATCTGAATGGATTCTCGAATATATTGGGATTCCTCAGCGAAAACCCAGCTCATATCTGATAGTTTCGGGTTCTCGCACAACTCTACCTCCAATGAACAGGTTTATAACAGCACATATACTTACTCTGCGTTTCCCGCATAGCTAAGCTGCGGAGGCCGAATTCCAAAATGAACAATTTCCGGGTAAGCAATCACACCGGGGGACAGATCCGTTTGGTTCCTGTCCAACTGATCCACGCGAACGCTGCACGGCTTTTTCCCAGGAAACGTCACTATCATTCCCTTCACCTCGTCCGCAAAATTCTGCCACTTATACTGTGGCATCTCGACTAGTCTAGGTAAATCTCCTGGATCTATTAATAATTTACTACTTTTTATCAAATAATGCAGTACTTCGTTCATGGATAAAATTTCTTGTCCATTGTCAGCCAAGTCGCGCACGAATCTCGGCATAAAATGAAACTGTCCACAACCAGATTTATCTTGCGCGGCTTGCAGATCGAAATCAACAAGCTCCAATACTTCATTGAATAAATAATTTTCTGAAAATGAAAGTGATCTATTAAAGTGTATGCTACAGTACAACATGGCGAGTGCAAAGCGTGACGAATCTTACGAAAGAAATCCAATTCCTGGATAGTAAAATTTTCTGGTAACTTCTCGTCTATGTAGAGAATCGTGTATTCTATATTAAATCTGATCACTTTGCACGTCGGCAATTTGACGAGAGGAAAATGAGAGAGCATCGAGAATCCTTCGAATATAAATTCGTGTTCGTCGTGTTTGATTATTGTTGGCGTTTTCGTGAGAAAATTCGTTGGCGGGCTAATTGTTATTCGATAATGATACAGTTTGTCCGCGTTCGTTGAATTTAAATCACATTTGAATATTGCTCCTTCCCCTGCGTAAATACCATGGCGAATTCCCGATCTTCTCGACTTCGCACTGCATCTACACAATGGTCCATCGTTCATCTGGAACACATTGTATTTTTTCAAGAATTCTTTAAACATTGCCAAACCCTTGAACCATATTTACTTCTCCTGGATCGTTGAACCACATTTCCGGATGCAATCTTTGCGGATGCTGTTTCTTCGCCATTAGTTCCTCCATTGTTCTATCATCTTCATCCATTGAGCTGTCGCTGTCCGATGAAGAACTGCTACAAACTTCTGATTTGTGCCTACATAGACGTGCTCTAGTTTTCCTCGGCGGTGGTTCATAAGGAGGCTGTGAAATACAAAATTCATAATTTTTATTTTGCATAAATATCTTCTGTCTGTTAATTGCAGTAAACATACCTGCAGAGCTCTTGCAGTTGTTGCTCTATCCAGCAATACTTTTCTAAACAGTTCACATAATTCGTGCAATTTTAATGTACCTTTCATTATTTTTGGATTATCATCGTCTCTGCTATAATACAAATCTGCCGGTGCAGTACGTGTCCAAACTTTCCTTGCATTTTCCATTATACCTTCAGGTCCCATTGCTGACAATTCGTCCATTTTCCTTTCCATATCTTTACTGGTTGCGCAATAATCCTGCCTGTAATTTAACACAATAGTAAGAAATGTATCTAAAACACATTGATAATTATTTCAAATTCTACCTATATTTCTCGAGAAGTAACTCTCTTTCCGTTGGGTCTCTCTTCCCAGACGCATTGTTGTTTGGACTACTAGCCCTAGAGGAGTAAGACTCTTGCGATCTCGATCGTTTCCTGCTTCTGTAACTGGAATATGAACTTTGAGAACGTGGTGTATACGTGGAACTCCTTCTGTAAGATGATCTTCTATCAGAGGCATCTTCTGTGTGCCACCGTTCTCTAGAATTCGATCTATTCCTATGATATTTCGAGTATCTATCTCTCTGAGAATCGTGTCGTGATTTATACGGCGATCTGCTAGATCTAGATCTACTACTTGGACTTCTCGAACGTTTCCTGCTAGTTGAATGACTACTCAAAGATTCCTTATCTCTGCATTTCCAGTCGGATCTTCTACTTTTAGGAGAATCGCTACTTTTCTTGTACACAGGCTTCCTGGTGTCTTCCTGCACTTTACTAGTCTCGTACCAAGAATTCTTACCATCCTGGGATTTGTTCCAATCGCAGGAGTAGCTATTCGAACTCCATTTGCTGGTGGTATTATTGTGATAAGTAGATGTATCATCCCAATTTGAATTGAAATTTCCTGCAACTGGTTGAGAGTAACCAAGAACCCCATAGTTTTGATCGTTGCATTGCGGCTGTGTTTGATTTTGGTAAGAAATATCAGAGTAAGAATTTGGAGCATCGTTTCTGTAACACGGTGTTACAGGTTGATATGAAGGCATGAAATTGGCTGGTTTAGACTCGGGCATAGTAGAAACAGGCATGTTGTAAGGCGGCGGAGGCTGCCTAAAGTTTGGTGGTGGAAAATTCGGAGGGGGCACAGAATAATATGCCATGTTCTGTGGCTGAGAAACCCCCGAATTCCAAAAATATGATTGGCCAACGTTTGGAGGAGGATTTGCCATGTTTGGGGCAACGATTTACCTGAAAAGCAAATAAAAGTATTTCAGAGAACCATATTCATGATTTAAATACATTTTGGAATAGAAGGGAACATTAATAAACAAGAAACGACCACGTTTCAAATTGTTACTCTAATCTTTTATTTCGAATTAGAGACTAAAAATAATTGACAAGCACTGATCAAACTTTGACTTATAGAATTAAACTTCCACTTACAGACGCTTTTCACGAATTCTAGATACAAAGGTTAAACATAACCATGTTAGTTATACAATACAATTCATTTCAGTAAAACTAAATTTAATATATTAATTTGTACAAGTTCGTACAACATCACAGAAGTAAACGAACAATTTTTAAATTTTGGAATAGGTTCGACTGTCAACTATATTTGCATGATGCTTATGAAGTTTTGTAAGGATCTACTACATCTACTTACATGTATTTGTACAATGTTTGATTTTCTTCAGTGAGATGAAATTCCGATAGAAAATTTAATTATAAACATAAACGAGACATGGAGCATTCACTGTCCATCCACTGCCTTCCACTCTGTTTCGACATTTCTTCAGGACAGAATCATCTGACGACACTGCTGTTCAGTTCAGGTTCAGGTTCATGATTCTTCTTTCGGATTTTGGAATATTTACATATGTATACATACAGTTACATATACATTGCGAACTAGTACGACATCTACAGTTGTACGAAACATGTCTCTTCTGGCGGCCTTTACGAAGCAAATTAATTCAAGTTTCTCGTATATAAGTGCTCGATTTATTTGCGATTTATGCGCGTAAGTATCGAAAATATTTGTTTAATATACTTTACCCCATTTCTATCTATCGACGACTTTAAAAAGACTTTCTCCAGTTCAAACAATTTCAATTTCGAGAACTGAAGCACCACCTTCTGATCGAACGTGAAACACGATTCAAATTACTCATCAAAGAATAGTAGACAATTGTCGGTAAACTCGCCGAAACATTTTCTTTCTCTGCATGGTTATTCAAAACAGTGAAAACCGCAATCAAGTAAAGGTCCAAGAAAATAAAAACTGTACATAGATTTTAATTTTCCTTTTGTTCAATCGAACGATTATCACGGTAAATATATAATTACATTCGATTTCTGGCTTCAGAAATTAGTCAATTCGAATCTAAATATAAATTGTTAGTATTTGAAAAAATTGAAGCAACGCATAGACAAAATTCAAGGAATTTACGATTTACGTTGTATAGTGCGGTATCGCATTCAGTACCGCGTTATTATTGTAAAAGTTATTATTAGTTGGTTGTAGAACGATAATATCGCTCGGTGTGCACGGGATTGATATTATTTATAATTTCAGGTAGCCATGTTCTGCCTTGAGCGTTCAACATTCAACATGGGCGTTCCTTTCGTCGTCTGCAAAGTGTCAAATGCTTTGCGTGGAACGAAAATGTTCAGAGACAGCAGCGGATTTTAGCTATTCGAAAACATTGAAAGATCGTTGGTGATATCAACGTTCTCTATAAATGCCTTCGAGTAAACGAACGTCGCATATCCATTCGGGGAAATCGGAATTTCTGCACTGCAATGGTCGCGACTCAATACCAAGGAGCATCAATCGTCAGGTATCCGTTTCCGTGTGAATAATTCAATTAAATCGAAAGGAGTGAAAAGCACGTGTCTTCGGCGACGTTTGAAATTACGATTTCTATCCTGCAAATCAATGGAAGTTTATTTTTAAATGGCCACTCGAACTCCGATATCCGAGGAGAAGGTTATACTTCGTCGAGGAACGAACGCTCGCGGTGTTAAAACATTTTAAATGGTGTGATTATCGATTGTGTACAAAAGGACGCGACATTCGTAAAGTTGCTGGTGTCGAATTACGCTCGAAAAATTGGAATGGCGTAAGGAAACGGTGAATCATCCCTGTCCAGTATCTGAATCAGCTGATCCTCGCATTGACAGAAAATCGAGCACGATCGGCGAACAAACAATTCAGATATCAAGAATACTGATATGAGAGAGGCATTATTGTAAATATATGCATATACATATAGTACTTTCTAAGCGTGCAGTTTAGTAAAAAACAACGAATTAAAAATGTCAGTAAACAGTTCTATCGGAACGGGCACGCCAAGAGGTGGGAATCTACAGAATCGTAATTCTCAAAGATCAACGCTCTTGAAAGTAGTGATTTTGGGTGACGGCGGTGTAGGCAAGTCATGTCTTATGAACAGATTCGTGTCGAATCATTTCGACGAACATAGTTTTCATACTATCGGAGTGGAGTTCTTAAACAAAGACATTGAGATCAGCGGAGAGGCGTACACGCTTCAAATATGGGACACAGCGGGACAAGAAAGATTTAAGACCCTTAGAACACCGTTCTACAGAGGCTCTGACATCTGTTTGTTGACTTATGCGGTCGACGATAGAACAAGCTTTAAAAATTTAGCACTTTGGAGATCTGAATTTCTTTATTATGCGGACGTTCAAGAGGGATCAACGTTCCCATTTATAGTTGTTGGCAATAAAGTAAGCAGAAAATATTTATTGTATTGTTAATGAATTATTAATATTGTTGTAGTATTGTAATATAAATTATTAGTATTGTAAAATATTAATATGTATTGTTGAACTCTGTCTAGATTATACAAAAAGTTACAAGTCATTCCAGTATTTAATGAGGTGATTTTTACAGGTGGACGTTCCAGACTCTGAGAAACAAGTTTCCACGGAAGAAGCTCAAGCTTGGTGCGCTCAAAATGGCGATCCTCCGTTAGTAGAAACATCCGCGAAAGATGCGACTAATGTTGAGACGGCATTTGGAGCAGCGGTTGCTGCTTGGGCGCAACTAGAAGCTAGATTAGAGCGTCCATTAGTCGAAGACACAGTTGATCTTTCGAAACAACAATCTCCTCATCGTTCGAGTTGTTGTATGCCAGTGTCCGGTACTGAGTAGGTCACAGATATAAAACAATTTTAAATATTTTCTTTTTCTTCTATGTTTTCACAACATAACGCATGAAATCTCAATTTAAGCATTATAATTTCGTTCAGATTATCGAAACGAGCGGTAAGAAAGTAAAAAACGTTCTTTGGAACGGACATGCAACATTTGTTCCACACTTTGAGAAGTGTACAGTATAATCGCAAATTGAGTTGACTCTTGCAGATGATTACTGTATCTAGGACATATAAGGACATTATATTGCATAAGTATAAGAATTTTATTCTTTTTTCTTTGACCTGCAACAAAATTCGTCTATCTATCGAACGGTACGCGATTGCTTTAGTGGATACCATTGGCAACATTTATTAGACAAATCGAAAAGTTTCCGTCTTGTGGCTACCTATTCGTTTTATTCAAGGTAATGTTTAGTATTATCATGGCAGTGAGAATTCTGCGCGTAACACGCTTCTTCTTTTAGGTCTAACAAAATAATTTGAAGAGATATCTTGCCTGTCTGCAATACTTTCTTCGCAATAAGGTGAATTTACATTCTATCAACAATTGTTTTGTCGGCCGCGTTATCGTCTATGTTTCTTTGCTGTGTTTAATTATAATTACTGTTATCATTATTATTATTATTATTATTAGCGATGTGTACTTTTTACGTTGCCAATGAACGTAACATGCTGCTGGGAGAGGTTCTCTTTTTGTTTTTCTCTTCAGTTCTTTCGTCAAATACTCAAATTCAAATTTATAAAACACACGGGAGAGATAATGTTTTGTGATTGATCTTTCCAGAATACAACTTTAAAGTGTAAGGTCAAATTGAACGTCCTACTCGTATCACGCTTTGTGCAGCTCATGAGCTACAGACAGTATTTTAAGTGTTTCGTACACCATTGGCTTGTGATAAAATAATATTAGTAATAATCATTACCATTAACTGCTTTATAAATAAGGAATAGATATAAATTGTAATTTAGCTTTGTAATCTAAATTTGCCTTATCCTTGCAGTACAAACTAAGGGCAGTGGTGTAATGTATAGTATACATATATCCATGTATGATTTCGAAATACGATAAAAAAAAAGAGAATAAAAACATACTCTGCTGCCCTTGGAATGTTCTGCAGTTGGTGTTTTAAAGATTTTCCTACGAAATTAATAATGTTATAAAAACGGACAAAGCTTTTTGTACAATCCTAAAACGAGTGTGAAACGCATTCCTAAAGCAAATGTAACTTATTTGAAAAGCTACTTGTGACTTTAGCGATGCTTTACATACCGAGAATAAAGAGTATGTAACGTCATTGTAATTGAAAAGAAATTGTTTCCAGTGACGAAGCTCGCATTAATTTTGTATGTGACGTGCATGCTGGTGCTTTTTGTATAGCTACATGTGGGACATATAAATTCCTAGCATCGTATTGAAAATATGTTGGTTCGGATGCGAACTATATATATATATATATAAAGTTTAATATCATATCAAGGTGAGAGTGACTCACCGACGCTATAATATATAGGATCAGTTCTGTACCAATTAAATACGTTTTATACTATCGATTGCGAACTTCATTAACGATATTACAGATATCACCTTTTTGTACAGTATACGTTGCATTTATTATAGTACATTTTATTTATTCCAAGAATTTAACGATACGATTTAATGTGTGTTTACACTTTATAAATATTATAAATTCGGAGAATCCGTTTTGCAAAGGATAAAGAAAAGAAATAAAGATATTCTGGGCTTGTTTAAAATTGATAAAATATATTGGTAAAAATGTCTTTGATACCTCGCTTAAATTTCTAATTACACAATCGAATTTGTGTTTTATATTATATTCTACAAATAACAATGATTTTTCCATGGTAATTTTTTTCCCACAATACAGTCATTTTTATTGTAACGAATAACGCCACACCATGTATGCAATATCGAAGAACACCGGTGCACCCCTTTTTTCAAACGTTACGGCCGTTCGAACGATTAAACGCGTATAAAATATGTTACAATATATAAAAAAAAGAAAATATTAGAATTAAGAAATATAAAAATTTGGAGAAAAGTGTGCGCGTATATTTACGATACTTTTCTCGTTGAAATTTTTCAACGATATTTACAAATCATGTGTGTTTTATATTCGTCCATATCAAAGATCAATCATCCAGTATTTTTGTATACAAATTTGTCATTTATAGATATCTTTTATTCGATGACCATTGAACCGTGCTACCTTTTTCTAACGAACAAACTGAAGGATCACATTCTGTATGCATGAAATAACTATGCATTGTGACAGCATAAAGAATAAACTTAAACTAAAAAAAACTTCTCCTCAACACGCGTTTCTGCGTACAATCCTGAAATTTCGAGCTATCATATACTTTCTATACATGCTTGCCGCATGTAATTCATTTCTCTCTAAAGTTCCTCGCATCTTGAGAACTTTACAATAATGTACAGATATGTACATTCTCGACGTAAGGATACAATGTTATGATTGCATCTAGTGAAAACGGCTAATGACAATGTTCTGTAACGTCTACGATAACAGACTTTTTCCATCCGAACAAGAAATAACCGATCGCCGCGCCGAACACTACGGCGAAGCCCAACCAGACATTGTAAGTCATGAAGATCAGCATGAGGAAATACGACAGGACGATTTGCACTATGTGTAAGAACGTTTGAAATGTGTGCATCCATGACAACATTGTGGGCCTGCACAGATGTAGATACACGGAACAGATTAATGTCAAGTCAAATGTCGATCCATTGATATAATAATGTTCATTGTTAGACTGCGGATTTTATACATTAGGTGCAATTTCGAACAAGAGACAGGCTATAAGAATTTAATCGCATCGACGTATTAATGCCAGCTTATTAAAATGATTAAAGGAACAATGAAATTCTAGTTAAACAATTTTCATTATGCATAAAAATCTGCAGTCTACTCATCACAATAGACACACGTTGTATCATGCACAAAACAGTAAAAAAAGAAAGAATAGAAAGAGTTGCCAAAGAAAAATGAAGCAACGAGAAAATATTGAAATGTGATTTCCAAAGATGAAATGAATGCATGCAAGGATACGATTGATCTGTAGAATTTTGAAGAATGTGTTTTCACGAACAAGCTGTGTGTTATTACAGAGAAAAAAAAGAAAAGACAAAATTTGTTAAGAGACCGAGCAAACATGTTCATCTACTTACGGCTGTTTGTGAATTACTTCTCCAACCGTACTAAAAAATAAAATCAAGTTGAACAACGAATAGAGCAACTCTTTTGCGGGATAGAATCGAGTTAAAGAAATTCCGGGGATCGGCTGTAATCAGAGGATTAGAGACTCACTGGACGACACGATTATCCTCGGCAACGACGTTCTTTTCCGCCGGCATAGTGACACGTCTATACTGGAGGGCATTATAGGTCTTCCAGAAGAGGTATTCCCGATAATACTTGAGACCCTCGTAGAGCGCAGCCATGATCATAATACCGATCATGGACCCAACGAGGCCGCCGACCGACGAGATCTTCCATGATTCGAACAACACGTTCTCGCAGTATCCACCATGGAATGTCATCTGCAATTGCAACCACCATGTAAATTTGAACTGCTTTTATTTCAGTGATTCTCAAATAAAATGAAGATATCTTTTTAAAGGATATTTACTATTATCATGTTCGGCTATACATTTTTTATACGGACTTATTCAATAATAAATAAATATTTTTCTTGAAATTTTTATATAGTTACACTTACACCACAAAAATTTCTCTCGATAAAGGGATATTTAGCAACACCTTGCTTTCACTTTCATTTTGTTCTTTATTATTTAAAATTACAAAATAACGACGTTATACGATATTGTCTATCGTCAAAAGTTACTGTTTTAAGTTATCTTTTTTCCTCTAACAGACTAATTAACTGTATCACGTGTTTTCCAATAGTTTTAGAAAGCAAGCTAAAGAGCTAACAAAAAATTATATTCTTAAAGAGGCAGGGTACAAGGGCATAAAATTTTTCGAATCCCTTTATCACTCTGAATCTAAACCTTGGTTTAACCACCTCAGGCTCCCTAGAGAATTTATTTGCTGGGTTAATAGACTTCGATCTGGACACTACCAACTGAGGGGCCTCCCTTTTTAGGATTAAACTTGCTGATGACACAAGCTGTCGATGTGGTTGTCTGATACAGGATTCTAATCATATATTATTGCAATGTCCGATCTATGATAATAATAGAAGTAATTTGATTCGCAAACTTTGCAACAAGGGTTACTTTCCACCCTATACAATAGATTCCTTTTTGTGCGGACCCTCTCTTTGCCCCCTATTTTATATACATATATTCCTGAAGTCCCACTGTTTATTTCTCTAGTGTTAGTATTGTACTAAAAAATGTTCATTATATTGTTCAATTCTCGTCTATAAGTTATCCTTGTAATGTTGTATAAACAGCCATGTGCATGCTGCTAATAATCCCATGTTGGGTTTCATAGCTTAATAAAAAAAAAACTGTATCACGTGGTTCGGTGAAACAGAGTGAATGGTTTGACCAGGATCATTTCTGTGTCATTGTACTCGATCGTTGAAACCGTACACTCCGATTTACCAGGTATACGTACCGACATACCGTGCATCCCCATGTTGGCACACGCTTCCCTGCTGGCACTGTGATTCATGGAGTCATGTGCCATGGATCCATGGTTATGCATGCTCTTGTGGTCCATGCTACCATGAGACATGTGTGCATCGTGAGAAGCGTACATCTCTGATGCGTTCATCATATGCGACATATGATCGTGGGACATCTAAACAGAAAGAATCGACATCAGATCACGATGGAATAGATGAATCGTCACAGAACGGTCGTCGTTCATAACTAATTGTTTACTTGCCGGTTACATAAAATTTCTTTAAAACAAGCTATCTTGAGTTAGATAACGGCCTCTTTTTCAGATTATCGTGCCATTCCACAAATTACTCAAAGCACACTCGTGAAAATTAACAAACAAGAATGTTTAACGAACAATTTCCTCGTTCTTTTATTTTTTTATAATGAATATCGTTCTTTCCTCTAAAACAACGAAGTGTTGCGTGCGAGCTAATCGAATTTCAAATTCTCTGAATAATATCAAGTTTGAACGAGAACATTTTGAAAGCGTTAAATTCTTACAAGCTCGAAGGTATATTACGATGTTAATTTATGTAACCTTGTACAATTACTTAATCTGCTTGTTGCACTTTCGGCAAGTGTTTTTACTTGTTCGCCCATAAACGAATAAAAGGATCCAGTATCTTGCGACAACAAGTTGAATACCAACCGCTCGATAATACCTCGTAAGAGTGATAATTCGCGTACGGTTAAAATATTCGAAGCCAGGCAAATTTCTCGAGTTTGGACGTTCGTGTTTTCCGGGTTTTTCGATAATTACCGCAACTATCTATTCTTTTCGTAGCGTTGATTAGGATAATACGCATTCGCTCGGAGGTCGAGGCGGTATAGAGAATAGTTGTCGAGGACAGGGACTTGATAGTTTATTGCCTCGCAAACGCCTGCGGAATCGTTATTGCCACAGTAATCAGCGTCGGGAGGAACAGACGAAATTGTGATCCCGATATGACAAAAACTGGCGTGTCGAACCAGTCACGGACGAACGAGTCTTTTTAATACTTTAAATAACGGAACGTTATTTATAGGCGTCTGAATGACTGTGCTACATTGGCGGGACACTCCGAAATCATTTTTTGCCGGTACCTATTTCTCAGGTCGGAACAAACACGAACAAATAAATCACGTGGAAAAAGTAAATGGCCGTATCTTCACTATGATACCGATAAATCATAGACTTTCAAAAAGCACAGTAAAACTCTAGATCCACGGAGTGCTAAAAGTAATTGTTTACATTGCTTTACAAACATAACAAGAATACATATCGAGGTAGTTTTGCGATCGAAAAGAATTGATATTAGAAAGATGATTTCGGCGCACAGGTTCGATCAAAAATAAACTATCTAATCCTTGTTTTATAACATTGAAAATGATCCCAATCAGGATCGAAACGTCGAGATTTGAAATTGCAAATTTGTTATAAAACAAGGATTAGATAGTTTATTTTTGATCGAACCTGTGCGCCGAAATCATCTTTCTAATATAACAAGAATACATTTATTCAGATTTCCAGTGATTTTTACCGTAGTAACAGTTCTCTGTATCTCGATCGACAATTGTTCAAAACTACAATTAATGTTATTGGCGCACTGGTTCGATCAATTGGAGACAATAAGCAAATTTGCAAAAATTACATGAAATTTAATTCGACGTATCTGTCTAACTTTACACCATTTACAAGAATGTCAATTTTCAGTATTGCGTCTGTAAGAATTTATCAATTAATTAATATATTGTTAGGCAAATGCCTTTCCGAAAAAGCAGAAAACACAAATTTATTAACAATAAAAAAACAAATGTATTAACTCACATGCTTAGAAAAATGTGTTAATTTAAATTCTTAAGAGTCAAGAAACCACGTGTTGGTTAGTTTGCTTATTGTCTCCAATTGATCGAACCAGTGCGCCAATAACATTAATTGTAATTTTTACCGTAGGATCCAAACAAATTTTCCTTTGCTAAAGAGTTATCTACGAAAAGTAGAAATAAATTTTCAGAGGTACAACAATTTTGGGACACTGCTATTTCCTTTCAATTGTGTATTAAAAGATTTTGATACCGTCAAGATAACGAGTCCCGCAGTTCTGTGTAATACAGTTTTCTTTTTCCTGGTACCGACAGCGGAACGGTGCGTGCGAACACCTGTTGCGCGAAACCTCGATTCGTGCGAATCGCACAATATTGATCACGTGTGCGCGATGCAATCGAAAACCAGCATTCCGCAGGTATTTGCGTGCAATTGAATGATCGCAATCTCGGCTGGAAATTTGCATTCGAGCGGATCTCCTGGCGTCATCGCGAAAAACGAGCCTCTTGCGATGGGACGCGTTGATGCCAGAGGTGTGAACCCGCAAAAATATCGAGAACTAGCTTTTGCCCGCGGCTTCGCTCGCACAGGGAACCGTTTAACGCCCTCGAAAATTGATATTGTTTCTCCATAATAACCCGAAATACGTGTTTGATTAATTATATCAATGAGCAACAAGACCAAGTTTCAAGGAAATAGGATCGCGAACAAAATATTCCTCATACAAACGTTGCAACCCCTTTTCACTCCTTTAGGGGTTGAATTTTGTAAAATGCTGAAATACGTGTTTGATTAATTATATCAAAGAGCATTAAGACCAAGTTTGAAGCAAATCGGACCGCGAACAAAATATTCCTCATACAAACGTTGCAACCCCTTTTCACTCCTTTAGGGGTTGAATTTTGTAAAATGCTGAAATACGTGTTTGATTAATTATATCAAAGAGCAATAAGACTAAGTTTCAAGGAAATAGGATCGCGAACAAAATATTCCTCATACAAACGTTGCAACCTCTTAGGGGTTGAATTTCGAAATATCCTTTCTTATTCCTTGTATAGATCATAAAGGAAACCTCTGTGCAAAATTTCAGCTTTCTAGGTCCAAGGGTTTAGGCGTTGATAGGTGAATAACTCAGGATATCGTTTTTATATATAGAGATTTTTTGTCCGGATCGAGACGAATCCTGAAAATTGTTCAAAATCCCGACACATTTGAGAACCTGAACACGCTCAGGAATTTTACCCGAATTAGGGGAAGGTACCCGACGTTTTCGGGTTCGCGAATGCCTATTATTCATGTTGCACGATATCGAAGGTAAAACCCGTGGATCCGCTAGGATCCTCTTCGTACTTTCCGATGCTTAATTAGCAGAGCGGTTTTCACGAAGCGATTCGTTCTCCTTCGGCAGTCTGCCAGGCTAGCCGTGAACAAGTTTGGATCAGGAGTACCAGAAGAAACGAGTTCATGATTGTTACTGTTGCTCGAGCTGGCCGGCACGGAACAAAGAGATGGAGCGAAAGAGAGCGGGCGGGAGGAGCTCGGGAGGAAAAAAAACGACAGACAAGAGTCAGCGTACTTTCGAAAGCAGATTTCTTCGGGGATAGATTCAGTAGTCCGACGTGACGCGGCTAACATTCCTTTCCATCGTCGGTACAACACTGACTATGCACCGTTTCTACTCCTGCGCAAATAGGATCGCTTCTGCAACGAACATCCCACATTGATATAGGTATTCAATTTATCGATCGTAAATGTTTTTAATAACTCAGTTAATTTCTTATCGGCGCTATGGTTCGATCATTATGTTATATTACTAATGTAAATAAAAATTACAGTAATGTAACATAATGATCGAACCATGGCGCCGATAAGAAATTAACTGAGTTATTATCCCACATTAAAATCGCAATTCGCCACGCTGCTACCGATCTCGCTAAAACAAGGAATTCCTTGAACTGTAGGCAGATTTTTTAATAATTCATGCTTAACCCTTTTAGTGCCAGGCGAAAAAGGGCTGCCTATGCGATAATAATCGGCCGAATTTCACGGTTTTACTAGAGTATGGGAAAATGCTCATAAAAACCAAACAAGAAACAATATTTACATGATTCGAAAAGCAGTATATTAAAGACGAAATAGAGAACAAAACAATGACACTTGTTTTTCTAAAACTCATTGAAAAGAAAAACTATTTTCTTTTAATTCTCTCATAATGAAGGCACGGGCCGATGTATCGGCCTCCGGCACTAAAAGGGTTAAATATCTTCTTCAAATAATAATCCCAGAATAAAATTCAGAAGTGTCAAAACGAAATTCCACTTATTAACGATCCCATGGGCGCGCTTATGACAGCTTGTCTAGCGAAAAGGAATTTCAGCGATCACTTCCACTTCGCGAAGGAGATCGGAAGCGATCTCACGCGTAAACACACGTAAAGCCCGAGTGAAAGTTTCGACGCTACTATGAGACAATCAACTCCGAAACGTCTTCGTGCTGCCATAAAAATGATTTTATGCGCGTGCGACAAATATGGATAGATCGAATGTATAACATTTAAAACGAATTTTTATTTTGTATAAAAATCCGCAGCCCACTGGTTATTTAGTCCGGATTGAGCCTTAAAAATGATTTTATGCACGTGCGACAATTATGGATAGATCGAATGTACAACATTTAAAACGAATTTTTATTTTGTATAAAAATCCGCAGCCCATTGGTTATTTAGTCCGGATCGAGCCTTAAAAATGATTTTATACACGTGCAACAAATATGGATAGATCGAATGTACAACATATAAAACGAATTTTTATTTTGTATAAAAATCCGCAGCCCACTGGTTATTTAGTCCGGATCGAGCCTTCTTTTAAACGATTGTCAAGGTTCGAGAAATACGCACGAGGCAGATAGAAGCTTTAATTCGATAATTTTCGAAAAGAATACTTCCAGGTTATTCTCGCGTATCTCGAGAACGGACGTGTTTAAAAATATCAATGTAATTAAACGAGCAACTTCGAATACGATGGATCGCAGTATAAAACGCGACGCTCCGATAGAATTCTACTCGCGTGCGAGGAAATTGTAACGCGATACGTTTCGCGTTTAAAAACGACAGTCGGCGAAACCGAGTGACGAACCTTCGTCCGGGATAAAGTAAAGTAAAGGATAACAAATATTTGCTATGTTCCGTTCGTTCTAGCGGAATTTCTGAATAGTTCCTTATCGCAGATTCGTTGCGGGAAAAATTGCGGTTGTTTGCACGCGGAGCCGATAAAAATTCACGATGAACAATATTTGCGAAGCTGCGGAACACCGTGCAGAACGTGCCGATTTCCGATGCTTCCGTGGAATTAGTCTCTCGGTAGAATACACTGAACTTAGTTCCTCGACTGTGTCGTCGAATTCTTTATTATTTTATTCGATGATCCGATAGGAAGATATTCTTATCTAGTATATATACTCGGATCGACTTTTCGGTGTTTCCGTGCATTGAATTTCTTGTTAGAATACGCCGAAGTTGGATCCTCCACTGTGTACTGGAATTTTATTATCTTATTCAACGATTATTTTTTTATTATTTTATTATTTTATTCCTGTTTGGATCGTTGGGAAAAATATATTTAGCTGAAAGTAACGTATCGTTGCCCGTGTATTTGGAAATCGCGTTTAGTATGTATCGGTTAATTGTACCTCGTTGTTCAACATCCTTGAGTATGCTGTACAAACGCCATTGTCCGTTCGAACGGCAATGAGAAAAACACGCGGAAATAACGTCGACATCGATTAAATTCTGAAAATCGGATACCACGTGTAATGAAACAAAAGGACACGGAAAACCGATGGAATCTTTTCGATAAAGGGTGACGCGTCGTTATTATTCCCGGTTAATAATTTCGCTACGGTAAGGGTTAACCGCACACGATTGGACTTCATGATATGGTCGGGGGCATCGCTCGAAGACAGGAAATCTGTCCTGAATGTTAACATACAGTGCTTCTAAATTCGATTCGAGCATATGCTCTACACTCAAACTATTAAAGATCGTTTGTTTTCATTTGGATTCATTATTGTTTATCATAGGCGAGATTAGTTCGATCGTAATCATTGTTTCAGCAGCTCAATGTAAACGTCGTGCAAGTCAATATTCCTTAAAAATCGTTAAAAGTTTTGTGAAACGCGATATTACAATTATTTTATTTCGACGAAACCAAACAAATGTTGTCTTACACCGTTCTCGCATTAAGCGGCTCATTTAAATGTCTCGACAATCAAGTTCTTTCCGGTAATTGATCGCTACGTTGATCAATGTCCTGATAGTCGATCGCTCGGCTAATCAGCGGACTGATAATCGATTTTCCTCTGCCGATCGTTGTTCCCATAATCGAGTGTTTCGAGCGGTGTGAAACCGTTCGGAGTATTTTGATTAAACGGGCTGATCAAAGGAAAAACATACCGCCGAAGTCCTCCATGAATTTCTCTGGAATTCTTATATTGGAATACCAAGATTCCGTTCATATTACGTATTACGGTTCATCCCGGAAGAGGATGTCTCGATTATCGATTAATTCTCGCGAGAGTATGTTCACCGGTTAAAATGGTGACAATGGAGATTCCCAGCGACACGGTGAACAGTTTAATCAAGAAAGTATTATATTGCTCTCCGAGCATCCTATGGCTAGTAAACGAGCAGTTAGGTAATGGAAAATTGAGCGGTCGAGTGATAGCGGGGATATTGGTTCCAATTGAATCGATGACATTTAATTGCTGGTAATTAACGCGCAGTCCATCGACGTCTCGAGATTTCCTCTGCAGACTCCTGTGCGCATCAATCGAATGGGAAACGCGCAATCGTGCTTTTGTCGTTCGCGAATGAAAATGTTTGCAGTTCGTTCAACAATATCATCGAGAAGCACGTTCGCGGTTTCTCGCGGTCGACGTAGTGTTTCGTGATACATTCACTTTTAATCGTTTCGAAGAATCGCGTTGCGCGTAACATATGTCGTTTTATACATATACATTCTGAAACAGGGGAGTTGACATTTATCTGTCTGGAGGAACGGAGGCGTCCGTACTATCCAATTGATCGTAACGATGAATGAAATTGAAACAGTGTCGTATTATAATAATCGATGGGGTACGACGTGAATTAGATATCGCGTTGTTTGCAAGCGAAATCTCTGTTACATAGGGCTCTGACGTTCTAGTAATGCGAACGCAGCTGTCAATCTAGGTCGTTCGGTTTGACTTTGGGTTTAATTTGTAGAAACGGGAACGGAGTAGGAGAATACGCGGCAATGAAAAACGGCTGAATGAAATGTTTAAATAGAATCCCGTCGATCTAAGATCGTCCCGTAATGCATCATCATTCGATACATAATTCACCATTGATGCATCCACTCACCTTTGATGAAGAATCGAGGTTATGTCACGCGTTCGATAGGATACGTCGCGAGTCTGATTCAGCCGCGATTACGGTCAATTCAAACGAACACTTTCCCAGAGATTTCTCCGTGTCTACGGTCCAAGCAACCTCTCAGAGATCCATTAATAAACTGCACGCGACTTTCTCGGTTTCCTCCATCGCCCCGTGGATATGTGAAATAACGAAGACTCGGCCTAATGGTTTGCCGCGAGTAAACACGTGACACTAGAGTGGTGGTATAATAAATTCCACGGTGTTCCGACAGGTAGCGTTGCGAGTTTCAATCAGCGTAATCTACGGTCGATCATTTTTTGATGACTAGACACCGAATCATTATGCAAAATACGAATTTTCTATCGAAATTGCAACTGGAACGAAATGGAACTTCATGTTCTTTCCTAAAGTGTTTAATAGTTTGAAAATAATATAACAGTATTTTTAGATTCTTCTAATGTTTGTACTGTTTTACAATTACACCTACTCATTTTTGTTATAAATGCATCAAATCCGCCAGCGATTTTATCCATTTATGATAGAATGGGCAATTTGGAATAGTTAATTGTTAAGGAAAGAGAGATTTTATTAGTTAGCTCGTGCGTTTTACACTTAATCTACGATATTTTATTAAATCCAGCTAAAACACGTCGTTTTATTTTGCAGTGACAAGTAAACTTGGATTGGAATTGCATAACTGTGTTTGAATCAAACTTGCTGCGCGCCACTGTTGGCGCATCTGCGCAGATCGTTTGTGTACTTTTCGTAATCTGGCAAGTGGTGCATCGGTCACTCCTCGAATTTCGTGAAATATTGTGTTTAATAATCGATTTGAGGATGTCAATTATGCCGTTGTGGCCAAATCTGCAGCCGAGGGCCACGGATCCTTTGTGGTTCAACGCCGACAGGCCTTGTGACGACGAAAGCGAGGTGGCTGCACTGGAAGCAGAGCATCAGACAAGGGTAACTGTCAGAATTCCTCTTTGACACGCTTCAATTACAGAAATCCAATAATCAGACTTGTACAAATGAATATTCCGTCAATTTCAGAGAGAGCAGATTCGAATACAATGCTACGATTACGTTCCAATTGGCAAGACAGTGAGCGACGTAAGTTAACCTTACTTTTGTACTCGTACTTTACGCATAAATACAATCGTTCACTTTACGATACGTACTCGACTATCGATTTGTCATGTGTAATTTTATTAGAAAACTATCGTGAAAATAATGTCTAAATAGAATTTATTATTATTGGTGACGATCTTACTTTTGTGTCACTGTTTTACCGACTGTTGAATCAGCGAATATCTGCGAAGATCTCGAGAGAAAAGTTTCGTTGCGGGAGTTATGAGACACAGAACATATACAGTCCCGTGTTGATTGAAGAATCGAAAGTTATGTTAATACGATTATCGACAGATGAGGGGATCGCTGGAAGAGGAGGAAGAAGAAGAAGAGGAGGAGGGAGAGGGCGAAGAAGAGGAGGAATCGGATACACATGAAGAGGAGGAAGAGGAATTGGATGAAATTGATATGGAAGTTAGCTACTCGCATCAGCAACAGAGATCCAGCCCGATGGACACTGTGTCCGATCCAGTATCCATCAGAATGGTCACCAATCATACCGGCCGTTACTCTTAATCCATATTTACGGGCCATTCTCATTTACAGCCACCCTAGAAATTTTACTTGACGCTATTCAAGTCTTATACGATACACGTAAAGGTTCGTTAAGAGTTACCAGTAAAATCGACGTTTAATAGAATTTATTTATATACCGATAACAGCCAATAAAGGACAGGTATTCGGCTTTCTGCACACAAACGTTTCACGAGTGTCGAACGTCTGACCGAAGATACGATAAATTCAGCTGGCCAGGCAATAGTGTTGCCAGTTAGAGCCAGCTTAGCGTCGTTATTATGAGTAGTCAGCGTTTTCGAATCACCGCGCGTACGGTCAAGGACCTCGCCGCGGTAGCGCGAATCAAACGAACAAGCGGAGCAGTGCAAATTCTGTGGTCGTCGTAGAAATTGTTGAGAAACCGGAGAAGCAGACTGTGGAAGAAGCGACTCCAGACTTGTCTAGAAAAATGCGTTTTTGGCAACTCGTCGCTAATTTTAAGAGGCCATACCGAGCACTTTCTAGCGAAATCTAGCTTACGCAGAAAATCGATGCTCGTACACGACGCGACTCGTGCAACGACCCTGCTACATTGTCGCAATAAATGATCTGACCAAATCAGTCTTGTCATTTCTATATCTGTAATTTATCCCAGCTATGTGTGGGAAATTTTAAGCTGTGTTTACATGTTAGTCCAGTTGCTGGACCCAGTCATTCGACTGGATTGAGTACTGGAATGAAAACACCGTTTACATGATTCCAGATCTATTGCTGGACTGGATCATTGGACTGGAATGCTGGACCAATGTAAAGCCAGCTCCACGCGATCGATTAGACACCTGATTGCAAAAACCTCGGATGTTGCCTGAAATCCGGTCCCGTTCTCGTGCAACGAGCGAGTACCTACTGTACCGTGATTGTAAAGTTATTCCGTGTGGAAGTGTGACCGAATATGAGTTCGAGTCAGCGTGGCTGCTAGCTCAGGCAGCGTCGCGCTGTGCGCGATGAGACCAGCCGAGAGGCTCGCGTTAATCGGGCTGTCAGTTCGCGGAGTTCGCGAAAAATTCTTTCCAAGAGGATATTTAACTGCGGCCGGTAATATCCGCGGCGTCGATATCGGGCTATAAAATTTCCTTCAAAGTACGATCCGTTGCTCGTCGAAAGCGATCGAAGACAAGGGCTCGGCTCGCTGCTCCCCTCTACCCGCGGCTCGCTTGCTCGCTCCTCCTTCTCCTCCCTTGGCTGTCCCTTTCCCTCGGCATGGCAGTGTCTCGATCTTTCTCTTTGGAGAACGGGGCAAGTCGGTACCCCGCCTCGCTCGTAAAGGGCCGTGGAACCGCATCATGCTCGACCGGGACACTCTCTGTACACTCCGTATACCTACCTATACTAGGTGTAAGTACACGCGAGAATGTATTATATACCTATATACAGCGCCGGCTCTCTCGGCGTGTAACTGAAGTAAAGCCAGGTTGGTGCCCCCGCTAGGGTGAACGAACGGGTACGCTCAGGCAAAAGCGAACCCGTGTGCCTCCTCCACCTCCTCTTTCTCTTTCTCTTTCTCCGCCACCTCCTCCTCCTCCTCTAGCGACGACCTCCGTCTCCTCCTCGACTAAAAGATCTTCGCCACCGATGTGTCACAGTAGAATTGCAAATTGTTAACTCTTCTCGCGGTTTTTTTTTCTTTCTCTCTCTCTCTCTCTCTCTCTTTCGTGTTCTTCACTCTTTTCCTCGAACGAACACCGGGTCCGAACTCCGTCGAATTTTCACCTGTTCACCCGTTCGTCGTCTCTCGTCGTTTGAACGCGTTCGTTCGATTCGATCCTTCTTTCCTTCATTCGCTAGTAGAATCGCAACGTTCGCGTGATTTTGTTTTAATTGTGTTTATACCGGCGCAAGTTTAACCCTGCTGCGCTCTTCCGTTTGATCTTCTATATGGGTTCAACGACTTCGTACCTCGTATCTCAAAATGCATATTTCTATGTCTCGAGTGTAAATCAAGCCTTACACGTTTTTCTCAGTGAAAATTCACCCGTTCGTTATTTAATTTCTTAACCCTTTTATAATTGCTAACTATTTTCACAGCTGTGATCGATCTCTTTCTGTCTGTGTTGCGAGACGTGCTCTTTCCAAACCTTAGACTCTAAACGTATTCGCAGTACCCTCAAACCGTGGAACTTTCACGTCTGATGCAGTTTTGAAATTGAAAAAATTCATATATAGTATCTTTGAGCACGTTAAATTGAGATTGTCACAATGATTTCGGCAAATAATCTGTTGAAACGTTTTATATTGTCAATAACATGAAGCAATACACGTGAGTTTATACAAGCTGTTCGATATCGTCCGGACACGAATGACCTCGTTTTACAGAAACATTATCGTAGGTTCTTTCATGCAATTATTTCGGAGAAATTAATTGTAATAGTATGTTTCGTTATTTGTCAACGGGTCGGTTCAGGAGAATTCGAGAAAGAAATTCGAAGCAGATTATATAAAATTCTTTGGTGTAATCGGTTTATCGAAGGTGGTCTCGTATTTCAATTTCTCCGTTTGAACAACGCGTAAAATGCATAGCTGACCCGAAGACCGAAGCAAGGCTAATTGTGCTTATGCGAATATCTGTGGAGCAAGCATGATTGAATTTCCTCGGGAGGGCGACTCGTGTAACGCTTAGAAAGTAGACAACGATTTTTTCTCTTTAAGAAATCTGGCGCTCATCGAAATCTGCTGAAGCATTTCGTGGCGTGTAGTGCGGTGCTTCTTAAATTAAAAAAATCGAACAATTAAAGGTAAAATTTTTCCTCGATCGCACTTGAAATATATAATTTTATGATTTCGACGCATGGTTCGATCAATGAACAACAACAAATTTGCAAATAATTAGCATATCCTCAACGTTTCGATCCCAATGTGGATCATTATTAAGAGAGACATTTTTGTGTCTGAAAAAAAACCAAATAAATATAATAATAGTTGAACAAAATATTGTGACACAGCCAAAACAAAAAAAAAACGAAAAAGAAAGCACATACTTGTTGCGACCAATATGAGGATTGAAAGATTGAGGATCCAGAGGATTGAAATTTCGACTGCATCCACGCTGGGTACAAATCTACCGAATTACATACCAAGTACATCATAATTCATTCAAAAAAGGCCGAAATTTTGAGTCCGTCAAGGTAAAGTTTACCTAAAGATAGTCTAATTCGGTCGTTTAAAAATCCTATTCGAAAATTGTACGGTCCGTTAACAGTGGTCAGGGAAATAGCGCACATGTGCACGACGCGAATGGATTAATCGAACGCAAAAAAAAAAAAAGAAATTCGAGCTCGTTTCCGCGTAGATTCTGTATCCGAGCAATCCGCGGTTCGTTCGCAAATGGTCCGAGAGCGGGTTGAAAGCGGGTAGCGAAAGATTCGCAATTTTATTCGAGCAATTGAATCGCTTCAAGGTTAATTCAACTCGCGTACACCGCGCGGCCGAAGCCGAGCGTTTATATCTCGAGTGCTTAGCGTGTTGCGCGCATAAATCTCGGGATTTATGAATCGCGTAGTTTCGTGGATGGTAATGCCCCGCCGGATTTATGAATTAATACCGGTCATATTAGATGCATAAATCTTAAGCGTTCAGGTGGATGGAATCGTCTATTGGGATTATCCTACCACCGTCGCGATCGTACAAACACCGGGCTCTCCGCCGTATCGCGGTGGCCATCGATCTTGATCTTTTTCGATCCACCGGAGAAAAGTCACCCGGGGAATACTGGCCGGTTCGCGAAATCCAAAGTCCGTCTGCGAAGGCAGATCCGCGTCCCGTACGAATTCACGATTAACGATCGCGATTAACGATTGTGCGGTGTTCGCGCGAGAATTCGACGTTACGGACTTGCTCTCCCGGCAATAGTCATTACTCAACGGTGTAGGAAGAAAGTCCCGGCCAAGTAGATTCCGTCTTTGATCAGACCGTAAAAGGGAAAGCTGCCAGCGAGACACCGTGGCCAGACATCGCGTTGCGTGGTTCCGTTCGAACATGCAGGAACAATGGTAAAATTCAATCACAGTCGGACGGACGCCAAAACTTCGCGGACGCGACGTACCGTGGCTGCAACAAGTATTTCAACGGTCTCCCGATTTCTTATCTTTGCGATTTACAGTAGAACCTCGCTCGTTGCAACTTCGTTTTATTTTCTCCTTTGTGGGAAATCCTCGTTAATCTCGTACTATTCTCACCACGAGTTGTTTGCAGTTCTGAAACTCGCGGTGGGTATTTCCGAAAACGAAAACGGTTCAAAGGAAGCATGTCTATTTGGCTTCCACTGCAATCGGTGCAAACACCGTTATCCCACAGTTTCGAAACTGCTGATTTCGTCACGATTCTTCGAACGAAAAACAGCAAAAGATAAACAGTGGTCCCGTGTATATATTTTTGTCAACCGCTGTATATTATCGATGGGATAAGTATTCTACGAAAAGTGGCACACATTCTTGTAAAGAAATGCGAGCGGGGTTTGTTGCGCAATATTATAATATTTTCGCGGCGTTCGGATTCCGCGTCGCACGGTGGTGGATAAGTAGATTTCGGAAACGTGCAGGCTGAAAATCATAAACAGGCTCTGTGCCCCGACACCCAAAAAATATAGTAGAAGAATTTCAGAAGAACTTTCTCTGTTCTATTGTACAAATTAAATGTTCAAATAACACTGATAATTTCTCCCAACTTTATGGAAACAATCGGCCACAGTGCGTCACGAGTTTCGCTCTGGTCAAGGAAACGATATTCCTGCTTGATAAAGATCATTGCAACGTGGATCTAATCTCGATGTCTCGAGTTTCGCTTTATCTGTCGATAGCAAGGGGGCCTTCGAAATCTAGCCTGGTCTGTTATCGGGATTTAATTGCCAGTCCAAACACAGGCGTGTCGCTCGCCCGCCGGAGAACAGAAGAGCGGAGCGGAGAGCAACAACTCGCTCGCGCGAGCAATTTCGACACGCGCGATCTACTTCGCGTCCTCGCTAATGTCGACTTGACCCACTGGCCCACATGTAGGTTGTTTAAAACGTCCATTCAACCTTGAAGCGATATCAGAGCCGTGTCCGTCCGCCCTTTCCCGCGATTTCTCTCCTCTAACGCCGACCGTCTTTGTCGTCGCGATCGCGATTCCACGATTCCCGAGCGTGCAAAAGTCCTCGCGGTAAGCGATAAAACGTAGCGAACCGTGAACAACTCGCGAACGGTTAACGCTCAATTAGTGATTTACCGGCGGCGAGTCGCAGGTTGATCCGCGCGCGATTGCGATTGCGGCGATGCGATGGCAACGGCGATGGCAGTGGCGATGGCAACGGCGATGGCAGTGGCAGTCCGGCGCACGGCTGTGGCGGCAACGTCCACCGATTTCACCCACGTGGTGGAACGTGGAACCGCGAGACGCCCCGCGGGGCAACACCTCCGAGAAGCCTAATGCCGGCTCAAGCACGCTAACCTGCCTCAAAAAGACGCTGCACCGACGTAACAGATAATAAATCCTGTGCTCCACTGTGCCCGGAGATAGCGGCCTGCGAGAAAATGAGAGTGCCTGCAACGAAGATGGACGAGAGTGTCCTCTCTCTTCGGTGATTACCAGTCTCTCCTTTCCGACTCCCTCTCTTTTCTCACGGGCAACATCCTCATTTGCCAACTGTCGATTCCGAAAATGAAGCGCGACAAATGCGAAAATAATTGGCCCGAGGTTTTTCACAAATTTTTGAACCCACTTCTCTAAGATCAACGTCGGTCCGCTTATCGAAGCCAATATAAATAGACTGCGAATTTGATGCATTTGTGATAAAAATGGGTAGATCAAGCAGAAAACAGAGATAATAATTAAAGCATTGCGGAATATTATTGCGTTATCGTTAACCCCTTGAAAATTGTTAAGGAGATGCGTATGCGCTGCTGTGTCTTGTAATTCGTTTAGACAGATCGATGCGATCTGTTGCCACGTACGCATAAAATCCGCAGGAAAGCTGGACGCGGCAGTGCGTTTCGGTGGACAGTTGACTTCCAGTAATTAGCTGCGAGCGAAACAGCCGGGCGTAATATACAGATTGATGACTTGGACCGTATTGACATTGTAAACGACGCGGCGTAGAACATCATTTGTTATCGCATGTCGCGCGATAACGAGTTGCCCGATTGAATGTAATTGCAAAAGAGGGAAGAGGGAGAAGACAGTACGAAGTCGAGTGTACATATGTATAACGCGCGATGTTTCTCGATAATCGGGAAACGGAATCCGGAGAATCGGAAAAGACGCGAGAGAATGTCGAAGGACCCGGTCGCGGTGGCGTAATGCGCGCGGAATCACGAAAGAAAGCAGGGAAAGTATTCGCACGAGCGTGCGAACGTGAACGGAGCTTGGCGGGGGTCGTGCCGAGGAACGGCCGGCAAATGGGAACGTTTAGTGTAACGCGCGATGATCAATAAGAGTGTTGGTGATCGCTGCCGATCGCGAATGACACGCCCGCGGGTCATCCCGACTGACCAATAACAACTAACAACAAGCTTTCCCGAGAATCGTTGCTGCGAAACCAACGAGATCGCAACTCGCCAACCCTATTCTTGGCCGCGTTACTTTGTCGGAGCTCGGGGACCGCTCTAAATATTCAACGATCCCTGCGTGGGCTCCCATGTTTATTTACTTCCGGTCTCAAGGCCGAGATACGGTGTAACAAATTTTCCTAATTTTTCCCGGTTCAAAAGTATTGATTTTTTTTTTTGTTCAGCTCTCTTTGAAAAGTTCAGTGCTTCTAAAGGAACAAGAATTTATTGAGAGAATGCTTGACAAATAAAAATTCAATTCAATTATTCTGCTTAATATTGTATAACAGTAAAAGAGTTTAGAATAACTTTAATTGGTTCCCCGAGGGGTTATAATTTTCTTTTTTTTTACAATGCTCATACCTTAACCTATTCTTACTTCTATCTTACCACTACTCCTTATTCCTCTATTTAACGCTCGCTCGCTCGCTTACATTTTGTACATTTTACACTTTACACATTTATTACATTAAACAGTAAAAGAGTTATAATATATAATTAATATATGTTCTCGGCGCACAGATTCGATCAATGATAAACAAAACAAAGCAAATTTGCAATAATTAAACTTTTCTCGACGTTTCGATCCGGGTTTGGATCATCTTCAAGAGCGTTGCGTCTTTAAATATATAATAAAATAATGTACTGGGTATTTCACAAGATGAACAATGACTGTACAATAATCTTTTCAAAAGAACCATACTTGCTATGTATAAAGAAAAGTGTGTAATTCACTGACTGAGTTCCATGCTGGTCTAAATTGAACTGTGGCAATTATATATTATATATTATAAAAATTTACGATCAAGAAATATTAAAGGTTTTGTTAATCTCGATCGCCAATTTTTAATAGAAATTGTGATTTCGGCGCACAGGTTCGATCCTATGTTACTAATTTACTAAGCAGTTGTACAAATTTATCATTCAACGTTTCGGTCTAGGTTAAGACCATCTTCAAGAATATAATTGCGTCTAAAAATGTTAATATGTGAATATATAATATCATGTTGAAAAGCAGAAAGACAGAAAGAATATTATTGAATTTTGTACAACTGCTTAGTAAATTTGTAACATAGGATCGAACCTGTGCGCCGAAATCACAATTTCTATTAAGAAATATTAACTAGTAAAAGAGTTATAATTGAAAACAAATTCCAAATGATTACATGCACATTCAATGATCTTGTCCTCTTTCCAGACTGGATGGATACGTCGTCTCTCTAAATGCGAAAGGAAGGACGAGGGTTCGCACGGAGGTAATTCCAAAAAATTATGAAAAATGGTCGCTATTGTCGCGGCGAGGGATGAAAGATAGTCGGTTCCACGAGCGTGTACCCCCACCCGTTCCAACGGAAGCTAACACGTGATACGATGATCCAACAACGAGAGCACCCTTGAACCGTCGGGTTTACGAAACTCGATTGGCCCGTGGAATTGGCCAATGGGTTTCTTCATCGGAACGAAAATATTTTCGAAAACTGTATCAGCGGTTACGTCGGTGAAGCGAGAAAAAAGAGACTGAGAGCGGTAAACCTAATGAGAGAGACCGGGGGAGAGCTTAAGATAAAAAGCTTGAAAAAAGTGCGAGAGACAGAGGGCATAGGGAGGTAAACCACTCTAGAGCACGACAAACAAGTTTAATTTTGAGAATCTTTTCCGGCAATGTAATGAAAGAAATGGAAAATCTATTTACAGGTATTCGTTAAACAAACCTCGATGTAGGTGTAACGTTCTTTTAAAAGTGTTTTAAATTCTGAAAATTAGACTTGTTCTGCCTGTCCTAGAGTGACTTTAAGAGAACTAGAGATAGAGAGCTTCAGTGTGAGAAGCTTAAGACAGAGAGCTTGTTGAAGAGTGCGAGAGATAGAGAGCTTGAAGAAGACAGCTTGAGAAAGAGAGTGATAACGGAGAAAGAGTATCGGGAAAGTTGGCGGAAGGGAGAAGAAGATAGGTGGTTCCGAAAGGAACGCGCGAAGAAGCAGGCTAGAGAGAGACGGAGAGAGCGATCGAGGAAGAAAGATGGAGAGAGTGAAAGAGCGAGAGAGTGCGTTGGGGGGAGGGAGAGAGAGAGAGAGAGAAAGAGAGAGAGAGAGAGGGCGACGAATCGGGTTGCGAGAGCGAGCAGGAAGGAGAGAAAGAGCGGCACGAGCGCGAGCCAGGGACTTCGGGAGTACTCGGCCGCTCAGTCGAACGCGCGATTACAAGCACACGGGACGCGTGGGCTCTCTCTCTATCGACGGCCACAGGCTGGAAAGTGTTTCGTCCGTACGCGGGACCACGTGCCGGCGCGCCGGATCTAAACGCGACGACGCGACGCATCGTGAACCGTGATCGTGAACCCAAGGAACCAAAGGACATCCGAGAGCCTCTTCCTATCACCATCAGCCCCGGAGGCTGAGGCAACTTGTGCCTCGAATATATATATATACATACATCTCTTGTTCACTGCCACCCTCTCCGCCACGCTTTTCCTCTCGCTCCCACCAGAACACACCACCACCCCCTCGATGCACCGTGGTGAACGTGCACACGGTGTCGTCGTCGCCGAAGAATAGCGAGAACGGTGCGCGGTCGCGGTAGTGTGTGGGTGGTTTGTCTGTTGGTGACTCGAGTGAACCGGAGATCAAAGCGGAACACGTCTCCACGCGCCTGTTAGAACTACGGCCACCGAACGATCCGGAGGGCCTGGGTCATCCTGATGACGCGGACGCGACGACCGGTGAGTGAGGTCCTATTCCGCTCCTTCAAGAGGTGGACTCGTTTCTAGGATTGCAACGGTGTGGGATGTAAACGCGCAGCTTTGTGCTTCCGAATCTGCATTATCGCATTATCGAGAAATGAGAAGGCGCATCCCGCACCCTTGCAATCCTGGAAACGCGAGTCTCTACCCCCTGAACACATTCGCTACCAGCGTCGCACGTGTCACCACGATTTTCTATAGAATGCGAAGAAGATCAAAGTAATGTTGTGCATGTGTTTGTTGATCATTACAACATGATGTTAGAAGGACTTTGAAATTTTCTGTGACAATATTTTGTCTCACATTTTGTAACAGGGTGCATTGCCCTTAATGGAACATTTACAACCATGAACGCTGGTAGCGAACATGCGAACACGTTGACTGCCGTCTTGACTTCTGTCAGTTGCCCTCGCAAAAAATTTTGCTACTTGCCAGAGGGGACTTTAGGGAGACCAGGACATTGATTGAGTCGCGACTGATCTGCACAGTAAGGGATGGACGACGTTAATCGCTGATCAATCCCCCAACTAATGGGGCACTACTCTTGAAATCGCGTTGAGACATCAGGCTAAGGAAATCCTTAGATCCTGTGAACGTAGCAATAGGTCTCTTCCACAATCAGGAAGAGAGAAGTGTTAGGTCAGCGATAATTTCGTATTAGAATGAAACGAGGAGTGGGACAAGAACTTCTGTCCTGACCTAATGATTCGAAACTGTTCACTGTCGTTGACGTCTACCAGAAATCACTCGAGTGAGGTTTCTTCGGTCCACGGGAGGAATTTGCGAGGTTCCGCGTCAGGCTGTCCTAGAAAAATGTGTTCCTTGCTCATCGAGTGGAAGTGTCGCCTCGGTTTATCGCTCGGAGAGGCTGGTTTTTTTTCCCCAGCGAAATTGGTGAAATCGGGGCAGGGAAGGATCAATGACCGTGCAGATTCGGACGGACTAGGACGACGTCGAAAGTTTCGGCCGGTCGTGGAAAAAGTCTGTCGGTCGTCCGAGAACGGTCGGCCACGCGACCCAGTTACTTTTCCGCGCGGTTTTTCGACCGTTTTTCGAGCGTAGGAACACGCCGGGGTCATCGGAACGCATCGGCCTCTCGTGGCGGGTTCGATCGCACGCGGGCCAGTATTCTTGGTACACTGTTTACGTTCCTAGCGAAACACGCTCGAACAGACAGAGCCGCTCCTTTAGTTGACGCTAAAATAGATTCGTAACATTCTACGGTTCAGTTAAACCCCGCCGTGTGTCAATATTTAACTTCTCCCCCCTTCGAGAACTTGCTGTTCACCAGGCGAATTCGACGATCAGGCTAACCACCCCGTTCGCTATCAATCCGTCGACCTTTACAACGATCTCGCACGCACGTTCGCGCGCGTGAGATACCCGAAAAAAATTGTACTGGGTGGTCGGTAAATAGTGATACCAATGTCTCGAAAATGTGGAATGGTTCGTGCGGGGCTTTGTTTTCGAGAAAATCGATTTTGAAAGTCCCTCACGTTCGCCTGCTTAGCATTTGGAAGTAGAACAGGTGGGTCATGGACAGACGCGTCAGACGACTTCTATCCAATCGCACGCGCATTCGCCGAATTTTCAAATTCGTAAAGTCAAAACGAAGACCCACCACTAAATATCAATTTTTATTTCTTCTTTAAACAGTCTCCACGATGAATCACCATTTGTATCGTGAGACACCCACTCTACTCAACGAAGTCGAAGGTTCTCTTCGGAACGATCCAACTAGCTTTCGATTTGTTGATTAATCAAAGGATTTTTATGGGATTTTCGAGGTTGCTGGATCGACGGCCGAAGTGTTGGTTGATCATATTGTACATACAATACTCTCGATCTCGCTTTTGCGCCTCGTACTTGTTTGATGAAAGATTAAGTCTAATTGTACGGCGAAGATGGTGCTAATTGCATCGTATCCGCGTTTATTACCATATCAACCGGTCTGTATTGTTATTGTTTACCTTCGATTAGATAAGCACGCGTTCTCGCGAAAAGTTGACCGGTTGGCAAGTACGACGTGGGCGTTTATCATCGAGGAAACATTCCGCGTTTAAAGCGTTCGCTGCCGAACGATCACCCCCATAAACGATATCCGAATCACGATATTCAAACAACTGATTTAATCATGCAAGAACAGAGAAGACACAGTTGACAATAATTTGTCTAACATTCTTCCAAGATGTAGATCTTAATGACAATTTGGTTTACGTAGGAAAAATTGATTTTCAAGTTTAGATCGAACCAGAAAGTTTCGCACATCCTCTGTGAGCGACGTTTATCTTTACGCAAACCCTGCGTGCAATGTCGTTCATCGACGAAGACGTTCGTCAACGATGTTTGTTTACGGTCGGCGATCCCGCGGTCGCTTTCTTTCGTCGTGCTCCGGGTTTCTATTAAAAATTTTTAATGGTTCCGCGGCCGCCGTTAATTACGTCGGAACGAAAAAACGTCGGCGCAGCGGTGGGAAGAGAGACAGGTCGAAAGTGCCGTTGGCAGAAAGAGCATCGCCGAGAGAGCTGGTTGCAGAAAGTTAGCGTAAACGAGTAAGCGTTACGAGCGCGTAGCGTCACGTTGGACGATATATTTATAACGAATCGCGGAAATCATAATTCCGAGGAGACGTAAACGCTATGCCGCGAATTACAGAGAAAGTCTCTCCGACCGTGCTTGCGCGCACACACGACCGTTCTCTCATGTTCGTTTGTAGTTTTCTACTGTGCGTGTGAACGTCCGATCGCGAAAGGTAAAAATCCTCGTTCGATGAAAAGTGAAATTAACGAAATCGTCGTTGAGTCATTCATACTCTTTCCAATGCGTTTTGCTTGTTATTTCTTTAACTATGAGCGAACTGCGACGGGCTCTAAGCGTTTGTTACTCCTAGTACAACAGAATTATAACAGAGTCTAGCCATTGGAGAAAATATAGAAATAGGAAAACTATTTTGCGGAATGGACCGGTGACAATTCGAAGTGTTGAGGAACGAGTGAAAACGCGGGACAGCACGCAAGCAAGCGGCGGGTACAGCGATGTCGGTAGGGTATTTTCGCGGGCTGGAAAGATAAACTGGAAAAAGAGGAGAAAATAGAGAAAGGGGGCGAGACCCCGTGAAAAACGAGCGGTCGATTTTTCCAGGTTGTCGGTTAAAAGGTGGCGCGCGATCACAGGGTAGATTATTGAGCATTGTTGGGTCCAGGTTGCGATAGAACGAGCGAGTGGGTAATGCTGTACTGTTTGCGCCGGCCCTGCGGGGTCTCTGACCGCCCGTCCGCGCCTCTCAACTCGACTCGCTTGCTTGTCCATGCTCTGTGCGGCCTACCTACGGCTTATGGCTAAAGTCACGTCTCTCTCTCTCTCTCTCTTACTCTCTTTCTTTCTCTCTCTCTCTCTCTCTCTCTCTTACTCTCTCCCGTTCCCTCTGCGTTCCTCTTGGACCGAAGCATTTCTCTCTCCGACGTCCCTCTCGCGAGCGGACTCCTCTCGCGGACGAATTTCGCGAAAAGAGGACGGTTTTGCGTTCCTGACGAAGGGGAAACGAGACTCGCCGGTGTCTCGATGGACTTACCTCTTTCTTTCCTCGACCCGACCACGACCCGACCCGCCCCGACCCGTCTCTTCCTCGTTTTCTCTCCATGATCACGTTCCTTCGTTGCGCTCACGATCGGCTGACGAAGCTCCGCGCCGCGCGAACCTCCTCTTCTCGCGACTATTGCCTATTGATTTCGCGCATAAGTTGTAGCTTATGTCCGCGGAATATGCCGCACCATCTTCCGAGGAAATTGCAACTTTCTATCTTCGACGGCCGACGTGTTTACCCGACGGACAAGACCCGCGGGCTACCCGCCTCCGTTTCGCCGGTTATGATTCCACACCTACGTTCTCCATCCAGCGACGTTCCTCTGCTCGATACGATCGTAAACTCCTCGATCCCGATCGTTATTCTCTGTCACGCTTCGTTCAGACCACCGACCAAACCTTCACGCTGCCTGCTGGGTCCATTTTGGCCCGTATCGAAAAACCACGGTGTTGATAGCAAACGGAAAGTCTCTAGATTATGTTAACGAAGTTGGAAAATCACTTGACAACGTGAACAATTGGTATAGTATATTTTCTGCAAGCGTGCAACATTGGTTGCGAAAGGTTTGGGGACGTTTGTAACATTTGGCATGTCAAATGTGCAAGTTACAATTGGTGTTGACACCAAGGGGCGAGTCTCCAAGTTATGTGAATAAAAGTAGAGAAGAATTTCACGACAATTTTTACAATACATTTTGTGGCAGTATGTACCGTCGCCGGTGTGTCACGAAAGTATTTGGAAACGTTTGTGAAACCGAGTCCATCGAATTGATTTTACGCAAATCAAGCAGTTCATTCTACAATCACCAACGAGAAAGTGTCAACGTTCGAGGAAATGCACTTTCGGTAGCTACGAAACGATTGTGTCTCACGGGTCCGCGTTCCTCGGCCCCAGTCGATTTTTTCGCGGAGCAATAATCGCCGGGGATTAACACTCGGGCGATGCATTTTTGCTAACCGTTATGCAACACCGTTGCACCTCCTTTCGCTGGCGGCTGCATGCTTTCTAGACAGACAGGGCAGAGTAGTTGTGGTTCGCTTGATTTTTCGAAGACAAGTGTACGACCAGAAAGAGACAGAGAAAGAGACAGACAGAGAGAGAGAGGGACAGTCTCGTTCTTGTAGGACATTCCACGAATCCCGAAGAGACACGGTTTAATTCGGTCCGAATCGGTGCACGTAAAATCGGTGTCG
Source organism: Lasioglossum morio (assembly GCA_916610235.2). NCBI lineage: Eukaryota > Metazoa > Arthropoda > Insecta > Hymenoptera > Halictidae > Lasioglossum > Lasioglossum morio. The sequence continues at coordinate 3,556,072 of OU744323.1, forward strand.
TCGCAACGGTTGCGCAATCTGTTCTGCTGAATTTTGTTTTGGAAGAACATTCATTTTGACAGTGTCTATTTGTCAGACTCATCGTTAGAAAAACTTCAAACTGTATTAGTCTGCTGTGCTATTTCTTTGTGGTACACACCTCCTTTTTGTTTCGAATCAGCTGCGTTTCGACGAGCCTAATCGATCGGTTAGGATCGCGGGCTTCGGTTCGCGGCCACTGACTCGCCTCGATAGGCCATCCGAGGATCGATGCATCGCGTTGACGCGATTTTCCTTCGCCGTTGTCTCTCCTCGCGTTCGTAAACAAATGTTCCCCGGTGTGTATCTGGCACACGCGTGCACGATCATCGATTATCGGAACCGGGCCGACTATATCGCGGACCGTTCTACTCGGCCGATAACTTCGGTGTACAGTTCGCTTCAATTTCCAAAGTTTCGTTTCCAAAATCGGGAAACAGATTTACAATGGATCCAATAAGTATTTTTATTATTATTATTTATTATTATAGACGGACTGAAGCCCTTTTACATAAGTGTTTACAATATCAAAGAAAAGAAAAAAAAGAGAAAGATACAATACTGCTCGTGTAATAACAAAGAAGGGACATGCACGAAAGAAAAATTTAATAATGGTACAATCGATATGGTATTATCATATAATCCTTTGTAGTTGCATTTGAAAATTTTGTAAAGAATCACTGAAAAAAATCAATACGATTATAAATAGTGCATGATTTTGAGATAATGCGATATTCATTTCAAAAATTGTCGATGTTCATTTGCGATCATTTCGTACGAACAAATAGTACAACCACAAGTTTCGACTCGCTTTAAAGCTTGAAGTCTCTCATTTTTTTCTAAGATAATTTTACATGAAGCAGTACTTGGGAAACTGAACATCTCCTTCTCCCACTAAACGTTGCAAATTCGAACGTCCCCAAAAACTATTAAAAATATTTCTCGTAAACGAAACTACCATAGATTTGAAGAATGAAGCCTTCCCTTTACGACGGCTCCTAAAAAATTGATGTACAATGTTTTTTCACCGTTTTATGCAAAGTTTGGTAAAACGACTAATAAAATATCGTACATCAAGTTCTGGGGTCTTGTTGGAAAGAAGAAGCACCAATCTTTATATTTATTTCGGTAAACATTTTTCAAAGCTTTCGTATACTTTAAATATGAATAATTTTTCAAAAATACGCAATACAATTGCGAAGTAAAATTTTGGACAACCTAATACGAATTACGAGAAGGTTTCACGGAACTTTTCGTTTACCGGACGTTTTCGCATGGTGTAAGTGCGAGATGGGATGTTTGCTCGACTGTTGCGAAACTTGGGATTCCGGGACTGTATATTCGGGTTAGCATAATTTCCGCAGTGGATTCACGTTTTTCGGGTCGGACGGTATACATTGCGCGAGAGGTGTCGATTAGAGATGCTCGCTTCGGAGAGGGACTCGACAAAGTCGCTATATTTGTTCCGGCGAGAGTGAGTATAAATACAGGCAGGTGTAAAGGAATAAAAGTAAACGGATGCCGTCGTTAAACGGGGATATAGGGTAGCAGCGTCAGCTACGTGCATGAATTTTTGATGCCGCCATAAGCGCGGCACGCCGCGAGAATCGCAAGTTGACGCGAGTCGCGACGTCGGACGCGCGAATCTTTAAACCGTTCCGAGACCGCGCGAACACGAAACCTGCTCTGTAAACCGGGCAAACAAACAAAATACGTGGAACAAGAAACTTCAAAATGCAACATCTTCGAATTTGACTGGTTTCTTTTATGCAGAAAATTTTGTATTCTGCGTAAAACATCTGCAGTCTAATCTCATGCATATGCATAATTATTACAGATTGTCTGACATGTCAAACGGTGCGCGAATAATTTTTAAGCTTTTCGCAATTTTTATGCGACCTCGTCGGTCGATTCTCGATGCTCGGGGACCTAAAAACTCGCCGTTGAGATTTTAATCGATTTAACATCGGCTCGCGCAATGCAGCTAGACAATGAAATGTCATTGGAGCGTCTGCGAACAGGAAGGCGACTATTACTAGGTGATGATGCACGTCAGATTTCTTAATTCGAAAAACTGACTATAGAATTGTGAATCTTTGAGAATCTCTCAAATATATGGGTGATAGGATTTTTTACCGTTGAGAATAAACATTTTTTAAAGAATTAGAAATTCTTATTAATATATGTAAGGAAAATATACTTTCTTTAATTTAAATCGAACGCGCTTTGCATGCTCAGCGTACTCTTTGAACGGTTCCTACATTTTGAGATAGATAGAGAAAGATAGAGAGATAAAAAAAGAATATAGAGAGCACATGTGCATGAAAATTAAATGAAGATAGAGATAGTTAATTAACAGAATAAATTAACGATCTAAAGGTAGTGTAAATAAAGAGAGACTCTGTAACAATAAACAATAGACTCTAATTGTCGTCTCTTTATTTACAGGTGAGTTTGTAAATAGTTGTAAAAAGTGTAAATAGATAAGTATCTAATAAAACATCATCTTTATTTACAGAGAAACAAATTTAGTCTGTTGTTTGATTATTAACACTGGATAGAATATTCTCATTATATATATATATTTCTTTAATTGGAAATATTAATTTCTAAAAAATCATTAACAATAATTTTGTATCTCAGGTTCTAGTCGGTCAATTCACTTGAAGCTTTCAGATCACGAGCAACTATGTATAACTCGTGCAACTTCGATTATTTTTATTTGAAAAAAATATAATAAATTCCACATTTCTTCCGAAAAAAAAAATTCTGAAAATTCTGTAGAATACAGCTGGACTCGAGTGTGTTTCGCGAACACCCGGTATTTTGCGGTGCAACGCGGGTACATGCACCGCGCGGTGCAGCCCGTGTGCACGTACGAACGAACGCACAGAGCCGGCACGCCAGTGAACCGAGCATTATAGTGCCCTGCAAGAAACGTCGGCCTGGTGCATTGACCGCGGTTGACCACACGTCATCGAATGAGTGACGTCACGGTGTTGGCCGCGCGAAAGCTACGTCACGGTCGGTTGCATCCTCGAAGATGCATCCACGAAAATGCACGCACGGGGCCGCGAAAACGGAAACACGACGGCGACGTTGTACTTCGCGACGCGAATCCGAGAGCCAACGGTGTTTAGCAAACGCTGAGAACGATTTCCACGACGCGGTTTCTCGGCTTTTCCGCCTACGGAACTCGATCGATGCTGCGAAGCCTGAAGATTCATCCCCGCCCTCGTTGCACACAGCTTTGAATAAACAACTTCAAGAACCGCTCGAACTTTCGAGCTTCGAGACTTTGAGACCGCTCTGCGAGGAGATGGAATTTCTTTACAATTTTTTAATTCATACAATTTCGTGAAATAACTAAAATTTTCATTTCTTCTCGGCGCCATGGTTCGATCGTTATGTTACATTACTGTAATTTTTATACAATTGCTTATTCCTCAGCGATATACATCTCTGTATATAAAAATTACAGTAATGTAACATAATGATCGAACCATGGCGTCGAGACGAAATTAAAATCTAGTTATTAAAACATTTACGATCGAGAATTAAATATATCAATTTCGTAAAATCTGTGAATTAATTTTGAAGGAACAGTAAGATTCAGAACTTCGATCTCTTATTTCTAGCTTACCGGTGCATGCTGCTAATAATCCCATGTGGAGTTTCATAACTTAATAAAAAAAAAAGTTATCAGAGAAGGAAAGAAATTTCTTGGTTGCTGTTCGTGGCTATTGATGCAGACAAGATTGCACACAAATATCCGCAGTCTGTTCGTAAATAAAGGTTTTACGAAACAAGTAGGTTTCAATCAAGTCTGTCGAATTGAGAATTGTAGAGCAGAGCGGCTCGTGTCGCGGTTTTGCGATGATTTTCGGGGCGATAGGTCAAAGAGACAGCGGACATTGGACAGGCAATCGATATCGACACACCTGGCAAGCAATCGTTCGCTCATTATCGGTGCGTGAACGCCGGCACCGTGGATCCCGCTTTATCTCTCGCGGACCGCGCGCGCTCGAGACGGATGACTTATCGCGCGCATGACCGAGCTTGGCTAAATAAGTTTCCTTTTTTCCACTGCTCCTTCCTGTTTTTTCTCGACTGGCCGTTCCTCTCGCCACAGCGTAGCGTAACCTCCAATTCATCACGGTCGACCGCGGGCTATACGGTGCCTCGCATGAATAGTTAACGAACGGGCGTAGGAGGACCAAGATTTTCCTCTGCTTCGGACGACGACGACGACGACGACGACGACGACGAGCATGCAGCCGCGGATGTACCTGCGAGTATAATAGCCTCGGTTATACATAGAGTCTCCGCTCTCTCGTACACGCTATACCTTCCTGAAAGCGTGAGCACCGCTCGTGTGTGAGTAGAGGCGCGGGCGAGTTCGTTCCCTCGAACGAGTAAATCAAGTCGCTGGTCCGCGAAGCGGCTGAATGCCTTGAGCACCACGCTCCTAACACTGGCCAAGAATGGCTCGGGACTTTTTACGGCCACCTATGATCCATTCTTGCCGCCTGGATCCGCGCGATTCATCCCGATATCGCCGGAAACACGGCCGATCCACCAGCGTACCAGCATTGCTCGAATCGCTACTCGATAACTCTTCGATTTCTTTTTTTTTTTTACCGGAAACCCGTTGTTCACCGACCATCGGGTTTTGTCGGTCATGTTGCTTATGTGCAATGTACCTCCTTAAGCAAATAGGATTTTGAAAGTTTCATCTAGAGGTAATATAGAATAACTTTAATTGGTTCCCCGAGGGGTTACAATCTTTTTTTACAATGCTCATACCTTAACCTATTCTTACTTCTATTTTACAACTAGTCCTTATTCCTCTATTTAACGCTCGCTCGTTCGCTTACATTTTTTTTTACATATTACACTTTACCCTTTATTACATTATACGTTTTTACATTTTTACATTTTATTTCTTCGCCACTCGCCTTATTTCCCCTTTCCTCCTATCCTACCTAGAGCTAATAGTTTCTGAGATATTCAAGAGATTAGACTAAAATATTTTTCAACCCCGATGTTCACGGCTATTTGCACCCCTCAGCTAAACAGATATACGTGTCAAATATTTGTTTGAGTTGTATATCATATGGAAATTAAAGTATTTTTCATTATTTTGGGTGCGGGGTTAATTCCGCCGTAAATTTCTGCAACGTAAATGAATAGTATCGGTACGTTTCGAACTAGTGTCTTATACAACTCAAATCATATCAGTTCAATGTTTAAATTACACAAGTAAAGTTAATAGCAAACGCAATGTACCATTGAAAAAGGTTCAAACTAGAACTGAAACGTTAGGAACTATTGCAAAATAGATATTAGATTAAAAATTGATCGAAACTTAACAATTGAATATTTAACAATTACGATCGATATAAAGCGTTAAATATGATATCATGCTGGAGAGAGTGCAGCATAAATTCCTCAGGTTTTGCGCATATAAGACAAACAACCCAATGTCATTCTTCGATCATAATTACTCTATAATATTAACCCTTTGCGGTCGGAGCTATTTTAACTGGACAATTAAACGTTTCTTCTGACCTACAATATTTCCATTCTCTAAGATTTTTTAAATTTGATAAATATGAAATTGATATAATACCTCATGCAATACTTAAATGTGTAGTAATTGGTTAGATACTGACATATCTGATAGTGTAAACAGTTATTTAAATAATAGTACAGCAATTTTTAGTGGCGCCGCAGAGGCGCCACTCGACCGCTAAGGGTTAAACACAGTCAACCTTGAAACATTATCCGATCTAAGAACAGTTTCCCAACAGTTTTATCTTCAATTTGATTAATAATAATATAAATTGTCCCGCACTCCTGAGCCAAATCAACTTCTACGTACCTGAACGTGTTTTGAGAACGAGAGCAGGATTTCAAACAATGAAATCGAAATCCTCATATGGAGTAATAAATCCATTAAATTTAATAAATCTTTTTTTAATAAATCCGAACATATTTTACAATAATATCGATTTTTTTTAATGGCACGTTACAGTTCACGGTCCATTCTTTTGTAAATTTTAGTTAAGATTTTAGGTTAAGACTTTCTTTTTTCTTTTTTTTTTTGTTATGTCTTATTTTTGTTTTTATCAGTTACACTGTAAAAACTGTATACATTTGTATAAAAGGATCTCGGTCCTTATATAAAAATAATAATAATAATAATTGATTCGTTGTAAATGAAGAGATTCGAGTTCGGTTCCCCGAAAGAGATCGAAGCGTTCCGAAGCACGGGGACAATAAAAGTTTCTCCGATTCGACTCGTGCACCGATTTCCGTCGGATCGCGAATCTAAAGGATCTCCGATCGCGATAGCGGACACAAAGGCCGCAAAGTTTCTAATACGGTCGTGTATGTATGCATGTAGGTGTATGTGTGTGGGATCTTGAAACGTCGCGGGTTCGTTTCGAAGCGTGTAGCGTTCACGGCGATATACGGGGACCATTTAAGCGACTGCATCGACCGGTGCGGCGTGCAAGGAGGCAGCCACGAGAAAGTATCTGGCAACTTTCTCCGGTGGGTTTAGTTTGCAGCACGGGTCACCAGCCACGGACGTCGAGAGCGAGCGAAACAACCGATGCGATTCCCGTTCCCGTTTTCCTTCTCGTTCTCGTTCTCGTTCGCGAGAAGGTGCGCTCGCGAGAGAGTCTGCCTCCTACCCAAACCGTTTCCGATTCGTATTCAAACAGAAACGACCGACTACCTCGGTTTTTCGACAACTCGAACATCCCTCCGAAACTGTTCGAAACTCTCGCGATCAACCTTCGCGAACATCAGAAACTTCTAATTCGATCAATCGTCTAATCCAAATCCTCATATGGAGCAATAAATCCTTTAAATCGTATTATTGCTAGCTCAACACACATTTTATAATAATATTGATTTTTTCAATGGCACGTTACAGGCATTTAAAATGAAATTGCGCTGTACTATTCGTTAATAGTACCTATACTTGCTTAGTTTCGCGCTGTCCATAATTATGGGAATTTTTAGATTAAGACTTAAGATTAAGATTCTTTTATGTCATATTATATAATACTGCATACATTTTGTACAAAAGGACTTCGGTCCGTTTAAAATAAATAATAATAAATAATAATAATAATATTATACGACGATCAAATTATCACAGGCACATCGAAACCACTGTTTCGTTTCGATCTTCGTTTCCTCAAAATAAAAATTGTCTGTATCAATTTGCAAGGAATTTCACATTCACAAGTTTCAATTTTTTAAAAATCTTTTCACTGTTTCACTTCTTTCAATATATTACATTATTCGCAAGTGGAAAAACTACTGCTGGTGTGATTCCGAGCAAATGGAAATTTTTCGGAAAATTCTCACGTCTTTGCTTCGCGATCGGTGTTTACCTAATATCGCAAGCCGCGAAGCGGTTTTTGAAAGTCGCGTTAGATCAAAGCCGGATAAGATTGTTCTTCCTGTTCCGCAGCGAACAGGTGAAATTGAAAGCGTACTCGCGCGTATTCGCGTTCGTTGAACGGAGCAATGGCTCGATTAAATTAATACGGCGCGGTGCGCGCAGGGAAGTTGCGTCCGAGGCAAGCTTTTAAATAGAAGACCCGTGAAGACGACGAACGATTAGGGTTTCGATGCGCTCTCCTGTGCTCGATAACGCCAGACGGAAGTTTCGAATCACCTGCTGATCTTCGATTCCTCGGCTTGATCGATTCACTCGCGGCTGCTAATAGGTGGCAGGAAATACTCGATCACAATCGTGAATGAATCGTGTTGAACGAATCATTCGAGCGTATATCAACCTGTTAGCTGTGTAGCACCATTTCATAAGGGTGTTAAGAATTCCTAAACACTTTATTAATCTGAAATTATATACAGCTAACTGGTTTAAACATGAATAATATATAAATATATGCAGGATGGTCTATAATGTACTCATAAAATCTTTTAAGCACTTCCGGCAGCCTGGCAACAAATCTCCTGAACAATATTAACCACTTATCAGTAATATCAGTTCGAAAAAAATTTCATTTTACTGAAAAATCAAGATCACCATGACTTTTTCAAATGGCACTATGTATATCTGACTCCATCATTTTGTAGCCTATTTCTGGAAGGATTCAATGACTTATTATGCTATGATTTCAGTTGGCCTTGACCTAAGAAATCGGTATAAAACACCGACTCTTCTTGTGTAACAAAGTTTTATCATTTCTTCATATTTCCATGAATAATTCTTTCCTGATAAATTCTTTTTTTTTAATTTGGAAATCTCATATGAGATTTATTACAACATAATGCTTAGTACAGAGTATTACAAGGTATATTGTATGGTATAACAACAATATTAGTGTCAATATAAAAATCGAAAATTCTTAGGCACGTAGGTTACATGTATTTAAAAAGGCTATTATATATAAACAAGCACTAATATTGGGTTCAGCCATTAAGCAACCTATGTCCAATGGCAATTGGAAACCTGCTCTAATAAGGTTCTGGACAAGTTTGATCCTCTGATCTTTATATAGGTTGCACTGCCATAGAACATGGTTAAGCGTTTCCTGTTCCTGGTTACATTTACAATTGGGATTATCGATGATGCCAATGCGAGCAAATGAAGCAGCCCTGCATCGATTAATCGTAACAATACACTGTCTAGTTAGCTTTTTATGCCCAAACCAAGGTGAACAAATATCTTTATAGAATCTTTGAAAATAAGCTTTCCTGAGAAATTATTGTTACTAGTCCGAGGACGTCATGGGTTTATGACAACAACAGTTGGAGCAATTTACAACTGTGGAAATATTAAATGAATTTCAACACGCCGATACATTGCGTTCAACCTATTAGCCCTTTGATCTGACAGTTGCGCGGCACAGTTTCCACGCGCAACAGCGTGAGCCACGTGTCCGGTGCCAGCTGACGGTGAAAATTCGGTGGCGAGACGTTCGTCATCCAATGTCGAATCACCGCGTAATAATCGTTAGGAAATTCGATTGTAACCGGTTCCGAGGTGCGACGACGACGGTGTCACGTGGCCCACGTGAGGATCGATCCCTCTAAGGTCGCTAGCAAACGCGAAACGGATCGTTACGTGGACGATTGGGTAACGGCGCGCGGCGCGGTTTCGTACACACGAAAGTTGCTTCTCGTCGTTCCGATTATCGGGTGTTGCGCTCGAGAGCCGGTATTAGGCAATCGGTAAACAGGGTAACGTTAACATTGGCCCAAATGTTGGCCACTGGCCCCGCGACACTGTCACTCTGCCGCTGTCGTTGCCATTGACGCTGCCGATTCCTTCTCTGCAATCACGTTCCCAGTTCGTTTTGGGCTCAGGCATTACTCGAATAAAACAATAGCTCGTTCCCTTATTCGTTATTTTTCTCATTCGTCAATTCTTATTTGCGGCTACACGCGGTGTATAATAAACTACACTGCGGATCTTTATGCAAAATAAAATGTTCTTCGTCAGCTACAAGACGCAGGAACCATTTCTTTCTACCTTTAACCCTCATGCGTCCCTCATTTCGCGAACTGAATCTGTCCCTCGGTGTCAAATTGACACAGTGATAAAAAAAAAACGATAAAATAACAAGACAAACAGTTACTTTTCGATGTTTTTTTTTTCATTCAAATTGATGAGTTAACATTCACATGTTAGGTTTCTGCGGTTATACGTTCCGCATTTAAAAAATAAAAGTCACCAAGTTTTGGAGAAATTTACTTACTAATTACCGAACGGTATAACTTATTTCGGGAAAACTGTCAAATTGACACGGGGAACGGATGAGGGTTAATAATTTAAATAAATTGAAATTTCTATATTTAGAAAGTTACATCAATTTTTGTGACAACCGAATTTCGGAGATTTTCGTGACTGTGCCGGCGGACACGAAACTATGTCATTGACTGACACTGGCCTACTGCAGGCACGTTAACACCGTCGTGTCCGTCAAAATAGCGGCAGTTCGATTTCGCGAAGGCGAAAAGTGAGAGTACGTCCTCGCTCGAGGAACTTCTCCGCGTGTCTCCGAGAGCCCTCAGGATCGACGATTCTCTCTCCTCGATTAGAACAGTCATTCTTCCTTGAATCATTCCGCTACGAATAACTTGGATAGTCCGCGCGTAACCCTGGAAATACAGAAGGTTCGTTCGAACATGATCGATTTGAATTTACTTCTACGTTCTGGAGCTAAATCTGTAATTCGTCATTAATTAACAGGTAACGCTGTAGATATTATCCGAGGCTAGCTTCGATCTGATTCGAAATTCTTAATTAATACTCGTGATGCACACGACAGCCTAGACAAGTGTTTAGGGGAATTAGCATACTTCGGGACGCGGTTGTATATGTGTCGCTGGGTCTCGAGTGTGCGGAGTGAAACCGGAAGAATGAAAATGAATAAAAAGCGTGGAATAAATTTACAAACTCGTTCAGCACCCGCGCGTTATCGCGAGAAGGGGAAACGGTAGGTCGTGCACATACACGAGAATGAAAATCTCATTCTTTGTTTTTGTCCCGAGACGTTTGCGCCATTCATGAAATGCCAAATTAATACATTGTCTTCCTCGACAAGTTTAAAGAGAATTTCCAGTTCATTTTATTTGCATTTTATTTGATTGTCGTGATTTCTACAACATATTCATCATGTCATTTCTGTAGTTTTTTGAGTGTATGTAATTTCGCGAAGATCAGACACATTTCCTCGAAGCTCCATCGTCGGTTCCTGATCGGCAGAATTAAATATCGTTCGGGAAGCTCCGAGCCAATTCCGGAATTACATTTTTAAGCGAAATCGTGCACATACACGAGAATAAAAATCTCATTCTTTGTTTTTGTCCCGAGACGTTTGCGCCATTCATGAAATGCCAAATCAATACATTGTCTTCCTCGACAAGTTTAAAGAGAATTTCCCGTTCATTTTATTTGCATTTTATTTGATTGTCGTGATTTCTACAACATATTCATCATGTAATTTCTGTAGTTTTTTGAGTGTACGTAACTTCGCGAAGATCAGACACATTTCCTCGAAGCTCCATCATCGGTTCCTGATCGGCAGAATCGTTCGGGAAGCTCCGAGCCAGTTCTGGGATTACATTTTTATGCGAAATCGTGCACATACACGAGAATGAAAATCTCATTCTTTGTTTTTGTCCCGAGACGTTTGCGCCATTCATGAAATGCCAAATTAATACACTGTCTTCCTCGACAAGTTTAACACTAGAACTACCGGTCCAGTCGAAATGACTAATGCGAATTTTTTTCGATTAGAAATATTAATTTGGAGGATCTTTGGGATTTTTTAAATAATATCCTCTAATATATATATATATATATTGGTTGAAATTATCCTTGATTATTTATAATTAAGTAACTTCAAAAATATAATAGTATAAATAACAATTTTTGAACTAAATTATTAAAAACAAAACTAACTAACTTGACAACTTCACATTTGTGAGATAGTTCACATTGGTGAAAGTTGTCTGAAGTTGGCTATAGTCGCCACATTAAAAGTATAAATATGTTTTTTTGAGAAATTTTTTTAGTTTTCTTCTCTATTGAAGTACATATTTAAATATTCCCTGTACGAAATCTAAATAAATGTCATAATGTATACCAAGTGCGTTTAGTGCTTGGTAGTTCTAGTGTTAAAGAGAATTTCCAGTTCATTTTATTAGCATTTTATTTGATTGTCGTGATTTCTATAACATATTCATCGTGTAATTTCTGTAGTTTTTTGAGTGTAAGTAACTTCACGAAGATCAGACACATTTCCTTGAAGCTCCATCGTCGGTTCCCGATCGGCAGAATCGTTCGGGAAGCTCCGAGCCAGTTCCGGGATTACATTTTTACGCGAAATCGTGCACACCGAGTCCGTCTTCGGGAAGCCGTACGCGTTCCTCTCGAACGAGGGTGAGAGAGAGGCAGGATTTTTTTTAACCTCGTTAAATTGACTACGTTCTCGGCCAGCACTTATATCTGCTTCGCTAATGGGGCAACGTCCCACGCGTCGCACCGGGAGCGTTCGCGAAAGCGAGAAACGCGAACGTCGGATAGAAAGAGAAAGGGACAAGGCGGGAACGGTTCGAGATGCATTTATTTATACGTACGAATTCAGGGCTTCTACTTCTCCAAGTTTGGGACCAGCGCAAAGATATTTCATCAACAGATTCGTTCCATGATCCTTGAGATCGTTACGTACGATCGGCAACCTTGCGGAAACCGAGCGAATACATTTTTCAATGTGCTTCTACTTTTGCTCGAGGTTATTTAACTGATCATCGTAATTCGTTATTCGAATTCGCCAACTTCGGACAGAAGTGGTAATCCCCCGTGAAAGTTCTAGCTCGGCGACGCGTCTCGAGTCAGCTTGTATCGGTGAGCGTCAGACGAGCCACGGTTTAATGCGTGTGCAAACCGTGCTATCAGTCTGCGCGTCGCAATAAACCGTGTTCTTCTTTCCACGGCGATTCGTATCGCGAGAAAGAAATTTTCCATTGACCGAATTCCTCTGCCTGTCGTCCCGACCGAAAAAAGAAGCTCGTCGAGAAATGTTCCGATTGCCTTCCGCAATACGCGGTTTGCCCGTTCGTTACGTGACGCGCGGGGACACGTTCCTTGAATAGGGCCGAGTACTTCGCTTTCGAAAATAGACGAGAGAGGAGAGGAGAGCGTCTCTGTTTGAGGATGATGGCTTAATCGTGGAGTTCGCGGTCTCAGGGTCGTTGGTTCGCCGGGTGGACGATTACGAGGCTCGCCACGTCTCTTTTTAACTTCTGCCTCTCTTCCGCGGTCCCTTTCTCTCTTCGGCTTTTTCCGTGGCCCAGCGGGTTCTGGTTCTCTCTCTCTCTTTCTCTCTTTCTCTCTTTCTGTGGGGCTCTTCGTTTCTCGCGTGAACACGCGGGCCCCCAAAGACCCCCCTCCGAATTTATGTCACGGTGAAGTCGACAGAGACCTTGACTGTGCGCCGCAGGCAGACCAGCTCTCCGTGCCACCGAAATGTTAGAATTTTTGCGGACCGGGTTCTTGAATCGACGCGCGAAGGTCGATCGGTCGCTTCCTAAAGCGGATTCGGATGCTTCACCGCTGGCTTCGTGCGTTTGCTTAATCGCTGCTCGATCGCGCTTCTCCGACAGCCTCCGAACAGCTGGGTAAAGGGCAGCTTGCGTCGAGACGTTAACTTTCGGACGGCGCATCGTTCTTCTAATCATTAAGTTACTCGTGACGGGAAGTACTAAAACATTCACATCAAGATTATCGCATTGTTTGTATTTACTTAGCTACATTAAAGGAACGCGTTCCGAAAGAAAATTTTGGGACAACCTAATATATAATCGACGATGTTCAGGAGTCCTACGTTTATACATTTTTTAAAATATATATAAGGAGTAATTTTAAGGACTTTCTAGGAGAATAAACAAGTTTGTGTTGCTCTAAAAGAAAGAGGTTATAATTGAAATATGGTGTATATACAATATTTACAAATATACAGAAGGATTTATTAATTACCTAAAAGAAAGAGAAATGACAATTAAAGTCTATTCTCCTCAATTCCTCCTAGGTCTATTATTATTATTATTATTATTATTATTATTATTTATTATAAAGGGCTGAAGCCCTTTTACATAAGTGTTTACAATATCAAAGAAACGAAAAAAGAAAAGAGAAAGATACAATACTGCTCGTGTAATAACAAAAAAGGGACATGCACAAAAGAAAAATTTAATAATGGTACAATCGATATGGTATTATCATATATTATTTTATTTTATTTTATTTGTCACTTTAATCTTTTCACACGTGTTCACTTACGTCACCTCTCTATGTTTTGATATCATTCGTTGAGCATCGGTATATATCGATTAGAGTTCGCGTTGGGCTAATGAAGCGCGGCTAAATTTGTGACGTAAAGAAAGTATCCTTTCTTTACATATATTTTCGGAAATACTTGTCACATTAAATGTTTCAAGGTTTTCAGTCGTTATTCATCGTCTACGAATGAACTCGTTTTGGCGCACGCTTTTATATATTACATAAAAAAAAGTACGTAGCTTTCCATTGAAAGACGGGTGAAATCCATCGACTTTGAACTTGCAGGATCACGCCGTATACCTCTACATATTGAACCTACTATATCAACATCCCAAAACGCGGCCCAATAACGCACCAGCCATACATTCGGGTACGTGTCATCGTTTACAATGTAGACTCTGCGTGTTAGCGTATGCGGTCAATATCTGTTGGTTCGGGGAATAAAAATGATAAACAACTTTGACACGCACAGTCCGGCATCCATAAACTATATGTACATTGTATATGTGCTTACAATGTATATACATTGGCGTTGGCTCACCATGCAAACCTAATAAAACATGATTTCACGAGTTTTTGCGATCTCAGAGCTTGAAAAAACGAACAAAATAAGTGTAATTTCGAGGATGTTGTAGATAGAAGAAGACGGTGGTCGCGAAAGAGAGCGCGAGCAAGACCGGGCCGAGTTCGTTCTCCCGGGTTCTCGGGTTATTGTACCCGCGGTTCGATTCGATCGAATATAATGGCAGGGAAGAGACATCACGGGAAAGAGCGGCAGCCAATTAGGCGGACTTTTTGTAGTCTCTGGTGATTAGCAAGCTGGCGGTCGGGTCGAGGCGAGTCTTTTAACGAGTGAGTCACAGCCCGGAAGTCGAGCAGAGTGCGTCGAGCGTTTTCGTCCTCGGGAAACCGCGGAAAACGCGCGAAAGTCTGCGTCAGGAACGGTTACCGGCGGCGTGGCGGCAGCCGGTTGGAAGAAAAGACTTGCACTTTCGTTAGAAAGTCGTCGGGAATCGGCTCTCCGCCATCCGTGGCAACCGTCTGGAACCGAACGAGCACGGCGAACGTCGAGATCAACTGTTGCTGCTGCCTGTCTGACCAAACACGGAGCCTCGCTACTCGCACTGCACCCTTAGCCCTACGTCCGCGTTCTCGCGACACCTTCCTCGGACACCTGGCGAACGTGTCCGCTTTTTACAATCTCTTTCCAAATCGCTGCCGACGTATTAACTATTACAGACGCTACAATAGTCTTGCGATGATTTGAACTTTTTGATATATTGGCGATGGCAAGAAAGTAATATCGGTATTTTAAGGTTTACAATATGTTTCCAAATCGCTGCCGAAATATCAACTATTACAGACGCTACCATAGTCTTGCGATGATTTGAACTTTTTGATATATTGGCGTTGGCAAGAAAGTAATATTGGTATTTTAAGGTTTACAATATGTTTCCAAATTGCTGCCGAAGTATCAACTATTACAGACGCTACCATAGTCTTGCGATGATTTGAACTTTTTGATATATTGGCGTTGGCAAGAAAGTAATATCGGTATTTTAAGGTGAAACAGAGCCAAACTGTTTTATTCAAGCAATGAACTTTAACGAATAAGATATTTTTGCTCTTGCTCGATGATCTTTTATTCTAAAAAGAACAAGCAAGTAATAAACAGTAATAAAGTTCATCGCGTGAATACAGAAATTCGGTTTTATTTCACCTTAAAATACTGAAATTATTTCCTGCTGACCCAAATATCGGGTCGCGCAATTTGAATCTTTCTGAGGAGTCAGAAGAATTAGTTTGCCACACGACGCGAAAAAGAAATTTTGAGAAATTTGCTAAAATTGGAAAGTATGTTATTGTTCTCGCCGATTCCGCGAACCGCAATTCCGCATAAAGAGGACGCGGCTTTCTTCCTTTTCTCTCTCTTCCATTCTCCTTCTGTCTTTCTCTCTCTCTCTCTCTCTCTCTCTCTCTCTCTCTCTCTCTCTCTTCGTTTCTCTCTCGTTATCGTGGTAAACACAACGCGTGCGAGCCGGCGAACGTTAGATTAAGAGGCCGTTAATGACCGTTTTGCGTCGATGCGATACCGTTGATTGTGCGCGTTTATCGTCACGCCGGCAGTTTGCCGCAATTATCGCTCGCAAGGTGCGTCCCATGCATTTTTCAATGAAGCATCCTCACCCTGTTATCTGCCGAACGACCTCACGGCCACGCTGACGCGACGCTTTTTAAGAAAACGTCTGCCGACGCGACGCGACGTCTCGATAAATGGGATCTCGATCTTCGAATTTTACAACGCGAACTCGGCTTCTCGGCAATTTCCGGGCCGCTCTAACCTGTATACAGCGTATCAAAGTACCGACGGTCCAACCGTGGAAGGAGTTGCTCTACGCATACAATTCTACAAAATTCACTACTATATATTTTATATTTATTAAAACTGTTAATCTCAAAATTTCTTAGCAGGACAAGAATGTTCATTTATGACAAAATTTCAGCTTATTAAAATTATTGGAGGAAGAATTAAATGTCCTTATAGTTCCTGCGCTTGACAAATACAATTTTTAGTTTGCATTTCAAAAATCCGCAGTCTACTCATAAAGTATTGTAAAATAGTCGACTATTAGTGCTCCGTAAACAACAGGCATTTGTAGATTACTGCAAAAACGCGTTCAATTTCGAAAATTGACGTTTCCGTAATACCGGTCCGATTCCGGTGGAAAATCGACGCGTGAAAAAGAAAGTGCTCGCTGGTTTCCTCGTCGGTGTCGGCCGCGCGCCTTTGAGACGCTATGGCAGGCCGACGATCCGATAGTTTCTTTTCTCCGTGTGGTTGCTCTTCGCGAGCGTTTAGCGAGAGAGGGAAGAAGAGGTGGCTTTCGAGTCCCGCTCGGCGCGCAATAACGCGCGACGCGTAAATAGCGATTCGAATGCCAACGCGTTCTGGAAACGCTTACGGAACAGACGTCGCCCGAGGAAGACATTGTCCCTTATTGCATTCAGTCGCACGGTGGTTACATTCTTGTACACCCTCGCCCCCCGTCCATGAAGACATATATTCCGGTACATATGTGCGATAGACGGAGCGCGAGAATGCCTCTTGAATATAGAACAAATTACATGCGGACCGTATATTCTCCCGGCTACGTACTCCGGCCGAACGTTCTGCCGTGTATACTGCGTGTCCGCGAATGATCGATACGCTTTCGGCGATTATGCGACCCGCGAACCAACTCCGCTCTACCCTCCAGTCAATCCTTCAGCCACGTGCGCTTTTCTTCCTGTTCTTCTTTTCTCGTTTCTGTTCTGCTTCCGTTCCCTCTGCTTCGGGAAATTTCTTATCAGTAGAGTCAAGATTTTTATTCTATATAAATAAAAATTAAATGTTGTTCGTTGGTAAGCGCATCACTTGAGAAAGACTGGACCGCTTTGGCGGATTTTTTTTTTAATGTTCGTAACAGTCCGAATAAGGTTTTTAGGGAACGAAAAATTGGAAAAGTTGCCCGAAAAAATGGAAAATTCGGGTAAAATGATTGTGCTGTTTTCTATTGAAATTTGAATAGGACAACGTCCGTTGGGTCAACTAGTGTAAAATAAAAATTGTCTCCGTCAAAAGCTAGAAACAGAAGACGTGGACAATTCTTTCTCTCTTCGATAATCTTTATAAGTTGAAAATAATACGCTGACATTTTTAAATTCTTTCTACTATTTAAAATATTTTCTTTATATTTGGATCAGGATATTCTTGATTGCTGCTGCAAGACTTCATTTCTAATGGTCGTTGACCCTTTATTTATTATACCGGTATCCAACTGCATCTTGCAAAGTATTTCCATTTTTTTTCCTGTATGTTCGATATTCCTCGCGCCAGCTTGAATGACCCTCTTTCCTCGAGCCTTGTCGCAGAATCGATAAAGACTTTGTCTACGACGGATCATTCGAGTATTCTGCAAAGATTCGAAAGAACGTTCACGATGAACTCTGTTACTACAAAAGAATTGTATAGATTTGTCCATGGGAAAATAAGGTTATCGCGTCTCGATCGAGATGAGCTTCGATCGAGTCAGTTTTCTTCGATCGTTCCTAGCGAAGTTTAAAACGAAGTCCCGGTTGCACACTTTCCCCGTTTGTGTCTCGAGTATCACGGGTTGCGACCGCGTAGCTCGGTTCAGAAGCGAATCGAAAGTGTCTGGATCATTTCCGGACACCCTGTACAGAAGCTAGACTCGTGCTCTCTCTATCTCTCTCTCTCTTTCTCTCTCTCTCTTTCAGATCTATGCGAGCTCGCCACGGCACAGAAGATACTCGCGTTTATACCGAACCGTATTATACACGGAGCTTCCTCGGGAATGGAGTATGCTCGGTTGTTCGCAATTCAGGCAAAAATACACACCCCTGCTATGCGTTTAATTGGGCCCCGAATTCTTGTTTGATTATTGTACGTCGCTTTTTCAACTGCTATAGTTATTAAACGACGGGACCTACAGTTTAAGGTGGGTTCCGAACCACCTAAAGAGTCTGTTTCTACTGGTATATTTCCGACCAGATATATCAGACCAGACAGATATTTTTCAATGCATTTTAATGGAAGCATGTACACCTACTGTAGGTCTACATACTTCCATTAAAATCCATTGAAGAATATCTGTCTGGTCGTTACTACCTTAATTGGGCCCTGAATAGTTTGCTCTAAACTTAAGAATCGGGGAAGTTAAACAGAAAACTTGGGGCACCTCCAAAGACCGCGATACCAAGATGAACTTCGACGATTTGTTTACATAGTGAGAAGAAAATGAAAGTTTTATGCATTCAGAGCAAACACGAGTTGATCGAATGCAAAACAGTAAAATGAATTTGAGGAATTTAAAATACAAGTGAACGTCTACGTAGTTTCTATACGTGTTAATTAATTCAAACAACATTTATATTAATAGGAATTTTTCGCGGCGCACAGGTTCGATCATTATTACTTTGAATTAGCTCTACTTGTAGCAAATATGTAAGAATTGTCATACGTGTGCTATCCAAATAGTAGAGGAAAAAGGAAAACATTTATCTTGCATGAAAACCCGCAGTCTGGTCTTGAACAGATAATTTTCCGATTGCTTGACAATCGTAAATCACTCGTACCTACCGTTTTGGAACGAACAATTTCTTATTCTCCGGTCTTCCGCGCGAGGATTGAAGTGAAAAATTGAATTTGGCCCGACAGGATCGGCGAAACATCGTATTAAGGAACGCTGCAAGGGCTCTCGGAGCGGGCCGGAGCGGGCCGGAGCAGTTCGGAGCGTGCGGGCGGTCCGCGAGAGCAGTTCTCGGTGTGTACGGTCTCTAGTCTACGTACCGTGTGTCTACGTGCATGTTTGTTGGTCGAGATTGTGTGCGACTCGGTGGCCGTGGCTATGGCCTTACGAGCCCCCACCTCTCGGGTTTCTCTAGCTCTCGGCCGCTCCGAATCCGCGCGTGTGTTGTGTGTTGTGTGCGCGAGCGAGCGAGCGAGCGAGCGTGCGTGCGAGTGAGCCGAGTGGGTACCCCCGTACACGCTTCTATGTACATAGAGAGATCGCCTAGAGTCCGAGGAGGAGTAGGAGTACGAGGAGGAGTGAAGAGGAGAGGAGAAGAGAAGAGGAGGAGAAAGAGGAGGAGACGAGATCGCGAGGTGTGCGCGCGAGTAGGACGGATAGGGAACGCGAGCAGGAGCGAAGGCCGCGCGCGCGCGACGGAGAGAGAGTCGCTCGCGCGAGAGAGCCGCGAAAGAGAGAACGAGAGAGAGAGAGAGAGAGAGCGAGCGAACGGGTAGAGGAGGAGGGGAAGGGATAGACGCACGCGAGAAACAGAAAGAGAGAGAGAGAGTGTTAGACCGAGGGGAAGGGGGTTGCGATCCCGAGGGGGCGGGACGGGGAGGGGTGGTGGGTGGAGGTGGTGGAGGAGGAAGGAGGGAGAGTGTCGCGAGCGTGTCTAACCTAGGATAGTGGCGTTTAGTGGCGGCTAGGCTAGGCAAACCGAGGCTCGCCGCTCGCGCGTTACGTTCAGTGTTCGTTGGTTCGCGCTCCGGCCAAAGATTTGCTTGCGCGCACGCCTCGCGAGTCGTGTCACGCGACCACCCCGCGCCGCAACATTGTTGTCTCTTCCTATTCCTCCCCCTCCTCCACTTCCTCCGCCGCGGTTCGCCCTCTCGCAACCCCGGACGAAGGCTGCAACCCCGTCGAGGAACCACGGGGAGAACCCACAGATACATCGAACGTGTTGCGTGTCGAGATCCGTCGCGGACGGAGAGAGATCAACAGAATCGTACACCACCGAGCGACACCGAGTCGCAAACCAGAACTTTCCTCCTTGGATTCAGAGGATCCACGATCGCGCGCGTCGAGAATCCGCGTGTTCTCGAGTCGCCAGTGATTCGATTGTCGGTTTCCGGATCGTGAAGACGATCGGTTCCCGGTTTTCCGACCAGGAATCGGAAGCAACCGTGCTCGCGCGCACCGGAAGTAACGCGCTCGCGTGTGCCGTTTGTTTACGTTCTCGCGCGCGCGCGCGTGCTCGTTCTCTCTTTCTCTGTGTGACTGGAAGCTAGTGGAAGCGACTGTGCAAGAAGCGGACAAAGCGAGATAGGATTATACGCGGACGCACGACTGTTCGTCGTCGTCTTCTTCGGCGTCGTCGTCTCTCTCTCTGTTGTTGCAGTGTGTGCGCGGGAAACCGGTGTTCTGTGCGGGATACGCCGGAAGAAACTGTCTACGTTTCCGCGTGTAGAGCGGCGGACACCTCGAACCGGTACCCACAGGTAAGAATCGTCGGAAATGATCCTCCGCCGAGATCGAACGCGACACGTTGCGCGCGTTTGAATGTCCCGCGATTATGTTACCGAGCAGTCCGGCTGGAGACGACTCATCGCGCTAGTAGATTTTTTCCGGCAACCAGAAATTCGCTAAAGGAAGTTTGCGTATGTTTCGGTTAGACCGTGGATTTTTATAGAAAATCACAATTTGCTAAGCTCATTGTGCGACACAGAAAAATGTTAACGTCGTAAAATGTTTATCGGTATTGTGAATTTTCATTCATTTTCGAATTTACGGCAGAGAGATTGACCCTTTGACGGTGGAGTCATTAAATTATTCAAGTCCTGGCGAATTAATTAGGTGAACAACCACTGCAACAGGAACAACAGAAAGGTTAACGTGCCCACAAAAAGTACTCCCAAAAATAGGTCTTGAAAAATTGATAAGCACCTGATTCGTCGGTTACATAAATGATCAGTTGTTTAAACAAGCTGCCGGAAGCGCTCTGCGTTTGGAGAATTTTTGTACCAGCGACTCGAACGCATTTATTTATTATTTACGGACGTGGTTGCTTTATTGGGATTTGCTGCTTGATCTATTTCACACGATCCTACGATCATTACGTAGGGCTTCCGTCACATACAAAGTATTAGAGAAAATTCGATGGCAATCGTTACGGAGATAAAAGTTTCTCGCACGAACTTCTGCGTCCGAGACAATCGAATTTGAAAGTCTGTCGCGCACGCGTGCTATTGTATAAGAAGCTGTCTAGCGTGTCTGTCCATGGCTCGCCGTTTCTACTTACCGCGATCGTTACGCGCGCTCCACGAATTTTCAGACTCGATCCTCTCTCAACCACGAAGCACCGCACGACCGATATTTGTTGCTGGTTTCGGTGGTCATTCGAATCGAGAGTCTCGCTGTGTCCGTGACATTTATTTAGGCATCGTTGACTCTTTGCAATCTCGAATAGTACTTAAATATTTACTTAAACATTTACTCTGTTACTTCATATTTTCCTACGATCTATTTATTCACTTAAATACAAACACGGTAATGTAAAACATTCATCTCAAATAATACCAACGTAACTTTCCAATTTTACAATTTGAAACATCCAGAATATTAGAAGTTTCAAATAATGTCACGTCATTAAACCTATTAAGAAAGGGAAAACAAAATTTTGATCTTGCATAAAAATTCTCTCTAACAACATTTTCGAGTCGCAAGAAGTGTCGCTTTCTCTCGGACCGAGCCAGCGGGTTTGTTTCGGATAAAAACGGTGATCCATCGATCTCGGACGATAATCGTCCGAGGAATGATCTCGTGGACGAAGATGCGGTCCAATAATGGTCGTTTAATGAAAGCGTCGCGATCGAATGACCGAGCAAAGGGGGGGATTACCTAACCAGAAATCTTTTCTCCGAGTAAAAGCGAATCTCGGCGAGCTCTCTCGAACGCTTCGGTGTCTTGCGCGAGTGGTGGGTTCTTGGTCGTGTGTCTGGGGTGAAAATGATCAACCGGACGGTAATCGCATACGATCTAGGAAGTGATCACGCATTATGGTTCGGTATACCACCAGATGGATCGGTTTACATAAAAACGATTAAATTCTACGGTCTGCCTCCCCCCTCGCTCGGTTCTCTCTCTACGGTCAGTTTATAGACGCAATTGTAAACAGCGTTTTACGAATCGATACCTTTCTATCCCCGCTCGCCACCCCTCTCTCGACATATCCGAGCTCTCTGTCTCTGCTGGCTCGAGAGCGTAGCTCGCGTTACTGTTCCATCGATTATATAAAATTATCGTAACCGAGAGAAACTCGTCTCTGTGCACGATCGTTTCTGCCTCCGAGACCCGCCTCCCGAGAGCCTAATAGTCCCAATGTTTCTCTTCCACAATGGTGCACGGTTAAATTTACATCGGGTCCAGTAGCCTGCAATTCACTTCTCGAGACCAGGATATCTTTCTTTCCGAGAACTAGCCTGTGGATTTTCATGTAAAATAAAAATTGTATGCATCGTTTACAACGTACTGGGAAACAGATGCAAATACAAAATTGTAAAGCATTAGAAGGATTCACTTGTGTTGTTATATTATTCTTGACAAGAGAAAAAGTAACTTCACGTAATTCTGGTTCTCGCGATTGACTCGGACAATTCTTATTTCGCACGAAAGTCTAGTGATACCGTATCGTTGAATCCCATTTATCTTTCTACCGTTTCAAGTTCCACCAACGCACATTTGTCATGAATGCATAAAACCATAGAGATAACAGTTCTCGAGATGCGTATCGCACTAACGGGAACGTAGTTACTCTATTACTATTACACAGGTTAATGGCAACGTTGAATCAGTTCAAACCAGTTCTGAATCGAATCGGTCAAACGGAGTTGACTGTACCTTTTGTCTTGATGATAATATCCATGTATCTTCAGTATCATATTCTGTAAATTGTTTGTATTCTGTAAATTTTTATTTTCATTGTATCGTATGTATTGTTTTCTGTATTTCAATTATGTTGAAATAAATCTCATATAAGATTTTCTATAATAAAAAACAAAAGGGAGTTGACTCGTACCGGTGTCGAAAGATGCGAAAATCTTTCGAGCGTGTTGCGGCTGCATTTTGTGAACGCAACGCGCTGCATGGTCGCTGCAACGCGTCCGGTGTAAACACACGATCCGTCGGGGATGATACGCAGCTCATCCCTCGGTCTCTCGCTCGTGCAGGTATCCGCGGTTCGAAATAAGACGCAACTATATTTCGTCCACGTATTTTCAGCCTAGGCCAACCTTCGGCCCTTGAGCGTGTGTCCGCCTGCTGCTGCTTTTTCTCTGTTTCTCTTTCCTCGTCCCTTCTCCCACTCGCGAGCGTGGTACCCTCATCGCTTTGGCTTCAATTCAGAAGACTTCTCGCGACTCTCTCTAATATAGTTAAGAGATTTATAGTAAAGCGCGCGGTTTCGCGCTCTCGTCGTTTCACTCTCTCTCTCTTTCTCTCTCTCTCTTTTTCTTTCTCACCAGGCGTTCGTTCTCTAATTCTCTCGACCGGTTACGTGGCGACCTTCGCGGCGCCCAGGGCCGAGGGCCAAAACCGTCGAGAGCGTGTGCTAGCGAGAACGCGCGTGCGAGCATCACTATAGCGCCGCTATGACTTCGACAAGTAACGTTTCGCTATCTCTAGCAAACACGTCGAAAGACAGCTTTCAAAATTCTGAATATAAATTGATTCAGACTGCACAGATTCAAGGGAAATTATTCATTAAATTTAGCTCATTGAATATACCTGGTGATCAGTAACTGGTGGTACAACTGAGAAATGGGGGCGATTCAACAGACAGAAATAAGTCGAAATATGTATATATAAAACCACGGTAGAAATAGTGTTAATCCTCCGTCTGTAACCTTATTTTTATCGACGTGTTCTACGTACTTCTGCGTAACGCCGACGAATATTATAAAATTTCTTACACAAGCGGGAATCTTTGAGGATGAGATTGTGAAAAGAGTAACCGAAAGTCGAGAAGTGGGTCGATCAGATTGGAAATTATAGAAGACTGCTGTTGCGATTAATTGGGACTAACGATCGAGGAATTACGACCCAGAAAAGTCGGCAAAAACACGTCTGGTTACCCGATACCGTAAACCAAAGTTTATCCGCGCTCTCCATGGTCAGCAAATCGCGAAAATGCTAATTTCTCAATAAAAAGAATCGAGGTCACGGTTACTCTTTTAAATGGAACCATATAATTTTTTAGGCGTTGTTATAGACGACATTGAGACAAATCCAATCGTATAGGACAAAGGTGCGTTCGTTGAGTAACGCGAGAGAATTGTGTAAACATAACGCGACAAGTATCTTCGTTAGGAGTGCAAATCAAACGATATTGTTATTCGAAATCTATTTCGCACAGTTGCCGTTTGCAAAGATTCACGTGTTCATTCTGAATCTCTATGACTGTCGACGCAACGCCGATCCTCGGAAAGCAGCGAAAGCAATCTGCGGCGTCCTTGCTCGAAATACTCTGTCGAAACGAGATCGGTGGATCTCGACGAAGATTCGCCATTCGAGAATCGGTTGGGTATTCGCGATCTCGTCCTCGGCCGGTTGTTCTGTCTGTTGGTTCGACAGCGGTGGCAATTACGCGACTCTTGGATAAGAGTGTGGCGCACGTAACGCGTCTGGCGTTCAAGATCGAGGCCTGCTGCGTCGGTGTTTACTTTGCGCGTTGCACGCCGGCCTGCAATAGTCTTCATCGTGTACGCGCGACATCCAAAAATAATGATGTCGCCTGCGCAGAGCCGCGCTCCGCTCGGCGCGCTGTGTCATCATCGTTATTATTTTGTTCCGGCTAAGGCAAACAATCGGTGGGCGGTCTGGGTCGACGGCGGACTGTTGCGGCACCAGGTTTCCTCGGCAAACGAAAAACTGTTGGGCGAATAGCACGCTTGAAGGGCACGACGAAATATGGGTCGGATATTGCACCTGTCGTTCGCTATGTCGCGCGAGAGAGAAAGAGAGCAAGACAGACGAAAAATAGAGGAGACTGAAAGAAACCGTGCGACGGAGAGCTTCGGATAAAATTGACAAATGGAGCGAAAGATGCGGAACTCTGTCTCTCGAGTTCTCCATCACTTCGCTTCTCTACTTCTGAAGCTCTCTATCTCCAGAGTTCTCTATTTCTCGAGTTACCTATTTCGCAAGTTCTCTATGTCTTGAGGTTTCTATTTCGCAATATGTCTATCTCTAGAGTTCTCAATATCTCGAGGTCTCTATATCAAGCTCTCTGTCATTCGAGTTCTCTATCATTTCGCTTCTCTACTTCTAAAGCTCTCTATCTCCAGAGTTCTCTATTTCTTGAGTTCCCTATTTCGCAAGCTCTCTATGTCTTGAGGTATTTATTTCTCAAGCTCTCTATCTCTAGGGTTCTCTAAATCTCGAGGTCTCTATCTCAAGCTCTACGTCACTTGAGTTCTCCATCACTTCACTTATCTACTTCTGAAGCTCTCTATCTCTAGAGTTCTCTATATCTCGAGGTCTCTATTTCGCAAGTTCTCTATGTCTTGAGGTTTCTATATCTCAAAATCTCTATCTCTAGAGTTCTCAATATCTCGAGGTCTCTACATCAAACTCTCCATCACTCGAGTTCTCCATCACTTTGCTTCTCTACTTCTAAAGCTCTCTATCTCTAGAGTTCTCTATATCTAGAGGTCTCTATTTCAAGCTCTCCGTCACTCGAGTTCTCCATCACTTTGCTTCTCTACTTCTGAAGCGTCTATCTCCAGAGTTCTCTCGAGTTCCCTATGTCGCAAGCTCTCTATAACTTGAGGTTGCTATTTCTAAAACTCTCTATCTCTAGAGTTCTCTATATCTCGAGGTCTCTATCTCAAGCTCTCTGTCACTCGAGTTCTCTATCCCTTCACTTCTCTATCTCCCGAGTTCTCTATCTGTCGAGTTCTCTATCTCTCAAGTTCTCTAGACTCAAGTTTCCTGAACGAAACGTTGACAGAGCTTGAGAAAGACAGCGGCTCTTAGCGAACTTGAGAGATCCCGAGATAGGGGCCTTGGCAAAGAGAGTTTGAGCGAGAGAGTGTTCTTCAAGCCGCCTTCCTTTGAGGAACGGAAGCCTTGAAGCCTGTCCGGGTAAAAGTAAGTGACCTTAGAGACGAAGCCTCCGCGAAAAAAGCGTTCGTACGTGCGACCTACCTGCCACGCTAGGTCTACGAACCCAAATTGGGCCAGAGCCTTGACTCTCTCGCCATCCAAAGTCTGAATGGTGGGGGCAATGTTGGGCCTCACCTGGTCCTCGACTTCCCTCTCCACGGCGGGTTCCCCACCAGGTTTTTCGAATATCCTCTACGCCCCTACTCGTTCATACGTACCAACGACCTTCGGAGTCTCGCTCGACCGTAGACTGGACCTAACCTTTCTCGAGAGCTGGGCCCCCCAGTGCCCTGACGTAACACCGAGAACGATCGCCCTGCGTGTAGGTAGGCGGGTCGCCCCTAAGACCATGAAAAACTCGGTCATGGTCAAGGCTATCGAAAACTCTTAGAGGAAACTGAAATTCTCCGAGCGAAACCGTTCGGTGCCGTCACACAACCTACCGCAGTGCTAATTCCATTCGTTCGAATGGAGATGCGAACATACTCGATTCGTTTCTGGATTTTGTGTATCGAGAAACCTTCGTTGCAGCTTCGATAGAAGATGTAGAACATCAGAGTAAAGATCTTCAGTCTGGTAATGTGATCACGAATCTGCTCCTGATTTTCCTGCTAATTTGTGATAAAAATGAGTAGATCGAATGGAAAGACCTTTTTTAGAAATTAAAAAATTCAATCCCATAATTTCTTAGAAACAAATGTCTACTTAGTGTCTGTATTTTGGAATTAAACTAGACAATGTTGATTTCGCAGTCTAGAAATCATAAATCTTCAATATCCAATGTAAATTTAGATTCGAATTTGAAATGAAGTTACAATCGATTGGTAGAGCGACGAATCAATTTGTACAACTAATAAAATAGCGAGACAAGCGATGTTCCATATCGACCTGTGGATGCAACGATGCACCGATGCAACGGGCGACTCGGTCGCGCTATCGTTCTTCGATTTAACAAATACACAGCGCACGGTCACTGTTGCTCCAGCCGTTCAATTAAAAATCGTTCCCGGCCGCTGGCGACTGTCGCGGCAGGTATAAAGCGAGAATAACGCTGAATCAAATGTTGTTGCTGCGCCGATTAAACAATTATTCCTCGGCTGTGTTTAGCTCACCTTGGAACGGTTTACCTTCAAAACAGCGGAATGTACGATTAAGTGCATGCCTGTAGAACCGAGTGTCTGGCGGCGAGTCTCGTTGCAGTTGTGGTTGTCGCGCGAGGGCGTGAGATTCGAAACACTTGAAACAAATTGAGCTTGGTCAACGATGACACGACAATTGGATAACGTAATAAAGTAACTAAAACTGTCTCACTCTCTGCCAATGACCAACGAAGAAACGCTCGAAAGATTTTGTTAGCTAATACTGTTTACAGCAAATGTTCGACCAGAGAAAAATCCTCGGATTCGTGCCGTTTCTTAGATCGTACAGCACGCGTACAGTAACACATGTAAACACCGACGTGTAAATACAGTTCAAATGATATCGTGTTTAGATTCATTTTAATTCGAGAAATGGCACAAATTTTATGTTTTATTAAATTTCGAATTATCAATATCATTAAAATGGCACAAATAAGTTAGTGGATGTCCCGTAAAAAAAATAATAAAAGTATATTCGTTTTTGTTTTAGAATGTACAGTTCCCATTTACAGAATTTTTGAGTGAATGATTTTTAAATGTGCAGCTTTGAAACTGAATTCTAAGTGAATTTGATTGGTGTATCGAAATTCTGGTGAGAACGAACTCGGATCATTATTTCATCTTTGAATCCGCGCATCGTCGAAGCGAAGAAAGTCGTTCCCGAAGATCGGAGCTCGTTCTTTTCTCCACCGTGTTTGGCAAGATTGTTTGGGCCGAGAATAATTTTTGGGCTGGGCTGTTCGCATTGCATAATGGAAGGCGGGAAATGAAATGGCGCGCTCAGTATCGCGACCGGTGCGAATTCCTTGGGAAACAATTTCGTGTTCTGCGTGGGGGATTCGCGGACAACGAGGTTCGCGTGTCGCGTTCAACCGCCACGTGTCTCGATCGGCGTCCGCGTTGCAATTTCATCTATCGGAGAATCTGTCGGAGTCACCGAATTTGGTCCTGGCCACCGATCGAATCGTTTCCAATTTCAAAGGAAATCGACATTCCTTGCGTTGTTGTTAGCCGTCGATCGAAGATACGAGTATTTGCAATTGATACGAGAAAGAAAACCATAGAAAGCTTCCTGTACAACAATTATTTACAGAGGCTATGTGTGCACCCCTTTTATGACTCTGCAGGTAGGTTTTCAAATTGTGACGCTTAATTCGATGAAATTGAGACGTCGCTAAATGGTCAGAATTCAAAATACTCGTTCATACAACTAAGATTGTATACGCTAAGTTTAGCATTGATTAGACAGCGGATTGTATGCATTTATGAAAAAGAATGAGTAGGTGTAATTTAAACCATTGACAAGGTTAGACAATTGGAAAATACATTTATATTATTTTCAATATATTGAACATATTAATACTTTACCTACCGCAAGTCTATTAATAGGATTTCTTTAAAAGAATGCATAGAAATTTTCTTTTATATTGCGATCTTAAATGAAAGTTTTAGATGACGTTATCGAAGGTGACTTGTTAGTTCACAATGAAAATTGCTGTTACTGTTGAAGGTCTGATTAAAAAGTGTTTAGCCATGAACTATAGATTTTTCAAAATTATGCAGGAATCGCCGGTCGGTAATGTGTTAAGAGAGAAAATGAATTTCCATATCACTCTGGTTTGTTGCAATTCAGATAGAAAATCTTTATTTTGCATAAAGATCCGCTGTCTATTGATTAGGGTTCACTGTGAATCTGCGAACGCGTCCGAAGGTGTAAATAGAGCGTCGCGTCGCGTCTGTGCCCGCGTGCATGGAATTCTAGCGGGCGATTCCGGTGTGCGGTGATGTCACAACTTGTCCATCGGTGAGAGATCGTTTAACTTGGCTCGTTTAACTCTCAGCTCGTGAAGGAAGAAGCGAGATAGAGAGAGAGAGAGAGAGAATGAGTCTCGGCCACGAGAAGCCCGAGCCGAGAGAAGCCGGCTCGACGCTAACGCGACAACTCGCAGCGCAATAAAAACGGAAGGCTGTGCGAGCTTGGAAGGCCGCTCTCGCAGTAACACCTAGATAAGTCTATACCGCGTTCGACTAAACTCGATCGTGTTTCTTTCAACCGTGTCACTATTGCTTCCTCTTCCCACATCCACGGTTTATTCGCGATCATCGTCGTCTCTCGCGATTCGATCGCTTCTATCTGGTCCCGAGTCAACTCGCAAGTGACGATAGTACAGGAAGTTTGAAACTCTTCAAACTCGTGATATCTCCTGCCTTGAGAGTCCCGATTATCTTACGAATCTTGAAAGTCTTGATCGTCTTGAATCAGAAGGGAACCTATCAATTTGCACAAGCAGATTTTAGTGAAGCTTTCCTGACACGTATTTCTTAGGAAAATATTCAACGCATGTTTCTTTTTATCAGCCATCGTCCACATCGGGGTGAAAACAACCCTAGGAGTTGGGAGTTGAAAACATATTTTATTAAATACCTTAGAAAATGATCTACAGGAAATGTTCACACAAGAGTTCAATTAAAGTCGACTTGAATTAATTTTTTAAAGAAGTAATTTAGACATTTTAACACTGACTGACTTTTTATTTTACAATTATTGAAGTTACGAAGGTGGCTCCATGGGAATAGACTCAACATTATATGCTATAAACAGAATCACGCGGAGTTTGCAGAAATTCGATCTTGTTAATATTCTAGCATAATAATGTTGTTCAAAACGGTTCAGACGAACCCAATGTAGTTCGAGTGAAGATCGAGGAGATCGAGCAACACGTGTATCGGCGAAGATTCTCCTCGATCGCGCACTAATTACCCTGTTTACTCGATGCGTCGTCGACGATCTCGACCCGCAACGTTCTCTCCGCGGCGCAGCTCGGCGCAATTATGCAAATACCGTCTGGAGCAATCGCTAAAAAGTAAGCAATTTCAATCATCGTCAGCCTCATCGTTCGCTGGAGACCGACGGTGCAGGTACGAAGGCGCGGATCGCGTTCAAAGTTCGAGGAAGATCGAGACGAGTGTGTTACTTTCCGTGTGCCTTGCACAACTGCGCCGGTAAACGTTGCATACGAGTATTAGTCGCGGCAAGCGAATTGCAACGATGTTACGAGTTCCAATTTTCATGGCGCAACCGTCATCGTTCGGGACAAACGTCACACCGTTGTGACGCTCTCGATTGTGACAACGCGCGTTGCTTTTCGTGGCCAATCGGCAGCTCTGACACGATTCCGTAGTCAGCTGGAAAAAATGCGGAACGATTTCCTCGATTCCGAGTTTCGACGTTTCTCCACCTGTTTCTGGAAAATGGTGCTTCTTTATTTTTCTCGATATTAGTTAAACGCAGCCTAACGAGCTATGTCCACTCTCGACAAATTGTGCATGTTCAACAAGCAATAACTTCATTGAAAAAAAAATCGTACACCAATCAACTTGGACTTATTTTCCCCTAGAAATTTTTTTTAAGATGCAGCCGGTAAATAACTGGGAATACCTTTATTCTCGAAAATGCTGCGAGTTCAAACGTCTGTGAAAACATTAAAAAATTCTTGTCGGGAATGAATTTACCATGGATTTGAAGATGGAATCTTCCTCTTTACAACGAGACCTCGAAACTTGATGTACGAACGTTTAAAATTACTTTCTCAAGTTCGTTGAATGTATAAGCAGCCCTATGCAGTTGCACTTGGGACTGCATCGTCTACGAATGACGTCGCGAAGAGGCGGTTGTATTTACAACGGAAATAAATGGGACACGTAACCGACAGTATGATTCTGGTCCCTGTTACGCGTAAAAATAGCTCACCGCTTCCGATATAACTTTTTCATTACTTCTTCTCCTTTGCTCTGTTCCTCTCTGTCGGGTACTTTGTTGCGTTTACCCGCTTCCTCTCCTCGCGGTGGAACCGGTTTTGATCGAAGAGATCACCGGGGAACGATCAACGGCGACCGTTGCTTTTATTTACTCGAATTTCGGCGATCACCGGCTTCGATCAGCCGGGATAGACATTACGGATCACTGATAGATTCGAAACGAGATGAGGACGCGCTGAAAACTGTTATTAATATCGCGCCGACGAGATCGGAGAAGGCTCGACCACGATATCGTGTGTGCACTTAACGTGTCACGTGAACGGAGCCTTCCCCGTGTAATTGATACGCCGGTGTTTCAATTTCAATTTCGATTTTCGCGAGACGCCGCGGGAACCTCGCGATTAACACTTTACCTACCGAAAACCTATTAAAAAGATTTTTAATAATTGTGCTGTGCCAACAGAAAGCATAGAAATTTTCTTTTACATTGCAATTTTAAATGAAGCTATTAAATGACGTTATTGAAGCTGACTTGTTAGTTCGCTATAAAAATTGCTGTTGCTATAGAAGGTTCCATTGAAAAGTGGTTAGCCATGTACCATAGATTTTTCAAAATTATTTGCAATAATTAAGTTTAATTAACAAGACCGGAATTTCTCGCGCCTACCTTCGAAATTTCATAAAATAGGAATCGCGTTTTTAAGAAGAAATGTCACCAAAGCGAACTTTAATTATGCATTTATGACATCTGAAAATTTTGAAAAAATTCTAGAATGGACAATTCGATAGAATTTTGCACGATTTTTTATTCATTCTAGATCTGTGCACTTGTGATTATAATAAATGTGTAACTTGGTGAACAGAAGATTTCAATTTAAAATGAAGTTACAACTCTTGTAAATGAATTTGTGAAGGAATACCGTTTATTTGAATAAATAAATGTTCTTCGAAGCAACGAGAAGCGAGCCTTAAAACGAATCGGTCGAAAGCCGCAACGGTTCGAAAATCGATTGGAATCAGCGAGTTCGATTGTTCGACAGTCGGACTGGCGTGACAGCGTTTCGCGAACCTGCGTTTGTCAGGACCGCGAGTACGAGTAGACGCGAATATTATTAAAACAGAAAAAAAGGAACGTGTCTTTATCGACGATCCTCGCGAATGAAGGTCCGTCGAGCGATTCGTTGAAAAGTGTCCGTCGGCTTCGGCAAGGTGTCCCGTTTGCCAATGACCATAAAACACGGCGTGACTTCGTGATATGTTCGATCTCCACCATAATCGAGTCTCTCTTCCCGTCGACAATTTCAATGGTTCGTCGCAATGCTTAAATATTAAATTGTCCCAGTTTTCTGACAAACAAATGGCATGGTTCAGTTGGACGGCGAGAAGAATGAAACATTAATGAACAAATGATCGCATTGCTACTATTTATTAATTCTAAATTCGGATCAGTGGCGGCTCAAGTCAAGTGGAGGCCCCAAGCGGTAAAAATTTGCGGGCCTCCAAACTCAAGTTAGAAATAGAAGTTGCAAGAAAACTCTCATAAACTTATTAACAAAAAAGAAAAGTAATGAACAATTGCATACCGTTACACATTAAATAAATTTATTTAAAATTTGAGGTCCTATGGTATCCTGGGGCCCCACGCGGCCGCTTAGACCGTTTATCGTTAGATCCGCCACTGGTTCGGATTATTTGATAAAACTAACAAGAATACAATTAGTCAGATTTTTAGCAGCTAACCATAACATATGATGCAAGGAGAATAAATTTATTGAATAAAAATCCCAATAATTGTACATTGCAACCGGGCACCCATTTACGAAAGAATTTGTCAATGATCCACTACAAAATATTACAAAATTTCTCTAAATGTCCATTCTTTACTCACTAATATATTAATTTATAGTCTTATAATGAGAATTTGTGCAAATAGGTTAAATACAGAAATGATTTAACTACATAAAGGTTAAACAATGTAGACCCCGTCATTTTAACGAACGATGTCGTTCCTCGTAAATAAATAAAATAAACGAACTTCGCACGGGTAAATGAACTTGTCCAGGTCCACGAATTTGATCGAGCAACGAGGATCGCGATCGCTGTAAGTCTGTTTCCTGAAAATTCTCGCGACGTCCCCGGCTTTTCGATATACGCGTTTCACGATCCGTTTGCCCTCGAGTTGGTTTCTGTATGACGTCGAAATCCCGGCTCCAAAAAAGCGCAAGCCGAGTCGAATCGAGGAAGAGGCGAGAGAGCGAGAGAGACAGAGAGCGAAACGATCGAGCAGCGGAGCGAGAGAGATCTTCGCCTTGCCCGGGGCACAAATCAAGGCCCTTCTTTGCGCTCGAAGGCCCCACATGACTCAACCTTATTATTATTGTTAGTTTTACACCGACACCGCGCACACGTGTAACGCTCGCGAGTGCTAGAGTTTCTCTCTCTCTCTCTCTCTCTCTCTCTCTCTCTCTCTCTCTCTCTCTCTCTCTCTCGTACACCAACTCGCGCTCTCTCTTTCTTCTGTTTAGCAGTTTCTCCGTCCCTCTCGCACGGGCAGAATGCTCGCGAGGATTCGCGATCGGTGTGTTGGTGCCGCGAGATAGACTAGGAAGTGCAAATCACGCGCTAACACTGTATCCGCGGCAAACCGAACATTCCCACCTCGTCAGGGACGTTTAAGATGTTATTTTCAACGCCTCGACCCGCGGATCCAAGCGAGAACACGCAGAACTGTGAAACGAGAAAGCCCACGCGCCGTGGACGATCACGAATTTTCCCGCGGATCGGGACACGCCGTTGACATTGGCTCCGCCGATTTCCTCTACGTCAGAGAGTTTTTCGATTTGCGTCACTCGGTGCGCCCATGAATCGCTCGTTAAGAAGTCCGCCGGAATTGTTTATCCGCGCCGAAACCAACGAGTTCCGCGATTCGACGTTTGCCGATCGATAGGTCGAAGGTCGATTATTATTGGCCCCGAAAAGATTGCGTCTCCGGAAAACGAAAAACGACGCGCACAATCTTGTTGCACGTTGCCAACGCCAGACTCCTTGCTTCTAGTTCCTCGAGAGTTACAGATAAACAATTCAACGATTTATTTGTCTTTCTCCTAGTAGTTTACACTTGGACGTATTCGAAGAAGGTGTTCTTGTTTCCTTAAAAAATCTTCGAAGGGTTAACACTATTGTCCGAGCGATTCAAGGATCGCCACGAAACAGATCTCAAATGCGGAAACCGTACCTGTGCGTTTCCTGGTCGTTCTCTCGGAAGAAAGCGGATCCGCGGAAGTTCGTCACCGACGGTGTCGTAGACGCCTCTGGCGATCGACTGACGGCGTCGTCGTCGTCGTCGGGCAAAGCCGTGGCGAATGCATACGCAACAATCCGACTTTCGTCGTTGCAAGGCGTCACGCACTCGGTATTGTTGATACTCGAGCCGCGCTAGATAAAGATCGACGGTTCATTTAAAGGCGAGGTTTCGCGTTGGTCCATAGTGCGCGCGTTCGTCTCTCTCTCTCTCTCGGTCCTCCTCTCTCTTTCTCCCTGTCTCTCTGATTATCGTTTAAATTCGAGGACGGACGCAATCTGGAATTTTCCGCCGAGCGCGCGGTCTCTCCCCCGTTCCGTTCGGTTCGATTCCGACCTTGGTTTGTTTATGGACTGCGGATCGTTTTGCAACGGCGTTCAATTGCTCCGTTGTTTTTTCGATAAACATTTCGGCAGCGTCTCGGCTCGCGCCGACACCGCCATTGCGAAACGAGATGATCGGATCGTCGGGCTCGAAATCGGCGCGACTCCGATCCTGTTAAGGACCGTTTTCATAGAGCGACGCACACGCGCCGCACACCGAGTGCTTGTTTACATGTATCGCGATTGTATCCCTCGTGATCACTCTTGTCATCTTCAGAACACGTGTGCTGACAACTAACAATTAAAAGCTTTCCGGGTTCAAGTATTCGCTTCACGCAATCCGTGCACACACTGTGTATATTTTATATAATAAAATAAACGGCCAGAACTTTAACAGATCTCGAATGCAGTCTCGGGTTTGGCCCAGGCTCCAATATATTACCGTTCCCGACAATTTTCCTATTCCGGATTCCCAAGCATATAAACCAACTTTATGTAGAAGACTTCTAGAGAATTAGAAAGTATATTTAAAGTACTATTACGCTTTTACGTAATACATAACGCTTCGCAACGTTTTGGCATACTTTCTGCCAAATTTTCAGCATACGATACTGGCAGTGTGCTCCGTATCTTTTTCGTTTGGTAACTTTTCACGCTGTGAGTATGTTTTCCTCTAAGCATGTGTGCCCACACGTTTTCAATTGGATTAGCATCTGGAGAGTGAGACGGTCAATCCAACGTTAATGATGCCTTTGGATGGCAACACAGAAAGATTGCCTCAAATCGAACTCGTAACGAAAAGCTGTTTCACTATCGAAGGTTTCTTCGAAGATAACACAGATACAGCGAGTACGGTTTTGTGAAGCAGATCCTCGAATATGTAGTGATTCTTGAAAATTTTCGGGACTTTCAGATTCGAAGTCGAATTTGATTTTTGAATTCAAATTTCGAGCCGGAAGGGTTCGGAATTAGTGGCCGGTCGATTTCGCGAATCGATGCGGATTGCCGTTATCGTGGCTCCGACCTTCGCGATTCAAGATCGAAGCGGGGCCAGCGCTGTAAAACCCGATACCCGAGCGGCGATCGAGATATCGATGTCTCCGGCGTCTTTTCTTCGAGTTTTCTGTCGCGTTCCCGCTTCCAGCTTGTTCAGAAAATTCTATCGGCCCCTCGTGGACCGGCCTCGAGAGTTTCTACGATCGTCATTACGCCTCCAAGGCGTTCGCTCGTCGGCCCTGGACCGACGTCGCCGTCTACCTCTCTGTGTTCTATCGTCTAACGCGAACGAACGAGACGGATTTTCAACGGTGAACAGAGACGGAGGCTATTCTCGTCCACCGAGTCGCGCGATTTCTCTCTCTCTCTCTCTCTCTCTCTCTCTCTTCTTCTCTTTTTCTCTCTTGCTCCGTGCTTCTCTTTATCGCGGTCGATCTCCCTCGTGCGTATACTCGCTCGAATCTCTAGCCAAGTACGTCCAATTATCGCTGCGAGACAATGAGCATCAAGGTTCCGTGTCCACGAATCTCGATGTTCGACGTTTCGGACAATTTTCGGGTCACGTTGGCATCCTCGATGACACCGTGATCGGTGCCGTTTGCTCGCGACAATGTGCTTTCTGTAGGTTATGGGATTTAAATCAAACAGTCATTTTATCATATATTTGTCTTATTTCACTGTATTCTGTTCTGCTCAAGGAAGGCACGTCTGTTCTTTTCGACTGACACACTGTAAACTGAAATTTAGTCGTAGACGCAGAATTCGCCTCGTGTTTACCGACGCTCTCGGTTATCCTCATAACACAAAAAAAAACTATTTGTAAGAACAGGTACACGGACCCATTTTGCTTGTATTGAAAGCTTAGGAAATAAAAGATAATTTTTGTATATAAAAGTAGACTTTCATAAAATAAAATCAACACTTTCCATCGCTCGCTATGACTAGCCTGTGGTCCTTCGTGGAAAATCAAAATTTTCTGTATTAACACATTACCGACCGGTGATTCATTCCACAGCTTTGAAAAATCTATGGCAAATGGCTAAACACTTTTTAATAGAACCTTCAATAGCAACAGCAATTTTCATTGTAACATAACAAGTCGCTCTCAATAACGTTATCTAATAGTTTCATTTAAGATTGCAATGTAAACGAAAATTTCTATGCTTTATTTTGGTACAGCGCAATTATTCGAAAACCTATTAATAGGCTTCCCGTAGGTAAACTGTTAATTACAAGTTAGATTCTTTGATATTTTCTGACCTTCTGTAACCGACAATCTTTGTTCAAAATACAAATTTTCTGAATTGCAACAAACTGGATAGAAACAAATTTATTTTCGTTCTTAATATTAGGTTGTCCTGGTGGTTCCTTTCACTACGTGCACATTACATATTAACATAATATGTAATGTAATTCTTAACAGTCGTTTGGTTCAGTTGCTGTCTGAGTCAACATGGAACTCAATTTTAAATTTACACGTTTCTAAACATTTTTACACATAGCAAGTACGGTGAAAACGTATATCAGTTACCTTTTGTTTTTGATTTATGAAACACTTAATATAATATTCGGTAATTTTCAGACGCAAAATTCTCTTGAAGATGATCCATACCAGGATCGGAACGTTGGGAATAATTTAATTTTTGCAAGATTGCTTTGTTTTTCATTAAGATCGAACCTATGCGCCGGTAGCATACAGTTATTTATTAATTCATTACGATCGATAAAATGGAATAATTAACATTAAATATTGTTAGACATATGCATACACAAATCTTCTGTTCGTTAATGTTTTATTATTTTGTTAAGCTTCCCCTTCTTAACCATGCCATTGGTTTTCTTAGAAACTATTTTGAATTAGCACCGAGCACAGTAATCGAGAACGAAACGAATTTCTCATAAACGCGTAGAATCCGCTGTCTAGTAATCAATCACGAAATCAGTCTAATCATCAGTAGACTGCGGACTTGTATGCAAAGTACAAATTTTGATATAGAAACTGTGTTTCAGAGTGTCTAGAAAGTTTCGCGTGTTTAACAAGCTGTGTCATAGGCTGTAATGCAAGTTTTTACGGAAGTGCATCGCAGTGCAGTTGCAAAGATCACCGTAGCGTTTATCTCCGTAATGATGGAACACTCGAACAGTTATTGTAGATGCTAAACTGGACGCTAAATTAAATGCTAAGTATCCTAGAACCTGATACTTTTTTTTTAATTCAGAATAGCAGGAGGAATCGATTCGCGGCAAACAAAATCACAGAGTAGCGTTAAAAAAAGGAGTGCAACTACTTCTTTACTGTTCAACTTCTACTGCGTAGCATTGCAGGATGGTGCAGCTTGTTAAACGCAAAATTTTCCTGTGGGTTGTACTATTGTAACCTAATCTGTATGTTCTGGTATCTTCGATAACGACCTAGTTACGATTTGGTCTAATTATTAGATACACCCTTTATGTTAGAGCTAAGAACATATCTTAGTCTTCAATTAATGTTCAATTCTTTCGACTTATAATACAGCTAAGAAAATGTGACTTGGTTTACATTAACCTATTTATACAAAACTATCTTATTTCACAAATTCGTTCCATACCTTCTCTCATTCATTTCTATATCTCACACATTCCTACCCTGTTCTACTCTTTTAGTATCTTCATTATCACTAACCCGCTTAATTCTATACTTATTGCTTCTTTCTACATTTACTAATTTTTGCATTTTTTGTTTGGTATTCTCTTTGGTTTATTTATGCTCTCTTTCCTCTTTTCTTCCTCAACTTCTCCAACCAAACTTCAACCTCTCATCTTTCGACTTATAACTCAAATTAAAAAAAAAAAATGAGATACAAAATTTCTTTACACTATTGCATTTCACAGAATTGTTACTCCCTCTCCATTCGTACATTTTGATACAATCGAAGAGAATCCATATCTGCAGAGCTCGACGTTCATCGAACAGTTTTACAGTCTGCTACATAAATGATACGCAAAAATTATAGTCTTCCTTTACTTCCTTTTTCTATGCAGCAATCAATTCTTTCAACTCTTTAAATCTCTAAAATCAAACATATGCTAAAATCAAAACAGCGTAAACTCTAGATAAAGTCACTCTTATCAGAATCAATTAAAATCAACCACAAAACTCGACCTACAATCGAACAAACGCAGTTTCCCTGTAATTTTCAATATCACAATATTACAGCTCCAACTTCTTGCATCATCCATCAAACAAGTCCCACTTTTTGGCACACCGCCTGGATCTTCTCCACCGGTACACTGTTTCAAAATCATTCATCAGGACTTCATCGGCAACTCGTTCGAATCCGGATAGAAGCACACCAGCTTTCTCTGGGGGATGCAACGTGCTCCCCATTTGCACAAAAGGTGGTCGCATCATCGGTTGCTGCGATTATCGATCACGGGCGATTCCATAAACACGGGCAGGCACAGAGAGAGAGAGAGAGAGAAGAAAGAGACAGAGAGAGAGAGAGAGAGAGAGAGAGAGAGAGAGAGTAGAGCTGAGCTCGGTCGGCGACGAGCCGAGATTCCCGCGCTTCTCCGGGGCCCCGGCTAAGGTTATGGCTTGCTCTAGGAGTGCATTAACCCCCGTCAGCTCGAGAGCACACCGTAGAAGAAGTGCACAAGTGGCGGGTGGGGGGCGGAGAGAAGAACGAACATCTTTCTCTCTCTCTCTCTCACTACCTACCGGCTCTTTTTCTCCTCGTTTCAGCTCTCTCTCTCTCTCTCTCTCTCTCTCTCTCTTCCTCTCGCTTTATCTATCTCTCTCACTCCCTTTCTCTGTCGTGTGCACAGCAGCGAAGCTAGGAGAGTCGTGCTCGCCTTGGCGAGTGCAATGTAAGCGCTTTTGCGAAGTCAGGGGCGGCCTAGGAGCAAGCTTGGTGGGGCTTCGGGGCGAGGGGCACGGGTAGGAGGGTTAGCTAGAAGGTGGTTAGGTTGTTGATCGGGGACAACATTCACAAACGTTCGCAAACGTGCGCAATGTTGAGGGCGAGGGGTTCTGAAAGGGGGACGGGATCCAGGCGGCAGCGACGGCCAGACTTTCTCCGGAGAGCGAAAGTGAGAGGCCCTCCCTCCCCCCCGGACCCCTGCTGCACATCTAGGGGACACGGGGGCCCAGGACCTCTCTTGCTTTCACCGTGGGCCCCCGCTCTCCACGGCGATGCACTTTTCCGCAACGCAGAAAACGATGCACTATCGACGCCTGTTCCGGCCAGAAGAAAAATGCCCAGCGTTAGACGCACTTGGTGCGATCAATGGATTCTATGCGTTTATTATTATTATTATTATTATTATTATTATTATTATAATTATATACGGACCGAGGTCCTTTTATACAAATGTATACAGTTTTTACAGTATAACTGATAAAAACAAAAAGAAGATTTAACAAAAAAAAAGAAAGTCTTAACCTAAGTCTTAACTAAAATTTACAAAAGAATGGACCGCGCTAAACTAAACAAATACAGGTATGTTTAACAAATACTATCGCGTAATTTTGTTTTGAATGCCTGTAACGTGCCATTAAAAAAATCGATATTATTGTAAAATATGTTCGAGCTAGCAATAATGCGATTTAATGGATTTATTACTCCATATGAGGATTTGGATTTCAGTGTTTGAAATCTTGCTCTCTTTATGGGAATTGGTAGGTACAATTCAAAGTGGGAGACAAGCTAAACGAATTTAAGAGCTTCAATGTAGCGGTTCTGATTTATTGAAATGATGAGAGGGACAATGAAATTCCAGTTTGGAAATTCCATTATAGTTGAAGCAAACAATTTTCATTTTGCAGAAATATCCGCAGTCTGATTGATCAAAATTGAAATCTGGAGATAGGTTAACACGCTGTTTACTAGTATTTATTTCAACAACTTCATAATTATCAGACTGAGGGTTTTATGTATTTTTAACGAAAATGGATGGGGGTGATTCAGGAAATAGATTAGAAATTGAATACACTAACCGTACTGTCAGATTATGAAACGATAATATATTATTATCATTAGATCATATGCACTCGTTGCACACGAAGATTTTTTACTTTCCTTCACAATTTCCCGTCGAGTTTTCATGATCCTCGCAAAAAGGTTTGAACGTCTGTCTAAAACATGGCTTGCACATTAAACTACAGGCTATAACGAGTGGCTCAGAATTCTTTCACATTCCTCGAAAGCCCAGAACAACAAGAAATCAAGCCTGGATATGAAAGGCCCGTTCCACGGACCACCTCCATGAAAAACCATTATTGCCGGCGGGTTAACACTCGCGAAGCGTTGACAAATAAACTGCCGATTTTCTTTAAATATCGAGACACGATTTCCATTCGAAAAAAGAGAGAAACTTTTGCCAGACAAATGGTCGTAAAACGATTTTACCCGGAATTGCATCGCGAAATTCGTGGATCAGTGTCGTTTTCCGAAATTTTTAATTAAAGGCTCGGGTTCGCTATCGACCGGAAACCCGAATGTGCACTCCAATGCAACGGTGCGACAGGCATCACTATCGGCCATTCGATCCTGCCTCGAACCCGAAAGCCGGTAGGCTAATCATTTTCCCCTTTGATCTTGTTCGCGGCGTTCAATG
Organism: Lasioglossum morio; assembly: GCA_916610235.2. NCBI lineage: Eukaryota > Metazoa > Arthropoda > Insecta > Hymenoptera > Halictidae > Lasioglossum > Lasioglossum morio. The sequence continues at coordinate 3,597,492 of OU744323.1, forward strand.
CAGTCTCGAGTTTCCGTGTTTTCGCTAGTGATGGCTATGATCCTGTTCTTTCTCGTGATTTTCAAGCGAATTCGCCGATCAAATACTTGCTAAAGTACTTGAACACCAAATTTCCCATTCGCGAAAAATTGTGGACGTTCAGTCAGCAATAATCTTGTTAAGTAAAATATCACAACAACGAGAAGAATGTTAAATTATCATTCAACAGCAGGTGAAAATCCGAGGATACGTTTTTCTCAAAAATGCCGAAATTTCAAAGGTCTGTAAAAACATGAAAAAACTTTGTTTCATGAATAAATTCACCATGGATTTAAAGATTGCAGCTTCCCCTTTGCAACGAGACCTCAAAACTTAATGTACGATTTTTTTTTTGTCGATCTATTCAGCTTCGAATGGAATACTTTGACTTTGTACGACCAAACGCCACGTTTTTGATCCACAAAACAGTAAAAAAAAAAATCGTACATGATATTCCGTGGTCTCGTTGTAAAGAGGACGATCGAATCTTCAAAGCCACGGTGGATTCATCCGCGAGAAAAATTTTTCCATGCTTTTACAGATGTTTGAACTTTTCGGGAAAATACGTGTCTTTAGGTTTTCCAGAATCATCGCGAGTGTAACGACTGCGAGTTCGGAATCGAAGTCGGTGTCCCCGGAACTGTCATTACATCGCCTACCGGTCTGCGCGTTCAATCCCCCGAAACTTTCTTATTTCCCAAGATGCGCGTTCCGGGTGCACTACGCCGAGGAGCGTAAAGACCGTAGAAAGAGAAAGAAAGAAAGGAAGAGGGAGAAGGGAGGGAGAGAGAAAGGGAAACTGTTCGCGTGCAACGAGCACCATCGCAAGAAAAGCCACTGCCATTCGTGGCAGCGACGAGTTAGTCCCAGCACCGACACACCGAACAATTACGAATTTACTTTCTTCGAGAGAACTTCCTCGTCGATGGTCACGCCGCGGATCGGACCGAGACCTATCAGCACCGGCCTTTCGCTCTCTCTCTCTCTCTCTCTCTCTTTTACTCTCTCCCACTACTTTTTCTCGATAACTGCCCGTATGCTCTCCTCGACTAGACACCGCGACGAAGGCCGAACGGAGATGTAGATTAACTTCTTTTTCCGCGAGAAAGTCGCGACTCGACTTCGTCAGCCGCTTAAACGAGTTCGGAAAGATTCGTTCGTTTGCACGGGAAAGGATTTTGCTTTTCTAAACGCGGAAAATCTGCTCGCTGAAAGACACACGTTGGTTCATTCGTTGCGTTATTATTCGACAGCGGATCTTTATGCGAAATAAATATTTTCTACCTGTATTGCAACAATCTCGAGTCAGATTTTATCTTCCTTCTTAATATGGTTTGTAGGTTGAAAATTATCTCATTTTTGTCATAAATCCATCAAATCCGCTGTCTAGCGATGATTTATTTGATGGTCGCAGCAATTACTTCGTTGTTTGCGATTATCAAAAAAAATCATATGGTGTTAACCCTTAGCACTCGAGTGGCGCCTCTGAGGCCCCACTAAAAATTGCTGTACTATTATTTAAATAATTGTTTAAACTATCAGATATGTCGGTATCTAACCAATTACTACACATTTAAGTATTGTATGAAGTATTATATCAATTTCATATTTATCAAATTTAAAAAATCATAGAGAATGGAAATATTGTAGTATTGTACTATTATTTAAATAATTGTTTACACTATCAGATATGTCGGTATCTAACCAATTACTACACATTTAAGTATTGTATGAGGTATTATATCAATTTCATATTTATCAAATTTAAAAAATCATAGAGAATGGAAATATTGTAGTATTGTACTATCATTTAAATAATTGTTTACACTATCAGATATGTCGGTATCTAACCAATTACTACACATTTAAGTATTGTATGAGGTATTATATCAATTTGATATTTATCAAATTTAAAAAATCATAGAGAATGGAAATATTGTAGGTCAGAAGAAAGTTTAATTTTCGAGTTAAAATAGCTCTGAGTGCAAAGGGTTAATATAGTGGAGAAGATTTAGAATAATTTGGCTGGGTAGATTCGATTAAACATCGATTCAACATAGAATATTTTTATTGAGATTCGTGTAAAAATAGCGAAGGAACTTGTAGAAGAATGTGGGATGCGTCGGATCGGTGCACTGGAAGTTGCAGTTGGTTGGCGACATCGCAACCATCCGTTCCCGTCCACAGCCAGGCCGTATTCACCGGCTCAATTGGTTTTGACGATTATAGCGACATGCTCTCCCCTCAGCAGCATTTGCGGCACGTGTCTCTCCAAGGTCTCCCTCTTTCCCTCGATCTTCGTCACGACCACTTTGGTCGCGGATTCATCGTTCGCTGTCGTCGCGCTCGGCCCACCTAATGGATTAGAAGCCATTTAAAAAGCGTTTCGGGATTTTCCTACTACCATGGAAACACCCTGTTCTTTCTCGCGTCACGTTCATACGATTCTGGATATAAATACAATGCATAGAGAAGTCGAGCCTATCGGAATACGTAAAACTAGAAACGGAGTCTGTCTCAAACTGTCAAAAGATTGAATAAGGCTCAATCTCCTCCATGCTCATCCACTGTATCGGAACATTGTCGCAAGAAATGTTCACATTATGTCCAACCTTTCAAACAATCGATCGAGGAAATGAGAAACAGAATTTGCTGAAAGAATTAACACTTTGCACTCGGTGCTATTGTAACTCGAAAACGAGACATTTCTTCCGACCTAAAATAATTCAATTTTACATGATTTTTCTCATTTCATGGATATGAACTTGATATGATACGTCATATTGTAAATGAATTTTTAGTAATTGGTTAGATACCAACATATTTAATAATGTAAACAATATTTAGAATAGCGGCACAGCAATTTTTAGTGGTGACTTTGAATCACCACTCGAGTGCTAAGGGATAAATGTTTTGAAGCGTAGAAAAAACGTTGGCAAAAATGTATTGTTAGCAACGAGGATTTTTTTTATTTAGTGCAATTTAAATCTCAAGGTAGAGCTTATTTTGCCGTACATTGTTTTTCAATAGATTGTGATATTCTGAATAATATAATACAAATTATAAATAATCGTGAACCAAAACACAAGCTATTTTAAAGATGAACTGTTTTTCTAAACCTTTAAAACACAGTCATTCAGAAACGAGTAGGTTATTTTACACCTGTTGTGAACGGATTAACATTCTTCCTAAATCTCAAACGAGGTTTCGCCAACGACAATCCGCTATGGACAATCTGACTAGCATTATGCTAAACATTGAAGAAGCAACGGGGATTATTTTGAAGGTGAAAAAATAGAAATTGATAATTAAATGAATAGTACGTGTGTTATTAGACTTGTTTGAAACTTTTTGAACAGAGTAGTATATGGAATCCACTGCTATAAAACGTATCAACCCTTTTTGGTCGCGAATAAGCTAGCTGTTGACGCGACCTTAATAAATCAATAAAATAAAAAATATGTTCGCTATCACTCTAAAGATCATTGGTTGTCCTGACTCAGTGGACCGGGGTTCGAATCCCGTCGGGGTAAGAAATTATTTTTCTCCGTCCATTCTCAGTTTAAATTTTCGCGCCCGACTTTCCACTTCCGTTGCATCGACACGTCACATATCCGTCCCGTCAGAAAATTGTTACCCTCAGCAAAGAAGTTTCACTTCAAAAAAAAAAGAAATGCACATTCCGTGTGTCCGAGAATCAAAGCTGTGGGGAAGTGCGGCGCAAAAAGCTTAAGGTTGACGTCACTCAGAGTCCAAAGAGAGAGAGAGAGAGAGAGAGAGAGAGAGAGAGAGAGAAAGAGCGTCAACGGGTCACGAGGTAAGTCTCGAAAGGTTGTTTATGTGTCGGCACGTGTCCGGCTCGTTCTTTCGAGGGGAAACAGAAGGGCGTAGGGCTTGAATAGGACTCGAGAAGGGGGAGGGACGTACCACGAGGAAGTCCCTGGGACACGTGTACACCGCAGACATCGATCCTGGAAGTTGCTGTTCAAGGTCGCGCCGGCCCTCCACCCTCACCGCCCCGTATCAACGACCTCTCGACCCCTCAGGATATCCTAAAGTACGTCAGTAGGCCAACTAACCCTGAACTCGCGCCGTGTCCCGCGATTACCGTTCTCGGAGGGAAGGGCCGCCCTTCTACGAGCTTCGTACCACGACTCCCAGTCCTACTTCGTTTCCTTCGTTCGTCTTTTCCCTTTCGAACGCGAGACCATTCCGGTTCCCTTCGTTTCAACGCGCGCGCGCTGTCCGTGAATTAATTAATCTCCCTCGCCTTCTCAGCCTGATAAAAAAAAAAGAAAACCGTCGAATCATTTCGTTGATTTACGAGCCGAGATCCTTATCCGGAGACTCTTTTCCTCGATCCTTGGATAACCGAATCAGGGGATTATCGATTCCTGGCGAGACTCGAAACGATGTTGTTGTTATCGCGTCGCTGTTATCGGGTTGCCTTCGGTACACGATAACTGCGCGTTTGTATTAACATAATAACGATCTATCCAGTGATTGGTCATTTCATTTTTGGAGGTCTGTGATTCGGAACTGTGACTGAGGATTTTTTTTATAGATCCTTCAACAGCAATGGCACACTCAGAGACGATTCCATAAGCGTTTCTCGAACATTTGGGGTTCTCGGTTTTAGTAAATCATCTACTGGCGATTGTCTCATTATTTTGAACAGTCTATGATCCGTGGTGAAAAACAATCTAATCATTCCGTTTGAGATTATTGTGTGGAACAAGATTTTCCAGCATACATTTAGTACAGCAGAATTATTGAAAATTATACTTTCTTTTATCTACCGGAATCCTATCAGCTGTTCCAAGGAAATCGAAAATTTTTAAGCCACCCTGTATAAATGGTTTCGATTTTTTTTTCCTTTTTTTATTGGAAATCTTAAAAAAGATTTATTAAAACATTGGATATAAATTTACAGACATGCAGGAAAAGAAATATAAAGATCTGTGAAATAACATTATAACAATAGGGTAACACCTAGACTCGCAGATTACATTTGTTTAAAAAAGTTATAATATGGTAGCAAGCCCCGATGTTAGGACCCGACAAAAACATAGAAATGTCAAGAGGTAGCTGAAATCCCAGCTTATAAAGTCTTTTCAAAAGTACAGATCTTTGTGTATTGTATAGGTTACACTGCCAAATGACGTGGTTTCGAGTTTCACTCTCAGAGTTACATCTACACATAGGATTGTCAACAAAACCAATGCGCTCAAGAGAACCAGCTAAGTGACAATGATTCGCTCTACAACGGTTTATAGATACAGTAAAAATGGCGAGGTAGATTCTTACCTTTGAACCAAGGACGCCGGTTGTTACTATAATAGCGCGCAAACAAAATATTTGCCTTTAAATAATCCTTGTTTGAAATGGTTTCGATCGATTTGCAAATTCGGTCGGATGCTGGCACGAGTACGGGGGTGAGGTTGAATGTTGTTGTTGCGTCGGGGCGGATGGGTTCGACCAAAGATGCGATTGCGGTCGCACGTGCGGACCTAGTGTACCACGTGAATGAATGGGAACGTGTGCCAGAGGTTGTGCCAGCGGTTGTACCAGCGGTTGTGCCAGCGGTTGCGTGGGCTCGTGTGCAGCGGAACAAGGAAAGAAGAAGGAAGAACGGAAGGAAGGAAGAGACGCGAGCACCAGGAAAACGGGAATAGTGGGAAGAGGAGCAGCTGGAGAAAGAGAGAGAGAGGAAAACAGAGGGAGAGAAGGAGAGTAAGCGAGCGACGCGTTCGGCGTTCAGGGGAACGAGAAAGAGAGAGAGAGGGAGAGAGAGAGAGAGAGAAAGAGAGAAAGAGCGGGAGAGGAAAAAAGGGAAACGAACGACGCGAGGCACATGGGTCTTGTATCGAACGTAGCAACCACTACGTAGTCAAGGTCGGTCCTTGCCCCTAGCGTAAAGGGGCGTCCTCAGGATCTCTCTCCTTCTCAGTCTATCCCACTCTTCCCCTCTCTCTTTCTATCTCCCGGCTTCCGTAACTTCCTCCTTTCCGTGTAAATAAACGCGCAGCAAATGGCACGCGCTCGCGGGGCCCCGTCTTTTTAACAACGATCGCGGCTCACGTCGATCTTTCGACACCGCGATCGATGTCTGTAATCGGATTTTGAAACGTCCGCAAGCTTTTAGGCTTTCGTGGTTATTCCTTTAAGCGATTCGCACAATTTTAACACGTTCGTCGGCCAGCGTAATTCGGCTAAGTTTCCCGCGGGCCCAAATTTGACTGTCGGTACGCAGAACGGTATAATGTGTTTTTAATATTTTTATGTTGTATATCCTATATAATGTATAATAACCTATATTTAATTAACTATAATAAGAAGAGCGTCGCCCATATTTGAGTGACGGGGCCCCCACGGAAGCATAACAGAACGGGTTCCATGGAAATCACCGACACAAATTTCCCCGACACGGTTTTCACCGATTCCAGATTTGACCGACAACTACTTTGGCCGACAACGTCTTTAACCGGAAACGACTTTGATCGACAACGAATTTGATCTACAACGATTTTGAACGACAACGATTTTAGATTCGTTGTGGGTCAAAATCGTTACCGATTAAATTCGTCGTCTGTCAAAATCGTTGGCGATTAAAGGCGTTGTTGATCAAATTTAGTGTCGGTGATTTCCATGGGACCCTAACCGAACGTGTTAAGTGTGTTCGACATCTGGATGATCGTCTAGTGAATTCTGGGTCATTTCGATCCAACGCCGTTGCGAGAAATATATTGCCAATGCATTCGCGTTAATGAATACCTGCTCCAGAGTGACAGCGACAATGCAAATTTTAATTCAGAATGTTACTAGTAGACTGCGGATCGTTATGTAAATTAAAAATGTTTTGCGTTGATTGTGGGAAACAGGAATAACATAAGCACTGATTTCATCCCTAAACGACTTGGTTACATTAAGGGCAACGTTAGAAGATTCTTGGATTTTTTCAATCTTGGTGCGGTTTCTTTTTTAACCCGCGTACACTGGTTCATTTTGATCAACCACCGTAGTTCTCGGAAGGTTCGTACTTCGCGGGATAATTGTTCTGGTGCGAAGCCAATCACGTGTGCGAGAAGACACGTGAGGATTGTGAGAAACGGAAAGCGAGCGGCACGTGTCTCATTTCAATCGTTAGACTGTCGATCTCTACGCAAACATTTTTCAACGTTTCACGTTGTCGATTGTTCGACATGTATCTTTTCTAGTCGACGTCCGTAAACAATTCAGATGCGGTCAGTTTTTTCCAAATTTTGTACCATTCATAGAACAGCCTGGAGATCTTTCGATCTGGAATTCGACCTGGAATTGTTCGAACTTCGTTAATTAACCCTCATCCGTCCCTCGTGTCAATTTGACACAGTTATTTGTTTGTACGTGTGTTCGAAACTTCATGACTTTAATATTTTTAATGAGAAACCCATAACCGACAAAATACAAGATGTAAATATTAACTAATAACTAAGATTTTAATTTCTTCTCGGCCCCATGGTTCGATCATTATGTTACATTACTGTAATTTTTATACAATTGCTTATTCCTTAGCGATATACATCGGTGGTTCACCAAATGTGACCGGTGTTGATGATAAATATCCTGTTGCACATAGTTAGCGGGTTATTTCTAACTTACGTGATGTCACCCATAAAAGGAAAGGAACGTTTCGTCCTAGACCCGTAAATGTTAACTTATTAATTTTGATAAAAAAAAAACATCGAAAAATAACTGTTCACCTTGCTATTTTAACTATTTCTTCTATCACTGTGTCGAATTTGACACCACAGGAGAGATTCGGTTCCTGAAACGAGGAACGGATTGAGGGTTAACTTGTAACATTCGTTTTCGAGAAGTTTTGTTCGACTTTAGAATTGTTCGAACCTCGATCGTTTATTATACGGACGGCATTCGTTTGGTAGCGCGCGGATCGATCGGCTCTCGTAAATAGGGAGACGCGCGAACGTGTTCCATTGACACACGGCCAGTAGTAGGAGTCATTCATGGTCAGACAAGCGTAGGAAGGACTAAATTGGATTCGCATTGGCTCGCGTAGTACGCGAGAGCGTGGTTGCGGCTGCCGCGTCGCGTATTGAAATTCTGGAGGCGCGCACCGACCGCGTCCATTATGTATCATTTGAAAATTTCCACGGCGATCCGTACACCGCGCGGCTGCTTCTGCGTCTGTGTTGCTCGCGTGCTCTGTAGAAACCGGAGATGGGAAGGTTCGTCGAGGCCGATAAATGGCCGCCGAACAACGGTCTCTCGCGAAATGCCGCTGAATCGTCCAAGGTAATTAACCCTGAGACGGATGACTGATTGCCCCTCTGACCGTGCCGCAACGCGCCGTGAGTCAGGGGAACACGTTCGTTAGCTTCGATTCACGGTTCGAGGCATTACCATAACTAACGGAAAAGCCGTTTTCCCGAGGGAAACCTGGACCAGCAACCTTACATCCTTTTCTTTTCGCGCGATCCGTTTCTTTCGAATTTTCTCGGCATCTTGATCGTTCATTTACACTTCGGACATTCGCATCAATCTTTCTTCACACTTTTTAAAGGTCCATAGCTTCCTAATATTAGAAAAAAACATTTTAACAGAGAATATAATAAAAGCTGTTGCGTAGAACTCTTTTACGCAGAGCTATATTGAAAACTAGCTTTTCCCCGCTGCTTCGCTCGCACAGGAAACTGTTTAATGCCCTCGAAAATTGATATTGTTTCTGCATAATACCTTCCAACCCCCCATTCACCCCATTTAGATTGTATAAATGAGCATTAAGACCAAGTATCAAGCAAATCCGACCACAAATAAAATATTTCTCATACAAACGTTGCAACCTCTTTTCACCCCCTTAGGGGTTGAATTTTTTAAAACGCTGAAATAGGTGTTAGGTTTTTATTAATTATATCAAAGAGCATTAAGACCAAGTTTCAAGCAAATCGGATCGCAAACAAAATATTTTTCATACAAACGTTGCAACCCCTTTTCACCCCCTTAGGGGTTGAATTTTGTAGAATGCTGAAATAGGTGTTTGATTAATTATATCAAAGAGCATTAAGACCAAGTTTCAAGCAAAACGGACCGCGAACAAAATATTCCTCATGCAAACGTTGCAACCCCTTTTCACCCCCTTAGGGGCTGAATTTCGAAATATCCTTTCTCATCCCTTGTATATACCATAAAGGAAACCTCTGTTCAAAATTTCAGCTTTCTAGGTCCAAGGGTTTAGCCTGGCCGTTGATAGGTGAATAAGTCAGGACATCATTTTTATATATAGAGATTTAAGAAATACAAATTATACACACTCTGAAAATTTCATCAGTCATTTTAGACATATCATTGATATTGTCGAAAAGCGACAGCAATTTCGATCATAATTTAACAAATATTTTGAATCAATGTACTTCTAAAATGATTATTGAAAAATTATTGAGTTTCTGTACAGCTGATTGAAAATCCTATTAATAGTCTGGCGATAGACAACCAGTTAAATAAACGTGCGTTACGCGCGTAATAGGCGAACGCAGTGTGAAATTCGTGGGGCAGTGAACGTGTTAACGACCCGCTAGAAATAAAGCGGATCGTTGGCAAGGGGGGGCCGTGGAGTCCTTATTGATATTCTCCGAGGCAGTCGATTAGCATCGGATCTATGGTCACCGAGAATAGAATTAGAGAAGGAGAGAGAGAGAAAGAGACAGATAAAGAGTACGAACGAATAAGAAAGAAAGAAAATAAGAAAGACAGATTACTACCGAGGGCAGGCGCTTTCCTCTTGACTTTGCGGGTCCAAACCTCGAAGCAGTCCTCGAGCGCGAGGTTCCAGTGTTTGTCGAAGGCAGCCACGTATGCCTCCACGTGTCCCCTTATGCCGCTCGCGTTCCTGGTGTGGACCTTCGGCACAAAGGACGAGCGATTATTCCTTTTAAATCGTGGCGAGTCTCGCAGTCGCACACCACACCGTTCGACCATCGACAGTAGCAAAAGCAAGAGCGAATCAACAAGCGAATAGCTATAGCGTCCGGGCAACCGTTCCAGGTAAAGCGTTCTCGCGAGAGAAGAACGGGAGCCGAGACACCGGCGGCGTCGGCAACAACGATCTTCTCTCCTCTCCTTCGTGTCCCGACCTCTCGAAAATAAGCACGCAGGTAGCACACGCATCCCCTCGATCCTCCTATTTCAGATCGTACGTGTTCGTACTCGCGATCGCGTCGCGCGTAATACTGCGAAAGTACAGAAGAAGCAGTTGCACGTCATCCACGTGTGCTGATGCTGCCGCCGCCGCTGGTTCCTCCGTGGTGTGCTGTCGTTGATCGATGACTCCGGGCGAGCAGGGAGAGAGAGAGAGAGAGAGGAGCGGGCAATTTTTTGCACGCAACCCGCCAGCGACACATGCATAATTTGTACGGGCTAATTGTACGGTTTTTGCGACGCGAGGCGGACCAACGGGAGAAAGGAGAAGAGAAGCCATTAGCGGTCGGCGATCGCGACAAATTGCAGACGCGCGTCTCCCCTCTCCACGTTGTCTCTCGATTCTCTCGTTCTTCGACTCTCCCGAGAGAATCTCGCACCCTTTTGTCCTCCAAAAATACCCTCCCCCCTCCCCGCGATCGATCGCGACCCTTTTCGAAAGACTTTACCCACGGATCTTCCGTTTTCTGTACCCCGTTGTCGCCGGTACAACAACCGAAGAGAATGCCTTTTTCTCGCTTGTTCTTTTCTTGTTAGTCGAAGAAAGCGGGGCCGGGTCGCGATAGCCGGTGCCGCTCACGCGATACTCTGTCCATTTTCCGCACGACAGTCGCGTTAATGACGGTACGCGCGACCGTGTCTACGAGAAAACGAGCGCGAGCCTGTTGTTTGTCGCGCAGATACCACGCGAGACAAGATAGCCGACTGATACGCGGAAGTGCAGCCCGTGGCAAGGCCCCCTTCAATGCCTTTCGCACTGATATACACCCGGCTTTGTCGCAATGAAAACTAATTGCGTGACTACGACTCTGTGACTCGGGCCTCTCCTTCCTATCCGGCCTTCTCTCGACAGCGCCGTCTCTCTCTTTCTCGAGATATTTTCTTATCTCTTTCTCTCTCTCTCTCGTTTGTTCGGATCGAGCCTATCGATCCCGAAAGAATTAGGCTTTTATTCCTCACTAGCTGACCCGACAGACGTTGTCCTGTACAATTTGAATAAATTTGTTTGTGAAGCAATTTCAATTTGAATCTTGAAATTCAATTCGTTGACATCAATGTTTTTCTTATTGGGTACCAATAATACTTGCACCGTTTCAAACATTATGATGTTTGCTGTTTGTCCGAATTTGCCTACTTTCCTTTGTGATTGTCTCGAATTTTTTTTATTTCTGAAAGCTTTTCCAGAACTATAACGAACAAAACAAAAAAAGAATTATGCATATCCATCGTTCGAATCGTGAGTTATGGTCTTGAGTTCATACAAAAATCTCATTAAAAAAAAACACTTTCATTTTTTCCCGAATTTTCCATTTTTCTGGGCAACTTTTCCAATTTTTCTTTCCCTAAAAACCTGATTCGGACTACAACGAACATTAAAAAAGAAAATTAGCCAAATCGATCCAGCCGTTCTCACGTGATGTCGTGACCAACGAACAGCATTTCATTTTTATTATATAGAAGATCTTCGTGTTCTCGGATCGGAGTAGTTCCAGCATTCATCATTTTGTTGGTTTAATGAAGACAGCTTTCATCGGACGTTTGTATAGTTCTACTTGAACAGTACAAGAAAACTGTCCGAAACATAGTTCATCGAAAATTATAACTCTTTCGGTAGCCGTCTTCCTTTTCATTATCTTTATTCCTCTTTGCATTCTTAATAAGGTATTTTTAACACCAGAACTACCGAGCACTAAACGCAGTTGGCATACATTGCCTTCTAATAACGATAATATGGCATTTATTTAGATTTCGTACAGGCGATATTTAAATATGTACTTCAATAGAGAAGTTCACTAAAAAAATTTCTCAAAAAAAATCATATTTATACTTTGAATATTTCTAATCGAAAAGAATTCGCATCAGTCATTTTGAATGGTCCGGTAGTTCTAATGTTAAGGCCGTTTCTCAACGAATGTTTTTCACGTAAACTATTGAACATATTTGGTGGTGTTTGGAGTGCCTGTACGATTTTGTTTCAAGTAAAAATGACAGGTATACGTCGATTAGCAAGCCAATCGGCGAAACGCGCGGAATCCTTGCTTTTTCGATTGGTTTTGCACTCTCGCGCGCGAATGATTATTGAAACGAAAGGACAGTTTCGCGTTCGGGCAGTTCGAAAGCGTTCGTCAAGGTTTCGAAACGCTTTTCCAAGCCTTGTACGATCGTCATTGGGCCTCGGTGCGTGTGTCATAGTGATCGAGCGGAGGGAAAGACACCGCGGGGAGCCGGCTAGAGTCGATTCTAGGAGTCCTCAAGATTCCTCGGAGGCATATATCCTTGCTGGTCCGGCAGGATCCGTCGATTAACCGCGAAGGACGACCGCGTCGCCTGCTCGCTTGCGTTCCGAGATTCGCTGAATCGCTGGTCCAAGGATCCCGCCGATCACCGTCGACGAAAACCATGATCCAACTGCGAATAGAATCTCGAGATCGCGGCATCGGGAATTTCCTCGTTTACGATTCGCCACTCGTGTTTCTATCTCTTAAGACGGAGTATCTTCCTTTTTACTTTCAAAAATACAATTTTTCTTAAGCGTACGTGTTGGAAAATATGTGTGCAAAATATCTTTGAATCAAAAATTACTTGTAATTTCCTCCTGTTTCTTAAAACAGGAGCCAAATAAAATTGTCAATCTCCTTTTAATAATTTCAATAGACCAGAAATAATCATTTCAATTTGAAATTCCACCTACTAATGTTTCCCATAATATTCTATTTTGTCAAAGAATTTTATGTACTTACGGCGAAAATGAGTGGGAAAATTTGAAGAAATAGCGGGTAGATTGAAGATTCGTTATGAAGATTTGAAGAATGCAACCCTGTGTCACTGGCTCTATATATAAAGCTCTACAACTGATTAAATAAATTATAAATCAACATTGAGTCTCGCGTTGCAACGAAGTCACTGGTTTATTGTACGAACTCTGCCGATATTCCTTTCGCGCAATCGATCACTCGAATCGCGCCGGTGTCCTCCCGGCAGTCGCGCGACGAGGCCGGGAAAATAATAATAATAACGCAAACAATCCGTAACGAGCGTCGACGAGCAATAAACAAGCTGCTGGACAACGGGAATAGGAGAGTCGTGTAATGACGATCGTCGATTCCCATCAGGCGCGTCGCATCTGTCGATCTTCTCCTTTTTTTTTTCCTCGCGTTCGTCGTTACGCAACCGTTCATTATCGGCGTCGCGTTACGTCCGATACGCGTCGAAATCAAGCGGATCGATCGATCGAAACGATTCACGGATCGTCCTCGCTTTCTTCGTCGGTTCGACGGAACGCGACGATCGAAGGACGATCGATAAAATCATTTTTCCGGATGGCGCGCGGCTCATGTCGCCGAAGGCCACGGATTAGGATCTACGTCGGACGCGTTGCTTCGCGAAGAGCCGCCTTAACGCGACTCGCTCCGATGAAACTCAATGAAAGTAATTAGCCGAGCGAAAGGAGTTTAATTAGGAACCAGATCCCGCCTCGTTGAGAACGCCGCTCGCTTCCGCAGGAAGATCAATTGTATCAATTTAATGATTAGCTTTTTCTCTCGCGGGCCGACGAACCAACGCTGACAATCGAGTTAACCCATTTGCGTTCGCTAGGAAGAATCGAAAGTGAAACCAATTCAATTTCAACATTTTTCTCGTCTGATACACAATGCTCTTTGCCTCGAACACTATTGTACGAGCGAGAGATTTCGTATATGTGTGAATCGTGTGTTTGTACGTAAATGTTGTGTTTAATCAATAAACAGAGACTGAACGTGTTCCAGAAAATTCGTTGCAAAAGATATAAAAGGATGCGTTCACACGGCGGCGTTACTTTTTTTCTATAAACGCGAATACGTCAAGATCAATAAAATACGATACGTAATTAATATATGTTCTCGGCGCACAGATTCGATCAATGATAAACAATTTTATTAACAAAGCTTTGTTAAAAAATTGTTTATCATTGACCGAATCTGTGCGCCGAGAACATATATTAATTATATATTATAAAATACGATAACGGAATTACGATTTAAGAACTAAATGTTTATTAAGTGCTTGTTAAATTAAATATATGTCGCGTGCTTTTCTTTTCTAATAAATTAATTGTTCAACGTTTCGTATCTTACACTATTTCGTCAAACTTCAGATCTCTACCCCATCGTTAAGGGTGAATAGCCTGAACACAGTGAGTCAGTAGCGAGTATATAAATGAACGATCTTACATAACTAAAGTAATGTGCTGATTTATGTGAATGAAATTATAATTTGGTTAAATTTTTCACGTTGAACTGCATTTATTATCACATCCCCGATCGGTTATTATTGTATAATTTTGAAATATCTATGGTACATGGCTAAACACTTTTTAATGAAACCTTCAATAGCAACAGCAATTTTCGTTGTGAACCAACAAGTCACCCTCATTAATCTCATATAATAATTTCATTTAACCCTCATCCACACGGGTTGTTCAACCTAGAGCCTCGCGAGAAATTAGAGGAAATCACTGGAATTGAATGAGTTTGCAAGGTGGTTCAGGATTGCTCAAAAATGGCTTCTCTTTGTGGGAGATTCGATAGAATGGACGGTAGCAGGATAATAAGCTGAGATCTTGAGTAAAACGTTTGATCGAACAGTAAATCTATATTCCCAATAAACAAATATAATGAACACACCGAACTTCTCGCTCGCACGATAACAAATTAAAACCCGAATACACTAATAGCCCAAATTACAAAAAAAATAACAAAATGTGACACTAAACGCACGGATTCGCAAATGATCGGAAGCTCCAGAGTATGCCTCGCTCGACCTAACGCGTGCTATTCGATCTACGTCTGATAATCGAGTGTGTCCTCTGCGGTAACGCACGAGCACACGTCGATCACGAGATGACCTTACAAGTTACCTGTACGGCTCCCAAACGTGTCCATTTGCTTACATTTTAAAACGTCTCTAACGGCAAACGTACAAGGTGTCTACCAAACAAAACAATTCTTGCTCATCGAGAGTTCCGTATCAACCGTTACGTTCGTGTCACACGATTACATAATGTGTCTAACACGGGTAATTTTTTGTACTATTCTAAATGAATTTGAAATAGGTATCCGGGTACCACGTCGTGTGGATGAGGGTTAAGATTGTAATGTAAAAGAAAATTTCTGTGCTTTCGTTTGGTGCAGCAGAATTATTGAAAATCCTATTAATAGGCTTCCGGTAGGCAATGTGTTAAGCTGATTAAATCGTATCATCGTGTATCCAAATATACAGAACTGTTGACAGCTTTCCCCAAGCATATAAGCAGGTACTAACTAATCGAGCAGCGTTTCGAAGCGGTTGTAAAAAGATCTGTGAATAGTCGAAGCGCGGGGAGCCGTGGGTAGAAAAATCGGTTTCCTGATCGCTACAGGTGTCGAGCCGATTGTCTCCCCTTTTTAGGACACCTGCCCGGTCGCTTCTCACCGCGACTTCCTGCTTCCGACTCGGTCTCCCGATCTTCTGGAAGAAAGATCGCTGCTAATTATGGCAGTGGGAAGTCGGAAGGCAACGGCGACGGTGCCAGGAAGCCGGTGTTTTTCATCGCGGCCCGAGATTCGCCGGGACGAACCCATTCGCCGATTTCTCTTGGCTCTCTGCGCGATGACTACGGCAATCGGACAGAGAGAAAAGCAATCGCGAAACTGTGCGAGCGAAGACCTTGCTCGTTGATTTATTTTCCAGCCGCGAGAAAAACGCGAACCGTGGCGATCTTTGTCGGCCTGCCGATACGATCCAGAAACGTCTTCGCGTGATTTCATCGGATCGCCGAGCTGACTCATACGCGATGTTTCCTACTCGAGAGAGGAGAATGCTGATGCGAATTGCTCGCCGTGTTGCCGATGATAGGCTTGTGTCCTGCCAAGCTTTCTCGTTGCGCAATTTCGTAAACGATCCGCACCGTTTCGACCTACCAGGACTCGCAACTTAATGAAACTTTCGTGGAGGATAGTTCTTAGAAGAATATTCGACGTGCATTTATTTTTACCTGAGGAAATGTTATTAGTTTAGTTTTGCCAAGAGAATCATCTCTTGTCCGCTCGTTGGGAACAGCTTCTCCCATCTTCATTGTTAGATCGTTCGATTAAATACAACATCTCCTTTGGGAAATGCTAAAACAATTTCACAAAGGAAAGTCGCAGACTCCTCGAACTCCTAAAATTCATTTGACCAGCGTACTGCGATCTTCGAACATCCGTAGCTTCATTTTCTTAAGAACTCGAACAGATCCTTTCGCAGACGCGAGCTTCGATCCTTATCAATTTCTTTTTGAAACTTCGATATTTTCTCGAGAAACCTCAAAACTTTCCAAATGAATTGCAGGGAACAGAAACTCCATAAAAATATAATCTTTTAAAATAACATTCTTCAATTCATTGAATGTATTCGTAGTTGTGTGTAAGAAATGGTACATAGTAAATATTGTATAATGAATGAGGGATGAAAGTATCGAAAGTATAAAGACACTGTTGAATATCAAAAAAAAAGAAATGTTGGTTATAGGACAGGGGGGTTAAGAAAGTGCAAGAAAAAGAAAAATTGATTTGTTGGAGATTCCAGGCCAAAGGATCCTTATCAATTTCTTTTTGAAACTTCGACATTTTCTCGAGTAACCTCAAAACTTTCCAAATGAATTGCAGGGAACAGAAATTTCATAAAAATGTAATCTTTTAAAATAACATTCTTCAATGCATTGAATGTATTCGTAGTTGTGTATAAGAAATGGTATATAATAAATGTTGTATAATAAATAAATGCATGAAATCTGCAGTCTAGTGATCACAGATTGATTCAAGGGATGAAAGTATCGAAACTATAAAGACACTGTTGAATATCCAAAAAGAAAATGTTGGTCGTAGGACATGGGGGTTAAGAAAATGCATGAGAAAGAAAAATCGATTTGTTGGAGATTCCAGGCCAAAGGATCCTTATCAATTTCTTTTTGAAACTTCGACATTTTCTCGAGTAACCTCAAAACTTTCCAAATGAATTGCAGGGAACAGAAACTCCATAAAAATGTAATCTTTTAAAATAACATTCTTCAATTCATTGAATGTATTCGTAGTTCTGTATAAGAAATGGTACATAGTAAATGTTGTATAATAAATAAATGCATGAAATCCGCAGTCCAGTGATCACAGATTGATTCGAGGGATGAAAGTATCGAAAGTATAAAGACACTGTTGAATATCCAAAAAAAGAAATGTTGGTTGTAGGACACGGGGGTTAAGAAAATGCAAGAGAAAGAAAAATCGATTTGTTGGAGATTCCAGGCCAAAGGATCCCCTTAAGTACGACAGCGAGCATGATCGCGGCCCTCCCCTAAGCGAAGATAGCCTTCGGGAAGGAGTCGGGCATCGATTCGCTGGAGCCAAAACATTTTCCACGCTGCAGGGAACGCGTCACCCTCCTCTGACATAAAGCGTTTGCACTACTACCCGAATTTCGGGGGATGCGATCGCATCGACGTCGGAGCTCCTCCATATTCCTCTCGAGGCCAGAGAGGAGAGGAACGAAGAGGGTGGAAGAGGGTGGAAGAAAGCAGCGTTTCCCGGCGAGTGGCCCTTCCCGAAATGGGCTTTTCAAGGCTTGCGCGAGCGAGTAGAGCTAGCCTTTTTTTCGGACCGGCTCGACCCTTCGAGACGAAGAAAGGGGACGATCAGGGGCGTATCAAGGGCGAGAAGGGCCTCGGCTGTCTCCATGGAGACGAGTGTGTTGACCCGAACAGTTAGCCGCCTCTTTTGCTCCCTCCGTGCTCTACAGGGTGGTCCACCCCGAGCTAGCCACCTAAATGTCTCCTTCGCTCGTGACGGTATTAGTTTTGCATATAACACTAACTCTCCGCATCGATCGGGAGACTCGCCACCCAAATACTGATTTATTTCTCCGTTTAACCCCAGAACATCATCTTACGACGTTACCTCATCGAATCTTCATTTTTCGTCTTCTTCCTCGCGTGTTGAAATATTAACTGTACTTTGTTCTACTTTTCAATTATTTACTCCTCATATTGAACACGTCTTGTCGAGAGTAGGATATATTTCTATCGCCTAGAAATATAATCAATAAATTCGCGAGGGATACGAATCAATTCCTACAGCTAAAATAGTTTCTCACCTTCTAATTTCTGATTTGAACTCCTTGATCTCCCAATTTACGTATACATCAATTTGTCCTGCACTGTAAACATTCCACTGGGTTTCTTTCACCCACCAAATATAAATCGTACAAGTTTAGGGTTATAAAATTAAAAATTCTTAACGTCTAGTTTACGTATCGCAATATTTTTAATTTATGAATGTTGAGCTTGTGAAGATGCATCCACGAGGAATTAAATTAATTAGGCATGTGTTGTAAAACGATTGGCTAAAAATTTGGATGGGGACACATTCGTGTTGCTTTTATAAGTATTCAGTTTAGACTTCTTGATATCATTGAAATCAAAGGCGAAGTTTATACGCCCGCCTCCAGGAGGACCACCCTGTATAGTACACCTTCCGGACCTTTCGTTCACCTTCGAAGGGCTGCTTTGCTGATACCGATGCCCGCACGTGTCTTTCTCTGTTATTCTCCGTCGCGGAAGTGTGTCAGCCGGGTGTGCGTGTGCGTACGCGTACAACACCACGGGTCAGGCAGAAATGGGTGACGTGTGGGTGTTTACGGTGCCGGGTTCGGGTTCAGGACAACCCTCGAATTCGCTGTCCCTGTCTCGCGAAGAACAACGAGTCGAGACACACCGGCAATTGTCTCCTCGCCTTTTGTTTTCGAGGCAGTGCTTTCTCCCTCTCTCCTCTTCGCCTTCGTCACCGATCCGACACAGTCGCTAGTACGAGGGTGCTTCCCTTTTTCGTCTAGAGAATCCTGATCATCGAACTCTCTCGCTCGGGCCACAACTGTCCCTTCGCGATCAACAATAAATCATCGTCCCTGTAAATTCCAGAAACTGTCCAGCAAGCTTTCTGTACTTCCATGTACACGATCGAGCTTTCATCTGATTTCGTAGTCAATAATGCTTAAAGCTGTATAAATGAAAATTCTTCTTTATCGTGTAAATGCTTCCATTAAAAATCTCACACATTTATTTATTCAAGCACGTATAATGAAGATCGAATAAAATCTAGAAAAATTGTCTCTTTCATATAAAATTTCAATACAATAGAACCTCGCAGCTTAAATCAGTAACGATTCAGTCCAGCATTGTAATATAAGTGGTCTATTATACACTAATGTTTCCCTGTTTACATCGGCTAATGGAGGTTCTACTGTATCTGCTGCTTCTATAGAAATTCTATGGGGAGGTACCTTGACTCGTGTCCGATTCTCCATGTACTCGTAGAGCAGACCGAGTGGTCCGATGGCGTTCTGCATTTTCGAGAGGACATTCCTCCCTTCTAGGATCCAACTTCGTCCGTACTTTGTGCTGGCGATGGGTTCTGCAAATAGATGAAAAAAAAACAAACCGCTGACTAAACAATGGATTAAAAATTGTGGGATAAAAATGGATCGTTGTCGAACCGCGACGAAACAACGGAGAAAGAGCAGGGTATAGATCATCGTCGGAATAAAGAGCGTGGGGTGGTTGAATTCGCCTAGGAGCAAAGATAGTTATCGTTCTAACGAGTGGACGCGGATCGGGCTTTATCCTGGCAGATTTTTCCAGGCGGCGATAACGGCCTGCTAATAAGAATTTATGTGGCTCTCGCGCCTCGTCGGTTCGCCGACAAATCATCGTTCATCCTTGCGCGGAGCGTGCAGAGGAGCGGCCCGATAGCATCGTGCTTCCAGCTCGGCTCTTTTTGCTCTTCCACGGTATCTAACTATCCCACTAGCGACGTCCGGTCGCTCAAATCGCCAAAACGTGGACGAAACTTTGAAAATTTCATTTTCCATTTTCACTTTGAAAGTGTTCGATTTCTGCGTAAACACAGAAATTCAGTTAACTTAAAGTTTCTCTGCCGATAATCCTCAGTTCAATTGTGACCGGCCGGCAGCCCCTGGTCCCCGATTTATTTTTAGGTTATTATTATGGTTTATTCCTTTCGGTCCCAGAAGAAGCACGTTTTGCCTGTCGGCAATATATTGGGGAATCCCTACAAAGGCTACCGAAAGTAATAACCGTACACATCTGCAAAGTTAGTCTTCTTAGCGAGCTGGAAGCGAACATCACTGCACTCGAGCAGACCGCGTCTCTCGTTTATTTGAATCCCTGTAATTTCTGTTCTGTTCTATATGAAATTTACATTTACTCAATATCCTTCAATAGAAAGACGTCGTTTGGTTATCCATAGCAATCTAAACGAATGCTTCGATAATGATAAGAACATTGTCCAAGTTCTCCTATTTCTAAGATCCACGCATATGTAGCATATTCTCTAATTTTAGTGGCAACAACTGCGAACTGACTTCCTCACGATGTATTTATAACTATGTCTACTTAGAAGAATTCGACTTTGTATACAATTGATACAATTGTCGAAAGAAATGTTAAATTATAAAGCACAGGTGTTTAGCAATATTAGCTATCATAGCGCTACTTAACCCATTCAATGTTAATAATTAGCAAAAAATTCTGAAAAAAAATCTGAAATATAGAGTGTATCTATATCTTTGGTTTGCCGTTTATCCCATGTCGATATCATATCTCGTTTTAGAGCAAATTGCATTTAAGTGCGGGGGAATTTACCCCAATATCACCCTTATCGGTAGGGGTAGACATTTGAAATTGTACACAATATTTTTTTAGACATAAAACGATGTTTTAAGACAGGAATCAGGAAAATGGGAGCCTAGACCCTTTAGAGCGTCTTGTCCTGAGTGTCAAGATTTTATTTGAAAGAAAACATGAAATTTCACAAAATCTAACAATATTAATTCCTTATCATCATATCATCCTTCCTAATAATTCCTAACCCTAGGCAACAAACTGATTCCCTAACCAATTGCAAACAATCTAAACCCGCTAACTATATGCAACAGGATATTTATCATCAACACCAGTCACATTTAGTGAACCACCGATGTATATCGCTGAGGAATAAGCAATTGTATAGAAATTACAGTAATGTAACATAACGATCGAACCATGGCACCGAGAAGAAATTAAAAATCTTAGTTATTGAAACATTTACGATCGAGAATTAAATATCTAAACAATCTTGGTACTTACGTTTACTACGAGATATCTCGTACTTGGTAGTGAATGGGTTAAATTTAAGCTTAGTAATTATAGCGCAAGGTGTTAAAGCTTATAGCGAAGGGTTCGAATAAAAAACAAAGGGTTCGGATCGAAAGCGAGGCGAGCTGAAGGGTTAGAAAGCCCAGTGGCGACGGTCGAGGAGAAGGAATAGAAAGGCAGCGAGTGGTTTCGATGCATCAACGATGCATCAGTGGTCGCCGCTTATAAATATTTGATTACGATAGATTACCTTTCGGTCTGGAGAAGGCGCACACGCGAACGTCGCCGCTTAATTTTCTCCCGGCAGACGAATCGCCGTTAACTACAGTCGCGACAGCGAAAGTATTCGTCGTCTACGAACGTGATTATTGTGTCTCGAATTTGAAGTGGGAAAGGGGGTCTGTGTACAGTAGATTCGGCCCTGCGTTGGCCGACGCGGAGCAGAGCGGAGCGGAAAGAGGAACGGGCGCGGAGTTACGTAAAGGTTGCCTATGCACGCGGTGCACACGAGTGCACTCGTTTCGCTGGTGTGCAACGGCGCGCGCGAACGACGCCGGCCAAGTTGCACTGCGTCGTCCAGTGGGCTCGGGCACTTATAGCTTTTCCAAAACTTCCAGATCCCCTTCGGACGAATCGACAAACACATCTGACGAATTTTATTGCATCCGCGATTCTCTGACAAAACTGTGCAGACAACGGTGAAAAGAGAAATTTTCGAAACAACTAATTTCTTAGAGCCAAAAATTCCAAGCCCTCGTCAAACGAATCATTGAAAACGAAAACTTGCATCGACCTAATCATTAGGTTTGATGAATTTCTGACAAAAACAAATGGGTGCAAATCGAAGGAGACAGGAATATGAAAAGAATGTAAAATATCGATGTATTGTATCCAGCTTATGAAAGTTATTGCGAAAAGAATTTTGATTTGTCCCATAAAGAATTCCAGTCGTCTGATCCTGATTCTTGTTCTGACAATGATCCAGGTGATCGCGAACGACGACGGTGAGTCTGTTGCTTTCGATGATCTCGCGAGTGGTCGCAGCAGGTCGATCGAAGTCGAGACGAGTTCGAGTTCGAGTCGACGGTCGACGCTCGCGGCGGTGGATCGGGATTCGACGTTGGCAATTAGCTTTCTCCGATAACTTTCATCCACCTTAAGGTGCACTCGGCTGCGCTCCGTGGTGGTCGCTCTTGCTCGCTCGTGTTCACGCTCTTGCTCTCACTCTGGCTGTTGCTGGCTCGCTCGCTCGCTTCTTTTCCACCTTTCTTTCTATCTTTCCGCGTGCGCGGCGCGCTCGCGCCACTTTCACTATCGTCGCGATCCAATTCCACTCCGGCGTCGAGGCGACTGCTCTAAGCCAGCCGAGAGGGGCCTAAGCGCGGAGAATTTTTCGACGACGAGCGCCTGCTCGGCCGGCAGCAACGCGCGCGCGAGAGATTTCTAAAAATAAAAAGGCGAGTGAAGCCACCCGGCGGTTCGACACAGAGGAGAGAACCTCTGAACACGCTTTAGAGCTGGCTCCGGCGAGCTGGCTCCGGCTGGCGAGCCTCGTAATCCGGTAAAAATACGTGCCCCCGTCTAGAGACCCGCCGTGAGGAACCTCCACCGGTTTTCGAAGGGTACAGACTCGCTCGGACTCGCCCCCTCTTTCCATCTTCTCCTCCTCTACGCTTCGTTTCTGTCCGCTTCTCTCCGCGCGCCGGTGAAATTAGAAATTGCTTCGTTCGCCGTGCACACGCGTGACTAATCAAGGCGACGCGCCTGCCGATCGCAACCGCGGCCCGTTCCTTCGTCGATACGCGAGCTGATCGAACGCTTCTCTCCGACGCAGACTCCTCCCCGATGCAATGGAACTTCATTTATCGAACCGTTCGGCTGTTGACCGATCCTCAAGGGCTGTCTCATTGTCCGCAGTCAATCATTTTTGGGTTAGGACGTCATTACACTGCGGATCTTTTTGCGAAATAAAAGTTGTCTGCTTCGATTACAAGAAATAGAAACTGAATTCAATGTTTTTCTTACCTTAACACTAGAACTACCGGACAAGTCAAAGTGACTAGTGCGAACTGTTTTCGATTCGAAGTATTAAAAGTATAAATATGTTTTTTCAAGAAATTTCTTTAGACAACTTTTCTGTTGGAGTACATATTTAAATAAAACTTGCACGAAATCGAATTAAATGTTATATTGTCGATATTATAAGGTTATTGTAATCATTTTGAAACGTTCTTCGTTGTTCGTGATTTGCTGAAAAAGGAAAGAATTCATATCTATCTGCATGTTCTTCACTACCTGTACATTAACAAAACCAATATAGAGTTTCATCTCGGTTTAAAGAAAATTAATTTATTAGACCAAAGGGTTGATAGAGAAGTGTTGGATTTACCGACGTTTTCAAAATCGAAGGCAGTATAAGGGCTGCAAGCAGATGTGTCGTAAGAGGGTCTTACCTGGAAAAAATCCCGACGCACCAGGCTAAGCAGTAAAAATTAGAAAAACGCACTGTAGCGTGTAGACAAGGACCCTGTATCCTTGTTCTATGGTTTTGGTTTTTGGGCTTGCTTTGCTGTGGACATTTTTCTCAAGTCAGTCTGCTGCAGATCCTCTTCAAGGAAAGACGTTTCGTTCCGAGCCGTTAAATAAAGTCTTGTTTCTCAAACATTAACTCTGACTGAGGTATTCAATTATCGATCGTAAATGTTTTTGATAACTCAGATTGTAATTTCTTATCGGCGCCCTGGTTCGATCATTATGTTACATACCGTAATTTTTATAAAAATGCTTATTCCTCAGCGATATACATCGGTGGTTCACTAAGTGTGAACAGGTGTTGATGATAAATATCCTGTTGCATACAGTTAGCGGGTTATTTCTAACTTATGTGATGACACCCATAAAAGGAAAGGAACGTTTCGTCCTAGATTAACTATGACTTAGTTTTATTGGCACCCCATTTCCAACAAGAATAAATCATACATTGATATGTTGAATTTTGTTAAAATTCCAACAATTTTGTATTTCATCTACTCACAATCAGTTTTACTATAAAAGCATAAAGATCTAGCAGTCTAGACATCACACATCCACGCTATCAATGTATCCTGGATCAAACATCTCCAGGATAGTCATCATTGTGCCTCTTCAATATTTTCCACGGTTCTTATCAAATGTAAAATAAGGGATGAGTTTGAAATGAGAGCTCGAAATTGGAAGTACGAGTTCAAGTCGGATGTCAAGTTGTCTACCATACTTGTTTCTATGAACGCACCACCTGGAAAGTCGGTTCATGGACTGGGACACGTGAAACTTGGTCGCGTCGCAGCTAATTATCTGAATCGAGTTATAGATCGGGGGAAGGGTGGGAAGCAACGAAAAGAAAGTTTCTACGATCCCATGGCCGATACCGCGTTCACTTTCGGTCTACCTTGGGAAACCTAGACGCTGCAAACGATTCTAGACGATAAACGTTGGAAACACGTTCGCCTTCGAGCGACAAGGTGGTCCAGCGTGGTTCGATCCAACGATTATTCCCTCGTGAAGTCATCCCGAGTTTATCGCCTACGCCACACCCCCGTACAACGTAGAACGGAATGTGCAGAGCCTATTGAACCCTGTAAATTTTCCCTCAACCCCTGGAGAGACGAACGAGGAGAGAACAACGCGAACTTATCAGATCAGTTTCAGTCTCGTGTCCATCATGTACATTACCTCGAACAGAGAAACTCTCGAAGCAAATCGATCTTTCATTTTATCAATTATGATCCACTCCATTAAAAAAATATGAAATGTTCAGAGTTTTTATGAAACTAGAATCTTTCAAACATCGATGAGAAATTTCCATTTATTTTTCCGGAGGTTTTAATTATCTCTGCACATATTCCAAAGGGTCTGGGTAAGCTTAAATAAAAAAAAAAACATATTCCAAACTCTTTTATCCAGAGCTTACTGCACAATTAATTTAGCTCTACTAAACACTACAATTGTTGCTGAATACAATGCGAATTAATTAAATTATGAACTACGGGGCAAAAGTGAATGTCGAGTCAGACTCGAAAGGCCGCGAAGGGTTAATCATCCACTACTGCGTTTACTGGGTGCACGAAAGGGTTGCGCCTCCGTCGTCCACGATGGTTGCTTTCTACTGTCGGTTCTCGTTCTCCACGCGAGGATGCAATCGGCCCGAACGATCTGGCGCGCTCAAGAAACGCGAGAGAGCGAAACAAAGAGGCACGGAGAAGGAGAGGAGAAGATGAAGAAGAAGACGAGGAGGAGGAGGAGAGAAGCGCTCGGCCACCTCCGACGTGCCGTCATTTTTTCCTGCTTTCCCCCGGCCGGTTTTTTCCGATCTTCGCTGTACGTCGCCGCGGAGAGCAGATAACGCTCCGCACCGCTCCGCACTGCTCCAGGCCTCGTTCACGTGCGCGCGAGCCACCGCGGATGAAACCGTTAGGATCGCAACCGCGTCGGGAGCGAGTGCTATGCGAAACGTCCCTCGGCATTATGCTCTCCTGCGACGCTCGTCCTCGTGAAAATCCGTCCTCGAGGCTCGTCAGACGAACCTCGGAATCTCCACCTCTGAATCATGCTGCTGTTCCTGCTGCTGATGTTGATGCTGATGCTGATACTCAGCGGTTGGCTGCTTTCTCTTTCTCTCTCAGACACGACTCTCAGATTTATCGCGAAGATCCACGGTTTCGCGAATTCCACCCCTCGTCGAGGGCTGTCGATCCAACGGAATTTTTTAAGAATTTAACACTAGATTGCCCAAGGAAGTCATTTTGACTGCTTTTTAATTTCAATTAGAAAAATAATTATGTATATAATGATACAATTTCTTAGAATTTTGTGACTTTTTGTACAACATATAAATGCGTTTATTAATAATTGTAGTTACCTCCCCCCTCCTTCATTTTGACTGCTTGGGAAATTTGAAATAATCAAATGACTCTTATTATTGAATTGAGTAAATTTCTTATATGACCAGTTCGGCTCTGTACTGAAATAACAGTTTTCATTTTGTTTTCGATTACCGTCACATGATAACATACAAGTACATGATCAATTGTCGATTTGGCCGTATACTTGATAAGTTGCAGTGCTCGATAAGCTAAAGTAGTACTTGTTATTCGAATCTTTATGCAGTGATACTTGTTCTAACAAGTTGTTCTAACATTTTTTTTTATTCTTAATATTTACTAATAACTTGTTATATAACTGTAAATAATATAAAAAATATTAAAAATTAATTTTTACTTTTAGGCAATATAGGTATATACTGAGTTTCAGTCTTTCTAGTGTTAAAGAAATCTACGAATAAATGAAACAACACCAGTGGCGAATCTAATGGTAAGCGGACTAAGCAGCCGCGTGGGCCTCAGGATACCGTAGGGCCCCAAATTTCTAAGATATTTATTTAATGTGTAACGGTATGAAATATTTTCTTCACTTTTCTTTTTTGTTAATAAGTTTAGGAGAGTTTTCTTGCCACTACTTCTAACTTGAGTTTGAGGGCCCCAAAATTTTCACCTGTTGGGGCCTCCACTTGACTTGAGCCGCCACTGAACAACACCCCTGAAATTCATATAATCTATAGACATACGTAGACTGCACGTGCCCAACAAACTGAATTTTATCTAACTTTAAAATTTCGAGTCCCCTAAACTTACTCCATTATTTTCGACATGAAATTATCAAGAAAAGCAATCAATTTTTATTTAACCCTCAGCAGACGAGTGGAGCATCATTATTGAAAATATTGTTTATATCGTTTATATATGTTGGTGTCTAATCAATTACTAAACATTTAAGTATTGTATCAGGTGTTACATCACTTTTATATCTACAAAATTTTAAAAATCATAAAGTATGAAAATACTCTAGGTCGGAAAAAATGTTTATCCTCTCCGAGTGCAAAGGGTTAATTCCAGTTCCCTGCAATTGACTTGAAAAGTTTCTATTCTGCATAAAAATCTGCAGTCGAGAAAAATGGGATATCATTCACACCAATTCGAAATACGTCTTGGAAAAATCTGCAACCATTCGCTTCCCCTGATTAGTTTAGTTCACTTATTGTAATTTAATAACACTATATTATGTTACCGATATAGCACAGCTGATACCGAGGTAATTCGTTCGTCCTTTTCATTCAAATTATTCCGGAAATTCTTTACATATCTACACGACGAATAATTGTAAATACGAATACGTTCTCGAGACATTGTTAATAATTTGCGATAGTTCGGGAACTTCAAAGGCTAGATAATATCGCGTTGATAACACTGCTACAAATGCATTCACGTTCGACCTATTACCTTGCGGCTTATTTCGTGACTGGACTCGCAAGATTTACTTAATCGTTGATAATCACCCAGCAGCGGAGAGTGCAGGGCTGGTTGGAAACTTTTGTCGCGTGTCCCGAGGTTTAAAGACGAGCTTTATAGAACGAAACTTTTATTAAAGATCGACGCAGCACATTTTGTTCGATGATACCGCTGCCTACCACAAGTTTCTTCCATGAAAATTGATTCAATAATGTCTTCATCCAAACTACCATCGCAATAAAAATTGCACGAAATCTAAATACTTACAGGCTTGTAATTTATTCTTAGCTAAAATATTTGAATCGCTTTTAGGCTCGGTAGGCTTAGCGTTAACAATTAGGAAATCAGTGTTTTTGAGCGAGGGCTGGTGTTCAGTTCGTTCCGATGTTCCAAGAAATCCTGCTAATCGATGTTCGATCGATTCCATAAACATCGCGGTCCGTTCAAGAAATTGAAATTTCTCCGAAATTTGATGTTAACACATTACCAACCGGCGATTCCTGCATAATTTTGAAAAATCTATAGTACATGGGTAAACACTTTTTAATGAGATCTTCAACAGCAACAGCAATTTTCATTGTGAACTAACAAGTTACCTTCAATATAGTCATCAAATAGTTTCATTAAAGATCGCAATATAAAAGAAAATTTCTATGCATTCTTTTGGTACAGCTATTAATAGGATTTTCAATAATTCTGCTGTACCAAAAAAAAGCATAAAAATTTCCTTTGACATTGCAAATTTAAATGAAACTATTAGACGACGTTATTGATGGTGACTTAGTTAGTTCATACTAAATGCTAAATGAAAATTTACCCATGTAGCATAGATTTTTCAAAAATATGCAATAATCACCGGTCGGTAATGTGTTAAGAAAACTGGTCCGAAAATCGAGAGAGTCGGGCCCTCGCTTCACCCTTGTTCGGGCCAGCAATCCCCGCGGGTAGCTCGACCCTTCGAAAACGATCTTAAAACCGGGGCCCGGAAACTCGGGCCGGCGTTTAGTCTGGATATACTCGATGCTGGGCCGTGCAGCGTATCTCACGTGTTCACCTGCAAAAATGTTTACCGTGCGTGCGAAGGAGCACTTCGAGTTGGCCAGGGAGGAGAGGATCCTGTGCAGGTGGGTACGACGGCCCCTGGAGAATGTTCGTGTACACTGAGGGGGACGGGTGGGGCGTCGCGGTACCCTCTTCTCGCGGTGCCGGGGAACGAAATATCGTGAGACATCGAGGAGGAAGAACGACGACGACAACGACGGCGACGAAGAAGAAGAAGAAGAAGAAGAAGCAGACCACGAAGAAGAAGAAGAAGAAGAAGAAGAAGAGGAAAAGGTAGAGAGACGTCTGTGTCGAAGGAGGTGGAAAAGCGGCGAGAGGCCGAGAACGAGAGAATCGAGCGAGGAAAGGAGAGAAGGAGGTGGGAAAAACGGAGAGAACGGAGTGGAGAGAAAGAGCGAGAGAGAGAGAGAGGAGTCAGTGGCTCGGCGAGGAGGGGGCCAGGCTGTTGGAGGGGCGGAGGGGTGGGAGAGGAGGAGAGATAGGAGGAGTAGGCCTGGTTGTACCCGCGGATGATCCCCAGGTTGAGTCGCGCTGGGTTCAACGTCCTGGCGGGCAGCGCACCCGAGAGCAGAGCCGAGCCGAGGCAGGCAGAACAGGCAGGCAGGCAGGCAGGCAGGCAGGCAGGCAGGCAGGCAGGCAAGGCAGGCAGGCAGGCAGTCGAGCAACCACCAGACCTCTCCATGCACACAGACACACACACCGGTCACCAACACACGCAATCTCCGACTCGTACAAACGACCGCAAACGGGGGAACACTCGCGCACGCGACACGTACCACCGACTTGCACGTTGCACGTGCGCGCACGAGCTCCCATCGACACGCGTTTTTTCGCACGTGTATGTATACCTGTGTGTATACCTGTGTACAAGCGCTTAGGAACACTGGCTCTCGTCTGTACACGCGAACGCGCACGAACACACAGGCGAGACCGTGTCTCGCGCGAGGAAACGTTGCTCGCGAGACCGAACCAGCCTGCTTTACGCGAACTATCGCCTAGGTACTGTTACTTCTGCCGGCCGGCCCTTCGAGCCCTTCGAGTCTGCTCCGCCCTGGACCTCGAGAGCTTCGGGATACTTCGGACGTAGCGGGCAACGCGCCGCACGCCGATTATACTGTTCGCCGGCACCTTTTTGAGAAACACTGTGTTTGCAAGCAATTAGCGAAATTGGATCGAATCTACTCGAGAAGCCGTTTTGTTGTCCGAGAAGGAAAAAGAAAAACGAACCTCTTGGTTTTCTTTCTCAAAAAACATTTTGGGGAAAGTTTCTTTTCAGCAATTTTTATTCTTCAAGTCCAGTAGTCAATTTTTTTCACTCACAGTATTTGATTTTAGGATTTTAGAGGGTCCAGACCGCTTTTTTCTGCGAGTCTGCAGATCTACAAGGAATTTTCCGACGCGGTAGGTCGCGGCAGGTTGTCGGAGAACCTCCGGTAGGAAAGCCCCGGTCGTAGAGAGGCTCGGTGAGATTCCAGAAGAAAGGAGAAATCACTTTTACCACGGAGCGGCGCTGGGAGACGCGGAGGAGCGCCGCGCTGGGAAAAAGTAGATCGGCCGGCCGTTGAATTCGGAATCGCTCTCGTTGGCGACGTCATCGTCTAGGGCAACGTCCTAATTGAACGCGTAACTTCGTGTTTGTCGTTGCTAGAAATCGAATTCGTATTAATGTGGACAAATAATCCCGTCATCCATATACGCACTTGTAGCACCATAAATACTCCCGTTTCCATTCAATCATGAACGATTCATTCAACAGACGTTTATCCAGAATGGCGAAGAGTGAATTCGCCTTGATAAATTAAGAGGCACGAAATCTGTGTGGAGTCGAAAACTGACCGTGAACATGTTTGTAAATAACAGGTGCAACGAGAGATAAACAATGAGCACATGCAACTATTCTGTGCAGACCGACGTGTTCGATTTCCGATCTACGTAAACAATTTCGTCACGGCGCGTTCAAAGCGACCGATCAGCTGGGAGGAAATGACTTTCGATACTTCTGATTTCGAGTTCTAGAGTGTTCTCGAAGGGTTAGTCGATCTCTCGAGAGTTCTCTTAGGGAGTTTCCCATCGTTTGTTCCCCGAACTTTTCGTTAGGGTACTCTCGATCGACGATATATCGCGGGCGGTCGCGCTTCGCACGAGGACCGGCCGCGCGTAGCTCATCGATCCGCTCTCTTCTCTTCTCCGTCGAAAGAGTTCTTCCTCCGACGAGGGAGAAAATATAGACGGGCCGAGGTGAGGCGAGGCGAGGCGAGATGAGATGAGGCGAGGCGGAGAGCCGAAGAGGCGCCGCGCGCGTTTCGACACCGGGAGGGTGAGAAACGCTACCGTTTCGGCGTGCTCGATAGTCATCTGTTACGTTAGGATAGGTCGAGAGAGCCGCCGGTACGTGCACACCACGACGGCCGAGGAATTGGATCGTCCAGTCTACCGGGTGTCGCGATCGAATAAACGCGAACCACGATCAACACCGTCCGAAATCGATGCGAGATCTCCCCGAACAGCTGGTGCAGATTCGCAAAATTTTGCATAATAAATCATAACACGAGTATGCACGATGCTGCACGCGACTAATGTAACTTGTAATTTTATACGGGTTGACCCCTTGCGCAACAATTTTCTTTACATCTTCCGCGATCAGAATTTCTTCGATTGTCAATCTCCCTGGTTTACTCAAGATGTCTCTTTTAAAAGGAGCTTCATTTCCACTGTACATCGTATCAGGGCCAATCGTTATAACTTAGCTGCATCTCTGCATCGTGTAAATATTATCGATGATCCTAGCTGTAAGTGTAACTCAGCCTCTGAGGACTTGGATTATGTGTTATGACAGTGCTGTTTATATGACTCCCACAGAATTAAACTTGTAAATAAATTACGTAAAATTAAGTTTTTCTTACCACTAAAAGCGGACCTCTTTTTTGCAGAAGCAAATGTCAAAGCCTGTAAATTTATCTTTCAGTTTTTAAACGACTGTGATCTGCATCTCTAGTGGTTAGTCATATTCTAAATGTACTCAAACTGTAAAACTAGTGTATCTTTGTTCAAGCCGAAATAAACCTACAATAAGTTTCAGTGGTTCAATAAATAAAAAGAACTTCTTTGATGTTTACAAATTTCAAGAAATACTTCCTCAATAATGACAATATTATATAATCCATAATGTGGATGACAGAGAGGTAAAATTTTAATAACATTTGATGCATCTCGTTTGAAATATTCATCACGGGCCAGTTAGATATTATAGAGCTTAAGCTATGTCCACACTGAAACGACATCGTGCAACTTTTTGCTTTTATTCGATAAATGAAGAAGAATTTGAAATTATAGCGTGAATTTAGTGTTCCACCCTTCGCGTTCGATTGTACCTTCGTAGGGAACGCTGCAAATCTAATTAGCAATAAAATGTAGAGGAAATCGATGAAATAGTATACGTTCTTCGAGGAAGGATTGGTCAGTCGGGCGAGTCGACCGTGTCAAACTCAACTAGAAGTGCAAACTGCGAATGAAACTGATGAAAGTTGGACGCTTTTCTCGCGAGGATCGTTAACCTCTTAGAGTACAAGCCCGTGTCCGGCTGCAGAGAGTACGATAGGCGAGGAATGGTGTCGCGTTTTCTAATGAAACCGATGTCTGGGACATTTTGACTTCTCCGAGTATGCAGAAAACTCTGCGCCATAGAAAACGGGACAGTGGAACTTATCCGCGTCTTTATCGCGCTCCATTGGGCTCGGAATGCTTTCTTCAAAGTACGACTGAGGATTCGCGATCTTGAATATCCTGCTAATACGAAGTATCACAACAAAGTAATTAATCACTTAAATTCTTTTTTCACTTCGCAGAAAATTTTATATAAAATTCAAGGCTGCGACGCAAATAGTGAAATCCATACACAAATTAAAAGAATTTATGAACATCAATATATCAGATCCAGAGAAGTTGAATGAAACTGTTGTTTCTTGATGAGTACATATATTTTTGTTGGTTGTTTCTTCGTACATCGAACATCTTCGTCATTTATTGTAGATACAGAATCACGTTAATTCCCAATCAATAGGAAACTATGGATCTTTATTTCTTCTTTTTTTCCATACAAAAATTAAAAGAATTTAGGAACATCAGTATATCAGATCCATAGAAGTTGAATGAAACTGTTGTTTCTTGATGAGTACATATATTGTTGTTGGTTGTTTCTTCGTACATCGAACATCTTCGTCATTTATTGTAGATACAGAATCACGTTGATTCCCAATCAATAGGAAACTATGGATCTTTATTTCTTCTTTCTTTCTCTCTCTCTTATGCACGTCCACGTTTTAAAAATAGATTCAACATCTTTAGACACGCATATAATTTTTATTTTGCAATAAGATCCGCAGCCTAATGATATTGGCCCGTACCAACAACTCCGAAGTTGGAGATCCACGTGAACGTAATTTTCCAAAGTATTTGCTTTACATCAAGTAAACTGTTCGCTCGATAGCACCGGAAAGTTTGCTACTGTTCAGCCCAGTTAGCTAATTGGTCAGTCCTCTGGCAACAACTCAGTACTTGGAGCAACCACGTGCAGCGGGAGTTTTCGAAAAGTTCGAACTTCGAGTTACAGAGGAACGTATGAAACTCTTCAGGTGCTGTCACGTAAGGGCCACTGTCCATTAACTATAAGAGCCATTAATTAGCGGCCAGGGAGGCGGTCGAGGCGTCGAAAAGGAAAGCAAAAGGAGCTGGCGTGGAGGCCGGGACTCGCGCTCGAATAAATATCAAGCGACAGCAGGGGAATCGAAGGGAAAACATCGGCAGCAGCACGACGACGTGTATTCCGTTACTCGAGGCGAACGACTGGCGACTCGGTTCTGCTGTTGCTGTTGCTGGTCGCCGGTGGTTCGCACCGCGTTCCTGCCTGCCTAAGAAGCTTGAACGCTGCCCTACGAACGATCCTCAAACATAGAACAAGCCTCGACGGCGCACAGTGGGAAAACTTGACCTAACTCGATTCAAAAAGGAATAACTTTCGATAGAAATGAGATAGAGCGCTGAATTTTTTTTTAAATGAAAGCTGAAACTTTGCAGAATATGGGAAAAATAGAGAGATTACAATACGAATGGTTTTTAACCTTGAGAAAATTCGTCAAACTTGCACAATTTCAAGAAAAAGTCGTTTCTACGTTACCACGAGCAGAAATTTTTTTTAACATACCATTTATCATTTCCAAAATTTTTCTACGACCTCTGGTTTTTTCAGAAAATCGAATTGTAGTTAAACAGTTAAACTTTTATTTTTTCAAGGTTACAAACATTCGTACTGTAATCTCTCTATTTTTCCCATATTCTGCAAAGTTTCAGCTTTCATTTAAAAAAAAATTCGGCGCTCTATCTCATTTCTATCGAAAGTTATTCCTTTTTGAATCGAGTTAGGTCAAGTTTTCCCACTGTGCGGCGTAGACCATAACGAAACGTCTATTTATTATATACTTTATAAGTATATCTTCTCCCTTTTATTTCAGAAATAGCTTTAACACCATATAAATTAGATTGCTGCGTGTATGGACTATCCGAATTTAGAATGCACATTATTACGACCGGTTTTGATCAAGAAATACTATCAGGTTTCTCATCATTTTATCGAGCCGACGTTCAAGGTGGTGTCTTCAATTTTTATTCAGATTGTCTAATTTCACTTTTAAATCAATCAATATTTTGTCGGACGTGCTTTTATGCGAATGGCGAAACAAACACATTGACGACGGCATTGAGCGATATACATATGTATGATCACGCGGGAGCGAAGTAATTGAATAATTATTCGTGAGAATGAGGAACGATAAACAAATTCTTCAAAGAAATTTTGTAATTCTTTGACAGAACATGTTGAATTGATTCGAATTGAAGAGAACAATCTTATTAGTCAGTAGCAGATTAGTCACGTGACCGGGTGAAATAGTGGGGAGTAGTATCGTGGAAGGGGAAGGTAGAGTTGAGACAAAAGTCTCAGTCTAGCAACTCCGATGAAATGTTTATGCTTTCGTATCGAGATTGTCAGTAGCGTCCTTTGATTCAAATGGAAAAGGTATCAGATGTTCACCCAGTCAGATTGGCTGGCATCGTGTTAATAAAGAAACGCATCAAGGAAAAACTTTCTCTCGGAGATAGCGAAGAAGTCGCGCACAGTAAACCTTGATTAAATTCGCGTAATCTTAACGAGAGTACTGCGTCGTTTGCAGCCGCGAGCCGCGTTCCCGACAGGAGCGTGTCGTTATCGTCGCTCCGATACGCGGCTCGTTGGGCTAGGTCGGGGAAAAATTGTTTGCGCACTCGGAAAACCTCGCTTCTCCCTCTTACACCCGCTAGTCGAGATAAAGACGAACGATTATTCTCGATTATTCATGGACGAGTAAAAGTTTCTCGATGAATTTTCTCGACGGTCTACCGCCAGGTTCTGGATCCTATTTCAGCGAGCTAGAACCCTCTTCGCGTTCAATCTTGAGAAGATTGTCATAAATGGATCTTTATGCAAGATAAAAAAAAACCTTAGGAATATGTCCACTGCTTGAAACTGTACGTGCCCATTTTTCTCACAAATGCACCAAATCCGCAGTCTAGTCATAATAATTGGTAGTATTCGTTCCGGAATGAATTAGATTATAAAATAGGGTGTGAAATTCATTAGCAAGTAAGTAACAATCAGATTTCGGATTGAAAACGTAATTTAAAACGGGTGAACAATTCGGAGACTTTAGACACGTCGATGTACCATCTGGAACTTTTCTAAAAATTTTCATTTCCCAAAAATTGATCGGACCGTTGCTGCCCAACGCACTCGTACATCCTAAGCGACGGTGTTTCAGAGGACGACTGTGCCCTGAGGTCGCAGGACACGCTAATTTATCACACCCCGAAGCGTCCAACTTCCTGGGTTCCTCGAAAACTGAAGAACCATCGGCGGAACGTTTCGAAGCCGGCGTTTTCTTGCACGGCCGAAGTTCTGGATCCTATTTCAGCGTGTTCCGTCGTGGCGAGCGAACAGAGTATTCGATCCTGAAAAGACGGCGCGTTCGGAGGCCGACCGAAGCTGAGGAGGAGCCTCGAGTTGAGTCGAGGTCGACGTCCGGACGCAACAAGTGCTGCTGCGACTCTCGCTGCGCCCGCGATCCTCTTCCCGATATCGTTTGCGGCCGGACTCTTTCAACAATGCCGGCGTTTTCGCGATAAAACCGACGCGACTCGGCTCCGATCCGCTCGGCTCCTCCTCGAGGTCTGCTCTCAATTCTTTCTTTCTCTCATTGTCCCCGCCGAATCCGCGGGTCCAGAACTACGCTTCGGACACGGGCTTCCTCCGAGTTAGGGTACGTTCACGTTAGAATCGCCATAAACGATCACATAAGCGATCACCATAAGCGAAGTCGAGACATTCGATCTATCATTGTGGAATAGATTGGATGGAATCGAATAGAGTTCCTCATGCTATTATTATTATTATAGACGGACTGAAATAATAAATGTTTAATGTTCTCGGCGCTACGGTTCGATCAATTATTACTTAGAAAATCGAAAAACAATTTTGCAGATTATCAAATAATCATCGACGCTTCGATTCTAGTTTCAATCCTTTTCAAGATGTATTTGCAATGCGTCTTTAAAAATATATATTTATTGTACAATTTTCAAAATATACTATTAAACTGCTTGAAATTAATAATACAAATTGTTTGTGAATATTGTTCATAATCGGACTGAAACCCTTTTACATAAGTGTTTACAATATCAAAGAAAAAAAATAGAAAAGAGAAAGATACAAGACTACTCGTGTAATAACAAAGAAGGGACATGCACAAAAAGAAAAATTTAACAATGGTACAATCGATATGGTATTATCATATAATCCTGCGTAGTTGCATTTGAAAATTTTGTAAAGAATCAATGAAAAAATCAATACGATTATAAATAGTGCATTATTTTGTAATAATGCGATTCATCGCATCAATTAATCCATAAGTAGATTTCGCTTTAAGTGTTTGAAAACCCATTCTTGTTCTCAGTTCACATTCTGGTACATAAAAATTAATTTGCGCAAGTAGAGAGGAACAATCAATACGATTATTAATTAAATTAAAAATAAAGCTCTGGTCGGATACTATTCTTCGAGCAGATAATGGTTCTGGATTCATTGTAGTTATTATTGCGGAGTAATCATGATCAAAGAATGTCATTGAATTACACAGCTTATAATAGCAAAACCTGAGAAAATGCTGCACTCTCTGTTCGCTCCATTTGTAGATGCATTGCATACGACAATTGTACACTCTGAAGTCAAATATTGTTTAACAACAGCAAACATCAACGCGTCTGTTATCGTCCAACGGACATGTTTGCTTGAATTTACACTAAAATTCATCGGTAAACTTATGCAAATGTTCAGTGAAAAACGTTAACGTAGCAGATATTACCGGGAATATGTATATCATTATCCCAGGGACACGTTCGTCTTGAATTTATACGAAAATTCATCGTCAAGCTTGTATAGAGGATAGCACGTTGCGTAACCGTCGAGTTATTCCTTCCGACCGCCAGTGATACACCCTTCGAGGACGGATTGTCGATCATCACTTTCTTTCTGTACGAGGGATAGATTGGATGTTTTTTGTATACGAAACAAAAATTAGGAGTTTCATTCTTCTTTTTATAATCTCAATATATTTGGTACATTAACACTAGAACTACCGGATCAGTCAAAATAATTGATGCGAATTCTTTTCGATTGGAAATATTAAAAGTATAAATATGTTGTTTTGAGAAATTTTTTTAGTAAACTTCTCTATTGAAGTACATATTTAAATATCCCCTGTACGAAATCTAACTAAATGCGATGTATGCCATTGCGTTTAGTGCTCGGTAGTTCTAGTGTTAATATTCTAAAATTCTATTAATCTATTTGCTGTTCCACCGCTTTCACCGTATAAACCTCGACGTTTCCATAAAATCGAAATAAGAATTGAATTAGTACACTTTCGATCTTTGTCAATTTCGCGTACACATTACCGCGGTCCGTATAAAAAAAATCCGGCAGCGAAAGGGATTTTCGAGCAGCCATAAATTCCAGCAAGAACGACGATGCCTAAGCTCTATCCACGACGCGGTTTCGATGCAGCCAGAACGCTGGGTCGCGTCGCGTTGCATCAGAAGCAAGAGACACCTTCTGGTTATGCGCTCGAAACCGTGCAGCAAAACGAGCGTTTCTCGAACGGCCTCGGTGCACACGGTCTTCGCGTCCATTGATTTAGAAGGACGGGCCTGGGGGATCGGCGATATGCATTTCTCGTATTGCGTACGCGACAGAAGAAGAAGAATAAGCCGCGAAGAAAAAAAAGAGAGGCACGCGTCCGCGAGCGTGCGCGAGCGGAAGCCGAAGGACCTCGGCGAGGTTACGCGGCTGCAGCGTGACGGTTACGATGCACCGTGCAAAATTTTCGGTCTAGAAGACGGTCAGTCCGGCGCGGAGCCTCGGGTTGAGTCCGAGGTCGACGCCCGGGCGCAACAAGTGCTGCATTACGTACGTATACGCCGCTACACCCCACCCCACTCACTCATACAATCCCACCAGCCCCTCTCCACCCCCTTCGAAAGAAGCCCTCGCCATTTCTCTCGACTCCTCTCTCTCTCTCTATCTCTCTCTCTCTTTCGCTGTTTCGCTCTCGCAACAGCGGCTTTCCACACGATGTCGCGCGAGAGAGCATCGCCGCGCACGAGAGCCCTACACTCGACCTAGGTGTGACGAGCGTGGACGAAAGAGAAAGAGAAAGAGAGAGAGAAAGAGAGAGAGAGAGAATCGGAGAGAGTGGAAGAGAGACAGAGGATAAGTGCATCGCGCGGCGAGTGGCACCAGCACACGCGCCTGTCCACCTCCTACCCCCTGTTCTCTATTTCTCTGTTCATCTCCTCCTCTCCGGTGCTCGGCTCTCGCCGACGCACACCCTCTTTCTCTGTCCCGTTCTTTCGCGCACACCAACATCGTCGCCTGTAAATATAAAACTGCACTGGGTCAGGGATCCGTGATTTATCGGCTGCCTCGTGTAATTGGCTGCCGGCCAATAGATACATACCCCCGGGGTATCCGGTGGAACACGAACGGAACGAACGCGCGCTGTGCACTCTCTACACCCCTCCCTCCACCATACCGTGACTGTCTTTCTCTCTCTCCTTCTCTCTTTCTCTTTCTCTTTCTCTCTCTACCCCCCCTCGTACTTTGCGTTTTCTCTCGCCTCCTTCTCTCCGCCATGTCCCGTCTTGATTTTCGGAGGAAATCTTGGACTGCGTCGCCGACTCTTGTCCCCCGCTAAATGGCGATCGCCGTCTGTCGCGACACTTTCACTGAAAATCTAACGACGACCTCGCTTGGCACCGGATCAGAATCATGGTTCAAGATAGCGATGGGACCGAGCACCTTGCGAGAACTGTCTTCACGAACCTTGACCGATTGCGGATGCTTCGAAATTCTTGAGTTAGGTCGTTTCGTAAGGGAAGGGGGTCTTTCGGTTTGCTTGGATGTGGTTACGGGGAGAATAGAACGTGGGAGCAGGTCGCAGGAGGGTTACGTAACGTATGAAGATTAGAGGGTCGTGAAGAAGTATGACTTTCGAGGTCGCAGCACTTTAAAATCTGACGACCTCGCTTGGCACTGGATCAGGAGCATGGTTGGAGATAGCGATGGGGCCGAGCACATTGCGAACTGTCTTTTAGAACCTTCACGAAGCTAGCAGCCTCAAAAATTCCATAAAGTGATGAATAATAACAAACCAAGTGTTGCGGTTCATGATGCTGAAAATACTCTGCCAACCTTCTTAAATCTAGATAAGTAATTTCATGTTTAATTGCGAGAAACGTGGAACTCAAAGTGTTAAATAATGAATGGGCATTGAGACCTAGCAGCTTCGAACACTTGATACAGTCGATGTTTGTGTTTAATGAAATAAAAAATAAAGTATTACGGTTCATGATGCTGAGAGTACTCTGCCATCCTTCTTACTTAGATTGCCTTTGCTATACTGGATACATTAACGTAACAATTCGTTTTATAAATCTAGACAAGTAATTCCGTGTTTAATTATGAGAAACGTGGAACTCAAAGTGTTAAATAATGAATGGGTATTGGGACCCAGTAGCTTCGAAGAGCTGATACAGTCGATATAATGTGTTGAATGAAATAAAAGAATAAAGTGTTACACATTGCATACATTAACGCAACAATTCGTTTTATAAATCTAGACAAGTAATTCCGTATTGAATTGTGAGAAACGTGGAACTAAAAGTGTTAAATAATGAATGGGCATTGAGACCTAGCAGTTTCAAAGACATGATAACCTCGATATAATGTGTTGAATGAAATAAAAGAATAAAGTGTTACACATTGCATACATTACCGCAACAATTCGTTTTATAAATCTAGACAAGTAATTCCGTATTGAATTGTGAGAAACGTGGAACTCAAAGTGTTAAATAATGAATGGGCATTGAAACCTAGCATTTTCAAAGACATGATAACCTCGATATAATGTGTTGAATGAAATAAAAGAATAAAGTGTTACACATTGCATACATTAACGCAACAAT
Organism: Lasioglossum morio; assembly: GCA_916610235.2. Taxonomy (NCBI): domain Eukaryota; kingdom Metazoa; phylum Arthropoda; class Insecta; order Hymenoptera; family Halictidae; genus Lasioglossum; species Lasioglossum morio. Next base: position 3,637,896 of record OU744323.1, read on the forward strand.
TCGTTTTATAAATCTAGACAAGTAATTCCTTATTGAATTGCGAGAAACGTGGAACTCAAAGTGTTAAATAACGAATGGAGATTCTGCTAACGAATTTTCTAGGCGACCATGGCTAGCATAGGTGTTCGATAGAGAAGCAACGTATCGGATAACCCTGCAAGCTTGTATATATTCGTAGCTCGAAGGCTTCCGCAGTTGCGAAACATTTCGGTAGACCTTCCCCGGCGCGCGGATTCCACGGTGTTTGCTTGAAAGGCGCGTGCTCACCCGCGGGAAGGTCTCGGCGAATGCTCGCGCGACGCTAGATATGATCCGCGCGCAGCCACGCGATAAAACAGAACGTGTAGATATACCCACGGCGACGACGGCCGAGAGAACAAGGAAACAATGAGCTAGACGGTGCCGGGGGCTTCCACCAGTTTACGCACTTTCGCGGAGGTCAAATTCCGCGCGAACGCGAGCCGAGCTGACTCGCGGAACGCGTCGAAACCCGACCTTCGCGGTATTCCGAAGATCTGTAGTTCGCTGGACCAGCCAAAGAAACTTGGATCACTCGATCCGCAGAAATCTGCGATCATCCGACTGCTGCACTGCGCCAATTCTCGAAGTTCTGGATCATTCGATTTTCGTCCACAGATTATTCTTCTCAATCCCTCTTGATGGAGTAGACTGCAAATTTTATGCGTTTAGAAGAGAACGGATAAACGCATTTAAAGTAGTGATTAAATGATAACCGGCTACTTAGCTTCAGGTGTGATTCCCCAGTCGATTGGTGAATGAAAGAATAAAATTGGAATTAACACTAGAAATCCGAGACGTCAATAAACCTGTCCAAAAAGCTTCCCAGTGTGACCGAGAATGAACGAAGTTCCACTGTATGTTTTCTATTAACTGACGACGCCAGAGTCGTCGAATTTTATTTCGGTGCAACATCAATTGACAACGTGCAGTTTTAATAGATTGGCAGGTAAATAATTGAGGATTTTTTTTTGAATTGTTCAGCAGCGATAGGAATTTGGGTCCAGAATCGATATCCTATCTCCAGCAACATCATTTAATAATTTATTTTGGAATTGCGGTATAAGTAGACTTCCGGTAGCTAGTGCGTTCATTGAAAATTACTCTGCGAGTATCATATATAGAAGATGAAACTGAACATTAAACGTCTCCTTAGATTTCCATGATACAGAACTGTAAAATAAACTTTGTTTCCTGGAGGCAAGGTTGCAAGTTAACGCTTTAAACGGCACGGTCGTAATCGGTGACCGACGCTATCGAATTGCTTAACAACAATTACGATAAAATTGATGTCACTGTGGCAAGGTGAGAATTATTATTATTGATTAACTAATTGCCAGTGGTGACGATTTTACTAGCGTAATGGGTGGAAACCGTGCAACTCACGTGGCAGGCCACGTGTTAATTTCTACAGTAAATGTACAAGTAAATTTACAATACATATACAAAGAAATTGTTCCGAAGAACTGTTCCCTTGCTGTCGCGGAGACGAAATGACGAAGTACGAGATCGTGAAAATGTTAAAAGTACGATGCAAATGTTGTTAAAATACTTCCAACTTTTGGATTTGAAGAGAACAATTTTCCAGAGAACACAAGCGTAACATCATTTTACATCCAACACAACACACTGCCTTGACAAAACATAATTGATAAAGAGCCAGATTTAAATCAAAAGATATTGTTGGAAACAATTCATACGATTAAACATCCTAGCATAAATCTTAGATACGAAACACCTAAGATTCATGAATGTTACGCAACATTACTGAATCAGTAATGGTTTCTATGATGAAAATTTCCAAATAATTACATTAATCTTGATTACACCACAACACCGAAATCCAACCTCTCGCAAACGGAAATGTTTGCTATCTTTTATGAATCGATTTTTGAATGTTACTCCGAATTACCACGATAACGTGGTATACAGACAGTTAAATGTGTTTGGGATTTGACATTTCAAGGTTTGAAATAACCGCAGAATATCGATTGGTCTACGCATCGATCGATTATCTGATTCGTGACTTCTGAGAGTTTCACTGTTTGTCTAAGTAGCTTACAAGACATGAGCACAGTACGTGGTATTGTTTTTCTATAATTCTTAAGTTATTTCATTAAGCATTAAATTGACATATTTCAAAAATTATTTTAAACGTGTTTTCTCTAACAGAATATCACCTTCTGTGTTTTTTCAATAATTCACAGACGCAATCACTTTTTCTCTTGAAAAGGGTCTAAACAAAGACCGAAACGTTGAAATTAACATATTGCAAAATTGCTTTCAATTAAATTGATCGAACCGGTGCGCCAAGAACATCAACTTCGTTTAAACGACAGATAGTAGATCGACAAAAAGAAAAGTTATTTCCAAATTCTGCACACAAAATTCTGTGGTTGTCAGGACGAACGCCGCATGTCCCATACGTTCGTTTCTGCCTTTCGAATTGATAATCATGACTTTCTTGTGGTAAATACGTAAACCCTATACCATAAGGTTTAATTAATGCATGAACTAAAATTTTTTGAAATTAGTATGCGGCGTTTTTCCGGACAACCACAGAATTTTCTCACCAAGTCTGACAATTTAGTGAGATCAGGAAGTTGACAAATAAGTAGGTACTGTAGATCCAGTAGATCAGTAGAATCAATGGACGGTGCAGTGCAATTTATATAATGATCAGAGGATTAAACTTATCCAAAACATTACTAGAGCAGGTTTTCAATTGCCATTGGACATAGGTTGCTTAACAGCTGAACCTAATATTAGTGTATTACTTTTTAAATACATGTAACCTACGTGCCTAAGGATTTTCGATTTTTATATTGAAACTAATATTGTTGTTATACCATACAATATACCTTGTAATACTCTGTACTAAGCATTATATTGTAATAAATCTCATATGAGATTTTCTAATTAAAAAAAAAATCAATGAACAGACAAGTTTGCTCGAAAGGGTGAGGTCCCCGAGCGAAACGGTTTGAGAGCCGCTGCTTTGCGGAAACTAGCCGCATCAATGGGACATTGAGGAACGATAACCGAATGTTTCTGTTGCCGAAAAATTCGCCGGGACTTTTCCGAAGAACGAATGAATGTGAGGACCCTCCGTTCGCCACGCGTGGCTAGCTTATTCTACTTCCGCGAACGTGCGCTACTCGTAGTTAGCTCGCCGTAAGCGTATTGAAATTTGACACCACGTGCGCGAGTTATCATGAATGAAACCGTGACCTCCCGACGCCGCCTAGGTGCGAAAACCGCTCGCTAGACGGCACTGCATCCCGCGCATCTTCCTCGATCCAACAATCCGTGGATAATTCGAGTTTCCTACTCTTCCGTACAATTCCCTCGCAGTAAACATCGTTCGGAGAAATAATGGGTAAGAAATAATTCAATATCGTATCCTTTTGGTTGAAATGTCAATACATTTCATTCGCTGCGATCAATTAAATGATATCGCACAGCTTCTGCAGATTGTTAACTCGAAACTGAACTAGAAGTAATTATAGTCACTTCCTCCATGTCATCTTCTTGAACGATACACCACTATAGGGGTCCGTTTGTTTATCTAGTGTTGATGCTATTAATTCAAATATTTATTCGAATTTAATTTTGATCCTATAGACGTGTTTCGGTATTTATAACAAAAGTATGAAACTCTAGCTTTTCAATGCCAAAAGGTAATTGGATTTACTGCGTTTCTTTCAATAATTTGCTAATGTTCCTCCAAAAATATTACAATGTTTCTCTGAATATCCATTCTTTGCTCACCAACATATTCATTTATAGTCTTCAAATGAGAATTTGTGCAAATATTTTAAACACTAATGGTTTTGAAGAATCTGTACATTTTTACTGGCTATATAAGGCTAATAAACATTTTAGGTTAAAGAGAATCATTTGACAAATCGAAGAACGACAGAAGAATAGAAGATGTTTTAAAATGTGTTAAACATTAAAGGTTTACAATAATCTATACATATTGGTTGTCTACATAAGGGTTGATTTAGTCAGGTGAAAGAGAATCATTTAAAAATCGAAGAACGCCAGTAGAATGGAACGCAAAGTTTCATAGGGTCGCCATCTCTGGTGAACCGTGCGAAGGTTTCATCGATTGGCTCATAACCTCACTTTTCGAGCGAAGTAAACGGAACTGATAGCCGCGAACTGATAAGCGTAATCGTGTCTTACCTTGATGGGGTAAAAATCGTCGCCTCGAACTTTCCCCTTGCACGACGTCACTCGTCACGTTTTTATCCTGAAAGGAAAGAAAATGAACGGGAGCAGAGGGTCTCGGCTGATAACGGCAAAGAGAGGGTGCAGCAGTGGGTTAGACAGACATACGCACTTTCGATTTACCGGACAAGCCCGATAATATTGACTCGAACTTGGAGACATTGTCGTACAACGGAGCCTTCGAATGTTTCAGCGACAATTTCGGCGAGTACAGTGCTTTTAGGGGGTTGAATTTGTCACTTGTCACGTCTAAGCTCTCGTCGGATGAGCTGCTTTCGGTGTCTGCCATGTCAACACTACAGTGGTCGAAACTGTGGCGCGAAATTCAAACCTCAAATTGAATTCACGATTTTATGACTCCTATAGTTGCGAGTGGTCGTCGTAAGGTACTCGTTTATACAGTTAAATTAATCAATCAGTGTAAGAGTCGAACGTACTCAAATTTAAAGAGTAAATTAAATATTCATCGGATTACTTCCACCATAATTCAAAATTTAAATAGTACTTTAATTACGAATCTTTTACACGAAAGATCTTAGAATAATATTAATCGATGCAAAAATTCCTTGTTGTATTCCACTTGTTAAAACCGATTCTTTCTTTCGGCCTGAAGCGTTTACACATTTTATATGATTTTCTTAATTTGAAGGATACAAAACTGATATAATACCTCCCATACAATACTGTCAGTCGTTTCTTAAAATACTAAATACGTTTAGTAATTTATTCTATACAAGTTGAATAATGCCACAAATATTTCGAATAGTGGTAGAAGAATTGTTTCACAATATTTCCAAAAAGTAAATAGGTGAATTTTCACCGTGAGAAATGTATGAGGGTTGAGATCGTGTGTTCTCTGACGATTAGAAAGTTTGCAGAGGCGAAGTACGGAGAATTTCGAAATAACGGTTTACCGAAATGAAAGGAAGCGATGGTTGACGAGGTTGGAAGCCATTGGAGTCGGTTCTGATAGGGAATCGATAGGGAATCTGGTGCGATCGTTGTCTAGAGATCGTGGAGGATACCGGTGGCCGGTGCGTACACGAGTTTCACCTGCCACGGAGATTTCGATCGGGAACGGGGCGAGCTCGTTGCACCGAATTGCATTCCGGCGGCGAGCGAGCGATATTTGAATAGGTAGGGGAGCCCCAGAGGATGTTAACCTCCATGAAACGATAGAAACTTTCTTTCGCGGGTCTGAGGAGGATTACGTAAAGGCGACGCGTAGAAGCTGCATAGAAACGCGCCGCGGCGGCGGGAGAGCGAGGTTACGCGCACAGGAAGTGAAACAACCCGCGAGCCAGAAAGAAAGTTTTCACTCGGTGTTTTCACTTTCATGGAAATGCCAGGCGAGCGTGTTCCCCTCGTTGCCACTCTATACTTAGACGAATCAACGTCCGATTCGTAGCCGCTTCTCGCATCGTCGGGCCGCCCCGATGCTCGATCGAGGGCTCGTCACGTGGCTCGTCCCAATTAAACGAAATCGATTCGATTTCTCGGTATCGATGACGATCGATCGAAACCGTTCGAGGAACGGACGCTCGAACTACACCCGGTACCCTCCGCGGTGGCTCGTGTCTGCGGAACGGGAGAAAGTAACTTCTTTTTCTTTTCTTTTCGCCGGCTAATCGAGGAAGTTAACGAATTAACTCGTCATCCGCGCTCTGTTATATGTCCTGGTAGCTTTTCATTTTCATATTGTGCTGCTCGTAAACCTAGAATACGTTGCGATATCTTTGTCATCTAAACGCTAATTTAAATATCTGTAAACTGGTCTTGATTCGATCGATACTTCGCTTAATGTCCTTTCGATATCATTGCAACCCCAATATACGTTAACATATCGTAAAAAAACGTTTCTTTGCTCCGATTCTCGGCTCGTCGAACGCGATTATTATTTCGAGGATTTCTCTACGCGTGATTTCGCTATCGTTCGTAGAAGTTAGCCGGTTGCTAACGGTGGCTGGGTTTGTTTCAGGGGAATTGGAGCAGCGTATAGTTTCGAACCGAGAGAAAGGTCTGCGGAGCAGGAAAAGGAAGGAGGCGAAAAGTGGGGACGATTCGGAGGTGGTTTTGGATGTTAGAAAGCGCGGGGGTGGCTAAAAAGGCCCCGCCGCAGGGTACGGGTCCCGATGCCGGTCCCCGTATCGCAAACCCTCACGCTGACCTCCACCCTCGTGCCCAAGGAGGAGTCAAACATGCCCTTCATAGACGACGAGCTACTCTGGTGCCCTGACAATGACGGCAAAATGGTCGACTTGACGCAATGTCTCCAGGTTGGTACTGAAAAGCGTGTACGCTCGGTCGCGGTAGCGATCTAGCGGGGACGATGACAAAACGGGGATGAATATAGGGCTCGGAACGAACGTTTGGACACACTCACTGACACACACCTCCTTCTGCTCCACTAGGAGAGCAGTACCGGGCAGTCGGTCGAATTTTCCCCGATGGAATTGAGCGCCCTAGTGGGGACACCAGCCGCCCCAAACATACCGGCGGAAGAGGGCGAGGGGATGGTCGGTGTCCCAGGGGAGGAGCCCTTCGACACGTTGGACACGTTCTTACGGGAACTGCAAGCCGACCTGGCGGAGGCAAGCCAGCCCACGTCCACCACGTCCTCCATCGCCTCGTGCAGGCGGCAGAGGTACAACATCGCGGCCGCCAACCCCTTGCTAGCGGGTGAGTATCATAAAACACATCGAGCCCACTCCCTTTAATATACATCATCACGCACGATTCTCTTTCTTCTTTCCCCGTGGGGTAGAAAAACTAGCAGCTCCATCGTCGCAAGCATCGCCAACCTCCATCCCCTACGCAACGAGGGCGGAGATCAAGACGGAGAACATTCAGCCGGAAACCAGCAAAGGTAGGCTTCGCACGTTTGATTTTCTTTGCTGTTGGCGGGTTGCGTATTCTCAGGGGTCGATCCGCTATCATGTAACGGTAACGTAGTTTCATACGGTTTCTGTATTACCGATGGAGCTCGTTACCAACGTTCACGTTCTGATCGACAGAACTACAGCCTTATCGACCAGTCGGTATGGTAGAGTTTCTATCGGTAAATTATTTATCGAGAAGAAGCGGTTACCTTAAAATGGTAAAGGGGAATAAACGAGTCTTGCTACAGCCGCGACCGAACTACTCGCGGCACGCGAGCAATGCCGATTCGCTACTCTGAAAGGGAAACCGGCCAAGGCCTCGCGAATCGCGACCAGACATCCGCGTTAGCAATAATTGCGCCTGCGTTCTTGCGTCGAAGCGAAAAAAAAAAGGCAGGCGGCGGCTCGGTGTGCGGCGTGCATACTGCATACGTACGTGCACCGGTCGCGGCCGGGCACACGTGCACGCGGTGGCCCAATTCTTACAATTTACAGCCGTGTCGTAACACGGCCGTACTACGCGCATACACGATTTCGCGATTGCTCGCGAGTCCACGCCGAGGAGGAACGCGCGTTTCGCGACCTTAAAGGTTCGAAACATTATGCGAGACGCGGTTCGGGTTTTACTTCTAACTCGTTACTCGTTTTGACGTCGCGCTTCCACAAACGTATCTACCGTCGACGACGACAAACGGGCTTAGCGTCCTCGTCGCGTGTACGAGACACCGCTCGAGTGCTAACGACCTTTTGTAGGCCGCGTGAGACGCTTGGCCTTTAACCCGGCCGTTTAAAACGATCACGAGCTTTTTACGTTCGCCGATGTTCGACGATAACAAACGCCGATAAGCCGGCTCGCCAGAACTATCCGAAGTTCGTCGAGGCAAGTCCTTCGACTACGAACGATCCCAGTCGAGGAGGACATGAGAGTGCAATGTCTTCGCCATTAATTATTATTATAAAAAGAATATATAAAAAGAACTCTTGCTTTTGATAGATCCTAGATGTGGAATAATGTAACAATCATTCTAGTCGACGTCGTATCTCTAAATTTTGAGAATCGAAAAGAAAATTTATATCTGGTAGCTATCTATCAAGAACAACAAAATAGAATTTTATTTCGGTTGAAAGGGACATTAACCGTTAGCACAATCGCGTGGTGGGTCAGAGTTATCAATAAAAATTGGTTACGTTATTATAAATAATGCATTGTATTGCATCGCGTTGCAAACGGGGTTCGGCGTATCTGTTCTCGAAGGATTCGAAGGTTGCAGGACTCGGGAGAATCCGATCGCAGGCCGCGGACAATTACGTGCCGTTAGAACGCGAATCGGAATGGGTGCTCGCCGTTGTTCTTTTCACATTTTTAGAAAGCGGTTGGAAAGTGAGAGACCGAACTTTCTAGCAATACTATTATAAATACAGATTAGACCGAGTCTTCGGACGAAATATCGACCGAAACGACTGCGGCCGTTTTCGGTTTGCACTTGCTCTAACAAGATCGGGGGATCTGCATCGCTCCCGCGGCGAAACTCACCGTAAAGCTCAGTTTACTCGCTCCCCAGCGAACCTCAAATTCTGTTTGTTCTCTCAACAACGTTTCACTGACCGTTCACGAATGTACTCGCGTACTTCGAACGTTGTTGAAACGACGAAGCAGTGAACTAAGTTCGAAGAACGTTTTAACAGTGTTTTTGGTACAACTCTTAATTATCTTGGATTGCTATCCAAGTCTTTAGTCAAATTGGATTATTCATTTTTACTATCCTTAACTATTTGTTGCTATTTTTCTTTCGCTCCTCTTTTCATCTGCTAGAAGGGGAGCCCGGACGAATTTAAACCAGCGTCTAGGTTGGATCTAGTTTGTAATAATGTAGATATCGTTCTTGTTAAAATATGTAGTTGATCCAGATTCAAAGTATAATTTCTAATTACATAAATACGATTATTAACTCTTGAAACATTATAATCTCCAGGGTTAACGATCGTAAATTTTGTATATGCACTCACAACAGTTACAGTTTAGTACAGTTCAAACTTCTTATGGACAAGTATCATTTCATTTACTTTGATTTTCATTCTGTTTCTCAGAATTAGCAAGTACGTATAACTACCTAATTGTCATAACTATTAAATAGTCAGTTTAATGAATAACAAATTCTATTACATTAATTTTCACAGACGCGGACTTTTCTTGATGATGGTTTCAAAACCGAACCGAAACGTTGAAATTATAATAACTGCAAAATCGCTAATTTCTGTATCGTTGATCGAACCTATAGCGCCGATATCATATAGTGCATATCTTGAAACATCTTTCCGAAAATACATTGACCAAGTTAGGCTACTCAGCTACTTAAGACCATCATGGCAAATCATGAAACCAACGCGAAATCCCGAACGATTCGCGTCCTCTCCTCAATCTCCAACGGCGAAAGAGAAAAGAACTAGCTCGTTGCTTCTGCCCGAGTGTCTCGTCTCTTCGACACGCGTCACTTTCGCCGTGTGCATTCTGCGTAACTGGCAAAAAGTGGATTTTCACGTAGAAGCCGGCGCGTCGATCTTCTCGCGATCCATCATCCGGTGTGTACCGCGCCGCGAAAAATGGGACGCCGGTCAATTTCCCACGTTCTCGGGCTCTCGAACACGATCGAACCAACCATGCAACGCATCTACACACAGCCCGACGACCTCCTCGACGCACCGCACTGTAAACGTAATCGCGATTATCGTCGGCCGAGAGGAGGATCGAGTTTCGATCGCGCGAAAACGCCGCAGCCGGATAATGCACGCGTTTCTTTACCCCCTGTTGCATCCAGCTGCGCGACTCTGCTGCACTTGTCGCTACCCTCGTTCCCTTGACCCTCTTCAAACACATAAATTCTCGCTCCCTTCCACTTTCTCTCTCTCTCTCTCTCTCTCTCTCTCTAGATCTCTCTTTCTCCCGTTTCTCTTCGCCCCTCCGAGTGCTTCCGTCTCATGACACTCGGGTTGGGGCCCTACGGAAATAGATTCGAGACCCGGCGTCTCGTCTCTCTTTCTCTCTCCCCTTTCTCTAGATTCTTCCTCGTTCCACCGCGCGTCCCTCGCAGCTACTCGTTTCTACTTCTCGCTCGGGGAAAAACAGGTGCAGCGAATCGATATAGCCTGCGTGCACGCGTATCGATGCGTCTTCCTGCTCAACGTATATTACTGTGGACGGGTGCGCTGTCGCATGCGGTCTTAATTCCCACAAGTTATAGCAAATTGAGAAATAAATTCATGAGCACAGTCATGCGTCGCTCAACGACGCGTCCTGAAATGTCCGTCGTTAAGCTGTTTCGTCGTTAACCCGTTGCACTGCACCAGCGAGTTAGCCTCGGGGTTCAGATTTCCAAACGAATTCACTAGATACGTGTAATCTCTATAATATATATATACGATTCCTTCTTCTTACAAGAAAATTATACTTCTAATCTTCGAAATATTTCACAGAGTCAGAAACCTGACTGCAGCTGTTTATGCAAAATAAAAATCGTATAGATCAATTGCAAGACATAGCTACCAATTGAGACTTTATATTAACTAGATACGTGTAATCTGTATAATATATATACGATTCCTTCTTCTTACAAGAAAATTATACTTCTAATCTTCGAAATATTTCACAGAGTCAGAAACCACACTGCATATGTTTATGCAAAATAAAAGTCGTATAGATCAATTGCAAGACATAGCTACCAATTGAGACTTTATATTAACTAGATACGTGTAATCTCTATAATATATATACGATTCCTTCTTCTTAAAAGAAAATTATACTTCCAATCTTCGAAATATTCCTCAGAGTCAGAAACCAGACTGCAGATGTTTATGCATTATAAAAATCGTATAGATCAATTGCAAGATATAGCTACCAATTGAAACTTTATATTAACTAGATACGTGTAATCTCTATAATATATATACGATTCCTTCTTCTTACAAGAAATTATACTTCTAATCTTCGAAATATTCGTCAGAGTCAGAAACCAGACTGCAGATGTTTATGCAAAATAAAAGTCGTATAGATTAATTGCAAGACATAGCAACCAATTGAGATTTTATTTCATTTGTTGATGAAACTTTCTTGTAATCTTTTTATCGTTCGGAATCACACCCACGCATTTTTCCCACAAATGCATCAAATCCGCAATCTAGGTAGAACATATTAAGAAAGAATATCAATTTCTATATCACGTCGGTTTCTTGCAAATCAAATTTTGCATAATGTGAAGAGGAAGTTCTTTATCCGATCCTTGCTTATTAGGAACTGTCTCTAATGTTTATTTTCTTAAGAAAATCAAAACGTTAGGTACATTTGTTAACAAAAAAACAAACACGCAATGCACAAATCGATAAAAACATATACATATACAACACATAAATCAATGAAAACATATGACACGTTATGTATACGGTGGTATAAACATTCTTACAATTAATAAGAACCACTGTTACAATAAGAATCCACTTTCAATAGATATTGCCTCGATAGATCGCAGTATGAACGATCATTTAATTAGCTGTCTCTAATGTTTATTTTTTTAAGAAAATCAAAACGTTAGGTACAGTTTTTAACAAAAAAAAACACGCAATGTACAAATCGATAAAAACATATACATATACTACGCATAAATCAATGAAAACATATGACACGGTATGTATACGGTGATATAAACATTCTTACAATTAATAAGAACCACTGTTACAATAAGAATCCACTTTCAATAGATGTTGCCTCGATAGATCGCAGTATGAACAATCTTTTAATTATCTTGGAACTGTCTCTAATGTTTATTTTTTTAAGAAAATCAAACCGTTAGGTACATTTGTTAACAAAAAAAACACGCAATGTAAAAATGATAAAAACATATATACAACGCATAAATCAATGAAAACATATGACACGGTACGTATACGGTGGTATAAACATTCTTACAATTAATAAGAACCACTGTTACAATAAGAATCCACTTTCAAGAGATATTGCCTCGATAGATCGCAATATGAACGATCGTTTAATTATCTTGGAACTGTCTCTAATGTTTATTTTTTTAAGAAAATCAAACCGTTAGGTACATTTGTTAACAAAAAAAAACACGCAATGTAAAAATGATAAAAACATATATACAACACATAAATCAATGAAAACATATGCCAAGGTATGTATACGGTAGTATAAACATTCTTACAATTAATAAGAACCACTGTTACAATAAGAATCCACTTTCAATAGATGTTGCCTCGATAGATCGCAGTATGAACAATCTTTTAATTATCTTGGAACTGTCTCTAATGTTTATTTTTTTAAGAAAATCAAACCGTTAGGTACATTTGTTAACAAAAAAAACACGCAATGTAAAAATGATAAAAACATATATACAACGCATAAATCAATGAAAACATATGACACGGTACGTATACGGTGGTATAAACATTCTTACAATTAATAAGAACCACTGTTACAATAAGAATCCACTTTCAAGAGATATTGCCTCGATAGATCGCAATATGAACGATCGTTTAATTATCTTGGAACTGTCTCTAATGTTTATTTTTTTAAGAAAATCAAACCGTTAGGTACATTTGTTAACAAAAAAAAACACGCAATGTAAAAATGATAAAAACATATATACAACACATAAATCAATGAAAACATATGCCAAGGTATGTATACGGTAGTATAAACATTCTTACAATTAATAAGAACCACTGTTACAATAAGAATCCACTTTCAATAGATGTTGCCTCGATAGATCGCAGTATGAACAATCTTTTAATTATCTTGGAACTGTCTCTAATGTTTATTTTTTTAAGAAAATCAAACCGTTAGGTACATTTGTTAACAAAAAAAACACGCAATGTAAAAATGATAAAAACATATATACAACGCATAAATCAATGAAAACATATGACACGGTACGTATACGGTGGTATAAACATTCTTACAATTAATAAGAACCACTGTTACAATAAGAATCCACTTTCAAGAGATATTGCCTCGATAGATCGCAATATGAACGATCGTTTAATTATCTTGGAACTGTCTCTAATGTTTATTTTTTTAAGAAAATCAAACCGTTAGGTACATTTGTTAACAAAAAAAAACACGCAATGTAAAAATGATAAAAACATATATACAACGCATAAATCAATGAAAACATATGACACGGTACGTATACGGTGGTATAAACATTCTTACAATTAATAAGAACCACTGTTACAATAAGAATCCACTTTCAATAGATATTGCCTCGATAGATCGCGGTATGAACGATCGTTTAATTAGCGCGATTTCACCGTCGGGGCTGGGCGGAGAGAGGGGATGGTTTCGAGGGTCGAACCGAATCGGAACGAGTCGAAACGAGACGAAACGAGACGGGCCGAGTCGGGCACGCAAAGCGTCGAATTACGCGGAATCGCGTGTAACCGTTGGCCGTGTTCGAGGGATCCTGGATCGTTGGGTAATCGGCTTCCTCGTATTGCCACACACGGTGCCACGACGCGTATACCGTGTTCCGTCCCCGTTCCACCTTTTCCCCGTCGTGTTCTCTCTCTCTCTCCTCTCCTCTCTTGCTCTCCGGTCCGTTTCCAGTCCGATAGCAGCGTTTGAAAGTGAAGTCAAGATGGCCACGTTAAAGACATCGAAGCCGTTCCCCGTCCGTGTGTGGAAACGAGGCTCGCGCACCCATACACCCACGTGTTTCCTCGCGTCGCACACACGTGCACGCGGTACGCGTTTGCCAAGCGCGTACGTTTTCGTGCGTGCACACTCGCTCCTGGCCGGCGATAGTGCAGCCACGTAACGAGAGTGTTGACATTTTCTGCAATCGGGTCAGGGCCCTCTGCCGAGCACCAAGGCATTACCTATAACCCCTCCCGAGGCGATACTCGATACTCGCAGAGAGCCGGCTTCGAGCTCCCAAGCGATTTTCCGCGAGGAAAACCACGGACCTGTGAGAACGCGTTTCCCAAATATAGGAAAATCTTTGTATCACGAAGATCGAAATGTTTGCGGGATCTGCAGTTCGAATAGCTTCGAGCGCGAAGGGTTCTAGGTTTTTTTCTGTTAACGAAACCATTTTTCCTAGTAAACTACCGAGAGTTTCTAAAGAAAAGTATCTCGTATATGCATTGATTTAAAAAAATTCGCAGATGTAAAACGGTAAACATGTTTGAAGGAATTAAGAATAGCGTTGTCTAATTGTTTTAATTTTTCTTTCGCACGAAAGTTCGTCGTGTACTTATCGTTTTATCACGGTTTAAATGATAAGTGCACCTCCAGACGTCTCGTGACTAAAATTAGTCGTTCCAGTGCTAATAACAGACGACAACGTGACTAACGTTAGTTCTTTGTAATCGGCTAATATTTATGGAAAATAATCATTTCCTGTCTGAACAAAGTGAAGTCACATATATTTTCGTTCTTGACGTGTTTGTTTGGTTGAAAGCAATATAGTACATTTCAATTAATCTATTGATCTATCTATTATGAATTTAGTTTCCTGTGAAAAAAAATGCTTTTAATATTTGAACAGAGCCAGACGTGTACGCCGACGAGCGTGGTGTTGCACATTTCGAAGGAAACTGTTGTGACAATCTAATACGAAAAAGGTTCAGGTAGCCGTCGGAAAAGATTTTCCATTTGCTGGTATTTTCCGTTTCGACAGAATTTATGCTGGCTCGTAGCTCGTGCTTGTCGGACTCAGACATCACCAGGGAAACAGATCTTGCTCGTAACCCATTTTGGAGACAATCGTGGAAATGGAACGGCGATATTGTGTGCAGAGATCTGGTCGGCGAGTCAGCGTGCACGTCGCCTTTTCCTCTTTCCTCGCGAAAGGATTAAACCAGCGCCGAGACGCTTCGCAGCATCCGTCCTTAGAAATCATTTTTTTCTACTTTCACGTGTAGAGCCGTTCTTTTCTCCGGTCGAGCTCATCTGGAGCGCCGGTTTCCATCGTCGAAAGGAAAGTAAACGTCGTTTTTCCCGTCGAAGAAAACAGCGTAGCGCTCTTCCCTCTGTGCCTCCGCGGCGAAGCGAAAAAAAATATTCTTTACGAAAACCGTAGATGCGGAAGCTACGCGGAGAGAAACTCGCGCTTTCGATTCCCTTCCGATTTCACCGCCGTCCGAAAACCTTGGTATAATATTTGCCAGGGTCTCCTGAAGAGGTACTCGAGAGTTTGCCAATTTCTTTCGTATCCGCGGCGCTTCGAAGCGGATTCCATGAACCACCTGTTGGAAATCCAACGTAGCTGTTCCCACGGATCCTCGGATTCTCGCCCTAGCCGAAAGTATTTATCGGCTTTCGACCCTGTTTCGATTCGATTTCATTAGATTCGCGGTCGGCGACAGCTTGCGAATGGTGCGAGCACTGTTCTGGCACCTCAAGCCACGCCTACTTCTCCGTCGATTACTTGTACAAATGTTAAACGTTTTGAAAACAGAAGACAACTTGATAATTATGCACAACTAGTTTTTCCCCGCGGCTTCGCTCGCACAGGAAACTGTTTAATGCCCTCGAAAATTGATATTGTTTCTCCATAAAACCTTTTAACCCCCCATTCACCCCTACGATTGTATCAATGAGCATTAACACGAAGTATGATGTAAATTAGACCACGAACAATATACGTTACAACCCCTTTTCACCCCCTTAGGGGTTGGATTTTTTAAAATGAGGAAATAGGTGTTTGATTAATTACATCAAAGAGCATTAAGACCAAGTATCAAGCAAATCCGATCAAAAATAAAATATTTCTCATACAAACGTTGCAACCCCTTATCACCCCCTTAGGGGTTGAATTTTTTAAAATGCTGAAATAGGTGTTTGATTAATTATATAATTATATCAAAGAGCATTAAGACCAAGTTTCAAGCAAATCGGACCGCGAACAAAATGTTCCCCATACAAACGTTTTCACCCCCTTAGGGGTTGCATTTCGGAATATCCTTTCTTATCCCTTGTATAGATCATAAAAGAAACCTCTGTGCAAAATTTCAGCTTTCTAGATCCAAGGGTTTAGCCTGGGCGTCGATAGGTGAATAAGTCAGGACATCATTTTTATATATAGAGAAGATGATAATCGTACTTGTTAGGTTGTTTCGTAGATGTAAACATTTCCAGGTAATTATTCGCGGGCTAGCTCTTAAAATAACGCTGCTCGTTTCGACGGGAATCCAGAAGTTCCAGAAACCCGAAAAGACAGCCTGCCGGAAGAAGATCACGCTCAAAGGGACTGTCAAGGAAGTCCCCGATGTAAACAGTGCAGCGGAATCTTCTGAAAACCGGAGCCGCCGCACGTGTTCAAAGTTAATGCACGCTAACTACTCCCTTCTGTGTTAACTGCCTCGGAATTTCCTTTTTGTCAACTCTTCCGACCCGATTTTCACGGCGCACACCTGTCGTCTTGCATTAATTGAAGTCTCGTCTTTTTATTTTGTAGTTGATAACGCCAGATGAGCACTCTAGTTGCGTTAGAAAATTCTGCTTCTGAATTCGCACAAAGAACCGCATTGTAATAATTTTTCTTGAATCAGTGTTGTCTGTGCAATTAGGAATTCACTCAAATATCTATAGATTGCTCGTTTATCCGTTATTCTGACGGAATTACTTCCGAAATTAGGAATTTGCACAAAAAATGCACACACTCTACTAATTTTCTTCCTATCCTGATGGAATTGGGAATTCACACAAAGATCCAATCAAAGGTATAAAAATAATTTGGTAATTATTTAGAATTTGAGCTTCCTCTCAGATTTTGATGAAATTTAAATATGAAATACGAAAATCCTTCTATATATATGTTGTATATTGTATACCTGTGTTATTGATTTTGTTAGAAAATTCAATACAGTATTAGCGATAGTTTCTCGCGAATATCTCGAAAACTAAAACCGAGCAGCGGTAACATATATAGAAAAAAAGTTGTTAAAAACGTATAAATCTATAACATATTTAAATTTCATCAAAATCTAAGAGGAAGCCCAAATTCTAAATAATTACCAATAATTTTTCTTTATTCTGATGGAGTTGCCTGAAAAATCGAGAATTTGCACAACGATCCACAGTCTACTAATTTGTCCCCTATTCTAGTTTGAATAAACTTGTCTGATCTGCAAACTGGTGTAAAATCTCGATTCAAGATCCAATGGAGGAACTCAGAAAAGCTCGTGTCTGCTTTCGGGCGAAAGTGTTCTGAAGAATTTGTAGGGTTCCGAAGAAAGGTCAACGATCCCCCCGGAGGATTCAGGAAAATCCAGTAAACTGGCAAAGGATCGGTTTTTCAGCGACAGTATGTAGAATCGAGTTTGCCCGTCGTTCCTCTGGCAACGCTCGAATCTCACCGCGGAAATCTCCAAGGTCCGTTCATTGTGTCGATACGATACTTCCTTCCCTCTTTATTCGACGATAAAACGCGGCGGAGCCGACAATGCGATTGGCGGCACGCTCGGTATAATTAAGCGCGAAGGACACGCGGGTCGGTAACTTAATTCCCACGAGCGTGCGTACGAGTGTGAGTACGAGTACGAGCGGCTTCTGGCCGTACATGTTCAACCGACTGGGTCGCTTCGTTGCCCGCCTGCGTTTCCACGCAATTTCCACGGACAATCTTCCGACGTTTTTCGCAATAGCAATTAGAAATGGCTTGCGGGTGTCGGGGATCCCACAAGAATAACCCCTTCAGTATGCTGCACACTTTCCGAGGTCCGGCTATGAGCATCCGCGAACGTATGCAATTTTTTTACACGATTATTAACCCTCTGCACACGGAGCTATTTTATTTAGAAAATTAAACGCGTCTTCCTATCTAGAATAATTCTATTCTATATGATTTTGTTCATTGTGTGGATATGAAATTAATAGAATACCTCATACAATATTGAAATGTTTAGTAATTGGTTAGATCTGAACATTTTCGTAATTAACGTCTCAAAACCTCAATAACGACACCCATACAGACTTTTACGCATATTCACACCATTTTACCCCATTTGTCGAATGTAAGTTAGAATTTAATTTATAAGGAGTTGATTCTTGAAAAACCACCACGTATCTGAGGGTTAAGACTATTTAGTTTATACTTATAGTACCTCTTTATATACTACATAAATAAAATATTTCTTATACAAACGTTGCAACCTCTTCTCACCCCCTTAGGGGTTGGATTTGTTAAAATGAGGAAATAGGTGTTTGATTAATTATATCAAAGAGCATTAAGACCAAGTGTCAAGCAAATCCGACCAAAAATAAAATATTTCTCATACAAACGTTGCAACCCCGAAAATTAAACACGTCTTCCTATCTAGAATAATTCTATTCTATATGATTTTTTTCATTTTGTGGATATGAAATTAATAGAATACCTCATACAATAATAAATATTTAATAATTTAAACAATATTTTGAATTATAGCACATCAATTTTTAGCGGTGACTCAGAGTCGCCACTCGAATGCTAAGGGTTAACCTCCCGACAGCGCAGCTAATTAGAAGTTTATAAGAAATATCTTCAAAACTATATTTGATAAATGAAGCGGTAGATGGTCCTGGGCAACATCGATTTTATTGTTGCGAATAGGGTTTGAAGTTCGATGGTTAAACAGGATTAGACCGCGGATTTAATGATTTATGACAAAAATGAGTGGGTGCAATTTAAAGATACAAACGATCGAAATAATTTTAACATATCAATACGACATTTCTAACTTGCTGAAATTATTAAAGAAAGAATGAAGATCTAGTGCTCGGAAAATTGACTAAATTCATTTTTATTCAAGCAGCTGCAATTAAACTGATGAGTGGCTAAAATAGTGCGAATAAAACTATACTAAATTTCATATCTATAAAATGAAAAAAATCATTTAGAATATAACTATCAAAGTAAGAAATGAAAGTCTTGGTTTCCGAATAATCAGATTTTTAATGATCTTGCTGTACCGAAAGGAAGCTTAGAATACATTAGATGACGTTGTTGCGTTTTGTTGGTTCGCAATTAGACTTGCTGTAGCTTTATAAGGATCCATTAAAAACTGTCTAGCCATGAGAATGGACTTCGGAAAATTATAAACAATCGCCGGTAGGTAATGTGTTGAAATAGCTGCAAAGGTGGCTGTGCAAAGTGCTTCTGTTCGTCAGTGAATTGGAAGACGAAGCAGTTAAAGGTGCGTCTACGAAAAGAAATAATATCGCATTATCCTTTCGATGAATATTCTCCAATATTCCTGTCAATCGGAATTAAAATTATTTCAAATGAACACTGCACCGAGATATACAATCTCGAACGGTCGAAGAACACGGCGGGCTTGATAAGAGATATCGGGATGAAATTTCCACTAAATTTTATTAAAAAATTATTCTTTAATTATTTTAATATTAACTTTAATTCTATTACTTTATTTTATTTTACATTTACTTTAATTATTAGAATAAATATTTTGAGTTGATACTCTTATATTCTCACAATACTCTTCTAAAATCTCATTTTCCTCGGTTCGCTAGTATCAGCTACTATAATTTAACGGAAAGAATATTGAAGCTTTATTTTACACGTCTATAGAACCAACAATTTTTAATATTTCGATAAATTCTTTGAGATACGTTTATATATCAGTAAAGATTGCAAGATATTTTATTATTTATTTGAAACGGACCGAAGTCCTTTTATACAAATGTATGCAGTATTATATAATATGACTGAAAAGAATCTTAATCTTAAGTCTTAATCGAAAATTCACATAATTATGGACAGCGCGAAACTAAGCAAATATAGGTACTATTAACGAATAGTACAGCGCAATTTCATTTTGAATGCCCTTAAGATATCCAATTTTAAACAACTCCGAAACAGTAGTGCGAAAAGTATTCTGAAGCAGTGGGCGTCGCACACGTATCGTGAATCGATCGACGCACGTGTTTGTGTTTTGGGCGACGCTCTTTCGCTTTTCTTCGCAAGTGAAAAACAAGGGAAGACAGATCAAACCGCATCATAGGAACGCGCATTCGAAGGCACAGCAGAGAGCTACGACGAATATTATATGGATAACAAAACGCTGCGTCCAGACGCGCAAAACAGATGGCAATTTAACCGAGAGCATAATTCCCAGGACGAAATCGGCGTCTGTGTTGTGGCTCGAATCGACTCTGTTCAGCTCGGCGTAATGATAATCCGTACGCGAGTAGAATAGCCGCGAAAGTAGGCCGATCGAATTCAGTAGCGTTGGAAAATATGTAAGCAAAAAAGGAGGGAGGCGAGTACGTTTAAACGTCGACGGCGACGACGACGTTGACGACGTTGACGACGGTGACGGCTGCGTCGTAGCTCCGTCTCTCCGTGTGTAATCTTTTATCCTTGGAACCTATCCCATATGCCGGCAGGTAAACAGTTTCGCAAGAGAATCACGGCAAAGCGAGACTCGGGAATTTCCTTATACTACGCGAGTTGCGGGGCGCGTGTTGCCGGCGACGACGCACACTCTCGATCGGCTGCGAAATTGGGTTACGGTTACCCAGCTAAACGATCGATCGATCGATCAGCTACTTCTCGATCGGATCGATCGCCTAGCCAACCGTGGCAGGTGGCTCGCCACGCGAAATACCTAGGTTTCCGGTGACATAATTGAACCGGTCTCTCTGCACCGGCGCTCGCGAGCCTCGTCACTCTACGAATTCGACTGTGTGGCCTCGAACAGCCCGTTTCGACCAGTTGCCGTGTCTAATTGCCCCGGTGAAATTGAAACTTCGATCCTCGTTGTGCAACCGCAAGGCCCACTCGAGATTTTTCGCGAACCGAACCCGACCGATTACTCTCTCCTTCGATCGGTGCTCGATCATCGACTCTTCACTTCTCTGCTACAGAAGGCGACTTCACAAAGTCACGTAATTGATTACACACGCAATCGGAATATGTAATAGAGAGCAGATCTTTATGCAATATGAAATGTTTTACCCGAATTCAAACAAACTGGAGTGGAACAGAAATTTAAATTCTTCCTTAATATTATTATTTTAACCCTTTGCACTCCCAGCTATTTTAACTGGAAAATTAAACATTTCTTCTGATCTAGAATATTTCCATACCTTATGATTTTTGTTATTTTTGATAGATATGAAATTGGTACATTACCTTATACAGTACCTAAATGTTTTGTAATTGATTAGATACCGATATATTTAATAATGTAAACAATATTTTGAAGAATGGTGCAGAAATTTTTAGTGGTGCCTCAGAGGGGACAGCCGAGTGCTAAGGGTTAATTTATTTATTATAGACGGACTGAAGCTCTTTTACATGAGTGTTTACAAAAAAGGAGAGAAAGATATAAGACCTACTGGTCTAATAAGAAAGGACATGCACAAAAAGAGAAAAAAAACAAGAGATAATAATATAGTACTGGTAGAATCGATAGGTATTATCATATAATCCTGCGTAATTGAGTTTTAAAATTTTGCAAAGATTCAATGAAAAAATCAATACGATTATAAATAGTACATGATTGTTGCAATAATGCGATTCATTGGATCAATTAATCCATAAGTAGATTTCGATTTAGGTGTCTGAAAATCCGCTCTTGTTCTCCGTTCACGATCCGGTACATAAAAATTGATTTGCGCTTGTAGAGAGGAACAATTAAATTAATAAGAACAAAGAAAAAAATAAGGTACAAAGAGGAACAATTAAATTAAAAATAAAGCTCTGGTCGGATACTATTCTTCGAGCAGACAATGGCAAAGACAATTATGTAAGCTCAACACGTCTTTATTCGTTCTTTGCTGATTTGGAACTGTCAGCAACATTTATTTAAAACAAAACCAAAACATCACGCAAATCGATAAAAATGTATATAACGAATAAATCAATAAAATTATATATATATCGGTCAAACACAAATATTCAACATTCTTACAATTAATATGTTTTACTGTCTGAAATTACATCTACTCAGTTTTAACATGAATGCATCAAATCCATTGAGTATTTAAAAAATTCTCAGAACTTTATACTTGACGGTGTTCCGGACCATTCGCTGCGTTATTTATTATATCGAGGCTACGAACGAAAACACTTTGGCCGTACGACTGTTCGAATCGGCGTGTTCCTTTCCTGAGACCGTATGGTAATAGTGTTGCAGGATTTCCCATCGAGGCTTACCGGATTTCGTTGCGTCACTCGCGATCGCCGAGAGTCGAGTCGTTTCCATTTTGTTTATTCGTCCGCGTTCGCGGAAGATTCCCGATCTCCCGAGCCGAATCGCGGCGAGTCGATCGTAAATGTCAAAGCGATTGCGTCCACGTTGCAGTGAGAACCAGCCTTCCTCGCACGCGTCCACGATATACCACAATCTCTATGAAAACGCAGACTTCGCAACTTTTCCAGAAGAACAATTCGAACTGGCTTATACCATCTTTAATCATCCACAAGCAAACAGAGTTATATCGAAACCTTTAAACAATCTCCGGCATTTTCTAATACAGCTGTCGCTTCAGCTGGACGTTCTGAACCGTTCGCGGCAGAAATGAAAATTCGAGGGAAACATCCGAACAGATAGAAAATTCGTCTTTTCTATTTTCTGAAGAAAAGAAGCGTCGGCAGAAGTAAGAGGGAAGAGTCGAGCTTGGCGCAGCGTGCAATTCAAAGACCGGGGGGGAAGATTGAATAGCACAGATTCCAGCTGGAATGTCCGATGAGAATCTCTTGGAACGGATTGATAGGAAATTCGCTCGCGTGTGCAACAAAGGAGAAGGCAGTTAACCGTATCGGAAAAATCAATTTCCATTTCCCGGCGAAACAAATGATCGGTCGCGTCTACGAGACAGTCGCCACCTAGGAGGTCGATGTATTCCGATATTATCGAGATTATCTACCCGATCCCTCGATCGGCCTCGGCAACGGGGAAAAAGCTTGGCTCCTGAAAATCGAGCTCCCTCGCAGCTGGCGTAGTCCTCGAACCCTGCGATTACCATGAATTCGTAATATCCGGCGCGAGACGTCCGTCAAGTCGCCGTAGGCACGGTTGATGTCAAAGGACCGGTGAAATCAGACGTTCGCCGTGAGATTGATAGGATCTGTTATTGAACGTCCGACTGGCTAGAAGTGCTAGACCCTCCAGGAAAATGTCATTTCCTTATCATTAAGAAATCGATGCGATGTTTTCTCCGCGTTTTCAGCGTATGTATTCTTCCCTGGTTTCGCCCCGTGCTTCGAACAGCGTCGATTAAAAAAATGGCTGTTCCATAGACTATTAAATTTACTGCTACCTAGTCGTCTTCCCATCTCTGTATAATAATCCTTTAAATCGCATTATTGCTAGCTCAACACACATTTTATAATAATATTGATTTTTTCAATGGCACGTTACAGGCATTCAAAACGAAATTGCGCTGTACTATTCGTTAATAGTACCTATATTTGCTTAGTTTCGCGCTGTCGATAATTATGGGAATTTTAGATTAAGACTTAAGATTAAGATTCTTTTCTGTCATACTATATAAACTGCATACATTTGTATAAAAGGACTTCGGTCCGTTTCAAATAAATAATAATAATAATAGTCTACACTTTCTACAATATTTAGTCGAAATGATAATGGTTGTTAAGGCATTGAGACACCATGGTATTGAACGTGATAAAATGCATTTATAAATCGACAATGAACGGGGTGCCTTCTATTTACCGGGACGGCGGATTCAACTCTCCGCTGTCTAGTTCTAGTACAGCAAGAGGGATACATTTGCAAATCAAATTCGCACGAAACATCGAAATACAACCGTGTCTGCTCCTCCGGTATTGCATCCTGGATTCGCGCGAGCCAGCCCAGTTACCGTGAAACGCGTTCTCGTTGCTTCCGTTTTCTGGGGCCAGATAGATCGATGCGCGGGGGAGCATCATTCGCATGATCGCGGAGAGACGTACAAAATAAGAGAGAGAGAGAGAGAGAGAGTGAGCGCGATAGAGAGAGAGAAAGAGACGAAAGAAGGGATACGCGTGTATGGCAACACAACAGTTTAGAGTGAAGTGTTACGTCAGTGAAAGTGTTATGCCAATGTGGGCCGAGGCTAACCTGTGAGCCCTGTCTCCGCGTGTACACGCACTTACACACGGGTGGAACGCGCGCAACAAGCAACGAGGAGAGGAGGAGAAGAGCGCGCGAGCGGAGCGGATCGGAGCGGATCGGCGACGAACACGGTGTTCGCCGCGGTGTCGGAGACGAAATTCCGTGTCGCTTAATGTTACAGCCCGTAGCCGCGACCGCTGCCACCGATCTGTTCTCTTTCCGATCCTTTCCGTTCCCCTTTAGCCCCGCTGTCGTGTCGCCAGCCACCGCGCCGTCGTCGATCCGCGGGAAAGGATCGAGAAACTGAATCGAGAGGCGTGCATGTTCGATGACGAGGACCTGGACTGGACAACTTCTCCGCAGAACTCTGGTTCGGTCACACCTTTCACGCTTCCTGTGCTTTCGGTGCTCCGTTTGCACCCGCGACGAAACGTTTCTACGCGACTCCACTCCTCAAAGGGATCGCACCACGTCACGTGCCGAAACTTTTGCCTCAGAAGTCTCGTGGAACGCACAAGAGCAGGGTGTCCCCACCATTAACGCGCCAATCAGAAACGCGTCTCATACGTAGTCATCTCCCTAGCTCTATACAGTAGGCTACACTTTGTACAATGTTGAGTCAAAATAGTTGGAGAACTCTAAGGAAGGATATTTGCTTCATATACTTTTCGTTTTACCACGGTAAAACCTCGAATACTGTCCGAGGTAGTAATCCTAAATGTTGCCTAGTGCCTACTCACTCGACTGCCTGTCAACGCTGTGTCGGCGATGGCGACACTTTTCGGTCACGCGGTCCGTATTTCACTTTGTCCTTCTCTATGTTGGTTCTCTATTGAAGTTTATAGTCATACATGAAAAAACAGGCAGACAGACAGTCAAACAAACAAAAAGACAGACAAACAGACAGCCAAACAGACTGACAAATAGCCAGACAGACAAACAAACAGACAGACAGGCATACATACAAACAGGCAGACAAACAGACAGACAGACAGACAAACAAACAAACATACAGACAGACAGACAGTCAAACAGAAAGTCAAACAGACAGACAGACAAACATACAGACAGACAGACAGTCAAACAGACAGAGAAACAGTCAAACAGA
This sequence comes from Lasioglossum morio, assembly GCA_916610235.2. Classification (NCBI taxonomy): domain Eukaryota; kingdom Metazoa; phylum Arthropoda; class Insecta; order Hymenoptera; family Halictidae; genus Lasioglossum; species Lasioglossum morio. The sequence goes on from OU744323.1 coordinate 3,663,213, forward strand.
CAGACAGACAGACAGACAGACAGGCAGTCAAACATACAGACAAATAGACAGACGGACAAACAAACAGACAGACAGACAAACGGACAGAGAGACATACATACAAACAGGCAGACAAACAGACAAACATACAGACAGACAGTCAAACAGAAAGTCAAACATACAGACTAATAGACAGACAGACAAACATACAGACAGACAGACAGTCAAACAGACAGAGAAACAGTCAAACAGACAGACAGACAGTCAAACGGGCAGGCAAACCAACAGACAGACAGACAGACAAACAGACAGACAAATAATCAAACAGACAAGCAAACAAACAGACAGATATACAAACAGGCAGGCAGACAGTCAAACAGACAGACAGACAAACAGACAGACAGGCAAACAAACAGACAGACAGACATACAGACAGACAGACATACAGGCAGACAGACAAACATACAAACAGCCTGTTGGACAGTACTTGACGTTTTACTGTATCCCTATATTTCATTTGTTGCCTATGTTATTCCGTTCACGCGACCACTATTGCAATCGGTAACGAGTAATGCAACAACGGCGGAGGGGTTATTGAGATCTAGATTATGGTGGGGAGGTGATAGACGCCACTCAGCCGCGCGTTTCAGTGCCAAGACATCTTCTCATCTCTGTACAGTACCGTATGCTGATAATATGAAGACAGCGGGTCGTTCGTCCGACGATATCTCCGCGTACCGAATACTGGTCAGCTTTTATTGTTAGGCGGGTGACATCTTCGCCGAAGAATGCGCCGTTAAGGATATGATACGTAATCGGGCCCTCAACGTGGGACGCGTGTATCTATCCACCGTGGACTGGTGTAATCGAGCGCGAGACGATCCTACGATTCAACGATCGCAAACGATCCACGTTTCTTTTCACTCTTCTCGCCGGTGAATCCCACGCGACGCGGGTGTCTTTGTCTATGCATTTTCCTCTTTTACAATGATCGCTTCCGAACTCTCGTAATTATAGTGTCTACGAGTTTGTTATTAGTAGATTGTTTCAATTGATTTTAATGGTTCAAAAATAATACAGTATGTTATAATTTTTCAAATATTTCCACTGTTTCGCGTTCGATCTTGAAACTTGTCTAATTAGAGGTATCTCGCGGCGAGAAACAACCGAACACTTTGCAGCGTTTATACGCGCGTACCGAAACGGTAGCTGTTTTTTCAACTTTCGGAAGATTTGATCGCTTCTTCTACGGTCCGAAGGCAAATTTCACTTCGTTAAATTGGATCTCGGAGAACGTAAAGGAGAAATTAGACTATCTAGCCTAACACGTATGCATTTACGGGCTGCGCCGTAGGTATTCGCGTGGATCTGCAACATTTTTACGTGAACAGCCTCCGCACCGTGCCGCCTGGTAATTGAAACGAGCGTCAGCGAATGAAACGATGGAAAAAGGTTGCAACGGTTCCAGGAACCAGTGGGGGTAACAGCGCGACAATTAAGTGGGAAGAAACTCATTTATCGAGGCTGGACCAGCGTGCATACTATACTTAACACCTCGATGCATTATTCTCTACGGCGTGTATCGGTCTGGTGCTCTGAATCAATTTTTATACATATACTTGCTCTCGCTTCATAGTCGAGTGAAATCGATCGAAATGATGCGACAATGTTCAATTTAATCGAATAACGATTGACTGCATCAGTTGCAAGGTACTGGTAGTAAATAAAAACCATTCTAATTAGTAAATGATAATACAGTGATACTCTTTTTATCTCACTTTTTGCATTAATCATGAAAACGCATTGGTAAAATACAAAACTATGAAGACGTTGAAAGTATCTATATAATAAAAATGAAATGCTGTTCGTTGGTCACATCACGTGAGAACAGCTGGACCGATTTGGCTAATTTGTTTTTTTAATGTTCGTTGTAGTCTGAATCAGGTTTTTATAGTAAAAACAATTGGAAAAGTTTCCCGGAAACATGAAAATTCGGGAAAAAATGAAAGTGCTTTTTGTATGAATTCAAGAGAATAACTCACCATTCCAACAATGGATATGCGTTATTCGGTTTTTGTTTGTTCGTTATGGTCGTGGAAAAGTTAGCAGGAAAAAAAATTCGAGACAATTACAAAGGAAAGTCGGAAAATTCGAACAAACTGCAAAAATCATCTTCTAAATGTAGTCCTCCTTAAATTGAATATCCATGGCCACAATTGTTAATAGATACAATGATCACTCCGAAATACGTTTTTTTTCTCATTTATACTTCGTTTACACATTTCCAATAGCTTTTCACAAATTCACAAAACGATCACAAACAAATTTATGGAAATTTGGACAGGGCAACGCCTGTCGGGGCAGCTAGTATCTGAATATTATTGCACTGTTTCGTTAAGAAAATTAAAACGAAAAATAGATTTCCAGTGAATTCGTACTTCTGAAAATTCCCTTGGGAAATTTCGTATTTTGCCCAACGCTGAGAAACGTCTTTGCTCCGACGACAGGCATCAGAAAAACAACGCTAACGATGCAAACGGGTTAAGGGGTTAATTGACAGTCGGGTAGTAGCCGCGACTGACTGTCACCGGGAGTGGGAGTCGCGAATCGGAAAAGAGCAAAAATAAAATCGGGGGAGAAGGTGTCCGAGCAGTTTCGAGAGATTGAGCGACAGCGGACAATTAAGCGGGGAGAGTCTGCTTCTGGTCTATTAAGCGGGGATTACCGTGTCGACCGGTGACCCACTGGGACTCTTGCCTTTCGTCCGAGGGTTCGATCGATACACAGCGACAGGTGAAACAGGTAGCTAGAGCGAGATTCGGGAAGATCCCCGTGGAAATTTCGCAGGAACACGCCGGCGAACAGGATTTATTCATGGCGACCAGTCGCCTAAACGTGACCCGTCTGCTATTCGTGAATCCCGTTTAATTATTTTCGTCGGGAATCATCGCTGGCTGAACGTCAAGCAGCGAAACGAGGAAAATATCTAGACGCCGCTAATTGCCCCGGTTTTTTTCCGATTTTTTCATAAAAATGTCTCGCGCCGGGCTGCGTTATTTTAACACGTTGTCATTCATTTTGCAGCCGCGGCAACTAAAATTCGCGTCTATGTTTTCTCCGATGGCTAAATATAATTTAATGTCATCGATTCCACTGCATTATTCAATGATTAATCTGACGCTTCCAAATACGTAACATTTTCTGATTTCCTGTTTAGTACAAATGAAAGTTTAGAATTTCCAAGAATTCCAATTTCTTTTACGTGAAACGTAAGTTTCTCAATTACAAATTAATCTCAATCAAATGTTTGTGTCTCGTTCATATAAATATCGTTTATTTAAGAAGAGAGTTTCCTCGGATTTGGAGAGCACGAAAATACAGTTTTTGTCTGAAAACGAATTCAGGACGGCGATCCTCTTTATTCGTATCTCGTCAGACTCTCGACGAATTTAACTTGTCAATTGCTAGTTATGGGTTTGATAAGGGGGTCGACGTGTCTCGGAGAAAATACACTGGAAGCTACAGGCTGCTGCGGAAAATTTCGGAAAATTCCGACAAAATAAACTTACTAAAGAATCGCATATCTCAACGTCCTGTCCGGAGAGAAACGTCTACAAATTAAATGTCTAAAAAATCGTCGCTTGAGCTGACGACTAGAAAATTTTCGGATTTAATTCCACCTATTTTATGGGAACTGTGCGACTGATGACGGTGCGGGAGATAACATAATCGCTCGTCCATGGAAATCCTGCGTCAGATTCGCGAGCCTCTTCCATTCTAACCTGGCCGATCGAGCCGCAGCCCGAAACCGTTCGCGATTCCTTTTATCTGCGCGGAATTGCAAACCCGTTCGACGTTGATTTACAGCCGGGACATTACGCAAAGCTCGACGTTATCTTCGGCACCGTGCTGCCAAGAAGCGCCGCCATTTTCTCCGCGTTTTCCTAAATTAATGGCCGTTCACCTATCGGGCCAATAAAGAATTCCTCGACGAGCTTTCCTCGGTGCTCGGATCAGATCGACGCGCTCGACCACGAAAAACAATTCGAAAAATTCATATCATATTGCTCTTCAACAATCTCTTCTGCTTCTGTCACGATGTAGAATTTCGTGGCCGAAAAACGTGTTGTAAATGCAGAAAGATTCGTTCAGTGGTTACAGCTCCACCGTCGTATTTCTGCGAGCAAACAGTTTCTTAACCACCGTGAGCAATCGTTGACCAAAAACGGCATGGCGAACGAGAGGAAAGATTCGCAGCTGAAGAAGGGAGTGGTTTTCCATCGACGCGACGTTTTATCCGAACTCGAAAAGTAGACCTGTACTCGTACGAGTGCTTTTTTTTGCGAGATTCGAATAATTCATCGAATAATAGCCGGAAGAGAGTCGCAATTCAATGTCAGCGTTCAGAAAACTAGTGGGAAAGATGCACATGCCGCGATACTTATAAATTAACAAATACTGACCGGTAGAATTCTCCGAGGAAGCTCGATGTTGAAAACGAGGTAACGGATGTGCGTAGACGTGACACGTGTCGGCTCTCGATCTACCCTGCTATTATAAAATGTCCGTCGAGATAGGTGCCTGCCAACTGCTCTTACCACACCCCGTTTAACCCTTGTGTAGAATTTTTAATAGATCTAACAGAGACTCTCGCATAGAATCTTTTAGATTGTAAAAACGTGTCAATTAGACTTAATAGAGTAGAAACTGTCGAGTGTCTGCATGAAACAGTATAGTAGAATAGGTTGAAGGGGTTCTCCTTTTGTACTCGATGCTCTTTCAATTCCAAACCATTGTTTCCAGCCTAGAATATTTATACTCTTCTTGTTCTATGCACGAGAAATTGAGCCTATTCACGGAAGGCATCAATTGTAGAATTTTTTCATTGTCGCAATTATAATGTAGTTTCGTAGGAAATGAGTGAACACGTCGTAAACGAATCAAAAAAATTTATTATTATTTATTATAGACGGACTGAAGCCCTTTTACGTAATTGTTTACAATAAAAAAAGAGGAAGATGCAAGACTACTCGTCTAATAACAAAGAAAGGACATGTACAAAAAGAAAAAAAAAATGATATAGTAATGGTACAATCGATATGGTATTGTCATATAATCTTGCGTGGTTGCATTTGAAGATTTTGTAAAGATTCATCGAAAAAATCAATGCGATTATAAACCCTAATAGAATTTTGAATAAACTAAACAATAAATTAATACATTCCGGGAACATCGAAGGACCGTTTCGAAGAGTAGCGACGAAAGCGTTTTCCAGGGGTTTTTAATCCCGGCCGTCCGATTTCGGACGATCGCGTACTCGCGTGAGGATCGCGGTGAATCCTAGAACGGGTAATCCGTCCGGAGATCGTTGGAAACGAGCGATCCTTTTGCCCGGCCACGTTTCTGGTCTTTTTAAAAGCCCGTGTTCCGGGGGTCTGTTGAATATGCAACGATAGGTAATTCCTATCCGGCGGAAAACCCGAGCCGAAGAGAAAAGAGGCGTGCGCGGAGGACGCGAAAATAACGGAAGAGCGCGATTTCTTTGATCGACGATCCACCACGAGGGAGAGCCGCCCGTGGAATCTCAAGGTGGTCGGGATCTAGATCAAGAAACACGCACGTAGAAACGCAGACCGACTCACGCATCCCTTGTTAGCGAGCAAGAACGAGCGAGTGCTAGCAGAGTAGAAGCAGGAACGAATGAGAGAGGCCCTTCAAGGGCGCGAGTAAGTCCCCATGACGGGGCCAGAGGTCCTCCGCCTTCGTCGCTCGAGGACAAGAACGCTCGGCGATCGTGACACCATGCAGACTTCCGGTTTCCCTCGGTCTTCAACCGACTTTTCCTTTTCCTCGAGATACTCATCGGCAGACAAAGGAGTTTATGCGCGGTCTGCTAAAATCTGCAGATCCGAGGAAATAATTGAAGACCCTCGCGATGCACATCGGTGGAACGGTTATTTCTTTGTACAATTATTTTCCCAACGTCTCGCAAGCGTCTTCATCCGTGTGTGCCTCGCCAGAGGTACGAAGAGGTAGAACGTTCTACGTTCTACGTTATACGTTCTACGTTCTACGTTATACGTTCTACGTTCTACGTTCTACGTTCTACGTTCTACGTTCTACGTTATACGTTATACGTTAGTACCAGTAAGTTCATCGCCAATGAGGACATTTTTTAATTAGTCACCTAACCGAATAATTCCACTAGAACTTTTACATATACATTTATTATTCTGATCCTAGAAATTTCGAGCAGACCAAAGTATTAAGAATATAAAACTGTCTGCATTCGTGATAAGGAGCCACTTAACGGTTTCCTTTCTTTAACAATTTTACTAGGTCGATAGTAATATATTGATGCTATCCAATTCGTTCGGTTACACTGTGTCGAATTCCAGTTACTCATTTCTGTCGCGAATGCATAAAATCCAAATGCACGTTAAAGATTTCAGCGAACAGAATATTTTTGTGCTTGGAATCGAATCGAAGCCTTCGATCGAAGTTAAATACCAGAAGCAATCGGAAGCGATAGGGTTCAAAGGGAGCATTCCTAGCCCTACGAAAAGCAGCGCCACGTTGAAAGCTCTCGGGTGGAACATGTTCTACAGAGAACCTAAACGCGGGCGAGGATGGCGTCGAAAAGTGGGTTGAACTCGTGCACCCGGTATTTAGGTTAATCAATTTTCTCGTCCGATCGTTGCGCGCGGAACCGAGCACCGCGATAAGGAGGCGTTCGAGCCGCTTATCGGTCAACGTCCTGCTCCGTCAATTTTCCATGATAATTTATTCCCACGGATCGACCCACATTCGTACCCCCAAAACGAAAACTTTTTGACACTCGAGGACGCGCATTTAATTAAAAATAATTACTTCTTCGAAGTATACATCCTACAGTCTGTATTTACTGTAACACGATTGGTCTCGTCTTATCTGTCACGTGGAAGAAGAATCTTTCTATAAGTGATTAACAGGGTTATGAAAATGTTCAAAACAGGCTAGAATATAATATTGGATAGAATTTTGTACAATTTTTATTGGTTTTAGATCTACAAAGGCTCTTCCCATTAAGAATAGGATTTTATTTAGTTCCAATTTCTTCATATTTGGCTACAACAATTGGAAAATGCAGAAACATCCACAGTCTAGTGATTAAGATATTGTTACAATTGGTTGAGGGTGTGATTGTTTAAATATAAAGCTTGTGTTAGTAGAACTGAATATTTGTTTTTATTGGATTTAGATCTACAAAGGTTCCTCCCATTAAGAATAGGATTTCATTTAATTCCACTTTCTTCAAATTTGTCTACAACAATTGGAAAATGCATGAACATAAACATTCGCAGTCTAGTGATTAAGACATTGTTACAATTGGTTGAGGATATGATTGTTTAAATATGAAGCTTGTGTTAGTAGAACTGAATATTTATTTTTATTGGATTTAGATCTACAAAGGTTCTTCCCATTAAGCATAGGATTTTATTTAATTCCAATTTCTTCAAATTTGGCTACAACAATTGGAAAATGCATAAACATCCGCAATCTAGTGTAATCACTTATATCTAATTAATATCTTAATAGATATTGTTACAATTGGTTGAGGGTGTGATTGTTTAAATATGAAGCTTGTGTTCGTAGAAGTAGATATTTGATTGAAGGAATCGAAGGTGTGGTGGTTCGAGAACGAATCGTCTCGGAAGGGACGCGTTTTCAGAGAGGAATCATGGGGTCCGGTCGTTTTCAACCGGAAATCGGCCGTTACCCCGATACGATGCCGGTTTTTGTATCGTTCGGGATCCCTCGCACAGCCATCTGCGCCCGTCTGGGGACCTGTCAAAGCAACTGAAGCCCCAAGGAAAGGAAAAAACCAGCTTATCGAGAGAATCGTTCGACGGAGCCAAGGAAAAAATACGACGCTGCTCCGACGCGGGAATAACTAGTGAACTAATGAACCGATGCTCTAAACGCGCCGTTAAAAACGCATCGCCTAGCTGTTGTCGAGCGCGAACGCCGCTGTCACTCGTCGGGCCGCGCTCTCTGTCAACTTGACAGACGTGTCCGACTAAAAAAAAGAGATATTTTTCCCTCTTTCTTTCGATCATTCGAATATCGTAATAAAAAAAAATTGTCTGCACCAATTACAAGATAATTGCATGAGTCACTAGACTGTAGGTCTACATATGCAAAATGAAAATGTTCTGAAACCAAATGAAACGTCCGTTTTTAGCAAGTACTATTCGAGTAATTAACGAGATTCGACTCTCTTCTCACGGCAGCCCCGCGCGACTTAACTTTCGATCTTGTTCCCGTTTCCAGGGTGTCGCGGTTAGGCTATCGATTGTTAAGATCGTTGCTCTGCCAGGAAATCCGATAACGCGATGCCCGTGTGTGCCGTAACGTCTCTCGATACCCGGATTTCGGATTAGGTTCTCCTACGACTGGCCCCTGGAGCCCTGATTTCCTTTTTTACACCACTTTTACGGCACCCTCTCTTTCGCCGTTATCTACCGATGCTCCTCAAACACACACAGTATATACAACACACGTGTAAATCCTACGATTGCCCCTACAATCGATACGATTTATGAAGTAACCGACGAAACCAGAATTTACATAAAGCTCCTGTCTAAAATCCATAATTAATTATTAAAGCAATGATTAATGGTGTTTTCATCGCACTTTTACCGAGAGCGATTATCTAGTCAGTGAAAGGATTTTTCCTTTGATCTCGACGTTCATGGAGTGACCAATGAAGACCAGAATTTACAGAAATATCCTCAACCTGTCTAAAATCAGTGATTAATTGTTAAAGCAATGGTATGATGAATTTTTATCAGAAGCGATTTTCTAATCTGGGGAAGAACTATATCTCTCGCGGTCCACGCAACGGAAACCGTAAAACACACACGGATTAAAGTGAATGGAAATAGAAAAAAGATCGAGGCGCGGATACGATACGGTGGATCGGCAGGTCCGATGCGCGAAAACCGCCGATAATCCCCGCTAAATAGATTGCGCTTTCCGCTATCGGCATGCGATGCCAGCCACGCACTGTGTCAAGGCCCCGCTAGAATCGCGCGCGCGATGCTAATAGACTCATAGAGCGAGGCACAGAGAGTGAGAGAGACGGAGAAAATCGCGAGAACGAACAGAGAGAGGGAGAGGAACACTACCGTTTCACTCTCTAGCCGCGGCCAACCAGGGCTGTAGCAAAACCCGCTCGCTTCAATTCGATTCCGATTCCGCGAATAATTGATCAGCTTTCTTCGCGAGCTGTGCTCGGGTAGCGTGACCCTCGTGACGTTTTCCGATGGTGTGCGGTCTCGACACTTCCCGTCTCATAAATACGAAATGAATCGGAAAAAATTCGTTCGAACCACTGGACGAACCGCGAACTTTCTTGGAAAACCGTTCGACTCGTAAAAGTCACCGTAACTCGTGGAAAATGAGTTTTGACGGATGTTCGTGTGAAAAAATATTTCGAACAAAAGTCAACCGTATGCAATCGGACACAAAGGTTAACTCGAAAACCAAATGCTTCTTTCGACTTTGAATATTTCCGTTCTACACGGTTTTTAAACGTTTTGAATAATGATGCAGCAATTTTTAGTGGCTTCTGTTTAGAATGCTAATGTGTTTGACTACTTCGAGAAAGTTGAAAAACTACCCCTTTGCACTCTTAGATATTTTTACTCCAGAATTTGTACATTTTATCCGATCTGGAATATTCTCATTACCTTACCTTACATGCCTTGTGTCGAATTACAGTACAGCCATTTTTACTGGCACCTCAGAGCAAAGGTTAACTCGAAAACCAAATGCTTCTTTCGACTTTGAATATTTCCGTTCTACATGGTTTTTAAACGTGTTTAATAATGATGCAGCAATTTTTATTGGCATCTCTTTAAAATGCTAATATGTTCGACTAATTCAAAAAAATTTGAAAAACTACCCCTTTGCAGTTTTAGATATTTTTACTCCAGAATTTGTATATTATTTCATTCGATCTGGAATATTTTCATTACCTTACCTTACATACCTTGTGTCGAATTACAGTACAGCCATTTTTACTGGCAACTCAGAGCAAAGGCTAACTCGAAAACCAAATGCTTCTTTCGACTTTGAATATTTCCGTTCTACATGGTTTTTAAACGTTTTGAATAATGATGCAGCAATTTTATTGGCGTCTGTTTAAAATGCTAATGTGTTCCACTACTTCGAGAAAGTTGAAAAACTATCCCTTTGCTGTCTTAGATTTTTTTACTCCAGAATTTGTATATTTCAATCGATCTGGAATATTCTCATTACCTTACCTTACATACCTTGTGTCGAATTACAGAACAGTCATTTTTACTGGCAACTCAGAGTAAAGGTTAACTCGAAAACCAAATGCTTCTTTCGACTTTGAATATTTCCGTTCTACATGGTTTCTAAACGTTTTTAATAATGATGCAGCAATTTTTATTGGCATCTGTTTAGAATGCTAATGTGTTCGACTAATTCAAAAAAGTTAAAAAACTACCCCTTTGCACTCTTAGATATTTTTACTCCAGAATTTGTATATTTTATCCGATCTGGAATATTCTCATTATCTTACCTTACATACCTTGTGTCGAATTACAGAACAGTCATTTTTACTGGCGCCTCAGAGCAAAGAGTTACGAAAGGGAACACATTTATACAGACATGAAAGCAACGAACAGGATTCTGCGCGTGTGTCACGAGAGGATCGGCAGCGTGGAAAGGGAAAGGAAAATCGAACGAAAAGCGGTTGGGTTCTCGCTTCGGCTTGGGCATATCGGTTCGTGGAAGAGTATCCCCAAGAGGAGATAGGATCCGCGACGTGTAGGAAGAAGCGGTGTAAATTGGGTCGCCGAGGAGCGTCACAGATTACACAGTTCGCGGTGGTTTGCTCGTTCCTTCTCTCTCTCTCTCTCCCTCTCTCTTTGCCAGCTCTCTGTTTCGTTGAAACTTCTCCGTCCCGTTCGCGCTTCACCGATTCGCGATATATCTTCGGTTCGGTGCTCGCGAGCTCGCCTAGACCCAGATGCAGGGCCGTGACCAGGCACGAACCGGCACGCAAATACTCTCTCGCCACACTTTAGATACAGGCTATTTGATCGATCGCTTAGCCCCCGGTCTCTCGGCCACAGTCGGTTCGGCTCGGTCCGATTCGCCATATATCGTCCCGTTCGCGAAATTTTGACGCATCGGCCCATCGATGTATCGGTGCATCGTTGCGCCACGCGACCCACCGCTCTGCCCTGCTCCCTGCTGCCCCGCTTTCCCACAACTTCCGACACAAGGAATTGCGTTATCACTGAGGTTGACCCAATAGACTCGATCGACGAAATCGCGTCGATACCGTCGATCGATTACGGATCGTTTGTGAAAAACTGCAGCGAGACGAGGACGATTCTGTTGATTCTGATGATTAATGGCAATCTTTGATTGCGTTCAGACAGCTGTTGATCAATGTTTTTAGTATTTTATTTTTTATTTATTATTATAGACGGACTGAAGAACTTTTACATAAGTGTTTACACTATCAAAGAGAAAGAAAAGAGAAAGATGCAAGACTACTCGTGTAATAACGAGTAGGAAAGAAGGGACATGCACAAAAAGAAAAAATTAATAATGTTAAGCCCGCGTAGTTGCATCTTAAAATTTTGTAAAGAATCAATGAAAAAATCAATACGATTATAAATAGTGCATGATTTTGTAATAATGCGATTCATTGGATTAATTAATCCATAAGTAGATTTCACTTTTTAAATTTATTTTCAATGGTATTTTATCTGTATCCATCGGTCTTTTTATTGCACAACTGTCGATTGATATTCGCTGGAGACCCAATCAACATCTATTTTATATATTTCAACTTGCAATTGAAATTCGGTGGAGATACCAGGATAGCATTGCAGGATTAATTAGTTATTTCTATTGGGCACATCGAGAGGATCAACATCTATTTTATGTATTTCAACTTGCTATTGAAATTCGGTGGAGATACCAGGATAGCATTGCAGGATTAATTATTAGTTATTTCTATTGGGCACATGGAGAGGATCAACATCTTCTCGATTTGTTCTTCGACGCGTAATCTTTCCTAAGGGAAACGCGTGAACGTCGACAATATGAAATGTGTTCAAAGGCTGTCTCCGCTTCCGAAGCGAGAGACGGACGTTCGCAAGGCAGCGAACAGGGAAACTGTTGCAGTTTTCATGAGGCGACGACTCTCTCGTGTGTAGCTAGGCGGCCAAACACGGCGAAGAGCGCGTGCGGCCGTTTCGCGATCGGTGTCCTCGAAACCGATTCTCCTTCTGTAGGTTGTTGCCGTTCGATCGGACACGTATATGGCCGAGACTTTCCGCGGATCGACGATCCGCCGATCGATAGAGATGGATCACCACCGGTTCTCCGTAATCTCCTAATCGCGAGGCGCTCCAGGAATCCGCTTGAATCGCGACCGAGTTTCTCAGCGCTTCGCGACGCTACGGCATCGTTTCACTATTACAACAGGTCGTTCGATTCGCACCGAGGTGGTCGGCAGTAATTTTTGAGACTCCGTTGATGCACGTTTAATTCGATAACATTTATTGAAACATTCTCTTACGTGTGGCCGGTAATGGTATTTGTAGAAAGTAGCCTAGTTTGGACCAGCATCTAGGTTGAATCGCTATGCACATTCTGGAAAGAAGAATACCTACAATGTTATTATTAACTGTCCATCTTTATGCTAAATAATGTGTTTCGAAATTGTTTTGCCGTCACAGAGGACCGAGAAATAACTAATTTAATTTGACCAATTAATCCTGAAGGATTTTCTACACGTATACCATCATTTCAGCTTTCTATGTTTTCTATGTTTCGAGAGTTTTTTTGTTACCGTTACAGAGAACAGAGAAATAACTAATTTAATTTTAGCAATTAATCCTGAAGGATTTCCGGGATAAAAACATATTCGTGCACCCCTCCGGGCTAACGACTACCTCTGTGATTTCAACTCTCTGTGCCTTTTGTGTTTCGAGACTTTTTACCGTCACAGAGGTACTCTGTCTGTGTGCTATTCTGAAATAAATGTTTCCAACCTATTTGGACCTGGCAAAAATACGATTTCGGACCAGCCGTCGCGACGGTGCGCATCGATCTCGACGAAACGTCTCGTGCTCGGGCAGACTCGGTTCTGCGATCGATGTCGTCGGCTAGCCGCGGAAATCAAAAAGTTATCGATCGGCCCGAAATAAACGGCGGAGGTCGACTCGTGTACAGTTCCAGGTTCCCGCGCGATTGTCCGAGTCTCGAGCGGCGTCTGATGACCTAATTCGCGCCGGAAACAGCACACCGGGCCGTGCGGATTTCTAACGAAAAATGTGCATTAAAAATATGCATATCGTAACAAAAATTGAACAAACGTGTTTTGTAAAAATGTAATTTTTCAATTTAATTTATATAATATAAATTTAAATTTGATTTAATTGGATTTATTGAAAGTCTCGTTGCGGCCGTTCTGCCTGGTTTCGCGAACAGAGGCGAACGGTGGATACCGCGAGGGAAACGTGTCGAACGATTCGGTAACGTTTCGAATGGCGAACGACACGGTTTTTCGCGACACGCTTTCCGTTTCGCAGGAGGAAACGGAATCCGAGGCGATCCAGGGAACAAGGAGGGGGGTGGGGGCACGATAACGCCGCGCAGAAGTTTGTTTCGCAAAGTTCTCTTAGTCAGGCATTCGCGGGCTGTTACTTCATCCTGCGCATTCCAACTTGCGAAACGGCCAAGTCTCGCGCCGTTGCGAACTTGGCCAGCGAGTCGATTCTGCGAACGGATGCGGCCCGGCCCGGCTGCCATTATTTCCCGCTCGATCTCGGGAAACTGTTTTCCCACTGTTTCACCACTGTTTTCCCTGCGATCAAAAACCTGATTAGACAAATTCGATCTTCCTATAACGATATTTAATCAATTCTTATTTCGTTAGTGATTGATCTTCTTCACAAATTAGAATGTTGGTTTTTCCTTTTCCTTAAAAACACATTGATATGTTTGGTTTATATTAAAACTTGTTAGATACCATGATAAAAATGTATATTATTTTTGTTTAGAATTTATACATTGGTCACATTTAAAATTGGATTTCAAATAAGTTCTACCAACGTATGTTCAAAATTGCCGCTCACGCACCACCATTGATCGATATCGATCTATCAATCATGAAACATCATTTCATATTTATGCTAGAGCCTTCTTGCCTCTGAAACAGCACGTGTTTCAGTTACATATTTGCCAGCATGGCTTAATGTTGGTTTCGTTGTAACTCAAAATTTTGTTTAAGTAATTGTCCACTTTTCGACACAACATGTACGTATATTAATTTTGTGTTCTGTTACGGTTACACGGTTTCAAAAATATTGATTACTTTTTTCTTATTTTCGTTTATATTTTCAGACGCAAAAATGTTCTCTTTGAAAAAGATCCATATTGGGATCGAAACGTTAGAAAGCATGATTTAATTGCACATTTGTTGTTTCTTCTATATTGTTTATCTTAATTTCGATCGAGAAGAATTTAACCTTTTTAATCAATTCTTATTGCTTAGTGTTCTTTGATTCGTTGTCGTTTCAAATCTTCACGGTTTACTCAGTCCACATGTCACCGGCATGGAACCAACATGCTGTTCCTCGACTCTTAAGAATTTAAATTAGTACATTTTTCTCAGCAAGTGAGTTTATACATTTGTTTTCTTTTTAATACCTTATTGTTTTCTGCTTGCTCGGGAATACGGTTGCCTAACCATATATTAATTAATTGATCAATTCTTACAGACGCAATACAGAAAATTTACATTCTTATAAATGGTCTAAATTCAGACCGAAACGTTGAATTAAATTTCATGTGATATTTTTCAAATTTGCTTATTGTCTACGATTGATCGAATCAGTGCGCCAATAACATTAATTGTAGTTTTGATCAACTGTCGATTGAGTACAGAGAACTGTTACAATTCTTATTCCCTTCGAAATGTTCGTCGACTTCGAGAATGCTGTCGACCACATTTTATAGGACAATATAAATATATTTTCCCAGAACGAAGAACATTCTACTGAGTTTATTTAAGCAACGTGTACGTCAATCGTTTCGCTAATTGTCTAGGGTATGATTTTAGAGATTAATTAATTAAATTACCGTTCCGACCAGAATTTCGACGCAAGTAGAAACTGTCAGCAACGGACAGACACGGTCCCGATCGAATCGGAACATTTTTATTCGACGAGCAGTCGCGTTCGATCGTTTCTGCAAAACGGAAGTCTGAATAATGAAGTCCAATGTAGTTGATTCGAGTAATGTCTACCGTTTAACATCTACCTCTTGCTACTTTTTCCTTGGCTCAAAGTTTTTCCGACTGCTACAATGTTGGCGTTGTACGTACAATGTACACGCTCATAAAATTTGCAACGAGAGAGATCCTTTCCAACATTTCTTATCGAATCTTTTCTATAGCAGAAACAACGGTTTACAGGAACAGGTATATTCTTCTGTTTTTTTCCAGTATTCATTATCATATTTAATGAATCGTTCCTGCTATTTACTGGAGAGCAGTTTTTGATTACTACCGAGGGTTTTTCTGAGGATGAAATACATGCTTCTCCTAGTTTAGTATTCACTATCGTATTCAGCTAATCATTCTGTTATTTCCTGACGTACTCACTTCCACGCAAAACTGAATTAAAAACAACACTTCTTCCACTTATTCACAATATTAATACAGTTAATACTAATACATTAGTACAATATTAAATATATTCTCAATTTCTACACATTTAACCGTTTGCACTCGAAGCTATCTTAACTCGAAAATTAAAGGTTTCTTCTGACCTACAATATTTCCATTCTCTATGATTTTTTAAATTTGATAAATATCAAATTGATATAATACCTCATACAATACTTAAATGTGTAGTAATTGGTTAGATACTGACATATCTGATAGTGTAAACAATTATTTAAATAATAGTACAGCAATTTTTTGTGGCGCCTCAGAGGCGCCACTCGAGTGCTAAGGGTTAATATTATTTTATGCACGTTCTTTGTTGATTTCGGGAGTCCGTTCGACAGGATGCGTTGCTCGAATCGTTCAATAGTCGGTGCGAAAATAGGAGAATTTCAGAGGTGCACAGTCGACGGAAGAAATACACTTAATGATCGTTGATCCTTCATTGCGACGATTCAGGGGTCGCTCAGACATGCTAACACGGTCCGAACACCGTAAATAATAACCGTTCATCCAGTCGGGCTCATGTAAATTTCATTGGGACAAAAAGTTAGCGAAATAATTCGCCCTGAGAGTTTTCGAGAGCTCTGGTTCGTCGCCAAAAAAGAAAAACACGAACAGCAAGCGAGAGAGAGAGAGAGAGAGAGAGAGAGAGAGAGAGAGAGAGAGAGAGGAGAATGGCACAAGGGGCCGACGATGACGAATCATCTGTAACTAATAACGTAACTTGCGCGAGACCCTTGTCGAGGGTCGCCGGCTTCAATAATGCAACGCGTTCGACGGTGGATGACAACGGTGCACGCGATCCCATCTGCGAATTTTTCGTTATCGATTTCTTTCATTAATTCTCCTTGCGCCGCGAGATAATTCACGTCCGCCGCTTGTTTCGAACGAAATTTATAGAGGGGAGATGAACTATCCCTCCGGTTTAATTACTACTCTGGGAAGCTCCTCGCTGTGGTCAGCGATTAAAAAACGGTGAGAACGCAAACAAATGAAAACTGGACAATGACCAACACACAATGGCCACCGCAGAACTTCTGCCGAGTCTTTAATCGCTCGCACGCGGCGCGAATCATAAATGCATTTCAAACTGAGCCTTCCGAGCAATAAAAGCAGCTGGATTTCATGCTTTCGTGACTAAAATAAATAGGTGCAACTTCAAACTGTTAAATCATTAAGAAGTATTTAAAAGTACTGCTAAGTATATTATTTTCATTCTGGTGCCTTTGCAATTCAGGTAGAATACTCATTTATTTCGTACTAGCTGACCCGACAGACGTTGTCCTGTCCAATTTTAATAAATTTGTTTGTGAAGCAATTTCAATTCGTTGACATCAATGTTTTTCTTATTGGGAACCAATAATACTTGCACCGTTTCAAAAATTATGATTTTTGCTGTTTCTCCGCATTTCCTACTTTCCTTGGTGATTCGTTCTGAACAAAACAAAAAAAGAATTATGCATATCCATCGATCGAATCGTGAGTTATAGTCTCGAGTACATGATTCGGATTACAACGAACATTAAAAAAAAATTAGCCAAATCGGTTCTGCCGTTCTCACATGAAGTCGTGATCAACGAACAGCATTTCATTTTTATTATATAGACAAAGATCCGTTGTGTAGTAATCATTTTCAGTGGAAACAATTAACCGTTTGCACTCGGAGCTATTTTAACTGGAAAATTAAACATTTCTTCCCATCTAGAATATTTCCATAGCTTATGATTTTTGCAATTTTATGGATATAAAATTGGTACATTACCTTATACAGTACCTAAATGTTTAGTAACTGATTAGATACCGATATATTTAATAATGTAAACAATATTTTGAAGAATGGTACAGCAATTTTTAGTGGTGCCTCAGAGGGGGAACAGCGGAGTGCAAAGGGTTAAAACGCAAAATAAAATCTTCGAGTCGATCATGTTGTAAGTGGCCTGGGCGAGACGCAAAAGGGGGAAATTTCGCGGAAACGCGAGGTCCACCGTTTCCCTGTCCTACCTCACTGGAGACAACCCTCCGAATTCCGTAGCGTCGCGCCGTATCGTCGGCATCGAATAAGCGTGTGCAGGAGAACTGCGAAACGAGCTTTCGAACAGGTTCCCAGCCCCCTGCCCCCTTCCTCCCCTCGCAGCCTCTTCCAGGGAGACGCAAACCGGCCACGTGTGTATTTAAAGACACAACGAAGCAAAACGTTCCGCGCATCCGGTCCCGGCACCGACTCGTCCATTCCACACTGCTCTGGAAACCCGCTTTTTCTGGACAAAAGTCAATTCTCCGAGTAGAATATTCTGTACAATTTACTATAAATCAACGCACCGTACGTGCCATTTTTAAGTTCGACAGTTCGTTGAGTATGTAAAAATGTTTTACCGACGGAAATACCCCGAGAAAACCCGAAGGTGGGTTCCAGTGCGCACCAAAAATGATACACGTGGCAGGGTGAAGATGTTAAAAATAAAAAAGGCAACCGAGTCAGTCCAGCGTGTACATTGGACAAAGTAGCATGGCTAAAATTTGATTTACAAAGTTGCTAGATTCTATATCGGGCTATCGTAGCCATTAAGACGATATTTTTAACATAGTATTCTCCACGTACGCATTTTTAATATCGAACCATACGACTTGGACGTTTGTTAGAATTTAGAACAATTGGTTTACAACGTGAGGTGAAACAGAAATTTGAATAAAAAATCAATTTAGTAGATCCGTATCACTTGTACATATTGTGCATAACAATCTGGCCTCGTGTAACGAGTCTGAAAATACTTTTCAGGGTTGGTACGCCGCGTAGACGTTCCAGAAAATTTCTGTTTTACCTGTTATTCGGGCAGGAACTTCAGGAGTGATCCAATCTTTCGAAATGACGAAATGTAAACGTCGCGACAACGCGTCGACACGTAAGACACACGAAGGAGTCGACGTGGTTGCAGGGGGTGGGTCCCGATAATCGATAAACTCGCTCCAGACGACCTTCGAGGATCAGCGTCGGTCAGGGGTGAGTGTCACCCCGAAAAAATCAACCGCGATAAAACCTGAGAAGTGTCGCGTCGATCTTCCTTTACCAGGTTCTTTTTCGTCACGATTCGTGCGGATTTCGTTCCAAAAAAATCTGGAGTTCGCGCGAGCAAACGGATCTCGCAATTACCGTATCGGCGAGTAAGCGAGCTAAGCGGGCCGAGCGAGCGAGCGAGCGAGCGCTCCGACAAATTGCTCGGGAAAAATACCGAGAAAGTGGCCATTATCGACAGAATCTTGATCGCTGATTATGGTGGCGAAAGTACACAGGCCACGCATCCACGTTTCTTTCGACGCGGGGAACTGGGTCACGAATTTTTTCTACGCCATTACCTCGACAGACCGACCCGCCCTGCCCTACCTCACAACGCAACCCCCCTTTTCCCGCCCTTCCGCTCATCGATCACGTCTACCACCACCGTCGACAGTCAAAATACTCCTCGCGACTCGATCTATACGCTAAAATTACACTCGCCAAGCCGAATCTTTCTCCTCGCGACAGAATCGTGGTCTTCCACGCTTCGTTCGGCCCGCGCTACGCTCACAAAACTACCCCCAACAGAAACTTTCCATTTGTCGTTACCAGACTGCGGGTCTTTATGCATTTATGAAGAAATTGGTTCGGTGAAAAATAAAACACGAAAAGATTTAAAACATTCACAAATGCTGTACTGTTATTTTGAATGTAATTAAGTCATTAACACATTACCGACCGGAGATAATTGTATATTTTTGAAAAATGTATGGTACATGGTTAAATTTTCATTTAGCATTTAGTATGAACTAACTAAGTCACCCTCAATAACGTCGTCTAATAGTTTCATTTAAGATTGCAATGTCAAAGAAAATTTCTATGCTTTTTTTTGGTACAGCAGAATTATTGAAAATCCTATTAATAGGCTTCCGGTCGGTAAAGTGTTAAGGGATCAAGTCGATTTTTATATTATTCCTGCTTTCCACAATCAATGCTAAACAATTTTATTTTGCATAAAGATCCACAATCAAGTTATTCCTTAATCTTATACTGAATCGCAAAATCATTGGACATTTTGTGCCTCGTAGTGATTTAATAAAGAGATTGGGGGGTGAAATAGTATATTCTGGTATATTCAGGTGTATTCTGCTATATTCCGGTACATTCTGATATATTCTGGTATTCTTAGATATATTTTGGTGTATTCTGGTATAGTCTGCTATATTCTGGTATACTCTGGTACATTCTGGTACATTCTGGTATATTCTGCTAAATTGTGCTATATTCTGTAAAATAGTAAAGGATTAGAAAAATTTAAGAATACATTATCATTAAAGGCGAGATCAATTTTTATATAAAGTAAACGGTGTTTTATTTTGTTGCGAGCACCTCGTACGTAGATGGTCAATGTATCCGGCGAAGGGTGAGCAGAACGTTCTCTGTGATTCACAGCGCCGCTCTCCGAGGGAATTGTTTCTAGAAATAATGTTGCACTCCCATGAACTGTGCTAATTACAGAGGAATCGGTTGCGTCACCGATCGACCGATTCGTCGCGCGACGGCCGTGATCATTCGGATCGCGAGTCGTCAAGGTGTACCAGCGCCGCGTATTTGTACGTCTAATAGGATCGTAACTGGCACGATGTCGACGCTGATCGCAACAAAAATTGTCGACGAAATCTGCTGCAAAGTTGCTTAGAAACAAATACCTACTAACAAACGTTTCGACATTTGAATGAACTCAATCATCTACCTAGCTTCCAATGTGTAGTCGTCTTGCTTTTTCCATATCGTAGAACATTTCGAAAAGAAAGTATACTAATGACAAAATTGTTAAAAATCGCGTTCTTCGCCTTTGTAGCAAGAATTTTTTAAAAATTTCCTGACCACAGTTTTCTAGTACATTTTTCGTTGTTCAATCTTTATTTTGCTTAAAGATCCAGTTATCACGATTGCGGAACAACCGCGACACCATCCCCCTTCATCCCCTAGAAGCGTATCCTCCCCCGACATTGTCGGCCCCGTTTTACCGCCCCGGTTGCAAATCGTCCGGTTGACTTCTAGCGGTGCGTCATAATCGATTACACGGACCTAAATAGATTTTTCGAGGGAGGATTCGGCCGTCCGATGGCGGAGGGTGCTCGCCCCCGGGGGCGAGGGTTGACTCGGTTAAAATTCCGAGGGGCGTGTACACCTTTTTTTTTTGCCCCTGGCACGCATCGTTTTCCGATCAATCGATAGCAACGTTGTTCGAGTTTTCTCGGTCGACCGGAATTTTTTCGAGCTACCCCGGGGGAGGGGGGGCTGGGGGTTGGAAACTCGACGCGACGCGTTATCGCGAGCGAGACGGGGGCGTCGCGAAAAAAAAACAGTCCGCAATCCACTGGGTTTTTGAACCCGACGCGTGTCGTCGCGACGTCGAGGGGAGGTTGTCGCGGGGGTGGCGATCGATCGCGGTCGCCAGACGACCTTCATCGATCCGAAAATCACCCCCTGTCCAGAGTGGTTTTTCTGTGTTTCTTCTCACCCCCCGCGCGCCACGCGATCCCGGCGAAATCGAGATTACACGTTATCAAGGTAACGAGGAGGAAAGCCAATCATCCGCGACCGAATTATGTCTGTCGAGCCTGGGGGTGGAAAAACGGTTGGTAGACGTCTGCCCCACAGTGGCCCGGATATCGAGGAATTTCTCGACATTTTGGTAGAATCTCTATCAGAGATTTTCAGCCATTTTTACTCGAAACTATTTCGACTCCAGAATTCGGTCATATCGTCTGAACCAAAAGAAGTATTTCCATTACGTATGACCATTCTCGTTCTGTTCATACGAAGTCGAGCGAAAGTCGAAATAATTGATACACCGTTTTTGGTAGCCTGCAGACTTTGATGCATTTATGACAAAACTAGATCAGTCGTATACCAAATTGCGAAGACATTGGAAGAATTTAAGAGCACTATTTTAGTTTGGTTTCGGCTCCTCGCAATTGACTTTTCCATTTTGCACAAACATTCACAGTCTATGACAGTAGAAATGTAATAATTTCTATAATAATAGACACGGTCTTCGGAAAGCTATAGTACATCCAGATCGCTTTGAAATATCCACACAGCCGAGAATGCTTTCTTAAACTCGTTAAGTTCTATTCCCGATGGCTGTGGATGCTGAAGAATCGCGAGAAATGGAATAATTTCTCAGTAATAATCGGAAACGTCGGTAAATTCTTGGATCGGGAGCAGCGTGCATGGACGGTCTCGCGATAAGAACTGTGGGAAAATGGTTCGGACGGGTTTGGACGGGTTCGGAGCGGGAGGAGACGGGTTTATCGGTGCTCGGAGGGCAGAACGAGGACACGTACGGGGTAATAGATCTCCAGAGGACACTTTGCCCGGTGGTTCTCCCCGCCCCTCGAGGAGAACCGGCTGGCCGACGACTCTCGATTAGCCCGGTTTCGATTCCTCGGCTAATATCGATGGATTCGGCCGGGACAAGGACGCCGTAGATCGATCCTGCGACGCGACGGGAGGCCGTCCTGCGTGCACGCCCAGGAGCTGCTCTGCTCGACATCCGAAGGACGTTACACTTTCCGTCCCTGGACGTCGCGGATTTACGTCGGACCGTTATCCTTTTATCAAATTCGCCAGCTGTCGCACCGGCTTCCGTAGAAAATTGGCCGTCCCACGCGAAAATTGATACACGGTCTTTCTCTTATTCTCGTATCGATCGAGACTCTGGATCCTTTAGTTTCAGATTTTTCAACCTAAGGTTCCGCAGGAAATATTTCTTGAACTGTTCCGTATAAAATTAACTTCTAAAAATAGACGAAAAAATTGTATAACCAACGTATAACCACGCGAATGCTCGTACAAAGAAAGCTAATCAAGATTTCTTGTATAGGATGCGGCGAAATTAACATTGAACTCAATCGTCGCAATTGCAAATTCAATCGGGAAGAATGAAACGCAATTCCGTTCTTTTCTTAACAAGTTGATTTCGGATACTTACGTCGTTGTAATAAAAACCGCAGCGTTAGAATTTATTGGTGGCGTCGTTGTCGGTGGCCTTTGACCCCGAGCGTGACGTTAAGGGGGTGAGTGTTGAGGACACGATTGTGGTCTCTCGCGACGCTATACGTCCACAACTCCGTATCGTCTTAATAATCGTCTGTGACTCGTCTAGCAGGGGTTCGAGAAGACAGGGGTGGTTAAGGAAGGGTAGGGTAATAAATGTGTCTTATTTCAGCCCCTACTCACTCAGTTTTCTTGAGACCAAATTGCTTGGAAGTAAAAAACATCTACAAAACAGGCTCTTCCAATATTCAGCCTTTTCCTCTCTCTCTCAATTTGTAGCTTGGCGTCGCAAAAAGAAAAACACACTTAAGAAATAGCGTACGAGTAAGATTGCTAGAACAATTAGCCTACGTAACAGTAAAAGTTAGACACGAAGATTCCATATGAAGAGGGGGTGGTTTGGGAAGAATAAAAAAAACAGGGTGGAAAGAGAAGACGTTCGCCATTCCGTATCGTCCTAATAATCGTCTGCGACTCGTCGAGTAGGGGTTGAACGGGAGGGGGGTTAGTTGTTGCGGGGTTAAGGAAAGAGTACGCAACGGCAGACGCCCGGGGAACAGGGTGGATAGAGAAAGAAAGAGAGAGACAGAGAGAGAGAGAGAGCGAGAGATCGCGGGGGTTGCTGGCTGGTGGAGGCCGCGGCCGTGACCTTGGCGCAGGAGGGGAGGGGGCGGTTTATCGAACGTCAAGACTTTCACTAGCGTTCTCCCCACCCCCACACCCCTCCTGTTCCCTCTCTATGGTCTCGCCGCCCTCTCTTTTGCTCCCCGTCTTCGGCCGTTTTCCCCGGCGTGGCCCATTCACGCAACTTTCTCCGTCGCTTTCGCCAGCCGCCACCCCCCGTAGACGACGAGCAGCCTGGTGTAGGCGAAGTCTAGACAGTTTCCTCGCAGCCGTTCCCTTCTTCCACCCCTAAACCGGCGGCGGAACCGGCCGCCTCTCCGTGTCCTTTTGTTATCGAATGACCGTCACGATATCGTCGACCCTGCCACAGTCTCGTGCGCCGATGTGCTCGCCGGGGGCAAACACCTTCACCGAAGCCGGAAAATATTCCTCGCCCTCCCAGGACTATTCGATAGCCTCCCATCCCTTGCGGAATGCCCGCGGTTGATCCGCCTTGTCCTTCAACGGACGATATCGGCAGCTTCCTCGAAATCCTGACGATTTCCCGATTCAAACGACTCCAAACACGACGCAGCTTCGATCCTGTTCACCCATCTTATAATATATGACTCGTGATGAAGATTCTGTACAGATTCTGATCAAAATGTATGTTAATAATTTCCTTTAAACCGTAACAAAATTTCATTTTGGTTTTGTTAATCTAAAGCTGTTGGAGACAATATAGGCGTACATTTTATACCATTTTTCTAGTTTTTTTTTGGGAAATTACTGAAACCGTATAATAAATCATAGGGGTTAATTCACCGGTTCGAGCGATGCCAGCCTACACACAGTGTAATATTAAATTCTTACAGATTTATACAATAAATCACAGTTGTCCCATCGAACTGTGGATTAAAAACGATTATATACGATCGAAAGTGTATCTCGTTTGGGCTCCTTTTAATCAGAAGAACGCCACAAATACGTCGGTAAACGTGTCGTAAAGAAATAATTAATAACACCAACGCTTTGTCATCGGATTAATCCTTAGCACTCGAGTGGCGCCACTAAAAATTGCTATACTATTATTTAAATAATTGTTTACATTATCAGACATGTCAGTATCTAACCAATTACTATACATTTAAGTATTGTATGAGGTATTATAGATAGATAGATAGAATAGTTTATTCCCTTTGCGGGGTACAACTGCGGATTGTATGAGGTATTATATTAATGTCATATTTATCAAACTTAAAAAATCATAGAGAATGGAAATATTGTAGGTCAGAAGAAACGTTTAATTTTCTAGTTAAAATAGCTCCAAATGCAAAGGGTTAAGTATTGTATGAGGTATTATATCAATTTCATATTTATCAAATTTAAAAAATCATAGAGAATGGAAATATTGTAGGTCAGAAAAAACGTTTAATTTTCTAGTTAAAATAGCTCCGAGTGCATAGGGTTAAGTATGGTATGAGGTATTATATCAATTTCATATTTATCAAATTTAAAAAATCATAGAGAATGGAAATATTGTAAGTCAGAAGAACCGTTTAATTTTCCAGTTAAAATAGCTCCGAGTGCAAAGGGTTAAGTATTGTATAAGGTATTATATCAATTTGATATTTATCAAATTTAAAAAATCATAGAGAATGGAAATATTGTAGATCAGAAGAAACGTTTAATTTTCGAGTTAAAATAGCTCCGAGTGCAAAGGGTTAATATTGTCTCACCGATTTATCCACTCTTGTGTCACAGTATACTTCTCAGCGACCGAGCTTTCGATGTAATCTCCACGCATCTCGTACTGCTGTCGCGAGACTATCATTGGTCCATTGCAATTCTTCCTATTGCGTAGACCGTCACCTTGGAAGCTCGTTCGGCTTTCAATTTCGTTCGGAACGAAAGCGCGGCTCAGCCACGGTCGTGGTTGAAGTATCCTAACCCAGAGTTCCTGGGGATGATACGGGTGATGTTCGTGGGGTGGAATCGCGAGCAGATTCCAGGGGAGATGACCTCGTCGAAGGTTGAAAGAGAGCTTCGAGCAGCCGCCGCCTCCGCGGTCGGTCCAGACAACGTAACGTTATTTCGGAGGATTTTGCAGTTTCTCCGGGAGAATCCTCCAGGAAGAGGGGATGCGGGCGGAGGAAGAAGGGATAACGCGGAGAGGAAACCGTCTAGACTTCACAGCCCTTCTCGCGCGCGCCATTACGGGGGGAGGATCAGGAAACCGGTTCGACGCACGCGTTCTCCGCGTCCCTGGAACGTCTTCGCGCATTAACGGGAGGAAAAATGCCGCGTAATCGCCGGCGCGAATCGTAACGGCCCTTCTCGTTCAGGCTTGATCGATCTCCTTCAGGATTTCCGTTTCGCTCCTCCGAGTCTCGATCCTCGCACTTTTTTCTACCCCGGCTCTCTCGTTCATACCGGCTACGGACCGGTCCCGATGCGGCGCTGCGTTCCGCTGCGTCTAATACGATATCTTCCGCGCGGATCGGTAACGAACCAGTTCTCTCGATTTACAAAATAGAAGCTCGAACGACCACGGTCGCGAAATCGCCCGGGAAATTCGTATCCGCTCGGCAGTCTACCATTTTCGACTGGAGGAACACGCGTATTCGCGAGTTATCCCCTCGCTGCATGATTATTTTAATTGAGATGGAAAAATTGAAAGAAGTTTTTGTGTTTTATTTAAGGGGAGAATATTAAACAAATTAAAACAACATTTTCAGAAAAATAAACATAGTAAGAAAACACATTCTTAGTTTACTATATACCAGATTTGTTTACTGTATCAGATATGATATATTATGTAGCGAAGGGTTAAGCACGTAAAAGATTTTGAGATCCCTCAATTTTCGATAATTCGTTTGACTGAAGTGATTTTAACAAAAGGTAGATTGTTGCTCGGTCTCTACTGACTTTCATCTTCCCACACGCACACGCGTGCACTTGAACGCTTCGATGTTTGCAATCTACCTGGAAAAATGTAAAAGTTATTAATTTTCTTGAAAATCGTGACTCGCTAATACGATTGAAATGAGTATGGTTGGAATTTAACACGTTGTGGACCACAATGCGTGGCTCTACTGTTGTTCCTACTCCCGAGGCGTGTTCGCCCGCTTCTCGCGCTTCAGGGATTGTGCATTATTGTGCAACGAGCCGGCGATACGACGCGTTGCACCTGTGCACGCGTAGATGCCCCGTTGACGGTTTAATGTGCCGGTGAACAAGGCCGAGGGACCACGCAACCAGCTACACAGACCAGACAACCCTCTCTGCTCGTCTCCTCAACCGTCTCTCAGACCAAACTGAATAGATACGAAACTGACTAATCCTCGGAAATCCTCTATCGCTACCCCCATTGACGGGGCTGCTTCTTCAACCCCCTTAGCACTTCGAACTTGTGACGACAATAAAAGAATCGGCTGTCGAAACTTTGCAGCGATTTCTACTAGACCCATTTCTCAAAAGATTAAAGCACTCAGTGACAATCGGTAACAGGAAATTCGTTTAGAGACAAGATATTGCCCTTTGTTACCATTAGATTTAGCTTTATCTCTATATATAAAAATGATGTCCTGACTTATTCACCTATCAACGGCCAGGCTAAACCCTTGGACCTAGAAAGCTGAAATTTTGCACAGAGGTTTCCTTTATGATCTATACAAGCGATAAGAAAGGATATTTCGAAATTCAATCCCTGAGGGGGTGAAAAGGGGTTGCAACGTTTGTATGAGAATTATTTTATTTGTGGTCGGCTTCGCTTGATACTTGGTCTTAATGCTCATTTATATAATCTGAATGGGGGGTTGAAAAGTTTTATGGAGAAACAATATCAACTTTCGAGGGCATTAACACTAGAACTACCGGGCAAGTCAAAAGGACTGGTGCGAACTGTTTTCGATTCGAAACATTTCTTTAGTCAACTTCTCTGTTGGAGTACATATTTAAATAAAACTTGCACGAAATCGAAATAAACGGTATATTGTCGTTATTATAAGGTAATGTATGCCAACTGCGTTTAGTGCTCGGTAGTTCTAGTGTTAAACAGTTTCCTGTGCGAGCGAAGCCGCGGGGAAAAGCTAGTGCAGCATAAAAATGGTTTGCAACAAACGAGGAGCAAAATTATGATTGATTTCTACGATGAAAGTAAGTTTCGATGTAAAGGAGCCGACAGATCCTCTAAAATGATTGTAAAAGTGAGTTTTATCGATTCGGCATTGCTAAATTCCGATTCGTGGGCCAGCCTATACTGAGAGCCTCCTCGTCCGAGGTTGTTCGTGTGCATCTGTTGTTCAGGTGTTCCGCGAGCACACAGGTAGACAAGTTAGGCGTGTTCGCGAGCCCGCGACTGATACCCATCGTTCCGGGAGCCGACGTGGACCGTGAAACGGCGGAAGTCTGCGGAGAATCGCGTCGGACGCGTAGGTATGTTAAAAGCAGGTTACCATACGCGCCCAGCCGAGCCGAGCGGAGCGGAGCTCAGGATTCTCGTTGCAGTTTTGCAGGCCTAGCTGCAACCTGTAACCGGAATGTTTTCGTCTCTCTCTCTCTCTCTCTTTCTCTCTCTTTCTCTTTCTCTTTCTTTACCCCGAGCCCCGCCGGGCAAGGGATCAGGATCCTGTGAGAATTCTTTTTCCCGTCGAAACGGCTTATCGATGTATCGCCGCGCGCGGCGAGAACGCGTTCGCCGATTCGCCGCGTTGCGTTCCGAGCGACAAAATACGAGCCCAGAACGTCGGCTTCCGTTAACGAATGTCGTCGTTGCTGTTACAGTAAGTACAGCCTCGCGATTGTTATTACGCATCGAGTTTCTTTGTCCATCAGAGAACGCTGT
Organism: Lasioglossum morio; assembly: GCA_916610235.2. Lineage (NCBI taxonomy): Eukaryota > Metazoa > Arthropoda > Insecta > Hymenoptera > Halictidae > Lasioglossum > Lasioglossum morio. The sequence goes on from OU744323.1 coordinate 3,691,470, forward strand.
CGACTCCATTTTGAGAGGATCGGTACGCGTCGTTTTGCGCGACGATGAAACTCCCTCAACCTGCGATGTCTGTCCTTTGTTTATTGAAATTAGAACAGCGAACACTTTCTATAGTTGACGTTTACGTAACAGTTTACCCGATACGGTTATCTGGCCTACGTCTATTGTAATTTGACTACTCTAATAATGATAACAGGATTATCGCCGTCTATGCGTACCACATATTAATATAGAGTGCTCCAGGGAGCGATATTCGCGTTTCGTTGGAGCTGAGGGCAACGAAGCCACGCCCACTGTATTTGTGAACAGCGTATTCCAAGGAAAACACGATTCATTGGAGTGTAGGTAAAATTCGGAGCAGATAGATTTCTAAAAAAACTCGAGAGATCAGATGTTGAGAGGCTGTGGGTCCGCTTGATGAACATTTAGAACAGAAATCCTCTGAACGTATCGGAGAGACGATTGACGTTGTCGTCGGCCGAGATTCCGTGTAATTTCGCGGCCCTTTCGTCACTCAGCCGCTTCCTCGCGGTAAATTCCAGCGGTTATCGGAACGCGTTAAGACGAATGCTGGCTCGTTACTGCGGGAAGAACGTAGATTACCGAGTGCGTCATACTGGCTGGTTGTTTTATTTGTCTCCTCTCCCTTTCCTCTATTTCTCGCGGAGAAATCTGAAGAGAGAGCTCCACGATAGCGGAAGCTGAGCGACGCTTTCGCAGCTCTTTCCGCTCTGCTCGCACCATTTCGATAGACGATTTCGACGGAAATCCGCGATCTCGCCGTGGCACGGCAACGATCCAACTTTAACTCGTCTATTGATCCAAGTGAATGGACTTTCAAATATAAATTATAACATACACAATTGATTCTATTTGCGTACCTCGTGAACGAAGAGAAGCAAAAAGATCGAGAACGTATTCGTTGATAAAATATGTTAACTACAATTGTCCTTATGAAAAATTACGTTATCTTATCTCTCCAAAATATGAATAAATGCAATTTAGAGCAGTGTTAACTACAATGGTCCTTTTGAAAAATTACGTTATCTTATCTCTCCAAAATATGAATAAATGCAATTTAGAGCAGTGTTAACTACAATGGTCCTTTTGAAAAATTACGTTATCTCATCTCCCAAAATATGACTAAATGCAATTTAGAGCAGTATTAATTACAATGGTCCTTTTGAAAAATTACGTTATTTTATCTCCCCAAAATATGAATACATGCAATTTAGAGCAATGTTAACTACAATGGTCCTTCTGAAAAATTACGTTATTTTATCTCTCCAAAATAAGAATAAATGCAATTTAGTAGTGTTAACTACAATGGTTCTTCTGAAAAATTACGTTATTCAATTTCCCCAAAATATGAATAAATGCAATTTAGAGCAGTGTTAACTACAATGGTCATTTTGAAAAATTACGTTATTTTATCTCCCAAAATATGAATAAATGCAATTTAGAGCAGTGTTAACTACAATGGTCCTTTTGAAAAATTACGTTATTTTATCTCCCCATATATGAATAAATGCAATTTAGAGCAGTGTTAACTACAATGGCCCTTTGGAAAAATTACGTTATTTTATCTCCCCAAAATATGAATAAATGCAATTTAGAACAGTGTTAACTACAATGATCCTTTTGAAAAATTACGTTATTTTATCTCCCAAAATATGAATAAATGCAATTTAGAGCAGTGTTAACTACAATGGTCATTTTGAAAAATTACGTTATTTTATCTCCCAAAATATGAATAAATGCAATTTAGAGCAGTGTTAACTACAATGGTCCTTTTGAAAAATTACGTTATTTTATCTCCCCAAAATATGAATAAATGCAATTTAGAGCAGTGTTAACTACAATGGTCCTTCTGAAAAATTACGTTATTTTATCTCTCCAAAATATGAATAAATGCAATTTAGAGCAGTGTTAACTACAATGGTCCTTCTGAAAAATTACGTTATTTTATCTCCCCAAAATATGAATAAATGCAATTTAGAGCAGTGTTAACTATAATGGTCCTTCTGAAAAATTACGTTATTTTATCTCCCCAAAATATGAATAAATGCAATTTACAGCAGTGGACAAACAATTCTCATTTTCCATAGAAATCTGCAGTCTATGACGCAAATCCCTTAGAATAGAATCATTCCACGCGAAAACGAACACTTTTTGTTTTAAAGTTTCGAATTTTGTTCAAATTGAAATATGTTGTAGTCTTTAGTGAACTGTGAACGAATACACGTAGTTTTAAGATTTCGAAAAATTCTTGGAGACTCACGTTTGTATATCGTTACAGATTGCAAAATATCCAATTTTGCACAAAATCCAAAATAGTAGTCCGAAAAGTATTCTGAAGCAGTGGGTGAAAAAAACGGTTGCGTCTCGAAGCAAAAATACAAACGCAAACGTGTGCGTCGAACACATATCGTAAATCGATCGACGCGCGTGTTCGCGTTTGGGTGATGCTCTTTCGCTTTTCTTCGCAAGTGAAATACAAGGAACGACATACCAAATCGCATCATAGGAACGCAAACTTGTGCGTCCAGAGACACAGCAGAGCGCTACGACCCATTTTAAGGTTTAGGGTTGAGAGAGCCAACAGTCGGGTTTTATTGAAAATTTATTGAAAACTTGAGCGATTTGGCTGCTACGAAACAAAAGGAAATCGCCGCGGATATCGGACTCCGTGGCTTGTAAGTAAGGCTAAGGTTGCGTACGATTAGATTGCAGACGAAAGCGAGGAGGAAGATCGAGCTCTCTGCCTCGCTTTGCCTCGCTCTGCCTCGCTCTGCCTCGCTCTGCCAAGATAACTCGGCTTACCAACGCGGCGCTCGTTTTGCGGCGGCCCGTTCTATTTAAATATTCGAGCAACGATAATACGTCGTCAATTAGATAACCGCCGCTGCTTCCAAGTATATTCCTTCGGCACTGAGTCATTCGGAATAACCGGGATTAAAGTCATTTCCGTTGCCGGCACCATTCGGACTCGACACGCTTTCCGTGACGCGAATCGATGACACGCGCGTCCACGCAAATTGAAATTTCGCCACTCCGTTTCTCCGCGGCGAATCCGAATCCTTCCTCTCTCGCGAATCGCCGACTAAATCGTTCGGTTTCCTTTCTTCGACCCTCTAACACCAGTCACACTCGTCCGGGGACTTGATAATTTTTATGCGTACCGGTTTTAATCTCGAAATGCAAATTGTTCGTACATTGAGTCGTGCACAAAATACATCAGTTTCTACCGAAAGTTCGTTTCGTTTTCAATGAAAGCATTCGATGCGGGCTAGTCTTGCGAAAAAGCAAATGTGCAAATAAAAAGGAAGATATAAAACATTAATAAACTTGTATTTATCAATAAATATATTAATGCACGAACATCAGACTGCAAAACAAGCAGAAGAAAAACTGATAGAACAGGAGACTTTCAGTACGTTGTTTTATTATGTTTTATTAGATTCCACTGCTCAAGATGATTGAAAGAGAAACTGCATGTTCATTTAACTTTGGTTTCTTACGATTTCGATATATCATTAGGATCCATAGTGTAAGTATTAGCTTCACGGTCGGAGTGCTTTTTTTTATCGACCAGACAAACTGCTCGCAGACAATTGGCTTTCTCTCTTTCTCTGGAGGAGCACTGCGCCCTTATTTGCGAGGGAAGCGTTCCGCAAAAGGGCGGCAGAGTTTTTCGTGAACTCGGAACGAGTTGTTGGGACTGTTTACCGAAAAGAGACGAAATCGAAGGCGGCGTGCTTGCTCTTGTTTACGCAATTAGGCGTAATCGAGCCGAATTTCGACGAAACGTCTGAAGGGGTGTGCCTACGGCGGCGGCAGGGGTATAGCAGGCAGTCAGGCAGGCTGGGGCGGAACAGTGCTGCTTTGTGGTTTCGTGGATGACCTTGACCGTGGTGGATCGATCAGCCGGCGAAACCCGGCAGTCGCCATGACTACCAAGGGTCCTCCACCCCCATTACTCTGTCGCGAAAATTCCAGGCGAATTCCACCCCTTCACCTCGCCCCCCTTTTTTCACTCTCACTAACCTTGTGGACAGCGTCTTCGGGCTTCGATATCTCGCTCGAGATTCGCGAGAGCTCGCTGACCTACGAAGATAACTGCGATTCCTTCGAAAAGTTAGTTCGCTGATTTCCATCCTCCCTTACAAACCACCCTCTTGTTTTAGCATCGATCTTTCTCCTCGAGAATGCTCCGAATTTCTGGGTAATTCTAGTTTTTAAATAAACCTAGTTTCAAATTAATATAGATTGTCCCGCACTCCTGGGGCAAATCAATTTCTCTGTACCTGAACGTGTTTTGAGAACGAGAGCAGGATTTCAAACAATGAAATTCAAATCCTCATATGGAGTAATAAATCCATTAAATCGCATCATTGCTAGCTCAAACATATTTTACAACAGTATCGATTATTTTAATGGCACGTTACAGGAATCCAAACCTAAATTGCGCAATACTATTTGTTAATCACAACTGTATTTGTTTAGTTTCGCGCGGTCCATTCTTTAGTAAATAATTAAGACTTAGGTTAAGATTTTAGGTTAAGACTTTCTTTTCTTATTTTTTTTTCCTTGTAAACATATATAAACTGTATACATATGTATAAAAGGACCTTCGTCCGTAAATAATAATAATACATCATACAATGTGATAATGATAGATGATTATCACGTTACTGAATAAATCCACGAATCCTAATTTTATCTTTGAATTTTAATTAAAATCCTTATCGAATATTGTGCAATCGTGTAGCGTGTGGATTAGTTGGACTATTCCTTTGTGAAAAGTATTCAGAGGATAAAGAATTTATCTATATATAATAATTATATATAGACAATATGAATGTTTTAATAATTTAAAAATTAAAAATTAAAAATAATAGATAATAATAATAAAAAAAATAAATATAAAGGAAAAGAAAAAAAACCTAGAGGATAAAGACACATCGCAGATCTGGATAATCGAAAATGCTCTGTGACACACGTGCCAATGAATAATAGTACTCTGAAGCGTTTACTGTTTTATGCAAGACTATCGCATATTGTATTTCTAGAACTCCATGACTAGTAGATGCAAACACAGCTGGCCTTACGATCGTTGATTTGTACATCGTGTTTAACGATCGCCAAATGCCCGAGGTAGTAATTAACGAATTATCCCGTGGGTCTCGCGGCTGCGATCGATCTTTCCCGGCGTCGAAACGTCCGGCGCCGACCTCGATCGATCGATCGGACAGCGTATATCGAAACCCTCGGTCGACGACACCGGTGATTACACCTGAAAATTCCGAATTCGTGAAACATTTAGAGGGACGATTTTTCGCGGTATTTCCCCCAAGACTGAAGGAACACGCGGGGGGGAGTGAGAACAACGACGAGCCGAGGGGGAGCAGGAAAAAGGAACACGCGTGCGGAAACGCACCGGCTGCGAGCACTGTGCATCGCCGACGATTTCTTGCCTAACCTACCTTAACCACGACTAGGGCGGCGACATCGACGAGAAAATAAGAGGGTACCGAGCCCCAGCCCTCGAATAAATCATTGATTAGCGTTTAATTGCCGGCGTGGGGCTCCGTCGCAGTCCACGCTCGCAATTTCAGCGGCGCCGCGCTGGTATTCTACGATTTACAGGATATATATACAACTTCCACGAGTCTGCAATACCCATACCTTGAAATTCAACAAAATGAATTTTTCATTTCAAGAACGCTTAGATAGAAGAAAAATTGAAAGTATCGATTATTTTCAATCTACAAGAATGATTAAAGGTGAAAAAGGGATTTCTACGTTGCTGCTACTTCTTACAAGAGAATCTTCTGAAGTAGAAGGAAAATGTTAATAATTTCTTATTCCAACATATTTTCATTTTCTTTTCAAAATTGTAATAATCTTTCGGAGCGTTCCATGCCATTAGGCTTCTAAATTGGAACATTTCGCATGCGACAGTTTAATACAAAGAGATCCCGAAGGGAAGGATTCCCGTGTCCCAGAGCAGTATGTCGGTGGAGTCCTACGGGATCCTGGGGGCCTGTATCGGGAGGAGACGTTCGTCTCTGTGTCTCGTCCGCGGAGCAAACAAACTGAAGCCGCAGGGGGAAGAGACACGTAACGGGGGAGTGAAAGTGGGAGAGAAAGTGAGGGGAAGTTTGTAATGGGGCGCGGAGAGTGAAAGGGTGGTCGAGGAGGGATGGATCGAGAGACGAAGAGAGAAGGAAAGTAGAAGAGGGCAAGGGAGGGGAAGAGAAGAGGATCGTGGCAAAGGGTGGGACGCCGGGAGAGGATCGCTCGAAGGGTTGTATAGGTAGGTTCAAGGACGACCACGCCCTGTCTGCCGTATACCACCCTCCGGTGAACCCTGCCTCCCCCTTCCTCTCCACCCTGTGGACGTTACGCAGCTCGCAAATCGCCTGGAAACAACCCCTAAATTTCAGGGACGCGTCCTCCGGCCGGCAAAGGACCTCCTCGTTTGTTCGCTAATTCATGCGTAAAAGTTGATCCGAGAACGGATCGCCACCGATGTGCCTACCTGCATTTTACCGGCTGGGGTCCCTTCGGTACTCTCGCCTGTCCCACCGACCGCTCCCTCTCACGCCATTTTCTCTTTTCTTCTTTTTTTCGCACCGAAACGTTGCGAAACCGTCCGCAATTCCGGCGACAAGCGCGCTCTTTATGCGGCGCTTAACCACATCTCTGTTTTTCCAACTTTTCGCTTTTCTCGAAAAAGTGACGTCAAATCATCTGAGGATTCACTTTCAAGGAACTACGATCTGTTTGGGATACTCTATATAATAAACGAAATTATTGGATTGTGTTATTGGGGTTAATCTGTTTAAAATTCCGTCTATCTTTGAGGATTAATTTCATTCATAGTACAGTTGCTTGAACCGAACTGCATTGGGACTTACACGATTTGTGAAAGGTTCGGTACAGACTACTAAAACCTTTTTGGGACAGCCTACATAATAAACGAAATTATTGGATTGTGTTATTGGGGTTAATCTGTTTAAAATTCCGTCTATCTTTGAGGATTAATTTCGTTCATAATACAGTTGCTTGAACCGAACTGCATTGGGACTTACACGATTTCTGAAAGGTTCGGCACGAACTACTAAAACCTTTTTGGGACACCCTACATAATAAACGAAATTATTGGATTGTGTTATTGGGGTTAATCTGTTTAAGATTCCGTCTATCTTTGAGGATTAATTTCGTTCATAATACAGTTGCTTGAACCGAACTGCATTGGGACTTACACAATTTCTGAAAGGTTCGGCACGAACTACTAAAACCTTTTTGGGACACTCTACATAATAAACAAAATGATTGGATTACGTTGTTGGGGATGAGTTATTTACGATTCCGTCTATCTTTGAGGATTAATTTCGTTCATAATACAGTTGCTTGAATCGAGCTTGCGATTTGCACTTGTACTTTTTATTAACTACTTCGTTTCCTCGAAGAAAGCGTTCGATAGTCGATCGCGGCTCGTTCTGCAGGATCGGCGATCGCGAAACGCGCGTATTATTTTTCGCGACGGTGGTCCCGATCGATCAGACCGACAACCTGGTGCAATCGGTGGCCTGAATTCGTCGGCCGCGGCTTGGGTTACGTAATCTGGGCCGTGTAATGGAATATAAATGGACCGGAGCTTCGCCGAGTCGGGTTTCCGCGAGGATCGTGTACGCGGTTCGCGCAAAATCGACATCGTCGAGATCGGAGAAAAGGAAACAGACCAAGGAGAGAGAGAGAGAGAAAAAGGATTCCCTCTTCGTTGGAACTTCTCGAAGAGAACGCGTGGATCTCGTCCGGCGCTTCCTGCTCTATAGTCATTCGTTGACATGCGTTATCGAGCTCGATAAATTGCTAGCGCTCGTTTCTCTCGGTATGGGCGGGATCGGTGTGTCACGGTTTTCCCTAACGAATCGGGTCGCCATACTTTCTCCCCGGGCGATGTCTCTCTCGATTCTTCTTCGTCCCGATGTCCCGCGATTGATCGATATCGACGCGAGTTAAGGTAACAACTGGCCACTGAAATTAACTCTATTGTTCATAACCGAATAATTTCAATTTCAATTACCATTATCTGATCTGAACGAATTTAAATATATCTGTGTCCTGACAGGTTTGAGAATTTCTCTTTAATCTAAATGGCGCGTTTAAACACTAATTCAGGCAATATTAAGTATTCAAAACATTGGCTGGTGTTCGACGTTTAATCAAACACGTGTTTGTTGAATATTTCATACTTTTTAAAGATCGTGAATTATGCGGTATTCGTCGTATGATAAGATAGCGTTCACTAAAGGTGCGATCTCCTTTGCGCGTCTGGACGGAACGTTTTGTTACTCCAGGGCCTTTTATATATTCCTTCTTGTTTGTTTATTTTACGTCGCTTTTTCAACTGCTATGGTTATTAAACGACGGGACCTACAGTTTTAAGGTGGGTTCCGAACCACCTTTTTTTTTTTTTAATTGGGGAAAATCCGATTAATGGATAACCATCCTTGCCGCCGAAGGCAAGGATGACCAATGTTGGTCTCGGTATAATCGTTACCGACTAACGACCCCAATAGTCGTCCCTAGACATTTACCTGGGGACCCAGGATCACGTTAGTACTCAACTGGGCCCGGGTTCCGAACCACCTTGGCACCACAGTTTAAATGGCACATGGAATATTTTCCAGAGGTGCCGGCGTCTAACCACTGAGCCACTGCGCGCTTTATATATATTCCTATTCGTCATACTTCGTCAAAACTGCGTCTAGACGCGAGCCACTGCATTGGATGATTTCCCGCGAGAAATAGGAACAGGACGAAGCAAAGTGACTCGATTCTTCGAAAGACGATCGTCATTGGCGGATACTGTTCCGCTCTGCTCGGAACTGGCGTTTCTTGAGTGGCAGCTCGAGTGCATGAACGAGGACTGACCCTGCGACCTCAGATAGGTAGCGCCGGCATAATCGGTTGAGAGCGTTGTAGTGACGGGGAACGGTCGGGTGAGACGACGAAAAATAGAAAGGAAAGAAAGAAGGAATGATAGATCGTGCACCGGTCCAAATAACCCAGAAAAGAGAGGATCGAGCGCGATAGCTACTGCCGTCTCGTCGCGTCCCGTCTGGTCTCGTCTCGTCGCGACGCCGATTCCGACGTGGCGCGACCGGCTGATCGACTGAATAATTTCGCGAGTTACTTTAATCCGTTCTCGTTGAATAATTACCCCGGGCACCGTCTAAAAGCAGCGCGACGTTTAATTGGCCCGACGACGGATCGGTGGCGTTCATCATAATTTACGCGGTGAAAAACGATGATCGACAATCCACGACCGCCGCCAGCTCTTTCTCTCTCTCTCTCTCTCTCTCTCTTTCTCTCTCGGCCGATCGAAGGAGGAAACCTCTCGAGCCAATTATCAAGGCTTGCCCCTTTTTTTTAAAGCTTCGATTACAGATAATTATTATACACGATTCTATATAAAACGATCGGGGCGAGGTCTATCCGGATCGAGACTCGATTGCGCTTCGATCGAGGATCTCTCTGCGGCCAACCCGCGGAACCTTTTAGCCGTCTTTGAATTATGGATAATTATTACGCGTAAATAGTTAGAAGCACGTTTATAAATTCTGTTGCGGCCCGATCTCGTCCGCTCGATCGTGAGGATCGGCGAGACGCGCGCATCCCGAGAACGCATCGATCCGGATCTTCGTGAATCTCCCGGTGAAATTACACCGGTCGCTCGTAAAGTCCGCACCGCTCTGCTCGGATCCGCTCGGATCCGCTCGGACCCGCGCGAGAATACGGCGCCGAGGATCCTCCGCGTACACGGTGTCCGGTCGCTGTGGAATTGCACTCTGCAAATGCAAGTTAAAGCCGGCAGACTTTTCGAGTTGAATTCTTCAACCCTCGTACGATTAATGTTTCATCCATTATTGTTTCACACTTTGATTCGACAAAATAGATTTCATTTGTAGGATCACGTTTTTAGAAAATGTGTCTCGCAACCCAGACAGAAAGGGATTAATCATTTTATAGTTTGTGAACATAGTAGACGTATTGTAGAACATTAATTTTGTGTTCTCTGGATGAACCGGTTTCGTACATCGTACAACATTTAGATAGCTACTTATTTATCAGTGTTCGTTAATCGTTTAAACGATTCAAGGGATGCTCAGCTGAAAAATATCATAATCACTCCAGAAATACAATTTTTACACATCGTATAAATTAGTGAAATCGCTACTTGTTTAAACTTTGTTAACTTTTTAACAAAGTTCATTTACCATTTCGAGGAACAGGATGAAAATACCATTTCATCTAGAACTGCGTCCAGATCATAACAAATAACATTTATAATTTTTGGGACATTAATTTTGAAGATTCATTCAAGAGATTTTCATAAGTTTCATTATTTTAATAATTGTAAGAGGAGACGAAGCAGGTAGTGTCGACTCGTTCGATAAGCCCTAACACAACAACATAATGTACAAGCAACATTTTTCCAAGTACTCGCAACAAAATACGAGAAGCTTTGCAACGAAGAAGTATAAAATAACGCTTCTCTCTCGGAGTATATCTAGAGATCCAGCGGAGCCTATAATCGAGGGGAACGTGTGATTAACAAGTCGGTTAACGTCTTTCATAATGAGTATACTGCGGATCTTTATGCAAGATAAAAATGGTTTGCATCAATTACAAAACGCAGGAAGCAAATAGAAATTGATTTCCTCCATTAACAGTGTAATTAAATTGTATGTAATGTATCGGTATTCATAAATTCTTTCAATCAAAGTTCTTGTCATAATTGCATAAAATCTAATAATGATCACCATTAAGTAATTAGCACGTAGGTCTATAGTCTACATCATTGAATCGTATAAAATTATATTGCAAGAAGTTTTACAGCTTTACTTATCGTTTTGTTGTTCGCGTAATTAGTTCTTGAAGATGATCTAGAATCGAGATTTTCACACATCGATAGCACCGGCAGTTTCGCATCGTTTGCTAATAGCGCGAATTAATAACCGAAGTCGATTGCCAATGATTACAGTAAACAGTTAACGCGTTAATACCGATCGTGTTTTTATTTCTGAGAGGTGGGTACGAGGGTTAACGATGTATCGACCGTTGACACCGGCCCGACGTCATGTGAATTTCAGTATCAATCGTTTCGTCGTCGTCAAGCGACGATCTAAAATTGTGTCTCCGCTATTGGACGTTGCCACCAGCCACGATTTATTTAGCGCATCTGTACTCCGTGCAGTTTACGGATTTATGGTAGCTGAATTTTTGCACGGGCGTCGGGCAAACCGCATTTTATAAATTGTTGACAGAAATCGCCACTGCGACAAGTCGAACGAACGTCATCAAAATATTACAAATCGTTTTCTCTGGTTTCATCGTTAACCCTTAACCAGTCATATGTCATCTGTTGGACAAGTTGGACTGAAAGTTTCGCAGACAAAATCGAATTCGTTAGGTATAGCACGGTTAAATTTATATGTAAAACATACTACAAAACTTGCTTGAACATCATATGTTGGTTTTGGGAAGCAGGGTATATATTTTAATTAAATAAAGAAAACAGATATTGATTTAACGATATTTAATAGATGATCTCTCTACCCAAGCTAGGCTTAGATGAAAGGGTTAGGTTTCGTTTTCAGCTTAGGCTTTGAAAACGAAAAACATCTGAATGGGATCATGTCGGCGAACTAAAAGAAGCGCGGCTCTGCTTTGATTCGATACCTAAAGATACCGCGAGATACAATGTAACGGACCCGCAGATATGGGACCAGGAACGTTACATACATATATACGTATATACAGCAGTTCCTGGAACCGTATTAATTTCTGTACATACATCTACATCATATAAATCAATCACATTCGAGTCTGGCTCGTTATAGGAAAGTGTTAAAAACAGAAAAACAATTTTACTTCGTCCCTGCTCGTTGTAATTGACGTGAACAATTTTTATTTTGCATAGAGATCCGCAGTCATCGTCGAGTCAGTTTTTGGAAAAAGATATCCTACCCGCGAGAACTGATATATCGTTTCAGATGTAAATTTAATCGTGCACTGTTGCACTTGGATGATCACCGTGTACGTAGGCATCGTGAGACTAAGGGCCCGTTTACTGGTTGCAGCAAGGGCCGAGAAACTCGCGGCACCAAGAGAAAAACGACGGGACGGGCCTGATCGGGCCTGGGCGGGACCCTGACCCTCCTTAACCGCCCCTGCTCGTTCGCGGGCCGTTTCCCTCCCTCCTTTTTCCTCTTTTCCCCCTCCCCGGTCCTCGGGAGGAATCGCGGGCAAGCTCGGTACCAATTAACCGGTACCAGCGCGCGGGACCAGTGTCTCGTTTTTCGAGGGTTGCGCGCGTGGGGCCCACTTCGGGCCCCCGAAAACCTTCTCCGTCCTCGATTACCAGCTCCGTTATGTAACCAACGGATCCGGTTACCGGCGCGAGAGACTCTCGATTTCGCTGTCCCCATCGACCGTCGGCATCGATCTCTCGCACGACTCGCCTCATCCGCCAGCCCGATTCGCGACGCTCTGATTCTGAGACTCGCTCGAATTGAAAAAAAAACATGCCTGTAGAATTTACTGTGATAGGCATAATTGCTCGCACACCTTTCAAATCAGACAAACTATGTCGATTAACGGTATTATAACACACCTGTAATTAGACTGCGGTTTTCTCTACACAATAAGATTCAATTACACATTCCTCGAAGACACAGAGCGACCTCCTGCGAACAAACTCGCGAGTCACCATGTTTACTTATTCGCTTGGTGCGATTATGTAAACATGCCGGCCGAAATTACGGGACCAGAGTTCACGATTATCGAAAGTGGATAATACTATCTTCGGTAGAATTACACGAGTTACTTGTACTCCATTTTAGTATGCGGGCCGGACTCGCAGGAAAATATTTTCCTCCTTTGATATCACAGAAGCTTGTACTCCGGCAAAAGTAGACGACAGATTTGATTTGGACATTGAATATTGTTCAGCATTCCTTTCACTGTTTTATAAAAGAACACAGCCACTGGACCGCAGACTTTATTTAACCATCACGCGAGTCTGCAACAACAATTCGATTCGTCAAACGAAATCGCGCCGCGTCTTTCCAACAACTCGCAACAGCTCGACCGTCAAAGTCAAAGTCAAAAGCTGCGAGCATCTCTGCGTGGCCCCTCCGGACCTCTGTCATCGAGGAAAACCCCTCTCTCCTGACGGGTATGAAACACGGAGACAAAGCCCTTTTTCAAGCCCAGGTGGAACTTTTACTTTCGTTCTTCTCTGCGTGCTCGAGTTTTCGCGAAGCGGCCATCGAGGGAACGAAGTGAGGCAGAAAAAAGGGAGAAGGACAGAGCGAGAGGGTGAAAGAGGGATAGAGAGAGAGAGAGAGAGGGAGAGTGAACCGTGTGGCCAAAGTGTCGACCCTGGATTAGTTTTTGCGAGGGTGGTCTCAGAGGGCGAAACGAGCGAAGGGGCTGCCAAGGGTTCACGTTGCCAGAGAAGCTGTTTGCCGACGGAACGGATGTCTGGGTTGGGGTAGGACGCGCCCAGAAGGTCGTCCGGAGGACGAGGATAAGGGTAGGGGTAGGTCAGCACCCACCTACGCATCTCGAATCGATACACCTTCGATCTGAACGTTTAGCCCCAGACGAACACCTATCTACGCCTCCGAGAGCTACGACGAACCCTCGCAAAGAAGGGAGAAAAGAATCACGCCCTTCTCGGAGGACCTACCCCTTCCCGTTCCCTCCCTACCCCTGCCGACCACCCTTTGCCAGAAGGACGCTTCGAAAGACGCGCCTCGTTCGATAGAGCCCCCACGTAACGTCTCGCTGCCCCAACGAGGGGGTGGCTCGACCTTGAGAAAATAGGTCTAAGGGATCAGGGAATACTCCGAGCCCTAGAATCTGACAAGGCAACATTTCTCGATTGACGTTCAAATCGCAGGAAATCTGTTTAATCCAGTTCGAAAGGAGGATCAGACTCGAGGAAAATATAAATGTATATACATATATCAAAGCTGTCCCTTCGCAATGACTGCTCAAAAATTGAAAGACGATTTTTTTTAGTCAATCGTTGAGCTTCAAGTGAAAGGTGTACTACTAACTGTATACGATCAAACTTCTTTCCATTTCTCAGATCGTACATTAAGTTTCAAGGAATCGTTGTGACTTCGTTATACATGACCCGACAGACGTTGTCCTGTCGAATTTTAATAAATTTGTTTGTGAAGCAATTTTAATTTGAATCTTGAAATTCAATTCATTGACATCAATGTTTTTCGTATTGGGAACCAATAATACTTGCACCGTTTCAAAAATTATGATTTTTGCATGTTTGTCCGAATTTTCCAACTTTCCTTTGTGATTGTCTCGAATTTTTTTTTCTGAAAGCTTTTCCAGAACTATAACGAACAAAACAAAAATAGAATTATGCATATCCATCGTTCGAATCGTGAGTTATGGTCTTGAGTTCATACAAAAATCTCATAGAAAAAAACACTTTCATTTTTTCCCGAATTTTCCATTTTTCTGGGCAACTTTTCCAATTTTTCTTTCCCTGAAAACCTGATTCAGACTACAACGAACATTAAAGAAAAAAAATTAGCCAAATCGGTCCAGCCGTTCTCACGTGATGTCGTGACCAACGAACAGCATTTCATTTTTAACCGATTTCGAAAAAGGAGGAGGTTATCAATTCGACCTGTATGTGCCTTTTTTTCGATTTTTTTTTATTATATAGATTTTGCATTAAATCGCAAAAATATTTCGTGCAAGTATCGAGATTCTATCGTGCTTCCGCGGTATGTATCTCTCAACCCTCTCGCGCCCTCGAGAATCGTTCGTTCGAGATCCATCGAAGGCTCGGCGAGGCATCGTTCAATTGACTCCTAATCGTTCGTTGCACTAGCCGCGATCGTAAAAGCGTCACGCGATCGTAAAAACGTCAACCGGCCGTTGGTCCGTAAGCGAAACAACCGCGCCTCTTTGCGCATCCCCTCCCTCTCTCTCTCTCTCTCTTCCTCTCGTTTTCTCTCTCTTCCTCTCGTTTTCTCTTTCTGTTTCCTCTCGTTTTCTCTCTGTACACCATCCGCATCTCGGCCAGGTGGTCGTGAGTACGCGTTTCCTCTATCCTCAACGCGCGCTCCGTTTCATTTGCTCGCCTCTTCCTCGTTCCCTCTTTCCTCTTCGCTCCTCTCCACTTCTTTCCACGGTGATTTTACTTGCTTCCGCTCGTTCCCCGACCTCGTTCGCTTTCTGCTCGCGGAAACGGCTTCTCAGACAGACCTCCATAACGTCGCTATTATTTATTTGTTCTTTTTTTTTCATTATAGAAAATTTCATATAAGATTTATTTCAACATAATTGAAATACAGAAAACAATACATACAATACAGAAAAATAAAAATTTACAACACAGAATATGATACTGAATATACCATGAATATTATAATAAAGACAAAACGTATAAATCAAACGTTTGATATTCGGTTTGGTTATTAACATTGAGACATCCATTGGAAGCTGGAAGTTACTTGGGCGGAGTTTATTAATTAATTTGAGCCTTTCCTTGTTGTACAAATTACATTGCCATAAAACATGGTTCAGCGATTCGTCCCGCTCTCTGCAACTACACTTAGGATCATCAATAAAGCCAATGCGAGCCAGAGAAGAAGCTAGATGATAGTGATCTGATAAACACCTGTTGATATTGACAATAGTTGAACGGGATAAGTTTAACTGAGAAAACCAACGAAGTCGATTTTCAGTAAAACATTTCTGGAAATAGGTTTTGCCTTTGGTAAGACCATCGAATTTTATGGAAGCGAGACTGTTGTCAAACCTAATTTTGCAAAATGACTCGAAGCAATCGGTGAAAGGAATGCGGAACATACTAGTATTTATTTGTTTCTGCGTTTCGAATTGCGAGCAGGAAACGCAAGAATCTATCGATACGTTAAGTAAATGTTCCTTTTTGTTCGGAGCTCCTGCGAACCTTGTTTTTTTTTTTAAAGTGAATGTCTAAAAAAATTTTTTTTAAATTTCTCTATTTTATCCTTCATTGAATATATTGTTATACGTTTTACTTACCACG
Source organism: Lasioglossum morio (assembly GCA_916610235.2). Classification (NCBI taxonomy): domain Eukaryota; kingdom Metazoa; phylum Arthropoda; class Insecta; order Hymenoptera; family Halictidae; genus Lasioglossum; species Lasioglossum morio. Next base: position 3,707,602 of record OU744323.1, read on the forward strand.
ATACTTGAAATCTATTCGCGATTGCCTGTTCTCGTGCAAAATATCCGCGAATCGGTGGCCAACACTACCGACGTTGTTCGGCGGATCGCACGGAGCCGTTGCAACGCGAAGCAAAATAAAATAAGTGTAAGTGGTTCTATTTCACTATGTTAAGCGGTTCTGGAATTGTGCCAGACGCGCTCTTACTAGACAGTCCGTGCATAGAGAACACGCATTGGGAACATAATTGTCTAATAATGCCGATAGTCGAGTTATTCCGACAACGATAATGTTGGACCTCGTGTGTTCGCGGTTACGCGCACAAAACAGCTAATCTGTGATTAATGTTAACGCTGTGTGAACATTGCGGAACTGGTCGAGCGAAGCAAGAATTTTAAACAAATTTCAAAACACTTTTCAGAACCAAGTTATACCAATCTCGTTAATCCTGATATTCGAAATTCTCAGGGCAAGTAAACGTTTATTGTATTAGTTTAAAAAGATGAAGGAAGATCATGTATAAATTATTTTCGATTTATTAGAATTCATGGAATAACTTCCATTTGTAGGAAACGCTTAACCATGTTCTTTCACAGTGTAACCTATATAAAGATCAGAGGATCAAATTTGTCCAGAACCTTATTAGTGCAGGCTTCCAATTGCCATTGGATATAGGTTGCTTAATAACTGAACCCAATATTAGTGCTTGTTTATATATAATAGCCTTTTTAAATTCATGTAACCTACGTGCTTAAGTATTTTTGATTTTTCTATTGCTTATAATATTTTTGTTATACTATACTATATACTCTGTACTTTGTTATGTAATACTCTGTACTATGCATTATGTTGCAATAAATCTCATATGAGATTTCCAAATTAAAAAAAAAAAACTTCCATTTGTTTCGACCGATCCAGAAAACGTTTCGTGGTGAATTGATTAGGAAGATGATATTCGTTCGATGATCGATAAAATCGCGGTTGAACAGTTGAGGAAATGGTCGAAAAGGACTGGCGCCGAGAAATCCGCGAGGAATTCTGATTGCGCAACGAGCCGCTGTCGACGGATACGTTTTCGATCGCGTTCACACACGTGCGCCGTGTGCACGCGTCCAAGGGAAACGAGAACGAGACGCTTGTCCGCGAAATTCGCGCGTTGCCCTAGAAATACTGCGCTCGCTTCTATTCGCAAACTTTCTTACGCTTCAGTTTGCCTACAACATAGTATTTAAACTCAGCCTAATCTCAGCAAGAACCTAGACAAGAAATTTGGAAAAAAAACTACCACAATAACAATTTTCAAATTCACTCACATTGATCTCACCTTTCCAAAAAGAATACCAGTGGATTGTTCGATCTTTTCTGATTAAAGCGAGCCCAAACACGGAATAAATCGGACTACTTTTATAGACACGGAAATAACAAAATGGAGGACATGCTGTGTACGAAGTTCACAAAAGTAGACCGAGTTGCGTCGTGTTTGGACTCCTTTTAATCGGAAGAATCTGAACAATGCATTGGTACGATGTTTGAAGAGATAAGCTTTACTGAATTAGATGCTTTTTTTATGATATGTTCATTTTGAAGTTCCTTATGAAGTGTCGAAGTTCGACCGTGGATGCTCGACGAACCGTGTCTGCCTCGCTTTCGATTCCTCGAATAGGAACGCTTGCGATGCAAGAATTTTACTTCCGGATCCCAGACTTTGCAAATTTGAGCAAGCACTACTGCACTCCGCGACAGCTCGCCGCTGTTTGTTATCACCGTATAAAAGTGTCGACCGAAGGTCTTGGCTACGAACACTCGTTGAACATCGTAGACGATTTTGCTTGTCTGGCAAACGTGCTGTAACATCCTTGGAACGACGACGGTGTACAGGAAATCGATCAATGAGTAGCTAAAAAATCGCGTCGGTTCTACGAACTTTTATCTTGCGGACGACTTGGAGTTGTTGCTCGAGGCATCGAAAAATTCAATTCAATTTTCATCAGTTTCGCTCAATCTTGCAAGCACGTTAACCTGCAATTATTTTATTTTTAAAAAAGAATTTCGAAACACAGGTATTTAATTGGCCAATTAAGAAATGCCGAGTCACACTCGATATAGAAGTTCCTGTGAAAATCGATGGCTACGTATTGCCGACAACTCGGATCAGTTTTGCTATTATTAAAATTGCTATAATTTGCTAATCAAGTTGGCCAATTAATCCGGGAAACTTTCATCAATTTTTCGAGCGTATTTCCTCCACGAATCACTCGGAACTATAAGTTTCCTTACAAAATTTTCAAATGCAACTACGCAGGATTATATGATAATACCATATCGATTGTACCATTATTAAATTTTTCTTTTGTGCATGTCCCTTCTTTGTTATTACACGAGCAGTATTGTATCTTTCTCTATTTTTTTTCTTTTCTTTAATATTGTAAACACTTATGTAAAAGGACTTCAGTCCGTCTATAATAAATAATAATAATAATAAATAAGTGATAATATAAAAAAAACTCTTATGGATATTGTAGGATCTAAAAGTGGATCTTCATTGGCGAGTCCCTAACTCGAAGAGCGCTATCAATCCGAAGCTGTCGCAAGGGACAAAAGTGTCCGAAACAGATCGAGATCTCGCGGTTTGAAATGGGCAGTCGACAGAATCGTGTCGAAACTTCGGACCGATAGATCCGTTCGATCTGTCGGGGACCAGTTCTCCAGGGAGCTCTGGCGACATCGATCGATCGCTCGCTCGATCGATCGCTCGCACAGGAGGCCGTAAACGCTTTCCTTCTCCGTGACAAATTGACGAAGAAAACTCGGCACGCCGCCGCGCCGTACGCCAAGAAAAGTAACGAGATACATCTCGAATAGGATTGTCGGCCTGTGATCCATGGATCGATACGCGTATACAGCTCGACGTCTTTCGCAGTTACATCCTCGCTGCGAAAACCTGTAAACAGAGAGACGCACGAGACGCGGAGGCCTAGGATAACAGAGGGAGCACGCGATCAACGGTGAAAACAATTACTTCACCGCGTCATTAATTAATATCAATGGAGCTCCGACGATTCTGCGGTCGCGGCCTGCCGGGCGCGAAAAGGTCAGCGAAAGTTCTCATAATTAAGATTTACTCCGCGCTCATTCCGCGAGCGATACCCGACCCATAACTCACGCGTTTATCATCGAACGCGAGATAAATAAAGGATAAGGCGTGGAGTGCCTTATTAGAATTCATTTAAAACCAACGAATCGAGTCGATTTCTTTCCAACAACTTCCAATAGAATCCTTTTCGAAAATCATTTCAATCTTGATCATAGACAGTGAATGTCTTTAATCATTTCTATAAGTGAAATATCTACTGCTTTAAATTGCGCTCACTAATTTTGACCATCAATGAACAAAATCTAATTATACCTCAGAGATTTGTCTCTTCGTAAATTTTGTATATGCACTATATGATATCGGCGCTACAGGTTCGATCAGAAATACAAAAATGAGCAATTTTGCAGTGTTATAATTTCAACGTTTCGCTGCAGTTTTGAACCATTATCAAGAAAAGTCCGCGTCTTGGAAAATTAAAGTAATCAAATTTGTTATTCATTACACTGATTATTTAATAGTTGTGAACTATTAAAAACAACTAATAAATAGTCATTTTAATGAATAACAAATTTTATTACTTTAACCTCTTAACCTACAACTACGAGCTATGCCCGTAGTAGATGACCGGGTCAAACGTGAATATTACGGGCATAGTAATATGTAATAATTGTGGTAGATGCAAGTACGGAACAAGTCGTGCGAATGTCTCGAAGGTTGCGCGAGCTTGTATACGATTTCGGCCCAACAATTTTCGAATCTAAATCGTAGGTTAAGGGGTTAATTTTCACAGACGCGGACTTTTCTTGATAATGGTTCAAAACTGAACCGAAACGTTGAAATTATAATACTGCAAAATTGCTAATTTTTCTATTTGTGATCGAACCTGTAGCGCCGATATCATATAGTGCATGTTCATAATAATGTATCAACGTTTTCGAATATTTTGAATCTCCCTCCCTGCTTTAACCCTTAGCACTCGGCTGTCCCCTCTGAGGCACCACTAAAAATTGCTGTACCATTCTTCAAAATATTGTTTACATTATTAAATATATCGGTATCTAATCAATTACTAAACATTTAGGTACTGTACAAGGTAATGTACCAATTTCATATCCATAAAATTGCAAAAATCATAAGGTATGGAAATATTCTAGATCGGAAGAAATGTTTAATTTTCCAGTTAAAATAGTTCGGAGTGCAAAGGGTTAATAGGCTTCCGGTCGGTACAGTGTTAAAATTCAATTTGTTATATTAAATGATATTAACCCTTAGCACTCGGCTGTCTCCTCTGAGGAACCACTAAAAATTGCTGGACCATTCTTCAAAATATTGTTTACATTATTAAATATATCGGTATCTAATCAATTATTACACATTTAAGTATTGTATAAGGTATTATATCAATTTCATATCCATAAAATTGCAAAAATTATAAGGCACGCCAATATTCTAGATCGGAAGAAATGTTTAATTTTCGAGTTAAAATAGCTCCGAGTGCAAAGGGTTAAATTACAGCTGCTCGTTGTTGTCATAAATGCACCTACTCGGATCGTGACGAATAGCTATGTATTGGCCGGTCTTATCAAAATAAAAGTGTTATTCGAACAATGCCCGGCACTGCACCCTGGCGTTGGTGGTCACCGGGCGCTGCATTCTCGATCGTGCAGGTAGATGCAAGATGCAACGCGCGAGGACGCTCACGGCGGAGGGACGCGCGCGGCCAGGGAACTGCATATCGTCGCACGGGGAGGGGAGTTGCATCGGGCAAGCGTGTGCAGTTGTGCAGCGAACGGCTCGGCTCGGCTCGCGGTTGCATCGGCGCGAGGGGCCGAGGAGTGAGGGGTTCCCTCTCGAGAGAGAGAGTACGGTAGGGGGCACTAAGAGTAGGAAAATTCAGGTCGCGCCTTGACATACTTGTACTTACCACGTGCATCGGCCTGCAGGCGCATGCGCCGGCCGCATTCGTCTCCTCGTCTTCGGTGCATCGGCTGCCGGCCGACTCTCCGACTCGACTCCGTCCCGCCAAAACGGACATCCGCTACGCGAAACTACCGCGACGCTTTAGCCCGACGCGGACGGAAAACGACCCTTCCATTTCCGGTTCGACACTAGGAAAACTCTCGGCGCCTTCTTTTAATTAGCGACAGGCGAAAATATTCGCAAGCTGCCTGTTCTTTGTTAACGAGTCAGAAATATCTAAAGAAAATCTCGTATGCTTGCTCCATACACCGTATCAATGAAAATAAAATGATTTTCACATGAACAATTACTTTTCGTGCCGTACAGGGAAAAGTGTGAATGATAACAAAATTTTTTGAACCATACTTCTGTTTGAAATGGAATAGATAAACGTAAAGGAAATTTACATTCTTGAAAATGGTCTAAATTCAGACCGAAACGTTGAATTAAATATTCATGTGATATTTTGCAAATTTGCTTATTGTCTACAATTATCGAACCAGTGCGCCAATAACATTAATTGTAGTTTTCAACAATTGTCGATTGAGATAATGTTCGAAATGTTCGTCGACTTCGAGAATGCTGTCGACCACATTTTATAGGACAATTTAAATATATTTTTCCAGAACGAAGAACATTCTACTACAATAACGAACTACAATAAAATTAATTGTAGTTTTAAAGGAAATTATACTGTGGATGTTTCAGAAAGGGAACTTGCATAATAATTAATCTCTTAATAATTTTAGATTGTAAACAATGTGACAGTCAGCTATTCATTTTTGCCATAAATGCAAAAATCCGCGATTTAGTTATATCGACGTAGAAACATAAAGATTGTACACTCTGTGTGCATAGAAATTGGATTATCATACTTCTTGAATAAGCACTTGCCAGTGTATCCGCGCCTTAAGGAGCGTTTCCGACTGCAGCGAACGCAACCTTCCGCGGCGTTCCATTGTTTCCGAAGGAAGTTCCGCTTTCGATCGATCGGCAGCCAAGAGTTCTGCGAGCGCATTGATCGAAGTGGTTCCTGGAAAGCTGCGATCGAGCCTCGGTCTAACAAGATCGATATTGCAACGATCTTTGCCGGTCCGCGTATTATGCAAATTCTCCCGCATATACAGCATTCTGGTTAAGTGTCGTATTATTCCCCCACTTGAATGATTATGAAAGGTAGTTAAAGAAAGCTCGACGCCGAAAAATGTAACACGGTAGGGGGTCAGATATATCGGTGAGGCAATACTAATGAAATAACAAAATTTTGTTGCAATCATTATTTACTATAAACTCCATTCCTAGAACAGATCTACTCGGACAGGTGTTACAGAACTCTGCACTAATCATATGGAAAATCTATCCGGGTAAATTCAGTTAGATTTTTCATGATATGTCATGTTTGACTGATTATAACTCGATAGCTGTCCATTATTGAGCTTTGTGCCCATTACATCTTTTCTTCAGTAGATCATAAGCAACAACACATGAAAAATCCAACTGATTTTTTACCGGGATAGATTTTCCATATGATTAGTGCGGGGTTCTTTATCTAGCGGAAACCTGTTATTTTGAATCTTCCTTTCTGGTAATTAAATTAAATAAATAGCTGTTACCTTAGACTTTTAACACTTTACCGACCGGAAGCCTACTTATAGGATTTTCAATAATTCCGCTGTACCAAAAAAAATGCATAGAAATTTTCTTTGACATTGCAATCTTAAATGAAACTATTAGACGACTACGAGGCACAAAATGTCCAATGATTTTGCGATTCAGTATAAAATTAAGGAATAACTTGATTGTGGATTTTTATGCAAAATAAAATTGATCCCTTAACACTTTACCGACCGGAAGCCTATTAATAGGATTTTCAATAATTCTGCTGTACCAAGAAAATACATAGAAATTTTCTTTTACATTGCAATCTCAAATGAAACTATTAGACGACGTTATTGAGGGTGACTTAGTTAGTTCATACTAAATGCTAAATGAAAATTTACCCATTACCATACATTTTTCAAAAATATGCAATAATCACCGGTCGGTAATGTGTTAACAATGATTTAATAATGCGACCTATGAGAGAGCAGATGAGACGCGAGTGACTCGCGATGGCGAACGCCAGCGGTCGACTATCGATGGCGGGAACTGTAGATGTCGGATCTCGGGAACAGGAAACGAGGAAAGAGTAACGTCGACAGAAGTCGAAATGCCCAGGTGACCGCATTAATTCCGGCATCATCGGTCGATTACGAGAACGCGAACAGTATTACGAAGCCTCGTGATTTCGAGCCGGTTCGACCTAATTTTCACGGTGGCGGCGGTCGCCGACGACGACGTCGCTCGTCGCGAAAATGCCAACGGCGGCGAACAGACGTTTTCGCACCTTCTCGCGATCTCTTTTTTTCCCCCAGCGAGTTTTCCGCGCCGGTTTTCAATCGTTGTTTTTTGGGGGGAAAACCCGAGAGAGAGAGAAAGAGAGAGCGAATCACTCGAGCCGCGCGCGCGGCGAATTCCGTGAAAATAGATCGCATTTCACTGACAGGGAAAATGGCGTAACACCGTTTTCATTGCGCGGAATCGAGGTTACGGTATTATACCGCCTCGGATGATGCCGAGGCGAGGCGAGTTCGCGCGTTATATCCACCTAGCCCCCTTTTCAACCGCAACACGGAAAAATGTATTTTTACCCGACGAATTGTGCGACCGTGTCCCCGGTTTTCGAAACGCGACCAGCAACCGGGTTAACGGAAACAAAAATCCGGGACAGCTTCCACGAACCATCCCCTAACGCTGTACACCCTGTCGGCGAGTATTAGATCACCATAAAATCAAATAGGACGCGCACTTTCCAGATAAACGACCGGAGAACGGTGCTCCGTAATGTTCACCTAGAATCTCATTCGTCAAACGAATAAGTCCACAATTGTTGAATTTCACAGTTTTGCAAATTAATTTTTCTCTCACATTATTAAACCTACTTTTTTTTAGCCCTTATGAACCGGGTACCCTCTTTCAATTTCTTTGTATAACTGCCTTAACATCATCGTTGATAAATAACAAAATTCTCGTACATTTTAATGTTGTTGGATGATCACAGATTAATTTACATTTGAGGCCTAAAAATTAAAAACATTCAGTCACTTGAAAATATGTCTGTTCTTTCTTAATAATTTTTGCAAATCGATATGTCGACACTCTGAAATTCTTGTTAATCGAAATTGGAGATTAGAAGGGAGAAGGAAACGCGATGAAAAAGAAATCTCGGCCGGGAGTTGATTCGACGGTGGGAACGCGGCTTAAGGTCGCGTGAATCCGCGCGCCGCAACAGCGGACAGTGAAACTATGCCGCTTTTTTCCTCGACTATTTTCTTTTCTTTTCTTCGAGCGGCAACGACGATCCTACTCGCCTTTCCCTCGTCGGTGAATCCACTTTTCCCTGTTGGCTAGCAACGAAATCAAAACTTTTTCGCTCGTTAACGATGTTAACACTGTGTTTCCGGATCATCAAAAGTACCTATTTTACATTAATACATTACATTATTATTATAAACATAACAACAGTGTATCTATCCAAACTTAATACATCCAAAGAAATTAGTCGAATATTTCCTCATGTGTGTAACGGATATTTGGTCTCCTCAGGGTTTCCAATCCCGTTCCACACTTCTGATCTTTTACCAACACATATTTCAGCGGAACCTACTTTTTATTACGATGGGTTCCGAACCACCTTGGAATATTTCCTCATGCATGGATCTTTAAAATTCCGATATTGATAAATTAAAAATTCTAGAATACTCGTAAGCCTAGTATTAAAGTAATATTAACCCTTAGCATTCAAGTGGCGCGTCTGAGGCGCCACTAAAAATTGCTGTACTATTATTTAAATAATTGTTTACACTATCAGATATGTCGGTATCTAACCAATTACTACACATTTAAGTATTGTATGAGGTATTATATCAATTTCATATTTATCAAATTTAAAAAATCATAGAGAATGGAAATATTATAGGTCAGAAGAAACGTTTAATTTTCGATTTGAAATAGCTCCGAGTGCAAAGGGTTAAAAAAGTAATATTAAAGTAAGTCTGACCCCGCAGGTTCGCGGTGTGCGCGGGATTCGTTCGAAAGGGAACGTGTCCGGCAGGCAGGGAAGAGGAAAAAGAGGAACGGCATTATAATTTCCAGCGTATCGACTTCTTTCGTAACCATACAAACGCCGACGATAACGCGCGCGCAGGGAAATGGTGTCACGGGAACGAGTCACGGAAATTAGCGAGCCGCAGAGCGCGAAACGCTTTGATCCAAGAGAGTGTCGCGCGCACGGTTCTCTCAGGTATCGTGAGAGGAGAGGGAGAGCACGAAATTAGGAGAGCCAAAGAGACGTATTAGGGATGCACAGGGACGAGTATCGAGGTGGTCGATCGATCAGGGAAAAGGACGCCGATAGATCGAGCGAGAGCGAGTCCGTGCTTAAAGCGATGCAACGATGCAACGATGCAAAGCCGAGTAGCCGGCGCGGCGCTTATCTAGGCCAGGGCTAGCGTGGCGAACGAGCACGTTCTTTCGCGAGCGAGCTCTCCTCGTACATGCACCGATCGCTGCACGCTGCACCGTGCACGTGCATGCATACTATAATGCATACGCACGCCTGCGCCAAGAGACCGTGGATCGCAAGCTTTAACAGCTCCGAATGTCTCTCTCTCCCAGAGTCTCGTGCGACTCGTCGTTTCTCTTCTCTCTTTCTCTCTCTCTCTCGCTTTTCAAACGCGATCGCAAGTCACCGATGATCTCGATCTCACTTTCGATCCACCACGCACAGATCGAACCGCTTCGCAGCCGCGATTTCCACCTGAGACCACCTGTGTGTCACGCTCCTGTGCTAGTTCTAGACTACGTCAGTTTGCGATTTTGATGCGCTTTGATCAAACAGAAACAGGACTCCGTCGGTTTCCTTGTTTGATGCTTTTCTGTGTCAGATCTACACCATACATGATTCTTCGATTTTCAATCAGGATTTTTACAATTACAGGATGTATATCCAGACTAGGTCAGTTTGCGATTTGGTGGAACTACGGGACGCTATTAAACAGAAACAGGACTCCGTCGGTTTCCTTGTTTGATGCTTTTCTATACCTGTGCCAGATCTACACCATACACGATTCTTCGATTTTCGATCAGGATTTTTACAATTACAGGATGTACACAATTGTAGGATGTGCATCTGGATGTTTGACGACCCATTCATTTTCTTCTACCGAATTTTTATAAAAAGATCCGCGGTCTAGTTGTATACATTTTAGTAGTCCGTGGAGCAACATCGCAGTTTCGCGTAACCGGGAAGCTGGATCTCCCGGGATCGAGGAATTTCGAGGGTGAGTTGCGTGCGCGATTGGACACCTGCGCGGCGACGTGTTTCCCGGAATCGCGTTCGACCGATCTGATGCGCGTCAACCGACAACTATTTAATAAAACAACGATCGGCGAGCCGGAACCCGGAGATAAAACTCGCCGAGCCGAGGGATCGCCGAGCGTCGTAAACCTGTCCGCGTTTTTGCATCGTTCGCTCTCAAGTCTCTCTCACCTGGAGACCCGAGGTTCGATCGCTGCAACGAAAAACTCATAATTAAACTGGCGTGGCTCTATGAGGTTCTGGCGAGCCACTCGACTAAACGGAAACGGTAAAATCGCTGTATTAATGAACCGCGGGTTTTTAGGGTGCATGGTGCATAAGGTTTAACGCTCGGCGTCCTTCCTGTCGATTCCACGCGTTTGCCACTGAATCGAGTACTGTGTTCCACGCTGTGTTTTGCTTGTTGCGAACGACATCGACAATCTTCGCCCTTTGTGGACGATGCTATGTACGTACCAGAATTTTCTAGAATATAATTTACTTGAAGAGTAAATTAAAAAATAATATAAAATAATAATATTAAAAAATACTCGATTATATATTGTCGATAATATAAATTCCTATTGAAATGTGTAAATTCCTCTTGAAACGTGTAAATTCCTATTGAAGTATTAATTAAAAGCTGCAACGTTCGTCTTTTGTTGTATTGAAATATGATTCAAAAAGCACTTTTAGTTTCTCCCGAATTTTCCATTTCTCCGAGAAACTTTTCCAATTTTAATTACCCTAAAAACCTGATTCGGACTACAACGAACATTAAAAAAAAAAAATTAGCCAAATCGGTCCAGCCGTTCTCACGTGATGTCGTGACCAACGAACAGCATTTCATTTTTATTATATAGATTTCAAGTGCGATCGAGAAAAAAATTTTACCTATACTCAAATATACTGGAATTTACTGGAATATTTGTATTATTTTTGCATTGAAAAAATCGCACACGTACCCTAAACACCAATAAACACGCGTGCGGTATTCCACTGGAAAAGGTTAAGCAGTTGTTCTGCAAAGAAAAAGAAACACTTGATAAAAAAGCCCGTGAAGAAGCGACCTCGAGAACGAAGAAAACGACGAGCGTAGTTACGCCGCGGAAAACATTGATCCGCGAAGGGTTAATAAACAGCGTTTCGTTTCTCGTCGAGCGGGAACAATGAAAGGAAAATCGAAGGAGAAAGTCGGGGAGCGAGACGGTCGATCGGGCCCCCTAATTCTCATTAATTCGTCGGCGGCGAAATTCCGCGACAGGTTACGCCAGCGAGCAAATTTAACGAGCCGGTGCCGGTGCCTAGAAAAAAAGGACTGCAGAGGAGAGGGAGAAGAAAGAAGAGGAGAGAGGAACGAGTCGCGAGAGCGAGATCGAGAGGAACGAGTCGAGGCGGGATGATCGAGACGGCGGCGATCCTCTCGAACAATCGAAATGGGCAATCTGATATACAGTAGTGCTCGGTTCAATTTAGAGCTTCATCTACTGAACTGTTTAGAATAATTACACTGCAGACCTGTTTGAGCATTATTCTAGAATTTTCTCGCTTGGATCACGAATTAAAAAGTTCCTTTTCGAATTCGAGATTTCAAAAATCGCTGATTATGTTGATGCGGCGTTAAATATATATAAAAAAAAATGTCCTACCGAGCCGATGTAAATTTAACCGAGCACCGGCGTGCATATAACAGCAAGGACAAGCAAAGTGCGGCGGCATCGATTGGCGCCGGTAACTAGAACTCGAAGCAGGAAATAAAACCTGAGTCACATTGAACCGCGTCGCATGACGCAGCGTGCATGACAGCCGCCGCCGCCGCCGCCGCCTCGCTCCGTGACACAAATGAAGCGTATTTTCGCGCGGGTACGAAAGGGGTGTTCGGTGTGGCTGGCCTGTCGCGTTTTCCATCGTTCCGCCTCTTTTCCCTTTTCCCGTGCGCACGATGAAAATGCACGACGCGTGCGAAATCGTTCCGGAGGGATTGAAATTCGCCGGACGTTCGCCGGCGGCCGGGCTCGCTCTCTCTCTCTCTCTCTTTCTCTCGCAACACAGGCTGCGCTCCCTGTGACGTCAATGTTTGAGCAGGCATGTAAACGCGCCGGATACCACGGAGATACGATTTCAAGGATGCACCATCGCCGTCGTCTTCGTCGCGAGGAGGCGTCGACGGATCGCAATCTCCTCGGAGAATCATTATTTTATTCCCGGAGTCCCGCGGCGAATTCCGCTTTCCGTCTTCGACGCGAAACCAGACCGAAAATGTGTGGAAACATCGATATTCCCCATATTTAGCCATCGTAAGTCCCACCACGAGTTCCAGAACTTGGAACAACTCGTGATGGGCAACGAACGAGGTTTTACTGTACTACGTGATTACAATTCGATAGAACGTCGCTTCAGGAAAGTGGTTGCAATTATAGGGTTAAAGTACGAATGATGTGTGTATTGTATATATGTACGTGTGTGTATTAACAGACAACCCTATGTATAGTTAAATGTATAAAATAGAGAATCGGAACAGAAGAATTCTAAAATTGTAATTGCCAACGAATTGTAAAAAGAAGATCAGATCGAAACGAGCTAACACGTCTGTCAACGATTGGTTATCCGTGTGTCTTATTTTACAAATAAATGCGGTTTATTCCTTACACAATTTAAACTGATGGAAAGAATTATTTCTACAGCAACGTTGAATCTAACGACTCGTCTACAGACATTCGTTCTCTTCAACAGTCGTTTCCCGTTTCCGATTTTTCAATGGTTTCTTCGAAAGCGCGTCCGGCTCGGTCTATCTCGAAATCGCGTGCTGGACCGATCGTCGTCGTCGTCGTGAGACTGTAGGCTCTTCCTGGCGAGTCATTTCCTCGCGTAGAGTAGACGGTTTTTCGCTCGTGTTCCCGGGCTGGTGTTGCGCGTCCCGCTTAAAAATAGGTCGCCGACCAACAGGATGCGAGAAATAAGACTCGCGGAAGGTGTTGGTCTCTTCTTGGTAGCACCTTTTCGCTACCAGCACAGGCTCTAGCCGTGTGGCTTTCTTTCTTTCTGTTGCTGTTCGCTTTCTCGCTTTCGCAGCAGGTTCTCTCTCGATGTCGTTCCCTCTCGCTCTAGACCGCGGCGAGCGCGTCGCCGCGTTGTGTTGTGTGCGTTCCTCGGCTTCCTCGGCTCCTTCGACTCGACTCGGCCCGCGAGAGTTGCAGTTGCAGTTGGCGCACTCGGTGGGGGTACGCAGGCCTTGGGAGAGTTCGCTGCACCTCTCGAGTCCGTCCGTCCGTCTGTCCACCGCTCCCCTCCGCGCCTCGCTTGCCCTCCACCACCTCCTCCTCCTCCTCCTCCTCCTCCTCCTCTTCTTCTTCTTCTTCTTCCTCTACCACCTCCTCCTCCTCCGCCTCCTGGTGGTTCTCGGCTCGTTCTCTCGATCCTCGGCCGTCGACGATTTCCCCTTTCCAAGTCGCCGCGCGCCGCACCGACCGCGGCCGAGAGACTGCACACTGCACATGCAACCGGCCGCTAGCTTCGCACATGCATGCACGCGACTCTACGGCTCGCGTTCTCTCTCCTAGTGGACACGGCGTGTTCGTGTTCGTGCCAGCGAAAGAGCGAAACAGCAAACCACCGCGCCGTCCGTCCATCCGCTCGAAACGAGCCTCCTCCTCGTCTTCGGCTCGCCGAGATCCTCCAGAAACGGATACGCCGTGATCTTCGCCCGTCCTTCACAACTAGGCTCGCCGAAACTTCCAGAAACTTCGATGGAAGTTATCATTGACCCTGGACCAACAGCAACTGTTTCTTTCGACATTTGTGAACATTCTGCCACTCGAGAAGTCCCTCCAACAAGAACTAGAGAAGTTGATGTTTTTTATTCAAAAAATGAAACCAAAAAATTCATTCTTGAACCGGTGCCGATAATCTCGTCATCTATTCAGTCCTCTGAACAAGCGAGGATTTTATGCATTTACGACACGAATGGATACGTGGAACACGGAATAGAGGAAACATTGAAAGAATTTAGAACTATTGTTGTATTTGTGGCAATATTTATTTTGCTCCGAGGTGCAGAATTTTTATGTCCACTCCTGGATCAAGCGAAACAATTCGTTTTTAATGCTGAACCGATCATTCCGTTGCCCGTACAGTCTGTCCAACAAGAGCCATGCTGGCCAGAGCTCTACAATTGTTATTGCGTGTTGGAGAAAATGTTGTAAATATTCTAGGATCGACAGTAAACATAAAAGAATGAACATTGGAAAAATACGTGCAAAGTGCACGCCAGATAATAGGGCTATCTATGGAATTCATTTGATATGTACATATATATATACTCTGGCGAGCGTTTCCATGGGATAAAACGAAAACTGACGAATATTCAGTGGTGGTTCTTCTTCTGCATGAGCGGCATGTGTGTTAGGAAATCGCGTCCAAGGGAACTCCGTGGAAGACCGTTCTGTCGACTGTCGGAAGAGTCCGGCGCGTGGTTTGCCAATTGGCAAGCAGTGTTTCCCGGGCATGGTCGAGCGTTTTCCCGAAAGGACGGTGAACGGGTCCCGATCGGGGAGGTTGCTCGATGGGAAAAGGAGAAAAACGAGCGACGATCGCCTCGCTAAATATAGCCGCGAATTTATAAATAGACCGGAGGAATTCGTGGGCAGCGGCGAATGCATGGTAAATTAAATGCGATTCGACTTCCTGCCAAGAAGAGGCCGCTCGTCGAGAGGAACCGAGCAGAGAAAGAGAGAAGAAGGGCTGGCTAGCAAGCTCAGAGAGAGAGAGAGAGAGAGAGTGAGCGATCGCGAAGTTGCACACGATCTCAACGCCTGTGTGTACGCTCGCGTGGAACCGTGCCAAGCGGTGTGCGGCCGCGATCGACTTTGTAGACACAATAAACGGACGTTTTAGCAACGATCGACGCACCCGGACCTGCTCCAGCGTACCTGATCCGCTTCGCACCGCTTCGCAGGTGCCCGACTCCGGAGATACAGGCCCCGATAAAGCGTTTACTGCCGCGCAGCCAACGAGCACCGCCAAATTATTCCCGCGCGTAAACGCCGCGAGCGAATGAGTTATGCCCCCGGTTTCCGAGCCGTTCGATCTAACCCTTCGCGTCGACGTGATCGCGTGAGAACCCGGAGATCGCGAGGACTAGCGATGTCTCGCTGTCCAAGGACTTCCTGCAGGCTTTTCCTGTTTCTTACAACCCCCGTGGACAATTTTTATCTTACGCGAAGACTCACAGTCTAATTGATTAGATACTGACACCTTAACACATTACCGACCGGTGATTATTGCATATTTTAGAAAAATGTATGGTACATGGGTAAATTTTCATTTAGTATTTAGTATGAACTAACTAAGTCACCCTCAATAACGTCGTCTAATAGTCTCATTTAACCCTCATCCGTCCCTCGTGTCAATTTGACACAGTTTTCCCGAAATAAGTTATACCGTTCGGTAATTTGTAAGTAAATTTGTCCAAAACTTGGTGACTTTTATTTTTTTAATGCGAAACATGTAACCGCAAAAACCTAACATGTGAATGTTAACTCATCGATTTGAACGAAAGAAACATCGAAAAGTAACTGTTTGACTTGTTATTTTATCCTTTTCTTTTATCACTGTGTCAATTTGACACCGAGGGACAGATTCAGTTCGCGAAATGAGGGACGGATGAGGGTTAAGATTGCAATGTCAAAGAAAATTTCTATGCTTTTTTTTGGTACAACAGAATTATTGAAAATCCTATAAATAGGCCCGCTAGATAGCCTTACTGAGGAGTCCTCTAGCGGGTCTAGGACGAAACACCACCTTTCCTTTTTCCTCTACTATTTGGATAGCATACGTATGAAAATTCTTACAAATTTGCTACAAGTAGGGCTAATACAAAAGTAATAATGATCGAACCTGTGCGCCGCGAAAAAAATTCATATAATCTAATATGTCGATCTAGAAAATAAAAACAATTAAATAGGCTTCCGGTCGGAAAGGTGTTAATCTGAAATTCAAACAACAGCATTTATATTCTCCTACAAACGGTTTCCAACAATTGTGTATCGTGTAATATAAAAGAGACATAAATCGCCTATTTTGATTAAAAAAAGAAATATACACCAGAATTTCCAGCCTCAAGCGTTGGCCTATAGAAGATCTTGCTGTTAATCGAATCAGTGGCAATATCGGCGAGCCAAATTATGAAAAGAGGTGTTCTTCTCCAGCGTGGCACAATGCTTGGTGCGATACAATACAAGTGTCAGCATCGTCGTCGGTTGCGTTTCAGTGACGCAACGTCAACGAAAAAGGCTGCAGCGGCAGATACGCTCGGTCGCGTGTTAATTCGCGAATCGGTGATCGTCGGTAGAGAGACGGAGATTGAGAAAAGAAACCGGAGAGAAAGAGAGCGTGTGCGTGTGTGAGAGAGAGAAAGAGAGAAAGAGAGAAAGACAGCATCAGTCGAAGGACGACGGGCGCGAGAGGACTGCGGGCAACGCCCAGCTCTCGATCCTCGGAGGAGCCTGGTCGCGCTTCGGAATAGCGAAATAAAGAACGGGGAAGAAAGACAGAGAGAAAAAAGCCGATGAAAAGAGAGAAAAGGCATTTTAGCCGCGGCGCGGTGCGGCGCGATGGCGGCGGCCGGTTGTTCCGGCCGCGTGTGACCGAGCACATTGTAGACACAATAAAGGGGAACGCTTTAAACAATAACCGTCGCGGCTCGTTTGGCCGGACGTGGTAGTCTGAAGCACACGCGCGTGTGAGAGGAGGCCGCGCGGGTGCGTGAGCTCTCCGCTTTGCGATACTCGTGCGTGTGATTTTCGCTGGTGTGTTCAGCTGGTTCGGAGCCCCGAGAGTGTACGGGCTCTGCTCGCTTGTTCGCTTGCTTGCTCCCTTGCTCGCTCACTCGCGCGGACCTTGGAAGCCGTTCGTAGCGGATCGAGGGAATCTTTCCGGTTCTCGCGGACGCGACCGAGCCAAGGGGATTCTTCTTCTTCGTCTTCTTCTTCTTCTTCTTCTTCTTCTTCTTCTTCTGGTTCTGCTGGCGGAGACCGCGTCGTCGTTCTCGCCGATTCTCCTCTCCGCTCCTCCTTCCTAGTAGACCCGCGGCGCGTTCGCTCCCCCTCTGCCGCTTTTCGTGTTCCTCCGCTGGCGTCGCAGTCGGGCAAAAGTTATCTCGAATAAACCCATTTATCGTTATTCACCTGGCTTTATTTCCCCCACACGCGTGCGTCACATCCAGACTCTCGTATAGTTCACGCGAGACTAATCGGATTCGTTTTATCAATCGTGTGCAATGCATCTTGCGTATCGACGCTAAGAAATATTTATGTGGCTACCCTGAAGATGTCTGATCCAGGGCGAGTCCTGCAGTCTCATTCCGGAGAACGGAATAATACGAAGTAACAAAATGCCATTCGAAACATGGAATTGAAAAGCGAAAACAGAGAGGAAGTGCTTTCGACGAGGGAAATTGGGACGAGCTTGCGGTTTCCTAAATTCGATCGCGTTTGCATTCTACGAAGTAAAAGCAGCCGGGCCAGTTATCGGCGCGCGCGATCTCGCCGCGCTTTTAATTGGATTATTAGCGGCGCGAGCCACCGGTACAGAACCGAGCCAGGGGACGAAGAAAGCGGCGTGTGGATCGCGACGAGGGACGGAGGGGAAGTCGCGAGAGAAAAATCCTCACGATAGGGAAATTGCCGTAATAGCCGGTGTGTTATGTGGAACGTGGCGGCGATTTCGCTCGCGACTCGCTCTCCGGTTTGATTTTTCCCTCTCTCTCTCTTCCTCTTAATATTTCTCCATTGGCTAGCCGGCGCGCCGCGCGAGTCGGCTTATGATTTCGCGCCCGCGAAAAGGAAAACGAGCCGGCACGCACACGCCGCCACGGATCCACGCACCCTCGTGTCCTTGGAAAGTCTGGATCGCGAGATCGCGCTCCTTCACGGTTTCTGACAGTCTCGGCCGAGGAGAAGCGGCGCCAGGCGTCTTCTCTTTCTTGGTCGCGGCATGGCAACCGGCCTCCGACGTGTCTTCTCGCCCTTTCCTCCTGGCTCCAACCCGCCTAAACAAGCCCTGGAATACGACAGTCCTCTTGGACACGCGTCTACCGTACGATCCTGTCTCCGGAGCGGCCAAGCCACGCCCACTTCAAAGTCGAATCGAGCTCGATTCGCTCCTGACGCTTTTCCCGATCTCGTTCTGGCTATTTCAAACTCTTCCGGCTCCATGTTTAACCCTTTGCACTCGGCGCTGTTTTAACTCGAAAATTAAACGTTTCTTCCTACCTACAATATTTCCATTCTCTATACATATATATAGTCTTCTCTAGACATATGTGGTAGTGTAAACAATTATTTAAATAATAGTATAGCATTTTTAGTGGCGCCTCAGAGGCGCCACTCGAGTGCTAAGGGTTAATATTTAGAATATATACGACGGATCTTTGGTCAATCGAGAGCTGCGAAACCACGCCTACTTGTACTTATTAACACGTTCGTTGCCACGTCACCCATATCTGGGTGACGGGTATGCTTCCGGGGGGGGCCCCGTCCCCCAAATATGGGTGACGCTCTTCTTGTTCGAGTTAATTAAATATATAACATAAAATATTAAAAACACGGAACGTGGGAAACTGGGAACGCTGGGCGACCAACGTGTTAAAGATAAAGGTGTCGTAGGCACAGTCTTGCCCATGGATCCTGATGCAGACGTAAATAAATCTCTGTAGATAGTCTACCGTAGATTCGTCTCTGTAGATTCGCACAAAATTTACAGCCAAGAGCTACGAGACCACGCCTACTCTGCGACAGGTGGTTCTTACCGACGACCACTCTTCGAATATTTCAATAAAAAGAAATGTGCCACTTGATTTTGAAGTAGCATTCTGTTCTAAGTACAGGTTGCCCAATGAAGCACGGCTCGGACTCCGCCCACGACCGAGGCCACGCCTATTGTATCGCGTAGTGGCCAACGTTGCTCTCGATGGTCCAGCGAACCTTTTCGCAGGGCTCGTTCGTTGTAAACGAACGTCGAGTCGGTCAGATATCGTTGACGACGTCAGCATCGTTCGAGAAGAAACGAAAGGATGGGACTTAGACGGGGCAAGGGAGGAAATGATCCGCGTCGACGAGAGAAACGTGTTGTCGAGGAAAAGTGCGCGTTAGTCTCGGCCTGAATCGCAGGCTAATGCCTCTTCCTCCTCTGCTTCGCCTCCTCGGCCAGACTGCCGGGTAACAAGAAATTAAAATCGTCCTCCCGTGCCGCTCTAACGAAAGTCCGAACGAAATTTTGCGGCGAGAGATTCCCCGCTCGGCGATTTCGCTTTCTGCCGCGACGCTGCTCGCAGAATAAAAAGAAACACCGACTTTTACAGGGGATTTTCTAACGCGAGAGGACTCATTGGAACATCGCACGCGAGTGCCATGCGATTTCGAAAACGAGACGGGCCTGAGAGAAAGAAACCGCTCCAAACCTTCGCACTTGAACACATATTTCTAACAAAATTAACTCGTACAAGAAATCTAGAATACGTACTTCGGTAGTTCAGGATGATTCACAAGGAACACCTAAATATCTCCGTTAGGATTAAAGGGGAAAATGTTCAAGAAAGTTGTTCGAGAAGGTAAGTGCGATGGTTAGACAGCGGATCGTTATGCAAAACAAACATTTTCTATCTGAATCGCAACAAACTGGAGGGAAATAGAAATTTTCTTTCTTCGCACTTAGATGGCGGGTCCATTTGAACTCGGTCATAATGACGATGAATTTCAATCGAACGTTTTGCACTTGGATGCAACGAGAAGACCAGTAGAACTATCATAGCCATGACGGTAAACCATAAAAACACCATCGACGACCTTCGAAAGACCCTGAAACCGACAACAACCAGAAAATCTTGTCTATCATCATCGGACTGCGGAAAAGGGGTAGATAAAACATGCAACGGTGGAACGTTAAAGGAGATTTCAGGGTAACGATGTGTTGTGATCAACTCGTTTAAGTTATTAAAGGAAGATTTAAATTATTTGGCTTCAGTACCCTTGAGACGAAGAATTCTGCATAAAGATCCGCTGTATAATCATCATATTTGCATCGTCTCCTATTTCCCTTGATCGGGAGCTATGGCGGATCGATAGAGGATCGATCCACGGTGATCAGGAGCAGTTGGCGCTAAAGGTAGATCACAGGTCCTAACGACAGCAGCGATGCGTACATCAGGGTCCTTGTAGCAGCACGCCAGGGATATTCGGACGATAATTCGGCGCCTCTGGCGAGCATGATTTACCCGGGGCTGGCCAGATTACTCTCGGGTACTGGCAGAATATACCTAATAGTAGAGTCTCGGATGCTCGGGTGGAATGCAAGGCGGGCTGCAGGTGCGCTCGCCGCACTCGAGGACTCGACACGAATGCGTGTCAGTGGAAACGAGTGGCGATTCTTTGTCGGCTGCTCTCTGCGCGCCGCTTAATCGAATCGTCTCTCTGCTCTGGGCCGCGCACGCTCGCTTGCAACGCCTGCATCGTAGACAGAGAGAGAGAGAGAGAGAGAGAAAGACTGGATATTGTAATTGCAGGGAAACAAGCCGGGGAAAAAACGGTTAGATACACTTTCATCGCTGTCGCTCGGACAGGAAATGCGTCTCCTTCTCTGGTGCCCCGGTAAAAACTGCATTTCTCTTTCGGTGCTCTCCTTCCAGAAGTTTCGCTCTCCCTAGAGACGAACGCGATTCGACGCCCGCGAAATTCGGTTAGATTTGCGCGTAAAGTATGGCTCGAAGTATTCGCCATCATTTTGAAGTACTTTTTACAGATCTAGGTGATTATACATTCATAGCTATGAGATGATCGACGCCTGCGAAATTCGGTTAGGTGTGCGCGTAAAGTATGGCTCGAAGTATTCGCCATCATTTCGAAATACTTTTTATAGATCTAGGCGATTATATATTCATAGCTATGAGATGATCGACGGCTGCAAAATTCGGTTAGGTGTGCGCGTAAAGTATGGCTCGAAGTATTCGCCATCATTTTGAAGTACTTTTTACACATCTAGGTGATTATAAATTATTATTATTATTATTATTTATTATAGACGGACTGAAGCCCTTTTACATAAGTGTTTACAATATCAAAGAAACGAAAAAAGAAAGAGAAAGATACAATAATGCTCGTGTAATAACAAAGAAGGGACATGCACAAAAGAAAAACTAAATAATGGTACAATCGATATGGTATTATCATATTGAAGAATCACTGGAAAAATCAATACGATTATATATAGTGCATGATTTTGAGATAATGCGATTCATTGGATTAATTAATCCATAAGTATAAGTATAAATTCATAGCTATGAAATGATCGACGCATTTCTTGACCTTTTCGATGGAATTGCAATATTGCTCGGACAAATTCAGATGGAGAATATCTTCTGGGTCTGGAGAACATCTTCGCGCCTTTGAGTGCTAACGAGGTCTGCAGTAGTACGCGATCGAAAAAATTGTTTCAACAGATTTCGCTGTCGACGGCCGAGGATGAAAAATAAGAATCCTCCGATCGCGAGTAAAATCGAGAGCGAAGGGACCGTGAAAATGAAAGCGAAGCAAACGATATCTTGCTAAAGATCTCGAGCTGATAGCCCGGCTACCTGGTAATTAGAAACTTTGTTGCACGCCAGAGACTACTAGGGACTAATTGCTGTTTAGTGTGCCAATGCGTGCTCCCTTTTACCGTTCTCCCTCCAGCGGGTCACGATTTAAATGGTCACTTGCCGGTGTTCCTCTGTTTTCCCATTTCTTCAGAACATAAGATGGTCGATTTTTATATGAAATAAAAATTGTCTGAATTAATTGAAGATGCAAGAGCCACGTAGACATTCATTGCTTTCTTCAATCATTTTTAATCGATCAGAAATGGTACAACGATATTTTTGAATTCTCTGAATGATTTTACTGTTTTGCATTGGATCTATCCATTTTTTGTCCTAAACGCACAAATCGATCCTGTCGTTTTTCGTCGTCGTTTTTGTTGTGATACTCAGCTCTACGTTGTTAAACGTTTAATAAATATACAGCATTTAATGTATATAATATATATATTTATCGTATGAACACTTTAACCAAACATTGATAACATATCACGTCTTTGCATATCACGAGAACATTGACAACGCAACTCCTTTATTTTAATAACAACGATCGTTCTATGTCTTTCTTCTAATTGAACTTGCTGCGTTATACAATCGACGGGCGCATTCCCATCTCTAATCGATTTAAATCTTTATTCTAATCATAATACCAACTTTAATACAATAATATATCTACGCGACACATCATCAGTTTGCGACCGGTAGCAACGATGGTTGCGATGGTGGGAGTCAACGTTAGTTGACAAGACTCGAGACCAGCGTTCTTCGTCCAGACATCTTCCGACGGACGAACAGTAGGCGCATTCGCCCAGTCGGATTAGAAATCGCATTTTCCTGGACTGGGCGTCGTCCCGTTCCGAGATCGGCGAGAGTTACGCGGTTTTCTCTGGCGGACCGGCAGCGGCGTCCGCCGGCGCGGCGTTTTTGCGCGAAAATAACTCGCGCTGTCCCCGGAGCGGATCGCGAGCGCGTTTCGCGACGCCGCATCGCCGTGGAACGACAAATCGAGGACCGCGACTGCTCGCCGGACCCTTTAACGCAGATGTTGCTGCCTTCGTTTCGGTCGCCGGAGCCGGCAAATCTTCCGCGGGATAAGTCACGAGCGTTCCTCTCTCTGACCACACCGTCCCGCGTCGCTACTTTGAAACATCTCGGCGCAACGCGTCGCGACGCCTCGCGCGTTTCGTCGACGTCGTTGTCCCTTAAATCACCGAACGCCATTCTCCCTCCCGCCACCCTCTCCGATCGGGACTTCAAAGGATCGCGAGCAGATCGCGATCTTATTCCCCCCGAAACGCTCGCGTGTCACTCGGTGTCGCGATTTTCTCCTCGTAGAACACCGCGGCTCCGTTAATTCCGCGGTTCTTCTCGATTAACTCGGACGCTTCTGCTTTGGATCAGCGCCAGTAATCTGCTGGAAAATACGTGGAATTTGATGGATTTGTTTTACCGATGGACGCTGCCATGGTAATGTTGCTTATTTGCGCGACAACATCGAACGTATCGATTTCGAATTTTATAATAATAACTAGCTCTTTCCCGCGGCTTCGCTCGCACAGGTAACTGTTTAATGCCCTCAAAAACTGATATTGTTTCTCCATAAAACCTTTTAACCCCCCATTCATCCCATTTGGATTGTATAAATGAGCATTAAGACCAAGTATGATGTAAATCCGACCACAAATAAAATATTCCTCCTACAAACGTTACAACCCCTTTTCACCCTCTTAGGGGTTGAATTTTTTAAAATGCCGAAATACGTGTTTGATTAATTATATCAAAGAGCAATAAGACCAAGTTTCAAGCAAATCGGATCGCGAACAAAATATTCCTCATACAAACGTTGCAACCCCTTTTCACCCCCTTAAGGGTTGAATTTTTAAAAATGAGGAAATAAGTGTTTGATTAAGTATATCAAAGAACATTAAGACCAAGTTTCAAGCAAATCGGATCGCGAACAAAATATTCCTCATACAAACGTAGCAACCCCTTTTCACCCCCTTAGGGGTTGAATTTCGAAATATCCTTTCTTATCCCTCGTATAGATCATAAAGGAAACCTCTGTGCAAAATTTCAGCTTTCTAGGTCCAAGGGTTTAGGCGTTGATAGGTGAATAACTCAGGAGATCATTTTTGTATATAGAGATTGCTTTATTTTCAGCCTTATAGCTAAGAAAATGTGACTTGGTTTACATTAACCTGTTTATATAAAAACTATCTTATTTCACACATTCGTTCCATACCTTCTCTCATTCATTTCTATATCTCACACATTCCTACCCTGTTCTACTCTTTTAGTATCCTAATTATCACTAACCCGCTTAATTCTATACTTATTGCTTCTTTCTCCATTCCCTAACTTTTGCATTTTTTGTTTGCTATTCTCTCTGGTTTATTTATTCTCTCTTTTCTCTTTTTTTCCTCAACTTCTCCAACCACTCTTCAACCTTTCTATCTTTTTTCCAGCTCACTATATCCTCGAGCCTGATCATTTCCCCCATTATCCTTTTTTTTTTGTATTGGAGAAAATCCGATTAATGGATAACCATCCTTGCTGCCGAAGGCAAGGATGACCAATGTCGGTCTCGGTATAATCGTTACCGACTAACGACCCCAATAGTCGTCCCTAGACATTTACTGCAAGGACCCAGGATCACGTTAGTACTCAACTGGGCCCAAAAATTTGGTAAGTGCCGCCAAAGAGCGACAGTGCCTTACCAGTTTATGTGTGTTCCATCCTTGTCTAGGGGAGTGCTAAACATCTCTCCTTTCATATTACACTCCCCCATTATCCTGCAATCTCTTGTCAAATGCTCTAGGTTTCCATACTTGTCCCCACATAGGTCGCATCCTCTTGCCTCTTCCTCCAGCCAGTATCTGTTCCAATTTTCTGAATTTCTGCATCTTACCCGCGCTATGAGTTTTTATGACTGCCCCTCTACCCTCCTTGTTGATTTCGAATTTTATAGCTTTCTATAACAATCTTTAGAGAGACAACACAATTTTTTTCCGTGCAGATAAAATCATTTTTGCCGGAGTTATGATAGATAGAAAGGATGCGTGTCTGCGAGCAGCAATGATCGATCGTTTATCTGTCTGATCCTTGTAATACCCGCGGATCGAGCGGATCCCGAAGGAAACCGAGGTCGCCGGGTTTTGGCCGCGGACCTCGTGTGTCTCGATCGAGGATCTCCTCGATCGCTTCAGCCCGTAGATCTCGGCAAGTCTCTCGGAAAACGGTGAGTCGCGAGTCGTTGCGTTTTCGAGCGTTTTTCGGCAACAATGGAGGCTTTCGCCTCCGACAGGAAATGCAATTAAGGTCGGGGCTTGTTTTCGTCGTTATCAGGGAAACGTATCGCCGAAACCTTCGCTCGGAAAGAGAAGGGGGAAGAACCCCACGCCTATTCGCGGGTCGTTACGTTTCCAGGATGGAATCTCGAAATCGCGGTCTGAGCGGAAAACTGCGTCTCGAACTCGAGGCTCCACATGCCCCTAATCAAGACTTAAAAATGACAAAGGTATTTTTTTGGTAGTCTCTGCGGATGACGGGTCAAAGTGGATGAACACGAGAAAATTGGAGCACATTAACAGTAAACATGTCTAACAGAAAGAAAATCGATCAAATACGAAATTGTACGAGTAAATTTAAAATTTTCATATGGAACAAAACCATCGTCGCACAGCCAAACGAGTACACATTGTCTGCTCCAATTCTATTCCAGTATATCTAACTTCGGATAGGTGGCTCGTGATTTTGTCGCCGCGCGAAACTTAATTAGGACACGGCCTCAGGTAAAGCGACGAAGACGAGACAAGGTTGCAGGAAATTTAGGGTAATACCGCGTGAAGAATCACGATTTATCTTTAACACTCTGGTATCTGTTACACGAGCGCGTTGCGCACGCTCGTACGTCTCTCCCGAGAGATAGCCGACCGATAAGAGACCGGTGATAATCGGTTGCGATTCATGGACGATTCGTATCGTTGTCGCTCCGACCAAGACGATTCGATATCTCGAACAAAAATCAGCCCTCGATGCACCGTTTGCTCGAGAAGTTTCCGAGTTCGAACCTATTGTTACTCAGCCAATCTCTTGTCGTACGATCGCTTTCGTGGCTACGATGATTAGACAATTGTCGTTGATAACTTCGAACGAAGAAGTCATCGACTTCCTGCTGGCGTAACAGGGCAAACACAATTAGATTTCAAAATGATTATTTACAGTCTTCTATCCAGAGTTGTTATATTCTAAGGGACACCCTGTTGGAATTTATTTAAGAAACAATTTGACAAAAATAATCTACTGTTATTTAGTAGGTACATTCGGTGCGTTATATCTTTCGAGCGTGTATATAAATGATACATTGTATCTATGCTGTCCGCGTCATGGGACCCTCAACTCTCACTTGTTTCTGAGATCGTCATCTGGTTTTTCAAGAGCGCTCCTCACTTCTGTCTAGATTATCGAACAGTAAAGACGTGCCTCACAACGTGCCTTCAGAGATATATATTATTTAAAGAAATTCTATTTTATATCTTTATAAAGTCTGGTTTATTAGAATGTACCCATATTCCTACACATTTTGCGAATCCTATTAAAATTTGTTACACTCAATTACAATTTGGAGAAACAATTGTTTCTGAGATCGTCATCTGGTTTTTCAAGAGCGCTCCTCACTTCTGTCTAGATTATCGAACAGTAAAGACGTCACAACGTGCTTTCAGAGATATATATTATTTGAATACATTCTATTTCATATTTTATAAAGTCTGGTTTATTAGAATATACCCATATTCCTACATACCCTTCAATTTTGATCTCATTTTGATTTTATGGAATTTCGCAGGCTGTTGGATTTATTGCGTTAACTTTCCGCAAGCTATATTTAATTATTTTACTGTCCTAGGCTTTCAAACAACATTGTCGAAATTCTGGAATACGTATAGAGGCTTCCAAATGTTCAATGGGGAAAGATTAATATCAAAAGGGAAGAAACTCAAGAGTGACACTCCACACTTGGTCCATTTGGACTCATTATTTTAACTTGACCTAGCTATCAATTTCCTGGTGATGAATTTCAATCGAATGCTGTGCAATTGGAAGCAATAAAATCCATGCGGAATCAAAAACTTGCCAGCTGTGCAGATTAACCCTTTGCACTCGGTTGTCCCCTCTGAGGCACCACTAAAAATTGCTGTACCATTCTTCAAAATATTGTTTACATTATTAAATATATCGGTATCTAATCAATTACTAAACATTTAGGTACTGTATAAGGTAATGTACCAATTTCATATTCATAAAATTGCAAAAATCATAAGGTATGGAAATATTCTAGATCGGAAGAAATGTTTAATTTTCCAGTTAAAATAGCTCCGAGTTATTTTCTTTTCAAGTTTTTCAAGCAATGCAATTTAAAGATTTAAAGTTATGTTCCTTATATGTTATATACTTAATGTGTTCTACTGTACCTACATTACTAATGTTCAAATGTAAGATGTATATTACTAATGTATAGCTTTATAACCCCCTATGGGGAGTTCTAATTAAGCTTTCAATAATAAAAAAGAAAAAAAAAATAGCTCCGAGTGCAAAGGATTAAGTCTGATTTATTCAGGCTGTTGCGACGAGGTTGTTAAGTTTTTCGGCGGTTTACTGAATTTTCGCGAACGATTGGAGAGGGGGGTATGGATGTTTGACCGGTGACGCTTAAATTCGGTCATCGAGACGGTTTCTCGGGCCAGGAACGAGCTGCAGCGACGCCAAACAGCCGTTCGCGGCAACGGGGTTACGAAATCGGTCACTCTCAAGGCTCGCCTTTGTATATGGCCCGTTGCAAAAACACTTCCGACGTGTTCCCCGGCCTCTCTGCACCTGTGTTTACCGGCTGCAACGAGACACGCCGAATTGGAAGTTCCTTCCCGCCACGACCTCGTACGCACGTTCACCTATTGTGTACCGTGCATACGCAATCGTTCCAGTCTCGTCTTTCTCTCTCCTCTCCTTTTCTCTCTCTCTCTCTCTCTTTCTCTGTTCGCCTGCCCTCCTGCAGACCCGGCTCTCTCTCTCCTCTCGCCGCTCGATTTCATCCTCGAGAAGACAATGTCAGGGACCGGGGAGACACCAGGAACGTATTCTGAACGTGCTCGCTGCGAACCCGACGCCGATTTTCCCCCCCGCATTGTGCGAAACTTCTTGTCCGCAATCGACCATCCAAGACCTCCGTTTTTAAATCAGTCTGTTCCGTGATTTCGCTCATTCTTTTTTTTTTTTAGCCAGAACCCGTGTTCTTCACTCTCCGCTGCGCCCAATGGAGAACTTCCATTTCTGCGAGCCGCTCGGAACAGCGATTTTTTGAAACATTTTCTCCACACAGTTGCGCAATGATCTTCATCATTTTTTTAACCCCTACAGTCTCTTCTCTCCGTTTCGTCCAGTGGAAAATTCGTTCTCTTTTATTGTCGAGTTCTTCAACACAATTTTTGCGAAATTTTTTTAACGCCGCTGTTCTGCAATCATTTTGGTCATTCTTTATCTACCTACATTTCTTTCTGCAATCGAGTCGGACGCATTAAAACTGAGCAGATTTTCAAACTCGTAATAAAACGGTGCAATTGGAAACGTAATAATTTTATAGTAAAATCAAGGACTGATTATTTCGATTATATGCTGACATTTTTAACCAAAATGTTATTACTTCACAATTAATTGTGGATTCGCGAGTGTTCGATGTTTGTCGAAGTGTACGGAGCTCTGACAAACGTGTTCCGATGGATCTGGAGTGATAAGGGTCGACTCTAGATCCTCGAGACGGATCAAAGCGACCCTCCTGGTCATTTCTGGTTTTGCTCGAGGCATGAAAGCGCTTCCTCAATTTATTCGGTAAATTGATTTTTCCGTTCGCATAAAAGCGAATTAAAGTCTCGGCAAAGGCACCGTCGATTTTCGTGATTTCTATTAATGGAAGTTAATGCGGTTTCTTTGATACCGTTTGCCCTTGTTCGTCCCTCGGTTTTCTATCCACTGTCAGTTGGCGTCGAACAGACGGATAAATGGATACGAGAAACCGTGATAGAACGAGACGCGATTAAGATCAGCTCGATCGTATCGTTGCTAAACGAACAAATTGACGGTCGGGTCACGCTACATTTCTAGCACAGAGACGAACGTGCCGATTCTATCAGCAGGTTTTTTGTTTACTCCTAGCTATATGCTACGTAGGAAATATAGGAATCCTCCTATAAGAATATGTAATCGCGACATCTGTTGCTTACTATATTGTAATGAGCATGACACTCTTGCGTATATCCTAATGCGTGTTTATATTGTATCGCAGCATTACCCTTCTTCTCTGTTGGACCTTCGAGTAGGACAGACGTGTACGTTTCAGCCAGTTCAAACTACATTGTTGCTTCCAATGGATGTCTCAGTAATGATAGCTAAACCTAATATTAGGGCCTGTCATTACATGTTATCATTTTTTAAAAGCTGTGGCCTTAAAGTATAAGTTTTTTTTGTACTCTTCTCTCTCTGTTCATATACTGTTCCTTTTAATCATATGTTAATATTATAATATCTGTATTTCTACAAGAAACCTATTCTGTTTTGTAATCTTCATACTCTGTATTATATGTAGTGTACTTCTGTTTTGTAATTATGTTGTAATAAATCTCATATGAGATTTTCTATAATAAAAGAAAAAACTACATTGTACAATTCAGCGCTAATTACGCTAATATATAATATATATTTCCACTCGCGTACCAACATGCTATAACTGGTAAATGAGACCCTTTATTATCCAAAGTACGTTCCAGCTTAGTTTCCGGTACGGATAGACTGACTTTCTATAAGCAGTTGACCATTTTGTTCCTAATTAGTCCTCGATCCCGACGCGCACTTTTGTTGTCGGTACTAATAACAGCTGGTGAGGGTAATTAGATTCTATTATACGAAATATACCTGGGAACTTACGGTGACCGTATTTATGGTAACATAAAAGCTACAAATAAGGTACAAACCGGCAAATATAGTTCAAAGAGAAAAGTATAAATTCCCTTTCGGTTACTTGGAAT
Organism: Lasioglossum morio; assembly: GCA_916610235.2. Taxonomy (NCBI): domain Eukaryota; kingdom Metazoa; phylum Arthropoda; class Insecta; order Hymenoptera; family Halictidae; genus Lasioglossum; species Lasioglossum morio. The sequence continues at coordinate 3,737,733 of OU744323.1, forward strand.
TCGAAATCAAATTCTACTTTGTTGTCTATAAAGAGCCATTGAAGAACAACATGGACAGTACAACAGACAGAAACTTTATTTATTTATTGCTTATTTCAATGCGGTCGCCTTAAAAGCCAGGTCATTAGCGACCACATGATTTACAATCCAAAGTCTTTTACCTGTTACTTGTGGTGAGGGTTACAGTTAGTGGTTACATTGTGCTAGGGAGTAACAAAGGTGAATTTATAACAGTTTATACAAATCGTTGGCTTTAAAAAAGAGGAGGACGTTGCTAATGTTGTCTTCACCTAGATTTTTTTTTTATTTTATTTATTTAATGTTGCTTTAACATCTAAGGTCATTAGCAACACGGTACAGTTTCTTACAATATTTTTGTACATCTTAGTATCTTTGATATATGTATTGGGCAAGAACGGCAATGTGCTTCTCAGAACTTAACAGAATAGGTAAGGATCCAGGCAGCTTAGCATTTTTCCTTTCATTTTCATATTTTTTGCATTCTAGTATACGGTGATTAACCCTTTGCACTCGGAGCTATATTAACTCGAAAATTAAACTGTTCTTCCGGCTTAAAATATTGCCATTTTTTATGTGATTTTAAATTTGGTGGATATGAAATTGCTATTATACCTTATGAAATACTTAAATATTCAGTAATTGATGAGATACCTACATATCTAATAATGTAAACAATATTCTCAATAATGATACAGCAATTTTTAATGGCGCCTCATAGTCGCCACTCGAGTGCTAAGGGTTAATATTAACTGGTACTTTACATATATCGCAGATCGTGTTTTCTTTTTTACTTAACAAAAATGAATGGGTAATTTCTGAGTCTTGAGGTAATTTTTCATGGCAAAACTGGTTCGTTGCGAAGAGAATCTAGGACATTATATTCAGTATCATATTCTGTTCTATAACTTTTTATTTTCTCTGTATTATATGTATTGTTTTCTGTATTTCAATTATCTATATAATAAAAATGAAATGCTGTTCGTTGGTCACGACATCACGTGAGAACGGCTGGACCGATTTGGCTAAGTTTTTTCAAAAAATATTCGTAATAGTCCGAATAAGGTTCTTAGGGAAAGAAAAATTGGAAAAATTTCCCGGAAAAATGAAAAATTCAGGAAAAAATGAAAATGCTTTTTTCTATGGGATTTTAATTTATAACTCAAGATTCGAACGATGAATATACGTGATTCGTTTTTTGTTTTGTTCGTTATGGTCCTGGAAAAGTTTTCAGGAAAAAAATTCGAGACAATTACAAAGGAAATTTGTACAGGACAACGTCTGTCGAGTCAGCTAGTGTTGAAATAACTCTCATATGAGATTTTCCATAATAAAAAAAAAAAATCTAGGACATTCGAGTAAGACATGTTGGATACCGTTGAGCAACTTCTCCAGTCAATAGACTCGAATAAATAGCTGTAACTTATAAATCGTAGGGGTTAACGACCGATTCCGATCTCGGAGAGTCAGCCTCCACTATCCGAATTTGGTTATCCGAATCCCGGACAGGTTTCGACGAACGAAGTTCTCGGGTCTCGAACAAGGATCCCCGGAACAAGGGAAAACGGAAAAATGACTCTCGCGACGATCCTCGCGGCTGGTTAACAGGTAAATCGAATCGTGTTCGAGTCGGTCGCGCTCCGTTTCTAGCGGCCACGATCGAAGGTTAATGTCATGAGAGGCCGGGTACGTCACGAGTGGCAGAGAGAGAGCGAGAGAGAGAGAGAGAGACGGGTGGTGTCTGTGTGTGTCCTATCCCAATAGACGACGACATCGGGGAAAATGTAATAGCTGCGAAGACGGTTCGGGATGAAACGAGAAAGCAGCTAGAGAGAAAGCAAGAGGGAATCAAGGGTAAGACGAAGATACGGGAAGAACCAAGAGAGATAGAGAGGGAGATTGAGACCGTTCCGAGCAAACGGCTCGAGAGATCCTAGCTTGAAGAGAGAGAGGGAAAGAGAGGGGAAGAAGAAGTAAGGGGTGGAAAAAAAGACTGGTCGGAGGGAAAAGAGCAGAAAACGAGAAGGTACGAGGGTAGAAAGAGAGAGAGAGAGAGAGAGAGAGAGAGAGAGAGAGAGTGAATAGGAAGAGGGGAGTGGAGAGGAAGGAAGGGATGGTGGTATCACGAGCTCGAACATTGCGGTAGGCTACGCATGCCGAGCGACAGACGGCTCGCGACTGTGTGTGGGTGCCGTTCTCGCGTCTCTCTGTGCGCGAAGCCGCCGGCTCCGATCTGTGGGTAGAAGGGGTGTGAAGGGGTGAGGGACGATCGGCGTCGGCCGAAAAGAACCGACGTCGACCGACGAGGAGTGCCGAACGCGCGGTCGGCTTGTGGCGGCTCGGACGAGGCACAGCAGCGTGGCGGTGCAGGAGCGCGAGCGAGACACCGACAGTCCGCCGCCACGGAGTTGGAGTGTGAGTCTCTGGAGTAGTGAGTGAACGAGTCTGGACTAGCGGGCTAGCCCGGTTCCGAGTCAGTCAGTGTGCCACCGGCGACCGTAGCCACGGCGCGGAGAACGTGGATACGCTTCGGCAACTCGCGCTCGGACTCTCTCGCGTTCAGTTTTTCCCCTCTTTCTCTCTCTTTTTCTCTCTCTCTCACTCTCACTCTCTCTCTCTCTCTCTCTTTCTTTCTCGCTCTGTCGCTCTTCTTTTACCGTCGATCCTCTCCCACTCCTGATCCAACGAGAGGAATCCACGGGTAGCGCGCGGTCCAGGAGAGATCATCATCGTCACATGTACTCGAGATTCGGGGGATCGACGACCACGATCGCGAGACCGCACACAACATATTTGTTTTATTTTTTGGCCGATTTACTCGCGAGAGTTTCGCGCGGGACCGTATCAACGGCGACGCGGAGGGAATGATCGAACGATCGGAGCGTAGGCGGCGCGGCGATCCATCGAAGCGGCGGGAACGTCGCTAGCATCGAGGGCGGCTATAGATCCGAAGAGAGATCCTCTGCGGAGCCCCGTGTGTGTATCCGGCTGTGCGTGACGCGCGCCACACGGGACGAAGACACCGGAAGAGTTGCGCCGCAACACCTCCCACGAAGATCTATCTGTTCCCTCGAACGTCTTTACTCGTAGGGTCGCGTCATTGTCGACCCTCGTCGCTATCTGTGTTTTTGTGTGGCTCTATTCTCTGTTTCTTATTTCTACGGTTTTGTCTCTCTGTGCTGTCCGCCGGAACTTCCGGATAGTGTGTGAGAGAGAGGATCTTTTGTGGATCGAGTGTGACGATACAATAGTGGATCAGAACCGATTTTCGTATCGAACGACATATAGAGCCTCTAGTGACCTCTTGGTGGTTTTTTCTTTTTCTTCTTCGACTACGCACAGTGACACCGGTGTCGTTTGAATTTTTAAAGAGCGGGTACCAGAGGGAGGTTTGTCGATCGCGGGTGTTTTGACGTTATGTTGGATCGCGGGCCGCAGTGTCCAGCGAGTATCAAAGATGGTTGTAGCGACGACTGTGCCGTGGTGGTAGCAGCCTAGAAGACCTCTTAGGGCAGACAGTTGACGAGTTTACGCGACACAGTGGTGGAGAAAAGTGGCGGTGAAACACGGCGGCGACCATGCTCGAGGATCAGCCGTTGGACTTGAGCGTCAGGGTGGGCGATTACGCCGAGTTCTCCAGGGACGAGAACGACCAGGATCAGGAGCAGGAGCGCAAGGAACCGATCGACGATTACGGCAATGCTGCCGCGGCACTCAGGCTCCGCGGATGCTTCGTAGCCGCGTCCTCCACCGAGTACTCCCACGAGAGGGAGGACCGGACATGCTCCGAGGACTCGGACGACTCCTGCTCGGACAACAACCAGAAGGATGGCACCACCAGGTCGAGGTCCAGGCCACCAGGCACCAAACCTTACAAAAAAAACCTGATGAGACGATACCGTGAGTCACTCCTTAGTACAAACAACGTTTACACCGGGATCCACGCGATCCACCGTTCCCCGCATGCGATTTCCTTCGGGAAATTTACATCGTTAGGCCCGGGAAGCTTTCGATCGCTTCTCCCACATTCGAAGAACCTTTTCAAGAAGGTTGATCTAGGATTAGGGTACACTTCGCAGCTGAACGGTTCCGTTTGCTTTTCTAGAAGTAGGCACTGTTCAACACGCTGACTACCATGTCACCAAAAATTATTTGACTATGTTCGTTGTATGAAATTTCACTGGAATCTGGAAATATTGTAATTTCTATTACGTTGATTTGATTTTATGGAATCTTTGAGGTTGATGATCTAGCTGCGAGAGTTGATCTAGGATTAGGGTACACTTCGCAGCTGAACGGTTCCGTTTGCTTTTCTAGAAATAGGCAGTGTTCAACACGCTGACTACCATGTCACCTGGAATTATTTGGTGTATCAAATTTCACTGGAATCTGGAAATATTGTAATTTCTATTACGTTGATTTGGTTTTATGGAATCTTTGAGGTTGATGATCTAGCTGCGAGAATTGATCTAGGATTAGGGTACACTTCGCAGCTGAACGGTTCCGATTGCTTTTCTAGAAATAGGCAGTGTTCAACACGCTGACTACCATGTCACCAGGAATTATTTGACTATGTTCGGTGTATCAAATTTCACTGGAATCTGGAAATATTTGTAATTTCTATTACGTTGATTTAATTTTATAAAATCTTTGAGGTTGAAGATCTAGCTGCGAGAGTTGATCTAGGATTAGGGTACATTTCGAAGCTGCTCGCAGCTGAACAGTTCCGATTGCTTTTCTAGAAGTAGGCACAGTTCAACACGCTGACTACCATGTCACCAAAAATTATTTGACTATGTTCGTTGTATCAAATTTCACTGGAATCTGAAAATATTGTAATTTCTATTACGTTGATTTGATTTTATGGAATCTTTGAGGATGCTGATCTAGCAGTCAGAGTGTTGAAGATCTAGCTGCGAGAGTTGATCCAAGATGACCCGGTAGAACAGTTTTTGGATTAGATCGAAGCTAAGAGGAATCGTTTGAAACTGCGAAAAGGTTGCAGGTGTGCAGATGCGACGAGTTTGCTCGTCGTGTCCGGTTGGTGTCTTAACGAGCAGACTGTTAACCGGATACGTTGATCGCGACTCGTCTACGTTCTTGTCACGACCGGCGAAGAAGCTCCGCGCTATCTACATGTATACAATGTTTATCAATCTCGCTGGTAACAATAATTGCGGACGGGTTCTGCGATAATCGTACGTAACCGTTCGCCACGGTCTTCTTTATCGTCGTTATTGGTTCGCGGATTTTATGCACACAGAGATCTTCGAAGGATTTACGGTTGCTGTTGTTTTCTTTGCGTTGAAATTCTGCAGAAGAAATTTTCGTTTTATCTCTTTGCTTTATGACTTACAACATCGCGGCAAGGGTCGCGACCAAGGTCTACTGTTGCAAATCGAAGATTTATGTATCGAGGGGGGAAACATCCAGCCCTTGTTGAAAAGGTTTTTCACGGAATTGGGAAGAAATGTTTCAAAAACTAGATACGATAGTTTGAAAACTTGATTCGATGCTTCTTGTCGTCTCGGCGAGAGTTATCGCCGAGCGTTCGAGATTGCTAGCGAGAGATCGTTCTTTCGGCAAGGTTATTATCATCAGAAAAGAAAAAGAGACCACCGAAATAAACGGTTACGTATATAGATAAGTGGCTCGGCCCCCTCTCGAGGCTCCAGCGTTCGGTGGTTGAAACGATCTCACTCGCAAATACAGAAGATTGCTCAACCCTTCGGTGTCGATCTCCGAAAAAATATGCAGCAACTTCCTAGTCACACCTCGCTGGACGATGGCTTTGGGAAAGGTCGGTTTTGTATTTTGTAGCAGCTTCTTCGAGATTTGGTACATTTGGTCCTCGAAGCACCTTCGTTTCTTAAATGTAGACGACCAAATTCTTCGATCCATCTTCTTCAACGAAACATGAAAGATTTCGTCAGTACAAATTTTTTCGAAAGATACCTGTGAAAAGAATCTGCAGTTTTATTTAAAAAAAAAAGAAATTGCCTTAGTACTTTTTCGGGAGCATCGTCGCGTCCGCGAAGACGCCGAAGTCGCAGGAAACTATACGTTATCGTGGCATTAAACTTTTCGCTATTTTTTATCCTATCTCTTACCACATTCGAGATATAAGCCGATCGCGTGACGCACGCTCCGTACGCGTTCGAGGTCGAGCGTGCATCGATCTCGAAAATAGTAAAAATTCGGTGAACGTGATTCAGAACCGGAGGATCGCGTTTTGCGATCGGTTTCGTGACCCAGTGCGAGAGGCTCGGAGGTGCGCTGGGCACGCGTGTGTGCACCATCGGAAAAAGAAGGAGAGGCGAAACAGAAGAAGAGAAGCTCGGTACGAGCGAGTGCGTGGCGTACATACTCGTCGAACCGAAATACGTGCCCGTGGCGGTCTTCTTCTTCTTCGGTACAATGAACGGAGAGGGAAACTGGCCGGCAGAAACAGTCGCGAAAAAGAACGAGAAAAGAGTGTCGGAAAGAGAGAGAGAGAGAAAAAGGGAGAGCGTGCGTGAACGGTATGCCGTGCGTGTACGCGCTCGCTCGATCGTCTGCATTCGTGTCGGTGTCCGTGCGTAATTTCGGCCGATAAAAATATTACGCAAGCCGAGCCGGCGAAGGTCGTACGACGACGAGCCGGTATACGCGCCGAGATATTCGGCTGTTCAAATAATTTTGCAATTTCTCCCGTTATCGGAGCCTCCCCTCTCCTCCTCTTTCCCTCTCTCTCTCTCTTTCCTCTTCGTGATCCCGTTGCCCCGGATCCCGCCTCGAAACACCGACAGAAGAAGGAAGATAATACCTTGTGACCTGCCCCAACCCCGACAAAATGAGTCTCTCGTATCGCGGCTCTCTTCTCTCTTTCTCTCTCTCTCTCTCTCTTTGCTTCTTATTGCTTCTCTTTTTCACTCACGTTCCGCCCGTCTTGCTCTCTGGACCCCTTTTTCTCCCGGTTTTGTTCTTCGCTTTTTTTAAAACTCCACCGAGTCCTTCCTTCCCGAGGAAGCAGATCGATTATCGGATCGACCGAGTTCTAGTCTGTTATACAAACACCTTGTTTCTTACCCACTTTTGGTTTCGTTGCTGGATTTTCACTCTCGAGTATCACGAAAATTGATGCCACTGACTTTAATCGATTCATTAATGCTGACATTAACTAGACTGTAGCACGAAGCGGGAACGTCATTATCAAGTGACTAACCGTCGTTCATAATAATTTCTATGGGTATAAAAGAAAGGTGAAACTTGTGAGAAATGCGTGAAATTTAGTCGACAGCGTGTGTATGTGTTTTTTTAAGAGGCTAAGATACTTTGATGTGCGATTGTGGTTCTCGAGTACGGTCGACGATGCGAACGATTGTTTATCAACGTGTGTCGTCTTGTTTGGGCACGGTAAAAATTATCAACAGATTCGCTGTGCTTTCGTTTCGCTGAGCGTTTCGAATAGAAAATTTTAAGGAACGCGGTGCAAAAAAAGAAGTCGGCAAAGAACGAAGCGACCAGTTCACAATATTTACCTACCTCGTTCTTTTTCATCCTGGCGAGAAATGATCGGCCAGCAATAATCCGTTGTCCAAAGGCTGAAAGTTGGCCTGACTTTAGGGGCGCGGTGTTTGCAAACGGACGAGGTCGAGGACACCGGAAGTTGTGGAATCATTTTTAACCCTTTCGAGGACGCGTCGATGCTGACTCGACGGGGGCTTGTTGTCCTTTCGGTTTTAACGACAGGACGACTCGTAGGCGTGACCGTCGAGGACCAGGAGAAAGTGGATGCGTACTTTTCGCCCCGGAATTTCTCTCATTTTTCATTTTCGTCACAGTGCACGTGGAACGAATAGCTCTCGGGGGGCTTTTCCCGAACCCGGGCCACGATTTTTCAACTTTCACCGTGTCCTCGGTAACGACCGACCCCCGAACCTGATATTCAAAAACACAAGCTCCGGGACACTAGGTCTCCCGAGCAAAAGTCGATAGTGTAGTACGAAACGTTCCTTTTCTTTTATGAGTGACATCACATTAGTTAGAAATAACCCGCTAACTGTTTGCAACAGGATACTAGCATCAAATTGGTTCACACATAGTGAACCTCCGATGTGTATCACTGAGGAATAAGCATTTATTATAAAAATTATATAGTTTGTAACATATATGATCAAACCTGTGCGCCGATAAGAAATTACATCTAGTTATCAAAACATTGCGATCGATAATCGAATACCTCTCTCAATAGTGTAGCTTTCGAAATCGTTTCTGCGTGTAATGTAAGAATTTCTCTCGGAAAAACTGTTAAAACTTTCGTATTGTGATTTTGCACACGTGTTTATTAGTATTTAAAGTACATGCGTGATATATTTCAAGCAAATATTCTCAAAATTGTAGATTCAGTATTAATCGGTATTCATATACAATATAATTGTAGTCCAAACCACCAAAAAATCTTGCTTATTCACAAAATGGCTTTGAATCGAAAAGTACATACCGATTTCATTTTTCCAAAATGTTCAGTGCAAGATCCACCCCGAAAAGCAGAAGCCTCGGTATTCCAGCTCTCACGGTTCAGAAGTTCGAGATCCCTTAGGAGAAAACGCGGGAGGCCGTGTTCCCTGGAAAAGCTATCACCTAAAACGCATCGCGTTGCACGTGTTGCTTGTAGGGTGTCGGAAAAGGGGAAAGAAAACTAACGAGACGTCAATTGGTAGTTTTCCGATCCGAAAATTCTCGCCTGTAAAATACCGACAGTCCGAAGCGACTTTTTTACGAGTACGGTTTTCAGTTTTTTTGTTGCCTCGGGTAGAAAAACTGGGGGTTCGTTTATGGGTGCTGGGGGAGGTGTGGGATAGAACCCTTTCCTCGAATCGACACCGGGATGCTCTGTCGTTACTTCGGACGGAGACGGAAGCTAAATATCTTGGGGCAATCGTTTACTTTTCGAGCTACCGTGTTTGTCGGCCCCTTGGCTTTTGCGGTCTGGGTAAGGTCTCTCTTCCCTCTCTCTCTCTTTCTTTCTTTCTTCGTCGGCCAGCACCCGGAAAAACTTTCGAAACCTTTCACGGGGGCCTTTCAGGTAGCCGGCCACCTCTGATTTATAAATCGGAGCCGAACTCTCCGGTCGGGGTCACGATTTCCACGGATCCGTGGAGGCTAGGAAACGAGCACGGTGAATGTTAATCGGCCGGACGATTATTCTCGTCCTTACGAGGATTATATCGAGCGGCGACGTGACCTGCCTCTGCTTCCCGCTGATCAAAAGGCCCGGCCGCTTATTAATATTTTATCCGATAAAAACCGTGTCGCAGGCCGCTCGCAGGCCGCGCCTCGCCTGCCAATAACCGGCAGATATGTCGGGCATCGGATAAATTGCCGATTGATTTATTCGGCAAACTGGCATCCCCCACGGGTCCACGGTTTTGGCAGCGGCTGTCGACGCCGCGTCGGCCACTCCTTGCTTACGCTCGCAAATTGCTCCTCTGTCCCGTGGTCGACAGTTTTTTTTTTTTTATTAATCATTTCAGATCTCAACTGAGATCTATATCTGCTGTACAAATGTAAGTTACAGTAAATACATATTCATACATATATAGACAATATTAAATCTAATTAATTTCGTGCTTTACAAATCTTGAGGAAATGAACTATAAGAGTGGTCGACAGTTAAAACGTTGGAGAACATTTCTGCGGGGGTAGCAGTGTCTGCAGACATACCATCTGTGATTATCAGGATAATATAAAATATGTGTATTATTTTGTATACGTGTTTTGTTCAGCTTTTTTATCTGGATTCTTTCGCGAGATTTTGCTCGACGATTTTTAGCAACCTCTGTCTCTAAGAACTTTTTTTTGCGGCTCTTGTGTGTCACCTTTCGACGCAGTCGTTATCGCTCGACGTTTATTTGCAATTAGCTTATCTGTCGCCCGCAGCCTTACGAAAAAGTTACGTATACCGTTATTTATCTGTTAATACAAAATAACAAACAACAAGCGTCGCGCGTCAAGAGGGGTTAATTAGCCGATTAATTGTCCCACGTCTTGATCACGTGGTCGAGCTACGTGTACGGAAGTCGACACATTTCTTTGTTAATCCCGGCGAGATAGAGTGACCTAATCGATCGCAAGTCGATATATAGGCCAGACGGTCGGGAAGTCGATAAGTGGATCTATTCCGCGAATTTCGGTTTTCGTTGATTGCCAAAGTCGATGGGAGAAATTGTGAATCTAGACAGTATTGTAGAGTCGCTTGTTTTTCCACGAAAATGATGTACATTCGAACGTCTGTGGGAATATTCACCATTTTTAACGATCGTAAATTTTGTATATGCACTATATGATATCGGCGCTACAGGTTCGATCACAAATACAAAAATTAGCAATTTTGTAAAATTATAATTTCAACGTATTTGTGATCGAACCTGTAGCGCCGATATCGTCTGTGGGAATTTTTAGAAATTTCCTCCATGACTGAAAAACACCGTGGATTTAATGATTGAGCTTCGTCTTTGCAAGGACGTTTTAAAAATTGATGTACGATTTTTGTAATCGTGTTATCGCAAGAGTTATACCGTGAGATAGTGATGAAACAATGAACAAAAATGGTGCATCAATTTTTAACTCGTCCGCGAAAGTTTAAGGGTTGCAGAAGCGATTCCCCTTCCACAATGGTTCCGAAATCGACGGGAGAAAAATGTAAGAGCACCGGGAGCGTGTTAGAATTTCGAAGAATCGCGTTTTCACTTAACGCAGTCTACTAACGATCGAGATGAGCCCGTTACTTTCTCGCGTAGATCGGCGTGAAAATTGCGAGTTGGGCCGAGTGGGGATGAAGAGAGAGAGAGGGAGAGTGAAAACGAACGATCGAAGGTACGGTTTTCGACGCGGAATCTGCGAGTTGAAAGAGGACGGTATTCGATAGGTCGGAGGAGTGGATCCAGTTTCCTTTGGTTTCCGTGTCTCGCTGGGACCGATCTCTCGCAACCCCCGGCCGCTGATTAACCCTGGTTGGCGGCTGCTCAATCGACGGACACTGTTTTCTTCCCCCTCGGGGCCGATCGAACGGTCTTCATTTCCTGATTAACCCCGAGGCTTCCTCTCCTCTTCCTGGTGCAAGAAAGACGAGAGCCACCGCAGCCGGAAGTAATCTGTCTTCCTCCTCCGCTCGTGGCGAGGCGGTCTCGCGAAAGGAATAGCGGCCAGGGAGAGGGTGGAGGGAGAGGGAGACAGAAGAACGTCCGCTCGAATTCACTTCGAGTGATTTAAAGGCTGGAATTATCCTTTCTCGCCCCTTCCGCTGGCTCTAACCCTCCCCCCGACTCGCCCCGTTCGGCCATTATGCCGCTGCCTAAGTTGAGGCACCCTTTCGATGCGCCCAGAACAGCCTAACCTTTTTACGAGTACTCAAAAGATTTCGCCGATTGCATCGGACTTGATGGCTTTTTACCAATTCGTTCGGAAGCGTGCGCGGAAGATCTGTAATTACGTTTTCTCACATTTCAAACGTCTAGCTTGGACCTAACACTTATTTAATGATCCGATACTCAAAGTAAATCGCTAATATTTGGTTCGCAAAAGAGTTAACTGAACGAGCTAACGATTTGGAGACGAGGTAAAGAGGTAGACTCGTTTCCAGGCGTGTTCTCATTTCTGAAGAAGATAGATAAAAGAACAAATCGATATTTTTACGTTTACGAGGCGTAATTTGCATTATTCGGAAGCATGTAGCTGTCGCGGATTTATGAAAATAGCTGTGTGCTTCCGAATAATGCAATTTCACGTAAACGGAAGAGGGTGATCGCGGCCTAGATCGATCTTTTATCTAGCGGTTTTGCCTACTGAAAAACCGCATCTTTGCATTATCGAGAAAAAGGAAGCTCCTTCCGCACCCTTGCAATCCTAGAAAAACGAGTCTACCTTCTTAACACGTTCGTCGCTCAACGTAATTCGGCTAAGTTTCCCGCGTTCCCAAATTCGACCGTCGGTAGAACGATATAATGTGTTTTTAATATTTTTATGTTGTATATCCTATATATAATAACCTATATTTTTAATTAACTCGAACAAGAAGAGCGTCACCCAGATATGGGTGACGTGGCTACGAACGTGTTAACTGATCGATTAATTGACTGACCAATTCGTTTTCGAATTCAAGCAGAATCTGTATGTACGATTACTGTCTCTCCGACGACGGGCGCTGCAGTTTCGCTGACTCCCGACGGCTTCTTCTTCTTCTCCCCGAAGCCTCGCCATTGTTTGAACCCTGATAAGGCGTCCCCCGGGGTATCAGGGAGGGGGGAGAGGTCCGGCTTCCTTCTGCAACGTCTGTTGCCATGGGGGACGTTTTATCGAGGCGATATATGGAAAGCGTCGTCGGTGGTTGTATTTAAATAGCCGTCGGACGGCCGCTTCGGGGAAGCGCGATGGCTCATTGGAATTCAGGATATTGGCCCGGCGAGGAAGGAAGGACTAACTTCCTGTCTGCGATGTTCGTACCCTCCTTCGTCGCCTTCTCGAACCATGCCGAGACACCTTTCCCTCCTTTTCTCTACCCGGATGAATCCTAGACAGCTTTTTCGTACCTGCTCGCAGTTTCTCCGCCTCTGCATCTCGCATCCTTTGTTATGCGTGTCAACACACAATCATCGTCGCTCAACTGCAGGTTTATGTGTTTACGACTGGACTCTCGGATTTTATGCGTTTACGGCGAAAAGAAGTAGATGCAATATTTTTGTGAAACAGTCGAAACGTTCAAAGGCTTGAACAGCATAGATATACTGTCTTGGGAAAATAGAAATTCTTTTGCATGAATGGGTAACTGCCTATGGCTAACCCGTCTAAATAAATCTTGACATCTTTACAAGGCAATTATGCCGCCCTATAATATAGCAGCCCTGATTTTCTAAAAGCTGCGGCCTTAAGGTATAAGTGTTTGGTTTATACCCTTTCTACCACTCATATGTCTTCATTATCATATTCATGCATCTTCAGTGGTCCTGCTGAAAAGGCGATAGTGAGGAATGGAAAGAGGGGGAAGAAGATTGGTAAATGAATTTGAAACCCTGAGGGGACCAAATATCATATCATGCATCTTCAGTATCCTATTCTGTTTTGTAAATTTTTATTTTCTCTGTATTGTATGTATTGTATTCTCTATTTCAATTATGTTGAAATAAATCTCATATGAGATTTTCTATAATAAAAAAAAAGTAAGATATAGCAGGCCATAACCTCGTCGTTGCTCCGAACGAATTCAACAGAAGTGTGTCATTCGACCAACCGATGGCAGTGAACGCTGGTACATTGTAAAGAGCTTGTAAAATCATCCAGCTACATTGTAATCAGTTTCCTCGAGGAAAGGACAAAACGACTCCGATCGAAGCACCGGGGAGGCCGTGGTTCGTTTCTTCGTAAAATCGAATTTACACAAGACGAATTCGATCGAAGCGCACGGAAGTGTTTTACCGATCGTTAATTTTTCGGCAAAAACGTATCGGAATGACGAAGCGTACCGCTTACTGGCCGTTTCACCAAAGTTTTCCCTTGAAACTAATTGCCCGGCTTTCACGAACTTGCGCGGAAAATTTTCTCCGCCTCGACGACCGTCCTCGCTCGTAGAAAGTTGAATCGGCGGGAACAGCTTTCGTCGTATCCGCGACGATCGTGTCTAGCCTCGCGTCGAGCATATTTTTCTTGAGGTATTTCCGAGGTCTTCGTATGCGATCATCCTTCAACCCTTGTCCTGCATGGAGGTAAGATTTTCCTCGGCGACGTTAGGAACGAGAAAAAGATTTCTATCGATCGCGTTCAGCGCCCATTAAAATGCCAGAGAAAAAGGGAAAACGAGTTCGATGTTGGTACACGCCCAGCGTACCTCTCTCTTTCTCTCCTTCTCTCTCCTTCTCTCTCTTTCTCTCTTTAACGGCCAGGTGATTTCGCGCGCGATATTAAACGCTGCCGCTACTGTTCGCATCGATGAAATCGAGCTCGGTCGTTCGCTCGAGCTTCCACTTGAAACTGACCTACATTCCGCCGTTTCCGAATCCCATAGGATCGACCACACTCATCGGTTGCACGCTCCTTGCTCCCTTAACCCTTTTCCGTCTCTTCCGGTCCCGATACACTCGAATCGATTGCACCCGTAAATATAAATTTTCGAAACATTTCCTTCCCGGTGGATTCCGCTCTGTTTTGGATAACGATATTATATTATTAACCCTTTGCGCTCGGAGCTATTTTAACATTCTAATAAACCAGACTTTATAAAAATATGAAATAGAATTTATTTAATTAATATATATGTCTGAAGGCACGTTGCGAGGCACGTCTTTACTGTTCGATAATCTAGACAGAAGTGAGGAGCGCTCTTGAAAAACCAGATGACGATCTCAGAAACAAGTGAGAGTTTAGGGTCCCATGACGCGGACAGCATAGATACAATGTATCATTTATATACAAGCTCGAAAGATATAACGCAACCGAATGTACCTACTAAATAACAGTAGATTATTTTTGTCAAATTGTTTCTTAAATAAATTCCAACAGAATGTTGGAATAGAGTATTCCCAGAGTTAGTGTTAACATTTCAAGTATTAACCGTTTGCACTCGGAGCTATTTTAACTGGAAAATTAAACATTACTTCCGATCTAGAATATTTCCATAGCTTATGATTTTTGCAATTTTATGGATATGAAATTGGTACATTACCTTATACAGTACCTAAATGTTTAGTAATTGATTAGATACCGATATATTTAATAATGTAAACAATATTTTCAAGAATGGCATAGCAATTTTTAGTGGTGCTAAACCTAATTTGGTTAATACTAAACCTAAACCTCTTCAGCTCTCGCAAATCCCGTTTCCCTATTAGATTGTGCTAAAAATTGATTTTCACGTTTGGCAAAAGAAAATTCCATCGATCATACATCAAATGACTATTTGATTTTTATAAAATCCCTAGCGAGGCCCACGAAGCGACGAGAAGGTGTATCGGTTGGCTGTTCGTTCAAAGATCCCGAAAGGGTGAAGAAGAGTAGGAGGATGCGCGGTCGGTGTCTCCGCGAGACGATTTTTTTATAGCTCGTCGAGGTGGTGGCAGAGCAGGGGGTGTCACCGGAGCGGACACTTGCTCGATCTCGCGGGCAGAGCCGCATCCCTATTTTTTTTTTCCTCCTTGAAACGCGGCGTTTCTTGGTCCGTCTTTGACGAAGGGGATGATCACCCTCTCTGCCGGCCGCCCTTTCCACGCCGGGTCCACCCTTTTATCCGCGCGGCGTGGTCTCACGCCTCACGAATTTCCTCTCGTCCGGCGGGGATCGATTTCCCGCGGCATTTTCCACGCCGATCGGCCCGGAAGAGAGAGCCCATCTAGAATAGGAGGAGAGAGAGAGAGAACGCGAGAGGGGATAGAGAAACGAGAGAGAGAAAGAGAGAGGGGGTGAAGGACGTGCCGTAGGCGGTCGCAATAGGAAAACTGGGGTAGACTGTCCTTGTGCTCTTGGGTGGTTATTGGAACGTTGGCACGGAGACGCTTACCTTCGTCTACCGGGTGTCCCAATTGCGCGGACGACTCGACCGCTTGGCACACGAGCCGATTAATGAAAGTGGAGCGTGATCCTTCGTAAAAATAGAGGAACGCCGCCCCGCGTGCGTCGGCGGTATGGCGATCGATCGATTGGTCAATCCCGTGTTTCATGCCCGATCGGATGATCGCCGATCGTTTTCACAAGCTGCCGCGCCGCCGTCGCTCCAGAAATCTCACGCGTTATCTTACGCTCTCGTCTGCCTCTGGCATCGATCTATGCCCTTTGTCCTCCGACAGGATTTATTTACCCCGTTCCACAAACCTCTCTCTCTGGCCTTCTCTCGCGATCCTCTGCACGTGGTTGCGAGTCACTCTAGTGCACGCTTTAAACGTTCGCGGTCGGAATCTTACTAGATTTAAGGGTAAAATCAGTGTTTCCGATAAACAATTATTTGTCCTTATACGAGCATGTTACGAGCTGTGTGACGGCTCATTCTAAAGAGGAAGGTTGATCGTAGGGTGCTCAGCACGTGTCGATATGACACAGTTTTTCCGAAATAAGTTATGCTATTGATTTGTAAAGCACGAATTGAATTAGATTTAATATTGTCTATATATGTATGAATATGTATTTACTGTAACTTACATTTGTACAGCAGATATAGATCTCAGTTGAGATCTGAAATGCTTAATAAAAAAAAAAGTTATGCTATTCTGTTGTTTGTAGATAAGTTCGTTCGAAACTTCGTCACTTTTATTTTATAGATGAGAAACCCATAACCGAAAAACCTAAGATGTAAATGTTAACTCATGAATTTAAATAATAAAATCATGGAAAAATAACTGTTTACCTTGTTATTTTATCGATTATTTTTTAATCACTGTATGAATTTGACACCAAAGGACAGATTCAGTTCCTGATATGAGGGACAGATGAGGGTTCAGTAAAACAAATCGTTTTGTATTAGAAAAATACATGGGAATTAGATAGAAACGTAATCTCGTTAAATCATGAGCTGAGCGACCTACGATCAACCTTTCAAACACTGTTTTTACCCTTAAATCTTTATTAATATTCAGGGGTTACGTTACCCTGTTAAGCAGGCGTGTGAGTTCGAAGGAGGGAGGATTTATGTGAGCGAGACACTCGGCACGTATCAAGTTTCAAATTCCGAGATTTGTGGGAATGACGACGGACGATTATATATGTACTACTGTGTACACACGAGACTAAAGATCGATTTATATTTTTGATAAAAATAGGTCAGGTATAAAACTGTGAAAATATTTAATCAATTCGAAAATGCAGTAGTCCACTTAATCATTTCTTAATTTCTACTTAATCAAAAATGATAGATCCGATTTTTGTTTTGTTTAATGAACTGTATCTCTCGTGAGTCGTCTCCCATCGAGCGATTGAAATTTCAAGTATGTTATGAGGCACGTTACAGTGCTCGGTTGCAGGATTCAGAATCACTCGCAATTAGGCTATCATTGCGGCAAAGGACAGCTCCGGGAGAGCTAACCCAGACCCCTCAGCGCGCGTCCATGTTAATTAGCGATTAGTGTCGGAGCGACAGCTCGGACCGAAAAATGCTGGTTTAAAGGTCCCCATCCGTCGAGACGAGCGTTTAACTCGATCTCGAGGAGCAATTGACCTCACCTTGACACAATCGTCTGCTTGGTTCTGCTCTCGGTGCGTGGACCGCGTCCGAATTGGCTCGCGACAAGCCTAACCCGAGCGGAGCCGAGCGGAGCTGATTGCGGCCGGAGAATCGCGTCGGCGATCTTCGCGGAATCGTCTCCATTTTCCCGTGGAAACGCAAGTTCGAACAGAAACGTCGAACGGCCCGGATCGCGAACCGGTTAGAAACCGATTTAGAAAACTGTTCGGAAAAAGAAAAAGCGACGACGCGGTACATTGAAAGATGTGTTTGAATATTAATATTAACTTCCAGTAGCAAATGGTTAGGATCTACACAATGCAAGATGATTGAAAGAGTACTTTCAGCATCATACTGGACCTTTCAATTTTTATTTCGCCGAATAAATTACTTTTATCGACTATTTCACAAAGCGGAACCGATTCAATCAACTAAAATGCATTCAACTCTCCTTTCGGAGATTATTTCTAATCTCCATCACTTTCTATCTACTTCAACCGACCAGTGACACAGCTTAACGACGTCCGCGGTCAACGTGTATGTTTTCGGTGACACTTCGTGGAAGTTTCGAGAAATCGGATAGGTTTGGCTTTCGAGTGGCTCAATTATCAGCGCCTGTCGTCGACCGAGCTCCCAGCCGACACCCTGTACAAGGGATCGATATCTCGCGCAAGGGGTGCATTAATTACCAGCGTGACTGCGATACCACCGGCCCTGGAAGAATCGCTCGGAAGCTGGCCGATTAATTATCCAACGTAACCGCATTATTAATCCCTCCCGCTAACCGTTCCGACGTTCGCAAGCTCGCGCTCCCGGGGCCTCCCTTTTATTATATTAGGTTGTTGCATATATGGAATTGTTCGATTTTAGAATGCAAATTACACTGCGAAGCGTTCCGATCGATAAATACTGTCACAAGTATTTAGATGTATTACATGTTGATCGTTTTATATATAAAAGTTAATCTTTCTTTTTTTTTAATTTGTAAATCTCATATGAGATTTATTACACGAAAGTTGATCTTTAAGATTTAATCTCCGGTTGTTATCGAGATTTATTTCCACGTTTAGCACGTATTATAGGAATTTTTTTTTGCTGCGCACAGGTTCGATCATTATTACTTTTATATTAGCCCTACATGTAGCAATTTTGTAACAATTGTCTGCTATTGTATGCTACAAGTAGGGCTAATATAAAAGTAATAATGATCGAACCTGTGCGCCGCAAAAAAAAATTCCTATAATCCAATATGTCGATCGATAAAATAAATCAATTATTTAGTCACGTATGCTCGCAATGAAGTAATTCCGCGGATGATCAATGAGACAATACAAGAAAGTTGAAGCGGTCAACGCGAACGATGAGCAACATTGAAAGATCAGTGAAAGGGAACCGACAGAGCAGCGAGATATTGAAAGAGAAAGGGACGGGCCCATGGAATAATAAACTATTAATCACCGACACCTTGCGAACTATCTGCCATTGAAAACGGTGTGCTAACGTCTTCTGCGAAACACTGCAAAAGAAGAAAACATGTATACATGATTTTCCCTAGGAAACCGTTTCGAGCAAAGATTCCGGGCCATTTCGATCATCTGCTTCCACGGCCTAGTGTGAAACAGTCTCTAGCGTCTTCCGGGTGTAGACAGTGTCATTTCGGATTTGTTTTGCCAGCGTTTCGCAAGCATCGTGACCAGCTTGATTCGGGGTCAAGACAACGCGTTGCTACTGACCCCAGACGAGGCAGTTAGCGCGACGCTTGCGAAACGCTGTGAAAACAATTCCAAAAAAAAAAAATACACAACTACCTCCGACAGGATCAATAGTGTTCACGTATCAAGTTTCAATCATCTCGAAGCTCTTGGAGGTTCCATTTTCTGAAATAGTCAATGGCGGATCTAACGGTAAGCGGACTAAGTGGTCGCGCGGGGCCCTGGGATTCCATAAAGTCCCGAATTGCAAATTAATTTATTTTTTCTGTGTAACGGTATATATATAATAACTTTATTGGTTCCCCGAGGGGTTACAATTTTTTTTCTTACAACGCCCTTACCTTAACCTATTCTTAAGTCTAACTTACATCTACACCTTATTCTTCTATTTATAACGGTATATAATTATATGTGTAACGGTATATAATTTTTTTTTCATTACTTTTCTGGTTTGTTAACACTTGGCATGCGGCAACGTGCTTTTACGTTTTTCGCAGTCTGTCACTGGAGCGCGGGTCACGTAAAAATACGTATTTAGTAGATTTGTGGTGGATATCAGGTATTGTACAATTACATCTCGTGTGACATTGTATGCGTGTTGTTTGCGTTGCTAGGCAACGTTTCGCGTTTTTTATTCCCTCAAGCTTCGAATTTTTTATTCCCACAAGTTGGCGGCGAAGTATACCCGCATGCCAAGTGTTAATAAGGTTACGAGAGTTTTCTTGCAACTTCTAACTTGAGGTCCCCAAAGTTCTTTACCGTTTGGGCCCTCCACTTGACTTGAGCCGCGACTGGAAATAGTTGGGGATAGCGACGGACAGTGTGCCTCGGTGTGCACAGAATTTTGCAGGCTTATCGGAAACCGTGAAACGTACGCGAATCGAGCAGCAGCTCGCGGATCGAAGAAGTGAAAGCGTTGCCAGAAAATGCAGCACAACTGCTGCTGCAATGTGGTGACTCGCGTGACGAGAGAAGGTCCGCGTGTCAGCTGAGGAAAGAAGCCACCCGTTAGATACGCGTTCGAGCGAAGGAAAGGAACGCCGTCGAAGCGGGCCGGAGCGGGACGAGGCGGGCAAAGCGTGGCGAGGCGAGGCGAGGAGCGTGGAAACGGCGGAAGAGAGGCGGACTCGATCGCTCGCTATAGGTACGAGAACGGTGCATAGAGGAAGAGCAGCGCGCTCGTTGAATGCACCAGCCCTGACCTACATAGTAAAGCGTGTTGTGGGCTAGGCGAGCCTACGCTAGAGCTACCTAGACTATTATAGCAACGAGGTGTACGGTATGCCCCTTCTGCTCGCGTCCATCACGCCGAGCCGGCAGAAGCGCGCGTGGGCTAACGCGAAATACATACTCTCGTGCTTTTCCTCATTCGCGACCGACAAATATCACATAATCAAATGTTTATCTTGGACCATGCTTCCTGGACGATTGAAAAGCCGTTCGGAACGTACACCGTCGAGGACACAACTTTTTTCCTGAACTTCGAAATCTATTTTTACTAGAGTCCGTTAAGCAATTTTATTATTATTATTATTATTTATTATAGACGGATTGAGCCCTTTTACATGAGTGTTTACAATATCAAAGAAAAAGAGAAAGATACAAGACTACTCGTGTATAATAACAAAGAAGGGACATGCACAAAATGAAAAATTTAGTAATGGTACATTCGATATGGTATTGTCATATAATCCTGCGTAGTTGCATTTGAAAATTTTGTAAAGAATCAATGAAAAAATCAATACGATTATAAATAGTGCATGATTTTGTGATAATGCGATTCATTGGATTAATTAATCCATAAGTAGATTTCGCTTTAAGTGTTGCAAAAAAAATTGATTTGCGCAAGTAGAGAGGAACAATCTTGAAAATTTTGATTACGATCTGCAAGAATATTACAAGAATATTTCTAGTCTTGTATTATTAAGCAAGTTGTGATTCGGCGCGACTTTTACCCACTGTGACTGCATATTTTTAAAATGGTTTATAAACGTTTATTCCTTTTTTTCATTTGAAAAGAAATTTCAAAGTCAAGTCTTTGATTTCCCTGAATTCAGGCTATGGAAATTAAGAGCGATGGGGATTCACTTGATCAGCTGATCAAGCTCACTCAATCTCTCGAATTCAAGCTGGAGATTCAGAGCTATGGGAATCAGCTGATCGAGTTCGCTCAAGCTTTCGAATTCAGGTTAGAAGTTCGTAAAGCCGGGATCTCTGCGTTCTGATTTCACTATCAAATTTATTATCAGGATTATTTCTCTGCGATCAGGAAAATTCGTAGGTCGCGGCATCTCAGCCGATAAGGTCGAAAAATTCGAGCTAAGTATAACGACCGATAATTTCGCGGTTAAGCTAGCGTTACGCGACCACCAGAGAGACAGAGAGAGACAGAGAGAGAGAGAGAGAGAAGGGATGCACGTACACGGAGAGTAGTGCAGCAGAGCGAGTGACCGTTCCGTTATTATATCATCTCGCGAACAGTGGTGCGGCATTTAACGTTACGTAATCTCTCTCTCTTTCTCTCTCTCTCTTTCTCTTGGTACGTATGTGTCGAGAGGCTCGTTACTAGCCGGTCGGTCTCGTTACACAATGACTAGCTCGCTAAAGAGAGCTAGAACGGGAGCAACGGAGTACAGTATGTACTATTTTCTAATCAAACGCGAAGTAGAATCTCTTGGTCGGTGTGTGCTCGCCACGCGAATCGCAGGCTCGATTAATTCCTCTGGTCTCACTCGGAGGCTCTCGGGGCACGAGCACACCCGCTTCGTGTTCCTGGCTCTCTGGCCTGCGTCCTTGACACCTTTTGCTCGCGCCCGCGCCACAGCTACGCTCGGCCGTCGACGCGAATTAACGGGGCACCCAGCGACACATGGACCTCGACCCGGACGATTCGCAAAGTGGCCACTGACCTTTTCGACCCATCGAAACTCCCCCACCGATCGCGTCGGCCAATATCCCACCGCAACGAAACCCAAAATCTAGGCCCTCTTTCGGACATTCCTCTACCAAAAACGGACAACTGTTTCGCGTCGAGATTTCGCATACGTATTCTCTATTATTCGGACTATATTGTTACGACGGCACGAGATGAACTTGCCTCTCCCTGTGATATTATGAAGATATCGCAGAGATCGAGAGAAGTTGCCTGTCAGATCGATATTGCGGTATCCTGACAACGAGGTTGTTGATAAGAAGAAAGGAGAGATCAGATCCTCTCGAGCCATTGAAACGAGAACACACAATTATCTGCTGTTAACTGTTGTAAATGTTTACTTTTATCTCGATCGCTAATTTTAAATAGAAATTGTCATTTAGGCGCACAGTTATATCTTCAAGAAGATGGTCTCCACCTAGACCGAAACGTCGAATTATTAATTTGTAAAACTGCTTAGGAAAATATCGAACCTGTGCGCTGAAATTACAATTTCTAGTTAACTGTTGTATATTTAATAAATATTTGCTATTGTTTATAATAATGTGATCACCGGCAAGACCACGTCGAAGCCTCCGCAACAATATGCTGGAATTTATTCAAGTCAGAATACTTAAAATCGTAGGAGTTACAGTATAAAAAGAAAGTGGCTTGACCACCGTTCTTTCGAAATAAAACAATGAAGTAACTCGTAAATTAGACGTCACTGGGTCTCTCCGGTACAGCAAGCAACATTGGTTCCTCCAAACTCCATTGGTCATAGAAAAGCTGAATTTCGCCGAGTCGTTTCGGAACGTGTTATCACGATCATCTGCCCCCTCCCCCCTTCAGCCTGACGGCTGTCCACACCGTGAAAAGAAAGTTCACGAAATTGTTCGTGGAACCGGGCGGTTGCGTAATCCAGAAATTAGATTCTCCGTTCGGCGGCGTTAGGCGAGTTGCGCAACAGCCGAGCCTTTAACGGGACCGTTCCTAAAGGAGCGAGCGGATTGTTAATGCGGCCCGATAACGAGCCGCTCTTCGTTTAAATTCTTTCGATCGACCCCGCCACCTCCGGAACAGTTTTCCGAATGTATACAACCGGTGAAACCCGCTCGGTCGCTTTCTCCGATCGATTCCCGGGAGCCCGAGGATCGCGTGTCCTTTCCAGGATATCAGTCGGGAAGAGGACACCGTGAAAAGGTTAGCATCGAATGCCATCTGGCCTACAGCATCCGCTAATTCGCTACCTGGATCGCTGGCAGCTCGTCTGTATATACCGTTAGAGGGAACGCGTCGTCTACCACCCTCAATGGGTAACCCAGTTTCTTTCATAGACTTTTAACGGGACACGGAGGGTATCCACCCCCGTGAGAAAGCAGTCCTTGCGGACTCTTTTGCTCCGCTGTTGCACAACCGAGTTTGCTCGATCGTTCTCCGAGTACGTCACCGTGTACGTGATGAAACACACGCTTTCTAGATATCGGACGCGACCCAGGGCCTATCACCCGGAGGTTCAAAACACGTTCCGAACAGCAACATCCGCTACACCGATTCTTCGAATCGTCAGATCGCGAACTGTAGCGGAAGAAAAATATTCAGGCGAATAGATATTTCATTATGTATACTGTTTTTTTTTTAGGAAATCTCATATGAGATTTATTACAACATAATGCTTAGTACAGGGTATTACAAGGTATATTTATATGCACTATATGATATCGGATTAAAAATGTTAAACGTACACCTTGGAGAAGGAACGTTTATAAATGAGACTGCGGATATTCATGAATTCATGGTTTACGAAAATTGTTATTTGCTTTCGATCTGCAAAGGCTGTACCCACTGAAAAAATGGAAAGAAATTGTACGATGCATAAACATTCGCAGTCTACTAATAATACCAAGATTCCAGTTAGCTAAAGTTGCTTCATCCTATTGTGTTCCTTGCATTCCTAGCATTCCTTTTACTGATTTATTTGAGTCATTTGATAAAGATACGTTTGATAACACCCTCTCTTCCATAAAATCTGATAGTCTTTTCAAGGGTAAAACTTATTTTCTGAAATTTTGTTTAGAGAAAACAGACTTCCTTGGTATTCACAGCTAAACTTGTCCCGTTTGCTGCTTCCCTTGCACGCATTGGGTATATTGATGATGCAGAGTGCAGTTGCGGTGAGGGAGATGAGACCCTGAACCACGTACTTTGGCAATGCGATTCATATGATACTGAAAGATTAGTGCTTTTGAAAAGACTCTACAGGTTGGGATTTCAGTTGCCTCTGGACGTCTCCATGTTTTTGGAGTCATTTTTGGCTGGGCCAGATATCAGGGCTTGCCAGTACGTTGCATCATTTCTGAAAGATTGTGATCTGCGTGTGTTAGTGTCTTACAAAAAGAAAAATGTTCATTTGTATGCTATTATGACTGGACTGTTAATGTTTCTCATTATACATACGTAGGTATTTTTGCTTATGTATTATTGCTAAAAGTTGTAATAAATCTTTATTAAGATTTTCTAATATGGATTTCTAATCATATACATCCGTGAGACGGATGCAGCACGATTTGGCAGGTCACCGGCTCACTTCTTTCGCAGAAATCGAAAATTGGTTACAAAGTTGGATCGCCTCAAAAGACGAGAGATTTTTTCAAGACGGAATTCAAAAATTGCCTGAAAGGTGGGAAAAAGTAGTAGCCAGCGATGGACAATACTTTGATTAACCTGTTCATTCATTTTGTTCTGAAATAAATGTATTTTTGACCACAAATAACGGACCGAAGTAATTTGTACTCCAATAAAAAAAAAAATATCAAGATTAACGTGGCTTGTACGAAAAAAAATTGTGCTCGACGAAGAACGGCGTACTCCGCGGGAAAACCGTTCGGGGTACGTTTTCGATTTCTTTGTGCGACGAAGGGAAGTGGGCGTGTGTGTTCGTACAGCAGTCCCTTCGAGACAATGGCCGAGACGACGAGCATTCAGCCAGTTGGCGAAAATAGGTCAGGGACGGTCGCGCTCGTTTCCTCTTTCTCGATGAGGAGGAACGAAAAATGTCACGGTGAGACAGCCGGCAACGAGGGAAAGGAAAAAGGAAGGAAAGAAAAGTAAGATGGAGACAGGGTAGGGTGAGTAGGTAGGTCGCGAATCCCTCTGCGCAGAGGAATTCCGAGTAGTTTCAAGGCTGTCGATGGTGTTGCTGCCACTGTTGGGGTGGCTGGCTCAGGTTTCCCGTTGAAGGGAGTTGAATAGGATAGACGATGACGTTTCGATACGCTCGTTTCGATACACCGTCCTGCCTCCCTGACCCACTTTTCCTTGGGCCGAGAAAACCTTTCGAGTCTGGCAAACTCGAGTTACAAAACGATCCGAGCAACAGTCCCACGCACCTGGCTGCTACCGATTCGTTCCGGGACACCTCTCACGTCCACGTGGCTCCTTCGCACTCAGTTCCGCGTGCAAATTCCCTTTCGTCGCGCGCGCGCGCGCGCTCTCGCGATTACTCCCCTGGATTCTTGTGACTGCGATAACGAGGCTGTTCGGTACACCTTTGTCCCCCTTTACAGCGAACTCGCTTTGTGAAAAGACTGCCCGAAGACATTGCGTTTCACTTGTTCAATCTGTTGGGACGATTGCTTTCGCTGCAGACAGTCATTTTGTCCTGCGTCTCGTCTATTCAATTTGTCAGAAATGTTCCTTTTGTTGTGTACATTACGACTGTTTTGTTATTCATTCGTTATCCTGCAGTTTTGCAAGCAAAATACAAATTGTCTGCGCTGAATCGCGAGACGTAGAAACAACACAGCCGTTCGTTCCTTCTTTCAATCGTGTAACCAGATCTAAACGAAACAACAGCATTCTTGAATTGTTTAAATGCTTTTCCGTTCTACAATTGATGCGCTCGCTTTTTATCGTACATCAAATCCGCATTGTAAAAATCGCTAAGCAGAGTGATAAATTCGTACTTGGTTCGTACGTCTCGCAAATAATGCAATCAATGTTTATCTTGCATGAAGATTCGCAGTGTATTGATATCGTACAGAATGTTTCGCGTAAAAAAATTATTCTGGACCGCGTTGAAATTTGCAAGAATACTTCGGTCAACAACGATAGCCTCCTAATTTCTACGTCTATCTATGACAATTTCGAGCATATTAAAACCGCGTATTTCATTTCCAATGGTTTCTGCGAGACGAACCGTTTCTCGGCGGCGAAGTTATTGTGTAACGTCGCCGGGAACGGGAATTCCATCGTGTCGTCGAGAGAGGCGCGAATTTTCGGTGAATTTCCGTGTGTCGAACACGGCTGGGGAATTAATTCCGCGTAAGTTGATTACGACGATTCAAAGGCGACCTTAATTACGCAACGATCGGCGAGCGTTCGATCGGCCGCGCGCTAATTAGCCCGGTTAATGCATCGTCGCCGGGGCAAACAGCGAGAACACGAGAGAGTGAGAGAGAGAGAGTTGTTCAACTACAAAGTCCGTTGCGTCGCGGAATTGGCAAAGCCGGAAATTTCGATACCGGAAGCGTCGCGACGCGACACGACGCGCCGCACGGAACACGATTCTAGCTCGGCTTGGCTCGGTTTTCTGTACTGTGGTGCGAGGCGTTTGCATGTGCGCGACCCACTTCCTCCGTCGAAACCGAGAGTGCTTCTGCTGGTTCGTATAGCTCGTTTGTGTGCTCGTCCGTGTGACGTGTATGTGCGTGCCACGCCATGCCACGCCACGAAGAGTGGGTGTTTTCATGTATAGAGCTCGGCCGCCGACACGTTATCGTACGGAGAAACGATCGAAAGCGGCTCGTCTCTCTCTCTCCTCTTTCTCCACAGACCAAACAGGAAGTGTTCGATTCCACGCGGAAGTCACGTCCCCTTCCTCTTTCATCTGACATCTCTTTTTCGACAACTGTAATATGCTTCTCCACTCGAATGACACGCGACCCTCGATCGAACCATTCGAGGCTGTCGTTTCCACAATATCGATGCGCTGTTGATTTTTTATATCACGTTTTATGGTGGACGCTCTTTTCGCAAGACTCAAAACCGCCTGCCACACAATCGATCACAATGGAACCCCGACAGTCATTTTTATCGAAATACCAATCCATTGTTCGCAGCCTCTTTTCAGATCGCCGTTCTCGCAATGTCGATGCGTTCGTGATTTTTATATTCGCGCTTTATGGCGGCTACGCAAATAATTGGTGACACGATGATGCGTTGTTGAGTCTTAAAACGTATCGTGTTTTACGGGGAATGATCTCTTTCCAAGAGTGCAGCATGCTGGCCGACTCGAATGGCCTGCCAAATAATCGATCGCAATGTTGCTGACAGTTCCATGCGTGGTAAGCATTTTTATTTGCGTTGTTCCTTACCATTGTTATCGGTGCGAGACTGCAAGATTTTATGCGTTATACCAATGAATTCGAACAATTTCAAACAGTAGGAAAGTGGAGGTCTTTAACCCTTCACTGCATGAATTTTTTAATTAGGATGAAACAATTAAAAGATGGTCAGTTTTTGTGTTTTATTTAAGGGAAAAATATTTGTAAAAACTGAAAACAACGTTTTTAGAAAAATACACATACATAAACAGTAAGAAAACACATTCTTAGTTTATTACATGTATATCAGATTTGTTAACTGTATCAGATATGATACACTATGCAGCGAAGGGTTAACAATGTCAATATATTATATTCAAGTTACTCAGATCATTAAAGAAGTTTTATTATCTTAATTGTTATTTGTAAAATATAATTTTCAAGAATGTAAATTTTCTGTATTGCGTCTGTAAGAATTTATCAATTCGTTTTTAATACCTTAGTGTTTTCTGCTTGTTCGGGAATGCGTTTGGCTAACCATATATTAATTTATTTGATAAATTCTTACAGAGGCAATACAGAAAATTTACATTCTTGAAAATGGCCTAAATTCAGATCGAAACATTGAATTAAATATTCATGTGATATTTTGCAAATTTGCTTATTGTCTCCAATTGATCGAACCAGTGCGCCAATAACATTAATTGTAGTATTATTATATAGTATTTAAGAAGTATTTTAGAAATGTTTTCCCGGCGATCCATTCGATTTTTTAGGGGTTAGGTTAGGTTCGGAAGTCTCACTACTCACCTGCCGCTCATGAATTATAACCACGACCGTCTAGGATGTTAAACATTCAGAGACGAACGGAGACGCTTAATTACCGGCAATTTGCGTTGGCCGACATCGATCCGCTGCATCGTCCTCTCTCTTGCAGTCGACGAACGTCCCCGCGTGAAATTCTCGATCGTCGATACATCGACTTTTTCATAAACATTGAACACTGGCGTAAATCGGAATTCACGTGAATCAACTTGTTAAAATGATTATCACGTTGATTGTCATGCAAATTCGATGCACTTCACGCATCACTTACTTTATTCATAGATCGACATTCTCAATAACAATTGTTATGATAATCATTTTAAATAATTCCATAATTTAATTGTCTCTTGCAAACAATGCAGAGCATTTTAAGTTACCATAATGATCCGCAGTCTAGTAATCGATCTAACGACTAGGAGATTTGAATGTGAATTAAAGATACAATTAATTCTGAAAGCTACGAATTCATTTGTACACCTAATAATTTAGCAATCAACGTGTTCAGGTAGTGGAAAGATTAAAAGAAGGCCCAGATCTCGTGCAATATTTCTGACCTAGTAAAATTTGTTAACGGAAGAACACGATTACTTAACCAGTTATCTGTGTAGCATGAGTTTAGAAGTTGGTGCTAAGAATTCTTCAATGCTATTCGGTTAATCTATTTCGTGTTCGACTGAAAAAATATTCGAATACGTCAAAACATTTACGGAAGAATAGTACGGTGCAATTCTTCCTGGAATTCGCGAGTCGGCTGACCCTGAGCTACAAGTGTCTCTCGTGGTTCCGATAACGCCGAATATCGAGCTGGCATCGAAACGTCTATCTTATCTGTTTTGGACGAGGAGACGCGTGGATCGGAAACGCATGGTTTCGAAGCAGAGTTACTTCGGCCAGAGATCGATGTCTCTGTGTCAAGGATTGTTTCGCTTGGATCGAACGCGGAGAGACAGCTGATGAAATCGGCGGGAGCTCGACATTCGCGTTGGCTGCTGTTCGCGACGTTAACTCGATAACTGTTTAACATTACTTTACGCAAATAACAAGAACGTGTCTAACCAAAGAAATAAATTCGGCGAATAATTCCTCATTATTAAGGTGTAAATGAAAGGCACCTTTACGGTGGCATAAAACAGCGGAAAAAAATCGTACATTAAATATATAATATATAGAAATATTTTTTAATGTTTTTACAGAGGTTTCAATACATAGTATTTTTTTTAGAAAAAAACAGGTCTTCCATTTCTTCTTTGGCACGTCGTGAAAAGATATTTTAGTGGAAATTGAATAATGACGTGCGAAAGTAGAATCAATCAATCAAGTTTTGAATCAAGTCCAAGTTTATTGGTACACGATTGTTTTTCAGGAAATTATAACAGGTTTGATATATCGTCAATTTATTTACTTATGCCCAAATTCTTTGTGGTTAACGTTAGAATAATGCCTCGAAAGACTTTAAAAATGTTAACTGATCATCGCCACGATCAAAACCAGTAATTGCTTTCCCGGATCATCGCTGATTACCCGGCGATCTCTGATATCTTTCAGTTTTAGCGTATTCCGAGGCCGAGCTACGCGAAACGTCAAACTTTGTGATGTGCTCGATGAACATTGTAATTAGTCGGAGCATCGGGTTCCCTATCTAATTAAATTCTTTTGCTGCGCATAGAAACACCCTTCGTGGTTGAGTGAACCGGTTAAGTAAACTCCGAAGAGTGTTCCTTTGAACAACAAAAAGAATTTAATGACGTTCGTGCAGCCCGCCGGTGCTCAGCCCAATTACCGTTTTCATTGATCCACTGTTTCGTTTTTTGATAGACGTGCTGCGGTGTACAGAATCGATTGAGATTTATTCGTGAATCGCTATTTACGAACAATCAGAATACATTCTACCTTCGAAAATAATTTCAGTTGCAGTTGCTCTAAAATAGTTAAGGAATAGCAGATGTTTATGCAAAATTTAAATTGTCTGCACCGGTTGTAAGAAATGATAGATCCTTTCGATCTAGCGAGTCAATGGAGCCCAAACCTAATTGATCGGCACACTTAGCCACGCGTCATAAAAGAGAATCTGGATCCGTTCACCTTGGGTTATAGGATACAGTTTCTTTTTCCTACGAAGACATTCCTGATTACCTTTTTATCTTTGCTTGACGATATGAGACGTTTAATGCAAAAACGTGGTCAGTTAATATTTGTTTAACCCTCATCCGTCCCTCATTTCACGAACTGAATCTGTCCCTCGGAGTCAAACTGAGACACAGTGACACAAAATCAAAAAAAAAAAGTTCAATGTTGTTTTAGCCAAATTGATAAGTTAACATTTACATCTTAGGTTTCTCGGTATATTATTTCTTTAATGCTTTAGCGTATTACATAATGACTTAATACGCCTCTTAACTTAACATTAATTTGTAATTCAAAAGGTTAATTCAATGAAATTCAATTTTTAGTGCACATCGCTTAATAAAATCGAAAATAATTAACAAGATTTCTCGGTCATGTGTTTCGCATTAAAAATACAAAAGTCACACAAAGTTTCGGGAAAATTTACCTGAAAATGACAGAACAGTATAACTTATTTCCGGAAAACTGTGTCAATTTGACACGAGGGACGGATGAGGGTTAACACCACGTCTGAAGGATGTAATTATTACTAAATAAACAGATTGACTTTCATAAAACAAAGGTAAAATCCTTGTTATCCAACAATTACATATTTCTATCAAGTTGACAATGTGGTCCACACATCTAGACTAGTTTTTAATGAAGTGGTCAATCGGTTGGTGGCTTGAAAAAGTTTCGAGCACAAAGATTGTAGAGACGATGGGAGTTTATATTGTGAGAAGTGAGCTGATCAGGATATCGGGTGAACGATCGAGATAAAGGTAAAATCCTTGTTATCCAAGAATTACATATTTCTATCAAGTTGACAATGTGGTCCACACATCTAGACTAGTTTTTAATGAAGTGGACAAGCGGTTGGTGGCTTGAAAAAGTTTCGAGCACGAAGATTGTAGAGACGATGGGAGATTATATTGGAGAAGTGGGCTGATCCGGATCGAGGGAGATATCGGGTGAACGATCGAGAGGATCGATTCACGAAATCGGTCGAGCAGCGGACTTTCGTCCGGCACACATTCTGCGCGTCCGAAGGCGCGCGTGATGTCACATAGAAAGAGAGAGTCATTACCGTTGCGCAACGGCTGCTTGGCCGGAAGGTGTGTGCGCTGTTTGCGTGCGTGAATGCGTGCCCGAGCGAGTGCGTGAGTGCGCGAGTGCCGCGAGAAAGTTGCGTGGCCCGGGCAAACGCTGACCTTACGTACTGGCCGCGCGCGTGTACGTGGACGCTCGGCCGAATCGCGAGCCGATTTATACAGGCTGGTACAACCGAGAATTGGACTGATTCTAGACGAAAAAACAAGTCGAAAATGTGGAATGAAATTCCTTCTGTCCCTTGTTTTCGTGAAAATAAAATTCGCATAGTCTCCTATGAAAAGATACTTCTCCGCATGTTCGACTTACTGTTTCAGGTAGATTTGTATAAGAAACATTTAATTTGTGGTCGGATTTGCTTGATACTTGGTCTTAATGCTCTTTGTTATAATTAATCAAACAAATATTTCTTCATTTTAAAAAATCCAACCCCTAAGGGGCTGAAAAGGGGTTGTAACGTATATTGTTCGTGGTCTGATTTACATCATATTTCGTCTTAATGCTCATTGATACAATCGTAGGGGTGTAGGGGGGGTTAAAAGATTTTATAGAGAAACAATATAAATTTTCGAGGGCATTAAACAGTTTGCTGTGCGAGCGAATCTGCGGGGAAAAGCTAGTGCATAATAAACTGCTCGCGTTTACAGCAAAATTGCTTGGTAATCGAGAAGGAACAACAGGGAGCGGTTTATTGGCGATTCAGCATCGAGCGAGGGTTGGAAGTTATTTTGTAAATTCGAAGGTAGTCTTTTGTATTCCGGAAGTGAGTGTCGGGTGGGTGTCGGTCACGAAAGGTGGGAATTCCTCCGGTCTCGAAAGTGACGGTAAGCCGAGGCTAGGCGGGGATGTTCGGTCGATGCGGCTAGACACCCACCCTTCCCGGTCGCGCGGGAGGGCGAGTCAAGGTCAAGCAAGGTCAAGCAAGGTCGAACCTCCCGGGGGACTGGATTCGCTGCTAACGAGCCGGCCCAGCCCCGTTGCTCGCAATTAAGTTGGCCAAAGATCCTGAAAAGCGATCCTGCCCTCGAAACGATTGCCCCGCTCGAAGGGAACACGATTATTAACCCTTCGTGGTTTTGCCGGTCTTGTTCACCGTGCGATTTTCTCCTCGAAAGTGCCAACGACCGTGCGCTAATTAACCCGAGTCGACTAATATCTCGAGTTACCCTGCGAAACCAGAGCTGGCTCTCGGAATGATATCTGTGGATGTAAAAGGTGAATTCTTGATTGAACTGATTTTCGCAGACTGGACGACCGAAGTAGAATAATTCAGGTTCGACCGAAGTCGGAATCGCTTATCGATTGTTCCCGCCGAAGGGAAAGCGGTGAAGTAGCGAGTTTGGAATCGATACGTCGGACATCGTCGAAGAAAACGAGCGTGCATACGCGTACACCGTCGTTACAGCAGCAACAAGCCGATCGTTTACTATCGCGATTCTCGGAAACGAGTCGAACAACTGTCCGGAATAATGCAATGTCGGTGGTCAGTTTAAAAATGTAACGATTGCACCCTCGAGGTGGCTCGTCGGGGGCCGTAGTTCGGGGTTAACGGAGGTCAAGGTAAAATATTTTTTACCGTTCAGAATTATTCGTTTTAAATGTAATTAAAAGTAGACTGCGGATCTTTATGCAATATAAAAATTGTCTGGATCGATTGCAAGAGATAGAAACGAAACTGTAATGTAATGTTCAGCATCTTCAATTTTTCCAAATTCTCCAACAATGTTGAATTTCATCTACTCAGTTTGGCTGTGAACGGATAACGATTCGCAGTCTAGTAATTAATATTATTATTATTATTATATACGGACCGAGGTCCTTTTATACAAATGTATACAGTTATTACAGTATAACTGATAAAAACAAAAAGAAGAACCTAAAATCTTAACCTAAGTCTTAACTAAAATTTCCAAAAGAATGGACCGCGCGAAACTAAACAAATACAGGTATGATTAACAAATAGTATTGCGCAATTTTGTTTCGTAAGTAATATCGCGGCCGATTTCTCGCGAGCATCTTCGCGATCGCGTTTCCGTCTGGATCCGGGCATGATCGACGAGCAGGCGAAAGGCGATCGGGTTCGGCTAGGTGGGCGCCCTCTCTCGAAACGAGGAAATGAGCTGGCTCGTTGTTTCTGCAAACGGGCCCGTGGCACGGTTTCGTCATCGTCGGACTTTCTCACGGGAGAGAGACACAACCCGTTCAGACTCGTCTGCGAGAGCGCAAACACGCGTACGTATACATATCTGGCAGGGCCTCATCCGATTGCGCAACGGTCTCAGAGCCTCGGGGTCCGATCGTTTAACCGTGTGGGCGCCGAAAAGTAAACGGGCCACGAGGAAAAAAGCGGTCGACACACTTCGTCGCGAGGAGAAACGACAATGACGATCGGTACCACGGTCGAGAGAGGTTGGCGGGAGCAAAGAAAGCGGCTCCCGTTGCTTCTACGCAACCCGACGACGACGACGACGACGTTCCTCAGCGGCATCGTCGATTTTCCACGCCGAGGCGAAGCGAAGCGAGGCGAAGCGAGGCGATTTTTCCCTGCCGTCGCAGCGAGAAATTGCTTAATGAAGCCGCGAGGTTGGCGCTGCTGCCTGAAAGGAAGGTAGAAACGTTGCAGTGGGTCAAGGAGAGACACCGGCTTTCACTTCCTCTCCGCAGCGCCGCGCTATACCCCTCAAGAACACCTCCCATGCCTCTCTTTTTTTTTCCCCCGTCGCGCACTTCCTCAGCCTTCTCGCTACCGTTAGGAAGCGAGCCGGCCACCGATCGAGCCGCTCGATCTCTTCCCTCCGATCGAGATCGCTCGGAACCAGACGCGATTTCGCAATCGTACGACCCCCGGATCGAATCGCAACGACACGTAACAGACCCTCCGGTACACTGCTCCGCGAAGGAGTTGAGCCCTGTTCACTCTGAAGCAACGTCGAGTAAATTTACTACTTTTATTCGATAAACAAGGAAGTGATATTACACGAATTTATTCTTCCCCGGTACTCTGTGTGTCATAGTTTACTCGAGGTGGCTTTCTTCTGTTGGCTATTAATGTTTTGAAGAATAACGAGGCTAGGTAATAGTTGATAGTACTCGCCACAAGACTGTAAGACAAACTTGATTAACCCTCGTCCGTCCGTCGTGTAAATTTGACACAGTTTTCTCGAAATAAGTTCTACTGCTCTGTTATTTGTAGACAAATTTGTCCGAAACTTGGTGACTTTTATTTTTCAAATGCGGAACATATAACCGCAAAAACCTAACATGTGAATGTTAACTCATCAATTTGAATAAAAAAAAAACATCGAAATGTAACTGTTTACCTTTTAATTGTATCGATTTTTTTATCACTGTGTCAATTTGACACCGAGGGACAGATTCGGTTCGTGAAATGAGGGACGGATGAGGGTTAACACGTTCACTGTCACGTCGGCCATACGTGGTTGACACAGTTCGACGTCTGTTCTTTGAACATTCATTTTGATCAGAATACCTGAACCGAAGATTATTGAGAGAGTATCGATAGGAAAACTGGAAGGCAGAATGCGGTACCGCGACTCTATAAACGATCGTGTAGTATGAATGAAAGCGTGCAGAGAATGTTTACGTTAGGGTTGTACCAACTCGCAGGAGAGACACGGAGTGAGAGAGAACGGATTGCTAAGTAGATCGGTGCAGTCGGCTGGAAAGCGAGATTTCCAGGTTCTCGATCTCCCCTGCGGTCGATGTAATCCCTCTGTTATGTAAATAATCGTGTAAGACTTAGAAACGGCAACGACGTAACACTGTGTAACCCTTGCATTATTTGATGCCGGTGCATACATACATACATAACACATTGGTCGCGCGAACGATACGAGAAAATTTCTGCAGCGATAGATAGGAGTGTGCTACATATGCAAGAGAACTGAAAAACTCATTGACAATCTCAGATTCTCAGTTTCCATCTGGTAAACAATACATTCCAATGATTTTTGCGACGAGAATCGAGGCCCATTTACAGAATCGTGTGGTCTGTGAATTAAGCTAAGTGCACGATGAAATAAAAGCAACTTTAATATTACAAAAAGTTGCTCGATATCTTCAGTGTGAACGTAGCTTTAATGATTTCTCATCGAAGCCCTCGCCTCAGGGCCGTCTTAAGCACAGGGCTAAATGGGCTAAGCCCCGGGGCGTAAGCCTTTTGGGGGCGGCAATTTTTATTGATATTATATTTTTTTGTTATTATTAGTTATTAGTTATTTTAAATTAACCTAACCCCCCTCCCGCTAGCCATCCCGTGTATTTTCTTATGAAGAGGGGCGCATTATTTTTAGTAGCCCACGGGCGCCGAATATCTTAAGACGGCCCTTGTGTCATTATTTTACGTCGCTTTTTCAACTGCTATGGTTATTAAACGACGGGACCTACAGTTTAAGGTGAGTTCCGAACCACCTTGGGCACCACAGTTTTTTAAAAAATGCACATTGAATTAATTCAAGAGGTGCCCGGGCGCGGGGATTCGAACTCGAGATCTTAAGACGGCCCTGCCTCGCCTCTCGATATTTCGTGATCGAGGGGCGTTCGCAGTATTTTGCAAAGGTGCAATCTAGTTAACGTTCCGGTGTTTTTGTGTTTCAGTGGACACCAGGGAAGTCCAACCACACGATGCTAGCGAGAAGGAGCAACTGGGCCTCGCGAGTGTTAAAGCAGAGCCAGGATCGACCGGCACGACGACGACCTCCACGGGGACACGTCTGTTGCACGGTATTCTCTCGCAGCATCCCCAGCAGCACGGTTTAGGGGTGCAAAATGGATACGGCCGTCACTTGGCCGGTCATGCTCAGATGGGCCAACCGCCCTACACCACTGCCACTATCGCCTCGACGAGTACGCCAGGTCAGTGATAGTCCTCTTCGTGAATCTCAGCTCTCTCACCCCCTAAACATCCTGAAAGAAACGTAATTCCATTGGAGAACCGGAAAGAGTCCGTTTCCGTGCGCGGACCGTGAAGTGCCGCGTGAGATTTGCAAGACAGGGGATGATCGAATTAAAGGGCGCGAAACAAAGGTTCATCGTCTATGCAGGAGATCGTGCTCGCATTAAGCAGCATTGTCGGCGTCACCGAAGTCAAGTATTCACCCTTCTCAACGGCACCGCTGAGTTTTCTTAGCGTTGGCTCGAAACTACTTTTTCTTTCTCTCTCCCTCTTCGACCCTCTTAGACGCAGCGGAATTTTTTAACCGGATCGAGCTGCTGCTCGATTGTTTACCCGCGCGATTACAACATTCCGGATGTTTGTGCGTTCCTTGGTCGTCGAGGGTCTCTGGGGAAGGCAACAAGCAAATTACAATGGAGCTTCTTCCCCTCGGAAATCGTGCATCGCTGATTTTAAACGACGACGCTCGATTCCATTCCTTAGGGAATTTAGGCTGGACTGGACACTAAAAATAGAGTATAGTACAAAGGATGCCAGAGTGTTTGTTGCACGTTGCTCAATACTGATTAACACATTACCGACCGGTGATTATTGCATATTTTTGAAAAATGTATGGTACATGGGTAAATTTTAAATTTTTTCTATGCTTTTTTTTTGGTACAGCAGAATTATTGAAAATCCTATTAATAGGCTTCCGGTCGGTAAAGTGTTAATAGACAATATGTGTAGACAAAACACATATACACTACATACAATACAGAGTAATTATTGGTTGATTTGTTTAACACATACTACAGTGATATTAATTTTTTGTAGAAAATTAATTCTCTTGAAAATGATCCATATCAGGGTCGAAACGTCGAGATTTTATTAACTGCAAGATTGCTTGTTCTTTTATTTTGATCGAACCTGTGCGCTGATACCACCACATATTGTTTGCTTAACATTTACGATCGATACAACATAATTTATATCACTGATTAATACAATTGCGGATGTTTACGCAATTTAAAATCTTTATCGGTAAATTTTGAGAAAGTGGAATCGTGTAAAATCAATTATCGAAGGATTCAAGCTAATGAAGGAATAAAAAAAAGGAATAAATTTCTAAGAAACCGTTTCGACGGCAGGTCGTGTCCAACTCCGGGACAAGAACCTTTGGACGTGGTTGGCACGTCATACCAGCGCGAGGGGTTAATACAGTGAGCAAGTGCTGATCGACTTAAGATGTCCGCGCGGTGCGAAACAAAGCGGTCGCTCGAACAGCCAATAATCCGCTGCTAACTATAGTTATCGGGTTGTGTTAGCGTAAGAAACAACGATAGAGAATCGCTCGGCGGTGTAAGGTTCGAGACAAAGTTAGGATCGGCGTGTGCGAGAAGAAATCGCGGTGTCTCGGGTCGAAACTTTGCAAAAGTTGGTTGCGTAACGCGAGGTTGCGAGGGGACGGGAGAGCTCTCCTCGGCGTTTCACGAGCGATCCGGTTCAAGAGAGCGAACGGAGAGCGAGAGAGAGAGAGCAAGAGAGAGCAAGAGCGGTTCTGCTCGCCGGGGAGGTCGATTACCGAAATAATCGCCGGTTGCATAAAAGGCTACGGGCCACAAGTGCCGAGTGTGCTGCGGGACCCGCGAGAGTAATCGAACGACTCGAGACTCGATGCACGTTCGAGAGACGGACACGGTTTTGCATAACAGCGTCATCGTTTCCGACGTGGTCGTCGGCGGTGGCGGTGACCGAGACGGAACGAGACACGAGGGTTTCGTAGCTGGCCAGCGCACAGGACCTTTTAGGACTGGTTCCAGACGTTTCGCTTTCTCTGTCTCGCCTCTCGGCTCTTTACCGTGTCGTGGTCTTCTCGCTCGAGAGAAAGAGGAGACACGGTAAGAGGGAGAGACAGAGACCGTGGGAAGCACCAGCGATATGCATACCCAATGACCGGATGACCTTCGCCCGTTGCATAAAGATGCCTTTAATTGACGGCGCACGCGAAAACACGTTCGGCGCTCTCGGCCTGCTCGATAAAGCTCCGGCGAGTTAGGAACCGTTCGTTCGCTTTGCTCGCCTTGCTCATGCTCGCGCGCTCGCTCGCTCGCTCGCTCGTTCGGACCACCTCGGAGCCTCTAATTCGCTCCTCCGGAGCACAAAGACCGGAGAAGCCGAGCGGAATGAGTCCCTGCGACGACGAGAGCCACGTCGTCGCGTCGCGGCGCGTGAAATTCGACCTCCTCGTTCTACAAAGAGAGAGAGAGAGAGAGAGAGAGAACGCGCGCCGACCGCTTTAATTTCGGACGCGATCGATCCTCTCGCTCCATTTGACAAGCTTCATTTGCAACCGGACCACGGCCAGCCATCTCCGAGGACTCTCTTCTTCTCTCTCTCTCTCTTTTTTTTTTCGCGTTTTTAAATAGCCCCGGACCGACTCGATCGCGTCGATAGAGTCCAAGCTTCTGCTCGAACGGTGCCCGATCGACGATAACCGGTCGAACCTCGATAGTTGTTCGCAACGAGACCTCGCAGCTCTGACAGGTGTTCTCGGGACCATTCGACTTAGCCGCGAGCGCCGGAAGTGATCGATCCAGAAACGGGTTATTGTATTTCGTTGTCGCAACAGTTCGCGTTAAATGTCCACGAGAAGTCCTTACTCAACGAAGTTACAATTAAACCATCGACACACTAAAATTCTTTGAATCTCTTCTTTAATCTATTCGTTAACTGTTTCTCTTCGTTTTAGAGACAGCTGTTTTTAAGCTAGGCATTCTGTAATGTAGCGATGACTATATCCGCCATAATCAATTAACCCGTTGCACTCGGAGCTGTTTTACTTGGAAAATTAAACATGTCTTCCTATGTAGAAGAATTCCATTCTATATGATTTGTTTCATTTTGTGGATTTGAAATTAATAGAATACTTCATATAATGTTGAAATGTTTAGTAATTGGTTAGATCTGAACATATTTAGCACTAGAACTACCGAGCACTAAACGCAGTTGGTATACATTTCCTTCTAATAATGACAATATGGCATTTATTTAGATTTCGTACATGGGATATTTAAATATGTACTTCAATAGAGAAGTTCACTAAAAAAATTTCTCAAAAAAACATATTTATACTTTCAATATTTCTAACCGAAAAAAATTCGCATCAGTCATTTTGACTGGTCCGGTAGTTCCAGTGTTAATAATGTAAACAATATTTCGAATTATAGTACAGCAATTTTTCGTGGCGACTCAGAGACGCCACTCGAGTGCTAAGGGTTGAGTGGTGCAGGGTCAAGGTAGCACGTGATTTATCGTGTTTCACAAAAACGCTAGTTTACACGCGCGAATTCCGTCCACCGAACGTGACATTTACCAGTGGATTACTGTAATCGTGGGTGCCGATATGCCCAAGCCAGTACATTCAGGACTCCGGTAATCGCGTCATGGCAATCAGGTTTCCTCAAAGATCGAGGAACGTGGAGGTCCGTTTCGTTCCGGGAGCAGCTTGTCGCGATATAGCGTGCGGCGCGGAAACGACGCTCTCTTTTCTGCGGTTTGGTGATTCAGTTCAGCGCGGAAACGGCGCGAGCACGTCGCGAGATAGCTAACAAAAGCGAATCATGGCGAAACGAGACGGGACGAGACGAGAGAAAGAGGGAGAGAGAGAGAGTGGGAGAGAGAGAGACACAGAGATTGGGGTCTCGCGTTGCAAAATTGTTTTGTACCTGCCGAGAGCGGGTTTCTCGGTTGACGTTGATCGGCCTGGGATGGCCGGCAATTACAAAGGCAACTAAAGCAAAGCGAAGTAAAGCAAGTGTTTGTCTGTTTTGTTGCATGGGAAACAGGAAGCGGATCACTGCCAGCGAGCCCCGCGGACAGCGGAGTCAGCGACGTTGAGTCCAGCACGTCCTCGGGCGCTAACGAGGACGCGAATCTCTTGCTGAAGGCCAGGCTCAACCCTAACACGTCCCTCCAGCCGAGCTTGGCGTCCCATCACTCTCATTTGTCGTCAGGTAAGTGGACGTCCGAATGAAAAGCCGCGACAGAGATAGAGAGAAACGTCGCGACGACGGGGAGAAAAAAAAAACACACGCGAGCCGAGTAATTACGGAAGACGGCTCAATTAAGCGAGACGGACGGCCTAGACGACTAGCAGACGCAACGCTGAAAACGACGCCCGACAATTCGCCGCCGTGATCGACAGACCGATCGTCCCAATTCCCGAAAGAACCGCCGCGAAATCGTTCGGGGAGCCGTGCATTATTGATAAGTTCGAACTGGATTCGTCGCGGCGGGAGCCAGGCGATCGGTGAAAATTGAACGAGCTACGCGATCCCTGAAACCCGAGGGCCACGGATTATTCAACAAGGGACGGCGATACCGTCTCCGACGCGATTCCCGATTGTTTATCGATTTTTCGCGGCGCGACCGAGCAAAACGCTCGGTCGCCGTGCAGTGGGCCAGAATCGCGAAAACCTCGGAGCTCTGTTAATTATGCATTGCTCGATGCAGATGGAACAGATTGTAAATAGTGGACTCTGGTTGTTGCGGTTATCGCGTCCTGTACAACTATTTTCGTTCGATCGCAACAAGAAATAGAATTTAAAAGTGGAGACTGAAATACCGATTTCTAATAGCCAACAAAATGTTTCAATTAAGGGTCAACGCCTTATGGTACAATTTATTTTGCTTTTACTGCGATTAGAACCTGTGTGTTTATTAATGGCTGTGTTTCTATGAGAACAAAATATAATTTATCTCGTGTTGAAGGAAATTAATAACACACGTGTAAATTCTGTTCGAAATCCATCACCACGAGTCTGACTCAAAATTGCCGCTTTGCATTTCATGTACCACCATTGATCTATATCGATCTACCAATCATGAAATATCATCTATATATATGCCAAAGCCTTCTTGCCTTTGAAGCAGCACATGTTTCAGTTACATATCTGCCACGATGGTTTAAAGTTGGTTTTCGTGAAACTCTCAATATTTGTTATAAATGTTTTGTCCACTTTTGATACAACATGTACGTGGACTATTTTGTTTTCTTTCTCCGTTACACGGTCTTCAAAAATATTGATTATATTTTAATTTTTTGATATATATTTTTCAGACGCAAAAATGTCTCTTTGAAAAACATCCACATCGGGATCGAAACGTTAGAAACATGAAAACTAGATTTGATTTCTTATCGGCGCTACGGTTCGATCATATGCTACAACAAACTATATAATTTTTATGCTTATTCCTCAGTGATACACATCGGAGGTTTTCACTACAATGTGAACCAAAATACGTTCCGCCAACGCCTTCCAACATCCCAACGTCTAAGGCAGGACCCGCTAGATAGCCTTACTGAAGATTCCTCTAGCGGGTCTAGGACGAAACGTTCCTTTCCTTTTATGGGTGACATCACATTAGTTAGAAATAACCCGCTAATTGTTTGCAACAGGATACTAGCATCAAATTGGTTCACATTCTAGTGAAAACCTCCGATGTGTATCACTGAGGAATAAGCATAAAAATTATATAGTTTGTTGTAGCATATGATCGAACCGTAGCGCCGATAAGAAATAAAATCTAGTTTTCAAAACTTGGCGATCGCTAATTAAATACCTCTACGTTAGAAACATGATTTAATATTTGCACATTTGTTGTTGTTTCTATAAATGATCGAACCTGGCGCCGATATCATTAAATTTATTATAAGTCTGACTCAACGTCATACAAGAATATTTATCGAGTTCGTAAATTTCCTCGAGAGACGAGTGTTAATCTGGCGACTCTGCGATGATGGCCCACTGTGCAAGCATTATGCTCGTACCAGAGTATTCTAATAGCACGTGTTTGACGAATATGTTCGACAGCAGCACTCGGCAGGTCAGCCTGTCACAGTCCTGGCGTTTATCCATCGACGGCGGGCTTCCTGCCGCCCTCCTATCATCCTCATC
This sequence comes from Lasioglossum morio, assembly GCA_916610235.2. Taxonomy (NCBI): domain Eukaryota; kingdom Metazoa; phylum Arthropoda; class Insecta; order Hymenoptera; family Halictidae; genus Lasioglossum; species Lasioglossum morio. The sequence goes on from OU744323.1 coordinate 3,779,769, forward strand.
AGCATCACCCCTCCCAGTACCACCCGCACAGAGGGAGCTCGCCGCACCATCAACACGGGAACCACGCGATGGGTCCAGCTATGGGACCGCCGCACCACCATCACCACCATCAAACGCAGAGCCTGCAACATCTGCATTACCGTCAGCCTCCCACACGTAAGTCCAATTTTTCTGCAGCTTTCATCGAACACTACTGCCTCGAGTTTTTAACCTTTTAACCGAGCGACGTTTCGCTAACAAAAGTTTTGCATAGTTCATACCAATATAGACATCAAGGCGCGATAAACTGTCAAGAATTATTTGTTGCGCGAAGAAAAAAGTGAAAAATTGTTGGCAGATAGTAGCATGCGATAATTAATAGACTGCGGATTTGATTGTTACGTTATTTCCAATTTATCAAAACTATTCGAAGAAGAAATCAATTTTTAATCGAGTCCTTGTTTTATTGTAGTTGACGCAGGACATTTTAAAAATCCGCAGTCTATTAATCAGAGTGGAAAATACTGAGTAAAATTGTTTCGAACGAATTAAGACCGAGTACACGTCACGGTTATGTGAAATTGAAAGAGGATTCGAAATTAGGAGGTCTGCGAGTATAGTTTTCTTGACCGTGGATCGTCAATCATCGTAATGTCCAAGGTTTATTTCAACCGATATGAGAGTACGTGGTGTCTCCCGGACGACATTCCGCTTTTATTCCACTAATTATTCCAGTGTCCGCGAATCGATTAGGTCGGCGACGCGACGTTCTTCTATTTCGAAAGTCGAGCGAGTATTCTGATCGATAAGAGAGCCGCGCGCGAAGCAGCAGAACGGAAAGGAACAGATCGGAACAGACTTCTCCGTTTTAATTCGAGACGTGACCTGTTCTTTATTACCAGCACGGCCGTCTTCCGCTATTGTTCGATATCGATCGACGCCGGTTAAACGAACAAGCGTGCACACGACAAGCGTATAAGTCATACACGTGGAAAGAAACGCTTCGTCGCTCGGGACCGTGCGCGCAGAAAAGAGCCGATGGAAAAAATAGTGTTCGCGAAAACTTTCGCGACATCCACTTCGCTGACGGGTCACCCTGAAGTAGTTGCATTCGCATTCCGATTGTTCAAGGTTAATTAATAATTCTTTGGATTTGCATCGCGGATCTTGCAAAAATTGTCTTGATCAATTCCGCAAGGTAGACATCGAAGAAAAATATGTTTCCTCTTTCAATAATTTTAACCCTCATCCGTCCCACATTTCATGAACTGAATCTGTCCCTCAGTGTCAAACTGACACAGTGACACAAAATACAAAACAGTAACTTCCCTATGAATCTTTATCTTTGCTTGACGATACGAGACGTTTAATGCAAAAACGTGGTAAGTTAATATTTGTTTAACCCTCATCCGTCCCTCATTTCACGAACTGAATCTGTCCGTATCAAACTGACACAGTGACACAAAATAAAAACTAATAACTTCCCCATGAATCGGGAAGTTAAAAATTTCAATGTTGTTTTAGTCAAATTGATAAGTTAACATTCACATCTTAGGTTGCTCGGTTTACTATTTATTAATGCTTTAAACCAGATATGGTTTATATAGCATATTCAATACATGAATCCATTAGCGTATTACATAATGACTTAATACGCCTCTTAACTTAACATTAATTTGTAATTCAAAAGATTAATTCAATGAAATTCAATTTTTAATGCACATCGCTTAATAAAATCGAAAATAAGTAACAAGGTTTCTCGGTCATGTGTTTCGCATTAAAATAAAACAAAAGTCACACAAAGTTTCGGGAAAATTTACTTACAAATAACAGAACAGTATAACTTATTTCCGGAAAACTTTGTCAATTTGATACGAGGAAAGGATGAGGGTTAATAAGTCTCCACTAATAAAATCATAAGTCTAATCCTTAGATTTTCAAGTAAAATAATAAACGTTCAATACGTTGACAGTATTTTTCAATTCTTCTCATATTCACTGTCTTCAAATAAAATAATAAATGTACAAGATGAGAAAAGTATTTATGATTGAATTCGATTCATATCGAAATGGAGTGTTCGACGTCTCGGCCGATCAACGTCGACAATCTGCGGCGTTGACACCCGCCATTAGGGACAACCGTCGCATTACGAATCCCGAGAAACACCCCTAATCCTCGTGTAACTCTATCGTCGTTCCTCGGTCGCGTTGAAGAACCTATTCTTCTCTCCTCGAGCGTGTACAAGTAACGAAACACGTCCGCGAGATCCAAGACACGATTCGCTCGTCAAAAAAAATTCCCTAACGAACGTTTGTCGGGCGTTTAGGTTTTTGGCAAGGGTAGCGGGTCGCGCGAAAACAATGGAACGGTCAGCAGAACGATGGACGGTATCAGAAGAGAAGTGAATCTGGTCCCGGGGCGTCGTCGGCGCGATTTAATTGCGTTCCGCGAGACCGCGGGAACGGTCCAATTAAAACGGCACGATGCGGCGCGGCGCTCGGTTCGCTAGAAATATCGGTCAAGCCAAGCTCGTGCTCAATTTCCACGTAACTGTCGACGAATGCCAGGCAGGAAGCATCGTCTAGTTCAATGATAGAGAGAGAGAGAATAAAAGACTTCCTCGTGGCGGGCAGATGCAAAGTGAAAGGACTCTCCGGTAGAAGCGTTTCGCTGCGAGAAAAAGGCGATGCGGATTGCGATGCACTGAAAGAAAGAGAGAAAGAGAGAGAGGAACGCATTCACGTGCTGTTTTCGTGTGTATCTACCTGTGCATCGAGCGTGTCGTCATCCTCGTGGCTCGACGTCGGCAGAAGTCGCAGCGACAGAAGCCGACATCGGCCGAGCATTCGTTCTCTTGACCCACTTACTTTTCCCTGATTCAACGGCCCAGATTCGCTTCCTGGCGTCGTCGTCGTCGTCGTCGCGCGTCGATAGGATCGACTCCGATGAGACCGATCCTCGTCTTCGCCCCCTCCTACTCGCGGGAAACCCGCTTTCCCGCTCGCGGCACATTTAACACAGCCCCGCGAATTCACTCCTCCCTTATTCGCAACCTTTTGTCCACCGCGATACATACCTAATAACGTCTTTGTCCACGGCTCGCGACCTACCCCAGTTCACCGAATCTTCGAAACCCGGCAAACAATCGGCCAGATTTTCGAACAGCGAGACCTACAATCGCTCACGAAAATCAGGGACCACTGACAACTCTTGTCTCTCACTTGATTAGGTTGTCTTCCAATTTCCAGGAACAATGGGGAAGTGATCAATTCCAGATTCCTTGCAATTCGAACTCTTCTTTGTTAGAAAACTACAATTAATGTTATTGGCGCACTGGATCGATCGATTGCAGACAATAAGAAAATTTGCAAAATATCGCATGAAATTTAATTCAACGTTTCGGTCTGAATTTAGATCATTTTTAAGAATGTAAATTTTCTGTATTGCGTCTGTAAGAATTTATTAATTAATTAATATATGGTTGGGCAGTGGCGCACCCAAGAAAAAGGAAACAAAACACTGGAAAATTAGCTGAATCGTAGAATGGCTGCTTCCTCTCCTTTTTTCATGATATTTAGATATGTTATATGTAAAACTAAACATTTGAAACAACTTTCCCCTAAATATATAAGTAAATATTTGTGGTTACCGTTGACAGATATTTTCGCTAAAAAAGAAAAAAGGTCATTTTGTTCAACTCGTCCCCCCCAAAAGATTAAATCCTGGGTGCGCCATTGTGGTTAGTCAAACGTATTCCCGAACAAGCAGAAAACACTAAGGTATTAAAAACGAAAACAAATGTATAAACTCACTTGCTTAGAAAAATATACTAATTTAAATTCTTAAGAGTCGAGGAACAGCATGTTGGTTCCATGCCGGTGACATCTTGTTTGTTATCTTAACAACATGTCGAGATACGCACTGCTCCGACATATCGAATCACACTGCAATGAGGGTCTCACTTTTTCCATTAATAATATTGAAAGATCAGAACAACCACGCTGTCATTCAGTATCGCGTAATTCTTCATCGGAGCCACTCATCTTCGCATAAGCTAAACGACAGAAAATTATACTTACACTGGTCACAGGTACAAACTGTAACACACGACAAAAACAAAACTTTCCGGTGCTATTGATCGAGCATAAACGCGCCCTTAGGAAGAAATCGATTCGGTCTAAAAATCGGTCAAGAAACGTGTACCAGCGTTCCGTCTGACAATGTAGATCGACTCGAAGCATCCGGTATTCGAACGAAGGGAAAATTGTAGACCAATAATCGCGGACGCATACGCAATTACCGATCAGCCCGCGGAACCGGCTCGAATCGAAGGGGTTGGACTCGTATAATCACCGATGGTAGTCGTGTCTCGCGATTATGCTGGATCCTCTTGATCTTGTCGATCCTCGACGAGACAGCTGATCTTGCTGGGACACACACCTGGCCCTGTCGTGATTTCGTGATCGAATTGGATCGCCGCCAAGGTTGCAACAGACCGGTTGCTACTTGCTATAGTACTCCTCGCTTGAATTCGCGAAGTTCGGACTTCAAGCATTGACTCGAGCACAAAATAAATTGATATTTGTCTGATATTTTTAAACACGGTACTAATACACGTTTCCGATTCTTTCGATTAAAACGAGCACAAACACGACTCAAATCGGTCTACTTTCATAGACTTAGTGTATAATAATCGCACGACTGTCCTCCATTTTGTTATTTACTTGTTTATAAAACTAGTTCGATCTGCGTCGTGTTTGGGCTCGTTCCAATCAGAAAAAAATGTTAATAATCCACTGATATTAAAGAGAATACCAAACAAAAAAAAATGCAAAAATTAGGGAATGGGGAGGGAAGCAATAAGTATAGAATTAAACGGGTTAGTGATAATTAGGATAGTAAAAGAGTAGAACAGGGTAAGAATGTATGAGATATAGAAATGAATGAGAGAAGGTATGGAACGAATGTGTGAAATAAGATAATTGTAGATGTATAAATAGGTTAATGTAAACCAAGTCACATTTTCTTAGCTGTAATGCTGAAAATAAAGCAATATCTACCTATCAATCCACTGGTATTGCATTTGAGAAAATGACACGAGAATGAGTGAATTAAAAATTTTCTTTATCGCACGATTTGGTGGTTACTATTTACTCGAGTAAAATTCGTGGAAATTCAAGCGTAATGGACTTTGCAAGTTCAAGCGAGCACTAGTTTGTAGTTTGCCTCGGCGCCGAGTGAAATGCTCCGAGTGAAATTCGTTCGGTTATCAATTACCGGCGTTGGCGAGCAGAGGAAATGAGATTCCACGGGACATGGGTTTTTGGCGTCGCGTCGGCTGTCGATCGGCTAGGCAGTTCCGCCTCCGGTTAACCGACAATAAGAACCCTGACAGACTTTCCCTGATTGAAAGTGTTCCCGAAGCGTGGCAACGCGTTTAACCTCGTTCCAGGCGAATCTTCTCTTTGCGGTAGCGCGCAGCTCAGGAAAAGAAAGTCGCGCTCTCTTAGACGCCGCCGTTTCCATTCGCTGGAAAACTTCGAGAGTCGTCGACAGAAGTGATTTACAGGCAATCGGATACAGCTGTGCGAGATCCCGAAAATATCGGATCCGGATCCCGAAAGATCGCAAACTTCGGATGCCCGACGTTGTCTACGACAATCATCAAAGTGGTAACGAAGAAAACTGTTGTTCGGTACGGATACGTTTGTAATCCAATCCTGGATGTAATCCAAACGTTGGGACAAATTATCAAGAAAATGGCGGCACGTTAGACAGGCGGCGACCTCGAATCGGCGAATCGGGGACGAGCAGGTGTCGGTAAATCGCGAGACGCAACTCGCCGGGAAAAATTCGAGCGATCGTTCGAGGTCTCCGAGATTTCTCGGCGGTATCGTTTAATTATCGAATCGGGAACGGCAGCTGGAGGAGCCGACGTAACCGTTGCACCGGACCACCGGCCACCAGATTTCAAGCGGGCCCGAAGGAAATCTGCGTTGTCGGGCCCAGGAACCGATTCGCGAAACGGTGACAGGTCGCGTTCGCTCGCTCTCTCTCGTTCGGGGAGAAAGAGATGAGAGAACACGCTCCGAGTAAAAGTGTGCCGGATTGTATAATCGAACGTGAATAAGCAAAATGTTACGCCACAACGATTTGGTAACTTTGCGGACCGCCCCACCAGCCACGGGGCCCGACCGTGTTCCCATTGCGGTGGAGAGTTGGCCCGAAGTCGGTCGCTGGAAAACTCGACCTACGCGAAGGGCCTGATCGATTACCAGTCGATATATCTCGTTGCTCTCGCAAGGTGTACAGTAACACCGAATTGCCAATTAAATTTGTCTCCAATTACATCAATCTTTGTTCATACCAGTCGATAACGACCCCCCCAAAGAAAACCCGTTAAGTTTCAAATCGGTTTGACCCTTGTGGTATTGGTTTGAAATCGGTTTGACCGTTGCGGTAGCGGTTTGAAATCGGTATAGCAATCGACGAATGATGCAGAACAAAATGGAGCGAGTAGAAAACTTGTGCGCGCTGCGTTTCGATTCGCAATCGCGAGAACGGAGCCCGCGGTGACCGGTTGTTCGATATGTCAGCAGTTCACGGCGACAAGGGGCCGGGCTCAACTCTTTCACCGTTCCGGCCGATTCCGTTTTCCTCGGTTCGAAAATTCGGATCCGGGCCGCTGCGCACACAACGACTTTCGCGCGTTGCCAAACGACCGCCGCCGGTTTTTCCGCGATTTTGCCAAACCAGATCCGCCATCCACCGCCTCGATCTAGAACGGCGTACCAAATAAACATCGGAAATAGCTGGGGAGACCGCCATAGGAGCTGTTTACCGAGAAACTATCGAAGCATGTCGCGAATCACGTCTTACACATTTTTGTCATAAATCTAGAAAAGTTTACATATTATACTAGTACTGTACTAGTCACCATTATACTCAATCCTCGCGAAATTATGAAAATTTCGAATGGTATCCGACCAGAGCTTTATTTTTAATTTAATTAATAATCATATTGATTGTTCCTTTTTACTTGTGCAAATAAATTTTTATGTACCAGAACGTGAACTGAGAACAAGGTTTTCAAACACTTAAAGCGAAATCTACTTATGGATTAATTAATCCAATGAATCGCATTATCACAAAATCATGCACTATTTATATTCGTATTGATTTTTTCATTGATTATTTACAAAATTTTTAAATGCAACTACGCAGGATTATATGATAATACCATATCGATTGTACCATTATTAAATTTTTCTTTTTGTGCATGTCCCTTCTTTGTTATTACACGAGTAGTCTTGTATCTTTCTCTTTTCTATTTTTTTTTCTTTGATATTGTAAACACTTATGTAAAAGGGTTTCAGTCCGTCTACAGTAAATAATAATAATAATAATAAAAAATTCGCAAGAACCAGTTAAAACTGTGGCGAGCCACGACGAGCGCAGACACACATTCGAATCTCGATCTCTCTTGTCGCGTTCTCGAGCCTCGAAAGTTGTATATTAGCATGGAGATCCGTCGATAATTATACTAATTCGACGTGCCGCTCCAATCGAGCGTGTAGGAAAAGAAAAATGTTATCCAGGCTTCCCGTCGGTCGTTTCCGAGTCTCGTAAAACAGGTGAAAGTGGGGAAGCGACCGATCAATCTCTAATATTAACGAGCCATGCCGAGAGGTGATGAGACGAGAGAGGAGAGTCGGAGGAGAGAGAGAAGCTCTCGATAGTAGGCGCCACCGTACGACTGGAATAGAAACGCGGCGAATAATAGTCACCGGTGGGCTATTTCCGAGCGGATCATCATCGAACTGCGATTCGTCTGTTCGGGCTCCGGGGAACGTGTGAAAGACCCTTCAGGCACGCCGGGAACGAAAGTTTCGCGAGCCGGTTGACCGAACCCTGCCAACGCTGCCAATACTGCGTGGCACACATTTCGCGTGTTGAGGACGAGCTCGCTAAAGCGTTACAAGGCGACGCGCGAGCCGATTAAATCCCGATTAACCCTTCGCGCGGCCCCTCGTTTGCCAATCGGACGCGGCCGCGAATCACTCGCGATCTTTCTCTCCATCCAAACCAATCGGCTCGATAAATTCCCCTGGGATACTCCTCGAACAGTACCCGAACGATTCTCAAACGTCCGCATCGACAAAATGAAATTTAATGCCTGTTTAGAGAAATTATAATTAGACGACCATCTTAATCGAGCAGCCGCAATTTTAAACAGTAGAGACATTAAAAGAATCTAAAAGTATCGACACATTACTTTTCATGACAGTATTAACCCTTAACACTCGGCTGTCCCCACTGAGGCACCACTAAAAATTGCTGTATCATTCTTCAAAATATTGTTTACATTATTAAATATATCGGTAGCCAACAACCGTAGTCCCGTTGAAAGCACCAGTTCTCGTTAGATCACCGAAGTTAAACAATGTGGAACGTGAACGGCACAAGGATGGGTGACCGTCTGTTAAAAAGCGGAAAGTGACCCACCCGAGGTGTTTTTCACGTGTTGTTGGCAAAAGGTGGTTCGGAACCCACCATAAACAGTAGGTCCCGCTGAAAAGGCGATGGTGAGAGTGGAAAAGAGGCGGATTGGTAAATGAATTTGAAACCCTGAGGGGACCAAATATCATGTTCCAATAGTTATTAAATATATCGGTATCTAATCAATTTCTAAACATTTAGGTACTGTATAAGGTAACGTACCAATTTCATATCCATAAAATTGCAAAAATCATAAGGTATGGAAATATTCTAGATCGGAAGAAATGTTTAATTTTCCAGTTAAAATAGCTCCGAGTGCAAACGGTTAAAGGCAGTAACCAATTTTTATTTGCCTCCAGAACCTTGTAATCGATCAAGAAGAGTTTCATTTTGAATAGAGATCCACAGTATAATTATAATTAGTGCGCGACAAACGTTCTGCGGATCGTCGTCCATTCATGTTCGACGAGAATGTTGAAAACGTCGTCACAGAAAATTATATTTAATTCCACTCTTTTTTTTTTTTGTACAACCTCGTCTACAGAATTTCAAATTTGCGCAAACATCCGTGACTATAAAAACTTCAGCCAGACGGCAATAAAAAGAGAGACAAAGAGGAAATGATTACAGAATCAAGTGTCAAGGTGAGGGTCGATTTTCCATTAAACCGTGAGAATATTAATCGATGACCAGGACCCGGAATCGATTAGCATAAGTTTATCGCGAGCGCATCCCGTCGATGATTCGCGATCGATTCGTTGCTTCCTTTCGTTTTCGCTGCGGTTCCATCGACGGTCCAACGTTTTTGCAAACAACCGGAGGTTATTTAAAACTTGTGTCGGCGCGTTCGCGAGCGCCGCGATTTCCCGGAACCGGTCATGTGATTCGAAACCGAATTTCTCGCCGGCTCTGCGAATTTTTTGGCAGAGAAACGAAAGACAGAGAGAGAGAGAGAGAGAGGAGGGTGGGGAAGAAAAAAATCCGCAGAAATGCGCGCGTTTGGGAACCGAGCCACCGCGGATCGAGGATGTCCTGGTTGCCCTAGATCAAGTACTCGTCGGATATTTTTAAAAGATCGCCAGACGCGAACACCGCCGATGTAATTCCAACCTGAAGGCCCGGGAGAGAGAGAGAGAGAGAGAGAGAAGGGGGCAGAGAAGCTTAGGTGTATCGGAGAAATCGGAGAAAAAATAGAACGTAGCGCGATCGACATGGAATAACAAGCGCTCGGAAGAAAAACACCGGCCCGCGAAAATCGAGCGTCTTTTTTTAAACTCGCGAGATATCGCATCCGGAACTGAAATTCAACTCGTTCGCTGGAACATCAATTTTTTTCCCACCGGTGTTTCTCGAATTTCGATCACTTTCGATCTGCCATTTCTTCGCATCGATGGGGAACGCGTTGAAACCTTGTGTCTTGAATCGAGAATTATTGTTCGTACATTATATTACTTTATAAAAAATAACGTGCAGGCGTCTGTGCTTTGTGTAATATGTATATACCCCAAAATAATTAATTTATTGGATAAGTCGTAATTATTATTATTTATTTTAAACGGACCGAAGTCCTTTTATACAAATGTATGCAGTTTATATAGTATGACAGAAACGAATCTTAATCTTAAGTCTTAATCTAAAATTTACATAATTTTGGACAGCGCGAAACTATAAGCAAATATAGGTACTCTTAACGAATAGTACAGCGCAATTTCGTTTTGAATGCCTGTAACGTGCCATTGAAAAAATCAATATTATTATAAAATGTGTGTTGAGCTAGCAATAATGCGATTTAAAGGATTTATTGCTCCATATGAGTACATAGAAGTAATGGATCCATCTTCACAAATTGAGAATATCACAACGCGACAAAAATCTTGAATTTTTACTTCATAAATTGTATAATAGATTCAATGCTAAGCTTGAGGAAATAATTGCTCTAGGATACGGCTGACACTCGATAGCATTAACAGCGAGAGTAACTTGTTGGATCCGCAAGACGTTAAATATCTCGGTCGACGACACAATTTGTCCCGCAGCGGATGGATTTTCGCGATTAAGATGCGCTGCGTCGCGAAAACATCGTTTTGCATACGGGCTCGATGCAAATGAAGCGACTCGCGCACAGCTGGTACGTTATCGGCGGCTGGCGAACCGGTCTAGCAAACTCGGATACATATTTTTCAATCGGTCCGCGATCGTCCTCAGCCATCAGGTTATCCTCGATCGACGCAATGATCTGGCTCGATCCCGGCCTGATAAAACGCCATCCGTTCGAGAATTTTTCCAAAGGAATCAGAAGATTCTTTTGTATCGTGATTCTGCGTACATATTCTCCATTATTTGTACCACACGATACAATTTTTCCAAGTTGAAACGCCTAAAATTGTCCGAGTTACTTCTCAACTCGAACCTGCCCGCGTGGGTTCCAATCAGATCCTTCGGTTCATCGAACGGAAACCAAGTTTCTTCGATATTTCGATCGGGGCGACCAGACCGTTTCGTTTCCAGCGAATGACGTCCAATTAACATCGATTGAATAAGTTTTAAAGACTCCCAGGCAGCTATTATATCCGACGAATCCAATATTCGATCGAGGAAACGCACTTATGTACGATTAGACTGGAGACTCGGAGCGAGTACGAAACAGTGATAGAGCTTCAGAGAAATGTTAGGACTTTACCTCCTATTATTTGTAATCGCTTCGAAGAATTTTACTAGTCTGTGGAAGGAATTATAAATTAGTCTCGACTGAAATCTGGGACATAAACGGGGGAAGGCGTGTGGGGGAGTTTGGTAACGTCGTTTGACAGAATGCAAAGAGTACGCAAGATAAAATGTCACGAAAGGTTGGAGGAGACAGGTGTTCGGGTGTTCGAAGCTCGTTGACGTCGAGAGGATCCCTGGTGGCGGTGCGCGGTTGCGTAACGGCGATGAGCACCGAGTAAAAATAAAAGAACGAAACACGATGCAGAGTGGATTCTGAGCATAGACTGAGTCTAGGTCTAGGTCGACTAGACGGAGCGTGCGTATGGTTAAATGTATATGCGTGTACACGCACGCGGTTGATCGTGCGTGCAGAGTGCGTGTTTCCCCACCCTGGCTCCATCTCTGCTATTTTCCAAGTGCTTTGCACCCCTGTCAATCGCAATACCCTGATATCCTGATGTTCTTAATCTTAATCCCAAGTGAACGACAACACACATCATCAGACAGCGAGTCTTTATGCAAAGTAAAAGTTGTCTGTCCCAATTCATTTCTGTTCTCAATCATTTTAATAGGTTCTCAACAACAGTTTAACACAAATAACGTGCTAGTAATAACAAATTAATTTTGCCAGAAATGCACAAAATCTTCATACAAACCATTCGATCAATTTTACTTGAGTACATTCGTTGATGTGTCCTGTAGTTTCATTGTTAACTCTTCACTATAATCTCCAGTTTTAATGATCGTAAATTTTGTATATGCACTATATGATATCGGCGCTAGAGGTTCGATCAAAGATACAGAAATTAGCAATTTTGCAGTATTATAATTTATTGTAATATTATTTGTTATTATGCATTTTATTATTATTTGTTATTAGCAATTTTGCAGTATTATATTATAATTCAAATTATAATACTGTAAAATTGCTAATTTCTGTATCTTTGATCGAACCTGTAGCGCCGGTATCATATAGTGCATTAACTCTTCACTGCATGATTTTTTTTTCACTGAAACATTTTCAGAAAAATTAGCATAGTAAGAGAACACATTATTAGTTTACTATATACCAGATTTATTGACTGTATCAGATATAATAATACTGCAAAATTGCTAATTTCTGTATCTTTGATCGAACCTGTAGCGCCGGTATCATATAGTGCATTAACTCTTCACTGCATGTTTTTTTTTTCACTGAAACATTTTCAGAAAAATTAACATAGTAAGAAAACACAATATTAAGTTACTATATACCAGATTTATTGACTGTATCAGATATAATACATTATAGAAGGGTTAACTAATTTTTTGGTAGACAAGGTCTAACCTCGTCTGTCGAAGAAAAATATCCCAGAGCAAAAACAATCGCTTCGGGTTGAACCGATTCGGAGGCAGGATAGTTTCCCACTGTTTCCGTGCTTCCTGTAGAGGTGTCCGAGCGGTAGTTGCGAGTACGGTCGTCGGTCGAGCAATTTATGCCGGTACGTTCTCGCGTCGGAGGCATTCCTGGCGACCAGGTGGCGAGCTGCATCGTCGCCTAGCAAATTGTTGCATCGTTAACGTCCTGTGGCCGAGGTGCTCGGCTTGGACGATGCTATTGGCCTGTGTTTTCTTGAAGTACGCGACCTGGTCGCCAGCCAGAGCCAGGCATAAGCCAAGGCAGAGCTAAGGCAGGGCCGAGGAGCGTGTTACGGTAACTAAACAAATTCCAGACACGGAATTAGCATAAAGCCCGCGAAGTTATCGGTGTCGTAAACCCGTCGTTCGATTCTAACGCGAAAGTGCGCATGCCGAGTACACTCGCTTGCACGCTATTGCATGCTGCGTTTCCTTAATCGGCCGCTCACCTCGTTTCTCGCCAGCCCGGCGAAGAGAGGAAAAGTCTAGCCGAGCTAGCCGAGCCCGCGAACAGGCAAACCAGTAGGTAACCGGCAGTCTCTCCTCGATGCCGAGAGAGCAGGTGTGCTCGCAAACGTGGCAACGAGCAAAAACAAAAGGAGCTGAGCAGCGCGCGCGAGCGCTCACGCCGGCTGGAACTAGGCGAAGATAGACTAGGCTGGGTCTAGGTGTAGGTCTAGGTCGACTGGAAGGGGTGCGCCGGTCTACTTCCTGGCCTAGAATCGAGGAATCGCCTTTTCCATCCGCCTGCTCATCTCTCATCTCTTCGAAACTTGATAGTTCCGCGAACACACACACCGTCAACTTCCACTGCCCATCCTTCCAACCGTCAAGTTTGTTCAAGCTGTTTCACTGCTGGAAAAAGGAACACTCATTCCATACTTTCACCCGATTGCTATTTTTCCTGCGTCCCATCTTTATAGCTCCGCTTACTCGAAAGTTCCTCCTCAACGTGATAGCTGCCGAGTAGCTAAAAAGTAGACACGGAGTCTGAATTCAATGTTATGGGATCCGCGCGGGGAAGAATCGCAGCGTGCAAAACCCGGGCAAAGTGCATTCACACCGGTCGCACGTGACGGTTAGGTGTTATCGTGGTTGTGCTGATTAATGTCCTCTCTTAGCGCTCCGGAAGCGCAGACGGTGTCGGATTTTATTCTAGACACGTCGCGTAACGTCAGGGAATTCAGCTAGAATCTCGCGGAGCGCGAAAGTTTGATCGATTTGTATTCCGATCAAAAATCGCATTCTTTTTTTTTTGATAAAATTTTCGAGACATTCTGTGAAACAGTCGCTGCCAATGCTCGCGAAGATCCGGCGATAACGATCACGGAGTGGCGAGGACGATGTTCCGGAAACTTTTACGGTACATCCTACCGTGGCGTGGCCCAGTCTCGCCGGCACACCTGTGTCCCGTAATTGCGAGCGAGGAGGGTTCGTTGCGAATTCCTCGGTCCAATAATAAGTGCATAGTTGCTTTAAATAGCGGGCCCCGTTGCATATTCATGAGCGGGTCGAACCGCGCGGCGCGGAATTCCTCGCGGGAGCGCAAGGTTACCAAGTAAAATTGAAGACCTTGGCGTTGGAAAACGGCCGAGCCCTTTATTCCAACGAAGCCATACTCGCATTAAACGTTGACGAATTTCTCTACCAAGCTGCTTTACATATTCCCGGTTCCAACGGCCACGGACGGTTCAACGTTTATGACGATCACCAACATCTTCTACAAACGCGATAACTTGCTATGCCTCAAACAAAATATATATTTTTTTATAACTCATGTTGTAATTTCTTATCGGAGCACAGGTTCGATCATTTTGTTACAAACTTTTAATTTTGAATAAATGCTTATTCCTCAGTGATATACATCGGTGATCGATGATCGAACCTGTGCGCCGATAAGAAATTACAACATGAATTATCAAAAATACATTTACGATCGATAATTGAATAACCTAACCCTACAATATATAATGTTTACGTAAATTAAAAATTTTCTAACTCGATTATATACTGTTCTTTTTATTTCAATAATCGTAAAATAAACGAGTTACGTTCAGACTGTAATCTTAGCGTGGAATAAGATTCGGTTTGCATTAATCGCAATACGAGCGTGTTTCTCTTTTATAAATGCATCAAATCCGCTGCTAATAACCAATCAGCCACCTCTATTCCCAGCGTCGTTCCGCTGCGTTCCCAGCGACTGTCTTTGTTCCGATGACATCGAGCAGGAGAAGAGAGGCCGCGACTGCCGATGCAAATTGGCTAATTAATCAAACGACGCGTAGTTAACGGGACACGGGTTCCTCGTAGTGACTCGAAAAACCGCGGCGCTCGTTAACCGCTCTTTCGTCGAGCGGAATACTTGCCGAGAGTCTCGGTATCCGGTGCTCATCACGGAAACCACCTCTTTCTCTCTTCGTCTCTCTAACCAGACAGAGAACTGGTCCCCGAAAAATCACCGTGTCACCCGGTAACGCGGTTCCCCTCTTCGCGACCGGAATACGAACGAACGAAGTCTGGATTGGCCGTGACGTTCCATACAGGGGAGGAGAGAGAAAGAGAGAGAAAGAGAGCAGGTTCGCAAATGGTCCTCCGGAAGTGGCGGGATATTTTGCGCGCGTCGATTTTCGGGGCCGACTTGCGACAGAGGGAACGAAACAGGGGTACGAAACAGCGAGACTGCAGGAAGGAGAGGAGAGCAAGGAAGCGGGAAGAGGGTGAAGGGCGCAGGGAGGAAGAATGAAAGAAAGGAAGAAAGAAGGAGGAGGAGGAAACGAGAGGCGAGTTTACAGATAGAGGCAGAGGCTGGCTGAACAGGCAGGCAGGCAGGCAGGCAGGCAGGCAGCCGGCCAGCCGAGGCTCGCAGCGAGCGTCCTTCCTGGGTCTCTGCCCCTGCCGATGTATGTATTGTAGTATTGTATATTTGCTGTGCACATATTATCAGAGCGGTCGGCTCGGTGTGAGAGTGCGTCGGTGTGTCTTCGTGTGCGTAGACGCTCTGCTGATGTGCCTCGGACGAGCGTCGAAGCGCTCGCGTGCTCGCCTCACAGTTTGCGCGCGTGTGTGCAACGCGCCGCCGCCGCCGGCAAAAATGCATAGCGCTGTTGCACCAGACGGTTCTCAACCGGACAGACCCTCCTCTCCCTCTCCCCTTCCTTCCCCTGCGTCGCTATCTCTCTGTCTTCTCTCTTCCCTCTTTCTCTTTGCATGGCCGTTCCCGCCGCGCGTAAAAGTCATCGCCGGCTGATCCGGCTTATCGGCGAGACGGTGAGCCGAATCGATTACCTCGAAGGGGAACCCTCTCTCTCTCTCTCTCTCTCTCTCTCTCTCGATCTCTTTGCGTACTCCCTCCTCCTATCGGAGCAAATCCGCGGGGAAAATATTTGCGATGCGCCTCGATGATGTTACCACGATAAAATTAATCGGAGCAAAGGATGAGGCGAGACGAGCGTGCCCGAGGGGGACGCGGCACTCTCTTTCTTTCCCTCTGTCTCTCTTCTTGCGAGCGAATAGACGGTGCTTCGTCAAGGCCTTCAGCCCCCTCTCGCGTACCCCCGATCCCCACCAAGCCCCGTCGCGACCACTATCGTACGCCGATTCGTTCGTCTTTAACCTTTCGCCCGGCTCGCTGTGTCCCCCCGGATATTTTTGACCCCTTTCAACTCGAATCTCTACGAATCACCAGAAGTATTGTCGAAGAATCACACGTTATCGATCCATGGTCTAACGATCTATTCCTCTATCGATCCCCGTCGTTGTTCGCCGGAGCTTCCGGGTGTTAGAACAATCGAAAACCTTGCTGCGAATGCTAGACAAGTCGATGTTCCAAAGTCAATTGCGCACCTCTTTGCTATTACTTACTACAGTGTTATCGTTGCTCAATTAAGTTCATTTTCGTAAGTCAACGGCTGTTTACTATCACTATCAAAAATTCCTCTCGACTGCCCGACCAAGAACATCATCGTCCACTGTCTCTCTGCGACATTTTTCGGGCGGTCTGAGATTCGAGTGGCGACTCGGTCGTAAGGATTGTTTTCCTTATTCCTATTATACCAGCACTCGCGCACGCCCTCGCGCTCTCGCGCGCGTGCACGTGCACCGAGAGTCGGCGACGATGCACATGCACAGGCGAGAGCGGTTTCGAGACGGGAACAGGGAAGGAACGGAGACGAACGGGAGGGGCGACGAGAGAAAGAGAGGAGAAGAGAGACGGACTGTTGGGAGAAGAGAGAGAGGGAAAAGAGCTGCAGCTAGAGTACCACGCGAGTATAACGCCGAAGGCACGTATCGGCGGTTTTAGCGAGGTATAGACGGTGACCTTGTCGCCGGCAATTCACCCCGTCTGTCTCTCCTTTCTCGCTCTCTCCCCCGGCCCCTCTCTCTCTCCGTCTCTTCTTCTCTCTTCCTCCCTCAATTGACTCTCTCCGACGCTCCGGTCTACGGCATCGTTTCTCGACGTCACTGCACCCCGCTTCTCTCTCTCTCTCTCTTTCTCTTTCTCTCTCTCTGGTGGGCCTCTTCTTCCGTCTCCCCGCGATCGTGTGATCGCTCCGTCCCTCTCTGACCAGTCTCCGCAGACGGATGCACCGTGCACACGCGTCCTCCTCCTCGTTGCACACGCTCGTCCAACGTCAACGAGCCCTCTCTCCCCCTTCCGTCCCTTTCTCTCCCTCCGTCCCTACGTTTCTGTGGCGTACGAGATCTTTTATATGTGACAATGTCCTTCCTTCTTGCGTGCCCGGCTCTTCTCGATCTTCTCTACGCCGGTGTATAACGCGAAACCATCCTCCCACCCTCGTCTCCCTTATCCTCTTCCTCCTTCTCCTCCTCTTCCTCCTCCTTGTACTCCTCTTGCTCGATCCACCCTTCCCCCCGTGTTCCGCGAAACAATCGATCCGTGTATATCCTATCCTGTTTTACACGCGACGCTCTGTCCCTTCGCTTCACAGTTATTAGGGACACGCGGAGGTCCCAGAAACCCTCCTCTCTCCTGGATCTGATTCACCACCCTTTCCCGCTGACGATTCCCTCTTCGAATGTCGCATAGAGACACGATCTATTCTGCGACGTAACTCGAAATCTCCGGTACTAGGCGAGAACGAAACGGTCCAGGGTCCTTGAACGCAGCCCTCATTGTTACTCAGGACATTTTTTCTCCTCCTTTAGGCAGTCTACTTGTCTTTTTTTTATTGAGCTTAATGTAACTCCCCTTTGGGGGTTATGAAGCTTTACATTTGGGTTAATATAAATACAGCGAATTTGACATATGCATTTGGATCAATAGGAAAACAGCGTATTTGACATATACATAATTTCAAATTTGTAGATTACATTGTTTGAAGAAATTTAGAGGAAGAATGTTCGGTTTACAGAGCAACGATCTAACATTGAAGGGTGGGAACAAGTTGAATGGAAACTCTCCTTTCCTCTACTTGAAGATATTTTTTTTTATTGAGCTTAATGTAACTCCCCTTTGGGGGTTATGGAGCTTTACATTTGGGTTAATATAAATACAGCGTATTTGACATATGCAATCGGATCAATAGGAAAACAGCGTATTTGACATATACATAATTTCAAATTTGTAGATTACATTGTTTGAAGAAATTCAACAGAAGATGACACGCTCGAATGTTCGGTTTACAGAGAAACGATCTAACATTCAAGGGTGGGAACAAATTAAGCTTATTCAATCCCTTCATAAGACCAACTCGTTGTGATTCCCATAAGGTACATTGCCAAATAATATGGTTAGTCTACTTTTATTTAACGAAAATTTGTGTATAAATCTAGACATTCCGCCTCCCATTTCCGAGAGACGCGGCACTCGAACTGATAAAGCTGCGAATACACTATCAAGTAAGTTGCGACATCAAGCCGCGTTGTGTTTCGTATCTTACAATTCCTCGGTTTCCTTTGACGGAGACTCTGTCGTCCTCTTTCCGGCGCGTTCTCCGACACGCTCGCATTTCGAACTCGCTTTTCCTCGTCCTCTTCTCCGTTTTCGTCCTCCTCGGTCTTCTCTATCATGGAATCGGCTTTCCCCGTGACCAGTTAAAGACATCTCTATACTGCGAAGAGTCCGTGCTTCGCGGTCTCCTCGGTGAAAACCTGCGAATCCACCTTCGCTTTCGTTTCCGAGAGCGCTTTACGACTTTTCTGTCGCGATCGATTTCTTTTCTTCTCGCAATAGCCTCCTTAACTGTAGACAAATACCGTCGGAATAAGTTTATGCAGCTCGCGTCTCAGAGGGCTCTCCGAATGCTTTCTTTTCTTCTTCCAATGGCTGCTCGACTATAGACGAACAACGTCGGTATAAGTTTATGTGTATTCAAAGTTTGTGTATCTCGCAGAACGTTCTCAGATTTCTTTTCTTCGCGCAATAGCCTCCATAAATGTAGAGAAATAACGTTGATATACGTTTATGTGTACGTAAACTTTGTAGATCTCGCGTAGAGGGTTCTCCGAGTGATTTCAGAAGTGAAGAAGAAAATATTGTAGACGAAGACCATCGGACTTTCGACGCACACTTGTCGGACACCCTGTAGATTCACACGAGCCTACCAATGACATGGTAGAGAAGGAAATGCTGATCGGCTTTACGCAACTTTGCGCGCGCCACCGCGATTTATGCAACCGCTGTCCGCGACGAAAATTCCGCGTCGCAATCGAGAACGCTTCGGATTTCATCATTGACTCGAACTGAGAACCGTCCATAGAACTTGCGACGCTGCGTGAATGTCTTTCTTCCTTTCGATCCTCGCGAATTTTTTTCTTTCGAACGTAACCATTTCTGAAAGTGACAAAAATCTACGAGAAAATACGCCGGTTTCTCCCGCGTCGCTAATGATCCGACGCGATGCAAAACAAACGCGCGCAACGATTTCTTGCCCCGCGATTTCTTTTCTTAACGATCCTTGCCGTATTCCCGAAAGAATGTACTATTTCGTCGCTACTCGTTTCGTTCGAGTCGAAACAAAACCTTATTCTATGCAGCACGTTATGTGTTCGGCCTTTTATACTCACTCGACTCGTTGGACGATGCGGTGTAGTGCACGGTTATGTGTCCGCGTTCGGTCCAAAACGCGGACGCTTAACACATTACCGACCGGTGATTATTGCATATTTTTTCATTTAGCATTTAGTATGAACTAACTAAGTCACCCTCAATAACGTCGTCTAATAGTTTCATTTAAGATTGCAATGTCAAAGAAAATTTCAATGCTTTTTTTTTGGTACAACAGAATTATTGAAAATCCTATTAACAGGCTTCCGGTCGGTAAAGTGCTAACTGCGGAGGTGGCTTCGACTGAAGGAATGAAGTTTTTGCATTTTTAAAATTGGTGGGGATAGCCACATCCACCAGGAAGGGGAATTGTTTCTCAAAATTGTAATTGAGTGTAACAAATTTTAATAGGATTCGCAAGATGTGTAGGAATATGAGTACATTCTAATAAACCAGACTTTATAAAGATATGAAATAGAATTTCTTTAAATAATATATATCTCTGAAGGCACGTTGTGAGGCACGTCTTTATTGTTCGATAATCTAGACAGAAGTGAGGAGCGCTCTTGAAAAACCAGATGATGATCTCAGAAACAATTGTTTCTCAAAATTGTAATTGAGTGTAACAAATTTTAATAGGATTCGCAAAATGTGTAGGAATATGGGTACATCATGGGTAAATCTAGACAGAAGTGAGGAGCGCTCTTGAAAAACCAGATGACGATCTCAGAAACAAGTGAGAGTTTAGGGTCCATGACGCGGACAGCATAGATACAATGTATCATTTATATACGCGCTTGAAAGATATAACCAAATGTACCTACTAAATAACAGTAGATTATTTTTGTCAAATTATTTCTCAAATAAATTACAACAAAATGTTGGAATAGAGTATTCCCAGAGTTAGTGTTAACATTTCAAGTATTAACCCTTTGCACTCGGAGCTATTTTAATTATGGATATGAAATTGGTACATTACCTTATACAGTACCTAAATGTTTAGTAATTGATTAGATACCGATAGATTTAATAATGTAAACAATATTTTGAAGAATGGTACAGCAATTTTTAGTGGTGCCTCAGAGGGACAGCCGAGTGTTAAGGGTTAACACTTTTCCTATCGGAACCCTATTAATACGATTCTCAATAATTGTGCTGTATCAAAAGAAAGCATAGAAATTTTCTTTTACATTGCAATCTTAAATGAAATTATTAGATGACGTTATTGAGGATGACTTGTTAGTTCACATTGAAAATTGCTGTTACTATTGAAAGTTCCATTAAAAAGTTTTTAGCCGTGTACCAGATTTTTCAAAATTATGCAATAATCACCGGTCGGTAACGTGTTAAGTGAAGGAAATAGAGGGGATTTTCCGAAATCTGTCTTTCTGAAATTGGCGGGACCAACAACAGACAATTAAGCGTAGCTCATAAAGAGCTACGGACGAGTAAAACATCGTTATCGATGGAGATTAGAAGAAGAGCGTTACGCAACGCGTCGAAAAGAGTTTGTCGTTCCCATGCGGACCCGGCGAGGTCCACCGTGTGACGATTTTCTCATTCACTCTCTGCCTCTCTTCCTCCCTGCGCTTTGTTCTCTCTCATTCCTTAACCGATCCAGCAGCTTCGTTTCGAGCGACTTCCTCGACAGCGATTCTCTGATCTCGCCGCTCGCGAAACGTCGATCTGTCCTGCGTTTTGCGGGGGAGGCTGTTGGGTCCTGTGGGTGAGCTCTCGTGTGCGTGGGCACGTGTTTCCCCGCACGGTTAGGCGTGTACCGTGCGTGAGCCGCGCTCGAAAATTGACAATTTCAAATGATTCATTTCCGGCGGCTCTCCGTTCCGTGGGGACCGGCTCTCCTTCCCGTTGTCGCGTCGTTCGAGCCGAGACACCGTCGCAGAAAGACGCGCATACAGTCGCGAATAAAAGTATTCGCGCGCGTACCCTTTAATTAGACCACTCCGAAGATCCACGATGGCTCTTGCGTGAAATTATCGTGGACAAAGAAGTCCTGTGCCCTCAACACTTTCAATATTACTTATGGATTAATTAATCCAATGAATCGCATTATCTCAAAAATCATGCACTATATATAATCGTATTGATTTTGTGATTCTTTACAAAATTTTCAAATGCAACTACAAAGGATTATATGATAATACCATATCGATTGTACCATTATTAAGTTTTTCTTTTTGTGCATGTCCCTTCTTTGTTATTACACGAGCAGTATTGTATCGTTCTCTTTCTTTTTTCGTTTTTTTGATATTGTAAACTCTTATGTAAAAGGGCTTCAGTCCGTCTATAATAAATAATAATAATAATAATATTAAGTCTGACTGTTGGCGCGAGTAATAAATTATTTTTCTCGGCGGTTAAATTGTTCTTTAATTTTAGCTAGAAGTTGTAAGCATCTTCGCTATTTGCAAACTTCAAGGTTTCACAGGCGGTTGATTCCAAAATGATCCTTTGATTACTTCGTGTTCTCTCTCACGAAAGGCAAGACACACTGACTCTGACTCCAAAATTGTAACGGCCGAAATGAGAATTACTTCACCTAATTAGCGATCTCCTAAATGGAGTATCAAGTACAGAATAATTGAATACGGAACACTGACACTTGAATGAAAGTAGTTGTAATTAACTTAACGCAATCAAACTTTACCTTTTGCACTCGGAGCTATTTTAACTCGAAAATTAAACGTTTCTTCTGACCTACAATATTTCCATTTTCTCTATGATTTTTTAAATTTGATAAATATCAAATTGATATAATACCTCATACAATACTTAAATGTGTAGTAATTGGTTAGATACCGACATATCTGATAGTGTAAACAATTATTTAAATAATAGTACAATACTACAATATTTCCATTCTATATGATTTTTTAAATTTGATAAATATCAAATTGATATAATACCTCATACAATACTTAAATGTGTAGTAATTGGTTAGATACCGACATATCTGATAGTGTAAACAATTATTTAAATAATAGTACAATACTACAATATTTCCATTCTTTATGATTTTTTAAATTTGATAAATATGAAATTGATCTAATACCTCATACAATACTTAAATGTGTAGTAATTGGTTAGATACCGACATATCTGATAGTGTAAACAATTATTTAAATAATAGTACAATACTACAATATTTCCATTCTTTATGATTTTTTAAATTTGATAAATATGAAATTGATCTAATACCTCATACAATACTTAAATGTGTAGTAATTGGTTAGATACCGACATATCTGATAGTGTAAACAATTATTTAAATAATAGTACAGCAATTTTTAGTGGCGTCTCAGAGGCGCCACTCGAGTTAAGGGTTAAATTTAATCCTAATCCCATTTGCTACAATTTTACATCCGTGAACTGTTCGAAAATTCTTCAAACTAGAATTCTTCAACCAACGTCTCACTCACAGTTGTTTCATAGCCTATTACGGCAACCATTGCAATGTAGACGAAGATCCGAGTTTTTATCAAAAACGTAACCGAGGATAATAGGATTCTTTTCTAGAAAAGATCGGATTAGCTCTATGAACAGACTGCAGATTGCACGCACCGATGCAAAGAGGCGAGAACAGGTAAAACACACGGAACAGCGCCGAGCTGAACGCGGCCGATGCAGAACGTGTGGGGAACCTTTTCGCTTCTGCGCGACTATAATAATTATAAAAGCGGGTTTAATATCTGCGGCGATGCTTTTGCCGGCGACTGTAGGTGGACAGGGAGGGAAAAAGGGCAAATAGGAGCGAAACGAGGCGACGAACACGAGACTCGGGAGAGGAGAGAAGGAGAGAGAGAGGAAGGAACACGGTCCAACTCTCTCGGACGCGAATCCACGCACAAGTTTCGCGTCTAAATATAATGCGAGCGAGCGTAATCTCTCTCTCTCTCTCTCTTTCTCTGTGCTCGCTTTATCTGTGTTCCTCTCGACCATCCTCCGCCTTCTCCTCGGACATGGTGGTTCGTGGCACTCTCGGCGGGCCGAGTGCACGCAGCCGCATCGTCGGTGAATACTGCACGCACACGCGACGCTGCAGTCAGCCTAGACCTAGACCCAGTGAGCTAGCCTAGACCCGCGGATATATATGGTCTGGTGGGGAGGAACAGGAAGAACAGGGAATGCGAGGGCACGCCGGGAGGGAGGACAGGGAGGACAGAGAGAGAGAGAGAGAGAGGGAGCTGTCTCTAGTACTATCGGAGAAAGTGAACGGGCATCGAGCAGAACGACCGGGCGGTTTCTCGCGTACGAAAATTTTCGTGTCACGCAATCCTCTGCGTGTCTTCCTCTCCTCCTCCTCCCCTCGATCTCTTCCCTCTTTCCAAGTTGCGTCCTCCACCCACCACTTTTCCTCTGTCTTCCGCCATACTCCGTTAACAAGCCTAGACGTAAGCCAAAGCTTATCGCTATACTGCGGATTTTTATGCAAAATAAAAGTCAATAGCATTTAATGTTTTGAAAAATCATTTGAATACGTTGAATGTGATGCAGCAGCATTTACAAATTCTTTAAACGTTCGCACTGTTTCGTATTTCATCTACTCAGTTTTGCGATAAACGCAAGAAATCCGCAGTCTGCTTATCGCACTGACCGATTCAGGAGCTCTTTCAGATCGTATAAATCTTACTAAACATCGGTTTGAATAATTATGTGACGAAGAATATTTATTTTTAATAATGCACATGGTACGCAAATAGGTGCAATTTAAATCAATAGAGACATTAAAGGAATTTGAGAAATCGACTTCGAGAGTTTTGACGTCCCAATGCGAATTCCGTGTCGCGAGAACGTTCTTCCGCCCGGAAACCGCGTCTGATCGTCGCTGCTTCCGGCGGAAGCTCGTCTGCCCTCGTTTCCCTTTCGTTTTAGTCGTCGACGGTTTCTCTTCTTTTCCCGTTCGATTGCATAATATCGTGAATCGCGAAGCGAAGAGTGGGACGCGTATAGAAACGCGGAGGCGGCTTCGCGAAAGTGGCTCGAGAACGGCTCGGACTTATTTACATTTTCGCTGCAATCGTTATCTTATTATTGTAATTATTATACCAGCCGATAAGACACTCCTTCCACCGCAAGATATATCCGTGTCAATGCCGCTGACCCAAATCTATTCGGCCCGATCGCTTTATCGACCGCGCAGCGAACCGCGCGACGATGACGGACAACGTTTTTGGCAATTGTCAGGTCCGGGTTATCTATGCTCGATAACAGAGAACAGTCCCGAAACCAACGCAAGAGAGAGAGTGCAACCGCCGTACCCGCGGAATCTTATCTGATAACGCCTTGCGTAACGCCGGAGAAGCCATTTTCTTGCGTTTCGTAACGTTCTCGAAAAACGAGGAAGAAGGAGAAACGTTGTAGTCAACGTCTTGAATCTCGGTTTTGCGAGGAGAGCTTCGGAAGACGTTGTTATTTGTTATAGTGATCGCACGGAACCTTTCTAATCGGGTTCCGTGCTCAACGAAGATCCCGTACTTGACACTTGTCCGCGATAAAGCTGTTTGCTGAGTGAGGCGTTTTGGCTGATTCGACACTGCGACAGTTAATTTAATTGAATTTCACACGGCTGATGTGAGCATACAAATAATTTCTTATTAATCGATTGTAGAATTTGCTTCTCAGCAGCAGATTCTTCTGTAAAATCAAAAGTTTCTTGATCAACTACAAGGTACTGGAATCAAATAAAACTTTGTTTCTTCTTTTAATACCAATACCAGGACAAAAGTAAAACGCTTCTACAGTTTAAAATTACAGTTACTCATTTTATAATTCATCAACTTCGTTTGCTCCAGCATCGACAAGATACGCACAATGTTTTCGTACATACTTTCCCTCCACAATCAACTGTTCTTTCTAGAATTCACGGTGTATTCGATCACGAAATAGAACTGGTCGTTCAGCATCTCTTACGCACGAGTTGGTACAGGTGGCCTGGTAATCATCGTCTTCGGTGTACCCACGGGGAAAGACGTTTCACCGTGGCGGAACGGTCGGTCGTTCGGAAAAGAGATTCGCGCGCGGAGAGATATATGTTCGCGCCGAAAATAAATCGACCGTTGCCGGGTTGGCTCAATTAAGAGCCGCGGAATCAAAGGATCGAAGTTCCAGGCCGCAAGTTTCTCTCGGCCAGGCCTAGGCTGCCTGTCTGCCGGCCAGAATTTATACAGACCGTCAGTTTTGCCGGTATTAACCTCTCCCGCCTCTAAATTCGGTATCAACCGACCATTAAACATCCCCCGAGCGGGTAGTACGTTTCGCCACGAAAATCTTCCTCTCCCTTTCGGCCCCCTTACGATCCTCTTTCTCCAGCGATCTCGTTCTTCGTCGCGGCAAGAACGACGCACACTCTCCCTCTCCCTCTGCCCTCTCTCTTTCTCTCTCTCTCTTTCCGTTTCCTCGTCCTGCAGCAAGAAGTTGCGCCCACCGAGAGTGCGCACGATGGTCACTGACCTCGCACACGTCGTGTCCGCGACGACGGAAGAGGAGTCACGCATTCTTCCCATTCGGCCGTCGTCGTCTTGACCTCTGTCCGCCTGGCGAACGAAAAGAATGCGTGCGACGACGTAGGCAGCACACGCGTTGGATTGGTCCGGGAATACACGGTCCCCTCTGTCGCCCCCCCCCTCTCCCTCCCTCTCTACACGCCCCACAGCCCCGCGTTCCGGTTCACTGGGTGTCCCGAAAGTACCGGCCCCCGACCCCTTCTTCCGGGCCAAACAGGCTCTGGGCCTTGGGACCCAATTTCGCGGTTCGAATTCCCTCCGCCGACGATTCTACTCGACCATCTACTCGATCGTTTCCGAACGGACCAAGCAACGCCTCGCTTTCATACCCTGGATCTCAGGAGGGCCCTAGGACCCAACTCTCCATTCCGCTTCAGCTTGTGCAGCGATTTGCAATATGATCCGTGCATCATCCAACGCGACATTTTTATTCTTACGAATTCTGCGAACCTTCAAGCCTAACTTGAATTTGAAGATTCTAGTTCGTAGCATTTCAAAATTCTTTGGGTCCTACGAACCAATTTCAACCTCGTTCCAACAAAATGAAAGATTCTCTCCTATGGTTCGCTTTCATCATTCTCGAGCGTTTCCTGTGACGAAGTACTTGACATTTTTATTCCTGTAATAGTCTCTGGGCCCTAGGACCCAATTCCGATCTCGCTCCAACAAGACCAGCGATTCTCGTCTGAGATTCAACGATCGTCGAACGTGTCCCTTGACGAACCCGACGTTTCTTTTCTTCCCCGAAGTGTCCGTCAGGCCCGTCTGCAAACGGCGGATAGTTTACGACTACCAAGTAGCCGCGCTAGACCAGTCTGGAGATGCAAACAGGCGCGACTGCACGCACCGCGCATTCCTAATGCAGCCTAGATGCCTCTCGGCGACGCGACGTCCCGGTTTCCGGAATCTCGGCTGGCCGTTTCGATCCGAGAAGCAGCACGGCGTGCTCGTACACCTAGAAGACCTGGAAGCGGAATAATCCCTTGCTGCGACAGCGAGAGAGGCTGCTGCAGTGGGACTTCCGGATACCCTGCATCACGGTTACAAAGAGCTCTGCCCACCGTGATACGTGCGTCAGCCGGAAACCAATAATAAGAAACCCATCGAACGATCGACGAACTTGCGAGGAAACGACGATGATACTGCTCCTACTATCCTCTCGATCAATTTCCCAACGTTACTTGCGCTCGGTAGCCTATTCAACGATTTTCCTTCCAGGGAATTTTTATTGACAAAATTTCTGTTAGAATCCAACGATAATATTGTATAAAAATAAGCAGTGGTGCGACTCCGGTCCAAGTAGTTTATGGCACCCCCACTTAAGGGACTGAAGGCTTTTCCAGAGATGAACCAGTTAGTCGTTGTCGTTTCACAGAACAGACCACATCATAGCATTGTTTACGCTACAGCATCAGTTCTACCTTGTTACAATATAGCCTTTCTTCTCTTATACACACTGGAATCCACTTTTGTAGTTTTGTTTGCATTAAGTAAGTAAAGTTATCTTATTTAACCAAATTAAAGTTCTTACAACAATTTCCAATCGTGGTATTTCGATCGTAGACAGTTATGTTAGGAATACAGAATTGGTGTATTTTTTAGAGTGGACTCCCGATGTCCCAGTTAATTGATTATTTGTTAGTAAAGTTGAAAATAGTGTACGACGGTTGGCAGAGCTCTTTGTAACCGTGATACGTGTATCAGCTGAAGACCAATAATAAAAAACCCATCGAACGATTGACGCACTTGCGAAGAAACAACCACGATACTGCTCCTACTATCCTCTCGATCAGTTTCCTAACGTTTCTTGGGCTCGGTAGCCTATTCAACGATTTTCCTTGCAGAGAATTTTTATTGACAAAATTTAAAATCGTGGTATTTCGATCGTAGACAGTTATATTAGGAATACAGTACTGCTGTATTTTTTAGAGTGGACTCCCGATGTCCCAGTTAATTGATTATTTGTTAGTAAATTGGAAAATTGTGTACGACGGTGGACAGAGCTCTTTGTAACCGTGATACGTGCGTTAGCCGGAAACGAATAATAAGAAACCCATCGAAAGATCGACGAACTAGGCGAGGAAACGACCACGATACTGCTCCTAGTATCCTCTCGATCAGTTTCCCAACGTTTCTTGGGCTCGGTAGCTTATTTAACGATTTTCCTTCCAGAGAATTTTTAGTGACAAAATTTAAAATCGTGGTATTTCGATCGTAGACAGTTATATTAGGAATACAGCACTGCTGTATTTTTTAGAGTGGACTCCCGATGTCCCAGTTAATTGATTATTTGTTACTAAATTGGAAGATTGTGAACGACGGTAACGATGGTGAACATATGAGCGACGGTATCGTCGACTGTGTTAAATAAAAACCAGCGACGTAAAAATGGAGTTGAACAATGCTGGAAATTTTTAGCGACGCGCTAGACTCGTCATTCGACCTTTTTCAGACCGAAGCTCGCTGAAAGACCGTATAAAAACTGGTCCACGATGGAATTTACCAAAAATAAATCTTTCCCCGTGTTATTCCCAGTGGCAGGCGGTCTCGATGCGATTTTTCGCTAGCATTTCCGTTCTCGGGGGCCGGTGCAGGCGGGGAACAGAGACGGAAAGTGGTTCTGGGTTAGGTGGAAGGGAGCAGAAAGCGAGGATCGGAGAGGATCGCGGTTGCCCACACGTTTGACGCGCGTTTTATAGGCAGCCAAGGTGGACGCGTAGAAAAACCACTCGGTAGAGCCCCGGGAACGTAAATCTCGTTCTTTTCGTTAGCCTCGGAACAGGCAACGACGAGACAGGACGAGATGCGCGTTCTCCTCTCTCTCTCTCTCTCTCTCCCCTTTTCTGCCGGAGCCGAACCAAATGGAGGTACACGTTCGAGGAACACAGAAAATCGCCGGGAGAAATAATGCGTTCCGCCCACGGTGTCTATTGCAATCGCGGGAACGGTTTTCGACGAGACCCAGACCCCGGATCAAAGTGCAAACTTTTACCTCGGCGTCCTTCGAAGCTTTCGGAACGCGCTAGCCACGTCGCTAGAGCCGAACCGAGTCGATTCCGTTCGAAATACTCGGCGCGTCGAGTATGCTCGTCGCGAGCCGCGAATCCTTCCGAATTCGGACAGCCTACACACTTGTAAACAGTTTCGTATTTGTCATTTTAATTGATTCGGCAGCGCCTTGCCTGAAGCATCAGCTTGTCGGTGCATAGAGTCTCTATACGTACATGTATCAAGTATATAGTTTAGATTTCCCCCTGTTTCTTAAAATTGACCCATAAAATCTCTATTTCGTATAAAATTTGTGTGGAGCATCGGATAGAATTAATTAGATCTTGTAATATTTTTAATTTTCAAGCTGTCGACGAACATTTCCTTTTTATCCTGAACTTCGAGGGCTGCTTTCACCCCGCGATGGTCGCTAGGAAAATGTACCGGTTAACCCTAAATCCATACGACGTGGTACCCGGGTACCTACTTCAAATTCCTGCAGAATCGTACGAAAAAATTACCCGTGTGGATAAGGGTTAAACAATTTGTTCGATCCGATCGAACTCTGCGTCCGGCGACTCTGCAGTTGGCAATTCTCTGGCAGTTCGACATCCGTTGACGCGAGACATAGGAACTCGTGTTCTGGCTTTCCGGGTGGAGACTGCGATACGTGCGCTTGGCTGCGAAGCGGCTCGCAATTTGAACGGGTTTCGGGGTTAAAGATAGTATCCCGAGGCAGTAGGGTAACATAATAGGCCGGGATGGGGGTCTGGGTCTAACGAGAGAAAAAGGGATCCGCAGAAGAGAGCGCGGCACCGACGACGAAGACTGCGACGACGACCACGACGACGACGACGACGACTCGACGTCGGGAGACACGCGACGGAAGGGGGGAGAGGACGCAGAAAGAACGCGAGAAATAGAGAAAGAGGGAGAGAGAAAGAGAAAAAACACTTGTAACAGAGGGGACGAGATGTCGGGTAGGGAGCGAGACGGAGAAAGATTAGACGTCGATGTGTGCGCGAGCGTGTGCAACACGGTGCATCGGACTAGCCAGTCTCGCGAATGGAGGTGGAGGAGAGAGAAGGAGGAGAAGGATAGAGTAGTTAAGTTAGTCTGTCGGTCAGTGACTGCCTGACTTTCCCGGCGCAGCTGAAGGTCAACTCTCCCCTTCTCTCGACCTCTCATCCTCATCCTCCCTCCTCTGTTGCGCCTCTCTTCTTCTTCCTCCTCTGCTGCTGCTGCTGCTGCTGCTGCTGTTCCTGCTGCTGGTGTCCATTGCACACACCACCACCCGCTGAACCGCTGCCGTTGCCTCTCTGCCCGCTACCAACTGCACACACCACCATCGCTCGCGAACGCCGTGTTTCAAACTCGTTGTCCCTTTCTCTCTCTCTCTCTTTTCGATCCGTTGTTCTCTTCGTCCAACCACCAACTCTCTCTCTCTCTCTTCCTTCTTCCTCCTAGGGACTGCTTCGCGTGTTGTATACCGCTATATACACCGACTCTGAAAACCTATATATCGGCCGGCAGGACGTACACGTGTGTACGTGTGTGTGTGTGTGCACATAGACGCGACGTCTACACGTGCACACACATCTATACTCACACCAACAGCCCGTTCCACGGCCGCTTTGTTTATGCCGTACGAACACTTTCGGTGCCTTTTCTCTTCGCACCGTGTCACTCCATCCTTCTTCCGCCGACGCCTCCTCCTTCTTTCTTCTCTCGGCTACTCCCTCGTCCTCTTCCCTCTTCGTTCCTCCTCGTCTCTCTCTCTTCCTTCCTCTTCGCTCCGCGCCACCTCCTGCCTCGCCACCCCTCCGCTCGGGTTGAGGGTCATTCGTGCACTTAGGTGCACGCGGAATTCCGCCTCGAAGTCCTGGTACGTGAGAACTCGTCTTACACCGGCGCAACGCGCGCACGCGCGCCGCGAAAAAGTTCCGGGACCAACGCGAAATACAGCCGAGACACACGCGTAAATCACGTTTTATTATTCGGCACTCTTCCACGGGCTGGCCTTGCCTCGCCGCCAGCCTGTTTAGAAGCGCTGCGATGTCTCTGCTGGCTCGCGATTCCGCGTCCTCCTCGTCGATGCTAGAAAACCGTCCTGCCGCTTTCGTTCCGGTGATACGCTGATTAGAAACGACGGAGCATCTCTGAACTCGGAAGTCGTAAAGAAATACTTTGTTTTATTCAAGACTTGAAGCTGTTTTCCCCCATTCGAAAGTCTAACGTCTAGATCTTCTACTCAGTTTGAACAATTACTTTCTTGGTTCAATGGGAAATACGTTGCTCTTTACGTTCCTGTCAAATTCTGAAAACCTGACAATGGCCTTTTTTCCACACGCCTATTGAACTAACAAATTGAACAATCCAGTTCGAGCGTCCTCATATACCTCGTGCATTATGATCGTCCGAAGAAATTGATGCACAAGGTAGCCAGAGATACGCTCCGCTACCTAGCCCAACAAGTGGAATAAAGATAACGCCGCTTCTTCGGGAAAAAAATCCCGATTCCTCGGTTCTCGTCGTTTCGCGTGGCTCAGGAAATTCTTCTGTGCCGGTTGTTTTCCGAGAGGCATCGATCTGAGTGATTCTCGAGTAGGTTGACGGACCCGAAGACTCGTCCTCGACGCGGGAATTCCGCTTGATACGTATCCCCGAGCCCGTTGTTTGCCGCGTTGATTAGCAGACGTTATCGCTGGCGACGATCTTTATTTTTCTGACGGAGTTCTCTCTTGACATCCTTCGATCGAATTCGCGGACAATATCTGCGACGATACTCGGTATCTCCGGGTGGAATAACGGTGCGTTTATTGGTACAGTGTAACTGGTCTCAAGGAAATCGTGCGATAACTCTCGCGTATCCGAAGCTCCAATTGGACGGGCATACGAGCCGGAGATAATGCCACTCGGTTTACAGGCGTCTCTCGCTGAACGCGACGGGTTCACGGCTATTAACGTCATCCGCGGGCGTATATCTATCGCGTTTTCCTCCTCGAGCTCTCTCTCTCTCTCCTTTTCTTTATTTCTTTTCATTCCTTTTTCTCTCCGTCCTCTCTTTCTCTTTAACTCGTTCTCTCTCTCTCTCTCTTTCTCTCTTTCCCTCTGACACTCCGATCGCCTGTATCAGCACTTATGTGTATTTTCGCTGCCGCGGAACAGATAAAATTAGCCCGATCGTCGCAGTCACTTTGACTTTTTACCATTGATAAACCGAGCCACTTGACCATACCGGGTGTCCGCGAGTCTCCGCGATTCGAAACTCGATTTCTCGACTGCCCTCGGTTATCCCAAACTCGATTCCGCTAAACGATTCTACGCCCCTACGTTCGAAACTCGATTGTCCAACGAAATTCTCCATCGACCGACCCCTCGTTCCCTCGGTTTTGCTGAACTGCTATGTTTTTGTTTGAAGATCTGCAGTCTAGTTTGTAATGTAACGTTTATTCAGGATCTCGATCTGACATTCCCAGTGATACTGCGTGTAATTGCGGAGGTTTCGAGCGTGAAACGATTATCCGGGTACCAACCACGCAAGGATCCGTTCTCCGCGAGGTTTCTTCCGTCGTCTTCACTTTCAGCGCAGGTCTTTTTATCCCGTCCTTCTCATCTGCGCTGCTGTTCGTACGTTCCTGGATCCTCCCCACCATCCACCAGATCATCTCCTCCCGCTTCTCTCTTTTTTTTATTTTCCCTCTCTCTCTCTTCCCCGTTGTCCGGTTTCTCCATCCCTCCTTTCTCGCTATACTTGTACTTCCGGCCGCGAGGCTAGCGCGAAATTCTCGCAAAATAAACGGGAGGCACGGCTACGCGGATAACTCTTCTTCTTTCCTCTCTCTTTCTCGCTCTCTCTCTCTCTCTCCTCTCTCCTCTATCTTCTTCTCTATACAGCCTCTCGAATCGCACTGCGTCGCACATATTTTTAACTATCGCCTCGTTACCGGCTGCTTCGCCTAAACTTCCTGCCACCGCTGTCAGGAAGAAGCGCTACGTCGAGCGAAGCCCACTTGTTCGTCGTTTCGACGAGAAACGACGGCCCGCAATGAAATAACAGTCGCATTTCGACGTTCAATGAAAAACTTCAGCAAACTCTTCCGAAAACTTCGTTTGTTGCAATTGTCAACGTGCCACACGGTTTCTCAGAATCCGTCTTTCCGCTCGCGACAGTAGAATGCATGGAATTGAACGAAAAAACCAACAAGTTGATTAACGATGTCATCGATTACTAGTAGGCTGCGAAAATTTTATACAAAATTGAAAAATGTTCTGTATCAATTGCGAGAAACGAGAGCCAGATACGCATTTGCTTGTTTCGTGAACAATTTTAAGTTAATATTGCAAGTTTGTTCCAGTACGTTGAAACGCGAGAACGTTCGCTAATAAACATTCCATTACTTTTAATCTATTCTTGGAAATGTTGTATATCTAATAACATAGTAGATTCGTCAACGCCGAAACTTATTTTAATTCGTTCTCGGAAGTACCGCGTTTGAAACGTGCACTTCGAAGTCGAAAGATAATTGCTAAATAATTTATGCTGAACAATCAAATCCATTTCAATATGTTCTCAGAACTTTTTAACATAAGAGCCGATAAGTGCGCTTAACATCGCAGCACATAATTCGAGATTCTCAGAATGCTCGAAATTAAGGGAAACGAAACATACGGGCATTGAAATAATTGCTTGATTCATTCCTCGAATCAAGAGGCTAGAAATTGTCGAAGTATTCAAGAATTCCACAATTTTCCAGACACCCCTATCAGTGTTCAGTGTTTGCAGCGAGGTTTCCAATTTCATCGTGTTTGTACAAGTGATCTGCCGAAGATCGAGCCGGATCTTTCAATGGAAAGCGTCGACGAGATCGCGGTGTATCGCGATCGTCGCCGATCTCGTAACAGTTTGGTTGGTATCGAGAGTATCCGTTGCGCAAAACGGTTCTCTCGTGAATAGAGAATCGTCATAGCGTGTTGCGCGTCCTGGTATTGCCTGTCTCTGTCTTCACTGTTCTCCTCTTCTAGTTCTATGCCTCTAGTAGAGCGGCGGCTCTATGCGTCACGGAACAGTCATGCGTACGCGATGCAACGTCGTCTCTAGCGGTCTCCCTTCGCTATACGACGTCCGTGGTATAGGTCAGTGAAGTAGTAGCTTCCCCACCACCGCTCCTAGACAACGGGTCTACGATTGACTCATCTAGCCAGTCATACGGCGCGTAAACACGATCCGCTCCAGCTGTTTCTGCGCCGCGCGCTCTTCTGCCTCTCTCTCGACGTACCTCTTCTCTCTCTCTCTTCTTCTCGACCTCCCTTTCTCTGTCTGGTTTCTATCTACCCCTATCTCCTGCTGGTCCCTCCGCCGAGCCGTCCACGAACACGGATCCCGAGAACAACGGGGCGCGTTCTCTTTATTTTTAGAGGCACCTCGAGAATTCGGTCTGCCTACAGTCCTCCCCTCGCTCTTCTCCCTCTACGATCGTTCGCATTTTTCCTATTCGTCTCTACCTCCCTCTCTCTCTCTTCTCGTTTTCCTCCTTCTCCGTTCACGAACGGCAGAAAAGCCTCGAGAAATCGCGAGGAGGAATCGTTCAACCGCCTGGCGTGCGAGCCAACAAGAGTCTCCTCCGCGGAACTACGGAGAACGACGCAACCGGCAGAATAACAGAAAGAGAGAGCGAACACACGACGGCGGCGAAGAGCCGGGACGGGGAAGTAGGAGGAGGAGGAGGAGTAGAGAGGGAGAGCAGAACGAGTTCCGATTTTAGCGCAGTCGCGGCGGCCTCCGAACGAGCGGCGCTATTATGCACTAGTAGCTTGATGGCGTCACCCGTGCAACCTTGGCTCGGGTCAGTCCTCTATCATACTGCAGCCAGAGTTCCCCTACCCCTTTTGTTTCCCATCTCCTTCTACGACTCTTTTTCCGTTCTCTCTCCTGCTCTATCTCTCTCCCCCGCGCCCGCTCTCGCTCCTCTCTCTCCTCTCGACGCCCTCTCCTCCTTCTCCTCTTCTGCCGCTGCCTCCTTCATTTGGCTCCGCTTAACCCTCTCCTCGTCTCTTCAACCCGACTGCCTCTCCTCTCCTCTCTCTCTCTCTCTGTCTTTCTCGCAGTACACACACGGCACCGGCCACACGACCAGTGGCGTACGAATACTTTCTATTTCGAGGCATCCTCCTCGAACGAGCTTCGCGGAACGCCGACCGCGATTCCGCGACCAAATTTCCGCTGTTTCTGCAAGCTATCAAACAAAGCCGAACCCCTCTCCATCGTAGCTGACCTCTTCAACCCCTAGACAAGTAGCGTAGTCGCAGCGAACCACGTAACCTGGAGGAACGAATCCGCTAGACACGCTCAGCCAAACGTAAAAATCTCTCGGTCGATCTTTACGCCCATGATCGAGACCAGACGCCGCCGTATTTTCGCGTCCATATGGGCGACCGACTCGCCCACGAACCTTGGAAACGCTTCCCCTTTTGCTCGGCACAGCCACTTCCCCATAAACCACGGTATAGGAAATGTTTGATCATTCTTTGCGTGCGAGATTGCCGTGTCGTTCGATCGAGATGCGATCCGCAAATTGATCAACCATCTTCCAACGATTTAACACGTTACTTCGTTACAATGGTTGGGATTAAATGTTTTTGTCTTCTTTATAGTACTCTAGATCGTTTTCTTTGTAATGCCTCAGTGGTTTTTCTTTTTTGCAAACTTTCTTCAAATCTTTTTTCTCGATCGCACTTGAAATGTATAATTTTATGAATTCGGCGCGTGGTTCGATGAATACACTGTTTATTGATCGAATCATGTTATGAATTCATAAATTTATTATATATTTCTTCAAATCATTTGGTTTCGTTCAATTCCAGATGAAATGGAAATGTTTCAAAGTCCCGTTGTCGAGAAGACACAATTGCTACAGGAAGTAAAGAAAGTTTATCTTACGAGAATTTCTAAGAGAACGTGGAACGGTCCAAAACAAGTTTGGAAGGATCGACAGAAACGGCGAATAAACTGTTTATTGATAGAACCATGCTCCGAATTCATATTATATATTTCTTCAAATCATTCGGTGTCGTTCAATTCCAGATGAAATGCAAATGTTTCAAAGATTTATTATATATTTCTTCAAATCCAGATGAAATGCAAATGTTTCAAAATCCCGTTGTCGAGAAGACACAATTGCTAGAGGAAGGAAATAAATTTCTTCTCACGAGAATTTCTAAGAGAACGTGGAACGGTCCAAAACAAGTTTAGAAGGATCGATCATACGCAAACAGAAACGGCAAATAAACTGTTTATTGATCGAACCATGCGCCGAAATCATAAATTTATTTTATATTTCTTCAAATCATTCGGTGTCGTTCAATTTCAGATGAAATGGAAATGTTTCAAAGATTTATTATATATTTCTTCAAATCATTCGGTGTCGTTCAATTCCAAATGTAATGCAAATGTTTCAAAGTCCCGTTGTCGTGAAGACACAATTGCTACAGGAAGTAAAGAAAGTTCATCCCACGAGAATTTCTAAGAGAACGTGGAACGGTCCAAAACAAGTTTGGAAGGATCGATCATACGCAGACAGAAACGGCGAAGCTCCGTATGCTCGGCGGTTCTGTGGACAGCTATTAATAGTTCATTGCACGGATGAACACGATGTATATGCACATATACATATACATATATATTACATATATATATATATTTAACGAAGCCCGGTTCTCGCGCGAACAACAGGGCCCAGCTATCGTCTCTTTCCGCGAGACGAACGCGCCAGTGAAGGCGAGACGAATTGGCCCGACTTCCGGTCGCATGAACGACCGACTATCGACGAGCACACATAATGCTCGGACACAATGGTCGGACGTGTCCTGGATCGAGACGCGAGGAACGGACCGCTTCGGAACAGTAGAATCATTCGTGCTTTGGTCAGACTCGACCAGAACTTCTCAACTCGGACCTCGTTCGCATGAATTAGTCTCCAACTTCTGGCTCACAGTTTATTGCATTTGTTTTAACAATTTCTGAATTCATTCAGACACCCAGATACTCGTTTACAAGTATTTGAATTCTTCTAAGAACAATTTTTCTCCTGTTCAAGATAAAATGACGAAAGTGAATCATTTGTGAGATCACAAAATGATCATTTCTGTACGGTATATAATGTTCATTCTTGCACTTTCTTGTATTCAGAATATTCATTTCTCTCCTTTACACTGATTTTCTAATTTCGAGGTAAAATGATTATGAAATAGCAGGGCTCGATAATGATATATATATATATATATATATATATATATATATATATATATATATATATATTTTAGTGAACCGTGCAAGGGTTAATCCTTGGTGTCTCGGTGTTCGTTACGATCTTAAACCGAGACAGATAAAGTGAAATTACATCCGTATCAGGCTCCGTCTTCGAGAGAATCGAACTTGAAGATTCGTTGACGCACAGTAGATAGAGTCAGCCATGAACAGACAATACCTATTAACGCCTTATCTAAAGTGCAAAAGGCTTCTTTAACGGCTGCGTTGTATCTAAAGGGAGGTTAATAGCTGTCTTTGGAGAAACGATCTTAACAAACCCCTCAAACGAAGTAACTTTATTCCGACTTATTCTCCGACGGTAGAATCACCGTGTCCACTATTATTTATAAATACTATTATAAATACAGGAACATCCTGGAAAAAAATTGCTCGAACCGGTTGCTAGTTACTGTAGCGATCGAAGGGGTTGAAAAGCACGGTGGTTCCGGTAAATGGTAGCTAATATTCCGGTCGCTTGGAAATGCAAACGACAGAGAATGAGAGAGTCGGGGACACGCGCAGACGCGTCTCGCAATTACCATCTTCGATGGGAACGCGCGTGTACCGAAGGGGTGACGAGCGAAAGGGGGCTCGAGGGTGTGCGATTCGGATCCAATCAACCCGGTAATACTAGTCGGACGCTGAATTATCCTGGATTGCCTAGCAGATTAAAAAGACTGGCCGATGCCGCCTCCCGCGGCACTAAATTTCATTCTTCCGGGGATAACGAGTCCGCTCCAGTTTCAGCGCACGAACAGGTGGAGAAAAAAGGGAATCGTAATAACCGAGCCGGGACTCAACCCCCATAATTAATCGCGCGATCATCCACGTTATCCTACGGTGCCGGTGGCGGCGACTATGGCGCCACCCGACGTGCATCGCGCGAAACCGCTCGCGCTCGATTAAAATCAACCCTCGACGGTAATTAACGTCGCATGCAAGAAACTACCTTAAATTGCAATAATTAATCCACAATCTTTTTCCGCATAGCACGGTCAAGAAATTGTTTAACACCATTTATAAAATTTCCACTTGTTTTATGTAGAACTAGCTTTTGACCGCGGCTTCGCTCGCACAGAAAACTGTTTAATGCCCTCGAAAATTTAGATTGTTTCTCCATAAAACCTTTTAACCCCCCATTCACCCCTATAGAGATTTAATTTTATGTCACGTCCCCATTTTAGATTTCAAAATTCATGCCATTTTCGTAATTAACGTCCCTAAACCTCGGTAACGATACCCATACCGATTTTTAGGCTTATTCACACCATTTTACCCCATCTGTCGAATGTAAGTTTGAATTTAATTTATAAGAAGATGATTCTTGGAAAACAACCACGTATCTAAGGGTTAAGGCTATTTGGTTTATACTTATAGTACCTCTTTATATACTACTAAATAAAATATTTCTTATACAAACGTTGCAACCCCTTTTCACCCCCTTAGGGGTTGAATTTTGTAAAATGGTGAAATAGGTGTTTGATTAATTATATCAAAGAGCATTAAGATCAAGTTTCAAGCAAATCGGATCGCGAACAAAATATTCCTCATACAAACGTTGCAACCCCTTTTCACCCCCTTAGGGGTTGAATTTCGAAATATACCGTCCTTATCCCTTGTATAGATCATAAAGGAAACCTCTGTGCAAAATTTCAGCTTTCTAGGTCCAAGGGTTTAGCCTGGCCGTTGATAGTTGAATAAGTCAGGACATCATTTTTATATAATAGAGATCACCCTATTTTTCAAAATGTTGTATATAATAATAGTATCATCTAACAGTATAGTATCTGAAACGAATCAACCGTTAGGATAAGGGAGAGCGAGCTAAGCAAAGAAGAAATCTTGTAAAAACAGTTTTCCTCGTTTCCAACGTTTCTTGCTTGTTCGCGTAGGCCAACGAGCAAAAAGTGACCGTATGATATGTGGCCTGGATATTAACACCCGAAGAAAAACCACTGTGCGGGGCCCTATAACGCTTAATCAACGGCCCCGATTGCTCCCTTATCCCCGTAGACAGAATGCCTTTAACCTGTTTATCGAGTTCACCCGTCGCTTTTATAGTCAACCGTACGTCTCGATAACTCTTTTGTTTTTGCTCGCCCGCATGTCTGAATCTAATTGCATAATTATGTCCGCGGCACTCCGCGCTAACTACTGTTTATGTACACTCGGTGTAAATCAACGGGGGATCGTTTTCTCTTCTTTAACGACATCAAGTGCGCGTACCTTAACGCGTATCTTAACGGATCAAATATAAAATGAACAGTAACATCTTTATTTCAACTGCAAAAATATTGAATTTGGTGTCGTAATAAGCCACTTCTTGGGGACAAGTATGGAAACCTAGATCATTTGACAAGGGATTGCAGGATAATGGGGGAAATGATCAGGCTCGAGGATGTAGTGAGCGGGAGAAAAGATAGAAAGGTTGAAGAGTGGTTGGAAAAGTTGAGGAAAAAAAGAGAAAAGAGAGCATAAATAAACCAAAGAGAATAGCAAACAAAAAATGCAAAAATTAGGGAATGGGGAGGGAAGCAATAAGTACAGAATTAATCGGGTTAGTGATAATTAGGGTACTAAAAGAGTAGAACAGTATAGGAATGTGTGAGATATAGAAATGAATGAGAGAAGGAATGAACGAATGTGTGAAATAAGATAGTTTCGTATAAATAGGTTAATGTAAACCAAGTCCAATTTTCTTAGCTGTAAGGCTGAAAATAAAGCAATATCTAATCTGATATAACAAGCCACTTCTTGTAACCGGATTGCGGTTTAAGATGCGTAATCCGGAACCGCTCGTCTAGAGTTAGGTTTATTATCGATTAGAATCCCTGCCAGCAGCGAGCTAATCAATTCCTGTTTGTTTGTCCACAGTGTCCGAGAGCTACAGCAGTTACGTGAACTCTATGTACGCCAGTGGCGGCCAGTTTGCAACCCCGTGCACCCCGAGTCCACCTCGAGGCCACGGTGGTGTTCCAACGAGCGTGATCCAGGCAGCGACCAGCTCGGTGTCCGACGATTTGTACCTGCTGGAGCTGGGATTTCCACCCCGGTCGAAGAAGAACAAGCTGAAGAAGCCCCGGCAAGGTGACGGCGCCGCTGTGAAGAGGAAATCCCGCGAGGGCTCGACCACCTATCTGTGGGAGTTCCTGTTGAAGCTGCTCCAGGACAGGGAGTACTGTCCGCGATACATCAAGTGGACGAACCGCGAGCGGGGCGTGTTCAAGCTCGTCGACAGCAAAGCGGTGTCACGGCTGTGGGGTCTGCACAAGAACAAGCCGGACATGAACTACGAGACGATGGGCCGTGCGTTGCGTTATTATTATCAACGCGGAATCCTGGCGAAGGTCGACGGACAGAGGCTGGTCTATCAGTTCGTGGACGTGCCGAAGGACATCATCGAGATCGACTGCACCGGCGCGTGAGAATGGGCCCCGGAAGGTCCGAGGGAGCACGACAGGGCACGGCCAGCCCGCGACAAGGCCCGTACGGGCGTTCGCACGGCGATCAAGAGCAAGATCAAGATCATCATCGGGACGCCGGCGAATGGCTTTTCCTGCCACGATGCGCCGACATGGCACACCCCTCAAACGATCTAAACGATCGTATTAATCCGATGCCCTCTCTCTCTCTGACTTCGTTTGTTCCTTGTATAATATTATATATATAATATATATATATATATAAAAATATAAAACGAACTTATAGAGATACATGTATCAATATATACATACAGAGGCGCGAGAGCTTGATTCTTCGACGATCAGCGACCCAAGGTCACAGCCTCGGAAGCACGCTCTCCAAGGCTGCCGACGAATTTCGTCCTCCTTCTTGGTCTTTCTTTTATTGTTTTCTCTTTTCTTTTCCTTTATTTTTTTTTTTTAATTTGTTACTTCTTGACGTTAAACACGTCGATGGTAATCGTACTAAGCTTTACAACGTGGAGAACGGTTTGCGGGTATGCGTCCAGTCGTCGTCCGCGAGTCGCGGCGATTTGCTCCGTGTCTTTCAGAAGACTTCTGCCCTGATTTTCGAACCCTTCGCAACGTCGGTAATTTTCAACGCGATCTGTTAATCACGGAAAAATTACGAACGACGAATAGTTTTTGATTGTAATACGGTCCGAGAAAAGGCGCACGCTTAGTTTTCTAAATTACAAAAGAAAGATCAAAGGGTTCGAGCAGGGCGGAAGGTTTTCTTCATTCGAAACTGTCATGTTGAAAACGATGATGGATAGAACGATATTATATTCGACGATAAAAACGTAAATCGTAAGTATTAATTAATATAATTGCTAAAGTTTTTTTTTTATATATTTAAAGTGTCGAAGTGCGGCAGGACTCGCGGGACGACTCGATACATATGTGATAGGTGTGTACATGTATAGATATGTATGTATGTGCGTGAGCAACGGTCGGGCTCGTTGAAATTTGTACAAAATTTAGATTCTTGCGGACGAATGAAAGGCGAGAGGGAAGATGCGTGCGGTAAACGACGCGCGGCGCGAGCCGCCTGTCGTCGTTAGGTGTATTTTCAAATCAAGGGAGAGAAAAAGATGAATCTAGTACGGACAAATTTACTTAAACGTATGTAAACGTATAGTCGGAGACGTGTAGGCGGTGACAATTGTACATTCGAGAGCGCGATAAATTATTTATTGTATATTAGACGGTTATATATGTTACCTAGAGACAACAAAAAGGAAAAATAACGGGAGGGATTTTTGTTATGCAACGCG
Organism: Lasioglossum morio; assembly: GCA_916610235.2. Lineage (NCBI taxonomy): Eukaryota > Metazoa > Arthropoda > Insecta > Hymenoptera > Halictidae > Lasioglossum > Lasioglossum morio. Next base: position 3,821,912 of record OU744323.1, read on the forward strand.
TCGTCGAGCGGGAAACACGAGGGACAGAGGAGACCAGAAACACGCAAACTCACACAAAAACACACACACACACACACACGTACATCGACTCACATACGCAAGGACTCGACGTGAAAAAAAGTTCACAAACGTACGAATTAAATAGTGACATGAAAGAAAAAGAAATGAAACGAAACGAGGGCTGTGAAAAGATTCGGACAAGAAGGATCGGACAGATAAAAAAAGAAAGAACGTGTGTAACAAGTTTCGCGGAACAAGCTCAGGGAGGAGAAAACAGAGACGGACGTGCCGAGACACATACAAACACACACACACACACACACGAACACATGTACAGACACATAAGACACGTTCACGCTCACACCCATACACACTATATTTTTTTAAATATAAGCGAAAAGGGCGACTCTTCTATTCGAGCTGAGGGTTCAACAACGTAAGGTGCTGGCTATACACACGAGGTCCAAGAATGTTATTTAGCAAGCTAGTGTTACTAATTCATAAAAAAAAGATTATTGAAACAGACATTATATATCTCTGTATATACAATAAAAGTACACCATTAGTATATATATTATTGAATATTATATATATATATATATTATATGAATATATATTGTATGTTATGTAGTAAATGGAGCGAGTTAATGTGTCTCTATGAGATTTTCTTTTACGTCACGTCGAGAGAACGTAGCACACGCGTTCAGTCGTTCACGTCGCGACGTCTCCACTCTGTTGTCCGCGAGTCGTGACTCGCCTAATCTTTCCTTGTTTTTTTTTATACCTCGACGCTGGGACCGTTGTGGTCCCAGCGTCCTCTAACGCACACCGTTGTTAAGCTAGAATGATCGGAGACGTCGCGTCCGGCCCATTCGTGCCTTTTCTGGCGAACAAAGAGACACCACACGTTTGTAATACCTCGAATCATCCGGCGAAACCATCATTGCACGATCACTGTAAAGCGCGACGAACTGGTGCGAATGGGTCGGCTGGGACCCGTCGGTCGGGCAGCGTGTTTGTTTCTGAGTGTAACGCGACCGGACCGTTTGCCTCGGCGAGAGAAATAAATTCCGTGTCCCCTTTTTTGTCCGTTCTTCGTCCCCTGAGATGTATGAGGTAAACGATAGCGAGTGTTGACGACTGCGAGCGATATACATCCAACGTGTATGCGTACAACTGCCAAATATTAATTATCATCGGTTCTTTTTGTCGAAGTGGAGTTAATTCAGCTCAGCGGTGGATCCGTCCGGTCGCGTTACCCGAACGCGTGCTACCCCACCCGAAAAAAAAAACTTTTATATATTATCGTGGGGCGTTCGAGCACGATAAGTTAGAGTGAAATTTAATTTATTTCACGCCCCACCGTCCCATTGAAATCTTTGATCACACACACACCCCTCCCCGCCCTCCCACTGAGAACGTGACGTGCGAGTGCAAGCGTATCCTATGTAGATCGTAAGTTTTTGTACATAAAAGATTCGTTGAAGAGTATACTTAGGGAGAACATTACGCTGGTTAACGTTCGTGAAACTGTGGAAGTAATTACAAAAGAGAAATAGGAGAGCAAGAGAGGTAGCGAAAGATTGCGCGCGCGCGAGAGAAAGAGAGAGAATACGAGTAGCGAGAAAGATGAGAGAGAGCCAAGTGATAGAGTTTTTTTTTTTTCGTCGCGAAGAGGACAACAGTTCTTCTTGACGATCAACCTCCAAAACAAAAGAGTAACATTTTTTCGTAGCGGACGAAAGGACACAGACAGTGAAAAACGAAAATCATAGTTGATAATGATATAAGAGCGAGGACGAATATTATTATAAACGTTGGACGTAGAGAGAAACAAAACAAATAGAAGCGAAGAAGATGATAAAAAAAAACGATCAAGTGCTGCCAATAATGCCTGTAAACGGTCCCGTGCATTTTCTGCCCCCCAACCCCCGAAATTTTTGACGACGGAAACGTAGGATGCGTGTTATACATATATATTATAATATATCGATGCAGAGTTTCGAGTTCAAATTGATGATTACAAACGTTGTTAGTGTCCGTGGAAATGCGTCGGGACGCCAGACATACCGATGATACAAAGCGAATTGCCTTCTCGTAATTAACAAATGACGTGTTGCCTTCTAACAAAGAAAAAACATATTAAAAGATGAAGTTCTAGCAATTTGTATCATAATGGATAAACAAAAAAAAAAAGAGATAATACCATCGACTTTGTCCAGAGTACTTAAGGGATCCTCACGTAGCCACCAATCCCCACTTCCCCCAAGTAACACCCCCCATTACCTCCCGCCCCTCCTCGTCAGCATAGAATTTTGTAATATTTGTCGCGAGTAACGAACAAACGGAAAATACAGAGAAAATTTTCGTAACAAAAAAAAAGAAAGATAGACGAGGAAGTGTAAAAGTACGACGAGAGAGATATTCAGAAACAATTTTTGGTACACGAAGAATTTTTTCATATCGCACTCTTTGCATACGCGTATCGGTCGAAAGATATATTATTATTACAAAGAAGAAAATATGTAAGATATAAAACAGTGAGAGAGAAAGAATTCGCGAGAGTAAGCGGGAGAGAAAGACACAGAGCGAGAGAGATCGAGAATGAGAGAGATAGAGAGAGTGTGTGCGCGAGCGTGTGCGTGTGTGCGTGAGAGAGATAGACACACAAGGAAATACATCAGAGTACAATGGACAAAAAAGCAAGTACCTATGAATAGTATCACTTCTATACACGATAACATCCACTTATAAACAATGAACGATGACACTACAACAAGAAATCATCCTATTTTTAGGTGAATTAAATTTACATATTACATTACGATTGACTACGCTACAAGATATTTTAACAGATAAGACTTTACCGTAATAGGGATAAATCTATGATTATTTACTTGTAAAATAATTACGAAGACACGATGGATTGACGTAAGGAACTCTAATGTAACGTTCTGTGATTCGTTGTTTGTAGGTGAAATTTAATAAAAGATTACCGTATCATAAACACCGACCTTTTATTATAAACCTGACATAATCGAATGACCTGTTTTATATTCCACAATTATTATTATTAAAAATCATGGAAAATAAGGAATGAATTCGTTGAAGCATCCATAATCAAAGTTATAATCTATCTGAATTTTGCGCTTATGAATAGACAGCGGATTTTATTATATTAGGTATTATTTAAAACTGTCAAAACATTAGAAGAATTTAAAAGTACTAATAAAGATAATAAATGTCTATTTCACTCCAGTTTGTTGCAATTCAGGTCGAACATTATTATTTTGCTGAGAGAAAGAGGGAAGTAAGTATATTCACTATAGAAGACCATTTACAAAAATTCAATAAGACTTACCTTTGAAAGAAAGCATTTTTTTGAGGAAAAAGAAATGTAGAATTTCATTTAAAGTAAGTAAAGTAATGCATCAGCATTGTAAATAGAAGATAAAAATCTCAGATAAGACCCAGTTATCGCTGGTTAAGCTGCTCTCTGGGTTCAGTAAGTTCCTAATAAAGATGATTACACAGCGGTGATGTAACGTTTAAATATAAGTCAATTTGATAAAGCGCGCCATTTACGAGCGCGTCCGATTGGCCAGGCGTTTCGTCGTTCAGCCAATCAGAGGTAGGGATCGAGGGAAAAGTGTTCCTTCCGCTTACGCTACACGTAAGTCGGCCACAGTCAGTATCGAACCACGAAACGGTGAAGTGTTACAGTGCCGTTAACTTCCAGGAAATAGTGCGAGGTATGTGTCATTATTTTGTTTATTCGAATAGAAATAATGGGAACGGTGATAGCAGAAGTTGAGAATCCTTCGAAAACATTGGAGAAAGTTATCGTGTTAAGGTTGTAATTATCGATTTCACAGCGAACGAGTTTGCCACACCCCGTGGCCATTTTGGGTGTAAGTGACTGTTCCACGATTATCGGGCTGTGAAGAGAAAAGCCCAAGATGGATCAGATCACGCCGAAGGAGGTGAAGATCCTGGAGAATCCAGAGGACATCCAGGAGAGGAGAGAACAGGTTTTGGGTCGGTACGCGAATTTCAAATCGGAAGCTCGGAACAAGAGGGACAAGCTCGAGGACTCCCGTCGCTTTCAAGTATGTATTTTAATTGTCTGATCTTCTGACATCTCTTTCTTGCATTTTTTAACGAAATTTGTGTTTTGACAGTATTTCAAGCGAGATGCGGACGAACTCGAAGGATGGATCTACGAGAAGCTACAAGCCGCCTCGGACGAGAGCTACAAGGATCCAACTAATCTTCAGGCGAAGATTCAGAAACATCAGGCATTCGAGGCAGAAGTAGCTGCTCATTCTAATGCTATCGTATCGCTGGACAATACAGGCTCGGAGATGATAGCGCAGCACCACTTTGCTAGCGATGTGATTCGCAAGAGATTAGGTACATTACTGTGTTACGTTCTGTACATCAAAATTCTTCCCTGGTGCTGCTTTGTAATCCTAATTAGAGTTTCAATGGTACTAACAAATTATATTACGTTTCCACAGAGGAACTCCATCGCCTCTGGGAGCTGCTGCTCACCCGGCTAGCGGACAAGGGGCTGAAGCTGCAGCAGGCTTTGGTATTGGTACAATTCATCAGGCACTGCGACGAAGTGATGTTTTGGATTCACGATAAAGAAGCGTTCGTGACGACCGACGAGTTTGGACACGACTTGGAGCACGTCGAAGTGCTCCAGAGGAAATTTGATGAATTCCAAAAGGATATGGCTAGCCAGGAATACAGAGTAACAGAGGTGAACGAGCTGGCGGACAAGCTTCTTTTGGACGGACACCCCGAGCGTGACACTATTCTACGCAGGAAGGAGGAACTAAACGAATCCTGGCAAAGACTGAAGCAGCTTGCCGTTCTCAGACAGGAGAAGCTTTTCGGCGCGCACGAGATCCAACGATTCAATCGCGACGCAGACGAAACAATGGCTTGGATAGCTGAGAAGGACGTCGTGCTGTCTTCCGATGACTTCGGTCGGGACCTTGCGAGCGTGCAGACGCTGCAGAGGAAACACGAGGGTATAGAACGCGATTTGGCAGCGCTGGAGGACAAGGTATACTCCCTGGGAACAGAAGCCGATCGTCTAGCAGCTATTCATCAGGCAGACCATTCGAAGCAGATTCAAGCTAAGCGCGCGGAGATCTTGCAGTCATGGGAGAGCCTCACGGCGAAGGCGAAGGAGAGGCGTCTGAAGTTGGATGAGTCTTACTACTTGCACAGATTCTTAGCCGACTACAGAGATCTAGTATCTTGGATGAACGACATGAAAGCGATTATATCTGCGGACGAGCTGGCTAAGGATGTGGCAGGCGCGGAGGCCCTCGTCGACAGACATCAGGAACACAAGGGCGAGATCGACGCTAGAGCTGACAGCTTCGACGCTACCACGTTAGCCGGCAACAACCTTCTAGAGAAGAAACACTACGCTGCCGAAGAAGTAGCTAAAAAGCTGAATTCTCTAGCAGAGGATAAGCAGTCCCTACTGAGTCTTTGGGAGAAGAGGAAGATCCTGTACGAGCAGTGCGTGGATCTACAATTATTCTACAGAGACACGGAACAGGCGGACGCATGGATGGCAAAGCAAGAAGCATTCCTCGCGAACGAGGACTTGGGCGATTCCCTCGACAGCGTGGAGGCATTGATCAAGAAACACGAGGACTTTGACAAGTCCCTCGCCGCCCAGGAAGACAAGATCAAGATCCTGGACGAGTTCGCTGGCAAACTGATAGAGGGGGAACACTATGCGGCAGACGATGTAGCGCAGAGACGTCAGTCGCTCTTGGAGAGACGCGCCGTACTTTTAGAAAAGTCTGCTCAGAGGAGACGTCGGCTAGAGGACGCGTACAAGCTGCAGCAGTTCGAGCGCGACTGCGACGAGACCAAGGGCTGGGTGAACGAGAAACTGAAGTTTGCTACAGACGATAGCTATCTGGATCCTACGAATTTGAACGGCAAGGTGCAGAAGCATCAGAACTTTGAGCAAGAGTTGAACGCGAACAGAACTCGCATGGAGGAGATGGTAGCGACCGGACAAGAGCTGATCAACGGTAGCCACTATGCCAGTGATCGAATCGGCACGCGCACCGATGAGATCATGAGACTGTGGGAATGCCTGACCCAGGCTACCGCGAAGAAAGGAGCGAAACTGCAGGAGGCTTCTCAGCAGCAACAGTTCAACCGTACCGTCGAGGATATCGAGTTGTGGTTGTCGGAGGTCGAGGGTCAGTTGATGTCGGAGGACTACGGCAAGGACCTGACTAGCGTGCAGAACCTTCAGAAGAAGCACGCCTTGTTGGAGGCCGACGTGGGATCGCACTCTGACAGGATCGACAGCATCGCATCGGCGGCGGAACAGTTCGTGAAATCGGGTCACTTCGACGCCAACAACATCAAAGTCAAGCAGGACCAGTTGCAGTCCCGATACAGTGCTCTGCAGCGGCCAATGAGCGTTCGCAAGCAACGGCTGCTCGACTCTTTGCAGGTGCAACAGCTGTTCAGAGACATCGAAGACGAGGAAGCTTGGATCCGCGAGAAGGAGCCAGTCGCGGCGTCCACCAACCGTGGTCGCGATCTGATCGGCGTGCAGAACTTGCAGAAGAAACACCAGGCTGTTCTGGCCGAGATCAATAACCACGAGCCACGCGTCGCGGCTGTTTGCCAAGCTGGAGCAACGATGTTGCAGGAGAGTCATTTCGCCGCTGAGGAGATCAGTCAACGACTGGCAGCACTGGACGAGCACTGGGGACAGCTGAAGGAGAAGGCTCGACAGCGTAAGACTGATCTGGACGATTCTCTTCAGGCTCATCAGTACTTCGCAGACGCGAACGAAGCCGAGTCTTGGATGAAGGAGAAGAGACCGATCGTGATGAACGCAGACTATGGGAAGGACGAGGATAGCTCCGAAGCTTTACTGAAGAAACACGAAGCGTTGGTCAGCGACTTGGAGGCTTTCGCGAGCACCATAGCCGCGCTGAAGGAGCAGGCTCAGTCGTGTCGTCAGCAGGAGACTCCTACGATCGACATCACCGGGAAGGAGTGCGTCGTCGCTCTCTACGACTACACCGAGAAATCGCCGAGAGAGGTTTCCATGAAGAAGGGCGACACTCTGACGCTGCTCAATTCGAACAACAAGGATTGGTGGAAGGTCGAGGTCAACGATCGTCAAGGTTTCGTTCCAGCCGCTTACGTGAAGAGGGTGGAGCCGGAGGCTGGTCTCAGCGCTTCGCAACAGAACTTGGCTAGAGAGCAGAGCTCCATCGCGGCCAGACAAGCGCAGATCGAAGGCCAGTACGACGATCTTCTGAGACTGGCGCGTGAGAGACAGAACAAGCTGAACGAAACCGCGAAGGCTTACGTGCTCGTCAGAGAGGCTGCGGAGCTGGCTACTTGGATCAAGGATAAGGAGAATCATGCTCAAGTTCAGGACGTCGGTGAAGATCTGGAGCAAGTCGAGGTGATGCAAAAGAAATTCGACGATTTCCAGGCAGACTTGAAGGCGAACGAGGTGCGATTGGCTGAGATGAACGAGATCGCTGTTCAATTGATGAGCTTGGGACAGACGGAGGCGGCGCTGAAGATCCAGACACAGATCCAAGATCTCAACGAGAAGTGGACCAGCCTGCAGACTCTCACGGCAGAGCGAGCGAGCCAGTTGGGCTCGGCTCACGAAGTGCAACGATTCCATCGTGATGTTGACGAGACCAAGGATTGGATCCGTGAGAAGGACGCTGCTTTGAACAACGACGATCTTGGTAAAGATCTGCGCAGCGTTCAGGCCTTGCAGCGCAAGCACGAAGGTCTCGAGAGAGACCTGGCGGCGTTGGGAGATAAGATCAAGCAGCTGGACGAGACTGCCAATCGTCTGATGCAGTCTCATCCAGAGACTGCCGAGCAAACCTACGCGAAACAGAAAGAGATTAACGAAGAATGGACCCAGCTGACTGCGAAAGCCAACAGCAGAAAGGAGAAGCTGTTGGACTCTTACGATCTCCAACGATTCCTCAGCGATTACAGAGATCTGATGGCTTGGATTAATTCTATGATGGGACTGGTCGCCACGGAAGAACTCGCTTCAGACTCCACCGGCGCCGAAGCTCTTCTGGACCGTCATCAGGTATGCTTTGATTAATATCCAACAACTCGAGGATTATAGAATCACTATATCGTAATCTAAATTATAGAATCACAGGGCAGAGATAGACGCACGATACGGCGTACTTCCAGAGGTACCAAAGCGTTTCAGCATGAATCGAACATTGTGCGACTTTGCCTCTGAGTATATTCGTATGATTAATCAGTTGACAGAGGTTTTTCACAGTTGTTGTTGGCGAACCGTCCTCGTTGATCCTCGTACGCTCCTCGGGTCAAAGTGCACTCATTTTCCGTTCCAGATACTGTGCAATCGTGTTCTAATTTGATACATTAATCAATTAATTTCGAATATAAGATTGCGATTAAAACATAGTTGGTCGAATTAACAATGTTGTTCATTTGGATACAATAAGGCTACCAAGGAATCTAGATAAAATACTATTAGAAATATGTTTGAAAAGATTGACTTGATACTGTTTATACTGAATCAAAGATTGTCATCTGTAGAATCATCGAAACTATCCGTCGTGTGCTAAAATGTAAAATGAAAATGGGTGAAAAGTACAGGTGAATCTTTCGTGCAACTGTTTAAGAGGAGTGAAACGAGGTTTGAAAAGAGTACAGATTCGCAGATCGATGTTTTGTAATGGAGACACGCCTATTAACACATTGAACGATTCTACGTGTGCTTCTCATAGTGCGACCGCTGCCTTTACGCTGCTTATCGTAGTATCTATTGTCGAGTGGGTTGATACATATGCGCAACATGAGTGTGAACATCCGTTGGTTTCCGTGGCGGACTGTCTTAAACCGTTGTTTCTTGTGTTGTAGGAACATCGAATTGAGATCGATGCCAGAGCGGGTACCTTCCAGGCGTTCGAGCTTTTCGGCCAGCAGCTTTTGCAGTCGAGCCACTATGCGAGCGTGGAGATCCAAGAGAAGTTGGAGTCGATGGCTGAAGCTAGACAAGAGCTGGAGAAGGCCTGGATTCAGAGACGTATGCAACTCGACCAGAATCTGGAGCTGCAGCTGTTCTGCAGAGACTGCGAGCAGGCTGAGAACTGGATGAGCGCTCGGGAAGCTTTCCTGAGCAGTGCGGACACGGTGGATAGCAGCGATAACGTCGAGGCTCTGATAAAGAAACACGAGGACTTTGACAAAGCGATCAAGTCCCACGAGGATAAAATCGCCACTCTGCAGACGCTGGCGGATCAATTGATAGCTGCGGAGCATTATGCTGCGAAGCCGATCGACGAGAGACGTTGCCAGGTCCTGGACCGTTGGAGGCACCTCAAGGACGCTTTGATCGAGAAGCGTTCGAAGTTGGGAGAGTCGCAGACCCTGCAACAATTCTCGCGGGACGCCGATGAGATGGAGAATTGGATCGCCGAAAAACTGCAGTTGGCCACCGAAGAGAACTACAAAGATCCCGCGAATATCCAATCGAAGCACCAGAAGCATCAAGCGTTCGAAGCGGAGTTGGCTGCGAACGCAGATAGGATCCAATCGGTGCTCGCCATGGGAGGCAATTTGATAGAGAAGCATCAGTGCGCAGGTTCTGAGGACGCTGTTCAAAAGAGACTGGCCTCGATCGCCGATCAGTGGGAGTACCTCACGCAGAAGACCACCGAGAAGTCCATGAAGCTGAAGGAGGCTAACAAGCAGCGTACTTACATAGCTGCAGTCAAGGATCTCGACTTCTGGCTCGGCGAAGTGGAAAGTCTGCTGACGTCCGAGGACGCAGGCAAAGATCTGGCTTCGGTGCAGAACCTGATGAAGAAACACCAGCTGGTGGAAGCGGATATCTTGGCTCACGAGGAGAGGATCAAGGACATGAACGCCCAGGCGGATTCGCTGATAGAGAGCGGCCAGTTCGACGCGGCTGGCATTCAAGAGAAACGACAGAGTATAAACGAGCGCTACGAAAGAATCCGCAACTTGGCTGCTCATAGGCAAGCCAGGCTGAACGAAGCCAACACCTTGCATCAGTTCTTCAGGGACATCGCCGACGAGGAATCCTGGATCAAGGAGAAGAAACTGCTGGTCGGTTCGGACGACTATGGTCGCGACTTAACTGGCGTTCAGAACTTGAAGAAGAAGCACAAGAGACTTGAAGCGGAGCTAGGCAGTCACGAGCCTGCTATCCAAGCTGTTCAGGAGGCCGGGGAAAAACTGATGGATGTTTCCAATTTGGGCGTACCCGAGATAGAACAACGTTTGAAGTTGTTGAATCAAGCGTGGGCGGAATTGAAGCAGTTGGCCGCCAATAGAGGACAGAAGTTAGACGAATCGCTGACTTATCAGCAGTTCTTGGCCAAGGTCGAAGAGGAGGAGGCTTGGATCACGGAGAAGCAGCAGCTATTGTCTGTTGAGGATTACGGAGACACCATGGCCGCGGTTCAGGGTCTGCTGAAAAAGCACGACGCGTTCGAAACCGATTTCGCTGTTCACGGAGACCGTTGCAAAGGTATTTGCGAAGCTGGCGAGGCTTTGATCAAGGCTGGCAACCATCGAGGAGACGCCATAGCTCAGAGATGCGCTCAGCTGCGTAACAAGCTCGAACAGCTTGGTGCTCTTGCTGCTAGAAGGAAGACCAGGCTCAACGACAACTCCGCGTACTTGCAGTTTATGTGGAAGGCCGACGTCGTGGAGTCCTGGATCGCTGATAAAGAGACTCACGTCCGCTCCGAGGAGTTTGGTCGAGATCTGTCCACCGTCCAGACGCTGCTTACGAAGCAGGAGACGTTCGACGCGGGTCTGCACGCGTTCGAACACGAGGGCATTCAGAACATCACTTCGCTGAAGGAGATGCTGGTGAAGTCTGGACACGACCAGACTCCTAACATCCAGAAACGCCACGCGGATGTAATCGCTCGCTGGCAGAAGCTTCTGGCCGACTCCGACGCCAGGAAGCAACGTCTGCTTAGAATGCAGGAACAGTTCAGGCAAATCGAAGAGCTGTATCTGACATTTGCCAAGAAGGCGTCTGCTTTCAACTCGTGGTTCGAAAACGCTGAAGAGGATCTGACCGATCCTGTCCGCTGCAACAGCATCGAGGAGATCCGTGCTCTGAGAGAGGCTCACGCACAGTTCCAGGCTAGCTTGTCCTCCGCAGAAGCTGACTTCGAAGCCCTAGCTGCTCTGGACAGGCAGATCAAGAGCTTCAACGTCGGCCCCAACCCGTACACCTGGTTCACCATGGAGGCGTTGGAGGACACATGGAGGAACCTGCAGAAGATCATTAAGGAGCGCGACGTGGAGCTTGCGAAAGAAGCCACACGCCAAGAGGAGAACGATAAGCTGCGCAAGGAGTTTGCTAAGCATGCCAACGCGTTCCATCAATGGTTGGCTGAAACTAGAACGTCCATGATGGAAGGATCGGGATCGCTGGAGCAACAACTAGAAGCTACGAAGAGGAAGACTCAAGAAGTCCGCGCACGTCGACAGGATTTGAAGAAGATAGAAGATCTGGGCGCCATTCTAGAGGAACACTTGATCTTGGACAATCGGTATACAGAGCACAGCACCGTGGGATTGGCGCAGCAATGGGACCAGTTGGATCAATTGGGAATGCGCATGCAACACAACTTGGAACAGCAGATACAGGCACGAAACCAGTCCGGAGTCTCCGAAGACGCTCTCAAAGAGTTCTCCATGATGTTCAAGCACTTCGACAAGGACAAGAGTGGACGTTTGAACCACCAAGAGTTCAAGTCCTGTCTTAGAGCGCTTGGATATGATCTGCCTATGGTGGAGGAAGGACAACCGGATCCGGAATTCGAAAACATTCTTGGTTAGTGTTTATTTTAATTCGCCTATCAACAGTTTATTCATTTTAATATGTTCCTTAATATATTTTTTCGTTTATTTTGCAGATATCGTGGATCCTAACAGAGACGGTTACGTGTCGTTGCAAGAGTACATGGCGTTCATGATCAGCAAGGAAACCGAGAACGTCCAAAGTTCCGAGGAGATTGAGAACGCTTTCCGCGCGATCACTGCCGCAGATCGGCCATACGTTACGAAGGAAGAACTGTACGCTGTAAGTATATCTAAAAGCTAGGTAGTTTATTTTATTTTTAAGTTTAACGTCTATTATTTCCTAATCATATATTTTTTTCTAGAATCTCACCAAAGAAATGGCCGATTACTGCGTCGCCCGCATGAAGCCGTACGTCGATCCGAAGACAGAACGACCAATCACAGGGGCATTAGATTATATCGAGTTTACTCATACTCTTTTCCAAAATTAATTCCAGCTAATATATAAATTATTCTCTTTTTAATACAACGACTATAAATTAAACGATAGCAGCAGAAACGTAAGAAGCTTCTTTGTTTTTATTAAACACCTCGCTAACTTTCACGGAACGTATATGTAATCGTACTTGAATATTACGCTTGGCATCGTGTTAATCTTGATTTTATTTGCAGCACGCGTTACGCGACTTGGTCTTTGTATCGGTATACGAAATAAATTATGCATTTTAAGTAGAAACTTCAAAGGATTTAATTACAAATTAATTACAATTTAACAAGTCGATTTGGGATACGTGTTATTTAGATTTCGATACGAATCTGTTCAATACTCCATAATCCTTCTTCGGCTGTGGTTTCTGTTCCACTTCCGGTCGTATGTCTGCCTTCCGCATAGTGGCAATGTGTTCCTGAAACGATTAACATTTAGTATTTGCAACACGCGTGTAATCGATAGTAATACACCACTTACTCTTCGGCTCAAGTCCTTCAGAATGTTCTTCGTCTTGATCACCTTAGCTGTTCCACCCTTTCCTTTAGCTTTCGTTCTACGCGGATTGAAGTCCACGTCTTTCGGTTTCAGATACTGCGAATAAAATGCAATAATAATTTGTTGCATCGTTTCGATAATTGTCATCAATGTACAGTTTGGTTAACACTCACCAAGACTTTCTTCTTTGCCTCTACTTTGTCCTTCAAACTAGGCACGTCCACCTCTAGTATAGCAACTGGGTCCAAAGTGATCATCTCGGGCTGTATCTTATCTAGGAGAGCTTTCACTTCAGCTTCGCGTCTTTGAACCTTGGTCTGGAACGGATTAGCTTCCAGAGCATCGTAATTAGCTTCCCCACTTCCGGGTACCAGAAGAGAGGAAAATCCTCGCTCTGTACCGACGCCTAGCACATCCTCGAATGGACAGAACTGCATACTCGACACTGTCGAATCCGCTCTGTGCCGCAAATACGGTTTCTTGTCGTTTGGCGATGGTCTGACGCAAGAAAAAAATTAATTGTATTATTACACAGGTTGATCTCGCTAACTCTGTTTTTTTCAAAAATGCTGTTAGACGGTATTATATTATTTTGTACCTGTAAACTTCAACTACATTCCCCGTTGCCATGGCCAACTGGCCAGTGGAGCTGTAAGACAAGTGTTGAACAGGGGATCGCGTTTTATATTTATACACTGGCCCTGCCAACTGTCTAACGTCCCACACTTTAACAATCGTTGCTGGACAGCTAGTGGCCATATAGGTCCCATAAGGATGAACTGCCACAGCGTTTATCGCATGCTTGTGGCACAGCATTTTTGCTAATGGGTCTTTACTGTTCGGAGACCACATAGAGACCACTCCCTTCGAATTACCCACGCATAATACTGCATTGCTCGGATTCTGTGTCATTGCCTGTAAAATTGTTCAATTATCGCGTCTGTACAAAGTTTACATGTCATGTTTAGATAGCAGATTTTATGCTTTATCATAAAAATGAGTAGGTGCATAATTTGAAACAGTAAATCTATTAGAAGAATTTAAAAACACTGTTATACTGTTTTCAACTTATTAAACATATTAAGGAATAAAATCAATTTCTTTTTCATTCCAGATTGTTGCAATTTAGGTAAAAAATATTTATTTTGCATGATCTGCTATCTAGTCATGTTAGATCAGTGCAAATGTTTGAGCCAGATTTTGTATTAAAATACAAGACGTCAGGTAGAAACTTATGCTATACCTGTATGTTTCCCTCCTTAGCACAATACGAATTTACAAATTTTCCTATGGAAACATCCAGCCAAGATAAGAAGCCCTCTCTGCAGACACTGGCAAGTAAGAAATGATACGGTAGAAACTCTAGCTTAGTTATTTTATTCAGTTGCTTCAAGCAATGTAGTTCGATTCCTTGATTATCGTATATGTACACCCAGTTCTTTTGAGCCACAGCGAACATTGTCTCAACGTGTAACCAGGCAACATCGTGTACAGACTCCATTACATTCATCTCGCAGGCTAACTTCTTTGTGACCCAATCTAAGGCAGCTACATGACCTCTCTTCCCACCGAGAACCAAGTGCCTACCATTTTTCGTGTACTTCACATGGTACGGCCCAAAGTCTAAGCTCAATGTAAAACGTTTCGCAGCGCTGGTTATATCTACCATCTTAGCAATCTGCGATTGCTTAACTCGAAACGTTCGCTCTCCCGGCCCAGCTTCCAAACAGCCATACTCCTCTGTGAGCAAAACCTCTGCTCGAGCCGCAGCTTTTACAGTCCTGTCTATAGCCTCCTCTTTTGTTTGCAATTTGTTTCTTTGAGCTTTACTCTTTATCCTAGATGTACGAGGCTTTAAATTAATTCCATCTCCTTTACTGTGCTTCGCTAATCGTTCTGCACTAATTGGCACCTCCTCACGAATCCCTGAAAATATTATTTATTAGGATCTTTGATATGCACACTGTATATAGAAAAATATTAATAAATTACTTCGTCGCTTCATTTTGTTTCGGTGTTCCTTGCGATTCGAATTATAAGGCTACAACATTTATACAAAGAGGAAGAAGCTTCACCGTGCTATCGAGGTTATGGTTCTAATAGTAAACACGTGCGAGCAACTCCCCTCTATCGGAGAAATCTAGAAGCTCAGTTATCGTTCGTACAGCGCCACTTCACGTAGTGGCGAAACGCTCAAACTGTTAGCCAAATGTTATCGACCGTAGGTAACCAAGATGTTCGACGAGCAGTTTGAGCGTTTTGCCACTACACGGAATGGCGCTGTACGGAGGCTGAATCGTAGTTCGGAAGATCGCCGTGCGCGGCGCCACTGTTCGGCGGTTCGTTTTAAATTTAAAAAATTTGAACTATGTGAATGCGCTCCGTAACACGAATTAATTCGCCCTCTTCTGGAAATAAGCACAGCCAACCTTACTATGAAATTTTCCTGATCGAATTGCGTTTCTAGAACATTTTATTAACATTATTAAAAGCATTTCCCAAGTGGATCAAACACACGTATCGAATTCCTGCGAAGTTCCTTCTCGAATCTGGCATCGCTGAAGAGTAGTCTTCGCGGTCGAGCGATCGCATTGAAATGACTCTCACAAAAGGAAGTGCGATAACGCGTGAAAGTATCGAGAGCCGTGCGTGCTCGGTTCGTATATAAACAGACTGCTTATCAGCCGGTCGTAGATGTCGGGCGAATGAGCCGCGTTATCGGACGAACCTTTGAACTTTGAGATGGCACAAGGGAAAAATCACGAACTCTCTTTCCCTGGAGCGACCGATAAAAGTCGCCCGGTCGGCTTGTTCCATCTGCTTAGACAGCGGCGCACGGACCGTGACGTCAATTAGGCCGACCATTAAGTCGTAAAGCGGCTAGATATCGTGTTGCGCCGCCTTGGCGCACCTGACGGGGTCAGTCCACCTGAAAAATCCGAGGAAATTAGCCGTAGGGCGTGGCGGAACGTATCAAATCTCGATTTGCTTCCCGGACCACGAGGTTATCCGAGTTACACAATTCTCGCAACACTTTTTCAACTGCTCCCCACTACGATCACTACAACAATTGTTTATTGATCGAACCGTGCGACGAAATCATAAATTTATTATATATTTCAAGTGCGACCGAGAAAAAAAAATTTTAACTTGATCACTGCAACCCTTGGAAAAAGAAACGGTGAAAATAAACAAGCTCACTTCGTATCCTTTTTTTTTCATGCCCTAGGAGGGATTTTCTTCTTTTCAGTATTACTCGGAACGTCAGTAAGGCCCCATTCATTGACTCTCTTACTGATTGTTATTCCGAGAGGGCTACAGCCTGTTCTTGGCTTTTGTCATTTCGTATCCCAAATACGATATCTGGCTTCCTATTTTCTAATCATATCATCCTTGACTTACGCATCCACTGTCCTTGTAGCATCTTATCCTTTTTCTTCATGCCCTGGGAGAGTTTTTCTTCCTTTTAGTTTTTCTTAACGTCAGTAAGGCCCCATTCATTGACTCTCTTACTGATTGTTATTCCGAGAGGGCCACAGCCTGTTTGTTGGCTTTTATACAGCATCTTACCCTAATCGTCTTCAAACTCTCATCTCACTGTACTGCGGGATTCTCTGAACTTGAATATCACTGTTAACACTTTAACGACCGCCCGTCTATGCAGTCAAACGTCGCCAGGGGCCGGCAGTATTTTTGAAGAATTAATTTTAAAGAACTTTATTGAATTATTATTAATAAAGAACTTTATTGAATATTTTTCCTTTGTATGATAATTATTAAAGCAATCACCTACATGTAATGGTATTTTACATGTCTTACACATAAAACGGTTGTTCCGGCTATCACACACATGTTGTGTGAGCGGTCGTTAAAGTGTTAACGTACTGATTCAATCCCCCCACCAACGTGGAATATTTTTGATGCATCGAACGACTACAAATAAGAGCTGAATCAAGGAAATTATATTGCGTTCAATCAAAATTTGTTTACGGTTGAAACACGAGATTGCGGTTGAACCGTACTTGATTAAATGAAAGTGTCAAGCGAAAATGGATGAGAGTAGCTGTTTCTCAACGATTAAGATTAAGGAAAAGACACGTTGCGTTCGATGCAAATTTGTTTACAATTAATGTATGAGATTATGAATGAACCGTGGTTGATCGAATGAAAGTGTAAAGCGAATGTGGGCGAGAGTACTTAGTTGTTCCTCGACAATTAAGATTAAGAGAAGGACACCGCGTTTGATAAAAATTTATTTACAGTTAAAACAGTGGCGGGTCAAATCAAGTGGAGGCCCCAAGCGGTAAAAATTTGGGGTTTCTCGAACTTAAGTTAAAAATAGAAGTTGCAAGAAAACTCTCATAAACTTATTAACAAAAAAGAAAAGTAATGAAAGATTTGATACCGTTACACATTAAATAAATTTATTTAAAATTGGGGGCCCTGTGGTACGCCGGAGCCCCACGCGGCCGCTTAGTCTGCTTACCGTTAGATCCGCCACTGAGTTAACCCTTTGCACTCGGAGCTATTTTAACTCGAAAATTAAACGTTTCTCCTGACCTACAATATTTCCATTCTCTATGATTTTTTAAATTTGATAAATATCAGATTGATATAATACCTCATACAATACTTAACCCTTTGCACTCAGAGCTATTTAAACTCGAAAATTAAACGTTTCTTCTGACCTACAATATTTCCATTCTCTACGAGTTTTTAAATTTGATAAATATCAAATTGATATAATACCTCATACAATACTTAAATGTGTAGTAATTGGTTAGATACCGACATATCTGATAGTGTAAACAATTATTTAAATAATAGTACAGCAATTTTTAGTGCCTCCTCAGAGGCGCCACTCGAGTGCTAAGGGTTAAACCATTACGAATAAGTGAGAATAATTGTTTCTCTACGATTAAGATTAAGAGAGGGGTATTTCGTTAAATAAAAATTTGTTTCTTGTTACGTTTATTCCCGGTCTAACGAAAGTGAAAATGCGCAAGGACTACGGAAGGGTGTTTGACAGCTTCGAGACAAACGGGAAGAGTTTCTCCTTGATCGAACGGGTTCCACCCCCGACCGGCCTTTTTCGGGAACGGTGTTTACCATGCAAATTTCGCGGTGGCATTCTTTTATCGATGAGCGCAGGCTGTCGGAGAGCTGGCAGAGACACGAGCCAGACATGCACACGCGACACACCGCGAGCAGCTGTTCGCGAAATTGATGGTGTACCGATCGCTCGCAATTCTCGAACGTAACCGCACGCGCTGGTCATTACCGGACAGGCTGATAACAGCCACGGCAAAAATGATGGACTGATAAACTGACCACAGTCTGAGGCGCCGAGTAAATAGAACCGTGATCGATCGGGCTAATCCTTCGGCACATGTATTTTTCTGTCTGTCAGATTACGGGCTGCTTCGTTCTCGTTAATCCGCCATCGTTTTCCTTAAAATGCATTCCTGAAGAAAATAAATGGGAGCTATTGAAATAAGGAGACTTTAAAGGAGCAATTGAATTTCTACATTGGCTCCTGTTCGTCGTAATCGATGCAAGAACAACTTTTATTTTCCATGAAAATCTTCATTTATTAAACGTTCTCTTCGAATGATTTGAGGTAACAGCACAGATTTTTACAAGTCATTTTATTCGTGGATCAAAAAGCAAATGATTACATCGATATTTTCCGATTACGTTAAAACAACCCCTCTAAATCTTTCAGCACCCTTCAGGAATTTACAAAGAGAATTACTATATGTTTTTAGATAGAGGTACGTGTGCCGTAGTGAAGGAGGCAAGATGGCGGCTCGGAGATTTCTCTTGAGAAGAGAAAAGCAGAGGAAACGTAAGGTGGTTAAGGGTCACGGGGTGTCGGGGCGATCTAGTTCATTCCGGACAGTTCCCGATCGAGCAGGAACGTCTCTGAACGATAAACGGGGGAGAGAACGATCTCGCGGATCGTGGATCGATGAGGGGATCAAGGGGGACGAGAGGGTAGCGTGAGACAAAAGCGGAGTCTCGTGGAAGTTATCTGTCGGGAGCCTGGACAGCGTAATCAGCGTTCTAGCAAGAATGATTCAAAGTCTGTGCCGAAGTTAATTAGCGAAATTATGGGGGAGTCGGTGCGAACCGGTCTTATCGTGAGTTCAAGACACTGTCCTGGTCGCATCTCTAAGTAAACGTGATTTGTTTGTACAAACGACATGTACGTGTCTAGTAAACGTCTCGCGAAATGGAGGAGACAAAGAATTTATTAGAAATGAATGAAGGTTCTTTCTTCTTTCTTCGGTTAATAATTTGATTGAGTTACGAACAATATATTGACGATATTAATCCTTAGTAGCATTAATCGGAATATCCTTTATATTATTAAATATGTTAGTATCTAATCAATTTCTACACACTTAAGTATTGCACGAGCTATTATATCAATTTCATATATACAAAATGAAAAAGAAAATCATATAGAATGGAATTATTTGGAAGTGCAAAAGGCTTGAAATTAAATTGCTTAAAAATCAACATAAATTATAGACAATATCCAGTTCTTAGCTCTCTATCTAATCAATTAATACACACTTAAGTATAGCACGAGCTATTATATCAATTTCATATATACAAAATGAAAAAGAAAATCATATAGAATGGAATTATTTGGAAGTGCAAAAGGGTTGAAATTAAATTGCATCGAAGTCAACATAAATTATAGACAAAATCCAGTTCTTAGCTCTCGTACAATGTACACAACCTATTGATACATACGTGTACACGACTGCAGACCTTAAATGGATTGTTTCGTCAAGAAGAATTACAAAGGCCTGTTTCCGGGAGAAAATAACTTTATCCAGGAGAGGATAGCGAGTGCACCTATGCAGTCGATCGTTCCTCCCACACGATCCCGAGTCAGTCTGGCCTCATTTCGACCGCGATAAGGGCGAGAATAAGGGGAGGCATTCTATCGCAGGAATAAAGGACGCATCGTCTGCGCCGGTTACAATAAAACTAGAATCTATAC
The DNA here is from genome assembly GCA_916610235.2 of Lasioglossum morio. Classification (NCBI taxonomy): domain Eukaryota; kingdom Metazoa; phylum Arthropoda; class Insecta; order Hymenoptera; family Halictidae; genus Lasioglossum; species Lasioglossum morio. The sequence continues at coordinate 3,841,792 of OU744323.1, forward strand.
TGGAGACCTCCGACCTCGCTAAATGGTTCACAGCTATCAGCTCATGTCGGGACGATGACAACGGGCGACGACGAACGCGACGATTAAAAATGAACTTCAGCGTAAACTGAAGAATGTTTAACGAAGACTGGCTCCAGGAGAGCTGCAGGTAGCTCTCCGAGGCGAATGGACGACCATACCGGTTAATTAATGCTGGGAATTCTTGTGGACGCTGTATTCGCTGGCTCTGGGTTCTGCTCGCCACCGTAATTTCCGACGTTCTTGACCCTGGAACCGGGCAACCTTTAATCCCCTGATGTTTTCGGAGTCGTTGGCCGCGCCCACCGAGCTCCTAGATGCCGTCGATTGCGACAGGAACGAGTTTCCGGCTGCTCCCTTCGAGCTTAGAACCCTGGAGCCCGATGGAACGTCGGCGGAAAGGCGTACAGGTGTTCCTGTGAATTCGAAAATTGGCTGCCGCTTGCGAAACATCTTGGTAAACATCTCTTCGGGTTCCTTCGGCTTTTGTTCCCGGTTCCCGAGTCATTCTCGATCAACCATCTTGATAAAGTCTGTAGATCAGAAATTGTTCGAGGTAGCTGTTTCTTATTAATCCAGCTTGTACGTCTAAAGCCATCTGTTCGAATGTCCAAAATCGAAATTACATAGTTAATAGCTTGTTAATGGTAACAATATGTTTTTGATTAACGTAACAAATTGTATAATCTGTTCTGCAAAAGAATGTTAGAATGTTAGGGGATCTTTGCGCAAAATAAAATTTTTCTACCTGATTTTAGTTTCTTTTGTTAATATGTTTAACTAGCTTTTCCCCGCGGCTTCGCTCGCAAAGGAAACTGTTTAATGCCCTTGAAAATTGATATTGTTTCTCCATAAAACCTTTCAACCCCCCATTCATCCCATTCAGATTGTATCAATGAGCATTAAGACCAAGTATCAAGCAAATCCGACCACAAATAAAATATTTCTCATACAAACGTTGCAACCCCTTTTCACCCCCTTAGTGGTTGAATTTTATAAAATGCTGAAATAGGTGTTTGATTAATTATATCATTGAAGCAATGAGACCAAGTTTCAAGCAAATCGGATCGCGAACAAAATATTCCTCATACAAACGTTGCAACCCCTTTTCACCCCCTTAGTGGTTGAATTTCGAAATATCCTTTCTTATCCCTTGCATAGATTATAAAGGAAACTTCTGTGCAAAATTTCAGCTTTCTAGGTCCAAGGGTTTAGCCTAGGCGTTGATGGGTGAATAAGTCAGGACATCATTTTTATATATAGAAGATAGGTCGAAAATAATATAATAATGTCTTTAAATTCTTTTAATGTTTTAACATCTACTGATTTATGTTAAAGTGCATAGAATCCGCTGTCTAATCACAACTGTTCGCCAGTTTCTCAACATCCGACCGATAAGAGTCACCCGGACAGCCCATCGCGATGCTGCTCTCAGGTATCAGCTTTCGCGGAACAGATAACAACAGGTGAAAATCGAGGTCAGAACAATGAGACCCTGGGCAACGTCCGCGTCATCGTATCGCGTATGAGCCGGGACTTCCGGTCTCCCTGCGCGCCGGAACTGCACGGCCGGCCGGTTTCGCAGTCGCGACGAGGATGGGCGGTTGCTTGCTCCGCTCCGCGGTGCGGTGGAACTCGCCCAAAGTGATTTCACGCCCGGCGGAGCGCGGAAACGGGCGTTTACTCGAGATTTTCGTTCATAAATCAAGTGGCGAGCTTTCATGCGCCCCCTCGCTCCGGATCCGCGACCCCGGGGGGTTGAGCCCGACGGTCATTCACCGGTTAATCGCCGCTCATATTCACCGAGATCGTCGATACACCGGAAACCGAAGGGATCCGGTCGCGTCATCGTTACACCGTGCTTCATACGTGTTGCACTTTGTGCCCCGAATCCGAAAAATGAGAAATTAACCCTTCGCTGCATAATGTATCGTATGTGACACAGTTAACGTGTGCTTTCTTACTATTCTAAATTATATTGATTTTTCTGAAAATGTTGTTCTAATTTTTTTAAATATTTATCCTTAAAATGAAACACGAAAACTGACTTCAAGTTTTTCATCCCAATTACTATAAGCATGTAGTGAAGGGTTAACTAGCCACAATGTGGTTTCTAAAGTATTCATGGGACTTTCAGCATTGGATCGTCATGAATTTTTAGCTTCTTCAACGCTCGGACGGTGGATCATTCTAGTAATTTTATAATTGACGACGTTTAGAACTGTACACTACTTAATTTCATAACAACTAACTAATCTATATAATAAAAATGAAATGCTGTTCGTTGGTCACGACAACACGTGAGAACGGCTGGACCGATTTGGCTAATTTTTTTTTTTTAATGTTCGTTGTAGTCCGAATCAAGTTTTTAGGGTAAAAAAAATTGGAAAAGCTGCCCGGAAACATGAAAATTCGGGAAAAACTAAAAGTGCTTTTTGAATCATATTTCAATACAAAAAAAAGACGTCGCAACTTTTAATCAATATTCCAATAGGAATTTACATTATCCGACGTCTGCAAAATCGAAACAAAGCATTTCTTACACATTTCCAATAGCTCTTCACAAATTCACATAACGATCGCAATCAAATTTATGGAATTTGAACAGGACAACGTCTGTCGGGTCAGCTAGTATGTACTAACAATCACTTTAACAGTTGTTCATTTAATTCAATCGCTAGAAACTGGGTAACTAACTATTTTGATACTACCGGTTAATCTAGATCCAGACAGAGTTACACATTGTGACTACGGGATGTTTGTCTGCGATCGATCCAAGAAGTCTCAAGAATCGTTACGAGGAGCGATCAAGTTACCGAGCAGTCAAAACAGATCCTCGACTGGAGTGTTTGGTTTTTTTGGAAAAGATTCCCTGTCTCGTCGGTTTCCACGAGGCTATCGAACGGGTTCGGTGAAAAGCCACGATATTATTCCGATTTAAGGGAAATCAACAGGTGACCGTCGACAGACGGGTAGCGAGTGTCGAAACGTAGAGACTGCTCTACCTGTTTCGGATCATTTTCGATGTTATCCCGGCAACATATGCCCGACAAGGGGCAGATGGTAAAAAAGTGTTGAGCCGAACGGCAACCGTGTCACACGGGACAGTTTAAAGGGACAATGCTCCTTCTCTCTTTCTTAAAACCAGCCAACGATCGTTGCCACTCGGATACAGTGTAGAAACGATTCGTGCAATTATATCGAAATTCTCGGCTAACGAGCCTACCCGCGGTAAGACGCGGGTCGTTCGAGACCACCGGATTCAACGAGACCCGGAAAACGAACACACCTATGGGGGCCTCTCCTTCTTTTTCATCTAGCAAAAAAAGAAAAACTCAGACGCCTATTCATCCAGCAGCTGCTACTGGGAACGATTTTCTTTGAGTCAGCTTTAAAGCACCACTTTCTCAGTTAACCCTTCAACCGCCAGTTTTTCATTCGAGGGAATCTTATTTGGATTGGGTAGGACCAGACCTAATTCATACTTGCCTCTCGTTCTCCGGAGATGGCTCAATAGTTATTTTCAAAACCTGAGATTGTTGCGTCAACAATTATCAACGAGCTCCAACGAGCTTTAATTCGATTAATCTCTTTACGCATAATAAAACTTGTCTTAATTGCAAGATACAGCTGCCACGTGGGAATTATAGCTTTTTTTCTCAGTAATTTAAACAGTATTTTGAACATTTTTTTTTTATTGTTGGATATCATTCGCTCGCGATAAAATTTTAATAGTCGCAAAGAACATCCTCGATCAAAATTGAATCCGTTATCGGGAGCACACGATCTGCAGGATGGATCAAGGCGTGGCTCGAATTGACCCGTTTCGTCGATCGATCTTGCCATTCCGGGACTATAATTGATCGTGTCGTTGGCGACTATAACAGTACGCGGGCACGATAAAGTCGTCGCACCGTCCTCTCTCGCCGGTTAAATACGCGTGTACACAGTTCCACGTTTTTACTTATCAAAGTTCAATTGAGTTAACGATCGCACCTGTACGTTCCTTTCTCCTCGCAGCTAGGACGAGACGGTTGGCAGCTGGGCGGCTATGGGGAACGGGCGCGTGTCGCGCACACCGTACGTGTGTACGTACAGGTGGGACGGAGTCATCATCCTTCTCCTACAGCGGCTTCGTTCGATCTTCTCGTTCTTATCATAAATTTCTTCTCGTTTCCTGGCTAAGGACCGCTCGAATCCCTGGGGACCCGCCCCTCGGACCCTTACACCCCATAGAACCTTCGCACGCCGTCCAAACGACCCCTAACCCTCCACATTTGCATTTATGGAAACTTTCGGTTAGAAGCCTACTTTATTTTTACTGCGCTCATAATCTTTTTCAATAATTCCTTCGAACTATGCAATTTCATACGGCACTACATTTACGTTATCACATTACCGACCGGTGATTATTGCATAATTTGGAAAAATCTGGAACATGGCTAAAAACTTTTTAATGGATAGTAACAATAGTAACAGCAATTTTCATTGTGAACTAACAAGTCATCCTCAATAACGTCATCTAATAATTTCATTTAAGATTGCAATGTAAAAGAAAAGTTCTATGCTTTCTTTTGATACAGCACAATTAGTGAGAATCCTATTAATAGGCTTCCGGTAGGTAAAGTGTTAAATATTTTTTTTTAACGTAGTTCGAAGCGTCCGAAATACCGTACGTGTTATAAAGGGTAACAACGACTAATTGAAAATGAAAGGCGACCTTGGAAAACACTTTAATATATTCAAAAACTCAACACTGGGCAATCAGTAAAGTAAGAAGTAACAAGATTCGAGCGATTTTTCAGTTCTGATCTGTCTCGTCGTTTCCTGTCTATCGTCAGTTTGGGTTTTCTCGTGATTGGATGCTTGTGGATTTTAGGTGGTAAAATGTAGCATTGCGTAATTGGACGTGGGTGCATAGGGAGTGAGAAACTGTCAGCAAATTCCTTGGTATTGTCTTCGTTCATTGATGGCGTGATTTATGGTGAAAAGTTCGATTTGTTGGTTCAGTCAAATGTGCTGTCGATCTGTCGGGATCGAGATTGTCTAATTGCGGTGATCATAAACTAATTTCCTCGATCGGGTTGCAGTTGATTCGCACGTGTTCTTTATGGTTAAAAAATCCCTTCCAGGTATGTCTCTTTGTCGCCTGAAGGAACTGGTGAGACCGAACATAGTTATCATTCAATTTTTTCCATAATAATTTAATCTAATCCCTTCAACACTTTCTTAAACTACCTTTCTTTGATCCCTTTAATCATTTTCACTGTTATTAGGTATGGAAGCGTAATATATTTTTAGTTTATAAATGATGAACAGAAAGAACAATTTATTGAGTACGTGTATACAGGTAGAAGGAAGTTTTACGTCTGGGGCGATATAGACGTGTGTCAAAGATAATAGAATAACATGTGTTATTTCTAATTGCATTACAGTTCTGCTTTACCGACATCTACAGAGAAATTAGAGTTATAGACAAATATGTATTTAATGAGTCTATGCTCAACATTCACTGTTTCAACAAATCCTCTCCAATTCTCCCCTCTTGCCACCTTTGCAGACCACATTTGGTAATTAGAGCCAGAGCCATACCGCATCGTTCATTGCTAATCGCGTTCGGTGGTCTCTCACCACGTCCGCTCGTATCAAATGGTCGGCTAGCAGCTCGCAAAAAGACGAATCATTGGAGAACGATAACAAAAAGCACAGGCTATCAAGGAGTCAAGCTTCTGAAAGAAGATTACGTAGCTCAAGTACATCATAAAATCTAACGCAAGAATTAATGAAAGAGCTCCCGAAGACTGAATTTTTCTAAGAAACGGGTCTCTTGATAGACGTATTTAGCTATGCTCATCGTCTTGTGCAGATGGATCGATCATGTCACCGTAGTGTAACGAGAATTTGTACAATGAGGGGAGATCAAAATTTATTGAAAAGATCCGTCAACTTAATTTTCAACTTCCCATGGATGCTTCACTGATAATCGCCAAACCAAATATCAGGGCGTGTCGTTGTATGTTGTCATTCTTTAAAAGCTGTGGCCTTAAGGTTTAAGCGGTTTATCTCTTCTGTATATTATATTCGTGTTTTAACATATTACTATGTATGTACAGTTCTATTTTCTGTAACAATGTATTATGTTTCCTTTATTATGTTGAAACATATCTCATATGAGATTTTCCACAATTAAAAAAAAAAAAAAAAAAACCGCAGCCGAGGTCAGCAGGAGCATTCGATCGAAAGAAATTCCTCGTTCGCAGGTTCGATCGTGCGGGTCGGGATGCGTGCGCTGATGGTGGTTGGTTGGCAACGGCGAACGGAAATCCGGGAACAGACCGCGGGAAGAAGGACTGACGAGGCAGAGCGAGGCAGAGCGAGGCAGAGCGAGGCGCGTGTGCGTGGCCCAACCACGCTCGTGTGGGACAAACGTGTCATTAAATCGAGAAAGCACTCGCGCCGCCTGCACTTGCCGTCCAGGAAGAAGCACCTGACGGTGTCCACGACGCAGGGTGGATCCTCAACGGTCGAATACGTAGCGGCGCATAGTGATTCCGAGGGTAGCTTCGACCGGACTGGAGGCCCTGGTCGATAGATGATCGATAATGAGACGCAGGTGCTCCGAGTTGTCCTAACGTCTTCTACTCCCCCTCCTCCCTCGAGCAGCTCTTCCTCCGAGACCTTTTCCGGTCGTTGCGTCGAATTTTCTTCACCACGGATCCTCTTTTCTTCCTAAATTAGACTTCTTATAGTATTTTCGACGATCTTTCTAGCTGCGATGATGGAGATGAATGAACGGAAATCCTTTCATCCTGGAAGACAATTGAATGAATCTCAGAAGGGTGGTTTTCTGAAACTGACTTTTCCCTGCAGCCTGTACCACAATGTGGCGTAGAAATTGCTTTGGCAAGGCTTGTAGTGTTTAAAGATGATACTAGAAATTCTATATTATAAAATGCTACACTAATTTTCATTGCTATATGCGGCAACAAATTGTTATCGTGTATTCTTGTGTTACAAAATTCAACATACCCCTTCTTACTTGGATAACCATTTAATAATTAAGTACATGGACATGTACTTCCTTGTTTATACTGTGATATCGATGCTCTTTCTGGAAAAGCAGGAAGATAAAATGCAACATACCCCTTCTTACTTAGATAACCATTCAATAATTAAGTACATGGACATGTACTTCCTTGTTTATACTGTGATATCAATGCTCCTTCTGGAAAAGCTGGAAGTTACAATGCAACATACCCCTTCTTACTTAGATAATAATTCAATAATTATGTACATGGGCATGTACTTCCTTGTTTATACTTTATACTGTGATATCGATGCTCTTTTTGTAAAAGCTGGAAGCTAAAATGCAACATACCCCTTCTTACTTAGATAACCATTTAATAATTGTGTTCATCGACATGTACTTCCTTGTTTATACTGTGATATCCATGCTCCTTCTGGAAAAGCTGAAAGCTAAAATGCAATATACCCCTTCTTACTTAGATAACCATTCAATAATTAAGTACATGGACATGTACTTCCTTATTTATACTGTGATACCAATGCTTCTTCTGGAAAAGCTGGAAGCTAAATTGCAACATATCCTTTTTTACTTAGATAACCATTCAATAATTAAGTACATGGTCATGTACTTCCTTGTTTAGACTGTGATACCGATGCTTCTTCTGGAAAAGCTGGAAGCTAAATTGCAACATATCCCTTTTTACTTAGATAACCATTCAATAATTATGTACATGGACATGTACCTACTTCCTTGTTTATACTGTGATATCGATGGGTCCTTTTGGAAAAGCTGAAAGCTAAAATACAACATACCCCTTCTTACTTAGATAAACATTTAATAATTAAGTACATGGTCATGTACTTGTTTATACTGTGATATCGATGCTCCTTCTGGAAAAGCTGGAAGCTAAAATGAAACATACCCCTTCTTACTTAGATAACCATTCAATAATTAAGTACATGGACATGTACTTCCTTGTTTATACTGATATATCGATGGGTCCTTTTGGAAAAGCTGAAAGCTAAAATACAACCTAACCCTTCTTACTTAGATAACCATTTAATAACTGTGTACATCGACATGTACTTCCTTGTTTATACTGTGATATCGATGCTCCTACTGGAAAAGCAGGAAGATAATTAATTATCATACAATTAATTTCGGTCTCTCCGAACGATACCACCGTAAGACATCGGCGGTTCTCGTTGCGTAAGTGATGAGTCTCGGATCGGCGACGTCACGGCCTAGAAACCGCAGATCCATGGGGGGAAAAAGGCTTCCAGAATCGGGGGGATGGGGTCCCGGCGTTTTCCCGATCGTCTCGGTCGTTTTTGTCGTGAACGGATCGGCTGGACATGGGAAAGAATGTCGTTGATCGAGTACGTGCACGCGCTCCGAGCGCATCGGTAACTCCGCGGCGCGGAACCGGTCATAAATTCATCGGCGATTCGCGAGCGGACGCGGTGTATCTCAACGGCCGAGGCTGTAACGGGATCGCGGAATAGAGATGCGAAGGGGGTTGCTTTTTTATTGGCGCCGGAAAGGCCAGTGGAACTCTCCCCGACCGAGGAACGACGTTTCTTCGCCCACCTGTGGAAGGGAGGGTCGTCAGAGACCCGTAGAAGTCTCTCGTAGAGGTAGACCTGTCCCATTTAACCTTCTGCACTCGATCCTGAAATTTATCTTCTCTATTGTCATTTCTTTGAAATCGAAGATTCTTCCACAATCTATCACCTGATGTGACAAATTCGATACTTTAACATTGAACCTGCAATGCACTAAACTTGGTTCTCGTGTTCTCATAAAAATGACAGGATTGAATCAATTTAGACTTTGCGCAGTCCTTATTACAATACCTGCTCGCATAAAGTAGATCCTTTATAATTTCAATTACAGTCCATACGAAATCTTTAGTGCAGTACAGTAAGTAACATGATATTTGGCCCCTTCAGGGTTTCAAATTCATTTACCAATCCCCCTCTTTCCACTCTCACCATCGCCTTTTCAGCGGGACCTACTGTTTATGGTGGGTTCCGAACCACCTTTTGCCAACAACACGTGAAAAACACCTCGGATGGGTCACTTTCCAGTTTTTTACCAGACGGTCACCCATCCTAGTGCCGTTCACGTTCCACATTGTTTAACTTCGATGATCTAACGAGAATCGGTGCTTTCAACGGGACTACGGTTGTTGGCTACGAAATCTTTAGTGTTGAAACATTTTATCAAATGCATTTTTATGAGATACGTTCTACTTTACGACTTCAACTAGAAAGCGTGTATAAAATTAATTTGACTGCCTCCGAGTAAACTGCAAAATTCTAGGCGTCGCATATGTGTCAGGAAAGGTAGCCTGCAGGACCGAGTGAACCGTTTCGTCAGGTGTCTTTTCGAGGAAAGGGGAATAAATTCCTTGAGTTTCCCTGGTGACGACGCGGCGGACGCTGCGCCGGTTGAATTAGCAGGTCGTAAAACGCCGGTTTTCCCTGTGCAGGGGCGCGACGCGACGGGACGAGATGGAAATGATGGTGGCGATAAGCAGCGGGGTGCGTTCGGCGTTCGATTGGTGTTGCGCAGCGCGTTGCCACGGGAGAACAAGATTAATAAATCCAAGGGACCTGCAGCGCGCGCCTGGTAACAATAACGAAACACCTTTTATGCACGCGTGGATGCCACCTCTTCCTCCGCCTCCTCCACGGCCACCGGCGTATCTACCGCAACTACCAATCTATCCGTCTCTCTTTTCTCTCTGCTCGTCTCTCTCCCGCTCACGGTCACCTCGTTCCCCTCTCCCAGTTCATTCCAGCAGCGCGAGAGCTTCTTCGCATTCACCTGCTGCTATTCGAAGATCAGCTGCCCTAACCGCCACCTTGGCAGCACCTTGCCGGCTCTTGCTATCCTCCTTCACCACCGGCGGCACCGTCATCCTTCTTCCTACGGTTCTGCTCTTCCTTCTTCAGCCTCGTCGAGCCTCTCTTCGACAGAAGTTCGTTTCTACCTCCTCTCTCTTTCTCATCGACTCGGTCTTGAACCTCTTTCCATCTCCTTCGCTCAAACTCTGATCCACCTATTCCTCCTTCTTCTTCTTCTTCTTCTTCGTTGTCTTCTTCGTCTTCCTCCTCGCGACTGTCTCGACCACATGCCCCCGCACACACTGGCCGGATTTTTACGAAAAAAACCCAGCTGCGTCGGTCTTTTATGGGGGTCTGTCGAGCTGCACCGTGCATCGAACGCAACGGCGGCGCGGCGTGCAGCTTGCACGGCTGTGACATGCGCTCCTCGACTCCTCTTCTAGGCTGGTCCCTCGACCTTGCCTGTAATTAGTCGGCGGCCGATCGTATCCCGCGTCAAGATCCGACGCGAAAATCGCCGATCAGAATGATCCACACCGTGGATATATCTTGACCGCAGTGTCTCCGGCGATCATGGTTGCGCAATCAACTACGGGTCGAACGGGTTCCCGAATGCATATTGTTGCGCGGACACCTTCGCAACGTTCAACGGGAAAAGACACCTGTGGGTGAGAGACAGAGGAGACCGGTCTCTTTGTCAGAATTTCTTCATCGGCGCGGGGACAGCAGGTGAGACATTTTTCACGGGCCGGGCCGGGCTAAATTCAAACGCGCAGAAAAGAAAAGCAGGGCAATTTGACGCGAGCACGCGCCCGCCCGGTAATCGCGCCATCTTTTTACCGGCAGGGCGATGCCCATTCGCGTCGCAGCCCCCTCGGGCCCCTTCGGCCACGAGACCAGCCGAGTCGGACACTGTTTAAGGCATCGACAATTAGCGGCGAAACGAAAATCGACTTTCTCGTCCGTTACCGCACGACTTCATTAAACGGCAACTGCTGCATGTACGGGGCCTCGTGGACCCCCATACTCCGCCACGGGCCCTGAAAAATGAGAACGAAATTTAGAGTGTTGCTGCTTTCACGCCATTCGATGGTGGGCGGCCGAGAGGCCGATTCATTATTGTCTTTCGAGATATTTCTTGTTAGTCCATTAGGCTTTATAATATTCCCAATGTAACATTTTATTCAGTCAATTCTATCGACGCAAATTCAGTAATTAATTGTCGATCTTAATGGTGTCTACTTTGCATGTTTGGTGCGAGGATTTTATATATGAATATATAAATATTTTTTATTATATCTACTTTCGTGTAATCGAGTAATAAAAACTAAACTTGGGCAAACTAATAAATAAAGAATATAAGCTTTGTCACTTAAGACGGATAAGTAACGTAGATAGATGTAACTGGATATTGTCCTAATAATGAATGAATGAATAATTCGCAAGCAAAGTCTGGCACACATGATCTTGAAACGGAGGGTTTGATTAAAGTTTCGTTGGTCCCATCCGGGGGCAAGAAGCGTTTAGGGTGGTGTTCGATTTCTCGATGGAAAAAACGCGCGGGTGATTGTCTTTCGGCGTGCACTTTCCCATAGGCGATTTCTGGAGGCAGATTCCTCGGGGGATGGCGACTGCAGTTTCGGGGTCGTGGGACCGTCGACGGATTCCTCGGGCATTCGAGTGGACGAGCCGGTGGAGCGTGATGAATCCGGGCCTGGTGTCGGGCCCTTAATGAAATTCAAACGCGGGCCCTACCAGCCGTATCAATTACCCGTCCACCCCCAGCGTCTCCTTGCGCCGCGCCGCGTCTCGAAAACGGTTCGCGCCCCTCGACTTTCCCACGCGTCGACGACGACGCCGACGCCGACGAGTGCCTTCTTCTTCGGGGCTGTTCCACTCGAGCTATCTTTGAACCTTCGCTGTTATTAACCCTGACTTCCGACAACGAGGCGGGGCTCCCCTGCAATTTTCACCGTAACCTGTCGCTGTTCGCGGGAAAACAAATTTACTCCTCCGGTGCACGGATCAAAATCCTCTTTCACGATGCTAGACTCGGGTCCATTTCGAGCCTTCGTTACAAACGTCCCGTACGAACTACAATTTTAATCATCATGCTCTTTAATCTCTCGGTTTGAATGAAGTCTAACAACAAAACCAACATTAATCCCAACGATTAGAAATATCTTCTTGTCTTCTTCTTCTTCTTCTTCTTCTATATATAAAAATGATGTCCTGACTTATTCACCTATCAACGCCCAGGCTAAACCTAGAAAGCTGAAATTTTGCACAGAAGTTTCCTTTATGATCTATACAAGGGATAAGAAAGGATATTTCGAAATTCAACCCCTAAGGGGGTGAAAAGGGGTTGCAACGTTTGTACGAGGAATATTTTGTTCGCGGTCCGATTTGCTTGATACTTGGTCTTAATGCTCTTTGGTATAATTAATCAAACACCTATTTCAGCATTTTACAAAATTCAACCCCAAAGGGGGTGGAAAGGGGTTGCAACGTTTGTACGAGGAATATTTTGTTCGCGGTCCGATTTGCTTGATACTTGGTCTTAATGCTCTTTGATACAATCCGAATGGGGTGAATGGGGGGTTGAAAGGTTTTATGGAGAAACAATCTAAATTTTCGAGGGCATTAAACAGTCTCCTTTGCGAAATATCCATTCGTTTTACTAAATGTGGTTTGAAATCTTCGTTCTACAGAAACTGTCAGAACCCCGTCACAAGATCTGCCAATGCCACTCAACTATGGATGTGAACAGTTTGGGACACAGACTATATGCTGATCCAAATTTTCGTCAACTCCACTGGCCAAGAACGACGTAAACAAGTTGTATTTTTTCTGTGTTAGATATAAAGACACTAGATCGCGTTGTCGACGACGCTTGCCAAAAGACGTAACGAGCCGATCTATACAAATGAGAAGACAGCGGATTCGCGACGCGATCCAGTCAGTCGTATGTATTACCTACAAATGCGAACAACGTATGCGGTGCGTGCCATGTACACATCGAAACTCTAACAGTAGAAGTGAGCACATGGAATGTAAAATATAACCCCGTCTAATCTAAAATAAACAAGTGTTCTTGTTCCAATACATAACATTCTGAAAATTGCGGTAAACGTCGCAAACCGGACGCGGCGTCGGCGTCGGCGGCTAGAAGTTCGAACGTGGCCGCGGTAAGAGGTTGGTCGCATTTGTTTCACGGCGGCCAGCAGGAGCAGCAACGGCCAACAGGTGTATAGCAGGTGCACACCCCGAGCGGCTTCGAGAGTGCCGTGGAGAGCTAAAAAGTTTCACGTCCACCTGAAGGTCCCACACGAGAAACCGGGCGACTTTCAACCGTCGTTTTCTTGGAGCGCCACCGTCACCCCTCGGCACCCACCCCACGGAGCTGGCCCACGCTCTCGGGGCCTGAGGCCCCAGGCCCCGAGGACCGTGTGCACACCGTCCTCCGTCTTCCCGCGACAGCACAATGCCATACGGCCGGGAAAGAAACAGTCGGCAGGCCCAAACCTTTTGCGAACCCGTCGCGAGGCCTGTCGCGAGGCGGACACACTCCTGCGCCACGTTCTCTTCATCGTCCTGACCCTGCGAACGTACCCCTAACGCGTCCCATCATTTTCCATCATTTTTCAGTTGAACAGTTTTAGAAGTTCGAGTTTTTCAAGTTCTTTAACCCTCATCTGTCCCTCGTGTCAATTCGGCATAGTTTTTCCGAAATAAGTTATACCGTTCTGTTATTTGTAAGTATATATATCTTTATCGATTCCCCTCGGGGTTGCAATCCTTTTTCACATTTTCCTTCTTTTCCACTCACTTCGCTCTTGCACTCTATCCTTATCTCTAACTTATTATCTAACTTACAACTACCTTAATCTACTATATATATATATATATATATATATATATATATATATATATATATATATATATATATATATATATATATATATATATATATATAGAGAGAGAGAGAGAGAGAGAGGGAGAGAGAAAGAGAGAGAAACAATATTTACAACAATTATTTGTAAGTAAATTTGTCCGAAACTTTGTGAGTTTAATTTTTTAATGCGAAACATATAACCGCAAAAACCTAAGATATTAACTCATCAATTTGAATGAAAGAAACATCGAGAAGTAGCTGTTTTAGTTGTTATTTTATCGATTTTTTTTCATCACTGTGTCAATTTGATACCGAGGGACACATTCAGTTCGTGAAATGAGGAACAGATGAGGGTTAAGCTTGTATAAAAACACTTCTACCATCTAATAGATTCCAATACGTACTCAGTCACCGCAATAAGCTCTAACTCTGCATATTTTATCACAGTGATTAAGTTACTTGATTTAGTTAGAATCTTTAAGTGGGCTGCTCGGAAGTTGACGATCACTTTTCGAGCATCTTTAGAGGTCCCAGATTCGGGTTTTTGCATTGATCGGTGTTTCTCAGCATCAACTGGGCCCGTCCTCCTCGCTGGAGAGGCGTAGGTCTTCCAGGATAATTGCGCAATCGCATTTGGTATGCGCCGCGAGTAGCCGGACCACTCGTTCCGGCAACTCTGCTGCACTTCTTCGGTTTGCAACCGATCGGAGATCGATGTTTGTGGTTACGAATTTGGACTTCGTCTTCGACCACGTCTGGCATCCCGACAAACTACATATGCAATGTCTTCGCAATCTTCATTCAGACGAACCGGAGAGGGAGGAGGGAGGAAGAGAGAACGATTCTTAGTATCTCAAGTGTCTTGAATGTTCTGTAATTACCAGCAGAGATCGAGTCGTTCGATCGAAAACGGTCGGAGAAACAGCGGATTTCCTTGGAGCTTCGGAGATCGTACGCTCTGTGATTGTGATTGCTATAAAATATTGACCCTCTGCGGTCCTGCGTACATGGACATTATACTTTGCTCCGAGAAGCTCTGCATCGAATCGGAAATCATGTCACGTTCTCAGAACGATGCTGGTGTCTTCTGGGAATATTTTGGAATCCTGTTCCTGGAGATATATGTCCAAAAAAGAACCTTGTTTCCTTTATTAAGCAACCCTTATGTCGCTAACCGGGCACCCACTTTCAATTTCTTTTAAGAACTTCTTTAATGCTTTTATTGTAGATTTTTACGTTCCTCATTCCTGATTAGAACTTCATTCATCTTGATTATTTATTAATGAAACTGTAAGCAATTTTTCTGATGGCGACGAGCTGAGGACGACTGAATTTGGATATTGTTTACTTGTTTAATCAACGATTGTGCAGAACCTCGATTATTGGAAGTGATTAGCAAATTTGGAGTAATTTCAATCAGGAAAATTTCACATTTTAAATGTTAATAAAAGTTCCATAACCAAATAATCAAAGAAACGATTTTGTCAATAGATTAGTATTGTGTGTCTTCTACCAGGAAGAGATCAATAGTGTTAATAATTATATATTAATATTTATTATTATATATTATATATATTATATATAATATTAATATAATTAATAATTTGCAGATACACGTGACATTTTGGTCCGGAATTTTTCGCATGTATCGCGGCACTACTGTGGCACGTTTCTGTTTATCATTGGAGTTCCTGGCAGCGCTAGAACGGTCGCGAGAATCAGGACCAAGGAAACGAAGAAGCGCGAGTCGAGATGCACGCTGAAGAAGAGGAAGAAGGAGGAGAAGGAGGAGGAGGAGGAGGAGGAGGAGGAGGAAAGCCTGATACACTTTTAATACGGGACCGAAGGAGCCCCCTGCACAGCAGGTGCACCGCAGGTGATTCTGCTCGTCCTCCTCTTACCGAGCAGGCTTCCTCTCACGGCTCCTCAACCGGCCTGCACCCTGTGTACGCGATCTCCCACAGTGGTGGACTCGTCTTTTTTCCGCGAGGGGCACACAGACCGATCCTTTTTCGAGTCCGCCTCTCCTTCGATCTTTTTCTCTTTCTCTCTCTCTTCATCTACTCGCGTCGCACATGTTCCGTCGCAGTCCGGGATCGAGAACCGGAGATATTCGATCGCGACCGTTGCTTAGTCGGCTGCTTAGATCCTCGGGGGGAGTGGCCCGACACGATCATAAAAAGTATCGATTACGATATTGGACTGGCTGCTGCCCACTGCGAAAATTTACCGGTTTCGATCCCGCGGAGAAAATTGCGATCGGAATGCTAGGCAGTCGCGTCGTTAGCTTGGGAAGAGAATATGTTGAAAGTACCTTGACGAGTAAGACTTCTATTGTTTGCTCGATCGAGGTTATCGTCGATTGACAAACTACATTTGCTTTGAATGGCCAATCTTGTTGGCGCTGCAGTCTTCTGTTAGCGATGTTTGATCGAAAGGAAAATTGTTGGGATCATTTTATCATTGCGTGAACCAAAGAAGAGGAGAATGATCGAGGTGGTTGTTAATACATCTAATCCGTATGTATCTCTATAACTACAGAAGAACTTATCGAAGCTGAATTGCAGTAGCGTATTGCAATCATCAGCTCCCACGTGGCACTCATAGAAGCTGCACCAGCTTTCCTAGTCTCCAGACCCAATCTTCCTTTATCTTAATCAAAGCTTCTTCTTCTTCTTCTTCTTCTTTGCTCGAAGCAACGAATAAAATTCGACACCTACGAGACAGTTCCCACAGAGTGTTGCAACCGTTGCTGTTGCAACCCCTCTGCGGTCTGCAACGGCTACTATCGCCCCGGAGGACCTGAAAGAACCGGAAAAGCTAATCTCGGGGGAGTATCGGTGACGGTCGAGCATCTTTACTGTTTCATTTGCGGTCACCGTTGCAGCGGACACCTACACCTTGCCTCCCCTGAAGAGGCGGTGGTGGGACATCGTGCGAAGGAGCGAACGTCTCTCCGACTTCCTTGCGAACGCCTCGTTCCCATGTTCTACGCCGTTTATGGGGCTTTCCGTTGTCGCCGCTTCCCATGGACTTCCTAAACATTGACTTCCTCGAAGGAGTCGGGCCGAGAGGCGGCAGATGGCCCATTAATTCGACGGCCACGAAGGAACCGAGGCACCTTCGTGCCCAGGCACCCTACAACACCGCAACGCAACGCAACCAACGTCCAAGGAACACCCCTGCCTGCCTGCCTGCTTGCCCGCCTGCCTGACTGCCTGACTGCCTGGCACTCCCGTCTTCTTCTTCCCACAAGTGCGTGCACTTGTTCTGGCCGTCTTCGACCGTTAACTTTCACAGATTCCCTCGACCACCTTGCGCTCGGTAGTTCCGTGGCAACGGCAGGGCCCCCTCCGCCCTCTTTTCCTCCTTCTCACCCTTCCTTCTCCACCTCTACGATAGCCCTTTTTCCGCTTCTTCATCGCGTTTAATGGGTCGACCACGGGGAGGGATCGGTATGGGGATTTCCGAGCTTTCCGAGGGATATCGATGACGCCAATAAGACCATCGGTGACGCCCACGACTTTATTGCTTCCTCTTTCGCTCGGCTTCAACCACTGATAGAGCTGACCTAGGTCCAGGCTTAACTGTGGTCCAGCATTCTTGTCAATCTTTCATACTTTCTCCACAAAGATCATTTTTTTACTGACCCAGGACGTCCTGTTCAAATCCGACATTTTTATTCAGCGGGGTTGACAGTAAGGGTTTCGAGAGTTTCCACGGTTTTAAATTATTATTATTTATTTGAAACGGTCCGAAGTCCTTTTATACAAATGTATGCAGTATTAGATAATATGACAGAAAAGAATCTTAATCTTAAGTCTTAATCGAAAATTCACATAATTATGGACAGCGCGAAACTAAGCAAATATTAGGTACTATTAACGAATAGTACAGCGCAATTTCATTTTGAATGGCTGTAACGTGCCATTGAAAAAATCAATATTATTATAAAATGTGTGTTGAGCTAGCAATAATGCGATTTAAAGGATTTATTGCTCCATATGAGGATTTCGATTTCATTATTTGAAATCCTGCTCTATTTCTCAAAACACGTGTCAGGTACATAGAAATTAATTTGCCTCAGGAGTGCGGGACAATCTATATTATAAATTGATCAAGTAACCCCACAATTTCACCTCGAGAACTATGCTCTGCTCAGCATACATTTTTAACTCGTCCTCTAGTTCCAGCACTCTGCTCAAACGAGATCAAGCACGGTCAAAGCCGGCCTCAAAGCAAAGATGTCGTTAAAAAGGACTTAGCGGACGACCGAATTACACGGCTCGAATTTTCCGTAACCCGTGGAAAGTCGTTTTGTAATTATAGTCATCTCGGAGAGACGGTCGTTCCTTGACCATGAAGGGGCGAGATGAGGAACGGTACATGCCTGCTCAAAAGTTTTCTAATCGTTGTTGTAAACTATTACACTTGTATATTCAGGTGATATTGGCCAACAACCGTAGTCCCGTTGAAAGCACCGGTTCTCGTTAGATCACCGAAGTTAAACAATGTGTAACGTGAACGGCACTAGGATGGGTGACCGTCTGGTAAAAAACCGGAAAGTGACCCACCCGGGGTGTTTTTCGACTAAATTCAATTAACTGAATCAGTCGCCGAGCTATTGGTTAAATTGTAACGGGCGGAAGTTTTGAATAGATTTTATAAAATTTACTATCAAATACATTCACTTATTAGCGATATCGAATAATTCGTTCAATAAACACAAATAACAATATTATACTAGAAATATTATACAATTATTAAATAACAATACTTATATTATAAAATTTTCATCATAATCTAAAGAAAAAGTAGTATTGTATAATTATATCTATCA
This sequence comes from Lasioglossum morio, assembly GCA_916610235.2. Taxonomy (NCBI): domain Eukaryota; kingdom Metazoa; phylum Arthropoda; class Insecta; order Hymenoptera; family Halictidae; genus Lasioglossum; species Lasioglossum morio. Next base: position 3,860,424 of record OU744323.1, read on the forward strand.
ATAACAGATATTTTTCAAAAAGTACATTAACACTTTGCCTTTATATCGCATTATTATTAAAGGATAAATAATAATATGTGAGATAGACGTAGACATAGACTATAACCCGCAATCTAGACGTAACCACTAAAACAAAATTTCAGTCGACTAAAAACTATCGACTAAATATTCGATAGTATGTAGCAACTAAATAGTAATTTGTCGATAGTTGAAATTAGTCGATGGTGCCCATCACTACGTGTTGTTGGCAAAAGGTGGTTCGAAACCCACCATAAACAGTAGGTCCCGCTGAAAAGGCGATAGTGAGAATGGAAAGTGGGGGAAGGAAGATTGGTAAATGAATTTGAAACCCTGAGGGGACCAAATATCATGTTAATATATATACTATTCAGGTGAAATTAACGATTTTATTTAGCATCCTCCAGAACTGTGTAATCTTTACGAGCACTGATAAATAATTTCACAATCGCTCGGACGTTTTTCCCAGACAGATTCATCCACAGACTTTTGACTAACAGTGTACCCAATAGTACATCAAAACAATGTACTTTGAAGAGCCGAGGCCGCGTGTAGAGCTTGTAAAAGAGATGCGCTCGGTCGGCGATTATCAAAGACGGGCCACGAAGCCGTTTACCAGTCACGCTGAAGACGGGAGCCCTGGTAGATCCTATCGCTACCCTTCTAACGCATCTCCTCCCCCGCATTGCTCTTTCCCCTGGCCCTTTTTCCCTCTCGTTTTTCCCTTTCCCGTCGTGGAGCCAGGCTGGTCCCCGATGATCGCGTTATTTCGTCTCAACGATCCATCCCGGGACCCCATCAACCGCAGAATTACCGGGCCCTGGCCCCCCGAACCAGCAGATTGGCGCCAGGTAGCTCGGCCACCCGATTTCAGATCGTCGCCCTTCTCTGGGCCCATTTTTCCACAGTGAGAAATGCGTGGATGCCCCGCTTTGGAGGTGACTCGAGTCTCAGCTCTGGAATTTACGACTCCTTCCTCGTTTCGGGGGAAATCGATCTTGGAAACCTTTCAAATTGCGCCGCAAGTGATCCTGCGTGTCTCCGAGGACTCATTTCTGTAGGCTTCGATCGTTTTAAGATAAGATTAATTGCAGAATGGTACTGAGATTTAAACAAATCTTCTTATAACATCATTATTTAGAAGAAACTCTATTATAATAGATTTTCTGTAGAGAGGATGTTTTTTTTGTTATTATAGAAAATCGCATATGAGATTTATTTCAACATAATTGAAATACAGAATACAATACATATAATACAGAGAAAAAAATAAACATTTACAAAACAGAATAGGATACTGAAGATACATGAACATTATAATAAAGACATATGAGTGGTAGAAAAGGTATAAACCAAGGGGGAGGATGTTAATGTCGAGTTCATGAAAGTTCACTTTCGTGAACGAGATTGACGAGTGAATCTGGAAATCGGTCCAGGAAATTCTTCTTCAGGGCTCGTCGTTTGTTTTGATGAGACCGTTTGATCCTGTCGCCACCGACTCGGCGCCACAGCTAATCGAGGAGAGAGGCTACGAAAATTAATTGCATAATGCTACGAATCGAATTGCGCAAGCGACGATTTCTCCCATCGATGCTCTGGGGACGGGAAGACGTTTTGTGGCTAACCTTTAGCGCGGATTCCACAGAAGTTATCGATAGTTTTCCCCTCTCTGTGCCATCTATTTTTCCAGCGACGCCTGTTGACGCCTTTCGTTCGCGCCTAGAAAGCGAAAAGGCGATGGCCGATGGAAAAGTCTCGGACGAGCGTTGGGAAAATTCGAATGGAGAAACGTTCTCTTCGGACAATTAGATATACATATATTATACGCTTGAATGTATGTATGCATACGTATTAGCAGACAACCCTATATATAATGAAATTTATTAAAGTAGAAAATCGATAATAACAACAGAATTGTAAAATTACGATCGCCAACTAATTAGAAAAGAAGACAGATCGAAATGAATGCGCCCGCAACAAACACGTCTGTCAACGATTGCTTATAATAAATACGGCTATTCCTTACAAAAAATATATATAGACAATCAGAAGGATGAATATTCTGATGATTTTTCGAATGACGATGCTTGGGCCTTTTTTAACAGTTTCAAAACTGATATAGTCAATTCTTTGGGAATTTATTTTAAACTAGCTGACCCGACAGACGTTGTCCTGTCCAATTTTAATCAATTTGTTTGTGAAGCAATTTCAATTTGAATCTTGAAATTCAATTCGTCGACATCAATGTTTTTCTTATTGGGAACCAATAATACTTGCACCGTTTCAAAAATTATGATTTCTGCTGTTTGTCCGAATTTTCCTACTTTCCTTTCTGATTGTCTCGAATTTTATTTTCTGAAAGCTTTTCCAGAACTATAACGAACAAAACAAAAAAAGAATTATGCAGATCCATCGTTCGAATCGTGAGTTATGGTCTTGAGTTCATACAAAAATCTCATAGAAACAAACACTTTCATTTTTCCCGCATTTTCCATTTTCCTGGGCAACTTTTTCAATTTTTCTTTGCCCAGAAACCTGATTCGGACTACAACGAACATTAAACAAAAAAATTAGCCAAATCGGTCCAGCCGTTCTCACATGAAGTCGTGACCAACGAACAGCATTTCATTTTTATTATAATAGACAATGGGCTGAACCAATCGTTTCGAAATAGTTTGAAGAAACATGTGAATTACATTCATGTAACCTACGTGCTTAAGTATTTTTGATTTTTCTATTGCTTATAATATCTTTGTTATACTATACTATATACTCTGTACTTTGTTATGTAATACTCTGTACTAAGCATTATGTTGCAATAAATCTCATATGAGATTTCCAAATTAAAAAAGAAAAACATGTGAATTTTGTTATTCTGACAATTATTCTGACAGTGTTTGAAGAGAGGTTCGAGGGCCGCGTTCGAGTTTGGTGTCAGGTCGGTAAGACCGTGAAAAAGAGTCTCCGGAGGGGAACTGGTCGTCGGAGATCGTACAATGGCGCGTCGGGATTACGTAGGCGCCCTTGGGATCCCTATTCAGTATCAGTCTCCTCGAATAGAATCTCGAAAAGGATACGGCGTGCATGCCGTCGCGGTGTTCGCGTCCTTTCGCGCACCCACGCGTGCAGTCGAAGCTGCAGCACACCCGACAAAAAGAAAGCGAGAGACAGAAACGAGAGAAGCCAAGGAAGAAGGAATAACGGTAAAGGGAAGGTGTCGCCTAACCGCTCGAGTATCGCGAACGACCACGTTCCATCTATTCGAAAGCTTGCACCGTCGAAAAGTTCATTCTCATTCGAAACACTTCCAAAACGCCATTATCAATCTTCTAAACGAGCTTTGACATTACAGAAACAGCAGGAAGACTGTTGAAAATATCTTCACTCTTAGAATTCTGATTCTTAAAACAGTCTGGTCGATGAGTAATAATCAAGGTCACATCGAATCACTTCCAAAACGCCATTATCAATCTTCTAAACGAGCTTTGACATTACAGAAATAGCAGGAAGATTGTTCAAACATCTTCACTCTTAGAATTCTGATTCTTAAAACAGTCTGGTCAATGAGTAATAGTCAAGGTCACATCGAATCACTTCCAAAACGCCATTATCAATCTTCAAAACGAGCTTTAACATTACAGAAACAGCAGGAAGATTGTTGAAAATATCTTCACTCTTAGAATTCTGATTCTTAAAACAGTTCGGTCGATGAGTAATAATCAAGGTTACATCAAATCACTTCCAAAACGCTATTATCAATCTTCTAAACGAGCTTTGACATTACAGAAACAGCAGAAAGATTGTTCAAATATCTTCACTTTTAGAATTCTGATTCTTAAAACAGTCCGGTCGATGAGTAATAATCAAGGTGACATCAAATCACTTCCAAAACGATATTATCAATTTTCTAAACGAGCTTTGACATTACAGAAACAGCAGGAAGATTATTTATTTATTTATTTATTTATTGATGCTGTAAACCATGCAACAGAAAGATTGTTCAAATATCTTCACTCTTAGAATTCTGATTCTTAAAACAGTCTGGTCAATGAGTAATAGTCAAGGTCACATCGAATCACTTCCAAAACGCCATTATCAATCTTCAAAACGAGCTTTGACATTACAGAAATAGCAGGAAGATTGTTCAAACATCTTCACTCTTAGAATTCTGATTCTTAAAACAGTCTGGTCAATGAGTAATAGTCAAGGTCACATCGAATCACTTCCAAAACGCCATTATCAATCTTCAAAACGAGCTTTAACATTACAGAAACAGCAGGAAGATTGTTGAAAATATCTTCACTCTTAGAATTCTGATTCTTAAAACAGTCCGGTCGATGAGTAATAATCAACGTCACACCAAATCGGTCTCTAAAAATAAAATGAGAACGCTTGCAATATTATTAAGTGGCGCATTTCAAAATTATTATAGTCCGCGTACGGTCTGTCTGGTTGGTTTCGCTCGGATCGTAAAGTTCTCGACAACATAGTTGAGTGTCCAGAGATATTAGCCGCGCGGAAGATTTATGCTCGTTCGTTTCTTGATAGAAATCCACCGCGGGCTAGACGAGCGACGCGGTTGCATCGGTTGCACTTGTACGCGCGCCATCCGGCTGTCTTTCACTGTTAGCCTCTGCGGAGTGTTCACAGCTCGGTGCACGCTTCTAAAAAAGGAGATTCGTTGGCAACGTTTTAAATCGGCCGATCTTTTTGTTTCTCGTTTATTCTAGCCTCGCATATATTAATAAATGAATATCCCGCCGCGGCGCGGCTTGCCACCGAGAGGGATCGCTCCGTTTCTGGTTATCGTAATTTATTCGCCCGATACCGAGCCAGTCGTGCTAACTGCGAATTAACGAGGGACCGATCGAGCCAGTCACGGGAGTAGCAATAATTAAGATAAAGCGGTCGGCCTTTGTATCTCGAGGGAAAACGGGACGGCGACTTCTCTTGCAACTGTGCGAGCACGAGCTCTTTCTGCTCCTCGTTGCGAACGAAGACGATGCCCCGACGATTGTCTCTTCGTTCCTCGAGCCGGAGGAGCGTAACGCGTCTACCAATAGTCTAATCTCGGGTCTCGAGAGTCGCCTAGGTCTTTGACCTTGAATGCTACCCCTTCGACCGGACCTGGACACACCTTCCAGCGAAGTCCGAGAGACTCGAATGCGAATCCCTCATTGATCACTGCAGCTGGAGAACCAAAGATATGGGCGGAGGTTCTTTCCATCAGGCTCCGTTAAATTTAGGAGCAAACAACCCACGCCCACCGAAGACACTTTAAACCGCAGGCACAAATTGCAATACGGAATGCTGCTCGGCTTTCTTGAGCTTGAGAGACGCTCTAGGCTAGGTATAAAAGACTTTGGAATGCTAATTATTTGAGGTATACATGTACAAACGAAGGTTAGATTTGAGCACAGAGTGGTTCTGCCGAAATCAGGGACATTGTAACCACGCCCACATGCTGCAGGCCATACCACTAAGAATAAGCAAGGATACGATGTTCAGTGCTTGAAAGTACTTCCGACAAAAATCGGACATACCAAGAAGAACCAACAGTTTCCTTGGATTTGCCTTGAAATCGAGTGATCCTTCCGTTGAATCAGATCGGCAGGGGATTCGAACGAGATTTAAGAATGTCGAAGCTGAAACCGCGGAAACCGAGAGGATCGCGGCACCGATCGATAAATCGTCGATAGGCGCAAGTCGCTCGGCTTGCCCCTATTATTCGATTCACGTACGCGCGCGCTTCCACCTGTTGCTCCCACCTCTGGAGCCGCACGCACACCGTGTGAGAGAGAGAGAGAGAAAGAGAGCGCGCGAGACAGGAGGGAGATAGAGAGGGAGAGGGACTCTCCTTTCCCGGAGGCAGCGTGAGTCCTGGCGTTCGAGTGAACGTCCACGAGGACCACGAGAAAGCCGCTCGGGAGAGGGAATCGCCGCTCGACTCTCCGGTCTTCTCTCTTTCTCTCTCTCCTTCTGGAAGAGGGAGAGGCCGAGGGGGACGGTAGGGAGGGACGTGCAACAGACCGAGAGGAAAGAGATGAGTGAGCCGCCCCCAGCAGAGCACGCAGCCTCCGTGGCTCGTCCTGTCCCACGCCCGGCTACGCTTCGCTCGAGCCGAGTTCCTTTCTCTAATCGGTCGTCGATGGTGCTTCCAGCTTAGGACGTCTTAAAACCTCCGAGACGATTCTCTCTCTCTCTCTCTCTATCTCTCTCTGTCTGTCTCTCGTCAAATTATCCTCAGGATAAAGCGAACAAGTCCTGAAAGGATCGGAGGATCCCGCGCATGTTTTTACCGAGCAAGAAACGAAGTCTCGTGTTTCTTTCAAGATCGAGTTTATACCTCGGCAGCTTAGCTTGTACGCTTTTCCGAACTTTCCTTGCGTGCGTTTGATCCGGGAACGGTACAATGGAGTCGAGCGGGTTCTGGATCCTCGAATCGATCATTTTTTGGCCTGCTCTTTAGATACGGGGAATAGGGAACGTGGGGAGACAGACACAGAGCGACTGGAGGAGGGAAAAAAGAGAAGAAGAAGAAGCGAAGAAGCAAGAAGCCGCCCCCAGCAGAGCCAGCAGCCTCTGCGGATCGCTCTGTCCCACACGAGAACACAGTCTGCTCCGCTCGAGTTCCGAGACACAATCGGTAAGCCGAGTCGTTCCTCTGGTTTTACTATGATCCTGTAATCTAGCTGCCTCATTTGTACATAGGACACAGGAGGAAAAATCACGAACTCGAATCTTCGTCGATCTATTCTGTTTCTAATGCAACGGGTAATTAATTAGACAGTTCTGAGAACATCGAAGGGAAATCAATTTGGTGACGGCATTCCTTCGTAGGTGAGACGATGGCGAAAGTCAAAGATCGGAGGGCCCCGTTCATTTACTTCATTTACAGACATACCTTCATTTACAGGAATTGATCGACGGCAACGGACGGTTGCTAAAATTTCGAAAGACCTACCGCAGCAAATCGGGTTAATTACGCGAGCGACGACGCGGCGGCGGCGTGCCGCGATCGGTGAATGAGCGGACACGAGCACGGTGGTCCCAATTAGGTCAACCGGAACGCCGAAAAAGGGCTCGCGTTACCGTCCCCGGGGACTATGACGAACCAATCGGCGGGTACGGGTCACCGGCTGGCCCAGCTTTTCCCCGACGAACTTCAGAGACTTGGGAAAACCATGGTTTTCCGATGTGAACTCACCGCACGCAGAAATCGCTTCAGACGTAGAGGATCCGTGTTTCTCGGAATCGTCGACGGACACTTTTTGCATACGTACCGATTAAGGGTCTGTTTGTACTGGTATATTTTCGACCGGATATATCAGACCGGACAGATATTTTTCAATGGATTTTAATGGAATCATGTACACCTACTGTAGGTCTACATACTTCCATTAACCCTCATCCGTCCCTCATTTCGTGAACTGAATCTGTCCCTCGGTGTCAAATTGACACAGTGATAAAAAAAAACGATAAAATAACAAGATAAACAGTTATTTTTCGATGTTTTTTTCATTCAAATTGATGAGTTAACATTCACATGTTAGGTTTCTGCGGTTATATGTTTCATATTTAAAAAATAAAAGTCACCAAGTTTTGGACGATTTTACTTACAAATTACCGAACGGTACAACTTATTTCGGGAATACTGTGTCAAATTGACACGAGGGACGGATGAGGGTTAAAATCCATTGAAGAATATCTGTCTGGTCGCATATATTCCGGCGAATATATTTCAGTATAAATCGACCTTTAGGGTTCAATTTTGTACAGTACTCCCTTGTTACGTCTCGTGACCGCAGGCAAAAACCGTTCCCCCTTAAGATCTGCTTAAGGGAAAGTGGAACGTAGTGGGGGCTGCGTTATGCTCGTTTTTATCGGCTGGCAACTTGTTACTATCTTGCAGTACGACCTCCGGCAAAAAGTTCTCGGTCAGACTCGAAATTACGAAAATGATTGCCAGCGTTTCATTGTTGCAAGATATTATGTTATGTTTAAGACAGAGAGGGGTGTGGCTGCGCGACCATGTAACTGGGCCATCTTGTTAGTCTCCTTAACGGAGTGAATCGAGGACCTTAAGGGGGTAATGGTCAATTTCATGAATTTTATAAAACCGTGATCTGCTTGCCAATTTTCTACAGTCAAAATCAGAACGGACTAACGTGGGCGAGAATCGAAGACGTTAAAGGGGGAATGGTAATTTTCGGGAACTTCCCGAGTGACCAACGACAGACCAAGGTGGGCGAGGATCAGGGACCTTAAGGGGGAATGGTCGATTTCTTGAATTTTATAAAACCGATCTGTCTGTTCACCAATTTCTGAGTGGATCAACGTGGGCGAGGATCGAGGACTTTCGGGGAGGGAGACGGTCAATATTTTGAATTGTATGAATCTGTGGCCTGTTCCTGGGAGTTTGACCCGACAACTTTGCAGTTCTTTTCAGATCGTTCGGTCGTCGCCGCACAGTGCGATACTTTGATAGGAATTTGGTTCTGATCGAAGATTTGGAATACTATTTTAGAATGTTCCATTTTTTACATTAAGGTAAAGGCACCAGTAGTTGACCAGTTAAGAGAAGTTTTCCACGAGAACAATAGTAACCACTTGCTCTGTCATGAAATAGCGAGAGTCGATGCATGAAGACACGCTTTAAGTCTTCTAGATTATGTAACAAGGCCACTTTTTAAAAAAAAGTTTACTTATACAAATTTAAGGAACATATTGAAAAATTCAGTAATTGCTTCAGAAGTTGACCACTCTTGAACATGAAAAATCTAGTAATTGACCTTCTCTTCGTTAGTAGTTGACCACTTATACTAGAAAGAGGGTTAAAGCAATAATGTTGGGAATCATTTTAGTATCAATTAATTTCAACAATTACCGACACAATTTCAATTAAAGAATAAAATAAGAGATATATCAGAATATTACTAACTTTAATGAATTCAGACGTCCGTTATTACTATGCATACTTCACTTCGCATATAATTGTTCTGAAATTTAAACAACAAATGCCATAGCACCCGAGATTCACTTTCATCAAAAGTGCACAGCTTATAAAAACCTTATTGTTTACGTTTTTCTATAAAATGGTCAACTACTGGTACCTGGTCAACTACTGGTGCCTTTACCTTACTTAGATTTGAAAGGAACAATAACAGGCATTTTTCATGTATAATGCAAAACTGAAATATGAACAAATGGTACATATATTACGTGTAAAATACAGATAAATTAATATCGATAAAAAACAATTATTCATAGCCGAGTAGACGAGTAGCATTCACTGAGGCTTAATGTTGAATAACTTTGAGTGTAGCAGTTTGTAGCAAGAAAAACTTGTAGGAAATTTAAGTGTAATGTCTACTAATTACGAAAAAACAAAAACTACAGGATGTTTTGAACCCTTCTTGAAATATCTCTATTTAAAGGAGAATAAGGTGAGAAACATTATTTCAACTGTATTATTTACTAGTATACTTCATGTAAGAGACTTACAAATTTTGAAATTTCGGTCACATTAGCTGTACTTAAAGCTACCGTATCCCATAGGACATATTTCATAAAATTCTTTTTACCTGATACCATGAAAGTAAGTGACGCATTGAATCAATAAATTGCTTGATATAGGAGTTTCTTGATAAAAAAACGCTTGTAACTAATCCCCTACTGAATTATTTGAATTCCCTTTTGATAAACTTGATAATTTAGATGTTAAAATATAGTTTCAACATAGAGTCCAGTGGCCAACAACCGTAGTCCCGTTGAAAGCACCGGTTCTCGTTAGATCACCGAAGTTAAACAATGTGGAACGTGAACGGCACTAGGATGGGTGACCGTCTGATAAAGAACGGGAAAGTGACCCACCCGGGGTGTTTCTCACGTGTTGTTGGCAAAAGGTGGTTCGCAACCCACCATAAACAGTAGGTCCAGCTGAAAAAGGCGTTGGTGAGAGTGGAAAGAGGAGGAAGAGGATTGGTAAATGAATTTGAAAACCCTGAGGGGACCAAATATCATGTTACATAGAGTCCAGTGGATATTAGACAATGAATTTTTAAATTTTTGTCCACAGGGTACCGCACTGTGCGCCGGTGGCAACGAGATCGAATTTGACGATCGTAGCGGTCGCAAGAAGAGCGCCACGCGTGGGGTGCCCTTAAAAGGTATTACCGCGGGACTATTGAATAAAGATTAGCTTACTAGGCGTGGCCGAAGGTACGCGGCCGGTCGGCCGGTAATTTACAACGCTCCACGGCAGAGATAAATTTCGGTTTTGTCAGCGAGGATGCGGCCGCGCCGTGAAACGGGCCCCGAGCCGGAATAAATCTCCGTCGTTGCCTCGCGAATGACAAATGCTCCGATGTATAAAAAGGGGGGCAAGCGAGAGGGAGAGAGAGAGATAGAGATTCTCCTTGGTCCCCTTCGGATCGATCTGGAAACTGCTCCGGAGATCCAGCCTTCCGATCCGACTGAAATAAACAAATAAACGCGATCGTCGGGTGGACGATCGGCCGCGTCGCGGCGGCTAACGGTACATTATCGATCGCGTAAATCGACTTCGAGCCTAGCCGACGTGATCGAGTCCAGCCGATGGAACGCGACTCGCGAAACAGATACGACAGCGTTTGCGAAGAAGAACGAAAGAAGGAATATATCGAGAACCGTCCGATTTCCGCAGACGATCGCTCGATACGGAAATGATCGATGCTCCTTTCTCGATTTAGACTGAAACTGCAGATGATCACCATCTGATAATTACTAATAGGCTATTTTCATGGATTTTTCATGGATTAGATAACAGATACTCGCATTTAAAATATTTTCCTGGAAATTTTACAGAACACTGGGGATCACAGGAATTCACAGACATGCGTGCTCTTTGGTATGCATTTTACGATAAATCGTAATTCTCTATTCTAAGGAGCATCGAACATATTTAGATAATTCAAAGTCGATAAGACCGCTTATCTGTCTTCTATCTATATAAATAAAAATCAACTGCTTTTTGTTGGTAAGCGCATCACTTGAGAACGGCTGGACCGATTTGGCTAATTCTTTTTAAAAAATGTTCGTAATAGTCCAAATAAAGTTTTTAGAGAAAGAAAAATCAGAAAAGTTGTCCGGAAAAATGTAAAATTCGCGAGAAAATGAAAGAGCTTTTTTCTATGATATTTTTGTATGAACTCAACACCATAACTCAAACAAATTTATTGAAATTTGGACACGACAACGTATGTCGGATCAGCTAGTGCAAAATAAAAATTGTTTACATCGATTGCAAGAAATAGAAATTAAATTGAATTCTTCCCTTAATGTCTTTAATAGAGGAGAAATCATATATTGATATCTTCAATTTTGAACATATTTCAACAATTTTAAATTTCGTCCACTCAATTTTCCTATAAATGCATAACGATCCGCAATCTACTACAATAACGAACTAGAATAGCTCAAGTTGACTCAGTTCGTGTCATTCGACGATTCTATAATTTTTTTTTCCAAAAGATGAGAGCCTTGAGCCTAGGTTCATAGACAGAAAGAAAAGCTGTCCATCTTACCCTAACAACCCCTATATCATCCAGCACAACGAGCGTGACATCAATTATCAATTGTCACCGGAGAACCCCAACTTACGTCCATTTTTTTTTCCTCTTCTCTCTCTGTTCATATACTGTTCCTTTTAATCATATGTTAATATTATAATACCTGTATTTCTACAAGAAACCTATTCTGTTTTGTAATCTTCATATTCTGTATTATATGTAGTGTATTTCTGTTTTGTAATTATGTTGTAATAAATCTCATATGTGTAAGAATGTTAATTGTGTAAGCACCGTGTGGATGACTGAATGTTTCTGTTTATCTGTTGTATATAATTTTATTGATTTATGTTGTTATATATAGTTTTATTGATTTATATGTCACGTTAAGGCTTTTGTTAACAAATGTATGTTACGTTCAGTTTTTGTTAAATAAAACAGTTCCCTGTAAGCAAGCAACGGATCACAACGTGTCGTGTCGAACCTCCGAATATCCTTACATATGAGATTTTCTATAATAAAAAAAAAAACTTACGTCCATCAGAAACTAGACTACACTGTTAAATCCCAAAGTGTTAGCGCGATTGCACGCACGCACACAGTTGCAATAGCGATCGGAGCCGGTCAGACGGGAGCATACACTCGGCGGAGCGCATCGTACGCATCGCGAGGCGAGCACGAAGCAGGGGGCAGGTCTGCCTACGTTTTCTCCGGATATATCGTTCCGATTGAGCTCGGTCTACAGAAGTGTCTTGGTTCGTTCAACCTGACGGTGATTTTTCCAAAGGAACCCGCTGGAAAATCTCCTATTAGAGCCGGCCGGAAGAGCGGCCGCTCGTTAAGATCCTCCTTAAAATTCCCGCTCGACGACGACGCGAGGGGACACCGTGCAACGAAAACTCTCCATCGCGCATACAAAGAGCCAGTCGTACGTCACTACGAGGAAAAACAAGCTGGCTGAGCAACACTATGATTTTTCCTATAATGTTCCAAACACTTTCGAAAGAGACCTGACCCGTACAAATAAATGATTATATTAAAACCTGGAAAAAAGTGACGACTGGGCTGCAGATCTTTATGCAGAATACAAATTGTACCCACTCGTTTTAGAGCAGATATTTAGAGCAACAGATCGTATCCCATACTACCTAAATTTCTTTGGTCCTCTGCTAATTGTCGGTTCTGTCTTCCTGAAACTCGTACTTTTCTTTGGCGCAAGCGATGTATTAAAAAAAATAACAGACTCAGCACAGCCGTTGTAAAACTAGCAACATTAAATTCATGTAACCTACGTGCATAAGTATTTTTGATTTTTCTATTGCTTATAATATTTTTGTTATACTATACTATATACTCTGTACTTTGTTATGTAATACTCTGTACTAAGCATTATGTTGCAATAAATCTCATATGAGATTTCCAAATTAAAAAAAACAAAATTAGCAACAGATCGTACAGATATTTAGAGTGTTCAAATATATGATTCTTTTCAACACTCATCCGATCCCCAATTTCCTACTTGTCAAACTGGAATACACAGAACCAAGAAAGTAAAACAATATGAGCAAACCCAGCGATAGTCACTTGTCATTTATCAACTCAATTGTTTCTCGGTTACCATTGTGCATCGTTCTAACCTATGCGAATAACCTCGTTTCGAAGAGCACGTGTATCAGATTATTTACGTGTAACAGAAATATAAAAACTTCTTCGCGCTCCGAACTCCTGTCGAAATATTTTAGAAAGTGGTAAGTACAAATGTTATTACGTTCTTATTGCATGGTTTTACTAGGCAGTCGTTTTTCTCACGAGTGAAGCATCACTTTTTCAATGAATTACAAAACGATGAACCCGAGACTTGTTCCTTGACAGACTATTTGTTAATTGATCGATTGATTCACGTTGATCGCTCTGCGATTAGGTAATCGAAAAGGGAATGCTTCATTTTTGACGAAGTGCTGTTGTCTCGTCGAATTTAGTGGGTTCATAATGCAACGTTCGGGCCACGGTGCACCGGAATAAAGTTTCCACCGATTCCGTTACGCTCCGGGTGTGCGATGCAACAGAGTGCACGGTGCACTGTGTGCAGCGGACGCAACAAGGCGATGTCCCTTCGCCTCGTTCGATTCGTGTGGGTTGCCCTGTGGGAGTCCCTCTCGGAGCTTTCTTATTCCCCGCTCTCTGGCTTCTTCCTCCCGCTCTCTTCCCGGCATCTCTTCGGGAGAGAGAGAATGCTCGTGTGCGTGCGAGGAACGGAGCTCCCGTACGAATATATTACTACCGAGCTCGAAAAAGAACGCTATTGCTCGGACGCAATAACTCTTTCACTGCGATCACGCGGAAACCGCCCCCTTCCGCACCCCCGATCGCCGCCGTGTCTTTTTCTACGGGGAACGAGGCTCTTAGGGGGGGCCTAGAATATAATTAATCCTCTTCCGTTCGTCGTGCATCAATCCGACACATTTTTCATCGATCCTCGAATTTATATATTGGATCGTGAGATTCTTAATCCACGCGGAAGAAGAATTCAAGACACTTCTTTTAAAGAATCATCTCAAACGAAATAATTCGATTATTTTTCTGTGGGTTTATTATTGTTAGTTCCTGTCTGAAACTTACTGTTGAATAATTCTTTAAGAAATAACTATCTGTGGGTGATGAAAAAGAAATGGTAAAGAATGTGTACTGCAGGAAATTCTTCTTATTAATCCGTGGTTTTTATGCATTTCGTGAAGAATTCCAATTATCAACTGTTTGAAATTATTAAGTTGATGGAGACAATTCCAATTTTGCATGTTAACACTTGGTCGTGATTCACTCGGCGACCACAATTTCTAAAAAAGAGAACACTCGGCCAGAATCACGCAAAATTATCCAGTGAAAGCGATCGAGTAACGATATCACCGTGGTAGGTCCCGGACAGTGATCGACGCGATTGTCGCTCGAACGGATCAGTTTTCCAACGTGGTCGTTATTAATCAAGCAGCTCCGCGCGCGTTTTACTCTCGATCGTTCGCGGCGCAACGTTTCCATTAATTGCCTGTAATTGCCGTGTTCCCCTTCCCGGCGCACCGGTACCGTGAAAAATAGTTCGCCGGTTAAATGATTCATCGAGTAGACCGGAGAAGGAAGGCGAACCAGAAGACTACGAAGAGGACGAAAAAGAAGAAAGAGAAGGAGGCCGATCGAGAGGCGCTCCCGTGGTCGCAGCTGCATCGCGATCGGTACACGCGACACGAGTAGAAACGCCTCGGTTACTTACCTGCGACCTAAGGCTGAGCGGGAGTGATCCGTGGATCCACGGCGACAGAGTCAGAGACAGAGACAGCGACGTTCGATGATCTAACGGTAGAGGAAGATCACGATCCAAAGATTCAAATATAGGGAAAGAGGAAAAACAGCAAAATAAAAGCGCAAGATTCAAAGATAGAGAGAGAGTTGCAAGAGCGCAAAACAGTAAGATTAAACGATCCAAATACAGAGAAAGACGAAGAGCACCGAAATAAGAGAGCAAGATTCAAAGATCCAAAGATAGAGAGGGTCCAAGCAAGCGAAGATTCGAAGATCCAAAGATAGAGAAAGGGGCAGATAGAGCGGGAGGAAAAGCGAAAGAGAAGAACTCGAAGACCCAAAGAGCGAACAAGAGCGAAGAGAGAGATTGAAGTGTAGAGAAAGAGGAAGATACCGGAGCCGAGGAGAAAGAGAGAGAGAGAGAGAGGGCTGGAGAGAACGATAAGGAGAAAAGAAGAAGAGGAGAGCGCCGATAGAGGAGAGAGACAGCGAGAGTCGAAGCTGGGAGGGGATAAGGGTTGAGGGTGTGAGATGGTGGGGGCTGTTGGGCTCGGGTTATGTTAGGTTAGGGGTACCCCCACTCTAGTCGAGCGACGACCGCCTCCCAGGGGCCCTGGGGGCCCACGAACACGGCACCATCGTCGGCCCTGACGAGAGAGTGTCCAAAGAGGGACGAGGACCGCCTGATCTCGCTGGAGCGAGACAGGAGACCTTAGAGAGAGATCGCGGCCACGAGACCCACGTAGGGAAAGAGAGAGGGTCGCCGCAGGAAGACGGAGACGGAGGGAAAAAAAGGGAAAAACGAACCGAAAACCCACACCCGAGGCAGGGACTCGCGAGGAACCTCTTGGTGCTCTCAGTTCGAACCGAGCATCCTTGGAAAGTGGCGGTTCGATTCAGACTTCGACTTACCCGTGACTCACGCTGCTCTTCTTCTTCTTCTTCTTCTTCTTCCTCCTCCTACTACTACTACTACTACTACTATTCTGTTCTTCCTCTTCCTGTCTGCTATAGTCGCTTCCTCTCTCCTCCCGCAGTTTGTCATCGTTCCTTTCGAGTCTTGTCCCAGTGCTGTCTGTCGTGTGCGCGCACGTGTCTCCGTGAAATCGCCGTTAACCGGAGGATCCAGACAAAGTTGACGAAGCCACGCGATCATCATCGATCCACGATCCTCCGCGGATCCAGCCTCGTTCTCCGGAAGCACGTGGTCGCCGGAGAAACAAAAACCGGCGCGTCAGAATCACCGGCCGGATATGCGGCCGAAAGCCTAATCGAATCGATCGGTTACATCGAGGAGGATCTCTCTCTAACTGTCCAGTGACTACCACCGGATTTTCTCGCTAGCCCATGTGCCAGGGAAACGGAATACTCGCGATCAACATCACTAGTCATTGGTGAGTTTCCACTGTTTTCCTGTGAACATCGCGATCGTCCTTCCGAACCCGAGGCCACGCGGAACTTCTCAAGCACCGGTTTTCTTCCGTTTGTAAACACCGGCCTGTGGACACCGGAATGTCAATGTGACTTGCGCCGTAATCAGCCGTGTAAACACGCCACTGCTCTTGCTCGGTGCAACGTGTACATTATGTAATAATGTGAAGATCGACTTCGGACGCGAGCTTACCTCCCTCGAGTGGTCCTTTCCAGTGAGTTTTGGGACTGAGTCATGATTCGTAGAAAGTATTTTATAAATGTTTTCGATGCAAACTTTTTGGAAAGCAGTGTAGTCTAGTATATATTACGAAATAAATGAATTTGCGAGTGTTAATTGAGTTACTTTAATGTTAGGCCTGTTAAGCGTCTGAGAATGCGGGATTTGTAATTGTTGAAGTAAAAGTGCTTTTGTGGGAATTGTTCGAGGGTAAAAGTTCGAGGGTGTATGTGAAAAATTTTACTGATAGATTGATAAACCTTGATAAACCTAAATATTCCTTGCGCGTACGTATTGAGAAAGTAACATTATTGCAGTGTTATTAACACATTTGCACCGCGTCGTTACTAACGCAGGTGCCTGGTGAATCTGCGGAATTTTGCAAAGTCATGTTAAGAAAATCGGTATATTCTTTCAATGAATTAATATGTCCAATTGCGGAAGCATCTGAAGAGAAATGAAACAGCTTGTAACGTTTTATGCATTTATTTGAAGACGGAAGTGTGAAGAACGTAAAAACTCATATACAGGGTGTCCCAGTTTTTTCCGGCCAAACTTTGCCAACGTGTTCTACACGCAAAAGTAAGAAAAAAACTGTTTTATAAACATATGATCTTAAATGTTTTATTCAGGAGTTATAAGTAATAATATCTTTTCTTGTTTATGTTCATGTAATGTTTTTATGTAAACTATGTAAAAACAGAGTTTATGTAAACATAAATAGAGATATTCATAATACGTTCGTTCGCCGTGTCGACGAAGTGTCAGTTCATTATCATTTTCTATTATTAGTTATAACTCCTTAATAAAACATTTAACAGCATATGTTCATATAACATTTTTTTCTTATTTTTGCATGGCAGCGTTTACACGCTGGCAAATTTTGGCCGGAAAAAACTGGGACACCCTGTAGTACGTCATACGGAGCAAATGTGTTAACGGTATCAATCGATTATGGGTAATAGGGTCTGAATCAGGTGTATACCGCGGAGAAGAAAAATATTTACAGTGTCGTTAGTGGTGCTAATTGACTGTGAATTGTAAATGAGGTTCAACCTGGAAACGGGTGCAAATACAATACCAGTTAATCGGCCTTGATAAATTTCTGTAATCTGTACAGAACAGTTGTGAGTCTGTTTATAAACTAGTCAAAGTAGAAACGAAATTGAAAAATCAATAATGTCTCGATATCAGAATATTTTTCTTTTCAATTTTTTGACGTCGGTTTCGTTGAAGCTCTAGAATTGAAAAAAAGGCTAACATCGAAGCACGGTACACAAAGACCTTGTGCTAAAAAAAAATACAGAAAAGTTGGGTAAATTATCTAGGATTGAGAAAATCAACTGTGAATCACGAGAGACCCATTGACACCAGCCAAGGGTCAAACAGATACTAATTTAGAGCATAGGACCACTCAAAGCTCGAGTTCGCGTCGATCGCAGTCGTTTCTCAGAGGACGATCGATTCGATCGAGATCTTCCCGGGGGAGTTATCGATTGTCCCGCGAAGGTTCCACGAAAAGACAGCCTCGGTGGACTTCTGAAACCAGTTCCCTAAACGTGGGAAAGGTTCCGAAGGACGAGTCGCCTTTTTAAATGTTTCGCGGTATACGAGTGTTCGACCAAACGCGCGCAAATTATAATTCTCCATCTCTCTCTGAGCTTCTGGTATATTTATTTGTAACGAAACGGATCGTTTCGTAGAATCCATAGCTCCGATTAATTACCAGGGAACGAACGTGTTACATTGATCGAAGTAGTCGAGTGATCGAGGGTTTTACCGATCGATTGACTCACGCGAAGCGCATCCGAGACGTCCTTGGTTATCACGATGTCCGGGACTGTTCCTCTCTCTTTCTCTCGATCGGAAAGAGAGAGAGAGAGAGAGGGGGGGGGGAGAGAGAGACACAGTACGTCGCAAGGGGTCCCGTCGTCGGATTAGATTCGAAAGTCTAAGAACGAGACTGTTCTCGTCGCTTCACCTCGGTTTAATTAATGAAGATTGACAAGGGGGACGCCCCTGTCCCCTTCTACGCTCGACCTAGACCCTCCTCGAGATAAGACAAGAGGAAAGAAACGACCAAAAGCGGAAAGCGATACCAGCCTCGTGTCTCCGAAACACACACGCGCATCTACTTTCGTATTCCTGCCCTGCCAGGGTCGCCTTCAGTCTCACACTTGATACGTACTTCTTTTGGAAACATATTTTCACTCGTTCGTTTTTGTTTGGACGTCCTAGTTGAGCTTCAAGTGGGAACTAAATTTCGAGGAACATTGAAAGTATTGTTTAGAGATGGTACTCTTTGTTAAAGGCTTTAGATTAACCATTGTGTAGTCAACTGGGTGCCCATTTACTTCATTTACATTTCTTTCAACATTTTGTTAATGTTCGTCTATAAACGTTACAAATATTTCTCTGAATATCCATTCTTTACTGGTTAATATATTAACTTACATTCTCACAATGCGAATTTCTGCAAACATGTTAACCCTTAGCACTCGAGTGGTAATTCAGAGTCACCACTAAAAATTGCTGTGCCACTATTCTAAATATTGTTTGCATTATTAAATATGTTGGGATCTGACCGATTACTAAACATTCAAGTACAATATGACGTATCATATCAATTTCATATCCACAAAATGATAAAAATCATATAGAATTGAATTATTTTAATCCGGAAGAAATGTTTCATTTTCGAGTTACGATAGCACCGAGTGCAAAGGGTTAAATATAGAAAGGTTTTAAATAATCTATACATTTTGTTGACTACATAATGGTTGAGTGGAGGGAATTGATAATCTCGTTTACCTGTCGCAGTTGATTTTTGTCAGGCTGTTGGACTGCGTAGGATTAAATGATTAATTTATTTGTTTTTCCTGGTAGTCTTTTTACACGGTTTGTATCAGAAACCGGAAAAAACAGCGTCGATTCGATTCGCAGTACGATTACGAGGGATTCCATACGTCGTCTTCTCACGGCGGATCGGTCCGGGCCGCAGGTGTCGAACCCGAATCCGTGATTCGTGTCTTCCGGTGGCCGTTTGCGAACGAGGACACGTCGAAAAAGTACGTTAGAACCGGAACAGGGTCTGCCCGCCCCCTCGATCCGCAGACTCCCACACTCTTCCAACGAGCCGCACCGATTTTTACGCAATCCCTATTGAGTTGCGCATCCCTCGCGGGGTCATATTGTTGGCTGCGATGCACCGAATCGAGCCCTAGAACCCGGAGACTCCTCCCTGTCCTACCTGACCCGAGATAATCCCATCCCTCGAAGCATGGGGGCATTATCCCCGGCGACCCAGCTCCCCCCCATGGACTCTAGAATACCCTGTGTGCCATAGGGGCCCCGAATTTTCCCTTTTATCCGAACGACGATCGTCATTGTCGCGACGCATCGAGTCTCACGAACGCGACGACACCGCGTTTGTCACCCCCTATTTTTCGTTCTCGCTGGAACACGGGGGACAGATCCGTACGACTTGGCAAAACAGCCCGAGGAAAATGCCGGAGGAAGATTGTTTGGATGAGGAGCGGGCAGAATAGAGGGTACCAGACCCCTTCGACCGCCGATTGTCACGTTTCTGAAATGTTTGTCTCGAACGAGGTCCAGAGTCAGCCTAACGAAAGATGTGGGAATGCTGACAGCGTTGGGTTTTTTTTTTTATAATAGAAAATCTCATATGAGATTTATTACAACATAATTACAAAACAGAAATACACTACATACAATAGAGAATGTGAAGATTACAAAACAGAGTAGGTTTCTTGTAGAAATACAAATATTATAATACAAACATATAATCAATAGGAACAGTGTATGACAGCATTGGGTTCATTGCTGAAACGAGGAAAACTCGGCGAGTTGCTCTCGATATTTCTCAAGTGATTCGAGAGTGTCGAGAGTGACTCTCGATTTCGATGAGTTAACAGTAGCCACTGCAATCCAAGAGTGGGAGAACGTTGGGAATTCAATTTATAGAATATTCTAAAGAACTGGAGTGTGAATGTATTATTTCCAAATATAATTTATAACGAAAATTTCACGGATTTCTGACTGAACTAGTCTAAGGTCTAAAGTCTAAATGGATTAACACTGATAACTGTAGAAGATATTATCGTAAGATTCTTCTCCATAAGATCTATTCGGAGGTGTACAATTCTTCCTTAAATTCACGAAATACTACATCACATCACAAAGACGCAATTCAACGTACAGAATTCACATCCACAGCAACGTTGCGCTTTGTCTACCGTTCCACCAAAATTCCTGGCACAGCTCAAACAAGTTCCTGTAAAAAAGAAATCCTACCCAACCGATTTTTTCGAAACTCCGAACCACGATCCCCAGCTGACCCGGACCGTAGTCCGTTAGACCATCCCCCAAAACGTCCGATCATCAACTAAAAACCTCTATCAGAACGTTAACGTACTCTCCCAGTACGACAGGCAAAAGGTGGTCCCGAAAGCGGATCGTCCGTTGCGGAAGAAGGTAAAAAACGACGTTGAATCGGGCAGGAAGGCGATCGCCTACGAGGTTGGGCCTGTTGATCCGTTAGATCCGTCCTTTCTGGAGTCAGTTTCACGTTCCTAATCTTCGGTAGACAAAAGGTGCTGGCACTAGTCCCGGGCCAGGACGAATCGTCCCGGTCCGGGATACAGGAGGAACCGGTATCCTGTCGCAGGACCGTTGCGTTATCCTCGTCTCGAACGAGGAAGGATAACGGGGCACGTGTGAAGGGAATCGAAGGAAAGCCCTTTGCCCGATGCATATGCATGTCCACGCGGAGAAGAGGACGACGGATAGGCGACCCTTTTGTGTCCCGTTCCCGTGATTGTTCCATTGTGCCACAGAGGGGGTTGTTCCGAGAGACAGGTTTCATTTATGGTCACGTATGGTAATGACTCTCTATGCTCGGCAAAAAGAGAGAGAGAAGGGTCCTGTCTCTCTTCTTCTCTCTCTCTCTCTCTCCGTCGACGTTATGGCAAGTGGGTAAACCGGAGGCAGCCAGTCGGGGCAGGTTGAGGAATCGCGTCCCGGTTACACGCACGGAAATTTGCATATTTTCGGCCCGCATCCTTCGACTCGCGTCCCACGTGGGAATCCACGGACTTTCCTCGGCCAACCGGTGCACACGAATCCGTGAGCTGAGTGACGATGCTTTAACGGTTGCTACTGGGACCCGGGAGACCACCGGCCCCACGGATCTGGCCCCTGGGACTCGCGACAAGAAAACGTAAATTACTATAATCTGTTTAACTTGTGCAACTTGCGTGAAACAGAGTTGCAGTCACCCTGCTCGGATAGTTAGCGAGGGAGACACGATGGTGCTTCGCTATAGGTAGACTGTGGAACTTTATGCAAAAGAAAAATACGAAAAACAAGCCAAATAGAAAAACGTGGTAAAATCATCCTTTCTTTACCGATTTTAATCTGGTCAAACTAGTATATTTATTGAAATTAGAAGAATAATGAATTTATATGAAACATCCTGAAACTCGGTGTACAATTTTCTTTTTTTTTTTTATTGAGCCACTGAAACCTATTATAGGTTTATTTCGGCTTTAACAAAGATACACTAGTTTACAGTTTAATTACATTTACAATATGACTAACCACTAGAGATGCAGATCACAATCGTTTAAAAACTGAAAGATAAATTCACAGGCTTTGACATTTGGTTCTGCAAAGAAGAGGTCCGCTTTTAGTGGTAAGAAAAACTTAATTTTACGTAGATTATTTACAAGTTTAATTCTTTGGGAATCATATAAACAGCACTGCCATAATACATGATCCAAGTCCTCAGAGGCTGAGTTACACTTACAACTGGGATCATCGATAATATTTACACGATGAAGAGAGGCAGCTAGGTTATAATGATTGGCCCTGATGCGATTAACTGTGGATATAAAGCATCTTTTAAAGGAGACATCTTGAGTAAACCAGGGAGATTGACTAGGGTTAAAGAATTTTTGAAAATAATGAGTGCTACAATTTTCTTGGTCTCTTCGAATGAAAGGTGCATCTCAAACTATGCAACTTACTCGCAAATAAAATAGTCGTTGCTTCGCATGGTTTGAGAAGGACAATAAAATAGTTTGCCGAGAGAAATGGCACTATGTAAAGAGAGATATTAAGCCGCGTCGTAAATCACCGGACCAATTAAGAGCTAATGGCAGTCGCGACCGGAATCGTCGAAGCCCCGGCCCGTTTGATTCGCAGCTGCGATTGCAACGCGGTGCATCCTGCGTTCCGGGGGCATTTTTTGCGAACTGTCTGCATCGATTGCGCTCGAATATGCAGTCTCGGTGTGGCGTGGCCTTCGCGGTCGACGGAGGTCGTGGGTAACCCAAAACGCAACCGTGAACGAGACAATGAATCGTTTTCATCGACTCGACCTTTCCTCTTTCCGGTATCCGCATGCCGCCCCCACGAAATCACCCTGATCGCGATGGATGACGGCCCGTCAAGCCTACTACACCTGGAAACGGTAACTCGATCGAAATCGGAAATTACGTACTCCGAGGCCCACTACACTTGGCACAAAAATTATACAATCGAAGAAATTATTCGAGCGTTTGTTGAAAAATTTGATTTGTTCAAAAACGAAGCCACCGACATTATAGATTTATAAAAAATTTTAAGAGTGTCAATATATCGTTTTCGAATAATAATCTATATATAATATAATAGTTGCTGTTTCTCGCAATTGGTGCTAACAATATTTATTTTGCATAAAGACCTGTAGTCTGAATATAAAAGAACAGTCGTGTGAAAGTGTCGTAAATAAATTCTAGTAATATAGCAAGGTATTATAGCGATTTTTAGTACGTCGATCCACGCAGAAGATTGCCAAAGAAAAATTTCTTTGTCGTTCGGAAACCCTTTAGAAAGCGTTTTGTCTGTTTCCTGGTACAGCTGATAATTTCTTCTAATCGAGAATACAGTTTACGATATCTGGGTCTGGAGTGAAAGAATCAAAAGAAGCATAAAGTACCCGTCGTTATTACCGGACCCCAGCCGAGGACCCATGGTTGCGGTGACCGAGGCTTCGACGGGTCCATAAAAGTGCCAAAACATGTCATAAAACGAACAATGACGTGTTTTCGTTTCTCGGCTGGGTTCTATCCCCGTTTTCCCGCAGAGACAACCACTGTGAAGGCATAGACGGTGGTATTGTCGTTGACGGCCTTCAGCGGGTCGTAGGTGGCGCGTAGAGTACTTAGGCACACCGTCATCGACGCGTCGGCCATAGTCTCGGGAGCATAATGGACCACCAGGCCAGCGTTTTCACCGTCGAGACGCGCAATTAGCAACAATGCGGGAAACCCCCTGCCAGGAGAGACGCTGCCAGCCGACGACCTCTCGCTCGACCCGCATAAATCTTCCTGGACGAAGCTTCTCTTTCGTGGCCGAGTCGTATGATCCTCTTCTCGCGCCGAGCTTCTTGTCGCTCTACCTCCCGTTGATTCTATTTTACCAACATTCGCGGCGCTACGAGGAAACCGTGCTCTCGCGGAACAGTGCCTCTTCTTCTCCTCCATTTTTTGCTCTGGGACAGCGAGCATTGAAGGCGAGACCCTGGAGACTTGTCTTTCTTCAGGATAAGGTGGGACGATGTAAACTGAAAATTTTAGGTGATGAAGAGTCTAGGCAATGGACTTCTTCTTTTTCTTTTCTCCTTTTTCTGCCTCTCTTGATAGTCAAGGTTCAAGGTGAGAACTTGAAGACTCTTATGCGGGTGCTTTCCCTTCTGTTGGGAGGACAATTTGAGGATGGTTCTTCAGGATAATGTGAGACGATGTAAATTGAAAATTTTAGGTGATGAAGAGTCTAGGCAATGGATTTCTTCTTTTTCTTTTCTCCTTTTTCTGCCTCTCTCGATAGTCACGGTTCAAGGTGAGAACTTGAAAACTCTTATGCGGGTGCTTTCCCTTCTGTTGGGAGGACAATTTGAGGATGGTTCTTCAGGATAATGTGAGACGATGTAAATTGAAAATTTTAGGTGATGAAGATTCTAGGCAATGGACTTCTTCTTTTTCTCTTCTCCTTTTTCTGCCTCTCTTGATAGTCAAGGTTCAAGGTGAGAACTTGAAGACTCTTATGCGGGTGCTTTCCCTTCTGTTGGGAGGACAATTTGAGGATGGTTCTTCAGGATAATGTGAGACGATGTAAATTGAAAATTTTGATAGATGTGAAGGGCAAGAGTTTGGTGGACAATTTTTCCTTTTACTTATAGAACATCTTTTTTCTCTTCTTTTTTCCTGCTTCTCTCGGATAATAAGAATCATGGCATTGAAAGCTATTGCACAGCAGAGAAACTAATCAGAAATCGTGCTCTTATTGAATAATGTAGGTTTCCCATGACAGTTTTAATTAGACTCCTTATACAACGGTTTGAAACAGTTGTTTTCGGAGTCCCTGAGAGGCCGAAGGCAACTTTTGCAGCAGCCACGCACGCGGTTTCGGGGTCGAGCGGTGCGCGTACCATCTGTTAAGAAAATTAGCGACCGGTTGACCCCTTCGCCATTTAACCCGCTCCATCACGGGTCACGGATTAAATTAGCCCGTGAGGAAGTCTCGTGAAAATTTGCTTGGCTACGGTCATTGGATCTGAGGAAGGATAAACGTTTAAAGTTGCCGGTGTTGTGGCATGTATAAAATGTTGGTTTCTTCGGCAAATTTTAACCAAAAATTGTTCGTTTCACGATTTACCAAGAAATAACAGTGTACGTTCTCTCTTGAACAGCAATGTTCAATGTTTCTCGGATTTCTCCTTGAAACTAAAAATTCAATTGATTTAAGTAGGTTTTGCACTGTTCAAAAATACAGTGTTTCGTGCTGATTGTCCCTAATTTTTGGTCAATCCATTAAAGGAATATACCTGTGATAGGGGTATGATAGTAGCCCGCCAATATAAATAACTCTCACATTTAGTTAACCCTTAGCACTCGAGTAGCGCCTCTGAGGCGCCACTAAAAATTACTGTACTATTATTTAAATAATTGTTTACACTATCAGATATGTCGGTATCTAAACAATTACTACACATTTAAGTATTGTATGAGGTATTATATCAATTTGATATTTATCAAATTTAAAAAATCATAGAGAATGGAAATATTGTAGTATTGTACTATTATTTAAATAATTGTTTACACTATCAGATATGTCAGTATCTAACCAATTACTACACATTTAAGTATTGTATGAGGTATTATATCAATTTGATATTTATCAAATTTAAAAAAGCATAGAGAATGAAAATATTGTAGTATTGTACTATTATTTAAATAATTGTTTGCACTATCAGATATGTCGGTATCTAACCAATTACTACATATTTAAGTATTGTATGAGGTATTATATCAATTTCATATTTATCAAATTTAAAAAATCATAGAGAATGGAAATATTGTAGGTCAGAAGAAACGTTTAATTTTCCAGTTAAAATAGCTCCGAGTGCAAAGGGTTAAGACAGAGTCTAGTTCGTAATCGTTCAACCGTTGTAAACCGTTACAAGGACATAAGACAGAATTTAGTTTTGTATCGACCAGTAAAAAGATATTCGTCCAACTAACGCCCTCGCTGGAGATCTCCGAGTGGAAAATGGCACGGAAAAGGAAAAATGGAAATGAAGATAGGTCCCTGATAAGTCCCTGAGGCAATTGTTCTTTTCGAGATGTAGAGTGTAGGGAGTTATCGAAGATATGAACCAGACGCACGCACTCTGGCCACCCCCCGAGTGTTGGGTCTTTTGGTCCTTCGTACCCTCTCAAGCCATGTCTCCGATTTCCCAAATTTATTGCACCAACCCCGGGTGGCTCCGCCTCTCTGCAGAGGGTTTGATTATCGTTTTACTATTTTCCCCAAAAGCAGGAGAGATTCCCCAAACTCGCTGGTTACTGACGTGGCAACGCGACGCATTGTGATCATTGAATTTTTCTGCAAAATAAAAATCGTCTACATCGAACGCAAGAAACAGGAGGTATATGTGAATACATCTTCGTACAAATTTCTTCAATTCTTCTAATATTTCTACAGCTTGCGTACGGATAGTATAAATCAACCATAAACGCGTGCAGAATGTCCGTCTCGGTGTCTAAAGAGAATGGTTAAGGAAACGGTGGCAGTGCTACGGCCAATGTCACGAGCGATTTCGTAACGAGCGGATCGCGCGTTAGCCGATTCCAGGACGCGTTTAACGGCTAGGTGGTTAAGCGACTCTTCAGTTATTCCGCAGCGTTCGTCCTTCCCTCCGAGGGCTCTCTCTTTCTCTTCCTTTTTTCCCGTTCTCTTCTCTCAGTTTCGCGTGGAAGGGGATCCGAAGAGGAAGAGCGAGAGTGAGGCGGAGGAGAAGAAGAAGAAGAAGGATGGACGATCCTTCGTGTGTGGTCCTCGAGGAGTCCTCGGTCAACTCGGAGCCGAGGTGTCGCGTTGTGTGTGGCTCGCTACGGTGTCTCTTGCGTCGCTGCGACTCGTCCCACGTGAACTGCCATAAGCATCGAGCAGTTCGGGACCGCTTGCGAGCACTTAGGCTACCCGGCAACCGGAGTCCCGATCTCTGAACGCGTCCGCGACCCCCTACAGAGAACTATGTCTGCGTTCGAGTGTTTCCCGTAGGAATGCCTGCCACTCTCTCCCTTTAAATTTGGAAATCCTCTCGGGGAAACGTAATCTCGCCATATGGCGACACCGTGCTGTCTGGCAGCGGTGATAGATAACCTTTGCTACGATTGTTCGGATAGGAAACCTGAGCTCTGGGGTGCTTTTCTATTTCCTCGGTTTAGAAAAATTTCTGAACACGTGTACATGATTTGAAACTCGCCAAAAATTATCAAAG
This sequence comes from Lasioglossum morio, assembly GCA_916610235.2. Taxonomy (NCBI): domain Eukaryota; kingdom Metazoa; phylum Arthropoda; class Insecta; order Hymenoptera; family Halictidae; genus Lasioglossum; species Lasioglossum morio. Next base: position 3,887,776 of record OU744323.1, read on the forward strand.
AAAAGAGAAAATTATGATCTGACTTGTACTTGTAGAATTTAGCTGTTTGTTCCATGTCTTTTTGACATTGTTGGACGTAGACAAACAATCGTATAAAACCAGTCACGTTTTAATCAAAGGGAAAAAAAAGAACGCGGTAGAACCAAGCACAGATTGCAAGGATAGAAGCCCGAGGACGACATTCCGCGATGTCACCTGGAAAAGGCAAAAGGAAAACGGGACCCGCTCGTGTCAATGATAATGCGGCACGAGATAGTTGCCCGTAGCAAAAGGGTGTCGCGGCGTCCGAGAAACAGGTTAGGCGACAATGCAGCAAAACGTCCAAGAGGTTCGCAAAAAGATAGACCTCGCGATCGTCGGAGCAGGAAGAGCTACGGATCCACACGATCCGAACATTTCGAGGAATCGCGTTCAGGACCTTCGATCGGTTTTGCGGGTCCGAAGAAGGCTGGCCTTTAATCTCGGTTTCTAACCCGCCCACGAGCCCGGACAATTAATCACGAATTTCACACCTCGATTCGGCCCCGCGCGAGAAATAAAGGAAATAGCGTCGGTCCAGGGTTCTTTCTCGACACATCCTGGACCCGAATGGCTCCGAATAAGTCCGAACCGACCCAGCACGGTGAATAGAAACTGAGCGGCCTGGCTGCGAAGTGGGGAATCGTTTTGGGAACCGTGCAACAGCCGTGCAAGTTCGGTGTCGGCGCGACGAATCGTTAAACTGTGCTGCATTGACAAATGATTCGAATGGTTCGCAGCAACGAAACCGGAGGACCTCCCACATCGTGATGGTGGGGACGAACTGGCCTAAACGCGGCAAAAAGGCCCTTTTCGTGTCCCGGGGAAAAAAGAATTTTATTCGGGCTGCAGCTCTATGTTTCTGCCACCATCCACCACCGTCTTTGTCTCTCGAATTTGGTGCCGTTTCTTCTTTTACTACCCTGCACCGTAATTAATTTCTCACACCGTGAATATAGAATTTACTTCTTAAAATTGTAACGTTATCAACCAAACATGATCTATTGATTTTAAGTGTAAATAGATGAAATAGTGAGTTTGAGAGTTACTTAACGAATTTGTATTTCGAAGAAAATATACCGTTTTGAATTTGATCTAGCTGTTTCTCTAATAACATCTCTAGTCTGCCTATTTTCGAGCAAAATAAAAATTGTATACATGTTCCCAGGCATGTGAAAAAAGAAGAAATACGTATAAATATACAATTTCAAGCATAGAATGCGTCCTGGTCCGGCCGCAGAGGTTTCGAGGTTCCTCGTATTTCCTCTTTCTCGTGTTTTCTCCCCGCCTCAAGGTTGCCGGCCGTTCCCGAATGACACGGTCCTCCCCCGGATTAAAAATAGCGCTCCTCCTTTCGCTCCTCCAAGTTTCCACCTCGGTTCGACCCGCGAATCGCCTACGAACTCGCAGGAATTAGGTGTCCGAAGGACTCCCCGACCCACCGGTTGCATCTCGCGATTCGAGATCGCAGGGGATATATACTTTTTTATACAGGGTGGCTCTCCTGACATCACCTTAATTGTTCTCGGTATTATTAGTTCAAAGGTATCCTAGCAATTACGGGACCCTCAATTTGCACATTGCCAATCTGCACAATTGAACCCTTAGCACTCGAGTGGCTCCTCTGAGGCGCCACTAAAAATTGCTGTACTATTATTTAAATAATTGTTTGCACTATCAGATATGTCAGTATCTAACCAATTACTACACATTTAAGTATTGTATGAGGTATTATATCAATTTCATATTTAAAAAATCATAGAGAATGGAAATATTTTAGGTCAGAAGAAACGTTTAATTTTCCAGTTAAAATAGCTCCGAGTGCAAAGGGTTATTAAATATTTTATCAATCTTAGAAAATCTATATTAATTTTCATATGGATTGACAATAATGTATTCTATTTATACTACATTCAATACTAGAAAATTTTTAAAAGAAACAGGATATTTTTAATTGTCTTAATTCTGTCTCTTGCGACCAATGCAGAGAATTTTCCTTTTCCTAAAAAATCCAGAGGCTTCTGATGGTTCTCCGAAGACCCTTTCGACCCTGCGAGTCTCGAAAAACCCGTCTCGTTCGCGGAAATCTCAAACAGACCACTTGACCGATCGGTCCGTCAGGAATTCACCGTGCGACACCGTGTAAACAAGAGGAAAGTCGGCAAATATTTTCGTTGGCATAGTTGTGTATAGCATGTGCAGGCTCGCGTTCGAACGAGTCTTCCAGAAATCGAGAAACGTGCGAAGGGCGCACCTATAATAAGGGCAGAGTAGCGACGGGTCCCGGGACACGTTGTTTGAGAAAAGTAAAACCCCGCTGGGTCGGACGGTCGGTCGGCCTGTTTATTTTTGACCTCGTGAACCATCCAAGGGGTCTCTCTCGTCAGGTTTACTGGCAAGGTAAAATCCTCGTCTCTCCTGGGTCGTGGGCGTCGGAATATTTTCGGATCCGTCTGTCTGGGGGTTGCACCCGAAACACGCACACGAAACTCTCGCGATCTTTAACCCTGTACGATTAACGTTTAACCCTTTGCACTCGAAGCTATTTTAACTGCAGAACCAAGCATTTCTTCGAACCTAAAATATTTCTAATATTATAATTAATATATGTTCTCGGCGCACAGATTCGATCAATAAATCTAAATAAAATACAATGAAATAAAAATTTACGATCGAGAAATATTTACTACTAAAATATTTCTGTTCTATATCGTTCCTTTTATTGTATGCAGACAACATTTTTTCTGTGGGTAATCTAGATCGTTTAAAATTATCGCGGGCTCTCACGTTCCTGAACGATCACTGAATATCATAAATTATTTTGGCTATCGACAATACGACGATTAAACAGTTCTTTGATCGCGTTATACGGCAATCAACTATATTTGCACACTTTTATTGATTCCAATACGGTAGAGACGAGTCGAATGCTTCGGCGAGCAGCCCACGCAGCGACGAGGATGATGCCCAGGACGCAGCATAATCGATAGGCCTGACCGTTATGCCGCGATTTCCTTATTGCTCGCGCAGAGTGGGTAGGGGATATTAAAGGAGTAATGAAGACGTCGTCGAGGTCGTGATAGAGGGCAACAGAAGTTTAAGTGACACCGTGTAGTCTCGACGGGGGTCTGGTCGGGGTCCTAGGGCCCGGCGGCGGATCGGTCGGTCTCCGCTCGCCCGGCGCCAGGGGCCTATTAAAAATGATGCTTAAAGAACGAATTATGGAAATGAGCCGTTATACCAGCTCCGGGTTCCCATATTACCGACGACTTAGCTCGCTCGCGTTGAAATTACAGGTTGTGTACCGTCGCCCCCTCTCCGCGCCTCCTCTCCTCGCCCCGTGTCCTGTCTGCCTGTCTCCCTCTCGCGTTCTAAGCTGGGAAAAGGCCCCAGACCCCTCAGGGAGGAATACATTACTTTGATTTTCGGAATTGAAGATTAAATCCTCCCGCCGCGGGGGCCTTCTATCTCCCCCTAACCCCGATCTCTCTCTCTTTCTCTAACGTCCTCTTCCTGCATCGGGCCCCGCGCGTCGTCCTCAATGATCTCCCCCCCTGTGGTACTCGCTCATCGAGACCCCCTCCTCAGGTAAATCCTTCGAACACCACAGAATGCAGCATCGTTTCGAGGTGGAATCGAAATTTTCCACTGTGGTACCAAGGCGATTTACAAACGCGATTTTTGGGCACTAGACTATAAACGTAATATTGATTCGAGTTAAGATACAATGTCTCCGCTCGAGTTTCAAGAGGGAATTCGTGACAACGAGTAGTTCTAGAGTCTCTTCGAGTACACTGTTTTTTTAAGGGGGTAGGGTACCCACGTGACATTACTAGAATCTAACCAGAATCTAACTAGATTTTGGGCCCAAAACTTTTTTTCGCCTACTGTGGACACTAATATTACTTCATATAAACATCGTCTAAAAAAAACATGAGAAGAGCGCACTGCGTGTAACTTTCCTCTTTCGAAAGAGCCCTCACTCAGCTCAAAATATAATCATATGAGGACGTGAAACGACCCCGCGTAATCCTTTGTTTTGGGCCCAAAATCTAGTTAGATTCTGGTTAGATTCTAGTAATGTCACGTGGGTACCCTACCCCCTTAAGTCTCGGATCAATCTACTTCTGTTTCACAAGTTCCTTCGACGCATCGGCCCAACAGACTTTCCCACGCCGAAACACATGTTTTCCAAGCAGCCAAGATCCACAGAGACCCCCTCAAGCTCCGATCCTTCGATGATCACCACCTTAGAAATATCGACTGGTAATCTCATTCCGGCGCAGATAGCGGATTCGATAGATCGCGCCGTAATTGTGAAAACGATAAGCCGCTATCGCGCGCACAACAAAGACATTGTGCACGGCACGATAATCGATGCGTGCCGCGATGTCTGCGACGCTTGATCGCGAGATAAGCTTTTATTTTTCTGGATCGGCGGCCGATAGCGAGAGTAGACTTTGCCGTTCGATACAAAGCTTTTATTGATCGTCGTGGAGAGAGAGAGAGAAACAAAAAAAAAAACGTTAAGTTGACGAACGCAACCGTTGCTTACACCCACAGCTGGCTTCTCGGAAATCTCGCGGTGACCTTTACGGGTCTCAGGTTATTACGAGATTGCGAGAAATCGTTTACGATACGCGAGCGTGACGCGCGCCGAGCAACACGCTCCTCCTCTTCGAGACCGTTAGATTTTCTCACGCGTCGATCGGCTTCTTGCGTTTAAATATCGCGCGTGAACCGAATCGCATTATCGGGACAAGTACGGTGAACCCCGTCCTCGCCCGGTCATTTCCATACAACCGAGAGACGCCGTCGAACCACACCGCGCTCTACTTTTCCTCCCTTTATGCAACCGTTCCGGTAACCCCACGCTATTTTTAGAAGATCCAGCGGCTAGAATAGGATCCTGAAGAGGACACTGCCGGCGAGGGTGTTCCCATGGTACCGTTCGGCCCGTGAGGATCGCCGGAAACGCTGACAGTCGATCCGGCACACTCGATTTTACGTACTGTTTACCTTCCGGCAACGTAGCAGCGCTTTCCCGTTGGCTATTTTTCCTATTTGCTTCAGTGGAACTCGAGGAACGCGTCGTATCAGTAATTTCGTGTCTTTCACCTTATCTACTCGGCGATTGTTCCACAATTTTTTCAAGTCTATTGGAAAATTTGTCTAGCAAATATTAAAACGTTTAAATAACACTGTGGAGATTTTACCACGTTTTTTTTACATTCTAGACAGTGTGATCGAGAGAATGATGAAACGTGGAAGACTGTTGGATTACTTTGAATAGTATGGTAACATTTACTAGAAACCTCGAGAAGCACTTTTAATGCGTCGTAGATCTCTTGTTAAAGAGATGTTGAAGAGATGTACTGTTTAAGTGGACAAGGATTAAAACAAGATAAAACTATGATTAGGGAGCATAATCCTCATGTACGGCGCAGTAATAAGCCTGGCATGGAAATACGGAATACGAGCTACGGAGATGTGCTAATACAGCTGGCATTAACATCTTACAGGGAGCTCAATCTAAAACCGTTAGCATAATGGTGGGTGTACCATTTCGGATAATAGTCTCCACGATGTTCTCAGAATGTCTTCTTGCGAATATTGTTCGGGGAGGCTCGGTGGACATTACGATAAATTAGAAACATCCTGCTCGATGAAGGAAGTCGGAGGATATTGACAATTTTCTGAACTATTCATCATTCGAAGTATTGTAAATTATAATGAAATTTTAACAGTTTACAAGTGGCTCGTTGCAAATGCTGATAACTGCGATTAAATAAAAACTACGTATGATCAACCAGTTTATAAATAACACCATCATGCTGTAAGCTTCAGAACAATATAAACGAAGATGGATGAATCGAGAGTAGTTCTACTTTCCTTCGAACTTCTAAGGTGATGCTATCGAATTTTCAAATCTTTGAAATTCGAACCTCGGTAGTTAAATTAATACAACATCAAAAGAAACGGAGTTTCGAAATTTCGTTGCTGTATTGTAATTCATACAATTATAGAGATTCCTAAATTTCGAAAAAAAACTACCACAGTTAAAAGATTGATTAAGTTACAACTTCATGTATGTAACGGATATTTGGTCCCCTCAGGGTTTCAAATCCCGTTCCACACTTCTCACCTTTTACCAACATTCTCCCTATCGTCTATTTCAGCAGGACCTACTTTTTATTACGGTGGATTCCGAACCACCTTAACACATTACCGACCGGTGATTATTGCATATTTTTGAAAAATATATGGTACTTGGCTAAATTTTCATTTAGCATTTAGTATGAACTAACTAAGTCACCCTCAATAACGTCGTCTAATAGTTTCATTTAAGATTGCAATGTCAAAGAAAATTTCTATGCTTTTTTTCGCTACAGCAGAATTATTGAAAATCCTATTAATAGGCTTCCGGTCGGTAAAGTGTTAAGTTACAACTTCATATGATTCGAAACTTCGTGCACTTCGAATCTAGGAAGAATCGAAGCTTCGGAGAAGTAACAGCCGTAGTGGAGGGTCGAATGTGACGGAGGATGCTGTATCTTCTGGCCGGGAGGAGTTCGCGAGAGGATGCGCGTCCAGCGAGTGAACAGTGGAACGGCGGCGAGGTCCTTATAAACCGGTCACGTGACGGTACCAGCGAATCAGCGAACGGTAGCACAGTTGTGGAGGGAGCGGGACCAAGAACGAACGGAAGAAAGAGGAGGAAGAGCGACGGTAGAGAGAAACGAAAGGCTTCGGTTCTTTCTCGGTAGCAAGGCTCGAGTCGGCGAGTAGAGGTAGAGGACCCCTGGCGTGCTCTCCCGCTGTGACCGGTAGCCATCCTCTGTCCCGTTCGTAATACCTATCGGAGGGGGATCGGTGTGTGCGTGCGTGTGCATCCTGATCGGACACAGAGCCTCACCACCTTCTTCTTCTTCTTCTTCTTCTTCTTCTTCCTCCTCCTCCTCCTCATCCTCTTTCTCTTCGGTGTGCAAGCGATCGAGGAGGATCGTGATGCTCGCCGGAGGACTGCAGGCACACGCCATACCGATATTAATATTCCATCCTGAAACGTGATAAATCACCGAAGGATACGCGTCGTTCATCCCCAGCGGCGACCTCGACGTCGCTCTCATGTTACCCCCCAAGGTCACCGGACCTTGCTGACCGTCGGAGATCCTTCACCACTGTCTTCGTGGTGTCCCGTCGCGGGGGGGAATTGATCGACCACCATACTTTTACATCCTTCTGTCGGCCACGCTTTTGTCGTAGGTGTTTTCAATATGAAGAAACTGCCTCTGAAGAGTTGACGTTGGATGTTCAACTGGATTCAATGCCGACCTTGTATAATCCAGACTAGGATTCAAAGGAACAAAGTGGACTTCGAAGTATACGACATTTCGAAACCTTCGAATCGTATGAACGTTGTACTAAACATTATGTGTCAGAAAATACTAGAGTATATGTATGAAATGGCCGACTTCAATCTTCTAACTGCGGTGGTGTATTGTTGTTCGAAATGTAGGAGTATCCAATCACTTTTTACACTCACTGTAATTGTATCAAATAGAACATAGCAGCGAAGTTTCGAAGTTCAAAGCTTCAAAACTCCGTTTATTTTAATCTTTTGATGATTCACGACTAACATAGGATCGAACCTGTGCGCCGAAACTATAATTTCTATTTAAAATTGGCGATCGAGATAATAGAAAACATTTTTTACGATATTCGAAGCTTCAAAATCTTCGACGTTTTATATGTATACTTCTACATATACATTTCCAATTGTTTGGCGAAAGGATCACACAATTTTCAAAGTCTAAACTTACCCAGTTCTTGTACGAAAGTCTTCTTCCATTTCTACTTCTGCCGTGTATTTCCCAACGAAAAAATCTCGTACATATTCCTCCGAGCATGTGGGTAATCATCCCGAAAAATTTCAAACGGAACCGCCTCTCGATTCCCCAACAAAACAAACCGCGAAACTCAGCCAGCTTTCAGCATTCTGAATCGTCCTCCCCTTAATCGATCAGGCTACCTGACGGTGTTTCAGGCGCGACGCCGCGCCGCCTGTCGCGATCCCTATGGTGTTCTTATAAGGAGATTGTTAGGTCCAGTACCGTGACGGCAGATCCTTTTTCCATTAACTCGATCGGTGGTTCCTGTAGGATCGGCGCAAGCATTCTCAGCGTTCGCACCTAGGCGGCCGGGCACTTTCATCCCTGAAAACAAAGGTCGTCGATGGGTGCAGCCTCGTTCGTGAGAGTTGTGGGAAAGAATCTGAGAATGCGAGGTTCTTACAGATCGAACAGAAGAATTGAAGTACAGTTCTCACTGTTGAGTGTTTGGCTCGGTATGCTCCTTGGCGTTTCGCAAGCATCTCAGCTAGATTCATCAACAGCAGCCACATATTGTTTAATGTATTTTACAATTTCGAGTATTTTTACTTGAAATAATTCCAGCACACGGTCGAGACAATAGAGAGCATGTACGCAAAATCTGAGCACAAAACGGACGCTCGATTTCTTTAGAAAAATTCTCAAACAACGCCTGCAAAACGACGCTCCGGACCAGAAGACCTTAATGGTTCGGTTGACCAAAGCTCGGAGTGGAAATTGCTGAACAGTGAGAACAGTACGAAAGTGTAAGGAGGGAGGGGTGATCTCTTAGGATCTAGAAGTGGCTCTGTAGGGCCATCGAAGTTGCCCGCTGGGGCACCGCGGGGCTCTCGGTGGCCGGTTCTCGCGAGAGACACCGCTCGCGCTCGTCTCTCACGGCACTCGAGGCTCGCGCCCCCGTATCGGTTACCAGCGGGGGGAAAAAGAAATCGGTAGAATGGTTGGCGATGCTGGTTGGTTGGCCCCCGACAGCGCGATCGAATAAAAATCGGCACGTCGAGCACGTCTACGCTAGACGACGCGGTGCCGTGCGCGAACCGCGGGAATTTCAACCCCCGCTGCGCGAGAGCAGAAGCTGCGATCAAGAGCCTCGATTCCTGCACCCTCCTTTCACAGGGTATTTCTGTAGTGGCAGCCACACGCAACGCGACACGCGTTCTATACACGAGACCGTTCGCAACAGCCGAGGATTAAACGCCGAATGCGCACGGGTTCCTTGTTAAGACTTGCTTGGAGGTCCTGGAGAACGAGGCGTTCTTCAAAGGCTTCGCCTTTTCGAGCTGCGCGTTTCTCTCTGTTTCGCTCGTGGGACGGCCGAAGTGTTAGCATCGTTCTGGAAGATAGATTCCAGCCAGAGGAGTCTAACTTTCTTCAAGGAGCCCACAAAATTAGATCGAGTCCCGAAGGTTCAAATTTTCAGCATTCTATTCGGCCCTACAGACTTTACACAGTTTTCGCTGCTGGAAAATAGACCACAGCCACTTTTTTCTTCGTTGTTCTTTTCGAGGCTTTTTTCGCGAGAAGCTGCTGGAAGATAGACTCTAGCTGGTTAGGTTCCCAGCAAGTTCTCTACCACGCTACACGTGGGGAATACCAAAATCATGTCCCGAAAGATTCAGCGCTCCACCGAGCTCTACAAGTCTTCGGTCTGGCAAAAGCGGGGACCAGAAAAGTCCACCGGAGGAATACCGAAATCAAATCTAAATGAAAGATCAGAAATATAGAGGGGTGGGGTGGAGAGCCAGTGAAACCTCTTTCGGTGTTCGTGGGATGGTAAAGAGGCAGCGAAACCGAGGGAAAGAGAACGAGAGGCAAAGTTGGAGGTGGAAGGATCAAGGGAAAGGGCTATCCGAGCCGGATCTCAATCTAAAAACTCTGAACATATTTTCTCGAGTTTAGAGCCGGGCCTGAATCTCTCATTGGTCGTCGTGGAATCTCTGGTTGCGTCCATCTGTCTCTCTCTTTCTCTTTCTCTCTGTCCATGCGTACCTTTCCACCCGTTACCGTCCTTTTCTCGGTCTCCTCTACCTGTTCGCCGCGTTCCACGAGATCAAAGCATGCCGACACCGGCAGTTTGGTCCGTGGGGTGTCATGCGAGACAGGGGGTGGGAACTTGCGAGGGTGGAAGGGCCGAGGGGGGACTGTTAGTACCATATTCGTTAATATCCCCGGGATTTGACCGCTGGGGGTACTTAAAACACCGGGAACGTTTCGACAAAATGAATAAAATCTGTTTGACCATTGTCGTGACATCAAACAGCTTGAAATTAGCTTCATTTTTAACCCTTTGCACTCGGAGCTATTTTAACTCGAAAACTAAACGTTTCTTCTGACCTACAATATTTCCATTCTCTATGATTTTTTAAATTTGACAAATATCAAATTGATATAATACCTCATACAATACTTAAATGTGTTGTAATTGGTTAGATTTGATAAATATTTTTAAATTTGATAAATATGAAATTGATATAATACCTCATACAATACTGAACCCTTTGCACTCGGAGCTATTTTAACTCGAAAATTAAACGTTTCTTCTGATTTACAATATTCCCATTCTCTATGATTTTTTAAATTTGATAAATATGAAATTGATATAATACCTCATACAATACTTAAATGTGTAGTAATTGGTTAGATACCGACATATCTGATAGTGTAAACAATTATTTAAATAATAGTACAATAATACAATATTTCCATTCTCTATGATTTTTTATATTTGATAAATATGAAATTGATATTAATACCTTGTACAATACTTAAATGTGTAGTAATTGGTTAGATACCGACATATCTGATAGTGTAAACAATTATTTAAATAATAGTACAGCAATTTCTAGTGGCGCCTCAGAGGCGCCACTCGAGTGCTAAAGGTTAATATAAATATCATGCCTACAATTCATCTATTCGTTTTTATGATAAATGATAACGACAGTTTTGTCAGCATCTTTCGAAGACGATCATTCGACGACGAACGCGTTAATGGGACATAATAAACAGACGTTAGTATTCAGTCAAGATTTTTACAGTTCTTTCCAAGGACTCGTGTCCTCGAAAAGAAACGAAGAATTAAGAACCAAGAAAAAAGCATAGACACAGCAGGAAGCTCGATCGGCACCCCGTAGAACCCCGTGAAAAATCTAACCGATAGGATCGCCAGGAGAGGACAGAACACCGCAGGTTGATCATCTTCGAGTTAAGAGACCGAGAAACAATGGCTGCCGTGTACCTCGGGAAATCCTTTATTTTTTCTCGAACGTCTATCTCCCGTCTGGCATCTGCCGTGTCGCCTCCATTCTTCGTCCCCTTGTTACGCCGAGCTTCTAATGCTTGTTTGATCGTTCCTCGATCTCTCGTAGGGTATCCTTCCGGTTATCCTCGCTCGCCGCTGGATCCTTCACGATCCAATCTTCGACTGGTCCGGAACGGTTGTAATTGGAAACAATCGGAGATCTTGGTTCACCAGTGAATCCGTTTTTCACCAAAATTTTCGTAGTTGAAGATCTTTATACTTTCGTGTATTGCTGATTGTTTCTTGCATACGTGTACAGAGTCAGGCAAAATACAATCACGACGAAGTTGTTGTGCAAGGCAGGGTTGCAAATTGGAACTGGCAGGATCGACTCGACTAATTAGAGCTCGTAATTTCCGCGACGCCTGCGAGTAGAACCGGATGTGTCAGCGATATCGCGAGGAGATAACGACGAAAAATAACCGCGTGCCGTTAATATTATTCGTATCTCGTCACGACCAACGCGAGTGGACCCCCCTGCTCCTCTTATCAGTGGGCCACCGAGGCGGCACGTGAATCCGAATCGTTGTTTTTCAACTTCCCGACAAATTCTCTGTGTGTCCCAACCACGACGTAGATCCCTCCATCGAACGTTGTAGAACGTTCTCCTTCCGATCAGAGCGCGCCGCGAGATCCGCAGAAACTCGTTTGATCAGCAAACATGAAACAATCCGATTACGAAATGTTTTTAATTGACGAGTGCTGAGACGGAAATAGAAATTACGACGGCTGTTAGAGATCGATGAGAACCACTGGGACTGATAGCAACAGGTGGATCTTGATTCCAGCGCGTGCTTGTGTACCGACGAGCACCAGACGAGTGAAGTCTGACTCCCGGCGAGATTAGATTGCCGTTCGATTAGCAGCTTCGTGTCGAAACTTTGCTGTACACTTTGTCTTCGATCGTCGCTTATTAGGAAATCTTCCGCGAATGTAGAATCCGCAAACAGAGAGAGAGATAAAAGTAACAGGGATTTTTATTAATACTTTGTTTTTAGCATTCACTGCCTTCCAGCACGAACTCGTTTCAATTCTTTGCTCGGCTATCGATGTTACAAGCTTTCAAATGATCAATTTTCATTATACAAAAAGTAAAGAAAATTGATGACATGGTACATATTTAATTTTAACGTTTCTTTAAATTCATGTTGGGCTACTATCTTTGCCTTGAGACGGCTAAAGTTCTCCTTTATACAACATTGGATTGCTAAAATAATTTTAGAAACATTTTTGACTACGTATACAACCATTACTGCCGACGCAACAATTCGGAACACGTCTCTTGTCAAATATCGAAGCCGGGGAAGAATATAATCGATTCTCCTCGACCTGTTTCGAACATTTCTCACGCTGGTCCTCGTAGATTCAGGAACATCCCGGGCTTTGTTCGCGGCGGTTCCAATTGTCGAGCAAAAAAAGCGAGTCGAACCTCGTTCGACTTTTCATTCAAGGCGAATGGATCATTTAGCCTAACGCGCGGATGGTCGCCCCGGCGCATCTGTTGCGTCCGGAGGAAATGGTTTTCCTTCTTTTCATTGAACTTGCTCGCAGTCCTTGACACACTCCGAGTATCATTGATGTCAAGCATTTCTTCCATTATTGATCTCAACTCCAGTTGCTTCTATCATTGACGCTTTCCGAGTTCATAGTACTTGAATCGTAGATAATTGGTTACGAAGGTTGTCCTAATGAACTAGAGTCAATTAGAACGAATCCTACACTAACCTACTATATCAAAACGATACAGTTTGCAAATTGTCTTTTTAACGTCAAACAAACCAACATAGAAAAAAATAATTTTTTTCTTCCCGGAAAAAATTGACTAATTGGATTCGAATGGTTATCATATCACACAAAATAATTTTCATTCGCCCATTATAGGTCAGACGTTATCAACACGTATTACATAAAAGAAAACATCCGAGAAAAGTCTGCGAGCGCAGAGAGTTACAGAACATAAAACAGACGATATTTTTCAGCGAGGAGAAACGAAATCTCCACGTTATTTCTTAAATGACCAATGATCGCAGTAAACTTCATACAACAGTTTCAATCCATCGATTCTAATCCTCCAAATTTAAATACTTTAGACTGGGAATTGTATTCATTAATAGTAGAAACCATTACGTGAAATGTAATTCTTATATTCACGTACAGACGTGTTTGTCACGGGCGCGTTCGTTTCGATCTGTCTTCTTTTTCTAATTCGTTGGCGATCGTAATTTTACAATTCTGTTGTTATTTCCGATTTTCTACTTTTATAAATTTCACTATATATATATAGGGTTGTCTGCTAATACGTATACATACATACATTCAACCGTATAGTTCCTATTTTTATAATTTTTACTATATATAGAGTTGCCTGCTAATACGTATACATACATACATTCAACCGTATAGTTCCTACTTTTATAATTTTTACTATATATAGGTTTGTCTGCTAATACGTATACATACATACATACATTCAACCGTATAGTTCCTATTTTTATAATTTTTACTATATATAGAGTTGTCTGCTAATACGTATACATACATACATTCAACCGTATACAATTTACTAAAATCTCTTACAGGAAGAAAATCTCTGACTCTCATTTCCGAATAGCTGTGCAGTCAATTTGTATTTTGCATAAAGATCGACAGTCTAATTACTACCACACACTACGCTACTCTTCAAGCATTCGTCGAATAAGGATCGACAGACCACGTGATACGAGAGGGAGAGGGCCTGAACCGATCTCTCGCGAAACGATACGGGCCGCGCGACGATCAATGATCGCTGGATCGTTTCGGGCTCTGGCAAGGTTGTCCACGCGACGGTCACCAGGCAGGAGGACGGAATAAATTCAAGGCCGAGCGAGATATAAGCTCGAAACGATCAGGGGCCCGGTCACTCTCTCGACCGGTCCTCTCGAGTGCATCTGTCAGACGAATCCAATTTTCGTTCAGCTGCCGTACTCGCTCGGCGAAGACAAGCAAAACTCTCGATAAGCACCGTCCACGGCCTCTGACGAATCCGTTTACGTAACATGAAATTTTTCCTTGCCGACGATGATAGCCGAAGCTTGACGTCATCCAGTCGCGATGGCGCACCTCGCGAGGATCGTCCATCCGAAATCCCCGTAGTGGGAGAACATGATTAAAAATGCCGAGAAATCGCTCGCCGATAACTCGACCGGGCTTAAGGATTTTGTTTTGTACACTTCGAGCGATAGACACGTGGACTATAGCACAATCTTTCTCGTCTAGAGTCTGGTTTCTAGATTCCGATCGCGAGACAATCCTTATCCTACGAAAATCGAGTTCGACTCGAGATGCAACCATTCCGTAATAGTTATTATTTCAGAATTCTATTTCAATCGTGAACCTCCATTAACGTAATCGAATAATTTTGTTTCGGTTTGTTGTGTATCAGTAGAAACGAATTTGTGGCACCGACGATTGTAACTTCGTTTAAAATTCCGTCCTTCTACTTGTAAGATTTATACAATAATTTAAATCGCCGACTGCAATGAACGCTTTATGCAAAGGGGATTTATTTTGTTATTGTCCTTGAATGAGTCGCGATAATTACAGCAATGAAAGAACAGATAAGAGAACCGGTGATTTGACCATGGTAGGTTCAGTTTCGAACTGGTAGAACCCCGTGACGGGGGGCCCAGGTGGAATCCTCTTCGCAGCCAGGCAAACTCTCACCTCCACTCGATTTGTTGACTCAGACACCGCAAGCATCCATTCGCAGTAGCTCGCTAACACGAGGGCGATAACGCGACAGCTTCTCGGAGATATGTAGGACTTTGTTCTGCTCGGTCGTGTACTATGTATGTGCAAGTGCAAAGTTGCTATTCGAGACGCTATGCAGGAGTGGGAGGGAAATCGACTCCCACCAGCTGACAAAATTTTGGACGCTTTCGTAGAATTCGATGAAGAAAACATAGGATTATATTATTAATATCGATGGGGGGCAACTCGTTCCAGAAGTCCTCAAGTCCATTCCATCGATAAGATCCATCGACGATCGAACTTTGAACGGTTCGGTAGACGGAAGATCTTCGAAATCCTGATGATTCGCTTTATCGTCGTGGCGACGATTCTAACAGAACCGGATGAAACGAGATCTTCATCGAGAGGTAGATCTAGACGAAGCAGCTCTAGATCCGTCGTAGATCATTTCGAATTTACATTCGTATCTGCAGACTGTCAGTTTCAAAAGGGAACATCAGAAATTCTCTTTACTCTGTCGTCCAAAGAGCGACTGCTTCCGATCGACACAGCCCTGCCCACAGTGAAAATCAACATTGAACGGATCACTCTAAACGGTCCTCGCTGAAGCGTGACGTTCCTGAAAGAACAGTATCACCGTCAGAAACCTTCGAAACCGCCTCGTCGCGTCGCGCGATTTCCGCGAAGCTCCCGTCAAACAGGTCTGTTTAGCGGAATGACGCGCAGTTCTCTCGGCACGTTACCTAAAATTTCGGCACGTGCTCGCGAAAGGTCTAACCACGTGATAAGTAGGTGTTCTCGCTTGTAAATCGTCTCGGTGGGGCTCGTTCTCGTCCACGGTTGCGCATCGTTGGGCTCGTAGGAGGCGTCGCCTCCGTGGAAGTGGTCGCGATTACGCGTTATCATTTTGTTGGTGTTGGTGGTAGAGAGCGTGTAGAAAGAGAGAGGGACGTCTCGGTCCGAGTATCTGCCACGATAGCGCGGCTATATATAAGGCCTGGTGGTCGGTCGTTGATATTAGTCCGACGTTCGTTACGGTGTTTGCTGGCAGCTGCTGTTTGCTACTCCGTTTGCTCCTCGTTGTCTCCTCTCTTACGATCTCGACCATTTCTGACTCGACCACAGCGATACGCCATTTACGATCTTGCCCGTCGATACCGATCATCGAGCGACCGGATAAGACTGCAGACAATCGCGACCGTGATCCCGAGGACGAGATAACGCGCGAGGATGGACGCATCGTTCTTCTAGCGACGGCTTTCGACAAGCATCTCTCGAGGATTTGGTCATTGTCGATCGACTCGGCACCGATCCGACGGAAATCAGTGATCGACGAGAAACGGCGGTTCCTAGGAGATCGTGGTCCCGTTTGATGAGCTTGCCGCCGCTGGCTTGCAGCCTAGTTATGTTCTCGATCGAGTACAGCAAGCAGTTCCTGAGCTACCGTATACTCAAGTCGAACCGGTTCAAGTACATCTGACGATACGGACTCGGACCTCTCCGAGTGATAAACTGTGCGCGCGCTGTCACGGCCCGGGGGTGTGTGTTTATTTTTATATGTGAACGTGAGAGAGAGAGATCGACTTGCTTGGCTACGGTGTGCTCAGGAGCAAAGGGCTTCGGCAAGACCTGGAACGTCTTGTGCGTGGATCGGCACCGATGCGCGGGAAACCTGCTGCACCCATCTAATCTCGAGAACAGAGTAGTACGCCGCACCGATCGATACGCCCTGGATATCGATCGGCTTTCGAATCGGCAGAGAAGATCGGGTGAAAATACCTCTTCGTGCTCGACAGAGTCAACATCGGATTTCCACGAGTCCAGTTATCGGGTTGTTAAGCGGGATAATTAAGGGTTGCAATTACAGAAGAGAGTATCGGAGGGGGAAATTTGCACGCGTTTGGTCGAGAAAGAGCGAGAGAGAGAGCGAGAGAGAGGGAGAGAAAGAGAGAGAGAGAAAGAGCGAATTTTAAAGAACGAGAGAATAAAGATGATCGTTTACGTTCCCGGTAGAATGCCAAGCCACGTCGGTCCGTACGGCGCCGCTCGTTACCCGGGCACCCTGCTAGGAGCAGTGCCGGGTTTTTACAGTCCGATTTCCGGTTATTCGACCAGCCCGAACTCGAACTACTACGGGAGCCTTAGCCTGCATCAGCAGCCACCGCTGGACCTTCCGGTTTGGCCGCGAAGGATGCCGGTCGAGGAGGAACTGGGAACGTCGCCGTCGGCCGCGTTGCCAGGACTCGGAGTCTCGCCTGGAGGATTGGCGAACACTGGCCCACCGAGTCCTGCGCACTCGGACTCGGACGCCTCCAGCTCCAGCTTGGAACTCGGCTCCATCCGGCGCGGAGAGAACGCCCAACTAAAGTGCAGGTAGGCTTCGCTACTTGTATAATCCGTGCGTCTCACGGAAATAGACTCGGGACCACACAGATGCAACGAGGCTCCGGCTAAGGGTCTGTTTATACTGGTATATTTCCGACCGGATATATCAGACCAGACAAATGTTTTTCAATGCATTTTAATGGACGCATGTACACCTACTGTAGGTCTGCATACTTCCATTAAAAACCATTGAAGAATATCTGTCTGGTCGCATATATTCCGGCGAACATATTTGAGTATAAATCGACCTTAATCCTCACACGCTTGTTCTGACGCGTATCGTCATCTTTCGCCGCCACGCGATACTACAGACTTGAAGTAGTGTTGCAACTTACTCGGCGAGCAGCGAGAATGCGTGTGACTCAACTGTATCAGTGTGCCCTTTCGAATCTCTTCCCGCGAGACCCGGCAATCTGCGTTATCCGATCGAGGGAATCGAGGGGAAATGCTATAATAGTCAGAATCGAGCGACGTCGCAAATCTATAGTGAAGTCTGTCGAGGCGATTTTTAAGGGTGGGGACGTCGCGATTCGTGATAAGTACATCCACTCGGTGGCCCTCAAATTCAAGTTAGAAATAGATGTTGCAAGAACACTTTTATAAACTTATTAACAAAAATTCGGAACCCCACGCGGCCGCTTATACGGCTACCGTTGAATCCGTCACTGCCCCCACTTTTAGTATATTGCTGGGACAATTCTCAGAATGTGATGTCATGTACTCCTCGGAAGGAGTTTTTGCGATAACGATGCTTGTACTGTGCATTCGCGAGAAGAGGGTATATTTGTTGCTTTAACTGGTAGCAATGTTAACTTTTCAACACTTCGCGTAACAGAACGTGTAAAAAATTTCATGGGACAAGGAACGGCTAATTTGATCAGCTTGATTAAATACTATCCTCTGTAGAACGATTAACGAGGTATTGATCTACATCATCACGATCTGTATCATGATACATCATCATCGACACACGTATACGTGAAAATAAATGATTTATCATTATGGTTTGTTTTGGAAAAGGCACGTACAGTCATAATATCGTTCCACTCCACTTCCTATGTTACAAGAGTCTGAAGTAACAACTATTATGGCTAAATTGTCGAACACATTCTCACAACCATTCAGCACATATACGATTCAGTCACAGTGCTCGATAGCTTGAACGTTAACCGTAGACAGCTTCTCTATTTTCTGACATAGTTTTGACATCTCTCTGACGAAGCCTAATGGCGAGATAATCCTCTGTTATGAAACGCGTGCGTCGATCACGCAGAGGAAGCATAATCCCCTGTTCAACTATCGCGTCGGAAAGACGAGGAAGAGAAGGAGGAAAAGCTGTTTACAACCGAAAATATTAACTTTACGATCTCCTGTTATCAGGACTTTCTTATTATAGCTACCGGATCTTCGCGCGAGACAAACGTTTTATGATATGAAGCAACGAGCTTTCCAAATTTATCCAAATCAACCAAATAATTAGTTAAAATTTCTAATGTTTTATATTTTTTCACTTATTATCATTAGACTGTAAACACTAATTCTATAATAATCTCAACAAGTTGTAAATAGTGTGTCAACATCCTTCGATTGTTTCATTTTTCCATGAATGTACACGTAATCGCTAGACTACGGATTTCACGCATTTATGACAAAAATGAGCAGGTAAAATTAGAAGCACTGAATAGATTAAAAGATTAAAATTATTGAAAGAAGAAAGAAATTCCCTAGCCTCTTCTTTCTGTTGCAATTCCGTCTACCTATTGCAGTCCGATCAAATCCGCAATAAATTTACAACTGCAAACATTCCCGTTGGTCCGCGGGATCCCCGAAGCCTCGTTCCTCACGGTATCGTCTCGTTTCTTGTTTACTTATGTCGCGGATCACCGTCTGGCAGATACCGGCGCCGCTAAAACCGCGTCGTCGAAACGTTATCTAAATTGAGCCGCGAATTTTTATCGCGATCGAAGTCCGGGAATAGCTGGGAAAGCGTGTATCGTCTTCTTATCCAACCACCACTCGGTAAAACGTCTCTCCCCGCCCCCGGTCGCATTCGCTCGCTTCCTTGATCCTCGCTAGCGTTTCTGTTCGCGTTTTTTTCCGGGTTGGCCAGAAGAATCGCGACCGCGAATGGTTTGTTGGCGAGGTCGCGAACGGGAAATCGCGCGTATCTGCAAAAAACGTTGGCACTTTATCGCGTTCCGGTCGCAACCAGTTTCCGCACCGATAATCGAGCAACGATGTTGGCGGGGCGATTCCATTTTGCAATTGCTGATGACTTGTTTACGACCGTTCAGATCCAGAAATTTTATGAGACGTTTCGCACGTGGTCGTAGTAATTGGCAGGTCTTGGATAGTTCATTTAACGTTGCGTCTTGGACAACAACGAATTCATACACTTGGTAGATACTTCAATTCTATCAATATAGTTGTGAAATTATAACGCCTAGGCATTCCGATACAATCGAATGTCTATAATTTAGTAAATGAATTCAAGAATGGGAATGTTATTTGTTCAATTCTTCTGCAGTGTTAATTCATCATCGCCAATACGTTGGCATTGGGAAAGTCATTAATTCTTCTCTACGAACATACTGCTTTGAACGTTCCATAATTATAACAATCTCTTCGACGTTAATTCTTTCATTCCACGCAGATTTTGATCGATTTCTGTCTCCGATCGATCGAGGCGTCATCGACATCGCGGCTCCAGAGGTCTGATAGTTGCGTCGCAGCCGTTCGTCTAACTGTTGCATTTGCCGGTCGATTATATTTTAATCGCGGTTCGCACGGATCGGTCGTTAATGGAAAAAAAGATGGATGTTTACCGGTCACGGAAGAAAGCCATATCCCGTTGATAACCTATCGAAACGACTGATGCGTGATTATGCTCGTTCCATCTGCGGGCTCGCCACGCTCTATTTCGATCTGTCGGCGACAAATTTGGACGTGAATCGCAAATCCGAGTGTTTATCGCGGAAGCTCGCAACGTACTTACACGCGCGAGTGTTGCATGCAGCAGTCTCGTGGCCTAGCGAAACGATTTTCTTATCAATCGTTCCAGCCGGAATCAACACTAGGGCGAGATTAGATCGCTGTCTTTTCCTTCTTCCTTCGACCGACGAAACCCACAGCATTAACATCCCAGTGCCGCGACGAGCGCTTGTTTAAGCTAGCGATTAGGCTAGTCACGCGTGATATCGCGAAACGTCACAGCTCGCTTCGGGAAAGCCACTTCCGCGAACCTCGGAAAGTGCGCAGAAAACCGCGATGATTCGCCGAGGAAACGTCGCACTATGCTTCGAACATGCTAGCTGGATGACACGCAAAATTTCAGCTGCGAACTAGATGTGCCTTCTCTCAAGTGAATGGTTTTCTATGTTCTCTTCGTCTTCTTTGAAACTGGAGATCTTCTTGGTTTGCTGTAACACACTTGACAATTTCGTGATATGTGCCGATTTATCGCATCGTAAAAGATATCATCAACATTAACCTCTTGCCTTGCGATTGGTTCGGACCCTTGTCAAGGCAATCGAGTACCCGTGTACTCATTCGCTGCGTTGTTTTCGATTCAGCAAGTTTTGAGTGGTCTATTATTAAATCATTTATATAAATGCATAAACTCCGCAGTCCAGTTATTAAACACGATGGCATTCAGCAATGTAATCGAGTACAGTGATTTTGAATGGTGGCTCGTTGAATTAATTGATAATGGAAATGCATTTTCGTAGTTTAGCGAATGTACTGTTTAGGGTCCCAACGCGTAAAAAAAATGTTGTCCAGCTAACCCTTATCTCTCTGAGCACTGTGCGTCGCGACGTTACCTTGATCCGCGACCTTTCGATCGACAGGCTCCGATACGCGGAACAGGCGATGCCGTTGACTGGAATAGCAGCAAGCTCGGTGGGTCTACATAAACTAGTGTCAACCGACGGCAATTGCACAATGAATGAAATTGGTATCAATTGGTGGAACGGACGCTCTTGACGCAAATCGCGCGTCGATATTTGAACCCGGCGCGCCCGTGGAAGTCGGAGAAACCGACGTCGAATCTCTAACGAAAGGAGACGAGCAATAGACTGTTTACAGTTCAATTGGAATGTTTACAGTTCAATTTCTAACTTCGCATTTCGTTGCATTGGACAACCCCCTTTAACCCTTGCAGCTATAACCGGGTACGAGGGTAGCTGCTTGAAATTCCTCTCGAAATCTCTTTAATATTGTTATCGATAAGTAGCAAAATCATTCTAGATTTGTATGTTTTTATATATAGCCGAGGTCCCTTTCTCTCGGAGAATGTCGACGATAAGTTTCGCGGGGCCCGAGTCCCCGGAAACTGGCGTTAGGCAAGGATGCGCGTCGATCGATCAAAATGCAAAGATCGTGCCGGCGCGCGTGTCGGTTATATTTAGCGTTTCTCGGTAAATGAGTGACAGGGGAAACAAACGGTATAAATAGATCGATCGAGCCACACCGAGGGGATCCGGCGGTCTTCGATTGGCCTTAAACGATCGCAATAGGCACGCGGACCACCGTTCAACCGTTCGATCGGCCCCCGTCAAACGAGCAAAGATCAATACCCTTAAATGACGCGTTCGCGAGCCGCTGTTTTCCGTTCCGATTATTGGAACCGCATTCCCCGGCGATTAGGAGTGATCGTTGGTACTCACTGCGACTTGTTTGCAGATGGCAAAATTGCGGCCGATGGTTCACGTCCTTGGAACAACTGGCAGGACATGTCGCAAGGCTGCACGCCGCGCCAGGACCTCGAGGATTATTCTACTGCGGCTGGGAGGGCTGTGCGAGGGGCGAGCGTGGATTCAACGCGAGGTGAGCAATCGTTCTCCTGCGACATACAATGGACAAGTCGATTTTTCACGCATCGATTTTTTGGGAACATTCTTTTATGTATTAGGTTGTCCTAAAAGTAGGTTTCGTTCTCGATTAATGCGTTCACTGCAAATTCAGAGTAATTTTTATAAAAACCAATGGCATGGTTAAGAAAGGGATGCTCAAAGAATAATGAAAATTGTGTTTGCTGATGTTATCTAACAATATGGAACATGCACGTAGTGAAAGAAACAGTATTAAGGACAACCTAATATTTAAAAAATGTACCCTTTCCATTCAGATCTATTTTTATTCTAAAAACAATACTTCAAGTCTGGTTTGGCTACCTACCTTGAAGAAGGGTGTTCTTCCATTCTCTTCGCATGAAATTACGTCGCTCGAACGTAGAATCTAATCAAGATGATCTTCCTTAGATACAAGATGCTGGTCCACGTCCGCACGCACACGAACGAGAAGCCGCACCACTGTTTCCAATGCGACAAGAGCTTCAGCCGCGCGGAGAACCTGAAGATCCACGCGCGTTCGCACACCGGTGAGCGTCCTTACGTCTGTCCCGTGGAAGGTTGCAACAAGGCGTACTCGAACTCTTCGGATCGGTTCAAGCACACGAGAACGCACGCAGTGGACAAGCCATATTGCTGCAAGGTTCCTGGTTGCCCGAAGCGGTACACGGATCCGTCGTCGCTGCGGAAGCATGTAAAGACCTACAGACACTACGTGAACAACAACGACAAGGTGCAAGAGAAGAGTTTCGACGAGAACAACTCGCAAGAAAAAACGCGATTCGATACTACCTCGCCGGAAAAACAGAGCAGCACGACCAACTCGGAGTCGGAGAAAAAGGACAGCAGCATCGAGAGCAGCGCATCAGGCTCGAGTCCGAAGACGAGCAACAGCTTCGAAGAGCAGCGGAGCTTCGTCGAGTGGAACAACATGTACAACCTGCAGGAACAACAGCGTAAGGAACAGGCGGATCAGATCACACCGAGGAAAGTGTACGGCGAGCAGGACGTGAAGATTTACCCGAGGATCTACGACGACAGTTACATCATACCTGAAAGGATCCAAGTGAACCCGATGTACGGCAGCCAGATGATAAAGGAGTCGGTGTCCTCTCCTCAGACCAGTCCTCATCGTATTCCTGATCCTATGCCTCGCATCGGGATGCAGTCGACGCCCATCAAAACCGAGGAACCCGTCGAGTATCCGAGCAAGGTCAGCACCGTTGACTACAGGAACATCGAGTCGATCGTGAACAGTACCCCCTGCAAAAAGGAGAACATGGTTAGCTGCGACCCGGTCAGGCATTCGGTGATCAAACGAGCGGAGGATCTCAAGATGGAGATCGAGCAGACACCTACCAAAGAGGAGCTCTGCAAGGACACTAACGATTGCTGTTGCCGCCACAAGTGCTGCGCGCACACCAACGACAACATCCTCGAGAAGACCAAGATCCTCTCCGACCTGATCCTGAAGGCGCAGAACCCGTTGTTCAGGCACCTGTTAGGATCGGTTGATCTTCAGTATGGGCTGCAGAATATATGGGGGAACATCGCTGACACGAACAACACCTGTGGACAAGATCTGAGGGTTAAGATCGAGAACGTCGTGGAGATGGAGCAGGATCTACCGTTGGATCTGACGATCAACAAGTAGGGTATTGACGGATGATGATTTTAGGGTATGCTCAGGGTACGAGGGTCTATTCGGAGTTGAAGTTACGGGCTCAAACTACCGACGGTGACCCGCGTCCAAGCGTTCTCGAGGTCGTCCCCGGGCTAAGTGCCTTGACACTGTTACATAGGGAAGATTCCCTTTGGTTTTCACAGTGTTTTCGTAGTGATAGAGGTTTATCGGTCGTTGTTTGTCAACCGGGAACGACCTGGAGCTAACGCAAACAGCGGAAAAGGAACCTCGGGACACCGTCGGTCCAGCGGGGAACGTTTGAGCGGTCGTTGAACGCAAAATTTTCGAGGGGGAACGTCAGGGGTTTGGGACGGATGTAATGGACCGGTGAGATAGGTCGAGAGGATACTGTTTTGATCAGACTGCGAAACCAAATATATCGTAATACGTTTAATTCTTTCGTCGTAGGGCAGCGATAGCCGGCGGGAACACGGTTCGGAAGAGAATTGCTCAATCTTAACTCGTTAATGCCTCTCTTACTTGCGAGCTCGCGTTCACCGATTGGGATGAAACTTTGGAGTGATTCAGGATATGAATAACAGTATGGTTGATTCGGCAATTTTGTTCCACAGTCGTGTAGGTTTTAATTGAATTGCGAGTATGATATTGCACTAAAGAATTGAGATGGACAGTTATAAAAAATTTAGATAAACACCCTAGCTTTGAAATTGCTGTACGGTGAGCGCGTGTTCGCGACGTTAGCGACTAGCGAAGTATCGGTGATCTAGATTTACGGGTAAACTCGTCGAATATCGAGCGGATATCAGAATAAAGAATCGTACCAAACACCGTGACACGAGAAACTACATAAGGGGAAACGTATGGTTGTACATGTGGCACTGAAAAATCCTACGTAAACACCACGGCACAAACGAGCTTCTGTGGGGTACCGCTTCGAAGCTGTCTCGGTATCTTCTACTGAACACCAACCAATGTATGATATGTATATAAAGATATATTATGTGTAAGTAGTTGTCCGAGCGAGATAAAAAGGACGCGTGCGGGCGGAGAGTTATGTGCATTTCTCTGTGGACGGAACGAAGGAGAGTGTTTAACGACGTGAAAATTATTCAATAAAAGCACATTATTTATGTAAAAATCGTTTTTATTCTTTCATCTGTATAGAACGAACGCCTCCCAGGCTCCTTTCCCCTTGATGTATCTGAAATATATAGATCTTCTCGAAACTGTGGAAAGGGTCCACCGGTAACAATTGCGTAACGCTCGACGAGCTATTACAATTGACAACATTTCGGTCCCTCGCGGTAGACGAAACACCGTTCACAATCGAGAATAACAAACGTATTGGATGTTGCAAGATCAAAACAAAATAAATATGGCACCGAACCTCCGGGGTGCAACGAGATCTCGAGTCTTGTCCGTATGCTTGCACATTTATCGCTTCGAACGATAACAAATAATCGCAACGGCGTGGTTGACGACAGAAAAGAAGGGTACAATTTACGCGACTAAATATAACCCTCACGATATACTGTGATTCATTAAAAGCTCGGACATGCTGTCTTTGATGATCTTCAAGCTTCCTAAGTCGGCGTGTATCGTCGCTATCAGCTGAGCCATGCCCTGCTGTTCCATTGTGAGATACTGAAATAAAAGAAATCAGGAAAAATTATAACAACTTCTCTTGTTTAAGGATAGCTTGTTGTTTGCTTTAAATTATACGTACCGCTTTGATGTCGTCCTGCGCTATAGGGTCCATCGCGTATCTCTCCTGATTCTGAGTATCTATGTAACTTCTCATTCGCAATTGAGACAGCATCTCACTGATTCTGCCTTTGAACTGAGTCGGAGCACTGATCTGCGAGTGCATGGCTTCAAACCTGTGCGTCAGGACCTCTTCTTCGGGCTGCAAGGACAATCCCACTTTGCGAGTTATCTCCTGGCGCACCAGTACCTGACAAAAAAGAGAAAACATTATTTAGCGACTATTTTATTTGAACCTGAAGAAAACGAATGCTATGTACTTACTTGCAAAACCCTATGCTGAAGTTCCAGGAGGGTCCTCCTGTGCTCCTTGAGTCTAGCTTGTATTGCTGTGTGTTTCCTCTGCAGTGTCTGTATTTCCTCTGCTGCCATGTCTAAGAAATTCCTATGTCTAGCTGTCTCCTCCTCCTGACACTTCAGCCTGTGTTTCACCTGGTGGAAACCGATCATCGGCACAGGTATGTACGTTTGTGGGTTCGGATTGTCCAACTGAGCCTGCTTCCACAATCTCGAATCGATGGAACAGGGTGGATTATCTAAATACTCTTTTAATTGTGCTGGATCCAGCTTTACCAAAGGCAACATATCCTCCACGCCATTTTGCACTAGCTGTTGCTTCTGCATCGGTTGCGATAAATATGCAACCAGTTCGTTCGCAGGAATTTTTCTAGGAGCTCCGGTGATACCTTTCTCAGTGACAAAGATAGTCACCTGGCTCTTCTCTTCCCCAGTCGCTTTGATATTGTCTATGGTCAGCGATAAATTAGGCTTGTTGCCCAGGACATTGTTCATGAAACCGATCAACTGTGCCTCGCCCTCTTTGATGTCGTTCTTCTTCTTGTGGAAGCAGAGCATGACCAATCCATCGTTGTTGTCTGCTTCGGGCATGCGACTGTATCCGATGGCCTTGAATCTGCATAAAGGGTTCTCTTGATTGAGGTCAATGGGTGGTGCGTTCATGGAATAGTAAGCTTTCCCAGTGCCCCATAGAGCTTGTATGAGGTTCCATCTGGCGATGATGTTGTCCCGTTCGTCGTTGTACAACTGGCAATTGAAGACTGCATTGTAAAGAGCTTCGGATATAGTGTTGACCGTTTGTGGTTGCAGTTGTTGCTGGAACTGTTGCTGTTGTTGCTGGAACTGTTGCTGAGGCTGAGAGAGTCCTGTACCAAAGCCCGAGAATCCTGTACCTGCACGAATTGCGAATACAGTGTTCCATATTAATTCTGTTTTCGAATACTAGTTTGAAAGTGTTAAAAGAAACCATCAAATGAAAAATGTGAGAATAATGCTTCTCAGACCTTCACACATGATACCATTAAAACTGACCTGTTCCAAACCCACCGAAACCTGTGGTGGTGGTTGTGGTTGTTGGCTTAGTTCCAAACGCTCCAAAACCAGTCCCTGTGCCAAATCCGGTTCCAGCACCAAAGCCAGTCGAGGGTGTGCTCGTAGTTCCAAATCCACCGAAGAACGAGGGTGCAGAGGTGGTTGTTGTGGTCCCAAATCCACTGAAGCTTCCAAAACCCAATGAGGCTGTTGTCGTGGGAGCCCCAAACCCTCCAAAACCAGTCGTAGCTGCAGGAGTGGTGCCAAAAGTCGATGTTGTACCAAATCCAGTGCTAGTGGAAGCTGGTGTGCTACCAAAAGCTGGAGCAGACCCGAATCCACTTGCAGGAGTGCTACCAAATGCTGGTGCAGCGCCGAATCCAGTTGCTGAAGTGTTGCCAAACCCAGTACCTGCCGATGTGCCAAATCCAGTGGCAGTTCCAAATCCACCTGTTGCTGGAGTGGAAGACGTGCCAAAGAGACTCGGAGCTGACGTGGCTGGTGTACTGAATCCGAAGGATGGTGTCCCAAATCCTGCTAGAGGATCAATTCTCAAATGATTCGAATATGTCTTGTCCTTACAGAATGATCCATCAGACTATGGGAATTCTTGTACAACATGAATGTAGGTAGGATTTGCGTTGCTGAATTTTGTTTTGGTGACTTGAAGTTGTTTCGTATAGTATAACCAGGGAATGACAGTTGTTATTTTAAATAAAATCGCGGCAATATATTTATTTTTTACGCGAGTATATCATACATTTATTTATTTATACATTGTCCCAAGGGTTTGATACAAAATCATGTCACACGTGAATCAGGTATGATTTGTTTTATTATTTGCAAGGATGAAATGGTTTAATAAATATATAATCGCAGGATGGGAGATATGAACTAGTCCAGAAGTTGTTAAAGTTGCCTGTGCTGTCTAGTAGCAGGTTATTAATCCGAAATGCTGATGGAACGAAGGATAGCGCTACGGAAATGATAGGAGAAACTGGTACCACGGACAGGGCCATTGGGGTATGTTTTATAAAACTATATTCCACTCGCACAGTGTAATTACCATTTCTACCATATTATACTGATATTCTCTAGGATATTACAGCTGAAGTAATGATAACAACGCTAGGAAAAATACCCCCACAAATGTATTACTTAGAAGACACAAAACCCCCACAAATAGCAGCATTCGTTGCAAGTACGGATGACAATCCCTACCCAAACGAATACAGCGCTGAGATGTCATCCACCGAAATGACCAAGACCAGCACCGAATCTGGTTATTCCCCAGTTTTAGTATCTCTACTATGCGTGCTAGTGGTGATACTATTCATGTGCTGCGTCACAGCGTGCATAGTTGCCAAAACAAAAAGGAAAACTAGTTTTTTTAACAAGGGATGCGATCCAGGATGCACAGGCATGAGCCAACCGCTGTTGGACAAGATTTCAGAGTGCTCGAGCAAATCGACCACCCAGCGAAATTAGGGAATATTGGCACGGTCCTTGGAACTTGATGTATAAGACAAAGGAGGGGCTATACGAAATGCTTATGTAAATTCAAGAGAAATACGCAGTAACATGGAGCAGCATTAAAAACTGAAATGATTCGCTGACTATACGTAGAAAAAGTTATGTTTCGCGGGACAAGCAACGGGGAACAGCTTTCAAACGAGCGAAACGCAGCTCGAGCAAAACAAGCCGATGAACAGGTCGAAAGGGTCACATGTAACAACGAAATTCGAAATGTGACATAACCTAAAAGATGAGGACTCACCCGGTTTCACCGGTGTCGCCGTCGTGGAGGCCGTGGCACCGAAACTAAATGCAGGAGCCGGCGCCGAGGTAGCCACTCCGAATCCCGTGCCAAATGACATTTCTCCAGTCGAATGAAAACCAACGCACGAGAAAAACACGCTTTACCCGCGCGCGCGCCTTACGATTTCGTACGAACGACAGTGAAGCGAATATGGCGGGCCGACATGCGCCACGAACGCAAATTTCCGCTTGTACGCAGAGAAGCGTCACGTGACCGCCGCGCGATTCAAATTCGAATTTCTTGTCAAGGCAGCGTGCAACTTTGGAAGCCGGTAAACATTTTTACCAAACGGTTCCTTAGGAAAGGCTTCTATGGGCAACGTCGAGCAATGCTTTAACTGTATGTTCATTATTTCTTCGTTACTTAAATCTGGAAAATGGTGAAGTTAGAGGACACTGTTTTTGCGACCTTGTCAGCTTGCACTCGGTTTCGAAAAAAACTGGATTATAGGAAATAAATCATTTCTCTGTGACAATTTCAACAGCGATAGAATTTCGAGGCACATTGAAAATTTTATAGTTAAACTGACGAAGAATTTTCAGATTTACTGGGTGCAAGGACATTGCGATTGCAATTAATATTTATTTCAAACGACGCGCGGTCACTTTCACTATTACCACTGTGCCATTTCTTCGAATTTCGCGAGAAATCCTTTCACCGTAGTACTTTAGAAGTGTCTCAGCAAATAGTAAAGAAACGTTTGATGCTGTTCGAGCCAACAAGGTTGCACAGCCTCTTAAATCGCAATTGAGTTTATTCGAATCGTTTTATATTCTTTCGATACAATCGTGTTCCATTTTGTACTACATATTTTCATAATCGCCGGTACGCGTCTACGACGTGTTAAACATATTGTGGTGTTTCCATCGATTGCGTGATGCGTGTCACATTGATTTGATATACCTTCGAACGGAAACGGAAGTCCGTCGTCTTCTCGATTCAAATTAAACCGCTCGATCTCTAGATCCGAGAGCGGGATCGCTCCCTCAAATGTTCTTTTGATAAACGCAGGGTTTTGTTTTAATAACAGATACAGCGGGTGAATTTGTAACGAATTTTATAATTTGAAAAACTTAAAAATAAATATATCTCCATAATCTAACGTACATATATTATGATACTTTCTTCAACAGTTCGATAAGACTATATATATAATATAATATATTTATATATATATGTATATCGTATATAATCACCGTAATAATTATAATAATCGTTCTTTTTTTTTCTTTTTAGTCAAGCGCTGCCCGGCGCGACAGTCGATCGAAGAGGTACAGTAAAAAATATCAGTGGATCGTTTAGAAACGGTTTCAACAGAAAAAACATCGGTATAGTCTCTCTAAACACGATGTATGTACGTAGAGTGGCGGAATTGAAGATGCACCGTACGAAAAAACCGATAGTGCAGCTGTGGCTTAACCAGTCTACGCAATACACGCACGCGAATCGTCTTGTATGTATATATATATATACGGATAAAATGTCAATTGCAGTCAAATCACATGGTCGCCATGCTCTCCCGACAACGAAAGCTCGCGAGGATCCAGAACAACGTTCTTGTTATTTTCTACGGGAAAAATTCCCAGCTGTTCGAACTCGCTGGTCTCTTGCAAACACCTCCACAACACCTTCGAAACGATCATTCTCTTTTTTTTTTACTCCAGCACCTGGTCAAGCTTTTCTCCGCAGCCGATTCGACGGGAAAATCGCATTTTCTCCGACGAGCTCACAGGCCACGGTTCTGTCCCTCTGTTTCGATAATTGAACGGTCGAAATTTCCATCGGGGCTCGCGCGTCCGTGTACACTAGCTTTAGAAGAGAGACGAGAAAGACACTGAGAGAGAAATGGAACGGCGGAGCTTTCAGCTCGCTCGCACTTGTATATCGCTTTCGTCGTCCTGATCGACGGGGACTCTTCCGATTTTCAGCCGACCTGGTCCGTTTCTAGAAAGAAGAATTGAAAAACGATAACCCTCCGGATGATCGGCCAAACTGCCGTTCTAGATACACGGTGGTACGCTAAAGTATCTGGACGATCGCTGATCAAACTTCAACCCTTTGTTGACAACCCCTGAACTATGTTTAAAAAGATACGCCTCTTGTTTAATGCTGCGAAAATTGAAATATGTACTTCATTGTACGTTTGCGTCTTCAAAGGGTTGAACAGCAAGAATGTACACTTCTACAGTTCTAATGAGAATTAACAGACGCAATTTAGAACTCGAAAGGTGTATTACTCTGGATTTATTAAAATGATTGAAGAGGAAATCTCTACTCAGCTAATACGGATAATTTTGCACCAAGATTCGTGCTGTTTAAATTTTCAACAACGATCGTACGGACACTTTCGCCATCGCGCGTCCATTCATAAATAATTGGTCTGGTCGATTTCAATGAGAGTTCATATCGAATCGGTCCCGCGCGCGTCTTTCAAGAATCCACGTGTTCTTTCGGTCCGAATTGCGCAACTACCTCATCAAGACTCCCAAATTATTTATGAATGGCGCACCGTCGCAAGCGTTTAAATCTCGTTAGCGGTCCACGTTCATCTCTCTTCTTTTATTAATCCGAGCACAATTTGGGAGCAGACTTCATGAGGTTCACATCGATTCGCGGGTTCGGAAACGACCAGGTGGTAAATCGTCTAACGAGATTTAACTGCAATTGCTAGAAATCATGCGTGGGAACAGTTATGAGAAGTTCAAGCGGTGGGACAAAACGAACGTCCGAGGTGTGGTCTTTGTACGTTTCGTTGGATTCAAGCGGATTGTGGAATGGCAAACACATACGTGGCGAGTCACGACCGAAATTGACCATGTGCGAAAATATATTTTGCAACCCTCGGCCATAATTAAATTACATTTTCAAATATTATCATTAAATATACAGACAAAGTGACCATTCAAACCGATATATAAACAGTTGTAAACTACAATTAATGTTATTGGCGCACTGGTTCGATGAATTGGAGACAATAAGCAAATGTGCAAAATATTACATGAAATTTAATTCAATGTTTCGGTCTAAGTTTAGACCATTTTCAAGAATGTAAAGTTTCAGTATTGCGTCTGTAAGAATTTATCAATTACTTAATATATGGTTAGGCAAACGCCTACCCGAAAAATGCCTACCCATATATTAATTAATAGATAAATTCTTACAGACGCAATACTGAAAATTTACATTCTTGAAAATGGTCTAAACTTAGATCAAAACGTCGAATTAAATTTCATATAATATTTTGCAAATTTGCTTATTGTCTTGAATTGATCGAACCAGTGCGCCAATAACATTAATTGTAGTTTTGAACAATTGTCGATCGAGATACAGAGAACTGTTATAAACAGTTGTACTAATCTTTAGAGATCATTAATAATCGCGACAAGTAGAACATAATGCTTGGATGTCTTTAAATATTCTTTAATTACTCCACCGTCTTAGAAGCCACGAAATTCGTTGTAATAATGAACGCGTAAAACCCGTAATCTGTAGACTAAACATACTCGGACACGTCGCGAAACGTATATCTCCATATGGCGTTGAATTTTGGCCGTGACTCACCGTGATCGATTATTAAATATATTAACAGCAACGCCTCCCACGCGCACGTGGGCTGCGTTCTTTGTACCTCGTGCGGATCGTACCAAATGTTTCTTCCGTCTTTGTCTCGCATTTTGGACCCATATTGACCTCGTGCGCTACCACGATCGCGGCTTCGAAAAATATTTCGCGGATACAGAGTTATCGCGACGTCTCTATCGCGGGTAAAAAACACATCCGTGAACCTAAACTGGTAAACGATTTCGGAGCGAACATGCTTTTTGGTCTGGCGTTTGCTTAGAGCCCGATAAAATTTCCCTGTACAAACTGTATCGAACAATAAAATCTCTCGTTGTACAAAAATCTCTCCCGAGGCTAACAAAAGCGTCGTTGTAAAACGAGACCCGCCGCGCGACGATTTATCGTAGGCCAACTATAGTGATCGCGATCGCCGCCGGTTCGCGATCCTTCGTCTTTCTCGCAAATCGGAATGTACAATGGCTACTCACATTTAGTGTTTACGATCACGATCTACGCGGACGCACACGTATTTACTTGATAGTAGACACATACATTCAACATTTATAGAATACGTTTAGACACCGAGTACATCGAGCGAAGGGAGAGAACGTTATCTCGACGAGAGACAAGACTCTCGTTGTTGCCCGTTCACGCACCTCAAGTTTGATTTGGAAACGTTTCGGTATGAGACTGTCGCTCGGTGTGATTGTCCGGCTGTTCGCGGTACCCGATATATATATATTCGTGGGACTGCCAAAGAGAAACCGGACTCCGTTGGGTTTAGCAACTTTACAGGTCACTTCTCTACACCATAGTTTATCAATCTGTAAAATTTGATCCAGCTGTGACGATGCTGACGTCTTCCCTGTCCGATTTATTGGAAGCGAAAATACAGACTCTTTGAAACGTCTTCTTCTTTCTCTGTTTCTATTTCATTGCTACATCGACGAAATTGAACAGAGCACTACAAGAATGTACAGAGAAGCGACCTGCGAAGTCGCAAAACTGTCTCCGACACCGTCGCCGAGGAATCGAACGGAGACCGTGTTGAATTCAACAGCGCCGAAGGAGAAGTGTTCTGCGAGAGTGAGGCGTACACGTCGCGTAGCTCGATAGGCTCTAAATGTCTCGAAATCAAAGACGTTCGTAGGAAAGTAAAGAAGCGACATGTATTGCTTGCTCTGTTTAGGTCCCAGGTTTCTTAGATTGTTAACGATTGCCGCGTGTGCGGTCGGATATCGGCATCGGTCCGCGGTGATGCTCGTTCTACGAATACGACTCGGAGAACTCGTAGTCGGAGGCAGAAGCTCGCGACGAGCGTGTGTAAACGGAAATGCCCCCACCGATCGCGCTGTCCGAGGTCCCTTCACCGGTCACGAAATCGGCGACGATCAGCGAGTCCTTGGGAAGGTTGCCGCTGCCACCTTTCAGCGCGTCCCTTTCGGCCAGCATCTGCTTCAGCACCTTGATCTTCTCCTCTTTCTGCACAGAACACCGCAATTTAACCATGAAGCCGAGTTGAGAAAACCTATAATTTTATGTAAGAACTTCCTCAGCACGATCTACAACAGAGCCTTCGGCCCTTCGAAGCTTCGAAGCTTCGAATTTCCAAGCTTCGATTTTCGGAAACCTCGAAGGCGATGAGAATCGAAGTTTCGAAGCTCTTTACTTTTCTTTATATTCTGTGAATTTTCTGCCAAATATGTTATTCCTATTTTTCTTTGGCTGATGGCGGGGACCTTGCGGTTCTCGGAGGGGAACAAGTTGGAACTCCCTGATCTACAAGATCGTCTCACCGCGGCGATAAGCTTCTGGAGTTCGTCGTTCTCCTTGAGCAGCTTCTGGTACTTCTCCTCGTCCTCCTTCGCCATGCTGACGTCGGTGTTGTTTTTGGACTCGGCTTTGTCCTTCGGGTGCCTGATCACCTCGATCATCTTCGGCACAAAGATCAACGCCATGCTGAGGAAGCAGCAGAATATGATGGCTAGCGCAACGAAAGCGAAGCTGGCATCCTGCTGGCTGGCGATGACCATTGTGACCGGCGCGGTGATCAAGCACAACACGACAACGTTGTATATCGACATGCCTACGTATCTGGAGTCGTTGATCTGTTTCACCTTGATGCTGCGCGTCTCGTAGGCAAGGAAGAGCCCGAAAACAAGGATGATACCCTTGTAGCTGTAAACCAAACCTGGAAGAACGTAAGAGTTCGCGTTATTATTCTTCGTTTCTTCGGGTTTCTCGCATACCTGTACTCACCAAGCCAAATGTTATTGTGCGCGCTTTCGCAGTGTTCCAGCTCCGGCCTGATCCTCGCGTCATCGTCGCCAAACGGAGACGACTCCAACGGGAACGTCTCCATCTTTCTTTGCAGAGGATCCAACACCTGCCAGCAGATTAGCAGCACGATGTCCATCGTGAGCAGCCCACTTACCATCGTGTACAGCTTCCACGGTTGTATTTTCTTCTGTATGGACGAAACTTTTTGTTTAGCCATGAACAACTAAAAAGAATCGAGATTACGTGTAAAGTCGGGGGCCATACGAGCAGGATCTGCGAGCCATGCAGGAGCGGTGCAGACTGCGTGAGAGACTAGAAATGTCAGCCACATGAGTTAATCCTCGAACCGTGTTTCAAAGCTCATCGAGCCAGACCGAATTCGTTCGATGGATCTCACCTTCGCCTGATCCGCTTTCGTTTTAGTCGTGAGCCTGTGGACCCGCCACACTTTGCTGAACATCGCGCCGAACGCTAAGGTGAATCCTGTGGACAACATCCAGGCGCGGGCTTGACAAACCGACTCGTACTCCCATTCGGAAACGAATCGGCCGTCGATCCCTAATAAAAACACCGACACGAAGCACGCGATCACACCGACCAGCATGATCGTGTTGCACACCGGATGGGAGGTCATGATGACGCTGAAAAAAAAACGAACGACCATCAGAAACAGATAAAGTATTAATGATTGCGGCGCAACAAATTTAATTCAAACTTTCAACGTTTCGATCCTTATGTGGATCATTTTCAAGAAATAAGAAAAACTGTGTCTGATATTATAACAGATAGAAACGGTTATGATATAATTAGACTACAACGTCTAGTCAATATTCATTATTATATTACTCACTTGCTTTATGAAAATTTTAACATAGATATTTGGTTTTGTGACACATGCTATTACTAGGTCGTTACACAGGTTACTGAGGCCATCAGAAACTACAATTAATGTTATTGGCGCACTGGTTCGATCAATTGGATTCGTTGTCGTTTCAAATCTTCACGGTTTACTCAGTCCACATGTCACCGGCATGGAACCAACATGCTGTTCCTTGACTCTTAAGAATTTAAATTAGTACATTTTTCTAAGCAAGTGAGTTTATACATTTGTTTTCGTTTTTAATACCTTAGTGTTTTCTGCTTGTTCGGGAATGCGTTTGCCTAACCATATATTAATTAATTGATAAATTCTTAGAGATGCAATACTGAAAATTTACATTCTTGAAAATGGTCTAAATTCAGACCGAAACGTTGAATTTTTCATGTAATATTCTGCAAATTTGCTTATTGTCTCCAATTGATCGAACCAGTGCGCCAATAACATTAATTGTAGTTTTGAACAATTGTCGATCGAGATACAGAGAACTATGATCATCAGAAACGTTCGTTGAGGAACCTGCAGCCCAACGGGACTAATCAGTAAGCGTAAACGTAGCCACTCGAGTGCGACAGAGTTGAAGTTACTCTTCTAGTTGGAGAGACTATACAGTGGTGCACACTCAACCCTTAATACTCGAGTGGTGTCTCAAAGTCACCAATAAAAATTGTTCTGCCATTATTAAAAATATTGTTCAGATTATTAAATATGTTGGTATCTAATCAATTACTAAACATTTAAGTATTGTACGAGGTATTATATCAATTTCATGTCCATAAAATGGATATGAAAGATTGTGACAGAATGTGACTCAGAGTCACCACTAAAAATAGCTGTACGTTATTCAAAATATTGTTTACATGATTAAATATGTTGGTATCTAATCAATTACTAAACATTTAAGTATTGTATGAGGTATTCTATCAATTTTATATTCAGACAAAGAAAAAAAACAATATAGAATGGAATTATTCTAGGTCGGAAGAAATGTCTAAATTTTGAATTAAAGTAGCTCTCTGAGTGCAAAGGGTTAAGTGTTCGGTTCCGAAAGTTCGTAGCAATTGTAGAATAATCGAAGGTTTAAGTGGAGAGGTGCTTCAACTGAAGGCAAGAGAGAGATTTGGAAGGACGGACACTTAAACGTGCATGACTATAGACGATCGAACGCACCTCCTGTGCCTGTTCCAAATGTTGAAAATAATTAGACCGATGGCTATCACGATCCCCACCGAGGATATGGTGCCCATGCAAATGAACAACGGCAGCGAGACCGTCCGAAGAACCGTTCTGACAATAGTCCTGTCCTGTGGAACCTTGCCACCGATCCATCGTTCCATGTTCCTCCAAGTCAGATTGTCGCTCTGCGTATCGTAGTAGCCTAACTTGACGTACTTCCCATCGATCACCTGCTCGATTTGGGTCAATGCGATTCTGTCGCCTTGGGAGCTAAACGCAACGTATCCCTATAGCACAGAAAATCGATTAAAGATCCGCTCGACGGTATTTACGCTCGCTTTCGTTCTAGTTCCGACGCGTGCGTGTTCACGTACAGATACGCCGAGGAACTGCGTCGAGTTGATGGCTGAATAGATCTCGTTCGCGATCTCCTTGTCCTTGTAGACGAAGTTCTTCAGGCTCTTACCCTGCTTGCTCAGCTTCTCCATGGATTTGTTGAAAGCTGCGAAAGTAGAAGCCTTGCGTTAGAAATGCCTTCGATCGCGTGCTAATACTTTCCGTTGCTTTGTTCCTCGATAGATCAACTCGAAAGCGTTCTTTGCTACCGTACCTCGAATCAGTTTCTTCGAATTAAACGCTTCTTTGGAGGTATAATTTGATCGTGACTTATTTTGAAAAAATTGCGTGCTTACGCAGTTAGATACATGTTTTCGCGATGAGGTAATTGTGGAAAGTTACAGATAAAGTATAAATAAGCTGTATAAATAAGCTGGCAGATTAAATGAAATTAAAAATAGTTACGTAGATTTTATACAGTATAAGCGTTTACTAGCAGTATCAGATTGCCTTGAGAAATGTTGTACCTCATTCTACACTCGAGTCACTTGTTTTGTGTGCGGCAGCCACAAAGAGTGCATCGTTATCTCGCAAACACGACGTTTCGCATGCACTAAGCTAATAACCAGACTGCAGATTTTATGTATTTATAATAGAAATACAAAAGAGGAAGAAACATTTGAAGAATGTACAAACTCTGTTACAGTATTTTCATCTTATCAGAAATCTTGAGCTCGAAAATACAGCAGACAATGTTTATTTCGCATAAAAATCCGCAGTCTATTAATAACTTGTTAGAGCTAAGAAGCAAAACGGAGTTTTACCTAGCGCGACCGACCAAACCGCATCGTAGGCGAGCGGCGCTTCCTGATACCCTTCCGGGTACCGATTGTTATCGATATCGTAGCCATCCTCCTTCAGCATCTTGTTCAATCGTTGCCTGAAGTCCTCGGAGGTCATGCCGCTGATTGTCGTGTCGTTGTTTTGATTCCACATGAGCGCCTCCGTGGTCAGATGCCCCTCGGCCGCCATTTTCATCTGGTCCTTGGTGCAGGGTATGCCTTCTTTGTCCAGGTTCACTTCGAACCAGTTGTCCTCGTACCATCCGATGAAGAACCACACGTAGCTCTTCCCGTATAGATTCTGATGGTACAATTCGCAGAGAACTCTTCTCGCAGCTACTACGTAGAAAAGGCCCACGATGATCCTGGCGTCCTGGCGTCGAAGGTTTCGAACCGCATCCGACGGGTCCGATAGAAAGCTCTGGCGCGTGACTATTTCTATTCCCGCCTCCTTGCAGCGGGACTCTAAATCTTCTACGGTCTGAGGAGTGGAATGAGAGATTAACGAGCTCGTTCGAATCGCTCGCGATCGCTAAGGGGAACCGATCTTACAGATATGAACACTTCTTCGGCCTGCTGCAGGATCGCTACCCGAGACCAGCCGAACTTTTGCAACAGTTTGATTCTCGTCGGGTTGTGCACCGTGGCCGATGGGTGCGTTCTGAACAGCGTCGGGAATCTGTTCCGGTCGGACAGCGCCGGGGACGATGCACCGTAGCACAGCTGGAAACGTTCAACCAATTTCTCAGTTCAGATTTAATAAAAAATAAAATTATTAAAGGAAGAATACACCGTCTATCCGGCTCCCGTCGTTTGCAATCGACGAAGACAATCTGTATTTCTACTGATAAGCAGTGGCGGCTCAAGTCAAGTGGAGGCCCCAAACGGTGAAAATTTTAGGGCCCACGAACTCAAGTTAGATTGATCATGTCCTATGGCAATGTCCTACCCATGACACTCACAGAACTATATTTATATATAACCTGAGATCACGGGGTTTTTTTCTTCCTATGTCGTGTAATGTTTTGCTCCACAGACCTACATACACTATATGTAAGATCATTTGTTCCTTCCTAAAAGATTGTGAGCTGCATATATAGCGTCACGTATAGTAAATGTAAGATTCTAGCAATGTAGCCTCTTTGATTTGCAGCGATACAAATTAACTCATCAACTGTGTAAAATTAAATTGCAGCTACCCTTATGCTTAAAAATGTTAGATGCCCGACCCAACATTAAAGCTTGTCTTCTTATATTTCATTTCCTAAAGAATTGTAAAGTACGAATTTAATTTGATCTAATATTGTCTATGTATGTATGAATATGTATTTACTGTAATTTACATTTGTACAGCAGATATAGATCTCAGTTGAGATCTGAAATGCTTAATAAAAAAAAAACTCAATTTAGAAATAGAAGTTGCAAGAAAACTCTCCTAAACTTAGTAAAAAAAAAGAAGAAAAGTAATGAAAGTATTTCATACCGTTATACATTACATAAATTTCTTTGACATTCGGGGCCCTATGGTATCCTGGGTCCAAAGCGACCGCTTAGTCCGCTTACCGTTGGATCCGCCACTGCTGATAAGTGGACAGCGGATTTTACGCAGTTATAACAAAAACGAGTAGATGTAATTTAAAGCAAAGCATGCTGTGTGTTGCAATTCAGGTAGAACGTTTTTATTTCATATAAAGATCCACTGTCCAGTGATCGTCGGCGCTTACCACCACCATGTTCCACATTTTCGCCGCTTCGGCAACGGTGGTGCAAACCGTGCTGCATCCTGCCAGCAACATCAACTTGTTCGGACTATGGTACAACAAGTTGTACATCACCGCGGCGCCGAGTCCTGGCTCGCACTGAAACACAAGAACAGTCCACAGTTAGAAACTCGATAGTCCACTTGGTTTAACCCGTTGCCCTGTGATTCAATTTACAGCTACAGACATACGAATCTTCCCTGTCGCCGATAATCCCTTCGAAGAACGAACAGGAGAGTTTTGATTCGAGCTCAAAGAGATCAACGACAGACTGTATACAGAACGCATTATATTAGGCAAGAGTTTGAAGACGAGTTTCATCGTACCTCGCTGTCGTTGGAGTGCAGCTTGAGCGTGAAGCCCGGTAACAGGTTCTTCTCGCGGTTGACATCGTCCAAGGCCAGGTTCACCGCTGGCATGCACGCCTGTGGAACAACGAGTATCTCGATTATTTCTCGCGAGAAGAAAAAAGAAATACAGAGAGAGAGAGACGAATGATCGCTCACCTGACCCCCCTGCCATCCGCCTTCCCCCGCTATCGGGAAAATACCGCCGATGTGCAACACATTGTCATTGTCCTCGTCGTCGGGTGGTAACGAACCCTCGATCACGCTCGTCGACGCTAGAACTATCACGAGCAGCTCTAACATCTCGCTAACTTCTCGAATTCCTCGTCGAATCGAACGATCAATCCTCTGTTTCCTTTTTTCTTTTTTTCTACCCTACGACACACCCCAGCGAAGAAACGCGGAGAATCGTAGTGTCTTCGAACGAATCACTGCCATCGTCGAACGATCGTTGCTCGTTCCACGCGAGTTACAGAGTCACTGGTTCTAACAGCACTGTACGATTCATCAGGGACGTTCGACAGCAGATGGGGATGATTCTCGGCCTCGACACTGGCTGCGTCATTTAAAAAATTGATCCCCCGTTCGCCATCGCTCGCCGGGCTCCTACGGATCGCTCGAACTCGCGCGTGTCACCGCGAATTTTTCCTGCGAATAGATTCTACGAAGACGGAGCGCGATCGCGCGAGCTTTCTATTGATTTCATCCCGGCTACCAAGGATCGTAGTGGGGATGGGGTGGCACTGTCCCCTAGTTTTCGACTTGGAAATCAATATACAGGCTCATGCAAAACAACCTGCACCCTCGAAGCTGCTTCGTCGCACGGCCTTTTCATCCTCGTTTCAAACACGCCTTTTCAAAGAAACACCTCGGAACGCTACGTAAAAAGAGTGCAGAGTTCTTGCGGATCTTTTTCCCAAATAAATATTGTCTTCATCGATCACCCAAGCCACAGGAACTAAACAGAAATTGCCTGCTCTCTTTCATGATTTTGTGCAGCTGGAAATTACATATTGATATTGAAATTCAAATTGATCCTACTCGAATTTCGTACCACATTTTAGGGAAACCAACACGTTTTTCAGAAAAACCACTTTGTAATGGGTACTTTGAAGCACCCTGTAGATAGAACTCATTGACAGTCATTTGTGTTTGTACTTCCTCAGTTCAAGGGCTGGTTTCTACCCGGCTGTCATTAGATGATATTTAAAATGATTTTTAAAATGTCTTTGAAAGACAAAGATGAATAACAGGATTTCTTGAGAAATTGTTTGATAGCGACAGCAGTCTTATTCGTAATTCATCAGTTACGTTAAGAAATGTTCTAGCCTTTTCTAGATTTAATATAATCGTCAAGAAGCATATTGATGAACTTTTAAGAAATTCTAATTTTGAATTGATCCACCGTAGGGGTGGTTTCTCCGTCGGTAAAATCGTACAGCTGATCGCGCTGTCATTGGTTCAGTCTCGAACCAATCCAGACAACATGGTCAGTGTTTTCGTTGCGTGACTGATCCTCCTTCATGGGAGAAGGATAATTATTTTTCTGTAAATCATGGCGGCTCAGCGAGCATTGCCGCAAAGCAAGGAAGCTTTGTTGAAATCGTACACGACGAGATTAAAAGACGATGTAAAGTCTATGCTGGAAAACTTTGAAGGTAAGCTTCCTAACCTCAACTTTTGCTTTTCTATAGATATTTCAAACAGTTTTGTACCATTTCGCATAAAAACAACGTCAAACAGTGAAGCTTGTGTTCCTCTGAAATCTTACACTAATTTCATTCAAACTATTATCGTATTTCCAGTACCGGTAGCGGACCGAACATAACCTATACAAGTACGGATATGTATATAGCATTTCTTGTTGTTTTCAGAGATTATAAAGTTAGCCAAAGGCGAGAACGACTCGCAGTTATCTCGTATGACACAATGCGAGCAGGATACTTATGAGATGCACGTCAGAGCAGCGAACATTGTGCGCGCTGGTGAATCTCTGATGAAGCTGGTCTCCGATATAAAACAGTATTTGATACTCAACGATTTCCCTTCTGTGAACGAAGCTATAGGACAAAACAGCAAACTGTTCAGAACGAAACAAGCAGAGTGCGACCAGAAACTGGCATCCCTACGGGACGATATGGCTGCTGACCTGTACGATCTAGAGGAGGAATATTACACGTCGATATACAAATGACACAAACTCTGCGAGCAGAGCGACGTGCCCGCTGCCCGGACCATACCTTGTCTACAATGTGATTAATTTGTTCGGTAAACTGTATATATTTATTTAAATAAATAAGAATAATTTTGATATTACATTCCGCCGTGTTTGTTAGTTGGGTGCTTGACGAGACTTGGTAGTTCTCTCTCGGGTTTATAATTGTATAATTGATTTTATTACTTGAATACCTTGTAACACACAGACGATACATCACACAATACTTCTAAACTGGTAAGTATACTCAATAAGGTAATGTGGGATTCAAGCTTCAGATAATCGTAACGGTAATCATAGGAGTAATAATAATGAGAATAATTATAACGTTAAAGCATAATACTAAATCTTCTCTTTCTGGATCCTCGGCTTGAACGACGATGCCATTCCATACTCTGTACAGCGATAATTTACAAAAATAATTATACGGAGTCCCCTCGACCGGAGCAGCGGAGATTACATTGGCGAGTTTCATCAGATCGACCGATTAAAATATCGGCTAAATTGTTTAACGAAATACAAAAGGACGCGACGCTTTGAACCCGACGCGTGCCGCGCGGCGCTAGCGTAATCTCGTTTGCTCCGCTCTTACCAGTACATAGTTGTAGTGATTTGAAACTGAGCACGCGGTCGACACGGTACTGTTTTCCACGAATGAATTCGGAAACGATTGTGTACGTGTAGGAAGGAAAACAAACAAACGAAATAACAAAAAAATATCACAGTGTAAAATGCAACGCTGTGACACAGACCCATCAAGCATCGATCTAACGCGGGTTAGCGGCGTGTTTTCTCCTCGTAGAGTCGCGCGAGTCCTCGGCAGTTGTAGCGAGACGCTCCGGAGCAGCGGAGGCTGTTTCGTTTTCTGCTCCGATTGGCTGGCGGATCTCTGCTGCCTCGCGGTTCGTTCTGTCGCGAGGCGGTGGGGGTAGGAACGCGACGCTACGGGAGAAAAACGCTGCGAACCGATGGCGATGTCGCGTCGCGCGACACGCATGTTGTAGCCGGAATAATTAGCATCTAAATACAGCGATGAAAAATGGAACACAGTTGTTTCCTCGGCGTATAGACGCACCTGTGGTTATCATCGTATCGCGCGTCTCTCTATTCCTTGAATCAGTCCGCGATCACGCGATTAAACTCTAATTAAAACCACCACACCCGCCGCAATCATACCGGACGAACAATCGGACGCGATCCTCCGAAATTTCGGCGTGTGTTACTTGTTCCCGGAACGCAATTACACGGACAACGAGTAGAAACAAAGAATTACAACGTAGAACAGAGATCGGCCCCCAGAGTGTTTTGAATTTTACTGTTTGAGCCTCGGGGGCCGGTAATAATTTAGTATTTACAAAATTGGATTCCCTTAAAATTAATCATCGACGAATACGGGATTATTTTCTCTTCCGAAAGAAAATTATTCGAAAATTATGTGTTCGTAACATTATCATTATCATCGACGTGTGTGTTGTGTGTTTGTTTTTCTTTTCTTGTTTGGTCCTCGTCGAAATGGTAAGAAACAATAAATCGAACCGAACGAAACACGATGGTTACACGGCGTATCGTATAAATGTATGTATCTACACTGAAGTATGAACGAACCGTTGAGCATTCACGTGAGAAAAATCTTAGTATGGTTTACACAGCATACCCTCAGTATAAATAACGAATTTTTTTTTTGGAATTTACAATTGTTACACGTTATCCCTGGACAGAAACATTTGTTTTTTTTTTCGCTTATCGTACACATACAGTTAAGTATACTTAAGTAGACTTACGTTCTACTTTGGCAAAAACTTTTACAAATCTAGACTCGAGTGTGTTCCCCTTCTACTCATCTCGCGAACAAACTTCAGTTTTACTTCTCCTCTATCATTTTTTTTTCGGTTTTGTGTGATTCCCTAAAAAATCTTCGCATAAAATTCTGGCCCTCTACTGGCAGCTCGAACTCGTGTAAACGGCTTAGGATTAAAGTAATCTCAAAAAGGTTACAAAAAAGCGTTCAGTTCCATTGTCGACGTATCTCCTCCGCGTTCGCTATAAAATGTGCCAAAAAGATGATATGAATTACCTCTACGTATTTTTATCATTACGCGCGACTGTGTTTCCCTCTTTTCTCGCGATCATCCGCCCTAATATAAACGTTCACCGATCACTGGGCTCTCCGTGTAAAGTGCTTAACAATAGGGACAAGATAAGAAAGAAAAGAGAAGAAAATGAAACGATAGAAAATAACGAAAAGCACTGACGCAATCTTGGCAGTTTCGATTACTCGTTAATTAGGAAAGTCTGTTCACTGTTTCGTTATCGTAATAATACAAAGTAAATGCATATACTTGGAATGATACTGTTAATCCTCTTCTCGCTCGATCGCCCGAACGAAACACGCGGCGTTTTCTTCGTACTTGCGCCCTTAAGGGGGGGACAGAAACGGCTTAATCATACGGGTGAGCATTGGTCACTTTCGAGTTTCGGCGGTCTATCGGTGGAAGGCTCGTTCTCGCGGAAAACAAACGACGGTAAAATACTTTTGCGATTAGTCTTTTCGGTTCACAGAACTCTTCGGGACTCCTGAGGCGCGCCCTTAGGGAGGGGACGGGCGGTTTTGAGCTTCTCGCGGGCCTCTTCCGGTCGTAAGCGTGTTCCCCTGTGGTCCTCGATTATTGTTCGAGGTACCTGATGGTTCTTCAAGGTCCTATTCAGTATAGGAGATCACCGGT
Organism: Lasioglossum morio; assembly: GCA_916610235.2. Lineage (NCBI taxonomy): Eukaryota > Metazoa > Arthropoda > Insecta > Hymenoptera > Halictidae > Lasioglossum > Lasioglossum morio. The sequence goes on from OU744323.1 coordinate 3,932,622, forward strand.
GGTCTCGGAGCCCCAGGCGCCCGCGTCTTGCGCCGGTTTCAGATAGTCGACCTCGCTGATGTCGTTCTCGGACCGACACTGCTCCATCGATGGCGTCGTCGTCGACGTCGACGTCAAAGCTAGCACCGGCGTCGATGACACTGCTCTTGTCACACCCAGCTCGAAACCCTCCGACGCCAAATCCACCTTGCTAGGCGTGTAACTCGCTAGGCCACCGCCACCACCTGCAGGGACAACAAGCACTAGCTTTCAGCACGCTACATTAGCTGGCTCGACAGTGAAACACACAGGACAGAGGACAAAGCGTCAGCAACGAGAAACAGGTGGGATCGAAAGCTGGGATCTAGGGGAGCTAGATTAGCGACTCATTTTCGGAGGCCTCGGTGTTCAATAGACATTGGAACTGGCCACACCGCTTCGCGCGAGATAGAGCGCCGTTCGCGTTAAGGGTTTCTGGAAAAAATCCGAAACAGGGCCACAGTGGTGTTATAATTGTGCGATTTCGGGTTCGTTCAGTTTGTTTATGCGAAATTATGATTTCCGATCTACTGTGTATAATAAATAATGTGTAATGCATAATGTAAATAACGAACTGAAAGAACTATCGTTTTTTAATCGACGTAGCAGATAAGTGCGATTCTCGACGTGATCGTCGTATCAGATGGAAACCGCGCGATGGTTATCAGCTGCCGTGACAAGAGAGGCGATTGAAATTACCGAGAAGGGTCGGCATGGATGTCGTCGAATTGGTCGAGGACGTTTTATTGCTGATCGGCGCAGATTGCTCGACGGAAGTTTCGCCATCCACGCTGCTCTCGCCCTCGAGCATCGACGCCTCGCTGGGATATTCAAAAGTGCGGGTCGCCGTGTCGTCGAATTGTATTCGGTGCTGGAACAGAAACGAGAAACGTACTTGTTAATTCTCTTATTTATTTATTGATGCCGTAACTCTTTACAAATAATAATTCTCTTTTTACAATTGATTTAATACATTCTATAATTGACTGTTTCTCGGAGAGGAGGGGAGGAAAGTATCTAGGAGATCTAAATACGCGGTGTCCATCGACGTGTACGTGTTTCGCAATGAAAGTAAACGACGCACAGTGCGATACTTTGATAGGAATTTGGGACAAAACTAAAAAAATTCGTATAGCATTGCAATAATTTATATTTTTTTGTTCGGAATTATTTTAAATGCACTAATCAAAGATTTGGAATACTATTTTAGAATTTTCCATTTTTTACACTACACAGATTTGGAAGAAACAATAACAGGCATGTTTTATGCATACTGTAAAACTGAAATATGAACATATAGTGCATATATTACGTGTAGAAAACAGATAAATAAATATCGATAAAAAAACCAAGTATTCATAGCCGAGTAGAAGAGTAGCATTCGCCGAGGGTTAGTGTTGAATAACTGTGACTGTAGCAGTTTGTAGCAGGAAAAACTTGTAGGAAATTGAAGTATAATGTCTACTAATTCCGAAGAACCAAAAACTACAGGATGTTTTGAAACCTTCTTGAAATATCTCTATTTAAAAGAGAAAATGGTGAGAAACATTATTTCAACTGTATTATTTACTAGTATACTCCATATAAGAGACTTACAAATTTTGAAATTTCAGTCACATTAGCTGTACTTTAAGCTACCATATCCCATAGGACATATTTCATCAAATTCTTTTTCCTGATACCATGAAAGTAAGTGACACTTTGAATCAATAAATTGCTTGATATAGGATTTTCATGAGAGAAAACCGCTTGTAACTAATCGCCTATTAAATTATTTGAATTTTCGATTGATAAACATGATAATTCAGATGTTAAAACATAGTTTCAACATAAAGTCCAGTGGATATTAGACAATGAATTTTTAGATTTTTGTCGACAGGGTACCGCACTGTGCGACGCAGCACGATAATTTTTAAATGACAAAGTAGCAAATGTTTTTCCGCCCACTTCTCGCCGGATTGCATGCCACTGTCGAAAGACACGGTGAAAGGGTTAATCATCGATCTCCCGAGGAGAAACAAACGAGGAGATGTCGCGTGACACGGTTGTCTCGTTTGTCGGAAGAAAAAATCTCTGACGGCGGAGATGCGGCGCGGCGCGGACGACGGGACGACGAAGCAGGTTCCCGCGGCACGCGACCATTGTTGAGGAGACAGTTACACGGCGGAAGAAGCCACGTATGTGTTCTCTCCACGGTGTATCGCGCAACACGCGCAGCCAGCTACAAAATAAGACACGGGAAGAACAAACAACGGCAGCGGCGAGCACCAGCCTGGAATAACAGTAACCCGTCACACTTGCTGCTTTTTCGACTGCCAGAGCTAGGACATCGCCTCCTGGTTCGCTCCTTGTCGGCGAGCACGATCAAAAGAGAAAGCAATTCTTTTCCTAGAGCTGCTGGCTTCGCTGCTGCTACCCGACGTTTGCTGTTCCGAGGGCATCCGCCGAGAACCATCGATGCAATCAGAGATTTCCACGCGAAACGATCCTTGGTTCCTCGCTCTTCGACGAACCACAGAGATTCAAGACCTAAGTAAACTAAGCTTACGCTGCAGATCTTCATCGAGGTGTCTTGATCCACTAGGCAAAAATCAGGGTGGCCTAGTAGTTCTTTAAGAAGAGAAAATCAATGTTACTTTGATCCGAGATCACAGCGAGCAAATCGAAAATTGATCTATGCATAAAAATCCAACCAAGAGAAACTGTTGATTCTATCATCCATCATCAGATTACGGATCTTTGCATGTCCTCGATTATTTCTGGAATAAAAGGCGGCAGGTAATCGCCGTCAGACTGCATCTCTTTATGCAAAAGGAAAATGTTTGAAATGCGAGAGATAGAAGTGAAAAACAAGAGGTTCTTTAATTCCCCGATGTTTCCTGGTAACGTCTAACATAAATGCATAAAATCTGCATCTCTGAAGCAATCGGAACATGAACAATTGCAATAAAGTAGTTGGATGACTGTATCGAGTCAGTAGCGAATCGATTCCTGCTCGTGACTAGTGATCCGAAGAATCGGTGACGACCCAGCCAGCCCGGGTGGGTCTGTGTAATCTCTTGTAAATGCCGAAGGTACGTATGCAACGGTGTTGCAGCACGAGACTCCCTGCCATGGAAGTATAATTAAGACGGCGTATCGTTGCATCATCGAAAAAGAAGCTTGGTGGAACAGCTGGATTCCGAATGGACGTCAAAGTACGCGTTTATTTCGCTCGGTACTTGCTGCGCATCTACCTATCGGTCGGCGCAGCGTAGAACGCAACAATTATTATTCTATTAGCCTCTCGCCGTGATAATTAACCGGGGAGAAATATTTCGTATGAATTAGTCGAACGGCTGGCTCGGACGGCGTGGTTCTGCTCGTAAGCTTCGGGGCTCGTCTGGCTAACAGTACCGGTAATTATTTCAACTACGCGTCGACTACTCGCTTCGGTGAATTATATGTGTTCAGCTCCGTCCTCCTCGGAGCCGAGAAACTGTTCCGATGGAACGAAAACGGTGACACGGCCACGTGAATCTGCTCGGACGTGCACGGAGCCTGAACTTTTTCAGAAAAAATAAAAGAATCGTCACGGTCAATCGTCCGACCGTTCCACTTTCCTCGTAGATCGTCCCATAAATCTCGATCGACGAATAATCCCGGTTCGACGGGTCCATTAGTACCCAAATAATTAGTTTTTTTTTTAATTCTTCACTTTTTTTATGCATGTCCCTTCTTTGTTGTTAGACGAGTAGTCTTGTACCTTTTTTTTGTTATTGTAAACATTTATGTAAAAGGGCTTCAATTCGTCTATAATAAATAATGAAATATGATGAATTATTCAAATAGTTAAATAAATGTGGACTGGGTAGAACGGAATAGCAAAGAACCCCGCACTAATCATATGGAAAATCTATTCCGGTTAAATCAGTTGGATATTTCATATGGTGGTTGTAGCTTATGATCTACTAAACTCAATAATGGACAGTTATCGAGTTATAATCAGTGAAACATCACAAATTCCAGCTGCCGAATACTTAAATTTCGGGATGAAATGAGTAATACATAATAAGATCATTTTTTTATTAATCCACACACGCACGCACACACAACAGGGAGGGTTTGGAGTAAAAAAATACTACGGGAGTAACGAACCGTGGGGTCCTTATCCCTGCTGTGATACGCAAAGATTTTTGTGAAAGATTTCTGTTCACAGACCTTTTCAAGGGTATTCAAAATTAAAAAAAAATAATGACACCAGCTAACAGATTTTGTGAAACCCTACTATTTTTGTTCGAAACATTTTTCCAAAAAATAAATACTTCCCGAGATTTGAGTGTTCGGCAGCTCGAATTTGTCATGTTTCACTGATTATACCTCGGTAACTGTCCATTATTGAGCTTTGTGTCTAGTACATCTTTTGTTCATAAGCTACAATATATGAAACATCCAACTAATTTAACCAGGATAGATTTTCCATATGATTAGTGCAGGGTTCTTTGTCATTGTAATAGTTAATATTTCTCGATCGTAAATTTTTATAATATATAATTAATATATGTTCTCGGCGCACAGATTCGATCAATGATAAACAAAACAAAGCAAATTTGCAATAATTAAACTTTACTCGACGTTTCGATCCGAAGCTGATCCAAACCCGGATCGAAACGTCGAGTAAAGTTTAATTATTGCAAATTTGCTTTGTTTTGTTTATCATTGATCGAATCCGTGCGCCGAGAACATATATTAATTATATCTTTGTCATTGTGTTCCTTTAAATAAAACGGTTCTCATGGAAGAAACCAAATGAAGTTACGAAGTCAAGTCAATATATTTTCAGTTTATTCAAAACGCGAGAGGGTGAAGGATTTGAAATAGCTGTGTAAAGTGTTTAAAATGATTAATAAGTTTTCCAGAGGCTTTTTCCGCGAATCTAGACTGGTCGCTGGATCGAAGAATCCCAGAGAGGGTGCGAGAGGGAAAGGCTTTCTTCCCAGTGCGAAAACATCCGTGAAAATAGCAACTGTCCGCGAACGTCCGCCGGCGAGCATCAAGATGGAAAGTTGCCGGGCGACAAAGCACTGAGCGTGTGCGAAAACGAGCTACGAGTGTCAAATCGTTCCCCGAGAGCCGAGATGCATGGAAACCATCGAGACCCTCTCTCCCATTGGTCGACGGTTATATTGATTTTCAGGAAGAAAACGGCGAACCGGACTACCCTCAAAAGAGGGTAAAGCCTTTTGTGTCGCGTGTACGAGCGCTCTCTCTGCCGTAAAATCAACTTGGAATGTCAAAGCCAAGCCTGAGTTTCCGCGTTAAGTTTACACGTGTTCGCTAATAAACGTTTACGAGCGAGACTTTGCTGAACAAACGAGGCGTTCCGCGAGTTTCGAAACGGTGCTTCTCGACCGGTCGATCGATTTCGATGGCTAAACGATCCTTCTGAACCAACGTTCACACAGAAAACTGACGTAATACTTTTTCCGCGCAATGTCTTCTAGAAATGTTGGCAAGAATTCAATTTTAGAACAATTTCAGTTACTGTAACAGATTTTTTTGTGAATTAGTGCATCGAATGCAGCTTGAATTTTTAAAAATGTTTCTTGCTTACTGAGATACGAGCCTTTATCAATATTTTGAAACATATTTTTGAAGTCATTTCTTCTAGACACGTTAATCTTTTTATTATTATTATTGGTTAGTATCGAACACAAATTAATTTATCTTTCCCACAATTATTAACCCTTTGCACTCGGAGCTATTTTAACTGGAAAATTAAACGTTTCTTCTGACCTACAATATTTCCATTCTCTATGATTTTTTAAATTTGATAAATATGAAATTGATATAATACCTCATACAATACTTAAGTGTGTAGTAATTGGTTAGATACCGACATATCTGATAGTGTAAACAATTATTTAAATAATAGTACAGCAATTTTTAGTGGCGCCTCAGAGGCGACACTCGAGTGCTAAGGGTTAAGATGGCGCCACGTGAAGTCGAGCCGTGGGCGTGGCTAAAACCGCGACGCTAACGAGGAAAAGCAATATTTCCTTATAACACGATAAGTCCCTAGCATTTCGAGAGCTAAACTTGAAGAGTCGACGGATTGAGACGTTCTCTTACAAGAATTAATTCAAAAAGATCGTCAGACGGGTCCAGCGTTCCACTCAGCTCGTTAAAACGGCACGGAAAGAGGGAGAACATGAATTCCACAGGAACGAAACGTTGTCCCATTCTGCTTTGCATCTTTACGATCGATAAAAAAACACGTCGTAGCTTCGAGCTTCTTCGAGAGTCAACTCGTACCGGCTTCGTGATTTTTGAACGCCGATATCCGGTCAGGTCTACAACGAGCAAAGCGAAAAACGTCGACATTGTCGCGGTCGGTCCGTTACTTTCGACCAGAGCCGACGAAACAATGAGCCTGTTATCGTCCCGCGAGAAAGGAAACAGTTTATCGCCGCGGACACAATAGAACGAGGAAGCTAAACGGAATTTTCAGCGTTGTATATATCTCGCGGTTAGAATGCGGTTGTACGTTGTCCGCCGAAACGATACTCGGTTAAAAAATCTATTAAATAAAGAGTAAACTATTTTCAACACGCAACATCGTGTTGAACGAAGAGTAGATCGTTTACCGTGAAACGGATCACAGTTTCCAAACGGTTAGCATAAAGTTGAGCAGCGTCAGCTTGGCTATGGGTCCTGGGGGACCGTTCATTGTCAAGCTCGTTTTCCCTAAGTTCTTCGCCCTTCTTCTTCGAGAACACTCCCCCTAAGTGGATGAGAGAATCAGGAAACTTTCGCCGACTATGATGCCGCGCATTTTTCACAGTCCGTGGCTGCTTGAATACGATTTTCAGCGCTGAGGTAACTCTGCAGATGCTGAGCTACTTGTCCAAGCTCGGCACACTTCATTTTCGATCTTCTTTTTAGGATACAATACGTGCAAAGGAGAATCGCATCTTTACCAAGCTGGAGACTATTTTTAAGGGTGACTTTAAAGTACTTACTTCTTAGTCTTTGCTAAGATCTTTATGACAAACAAAAATTCTCCTCCTTAATTGCGACAAACTGGAGCAAAGTAGAAATTGATTTCCTCTCTTAATAGACTTAATAGGTTGAGATGAACGTAATAGTTTACAATGTTTTTACCGTTTTCTGTTCCTCTTATTCATTTTCGTCATAAATGCATAAAATCCGCAGTCTAGTAATCACAAATCTCGCCGACGTTTTACATTTCGATGAGCTACGACTCTGCGAGGATCTGCAATTTCTGTGGAAGCTTCTGATCGGATAAACGCGTTGTGGGAAAGATCACGTCGGATCACGACAGGGTTAAACGACCGTCAGGGATTTTCAAATCGATGTGTACACCGGGGATCGACGCCGATCGATGATCATCCCCAAGGACGAGGAAGTTGATATTCTGGTCTGCATGATTTACTTACGGTATCCCCGGCGAAGCAATTAAAGCGGTCTTTTCCGAAGATTACACGGCCGTTCGTCGATCGGAAGGATCGCATGCATTCAATTATACACCGTTAGCCTACGAATACGCTTCGCAGCAGCAAATTGCTCGCGTCCAGCCGTGTTTACATATTTCTTAATTTGCATACGAGCCGCGTGCATCGATCTATTCAACAACGGCGAGCAACGGGCTTCGCAGAACCGATTATTCCTTTCGCATTCACGGACCAACGCGGCCGCTTGTATACCACGTGTGCCGTTCTTCCTCTCGAAAATCCTTGTGGAAACTACACAACATCAACAAATGTTCCAAAGAGTCTCGTTCTTACTCTTGAAAATGCGATCTCTTCCGCGAATTTGCAATAAATCAATGTTCAAAGTGTTTTGCAGTCGTTCACTTATAAGAAACCTGTGAATTAATGTACCAAAAAGTTGGTAGAGACAAATGAAACACCCTGTACGTCGCAGTTTTCGATAAAAGACTAACGGTTCCTCCAGCGCGCAATTACTCGCCGATTTTTCCGTGACGATGTAAAATTAGAAATTCAAATTGATCTTCTGCCTGGTCTATCGAGCAGCCACTGAAGAAAATCGTCGGTGAACGAGCTAGAATTCGTTCTCTCTCCTTCTCTCTCCCTCTCTCTCTCATTCTCTCTGATCCGCAATCGCGTCGAGACGCGACCAACAGCTCGTGTTACAATCAAGACAGAGAATTGCGGGCAATTTTCCCGGGAATGGAGCGATTTCGCAATTATTACGAGAGAGGTGACGGCACCTGCCGGGTCGACGACCACGACGGACGTGTAAAACGACGAAAAAAAAGAGACCATGCGGGATGTCGATTATTCTTCTTCAAGTGCAAGGTTCCGTGCTTGCGAGAAACGTCCGTGAGGAGACCTTTCACCTGTTGGAATCCGGGCGAAAGTGAACGAAACGATTACGGGTTGAACTATAAGTTTTATTGCACCCTTTGAACTCGAATCGAGCCTCTAAAGAGCCTGTGAAAATTGCCGTGGAAAATTACCCGATGCAATTTTCACGTCATTAACGCGCTGAATGACGTTCGCTAGATTCCGGACTTTATGTGTTCGGTATGAATGGGCGAAATACTGAACACGAGAAACATTACAAAACAGAAGGATTTAAAAATGCTATTTTATTTCGAAATTATTAAAAAATATGACAGGAAATTAATTTTTACGTAACACCTGCTCGTTGTAGTTGATGAAACAAAGTATCCATATTTATAACAGTTCTCTGTATCTCGATCGACAATTGTTCAAAACTATAATTAATGTTGTTGGCGCACTGGTTCGATCAATTGGAGGCAATAAGCAAATTTGCAAAATATCACATGAAATTTAATTCAACGTTTCGGTCTAAATTTAGACGATTTTCAAGAATGTAAATTTTCTGTATTGCGTCTGCAAGAATTTATCAATTAATTAATATATGGTTAGGCAAACGCATTCCCGAACAAGCACAAAACACTAAGGTATTAAAAACGAAAACAAATGTATAAACTCACTCGCTTAGAAAAATGTACTCATGTATCCATATTTATCTTTATTGTTCTCAACTTGTAAAATGTTCTGAATGGAGCAAAAATAGCTTCGAACACAATTTTTATAAAAACCTTCACCCCTTGGTCATAAATTTTGGATTTTCATTGTAGATGCTAGCGTCTGACAGTTAAAATTTATTAAATAAATTTATGAAACACGGTGTCGTCACTAACGTTGTGAAATTACCATGAACAAACAAACGGCGTTATCGTCGTGCAACATCGCCGGCAAACGAAATAATCAAATTCTCGACCTATTTCCTAACAAGGACGTGCGAGGCAGAAGTCGATGATCAAGGAATCGCTGACGACTGTCAACAAATCCGCGGGCAGACCGCCTCTCTCGCTGACTAATTCAGCGAATAAAGCGAGAGAGTCGTCGCGTCATCCCGACGATTATTTAGAAGGAAACCGCGAGGCGGTGTTGATTCGCCAGTCATTTATGCAACCCGGACCGGCTCTGTCGTCATTTCTGTGTCTTATCATGGTTTCAGCGAATCCTCGCGAAATTATTCCGCAACGGAACACAGTTTCGCGACGCTGCGATAACGCGACCAACGATCAAATAATATTTATCTTTGGTTCCCCGAAATTTCACCCGTTACGAGCCAATGGGGCAAACATTATACATTTCCTGCTGTCAGTCGATTCCCATTATCGAATTCTGTACTGTGCTTCTCCTCCTGTCCGTCTCATTGTGTACTATACGGGTATGATTTCGCAAAGATATATAAAACTTTACTGCTGTGTTCATAAAATTTAGTTGTTTGCACTCGGAGTCTACTGGCAATTCGACCGTGTTTGTTCAGAAAATGATTTCTGGATTTATTTTCATTTACGGCAATGATTGGGTGAGATTTGAAACGATTGAAATGACAGAGAATTTTAAGAATAACATCGTTGAAAGAAATAAGATCCAAGTAAACCCACCATTCCTTAAAACCAACGCTATAATACAACATCCTGTTGATAAACCAGCGGTTGCCAACAGGCCGGAATTTATAAACAAACAGGCAACTGCACCTGTGTTGCCCAACGTTGTGCGAACTGCATATTTCCAACGTTTCTGTCCAGTGGTTGCACAGTAAAGCGCATCATAATCACAACAACAATAATGAGAAGAGAAAAACCTCTCCCTCTCGAGTTTCACGGGAGTTTTATCAATTTTCTAAAGCAATTAATCTCGATGTGTACGAGATAGCATAGTCGTTTACCCGATCGAGAACGGGTCGGCCGTATTGAATCGCGATTCTCGAGTGATCGATGCCGCAATCGAAGATCGAGCGCGATCGGTGTCCACCCGTTGTAAAACTCTGAAGACCGCAGCCTTGAAGCGAGGCGAGCCGCGCGCGTTCGCGATTGTCCTTATTATCAGATGTTACGCGTAATATCTCTCCCGTAATGTCTTTACACCGGCTCGCCTCTCATTAGCTTTCACGGAACGCTATTATTAGAGAACCGAACACGACGGCGAGCATGGATTTGCCAGCTCTTGCGGAAACGTTGCCGAGCAACCAGCCGATTCCGGGGATCGTCGTCGATCAAAGATCGAATAAAACACCTCTGAGCATTTGGATCATGTATTATGGCAGTGCTGTTTATAGGACTCCCAAAGAATTACACTTGTAAATAATCTACGTAAAATTAAGTTTTTTTTTTTACTCTGTATTATATGTAGTGTATTTCTGTTTTGTAATTATGTTGTAATAAATCTCATGAGATTTTTTATAATACGAAAAAAAAATAAAACAAAAAAATTAAGTTTTTCTTACCACTAAAAGCGGACCTCTTCTTTGCAGAACCAAATGTCAAAGCCTGTGAATTTATCTTTCAGTTTTTAAACGATTGTGATCTGCATCTCTAGTGGTTAGTTATATTGTAAATGTACTCAAACTGTAAAACTAGTGTATCTTTGTTAAAGCCGAAATAAATCTACAATGGGTTTCAGTGGCTCAATAAAAAAACAGGCCCACAAAAAGATCATGAAAAATAAAAAAGTTTTCATTGAACCGCAAAAGTTGCTAATAAATTGGCCTCTTCCTTCAAAAGCAAGCAGGAGAATGATAACAGAATTTCTAACAGAGTGGACTCATGCATTCATTATTCTCTTATCGTTAACAAATGTAAATTTATGAGAAGCAAAGAAATTACTACATACTCGCTAATGAGACAGGGTTACAGATTAAACGTGGCCGAGGAAGAGTTAATGTGACAATGATTTAAAGCGAACACGCAGGCGCAATTAAAAATGATTTTGTCGGAACAAATTAACAGAAGCGTATCTCCGTTTGTCGAAGCGAGCGGATTTTCCTTGCTTTTACACCGACGCATTTATGCGAGGCAGGATTTTCATGCTACAATCGATAATTGTAGAAAATTGCAGCGACGTCAGTGATGACGTAATCAAGACTAGAGTGGTCGAAATTTTCGAGCTACCTGTCGCTAATTGTGAACCGATTGGCCAATGAAGCTCGCGTGTCGGCTCGCCTAGGAAAATCGTAGAACAAAGAAAACGCTCGTGCGAAATTCACTGACCCTGTTCTAGCTGGAACATTTCAGAGGAGATTTCTCTCCTGAAATCGAAGAGGAACAATAACGCGGGAAACGCGTTCACGCACGCGCAAAACCAACCGATCGACGTGCTCGATCTCTTCTTGCCTCTCTTCGAGTACCGTGTACTCGCTGTCAAGGCCTTGGCGACTTCATCCGTAGACCCCTAACGATCCTGTTAGCGGTCGTTAGAGCCGTATCGCGCGCAGATAACGTCCCATTGACGCGTGGATTTATTCCTCAATAAAGGAACCGAGATCGCAACGATACCAAACCACTCGACGATCTAACTACCCCTCGAGAACGACGGCCAGATAAACTCCATTCGATTGCGAGAAAAACGATCTCGCAGGTGGTAAACATGTATAACGTACTTGTCTCTGGACTACTCCTAAAGGACAGTAGTTAATATATAAACCAGTGATTCCAGTTGGTTCACAGTTTATAGTCAATTAGTACCACTGGCAACACGGTATTCTTATTTTCTCCGATCTGAACCGTAATCTTGTTACGTCGATTGATTCGATCAATTAATACTCCATCCTCAGCTGGGTCGAATCAATCACCCGACCAGATTACAAGTGGAATATGTATTCCACGCGTTTTTCAATGTTCGACGACTCTAATCGAAGGTAGAAGATAATTGGAAGTGCAGTCAATTTTAGAATGTATTCCTGGTGGAAGTTTTCGGATCCCATGGAAATCACCGACACAGACTTCTCCGACACGGTTTTCGCCGACAATATTTCACCGATTCCAGATTTCACCGACAATAGCTTTGGCCGACAACGCCTTTAACCGACAACCAATTTCATCGACAATGATTTTGACCGACAACGAATTTGATCCACAACATCTTAAGACGACCACAGTATGTAATATCATACAGTATTATCATATGTATTATCATACAATATTATCATACTGTGTCTCAAGTCGTTGTGGATAAAATTCGTTGTCGATCAAATTCTTTGTCGGTTAAAAGCGTTGTCGGCCAAAGCTATTGTCGGTCAAATCTGCAGTCGGTGAAATATTGTCGGCGAAAACCGTGTCGGAGAAGTCTGTGTCGGTGATTTCCATGGGACCCAAGTTTTCAAGGCTTGTGGGTTTAAATTATTGGTAGCAGTCGCACTTTTTTATAGGGTTGGCTTGGTTCACATGCCACAGATGGCATGGTTGACAACTACTGAAGAACTTGTAACATGATATTTGGTCCCCTCAGGGTTTCAAATTCATTTACCAATCCCCCTCTTTTCCACTCTCACCATGCATCGCCTTTTCAGCGGGACCTACTGTTTATGGTGGGTTCCGAACCACCTTTTGCCAACAACACGTGAAAAACACCCGGGTGGGTCACTTTTCAGTTTTTTTTTACCAGACGGTCACCCATCCAAGTGCCATTCACGTTCCATATTGTTTAACTTCGGTGATCTAATGAGAACCGGTGCTTTCAACGGGACTACGTTTGTTGGCACTACTGAAGAATTTATTATATTACAAAATCCAAATAACCTAACGAACCAACTTGGTCAAAGTGATTTTTAGATGATTCTTCTTGGAGTCATTTCTAGAATATGTCCTCGGTGGAATTTTTTGAATGATGCAAAGGTAAATGCAAGGTATTAAATCTGATTCCTCGGGCCAGCGTTAATCCTGCCGCGAGCGAGAGGACGATGCTCGCGCGTCGAAAGTTTGAAAGTTCGAGGGGTTTCGGTGCCGCGACGAATCGGAAAATCGAGAATGTTTGTTCGCGAGGCTCTCGACCCATTTTCACTGAGGTCTCTCTCTCTCTCTCTCTCTCTCTCTCTCTCTCTCTCTCTCTTCTCTCTTCTGGGAATCGATACGCTCCGGGAAAAGGCTCGCGACGCGTTTAGTCGAACGAGCGGTTAAGTAACCGTGGCGTCGAGCAATTTGTACAATTTTTCCGGCGGGATGCAAACGGGGTTTCGCAAGCGACTACGTACCGAAGCGCACGCGTAATTTTTCACAGTTAGAATTCCTCCGGTCTGTTCAATAAAATGAAAATATGGCGTAGAAGCGATCGAGGCCGAGAGCCGTTTCCAAGCAAGCACATACATACACAGACGTGAACACATAGACGCACGGAAACGCGGACTTTCGCGCGCCGGAGATAAACTTTACGCGATACTTACTTTTATGGCTTACGCCTGGCGCGTTCGGGACACGTTTGCTTTCGGTCAACGCCGGTTTAGGGTAAACGCATTTCCACAGGCAACTGCGAAACTGTTCTCAAGGTGTCTCGCAACGATGACGAGCGTCTCTCGTCGCTTTTGGCGTCCGCGAACCTAAAAGTTTCGCGAGCGGAACTGTGTCGCCAGCGAGCGAACTGTGAATGACTGGCTGTTTGCTTTGGCTCTGTAATTGCTTTTGTGAGTCGCTTTCCATGGCCGGGGAAAAAGGTTCGCATTCCTCGAAAACCGAGCACATGCTCGACTGCGAACTAGTCATTAAAATTCTTCGCCGTAAAACAATGTAGAATACGCGTATTTGAAACTCGCCTTCTCTATCCTTTATTTCGCGTGCTGCTTTCATAGTAACTGTAATGTCTTTACTGTAGGGGTGTGAATGTTTAGAATGACTGTGGACGCGACACCGCGGCGCCAGCGCGTTTGGGTCTTGTATGAAAGGAAGTCTGTTTGGGCCGATTGGGCCGAAGTATGGAAGAAGAGTGTTTGGGTTTGAATGACAAGTGTCGGGTGGCTAGGTATAGATATATGTTGGCCAGTTGAGTTCTCGGAGATCCTGCCCCCCCCACCCCTTACAATAGCTTAGGTGGGAGTGCGGTTTTAGTGGGTAGAGGCTGGTCGGAGAGTCCTCTGGACAGTCCCACATAACCCTGGTCCCCCAAGGGGGCCAGGGTATGCGTAACGCATTTCCGCACTATAAAAAAAAAAGGTATAGATATATGTACAGAAATTATATATATATTATATATATATTATTTATATATATATATATAATATTAATTAAATAAAGAAAACAGATATTGATTTAACGATATTTAATAGATGTTCTCTCTACCAAAGCTTGACTTGGACTAACTGAGTTCGGCAGCTCGTCTATACGTTTGAAAAAGGAAAACATCTGAATGGGATCATGTCGGCGGACTAAAAGAAGCGCGGCTCTGTCTTTGTTTCGATACCTAAAGACACCGCGAGATTTTAGTCCGCCGACATGATCCCATTCAGATGTTTTTTTTTTCCAAACGTATAGACCAGCTGCCTAACTCAGTTGGTCTAAGTCAAGCTTTGGTAGAAAGAACATCTATTAAATTAAATATCGTTAAATCAATATCTGTTTTCTTTATATAATTAAAATATACACCCTGCTTCCCCAAACCAACACTAGGAGCGCCAAAGGTAGGGTGTACTTGAGCGACTGACTTTTCCGAATGGATGTGAGAGATTGATAGAGAGCGAATGAGAGTGCGAGAGAGAAGAATGAAACTGTATAAAAGGAATGAGTGCAAGGGCCAAAGGGTCAGAAGTGTGAGAGTTGAGATCGAGAGAGGTTGCGAGCGTAGAGAGCGAGTTTTGAGTTGCAAGCCGCGAGATATCAATAAAGAGAACAATATTCGAAGTGCCGGAGTCAAATTATTTAACCCGATACGCCACACCCAAGACGTATGAGTTTCTATAAAATATTTCTTCATTACTATTTAATAATTATACCACACGGTCCATATGACAAAATTTCGTTGTCATTTATACAACGTTCATAATGACAACATTCATTATAGTAGAAGTCTTTGAGAGATCTAAGATAGCAGAAGGAATATTCGTTTCTTTTTTTATTTATTGTGTGTTTAAGGTCACATGCACCTAACTTTGGTTATTAGTGACCCCTGTGGCTTGTCTACAGTTCAGCATTTGATTATATCAGATGGTATAATCCGATATCTTTCAGGACGTTTAATATTTTTTTGCAGGAATCCTCCGCTTGTAATATATTTAGCGAACCTCGCACGTTGTGTTGTGCTCTGTTTGCATTATATTTTGGACAGGTGACCAATATTATGTTCGAGATATTCGTTTCTCTTAGATCGAATATTTAGAATTTCGATAATACTGTATCACGATTTTATTTATCACGCGACGGAAATCAATCTGAATTATCTGCACATAAATTGTGCGATTTAATGCGTCGAACGAATTTCACCTTCTCTGTCCGAGTTCCAACAATCTCAATTTCGCGACAGTCAACGAGAATCGAACGGAATAAACTCGTTCACGAAAAAAGTTCTCTCGCCTGCTTTTCCCAGGATTTTCCATCGGGGAATTCGATTCGACGATAACTCGTGTCAAGAAATTCCACGTCGTCGTCGTCGTCGTCGTCGTCGTCGTTGTCTAATGGTTCCGAGAGCGTTTCTATCGATCCGGACACGGTCGACGAACGCCACGGCGTAAATCGTGGGGGAAAATAACGACAGATCGGATCGAACAATCGATCGAGGAGATATCGGTTTTCTCGGGCCCGGTCTCCGGAAGATCGATCGCCGGACAATAACCGCGGCGACACGCTTACCCCCGCTTCCGCAACGAGAGAGGCATTCCTCGCGAGCACAGTTTTCTCCGGGATATATCGGGCCGAGGGAACTTTCGAATATGCAAATTCCATCGTTTTACCGGTTTCGATTCTTCATACGCTCTCGTTGCGTAACGTTATTAAAGGTTAGGGTTTGCCCGGCTAATTGCCCGATGAAAATTGAAACAAACAATGGCTCCACGGAATTGCTCAATCATCGGCGACCTGGGGACACGGAGTTTCTTCGATTTCAAGTTGCGTAACGACGCTTTTCATGTAACTACCCTATTTAAGGGATCATTTCGGTCTACATTGTTTCCGCGTTTCCGTCGACGATTTTTCTAATTTAGCATTAAAGGCATCGTTACAGTTTTGCAACGTTGCAAGTACATCTCGATAATCTTCATTGAAAATAGAATAAAATAAATATAGATATCGTGAATCGGTTCTAAAATTTCAGTGAATTATTAAATATTTCAATGTGAAACTCATTTCTTCGAAAATGATTCATGAGGTGCGAAAGACGGAATATTCAAGGTACTCTGAACTGTAAGCCGAGCGATGAACTGCCGTGCTAATAAATTAATAAAAATAAAGTAACTCTCACGGCTCGTAATTGAATCATAAAACAGGGGATTAGCGTGTGCCGGTAAAAGCGACTTTCCGCTCCACTCAACAGGGAAAATCGGATCGTTATCCTGTACATGAGAGAGCGATCGAAAAAGCTCCGCGTCGCGTTATCGACTCGAGCAATTAACGCAGGCTTATCGTTTATCCGAGCTTTCCATTAATTATCTCTCTCTCTTTTTTTTTAGGGGGCTCTAGCAGCAGCGACGCCATGCCTCGTTATCTAATCTAATCGGATGCACATCCATCTGCGGCATTGACTGGCTGAGCTCGTTTTCAGTCGAAATACGAGCGACGTAACAGTGTAACCAAGGGCCCTCTCGTTCCCCGTGGGAATGCACTTTCCCTCGTGAAAGAGATTGTAAAATATTCAAGGGCGAGCAGCGCGACGGACCGCGCAAGCCTCCCAGCGTTTTTCTCCCTTTCGACTCGGTCCTTTCACATGGAATTTTCGGTGCGCTTTTTGTCCCCCGGGCCACTACAGAATCGTCCCAAGATGACATTATCTCCGGCACATGGTAGGCCGTTTAGTATCGTTATGGATTATGCCGGATTACGGGCCCTTTACGGAAAGTGCTCCATCAAACCAATTAACTTATTTTTTCCGGAGGTGAAAAGTGATTTCGTTTTCGTGGGATTTTATAGCTCGATGCTTTAGAAATGTTCTTGAGAATTTTCGAGTTTGCAAAGTCAATCTTCAAAGGGGTCCTTTTAAAAAAATCAGAATGATAGATTGCCTACTATCAAAAGCAAGTACAATTTTCCAGTAAAATCGACTATTTTGTACCACAGAGATTATACGAGTGACAAAGTATCAATGTAAATACTGTGCAAACCTACTATTAATTGGACGTTTCAAATCTTCACGGTTTATTCAGTCCACACGTCACCGGCACGGAACCAACATGCTGTTCCCTGACTCTTAAGAATTTAAATTAGTACATTTTTCTAAGCAAGTGAGTTCATACATTTGTTTTCGTTTTTAATACCTTAGTGTTTTCTGCTTGTTCGGGAATGCGTTTGCCAAACCATATATTAATTAATTGATAAATTCTTACAGACGCAATACAGAAAATTTACATTCTTGAAAATGGTCTAAATTTCGACCGAAACGTTGAATTAAATTTCATGTGATATTGTTGCAAATTTGCTTATTGTCTTCAATTGTTCGAACCAGTGTGCCAATAACATTAATTGTAGTTTTGAACAATTGTCCATCGAGATACAAAAAACTGGTAAATACTGTGAACTAAGAAAATTGTTCATATTACCTGATCAAATTCAGAAACAAGTATCTAATTCCTATGAACGTTCAAATTAACTTGAAATTATTCCAATACCTCCTCTTAACTCCTTTTAAGACACGAGCTGACGGAACAACGAGCATTCAGAGATAATCGAACGGAGCAGCGACGACAAAGAAATTTATTAATCGAAACAAGCATTACGGTAAGCGTGCGAGATCTCATCATGAAATGTTAAGAGCCGCGATCACAATACAATAGGAACTTTTAGTTTCTTTTCCCCACTAGTCTACTGTAGATCATCGAAACGTTTCCAAGCTCGCTGCCGACAGCCGTTCGCTTTACATAGCTCGAAAGCGGATTAAACGATCTCCTTTCGAGCCACAGACAAACGCTCCAAATAATTAATGTGGTATAACAGTGCGCAAGGCGCGTCATTAATTTTCACGGCCGAACTTCTCCCGCGCGCCGTCGTTAAAGGGAAAATTGCCGATCGACGGTCTCGGGGATCGATTCTGCAGAGATCGGTAATCGACCGTGACACGACGATCGATTTCGCGAACCAGTAGAATGAAGAACCCGTTTCGCAAGATGGCGCGAGGTGTTGCAAGAAGTTTCTGTCGATCTTTTCATTGACGAAGAAAACAAATCAAGAAGAGTAAAATTGTTCGAAGTGTGCAAAAACTGATGAAATTGATTGAATACGATCTCAATGATTTTCGGATTTGTTTCAGACTTGATGAAAATATAAAAGTGTTCTCGTGGAACGTTTTTCAATGAACTTCTACAATCGAGTATAATATTATGAACAAATTTTTGCACGAAATGCTGCTCTAAGCAAACGCAATTATGGGAAGCGGAAGATAATTAAATGTACGGAGCATTAATAGTAACTGGTATGTTTTACCTCGTACAAATAAGAAGATTGAAGTCGTTTAGACCTCTTGCAGTTTTTATAACAACATATGCTTGAATAGAGAAATGTGCTGAATCATTTCCCCATGAAAGCAATTCTATAATTTCAGGAACTGCAGATTGAGATGTGTAAGAGCGATCGTTTAATCAGCTGTGGTAGATTGTGTGAACCGTCGCTGTGGTCCACAATTTCTCGAAACGGTGTTTACGCTCGTTTTAGGACCAAGATCATCGTCCCCCAAGTTCTTCCACGTCCGAGATGCGAAACACGTGCGCTCCGCAGACTAAACAGATTCCACAGGCGATGCGACAAGTGTCGCTAATCGTTCCCGTTGACGGATCGGGGAATGGAGAGAGTTTCTCACGGGGTCGATAAAATTCGTCGCGGATTCCCGCAACGACAGAGTATATAACCTATCTCCGATTCACCAAGTAAAAGTTAGCCGGCGCGTGAACCGTCTACAATTTCGCGAGCCGCTCGTCGGAGGAGTTAATCTACCGTGGCTCATGGGAACGTGGCAAAACGGCCGTCGATTCCGTGCTGAACGATATCTCTTTTTCTCTTTTTCTCCAGCCGAGAAAAACGCCGGAGCGAGCAACGTTTCCTGCTTCGATGCGAATTTTCACTGGGTCCACTTTCGCCCGCAAAAAACGCGATCGTAATTGAGTTGAACGATTAATGCGATTTATATCATTTTACGATCGTTTTTCTTCTACCGACCGCATTCTGAATTTTTTTCCATTTGAAAATTGTTTTCACGCGGTGGCGAAAAAACTGGACATTTAAAATATGTTCTTTTATTTTAATGAAATCGAGAAAATTAACCTTTAGCACTTAGAGTCACCATTAAAAGTTGCTACATATTTATTCAAAATATTGTTTACATTATTAAATATTTTGGTATCTAATGAATTACTAAACATTTAAGTATTATCTGAGATACTATAACAATTTCATCTCCATCAAGTGAAAAAAATAATATAGGAGAAGAGTAATAATATGGAGGAAGAAATGTTTAATTTTCGAGTTAAGGGTCTGTTTATACTGGTATATTTCCGACCGGATATATCAGACCAGACAGATATTTTTCACTGCATTTTAATGGAAGCATGTACACCTACTGTAGGTCTACATACTTCCATTAAAATCCATTGAAGAATATCTGTCTGGTCGCATATATTCCGGCGAATATATTTCAGTATAAATCGACCTTTAAAATAGCTCCGAGTGCAAAGGGTTAACGTGTTTCTTAGATGGAAGAATAAGCTTCCTATCGAATTCAACGATTCAGACCTCCTTCGGAAGAGGAAGAGCGAGATAGATTTATCTGTAAAAGTTGTTTCCATTGCGCTTAAAACACAGACGACAGCGCCGCAGTCGAATAAACAGAGGCTGGAGATAAAAGAGTCGCGGTGCAGAACGGCTCCGTAATCAATAGGTGTAAAAACGTAGATGAATGGAGGCGTTACCTTGTGATTCCGTGGCGTCCTCGAAAGATTGCTGCGTCCGTTGATGAGCACGTTATCATTGAAGAACGACACGTCGCAAGGCGAGGGTGGACCACCGGCGAGTTCCCATTCGGCGTCATCGGTCGTTGACGCATCCAACGTGGCGTCCAACACTATGATGCCACTATCGCCGACCTGTAACCAAACGGAAAAGAAAACTTGAGCGCTCGGAATCGGAACGGTTATGCGTGGAATCCGGCGAGATGACTTTCGAGACTCGACCGAGTTCCACGAAACGCGTGTCTCTCTCCTCGATCATCGATCCGAAAAATTCATTTCGACACACCGATCGTATCGTGCATTCAAAACTATTCATTCGTGCGAATTAACTTCTCAATTTTATTTTGGCGAGATGTAAATTAAAGTCTCGATTTTGATGCTGGAAATACGGGAGCCTAAAAAATGATATTTATAAGTAAAAGATATAAAGGACAATTATTCGATTGATTTAATAAAACACATTATGTAATGTGATTATATGTTATGTGATTTAATAAACACATTATGTATTTTCGAATTTACCGCCCTGTATGGATCTATATAACCTAGATCTCTGGCAAAACGATCAGTATAGTGCAAAACTGACATGCCGAACACAAGTGATTCACGAGACTCATGACTTTCATAATTTCAAACTAAATCACACCTAAGCAGGTGAGTTGAAAAATTGTTGGAAAAATTTGTTCTCCTGCATATTTAAACATTTAATAGTTACAACTTTTGAAAATTATATTTTATTTTTCTTAATTCTTCTTTTCTTTTATTTTCATTTTTCTTACAGACGCAATTTATTAATCTTGAAAATGGTCCAAATTGTGACCGAAACGTCGATTATATAAAATTAGCAAAATTGCTTAGTTAATTTTTATTATTTTTTGTGTATTTAACGATCGAACCGTAGCGCCGATAGCATTCAACGATTTTTTTATTAACAATAATACGATCGATATAAATAAGTTTATTTATATTCGATTGATTTATTCGACAAAATTTGAACCTTTTTAAAAAACTACTTGGTTAGAATTTTGTAGAATCCTTGTGCGAGCACGAGAATTCATTTGTGAAATAACAATTGTTCGAACCGATCATTTGATAAAGATAGGGTCAGTGTTGAGTGAACAGCTTTGATTTTATTTGATTTTTCGACGGGCGTGATAAAATGGTTCGTTTGAACGCTGTAGAAAGCATCAATTAGCTCAGGAAATTGTTTCCGACTCGCGTTCGTTGACGCGAAGCCCAATCGTCGTCGTTTCCACCTTCTAAGAAGACCTCAAGCGAGTTTGTATACTTATTCGCGCGTGAAACGCGTCCACGCGTGTCGCATTCCTGGCAAATAAACCTCTCTCTTTGCTAGAGCGAACGATTGTAATCATAGTGATGCAGACGGAAGCTCGGTAAATAAATCCAGATTCGTATAACTCGCGAGAAGTAACGACGAGATAAAAGGTTAAGTAGCATCGATCATGTTCTCGAACAAGTACATCCGTAAAAATCGACAGAAAATCCTGCGTTCTTCGAATTGAATCTTATCTTTAGAAAACTGTGCTCAGTAAAAAATAAAACAACAGAATATATCGTTAATTAAGAGGCTGCGACTCCTGCGTCAATCAAAGAAAAACAATGGAGATAAGATTACCGAATCAACTGCAAACAATCGCGTTTATTTGCGGAAAATAAAATGCAAGCGTTTCGACGCAGGTGTGCAAAATTGAACGGCTAATAAATTTTTGGAACACGACCGGTTTTCAATTTTTAAAAATGACCGGTTTGATGTTTGAATATAGAGAAACCTGTTCATTTTATAAAATAACACACGTTTGGCAAACGATAAGTGTAAAAACGTTCACAAGCGATTTCGAAAAATTGCCAATCGAACAAAATATTTGATAACGAAGGTAATCGGAACTTTTGCCCGGGACTGTACCAGTTTGCAGGCCTCGAAAACCCGCCTGTGGCACGAAAATTATCTCTCAGATAAAGAATCGCAAATGCAGGGAGCGTTTAATGGTACACACTGCACGACACGCGTCTCCCGAGACTATGGCCTTTCATTATTTCGTGAATGAACATCCTGTCGATTTGGAAACCGGGTTCTGAATGAAAAGCGGCATCGTCGCGTCTTCGACACGCACCCCTGTCCTTCGACTTTGTCTTGTGTATTTCCTGACGAAGTCATTCGGCTGCACGATTCGGCCATCGTGACGGCGAACTTTCGCAAATATTGCTGGTTGCAGACGCAACTTTCATGGAACTGCTTTGAAGATACTTCGCGTGGCGTCCATGCAGAAATTACAACTTGTTGGATATCCATCTAGGGTAACTGAAAACAAGTTCTGAAGTTCAGGCTTGGATGTTCCTCGAATGAAACTTCATCCATTCTGTACTTCGGGCAATGTAGAATGTTTGATTCTGATTATTGAACTGTGGACTTTATGAATTTGTAACAAGAACCGGTAGGAGACATTTAGAATGATTTATTATTATTATTATTATTATTTATTATAGACGGACTGAAGCCCTTTTAGATAAGTGTTTACAATATCAAAGAAACGAAAAAAGAAAAGAGAAAGATACAATACTGCTCGTGTAATAACAAAAAATTTAATAATGGTACAATCGATATGGTATTATCATATAATCCTTTGTAGTTGCATTTGAAAATTTTCTAAAGAATCACTGAAAAAATCAATACGATTATATATAGTGCATGATTTTGAGATAATGTGATTCATTGGATTAATTAATCCATAAGTAGATTTCGCTTTAGGTGTTTGAAAGCCCGCTCTTGTTCTCAGTTCACGTTCTGGTACATAAAAATTGATTTGCGCCAGTAGAGAGGAACAATCAATATGATTGTTATTTATTATTTATTAGTATTATTATTTATTTTATTTTAAACGGTCTGAAGTCCTTTTATACAAATGTATACAGTATTATATAATATGACAGAAAAGAATCTTAATCTTAAGTCTTAATCTAAAATTCACATAATTAGGGATAGCGCGAAACTAAGCAAATATAGGTACTATTAACGAATAGTACAGCGTAATTTAATTTTGAATGCCTGTAACGTGCCATTGAAAGAATCAATACTATTATAAAATATGTTTGAGCTAGCAATAATGCGATTTAAAGAATTTAAGAACACCGCTGTCCTGATTATTGGTTGGACTACGAAGGAATCTACGAATTGTACACCTAAGATCTCCATAAAATATGAAACAATGAGAAACTGCATATCAAATCAAGCTAGAAAATAAAAATGCGCGAGACTTCATCCGAAAACAGATTATGATCCCGTACACTTCTGAATACCGTCCTTCGATACAGCCGTAATAAAATCAATTTGCGGATTCACGGAACCGAGACCCCGGTTTCGATGGAGTCGCGAACAATTTCTCCGATCGAGAGGATCCACTCTAGAATCGATCTTGTGAAATCGAGCCCGCGGCGGAGCCGCATCGTTCGATTTCCGGTCCAGTTCCGGCGTCGCAAGATTTTCGAAAGTAATTTTTCGTTATGCCCGATCATTTCCTTCCGTCGTTCACCGAGAGAGAAAGAGAGAATTCGGGTTGCACGGCGATCCGTGGAAAAAATGCGGTCACGGATCATAACGCGAAGAAGCCGCATTACGGACGAGCAGAGATCGGGGCCGTGTAACGCAATATCGTCGGATTTGAATGCAACGTGCCACGGACGCAACGGGACGAGAAGATATCGATCGCGAACCGTACGGATTTTTCGATCACCGGATGGGAAGTATGTTCCGAAAACTGTGCGAACCGGAGAGAGCAACTTTTAACTAGAACTTTTTTTTTTAAATTACTGTTCGATCCTGGAGATTCGAGTTGCGTCGAAAATGTAAAACGATGCTGAATACAAACGGGCAACGCCGTTTATTCCGAGGCGAAGCAACGAAGATTTATGGGTGGCGCCGTGAGAAGAAAGTAATTCAATATTTCCGCTTTTCCCGGTGGCGGGCTCGTATCTCTTTGTTACGCCTTGCGTATTATGCAAGCGATCCGCGAGATAACGCGGCCGTGAGAAAAATTGCTGGCCCATCGTTTACAGTGCAATCTCGCGTAACACGGCACCCGGCCGGATCAACTCGGACAACTTCGAATCAGCTGAACAAAGCGAACGATTACGCGTGTTCGTGTTAATTCATTAATTCCTTTGTCAGCGGTTCGGGTCGAGAGACCACGTTATTAGAATTTAGAAGCTGATCTTTTCAGATTCACCTTTCCGATGTTGAATATGTACTGGTTCCTAAAGGTTTCACCAATTGTTTAACAGCAATTTCTGGCATAGGTAGACTGCGGATATGCATTTATGACAAAACTAAGTAGCTGCGATTAAAGACGGTAAAAAAATTGATAAAATTTAAAAGCATCATTGTTTACAACTCATCAAAATAATTAAAGAAAGAACGATATTTTATATTCTACTCATCGGATCTACTCATAAGTTAATTTTTAATTAAATTAATAAGTACCTTGCACTTAGATAAGTTAACCAATTATTTAAATGCATTTTCTGGCATAGGTAGACTGCGGATATGCATTTATGACAAAACTAAGTAGCTGCGATTAAAGACGGTAAAAATAATTGATAAAATTTAAAAGCATCAGTGTTTACAACTCATGAAAATAATTAAAGAAAGAACAATATTTTATATTCTACTCATCGGATCTACTTATAATTAAATTTTTAATTAAATTAATAAGTACCTTGCACTTAAATAAATTCACCAATAATTAAATGCATTTTCTGGCATAGGTAGACTGCGGGTATGCATTTATAATAAAACTGAGTGGCTGCGATTAACGACAGTAAAAAAATTGATAAAATTTAAAAGCATCATTGTTTACAAGGAACGATATCTTATGTTCTAATCATCAGATCTACTCATAAGTAAATTTTTAATTAAATTGATAAGTACATTCTTGGTGTACCATTGATGGTAAGGTAATAGATCTTTCTACCGTGCGTTCTTTTCTAAGTTTTCTGGTTTCTCGACCTTGTATCGAACGAAATAGTTTGCAAAGGGATCATTTCCAAGGAGACGCAGGACGGAAACTATGGCAATGAACCTAAGGACGAGGTCCCTGACTTCATGAGAAACTCCCAGGACGTTTCTTTCCATTATTCCGAGCGCAACGAGGTATCACTCCTAACTGGTTGGACCTTGAACCCTTCGAGAGTCCACGCAACGCCCGGTCGCCTAACGATCGCATGCGAATGCAAGGCGCTGCGGATGCACCTGCGTTCGCGAACCTGCGCCCGCATTATTCGTTCCTCCGTAATGGGCAGCTGCGTCAGCACCGTTATTGGCTGTCGCTACTCTGATTATTGTTGATTTAAATCTGCATATTAAAGACACCATAAAACCCGCAGTCTGGATTCTGTACCAATGAGATAAACGCACGTGTTAAAATAAAAAAAAAGTAGTACAGTAAGGTCTTGATCGGAAAGAATTGCTTTGGGAATAATCTCATTTTTTACTGTGAGAAAGGGTTGAAGTCCAGAAAGGGTTGAAGCTTGCACATGAAATTGGAACGAAACAAAAGAACAATGCACAGAATAAAATTGTAACTAATATAATGAACAAGACGAACGACTAAATTGAGAGTTGCAAAAATCGTAGCATTCGGAGACGCGCGCGAGATTTCGCAGCGCACAGTTTTCTCGACAGGGATATGTTATCTACCGTCGTTTCCGTCAGAAACGGAACAGTAAATCATGACCGCGAAAACGTGATAGCAGTTCCCGCCGATGGTTGTCGTTCTTATCGATGTGTCGTCGCTCACAATGACACGTGCGACCGGATGCACGATGCCCGCCGCAACCGTTCCCCTAATTTCCCGCTGACAATGATAGAGAAAGAGCGAGAGAAGCAGAATCAGCACAGTCCGATTCGCGTGTATACGCGTTTCGCATTTCGCGTAGCGAGCTGGAGAAGACGAACAAGATCAGAACCGAGCGGTCTTCATCGTGGAGATCTCGGTCGAGACACGGTGCAGCACAACGTTGCAACGATTTAAGACAATAATAGACAACCTCGAAACCGATTTTATCTGCATTAGCTCCTCGGAGCGCGACTTTCTCCCCTCTGTTCCACTTTTCACGGTGTTTTCCCTCTCGAACCGTCCTCGACGACGCCGGGAGCTCGAGAGAGGCTCAGCTCGCGATTTGGTTGAATCTAGCGAACGACACGATTGTAAATTGTGGCTTCGGTGTCCCCAGACAATTGGAGGCAGTGGCGCACCCAGGAGGGGAGCCAGGGGGCCAAGCCCCCCCTAAGAAAAAAGAAACAAATCACTGGAAAATTAGGTAAACCGTAGAATAGCTGCTTCCTCTCCGATTTTGATGATATTTAGATATGTTATATGTAAAACTAAACATTTTGAACAACTTTTCCCTAAATATATAAGTAAATATTTGTGGCTACCGTTGACAGATATTTTTGCTAAAACAGAAAAAAGGTCATTTTCTTCAATGCGTCCCCCGCAAGATTAAATCCTGGGTGCACCATTGATTGGAGGTGGGCAATTTTGACGATAAATTTTTTGTTGTTTGTGACTCCAAATGCTTCCACAAGAAATGACTGAATTATTCGTTAATTCGCCCCCCCCCCAAGATTAAATCCAGGGTGCACCATTGATTGGAGGTGGGCCATTTTGACGATAAATTTTTTGTTGTTTGTGACTCCAAATGCTTCCACGCGAAATGACTGAATTATTCGTTAACATATTATAATAAGAATTACCAGGTGTCTCATTTTTGTTTTTTTACAAATTATACATGGTTTTATTATTGGGACACTTTGATAGGACTCGTAGAGCCTTCTCGGTGCCTCACGGTTTTAATTAACTGCACGGATGCGTCGTTTCGAAGCGACCAGTTTATCCTCCAGACGAGATCTCCGCGTTTAGCCACCGTCAGCTTGGAACCGCGTGAATCAGCGAGAATTTCGCGCGTTTCGCGGAACCGACGAAAAATGGTAACCGCTTTCGTCGCAAAAATTTTCGCGAGGCTAACAAGCGACGACTCCCCGTTTCGCTGCGTCAACCTTCTAAATTAGAGTCAGCGGGGAATGATTCATGCGGTGTCGAGATCGATTCCGACTCTGAGGTCGTTCTTGAGCTCCGTTCCATTTATATCGATCAACGTTCCTGGCCGATAACGTTCGCGGAAGGGATTAATGAAACGATTAATCAATCCCGGATTGGGAGTGTCGAATGGCCTGAGAGTGTCTTTGAAAAATTTCTTTGCGTATCTCGTTGGTCATTTCAGCGGAAGTTGCCTTTCTCATTTGATTCGGTAAACAAAACAGAATTTCTGTTAGTTAAATCTCGTTGGTCATTTCAGCTGAAGTTGCCTTTCTCATTTGATTCAGTAAACAAAACAAAATTTCTGTTAGTTAAATCTCGTTGGTCATTTCAGCAGAAGTTGCCTTTCTCATTTGATTCAGTAAACAAAACAGAATTTCTGTTCGTTAAGTCTCGTTGGTCATTTCAGCTAAATTTGCCTTTCTCATTTGATTCAGTAAACAAAACAGAATTTCTGTTAGTTAAAAATCGTGAGGAGGTGAACGATTTCGACCAGCTAATTCTGCTAGGAGAATTTGTAGGAAACAGGGAGATTAAAATGATTAAGAGACTATAAACTCGCTATGCGAATAATGGCCACCATTGCACCACCATAGATTTAATGAGCCACGGGGGTAAGTAAATAAGGATCGAGCAAGAACGTGCGAATGCAAATTCGCGATTCGCGAGCAGCTGTCGTCGTTGCCTATCGAGTTTCCTCGGTGGGATCGTGCCGGTCAAGGTCAAACGAGGTCACGCGTTCCGAATTTCACCGAAGGAGAGAGGATGAGACCTCGTTTCCCGGTGAGAGAGTCCTCAGTCCTCGGTCGTGGTCGCGATTCATCCCGGGGGGACCTTGCCCCCGGCTTTATTTGCCAACCGACTACGACCGGCGGAAAAACCGCACTGCGAATAAACATGGCGGCCGCGGCTCGTTAAATCGATTCTACGCCCTTTAAACCCGGGGCTCGAAGAGTCGCCTGGTGATTTATAGGCTCTTAACGATTTAATAAGGACCGCTGTAAAGATTTGTTCTTGTCGAGCGCGCCGTTGTAAAAAGGAACGGTATCCTAGAGTATTATAAATCGTTCTGCACTGCTGTCTGCTCCTGTTGTGAATGAAAGTCAAAATGGCGACTGCCTGAATGGCCGTTCAACTCGATCGTAGTCGCTAAATCCGTATGGAAACTTCTATTTTTATTAATCGGTTTACAAATGTCGGGATGGAAGCGTACGCTTTTCAGAAAATAAATTATAAAATACATTTGCAAACGATCCTTCCCATGGACCTATATATTTCTTATGAAACAAGCTTGTGTATTGCAGAGTTGAAAATAAGAATCGAATAAAGGAAAAGGTACGGTTTTATAAAAATTTGTAGATAATCATTTTTTATTGTTTTAAAGGTGACATCCTGATTGTTGGAGCAAGTTCTAGAAAATGTCCGTGTAAAAGTGTGAAGGGGTTAACATGCTAAGTGAAGCTTCGAAGAAGCGCGTTTTTCAAACGAAGACACAGGCATTATACGGTCACGGGAGGTCGTTCGAGAGCAGAGGACTCGCCGGGAGAAGGTCCCCGATAGCCGATCAGCCAAAGAAACCGCATTCGCGTGTGTCGTGGCCTGGCGGGTGACATTCCATAAGCCGCCATGGGAATTCTCGTATATGGCCGTCCTAGAGCGGCTCCGCGGGAGACGGGTGAAGCCATGGAGGACCCGTTATCGGGTCCAACAGCCTGCTCGATCCTCGCGTCCGCCTTCTAAGGAGCAGCTAACGATCCCGCCGCTCCTGTCGCAACAACGCCACGATTTTTGGTATGTAGGCCGCGCGACAATAGCCCTACCTCGTCCCTTACACTCCTGCTCCCAGCATCCCATCAGCTTGATCGAAATAATTGAATTCTCCTTCGACGACGCAATCGGTAGCTAATTAGTACTAGACTGTGCTCTATGCCTTCGCGGCACCGTCCAAGCTTGTGAAATGCGAGAAGACGCGCGTATTAATAAAAATTATTATTATATAGTTTATATTTCAAGGGAGTTTTCCAGTCGATGCAATATACACGAAGATGAACTAAATTATGATACGATCATTAAAAATTAGAGAGATGAACTTCCCCTGTTTCGCGGAAATAGCCCAGAATGTGCCACGAAGTCGATCGATCTTTCGTGCACGGCCTTTCGAGGTCTAGAATTTTTCGACCGCGATTTTGACACCTGAGAACGCTCGCCTCGACAGGTAGAACCGGTTGTCTGGCGGCCACGCGATATTATCGATCGATCGGTGCAACGTTCGCTCCAGGATCGGCCCGAGTTTCGTTTGGATCCGATGATCGATGTCGAACGAGCTACCCGTCCCTCTTTGTTATTAGCCTGTGGATTTTACACGTTCGACAAACTCCGAGAAAATGTAGAGGCCAAACGTGTTTATCAGACGATGGATTATACTATCGTCAGAAGCGATTAGATTTCAGTTTGTTTGCAATCCTCGAACTAAAGCGAACCGGAGCAACCAGCTCCAGCTGCGATCTGCGGAATGCGCTCGGAGGATCGCGGAATCGGTGGAAACTCGCGAGCGGACGAATAGTGTAATAGTTATCGGACGAAAGAAGGTCAAGGATACCTTCTCGAGGCACAAACTCGATTACCCGCGGCTGTAACACGGCAAACTTGCCGACGAAACGAGAGAACAGTGGTTCTTCGCTGCTGCACGGCCGTTTTCGCGTTCCTTTCTCTAGTGGTCGCGATCTGCTACGGTGTCTTGCGATTTCCAGCGATCTTCAGCGATCTCCTGCAATTTCTTGCGACCTCTTGCAACTTCTTGCAATCACTTGTGACCGCTTGTGATTTTTGTAGTCCCTTGCGACCTTTTGCAATATTTTCTAATCTTCCGCGACCTCTTTCGACCTCTTGCAACTTCTTACTGACACTTGTAATCATTTCCAGCCTCTCGCAATTGAAAGTCCGACCCGTGAAAACGGTTGACACAGTGTGATTCCCGAAGAACAAACAGGTACGCAAGAGCGTTAAAACTAGTGACGCATCCGCGATATCGGATATCGATGCGATGCGCTGTCTCGTAGGTTCTTCATTACCAATCGATAAACAGTTGTCTGACTCACCGAGTCGTGCCCTAAACTAGTTCCATTGGCTTCCCAACTGAACACCGTGTGTTTGCGCGAGGATCAGCCCGATTGCTGTTGACTATCCTGTGACAATCACCGTTCGATACGCATTCGACGAGAATAAGAGCTCGATACCAATCTGGCGATGATCCAAATACGTTCCGATAACATTGTCCAACATGAGATTTATATTTCACGAAACACGAATTCCTATGGATTTTTATCAATTCCAGCTTATGAAGAATTCTCTCGGACATTTTCTAACTTGTTCTAAAAAAAATATGGGCCTTTCTCATAACAAATTTTTGTGAAAGATGAAAATTTAACTATACCATCATAATTAAAGTTCTTGAGAACCAGGATACAGTAGTTTCGATTCTTCTAATCATAATTATCAAAATGTAAAAGAGAAGTTACAATCTTCTCATAACAAATTTTTGTGAAAGCTGAAAATTTAACTATACCATCATAATTAAAGTTCTTGAGAACCAGGATACAGAAGTTTCGATTCTTCTAATCATAATTATCAAAAATTCAAAGAGAAGTTACAATCTTCTCATAAAAATTTTTGTCAAAGCTGTAAATTTAACTATACCATCATAATTAAAGTTCTTGAGAACCAGGATACAGAAGTTTCGATTCTTCTAATCATAATTATCAAAAATTAAAAGAGAAGTTACAATCTTCTCATAACAAATTTTTGTCAAAGCTGTAAATTTAACTATACCATCATAATTAAAGTTCTTGAGAACCAGGATACAGAAGTTTCGATTCTTCTAATCATAATTATCAAAATGTAAAAGAGAAGTTACAATCTTCTCATAACAAATTTTTGTGAAAGCTGAAAATTTAACTATACCATCATAATTAAAGTTCTTGAGAACCAGGATACAGAAGTTTCGATTCTTCTAATCATAATTCTCAAAAATTCAAAGAGAAGTTACAATCTGTTGGACAGTGTCACCAGCGAATCAATAAAGGCTGGTGCCATAATCTGCAAAGATAAATGGAAGCTTGTACGTTCCGTAGATAATTTCAGCGTACTATCGCTGGCGTACAACCATTGTTACAAGTGCTGTGTAATCTTACATGCCAGCACCTCTTTCCTCAATGAATTCCACTGTTATAAAGATCCTTAAGTATGTTACCTATTAAAGTTCAAGAAATACATATTATTTCATCGATCGACTTTCAGTAACAACTCTTGTCAAACCCATTTGTACCTCAGTTACACAATTGCCTCCCTCTCCTCTCTCATAGAGTCTTTCACTTCATTGTAGCACAATTATCAATAGAACGACTCTTATCAAACCGATCTGTTTCCCAGAATTTTGAATCGACACAACTGCGCACACAGTGAAGATAATCGTCCGATGGAATCTCAGGAACGTTTTTCACTTCGATTCATCGATAGACGATAACGGCGTGAGTTTCAGAACCACGAGATAAAACGGAGACTATCTCAAGGAAACGACGAGTAGTAGTGTCGCAGCCTATTCGAATAGGAGCGCGAAAACGAGGATGCTGGAGAAAAACAGAACGGCCTAGCAATAAAAAAGAGAAAATAGAGAAAAGGATTAGACGGCAATTCATTTGACGAAGGCGGAGCCGGTTATGCGAACCCCAGGTTACGTCAGTGACTCGAGCATTCGTTACGGAGTGAATCCGTGATAACAGTAATAACACATAAAGCGAAGAAACGCATTTAATGTTTACGCAATAGCGCATAATCGACGGAGCTCCGTTTCCGGTATCCGAGAGGACGGGTTTACTAGCAAGTTACCGACAGTCGTTGACTCTATCGCAGCGTTGCTACCTGGTGAAAAAGTATGTCGCAAATGTGGCGGCTTCAGGTAATTCTTTCGGAATTCTTCAGGGGGCCAACCCGTCCAACCGGTTGATTAAATGTTGCATCCGTTTCAGTGAAATTCGTTTCAACTCGCGACTTCATTAACAGGCGACTTCGTAAACTTCGTTTTACGCAGCTATGTACTCTCCGGAGTACTTTTTAATTATTTCTTCGTGGAACTTCGACGTTCGTGTTGCGTGAATTTACATATTCAAGCATCGATTTGTAACGTTCACGTGGCGAATAAGAGGATGAAGATTTTAACTATTCGGTCTCTAATTGATCGTAAAAGTCATCTCATTTATGTTGTATGAAAAAAGCAATTTTATTGATAACAAAAAGCGATGTGCCTCTTTTGGATGCACTTTGAAAATGTGCCTGAACGTAGACGTTATTAAAAGTAGCATATTCTGCTCTAATATACTCTAAAAAATTCTAAAAAATTCACCGCAGACGCAGCAGGAGTTTGAGAGTCGCTCTTCTCGAAGATCGCGTGAGAGGACGTGAGAGAACTCGCGATGGCGCGAAAGTAATTAAGAATTCTCAAATTTGGACGCTTCCGCGGGGCAATTAAGACGCGCCGGGACTCCACGTAATTTCTGCTTTCACCCGGGCGATAAACTTTCAAAAGATTGTGAAAGATTTCACCGTTACCGTAGCATTTAAATATGTGTATAGGTGTGCGCGTGCCACGGGACGTGGAATTGAAAATATTTACGAGCAGCCGTCTAGCACGAGAGAACGTTTCTCGTTCGCGGTGGATGGGCAACAACCGACGGAACATTGGATTTTATATTTTACTTAGACCGTTTCCGCTGTATTCGATTATTTATCATCTTCAAGACGCGTGCAAGAACTGCAAGAAGAAACGGAGAATAGTCGGAATGGTGGATTGTTGAAATTAACATTATTGTTAATGAATGTAGACAAGCCGAGACTAATTAAATTCCTATCGAGGCATTTTGTAGATCGGCCAGATCGTATGAATTCGATTCAACTCCTTTATAAATAAATCATCCGCGGTCTAGACGATAACGCTTTGAAGATTACGCGGAAAACGAAGCGATGAAAACCACTCCGCGATTAGAAGAGTACCAGACGATTACTGCATACTAATTAGCTAATCTTGAGAACTCGAAGTGGAGTTTATGTTACAATACGTAATTATACCGTGACTCACTGGTTCAGACCAGTTGAAATGAAAACGCGTTTGTTGCCAACTTTGCGTGTAACGTTTTCCCAATTCTTGTAAAAAGCCGATACTTTCTACGGTGCTTGCGCGATTAGCGAATTCTGCGAACAAATTTCTCAGTCACATTTCCCGCTGCTCTGTTTTCGTCTAATTGCACTAAATTGTACCAAATTCGCTAGCTAAAATCAGACTCGCCTTGTCGTTGCACAAACATCGATTACAGCAGCATTTTCATCCGAAACGATTAAATCGATATAGACCACGAAATCACAAAATCAAATTGATTTTGAAGATTGCAATGTGACAGAGCCTTTCATAAAATTCAGGAAAAAATTTCGTTCCCTTCCCAGCCTTATGAAATTCAATTTTCTAGCAAATTGCTCTGAAAATGTCTCCCCGCAGATCTTCAGAAAAGACCGAGCGGTCCTCGCACGCAGCGGTCGACGTAATTCATATCGTCGGGTAATTAATTGCTTTCCGCGTTACGAAACGCTCCTCGTTTCAGTCGGCAATCGCGAGGTATTCCACGAGAGGATCTCCGCCGCATTCTATTTCATTTTCCGCTTTTTTTCCCTGGTCGAATCACCGGTTCCGAGGTTCTGTTTCCAGTGGTTTGCACCGGTTCAAGGTACACGAAGACGGAAAACGCGCGAGCGTGAACGAGATAAAACCCGCAGACCGTGTCCGTTGCTTCCGAATGTTCGAATCGAATTACAAAGGACAGACAAGACCGTTTCTTTTTTTTTCTCTTTGTCGTCGTGACAAAATCTGGAAAATTAGGGAATGACGGAGGAAAGAAGACGATCTTGGAAGATGGAATAGAGGATCGCGTTCCACGACCTAATTTCGTGGAAGCGCATCGCGGGACCGATCGGTGAAGGGAGCCTTTTACCTCGTTCCACCTCGGAGTCGTTTCGTATCTCAATCGGATGCTCTTACGGATTAATTAAGACCAATTATGACGATCGGTTGCGAAGCCGGCGATAATCGCGCGGCCATCGGAACGCGTTCTACGCGCCACCGCTAGGTGCAATGCTCGCGATTGCGTAATTATTACAAGGTCGTCGAAGGTTAATTAACGCGACGGACGCGGGCGGTTGCGTGCGGTGATCGCAGCCCCGGATAATCTCTCCTTCTGCTCGTTTCCCTGGCCGGAGCCGTGCTGAAGCTGCTCAAAAACAAGCATCTTTCTTTCTTCCATTCGCATAACAGTACCGCAGTCTCGTTCGCTTGCTAATTTGCCTGCATTCATCTCGGCAATGTGAACAAACTCACAATGACTCAAATTGCAACACTGTTTTATCAGATAATATATTTTCATGTTTTCAACGCACTGGTTTGATCAAATACTACTACTTACGCAATTTTGCAAATTAACAGAAAAATTTGACAAAGGTTCGGTTAACTATTTAGACCATTTTCAAGAAAAAAGATTTTTCGTATAATTGCGTCTGTAAAAATAATTAAATTAATATATACATTATGTTCAGCACAAAAACCAATAATTCCAAATGTTTTAAATACAAAAGAACACATAATTGCTAAGTGAATAAACTATTTTAAACCTTTCAAAACTTTATGACACATGTTGATTCGTTGCTTGTGATGTACAGAATGAGGAAACAGACGTCAGAGTTTGAAGAACACAGAATCAGAAAGCATCGATCGTCCCGTTGGCTGATCACCATGAATGTGAAAATTCAAAGATCAACAATGTTTTATCAGAGTTTGGTGTCCACTTTAATCGGAAAAGAGTGACGAATGCGTTGGTAAAAGTATTCATTAAAAAAATAATTTTTTAAAAGCGAGTTATTCGTCGATGTTTCACTTCCTCTTGCTATCTCTTTCTACTGTTAAGAGATGAAGGTATAATTGGCTCCCAAAATTGGCATCGTTGATTATCTAGTAAGCTGTTACTCCGCTTCGAGCAAACACTTTCATTACAGAATAATCGAACGTGCGTCCACTCTCGGCCGTTATCGCCGCTCTCATGGCTTCCACGGCAGCATACGCGCAGCCTAATTCGAAACGCGTCGCGTGGGACTTGAAAACGAGCGAGAGCCTTTAATCGATTATCGTCGTTCACCGCGGTCTATTTAATTGCGCAACCAGATATATACCCACCGAGCCGAGAACCACGCCGTGCAACATCGTTATCGCGGGATCTAAGGCCGCTTAATCTCCGTTTAATTACCGGCGTAAAGGCGGAGATGCAGTCGGCAGACTTGCAGCCTATCGCCCGAGCTTGCACTCTCTGCAGGCATGCACCACCCTGCAACCACCTACCGATTCCCGTTTACACGACCTAATGCCACCGGACTAGCAATCCGAGACACGCGACCCAACGAGAAAAATGATTCGCACGCTTCCGACGAGAAAAAAAGATCTCGGATAACCACCTGTACTCTTACTGGACTTTGCGCGTTTATGATCGGACTGAAACTACACATTTTATAATAATATGGATTTTTTCAATGGCACGTTACGTTATAATTATGTGAATTTTTAGATTAAGACTTAAGATTAAGATTCTTTTATGTCATATTATATAATACTGCATACATTTTGTAAAAAAGGACTTCGGTCCGTTTAAAATAAATAATAATAATAATAAAACTAAATCGAAATCAAAATTTCGAAGAATTCGTATCAAGCAAAAATGAATTTCAACGAACTCTTCTCTTAATAATTTCAATAAGACAAAACTAGATGCACGTTTATGATCGAACTAAAACTAAATCGAAATAAAAACTTCGAAGAATATGTATCAAGCAAAAATGAATTTCAACGAACTCTTCTGTTAATAATTTCAATAAGACGAAACTAGATGCGCGTTTATGATCGAACTAAAACTAGATCGAAATAAAAATATCAAAGAATTTGTATCAAGCAAAAATGAATTTCAACGAACTCTTCTCTTAATAATTTCAATTAGACGAAACTAGATGCGCGTTTATGATCGAACTAAAACTAAATCGAAATAAAAACTTCGAAGAATATGTATCAAGCAAAAATGAATTTCAACGAACTCTTCTCTTAATAATTTCAATAAGACGAAACTAGATGCGCGTTTATGATCGAACTAAAACTAGATCGAAATAAAAATATCAAAGAATTTGTATCAAGCAAAAATGAATTTCAACGAACTCTTCTGTTAATAATTTCAAGAAGACGAAACTAGATGCGCGTTTATGATCGAACTAAAACGAAATCGAAATAAAAATTTCGAAGAATTTGTATCAAGCAAAAATGAATTTCAACGAACTCTTCTCTTAATAATTTCAATAAGACGAAACTAGCGTGACAATATTCGGTCATTTCTTGTACGTCTTAGTTTGTTCTTTTTCTGCCCATGATTGTCCTAAACAAATTGTGACGTCTCAAAGAAATAGGGAGCTCAAATATTCTAGTTCTGAATGGATCTATACACGTGATTTTGTAACGCGAAATTTTCTACTAAACGTCAGTTGATTCTCGCGAGTATTACGGAACGTAAGTAGTTTTCCGATCGGCTGATTTTATCGGTCGTTTCGTCCTCGAGCCTGCAGTAATTCAATTGTTTTCGGACCAGTCGGGGCTTCTTCGACGCCGAGATTTTCCGGATTTGAGCCGAGCGTCGTGACATTTCGCCGGATCCTAATCCCCTCGAAAGCTGATTAAAGTTCTCGTCGATCGCCTCCTGCTCTTTCCTCGCAACGCGGCGGTTGTAACGCTATCCTCAAGACGATCCAAGCTACGAACGAAACTCAACGAACGAGCATCGTCTTCTCGATTCTGGGAAACCTTTCATTCTCTCCAAGGACACTCGATCCCTTCCTCATAGATCGGGAATGATCAATCTTCGCTATTACTTCCCGTTACACGTGTCCACATACATCGTAAAGTTTTCGATCGGTCTTGAGCATGTCGCCTCTAATTGACTGTACGTACTTCGAAAGCAATATCGAAGAGGAGTCCATAAATATTATGGGACTAAATGATTATAGGGGATTGCGGTGGAAGAATGGCTGTCGAGGCTTCCGCAGAAGGATGCGCGAAACGATTATGGTACCTGGCAACGGGAAGCATAGAAGGTTTCGCCTCGACATTAACTCTTCTGCTAACAGCTGTGTACATTCTTTCAATGCGTCTCTAAAGCTTCCTGTTCTCGTCGACAGGTACCAAATTGCTTTTCGGACGATTAATTTCCTTAGTAAGAATCAGCTGTTTATTCCTGATACACCTCGATAGGCGTAATCATTCGAACTAATTCACTGCTTTACGATAGACGATTCCAAGTTAATAGATGTTGAAACTGCAGTTTTTTTTCCGCGTCCCTTCTTTGCATTGTCATTCATTCTCCATTCTTGTCTACCGAGGCAACGTCGCCCAAGGCACCGACGAGCGAATCGCGATAAAACAGTGGGACAGAATCTTGTAAACTTAATCCGAGACACGAAGATAGGCTAATACTGTGAAGTCTAGCGATACGAACGTTGTAGAAAACGGAGTATTGTCGTGCGGGTTAATTGCTTCGAGGAAAAACACAGTGGCACGCATCATGGTCAACTACGGTTCCCGTTTCGTGCGTTTCGACTCGGATTGCGCGTCCCGACGCATGCTCCAGTTTCCGGTTCGTTAAACGGTCGTCTCTTATCGTGTCCGCCAGGCTATTCTTCGGGTTCTTTCCGGCGGCCGACTCGAGGGAGCCTTGTTACGGCCATTAGATCGGCCAGGGGACGATTTCGCGAACGAGAACACACAAATGACCGGCGAAATGCCCTACAAAAAGCATCCCGCAATCGACCGGACGATCCGAGTTCCGGGTTATCTAACGCGAGAAAGTACGATCCTACCGGGTTCAATCCGAGCTCTTGGAACGCGTGTAGAGCATCGGTCTCGCCTCGTTTCACCATGAACTTGCGGCTAGCTTTGAAACTCTCGGGACAGGTGGCTGACGAGTAACCCCGAGGTTAGGCTCGAATCAACGTGTCATTTGTATTCATCCGTCTTCTTCGACTACTCTTCGTTGCCTCCGAGCAGAGGGGAAACAAGGAATGTCGCGAGCCATTCAGAAAATTGGAGTTTGATGGCTCGCCATGTCCCATAGACGATCCTCCACAACATCGTGTAACTTGAAAATCGAGTTGCTACAGAGTAAACGAAGCTGATTAGAGGAGTCTGTTTATGGTCATTTTTCAGAAGAGTTTCACAGAAAATTTTCTATGCTTCTGGGTCTGACGAAGCAACGAGATCTTCGAGTTTCTTGTATGATAGTTTTGTGAAATAAAAAATGTGTGCTTTAATCAGTTCGAACTAATACAAAAGTAAAGGTTTTGTTTATCTCGATCGCCAATTTTTAATAGAAATTGTGATTTCGGCGCATAGGTTCGATCCTATATTACTAATTTCCTAAGCAGTTGTACAAATTTATTATTCAACGTTTCGGTCTAGGTTAAGACCATCTTCAAGAATATAATTGCGTCTGAAAATGTTAATATGAGAATATATAATATCATGATGATCATTTCATTTTCAATGATCAATTCATCATGATATTATATATTCTCATATTCACATTTTCAGACGCAATTATATTCTTGAAGATGGTCTTAACCTAGACCGAAACGTTGAATAATAAATTTGTACAACTGCTTAGGAAATTAGT
Source organism: Lasioglossum morio (assembly GCA_916610235.2). Lineage (NCBI taxonomy): Eukaryota > Metazoa > Arthropoda > Insecta > Hymenoptera > Halictidae > Lasioglossum > Lasioglossum morio. The sequence goes on from OU744323.1 coordinate 3,971,953, forward strand.
AATATAGGATCGAACCTGTGCGCCGAAATCACAATTTCTATTAATACAAAAGTATTTGTAAATTCTTTAAATGATTTTAGTGTATAACATTTGATATTATCTTTATTCAACGAAGAATTCACAAATGAACTATTTTTCTGTAAGTACCTTTCGACCAATAAGAAATTTCTCATCATAATTCTTTAAAATCGTGTTCATTGACAATGTACACAGCCAAAGCTTGTCTCTGACAATTGATAAGGTGTCGTCAGCTGTTCGAGCAAGTTTACGAGCATTTAAACGCAACGGTCCGCCCGTCAGAATAGAAAACAAATAAATGTCACGCGCAATGTCGAGCGAACGGAACCGCGTGCCTCGAATGCCCGGACCTCGTTTGAAATTCTACGTGTGATCGATCGATCGCACGCACCCGTTTCGACCTGCGACGCTTTTGTCTCGGCGCGATATTAAAGAAAGTGAAATGAGTGCGTGAATTATGTATGCGAACGAAAAGAAAGTGCCTCGTTCCAGCTTGCTATTGGACCGTATCGATCCGCGAATTTCTCGCGGACTTCCGGATCAAGAGGATCTCGAAAATCAAAAATATTATTCGAATTTGTATGTTGGAGATTACATTCGTTGTGAATAATTTCGTTACGGATCTCATTCAATTGCGAATTCGTAGAGAATACGACGGACTTGTTTCAAATTCACGGTATATAGTCCAGTAAACAGTGCGATAACATCGTTAACGATTAGATTGTATCGATGACTCACCTTCGGCTTCTCCCGCTTCCTCTTGATGATGAGCCCGTCGTTCTCGATGTAGTCGGGCACGTCCTTCCTGTTGCTGAAGTTGAACACCATGGTGTTGTTCTGCTGATTCCACGGTTTGGTCTCCCACAGACCTCCGCTTCCGGAGCCGGTCTTCTTCGCTGGTTGGATTTCATCCGCGCTCTTCAAGCTGACCACAACCTTCGTGGGCTGTTCTATGCTCTTGACGCGATTGATCAGGTTCTTCTCCAGCTCGCGGTTGCTTAAATTCTGCTGCGGATGCTGGGTCTTGGTGGACACCAGCGGCCTGATGATGCCGATTTGTTTTTGTGGCGGAGACTCTGTGGTTTTCTGGCATCTTATCGTTTTGGACTCGTTGGTTTGGGGATAAGACGCAGGGGTGATGTTCTTGATCAGTCCTAGGCTGCAAATGGCTCCGATCGGCTTGCTCTCGACGTTCCCCTTCGCGTCCGCGTCCCCGTCCTCCTCCTTGGTGTCCTCGATCTTCCGATCGCACTTATCCGGTTCTAGCCTCTCTTGGAGCCTGCAGACCGTCTCCTGGTCCGTTACAGCGTTCGCGGAAGCGTTCCCTGGGAAAAACGGCTTGCCCCTGGATTCCGGCGATTTCTCATTCCGATTCTCCGTCTGCTCGTCCGCGGCTTTCTGCCCGTTCTGCGCGAACCCTGGCAGATAGCTTTTATTTACGGTCGGTTTGTCGTTGAAGCTGAACTGCATGGTGACGCCGGTCTTCGCGATGTTCTCCAGCGCCGTTTTCGAGATAGTTTTCGGCGCGTCGACGACTTCTTGTTCATCGTCGTCGATGATCACCGTGTCCTGCAGCTTCTCATTCGACTCCTCCAGCTTCTCCCTGATCGTAGGACTCTGTATCCTCTCGGGGACCTGCTGCCTCGGGTGGTCCGCGCTGTTGTTCAACGGTAACGCATCCTCCGTCTGCAGTCTCGGCAGTTTTACAGACTCTGACGCGGATATTTGTCTGAGCAACTCCCTGCTGGGACTCGCCGGTGGCTTGTGGATCGGGCTGGACGCCAGCTTAGGCGCGTCCTTGATCGGCGACGTGGGGCTGTGCAGATGCGGCGAACTCTGCCTGACCGTTTCCTTCATCGGAGACGAAGGACTTTGCAACCTGGGCGAGGATATTCTCGGCGACAGAATCGGCGTCACCGGAGGGGATTTCACGCTGATCTCCAGGGAGGACTTTAACTTCTGCGGTTCCGGGCTCGGCGCTGGTGAGAACTTCAGCTTGAACGATGGCTCGGGCGAAGGGGATGGCGAGTGAGACTTTTCGATCTGTTGGAACTTGCTGACCACCGAGGACACCGATTGCACGATGGGCTCCGTGATTACTCCGTCGATGTGGTACTCCTCCTGGCCAGCCTGGGTCTCGATCAACTCCGCGGTGGGCTTCTGAGGCAACACGATCTTCTTCGGCGATCCCGGCATCGGCCTGGAGTTGCCGTTCACGAAAGGTTTCGGTTGAACTGGCGGCTTCGCCACGACCTTCTTCTGCGTCTGGGCTTTGAAGGTGTCGTTGATGGTTTTGAACGTGGCGACCTTCGCCGCGACCTCGCCCTTTGGTCTCAACTTCTTCGCGGACCCCTCGAAGATCCTCATGGTGGTCTTGACTAGATCCGGCGGAGGCCTCTCGGTCTCCGCCAGGAGCGGCTTGATCCTCTTCGGCTTGTTGACCGGCTTCGGCCTGTCCAGCTCGGTCAACCGGCTCTCGATCTTCACCGTGGATCGATCTATCAGGATGATGTGGTCGTTAACCGGTTCCCGCTTCAACCCGGTAGTCTGGCCAACACGACCGTGGCCATCTTCGGTTCCGTTGTACCTCATCAGCGTCTCGACGCTCCTTGCCCTTTTCATCGACTCGTTACCTCTGGACGCGTTCCTGTATCTCTCCGTCTTCGCGTTGCTTCCAGTATTGTTGGACCTCTTCGTGTACTTCCTGACGGTCTTCTCTGGCTCGTCCTCGCAGTCCAACAGGTCCTCGAGACTCGCCGCTCTCCGGAACCGTTGCACCGTCACCCGGCTCTTGTTCATCTCCCTGAGCGCCAGATTGAGGTACTTGCTCTTCAATTTATTCACGATCCCGGGGCCATATTGCAGCTCCTCGGAGCTGTCACTCTCCCCGTCATCACTAGCCGGCCTATTCCTCGGCATTTCCGCTTTGGCTCGTGTCAGCTCCGCCAGAACGTCCCTTTCCGGCTTCATGGCCCTACAGGTGGGTCCCGTGGCGCGTCTCTCTTCGCACCCGTTCCCCGAACACGCTTGCTCCGCGTTGTTGCTTCCTTTAACGGCGTCCTCGCTCTCGGAACCGTCGCCGTGCTCCGATGACTTCCGTTCCGACGACGTGTCCGTCATCGAAGACTTGCTCAACGCGCCGTTCGCGACATCCTCCGAGTCGGAGCAGAGCGACAGATCCGCCTCGAGACGCATGTTGCACGCGACTGCCGAGCCTAAGCTGCTCGAGGCGGTCGTTCCGGCTGTGACGGTGGCGCCACCGGCTGCTCCTCTGCACAGAAACGGCGAGGACGACACGACGACACCGGTCGCGGCGCTTCCACCACTACCACCACCACCTCCAACAACAACAACACTGTTGCTGTTGCTACCACCACCGCCAGCAACGTTAGCAGACGAGTTGTTATTCGGAAGACCGTTCGCGACGCTCTCCTCTCCCATACTAGCGCGCGAACGTAACGACACGTTGCTAACGCCGACGCCGACGCCGGCGACGCACTGTTGTTGATCTTGCAAGAACAACGAGTCCACGGGGGGCTCCGACGACGGTGACGACGAACCGATCACCGCCGAGCACAGCTTCACGCTGGCCCCGTTGCTCGTGAGCACTTTGCTCTGTTGTCTACGCCGCTGTATCAAGTCTCTTTTCCACTGGGGCACGGCGACATTGTTACCGCTCGGCTCGCCGGCGCTGCCAGTCGTCGCGTTGCTCGCGGTAGCCATGTTGGACGCGCGATGGGCGCGTTCGCAAACGCGCCGACGATTCACCGACTCTCGCTCCCCTCTCGAACGTCCACCTTCTGTATCTATCTATCTTTCTCTCTCTGTCTCTCTCTCGCACTCACTCTTTCTCCTCCCTTTCTGTCACTCGCTCTATCTTTATATCCCTCCGGCCCGTTTCTTTCTCGCTGCTATTGGCAACGTTTACACACCTTCCCTTAGAATTGACCCGCCACCATCGTGTCCACGATCACGAAAACACCTCCCGTGACACTGCGGACGGGGAACGGCCGATGATGCCCGGCGCGCACACACATGCACCGGTCCGTTGACAGACCACGCGCGCCTTCCTATTTCATTCTCTCCGACAAGAGCGGGTACACCGGTTACCGAGTCGTTAGAATATACGTTGGGCCTCCACGGCGAATGAATTCTCGCCGGTACAGGCCCCTGTCGATCGATTAAACACCCGTTCGCAGCCAGTCAGCCAAGAGGAGCCAGATCTACAGAGGAGAGGAGAGGATTATTCGAGCACCTGTTCCCCCGAGATAATCGCACGCACACGCACGCACCGAAATTACAGCACAGAACAACTGACAGAGGACTGGGGGCACGGCGGCTCGCGCTACCCGCACCGTTTCACTCCATGGTCAACCGTCGTGTGTGCGCCCGGCCTCCTACCGCCCGTAGGTTTCTCGTCCGGCGATCGCTGGAAATCGAAAGTATACCTTTACCCGCGGGCACGCACTCGCGCACGCACTCGCCACACGCACCCACACGAATCGGCGACGAAACGCGAGCGCACTGTCCTCGCTCGTTTCACTCGCACTATGCCCCTGGTGCTTTTACTTAGGCTGCGCCGGCGACTGCTGCTTCTGCTTCGGCTTCTGCTTCTGCGGACGATGCTGAGGCCCGTCTCCTCTCGACTACACACAGATATCGCCTCCCTCTCTCACTCCCTACCGGCTCCACCGATCCGATCCGATCCTCTCGGCTCGGCTCCTCTTCTCTATGCACCAGACCCCTCGCCATCGCACCAACACCAACACCCGAACCGTTCACCGACTCTCGCCATTCTCCTCTCTCTTATTCTACCTCCACAACACCATTTTACCACCTTCTCATTCCAACCGACCGCACACCATCCTCTTCCAGCACCATAACCATTCCCCTACGCCATTCCTCTCTCGCTCCACCGTACTGACGTCACGCTTTCGATTCTCGCCGCTATCGAATCCAGCCAGTCCGCCTATCGAAATCAAGCGTTTGGGGTTACCGGGGTACGAGCGCCGCGAATAGCAGCGCGAACCTTTTCGCGCGCGAAATTCGAAACGCTTAAGGGTGCGCGGGGAGAGTTTCGAAGACGGAATAAACGCGCGAATGTTTCATCTTTTATCGCTGTTGGCGTTTAAAGCTGGTTTGAATTTCTTATTCAAGGGTTTATAATAAACATTGTTTACCTTTATTATTTGAAGTGGGAGATGAATGAAGTTACGCTTTCATTCTGAATGGGTTAATCTCTTTGTCACTGTTTCTGTTTGAAGATGTTTGAATATTTGCGAAATAACCGATCTGTTTTGATCGACACGAACTGCCGATTGCAATGATCTTTAAATATAATTGCTGACTATACAGTACGGAATGCGAATGAATACGCGAACGCGTGACCCCCGGCGTAATCACGGAAAATAGTTTTCGTGACAAAAGCGATGGTTCAACGAGTCGAGCGCAATTACCGCGTCCTTGTACTGTTAATAGCCACGCGGAGACTCGGTAAACAAAAAAAAAATGTAACACGTGTTCACCATGCTTTGAACGAAGGGGAAGCGCATCCGGCGAACGATAATAACGGGTACGAGAAAAACAGGACGGATCCGAGAATCATAACGAACGATGACCCAAAACGAGGAATCCCGCGGCATTCCCCCATAGTCCGTGACCATAGAACACCCCTCGGAAGTTTGCTCTTCGCAATCAAGTTCAATATGCACTTACGAGTCGTGTCAAACTCCGTGCGCAATAGGAAACTTCGTTTATCTCGATCCAGCAGGGAACAAAGCTGTTTAGGACAATCAACAAGTTTGGATAATGGGAGACACGGAGATTTAGATAACCGAGATTGAACAAGAATTTTGTCCCCAACATTTATTTTCTTTCATTCTTAAATTGTTTCTCAATCGTTCTGTATTTCTAGTCTGGTTAAAACTGATAATATAAATGAATGAAAAGGAAGTTGAACGATAGGCTTTACCGTATCCAAAAAACTGCGAACTCATGCTTCCGGATTCTATGTATTCTTTATTTTTGACAAGTACCTACTTGTTAAGTGTGTGAGGCTAGTTAATCAGATTCGAACCTATTCGTAATTACAGCTCACCCTATCTCCGTCGAGATTATTACGTCGTTACACGATGCACCGTGAATCAGGCGTCGTACAGCCCTGGTTGGTGCTCGAAATGGTTCACTTCCGGTGTCGCCGGTTGCGACGGAGCGTGCGAATAATCGCGGCAACTTTGACACTGAGAAGCAAAAGAATGGAGTGTAAAGTTAATGGTAATGATCTCGCGCGGCCGAGACGTTAAACGTAGCACCGAGATAAATATTTAATTGTTTGCCGAGAGCGATAACAGAATTCGTTGCGAAACAATCAGCCGATTAAGGCGCAACTCCGAACGCGCTCGCAGCCTTCCACCGTCTTCTCGAAGGGAAAGTAAATCATCGAGCGGTCTCCGTATTGAGATCAATGCCTTTCCGAGATCGCGTAACGCTACCATCGATCCCGGATCGTTCGACCGCAGTCCCCGTATCAACGAGCGATCTATGACCGTTGATAATTACCGTGAAACACGGTGAAAGGACCGATCCCCGCACAATCCTCTTCGTGAATACTAAATCGCAATTACGCTCTCGACGCTCGAAACTATGTGGACTATTCATTGAAATTGCTTTCAAATAGTCAAAAATCATTCACTTCGCATTACACTAGCAAGAATCTAAAATATTCATTCCACAAAGCCTGCAAGATCGAAGAAAAGTCTTAAACAATGTTTGAAAGTTTCATAGATGTGAGTTATTGAGCGTAATGCCGTCGATGCGGATCGTTTAATAATTTGTATTCTGCACGCCACAGAGCCGCTGAAAATTGCAATTATCTACCCGCTTTGGCGCAACGGTGCATCCATTCGGTTAAATAATAAGAGCGGCGAGACAGTTATGAATTACGACGCGAATTACGTATTAGGAATGTAAAGGAAGCGACTCGAGCGGCGAACGCTTTGTTTAACGCAAAAACCATACGGCGCTTCGTAAGGTTCATCGAATCGTAGAAATGCCTGCGAATCGTTAAACGGAACCGCACGCGACTTATGCAACCAGTCTAGCATGATCTAACAAGCAATGCAATATACGTGTGTTATCGGCGAATCTGGAATGGCCGCTTTAATCATTTTTTCGTTCGTACGAAACTTGGCTGAAAGTGGTTCGTCGGTTACGCAACGTTTCATTATAGTTGATATTCACCATTAAATCCGGAGCGATGAAATAACATGATTTTTACATGTGTAATTACTTGATCGAAATTTCTGAAGAGATGAATCAGCTCTGTAAATAATTCTGCAAACTTCAAAATATCGTAAGATCCAGAATGAACGAGATACAGGCATGAACAAAGTCTCAATCGAATCTCTGAGATCTCATTTTGCTATTATACGTGCATTCTAATAATGCAAATTCACCGAAAAGAAGCAGCGAGTGAAACGCTACGTTGGTGAACATCAATCGCGCTTCGATGAACAGCCAATATAGCTTGTTATTTGTTACATGGATAGAATCGTAAGGAGCTTCAATGGTATCGTAGAAAGGATCGTGTTTCCATTATCTTGCACACGGGGACCGGGTTTATCACCGAGAACGAGAGATATGCTCGAATCGACGCGCAAGAAGAACATTTCTTATCGTGCTCGTGTTTACCGAGAAGGGGAAACCGACGGTGATGTTTACATAACATTTTCCCCATAACAATTGACGATTGTCGCCCAAAGTAAGTCGCATTCCAATCCTTTACCCTGCAACGCTCCTTCAACCCCTGTTAAATTTACAAAAGCAGAACAAGTGTCCGCGTTGTACGATTGAAATGAATTCCAACGAATTTCTCAGTCCAAAATGTGTTACAAGTGCAATTACGTTCATTGTTTCACCTAAATTGTACTTTGAATAGCAAAAAGCAATTTTTTTCTTCGTACCGTGTATGCTCGCCATTAAGCAACGAATTACCATATGTTCACGATAAACATACTCGCCATTAATACAAAATTGCCATCCATTCATGTCAAACAGACATGTCATTACAGGAAGCATATTAATAGCCTTTAAAACGGCTGTGCTACATTAAAGACAACTTCAACAAATGAAGCATCAATAATAATCTCATTAGAAAGTTCAGTTATATTTTATTACCCGGAACAACTGGTTCCTGAATAATTAAAACAGCCATTTGGTAATCGTCTTCGAAAAAGACTATACGAATAACCGACAGGTAAATCGTTAAGTCTGATTCGTGGTGGCAAGAACACGAGTCCAGACATGTTCGCTCCGCTTTGTGTCAGGTGTGGACCTGGCTTAACGTATCTGTGGTGTCCGTGAGGCACACGAGGTTAATATGGCCGCCAGTTCTCGATGCGTACGGAACCAGTTCCAGGATGAAACCGGTTTGGAACTAGTTTCCATTGGTTTTTCGGCCCCCTGCGAGACCGTGCCACGACCGAGATTGGCACTCGTGCCGGACTACTCTCGACGATTGGAACGGAGGTTACGTTACCAGGGCACACTAATATGGCCGATATTACAGAGCAGAAAGGTAAGAAGAACTGTTCTCAAACGGTCCACGGTTATTTCGCGTCCCGTGCTCCATAGAAATCCGTCGGATGCTTCGGATTCCAAGTTCGATTCGCAAAAGCTCCAGAGATACGCTTACTGCGCCTGTACTCGGACCAGCCGTTGCTTTGCGCGCGAAAATCAAATGCTCCCCAGATTGTACCACTCGTACTCGTCGCCAATTTCCCCGGCACCGTTCAAAACGAAACTGTTCTATTTCGTAATTATTCGAATGATCAATCTTGTAATTTCTTTCGTAGACCTAAGGAAACTCCTAGAATACGTTTTTATCGAATCGAGGACCAGTTCGGACCGCCCTGACTCGTTTTGTTTTGTTCGGAAGGTGAGAAGGTCGACGCGCAAATGGAGATCAAAGTGGAGCCGACGATGCAGTGCTACGTCGAGGAGGAACACGAGAATGGTTTCCCGGGATTCGAAAACAACGGGGCAATTCCATCGAGCGCCGATGTCGGCGCTTTAAATTTGTGGACCAGCAAAGCGACCACGTGTTTGATTACCCAGTACAAAAAATACCGATCGATGGTAGGCCAATCGACGCAGATTAGGAGTCTAAGAGAGATGTTCGAGATGATCTCCATGGAGATGCAGAACTACGGGTTCTACTTCAGTCCGCAGAAGTGCGAGAACAAGTGGCGGGTGTTAGAGCGTAAGTACAAGAACCTGGTGTTCCGCGAACGGCTGAAGAAGCCGGGTAGGATGAGGCACTATGGCCACTGGGAACATAAGCGAGCCTTAGACGAGATCTTTCACGAGAAAAGGCGGCACACGTATCTAGAAGAAGGCGAGCTTCGTTCACCGGCTAGCGGGTCCACGAAATACACGTTTATCCTTCCGAAACCGACGTCGGAGGAACAGAACAGCCCCGAGCAACCGAACCATGACGATCCTCTAGCGGCGCCGACCTCGAACTCCTTACCGAACAACAAGAACGAACAGTCGGACCAGGAGGGACCTCTGGCCGCCTTCTTCGACAAGTTTCTCAACGAGATGACGAAGAACTTCGCCATCGCCGAGAAGAACCGGGAGAAGAGGCACAAAGAGGAGATGGCCATGCGACAGAGCGAGCTTGAGGTCCAAAAGAGACTCCTCAAGCTGAAGGAGCAAAAACTCGAGCTGCAGAAGTGCCAAATCATCGCTGCCGCTCAGCACTTGCATCTGAACATGTAAAGGACGAGCACTGGACCCCTCGATTACCGAATGACTCTTACCAAAAGGTGTACTCGTAAGCAGGAGTTGACTTTATCGATAAGGAAAACGTGAGAGACTGTAACATAATAATACGAATATTTATATAAACGCCGCGTTCTCGTTCCTTTCTTGTACATTAATCAAGAGCGAGCCAGACGTGAAAGTTGGCGGACGCATCTCGTCAAGGTCGATGTTCGGAGAACTTTTCCTGTGCGCCAGGTGGATCATTATGTAAATGTATATAAGAAATATTTAATTTTCTAGTTAGTAATTATTTGAAATGTAAACAAAATCGAAACGCTAGTGACTGAGTACGTGTAACGTGAAATGTATTTTTCTATAGATCCCTGAAGTTGACGCAGTAGAATGTACAGGGAAATAATGCTGGAAACGTCGACCTTGGTACATCTCAAGGTCATCGAAGACTGTCCTCCTATTTTGCATAATTGCCAAAAACGGTTTACCTACACGTTTCTGTGGATGATACGGATTACGTTTTGTTCGACCGGTCCTCCAGTGATTGCAGTTTCGCAAGTCAGCGTCCAGGTGGAAGCACCATTCACCTTTCCAGCTCCTTGATCCACTGCTATAGATCACCAATCACCATTGCGGCACGAGGGTTAGGTTAGGTTAGTCTTTTCAACCGAGAGATCTCGAGAACTTTAATTTTCAACTGTGGACAAAGATAAAGCGTCGTTGGCAATGAAAAGGTTGCGAAACGGGTACCGTGTATTCCTAAAAGACTATCATGGCTTCCTAGAAGGTCTAAGGACATGTATGCTCGCCGAAGACCATTATACTAAGCGGTACAGTGCGCATGTTACATGTGTGGCCGAGCATCGTGTAGCGGGGTGCAAAAACACGGCGATTTCTGGTTTTATTGTTAAATGCTGCACGGCGATCGTTGCCGAGGGATTACTTTCGCTATGTGCCGTGCCCCGTGCTCCTAATGACTCAATTTATTAAGCGGCGATTCAAAAGATCGCCTCCACGGGATTCGTCGCATTGATATTGCACCTTCAAAAGATCACGGAACGCGCTGCGACCCGACAGAGATTTATGACGCTTAAACGCAATTTCATTATTCTATCTTATCGGATTAACAGAGATCGGGCCTGTTTTTTGTTTTCCTACGGGTGCCCCGCTTTTATTTATGGACCGTGCACGCAGATGCGAATCATAAATTATTGAGCCCCCTCGACGGGAGCATAATAGTGCTATAATCGGGACGAAATTGTTTAACACTGGAACCGTCGAGTAGCAAAAGCAATTGCCAGTCGCTCGAGTCTATACACGGCTGCCTTTCGAGTATCTGAAACACATCTAAAGAGAAAGACTGCTTATACGAAACATCAATTTGATTTTCATGAATAGACTGTGGAGTTTATGCATTTATAACAAACAGTAAAAAGATTCTGTTTACTTGGTTCCTGATATTCACCATTGATGTACAATACTTTCTATCTGTTTGGAAAAGAGTGCGAAGATATTTTTCACGGAATGGGAATTCGGAAAAGCCAAAGTTTGAAACGATGTCAAACAGAGCAACAGGCTAGCCATCGGGGAAAGTTGACTCTGGATTCAATCGACTCGGCGAATCGTGTAATCCCCGTGTAATTAGCATTCCCAGTATAACGCTATTCAATCCGTGCCGCGATTCATCGAAACACCGTGAGAAAAAATCCCGTGGAAAGTGAAACTGCCGAGTTCGATGGCTTTGGAACAGTTCTCGCGATGAATCCCTTCCGATAATGCGTCTCCACGGGTCGCTAGGAAGCTAAACCCCTTCGCTCCCTAAGTAGAACGAATCCAATGAGAACTTGTCGCGCAATAGTCATTCAGTAACACAAAGTCGATGAAACCTTTGATCCTGTTCGCTTGATTACAGGGGAAAGTTTGCAAATATTGTACGACTTACGAAACTTTTAGTCCTCGGGGAAATTAGGTGGACTTCTTTCTGAAGAAGTCATTGCTACGCGTTGCGTACAATAAATTAATTCAAGGGGAATGGTTTGCGCAGCACGCATTTGGCAACTTTCTCCAGCAACAGCTACAAACGAAGATTGAATTCGACAGCGTATCGCAGTGCAGGAGACTCCATTCGATTGAGCTTGGTCACGGTGATGCTGAGCACGGTTCTCGATTCCGTACCGGACTGCCTTGGTGTCACCTTACATTATCCAGTGCATGACGATTATACGTTTGGAATTTTGAAAAATTCATTCCTGTTACGCAGCGCGTATCGGGGAACAGGTAGCCATAGTTCTCCAGCAGATCCTTTCGAATTAATCTCAACAGTCTCACAAATTCAAGTCTTATAAAATAGTTCATTCGTTTTACAGAATTCTCAAATCTTGTTTCGAGAGGACAAATCTATAGAACCATAGAGAAATCAAACAATGTTTCGAGGGAACGCGCGGCGCGCCGTCAAGAAACGACAAAAGCCAGACGAATTTTATAAAACCGTCGCGGGAAGCTTTTCGGGAAAAAATCGGTGAAACCGGTTACACCCGCTCTTTGCTGTATTCGTACGCACCGACGACACGTACGTGTTCCACATGATACAAGCACATTGCTCACGGCAAGAGTTAACACGCGAGCACGTGCAGGTACGTGGGTATAACAACTTTTGCGACTTACGCTAATAATCACGCGCGTTTCGAAAAATCCGCGCAGAACGAAAATACTCGGGCAGCGCACACGTCGCCATTTATGACGCCTTGAGAATCGAACGTCGATATTACTGCCGTTCACTCGCTTAATCGCTCCCTTATCAAACTATAAAAAGAAAAATGTATAACATTTTTTTAACCCCCATGTCAGTGCCCTCTTAATTTGTCCTTAACAATATTTTTGACAAATGGACACGAAGGTTAATAGAGTATTAATTCTGTCTTCATTTAATCTGTCTACTGCTATAAATCTCATCTGCTCATTTCTGTCGTAGATCCCTAAAATCCGTCGTGCTTGAACAATATTTCGAAACACGTGAAAGAGGCCTCCTAAATTTCTGTGGTCCCAAAAGAAGTCGTTGGCTTGTAATTTGTCGGTGAACGAGCGAGCAGACTATAAAGTCGCAGGTGGTGAACCACGTGAAGCAGGGGACAAACGAGGGTGAAGTTAGCGAACAAAGTTCGAGTCTATATTTAATACGGGAGGTTGTCGGACTTGGCATAAACAAACTGTACGGAGGCAGCTAAACATAGCGGCTGGGATAAATAATTAAGAAAAATCGCAAGATCGATGGGAGAGTAGTTGAGCCGGTCGGGTGAGCGCGGGTTGTCGATATACGAGAGCGCGGGTTGCGCGTGGGGCGCCGGTGCGGTTGGGTACGGGAGTGAGTACGGCGGGTAATAGCGCGGAGGCGGCCAGTCGTCCAGTCGAGCCGCGACCACCGAGCGGTGAGCGTATCTGTTTCCTGTCGGTTTCCGCTGCAGCATCGACAGTAGTCCAGGAAAAACAACGAGAGGAAATCAATTCGAAAGCGTTGCCGTGTGGAACGATGAGCTTGCAGCCGAGTTTGCGAGCGACGACGAGTGTCAGAGCAGGCTGAGTCCATCGAAACGAGCCCAGTCACCTGGAGGCTCGCGTGCACGGACGTAAACAGAGGGCGAAGGAGGACACGCGATTCGTCGGTGCGTGTCCACGCACGCGTACACGTTCCCAACGATGCACCATACGCAATGTGCATCTTACTAGCGATTCTCCGTGCGATTACAGCCGCGTGACCCGTGTACGTTCTTATCCATGTGCCTAAACCTCACCATCACCGACACTACATGCTAAAACCGGGTGGCAGTTGTGTCAGTCCAGGAAACACGAACCTTGAGACCAAAACATTAACCGGACCTACGTGTGACGCCGATCTCTCGGACACAATAATCCTCCAAAATACACTCGAGTTGTGCATCTGCTCTAGCTGGTGTCGCGCGCGCGCCGCTCTGTGTCGTTACGTGTCGCCGCTGTTACAGGACATCTAGCCTCTCGCGACGGTTTTTACACCGCGTATGCACCTTGTCCGAGCCTGCATCGCGTTTTGCGGCACGTTGTGGGCCCCGAAGGCCCCGTCTAAGTAACAGTACTTCCTCGCGCTCGCTGGAACAAGCCTCTCTCCGAAGAACGGGACCCACACTCCAGGAGCCCGCTCTCCACACGTTGCTTCTCTCGGGTCTCCTCTATCCCCTTCCTCCTCATTCTCCTCCTCCTATCTCTCTTTCTCTTTCTCGCGGCGTTGGGCCTCTTTCGAACTCGACACACACTCTCTTTCTGTGTGCCCCGTCTCTCCCTCTTTCTCCCTCCCATCCCGGGGGCCCGAAGTAGTCTGGCCGGTCGAGCACGGGTAGTCTCGTGAAACCAGTCCTCGTACGGTGGACCTCACGGTTGGGACCTCGCGAAGAAGAGAGGAGATCGCTCGTTCGTTCGCTCCCTCGCTCGCTCTTCTCGCCGCGCGTAAACCGGCACCTTTTGCACCTGCCGCGCGCGCGCTCGTGCGACTCGCAAGTTTTTCGGCAAGGTATACTCGGGTAAAACGTTGCCCCGAATACCCGTCGCGGTTCCGTTCCACGAAAGATACGGCAGAGGTACTACGTTCTCGTTTTTCGCCCGGTTGTTCACCGACCTGTGGCGAGAGACTGACCGGGAGAGAGAGAGAGAATCGATGATCTCTCGGTAACACGGTCCCCGGCCGCGTGTTTATCGGCGCAACAAACCAGTCCTGCTGGTTGGAAGGACGCCGATCGGTTTAAGTGGCACGCTTTTGCTCCGTTGGACCCGACGTCACCCGAACATACCCGGTGCTCAGTGTTCACGCTCTAGACAGATATACAGTGTACCAGAGAAAAGGGAGCACCGGCTAGCGTTGTTTCGCGCCAAACAATAAGACGCGCGTGTGCGTCGGCGGGTACAGCGAACAACACAGATACCTATAAACACATATACCGGACACCGTGATGCTGATGGCAACGCGCGCGACATTTAAACCGCGCCCGTCGAATATACGGTGGACGTCGAACGGCGAGATAGGACAAGGGATTCGCCGGTGAAGAGGAGGATCAATTGTCAGTGGGTCGTCGGAGACGGCGGCACGTGTTAGTGTCGCGTGAAAACCACCGCCGCCATGACAGTCGGAGCGCGCCGTGGATAGAAGGTGCGCGTCGCAACGATAAAATGAGCCAGTATTTCGCAGCGGACGCCACGCTCGCAGGATCATCCGGCTGGTGAAAGAGAGAGGTCTCTCCGGCTCACGTCTCCTACGCTCGACCTAACCTCCAAGTGTCTCGGTCGCGAGCCCCACTAATCTAATTCGTGCCTGTTACCATCGCGCGCTCGATGGAACCGTTCCGCTCGACCGATCTCGATCGTCACCGTGGATCGTCGTCGATCCCGTCTCGTTAACGATCCTGACAGTGAATTTCTACCTTGACGTCAACGCCGGAACCAGCCGTTTTTCTTGTTTTTTTTTTTTAAATAACAAGTGTACGAGATTGTTTGGTGCCGTTCTGTTCGATCTCCATCGCGCACTTCCGGTGCGGCGTAGGCGCCCATTCGCGCCGGCCGCGGTTCGTTTCGTTAATCGAAAGCGAATCGATTCCCGCGGAAATAACACGGTGCTGTGACCGTTGTACGCTCGGTGCTCGTTTTCCGCTCGCGGTTTTGTGCGTGTCACCGGCCCTGTGGTTCCCCAGTGGTTTTCCAGCATTTATACCTACCCCACAGTCGACGTCGCGTGTGCTCCAACCCCGAAACGAATCGATGGATCGACGCTGAGAACGGTATCGCTTCGAAGAACTCGCGGGGAACACCAGCCAGCCAAATGAAGACCACACAGCGCGCGCTCAGGTGAGTCTACCTTGATGGTCCCGACCCTTTATGGAATATTAAACCGTTCTCTCGTTACGATGTTGCGCGTCCCGGGCTGGCATGATGAGTCGGCTGCTTTTTAGTTGAGGAACACATTCGTTGCACGAAATGACAACTCAGCTGGTCGTTCACACGACATTGATTTTGTAGTGTTAGACTGATCTTTAAAGAAAACTATTATAGAATGTGTGTCGAAGTTGTTAGAATTATTTGTTCGCACCTGTACGAATTAAATAATGTCACCGTATTGACGATCAATGTGTACAGGGAATGTACGACATCTTATTTACAGTAATTACATATTACTATAGTTAATATTTCTCGATCGTAAATTTTTAATATATAATTGATATGTGCGCCGAGAACACATATATCAATTATAAATTACATATTACGTTTATTAACCCTGTCTATGTCAAGTATACTCGCCATGAAAACAATAATTTGTTTCTGCTATTAAAAGTAAAACTTTGATAGAACAAGAAGAAGAAATGGTGATTTGTTATTCAACGACGAGTATATACGTCATGGAAGAATTATTTTTGCTCTTTAAAATAAATTGCGCGAATCAAGAAGCATATTCGTCGTGCACACGTGGCAATATATTGTTCAATCATGAACATATTCGTCACGGAGACATTTGCCAATATTGGCACTATTTCAATTAATGAAATAGAATGACCAGGATAATTGCATGCATTCTAATGAGGATAAGCTTGTCGTTGCAAGATTTATTTTCACTTCCAACAGTGCAGTGAGTCACTGTGCACGAAATCTAGTTGTTTTTTTCGCACGACCACTCCGGTTAGATGCATCTGGCTAGTTCCCTAGCAAATGTTTCTCGAAGAGCGAGGCAGTCGTGTGTCTAGTTACGCTTTACGTCCTCCTGTACAGTTAACGATAACAGTGCTCGTCGTAGCTCGCAATAAAAGCACGTTCGTATAACGAGGAACGTAACGAGCCGCGTTTGTTCGGCCCACTGAAACGTTACGGCTGTAACTGTTGATGCTCTAACGGGTGCAAATAGAAACGTGTCCGGTCGTCGATCTAGGGGAGAAGTTTTCCCCTAGAAAACCCGGTCCGACGAAGAAAATTCTCATCGTAAACTCCGTTGAACCGTGGAGAGAAAAAAAAACAACATATTTCATTGACTCGAGCGTGAACGCGATTTGTACCCGAACTGCGCAAATTCTCGTGTTCGAAACTCTTCTGGTTTCATTCGTGTAGATTACGACCGAGCTGCAGATGCTTTTATTGTATGCATTAATGAAAATTTTTTATTTTATGCATTAATGAAAATTACTACCAGTTTTTATGTCATTTGTGTTGAGAGGGATTTCGCTGTTTATGAACGAGATTTTTGATTTGTGTACGCGTTCCAGCTCTCTTAAATTTCTTCTATCTTTCTAGACACGAAGTTAGGTGTTAACAGAAGGAACAAAGAAATTACAGGAATTTTGATCTTATTTCTATTGTATAGAAGAAGCTCGGACTTTTAAAAAATTAAGCAAAATTAGTAGCATCTTTATCCTATCCTGAATTGAAGGAATATTTCAAGAGAGAGAGAGAAGAACTGTGCTCATTCCGTCCCCTCTAAAACAGCTTGTGAGCAGAGGAATTCGCACAAAGATCTAACGATGACACGGCCAGGGGAAAAAAATGGTCACGGTGCAGCGAGGATCGCGCGTTAACCGTAGTTTACTCCGATTGCCAGGCAGTTAGGCCATCTCATTTTCTAGGAATGTCCGTAGGTGGCAACGGTGCCTCGCGTTGACATTTGCATCATCCCGTAACATCTCTCCGGATGCACTTTTCCGCGGTGCGTCGCGTCGAGCACGTCGAGCTCGTCGAATCTGCAGGTGCGCGAGACGGCGTTGATTTTCGTGGGGATTTCGCAAAGAGAAAAACAGATAGAAGGTAGAAGGAGAAAAGGTGGTGTTCCAGGTAATGATTAATGCGGTCGTTTCGTAAGAACGGGTCGGTTCGTTCGTCTCTCGGGCTGTGAACCGCCTTTAATCACGGGATTAACTTTGCCCCGTCTGGTAACGCGCTTGCCACCGGAGCCACTGATAAATTAACAGATAGCCGGGTTACAATCGAAAGCCAATTACGCGGCCGCGTCTTCGTTAGCTCGGAGAACCGTTCGCGAATATCCTCTCGCGGCCACCACGGAATTTCGCCGTGGATACTTGTGGCTCCGTTATTCCATGCTCCGCGTGTTTCCAGGGAAAATGGCCTTTACGCCGCCGCCGCAATCGGAAACGTAAATTTCTTACCCCAGCCTCTAATCGCCGTTAAAATGTCTAATTTATTTAGACGCGAGCCGTTCGCTCGAACCCGTAGATCTTAACGAAAATGGACCAATATCCGTCGAGAGCGTTACTTATTAGGTAGTCGTGTGAGTTCTGCCGCTTCTTGCGCCGTTCACACCGGTTAGCTGTATCTCTGGCGATTTTCATGCGAAATTACTCAATGGATACTTGACTTCTTCCATTTCAAGCAAATATTCTTAACTATTCGGATAATAACAAGCAGAAAACACTAAGGTAGTAAAAACGAAAACAAATGTATGAACTCACTTGCTTACAAAAATGTACTAATTTAAATTCTCAAGAGTCAGGGAACACTCCAATTGATCGAACCAGTGTGCAAATATCATTAATTGTAGTTTTGCACAGTATTTACATTGATACTTTGTCACTCGTTTAATCTCTCTGGTACAAAATAGTCGATTTTACTGGAAAATTGTACTTGCTTTTTATAGTAGAATTTGAAACACAAGTGCAGACATTTTGTTGATTTGCAATATGTTGTAACAGATGCCGAATGATATTCAATATTAACAATTCTCTGTATCTCGATCGACAATTGTTCAAACGACAATTAATGTTATTGGCGCACTGGTTCGATCAAATTGCAAAATCAATTTTGCAAAATATTCCATGAATTTTAATTCAACGTTTCGGTCTAAATTTAGGTCATTTTCAAGAATGTAAACTTTCCGTTTTACGTCTGTATTCGGATAATAGTTCGTCAGGTTTCGAGATTGTAGTTTGAGGAGTCGTTCGATTAAGCAAACCAGCGGCCCGTGGTTGGATGTTTATATTTCCTTTGGGACGTACTATTGCAGAAACTCCTCTCCGTGTCTTTAAGACGTTAGCTCTGGTAGCTCGAGATGCAAGCTTCTCATCCACAATTAACAATTTCTTGGACCTGCAACCCTATCTTCGAGATCCATTTTTATTTCGTTAAAAACGAACATGCCTGCGGTGCACCGTATTATTTTTCGAAGCCGCGCTCCATTTCTCGGATTCCGACCGAATCGGGGAAGGCTCCTGATCCGTTGTTAGCACAGAGAGACAGATAAGATAGGATAAGAGCGTGCAGACAGCTATGTAAATGCAAAGTGTGCCGAGCATCGCGGTTGTCAGAGGCTATGCATTGAAAATGTCAGGTGTGTTCTCTTGCCAGTCGAGCACTCGTCGATCGCCGTCTGGCCTCGTCGGTGTCAGTGGCTGCCGCCTGCGGAACACCTGCGCTGACAAATTGAAATGCTAATTCGAAAACACATGGTTCTCCACGGTGTTTTTTGGTCCCGGGGGTTGGCCTATTGGCTGTCTCTCCTTGGTAAAACGATTATTCTCAGTCGTTCGACTTTTGACTGCCGTTCGCTGACTCTTCGGTCTCTCGGTTCAGAGAAAAAAGAAAACGAGGAAAGAAGTTCGTCGACTCAGTGTCGTGTTTCCTCGGTGTGGCTCCTGAGGAAAAGAAGCCTTCCCCTCTCTCTCTCTCTCTGTGTGTGTGTGTGTGTGTGTTGGTCGAGAAAAAGATTAAATTCCCGAGGCACGCAGAGAACTGGCCACTGCTGGACGCTCGTTTAGAAACAATAACAGTATCACGTCCCGGTCTCTGCATACGAAAGAGGGGCCCCGAGTGGTTATCGCGACTGATCCGAAAGTGGGCCCCCCACGAAAAAGGGAATAGAAAGCGGGAAAAATGTCGGATGAGAATGCAGAGCGCCTAGCTGATCGCCTCGTACCGATCGGTGAACATTCCTCCACCGGGAAAACCGTGGCGAGATTCGCGCGAAAGGCGTCTCGGTGGGCGGAGCCATTGATTATGCCAATTCCCGCTTCCGGATAGCTTTGCAAAAATTTGTGAAGGGTAGGAACAATTGCAGAGTCTAGAAAAACATTGTAGAGCTTAAGGAAAAATAGTAAATCTGTTGAAAACATTTGTATTCTCTTATCAAACTTTGTCAAACAAGAAATGTTAAATAGAAACTCGCCCGGAGAGGTATTCTTCTAGATCCTAAACAAGGAAGAGTGATGTCCCACAAAACAAAATCGGTTCTAGTTTCGCTTCGAGTAGCATAACGTCAGGCTTTCTTTTTCGACGCCATTGTTTCCGAAGCTCGTTGCCAATATAGCCTAGAGATGGAGAAACCGATTAATAAGTTTCCGGTAGTTAAAGCGGTAGTACCTGTCGGAGAACATCGAATAAAAATCGGCGAGAGTCGATGAAGAGTAATTATCATCGGTTCGAGGGATTTGGGACGACGACACGTTCGACCGGCAGGAAATTGCGACGCACTCGATGATCAGCCGATAAAGATGATGCGTCCGGCTCTAATGATCGCGGGAACCGGGACCCATTGTGGGATCTGTTGCGCGACGCCTGGGAAAAACTTTCTTTTACTCTGGTTTGCGAAAAAAAAAGAAGGTTCGACTGTTCGTGACACGACTCTGATCCTCTTCGCTTTCCGTTTTGCCTTGTTCCCTCTTCTCTTCCGAACCAAGCTCTAATTAAAGCATTTCAATTAAGGAGATCAAGCGGCCATTGTGTCTCTCCGGCGAGTCGATCCGATGAATTTTCCCTCGACATCTCTTCAGGTCTGGGAAAGTCGTCCTTGATGCGATTAATTGCAGAAAGCGGATTTCTCTCTCTCTCTCTCTCTCTCTTTCTCTGGTTTCCTGGAGCCGCATCGCTATCGTCGACCCAGGAGAAACAGCCGAGTTTCTTCTTTCTTCGTTAACTCTTAATTGATCGAACTTCGTTGTGCATTCTTGCGCGTGGGGCAGACGTTCCCGACTAATTTCATTCTCCATCGGACTCGCGCGACCCTGATTCGATTCCTTGCTCGGAACATTTGTCGGTGGCGCGTCCCGCCTCGGCTCAGAACGAGTTTCTACTCGTTTTGGCGAGCCTGGAATTGCTTCCGACCTGCTGGAGTGTTCACGTCGGCCCGACAACTTGTTCCGTGTGCACACGACATTATCCTCGAAAATCGATGTCTTTCTCTAGTTCCCTAGATAGTTTTCGTGAAACTATGCTACATGAGAAATCCTGGCATATTGGGGGAATCTTAGATTTACATTCATACGACAACGATTCCTTGTAGATCCATTTCCACTATGTATCTTCCAACGAAGACATTCATACATACTCCTCAAATATCAAACGAATTACCCTAAAAGTTTCACAAGGAATTATCTGATACTTTTTAAAGTAAAAGATCGCAAATATTCAACATAGAATATAATACTATATTGATTGTGTACATTCCTTAATAGATACATACATACTCCTCAAATATCAAACGAAATACCCTGAAAGTTTCACAAAGAACTATCTGATACTTTTTAAAGTAAAAGATCGCAAATATTCAACAAAGAATATAATACTACATTGATCGTGTACATTCCTTAACACTAGAACTACCGAGCACTAAACGCAGTTGCAAATTTTATTTAAACATGTACTCCAACAGAGAAGTTGACTAAAGAAATTTCTCGGAAAAACACATTTGTGCTTTTAAAATTTTGAATCGAAAATAGTTCGCACCAGTCATTCTGACTGGTCCGGTAATTCTAGTGTTAATAGATACATACATACTCCTCAAATATCAAACGAATTACCCTGAAAGTCACAAAGAACTATCTGATACTTTTTAAAGCAAAAGATCGCAAATATTCAACAAAGAATATAATACTACATTGATCGTGTACATTCCTTAATATATATAGCTCCTCTACAGTACAGAATAAATTAATTTGCCCGCTCATGAAAAATGCTGCTATAACTTTTTGTCTCGAGGAAGACGTTCCGAGACTCCGGACCGATGAAAAATGTTTGCGGGCAAGAGAGTCGGTCCAGAGCCTCGGTTGTCGAGTGGGAAAGGTCGGGAGCACCGTTGTCTAGCCCGTTAATCCCGGGGTCTTGTCCGGTCAGGCCCCGGGAACTCTTGCTTTCAGCCAAATCTCATTAATCCGGCAGTTTCCACGTGGCGCGGCTGAGCAGAGTTAAGGGCCATAACCGTCGTAAGTTATTGCGCGTTACCTTGAACGTTCCCGGCGTGCATTATATTTTACTGCGGCCCGTTACCCTCTCCGCCGACATGTTTAAAAGAACCGCCAACAGTTTGCGCGGAAATTACCGAGCCGACGAGATCGCCGGGACCGGGTCCGTGCTACCCCGGCTTCCAGCTACGTCGGGTACGCGGTTCCGAGAAAACAATTTCACGGAGCGCAGATTTAGGGCGTTCTCGAGCCTCGAGTTTGCTCTGGACACGCTTCAAAAAACGCGAATATTTTCGAAAATGCAAATATTCTTACCACTAGCACAACCAAGCTCGTCGATATCGCAGATTTTCTACAATTCATGAAGCTACAGAAATATTTTCGTGAGAAATCGTTCAGCACACTTTTTTTATTAAACTACAAAAATGAACAACCATCGAGGTGCGGCTTTTTCTTTCCGATATGTTATTCGGAGGGTAAAGGGAGCGACTCCGTGCTAGGATAAACATTGTTCCTCGTTCGCTGACAAAACCGTGAGACTACCGGCGAGCTGCAGTCTGCACACGGATCAATTCGTGCGTGAGTCACGAGTGATTCACCTCGGCGAACCTGTTGGCAGAGAGATCACGTAGCGACTCTGCCCGCTAGAAGCCCGGCACACCGAAACAATCGTATCTGCGAATTATGCTAGCGGCCAGACTGGCCTCGATGAATTCTTTATTTTCTGGTTCTGTCCTGGAAACGACGATGAACTCTGAGAATTGGTACCACAGCTGGCACAATTTTTATTTTACACGAAAATTTGACTATTGGAACAGTTACCTTGCTACATATACGTTATTCGTGTTTTAAGGAAACAGGGTACTTTGGAATTGAACAGGATCATTTCTGTTTGTGTACAAAATTGCTAAAGGGCCGTGAAAACGCGCGAATTTGACGCGAGGTACGGATGGAGGGTTAATCGAATGCTCCGAGAGCAGCGCGAATGGCCGTGTGACAGGCCTTCAGGGAACTCCTGATCCTCGCCGCGTGTCCTGCGAGAGTTTCCAGCCGAGGATATCGCGGGATCACCGCTGAAATCGCTGCTCGTCACGGATCACCGGAGCCTCGTCGACGAAAAAGGAGAAACAGGAAGTCCTGGCGGCGCTTTCGCGTCGAAACGGTTATTTCACGACGACGTAATTTCGCGGCGAGCCTTTTTCTGGCCGCCTGCGATGCCTTCCTAAACCGGTAACCACGTAATCTTATTAGCCGACTTTCTGGAAACTGCTCGACTCGTTGCCGATCGATTTTTCGACGCGACGACGAGCGTTTCGAACGCGTTGCACAATTTCAAAAGCGTCCTTAATTGCGATTTCGGTCCGAGCTAGAGTTTCTCCTAAATCAATTGTTGAACGTGACTCAATCTAATCCATAGGAACTGACCGTTAAGTGTTTTTATACATTTTACAATTTGAGGGCAATTTTTTGCTTAAACTTAATATAATATCAATAAAATTCGTGTTGCATGACATTGTCGCGGCATTTCTCAATGTATTTATTAGTGTACGATTTTATCGTCGTACTTCAATCATTATTACTAGAAAATGATTTAAAGAATGTGTTAGTTTCACCTGATTACAATCGTTAGGAAAATAAATGCATTTCTATGGCCATCAATTTCGTTCGCAAATCAAGTTGTCCTGAAAAATTAATTAAGAAATTTCTACAGCTTCTTTCCAATCATCGACAAGCCTTCCAGTGCTGATACTGCTTCAGAAACGATCGAGGACTTCTCGAGAGTTTCGTCCACAGGCAACCTCGATTGTCCGACCGTTTCGGTGTAGCGAGTCGCATTGGAAGCACGAGCGCGAGCACAGTCGATTATAATTCGTCGGACGGCACCGGTAATGAATACAGTGAAACCTCTTAATGAGCCGTTTCCCTCGTGCTAATCAAACGTATCCCATTAACTGGCTATCTGGCTCGTCCATCGAATTATGAAACTGTCTCGCTGTTTATCCGGCGCACGTTAACTCGATTTTAATCATCGCTAACGACGCATTCCTCGTCGCGAACGAGAGCCGCGTTCCTCTCAATTAAGGATCCACGCGGAAATGTTCATTATCCCTGGACTGCGGATCTCTATGCAAAATCAAAATTTTCTGCATCGATTCCAAGCGCCCTATAGAAGATTCTTTTAGTCAAATTCTTTAGTCGTGTAATTATCATAAAGCAACTTTTAATGGACGCCAAGTTTAACCCTTTGCACTCGGAGCTATTTTAACTGGAAAATTAAACATTTCTTCCGATCTAGAATATTTCCATAGCTTATGATTTTTGCAATTTTATGCAAAAATATTTATTATATTTATTAAAACTACCCTAGGAGCCGAAAATGGGAGGTTCCTTGGGTCATTTGAAGCGACATTTTCCTTAACAAAAATGTTATCCGCGGCTTTATATAGGAGTTATTAACGAAAAACACGGACCAATCAGAGCGCGACCTAGACGCGAGTTGGTAAAATCCGTATTTAATAAAGTCCGTATTTTTCGTTAATAACTCCTAAACAAAGTCGCGGATAACATTTTTGCAAAGGAAAATGTCGCTTCAAATGACCCAAGGAACCTCCTATTTTCGGCTCCTAGGGTAGTTTTGGGACACCCTGTATTTAATAATGTAAAGAATATTTTGAAGAATGGTACAGCAATTTTTAGTGGTGCCTCAGAGGGGACAGCCGAGTGCTAAGGGTTAAGCTACGTCCACACCGATGCAACGTCCAGCAAACTTTCTCGCAAAGAAGAAAGCGACAAAAGTGCTCGACGTGGCTCCGGTGTGGACGCAGCCTTAGGTAGAAATTATCGAGGAAATTTCGAAGAGAAATTTCGAGAGCCCGGTCGCTGTATCTATCCGCGAAAAATCGATAGAACGCAAGAACCGGTGGAAAGACCGAACAATGCGGGCGTATTCTTAGCCGACGAGGCCAGTCGGCAACAGAAAAGCCTCCGGCTGCGAGCGATTACGCGAAAGTTCCTATTGTCAATAAGGTGTATCAAAGCAATAGCTGCCGTTGGCCCAGTTTACGCCTCCGTTCGCAAATTACGCTCGATCGAGCTACCGCGAGAGAGCGAGTTCTCGTCTCACGAGTCGGCCAGATACGTTCACGTGGCCCGTACCCTCCAATCAACAGCCACACGGATCCAACACTCTTTTATTCGCGGGCAACCATTTTTCAGCGGGTTTTCTGCTCGGCGAAGCGGCGAATCTCGGGCCCATTGTTCACTTGTTCGACGCCGACGATGCCGAACAGAAACAATTCTTGACCTGACGCATTTAAACTCGGAGAATGGACCGTCTGTCGATACTTTTGCTGCGCTAGCTACTTCGTCGCGAGCCGGACTCTCGGGGGTCCTTGTTGGTTTTTTTTTTTTTTTTTTTTTATTATAGAAAATCTCATATGAGATTTATTAGAACATAAAGCATATTACATTGTAATACAAAATAAGATCAAAAGTAAGAACATTAGAAAAAAGACAAAACAAAAACAATATTAACAAAAAAGAAACAAAACCATTAGACACGCAAATTACAAGAATTGATAAACGCTATCATATAAACACACGCCTTAATGTTAGGTTCAGCCACTAAACAACCCACATCCAACGGCAACCGAAATCCAGCTCTAGTAAGATTTCGGATGAATTTTATCCTCTGCTCATTATACAGATTACACTGCCATAGAACATGGTTAAGTGTTTCCTGCTCCTGATTACACTTACAATTGGGGTTATCAATAATGCCAATACGAGCAAGTGAAGCTGTCAGATGATAATGATCGGCCCTGCATCGATTGATTGTAACAATACATTGTCTAGTTAACTTAAAATGCTTGAACCGAGGTGAACGAACGTCTTTAAAGAACCGTTGAAAATAAGTTTTACCCTTAAATAATCCTTGATCTTTTAGTTTAGCAACAGTATTCAAAAACGCTTCTTTCCTAAAATTTTCGGAAAGATCAGTATATGGAATTTTGCAAACATTCAAAGTGCTGGCGATAGTAGCTTCTTTAGCCAAAGCATCAACCCTCTCGTTACCCCAAATCCCCGAGTGGGCCGGAATCCAAAAAAATTTAATCGTGTGATTATTAGAATTTTCATGAAATTGAATGAATTTTCTTTTAATCCTTGTTGGTTTTCATTAAATTTACTATCAATTCTTCGCTCGAGAACTAAGAGAATAAAATCTTTGCTATCGAACGTATCCTTCTCGAGTGTCCAGCCCTTCAGACACAACGACAAGCCCGCAACATTCCAACCAATCTGAGTGAATATAATAATAAATTGATGATATCGGCGCCAGGTTCGATCATTTATAAAAAAACAACATATGTGCAATGAATTCATGTTTCTAACGTTTCGATCCCTTAGTTAGAAACATGAATTAATTGCACATTTGTTGTTTTTTTTTTATAAATGATCGAACCTGGCGCCGATATCTTGAATTTATTATTTGTCATAATTTCGATCGAGAAGAATTTAACCCTTAATCTGAGTGAATTTCCTCAATGACCAAAAGACCATTGCAAGTGTTTTTACCTTCCTCAAAAATGTAGACCTAAACTGTATACTATTTTGTATAACAAAAGTGGTTGCTAATGATCTCGATGTTAATGCGACGTTTATAACTAAAGAATATAAAAAAAATCTTTGCTTTTGTGAAGGAGGTGAACTCTTGATAGTCCCCATTGGGTTTGTTTTTAATGAACTAGGTGAACCATTGTATCCTGACGATTGAAGGAAACTTTCCTCCAGAAGAATCTAGAAATCCTTAAACCATGGATTATTATTATATCTTATTATCATCGCTTGGATTATTATTCGATGTTGTGCTGCAATTTCATAAGAGATACTATTGCTCGCGCTGGCTTGCTTAATCACGAAGCACCGTGCCCGGTGGACAAAGAGAATGAAAGAGTCGAGACAGGAGACAGCCGGCGAGAAGCCGTAGAAGGCGAAGAAGAACAATAAAAAGAAAACGACTATGCGAAGGGAGGTGGTGTGTACCGCGTGGTATGGTCACGGACGGCAAAGAGCAATTAAAAGCAATTCCTCGTGGCGGTATATCATTCTTCCGTGCACTACTGCCGCGGCTAGAGCCCATTAAAATCGACCTTCGACTCCACCCGCCGGCAACAACGGGATCTCCTGTTGTTCCTGTTGTTTTCGAGACGGAAAGAGCCGTAGACAGAGATCGAGAGAAGGAGAGAGGATCTGCGGCGGTGGAACGCGGTGTGTAAAGGAAAACACGACGGTGAGTTCTCATCGCGGGTTCATGAATACCAACCGTGTGCCGTTATTTAAAGAAGAACGGTCCAAGTAATTCGTACCGGGGCATTTTACAAGACGAGGTTCGTTCGAAATACGCCCTCAAGCATAGAGAGCGAGAGAGAGAAAGAGTAGTGACAGATAGAGAGTAGCCACACATAGAGAGGACGAGAGAGATTCGATCTTGAGCTTATCCCAGCCAGTTTTCAACTTGGCGACGACAAGACCGATAAACCGATCGCGAATTCGCCATAGGAAGAGAAGTTATCCGGGAATCTCTCTCCGCGGAGGCACGCGAATATACACGTGGGAGAATAGTACAATTCGCGTATTTAAATTGTAGATTATCCCGCAGTTGCGAAACTCGCGGGACCCTCGAACTATACCCAGGGATTATCGCTGCCAGGATATATCCCTCGCATTCGAAGGATCATGCTTCCTTCCACCGTGTGCCGACTCTAAATGTAGTCAGATTCCTGCAGAAGTGACTCCAATTGTTCTTCACCTACGCTTCGTATCTTCACCGTGACGAACTTTAATTAGCGTTTAATCCTATCAAATTGGTACATGTTAGAGTATCGTTAGAGCATTCGTTTTGTCTGCTATTGCGGTGCAATTTAAATACGTTCCCGTTGGAATTGTCTACGAGCAAGGCCGGTGGTATCGAAAGGGTTAATCCTCGGGATCAACCGTAGAATTTCCAGGGGAAATGTTTGCGATCCAACGTGCAGGAAAGTAATCCCATTTTCCCGGGGTCTCTCTTCTGTCTCTCTCTCTCTCTCTCTCTCTCTCTCTCTCTCTCTCTCTCTTTCAGTCGGGCGTTTATCGGATTCTCCGGGACAAGAGCAATCTCGATCGGTTGTCTCGTATTTACAATAGTTTGCTGGTGCTCCTGGGGACGGCTGGCCGGCAAGTGAAACCTGAAAACTGCGCCACACAGCCAGCTTCACTTTCGAGTGGGATCGATCGATACGTCGACATTTCGCTCGACGGTGTGCCCTTTCTCTTCCAATACGCGAACACAACAGCCTATGGCGATTCGACGCGAGACGTGCCGCGAATAAACCGAGCGTCCGCGAGGACTCGCGCACAGTTTCACCCTTCTCGTTCCCTCCGAAACAGCCCTCGCGACGACACACAGTGGGCCAAACGCCAATCTAGATGATAAAAAGTCGTATTTTCAATCACATACTATTACTTACTTCCTTTTTTGTTTGTTTCCATTCTTAAGGATGTTCTGGAGGTATATAAAAACGCAATAAAATCTTTGAAAATTTGACAAGATATAATTCTTACTAAACTAATGCAATTACCAAAGTTTGGGTTCGATTCACTACACCGTTTAATATTTTTAGAGCAACTTAAAGTTTGCACATTTTAACACGTGTTCTTATGGAGAATTCATAAAATTTATTATCTTAAAGTTCAAATCAGGGGGTAACAATCATCGCAAAAGTCACTTACAATTTTTTATGATATGAAGACAATTCGATTAAACAAATAAATATAACATGAAATTTACTAATTAAACGAAAGCTTTTAAATTAATCTATTTTTTTCATACAAAATATACTCATGAATGGCTTTCATTGCCAATATATTGATAGATTTCGAATTTCTTGTACTTTTGTCTCCCATTGTACCTCCAGAACATCCTTAAATCCCTGTAGATCTTCAAATTATATTCTGTTTTGCTCTGAAGATTTTTTATATAGCGTAATATTCACGCAAAAGTCTGTAGTCCCTGCGACCTTTAAGAGTCCCCCAGAACAGTCAGTGCTTTTGCTACTGGAAAACGTTAATATTAAATGCGAATATTTTGCCTTTCATGGGTTTTGTAGAAGAAAGTACGTACTTTCATTCTGTAATTACAGAATTTGCAACAAGTTAATGAATTTTCCAAATACCCTTGTTCGAAGGTAGTCAATTTTTTACTTCATGCATTTCAGTTTTTCGAAAGAAAGTAACCAAATTCACGCGAATTCGTCGAATCTCCTGTTTGATTTTGTAGTGTAGACTCTGTTCTTTAATTCTTGTAAAAATCAGCTGCCACTATTTGCAACTAATTGTTTAATGTAACTTTAAAGTTTGCGATCACTCATAAAGAGGGTTTAAGATTTTCGTGGTTCATAGTACTGACTGAGAGGAGTAAAAAATGCTTAATTAATGTAGGTCATAAAATTAATACTTCTAGTGTAAAACAGAATTTTATGTTTTCTTGTGACAGCGCATAAACGCATTATCCATGCATTTTCAGCGCATGGATGTGTAAATAAGTCTATCTAATCAAGTGTGTATGTTTGTAAATATATGAGCTTTTAATTTTAGTGTCGGTTCCAGTTCATTCCATGACTAAAAACGCTAGTAACTTTAATTTCCGCGGAAATGCTTCTTCTCTCTAAAATTACATCGATGTAAATGACTATAAAAAGTTAAAAAACAATTTTTTGTGATCCAAATTACCATACATTTAAAGAGTGAAGTCTCCCGGTTACAACGACTCCATAAAAGTTCCAATAGGAAGCTACGTCTGATCATTATGATTTTTATCAGCTAGATTGGCGTTTGGTCCCACTGTGCTACACAGATGTGCAGGTAAACTCCGAGACTAAGGAAGGGACCCGGTGCGGAATGTTTTTCCCTGAAGGGTCTTAATTAGAAAATTACGAAGGTCGCAGGCGGAGCATGAACGTTGTTTCCACTAGCAGCTTCGTTTGCGACGAAGGGTGATCACGTGCGCGGTAATCAATGACCTTTCTTTGTTGCAGTTTTTATGCAAATTCGAGGAAGTGGCGAATTATGTACTCGGGACGAAAATGAGGAGGGACGATTTAAAAGGAGAATACTAAAAGAATGTAGAAAGAGTCTACAGGAAAAATGTCGGATTAAATTGGTAGCGAATTAAATGTCAGCGCGTTGGCTAATAAGTCGGTTCGCGAGACGTCGGTTCATTAACACGGGCCAGCAAGTAAAACGAAGACGAAACATAGAATTAAATCAGTGGCGATTTAAATATCAGCCCCTAAGGCTAGGAGAGTTTACGATAGGACGGTTCATTGGCACTGAGGAGAAGCGCACGGTGTTGGGATAAGCATAAGCGATGCAGAGTATCGGAGAGTGATCGTGTGCACGGAGCTTAGGGTTAAGTGGAACGGTGAAAACGACTCCGCGATCGGTCCTTGTCTGAATTTCATTTTAATGCGGCCCAGCAGCGGCTCCGAGGGGAAAAGAAGCAGGATAAATCGGTGCAGGGAGCGAGGCGATCAACGGACCGCAAATACTCGGCCATTTTATGCCATAGATGCATTAGGCTGTGGCCTAAGTGCAGCATAAATGCACGTGCGATCCGCTCGCGGCTGATTGGTTTACCACCTGCGGCTACTTGACTCTTTGCGCCTCGAATGGCCTTTAAAGTTTCTCTCTCTTTTTCACTCGCGGAAGAAGGCTCGATCTCTGGATCGTCTCTCGTGGCCGCTCGTCTCTTTCGTTTCTACGCCTCTCGGAAGTCGATCGACGGCCGGCGATATCTCGATATTGAATCGATTAATTTCAGGCTCGAACGCCTTCGCGCTCATTGATTTCTTTTCGACGTCGTTAGCGCTCCGAGATCCCCACGTGTACGGCTGTCCAGTCTTTTTTCTACGTGTCACCGATGATCCGAACTCGAGATTCGATTCAACGAGAATACAGCACCTCGACAGCTGTGAATTATTTCCGAGGCTAGTGGTCGATCGAATTCTCGACTTGATCACTGTTGAAAAATTGTTTGATCCTCGTGCATCGTCGGAGAATGTTTGTTAATCTTCTTCGGTTCGTGTGCTATTCACCTATCGGGAAGCACTATAAATATCACACTTTGCTACAGTCACTGATTACTTAGAATCCAATGCAATATGAAGAAGTAATAACTAGTCCGTTTATTACCGCAGCGCGCAGATTTTATGTATTTATTACATTTCTGACGTCTGAAAGTTTCTTAAGAAGCTTATTTCTTTGAAAGAGCTACTTAGCCGTACGAAAGAAGTCGATATTACTGGCGTGACGTCTTGCGGATTTATGCATAAAAATTGCTATTTCAACTTTTAACAGGATATCAACGCTGAACGTGCCGGCACCGGTTTTATACATTTCATTCTGCAATTACGCAGGAAATGAGAAAACTACATTTTGTGTACACGAAGATATTACGATAAAAATTGTAAAGAATTTAAATAAAGTCAGTTTTGTGAATTTTACAAGGCAAAACGTGTTACTTTTAGTGATCGCTACTGTTCGTACAAATGAAAAATGATTAATTTCATTTTCTTCGTGTAACGTGCAAAATCACGATCGTCACGCATATTTTGCGACAACCTAACGTTACCAAGTCTCCGTTAATTTCCTCGTCCTGTACATTGTCGCTAAAGAAGTGTGTGTACTGTTCGATACACGACTACCGTTGGATGCACGCCACCGTCAACGAGATAAGTTCTTTATCATCGATCGAACACCATATGTTGCCAACGACGGTATTTATGGGTTCCAGTGGTTGAATCGCGACTGGTCCACGCGACGTTAAATCCTCGTAAAAGTCGTGGGACATCGACGATAAAGATCGAGCAGCATCCGATCGCGATTCCATCGCTAATCAGCGACCGTGAGAACGCGCCCGATTTTCGCTCCGGTTAGCGGAACCGATCTTTTTTCTTTTTTTTGTTCGCTTGCAAAACGATCCGGTCGTCGGGACAAAATTATCGACGGTCTCGCGGTTACGCGATCCGATTCGATACGAGAGCGTAACAGCTGTCGAATTTATGGCGTATCCGGTTCGATCGGCAGGAGATTAGGCTTGGGAACGAGCCGACACCTAATCGGACTCGGACAGCGTCTACAGCATAATTTAAACACCAACCATAGCATCGCATGTCCCGGAGTAACGTAAAACGCGAGGATCAGTCAAATGTAAACTGGACTTTCCTAATTCTCTATTTCTGTGCAATTGTTTATAAATGTTTATATACAACATTTTGTTACAATGTTATGACACTCTGGATTGATCATTTTTTAACGTTATTTCTACCCCAGGTGTTATTCTTTTATACATGCCGGAAATCTGGCTATTAGATGGGAATCGTCTGACGCGTCTGATCATGACCAACCCATTCTACTTCCTGCATATAAATACTACAGCACGCGAGACCGACGGATCTTCCAACATGATTTTCTCGAAAACCAGGTGTCAAACGAAAAAATGTTATTCCGTTTTTTCGACTTGTTTTTACATGCAAAATCACCCTCTGTCTGGTTGTACCGCGATTTCCGCCCACATTGTATAGTATCACTCGTTTTTCAGTATGATCATTCTGTACATTCGACCAAATAGTTGAATAATTTCCCGTTAATGCCTCTTTGTTATTTCAATCTGTTGGTACACGAGTGGAAATATATATATATATATATATATATATATATATATATATATATATATATATATTAGCGTAATTAGCGCTGAATTGTACAATGTAGTTTTTTTTTTATTATAGAAAATCTCATATGAGATTTATTACAACATAGTTACAAAACAGAAATACACTACATATAATACAGAGTATGAAGATTACAAAACAGAATAGGTTTCTTGTAGAAATACAGATATTATAATATTAACATATGATTAAAAGGAACAGTATATGAACATACAATGTAGTTTGAACTGGCTGAAACGTACACGTCTGTCCTACTCGAAGGTCTAACAGAGAAGAAGGACAACGCTGCGATACAATATGTATAAACACGCATTAGGATATATACACAAGAGTGTCATGCTCATTACAATATAGTAAGCAACAGATGTCGCAATTACATATTCTTATAGGAGGATTCCTATATTTCCTACACAATCAACTTTTCTCTAAAATTTTCAAAGGTGTCTTTCAGTAATAATATCCTACCGATAATTTTGATTATTTTTACTTGAAAGAAATCACGGATACACTTCAAGTATCAATAACTATGTGAGAAAACATTTGTTAAAAATTCGTTTCTTGCGACGTTTGCCTTGACGCATTGCGCTTAATATTCGGAATATTATCATAAAAGCCTGTTCATAAGTTTTGAATCGCTTTCACGCCACAGCAGAGCGAATCGCAATCCGGAGCGGATTTTAACGGCGATATATCCCGGTCGTCGATCGCTTTATTTATTCGAGCACGGCTGAGTTATCGCGTCGACGGTTTTTCTCCAGGTCGGGTACGCGTTCGCCCACGCGACCAATGCTCCTCTCTCTCTCTCTCTCTCTCTCTGTCTCGTCTCTTTTCTACTCTGGTCGAGTTCCCCTTCGGCTACTCTCAGAAACAACCGCGGAAATTTCTATTAGCGGCACGCGTTACGATTCAATTAACGCTCTGCGGTGTGCGGCAGTATCGGTCGGCTAACGAGACGCAGTTCCACCAGCAGCCAGGAAATTATAAGCAGTCCCTGTGATACGCGTGTCTCTCTGTGTGTGTGCGTGCGTGTATGCTCCGCGATCGAATAACCATCACTGCTACTGACAATTAATAATGGAGCAACCTGGCAGCCGTGTAACTCTAACGATCCTACTCTAACGATCCTACTCGAACGAGCATACCCCTCGCGTGTCCTGTGTATGCTCTGCCGTGAATCGACCATTACACAGCGAGCTATCGGAAAGGCGTTTTATGGTGACCTCTTTTGTCCCCGAAAGCTCCAACGTTTCTGTGGCCCGAAGTACTTACTGTAAATGTACAAACAATTATTTAGAAAGACCGTACACCCACGCAACAGAAACATATAAATATTTTAACATTAATATATATTATTTTTTTTATTTTTTTTTTATTGTTATATTATATTATTAAAATAATATTAATATATAATAAAAAAAAACATTAACATTCTTCTATTTCAGAACTCGCTAAACAATTTTCTAAATCGATTGTATTCCCATATGTAACTTGAGAGACGTATACTGCAATTGTTTTCAAGAATTTATTATTAATGAAAGTTACGTGAATCAGTAAAATAATTATTGGCGCAAAGTTTAAGATACATGATTATTACGCAGCATTACTGAACCAGTAATGTATTATGATGAAGTATCCTTTCATACACTTAATAATTGGGTCTTACTACTACCTGTTCTCTCACATATAATTTACCTTTGATAACGGTTCAAACTAGAACCGGAACGTTAGGCATATTTGCAAAATAGCTATTTGATTAAAAATTGATCGAAACTGTAGGGCCGAAACATTAATTCAAAATTTATTAAATATTTGCGATCGATGTAAATGATTATTTATGATTAGACTCTCAGACTGGCGAACTTATAAAGACTTGATTTTGGATTTAAACGTATACTATAGAATCTTGTAGCTTTTATAAAGCGACACATGCCAGTCGCAAAGACTTTTCAGTACTAGGGCCTCCGAAGGTCTTAATCCGGCACTGTTCCGCAGGTTTGAAGGTACGAAGAAGCTTCTGCGAATTGGCTCCTGGAGCACGGTAGCTTTTCGAACACTATAGATTCGTTGGTTCAACGTCGAATGTTTTGCAAGTGTTCGAAAGGTTTTCACGGCCTTCGTGACCGGCTCCAATAAAGTTACTCTCGCTGCCCTATCTTTCTCTCTCTCTCTCTCTCCCTCTTACACAGTCTCTCTTTCACTCACTCTCTCTCTCTCAGGACACCATTAACTGCGCCGTATTTCCTCTCGGAGCTGCAGCGTGTCCCGTCTGATCAGCTTATCGACCACGCACACCGACAGTATTTATGCAACCGACCGGGTATTTATATCCGCCACACGGTTTCGCGGCGATCTACCTGTGCTGCATCTCTTCCGTTTGCTGAAATATATCGGGTACCGATCAATTCGTTTATCCGGGTCATCGAAGGATTTCCCTCTCCGCTGACACGCCGCGCGAGAACTCCCCTGGCCTACATCTGCATCGAGGATTTTACTCAGCGCCGCTAATAAGATGAACGATTCTACCTAACACGAGATTAACCCGCTCATTTGGAGCAACCAGATAGATTCGCACCATCGCGTGAACGGTTACTAAACTTTGTTACGGATCCGAGTCGAAGTTGCTTTTCATCGAGTTCGCTTCGTTAAATATTCGAGAGTCAAGTTCCTCCTATAGCGTCGACGAAGATCGCGCGAACCGATAGCGATATCTGAACATTTTTTTAATTTATTGTATTCCTTGCCTTTCGGTTTCAGATAACTTACAGTTACATTATCTTGCTGCTGATTTAGTTATATTATTATTTGCTGCTGTCAGTGTATTACAGTCTTAAATGAAAATGCTTATACAGGCTGCGACCGAATATTGTGTATAATATATCTTGGTCTAACAATTTTAATAAAATTTCGAATTGATCTAGGTCCCAGAGCGATTTTCTTCAAAGTGTCTCAAAATAGAGGATACAAAATAGTATAGGCATCAGTTGAACCCATAGAATCTTGTTATAATAATTTTAATAAAAAGGCTATAGCCGGGTTTGATGGTCAAATTCGCCCCCGGCGGGATTTTAATCGAGCTTGGACCATTCGATAGCCTATCCAAAAAAACCCCTCTGTGCCAAGTTTCAGCCCCCTATCTCATCTGTAAGGGTAGTTATCGAGAAAAATCGAAAAACCAGTTTTTGGCCCATTTTCCCTATTTATTGACAATTAAAAATTCTGAAAAAAATCTGACACATTTCGGATACCAAGCCACATATTAGGTATCATTTCCAGATTTTTCCGCTGCAAGCTCTGCTTGTACAAAATGAAAAACACGAAAAAAATCGAAAAAATGCAGATTTCATATAGAAATCTAAAAGGTGCTACTCCAGATTTAATTTAGCAATGAGATATTATCAAAAGTATTATGCTCAATTTTTTTCAGATTTTTGTGAGTGGTGCGTCATAGTTAAAAAAAATAAAAACCGCTTTTTTCGGCGTTTTTCCTAAGTTATACTTATATTTTCAGAGTCATAAAAATATATTATGTGATATTAAACGTTCCTACGTTCAGAAAAACATGTCTCAGACTTTAAAACTTGCCTAATACCAAAAACGAAATAATACTGTGTACGATATATTCGAATATTTCGAAGGTGATTCCAACGGCGCCGGATGGTGCAGCGGCTATGGTCCCCGACTGCGGAACCGCTGAAGACTTTTTGGACCAGGTACGAATCTCGGCCAAGTCAATTTTTTTTTCCATCATATAATTTTTTATAAACCATTGTAAAAACATTTTTTACCTATGTTTAGACTATTTTATAATAATTTTTCGGAAAAATATTTTTGAAGTACTTTTGCCTCTACTCATTCGCGGACTGTATTACAGCTCCACTTAACATTTTTCACGTGGAATTGTGCATCGTTTGTGTATCTTGTAAATAAGATTGATTAGTTCCGTGACACAAAATGATCACCTGAAGTATTATTAGGAATACTTATCTTTAATAATTGTAGGGGGATTGGTATGCGGTGGAATCGTGTAAGGCGGTTTCAGACTTCATCGCTATCTTCATCAATTGTCGGTGTTATTTGATCAGTATCAAAAATCTTAGTGAATATCTCTGCTGGCCGAACTATGTCCATATTGAATTGAGCATGAGATAAATAATAAATAATAGCAGCAACATGTGAGCAACATCCAATAGTGCGATTCCCATTGGCGACTGACTAGAGGCAAAAGTACTTCAAAAATATTTTTCCGAAAAATTATTATAAAATAGTCTAAACATAGGTAAAAAATGTTTTTACAATGGTTTATAAAAAATCATATGATGGAAAAAAAAATTGACTTGGCCGAGACTCGTACCTGGTCCAAAAAGTCTTCAGCGGTTCCGCAGTCGGGGACCATAGCCGCTGCACCATCCGGCGCCGTTGGAATCACCTTCGAAATATTCGAATATATCGTACACAGTATTATTTCGTTTTTGGTATTAGGCAAGTTTTAAAGTCTGAGACATGTTTTTCTGAACGTAGGAACGTTTAATATCACATAATATATTTTTATGACTCTGAAAATATAAGTATAACTTAGGAAAAACGCCGAAAAAAGCGGTTTTTATTTTTTTTAACTATGACGCACCACTCACAAAAATCTGAAAAAAATTGAGCATAATACTTTTGATAATATGTCATTGCTAAATTAAATCTGGAGTAGCACCTTTTAGATTTCTATATGAAATCTGCATTTTTTCGATTTTTTTCGTGTTTTTCATTTTGTACAAGCAGAGCTTGCAGCGGAAAAATCTGGAAATGATACCTAATATGTGGCTTGGTATCCGAAATGTGTCAGATTTTTTTCAGAATTTTTAATTGTCAATAAATAGGGAAAATGGGCCAAAAACTGGTTTTTCGATTTTTCTCGATAACTACCCTTACAGATGAGATAGGGGGCTGAAACTTGGCACAGAGGGGTTTTTTTGGATAGGCTATCGAATGGTCCAAGCTCGATTAAAATCCCGCCGGGGGCGAATTTGACCATCAAACCCGGCTATAGCCTTTGAATTGATCTAGGTCCCAGAGTGAATATCTTCAATAGAAGATACAAAATAGTATAGGCACCAGTTGAATTCATAGAATTGTGTTCTACCAATTTTAATAAAAATCTGAATTGACCTAGGTCCCAGATTGAGCTTGTTCAAAATGTCTCAAAATTGTATAGACACCAGTTGAACCTATAGAATCTTGTTCTAACAATTTTAATAAAAACCTGAATCGATCTAGGTCCCAGAGTGAGCTTCTTCAAAATGTCTCAAAATTGTGTAGACACCAGTTGAACCCATAGAATCTTGTTCTAACAATTTTAATAAAAATCTGAATTGATCTAGGTCCCAGAGTGAGCTTCTTCAAAATGTCTCAAAATTGTATAGGAACCAGTTGAACTCATAGAATCTTGTTATACCAATTTGAAAGAAAAACTGAATTGCTCTAGGCCCCAGACTGAGTTTCTTAAAAATGTCACAAAATAGAGGATACAAAATTGTACAAATACCATTTGAACACGCAGAATCTTGGCCCAGCAATTTTAATGAAAATTCTAACCGTTGCTGGGACGGCACCAGTTCAAACATCATCAAGCTGATCCCAGCTAAACACGTAGAGCCTTGATCTGGTAGTTTCCACTTTCGAATTGGTCCGAAAACTGTATCAAAGAGAATCTCCCTAAGATTTCGTCATTGTTCGGAGTTTCCGAGTGTAATCGTAGGATTTGTAAGACTCGAGGCAGGTAGTTTAGAATCAGTGTGGGCAGACACGTTCGCGGCGGGTCCGTAATTACCGGTCGATCGCGAGGTCGGAGTAGAAACGGTACCTTCCCCGACCACCCGAGGCTTTTGTCTCGGACCGAGCCCTCGAACCTGGTCTAGAAGGCGATTACGTAAGCCTTAGGGTTCGAGGCAGCCATGTTTCGGCGAGATCAATCGCGACTCGCGACTTTCTTTTTTTTTGGCTTGTCCGCCTTCTCTCTTCTCTATTCTTCCCGGCTTCTATACAGCTCGTTTCAAGATCGGACTCCGGAGAATCGATCAACCGGAGAGCCGATCTAGAAAATCGTCTCGGTATCCTTGATCAGGGTTAAGCGACGTTAAACCACTAATCGCGATCGCGCTCGAAAGCGTGGCAAATGTTCCATCCGACCAAACAAACTGTGAAAGTTTCGTGTCTTGTTTATCAGTTTCGCCGGCGAGCCTCCTTCTGGAGAGACTGGATCGCTGAACGATCATCTGGATCATCTATCTTCGATGATTCGATTTTTACATTCAATAGAACAATAACGGAACCACGTTGGCATTCGACACTCTTGTTCGACGCAATCGAGCCGCTCCGCGACTAACTTCGCAAACTAAAAAATTGAAGTTCTCATCATTCGGAGCCGAGCGATTATATCGAAGAAGTTTATTTGAAATATTAAACGTTCAGCACCAATTAAGCTCTTTCACAGTGAAACGTCGAGACACTCGAAAGATGGTTAATCGATCTGTGAACGACGCTCAATTTGGCTCCGCGTTTTGTACAGTTGGAGGATACTTTCGAGCTGCGACTCGTAGAAAGTATATCAATTTCGGATAAAGTTACAGAATCCGACGATATTACTTGGAACGAGTGGTTCTTCGATTCTAAAACGTGAGGGCCAAAAATTGCAATTTTACTTTTATCAAGTTTCATTTAATTTCATCTGATTTGTACTAATTTGGACGAAGTACTTTTCTGTACAGTCAAGTGTCTGCAATCGGGCCCGAATGCGGACGGTTAAGTGGGTACTGTACCCATGGATTCTAGAGTATTTATCAGGGTAACCAATCTACACGCTGTAACACAGTTTGACAACAGTGATGAACATACATTTGTACCACCTAACGCTTCAATTTCGCTATCATTACAGGTTTTCTTCTTTCCATCAATATCTTTATTGCTATTAATGGATCCGAGTGGCTTCATGCCCTTTACACTTTTGTTGTTACGAATCTATGCTGACAATTCTTCTGACAAGCGCCATATCGTCCAAGTAGCTGAACTAAAATTGGTTCTAGACTTGCTCTAGACTCTGTCTGTATGAACGAAATATGGGGAAATTGAATGCAATCACGGGAAACTGTTGTTTGTCCTTATGCGAGCATATTTTGAGCTGCACAAAGGTTCATTTGATAGGGTGGTTGTCTCGATTTTTTTCCTCTACTTTGGACGCTCATATTATTAAATATAAACATAATTTCGTCAGATCGTGAGCAGAGCAAAGCGCGATCAACCTTCCTCTATCAAATGAGCCCACACACAGCTCGTAACATGCTCGCATAACGACAAACAACAGTTTCCCGCAAACACTGTTTTCACCTGTTTTTCTAGTAATATTCTAGTAATATGCTAGTAATATCCATGGGCAGGATACCCCCTTAAGTGGGAGGTGACTAAAGGAAGTATATCGTATCAACTTTCATGCCTCTCCAACATCGATGACCGATTTCTTCCCATTTTTTTGGGGGGAATTGTGTGTGGGGGAGACGGAGGTATAACCGGACGTTTAAGTATGCACTAACTTCCGGCGAGCATCATCATCGGAAGAGTAGTTCCCGTGTGCGAGAAACCGCCGCGGAAGTCGCAAATGTGCGAATATCTCGCGCGTGCTAACGAGACACCCGATATACGGATTACGGGAAGCCCTACCCGTTAGCCAGTGACGCGTAATTCCCAATGACATTCCGAATATCGTAACTCGATTTGCAGTCGTCTGCGAGCCGTTTTTTCGACAACGTGTGTCCGGCTCTCTTCTCTTTCCAATGGACCCGCGTACGCGCGCAAGAATCGAAGATGACTCGACCGTGGCCGCCGCACCGCGCGCGATGACTTTATGCCACTCGGCAAATCAATTGACGTTGATTGACGTCATCGTGAAATCTCACGGTTCTCACATGCGCCCACGCACCCCACCCTTTGGGCTCGATGCAGCCCGGATGCGGCAAAAATGTATTTTCAGCACGGAATTATACAATTGCACATATTCCTTCGTTAAACACTGCCGGCAGATTTATGTATTCCGTATAGAAAACACTGATAAAAAGACAGGATAATCTGTCCGATGAATGAACGTGGACCATGTATTTTCGAATGGCTGTTTGTTGATCAAACAGAATTATTTTCAGTTCAGAGGAAATTCATAATTAGACTGCTGGTTTGTAGCGCAATTGAGTGGGTAAAATGTAATGCTAGGTTTGCGCACGGTAAAACTGACTATTGTACATTGCTTTGTAAAGATAAATGCATCTTTAAAATCTGAATAATTGTAAATTAAAAGAATTTTGTAATTTATGCTTGGTATTTAAATAGTAAAAAGATATCTTCAGGATATTCAAATTATTAAGAGATTAAAATGAAAGTAATTAAAATTTATTTATAAATCGAGACAAACGATTCCATCTCCCATTTCCGGGCACACGAAGTGTTAATAACGAACGTACTCAATGGAGATCTTCGTCACGAGTCTGACAACTCGATGTTACAGTACAAGGAGTTAATGAGGAAATCGTTCTGTCACGGAACAGGAGTTGTGGACTAGTTTCGTTGAGACGCGAGCAGCAAATTACCGAAGAGGTTACACGGATTTGCCG
The DNA here is from genome assembly GCA_916610235.2 of Lasioglossum morio. NCBI lineage: Eukaryota > Metazoa > Arthropoda > Insecta > Hymenoptera > Halictidae > Lasioglossum > Lasioglossum morio. Next base: position 4,013,341 of record OU744323.1, read on the forward strand.
GGGTTTCAGGATCGGCGTGAAACGGAGAAACGAAAGCGGATTCGTCGGGAGCCGGGTGGAAAAACCTGAGCGATCGTAACGTACCGTTGGCCACACACGTAACTTCTGTTGCGTCGGCGTGCGAGTGTGTCAAGGCTGGTCCCGGCATCGAAACGTGACTGCACAATGTGCACAAATGCGCGGAAACGTTGCCATCGGCTCTCGTAAACAGACTGTATGTTCTGGAGGCACTTCAACTCTCGATCACCGTTCCGATAATTGGCGCATTAACATTCTGCTAATTAAATTGCGCCGAGGTTGACACGCAATATCGTCGGTCAATTTCATTCGAGTTTAAAGCTCCGCCGTGTACGCTCATTTTATGAAGTGACGATTTTGTAACGTATTTACACTCTGCTGATCGAATCTCGAGAGATATAGTTAATCTCAATAATGATTATTATAGATTGTAAATTGTATGTAACATGATATTTGGTCCCCTCAGGGTTTCAAATTCATTTACCAATCTTCCTTCCTCCACTTTCCATTCTCGCTATCGCCTTTTCAGCGGGACCTATTGTTTATGGGGGTTACCATGGATTCGTCGACAACTCATTTGACCGACACGATTTGATCGACAATATGTTTTCATAGACACGGTCAAATTGTCGACGTCTGCTACTTTCAACGACAGTCCGTGTTTAGCGACAGGTTTCATTCGTGTTTGCTAGTGTTGACTAATCGTTATTATCACTGTTATGTTCTAGACGCATTTAGTCGCTTGTATAATAAAAAATAAAGAGAAGTACAAAGCATTCAAATAAACAAACTTTATTAATAGGTACACACAAATGAACAAGAATCATAATATTTCATTTAATTTCAAACATAATTGTGTAAATACATATACATCATTTGAATGAACAGAACGAATGCTACGCAAATACGTATACAGATTACAAAACATAACAAAATTGTACAGTAATTACATAAATATCAAGTAATGAAATCAAAACGACATATTTCGAGCTAAAGCCTTTAAAAGATCCATATCACTGTACATCTCTCGGCTCTCTAGTGTTTTTCTAATACGTCGACGAAAACATAGTGTCGGTGAAATTATTTGTCGACCATTTCACAATGTCGAGGAAAACATAGTGTCGACGAAAGTTATTGTCGGTCAAATCGTGTCGACCAAAACAGTGTCGGTCAAATGAGTTGTCGACAAGCCCATGGTAACCCTGTTTATAGTGGGTTCCGAACCACCTTTTGCCAACAACACTTGAAAAACACCCGGGTGGGTCACTTTCCTGTTTTTTTACCAGACGGTCTCCCATCCAAGTGCCATTCGCGTTCCACATTGTTTAACTTCGGTGATCTAATGAGAACCAGTGCTTTCAACGGGACTACGGTTGATGGCTGACTGTAAATTGTATGCATTTCCAAAAAGAACGAATAGATGAAAAATTAAATAGAAAAAAAAGATAAGAGGGACTTAGAAGTATCGATCGCAGCCGCGTTATAACTGCGTTTAGTTACGGCAGAACTCATTACGCAAAGATTGCCGGTTGGGCTGGCACAGCCGAGTCTTAATTAAATGGGCCAAACGTGCCGCGTTGCGTTTGAATGAAGCGCGCGAGCTTTGGAAGTATTGCGAGTGTTCGGTGCTGCGACGAAGGGTTAATCGGGTATTGGAATTAATAAGAGCATGTTGCTCGGGTTACAGGATCGTCGGACGCAATATGGCGATCGCGATCCTCGAGGATCGACGTGGACGCGAAGAGACATAGAGAGAGAGAGAAAGAGAGAGGAGGAGACAATATCGTTCGTGGCCGCTTATTGCCGTCGCCTGGATGGGGGGTGCAGCCTCTTTTACAACGTCTATTGTAGCCTCCCGTGCTTCCTTTTATGAAACCAATTTCCAGCGGGTCCCCGCGTTTATATGTAAATGAAACGCACATGCCATTCCGCGTCCGGCCGCTTACATTCGAACACAATTCCTCCGGTTATAGTTCGAACGGTCGTCAAAGTCGACGGTGGAAGTAATCAGATTCACTTGGTACCGTCGACTGAAACCCACGGACCTCTCTTCTCTCGTTCAAAAGCCGCTCCGCTCGATTACAACGTTCTTCGTTCCTCCGCCGCCATTATCGGAGATGAACCACCGAGATTAACCCTTAACCGCTCGCTATATCCCTTACGGTGATTATACTCGTCGAAACTGTTCATCCCCGACGATTTACGGACTGGCGAAAGCCTGGACCAGCCCGTTAACAACGGCTCTTTTGCTGTGAGAGCTCTTGCGAATTACTTCGCGACCACGATGCCCGGCCAATAGATGTCACATAAACGAGGAAACTCTCGATCTTGTGGACAGCGCACCGTTTATTTTCCGGTACTCACCATATAGTGGGCGTTGTCTTTCATCGGTGGGCGTGCTCTGACATGACGAGTGGGCGTGGTACTCGCTGAATAGGCGGGTTTTGTCCCGAGAAGGGCGTGTTATTTTCTTTTGTAATGATGTACCGCATTTCGAAATTCTATAAATCATTGCATCTGTCTGGGCAAACGATCGGATCCACAGTAGAAAGTCTCACGACCAAAGAGGATCGAATAAATTGAACGGAGCCTGCACAGTGAACATTTTTATCGTCTCCGTAATACTTTCTACATTTTTTCAAATTCCCCGTAAGGGGGCGAAGTGTTTGCAAAGATACAAAGGGATCCGAGAGGTTCCCTTTACCGCGCGTAAAACCGTGATTTCTCGGTACCGCAGCCGGCTCGCAGATGTGTCGCAACTTCTCCGACCGGTGAAAAGACATTTCTCAGAATCGTTGCATCCGGAATGGAATTACCGGGCGTCGCGTCACGGCGAACAGCGTCGTAAACGCGGATCCAAGGTCTCTCCCGTCCGACCGGCGAATTTTATAAACCCTCTCCAGCGCGCGCGTGTCCCGCGGCGAAACAGATCGGTCTGCTCCCGTTCGCCGTGCCGGTCTCATGAATAAATCCACCTGGTTGGAAAGCGACAATTTTTCCGAGGGTATCCCTCCCGGACTTCGCTTTCTACCTCTCTGATCTTCGTCTCGGGGACCAGGGCTGATTAACAGGAACAATCCCGAGACGTTTTCTTCGTAGCTTCGAGAAATCAGCCGTAACGCACGGATTGCTGTGATTAAATATTTTTTAACATAGAGATCTTACAAGGGAACATATTTTCAGTTGATACAAACCAATTTTGATGAAACTTATGTGAGATATAGTTTTTCGAAAAATATTTGTTGAAAACAGCTCTAAAGTTGAGGGTCAAAACCATATCTTTTGAGATATCTGGGAAACCAGTGGTCAAAAAAATTCGATTTTTTTTCTTAATTGTCTGTGTTTTTAATGGTAAATGTAGTGCAAGTAAATTTTCACAAACGTTTTTTGTTTAAACAATATATCAAACATGTTTTTTTGCAATTTCTCGTATTTATTGTTAGTTAATTTTAATGTACATTTGGGTGTGTGATCTTTGATCCAAAATAGGGGATACGTGTTTCAGGGTTTTCTTTTTTTCCATTTAATAATAATTATGCATAATGAAAGATAGTCTTGCACCTGGCGTGCGGAGGAAGGAATTCTCGTGGCAATTATTTCGAAGTTGGGCTTCTCAAATTTTTATGAAATTTAAATATGTTATAGATTTCTATGATTTGAACAACTTTGTCCTATAAATGTTACCACCGCTCGATCTTAGTTTTTGAGATATTCGCAAAAAACTATCGCTAATACTGTATTGAATTTTCTCTCTTGGATTTTCGTATATCAGCATAGGCGATCGACAAAAAACGTATGTTAAAATTTTCTTGCACGACTACATTTTCCATTAAAAGACACACAATTCTAAAACAAAAAATCTTCGACCACTGGTTTCCGAGACATCTCAAAAAATATAGTTTTGACTCCCAACTTTGAAGGCTGTTTTCACCCCTTCAGAGTGTATCGTTGCCGATTAAAAAAAAGCACGTATCAAATACTTTTCGAAGAACTATATCACACATAAGTTTTATAAAAATCGGGTTGTATCAACTGAATGTGTTCCCTTGTTAGAAATACTGGGCCGTTTATTTTCACGACTGTGTTTTTGTTTGGGTATCCCTGGCCAATGATTTGGAATGTCAGCTGTTTGTTAAAATGTTTTCCAAGAAATTACTTCTGGAAGCGAGAGAATCGTCGCATGATCGGAATGTTATTCTGTTGTCCAAGAAAATAAGTTTGGCTCGAGCGTGGCAGCGCGTGTCGAAGAGGAAACTCTCGCGCGACCTTGCTGCCGCGGTCGCTATCGATCGACAACGCACTTGACTCGTTTCCCGGGCGAAAGTGAAAGCCACCGGGAAAGAAGGGAAAAGCCCGTGTGCCTTCTGAAAAAAACAGCCGCCAGGTGTGCGGGAAACCTTTGCACAGGCGATCTAGACTGCGTGACGCCGCCGATACGAGAACCTTCCGTGGCTGGGGCACGAGGGTTCGTGACGATGGCGAGGGTTGCCGCAGAGGAATCCATTTGTTGGAACGTTTGTAGGGTGGGATTCGTTTGGACAATTGATTCCTTCGGATTGCTAGGGTTCTCTAATTCTTCTTCCTTCCTTGGATCGTGTATCTGGGTAACTTAATTTTCTTAAAATATATTGCTTTGTTTAGACCAGCGTTCCGAAGGAAACGGTTGAAAGATTTAGCTAGAACCTTTCCAGGCTGAGATTCATTTCAAAATCGCTGTACCATTATTCGAAATATTGTTTACATTATTAAATGTGTCGGTATCTAATCAATTACCAAATTTCGTATCCATAAAATTTGAACAATCAATCATAAGGAATGGACATATTCTAGGTCAGAAGAAATGTTTAATATTCTCTATTTTTAACGATCGTAAATTTTGTATATGCTCTATATGATATCGGCGCTGCAGGTCACAAATACAAAAATGAGCAATTTTGCAGAATTATAATTTCGACGTTTCGGTTCTGTTTTGAACCATGAAACGTTTAATGTTCGTGTTAAAATAGCCCCGAGCGCGAAGGGTTAAAACAATGTCCGCCCTATTAAATTTGTATTGAGTAAATGTGGGACGAACATTTTTCGGTTTGAAGTTAAAACAAATTCGAGTGGAAATGGTTAATTCGGAGAAACGGGAAGAAGAGGGAAAATCGACGATGAGAAGTGGCAGTGGTTAGAAGTGGTTCGTGCTGGCAGCATGCTCGACTTGTCTAACAAATCGGTTACGCAGTTTCCCGAAAGCTTATAGGGCCGTATACGCGATAGCTCGCTCGGGTACGGTAAAGGGGGAATAGTAAACTGTCTGTTTTTTTTTCAATCTCGATTCAATTCGCCGTGTCGCATTCCTCTCGCTTCTTTATCTGCTGGCCGGCCATTTTTAGCACCGCGCGGCACCTATCTTTCTTTTACGAGACTCCTCGTTATTGTTTTCCAAGTTTCTCCGGCTGGCTGGCTCTTCCATATTCGTGACGTTTATTTCGAGATCTCGAGCGACGCACTAAAAATCTTCTACTTTCTCTCACTCTTTCCCTCCTCGTTCGCTCTGTTCTTTTCTTCCCGTTTGCATCGCGGCGCTTTTTACTCGGCCCGACCCGACAGCCGACAACGATTTTATGCAATTTCTTGTTTGACTTGAGCCGCCCGAGCCAGGCGACCGGGCAGTAATCGTTTTACGATTCTCGCAAATGAGTTCTCCAAAGTCGCAGGGGGCCTGCCGCGTTCTTCCTCCCTTGCGTCTTCCTCCTTCGTTCTTCTTCTTTATCTTCGCTTTCTCCGGCGTCCACTCTTTGTTCTCTCCGTTACCTCCGCTTGATCGTGCGACCCAACCCATTTCGCCACTGCCCCGACACTATTTCAGCGCGATCGTCGATCGAGGTGTTTCCTAGAGCCGGCATTCCTCTCCTTTACGCCTCGCGTTTCGTTCCGGTTTCCCTTTCCTCCACTGCGTCGCGCTCTTGCTCGATCCAATCAGTTTCGATAGAATTTAGCAGACAATTGTATAAAACGAGTGTATTGTTCATTACCAGGCTGCGGATGTTTATACAGTTTTCAATTTGTCTTGTGTTTGTTGTAGATCTGAAATAAAGAAAAATCGTGCTAAACTCTGTTGAATTTTATTATTATTATTATTATTATTTATTATAGACGGACTGAAGCCCTTTTACATAAGTGTTTACAATATCAAAGACACGAAAAAAAAGAAAAGAGAAATATACAATACTGCTCGTATAATAACAAAGAAGGGACATGCACAAAAGAAAAATTTAATAATGGTACAATCGATATGGTATTATCATATAATCCTGCGTAGTTGCATTTGAAAATTTTGCAAAGAATCACTGAAGAAATCAATACGATTATAAATAGTGCATGATTTTGTGATAATGCAATTCATTGGATTAATTAATTCATAAGTAAATTTCGCTTTAAGCGTTTGAAAGCCCGCTCTTGTTCTCAGTTCACGTTCTGGTACATAAAAAATGTTTTTTTTCGCGCCAGTAGAGAGGAACAATCAAAATGATTGTTAATTAAATTAAAAATAAAGCTCTGATCGGATACTGTTCTTCGAGCAGATAATGGTTCTAGGTTCATTGTAGTTATTATTGCGGAGTAATCATGATCAAAGAAAGACATTGGATTTTATATTCTACCAGTTGTTGAAAATTTTCAGCAGCCATAAATGCATAAAGAGTCTATTCATTACTATCCACGCTGTGGCTAAAATTATTACGAAACAAATGTCCACATAGTTTCTCGACGATTTTTATTTTCCATAAGGATCCGCAGTGTGGTAAGAAAATTGACACATTGGAAAGAAAGACTAGAATTTTCTGGCCAGTTCGATGCGTTAAAGTGAAACTTCCTATTTTGATTAATGTTCGGAGCGCAGGTTCGAGACGATGTCGGTTCGTTCCGCGAGTCCTCTCGTTTCTTCGACGTCCCCTTCTTCGTTGATCTCGTCTATCCGCGGAGGCCGGTTTCTTCCTCGCGTCCCGTCCGTTCTCCCTTTCTTTCGCCGTCATCCTGACATAACTTACCGATGCCTCGCCATTATCGTAACTTACCGGACGCGATACAGCCATCCCCCTATTGCCCCCTCGTTCTTTTCCTCTCCTCGGCTTCCTCCCTTAACCCGTCGATCTTCTTGGCTCCCTCTCAGCCGGAGCCGACTCCTCGCGTTTATTTCCGACGCGAGCACGGTGGTCGCTGCGAGTTTTAAAAGATTTCACGTTGGATTCGTAATCGATCCTAAAACGGGACCGGAGACGTCTCTTTTTGCTAGGGATTCTGTCGGAGGCAGTTTCTCTTGTGCTCTTCTTGCCTAAAGTGGGCGTGGTCTGCTCTGAATAGGAGTGGCATGGTCTAAACAGGCGTGGCTTGCGCTGATTGGGCGTGGTCTCGTGGCTCTTGATTCTAGCAAATCTCTTCTGTTTCAAAATGTAAGTTTTCAACGTTCTGTGCTGATAGAATATCTTGTTGATGTTCTATATAGTATAGTATTCTATGAATTTTTTTTTTTATTGAGCCACTGAAACCTATTGTAGGTTTATTTCGGCTTGAACAAAGATACACTAGTTTTACAGTTTGAGTACATTTACAATATGACTAACTACTAGAGATGCAGATCACAATCGTTTAAAAACTGAAAGATAAATTCACAGGCTTTGACATTTGGCTCTGCAAAGAAGAGGTCCGCTTTTAGTGGTAAGAAAAACTTAATTTTACGTAAATTATTTACAAGTTTAATTCTTTGGGAGTCGTATAAATAGCACTGCCATAATACATGATCCAAGTCTTCAGAGGCTGAGTTACACTTACAACTGGGATCATCGATAATATTTACACGATGATTCTATGAATATATTCTATATTCTATAATGATCTATTTCCATGGAATTTTTATTCCATTTTATCAAGAGACATTTTAAAAAAACTTCTTACAGACTATCTTCCAAATCACCTTGTTAGACTTACAAGAATTTCTTAGAAACGAAAGACAAGTGTTCCAACTCAATTCCGATTTCTTCATCGTAACTTACTAAAAATAACGAATATCACGTAATGAAACGACCTCGCAGGTTTATTCGCAGCCATCGGCGGACCGAATCTTGTCCCTCGGAACTGGCACGGGACTTTCGATCGAGCGTGTCGTGACAAAACGCGACAAAGCGGTGGAAGCGGAAAGTAAAAGTCGCCGAACGTCGTCGCACAGAACGGAGATCGCGGATGCGATAGTGAGAGCCGCGCTCACAGGAGCGTTGATCTGAAAATGGCGGTTAATTGTCGCGCTTTCTCGCGTCACCGTGGCTCGCTCCCCGAACAGAGAAAGATTTCACCGATCGGATCCTATCGAGAGATCATCGAACAAACTCCATTAACATCTCCAACTCAAATCCCCACAGATCTCACCAATTTTCCTCTGAAAGAAACCAGTGGTAATCGGTGCTCTGACATCTAATGACAATTTTCTTTGCTCTCCCTCTTCTGTGAGCGTTTATCCTAAGAAAACAACTCGTGACACTTTGTTCGGCAGGTCCTCCGATTCATAGATTCATAGATCCTGTAGCTAATGATCCTTTAAGGGGATAACGTAGCCTCTAATATTACTAGAATCTTACTAGAAAATTAGGCGAAAATAGTGTTTGCGGGAAACAATTGTTTGTCCTTATACGAGCATGTTACGAGCTGTGTGAGGGCTCATTTGATAGAGGAAGGTTGATCGTAGGGCGCTCTGGTCATGAGGCAAGTCAGAAAAATCGTTTTGTATTAGAAAAATACATGGGACCTGAGGATGGTTGTCTCGATTTTTTCCCACAACTTTGGACGCTCACAGTATTAAATACATAATAAATAATTATGTATATATATTTTATTAATATGGGGCACACAGTGGGTCAGTGGATAGAGCGCGCGACTGCGACCAGGTGGTCTCGAGTTCGAATCCCCGCGCCCGGGCACCTCTTCAATTAATTCAATGTGCTTTTTTAAAAAACTGTGGTGCCCAAGGTGGTTCGGAACCCACCTTAATAAAAAGTAGGTCCCGCTGAAATAGGCGATAGGGAGAGCTGGTTAAAGGTGGAGGTGTGGAACGGGATTTGAAACCCTGAGGGGACCAAATATCCAAGCATGTATATATTATTAATATGTAATATTTATGTAAAAACTTAATATTATGTATAAACATAATCTCGTTACCTTATGACCAGAGCGTCCTACGATCAACCTTCCTCTATCAAATGAGCCCTCACACAGCTCATAACATGCTCGTATAAGGACAAACAATTGTTTCCCGCAGACACTGTTTTCGCCTAATTTTCTAGTAAGATTCTAGTAAGATTCTAGTAATATTAGAGGCTACGTGACCCCCTTAAAAAATCGTGGATCGTCGAGTGGCATGTTCGCGGCGCAATCGGATCGTATGAAATTGTACGCGGAGATGATTGTTGGCCAATTAATTCCAAGGACCCGGGAGAGATTAAAACCGGTGACTGTCGGTTTGTCTGGGCGATCGGCTCGCGTTATCTTCAGGTAGGAGAGACATCGGCTAGTTCTCGATTTAGCCGCGGCGCAGACTCGTCTACGGTTTTGTTCGGTGTAACCGAAGCGAAGGCGACCTTTATCGTCCTTCGCCTTACGAAATAATCGCGTGGCGGGAGGATTAATCGTCCTCACCTTCGATCGCCCCTCTACCCAGGTGCGCGAAGGTCCCGATTGGTCGAGATTATCGGTGGTGCAGCGAGAGCAAACCGATCCGGCGCTGCGCGGCGCGCCGACAATTTCATACGTTCACCTTTTCCTCGGCAAATGCCAAGTCCTCGAAGAACGTGTTCTGCCTCTAATGCTGATATACCACCGGTTGGATAGGGAAGAGCGAGAGAGAGAGAGAGAAACCAAGAGACGAACGAGAGGATCGTATTTTTCCGTCCTCGCTGCGCGCCCCGATTAATTATGCTGAAAATCCGATTCAAGCCGGCCGTTTCTCTTCGGCCACGGAAGCGCTGCAAGCTCCTGCTGATCGGACCACCCTTTGCCAGCCGGCTTTCCCGCTGACTTTAACGAATCAGCGAGCTCGAACTGCTCGCAAGGTGTCCTGGCGATAGCTGAAACGACTTTGGCACCCCCGCTGTACAGACGCGTTCCTTGAACAGAAACAATGATATACTAAAGATCGCAGCGTTTAATACCCTTAATCCCATGAGCAACTCTATTTTTGTCTCGACGGTGGAGCTGGTTGCGTCAGAGAAAGAGCTAGGACCTCCATATAGCAATTTATGTTAGTGCCTGGTTTAAACTTTGCATCTCTTGAAAGTTTAGCAGTAGAGCTATAGCTTCAGCTATTTGGATAGAATTAAATAGGATTTTAGACTTAAACGATCCATTGAGGATCTAGTTTTGAATTAGGATCCATTTAATAGCTGTCAGGGAGTGTACACCGAGTCCAGGCAAGCTTTTTCTGCTTCAGATTGTGACAGAAGACTACCTTCGCCGCTCTTTCTGTACAAAGTAAGCGCGACTCGTCCCGAGTAGGCGGGGCTTGCACCAGAGTCAGGATAATATCCCATACGACAGTTTGAGTATTGCTCCAGGACAAACGATGTCGCGGAAAGAAGTAAACGTTCATCCGCCCTGTTTAAAGTAGGCGTGGCTTTATTGCTCTTGATTATGACAGAATGGTACTTTGTAGTGTAATTTGTGCCTCTGTGTGATTTACAATGTTGCTTCGGGATATATGATTCCAGAGAAAGAAATAAGAAATTGTCTCTTCTGTCGTGTAAAGTGTGGTATAATATAAAGTGGGCGTGACTTATACCGATGGGGCGTGGTCTCGAGGCTCTTGTAACCCACAGGGCTTCCTGTGTCCGTTTCTTCTATGCTCGTGATTTTAGTTGAAGCAACAGATTAGCAACAGATTTGAAATCGCACGACAGCAGTCTTGATTTCCAAACGCATTCAAAGAGCGTGCTCGGAGGGTTGTTTGCACCGGCAGGACAGCTGTCAATAAACGGGAGTAAAATATTTTTCTGAGAGCTCTGGCATGTTTCATGGAAACCAACAGTGCGGAATGTTTTCTGGTAAGATGGATGTAGATGGTTGGCCATCGTCGAGTGGAAAAAGGGGTAATTTCCGTGGCTCTTTGACGCGACGTGTTTTTCTCGAACGGAAACGACGGGACCGTTTGGGACGGATCAGGCGTTGCGCACACAGAAAGACTGGCGTAGAATAAGTGGAAACGCTCGTTTTTCCGTGGCGAAATCGCACACTCCGTGCCGTTACATGGAACGGAAAGGGTTGCCATGGCTGTGTAAAGTACGGTGGCCCTTATTTCCCCGCGTTCGACTTTTTTTTGGTCTTACTTTCCTCGTCACACTTGGCGAGAAAATAACGCGTGGATACAATTGTATTTCGTGATTTAGTAAAAACCGTTAGAAGTTTTTTTTAATAAAAGACCGTACCTCCAAAGATATTGTAAGATACGAAATGTTGAACAATTAATTTATTAGAAAAGAAAAGCACGCGACATATATTTAATTTAACAAGCACTTAATAAACATTTAGTTCTTAAATCGTAATCCCGTTATTTCGTAAACCGTATCGTATTTTATTGATCTTGACGTATTCGCGTTTAGAGAAAAAAAGTAACGCCGCCGCGTGAACGCATCCTTTTACATCTTTTGCAACGAATTTTCTGGAACACGTTCAGTCTCTGTTTATTGATTAAACACAACATTTACGTACAAACACACGATTCACACATATACATATAACCGAACATATACGAAATCTCTTGCTCCTACAATATACACAAAATCTTGAAATTTGATTTACTGTTAACACGTTCAGTGCCACGCCGATGCCCGATTTTTTTTATTAAGGCCACTTCCTAGGGTTGTGACACTGTCTAAAAAATAATGAGCTTGAAAATTTTGGATTGTTGAAAGAAACATTATACCCTTTTTCTTTATCAGCCGGTACCGTGTCGAAATCTCTTGGTTGTTGATTTTTCCGAATTTCAAGGATGATTTTTCACGAAACCAAAAAAATTGTTGACCCCTAGTTAAGGACCACCCCAGTGTACAGGCTTTATAGCGGCTGTCAGCGTTTCTTAGAAGCGGAGTTCTCCGGACGAACTCCGCAGAGCCGGGGGACTTAACGAGCCGAATCCCCGAACAACGGCCTCGTTAAAACTTACACGATAAATCGTCGAATTACCAATAATCAATTCGCCACGGCGCGCCCCGCTGAAGTACGATCGTTTTCTCGCAGCGAAAGCTTTATTACCCGTATTATTAAGCGGCGCAAAACCTCGGTCGAGTTTAACGGCGCATTAACGTCGGAACAGCGGCGCGCCGCGTCGACAAAGCCCGGTGGAATCCTGCGTCGGGATCCGTCCCGCGAACCGCTAATTATCTTTAATAATATGGAAATTAGAAATTTCTTTGTGCCGGCCGACCATCTTTTCCAGTCGGACGGTGATTTTCAACGACTGCGACGACATACGGAAAAAAAAGAAGTCCTTAGGGAATTATTTTAAAGATATACTGATAATTGAGTTGTAGATTATATGAACTTTTCATAAAAATAAACAGGCTTTCAAATTATATTTTGAAAGTCCACGGCTAAAGAAGCTACGGATGTTTGAAGATGGCAGCAAGGAGAGCAAAAGGATTTGAGGAACAACAGCGCGACAGGTTCGGATAAATTTGCAAATTTCGCGGGAGCCCATTAGGAGTCAGCTTGCGGCGGATTCTCGAGCAGAAGGATCGATCAAAAGACGAAGACGAGGACATCGACGAAGGCGACGGCGACGTTACTCGATACGCTCGAGGCGGGTTTTTCGTAATTGAATATTTCTCACGCGAGCGGACGAGGCGCGAGGATGACGTACGCGCGGCGTTTTAACGAGGAGAAAAACGGGCAAACGCGTGTGCCTTGGCTGATCGTTTGTACGTTGCGAGAGAAAGAGAGAGAAAGGGAGAGAGTAATTGCGGCTCGAATACGTACAAAACGAACGAACGACCAGAGAGTGCGGCGTTGGGAATCTGCTCCGCGTTGCTCCCGTCGCAAAATGTTCACTTAGAATCTATTAGCCGAGCAAAATACACCGTATACCAATCGGTGGTTCCCCTCTGCATCGCGTTCTATACGCGACGGTCATGCTTTAATGAGCTATGCCCTCCTCGGCCGGCTATAAACCTGTACTGTTCTCGGGCAAAGGTCCTCCCTGCCGATCCTGCTCCGTTGAATATTCTGTTTGCCGCTGAGACTTGATTGGCTGAGACCCCGCCGACCAGACTCCCACCTACGGAACTTCGTAACACGATTCTTCCTTCATTTTCAAGTGAAACTTCTTTGCTGAGGGTAACAATTTTCTGTCGGGACGGATATGTGACGTGTCGATGCAACGGAAGTGGAAAGTCGGGCCGCGAAAATGTAAACTGAGAATGAACGGAGAAAAATAATTTCTTACCCCGACGGGATTCGAACCCCGGTCCACTGATTCGGGACAACCAACGATCTTTAGAATATAGATATTTTTTAATTCTCGATCGTAAATATTTTAATAACTAAGATTTTTAATTTCTTCTCGGCGCCATGGTTCGATCATTATGTTACATTACTGTAATTTTTATACAATTGCTTATTCCTCAACGATATACATCGGTGGTTCACCAAATGTGACCGGTGTTGATGATAAATATCCTGTTGCATATAGTTAGCGGGTTATTTCTAACTTATGTGATGTCACCCATAAAAGGAAAGGAACGTTTCGTCCTAGACCCGCTAGAGGACTCTTCAGTAAGGCTATCTAGCGGGTCCTGCCTTAGACGTTGGGATGTTGGAAGGCGTTTAGAATGATAGCGAACATTTTGGTATATATCGCAACGAATAAAATGCTCGGTAGTAGAATCAAACGAAAAGGTTAGAAATACATGGTTATGTTACGACTACAGACATATAGAGATAGACTGCGCCGCCTTATTTCGGCATTATTAGTCCGCCGATCTTCTGTTGTGTTTTTTTTTATTTAGTGCAATTTGAATCTCAAGGTAGAGATTATTTTGCCGTACATTGTTTTTCAATACATTGTGATATTCTGAATAATGTAATATGTTAAAGAATAATTATATGGAAGGCTTTTTTAGAATTAACGGCACCAGCACTCAAGATTTTCTTGTCCACGGCAAAGGTCGTAAGTCCACTTTATTAAAACAGAAAGAAAATTATAATAACTAATTTAATAAGGAATAATAAAATAAGGAAAGAGAGACACCAAGGAAACGCAATGGCTCTTCTCTTAACAGTATAGTGCGAAGCAGCGATAACAGCTCAAGCAAAGCTGGAGTTCGAACAGTAACTGATTTTTCGGCAATCAGCGGGGAACGAAGAGTCAGGACGATCGAGGGGAGAGGTAACGAGGGCCGGTATTGTCTCGAGACCGTGTTTATGATTTCGGCAACCCGTCTCGCAGCTCTTTCCCCTGTATCATACTCACTCGCGTGCCGCCTTTGAGCTAGTTTTCTTAACCCGTAACCACTGTTGATGGGTCAATTTGACCATATAACTATATAACTGTGTAACCAAAATAGGGTCACAGCGGTTACGGGTTAAACCCTTAAACCACAGTCATTCAGAAACGAGTAGGTTATTTTACATATTTCCGCCGTAGGACTGGAGAGTAGAACATTGCATGAAAGTGGGAGGAAAAGATGCAGTTTGTGTAATTGCCTGATAAACTTCAGCCTTCATCAAACATGGGACATTGCCATAGCACATGGTCAATGTCCTGAGTCTCATAGCCGCACTGACATTGTGTATCACTTAAGAAGCTAATTCGAGCGACACCAGAGTCGCCGGAATAAGACGTGACTTTCGCCACAGTGAATTTGCTCACTGTCACCTAATTCTCAATGACTTTACTCATCATTCTCCATTGTTCAGTCTTATTCTTCTATTTTACGCGACGTCACTAGCAATTTTGTTTTCATGTCGTTCATATAAAACGTACAGATTACGTCTTTGTGACTCGCACGAAGAACAATTATGCTCTCATTCCAACGTCATGCACGCCATCCCTGGTCGCAATCTCACCGAGAGAGGGTAACTTCTTCCCTTGAATTCGAGTGATTTCCCGTGACCATCAACCCTCGAAGCGTCAGCTCTCCCCGCCGACTCGAGAAAAATCCAGGACAAACAAAGTCCGTCCAAGGATTCCGATATCGCCGGTACAAAAATGTGTCTCGCATCCGGTGTCAAGAGGTCAGAAGGACACGGTAGTTAGATCGTCGGCCGGTTGTCGCGCGGCGTCGAGTCTGCGAGTGTCGAAGGTCTCTCCTTGGAATGGTTCGCAGGGTCTGCGGGCTCTCCTTCCTGTTCTCTCACCCTCGTTCGGTCTCTATCACCCTATCGAGCGAGCGTCGTCCTTGCATTGAAAAAGCTGCAAGGTCGTTCGGGACTTATATAGCTCGGTTCGAAGCCCCCTCGAGCCCGAGAATCCTGCGCGAGCCGAGCGTCCTTTCGGAGACGTTCTCCGTCTCTCCCTTTCCCGCGGTTGTGTCTCGTTGTTTCATTTTCTCTCTCTCCCCCCCTCTCTCTCTCTCTCTTTGTCTATCCTTCTCTCTCGCTGTTTATCCGCCTGGAGTTTCTGGTACACCGAAGGTGTCCTGGCTCCGTAACTCTCGGACACCGAGCAAACTGTGCATTACTTATCTTCGCGGCTGCGCTCCCACACGAAGCCCTCACGGACGCTGATATACGAGAGTACCGACGAAATCGTCGCCGCCGGGTAACCCGAGAGAGATAAACCGTCCCCGAGCGGTTAGGCTCGCGATTCGTTACGCCCGTGTTGCTTTTCAACAAGGATTTTTGCGTGCACGCGCCACGGTAACGAGCAGCCCAACGAGATTCTCGCGAAACTACACCGCCGATTAACTTCGCGGACTCTTCGCGAATGCAGACGGATCCTTCGACTCCTAACGAGCTCCTGCACGACAATACCACAGTAATGCCTCGATATAAGAACTTTTAACTTTAAGTAAGAACATATCATTAATATATGTTCTCGGCGCACAGACTCGATCAATGATAAACAATTTTTTAACAAAGCATGTTCCGGCGGAATCAGTGCGCTCGAACTCGGAGTCAGATATTCCCAAATATCCACGCGTGTGAATTCAAACACTCTAGCGATTACCGTTAGCACCAATGAAGGTGAAAAACAATGCGAGCGTCACGAAGCCACCGTTGCCCGTTAGCGCACGAATTTAAAAACAGAAGCGTTCCGAACTGCGTATCAAACACACGTACAACGAGTATAGCCTCGCGCCGACCGAACGAGAAGGAGAGACATTGTGGAAGTCTGCGTAGGAGCCCGTGCTCTTGTTCTTAATAAATCTATTGTTCATTATTGCGGTGTTCTTAGCCTTCTCACCTAAACCGGAGTAGTTTCCTACCTTCCTCACGTGAACCGGCTAAAATTAAATATTTAGAGTGTTCTGACAGAATCGAAGGTTTCATGAACAAAGCAAATTTGCAATAATTTAACTTTACTCGACGTTTCGATCCGGGTTTGGATCATCTTCAAGAGTATTGCGTTTGCTATTTCCTGCTATGAACTGAGTTCAATTTAGATCAGCATGGAACTCAGTCAGTGAATTACACACCTAAAACTTTTCTTTACATATAGCAAACGCAATACTCTTGAAGATGATTCAAATCCGGATCGAAACGTCGAGTAATGTTTAATTATTGCAAATTTGCTTTGTTTTGTTTATCATTGATCGAATCTGTGCGCCGAGAACATATATTAATTATATATTATAAAAATTTACGATCGAGAAATATTAACTATTTAAGTAAGAACTTCGGAACTGAAATTTTAGTTAGCTTCAAATGTAAAGAAGTTGATTGAACTCCGTTGTTTCTAATGATTTTTTACTGGTCCCTTTTAGAAACGTATTCGTCGCATTTTTCTGTGTAATACGATACCAAACACGATGCAATTTGGAGCGTGTTTACTCGTTCAATCCACGATGCAGTGATTTCAGCGAATTTCGAATGGTATAATTGCGAGTAATTCGAAAGGGACGTGTCCGAGTTATAAGACGTGGCCTCGATATAAGAACTTTCAACATTAAGTAAGAACATCGGAACTGAAGCTTTACTTAGCTTCAAATGTAAAGAAGTTGATTGAACTCCGTTGTTTCTAATGATTTTTTACTGGTCCCTTTTAGCAACGTATTCGTCGCATTGTTCTGTGTAATACGATACCAAACACGATGCAATTTGGAGCGTGTTTACTCGTTCAATCCACGATGCAGTGATTTCAGCGAATTTCGAATGGTATAATTGCGAGTAATTCGAAAGGGACGTGTCCGAGTTGTCGACTAGATTTACGATGTCCTTCGGAGGGGACGGTCGAGTGCAAAGGGTTAAGTTGAATTATTTTCAAGTCCCAGCCAATTTGCCGGTAAACCGAGACGAATCCTCTTTCCGCGGCGCTTTACGAGGATGATCTTCGGGCGATGCGCGCTTGTAAAATCATCCGTTAACGCGTCCGAATACCGGCGTTATCCGATCCGTTTCCGAGCGACGTATTTTCTCGCTCGTTTCCCGATGTTCAAGGGCTCTCTTTCTCTCTCTCTATCTCTCCCTCTCGATTCTTTTCCGTTGCGTCGGAGAGAGTTTCCACGAGGATTCAGCGGGATTTATGCTGCCGCCCGCGTCCGTTCTGCTCGTCCTCGTCCAGGACTCGACGGCTTGATCGTATCTGTCGGTCCTTGCGTTACCGGCTTTGAATTACGACCGCGGTTATGACGATCTGCTGCCTTTTCCCGGCCTCCACCGGGAACCGCCAGCGATCGTAAACGGGTCTAGAACTCGCAGCGGAAGCTGCGATCAATGCTGGCATTGCTAGCTACTTTTTTGATCCGTCGCGATGGGACTGGACACTTGGAATCAGGACGCTTTGCATCTGTCTGCTTAACCATGCTATTCTGTTGATGATCTAGACTGTAGATCTATAAACATAGATTCTGGAGCTTCTAGATTTTTTAAAAATAATCCAGCGATTTCCATGTTCTTTGTATTTATATTTTTCACAGCTAAAGTATACAAGATTTATAATAATAATAATATAATAATAATTGCTTTATTTTCAGCCTTACAGCTAAGAAAATGTGATTTGGTTTACATTAACCTATTTGTACAAAACTCTCTTATTTCACACATTCGGTCCATACCTTATCTCAATTATTTCTATATCTCACACATTCCTACCCTGTTCTACTCTTTTAGTATTCTAATTATCACTAACCCGCTTAATTCTATACTTATTGCTTCCCTTCCCATTCCCTAATTTTTGCATTTTTTGTTTGGTATTCTCTTTGGTTTATTTATGCTCTCTTTTCTCTTTTTTTCCCCAACTTTTCCAACCACCCTTCAACCTTTCTATCTTTTTTCCCGCTCACTACATCCTCGAGCCTGATCATTTCCCCCGTATTCCTGCAATCTCTTGTCAAATGCTCTAGGTTTCCATACTTGTCCCCACATAGGTCGCATCCTCTTGCCTCTTCCCCCAGCCAATATCTGTTCCAATTTTCTGAATTTCCGCATCTTACCCGCACTATGAGTTTATGACTGCCCCCTCTATCCTCCTTGTTCAGATACTCCGGTAACATTCCTATTCTTATGTGTTTGTATCTTTCACTGTATTTGAACTGCTCTATCCTCGGTATACAAGATTTAACCCTTAGCACTTGGCTGTCCCCTCTGAGGCAGCACTAAAAATTGCTGTACCATTCTTCAAAATATTGTTTAGATTATTAAATATATCGGTATCTAATCAATTACTAATCATTTAGGTACTGTATAAGGTAATGTACCAATTTCATATCCATAAAATTGCAAAAATCATAAGCTATAGAAATATTCTAGATCGGAAGAAATGTTTAATTTTCCAGTTAAAATAGCTCCGAGTGCAAACGGTTAAAGTCTGCGTGATTGAAAATCTCCAGTGTGTACACAATTCAAATTCTACATCACTCCAACAGCCTCCAACTCAACGTTCGATACTTCACTCTCTTCCGAAACAAATCGGCAAGTTCTCGAAACTCCAAGAAATATCCAATCTCCTCAATTTCCTTCAATCACCGACACACTGCGCGGGTTCAAAAGCTGGCGATCTCTAAAATCGGATCTCCTGAAATCGCGTGCGACACGCAGTGTCTCAGTAGGTGATCGGTTCGCTAAACGAGTTTCCAGGATTTCGTCGAAGGGATCGGCACCCGGGGTGCTTATTATCCGGAATCATGTTGGTATCCTTTTGGTCGGTTGCCAATCCTTTCTGGCTGAGTTGCTGGTCCATCTTCGTCCCCCAAGGTTCGCGTTACATCTCGTTGGGCAGCGTCGCTCCGCTTATTTCGGCGATTGCATCCTTGCCCCGGTTTCGCGACACGAGGCCCCCGTTTTCGGTCGTGGTCGTACGGAAAACGGGAGTCAAGGGCGACAGACCAGAAGGCGCCTGGGGTTGGCTCGACGGGTGCACACACAATCGATATAGCCACTAAAGTTCATGGCGCAGCAACCACCAACCACCAACCACCGACCGGCGACAGCCACCCACCTCCATTACCTCGTATTCCGCGGCTTTCGCTGCCTCTCGACTCCGCTCGGCTTCGCTCGGCTTTGCTTTTGGCTTTGGCTTCGCTCGCCTCGGCTCCGATCGGCTCTGCTCCGAGATTTCTCCTATTATTTCAACTCGCGCGATCTTAGCCACCCACGCATCCGTGCGCCACGCTCTGCGAACCCGATCCTCGACCTTCAACATCCTTTCGCACCCTTTTTGTTTTTTGAGGATGAGAAAACTAGCCGTAGCTAGTGAAAAACTCACCCTCTAGGGACTTAACCCTTTGCACTCGGAGCTATTTTAACTCGAAAATTAAACGTTTCTTCTGACCTACAATATTTCCATTTTCTCTATGATTTTTTAAATTTGATAAATATGAAATTGATATAATACCTCATACAATACTTAACCCTTTGCACTCGGAGCTATTTTAACTCGAACATTAAACGTTTCTTCTGACCTACAATATTTCCATTCTCTATGATTTTTTAAATTTGGTAAATATGAAATTGATATAATACCTCATACAATACTTAACCCTTTGCACTCGGAGCTATTTTAACTCGAACATTAAACGTTCCTTCTGACCTAAAATATTTCCATTATCTATGATTTTTTTAATTTGATAAATATGAAATTATATAATACCTCATACAATACTTAACCCTTTGCACTCGGAGCTATTTTAACTCGAAAATTAAACGTTTCTTCTGACCTAAAATATTTCCATTCTCTATGATTTTTTAAATTTGATAAATATGAAATTGATATAATACCTCATACAATACTTAAATGTGTAGTAATTGGTTAGATACTGACATATCTGATAATGTAAACAATTATTTAAATAATAGTACAGCAATTTTTAGTGACGCCGCAGAGGCGCCACTCGACCGCTAAGGGTTAACCTAACCCTTTCACTTCTAACTACCTAGCGATCTCGGATACGGGGTTCTACTCTCCGCATATCACCTGTATCCGGTTGACGCGTCAACGCTATGCCAAACACCGGCGCATAGGCCATTTTCTTTTCAGTATCCTTTCGCACCCTTTTTTTTAAAAAAAGAGATGAGAAACTGGCCGCAGCCAGCGAAAAATTCATCTCCGGGATTATAGTCCCTTCACCTCCTATTATTATACGATACGGGGGCCTACTTTTCGCATTTCTTCCCGTATCCGGTTGACGCATCAACGCTGGATCAAAAAAACTGGCGCATAGGCCATATTCTTTTCCGTATCCTCTCGCACCCTAATCACCGCTCGCTGCACCGTCCCCCAACCCTTTCGTTCCTCTTCAACCTAATAATTTTCCCGAAAATATGTATTTAATAAATTCATGATTTCGGTTCAATCATAAATTTATTATATATTTCAAGTGCGATCGACAAAAAAAATTTACATTTATGTATTTAATGTTTTGTTGTAACTAGAGTAGCACAGTTCTAAAAGTTATCACTAGGCTGCGGATCATTATGCAAAATAAAAATCGTCGGCCTCAATTACTGGAAACAGTAACCGTATACAGATAATTTTCATGATGCATAAAAATCTGCGTTACAACCAAAATTATATAAGTTATAGTATAAGACTAGATGTAATTATCTAAACGATTTACACAAATGAAAAAACAAATGGTGATAATGCAATAGCAATTGAAAAATCTACAAACGTGTATTCATTGTGATTGTAAACAATGTATGTATGTACTAGCTAATCTTAGTGCTCCGTAGAATCAGATTTAACAATGAAACTGAATATTGAAGAAGCTGGTGAAAAACGAGCTGGTCAGAGAGGATTTCGCAATAAATCCTCGCGATTGGAACCGCGGTGTCTGTGGGTTAATTTGCAATCATCGCTCCCCTTGTTTCGCAGATCCATCCCCTGGGGGACGTGAGTGCGGGGGTGGATCCCAGCGCGGCGATAATTACGTTTCGTTCGGCGCATCGAATGTAAACGAGCCGGCACCGTACGAACAACAGGTAAATTGTTTAGCGTTATCAAGCAGCCCCCGTTGTGTTCCGCCTGGAGGATGCGTTCAGCTGGAATGGAGGTTACGGGGCTGCAGGCACTTACCCCTATTAACGAGCCGACGAGCGCTTAAATTAATTGCTCTCTTCCGGACAGAAGTTTCTCTGCCGCGCCAGTTGTACAATAGACCCGTTCGTCGGGACGCTAACCTACCGGAAAAATCGATCTCGAAACGCAGCTGCTTTTAGGAAACCAACAGTGCAAATGTTGGTTCTCCAACCTAATCCACGCCGAAAGGGTTGCCTTCCATGCTCGCAGAGAAAACGATGGAGGAAGTTGTCCGACGCGGTTGGGTAAATCGGGGAATTGAAACGGTCCACGGCTACGATTGTTTAACTGGCGAATTACCGAGCACAAATAGTATTTGTAGAAAAATAATGGGACGCTTTTTCTAGTGGAGTACTATTTTCACTATGCAAGAATTTTAAACGGCAAGATATTTGAAAACAATCATTGATCTAGGGATTAGGTAATATTACGAGAGTACATTTGATGAAACTGAGAACCTTACGATGTATACTTTATCTTCTTCTTCTTTCTTCTTATATAATAAAAATGAAATGCTGTTTGTTGATCACGACATCACGTGAGAACGGCTGGACCGATTTAGCTAATTTTTTTGTTTAATGTTCGTTGTAGTCCGAATCAGGTTTTTACGGAAAGAAAAATTGGAAATATTGCCCAGAAAAATGGAAAATTCGGGAAAAAATGAAAGTGTTTTTTTTCTATGAGATTTTTGTATGAACTCAAGACCATAACTCTCGATTCGAACGATGGATATGCAAAATTCTTTTTTTGTTTTGTTCGTTATAGTTCTGGAAAAGCTTTCAGAAAAAAAATTCGAGACAATCACAAAGGAAAGTAGGAAAATTCGGACAAACAGCAAAAATCATAATTTTTGAAACGGTGCAAGTATTATTGGTTCCCAATAAGAAAAACATTGATGTCAACGAATTGAATTTCAAGAATCAAATTGAAATTGTTTCACAAACAAATTTATTAAAATTGGACAGGACAACGTCTGTCGGGTCAGCTAGTTGAGAATAAAAATGAAGTGGATGGGCAGACATTTTTATTGGATTTCGGGTTCCTCAATTTACGTATAGAAAAATAATGGGATGAAGAATTTTTTAGTTTTAACGCAATGCTCGCCCACTCGGCGATCATAAAAATTGGTTTAAGATTTGGTAAAGTCGCAGGGATGTGTTTGATGAAATTGTGAACTTTTAATTTACAATGTATATTTCTATAGAGAATAAAAACGAAGTGGTTGGGCAGCAATTTCTGTTGGACTTGGAGTTACTCAGTTTTTGGAGGACTTTCCGTATAAATGCATACAAACTGCTTCTTGAAGATATTTATGTGCTACAAATGCATGAAGTTCTATCGCGAAGTTTTCTCCGCGATATAAATGCATAAAATTCTTCATGAAGATTGCTATGTACCATAATGCATAAAGTTCTTCGGGAAGTTTTCTGCACGACACGAATGTTCGAATTTCTTCCATTATAAAGACGTTTCTTTAAATAGGACGTGTTCACGAGTTTGTTAAAAGCGAAGCAAGAGAAACGTCATTTACCGCGTTAATTATTAAATTGTAAATTTTCGACAGCTTGTCAAAATATTCCACAACATCAATATTTCACAATTTATTACCATATTATTGCCGCACTGGTATTTTCGCTTCGCATTATGATTTTCGGAGCCGGGAACTCCCGAGCCGGCTTTGTTCTTGCGTGGCGTTAATTAATCAACTAGCTAATTAATTTTCCACGATATCTCTCGAACAATCCTCCATTTCCACCGTGAGGCTCGCGGATGCCGGGAACAGCAGGGTTTTCGGATCTCGTCGATCAAAATATAATTCTAGATAAGCGAGAATCAACAAATGAATATAAGGATTCTTGTAATCGCCAATTAATTTATCGAAAACACGCGAATAAATGAATCGATAACACAAAATTGCAATGAAATATTAATAAATTTCCTTGCATCCAATTCTTGTTATTATCTTACGTATAAAAGCATGTAAAAATCAACCATGGCCAAGTATAAATAAAAAATATCAAACTATTCTAAGCACCAGCTAGCCATAATATCGCAAGGCAAAATTACAATGGAATATTATGCGCTGCCTTGCATGCAAGTAAAAAACGAGTAGGAAAAAAAAGAATATTATCAAACTATTTGAATAAAAGCCAGCCAGAAAATTGCAAGGCAAAATTGCACCGGAAATAGTATACTCTTCCTTGTATCCAAAGCTTCTTACTTGTACGCAAGACCAAGCATAAAATGGCCGCAAACAAATATGCATAAAAACAGTTTCGCACAACTGAAATTGCATATAAAGTACAGAGTGCGTATCCGCGTTTTTCTCGAGATTCGAGGAGGCTAGTCGAAGCGAGTGCTCGCAGGATCCGGCGAGTATTCTGCGAGAAAGAGAGACGGCTAAGGACAACGCGACCAGTAAATAGAAGATCGTAGAAGGCAACGTTGGAGAGGAGAGGAGAAGTCTTTGCAACAGCGAAGAGAGTGTTCATCGCTGCGCACCAGCGAGATACGAGGCTCGGATAAGGCTTAAGGGAACTAATCCGGGCTTATCTGCCGTGATAGATTATGTATTTGCCGCGCGGACGATAAATTGCCGGCATGCGAGACGCACTTCGGAGCCATGGATGCGAAAAATGCTCAAGACGGAAAGATACGTCTGTCAGGAAGCCTCTGAGACTGATCCTTCCCGAGAAAAATGCGAAACATCGTTGCGAGAAAAGTTCGCTGTGCACGATGGCTACGAGCTAGTTGCTGGACACACCGGTTAATCTGAAAATTTTATTTTTCCTATAATCAAGTCGAGAACAAACGAATGTTCCTCGTTCATTATTCGTCCATTATAATTTAATGAACAAAATGTTGACGCTTTATCTTACGCGTCTGTAAAACCAACGATTTTCAAGATTTCAACAAATTCAAACAAACAGTAGTGTGCGTCAAACACATGTCACACGTGTTTGAGTTTGAGCGATGCTCTGTCGCTTTTCCTCGCAAGTGAAATACAAGGAAAGACATACCAAATCGCATCATAAGAAAGCAAACTTGTGCGTCCTATCTTTAAAATAGCTTGTGTTTTGGTTCACAATTATTTGTTATTATTCAGAATAACACAATGTATTGAAAAACAATGCACGGCAAAATCATCTCTACCTTGAGATTCAAATTGCACTAAATAAAAAAAAAAAAACTTGTGCGTCCAGAGGCACAGCAGAGAACTACGACGAATGGAGTGTGAATAACAAAACACTGCGTCCAGACGCGCAAGGGAGATCCCACCTTTACTTTGATTTTACGGAATTTTCGGGGCACGATCATTCCCCGGCCACGGCGTAAAATGCACTTTACCCAAGGATCAGCACACAAGTTTCCAGCCTCCACTCTTAAGTTCCCACTGCCCTCCGATCCGCAGCGCGCGACACTTGATCAGAGGCAAAAAAGTGTGTATAAAAATCCGCGTGAAATTCAATTCCCTCTCGGCGGCGTAGAACAAGCAAGCCCGGCAGCACAGCAGCGTCGCAAATGAATCGAAAGTCGCCGCGTGTGCCTATACTCTCCGTCACAAGCATAATCACGGAACACGAACGTATATACACGAGGCGGCCCCCGCGAGCGTTTCCGTTGCGTTCACCAATTAGATAGTAACGCGTAGATAGGCGCGTTAATCCCGGCCCGCGGTATATGGCTAAAAACGCGAATAATTAATTGCACGGCAGCGGGGATATATCATCCCACGCTTTTTCCAGTATCATTGTACGCTTGCTAGCGTACGCTGGCCGGTCGGTGTGTATCGGTTACGCGATGGATAAAGAAAATATAGGGACAGCTCTTGAAGCTGGGAAAATTTATTGCCGTCTCTCTCTCTTTCTCTCTTTCTCCTATGATTTTTTAAAGGGCTCGCTGGAAAAGTCTAGCGCGTACGAAGAGAAATGGGAAGAGGCTCTCGCGGAGGATAGAGAATGCACCGGTGCAGCGTCCAGGCCTGGTACCAATAATGATGGTAACAATGTTGACCTCGTAGGTCGGCGGACACACCCTTGCAATATGCTCGTATCTGCTCTCTCCTCTCTCTCTCTTTTTCTCGCTTGATCTTCGGTTCTTTCTCGTTCCGACTGCCCATCCTCGTTTCGCTCATTCTCGTTCTCCCAGGCTGGAGAACCTCGCTTCTATAATAAGACGTATTCTACGGTACATCGTCTGGTACCTGCGCGTGTACCTGATTCCATGATTGGCCGGTACCCCGCAATCTGCCTCATACGTGATCTATCCGAGTTTCTTTCTCCTTTTGCGCCTCCGTCCGCTGCATCCGCCGCGTCCTTTTTTTTTCTCTCTTCTCGCTTCTTCCCTTCTATCTTCCTCTATTTCCTCCTTTTCACTCTCTCGAATCTTGTCTACTGCTCTCCTTATCTTTCCGCGAAACCGAGTGATCTGCGAGATCACTCCCGATGAAAGGGAAAACGAGGAACGGCTACCAACCGGCGGCACCAGTGACGACGACTGCCGAGCAATTTTCTACGCATAAATTACGCTGCGATGACGACCCACCGAGGAATTAATAAGCGCGCCGAGCGGATCTTCGTGCGGAAGAAAAATTACTGTGTAGAGCGCTCTTTTCTTTCACTGCGATTAGAACCACTTTGTCGGCCGACATTTTCTTCGGGAGAAAGAGATTTTCACTGGTTTGCTGGATGTAGCTCGACCGTGAGAGGAAAATCGAATTTTATCGTTGTTTGAAGGACGTGAGTGATGGAGTTGTGCTTTTCATAGATTCTGGATGAATTTATTGTGTATACGTCTTTAATATATCGTGTATGAACTAATCGTGTACGCATATAATTGAATTGATCATGTCTGAAATTAGAGATGTTAATAATTTGAACACTTTGATAATTCAGTAACACAAACATTTCTATAAAATCCAAATCTGAGACACTGAACAGATTTGTCTACGGGGTTTGAAAGGAGTTCTATTTCAGAATCACAAAATCTAACCGTTCCAATTATCGTTTCGAAATAAAAGTTAAATATCCATGAAAACAATTTTACAGCCAGCGAGAACGTTCCAGTATACGAAGAAGTAGAAACTGGGGAACATGAAAAATCGCGCGAGGGTTGATACGTATCAGGCAAGGTTCCAGTTCTTCCAGAAACAATTCCGCGGGGAAACGGTCTCGCGGAGAGGCTCTTCTTTTCTTTCATCTGCGCCGAAGGCCGGGATAACCCAATTTAAAGTTGCGAGGATCCGACTATCGCGGAGGCATTTTAATAGAGGCCCACGCGAGCCGGAAATTGCGGTGATTCTTTGCAGCTCCCGTTGACCCTGAAGAGAGAGAGAGAGAGAGAAAGAGGGAATCCTCCGCAGTGATTGGTCACGCAACGGAGGTGTTGAGTTACATCAAATATCCAAGGTCCCTTGAATTCTTAAATTCCAATTAACCGCGGGGAACGCCGCGAAATCTCATGGAAAGATGCTGCCCACGGGAACGACGGCCGCCGTAGCGCTTTTAATAGCGATCCTTCGCTGCTGCATGATTGCCGTCGATGTTCATAGTGACCGCACAAGAGCAACACGGCGTTTTGTGCAGTCGAAAGCCTTTGCGCATTCGGACGCATTGAACTCTGCCCACGTAAGTCCCACGTGTGCACACGGTAGTAGAGAACCATACACTGGTTAATAACGGCGTTCGACTACTATTTATCTTCTAGTGAAACTTCATCCCAGATCGAGCCGATTGTTCCTTTATTTTTGCAGTACGGGGTCGAAGGTCGTGCGAAGAGCATGGTAATTTTCTCAGGCTTCATAATACCGTTTTCCATACGATGTTAAATCGATTTTGGGAAAAGCGAATCTATCAGGATGAAAGTAGAATCTTCAAGCTTTAAAATGAACATAGTTAGAATACGATACCATTATTTTTTATAAAGTTATAACAATTTGAGTGTTGACTATTTTCAGAATCAACGATCCCTCAATTTTGCATACCATATGTCTCTAGCATTTGTGCCTGATTCTTTTATGAAATCGTTTTAGAGGAAAATGAATGCAACCATTTTTCATGAAGTTAGAGCAATTTGAATGTCAACAATTTTGGAAACAGCGAATCTATCAGGATGAAAGTAGAATCTTGAAGCTTTAAAATGAACATAGTTAGAATACGGTACCATTATTTTTTATAAAGTTATAATAATTTGAGTGCTGACTATTTCAGAATCAACGATCCCTCAATTTTGCATACCATATGTATCTAGCATTTGTGCTTGATTCTTTTATGAAATCGTTTTAGAGGAAAATGAATGCAACCATTTGTATCTATAGCATCATTTGTGCTTGATTCTTTTATGAAATCGTTTTAGAGGAAAATGAATGCAACCATTTTTCACGAAGTTAGAGGAATTTGAATGTCAACAATTTTCCATCGAAGATTCACTGGTCCCCCAATTTTGCGGACCATTGAATCACTAACATTTATTTACAGTCGAAAGACTTCTCTTTGATCGATCACTATACATAGAAGACAGCCGCAGCACTGTTGCAAATTTCACCCGCTGATTACAAGTTCTCTCCACCGATGATCACGTTAATTGGTCGTTCGCGCGAGCGTTTTTATCCAAATCGGAATCAAACGAAACTTTCTTTATTTTATCACGAGTTTCACCGGAATGCGTAACGAATCCCGAGGTTCATTTAAATCGACCCGAGCATTTCGCTGCGCGGGATCGCAATAAAATCTGTACTCGACCGATTATTCTTGCAGTCCTGGCGCGTCTTGCGGGCCCGGGTACGAAATTCGCAGTATCTAGTCGTTTCCGCGGTTCCCATAAAAAGAGCAATTAAATAAAGTACAGCCACGACGTATAGTGTCCAACGGCAGTAATTCGTGAGCGGGGAAAACGGAGAGGCAGCGGCCCGGTGGCAATAATTTTTCCGGCGGTTTTGTTTTCGAGGGTAGCTTCGTTTATTGGCCGCAACGGAACCTTTCCGGTAATTACCGGGGGCCGAGAGCTGCTCGATAAAACCGCTCTCTGCTATTTGTACCTTAATAGCCGGATAGATAGACGGACCGGATCGTTATTAATCGCCGTTAATTGCTATGAATAATCGAACGTAGAGAAGAATAAAGGAGAAATACTGTGGAGGGCGAGATGATCCCGGACGGGTTATAATTATCTGGACGTTTCGTCGTCCAATTAGAGGTACTCTTATTTCCGAGTCTGTTTCTAACGAATATAAACTTTTCCCGGAAGATTATCAAATATTTTCTCTACTGAGATTTTGCACAGATATTTATCTGAAGTACACGTGGGATTTTATTTATTTTTTTTATGGAGTATTGTTAGGAATTCTTTTCAGAGAATTCTCTTCACACGTATTTACTGATATGCGAAGTACACGCGTGATTTTATTATTTTTTTTTTATAGAGTATTGTTAGGAATTCTTTTCAGAGAATTCTCTTCACACATATTTACTGATATGCAAAGTACACGCGTGATTTTATTTAATTTTTTTTATGTAGTATTGTTAGGAATTCTTTTCAGAGAATTCTCTTCACACATATTTACTGATATGCGAAATACACGCGTGATTTTATTTTTTTTTTTATGGAGTATTGTTAGGAATTCTTTTCAGAGAATTCTCTTTACACATTTTTACTGATATGCAAAGTACACGCGTGATTTTATTTATTTTTTTTTATGGAGTATTATTAGGAATTCTTTTCAGAGAATTCTACATATTTACTGATATGCGAAGTACACGCGTGATTTTATTTAATTTTTTTTATGTAGTATTGTTAGGAATTCTTTTCAGAGAATTCTCTTCACACATATTTATTAATATGCGAAGTACACGCGTGATTTTTTTCGAATGAAAATATTCAAAATTGCACACGTTATTTATTTTACTAGACCCGGAGAAAGACCCTGTGGAACATTCGTTTTCGTTGGGAGGCGACTGGTCCATCGATCACCGCCGGTAACGTTGTCGATAATCATTTGAAAATAGCGAGAGGAATGACAGTGGGCGAGCTGTGTTAACGCCGCAGACTGCTTGCTTTCCAGCCGCTAATGAAACCGCGTTACAAAGGTGATAATTGCATGGCCCGTTGCGTGTGTTTACGACGCCTCGTATCGAGGAAGTCGGGGCCCACGGCTCCGACGATAATTAACCGGCTCCGAGAGCTTAGAGACGACGCTTGGCGAGCGAATCAAGCTCCGCTTTGGCATCTTCTCGATCCTCCCCCTCGATCTTTCTGCCAGGACGTTTTTCCGGAACCGTAATTGTTCAGACATCCTTCGTGGACGAAGAAATTCTTTCAATTCCCGCCATGACGATTTCAATCTCTCCACGAAGCTACACTGTAAAAAGGGAGAGTAACTTCACGCTGCAAAGGGTTGACCCTTAAAAGCGAAATGTGGAACATTATTCGACTTTTCTAATGCTCCCAGCAATAATACGTAAGAAATGTATAAAGCTATTACTTCTTCTTATTTATTTATTTATTTATTAATGGTTTATTTTTTTAACGTGGTCGCATTAACATCTAGGTCATTAGCGACCACATGTTTTATTACTTCTTCTTGTTCCAACCTGTAAAAGAAACAGCTTGCGCTAATATGGAAGCATGTATGTCCGTTACACGAGGAACAGTATCGCTTCTCGAACATTATTATGATGCGCTGGCAACGCCCCTATTTTGTCTTAGGACAAAACAGTTGATCGACGTCGACTCGGGCTCCAAGGGCAAATATAAAAACCGCGGACAACCAGGCCTTCGTTTGAATAAACCGTTTGGAAAAGGTCAGTTAGCGCCCACACTCGAAAGAGTACAGACGAATAAAGAGTATTTTTACATCTAAACGATTTGATCTCTCCTGAGAAACCCTTCCACTCTACAAAACCATCATTCGTCCGGTCTTTTACGTTGCTTTCAGTGGTCGTTTGAGGAAGATTGAATAAGAGAATTTTCGAAAACCCGAGCCGCGACGGTGTCAAACAGGAACGAGACCGATTCGACGCCGATCCGAGGATCTCGGATACTATCGGGCGACCGAAGTGAAAGTTTGTTTCGAGAGACGAACGAGATCCGAAGGAAACAACGGCGCGAGACAAAGCCTCGATGGTGGTGAGGAAGAGTGAAGGAGAAAAGGAGGATCGAAGATAGTAGAGAGTGCGAAAGAGACAAGAAAAGAGCTGCGACGGTGGCGGCTGACGGTTCAGCTGGGCTCTGCTCAGCTCGTTTTCTAGCCGGTCGTGCGATTCGCGGTACAAACGTATCGCGATCGCAATTAAGCCGAGCGCTCTCTTTTAACGCGCGAAGCGATAGCGTCGATTTCCCTCGGTGCGTCTCTCGCGCCGGCGGCACCCGGCCGCAATTAACGCCGTTGCACCAACGCGCGCTTCGCCTCAACAATTTGAATACGCGAAAGTGTCACCGCGCGATAGATCGTTCTGCGTCGCCATCGAGATCCAATTAACCGAGTCGATCGTCCGGTTCCAGGGTCCTCCGCAGCTGCCCAACCGATCGCTATCGCGTTCGAGCACCGCTAAGGGACCAAAGTCGATACAAATTGCCAGCTGATTCCGCACTCGAGAAGATCGGCCCCGAAGCTTTTATTCGAGGGCGAAAAACGAACCGGAACAACGGAAACTCGCGATAGAATCATGGCGTTGTTAAACGCTATCACGCCTATCCAGTTTATCGCCGTGCTGCCAGCACGCGAGCGCACGCCGCTCCTCGGGAGACAAGATAATAGAAACGAGGATTTAACGACGGTACGTGCATCGGTGCTCGTGTCGGTAAATTTTGTTCACAGAAATGTTGGTTTGAA
This sequence comes from Lasioglossum morio, assembly GCA_916610235.2. Taxonomy (NCBI): domain Eukaryota; kingdom Metazoa; phylum Arthropoda; class Insecta; order Hymenoptera; family Halictidae; genus Lasioglossum; species Lasioglossum morio. The sequence goes on from OU744323.1 coordinate 4,044,885, forward strand.
ATGGCTGTTACGAGTCGAACATTTCACGCGCACCATCCTAATCAAATGATAGACGACCAGCGAGCTTTACCAAAACGAAAATTTTATACGGTTGATGTACGTAGTAGCAGACAACCTTATATATAATGAAATTTATAAAAGTAGAAAATTGAAAATAACAACAGAATTGTAAAATTACGATCGCCAACGAATTAGAAAAAGAAGACAGATCGAAACGAACGCGCCCGTGACAAACACGTCTGTCAACGTCAACGATTGTTTATAATAAATACGGCTATTCCTTACAATTTCAAAATGAAGATCGAACTCGGCTCGGATCCTGTTAAACTCGAAAGATCCGCGCTACAATAAATAATCGGTGACCCGAGGGTAAATCGACTCAAGGAAGTATTTTATTTCGCTCGTCGCTTCCGTAAGTTGCAATGGCGGATTTGTCGCTCTTCCTGCATCCTCGACGGAACATCTTCGACGGAACATCCTCGACGCGTCGGTTCAATCGGATATCCGAGTTAAGCCCGAGAAAGTCAGCGCGCGTTCTAACCGGGCCGTGTGAATCTTCTTTGTTACGCGCACATGCGTGACCGATTCCGAGGCCAGAGTCCCTCGAAACCGCTGATTACCGGTTCGAAATCGTTGATCTCCAGTATAAATCGCCGCCTCGAATTTCTTTCGCAGTACTTTCAGCCTGATACTCTGTTCCACACTTTTTTTTAAGGTCTTTTCGAAGAAACCAGAAGATTATGTGCTTCTTATCGATCTGTTTCGCACATGTCTGCTAGTTACTCGCAGGATACAATATCGATTTCTTTTCAAGCTAGAACGCTTAACCTTTAAGGGACGATTCACCCTTTTTTCTTACCCATTCGATCGACTATTTGACGTTAGCATTATTATGTGAACGATTTCGTGGTTTTTGATGTTTCTTCGTAACTATCGTTAATTCTAGATAGCGAGCAATAATCTGTGGACGTTTTCGAGTTTCTGATATCGCTTCATAACTATCGTTAATTCTAGATTGCGAGCAATAATGGATGGAAGTGTATCGCGCGTAATAATCAGACGTCGTTCCACCAATTTCAGAACTGTATCAGGGTCATCACGGGGCACCGCGGCTCCGAAGGGTTGAAATTGTATCACCGTAATAAATTTTAATCTTCTTCGATTACTTCAACTGATTAGGAGAAATGAGTGTTCTGCTAAACAGTGGATTCATCAATTAGTGGAATGCCAAAAGGTTAAAGCAGTCCCCAGCATAATAAATTCTAACCTTCTAGTTTCAGTCTTTCACTAATTAAAATACAGTAAAAATTTCGATTACCTGAACTGATCAGAAAGAAACATGGGTGTTCAGCTAATAGCTTTGCTGCTAGGTCACGTTGCCAGATGAAGTCCTCGCTGATCTATGCAATAAATTACACAGAGTGTAAGGGCATCTGTCCCATTTAATACTAGATTGCCCAAGGAAGTCATTTTCTGCTTTTTAATTTCAATTAGAAAAACAATTATGTATATAATGACACAATTTCTTAGAATTTTGTGAATTTTTGTACAACATATAAATGCGTTTATTAATAATTGTAGTTACCTCGCCCCTCCTTCATTTCCGGTATATATATGTGTGTTATACCTATATTGCCCAAAAGCAGTCATTTTGACTGCTTGAGAAATTTTAAATAATCAAATGACTCTTATTATTGAATTAAGTAAATTTCTTATATGACCAGTTCGGCTCTGTATTGAAATAACAGTTTTCATTTTTTTTCGATTACCGTCACATGATAACATACAAGTACATGATCAATTGTCGATTTGGCCGTATACTTGATAAGTTGCAGTTGCTTAATAAGCTAAAGTAGTACTTGTTATTCGAATCTTTATGCAGTGATACTTGTTCTAACAAATTTTTTTTATTCTTAATATTTACTAATAACTTGTTATATAACTGTAAATAATATAAAAAATATTAAAAATTAATTTTAAACAAATTTCTTTACACATTAGTTATTCTTTCACAATGCAGTCATTTTTACTGCTTTTGGGCAATATAAGTATATACTAAGTTTCAATCTTTCTAGTGTTAAAGAAGCAATCAAAAACCTCCAATTTGTGGTAATTTTTGGCACTCCATCGAACCGATTACGCAAGGACCAAGCTCCTCCACTCGTTTCCCTTTGTCGGCGCCGGTTTGCGACTCGACAAACGGCAGAGATCTCCGGTGGACGTCGAAGAAAGAAGCGTAGGAGTCGGTGAAGGAGACAGAGACGCGTTGCGACACCCTCCCGTGGTCTACATTCGTCCCGATAGTTCAAGAGTGCAGATCGCTCTCGCGTTCTCTCTCTCTCTCCGTCTCTCGAATCCTCGATGGTTTCCCTCCGTTTCACAGTCTGCTCGGTCGGCCTATCTCTAAAACGAGATATAGTTTAGATCGTTACGCGCCGTGGCTTTCACTTTTCCTGCCTCTCGAACACCCACTCTCCAGAGCGACGTGCTGCGGCTGTGGGAGAGAACCAACCGCGATCCGCGGCCGCTGCAATTGCAACCGCACTGTACCGCCATTGCATTGCGCTGCACCGCGCCGCCAGAGAGCTGTCTCTGCACTCCCAAGCCGACCTCACTCTCTTATTTATTTCTCCTCTTTGTTCGCCACCTCTCAGGTAGCAGATTCTCAACTTTAACTGCCTTCCGCTCGCTCGTACCCAGCCGCGATTACATAGGAAACGCTGATCGATTCGGCAAAAGCTCTGTCCATTGTAATTTCAAATCGAACGACAAGTTGCAACTTGAACTAACAGCTTTTCGCCTCGAAGCGAAATTTTGTCTTGCTCCATGAATCATTCATTGGGCATGGATGTCCTATCTGCAGCAGCGGACTGGAAGTGGACCTGATTCACCTGGAGTTACATCAACTTTATTCAACAACAATTCAAATAGAATTGTCTCTGATAATATAAATCCTGCTAAAGCTCTAAGTGCATTTCTTTCGTCCTACCTTCTTGCTTCTAATAGCAACAATTTCGTGGTATTCGATCATCGATCTATCAAATGTTACAAGGATTTCGATTCACCCCTTTCGACTTCCAGCTTCCGATAGTTCCGATAGTCCAAAAGCTCTGTCCATTGCAATTTCAAATCGAACGACAAGTTGCAACTTGAACTAACAGCTTTTCGCCTCGAAGCGAAATTTTGTCTTGCTCCATGAATCATTCATTGCGCATGGTTGTCCTATCTGCAGCAACTAGAAGTGGACCTGATTCACCTGGAGTTACATCAACTGTGGATTCAACACCAATTCAAATAGAATTGTCTCTGATAATATAAATCCTGCTAAAGCTCTAAGTGCATTTCTTTCGTCCTACCTTCTTGCTTCTAATAGCAACAATTTCGTGGTATTCGATCATCGATCTATCAAATGTTTCAAGGATTTCGATTCACCCCTTTCGACTTCCAGGTTTCGATAGTTCCGATAGTCCAAAAGCTCTGTCCATTGCAATTTCAAATCGAATGACAAGTTGCAACTTGAACTAACAGCTTTTCGCCTCGAAGCGAAATTTTGTCTTGCTCCATGAATCATTCATTGCGCATGGTTGTCCTATCTGCAGCAACTAGAAGTGGACCTGATTCACCTGAAGTTACATCAACTGTGGATTCGACAATAATTCAAATAGATATAGTTTTCTAATAATTCAATCTTTTGCATCCAGTTAAATATATTAATGGTCGAAGCATACACTTATTAACATGTTATGTTAATTTCACACACAAAATCAGTGCTAATTTTCTACCAATTTTTGGTAATACAATGCTTGAAATGTGATGATGAATACTTAAAATTTGAATTTCGCGACGAATATGGATTCTTGGGTTCTTGATCCTTGACATACGATTGGCTAGTGAGATTTACGATATTCTTTTGTTTGCCATCCTGACTTTGCCAGTTACAGTTCAGTGCAGTTCTAACCGGCTTAGTGACTAGTAACATTCCATTGAATTTGATTTCATTCTGTTCTTTTTTCACAATTAGCATGTATGTATAAACAGCTAATTTTCATAACTATTAAATAGTCAGTTTAATGAATATCAAATTTTATTACTTTAATTTTCACAGACGCGGACTTTTCTTGAAAATGGTTCAAAACAGAACCGAAACGTCGAAATTATAATTCTGCAAAATTGCTCATTTTTGTATTTGTGATCGCATCTGTAGCGTCGATATCATATAGAGCATATACAAAATTTACGATCGTTAAAAGTAGAGAATAAATTCAAATAGAATTGTCTCTGATAATATAAATCCTACTAAAGCCTTAGTGCATACTGTCTTGCTTCTAATAGCAACAATTTCGTGGTACTCGATCATCGATCTATCAAATGTTACAAGGATTTCGATTCACCTCTTTCGACTTCAAGCTTTCGATAGTCATTGGCTGCTTCGATATGCTTATGTCACGTTCGCGGAATGGCGTTAGAAGGTGTGCTAAACTTAGTTTCTCATTGTCTCGAATCAAGGAAAGGTCATCGTTCAGATTTCATTGTTTCTTTCACTGTAGAGATGAATCAGTCGAATGTACATGAAATCAAAAATACTTTTCAAACCGAATCGTGTAAAGCACGGTACTAGACATGAAATGTTAGTAAAAATTTAAAAGAGATCGTTACGTACCAAGCATTCTGTTGAAAAAAAAAAAACGAAATCGCAGCCGCGCGAAATGGCGTCGACAGTAGCGGATGAGCGCGTCCGACCTCCAATTGTCACCGTTGGTTTCTATTCCCGTCGCGGTAACATTGTCCAGGTGTATTGTAACTGCGTCGACCTCGACCTCGGCCGGCCTGTCGACTCTTGCGAAGGTACGATTCGAGAGTAAATAATATCGACTGGGTTCTCGTTGGATACGGGCGGTGTGCCCGCCGTCCTTGACCCACTGATCCCGTCCAAGGCGGATGTTGAATTTAAGATCGCGCCTCGAAACGGAGACGATGATATTTTAATTACCGTCTCGCTCGAATAATTGCGCCATTAATTCTCCGAGCCTCTCCTCCTCCGGGGAAAGTTTACCGGCTCTCTCTGCTTCCTGCATCTTGAGCGGGCACGATGCGCCCAGGGATCTATATCCGGCTGTCTCCTGCGAGGGAGGAAGATTTTATAGATTCACCCGTTAACTGTACTGTTATTCAGAATTAGCCCAGTAAATTCTAAACGAATGTTGCGAGCACGTTCAGCCTGAACAGAATTAAAGTTTTAATTGTTAATTTTAATTAATTTAATTTTCAATTGCAAGACACAGGGACCAAGTAGAAATTTCACTGTTCCTTAAATAATTACTGAAATTGTTTTAATCTTGATCCATGAAATGATGGAATAATCAGAGTATGTAAACGTAAACAATATCAAAGGAAAAGAATCGTAAAGCGAGACAAAGGAGGAACAGAGGGACAAAAAGTCGGACAACGTCGGAGGCAGATTTTAATATTGTTTTGCTCGAAGAAGTTGCTGTGTGCAATTTCTACGGATTTATCTTTCTCTTTGCAAGTGTTCCCGGTCCTGAGAGGATTAAAAGTCGTCAGAGAGTGAACCGAGGAAGACCAAGAGACGGATAAAGAGTTGGCGAGGGTGTAGCAGAGGGAGCAAAACAGGCAGCAACAGGCTTAAGTGTCGCCTTAACGAGCCGGGAAACGGAAACCCGTCCCGGAACAGATCCGGGAACAGGTTTTCTCGCGGACGTAATCAAAATGGCGACGACGCATCTGCATACTAAATCGTTCGGACACATGGCGCGGCGACGCGGAATCAATTGTGCGTGCTCGGAGCTGTATCGTAACGCGTTCGCGAATAGTTTCACGTTGACAAAAAAAAAATAAAAAAATACCAGCGAAAGAATTTCGCGATAAACACATGTCCGTCGTCTGACCTTGTTTCCAAGGTACGCGTTCCTCCAGTTCGACGATACGATCGGAGAACTATGCCGGGAGATTCCACAGTCGCTGGTTTGCTCTCTGAAATAGACCTCGACGCTCGCCTAATTGCTGCGACCGCTCTGCAAACTGTCCTTCTCGGAAACACTGATCAGCAGCGAATGTGTAGAAAAAGATCGGGATTATTTTTAACACTTTTAACGCGACTTCTTTCTTGATTCATTCAACGTACAGTCTTTTGTCACGAATAGACATTTAGGCGAATCAAAATACAACGCATTGAATTTCCTAATCTCAAAAATTATTCATCGTATTTAATTTTATAACGCGTTAAAAGACAGCGCATTGAGTTTGCAAATCCGTTGAATTTGGAACGCGTAGAGATTTCAGCGTATCGAATTTTACAACGCGTCTAAATAAACATATTGGGATGACCACGCAGAAATTTCAGTGCATTGAGTTTGCTACACGTAGAAATTTCAGAGCATTGAGTTTGCTACGCGCAGATATTTAAGCGCATTAAATTTTACAACGCATTGAGTTTGCAACCCGCAGAAATTTCAGCGCATTAAATTTTATAACGCGTCAAAATGCAAGGCATTGAGTTTGCTACGCGTAGAAATTTATCGCATTGAGTTTGCTATGCGCAGGAATTTTAGTGCATTAAATTTTACAACACATTGAGTTTGCTACACGTAGAAATTTATCGCATTGAGTTTGCTATGCGCAGGAATTTTAGTGCATTAAATTTTATAACTCGTCAAAATACAACGCATTGAGTTTGCTACGCGCAGACATTTCAGCGCATTAAATTTTATAACGCGTCAAAATACAAGGCATTGAGTTTTCTACGTGTAGATATTTCATCGCATTGAATTTGCTACGCGCAGACATATTAGCGCATTAAATTTTCTAACGCGTCAAAATACAACGCATTGAAGTTTCTACGCGTAGAAATTTCATCGCATTGAGTTTGCAACGCGTTAAATTTGGAAAGCGCAGTAATTTCAGCGCATCGAATTGCACAACGCGTCAAAATTAAACGTATTGACCGTACTGCACAAATCACCTCGCAAGCACACCGTCCGCAAACTTTCCGAGTGCATCCGGTGCATCGATGCACCGCGCGTCGCGCAGATCGTAAATTTTCCTTGTGCGGTTCGCAAATGGCGATTTCTGTTGGTTCCGGTTCTTTCTTCAGCTTTCGAGAGAGGCCCGGAGGAAAAGGGATCTAGAAAGTCGATCGCGACAGCGGCGATCGATCGCCAGTACCCGGTCCGATCTTCCAACGGAGAAATTTTCCAAGCGTTGCATCGTGCTGTCCTGCGATGCAACAGTTGGCTTTTCAATTGCAAGTGCAACGAATTAATCCGGAGCGTCGTGAACGACGTGCCAGGAATATCGTGCGAGAATTTACCCGTTAACTACCAGGAAGCTATTAACAGAATTTTCATTACTTATGCTGTATCAAAAGCAAGCTTAAAAATCATCTTTTATGCAATAATCCCAAACGTAGGTATTGATTCTTAGGTTCTTGATCCTTGACATACGATTGGCTAGTGAGATTTACGATATTCTTTTGTTTTCCGTCCTGACTTTGCCAGTTACAGTTCAGTACAGTTCTAACCGTCTTATCGACTAGTAACCATTTCATTTATTTTGATTTCATTTTGTTTTTTGTCACAATTAGCAAGTATGTATAAATACCTATTTTTCACAGCTACTTTTTAGTCAGCTTAATGAATAACAAATTTGATTACTTTAATTTTCACAGACGCGGACTTTTCTTGAAAATGGTTCAAAACAGAACCGAAACGTCGAAATTATAATTCTGCAAAATTGCTAATTTTTGTATTTGTGATCGAACTAATATCATATAGAGCATATACAAAATTTACGATCGTTAAAAATAGAGAATAAATTCAAATAGAATTGTCTCTGATAATATAAATCCTACTAAAGCCTTAGTGCATTCCGTCCTACTGTCTTTCTTCTAATAGCAACAATTTCGTGGTATTCGATTCTTGATAGTGGTTCAAAGCTGAACCGAAACGTTGAAATTATAATACTGCAAAATTGCTAATTTTTGTATCTGTGATCGAACCTCTAGCGCCGATAACATATAGTGCATATACAAAATTTACGATCGTTAAAATTGGAGAAGAGTAGGTATTAACTCTTTGTATAATACTTCTTCAAATTGTATCGTGTTTAATGCGAAGACTGGTTTCAGGCAAAGTCAGTTTCAGGAAAACCCCCCTGGGTTTGTCGCTAGTTTTCCATAGTCTTCGTCCATTGCACCCTCAAGTGCTAGTTTAATTTTCCCAGGAGGTAAAGCATCGCACTGCCAAGACGCACAAGACCAACCCACGACGTTCTTTCATTGAAATTTTCTCACAATCGCGAGAAACGTCACGTCGCGACGCGTCCCGTTACCGAACCCGGTAGCGATTCGATGGATCGATATGGAAACGCGGCTCGCATCCTCCGGATTCCGGGTTTAATCGCGCGGAAATTACGTCCGCGGGGAATCGCGAGCAATCGCCGTGAAAACGTTGAGAAACGATCGAACACCGGGGCGCCAGAGGCCACCGGGAAATGCACAGCTATCTCATTTGCAAAAATATCGCGTATGTTTGTGTAACGCGCTCATTACACTTAGGTACATGTTCCATTTAGGAATATATCCGCTCTCGTGGAATTCTTACGGGCTGGAATGTTGCCCCCGGCTGTGGCAAAAGTGTTCTCGCAGAACAGATATGGTTTAATGTTTGTGTAATAAAAGATAAATAAATGAAAAATTAATTATTCTCGGACGTTTATCGCGGAAAGATCCGTATCGGCGAGCTGCAAATCATATTCGCAGTATTGCTTCATTTTCCGATTTTTAACAATAACGCCGAACGAAGTTTTTTAATTAACGTGATCTAGGGACCATTTACATTTGTATTGTAAATTTCATCTCTATTGTATACTGTTTTTCATTTAAATCTAAAACAACAGGCGGTCGTGAATACATCAGAAGAGATACTCTCAGATGAAAGAGTAAAAGAAATAAAATTTTATGAAGATCTAAAATATTAAAATAATCATCTATTGGATATGGGTGTAAATGAATGTACACTGGTATTTTTAAAGTAAAAGTTAGTCTTTACTTCACGATGATGCATATGATTTACATGAGATGCTTAGTTTCGACTGACTGTATGAAAAGAAAGAATCGCTGGAACACCCAGAAAGGAAACCAGAGTCCCTTCGTATCTCCAAACTGTTTAGGTTAGGCCCCCACAGTTCGGCTCTTGAAAGAAAATATACTTCTGAGAAGGTTCCATCGATACTTCGTAATCTCTGTTTAAGAATACGATTCTGAGATCGTTGATTCATTTTTGTAACTTGTTGATAATCCAACACCATCTGAATAATAACTGAAGGTGGGACCTTACAGATCAGCTGCGTGCTTTAAAACGATAATAATACTGTAGACTGTAATTTTCGTTCTCCAAGAAAAATGCCTCCATTCTTTCATTCCTGTAATTCTTTCCCTTTTAATATCCGCAAGAAGATAGATAACGCGACATCGAGCCAAGAGACCGTGATACGACACAGAAGTCGTATATCGGCAGATTTCTTGACGCCGCGCCGCGCACATAATTCGCCTTCTTCCCGACAGCCTCTTCGTCCCGTGCTCTCTCGAGCCGCAATAACGTTCGCCCATCACTCGTTTTTCATCGTTCTTCTTCCTTCAGGATTTCTCTCGGATCCTGCCGAACAGGAAACCCGTCCTCTTCCCCGGATGTCCGCGAGTCTTCGTCGTACCTTTTGCAACTTTTTACCTGCAGGATTCTTTAGAGGGTTTTTTTTGTTGCTGACACCGGAACTGACCCGCTTCCTTGACATTCAATCTGCTGGAACCATCTGGAAAGTGGTGAGAGATATTTTCTGATCGGAGTTTAGTTTGCTTTATTCGTGGCGGTGTTTGTGGCCTACAGGATGATCGATAAAAGTAGGTATTTTATTAATTGTTGAAGAATTTGGACATTAGTTTATTTAAAACTGTATAGGATTTAATAGCTACTTCCAATCTATCTCGCACATGATTTAGAATGAATAAAAATTTATTTTCCTCTTTAAAGTCCATTATCAGTCATTATGGACATTCTAAATACTGCTATCATTTTTATACAGTCAATGTATCAGCTACTTTTATACCAGAACAGTATTTTTCAATTCAATGTTCTTATTGTTTCATCTGCTCATTCAGAACACTCATACGGAATAATTAAATAATTAAAAAACGAAACCAATTTCGATTCTGCTCCAGTAGCTTGTAAATGAATCTAATTCGCAAGAATCTCTTTACGTGTTCCTCCGAAAATAAAAGAACCGTCCCTGTTCTTTTTTTCCGCCGAGAAGAACAGCAAAAGAACTGTACCACGAGATAATCAAGTAACGCGAATCGATAGTACAAAGTACGGCCGGAGGGCTCGATAGCAGTTGTCCCGAAGAAAGGGGTTGAAAGCTCACAGCTGTGGCGTCGCGGTGCAGAAGTGGGTCGGGCATTATCGGATCTGAGCCCCGATAATTAAACGTAATTAAATCGCAACGCGGTCCGGATTAATCGGCGGCTGGAAATGAGAGTTCTCTCTGCGTTTTGCAGTTGGAAACGAAATTTCCGTTGGACTTTCTTCTTCCGTCGATCAATAGATCCTCTCTTTACTTTTCTGGGAACAGAAAACGAGAAGATCCGATAGCGTATCCTCGCATTGTTTGCATTTCTCGCGTTCCGGTTTCGGCGTGTTCGTTCTTGTCTCGTTCCGCTCGTCTCCGGGGATTGTTTAGCCGCGTTAACGCGTCCTCGTGCAAGCCGACGGGATTTTATTCGGCCGCCTTTGATGCGCCTCTCTCGAGTCCATTGTGCGCTCGACCTCGTTGCGCGCAGGTGGAAAACCAACTTCCACCTATTTGCAAGGCGGTGAGTCGCGCTCCCGTGTGCACAATTTTGCGAGAGCACGTTTAACGGAACATTCGCTCACGGAATGTCGATACACTGATCTCATTCGCAATCGAACGCCTACCAACAACAGTCTCTTCACAGCTGATTCTTAAACAATCCTACCTGAACGGCTGTATCTAAAATCAATCAGAAGAACCAATAGTATTCATTAAAACTATCGTGTACTAAAAACGACCGACATATATTTATATAACAAGAGTGCATTTATTCAGATTTTGTAGTATCGTAATTGTAAGGAGTTGACACGGAATTGATACTCGACACGACGTAATGTTTCGTCAATCACTCGTAGAGCACTGTCGTTTTTATTTTAACAAAATCATAACGTAGAACATTAATTTTGTAAAACATTAACGCGACGTAAATCAATAAAAACATATATAACATGTAAATCAATAAAAACATATATATAACACACTCATATTCAGTCATATGACATGCATACTTATATATCATTCTTACAATTCATTCTTACATAATATACATAAGTATTACACTTCAATGAAGAAGTATATCAATCCCTGTCCAGCTGTACTATTTTACAACTACAATAGAGTATTCACTAGGCTTCAGGACATTCGCAACATTGTTTATCTTTCAACATATTTTTGAAGATACATATTTCTCTCACACTGTGACAGCGATGCATTGAATTCAATTATCGATAATTCGGGGTGAAAATACGAAACAAAATACAGGAAAACTGTTTTATAATTTTTAAATCGTATCACTACCATCTCCTTAGGAATGACTACTTGAAAAGAGAATGCTGAAGTTCCGTTCTACTCGAAGATCGTGCTGATACACTCTCAGTTAGCGAAATCCCAGATTCCCAAACTCCGAGTGGCAAATTATGAGCCTAATCGAAATCCTCTGGGTTGCGCGCGGGTCCGCAACAGCCGGAACAAAGGGGCAGTAATTCGAACAATGCGAACGCGATGCAATTGTTAAATTTCTCGGGTGGCTCGTCGCGTTACACCGAACCCGGAGCCAACCGAAAGGGCTTAATACGGCATACGAGGAAAGTTCCGATCCAGCGGAGCCTCTGGTAATTACAGAGCGCCGGATCGATACCCGATCGGTTTCAGTATTCATTCCCGTTCGACAATACGCTTCAGCCTGCAACAATGCACGTCAGAGTCTAACAACAGGTAGCGATCGCATCCCGCGGCACGAAACTTTCTCCGATGATAGCCGCTGCGGAAAACGAGCGATATTCCGCGCTCCACCGTCGAAGATGGTGATTATCCGCCGGCAGAGAGAAAGGGATAATTGTTTCGAGGATTCCGCGAGGAGCCGGCGACGAACGGCGCGCCGGAAATAGCGAAAGGCAGATACGCAACACTGCAGAATCCTCGTTAGCCGAGTCGTTGAACCCCGGGATAAGTAATTGAATTTCGTAGCTGTGTTATGATGCTGCTTCCGTCTGGAAGGGGCGTGGCTTGCCCCGAGTAGGCGTGGCGTTCTAGCTCTTGAGTGTGACGGAGCTTGAGCCGCGCCCGACAGTGCGGTTTTTGTATTTGTCTAAATGAAAATAATGTTTCAAGATGGCAGAGTGTCGTGAATGGGTGTGATTTTCCAAGATAGATTATTTATTGTATTTTCTGTGCGCGGAGTACCATGAGTAGGCGTGGTTCTGTGGCTCTTGATTGTAAAAAAAAGCCCACAAAAACGAGATACATGAAACAGAAAGAGGAAAGAACAACACTGATCTTGCTGTGCTTGTGAAAAATGGAATGCAAAATGAAAAACAAATATCTTTTTCCTGCAGCCACACGTAATGTTTTCTATAAATATAAATAAGAAAGTGTCCTAACAATTTCGAGAGCATTGGCTGTCCAGTTGTTTAAAGAAGAAATTCCGAACGTATACGTCTAAAGACGTTATCAATGTTCGATAATTTGCAATTCGAATAATGAACGGGAGCTGTCGATAGCAGTGGCGTGTTCCGTGAGGGTGCTAATCGCGCGGCGCGGAATCCGAAGCGGGTCAAACCGTCAGAGAATGCGAGCATTTCGAGAGCCGGGCATACCGGCTATCGATACATCGAATCGCTGTTTGAATTGCACGTGTCCGCGTTACGCGTGTCCATTGCGAAGACGCGCTGCACGCTAATTAATTAAATTCTGCGGTCCGTGTGACGACGCGTTACGTTACGTTAGGTTCCATCGAGGGAAACTGTAGCAGCAACACAAAGAGAAAAAAAGAACGAAGAAGAGGTTCCGCGGCGTCGCAATTTGTTATTCCGCAACGTTGCTCGCGCAAAGGAAAAACTCGCGGCCATGTAATCGTCCCGTTGGAGCACGACGCAGACGTCCCACGGCTGTGACGTCAGTAATTAAATAGCTCGACGTAATTGAAATTACCCGACGGCCGTTTCTGTATCCAGTTTCGCGCGACCAAAGACAATGGGACCGAGGGAGAGACAACACTGTCCCGATTTCCAGGATGCCGCTTCCGACTCGGAATCGCAGTGTCCACGAGCAGAGGAAATGGCCGAGTCGCATTTGCTTCCTTCGCGGTCGCCATAATCACCGTGTGGTAATTCAACCTCGAATTGTTTCGAATCGCTCGCACTTTCGAACTTTCCGCTTTTGTGTCCGTTTCCTGCGTTCTTTTAATCGTCTCTTTCTGAGGCAGTGGCGCACCCAGGATTTAATCTTGAGGGGGACGAGTTGAACAAAATGACCTTTTTTCTTTTTTAGCAAAAATATCTGTCTACGGTAGCCACAAATATTTACTTATATATTTAGGGAAAAGTTGTTCAATATGTTTAGTTTTATATATAACATATCCAAATATCATCGAAATCGGACAGGAAGCAGCTATTCTACGGTTTAGCTAATTTTCCAGTGTTTCGTTTCTTTTTTCTTGGGGGAGACTTGGCCCCCTGGCTCCCCCTCCCCTTGGGTGCGCCACTGTTCTGAGGGAAAGAAAAATTGTGTGCCCTCGCTGCAATTAACATAGTATAGGGTTAAAGTACGAATGCTGTGTGTGTATTGTATGTATGTACGTGTGTGTATTAACAGGCAACCCTATGTGTAGTTAAATTTATAAAAAATAGAGAATCGGAACAGAAGAATTCTAAAATTGTAATTGCCAACGAATTGTAAAAAGAAGATCAGATCGATTTTTTTTTCCTCTTCTCTCTCTGTCCATATACTGTTCCTATTAATCATATGCTCGTATTATAATATCTGTATTTCTACAAGAAACCTATTCTGTTTTGTAATCTTCATACTCTGTATTGTATGTAGTGTATTTCTGTTTTGTAATTATGTTGTAATAAATCTCATATGAGATTTTCTATAATAAAATGAAAAAAGATCAGATCGAAACGAGCTCCCGCGACAAACACGTCTGTCAACGATTGGTTATCCGTGTGTCTTGTTTTACAAATAAATACGTCTTATTCCTTACAATAGGAAGATGGTTTTCGGTTGCTTATTGTTTCGGCAGTTTTTACGGAGGACTATTACGAGAATGGAATCTGAAGGAATCCGTGCTTTAATATTAATTATGCGAGTGCACGTAAGAGTCTGATAACACGAGATCCCATAGTTCAATAGGAAAAATATCCTGAAGCAGCTATAGTATAGGAGCTTTATTTAAATAGATGTTTTTCGTTTCACGGTTTGTTACAATCTGAATACAAATGTTTAATACAAACGAACGTCAGTCGTTAATAACAAATCGATCGCCGGCTCGTAACAACGACCAGCAGCACACGATCAGCTGGTCACCGACGATCGATCGGCACCAACACATATAAATATTAAAATCTATCTAATACCTACAATAGTTTGAAGACACGTTTTCGAACTGGACACTCTTAAGTTCGATGAAAGCTTCGTAGAAATGTATGCATGTCCGCATTCCGCGAGGAGGGCAGTATCATAAAGTCCGAGCGAGGAGGGTGAAACTCACCCTGAGATAAACTGTTGCTCTCGAAGGGTTGGCTCGGGTTATGGACCTTCCAAGGACGGCCACCTAGTTTCGTAAGTAGTTACGGAAGACCGGAGACCGGCCACGTGGGCGGAGCTTGCCGACCTGAGATCACTGACGCTTTCTCCTTTCTCCCTTTTCCGAGCACGGCAATAATTCCGCGATAAGCCTAAATTCTGTCTGCTTCCTGCCACGGATCGAGCGCACGAAAAAGAGAGAGAAAAAGGAGAAAAAAAAATCAATCCGAACCAGGCGACTTTCGCGCCGGCCGAAATACAGGGTGTCCCAGTATCGACGGTGCGGCAACCGTGGAGGGGGTGATTCGACGCGAGAAAGTAAATCGAATATGTGCAAGTGATATTTTTCATTTGGTGGCTGGGCTTGTTTTTACATGGAGAATCTCTGGCAATGCAGTAGCAGTAACGAGTGTACAGAAAAATTGTCCGAGTTGAATTCGTGTTAACACTTTACCGACCGGAAGCCTATTAACCCTTTGCACTCGGAGCTATTTTAACTGGAAAATTAAACATTTCTTCCGATCTACAATATTTCCATACCTTATGATTTTTGCAATTTGATGGATATGAAATTGGTACATTACCTTATACATTACCTAAATGTTTAGTAATTGATTAGATACCGATATATTTAATAATGTAAACAATATTTTGAAGAATGGTACAGCAATTTTTAGTGGTGCCTCAGAGGGGACAGCCGAGTGCTAAGGGTTAAAGGGATTTTCAATAATTCTGCTGTACCAAAAAAAAGCATAGAAATGTTCTTTGACATTGCAATCTTAAATTACAATAACTTCCCTATAAATCGGGAAGCTAAAAACTATTAGACGATGTTATTGAGGGTGACTTAGTTCATACTAAATGCTAAATGAAAATTTAGCCACGTACCATAGATTTTTCAAAAATATGCAATAATCACCGGTCGGTAATGTGTTAAATTCGTTCCTGTGTAGGAACGACTGTGTCGAACAGCCCGAAGCAACCGTTGCGGACAACGGTTCGGTTTCGGGGGAGGAGAAAACGGAAAAAGGCGAGGAGACACGCAACGTTCGGTTTAATGGCGGGCCCAGCCGCATCGGTGATGAGCCACGAAACAATACGGCCAAAGAAAGTCCGTTTCGGGCCCGTCTTCCGGGCAAGTTTTTGCCAGGCCCGAGAATATTCTTCGGTCCGTTTCAGAATTTCAAATATCCCGCGGACACAAGCCGCCGGAAAAAACGGCCTGGCCAGCCGCATTTCTCTCGATTGTCTTCCGCAAATCGTCTCCGCACGACAAAAACTTGTGAGAATCGGCCTTTCCGTACGGAGAAAAACGGTGGGAGAGAGAGAAAGAGAGTCGAGCCTCGGACTCGACAAGAAACCCGATCGACTGGTTCTTCCGTTTGTTTTTATCCTCGCGGCGACTGCTTTCCGAAAGGCGGGCCGTTCGCTTGAATTTTAATAGGACCCTTTGGGCCTGCTCGTTCCCAGTAGACGATCGCAGGGATCAAGGAACCCTTCGAGGATCTAGGACAGGCGCTGCCGCTGCCTCTGAGGGCAACGGTTTGGGAAAATTGTATGGGAGAGTGGAGGAATTCTCTGTTCTGCGAATGAGAGTTGGAAAGAGGCGTGGCCACGTTGCTCTTAATTTTGGAGGAGTCGGAGCAGTGGCTAAATGATTTCTGTATACTAATACGCAGTCTGAATTGTTTATTTTCCTAAAATTGTACTCTAAGAATTTTTCTCTTTTTTAATCAGGGCCCAGTGGCGCATCCAGTAGGGGGGGGGGCAGGGGACCAAGTCCCTCCTCCCCCCAAGAAAAAGAAAACAATACACTGAAAAATTAGCTAAACCGTAGAATAGCTCCTTCCTCTCCGATTTCGATCATTTTTGGATATGTTATATGTAAAACTAAACATTTTCAACAACTTTTCCCTATATATATATATTTGCTAAAAAAAAGGGTCATTTTGTTCAACTTGTCCCCCCCTCCCAAGATTAAATCCTGGGTGCGCCACTGTCAGGACCAAATAGAATTTTAATCTTAAATGATTCAACGGAGATCTAGATTTCAATGATGATACACAGGATGACTACTGGGGGCTAGAGCTTGCTTTTTAAACTAGGCGTGGCCTCGTGGTTGCGAACATCAGCTGCCTGAGCTGTTTTTAAGGATTGCTCCAGGTGACAGTTCCCATCGCAAAAGAAACGCTAGTTTCCCGCAAGTTCAACACGTCTCACCGATCGCCGAGATTCGTGGCAAGTTACCTCCGAAGAAAAAAGAAGAAGGCGTCGGCTAACTTGCCCCCGTCGACGTCGCTCGAAAAGTTAGCGGATCCCGCGGGACGCTTGGCTTCCGATGATAACCAGGTTACGGAAATCCCGAGCAATTAGGAGACGCTCGCTGGATTTCAGTTTTCCTCGAAGCTTCGCCGGGATTATCGGTCCCGTTTCAAGTTCCCTGGGAGTTTGACAACCTTACGTGCCGCGAAAGGTAACTGCGTTCGGGGGACCGACCATCGCCGAACCAACTTCGCAACTTTCGCGGAGCCCTCTAACCCTCCCCCGTGCAATACCGGGGACCTCGTCGTCGTCGCGGAGACGTCGAAAAGAGGAAAGTTTTCATCGGAGGAATTACGGAATTTCGAGCGGACGTGCTCAAGCCTGCTGCAATCTTTAATCGACAACCAGCCTTCCCAGAATCCCGTTCACTTTATTCGATTCTTTCGTCGTGGCGCGTTCAAAGTTTCGACGCGAGACCCATCGACACCGACTCAGATTTCACGAAAAGTAACCCACACTTTTCTCAACGATCATTTCATTTCATCGTCGAATGGAAATGGGAGCTGATTCAATTTTAACACTAGAAAGACTGAAACTTAGTATATACCTATATTGCCCAAAAATTACTGCATTGTGAAAGGATAACTAATGTGTAAAGAAATTTGTTTAACCCTCATCCACACGACGAGGTACCAGGGTACCTATTTCAAATTCGTATAAAATTCGAATAAACAATTACCCGTGTGGATGAGGGTTAAAATTAATTTTTAATATTTTTTATATTATTTACAGTCATTCTTACATGAATTTAGGGCGCAAAAGAAATAAAATAAACAACTTGTTAGAACAAGTATCACTGCACAAAGATTCGAATAACAAGTACTACTTTAGCCTGTTGAGCAACTGCAACTTATCAAGTATACGGCCAAATCGACAATTTATCATGTACTTGTATGTTATGATGTGACGGTAATCGAAAAAAAAAATGAAAACTGTTATTTCAATACAGAACCGAACTGGTCATATAAGAAATTTACTTAATTCAATAATAAGAGTCATTTGATTATTTAAAATTTCCCAAGCAGACAAAATGGTGCAGCCAAACTGTTTTTGGGCAATATAGATATAACACACACACACACACACACACACACACACACACATATATATATATATATATACCGGAAATGAAGGAGGGGGAGTTAACTACAATTATTAATAAACGCATTTATATGTTGTACAAAAAGTCACAAAATTCTAAGAAATTGTGTCATTATATACATAATTGTTTTTCTAATTGAAGTTAAAAAGCAGTCAAAATAACTTCCTTGGGCAATCTAATGTTAATCAGGTTTCTTAATATTTAATTGCTGCAACAAAAAAGATGTTCTTCTGGCCTCTAAAAATCTTGTACGACTTTTTAGAATCTTCTAATGATTTACTCAGACCAGCACTCGTACTTTGAGCAGATTTTCCATGGTCTCAGAATATCGCCAGTCGATTTCCACGCCGCAGAAACATGGATCGTGCCGGCCTGAAAACCGGAAACGGTGTGCGCGCCGGGTGAAAATTAAGTCTCCGGAACGAGTTTCCTTTAGCAGCGCGGGAACCGGCCTTTGGCGGGTAACGTTTTAATTACTCGGCGCGAGCCGGATAGCCTCGTTCGCTTTATCGCCGATAAATCTCGCCATGTTGATATCGCGATGGAAACGTTACGACGGCCGACGCGACGCGACTCGGCGCCGCAACAAATTTCGCACGCGCGCGCGGCGCGTGTTCCAGCGATGAATTCGCGACGCAACGAGCAACACGCGGCTTCCGTTCTCCGATTGCTGCGAAACCGGGAACGCAACGCATCAGGAAAAACTGCAGCCGCCTTTCTTTTCGCGAGAGGATGCGAACTGGAGCGTTGCGCGTTACGAAGCGGGCTTTTAATTACTCCCAGCTAAGTGCTCGCGCGAAAACATTTTTCCGTTTAATTCGGACGTGACCGACGATCCTGCGGTCTTCTACGAATTGGGAATAATGGCCTGAAATGTGCATTATCGTCGGATTACTTGTGCTATCACGGAATTCTGCTTTATACAGTAGAGAATTAATGTGAACGCAAGTGAAATATTGAAAACTATCATTTATTGGTGATTAAACACAAAATCAAGTACAAAGTGGTTTATATTTTAATTGTTTTAATAGAAGATATAGTCCCCTTTAGCTTGTATATTACCTTGAACACGTTCAGGCATAGAATCAATAAGAATTTTGCATTTTTCAGCTATTAGCTTTGTTTTTGTTGTACAGTCAACTTTAAGAACTCTGGCTTCTAAATAGCCGACAGATTTTCAATGAGGTTTTACATCTGGTAAGTTTCCTTTTTTTGGCGTCATATCTATTTTCCGAAATTGTATACAATTCGTAACGTTTTAAAAGGACTAGTTCATCAGACGTACAACAAAATGGCCGCTACCATTGACATAGTCATGTTGTCAACTTTCAAGAACGAATAAGACATTAAAAATATTGTTCTGTTCACATTAATTCGCACACTGCTGTACATATCTGACAGGATTTTGTTGACTGCATTTATAATAGAAATGAATAGAAGGAATATATAATAATATGAAAACGTTATACCAGTCTAATACATTAAAATTATTAAATACCAGCTTTTAGTTACAAGCCCTCGAAGATTGATATTGTTTCTCCATAAAACCTTTTAACCCTCCATTCACCCCTATGATTGTATCAATTAGCATTAAGACCGAGTATAATGTAAATCAGACCACAAACAATATATTCCTGATACAAACGTTGCAACCCCTTTTCATCCCCTTAGGGGTTGAATTTTGTAAAATGCTGAAATAGATGTTTGATTAATTATATCAAAAAGCATTAAGACCAAGTTTCAAGCAAATCGGACCGCGAACAAAATATTCCTCATACAAACGTTGCAACCCCTTTTCACCCCCTTAAGGGTTGAATTTTGTAAAATGCTGAAATAGGTGTTTGATTAATTATATCAAACAGCATTAAGACCAAGTTTCAAGCAAATCGGACCGCGAACAAAATATTCCTCATACAAACGTTGCAACCCCTTAGGGGTTGAATTTCGAAATATCCTTTCTTGTCCCTTGTATAGATCCTAAAGCAAACCTCTGTGCAAAATTTCAGCTTTCTAGGTCCAAGGGTTTAACCTGGGCGTTTATTTAGTCAGTGAGTGAGAGAGTCAGGACTTCGTTTTTATATATATAGATTTGTACAAAACAATTTAGGCAGTTGCGCTATTTCTCTCTGGAAGTATCGAATGGAAAAACAAGTGGAACGAGGAAGAGCAACTATTGCAGCATCCGGAATGATCGTTGATTGGCAACAACGTTTCGCGCGATCGACGAACAGTTGCGCTCGGCTGTGTTAGTTCGGTCCCGGGGTTAATTGGTAATCAGAGAACCGGGTTACACAGACCGAACGAAAGAGAAACTCCGGTTCCTGGCGTTTTTCGGGAAAAGGGAGCGCAGAGCGCGCTCGAGAGTCCGGCAACTCGACTTTAATTGCTTCGTTACCCGAAATCGCTCGTGCTAACTCCGCTAGGGCAAAAAGCTCGGAAGAACCGGAGCAATGAAAAGGAAATAAGAACCGGTGAATGAAAACGTGGCCCTGAATGGAGGAAGCAAAGTAACAAGCTCGCTCGTTCCCTCGGCCGACCATGGAAATTACGCCCACCTCCATTTTCTTGAGAAACACGGCAATTGTTCTTGCGTACCACGCATCTGATGTTTCGCTCACGAATTTTCCTGCCGGTGACGATGGGCTCCAATAACCTTATGACTAGACTCCGGGTTTTATGCATTCATAACGAAAATGAGCAAGTGCGATTTAAAACGGTGAAAATATTAAAAGTCTTTAAGAGTATTAATATATTATTTTCACCACATTAAAGTTGTTAATCTATATAATAAAAATGAAATGCTGTTCGTTGGTCACGACATCACTTGAAAACGGCTGGACCGATTTGGCTAATTTTTCTTTTTGAATGTTCATAATAGTCCAAATGAGGTTTTTAGGGAAAGAAAAATTGGAAAAATTTCCCGGAAAAATGAAAAATTCAGGAAAAAATGAAAATGCTTTTTTCTATGGGATTTTTGTATGAACTCATAACCATAACTCAAGATTCAAACGATGGATATGCGTGATTCGTTTTTTGTTTTGTTCGTTATAGTCCTGGAAAAAAAATTCGAGACAATTACAAAGGAAATTTGTACAGGACAACGTCTGTCGAGTCAGCTAGTGAAGAATATAAATTTATATTTAACTCCTGCGTCTTGCAATTGATGCACGAACTTTTTGTTTTGTCTAGTGGGATAAATAAAATCGATGTAGATCGATAATACATAAAAATCATACTAAATTATGTCGAGTTTCATGCTCCAGCGTTTTTTTAACATTTTTTCGAAGCATAAATACATAAATATCCGCAGTCTACTTATGACTAGATAAAATAAAACTTATCTGGTAGCCTGTACAGATCTGAAATAAATAAAAATAGTACTACCAGCGTTTTCTCCTTGAACTTTCTGGCGTATTCTAGTTTCACGTTTTAAACTGTAAGGATTATAGGATTGTTCGAAGTATTACGCGTTCATTCTCGATCTTCCAGACACGCTATTATTCGCGCAGCTGCTATTCAGATCAATTATTCGAATTGTTTGCTTGGGATTCAAAGATCGAAGCCACCCGCGCGTGCACGATCGCTGAGTCGTACGGGATTGAGAGAGCGCCGCTCATCTTAACAGGAAATTAGTGTTTATGGACCCACATGCGCATCCTTCCAGAAGAATGATCAGGCGATTTCAGAGAATTCGAAGAAATTTTCGCAATCGTTTAAACCGGTGTTCCGAATACACAGTTATCTCTCGTTTCCTCCTCGAATTTATTCTACTCGAGGAAACCTCTATTTTCCCATGGAATGTTCCCCAGGGAACAAATCTCACTTTCAGCAAGTTCTTTGAAAAGTGCTCGGAGAAGAAGAATTAAAATTAGAGAATTACGCAGAGTCTGTAGAATAAAAGTTTCATGGAAACAAGCTGTTTCAGAACCTTTATTAAAACAGCTTCCATAATGAAATACAAACTTCAAACACGTTTCTTTAATATTGTAGTTTCCCGTTGGCGGTTGAGATTGATTAAACGTTTGATATGAAAACTACAATTATGCTGAAAGGCGGGCACGCTCGATTGCCACGTCAAGATTGTTCGCTTTAAAGAGGAACGTCTTGGGGTATCCGGTAGGCGAATCTAATAGTGGGGATCTCAGCGATTAGCCTAACTAATTACCCGCAATCGGCGTGAAACGGAATGCTCTCGAGGACAGACAGGGCAATGGCGATTATGCTCGTCAATAGGGAAGATAATGAGAGGCGTCCAGTCGATTGGATCGATTGATTAATCCGCGATTTGCCGTGCAGATTGACTGTACGTCGACGTGGCGCGAGATATCCTAGAGCCTGGTCTCGGAGAGTATCCTCAGCATCGGAGTCGCTCTCGAAAGTTCGTGCTCCTTAGCTTTCGAGCGTAACCAGTTCCTGCAGGGACGGTAGACTGTTTATAGGGTCTCCTGGTCGCAAAGATACGGCGCGCGGGCTCGTAAAATTGACGCGTGCCTGCGAAAGTGGCCCGTAAATATCCGCGCAATTCCAGCGAGCGACGCTGTCGAACTTGGGAGCCTTCGCAGGCGCAGCTCCGACGATCTTCGGCCGCTATTAATTTCCATGCGATGGCTATCGAACGGTTTTGAACGCGGCCTGCGGAATCCAAGACGGATAACGAGCACGGAGGTCGGATTTTATGGTCGCGATCGATGTGGATACACTGCCGAAACTGTGGCATTGAAATTCCCGTGCGGTAGAGATTTATCCGGTTTTGGGTATTGGCGTGTTAAAATGATTCTTCTTCTTTTAGACAGCTATTCATCAATTGTTTTACATATAAGTGGGGGTGTAAATGTTTAAAGTGACTGTGAACGTGACACTAGGGTGGTCCTTAGTTATACTTGGTGAAAATATGTTTGCGAGATTGTTTTTCACGCCTCCCCCTAAAATTGTGCCATTTCGTAAGAAAATAATTCCTGCAAAAGATAAAGTTGATCGGATAAGGGGAAGGCGTGCCACGAAAGTTTTAATATTGTTGCAGGGGCCTCTAACCGTCTGCAGAATTCTTGAGGGGTTGTGATAGGATTTTTACACTGTTAACCCGAAACACGAGATTTGAGCGAAAACGGACTTGTTAGCGGGAAGGTGGCGGACAGCAATTAGACAGGCTAATTAATGTGAAATAATCTTAATTCGTACAAAGTACACTTGAGTTGCGAGCCGTGGGATATCTATAAAGAGAACAATATTCGAATGGCCGGAGTCAAATTATTTAACCCGATACGCCACACCCAAGACTTAGGAGTTTCTATAAAATATTCCTACATATATTTTTGATGGAATTTAGTCTATGAATTTGTGAGGAAACATCGATCGAAGAAGAATCGACTGGAATCGGTGTTCGACCTTGACGTTCGACTCCGAACTTCCGCGATTATCGACGGAACGAACGACTTCGAGTGGATCCGAAGCCTCTCGGCACTGGATCGACCTTTCGGCTAGGCCGTTACGGTAAATTCCGGGACGAAAGCATCCGAGTAAGAACGGGACGAGAAATGGACAATGGAACGCGAGAGAGAGGCCGTGGACGCGAAACTTCAGAGACACGGCTGATAATGCCGGCCCATAATGGCACCCTCCCACAGCTCTTCCTCCTTAGATAAGCGCCTAAGTGACCGTGGGCCAGCACGACTTATCGTGAATTTATTGCGCGCGCCTCGACCTAATCGTATATTTGCGGTCGGGTTCACTGTATCGAATCCGGCCATTTTTCGTCGCGTATCCTTCGAGGCTTCCAGCGTTAGCTTCATTGGTATTTATTGTAGCGGAAATTGCCAAAAATCATGATCAAACATGATGAAACAATATCAAGTTGAGATTCTTCAACTCTCACGATCAGCCGAAAGCATTCGACGTCTGAATACTCTTCCTAGCCAGTGTAAACACCCCTGCACTTTCTTCAAACACGTTCAAACAATTGCATATTCCGGTCCTCGAACGATTTCGATCAACTACAAAGGTGTCGACAGCTGTCAAGAAGCATTCGAAGTCGAAATACATTTCTCAACTGACTGAGACATTGTCATCCTTTCGTCAAACATGATCAAGCTGGAGTCCTCGAAATTCAGTGTATCAAACTCGACGATTTTGTTGTATGACTAAGGATGATGGTATTTAGCAACCATCAGCAAGGAGGAAGTCCACAAGCAAACTGTTGCCTACATTTCTTTCAAACACGTTCAAACAATTGCAAATTGCGGTCCTCGAACGATTTCGATCAACTACAAAGGTATCGACAGCTGTCAAGAAGCATTCGAATTCGAAATACATTTCTCAACTGACTGAGACATTATCATCCTTTCGTCAAACATGATCAAGCTGGAGTCCTCGAAATTCAGTGTATCAAACTCGACGATTTTGTTGTATGACTAAGGATGATGGTATTTAGCAACCATCAGCAAGGAGGAAGTCCACAAGCAAACTGTTGCCTACATTTCTTTCAAACACGTTCAAACAATTGCAAATTGCGGTCCTCGAACGATTTCGATCAACTAAAAAGGTATCGACAGCTGTCAAGAAGCATTCGAATTCGAAATACATTTCTCAACTGACTGAGACATTATCATCCTTTCGTCAAACATGATCAAGCTGGAATCCTCGAAATTCATTGTATCAAATCCAACGATTTTCTACCACGTACGCTCAGCTTCGAGGCCCGTAGCGTCGCTGGGGGATCCATTTGTATGGTCAATGATGATGGTATTTAGCAACCATCAGCGAGGAGGAAGTCCACGCGCAAACTGTTGCCTGGACGTGCGGGTCTCCGCCCACGCGAGCCCGAGTGCTCTAATCGCTCTCGATTAATCCGCTTTGGAGAACACTGCTCGAGCCGTGCTCGCGGGTACGTCATTTGCCAGTCGAGCGAGATGGAGAGCGGTGGAGTCGATGGATTCTCGACTCGTTGAATTCGCGAGGCTGCATCGATCGAGTTCTAGAGCCATAGAGCACTTGGTTTCGCAATCGTGGAAAACTAATTCCGCCTGTTGCTCTGCCACGTTCTTCCTGGAAACATCTTCTCGGAAAACAGAGAGCTGTTGTAGCTCCAACGATTGCAATTACGATTCAGAGAATTGCACTGCTTTTTTTCTCTCTGTTCTCCCATGGACCGGTAATTGTCTTGCTCAATTCGGCTCGCAGGTATTCTCACGCGCGCGAGTAACAGGCAGAATCGCGTGCGTCTCGATCCCGCACGGATCGCGACTCTCGCTCGCCCGAGGTGTAGGGCCAACCGTAATTTTCTCTTTAAGCATCCCAGCTCCGCCGACCTGATACGGATACGTTTTTGCGTGAGCCGATCGATGGTAGCTCGCCCCGTTGTACTCCGATTCCGAGATTATCGTGCTCTTCATCGTCCCGAGCGCCTAATGAACGCGAATTTGCGTTTTGTTCCGCACTGCGGAGACCGGCGTGACCCCTTTCGCGTGGATTCGAGGTCGGCCGATGCGGAATGAGGTCGGGAAGGTAATTGTATGGGGATTTGCCTGGGTTCTATGGTGGAGTGAAGTAGAGCTTTCAAGAGAACCCTATTGGCTCGGAATTGGTGCTCATAGTAGCTCTACTTATGTAGGGCTTTCGCAGACAATGCATTTGCCAAGGTGGGGCCATTGAGATGAAGAATTTGACTCAACCGGTGCTTTCGCTGACATCAGATTCACTTATACAGGGCTGTTGAAGTTAATGGGCCTACCGCGGTAACACCATTGCAAGTAATGACTCTACTTACGCAGGGCTTTGACAGGCAATAGATTTACCAAGGTGGGATTGTAACAAACAAGAGTGCTACTTACAGCTTCCCGAAACAATAACTTTACTTCGACTGGATAGGGCTTTCGCACGGAAGACGCTAACACAGATAGTGCTTCCAAAATGGGTCCGGTCCGAACAAACATCCCTCCATCTCGAACAAAAAGCCAAAAGATCTCGGTTAAACCAGACAGAAACAATTTCCAGTATTTTCCAGTACCGACGCAACAGGCAGATGGCGATCCACAAAGGTGCAACGATCGCCTCGCCTCGTTCCAAGTATCGTTCCCCGTAGCATAAGAGCCGACAACGCGCTCACGCAAGCGAACGCGTGTTAGGGATCGCCGCTCGCAACAACGCTCGCCGCTTTAGCTTAGAGCTCACAGATTTACCGCCCTCGCACTTGCATTAAATCCATGTCCGACGCGTTCCCGCGATTCTTTTTTCCCGCCACCCTAACCCTCCCACTCGCCCTTTTACAGTACACCGCGCGCGCGCGACGTATAATACCCTCGCGCGAGTAGGTGTATCGCTTCGCTTCGTGTGTCCGTGCCCCCCTTCTTCCACGACAGAAAGACAGCAGAGCATGACCGTAGCTACTCGACTAGATATACCCGAGAGGGAAGGGAAGCCGGGCACACAGGCAGGCGTTACGACAACTCTTGCGGAGACCGCTTTATCGTTTTCCCTATGGCGACCGTACCGTCGCGTCGTTCCCTTCTTCTTTATCCGACACCGGACGAGTCCTTTCAGAGGAAATATCGGCGAACCGTCCTTTGTGACGGAAACTTCTTGCTTCACGGGGAAACTCTCATTGCTCCACGTTCGAACTGCGACGGACTATCTCCTCGCTGAACGGATCGACGCTGAAGTACGCGGAGTCGTCCGGTTTTTAGTTAATTCTGCTTCGGAGGGACACAGCTCAACACTTCTGGAGCATTTGTTTAATGGTAATGTACATTCGTTGGAGAATTATCTCAGCAACTCAAAACTGTTCGGATATGTAACGTTTTGCTATAAAGGATTGTAGAGGTTCCCACTCCACTTGTAATCAATCCCTACTGGATTCTATTTGATTACTTCGATTCTATTAGATCCTACTGGACTCTACTCAAGTCCTACTCATTTTCTATTGGATTCTACTGGAGCCTACTCGATTAGTACTCGATTCTATTGGACTCTACTAGGCACTACTTGATTCCTAGTTACTTTCTTCTGGATTCTACTGGAGCCTACTCAATTCTTACTCATTTTCTACTGGATTCTACTGGAGCCTGCTCGATTAGTATTCGATTCTATTGGACTCTACCAGACACTACTTGATTCCTACTTACTTTCTACTGGATCCGACTGGAGCCTACTCCATTCTTACTCATTTTCTACTGGATTCTACTGGAGCCTGCTCGATTAGTATTCGATTCTATTGGACTCTACTAGACACTACTTGATTCCTACTTACTTTCTACTGGATTCTACTGGAGCCTACTCGATTAGTACACGATTCTATTGGATTCTACTAGACACTACTTGATTCCTACTTACTTTCTTCTGGATTCTACTGGAGCTTACTCAATTCTTACTTATTTGCTATTAGATTCTACTTGATCCTACTCAATTTCTACTGGATTCTACTCGATCGTACTTGAGTCTTACATGTTTTGTACATGTTTCTGTACATGTCTCTATACATGTTTCTCTACATGTCTCTATACATGTTTTTCTACATCTCTTTATACATGTTTTTCCACATGTCTCTATACATGGTTTTCTACATGTCTCTATACATGTTTTTCTACATGTCTCTATGCATGTTTTTCTACATGTCTTTATACATGTTTTTCCACATGTCTCTATACATGTTTTTCTACATGTCTCTATACATGTTTTTCTACATGTCTCTATGCATGTTTTTCTACATGTCTTTATACATGTTTTTCCACATGTCTCTATACATGTTTTTCTACATTGTTTGTACATATTCACCAATCACAGATTGTAGCTAGAGCAACTTCCAACGCAACTCGCGCAGTTCATTCGTACCATCAACAACTCCAGCTGCATTTCAGGGCACACCGTAAAAAAGCGGAAGTCATCCAAGATTGTACGAAAGATGGAAACAGTCTGGGACCATTGTGGACGAGGGGCACGAAATGTCCATCTACTTTTATAGTCGGTCCATCTGAACTTCGCCGATCGATTAGGGTCGATATTCGTGTGACTCGACGTGCGTGGCTCCGAGAACGACAGTTCTCTTCTTCGTCGAAGTTCGCTCGTGCGGCATGGATCCCGGGAACAAACAGTTTTCCCGCGCGAGTAACCGGGAAAACCGTGGAACTTGTTGAAAGTCTGCGATGACGCCGGTTTCCGAAGTGTTTAAGGACTTCTCGTAGAGACTTCGGTCCCGAGCAGTTCCGAGCGGCGCATGCAACTTCTTGTCGATCAGCCGGAGCTCCCGGATTCTCTTTATCGTTGCTTGCGACGCTTTCCACTCGCGAATCCTGCAGCAAACTGCTTCGGAAAGGAGTCCCTCGATGTCTGTTCGACGCATAGTTTCGAACTGCGATAGCTGGCTCGGCAGAATCGAGGATTTACTCGCGCTCGAACACTTTTCTGGGATCAGCCGTCAGCAGAGTACATTTATCTAGTCGTTGTTTGTGAGAATGATTGCGGTGGACCAAGTATGACGCCGGTAAAAAATTGTTTAAGACCACTGTACACATTTATCTTCTGCGGTAGTCAATATATTATCTTAAAATGCACACACATTATGCATAAAAATTTTCAACAGTCTCTTTAAATGTACTCTTATTTTATTCAATATAGTACATTTGAAGTTGTCAATATTTCTAACGCTCACTTCACTGTTAACACTTTACCGACCGGAAGCCTATTAATAGGATTTTCAATAATTTTGCTGTAGCAAAAAAAAGCATAGAAAGTTTCTTTGAAATTGCAATCTTAAATCAAACTATTAGACGATGTTATTGAGAGTGTAAATGAAAAAGTATCTTGTTCTGTTTAGTCTTTCTTCATTTTATTGTCACTGATACCTTACAATTAATCTGTAAATTCGAAGAGGAAATAGTGTGAGCAATAACGAATTCATTAATAATTTGTATCTAGAGAACGATAACACCGCATGGATTAAACAATGTTGTTTGAATATTGCCTGTGTAATTTGGTTCGGGCAGTTACCGAAATTTGGCAGGACGGCTCTCGATCATCGCACGGTCCAGTAAATGGTCGAGGTGCATGCACGCGTGCCCCACCGCTCCGTGTAGGAGTAGAAAGTTGCTATTGTGCCGGGATCTGGTTTTATATAAATAGCTGCGCTCGCGGGTCCGATCCGTGGCTTGAATTTCCGTCGAATAATGGAATAACACGAATCGTTCCGGTCGCTCCTGCCAACTTCTCCAGCGCCACGATCGATCGTCCATCACGATGATAGTGACACATGATCAATACAGAGAGTAAAACGCATTGATTTGATTAAACGACCTGTAACAATTTATGGTTGATGTATTCGCCAATTCTTTTGGTCTTTGACTTCCTGTGGTCGTCGATTCAATTTGTGGAAGCACGATCTTCCCTTTATAGCTTCCGAAGAACAGCATAATCAGACCGCAATAATTTAATATAGTGATTCCATGAGCAAAACTTGGCAATCAGGATTTGTTTAAAAATCGATTTCGGAGTCAAAAACAATTCTTTTAGTCTTTCGTTCGACTTCCTGTGGCCTTTGATTCAATTTGTGGATCTTCCCTTTATAGCTTGCGAAGAACAGCATCGATCAGACCTTAACAATTTAAATACTGATTGCACGAGCAAAACTTGGCAATCAGGATTTTTTTAAAAATCGATTTCGGAGTCAAAAACAATTCTTTTAGTATTTCGTTCGACTTCCTGTGGTCGTTGATTCAATTAGTGGATCTTCCCTTTATAGCTTCCGAAGAACAGCATAATCAGACCGCAATAATTTAATATAGTGATTCTATGAGCAAAACTTGGCAGTCAGGATTTGTTTAAAAATCGATTTCGGAGTCAAAAACCATTCTTTTAGTCTTTCGTTTGACTTCCTGTGGTCGTTGATTCAATTTGTCGATCATCTCTTTATAGCTTCCGAAGAACAGCATCGATCAGACCTCAACAATTTAAATACTGATTGCACGAGCAAAACTTGGCAATCAGGATTTTTTTAAAAATCGATTTCGAAGTTAAAAACAATTCTTTTAGTATTTCGTTCGACTTCCTGTGGTCGTTGATTTAATTTGTGGATCTTCCCTTTATAGCTTCCGAAGAACAGCATCGATCAGACGTCAATAATTTAAATACTGATTCCACGAGCAAAACTTGGCAATCAGGATTTTGTTTAAAAATCGATTTCGGAATCAAAAACAATTGTTTTAGTCTTTCGTTCGACTTCCTGTGGTCGTTGATTCAATTAGTGGATCTTCCCTTTATAGCTTCCGAAGAACAGCATAATCAGACCGCAATAATTTAATATAGTGATTCTATGAGCAAAACTTGGCAGTCAGGATTTGTTTAAAAATCGATTTCGGAGTCAAAAACCATTCTTTTAGTCTTTCGTTTGACTTCCTGTGGTCGTTGATTCAATTTGTCGATCATCTCTTTATAGCTTCCGAAGAACAGCATCGATCAGACCTCAACAATTTAAATACTGATTGCACGAGCAAAACTTGGCAATCAGGATTTTTTTAAAAATCGATTTCGAAGTTAAAAACAATTCTTTTAGTATTTCGTTCGACTTCCTGTGGTCGTTGATTTAATTTGTGGATCTTCCCTTTATAGCTTCCGAAGAACAGCATCGATCAGACGTCAATAATTTAAATACTGATTCCACGAGCAAAACTTGGCAATCAGGATTTTGTTTAAAAATCGATTTCGGAATCAAAAACAATTGTTTTAGTCTTTCGTTCGACTTCCTATGGTCGTTGATTCAATTAGTGGATCTTCCCTTTATAGCTTCCGAAGAACAGCATCGATCAGACCTCAATAATTTAAATACTAATTCCATGAACAAAACTTGGCAATCAGAATTTTTTAAAAAATCGATTTCGGAGTCAAAAATTTGGAAAAAATTCAAAGTCGCGTGTGCTGTTAGGTAGAACCTTCACGAATTCTTTCGTGATTGATAGTGCAGCAGAACAGCAGAAATATAGAATAATTCGTTAACCCTCATCCACTCGACGTGGTACCCGGGTACCTATTTCAAATTCATTTAGAATAGTACAAAAAATTACCCGTGTGGATGAGGGTTAAAACCTTGTTGACCCTATAACTACCCTTGTGATATAGGACTCGATTTGAAACTTGCCACACAGGGTTCTAAATGGGATATACTCTTTACCAGGTGTCTGGTAATTTAGTTGAACGTTTCACAAATGCGTATACAGCGCAGAAGCAGTTTCATAGGTTGATTAATCGCGAGGGACTGAATCCGAAAAAGGAAAGATCGCGCATCGTACCGATCAGTCACTAGTAGTGTAATTGCCGATCCAACGAGCGACGGTTGGCCATGTTAGCCTGGTTTCCAGTTCTGGTAGCGATGGCCGAAGATCCACGTCCGGAAGTTTCTCGTTGTCTCTTCAGCTTTTCTGTCCGCGCGCTCAGAACTAACGGCTTGTCAACCGGTGACCCGTGGCACGAAACGAACAGCGAAGAGTCCTCGAAACGTGCAAGGCATTTCCGTGGAACGGAGTGTGTACACATACGCTGCACTACATACATATCTTGTATCCGTACACAGAGGCCGAGTAATATCGGCGAGTCGAGTGTTTTTCAAACAAGAGCGCAGAAATGGAGGCCACGCGTTGCAGAAGCTCGCGCCTTTCAAAGGATACTTCTCGAGCCGCGCTTTCGAGGCCTCCTGACCGCTACGCGCCGAGATCCTATCGATCCGTCGATCTTCAACAGAACAGACAGCTCACCCTGATCCAATTTACCTTTCCCAGCCGACATATTTCTCCGCGATCGCCTCCACGCATACTGGCTGTCCGGCAATCAATACATACACTGTAAAACTGTGATTTTTCCGAGCTCGCGGACCTCTTCTATTTTTTGTAAGGACGTCCGGAAAAATAATAAAGACTCGGATTTTAAAGAAACGTTTATTCGACAGAAGGCTTTGTTCGCGCTGCAATGATAACTCCGTTGCTTCTTTCCTGTTTCCTTTTAAATGCTTCCGCAACGTGGGTGGTTACTTCCGCAAATCAATCATATATACTTAAAATTAACCCTTTGCACTCGGAGCTATTTTAACTCGAAAAATTAACGTTTCTTCTAACCAACAATATTTCTATTCTCTATGATTTTTTAAATTTGATACATATGAAGTTGATATAATACCTCATACAATATTTAACCCTTTGTACTCGGAGGTATTTTAACTCGAAAATTAAACGTTTCTTCTGACCTACAATATTTCCATTCTTTATGATTTTTTAAATTTTATAAATATCAAATTGATATAATACCTCATACAATACTTAACCCTTTGCACTCGCAGCTATATTAACTCGAAAATTAAACGTTTCTTCTAACCAACAATATTTCCATTCTCCATGATTTTTTAAATTTGATAAATATGAAATTGATATAATACCTCATACAATACTTAACCCTTTGCACTCGCAGCTATATTAACTCGAAAATTAAACGTTTCTTCTAACCAACAATATTTCCATTCTCTATGATTTTTTAAATTTGATAAATATGAAGTTGATATAATACCTCATACAGTACTTAAATGTGTAGTAATTGGTTAGATACCGACATATCTGATAGTGTAAACAATTATTTAAATAATAGTACAGCAATTTTTAGTGGCGCTGTTATATGATGTATAACAGCTGCAAATAATGTTAGTTGATCAGCTAAGCCTTTTATCATTAATGTTAATCGTACTAAATTATTGCAACATGATTTAACACTGAACCTTCCAAGTGTAAGGAATAAGCCGTATTTATTTGTAAAACAAGACACACGGATAACCAATCGTTGACAGACGTGTTTGTCGCGGGAGCTCGTTTCGATCTGATCTTTTTTTTTATTATAGAAAATCTCATATGAGATTTATTACAACATAATTACAAAACAGAAATACACTACATACAATACAGAGTATGAAGATTACAAAACAGAATAGGTTTCTTGTAGAAATACAGATATTATAATACGAACATATGATTAATAGGAACGGTATATGGACAGAGAGAGAAGAGGAAAAAAAAATCGATCTGATCTTCTTTTTACAATTCGTTGGCAATTACAATTTTAGAATTCTTCTGTTCCGATTCTCTATTTTTTATAAATTTAACTATACATAGGGTTGTCTGTTAATACACACACGTACATACATACAATACACACACATCATTCGTACTTTTACCCTATACAAGCAAGATCGAATTTATTCCAGTTCTTCATTTATACAGAAGAGACTTCATAATTTGATGAATTGTGAAATAAGAAACCGGTCGTCGTGCACCATTTTTAAACAACCCGGAACCATCTCTCACAAATCCACTCCGTGTTTGCTCGGCGCATAATTACCTTCCCACGCTGTGTGTACATAGTTCACGTTTCCCGAAGAGGATCCACCGAGCACTCGATAAAACATAGCGACCGCAAACTGTTTCTGTGAA
This sequence comes from Lasioglossum morio, assembly GCA_916610235.2. Classification (NCBI taxonomy): domain Eukaryota; kingdom Metazoa; phylum Arthropoda; class Insecta; order Hymenoptera; family Halictidae; genus Lasioglossum; species Lasioglossum morio. The sequence continues at coordinate 4,078,641 of OU744323.1, forward strand.
TTACGGTATCAGAGAGATCATTTCCGACTAATAAGTGGAAAACAGCGGCAAACCCGCGGATAGGTCAGTGCAGCTTTTCTTGTCTTAGTGTACGCACCTAGCCAGCCGAATTGCCGGTGAAATATTCGGAACACGTATGTAGTCGAACACCGAATACGTGAGCACTGTTTATGGCGAGACAGCCGTGGGCGACTGCGGATTACACCGGAAGCGTACGTTCGCAATTAACGCGGATAAATGGACCCATATCTCTGATATCGTGCCTGGCCAATAGCATTCCGTGGTGGCTGGAGTTCCCTAATCACGGCCGAAAATCACCGAATCGTCTAATTGGATTGACGGACTGGCTAGGATTAGCCAATTCATTTTTTCTTTCGCTTGCAAGAGCCTCGACCAAATTCACGTCTATAATCAGTTGTACATATGTAATTTACATTCCGTTAGTATCAACGATACATCTAAAGTCTGTTTTATACAAATTCATTTTACAAGAGTGCATTACATGTAGACTGCGTATAAAAATTTATTCGTCAAGCGCAACAAGTACAAGTCAGATTATAATTTTTTCAAGTGTCCCCTTTACGGTTCTCTTTAAAAAGATGGACATTAGAAAATTAAGAAAAATTATTTGAAGAACACAGTGGGCTTCAACCGTAAGAGTATAGGGATGAAATTTCCACTAAAATTCATTAAAAAATTATTCGTACCTACTGATGATTATCGTAATAAATATATATTTTCGTATTAATTGTATAATAAACTCTTTAAATTTTGTTCTCTTAAAATAAAATTAAAAATCGTTCATTTGTTACTTATTTAGTAGTTCATCAGATAATTTAAATATTTCTTGAAATATTCTTCATACGAAGAATAAATGTTGAGTAGAAACGAATAAATTGTTTGAGTAGTTACTCTTATGTTTTCACTATAAGCTCCTAAAAGTTAATTTTCCACGGTGCGCTAGTTCAGCTATTATAATTTAATGGAAAAAATGTTGGCGCTTTAGTTTGCACGTCTGTGAAACCAAGAATTTTAAAGATTTTAAAAAAATTCTTTGAGAAACTCAGATGGAAAGGTCGACGAACAGAGGCGGTTGTCTCTCTAGTCGCGGTTTCAGCTCACGACAGGGCGAAACCGCTGCTCGATCGTCCAGGTAATCTGTGTTGGAAACGTGTCGTACGCTCGATTTCCCTTTCAGATCGGCGATCGTATATCTTTGCGCGACCAAACCGGCGGTGGCGCGTGATTAGAATCGTAAAATAGTCGCGAATCGCACTCGAGCAGACCGCTTAGCCCAGTTTATGGTCGCTGTTCCGAAGATTCGCGAGGAAAAACGCATGTTCGCCGAGTTCCTTTCTGAACGATTTTTTTCCCCGGTTAACTCGTCAATTAATTTCTCCCAGCAAATACAGATCCTCAAAGGATCTATACCGTCGTTCTTTCACTCTTTACGAGAACAATTTAACCTTTGTGCATTAAATACAACAGATTATTAAATTATTAGATGATTACGTCGTTCTTTCACTGTTTCAATCGTGACGAGTACAATTTAATCTTTGCACACTTTGCACAGTGGATGATTAAATTATTAGACAATTATTCTTTGGTTCTTTCACAGTTTTACACTCGACGCTATTTCCATTTCAAAGTTCAGACATTTCATTCGACTCTGAACATTTTCAATGAATTGTTCAGTGTTATACGCGTGAAATTGTGCGTATATCATACAATATAAGTTTGTAAGTTTGCTAAACGAATTATGCTATTTGAAATCTGAGATTCCACGCATCGGAGTAATCGTGAAATTAAAAGAACGTGAATAATGATGTAGGGACATAAAATCCGGGACGGTGAAACGATAGAAATTCGTTCGAACACCAGGAACAAGTTAACGATTTCTCGACACGAGCAGTGGTTGTCTCGCAGTTGCGGGCGTCTCCTTGCAACGGGGATTCGATTTCGCGGCTAGCCGACGTGTCTCTGCTCGATTTCTTCGTGGCACGAAACACGTCCGCGACTTTTCTAGCCGCGGGGAGAAGACGAATGCACTGAGACTCTGCTCGGAATTTCTCTCCGCGAATTGCGAATTCCGTTTTGCTGGCTCGGACGTGGACAAAGTTCAGCTTCTGCGGATCCACGGTAACGCGACCACCCACGGAATATATATTTCCCATGTTGATCCTGTCACGAACGGAACCAGACAGCTGCCACGTCATCCGCAAGAAAATATAACGCTGAGCGGCAGGCCTTCCGGTCTAGAACCCTATTTTACAAGCCTCGTACGAATTTTTATAAAGAGTACTGTTGCGGATAGAATTAAGAGCGTTCACTATTGTAGCGGAAAGATGGCGATATTTGGAGTTTTACGAGATTATTGCAAGTAACACCATATATTATAAGAATATTGTAATTCTCTGTTAAAGACATATAAAAACGGCGAGGCTGGTTCGAGAAAGAATGTTATTGTTATTGGAATAATTTTTTTTTTTATTAAGCTATGAAACCCTACATGGGATTATTAGCAGCATGCACATGGCTGTGCATGCTAACATTACAAGGACAATTTATAGACTAGAATTGAACAATATAATGAACATTTTTTAGTACAATATTAACACTAGAGAAATAAACAGTGGGACCTCAGGAATGTATGTATATAAAATAGGGGGCAAAGAGAGGGTCCGCACAAAAAGGAATCTATTGTATAGGGTGGAAAGTATCCCTTGTTGCAAAGTTTGCGAATCAAATTACTTCTGTTATTATCATAGATCAGACATTGTCATAATATATGATTAGGATGCTGTATCAGACAACCACGTGGACAGCTTGTGTCATCAGCAAGTTTAATCCTAAAAAGGGAGGCTCCTCAGTTGGTAGTGTCCAGATCGAAGTCTATTAACCCAGCAAATAAATTCTCTAGGGATCCTGAGGTGGTTGAACCAAGGTTTAGATCCAGAGATAATAGAAATACTAGGGAAGGGGAGCCTCAGCATAATACCTAGACGTGGCCCCCAGGATTCACTCTTGAACCTGTGCTCGCCGTAGGCAGGATAAACTCATACCCTCATACTTTACAAGTATACATCACTATTTTATTTCAAGCTTTTGCATAAATATTTTCTGTTATCTAGACCATAGAATAGAATTTTTTCAAGTCAAAATACTTGTCAAGGTAAAACATCTGGCCTTTTACCTTATCTTGCGAAAACCCAACATCTAGGTATATTGGGAAATACCTGATTCCCCTTCATTTTTATAACATGCTGTCCTCCCTTCAGGTATGAAGGTATGTACAGCCGCCCTTGTGTTTAGGGAGTCAGTTCTAATCGTGCGCCCGTCTTGTAGACACCTCCGACAACGCTTTCTTACAACTAAATATATTTCTTCCACCGTCCTCGTATATAATTATTTACACGTAACCTCTCAACAATACTTGAACACAATATGCAAGAGACTGTCTAAATGTATCCATTCCTTTCAAAAAATTGTCAGGACCAAAACCGCACATAAAATTTAAACGCGCGTGATTGCATCCTTATAATAATTAATATACATTGTACTAAAGGGTTCCCACTGACTATACCAATCGATAAAACAATGTCCACACCACTGACACGTCCAAAAAAAATCATTATTCCATCAGTAACGCAAGCACACCAGCGTCTAGCAAAAGGTTCCAGTCAAAACGCGGTTCTGTCATCGTTTCCGCAGAGATATTGCCGGTAGTTACTTATGGGACAGACTGTAGCTCGTCAAATCTGTGTTTCAAAAGGGGAAAATGAGTTTGCTCGCGAGCGTGCCGATTAAAGGCGTACGACGGGACGTTTCCACGGGAATAAATTATAGTCGAGCGGTCCGCTGCTGTCGGCGACGGGATTGGATCGGGAGCAGGGGAAAAAGCGGGGCAAAAAGGAGGATAGAGGAGGAAACGACCGAGAAAAATGGCCAAGTTCTTCGCGACTAAGGAATCCCGCCTGGCAAGGTCGGGAAACGGCCTAGCCGCTGGCTATGGCACTATTCCGCGGCGGCGGCGTTGCTCGCTGCCTCCATTTCCGCGTGTGCGCGAGCGTCTTCGAGATGATCGTCGCTTCCCGATCTATTAATCCTAAGTCTGGCGATCTATTTTCGAGCCGAGACTAACGGGACGGGAGCGTGGCATCTACTTTTAACTCTGCTTTCATCTGAGATTACAAACATTCCATTTAACAGTCCATTCGTCTAAAAGAACGGCATTGGCGAATTTTTCGTGACACGTAATTCATTTCTGCATTAAATCAGTTTTATTTCGAAGCATTGAAACAGATGTTTTATTTAGAAACATTCAGGCGTATGTTTGTATATATATATATATATATAATTTTATTTTTGATTCCCGTTAGAGTTACAATTTTTATACGTAACTCCCCTTTCTTTCGTTTCGCTTCCTTTCACACCGCTCTTAGCCTATCCTTAATCTAACTTAGCTTAATTACTATGTATTAACTTAACCTTAAACTTAACCTTACTTAATATATATGTATATGTATAAAACCTTAGACTTAAAATTAACTTATTTAATTATATATATATATATATATATATATATATATATATATATATAGAGAGAGAGAGAGAGAGAGAGAGAGAATTGTATTTACAAAAGCTTATAAGTACCTTAACCCTAATCTTACGTACTATAATATTCTAGTATATATAACCCTGTCCCCTCATTCATCCCCTAAAAAAACCCCTCTTCCTGATTCTGGACCTCCTCTTCCGGCCGCTTGACACTCTTTTCCACTTTCAAACCCTCCCCCTTTACCATCCTATATCACCTGTTATATTTTGAATCGTTGATCTTATCCCACCTCTCCTCCCTCTGTATTCTCTTCTCACTAAGTCCTCACTAGCTTCCTCTCCCTTGTCCTCTATCTTTTTTTCTGCCTCTTCTATAGTCCATCCCCTTATGTATCTTTGTATGAACTATTTCCTAATTTAGATCCGTGAAAAGTAAAACGGCCGCCGATTTTCTCGTTCCGCAAATCTCCGAACTCTTTGAGGATTCTGCTGTAACACAAGCTTCGATGCAGAACAGAAACATTGAAATTACTGCGAGAGCAATCCATTAGAAGTCAGATCGCATATGAGTTTCCAGCGCGGCGCAAAAGAAAACGCGTCGGTTTCAACGATATCTGGTTCGCTGGGGAGAGGAGGACGAAAAATAACGTGCCGTTTGAAATTGATTATCGAGCGGTGCCAGCGAAAGTCACATCGAGAGGCCGGGTAGAACGCGCGAGCGTTTACCGGCGTTTTCGAGCGGATAACACGTTCGTCGAATCGCTGCCACCCAGCCGTAGAATGCGACCCAGCTACTTCCCCAGGATTATGTAAGATTATTGGAATGCACGTGTAACCGGATAACGAAGCCGATCTAGAAACGCGGCAGCATTCATCCGGACCCCGTACGCGTTCTCGTTGTCTTTCTGCAATCGCCGTCGTCGTTGCACTCGTTTCTTCTCGCTCGCTCGCGATTCTTTCCTCGGCCCCCCGCCGCCGCTCCGTTTCGCGTTCCATTTTCACTTTGAGATCCCGTCGCGCATCCTTTTTCCGCGAAATTGTCCCCGTTCCGCGCGTGCCTCGGGTAAATTGAATACGAGCGGCTTTGCAAACAGTGTACGGAGCAATCTGGAGGATGCAGAGCCTTCTCAACGCTGCGGAAGATCGACAAAAGGGTTGCCGTAGGGGTGCGATTCCGCTGGATGCAATTTTCAATCACTTACGACGCGTGTTGCAACCCTGTTCGTCTCAATCCTGTTCAAATTTCTGATTTTTCACTACTGATACGCTCGTCACTTGAATAGTTCCTTGCTATCATAGAAATTATCTTTATTGAATTCCCCTCGGGGTTGCAATCCTTTTTCATATTTTCCTCCTTTTCCACTCACTTCGCTTTTACATTCTAGTCTTATCTCTAACTTATCTAATGTTGGTTTTGGGAAGCAGGTTATATTTTAATTAAATAAAGAAAAACAGATATTGGTTTAAAGATATTTAATGGATGTTCTCTCTACCAAAGCTAGCCTTAGACTGACTGCGTTCGGCAGCTCGTCTATACGTTTGAAAACGAAACACATTTGAATGGGATCATGTCGGCGGACTTAAAAAAGCGCGGCTCTGTCTTTGATTCGATATCTAAAGGTACCGCAAGATACAATGTTACGGACCCGCAGATGTGAGATCCGAAACGTTATATAGATATATATGGGTCCCATGGAAATCACCGACACAGACTTCTCCGACACAGTTTTCGCCGACAATATTTCACCGACAATAGCTTTGGCCGACAACGCCTTTAACCGACAACGAATTTCATCGACAACGATTTTGACCGACAACGAATTTTATCCACAACCACTTGAGACACAGTATGATAACACTGTATGATAATACATATGATAATACTGTATCATAATACTGTATGATAATACATACTGTGGTCGTCTTAAGATGTTGTGGATCAAATTCGTTGTCGGTCAAAATCGTTGTCGATCAAATTCGTTGTCGGTTAAAAGCGTTGTCGGCCAAAGCTATTGTCGGCGAAATCTGGAGTCAGTGAAACGTTGTCGGCGAAAACCGTGTCGGAGAAGTCTGTGTCGGTGATTTCCATGGGACCCATATATATATACAGCAGTCCCTGGAACCAGTGATGTCAGACGGAGGAACCTGGAGGAACTTGCCCCTCCGGCTGGGCCCCCCACTCTTACTTCTCAAACTCTTGTGAGTCTCACACAGGCAGAGTAGAGGTACGTTCATGTGTACCACGTGCGCAGTAGAAGTAAGAGTGGGGGGCCCAGCCGGAGGGGTAAGTTCCTCCAGGTTCCTCCGTCTGGCATCACTGCCTGGAACATTATTAATTTCTGTACATATATCTATATCTAACTTATCTAACTGATCTAACTTACAACTACCTTAACCTACTATAGATAGATAGATAGAGAGAGAGAGAGAGAGAGAGAGAGAGAGAGAGAGAGAGAGAGAGAGAGAGAGAGAAACAATATTTACAAAAGTCTTATTTTTTAACCTATATACAATATTTACGCTATTTGCTATTTACATCTTTTGTGTGGACTTCCGTTTCCGTTCATGCCTCTTACATTCCCATCTTCTCTTTCATGTCTTCTCTCCTTTCTTCCACTTTCCTCAACCACTCTTCCCCTCCCCCCTCATCATCCAGAACCTCACACACCCTCTCCTGCCATCCCTTCTCCTCATCTATTCATTCCGAAATTATAAAATGGTAATAATCTTCAATTATATAAACGTGTCTATGTTCTTCTTCATTGCAAAGCAGTAAGTATCGATCAAATGTTTAATAATTCTGATACGAATTAGCCAGCAGCCAAATCAACATAGACAGTCCTCTCTTGAACAGTAAATTTCACTGTCCAACTACAACTGTCTGCAAAGGCAAACTATTTCCCTGCGAACGTCAAACTGTCCCGGAAAGGAAGGCGTGATAAATAAACGGATACAGATTATTCGAGCTAACGAACGCTCGGATCTCGGTTAGTGATACTCGGTTATGTTTTCTGTGGAATTACCTAATATATCAAGATGCTTCCCACACAGAGGACACCATGGATTCTGGAAAGTTCTAGTTTAGATTACGGGCTCCGTGATCGCTTACAGCAAGAGAAATAGCGAGAGTAAGAGAGAGAGAGAGAGAGAGAGAGAGAGAGAGAGAGAGAGAGAGAGGAAGTGATAACAAGCCGGAACTTCCTCCAGCAAGGAAACTATCCATCGTAGATTGGAACAGGACTGTGTGTAGACGTGGTAAATCGCAAATGATCTCGTGTTTGTTAATGAAACCGCCCGGAGATTCACGACGGACGATCGTGGGTGGAATCTCAGCGTGGAGATTAGCTCGGGGATGACGACGCGGCGCCTGGGTCCGTTTTGACTCTTCAAAGGCTTCTGGCGGACGCAGCGTCTGCTTCTCATCCATCACGATGAGATTTCGTCACGCAAATATGCACAGGCAGCCTCTGTAATCATTGAAATTATCTTCTGGTAAAACTGTTGATCGCTACAAAAAGCGACTACGTAGACGGAAAATTATAGAATATACACCAATCCATCAAATCCACAGTCTCATTGATAATACTAATAATTTCTCTAACTACCTTCCAACACTTCTGTGTGGACACGTATTGTGAGAATGAGAAAGAAACATAACGAGTCAGAGGCAAAAATGTATGAATTGAATTTGGTTGTGTGAAATAAAAAGATGAGTGTTTTTAGCTCGTTAATTCCATTAACTGCTTAAACAACTTCAAGTCGAATTTTGATCAACAGTGACACTGAATTACTTAAAAATGATTGTCATCAAATTAATGGCATTAAAAATCAATTTATTACAGTCGGAATTAACTGGATTATTAGATTATGGTGTAATGTGAGAACATCATAATCCAGTAATTAACAATTATCCTTGATAATGCTTTTATGAATACTTATATGAAAATAAATGAAACTTGTGTGAAGCACACAACACTCCTATTTCTCTATTTTTCCTTAATAACTTTGTAATTTTTTATATTTTAATCTTATTTGTAAGCTCAACACGTCTTTATTCCTTCTTTGCTGATTTGGAACTGCCAGCTACATTTATTTTAAAACAAAACCAAAACATCACACAAACTTGTTAACAAAACACGTATTATACAAATCGATAAAAATATATATATAACGTATAAATCAATAAAAGTATATATAACGGTCAAACACAAATATTCAACATTCTTACATATTATAGTTTATCTTATTATAGTTTATATACTCACATCGCATTTGACAAGGGATTGCAGGATAACGGGGGAAATGATCAGGGTCAAGGATATATGTAGTGAGCGGGAGAAAAGATAGAAAGGTTGCAGAGTAGTTTGGGAAGTTCAGGAAAAAAAGAGAAAAGAAAGCATAAATAAACCAAAGAGAATAGCAAACAAAAAATGCAAAAATTAGGGAATGGAGAGGGAAGCAATAAGTATAGAATTAAGCAGGTTAATGATAATTAGGATAAAGGTATTCAATTATCGATCGCAACGTTTTGATAACTAGCTGTAATTTCTTATCGGCGCACAGGTTCGATCATATGTTACAAACTATATAATTTTTATAATAAATGCTTATTCCTCAGTGATAATTAGGATACTAAAAGAGTAGAACAGAGTCGGAATGTGTGAGATATAGAAATGAATGAGAGAAGATATGGAACGAATGTGTGAAATAAGATAATTGTAGATGTATAAATAGGTTAATGTAAACCAAGTCCAATTTTCTTAGCTGTAAGGCTGAAAATAAAACAATATCTATCTATACCCACATCGTTATTACTGTTGCCAAAAAGTATACACCATGTTAAGGGTGAATGGAGTTAATTTTCGCCGAAGAATCGCAAAGTACGAGTTTCTACACCCAATATTCTGTATCCAGAGTGCACGGTACCGATAATGCCTAACTCGATCGTGCTAATTCCCCGGATCCCAGTCGCGAAGCGAGATGAGGAGCCGCGAGGCAGCTCGGTCCCCATAAATCTTCATTGGCGAGGTGTCGTTAGCGCGCGCAGCGAAATAAAATGAGACGCTCGCGGATGATTAATCGAGAGGAATGGTAACGCGGTTGCATAACCCGGGAAGTGGTCTCGCGGAAGAAACGTAGCCAATGTTGTTCTCGGTTCCTCGGACAATTTTCTGCGACGCCTTCCGTCCACGATGATTCTTCCTGGACCGGAGAGATTAACGCCGGCCGACATTCATCACGCTGCGTACTGCGACGTCCGATGATGCACGATGCAAACAAACATCCCCGTCGACTGGACGTCGCCATGTTACTCGCTCGCTTTGGACAGTCGAGAGAGATATTTTCGACGGGAGCATATTGCGCAGACATTTTCAACGGCGACCTACAAAACTGTTGAACGATTAACTTCATTATGTAAACGCTATTACAACGTAAACCTTGTCACGCGCGCGTCACGGCGAAACGTAATTTCGCTAATCGAATGCGTGCGCTCGAGGCAAAACGGTCATCAGCAGATTGCGGATTTTATGCATTTAAAGCGGTGATTGTATTAAAAATATTTATGGACAGAAACGTATTAGTTTCAAGCTTAATAAGATAATACAGATAAAGTATTAATGATTTCGGCGCAACGGTTCGATCAATTAAACACGATAAAGCGATTTTATAAATTAATTTAAACTTTCAACGTTTCGATCCTTATGTGGATCATTTTCAAGAAAGAAGAAAAACTGCGTCTGAAATTATAACAGAAACGGTTATGATATAATCAGATTACAACATCTAGAGGAGATTCATTATTATGTTACTCACTTGCTTTATGAAAAATAATAAGATAATTGTAAGAAGAGAGACATTTTTATGTGTGGAAATATATTACAGTCTAGACTCGATGGGTTTATGAGAAAAGTAACTAGATTTAGTTTATAATGATGAAAACGTTAAAGAAGAAGAAATAGTGTAAGAATGTTTATAACACCGTATACATGCCATGTCATATATTTAACCGTTATATATATTTTTATTGATTTATGAGTTGTATATATGTTTTTATCGATTTATACATAGCATGTTTTGTTAACAAATGTATGTAACGTTTTGATTTTATTAAAAAATAAATATTAGAGACATTTTGAGTCTCCTCCTTACAATATACATAATAGTTAAACCTATAACATGGCATGTATACGGTGGTATAAACAATCTTACAATAGTTCTATAAAATATGTCGACTATTGTCACCAAAATTAAATAACTGTATCTGCTGTCAATTGTGTGAGAACAATGGGCATTTAAGGTTGACAGAATCGCCGAAACTTCAAATTAGAGGACGTCTGTTGTACAGATTCCGCGGATTCTTCAGTTAGTCGACGAAGAGGGAAGACTTTCGGCCCGGTCTTGCGAGAGGAATCGGAAATTCAGTTGCGCGAGAATTCGGCAGCGGTACAATGCGAATGGAAATCGCGAGAAGCCGAGTTCCAATAACCTAGAACGAACGAACCGAGGAGCCGATACGAATGAGAGAGGAAATTCCAGTCCCGCGATCTCCGGGCTTCGTATTTCCCGTTCGATGCAGCCCGTTGATACCGCGTCGAAAATATCGGCTGAACTTCGTGCCCTGGAACGCTTTAATTTCCTCCGTGCCCCCCCCCCCCTGCTAATTATTCCCGGGCTTTCTTCCGCGAGCGAGGACGTCGATCGTTATCGCGTCGCGTCGAGTTGCCTCGCTTTCGAACCTAAATTGGGTGGCCTGATGTCGTTCGGATAATGGGGATCGAGAGTTCTTCATTCGTTTGATATTTAAACGAACGTGCTATCGCGCGCTTTCCATCGGCCTTTGATTCTTTGCTGCTCCTCCGAGATTTTATTTCATCTGCACAGCCTCATGATTTCCTTGATTGTCTCGATCCCATTGTCCCTGTTGTTCCTCATAAATAATTTAAACTGATGAAAACATTAAAGTGTTTTGGAAATCAACATATCAAACATATTAACACTTTATCGACCGGAAGCCTATTAATAGGATTTTCAATAATTCTGCTGTACCAAACAAAAGCATAGAAATTTTCTTTGACATTGCAATCTTAAACTATGAATCGGGAAGTTAAAAATTATTCGACGACGTTATTGAGGGTGACTTAGTTAGTTCATACTAAATGCTAAATGAAAATTTACCCATGTACCATACATTTTTCAAAAATATGCAATAATCACCGGTCGGTAATGTGTTAACACATTCTCATAAATTTTTTGTTGCACAACTTCACCGGTGAAATGTGCAACACCATTTTCTAGAAGACAGTTTTCATGAAATCTCTGAATATGTTCACCATACTTCAATTACTAAATTTATTCATCTTTGAATATATTACATAAGACAATTTTATTTTGCACAAATATTGCACTGTTTACTCGTTAATGGAAGACAATGTAACAGGTCTGAAATTTGTTTGACATCATTACAGTCTGACAATTATAACGAGCGTGACATCATCTCCGGAGATTCTACCCAGAGTTCCTTTCGCCACTCTAATCTACCAGCCCGGTACATTCGGTTCCCACATTTGTTCTCCCCAAGCCCCATTTGTTATACTTTCACGATGACAACGTCACACACACGCACCGATCTTCTTTTTGTTTCAGGTGAGTCTACAAGCTGTCAGGTGTAAGCTAGTTTCACGCTCGAGGATCTGCCAGCATGGTGAAACGTTTCGATGGTTTGTTGTTCGGTGGATAACGAAGCTCCGGTGAAGAAGCTCGCTTCAGTCTCCTATGGTTTGATGGTGATTCGACGCGCTTATGCTCGTTGCCGGAGATTGCTCGTACGCTCGTATTTTTCACATTTAGAACACGTTCGCGTTCTACGACAAGCTGATTGCGAGCAGGTCACTTCGCTGATTTTCGCGTACTGTCTGTCGCTAAAGTTTATATATTTTTGAAGCCGAGGAAACAAAGGTTTTGCACATTTTCTGTATTGATTCAATACATTGTTGCACATGCATTATTTATCATTGTGTCAGTCGAGTTAGACAGCCTAATAAAACAATAGATGAATATATAATAGTTTCTCTTTGAACAAAATTACTGGTGTGCTACAAATACCCTTAAAGTTGGTGAATCGTAGCAAAAGAGTCTTTATATAAAAAATATATATATATAATTCGTGTAATTTGAATTATTTTTACTGGGAAAAAATAACGTACGTGCTCAAAATACACGTGGATATGTCTGCAAAATCCTAAAAGAAAAAGTTGAACAGTTCTCCAGAAAAAAATTCAGGAAAGTTGATGAAAAAAGGAGGATACCTCTGAAAGTTGGTGAATCATGGCAAAAGAGTCTTTATAAAAAATATACATAATTCGTGTAATTTTAATTATTTTTACTCGACAAAAATAACGTACGTGCTCAAAATACCCGTGGATATGTCTGCAAAATCCTAAAAGAAAAAGCTGAACAGTTCTACCGAAAAAAATTCGGGATAGTTGATGAAAAAAGGAGGATACCTCTGAAAATTAGTGAATCATGGCAAAAGAATCTTTATAAAAAATATACATAATTCGTGTAGTTTTAATTATTTTTACTCGACAAAAATAACGTACGTGCTCAAAATACCCGTGGATATGTCTGCAAAATCCTAAAAGAAAAAGCTGAACAGTTCTCCGGAAAAAAATTCAGGAAAGTTGATGAAAAAAGTAGGATACCTCTGAAAGTAGGTGAATCATGACAAAAGAGTTTTTATATAAAAAAATATACATAATTCGTGTAATTTTAATAATTTTTACTCGACAAAAATAACGTACGTGCTCAAAATACCCGTGGATATGTCTGCAAAATCCGAAAAGAAAAAGCTGAACAGTTCTCCCGAAAAAAATTCCGGAAAGTTGATGAAAAAAGGAGGATACCTCTTTAAGCGCGCGTTTGCGGAGCCGCGCCGGTAGCCGTGAACATAGGGAGGGGGTTGAAGAGTGTATATAAAAACGGTTTAATTGCACGAAATTACAGAGTGCCGGTCAAAAGGCAATTGGCCGCCGGTGCAACGCTGCGACTCGCCGTTTTTTCCGGCAATGCAGGCCGCCGATCGTAACGGACAGGAAACTGCAGAGAACGTGCACGTCCGGAAGCGTTGATGCGCTGAATGCACCGCTTCCGGTTCGGCTCTGCGCGTCCTCCGCCTCCAAGGAGAACGGAGTTGCACTGGCGTTGCACCGGTGTTGCATCGGCGTTGCAACGGCACCGACGGCCATGCAACGTACCACCTGCCTGCATGCTCGCTTGGCAGATGGCGTTAGCAGACGGTTAACTGAATCTTTTCATCCCCTTCTGTTCGCTCACCCCAGCCAGGGGTCTATCGAACGAAAACCATAAATAATTTACGCAACGAAACGGAAGAATTGTGCGACATCTTCATTTTTTCTGCGAACATTTCATCCCTAACATTCAGTTGTCCAGATGGGGTTCGTAAATGCTATACAATTTTTTGAACATGACGAAAGTTGCCCTTGCTCAGTATTCGCTGCTTCCTACTAAAATTTTGATTAATTTTTCTGCGAACATTTCATCCATAACATTCAGTTGTCCGGATGGGGTTAGTAGATGCTTTACAAATTTTTGAACATAACGGAAGTTGCACCAGCTCAGTATTCGCTGCTTCCTACTAAAATTTTGTATTCATTTTTTCTGCGAACATTTCATCCCTAACATTCAGTTGTCCAGATGGGGTTAGTAGATGCTATATAATTTTTTGAACATGACGGCAGTTGCCCTTGCTCAGTATTCGCTGCTTCCTACTAAAATTTTTATTCATTTTTTCTGCGAACATTTCATCCCTAACATTCAGTTGTCCGGATGGGGTTAGTAGATGCTTTACAAATTTTTGAACATAACGGAAGTTGCACCAGCTCAGTATTCGCTGCTTTCTACTAAAATTTTTATTCATTTTTTCTGCGTATATTTCATCCCTATCATTCAGTTGTCCGGATGGGGTTAGTAGATGCTTTACAAATTTTTGAACATAACGGAAGTTGCACCAGCTCAGTATTCGCTGCTTCCTACTAAAATTTTGTATTCATTTTTTCTGCGAACATTTCATCCCTAACATTCAGTTGTCCGGATGGGGTTCGTAGATGCTATATAATTTTTTGAACATGACGGAAGTTGCCCTTGCTCAGTATTCGCTGCTTCCTACTAAAATTTTTATTCATTTTTTCTGCGAACATTTCATCCCTCACATTCAGTTGTCCGGATGGGGTTAGTAGATGCTTTACAAATTTTTGAACATAACGGAAGTTGCCTCTGCTCAGAGTTCGCTGCTTCCTACTAAAATTTTTATGATATGTACATTTCTCTCGAATTGTGCGACGAGATTATTTCTCAGCCCTGCGTCAATTATACTATACATTAATCGGAATTGTCAATTGTTGAAATGGGGTTTCTAGAAGCCATACAAATTTTTTGAACACGATGAAAGCCAGTCGGGTTCAGTATTTGCAGCTTCCAAGTAGAATTTTAATGACGTGCACTAGAAACGTGCGACTAGATTTTTCCGCGCTGCGTTTATCGTGTTCTACTTTATCTTAAATCTTGAATTGTGGAAGTATAATTTTTTCAGGCGCTATACAATTTTGTGAACACGATGGTAGTTAACTGTCGGTATTCGCTGCTTTCAAGTAAAATTTTAATGACGTGCACATTTCTCACAGAGCAGAGGTGGAATTGCGTGATGAGATTATCTACCCTGTATCTAATATAATTACTTAACGCTTTACCGACCGGAAGCCTATTAATAGGATTTTCAATAATTCTGCTGTAGCAAAAAAAAGCATAGAAATTTTCTTTGACATTGCAATCTTAAATGAAACTATTAGACGACGTTATCGAGGGTGACTTAGTTAGTTCATACTAAATGCTAAATGAAAATTTAGCCATGTACCATACATTTTTCAAAAATATGCAATAATCACCGGTAGTGTTCCTTCTATTTCCCGCATTCCTTTCACCGATTGCTTCGAGTTTTTCTTCAAAAATATGTTTGACAACTCCCTCGCCTCTATAAATGCTGATGGTCTTCTCAAAGGCAAAACCTATTTTCGATATTATTTTAATGAAAATCGACTTCCTTGGTTTTCTCAGTTAAATTTATCCCGTTCAGCCATTGTCAGTATAAATAGGTGTAGACCTGACCACTACCATTTAGCTTCTTCCCTAGCACGCATTGGTTTCATCAATAATCCTGAGTATAGTTGTGGGGATGGAGATGAGTCGCTGAATCATGTTTTGTGGCAATGTAATTTATACAATGATGAGAGACTCTCATTGACTAATAAACTCAGTAAAATAGACTTCCAGCTTCCAATGGATGTCTCAGTAACGATAGCCAAACCTAATATTAGGGCCTGTCATTACATATTATCATTTTTTAAAGGCTGTGGCCTTAAAGTATAAGTTTCTTTTTTTTTCCTCTTCTCTCTATGTTCATATACTGTTCCTTTGAATCATATGTTAATATTATAATATCTGTTTCTCTACAAGAAACCTATTCTGTTTTGTAATCTTCATACTCTGTATTATATGTAGTGTATTTCTGTTTTGTAATTATGTTGTAATAAATCTCATATGAGATTTTCTATAACAAAAAAAAAAAAAAATCACCAGTCGGTAATGTGTTAATCCATGATTGTTGAGATTAACTGCATGCAGGTACAATTTCAATGATGTACAAAAACTTGATATTCTGGTTGAAACTGTATCGAAATAGAAAATTATTGAAAAAAGTATGGTTTATATTTGTCCGACCCTCGCAGAATTTTTATTTTGGCTGTCTGGTGGAAAGGGGGTGGGTTCGGGTATCCGGCGGCGGCCTCGCGGCAATAAACGAGCCCGGGGAGAGATTGTTTATGTATCTCACGGCGGAACGTGGCTCGCTAGTCGAGCGAGTATTGCTCTTCATATTGTACGCTGAAATTCTTTCGATATTTTTTCGAGAGAGAGAGAAAATAATATTTTTAACGGGAAATTCGATCCGAGCCAGGGTCCTCGTTATCGAGAGAGAGGATCCTCCCGCATGCGGACGATGTTTAAACAATGTCTGGGGTCCCTCGGTCAAACGGAATATCAAACCAACCGAGCCCGGTTTACACTGGGGAATGAAAACCTCGAAGTGTTGCGCGCACTTCAACCGCCCCCGGCACACTTGTATCAACCCCTAAGCGCACTGCTGGGACCGCGACAGTCCTGCTCAACTTCGTACTAATAATTGTTCCACTCGTGCTAATACGGCTGTTCGATGGTTTAGATAATTGTCGGTTATGCCGCCGAATTCCCTGCGCCGCGAAATTGATTGCAGTTTCATCGTCCGGAGAAATAAGTGGTTTAATTAGTTCCGTGAATTTCGCAAACTTTTCGATATCGTCTAGACACGAGCGATCCCCCTTTACATTGAAGGAATTAAAAGCGTGATAATAATTCGTCATGCAACTCGGCGCAAGACGGATGGAAGAACAGGGGTGTTGCAGTTTAGAAAAACGAGGAAAAATATAATGAAAAAAGGGTTTACGTCGAAGCTCGGAACTCGGCAGGTGCTCGAGAAATTAGGACCCCGGCCTCATCGACGTAATGCACTCTCTCTCTGCTTGGCGAATTTCATTTGGCTCAGTGGCGCACAAACCGTGACCCGCGCGGACACTGTTTCAAACAGGGGGGGATCGCCGCAACCCCCGCGGCCAAATAATGCCGAGAATCTGAGGGTGAAAGAAGGAGGGAGAGAGGGAGAATCTCTCCTTTCGACCGTTCTCGCTCCTCTCGCTGCAGCGAGATTTAATAAAGCGCAACAAAGTGCACGGCCGAGGCTGTTTCGCGAACGCTTAATCGCGTTAGCCACCCCCTCCCTCTGCGATTCCAGTCAATTCTTCGGACCCTAACGTCGTAGTCGTTTTTGCTTGACGTTTATGCGACGCTGCGAAATTGAATAATTTGTACTTCATACCGAATGAGCGTTCATGTTCTGTTCTATCACTCCTGAATTAAGAAATAATCTAATAAAATTACAGCTGACACGAGTAAAATAAATTCGTTCGATTGGGAAATAGAAATGTGTTTGAATTTGTACGATTTAGTTAGAACTGGACTGTGGATATTTAGCTTGATTAATTATACCAGTGACATTATGCACCCTCGTGCCGGCGCGACATTAATTAAATTGCATGAATCGAGGACTTCTTCCAATTTAGCGCACGTTTCCGTGCAAATTGGCCGGATGCGCAGGAAAAAAGTCGTGGGGAGGATGACGAATAGCTTCGAAAAATCGCATGACGCGTTTGCGCCGTCATTCGAGGGCTGAACGGGCTAAAGATGGCCGTTGTCCGAGGGGGCATCGCGTGCGAATTCGCTCTTCTCTTTCACGGACCGATAGCCAAGCGGTAGCTCGCAAACGAGATATTAATTACGAGCCGCGAACTCCATTAATTAATACGGTTGTATCCGTTTCCTGGCTTCTATTCTGCGATTCGCCGAATGGTTCCGGTGATCGTCCCTCTTTTTCCATCCCCTCCAGCATTTTTCCTGTAAAAACAACCGTGCACAGGCTCGAATTTTAATTATCGGCAAAAACCTGCAACCCTGTCTCCCTCCCCCCGTACTTTATTTATTCGCCTCACCCCGTTATGCAGGTTTCTCACGGCGAGCGGAACGCCGGGAAACAAACATAATCGGGTATGTGTAATTCGACGCGGCATTAAATTCATTGTTTCGCGTACGCGAACGATATATTACGGATATCGGCGTTATTACCGTTCCGGCGTCGCAGACCGTTCGCGAATGCGAACATTTAATGCAGTCGATTCCAATTTATTCCGTCCCCAACCACCCCTCCGATGCGACGACTTGCTCCGTTGCGATTCCACATTCTCATAGCATCCTCGGTGTCTGCCGTCCATAACTGGATCATGCTTATACATAGCGGTCCGTTGAAATGCAAAGGACAATGTATCGGATACCGTTACCTCGTCTATTCGAGGTCGGAGATCGCCGAGAAATGCGAAAATATTGCAACCACCGCACGCAGAGCTCGACGAAACCTGCAGTCGGTTTTTGAAATTTTTCACGCTGTAATTGTTTTTCTTTTTTTTATTTTCAGCATTTTGAAATTTTTCATGCTGTAATTGTTTTGTTTGTATTTTGAGCATTTTGAAACCCTACTGGGTTTATTTTGCTTTACATGAATAATATAAGTGAATACAGTCATGTGGAAAACAGGAATAATAGAATAAGAATTTTCTAATAATACAAGTGAGTATAACAGTAATGTCCGTTAGCGCTAAATACGTTGTTTATAATTTTAGAAAAAGGAGTGGATGCTAATACAAGCTTTGATATTTGGTTTTGCTATAATTGTGTCTATATTAACCCTTTACACTCGGTTGTCCCCTCTGAGGGGGAAAATATTGTTTACATTATTAATTATATCGCTATCTAATCAACTATTAAACATTTAGGTATTGTATGAGGTATTATACTAATTTCATATCCATAAAATTTTAAAAATCAAAGAGAATGGAAGTATTCTAGATCGGAAGAAGAAATTTAATTTTCCAGTTAAAATAGCTCTAAGTGCAAAGGGTTAAGGGGTAGTTGAAGGCCCATACTGAGTAGGGAATTTGTTAGTTTCCGTCTTTGTGAGTTATACAATTTCCATTGCCATATTATGTGATATCAAGGGTTTCACAACCCTGATTGCATTTACATTGGCCATCATTGATAATACCTACCCGCTCTAGTGAAGCAGCTAGGTTAGCTGTAATTGTTCTTTCTGATTCTCAATAAGTTTGTCAAATCTTCGTTGATTCACCTCGAAGATTCTTCATTCGACAGTTATAAAAACAAAAATAATACTTAATGGAAACAATTTTCCGAAACCCCACGCGATCCATTAACATCACGGAGGGTCTTCCTTATTGTCAGATCAACACTTTACAGTACTACCACACAATAAAAATTATTGCACAAGACAACCCGAAGAATAAGTTTGTCAAATCTTCGTTGATTCACCTCGAAGATTCTTCATTCAACAGTTATAAAAACAAAAATAATACTTACTGGAAACAAGGGTAGTCTGATGCTTCCCAGGCAAAAACCACGGACTATTTACTTACTGGAAACAATTTTCCGAAACCCCACGCGATCCATTAACATCACGGAGGGTCTTCCTTATTGTCAGATCAAGACTTTACAGTACTACCACACAATCAAAATTATCGCACAAGACAACCCGAAGAATAAGTTTGTCAAATCTTCGTTGATTTACCTCGAAGATTCTTCATTCGACAGTTATAAAAACAAAAATAATACTTACTGGAAACAATTTTCCGAAACCCCACGCGATCCATTAACATCACGGAGGGTCTTCCTTATTGTCAGATCAAGACTTTACAGTACTGCCATACAATCAAAATTATCGCACAAGACAACCCGAAGACTGACTCCGATAAAATTGAACTTTCACGGTGCACTGTGCCAGAATATAAAAATCGGAGAGCAATTTTGACGCTCGGGGCCATTATCGCAGTACATTAATTCCATCGTGGATTGATCGTAGTGCAGATATGGACGATTGCGCTCGTTACAGAGGATCCTAATGGGGTCCCTTTGCGTGCAAATATTTTCACAAAGGATTCCGCTCCGAGTGTTCCGCTCGCCAGTGGATGGTCCCCTCTAATTTCTGCTCGCGACGGTGAATTCAATTTGTCGGCCTCCGCGAGTATACTTTGAGACCGTCTCGGCCAATTTTCTTTTAAGAGATCCTTGGACGCGCCAACTGAGACACGGTCGCGACGCGTTTCCCGCGGTTTTCATTATTTTCCACGCGCCCGATGGATTCGCGGAACGCTCCCTCTTCCGTTGTTCGTCGCTCGGGGCGTTTTCGCGAATTTTCAGTCTCGATGAAAATGACGGGAAAACATGTATATACATATATATATATATATATATATATATATCGGGACTCGTTTCCCATTGTCAGTGTCCTCGGGCCCCAATTTTCTCTCGCTCCTGCTCCTGAAAAATCGAACGAACGTGCGACAGGGCGAGTATGACTGCAGCAGGTACGCGAAGAAATACACGACACGCGGGGATCTTGTTTTTTTTTTCTGTTCGTTGGAAACACGTACGGGGACCACGGGAACGAAAGGGTTAATAGCAGCCAGGAAACACGCGACCCATTACCGGGCTCCCTCAACTCTTCCCGTTAGCACGAAAATGGCCAGCGGTGTTCCAACAGTACGCTGGACAGTCGAGCTGATCTACGTTGCGCCGCGACCATGCTCCAACATCTGCTACTTTATTTTTGCATGCAAATTACCGGAGTTTTATCCCGACACTGGTGAATTAACTTCTCGCCGCTGAGACGGTGTTTAGAGAAATTCCGCGAAATGGAAATCATATGAACAGACACACGGAGAGGCTCACGCCTTTTTTTTATACGCGAGCGTTTTCAAGTCTTTCTACAGAATTGTTCCAGGGATAAATGAATTGGTTTAAAAATATTTCCTAGGAATTTTTAGTAGAAATGTTTATTAAAAATTTCGTAAAACGAACATTAATTGGTATAATATGGATATTCGACGATTGTTAAAAATACAGTTCAGACTACTTATTAGAAATCTTTATTGTTTAAACTTTCCATCGTATTAGGCTGCAAAATCAGAATAATATCAAGATGAAATATACTTTGCAAGAAATTAATATAATTGGTGAATTACGAAGACCGAACACGATCGTTACAAATTGATCTACATTGTAGAGGAGGGATCAGGGTACCTGTACGTAATTATTACTGGCCGGACTGATTGCGATTTTAATCAGTAGAACCTCGCAAAATGAAAACTATGCGCACAGAAATAAAACGTTTTCGTGCTGAGTCTTGTTAGCGAATTAATATAATTGATAAATTACAAAGATCGAGCGACTGATGAAAATTCTTCTACATTGTTGGAGGTTCGGGCAGCTGATTAGAAATTCGTACCACGTAGATTGTTCACGTTGTCAGCTTGTAGAGTCTTGTAAAAACGAAATGGCAAAAAAAAGCAAAACGTCTTCGTACAGGATCCTGTCAATAAATTGGCGTAATTGGTGAGTTATGGTGACCGAACGATCGTAAAAAATTGATATACATTGTAGAGGAGGGTCCAGGCGGGTGAGCGGCTCGTAATTTTCCGTGGACGGACCGTACGGGATTTTCGCTGGGAGCGTTCGTGGTCCGCTGACAAACGAGGACGTGCAATGTTCGCGCGTTCACTGTCCCGCGTTTCGCAGATTTTGATCGATTAAGAGGGCCGTGTTATTCCGCTTTCAGCGGCTCGGTCGCAGTTATCAATCAGCCGGTCGTCGTGACGTGCCGGTTCGAGGCACTCGAGAGGGAGGGACCGGTCTTTGTGGGGAACCGTCGCACAAAAATCGGACACGAAATCATGAATGTTTTCTGTCCGCTTTTCGCGGCCGTGATTCATGGCCCCGTTCGACGGAACGTACCGCTCGTAAATCAGGGAAACCTTTTTCTGCACGCGGCTCGGCCCCGAAAGCGCGTTGAATTTCACGTTGCATCGCTCCAAGAAAAGAGGACAGTCCGTTCAACCGCGATTCTAAAGCTGATTATACGGAAATGGGAATTTGTGCGTCGATTCCCGTCAGATTCGACAGATCAGGGGAATACGACTCGAATCGAGGGGAAACAGTTACCCCTCTCTCTGCCATTACCGGATCAGTCGCGTGACGTGTTAATGAAAGGAGAAGGTGGAGATAGAAACAGTTGCGCGAACACCTCTAGCGATATTCCACTGTATTTGTCGTGTAGCGAAATCTTTTTTTTTTTGGAACAATAGTGTCCGAGGAACCGTTGCCGACCGAGGATTTAACTTTTTATTAGTTTGTAGACGTAGCAAGTGTCACGTCCGGTGGTCCAGCCATTGATAGTAATTGATACAAATAATCATATATACATATATTTCTTAATTTCGTTCAATATATAATTATATAATTTGTTTTTAACGTTTCCCACGCAACATTATAAGAGAAAATATTGAACGAAATTAAGAAATATATGTATATATGATTATTTGTATCAATTACTATCAATGGCTGGACCACCGGACGTGACACAAGCCATAAAGTCCGAAAAAAACCGTCGCCAGCAGATTTTCGTCCTTTACGATACAGCACAGGGTCTTAGGCCCTAATCCTAAAAATTGCAGCGCTACCTGAGAGAGTCATTCGGAGACGCACTTCGGATGACCGGTAGGAAATTTCGAGATTTTTATTTTTTTATTACCTATGCTCCCACTCCTAACTCTGGTCAACGGTTTTCGTAACTCCGCCTTTTTTTTCACCAACGAATAGAGTCACTTGTACCATTTTTTGTGAACACCCAAGCGTAACCGATAAATAGCAAGACGGAGCGGCGAATAGCAGCATTTTTTTCAACATTCTGTATTCGACTATCAGCAATAGCAGTGTCTCAGAGAAAACGTTCACCTCGATCTAGTATTAAAATAAACTAAGTGAAATATTTGAGTATCGATTCACTCCAACCAGATACAGTCCACTAAGTATTTATTTCGCATAACAATTTCGGCACGGTGCGAGTTTAACTATCTCCGAGGTAGAAAACGCGCACACAACAAGCATTATTATTTATATTGTCTTAGAAATCACGATGTTTGCAAGCACCACAAGAAATATGAAAGTGTACGTAAGTTCATTGATGTTCGCACCTCTATCTTGTTCTACTCGGAGAGCACTATCATTTTCGGTTTCTTCGAAACACTGATAAATACTCTAGAATTAGGGGTTACGTTACCCCGGTAAGGGCTAACACTAGAAAGACTGAAACTTAGTATATACTTATATTTATTTCGCATAAGAATTTCGGCACAGTGCGAGTTTCACCATCTCCGATGTAGAAAACGCGCACACAACAGTATTTACATCTTAATTACTAGTCACCGATTTTTCTAACTTTAAAACCAAACGTAGAAGATTCAACGTGCAAAATCTGAACAAAAAATGTCGAACAATATTTTTTGTTCGAAGCTTTGCTTCCGAGTTGATAAACTTTTAAATTCGCTTCAGCGAGAAGTAGAAACAGCCAGTCACGGTCAGACACGCGGCCACTGGACGAACATTCGAACTTGTTTTTCTCAACAACGAAGCCCCGCAAAGAAAAACTGTGTTGCGTATTCTCGACTCGGTTTTCTACGTTGTTGCTACGTCGCTCGATCGTTATGTCTGTCTACGTAATCGTGTAGAATTAAACTCCGAAGTCGACTATCCGAAAGTTGTCGCGGTTCGGAGAACAGAAACCTGGATCCCGGCGAACAGTCAAGACTAAAACTGAAAATCGAGCATTGTCTGCGAGACTAATAGAGCAGAAGCGGCGCCATCGAGACGTCGTCGCATTGAGCCGCGATCGGGCGGTTTCGGGGGAGTTGTTGCGATCTGCCGCGGAAACGTCGTCGGTATACAACGCCAGATAAATTAACGCGTCGAGAGGCGAACAGAAAGGGAGGCTCTCTCGAGTGGATGCTGCCGCGAACAATGCCCGAGTTTCGCGAATCCATACCACCATTCGCCCGGCTCGAGTTTCCTTGTAATTACCTGTTTTGGTAGCGAGCAAATTGAATCGCGCATTCGCCTTTCGTGCATGTGTAAAGTTTTCTCGAGGGACCATTCTGCCGCGAGCACGGTAACGTGACAGCCACCGACTCTATTTGTCGCTTTCACCTCTCCCGCGAGCAACGTTTCTCTGTATTTCGAAGAAACGTCCATCGAGCCAGAGGTTTGAATAATTTTTATTCCCAAACGACCCGGCTCGCGGCGGCGTTACGAGATCGATCAATTATGCGAACGACGCGCCCGTTCGAGCGGACGAAATGGCTGCTCGATATTCAAAGCTCGCGCGTCCCCGGCCGCGATTCCTTCGCGCTGCCGCTAAATAAAATTACCAACCCGCGGGGTAACTCTTCTCGTCCCTTGCTCTGTCAGCTCATTTGCAACGCGTGTTCCCTCCTGTTTGACGTAATAGCTCCTCCCCAGAACATATTTCAACGGCGGCATGCCCCCCCATCCGCTCTCGCAACGACCACCTAACGCTTCCTCGCTGGCGAAGGTTTTCGCGCGGAATACGGAAAACCGTCGAAAAAGCACCGTTTTCAACGTCAATTTGCGACCGCGTCCATTTCTCCTGTTCCAACGCGCCGCCCCTGCTTACACAGGATCGAATAAATATTTCGCGGGGCAAACGCTTTGACATCCGCTCCGAATAACCAGCCTGGCTTCGAGAAAATTTACCGTGGATCCGTCTCTACAATGAACGTGACCGCAATTCTGACCTTTGATGCGCAGGCAATTCACAGCGACGGGATTGTAGAATTTGAAAGACTGGTGGGGAGAACGCGGTTGGCATTGGTAGCCCGTTTAGTGGGAAACCGGTGCTAAAGCCCCGGTGCGTGCGGTTATCGAGTTACCCTCGCTGTAATGGTTCTTCCGAAACGTTTCTCTACAAGCCTGATAACACGTTATCTGCCGAACAATCAAAAAGTAATTTCTTTCTTTGTTGTTTTTGGTGGGGCATCGAAAGTCTCGAGGACATGGATGTTCTGGAGGTACAATGGGAGACAAAAGTACAAGAAAGTCGAAATCTATCAATATATTCACAATGAAAGCCATTCATGAGTATATTTTGCATGAAAAATATAGATTAATTTAAAAGCTTTCGTTTAATTAGTAAATTTCATGTTATATTTATTTGTTTAATCGAATTGTCTTCATATTATAAAAAATTGTAAGTGACTTTTGCGATGATTGTACCCCCTGATTTGAACTTTAAGATAATAAATTTGTGATATTCAATATATATAATTACGCAATAAAAAGTTGAAAATAAATATTTAAATAAATTAAAAATACTTCAGAAAGCAATAATCATGGTTATTATTGAAAATAAACATGTGAAATTTGCGTAAAATTATGTTCTGATAATAACAAATGTCCAATGGCAATTGAAAACCTGTTCTGTATTGTATAACAAAAATATTAGTGACAATATAAAAATCGAAAATCCTTAGGCACGTAGGTTACATGTATTTAAAAAGGCTATCATATATACGCAAGCACTAATATTAGCTTCAGCCATTAACACTAGAACTACCGAGTACCAAACGCAGTTGGCATACATTGCCTTCTAATAATGACAATATGGCATTTATTTAGATTTCGTACACGGGATATTTAAATCTGTACTTCAATAGAGAAGTTTACTAAAAAAATTTCTCAACAAAAACATATTTATACTTTCAATATTTCTAATCGAAAAAAATTCGCATCAGTCATTTTGACCGGTCCGGTAGTTCTAGTGTTAACGACTTGGTTACATTAAAAGCAACATTAGATGTTTTGTCGCGTATGTGGGTTTCGCGACTGTTCCGGATCTGGACCCGCCAAATTAATCTTGGGCCAGTAGTTCAAGAAATTTGGATTAGATGAAAAACGCAAAAGGCAATAATTGATACGCGTGACAATAGATTACGTTAAAAGAAGCGTTTCGTCCCGGACCTGCTAGTGGACTCATCAGTAAGGCTGATCTAGCAGGTCCTGCCTTATACGCGCGCAGATTTGAATAATCCTAATCCGGATTTAATCGATACAATAAAGAATGACGCTCGCGGATCTAATGTAGGATGTTATTCCGCTCGCGAGGGATCTTGACTGTTGTGATCCCGGTTTGACGCGTGTCCTGATCGCTGGACAATTAACTGCCGCACTGGAAGTCTTTGGAAGTACACTCAATGATTGACAAGTACAACGGCCGGTGCGTTGTACTTGTATATTCGCGGATTTAATGATGCTTGTCCGAAAGCTAAGAAGGAACTGTCGGAGTTCGACTTCTTGTCCAAATGCGATGAAGAAAAACATATACTGATTGGTTCTGGCCGAAAGTTGTACGAACCAATCAGCAACCTCGAGAATGTTTAGACCTCCTTCTCGTAGCTCTGAAGGAGCCTTGGGAAGGAGGTGCAACAATGTAAGGTGACTCTACCCTGGACGGACGCGGCTAGTCGTTCGAAGGGACCAACTTATGGTACATTGTCCTTTAAGAAAAACTAAACATCTGGCAATGTTTTCGAATGGTCGTCGAATGACCCTACTTGACTTAATCTTCGAGGAAGATTCTTAGTCACGAACGCACCATAAATATGTCCGAAAGAACTCCACGTTTTCTGTTCCGACGGGACGGAACATTACAACATTCTTGAATTTTTGTAATCTTGTAGAAAATACATAAAGATCCGCAGTCTAATCATCGAAATATACAAGCCTCGTTTTCACCTGTTTTCGCGTGACGTGACAGCAGCGCGTATCTGCCTTAAATCTTGTGAAAACCAGCGGATTTCAGTCGTGAGTCTCGCTAAATAAATGTGCCGTGGAGGAATTTACGTCGTAGCAGTGTACGTCGATAAATTTCGAGAAGCGCAGAGCCATGAGGGAGGGAAGGGCGAAGGGTTTTGTCCATGGGAGATCCCTCGGTCGGAGGTCGGAGGAAGGCATAATAATTTATGAAGTCTTAAAGGATCCTTGTCCGGTGGAAAGAGCGAGATTCACGGTATCCGAGTCGCAATTTCGAGGACGTCGATCGCACGTGACGTCTGTCGATGCTCGTGCATCCTTGATGCCGCGTCTCTGTGCCTATCCTCGCAACGCGTCCCGGAATCCCGCGTCACAACGGTTGGCAGCTGATCGATAAACTTTTGCCCGTTGTACGCGGGATATTATGCAAACCATTTTCTTTTTTCTTCATATCGGCGCCCGACGCTGCTAGCGTATTCACGAGGGACGACGCGCGCCACGACCGGCAGCATCGGCGTCGGTACAGCGTCGCTTTTCGTTCTCCGAGGCGTCACTTCTTCGACGAGAGAGAAAGAAGAGATCGGAGCTTCCTCGCCGTGCGGAATACAAAAGGAAAACGCTCGAGAGAAATGGCGCGTGAAGACGACGCGACGTGCGCGCGAGGGAAAACTGGTGCGCGCGTGCGATCGATCGAGCGTGAACTCGTCGCCGAGTTTGGCCGGCGATAGATAGATCGGCTCGTCGGGATGATCGACGCGAGAAAAACACTACCCTGGCAGACGACGCTTAATTACTGGCCGCTGAGCTCGATTATCGTCGGCGACGATCCACCGTACAAACGAGGCCGACTGTAATCGGTGGGGGGGGGGGCGGGTCCAACGACACGTGACACGCCTCGCAGAAACGACGATGCGATCTTCGTTCGGAAGATTACGTCAATGTACAGGGTTCGGTGCTCTGTGGGACATGCTGCGATGCAATCTGGGGCCACCAAGCCACGCCTCCTCCGAGCAATTACTTGGGGAGAGAGTAGGGTGCAGAGTTTTATCTGTGAATCCGATGTCGTTTGCTTGGAAATGTCATTATGAACTACGTGGGGACATGAATTGCCTTGTGGCACTGTGATTTGACACTGTTCGAGTCAACATCTACGAAGCCACGCCCATTCAGAACGTTGTTATGTGGAAGGTTCTCTCTGGTGTTATACAATCTGAAATGTCGTCTTAGCACTACTCGGGGTTCATTAAAATGAGAAGTTATGAGACCACGGTTACTTAGAGCACCGTGTGCAGGTAGAACGATATAATCCATCTCCTGTTTCTCTAGTTATACTTGCGTGAGACGTTGTCCTCGAACAAATATGTGTAAGGCCTGTTCGGTGGAGGATTGCTCAGGATCTGTTAAAATGATTAGCTTACGAATCTATACGTGCTAGCCCTTAACGGTCCGGAAGTATTTCAAGTTTACTTCCCACCAGGTCCAGCTATTTTTCATACGAAGAGAAGCTGTAAACCATTTTTAGGTCAAGTATAGAAAAAGAAATATTTTTATTTTAGTGAAAATTTATTAATCCTTAACGGTCCAATGGCGCATATATGACCATATATTATATAGTTATATTATAGGACATAATATATTATATATATTTTTTACTGTTGTTTTGTGTTGTGTCATATGTTGACTGATACTATATTATAAGACATAACCCAGTAAGTAAAAGTGTCATGTCGCCTATATGGCGCCATTGGACCGTTAAGTGCTAGAGCATCGTGGCCACGCCCACTCAGACAACCGTACAAGTACCTATACAGATCTTTCGCTGCAGCATTATCAAAACACGCTGGACACCGTAAAATTTGCCTCGATTTAATTCATCTCGCTCAACGAACCCAACAGCGTATCGAGAAGCATGTACTCAGCGGCTGGTTATTATCGTCGAGTAGAATTGCTACGCAACAGATGTACATTCTGGTCGGCGCGCAGTCGACGTGCAGGATGTGCGCCGAAATTCGGGTATTTCCCGCGAGGTCCGCGGATTCATTCGTCCCCTGGGCGAGCCGGCACGGCGGAAGATTAATTTCACCGTGACGGATTAAAAGCCTGTCCGGTCCGGGCCTCGCTCGAATCTTGTTAATTCGAGACGGCGCGCGCGGAGCAGAGGCAGCGCAGCGCAGAGCAAAATGCCCGGACCCGCGCGGAGCGATCGGGAAAGGTCCTGCAACAGTGCGGGAGAGTTCGAGCCAGCTCGCAGCTGGTCATTGAACCCCCGTCGATTCGCCCCGCTCGCTCAGGACACCGACGCGCCAACGACAAACCGTTCCAGACGTCGTCCAACGTATCGAAAACACTACGTTCACGTACGGCGCCAGACATCGTCGTCGTCCGTCAACGCGTCCCACATTTTCCTCGAAGGAGGAGCAAGCCTTTCCACGACGAGTAATTACGGTCCTCGCGCCACCGGAAACAGGAAACGTCGCGCACAACTCGTGTTGAATCGCTCTCCTCCATCGGCAACAATATTGTTCGCAAATGGAACCCGATTTTCACCAACTCGAACCAGAACCAGTTGCGATACCGTCTCTAATTCCACCGCTTAGATCGCGGTTAACGATTCCGCTCCCGGATAATTGACATTGGAAACCTGTACAGGGTGCGCCGTTCCCGTAAACGCCGCTGTGACAATGGCCTCCAATCACGCGAATAAAAAAATGCGGGTGGT
Source organism: Lasioglossum morio (assembly GCA_916610235.2). Lineage (NCBI taxonomy): Eukaryota > Metazoa > Arthropoda > Insecta > Hymenoptera > Halictidae > Lasioglossum > Lasioglossum morio. The sequence goes on from OU744323.1 coordinate 4,108,306, forward strand.
GATGCGACTACACCGCCCATTTTCGCGTTTCGTTAAACTGAACAATTCAATTTTATCAAATGTTCTTTTTAGCTTGACCGTGAACTCTCTCGTCGATTCTCTTCTAATAAACTTACACGTACACTTGCTTCCTTCTTTATTAAAGCCGAGAACCACCAAACCACGCCCTCCCGGAGCCCCGTAGCCACACCCCTCGTCCAATCGTCTTATGTTCTTCTTTTCGACGTTATTTCAGTTGAAACTTTACCCTAAAATAGGTATGTGTAAAGATTCAGCAAAGCCGAGCCACGAAACCACGCCCACTCAAAGCGCATTATTCTGCCTCCCTCGTGTCTAATATCATTTTCGGTTAGGTAATTATTCAAGCCACGCCTACTCTAGGCTTTCAATGTATCCACGATAACAGAACAACGTTCTCAAATACATCAAAAGTTTTCAATGCTTCATATTTCACCCCCTTAATTTTCTCCACAAATTCGCAGCCCACTAATCCCCGCATTGTGGTTCTAACTTAATAACTGCATCGGGGCTAATTATCGAGCAACCCTCGTTGATACCGTTGGCCGTGTTCGAGGGCAAGGAGGATTACAGGGTTGCCAGCCGATCTACAAACCGAAAACAAGATCATATCGGGCATCTGTTCGCCGACTGGCTCCCGTCAGAGGGTTCGCGGTTGGTTCCAGGATCACGTGCGTCGAATTAAAATCGAATGACCAGCCAACAATGTGGTGAAAGCTCGCTGGCACCGCATTCACAACCACGCTGTCTGTTCACCGTTTCGTGCACATTGTTTCGTTTTTTAACAACGCCACTCGGTACGAACGCCCTCGCTGCTTGCTCTCGCCTATCCTATATCTCTCATTCGCGCTACATATTTCATCCTGCCGCTTTGTGTGCGCTTTTATCATGTTTGCGGCCCCGAATCCGCCATCCCTGCGGTGTGTTATGTCGCTGGAACTTGTTCCAAGATTATGCGACTCCTACGGGGATTCGGTGTTTGTTCTGTTGACTCGAAGTTCAAGGGATGCTCTTTTTAATTACACGGTGTGCGCGCGGAGAATCGCGGACGAGGAAACAATTCTCTTCTTTACTTCCACACCGTAAACACCGGGGTCTGCGCAGCGACAGTCGCGATAATCCACGGGGTAGCATATTAAAAGCATCCCCTGACTCTGAACCTGCCACCCTCAGCTTTGACTTTCTTATTTCGCAATTATTGAAATTATGAAGGGTAGTTTCCTGAGGAATGAGTGAATACGTCTTTTTATTCGGGAAGTGGCTAATTCGTTGTTGTGTTCTATAGAACTTCTATTTAATCCCTTGTTGTCCAATTATATGTAATTAAAATTCAAGATAGAGCCCTCAGCTTCATAACTCGCAAATTACATATAATAAATCAGCAGGGTTATTCCGCAATTATTGAAATTATCAAGGGCAGTTTCCTGAGGAAAGAGTGAATACATCTCTTTATTCGGGAAGTGGCTAATTCATTATTGTTTTTATTATTATTATTATTTATTTTAAACGGACCGAAGTCCTTTTATACAAATGTATGCAGTATTATATAATATGAATGAAAAAAATCTTAATCTTAAGTCTTAATCTAAAATTCACATAATTATGGACAGCGTGAAACTAAACAAATATAGGTACTATTAACGAATGGTACAGCGCAATTTCGTTTTGAATGCCTGTAACGTGCCATTGAAAAAATCAATATTATTATAAAATGTGTTTGAGCTAGCAATAATGCGATTTAAAAGATTTATTGTTCCATATGAAGATTTGGATTTCATTGTTTGAAATCCAGCTCTAGTTCTCAAAACAAGTTCAGGTACATAGAAATTAAATTGCCTCAGGAGTGCGGGACAATCTATATTATTATTTATCAAATTAAAGATAAAGCTCAGGTCAGGAACTGTTCTACGATCAGATAATGTTTGTTGACTGTGTTTGATATTTTAGAGTAATTATGATCAAAGATTGACATTGCATTGTCTTATATGCACAAAACCTGAGGAATTTATGCTGCACCCTCTCTATCATGATTTCATATTTCACACCTTTCTTGTGTTCTATAGAATTTTTATTGTGTTCTATGGAACTTCTATTCAATCCCTTGTTGTCCAATTATATGTAATTAAAATTGAACATAGAGCCCTCAGCTTCATAACTCGCAAATCATATATAATAAATCAGCAGGGTTATTTTTCAATTATTGAAATTATCAAGGGTAGTTTCCTGAGGAATGAGTAAATACATCTCTTTATTCGGGAAGTGGCTATATTCGTTATTGTGTTCTATAGAACTTCTATTTAACACTAGAACTACCGGATTAGTCAAAATGTCTTCCTTCTGATTTGTTATCTTAGAAATATTAAAATTATAAATACGTTTTTCTGAGAAATTTTTTTAGTGAACTGCTCTATTCATGTACATATTTAAACAAAATGGGTATGAAACCTAAATAAATGCAAGTTTGTCATTATTATAAGGCAATGTATACCAACTGCGTTTAGTGCTCGGTAGTTCTAGTGTTAATCCCTTGTTGTCCAATTATATGTAATTAAAATCGAAGATAGGACCCTCAGCTTCATAACTCGCAAATCACATATAATAAATCAGCAGGGTTATTTCGCAATTATTGAAATTATCAAGGGTAGTTTCCTGAGGAAAGAGTGAATACATCTCTTTATTCGGAAAGTGGCTATTTATTGTGTTCTATAAAACTTCTATTTAATCCCTTGTTGTCCAATTATCTGTAATTAAAATTGAAGATAGACCCCTCAGCTTCATAACTCGCTAATCACATATAATAAATCAGCGGGGTACGATATTAATTCTTGATCGGAAAGTTTCGTAACATTGACATTCTAAAAAATCGGACGTTCCGCACGCGTCAACCAAATAAAACGAGACGCTCCTCTCGCGTGGCACCGCAAACGGTTAAACCGGCTCGTGTATCGACGGCTAATTTCGCCGTAGCAACATTTCCCCGGGACACTTCGTCACTGTAAAAGGCAATTCGAGGAACGACGTGCTAGGGGATGGCGAGGCTCGTGATCCGGGGTCATTCCTTTCTCCCGCAGACCACCCCGCAATCCCCGGAACGTGGCGCAGCGTGTTAACGGCGTGGGAGGATGTCGAGAAGTCCGACACGTCGTCGACGGCGGTCAGTACAGCGTCAACTGGCCCGTGACACAAACTTGGCCGACACGGTTCCGTCGAAGCAGTGCAACAGCGAAGACGAAGCAGAGAACGAAGCGGAGAGCGAAGCAGAGCGAAACGGGGCAGCGGGCAACATTGATTTCGCATTATTTGGTGCAACAAAGACGAACCGCTATGTTGCGATTATTATCAGGAAAAAGGGGGTGGTTAGAGAAAGAGAGAGAGAGAGAGAAATAGCTGGCGAACGAATCAACTAACGAGAGTGGAAGAGAGACAGACATGGCAATAGTAGTAGTAGGAGGACGAGGAGGAGGATGAGGAGAAGGAGGAAGGTGGGAGGAGCGACCCTGTCGGAGGAGGTTGTCGGGGCACCTGGTAGCCGCCGGTCGGTCGGATGGTCGGGGCTTGCAAATACGAGGCACGTACCGGCATCGGCGAATATTCGGCAGTCGCGCGGCGAACGTCCACGGAAGCGGCCGCGAATTCGCCGCGCTTCGCGAGATTCCCGCGCGGTACTTTACACAGTGATCGTTGCGTTTCTCTTCAAAGATAATCGTTACCCTCGTTACCTATTTGTTTTGCCCTTCGAACCGTCCGGGAAAGCGGCTACCATCTCCGCGTTTTCTTCGTGATTTTTTTATTCGCGTTTTTTTTCTCCAAGAACCAATCTCCACGCGTTCCTCTCCAGGTTCCTCTTCATCATTTTCCGCAGCGTCTTCGTCATGCTCGGTTCTTGTTCATTCTCACTTCTTTATCTTCTTCGTCGATTCTCTTCACCGTCCTCTTCACGACTCTCTTCACTAGCTCCTCTCTGTGTTCTCCCCGAGCAACACTCGCAGAAGCAACTACGATCATCATCATCTTCATCATCATCTTCATCGTCCCCTTTTCGATTCTCTTCACCCAAGATCGTCATTGTTCACTAGATTCATTGTCTTCTTCTCGAGGTGCACCTTAAAAAAAAACAACCAGCTGCGATATCAATTCGTTCCGCTTCATCATCTTCGTCATCTTCTTCATTATCCTCTTCATGGTGATCGTCATTGTTCGGCCGGTTCTCCGTTTGATTTCGCAGACCCGCCCACAGAAGCAAACGACGATTCCCACGAGTTTCTCACCGTTCTCTTCATGACCACGAATGTGTCTGTTCACTCTCCGTCCACAAGTTTTACTTCCGAGCGTTCGCCAGTAGAAGTGGCCACGATTTCCGTTTTATTTCTGGAAGGAGCTTGAAAGTGGCTGCGATTTCGAGGTGTGCTCCTCTTCGTCATCGCGTTGGCCGTGGACTCTGACGGCTTTATCCCCTGGAGTCGGGCAGAGCTGTCCGTTCAGCGCAGCGAGAAAAACGCAGCACGCGCGAGTTCGCAAAGAAACGACCGCGACGGGTTTCGGGATGTGGGAGAGAACGCGCGCGAGCCGCCTGGAAGTAATGTTTTAACGTGGACGGTTCTGGCTGGTGGGAAACGATTCAACACCCGGTCCGCGGTCGACTGCGGGCCGACAGTAAAACCCGGCGAACCCCGGGGATATATCGCTCGTTAACTTTCTACGAAATCGACGCCGTTTGCCGGGACTCGCCTCTGCCCTAAATTAAATCGTACGTGATTCTTCGAGCAGCGATAAGTCAGCGGTCTCTCGGACGTTCCGATGCTAGCGTACGTAAAATATTCCGGGGTCTGATCGTTCGGTTCGATTCCCCTCGGAAAACGCATCACGCTGTAACGACTGCATAAAGCTACCGCGGGGCTGTGCTGCACCCGTGTTTCTGTATCGGATCGTTCTCCCTCTCTCTCTTTCTTTTTCTCTTGTGCATCGTATGTTCTCTCTTTCTCTTGTGCATCGTATGCTCTCTTTCTTTTCTCTTGTGCATCGTATGCTCTCTTTCACTCCCTCTCGCATCGCCGACATGAAAAATGACTCGCCGATCCGCAGCCGCCCGCTCGATTGAAACGAAGATGTCCGTTCGCGGTGGAAATACGAACCGCCCCCGATATTCCGCGAGTCCTCCACTCCGCCCCCCCCCCCCCCGTTTCCATTTTTATGGCTGGCCATGACACGTTGTTTCGTGGTCCGGTGAAATGGTGAGGAACGACACCCGCCCGACAAATCCCTCGACGGCTAACGACTGTTTATACCGACGCCCCGGTGTCAACGGGATTTAGGGTCGCTCTGCGTGATACGCGGATTCAAGGACTTCGAATCAATGGGCAAGTTTGTTCGGTGGCACTGTACTCGACGCAGTTTTGTAGGTTTCAATTAGATTATTCTATTAACTAGCGGATTTAGGGTTTCTTGAACTGACGTGCCGGGATTCCAAAGGAGGTGTAAGGTGGCTAATACGATCTTTTTAGATCACCTTCGATTTTATCGCAGATAACGTTACCAGGTTTTTATGACTGATACTCGTCGAATTGTATTATGGTTACAGCGATTAGTACTTCTTTATTTTGTTTGTTTATTTTACGTCGCTTTTTCAACTGCTATGGTTATTAAACGACAGGTACTTATTAAACGACGGGATATTAACTTCTTTATCTTAAAACGTTTCACAAGAAAGGAATGAAACTGTTTAACCGTTTGCACTCGGAGCTATTTTAACTCAAACATTAAACGTTTCTTCTGACCTACAATATTTCCATTCTCTATGATTTTTTAAATTTGATAAATATGAAATTGATATAATACCTCATACAATACTTAAATGTGTAGTAATTGGTTAGATTTGATAAATACTTTTAAATTTGATAAGTAAGAAATTGATATAATACCTCATACAATACTTAAATGTGTAGTAATTGGTTAGATTTGATAAATATTTTTAAATTTGATAAATATGAAATTGATATAATACCTCATACAATACTTAAATGTGTAGTAATTGGTTAGATTTGATACATATTTTTAAATTTGATAAATATGAAATTGATATAATACCTCATACAATACTTAAATGTGTAGTAATTGGTTAAATACCGACATATCTGATAGTGTAAACAATTATTTAAATAATAGTACAATAATACAATATTTCCATTCTCTATGATTTTTTAAATTTGATAAATATGAAATTGATATAATACCTCATACAATACTTAAATGTGTAGTAATTGGTTAAATACCGACATATCTGATAGTGTAAACAATTATTTAAATAATAGTACAATAATACAATATTTCCATTCTCTATGATTTTTTAAATTTGATAAATATGAAATTGATATAATACCTCATACAATACTTAAATGTGTAGTAATTGGTTAGATACCGACATATCTGATAGTGTAAACAATTATTTAAATAACAGTACAGCAATTTTTATCGAGTGCTAAGGGTTAATACCCGACAGAATCTTCTTACTTAACTTAGAAATCAATTTTTCTTGCTAAGTTACAAGGCACGAGAAGGCTGCCAAAATGGTTTTCACGTCTAGTAGATTTTGTTTGAAGGCAACACGAGTCTCACTCTATGAACTGTACAACAAAGGGTTAAAGACTAAGTGGATCTCCAATATTCTGAACGAAAGACGCGTAGCAAAACAGTGAAACTCTTAGCCGGATACAGGCAATAAAACGAGGCAGAGCTGAACAATCGTACACGCTTAACGGTGAAACATTAAAGCGGCACAGGCTCGTAGGAGGAGCGAGCGATCGTATTGCAATATACAATACAAAGCTACCAGTGCACCTTTCAAGCAACACGACGTATTTTGCATTTAAACCGTATATTGCAATGCAAAACCGCGGAGCCACTCTCCATTAACGAAAGAACCGAACACAATACCGAAAAGATCCAGGGCCGGTCGTTCATCAAAACCGCGCGGCGGGTAAGTCATGTACTGACTCCACGAGTTTTCGTTGTACCATTTGAAAATAACATTATCTACCACCATTAATCACGAGGCTGAGTCGCATACTTTTGTCCGGCAGTGTACACGTTTGCACGCCGGGTCCTTTGACCCTTGCCTCTACGCGGAGGGAGGCCGATGACTCTCTGGGTTGTCGCGTCATCCTGCTAGTCATTCCATTTGCGAGCCAGTAACGTCGCCTGGTCCTGAATATTCCAAAATCTGAGCTTCAATGTGCACCGTATATGCATAGGTTTTCGTCTGGTTGTCTCATAAAAGAAATCCCGTCGGGAAGTTAATCCTGGAACGAGTAAAAGCTACGAAAAATTATTTTTCTTCGTTCCTTTCGAACAATTTTATACAATTGCGAGTTGAATGTGGTTCTGCTTCAGTGGTTTGGTTAATCAAGCCAGAGTGTCTCTATATTTAATTAAACTCGGTAAACAAAATTGAAAAGAGTAATTTACTAGTAAATAATTTAATAAAATTTCCTGCAACGAGGAAAACAACATTTCATCAAAAAAATTTTATCCAACGAGTCGGAAAAGCTCCCTGCACACAGTCTTTCACGTAACCGAGCCCGAGGCTCAGCGTTTCGAGGTTTAAACCAGCCGAAACGAGCCTGAAAAATTCAGACCTGTTCTCCGGAACATTGTCGGACTTGCTGGATCGGTGTGCTTTTAACAACGGCGGCACACAGTTCCCTAAGTTTCAGACTCGGTTCCCGCGAGAATGAGCATTCTCCCGTTTCCCGGAGCGATTCTGTTGGTCTGCGGGGCTAAGGACCGATACAGAGTCACCTCTGTACTTCGTAATCTTATCGCGACGAGGTTCCAGCCGTGAGCACAATTTGCCATTCTCCCCTGAGTCTCTATTTACACCTGCTTGGAGCCACTCGCTCTATAACGAACACGACCTGTCCACGATTGGAATTGACGTCACGTCCGTGGCACGTATTCTTTTTGCAACTTTGAACGGCTGGTACCCGAGTGGCCCATCCTCTCTCTCTCTCTCTCTCTCTCTCTCTCTCTCTCTCTCTCTCTCTCTCTGTCTGTCTCTCTTTCTTCCTCTCTTTCTCTTTCTCTCGTTTCGGTCCCGCGATTTTTACGGTTTTTATGAAAAATTCACTGCGCCGCGAAGGGATCGTTCCAGAGGAAGCTAGAGCTGGCTCTCTGTGTGGCGAATGCGTATGAAATAATGAACAAAGCCTGGAATTTCTGCGCTGTACTTCACTTGTCCACTAGAAAATACTTCAGTACGAAATCGAATAAAATAATAGATTTCAAACTCTGCAACATTTCTTTGCGATTCTTCTGGGATTTTGTTCATAGTGACTCTATGAAGCATTCGAAGCCCTGTAACCAAGGAAGAAAATTGAGAATCTACAAAACAGCATCGGGAAACAGGAACAAGTTGCCTCGTCTTTCCAAATTTCTAGATACATTTGTGGCTACTGTAGCAACCTTCAGACAACACTCACCGATGTGAACTTTCTCACAAATGTGAAGTTGTCGATTTATTTATTTTGTTTTAAACCAAACAAGTTTTAAAAATGTTTAATCAATAAGTTGTTTTCTTCGGAGTAAGATCATATAGAAATAGAAATGCTTTATTTTTTAGCCTTACGGCCGTAAAAAAGGAACTCGGTTTACATTTCAGTCTTAACTCTCTCATCCTTCCACACCTTTCCGGGTTCATTCATACATTTTCCTTTGCCCTATGCTTCTCCCATCCTTCTTTCTGTTCTGTTCTTTCACTTTTTTTCTCTCTCTAGCTTCCTTAGCCAATCTATCGCTTCTTTTGATCCCCTCTCGGTCACTATTTCCTCTATGTACAGACCTCTTTCAATTTCCCTACATTCCCTTACCACATGTTCCAGGTTTCCAAAACTATCCTCGCAGAATTCACATTTTCTATTTTCCTCTTTTTCCCAATACTTATTCCACCTTTCTAATACCCCCCCCCCCCCCTCTTGCCTGTGCTAATAATCGTCGACTCCCATCCTTCCCTTCTCAGTAAGATTATATAATTGAGTTCAGGAATTGTTATTATATTATTATATTTTCAAAGTTATTAAATTATTAACCCTCATCCGTCCCTCATTTCGCGAACTGAATCTGTCCCTCGGTGTCAAATTGACACAGTGATTAAAAGAAAACGATAAAAAACAAGTCAAACAGTTAGTTTTCGATGTTTTTTTCATTCAAATTGATAAGTTAACATACACATGTTAGGTTTTTGCGGTTATATGTTTCGTATTAAAAAAATAAAAGTCACCAAGTTTTGGACTTTACTTACTTACTGAACGGTATAACTTATTTCGGGAAAACTGTGTCAAATTGACACGAGGGACGGATAAGGGTTAATAAACAAAAAAAAACAACTTCAGTCTTTATATATTTAATAGAGGATATAATTCAAAAATCCCTAAGGATCCTCTAAACATTTTCCACCCAATTTTGGGGAAATTCGTCACAGCTATTGGGTCTATCAGACATTCTCTGCACCCATATCACCGAGCACTTCGATTTTTCCAATTCTACGAATGCGTTCTAGAATTTCAGGCTACTATTATTCAGCTATGCGGGTTTGTTAAATACTAAAGAAATCTAACTCCCTCTCTCTCTCTCTCTCTCAATTTTTCTCTCTTTCTCTCTCTGTTTCTTTCCAGTCGTCCCTGTGTAGTTGCTAGCATGCAGTAGACAGCCGACAGCAGTCGGTCACCAAGATATTCTTGTCTCGTCGCGCCTTTCACCCTCGATGATCTCAGCGAACCGCGTTCCAAGGGAACGTGTCTCATCGGCGCGGCAGGCGAGCCACTCAGCGGGGCTGTGTCCTCAAAGGAGAACGAAATTCCGCGAGCAAAGTCGCGCAGCCGCGGCCAACCCCCTACCCTCCTGCCCGCGTCCCCCAATTTTCCACTGCTCTCTTTGTCGAGACGAAATTTCTTCTCTGCGGGCACCGGAGCACTTTGTTTCGTCGCACGCCGACCGAATATCTATCCAAAGCCCGACTTCCACGGCCCGTCTGCTGCCCGACCCGTTACCTGTACTCGCAAAATACACGCTCAATTTGCTACAAACTCCTCCGCAGGATAGGTGTCTTGATTTTCTAGCCGTGAGGAATAAGCTTGTTTCACGACAACCAGTTTTCTCGAGGTTTCTCGGTTCGTACCTTCGATCGGGGCTACGTTCGTTGAAATCCTGAATGTATTTTTCTTTCTTCGAATAGCTGATTATTTAACACTTCAACTGCCCACCCATCAGCTTCTAAGATTCACTCACAAATTGTTTATTGACGACTTAAATCCTACGCTATTATTAAGATTTAAAGCTGGTTCGGAACCCACCGTAATAAAAAGTAGGTCCCGTTGAAATAGGCGATAGGGAGTGTTGGTTAATTAAAGGTGAGGTGTGGAACGGGATTTGAAACCCTGAGGGGACCAAATATCCATGACATACATACATACATACATTATTAAGATTTAATTTCAACTATAACAGATACAATATTAAACACGTCCTTAGTTTTTTACACGTCAAACGAGAATGAATCACATAACACAAATTATAAAACATGAAGAACGCAAATAAATAACAAATATCGAATCGTCCCTTCGCTATAGTTTCTAGCGACATTCGACGGAATTCTCGTCGCTCGAAGATGACTTCTCCCTACAATAGTAATTTATGGGTTATTGGTAATTGGACTGAGGATGTTTATGGAAAATAAATGTGGCTCGCTCTAGTGTTAGGCGTTTAACCCTTCGCACTCGAAAATTAAATATTTCTTCTGTAAGTAATAGCCGTATTTATTATAAGGAATCGTTGACAGACGTGTTTGTCACGGTCGCGTTCATTTCGAACTGTCTTCTTTTTCTAATTCGTTGGCGATCGTAATTTTACAATACTGTTGTTATTTTCGATTTTCTATTTTTATAAATTTTACTATATATAGGATTGTCTGCTAATACGTATACATACATACATTCAACCGTATACTTCTTAGCTAGAATATTTCCATTCCTTATGACTTTTAAAATTTTATGGATATGAAATTGTTAGAATAGCTCGTGTAATAGCTAAATGTTTTGTAATCGATTGGATACCGACATATTTGATAATGTATCTGTCCCCTCTGAGGCACCACTAAAAATTGTTGTACCATTCTTCAAAATATTGTTTACATTATTAAATATATCGGTATCTAATCAATTACTAAACATTTAAGTATTGTATGAGGTATTATATCAATTTCATATTTATCAAATTTAAAAAATCATAGAGAATGGAAATATTTTAGGTCAGAAGAAACGTTTAATTTTCGAGTTAAAATACCTCCGAGTGCAAAGGGTTAAGTATTGTATGAGGTATTATATCAATTTCATATTTACCAAATTTAAAAAATCATAGAGAATGGAAATATTGTAGATCAGAAGAAACCTTTAATTTTCGAGTTAAAATAGCTCCGAGTGCAAACGGTTAAACAGTTTCTTTCCTTTCTTGTAAAACGTTTTAAGATAAAGAAGTTAATATCCCGTCGTTTAATAACTACCTGTCGTTTAATAACCATAGCAGTTGAAAAAGCGACGTAAAATAAACAAACAAGATAAAGAAGTACTAATCGCTGTAACCATAATGCAATTCGACGGGTATCAGTCATCCGAAATTTCATATCCATAAAATTGCAAAAATCATAAGGTATGGAAATATTCTAGATCGGAAGAAACGTTTAATTTTCCAGTTAAAATAGCTCCGAGTGCAAAGGGTTAAAATCGATGCTTGCTGCAAATGCGAGCGTTCAATCGTTGGGACATTGGTTTCGCGTTTCCCGGTGACATTTATTCGACGTGCCAGTGGACGAGCAGCCGCGGGATGTCGAAACTCGCGGCTAGGAAACAGAGCACAGCTTCTCGATAGCACGAAGCGGGTATATATGTTGAACGGGTAGATAGGAAATTCCGCCCTTAGTCAATTTTCTGGCCGTCTGTCGTCCCGTGTGGTCGCGATCGTGCCCAGCAACGAGGGAATTACGGGAAACTCGATTGCGGGTACGCTCCCGTTAATTCGGGGAGCGGGTCGCCGCTGTCCATCGATAATATTCTGGTCGCACGGCGACAGGAACGACCGCGGACCTCTGTTTCGCATTTCGGTCCCAAACTCCACCCCCTTTCGAACGAATTTCTTCGAATATCTGCCACAGAAATGTGCGAACAGCTGAGAAATCTCGAATAACGTTCCGAAATAATGTTCCAAATAAATTGTAGCGAACTCGAACAAAAGCAGAATCAACGAAACACGGATATTATCCATTTACTCTTCCGTTAACGATGTTCAGCCATTAAACTAAACGTACACTAAATATAAATTGTCTTCTCCAACCGGGAAATTACCAGTTATCTCGTTAACAATTCTCTGAACGAAATAGCGAGGCAAAGGGTGAATTGTTAGCTAGGTGGAAATTATTCATCGTCTAAGAAATTCAATCTTCCATATAGAATTTATTACTGTAGCGACTGAAAGAAGCTCACTAATCTTTTTCCGGGGCGTTTTCCAGAGAAAGTTTCGAGCGAAAGAAGTTCGAATCAGAGGCCTGAAAGAAAATCCTTTCTGTTTCACCATCGAATCACCGAAGCAGCTCATTCGCGATCCTCGCAGTTCTTGCGATCAGCTCGGAAAGAAGTTGTTAGTCGGCGCTGGTAAAACGGGTGAACAGGGTGAAGCGGGTCGCCGGTAATCGAACCGGTGAACGTTCCCCCTCGCGTAATATTCCTTTTCGATAAACGGAGGGATTCCACTCGAAACTGGGATCTTCGATAAGTGGAGGGAAAGCTCGAATCGGTCGGCCCCGTACGAATTTTCCAGCCGGAATTTTCTCCTTTTCTCGCGAGGCGGCGACGCCGGGCGAAGCAGTCTCGGACCCACCTAGCACGCGAAGAAAATCCGGCGAGATCGTTTCGGACCAGTAGCTGTGTGTTTCGAGCTCTCGCTTCCCAGGCCGGGGCAGCCGATCGACCCGCGAAGCCAGCTGTCGTTGATAAAGCATCGGTTACAAGCCCCCGGAACGAAAGTTGGGAAATTACGCGAGCCGCGCTGCCAGCGAATTTGCTTGAATCGCGCGAACTTCTGCTTCCAACTTGCCGAACTGAAAGAAACACTTCCGAACAAAGTCTTTGTTAATTACTGAATAGTAATACTTGATCAAATGAGAGAAATATGTTACTTTCTTCTGTCTCCGTTAACACATTCGAGAAATACAATTACTACAGATTTCATTGATTTCTGACTTCTCGTGTCCTCGAAAGTATTACTTCGTACACGAATGAATTTGTTTTGGCTCACACTTTCATACGATTTAAAAAAAATACGCAACAATCGATTTAAAAAATTGAAGGTCGCAATTATTCATAAAAGAATACTGCAGATTAAAAAAGTCACAGACACCATTGCTTGCAGCAAACAGTATATTTCTGAAACTGAAATAGAGAGAACGGATTTTCGGATTTCTTCGAGCCCGTCTTAACCCTTAGCACTCGAGTGGCGCCTCTGAGGCGGCACAAAAAATTGCTGTACTATTATTTAAATAATTGTTTACACTATCAGACATGTCAGTATCTAACCAATTACTACACATTTAAGTATTGTATGAGGTATTATATCAATTTCATATTTATCAAATTTAAAATATCATAGAGAATGGAAATATTGTAGGTCAGAAGAAACGTTTAATTTTCTAGTTAAAATAGCTCGGAGTGCAAAGGGTTAAGTATTGTATGAGGTATTATATCAATTTCATATTTATCAAATTTAAAAAATCATAGAGAATGGAAATATTGTAGGTCAGAAGAAACGTTTAATTTTCCAGTTAAAATAGCTCCGAGTGCAAAGGGTTAAGTATTGTATGAGGTATTATATCAATTTCATATTTATCAAATTTAAAAAATCATAGAGAATGGAAATATTGTAGGTCACAAGAAACGTTTAATTTTCTAGTTAAAATAGCTTCGAGTGCAAAGGGTTAAGTATTGTATGAGGTATTATATCAATTTCATATTTATCAAATTTAAAATATCATAGAAAATGGAAATATTGTAGGTCAGAAGAAACGTTTAATTTTCGAGTCAAAATAGCTCCGAATGCAAAGGGTTAATTGTCAAATCGAATATCAAGGGCCACTCACGGCGATGCTCGATCAAACCATAGAAATGTGTTGAATCCTCCCGCAGAATTCTAAGCAGAGAGAGAGAGGGAGGAAATTTGTTGGTACTTGAGCTTGGTCCCGAGGGTTGTAAATCTTCCCACCTGTCACCCTCTTGAAAAGTCAACGCTCCGGCTGCTGGAATATCCTCTCAGGCCTCCCTGTCACTGTTTCTTAACCTGGCTTCGGCTTTAGCTGAACAAACTACAGTCGTGAGCATTTATATTCGGACAGTGCACCATTCCTGTATTTGCTGGTTCGTATGGGACGTCAGGATTTACGTATCGTGTCGCTTATATGCGCACAGGATAATGCATGCGATAAGAAAAACCCTCGGGTCCGTGCTTAGATCCTGCGGTTCTACCACGTCTTCAGAAATTCAGGAAAAGTGAACGCTCTAGCGTGAAAAACCTTGCTGCAGCAAATATTCGCTTGCTATTCAATATCACACCTAAATTACCACGTCGCGCTATGTCCACCGGTGCTAATTACAAACGCCCCGAACATCGCGAAGCTCCCCAAAAAGCTGAACTTTGTTTAAACCAACACGATCCGCTGGCATCGCCATCGGGCGGGGGCATGATAAATGCAGCAGCAAGGATTCTCGGGAGCGCCTAATTACCGGCGCGGGAGGGTGAGAGGAGTGCTCGATAAATTATTCGCACGGTCTCCCCTAGCTATTCAATTTTTACCCGAGTCTGTTTCTCGTTTCCGTCGCGTCAGCGAGCCGTAATGTACGTCGATCTCGGTCCGTGTGTTTGTGTATGCGAGAACGAATATTTCTGCACGAGCCGTGACACTTAACACATAACGTGGCCGCCAATTACGCGAGCTAATGGTGTCGTTCTGATTGCATGTAGCCCGGATTCGCGAGATGTTCCGCAAGCCGCGGAAACCTCGGCCGCAATTTCCTCGTTAAAGGGACGAAGAGAGACAAAGAGAGAGAGAGAGAGAGAGAGAGAGGAGACGTACAGGAGAGAATGACCGTGATTTTCATCCGCGAGTTATCGACCGGAAATTTGGTCGCGAGCCTCCATGTTCCCTGTAGAACAGTGACGAGACCCGCGGAAAAATTGCTACAAACTCCCGGACGCAGAAGGGACGGGAATAATCTCGGCGTAGCTGTGTGTGAATTTCGTTTAATTTCCGCGTCGGCTCCAACCTATCCATCTATAAAATCTCGCCCGCCGGTTCTCTCGTTTTTAGTCTCTGTTTCGAACCCCATACTCCGCGCCACCCGATCTGTTTATTAATCTTGCAGAGCTTTTATACGATGGGGAAAATCGTACGTGACCACTCTCGCGAATCCATTCGCGCGCCGGATAATTCGCGGCGTTACTACTTGAACATTATCCCTCGCGGACTTTAGGGTTGCTGGAACGGGAATGAGTAAACTGGAAAGTACAATATTTTTGCATTCGATGCCAGGAACAAAAGCTAGCTGGGAATGTTTGTCTTCGTTCGGTAATTTTTTTGTGGATCAAATGTAATACATCCATATATATTTATATTATTTTCGTTTTTATAATTTTTCATCGTCTGGTATGCGAAATAATAATTTTAGTCAAACTATACTGTAGGTTTATATTATACTAGCTTTTCATACCTCGTTTAATGCCTTCAAAAATTGATATTGTTTCTCCAGAAAACCTTTAAACCCCCCATTCATCCCATTCAGATTGATACAAATGAGAATTAAGACCAAGTATCAAGCAAATCCAACCACAAATAAAATTGCAATAACTTTCCTATTATCGGGAAGTTAAATATTTCTCATACAAACGTTGCAACCCCTTTTCATCCCCTTAGGGGTTGAATTTCGAAATATCCTTTCTTATATATTATAAATTTATGATTTCGACGCATGGTTCGATCAATAAGCTCCAACCAAATAAACCAATAAAATGGTTTATCGATCAAACCATGCGCCGAAATCATACATTTCTTATATATTTCAAGTGTGATCGAGAAAAAATTTTACCTTTATCCTTTCTTATTTCTTGTATAGATTATAAAGGAAACCTCTGTGCAAAATTTCTAGGTCCAAGGGTTTAGCCTAGGCGTTGATAGGTAAATAAGTCAGGACATCATTTTTATATAGAGAGATTGCACTTGTAAATATAGCACAGTGAAGACTTTATAACTCGATACAAATCGATCAGAGTGCTGAGACCAAGTTAAGGGTCCCCGGATCGTATTATTATAGCGAGCATCCCCTAATCGATGGGGTAGGGTCGTAAAAGCCATCCCCTTCCGGAAATCAACGTCGCTGACCATTCCCAACGAGGTTTACGGATCAGATTTTATTACGCGTCTCGTAAATACGAGAAACTATATTCGACAGCGACCCTTCCTATGCAACGGACAATTCTTGTAATAGTAGGAGAGGCAAGACAGGTTATCGTACCCACTTACACGCGTTATCACGGACACAAACAGCGTCGTTGATTCCCGTTATCACTTGCGCCATATGTTCTCGAGTAGCGACGATATTCTGAATATCTAATCCACCCTTCTCCATGGTTCTTGGAGAATAAACGGTAATGGGAGACACGTTCTACGCTGGCGTTATACCTGTTTTATATAAGAATCTTTCTATCTCCGAAACTTTCTGACTGGTAATTTAAACTTTGTTCAAACTCTCCTCGCAGTCCTCTGTGAATTAAAATAAGCTAGCTTCCCTTTTGATTATTATTTAATAACGGAGAATGGAGAAGCTTTAATAACGTTATGGGATAGAATAATAGAAAGTAGTAGACGTTTTACCTGGTTTGTTTTGAACAAAGTTCTTTCTTTTAATATCTGGCCAGTTTCTTTAATACCTAACTATTATTTATTACTGGAGTGTTTATAAGGAATATTTACTACGTTGTTCCGATTAAAACGAATTATTTCAACCCTTAACCGATCGCGTGTTCTTCAGCGATACTGCTTCATTTGCAAGTATCGCAGTTATTTTACGGAGTCAAACAAATTCGTGTCGATTGCGGTGGTCATACAAGACAAATGAATGCAAGAATCAAAAATCCTGAATAAATTTCGTACACTTCTTTCGTGCCAATTAATTCACTGAAAGTCTTAAAATATCCATCGAGGGTAGTGCAATCTAAAATACAAAAGACAGACAAATTTACCGATATACAAAATCAACCTCCCCACCCTCAAACCCCTAAAGGAAGCACTCCAAAATGAAAAGCCGTCCGGCGAAAGAAGCCCTCGCTGAAATCCACCAAAAACTAGTGGTCACGCGTTAAATCGCGATCGAGCGTGCACAGAAGTGTGAAGAGCATCGATTCCTCGTTTTTGCCGAGCAATCAGGGCCGCCAGCTCTGCGTGAACGGAGATGGCGATTGGAGTGGTGGTTCGCGTTGGTTTGTTCTGGCTATTGTTCTCGCGATGCCCGGTGCATCGGATCGCGAACAGAGAAAGAGCGAGTGTAATGAGAGACAGGAATGGAGAGAGCGTGACGATGAGAACAGATACGATTGGGCGGCGGGTATCGTGGTTACCGATGAATTTCGGTTCGGCAATTCGCAGCGCAGCAGAGCGTCGCGCACCCGTGCACAACACGTGGACGATTCGCGGAAACATGTTGCGCGATGTGCAGCGAGCTGCGCGAATTCTCCGACCGCAGTGGGACTCGGCGCGTCTCCCGCATCGGTCGCGAGCGCATCCTCGCTTCTCCTCTCTTCCTCTCTCTCTCTCTCTCTCTCTCGCTCTCTCTTCTCCGGGGAGCTACGAGCAGAAGCCGAAGAGGATTCAGGATGAGGAGAAGGAGGGAAGCTCGTCGTCGACGCCGGTTAATCGGCCGCCCGCCTCTTCCTCGGACTTACTCGAGCGTCTGCGCGGCTCGCAGCCGGAGCTTCTTCGGCACGCGAATTCGAATCGCGAACCAGAGCGAGTCCGCTACGCGTCGCGACGCTCTTTTGCCAGTTCGAAGGACGCGCTCGACGTTTCACCTTCGCTCCGACCACCTCTCTCCTTTCTTCCCGGTGCATTCTTTCCGTGTATCGAAAACTTCGTCGCGAGTGACTCTGTTTTTGAATATCGAGTGGAATTATGACTGAGATCGAGTCGCTCCTTTTGTTCAGGCGCGTTCAACCCTTTTGTTGTGGTGCAGGAATGGTTCTTTTGGAGGAAATAATTCTTCGTGAGTGTTTGTTTTGTTGTGTCGAGTGAAATGGTCGGTTCGAGTCGAAGATCGGGGCTAATAATGAGTCGCTCCCTTTGTTTAAACGCATTTAACCCTTCGTTGTGGTGTAGGGATGGTTTTTTGTTTGAGGAAAATATTCTTCGTGAGTGTTTGTTTTGTTATATCGAGTGAAGCGATGGGATCAAGTCGAAGATCAGGGTTAATAATGAGTCGCTCCCTTTGTTTAAACACATTTAACCCTTGGTTGTGGTGCAGGAATGGTTTTTTTATTTGAGGAAAAAATTCTTCGTGAGTGTTTGTTTTGTTATGTCGAGTGAAATGATCGGTTCGAGTCGAAGATCAGGGCTAATAATGAGTCGTTCCCTCTGTTTAAACACATTTAACCCTTCGTTGTGGTGTAGGGATGGTTCTTTTGGAGGAAAAAATTCTTCGTGAGTGTTTGTTTTGTTATGTCGAGTGCAATGATGGGATCATGTCGAAGATCAGGGTTAATAATGAGTCGTTCCCTTTGTTTAAACACATTTAACTCTTGGTTGTGGTGTAGGGATGGTTTTTTCTTTGAGGAAAAAATTCTTCGTGAGTGTTTGTTTTGTTATGTCGAGTGATGCGATGGGTTCAAGTCGAAGATCAAGGTTAATAATGAGTCGCTCCTTTTGTTTAAATGCTGAAAACAATTCATCGCGAGTGAAACTGTTTCGTATCTCCAGTGAAATGCTGCATCGAAGTCTGAAGATCGTGGTTGTGGTCAAAATCGAGTTGTTCACTTCTTTTTAGACACCTCTACCTCTTTCCTGGGTAGGAATGCCTCTTTCGAAAGAAGAAAGAAGTCGCGAGCGATACTGTTTTGTACTTCGAGTTGAATGCTAGGTTCAAGTCGGAAGGTCGAAGCTGCGGCTGAGAATGAGACGCTTCCATTGTTCGGACCTCCTCAACCCTTTCTTCATAGAGTACGAATGCTTCTTTTGTACGGAAAAAGCCATAGCCACTGATATTGCTTCGAATATCGAGTGAAATAGTAATGAAAGTCCATAGGAAAACCCATCGCGAGTGACACTATTTTGTATATCGAGCGGAATACCAATTTCCAGTCTAAAAATTCTGGTCGAAAACCCTGGATCCCTCCCTTCACTCCCTTTCATTTCCTTCTATACAAATTTTTCTACGAAACAATCAATCGTCAGTGTTTGTTTTACATCAAGTGAAATATACTAATCGAAAGTGAACGACCGAGAGGAAAGGACCGCAGACCATCTTCGCGATTTCTCGCGTCTCGTCGATTCGAAAATCAGTACAGTGCCTGCGAACGTAGATTGGATCGTGATCTGTGACAAGATCGGCGAACAGTGAGGCCCTCAACCCTTTGACTACGGAGCGTTTTTAACTCGAAACGTGTCAATCGAGTGACACAACATTTGCAAGTGATACAAGTATACATAATGCTTAACACGATATCATACAAAACACTGAACGAAAGGGCAGACGCGCTAAACAATTCTAACATCATCACAGTTTTTATTCACTTGAAAATAGTAAATTCCCTTTGAAAGAAAAGAATAGCATCTTTACTAAATTTCAACGAGTTAAATACGAGCAAATTTAATAATGTGAATTAAAGTTCCGTGAGAAACACTCGCATTCAACGATCACGAGACCGAAACTAAAATGACGAATTCATTCATCTAGCTCAAACAAATCCACCACTTGTACTTCCTAGTACAAAGACACGGCAAATCTTCCATTACACGTCTTCCGCCACAATTCCCAAGAAACCCTCTAACCGCGCATCCAGAAACGCCGCGCGGCGCCCATAGTCAAAGGGGTCACGAAGACTCTAGAAGAAGCGGCCAGCAGCTCGCGGAGGCAGAAGAGCATCGAGCATCAACCAACAGATGAGTATCCTTCGCCTAGCTCATGGTCGATCTGGAGATTCGGCACGTGTGGTTTGTTTGCGTCGCGTAAACGACGCGCATCGTTCCGTCTTTCCGCGTGTATGTGTGTGTGCACGATGACGACGGTGATACATATATATATATATCGAGAGAGTGTGTAGGTTCAGGCCGTATACAGAGATTCGCATGGAACGGGGCTGAAGCCGTCGCGCGGTTTTGCACGCGTTTAGAGAGAAGAGAGCCGGCTCGGTTGTCGCAGGCGAAATATATAGACATTCTTTGTTGTCGTCGTTGTGATTGTCATTGCCGTCGTGGTTGATCGTCGAGGACGCCTTACTGGTCGGCCCGAGCCGAGATCGAGGGGATCAGACGAGAAAGAGAAATACCGGCCGTAGAACAGATGCGATTGGCACGAAGCCGAGAGTCTCGGACCGTCTCGACGGAGATGCACCAGGACGCGTCGCGAGCTTCATTCGTCATGTTTTCTCTTCATCCAGCCTTTCTTCTTCTGCTCTTTACTCTCTCTATCTCTCTCTCTCTTTCTCTCTTTCACTCTGGTTTTCTTTGTTCTGCACCAGCGAAATCGCATCGATCGACGCCCGTAAGAATGGACCAGTCCTGGCACGGGCTTCGATGCACATACAATGTCAAAGCTGTGGCTACCTGTACGCTTCAGTGTTTCTCTCGTTGTCTCTTCCCACCAGGCAGCTTTTGTTTTCTTCCGTCGCCGTCACTGGCGATCACCCACCTACCGACGCTCTCGCGTCTCTCTATCGCTTCTCGCTTCTGGACCACCGACGAGATATATCACATCGACTGGCCCCAGCTCTATCTCTCTCTCTCTCTCTCTTGCTCTCTCTCTCTCAAACACACAGCTTTTGCATTCCGTCGCTTTTGTGCGCGCGATATTGCTCGTCAAGCGATGCCTTTTGTTCCAACCACCTCATCCTGCCTTCCGTTCTCTTCACTCCGTTTCACCTGCTGCTCCTGCTCTGCTGGTCGACTGCTCTCCTCCTGTTCTCTAATGCTTTGCTATTCCTCACCGAAGAATATAATTATTACCCTCGACAGCCGGCTCCCATTTTGTAACCGTCTCTTCTTTCCGATACAACTCGATGGAACTTCGATGAAACAAGCCTGGGAATAGTGGCCCTTTCGTTCCTGGAGACCGAGCAGCTGCACACTGAAAGCATCTCGGTGCCAAAAGTTAGGTTCGCTGACGTGGTTCTGTTGTCTAATGTTGCTTGGCTTTGAGGATTTTTAACATTTTTGCTTGCAACGGTGGTTTATCGAGCGAAGTTTCAAGTACTTTCCGGAGGGAAAGGTGTGTTATCAATTTCCATGAAAGCGGAATAAGATTCTTTTTGTTATTGCCAATATGCTAAAAATTGATCAGCTACTAAGGATGAATAAAACTGGTAATAAATATGTATCTCTTCAAACCATTATTCTCGGTGAGAAAATTACATAGCTATAAATTGAATATAAACTTGCTTCTTCTACCAAGTAATTATTAGACTGTGAATTTTATGCACTTATGGCACTGGTCGGTAGCTGCAGTTTAAAATAGTATACGGATCAAAAATATTTAACCCTCATCCGTCCCTTGTGTCAATTTGACACAGTTTTCCCGAAATAAGTTATACCGTTCGGTAATTTGTAAGTAAAGTCCAAAACTTGGTGACTTTTATTTTTTTAATGCGATACATAACCGCAAAAACCTAACATGTGAATGTTAACTCATCAATTTGAATGAAAAAAACATCGAAAAGTAACTGTTTTACTTGTTATTTTATCGTTTTTTTATCACTGTGTCAATTTGACACCGAGGGACAGATTCAGTTCGCGAAATGAGGGACGGATGAGGGTTAAGAATATTAATGCACCAGTTTCGGTTGATTAGAATCATCATGTGCATACTTAAACTACTATTATCCCGTAGAGAGAGAAATTTCGAAATCCAGTATTGCGAAACGAGCTGCAGACTCCGAGCTGCAAAAACTAGGTCCAATTCGAGTCAGCAGACGCATTCAGTGCAAAACAATTGAGGGGATCGCGAATGCGCGAACAGTGAAAAAGGCGAAACCGGTAAATGAAATGCTAGCAAATTTAACAACGTGGCGACGAAACAATTGACGGGAATGGCGTCAGCGAGTCCAACCGCAAAAGATTCCGCACCGCGTCAGTGTGGCGTCGACGGTGGTTGTAGATCCTCGATCATTCGTATACAGGTCCCACAAATTCGCGTAAGCAGTTGGGCGGGAACGGTGGATTCTCTCGGAATGGTTTAGCACGGTGGCAGACACATTGTCGAGCGAGTCACCCGGAACGAAAGGGTTAACGAAACTTGGCACAGCCCTTGAGGCGGGATTTTCTATTCTGCTACGGTGGATAATAATTTTATTACGTTCCGTAAGCGGGCTTTAAAACACTGCGTCTGTAAAGAACAAATTTATTGTCCGAAAAGTGAATGCGCTCAATTTGCCGACGCAGAACGGAAATTCTTTAAAATAAATATTTTGTACTTTTCTAAATAAGTTGCAAAAGATATTAAAATTTTCCTGCACATTTTCCCCCCTCCCCCTGATTTCTGTACATTTAATTTACCTCCCTTTTTCTCATTGCTATATCTGTCCCAGTTCTCTGTATCTCGATCGACAATTGTTCAAAACTACAATTAATGTTATTGGCGCACTGGTTCGATCAATTGGAGCATACAGACGCAATACAGAAAATTTACATTCTTGAAAATGGTCTAAATTTAGACCGAAACGTTGAATTAAATTTCATGTGATATTGTTGCAAATTTGCTTATTGTCTCCAATTGATCGAACCAGTGCGCCAATAACATTAATTATAGCTATATCTCCATTCATAAATTACCCATCTTCTTCTTTTTCTTCTTTTGACAGCAGCGAAAATAACTAACGATTAACTTGAAGAACTGATTTCGGTTCCGCTACATACTACCGTTTTTGTTTGATAGGTAACACTGTAGTAAACGACGGAAGTGGCCTGCATCTGGCTTCGAACAAGTGTTTGACGCTCATACAGGGCCTGGACAAAATAATGGAAACATCTTGCGTACTAAGAATAATTGTCTGTTAGCTCACGAGTTTACGAGTTTCTCACAGGGAATGCTTCTTTTACAACTTACGAAGCTGCTTGTAAATTCTGTGTGTATATATGACACGTGAAAATAATATGTCTGATACATGGAAATTATCAAAATTGGTTGCTTTTAATCATTTTTCTATCACTCGTTTACCGACAGATTCGCGAAGTATTTCTGATTAATAATTGATTTATTTTCTCGATCGACATATTAGATTATATGAATTTTTTTCGCGGCGCACAGGTTCGATCATTATTACTTTTATATTAGCCCTACTTGTAGCAATTTTGTAACAATTGTCATACGTATGCTATCCAAAAGGACGAAACACCACCTTTCCTTTTTCCTCTACTATTTGGATAGCATACGTATGACAATTGTTACAAAATTGCTACAAGTAGGGCTAATATAAAAGTAATAATGATCGAACCTGTGCGCCGCGAAAAAAATTCATATTTCTGATTAAAGTGGAAACTCGGATTGATCCACGACATTCGGTACCTGCTGAACCTGATAAATTGTACGGCAAACATGCAACACAACCTTCGGACAGTCTGTTTCCACTGTTCCGTCCAAGCCCAGTAGAAACGGTGATCATCGTGCGGCCGCGGCGTCTTTCCTCAGACGACGGCCGCGCGTCATTCTCCTTTTTCGTCCGCGCAGGATGCGAGTGGTTCCTCCTGCGGATGCTGGTGCCGGGACGGCGCTTCTAGCTCGGCCAAAGGTAATCCTGCTCATTCTCTCGCCTCTCTATCGATTCGTCAACGCACAGAGCGAGAGAGAGAGAGACCCGGAGGCGGAGGGCAAAACGCGGGGTGTTCACGTTCGCGTGAACGTTAGCGCTCGAACTCGACAACTTGCCGAGGAAAACGGAGAGTTGTTGCATTCCGAGAGAGGGGGACTAAACCGACTCCTTTCATCCGCGACCGCCGCGGATAATTGCGAAATCCTGTACGTGGGAGGAAGCCAGTTTCCGCGGACGATCTGCCCGTTTCGCGAGCTACGCCCTCCCATTCGGCGCCCATTAATCTGCCACGCAACTCCCCCGTTGCGTCACGCTCATGAAAAACACCAAAACGCGGCTATTTAACTTGCTTCACCCGCGGAACGCCAAATTAGCCCGTTAATTCTTTGTACCCGGAGCTGTTTTCACTTCGAAATTCGGACATTGAACAAATTCGGACGTTTATCTTTATTTATTATTGTTTTAAACCGTTTATTTAGCAAATAGCTATAGGTGTTACGTTGCTTATAAATTCTTATGGAACGTTGTTTGAGATAATTCTAAATGTTTTTCAGGTTTATGTTATTTCTTGTTGTCGATCATATGATTGTTAACCCTTAGCACTCGAGTGGCTGTAAAATCGCTGTACTATTATTTAAATAATTGTTTACACTATCAGATATGTCGGTATCTAACCAATTACTACACATTTAAGTATTGTATGAGGTATTATATCAATTTCATATTTATCAAATTTAAAAAATCATAGAGAATGGAAATATTGTAGGTCAGAAGAAACGTTTAATTTTCGAATTAGATTGCTCCGAGTGCAAAGGGTTAAAACAGAAGAAGTATTCATGATTTCGGAGCAACGGTTCGATCAATTAAATACGTTAAAGTTGGTTCTTGATGTATTCACGGTTTGAAATAACCGCCAAATATCGATTGATTATGTTTGATCTATTAATTTCTGATTGGTTATGTTTCTGTTGGCTTCGTGTCCTTGCCTCAGTAACTTGTGTAACGGCTTAGTAACAACATGGGTTACAGATTTCAAATTCGTTGTCCAGATTTTCATAAAGCAAGTGAGTAATAGAATGCAGAATCTTGACAAGGTAGTGCAACCCGATTTTATTATAATACTAGCTGACCCGACAGACGTTGTCCTGTCCAATTTTAATAAATTTGTTTGTGAAACAATTTCAATTTGAATCTTGAAATTCAATTCGTTGACATCAATGTTTTTCTTATTGGGAACCAATAATACTTGCACCGTTTCAAAAATTATGATTTTTGCTGCTTGTCCGAACTTTCCTACATTCCTTTGTGATTGTCTCGAATTTTTTTTTCTGAAAGCTTTTCCAGAACTATAACGAACAAAACAAAAAATAATTATGCATATCCATTGTTCGAATCGTGCGTTATGGTCTTGAGTTCATACAAAAATCTCATCCAAAAAAATACTTTCATTTTGTTCCCGAATTTTCCATTTTTCTGGGCAACTTTCAATTTTTCTTTCCCTAAAAACCTGATTCGGAGTACAACGAACATTAAAAAAAAAAATTAGCCAAATCGGTCCAGCCGTTCTCACGTGATGTCGTGACCAACGAACAGCATTGCATTTTTATTATATAGAGAAGATTTTGGAAAAAGGAAGGAAGAGTGGTTGGAGAAGTTGAGGAAAAAAAGAGAAAAGAGAGCACAAATAATCCAAAGAGAATACCAAAGAGTATAACAAACAAAAAATGCAAAAATTAGGGAATGGGGAGGGAAGCAATAAGTATAGAATTAAGCGGGTTAGTGATAATTAGGATACTAAAAGAGTAGAACAGGGTAGGAATGTGTGCGATATAGAAATGAATGAGAAAAGGTATGGAACGAATGTGTGAAATAAGATAGTTGTGTATAAATAGGTTAATGTAAACCAAGTCCAATTTTTCTTAGCTGTAAGGCTGAAAATAAAGCAATATCTATTTATAAAGAGAAGATTTCAAAAATTTTCTGTTATAATTTCAGACGCAGTTTTCTTCTTTCTTGAGAATGATCCACATAGGGAACGAAACGTTGAAAGTTTAAATGAATTTGTAAAATTGCTTTAACGTATTTAATTGATCGAACCGTTGCGCTGAAATCATTAATACTTTTTCAGGTTTGTTATAATATCGTTATGATATAAAATAGGAAATGAATTTGATTGCCCGATAAGTTACGATCTGAGTACAGTCTTTCGGAAGAGACTGCGGTGAGTGTACGGGTTTGCAACCACCCCCAGCTCACCTCGTCGTCCCCCACGGAATCTACCCTCGCGCCACTCGAAGCTTTGTCTCCGACACCGGACTGTTTGCCGTACCCGGCAACCTGGAAACCAAGCTTTCCGCCCGGTGGAGGCGTCCGCGCGAAAAATGGAAGGTCGTCGGCCGTAAGTAACGCGGGCTTTCTTTTCGACTCGCTTTCCGTGATTAGCCCTGCTATTTTCTGCCCGCCTCTCTGTCACGTCTATGACGGAACCCCTATTGTGGTTGTCAGCGGAGGTGTTAACTGTGTAATTGAAGTGGGAAACCTTTTCTATTCTCGCTTTGTTTGGTACTATTTCCAATCCTTATAATAGGTGGTCCTCGTTGAACGCACCGTTCTTCGTACAGGTGTAATTTTTACATTTGTGTTTGTTCAAGTCGATTTTAATATGTGTTTCTGTGAGAATTTATAAATTTTAGAGAGCATAAATTGATAAGCCCACTTCCTGATAGGTGAATTCTGGTTTCAAGAAAAAATTGAAATTTCCAATCCTTATAATAGGTGGTCCTCGTTGAACGCACCGTTCTTCGTACAGGTATAATTTTTACATTTGTGTTTGTTCAAGTCGATTTTAATATGTGTTTCTGTGAGAATTTATAAATTTTAGAGAGCATAAATTGATAAGCCCACTTCCTGATAGGTGAATTCTGGTTTCAAGAAAAAATTGAAATAAACAATTTGGAAAATCGTAACTTGCATGTAAGAATTACGATTTTTAGGGGTCCTTCGGAATCGATTTTAAAATGTGTTCCCATTGAAATTTTCGAACTTTTGAGAGCTTAAATTAAAGGTAGAAAACTACACTGTCAGTGCATTCCGAATGAATTTTAAAGCGATTTCCCTTGGGAATTTTGAAAGCCTTGCTCAAATTAAAGGTTAAAGATCGCGCTGACCGATAGGCCCGCTAAATCTCCGAACAATTGGATACGATAGGGAGATTCAATTCCGCCAATGGACCGATCAGGCTCGAATAACGTCGCAGGACGATAAATAAACAGTTTGCGGAAATGAATAGTCCGCGACGATGCTCTGATTCGGTTGGTTCCGGTTCAGTCTGCTCGTTTGTACCATGGAATCGTATTCCACGTTTTGATTTACCGTTTAACATTATTACACGAGCCCTTTCTATTCGCGCACCTAACGAGCCTGGTTTATTACAATAACCGGCTCGGCTATCGATCGGTGTGTAAAACGAGCGGTCGAAACGCAGTTCCGAAAATAACGAGCCAAGCGAATCGGAGAGGAGAAGCAACGGCGCGGAACCGGACAGGGGCGCAAAACGGAAGTGGATTAAAACTGTTCGCCGCAAATGCAAAAGCGCCGATGGGTACAGCGAGTTTTCCACGAAAGCTGCTTTCACGACGTAAAAACGGGGGCAGTTTCCCTTCCACCTTACCCCCACCTTTCGAGTCGCTTTGTAACAACTCTTCGCGCTTTTAACCATTTAAGGCCTCCGCTCGCCTCCTCGACGCTTTTCTCTCGCGCTTTTCCACCGTTCCTGACGCGACTGAAAATATTTGCTTATCTTATTCAACGCTCGCGACGACCTTCTATCCCCCCGCGTTCGTCGCCGTCGCGTCGTCTATTCGGAGATCTTCACCCTTCCTTAATTTCATTGGACCAGTCGCGCATGCCTAGCGCGAATCGCGCGCTACCATCTCGCGCGAATACATCCACGCTGACAAACTGAACCGACAACGCGCAGGAAAATCTTTGACGCGACCATCCGGCTACGAGGAAACACACTTTCACGTTTTATCGGGCTCGACTCGCGGATTCGACGTGCAAGCCACACACCAGCCATGCGATTTCGTGTTTGTCGAACTCCGCGAAGTCTGATTTTAACGACGCGACTGCGGACTATTCAGCCATGCCGCTTTCAAACCCGAGGATTAGAATTCTACCCGTTGCCCTTCAATATTTCGTCGTGGCGAAGCGACGTTCGGCCATTAGCGAACATGTAGGAATCTGTATAACATATATTCTGGTTCCTCGAAGAAATTTCAAACCATTTTTTAGGTACAGAAGCTATCAGTAGTGTGAAATTCTTTAAATGTTTTTACCGTCCCTCGGTGTCAAATTGACACAGTGATTAAAAAAACGATAAAATAACAAGTCAAACAATTACTTTTCAATGTTTTTTTTCATTCAAATTGATAAATTAACATTCACATGTTAGGTTTTGCGGTTATATGTTTCGCATTTAAAAAATAAAAGTCACCAAGTTTTGGATAAATTTACTTACAAATTACCGAACAATATAATTTATCGAATTGATCGAAAACGTAGGGCCGATAACAATTGTTTAAGATTAATATAATTTATTTCTGGAAAACTGTGTCAAATTGACACGAGGGACGAATGATGGTTAACTCTTTTGAACGTGATCCTGCAAATTTTAACGAGCAAATGTCGGAAGTACAAGTTCTAATGTTACGAATGCACTGATTCGAAAGTGATGAGGCGTTCAAAGTTGACGTTGAACCAGTAATTTAAAAGCTCGCAGAATTGCTGAGTATTAATGCATCGTCTAATTGCAACAGCAATTACGTTCGTAATTCCAGAGATTATCTTGAGCGATACCGTTTGAATGCCTTTTTCTACATGATTATTCGCGAGGAAATTAGTGAGGTCCTTTCGGACGCGGCGCAGTCATTAGAGAGTCCATTAATGGATTAGATAAAGTGTGAACTGTTTCGCAGCTCGCAAAAACCAGCAGACCCTACGTAGATCAGGGTACAAAGTTCCTCGCCACCTAATTCCGGGAGCCATTCTGCGCTGTGTCTCGGAACTCTCACGGATTTACGATACTGCAATTGTTATTAAGAGTCAGGACGAACTTCGGCAGTGCGTTTGAATCGGGGAGCAAGCACAAATTGAGTCTGTCGCCAAAATGTACTGAAAATAGCGGAGAACGTGTACACCGAGGTTCGTAGCAAATATTCTCTATTTTTAACGATCGTAAATTTTGTATATGCTCTATATGATATCGGCGCTACAGGTTCGATCACAAATACAAAAATTAGCAATTTTGCAGAATTATAATTTCGACGTTTCGGTTCTGTTTTGAACCATCTTCAAGAAAAGTCCGCGTCTGTGAAAATTAATGTAATAGAATTTGTTATTCATTAAACTGATTATTTAATAGTTATGAAGATTAGGTGTTTATACATACGTGCTAATTGTTCAAATAGAGCCACAATTAACGGGATTATATAAGGATTATATATGGATTACAAATTAGAAATATCGTGGAAAGAGGATGTTCATATTCGTGTGTCAACGGCTAACAACCAATAGCTACTGAGACGCGTCTCGAACCAGTGATACCAGACGGAGGAACCTGGAGGAACTTGCCCCTCCGGCTGGGCCCCCCACTCTTACTTCTCAGACTCTTGTGAGTCTCACACAGGCAGAGTAGAGGTACGTTCGTGTGTACTACGTGCGCAGTAGAAGTAAGAGTGGGGGGCCCAGCCGGAGGGGTAAGTTCCTCCAGGTTCCTCCGTCTGGCATAACTGTCTCGAACCAGTGATGCCAGCAGAATCGTGGGTCGTGGGTTTTTTCTCCTCCGCCGCTTTAGCCGACTCTTCCCCCACTCTTACTTCTACTGCGCACGTGCTACACACGAACGTATGTCTAGTCTGCCCGTGTGAATGCCTGTTCAGAGTGGCCTACGTTAGTGTGTAGCGCGTGCGCAGTAGAAGTAAGAGTGGGGGAAGAGTCGGCTAAAGCGGCGGAGGAGAAAAAACCCACGACCCACGATTCTGGCATCACTGTCTCGAACGCCTCGATCGTCACGCGCTCACATGCACACAGACGCACACATAAGTCCCCTCGGAGACACCTTTTTTTTATAGTGCGGAAATGCGTTACGCTATGTGGGACTGTCCAGAGGACTCTCCGACCAGCCTCTAGCCACTAAAACCGCACTCCCACCTAAGCTATAGTAAGGGGGGGGGGGCCAGGATCTCCGAGAACTCAACTGGCCACCCCCTTAGAAAAAAAAATTTGGTAAGTGCCGCCAAAGAGCGACAGTGCCTTACCAGTTTATGTGTGTTCCATCCTTGTCTGGGGGAGTGCTAAACATCTCTCCTTTCATATTACACCCCTCGGAGACACCTGCATCCTCAAAAAAACGTAAACACACGCTCTCGCCCAGTCCTCTGACTTCGGGGAAATACATACACAAAACACGCGCTCGTCGTTTGACCCTTGAAGGAACACGCAATTTAACACTAATTGTGATCGTATTTTGTATTTTGTATTTGTGATCGAACCTGTAGCGCCGATATCGTATAGAGCATTCCTAGCAAATATCTGGGAAGTCAGGTTGTATGACATATAACGTTATATCACGATATTACATATCGTAAAACTAGTCTAAGCTAGCCGGGCTTCATCCCGTTTGGAAAATGGACGAGCCGCGCGTTTTTACACGCCGTCGTCGACGATGATCGAACATTATTCGTTTCCCGTGTCCAGAGCTCGGCCCTGGTTAGTATAATAATTGATAGATCGTTCTCAGTTCCGGCTACGGTCTTCTCAGGCAGGATTTTTCTACGTAGCTGCGAGGATGGGCTCTGATTAGATGTCGCACAGTGACAGAATCGTTCATCGTTAGCACGGTGATTATGCTGTCGACAGCCTGAGTTCCGTCGGGTAGAAATAAAATTCAATTTACGCGAGCACGTTGTCAGTAGGATCAAATTGACTTTCGGATACGTTACCAGCGGAAGTTTTCAACTTTTCACGGCTCAGATGAAACCTTGAAAAAACGTACTTTGCGATAGGTTCATTCTTGATAAATATGTTCAGAGAAAAATGATTGTGGATTTTCAGGGGTTGCTTCGAATCGATTTAAAAATGTGTTCCTATGGAAATTTTGGTACATCCTGATTCTAAGAAAAATTCGGAGTCGCATAGAAAAATCAGAAAATCCCGATGGATAATACGGGGAACATGATTGGATTTTCAGGAGCCACTTCAAACATATAATTTAAAGCTATTCTTATCCAAGAGGACTTGCAAAATCGTTCTACGCAAGAATAATTCTTTGAAACGTAAATCTTTCGACAGAGGAGAACAACAGCGCCAAGATCAATACAAATCGACTAACAATCGAAGCTTCGGAGAAAGCTAGAATTGGTTGGGCGTAATTAAAAGATAGCTTAACCGATAGAAGGGTCGACGGATCGGATTCCGTTTCTACAGGGACCACACTTAACGGGAATATAATTCCTTGGGATTCGACGCTCGTTATTCGGCCGACAGAGTTTCTGCCGGTCGCGTATCGATTCGGTGATTAAATTATAATGAACGCGTTGCGCGGACGTTATAATTGCGGCACGCTATTCGATATGATACAGCGGAACAATGCTCGCAAGCCGATACTTTTATGCGGTGCAGTCGTTCGTCGACAAAAGCGCGAATGACGGCCGGCGTCCTTCCATCCGCGGCAATTACATCGATAAAAAAATGGTTTCGATGGACGTGCCTCTGTGTCCAGCCGAATCGACGATGCGCCGGTTAATTAGACAAATTGATTCGTTAAATTCATAAACATCACGGCCGACCACGAATGGAACTTGGCCCAGCGAGTAGATTCGCCTCTGCGCGGCTCGTCACTCTTCTAAATTAATTGCGGACGCTCGTAACGGAACGAGGCGCTCGACCGTGTGCTACCTGTACACCTCTGTGGGTTTTTAGAATGGCGAAGCTAACGACACGAGTTTCGGTGATAAAAATCCACTGAATTAAGGAGAAACCTGGTTTTACCTATCTTTTTGCAGAGGGAAAGCGTACCTTGAATGCTGATGAGTGTCGGTCCGTACTTCTTCATCGCGCTGCACTAATTTCCATTGCGTCTACAGACTTCCCACCTAAAACCAGATGCTGGGATAAAAGGTGTTTGGTTGCCAATGCCAAATATTGATTAAACGTTTTCGTTCGTGTTGCACTGCAATTTTAGTGATATTGTTTGAGTCACGATGAGACAAAAATGACAAAAATGAGTACATCAAATTCAGCCAACAACCGTAGTCCCGTTGAAAGCACCGGTTCTCGTTAGATCACCGAAGTTAAACAATGTGGAACGTGAACGGCACTAGGATGGGTGACCGTCTGGTAAAAAAACCGGAAAGTGACCCACCCGAGGTGTTTTTCACGTGTTGTTGGCAAAAGGGTGGTTCGGACCCACCATAAACAGTAGGTCCCGCTGAAAAGGCGATGGTGTGAGTGGAAAGAGGGGGAAATGAATTTGAAACCCTGTGGGGACCAAATATCATGTTACATATATAAGTACATCAAATTCAAAGCTGTA
Organism: Lasioglossum morio; assembly: GCA_916610235.2. Taxonomy (NCBI): domain Eukaryota; kingdom Metazoa; phylum Arthropoda; class Insecta; order Hymenoptera; family Halictidae; genus Lasioglossum; species Lasioglossum morio. Next base: position 4,141,010 of record OU744323.1, read on the forward strand.
GAAGTAGGAATTGAATTTCCAAATAGCTCCTGTATTTTGCGATCGATCTACAACTGTTCGATCAAAGACTGCGAATCTTTCTGCAAATTAAAAATTGCGTGTATCGATGCAAGATCATTTTCGTGGATTGTCGAGCCTCCAAAAATAATGGGGATGATGGAGGGTGTCTGGCGAGCTCGCAGTTTACGTATCTGTGAATCGATCAGGCCGGTAGCGAATCGAGCTGGCGTCGATTGGTAAAAATCGTTCCCTCTTGCTGTCAAGCGAAATTTCATCGTCGAATTTCGAGGGATCAATCCGTCGGGCTTTGCCGGGCCAGTCCGATCGAGGAGGGGTTGTTTGCCCGACGATTTATTCGCGTATAGTTAATGCATAGAATAAACGGGAAGGCATACGCGGACGGGTGTTTGACTGTCATCGGGCTGTTTCCGCGGCCGTTTAATACCTGGAGCCTGAAACGTTGCCTGCCCTCGACGGCTAATTTCCAAGCGTAGTCGCGACAACTTGTCCGGCCTGTGTCCGGCGCGTTTGATTTTGCGATCGGGCCACGCGGCATTCCCCGTGCCACGCGAACCAGAGCCAATAACATTCCATCGAGACACCGATAGGACACCAATAGAAAGAGCGAGAGAGAATGTTGTCGGAACGGGGGAAATGTTTATCGATCCCAGAGCGAAAACATTGCCCAGGTTGTACATCCTCTCTCTCTCTCTCTCGCTCTTTCTCTTTTTCTCTCCCTCCCTCTTTGGCAAACAATTGAAGAATCCTCTCTCTGCGTTCGTCAAGAATTTAATTATTGCGGAACAAGGCGGAGAGAAAGCGGTCCGGATAAGGTCGGCAGACAAGCTTCGAACCCTGTACAACCCAGGGGAATACCCTCAGGCTGTCCATGCCCCCGTGAAATGGTGTTCCGAAGGAATTTCCGCGGCTGATAAAAAGACTAGGTGCACGGGCGCGAGAAACGCGCCACGCAACGATGGAGCAACTATCCCTCGTTCGCCCAACTCCCTAAGTGCTTCGACTGGGTTATGGTGGAATCGACCGCACGCTGGACTCGCGAACATCGTTCTTGGAAGAGTTCTGTATAAACGGATCCCGGCTGTGTTCATCAAAAGGAATGCTGACAACATGTCGCTGACGATAAAGCCCATTTGCGAGAGACTCTTGATCGTTCTTCTGATGTTATAACTGTGTATAGCGCGAATTTTTCATACTGACTCGTTTAAAAAATTCTACCTTGTAATAAGGTAACTTATACATTTTCTACAAATTATTATATGGAAAAATTGAGGAGTCGACTGGAACCGACGAATCACTGGATCTTGAGGAGTTGCTGCGAGACAGAATGTGCTTAAATTAAAGATCGAAGATCGTACCTTGTAATAAGGTAACTTATTTAAAAAATTCCCGAAATTTTCCGTATAGGAGAAATGACGAAGTAAAGAAACTTGGTCAACAATTTTTTGAGGGATTTTACTAGTATCATTACAACTTCGAAGAAAACTCTCGCGACCACTTAAAAATATTTCGACACACTCCTCAAATATTAATTAACAAATGTACCAAGTTTCAAGTTACAGCACGCAGCGTCTCTCTTTCAAAAAATTCCTAAAGATTGCCTTTTAATCAGAGAGACAAGCTAGAGACACCCCTGAAACCATACCTCAAACGCGTTCACTGTTGTCGTAACTCCGCAGAGAATGCTTATTGCTCCTAGAAAATTGTTTAGTATATTCTTCGAATGTCGCTTAATATGTAATATGATATTTGGTCCCCTCAGGGTTTCAAATTCATTTACCAATCTTCCTTCCCCCACTTTTCCCATACTGTTTATGGTGGGTTCCGAACCACCTTTTGCCAACAACACGTGAAAAACACCTCGGGTGGGTCACTTTCCGGTTTTTTTTACCAGACGGTCACCCATCCTAGTGCCGTTCACGTTCCACATTGTTTAACTTCGGTGATTTAATGAGAACCGGTGCTTTCAACGGGAGTACGTTTTTTTTTTATTATAGAAAATCTCATATGAGATTTATTACAACATAATTACAAAACAGAAATACACTACATATAATACAGAGTATGAAAATTACAAAACAGAATAGGTTTCTTGTAGAAATACAGATATTATAATATTAACATATGATTAAAAGGAACAGTATATGAACAGAGAGAGAAGAGTAAAAAAAAAAGAAACTTATACTTTAAGGCCACAGCTTTTAAAAAATGATAACATGTAATGACAGGTCCTAATATTAGGTTCGACTATCATTACTTAGACATCCATTGGAAGCTGGAAGTCTATTTTGCTGAGTTTATTAATCAATGAGAGTCTCTCATCATTGTATAAATTACATTGCCACAAAACATGATTCAGCGACTCATCTCCATCCCCACAACTACACTCAGAATTATTAAACTGGACTACGTATGTTGGCCGAATGTCGCTTAATAATTTCACCGAATTTGAAAGTTCAACAACCGATGCTTCGCCTGTGAGAAAAATCCGAGCAGCAGCCTTGAAACCGCAAGATCGAGCTAGCTGAAACCCAGACTGGAGCCAGCGGAGTAAATTATTTCGGCAAGCACAGAATCGAAGATTTTCTGGTGATTTGCGTCGTGGTCCATGATATAAATAAACCGTGTCTTCTGGTATTGGATTGGATGCGGTGTTCTATTAAGAGAGCCCGAATGGTATCGGGACCGAGATCCTTGCCAGGATCCTCGGATCGATCGGGTGATACATGGCGGGTTATTTCGGCGAGGCTGTCGCGGCTTGTTCCTGTGACCGAAACTCAGTGTGGAGGGAGGGTATACTGCGGATAACCATGGACTGGTTCTCGTTCTCTTGGTATGTGTTGTTGGGAGGTACCCGAACGACCGGGGTTGATCAGAGCGTGGTTGGCGGGTACTTGTGGACTGGTGACCGGAAACGAGGTCAATCGGCGCCATAAATTAACTGTGGCAACATCTTCTGTTCGGTGCCGCGTGTGTCCCGTGGATCTTGGCCAGCCTCCTCCGCAATCATGATAATCTTGATCGTGGCCGGGCGTTTTTACGAGCACCCGCGGGAACGCGAGCACCGGTGTTTCCGGCACGGGGATCGCCGGGGAATTATGCAAAATCGTGCCGCATCCAGCCGGTGCGCACAGTTTATCTCGACCGGACTGCATTCCGCCGGTGGACCCGCTTTTTACCGGTCGACCCTCGAATTAGCTCGGATGATCTTTGTCTTCTGTGTGTGTCCTTCTGGAAACTGCCGAGCGTCACGGTGGATTGTCGTGTCAATGTTCTAGAGAAGCAGTGTTAAGGAATCAAATCCAAAGGCCTCATATGAAAACCGCCAGTCCATTTTTTTGGGAGAATCTTTTTCTTAAGTGCTTCGATTAGTGTCTAAACATAAACATACTTTGAATAGATCTACGTGGAAAGCAATATAGTGTAGAGTCAGGAATGTTCAATTTGGATTTAATTGAGAATTCTTCATTAAATATAGAGCAATAAATCCTTTAAATCGCATTATTGCTAGCTCAAACACATTTTATAATAATAATAATAATAATAATAATAATAATATTTTATTCCCTTTGCGGGGTACACACGCGGACCTCCGCTCCGCTTACAATTTCCACAATTTTTCCACAAATCTCCTAACGCTTCTCTTACGTAGATAGAGAGAGAGATCACACCTCAAACACATTTTATAATAATATTGATTTTTTCATTGGCACGTTACAGGCATTGAAAATGAAATTGCGCTGTACTATTCGTTAATAGTACCTATATTTGCTTAGTTTCGCGCTGTCCATAATTATGTAAATTTTAGATTAAGACTTTTAAGATTGAGATTCCTTTCTGTTATATTATATAATACTGCATACATTTGTATAAAAGGACTTCGGTCCGTTTAAAATAAATAATAATAATAATAATAAATACTAGTTGACCCGACAGACATCCTGTCCAAATTTCAATAAATTTGTTTGTGATCGTTTTGTGAATTTGTGCAATATTTGTTGTCGATAATGTAAATACCTATTGAAATATTGATTGAAAGCTGTGACGTTCGGTTTTTTGTTGTGTGGAAATATGATTCAAAAAGCACTTTTAGTTTTTCCCGAATTTTTCATTTTTCCGAGCAATTTTTCCAATTTTTCTTACCCTGAAACTTTATTTGGACTATTTAAAATATACTTTTTTGAACTAGGCAATTTTCATACGAGGCCGACGAAATTGTTATCGAGGGTAGTTTCCTTCCGTTGTAAATAAATAGTGATTGTCAGTCCTAGATTCTAAATTTCCAAGTAGATTCTAAGTTAACAGCAATGTGCACGTTGTTAATAATCTTATATAGGTTTTATAGCTTAATAAAAAAATAAATAAACCGCCGTGAAAGTCGAAGGATTGGAACGCTGTGGAAGAGACGATTCAAAGAGCAAGAGTAAAGGATGCGAGGGACAGGTTTCGAAGCTTGCAGTCTTCGATTGAGATTGCTCAGAGGTGCAAGGATTGGCAAACGACCGGCCGAGGGTATTAAGGAAGAGATAAAGACAGCAATTTCGGCGGCCGACAGGCTAGCTACATTTCATCGACCGGATGTTACCGGTTGCTCGAGAGGTTCCGTGAATGGTAGTGGTCACGCGGACCGGTCCCGAACGGCAACCAGCTGTTCACCGTCTGCGGTCGCTTGCCAAAGCCAATCGGTATTTCGATAAGCATTCGTCCTGGTAATTTTGGGAACGAGCGAACTTTTCATCTTACGGATATTCTCATAACGCAGCTCCCTCGCGGTTATCGATTCGATCATGCCAAGAGTTATCGTTGCTCGGGCATCGTTGCGGTCCATGAATCTTCCCGGAGGCTGTGAGCTAGCTGCAAACCTCTAACGGCATCGTACACGGGGTCAATTTGCACAAAGACGAGCAAGGGATTCGTATCTATGCTAGTAGTATGTTATTTATTACTACACTTTGGGAGCTTGGGCGAAATGAACGCTTTATAGAGATGCTACCAGAAATGGAAACGGAATAGAATTTTCTCTAGGAAATAGATTCTGATGAATAACAGTTTCTCGTGCTTTTCATAGGTCTATTTTAGGTTTAACGAAAATTCGCGTCGGAAAATTAGTGGAACTCGATTGGCAGATTTATTTAAGTGTTCTAATCACGGCTCGTTATTTCGATCATAAGGAAAACTCGAAATCACATCGAAGAATCAAGAAGTCGCAGTCAACAGCACATGCAAAAGTGATTGACGTTTTAGCGGTTGCTTTGAATCAGTTTTAAAATATGTTCCCGTGAGAATTTTCGAACGTTTGACGACTCAAACGAAAGCTTGAAAAACGCACTTTATGACAGGCACATTTTGATCCTAAAGAAAATTCGAGGTCACATAGAAAAATCGCGATCAAGAACTTAGTTTTACAGTATGATACGAAAATATTATTTTCTTCAATGTTGTGCACCTTTCCGTGCGAATCGCCCACAGTGAGTCATCGCACCCTCGTTCCAGCTGCCTAAATATCGCAACTGCAGCTTTCAGACCGGAAACAAAGAAATTGGCCCACTTTGCAGCCATCGTACAGGCATTCAAACGGCAAACTATAGCATCGATGACACAATTCGCATTATCCGCAAGCGGGATAGTTCGCCAGCCCGTTTCTCTGTCCCCGTTTCGTCCCTTATCCTTCCCCTCGCACCCCCAACCCGTCGGACGCTGTCTAATATTTCAATTTTTGGCTTTCTGGAACGGAGAATGTAATTTCTCTTTATTGTTCCCTCCTTTACCGCAGCCTGCTTGTCCGCCCCAACGGCCCCGAAACTTTAAACAACCATCTAACCGACCGGGCAACGTTTCAAACAAGTTTTCCCCGTCGAACTGAAACACGATTTCTTTTTAGGAATAACTCCCTCCGATTGATTCGAATGTTTCCGCGTGGTTTTTCGCCGGCTAACATCATCCCCCGAAGCGGTGTGCTCCAATTACACAGCGCCAAGAGTAGCTCACCCCCACAGATAGAATTTTTTGATCGGAACTTCTTCCATCGTGCAAATCGATTTTACCAGGGGGAACTCGATCAACGTGAACACGGGAGTCTCTGGGATCAACAACCACCTGCAACCACCATCCTCGCGGCAATTATTCGTTCAAGTCGACTATCGCCTTCTTCGGTGGATGGGAATTTTTTCGAGACGACTTCTTACCGATCTTCCTCGACTAAGGAGGGTTTCGCACTTTATCTTCTGTTGGGATGATTTAACTGAGCTTTAAAAGGGGAATCGTAACGAGCTTTTCAATCAATCTTACACTTTAGGAGTTGAGGAGTTCATCGTTCAGTATTAATGCTTTAAATAGGAACATCCGTTTCACTCTTAACCGATCTATTAAGTATTCCATTCGCGAAATTCACAGTTATTTTTATTTTAGTATTTATTTTCAAACAACGAATGTTTGTGGTTAAACTTCAACCTGAGGAAACCAGGAAATTTTAACTCTTTAAGTGAAGAAGTCCTGTGCAGATTTTGACGAGAAAATACCGAAAGACCAATGTTTTAATGTTAGGAATTCACTGGTTCCAAAGTTATGCGTGCTTTTGATAAGTATGTTTGCATGTTTGGACGAATCTGTGGCCTATAATGTTTCATAAAAATCCCCGCGGTTTCATGAATGTTATCAGCCATTATTCTTGCAAGAAACACGACGCCGAATCGTGAAACGAAACGATCCTCATGCGCGGCTACGTGACCATAATTTCGACTTTCTCTGAAAAATTAATGGGTCCCTCGACGTTCCCTCCGTCGGCGTTGAAATAGAACACAAAACGGTTTCTATCGAGGTTGGAACAACTTTGCATTCCAGATCGATGCAAATAGTATTCCCCCGAAGTCCGCGCGCCGTATAATGTCACCGTGCAACCGATGGCAGAGCGTTTTTGGACTCGGTTTGCTACCTCGATTTTCGAACTTTCCGTGTTCTCCATGGAATAGCAATTATTCCTTTGAATTAACCTTCAAAAAGCAGACGCTTTTAGTGATTCTACCATCTATCGGTTTTCTCCAACGAGTTTTTAAGGGCACTTTATCTGGCGCTGATATATTGTAGCCAACTTTGAAGATAAGAAATCGCTCGGAGCTAAGAACGTTGGTCATACGAATTGATCTAGTACTAAATCCTTGTTGATTTGTGGAGTAACTTCTGTTGTATGGGTTCTGTAAGAATTTGCACGACGATATTTTTACAGTATTACTAAGGAGGGCACTTGGAAAGAATTCCGAGCTTCCTGAAAGTTTTACAAGAATTTATACAAAGACCTGCACTCTACCGACAAGGATCCATAATAATTCAGAACTTTATAAAAATTCCACAAAACTCCAAAGATCTGCAATCTGTAGACAAGATCCTCAGACTCTGAGCATTGGCAAATATTCTGTAAGAATATGTGCAAACATATCCGCATTCTATCTAAGAAGTAGGGACCTTTAAAAGAATTTCGAGCTTCATGAAAATTTTTCAAGAATTTATACAGACTTGTAAAAAGAATTCAAAGCTTCCAAAAAATTCTACGAAAATCTGTACGAAGATCTGCAGACGGTAAAGTCCCTCACAGATGATCCTTCACAAAAATGGTACAAAGATTTGCAATCTATGGATGCGATTTTCAAAGCGAAGCTGAACCTTTATAAAAATTCGACGAAGCTCAGTCGAAAGATCTGCAGTCTATCGGAAGGTAAGAAGCCGCGGAGCGAATCTAGCCAGTGCTTTTTATCGACCAGTCGTCGAGAACGTCCATCTCCGGGGGATTAACGCAGGCTAACGCAGGGGAAGCACCGTTGATTTCTGAAGAGGGAGACCTCGAGAAAGAGATCGAGGCTGGTTTACGAGGTGAATTTTTCGATACTCGGGACCGGTAAAAATTCCTGAACCGAGATAGCGGCTTAAGGAGATATTGTAGTTTTCCATTTTCAAGAAATCGATTTTTCTTCGCGTTCCCTTTAAGTGCAACCGTCGTGGAATAGGTCTGCAAAAGGATTTGCTTCACATCTCAAAACGTACTCTATAAAAAAACAAACTTAACCCGTGCAATCTTAAAATAATGGAAATAAAGGGAAATAAAAAATGTTTTTACTTGGAAAAAATTAATTATGTACACCAAATATCCATAAATACTTGTAAAGACTAGTTCTTCCAAAAAAAATACTTAAAACTTGGTAACAAATGGTGTTCAAACCCAGAGTACCATTGCATAAAAAATATATATAACTCGTACGATCTTGGATACTTTTACTTAAAAAAAATTAATTATGTACACCAAACATCCACAAATACGTGTGAGAAATCTTAATGCAGAAATTCTTCCGAAAAAAGATCCTTAAAACTTGGTAACAAATGGCGTTCAAGCTCAGAGTACTATTACATAAAAAAATATATATAACTCGTATGATCTTGGATACTTTTACTTGAAAAAAATGAATTATGTACACCAAACATCCATAAATACGTGTGAGAAATCTTAATGCAGAAATTCTTACGAAAAAAGATCCTTAAAACTTGTTAACAAATGGTGTTCAAACCCAGAGTACCATTGCATAAAAAATATATATAACTCGTACAATCTTGGATACTTTTACTTGAAAAAAATTAATTATGTACTCCAGATAGCCACGAATACGAGTGCAAAATCCTGAAGCGAATAGTTTTAACAAATCTACTGGAAGAAATTCGATTCTGGAATAAGCGGCGTCAAACACCGGGAATGCCCGCTGAACGTATTGCAGCTGCGGCCTCGGCGCACGTCAGGAAACAGCACCTTTACCGAGCACCTGTCAGTCTAATATATTTCCCGTGGCTGTGTGTGTCGGTGCAACGAGGGCCGCGTTATCGGCGCGCATCCGGTGATGAATCGTACCAGTCCACGAACCTCTTTCTACGGCCGTGCCAGAGAAATCGAAGATCGCGTATTAAATTATCCGGGTAATTGACCGCGAAACCCCCCTGTAACTTAGGGTGTATAGGAGAAAGGTGAGGGGGGCGGGGGGGGTGTATCAAGGGGGTAGATTGGTCGAATTTTATCCGGGGGTTGTTCCACCGGCTTGTTCCCTACACGCTGATCGATTGCGAAGCTAGTATACCAACGCTGCCGAGAATCGACGGTGAAGGCTCGTGCTATCTACGGGCAAACTTTGCAACACGTCGATGAATATTTCAAGCAAAAAGCACTACGATCCATCCTCGGCGACTCACGCGACTTGGCTGCCGCTACGAGACGCTCGGGAACAGCGGAAACGATTTTATCCGCGCCCCCATTGGCTGTCGGCGCTGCGGAACCGAGCGAACCGCGACGCTATGGGGAGAGCACTGCGGATTTTGTTTATTGGATGGTTGCGCACAAGTTCGAGCACGATTTTCACAGATCTCACGATCTTCTTTGAAGAAGGATCAGTCTTTTTACAAAGGAGTTTTAGCTTCTGAAAAATGTTGAGAGAAAATTGTAGGAAACATTGGTGACACATACTTGATAAATACATTTACTTTATCCATCTTTGCAGTGATATATCTAGCCTGGCATAAGAACAGCAAACAGCACGGATCTTACCGTTTCGATCATTATTCCATTCAATAAATTAATTCGATTGTACGCAGTGTTTTGGAATTACACTCCGGTTAGGCGGTCAAAGTGCAAACGATATTATCGGGGGGAGGGTGTTTAGTTAGGTTAGGAGGGGGGGGTTGTCCGTAAACGCAAGATATCGATCTTGCACAGTTCAAAGCCTCGATGCACCCCAGGACTAAACATTTACCATGCCAACCCTGACTGCTCTACGTGGTTACACTAAAAACACCTCATCAGCATGTACGCCAGCAGTATACGACGTATCATCTTGTTTATAGGACTGTTTTTCCAGCTGGAGCACGTTTATTCGTCCTGGTGTGACAGTAACAATGACGAGAGACAGACGTTCATAAGGGTTAGGGGGTAGTTAACCGAGTCAGCTGGCCGTTATCTAGGAAATCCCAGGTGACGGAGAGTTTGGAGGGGTTCGGTTAACCCTGTATGGTTTCCAGCGGGTTGGCTCTTTGACAGTAACCGAGCGCAATTTCGCATCGGGCATTGCTGGCGTTCCTATAGCTGGCGTGGTGCGCGGAAACCCCTATCCCGGTGCTGGAACCGGTACACTTGGTGCACTAACGAGCCGATCGTGCAGACTCTCTGCATCGCGTTGCGGAGAATTGCATAGTGTTGCAATACACTGTAGAATGTTGCGTCGCGTCGCAGAACGTTGTAAAACGTTGCATCGCGTTGCGGAGAATTGCATAGTGTTGCAATACGCTGTACAATGTTGCGTCGCGTCGCAGAACGTTGTAAAACGTTGCATCGCGTTGGAGAACGCTGTAAACCGTTGCATCGCGTTGCAGAATGTTGTAGACCGTTGCATCGCGTTGCAGGCCGTTGTAGATCATTGCATCGTATTATAGAACGTTGCATCGCTTTGCAGAATGTTGTAGAACGTTGCATCGCGTCGCAGGCCGTTGTAGATCATTGCAGCATATTATAGAACGTTGCATCGCGTTGCAGAATATTGTATAACGTTGCATCACGTCGCAGGCCATTGTAGATCATTGCATCATATTATAGAACGTTGCATCGTGTTGCAGAGCGTTATACAGGGTTGTAAAACGTTGAAAAGCGTTGCAACGTATTGCATTGCATTGTAGAGCATTGCAGCGTATTGTAGAACATTGCAGAGCGTTGCAGCGCATTGTAGAGTCTTGTAAAACATTGCATCGAACCGCATCGTGTTGCAGAGCGTTGTACAGGGTTGTAAAACGTTGAAACGTATTAAAAAGTATTGCAGAGCATTACGTCGCGCAGCATTGCAACTTATTGCATTACATTGTAGAGTAATTGCTTCAAACCGTTACAGAACGTTGTAAAACATTGCATACCGTTGCAAAGCGTTGCACCGGGTTGAAGATCGTTGCACCGCGAACCGCTCCAACCCGCAGCTAGCAAGAATCACTGACTCGGCACTGTCAGCGAATGATCGAGAGGGATTTCTGAGCCGGTTGGTAGGTGCGGATGACTGGCGGCCGTCCGAAACCCTGCGGAAATGCACGGAACACAGCCAAACGACCGGGGGGACACTGTCCACTGAAATTATGGACTCGAAATTCAGGGTGGGAGAGCCCTGAGGAACGACTTTGTTTGCTCGGTTTCGGCCACTCGCCGTTAATAGCCACCGGTGAACCATGTGCTGCGCGAAAACCGGATCCGAACGCGAACGTTTGTGCACCGGATGCACGGCTCCGTGACAAAAATGCTCGCGAAAATTGCTAACAGATATACCGCCGCTCCGAAAAGCATTGGCACACTGTTTTTTTTTTTTTTTTAATGGACGTGGGAAACGAGCTTGGCTTTGTGTGTGCCACACAATGGGAAACAGTCTCAATTGTTGATCCACAGAAATAATTACATAAAAGAGTGTAGGATAATATTTTATGGTTCGTGTATGAAGTGCGGATTTAATGTCTTTATAAGAATAATGAATAGGTCGAGCACAAAACAAAAATTTAAGGATATTATTGTATTGTTTTCGACTTTTCATTTAACTTCTTACAATTGACTTCGGCAATCTTTATATCGCCAGAGTGTATACTTTCAGTGTAATTCATTTGAACATTTTTCCTTTCATCTCGCTGAATAAATTACTTTCATTTCATCGGATTTTTGTGAAGAATGTCGTTACACTGTATTCAGCTTGTGAGAACGACCAAGAAAAAACAGTTCAGTTTTATTCGATTCCTGTTCTCAACGGTTGACTTCGAAAGTATTTCGCATAAAGATCTGCTGCTAGTTATAAGAAACTGTACTTTTCAGCAGCAACGCAGGTCCCTTGATAAAAACCCGAGACGAGAAACGTGCCCCGATGGATTCCATCCGTTTGTACACAGATAGATCGGCGCGTGTTTCGCCTGGAATATGGAAATACGTTTGATAATATGGAAAAGTAGTGGATCGATGGGGTGCAGGTCTGTCTGACGTAGAGTCCTGGTAATGGGATTGAAAGGGACCGTTTCATAGACGTTTCTGGCAGACGTACAGATCAGCTATTCTATCGGCCTCGGCTAGAACCGAAACAGCGAACAAGAGAGCGCGTTAGATGCTCCACCGGTTTCTCGTTTCTCGCGAGCCATTGTTTACCGCTGTCGGGCATGTATTTCGCTTCGTTACACGTCGCTAATTGTTTAAATACCATTGAAACCTCAACTCTTTGTCTCGCAGCTGAACCACCACCGACAGAATGGTAGGAGAGACAGGGATCGTTAATAATTTCTCGGAGAGAAACTTATACCAATTTCCCCGGGAGGAACGTCGACATATTGAGAACGATTAACGGCGTTCTTATTTTATACTCGTTATCGGGAAGTTTTCCATCGGTCGGATCGATACATTAAATTATTCCGCTTCGCGGTGAATAATGTATGGAAATTCGCGGGCTACTTTTAAGCTATGCATATGGAACGGCTGCTGGCAGTTTGATAGACTATTTTCTAACTCGGCCGTTTAGAAGATGTTATTGTTAGACCGTGATTCTCCGTGTCAATTTTTGATCAGCCAATCTGTAGAGCAGACGCGCCTTAATCTATATAATAAAAATGAAATGTTGTTCGTTGGTCACGACATCACGTGAGAACGGCTGGATCGATTTAGATAATTCTTTTTTTTTAATGTTCCTTGTAGTCCGAATCAGGATTTTAGCGTAAAAATTATTGGAAAAGTTGCCCGGAAAAATAAAAAATTCGGGAAAAACTCAAAATTGATTACTGAATCATATTTTAATACAACAAAAAAACGAATGTCGCAGATTTTAATCAATATTTCAATAGGAAGTTACACTATTGATGTCTTAAGGTTTTTAGGGAAAGAAAAATTGGGGGAAAAATGGAAGTGCTTTTTTCTATGGGATTTTTGTATAAACTCAAGACGATAACTCACGATTTGAACAATGGATATGCGTAATTAGAACGATCTCAAACAAATTTATTGAAATTCGGACAGGACAACGTCTGTCGGATCAGCTAGTGCAAAATAAAAATTGTCCAAGTGAATCCTGGCGAAACCGAAGGTTAAACTTACGAAACTTATTTTGCTGCTCTAATTCGCTTCCGATTCTTTTTCTAATTACACAAAGAATTGTCCAAAACTATCCAGTGATTCGTTTTATCTTATAACGCAAAGTCGTATGCACTATACATCCCGAAAGTTTCATAGTATTTTGAATATCCAGATTCTGGGTCACTTCTCGTAAGCAATCGAAACGGTCTGAAGGAGTTGAAGAAACTTGATATTCGCAATAACTACCGTGCACCGCAGCAGCGAAAGCTGTTGTACTGAAATTTCGTGGGGGTCGCGCGCAACTCCGGTATCCCCGTGAAGGATTAATTGAGAAACTCGTGCAACAAACGTCTGGCCGGCCCTTATTTTCGAAATCGCAGTTCCACCGAGGTCAAAGCAGAGAAGTTCGACCATCCATCAGCGGGCAGTTTGCCCTCGGAATAATTAGAACCGTTGGTCGTTGTTGTCGCGAAATTCCTCGACAGGGTCCAGGGGTTTGTAGCGTGGAAACGAGCTGTTCGCGCACGAGGTTCTCGAATTTCGCGCTCGGACGTGTCTGGAGTGCGAGCGACGCGACGGTATCGTTTACCGGTGGCGTGCTCGATAAATCGAGTGGCAAACTGGCGGCGGGTTGGCTGGTCGAATAAGCAAACAACCAGCTGGCACTTGTCTCGATATTTCTCAGGTACGGTCGCGTAAATATATGGAAAGGAAACAGACGGGGTGTGCTGCGCCGAGAAAAGGAAAAAGTGGATCGTTTCCGTTCGAGTGGGGGTAGAGTGGTGACTTGCAAAAATGGCCGTTCGACACAAGGGGGACACGCGCGCGAAACGGTCCCACCATTGGGGAATCGATCGTCGCTGTCGAGCGGAAAAGGAAACATCAAACGGAACAGGGTTGAGTCGGTTCGCTTCTCTTTCGCTCCTTCGTCATCGCAGTGACTCATGCATTATTTATTTCGACTTAATTAGCGAAAGAGGCGGTTTGCAACGAAGGGGTACACAAAGGGAGCAGGAGAAAGAGGTCGGGTGTCGTCTCGCGTGCAGAAAAACCCGTCGGTTTCCATAAATACCGCGGCGCGGACTACGTTATGCAAATATACAGCCGGGGCTGAAATTGTAAATGAAATGTTATCCGCGGCCGAAAACCGTGATTCCGTGCACGGGCGAAACGGCCAGCCGTGTTATCGATTCGACCGGCAACGGAGATCTCGCGCGACTACGTAAATCTCGCGTATAAATAGCCGCATAAACTGCACGCGTGCCGTCCGAGCATTTGATACGCTTCATTTAAATTTCCACCAGCGGGATATTAAGTCCACAGTCTCCCTCTGTGCACCCATCTATCCTGGCGACGATGAATTTCGGCCAACCGTCCGGAGATAAAACACCGCGTCACCGGATCCGACTAATTAAAGTCGCCCGCGAAAATGCCCTGCCGAGAGACGCCGCGGATACAAGCTCGCGATAATATATCGCTCCTCGATGCCGATCTCCTCGACGATAATAACGCGCTTAGAGAACGAGCAGCATAAATCACGGGGCCACCCCTCTGCGGAGTCTAGGGTCTATGAAGAGGCGATAAAAAGCTCCGGCAGCCGAAAATTCCCGCGATCGCGATTTACGAGACGAAAGCTGCGGATTCGCGAGGCACCGACCAAGTTTAGCACTTCCGAGAAGAGTGGAGAGGTCCTTGAGGATGCTCAATGTTCTCGGATCACTGGTCCGAGACCGCCAATATGTCTTGACACGTTCGCAGTACTAGTACTTGTCTCTACATTTTATGCAGTTATAGCATAAGGATCGATACATTTCTTACAAGTTAACAAACCCACTGAGAAGAGAAGTAAGTTTTTGATTAAATTCTTTCGCTATATGCAGCGCGTCTCCTTTGCAAAGGGTTGAAAGAATTTAATAGAAGAGAGTCATGGAAAGTCTTAAACCCTTTGTACTCGGACCTATTTCAACTGGAAAATTATTATTATTATTATTATTTATTTTATACGGACCGAAGTCCTTGCATTCAAATGTATGTAGTTTATATAGTATGACAGAAAAGAAAATTAACCATTTCTTTCATCAATCAAACAATTCATTGATATAACACCTCACACAATACTTAAATGTTTCGTAATTGATTAGATACCGATATATTTAATAATGTAAACAATATTTCGAATAATGGTACAGCAATTTTTAAGGGTTAACAATTCTTCTGATATTTTCGCTGAAAATTAAAATTGAGATTTGCAGACAGATTGCACAATTTTGTCGGAGATCCCTTTTCGTTGTTGAAGCCTCCGCAAATATCGCAGTGAAAAGAACGGAAATATTTCCGAGGAACAATGCTCGTGCGGCAACGAGCAGAATTACGGATCAACTTCTTTTTTTCCGGTTTCAAGAGAAGTCGGGATTTCGAAATTCGCGCACGTATTCGATACTAGAGGATCGATGTGCCACGTTGCAACTCCGCCATCTAGTCGCATCAGACGCGTCCTGGCTGGAACGTGTCGATCGACTTCTTCCGAAACACGCGAGAGAACTAACGGACAAATTGGGAATTTCTGTTCGCAGCTTCGACGAGACGTCGATGGACAGCTGCCCGTTGGCCGTCACCGACGGAAGGACGAACGACGCGGCGCCGAAGGACGTCGAGACGGAGGTGACGTCGCTGGAGGAAGCGAAATCGGTGATCGCTACACTTCGAGCGAAACAGAGGGCACAGGCGCATCAGATGCTCGCGTGGCGACGGACCCTCAAATTGCAGGTAAATGATCACGTTTTCCAAACGACAGATATTACGGTCACTTCGAGGTTTTTTTTTATGGAACCGTATATTTGGTTTGTTATTAAGGACAGTAGGTAAATGAGGTAAAGGATTTAGGAATTCATTTCTCTATGTATGTATGTAACATGATATTTGGTCCCCTCAGGGTTTCAAATTCATTTACCAATCTTCTTCACCCTCTTTTCATCCTCACTATCGCCTTTTTCAGCGGGACCTACTGTTTTATGGTGGATTCCGAACCACCTTTTGCCAACAACACGTGAAAA
The DNA here is from genome assembly GCA_916610235.2 of Lasioglossum morio. Classification (NCBI taxonomy): domain Eukaryota; kingdom Metazoa; phylum Arthropoda; class Insecta; order Hymenoptera; family Halictidae; genus Lasioglossum; species Lasioglossum morio. Next base: position 4,157,177 of record OU744323.1, read on the forward strand.
ACACCCGGGTGGGTCACTTTCCGGTTTTTTTTACCAGACGGTCACCCATTCAAGTGCCATTCACGTTCCAAGGAATTCATTTCTCCTCTACCTTAAATTTTTCCAACCATATTTTTATCATATTGTTAACACCGCCTCTAGAACACTTGGTTTCATACTTCGTTTTTCCACTGATTTCCATTCAATCCGCACACTTAGATTACTATATATTGCCCTCGTCCGTCCGCTATTAGAATATGCATCAATTATATGGTCTTCGAAAAGCTCTAAGTACGAAATCATGCTCGAGAGAGTGCAGCATTAATTTCTTAGGTTTTGCTCGTATAAGCTATATAATTCAATGTCATTCTTTGATCATGATTACTCCGCAATTATAACTACAATGAACCTAGAACCATTATCTGCTCGAAGAATAGTATCCGACCAGAGCTTTATTTTTAATTTAATTAATAATCATATTGATTGTTCCTCTCTACTTGCGCAAATCAATTTTTATGTAGCAGAACGTGAACTGAGAACAAGAGCGGGTTTTCGAACACTTAAAGCGAAATCTACTTATGGATTAATTAATCCAATGATTCTTTACGAAATTTTCAAATGCAACTACGCAGGATTATATGATAATACCATATCGATTGTACCATTATTAAATTTTTCTTTTTGTGCATGTCCCTTCTTTGTTATTACACGAGTAGTATTGTATCTTACTCTTTTTTTTGCTTTTCTTTGATATTGTAAGCACTTATGTAAAAGGGCTTCACTCCGTCTATAATAAATAATAACAATCAGTTGTAGCCGCTGAAAAGACGTGTCCAACGAGTACCATGACCATCCTATTCCGATCACTTGATCTCGAGATATCCTTCTCTGAAAAGTAAACTATTTTATCCTTTCAAAAAAGAATATCTCGAGATAAATCCTTCGGAACAGTATAGTCACGGTACTCGTTGGATTCGTCTTTCTATGCTTTACAAGAATATTGAAAAAAATATACATGGTTCTGTTGAAAAAGGATAACGACGTTCTGAACAGTTTGTTCGTACAACAGTAAATTGGACAGGTGTTTCAGACAGGTTGTTGTATTTTATTTATAAGCGGTATCAATGTCTCTTATCCAGACCAATCAAATACAAACGGAATTGCACTGTGTAACTAACGTAAATTATGCAAGCTAATGCAAATTACATACTTTGTGCGTACCGTATGAATTACGGTATTCTGCCAGTTTATAAACGTAGAGAACGTACGGACTGATAGCATCGATATCAGCTCGTATCGGAGATTTACGACACCGCCAAATCGCGCAGGACGATCTCGATCTACGCGCAAACAATTACCCAGCTCCCCTAGCTGTTCCAGACAAAGACGAAAAGAAGAAGACGTATCTGCAATTACCAGCCGACAGTTTCTACTTGGGGGGGCTCGTTGATTAAACCCATTATCCAGTAAAAGTTTGAAGAGGAACCGGCGCGGCTCGCTTCCGCGACAGCCAGACGTCTCGTGACGTTCGACTATTATTTCGTGGTTATAGTCGCGTGACTATCGCCAGTCAATCCACGCCTTGGCGAAACGGTTTCGGGAGTAAAAAAGCTTCTTTTCGAGTTTCAATGCGGCTCCAACCAAGCAAGCGATGTTTTAACGAACCTGGAACCCCTTGTGTTCGAAATTCTTGAACCGAGTTTGCATCGCGCTTCCGTGTTGCCATCGATTTTCGCGTTGGCGCAGAAACAGCGGCCGTTAACGATGAGTTTTTCTGTTAGGCTGTCTAACCGTTTCGTCCGAAATTACTCTGTTGCATTTAACGATGATCGATCGGTAAGAGGACACTGGATTTATGGACGCGACCGTTACTCTTTTTAACGTCGATGCTGAACTTTAGTTGTAGATCATGAAAAATTATTGCAGTGGAAATTATTTAGCATATAGCGTGTTGCTTTTCAATTTTTAGACTGTGGAGTAGGGTGGTCCTTAATTATACTTGATGAAGATTTTTTTGCGTAAGAAAATAATTCCTATTTTGGTAAGAAAATAAAAGATAAAGTTGATCGGATAAGGAGAAGGCGTGCCTCATTGACGTTGAAGTTAACAAAAACATGAGCAATTTTATAGGAGAAAAAAAAGAAAAAAAATTTTTTTTTAGAAGTTTTTAGTATTGCTGCAGGGGCCTCTAACCGTCTGCAGAATTCATGAGGGATTGTGATAGGATTTTTACACTGTTAATCCGAAACACGAGATTTCAGCGAAAACGGACTTGTTAGCGGGAAGGTGGCGGACAGCAATTAGACAGGCTAATTAATGTAAAATAATCTTAATTCGTACAAAGTACACTTGTACTTGAATGCATGAAAGAAATTATTATATTTTTGTAGGTATAAAATATTTAACTTGAATTTTCAGTATACTCTTCACATTTAGCAAGCAGTTACTTCTATTTCAAAACTTTGGATATATCTTTGGATATAGCTTTAAAACTTTGGATATATCATTTTTTCATGAAAAGGAACAATATTGGGGGGAGCCGTGTCCAAAATTTCATGGTCGAAAATTGAGGACCACCCTACTGTGGAGGTTCGCGCAAGTTTTCATTTTTAAACGTTTCCGCACGTCATTTTTGTGAATCCAATAACTATCCAGTATTTCATTTAAAATAATATGGTTGCGAGAAGGAATTCGAAGTTTCTTTTTCTTGCAATTTGAATAAATCCGGAACGAAAGGTTTAGCCCATTCTAACTTCGTGAGAACAGGTCGCGACGTGGCCGGGCTCATTTCGCGGAGTAAAGCCTCAATTTTCACACCCCCGTGTTGTTTTCTTTCGGGGATGACGTTCCGCCCGGGGACGGTCGAGAAAGCGAACGCGGCTTCTTGAAAATGTTATATCTTCGAACGTCTCCTCATTTATAGTGCAATAAAACGGCAACAAAAAATCGTACATCAAATTTTACAGTTCCGCTGATAAAACAACACTTCAATCTTGAAACACATGGCACTTTGGGTCTCGGAATCTAAACGTACACAATATAAATAAAATTCCGAACACTTTCTCGGACAACTTGGATAAGGCTTTAACACTATAACTACCGGGCCAGTCAAAATGACTTATGCGAATTCTTTTCGATTAGAAATATTAAAAGTATAAATGTGCTTTTTTGAGAAATTTTTGTTAGTGAACTTCTCTATTGAAGTACATATTTAAATATCGCCTGTACGAAATCTAAATAAATGGCATATTGTCATTATTAGAAGGCAATGTATTTTACCAACTGCGTTCAGTGCTCGGTAGTTCTAGTGTTAATAGCTGAACCTAATATTAGTGCTTGCGTATATATGATAGCCTTTTTAAATACATGTAACCCACGTGCCTAAGGATTTGCGATTTTTATATTGTGACTAATATTTTTGTTATACAATACAGAGCAGGTTTTCAATTGCCATTGGACATAGGTTGCTTAACACTAGAACTACCGGACAAGTCAAAATGACTAATGCGAACTTTTTTCAATTAGAAATATTAAAAGTATAAATATGTTATTTTGAGAAATTTTTGTTAGTGAACTTCTCTATTGAAGTACATATTTAAATATCGCCTGTACGAAATCTAAATAAATGCCATATTGTCATTATTAGAAGACAATGTATACTAAGTGCGTTTGGTGCTCGGTAGTTCTAGTGTTAATAATCGAGTCGTAGACGTATTTTCGGAAATTTTCTTTAAAAAACGCGTTACACGGAGCTCGAAGGCCACTTCCGCGGACGGAAACCGAACAACGACCGCTGAAAAACGACGTGTAGAACAATTTCCCAAGTTCCATTGAAATGAACGCGAGCCAATTGGCGCGGTGGAACGCCTCGTCAATACGAAATATCCCCGCGTTGTTCGTCCGCAGGACCGGCAAGTGAAACAGGACCGTGATTCGGCTTATTGTCTTCGTTTTAATTCGAGCGGCGCCGCTTGTTCGCGGCTATTTACTATTCCGCGAACGTTTAACCTCTTGCTATATAATATCGAGTCGGGGCGGGGCCGTGATGAAAATTCCGAGCGGGATCTATTAAATTCGCCGTTCGTTCCTCCCGAACCGAAATCAAATTCCATTCTTCCTTTACCAATATTAACACTAGATTTATAAAAATAACGAGAACTTGTCGTCTATCATAAATAATACATACCTAAAGAACTAAACAACTAAATTTTACAAGATGCCCTTCGCATTTCGGAAACTTCCCATCCACAGTGTTAGCGCGTTCAAATACATTTGAGTTAGGCTTCCTTTTCGCGAACACTAAACAGTTATTTCGAAACATGGGGAGCCGTTATCGCGAGTCGATCGAGCGAGAACCGTGCGCGAAAGGGCAATCCGAGCGGAAGCCCGAAAATTCGGACTCAAAATCGTGGTGGCAATCAGAGGGGTGGTTAGGGGGAGGGCGGGGCAGCAGATAAGCCTGGCGAAATGGTGCCCCGTCGGCATGCAAATGAAACGAGATACCATGACCCGTCTCTACCGCTGGGACCGAACTGCTCCTGGAACGTCGAGAAGCTGCGTCTCGCGGTGAGAATTCGAGAGACCGCGACTCTCCCGGCGATTCACTTTGGGAAACTGAGAGGCGAAAATCTCAGGGAAGCCAAGCTGTTTCCCTCTCCCTCTATTTCCTCAACGAGGATCAAAGAGTTTCACGTTTCCTTTCGGGTCACCCACTGGTACGTGCCGATTTCTTTATCGCCGAAAGCTGCATTCGCCTGAAAACTCGCCGAAAGCTCGAATCGTTAGCAGCAGCTACGAAACGAAGTTTCCGGGGATATCGTCGGTTTGACGAGAGGATAATTTTACGCATGACGAAGAGAGGACAATGGATTCTGATTTCATGGGAGGACCTGTATCCTCTGGCCTGATTAACTGGCTGCCTTAATTAACTCGGTGTGACGCGGCGCCGGGTCATCGAGATTATTCAACATCAGCTGCCCCTATCTCAGGAACTATGTTTATTGAAAGGAATTCGACTGTAATTTACAGCATCCTATTTTTATATCTTACTACCTGACCCGACAGACGTTGTCCTGTCCAAATTTCAATAAATTTATTTGAGATCGTTCTAATTACGCATATCCATTGTTCAAATCGTGAGTTACCGTCTTGAGTTTATACAAAAATCCCATAGAAAAAAGCACTTCCATTTTTCCCCGAATTTTCCATTTTTCCAGGCAACTTTTCCAATTTTTCTTTCCCTAAAAACCTTAAGACGTCAACAGTGTAACTTCCTATTGAAATATTTATTAAAAGCTGCGACATTCGTTTTTTTTTGTTGTATTAAAATATGATTCAGAAATCACTTTTAGCTTTTCCCGAATTTTCTATTTTTCCGGGCAACTTTTCCAATTTTTCTTACCCTAAAAACCTGATTCGGACTACAACGACCATTACAAAAAAGAAAATTAGCCAAATCGGTCCAGCCGTTCTCACGTGATGACGTGACCAACGAACAGCATTTCATTTTTATTAATTCATACTTCGATTCATTCAATCTCTCTAAAATATTCTTCATGTCCAACACATAACTTTTTCCCCAAGCAGAATCAGTTCATTCTACTTACTGGAAAGAACAATTCTAAAGCTCTAGCCTCCTATTATCACCTCATTCTACTTTATTTCTATTGAACGCGATACCGAGCGAACCCCTTTATCAATGGAAAGAACTCATTCTACTTACTATGTTACGCTATCAAAAATATATTCTACGTCCATAATTTTTGGAGCAAACGCTTGGCTGGTTCGATGAAACAATGTTCGCAGCAATTGTTCCGCGCAATAGTTGATAAATCTTGCGGCAAATCGTGCCTTGCATTCAGCAGGAAGCCAAACAGAACTATTTCCCTCTACTCGCTTTTAGAACACCCTAAACACTGTGCGTCAACAATTTTCGCAGCACGTGTTTACCGGTTCGATTAAACAGCTTGTGTGCCGCGAGTTTCGCGAAAATCGGTAGCGCGCCAATTGCGAGGCGCCCGTTGCGAGTTACGAGCTCCGCGATCGCGTTAATGGACGTTGCAGGCCGGGCTTGGTGTTTGCTTCCTGCCAATTAATTCATCGATTTCGCGTGTGACGAGAACCGCACCCGGCAGTTCCAATTCGGAAAGGAGATTCCGGTTGGCAAACGAGGCCGTAGATCAGGGGATTTGCGGACACGAGGACGTAAGTTAAGTGGTTCGAGAAACGTCTCGACCTGGAGGAACCACGCGACGTACCGGCTCGAAAAATAGCTTGTGCATTCCGTGAGACTAGTCCCGGGTGAGAGAGATTCGCCGCGGAGAGACGTGACTTCCTCGTCGTTTTGGAGATTTGAAATTCCGTGGTATTCCGTTCTGGCCAGAAACTTTACGACCGGGTGGGAAAACGCGAAGAATATTGGCTTCCTCGCCGCCACCCCTTTCTTTTCGCGAACGGGCTACCGTTCTGCGCTCGGTCGCGAACTTTGCATTCACCGGCGCCGCTTTATTACGTTTATCGAATGAGGAACTGTCTCCGTTAATTAAATTCTCGGCTCTCTGACGCTTCCCGACTTTTAAACGCGTCGATATGCCCCAGCCACTACGCTGTAGATCGCCTCTGCTCGCGGACTCACTCTTAGACGGTTTCCGGTCTTGTCCAAGAACTGTTTAATATTAATGCGACGCACGCTGCCACTCCTGACGCGAGAAAGGTCCAGAAACTTTGTTCTCGGTTGTTGCTTTCCGATGGAAACCCGTTTTTCCTAGGTAAATTGAATTTTTCATGTTGCATATTTTCGACACGTTTTTCTATATATCGATTGGTAGTTGGATCGCGGATATTTATGCAAAATAAAAATGATTCCTAAAGCATTCGAATAAGCTGAAGATAAATGGGCTTTGACTAGACTGTTGATGAATCTCTATATAATAAAAATGAAATGCTTCCTAGTAGCACAAAAATATTAGATAGATATCTTTTTAAAATATTGGAAAAATATTTTTTAAGCCACACTTTTTCATATGAGAAAAATATTGGATCTGAATATTATACTCATGTACAAGAATAAGTATTATCTGTATATTAGGAAGAAATATTCTATTTCTAATATTAAATAAAATAATATGAAATAAATATTATTTGTATATTAGGAACAAAATATTCTACTTCTAATATGAAATAAAGATTCATTTAATATTTAGAAAAAAAATATTTTTCTCTTAACATGACATAGATATTTCCTCCATATTTAAAAAGAAATATTTGTTACTTATTATAAAATATTTATTGTATGTATATTTGAATATTAAAAAAGGATTGAATCTCTTTGTAATATTATATGAATGTGTATATAATATTTTGCGCTACTAGGGCTGTTCGTTGGTCATGACATCACTTGAAAACGGCTGGACCGATTTGGCTAATTTTTCTTTTTAAATGTTCATAATAGTCCAAATGAGGTTTTTAGGGAAAGAAAAAATGGAAAAGTTGCCCGGAAAAATGGAAAATTTGGGATAAAATGAAAGTGCTTTTTTCTATGGGATTTCTGTATGAACTCAAGACCACAACTCACGATTCGAACGATGGATATGCGTCATACTTTTTTTGTTTTGTTAAGTTAACAAATATTAACAAAGGAAAGTCGGAAAATTTGAACAAACTGCAGAAATCATAATCTTCGAAGCGGTACAAGTAGCAGGAAGTAACGATCGCAAACTTTATTGAAATTTGGACAGGACAACGTCTGTCGGGTCAGCTGGTTTATGATAAAAAAAATGGATGATTGAAAAACTAATGTTATTACATTCTTTTCGACTTACTAAACTTATTGAATAAAGAAATACATTCTAGTCTAATTTTAGTATAATGGATACAAGAATCAGGAATACTTTGACTGCCAAACCAACAAGAATTCCATAAAAATAAAATAAGTTATTTAATGACGTAAAAATTGTGAAATTTGATACAACTAATATACTAATGTAAAAATTAATTTCTAAATATCGACTTGATTAATGGAATAGTGGCGACCGTCCAGCAAGCTCACACCGTTCCCACAAACTTAACCGCAAATACGAAAAGTCAGAGATACCGGTCGTCTCTTAAAACACCTGTAAGGTTACTTTGAAGTTGCTGAAACTTCCTCGATCGTTATCCATTCGTTCGTACAGTCTTGGATAGTTCCTCGAGCGTGTATTTAACGGTCATACACGAAACGTCCCATTAAATTCGATTCGTTGGTTCCGCACGCGATAAGCTCGTTGCATCTAATAACCGGTGATTATGTTGTAATTAAAAACCGCTTTTGCCGCTTATTGGGGCGCGAGTGTTTCGGCTTTGCGCGCCTCGATCCCAGCCACGCGACAATGGTCGCGTGCAGCGTCTCGATTAAAGTGGGATCTCCTTTACACGCCTGGACACAGCCTTTTGTTATCCATACTCCTTTCGTCGTAGCTCTCTGCTGTGCCTCTGGACGCACATTTTTTTGTTCCCATAATTATCAGTAGTGTAGGTATCTGTTTAAATATTTTAATGTGTTGGTGTCAATCGATCGTCGGTGACCAGCTGATCGTCTGCTGCTGGTTGTCATTACGAACCGACGATCGATTTGCTATTAACAACCGATATTCGATTGTAAAATAACAGTCTTTAACGAATTGCATAATGTATTTAACCGTTAATGAATAAACAACCATTTAATTAAATCTCCTACAGTAGGAATAATTTTTTAATGAATTTTTGTAGAAATTTCATCCTGATAACTCTTATGGCTGAAGAGTTCTAGTAAAATCTTATTACCCATCCCACTGTATACTTCGGTCATCGACCGATATTGAATACCGCGGTGCAACGTTCACTTAAAATAATTTTAATTATTAATTTTCGTTATTTTTTTCGTTAATTTTTAGTTAATTTTCAAATATACACCCTTTTAAGAAGAGGTCCGTGAAGGGCACACTTGAGGCTGCATCCCCATGTTTTTTTAAATATTTTCTACCCGTACATATGATAAATTCATAAAGACAATTCCATTCACAATGAGAGTGGATAATAGACAGCACAATGAATTGAAAACAAGAGCGAGCTTTCAAACACTTAAAGCAATATCGACTTATGGATTAAATAATCCAATGAATCGCATTGTTGCAAAATCATGCAGTATTTATAATCGTATTGATTTTTTCATTGATTCTTTATTAAATTTTCAAATGCAACTGCTCAGGATTATATAACTTGTACATTAATGAGTTCAAAAGGGTTGGCGAACCCTCAGAATTTCCACGAAACTCTCCTTACTCAGTGAAATAATCACTTTCCCGAATGTCCTGCGGGTATTCACCTTCAGTAATTCGTACCATCAAAAGGAACTTATTGAAATAACATAACTTGTTGCTCAGGATTATATGATAATACCATATCGATTGTACCATTATTATATTATTATATTTCCTTTTTCTTTTTGTGCATGTTCGTTCTTTGTTATTAAACGAGTAGTCTTGTATCTTTCTGTTTTTTGTAAACACTTATGTAAAACGGCTTCAGTCCGTCTATAATAAATATTAATAAAAACAATGTATTATACCATCGGTAAAAAATCATAAACAAGGAAAAAATGAAATAATTTTTTTAACGGGACCACCACCAGGGCATACTCTACAAGATGCAAAAGATTTCGATCCGATTGGTCCATCCATCTCGGCGTAATCGGTGAACATACATAGAAAAAGAAAACGAAAAAAAGAGGCACATACAGATCGAATTGAGTAACCTCCTCCTTTTTCGAAGTCGGTTAAAAAGTACATTTTTAGAATACAATAAAAATCTTTACTATAATTTGCTGTTGCTCAGAATTATATGATAATACCATATCGATTGTAGCATTATTATATTTTCTTTTTCTTTTTGTGCATGTCCGTTCTTTGTTATTATTAGACGAGTAGTCTTGTATCTTTCTGTTTTTTGTAAACACTTATGTAAAACGGCTTCAGACCGTCTATAATAAATATTAATAAAAACAATGTATTACACCATCGGTAAGAACTTCGCGTAACAACGTAACAATACTGTTATTCGAACAACAACGTCAAACTAATGAACGGATATTCTGTACACGGTGGCGCGACGTTACAGAGGGAACGTCGTGCGTTCGACGCATCGTTTTTCATCGTGCGGAACGCAAACTGTCTGGAACCAGTTCGTCGTGATGATCAAACAGGCTCGCATTCCCTCGACTAGACTTCGCAATAGTTTCTGCGGGGGTGGCTGTCGGCTTGTCGATCTCCCAGTAAGAACTGTCTGCAGAACGTGGATTATGCTCCAAGTAATTTCGGTATGCTCGTTAGTCGCTCGACAAACGGTTCGACGTGGTACAGAGTCACCGACCTAACTTCGGCGAAAGACAAACAGAAGCTCTGTCAGAGATTTCATTTAGTTTGGCCATGTTCCGAGGCGTCGTCGATGAGCCCGAACTACAGAGCATTATGGACACGATCATCCTGGTATTTTTAACAGGGACCCCGCTTGTGCCAACATTTACGCAAAACTTCCTATCTCCTGAATAATGTCTGCGTAGTTCATCGAACTACGATTTATCGTCGAAAATTTTCTAGCATATCGTGCGGCACGAATATTGAATTATAATGATTTATGTGTTCTTAGATTATCACAGATTCATCTACATCTGAGGTATAAAAATTCATGGATAATACGGAAGATGAAATATATGGCTAACGTGTGCCTGAAACGTATCATTATTTTTTATATTGTGGCTGAAAGTGTTGGCTTTCTCTTTTTAATTCGTTAGGAATCGACATTAAACAGACCAGATAAGCTGTTGCAGCTTCACTTTGAAAGTCGACTAGAGATTTCATCAAGCATGCTTTCCCAACAAATAAAACAGCACGGTGCGGTCTACCTGAACGTATGAATCGTTAAAAATGATCGTCTTTTTGATCAGAAAGATATTAAACTGACTTCTAAAAAAAAAACTAAAAAAATGCATTAAAAAGTATGAAATAATTTCCATTTTATAAAGTATTGAATATAATACAATCTTTTCGGAGACGGCGCAAAATTGAAAAATATCGACACTGGAAATTACCAAAATCCTAAAATTCTTCTACACCCTTTCACATATTAATGCATCTTCTCTTCCCACCTATTGATTTACAAGTCTACCATATTCCAATGAAATCATAATCAGCAAGATCTGTCATTTGGAAAATTTCCAAATTTGCACCGCCTCCGGAAAGATTGTATTATATTCAATATTTTATAAAATGGAAACTATATCATACTTTTTAGTGCATTTTTTGTCGAAGTCGGTTTAATTTTTTTTTGTATAAAATTGTTTTTCATTTCACAGTTTTTTAGATACATATTAATAACATACATAAGCGCGATCCTTTTGTTATGCTATTGTCCTTTATTTCTCACTCTTTGTACCCCGCCGTTATAACACTATTTTTCGAGCTTCAACTCGCCCGTAAAATAGCTCAGTAAGCTTCTCCACTTACGGAATTAATATTTGATAAAAAATCATAAACACTGAAAAAATGAAATAATTTTTTTAACGGGACTACCACCAGGGCATACTCACAAGATGGAAAAGATTTCGATCCGATTGGTCCATCCATCTCGGCGTAATCAGTGAACATAGAAATAGAAAAGATACAATAGAAATATAAAATAGAAAGATACATAGAAAAAGAATACGACAAAAAGAGGTACATACAGATCGAATTGTTAAAAAGTACATTTTTACGATGCAACAAAAATCTTTACAATAATTTGCTATTGGTAGGTCGTCGAAAAACAGCAAAGTAGAAGGCGCCAGACGCAAACGCGTCGTTGTTATTCGTGACTCGTCAGGCTGCTTCGCATCAACTGGTCTTCTTCAGCATTTTCGTCAGGTTGAACGGCTGTGTTCCATGCCGTCGACGTAAATAGGCCGAGTCCATTACTCCTGGTTTTGTCTCGCGTAAATGCCAGCCCGTAGAATGGCCATGGGACGCGTATTGTTCATACCTTCGCGCGGCGATGCGTTTATTTTTACGCTTCTCCACAGAAGAACAAACGACAGACCTTCCCAGTCTTTCATTCCGCTGTCCGCACGACGATCGACCCGAATTTTTCACCGGGAAACCGATTTAGATTAGAAAGAATCCTGAATTTTCTCTGCTCCATATTTTCCGGAGTCAATCGACCTGACAAATAAAATTCCGAAAATTTCCAGTTTTAACGATTCTCTGTATCTCGATCGACAATTGTTCAAAACTACAATTAATGTTATTGGCGCACTGGTTCGATCAATTGGAGACAATAAACAAATTTGCAAAATATCACATGAAATTTAATTCAACCTTTCGGTCTGAATTTAGACCATTTTCACCACACGTCACCGGCATGGAACCAACATGCTGTTCCTCGACTCTTAAGAATTTAAATTAGTAACATTTTTCTAAGCTAACGCAATACAGAAAATTTACATTCTTGAAAATGGTCTAAATTCAGACGGAAACGTTGAATGAAATTTCATGTGATATTTTGCTTTGCAGTTTTCTTCGCTGTACAAATGGAAGGACGCATTTCGCAGGGACACGATGCTACGGAGGAAATTCCGCGCGTGGATAGAAAATATTGACAGTGACGTGCGGATGCGCGCGTTTGGGCGGCTCATTCGGTTGGTTGTCGACAGGGCTTTCGGTTCATTTCATTGTATTTGGAATTCGCTCACTCAATCGAAGCGGGAGCGCAATAAAGCGGCTGTGTCTGGTTCGGCGTGGTGCGCCGGGCGTAATGCGGTTTGCGCAAACCCTCCGGGCTTCCTAATTAATTCCAAATTACGGTCAGATCGAGGATGCATTACAGTGTCGGTCTGGGAGCCACGGACGCGTTCGCTTTGCTTCCCGTTTATCGCTACGATCTTTGGACTAATTACCAAGCCCAGTGTATTCGTGTCGCATAAACTCCCCCGCACGCGTGTGTATCTCCGCTGCACACACACACATATTTCGACCGATGCCGACGTATTTTTGCGTCGATTTTCCCCGACAACGCTCTCCAATCACGGACCGTTTTCGCCCTGTTAAACTTCTTGCTACAGTTTCGATACAGATGCAAAGAGGAAAAAACACGCCGACCGGTAAGAAGTTCTCGAGTAATTTCCATTGGTCGGTTATCGATAACGAGCGGACGTGATTAATCGTCGCTCGGTGACTCCGCTCCGACACGCGAAGGAAGAAAGCTTCCACCGGCTAATCTATATTATTAATTGCCTGAATATCGACGGAACGCTGCCCGCTTAAATACGGCCGGGACACGACGTCCAAAGACTCCGCCCAGCAATTCTACATATTTTATTTTTAACCGAATCTGATCACTGTCGAACAATCACCCCCCTCCAAAAGTAATTCCATCATTGTGGTAATCATTCATGGCTTATGAAAATTTGCAAAGAATACTGTAACACAAATTTCGATAGAATTTAGTACGATTCTGATTTGTTTCAGATGCACAAACGAAGATCTTGAAATTTGTGTATAAAAATTAGAAATTCCATAAACGTCCGCAGTCTGGTTATCACAGGAATTATATTTTGAACTCTTTTAGTTCGTACAAACCCCAATGGCGTTCAAGCATCTATATTACGAAAAAAAAGTAATTTTCATGTCCTCCATCATCCTCTTTCTTAAATCCCCTCCATTCTTCTCCTCCCTACATCCCCACCTCCTTTCCCCTAAATACTTTAAGCAGCTAAAGCGAATTCTCTTTTTATCCGCGACGCGTGTGCTCGTTACTCAAAATGCTCGGCATCTTTTCGCAGGCGAGTGCACCGTGCGCCAAGCATTGAAAGGGTTAATGGGTTAACTAGCTGCGGTAGACGGACGGTCTGAAGACGTCGTTGAATAAGTAAACAGTGTAGGACGGCGACGTTGTTCGCTCACAGGGTATAATGGTGATTCCAGGAGGACCTGGTGGCCCGGCTGACGAGGGAGAAAGCAGAAGAGCTACGGACGTTGTCCTCGCAGCTGTTCCTGTTCGAGTCGCGGCTCTGCCGGAAGCAGAAGGAGATCGAGGCCAGCTTGGCGCAACGTGAGTCCATTATCCTCAGACAGCAGAGGATGATACGGCAATTGCAAAGCAGATTGGCGGAAAGAACCACCGGGACCAGGGACTCGCCGCCATGCGACGCTCTCGATAGATTGGACAGCCTCGGGGACAGCGATAGCGCCGTTGTTCTCGAAGAGGCTGCCGACGACCTCGCGCCGCTTAGGTACGTTTACCTCAATAATTCCTCGCCGTGGATACGCCCCCGTTCTCCGGTAACCCAGCAAGTTTTCGATAGTTAACTAGCTGCTACGGTCCGAATTCATTTCCCTAAATTATCAAGCAGCATCGTGTAACGCTTTAGAGCGCCGGGTACTCCAGACGACCCGGCACTTGTACATAGTCCCCCAGGCCACTCGCACGAAGACTCACGCTCGAAAAATTTTGCACACGATTTCTTACGAACAGTATTTCCGCGTTTTGATATTTTATAAAGTCTGAAGGAACTCGATCTTCCCAAATGTACAGGGTGAACCACGAATCCTGACCAGTAGAGATATTATCTTCTTCAAGAATGCTCGGTTTCATATTTCGTTTTTCCATAGATTTTCATTCTATTCGTACACTTAGGTTGCTATATGTATATTACCTTTGTCCGTCCCCAGTTAGAATATGCTTCAACCATATGATCTCCGAAAAGTGTGAAATATGAAATCATGATAGAGAGGGTGCAGCATAAATTAAGAGAAGTAAGTCATTTTGACTAATCCGGTAGTTCTAGTGTTAAATAGAAGTTCTATAGAACACAATAACGAATTAGCCACTGCCCGAATAAAGAGATGTATTCACTCATTCCTCAGGAAACTACCCTTGATAATTTCAATAATTGCGAAATAACCCTGCTGATTTATTATATATGATTTGCGAGTTATGAAGCTGAGGGCTCTATGTTCAATTTTAATTACATATAATTGGACAACAAGGGATTAAATAGAAGTTCTATAGAACACAATAAAAGTTCTATAGAATACAAGAAAGGTGTGAAATATGAAATCATGATAGAGAGGGTGCAGCATAAATTAAGAGAAGTAAGTCATTTTGACTAATCCGGTAGTTCTAGTGTTAAATAGAAGTTCTATAGAACACAATAACGAATTAGCCACTGCCCGAATAAAGAGATGTATTCACTCATTCCTCAGGAAACTACCCTTGATAATTTCAATAATTGCGAAATAACCCTGCTGATTTATTATATGTGATTTGCGAGTTATGACGCTGAAGGCCCTATCTTCGATATTAATTACATATAATTGGACAACAAGGGATTGAATAGAAGTTCTATAGAACACAATAAAAGTTCTATAGAACACAAGAAAGGTGTGAAATATGAAATCATGATAGAGAGGGTGCAGCATAAATTCCTCAGGTTTTCTGCATATAAGACAAACAATGCAATGTCAATCTTTGATCATAATTACTTTAAAATATCAAACACAGTCAACCTTGAAACATTATCTGATCGTAGAACAGTTTCCGACCTGAGCTTTATCTTTAATTTGATAAATAATAATATAGATTGTCCCGCACTCCTGAGGCAAATTAATTTCTATGTACCTGACACGTGTTTTGAGAAATAGAGCAGGATTTCAAATAATGAAATCCAAATCCTCATATGGAGCAATAAATCCTTTAAATCGCATTATTGCTAGCTCAACACACATTTTATAATAATATTGATTTTTTCAATGGCACGTTACAGGCATTCAAAATGAAATTGCGCTGTACTATTCGTTAATAGTACCTATATTTGCTTAGTTTCGCGTGTCCATAATTATGTGAATTTTAGATTGAGACTTAAGATTAAAATTCTTTTCTGTCATATTATATAATACTGCATACATTTGTATAAAAGGACTTCGGTCCGTTTAAAATAAATAATAATAATAATAATTATCTGTTAGAGATTATTCTCTGTTATTAGCAATCCGATCGAAAATGTTTTTATCAGGTTTCATCATGGTCTCAAGAGAACTTTCACGTGAAAAAAGGAATGTATGTAATCTTCTTTATGTTATGATACTTACCGAATTCGCATTGAAATCTTCTAACAAGTAGACTCGAAAAAATGATGTTTGCGAAGAAGAATTTGCTATGATCACGTGAAAGCTTCTTCGAAACCATGCTTGGTAAAAACGTTTTCGACCGAACTGGTAGTAACAGAATGATATATATTGGTCACGATTCGTGGTTCACTCTGTATGACCAAGTTTTCCTGCACTTTTGAGGAGAAATTCGAGAAGTCCAGTCATTGTAGGTAGCTCGGTGCAACATAATTCATCTCGGTCTCCTCGGGTCGACTGGTCAGGGTTTATTCGGGAAAACTCGTGGATGGTTTAATTTCGAAGTAGTCGGTAACTCGGCTGCGGAATCGAAGAGCAGGGTGGGTTGTGGATCGCTTCGGGGGTGTATTTCCTCGTAACCCCGGGATCGAGGGGCGTGCACGGAACGCCCAGTGTCCGAAGAATGCGTCGGATGGAACGAGCATGGGTGGATTGAATAATCCTGGATGTATCGGGACGTCGCGTTGCAGGTTCCGCTCGAACATCACCGATGTAACAGTGATCCGATCGGTGTCGGACGCGGTCGAGCCTTCGAGCAAGTACTCGTCGATACGACGGTGCAACGGGTTCCTGAGGCGGCCGGAGATCTTGGAGACCGTCTACTCCGTGGAGGAAGACGGGGACAGCGAGAACAATCAGGACCCGTCCGAGTCAACCGAGAACTCCGAGTGCGAGGAGAGACGCTCGAAACACTTGGGGAACGGCAAAGGCAGGCTGCAGGACCTCTACGGCAGCTTCGAGAGACTCGCTCAAGAAGCGGACTCCCCGCCAAGCGAGAGGCCCACGGACGAGAGCCAACAGGCGCAGGTGAGAATCCTCTTCTTCATCTTCTTCTCCTTTCTTCGAGTGTTTTCTAACCGGGGGAAAAAGTAAACGGTTGCTCCACCGGATCGATCGAATGTCTCCTGGGAATTCCTCGGTTGAGGTAACTGCAGGTTTCTTTGAAATTGACTGGGACGGTCCGAGGGTCTGTTCGAGGGTAGTTTAACTCGTCACTTTTATCATTTCGAAGTTACTGTGATACTAGAGACAATCGATCCTGCAGTGTTTCGTTTTAGCACAGACGCAGAGAATTTGTACAATGTGTCAGTTTCTTTTTGAGATTAAAGCGCGACGACACGTCAAATTATGGAGTAGTTTGAACGATTATCTTGATTATTTCCAACATCAGTAGTTTCTTGAGAGTAAAGTGTAACATATTACACGTGAAATTAAGTCTGGTGGTTTATGTCTGCATTTTTTCAATTTCGAAATACTTAACCCTTTGCGGTCGGAGCTATTTTAACTCGAAAATTAAACGTTTCTTCTGACCTACGATATTTCCATTCTCTATGATTTTTTAAATTTGATAAATATCAAATTGATATAATACCTCATACAGTACTTAAATGTGTAGTAATTGGTTAGATACTGACATATCTGATAGTGTAAACAGTTATTTAAATAACAGTACAATACTACAATATTTCCATTCTCTTTGATTTTTTAAATTTGATAAATATGAAATTGATATAATACCTCATACAATACTTAAATGTGTAGTAATTGGTTAGATACTGACATATCTGATAGTGTATGTATGTATGTAACATGATATTTGGTCCCCTCAGGGTTTCAAATTCATTTACAAATTCCTCTCCCTCTTTCCACTCTCACCATCGCCTTTTCAGCGGGACCTACTCTGTTTATGGTGGGTTCCGAACCACCTTTTGCCAACAACACGTGAAAAACACCCCGGGTGGGTCACTTTCCGGTTTTTTACCAGACGGTCACCCATCCTAGTGCCGTTCACGTTCCGCATTGCTTAACTTCGGTGATCTAACGAGAACCGGTGCTTTCAACGGGACTACGGTTGTTGGCTACATATCTGATAGTGTAAACAATTATATAAATAATAGTACAATACTACAATATTTCCATTCTCTATAATTTTTTAAATTTGATAAATATGAAATTGATATAATACCTCATACAGTACTTAAATGTGTAGTAAGTGGTTAGATACCGACATATTTGATAGTGTAAACAATTATTTAAATAATAGTACAATACTACAATATTTCCATTCTCTATGATTTTTTAAATATGAAATTGATATAATACCTCATACAATACTTAAATGTGTAGTAATTGGTTAGGTACTGACGTATCTGATAGTGTAAACAATTATTTAAATAATAGTACAGCAATTTTTAGTGCCGCCTCAGAGGCGCCACTCGACCGCTGCGGGTTAAACCGCACTCTATCAAGTACCCTAAAATGCTCGCGTAGATTTCTGCGAACACTGTCTTCATCAATTTTTATCTCGGCAACCGTTCTCTCGATCAATTCGGATCCTTCTCCATCTTACTCGAGAACTTCTAATCTATCCCCGGGACCACTCCCGAAACACGTTCGGTCCGAGAACTTCGCTATGAAATAAAATTCCCAGACCGAGGTTGTATCGATCCGATGTTGGGAGCAGCCCAAGAGGTAACGAGGCAATCATTAATATCGTTCCAGGTTGGTTTGCAGGTCACGTACAACAGGGTAATGAGCAATCACCGATCAGTCACGAAGCCAAAAGACGTGAAGTACAAGAGGATAAACAAGGCGAAGTCGAGAAGCTTGGAAGAGTTGCGGGGCCGTTTGCGGAACTGGGTCGAGAAGGGGAACAAGATCGCAATATCGTTCGACCAGTCTTACGCCTGAACACACTGTACCTCCACGAAAGTATACGTACACATAACCCCCACGTAGAAGTATACTTTTTTTCTTTTTTTCTTTTTTTTTTTCACCACCGGTCGGTTTGAAAATCTCGATCTACCGCGACGACCGATGTGGCAATTTCCTCTCTTTTCGGGCTCGCGCGATTAAACGGGTGGGATTAAATCGTAATCCCGGTGTGGCCGGATCGGCCCGGCGGTGGTGTATTTAATTGAAATTCTCATCGCTCCATGTGATATTTACTGTAGTGTCTCGAGAATTAAATTAGAGAACGTCGCGCGCGGACAATTTCCAACACTTGTGATATATATAAATGATTTTATCGTAACACACACGACCAGGTTGTTTAGGATCTAATTACCGCGACGATCGAGACCGTGGACGGACTGGATGGCACGGAGGGTGGATCGTCGTTGAAATTACGGTTCGCAGAGATCCTCCCGCGATTTTCCGTCTCCCGTGTTTCGCCGTCGTGCCGCGCGAGCGTGTAACTTAGAACCGCGTCGCATACAATCACCGATTCTATCGAGTTCTTCGCGCCGAGAACTTCTTCCTCGGCGAGGACATATTAAATCGAGCGAATCTCCTCGTTCCAACGTACCTATAACTCTTTCTCCAGCTCTCTTTCTCTGTCACTGTTCTCTTCGTTCTCTCCGTTCTCTCGTTGTTCGTGGAAGGCGTGGCACGCGTTCAGCCAGGCCGTTTTCGAGCAGCAACACGACACACGACGTTCCCTTTTCGTCAATTACGACCGTTCACCCTCGAATCATCGACGCAACACGCTTAATGTCCGAAACTGCACCAAGAATGATATATATATATATACATACATACACACACATTATACGTACGCGTCTATATTGTATATTTCTGTTTACGGAACAGGCAGGGAAACGAGAGAAAACCGCGCGACACAAATTTGTGAAATGTTTGAAACGATACGCCGCGTGTACCCACGCAATGTGATCGCATCGAACAGGCCTCAGCTCAATTTTTGTAAACACACGAACTGATTACGTATCGTCGTAGCTGTAAATCGCTCTCTCTCTCTCTCTCCTCTTTCTCTCTCTCTCTCTCTCCCGCGTCCGCCTTTTTTCTCCGCGCGGAAGGGTATTGCGTTCTTCAAACACGATGCATCAAATGCGAGGCGAGATCTCGTCTCTTTAGAAGGTTCAGCGAATTTAGCACCGATCCAGCTAACCCGCCGATCGAGAATGTGCCACTCGCCGTCACTTTTCTATTCTGATTCTCCCGTAACGTCGTGCGACTCTGAAACTCGATCTTTAGGCGAGCCAGAACGGAAAGGAATCTTTTTTTCACCTTCCTCTCCTTAGAATCCGATGGGAGACGATTAATGCACGACGTTACGGGGGGAACGCGCAGTGTTCGTCGATTTCTCTAACCGGGACAACTCAGATTTTGTACCATATCCAGACATGATTCGAACGCTCTCCTTGAAAGTTCGTATTGGATCATCGAGCGGAGCGTCTCGATCCGATGAATATATTCTGTTACGCGTTTGTCCCGGCTAGAAGGATCGATGGATCACAGACAACTCGAGATAATCAACGCGCTATGCACTCGTAACGTAGCCGATCTGCGACACGAATTATTTTGTCGGTATATACACGTAAGTGGGGGGGGGGGGGGGGGAAAGGGTCTCTTCTTCCGGTGCAATCAGTGAACGAGATCACTTCGTAGCGTGTACTATTTTTCGATCTGTCTATACATCGTATCCGGATGCTGTTGACGAACAGGAAATTCTCTTGAGTAGATAAGTGATATGATTCTAATGGATAATTAATCGCACGCGTCGACTGACGATGATTTTACCGTGTCGTCGGGGATGGGAGAGTATTTTTCTGCCTCTCACACACATTATCTATCTCTCTCTCACTGTCCTCGTCCCTTCTTTGTGGGTACCTGTTTTTAATTGTAAAATTAACGATAGATTGTTTTCCGCGTTCCGTTCGAGACGAGTGTTCTTCCATTGCTTGAAACGTTCCTCGAACGGGAAAGGGTACAAGATACCTATCGACAATCCCCTCTTTGACTTATGTTTGTTTGCGAACGTGAACCACACGTTATATACATACTGTGCATTACGGAAGCCGTTGAAGAAGCAGAACCGGCGAAAGTTCTTTTGTAAATAAAACGAAAGGATCTGTATAATGTAATATTTTAATATAAGATGTAAGCGCTCTCCTCGTGGGACAAACCGATGGGATAAAAAGAAAATTGATTCTGTAGATAGATCGCCCGTTCACCGAGGATAATAAATTTTAACGATAGAGAATCGAGTTTTATGTTCCTGCAGGCTGCATAACAGCCACCAACAGATCTCGTGCATAATATATTTGCGCGCTTATAAATGCATATACGTATAAATAAAAATGCATATAAAAAACAAATATATATATATATATTAAACAACAAAAAAAAACATGTGTACTTGAGTCTACTATATGAAATACGGAAAACCATACAAAAGGAAACGAGAGAAGTGTCGCGGAACAATGGAGGTTCGCGCGCGTGCAAAGTATACACGTGAACACACACAAGACGCCACGAACTGGCGCGCAAAAGAAAGTCGAACGTTATTTTAAATTATGTAAAACGATAACGTGTATACACCGTCGCTTTCTTAGGCAATTAGTAGACTGCTACCAATATCGATAATTACCGCATTATTATTTTAATTATTATAAAATCTCAAATAAATTATAATGCCCTTACCGTTTGTTGATTATTGCTCCCGCTTATCCTTTCACCTAATCTATCTAAGGACTATGACTGTGGAGAGGGTTTGGGAAAAGATCTGAAAAGAAAGGGAAGGAGTCTGAGGAGGAAGGGTTGAGAATATAAATGAAGGGGAGTAATTAGGGAGAAAGGGAGGAAACTGGGGATGAAGGATAGAGACTTGGGAAAAAGGGGGAGGATCTAAGAAGGAAGGGAGAGGCGAGGTTGGGTAGGAAGGGACTAGGGAGGCAAGGAGAATACTAGGGAGAAAGGGAAGGGACTAGGGAGGAAAAAAAGGCATCAGATAGGAAGGGGTTTGTGAAGGGGAATAAGAAGGGATGGGGTCAAAGAAGATGGGACAAGAAAAGGGTCAAACAGATAGGAAGGATAAAGATGACAAGGTGGAAATGGCGAAAATAGGAAGGAAAAGGTATAGGACTCCAGGTGAGTAACCAGCGACCTGAAAAAGTTCGCTGACCCTCCGAGGGTGAACACTCCATAATTCCAGCGACCTCCCGGAAGATCCTTCCAGTTCGGAGGCTCGTCATGGACTGATAATTGCGTTAGATAACACATAGTTAAAACTAGAATTTCTAACACCTTTCTAATACCTCGTAGTTCTCTAACTTACCGTCATGGATAAGAAGAGAGCGCTCTAAGCAGTTCTAACAGTTCTAACCTCTACGTCGATAATGCAGTCAACTTTGAGCGCAGACAAGATTCTCGTCTGTGTTTCGAGTAACCAAAATGTACAATATATTCTTACTCTTCAGGTACTCATAAATAGACTGCGGATCTTTATGCAAAATAGAAACTTTCTACGTGAATTGCAACAAGCTGGGATAAAATAAATATTCTATTTCTTGTTGTATAAGTGTAATAGGTTGAAATAATATAGCAGCATATTTAAATTCTTCAAATTTGTTTTCTACCAGGAATTGGACCTTCCAATTTTTATCATAAATTCATAAAATCCGTAGTCTACTCATAAAGTTACTCATAAATTCGTTCCGCCATGCGTCGATAAGGAAGATCGAACAACGAAAAAAATGCACGCCTCGGATGCATATCTGTTCTCTGTACTTAGTCCATGGTGCAACTGCAGCTGCAGCGCCGTTCCGTCCGATTGGTCGGTTTTCAAAAGATTCCGTCCAATGATCGTCGACTCGTAGATCGCGGCTCGTCAAAACAAAACAACATGGCCGCTGTTACGCACAACGGAAAGCAGACCGGGATGAGTTCGTGAAACCTATGCGGTACAAAAAAATTGCCATTGATTTTCGCTATTGACATGATGATCGTACTGTTCCACGTGCTGTACCTCTTCGGGAAGTACGTATACAGGAATTACAAACTGAACAGACGAAAAGCTGTAGACGATGCCGAGATGGACACGGAGAAAAAATTGATATTTTCCAAAGCGGATTACATGATGATAGATCCCGAAGCACCTGAGGATTTCACAGCAAAATCACCGAGATTCTTTCCACCGGCGTACGTGCAAAGGTACGTCGCAGTCAGCGACGTATTGAGCAGTTCCAAGTACCATGGAAAATTGCGCAAGGTATTTGGTTTACCATTGTCCTTCCGCGATGCATTTGCCGATACATATTTCGCCTTTATTTATGTATAACGTTCGTCTATTACATGAAGATTTAACACTTTGCACTCTGAATTATTCTTCAATTTCGTTTCCAACAACTCCCCATTATCTTAAGTGTTTCATTTGAAATTTACTTGAAAGTATAATTCTCTTCTGCTACTTATTTTAAACAATTTTGTTGACTGAAACTTTGTTGTAATCCACATTTGTGGAACTTGCATTTGTTCCTAACTAACAAATACGATTTAAACAGATAAAGGAAGAATCATATACATATAAAAACACGTTTCGAGTCATACTTGACAAAGGAGTGCAAAGTGTTAATATTAAAATTGTTTTCTTCTTATCACCAATGTCGTTGTAAAAGATTCTTACTTGCTTTTGTTTGTAGGTCGTTGATTTTGGCTGCTCCGAACTTGGCTTTTTAGTCTATCTGAAGAACACACCTGGTGTGGAGGAGATACTGTGTGTGGATATCGACAAGCAGACTCTACAAGCTTACCAGGAGAAGGCTGCACCACTACTTTCAGAGCATATTCATACCAGGTCGACACCATTGGTCATCGAAGTATGCGAGGGCAGTGTAACTCACAATGACAAGAAGCTGGAGAACACAGATGCCGTGATTTGCATAGAATTGTGGGTTGTTCTTTAATTCCAACACAGACCTCTAATCTCAGTCTGTATAAACATTTATTTTGATCCTTCAGAATCGAGCATTTGTATCCAGACACCTTGAGAGATCTGCCTGAAAATATTTTTGGTTTCATCAAGCCAAAGGTAGCAGTGATGACAACTCCCAACGCAGAGTTTAACGTGCTGTTCCCAAATTTTACTGGGTTCAGGCATCCTGATCACAAATTCGAGTGGACCAGACAAGAGTTTGAACATTGGTAACTATTATTGTATTATGGATAGATAGATGCAAAACTAGAGGTGCGCAAGAAACCCGCACACTTCTATACAACACATGCTTCATACTTCAGTAACAGTAATAAATAGACTCCGAATGTTTATGCAAAATAAAACGTTTGTGCATCAATTGCAAGACGCAGGATCTAAATATAAATCTATATTCTTCATTAATAATTTGAATGTATTGAAAATAATATATTAATACTCTTATAGTCTTCTAATATATTCAATGTTTTAAATTACACCTGCTCATTTTTGTAATAAATGCCCAATTCTTCTGAACAGGGCGACGGACATTACTCTGAAGTATCCGGAGTACGATGTAACTTTCGAGGGCATTTGTAAAGGGCCAGAAGGCACGGAGCATTTAGGTGGTTGCTCTCAGATGGCAATATTCCACCGTATCAGCGATCGGAGAGACAATTGCAACCAAGCTGTCGAGGGTTTGTTCAACACTATAACGGTACATGAATATCCGATGCACGTAGACAATCGTTCGGACGAGATGAAGATCCTCGACGATGCCACGTATTATATCCGACGTATGACCTTCCAATATCCTGACATGGAGGAAGAAGTACCGTTGAGACAAGTCTTAGCAATGTTGAAATCGTTCAACATATCGGAAGATACATTGCGGACGGTTTTAGAAGAGGCTGGTTGGTCGATCGAGGACCGCGAATCTGGCCCAGCTATATTAATACCACCACTTTCCTGGTCAGACAATAGTGCGTTGGAAGGTAATAGTTGGTCCTTGCATTCGCCAGAAAACGAACACGACTGGGAGGACGAGCCTGGTCCACCTATGCATTCGAACATGTACTCGGAAGAGGATTGGAACAATTCAAACTGGGAGGAAGAACCAAGCATCGTTATTCCACAGAATAATTCAGTTGTTCAGGAGAATACGTCTCTTTTCGATGGATACAATATGACGTTAGACAGCGGTCTGGCTATGAGAGATCATGCAGGATCATCGTTTTCTATGGAGACTAGCATCAAAGAGAATTTAGATTCGAGCCTCCAGTTTTTCAGCAACGTGAATCGCATGAGCGTGGACGATCTGAACAGATCGTTCGATCAAAACGTTCCCGCGGCTTTGAACGAGTCGATGATGCTATCTGACTCTTTCTTCAGCACGAAACAGGAAGAGATGCAGGAGGACTCGTCTGAACAACAGCTGAAGCAAATGTTAGAGTGCATGTTGAACAGCAGCGTGTCCGTTCCCGGTTGCTCGGTAGCCGAAAATCAACCGCAGTTCACGAGTTCGCCGAAAGTGGAGACGAAGATGAACGCGACGGGAAAGAAGAGAAGGTCCTTGAACCTCTGCGATCAGACGAGCAGTTTACCTAGTACAATAAAAAGACTTCAGTTGGTAGGACTCGAAAGCAATAATTCGTTAGAGAGTAGTAGCAGACCTCTGCGAAGCGACGAGGAGGAGGTCGCATCTGCGAAGACTTTCTCAGTTGATTACGATAAAAAGGACAGTTCCAGTGATACCACGTTGACTGATAGTAGCGCTGTGACGGAAACGTCTACGTTAAACGATAGTCAAACGATGGGGGAGTCGGCTTGTGATATGAGATTTCAGTTAGCCGATCTACAATTAATCAAACCGGAGTGCGGAGATGTAAATAGCACCAAAACTACTTGCCATTATGCCAAAGACAGTAACTCAAAGCACGTTTCCTCGACTTCGGAGGAAGTTGCTGGGACCGTTCAATCCACATCAGTATTAAAACCCGAGAAACAGGATGAGTGTGCAGCGGAGAGTAGCAAAGATACGAATACAAACGCTGTGGAAGTTGCCGAGAGCGCGGAACCAAAGCCATTTTCACCGGAAACGCCGCCGACCAGTTGGTCTCCGGAAGTGATGGACTCTGGGTATCCTAATTCAGCTTCCGTTCAAGACATGACTCCAGAATACGATTTATCTAGTATAGCGCAGGATCATATATCCGATTCTGAACCCCCTAGCATAGCAGAGGCTCCTAGACCCGAAGTTCTTGAGGTAGTCGAAGTCGTTGAAGTGGAGAATGGCGATCTAGCGAATAATAATAGGGATGGGGAGGGTAACAATATGATGGCGGCCCAGTTGAACGAGTTGGAGGACCTGCAACCCTTGATCGATGTCCTTGAGAACGATCTGGAGAACGAGAATGATATTTACGCGTTGGAGAACGATTTTCCGATGTGGCTGCTGAGAATCTTGAACATGGCCAACCCCATTGATGTTGAGATGCAGATCAGGGAACGCAGAGAGATCAGGTTCCCCGATGGGGCAGGTAATACACCATTTATGTACAGGGTGTCACAAAAATATATGTCACGAAAGAGAAAGAATTAATTTTTATCATCTTTCCTGCTGGGTTTCAGGAGGCGACGACAGGTTCATGAATATGGAACGCGACGAAGGCTTCGACAGCAGTTCCTCGGAGGGCAGCGATTTAGAGAACCACGAGATGGGTGAGGACGATAACAGTGACGAGAATGTGGCGATGGATAGCGAAAATGCCTCGCACAGTGATAGCGGAAGTGATAGATGGCCGGCTGGTCGCACGTGATACTATTGAAATAATTATTACCTAGGTTTTTTCCACATATCGCCATCGTTCTACGAGTCTACAGATAGAAGTATGAAGGTAATTATTTTGTGGACAATATGAATTGCGTTCTATTCTATATTCTTATTACCACACCCGGATTACAAGAGATCTTAATTTTTTTTTATATAATGATCTATTTCGGGGAAGTCGTAAAGATCTTCGGGGTGTTACGAAAAAACTCACATACAGAATATTTAGGCTGCCGTCTTTCAACATTAGAGAGTGAAGAAAGTTTTTTTTTGTTTTATACACATTACAAAATATGTTATGCAGAGTCCTGACTATAAGGATTATTTTTACCTCCAGAATATGATCGTTGGTCACTTTAAAATGGTATATCTTAAGTATTTTGCATTTTCTATTGATTTATTTTTTCGTAATTAGACTATACAGTTGGTCCTAAGTTTTACTAAAATTATACGTGAAGTTTGTTTATGGATTCAATTTTTTTAATCAATTAAATGAGATCATTTGCTGATGCAAGCAAAAGGAAAATGGAGCATGACAATAGAGTCAAAGCAAAAATAATTATCAACAAATTTGTTGAGAAGAGCTATTTCCTTTTTTTATTTTGTTATTTGTTTGCTATGTACCTTTCTCATTGCGGCTGTTATCTTTTCAACTGATCTGTTGATGCGTTAGCGTCTTTAGTGGGCGTAAGGCAGTGCTTCAGTGCTAGTAACATCTGTACGCTGTTGTATACTAATTAAGTAAGGTCTGCTTGTTACCACGTTAAGCATTTTACAAGGTGTCGAACTTGGAAAAGAGATATACATATATTTTCGTACGATCTTTCAAGACCTCCTCGTCCCGGCGTTTAATTAAGTACTTAATAAGATTTCTCGGGTGTATGTTTCACCTACGTATGGTTTTACGAAAGTTCATCGTTACGTTTTCTACCTCCCTTTCTCCTCCCCCTAATCCTCTAATCGTCTCCCTCTAATTAAACAACTATTTGACGAAAACCGTTACGATGATTTTTGTGGACAAGACTCGCACCGTGCGTTAAGATCTATCTAAGACTGAAACTCTGCATATCGTTCCGTTTTCACGATACCACAGAATTTGGACAAATAAACGATGAAAACACAAAGAACAATAAACGTATCTTCTAAACGAACTGTCTCCTCAGAAAAGTTATTTAGTTAAGCTGCAAATGCGCTAACTAGTGTACACTTGTTTGCAAATATATACATTATTTGATCTTGTTAAACAAATATCATGTTACTTGCTAGTGTATTCGCAGCTTTAGTTACAACCAACTGAACAACACCTTTTCATCCAACAACGGAAAGTTCAAGTTTCACAACTTCTGTGTAACTTGAACATGTTTTGTCGTAAGATTAAACAAACGATCTCTAATTTTCAATTTTAATGGTGTCACACCAAACATCGAGATAGACAGATATGGTTTGTTTCTTTATTTCAATAATAGTGGAATGACATTACAAGGTGTACAGAGATACATAGGTAGTAATCCTGAATCATTTACATGACCTGTTAGTAGCTTAACCATATAGATATTGTTTGTTTTTTTTTCTGTTTTTAGTATTTACAGTATAATCCTCTGTTTTTATATAAGATGCAGGACTATTGTTCAGCTACTGTATGAGTCGCTACAGTGACCATAAAACGTTTGTTCTCGATCCTCCTATGGAGCCGAAACCGATAAGTATTTATATGCTTGTTTTCCAAACGAGAGTTCGGTGAATAGAAACGAGACACAAGGTTTGTCGTTGTCGCCACGATCATGGTACGATACGTTGAACATCTCGTGTATGGTGCTCGATGACGGCGACCCGAAAACGAATTAAATGTTCCACCGAACAAAATGGCACTAATCGCTACTCGACGGTCTAACAATGTGCTCTCGAGCGTCCCGTCGTTTCGCTCTTCGTGTCGTGGAAGCGTGTTCGATCGAATCCCGATTCAAATTAGTGCCTTAACGTACAATTTATGGCCTTGCGTATTGCCTCGCAGAATCTATCGAAAACTGAGCGCCTCGAATGTAACAAAAATACACGCGCTCTCGAGTATTTGTTGGAAACAATAACGCTGGATACGTTTTCACGTTACATTACGTTAGATTACGTTATATCGCCTCGCTGATAACGCTCTACCTACCGGAAGGATGACAATACAATCCTTAATGGCTACTAGTGGCAATTCATAAACAACGGCCCAAAAGAAATTGTTCACGAGGATGACATATTTCTTCAACACTAAGTTTACGGAACGCGTTCTCTTATTATTAATTTACGAATTTATTTCGTTAGATATATGTATATATTATTAAAAAAATGGCTAAAAATTTTGATAGAATTTGGATAAAATAGTGCTCTTTCAGGGCTCCGTAAACCTATTGTTAGAACGTAGCGTTACAAATGAAATACAATTTATTGATTTCAAGAGTAAGATAGGAACCAGTGAAGTATTACTCTAGGGTCCTCTATGCGACTATGTCTAAGGGACGTATACGAAGTGAAATTTTTCATAATATCAACGACCCGATTTCTCGGACTCAAACAGCCTCCAGTAGATAACGCGTTAACATCCGTATAAAAAGAAATGTAACAACACGAAATTATACCGGTAATTCGTTAGCTTAACGATATTCACGACAATTCAAAGTCAGTTGCGAAATTTGATGCCGGTTCGAGTTGAATTAAAAAAACGCAGAAGACGTAGAAGAACCTAGTAGCGTTGTACTTTGGAATGTCGTCGTGTCATGGACCGATACAGAGAAAAAACACAAGCCGCGAGGTACGCGGACGTCTCTGCGGCCCGTTAATCGGCCGAGTTGTACCGTGTTTATGTACAGTGTAGAATCCTATAGCGCCTCTATAGTTCTCGCCTTAGACTAGTTTCATACAAAACGCGGTGTGTACTTATCGCTAACATCTATCGTGTAACTTCCATCATCTCGCCCATGACCTCGCGCCCTATATTTCCCGATCGATCGTTTTCTCTCTCACTCACTCACTCACTTTCTCTCTCGCTCTCTCTCTCCCTTTCGCATAACAGCTACACCCTAAATTACTCGTGGAACGTCTCGTTAAAGCGGAGAGACGGATTACGGACGATAACCAGCCGGCGTAAAAAATATCCGCGTAAAAATGAGTATACTCGAGGAAAGAATATGGTCAACAAACTTGAACAGAAAATATCGAATGTGCCAGCGTTATCGGGATGATAAAAGCTGCCCTCTCTTGCTAGAAGCGCGTGTAAGGAACCCGAAGAGACGGAAAAGTATAACGTGTCCCGCGTAACGGACCAAGCGGAATCTACGTGCGAATCTTGGACGTACATTTGCGTCTGAAAAATAGCTCTCCTCCCGTTGAGTACCATCCGCTCGCGTTGCCTTCTCAAGAACGAGTTATTTCGTTTCTTCGACGACTGGCTCGTTGTTCCGAGGCAACGCGCGCGTCTCTTCGGGGTCCTCGGATCACACGACCTCCTTGTCGCGAGCGTCGCGGTAACGCGATCGAATCAGGTGATAAACTTCGCCTCCTGGTGCACTCTCACGCCTCAGATCCTTCATCAGGGATGGCGGCATCACCTCCCTTTTGTTCGCCGCTTCTTTTATACTCGACAGAGTCTTGCTCAGCCACGGCCAACTGTTCCTAGCCGCTTGCAGTTCGGATGCGGTCGCGTGCAACTGATGCGTCAGATCCTGCGGTATTTAAGAATGATTAGTAAATTGCGAAGTTAAACAAAATTATATTTTTCTCTTATAACACTAAATCTGCCAAACATTAAAAATATCTGGTAACTGTTGCCTTAAAAAAAATGGCAACATTAACTTCATTGAGATTGTAAATTGAGACTGGTAATTTGTCAACATTTTTCCTACCTGATTCCGGCATTCGGCTTCAACGTGAGCCAACTTGGTCTGAGCTAGCTCCAATTCCAGCTCCCTAACCCTCTCCTGCACTCGGTGCAGCGTAGGGTCTATCCTGTTCTCCAATGGGTGCGAAATATCCGCTAACACGTTCGATGACTCCACGAGGCCACTTCTGCACTTCTCGCATTTCGACACCATCGACTGTGAAACAGAGAATCAACGATTGTACATCTGTTCGCAACTGATTACTTGTTGTTCGAACGTCTTAGAACTTCAAGAATTTCTTCTGCTTCAACTATAAAAGCTAAAAAAATCGTTCTTACATAGAACGGTTCTATAGACTCTATCTAATACAAGAACATATATTTTCACAACCTTATAACCATTTAAACATGAGTGGAGAGTTGTCCTTATAGTGTCGATTTTCATTGACGTTCTTCAACATATTTGAAAAATCAACTACACCAGACAAATTTCATTTTCGCTAAGAAATGCTTCTAGCTGGTACTTGAACCTGTCTTCTGTCTCTTACCCGTAGCACGCTGAGAGTCGACTTGGCGGCGTTGTAGTTGTCTTCGAGTCGTTGGCAGATCTGAAAGAATCACCAGAGGTCAAACAGCTGTCTATTGTAGTTCAATTGGTCTCATCTACCTGTTTATACTCGGCGATGATGACGTTGCTCCGCCTGTTCTCCGCGTCCGCTCTTGCCACTTCTCGCTGCAGCATCTCCTTCACTTGAGCGAGCTCCGCTTCCAATCGCTGTTTCTCCTCTTCGTACCTCGCCACAGTTCCTCGCAGCTGTTCCACCTCGTTGCTGTACTCGTCCGCATTCTCTTGGGCTTCTGTGCATCATAAGACACGCGTTAGATTCAAGGCTTCATCATAGTTCTTATAACGCGATGCAGTGGAAAAAGAAATAAAGCACGTTTTTGCTTTGTACATTTGAACGAGCATAGTTAAGGCATTCTTACTGATCATCAATGACTTTCTAGCGTGGCTCATCGTCCCACGAATTACTAAAAACTGTTACGATCTCGACGCAACTGACGGACGCGCGATATCTTGCTAAAGCAGATACCGATGTCCCACCACGCATTCCCTCTGTGCGGAACACATACCATAGCCAATTTTAAACTGCTGGCACAGCTGTTAGATACCACTTCTACCTGCTACAGTTAATAAATGTGTAGATAATGGCTCCTGATAAATGAAAAACGTAGGCGTTACGCCAATTCGCGAACGGGACGCTGTTGTTGTCGTCCTTTGAGTAACCGGAGCTGCTTTGAACGTGTACCATACCAGCTCGTTATCGTCTCCTAATGAAACAATGGGTTCAATGGTACGAGTAATCGTAAAAAATAGCTACATCGCAGAGAGAAGACAATGACAACGTTCTACACAACGACACTTACGTGTCAGTCGGTTTGTTAGTGAGATAAGAAAGCTAGAAGCGTTTTGTACGACTCCATACAACTATGCATGCGTCCGGCGACCGAAGCGGGAATGTAATCATGAGGCGAAGAGTATCGGGAAGAGGGGTTGAACACAGGTAGATTGACAAAAAACTAATAGACGACGTTCTAAACGGACGATTTATTTCCAACAAAAGAAATAATAAATATTTTGTCTGTGTATGCACGTTTCGTATACATATAAAAAAAAGAGGTCGTTAAGTCGTTACAAAACAATGTCCAAAAGCAGCGCAAACACTGCCGAATCAGCGTGCGAGGATTTTTCGGTCGCGCGAGAGTCCCGTTACACAATTACACAAAAATAAATACAAACCTCGGCAGATCTGTTCTGTGAAACAGTTTTGCAGATTCGATACGACGTGTAACGAGCAGTGCTTTGTCTAATAGTAATAATAATAAAAAAATAAAGAAAGAAAAAGATATTCCGCGGCTGCGTAAAACAATGGACGCATAAGTAAAGCGTAAACACAACCTAAACTCAACGGGCCTGCACACAATGAGTATGCGAAATATTGCAGAGCAACTATGAGATCTCAGCCAGTTCTGTTTCGATCGAGTCCAGTGGCGAATACAAAACGAAATATCAAAGGCACCCGATGACGCATCGACTAGTTGAAATCTCATACTCGTGCGCGTCATTGTCGTTGAAACGACGCCTCCTTTATCGGAGCATTTGCATTAGTTTACGCAAGTGTCTAACGCTGGGACCACACCTGCATATCGAGATCCTAGGAAAATTCTACGAAGCAAAATGAAAATTCGACAGCGCGGCAAACATTTTCGAGATACCACTCAGCGATACTTCCATTAATCACCTAAGTTCTCCGGTTTTGTTATCTTATCGATAACAAAAATACTTGCTGATTATTCATTTCAAAGAGAAGTTGCATTTCGCCGGAGAATCGTTAACGACAAGCCGTTGAAAATTCTCCGGCAAGTCAACCACCACCTGTACTCTACTATAATTGTTCGTCAGACTAGAAGGACACGTTTCTATGCGTCGGTATGCAAGCATAGTCGTTATGCGCATCAATGTGATGCACCTCATTTCTTAAACCTGTTCGATAGTTGACGAACGGTTGGCTTAGGTACTTCTTAGAGAAAGAAATCGTCAAGACTAGCTGGGGGATGTAACGTTATTTGGCTAATTATAATTCTACTCTCAGCGGAAGAATAATTAATATTTCTCTTAGTCGGGCAACTACGAAACTCGTAGCGAAAGAAGTTAACCCGGGAATTGTACAGCTACAATGTAATAGAGACAAATTTACCATAACTTTTGTTCTTTGGCTCTTATTGTACAAGCACGTGGGACAATACCGTATTTCTCTGTGGTGTCAACGAATCTTTTGCGATTGGATGTACCAATGGCATTAGTGTGGGTCTTGTGTTCAAACATAAAATATGAAGTTACCTTTCAGCGTCATAAACTCGGCCTCGTACTTCTTCAGTTTCTTTAACGTGACCGAACAGGCTAACTTCATTACGTAGCGCGAGATTTCTTCGCTTCGACAACGTTTCGGCAAATGTACTCGAAAGTACTTCAATATACTCTCAAAGTCCAACTGAAGCAGTTCCCTTTTGCATAGCTACATAAACAGAACGGTCCATTGTCTTATAACGCGCACCATAATAACGCATTTTAACACTAGGCTTACGGGGACGCGTTCTGATCTTGAATTTGTACAGACGCAGCCATGAGGACAACAAATTTATTTCTTTTTAAAAATGGTCACTTTTAGAACTCCGTAAACCTAGCGTTGAAAATGGTTCGAACGTCTTACCATTAACAACGCGAGAGCGACCTGATACAGCGTGTCGAGTCCTTGCAAGAGAAACACGTCCAGAATATGGAAAACAAGATAAAGTGGAAACCTGGCTGTGAAGAGGGTTAAAAACCATTGTGCGGCAAACATGTGAGTCTCCACGCCACGGTCGCAAAAGTGTTTATAAAGTTCTGGCAATTGATCCTGGAAAAACAATATCGAATCAGTGAATCCGATTTTTCAATTGCACACGAAACGGATGATCGCGCGACCTACCTCTATCAATCTATTAAGCTGATAGAATCTCATATGAAGATTGTCGAATCTGTCCTTGTATAAATCCCTTAGACCGTAGTCGTACATTAATTTAACTAGAACACAAAACGCCTGTTCCTCTGGCATCTAGAAGAAATACCTAATGTTTCTTTCTCTTCCCTAAACTCCTTCAAGAATTTATATCCTATTAGACAACGGATATTTATGCCAAATAAAATGTTTGAAATTTATTTCTTATGTAAATAAATTTCATTGCTTGACAATAACGTCTCCGTATTTTTTCAAATTTTCTAATGCGTTTAATGTTTTAAGTTCCGCCCACTCATTTTTGGTAAGAATGCATAAAATCCGCTGTCCAGTCATTAACCCCTCGAACCCGACACCAACACGCCGTACTGACTCTGAGGAATATTTCAAAATTGTTCAGAGAAGGTTAAAGTATTAGATGCGTTTTCATGCATTATTCTAGCACCTGTAACATCATATACAGTCGACCATACAGAAGCGAATTGACAATCGATCGTCGTTCCCGAGGAGTTAATGAATTTTATACACCGGTAGTTAAAGCGTTTACGATCTCATCAGGACCACTCACATGAAGCAGCAAACTGGCAACTAGAAAACTGAGTCCTTGACAGTAACCAACTTCCTCGTCGTAGACCGCATACGCTTTACTTATTCTGTACAAAGAGTCCTGTCCCAGGCCGCCGGTTTCTTTGAAAAAATCATGCGCGGGAAACGTTCTGTTGATATCTCTCAAAATAACACTCTCGCAACTGCTCTCCTGTAGACGCGCCGTAAAATGTTATTCTCGAGAATCTATTATATTCTGAAAAGTAAGTTTACCTTGGTGATCAAGGTCCTGTATTTATCCATCATCTCCTGCGAATTGTCACAGTTGCTTAGACGTTGCCATACTTCTCCGCGCAGAGCTTCTGGAATACCTTGCCTCGTGAGCTTTATCAGAAGCTTCGGCCGTTGTTCGTTGACCTGCCAACCATCCAGAACCTCTGCCCAACTTGCTAACTCGTCCGCGGAGCAGTCCTTGGACACCTCGCCTGTACCGCTCAGCATCGGTTCATCGCCATCTACAATATTATAACGAAAATATCTGAAGAAAGAATTCAAGTTTTCATGTACCAAGTGATTCAGGTGCACTTAGTTGAACATCAGTCCAACCAGCATATACCGCCAAACTAACAATTGTCGCTTCACCAACCTGAATCTATTTCTTCCTTGGGTGTGAGTGTGTCGATGCTAGTCAAAGAGGGTGAACGTATCAGCGACGCTAAGTTCAGGGCAAGATTCAATCTATTTCTGTCTAATTCTCCTGAGGTTTCTATACTTTGTACTTCGTAATGAACTTCCGTTCCATCCCCGGATATTATCTGTAAGGTGATCATTAATTCCTGTAGAGCTGATTACCATTTACGGCAGCGAAAAACTGCTATAATATATAACATCTCACCTCTTTCGAACTCAGGTAGAATTGTTGTACGAGGTTTCGCTTGTTAAAGTACCAGAATCTTTCGTTCTGCGGATAAACTTTGACCAATGTCTCTATTATAAATCTAACAGGTTCCCGAATGCCGCGTATTACCAGATCAACGGCAACTGTTATATAGATCCTTCCTTCCCTAGGAGTCTCTACGTTTAGAGTTTCCAATGCTGGATCTGCAGGATCCCAGTGACCGCATATATTGTAACACTGTTTATCTTGTATCACTGGACCGTTGTTCACTTGCTGATAACAATAATACAATTAATTGAATCGTACAGAAAACAATAGGCTGTTAAACTGTGGAATGGTTATTACCATTTCGAGTAATCTCATATCGCTGTGCTTAACGTTCCGACCGGGACTAACAAGAACTCCGAAGCACCTTTCAACCTCAAGGGTAACGCCTCCCTCTTTACTGGATACTTGCTGAATATTTAAACACACTTGCTTAGTGACGTTACTCCGAAGTTTGAAGCAATTTCGGTCCTTAGGAACTGTGCTGAAGCTTCCTTTCCCATCGTCCTCTTTTATTTCCATGGTTACTTCAAAAATAAATACTCGTGAATTGGACTTCTCGCTTCCATTGTTGAATCCGTTGAAATCACTTCCAGTTAGAGAACTGGTCATGGACCGTGGTATTCTGTGAAATGCTTTCGAGAAGCAAGCAGAAACTTGCCCCACCTAGAACGGATTCAGACTTCGTAATTTCGAGATTTCGGTAAACCTGAAAAACTACAACAATGACTACAAAGTACGATAAACGTACCGCTTCTGGTATGTCACATCGGAAAACATGACATTGATAGATGGCAGACTCTAGTGTATCCCCATGAGACCAAGTGAAAGCGAAACACGCAGCACACGGTCCGCTACTCTCGCCACGTGCATAAAATAAGATGCGTTGTACTTCGTAATGCGCGATTGGCTGTTGTGTAGCAGCATCGTACAAACTGCAATATAGAAAGCAGTGACGCGTAACGCAATACAGCAAATAATACTTCGATGGAAGTCTGCTTAACTATACGTACACAACAGAACCTTGAGAACTACTAGGGACAGAAACAGATACTTTGATTCCTAGATTAAGGGTCTGTTCCGCGTTTAGTACATTCATGTTCCGCTGTATCTCGCATTCCATTTTAGGTGCATTTATCGTGGTCGAACCCAAGTATGTTACACCGTTGAAAATAGTGCACTCCTGTTGGCCCGGAGCTAAGGAATTTACTTCTACAATATAAATAGCAATTAACGTCCTATATTCACCAGTCTACATTTAAATAGTCATCGGCAATTCGTACCTCCATCGACAAAGTCTTCTGGTTTCATAATATCTTGTTTTTCTGACGCAACCACGCAAGAGCTTACATCATAAAATTTACTGTTTCCCACTTTTTTCAGTTTCGATTGGTTTTGCTGTACGGTGGTCACAATTTTGTAATCATTACT
Organism: Lasioglossum morio; assembly: GCA_916610235.2. Taxonomy (NCBI): domain Eukaryota; kingdom Metazoa; phylum Arthropoda; class Insecta; order Hymenoptera; family Halictidae; genus Lasioglossum; species Lasioglossum morio. Next base: position 4,194,199 of record OU744323.1, read on the forward strand.
CTTCATTTTCGAGTCTTCCGTTAAGACCTGTAGTTGTCACAAATGAATCATACATTTATCAAATCATCAGAGATAAATCTTAATCTTTACTGTGTGCCAATACAAATGGTATGCAGATACAAACCTCGCGCAAATTGTTCTGCAGATCTTCCAGGTTGCCGTTGTTGGCAATTTTCAACATTGGTGGTTCGAACAGAGTCGGCGGTTCTTTACTGTTGCCTTTCTCATTTACGAATTCGTATTCGTCGCTTGTAGCCACAGATTCCATTGATTTCACACTCATACTATCCTCCATAACTATGTCTGCAATGCAACAAAGAAAATCATTATATTAAAATGTTATTTATCTATATAGATTTAGCTGTACAATAAAATTGCACATTGTCTATAGATATTAAAGGTGCAGAATATTTTCGTTCTATTTATGGAGCAACATTGACTCGAAAAAAGACCCGTGTATCTTTCTTGTGCATCCTCAATGTACAAAAGAATCATTTGTTTTCCGTATACTGAGAATATCATTCGAGCAAGAACAATTTCGACGAATGACAAAAATTTCGTGGGAATTTCTCGATCTGGCCAATTGTCAACCTCGCGACTTATCAACATGACCTCATTCGAGAACGAGAGGGACAACGCACTGGCTGTCATTCAAGCGGCAAAGGAAGATATTCGCATGTGTCAAAATTGAGACACGGTGCGTCGAAGGAACACTAACTCGAGGACATAACGTCGACTCGCCAGTTGAACAGTCCGGTTAATCATCCGAGGCGTATCCTTGCGCGAAATAAGGATCGTGTCCTCGTCCGTCTGTCCGTATCCGGTGATATCCGTTTCTTTATTTACGCGGGTCTAGGTGTTTAGTGCCCCGACAGCAAAGAACAAGGATTACCCTCTCGCTGGATCGAAATTTTACGGGGACACCGGTGCCTCTTCTCGCGTAATCGTTCATTAAAACTGCGGACACACCCCGACACCACGATTTTCGCATTGATCTACCCACGTCCGCACGGATCCTGATCGAGTCACTAGCGAGTGTTTACATGGTTTCACTCGTCATCGAAGCGATGCCGTTTGACAGAAAAGAAAACCTTGGCGTCGGCCATTCGAGCACTAAGGTCCCGGAAGTCTGGCTCGCCGTGACGAATTGCGGACCGCTCACCTCCGAGCGCGCAACTATTTCGAATCGGTTCTTCCGACGATCTGTCCCTTTCACGAATTTATTACACGTTTCTCGTCGATCTCTATACTTCGCATTCTCTAACAAACGTTAATGATTACTAGTACTCCCTAACGTGACCACTGTAATACGAAAACGCGGAGGAATACGACCGAATCTGGTATGAGAAGTGTCATGTAAGTACGATCAATCATGTGATTGATATTATTCTTGAGAGACTGATGAAATCTATTTTATTGAATTTCTGGAAGTTTATTAAGAATTTAGTGAAACAATATGGAGTTGCGTATTGATGAGTAAGTATTGCTTATGTGGGCGGATTGATTATTCGTACTTACCATTATAGAAGCGTTGTATGATCAAGTTTCAACTATTTGACAGCTATAAATATCATGGACGTGTCGGTAAAGTAGTCGTCGCGTGTCAGAACAATGTTTTCAAATTTCTAGATCGATTTTATTCCTCGCAGAAAAAGAAAATCACGATCGATCTACAATTTATGTTTATTTAACGCACTGTTTTTCCTCAGCATCTGTTTCGGTCGGGTAAATGTACATTCATGGCAAGCAATCAGGAAACGTGTATTCAATGTTTCCCGAAAATGTAGTACTTCTTTGAAGAGGATGAATCCTGCGGTAATTTGAAGGAAGTTTTTCCTTTGCGGAAATGGTTTCGCGGCTTTGTTAAAGAGTTATTAACAAAAAAAAAATGGACCAATCAGAGCACAACTGCTGCGAACGTATTGCGACTGGGCCAATGCTAACGCCACGATCAGCTGTGGCCGCTCTCTTTGTGTGTTTCGAACATTTTTGTAAAGTTACTTCAAATGACCACAGAAATTACCTCTTCCATGGAAATCACTACAACATTTTTGGGCCATTCTGTGGCATCTAATGGAATCGGAATTTTCGAAGGCTGTCATAGTTCTCGAGCCACCTCAGGCCCGTACCATATGAAGTGCACGTGGCGCGTTAGAGCGTAGTTAAAAAGTAAAATAAACTGACTGGCTTTTCTATTTATCTATACATTCAGCCAGATAAACGCAATTCAATTTTCTAAATCTGCGCAATTGGACCTGTAGGATTTAACGGTGCACACTTGCGCACACATGCGCACTGGGAATCGATTCTTGAGAACCGCCAGTATTCCACTTCAGCAATTGCACCCCTCGACTTGGACCCGCAAACCAATAGAAATCATCCTTTCGATTGTCCAATCAGAAGCCGCCGGCAGGTGGCGCGGCAGCGTTGCACACTAAGCAGGATCCGAGACGCGTCAGTTCACAGACGACCTCCGTTCCGTCGAATGTGAGGAAGTTATTCTTTTGTCTGTGGAAAAATTTTCGGCGTTGTCGTATCGGAGGCTTGTCGTTGGTCCGCGTACTCCGAGGGACGAGCTTTGTGTGATCATGGAAAGTGTGAGAATGTGCGAGATCGGCTAGCATCAACGTCGACTAAAGGACAAGTCGGAGACGAGAGTGAGTACGGGCATCCGAGGGAGAGCTCTCCACGGCTTTTCACCTATATGCTTCTTTTTCGAACGGCGGGCGTCTCGTATCGTTGCCGTTTGATAATCCCTCTCGTGGTCCTTGTTCGCGAATCCCATCGGCATCTGAGCGCCGTCTTTCGTTCTCGCGAATTTTGACAGATTCCTTTGAGGGGTGGTTGGAGGGAAGGGGGGACAGAGAGCTCGTGCACACGGTCGCTAAACGTCAACGGGAAGACTAAAGGAGAGAGAGAGGTTATAAAGTCAGGATGGAACAGTGCTCTGCACCTGCTACTGTAAGACGATAGTTTTCATGTTATCTATGGAGCATCGTAACGCTGCTTCGCTCATCCTCTCCCTTCTTCTCTCCCTTTCTCCCTCGGGAATGGTTCCTCGTCTCTTTCATCGCGTCCGTGCCTCAGTCTCCGTTTCGAAAGATCTTGCAACGTGAACCTGTTAACCGAATGATTTTTCGGCGATAAACATATCTATATGCGTATGTAATCGATGTCAAGTCAATTCGATATCCGAGTTGCGTTAAAGCCCGACACAATGGGACTTGAACTGTTGTCGATTGATATCGCCGTTCAACGAAAGATTCGATAGGTAAATAAATAGAAGATAAGGTCGGGTATAAACGACGAGTTATCTCGTCTTCCCGGTTAGTAGGTTAACGACGCGTCGCACGAAGCGTCGTCTCTATCGCAATTTCCAAGAGAGAGAGAGAGAAATACGCGTGGTGCACTCGGGATTAGGGCTGTTTCGTTGAGTATTGTTCGCTATCGATAAAATCGTTTGTCTCTCGCGGGGAGAAGTAACCGAGAGTTTGGTCACGGGATGTGTTATCGACATCGCGAGCTAGTATCTGCTAGGTTCTGTCATCGGGGAACAGACTCGAACCGATGAAAATCATATATCGTGTAATTTTATCTTTAGAAACGCTCAATGTCAGTTTCGAAAGTGTCATCGCTGATTATTCACGAGTCATTTCTAGCCGAGCCGCCGCGTTTCTTCTCTCGGCCTAGGCTCGAAATAAACAATCGCGTGACCATTTTCAAACGCACCTAACCTTTTTTTTCGCGGTTTTCCGCCGTATACTCGTCGATACGTTAGCTCTCTGCCGCGTGAACTGACTGAAAAACTGTGGATAGCGAGTAGTCGATTTTATCTGAAACCTATGTGCCCTTTCGGAAATGAGATATTCTCTTTGTTAGGAAAAGTTTTTAACACTAGGTTTACGAACCTGTAGGAACAACTATTTCACATTATTTTATAAACATAATAAGAATGTGTCTATCCAAAATTTTGGCCATTTTTTTATAATAATATCTTCCTGAAGAAATAAATTTGGTAAATAATTTCTCAGGGAAGCACCTCTACAATCTTAATAATCACGGATTAAGAGTATTAGATACCCGTCATTTTTACGGGTCCCGTAAGCATGGTGGTGAAATAGTATTCTATTTTAAACAACAGTTATTTCAGATTGTAATCGAAATATTTCTTATCCAACTGTGGAACTATTGAACGTCGTAAAAGACGGTGTGATACTTAGCCTGTTAGCTGGACGATCTATCAATTAGAAGACGATTTCAGCATCCGTTTCGCAAAAATTGGTGCTTTTACAGTAGTGAGCATAGTTCAGACCGGTTTAGATGCAGTAAGGTGCGGGGGGAAGAAGATGTAGTGTTTTCTTCGAAAGGTCAGTTTCAAAATTCAACATGATTTTGTGTGACATTGTTGTTATCTGACAGGACAACGAAATAATAAGTTCCGACAATTGTTTCGTTCGAACAAGGGTATTCGACGGCTTGGTTTGTTTTGAGGTTAGAGTCGTTACTTGGACCACCGTGCCGCGTCATATGATCCACCCCGTAGATACGGGACACGGTACAAACACGTGACAGACGGTTTAACTTGTTAATCAGGGGCGACGAGTTAATTCGTTGTTTCATAGCACTTCTACGAGCCGCAAGAGTAGTTGGATCATCCATAGAATTTTCGAAATTACGCCCGCACCTTGGAAGTCTATGTATCCGATGGTTTTTTTAGAGGCACGAAGTTGGCACTGTATCTTTGGATGTTTCTCCCGCCTTCTTCTGTTCGAATCGATAGATTCTGTGCTTCGATCACCACATCGGTAGTGAGGCTAGAAGTATCGAAACAACTTGGATTTGTCATTAATTGAATGCACGACGTGTTGATTCATTCCTCTGAGTGTATTTGAACGGATTAAATGGAAACTGTGAACGAGGGATTGAGTAATTGAGTCGTTTCGTTAGTGGAAGGATAATAATACGCGAACTATGTTGTCGATAAAGCCACGAGACTCGTTCTAAGGTAGCCGATTTGCGAAACCCCAAGTTTCTTTCGTTGCCCTCGGCCCGTTGCAACTGTGTTCCGTGAACGATTAAGAAATCGTTTCGTTCGTATTTCGACTTCGAGGATCATTGCGAAATTATTCGCTCGATAAAATATCTACAAACCCGTAGAGCCGCGATCAGGATCGAAATTCGTAGAAAGTCTGCAGTCCGAGAGTGATACATTGTAAATAACCTGTCCGTAGATACTTTTTCCGAATGGTTTTTAATTCGACGCGAATATTTAAATTGTTCGGCTCTTCAAGGACGAATTTTTCAGGTAACTCGATTTCTGGTCGATTAATATTTATGTCGCCTCGTTTGGCGCCGATTGAAATGCACGGAAAGATCAAATCAATTACGAACGTGTCTAGTAAAAATAGCGCCTGTAGATCTCAATATTGAACGGATATTGTTGAGAATATTCACTAGACAAACAGGTGGAAATTGTAATCGATAATTATAAACAATAGTATGTTACATTTAAAATCAAATTAATCAGTATTGTATTACTGCCGAACAGATAATTGGATATTTAACGAAAATTATTAGGGATATTAACTAAACAAAAGTTGTTATAAAAAGAGTAATATTATAGTATTGTCAGGCAGAACATTTGGTAGATAAATAAATATACATGGCGGTCCTGCGTGTGACTACTAGATTTTAATTCAAACGCAAATAATGGGGAAAAAAGAGACGAAACGCGTCACGTGATCGAGGAATAGCGGGGAAGAGATCTGGCGACTTCGTCATGGCAATTCTTGATCTGGCGAGAGACTGCTTCAAACGTGAACCGCAATGTATGTATACGTATGCGGCGTGTATCCTTGAGGAGGTTGCGTATCTGTCGCAATTAACAACAATCTCGACCATAAAGGTACACGAACGGTTGCATCGACAAGTGTTGACCGAATTCATAATCAATGAGGACACGAGGAAACCGCGACGAACAAAGCTGGCGGATGTGGACAACGTGGTTTCGTTATCATCCGCGAATAATCCATAGAAAGCTTTCAATTGTTTTGCCGAGCGATTTTATCTGGATGAATCATCGATAAAGCCCGGCCATTTTTTGTTCCATTGATCAGCAACATTGACACTTTCGTCATGCTTTAGAAAAATCGCGACTTCTAGCAAGAAAGACGGAAGGAAACCGATACCAACATTATTTCGGAGACTCTCGCTATCTTATCGCGGCAAATGTAAAATGTCCCCACCAGTACGATAACTATAAATATTTTAACGCTACTTGTGCACCTATCAGTACAATTTTACTACTCGAAGTGTCGGCAACGCGTTTCTCTTTTAATTTTTATTGTCCCGTTCAGTTAGAGTACTTAGATAACAACCGAAGCGATAGAATATTGCGGATAAACTATATATATATATACTGGAAACTTGTGCGGAACTGAAAAACTGCCACGCGATATTAATCTCGGAGGATCAGTTCAACGACTGGTAAGATAGTATGTACCGGAAGAAAATGATCAAGATCTTTGCAAACACGGGCATTATAGCGCAGTTTATGTTCCTCCATCGTGTCCGGAATTGTTCGGTTGTTTGACGGTCCAATTAATAACGCGTACGAACATGTTTCGCGGAACTTGTTAGCACTTGCTTACCAGCGGTTACTTAATCCTGGATACTTAACCTTCCGCAAAAAGTACGCATCATTTTGCTGTTTCTTTGTAAGGTTAAATATTTTAGGCACCTTAGGGCAGCTTGAAAATCTTCTGTTACATAATAATGCCAAACAAAATGTTTACGTTACTAGGTGTACATAGCTTGTTAGTTTATGATAGAAGTTGCCATTGCTGTTCGTGCTTAGTTCGCGGAGCAACAAATAGTCTCGAGACGTAATTTCTTCCGAGATTACCATTCGAAAGAAGCTTAATAATCTTCTTTCGGGGCGAACTGATTAAAGAGCTTATCAACGGGCTTCCGGTGGCTGAAGCGCTAACACAGGAACGCCAGTTAATACGTTTAACTTCGTCCACGTGGATATCGAAGACCGAGAGATCAATCGCGCGGCAGGTTAACAAACTTTTTCGCACCGGTTCGACCCAGATTTAGAAAAAGTCCGTCGAACTCCTCCACTTGTTAACTTTTTCGGTCGATATGTGTTTGGACTAGATCGAGGGAGAGAGGAGGGGCGTTCCGAAATTTCTGTTTGGGGAAACGTGGTTAACGAGGCTCTAGACAGCATCGTTAACTCGACGGAAACGATCCGGAGGGTTAAAGGCGATGCGTTCGAACCCTGGGTTGCACCCTCTCTGCACCTTTTGCACCCTGTGCACCGCTTGCACTGCGACACGCCGAGTTATTTTGTGTCAATGATCAGGCGATTCATGAAAGAGTGGCTGGTCGAGGGCTGTTAATAATTTGTTCGTCGAGTGGAAACGGCTCTAGAGCCTCTGTCGCTACGGTCACCTAGTTTACGGGCTCGAAACACGACTCCAGGAAGAGCCTCGTTCGTTCTCGCTTCGCGTTTCCACACGCAATTGGCCTTTTCCAAACTGTTCGCCTGTTCAAACATTTAAACCACAATTTCTTTACCAAACGTTCGGTGAAATCATTCCTGATTTGCCATTTCTCCTCGTTCAATTTTGTGCCACATTCGACGACCTTCACAAAACAAAAATTGTCTGCATTCATTACAAGAAAGGAGACTTCTTTTAATAATTTTAATAGGTTGCGAACAATGTTCGAGTCATACTAAATATATCCATTTCGAATCAACTCTTCCATATTTAGCATGTGGCTGTTCAGGGTGCAGGGTAACGCGTTAAACATTTTCTGATCGTTCCGTCGACCAATTAAGCTCCTCTGGTCAGCGCCCGTTGATCCGGAACGTGAGCAGCAGCAGGGTACCCTCTCCGAGTGAATCACCGTGTTGTTCGCGGGCAGCTGAAGTGTTAGCGAAAAAAGTTAGGATAATTTCCCCCCCGTGGAAAGGTCAGCCATCCTGAGGCAGAAAGGGGACGACGGAAGTATCGAAAGCGGGGGAACGAAACGGTAGCGCTCTCGATAGATCGTCGTCTTTGCCATCTTTTGCCTACTATTACCTTACGACCATAATCGAACACACGTAAACACCGGGTTCTCGCGTAATAAGCCGCCGAGGGTCTCTCCAGGTTTTTTGTGATTGAAACGCCGGTTTAATTTGCAGTCTCGTCGGCGAGGATGATGGCGTGCTACAGTAATTGCAGTATCTGAGCGTCTCTGAAGAGAGAGATAGACACGTGTTTACTAGAGAGAGAGAAAGAGAGAAAGAGAAAGAGGGGAACATGTTGTCGGCGAGGCGTCGAACGAGATCTGGTCAGCGGGCAGCAATCGTTCAAGTTCGTCTCTCGAGATAGCTCAGATCGCAGAAGATCGCAGAAGATCGCTCTGATTAGCGCAAGATAGATCGGGGAAGATAGTCCTCGGCAAAGATCCACAAAGCAAGGATTTATAAAGGATTATCGCCTTTCGGTTCTCAAACAACGAAGAGATTTGGATTTCCTGGAGCTGCCTTGTAGCCGGGTGTAAACGGAAGAGAATATTTTGGTAACTGTTAGCGGACGATTTAGCAAGACCGGGATCAAGGTGGTGTCGGTTGGGATCGCCGCGTGGATCCACGTGGATGCCAGCGATCCTCGCGCGACCTCGCGTCCACCACGCCAGAGGATCGTAGTTTTCGTTTGAGTCGTTGCTCGTTTGTGAAACGTCGGTCAAAGTGAAGTGTCCGGGTCTCGGTGAGATGGCCTTCATGATGAAGAAGAAGAAGTACAAATTCTCTGTGGAGGTGGGCCTGGAAGAGCTGACCGCTGTGCCGTTCGTGAACGCGGTGCTGTTCGCGAAACTCCGGCTCCTAGACGGTGGATCGTTCGTCGATCATTCTACGAGGTAAGAGATCATTTCTTCTTTGGTATCATTCTATTCCAGCAACAGTGGAGAAGTATCGATTGTTCACTGCTGCTGAATTTTAGCGACGATCATCGTCTACTATTGATACTTCTCTACCACTATAGCGACTATGGGTCGAAGCTTTCGTGATCGTTTATGCGAACCAAGTTCCGCATAAGCACGATGGTTTATCTGCAGTCCACCGAAATTTTCCGCCTCGGATGGAAATAAGAACGGCGAGAAAGTGTGCGCGGTGAATTTTTAAATTCCCGGCTAATTGAGATCGCGTGTCTGTTCTCGTCCACGGCTCGTTAGAATTGCGTTTATTAAAGCATGGCTCGCGTACTACGTCCGCTTTGATTCGTACGGGACGCTCGATTTCGTGAGAACGAAAGTTTTCTACGAGCTACACGGCCACTTTGGATCATCGCCTCTTGCGAAACGAAACACGGGCTTCCAGCAAAATGTAGAATTTTGAAAATCGCCCCTCTCTCACCATGTGTTCGTTGATCTCGGTAGATTCGAGTTTTCGAACGTTTGAGGCACGTGCCGAATTTTTAACGCTGTCGATAGCGCTGTAAACATTTCACTTGGTCAAGGCGTAGCCTATTTATGCAAAATAAAGGCGTGCATCGATTGTAAGAAACAGTAGCTGCACAAACATATTTATTCACTGAATAATTTTAACAACTCGCAAACAGTCTAATTACTCGCCCATTTTTGCCACAAAAGCGGAAAATGCGCAGTCTAACGATTAGATTTTTATGCAAATCACGTCTTCCTAGCTTCTTTCGCAAACCTCTGAAAAAGTGAACGAGTTCCCGCATCGACCAAAACATATCGCGAGCATCAAATAATAAACGCGATCGATAAGCGAGCACAACAATTCTGAATAAATAATACTAACCGAAAAATGGCAGAGTATTCCGGAAACGAACAATGTCTCGTTAATATTAATTGAATAAAACGTCGGATATTCAATAGAATTTATATTTACGCTTCCGTTAAAGAGCGAAGACTTCTCGGGCAGGTGATTGTACCGAGTTTTACGTCTTTGAATAAACGTCCGCAGTTTAATTATGAATTCGTGCTTTACCGTGTGAAGGGCGTCGAATTTTTCCGTCTTCTCTCGTTCGTTTTCCCAACTTTACGAGCAGACTCGTGTATCGTTTTACGAGCAGATAAAATTAAACGGTTATGATTGGGAACGATAGTAGACCGCGGCGGATTCTGTTTTGCTGTTCGACGCGTCCGTGCCGTATGAGAAACGTTCGAACTCGGTTCAAGGAACTTTGTTCCTTAGAGGATCGTTCGAGAGTTCGTGTGACGCCGCACCGGCATTGTACTCTTTAGAAAGTAATTTATTTTCGTATGTTTGATTGCACAATCGACTTGGACAATTTTTATTTAGCATATAGATTCGCAGCCCAGAGGCGCAAGATTAAGACTGTCTCCCCACTCCCTCAATACGAGTCAATTCATCTTTTCTGACGACTCTGCCGTCGAAATTCATTTTTTTCCTAAATGCATAAATTCGCAGCTGTGTAAAACCGCGCGTTCAGGTCTTATTGTCCACGAATTAAGGTAAAGGCACCAGTAGTTGACCAGTTAAGAGAAGTTTTCCACGCGAACAATAGTAACCACTTGCTCTGTCATCAAATAGCGATAGTCGATGCCTGAAGACAATCTTTAAGTCTTCTAGATTATGTAACAAGGCCACTTTTTAAAAAAAGTTTACTTATACAAATCTAAGGAACATATTGAAAAATTCAGTAATTGCTTCAGAAGTTGACCACTCTTGAACATGAAAAATCTAGTAATTGACCTTCTCTTAGTAGTTGACCACTTATACGAGAAAGAGGGTTAAAGCAATAATGTTTGAAATCATTTTAATATCAATTAATTTCAACAATTACCAGCACAAATTACAATTAAAGAATAAAATAAGAGATAAAACAAATCACTTCCATAAAAAGTTTAATTCAGGAACAGAGTAGACGTTGCGAGTTCTGCTCGATTTCGTGGGCTCATTGATATGAGAAAGCACAGTCTTCTCATGGCACCCGAGATTCACTTTCATCAAAAGTGCACAGCTTATAAAATCCTTATTTTTTTACGTTTTTCTATAAAATGGTCAACTACTGGTACCTGGTCAACTACTGGTGCCTTTACCTTAATTGCCGGCATTTCTCAGTCGAATAGATGTTAAATAGTTGTCCCGGCGGCGAAAGGAGATCGATAAACCTTTCGTCGTTCCAAGAGCAACGCGTTTACGTATTCCAGCCGCGTGCCTGTTATAAACGCGCGCGCCAGCTGCGGGTGCAGATATTTCGCAGCACTCGCAGATCACCCTGGCCCGGATATTCGCTAATATTCTTGGAAGCCGATCCTCTCGGAACGCCACCAATCCGCGATCAAATCCTTCACGCTGCTAACAGCTTTCTCTCTCTCTCTCTGTGATAGAGAGTAAACTCGTTGTTTCTGACTCCGAGCTTCTTCCACGAAATTTCCGGTGGTGACCGCAATCGCGCGCGTCTCTCTTCGCCATTGTTTCCCGGAACTCAGGATTTTCCTCCTAGAACGAACGAGTTTTCCTCGTTCGAGATACAACTGGCGAGCTCACTGACGTCACTGCTACTCGCAATTAACCGGGTTTCGCGAACTCCGCTTTTTTTCTAAAGATCCTCGTAGTTTCCGGACCCTCGTGCCCATTCTCGTGTATCCCAGCTGGAATTTGTCTTTCGAAGAAATGTGTCTTTGAATTAATTGGCTGTCTCCCGAAAACGAACAGCGTCCAAAGTGTTCAGAAACAAAGCGATCGATAAGCTATCGATGGATCGAGCGGATTGCCAATGAATTTCGGTGAGTCGTAGATACCTGTAGCTAATTCCCTGGCATCCGGTCAGGTGTTGCGAGGCAACAGTTGGCTAATCGTTGAATCGTTCGATGACGTTCCTTTCGGCGAGCAACTAAAGAGAACAATAGTTTACGCGATACTCGTCGTAGTTTCCTCGTCGACGACGAAAGAACTCGGTTCTGTACAATGGGATTGTGCCCGAGCGTCTTTTAAAACGAAACGACGGAAAAATTTGATTCATTAACCATTTTCCATATTCTATTGTCGAAGGAAATAACGACTAAGTAACAAACCATTCGATCTTGTAGTCGGAAAACGTGGGGAATAATTTTCTATGTCGAAAAGCTGAAAATTGCGAGGCCTTCCGCAATTACCGCCGTAATTGACCACTCTAGAGCACATAAATGGTGGAAAATTAGAATCCATGGAGCGAGTATCACCGAACCGCGTTCTCTCAATGTTTTGACTCGCGATCGATGGATATGTAGATCGCTAGGATCCTGTTGTTCTTCGTGGTCCTCGTGTTCCACGAGGATCGATAAACCGGACTGGCGTATTTCATCGAGTTCGAGTTCCCGGGATATTTACATTGAACCGACACCGAGGCTTCCTTCGTCGAGCGGAATATAACGCGGCGGCCGCACGTGTGGCGAGCTGCACGCGACATAAATTCCAACCGCGGTCCGCGGTAAAATCGTTTCGATCGTGGCAAGATCGCGCGGACGTGTCTCGGCTTAAAGAGCCCGAAGACTTCGTGAGCCGACCGGTAAAAATAATCCAATTGTCGATAATTTCGCTTAACGCTCGTCCACGATTTAAACATCGATTTTTCGAATCGGAACGTACCCTACCGCTGCGAAAATGCCCTTCGACATTCAACTTCGAGCCCAACTGGTACACAACTCGGCTTAAACCCTGTTAATCAAAGCAAAAGCCAGCGGATCTAGTTATGCAATTTCCCTATGGGGCAATCAGTTTATTCATGCCGGTAACGTAAAATTACAGAGTTCTCGAGTCGGAGAGTTCGTCAAAAGTATTTTCAGCATCGTCGTGGTTCTCGAAGGATTCCTTTCTATACAAAGTTTTGCAAAATGCTTGAACAAGAAGAGGTAGTTAGTCGAACACGTTCAACTTTCAATGTATTATTCGTGAAACATGTTGTAGAGCTTTGTCTTGTAATATCGTTCGATTAACCAGCCTTTGATAAACTGCTGAACAGAGTCGCAATTTTCAGATTAAAGTCTTCACCCGTAGTTTCGCTCGACGTTGTTATTGAAAGAGTTGAAGGAGATAGGACCCCGTTGCGTCGGTTGCGAGGCTTTTCCCTCCGTTCTTCATCAAGCATATCTTTGCGATAGCAAACTGTACAAGCGAGAAATTAGCACAGTCTAGCAGATTTTTCCAAGTTCAGCTCTATCAATAATCCGCTGGCACGGAATCGATGGGATCCGCTAGCCGAATGAGTCACGTTGCAGTCTGTATTGTTCTCGGGCGCATGCTTTCAGCGTCTTCTTCTCGTCGGTTGGTTAGGAGGCAGGGAATACCGGAAGCTCTCTGGACCGGTGCCAGAACGGTTCTCCGTTAGCGGTGATCTTATTATTTCGCGATCGGTATTCGCGAGACCAACTGCCGTGGAGAGACAGCTTCCTAGTAGTCGAGTTTTCCTCTCGCGGGAATTAGAATTCCTAAGACACCGACAGTTGCCTCCTTCCGGGAACAGGAGCTTCTCCAGAGCCGAGAAAAACTTCTGCGAATCGTTGAATTTATTGGGCCGCGCGAGGCGCCGCTTTTTAACTGTGACAAGGTGTACCTAGTGCCGGATTGTAGGGGATGGTATCGGTGAACTGGAAACCTGCGAAGGACAGAAATCGTCACCGTTTTAGTTTGTCAATTTTATTTATAGAATGTTACATTTGTCGTTATCTGTTGTGATTCGTTGTCAGTTATATCAGGTAGCTGAAGTGGGCTGATTCATTAGGGATGATTAATGTATCGTTGCAAGTTGTTCCATGAGACAGTGACGTTAACAGATAGTATTGTGGGACTTAATTTTATATGTTTTGGAATTTTAATATGGGATGGTACAATTTCTGTGGAAACACTTTGGTTTGTCGTGGAGAGAGTGTTTTTCCTTGGTAAGCGTGGCTTTTGAAATCTTTTATTATATTTAACAAAAGTGACGTTTCATGGAAGTGATATGAAAGAAAGAGATACTGTAAGTGGGCGTGGCATTATGGGACCCTGTTTTGTACCGTATACAATTAATCTTTATTAAAAATACAAATCTGTTGTCGGTAGAATTAACCTTGGACAACTTATTGAAGGAGCAGCCAGTGGTTGTAGCGGTTCTAAATGGTTAGATTAGATTAACGAACGATATGTATGAACACGATTTGTTCCGAAATGATCTTTTTGGTAAAAAAAATCGAGAGCAACGATATTACTGTTAGTGAGAGCACGATCTTCTCTTGTAGATGGTTTCGAAAGTTCTTTTGGTCTCCAGGGTTTGTTCGCTGATCTGCGATCTTCGAGGGGATGGATCCGATTTTTTTTGGGATAAACAATCCCATTCGTTAGTTGACTTGAGGTAGGCGGATCTTCCGGACAACCCTCCACGGTGGAAGTGGAAATCCCTAACTCAAGTCAATCGAGGAAATTTGGGAAAAATAACAAGACCCTGGCGTGTAGCGCGACGAAAAAGGCCCAAGTGGCACGTGTTTTTTACGACCTCTACTTTCGTTTATGATTCTTGTCTCGAGCGGACAGATTACCAATAGTTTCGGACCTTGGGTCGGGGACCCTTGGTACCTCTCGTAGAATACCACTTACAAGGGGAAGCCATGGTTGATGCATTTTCTATTCAAAAAATAAAAATAAGTTATAAATAATAGATTTAATAGATTTAGGCTTTAAATTGAGGGAGGGGTCTAAATTTCTAGAAAAAGAGTCTACAAGGAGACTCGAACCAGCAACCTACCGATTACCAGTAATCTTCGCTATGCCCACGGCTATTCATTTTCTTATTAACCTCTTAACGCGAACTCCTTATGAACGGGTAAATCGATTTTCAAATGCAATTTTCTCGAAAAATATTGAGAAGCGCGCGCTACTGCTTTGCCAAATTACATTTCGAGAAGACATCTTCAAATACTGAAAGTTTCAGCAAAATCCGTGACCCCTCAACCGTGGCTTCCCCTTGTTAGAAATTCTCGATTTCTAAGAGGTACAAGCTTTTGGTCCGAACCAGATGGCCTAAAGGAGGGGTGTTCGTGGTCCTTGATTTTTTCAAGGCGCGATGAATTTTACGGTCGCGAACCGAACACTTCCAGCGTCAACAGAGCCCGACTACAGTCCCACAGGTGGTCCCCTCAATCAAACTCGATCGTCTCAGAGTACCTGCACCATTTACCATTGACCTGACCTATTACCTCCGGAATCAGAAACGTCCCTAAACTCTCTCTAGCTACTTTTCCGGTCATAAAGCGGCTTGCTCCTCGGAATATCGAGCGTCGAAGAAATTGGTCGTAGCCCGTCGTCGTCTTCGCGGAACGGGTTTAATCGACGGGCAACCGTAGTCGGTTCTAATTAGCAATTTCCCGTGGTGGCCGAAGCGCGCGTTCGTCGGGACCGCGAGACGCTCTCTGATCGATCCTGGTCCGACCTTCCGCTAAATTTCTCCCGGCAGATATATTCCGGGGGCGAATCGGGAACTCCCGTCGTGAAAGTTTTCGCGCGCGCGCGCTCGCTCGCTCGCTCGCGAGCTGATTCGACCTTCGACGAAGGACCTTCGACAACTGGGTTACGGAAGAGCAAGGGCGGGACACACGTTCAGGCCGCGCGACAACGCGCGTTTGCGCGCTTTCCACGTCCGTGTTACGATAAGGGAAACATGGAAACTAGATTGAAAAGCGGAAAATACAAGGGGGAGTCCCTAGTTAGCCGATGTCCCTTCGTTGGGTTTTCCCGTTATCTGCCTCGTTGACTCCCACGCGAGATGAAAATTGCGTCGACCGACGCGGTGCATTGCAATAGCAACTCTGTTGCACCGTGCTGACGCGCATCGCTACTCTCGACGTGGAAACGGTGCACGACGTAACGTCATCCTGGAGAAACACGATTCTGTTGGATATCTGTGTCAGCGAGAACGATTTAAGTTTCTACGAGATTTCTCCCCGGTCGCGTACCCTTCTCGGGTTCAACCGCGTCGCTGGAACTCTCGTTGACGAAAACTCGCTCGGTATGTTGACGGATCGATGGGAAGCCGAGCGAGGATCGCGGAAGTCGTTCATCACGGTTGATCGGACGGTTCAGTGGCTGTTTTTCGGTGAGGGAGAGAGCCAGCCAATTAGCCCGCGTGTTACGACTGTTTTCGAGCTTGGATTAGCCGCGAGCTATTCTTGGTCGAGGCTGGAATACGAGGCTGATAAAGAGAGTAGAATTCGGGGATATCTCGACTTCAGGTCTTCGTTTAGTGGGCCAAAATTGGAAACTTAATATGATTAAGTTTTAACCCTTAGCACTCGGCTGTCCCCTCTGAGGCACCACTAAAAATTACTGTACCATTCTTTAAAATATTGTTTACATTATTAAATATATCGGTATCTAATCAATTACTAAACATTTAGATACTGTATAAGGTAAAGTACCAATTTCATATCCATAAAATTGCAAAAATCATAAGGTATGGAAATATTCTAGATCGGAAGAAATGTTTAATTTTTCAGTTAAAATAGCTCCGAGTGCAAAGGGTTAATAGGCTTCCGATCGGTAAAGTGTTAAAATTCAATTTGTCATATTAAATGATATTAACCCTTAGCACTCGGCTGTCTCCTCTGAGGCACCACTAAAAATTGCTGTACCATTCTTCAAAATATTGTTTACATTATTAAATATATCGGTATCTAATCAATTACTAAATATTTAGGTACTGTATAAGGTAATGTACCAATTTCATATCCATAAAATTGCAAAAATCATAAGGTATGGAAATATTCTAGATCGGAAGAAATGTTTAATTTTCCAGTTAAAATAGCTTCGAGTGCAAAAGGTTAATATTAACTTTTAATTAAAGGTGGTTCGGAACCCACCGTAATAAAAAGTAGGTCCCGCTGAAATAGGCGATAGGGAGAGTGTTGGTAAAAGGTGAGAAGTGTGGAACGGGATTTGTAAACCCTGAGGGGACCAAATATCCATTGCATACATTATTAACTTTTAATTAATGACTTTAAGACCCAGATACGGCTATTGTTCGGTATCACGTGGATCTTCTACAAAGACTAGGATCCAATGATTCCAATAAAAATGAATAAATTCTGGATTGGTAATTGTAGACTTCAGAGTTATCGGATGCGCTTGATTCTCGACGCGAGAGTGCACTCGCCGAGGTTCTGAATTTTAATCAACCACAGCGGTGGAACTGGTTATCGCGTAGGCGCGATCCGCGTCGAGGGAAATATACTCGCACAATAAATTAATTAGGGGCCTTCCCCGACTCGTAGTGCGCCGATTCGCAATCCGATCGACGCAGCGTGTACCGATTCAAGGTGAGGAACGAGCATAGTCGTCGTTCGTTTCCTCGAGACCGTTCCGCCTTGAACCATGACCTTCCGTGGAATCGGGGCTTGCCGAATAAGGGACTCGAAACGAACGTGTCGCGTCACGAGAACCCGCTGCGAGATCATGGCGATAGCGATTGCTATTGTGGGAGAACGCCGGTGTCGACCCGGGAAAGCTTTTGCCACGACATTCATGGACTCTGATTTACTATTTCGCGAGCTACCAGAATGCCCTATCTTGGCTCCGACGTTCGCGATTTCCCTTCAGTTTGTTGCCCGCTCGCGAAATCGGTTGCACGAACTGGACGGTGGATTTTAGACACGTTAGATTGGACATGGTACATTTGCATTTTTCTTTTTAATCTGTCAATGCTATTTTAAATTGCCCTGTCTGAATTCTTTGAAGTAGAACAACGCAGCTTTTACGAAAACGAAATTCTCCAGATTGTAAAACGTTGCGAGACAATTATAAGAACTTTCATCTCGATCCAGAGGAAAGGAATAATATTAATGTTTAATTGGAATCCTCGTCACGAATCTGGCTCGTTGTTATACGGGACGGAGTTACGCCAGAATAAATATTGAAACAAAATGAAGACCGTTATCGAATTGAATAAACAAGGAATTTTTATAAACTTCGCTTCAATGAAGTGGGACTTACCTGTGTACATAAATCCATTCAGACTTGATGCTAATTCAATATTGAATCTCCGTTATAAATATAATTCTGTACGTTTGAAAGAAAAATACATTGAAAGTGAGAGCTACATGTTTAAGAAATAAATTGCTGAGAACGTAGACTAACATCTAGTTTTCTGTACAAACAGCACTGGCAAACGGAAAACGACACGAAGTTTCTACGAAACATAATGAGTGCACAGTTGTACATTCAGTATATAGAACAGGGGATGCACCCCTAAATGTGCAAGCCACTCCCACGCCTAATTATCAATTTACTCTGCTGAGAATCTAACTAAACATCGTCTCTAAACGAGACTTTGTGTGCAGGAACACGCACTCGGTTCTGCCGCTTACGTTATGCAAATTAGGAGCAGGGAAAGGGAAAGGAGGGTGATGAAGGTGAGTAAGGTCGACGGAAAATAGCCTAATCGCGTGGGAGAAGCACGCGAAAGAGTCTGCACGAAGAAAGTCCGCTAATATTAAAAAGAGAAAGAGAGTGATAGGAAAAGCGAGTTAGAAACCGCGTAAACTTTTTTTTTTCGCGAAAGGAGCACAATTCGACGGAGCCGTCGAATTAGAGAAATCTCTCTCTGGTCATCATCCGGTTGATCCTGAGGATCTCGAAAGCGCGTATATCGTTGCGATGAAAAGCGACAGTGGGAATCGTCGAGAGAGAAACCCGATTCTCCTGCCACCGATACCTGTGTAGAAAGTACGCGTTAATTTGTTCTCGTCCTGATTCACGGGCCTCGAAAATCGTTGGAGAGGAGAGAGGGGGTGGGGATGACAGATGAGAGGCCAGAAGAAATCTGGCGAACGTGTGAAACAGCCGGTCGAATTGAATTCAATGGAATTGACGCGGCTCCTCTCGGTATAAACAGCCTGTTAGAATGGGAAACAAAATTTTCGATGCTAATCGAATTGTTAAAGTATTACGGGATTTTATACGAGCGAGAAACGCATAGGCGAAAGTAGTGAAGGGGAAAGTAGCAAAGTAAATATTCGATTTTCGTAAATCAATTTTTGAGATAATAACTTCTCAAGTTTAATTTCATTCAATGATTTGCTGTGGTTGATTCCACCACCGTAACTTGTGATTGAGGCACAGGAAGAACTCGACATCCTTTTTCCCGATAGAAAACCAAGCACCAGAGAACTTGAATGAATTTACGAGGCCAGGGAACGCTTGCCGAAAGAACTTCCCTAAAAAGTAGAAGTTCCGTTCGCATCGTGAACCTCGCGTAATCGAAGTTCGTGCGTTTCCAGCACACCGTGCGACTCTGGCTCGAAGAGAGACGGATATCGACGAGAAACACTTTGAGATAGGGGGTCCGGGAGGTTAGAAGAGGGCACCACGATAATGGACAATGTCCTGTCGTCCGGTGTCCCGGGCATGGAAGCGAGAGTGAGCAACGCGGAGGACCTGACACCGCTTCAATGTGTCGTGATGAGGAAACACCCGATTACAACGCTCCGGCTGTGCCCCGAGCCGCAGAATATTTCTGCGTGTATCCACGGGAACGATTATGTCGATACTCGTGTCGTCATTGGATCGTATAACCGTGCACATATTTGCCGAGAGAAAGAGAGAGAGAGTGACACGGGGTGAAGAAGAGAGGGCACGAGCCGGTCCGTCTCTTTCTTTCCCTTTCTCTCTTTGTTGGTTCGTTCTGTTAGGGTCGGAACCAGATATACAGGGGGATCCTGCGTGTGTCACGAGAAGCTCACCCTGATTTTTATCGACGAAGAGTCCGAGGGCTGCACAAGTGTCTTCGTCGCTTCACACCGACGCTCTTTAATCATCGTTTATGCGAGCCGAAACCGACCCCTCAATTATTAACACTGGCTTTCGTTGCTGTCTACCGCAATTTTATTAATACATTATTTAGTCGTGATTCAAATATATACAATAAATCTTATCGACACATTGTCTACCGACGATCATTTTGCAATTTTTTTAACAAATCCTATTAAATCACGATTTTGTTGATAGAGTGTATTGATCATAAAATGCACAGAAAGTTGGGCAGTTTTAAGCATGCACACGATGCCGCACTTTTATGAAGCTTCGAATTTTGCAGTAAGCGTAAGAGAAACTGGCTGTAGTAAATACTAAATTTGACGCTGAAAGGCCACGCGGATAGTTACGAAATTCCGAGCGACGTAACTCCCGTCAAACCAGTTCCGAAACTCGAGCAAAAATTACGGGAACGCCTTGTCGAAACCTGGGCCCTGTTGTAAGGCCCTCAGGGTGGGCCAGTTTCGAGCCTGTTCTTTTCCTTTTCTCTTCCTCTCCCCCGGGACCGACCGGAGGACATTAAAAACGTATGTCCGCGTTAACGTTTTATAGATCGTTCGCGTTTAGCGTCGGCTCCAGTTGAATAGCAACTTGTGGAGCACCTTAGACTTTCGTTTACACCTGCATCGTGGAAATAAGGCCGCGAACTAGCCTGTTCCAACAGAAACGAAATGCTAGAACAACTTTGCTGCCGAAAATTGCTGCAGCTTCGACGAAATTTTTGGAACTTGAAAGAGAACATAGTAACAAATTATGATACCCTTCCCTCAGCCCCCGTCTCGATCAAATTTTCTTAAAAAATGTGTTCCCAAAGCAGCCTCGATTTCCCTACAATTTTAGAAAATTGTTTATCCACCTGCCTATCTATTTTCATCCTTACTGCGTCACGCCTACGCGATTTCATATCACCACGACCAAAAACTGTCGTGCTTATGCAACACGGAGTAAATCGTTCGTCCGTGCGCCGCCTCGCTGGATCGATTACAATGCGGCGTTTTCAGAAACAGAAACGCAACAAGAATCGTCCGTGCACGGCCTGGCGAGTCGGCTTTTTACCCGTCGTTTTTGTTGCTCCTTCTCGCGTTTGTTTAAACTAGAGCGTCGGTGAAATTTCGCGCGTCCGAACGGCACGTGCCAGCGCGTTTTGCACGGTTTCCGAGCGTTGAAACTCGAAACGGTGAAATCGGGATTAACCTATTGTATGGAGTGCTGTTCTACCGATCGTTCCCACAGCTTTTCCACGCAACAGATTCTCCGTTACGACGAATGTCGAGTAAAGAATTGGTGTTACAACGCAACGCGCGAATCCATCGGAATTACGTTAAACCGCACGAGACATTGTTACATCGTTCTGAACGCACGAAGTTGTTAAACGGAGGATGCAGTTTCTATTTAACCGACCATTTTTTCTGGACGATCGATCCGGAACTATTTCATTTTGCATAACGATCCGCAGTCTACTTATCAAGCAAGTGATCAAACATTTTAGAGCTGCAGATTAGTGGTACTCTCATTAACATCTTAATCATCGATTTACATACAGATAACGTAGTTGTTAGTCTAAATTTAACCAGTAATTTTTCTGCAAATGTTTGATTAGGATCTGCGAAATGCAACACCATTGAGAGATGAGATCTTTATGCGTCTTTACTGAGAAGTTCATAAAAGCAACAATGATATTCTTACCATATTTACATGTTTTTACGATTGCATTTTTCTATTCTCGTAGTTCGTTTCTTGAAAATGGATCGAGGGTCAAATCTTGAATTTTGATAGTGAGACCGGTTCACCGGTAAACGGTTCATTTCCTCGACGATAATCGGCGCGTATGACGGCCGCGGCGAGTCCATCCTCGAATTATCTAATGCGTCGGACGATGTGTTCGTGGCCGAGACATTAATCATGATGATCGTAACGGTCAACACCGGTTAACTATCGTTGACACTGTCCTCAGGAAATCACGTGTCCGTCGCTGGCACACGGGGAAGAAGACGTGCTCGGTCAGTCGGCCGAATCGGATAAGAAGCCCACGATTCACGTGGGTGGTCCTTTCGTTCGATCGTTTGAAATTCCGCGGCTGCGCCAGCCTCGCAGCCCATAGTCTTTTCTCGAAAATCTGAACAAAATCCCTGTCCATCATACCTTATCGATTACACTGCGGATTTTATGCATTTGCGACGACAATGACTCGCTGCAATCTCAAGCACTGAAAATACAAGACCAATTTATTTATACCTGAATTGCAACTGGAGTAAAACAGAAATTAATTTTTTTTCTTCTTAACCCTACCTACAATAATTATTTATCTACAAACATATTAAACAAGTTATCAAAAGAAATTGGAAGTGGCATGCAATACTTACTAACGTTTTCATTTATTCTTAAACAATTGTTATCGGCGCTACGTTTTCGATCAATTTTTACATTACTATAGCTGTTTTACAATATACCCGACGTTTCGGTTCTGATTTGAACCTTTCTCAAGGGAAATTGCGTCTAGAAAGACAAAAAACCAAAATTAAATAAACCTTTTCTACATGTACTGTGAATATATATAATATATGTAATTTGAAGACTATTTGATACATACTTGCTATTACTTTTAATCTGAATCGTTTTTACTTTTCATAGTTTGACTGAGTACTGATTGCTGTACTGGTTAGAGATGTACTAAAGTTCGTAAGAGCAATAGGACAAATCGATGGAAACAAACATGGCAAAACTGACCTACCTAGACATATCGACTGAACATATTGATCGTTGTCATTGAAATCAAAAATTGGCGGTGAATTTGAAATTCTATTTCTTAGCCATATATTTTCCCAACACTTATTGTTTTATACCTAAGTGGTAAATTTGAAAATCGACATTCTTAGAGTTGATACAATGATATATTTTATAGCATTCGCATTTCTTTTAGTAGAAATTCTGGATGAACCTAGTTACAATTATTAATTGGAAAATTTCATCATAAAACATTACTGATTCAGTAATGCAGCAATGCTGCAAATTAGTTTTCATTTATATGTTAAATTACACTCACTCCAATCATCTTCATCGTATTCTCTAATAAGAATCTTTAAATTATTGGGGCATGAAAGGAATTTTGATTAGGCTTTACAGGAGGGTCCACTGTAGAGAACTCGCTTTTAATTTACGTCGTGGAACAAACGTTTCCGGACGAATTCCACCTGTTTTATGGAAACAACCCACCATGCGACGACGTCGGGGGTGGAACGCGTGGGTGGAACACTAGCCTAGATTTCTTGCCGGCGCGATTTCATTCCAAGTGGCACCGACAGAACTTTTGTGCGTCGACTGGCCGAGTTGGCAGGATACTTTATCGGCGGACCTCGATCGATCCGATCCGCCCCGGTCCGAAGAATCGCCCCTACAACCCACCGAGAACCTCCGCTGTCTCTGCTTCGTCGTTTTGTTCTTTCCCCCTTTTGCGGCCCATTCGCGTTTCTTCTTCCGGCGCTTCTATTCGAAAACTTGTTAGTATTACAGCACGTACACGATTTTGCGAATGAGTGAGCCGTCAACGTGAGATTTTCAATTAAAAATCTGTGAAACGCGTGGAGTATGAAAGGATATTTAACCTTTCAATTTTTATTACATTAAATTGCTTTGATTCTATGGAATCGTTTGCTCGGTAGTCAATCAAAAAGTTGTAATTAAAATGTCTCTTCAAGCTGTGGGCTTGCAACTGAAACAAAACAATTATTGATTGAAAGTTCGAAACAAAAGTGAACACCACCTTTTGAATCATGCAATCTCGGATCTCTTGTGCAACTATATCTGAAGATTGTATGAGGGGGTTGGTTATTGGTACAAGGGTTAATCGCCTGGATTCAGCGACAAGGCTTGTCCATCAATCTATTCCATTGTTCAGAGTCTGAGTGACGAAATCTGTTGAATATAACTCTGTCGGGTTCAAAGAGGTTGTTCGCTGGTCAACAAAACGTTCACTGTGGAACACACGCTCGCGGAAGCAGAACAGGTGTAGAAGAATGAGAATAGAGCGGCCGCGCGCGCACACACGCGTGCACCGAAAATAGCTTCTCGTTTTCATTTAAAATACCGGTTTCCCGCGCGAGTCGCGCCCGGACGAAACGTGCTCCGCGAAACGCGACGAGGAGTAATGGAAACCGCGTCGTGGTTCACGTCGCAGCTTGTTGCGAATGTTCCTTTTCAACCCATTCCGTTTCGATTTCTGCTCCCTTTGTTTGCATTTATTGTCCTGAAATCGTTGCAATTTAGGAATTTATGGAATTTATAGCTCATCGAGGTCTATGAAAACTTTGGGACGCAAGTTTATATCCACAGTTAATCGCATCAGGGCCAATCATTATAACCTAGCTGCCTCTCTTCATCGTGTAAATATTATCGATGATCCCAGTTGTAAGTGTAACTCAGCCTCTGAGGACTTGGATCATGTATTATGGCAGTGCTGTTTATATGATTCCCAAAGAATTAAACTTGTAAATAATTTACGTAAAATTAAGTTTTTCTTACCACTAAAAGCGGACCTCTTCTTTACAGAACCAAATGTCAAAGCCTATGAATTTATCTTTCAGTTTTTAAACGATTGTGATCTGCATCTCTAGTGGTTAGTCATATTGTAAATGTAATTAAACTGTAAACTAGTGTATCTTTGTTAAAGCCGAAATAAACCTACAATAGGTTTCAGTGGCTCAATAAAAAAAAAAGATCTATGCAAAAGTTGGAGCTAGTAAAAGGCCCAGTTGGGTCTATACTGTATACAAAATGGAGCCATAAGGAAGGTTTATGGAAACCTTGGGACCTATGAAAATAATTTGTACTTTCGCTAAGGTCTATCATCAAATTTGTAGCTTATGAAAACTGTTCATACCCACTAAAGTATCCGCAACATTTGGGTTGCAAGAACCCGTTGAAACGTACGAATAAGCTCAGCATTCCGGGATCTCTGAAAAATGTATGGTTCACCGGGTACTCCTGAAAAATGTAGGGCCTATAAACACGGTTGAATAAATGATTCGAGAGCATCAGCGAGCGTGACTTGCGAGAAATTTCGCCGGAGAATCGTCGAAGAGGAGGAACATCGAGCAAATGAGAGTGCACATGAGAGTGCATCTTTCTCGTTGCGAGGCGAGGAAAACGTTCCGGGCGCTTTTCAATCCCGTCGAAGCGAAACGCTGCCAGAACTCGCGATTCCCTGAAGTGTGTGCTTCCCTCTTTCTCCCTCTCCCTCTCTCTCTCTCTCTCTCTCTCTCTCTCTCTCTCTCTCTCTCTCTCTCTCTCTCTATCCTGCTAGCCCGTTTATTTCAGAGAAACAAAACGAAAACGGCACTCCTCGACGCGCGACGAGTTTGCCCGGCGCGTCCGTCGGACGACTCGCGGCTACACTCTCTGGTTCCAGCAAAACTGGACTCGGATTCGTGGAGATCCTCGGGTAAACATTACTCGAACGAGTAGAACGTTGTTTCGTGGACGTGGTAGATTCGTTCTTCATTTTCTTATCGTCTCCTGAAGTTTTTCCGAAGATCTTCCGAGAATTTTTGTGTACTCTCAATAATTGTGAACAAAATAGTATATTAATACGGTGATTGACCGGCAGTGGTAGGTTTAATGTTGGAAATTATAATATTACATCCAGTGAAAAATTTGTGCCTGATTCCTTGTACCAACTTCCGAAAATTCGTTTTAAGATGCAAGAAATCAGAACCTATTATTATAATTTTCGTCACGAAACCTTTTGCTGTGCTGAAATGACCGTATTAATATTTTGTTTTCACAATTATTGAAATTATACAGAGAGGAATTATACTAGAACATTTTAATCGATTTGGTGCTCGATAAGTTCCCATTCCTCGAGCCGATAGCTCAAAGAAATGTTGGTTTCACGGTGGCCAGGAAAACTATGAAAAGGATAAATAATGGTAACGGAGGTCCGAACATTGAATTCTGCTCCAAGGTCGTGCTCCAAAGCGAAAGAGTTATATTTACGAGATGTTAATGATCGTTTTGGTGCGGTAATGGTTACGCGACGATCCTGGCCAGCACTTTCACCGGCTCGGATCTGAAACGACCGCGTAAAACTTGCGTAAACTTGTCTCGATAAAACGAGAAACCGAAGAGTTCAAGTTCGGAACGAGTGAAATTTCAAAAGCAAACAAAACGACTCGATAGATCTGTGTCCGCGCGTTTGTTACCGCACCTCGTGACTCACTAATCTGTTCTCCACTTGCCAGTATCAATAACTTTCTCGTTACCGCATAGTTGAACTTCAAAATAGTTGCGTCACGATTCCACATATATATATATATGTCGGGGCGTGCTGACATAGGCAATGATTTGAAAATTTGTATTATTATTATTAATGTCATGTTTGTTTTATTGATTGTAATTTATAAATTTGTGTTACTGTTACGTTTGTTTTATTTTGAAGTGGATAGGGCCGTATAAAACCATAAAAGTTGTCCTCACTTCGTTTATTAATAAAATCGGTAGTGCGAATATCAGTGCAGCGTTGATGTTGTAGTCTCGGAGGCTTACGATAGACTGTCTGCGCTCGTTGCATTTCCCAAACGCATCGGGGTTAGAAAAGGCAAAAAGATGGGAGAGAAAAAGAAAAGAGAATAGAAGAGGAAAACTTGAGAAGACAGCGACAGTGATAGGGACAGCGGAAAAGAATCATAAACAGAGAAAGCTGAGAGGTAGGCGAAGGACCGAGACTAACGAAAACCAGAACTCTGACGACGTTCTCAAGGATGCGTTGGAATTTTAGTGAAGGGCTGGTCACCAAATGTGCGACCAGCAGTCAGGAAACAGAGAACAATAGCGTAACAGAGTTGGAAAGGAAAGAGAAATTCTTAGAAGAAATATACGCATTGGCGTACGTGGTGCTATCGCCACCACAATTTTTTTGAAGAAATGCGAGACAAGGTCCTTTAGGAAAATGGTTTAGGTCCTTGTTGAACGTGACCACGGGTGGTAGAATGGACACGTTCCTGATGGTTACAGTGTATATGAAAACATGACAATATCAATGAGATATTGATTGATTTGCGTTGTCAAGAGAGTAGTCTTTTGATATAGACAGAATCAATAAGATTTTGACGAAACAAGACGTGTAAAGGTTAATTCTACAGCACCCGTGAGCTCGTTGACGCATTTTGAAATGTCGAATCGAACAATGGGTCGGCCTGCCACGACATATATATATATATTAGGCACGTTAATTAATTCGAAGCCCTTCTTCGTGACTGCATCGAATATTTAAAAACAACTAAAATGCAAATATCTCATCTATATTGTTTATTCTAAATGTTCAGCAAATATCTCTCGATATTAAAATAAATCGCGCTACTTACGAATTACTCGTTTCCCGACGAGTATACGCGAATCCCACAAGCTTAAGCGTCGAGCGGGAAATTCAAATCTCGTGACCGATCACGGCTCTGGCCCCAGCGGAATAGATTACGTATTAAGGTCAATATCATAAATCGATGCGGTATACACCAGCCGAGTTCAGGTTTAGCAAAGCTCTCTCTCTCTTCCTCTGTCGCGTTTCAGCGACCAGCAATTAATCCATTTCCCCTCTCGATCCAGCGAATGGATATAAACCGAGAAATTTGATCCCGCATCGGCAAACGAACGTGAGTGCACAATGGAACGGTGGTCGTGCTCTCGACAAAAATAACCGGCGAGCGACGATAATAACGGGTATCATCGAGAAGCGATCGTCGCACAGATAATAACGCGTCGCCCGAAATTAATCAGGAGAGCGGCGTTAACCCTTGCGGCGTGGAAAATAAAATAAATTGATGATAACGGGCAGCGAAATGAATTAATCGATCCACCGATGATAAACGGAAAATTGCCGATGTTTTTGTTTTACTTTATTATTTTTGAAAGAAATGCTTGAGCATTCCGTGAAGCCTTCCAACATTCTTGGACCTCGATCAAGGATCGATTAGAGTCGGAGGATGAATTCCATCGAGCAGAATGGTCCCCAGAATGGCAAATGATCTCTCTCTGTCTCTCTCTTTCGCGAGTGGGAATGCGTGGGTGGACGGGTTTCGTTCCGGGAGCGGAGAGATCGTTATTGAAAACTCTTTTCATGGAAGGAAACTCGTTATCTGCCGTCTGGCCGGGCGAAAGGGATGCAGTGCAGGAGTTAAACGGAAGCGACAGCCGACGGTACATGTGCATGTGCATCGGATTCGAGAGCCGGGGGATAGCTGAGAGCAGCGGCGTGCGTGTGCGTCAGACTAATCAATAAGTTTGTCGACTGTCGGCTAAACAATGTCTAGGCGCTGCGGGTTTCGCGTTCGCCGGGGGTGGCTCTAAAAGAGATTTCGCGACTGGTCGATCGAGACATGGATCGCGGGGGTTTATGGGTTGAACGAGAACCACCCCCACTTTTACCCAGCCACCCCTTCGACCGGCGCCAATCGGAGCACAGAACCGGTGAACTGGCATCAAAGGTGGACGAGACAGGTGAATCGCCTTGTCACCTTTTAATCAGGATAGACCGAGTCGTCGGGTTCGATCGAACGTCTGGCAAGAAGTCTTTGGCGTCACTGCTTAAGTGAATCCCCAGAATCTACTGCTTCTTTTTATTCCCTTTTATTTTACCACGGTGTGTTGGTCTTTTAATTGGTTGTTCGATTTAATTTAATAGCGGATTTTTGTACAAAATAAAAATTGTTTCTACCGTTTTACATTGTACGCTAAGTCGCTTGTTTCATAAATGTATACAATCTGAATGGAATTTTTCCATTTATGGAATACTGGAATTTCATTTACATAATATGTAATTGTGGCCTGATACATAAATGAATTATCCCGAATAGCAACAAAGGAGTTTGACTGAAAATATTCATCTCTAATTACATTTATTAGGACCGACATTGACCGAGAGGCTATAATTCTGACAAAAACGCAAACCATTGCGTAATCCGAGGACTATGAAACCAGTTTTCGAACATAGTGGCCATTGTTGCGTCAACACCGAGCATTTGTCGGGGGTTCGATCGCGTTCCTCCGAGATGAAATCGCGTGCGGCACGCGAACCGATATTTTATTTACACGCGCAACCGGGAAATTGAAACCGAAAACGAAGTACGAAGCTGTCGATCAGAGCCGTCGTGATTGTTCCCGTGTCCAACTGTCCAGTGGCTCCTCGACGAGAATCGTCCGCTGGAAATTGACCGGAAAACCGCTGGAGAACGTTTATCGACAGCGAGGAGAGAGAGAGAATGAAACGAAATAGAAACTAGATCGGACCAAAACTGCAACGAGGCTGTTCGAGAAAAATTGCCAAGTGAATTTGGGAGTCACCGAATGTCCAGAGATGGCTGCGGGGTCGGTCAAGGTCAAGCAATCGATGCTGTGGTATCGTTCAAACGTGGTCCAAACGTCCAGTTGGCAGCGGGCCCTGGAAACTGTCTCCACGGCCCTGAGGAGAGAGAGAAAATGATAGCGAAACAATCCAGTGTATTTGACGCTGATTGCGCTTCTCTTGTCTGTCATTGTAATGTCTCGACTGCGGATTTAGTCTGCGTTTCAAGATAGAGAAGTTGCATAGACGTTTATTCGTTCGTAGCGTGGACTTTGTGCATGAGGGAATATTTTTTTAGACGCAATAGACGACTGTTAATTGCCAGCTCTGCCAGATTGGCCTGCTAAATTGACCGCGATGCTTCCCCTGTCAGTTCGCCTGCCCTCGCAGCTTTGACTCGAGCCGTTTGGGGCGCATGGGGCGTGCGATGGGACAGAAACGATTCAATCAGGAGGAGGGTGGTGTTTCGGCTTGTCCAAGGACGAGGAGAGGATGACGCGAATGCTAGCCGAGCGGAGGCGACGCGGCCAAGGTCGCGCCGGACCGATCCACGATGAAAATCCCGCCGCGACCCCGCGCAATTATTTGGCATTGCACTTTGGCGAGCCGCACCCGCGACCCTCGGCTGCCTGAACACTGGCGAGTTGCGTTTCCGGCCTACACACTTTTTGCAAGCATTAACAACCTTGAAACTGACGCGAAACGTTCGAAAAATTGCGAATTCCACCTCTCGATGCTGGAATTCGAGAGAGAGAGAATCTTTTCACGATTCTACGCTGCTCTCTTTTTCACTTTACAAAGCTAAATGGATGCTATCAGCAATCAAACTAATGCGGAACGTTTCCGAAATTGTGAAAAAGGATCCTGGGAATTAGGATAATATGCTTGAGAGAGAATCATTTGATGATTAAGGTTCAATCTCTCTTTCGAACGTTGCGAAAGCTGAATTGTAAATTGGGATCCTCGAAACTAGGATAACACGTTTCAGAGAGCAACTTTTCAGAAAGATCGAACGAACCCGAAACCTTTCCAAAACTGTAGAGTCTTCAAAGCTAGATTAACGTGTTCGAGGAAGCACCTTATGATTCTATGATTTACTGCCTACTGGAAAGCTCAAGAAAGTGACGAACGAAGAAATTGCAACATGTGCTTCAATTTCGAACATCGCCGGAGTATGGCAACCCGCGAGCATGCGTGAACTAGTCTCCAGCCGCTCGAATATATTAGTTCATTCGATCCTTTATTTCCGCTCATCGAACGATACAATTATTTTCTTGGCCCGCCTCCAACAGAGATACTCGTGTTTTCTGTTTCCGATGACACACTGCGGAAACAGTTTGATATATACACACTAACGAGTTGTATTCGAACGAAAACAAACAGGGGAAAGTGTCCGTCACGCGAGGACAACCGTGAATAAATAATTGCACGGTTTCGTGTCGGCGACGGAGGCCGTGGACGTGAAAAACGCCTAAGTCCCGTTGGCTCAAGGGGTGAAATTAACCCGCGATCCAACCGCGCGTTACCAAGTTAACGGCTTTCAGAGACGAAGAAAGAAAGTGAGGGAGAGCGAGAGAGGAGCGTGTTCTGGGAAGACTAGCTTCGTCAGATTCTCCGGTGCACGGAGTGGGAAAAATGAGAGGGAAAAGGGGACGCGCGGCGGCATTGACTTCTCTCGGCACGAGAGAACAAGACACGGTTAAAAAGGAATCGCGAAAGAGAGCCGAAGAGGAGAAACTGGGGTAACAAGTTCTGCCTCGAAGCTCCTCGAGCATTTGCGCCCGGCCGGCGAAATACGAATCGTCGACGACAGGCCCGAAGACAAAAGCGGAGCAGAACGTACCACTGTCGGACCTGGGACTCTCCGAGGCTGTGTCCCGATGGATATGGGGCAGACGGATCCATTCTTTATCCATAATTCAAAGAATAGATCCCACGGTATCCGCACGTACTTGTCAAATGATCGGTTTCACAGTTTCTATTCCGTAATTGTCGAAATTATGAAGATGCTTCCATTCGAGATGATTATTAGACTGAGGATCTTGTGCATTCGTAACGAACAGATTAAGCACAAAGCTGTGATGACATTATATGAACTTAGTATTGGCTTATTAATTTCTTCTGACCTACAATATTTCCATTCTCTATGATTTTTTATATTTGATAAATATCAAATTGATATAATACCTCATACAATACTTAAATGTGTAGTAATTGGTTAGATACCGACATATCTGATAGTGTAAACAATTATTTAAATAATAGTACAATACTACAATATTTCCATTCTCTATGCTTTTTTAAATTTGATAAATATGAAATTGATATAATATCTCATACAATACTTAAATGTGTAGTAATTGGTTAGATACCGACATATCTGATAGTGTACACAATTATTTACATAATAGTACAATACTACAATATTTCCATTCTCTATGTTTTTTTAAATTTGATAAATATGAAATTGATATAATACCTCATACAATACTTAAATGTGTAGTAATTGGTTAGATACCGACATATCTGATAGTGTAAACAATTATTTAAATAATAGTACAGCAATTTTAATTGGCGCCTCAGAGGCGCCACTCGAGTGCTAAGGGTTAAAAGAAAGAAGACATTTTCGTTTTCCTTTGTTCCTTACGATATACTTACAATTTTCATCGAAGAGCCCCGCAATCGACACCACGTTTCTTCGAGCATCCCCTCCAAGCCTGGAGTTTTCTTATCTAATCCTAATCCACAGATTCCAAATTTTTCGTATCCAAGCAAAGTTCTTGCCGATGCACCCACGGAATCCCGAAGTTGGATTGAAAGCAGGGAAAGTAGAATGACAAGGAGTCGGCGGGAACTTCTCGGCCATGTTGTGGAACCATTCATGGTCCCTTTCGAGGCTCGAATTTTTCTTCTGCATACTTCTAGCGGTGGAAGTTTCGTCGGCGAATGGCGATCGAATTGATAAAGGAGCGCGAGTGGTAAAATGGGAATCGAAGCGGAGGGGGGTGGTGGTTCGCGACGACCCGACGCTGCCAGGGAAATGCAACAAGGAGAAATCACGATGAGAAACGAGCTGCGGGAGAATTGGGTCGCCGCGCGGCGAAAAACGAACGGAAGGACCGAACAAAAACGTGGCTTCGCCGTCGCGCGGATCGTCGATCGTGGAATTGGAAGGAATAAAGGGGAACCCGGGTGAAAACGGATCCGCGGGACTCTATTCTTCGGCTTTACACGCTCGCCGTGTCGTCCTGCCCCCCCTCCGCTCGCCCGCGAGACGCGTTCCTCCTCGATTAATGAGCTTTTCATTTCAACGTGGCGTGGCTTTTCGAACTCTCCGCGCTCGGGAACAGGGGAAAAAAAGAACTGATACGCGCGGCCTGTGCTGTTTTTCGACCGTTGAAAACAGCCGCCGGAATAAAACAGAAGTGGATAAACACACTCGGTGCGAGACTGGATACGCGTTTCGCCGCCGAAACACAGCTTCACGGTTTTTGTCGGGCCTTGATTTAGGAAGCGCAAAGCTCCCTGCCCGCGATCTCGTTGGTCCTGTTGTCTTACACCGGTATTATTGCGAATACTGTTCGTTGGGAACAACGTTTTCTGTGCTGGCTTCTTCGTTAGTGTCTCTGGAAACGAGTGTGGTGGTTGCTCGAATGTAAATAGCGAGCTCAATTTTGGTTTTTGTTGGTTATTTGGAAGTGAGGTATAGATACTTTGTGAAATATATACACTTTATTA
Organism: Lasioglossum morio; assembly: GCA_916610235.2. Taxonomy (NCBI): domain Eukaryota; kingdom Metazoa; phylum Arthropoda; class Insecta; order Hymenoptera; family Halictidae; genus Lasioglossum; species Lasioglossum morio. The sequence continues at coordinate 4,227,075 of OU744323.1, forward strand.
GACTAAATGTACAAATGAGTGAATGATCGTGATGCGCGCTGTACTGTAGCTGATCTAGGAGTAACGAACCATTGGTCTCCAGCGGGTCCTTTTATAACAAGGGAAAGGTCTGCAATAAAATACAGGTAGACCTGGAAGACCTTAGTATGCTAGTGCTGTCCGTGTGTATTGTTTCGTGCATATCGTCGGTGTACATCAACAGTTTTCCTTTGGTCTAAAACTGTAAGCATGGTGTTGAGATACTGACGAAAGAGAATTATGCACGCAATAACTTGCCTCATCTCCTAGTAAAAAATTGTAAACTTGAACATACCAGTCCGAAGTGGAATCGCCCTATAAGAAGCGTCTCCTTGGCACGTGTCGCACTCGAATGACGCTGCCTCTGTTAAAGCGTCGTACCGTCATCGATGCCAACCTTACGTAGGCTAGTGCACTCTGCTGGTTGTGCTTAGGCTGATGCGCGGCTTGTTTACGGGCTTGACACAATCGTGTTGGAATTTTCTGCGAGCAGTAACAGGAGTGACTGCAGCGCAGAAGCTTTGCAACGTTCGCTCCGATAAAAAACGAGGAGAGTTATCTCGTTTTACTCTCTTCTTCCCCAGCTTCGTGATGGCGTGCGTTTCAAGACAGAGACAGAAAGGGAAGAGCGAGACGGTACTCGAATTCGACGCTCCGGTAACGGCGCGCGCCGTTTTCTGTGTCGAAACGATTAATTAACTAGTGGAAAGCAGATCGGCCGGGCCGATCAAGCCTTCACGGACCGTTTAACCGCCCTGTTTCCTCGGCGATTCGTCGAAAATTCCATGGCAGTACGTTGCAAATGTCTCGCGAATTTTGTCGCGAATTCCACGCGATTTCGGAACGAATTCCTTGAACATCTCTTGCGAAAGTCTTACGAATCATTGGAATCTTCGGAATACCTTGGCAGTTTAAATGCGTTGCAAATCTTCCAGAAATTCTTTGCAAATTCATTGCGAATCCATTGGGAATCTCTCGCGAATTCGTCGCTTGTGTATTGCGAATTCCTTGGTAACTCTCAGCGTATCCTCAGCGAGCGCTTCTCAGATGCAACGGCGAATTCGTTGCAAATTTACCACGAATCTAAAAGAGTCGAACTTCGATTATTCGTCCAGGCCAATTAATCATGTGAATCGCGGTTTCGCACGGATCTTCGCGACATCAAACGGACCATGTTATTACGCCGCAGGGTTCTCCTTTAAACGTTCTGCCATTCGCGCGGCCGACACTTGAAACCACTTAAGCCAATCTGCACCGGCACCGTGCGAATTCCTCGGGCTCTGCCGATCGCCGCATCGAATTCGCCCACGACGGATTATTTAAATGAAATCTCGAGCCACCGGCGCTGCCGGGAAACACAACAAGGGAAAAGCCCCTTGGGTTGGAAAAATCCTCCGCGCTCTATCTTTAACTTGTCACAGCTGGTGATGTGTACAGCGCGCTAATGTGGACCCAGTTGCGAATGAATAGTAATGAGACTGCGGACGTTTATGCAGATTTACGTTCGCGTAGACAAAGCTGCGAACATGGGAGCTGAATGGAGTCCAACTACCTTCTCGAACGGTTCTGGTCATTTGGATAATTATCTGCCAACACTCGTTCTGAATTTTTCTTCAAAATTAAACTAATACCCAAGGATTTAGCAAATTTTTCAATAATCTTTATCGCTTTGCATTCAGTGTTTCCAGTATGTCATAAAAAAGTAAATAAAGATTCATAGGATATTGATTAAACTTATATTTCATCACTTTTGAACGGCTTTAAAAGGATTTAGAAGTTATCTTGAAAATATCTTTCCGAGCAATATTTCAGCTCAGGGAGTATAAATCTCTCGCAAACCTCGCTGTCGAAAAGGAACACACCCAGTTACTCATCTTCAAAGGCCGCACCCAGGACACCTGCGAAACACGATCGAAACCAGAAAACGCTACCGTTAACGACACAGTTTCGAGCAGATATCTCGGCAAATAAATAGAAGAAGGTACTAGCTACTCAAAGAGGCTAGATGTGTACACAACAATCGGAGAACCAGGAACGAACGGAAGCCGCTAAAGACGCTCCTCAATCAGATAGCGCAGTATAAATATAATAGATATCTGCGTTAATATTGAATTTACAGCTTGGTGCGCCGATTCCCCGTATTCGTTCGCGTAAACACATTCCGTTGGCATGATCGCCGGCTATCTGCCAGACAAATCTTTTCTTTGGACCACCCAGTGTGCAAGATGAAACACCTGCCGGCGCCCAGACACCGGAAACTTGTCTTTCCGATTGCTATCAGATGATTCGAGGGTATTTGAATCGCGTGGGCGTTGACAACATTGACGAACCTGGTCTGCGAGAAGATCGCAGGCATTTAGCGACTTTCAAACTGCACAAATATGATCTGTCAAACTTTTCTATATAATATTTAAAATTAAGGAGAAACTGGCCTTGGTCGTTTTTCCGACAGGCCAGAAAGCCTGCTTTCGGCTGGAAACGTTGTCGAAACGGTGTCGCCACGGGCTCGATTGTATAACCGCTCCCAGACTGACTCGTCACGCTGATTACCGAGCCGTAATCGGCACTGTCGCGGATTAAACGAGCCTGCGTTCCCCGGTGGCCGATTAATGGCACCGCCCATCAACTGCAAACTGATTGTCGCCGTCCGCTGAAAAACCACCCTCCTGGACGTCGTGTCTTATTTGTCGTCCGTGTTCTCTCATTCCTCTCCCACCTTGGTTTTTCTACCTGGTCGTCCTTTCCTCCATCGACGTACTCTTCTTTTCCCCTTCGTCTGACGATTCTTCTCGGTTTGAACCCTTGCTTCCCATCTGCTTTTGGGGGTTGATTCTACAAGGACCAGTAGATAAGAGAGGATAAAATACTTTTTATTTGATACCTCTTTTTATAGGCGATTATAAGCTTAATAATTGCGACCCTTACTCTTTCCTTCACAATTTCCACTAACGCTAATGTTTTAATTTAACTAATCCTTCTAATATCTCAAAGGAAAGAAAGTCAAGTCGTTTATCCAAACAAAAAATGTTATATAAATTATAAATATGATATCGGCGCCAGGTTCGATCACTTTAGAAACAAACAACAAATGTGCAAATTAAATATTTGAATTTCTCAACGTTTCGATCCCTATGTGGATCAATATCAAGAGACTAAATTTTTGCGTCTGAAAAAGTAAAAGGAAGTAAATATTTTCAATACAGAAAACAACCGTAATCAAAATAACACAGCCGTGAAAATTAACGAAAAATTAGTATTCGGAAAAAACCATAAAAAAAAGAGATTTAGTACATACTTGCTGTGATAGAAAAGGACAAAAACTTTTAAACACATAATTATGAGTCACAGAAACCACACTTAAGCCATAGCCGGCAGAGATGTAACTGAAGCACAAAACGTGCTAGCCGGAAAACAAAGCAGAATATTATATGTGATAGGCCAGAACTGATTGGTCGATCGATATCAATCAATGTTATTTGTCAAAAAATGTTATTTTCGACTCGTTTGCGCACGTGGTCCGATTTCTGTAACACCTTGTATACTCTTCTCATCCGTCATCTTCTTCTGCTCCTTTTTTCCCGGCACCGATGCACAGGAAGAAGCGACATTGACCTTAACGATCACGGATGCAACACGCTACGCATTAAATTACCAGCGTCGGTGCAATATTTAACGCCACGCTCATTACGTGAACTTGCAGAACGATCGCGCTCGTTGCGCAATTCTCCCGGGGAGAGATCTCCGGGATAACGATTTTCGGATCGTTTATTAATTCCGTCGCGACAACGAGTTTCTCCATCAAGGTATTATGATCGCTGATCAACATGGTGTTCCCGGATTCGTTCGAATGCTACGTAGAAAAAAAGAAGAAGAGAGAGGGACGATTACATAATGCGATTCGGTCATCGTTTACGCGAGAATCTACCGTCTTCGCAATTGGATGGCAGATTTCTGCCCTGGCTAACGATCTTCACCTTAGCAAGGTCGCACAGTGCGAGACCGATTGGCTCTCGTCGATGTGAATAATTTCTATTTTAATGCTCGCTGGATGTGACGAGCCTGAAACGTGACATGATCGCTGCGGAACGACCATCAATTGCGGAAAATCATTTCTCCAACTTGATTTGTCCTGCTGCATTTAGTTTTAGAAGACCCCCTAAGATTCTCTTCTTTCGATTTTCAATCCAACAAGTCACCCTCAATGACATCATCTAATAATTTCGTTTAGGATTATAATATGAAAGAATTAATATTATTTCCAGTAGGCAACATATTCAGAAAAGATGATCGATCCTCTTTCAACCGCAACACAACTCCCACAAAACGTATTCGCAGACTCCTGACACTGCGAAGTCACTTTTCACAGAATAAAAAGTCAGTCCGTCGAGTCGCGGTGCATAAACGCAGTCAGCAAAGTGCAGAAGAAACTTATGGCTCTCCGTCCAGGTCTGTCAGGCGACTGTTAAATTAATATTCCGTCAAGGAAGAGGAACCATGGTCGACCTCGGATTCTTATTGAGATCGATCGAGCCCCTTTATGTCGCTCTTCTTCAATTCATCCATCCCTTACTCGAGCGCGAAATTCTTGCCAAATCACCGAGAAAATCCTTGCATCTTCTCTGGGAATCGGTCGCGCGATTTACTACGCGGCGAAAGAAACTCGCGGAGAGGATTTTTGCGAACTCGACGGTCTCCCAAAGATGATCGAACAGTATCGCCGGTCCCTAAACCATCAAGAGAGACACTGTACATTTTACGCCCTTTATATGTCCATGAGCATTTTTTAAATGCTCAATGAGCATTTTAAGTCCTTTATATGTTCAATCCATTTTGTCCATATTTCTTTTTTTTTATTGAGCTTAATGTAACTCTCCTTTGGGGGTTATGAAGCTTTACATTTGGGTTAATATAAATACAGCGTATTTGACATATACATTAGGATCAATAGGAAAACAGCGTATTTGACATATACATACTTTCAAAGTAGATTACATTGTTTGAAGAAATTCAAATGAAGAATGTTCGGTTTACAAAGCAACGATCTAACATTCAAGGGTGGGAACAAGTTGAATGGAAACTCTCCTTTCCTCTACTTGAAGATATTTTTTTTATTGAGCTTAATGTAACTCCCCTTTGGGGGTTATGAAGCTTTACATTTGGGTTAATATAAATAGAGCGTATTTGACATATACATTAGGATCAATAGGAAAACAGCGTATTTGACATATACATAATTTCAAATTTGTAGATTACATTGTTTGATGAAATTCAAAAGAAGATGACACGCTTGAATGTTCGGTTTACAGAGCAACGATCTAACATTCAAGGGTGGGAACAAATTGAGCTTATTTCATCCCTTCATAAGATCAACTCGTTGTGATTCCAATAAGGTACATTGCCAAATAATATGGTTAAGGTCCTGAACCTCATAGCCACAGTTACATTTTAAATCATTTACAATATTTAGTCGTGAAAGGGATGCTGCAAGATGATAGTGATCTGATCTACAACGATTGAATGTTACAATATATTTTCGTGATAAACCTCTGTCCGAGAACCATGGTGCAACCCCGTTCCTAACATAATACTGGAAGTACTCCTTGCCCTTATACTAACTCTGTTGCACTGTGAAATCATTAGTGCTTTTTCTACATTTGTATTTAAAAGGATTCTCGTAAATCGGTGAAGGGAATGACAATACGCCTATCAGCTTGTTCTAATGTTGCCAACTTAGCTAGGGGCGTCCACCTCATCATTTCCAATAATGCCCGAATGGGACGGAATCCAAACAAATTCTATATTGCTTTTGTTCGATGTGGCTTTCTTGAATTGAACCCTTAGCACTCGAGTGGCGCCACTAAAAATTGCTGTACTATTATTTAAATAATTGTGTACACTATCGGATATGTCGGTATCTAACCAATTACTACACATTTAAGTATTGTATGAGGTATTATATCAATTTCATATTTATCAAATTTAAAAAATCATGGAGAATGGAAATATTCTAGGTCAGAAGAAACGTTTAATTTTCCAGTTAAAATAGCTCCGAGTGCAAAGGGTTAAAGTATTTTTCCTTAATTTCGTAAATGTAGAAGATTTTGTCCATATTCATTCATATGTTCAATCTCCATTTTTTGCACACATACGCCACAACACTTGAACTTAAAGAAAGAAAAAAAATTGACTCGTTAAAGTAATAAACACGAGTAGCTCTCCAAAGAGGCTGGCCGAACGGAAACGAATGGTCGCCGGCACAAGGATCAATCACTTCGTGGAACCATTAGCGCAAGGTTATCGATTTGCTTGTCTGGTCATGCCGGAGTCACGTGGGTGGCGTTATCGCGAGCGGATTCGCGTGCCATAAGTCCCTTTGGTGGACACAGTGCGCCGATGTTCGCCGATATCGCATTCCGCGAGCCGGCGATTATGCGAGTCGTCTTTCCCGTCGTGGCTAGTGGCCATCGTCAAGCCGCGCGACTCTATTACGAGGACAGAGTAACAGTAACAGGAATACTTTACCGGAATACTAACGAGCTGAACCTGTCCACGAGGAACTTGCTAGAATTCGTGCCGGGTCCTTGAAACCGGTGAAAAATTGCGGCATGGCCCTTTGCATCCCTAACATCCTTGGATCGATAGGTCTTTGCGTCTGTCAAGTCCTTGAGGCGATATGGAGCTTCTACGTATAGAGAGAAATTGCACCGTCGCCATAATTGCACTGTGGGTTCAATGTATTCGTGGAATTGTCTCTGTATTCCCAAAAGCCTGGGAACAATAAAAAAAATTCGCAATTCTCTCTGTCACACAAGTATACCATGATAACTTTTGGAATAATTCTTGTTCAGAATAATTCTTGATCTCAGGACCGTCTTCATGTTCTCAGGATCCATTTATTGGCACGTTCGGTCCATTAACCTCCAGTAATTCCTTCGAAATTATTTCCAAATCGGATTATCCACCCTCCGCCAGGATTCCAACGGTGTTTAGGGTACGTGTTCCAGTAGAATCCCTCAATCCCGAGACGAGCACGCGGAACACGTATCGCGAAATTACACGTTGAAATCCAAGGTACGACGTAGCTTTTCCACGCGGATGCATCTTTAAAAAGGATTGCCTGGCGAACGCGTGTCTCTCCTCGAAACGAAGACTCAACACGTATACATACATATTACGTGTATACACAGAGTCCCATGACCTAGATATGGGTCACGATGATTTTCAAGAAAAACTTGATAAGTCACGCGTAATCGAGGATAACAAGTACCATACTGCAAACTACCAGCTTGCTACGCTTTTTTTTCCCTGCCACGTTCAATTCCAGTTTATTAACTTCTTTTTCCCCGACGGGCTTTCGAGATCTCGCGGCTTGTTGCATACACGTCGCACGTGGAGCTTTACGAGGTTGCGGCTGGTTCGTTCCGGAGCCCAATATATTTTTTAATATTTAGCTTGCCTGTTTGAGCAACATCCCCTCAGATTTTTCCTATCATTTTTCCTGGAACGTTCGCGACGGTTTTTCTTATCATTTTTCTGGATTTCATTCTTCTGGAAATCATTCCAGATAAAATGCCAATAGAGTTTCAATATTTTTCATCCGAGGATTCTGAGAGTCATCTCACACACACACACACACACGATCGTAGATATTTTTCAATATTCTTCAGCCTTCAATCTCGAGTCTCTCGTCGGACTGAAATCATCTGAACAGCAAACTAAATAACAGAGAACGTCAAGGGCCTCGACTAGTCAACGTGTTCCGTGCAATGATTGGCAGAGTCGGTATCATAGTCATCGCGAGGGATCGATTGCAAGAGTACGGAACGGCTGGCACGTCGGCGACGGATTATCGATCGTCGGTGTCGTGGCTTGCGCGACGGTCGTCGTCGTAAAAATTGAATATCCAGTCTAGACAGCCAAAGGCGAACTTGTTTATACCTCGGCTGGTTCCAAAGTGTCTGCATCGGTGTTCCGTCGCGCCGTGACACAGCTGCGTCGGCCCCTGCAGGCCAACCACCAATCCCGTATTTCCATTTTAATAGAGTCCACGACGATTTTCGACGGAAATCCGCGGATACCGCGCTCCACTTTCGTTATTCTCGAGACTTGATCAGCTAGCACGAAACTGTCGGCAAGAACCGGCGCCGAACTGTTAGCAAAGCCGGATTAGTCCCTAGTTGGCTTTTTTTTACTGAACGCGGAAACGCAGCTTGGTGCTACGTTTTATCGTGGAATCGAACATCAAGAGGGTTCTCTAGAGAGACTGCAATAAACGGGCAAAAATGCCGGATTTATGTTTCAGTTTGTGTTTTCACATGATGGATGAACAGTCACGTTAGAAATATTCTAAAATTGACGACTATACGACGGAATTTAAAGATCCGTACCGTACCATCTTACCAAACATCTTTAATATTTCAAAGCTGCTTTTTCGTTCCCAATCGAACCCCCTGGTTTGCCCATCACTTTGAAAGGTTCAAAAGGGAGTTTGTAACCACAGTCAATCGTATCAGAGCCAATCATTACAACCTTGCGGCCTCACTGTCTCGTGTGGGTATTGTTGACCATACCAACTGCAAGTGTGGCTATGAAAAGGAAGACTTAGACCATGTCTTGTGGCAATGTTGCTTATTAGATGATCATAGGACTAGACTGACTGATGACTTACGCAAGATGGGGTTCTCCTTGCCCCTTAAAGCTGATATGTTCTTTACCAGACCCAACATTCGGGCGTGTTTGCGCATTTTCAATTTCTTGAAAGAATGTAACTTGCGTTTATAATAGGATATACTAATCAATAAGGATGCACAAACTGTCTCAAAATGTAAAACTTATTATCTAATGTAAACTAAGTACAGCTGTATAGACACCTTTAAGGGTCTGGGTAAGCTTAAATAAAAAAAAAAAAATTTCAAAGCTGTCATCCAATCCGTCAGTTTTTGGCAATTATAAATTGATAACTTCCTTATTAATTATAGTAGACATTCTCACCTTCGTAGTTAATTTCGAGAACGCTTCGCTTATTCATTCGCTCGTGAATGCATAGGAGAATGAACTATGAATGACGACGGCAGCTGAAGCGGAGCAAAGAAGCCGAAGGGAGTCCTTTCCCTGATTCCTTTCCCTTCCCCGTAAGTGGCTCAGACTTTCCCTTTTCGAAGGGATAGGGCTTTGTATTCCATACACGCAACTCGGACAGCCCACGGCTGGCAATGAGCGCTCTTTGCTCTGAAAGGCCTCTGAATTGCCCGCAAGGGCAATCCGTCGAGGCAGATGACGTTAGAGAAAGAAGAGACTCTCGATGCTGCAATAAAAAACTATTTACCTTGCTTTCTCTTTGTATGTACGAAGAGGGCGTTAGATTATGCATCCCCTAAGTCACTGGACCATTCACGCAATCCCTTAAGAATGGCATTTTTATCTTGCACCCTTTAAAACCTGCAAACCTGTCAGATTGTTTAATGACGTTACGTTCAGTTTTGTCAGCGGAATCCGCCAGCGTGGAAGCAAACTTGACCGGGGACCGGTCTCCCTGTCTCGATTAGAATGGCACAAGAGCTTTTGGCATTGGTCCCAAAGTCAGCCTCTGATTTGTATTGCTTTCGCGTGGCCAGACTCGCGGCGATTTATCAACGCGTCGCCGATTCTTCTTGCTCCTTTTCGGTCGGCATTGCGTTTCTACAGTGCACTATGTAAAGTGACCTGTACAGTGAATGAACGCTGCATCTCTGTCAAAATTAGTATTCCTAAATCGATATTTAATTTCCTGTGTGCTATTAATATAATAAGTCATTCGTACGATCAATAGAATATTAAATTTATAATTGTTCGTTTATTTTTTGTTACAGGTAAGAGCCCATCTTCGTGAACGTGTCATACAAACTCTAAAGTAGCAAACTTGTTTGGTGAGTCTGAGATTTGCCTGTAAAATTCAATTTTTATAATCAAGCATCACGAAACTGTGTACAAACAATTTCATTTCATTTATTTCTTTCAATACTTTTGGGGACTTCTTAAATTTCTTGGTCAATAATATTGTGTCAGACTCGTGATGAACAATTCGAAGGAGATCTACTAGATCTGTATGTTGTTAATTTCAATTCAAGCGGCATAAAATACTATTTTATTGTAAATAGCCAGCCATAGGAGAACTTGTAGGGGGTTGAGAAGTGTTCTTCTAAGATGTTGATTGAGAGATGTTCATTCTACGCGTTCTCTATCGGACTCCCTTCTGGCCAGCGTTCGCAGCTTTCTAATAAATTTCTACCAGGAAGCTCGCAGAAGTGTTGGTCGAAGGAAGCCCGCCCGTGGTAGTACATATCTTGATTAGCATTTCTCGATCGGGACTTTCCTCGTGTTCCGCTCTCCACCCCCAACGCAAACTCGCCGCGGACTATTGTTACGCATCCATAATCGACTGGTTATGCAACTGCACGGGGAACGCGGACCTATGCACTCGGAATTTCGCCCGGAACCATCGGCCGTGTCGAAACGATCCGCTCGGAATCGCGCGTGCGTTGCGTCTACGCTCGCCGGAAGGAATGCCTTCGACTTTCCGAGCCGAGAACTAGCCTAATTGCCGGATTGGCTCCGATACGCGGCCGCGCGAAAAATCCACTTTCCAAATTCGAAGCTGCGCCCGCAAAAGTGGAACGTCACCGTCAATCTGCTTTCGTTTTTCCGGTTTCTGGATCCTCGTTGGAATTCATTCCATCATATTAATACCTCTTGATTAATTATGAGAAATTTTTCAGATGTATTCATTTTCTATTCGTTTTTGGATATGATGATTTTATTTTGTGTATTTTATTCACCGCTGTTGATCCTCGTATAATCCAGAAAAATAGTTGCACGAAGGATTGTCCGGTTTTTAAAAAAAATTCAATTTCGTTTCAAGTCAACCGACTGTGTTTTAATCGTTCTATATTTTGGTAGACTGCATCGTCGAATATATGATGCAATCATAAAAATGCATAAATTCAGCAGGCCGATAGAAAATGTTTTCACGCTTTTAATTGGATCGAATTCAAACAATAGAAACGCTCACTCGGCGGCAGTCGGGTTTAATTAATGGTTAATCGCTTATCGACAAAATATGTCCGTTCAGCGAGACAATTTGTGTCGCCCGTAACAAAGCATAGTATTTAATCGGACGATATCGGGTCGTCAAGGTGTTAAGCAGAGCAAATATTTGCCACTTCTGGAAATAGACCGACAGTGCGCGTCTCGACGACATTCGCGCAATGTTACCTAACACTGTTCGTATGTCCGTCTATCGACGTTCGCACGCGGTTCTATGAACTAAAAATGCGATTGCACGAGGTGTCGAGTATCTACTCGGATGTACACAAGAGTATACAATCTTATAACTGTTCTGAACCAAAATATTTTGTCTTGGCCTTTGACAAAGTATACCTTGATAACCACCTTTATAAAATGAGCTTCGTATTCTTTGATCAAATTTCGCTTCGAGACACGTCATGCTTTTTACTTTCATTCAACTATTGTCTATTTATAACGCACGACATGAGTCACGGGTAAAATTTTATTTTAAACTTTCTATTTGAACCTTTACAATTTCAATAATACATATTATTCACATATGTAATTAAGAGCTTTCAAGTAAATTGTTCAATAGCCATAGGAGCTTCACTCGTACACCAACGGGTTATTTTGAATAATACAGTTAATTCTCGCAATTCTCCTACGATTATTATTTCAGTCAAAGCGAATTATTAAGCTTTATTGAGGTATAGCGGCGCTATTAACCCTTTGAAACTAAGCTGCTGTGAGGAACGTAACTATCACATCATTAGAAACCACGAATGCAATTAAATGTGCCTCTGCGAAAACAAACAAACACATACAGGAAGCTTAGTTGTTCAAAATACGACATATCTTAACACTTTACCGACCGGAAGCCTATTAATAAAATTTTCAATAATTCTTCTGTACCAAAAAAAAGCATATAAATTTTATAAGACATTGCAATCTTAAATGAAACTATTAGACGACGTTATTGAGGGTGTCTTAGTTAGTTCATACTAAATGCTAAATGACAATTTACCCATGTACCATACATTTTTCAAAAATATATAATAATCACCGGTCGGTAATGTGTTAATAACGACAAAAATACGATTCGGTTGTCTCGAGTCAGTAGTTCATAAAAATGCTAAAAAGAATACAACACATGATAAAAAAAAAATATGGCAGAATTATTCGTGTCCATATTTAACAGCAACACGAATAGATAAGGCTCAATTCATTTCCTTTGCAAATTAAAGAAAAAATTAAGTTTCCATACAGGTATGAGGCCTGAGTGTGCCATAAATAAATTAAGCCTAATTCGTGACGCGTCAACTGTCAATGGAGGGTTGCTCATTCCTCTCGCAGTGATCGTCCGTGACGGACATCTCCGAAAATACGCTTGTCTGTCAGTCGCGAATTCCCGAAACTGGTATCGTCGACACTGTATTTTTTTTTTTCGGGGCGGACTAGTTTGGTGAATGGAGGATTCGTGTCCAGCGGTGGCGTCGAGCGTGAAAGTGTCGTGAGAAAGAATCGCTGCGTTGCTCGTGCGAACCAAGAGGACAACAATGTCTCACACGGTCAATTGTTACGTTAAATTAATAACGCATAAGCATCGTCACCGCGACCAGACGGATCCACGTGTGTCTTCTGTCGGTATATGCGCGAATGGTGTGCATCTGTCATAAGCGACGGTAATTATTACCCGTTCGGCAACGGGGCGTCCGTTGTATTCGAACAATGCGGCACGTGACCATCGTTACCGATAATTAGCGTGGCTCGTGGTCGCTCGCGATAACGGCTGATAACGCGAGCGAGAAAACACGCGTTCTCGATAACCGCGACGAGACGTTCGCGGAGAACGTCGCTTGGAGGCCGGTGTCACGGGCACGTGACACCGGTGCCATGAACTTCCTTGATCCTGAAAGTTGCCGTACCGTAAGATATTATTTCTAGGAAAATGTTTCACCTTTACGCGATTCAGATACAGTATTCAACGTCGACATCTGCAAAGTTAAATAAATCAATTCAGCAATACTATACTATTAAATTACAAGTTACATAATTAGAATCCAGCTGTGCCAAGACTGTGCTCGTCATTGTATAATTAGTACATACAATACGCGAGCGCTGCTTCGCAACATTGTATCTGGTGGACCAAAGAGCACAACGTAGAACTAAAATATTGCCAATTGGCCGTGAACAGGACCTTGTCCTATTCCCTGTTTTGCTTTTAATTGTGCAGAGTGGCTCGTATATTTTGCAACAAATGCGTAAAACCTGCATTATATATATAATTAATACAAACCTTAAGAACGTCCTCGCAGCGTCGCACCTGCCACAGCAAAGAGCACAGCAAAGAATAAAAATATTGCCAATCGGCCGTGGCTGATGACAGTAAAAATAAGAATCGATCCGGCTCGCGTCGATCATAATAAATGACCCAGTGGTAGTGTGCCGAAGCGTCGATCGGTTTGTTTCGCTAACGAGGAAGCTAGGCGATCGATCCAGGTGTTAAATTGGTTACCGCGACGGTGTGTATTGGATTTCGAGCGGATCCGCGACTCGCACGGTTCTCGGCAAGCGCCGACTATTTCGAAAGCGAGCGAGGAGATCTTGGCTCGCCGGAGAGAAGGTCTCGGTTAATTGTCGGCTTATAATTAGCGCGGTCTTATTATTAGTGCGTGCACGTGTTCCCCCGACGGAAGCCGCGTTTCTTTTCCCGCTCGCGACTGTTTGTAACGGCTCTTCCGCCGAGGCGTTTCCCTTCGGCAATTTAGACGCGTGCGATTCGATTGAACTCAACTCGATAATGGTCCTCCTTGACGAGCCGACTCGAAGTCTTCCGGCTCGATCCACCACGGCTCTCGATCCTCGATCCTCCGCTCTTTTCGTCCCGATTCCCCTTGATCCTCCGCTCGCTCGCTGCTACTTTCTGTCCCGATTTTCCTCGATTCCCAGTTACCTCAATTTTCCACGATATCCTATTGTTTTTATCACGATTTTCTTCGATCCTCCATTTCTCTTTTGCCTCGGTTGTTGTCAATTTCCCGCGACCCACAATTATTTTTTCCGGATTTTCGTCGTTTCTCCGGTTCTTTTTTGTCTTGACTTTCCGTGACCTTTCCCGACCTTTCTGCCACGATTTGCCACGATCTTCGCCGGCCGGAAATCGAAGGGACTCGAACAGTTTCCTAACCTTCGCTCGACATTTTGTCCGACCCCGACATCGGATTCCGATGAATCCCCCATTCGTCTGATCCGTCGACAACGACAAACGGGGCGGAATCGAACGAGAACCCCCTTCGCAAACGTCTTGAATGCTCGATTCAATTTATCTCGCGCTGGCTGCCGGTGACTGGGTCAGAATTGATCTTCATTGTTCGTTCTAGGTGGTCGTTCTTCTTCCTACATTGTTTTGATATTTCGAAATTAAAGATTGTCTGCTGCTTTGAATGACGACTCTATTGAAGTAGAGGGGAAATGATTGAGTGAAGTAAATCAATTAACTTCCTCCGGTACTTGAGTCGATGCAGATTGCGTTGCATCGGGTACAATATAATGAAAAAGAGAAGGGAGCTAGATACAAATAATGCACTTCGAGTTACACAGATTGTTTCGTCAGCACTGGAACGAAAGAATTATCCTTTTTTTTCGTTTAGAACTTTAGTCAGAGTAAATTGCTTTGAAAGTTTAATTTCCAACATGTTAACTGTATATTGTCCGATAATGAGTCTATTACTCGAACGAACTGAATTATAACGAATTTACTATCCTTCTATTATCCTTCCGGAGAAAAAAAAAGAGCAAACAAAGAAGAGCCTGACAAAAAAATCGATAACAATTACACGTGTCAAAGTGAAAAGCAAACATCGACCAGTATCTTCTTCCTTGAAAGACCATTGTTCTCCTAACGAACGATTAAACATTTCCCAACGGAAGCGCGTGCGCATAATCACTCGAACAAATATTTAGGATTAATGACCCGCTGCTTACGCGGTGAACGATCGTCGAACATGGTTACGTATTGCGTCGCGAAAGAAAGAAAAACCACAAGAAACCAGTTACAAAATTGTAGGTTTGCAACGAGGCGGGTTCGGTTTTTCGCGCGATCGTGCTCGCGCCGCGTAAAATCGATTCTTGGGAGTCGAGGGTCTCGTTACGGTGCTTCGTCGGGCACCGAGGATGTCGTTCTCGATCGAGATCGAGATCAAGCACCTTGTTCGAAACTGGTCGGCCCGGAATTGCGCGACATCGTCACGATATTTGCCTTTTCGATTGCTACTCGATTTGGACCTGTTTTGCAAGCTGTTCCTCGACTTTGCCTAACTATAGTGCCACCATCTTGGCAACCTATAGTCATCGAGCTCCTGAGTCTCAATCAATCATTATCTAGAGAACTTACAAATGTTACTTAATTAATGTTACTTGTTATTAATAATTAATGATGCCAATAGGGCCCTTCTAACAACAACGAAGACTTCACAGTAGACCTGGTACATTATCGTAGGCGTTTTCTTCGTGCACAGGCGGGCATCGATTACGCGAAATGACATAATAACATTGCGACGGTCTGCGAGACACGAGTTCACGGCCAGTTTACCGCTGATGGCGGGACGGCCAATTTTGAATTTCGCGCTTCGCCTAACCTGAGGCCGGAAATTGTTCTGTGGAAATAGCGGTCCAATTGTCTGCGACCACCAGGGGATCTTCGGTAAAGCAACTGTGATTTATACCATCAAAGAAAATCGCGATCTCCGAGTCCCTCGAGCCTTCTACCCGTGCAAAGTAGAAAGTTTCAGGGCCTAAGCAGCTGGAGGTTTAGGTTTATGAGGGTCGAACCGAACCACCTGCTGTACAGGTAGTCCCTTGGGATCCTCTCCTTATAATACTCCCTTACAATTTATTATATTCCTGTTGAATACAATTCTTGTTGAACCAATCACGGCTGGTCCCCGACGCATATCATGTCCTTCTGAAAAATCACGGAGAAACGCGAACCATTTGAGCAAATACACTATACACTCCCGAGAAGGATCACGGGACGCGACGCAAGCTGCGTTTACGTCATACCCCAGTTGATTTTTGAGTTATCGCGCGATTTCAACGAAACTGGTCTCGAATATCCAGCCCCAGAGGAAAACTGAGACTTTAATAAACAGCAGCAACATTTTTCGCCTGCGTCCAATAATTTGATGGCCAATGATTTACGAGTTGTCGCTCGCCTTATACTGAAAAGACTTCAGTGAAGTGTAGCAATATTTATATTGTGTATCCAATAATGAAAGATTTTTTTAATTAATCTCTTCAATATTGCGAACTTGTCTGAAATGTCAAGTCGCAGAGGAAGTTCTCTGTGAAAAGTAACAAAAATGTCCG
Source organism: Lasioglossum morio (assembly GCA_916610235.2). NCBI lineage: Eukaryota > Metazoa > Arthropoda > Insecta > Hymenoptera > Halictidae > Lasioglossum > Lasioglossum morio. The sequence continues at coordinate 4,243,503 of OU744323.1, forward strand.
TCGAATAATAGGTAACGCTGCGAATATTTGCGAATGGGATCCATCGTTCGGCGGTCGTCGCTAGAGAGGATTCATTAAATCGGAGCCGGATAATGAGGCACTGGACGGAATTAGATGCGGTGCAGGGTCGCGAAACCGTCAGGTGAATCCTCGATAACTCTGGCCAGAGCGTTTTACAGTTACCCGCGTTATTCCAGTTGCGAAACGGCCTTCCTGCAGCCGCGTTTCTTGCCGGTCCGTTTCCAGAGTCGAGTTGTCGCGGCGAGGAATCGGTGCAGCGACACCGGGAAACGCGATTCGCTGCATTCCGATGCAAGACTATCCAGATAACTTGCACCGGGACTGGCAACAACAACCTGCGAGAGACACGTGCTCGCGATCTTTTTCTCGATTTTCCACACCTTGCAGAAATTCATTTTTATGCATCCAGAGGAAACATTTTTCTCCTGTGAATAATAATAATTCGACATGAAAGTGTACTTCCTGTTTGTTAAAGTTGTAATAGCGATTTTATGAGTGGCAGGCCTGTGTCTCGGTGGCTGACATAGCAGCCAATCATCAATCGCGTACGATCCGTTAACCCTCATCCGTCCCTTGTGTCAATTTGACACAGTTTTCCCGAAATAAGTTATACCGTTCGGTAATTTGTATGTAAATTTGTCCAAAACTTGATGGCTTTTATTTTTTTAATGCGAAACATATAACCGCAAAAATCTAAGATGTGAATGTTATCTCATCGATTTGAATAAAAAAAACTTCGAAAAGTAACTGTTTGACTTGTTATTTTATCGTTTCTTTTTATCACTGTGTCAATTTGACACCGAGGGACAGATTCAGTTCGCGAAATGAGGGACGGATGAGGGTTAAAAGGAATTGAACAGTTCGTTCGTCCCCCATTCCTTGATCGATAAGAAAGTGATACGAAAAAGTATGTATTAAGAGATACGTTGTAAACTATAAAGTTTTTTTAGGTTAAAAGTGTTCCTAAGTGTATATCACGAAGATATTCAGTACAATTTACTAAGTGTATATCACGAAGATATTCAATACAATGTATTAAGTGTATATCACGAGAAATATACAAATTAAAGGTTAAGCACCTGGCGTTTATCTCTCTCATCTCCACGCTATTCTTAGAATTTTAACACTGTTATACCTACAAAAATGGTACATCACATTCGATTCAGAAAACATCGGTCTCGTTCTGCGAAATGGAAGCTAGATAAAAATGTATTTAGAGAAAAATCGTCCACATTAATTGCAAGACACCATACAGTCATTTATTTCTTTGTCTAACCAGTTTGAAAACCGCGTCGCTGCCAAAAGACGGTCTCGTTCCCAGGCAAGAGGTGAGAAACGAAAAGAAGCTCGGCGTCGGCGAGGCAGGAAAACTGGGAACCAATTACAGGAATCGTTGTATCCGAATCTCGCGACAATTAAGCGGGGATTACCGTGCATTGTTCTGTTATGATGGCAGCTTCGCTCGTCGAACTCGTTCCCGATCCCATTGGCCGACGGCCAAGGCGAGTGTTCTTCCTCTCGCAGCGAAAGAACCAGCGAAAGAAAAAAACCGTGGAAAAAATTCGCTCGACCGTAAGCCGTGATTATCATACATTAGCGAACTGTCGCCCGGAGGCGGTAGTTAAACTTTCGCTCGCGAGCGAATTAATCGCGCCAACGTCCGAGACGTTTTTTCATCGGCGACGGACTCATCCCGACGGAACCTCGATCAGAATTCTTCGCCTAGTAATCGCGACGATAAACCTGCTGCACGGTGACAGTGTCCTGCGCTGCTGCCTCTGACAAACTATCGTGCCATTAGTTAACGGGCCGAGTGTGCCGTTGGTCAGCTCCTCGTCCGCAGAATTTACCGCTTCGAGCCGGTGTCACTAGTTCGCGTTAGGGACCACTTTTCCGACGCCGTATTTTAGACCGATTTGCGGATTTCTTTTTTTACTGGGAAACTGCTAATCCTTCCGATGTAGAACTTTGGAAACAGTATTGTTAACGGTTTTACGAAGGTGTACAAGTTTTCTACTGGGGAATTACAATTGTAACAGTTCCTTGTATATTTTAAAAGCACCTCCGAATGTTCCAAGAAGGGAAGATCAGAATTTCGTTCGCTCTAAAAGATTAATTGCGGTCGCGATAAAATTTGACAAAGAGCAAACACGTCTCGTTAATACATGTTAAGACAAGCATCGATTTCTTAATATCGGCCCATAATCTTTCGAGAGTCAATGTTAGATTATTCGGAGAAAGATCCCCCATATCGCGAACTTTTGTATTCGACGTCACGATAAAACGACAGATCTTTCAATCTCCCAGTGATTCGAAGCGGTCATTAAATAGCCGTTCCGGGAAAATTAGATTTACCACTGGATAAGTCTCGAGTGGTAATTTATTGGTCTGAATAATGGGAAGTCGCGATAACGTCGAATATTTCATAAGAAAAGGAACCAGCATGAACGGGGACGAAACGAGGGGGCGAGAAAAATCGATTCCAGTGAATTATCGCTCGAGTAGTAACCGGAGGTTCACGTGCAAGGTGACTCGAAAATAAGACCTGAGATTTTCGAGACGTTATCGATTCGCCTTTGCTGACGATTAGGCCGGATGTTAAGCTAGCTGAGCTATAATCAAACGAAAATAGGCCTGATCCGCTTCTGCGAGGCTGAGTAAACAGAGCTCCGGGGTCGAGAAGCGATCGCGAACCATTCGGATACTCAATCTCTGCCCTCTCGAAATCGAGGAAGCTCTCCGATAATTGGATAACTCCGCAACCGGACGATTCAACGCAGAAACTCGTCGAAGGAACCCTCAAACTGTAACCCGGGACCCGGCGACCAGCAAAAATCAATTTTATTCAGATTTCCTATCGATATTCCAAGACAATATTCCGCTCCACGCGATAGTGGGTCAGTCGTCGTTGACCCCTGAACACGATCTCCCTTATCGCTTACTATACTCGTGGTTGTACTCCGATCGATTCAGTGTACCTGTCAACGTTCCCTGAAGTTGGTAATTAACGCTATCAGCAACCCGAACGCAAATTATGTATATGTATACAAACAATATATATTTTTTCCTCTTCTCGAAGATTTCCTCAAATTGAAACAAGATAAAACTGCTACAATTAACTTTTATCTATTCAGACGTTTAATTGTTTTACAAATGTGAAATTAACACTTGAAATCCCTGAAAAAATTCTCCAATAAAGCGCATCGTTTAAAAACATTAATCCTTTGCGGTCGGAGGTATTTTAACTCGAAAATTAAACGTTTCTTCTGACCTACAATATTTCCATTCTCTATGATTTTTTAAATTTGATAAATATGAAATTGATATAATACCTCACACAATACTTAAATGTGTAGTAATTGGTTAGATACTGACATATCTGATAGTGTAAACAATTATTTAAATACCATAGCACCTATAAATGCTTGCAGACAACCGCACAAAAATGCGAGCAATATCGCAAAGTCAGCGTTTCTACCCTGAACGTATTCGTGCGTCATAAGTGCCATTAATGCAGTTGGTCCAATTGTGATGTCTTTGCATGACCTAAATATTATGTATAACAATTATTTAAATAATTGTTTTTAATTTTTCTCGATCGCCATATTAGATAATAGGAATTTTTTCGCGGCGCACAGGTTCGATCCTTATTACTTTGTATTAGCCCTACTTGTAGCAACCACCTTTCCTTTTTCCTCTACTATTTGGATAGCACACGTATGACAATTCTTACATATTTGCTACAAGTAGGGCTAATACAAAGTAATAATGATCGAACCTGTGCGCCGCGAAAAAATTCCTATTATAATTATTTAAATAATAGTACAGCAATTTTTAGTGGCGCCGCAAAGGCGCCACTCGACCGCTAAGGGTTAATTTCTACTACAAGAAACGAACCACGTTTCCCACAAGACTCGCTGTCCGCGGAAAGGTAGAAAACCTCTGACGTCTAAAACAATGCAACAATAAAAAGCAATAGTGCGTGAAGAGGTTAACTCGTTGAGCAACTGTCTAGCGATCGCGGAAAATCTACGACCTCGTTTTCGGCCGATCAATCAACAGAGCTGCGAACAATCAGGCACGTTCGATCAAACTTCGCGATATAGTGTGCGCTCGCCTATCCGTCCGTGTGCGAGGCACGGTAACAATACTTGAAACTTCTTCAGACATCGAACTGAAACCGAAGATTCCCAGAAGGAACACAGAATTGTGCCATCGAGGAGAACGATTCCGGGAAAAGTTGTCTCGAACGCGCGCGGAGTCTTTCGATCCTGCGATCGCAACTTTCACCGGCGTCACCCGGTATAGCTAGCAGATCACGAACGACTGCGAGAGTTGCATTAGCCGTGGGCAAGGCTGCTCCAAGGCTGTCCAGATTGTGTGTCATTCGCGGTCTCGCAATCCAGTTCAGGCTGAAATCGTAGGCACCGTCGACACGGGAGCCCCTCTTGTGCACCTTGCTTGCTTTTCCTCGGCAGAACGCGCGGTGCCCCGTTTCTCGGACGCACTTTCACAGATCTCAGTTTCCGCGGCGCTATTCCGAGCTGATAACGTTCACCTATCGCCTTTCCTCAACCCTTTACACTGCGGCAATTGCTATTTCAAAACCCATAAGCAAGAGTTGTCTAATGCAACTCCAATGGTTCACTACCAATCTAATAGAAGCAGTATTTTATTTGTTTTATTCCTTTACAACTCGCAGAGTTGTTAAGTCCGATGCTTGTCACCGAAAATGTTGTAATTCGTTAAAAGGTTTCCCTAGTAGCACAAAATATTGTATACACATTCATATAATATTAAAAAGAGATTTAATCTGTTTTTAATATTCAAATATACATACAATATTTATTTGACATTGAGTAACAAATATATTTTTTTTGAATATTCAGGAAATATCTATTTCATGTTACGAGAAAAATATTTTTTTCTAAATATGATTTCAAATGTTATATTCACCTTTTTTTAATATTAACTTTATATTTTTTAAATATCTAGTTTATATTCTCTGAATATTGAGCTTATATTTTGATCATGTATACAATATTAGATCTAATATTTATATAATATGAAAAAGTGTGGCTCAAAAAATATTTTTCCAATATTCGAAAAAAAATATATATCCAACATTTTTGTGCTACTAGGGTTTCCTTGAAAGAAAACTCTGAATCATTCTGAGCCGCTTAGGAGTTCCTTCATAAAATGAATTGAATAACGATTCTCGGGGTCGACGATTAACAACGTTGCTTCGAATTTGATGGCGCACAGCTTCGACAAGAATAGTTTCGATCCCGTGTCGGGTTAAAGAGCCGTGTTTCCAGGCAACGGTCGCACAATAAAAAGTAGCTGGCAAACGGCACCGACTCGTCGATAAAACGCACGTGTATCCAGGGAATCGAAGGCACCCGGAAGTACGATTAACGTGTTTGCTCGCGTGCCGGGCGATAACCAAACGGGCATAGCCCGTGTCGCTCGTAAAACGATATTAGAAGGCAACGAGGGAGATTCCTTTCGAGATTACCGAACGAGATACGAACGCTAGAAAGCACGGGAGATTCCTCGTTCAACAAAAATTTGCGCTAACCGCTGGCTAAAAACCACTTCGCAAAATTGGAGAGACGATCCTCAGAGAGATTTCGATGGGACAGGTATTTCGGTGGGGTACCGCGATTTTTATCTCGGTTGATTAGCCTCTTCAGGCTAGCAGGGTTTAAATTGATTCTTGAAATTAATGTTAGTTGGTTCATCGTGGCGGGAATTTTTGATTTTGGAAAAGTTTAGGATTATAACTGGATTGTAGTGTCGATTGTTGAAGCTCGTGGATACCCGAGGTTTTGAAGAGTCTCTGAGCCTCTCTAAAGTTCCCGAGGTCAATCTGAGTTTCTCCATGTCATCGTTTTTCTTCGTCCACGTGTTGAAATTCGATATAATGGGAGCCTAGATGAGGAAGACCATCTGGCGCTCCGAATCAGATCTCTTAGGACCATTTTTATCCACGGTTACGATCGGTCCACTTAATACTAAATTTTAAACAGCTAGATTATATTAGTAGCAAGCATTCACAAAAGAAAACAGTCGCACAAAGATGAAGCTGCATCTAGTCACGTATCAGACAGTACATTCCGCGAAGACGATAAAGATCTAGCCTTCCCCCTCGATCCGTTCATCGGTTCGATTGACAGATGTGTTTCCGATATGACGTCCGTTTCTGGAAATCTATTCAATAAGAGCAGATACACTATCTATTGTCAATTTATCGCGAAAAATCGCGATGTATCCGCGATTATCGACCCTACGGTACGCGCAAGACACACGGAACGTGCGAGAGTCTGAGAGGTTAGCTCTCGGGGTTATCGAGAAAAAATTGTTCACAGATTGCAAACGGGGGACAATCAAGAAAATACAAAACGAAATGAAACAGGGAGAGAGAGAGGAGGACGGTGGTCGTTGCAGTGGCGACGACGATATTCGACCGAGCGTTTGCTCCAAATACGTCAGTCCTCGACAAATGTGGCGCGCCGCGTCGCGACGCCGAAAAACTGTGACGCTGCTTGTCCAACAAACGTTTATTCGCTGGAGAACGACGCGAACTATATGAACGAACCATTTTTACGGTATAACTATCGAATAGGGTTACCGCGAGAATCGCGGACTTCGAGCTGTTTCATCCAACGGTGGACGTAAACAAACATTTACGAGTTTTCCCATTTTTTATGAGAAACGCGTGCAGAAAGCAAAGGCTCGTAGACATAATGTATCCTCTGATTTCCTAGTGCAAAAGTTTCAGTGCGAAAGTGTGAATGCTAATACAGTTTCATTGTCGCAATAAGGAAACAACAATAAAGTATTCAATTAGAAAGTGAACGAGGAACATAAAAGCTCAGGATATTCTGAGTTCTCTTTAAATCATCGGCCAAAGATAATGAAAGCAAGTAAGATCCAGTGATTTACTTCTGCTTAATATTATCTTATCTATAAGTATCGTGAAACTCTTCAAAGTATATTTGAATTGCGCACACATTGGCTGCGATCCTCCATGGCGAATTTTTTGTCAAAGAAGTTTCTGTTCGTGCTACTGCAGAAAGATAATGTACACTGAATGAATACGTTGTCGTCGAATGTATATTATAATGCAACACTGTACTCAATTTTATATATGGTCATTTAGATGTTGCATAAGTTGAGCGATCGATATTAAACAATGCTTTTTACAATTCTACACGATACCCTACTGAATGTCTGTAATTCTGTGTCGTTAAATATGATCACTTTATTTTTTACTGTGGGATCGATATAAAACAATGGCTTTTAGGATCTTAGCGTTTCTGTTCCGACGGGTTCTGAAATTAAGGACACGCGTCTTTCCACTGTCTCCCAGTTTGCACTCGGCTACGCCTGATAACCTAATCGCACACAACGTCTACCGTTTCATCCTTCCGAGGGGATCAAGAGTATTTCGTGAAATCAATTCGCGGACAATGCGAGGCACCGGCGTCCTTGCCGCGATTAAACTATCCATAGAGAGGCCTATTAAGCTGATCACCGCTTCGCAGCAACCTTTTGCATTGTCGGACCTGCAGTAACGTTGCACCAGTTTCACGTTGAAACGGTTGGCTAACCGTTCTGCCAATCATTCATTCGTCATTCGAAAGATTTACTTGTCCATGCTTTAGCAATTACAATCTTGTCGAAATAGTTCTTCAATTGGTAGAAAATCTTCGAGCAAATGATCCGACTATATCAAATCGACGAAATTCATTGAAAATTGCTCGTTTCATATTTTTCGTTCGCATTTGTGTGCCTTAACTGAAAGTTGGCTGTAACGGAAGACGATATTCGACATGTTGCAATATTGAGTCATCCGCCATTAAGGCGCTTAGTCGAGCGGCCTGTGGATCATGAGCCGAAAGTTAGGTGACCGGTTTCTGTAACAATGAGTGTTACGTCACGGAAATATGGGTCGAATATCTTTTAATATAAGGCTGTAATTTACCATTTCATATGACGTTTACCATCGAACTGGTAAGTTAACCCTCATCCGTCCCTCGTGTCAATTTGACACAGCTTTCCCGAAATAAGTTATACCATTCTGTAATTTGCAAGTAAATTTCTCCAAAACTTGGTAACTTTATTTTTTAAATGCGAAACATATAACCGCAAAAACCTAACATGTGAATGTTAACTCATCAATTTGAATGAAAAAAAAAAAACATCGATAACTAACTGTTTGACTTGTTATTTTATCGATTTTCTTTATCACTGTGTCAATTTGACACCGAGGGACAGATTCAGTTCGCGAAATGAGGGACGGATGAGGGTTAAAAATGAGCCAACAGCCAAGAAGAAGATTTTCCAGCAGGCAAACATCGCGGGGAAGCGTTAAACACGCAGAATTTATTCCGCGCGTTCTCCGATTCGACCGTTTAACAGGGTCCCTGGTGTAATGTCACGGAAGTGTTCGTGGTTCGCGCGAGAGGGAGAGGGACGGGGATCGAGAAAGAGAGAGGAGAAGAGATTCGAACGAGCAAATGGAAAATATGATGGAATTAGGGTCGGCCGGAATTGCAGAGACACGGGTCGCTCGGTCGGGGTTTTACGCCGGCGATGTTTCTCTCTCATTGACGCTAGGAAAAGGGGGCGTAGCTTGTCCCTCGTCGCATCGATATTCAGGTGCTCGGGGACACTTGCCGCGACCCGTAATTCGTGGTCCCGATGCCTCGTCACGAATCCTTGCGCTTCTCGATGACCGGGTTACGCCGGAAATACCGTACCTCCTTTGCGCGCTAGGATCAAAGGCGCTAGGAACATTGCGAGCTCAAGGAAACGTTGCGAGCAAAAGGAAACGTTCTGTCGTCCCGAGCTTCGTTATAATCCTTCGGCAACGGTACCCTCTATTAGGATACCTGCATTCAAGTAAACGAAAATCTCCTAATTTTTCACTTTGCCACTAGGAAATTTCGACGATAATCCCCTAAGCTAGGTCTGGATTCGATCTCTGGCCCTAACTGATCCATCTAGGTTACCACTTAATTTAAACACAAAGATCTTGCTTCTGATCCTGGATTAGCGGTTGAAGACTCTTGCTACACTTGACGATTCTTTGATATCAGTGTTCTTCATTTGTTCCCTGTTTATACAGTGAATTTGTGACTTCATTGCGGAGCCAGCTATTTAGACAACCATACTCGGACGTCCGGCGAACTTTGCATATCTCCGTTTCGGTTATTTATTTTCGCCTACGTGAATCATTGTTATAATGTGTATCCGGCGCGGGAAAGGGGAGCATCTCCTTTGGAATCCGTTGGCCCAGTTTCTGTCTGTCCGCGAGCTCATTTGCAATTCCTATTTTCCGTCCGGACGTTCGAGTTAATTAACCTTGAACGTTGTTGCAACGAGAGAGATAGACGGTCCCGGTGCAAACTGGACCCCCCTAGCTAATTGGTTTTCGAAACCGGGATCGTTAATAATCCTCGTCCCCTGTTTTACAGAACCCGGACGCACGACCCACTGTATACCTATGCGTTAAATAAATATCAAACCAAACCTCCGAGCCTGTGCAACATTGCTTATTGTGCATATTAATAAAAATTCAACACATTTCCTCTCTCTCTCATTCTTCCACTTTTATATCGTTACCAGCATCAGGTGCAATGCAATTAATCTCGAACAACAACAAAGCTGTCAACGCGTAATTTGTTATCGGTTCTCGTCGAGCTGTGCACGGTGTCCGACCCGTTCTTCTGACCCACTATCCGACCTTTAATCGCGCCGACAGGATGCGTCTCTTCGATTAAAACTTTCTAAAAATTACCGTGCTCCATGCTTGGATAATTGTGCCTGTTTCCCCGCCTCGGTCGGGATTTCCGGTGATAACGAGCTTCGGGGGGTGCGCACGATAACAACGAGAACCAAAAGTGCGAAATCGACAGTGTTTTTCACGTGAGATCTGCTGTTACCTCTAGTTATTTTTGTCAGATATGCTTCGAGATGTATCTGGCAATCAGTCACATTATACAGATACTTGAGGAAAAATTATTCAACGACTTTCTTCGTTCCAGATAAATATGTCCTAATAAATCACAGGTATTCGAAACATTGGATTGAACGGAACGTTCGTGCGTGTTTATTCGAAATAAATGCCACTGCATCGAATTTAATGAAAATTATACTAGTTTCACTAGTTTCTATTACTCTCTCTCATCATTCTAAGTGCTTTTCGATTCGAATTTCATAAACTTCTTGCGGCCTTAATGAACAACATTCTTCGAGGCTGGGTGCGACGTTAACAATTCACTGTTAACCCTCGGAGATGGAATTTTGAACAATTGGAGATGGAGGAAAAATGGTAAAAAAATGTCTTCAATGATTCCGGCGTCAGGGGATGGGTCTCGAGTGACCCAGTGGGCAATCGCATCCCAGAGAAACCGTAATAGAAAACTCGTTAGAGTCGGGTCACGAGCGAACGTACCGCTTCGTCGGGGAAATCGTATTTCCCGATAAAGGCGGATCAGAATAATGCATCGTAAGCTTCGCAGCGAATTCGTACAACTTGACTGCTGCTGCCCCCATGCATCACCGAGTCGCACGATTCGTTTTAATCGGTAATCTTATTTTCGATCAAAATAACGCGGTGGCTTTTCGACGCATGCTTCCCCGATAACTGTGCCGCTAAGCCGGCCAATCTCGTTAACATACTACATGTATACCGGGGAAACACGCTTTTCAACATGGTGACGATTCCACTAACTTCAATTGCATCACGTCTCGATCGTAGACTTCTCGAAGCTTCACCGTGCTAGCTCTCAGCTGCTGAAACATTTTATTTGATTGTAAAGGAACATTTACAGAAAATCCAATGATCGCGTTTTCACCTTAAAATTGTTGGTAAAAATCGAAGCCGGCATCTTCGCAGTCAAGTTTGGGGCAAGCCCGTTCGCAAAGGATTAAAAGGTTCGCTCCTGTATTTTTCATGGCGTCCTCCCCCGCAAGAGGAGAAACGTTTCCCCCATCGATTTCTCCGCTTCCTTCCTTTCGTCCCCTCGAGACAAGTGTTTTTATTATTCCGTGTTCTGTTCGGTCTTTCGTGCTACATCCGCTTCGAGCAAGGTCGATATTCTGGTTGTTCACGGCCAGAGGGGTGCGCGACAGAGATGACATTTACGAGCCAGGACCCGCTTATGGTCGCCAAGTCGCTCGGAAAACTCGTGAAAATCCACGGACTCACTTGGACACTCTATTCCTACGATCCTACGGTATCCTGTGGCTGTCTGTTCTATTCGAGAGTACAGTGGTACTCGCATAATGGAAGCATTTCTAGTCCTACTTGAATTTTCGAGTACTACTATCGTAGTAACGATCCTGGAAAGAGGATCCAAAGATCGTTAAAAATTCTACTCCCGAGGATTTTATTTCCGTTGGAATCAACTTCTTCACACCTGTTCTATTCTTAACCCCTTTGCACTGCGATTTACTTTATTATTATTATTATTAGAATTTCTCTGACGGTTATAATTTACTAGGAAGAACGGAATATCTATATATATCGTATTCCCACGTATTCTGCAATGTACATCATTTCATTTCAATTGCAAGGGAATTTATAGATTCTGTTTGATGTCTCCATCACGAGTCTGGCTCAATATTGTAGCACAAGTGATCGACACACTAATTGACGATTTACCACCGTAAAAATATTCCCGTTTGATCATTTGTCTGCATAGGAAAGCATGAACTTTGACAAACTATAATTCAGCCCTTTGACCGGTTTGATAGGCGACGCGCGCGTGTTTGTCGACCGGAAGCTCCCTTGCCGGAAGTTGAGTACTCGGAATATTCATTTAAACGATTCATCGGTACTACATCCAGACCTAGATCAACGGTATCGGTTTCGATTCGAATTGGAAACTAGTATTTCTTGATCGAATTCCCTGGTTCTGTCGATCGTGTCTAATTCTGCAAAATGGTTCATGAATAGAGTATGGATTTCCTCCATTTGTAATAGAGACGATCTGGTGCCATTCGAAACAGTAACAAAATTAATACAATTGAAGAATGACAACGTCTGGCGATTAAATTAAACATTAGCACATTCGATAATACGTTCAATATACTTGTTTATTCATTTAATAATGAAGATCTTGTACTAACGATTGTTGTCTTTCGTGTTTCAGAGAGGAGGTGCAAGAGCACACGGTCAGATGGAACGCGAAGTTCGACTTCCTCTGCAAGATGAGTGCCAACGCGTCCACCGTTGTCCTGGACCCGTGCATCTTGAGGATATCAGTCAGAAAGGTAACTAATCCTCGTTTAAATCGTTGCTCGTTAAACAATCTTGTTCTCTTGAACTCTCTGTTAACTTACCGATCGATTTTGCAGGAATTGAAGGGAGGCAGGTCTTTCCAGAAACTCGGCTTCACCGACCTGAACCTCGCAGAATTTGCAGGAGCTGGACTCTGCAGAACGAGGTGCCTTTTAGAAGGCTACGACGCGAGACATCGGCAGGATAATTCCATGCTGCGTGTCTCCATCAAGATGAATATGCTTTCCGGAGACATTCTGTTCAAAGTGTAAGCTTAAAACTGTTCTAGGCACCGAGAAGTCACTGTTGACGTTCATTGCAATACCCCAGAGAACTCCTCAAAATTAATTTACTGCAAAGTTAAATATCATTCAACTTAAAAGATAAATAGCAAAGATCCAACAAAATTGAATCCTTCGTTGAACTATAGCCTTGTCTAATTCATTAATATAAACGATCACTGTTGTGGATAATTATTACTAGTTATTTGATAAAGAAGACTGTGTGTGTGCGCGCACCTTGCACTATAATTAATTCATTTCAGAACGAATAAATTGATATTCGTTGCTACTGATTTTATAACTCACCCAGTCTCCTACTTAATGCTAGGGCGAATAAGGATTTCCGGCCTGTTTTCTTAAAATTGACGAGTCTATTGTTTGCAGGCCGTCTCCGTCGTTGAAGCAAACGCAACTGGCAGTTCCCGGCGTGCCAGGTGTGCCAGGTCTAACCGCGGACGAGGTGGCTGGATCAGATAGGTGTCCCAACCGGGAGGATTACGTCTCCAGCGGGTCGTTAGCTGGCAGTATAGCCAGTGCCAGCAGCGGTTTCGGCAGTCTTCCTAAAAAGAGGCCTGCCCTTTTTACCTCGGGTAATACTAGATAGCCTTTATCGTTCTCTCTGTAGTGTTTCTCGCTGGAAACCACGGGATTAAATATTTCTTAGCAATAAACAAAACACTTGTAAGAGAAACAAACGTGTCTGAAGGGAAGTCGATTTTTCAGAGCTTCTAAGTGGGACGGAGTCGTACGATCCGATGACGTTGAGCGAGATCGTACCCTCGTCGGTTCTTCCAGTGGAGACCCTGGCTGAAGCGCACACGGAGTCGGGCCATTCCCGCAACAGCAGCAACACCAGCCAGCTGAGCAAAGGATCTGGATACGGGTCCTTGAATTCACACAGTCAGCACAGTAGGCAGAGCAGTAGTGGTGACAGTGGCCACATTAGGTAAGGCCACCGCAAGGCCTCCTCCCGAGAAGCGAAAGCCACAGAGAAAAGATTTCGCCTTAGAGAGGGTTTCGGCGAAATACAGAAGGGTCCCAATCATTGTGTCCAGAGTTCTCTTCTCGATACTTCCAGTAACACATATACTTGATCACTGTCGCGACTCATTCCACCCCTTGCCCTACGATCTCTTCAACTGCTTCGTTAATTAGAAACTCTTCGAAGAAGAAGCTCATTCTACCTGGAAGAACAGAAACGTTTATATCTATTCTGTGTAGACTACGGTGGGCCTTAGCTGTAGGAGTCAAGAGTTTCATCTTAGTCTTGCTCTCGTAAATTATGATGCCTACCGAAGAAATGATATGTACGAGATTTTAAAAATTAGAGTAAGAAGAAAATTGATTAGACTAGAAAGTAACTGTTGAAAGTAAAAATCGAGTTTTTTCAACATAAATGGTCAAATGGTAATGACAGGATTGACAACAGATTAGTTAAATTTAGAGTCCTCGTTATTAGAATGATTGGACGTCATAGGGCAAGGGGTGAACTGCTTACTACTCACCTGGACACGTCGTCCGTTCCGTCGACTCGATAACCGTGATCGACTGCATCTTCTAACACTTCCGATTCGACGTGGACGACAAGCGAGCATGATTTTCGACAGGGTTTCTATATGGAGGAATTTTTCCGAACACCTACATATGTATCAATTAATTCAATAATGCTCTAAAGTCTAAAGTGTCAAGAGACAAGTTTAAACAAAGATACACATTAGAAGCAACATGTAAAACGTTCGAGCTCTAACAACTCGCACTAACAACTCTTATACCAGCGCCGCTATCGGCGTTCATCGCTTATGATCTCGCTTCTCGAATTCTACGCTTCCCTTTCTCCAACTCTCTATATTCATTTTCTCTATTATCTCTATGTAGAGCGACAACAGTTTCTGTAGAACTTGACTGAACAGTTGTATACGACATCAACGCCGAATCTCTCTCATGACTAACTACGAGAAGCCATTGACATTTAGACGACACGCATTGCGGATCTAGCTTGCGAACGGCGGACGGCTGCTGCCGGAAAAGCATCAAGTCCTCCGAGGAAAACTTCTTTTATCGCTACTTGATTCTTTTTTTTCTTTAACTTGAGACTCTGGATTCTCTTCTTGCGTATACAGGCTGAGTCACTTAACCGTACTACCTGAATCTGCTCGTAACTTCTCGTTGTGTGAAAAAAGTTTCAAACGGAAGTTCCTTTGTGTCAAATAAGACATGCAATGTGATCATTAGTTTAAAGACGATCTTGAGATTTGTATCATAATGAGGGATCTCTAAATATATGTTGTGAAAGAGTATTGAATGCTGAGGTAAATTTTTCGTGAAACATTTTTTGATGCAACAAGTCAGTTATGTTTCAATTCAGGTGATACAGTTAGGTAACTCGGCCAGTATATTTTTGCACACAAGCGCAGTGCTTGTTTGGGCGCTGAATGGTCCGAATATATATGGCTGCGTGAGACCCTTTGCTGCAGAATTCCACTGTCTTGTGGGCCACTTCTGGGTCCTGTAGCCAGTGGGAAAAATTTTCTTAATGTTTCGTCCATTAAATAGGCATTGATAATATTCTAAATGATTGTACCGCGAAAAAGATGCTTCAAAATTGGTCCATGTAATATTTCCAATATAGTGACAATATTCTGAAACACCTGTACTCTAGTTATCAGACTAGATTAGACGAAGTAGTTTGTGAAAGACGTTTCTACACAGTACATACTCAGATGAAAATCTTGCCTAAAGAAGTTCTATCACGCATCCATAAATATCTATAACATTCAGTGTTCTCCAAGACGTAGTCTGTGCGTGAACATTTCGACTCCGCGACCATCCTCTTTCCGTCTGAACGGCGTACCATACTCACAAGTTTATTATGATTTTTGCATGCTTCAATATTTGTGTTGTGATCTTTATAGGTCACCCTCCTGGCCGGTATGGGCTCCACGTATCCCGAACCCTTCCCAGAGCCTAGCCCCAGGTTGCCACCAGGCTCCGAAGCCTGAGACCAGCCTGGACAACGTCGATTCCCCATCCTCGTCTTCCCTGATGATGTTGGACCCTCGGAACCGGTTCTGGCCGGGGTCTAGTCCAGTTTCATCGCGCTACAGCAAACTGGACCCGCGGAATTCGAAGATGTCCTCGAGCGTCGCGGCGCGTCTCTCATCGAGCGAGCATCAGAACGAGATCAAAGGCTCTAGGAACGGTATAGCGAACAGCGTTGGCTCCTCGGACGTCAACATCGTCGACGACGAGGTAGTCGACGTGTTCAAGGTACCGCAAGACGTGCCACGACTCTCGCGGAAGAATTTTGAGGCGAACAGTTTCGATCCTCGAAACGAACGAAACATGATTAACAATGGCAGAAACGGGCAACAGCAATTTAACAGCGTGATCGCGTCAGTCGTAAAACCGAGGATCGGTCAGCCAGGTTGGAGAACTTTCTCGAAGACCTGTGATTGTATCGAGAAGGGTAAAACCAGCCCGGTATTGCGATTGGCGGATCAAGCCAGAGCCGTGTCCTCCCCCGATCCTCTTCATAGGCCCGATAACCCCAGAGCCTCGCTACGTTCCGCGACGACCGGTCAAACCCTCAGGTAGGTTTCATTCGTCAACGACTTTCTCTTTTACCAGTTTCTTTCTCTCGTTTGTTTTCGTCGGCTCTCCTCGGTTTCCCTCCATCTTTTGTCCCTGGATTCAGAGGGATTCAAATTGGGGCTTGGAGAATGTTGCGATAGTGATCCTGGTTCTTGAAGAAGCTGTGAAGAACCGTTGCTTTTGAACAACTGTTGTAGACGACTGAAAGTTTCTAGCGTTGTCTGTTTCGGTTGTGGTTCAGCTTTTCGTTTCTCTTTCGTTCTGAAATTGTTCTAGGCAGGATTCTTGTGTCGGAATTACTGTTATTGGTAACAATGATTGTTGCTGCTGCAAATTTCTGTGTACATTCAGCTGTTTGTCTGATTTAATTGACAAGCAGTGGGAACTGAAAATAAATTATAATGCAGAAAATAGTTCGTGCCCAATTTCTCGTTGTATTTTAACACGAAATCAGATACGAACTTTTGCACTGACCTAATTGTAGTAATTAGTATTATTAAATAACCATAACTGAAACAGATATTAGTCGGAAATTTTAGAGTGAGTTATTCAAAAGTGTTTTTCTAAATAGTTATATACAAATTTAGTTAATTTTCGAAGTTACTGGAGCCCATCACTATCAACCCTTGTTGCTTCATTTCACTTCCAACGTCACAGGACTGTTAAAAGCTGTGTTTGCTGCTTCCAGGATTGAATAAACACTTCTTGAACGGTGGACATTTAAGAACTTACTTCAAACTTGCCGAGGAAGGTCAATTAGATGCAAAGTGGTACTAGATTCTAGCTTACAACTTCAGACAATAGAGTCATTGCGAAAGAGTTCCATCTGTTGGACTTTTCTTGACCCAGAAAAGAAATTTGACTTAAATTTTGGGACCAACTTCTGTTCTACAAATGCCCGTCGATCTAGAAACAAAGTTTCATCCTGGAATCAGTGATCATCGCTTTTGTTGCTCAATCCGGCGAACGTGATATTATTACAAACCCCGTTTACCTGTTATGAGATTCCAACCCACCTGAGAAACAGTTCTCTTTTGGTCCAATTTGAATTAATTTTGTTTTCAATTGGAGGCACACGATTTTCGAACGAATGAGAAAAATCTGTTCAATTGAAAACTGATTCAATTGAACAATCAGACAACTTCAATTGGACTTGAATTAGAACTTCAGTTACTAATTGACGATTAGACAACTGATTCAGATTTCATGTTTCTGTTTCATTATCGTGTTACAAAACATTGGAAAGAAAGTTGTACAGATTTTGGGGGAATCATGTGCTTCGAACGCCATCGCTTCTGTTTCTCACACGCTTGTGTTATCTTATATCAAGAAGTTTCTTGAAACGATGCTTGCGACGAGACGATCAACGATCGAGACACAAACTGCTTCGATCTAGGCTAATAACGCTTGATCTATCACAGTCGGTCGCGATATATCACCAACCGAACACGACAGAGACACATTTACATCGATACACTACAGCTACTAGACGAGCTGTCGCTTCGCTTCATTAACCGTGAGTCGATTAGAGCTGCTAAATCGACGACGCGCCGAACGTTTACGACAACACATATATCCTTGTTCCTCATGAAACCATGCTAAACCAGGACTGTCTGTCGAGCGTCGAGGACAGTCCACGAACCTGATACCCTTCTCCGTGCTGGAAAAACTGCTTGCGTTATCGTTTCTCCGCGGTTTCCGATTCTGTGACGAGCTATCGTCCACCTTGACTCGATAAGGACCAAGTGTATCTGTAATATAGCTTCGCTAGCGCAGAGGATGCGCTTCGTTGGACGCTTCAAACCATGTGAAACTTATTTTCAATTTTGCAACCCTTAAAATTGTATAAGTCGAATCTTCGTCGAAATGAATTGAAGGTCGATATTGTATAAAAAAATTTCGAGCTGAAGGAATGTTAACGAAATGCATCCGGGAAACGCATAAAGACTCTAAACTACAGTTAATGTATAAAGCAAGGGGGAGGATGTATCTCGCTGAACGTTATGGAGTCGAAGCTTTTTGATATTAGAAAGGGAATTATATTTTAGTAATTTATAAAATAGATTGTTGATTAATTTGCCAGCTTGTGAACGGATGCAGCTAATTGTGTAATTTTGTCGATGCCTTTAGTTAACTCTCAAGCTCAATTTCCTTCGAGTCCTTACCAAAGTAAACTCAGTAAATGAATAACTATACATTTATAAAAATTGTGGGATAATCCCCAGTAGGTGAAAACTGTTAAATTAACCACACTGGAAAAGAAGAAGAGACAAATGAAAATACGAATAACTGGCTGACTTGAAAGAGGTTGTAGAGAGTGAATGATAAAAGTGGATAGTGAGATGCATCCTGAAAAACGGGGGCAACGTTAAAGAAACGGGAAAGGAGGAAGCGAGAAGGGTCGGAGGAGAGGAAGTGTAGCTTTGCTTCCAGTTTGGATGGCTTTGTGAATCCTTGCAGGGGTATTGGCGGAGGCCACCGGAAGTTGCTGGACGGGGCGGGGGGCAAGCTGGCTACGGTCGCCACCAGCCCTGCGGACTCCGAGGAGTCCTCTTTAGGAGTACCGGATGTCGTTCCACCGAGCTCCCAGCACCGACACAGCATAACCCCACCGTCAGTCCATGCTTTCGTCTTAATCTGTCCTTCGTCTTTGTGCGTGTATGTGTGCGCGCGGGTGTCTCTATCTCTCTTTCTATTTATCTATCTCTATCTCTTTATGTTTGTGTGTGTACATGTGTGGTGTGTCTCTCATGGCTTGTACTGACTGCAGAGATAACAAGTTTGCTAGACAGGTATCACTCTTTTTAAGATGGAATCTGATTTGTACTATTGGCAGCTGAAAAATTTTGGATGAACACCTTGTGGGAGGGTAACAGGGTTAATTCTGTGGCTCGTGATCCATGGTTTATGTTCTTTATACGTTCTGTTTATTATCATTAAGAACTTACTTCTTGACGAAGACAAGAGACTCTCTCTCTCTTGGGGCATTCTTCACCCATACCAGCTTTAGAGTGTTCCTAGTGGG
The DNA here is from genome assembly GCA_916610235.2 of Lasioglossum morio. Lineage (NCBI taxonomy): Eukaryota > Metazoa > Arthropoda > Insecta > Hymenoptera > Halictidae > Lasioglossum > Lasioglossum morio. The sequence continues at coordinate 4,262,716 of OU744323.1, forward strand.
CGTGGCTTTGTTGCTCTCGGCTGTAATAAAGCCAAAGCAGTCTTCCACGAAACAATCTTCATCTACATCTAATTTAGAGTGTAGTTAGTGGGTAGTAGTACATACCTTTTCTCTATTTTAACGGAGCCAGAGCAATCCTCCATATTTCACATCGTCCCCAATAAACGTAGCTACATTGCTCTTCATTTTAACGGATCCAGAGCATTGTCCCCATGACTTTCCTAAACAGTGTTGTAACTATTAGATACTGATCTAGCCTTGCTGACTTGTCATCTCTGCTTTACCTTCTCGCATTGACGAAGAGGTAAATGAAACAACTGGTACCGGTCGATGTTGACATTTTGCAGCATCACTGTGCATTTTGCTGACTAATATCCGATCGTAAATCGATCATTCATTTATGAGTTTCGTTTTATGGTAAACAAGTCTCCGGTTTCGAAACCTCGTAATCATTTAACGATTACTATTACAACGTCCAAGGACGAGTTCTATCTCCTGCAAGAACAAATTCAAATGAAAACAGTTGATCGTCCGCAAGGTGTTAACCCTCAAACTGTCCCTTCGTCGCAACGCTTTTATTTGCGAATCATCGCATATCGAGAACGTCTAATTGAAACCAGAAATTATACGCTTGCGATTCGACCTCGAAGAGCACAGAACACCGTTTCGTCGTGTGCAAGCTGAATCTCGTTCGGAAATCTAAAAATGACATCCAATCAGTTACAGAGCCCAATGTTGGATTTTTCCAAGATGCATATATCCATATTTCTAAATATTTAAACATTTCGTATCCCAGCCGCGAGATTTGCACATGTCAAAAGGCCAAAGCCTATACCTCCATTTTTTTGCGCGCAGACGTTGCCATATATATTATTCGTCGTAGTTTTTGCTCAGTCGTTCTTCGACGGGATTCAGCTTCCTGGAAGCATAACTTATACTGTTAGCATTTGCATAGCGGAGTGTCTCGAGCGTGAAGCTTCGCGACTCGGATCTGTTCAAGAACCGGCCCGAAATCCGAACACCAAACGATTCTTCACCGGAAAACACGGATCAATTGATGAGAGCGTGCGAAGTCCGCGATGCAGCCGATTATGGTTGTCCTGATCCTTGAACAGGTCCGGTCTGATCCCTCGGGTCGATTTCGGGTCACGACCTTAGCCGGGCTTTTTGCATGCGAACCACGCGTTACAGTAACACTCACTTAAATTTGCAAAATTGTGGTGAAAAAAAGTGGTGGGAAAAAACTGGAGTTTTAACAGATTTAGCAAATTTAAGCGAGCATTATCGTACTTCTGTACTCGCGACAATATGACTCTCGATCCGGCCGCTTCTTTTTTGCACATTTTCGCCATTTTCGTTTGACGATCCAGCTTCCTCGCGCTTCCTCGAAGTGTTCACCCCCGCCATAAACAACCCCTGCCACCCATGCTACTAATATTTTCGTTTCGTTCGTGTCGCAGCACCTCTCGCATAACTCCTTTCCATTCTTTTGCATCCATGAAAGCTCGTTATTGCACGCGGTGTGTCGCAGAGAGATAATCATCGACGTTCCTCGGCCCGAGCAGCACTGGGGCGCGAAATTAGGCTCCCGTGGGCCGACGCTACTCATTTTCATGGCAGTATAATGCACGAAACCTTGGAAAAGCAAAATTAAACGAAATTGTGAATTCTCGACAGTTTTACTGCGGTAGATTTATTTGGATTAAAGTACACGATTCAGTTCAATGCCCAAGTCGGTGGTTTGCAAACAGTGTGATAATGATGGAAAATTTATTAGAAGGTGTCAACAATTTTTTCGAGTATCTTCAACATTTTTTAAATTGCAAATTTGAAAAAAAAGTGGTCTTTAAGACTTTTTCCCTGAGTAATTGGAAGACTTTCAAAACAATGCTTTTGCATTTAAAAAAGCAAATATTGTAAAGAGTACTTCGTAATGTTGTTATTGAAAATATTTGTTTATAACAATTGAAGATGGTGTGACTTGGGTGAAACTTTTTTTCCGTAAGACGTCTCTAAAAAATTCGAAGGTCCTTCGTCGCTACTATAATCCAAATTCGCACATTAATTCTACTAAATGTTTTCTTTTATCTCGATCGCCAATTTTAAATATGTATCATGCCGGCACATGGTCAACAAGTGTTTTGAAATGTTAAATTTAAATTATAAATTTGTTACTAAGCAAGGAAGTTTGTACTAACAAACCATTGGTTTCGGTTTCTGTATTTTTCTCTTTTGTTTCTCTTTTTGCTTTTTAAATATATATTCTCATATTACAGACGCAATTATATTCTTGAAGATGGTCTTAACCTAGATCGAAACGTCGAATTATTAATTTGTAAAACTACTTAGGAAAATAGTAACATAGGATCGAACCTGTGCACCGAAATTGCAATTTCTAATTAATTATACTGCTGTGAAACATCATACTGCAAATACAGAATGTCTGTTTACGCGGAGCAACCCCGCGAAAAGACTGCAACATGAGATCACGTGCTCGTGAGACATCACGTTTTGCATCCGCCGGCGGAAGATCGTCACTACATAAATATCGTATAAATATTCATCGGGCTGACAGGTACGAGATACCTCGCCTAGTTGACCGTTGCTCCGCGTGCACGTTTTCTTTTTCTTTTATCTCCACACGCAAGAAGGTTTTTGCACAGAAAAATCCACGGATTGCTTTGTTTCCGTGCCAGTGCTCGCAGAAACTGCAGATTATTGACATTTAGCCTCTTCAGGGATAAATTCTAACAAGTTCGGCGACAAATCATTTGCAATTGTAAATGTACTTTATGAAATTGAACAGCAGTACCAACTAAACGAGACGGAAATACAAATAATTGTGAATGCGTTGAATAAAGGTGACGTCACGTTACCTCAAGAAGGATTGATCCTTGAATTATAGGAAATATCGAATGCTTACTGTTTCTCCATTCCAAAATATTTTTATAAAATATTCTGAAACAAATGAAACAATGTTTCGTCGACATCTTCCCCTGGTGAGTTTGAGGTGGTAATTATTCCGTGAAACTGAAGACGAACGTACATGTGTACATGTCAGAATCCTTGAAGAGGTTAAAAATCAGGGATACAAGAGCTATGTGATTGACTGACAAGGCCTTGGTGACTGTTTGTTCTCGCAGGAATCCTTCCGGCGGTTCAGGACTCAGTGAAACGGGATCTTTGGACCGAGCAAAGGCCGCGTTGGAACGCAGGAAAAAGGCTGAAGACGGTGCAGGAAACCCCATCCTCTGCAGGGTCGAGGTTACCAGGCCGAACCCGGATTCCCTCATCGACGAGCTAATCAAAGCAACGAACCTAGAGCAGACCGACCTCGAGAGCTCCGAAAGTAAGTGGTTCCCCCTAATTGCTCGGACACACGTTGTTGGCAAACGATACTATGCGAACGATCGTAGAGACTCTGAATATCTTAAAACTTATCATATCTAATTAAAAAGTAAAATGGGATCGTAATCTCGACCGTGACGTAGAAGGATCCCATTTCTGGGATTCTCTGACCGGTGATGTACGTCACAGCACATTTTTACGACGCGATTGTCGTCATCGCCGTTATTAATTAGAAACAACAAGTCCATTAAATCTGTAAACTAGTCAGGCATGTGGAACAGTAGAAGGGTAACCTGTCGGAAAGTTATTATTCTTGTACTTGTGAGACATTGAAATTGTTTATAGAAACATTGCATACTGCGCAGTTTAAAAATACATAAATACCTAGTAGATGCTAGTTAATCTAGTATATCTACGAAAACCAGTATACGTTAGATAATCCAGCGGAGCAAGTAGAGGAAGAAGGTAACAGTATCGTTGACTAATAATTCGTCTGCGTTTGTTTTAGCGACGGGGCTGCAGCTGTTCATCGCGAAGGATGGCACGACGGCGTTGGGCAGCCACGAGGTGAAGAGCCAGATGCCCGCCGGTGTGTTCAAGCAGGTGGTCATGGAGGAGAACAACAGGTAACACGAAGCTAATACGACGAGGAGGCAGTACGCAAGACAGGCCAGCGCCACGTTCTCGTTGGCCCTGGTGCCAGAGCTCGTCTACGAGGCCTGCGAGCCCCGGTAGTCACCGAGGACAACGATGCTGGACGAGGGAATCGTCGAGGAACGGGAAGAACACCGGAACGCGATCGCATCCCGAGCTTTTTTGTCGTCCAGCCACACCGGAAGCTTTTCTACTCCTTCTGTCGTTCTCCGTTTCGCGCAGCTCTGCACCCCATCGGGCCACCTTACAATTTCTAGTTGCACATCATCGTCGTCGTCGTCGGTTGCGCTCAAATTTTTCGCTACTCCCGTATTCCCCTTTTTTAGTCACTGATCACGTTTTTTATTAACCGTCTCGAAGCTCGAACTCGGATCGAAAGCTTCAGTTGGTCCAATGCTCAATGGCTGTGGTGAACGCGGTCCACCGGAAGCTGTTAACACTTTAGTTACCTGGAGACTATTTAGAGGATCACTGACACGTTGACTGCTGGGTTGGAAGTAGATCGGCGACACGGTTTTGTGGAGAGATGTTAGATTTTTGTGTGGAGAGACTTGTCTGAGGTCGTGTAGCATTTATTTATTACGAATAGATACAGTATAGACCCTTTGCGCTAATTTTTTGATATTGAAACAATTTAGCAGAAGAATATTATGGTTATAGTCAGTATAGGCAGTCACCGTGTAATGTTTGCTGGTTTAGGAACAGAATAGCTATGGCTACTGAAAGATTGATTAAAAATCTTGGTATTATTTGATTCTCGAGGAAGCAACTTCGGTAGTTAAAGTGTTAAGATCTGATCAGACATTGCCTTTTGTAACGAGGACTGATGTGCCATGTGAACTGTGCAGAAATGAGAAGAGTCTAGAGAGTACTGCTCGTAATTGAACAATTTTAATTTTTAAGATAACTATCCGATTCAATTTTATAAATTCGATTAACAAAGCAGTGGAAACAGTAGTGGGCGGTGTCGTTCATGGGGCTAGTAGCCAATCAGACTAGGTTTACCCCTTCCAGTTGACTTCACTTGTCTGCACAGTACATTGTTGGTGTGATCGATCTATGGAATTCATAGGTGTCCGTTGACGCTGTTGTGTGCCAACTTGCGTGCAGAGCTGTACCGAGAGCGAGGGAGAAAAGCTATTTCCGGCGCGGACTCGATTTACAGATGTAAATGTTAGCAAACGTCGAGCTGTGCGCGCTTCTCCTTTCTGCTTGTGTTCACGGTTCCTTTGTCGTCCGCAGAACGAACAGCCACTGACAGAGACGAGACAACACACAGTGGACACTTTGACAGTCAGAGAGAGAAATCATTCTGCTAAACTGGGAGATTTCGATGCCTCGAGCGCGAGATCGAGGCCGCCACGTACAAAAAACGAATACAAGAAAAACCGTAAAAAAGCCCGAAAAAACAAACAAACAAAAACCGACCGAACGGAAGAGCAAAACGATTATTTTCCTTCGTTGCGTTCGCTAATATCGTTCATGGTACAATTTTTAATATATACCTACATATGTATATACGTATATACGTACACGCAAGTATGTTAACTAATTATAATATCGGTTCTTCTATTCGATCGCGAGGCCCCGTGACCGTCGCGAGCCACGTATTTATTTTTATTCTCGGATTCGCTCCACTTTATAGTATTTCCGTGTCGCATATATACATATATATAACATATAAGTATATATATGTATGTATGTATACAGATATTTTGGCGGGGTCCTAGCAGGCCCGGTATTTTTCCTTTTCGTAATATTTTTCAGTCGTTTCCGTTCAACGATCGTTTTTTAAATGCGAGAAGAAAAGAAGAAAAAAGATATGGATAATTACCGTGCGTCAGCCGATCCGTGTCTGAGGAGACTGCGAGAGAAACTGTATGAATCATTGTACCTCCTGACCCCTCCGGGAACGAGTTACGATTCCATTCGGTTGACACTTCGAGTCGGTGGAACGAGATTCACCAACAAACAGTGCCACATTAATTAATTCTCGAGGCTGGACGTTTTCCGTGATATTACTGTCTAATTATTATACTCCCCCCTCTCTCTCTTCTCTCCCTCTCTCTCTATCTCTATCTTCTTCGCGTCAGTACCGGGGCTTGGATACTGTAGTTATAGCGATTCCAGTTCTCGAAGCAGATTCAAACTTTTATTTTATACACCTGTTAGGGAGAGCTGACATTTACTATTATCTGTTTCGATTACAATCCCTATTTCGATTTATATATTAATTTTATTATTTTTTGGAAAAATAATAGAAAAGAAAGAAGAAGTATTTATACATACTGATGATTTCTAACAGAGTGAGAACACTGGAATAAATAATCAGCTACATATTTTTATAACTGTTTCGATTATCTGTTTACATTTGGTACTTCATTTGATATCGCAGTCTTAACTCCGTAAATACTTGTCGGTTCAGAATAAATTTATTATGAGAAACGAGAAGAAGAAACTATTGTCCATTTCTAACAGAGCGTGTATTATTCAAGGGAGCAAGTTAAAGAGTAGAAGTCTCTTGTTTCCAATTTTTACAAGAAAAGTACAAAATAACAGATCTTAAATCTTACGCATTAAAATTCATGAAATATGTGCCCGTGCTGTTCTGCATGCTTAATCAGCTCAGCAGAAAATAATTTATAATGTCTGATTTCATGATGGAGCAACGGAAGGTCAGAACGAATCTTACCACAGAAAAGAACCTGTTCTGAAGTCAGAACTGAACGATGCTAATTGTGTCGGTGATTATGAAACTGGTGTAAATTTGGATTCATAAATTCATCTTTTTGCTGGTTCTAAGGTCGATTAAAAAATTAAAAAATGATTATTTTTTTATTAAATGAGATGCAAGAGCTTAAATACCACCAAGAAATAATGCACGATTTACTTCGCTTTCGTAATTACCAGCACAATTATAGAAACGATATGAAAATCGAAATGGAACTAGAAACCGAAACAGATAATAATTATAAGACTTGCTAATTGATAAAATAGATAAAGAATATTTCCAAATGTTTTTGTTAGAACCTATAACAGTTTTGAACAGTCATTTTCGGAACGGTTCCAAGCCCAGGACTGCATCCTCTTCGCTCGCCACTCAAGAGAAAAAGGGACTATAGCTCTCGCCTTCGGTTTTTCGTTCCGGTGCGATTGGCGACTGCATTAGCGATTCGTTGTGTATATAGCCGGTAGTAATTGTTGCGTAGATAAAACGGCTGGTGTTGTTGTGTGTATAGTGCGCGCGGAAGAGACGCAGCAAACAAGCGAACGGATGTGACTTGCGAATTTGCGAACACCGAGCGACCATTTCGGGAAGCTTCTGGATCGCGTATCTCATCGAGAAACGGACTGAGAAATCAAAAATCAAACCGCAACGCAAATCACAGTTGATAACGTAATTGAAAGTACAATGTAACTCAACGTGCTACGGTGACATTACATTATAGATGTAACACTAAGTTTACGGAGCGCTCAAAGTTGCTATTCTACAAAAATGTGTCTATCCAAATTTTTAGCAATTTTTTAAATACATATATAGCCAAAGAAATAAATTTGTTGAATAATTCCTCGTGCATCTATACAATTTTAATAACCGTAAATTAAAAATAGAGCTCGACATTTTCACAGGTCCCGTAAACCTAGTGTTAATAATTCGGTAATAATTTTCGCGTTTTGTTGTATAGAGAATATTTTAAGAAGAATGAAACATTTGGTTTGATAGTCTGCTGAATCAGCTTCAAATGCAAAGAGTTGCACAGCATAATAGGTCACCGTGACCGTGATCGATCCGCAGGCGATCTATCCAGCGATCCGAAGCGGCCGCTCGATCCCGAACAAACTGTAATATACCGAGAGGATTCTGAAGCGCTGCGACAATTTGCTCGGCAAGAAAAGAGCGTAATTTTTTGCCGAATGATAGACAGTCGATCCAGCGATCCGAAAGGCCGTTCGATCATGATGGAAGCTGTAATATAGCGCTCTCGAGCGATGCGATAATTTTCCCGGCTCGGTGTAAAGAAGAAGAGAAGCGTGATTTTCGACGAATACGCTGCATCTCTTTTAATCGCGGCGTTTCCCTCGAGAACCTGCTCCGGAGAGCAAACATAAGTTCTAGTATGAAGCATGAGGAAGGAGCAAAGAGAGGTTCGGGGAAAAACCGTTCTGTATATATAGGTGTGTCTGAGATTTCGAGGAGAGCAGCGAGAGCACTTCCAGCGTGGACACCGAGCCGAGAACGGTGAACGAAGAATCAAAGACAAATGATTACGAGCGACTCACTCTGTCCCTGGATCCTTCCATGGATCAATCCCTCCCCCCTTGATCTCCTTGCCCCTGGTTCCGCGTAGATCGGTGGTCTTCGAGCTTCGTCGACTCGCGAAATACTTGACACTTTTCGGACGGCCTCTTCGCTTTTGTAATTAAACCGTTGATTATTTAAACAAGTTCTGAGCGGAGAACGTTGACGAATGTGCGAAAAATCGAAGTGATTGGTTGAATAGAGTTTGAGTTTAAATCCAGATTTATAGTTGTACCTTCGTGACTGTAAATTGCTTTTCTGAAGTGTGCAAGTATTAACAGATTATTTTTACGATTGTAATATAAAACATATTATTTTCTGAACATTTTATTTACGATCTTCCTCGTCTCGAGGCTCAGCCCAAGCCGCCCGAAGTGTCAAGACCATACATTTTCTTTGCGGAACCCCCATCGTCCCCAGAAGAAAAAATTGTCAAACCCGATCAATCTCGCAGACGTCAATTTCTAGCTTTCCGAATTTATTCTTTGAAAATTCCATCAAATTTTCATTCCAACTCGCGGGACCCTTGAAGAGCACAGGTTCTGCGAGCATAAGGCTCGAAGACCATTGGCGTAGATTAACAATGAACAAAAGAAAACCACAAAAAAAGAAGAACAAAAGGAGAGAAGTGTGGCAAGCTAGTAATCGTGTGCACAAACCGCTTTCGCTCCGAGAATCAGTCTAGCTCCCCGTCCCCTCGTTTCCGGTTTCTTTGTTAAAAGACTTATAACCATACAAGATCATCTTCGAGTCATCGATCATCTTTGACTCGCGTCGGCGGACCTGACAGTGTTCGACGGCTGGTTCCTTAGTTTTCTTAATTCCTTGGGGCTCTTGTTTCGCGTCTGACCCAATCAGAGGATTGAGGATACAATGTATGTAAAGTTTTCACTTTTAGTATCCCCACCCCAAAATTGGGCGTTCCTGCAGCAGTGGGCGGCGCCATTCTCAATGTTTAGAGTGTGTCACTCTCACGTGATTGATGTGGAAATTAACATATTAATCAAAATAGATCTAATCTGAGTGTTAACAAGTCTCTTAGGCCCGCCCACGCATTCAATCCTCCAATACAAGCCTAAGTACACGCCCCCGGGTCAGCTTGCTCCGCCTCTTAGACATTAGGATCTCTAAATTGTGTTCTCAAGTGCTTGTGAATCAAAAATAATCGGATTGCTACAAATTCGCCACAATTTTAACATCTCTAAACTAACTTTCAGTTTCAATAGAAAAAGTTTGCCACTAGCAGGGCGACTCAGTTTACATTGTATCCTGATTTCATTCTGAATCCTCGTATCCACGATCTTCCTCTTCTACGCAGTACAGTGATGCCTTGATAACTGACGCGCATCGTCGTTATAAAGCCCTTGAAGAATCAAAAGACAAATTAACGAGTCAGCACTGTCCGATAAACACGTTTCCGATTGTTTTCGTTCATTGTATCAATATTTTTTTCAATATATGACCGACGCAAGTTCCGTAACATCAGCCTGCTGACGCGGCATTCAGCATAATGCTAATTATACCGGAAGACACACTCGAGAAAGACAGTAACAATTCAGCTTAGTTTACGCCCTTGCAAAAAGAGTACATCCAGGCTCGCGTTAATCACCTAACAGACGTTGCCATCAGCGACAGTTACCGAGGCAAGTGCGGCGATTAGAAATTCGCGACTGAGCTGCTTCGTCGTTTGACGGGTGTTTGACAAGGTCGAATTTAGAAACCTGTATTGTGCATGCTGTCAGGTTAAGGTCGGCACGCGGCGTTTATCAGGACTCGTTTCGGTATAGTCAGGTGGGGATCTTAGTCGACCTTTAGCAGCCAGCATCCGTTACCCTAGATACAAGTCGAATGAGATCCTTGGAGAATTTCCAGTTCCATCCACGACCTTGTCCGCCGCGTGGGAATTTCGGAGGCTAGAAAAAAATGCAAATAGCAAATTCCTTGAAGGAGTTCAGTCGCCGTGGTCCCCGAACTTAGACGAACCAGAGCCTCACACTTCGTTCCATCCTCCCCCAGTTCGTCCATTCTTCCTCCTTCCATCGTTTCCATTACGAGTACAGTATTTTTCTATGCTTGTCACCAATCTCGGCAGTTGTTCGCACGAGTCTCGGCGATCTCGATCTAAGATACGATCGAACGGGGATCCTGGAGTTCTCCGATCACGCGCTCTATTTTTTCAAGAGCCTGAGTGCTAGATTTTTATTTGGACAACGCGTGTCGGCCAGCTCGAGATCCCTGTTTTCGAAAATGTCGCGTCCGAGGAAGGGGAACGATCGACGCGGGATTTGCTGGAGTGACCTAGAATCATAGTCCTTTGGTCCATTTAGCGAGTTCCGCGTCGCACGTGCCGCCGTTTTGCAGAATATTCCTTCGAATCGGCCAGTCTAATCCTAGAGACAAGCTGTCGTCCAGTTGTTCCTTGAAAGGCCTTCAACAAGGATTTTGCTCCTCGGACTTCAAGGTCGTTGAAACTCGCGAAAGACAGTCTGCACGACGCCCCCAATCGTTTCAATCAATTCCAGGCTCCTCTCCTTACAGGGTTTCTTCATTCTTTTTCTTATATGGACGAGTTCGTTCGGTTTCCTTCCTTTTCTTCCTTCCCGAAAATCTTCATCCTCTTTTACTCCGACACCCTAACCGTTCTCATCCAGCGGATATTAACGTTGTGATATTTTACAATATTGTAACGACTACTCGTTATCGTCTCTGTGTATTATGAATTGTAATATAAACGATTCAGTTTTATTTTTTTTTTTTTCGAACTGGCTTCTAGGCGGCCCGCGAGGCTCGCGTTTTCAGTCTTTTTTTTCTGATTTAATGATTGTTGACGATTTGTCTGATCCTTACTTTGTGAGATGGACGCGAAACTACCATGTGCTGATAATAACACTTGGAAAATCAGAGCCTGCCGTCTTCTTTATTGTCACTTGCCTGGTATTCCTCGATCTTCATCCTTCGATCCTGGATCGTCCTGCGAAAGGTGAGAAATGTTGTTTCAATCCTTAGCGCGGCGAGTATAGTTTTTGTTGCCACGGAATGGCAATTTTAATTGCGAATTCTTTCGTTGATTTGCTTCCTTCTAGTGCAAAGAAAAATCGCATTGATGCTAAACCTGGCAGAAAATATTCGCTCGATTCAATTTTATCAGATAAACTTATTATCCACTCTAATATTTATACAAGAAATCAATCCTCGTTCGTAAAAGGTGAAACGTCGAATTTCATTGACCAGTAGCTGTGAGCGAGTTAATCGTGGATATAGCAATGCCAATGAATCGCCAATCACTGACCAGATTTCAATGAAACGAGTCCATTGAGCGGAAACTTGGCTCGAGTTAAGCACAGCTATCGCAAAGTCAATAAATCAAAGTGAATGAATTACATCATTCAGCGCATAGATTTTTCCCAGCCATCGTGTACGAATAGATTTAATAACAAACACTTGGTTCATATAATCGAATACTTTCTGAAAGAGATAGCAAACAATGTCAGCACAATTTCGCATTCTCCAAACACAGAGCAATGTCAAATATCAAATAATTTTCTTGGTGATGCTTTCGGTTTCAGTTCCCTCGAAAGAAGTATCATCGCACACGTAAAATTTGTAGAATCTCACTTCCAGGACCGAATGGGATTATTTCGAGACAGCTGTCCGTGGTCCAGCGTCAAGGATACCTCTCGACGAGCCTCGGAAAGTTTCTTGTCTCTAATTTATGTACAGTTTCGAATCCAAACCCTTTATTTGCTTAATTTTCGAAGCTACGTTTATTATTCGCGGTCGGTTCCAGCCTTGTTAAATCATCGATTCGACGCGTGGATGAGCAAGATCGCCGATCTATCAACTAAATCGGATAATGGCTGTTGCGTGAATTTTATCGAGCTATTTGGTAACATCCAACAACTGCTAAGACCTCGAAGCGATGAACACCGTTGTTTATTATCAAGCTCGTTAACGGTTCAATGTACGTGTCGTCAACGGACGATCGCATCGGGTGACAAGCACGGAATTAGCGGATGCCGAGGTAAGTTCGATGTAGATCTTTACAGGTTCGTGATCGATCATGTTTGCTCCGTTACTCCTATAAAAGCAAATTGAAGATCCATCGGATTACAGTGTCCTCGAGACTTCGTCGATCTGTCCGTGGAGATAAGTAAAAGTAAAATCGTTACTTCGTTTCTTAGTACGAGATTAATTGAATAATTAACCGTTCAACGACCGCGGGAACGACCGGTTCACGCTGTGGTTGAAACTTTCCGTTCGGTAGACGCGTTGAAGTTGAAAAAAATTACTTCATAGATATTGTACAGCGTGTAAACAAAATTGTGGAGCATGCGAGAAGATTGTTGCTCTTCTAGAAAAATTGTAAAGCGTCTGGGAAGATTGTGGAACCGACAAGGAAATTGTAGAGATTTTGGGGAAGAGGTGTAGAACCTCCAAAATTATAGAGCCTCTAGAAAAATTCTAGAACATACAGAAAAGATCGCAGAGCATGGCAAAATATTCAGGTGCCTCTACAAAACTTTTAAGAGCCACTAAAATAATTAAGAAGCTTCTAGACAAATTGTAGAGCGTATTAAAAGTTTGTATAGTCCGTAGAAAAATCGTAGAGCCTCTAGAAAAATGTATATAAATTTTACAAAACATTGTAGCGCCTCTAGAGAAATTGCAGATCCACGAAAATAATTAAGGAGATTCTAGACAAATTGTGGAGCGTATAAAAAGTTTGTATAGTCTAGAAAAGTCGTAGAACCTCTAGAAAAATTGTAGAGCCTCTAGAAAAATTTATAAAAACTATAAAAAAATTGTACAAAACATTGTAGCGCCTCTAGAGAAATTGTAGAGCCACTAAAATAAATAAGGAGATTCTAGACAAATTCTAGAACATACAGAAAAGATCGCAGAGCACGGCAAAATATTCAGGTGCCTCTACAAAACTCTTAAGAGCCACTAAAATAATTAAGGAGATTCTAGACAACTTGTGGAGCGTATAAAAAGTTTGTATAGTCCAGAAAAGTCGTAGAACCTCTAGAAAAATTGTAGAGCCTCTAGAAAAATTTATAAAAGCTATAAAAAAATTGTACAAAACATTGTGGCGCCTTTAGAGAAATTGTAGAGCCACTAAAATAATTAAGGAGATTCTAGACAACTTGTGGAGCGTATAAAAAGTTTGTATAGTCTAGAAAAGTCGTAGAACCTCTAGAAAAATTGTAGAGCCTCTAGAAAAATTTATGAAAACTATAAAAAAAATTGTACAAAACATTGTAGCGCCTCTAGAGAAATTGTAGATCCACGAAAATAATTAAGGAGATTCTAGACAAATTGTGGTGAGTATAAAAAGTTTGTATAATCTAGAAAAGTCGTAGAACCTCTAGAAAAATTGTAGAGCCTCTAGAAAAATTTATGAAAACTATAAAAAAAATTGTACAAAACATTGTAGCGCCTCTAGAGAAATTGTAGAGCCACTAAAATACTTACGGAGATTCTGGACAAATTGTCGAGCGTATAAAAAGTATATATAGTTTGTAGAAAAATTGTGGAGCTTCTAAAAAATTTGCAGGGCCTCCGGGAAGATTGTAGGACGTATGCAAAAATTGTGGGGAACGTGGTGTGCCAATCAAGGTAGTTGTCAGACTAGTTCTCCGATTTTGGATGACAGTTACTTCATCGGCCGCGATACAATACAAGCAGCCAAGGCTCGCAAAGGCGTTAGCTAACGGATTATCTGAAATGATCAGTGGCCGGCCTGCAATGGTAACAGTGGAGGAGGGTAGCCACAGGTGAAATGTTCGAGAGTAAGAGGGAAACGGTGAAAAAGGAAGAGCAATGGAGAAAGAGAGAGTGAGCAAGGATCCCGATGGGCGTAACAGGGATTCGCGGACGGGCCGGTTGCTAGCGATCCTCTCTATTACATCGCGGTATTACATCTTTCCCGTTGGGTTACGGGGCCGCGTTTGTTCTCGTTCGGACGTAACGGATCGCCGTGATTTGCAACCGTGAAAGCGCTCGCATAACACTCATCGTGAAACTGGCGTATATCGGTATCGGCGCACGTACGCACGAACGGATGTTAGGTCGGACAGTTGTGGATTTGTCCGCGGCAGAGAAAGTCACTGGTTTCCTCTTCCTGGTTCTAGGAGATCGATTTTCCCCGACCCCGACACATCCACCGATGAATCAGAGACACGATCGTCCCGTGTCCTATCTGGCTTCCGCCGGTGTTCAACGGGTTCACGACGCAGCTGCAGCCGCTGCAACTCGCGGAACGTTGAACCGTGTCAATGTCGTTGAACAGGTTCTGCTCGATCGGATTTCCCCACTTCATCCCGAAAAGCAGAGAATTTCTAACGTAACATTCTAAATATATCTGTGTGAAGAGTTATAATCCAGATTATTTTCGAAATCGTTTACTACTGTAATTTTTGTAGTTCTTACGCGTGTTTCAGAATGTTCCCGCAGTTATTGCAATTTTTTAAAGAATAATCTATCAGGCAGCAATCAAGTTTATCTTCCAAATATTCCTGTTTTCGCTTCAAGTTTCACTTTAGCGACCTACTAGTATAATTGGTTTTGCCTGTTCCTTTTTGCTGAACTGTCTCGTACCTCAAAATTCCACAGTTTTTATAATAGCAACAATCTCCCATGACGAGTACAGTGCATAATCTATTTAACAAAGCCTCGAGAAAAATGACTTACGGTCATAGGAGTCGAGCAGTCGGTTTTTGCTCTAACGATTTCGAATGTAGCGGAAAAAGAGACATTTAAACTTTACGAGCATTGCCTGTAAAAGGTGTAACACATGACGTAACAGTTGAAAAACTAACGAGACAGCCAACATTTTCAAAGAGACATCGTTCGAAACATCGGAACATTTCTCACCGCAACAATTCATCGTCGACACCTGTAACACAGGCGAAAGCATCCGCGAAACCGATTTGCTCTCTCCATGGAAAGGCTAATTGCATTTTACGGTAGCCATTGTCTTCTCGCGTTGTATCGAGCTGGAAATATTTTGCTCGTTGCTCCAGAAATACGTACAACTTTCGCGACAGCAGCAATATCTT
This sequence comes from Lasioglossum morio, assembly GCA_916610235.2. Lineage (NCBI taxonomy): Eukaryota > Metazoa > Arthropoda > Insecta > Hymenoptera > Halictidae > Lasioglossum > Lasioglossum morio. Next base: position 4,278,079 of record OU744323.1, read on the forward strand.
TCTTGTTTCGAAATCGGTTGACTGTCGGTAAGGTATACAAATTATTAACATTCGACCATAAATCCTATCGACCTCTGACATCATCGGATCAATTTAGATTCCGAGAGACTATGCGACCGACGGTAAAACGATTTTTATGGCAGATTTACATGCGTCCGAACTCGGTTCATCTGACCCGATGCTAGAGAAACCGCGCGGCCCGAATTGACCCGTGGGCGATTGCGAACGTTTTCCGATCGAGGCAAACGAAATTCAATTTGGAAACGAGCCTGAGTCACCGACTTCAAAAAATACAACACACGTGGAGAGAACATTCTCAAGACAGAAGTGCGAATCGAGTTTTGAGTTTCTCCGGAAGCCATTTATTTGGAGCTATCGGGCACGATGATGAACCAGAAATCGATTAAAAAAAAGTTGCATTCCGATTTAAAATAACTCCTGTTCGAACTCGCACTTCTTATTTAAGATGTATCTATGGAATTTTTATGGAGAGAATTTTATGTTGCTCCGAAGAACTTTCTTAAAACGTAGTCACATGGACCAGATCATTCAGAATCTGTATAACAGAAATTCTGTGGATGCAGGTTATTTTTTTATCGTTTATTATAAACAGTTCCATGATTCTTCATCTTGGAAAACTAAAAGCTTTGAATTGTAAATGGTCTACGTAAATATTACAAATAAATGTCACTCATTATTTATAGTACGAGAACGTTTTTAATTCTGTCGATCTCTGGAAATAAACTATTCTAAAATTTCCACGGAAGAGGCAGATTAAACAATTTTTGCATAAGCAACATAAAAGCCTTGGTATAAATTATAAGAGAAGAAGAAGATCCATCAATTCATTGGTTTTCTGTCTTATTCCATCATTCTTCTTACCGTTCGATTCTCACCTTCGATAAATATTAACCATTTGCACTCGGAGCTATTTGAACGCGAAAATTAAACGTTTCTTCTGACCTACAATATTTCCATTCTCTATGATTTTTTAAATTTGATAAATATGAAATTGATATAATACCTCATACAATACTTAAATGTGTAGTAATTGGTTAGATAACGACATATCTGATAGTGTAAACAATTTTTTAAATAATAGTACAGCAATTTTTAATGGCGCCTCAGAGGCGCCACTCGAGTGCTGAGGGTTAAAGGTTACATATCGTCTAGCGATTATCATGAAAACTTTTATTCGAATCGTCCGCAAATCAAACAAAAATATATTCATTTCCACCAAACGGTCTGATCCGAAAAAATTCTTCCATATTCGCGATGTATGCAACAAACTATGCTAAAAGTAGCAACAAAAACCTAATTTTTATCATTTACATAAACAATCCTTCGTCGAGGCATGCAGTGCGCGTGCCACGTTTCCTCATACGTCATGTTGTCCGGTTCAAGAGTGCTTTTGCATATTGTTTATGCTAATATCGCTCGTCATGAATATTATAGATCAGGGCACGGAATTATTTACTCGCGACACGCGTCCGATTTTCGAAGGCTACGCCCCTTCGACCCGGCCGCGGTCATAGTTCTAGAGTCAGTTCAGGCGCCTAGGAGAACTAGCCATTAACAAAAGGACTAGTTTAACAAATACGATTTAAGAAATACAGTTTACCCCCTCTTGGATAACCAGATTAACCCTTTGCACTCGGAGCTATTTTACTTCGAAAATTAAACATGTTTTCCTATCTAGAATAATTCCATTCTATATGATTCTTTTTATTTTGTGAATATGAAATTAATAAAATACCTCATACAATATTGAAATATTTAAGAATTGGTTAGATCGTAACATATTTAATAATGTAAACGATATTTTGAATTATAGTACAGCAATTTTTAGCGGTGACTCAGAGTCACCACTCAACTGCCCAGGGTTAAGAATTCAAGGGGTTGATAATGTAAATTTAACAGAGACAGGAATTGTGATCCACTTCCAATCGAATCTTCTATATAAATAAAAATTAACCTTTTGCGCTTGGAGCTATTTTACTTCGAAAATTCAACATGTCTTTCTATCTAGAATAATTCCATTTTATATGATTCTTTTTATTTTGTGAATATGAAATTAATAGAATACCTCATACAATATTGAAATATTTAAGAATTGGTTAGATGGCAACACATTTAATAATGTAAACGATATTTTGAATTATAGTACAGCAATTTTTAGCGGTGACTCAGAGTCACCACTCAACTGCCCAGGGTTAAGAATTCAAGGGGCTGATAATGTAAATCTAACAGAGACACGAATTGTGATCCACTTCCAATCGAATCTTCTATATAAATAAAAATTAACCCTTTGCACTCGGAGCTATTTTACTTCGAAAATTAAACATGTCTTCCTATCTAGAATAATTCCATTCTATATGATTCTTTTTATTTTGTGAATATGAAATTAATAGAATACCTCATACAATATTGAAATATTTAATAATTGGTTAGATCGTAACATATTTAATAATGTAAACGATATTTTGAATTATAGTACAGCAATTTTTAGCGGTGACTCAGAGTCACCCCTCAACTGCCCAGGGTTAAGAATTCAAGGGGCTGATAATGTAAATTTAACAGAGACAGGAATTGTGATCCACTTCCAATCGAATCTTCTATATAAATAAAAATTAACCTTTTGCGCTTGGAGCTATTTTACTTCGAAAATTCAACATGTCTTCCTATCTAGAATAATTCCATTTTATATGATTCTTTTTATTTTGTGAATATGAAATTAATAGAATACCTCATACAATATTGAAATATTTAAGAATTGGTTAGATCGCAACACATTTAATAATGTAAACGATATTTTGAATTATAGTACAGCAATTTTTAGCGGTGACTCAGAGTCACCACTCAACTGCCCAGGGTTAAGAATTCAAGGGGCTGATAATGTAAATCTAACAGTGACACGAATTGTGATCCACTTCCAATCGAATCTTCTATATAAATAAAAATTAACCCTTTGCACTCGGAGCTATTTTACTTCGAAAATTAAACATGTTTTCCTATCTAAAATAATTCCATTCTATATGATTCTTTTTATTTTGTGAATATGAAATTAATAAAATACCTCATACAATATTAAAATATTTAATAATTGTTTAGATCGCAACACATTTAATAATGTAAACGATATTTTGAATTATAGTACAGCAATTTTTAGCGGTGAATCAGAGTCACCACTCGAGTGCTAAGGGTTAATACTTTAATACGTGACCAGTCTACGGTCTTAGTAGGGGATGTTGGGGTACGTTCATGATGCTGGAACGGGACAGTGGAAGGGGAGAATTCGGAGTGGGAAAATCGACCACAGTTTTGGTTAATTCTGGTTATACTGTGCTTGGCCGAGTGGAGGGGGCGTACCCTTAAAAAATCGGCTGTCGCGAATAAATAATTCCGAGCCCTGTTCTAGAGCACACAGGCCTGGACACGTGTGGCCAGTTGACTTCGGTAGAGATTCTGACCTCCCCTTACATTAGCTTAGGTGGGAGTGTGGTTTTAGTGGGTAGGTTGGCCAGAGGGTCCTCTGGTCAGCCCCACATAACCCCGCCCTCAGGGGGGCTGGGGTATGCGTAAAGCATTTCCGCACTATAAAAAAAATTCCTGGACACGTGTGGACCCCTCAAACGCCTGCTTCCCCCACCAAGCTTCCTTTCGGTAGCGCTCCTCACGGCTCTACTTAGTGTCGCCAGAAAAATACCGAAACGGATGCTTTTTCCTCTCCTCCTTTTCCCCTTCCACTATCCCATTGCAGCACCATGAGCATACTCCATATCCCCCACTAAGTCCGTAGACTGGTCGCGTATTAATCTGATCATCAGAGAGGGGGTAAACTGTATCCCTTAAATTTCCTCGATCTGGCGACACTGGCTCCGATGCACGAGGCCTGCGCACTGCTTTGCGAAGCGTCCTTCCCTCATAGTAACGACGGATGCTGGTGAGGGACAGTGAGCGCTACGGTGGGGAAAGTTTTGTCTCATTTGAGAGAAAAATACCCAGCTCTAGATCTCCATAGGTCGAGAGATTTTCCTTTGTAAAATACCTTGACGAACCTCGTTGTTCGAACAATACAACTATTCGCAACGCGTACCTATGCACAGAGGAGGATGACACGTGTACAATCGTAGATCGTCGTCCTTGACCTTCCGCGGTGTCGATCTTGATGTCTCGTAACGAAAAAGGGACAAAAACTGAACGATTGTGATTACATAAGTGAGACGTATGATCGATACGCGGTCGCAAGAACCAAATTGCGATTACGCAATCAACGGGAAAACGTGAGCGATAAAACCGAGAAACGTCGAGGACGAGGAAATCCTCGAGTTCGGGCGGCGAAAAGTAAAAAAAATCGGACAAAATCGTGGTCCACGAGATTAAACGTGACGGTTAAAGTCCGGGGACTTAAAGCCCTGAATAAATAGTTGGTACACTGTACGCGTATCGAATATTATTATCCCGGGATTTGCAAACTCACGTAGCGAAACGATTTACAATCGATACACCGCGTGCGTCGATCGTTTTTCCGCGATTCACGCTGGCCGCCATTTTTACGCTGCTGACGTCCATTGTGGGTCTACGTGTGGGCATTACACGATCTGGAATCATTTTAGATTTCTCGGGTGTTAGAATATTATCGAGGATGATGATCAAATGTTTGGAACTTTCGATATCTGACGCACTCGAAATTCGAAAACAGTATTGATTTACAGTCTCCGTTGCCTTTCTCCGGCAAAAATTCGTGTCGCGACTTTTTAAGGAACTTGTTTTAGACGATTAACGTCACCGGGGTCAATGCGATTCAGTCTTTTCATTAATGTTATTAGTGTCACTCGCGTGTCCTTGCTCGCATCCTTCGGGTTCTTCCCCTTGAATTCTCCGGGAGATGTGAGAGGTGATAATTCGTACGCTTTTTAACGGTCTTTGGCCAGATTTATATGGATCGAGAAGATTATTCGAGATACGGGTTCGTGTAAAAGTGTGGCGTTTCTTGATAGTTAATAATACACTTTAATCTCCTGGACAGGAGATCGTGCAATAACATATTGAAGCGACAAATTAAAATTTGCTCCAAGAGCAAGTGTCGTGTAGAAAATCCCGGCAGCGAGAAGAAGGAAAAGCGAATAAAAAGATGAAGAGGTGAAAACCTCTTGCATAATGGACATTGATTGCTCGGGAAAAGGGGTTTTATTGCATCTGTGTCATTGGAGTACATCTCTCTCTTATCTATTCAACTTTTCTGCGGACAAACAACACACGAAAATAATCTCGAAGCTGTAATATTTACAACTTCCTACCTGATTTTATGCATTTATGACAAAAACAAGTAGATGTAATTTAAAGTAGCAAACATATTAGAAAAAATTTTAAAGTGCTGTTATATTTCTCTCAATCTACAAAACATACCAGGAAAGAAAAGAAATTTCTATTTGACTCCAGTTCGTTGCAATTCAAGTAAGACATTTTTATTTTACATGAAGATTCTCCTTGAATCGACACAAAAAAATCAAATTAGTATTATGGAAGAATGAACAATCGACTTTAGGAATTCAGTCATTCAGGATTAAAATGGGTTCTACATCAAATCTCTGTGATCCACTTATTTGAACCGTACAGTTTTGCGCAATCGTGGGTGTTTTAGGGACGTTTAGCAATTCGCAGCAGCCATCTAAACGCGTGTGAAAAACGCGTCGGCGCTTTCACGGTTTCCGCGAAACGATAAATCAAAAATTCCCGGCAAAACCGGTGGTCCCGCAGCAAATCTGCCCGGAATTTTCGTGTTTCGAGTGGACGTTCGACGGACGGGATCTATTCAGGGCGCATGCCTTCTTGTGTTTGCTAGAAAAAGTGGTCCATAGAAAGTTCACGCGTCCATTGCGCCGGTTCTGCGAGCGGGATCGTTCGCATTGGTGGTAGCCGTTCGCGATTACACCATTTCACATCTTTTCCCCGTCGTCGCCGCTAATTTTCGCATCTTGGAGGAAACTCTTGCTCTGCATCGCCTAAACGACTCGCAGTCTGATCATTAGCTGTAAACGCTTGCGAAATGATCGAGGAAGTCTAGATCCTTCTGCGGGATCTAAATTGTATAGAACGATTGCGGAAAACTGCGGAAAATACGCGTTCCTTCTTCTACACTAGGTTCACAGGACCCGTCGAAAGCTTTAATGTACATAATTGTAAATTATTCATTTAATTTAGAATTATTCTTTGGATATTCTAAAAGAAAGATTTTTAAGATAGATATAACATTGAAACAATGCAATCAAATTTTCCGGTTGCACAGCAAAATGTTTCACCTATTATTCTGACCCACTGATAATCTTGTACTAGTTTTTACAACTCTGTTAATTCGCAGCTACAGATTTCTTAGTGAATTTTTTTCAGTCATAATTTTCATCGTGGATGACACAATAAGTGCAAGTAACAATATTTAATAGTTTGTGATTAAATAATTATCTACGAGGAAATCTCGATGCTTGAAACACTATAATATGATAAATCAACGATGTAAATTTCCTAATGGTACATGACTACATATATTATGCTTATAGAAAGGTTTAAAAACATTATGCATAAAAAAATAATATGAGAAACGCAGTCCGGTGACACTGCTCACGATTTTATCAGCCCGTGAAGCATCTCGGTAAATTCTAACGAGATATGTATCTATGTGGATGGAAACCTTAAACCGGTGGGACGTCTTAGTCGTAAAAAAAAACACTGAATTCATCCGAAACCTTGACTCTTTAACGTTCTAAGAAATTATATTCGCAGCTGATTCGTCACCGACGACCTCTGCAGAAACGGTCGCCGGTTTCGCTCCTCTGTTTTTCGTTTCTGCGACCTTTATACCGGACACTGAACCACGAAAGTCAGAAAGAAACCGTGCTTGTGTAAAAGCAATTAACAAGACCGGATTATGTACCGTGATTGGTTGTGTCTTCCTGCAGACTGTCACGCGAACTAAATTGCATAGATGACCGGACAAAAGATCGTTATCTCGTATTTGTTTTGTTGCGTGTCTCGTTTCTCGTCGAGACTCAATGATCTGGGTAAATCATTGTTTTCATTCTGCCGTTTCGCGGAAACCGTTCTCATGGTCATCGGGATGTGGAAAGCAATTAGTTAGACGCTCTTCATTTGCATTTCGCTGGCAGGGCGAAGCAAGGGCGTGTCAGGGCCGGAACAAAATCGTGAAACTTTTGACAGACTCGAGACGGGGTGATGAAACTTTTTGTAAACTGAAGTTGAAACATTGTGGAATAAGCGTTCTAACCGTCTTATTGACTAGTACCATTTCACTTATTTTCATTTTTTTTTTTTTAATTATTGAAAGCTTAATTAGAACTCCCCATAGGGGGTTATAAAGCTATACATTAGTAATATACATCTTACATTTGAACATTAGTAATGTAGGTACAGTAGAACACATTAAGTATATAACATATTAAGTACATAACTTTAAATCTTTAAATTGCATTGCTTGAAAAACTTGAAAAGAAAATAACATGCCTCAATATTCGGTTCACAAAGCAACGATCTGATATTTAAAGGTGGAAACAAATTAAGCTTCCTTAATTATTTCATGAGATCAACTCTTTGAGCTTCCAACAAGGTACATTGCCAAATGATATGGTTAAGATCTTGAACCTCATTGCCGCAGTTACATTTGGAATCATCTATTATATGTAGTCGTGAAAGAGATGCTGCAAGATGATAATGATTTGCTCTACAACGATTAAATGTTACAATAAATTCTCGTGATAAACCTCTACCCGAGAACCATGGTGTAACTCCATCTCTAATATAGTACTGAAAGTATTCCTTACCCTTAAACTGACTCTGCTGCATTGTGAAATCACTAGTGCTTTGTCTACATTTGTGTTTGAAAGATTCCCGTAAATCAGAAAAGGGAATGACAATACACTTATTAGCTTGTTCTGATGTTGCCGACTTTATTTTCATTTCATTCTGTTTTTTTTTCACAATTAGCAAGTACGTATAAATACCTAATTTTCACAAGTATTAAATAATCCGATTAATGAATAACAAATTTGATTACTTTAATTTTCACAGACGCGGACTTTTCTTGATAATGGTTCAAAACTGAACCGAAACGTTGAAATTATAATACTGCAAAATTGCTAATTTTTGTAATATCATATAGTGCATATACAAAATTTACGATCGTTCAAAATGGAGAATATTATTGTGGAATAAGCTTACACCTCGTAAATATTTAAAAGAGTTGTCCTTCTTCAAGAAAGTCGCGATTTTGTCTATTGTAGCCTATTTGAAGCTCGATCAGAAAAAAACTATTTGATCTTGTTCTCCGAGATTTATTCATTCTTTGCTCACTGACTCGTCAACGCCGATGACTAATTCAATTAGAGTGTAATGAGTAATATCTTTATACACCGTCACTTGAAGAATTCTCCAGCTCTGCTCTGGATTCTCTTCTCCGGTTGAATTGATTCTTTTCTCGAAATGGTTGCAAGCAATTTTGACAGAATCGCGTTAATTAAGCATTCGGAGAAGAAGATTTAATGATATCGAATTTCAGTTGAACAGCTCGTCGTCGTTCTAATCGCAGTTGAAGGATCTGCAATATGTGGAATCGACGAAGTGTTATTCCGAAGTAATGTGGCTTTTACGTTTCTGATGCATTGCAAACAACCCCGGGCAATGATTAATCTGTCGACGCAATTCTTGAGCATCAACGACAATACGCGATCTACATATCTGGAAGGATATACTTAGTTTTGCGTACGTTTCTTATTGAAATTCGATGCATTTTTCCGAAGACATCCGTTCGTTATCGTTCTCTTTTTAATTAGCTGATAATTTTCATGATTTTGTAACTTACAAATCGGTCCACTTTTTCTTTAGCGTATTGCGCGCTTTGTCACTGAATATTTTATTAACATGACGTGTGAGTTATGGTAAACGCGCCTATTGACGCCAGGCAGTTATTTTCCCGCAGCGACTTCGTTTGTTAGTATACCGCTAATATGATAATTCACTCTGATGGGAGGACTCGTTTGTTTCCTTGGACGATGAAAGGATGATTTATTAAGAAAACAAAAGGTGGAAATTCAGCTATTTTCATTTAGCATTGACAAGATAACATCTCTAACGAAAAGAACAAGATTTAGGAAAATGGTTAGCAGCTACGATATCAACAATTCTGTAAATAAGCGATTTGCACTTCAACTTCGGTTAGCAGCAATTCCCAATGAAAACAACCTTAACGGAACAAGTCTGGCGACACCACGTGTTCGCTAAGTAATCATTATGCAAAGGATTGCAAAAATGCTTCGCTCTCATTCTAACTTGCCGGAAGACGCTGTCTTATATCCTTCTCGGTCAGTGTCCTACCATCGACAAATCAGAAGACTCGTATCCAAAATACATTACGACCGAAATCGCGTGTCCTTGTCCTCCATTCATTTCATTTCAACGAAAATTAATCCGTAGAATTCGATGAAATTCGTAGCCATTCGTTCGCGCATTTACAAACGAATTTCATCCTTTAACCGTGTGACTTTGCAATCGCGAGCACGCACGACGACGCAGTGAAAGGAAAGTAAAATTGTATAGAAAAAAGATCCTAGCACAATCAACGTAATATAGTTTACACCAGTGAGTCATACGCCTAAGAACGAGTGAGTATTTGAAAGTATCAAGTATAAAAGTAACCGCACATACTGAATTGCTTACGCATAATTTTCCGTTAGCACCAGCTAGTAAAATCGGGTAAATACAAAAGCCGTGTATTTACTTGACAAATTAACGAAACGGTTGGCTCGGTGTTTACGTATTACCGGCTGAATATGGATACTATGACACAATTAAATGAATTTGCTAAACATTGAATTAAATCTGAATAATTTTTGAAAGGTGGTTGCGAACGTCATTGATGAAGTAACTGGTTCCCCACTGAACAGATTCAATCGACGATTTCATCACTGTATGCCGATCAATTAAGACATAGCTAACCTACAACATAACTTTACATAATGGATAATATAAACTCGGTGCTCCGCGTAAATTGCATCGAAAACGAGTATCAAGCCTGATCTTGCACGATTACTTTGATCCAGGTCGTTCCTCCGAGGAAATCGCTTTTCGAATTACCTCTTTCGGGCAAATTGCTCGGACTTCAATCGCGAGTTTAACGAATCCTTTCAGCTCTTCTCCTTTCTTCGAAAACTTTCACCTGTGTCGCGCCCGCGCGTTTTAATGCCTCTATTCGGCCGGGCAATCTCGCGAGCCCGAGCGCAATTAGCATTCTCATTTTATTGGCGGGATATTAGGTATAGTCACCGCACCTTTGCTGTCTGTGTTCGACTTTATGAAATTTCGCTGACACGTAATCGCCACGTAATACGCGCTCCCGTGGCCGAACCGGCGGAATTACCCCGCCGAGAAGATGGTGGCGGTGTTAGGCTACCGGTGTTAGCCGCGCGCCGTTTCGCAATCGCGATTTTTCCCGTCTACTCCGGGCCGATCGCGTCCCCGTGCAAAAACCACCCACGATCAATCACAATTCTCCTTTTTTTTCTTCCATTTGTCATCTATCATTTCTTTTATCCATCCTTTCGCGCTCCCGGTTACGTAATATTCAATCGCAACACAGCTTTTTTGCAACTCGAAAGTCATCGTCTTACTCACTGTATTTATAATTTGGATAGGATCGCAGTCGTGTGGGTCGAAAGTGTAAAATTCTCGAAGCGTGAAAATAACGAAGAGCGAGAAACGCCAAACGTAAAAGTTAGAACCTCGTCTTCAAAATCTGTGTATAATTACGAAAATAATTGAGCGATCAAGTCCGAACAAAGCTCGTTCGATTTCTTACCAGTTTGACTGGATAGTGCACTAACGATGTTCATCATTTTTTTAATGTATAACTATTTTAAACAGTGCAGAGTCAATCTTCCTGGCGGCACATTTTTCTTCGAAGCCAAAAAATTAATAAACGACTGCAACTAAAAAAAAAGTACGTTCTTAGTCTTCTAGAAAAAAATTCATGAAGAATCGATTCGATCTCAACATCTACATATTGTAAATCTCGAAACATTTAGTAGCGAAACGAAGGAGTCATTAATTAGTAACTTCTAAATTCATCTGGTCACTTCCAAGAGTGGAAAAAAACTGTTTGCAACTCGACGAGATGAAAAGATCGGCCAATGAGTAAACCATTTGGGACTTGGACGAATGGTATATTCCCCTATTAATAATGTATGGGTCCATTCGTGAAGGTACAACCGTTTGATCCACCATAGCGTATGGGAACACGTAGAAATCGACAGTAAAGTTAACAGGCCAATCGTGGGGCTAGGCGGTTTCGTAAATTTGCATTTCTCGAGGCACGATTCGTCGAATTAGTCACGGGTTTCGTCTATTTGCTTAACAAATCGCATTGTGCCGGAGATGTCAAGTACGTTTTTCACCGACGACCGAATCATCTTCAACAGTCCTCCCTCGCTGTCAATCGTCTCCTCCCATGGCTCATCGACCGCTTCTACTGCTATCAGTTTGATTGTCTATTTATTGCACCATCCTGTGCTCGAGGGCAACAGGCGGTTTATAATACAGCGACCTTGCGCTTGCAAAACTTTCGTTTCCTCATCTGCCACGAGACGAAACGGAGAACTAACAGTGACACTTGACTTCTGCCTCTCGTTGACGGACGCGTGAGTACATACCGTAACGTTTGCTGTGACATAACTCAAAAGCCATGGTTTTAGGAGGAGAAGCGCTGGAATGTTCGTAATTGTTGCCACTCGTAAACCGCACGACATTTATATAGAAAAGATAGAACAAGTATTGCACGTGTTAAATCATTTGTAGAAAAATAGAACGAGTCAGAATGTTTCGAATGGTTTTTTTCAAAGGGCTAATCTCGCATTAAAGCAGCATAAGAGTGAGCTGATCTAAGTATACAAAGCTTTACGGCTTTACCCAAGTAGTATTAGTTCTTAGCACTCGAGTGGCGACTTTACGGCACTACTAAAATTTGCTATAGCATTATTCAATATATTTTTAGCGTCATTAGATTTGATTGTATATAGTAAATTAGTAAATATTTAACTATTGAATGTGAGCTTCTAATGCAAAGGGTTAGTTATGCAATTGTCGCAAATGTGCGATGTTTACAACAGCAACATAATCCGCACGGCGTAAGACTCGTTACTTTCGTTTTCGATATAGAAACGTATTACCAAATAGCAATTAATCAATTATTCAATTACTCCGAGAATAAAATGAATTAAGAAGTATTATACAACAGTTTCTCTTGGCCGCGAAGCGACAAGTCATTGCGATAGCATAATCAAACATCTTGCAATATGACTATCCGATAGTTTATCACCGTATAACGTAGATCTTGCCTATTACTAGATTTTTACGAAAGCTATATACCGAAAAAGCTTAACCAGTTATTCAAGTTTATATCGTTATCCATATACATATATGTATATTCTACAATCTATTCTATATTAAGCTCAACCATTTATTTAAGTTTATATCGTTATACATATACATATATATATTTTTTTTATAGAGTCACTGAAACCTATTGTAGGTTTATTTCGGCTTTAACAAAGATACATTAGTTTTACAGTTTGAGTATATTTACAATATGACTAACACTAGCGATGCAGATCACAGTCGTTTAAAAATTGAATACGAATATAAAAGATAATATGAAAGAAAATATGAAAGATAAATTCACAGGCTTTGACATTTGGTTCTGCAAACATATATATATTCTACAATCTATTCTACATTAAGCTCAAACATTTATTCAAGTTTATATTGTTTTACATATATATATATATATATTCTATAATCTATTCTCTATAATATATTCTATAATCTGCACATTGCTCCTTGTATCGATCCTAATCTACTGAATCCCGATCCGGGACCACCGGCGCGCACTGCGGAAAATGGCAGCCGAGCAGGACGACTTAAAACACGAATTCATGCGATCATTATAACTAGATTGCTCATCGATAATTCTGATGAATCGAAAACAGTGTAACAATATTCTCAAAACCTCCTAACGTCTTCACAGTTTTAAACGCATGAAATCTACAGACTAATTATAACAATTTGCTGGTGCAGTATTTGCATTATAATGATTGTTAACTAAACTACGGAACGTTATACAGAATAGAGTCTTCATCAAAATCCGCAGCCCATTATCAACATCCGGCAAATTTTACGATTTAAAGAATCAAAAAAGAGTAATGTAGAAATACTATATAAATCTATATTCAACTAACTGACTCGACAGACGTTGTTCTGTACAAATTTCCTTTGTAATTGTCCCGAGTTTTTTCCCTGAAAACTTTTCCAGCACCATAACGGACAAAACAAAAAACGAATCACGTATATCCATCGTTCGAATCTTGAGTTATGGTCATGAGTTCATACAAAAATCCCATAGAAAAAAGCATTTTCATTTTTTCCTGAATTTTTCATTTTTCCGGGAAATTTTTCCAATTTTTCTTTCCCTAAAAACCTTATTCGGAGTATTACAAACATTTATTGAAAAAAAATTAGCCAAATCGAACGAACAGCATTTCATTTTACCACGTTTTTTTTATTATATAGATTGTTGCAGTGATCTCCGAAGAATTTCAAAACTGTCACAGCGTCGTTTCACCCCCCGAGTCACCAAGTTGGCGTTGCTTAGTGAAACAGTGGATTTAGTCTGCGAAAGGGTAAGTTAGCTGATCAAAGAGACCAGCATGGTGCAGAAAGGGGTGAGGATTTTCCAATCGCAAAATCATTAACAGATGTTATCCGTTGTGTAGATGAGCGGAAATCATATCGACGATCGTCGTCTAGGATCGTCTCGACGTCTGGATGGTGGGGCACTGTTCCGCGGCTCAACTTCAAAGGTACGACGACGCCGATGACGACGCAGGCCACGAGGACGGCTTGCTTTCCATTCGGATTCTGTGATTACTTCTCCTCTGCACGGCAGTCCTTTCCCGGTCGTCGTATCTCCTTGGTCGGCGCGTGCTCATGCAAATAAATTGTGACTCCCTCCGCGGTTACGGTCTGTCTGTTCGGGATCGCGGTAGGGTGATCGTCGAGAGATCCTAGGATCCGCAAGGAGAGATCATCGCGCGGCGCGGCGTTGGTTCTCGGTCCGGTTTACAACCCCGATCACCGGCAACGAACCGGCAGTGTTACTCGGTACGCGAAACCGTCAGCTTCGGACAAGTTCCAGAAGAACCGGACGACCGCAGCTTATATGCGTGAACAATCCACGTTTACACCTGGGACATGCTGTAAAGTTGTTGTTACCAGTGAGCAACGCATCTATCAGTGATCCGTCGACAGGGACGATATGATTTGCTACGCGAAGGTGTTGCTGTTGGCGGCGTTATGGGCGCAGGGTTGTCTCTCGAGCACGGCTGTCGAGATTAACCGAGAGGCAATGAAGGAGACCTTGCCCCTGTATTCGGTTCTCAGCAACCTGGAACTGTTGAACAACACGCAGTGTCAAACGGAATTGCAAGCGCTGCGTGATGCCGTGGACCACCAAGTCCTGTGGGGCATGAGACGTTAGTAGAAGAATTTTCCATTGAATAGTTTGGATTCCGGTTAACACGTTGACTGCCACGCGTGTTTACAAAAAAATCCCCGTCAGGCCACCCGTGCCACTGCAAGATGCGTGCTCTCCTATCGCATGTCTGTTTACATTTCTTTCGGTACTCTCACTCCGATACCTGCTACGATCCTCACTTATCACGTAATTACTCTGCACGAGCAGTTGTAATCTTTGCTCCCGATGAGAATTTTTGCTGTCACCCGTATTCGGCTGACATGGCAGTTAACGTGTTAATCCTCTTTTGGTGGAGCCCAAGGGCCGCGCGATGTTCCTAGAAGAATTTTCACGTTTCTCTTTCGCTCTCGTTTCTGTAGGGGTTGTGCCGTTTTCGGGCTCGTTTGATTCCGTCTAATTGGGGCATGTAATAGAGCAGGTTAATTAAACTGGAATCTGGAGGTTAGGTGTTGCACCTGACTGGAGAGCTTCGAGCTGTTGATTAACGCGGTATTTCGACGGTAACGGACGGTGAGAGGAGGGTTGGAAGTAGAAAACCGCGAGGAAACTCCGTAGCCAAACGAAACGAGACGGAATGCGCGGCCTGTTTCGTAACAGGCTCGTTTCCGTTCGCGTGTATACACAGAGACGGTTACGCCGACGGATAATTCGGGCCGATAACGCGTTCGACGCTTGTGCAACGTTCACCACGCGGGCCTGTGTGTCGCGATTACGCGACGATCCTCTCGATCCTCGGATTTTTCGAGGGGCCACGCCGCGCGGCAACCCCGACATCGATCGTCTCGCGACTTTCTTCGCGTTACACAAGAAACTAGTTTCGTAGGAAGCTCGGAAACCACTCGGAAACGCGAGGCTACGAGCCGGATCAATGCCGACTCGATTTCCCGACGTTCGATTGTGTTTGTTTCGCGATCGCCGGTGATTAGGGTTGCCACCCCCTTCAGATCTCGCGAGCGGGGTATGGCTTCTTCGGTCGCGGTGGGAAGAAGGAGGTAGAATGTGATGGAGATTAGAGAAATTTACTGGGTAGAGTAATTTCTTACTAGTTGAGGAATTAAATGATTAGGGTGGTAATCGTTCTGGTTAAAGCTAGAAAATTAGAGACGTTCTCCAAGATGAATTTTAAAAACGATTGAAAATGATAGTGTTTCGTTTGGCGGACAAGGAATGGAAGAATTAACAGAAGAGTCGAAAACGTTCCTTGTCAAACTTGATTCGATTGAATGGAACAATTAGGACAACATAACAGCAACATGTTAAAAAGTCAGGGTACGATGGTCGGGTCGAAGTATGTATGAGATTCAGTTTAATTGGCGAATAATGAGACAATTAGGAGGACAATCAGAGCACAATTCAAATTCTAGGAAAATTTCGAAAGTCAGAGACGTTCTCCGAGATAAGTTAATTCAAGAAACAACTTGAATGAGTACAAGGCACAATATTTAACACTTTACCTACCGGAAGCCTATTACATAGGATTCTCAATAATTGTGCTGTATCAAAAGAAAGCATAAAAATTTTCTTTTACATTACAATCTTAAATGAAATTATTAGATGACGTTATTGAGGACGACTTGTTAGTTGACAATGAAAATTGCTGTTACTATTGACAGTTCCATTAAAAAGTTTTTAGTCGTGTACCAGATTTTGCAAAATTATGCAATAATCACCGGTGGGTAATGTGTTAATTTAGTAGGGAAATAATGAAACCGGTCATGCAAAAATTAGAGACATCGTCAGGCTAGGATATTCACCTTATGATTTAGTACGTGGACTCACTATGAATTGTTTGTTTATGAAGTTCTGGATGTTAGTGGACATCCCGGCTCCGGATTTACTATCGGGAATAATTTCTGGCCGGGTAGTCGGATGGGTTGTATTTACATACATTACAAGAGGCACATCCCCATATCGTTGAAGCTCATGAGGAACGCGTCGCTGTATCGCGACCCTAAGACCGAGTACCCGCCGTATCCTGTGCAATACTATGTCGCGAGGTTCGTGCATAACAGCACGCAGCAGTATCATTTGGGACTTCAAGGCCAGGTATGATTAATTACTATTATTCTTGGCTTTCGTTGCATCAATAGTTTCATTTGCGAGAATAAATGTTAAAGCAAAATAATGAATTCGCGTGGAAACACAGTAATATTTGCACTTGACAATCAATCAAACAGCAAGTCACTTTTTCGAAAATATACCGAGCAACTTAGAAGTGTAATAATCAATGGAAGTTGAATGAAAATAAAGTCGGAGAAGTATAACGACAGTATGTCTGAACAGGAAAAATCAATTTCCACTGAGTTTGCATATTTTGCTTGTAAACAGTTTAGAAAGATCTGTAAAAAAAGAACAGCTTTGCACGGTGCAAAGAATCTAATGAAACCGTTAATATAAGCAACGAGACGCTTCATTTCGTATTCTCGATGCTTGTCCAGAAATGTCTCGATTTGCATAAATTTGCTTCACCGACTGGAAACGTTATTACATTTCTATCTTTTCGATTTTTCGACCGCTCCAGAATCCACAGTTATATTTCAAAAAATATTAACTCTCTCGTTTCAAGACGTTGCGATACGTTGTAATAATGAATAGAACCTGCTGTAACGTCAGATTGAACTCGCAACAAAGATTCCAACGTTTATCCGAAAAGATATGAATATTATCTCATGAATATTCCACCTCAGTTTTCTTTCGTTCCGAGAAATTCTTTACGCACCGGAAATCTATTAATAGTCCTCTGAGAGCCTGTGCTAAATTCAAAAGAATCTTCCAAAATCTTCCTAAAGACGTCAGATTTCAATCCTTCGTGACTTGCAGTTTCCGCGACATGAAACCGTGAATAAAAATTAATGGAGTCCGACTAGGACAAAATAAATATCAGATTTGAAATCACTCAAATAAATAATTCGTTGTGTAAACAATATTTCCAACATCCAACCGCCTCGACGATGAAGCGTCGTCGCCACCTCGAAACTTAAGGGGTGATCTGTATCACTCAGAATCCTGGAAAAACCTGGTATCATTGTATTTTAGGACAAAATGGTGTTGGGAATGTGTCTGCCATCATCCTGCACAGTGGACGAGTTAGAAGTAATCATAGAGAAGATCTTCCGTGATAGGACTCTCCTAATTGGGCAACTATACTCCGCAGACTTTAAGTTGGTCAAGGTCTCCGATGTGATGGATGATCACCAGTGGCTGCTGAGCGGACAGAAGATCCTAGCGATGTAGGTAGCCAAACAGAATCGATCCTCTTCCCAAGATCACCGACAACAAATCGAACCACCATTTTCGAAAAATTCGTAACTTGTTCCTCTGATCTATGGACCAAGGATTTGATTGAAGAAACATCAAATGAATTTAATCTTATTGGCACATTATTTAGAACCTGCTTAAATTATTAAGATGAGAAATCAATTTGTATGTAGCTCCGTTTTCTTGAAATTGATACCAATCATTTTTCTTTTACATAACGATCTACGATTTACTGATTTGTATGATGAATCGATAATGTCACGTTTGGCGTCGTTGAATACCCCGAATTTTCATTAATACTGATGTAATTATTATCCGCACGAACTCATTCACAACCGTGGCGGAAATTATCGCCGAGGTACTCCGAAAATATTGACATTCCGTGATTTGTTTATTCGCAGACTTTGGTTGTTGCTGTCCCTTATTGTGGTGATCATTGCCACCGTATACGACGTCATGTTTTACCAAAAACGACTGAGGAAGAAGAGGGACTTCCTCACGTTCGAAAACAATAACACTGCCGGTGAGCACGAACACGGCGATCGAATGATCGAGACTGATGGCCATCGATCACTCCGATTCCCTTGATCTTTCGTCAAAATTTAGTATACGTCGAAAAGAAATTTGGACTTGTAGACTGCGGATTTTATACATCTGCGATATTAGAGGCACAAAAATTATTTTAAAAAGTACTTCATTTTTATTTATAATTGCTGTCGCTTACGCAACTGTGATTGTAATCCATCAATGTGAAGAACATTTTAATTGAACATAGAAATCCGCAGTCTGTTTAAAGTTCAAAGCGAGACGTACAATTTTCGGATTAATTAATTAATTATGTTTATTGACAGAATTGAAGAACGACGTGGAAGCGAAGCGCGAACCGGAACCGGAAAGCGTCTCGTTGGACGAGCATAAGCCGGAATCTCTGGCAGGGAAGATTCTCATGTGCTTCTCTGCATACACGAACGGAAAACAGATTTTCACGTTGGAAACTGGAGCGGACTCGATGCCAGCAATACACGGCATCAAGTTCTTGAGCATGGTGTGGGTCATTTTCGTGCACACCGCTTACTATAGCAACAATTACATGGGTAAGGGAGATCCGTAACAATTAGCAAACTGTTTTACAACAATTTCGGACATTATTACAACATTACAATAATCGGGTAACATTCTTGAGCTGCTTCTCAATAAATTGTTCTAGTTGAAGACATTTTTTTAGTGAAATTCTACGTGTTGAAATTTTACACATTTTTATATATTCCTAAATGTTTAGTAGTATAGCGATTAGACTGCGGATTTTATGCATTTACAACAAAAACGAGTAGATTGAATTGAAAGCAGTGTAAATATTTGAAGTTAAATGGTTTTAAATGAAGTTTGCAGTCTTAGAGGTAACACGTGCCCCCTTTTTCGCAAACCTAATCGTCGCGTCGAAGGAATAATCGCCGATCTTTCCGGTTTCAGTGAATACAACGTTGGGCGCGATATTCACGGACGCATTGATTGCGCAAATAATTAGCAACGCGACCTATTCCGTGGACACGTTCCTCTGCGTAAGCGGGTTCCTGATGGGTTCCATCTATCTGAAGGTGATGCGCAAAGAGAAACCGACGTTGACAATCGGCCTAAGCATGCTGCAGCTGATTTTACAGACCGTCAAACGGTTCATTAGGTAATTGCATCTTGCGATCAAGAACCCTGGTATCATCGAAACTGAATTGTCTTTTTCAACCGTTGCCTTTTTCAGGCTCACGCCAGCGTATCTGATCGTGATATTGGTCGCAATACTAAACTACACTTATTATGAAAAGACTTCGACGTATGAGATAGCCGAGGCCCCGAGTTACTATTGTTCGAAATACTGGTGGAGGAACCTGCTCTACATCAACAACTTCTACTCGTGGGAAGAACTGGTACTGAACACATTATTTATTTAGAAATAATTTCTTTTCCATTGCAATTGTCATCGAACATCCTCTGTGAAGGTCAGGGTTATTAGAATCACTTTATTATAAACGTATCTTCGAAAAATTCCGTTTAGTTTAGATTACAATGAAAATAGTAAACGTTGCTTTTCTCACAACCTTTTTGTTCGGGCTTGTAACGAAAATTTGTGAACAGAATTAGTTGCACGGTGTGTCGTTGTTTCAGTGCCTCAGCTGGAGTTGGTACATTGGCAACGACATGCAGTACTTCATCTACGGTACCATCCTGCTGATGCTGTACACCTGGTAAGCAACCCGCTTCTTTGTCTGATCCATAGTTTCTCAAAATTGAAGAAATAGTTTATTAAAAGGGGTGCAAACAAAATATTTAAAATTGTAGACTATGATTTAACACTGGGTTTACGGATTAAAATAATGAGAATGCGTCTATCCAGATTTTTATTAATAATATATGCCCCAAAAAATATTTAAAATATTATAACAAGCGATTTTGTCGCGTTTTGTAAACGTAGTATTAAAAACGATTGGGAAAAGCTAAATCCTTGGTGAACTGTTCCAGGCGGTCTTACATCGGCTTGGGTTTGGGTGCTGTAACGTTGATCTCATGTATAGTATCGAATGGATACTTGGCGTACGATCTCGATTATGTGCCCACGTAAGTATTTCTTGAAATACTCTCTCCCAGTCCAGTAGTGTTTTCTTAGGAACAAATTCTACAATTGTCTTTCTGTTTCTCTTCAGGGTGGACGATGTGCATAGAACGTTGACAGCGTTGTACATGCGACCATGGCTCAGGATTGGACCATTCCTTGTGGGAATGGTCACCGCGACCATTATCGACAAGATGAACTACAAAATGAATCTTACAACGGTAAAAACATTTTGTTCTGCAGTCTAATAATTATTTATTACATGTGTGTTTCAAAAAATTTGTACACAATTTTAGAATGTTCCAATTGCGACTTTTACCGAACTGGTAAATGGAAATCAGTTCTACATTTCAGTACAAAAAAGTATTAAGATTTATCGAGATTGCTACATGTTAAATAATTGTCAGTATAAATTTGAACAGGGGAACGATGGTCCCGATAGTCAACTCAAGAGTCAAAGTATTCGTCAGGGTTTAAGATTAATTTAAATATTCCAGAAAGGCAAAATAATTGGCTGGAGCTTGGGCGTGATGTGCAACTGCATAATTCTCTTCGGCGGTGCGGAAAGAAATCTGCCGATGCACCTGAGTATTATCAACACCGCCATCAGCAGAACATTTTGGGGCGTTGGTATTTCGTGGCTAATAGTCGCGTGTATAACGAACAACGGAGGTAATTAAGCTCTTCTGTCTCTTAACACTAGGTTTACAAAACTGTAAAAATAACGAGAATGTTTTCAGCCATTTTTTAAAGACATACTACATAGCCAAAAGATATAAACTCGTGGAATAATTCCTCATGGATGTAATCGTAAATTACAAATATTAGAACGCGTCCCGTGAACCTAGTGCTAACAACATAACATTCTTCGATCTTCAAAATCTTCTTCTTTCTTGATCGTAGGTATCGTGAACAAGATCCTGTCGTACAAAGTATGGGTACCATTTAGCAGACTAACATTCTGCGCTTACCTCTTGAATCCATTGATCATAACATCGTTGAACTTGTACAATTATCACCCGCATTACTTTGACGTGTTGTCAACGGTCAGTAGCAACATAACCGAAGAACTGACTAATTGATCGAATTGAAAATTATAATTCATTCCACTTTCTCAGGCTAACATGGGCGTCGGAGTGTTGGTGATCACTTACACCTGCAGCGTGATGCTCTCATTGATCGCGGAGGCGCCTGCCATAAACGTGCTCAGGATTCTGTCGAATCCGAACAGAAGGATGAAATGAGTAGGTACAGATACATCCGAAATCAATGGGTTATTCCAATCGCTTCCCTATCATCGATGAAATATGTCGTTTTCGTCACAGTAGAATTACCGAACTCGTTAAAATCAGATCTTCTCTTTTACAATTCGAGAAATTATAGAACTATTTTAGTATACTTCTTCATTCAAGTACATGTTATCATAAAATTCTATGAAATCGGAATAAATCTAATCCTGTTGTTATTATAAAGGAATATACATCAGTCTCGTTTAGAGCTCGACAGTTCTAGTGTTAACGTGCGAATCCGTTCGCGAGTCGTTCGAAACCTTCTTCTTTATAATCATTTTCTCACGGAACTTTTAAACATTTTTCGATCTGAGTAAAATGAGGCAGAAACATGACATGATTCGTATTATCTATAACCAGACAGTGAATTTTATGCATTTATAACAAAAACATTAGAAGAATTTAAAAATGCTGTTATATTATTTTCAACCTATTACACATGTTGAGAAAGGAAATCAATTTCTATTTCACTCGAGTTTGTTGCAATTTAGGTGGAAAATTTTTATTTTGCATAAATCTCCGCTATCTACTAATGACTTATTGTCTCTTGTTACTTCTACTAAATTAGAGAAACAATTGAATAAGCGACCAAGATTCAAATTATGTCACAAAAACATAAAGGAAACAATTGAAAATGTTCAAAGTTCCGTCACTAAATCAATATGCGCTGGCGTAGGGATCAAGGAATAGTCCCAAGTTTTCCGATATAACAGTATCTCGTTCCGAGTAGCGAAGGCGACAGGCTGACCGGATGGTCTCTTTTTTTGCAGGAGTCGGCGCGTGTTTCCTACATTCTACGACGATTGGGAAGGAGGACAGGCCCGTAGAGAGTGGATTGCGCAACATTCGTAAACGTTCAGCGTTCTCTTTCCTTTTCATTTATCAACGAGCGTTTTGTACATAGCGATTGCGAAGTTCTTTTAGTTGAACAACGCCCGCCGTTGGCTCCGGCGAGAGAGGAGAGATGAGAAGAAGGAGAAGGAAGCGTGGAGAGGCACGTTTTACAATGAACTACAGATCGTTAAAAGAAGGACGGGCGAATTGCGTGTCACGATCCGCAACTATGAGTGAACCGGGGAATGTATCCTGACCGGCGCCGATGAAGTCAGCGATCGGTTCGCTCGGGAGGCTTGCTCGCGTCGATCCTCCTCGAGCTGTTTCTCCAGTTGCTCGCTTAAGACTAGAAGTTCCCTCGTTCGTTGGTAAACGGGATCCTTTGGAACAGTGAGAAAGAAACACGATGAAAAAACAAATTAGGAAAGAAAAGACTTAGGACGATAGTATAAAAGAATTTGACAAAGATTCGATTGTAAATAGAATAAAATGGAGCCTCTTTTAAGTTTTACGAACCTGCTGTCGCATACTAAGATTCCATCTGCAGTACACGCTCTTCCATGGTTTTATATACCTCATGCTAGCTATCGGCAGCAAGACCGATTGGTAGGTCGGTGTTGACCAGTACAGAGGGTTCTGGTACAAAGATAATTGACTGTTCGTGTACGACCAGAGCGACACCGTTTTCTGCTTAACCTGTGCCTGTACCCTCTCGCGTTCGCTGTAGACATTATACCAACGATTAGCATATCCTCCGAAAATTCGCGAATCTTATAAACTCAGTCCACACTGTCCAACTGATTCTCTTTCAAAGTTTTCTTCACCGCTTCCGAGGAAAGAAGTTCTTTACAAGGTTAACAACGATAGTGTTATAAAAGAAAAATATAGTCGTATTTGCGTGGATCAGAAAAGATTTAATCCACGGAAGAACCATTCAGGTGGACAGTAGTGGTGTTTCTTGATAAAAAAACGCGACACCTGCCTGCTGTACAAAAACGTGCCGAATCTGCAAGAGTACAGATGGTCAAGTATAGTGATAAGAAAATGTTCGTTGAACTCGAACGCGTTCGGGAACTGTCGGCTGATTTGCCACACGCAGTCCATGAACTGCAGGAACACCGGAGACCTGTCAGCGTCGCTGTGGTGCTCGTCACCATGACCGATCCTCTAAAGACAAGTTCGTCGCGATTAGAACAATCCGCGCGAAATAAACCATAGATAAATTACGTAATCGACGACTCGATGTCGCACCTGTTGAAATTTGTGGCCGAAGCTAAGCCACTCCTTTTCTATGAGAACCTCAAAACCTTTGATAGTTCTGTAATACGGATCTAACATTAACATGGCAAGAGCTGTGAGCTGCAAACATTTACAAACATTAAAGAGCACGTATATCGCAATCAGGTACAGACAACGTTTGTCGTAATTACCTGTGCGGTTCTGTCCCAGCCGTCGGAGCAGTGCACTAGCACCGAGGTCTTGTGATTATCGACTTTGTCCACTATCTTGAGCGCTCCAGCGAGCACGTGTTTGATATGTTTTAGCCAGACGGTGGATTCGATCCCAGAAAACCATCTCGCTTCATCGATCTTTGGAAAGCATAATTCTGAAAGGTAACGAATATCAATTGTAGTTGTCGTAGCACGAGCTCAGTCGAGTTATAAATGATTAAGGTGGTTGACTCGTTTCCAGGATTGCAAAGGTCCGGCATGCGCCTTCTCATTTGTCGATAACGCATAGGTGGGGTTTTTCAGTAGTCAAAAGCGCTAGATAAAAAGTCAATCTAGGCAGCGATATTTACGAGGCGTAATTTGCATTATTCGGCAGCATGTGGCTGTCGCAGCTTTATAAAAATAGCTACATGCGCAGCTGTATGCTTCCGAATAATGCAAATTACATCTCGTAAACTTTAAAATAAAACTTAAAGAAGCGCATCCCGCGCCCTTGCAGTCCTAGAAAACGAGTCTACCACCTTAATTGCACTAGCAATTCCCGCCATCCATGCCAGGCGATCATTTAGAACACGAACCGATAAAAGAACCAGCACGCAACGAGCCGAATACCTTTCACTTTTCTAAGGCTTTCCCTCATCACGTGAATATTAGGAATTTCTAAAAACACTAGCTCTGCGTTCTGATAATCATCTTCGTTCTCGTAGCCGCCACCCTTCGCCTTATTCGCTACCGCGTTCGGCATTGGTCGAGCGTCCATAATAAATAACTTGTGACTCTGCGCGTTCGCGTCCATGATTAATTGAACGTATCGCTCGTCTTCGCGACTTCTTTTCCCACCAACGCCCACCAAAGGCTGGGCGCAACGAGTTATGGTCGCTTGACTCTCCGGATTGATCCACGAGAGCACCGGAAGTCTTCCTTTGCTCCTAAATGCCGCAGACGCTTGTAGATCTTTTTCGGTCGCTGGACCGGGTACTGCCCATACAGCAGGGTAACTGTCGCATATGGAGTACGTATCATTGATCTTTGATATTTTCCACGTATCATTCTGGTTTACCCCCTGGAAATAATCTCCATTTAGTTTTTAATATTCCTCTACGCTACAGTGTTTCTTCCCGAGCATCACGAGTCTGACACGATATTGTAGGGAAGGGGTTAAAGACAAAAGGCTACGTAACGCATTTACCATCCTCTTCAATTCCGCTATAGGTTCGTAGACGTTCCAACCGTTCTCAGGGAATGTCTCAGAGTATTCGAAGGCAAACAACGGTAGCTTATGAGACAACGGGAATGAATACTGTTGGAGTTTCTCGAAAACGTCCCTCCGAGAATGGTTCTCCTGCTTGTGGGCGAATCTCAGATTTCTCATGTCCTTGCAGAACGCTTCGATTCCGTAGGAATTCTCTCTTCTGCTAGACGCTCCCCCGACCTTTTCGATTCTGCTTATCACACCCAAAGGTACTTCGACGACATATGGTGTCTCGCGATCCACACTCCGAAAATGAAGCTTGTAATTCGTGACGCTAAGGATTCCTCTGGCTGGTCCTGAATACGGGCACAGATACGTTACCTCGTGAGCTACGCCCTGCATCCTTTCTCCATTTAAAAGCGTTGGACCTGCGTCTCCGCTAGACAAATTCTGCAATGGGGAAAATCGCATGTTAACGTTCAGGTTGATCGTCTTACCCAATTTTACGGGGTGAGGCATATAAAACAGAACACCTGAATACTTTACACTTAATCTACTAGGTCTTCTGAAGGTAATTAATGTTTTCAAATGGTACTACATGTATATTATGACATTGAAGTAACCGTCAACAGTAACAATGATTATTTAGGTGTTCTGTTGCACAAGTGCATATTTTTTTAATAAAGTAAAAGTGAAGAAACGGAATATCGAAACGAAAGCATACCAAAAATGAAAATCAAGATGAATATCTGAGAAAGGAAATTCTAGAAACACAGAAAGCATTAAAATCGACAAACTGCATTGATTTTGTTCGTCTAAGAACAACTCACTTTCACTTGATTCTCTTTTCTAGCTTCTAAAGCAGAGACAATATTGTTATCTGTCGAAGTAGAGCTCGAAGAAAAACTTTTGGAATGAGATGCTTTTTCCCAGCTTTCCTAAAGAAGGTTGAATGCTTGCATAGAGTTAGATAGACGTAAAGATGTGTTAGTGAGAGGCCAGATTCGATTATATGAATATTTGTGTTACCGATTCTTGACCCATTTTGGAATTGAGCGAGCTGCTCTTACTGTCTGAGTTCAGGGAGTCTGAGCTAGCATTTTTAGAATTGTTCTGCTCCACGTTCAGGAGCTCAGCGCTTCCTCTTTTCTCCATTTTTGCGGTTCAAGTGGTTCCCTGTTCGGTCACTTTTAATAGAACGGTGCAATTCTGTAGAATTCTAATTGCTACATCTGAAAATATGGAACAATTGAAAAACTGGAAATTGGAATGTGTGGTAATTAGAATTCTAGTGGCATAGTTTCAGCGGTGCATTTTTGCCTGCACCGCTTAACCTAAAAATTCCGTAAACATTCTACACGGCATATATCGTAATTTAGATAA
Organism: Lasioglossum morio; assembly: GCA_916610235.2. Lineage (NCBI taxonomy): Eukaryota > Metazoa > Arthropoda > Insecta > Hymenoptera > Halictidae > Lasioglossum > Lasioglossum morio. The sequence continues at coordinate 4,304,681 of OU744323.1, forward strand.
TAATTTGACAAGCTGCGGTTGCAAGAATATTACGAAACGTATGAGAAACTTTTATAGAATGCATAACGCAGTTTATTAATTGCGTAGAAAGAATCTTTTTCGAAGAAATCTAGCCACGCCCAGACATATTATAAGTAACATATTTATACGCCGGAAAACAAGTAGTCTGCAACTGTGTTTTCATACGAACAATAACCCAGTACACTAACCTCGCTTATATACAATTAATTAAAATACTTGGGTAAGTTCGATTTCCATCAATGCAACTTTTCTTTGACAGCCATAGTCTGTAGCTCATTCAGTGGAAGCTCGATAGAATAAACTTGAAAAGCCAACGGAGTTCGAATTGCGTTCACCTGTAGCGCTGACGGAGATGTGCATTGTAGAACATTTAGAATGCACCTGTTCGACGAGAGTATCTCGTCGGTGACCTGTTGCCCCTATGCAATCCTTTTATCATTGTTGTTGACAAACAAATTTTCAACATTTTTTGATAATGATATTAATGAATTGCATTATGAATAAATCGTGATAAAAATATAGAGAGTATTGAAAATTACGATTCATTTTTCTTCTATTTTGTATACGTAACTAATTTGTTCTATATTTTTGAACAATTTATCTAAAATGTCACTAATTCGTTCTATTTTTATAAGATTATGAGTGGATTATGAGTGTCTGCGGCACAGACTTAGGATTTTATGAGCTCGAGCTGAATGAATATATTACCAGAGAGGAAATTAAAATGTGCATTATATTCCAAAATAAATTGTTTATTTTTGGAAATTTAGTTTCCTTCATAATATAATCATGTTTAAACCCATATTTGGTGTAGTAAACGTTCGGAAAGTACCAAATATTTTACGGGGTGTTCAAGGAACGCCATTTTATGGAGAATTTTACTTTACTGAGGCTAAAATCGCCGCGCGTGCGCCAGAAATTTTTAGCACTGGCGCGAATCAGTGTTGTGATTGAGGCCTCAATTTCTCGCGCATGCGCGACCGAAACAGTGGCGTATCTACAATGAAGCAAAAGAGCGGCCAGAGCCCTGTCGCCCTGAGGCAGTTATATTGGCGGGAGTGTACCGGTGTTATTGGCGGGACGAGTGTTCTGTCTTAAAACTTAATTGCTAACGTTTTAAGGGTAGCTTAACCCCTTGCCTTTTCAATGTATACACTAATAATTTTTTAAAAGTCTGCGTGGTGCTCTAGCTACCCGATTTCATCGAAAAGGTTACGTCACTGAGGCTGAAATTGCCGCGCATGCGCGAGAAATTGAGGCCTCAATCACAACACTGGCGCGAATGCGAACAAACCGTCCAATATGCCTTCACTGCTCACTAACATGAGAGGTCAAAGAGACATAATCCATCACAAACCTCGAGGAAGGTTCATTCTTTTTACACGTGAAGTTTACTTTTGCATTAACTAACATCGATTTATTTTATGAGTGTGCCTACTGTACCTAACAAACAATGTCTTACCAATTATTTTTTCGACTATTCAATTATCGCAGAAGTACAACATTAAGTAGAACATTACAAGTAAGTTTCGTAGAAATAATTCAGAGTATGTTTAGATAAGATTGTCCAGCGTCAGGTTAGAGTTCTCGGTTAACACTTGTATAACTGTACAACATTATGTACAATAGTGCATAATCCTAAGATCGTGTATATTATAATTTTTAATTCTTATGAGAACTGGATGTATTTTTCAAACGATCGCATAACCCATTGTTTTTATTTTATTAAGGCCTTCAAATCAAGAGGTACTACATCGGCCCTATGGTATTCTCTAAGCAAGAAGTACTACATCAGCCCACTGGTGTATTGTAATGCTTGGCATACTTTATTCGAGCCTGGTGATCAGCTGGATGATCCTTTATTGTATTATGATCTCATACAAGAACCATATGAAGACGTAAGTATTGCATTAGTATTGTTACAAGGGATTATTGATAATAGAACATTGCAACATGTTTTTAAACTTGTAGGATTCTGATGATGTACAAAATGACAGTTTTGTTAGTGACAGTATTGTTAAGAAAAGGACTAGGAAGAAGAGAAAAACAAGTAAAAAAATAAATTTCAGCAGGCGAAGAATATAAATGTTGCAGAAGTTGGTCACTGGCAAATTGTGTTGTACGTTTGTCCAATAGAAGTTCTCGCTAACATATCAAAAAATTGACTATTGCAAGTTTGCATTACATGGTAAGCTGTAGATGGCCAGAAAGAAAGAGGATGGAGTAAATACAGCACTTTCACAAATGGGTGGGTAACTTATGTTACCATCGCATGTGTTAAACATCTACATTTCTCTTGTGCCTAGTACTGGTGATTGGACCATTATCTCTCAATATGCACAGTTCCAGTATCCAAGGTAATTAGTTTGATATATATTTTGATATTATATACTGCCGCACAAAAGTATGTGGATACTTGTGGAATGTGTAATAGCAACGCCTAAAAGTTACTTAAGCATCTAAAATAGTGACTAAAATCGATTTTTATTACTTCCTTATGGAATATCTGACGTTTTCAGTGCAAAGCTACCTATGTGGAAACTTACCAATCGTTTTGTAGAGTGGAAGGAAGTGTCCCTGGATACTTTTGAGCGGTAGTGTATATTTATGCTGTATATTTATATAAATTTTGATTTTACAAATTTCACAATGCTTTTAACGTGATTGCAGATTGAATTTGTTATGGAAGTACATTCGCACAAACAAGTCTAGAAATGTGCCTGAAAAAAGTACAGATAATAGTAGTATTACAAGGTAAAGACTGGAAGTATAGTATTACTGTAATATACCCATAATTTTAGCTTATTTTTATAAGACATGACATATTAACTTAATTGTAGAAGAATTTTTAACGAGTACATCGTGTACGATAATTTTGATTTATTCATCAAAAATAATTTGTCTTCATCGACATATATTGTCCAAACTTTTTAATTTTACTGTCATATATCATTTAACACTTAATGAAATACTACTATTCGCGTCATGATATAAAATGTGAACCGTCCTGCTGTCAAAACTCAGATCCTAGCTTCCAGGATCTAAGATCAGAATTGTATGAATTTAAAATATGTATATGCGACGTCGTTTTAATGTTATAGAGGTTCATTCAATGGTCGTTTCTATATCTTTGGAAGGCTCATTTTTCATTTCCGAACAGATTGTGATTTGTGGAGAGTTTGCTTCCTCAGGAGAGCAATTTCTTTCACTCCTTGCTTTTTCTTAGCCTCGAACTCCTATATTTTTTAGTCATAAAAACTTGTAGCTGTATCTGACCGTATTCTTCTTATTTTGTGTTACAACTTTGTAACTTTCGTTTTTTACCAATGTAATCGCAGTCCATTTTCTCATAAGATACAAATTACTAAATTGTCGCAATATTTATATAAATTGTAGTCAACTATTGTTGGTTTTTTAGAAGCTAGTTCATCTTATAATAATAAAGCAGATACCTATTGAACGATATTTATATGATTGCTCTCTCCACCGACGAGATACTGTTAAAGACTACCAGCCCCCTGCTCTTTCACGGTACGGTAAGTAGGTGAAATGGGCGCGGGGATGATCTCCACGTCGTGATTTCTTTCATAATAAGATCGGGTATAAATTCCCCATCGTTGTATTTCTTCCGGTACGAATCCCACCACGGGATTAGAGGGAGACTTAGTCCACGACATCTTACACTAAACATTTGTATTGACATTGTTAAGATTATATCAATGTGTGTGAATTCACTTGCAGTTATTTCAACCACGCTATTCCTTATTCGATTTCCAGTCGTTAGTATCTTACGACGATACACCTTTACCGCTCGAGGTGTATCAGAATACAATTTATAAGTTACGAGTCGGCGGAACCACAACTCTATCCTTAAAAGTCCTTGTGTAACCGACAGTGGCTACCTGGTGGTGAAATAGACATCGGCACGTCCACTTTTCTACAATTCACCTAGGAGATACTAACAGTCTTCCGTTGATGTCGAGATGGTTGCGTGAATCTCCTCAGTAGCCTTCTGTACCGACGAGATCCACGTCGATGGTCTTCTGTTTTTGTAAGAAAACACTGGATCATTCAAGTGACACGATCTCCCATAAGGCTTTAACAGTATTTCATCGGTGCTCTTTCTTTCGGTAGCTCATCGAAATATTTGAGACCAAATCGCTCATGTTGCCTAGGATTCGTAATGACATTGCATCATGTAATTTGCATGATTTTTTACCGACACAAAATGAAATGTCTTATAATTTTAGTGTCATTTTCTACCTCATCGACATATCGACGTTCGCGGCTCCGTCGATAACATTTGGCTAACAGTTTGACCGTTCTGCCACTTCGAATGGCGGCTTTACTGACGTTTGAATACAGCAGATGATTCTTGCCGAAATTTACACGGTTCCTTATTGGAAAAGCGGTAAATTTAATTTTCTCCACATAGGCTATAAGGAAATTATTCAAATATCTACCTCATTCATTTATTTATATTTTGAAACAAACCTGTCTCTAGAAACGCCCGTAATGACAATAAGATATATTGTCCAAGCTTATTAATTAACGAGACGTTCTTGTACGACAAGAAAAGACGAATCAAACGATCCGAATAACTTTATCTTTCTGACCATTCGTTCTCGAGATATTCGCGTTCAATTCGAATTTTCTAGTTGCGTAGAACACTCGCTAGAAAATTTGATATTTTGCAATTTATACTGTACAATATAATGTATCGAGTAATTTTAAAACTTCCACGTATCCTCAAGTAAAATTTGAACAATTCTTTCAAATCCACTACCCAGAGAAACACACACAAAAAAAAAATAATGAGCAGTTTTCTACAATTTCGGATTTCCGATGTGTGTCTTTTTTCCAATGCACGACGCACTGCTCGACGAAACAATTGCATACTACTTCGCTTGGTAACGATGCCCGTTTGACTTCACAGTTTGGACATGTCGGGCGCCCGATGAAGGCGTTCAAAAATTCCCAGTAAATCACCAACAGCATTAACAATGTTTTCCCGGGCCACAAAATCCATCGTGAAAACCATTGGCCAGCGAAAATATCACGCCGGCGAAGAGAATATTAAGGTGCGTGTTCGTTTCTGTTCGCGAACAGACCTCCGAGCTGTGAACGACTCTCTCAACGATTCATTCGATTGCCACCGATCCTAATCATTTCGCAATCTAAACGATACGACTATTTGGCGAGCAGGTGACGTTGATGGGAGGCGCAGGCGAAATTGGCCGGACCCTGTCGCAGATGTTGAAACAATCTTCGAAACTGAACGTGCTCGCTTTGTACGACGCTGCATCACTGAACAAACGATTTCCGGTCAGGTTTTACTCCATTTCCGACGTCGAGCCGCCAAAACCTATCGTAAGATCTCAATTTTTCTTTAATCTCAATAAAAATCTGATTTTCCCACTTTCGTTCCGACTATCATGCCTCGGAGTGCCTTTCAAACTGGTTTATTTTCGTTCAATCAACACCCTCGACGTTGTTTTCTTTATTTCGAGTGTTTTATGTAAAATTGAAGATAGTACAGAGATATTTCCTGTACGTGATACGTACACAGCGGGTTTCACGCATTTATGATAATAAATGACCGTACGAAATATAAACCTGAAAATATTTGAGCAATTAAAAAATCTTGCTGTATCTTTTTCGGCTTATTAAAATGATTGGAATCTTGTGAAATTGATTTTCGTCTTCGAACACTTATGTCCTTTAGAATTCGTGGATGCTGACCATGTTGGAAAAATCACGGACAGCTCCCCGACGTCAGACAATGCGAGAACCTGTCGCTTATATGACCAATGGCCCGTCAAACATGCCAAAGGTACGTGTCCTGTATCCTCACCAGCTACTTCCTGTCTAGATCTTTCCTTGCAAATTTAATTTACAAATTTCTCATCGAACAGAACGAAACCGACGAACTGGTGGAGATTCTGCGTCGACTTCCGGTCGCGGAGGGCACAGTGGATCCTTTGAACAAATCGAGGGCGATCGCTTCACAGGTAGGTCGTTGCATTTTTAATCGATCGAATAGCAGTTTGAACGCCGCTCGTTCAGAAATCGTTTCGAATATGTTGCGAGGGTTGAGAATCGGTAGATCGTTCGATCGCGTTCCGTTAAGATATGGAAGAGTCGACGGCGATGGGATGAGGAGGAGGATAGGGATGCGAATCGAAGGCTGGTGGGGCGTCGTTGATACCCTATTTTCTTGTTGTTCTTGTTCGAATTCTTTCTTGTACGAATCGGAAGTAATATCGACGCTCCATCGGCCCTGGAACAAGGACTCCTGATTTTGCACACCCATCAACCTGATATCAGAATCGGGTCTCTAATTACACGAAATTTGATCAATGAAAAATGAAAGGGAAAACGAGGAGACACAAGAAGAGGATCGCATTGTGCGCTGATAATTCGATTAAAACCGGGATCGAAATAGACAACTTCTCTCCTTTCAACAAAACGAACCAATTTTGTTACAAGGACTACTACGTCGAATGTAGTCCACATTTTAATTTGAACATGAAATTTGCACACAATCTTTTAAAATATTACGTTTTATCTTCATCAATTTTTCCTGTTATAAATGAACGAAGTGAACTTGGGTTTTTTAGAAAGATTAGACGTACTTACATACCTGAATTGGAACTAATTGGAAGTTTACTGTAAATTAGAGTTATTATATAACCAATAATTATTTATATTCGATAATTGCACTGCGGATTTTTATGCAAATTGAAAATTGTCCGAGTCTATTCTAAGATATGTTTCGTTTCGACGACTTGAAAAAGTGTCGGAAATAATGTTCGCAATATCTCGGAATCGTTTGTATTTTCAATTTTGCTCATTTTCGTTGTAAACGCGCGAAAGCCACAGTCTATTTATATCCAAAAGCGTTCGCGTTCTACAGTGCATGTTTTAAACATAATCTATCCCGAAGTTTCTCTTTCGATCCCTGGTTAGAGGGTCGTAGAGAGCAGCGTATAAAATCGTCGGGCCTCGATTCGTCCTTCTGACGCATCCTGATCACGTTCGAGAGGGTCGCGCGGGTCCTTTTGAAATATCCTTTTCCCCGGAGGGATCGCAAGACGAGAGACGATGGACGGGGGCGATGAAAAGAGACAAACATGATCGACGTATCGACTTTCACTTGATTCACGAACAACGAACGAAGAAACAATCGTTGCTATGGAACAACGATCGGTGTTCTTAGTCGATGCGTCGATCCGCGTTCGAAGCGATCTGCTTCGAGGACTGAGCCTTCCGTTTCGAGTTCCTATCGTCTTCTAGCACCCCTGGCAGAAATTGTTCGATCAAAATGGTCGATAATATCATTCGAATGATCATTCGAGCGTTTATTGAATAAGGAAAACAGTTTTACTCGTATTTTGGGCAATGTTTCAGTAATCATATTGGTAGACGTTTGTTAAAACATGAAACATACTTCGTGATGTTACTAGGGAAATTGTAGAAGAATTCAATGGAGCGTGATAAATTATTAAGAGACTTTTTAATACCTTGGACAACGAAAATAATGCATTGGCTACTGTCATGAATTATTAAGACAGTTCCTAATACTATTAATTAATTTAAAAAGATAGATGCTCTAATGGAAGATTATCAGATGATCAGAGATGATAGAACTTCCCAGAAAAACGTCCACGACAGTTGAGAACTCTTGAAACTTTACCTAAAATCAGTGTCCAATTTGCTGATTCTGTACCTCGTAGAAAGATCTATTAAAACTGCATTGCTATTTTAACATCCTCTTAGTACGAGACTTTTAACTTGAATTTCGATCGTCCTAACTTCCTCTATCTTCTGTAAACAATTCGCTCATAAATAATACACGAAGATAAAATGTCCAAACACGAACCGTTTCCGACGAGAAAAATTTCCAAGAAAATAATTAACGTTGGATTTGTCGATCGAACAGTGTCTACCAGGGGCGTACCGTTTCTGTTACCTTGAGGGGGCGAAAGATATCGCACTGACCTTGAAATCGTCTCTCCGTCTGTCCTCAGGGGGACAACGCGTGCTTCGGCCACGGGATTCTTCGAGGTCCCCGGGTCCTCGGTGAGATGGGGCCCGACAAGGCCCGACAAGGTGGTCGGATCGTCACCGAGATCTCTAAGCAGGTGCCCGATCTCGTGGATCGGCTTGGCTGGGATCGCACGAAACGCGGAAATAGGCCAGCACTGCGGCAGTTATCTACGTTTACGATGTCGACTGAAAAAGCGAGTTTCGAAGACGAGCAGGAGCTTGATCCTATGGGAAACGCGGACGAAATTCCTGCGACGAAAACCGTGGATGCTTCGAGCAAAAGGAAGGTGAAGGAAAACAAGAGATCGTGCGGAACCTCTGCATCGATTGCAGAGAAGAGTTCCTTAAAGGACATCGTCAATCGAACAGAAAGAAGAAAGACTCGTCCTAGAAAGCTGAGGGAACATAAAGTATTTCTGGAAGGTTCATCGAAATCTGTCAAACGAGGCAGCAACGCGAAATCGAGAAACTGGACGATACCAGCTGCATTGTCCGATAAAAAGCCTAAGCTGTTATATGGATTGGTGCAGCAGAGACGCACCCCAATTGCCTGGTTCTTCTCCAGCCTGTTCGAGAACCAGAAGAGCGACGTGTTCAATGATTTCCAGAGTGTCAGACAGCAGAGCAGGATGAGAAAGTTTGATTCTGTTCGAGAAAGAGCGCCTTCACCGTCGATGAAGATCGCTGGAGGAGACAGACAGGAGATTTCCACTTCAATGACGAGTTCGCTGGACGAGCCTGTTGGAAAATTGGAGGTTTTGGAAGCGGAAGGGATAGTTGAGGAGGTAGAGGAGTCGAAAGAGGCGATCGATGGATCGTCGGTGCAGAATCCCGGTGAAACGAAACAGTGGGCTGTGTCGTCGTCGAGCAACGAGACGATGAGCGAGTTGAGCGAGTCTCCTCGACCGTTGACGAGAATTTCGTCCAAGCTGTGGCAGTTTTTGGAGAACTTGAAGACCGGCAGACGGAAATCGTCTTCCACGAGCAGTTTAACTTCCTACAACTTGGACTCGCTCTTCGAAGAAGCAGCGCCGATTTATAACCGCGTCGGTAGTGTTCGTTTCTTCTCGAAAAGCGATCGCTCGAAGGCTATTTTCAAGGATAAGCTGAAGAATTTCGCGACGAAGAAGAACTCTGGCCAACCTGGCATTCCTGCCAAGAAGACTGAGCAGAAGACTGAGCAGAAGAAGAATAGTTCTTGCGCGAGTGGCGACGGCGATACTTGCAAGCTACCGGAGAGGTACGGATCTCCTTGCAAGAAACTGGAGCGCGATTGTGGCACAGTGGAGGACGTCTGCAAGAAGTACAGGGACGAGAAACGCTACGGGGCTAGTTGCAAGAGTAGCCAGGATCCTTGTGCCAAAGCCAGGAAGGAGAAGGTGTATGGGAAACCTTGTAAGCAGTTTCAGGACGACTTCGGCAGCAACGATCCATTGGATAAATTCTGGAAGGACAAGGTTTATGGGCAGCGCTGCAAAAAGAAGAAATCCGACAACGTCTGTGGGAATCCGAAGTGTGGGGACACGAAGAAGGATCCTTGCGGCAAGAGCAAGTCGGACCCCTGCGGAAAAAAGAAGTCTGATCCTTGCGGTAAGAAGAAATCTGATCCTTGCGGCAAGAAGAAGCCCGATCCTTGTGGCAAGAAGAAGCCTGATCCTTGCGGTAAGAAGCCCGATCCTTGCGGCAAGAAGAAGCCTGATCCTTGCGGCAAGAAGAAGCCTGATCCTTGCGGCAAGAAGAAGCCTGATCCTTGCGGCAAGAAGAAGCCCGATCCTTGCGGCAAGAAGAAGCCAGATCCTTGTGGAAAACAGGAGTCCAGCAAGAAGGAAAAGAAGAAAGAGTGTCCACCCGTGTTCCGAGCGCCAGGATGTCCGCAGGACGAGAAAGGTGGGGGAGGAGGAAAGTGCAACGATTCGAAAAGAAAATATTCAACCGACTCAAGGATCTACACGCGCAGCAGTTTTTTCAGCAAGCAAGATGTTCTCCTCGGCTTCCCAAGGATCGTAGACAGACCCTCCATGCCCGAACTAACTTGCAGGATAGATCCTTGAAAGATCCGTCGGTTTAACTCCAGTATAGTCGATAGATAAAAGTGTGCTTGTTCGTCTTGAACAAATTAATGAGATCGATCGAATATGTTTCGTTGTGTCTGCACCTCGTTTGCGTCAATAAACGACATTGCATTCGAGTCTCGTGCGATTTATTCAATCGTGTGATTTATTCTCTGCCAGGATTTGTCTCGTTGTTGCTTATCTTAATTATTCGAATGACTTTTATTCAATGTAATACACGAATGTCCGATTGTTATGCTGCGTGTACTATGAAACTAGACAATAAAATGTATAATACTAATTAATTCATTGATTATGTTTAACCTCTTGTTTAACCGCGGCACACTGTACACGAACCAGCATAAACTCTTGACAATCTGTGTGTATCTGTTTTAAATTCCAGCTGCAGCCGACGCCAGCGTCCTCTGGGAAGCCGTGCCCGGTCGAAGTAAGTTCTAACAAAAATCGTATGTATTGTGTTTTATTCCCCTGTAACGAAATTCGAGAGACGATCTCTTAAAAATATAAAAAACAAAACGAACGTTGCTTAAACCACGAGACTCGTCGCTATGGCTCCACCTCCCTTCTGCCTCTTCCTCATCATCGAGTCGATTTCACCGCGAGTATCAAATTCGAAAGCGACCAGAAACAAACAAAATCACAGCTCAAATCAAACACAATCGAAACTATGTCGGATGATCCTCTCTCCCCGCAGAGGACCGTTCAACACGTAATCGAGGACCGAAGCAACAGGGGTCCTTTGTCGATGAGCAGGGTTTCGGATGGATTGAGGATCAATACGCGGCTCGAACGTCACGAGCCTTCGATCATCGACGAGCAAGGTCATGTCGGCTTTTGGCAGGATCCTGTCACGTTGATGCACGACAGGCTGGGCAACGACGACTATTTTCCCCAAGGCTATGAGTTCGAGGACGAGATCGGCTTTGACGTCGGCCAACTGTACATAGACTCTCCTAGAAGAGCATACAGCGAAGAGGACACGATGCCGTACGCTTCGAGATCGTCCGATCAGCACATGGACACGATATCTCCCTAATAGAAGAACGCTTTGCGTTTCGAACAATCACCAATCACCGATATACTCGAGGATCATCGCGTTGATCGTTCGTTCTGCATTCGTCTAAATTATAATATCAAGAGATTTTCATTGTTCGCGGACTACGCCTTGCGATCTCGTTGTTCTACGTCTATCGGAAGTTGATACGTCGGCGCGCAGGATGGAGGTGGGGCCAGGCGAAGGCGAAGGCGAAAGTGAGAGCGAAATCGTTGACAACACGACACACATCTTGAACAATAATAGCAGAATGTCATCCATATACTACTGATATCCAGGCGGTGAGACGGGGAGAGCTCCGATTAGGCGAGCCGGACTGCGGCGAGGAACCGCCAGGCTGGCCAAAGAAGAGCCCTTGCCACCCGCCAAAGGGCCCCTGTAAGCCCCTAGGTCCACCGGGGTATCCGCCTAAACGGAAACCGGAGAAAAAGCCGTTCTGCGTCAAGTGCCCGGCCAAGAAACCGTGCAAATCGAGAAAATGTTGTTAGGTGTTGCTCGAGAGACAGAGGGTACGTGGAGGGTAGCGGCTAGGCACCGGGATGTTCGCCACTTCTAGCGATCGCAATCTGTTCTCCATAGCTCGTGGCGCGCTCGATCATCGCCAATCATCGTCGAGCTAGAAGCCGGTACTGTCTGGGATCCTCGTTCGGCAAGTTTGCAATCGGCGGTTGGAACGGAACGCCCACGAAGCCGCTCAATCTCGGACTGGTGTGCTCGAGGAGCTTCGGTACAGGAATATCGAGGACGGACTCTACCCTCGTCTCGTTCGGCAAGGAACTGAAAACCTACGCGTCACTGCAGCAGAGGAGGTTCTCGAAGAGCAACAAGAAGGACCCTACAAACTGTCCACCGAAGTTCGCTCCGGATTCCAAAAAGTCAGGTGGTTCACAAACATGCACTCCGCGGGCTCCACCCTGTTGCCGAAAGCGGCCCAAAAATCCCAAGTGCGAAGCATGCGCGCCGCCTTGTCCACCACCGTGCCCTTGTCCTTGCCCCCCGCCACCCCCGAAGGCTCCACCACCGAAGATCTGCTACAGGAAGTGTCCACCACCTCCGAAACCTCCGAAACTGCCCAAGTGTCCCAAGATTCCGGCCCCACCGCCTCCACCACCGCTTCCTAAGATACCCAGGCCACCAAAGTGTCCGAAACACTGTCCTCCGCCCCCACCACCTCCGCTGCCAAGGTGTCCACCACCACCAACCTGTCCAGAATGCCCGCCGCAGAGGGTGTGCCCCCCACCTCCTCCCTGCGAGCCGTGCCCCTGTCCTCCTCCTTGCCCCCCACCCTGCTGTCCACCGCCTCCACCTTGCCCTATGTGTCCCCCCCCTATTCCTTGCCCTAAACCGTTGCCCTGCCCTCCTCCACTGCCCAAAGTTTGCCCTCCGTGTCCGCCTTGTGCCGAATGCCCGAAACCCCCTCCATGTCCTCCACCACCACCCTGTTGCCCTTGCCCTTGCCCGGAGCCACCTCCGCCTTGCCCTTGCCCCAAACCCTGCCCTCCTTGCCCGCAAACGCAGCCTTCCTGTCCCAAGGACGTGCCATCCTGCCCCAAATGCGAAACTGGAGGTGGGAGATCTGGAAAGGGGAACAGGAGAAACATGTCCACTTACCACGGTGGCCCCTGGCACCTGATCAAGAGGAAGCTTCACGTTCATTCGGCACTGCTGGGCAAACCTCCAAATCCCAAGAAACCAAACTGTCAAATCGTTGAGGACATCTGCAAGAAGCAAGCTGGGAAAGGGTGCTGCGCGAAGACCTGCGAGACCTGGGACGGGAAGTCTGAAGCGGGGTTCCTGAAGAGGAGCATGTCCACCTACCTTGGCTCCCATTGGCACTTGACCTCCAGAAGGCTCCACGTTCATTCGATCCTGATGGGCAAGTCCTCTAAACCTAAGCAACCTAAAAGTTGTAAGAGTACCGACGACATCTGCAAGAACCAAACCGGGAAAGGGTCCTGTGTGAAGACCTGCGACAAGAAGAGCGAATGCGATACGAAGAGACCTGTATGCGGGGATCAGAAGAAGAAGCCGAAGAAGAAGAAGAAGAAGAAGAAAGAACTCTGTCCAGATACCTGCATCCCCCGGGGCAAATGCGACCAGCCCGTTGTCAAAGCTCCGTCCAAGATGAACTACGCACCTGCCAAGTGTCCCAAACCTAAGTTCGTGCTCTTGGAACCTTGCCCGGACGTCCCCAAGGGGGAAGATGAGACCTGCAGTACTGGGTCTGGTAGCAGAACTGAAGAATTAGTCTGCACCCCACGGCCATTGCCCAAGCCACCATCCGATCCTGTGATCCTGTGTCCCTGCCCACCACCGCCTAAATTGCATCCTGGCCCCTGCCCTTGTTACGCGTTCAGCAAGGAACTCACGCAGGCCACCCCGTTGCCCCCCTGTCCACATAAAGAGAAGTATGTATGCTGCAAGGACTCGTTCTACTGCATACAGGAGCAGAAGTTATGCAAGTTGGACAAGGGCTGCGAAAAGAAGAAGAAGAAACAAGAGAAGAAGAAGAAGAAGAAGCCGTGAAGGTAAGATCCCTGTTTAATCAACGTGCTTGAGTTTGATAAAATTCTATCGTTGGAGACCGTGTTTAACCGGATCTTTTGTTTTTTATTTAGGTGAAGCAGAGTCTCGCGAAGTCTGTCAAATATCATATTCGGTCTCCGGGATCGATGCTAGCGTTAATTATTTTGATCGACTCATTCGGCTGCGCTCGGCTCTGGGATCGAAGAAGCAAAGTTCTCAAAATTGTCCACTTTGTATTTTCGATTCTTCTCGATCCTGGGATCGCTCGAGACGCGAATCGAACGAGCCGATTGCTCGTGTGCGTTCTTCGTCGCTCATCCAACGTCCAGCTCTCGTCTTAAATTCACGAATCGTGTCGAGGATGCTGGGAAAGCCTCCATTCATCTTGCAATGTTAAACGAAATCTGCACGTCTTCTGTTTCAACAATTTTCGAAATGTCGAGAGACTCTCGTCGGATGAGCGACGCACGACGCACATTTGATTTTTTGTTTTATAAGAGATGTCCAAGTCCAAATTCGAACAGACTTCGCGGAGAATTAAATGGAGGAGAGAGAACGTTCTCTCTTCCCATTTGTTCGGGCGTGGAAGATGATCACCAACCATGACGGCCTCGGGAAAAAAAAACATGCATCAGCAGCCGCAGATATTGTCCCTGTCTCGATGGAAATTCCTTGTAACCCTAAATCGCAAGGCGAGCAGTCCGCCTGGAAACAGATTTGTTCAGTACCGCGTGAATAAACTTTATTGAGCACAAAACTTTATTTAGTTCACTAGTATATTTATTAAAATTATCGAACAAAAGGAATACATTTTTATTTAACTTCTGTTCGTTACAATTATCTTGAAAAGTTTTACTTTGTATAAAGATCCACAGTCTAGACCAGATATCCATAAAATATTAAATATGTCAAATGACACATTTGAAAATTTTAAATAAAAATTACTTACCTGAGACTGCAAAAATACTTATTTCATTATACAAGTATGATCATTAGTACAACCCAGGGGTTGGCAAACTTTTTTTGGAAAGGATCAGAAATCGTGAAACGTTTAGATCTGCTGGGCCATAGAGCAACCAAATACCAGGTGTTCCAAACAATTTTTAATCGCAAGTAATATAAGTTTTTTATTTTACGTAATTTGATTTATATTTAATTTTTTCATGTAAAGAAGAACTATATTCACCTCGCGGGTCGAATTCAAAACGAAAAGGGACTAATCTATATAATAAAAATGAAATGCTGTTCGTTGGTCACATCACGTGACAACGACTGGACCGATTTTTCTAATTTTTTTCAAAAAATGTTCGAAATAGTCCGAATAAGGTTTTTAGGGAAAGAAAAATTGGAAAAAAATCAGGAAAAAATGAAAATGCTTTTTTCTATGGGATTTTTTAATGAACTCATGATCATAACTAGATTCGAACGATGGATATCCGTGATTCGTTTTTTGTTTTGTTCGTTATGGTCCTGGAAAAGTTTTCCGGAACAAAATTCGAGACAATTACAAAGGAAATTTGTACAGGACAACGTCTATCGAGTCAGCTAGTTCTACATAAAAAATAATAAATTGAAATAGGTATACGTAAAACCGCGATTGTTTTCTAATTTAATCCTGAAAAAACCGTGGTAAAATGGACTTGCCCGATTGGTGCAGCAAGGTATACGATCGGAGATCGGTGATAGGTTGCGCAAGATACGCAGTTTCGCGTGACCGATTAGAAACGCGCGATTCTCACAGGGTCGTGGTCGTTCCGAAAAGATTTGTATCGATTCTAGAAAAGTTCAGAGCCATCGCTGGCTGCCGGGGGTGTCCGGATGGAATTCCAGAAGCGGAAGAGAACGGCGACCACCGGTCGTAAACAGGAAATCGATCTGCACAGTCGGAGATATCGGTTGCATCGTTTCGTTCGGTCTGGCCCCCGCCATTCGCGGCGCTAATCATCGCAATCACCGTTGCACAAACGCGCACGATATTCTCTTTCTCGCGATCAGGATCAAGTGTATCTCCAGCACTGCTACATGTTTCCGACTACATATTTGCAATCTTAGCTTTTCATCGAGTTAACTCCGATCGTTCCTCCACTCAATTTTATATAAGCAGAGCTCGGTACTCAAATGATTCGCTTCAAATAGAATATATTGGAAATAGTAATGGCAATGATTCTCTTTAAAGGTAGAATTTCAAGATATCATTTCCATCACAGTTTTACGTACAACAATGCTTGAGAATATTCGCATTGAAATTGTTCGTTGAAATATATCATGTATTGTAAATAATATTTTTGCTGGAAGTA
This sequence comes from Lasioglossum morio, assembly GCA_916610235.2. NCBI lineage: Eukaryota > Metazoa > Arthropoda > Insecta > Hymenoptera > Halictidae > Lasioglossum > Lasioglossum morio. Next base: position 4,320,700 of record OU744323.1, read on the forward strand.
TTTAATAGAAAGAATCATTTGTTGGATAATTATCGATTCATTTACATTAGAGGCGTTCAAGTATCTATCAACTCCATGAAACTATGCAGTCTACGTACAAGGATTGCAATATTACTGTAGAGAATGTAGGTTATTAACAGACTGAAGAAATAATAATTTAATTAGATGAGAAATAGATAAAGATTTTCTTACAATTTCGAATTTAATCTACCCAATTTTACTGTAAATGCATAAAGATGCACAGTCCAGTTATTAATTCAGGATGTCTACGATACGATACGGTAGGGTTAAGAGTGCGACGTGACCAAACAATTTTTAACTCAAAATCGAGTTTATACGAGATGCAAAAAAAAATGACTTCTCGCCAGATAGAGAAACCGCTGCGTGAAATCGATTACCGAGGGAGGAATTTAAGTTCGATTAGCAGGCCCCGGGCGCCGGAAGCCGTAAATCCCGGGGTTGATTCAACGAATTTGCGAGCGTCCAATCGGGTGGGCCGTCGTGTTCGCGCACAACAGCAGCCGCGGAAGAAGGAATTGCTATTAAAAGCGGTTCGTTACAATAATATCGACATTTATATACGAGCCGGCTCCGGCCGGAGGAAACGTCGTACGGCGAGGAGGTAGAACGCGAGGGGAAGGACGAGGGTTCTTATCATTTTATTATTGGGGTGAGCAGCCCTCCGTTCCAAGAACGACGCTTTACTTTTACCTTCCATTGTCTGTCCCCTCTCGTAAAGGCTTAAGGGCCGTTTCCAAATGCTCGATTCGATTATCCTCGACGGATTTCGCTTTTTCCTCCATTCGCGACGCTTCGTTACTCTCCGAGACTGTTTTCTAATCGGCGAACCTTCGCGATTTCTAGTTCGACTCCTTAAGGTGAATTTACACCGAGACGTACATCCACGAAGAATATGAAAGATTAAAACCGGAGTACGTATTTCATTTCCATGAGTAAATCCAATTGATTATGTTGGTATGTAAATTGTTATAATAAAATTAGTAAAATAAGGCGAATTTACACCGAGACGAACATCCACGAAGAATATGTAAGATTAAAACCGGAGTAGGTATTTCATTTCCATGAGTAAATCCAATTGATTATGTTGGTATGTACATTGTTATAATAAAATTAGTAAAATAAGGCGAATTTACACCGAGACGACCATCCACGAAAAATATGTAAGATTAAAACCGGAGTAGGTATTTCATTTCCATGAGTAAATCCAATTGATTATGTTGGTATGTACATTGTTATAATAAAATTAGTAAAATAAGAATTCATTGAACACGGCCGCGACCAGCGCACATATGTGTCACAATTTTCATCGCACAAGGAGAATCAAATTAATTGTGTGAATGCATTGTTAGATATAATGTCTTGTAGAAAAGCGTTCTGCAGCTGGTTGATTTTCCGCAAAAGTGTCAGCCACGTGAACAAAGCGATGTCCACTTATGCAAATCGGAGCGTATCCTGAAAGCAAAATGTTTATCGTCGATCGCTGAGATTTTGCCGTGGTCTGGAAGGCTTCGGTGTAGGTAGCACGGTGTTCGCAGGTCGGAAGCATCGTCGATAGGGGCCCGGGTGTCGGAGCCGTGCAATTCCGGAAGATTGCGCTCGAATTTAGCCGGATCGATCCCCCCGATTGCTCGCGATTGCTGGTTTTGCCGGTGTCTGTACCGCGCGAGATATCGCGAGCATTATCACGGACGTTCACCGTGATTGGTCGGATCCGAGGGTATCCTCTCCTTTTCCTCCCTTTCGTTCGACCAATAAGTGACGTTTCCATTGGAGAAAGGGTCCGAAGGAAGGGAGCGCGAGCGACTGCTAGGGGAACTGCGAGAGTAACGGAGAGAAAGCCACGGAGTGATAGAGAGGAAGGGACGGAGCGACGAGGAACGAGTGACGAAGAGGAAGAGAGAGAGGAAGAGAATGAGAGAATGAGAGAGAGTGAAAGAGAAAGAGAGAGAGGATGAGGGAAGGGGAGAGTCGGCCGAGGAGACCAGAGGATGAGCACAGAGAAAAAGGGGGCGAGGGGAGCTGGCAGCGGGGGCGGAAGCTGTGAGAGGGCAGAAAACTCCGCGTGCGTTGAAGAGAATCGAGAGAGGGAGAGAGAGTGAGAGAGGAATAGAGAGAGAGAGAGAGAAAGAGAGAGAGAGAGAGAGGACGGGTCGAGGCTGCGGATGGAAACGAGCGGGATGGATAAACTTCGAAGCGACTGTCCCCGAGGCTGATGCATAATTCAGGAATCGTCACCGGCGAGGATATTGCCAATTTGGCGTCGATGAAAATACGATCGGATTTGTCGGCTACCCCAGAATGGGCTCGTCCGACGTACATCCAGTGAATTTAACACCTTCGCCCGACGTGTCGGCAGCGTACCGTGCGAAATTGCATCGGAGCCAATCGCCGGATCGCCTCTCTAATATCCTCCTTGCTTTCCCGCCGTTCCAACGGTTAATGGGCTCCTGTACCGACGCTTACCTAACCCCCCGTCTCCTTTCCACCGTCTTCGACTTCGAAATTTCACAGCGGGAACCGCCAATTCCACCATTTTGGTCCACAGTTCGACATTTTGGAAATTACGTGCGCTATATTTGGCAATATGTCCCGTTCGCCGCAGGGTACGTCTTTCTAAAAGCCCAGAAGGTAATCCAACGACAAAATCTTCTTAATTTTATATAATTTATTCGTGATACATACATCCACAGATTCATTGTATTTTCCTGATTAAAATGAGTCCAAACATGACACAATTCGTAGGATATTTGCTGGTTTAAATCGCGATGTAATACAACCTCGATTATTCGAACGTCCGACAGCATTCATTTTTCACAATCGTAGCCACGCCTCTTTTCGATTGAATAAAGCACGTTCGATTCGATACAAGTTCTGATTCGGTGCTGATAGAGCTTTTAGCTTCCACGTGGGTCAGATGAAAGTTCGCGGCGAGTTCGATTGAAAAAAAGGAAATGATTTTCCTGGCGCGGCCTACGCCGGTAATAGTTTGATCGGCTTTGGAATTATTATTACTTGAGCCAACTCCGCGGTATCCTTTCATCGATTTCAGATGAGCCCCTTTATGCGCATTATACCTCCATTAGAAGCGCGCGAGCCCGATAATTCTTTTCGCCTCGTACTCTCGCTCTCCGATCGGGATTTCCATTTTCGAGAAACGTCGCTTTCCAGCCTGATGCTGATCGATGGAAGATTATCGGTTTTTCATGGTTTCTCCGTGAAAATTCTGAAGGGTGTGTCGCGACGACGCAGAGGGGGTTCGTCGTTGAACGTCCGTCGATTTTCCACGGACCCCCATGCAATATTTATGACCAAACTCGGAGAGAGAGAGAGAGAGAGAGAGACACGGTGGAAAGAATACACTCGTTGACAATTGAATTAGTGATCCGGGAATTATCGGCGCCATCAATTCCCATATGAATTAAATACAGTGAACAATTCGCAAGAAAATGTGAAAAGAAGGGGTTACAAATAAAACTAGATTAGCCAATGAAATTACCAGGAAATTACTATTAATTCTTTTGCAATGAAGACCCGATTCGGATCACTGTGCGTTGATAAATTCAGAAAGATCGACGACGGCAATCGATACGGCAGAGATCTACGAAATCTACTAGCGTCACCGATAAAACAGAGACGATCGATCATTTCCAGTCTATTTTATCGACGAAGATTTATCATTTGAGATGGGATCGCGACCGAGATGGGGAGACACGATCGATCGGACGATAGGGCTGCGGAAAAAGCGCGATCGCAAATTTATTCGTCGGTGAGGGCTCGGTGACTTGGCCAGCGGGCACGAGAAGGCGGGAAGAGTCCGAGATTTATGGCAGCGGATGCGCAAATACGGTGGAACTTCCTTGTATCCGGTTTGGCGAAAACTTCCTCCATGCTCTCCCCCTTTTTTTCTTTCCCCCCCTCTCTCTCTCTCTCTTTCCACCCCCGCACGCAGGCGAACCTTCCGAATTTCCATCGGGATCAGCAAAAACCTCCGCTGTCGGGTAAACTGCCGTTTTAATTAACCAGCCGACGACGGAGCTGGCTCATCGATTAATTAATATCACCGACGGATTTTTATGCGCACTCGTGGCTCTCGCATCCGGACCACGATTTCGCTGCATAATATTTCGCAGTCCAATTAGCCAGTTTTTTTTTCCAAAAAATGTCATTTAAACGACGAGCATTGCTGACTGTAATTAACGGACTGCGGGATTTTATGCGTTTATGATAAAAACTGGTAGGTCAAATGTAAAACAGTTGAGACATTCACAGAATTTAAAAACACCGAATTATAGAATTGTATGCAATAGATTTCTTTGTATCAAGCACATACATATTACGTTAACGATCACACAAAATCTAATCGAGTTCAATCTTGTTATTTTTATAAATTACAATGTGCACTAGTCAATTTTAATGCTCGATAGGTTTAGTGCTAAGAAAAGAAATTCAGTTTATGAAACAAACTGTTCTCTATTTAGTAATTGGCAGATAGTTCAGTTAGTAGAAAGATTTACAAAAGTTCGAAGAGGAAGACAGCGGAATAACAAAGATCAAGCGCTTTTTGACTCGGTTGTTTAACGAGGCTCGAGGCAACGGGTTTCCATAACGCAATTCCAAACAGGCCGGTGCTTCCCGCTTTCGCGGAAATAATCAAGCACTCCCACGGTCCCAGGCGATTTCGCCAGGAGAGTCCGCGAATCGTGGAAACTTCTTGTCCGGTTTACACGGGAGACCCACGGAAACAACCCGGGGAATTTTGCGAGGTAGGGAAAAGCGGCGCGCGATCAGACGGGAAGGCTAAATTAGATTCCGCACTTGCCGGGGACCTTAAAAGAGGAGGTAAGCGCGGACAAACATCTTCTTTCAACGGTAGCAGCACCGACATTGCTGCCTTTCCACGGACTCCACCACGGAGAAAGGGTCTGTTAAAGCTACCTTTAACTTTCCGTAACATACGCTACATTGGATGCTGTCGGTTCATCTCGACACGAATTCGAGAATGCATTTCTGGCATCTTCAAATGGTAGAAGCAGTGAAAATTATTATTATTAACTTCCCGATTTATAGGGAAGTTATTGTAATTACCCCGAAAATCGAAAATCGAATTTTTAGCAGACCTTCACGTTTCATGGTCATTGGAGTCATTTTAGACTACTTTTATCAAAATGTCGGTATGTGTGTGTGCGCGTATGTCCGTTTCTATGGTATCAAATTTTTCGTTAACGTTTTCTGAAAAAGTAACAACGCGATCAGAATAATGAATGATGCAATCGATCTGCCCCGCTGTAACTTAGAGCTGATTCGATTTTGGTCCATTTTGGTCAAGTAGTTTTCTAGTTATTATTATTATTTATTTGAAACGGACCGAAGTCCTTTTATACAAATGTATGCAGTATTATATAATATGACAGAAAAGAATCTTAATCTTAAATCTTAATCTAAAATTCACATAATTATGGACAGCGCGAAACTAAGCAAATATAGGTACTATTAACGAATAGTACAGCGCAATTTCATTTTGAATGCCTGTAACGTGCCATTGAAAAAATCAATATTATTATAAAATGTGTGTTGAGCTAGCAATAATGCGATTTAAAGGATTTATTGCTCCACATGAGGATTTCAATTTCATTGTTTTAAATCCTGCTCTATTTCTCAAAATTGTTTGAAAGCTACGTGAATGAAAATTATTCGGCTGTTTCTGATACATTTAAAAGACTGTTCGTCTCGCCGTACAAATTCCCCGATGTCGTTCCTTATTTCTAGACTGCGAATTCTTCATTAACAAGAACCGTGTGTTTCGCTGTCGCCTCTCGTCGAATCCGAAAGTGCACTTTCCATTGAAACCTCGAAGCCAGCTCGCAGGCTTGATCCTTAATGGTCTGAGAAACTGTTCGACCTTCCTCTTCGGGGTCGATAGAACATAGTCTCGAGCCACAGCAAAGTCGACGAAACAATTCGACGAGCGATCAGGCTCGTATTTGCGCTACACTTGCGCGTTACGCGTTTCCCCATCGGCTCTCGTTTCCGTTTCGCTTGCGATCGACGTCCACCTTCCAACCCTCTTGCTCTCTCCTTCTCTCTTATTTCTCGCTTCGAAGTCACCCCTTAGTTTCTCTCCCCGACTTTCTCGATGGCACAATAACGCGTCCAGTGTTTCGGAAGTCGAGTCCTTTAAAATTTTCTTGGCGAGCGCACCCTTTCTTCGCGGCCGGGCTGCGAAGTGAACGTTTCAATCGCGAAACCGCTCCCACGAAGCCACCAGAAATCGACACTCGCATCGGCTACGTTTCGAGGGCTCGATCCCCCTCGACTTCTCGAGAGGAACAGGCTTTCGAAAGCGTCGAGGACCACCTTTCGAGGGCCTCCTTCACGGAGTAATGCGCCCCGAGGGCGATGAATCCCGGGCAGGAACGGTCACTCGATACTTTGACTCCGAAAGTTGCTCTGAGCACCTACCGAAATCGCGAGGACGTTTGTATACTCTTACGGCAACGTGGAGTCCAAGATCTCAGCTCCTTGTACCTTTCACGAATCATTTTCAGAAGCGTTAACCCCTGACTACCACATTTCTGTTTCCCTTCATGCGTTGGGGGATCTTCTCACGCTATGCACCTTTCAACGAGACTCTACTGTTTCACGTATTAGAAATAATAATGTAAACATTTAATGGAAACGTATAAACCGTCGAATTATAATTGTAATTATAATTCGTGAAATTATTGACGGTTTATATAACCTGTAAACATATAAACCGGTTAGCAGACTTGGTTATTCATTTACATAAAAAATGGTTAGGTAGATAGTAGATATTGTATTATTTTCAGTCTGTTAAAATTATTAAAATAAAAAAGACATTTCTATCTTGCTCCTACTTTAGTTTTTGCCAGTTCAATGGTTCTGCAGTTTCAACGTCTGCAATAAGGGTTAATATCTCGGTAAATCTACCCTCGAAAATCGTGTTACACTTACAGCACAGTCGAACGAAGCATCGCGTCAGGGTTAATATTAATGGCTTATTTAATCTGTGAGAGAGGAAATATCGGGACGCAATTTTCCCGGAACGGTTTCCACCCCTGTCACGATCCCTTAGACCAATCCAGCGACCCCTAAGCTAGCCCGTTGCGTCGATTAGGTGTCACCGTCGAGAATCGAGTAGCTCCCGATGATTTTGCTTCATTGGCTCGCTTTTAACCCCTTGATATTTAACCCCGTAATTAGCACGGCGACAGTTGACTCTCTCCTGGAAATCCCCAAGTGTCCTTGGTATGGCGTTCTGCCACCATTTCGTGTTTTACTCGTGTGCGGAAGATATCTGACGGGGGTGGGAGAATAGCGTTGTGAGAGAGAAAGAGAGCGAGAGAGAGAGAGAGAGGAAACAACCCTCCGTTGAGGGTTTCCGCAGTACCGTGATTTTCTGATTAGCAGCGGGTCGACTGGCTGCGGTTAACCGTTGTTAGGTTGCCGCTCGATTGGTATGCATGGGCTGGGATTCGTGCCCATGGTACAGCCCCTGAACCCCAACCAACCTTCTCTATCTCCTACGCCATGGACGCCGCAGATCGAGGACTGCTTCGTTGGTGCAGCCATCCCCTGGACCCATAGACTGCCTTTCTCCATGGTGCTCTTTTTAGTTTTCAAATCGGTCTTGCCAGTTGATGGACATCGATCCGGTAGTTCCCTCTGAAATCGGGATTATTTCCTCGGTGGGATGAGTAGACTAACGTATTAGTCCCTGATTTCCATGCGTTTACGGTGTGTTGTATGAAAAATTTATTTTTCTACGTCTTTAAGTTGTAGTCTTAAAAGTCTCAAAGTTTTTCAAGCAAACTTGTAAGTCTTAGAATTGAAGACAGGTGACAGATGATTTTGTGAGACATTGCTTAATGGCGACAGCAATTTTATCTAGTGAATTGAGATTCTTTAAGATTTTAGATGTTACTTAACCCTTATTAGCACTCGAGTGGCGCCTCTGAGGCGTCACTAATAATTGCTGTACCATTATTTAAAATATTCTTTACATTATTAGATATGTACCGAATATTGAGGCATGTTATTTTCTTTTCAAGTTTTTCAAGCAATGTAATTTAAAGATTTAAAGTTATGTTCCTTACATGTTATATACTTAATGTGTTCTACTGTACCTGCATTACTAATGTTTAAATGTAGGATGTATGTTGCTAATGTATAGCTTTATAACCCCCTATGGGGATTTCTAATTAAGCTTTCAATAATAAAAAAAAAAATTATTAGATATGTCGGTATCTAACCAATTACTAAACATTTAACTGAATGAGGTGTTATATGAATTTCATATCAGTAACATTTAAAAAATCATAGAGAATGGAAATATTCTTGGTCAGAAGAAACGTTTGATTTTTGAGTTGAAACATCTCCGAGTGCAAAGGGTTAAATGTGGTCGTATTCAATATTTCACATCATGTCAGATGACAGACTTCGTTGTTCGTAATTCGTTAGAAGAAGAAGAAGAAAGTGACCGAAGAAGTTTCTAAGGAGGTTCTCTCGAAATAACAGAGCATCAACAGAGAGGGGCCGGACGAAGAATAAAAAATTAACTGTCGACGCATTAGCATAGGCGTATTGCATCGCGATCATTAGGCGCATGCGACCGCGGCGTTTATTTGCGTATACGATCGCTTCCTTCCACGCGTGCTATTTGCCCTCCCCATGCAATTTCGAGGAACTCGCGTAACCTAAACGCGCGATTTTCCGCGGAACAATAAAGATCCTCCGTCTCGATAGCCACGCGCCTTTCTTCTTCCTCTCCCTTGCTCTCTCGGTCTCTGTCTTCCTCCAGTTTCGTTCGGTTTCATTGGCGAAGCCGACACTTCTACCCCATAGAAACGCCATACGAGTTGTGGTTGCCCCGTACTCGGCCGTTAAATACACTATCGAGAAAGATTTTCATACCGAGGGATCTCGAGTGGCTCGCTAGATTCTCGACGGCTCTCCAACATGCAACTGGTAGCGAACGATTCCGAGGCTCTTGACAGCGTTCATTGTCGACGGGGGGTCTAACAGCCAGCGATCAGCGAAAACCACAATGGGAGTCTGCTAGTCAGAGGAACGGCGTACCCCAAGCGAATATGAGAACGTGGCCATGGCAGATTCGATTAGGGTGAGGTACCTTTTCGTCTCTGTTAATCTCAACTTTATTAATTATTACTCAGTTACTATTCAAATTTACACTTTAAATTCTGAAAGCACGCCTCATAGTTTGATCGTTTTGTATGAAAATTTACAAATAATTTCTTCGAACCGTTTCTTAAACAAACAATTTTGAGAGTGCACCCTGTTACATGGTATCAGAGAATTGTCCATGCGGTGTTCTATACAACAAAATTTTGACCATGTGGTCGCTAATGACCTAGATGTTAATGCGACCACATTAAAAAAATAAACCATTAATAAATAAATAAATAACAAAATTTTGTTTGATAAATTGAAATGTTGAACAGTTTCGTAAAAAAGTAAACACTATGTTAGATTTACGATTCTTTCGTTTTCCGTCGTGACTTTGCCAATTACAGTTCAGTACAGTTCTAACCGTCTTATTGACTAGTACCATTTCACTTATTTTGATTTCATTCTGTTTTTTGTCACAATTAGTAAGTATCTATAAATACCCATTTTTCACAGCTATTAAATAGTCAGGTTAACGAATAACAAAGATTACTTTAATTTTCACAGACGCGGACTTTTCTTGATAATGGTTCAAAACTGAACCGAAACGTTGAAATTATAATACTACAAAATTGCTAATTTTTGTATCTGCGATGGAACCTGTAGCTCCGATATCATATAGTGCATATACAAAATTTACGATCGTTCAAAATGGAGAATATTACTATGTATAAGGTCGAACTTGAATTTAAAAGTGTCGAAAAGCGTGCGAGAAGAATTTGCTGAAAGAAATTGTTGCTTAGAAGAAGTCTGAGTAGAAGTTCTGTCCCTCTCGTTCGATCGGCAGAACATAATCTGTGCGATATTATCATCGGTTGAATAGCGTTGCTTGTCAGTGGCGGTTCCTCGGCGTTCATTTTTTTTACCACGGCGGGCATTTATGTGGTGGCGTGCCACTTGACAGGACGCACGGCGTCACGGGGTAATCAAAGTGCCATTATCCATGGGAAATTGTAACCACCCAATCTCTCCGACCCCTCCGCCCCTTGTCGCTGTATACACGTATTCATACGACGGGGTATATCGTACCGCGGCGACGCGTCTTCTATTTCTCTCTCGCTTTCTCCCTAGCGTCGCTCTATCCGTCTTTCTCTCTCTATTCGCTCGTTTCTCGTCCCGGTTCTCGGGGGGGTTGGTTTCGCGGCGTATCGGCCGGGGTGGTCGTTATGTAAACCCCTGCCTCTCCACCCTCTTGTAACGCGCGTTACACGGCAGAGAAGGGTCGACGAGTGGCGTGGTGTCAAAGCGGAGTCAACCGCTGAAAAATGGCAGCGACTTGTCACGAAGGATTCGACGTGCACGTAACTCTTATCGGCGACGATTCTAATTGTTCGCGCCGGCGAATTTGCCGGCCGAAGTTTGCCGGCTAATAATCAATAACTTCTAGCTCTTCATAATTCATCATGTTGCGACGGAAACGCTTTTCGCTTGCGAGCATAAGTATGCTCTAATTCGAACGATTTAGCCGCGGCTGTCATTTAGCGTAACAGCGAAAAACAAATTTTTAAAGAGTCGTTTGTCATATGTACACTGCAGATCTTTGTGCATTGATAGTGGTCGCGTATTTTTGTTTTTTTTTTTTTTTTAAATATAAGAAAACGTGTGTAGCAATCACCACTCCGTGCTTACCGTTCGAAATTTTTTTGGTTAATAAATTCAGCTCGTTCTTGACCTGATTTTTGTAATAAAATAACCTGTAAAATTGGAATTACAATGAATACTTGAAATCTGTGCTCGAATATAGAATTCACTTCTGTCATGATGATTTGGTGGTTAATTGATTGTGATTCCTTTCGGCGGGCATTGTTCCTCCGGTGAATAAATAAATGTCTCTGTAATCCGAGAATACGGATGGAATAACAGTTTTAGTAACGGACAGCCGCGTACGTGATTTCTAGGTACGAAAGAGTGGCAGCCGATTCGGCCAACCGACCGAGGAAGAATCGAGTTGCAGACTCGCGAGAAAATCCCTGGAACGTCCAGGTGACTCGTCTCTTCCGCGTTCCAAGGTAAACTCGATCATTTCCTATTCCGCACCGATTCGTACGCGGATCGAGTTCGCCTAGAGGCATCCGTGTTTTAGATCGCGCTTGCAGGCTTGTCTGCAGAGTAATTTCATTAAGAAACCAGCACTTCGCGATCGGACTAAAACGCTCAAGGGCTGGAAAAAATTTGGACTGTGTTTTAAAATCTTGTTCAAAGTGTATGAACAATTTCAAGAAGTTTTATCGAGCCGTTCTTTAACAAAGAACTCCGAAAGTAAAGTGTATGCTCGTGTAGAAAAATATTGCTGGACACGTTCAAAAAAAAAAGTTCCGAATTTATTTATTTATTATCTATTTTACATAGGGGATGTAACCTCCGGGGATGATAAACATTCGCATATACAACTACGATATTTTGTTGCACGAAACAATTGGTTTTATATTTTGAAATATTGTCCCAAATTTTCATTGGGTCATTCTATAAAAAAGAATTGGCGAACTTCCCCTTCTTTTCCATATTTTTTCTAGGCTGGTTAATGGAAGTTTGAAAAGTTTGCGCGAGCACTATCTCCGGGTAGAACAAATCCGTTTGATATTTTGAAAAAACTAAATTCGGAAATGTCCATCTCCATTTATGGAATCGAATTGCAGCAGTCGCGTTGAAAATTAGCCAGCTTAATGGGCCGACGTTTCCGCAATTTCGTCGAAGAGTTTGCCATCGGATCGCGACATTCTCGCGCAGCGTGATGTCAAAACGGCGAGCGCATGGGCGAGGAAACGCGCAACGCGTTCAGCCACGTGTCGTCACGTGTCGTTGAGTACGGTCAAACCCCGATTTACTACGGGCTGCTGTCCACGTGTCCAAATGAGCAACACTTTGAATAATACTCACGTTGCGCGCGCGCGCGCGGGCATCACGGCCAGAGAGCCGAGCAGATAGCAGGCCAACTCCGCGTCGAATCCCCGCGGGACATGGTGTCTCTATATTCTGTAATGCATAAATCAAGGACCGGCAAATAGCGTTCCTCGATCGTGTATTACCGTAACACCTCGCCGGTCCCTGTCGAATATTGGATAGACGCGGTAGAATGGAGGACAGCGAGCGAGCGATCGCGGATCACGTTGCCACCGGCAACCCCATCCTCTCATTAAATTGGAAAGTACAGTTCGATACGTCGTCATTTGCACCGCGTTCATCTCTCCTCGCGTTCGTAATCTGTTTCCGCGACGAAGGAGTCTCGCGATTTATCGGGTGCGCGCTCTCGTAGACGGATTTAACGCTGCATCTAGCATTAACCCTTTGGTTACCCTGGACGAGATATCTCGCGCCCCGATACTGTGGATTAGGTTTTAGGTAGTGATGGGCACCATCGACTGAAACTATCGACTAAATCGATAGTAGGCAACTATTATTTTCAGTCGACTGATTTTTTAAACTATCGACTAAATTCAATTAACTGAATCAGTCGCCGAGCTATTGGTTGAATTGTAACGGGCGGAAGTTTTGAATAGATTTTATAAGATTTACTATCAAATACATTCACTTATTAGCGATATCGAATAATTCGTTCAATAAACACAAATAACATTTATTATACTAGAAATATTATACAATTATTAAATAACAATACTTATATTATAAAATTTTCATCATAATCTAAAGAAAAAGTAGTATTTTATAATTATATCTGTCAATAACAGATATTTTTCTAAAAAGTACATTAACACTTTGCCTTTATATTGCATTATTATTAAAGGATAAATAATATGTGAGAGATAAGACGTATAGACGTAGGCATAGACTATAACCCGCAATCTAGACGTAACCACTAAAACAAAATTTCAGTCGACTAAAAACTATCAACTAAATATTCAATAATATGTAGCAACTAAATAGTAATTAGTTGATAGTTGAAATTAGTCGATGGTGCCCATCACTAGTTTTAGGAGCAAGGAGCAATGAAAATAAGACTTCATACTATCTATTAGAAACATACTGTATGAAGGTCCTTCTATGTATTATAATTTATAATGTTTGTGTTTTTGACTGCGAAGCGAGCGAGAGTCGGGAGAGCAGTGTCTGTGTCGAGAGATGCGAGAGAGTGAAGACGTATATTGTGAGAGTACCTAAAGTGAGAGCAAGTGAGAGAGACATATAGAGACAGAGCGTTGTGCGAGAACACGTGTCGCGAGAGAACATTATAATTAACATAACAGTGTTTATTCTGTTCAATATTCATTTACTTATTAAATACATATTAATTTCTTTGTCTAACCCACGAGATATTTATTGTGAACACCCACAGATACTTCCCGATAAACGCTCTTGACGAGATATCTCGCCGCCCCGCCTAGACACTATAGACAAATATATATATATATTTTTTTTTAATTTGGAAATCTCATATGAGATTTATTACAACATAATGCTTAGTACAGAGTATTATATAACAAAGTACAGAGTATATTGTATAGTATAACAAAAATATTATAAGCAATAGAAAAATCAAAAATACTTAAAGACGTAGGTTACATGAATTGAAAAAGGCTATTATATATAAACAAGCACTAATATTGGGTTCAGCTATTAAGCAACCTATGTCCAATGGCAATTGGAAACCTGCTCTAATAAGGTTCTGGACAAGTTTGATCCTCTGATCTTTATATAGGTTGCACTGCCATAGAACATGGTTAAGCGTTTCCTGTTCCTGGTTACATTTACAATCGGGATTATCGATAATGCCAATGCGAGCAAGTGAAGCAGCCATATGGTAATGGTCCGCCCTGCATCGATTAATAGACAAATATATTTTATAAGTAACTATATCCTGATTTGTAAAAGGGAGAAATGAATGAAATCTTTATTAATTTGTTGAAAGATTTTATTTACTTTCTACACGATAAACTTCAAAACATGGTGTTACACATAGAGGTGCGTCACACTTCTGACAAAAATACCTTGTTTCTTTGCGTACTCCGTTGTATAAGGTACAAAATGTTTACAAAAGCGTTTATCGGGAAGTATCGGGGCGCGAGATATCTCGTCCAGGGTAACCAAAGGGTTAAGGATTTCAGATTTTGTAATAGTACACTACACCTGTTACAGCCGTTCAAACGACCAGTTACCGATTTTTACAATCGTCGGAAAGTCTATGGATTTTTGAATAAACATCGAACAAAAACGTTGAAAGCTACCGTGTCGCATTAGCGAAGAAGCAGAGAAAATTCGTCGAACGTTATATATTTCTCGTTCAAAGTTAAGTTCCTCGGGACAGTGGCGTGGACAAAGCGAATTTTGACATTTCGAAAGCTGTCGCGCACAATCCTCCGGACAAAAATCGGTGACAGCCCGGTCAGAGAGGGTGCGCGTCCATTTTTCCGAGGCCTCGGACAGCTCCGGTTGTAACTCATCGGTCTCCCTGTCCCGACGATTCCGTCCGTTATTCACGTCGCGACGAATAATCGGAATCAATCCTGGCCGTTCCTCTAAATGGACGTCGACGTCGAATCGTTGGGAACGTTGGCGCACCCCTTGCCCACCCCCTCCCCCCCGCCGTGGCAACGTCTAGGGGTTGCTTTTACGGCGACGATTTTTTCTTGTTGTGTCTGCTCTCGACTGGCGGTGTCCCGAGGCAGCGGTTTTACAGTGTTTTTAAAATTAACGTCAACAACCTCGGTGACCGTCTGCGACCCTCGGGCTGGTTCTTCCTCGTGTCGTTGTGTCCGTTTTTGACGGATAAAAACGAGGCATCGCGTCGTAAACCGTCCAGCAGTTAACGCTTCACGAGCTCCGATACTTGACTGTGCTCTACGCAACCCTTTCGGATTTTCACTGACGATCTCCTCGTCCTCGACACGTAAAACCCGTCCTCTGTCGTCGGAAGGGTTCATAGACGACCATACTTAGCCGACTTATAGTCCAACGAGTCAGTAAAAGCCTTTTCACACGAAGGCAGCGTATACAACTGTACCGGATGATTCACTGGATAGTAGATGCAAAGACAATGCTGCTTTTATTTGAGTGTCGATGAAGAGACTGATATGGTTTTTCGTAACTATTGCAGCCGAGACCGCTGTGTACTACAGCGTTACTCCAGCAACGGATTTCTAGGATAAATAGCGAGGGAAATGCTGTAGTTTTGGGGGTTGATTTTCGCTAAACATGATCAGGATATTCACAATATGATTTTAAAAACTTCATAAGCATCAGATTTATTTTCTGAAATTTCAAGCAAAAAAAAAACTTCAAACGAAGATTTCTCTATGAAATATTGATTTCCGGCATATGGCCCTTGTGAGACTTTTGTTCAGCTCGACGAGTAGAATCGATTAAGCCAATAAAAATTTTTGACCTTGAAAATGACCTTGAAAATCAATTTTGCGGGGCCATGTTTATTATGCAATGTTGGCAATCTCGACGAGTTCTATCACCTCCCAAAAGGATGACCAATAATTTTTCCCCACCCTGTACAGTAAAGTTTCTATAGGAGCGACTACCTCTGGGGGATTTGGTCGCATCTATCGTACGCGTAAGCTATTCTTTTTATCTCCAAAGGGCGAGCCGGAACATAGAAAAGGACAGCGCGTATAAAGAGAGACTATTCTATACGCTATCCTTCCTTACGCCCGAAACGTTCATCGTCATTCAACCCTCATACGTCCCTCGGGGTGAAAATTCACCCATTCAATGTTTTCACATATTGTAAAATTATTCATCCTTTTATGTCTGCGTTGTGAGATGTATTTCTTAAAAATCTGGCACTATAAATGAAATATAATGTGTTGATATAATGTGTAAAATAAAAATGGGTGAATTGTTATCCTAGTCTTTTTTATGCAGCTATTTTTAAGGTGCGTATGAGGGTTAAATTCGAGTATTGGTGTTATATACATTGTCTCCCCGCGTCGCATTTGTAGTAGTATATACAGAGAACAGATTACTAAGTTGGGTGGATATTTTGGTCGCATGTATCGTGTTCGACATTGTCGCGCTTATAGAAACTTTACTGTAGTTAGAATCTGAGTGACGCCACCATGCTATAGTGTAGTCTAACTTTGTGAGAACACTATTGGTACATTCTTGTGTATTCACTACCTAGAGAATGTTCCTGTTATCAACAGAAGAGACCAGATAGTTATCACCCGACTTCGCATTGGCCACACTAACTTGACCCACATACATAAAATTCTAAAAGACCCCCTTCCTGTATGTACCCGATGTAATACACCACTATTAGTTCAGCATTCAATCCTGAAATCCCCTCTTTTTTCCTTCCAAAGAAGACGATTGGCTATCCCCAACAATTTGAGTGCTTGCTTCAATAATAGTTCGAACATAGTGTAACATGATATTTGGTCTCCTCAGGGTTTCAAATTCATTTACCAATCCTCTCTTCCTCTTTCCACTCTCACCATCGCCTTTTCAGCGAGA
The DNA here is from genome assembly GCA_916610235.2 of Lasioglossum morio. Taxonomy (NCBI): domain Eukaryota; kingdom Metazoa; phylum Arthropoda; class Insecta; order Hymenoptera; family Halictidae; genus Lasioglossum; species Lasioglossum morio. The sequence goes on from OU744323.1 coordinate 4,337,341, forward strand.
CCTACTGTGTATGGTGGGTTCCGAACCACCTTTTTGCCAACAACACGTGAAAAACACCCCGGGTGGGTCACTTTCCGGGTTTTTACCAGACGGTCACCCATCCTAGTGCCGTTCACGTTCCACATTGTTTAACTTCGGTGATCTAACGAGAACCGGCGCTTTCAACGGGACTACGGTTGTTGCCTTAGTTCGAACATAGTCCAAGTTTCAAAATTCCTAAAATCTACAAAAATTTACCACACGCTGTAATTTTGTATACATTATACTTATATAAGTACAGTATACTCATAAATGATTATTATGTTAAGTACGAAGATACAATAGTGTAATATTATGATATAATATCTGTGTGGTCGCTAATGACCTAGTTGTTGATACCACCTGTATAAATAAATAAATAAAAAAAAAGAATGTTCCTGTATATTTGTGTTAAGTGACCGCGCACTGGTGTTTTGTTTGTCCACACCAACCCGTCCGCGTCCCGATGGATCGAGCACAGTTGGATTATGCCACAAGGAAACTGTCCTGGCAGCGCATAAACCGTCTGCTAGGACAAAAGCCTCTCTATGACACGTAGAGCGCGTTCGACACGGGCTCGAAATGCTCCCCGAGGTGTGTACACTCCTCCTCCTCCTCTCGGACGCCGCGAAATTAGTGCTATCAACGATCCACGGACTCGTATCTTCCTTTTCGAGACGCGGTAATTACTCCGCGAGACCTCCGGCAAAGGTAATGTCCGCGAGGTAATGTCCGCGGACAGGTTAATGATAGACGGCCGCTGGGGAGCACGCGAGCGAATGCTGCATGCTCTGTTTCCGATTTTTTTTCAAACACCCTGTATCATTTTCTTCGACGCTAGTTGTTCCTTTGAAGATGCTAGCTCCTCTTTCTCTGGGCAATGGAAGCATGTATTTTATGGATAAGAGCTTTCGGAATTGTTTTTGAAAGAAACGAAAAGATGAAGCTCTGCTTATAATATTTTTGTTATACTATACAACATACTCTGTACTTTGTTATGTAATACTCTGTACTAAGCATTATGTTGTAATAAATCTCATATGAGATTTCCAAATAATAAAAAAAAAGATGAAGCTCTCTAACAAATAACATGTAAACATGTGGCAAATAAAATTTTTCTGCTCGAAAATACCTGGTCTACAAATGTACGATCTTGAGAATAGCTCTTTCGGAATTATTTTTTTCAGAAACGGTTCGAGGAAATTATTTCTAACTTTCCGTATATTTTCAACAACATTTTGCAACATCGCACAGTGGTCCAAAAGTCCGAAAACCGTGGCCAAAATAAGAAGGAGTACTCCAATTTAGTTCAAAATTGATATTCATAGGTTTCTCGGTTCGCTGATTATAAATCTGATGTCAAAAGTACAAAAAACAAAGTGGCGGATTCAATATGGCGGATGCGTAACGCAAAAATTTATTGGACATATAATCTTCTTAAAACGTACACTAAATAATGACAATAATATACTGCAACTAACGAATCGGGAAGTTCTTTGTGTGGCTTGTGGAGAGTCACACACAAAATAAAAAAATGCATTAATAGCTGTAGGCCCCACTAGTTTTCGAGTTAAAATTGCTCCGAGTGCAAAGGGTTAAAATCCCGGGGGTGTGTACTACGTAGAACTTCGAAAATAGGGTGCACTTTCGGAATTTTCTGGAACAAACGGGAAGAGACGAAGCTCTTCAAATGTTGTCCCATATTTTTAAGAATATTTTAACCTTATAACCCCCTATGAGGAGTTCTAATTAAGCTTTCAATAATAAAAAAAAAAATATTTTAACGTTTTAAATATCTACTAATATAAGGCTATATAGAAATGATTTTTCGAGTACTCAAAGTCCGCGTCCGGTCGAGTGTGAATATTGATCTAGCATTTTCGTATTTTTCGACGATGAGTGTGCCGTGGCGGCAGATTATAATAATCATTGTATTGTGGTTGGTGGGGTCGATATCTCGCGCGAAACTCGGACAGGAAATCACTTCTGGTGGTGGTAGCACGCGCAAGGGCGGCCAGGCTTTGAGAACAAACGCGATCGAACAGGCCTCGTTTGCCACGTGTTGTTCGACTTCCGGCGTAACGGGTGCTGTCAGACTGACGTTGATTGTCGACACAAAGCGTCGCGGTTACTTATTTTACTAATGGGCATCGCCAGCTAGGCGGACGCGTCGCGACGCCTTCTCGAGTTCTCGTTCCCGTTCGTTTATCGCGGACGATTGCGCGCCCGGCGTAATAACTTTGAAATTCATTTTTCCTCGCGTCCTCCGGTTACCGGCTATTGCGTCGTCGATTTCTAAAACTATTTTTCAAACAGGCAGTCCTCGATCGCGAAACGCCTTTCATCGGTATCGTTCTGCCCGCGAGCGGGCATGATGGATTCTCGTGAACGTCGAAGCAGATAACTCGCGACGGAAGTCCTCTAGCTGTCATTATCGTTATGGCCTCCTCTTTCAGCCACGGCGAAAACGATTACTCAAAAGCCGAACGCGTTTACGCGACCGTCGCATGCTAATCCACGATAAACTGGCGAAAAACATGTCGTTAAAAAAATACTCGGTACGCGACCAGCCATTTTTCTTCCGACGCGTCACCTCGAATGCGACTAAATTCGTATTACTTCGAGTACTGCTTTCGCATTTTCACCGGTGACTTAACACATTACCGACCGGTGATTATTGCATATTTTTGAAAAATGTATGGTACATGGGTAAATTTTCATTTAGCATTTTGTATGAACTAACTAAGTCACCCTCAATAACGTCGTCTAATAGTTTCATTTATAAATAAAAAATCGTTGAATGCTATCGGCGCTACGGTTCGATCGTTAAATACACAAAAAATAATAAATTAACTAAGCAATTTCGCTAATTTTATATAATCGACGTTTCAGTCACAATTTGGACCATTTTCAAGATTAATAAATTGCGTCTGTAAGAAAAATAAAACATTTTTAACTTGATAAAATATAATTTTCAAAAGTTGTAACTATTAAATGTTTAAATATGAAGGAGAACAATTTTTTCACAATTTTTCAACTCACTTGCTTAGGTGTGATTTAGTTTGAAATTATGAAAGTCATGAGACTCGTGAATCACTTGTGTTCGGCATGTCAGTTTTCACTATACTGATCGTTTTGCCAGAGATCTAGGTTATATAGATCCGTACACGGCGGTAAATTCGAATACACAAAATGTGTTTTTACCTTCACCCTGTGAGAATATCTTAATGGTAAATCGGAAATTTAGTAACATTCAATTGTATCTGGAATTCAATTATGTATACACATTGTATGTGTTACATATATACTTCAGTTGAACAGTAATAGAAATATTTTTTATATTGGAAAAGATTACTCCTATACCATTACTGACACAGTAATGTTGCGTAGTGTTCATATATCAGAGGCATTTCATACCTAAGATTTACGCTTTGGTGTTTAATCATATGGAAAGTTTCCAATAATAATCTTTGGTGTAAATTCTTTTCTCTGTCAACTATTTTAACATTGTTAAGTTTAGTTTCATTTATGATTGCAATGTCAAAGAAAATTTCTATGCTTTTTTTTGGTACAGCAGAATTATTGGAAATCCTATTAATAGACTTCCGATAGGTAAAGTGTTAACAGCCGCGCAAATTAAATGGGATCAGAGTAATTCATTTGGTGAAACGGAAAATGAGAAGTTCATTTGACATATTAACTTTTACGCAAGTCATTTCGTCTTTAATCAATTTTAATCATTTTAAGAAGTTCATATATCAATACCCGTAGATTCTTCTTACTGGTTTATATCAAGTACCCAGAATGAAGTTTGAGGATTCGCAGTGCACTATAACAGAGTCGCATTCCGTTGACTTACGAGGTGGAATTGAAAGTTCGAGCTCGGGTTTTAAGGTGATTGGTCGGTTCTGCTGGCAATAATATTTAATATGCGCGACGAATCGGGTCCAGCCCTCTCTAGTTTTCATTCGCGTAATCGAAGGTAGGAAAGGTCACCCCGCATTAACTTCGCGAAACTTTACGCGGAGAGCCATGAGATTCGACAGTTATTGCCAGTTTATTCTTGCGGAATGATGGCGATTTTCTCGGGGGCTCGCAATAAACGGGCGGGCAACCGTGCGATTTAGTTGCTCGATGTTTCCTTTCGTTGTTTCCTAGTGGCTTTTATCCGCAATCGAATTAGCGGCGTTTCGAGAACTTGCCTTGGCACCCGATCCCCCAGCAAATCATCGAATGTACGATTAAACTGGGAGTAGGGTGGCTTGGACGATAGGAAAGCAGAGAAATCATAAATTCAACGATTGTCTCTTAGGTAATACCTGGCTGTCCGAGTGAAATATTTTTTTTTTTTATTGAGCCACTGAAACCTATTGTATGTTTATTTCGGTTTTAACAAAGATACACTAGTTTTACAGTTTGAACTTTTTTTACAATATGACTTACATATACAGTTTTACAGTTTGAGTACATTTACAATATGACTAACCACTAGAGATGCAAATCACAATCGTTTAAAAACTGAAAGATAAATTCACAGGCTTTGACATTTGGTTCTGCAAAGAAGAGGTCCGCTTTTAGTGGCAAGAAAAACTTAATTTTACGTAATTTATTTACAAGTTTAATTCTTTGGGAGTCATATAAACAGCACTGCCATAATACATGATCCAAGTCCTCAGAGGCTGAGTTACACTTACACCTGAGATCATCGATAATATTTACACGATGCAGAGAGACAGCTAGGTTATAATGATTGGCCCTGATACGATTAACAGTGGATGTAAAGCACCTTTTAAAGGAGACATCTTGAGTAAACCAGGGAGATTGACTAGGGTTAAAGAATTTTTGAAAATAATGAGTGCCCTTGAAGGAGCCTTGCTCAGTGATTGTAGAGCGAGTGTTGAAGTTACCTTTTAGCTTGAAATGACAGGTAAAATCAGTGAAAGGAACTTGAGATATGTCCACTACATTAGCAGATGTAGCAGATTTTGCAAGGGAGTCAGCGTCTTCGTTTCCATACACACCGATGTGGGAGGGAATCCAAAAAAAATTGATAGTTTGCGAGTGATCCTGACAGAATTTCGCATATTTCTTCTTAATGTCGAAAATGAAGGGATTTGATCCAAGTGAAATACTTTCGGGAATTTTTTCTGAAGATACCAGTGTGCCATATTTTACACCTAAGAATCAAAGCAAATTACAAAGCCTGATTTCTAAAATAGTTTTTGGTCTTTCCACAATACTAAAGCTTGATAATTGTTTTTAATTTTTCTCGATCGCCATATTAGATAATAGGAATTTTTTTTTCGCGGCGCACAGGTTCGATCATTATTACTTTGTATTAGCTCTACTTGTAGCAAATATGTAAGAATTGTCATACGTGTGCTATCCAAATAGTAGAGGAAAAAGGAAAGGTGGTGTTTCGTCCTAGACCCGCTAGAGGACGATGATTTGCTACAAGTAGAGCTAATACAAAGTAATCGAACCTGTGCGCCGCGAAAAGAAAATTCCTATTAACTAAAGCTTGAACTTGAAAGAACTTGAAAGAAAAATCAGGACATTCCCGTTGGAGAAAAATGTTTAATCGTTGGGATTGACGAGTCTGGACGCGAAGTTGGTCCCGGGGCTGTTTCGAATGTATCACGGCGCGATCGCGTCTCCCAAACGGGGATAGCATGGGTATCTAGCATAGGCTCGTAGATCGCGATCGGGATCGCGAGAGCGCGAAACCCGATAGCCTGATTTCCGGAAACCGACTCTGCGGACCACACCTTACGGGAATCGTCAGAACGTGACTAGTATGGGAATGGGAACCGAGTTTGGTCAGTCATGATATTCATGGCCTGAGACCACCTCGGGGCCAACGCTGGCGACCCGATACCCCGCCAGTTATTTGATCTGAGGACGGGAGATTTGAATATTTCGGGCAAAAAAAAGAAGGGATTCATGTATATTTTATTCTCGTTTGCGCCGACGAACACAGCAGACCGGAGTAGAGCAGAAGAGAAGAGAGGAGAGGAGAAGAGAGCACACGCGTCGTAGTTGACGCGATGCTGGACCACGCGGGGATCCTGGCTTCAAAAGGATCATCGATGGACCGACTTGTGAACCCAGCAGGTGTCGCAACTCCTGGGACCGAAAGGAAACTCTGGAAATACATCCACGGCCATGAGCAGACCGGAGAATCGTCCGGCTTCGTTCATCTTCCAGAAAACACGAACACAATTTCAATTTCGACGGATGCTGAACAGCTCTGAAGAACCAGAAGCCTGTCTACACCTTACCATCTACCTTTTACGAATCCTTCACACGTAACACTTTATTCATCCAGTTGCTTGTTCCGGATAAATACTATTAAGGGGGTAGGGTACCCACGTGACATTACTAGAATCTAACCAGAATCTAACTAGATTTTGGGCCCAAAACAGGGGTTTACGCGGGGTCGTTTCACGTCCTCATATGATTATATTTTGAGCTGAGTCAGGGCTCATTCGAAAGAGGAAGGTTACATGTTCTTTTTTAGATGATGTTTATATGAAGTGATATTAGTGTCCAAAGTAGGCGAAACAAATGAAGAAAAATTCCGGAGATTCTAATGTATTTTTCGTTCACAAAAAGATTTTTCTCGCGAAAATATCGAGAAGAGCGCACTGCGTGTAACCTTCCTCTTTCGAATGAGCCCTCACTCAGCTCAAAATATAATCATATGAGGACGTGAAACGACCCCGCGTAAACCCCTGTTTTGGGCCAAAATCTAGTTAGATTCTGGTTAGATTCTAGTAATGTCACGTGGGTACCCTACCCCTTTAACCCTTTGCACTCGGAGCTATTTTAACTGGAAAATTAATCATTTCTTCCGATCGAGAATATTTCCATACCTTATGATTTTTGCAATTTTATGGATATCAAATTGGTACATTACCTTATACAGTACCTAAATGTTTAGTAATTGATTAGATACCGATATATTTAATAATTTAAACAATATTTTGAAGAATGGTACAGCAATTTTTAGTGGTGCCTCAAAGGAGACAGCCGAGTGCTAAGGGTTAATATCATTTAATATGACAAATTGAATTTTAACACTTTACCGACCGGAAGCCTATTAACCCTTTGTACTCGGAGCTATTTTAACTGGAAAATTAAACATTTCTTCCGTTCTAGAATATTTCCATACCTTATGATTTTTGCAATTTTATGGATATGAAATTGGTACATTACCTTATACAGTACCTAAATGTTTAGTAATTGATTAGATACCGATAAATTTAATAATGTAAACAATATTTTGAAGAATGGTACAGCAATTTTTAGTGGTGCCTCAGAGGAGACAGCCGAGTGCTAAGGGTTAATATCATTTAATATGACAAATTGAATTTTAACACTTTACCGACCCGAAGCCTATTAACCCTTTGCACTCCGAGCTATTTTAACTGGAAAATTAAACATTTCTTGCGATCTAGAATATTTCCATAGCTTATGATTTTTGCAATTTTATGGATATGAAATTGATACATTACCTTATACAGTACCTAAATGTTTAGTAATTGATTAGATACCGATATATTTAATAATGTAAGCAATATTTTGAAGAATGGTACAGCAATTTTTAGTGGTGCCTCAGAGGTTCCAGCCGAGTGCTAAGGGTTAATATCACTAATATTTTATTTACAGTATTAATAATTGTACTGCTCATCTAAATACAAAAGCACGTTAATAGGTCCAAGTACCCCAGCGAGCTGGGCCTGAAGAATCTCCAGTCGTCAAATTCAATTGGTTCTGGCTAGAGGCGCGAACGCCATAATTTCGTCTAGCTGTTTCTGCAGGAGTTTCGATTGCTGGACCACGCGCATCGACCACCAAAGTGGATCTTCTTCATCCTAAAACCGGCGTTTGCGGTCGGTCGGACGTCTTTCTCGGGGGTATCCGTAAATTCGCGAAACCATAACCGCCTTTCGAACGCGAGAAAGGGGATTCAGGGTGTTACGAAGCAGTTGTGAAAGGCCGGCGCTAATCCAAACGCAAAATCGTGAAACCGCGGACAGGACGCGATGATAACGGCGCTATGATCACTATTACGCGTGGTCCACTTCTCCATATGTTGCGGGGACGCATTATCCGCATTATAAGTATTATGCACGCGCGTGCACCTTCGCGCGCCGCAAGATTCCGTGATCTCGGCGGCCAGCTGGCACCCTGCGCACGCCTAACCGATGCACACATCTACTATACTAGGTTGGCCCCGGGCGTCATTTACCGGCGGTGGCGCTGTTCTTCGGATTTCCTCCCGGACAGAAGATCGCAAAAAGGAACGCCGTCGCAAAAAAAAACACCGAACGGACAGGAACACGAATAGGAGACTTCCGAGACACATGACGGACGCGAGCAACCGCAAACACGAGATTCTGGTCGCAACTGTTTCTCGGAGGTCGCACGCGATCTGCAGACCTTTCAAAGGGTTCCACCGGCGATCCAAATGCTCAATCTCGGTCGCAACGAGAAATCCTCGCGTATGAAACCCTTCCGCGCTAATTCGCTAATTTGTATTTTCCCGTAAGAATCGTTGCAGGTTTTACTCGCCGACAAAACTTCTGATTCGTCGCCGGAACGTTGCTCGAAACTAGAGACCACGGTATTGGACGTGTCCACGTGTACTAATATATATATCTGTATCTTAATCCGTGTATTTCTTTATACACGGATACACGTGTACTGAAGTAAACGTGTACACGCGTATCGAAATACACAGATAATACACGGGTATCCGTTATTTTCATTACACGTGTATTATCTGTGTATAAAGGTACACGTGCGTCGATGCAAACATTTTAGTTTTTCTTCATCAAAATAAACAATTAATTGATTAAGGTTTATTCACAGAAATTAAGATGTTTGGTAATTTTCGAAACCTCTCATGTTAACTCTTGTATATTTCAATGTACTATCCGTGTATTCGTGTACTTGAATACACGGGCACAGGTGTATCGAGCTACACGGATAATATACGGGTATCCGTTATTTTCATTAAACGTGTATTATCTGTGTATAAAGGTACACGTGCGTCGATGCAAACATTTTGGTTTTTCTTCATCAAAATAAACAGTTAATTGATTAAGGTTTATTCACAGAAATTATGATGTTTGGTAATTTTCGAAACCTCTCATGTTAACTCTTGTATATTTCAATGTACTATCCGTGTATTCGTGTACTTGAATACACGGGCACAGGTGTATCGAGCTACACGGATAGTATACGGGTATCCGTTATTTTCATTACACGTGTATTATCTGTGTATAAAGGTACACGTGTGTCGATGCAAACATTTTGGTTTTTCTTCATCAAAACAAACAGTTAATTGATTAAGGTTTATTCACAGAAATTATGATGTTTGGTAATTTTCGAAACCTCTCATGTTAACTCTTGTATATTTCAATGTACTATCCGTGTATCCGTGTACTTGAATACACGGGCACACGTGTATCAAAATACACGGATAATACACATGTCTCCGTATATTCAAGTTCATAGTTATACGCGTATTATCCGTATATTTTGATATACGTGAACACGTGTACTTCAGTGCACGTTTATTCGTGTATTAACACTTTACCGACCGGAAGCCTATTAATAAAATTTTCAATAATTCTTCTGTACCAAAAAAAAGCATAGAAATTTTCTATGACATTGCAAACTTAAATGAAACTATTAGACGACGTTATTGAGGGTGACTTAGTTAGTTCATACTAAATGCTAAATGAAAATTTAGCCATGTACCATACATTTTTCAAAAATATGCAATAATCACCGGTCGGTAATGTGTTAAATAGTATCCGGACTTCTGTACGGATATATTAATTACACGTGTTCTCGTGTATTTTCAATACACGTGAAATGGGTATCTCTACTAGAAACGTGCGAAAAGTGTCAAAGAGCTGCATCGATTCGTTCGTCTAAAAACGATTTTGAACGATCATTCTGTCCGCAGAGTTCGAAGATTCGTGCAGACGAATCTGCAACAAGATCGAGACGCGGGTCGAAAAATCGGCAATTTCGCGCGAACATCGTGCCGCGTCGTGTTCGCTAAAGCGTCACGCGATTCCACGGTGCAAATTGCTCGGGCCCGGTGCTTTCTTCCCGAAAGCAAATAGTTTCACACTCGACGGACACTCGAACTCTGTTGACTGCAATTTCACGGTCACGCAGAGAGTCTGCCCGGAAGGCATCGATGAAAGACTGTTATGATAGTTCTCGGTTCTTGTTAGTTTTCTGCGGACTGTATCTCCCGGCCTGGAGGCGACTGCGACACGCTAGCATCATTGTTCACTGCGAAAATCATGGCGACCTAGGAATTCTAGCTGCCGAAACGAGCGACCGTGCGCTGTTGTTTCGTTCCTCTAATGAGTCGATTATTCGGACACGCGATACCGCGTGGAATGTCAGTTTAGGATGATAATGAGTTCGAAATTCGCTGTTCGTAGAATCGTTAAAATCTAGCTCGAGTCTCCGAGCTGTCGCTTGACGGATGCTATTAACAGTTAACGTTCCGTACGACCCACGGAAATTGCATGTAGGCTTCTGCTGTAGATTGGAGCGAATATACACCGAAAATATTGAGCTGTTTCAACACATTTATTTCGAAAAAGATACCTTAAAAAATGAGGTAGCACTTTGAAACATAAGCTACATGAAAGATCTTTATGTGAGAAATTGAACAGCTCCTCTGGAAAAAATCCTAAAGATTATTTTAACCCTCATCCGTCCCTCGTGTTAATTTGACACAGTTTTTCCGAAATGAGCTATACTGTTCTGTTATTTTTCGGTAAATTTACCCGAATCTTTGTGTGACATTTATTTTTTTAATGCAGAACACATATCGAAACACCTGAGATGTAAATGTTAACTCAATAATTTGACTAAAGAAACATTGAAATTTTTTTATTTTGGATCATTGTCAATTTCACACCGAGGGACAGATTCAGTTCGCGAAATGAGGGACGGATGAGGGTTAAAAAATTGGCAGTGAAAAACAGTATTCCTACTGAAGATTTGACGATTCTAGGAGAATATATTCGGGGCTGTACCGGTGAAACGTTTTTAACCTCGATCCCAGTTCCGGGGCCGCAATCTCGTGCAATTTAACGCGACGCGGCTTGGACGTAGTTGAAATGCATCGCGCGGAGTGCATCCGCGCTCAAAGCGACTCGATAGCAACCGCTCCGGGGCTTCTGCGAGACCAGCGAAGCGCGCTGATTGTTCCTAGTCGCGATTTTAATGCCGTCGAAGCCTCAGACGGGCGAATTATGATTCAAAGCGGGCTGCGCCTTCCGCGACAGCCAATTCGGCTTTTTCGCGGCCGCCTCTCGCTGTTTTGTATGCGGCGGGCCGCGTCCGGGGCCTCCTCCCGTGATTGGCGCGGCTTCCTCGCAGACTTTACCACCGTCGAAACTATTATTCGCCAATGCGAAAAGTTCGCGACACCTCTAGTCAGTTCGCCATAGGCCCCTTTCCGCTGACAGCTTTCCCAATTTTCGTGGAGGCGAGGGGTACGCTGGAGAACGCTTTTTTAAGTTATTTCAACTTGAATTGGTCAATTTTCAACGACCGTGCCCCGTAAAGATTGCTTAAGGGTAGGGTACCCACGTGACATTACTAGAATCTAACCAGAATCTAACTAGATTTTTTTAGAAGCTGTGGCCTTAAAGTATAAGTTTCTTTTTCTTTTTTTTTCTTTTTTTTTACTCTTCTCTCTCTGTTCATATACTGTTCCTTTTAATCATAATGTTAATATTATAATATCTGTATTTCTACAAGAAACCTATTCTGTTTTGCAATATTCATACTCTGTATTATACGTAGTGTATTTCTGTTTTGTAACTATGTTGTAATAAATCTCATATGAGATTTTCTATAATAAAAAAAAAAATCTAACTAGATTTTGGCCCAAAACAGGGGTTTACGCGGGGTCGTTTCACGTCCTCATATGATTATATTTTGAGCTGAGTGAGGGCTCATTCGAAAGAGGAAGGTTACACGCAGTGCGCTCTTATCGATATTTTCGCGAGAAAAATCTTTTTGTGAACGAAAAATACATTAGAATCTCCGGAATTTTTCTTCATTTGTTTCGCCTACTTTGGACACTAATAGCACTTCATATAAACATCATCTAAAAAAAACATGAGAAGAGCGCACTGTATAATCATATGAGGATGTGAAACGACACCGCGTAAACCCCTGTTTTGGGCCCAAAATCTAGTTAGATTCTAGTAATGTCACGTGGATACCCTACCCCCTTAAAGTCAGGTATAGTGTGCATGAAATTTGTTAGAGTTAGTTGTTCAGGATATCCAGCCGGGATCAGAATCTGTCTTTATTTAATCAACACAGACTTTAATTTATGCACACTGCTTTATTATATGTATTACACACGTGATTCTCCATAGAGAGTGAAAAAAAACGGAGTGATCAAAGTAAAGAAGAGCAGAGGGATCGCAGGTCGCTTAGTGGACGCGGTGAATTTAAAAATTAGAATTTATTTCTAATAAAATTCAAATATGAGAAACATATAAATGTAATATTACTGGTACGTTATTTACAGCCTCTTATTTATAGCTCCCTTTTCTTCAGACAATTTCTATTTTGCAGAAAGATCCGCAGTGCGTTGATCACGCTTCAATCTCTTCATTTTGTTCTCGACACGGAATATTCTAAAACATCTGACATAGCTGAGAGATTAAAATTAATTATGGTATAACGTGCAATTGGGGAGAGTTCGAGCTATAATTTCGCTTATTTGTAATTTTTGTTTCCGGACAAAAACCGTTTAGTTATATTCTCGTTTCTAATGAATGATTATATATTATAGTTTAATCGTCTACAGTTGAAAACAGTATCACCAGAATTGAGCCCTAACCATTCGTAGGATGGATCTCGTTGTCGACTTGTTTCCGAAACGAGCCGAGGACAGGGGTGGGTCCAGGGAATGAATTTGCTCGTCGAATCCATCGGGAATGGAAATTCCGAGCGGTCGTTGATTCGACGCGGCTATGGCCGGGATTTGCATAGTCGAACGGGTGGTTTCACCCCTGTCTGCCCACGGATATTCGCGTCGTAATCGAACACGCCGCCAAAGCGACATCGATCCTCGAACCTTCCGCGTTCTTTCGGGACGATTTCTTTTAGAAAGGCGCGCGAAAGGGTGAAGAAAGCCAAGGTGAACGAGGATCGCGAAATCGTCGGATCACGCTAATCTACGATCGTTCGATCCATTGTCATCCGCGGGTAATTCGTTTCCGCGAAACGCGGCCTCTTCGGGGAATCCAATAACCGAAGATAAATAGCGTGAAAGCATCGCTCGAGTATAGTCGACAATTTGTTGTTAGATTATGGCTATCTATTTTATTCAAGTTTACTCGTAGACTTGTGTAAAGTGGATCGAAGCAGAAGTTTGTTCCTTACGCGAGCTGTTATTAAGGCCACAATTTTTAATTAGACTCCTTACCGACAAGTCACGAATTGTAGTCATTTGAAAACGATGGTAAGGATAATATTTAAGAGAGATACCTTGTATAATATTTCTTGTTCAAATAGAACCACAATTAACGGGATTATCAAAGGATTACGAAAATAGAAATATCGTGGAAAGAGGATGTTCACGCTTTATTACACTCGTGTGTCAACGGCTAACAACCAACAGCTACTGAGACGCGTCTCGGACGCCTCGATCGTTCAAGGAACACGCAATTTAACATTTCTTTTTGTAATTTAAGTAACTGCAAAACGTACTGACAACGCCTGGCCGTTGAAACCTGCGACAGCCGAACTATACATCGCCTTATAGTCGCAGCAATTCTGCAGATCCGTGGTCACGAGCGACTGGGGCACAATAAAGATGTTATCAGAAAACGACTTACCGTTTTCGTTGTCCAGATGTAATTCGGTCGGCGGGTCAGGCGATCGCACGGGCGTCCTTAGATCCTCGATAGTCCTTGACATTTCGCGTGCACCTACACGCTAACAGCAATACCACGGTATCACCTCGATGTACGTGAAGGAGATGTGCACGATATTTTTTTTTTTATTTTGGAAATCTCATATGAGATTTATTGCAACATAATGCTTAGTACAGAGTATTACATAACAAAGTACAGAGTATATAGTATAGTATAACAAAAATATTATGAGCAATAGAAAAATCAAAAATACTGTTAGACACATTATGTAATCGTGTGACACGAACGTAACGGTTGATACGGAACTCTCGATGAGCAAGAATTGTTTTGTTTGGTAGACACCTTGTACGTTTGCCGTTAGAGACGTTTTAAAATGTAAGCAAATGGACACGTTTGGGAGCCGTACAGGTAACTTGTAAGGTCATCTCGTGATCGACGTGTGCTCGTGCGTTACCGCAGAGGACACACTCGATTATCAGACGTAGATCGAATAGCACGCGTTAGGTCGAGCGAGGCATACTCTGGAGCTTCCGATCATTTGCGAATCCGTGCGTTTAGTGTCACATTTTGTTATTTTTTTTGTAATTTGGGTTATTAGTGTATTCGGGTTTTAATTTGTTATCGTGCGAGCGAGAAGTTCGGTGTGTTCATTATATTTGTTTATTGGGAATATAGCTTTACTGTTCGATCAAACGTTTTACTCAAGATCTCAGCTTATTATCCTGCTACCGTCCATTCTATCGAATCTCCCACAAAGAGAAGCCATTTTTGAGCAATCCTCAACCACCTTGCAAACTCATTCAAGTTCAGTGATTTCCTCTAATTTCTCGCGAGGCTCTAGGTTGAACAAATACTTAAGACCACGTAGGTTACATGAATTTAAAAAGGCTATTATATATAAACAAGCACTAATATTGGGTTCAGCTATTAAGCAACCTATGTCCAATGGCAATGGGAAGCCTGCTCTAATAAGGTTCTGGACAAGTTTGATCCTCTGTTCATTATATAGGTTGCACTGCCAAAGAACATGGTTAAGCGTTTCCTGTTCCTGGTTACATTTACAAATGGGATTATCGATAATGCCAATGCGAGCAAGTGAAGATGTGCACGATATTTGTGAACAATTTTTCTCCGCTACGAATCATTAAAATGCGAATGAAGCGACTCCAAGAAAGTTCTGATTTTTCTCGAGCAAACTACAACTTACCACACACTGACCAGTAAGTATTTTCAACGATTTCGTTACATTTGGAGGAGCGCAATTTCCTTCTGACGCCGGGAAGGCGTCGAAACTCCGTTCCGCGTTTTCCAGCAGCAGCGGCGCGATTTCCGCTTGGGTTTCCAATATCCGTTGAGCAATCTCCTGGCGAACAGATCGGCGAGCATCGAATCGAATTAGTATTCGGATATCCAGACAATCTCGGCTGTAGACTATGCATAGAAACCGGCGTAGAGTTGTGCCGCGCCGGCTGGCGTTTGCCTCGTATTTGTACTACCGGTGTGCGGTGTCCAGTTCAATATCGGCCAGTCACGCGAAATCAAACCACCGTAACTACGAGAACCGGTACACACTATGCCGCACCACCTGCCCAGGTAATAACCGCGATAACGCACGCCCCGAAATCTTATTAATTTTAATGCCGGCCGAGTCCTTCCGAAACGAACGCACCGAAACCGATACCATTACTATCCACGTTTATCCTCCAAACTTCTTTTTTGTCGACCGGCTCATTACTGTTTTGATAATTCACGTGACTCCGAGTGATAAACGAGCAGAGCATGACGAGAACGAAGTCTAGATGATCATTCTACTGTGTTTTACAATCAAATTTCCAAAAACCCACCTATAAAACAATGTTTTACTTTCACCAAATTATTTTTTGCATTATTCAAACGACGCTAAACACGATAATCATTTGGATCATTCTCATTACTGTTTTGATAATTCACGTGACTCCGAATGATAAACGAGGAGAGCATGACGAGAATGAAGTCTAGATGATCATTCTACTGTGGTTTATAATAAAATTTCCAAAAACCCACCTGTAAAATAATGGTTTACTTTCACCAAGTTATTTGTTGCATTATTCAAGTGACGCTAAACACGATAACCATTTGGATCATTTTCATTACAGTTTCGATAATTCACGTGACTCCGAGTGATAAACGAGGAAAGCATGATGAGATAGAAGTCTAGATGATTACTCTATTGTGTTTTACAATCAAATTTCCAATATCCCACCTCTAAAACAATGTTTTACTTTCACCAAGTTATTTGTTGCATTATTCAAATGACGCTAAACACGATAATCATTTGGATCATTTTCATTACTGTTTTGAATACTCACGTGACTCCGAATGATAAACGAGGAAAGCATGATGAGATAGAAGTCTAGATGATTACTCTATTGTGTTTTACAATCAAATTTCCAATATCCCACCTGTAAAACAATGTTTTACTTTCACTAAATTATTTGTTGCATTATTCAAGTGACGCTAAACACGATAATCATTTGGATCATTTTCATTACAGTTTTGATAATTCACGTGACTCCGAGTGATAAACGAGGAGAGCATGACGAGAACGAAGTCTAAATGGTTACTCTATTATGGTTTATAATAAAATTTCCCTGTAAAATAATGTTTTACTTTCACCAAATTATTTTTTGCATTATTCAGATGACGCTAAACACGATAATCATTTGAATCATTCTGGCCTAGGCGACACGTGCTCCGAGAGTAGATGACGTAGTTCGGCTATCCCCAGCCTGCCAGTGATTGAAACGATGAAAATGTTCTCATGAAAAATCGACGAATAGATTACCTTCCTGAAGCACGTATTAGCGAGTCATCCTTTATCCTTGCTCGTTTCCTTGCGAAATCGGTCGATCGCGTTGATTCATTTCTGCGAGTCGAGCCAGCGTTGATACGTCTTTATCGACGAGGTTTCAATTTTCTGCCGGTAGATTAAATCTTCCGCGAGGCATCCGCGTCTCCATTAACGTCGAAGGATATCTCGAAAATTGCTGCTCGCCGATCGGCCTCGGATCCGAGGCACCGTTGAAAGAAGCCGGCCGCTCCCCTGGCGTTATCTGCGTGAAAAATTAATGCCAGCGTTGATCCCGGAGATATCGCACGATCCAACCCTTAACCACAGCCACCGATTGCCCTATCATTTCGATCGTGGGGTGGGAAACCTGGGCTTGCTTCTCCACGGAGTCTCGTAATTGCGCCGATTGCGCGGCGACTGGCCGTCATTAGCCACCAAAGAGTAGGCCTAACTCTTAGGGGAGACCGGCCGGAAACCGTGGAAATCGGACGTGACGTGGAAGAAGGAATCGTAGAATCGCTTTGATAGAAAATCTGCAAGTTTCTTTCACTATCTGGCCAATTTTAATACGCTCGTAAAATGCTCGGTCGTGAATGATAAGTGGTCGAAATTTGTAGAAGAGTTAGGTTTCAGCCAGCGGATTAAACTCTTCTTTTAGTGGACTAAATATCTTTATATACAGGGTGTCCCAAAACTACCCTAGGAGCCGAAAATGGGAGGTTCCTTGGGTCATTTGAAGCGACATTTTCCTTTACAAAAATTGCGTCCGCGGCTTTGTTTAGGAGTTATTCACGAAAAACACGGACCAATCAGAGCGCGACCTAGATGCGAGTTGGCAAAATCGGCTCGGCGCGCCAACTGTCCATTGGCCGACTGTGCCAACTCGCGTTTAGGTCGCGCTCTGATTGGTCTGTGTTTTTCGTTAATAACTCCTAAACGAAGCCGCGGACGCAATTTTTGTAAAGGAAAATGTCGCTTCAAATGACCCAAGGAACCTCCCATTTTCGGCTCCTAGGGTAGTTTTGGGACACCCTGTATATTGAACGATACACTGAATTGATACGACTGTTCGCACGTGCGGTTGTACACAGAGTGAGTTTGTTTTCGTCACGTACGCCTTATTACATGCCATGGTTACTTTGTTTTATTAGAGATGTCGCGATTATATGTAGATCGGTAACGCAGTTTCTCTTATTTCCAACAAAATTAATTAAATAGTTTCCCGTAAGTATCGCGTTAAGAAATTACCGATGGAAGCGCATTACGTCAGCCTACGAGCGACAGCGATGGCGTCGACGACGTACGGCGTAGCCAATTTCAGCGGAATCGATAGCAGAGAAAATCAGGATTTTTATTACGAGCCGGTAACTGCGAAACGATCGTGAACACTCGTTCAATGGGCCCCGGGAAGGCCATCCGATCGGCTCGGATCGAACGAAATCACGGGGCAATCAGGCCGCGAGCCAACGAGGGTGAAACAGCCATCGGAAACCCATTGCGCGGCCGCGGCGCGGGCGTCATTAATTTTATAGGGGGCGATCGCCCGATGAAAATTGACAAAATTTCATTGCCGGCGTTTTAGAACGCAGAGACGCCGTTACCCGTAATTGGATTCGCCCGATAAACGAACTTTCCATGGGTGTTTGCCAATAATGGTCGCGCTCACGCGATCTCACTCTATCCTTTTTTTTTTTTTTTTAATTTGGCAGACGTTCTGAAGCTGCGGAAGCTAGTATTCTAATGTACCGATTGCTGACAGCTTCGTCATCAAAATGTAACCTCGCACAGTTGTTTTGAGAAGGTAGATAGATATATTGCTTTATTTTCAGCCTTACAGCTAAGAAAATGTGACTTGGTTCAAATTAACCTATTTATATAAAACTTAAATCTTATTTCACACATTCGTTCCATACCTTCTCTCATTCATTTCTATATCTCACACATTCCTACCCTGTTCTACTCTTTTAGTATCCTAATTATCACTGAGGAATAAGCATTTATTATAAAAATTATATAGTTTGTAACATATGATCGAATCTGTGCGCCGATAAGAAATTACATCTAGTTATCAAAACGTTGCGATCGATAATTGAATACCTTTATCCTAATTATCACTAACCCGCTTAATTCCATATTTATTGCTTCCCTTCCCATTTCCTAATTTTTGCCTTTTTTGTTTGGTATTCTCATTGGTTTATTTATGCTCTCTTTTCTCTTTTTTCCTCAACTTCTCCAACCACTCTTCAACCTTTCTATCTTCTTTCCCGATCACTACATCCTCGAGCCTGATCATTTCCCCCATTATCCTGCAATCCCTTGTCAAATGCTCTAGGTTTCCATACTTGTCCCCACATAGGTCGCATCCTCTTGCCTCTTCCTCCAGCCAGTATCTATTCCAATTTTTCTAAATTTCCGCATCTTACCCGCGCTATGAGTTTATGACTGTCCCCTCTACCATCCTGTTTTGAGAAGGTATAAGATAAAGCTTGATAGCCTCTTTGATCATTTCCCTGTACTCTCCTCAATTCGTGAAAATATCAGTTCGTTAAAATAAGAATTGTCTGCATCTATTTCAAGACACAGACAGACATTTCATTCTCGCTTTTGCAATTTCATTTACGATGTGAAACGATTTTCAACGGACAAATGGAACACGCACTTTCACCTGTAGGTGTAAAACGCAGGTGAGGGTGCGCGGAGGATACGAACGGTGACACAGGAAGACATTTTTAGTGGTCAGCAACAAATTTCGGACGATTAAAGAGTCGTAAAGCGAGCGCGGTCGAGTTAAACACGGATATCCTCTTAAAGGAGTCGTTTTGGCCGAGCGTGGATCTAAATAGAGCCATGATTAGACGAGATTAAGGGGCACGAGGGGTACGGGTCGAATACCCGTTCCCTGTTAAGATAAGACCGCCGCCGCCATACTAATCGTGTCCGTTCCTCCCGAAGATAGAGCGTTTTAGGACCTGGGTCCTCTCTCTCCGGCCCCGGTCCAAACAAAACCATCGAGAAATAAAAGGACGATCGTTCCGTTCCGAGTGCGAAAGGATCGATTTACACGGCACACTTTCAACCGTTGTTTCACGGCAATTATCCCCGTGATTCGATAAAAGGACGTACGAGCCCGGGGAACGGTCCTTTAAAATGCTGTTCTAGCAGAAACAAAAACACAAAGTATCCGTTTGTTGCATATGAAACGTCTCCGTTTCCAGAATGCAAATTTTACGCAGCGGTTTATGGTAAAGGTGCGGTCTCCTTTGCGCGTCTGGACGCAGCGTTTTGTTATCCCAGCGCGTTTTATACTCTGTTCGTTATACTTCGTTAGAACTGCGTTTAGACGTGAGCCACTGCGTCTACGCCAAGAAACAATATCGCATTATGGTTGATTTAAACCAGGGATTGAAACGGTTCCAAAAATAACTGTTTGAAACGGTTATATATCGGTACTGACTGAAACAGTTATGAGAACCGAAAAAATATTATAACTCTTATAGATATATCGGTTCTTGTACATATCGGTTTCGGTTTCGGTTCTACGGAACCGATATTATATCGATTCCGTTTCGGTTCTATAACTGTTATTTTTCGATTCTTAAAAATCCATAATATATTAGTCCCGTATCAGTTCTACAACTATGCAACTCATATTTTTTGGTTCTGTATCAGTTATAGTTCAGTTCAACATATGTATATAATGAATAATTACATTTGACTTAATTAATATGTTAGTTTATATGTATTATAAAATATAACCGATATATATATATATATATATATATATATATATATATATATATATATATATATATAACCGTTATGAAACCGATATATGTAGAACCGGAACCGAAATCGATATAAGGCAGAATCTTTTTCACTCATAACTGTTTTAAGACAATTTCGGTTCTTATAACTGTTTTGAGAACCGAAACCGATATCATAACCGTTTTCAACCCCTGATTTAAACCGACCAAATTTGATAAAAATTCGAAACACTAGTCCGAAAAGTGTTCATTTTTGTTTATAAAAAAAGTTCTAAAAATTTTTAGGGGTCAGCAAGTTCAGAATTGAACTACCGCGATTTTTCTTTCTCTTTTTGGTCCTCGGAGAAGCAACATCGGAATTTCGCGGTTCGAGCATCGAGTTTGTAGTCGGAGAAACTATTATGTGTATTCGCACGGTATCAAAACCAGCGTAGCTCGTAACTCCGTTTCATCTACTGATTTACGCGGGGCGTTATCTTCTTACCGGGCGAGTTACGGGCCCCGTCGACACGAATTATCCGTGGTTTCAGGCTGAAAAGCGAGAACCGGTCGTCGCTTACGCGATTTTCTGATTCCGAAAGGCCACTCGACCGCTCCCGTGCAACAGGATTTCGCAATAACAACGCTCGTAGACGCGCGCCAACAGAGATACGCCGCGGTGATAAGCCACGCGTAAATATTCGATTCGGCGGGACGTCCTCGGGGATCAAAAGGATCTCCGCAGGATCCACAGGACCTGCGAGTCCCAACGATATACATAGAAGCATCTACAACATTCATACTTCCGCAGAAATCTCGGTTTGGAAACTGTTTTCATTACTAGACTGTGGATCTTCATGGAAAATAAAAATTGTCATCAATTACACATGGAAAGGAAGGAATACTGATTGCTTCTCTTTTGATAATAATTCAACTGATGCGCCTTCTATCTTGTGTCTCGCTTACTGGTTTTTGTGTCATAAATAAAATCAGTAATAATAAAGGAATTCAACTGATGCGCCTTCTATCTTGTGTTTCGCTTACTCGTTTTTGTGTGATAAATAAAATCAGTAATAATAAAGGAACGAGAGCAGTTTTGGCGCTCGGTAAATCCAGCGTTGAAACGTTCACTCGTTTATCGAGAAAGTTTAAGGAGGAAGGTGGTGTTAATCAGTGATCTGAAAGACCGGCCGCGGGTTGCGAGGTATATCGAATAAATTACGTTCGCGTGTGTTATTTTTATCGAGAATGAGGAAATCGCACGGGGTTCGGAGCAAAATCGGCGAGACATTCTGTAAGGTGGCGACAGATAAATCGCCGGTAAGGTCTTCGAGATCAAGCTCTTATATAAATGGGAACGATTTAGTTCTAGCGGCCCCAGGGCAGCGGATATCTTAATTTCGTGTACATTTACCTGTTCGAAGAAAGGGCGATCCGAGGCGGAGAGCACGCGTATACTGCTTTATCTGGCTGCGTGGTCTTGTAGCTAATTTATAAGGCGAGTTAACGGGCCGATAGGGGACCTGTTCACAAATTAAACGTCTCCATCCACAACCGGCATCCCTGCCACGCCGTGGAAAAAGAAAATTTCGAAACGAAACCTCGTCTCGCGTGTTTCCCCACTTACTCGGAAACTAAAAAGAAATCGATCGTATGCTCTCCAAAGTGGACAGCTATGTCCTCGAATCGTTGGCTAATTCGCGAATTTGTTGCTTGCCACGATCCTCGCCATCCAAGAACGAAAAAAATATCTAAATTCTATTATTTTAATGCAGTTACAATTATTATTCAAAAGAAATAAATGTCTATGTCACTCTCAATATCTTGCAATTAACGATACAATTTAAGATATACTTCCAGCAATTTTTTAGTGAAAACCGTCTTCCATGGTTCTCACAGTTAAATTTATCCCGTTCGGATATTGTCGCTATTAATAGATGTAGAGCAGACCACTATCACCTAGCTGCTTCTCTGGCTCGCATTGGCTTTATCGATGATCCAGAATGTAGTTGTGGAGAGGGAGATGAGACTTTGAACCACGTATTATGGCAGTGTAATTTGTACAATGAGGAAAGATCAAAATTTATTGAAAAGATCCGTCAACTTAATTTTCAACTTCCCATGGATGCTTCACTGATAATAGCCAAACCAAATATCAGGGCTTGTCGCTGTATGTTGTCATTTTTTAAAAGCTGTGGCCTTAAGGTTTAAGCGGTTTATCTCTTCTGTATATTATATTCATGTTTTAACATATTACTATGTATGTACAGTTTTATTTTCTGTAACAATATTTTATGTTTTCTTTATTATGTTGAAATAAATCTCATATGAGATTTTCTACAATAAAAAAAAAATGGTACAATTTTTATTTTGCGTAAAAATCGACAGTCCATCGATGACAATGGTAACAAAATAAATATTTTCTTCGTTAATAACAAAGGGTACGAAATAAAACGTAATGTGTGGACACCCTTCGATTCTTTTAACGTTTTTATCGTAAACGCATAAGGATCCGCAGTGTAATGATTATCGTCGCGACAGAAAGCAACTCCCACCGGTGGACGATCATCGTCGAAGGAACAGTGCGTACAGCAGAAAACGCGAAGCGTGATGATCAGATAATAAGTTTCTGCGCAGGTTTTTGAGCTATCTGAGTCCACCCCGGGGGCTTTCTCATCGCGTGCGTGTCGCGCGAAACGCATTATCACCGCGACAGAGTTTCGTAATCTACGCTGCCCGGCCGTTTATACTTTATAACGGGCTCTTGTCCATCGCATCGTTTACTGGCATGACAAATGGTAATCGCGCTTTGTTCGTTCCACGTCGTTTTATCTGTCCCACCCTGCCATGCCGCCACGGCCGGGACTTATCGCGGCCCGTCGTCCCGCTGTAATATTATTTCTCTGCCTCCTACGATTGTCTTTCGACCGCCTCGGAAACGAATTATTTTCTCGGATCGCTGAAATACTCTTCGCGGTTCCATTGGCGCGCCGTACGTAGGGAAGAGCTTTCACGAAATGGAATTATTCGTAATTCCGTAACAAAAAAAAATATACAAATATTGTTAAAAGTACAATGAAATCATTGGAAAACATTTTGTGCGCTATATATTCTTCGATTGCCCACAAGAAATTCTGATGGTCTTAAAAAGAGAAAGATGTTCCGATTTACTCTTTTAGGAAGAGCACACATACTTTATAAGAGTACATATGTTATAACGAGGGAAATGAAAGAAGTTGGTACATAGTACAGTCGTTGATGTACATAAAATAAATTGATGACATCGGCGCCAGGTTCGATCATTTATAGAACAAAAAACAACAAATGTGCAATTAATTCATGTTTCTAACGTTTCTTCTTCAGCAATTAGACAGGCTAATTAATGTGAAACAATCTTGATTCGTACAAAGTGCACTTGTACTTGAATGCACGTAAGAAATTATGATATTTTTCGAGGTATAAAATATTTAACTTGAATTTTCAGTATACGCTTCACATTTAGCGCGCTCTTACCTCTATTTCAAAACTTCGCGCTCGATGATGCACGACTTCCCGATGTCCGATTGTTCTAAAACTATGGATATATATTTTATTGAATTCCCCTTAGGGTTACAATTCTAATATTATATAGATCACCCTTTTTCACTCTTAGCCTCTAACCTTACCTCTAACTTATTAACTAACTTATGACTATCTTACATACTATTTACAGATAGAGAGAGAGAGAGAAACGCTATATACAAAAGACTTATCCTATACCTACGACATTTACAATTAATTACAATATTTTTACAATATTTACAATATAATATACTATAGTATACTATAATATACTATAATATTTATTGTTCTAAAACTATGGATATATCATTTTTTCATGAAAAGGAACAATATTGGTGGGAGGGGGGCTGCCGAAAATTTCATGGTCGAAAACTAAGGACCACCGTAGTGTACAGTACAATTGGCAGCGTAGCGTGTCAGTGGACATACGAATCCAAGGATAGATCGAGACAGCAGCGATGGTTGCGCGTCGGGAGCAGTGAGCCAAAGAGACAATGGCTCTCCCCAGGTTGTGCAAAGGCAATGCCATGCTAGATCTGAGTTATGTCGAGCCTATGCTATGCTAGATCTGAGCTATGCCGGGTGTGTAACGTTACACCGTGGCAAAAAGTATGCGAGCCGGCAGATCGGAGATCGGTCAGGTAGGCAGGCAGGTATTTGGTAACGAGAAGCACGCGCGTGACGCGAAACGCTGGAAATCAGACTACCGGCTCTAAAGACTGGTCTGCCAAGTGTGTTTTCATCGCGTCCCGTTTCTCTCTGTGTTCTCTATCCATCGCATCGGGGGCTCATCGAGCCATCGGTCCCGGCATTACGTAAGCAAACGAACCGCGAGAGAACGCGGCTTCTCGCCTCTCGAACCACCGACGGTAATCGAATCTAACTGTCCCCCGTCTCTTTCTCTCATTACCGTTATTATGTGTCACTGAAGAACCGAGAGCCCGCCGTGCGTATCGACGACAACGTAATCACTGGCGATTACCTTCGTCCGCTTTACTGATTTTCAGCCGGCGCGGCGCGACGCGAAGAGAAGAGAGAAGCCTGCCTTCTCCGATACTTCTCTCGAACACCGATCCGCCTCGAGGACGAGAGGAAATTCCATCCGAGCGCTGCCACAACAGAGACACTTAATAAACCAATTACCGTGCCGCATTGCATTCTTACTCGCGAGAGAGCACTCTCTTCCGAGCCCCTGTGCTCCCCGCCGCAACCAATACCCCGCGAAATTAACCTTTTATCTGACGGTGTTCCGCGTCAAGTGATTCCGGTCTCCCTCGAATTTTTATTTCCACGCTAGACAACGAGGGACATTTTTTTTTTTTTTTTATTAAGCATTTCAGATCTCAACTGAGATCTATATCTGCTGTACAAATGTAAGTTACAGTAAATACATATTCATACATATATAGACAATATTAAATCTAATTAATTTCGTGCTTTACAAATCTTGAGGATATGAACTATAAGAAGACAAGATTTAATGTTGGGTCGGGCATCTAACATTTTTCGGCGACGAGGGACATTTTAACACGCGTTGCACAATGGAGTATTTGGCCCGAAAACCTGGCTAATAGTCAATACAAAAATTTTGTTTACAATATAAAAATTTTTGCCTTTTAAGATAGTTCAATATATACAGAATGATATTGCAATACCTTTTCTTTTTTAAAATTTTATTCCCTCATGAAGTGTTATGCTTCATCAAAGATGGAGAGTTTCGTAGTTCTGTTTCTCTCAACTAGTCTCTGTAATTAATGTGCGCACGTTAATGATTCTTCTACACCGCAAAGAAATGAATGACAACTTTTCCCTTTACAGATGTTTTTTTTAAGTAAGTATGTGCTTTAATTTCATTCAAAAATTATGCGCTTTTTTACTTGTGTGTTTTTGAGATTAGTGCGGTTTTATAAAAGAAGGTCTTCCCGGAGGTTGAATATTCAGAATATCCTCAGCCCCGAATTAAACCAGCAATTCCGTCTCGTGCATCTCGTTCCCGAGCACGTCCAATCAATTTTTTATTCCCGCTCCCGTTCGATCAGGAGAGATCCATCGAACTCGGATCTTATTCTATCGGTTCAGCTGTCCATCGTTGGTCCCGCGACAGTGAAGGGAAGACAAACTTCTTTGTTCGTTATCGGGTCGGATCGATCGCGTTGGACACCGATCTTCCATTGGAGCCGGTCTCGCTAATAAAACCAAAGATCCACCTACCTGACGGCTACCGGTCCATGGTGTCCCATGTTCCGAAGAGAACCTACGGTGGATGATCCGTCATGCGACGGATTCGACGGTGGTTTCCGGACTGGGAGGGACAAACGGGATACATCGAGCTAGGGATACCGTAAAGTTTCGTCTTTATTACCGAGGACGCGGCGAGGGCGGGTGGATCGAACATAGAAAGCCCAAGAAGAAGAAGGGTGGAGGAGAAGGGATTGAAGAGGGTTCGGAGAGGAGAGAGAGAGAGGTGGACACAGCGTGAAGAGTGGGGAATGATTGATGCAGCCCGGTTATCGGGGACACGGACCGAAGAAGATAGCCGATCCACGGGTCTCATTACCGCGACACGAGATGCTCATATTATCGTTATTTTTATTAAACACCGCTCGTACGTTCTCGCGCCGTAGCCCCGGGACGATAAAATCCTCTCGCACTGGGAAACGTTCGATGAAATATTAGCCGTGTTCGATCCCAGGCCAGGGCCCTCCTCAGCATTTACCTCCGGAGGTGCACCGTTGCGAAATCGTCGCGACGATGATCACGAGACAGAGAGAGAGAGAGAAGATCGCTCGGAGATCCCTCGGGCTCAGAGGAACGAGATATTTGACTTTTTACGGGACTTTCCTGGAACCTGACGAGCCCAAGACCGATTCTTACTTGCCACTTTATCGGACCGTGCTCGTTTTCAAGTCAAGAGTCGCGGTTCTCTCGCGAGCGAGCTCGTGGGAGGCTCTCGGGGAGGAGATTGGGCGATTGGTGTTGCCAACGATCATTGGAGGAGAAGCATGATAATAATAATAGCTTGTTTCTGGTAGATATTGTTCTGTAAAGGATTCAGGGAATTGTAGTCTTTCTGTAGTTTTATTTGTTTTTACAGTTTGAAATCGTCGTGGAAAGAAATTGATTCTTTGGAATCAGTCCAATTGGACTGATTTTTTCAATTTTTCATCTTATTTTTCATATTATAGTTATAATATTCGAGCACAATATAGCACAAACATAGCACAATTCAGCACAACTGTTGAAATTGTTTAATTTAACAAGTGGGGGGCTAACTTCTAGCAGGCAGTCCAATTGGGATATTGTAGGATTTTTATTATTTGGAAATTGAATTTTGTGAGTGAGCATATGCCGGCTCTCATTTTTCATTTTCTTCGTCGTGTAAAAGCATTGTGGAGAGAAAAGAATTTAGGGAGGCGAAGGTAGAGTGTTCATTCTTCAAAATGATTTCAGTTGGTGTATCGCTGTATTTCACGAAGATACAGCAGATTAAACATCGACTACTTTTAGTTAGAGATTTAGCAAAGGAAAGAAACAAAGTGAAATCAACTGCGTTGTGGTAGAATGATAAATAAAACGAAGCAGCCGAACGTACTTCGAAGCTCACTGTGCATGATCGAAACGTTGGATCGAAGAGGTAGAGGAGGGGGTTTAGAGGGTTGGTTCCTTAATGGACATTTAAGCCGGCTCCGGAATCAAAAAGCAGCTTGGGACGGACACGGTCGCTTGGCCCATAATAATTGACTCGGCAATGCGTGTAAACCGCAACATGGCGTCCGGACGGATAATTAAGTAAGAGAATTAGGCTTCATGTGGACGAGCGAGCGGCCGTGCCGCAGGAAAGAAGATAAAACCGTGAACGACCGGCATATGGTAGCTTTGTGGCTGTTTGTTGTTCGCGTTCGTGCCCAGCCCGAAAAGGCTCGGTTGAAAAATGACGATTCATTCGGGATGCTTGACTTCTGTCATGACTACCGCTCGCTCGCGGACCCTCTCACCTTCCATCCGGCTATGTCTTTCTCTCTCTCTCTCTCTCTCTCTCTCTCTCTCTCTCTCTCTTTCTCTTTCTCTCTCCCTTCCTTTTTCTCTGTCTCTCACTTTGCCTCTGTCAACGCTGTCGGTCGACTCCGAGTTCTCCCCTATATTTTTTTCATTATTCGTTGCTCGCGTGGCCGTTCGGCCGCGAAAACACGGCACCACAACCCGTAACCGCAACTTCCTCGATCCTGCCTTTCCATCGGTCTAATGCCTCTCATTGGTGTTCCAACGATGCGTGATCGCCGTGCACTAACGACGGTGCAAGTTAAAAGGATTCCCGATGACTCCTGGAACCGGTAATGATCGATATCAAACCGGCGAGATCGGGACCGAGGATAGCCTCTAGACAGCCTTTCGACATCGACTTGCCTGTGTTGCGTTCCCCTTGCTCGATCGCCACCAGATTCGTCTCGATCCAACCTTTGTGATCGACCAAAAAACTAGTGACCATGTCTGCGAAATTTAATCCTTAAATTAAGAGAATTATTTTCAGCATACCTCTACCTCTCTTTTCCTAATTGTTACAATAATTTGTGAAAACTATTAAAACGGCATCCATTTACTGTATTTCTTTCAACAAGTTGTTAATGTTCCTATATATTAATCATTAACACTACAGTGATGACTCAGAGTTACTAAAAATTTCTGTACCATTATTCAAAATATTCTTTACATTATTAAATATGTTCGGATCCAAGCAATTACTAAATATTTCAATATTGTACGAGGTGTTATTTAAATTTCATATCCATAAAATGAGAAAAATCATATAGAATGGAATTATTCTAGGTTGGAAGAAATGTTTACTGTTCGTGATAAAATACCTCCGAGTGCAAAGGGTTAATGTATAGTATTAAAATAAGAATTTGTGCAAATATGTTAAATATAAAACGATTTTTAATAATCTGTACATTTTAAAAGGTAAAATTTTTTTCGATCGCACTTGAAATATATAATAAATTTATGATTTCTGCGCATGGGTCGATCAATAAACTTTGTCCGACCAGTCCTTGAGAATACCAATGGTTTCCATATCAAGCATCCTTGAAATTGACGCAAAAAAGGTTTGGTTGTTTGTAAATGTTTCGCCATCCATGATAAAGGTAAAATTTTTTCTCGATCGCACTTGATATATATAATAAATTTATGATTTCGACGCATGGTTCGATCAATAAACTGACGCAAAAAAAAAGTTTGGTTGTTTGTAAATGTTTCGACATCCATGATAAAGGTAAAATTTTTTCTCGATCGCACTTGAAATATATAATAAATTTTGTTTGGTCACAGAAGGTTAAAAATTGCCGTTCAATCTAAAACAAACTGCTCGAAACCATCATCGGAAGTTTAACTCGATGTAACGAGGTGTTAATGCTTGTTTGTTAATGACGTTGATGGGACAGCGCGTACGAACAAATTGACCGGTTATCGAATTTTCATAGGCGCGATCGTAGCCGAGGGCGGAGACAGAGGCCGCGAATCGGCTTGTCGGGGCCGATGAAATTTTGCAGATTCACTTTCGCATCAGTTTTCCGATAATTCAATATAATAGGAACGCGCGATCGCGAGCTCGGCCGCGCGGGCTGCGCGCGCTCGCATGGTAATTGGTGTTAACGAACACGCTCTGTCATTCACGACAGCGAAAATGACTGCGGCCGAGTGGAGTGTTTCCGGCTCACCGGCGAACTTCCGCGGCAGAACAATGGGAGCGCTTAACGCACCGGCGAAAGTCGTTAGTCAGTGTTATATTCCGCGTCGGTATGCGAGCCATGCTGGCCGAATGCGTTAATCTAATTTTCTGGGCATCGATTAACGCTGCCCGGTGAACACGAGCCGGCCCCGTCGATTATAAACGATCCCGGCTTAATAAAAACCCTTTATCTCTTCCCTTCCATTTCCCTTACCAGCTCCTCTTTCGCGGAAACATGAAGAAAATTCAAGGACAATAGTCCACAAGATACATAAACAAAATACTTCCTCTGTTAATATTAACCGTAACCCTTTCAGTAACATGTAATATATATTTGTTTATAAACCATGTGGTCGCTAATGACCTAGATGTTAATGCGACCACATTAAAAAAATAAACCTATAATAAATAAATAAAATACTTCCCCTCTATAATTGCTGATTTAATTTCTCCCAACTAGTATCTTCAACAAAAAAATCCTCACAAAATTACCTGGCACGTGTTTCGATGGTTGCAATGTTTAAAATTTAAACACTATGGGCCGTCGCCCCCCGAAGGGTTAAAACACAGCATTTTCGAGTCCAGAAAACGATTCATTTCACTCCCTCAACGCAGCAGGATTGAAGCCAGTTACTAAAATTGTTTTTCTCTTTTGTCGTGATGGCATCGTCGCTCTATCTCACCGAAGCTTCAAAATGGAGGACGCTGGGAGCGTGTTAATCGAGATTTTCTGGGAATGGTGGTTCGTCCACGGTAACGAGAAAAGTTTGGCTCTCGCGGACCACCATCTGGCTGGTCGTTCGCTTTCCCAAATGATCCTCGCAGCGGCGATGAATTTCTAAGGCTTCGTTTACACACTCGTGCAGCTCAGCGGGGGTGTTGGATTCCTTTTAGCTCGATGCTACAAAATTGCCGAATGCTACCAGAAATCGTTCCTTTTTCTTTCGACACTGAGAATCGAAGAGAGTCCTTCGATCTCGCACTTGGCCGGGCTCCCGGTGGTCGAGTGAAAGGAACCACGGGCGGCGGTCGGAATAAAAAAACAATGTCCCCGAAAATTGGACGAAATTAGTGAAAATCCTCGTGGTTATATAGAAGCTGGCCCTGGCCGGAATCCAATTACACGTGGGCTTCGTTCACGTGGACGTCTCTCCAGGTTGCCCCGTGGGCAAAAGCCGTCTCTCGAAATCTATTTTTAATGGCCCTCTCTCGATCCTTCCCTTAATTCGCGTCTACGTCACATCCGCCGTGTCACGATTCGAATATTCTGTCGCACGGTGCTGGACCAACCGGACGCTAAACCTTAAATAAAACGTGTTTGCACGTTCTCAAAGGATACTTCCTTCCGAATTTAAATTCTCGAAAAATTTTCGACAATTATTAACGTTATAAGTTCTTTTAGTCTTTCTACAATATTATCCATGTAACTTTGTCATTGTATGGGCCTTCAACTGCCCCTTGATATAGACACAATCATAGCAAAACCAAATATCAAAGCTTGTATCAGCATCCACTCCTTTTTCCAAAATTGTAAACAACGTATTCAGCGCTAAAGAACATTACTGTTATACTCACTTGTATTATTAGAAAATTCTTACTGTATTATTCCTGTACTCCACATTACTGTATTTACTTATATTATTCATGTGAAGCAAAATAAACCCAGTACTTAGGGTTTCAAAATGCTCAAAAAAAAAATTTTGTCATTAATGCATAGTATCCTCAGTGTGGTTATTTCGTGGATCTAATTTTGAATAAAACAGTCGCAACGCCATATGGATCAAAACATACCTTGTTGGGCGCAAACCAATGGAAAAATCCGCAGCGCGAGGGGTTAAACAGTGTCGGAGTATAAACGCGAGTCTCGGTGAGCAGTCATGGGACCTTGTTGCCGAGGAGAAGGCATCGTGGTTTATCAGCGGCGTTACATAGTTGCCCGGTTAATTGCGATGCGCATTACGGTCCACGGAGCGAGCTAATTCCGAGCGTGGTGGCGTAGGGAACCGGTCCGCGTGCAATTCCGCGCCGCGGAAACCGGCGATTTCTGTACTGTATAACGTCCCTAGAAATTTCCATTTCGCGTTTTGCGATCGCTCACCGCGTGACACCGGTCTCTCTCTCTCTCTCTCTTCGCGTTTGCGATTCTTTTGTTGTCGAAACGCGAAAGGAAAGGGCGACGCAGATACATACACATACACGGAGAGACAGAGAGAGGGCCGGACGGAAAAAATGGAAAACAGCCGAGAGAAAAATACGGTGTCGGGCGTTGTTGCGCGTGTTGCCGGCCTGCCGCGCGTGTTGGACATTCACATACGCTTAGCGAAACAATTAGACGATTTTATCGCGGCGAACCAGCCGCAACCGGTGCATTCTGTCCCCTTCGCGAACCGGTGAGCCCCCAAGCGAACCGGAAGCTGCGTATATATACCACCGACACAGGAGGATATAGAGGGTTCCCCCTTTATGCTCCCCTTTGCCCCCTCCGACCCCCACTAGCGTGCTCGCGAGCGTTTCCGGTGACGCTCATTAACGCCCGCCAAGGATTTGTTATTCGTAATTGCGTACGGTTAATTCGATTTTCACGGATTTACCGCGCCACTTTCTCCCATCTCCCCCTCTTTCTCTCTCTCTCTCTCTCTATCACCCTCTCTTTCTTGTTGTAGATTATCATGGTTATGTTCTTTCTCCTAGCCAGTAGTACAATTCAATTTTTTATTCGCTGTTCGTACGCGTCAGGGGCACTGCGCGCAGATAAAATCGGCCGCGAATTGTTCTGAAATATGACGTGTCGCGTAATAACGCTAAATGGATGGAATTGCGACTGTGTGCGAGCCTGCCTACACCGGCAGGTGAAACGAGCTCGAACCGTAGGTAGGAACTGCGGCCTGCTCTGTTGTACGTAGCTGCATCGCAATTTGCTTTGGCTTTCTTTTTGTTTGAACGCGTTGGAAAGTTCGTCGGTTTCCTTTTAATAGCGGCAATTTTAGTTTTGGATTGATTCGGGGACGGATTTCGCATTGTTCGTGCACGGACGAATTTCTGTTCGCTACGAAAATATCCACGCAAGTTTCGACTATTTCGTTTATAGAAGCAATCAGTGGTATCAACGGGAATTGTTAGTTACTGGATAATAAAGTTCTCACCTTGCATTACAATCTAGTTCATTTCTTAGTTAAGAAATTGATATTCAGTGGTATTAGTTTCATGATAATCGTTTCTATTACTGTTTTGATTTTCGCACATCTCTTAAGGAGCTAAGGTAAAGGCACCAGTAGTTGACCAGTTAAGAGAAGTTTTCCACGAGAACAATAGTAACCACTTGCTCTGTCATGAAATAGCGAGAGTCGATGCATGAAGACACTCTTTAAGTCTTCTAGATTATGTAACAAGGCCACTTTTTAAAAAAAAGTTTACTTATACAAATTTAAGGAACATATTGAAAAATTCAGTAATTGCTTCAGAAGTTGACCACTCTTGAACATGAAAAAATCTAGTAATTGACCTTCTCTTCATTAGTAGTTGACCACTTATACTAGAAAGAGGGTTAAAACAATAATGCTGGGAATCATTTTAGTATCAATTAATTTCAACAATTACCAACACAAATTACAATTAAAGAATAAAATAAGAGATATATCAGAATATTACTAACCTTAATGAATTCAGACGTCCGTTATTACTATGCATACTTCACTTCGCATATAATTGTTCTGAAATTTAAACAACAAATGCCATATAGCACCCGAGATTCACTTTCATCAAAAGTGCACAGCTTATAAAAACCTTATTTTTTACGTTTTTCTATAAAATGGTCAACTACTGGTACCTGGTCAACTACTGGTGCCTTTACCTTAATCCCTTAAAGAGCGTTCGTCTGAACGGTGTTGAACGAATACGTTCCGTGTTTGTGCGGATAGTAGAAATGAGTATTAAATGGATCTGGGCGATCGTATGGATCGAGAGGGACGGGGACAACTTAATCGATCGGTGAGGGACCGTGGTTTTACACGGTCCTGGGGTTTTTACGAGCGATGGAGGCGGAACCGCGGCGATCTCCGGTTCTGTTCTCGGATGTGTCGCGTCAATTAAGGTGTTCAGGTGATACACAGGCCCCCAGGAATCTAACCAGGGGAACGGAATCCTCTTGGCGCCAGGTAAACTCATCGGGAATCGTCCCACGCGATGGGACACGGACCAGGGCCGTGGAACAGGTACCACCGACGAGCTAATTTTCGTGGTGCAACAACGCCCTGTGTCTGTTCTGTGTTCCCCTTTCTCTATTCTACTGACACGCATGGGATCCTCGTCGTCTTCGTTCGTCGTCTTCTTTGTGAATGAAAGACTCCCCGGGGGCTGGGACGATGCTTCGATCGCATCGGCGCGGCGCGACGCCCGAACGGAAATCCAGCCGAGAAACCACGGTCCATTGACTGGACAAGGAAAAAAAGGGAGAGCAGGACCCCAGGACCGGTCGAAATCTCTGAATGAGTGTAATCTCGTCGCCCCCGGGCGAGGGAAGAGGAAAAACGAGCATCCTAGACCAGCGTCTCTCAATTCCTCCCTTCAGTCTCCCAGTATTTTCTATAATTTCATTTTCTACAATGTTCAGGATTTCGAACGTTTTCATTCATTCACTCGGATAAAGTCACATTTTTATAATAGTTGCATTCTTTTTGTCACTCTTTCACTCCTACACTCTTTGCGTTCCTCCAGTTTTTGCACCACTCTTTTCTACTCTTACGTTAGTTTTATTCTTTCCACTCTCTTGCACTCTTTTGCACTGTATCTTTTTTTATTTAATGCTATTAGAATCTCAAAGTAGAGATTATTTTGCCATACATTATTTCTCAACACATTATTATACATTATATAGTACAATACAAATTATGTATAAATAATCGTTGGCTGGTAAACATGCAGTTTTTAAATCTATACAGTTTTCTTAACCTTCATCCGTCCCTCATTTCACGAAACTGAATCTGTCCCTCGGTGTCAAATTGACACAGTGATAAAAAAAATCGATAAATTAACAAGTCACACAGTTACTTTTCCATGTTTTTTTCATTCAAATCGATGAGTCATCCTTTATATTTTAGGATTTTTGCGATTATATGTTTCGCATTAAAAAAAAAAGTGATCAAGTTTCGGACAAATTTACTTACAAATAACAGAACGGTATAACTTATTTCGGGAAAGCTGTGTCAAATTGACACGAGGGACGGATGAGGGTTAAATATTTAACTCACAGGCATTCAGAAACGAGTAGGTCATTTTACATATTTCCACCGTAGCTCTGGACAGTAAGCATTGCATGAGAGCGAAAGAAAAAGATGCAGTTTTGGTAGTTATCTGATAAACTCCAACATCTGTTCATCAAACGTGGGACACTGCCATAGCACGTGGTCGATATCCTCATTCTCATAACCGCACTGACATTGTGGATCGTTTACTATAAAGGCAATCATGAATAAAGGGAGACGGTTATCACATAGTCGAAAATGGAGATCTTGGTGCAAAAACCAGGCAGTTAGTAACAATACTCTTGTTGAGGTTTAGAATATTTTCAGGTCCCATTGTTCGGTGCAAGAAGAGTAGATATGGTTTTAGGAAATTAATGTAGCGAGACTGCGGTATAAGTAGAAATTTGAAAGACAATCTATGTTATGTTATTGTGATAGACTAAACGTGAGGAAAGAGAGTGATGAGCGTATGGAAGGGTAGTCTATTGTCAACCGCCGAAGAGTGTTGTTGTGCTAGAGCGAGAGTAGAGATACGAGTGAGAGAGTGAGATAGAAAGAGAGACTAAATTATATGCGAGAGCACATGGTGCTAATAATTATTATTTCATTTATATTACGGTGTTCGTACATGTTAACTTTTTTGTCTCAGTAAAATATATAATATTTTCTTGCAAATCCACGCGAATTTATTGTGTTAAATCCACAGATTGTAGCTGCGTGTTGTACAAGTGAAATCGTGGGTGCTCTGGAGCAGGCAGGAGCAAGAATTGCCCTGATATAGAAAAACTTATGTTGATAATCGGAATCACAAATTACTGACGTTGAACTAACAAACTAGAAATTGATGATATCGGCGCCATGTTCGATCATTTATAGAAAAAACAACAAATATGCAATTAAATCATGCTTTCTAACGTTTCGATCCCAATGTGGATCTTTTTCAAACAGAACATTTTTGCGTATGTTGTGTCGAAACGTGGACAATTACTTAACAAAATTTGAGTTACAACGAAACCGACATTAAGCCATGGTAGCAAATATGTAACTTAGTTACATATTTACATAGTTACATATTTGCTACCATGGCTTAATGTCGGTTTCGTTGTAACACAAATTTTGTTAAGTAATTGTCCACGTTGTGAGAGAGTGAGATAGAAAGAGAGACTAAAGTATATGCGAGAGCACATGGTGCAAACTATTATTTCATATATATTACGGTGTTCGTACATGTTAACTTTTTTGTCTCAGTAAAATATATAATATCTTCTTGCAAATCCACGCGAATTTATTGTGTTAAATCCACAAGAAGTTCGAACGCAAGAAGTAGTGGTCTTTTGAATTGTATAGTTTTTTGAGGAGGATGAGGAAGGACGAGAGAGAGAGAGAGGTTTTGAGAGACGCTGATCGCAGAAAGAGAGACGCGGGAAGAAGCAACGATGGAAACAGGGACGATTCGTACGAATATACGGTCGGTTAGACGTGTGTGTTGGCTGCACGGGTGGACGAGGGTGTTCATCTAAGCGGCATTCCGCGGCGTGGCTTGACCAGAACAAAATTACAAGAAATGAAATGACACACCCGCCGCGGATTATCTCTCGAAAACGACTTATTAAGGCCTGGGGAAGCTGGACGATCGCACACAGTCACACATTCTCGTGTCCCTGGCCTGTCAGTGTGCACACAGTGCAATTACGATCGTTCGCTCTCGCGTAGAAGCTTCTCTCCTCGCTTCACCCTTTCTCGTATCCCGTTGTCGTCGTCGTCGTCGTCGTCGCCGTTCCGCAAGAGAACTGCGAGAGCTCGCCGCCGCCAGGGTCCGATGATATGTAATTTCGATAATCAATCGCATGAACGTCGTTTAATTTTTATAATAACCCAGGCCGGCCCCTATATCTCGCATGGGAACCGTGCATTCGGCCCATCCTCTCGGTGCAATCAAATCCTGCTCGCTCTCGCCAAGCAAATAAAACGAGATCGGCGAAATGATCGGTATCGATTCACAGATGCGATTCGTTCTGGGATTTCTACGAACGTGCGATATGTTTGGTGGAACTATCCGGTGGATAATGATGCGTCTAACGTCGCCGAGTCTCTCGCAATCCGTTCGTTTTGCTCTTGAAATGCTGATCGAGACGCGGCCGAATAAGTTCTCAGAAAAGTTTCGGCTGATGGTGGTTGTAGGAAATATAGGGATCCTCCTATAAGAATATGTAATCGCGACATCTGTTGCTTACTATATTGTAATGAGCATGACACTCTTGTGTATATCCTAATGCGTGTTTATACATATTGTATCGCAGCGTTGTCCTTCTTCTCTGTTAGACCTTCGAGTAGGACAGACGTGTACGTTTCAGCCAGTTCAAACTACATTGTATGTTCATATACTGTTCCTTTTAATCATATGTTAATATTATAATATCTGTATTTCTACAAGAAACCTATTCTGCTTTGTAATCTTCATACTCTGTATTATATGTAGTGTATTTCTGTTTTGTAGTTACAACTATGTTGTAATAAATCTCATATGAGATTTTCTATAATAAAAAAAAAACTACATTGTACAATTCAGCGCTAATTACGTTAATATATAATATACATATTTCCACTCGTGTACCAACAGTGGTCTACCGTGTTCGATTACCGTGTATTGTTGCATACGGGTGGTATTAGTTTTTAACCAGGAAAAAACCTACTCGAGTAAAAATTGCGTTGTCTAAATCGATCAAATTTTTACAGAGCATAGCTAGAGGTTCACGCCACCTATACCAGCTGGAAAATCGAAGATCATGCCACGGGTACTTTGGAAAAAAAATGATTTCTAGTATGCTCGTTTTTAATCTTCAGAAATTCCTCATCCAGCCGTTGCGTCACCGTCGCGACGTATAATTTGTCCGCGAAATTGCCGAGCATAAGCGACGTGTCTCGTCGACTATAGCCCAGCTGGAGACTATAGTGTTCCGTGTTCCTATGGACGATCTCGCCGATCCCACGAGGCAACGTTCGTCCGGGCCCGACTATCTAAACACGGAAATAATGACCGTGGCTTATCGCCGCCACGAAGGTGGTACAACTTCTAATTATGTTCGTGGCCCTTCATCCTCGTTGCACCCTTCTACCTCTCTCGCAGACCACTTCCACGTCCTCTATCAGATCCATCCGTCGGAACCTCCGATTTCCGAAAGGCGAAAGCCAACGTTTTCCCGAGTCTCGAACGGTCGAGTTGTTTCATCACTGGCCTCTTCACACTTTGTTGCACGAGCCTCGTTACTTATGGCGATTATGCTCGACCGGCGAACGGGCCTTGATTAATAACGTCCGATTTACCGTAATTAACCCCACGAGCCCCCCGAGTTGTACCTATCCGCCGGCGGTTTGCAGCTACAGAAACGATCTCGCTTATCGGGCACCGTGATCGAAGCCGAACCGGACCGCCTCGGGAAACGTTTCAATCCTGGAGCCACTCCGGGAACTGCAGAAAATTGCAGTCGATGCACCCTCTATCTGCGAAGATCCCGTGACGACGATAGGACGTATTCGAAGCGTTTGAATATTTTCTGTGGACATACTGTGAGTACACGAAGTATCATCTCGATTCTCGAGAAATTCTTAGTGTATTTGAACTATAACGATTTCGTTAAACAATGTATGTTGTATAGGCAATGTATTGTTACAATTAATCGATGCAGGGCGGACCGTTACCATATGGCTGCTTCATTTGTTCGCATTGGCATCATCGATAATCCCAATTGTAAATGTAACCAGGAGCAGGAAACGCTTAACCATGTTCTATGGCAGTGCAATTTATATAAAGATCAGAGGAACAAACTTATCCAGAACCTTACTAGAGCAGGTTTCCAATTGCCATTGGACATAGGTTGCTTAATACCTGAACCCAATATTAGTGCTTGTATATACATATATGATAGCCTTTTTAAATACATGTAACCTACGTGCCTAAGGATTTTTGATTTTTATATTGTAACTAATATTTTTGTTATACCATACAATATACCTTGTAATACTCTGTACTAAGCATTATGTTGTAATAAATCTCATATGAGATTTCCAAATTAAAAAAAAATGTATGTTGTATATACAACAATAAATTTGGACTCATTTTAAGGGGGTAACGTAACCCCTGAATATTACTAGATTTAAGGGTAAAAACAGTGTTTGTTTGTACTTATGCGAGCATGTTACGAGCTGTGTGAGGGCTCATTCTAAAGAGGAAGGTTGATCGTAGGGCGCTCAGCTCATGATTTAACGAAATTATGTTTATATCTAATAATATGAGCGTCCAAAGTAGGGGAACAAAATTGAGAAAAAAATCGAGATACCTACCCTCAGATTTCCATGTATTTTTCTAACACAAAACGATTTTTTTTACTTGTATCCCTAAAATTAAAGCCCTCACACAGCTCGTAACATGCTCGTATAAGGATAAACAATTGTTTCCCGCAAACACTGTTTTTACCCTTAAATCTAGTAATATTCCGGGGTTACGTTACCCTAAAAGCCAAGAACAGGCTGTGGCCCTCTCGGAATAATAATCAATAAGAGAGTCAATGAATGGGGCCTTACTGACGTTCCGAGTAATACTGAAAGGAAGAAAAACCCTCCTAGGGCATGAAAAAAAAAACAAAAAAAGGGGTTATAGTCGACGCTTCTACCTTCGCCGACCGTCATTCATTTGTCTCTAGGATATTTCTGTACGTTTTTCGTAAAAAATGCTACAACTTGAATCATCTGCGGAAGCATCAAAAGAATTCTCTGAATGAATCTACTGCAGATTTTAAGAGTTTTCAGTTTTTAAATTTACAAGAGGCTTCAGTCTTTTACGGTGGTTTCTAGTCTGCACAATTTCAACGATTGCAGAACGCGAGATCCGAAACGCGGGTTCGGCGGAATTCGTGCGCAAGAAAAAAGAGTGATCTTTCACCTAATTCAACAATTTTGCAAGAGACCAAGTGGAACGGCGTTCGCTGCAACTGTCAACGCTGCTAGACGGGTTTCCAGGAATCGTCGGGAAACGAAGGAAAGCACGACGTGTATTAGGCGATAGGCGCGTGTCTAATGGAAAACTCTCGGTGGCGAAACGACGCGTTTAAAAACCGATTTGCGGTCCGGCGAGCCTGTGATTTCACTCGATAAATTAACGGACCGCTGTCAGCCGGGGCCGGTGATTACCACGGGGCTTCGGTGCGCGCTGCACTTTACCAATTTCCTCGATTACCGGCATGAAAAGCCCCTTAAGTGGCCGCCCATCGGCCTAACCGGAAGATTCGTGGCCCCGGCTCGGAACCCCGCTGAATTACTCGATCGTCCTCGAATTTCCTCACCTGTGCTTCCCCCTCTCTGTCTCCGTCTCTCCCCCTGTCGTTTTCTCTCTCCGTAATTTCGGTGACGAAACGGTTTGGAGGAAGTTTCAACCTGCGAGGAACGCGCCGACCTGCCGTCGATCGGGCCCAACAGGTGCAACACTCGGAAAACAAGTTCAACTTTGCTGGAAAATCCCACGAAAGCAAAGTAATTTAATAATAACCATTATTCCTTCAACCTCATGACCTAAGTATTCAACATATTAAAGGTTTTGTTTATCTCGATCGCCAATTTTTAATAGAAATTGTGATTTCGGCGCACAGGTTCGATCCTATATTACTAATTTCCTAAGCAGTTGTACAAATTTATAATTCAACGTTTCGGTCTAGGTTAAGACCATCTTCAAGAATATAATTGCGTCTAAAAATGTTAATATGAGAATATATAATATCATGATGAAAAGCAGAAAGACAGAAGGAATATTACTGAATTGAAATTGATTCAACATATTATCCCTCCTTTCTACCGAATTGATAACAGTTTCTCTTTTGTTTCTCTTTTTGCTTTTTAACACGGAAATATATATCCTCATATTAATTTTTACGGACGCAATTATATTCTTGAAGATGGTCTTAACCTAGACCGAAACGTCGAATTATTAATTTGTAAAACTGCTTACGAAAATAGTAACATAGGATCGAACCTGTGCGCCGAAATTTCAATTTCTATTTGATAACAGTTTATAAAGAATTTTTTTAAAATCTGAAACACTGTACTAAAAAACCTTTTTATAGCCACTGTACGCACTGAGTGATTTTTAATGCCAGGGTCAGCGGGATTTAATGCAGAATAGAAATTGTTTGCATTAATTCCACAACGTAGAATCTAAAAATATCTTTTATTGCAAATACATCGACCATTCCCAATCAGCATATGCACTATATGATATCGACGCTACAGGTTCGATCAAAGATGCAGAAATTAGCAATTTTGCAGTATTATAATTTCAACGTTTCGGTTCGGTTTTGAACCATCATCAAGAACAGTTCGCGTCTGTGAAAATTAATGTAATAGAATTTGTTATTCATTAAACTAACTATTTAATAGTTATGACAAATAAGTAGTTATACATACTTGCTAATTGTGAGAAAACAGCATGAAAATCAAAGTAAATGAAATGGTACTTGTCAATAAGAAGGTTTGAACTATACTAAACTGTAACTGTTGTGGCAAAGTCAAGACGGAAAGCATACGAATATCGAAGATCTAACTAGCCAATCAGATATCAAGGATCAAGAACCTCCAAATCAATGTTAGTCGCGAATTTCAAATTTTAAAGCATTCGTCATCACATAGTGCATATACAAAATTTACGATCGTTAAAACTGGAGATTATTCCCAATCAGCTTCCGCCGCTTTGATGGACGCTGCAACATCCTTCACGGCAGTTCGAGTGCAAACGTGCCCTTAGACCAGCACAGTTCAAGTTTCCAGTGGATCCTTAAAAGTAAATGTTAGCAAAGCATAGCTGAGCTTTCCGGTGGATCTTCGGCTCCGTAATAACATGTCGTCGTGGAGAATGGATCGTGGTCAGTCAGATAAAGCCAACTGCTTTCGGCTCTTGAAGAATAAGTGGAAGAGAGGATCGAGGGATCGGGAGGGAGCTGGAGAGGAAAGAGAGAAGTATAGAAACACGAGACTGCTGGAGGTGGAGAAGCGCAGAAGAAGAAGGCACGTCGTGTGGGAGAGGCGGACGATGAGCAGCAAGGTAGAAGAGGAGGAAGAGGAGGAGAACGATTCAAATTAAATGCCGTTGAAACAAAAAATGATCGTGTAATGACAGCACCGGGGCCCTCCACCGGTGGCTCCGGCTATCTTTGAGCTGCGCTCGTTGTGGGAGAGAGGAAGGAGGACTGTGTGATTACCCATCGACCAATAGCCGTGCTCAGAGCGGCCATCATGGTCCAGGGAAGACGTGCAATCACGCGGTGAATCCAGCCTTGTGTCTTCCTCGCGAGGGTACGGGATGGATACCGTCTCCCGGAGGCACGCGTGAATCCTTTTCTTCGATCTTCTACCACGATGGATGATCGCTCCTCCGAAATCCCTCGATCACATCGTGGAACGCGGTGCTCCGTAATAGGCATCGAATCGGTATCACAAAAGAACGACTGGTATTATTAGCGGACCGAGGACCTTTATGCAAAGTTCGCTGCATCAGTTGCAAGAACCTCCTAACTTGTTTAATCGTCTGAATACGTTGAAAATAATTATTCTTTAACAAAATATTATAGTATATTATGGTATACTATAGTATTTTATATTGTAAATATTGTAAAAATATTGTAATTAATTGTAAACGTCGTAGGTATAGGATAAGTCTTTTGTATAATAGCGTTTTCTCTCTCTCTCTATCTGTAAATAGTATGTAAGATAGTCATAAGTTAGTTAATAAGTTAGAGGTAAGGTTAGAGGCTAAGAGCGAAAAAGGGAAAAAGGGTGATCTATATAATATTAGAATTGTAACCCTAAGGGGAAGTCAATAAAAAAAATATATATATATAATTATTCTTTAACACTAGAACTACCGAGCACTAAACGCAGTTGGCATACATTGCCTTCTAATAATGACAATATGGCATTTATTTAGATGTCATACACAGGATATTTAAATATGTATTTCAATAGAGAAGTTTACTAAAAAAATTTCTCGAAAAAACATATTTATACTTTTAATATTTCTAATCGAAATAAATTCGCATTAGTCATTTTGACTTGTCCGGTAGTTCTAGTGTTAAGCAACCTATGTCCAATGGCAATTGAAACCCTGCTCTGTATTGTATAACAAAAATATTAGTCACAATATAAAAATCGAAAATCCTTAGGCACGTAGGTTTCATGTATTTAAAAAGGCTATCATATATACGCAAGCACTAATATTAGCTTCAGCTATTAACACTAGAACTATCGAGTACCAAACGCTTTTGGCATACATTGCCTTCTAATAATGACAATATATATAAATCTGTACTTAAATAGAGAAGTTTACTAAAAAAATTTCTCAAAGAAACATATTTATACTTTCAATATTTCTAATTCGAAAAAAATTCGCATTAGTCACTTTGACTGGTCCGATAGTTCTAGTGTTAATTTGTACGGAAGCAACTGAACTCCTCGATGGGGAAGCTTCTTTTATCCTCTGGATCCATGAATGAACTCTGAAGGAGTTCAGAGATGATTCCATTTTTTGT
This sequence comes from Lasioglossum morio, assembly GCA_916610235.2. Classification (NCBI taxonomy): domain Eukaryota; kingdom Metazoa; phylum Arthropoda; class Insecta; order Hymenoptera; family Halictidae; genus Lasioglossum; species Lasioglossum morio. Next base: position 4,380,971 of record OU744323.1, read on the forward strand.
TTCTTGTTCTGATTATACTTGATGGAAGAAGTATCTTGCGAAAGTGGTTTCTAAAGTTAGGTGTTTCAGCGGTTTGAGCGATGTTAACCTTCCGCGTGAGATCCGTCGGTGCACGCATATAAAGCCGGTCGGCTCCCGTTGCACTATGGATAGGCCTTTAGGCGCACAGGATGCAATTACACACGGCCCGTAAGTGTTATCGTTAAGAGAAAAATGCGCGCTCATAAATTGCCCGGTTCTCGGTGGACGAGCAACGTGGTTTGCAACGATGTATCATGCAAATGCATCGAGTTACAAGCATGTAACTTTTGGAATTCATTAGGTTTAATTGTTCCCCGATTGAGACGCCGCTGCGTTTTCATCGGGTCCCGGTCGTAATTGCCAGCCGCGCCAGTTGCCATAAACTTGATCTCATACATAGAAATCGTGGCGGGAATTACGACAATGTACACAGCCTGCCAAAAGTTTCACGCGATCGAAACGAGTTTCCAAAACCATTTCTAGATCATCCTAATTACTTGTCACCGATCGATGTAACAGTCACTTAAAATGTCTCTGTTTATAATAAACATTACTGGAGTCAACGTGTAGTAAAAATTTGTGTACAGCGTCGAATCGTGTCTGAATAAATTGCGAAAGGTTTCGTAGCTCTACGTTATTTAGATTCTCTGTAATAAATTCGTAAAGATTTCCTATTTTTATATGACGCAATGAGAATACAGCTTAATTCTGTCTGGAACAATTCGCAATAGTTAATTTTTCACTCCTCTTACAGAGTATCAACGATATTGCATATTGCATCGTCTGACGCAACGATGAACCAAATTGCAAGTCGAGTAGCTTCAGCCGGAAAACTTCATTCTCTCGGGAGAAGTATTATGGGATTATAGGGATACTGTAAATCGTCTGCGATATCGATCTTATCGTCGAGATTGCGCGGCGTTTATGGCACCCGCAGACAGTTTTCGACGAGTAGTTCGCGGGCGAAGCTAATTACTGGCGTCGAATGTGGCGCGGCCGGTACCGTTGCCTGTTAGGGTAGCCACTAAAAGACGAGTTGAGAACCGTGAAAATAATTAACGTTATAGGGCTCACTGCTCATCAACGATGACTGTCGGATAACGCGTACTTGTTAAATTACATACGTTCGCCGGAACACCGTGCGAGGCTACGGTACGTGAAAGCGGCCATTATCTAGTTTTACTTTTGCGCAACTGCGTTACACCTTGGCCAAACGTCGTCGCCTCTCGTGCCTCGGTTATGCTGCAGTGTTTCCCAATCAAGGGAAATCGCGTTTAAATAATCGGTGGAACCTGTACATTACGACTTAGATTGTCGAATCAATGAACATTTAATTGTACAATTAGCATTCTCAGAATTTGTTTTTCAATCATTTAAACAGTCTTAGAAATTCAGATTAAACAACGTTCGAATTTATACTAGAATAAAATACACAATTTCCCGGATAAACAAAGTCTTGCTTCGGCATAAAAACCTCGACGGATTACGAGGAAAAGCAGAAGCAAGATGCAATTTTATTTAATCAAGCAGTTACAAGAATTTCGCCATACGAAAGCTCAGTTTCAGATAACGTTTAAAATTAGCTAATGCGGTTGGAAAATCTGCGTTTCAAGCAATTTACATGCTAAATTACATTCTACTTTAAAACTAAGAGAGCTCTATTACCGTTAACAAACAAGTCTCTGCGCGTAGTGATCCACAGCAGAGTTCCAACTAGAACTCTGCACAATTGCCGGCTGGTGTAAGGCACTCCTCTGCCGGCAGCACTATGGCTAGCCTTGCAATCCGTCCCAGCTTCGGGATTCACTGGAAAGGAGCTTCAAAGCTGCCAATGCCATTGGATCTGTGAGCCGGCCTGGGAGGATTCAAGTATTTTTTTTTTTTTTTTATTATAAAAAATCTCATATGAGATTTATTACAACATTGTTTCAAAACAGAAATACACTACATATAATACAGAGTATGAAGATTACAAAACAGAATAGGTTTCTTGAAGAAATACAGATATTATAATATTAACATATGATTAAATGGAACAGTATATGAACAGAGAGAGGATTCAAGTATTGCTAGGCCAAGTACGAAACCAAATCTCCTGTTATCCGGGATCACTCGCGTGAGCATTCAAACCAAAAAAGTATCTCAGTTAACAATTACAAATTATCACAGAAGAGACCCGAGTCGACTCGCACTTTCTCTTAATCTGTCAAATCAAAACTTGTTTTTCGTCTTCACGACAACTCTCCTTTATCAATCGCGACCACCGTGAATCGCTCGCTCCACTCGCGTATACATGCACATGGCGAGATTATCGTTTTCCATCACGGTGATAAGATCGACATTACAAATTCACACAAATTCATGAACAGAATTTATAGTTTTTCTATGACAATTCTTTCTTCGTATTGTTAAGAGAGCACGAGATCAAGTTGCCTTCCCTTGAGATATTCTCAAGATATCGCAGAGATCGAGTGAAGTCGCCCCAGACAACGATGTTGTTGATAAGAAGAAGAGAGATGTCAGATCCTCTTGAGTGATTGATACAAGAACACGCATCAACGATTATATACCTCTTTGTCTTTCAGTTAATAAACTTATAGTTTCCTTGTTGATTATTATAATGCGTTCTCCGGCAAGACCACGCCGAAGCCCCCGCAACAGTATTTCACAAGAGGATTCATTTCATTTAATAGGGAAGGCTGTCGTTGAAATAAATGCTGGTAGCGAACGTGTTAAGATTGCACGATTAAGAGGCAGCGTAGTGAGTCAAAGTGTAATAAAAATTGCCAGTCGTTGAAAGCAACTGTTCCGCAGGCTATACAGTAAATATTGAAGAACTGCTTCAAGGATCTGTTTATTTCTGTAGATTGCCAAATGGCTCATATAATTTTCGATGATAGATAACGAGGGTAGGTATCGCGAAAATCGGAAAACCGCCGGCTATCGTCGAATCATCGCCGACGATTTCACCGCGGCGCTCGTGTGAAACGCGGATAATGACGAGCATAACGTCGAAGCCGGGATAGCCGGCGCTTAATAACTCGTTAATTATCGTTTTAGGAAATCCGCGCGGCGCGCACCATCGCTGTGCCGCAGTCGTCCAATTACTTTTACGTAACTCCCGCGAGCGGGAACAACGCGCTCGTACTCGCTCGGTACACGCGCTCTCGTACTCGCTCCAACTCGGTCGCGTTCATTTCTCCGCTCTGGTCGTGGTAATTGGTTTAATTGCGTTTCGCAAACGAGAGAAAAAAAAAAGAAAACCGGCCGTAGGAGGATCAGAAAGAGAACTGGCGGAACAACAACGAGCTGGGGAGACCTTTATCGCGGTTTTGTCTTCCGAGACACAACGCTTCCATTCGCGGCGACCCGCCCGAGGGTAAAGAGTTCACGCGGATACGAAAACGCACGCTCGAGATCGGAGAACGGATCCGACCGCGATTAATGCCAGCTTAACCTTTGCCTGGCGCTGTTTCCGGAAATCCAACTCCAAGAATTTTGTTTTTCAAACCCTGTCTTCTCATTTTTTGATAAACACGTATTTGACTCTGTTCAATTTTGATATTTGTTTTAGACGCCAATCAAATTCATATTCTAATTGTAAGGAAAAGCCGTATTTATTATAATCATTGACAGACGTGTTTGTCACGGGCGCGTTCGTTTCGATCTGATCTTCTTTTTTCAATTCGTTGGCAATTACAATTTTAGAATTCTTCTGTTCCGATTCTCTATTTTTATAAATTTAACTATATATAGGGTTGTCTGTTAATACACACACGTTCATTCATACAATACACACACATCATTCGTACTTCAACCCTATATAATTATAAATGTTTTTCTTTCTTTAAATGAAGATTGGGGAATGTTCTTGTATTTTTCAAAAAAGTGGAACTTCCTCTTGTTGATTACTCATGTTGTAATTTCTTATCGGCGCACAGGTTCGATTATTATGTTACAAACTTTTTAATTTTTTAATAAGTGCTTATTCCTCAGTGATATACATCGGTGGTTCACTCCGTGTGAACCGATTTTGATGCTAATATCCTGTTGCATACAGTTAGCGGGTTATTTCTAACTTATGCGATGTCACCCATAAAAGGAAAGGAACGTTTCGTCCTAGACCCGCTAGAGGACTCTTCAGTAAGGCTATCTTGCGGGTCCTGCCTTAGACGTTGGGATGTTGGAAGGAATAAGCATTTATTAAAAAATTAAAAAGTTTCTAACATAATGATCGAACCTGTCCGCCGATAAGAAATTACAACACGAGTAATCAAAAATACATTTACGATCGATCATTGAATTACCCTTCCTCTTGTTGCGTTTGGAAAACATTTTGCAACTACGCAGGATTATATGATAATACCATATCGATTGTACCATTATTAAGTTTTTCTTATGTGCATGTCCCTTCTTTGTTATTACACGAGCAGTATTGTATCTTTCTCTTTCTTTTTTGTTTCTTTGATACTGTAAACACTTATGTAAAAGGGCTTCAGTCCGTCTATAATAAATAATAATAATAATTTTGTCGAATGTCTCCCCAGTTTTCGATGACAGGAATTTCGTTCGACCGAAGCTCTCATGAATCACGTCTAACAGCATTAAGTCAACCAGGGACGCGACGTTCCAGCGAAAGAAACAGTTCACACTGCTCAGGGCCAATTAGGCGACTCATCGCGGAAGTTGCATTGTTCGTCGAACAGGAAAATAGAGTTCCGGGGTTGAACGACGACCGTCGAAACTTTCCTCTACGTGTTTCTATCGGTCGCAGATTGCCGAGAGTTGCAATTTCGATCGAAGCTCGCGTCGCCCCGGCAAAACGTAGCAATTTGTTCGAAGGGAGGGGGGTGGTGGGGGGGTTTCCGGCTGTATCGAAACGTCGATTACGCTCTCGCGTCCCGTCAACCATGGCAATTGAAATACTTTCGTCGGCTGGCAACAGCTCCGTCGCGATTCCTCGAAGCAATTAGCTTGCCGGGCTCGGGTCGCGCGAGGACGGAGAAGAATCCCGCCAAGGACTGGCGGTAATGATAACCTCGAAAGCTCGCCATCTTGCCGGCGATACCGATCTGCCAGGAAACGGCTCGGGACACGCTTGTTCCACCGACAGGAGAAAGAACGCTGGAACGCAACAATGTTTCACGGTGAAGTTTCACGCGTGGAAATCGCGTGATCCGCCGGTCGGCGAGCGCGCGAGGAAGCGGCCCCCGACGAATCGCGATCAAAACGCCACACAGCACCGCACCGTCTTAATTGCGGCAAAAGGGTTCGCATGGTTTCGGAGGAGAAGACCGCGCGAGCATCCATCTACGCGAAAATTGAAATCTCATATCTTCCGGCTGGCTGACTAACCGGCTTGCTAATTTCTCCGCTAATTTCCCTCGCAACAATACCGACGCGATTTCGTACCGCTGTTTATCGCGGAAACAGATCGGGGAGAAAGTTTTACCCGACGAGCTCGCCGCTCGATTTGTAAATAATCCGCCAGTTGAAGCGAGATCTTCGGAAGCGGAACACGTTATTAATTAATTAACGGGTTGCCGCGGATTCGGAGTGCTCGTATCGGGACTCTTTCTTATTGCTGTCGGACTTGGGAAAGCGTAACACGTTCTAATTGCCGCACTCGAACTGTGATTCTCCGCTGGGTTCCGTGTTCTCTTTTGCATTGTTTAATGTTTCTTATTTGAAAAAATCGATTCGATCAGATGCAAAGATATAATATACGGAGGAGCAAATGGAGCGATGACATCGTTGATAGCAGCAAATGTATGTAGAACATGACAGAGATTATTTCCATGAATTAATTTGCATTTCCTAACTCGAACACGAGGAAAATTATTTTCAAATCGACGAAGACGGGACTACGGATTAATTTATGTAGTCAACGGAAACTGACAGCGAACGAGGATTATTATTGTAAATCTGGATACAGGAGCAAGTAAACCAGGTAGCGTAAACCGGTCGGCGATAGCATTGTTTCAGAAATGGTTTTTTTTTTCATAACTGATGCGCGATCCATATTCATGGGGGGGCCCCGAGAGAGTAGGAAGGCGGAATGAGCAAGAAAATGAAACAACGAATTAGCAACGGCGGAGCGCGTCCGGGGGCCGTTGATACGATCGCTCGTATTTAGCAACAAAATCGCGGCGATGCGAAATGTTTTTCACGACCGCCGTAGCACATAATGAACCATAGTTTTGCTTCCTGACATCACGCTAATTCGCCGGCATTACCGTGATTCGTATTACACGAAATTGCTTCGGACTTGGATACACGCCGCGAGCGCAAGCGATTCAATCCGCAATCGCGCGTTCAGCAAACCATGAACGCACGGAACGTTCGATAACGACGTCGCGTCGCGTCGTGGCTCGGCCATGCTATACGGATAAAGAACTGAACGCTAAGACAAAATTACCGTTTCGCAGATGTCGTCGAGGAAAACCAGTCGGAATTACACGCTGCGGCATGTATCGGTTTCCATCGCGATCGTTCTTCTCCACACTCGGACACTTTAACGATCGTATCAAACGACGATGACTCGCAACTTTTATATGCTAATTCGCTGGTTCATTTCGGAAAATTACAAGACTTCCAGGGTATGTGGGGCACGCACGAATGCACATTACGCAATTTATTGAGCTGAAATTAGTAGGCTCTGAAAAATTCGGGTTGGAGGTCTCGAGCCGTGTACCTGGAGGAAGAAAAATATTATGCTTCGGGTCTGATTTCGCTATACAAAATAATATTTTAACACATTACCGACCGGTGATTATTGCATATTTTTGAAAAATGTATGGTACATGGCTAAATTTTCATTTAGCATTTAGTATGAACTAAGTCACCCTCAATAACGTCGTCTAATAGTTTCATTTAAGATTACAATGTCAAAGAAAATTTCTATGCATTGTTTTGGTACAGCAGAATTATTGAAAATCCTATTAATAGGCTTCCGGTCGGTAAAGTGTTAAGATTAATTTAAACTTGAAAAACGTATTTGTACTGTTAATTCATTGCTAGTTTAATTTTGTAGAGCAGTGTACACAAGTTTGTGTCCGACCAGTCTTGAGAATACCAACTGTTTCAATAAACGTTTATTGATCGAACCATGCGCCGAAATCATAAATTTATTATATATTTCAAGGGCGATAGAAAAAAAATTTTACCTTTATCATGGATGGCGAAACATTTACAAAAACCCAAACTTTTTTTGCGTCAATGTCAAGGATGCTTGGTATGGAAACAGTTGGTATTCTCAAGGACTGGTATCAATAAACGTTTATTGATTGAACCATGCGCCGAAATCATAAATTTATTATATACTTCCAGTGCGATCGAAAGAAAAATTGACCTTCATCATGGATGGCGAAACATTTACAAACAACCAAACTTTTTTTGCGTCAATGTCAAGGATGCTTGGTATGGAAACAGTTGGTATTTTCAAGGATTGGTATCAATAAACGTTTATTGATTGAACCATGCGCCAAAATCATAAATTTATTATATATTTCAAGTGCGATCGAAAAAAATTTTACCTTTATCATGGATGGCGAAACATTTACAAACAACCAAACATTTTTGGTGTCAATGTCAAGGATCCTTGGTATGGAAACAGTTGGTATTCTCAAGGACTGGTATCAATAAACGTTTATTTATCGAACCATGCGCCGAAATCATAAAGTTATATATTTCAAGTGCGATCGAAAAAAATTTTTACCTTTAGTGTAAACAAGATTTGAAGCCCAAGCCAGCCTTTGAAAAAAGAATCAGTAATGGTATTAATTGTTCACGAATCATGCTTTGATACTAGCTCCGACTAAAAATATGTTTACAGTGTTGCTAGTACTTTGTAACTGGCGGAAAGAATCGAAAAGTGACGAAGCGTGTACAAACGAGTTATTAAATTGCCAGTTTAACCGAATTCTGCGTGGTAGACGTCCGGGAAACAGGCGCGAGACGAAGTTCCGCGCACGCATACATTTCGCCTATGTACTGTGTTCCCTTTGGCTGAAGTTTCGCCCGGTAGTTTCCGTATTAACAACTCGAGCTGTTTGAGAGTGGTTAAAGGAGAAGGAGGGAAGACGAGGGAGGGATCCTAAGACGCTCTCGGTTGAGCCTCGAGTCGCGCTCCAGCTTCGTCCGTCTTGGCGTGGCTCATTAGCATAGAAACAGCGGTAAACTCGTGGCTAGCTTACCGAGCTAACAGCGTGTAAAATAACCGCTAAGTTGTCAAGACAATGCTCCTACGCACGTAGCACGTAGCACCAGCAAAACAGGCTCGTGTGTTCGAGACTGCTCTCTGTTGCGCCACGGGCTAAGTCCTTCGCGAATTACTTCCTACGACTCGCGGCATTGTCCGACCACCGGGCGAGACGTCGCCGAACTTCCGCTACCTTGTTCCTCTTCGTCTTCGTTTTGCTCCTTGTCTCTCACCTCTGTACAGGATGAGAATCAAGAAACGGATGGGAGAACCTTTATTGCGGCTACAAAACGATTTGGAAAGATCACTTTCTTGTTCTTCAATTTTCGAGGGATACACTTTTATTTTTTTTTTATATTGTTTATTTATAAAGGTCGCATTAATCCTTATCCGTCCCTCGTGTCAATTTCACACAGTTTTCCCGAAATAAGTTATACCGTTCTGTAATTTGTAAGTATATACTATAACCTTTATTGATTCCCCTAAGGGTTACAATTCAATACATTTTCTCCTCCTTTACCTTTCCTTCCGTTTTGCTATCTTAACATTAGCTATTACTTAACCTATTACTTAACATTAGCATTAGTCTTTAAATTCTACTTATCCTAACTTACACTACCTTACTTTCCTAACTTAACCTAAGTTTACATTATCTTACATTACTTATATGTAAATATAGAGAGAGAGAAAGAAATGACTATGTACAAAACTGTAATTTGTAAGTAAATTTGTCCAAAACTTGACGGCTTTTATTTTTGTAAGGCGAAACATATAACCGCAAAAACCTAAGATGTGAATGTTAACTCATCAATTTGAATAAAAAAAACATCGAACAGTAACTGTTTGACTTGTTATTTTATCGTTTCTGTTTATCACTGTGTCAATTTGACACCGAGGGACAGATTCAGTTCGCGAAATGAGGGACGGATGAGGGTTAACATCGAGGTCATTAGCGACCACTTTTGGTATATAATTATAGGTAAAATGTTTTGTTACCGCAATAATACATGAGTGTCAGTATAATTAAATTTTGTAGTGTAGGTCTACATTTTTTAGAAAGGTAAGAACATTTGCAATTGTCTTTTGGTCGTTGAGGCATTCACTCAGACTTGTTGGGATGTTGAGGGATACACTTTTATTTTCACTTCTTCAACTCGTTCGGATGATAGTGTTTTACTAACTTCAGGATTAACCTTTCAGGACCGACAATGCCAGTTTGTTTTGATATGATTAGCAGTATATGATTTTTTCCTATTCGCCATCTTCGAATTCTATAAAGTAAATAAATTGTGTTTCTTGTCTTCTACGCGAGATTATTCAATCGATAGGAACCTAATTTTTTTATTTTTTTATTTTTTTATTAAGCTATGAAACGCCACATGGGATTATTAGCAGCATGCACATGGCTGTACATGCTAACATTACAACGACAACTTGTAGACTAGAATAGAATAATATAATGAACATTTTTGGGTACAATATTAACACTAGAAAAATAAGCAGTGGGACTTTAGGAATGTATGTATATAAAATGGGTCCCATGGAAATCACCGACACAGACTTCTCCGACACGGTTTTCGCCGACAATATTTCACCGACTCCAGATTTCACCGACAATAGCTTTGGCCGACAACGCTTTTAACCGACAACGGTTTTGACCGACAACGAATTTTATCCACAACGAGTTGAGACACAGTATGATAATATTGTATGATAATACTGTATGATAATACTGTATGATAATACATACTGTGGTCGTCTTAAGAGGTTGTGGATCAAATTCGTTGTCGGTCAAAATCATTGTCGATAAAATTCGTTGTCGATAAAATTCATTGTCGGCCAAAGCTATTGTCGGTGAAATCTGGAGTCGGTGAAATATTGTCGGCGAAAACCGTGTCGGAGAAGTCTGTGTCGGTGATTTCCATGGGACCCATATAAAATAGGGGGCAAAGAGTGTGTGCGCACAAAAAGGAATCTATTGTATAGGGTGGAAAGTATTCCTTGTTGCAATAGGAACCTAGTTGTTCGAGCGGAATGTTTTGGATAGCTGACCCTGTACAGCTATTCAAATCGCGGCGCATACAAAGACCTGCTTCATATTTTTACGAACGCTCCTCCGAGATCCGAATTTCTCTGTTCCGCGAAAGAAACGGAATCTCGAGCGGGCCAATTAACTCGGAGAAAATGAACAGTTCTACTGCAACAGCTGGATTCTCGGTGGTTAGATCTCGGCGCTCCGTGTGTTTACATTTTGCCGCGCTTTCCAGCAGCGACTTTCCCCAGTTCGATGTACGTCGATAATCGTGTGCTCGTAGTAGATCGGCGCGGGTGAATCCGCGGGTAGATCCCGCGTGGCATTGACTCGTACGACCCCGAGGATTACCGGTAATAGTCGTAACCGCCTTAAAAAGCGGTCTCGGGCGCCATCGGGCTGGCATAACATGCAAATTGACGGTTGCCGGGCACCGACGGGCCTCCCTTTTCGATTGGCCGGCCACGGTTCGCGAACCGGCCCGGGGAAACGCGAAAAAAGGGCTACAACGACCGATCCGATCCGTGAAACCGTAGGAAATTGTACGATCGTGTACTAGGAAGCGATCTCCTCCCCACGGACACAACCTCGAGTACCTATACTCTCGCATGCGGCTATCTCTGACCGTTACGTGGCGAGAATTACCTAGAATCTGCATTCGATTCGCGCCGATAAAGATATTACACGCACGAAGCGGGCCGATTAGAGCTCCGGTTATTGCTGGATGCGGTTCGAGATCGCATGCGACACGTATATTGCACAGCTACCTCGTTCCGATGCATTTTTAAACGTGGCCGAGACGTTCAAGGAACAATACGCTCGGCGGCATCGAAATAAGACTTCGTTCCGTCCGAAATGTGCCGGGGTCATTTCGAAAAATGGTTTCATATTTACGTAGACTGCGAAGCGTCGTAACTTTTCTACAATTCTGTCAAAATTTACTATAACCGTTTCAACCCTTAAGCAAACTGTTGGGGTCGATGCGGTTCCACTCAAATCTATGCTAATAAAGAATAGAACATTGAACATTTCTTTCGACATAGAATAATTCCATGCATATGATTTTGTTTTCATTTTATGGATATGAAATTGATATAATACCACGTGGAATACTTAAATGTTTAGTAATTGGTTAGATAGGAACGTATTTAATAATGTAAACAATATTTTCGTTCATGGTATGGGTTAATAATATGAAGTTAAAAATTCAAACGATTCGGTGAACAGACGAAATTTATTATTAACGCGTTTCACGCGTTCGCCGAGTCATGGTTTCGAGGATTGCGCAACGTCCGGCCGTGGGGTGGCCACCCCCGTTCGCAATCTCGACCGCGTTGCGCTCGTTAGTGTGACGCGACGCGCGCGAGCGGCCGCAAGGCTGACAGAAAAAAGCGTTTCCAGGTAATGGCGGTACTTTTCTATAGCAATTAAGATAATATTTGCATTCGGGGGTTGTGATTTCCTGCAGGTGTTTCGAGCGGCCGAGGAGGGTTGTTCGGTTATCTCTCTCTCTCTCTCCCTCTCTCTTTCGTTACTTGTACCGTGTGTTCCGCCTGTTACGCATACATGCTCTCCCGGAGCCCTCTTGTGTTCTTTCGTGTGTTACAGCACGCAGCTGCATTGGCGTCGACTTGACGGATTTTTCGTGACTGACGTGGGGACCGGCACTGTTCACATGTCAGGTCCGCATTGATCTAGATTTACGATCGACTGAGAGTAATCCCATGGAATTGCGAGCCATCATTAGACTGCGATGTTTATGCGACTCTAAACAATTCTTTTTTATTCTGTTGTAAATGTTGTAAATTTATAGGTTCACTTATGGGAGACGAGCCATATTAGTTTTACGCACAGTATACTTATAAACTGATTTATTGTACACAGTAAGAATATATATAAACGTTGTGTTCTCTCGGACGTACATACACGTTCTGCCTGAGTCTGTACATACACTACTAATTATACATAATAGTAATTATACGTAATAGTTTCAAATCTTCGTTAACGACAGACTTGTCGTTATTACATTCAACAGTAAATTTATATTGAAATAGGAAAATATAAACAGTCTTTCTCAGATACTCTAAAATCTTTCTATCTGGTTGCATTATACGTTGATTACACTCGTTCTAAATGTGAAATATGAATGAACCACAATCAAATTCATCCCCTTTCTGCTTTTGGGTACTGTAACGTGTGCTAGCACCTTTTATGATGTGATTGTGGCTCCCGAAAGAGGTAGCACAGGGGTGAGTCTTGGGGAAATGGACGCCAATGGTGTTGGCAGCATTCGATAGACGAAGAGGCGCGAGTACAAGTGGCTAGTATGACACATAAGGGGATGCAGGGGCGAGGGATTGGTTTGCACGTACACACGCGAAAAGGGGGGCGAGAATTAGCGAGCCGTGGGGCTGGAACCTCTGTGGGGCGGAGGTACGCCGCGCTATTAGATCTTTCTCATGCTGATAACACTGTATAATGGACTTAATCGCTTTGCGGCCGGCCCTCGACTAAATTTTCGTTATTTTTCATGGGTGCCCGGGCAGCGACGCAGGCCACCTATCGCCACGACAGATCTACTCCCGTTTTTCGGTCTCTCTGTCGTTCGCCCTTTCTATCTCTCCCTTTGCTCTCCCTGTCTCTCTCTCTCTCTCTTTTTTGGTCACCCTCTGCCCTTCGCTCGAGCTTTCTCTTTTCTTCGTTGGCCCTCAGCCGCCTCTTTCTCGTCGCTAGCCCCTTTGTTCTACGGCCGCGAATCCATTGATCCCGCGGGACGCGGAACACGCACTTCCGCTCGCGTTGGCTCGCCGAGCCGATCAAACACTTTTACGGGCATCCATTGGACGGGATTCGCTCGAAACAAAAGAACCTGCAACAAGGATTATTTGTTGCTTGTCGCGAACAGTCGCGCACGCCAACCTTCCACCCCCGAAGCCGGCCCTTCGACACGACCGGTATGACGATTCGAGTTGTCGGAGGGTGCGATCGAGTTCAGTACGTAATATTCGGAGAAAATTCGTTATGTTACTGAAATACAGTGGAATCAAAAAGCAAACATTAAATTAAGAATTCTCGTAATATAAACGGAACAGTATTACTTTGAGAACATTGTTGGTTCAGCAGGAAAGCAGAAAAATGTGTTCCCGGGGATGGAAACTCGACGCGTCGGATGCAAAGTGGCTCCCAATAATGGTTTCGCGGTTATCCGGCTTGATATCAATGCAAATTGCCCTTAATGGAAGCTCTTAGACGAAATCGAACACCGTGGAGCTCGCATTTGTCAGTCCACTTTAATCGTTTCGTCGACGATCGTGCGCTCAAGATTGCGTTCTCACGACAACGACCACGAAAATCTCGAATCTCCATCCATCGTCGGTGTATTAAACGAATGAAAAGAAAATATTTATCCTGAAACCAACGATCGAATCGTGTTGCGGATAAATCCGTTTCGCCATTGCGGCGATGACGAATCGTCGATTTGGCAACGGTCTTTCGGCAACTTCCGGCGTGGAGCGCGTTGTGTATCCTGTCGATATAACCCTCCGCCGTTGCTTTTAATTAATTTCTCATGCATGCCGCGATCCGTGGAAACTTCGAACAGGCTTGCGGTGGCTTCAGCGCATAATGAGTCGACGCGAGCCCGGTTAAGAAATCGCCGCGGCTCACCTTTTATTTGCTCGTTAAGCCCCTTTCCACGAGCGCGTTGCGATGCGATGGATCGACACGGTCCACCGACGCCATGCGAATTCCTACGTCGTCGGACGTTCGATGAAAATTCGCAAACTAATCGGCTACTTCCCCTCGAACACTTCCATCGACCAGCTGTATCCACACCTATCGATATTTCCTTTACCATACAGATCGTTTCGATGCAGTACAAACACAAACAGAAGAAAATTACGAATCCATCGGTTTCGGGGGGTGGGATTGGCGGCTCGGCGTCTCCCGGTTTCCCGGCGCTCGTCTCTCGTGCGCCAAATTTCCGCTATCGCGCCCCCGAGAACGCATTACGATCTTAATGAGCACTTAGCATAACAAACGTAAGATCGGATCGGGTTGCCAGGCGGCGCGGTGCACGCGCGCGTCCGCGAGACCGTGTTAAAGGGCTCGAGGAGCTGTTCGGAACAGGGGGCGGCCTGTAGAAACGCGATGGAAAAAAGGCTGATCGAAAGGAAAGAAACGGAGATAAAAGCGAATAGGGCGACCTGGTGGAGGACTGGCAGAGGGGTCGGAGAAAGAGAAAAGGAGGAAGAGAGTAAGAGAGAGAGAGAGAGAGAGAGAGAGAGAGAGAGAGAGAGAGGGAAAGGGAGTGTGTGTTGCCTTTGGTTTTCGCCGCGATGCGCATGCGAGCGCCTCCGACTTATGGAAGTTTAGCCGTTAACTTAACCGGCGTTTACCTTAATCTAAGATCAGGCTCTGGCCTGCCGCGCGCACTGCACGGTATAATGTATGGCCGTATGAATATGCATTGGACACGGTACGAGCTCCACCACCACCACGACACGTGAACGCGTACGTGTGCCACCCGGCGACTCGATTCAACTCGACTCGACTCGACGGCAGAGTTTGCCTATGCAACTGTTCGTTGAATGCACTTGCCGGTCCGCGTTGCGCGCTGGTTCGTTCGTTTCGGATCCGCGAGGCTCGTTCATGTGTTTGCTCACGCTCGCTTTGCAGCCGATCCGCAGACCGTTCATTGTGCACCAGGCTCGACCGTGTGCACGGCCGAGCATCGGCTCGTGAGAACCGGCTAAACGCGGGAACCACCACGGCCAAACGTCGTTCATATGCTCGCTGAATTCGGGATGATGCCGTGCCCGTTCCGTCTTCATTTTCGGTCCCAAAATTCGGGGCTGCTCGTTCAACAGTTTTTACTTTTAAGCGTTTAAATAGAATTCGTTGTCTCACCGTGATGAATAGTTTCAAGAACAGCTGAAGTAGAACCTGAATGAAGTTCAACGTAAATGGGACCAGACAGATAACCAACTCGGTATTTCTTTACAGATTGTACCAAGTGGGCGTGGTTTCGTTGCTCTCCAAGCCAGACCGATGCCCTACAGAGCAATCCTTGCTCCTGCTCTTCGTAATGTTCCCGAGTCTCCTTTACCATTCAGAGGTTGTGACCACGAGTCTAGTTTGTTATAAAGGTTAAATTCTTCTCGATCGAAATTAAGATAAACAATAAATTGATGATATCGGCGCCAGGTTCGATCATTTATAGAAAAAACAACAAATATGCAATTAAATCATTAAATCAATGTGGATCTTTTTCAAAGAGAACATTTTTGCGTATGTTGTGTCGAAAAGTGGACAATTACTTAATAAGATTTGAGTTACAATGAAACCGACATTTAAGCCATGGTAGCAAATATGTAACTAAGTTAGGTTAGGTAGGTAACTAAGTTACATATTTGCTACCATGGCTTAATTGTCAGTTTCGTTGTAACTCAAATTTTGTTAAGTAATTGTCCATGTTTCGACACAACATACGCAAAAATGTTCTCTTTGTAAAAGAACCACATTGGGATCGAAACGTTAGAAAGCATGATTTAATTGCATATTCGTTGTTGTTTCTATAAATGATCGAACCTGGCGCCGATATCATCAATTTCTAGTTTGTTAGTTCAACGTCAGTAATTTGTGATTCCGATTGTCAACATAAGTTTTTCTATATCAGGGCAATTCTTGCTCCTGCCTGCTCCAGAGCACCCACGATTTCACTTGTACAACACGCAGCTACAATCTGTGGATTTAACACAATAAATTCGCGTGGATTTGCAAGAAGATATTATATATTTTACTGAGACGAAAAAGTTAACATGTACGAACACCGTAATATAAATGAAATAATAATTTGCACCATTTGCTCTCGCATATACTTTAGTCTCTCTTTCTATCTCACTCTCTCACTCGTATCTCTACTCTCGCTCTAGCACAACAACACTCTTCGGCGGTTGACAACAGACTCTCCTTCCATACGCTCATCACTCTCTCTCCTTACGTTTAGTCTATAACAATAACATAACATAGATTGTCTTTCACATTTATACTTATACCGCATTCTCACTACATTCATTTCCGAAAACCATATCCACACAATCACTATCCTAGTTGTTATCTATTCCTAGTTAGAGCTCTAGAATTTACAATTTGATTCCTCCGGGGCCAAGTTAGCGCTCCACGGGGCAATTCTCGCTCGTGCTTGCTCCACATTGTCCAAGATTCCGTTTACTCAACTCAGAACCACAACCACGCGTCCATTCGTCCAGCCGAGAGGTCAAGCATCAACAATTCGACCTATTCTCCGTACAAGCTCGCCTAAACGCCAGTTTCTCGCGCGGGTCTCCGACGTTATAACTCACCGGCGAACACACTGTGCTTGATTTTTGCGGAGGGATTCGCGCGTAGGCAGAGAGCCGGCTTCGCCAGGGTTCTGCGAGCTCTCGCAGGTTGCACGCGCGAAACACTGTTTACCACGCGTGGGAGTAATTTGTGAGCTCGCGAGTGCGTTTCGTGCGTGCCGGCCCGATACGGGCCCTCCGGAGGAAGCAAGTGGAAGGTGGATCCTTATCTGGCCGAGTTTTACGAGCGTTTTAAAGGATCGTTAATTTTCGGACGTTTATCGGCTCGCCGGACCCTCTCCTCCTCCTGCTTCTTCTTTTTCTCCTCGTCGTCCTCATTCCTCTTCCTCGTTCTTCTTCTTTTCTAAGGAGGACCAGCCACGAACGGAATTCGAGCATCGATCCTTCCGAAACGTTTATAGCCACATCCGGTGAGAATAATTAAGAGCTCCTCGAGATAGCGGGCACACTCGCGTTCGGCTGCGATGCGAAACGCGATCTTTCGTGACGCGATTTGCCGGAAGCCGCACAGCCGGAATTGCGAAACTTACTCCCCTCGTAAAACCCCGTTTACGACCGATTTGTTACATTTTTTCCGAAGACTGTTTCTCTTTACGCCTATGTAAAACGACGCGGAATTATTAGGTCACCCCGTAAGCTGCGTTGCTTTCTGTCGCTGGCTTTCAGCGGGGAATACTAGCTTTTTTCTTGGTTATCTAATCAAATTTTTCCTACATCCTTCTACAGACTTGGATAACCGTGTTTGTTAGTTGTTATACTTGTTTCTTATTTATACTCCGGTTTTACACTGTTGCAACTGCCAGAAAAATTCTCCGAAGATGATCGCGCGGGGTCAAGCGACCGGGATTCATGAGGGCTAATTGCGGCTTGATGAAAACAGTTTCAACGCTTTTAACTTTTCACTTCTTCCGGCACGGTGGTCGAGCTCTCATGTATATTTAATAACCGACGCGTGGCTACACTTGTCTGGCCTGTTGAGGGGTTTCCCGAGTTTGACGGGACGTGAACATCGTTCCTTCGGATTTTCTTACGGTTCCACTTTTTCCAGACTCTATCCCAAAGCGCGAGTGCTGAATTTTCACAATTGGCGAGGAGCAACGTGCATCTAAATATATATTTATTCTTCGTAGTATGAATATTTCATGAAATACAGAGAAATTTATAATCGAAGACATCGGTGATTTAAATTATCCGGAAAGCTACTACATGAGTAACAAATGAACAGTTTTTATTACGACAACAAAATTTAAGAATTAATTAGAAAATGATTAGGAAAAATATATTTATGACGATAGTTAGCAATAGGTAGGAATCATTTTTTAATGAATTTTAGAGGGGATGAAATTTACCAGAGCACGGGACGAGGGTTTTACTCACAAAAAAAAACAGCTGGCTGACAAAATTTTCCGGGCACGGGCGAGGCAAACAATATATGTTGCCTCGCAGGCCGCGGCAAACAACGCGTTATCGCACTGCTTGTCTCGCCCGGCCGATTCCGATCACGAATTTGCTCATATTTATTTAACGGTTCATTTTACAGGATTTTTTTAAACGCAGTTCTCTTTATAAGAGAACTTAACCCTTGTGAAAGTGGAACCCGAACATTTTTAAGACTTTAAAAAGGCACGTAATATCCTGAAAAATAATCTACAATTTTAACCCTTTGCACTCGGCTGTCCTCTCCGAGGCACCACTAAAAATTGCTGTACCAGTCTTCAAAATATTCTTTACATTATTAAATATATCGGTATCTAACCAATTACTAAACATTTAGGTACTGTATAAGGTAATGTACCAATTTCATATCCATAAAATTGCAAAAATCATAGTTACTGATACACCACCTATCAGTGTATTAACGTTCCCCAAACGGCTTCCAACATCCCGTTGTCTAAGGCAGGGCCCGCTAGATAGCCTTACTGATGAGTCCTCTAGCGGGTCTAGGACGAAACACCACCTTTCCTTTTTTCTCTACTATTTGGATAGCACACGTATGACAATTCTTACATATTTGCTACAAGTAGAGCTAATACAAAGTAATAATGATCGAACCTGTCCGCCGCGAAAAATTCCTATTATCTAATAAGGCGATCGAGAAAAATTAAAAACAATTATAAAAATCATAAGGTATGGAAATATTCTAGATCGGAAAAAATGTTTAATTTTCCAGTTAAAATAGCTCGGAGTGCAAAGGGTTAAAGAAATAAGTTCCGCAAATAACGATAAAATACATTTTTCTCTTTACACTTCAAGAAAGCACATTCCGTTATTACGAATGATTCCGTAAATAGAAATGATAAAAGTTCATTAACGCGCGCGTGAATTTTTCGGTATCTGCAGTGAAAGTTCATGAAAAACCGTGCGAGAAAGATTGAAAGCGAGCTCGTCCTTCGCCGACGACATTTGTCCGGTCGCAAGGTGGCCTGACGTGACTAATTTCCCCTGTGTTCCTTTAACGAGCCGCCCACAACGCCGGTTTCCAGGTGCGCGCGGTACAACGCGTAGCTCATTCGCAGAGCGGAGAAGGGCAGGCACAGGAGCGTAGGTGCGAGGGTTCAGGGAGTAAAGCCAAGAACGAAGTCTCGGCGCTAGGCCGAGTTTGAAACCGTGTCACGGTTTGATAGTCTCATTACAGGCTCCGTTAACCTGTTTTTCCATCGGAGCAAGACCCATTCCCCGCGAAAACGGGAAACGGAACGCCGATGTACCGCTCGGTTCTCTCGTTTTCCCTGGGAAATGGCCGTTCGCTTAATGGCACGCGTCACGCAGCATAGTTAGCAAGAGCTACGGCACCGCACGTGACAATGGCAGTGGGCACACCCACGGCAGGTTCACCCTCTGGAATTTCTGCCGTTCGGCCTCTGCGAGAACAAACCTTCGAAAGCTCCTTCAGAATTTTGATCGTTCGACTTTGGAACTCTGTAGGTACATCCCTGAGATGCTAAATCGGAAAACGGCGCAAAAAAAAATTGCGGGGTATTTCTTGAACGGTCATGGTTTCGTTTTGGAACGACACAGTAAGACTTTGGATCTGTAGATACATCCCTGAGATACTAAATCGGAGAACGGTGCAAAGAAAAATTGCGGGGTACCTCTTGAACGGTCATGGTTTCGTTTTGAAACGACACAGTAAGACTTTGGATCTGTAGATACATCCCTGAGATACTAAATCGGAAAACGGTGCAAAGAAAAATTGCGGGATACCTCTTGAACGGTCATGGTTTTATTTTGAAACGATAGAATAGAACTTTGGAACTCTATAGATACATCCCTGAGATACTAAATCAGAAAACGACGCAAAGAAAAATTGCGAGATATCTCTTGAACGGTCATGGTATCGTTTTGGAACGACAGAGTAAGACTTTGGATCTGTAGATACATCCCTGAGATGCTAAATCGGAAAACGACGCAAAGAAAAATTGCGAGATATCTCTTGAACGGTCATGGTATCGTTTTG
This sequence comes from Lasioglossum morio, assembly GCA_916610235.2. Taxonomy (NCBI): domain Eukaryota; kingdom Metazoa; phylum Arthropoda; class Insecta; order Hymenoptera; family Halictidae; genus Lasioglossum; species Lasioglossum morio. The sequence goes on from OU744323.1 coordinate 4,401,043, forward strand.
GAACGACAGAGTAAGACTTTGGATCTGTAGATACATCCCTGAGATGCTAAATCGGAAAACGGTGCAAAGAAAAATTGCGGGGTATCTCTTGAACGGTCACGGTTTTGTTTTGGAACAACACAGTAAGACTTTGGATCTGTAGATACATCCCTGCATTGCTAAATCGGGAAACGGGGCAAAGAAAAATTGCGGGAACCTCTTGAACGGTCATGGTTTTGTTTTGGAACGATAGAATAAAACTTTGGAACTCTATAGATACACCCCTGAGATACTAAATCAGAAAACGGCGCATAGAAAAATTGCGGGGTATCTCTTGAACAGTCATGGTTTTGTTCTAGAACAATAGAAGAGAACTTTGGAACTCTATAGATACATCCCTGAGATGCTACATTGATAAACAGTGCTAAGTAAAATTGGACAAAATAGAACTAATTTAGCAAATTTCAATTCAGAACTCTGTGAACCGTCTCGGGACGTCTAATTACAAGAGAGTGCAAAGAAAAATTGTGGAAAGCCTTTTTAACGACCATTATTCAAAGCGATAGAATTCGAGGGTAGGAGGGACAGTCGGTTTGTCGCGCATACATTATACAAAAAGGATTGTTTCGCGCGATCTCGCCATATGTGCCTAGCACGTGACCACGCTCCGACCTATCAGCTCCCCTAATTAGGTGACGCCGATGCCCCTAATTTCTATAATTCCTCCATTTCGACTCACCGCGGCATGGGTAATGCGATTGGCCGAGCCGCGCCGACTGATAGCGGAACAATTATTCACTCGACGTTGTCGACATTGTCGAGCTCGAACGAGGCACAATCGCCGGCGGCGGTGTTTCCTAGGGGAAGGAATGGTGAGCGCAGCGCGAATGGAACACACGAATTCACAGGAAAACGGACGAGAGTAGAAACACACCTTCGAGCAGATGCTCGTTAGATTCGATTCGGCGCGTCCGTACGGAACGCGAGATTTTCGGTCGGAAAGCTGCGGTCTCTCTAGTCTGCTGGCTTCGACTGTTTCCTGCAGAGTCCACGAGCTCGCTGAACGGTAACAAATGAGGGGCAGGATCGATGGGACAAGTGGAAACGTCCGTCACGGAATGCCTCGGAAAAAGCTAGGCGACGTGTCTGACCACTGACACGTTCTACTGTCGACTTTCGACGAGTGGCTTTAGCAACCTTTATCAAACTCTTCAAAACGGTTCAGTCGGACTTTGCTGACCTTATTACTAATCTATATAAAATATAAATTTGACTGTATCAATTGCAAGGAGGAGCCACTTTGAAATTGCTCTTTTCCTTTAATTATCCGAATGGTTCGAGAGTAATATCTCCCCGAATTTAAATCACGTTACAGATGTTACAAGAAATGATACAAATATAAATGAAATGAAAAGAAATAAATGTACATAAAATGAAAAGAATCATATACAATGGAAATTATTCTAGGTCGGAAGAAATGTTTAGTTTTCAATTTAAACTACCTTCGACTGCGAAGAGTTGAACCTCCAGAAAAATAATGCATAAACACACGTTGCATCTAACACTCTGAAATCTCACAATGAATTTTCAGATATTTCTCAAAGTCAGTCCAGCATAACGATGTCGGGTCCGAAGGATTGATGTGTTCAACCTCTAAAAAATTTTACGTTTAAAATCGTAACTAGCAAATGTTTCGACAAACGTAGAGAAAATTCGCAGTCTAATTATTCCAAGCGTCGGCATTGAAGTTTCGTTGAATGCTTCGGTGTCGTTCGAACAAAAGTAGCCTTAATGTAAACGGGGTTTTAGTGGCTGGCCAGCGAGGCATCAGCGACGCAGCCACGCGGCACGATGCATCATGGTTCTCTATCACGTGTGCAGCACTTACCGAGGTGGCTCGTTTCGGTTGGTCGCTAAACGACATCTGTAAATCGCAGTTGAACGCGACACTGTCCGCTCGTCAGCGTGGTTTAACCAAAGAGGATGTTCGCAGAGAGCGGTAGCCGCCGCTACCGCTGGTGTACATAGCGAGGAGAGGATCCGGCGACCCGTTGGATCCGCGTTGGATGCAGCTAGGACCACCCTTCGTCCTCGATGGCTCTTCAACCCCTTCCAGGTGGTCGCGTCGGAGTTCTCTCTCCTCCTGCTCGACTGCTCCGGGAGCCGATCTCGAGAACGAGACCGGACAGAGCGAGATAGACAGAGAAAGAAAGAGAGAAGGGAGGGAGACAGAGAGAGAGAGAGAGAGAGAAAACGAGACCGGCTAGAAACAGTCCGAAGTGGGAGAGCTCGTATCAATCTCTCTCTGCCCCCGTTCCCTTCCGCTCGCGATCCACCCCTTCCCTCCGAAAGAGTCTGTGGGAAGGGGACGTAGGGGTACGGGCCCCCCACCATACTCTCCGGAGGTCTTCTCCCCTCCCGACGCTATAATGAAAGATATTAACTACAATTTTATATCGAATTACCGCTGAAACACATTTCAAATTAGTTGGGCGTAGCCGCGGCACGAAGCGGAGGCGCCGAGGTCGACGCGCAACCGATTGGACGGCTGGTTAGCAGCGAGGCCGTCGATTGGACGGTTGTTGGGAGCGGTGGGGACGGTTCGGGGCGTGTCGCCGAGCCGGTATGGCCGCCCAGGAGCGAGCGGAGGCGCCCGAGGACCGCTCAGTGCGAGCAGATCAGTCGAGGCAACCCGATGCACACGCACGCCTCGCCCAGGAGAACGTTCCCGTTGCCTGCCACCACCGGACACACAATCTCCTGGCCGACAGTCGGAGCCAGTCCAGAGGATTCCCGCGAGTTTCGGGCCCCGTGGCCCCGTCGATCTTACCTGCGAAATCGGTCGCATCACGGAACACGTCCGGTCGATTCGCGCGGAAGAAAATCCGGGGACTGAAGGACGCTCGGGTGGTACCAGGAGTACTCGCACGGTTCGCGCAAAGAAGAAGGACTTAAAAACAGTGGAATCTCTAGTGTGGGAGTGAACCGAGGAGACGCACCGGTTGGTTTTATTTTTTTGGTGAGCGTGAAACGATGACGAGTTTCGGACAGTTTCGATAAAAGCAAACCGGTACTTGTTCGATGAATGTCGCGCGCGATAGTGTTCCGCGCCTAGTATTCTCCCGAGGCTCTAGAGAGAGAGAGAGTCCTCGTAGGGTTTGTTTTGTAACGAGAAGCGATTAACGCTGCCAGGACAGAGAGAGAGAGGGTGCCGTTTGGCGTGACAACGGGCCTTTAGCCAGAGAGCCTGTACGCCGGCGAGAGGCGGTTCTAGTTACGTGGGTGCCACACGGACACGCGATATCGGCGGAAAAACGAGAGGGAGTCGGTTTTCGAAGTTTACGGTGGAGAGGCTAGCCGGGCGCAATTAAACGGGCCGAGGAAAGGGAGAAAAAGGAAAGCGGAAATGGCCGGCGGACTGGCTGTTACGCGTGGCAATTATGTTAAGTGGCCAATTAGCAATTAACCAAGGAGACCAGCGGAGCGGCGGCCCCGGTAATTGCGGCCCGAAGAAGGCGAAGCCGAAGACGAGGGCGGAGGCGCGGAGGAGGCGTCGCGCGGCCGAGTGAACGGGAGAGGAAGCGAGCGCAAGGTGCATCATCGCGGCCATCTCACGCGCCATTTACTCGCGATTCTCGCGTCGAAATCGACCGCGGCCCTTGCCGGTCCTGCCGACACCTGTGTTGCCACCGGAGATCGCGCGAATCCCTTTCCTTTTTGGATCCGGAAGACAAGCTTCTCGGGTCTTGGAGACCAATTGAAGAGAACATTGAAGTCTAGAGGAGTATCGGGGTGTAAAAGCATGCTCGAGAAAAGGGGGTAGCCGGGAACAGGTGGAGAAGGCTTCGAGGGTGCTTGCTCGACGGCTCAAGTCCGATTACAGTGAAGTGTTCCGTGGAGAAAGAGGATTCGGTGACGCCGAGAGTTCCTGAAGAGAGGTCACGCCGTCATCGTCGACAAGATTCTGTCTCCCAGGTACAGGGCCAGTCCTGGGGTGGCGACAGAGGCACCTGCAGGTGCTCGGAGCCCGAGGGAACCATCGACGTGCACCGTGATGACGGTCCATCATCACCAGAACCACCACGTGGCGGCACTGAGCGGCGTCACCGTGGCCATTAACGGCCTGAACCTGAGCAGAATGTCCGGCCTCGAGGCCCATCGGCTCGAGAACATCGTCGAGAGGAACGGAGTGAGCGTCGAACGACTGTCGAACGGGCTCGATGCCCGAAATAATAATCATTCCGGGAACAATGGCTTGGAACGCGGCGACGCGTCCACCACTATGCCCCAGAGGTCGCGATTCATGATCACAGACATACTAGCCGGAGCGTCCAGCAAGATGCATCAGGCGGCAGGATTGCAGACCCAGGAACCACCGGGAAGCCCGCCGTCGACGCCGCGGGACCTCAGTGTCAGGCACCAGTCCAGGACGTCCTTGAACAACAGCAACCTCGACGAGGATAGCGACGCGAGCCATCACGATGGCGCTTCCGTTACCTCGAATGGTAAGCGGTCAATTATGCTCCTTATCTAGCCGCGGTCGCCGCGGATACACGCCAATGTTTCCGCGAAACCACCGAGATTACGCTGCCATTAGGCCGGGACTCGAGCTTTGCGTCATTCGCCACTCATTCCTTTCAATTGCTCGGCTTATTTCAGACGCGAGAATTTTTCATAGCCGAGCACTTAGAGATTTACTTCGTGTTTCATTGAGTACAATTATTTATTGAACTTGGACAGATGGCTTAGCTGTTTTCAGACTGTTCTTTATTAGAGTCGGTGTTCTGTCGTGATATTTAACAGAAACTAGCTCGGCTACGTGTGTACTTTATTTATTTATTTATTGATGCCGTAAATCATGTTTGGTTTATATAGCATACTTGTGTGCTTTATTTGATTAAATTATTTGTTGAGCCCGGGTTGATTGCAATCTCTGATTACACTGTTTTCTATTTCAATCGGTAATCTTTTGTTATGGCAACCTTTCGAAACTGTGCAATTTGGCTGACATTTAGTTCCGACTTACTTGGCAACTTTCTCGTCGAACTGGATAACCATTTATTCCTAAAACGCCCGAAAGGCAATCGCATTCCATCGCGTTATAACAATCATCCACTGATTAAACGTCACTCAATCTGGAATTTAGATCTAGATGAACAAACATTCCAGATTTCAGTGATCAATCGCATTCTACCGATTAAACAGGACCAAAGCTAATACACAATCTGTTGGATTCATTTACTCGAAAACATTTTCTCCGAATTATCTTTCATATACATCTCCGTTCGGATTATACGGTCAGATCGGTAACAGTATAAACGAATGTACAAGTGAAATTGGAGACTGAATAAATTCCATCGTGTAATAACAATCGTTCACTGATCGGACACTAGCCAAGCTACGCAGGAAGGAACGTACAACCAAGATTATTGATCAAATTCCATCGGATAACAATGGTCTAGGGATTAAATGAAGCTAGAGAAGATTTGCCGAGCTAGGCGAACAGCTATCTAGAGGAACATATCCAGCTCGGCTTCGAGATCGATCGCGTCGCAAGCGTACAAGCAATCGTTCAGCGATTAGCCAGGGGAAGGGTGAGCAAGATCCATCTCTGGTGTCTCGTGCACCTGGTCCGCGCGAACTTTCACGGAGGTGTCAAGGACATTTATGGGGCGGACTGTCCGGACCGGATGTTCCACTCGTAGATCGTGCCCGTCGCGTCGCCTCGTTGGCTGCGAGCCGCAAAACGCCTTGGCCAAAGGATCAGATATTTCCCGGGAGATAAAAGAACCCTCCTCATCACGGGAGCCTACGTCTGTCCCGACATCGTTTAGGAATTCTAATGGTCCCAAATTGGAGCCCGCCGTTCGAACGCTTTAATTATGTTACCCTCATTTGTTTCATTCAGCTCTTCTACCTGTAACGCTGCCTGCCTCTCTCTCTCTCTCTCTCTCTCTCTCTCTTGTTCCATCTCTTTCCCATTCGCAGTCGTGGTCTCTTTCTCAAAAGGTGATACTCTGTAGTACCTGTCCAACGTCTCGACTGTCATCAGCTCGATAAAATCGTCCCTGTCTCCAGGAAACACGCTGTAATCCTTCTTGATGCTCTCTAATTGCAAGCTTCACCGGAAGTCGAGAATACTGACGAGTCTAATGTTGTGACGCGATCGTGTTCTGCTCGTGAATCACGCGTTTAGTATCATTGACAACTGGAAAAAAAGGTGATAGTCGACGCCTTCACGCCTTCTCCATTCATGATTCCGCTTTTAACGATTTGTGGGGTCTTTTATGGGGGCTTGTGGGCTGGTTCGTTCGAATTCTTACGCGTCGATTCTCTCGTTGCTCGTTTTTCGACCGGCTTTTTTCGGATCGAGGTTAAATCCTTGCCCCGAGGCTTCGTTCGGAGTTATATCGGCTAGGAGTTAACCGATTCACCTGGCTATAGGTGAGAATGAAAATGGGACAAGCGTGATCCACTTATCAAAAATATTAGCGTACACATCGGTTCAACAGATTGGATTCCATTTCGATCTTAGAGCGATTGTATAAAACATTTATTAGATAAATAATATGAAAAACGAGAGAACAAAATTACGAATCGTTCAATGGCTTTCGTGAAACTAATCCGCGAATGATGTAATAGAAATTTTGGATCGACCCCAGGCTGTTGACCCTCGAAGCTGATCATCGTGATCCCTCGTGATCGATCCGTGTTTCGAAACACGCTAGAACCCGGTTAGGCGATCTAACGATCCGTTGATACTTTCGTTCGTTTTCGGCGCGGTCGTTAATTAGAGGGCCGTGGATTCTCTCTGGCTAATGGAATCCCGAGCACCGATTACGCGCGGACCGAGTTTCGACACTTCCGTCGATTATTTCATTGATTCCTCTTCCTTGTTGCCGCGACTCTCGACCACAGAGAAAATATACATAGCAAGAATATAAAAAAAATTAAATTGTCCAGTCTGTAAATGTGTTTCCACGATGTTTCGTCTCCACACGAAAAAAAAAAAATGAAATCGGTACTGTCCACCTGAACGTCCTCTCAATTTTTTCCTCGAAGTGGAACGAACTGTCCGTTTGCTCCAGCGACAAGAAATCAAATCGGTGTCTGGTGTTCTCTAGTTCTCGTCTACTGTTTTCCAAACAGCGATGCCGGCGCGAACGGTACTTTGTCCTGTCGTTATTGGACACTTTAAACAGCGTCGGTGATTAAACGTTGCGCGTCGATGTTCCGTCGAGTTACGATCTCGTCGTTCTACCAAAGAAGGGAGGGAGGGAGGGAGGGAGGGAGGTGGTGTAGAGAAGAAAAAGACGGTAATTACTGCCATTTGTCAGTTTCCAGCTGCCTTGGGATAGAGCTGCGACTCGGCCATAGGAGTACAGCTAATACCAATCATCTCGAAACAATTTCCGTCAATTTACAACTCGGGTTTTTTCGCTCCCCTCTCTCTCTCTCCTCTCTGATCCTGCACTCTCGTGGATTGGTGAGCCGTTCCCGTTCGACGGTGCCGCTCGATCGACGTTCCACGGCACTTTCCTTCGAGGCTAAGTTCATACGCTTACACCGTAATCGGCTTATTTCCCACAAAAAGCACATTAAGAACAATTACGCGCATGACTACGGCTACGTGATTAGAGACACGGTCCCGGAGCACTAATACCGCTTCTGATTGTGAGAACCGCGAGAACCTGCCCCGCGAAAAAGAAACAGAGAGAAGAGAGAAGAAGAAAAAAAAACACGCCGAAAGAATCTGTTATCCCCCTTCCGAACAATTACTTTCTTTGGGAATTAGCCGGCGAGTGATTCTTTCGTTCGCCACAATGCCCGGCCCGACGGTACCGTTCGGATCCGTGCGAACACCGGTTTTTAGAGATTATCGGGCAAACCGCGAGCTGATTCTATTTACGTGTCGATTTTTAACGCGATTAGAGCCTCGCGTCTTCCTACTGCCGTTTCCGAATTCGTTTAACACAAACGCGGTGCTAATTTTCTCTCTTTTACCGTTTCACTTCCACTGGGAATTGCACGTGTGAACACTACTTTATTGTATAGAGTTATATTTTGTCGATGATTGTTCTGTTCAGTCGATTATTGTCCATAAAAAAAGGACTCCAATCAATTTTATTAAGAACATTAATAAACAAAAATATTTTCTGCATCGAATAAGAGGATTCCTGAATAGATTCCAGTCCCTAGACCGAATCGCCATGCGCCTTTCCGAAGAGAAATATTTGCACTGTTATTGGCGGTATTAATTGACTAGTAGTCATAGTTTAGGTCTGGTTTGTTATGCCTCTTGGAACAGAGAAATATGCACAATGTTGGCGCTGATATTAATCGATCGTGACGTGTAAATCAGCTGTAGATTTGGCAAAACGCATTTACAATGACAAACAGTGGCTCGTTCGATCAAATGATCATTATCTCTGTGTAATATTTTATGAAGTACATATCTTTACAATATTTTGTAAAGCTGCCGCACGTTGTCGTGCACTATTTAATTCGAGAGAAAGAATTGTAGAGGACCACTTCAAGAATTTTAAATAAATTCGCGTAAACAGAAAATGTACACTGTTTGACAACTGCGCGTTCATTACATTAATTAGCGGCGCAATGGTTCTGCAAGAATCTCGAGGATCGTAGTGGTCCGCGTCGACTAATCGTTCTCCTCGGCGATAAGGGTAACGAGGAAAATGGTCAACGGCGCGATAAGCGAGTGCCTAGGAATAATCAACGAGCTCGTCGGACGCGGCGAGAATCGGCCGTTCGTATTCGAGAGGTTTCGTTCTTTGAGAAATGTGAGCACGTCGCGATAACAACGCCGACGGATTTTCCGCGGCCACGTCAACGACGCCGAACTCGAAGGTGCCGCCGGGGTACGTTTGACACAGCGTTATCAGTCGCGGTTAACCTCACGCGGCTAATCGTCTCGGGCCGGTACGCCGGCTAAAGAATTAATGAAGGCCAATTAGAAGGAGTAACGGCGTTGTAATTGCCGGCGAACACGCTTTCCGGATGATTGAGCCGGTGATTATACACGATCCATCCTACCGATCTATCAACGCTTTCGACGCGAAACATCGTTTCTTTTGGTATCGTTCCGCGCCGGATCAAGCTTTTTCGACCCGCGATCCTGATCCACCGACAAAACGTCCCGTTGTCATGATTCAGCCTCGTTAGATCACTGTCCCAGACATTCGTCGGCCCAACCTCGTCTTCATTTCAAAAGAGACGGCGATCTTTCGGATTTGTCAATTTCTTAAGGTCTGTTTATACTGGTATATTTCCGACCGGATATATCAGACCGAACAGATATTCTTCAATGGATTTTAATGGAAGTGTGTAGACCTACAGTAGGTGTACATGATTCCATTAAAATCCATTGAAAAATATCTGTCCGGTCTGATATATCCTGTCGGAAATATACCAGTATAAACAGACCCTTACACTGCAACCGTGGAAGCTTTGCAAACCTGACTCTCCCAAAAACAACGATGTAGAGTTTTATTATATTCCGAATGGTTTGACGCGTTTGAACTGTGTTTCAAGCAAAGACACTTCTCGACGTGAACTCTCAAACTTGTGTTGAACATAATGTATACTAATTTAATCATTTTTACAGAGGCAATTATACGAAAAATCTTTTTTCTTGAAAATGGTCTAAATAGTTGACCGAAACGTTGGAAAATTTTTCTGTTAATTTGCAAAATTGCTTAAGTAGTAGTATTTGATCTAACCAGTGCGCTGAAAACATGAATATATGTTACGAACTCTCAAACTTTCGAATTTAGCAATTTTTTCTCCGTCAACTGTAAAAGTTACACGAATGAATCTTGTACCAGAAGATTCTCTAGAGTCTCCTGTGTACAGAAGGATTTCTTTTTCATAGCATTTTGAACGGTTCCTTGAATCGTTGACTCCCGAATCAAACGGTATTTTTTTTTAAATATTTTTCCCGTGTTTGAACGTGTTTGTACAGTGTTCGCGAGTGGTATGTTTCGCGCGAAGAACAGAGTCTGTTAATTACCTGTTTAATCAGTGAGAAACATTCATGAACTGACCAACGCCAATGAGAATTCGCGTGAGGATGCGTAGACTGCGAGAGAGAACGGAGATCTGGCATTATACCGATGATGATCTCTCGCAGCGTTTCGGTGAGCACTTCCGATCTCGCGGGAGTAATCGCGTGTCCGTGTTGTCCACCCCGTTCAATCCAATGAAGAATTAATGAAAGCCAATTAGGAGGAGCACAACGCCGATGTAATTGCCGTCGGACACGCTCGCGCGCCACCGGAGCCGACAATTTTCCGCGATCAAACGTAGATTTTTACGCGTCAACCGTCATACGCTACGGACGACGTACTGCACAGGCGTCGCGACGGAATCGTTAACGGTGGGAAAACAGTTTCTCACGCAGCGGGGGACGTTCCCGGCGTGTTTCCACGGAAAAAAGGATAATCTATGCAGATTAGAAGCTGTCGTGTTCCTACGATACTTTGCCGGGACGCTGGCTTAATTATTAGACCGTGGATCTTCTAATTTTGTACTTACGATTTCGGACTGAAAAATGAAAATCAGAGTTGTTTCGATAGAATTGAGAGTGAGCGATCTAGATCAGTCTATCTCATTAGGTTATGTTGTATTTAATATGGTATAAAGTAACATTTATTTAATATATTTATCCGTATAACATAACTATTTATATAACTAAGAAATACATAATGTGACTTGACTTTCTTTCGTAACGACTGCGGGGCGACTTCTGCACGACTGCCGAATCGTTCACGGTGTCGGGATTTCTAACCCCACTCTAACTACGGCGCTTATACTAATACACGTTACATGTTTACTTATACGTGTAATTTCCTACAGGTTAACCTTTAAATTATTAGAATCTTGTGCATTTATTCTTATATAAAATTGAACTGGTAAAAATTGCGATGATGTTAGAAGTTAACAATATCGTTACACCACTTCGGTCTAGCAAGCAGTCGATAAATCTTGTCTCTCTACGCTTATACTGTCGAACATGTTCAAATGTTTTCGTTTCAAACAGAGGGCCCAGGGAGAACGATTTATAAATTATCTGAAACTTGTCACGCAACATTCCAACATCGTGTTCGATCATTTACACTGTCCCGCTAGGAGAAATCGTTCATTTTATTCGACAACGTTCTGACATTTTTCCGTGTGTTTCGCGAAAGTAATTGCTTGAATAAATCTTGTCTTTTCCGTTATTATGTTATTAAATAAGTTGTTCCGATGGTTCTATCGAAATTGAAAGAAATCGTCAATGATAGAAGACACGTAATGGCAACCAGCTCATTAATCAACGCTACCGAGAAACGACGTTTAAAGACAAAACTTGCGACAACTTTAACACCCGTAGCAATAACCACAGTCGCTAATATTTATTAAAAAGGCTTATTAAAACCATTGAAGTAAGAAATTTCTTGGATGGGCAATTGATGTAGCAGTGAACGTTTGAAAATTTACAAGACAAGGAAAACGCTTTGGAAAAGCGAGAGGAGACGAGGATTTTTTGAATGGTAGGATTGCAGACCACTTTAGGATCCCGCTGGTTGGACAGGCCGGACAACATGCCAGCAAGTTAGTTTTTAAGGGTTGTGCAAAGCGAGGTCAGCACTGTCAACGCTGGGACGAGCCGGCTAAGAGGATTCCGCCGGTCGAATCTCGTTAGAGAGAACGCGTAGAACCAAACCGCGCGAATCCCGACGACGGCAGTGCGCTCGACGACGGTCGTTAGAGTGCTTGAAGCAGAAATGTTTAGAAAATCCGCAGCCGACAATTCGGCTTCGTCACAGATGCCGTCCGGACTCGTTGAAAACAATAGGATTGATGCCGATATACGTTACGTCACGTCCAATATTAAACTCTAACACCCATCGAACACTAAAGCCAACTAGCCTGTCTTAACTTGCAAATGCATGAAAATACACTCTACCATTCAAATTGAAATTTTACATCAATCATGAACATCCGAACGTAGAAGAAAAACTAGAATAATGAAAAATTATTAGATGCTGAATTAAATATATATCTGGTTGCCGTCTCTTGCAATTGATGCAGACAATTTTGTGTAAAGGTCTGCAGTCTAGAGAAAATCGCAGAGTAGTTGATCCAATTAAATTTTCAAAATGTTAGGTGTAGAAACTAGTGTGAATCATTTATTGATCGTACAAGTAATTGATTTGAATGGAAGAGTATAAATTCATTTATAAGATTGATACAATGGTCCCAATTTGACTGAGAATGCCGCCAGTGATCCAATTAAATCCTCAAAAGCGGACTGTCCCAATTTCCTTGACACTGCGCAAGGGTTAAAAGAAAGAGCAAAAGTTGCGGCTATGGGGAATCGATTCGTCCGTCGATAGGGTCTTTGAGGTCTTTATGGTCTCCGTGGAACACCCTTTGACGTGTCTGCGCGGCCCACGAGGATCCGGAGCACGGATTAATCCCGGGCAGATAGTCTCGTCAGAAAGCTGACAGCCGGTTCTCGTTTGTCAGGGTACTAGCATCGAGTCTCGAAAAGAAAAAAAAGAAAGAAGAAAGAGAAAAGAAAAAGAGAGGGGGCCGAGGGGACAGAACAGCTCGAAGTCGAAGTCGCTTTCTTTCGCGGCGGGCCCTCGCACAATTCCTAATCCGCGCCGAGATCTAAACGGTTGCCAATCATTTCCGGTTCTCGGATTAGCTGCGCGCGAAAAGTCGGATCTCCGGCTACGGTGCTAAGCGCGTGAAACTGGCTGCCGCTTGTTACTTTTGCTGTTGCTTCCTACTCTCGATGTTGGGACCTTTCTGGGCCCCGAGAACCGAGAGAGGACGCCGACAATGCGTCGCCCCGGGACGAATGTTGGCTCCGTAAGCGGATTACAAACGATTTGTACACGCGCGCCCAAAAATGTCTCTATTCGATGGAGATATCGATGCTTTTCCACGATCGTTTCACGCTCGTCGCGACTGATTCGCAGGGGATTGACTTTCTTTGGACGCTTTCGAGGCGATTCACGTTCCATCGAGGTACTGGGGGCTGGATCGGTTGAACGTTTCGATCCTTTTTGGTGGGGATCACTTTCTCTGGAATTGGTAATTGGCCTTATTAAAATCACATGAAAACTGAACAATCTTTAAATTATATTTTATTCGCCTTAAACATATTGTTATCGGTTAGAATGATTATCTATATACCATAATTTCTGAACCAGATTTAATCACTTCAATGGTTCAAATTCGATTGCTCCACCCTGTAGAGGACATCGAAAAAGATTTATATATTACCATTGTTATCTATATAATATGATTTCTAGATAAGGCCTAACCTGGCCACCACTTCAGTTCGATTGCTCCACCCTATACAGGTCCTCTAAAACTGAAATCAGTATCATGTGAGATCCTGCTAAGAAACAATCGTCAGTATACAAGGATCCTAAAGAAACATTTGCTTATTTTCATTGTTGTAAGTTTACTTAAATTCTGAACTGGATCCACCCTGCCACCACTTCAAGTTCGATAGCTCCACCCTATACAGGTCCTCCAAAACTAAAATCAGTATCATGTGAGATCGTGATGAGAAACAATCGACAGTATACAAGGATTCTAAAGAAACATTTGCTTATTTTCATTGTTGTATGTTTACTTAAATGCTGAACTAGATCCAACCTAGCCACCATTTCAAGTTCGATAGCTCCACCCTATACAGGTCCTCCAAAACTGAAATCAATATCATGTGAGATCCTGATAGGAAACAATCGTCAGTATACAAGGATCCTAAAGAAACATTTGCTTATTTTCATCGTTGTATGTTTACTTAAATTCTGAACTAGATCCAACCTGGTCACCACTTCAAGTCCGATAGCTCCACCCTGTACAGGTCCTCCAAAACTGAAACCCGTATCATGTGAGATCCTGATAAGAAACAATCGTCAGTATACAAGGATTCTAAAGAAACATTTGCTTATTTTCATCGTTGTATGTTTACTTAAATTCTGAACTAGATCCAACCTAGCCACCATTTCAAGTTCGATAGCTCCACCCTATACAGGTCCTCCAAAACTAAAATCAGTATCATGTGAGATCCTGGTGAGAAACAATCGTCAGTATACAAGAATTCTAAAGAAACATTTGCTTATTTTCATTGTTGTATGTTTACTTAAATTCTGAACTAGATCCAATCTAGCCACCATTTCAAATTCGATAGCTCCACCCTATACAGGTCCTGCAAAATACATTTCCTTATCTTACGTGAGCCAGGTGAGGGTGAATCGTGATCGGTTTGGGGACACCTAGGCTCTGGCGCAGTTCGAACGCCGAAACTCGGTCCTTCGTACATCAAGGCCGGGTCTGGTCACGCGAAAGTCGTGTTAGCGACTCGCCAAGTGGCCTCCAAGCAGTCGTCAACGTTGCTCCGGGGGTTCGTGTACACGTGTCCGGTCTCCCCGTGCCTCGTGTCCGAACGCCGCACCGTTTGTGTGGGTGGGTCCGGCGCGTTTCGTGACCGTGTTCGCGTGTTAATTGCGCGACTGCATTGGGCCGTTCTCGCGTTTAAGTTCACGTTTCTGCTGTGCAGGCGAATTTTCGACAAACGAAAGTGGCGGCGGCGACTGGCAATTAAACGTGCGCGGTGACAGGGACGGATGAGCTTTTTTATTGTACCTCGATCCTCACGCTGTTTCTCTCTTCCTCTCTCTCTCTCTCTGTCTCTCTTGGAAACCCGTAGTTCGAAATCATCGATCGCTCCCGAGCAAATGATCAGGGACAGCAAATTGAACGTTTGGGGGACCCGAAAATTTCTCCTTTCCAGGAAGCTACCGACTGGCACCGGTGCTGAAGGGGTTCATTTGCCTCGCCTTAGCCGGCCGTAAAATCGCCGTGAGATTACATAGTTTCCACAATAATGCCGCAACCGTTGATGAAGAGAGAAAGAGAGCGGGAACATAAGCGCGCAATCGAAGCAAGCGCATATCGTCCGCCCAAGTTCCGACACGTGCAAACCGTCCAGTGTTTACAAAGCGGCCGATCTTAGATTAAGCGTAGATGATTAATTATTCCTGCGCTCGCTGCCAGCCGCTTGAAACAATACACCCATGACCCGATTAACCGCGAGACGATCGCGATCGCGATCCTCGGAATAGTTCGGCTCAAATGGATCAGGGAAATTGCGGATTCCACGCTCGTTGGGCGTTACTCTGCGAAGCAGCGTGGTTCTTTTCACGCTACGAAATTAAAAAATCGCTGATAACACGCATGTTTAATTAATTCTGCTCGAGTTTGACTGGAATTATTTCTGCAAATGTGGTAGCAGTCGAGCAGTCTCGGTAAAAATCGATTTATTCCAAGAATGTCACGGTACAAACGAGTTTACAAGCCTGCATAGAAAATGGCGTTGAAGGCGCAACATACGGTGACTCACAGACTTGCTCGTATACTTTCGTCAGAAAAATTAATATAGATCCTTGCGATGCATTTGTCAATTGCATAATTTCATTAGTAACTCTCGCAATCAATCGGCGATGCACAATTCTTTTGGGGAGTAGAATTAATTCGTACATTTGGTATACATATTAGTTCTAAACGTTTTACATGCTATCTGGAGCAATAAGTGTATAATATTTCTGTCAATTGCAATTCTGCCACCAGACTTGAATTTCAGGCCACGAACCATCATTTTAAAAATAAAGGTTTCGTTAAACTTCGCAAGCTGTCGTTCCCAGACGATGAGCACAGCTCCGTAAGCTCGAGGAATCGGCTAAGACGGTAGCTTTTATCGGTTTTCAAGTCAACGCACTTGGAACATTCGATTTGCCAATATACAAAGCAAATCCGATTTGAAGTTGAAGCTAGTGTAGACCACTTTCCAAGTCGACTACTCGCAATTAGGGTAAGCTACTCGTTGTTGTCGGCTCCCCTAGTCCCAGTCCGTGTCCTCGTTTCACCCTCCATCTTGTTTCCAGGCTGTTCACTGTCAACAACCTCGTCCGGTGAAGCGCCCCACTGTCAGCAGAAATTCGTTCTTCGAATAACCAAGTAGGGCCAAGCTAAGAGGAAACTCGACGCATTGTGCGATTCGAAACGAGCCGAGACCCGGTCTCGATTTCTCGCGAAAATATTTGCGGTCGTGTCGGGCCCCGAGCAAAAATCACGTTGGTGTCCTAGCTAATTAGGTAGCCAGCCAGCACCGGGGACAACAGCGCACAGTTGTATTCCTATTCAACGGACACGCGGAATGCACCCGTGAAATTCGAGAAACGCGCTCGTTACGCACCCCGCGAAACCTTAGGCTCGCATAATTCGATCTGACAGTAACTCCCGATTGCGTTTTTCCCTATAATGTTTCCACGACGGCGCAGAGATCGTTGCACGGGCCGACACTCGACACCTCTCTGCCCTTACGCAGCCAGGTCCTCCAGAAGCTATTCTCCTATGCAACCGGCAGAAAATGCGGCTTTCTACGATGCATTATTACTAAAACTTCCCTGCAACGTGCCTACTCAAAGCTTCGTCCAGCTGCTTTCAGAAGTTTCTGGAATTGTTAGTATGCTAGAATGATACGTACAAGAACTTTGTATAATTTTAGTAAAAATAATATTCAGCAGGTGTTCCGGCGAAACCAGTGCGCTCGAACCCGGAGACAGATATTGCCAAATATCCGCGCATGTGAATTCAAACACGCTAGCGATTACCGTTAACACCAATGAAGGTGAAAAACAATGCGAGCGTCACGAAGCCACCGTTGCCCGTTAGCGCACGAATTTTAAAAACAGAAGCGTTCCGAACTCCGTATCAAACACATGTACACCGAGTATAGCCTCGCGCCGAGCGAACGAGAAAGAGAGTCATTGTGGAAGTCTGCGTCGGAGCCCGTGCTCTTGCCCTTAATAAAACTAGTGTGCATTATTGCGGTGTTCTTAGCCTTCTCACCTAAACTGGAGTGGTTTCCTACCTTCCTCATGTGAACCGGCTAAAATTAAATATTTAGAGTGTTCTGACAGAATCGAAGGTGTCGTGAACAGCAGGTGAATCAGGAATGCAGTAGAAACATAGATTGACCCCACCCCCCGAAGTGTGAACGAGCAATCAATGGGCTCGCATCGATGGTACACTAATTTGACACCGTTTCCTCCGTAGTTTGTTTTTGAAACTCTCTCGCCGGCAGTTTGTCCCCCGGGATGACTGCAAATAGAGTGGGCAGGCAATAAAACGTTAGCCCTATAACATTATCCCCGGTGTTCTCTACCCCAAAGGTGGCGACACGGTAACACAATACAGAAGAGGGGTCAGATTCAGCCCTTGACGGGGAACGTCGCCCTTCCGTACAATGCCGAAGGGTGCGCGCACTATGTGAACTATGAAAGGATAGTGACACGGGGCCAAGCTTTTAGGTGTGACTCGAATCGGGAAAGAGACGTTTCTCCGTAAACCTTACACGTTTTGCGGACATTCCACCCCGGAAACTACCCCTTTGATCGTGTATCGTTTGCGTTAACAGGATATCAATCAAAGGATCTAGCAATTATGTTTACGGATTGATCGGGTTCAAGACGTATGCTGAGCTTGTTTCTTTTTTTGTACTTTCATAATCAGTGGCGGATCTAAGCGGCCGCGTGGGGCCTCAGGATATCTTAGGGCCCTGAATTTCAAACAAATTTATTTAATCTGTAGCGGTATGAAATATTTTCATTATTTTTATTTTTTGTTAATAAGTTTAGAAGAGTTTTCTTGGAACTTCTATTTCTAACTTGAGTTTGAGAGCTCCGAAATTTTTACCGCTTGGGGCCTCCACTTGACTTGTGCCGCCACTGTTCATAATATCAAAACAAAAATATGGCATTGACGTTGCTGAAGAATGTTTGCTCTCACCGAGTATCGTATCGAAAATTGATTTCGCTCGATTGCTTCGAAGAGCATCAAGTTTCAGAATTTTAGTAATCGGAGCAATCGTTGTAAAGATTGAATAAAATCTCCGAGAAGAAAATATGGAAACTGTCCGAGAAGAAAATATGGAAATCATTCAGTGTTCGGACGCTTTCGCGGTTCGCCGTGGCTGTTAAAATTCGAAAGAGGTGGCACGAGGCGACGAGGCGAGGGAAAGAAAAGAAGAGTCGAACAAAGAGATTTTGCGCGGGAAATTAAGAAATAGGAAATCCGACGCAGACGGTTCGTGCTCGTTCCCATCGAACGCGACGACGCGATCGCGCAGCCTCCTCCCGCGCCACGCGCTTTTTACTGCAGATTGTTACGTGCGGTTTTACATCTACATTCCGCGAATGTTAACGGCATTGCGCCAGCTTTGCGGGTAAAAACGCACACCTGCACCGGACTAGTTCATAGTGCGGTGCGCGCACACCTCCCGGCGCGGCGCCGAGCAGAACGGAGCGGAGCGGTGCAGAGAGGAGCAGAGCTGTGCGAAATAAAGCAATAAGCAAATAAAATCGCGGCTACCGGGACACAATGGAGGAGCAGCGCGCCACCCTTCTGCCGCCATTGCCATCGCCATTCGCCGACGATGTTCGTCTCTCTCTCTCTCTCTCTCTCTCTCTCTCTCTCTCTCTTTCTCTCTCTCTCTCTCTCTCTCTCTCTTTTTCTCTTGCTTCCTCGCCGGAGTCGCTCGAGACTCGACTCTCCGTGTCGACCATAAACCAACGCGAGGCAACTGTTTGCGAAACTTTTATTATTTCCAGCTTTATGATCTGTCCGGCCGACTTCCGGCCACCCCAACGCCCACGCAATCCCGGCCCCCGGTGCGGCCCGAACGATTTTCCGTTTGCTCGAGACTTTAATCGCGACGGTAATCGCTTCTCAAACTGATCTTCCTGCTGCTGCCGACGGAACGGCGGGATTTTTTTTCGAAGTACAGTTTTTAACTCTTGCACCAACATTTGTCCGTATCCCATCCTCGTCGCCATTCTTCTTGTTGTGTATTAAACAAGATACTTATTTGTTAACGGAATAACTGGTTTATATTTCACATCAACTGCGTTCGTCTTCACATTTACTTCGTCTTGTTACTATCGCACTATCTATTGTACGACTAACACTGTCGTACTATCGCACGCACCTCGTACATGGTTCGCATTTGGAGCTCATACAGTAGACTGCCGGTAATCGCGTTTCGAATCCCGGTATCATCCTAATTGTATAGATCCGCTCGTTACACGTCTTTTCGGTAATGCCAACTGAAGCGTGATCTAGTGTAGCTGTTGTTTATTTAACAATCCATATTCGTAAATGAATTTTTACATTGATTACGATCTGCAAAATGCCAGAAGGGTGACAGAGTATTCTTGGAGTTATTCTCCAACTTATTGAATCTCGTTCAACTTTCTTTGCCAGGCTTGATTCTTCGTTCTAAAAGAAAGGAATATCTAAATTGCTACCTAGTCTCTGCATGTAATCAACACGGCACAGAACAAAAGCATTTTGTAACTGGCAACAGGAGACAGTTTCAAGAACGAGACCGCTGGGACGCGAGTCGACGAGCACGAACGAGGAGACGCAGAACAGCAGTTTTCTCTTTTCCCGAATCATTAGCGCGTTTTGCGCGTACGAATCGTCCCTTTAGGACGATCGCGCGACCGCGATACGTCCGGCGCGCATCACGGCGGGCTCCGCGAATGAAAAGAGAGAAATGTGTCCGGGCTTGGGAACGCGGGGTTTACGACTCCTAATTGACGACTCCGGACACGTCCGCGGAGTGGCAAGCCGCGTAGATCCGGCCCCCGATAAGTTTTGACATAGCCTCGTTGCTCCTAATTACAGCTGTTGCGGGGCCCCGGTTCCGAATGATATTCTCGGCGATCTGCTCGGTATAAATGATTGAAATTCTGCCTCCCCCCCTCTCGCTCTATCTCTTTCTCACCCCTTCCCACCGCGTTACTATCCGGCGGCCATCTCTCGACCTGTAATTTGATTTAATCGGTTCTAGTGGAACGCTCTCGAAAAAAATAACGCGCGGTTGCTCCCGGCCGGGAACGAACGTAATCGGTCCTCTTCTCGCGAACGAGTAAATACGCTCTCTCCACTTCGGCTGTAATCGCCTGTACATCCTGCAGGTGTCGCGTTTCCTTGTAAAACAGGGAACGTTTTGCGTGAACCCGGCCGAAGACGATACCTGTCGGTGACGCGGACGACCGTGCTGGCACTAATTGCGGCGGCGAATAATTGCTCGATAAACATCCTGTTAATCTCGCTTTTACGTTCCGTACATTGTACCGCGCCGCTGACTCGCAGCACGCGAGGTCCTCGTTTCGCCCTCTCCTCTCTCTCTCTCTCTCTCTCTCTCTTTTTTCCATCCCCTCTCTTTCTCTCTATCTTCGTCTTTTTCACTCTCTGTTCTCACTCTCTCGATCTCTCCCGATCACTCCGTCCCCGTCTCGCCAGCACGCGAAACACGACAATTTTCATTGGCGCATACACGCCGTCGCATCCGGTGCTGCGCCACCGTATTCCTTCCACTCGTCTATTCTAACAATTACAGCCGTACCAGCGCAATTAAAGTAACGCAACTCTCGTCGCATAATCCTGCAGGCTGGGACAACTGGCAGAGTAACTCGTCGGGGGAATACATACGTCCCTGTAAACCGATTCGCGGAAACCGCACGTAGAGAGAGATTCGCGATGCGAGACACAAGGAAAGTTGGAAAGTTTCGCGGGCCGATGCGCGATCCACTCCTCCGCGGGAACTCGAGAAGAATAAAGTTCCGCGAGGGCGTATGTCGACTGACAACCGATATGATGCACGATGTTTGCTCGCGCGGCTCTGCGGAACTGTTGGAAAAACCGAAACTTGACTCGGTATCGGAACACGTGGGCGGAGGGAGGGTGGAAAACAAGATGGGAAATTGTGTCGTCGGGTTTCGGGGCTGCTTCAACGTGAACCCTTCGAATGATAATTAACCCTTAGCACTCGAGTGGCGCCTCCGAGGTGGCACTAAAAATTGCTGTACTATTGTTTAAATAATTGTTTACACTATCAGATATGTTGGTATCTAACCAATTACTATACATTTAAGTATTGTATGAGGTATTATATCAATTTCATATTTATCAAATTTAAAAAATCATAGAGAATGGAAATATTGTAGTATTGTACTATTATTTAAATAATTGTTTGCACTATCAGATATGTCGGTATCTAACCAATTACTATACATTTAAGTATTGTATGAGGTATTATATCAATTTCATATTTATCAAATTTAAAAAATCATAGAGAATGGAAATATTGTATGTCAGAAGAAACGTTTAATTTTCGAGTTAAAATAGCTCCGAGTGCACAGGGTTAAGTATTGTATGAGGTATTATATCAATTTCATATTTATCAGATTTAAAAAATCATAGAGAATGGAAATATTGTATGTCAGAAGAAACGTTTAATTTTCGAGTTAAAATAGCTCCGAGTGCAAAGGGTTAAGTATTGTATGAGGTATTATATCAATTTCATATTTATCAAATTTAAAAAATCATAGAGAATGGAAATATTGTAGGTCAGAAGAAACCTTTAATTTTCGAGTTAAAATAGCTCCGAGTGCAAAGGGTTAATCGGAAGGGGCTGCAGTATTCTGTATGACGTAAACATAAACAGGAAATCTATTCTGCCAGTTCCTGGCTGATAAAATCATGCATGTTCTAAGAGAGTATTTTATCTGATAGTGTGACAAATATGAACCCTGTAGTTGCTAGTGGCATAAACAGCTGGTAAACGTAAATAGCGTTTTCACTTTTTAAGATACACAGTTTCTATCGTCTTTTGTTTAAAGACAAGATGAATTTGTTTGTAATTTTGACGTAGACTTTCGAAATCGTGCAAAGAAAAGTAGAAAATGGCTGAACTTCGCTCAAGATGATCGAACAATAACAAAACCGACGGTCCGCTAAACATCCAGTGTACAACCACCGTCCCCGTCTCTCCCCGTAGAAGCAGTTCTCCTTAAATCGGGATCGCGCATCCGAAGAACCGTTTTCCCAAGCCCAATTCCGTCGTCTTCAGCAAAGTGAAACACACAAAGCGGCGAACGGTCTCGTAAAGGGTCTCTATCGCGAGCTCCTGGATAAAGGGTCGGTACGTGCTGTGGGAGTAAGCGGTGGAAGAAGCCTAGAAAACGTACTTTTCCACAGGAAAAAAGTGGTAAGACGGCGCAGCGTAGAAGACGAAGCAGCTGCCGAAGAAGAAGAAGAAGAAGAAGAGGAGGAGGAGAAGTAAAAAGACCAGAAGAACGAAGGAAGGAGAGAGAGAGAGAGAGAGAGAAAAGAGGAAGACGACTGTGTTTCGCGATGGTTCTCGAGTTACTTCAAACTCTCCGGGGCCGGGAGAGGGTGGGAAAAAGTTTCAGTCCAACGTCTTGGAAGTGTCTAAAAAAGAGGACTGCGTCGGTTGAGACCCGGGGCTCTAAGTGTATCACATAGTAAATTTAGTTTTCCAACCTCCGTTTCCACCGCGTCCCATCCCTCTCCCTCGTGGCCCGACCTCCAGCCAAGACAGGGAGAGAGAGAGAGAGAGAGAGAGAGATAGAGAGGCTGTCTCCGCGATGGAATTCCTCCTAGTGGTCTCTCTCTCTTCTTCCCTCCCGTTCCTTTCCTGAGGGATCGTCGGCCATCTTTGCCAACATGGCGGACCAGTCCCGGACCCGTTCGAGCGAATCTGGCCGATCAAACGGAGGCTAAGAGCCACGCTTTCGTTCGAGTTAACTCGATCCACTTTGCTCTCTCCAGCCATATCCCGCTGCCACCCTCTCATCTCCTCTCTCTCAGCTACCTCCCTGTCTTCCAGGCGTTCCCCGAGACTCTCTCCACACACACGCGCGTTTTCCACCTCCGCAACAAACACCCCCCGAGCTTATTTCTTCCACCCACGACCGTTCCAATCGATGAGCTCGCGACAACGGGCCTTTAGATACTTTTAGAACCGCGCAGCGACGATCCCGAGGGAATCTCGCCTCCCTGATCGGTCCCCTGACGGGACCCACTCAACCCCCTACAATCCTCCCAAGAAGAATCCTACAATTTTCCATCGACGGATACGCTCCGTCGACTCGAATTCCACCGAGCTCCTCGATTTTCCCTTTGCCGGAGCGCTGGAACATAAAGTTTGGTTGAAACAATACACTGCCCATGCACGTGAGAAATTATCACTAAAGTGCCAGCCAGACTGGTCTGAAATTCTTTATTTTACGATTGATGAAAATATAAAGATGCATCCGTAGGAAATAATTGTACAAATTTCTGTGCTGAAGCTCATATTTAACTCTTCTGCTTCTTGCAATTGATTCGAACAAGCAGTCTAGCAATCAATATTTAGGCATTGACGTGAACGCAGCCGTATAAGAAATATTAATCATTTCTTTTCTCTTGTGTAACATTTCTGGGGATAAGGACGCACTTAATCACTGTCGCCGTAAAGAAAATGGTACAGCAAGGGATTAACAAAAGGGTTCTATAGCAATGACCAACAACCATAGTACAGCAACGATGAAAATCGTTTGGCATCCACGGGGCGTGTTATTTCCCCGTGTGGCGGTAGAAGCGGCTAGAAAATTGCGTCTGCACAGGCCTGAAAAAAATACAAGAAAAATAAAGGAACATCGTTAACGAGATTCGAGGGGGATGAACCGGGAGACTTGGGGGCAGGGGGTGCGTCAGATTTGATCCGGGCAGCGTGAAAATTCTACGTGTGTGCGCGCGAAAATCGACGCGCGTGTGTGTGAGAGAGAGAGAGAGAGAGAGAAAGGGCGGTGGGTGCGGAGAAGCGCAAGTTCCCGACGTGTATCGGGTGTAATCGGTTTCCTCGGGGAATCCCACCCTCTTTGGTGGGTCGTCGGCGAAACGGGGGGATAATTTGCGGCGTCTCGACGCGGCTGCGTGGTCCAATCCGCGATACCAGCCAATCGGCTCTCAGCTGCGCGGACTCCGGCCTGAGAACAAAAGGATCTCCGCCGATAGAGAGGCGGCCGCGATCGCCATTCGGGGACCAGCAAAAACATCGATTGCTTCCCCTACGAGCCAACCTATGATGCCTCTCTCTTCTCTCGGACAGCATCGCGAACCCGCATCGACTGCCGAAATTCTGCGAGCAGCCCTGCCGCTCCGCGATGTTCAGATATTCAGTGACTCACAACAATCTCAAAATGTTTACTTAAAATATTGCCACCTATCCGTGATCACATGGTGCTAGATAATTAGGGGATGATGCTCGACTATTTCACAATTTTTAGACATGGGTTGCAGGGTAATACATAGGTAATCAAGGGATCATGCACAACAATCTCTAAATTTTTACTGGAAATATAGGCACCTATTCGTGATCACATGGTGCTAAATAATTAGGGGATGATACTCGACTATCTCAAAATTTTTACCCGTGGGTCGCAGAGTAATACATAGGTAACCAAGGAATCATGCACAACAATCTCAAAATTTTTACTGGAAATATTGCCACCTATCCGTGAACACATGGTGCTAGATAATTAGGGGATGATGCTCGACTATTTCACAATTTTTACACATGGGTTGCAGAGTAATACATACATAGGTAATTAAGGATTTAAGCACAACAATCTCAAAATGTTCACTGGAAATATTGTCACCCATCCGTGATCATATGGTGCTAGATAATTAGGGGATGATGCTCGACTATTTCACAATTTTTACACATGGGTTGCAGGGTAATACATAGGTATTCAAGGGATCATGCACAACAATCTAAAAAGTTTTAATGGAAATATTGCCATCTATCTGTGATCACATGGTGTTAGATAACTAGGGGATGATGCTCGACTATCTCACAATTTTTACCCGTGGATCGCAGAGTAATACATAGGTAATCAAGGGATCATGCACAACAATCTCAAAATTTTTACTGGAAATATTGCCACCCATCCGTGATCACATGGTGCAGGATAATTAGGGGATGATGCTCGACTATCTCAAAATTTTTACCCATGGGTCGCAGAGTAATACATAGGTAACCAAGGGATCGTGCACAACAATCTCAAAATTTTTACTGGAAATATTGCCATCCATCCGTGATCACATGGTGCTAGATAATTAGGGGATGATGCTCGACTATTTCACAATTTTTACACATGGGTTGCAGAGTAATACATACATAGGTAATCAAGGATTTATGCACAACAATCTCAAAATGTTCACTGGAAATATTGCCACCCATCCGTGATCACATGGTGCTAGATAATTAGGGGATGATGCTCGACTATCTCAAAATTTTTACCCGTGGGTCGCAGAGTAATACATTATTAATCAAGGGATCATGCACAACAATCTCAAAATGTTTACTGGAAATATTGCCACCTATCCGTGATCACAGAATACAATATATGTTAGGGGATGATCCTCGACAATCTGTTCGAACGAGTCCTTTGATCTTGAGTAGACTGACAATTTTCATGTTGAATAAAAATTAACCCTTAGGACTCGAGTGGTGACTCAGACTCACCACTAAAAATTGGTGTACCATTATTAAAAATATTGTTTACATTATTAAATATGTTGGTATGTAATCATTTATTAAACATTTCAGTATTGTGTATGGTATTATATCAATTTCGTATCTATAAAAAGAAAGAAATCGTATCGAATGGAATTATTCTGGCTAGGAAGAAATGTTTAATTTTCGCGTTAAAATAGCTCCGAGTGCAAAGGGTTAAGATGCTTACTTTGACCAATAAGTTTCATTTAAAATAATTTTATTCAAGACTTTTTCTCTGTGCAGGTGGCAAGGAGGACGACCCGAAGAACTCGTCGTCGAGTTCTCTGAGCTCGGCGCAGAGCAAGAAGCAACGAAAAGCGCGTACAGCCTTCACGGATCAGCAGCTACAAACTCTGGAGAAGAGTTTCGAGCGACAGAAGTATCTCAGCGTGCAGGACAGGATGGAGCTTGCGGCGAAACTGCACCTGACAGACACACAAGTCAAGACGTGGTACCAGAACAGAAGGTAAGGTCAGAAGACGAGACATTTATCACGAGCTCTTGACGACGTGCTTTTCTCCGGGAGGACAATAGGGGCGGGCAGCTAATCCCGAAGAATAATAAACAACCCCTCGCGATAAGACGATGACTCTCTTGGCTGAAATAAAGTCTCATTGGCTATCCGAATATTGTCTTGCTTACCGCTGCAATGGAAATGAATGATCGATAATTCTATATTCATTAATCATTTTCGTGTTTTTCGAATTTCTAACAAAAACGTTTTTTTTCTGGGTTTTGTGCGTTCACGAGATAAACATAAAATATGTAAGATACACTATTGTCCATATTTTTCGTAACTTATTGAAATTGGTAGAAGAATAACTTACTTGCTATCGATGTCCATCGTGTTTTTTATTTTGCACGATGTGTAAGGTCTAATCACGAGACTCTAATGGCACGGTTTAGCGTTGTGCTGACGTGTGCGGTTCCTCAAGATCCTCATTAACGAATCGCTGCCTTTGAGACCCGATCCTGAGCCGCTTGTCCAAACTAACCCGGCCAGAAGTCGCGCAGTCACGAGTTGTGGGTGTTCCGGAGCTAATCGCCGCCAGAAAGCTGCGCCCTGTAACTATTCGCCGAAAATATCGGCGCGGAATCACTCCGTGGGGTAGAATCGTCTTGTGCAACCTTCATGGACCCTCGTTGACTTCCGGTGGACCATTGGTTCAACCCACGTCCAACCCTAATGTTTCTAAAAATCGGGATGACTCATTTACCGAAGCTGGGGATCGTCATGCAAAATAAAAATTTCAGCCATTCTTTGTAACCTAATACCCGAAGGAAGAAATTTGTTGAATAATTCCTCATGGATACACTTTTACAGTCTCGATAATCGTAACTTAAAAATATTAGTACGTAGACCCCGACAAAGTTCGGTGTACTTAAATTGATATCTAAGTTTAGTAAAAGAAAGTCGCAGCGTTGGAGACTGGAGAAAGCAATTTCGCTCCGCTTGAATATTCTTTTGAAATTTATATTTTCCATAAGACTGCAGCCTGTCTTCGTCGAGGACACTTCGCGTTTAAGGGGTTGACAGGCATTTCAATGTCTGCGGATTAAAATGCAAACAGTCGAACGTAATTGAATCGCCTTTTCATTAGAAATTCTCCAGACTCTACGAGAGGGTCTCGTTTGAACATTCTCTAGTGGACAAAGAACGTTTTCTCTTCAGAGGAGATTTTCATTCTGGGTTGGCGTAGCGAAACGGTGTTTTAGGGTGCGATTTTCATTTTCCTCGGTGGAGCCTAAATATCGGTGGATAACGAGCGTGATGATCGGGGGAAGAGGTCCGCAAGCTGTCGACAGTCTCAGGCGCCGCTGAATGACTCGTGGAAACTGCTTCTCAGGGCTCAAAGGGTGCCGCTAGCCATCCTGAAATCGACCGGGATCTTCTCTCGATCCTCGTTGCCAAAATCGGAAGATGTATAAGTGTATACTCTTCCTCGGATCGAGCACAAAAATCTACTATTCGATCGTAACGCTGATACGGTTTCTTCTTTGGACGTTCAATTATTTCGAAAGCACCAAATCGTTGGAAAAAAATGTTCGAAACAACAGTTTTATGGTTTCAAGAACGTAAGATTGCTGTCAAGGTTAACGTTCTCAAGGTAAGTTAAAGGTCGATTCTTTCGTTCGTCATTACAGATTCTTAATGTATCCTTATCAGACTTCATTTAAATGATTAAAATAGATATCGATTTGCTTTTTTCTAAAAATAAGCTTCTTTAAAAGTATGGTCGTTATTATCGAATTGATTGAATGAATAAAAAGCTCCTTTGTTACACAAAAAAATCGGAACGTCACAAGAGAAAATAAGAAGAGAACGAACAAACATTGTATAAGGAACATTGATAAAAGATTGAATATTTTTAAGAGTGCTTTCAATGGACGTCTACTTAAAATGGAGAAGAAAAAGAGAACGAAGGGACGAAAACAGTTGTCGACAGTCACCCGGTGCCAAATCGCGACACTTATCCGTGTCCGACCGTGTCGCGAAATTAATAGGCGGACGAAAGTCGCGAATGATTCGCCGATTCTTTGATCGCAAAGTAATTCCCGGCGCGGTTCGGTTCTGCAAAAAAAGCCGAGCGCGGCACGGTTTTTTCGAGGATCGTTCACGCTCGCGGCGATTATGGTTCTAGAAGGAGAGGTACATGACTCTCGAGATGCTCGGGATCGTTCGGTTCAACCGGTGATCCTTGCGTTTAACCACGTAAACAGCGCCTTTGTTGGCCGCCGCGATTTCCATTTACGAATTCGATACGCGCCGTCACCAAAGAACCGCGCCGCCATGCTTCCGATCCTGATCAACTCTGATGTGGAGCATCCTTTCGAGACCCGATTGACATGCACAAAGTAACCAAAGGTGTCGATCGATCGACTTCTTCGGTAACTTCTTACCACGAGCCCTGTGCCCGTTCACAAAGTCTCGAATCTCATTTTTGAACACCGTTTTCATTTATCAGGGGCGTGCTCAAACGTGATTCGAGCGTTTCTTTTGTTCCCGATCGTGTTCTTCAACGCTAAACCTACCACAACTGACCGGTTGTATATTTTTCGTCTTACAATTATTAATATTATAGAACGTGAACTGAGAACAAGAGCGGGTTTTAAAACACTTAAAGCGAAATCCACTTATGGATTAATTAATCCAATGAATCGCATTATCACAAAATTATGCACTATTTATAATCTTATTGATTTCTTCAGTAATTCTTTACAAAATTTTCAAATGCAACTACGCAGGATTATATGATAATACCATATCGATTGTACCATTATTTTTCCTTTGTGCATGTCCCTTCTTTGTAATTACACGAACAGTATTGTATCTTTCTCTCTTTTTTTCGTTTCTTTGATATCGTAAACACTTATGTAAAAGGGCTTCAATCCGTCTATAATAAATAATAATAATAATAATATTACGAAATTTCTTACATAGAGATTGATAAGTAAATAAAGTCTTCTACTTTTCTGTGCTTGTTGCAAATGTACGTATAATTTTGATCAAAAAGAGAACGACTTAACGGTTTGATAATTGATAGACAGCAATGCTGTACTATCTGATCGAGACAATGGCTTTCGGGGGTGAGCGCGCGGTTTTTCGATTTACATCGAACCGGGATCGATCCTGGGACGCGGGAAAGGTCAACGAGCAATTAAGCGGGGTAATGGAAGCCCCGCTGATTGGCAAATCGCTCGGGTAACGAGATCCGAGTAAACAAAGAACACGAGCATAGAAAACCGATGGAAACGCGGACAGGTAATGACTGGCCGGCTCGAGGCGGCGCGCTGGCGATTTAAACGATCCTGATCGAGGCTCGTTCGAGACGCGTGGCAAGATCGAAAGAGAGAGAAAGAGAATGAAACACAGAAAGAGAGAAGTTTATGCTGATTTTCACCGGGGAACGTGTTTCCCGTGGATCGATCGAACTCCGGGTCTAAATTACCCGCTCGAGCCGACGATAAGCGATACGCTCGCCGGTTTTTCTGACTGAAACGCGCGGACGACTCGGTTATTTAGAAGTCATTAGGACTCGCTCGCCAGTTCTCTACTTATCGGTTAATTACGTGCACGGTCGTCAGTCGGCAACGATGATCGCTTAACGTGCTGAGCGCAGACGCTTTTCGATCATTTAACGTTTTTCGCGGCCGGGAATCGCGATACCGAAACACCGCGCCGCTGGTTGCCACGATGGAACTTCCAGAGACGTGCTCTCGTTTATGTAATTCGCAGTTCGGATTTGTCAGCTATCTCGGACACACGTAGATATCTCTTGCGTCCGAACCGGATTTATGCGATCGGCCGCGGATTTATCGCCGGTGAAACCGTAGCACTGCAATTAGCGAGAGTCCGGCCTTAACCCGGTCGTTCCTCGTTGTTAATGAAATTTGAACGACTATGATGTCGATGTTTTCTGCGAGTGACGAGAATCCGAGCACGTCGATCGGAGGGTAGGAAGAGAGACTCCATTTTCTTTCATCGGATTAAGCGATTGATCTTGGAACTCGATATTGAACGTAGATTTATTTGAAGTAGATGTCGAATATTTTTAAAACAAAAATTATCA
This sequence comes from Lasioglossum morio, assembly GCA_916610235.2. Taxonomy (NCBI): domain Eukaryota; kingdom Metazoa; phylum Arthropoda; class Insecta; order Hymenoptera; family Halictidae; genus Lasioglossum; species Lasioglossum morio. The sequence continues at coordinate 4,431,094 of OU744323.1, forward strand.
AAATCGTATAAGTTATACAATTTTTTCTAGAGTATGCTTTAACACGTTCGTCGCCACGTCAGCCATATCTGGGTATGCTTCCGTGGGGGCCCCGTCACCCAAATATGGATGACGCTCTTCTTGTTCGAGTTAATTAAATATAGGCTATTATATATAGGATATACAACATAAAAATATTAAAAACACATTATACCGTTCTGCGTACCGACGATCGAATTTGGGAACGTGGGAAATTTAACCGAATTTCGCTGGGCGACGGACTTGTTAAGAAGAGAAAATCCTAAAAATATTTTTACGAGATTTCAAAAGGGAAACAAAATCGGTTAAGGGACGAAGTGAATTTTCCTCAGTCATTTCAACGAGCGCAGTCGATCGCTCGCGCGCGTGCGCTTAGAAACTCGCGGAAAACGTAACGAGGAATTAATGACACGCGTCGAGTTTAACGGCCGCGGTGAAAAACGGCGTTTTCCGTCTCTGTTGTATGGCGTTCGGTCTCGTAGGCGGTGGTGGTGTTTCGAAAAGAAAAAGGACGCGAAATCCGTCGTCGTGGCGCCCGAGGTGTGGCCGGGCGCCGTCCGCGCGAAAGGCGCCGAGTCACTGCGCGTAGCGCAGCGCTCTACCGAGCAACAAAAGTAACAAAAGTTTAAGCGGGCACTTAAGAAGCCGGCCGACAGAAGCGTCACTAATTTTCCCCAGGTTTTTGCGGCCTCTTAGCCGCCGACGTGCAGCTTCTCCGCTCCGGTTCGACCGAACCGGCGATAATCATGGCACGCGTATACCTTTACTCGACGCTGTCCCTTCGCCGAGTCCAATTAACCCTTTAACTCACTGCTTGCCGGCTGTTCGATCGTTATTTAACCCACCTCGTGCCGATTTCTCACGTTTTTCGACGATTCCGTACAAACAGTGCGCTCCACGCTTCGTTTTACTGATGGTCTGTGGATCTTTATGTTAAATGAACATAGTCTGCACCTTTCTATTCTTCATTTTAACACTTTACCGACCGGAAGCCTATTAATAGGATTTTCAATAATTCTGCTGTACGAAAAGAAAGCGTAGAAATTTTCATTCACATTGCAATTGTAAATGAAGTTATTAGATAACGTTATTAACCCTTAGCACTCGGCTGGTCCCTCTGAGGCACCACTAAAAATTGCTGTACCAATCTTCAAAATATTGTTTACATTATTAAATATATCGGTATCTAATCAATTACTAAACATTTAGGTACTGTATAAGGCAATGTACCAATTTCATATTCATAAAATTGCAAAAATCATAGGTATGGAAATATTCTAGATCGGAAGAAATGTTTAATTTTCCAGTTAAAATAGCTCCCAGTGCAAAGGGTTAATAGGCTTCCGGTCGGTAAAGTGTTAAAATTCAATTTGTCATATTAAATGATATTAACCCTTAGCACTCGGCTGTCCCCTCTGAGGCACCACTAAAAATTGCTGTACCATTCTTCAAAATATTGTTTACATTATTAAATATATCGGTATCTAATCAATTACTAAACATTTAGGTACTGTATAAGGTAATGTACCAATTTCATATCCATAAAATTGCAAAAAATCATAAGGTATGGAAATATTCCAGATCGGAAGAAATGTTTAATTTTCCAGTTAAAATAGCTCCGAGTGCAAAGGGTTAAAGAGTGACTTGTTAGCTCACAATGAAGATTGCTGTTGCTATTGAAGGTTCCATTAAAAAGTGTTTAAACCATGTACCATGGTTTTTCAAAATTATGCAATAATCATCGGTCGGTAATGTGTTAATTATTCGAGTAGGTTGGAAGTAATTTATTAACAAATTACAGTTATCCATTATTATTATGATTTCTCAAATTCTCATTTATCGGACGGGAACGATGAAAATGATTTCTTTTCATCTGAGGATGCCACTGTCGACAAATGAAGTTTTTATACACTGTGCAAATCATTGTACAACAAGTACGGAAAATTCGACGACATAAATTCTTCATAAAGATTCGGAGCGAAAGGCTAAGGCAGGTTTAAGCAGGCTTTGCAACGCGATCGTTCGGACGCGAACAACGTCGACAATAGAAGTCGCGAAAACAGTTCTGGACGTTAATCGTTCCTGGAAGAGGATATCGAGTTCGCCGCGAGATAGCTCGAGTCATCGTCGACGATCGAATGCTCCAGGGGGGATGATGTTCCCTCGATCGGACCGAAGTAAAGGGATCGAGGGGACCAAGAAAAAGAGAAAGGAAGAGAGACGATCCACGGGAAGAAAAGGGGAGCGGCTCGGTAGCGATTTCAAAAAACGTAAGTCGAGCTGGAAAGCACCATCGAGCTACCGCATAATACTCTAGAATTACGAGTCACGTCCCGGGGGCAGGATTCTCTCGCACGCACACTTCCAAGACGAATCCTGCCGAGGCTGAAACCCTTACGGGACGAGGATCCTGCCCGGCTGTGTGCATGCGCGACACTGGCATTCGCGATCATGGCCGAAAGATTCGAGACTTCTCTACAGACATTAAACTGCCACAGGAAAGTGTTTAAGAACGTTCATTGTTTTAGTCATCTTTTAGTAGCAATTAGTTAGAGGGAATATAATTGTTGAGGTACTGTACGCTCGTTGGAAAGCCTGTGAATCTTTTTTGATATTGTAGTCTTATTTCAACCCCTTGTACTATAGAATCAAGTCAGTCGCGATGAAGATCTCGAACATAATGTATTACGTACAATCACATTTGTCATAAATATATAAAATCCGCAGTTTAGTTATTGATTTCCTTTAATCCGAAACAAAATTCTAATTTATTGTCGTCTACAGCCATTGGAGAATTACGTAGCATCACAATAAGTATAATATTCCTTGTTCTTTAGAGGAGATGTGAGTTACAGTTGATTCGAGTAAAAATTGCAGGAAATAGATTGAAAAATGCAGTACCTGCGATACATTATTAAGAAAACGAGAGGATTCTTCTTTTCCAAAGAAAGGAAGAGTAAATTGTTAAGAACCGTTTCACACGAAAATGTTCGCGCATCACGCATTCGCGTATTAAAACGTAAATCAAAGGGAAGCGAGAACATCTGAGAATATGCACCATTACCTCAGAAAATTTCCTCGGAACGAAACTTAAAGGAAAAGTATACAGTGAAGTAGAATGTTGCGCATTGCCGAATGGAGGGTCTGATCGAAGTTACCGGTCACCGATACGTTGGATCGATTACCGATTTGCTTCTGAGTGCACGAGGAAGAAAATATATTGAGTTTCATTTAAACGGGAACATGATACAGAGGAAAGATCATCGTCGACGCAGGCACCGGGATCCTTCGCACGGTTTCAAGCTCGTTATAGGCCATCAACTTGCCGCGGTGCGAGCCGTAACGTTTTACTACACGATGATCTAGAAACGATGCCTCGCGTACACTTACGGAGAAGAAACAGCAATGTTAGACGGGTAACGGGTCTCGGAATGGAGATGCCGCCGTCGCGATAACTTCTTGATAGCTGCGGGAGAGATTAAGAGATCGAGAGAGACGTCCTTCGGAAGTCGCACGAGTCACCAAAAACAGGTGAAGAACTATGTCAGTTTCTCCGCGTTGGCAATGGACGGGATACAGTGGCTTTACAGATCGCTATTGCGTACCTTTGTGCGTTAGTTTACAAAATTTCATCCGGTCATGGGTATTGTATGGAGCATTTTGCAATTTGTAATTTTCTTGCGACTTTAGAAAAATGAATATGGGGAAGAGAAAATTAAAAAAAAAATGAATATACTAGAATACAGTGATTTAACAACGTAGTGTCAGATTGAATAAACTAATTTTCGTTCCGTACGAATAATTTTCTGTAGGATTTTTGAAAAGCTTCATAGAAGGTTCCGTTGAGAAGAGAGTTTTCGGTGAAGCAGCTTGAGAGATCATCTCGAATCGATCCTCGGGAGCAGCCTGGTGGCCTGTCGGCTCCCTTAATTACGCCGGCTAATTGCAGAAAATATTCGGTCGGGTCGCGCGGAGAAAGCAGCCTCGGCTCGTAAATATAGCAATTACGAGAAGCTTGTTGTATCGAAGCCGCGAGCAGACAGGTATGCGATGGTGTGGCAGAGCCGCGGAAAGCGCGACCTGTTAATTAGAGACGCGCGCGCTCTCTCGCCCGCAAAAACATTTCCATTGAAACAGTAAATTAGGTGCAAATTCTACCGCGAAGCCGGAGGAAAGAAACCGAGGGAGAAATGCAGGGAAGAAGCCGCGCGCGTTTTTCTCGACAGAAGCCGAGCGAGAAAGAAGGAGAAAGAGAGACGGTGGTTCTTTTTTTTTTTATGTTTCGCGCGTTCTCTCGCACGACGCGGCGCCGTGTAACAGCGTGGCGACATCGGCTAACACGTCGTGATACATCGCAATCGTGAGAATCCGGGGCCCCGTTGTTTCTTGAGGCTTCGTCGACACCAGCCGGAAGAACACACGAGCTTCCCACGCCTCTGCTAAACCGCTTTATAACGGATCGTCTTGATTTCTCGGCTAGTCAAACGCGCTCGTTTCGACGCGATCTTTCTCTCCCCTCGGACCCCGTCTCCCTCTCTTTCTCTCTATGCCAGATAGCACATCCATAGGACGTCCGCTTCACGTTCAGTTCGTGTCGAAACGTCCTACGTCCATTTCGGACTCCCCAGGATGTTTTTAGGCTTATTTTACTTCATTCGTTTTTGTTTTGTAATGAACCAAACATTTTTTGTAATATTATTGTTGAGAATATGATTCATATTGAGGCTGCCATCTATTGGCATGGTATGTACGTATGTGTCGTTACCGGGCTACCGTAGTCAGTAGAGAAAAGAATCCCATATAGACAACATGGAGAGTGCTAAGCAGTAATAGAAAGTTATATCTGAATTATATATCTATTATCTTAAGTAATATAAGTGTTTATAAAGTACATATTAAAATAAATATTTACGCCTTTTTCTACAATTATTAATAACACAGACCTAACAGTTACGATTAATACAAAAACGTAAGATAATATTGAGGCTTTTCTTGAATTTATATACGTTTGTATAATTGCAAGCCAGGTGTGCTAATAGTGTGTTGGAGTTATTGGATGTTTATTTACTATCGGACGTTCGCACAGAACGTCCGACTACTAAAACCTTTACAGAGCTTAGCAAGGACGTGTGAAGGACGTTCGAGTGTTATCGGGATGGCTCGACGGATGTACGACGTCTTCGTGCTATTTGAGATTTCTTGTTCTCTCTGTCTCTCTCCCTCCCTGTTTCGCGGCACTGCTCTTTTCCTCGGCGTGATTCAAGAAAAATTCGTGTCACGAAAGGCCCCGGTGATCTCATGTACGATTTCAAGTACACGCCGTCGCGGAATTTCGCGAAATAGCTAGAAAAACGAGGCTAATCGGCCGACCAACGATAACGGGGAGTAGCGAGGGCGGGGGTGACCGGCATAACGATCTATTTGCATGCGCATTTGTCGGCCTATATCTGCCCTATAATATTCCGCTTCGGTTTTCTCGTCTAAAAATACAGAGCCGCCCGCGATTTCGCCGAGGCGAAAGCCGACGAGAACCGCCATTTTCTCGGCTCGTTACCTGCCACCGCCCTTGCTGCCCGACTGTGTTTTCGCGAATTTATTTATCTACGAAACCAGCCCGAAATTGGCCTGTTATGTAAATCCACGGGTCGAGCACCGCTGGCCTAGAAGATTTTCCGTCGCCGCTTTCCGATAAACTTTCTACCGCCACACGTAACTTTACGCTTCTTTCGACACGCTTTTTCGTTCTGCTCGTTCTTTGCGAGCACGCTTAACCCTCGCGTCGATTAGCCGGATAACTGGATAGCTGGTGCTTACCCCTGGCGTTTACTCGTGGCTAGAATGCAGTATTTATACATTCATGACAAAAATGGATGGGTGGAACACAAATTAGAATTGCAATTTTATTATTTGTCACTCGTTGGAATTATTAAACAAGAAATTACGAGCAAAATGGTTGGAGTTACCATACTTTTCAACCGTGTAGAAGTATGTAACCCCTTAACCCTCATCCGTCCCTCATTTTACGAACTTAATCTGTCCCTCGGTGTCAAATTGACACAGTGACACAAAATAAACAAAAATTTCAATGCTTTTTTCGTCAAATTGATGAGTTAACATTTACATCTTAGGCTTTTCGGTTATGTGTTCCGCAATGAAAAAATAAAAGTCACACGAAGTTTCGGGAAAATTAACTTACAAATAACAGAACCGTATAACTTATTTCGGGAAAAATGTATCAAATTGACACGAGGGACGGATGAGGGTTAATGAGAGTCAGTGTACTTCAGCGATGGCGAACTCGTTTCTTTTTGCTATTTCTGTTGTCTCTTTGTATCGCGTGGTGCGTGCATTCAAGAGCTCGTCCCGTTTACGGTGGTAATAATACACGCGCCCGGTGAATTGATACAGCAGTCGGTTTCTGCCTGTCCTCGCAGAGACAGTGAGAAAGACAGAGAAACGGACAGACAGAGTTAGTCGATCCCGTAGGAACATGTGTCCCCCGTAGTCAGTGAAGCAAGTAATAATTGAAAAATATGTCGCCCTATTCGGCGGACTCCTTTCTCTGTCTGTCGCGCCATTATTATCGCAACCGAGCCGGCGCGGCAGCTTGGGTGCATTAGTGTCGCGCGGCCTCGCAACCGCAAAACCACCGACCAGTCCCAACCACCATTATAAATGCATTAACTCTCCCCCTCGGTGCACCGTTCCTCCCCCTTTCAACCGCGCATCGGTCGCGTAATTTTTTATCCTTCGTTGATTTAAGTAAACTCTCTGTCTGGATCCCCTTGTCCACAAGGCGCACCGTGTCCTGCGTCGCGGTGCAAACGGAAGTGCAACGCTCGATAAGCCTCCAATCGACGATTCCGTAAACGTTTAGCTTTGGTATTTTATGCATTCGTCACAACCAAGAACACTTGACCAATTTAAAACCGTGGAGGTATTAAACGAATTTAAAAATACATTATTTCCAACTTATGAAGATCATTAAAGGAAACGAGAATCTTCTGTATGTGCCTCCTGTTTCTTGCAATTGATGCAGATAATTTTTATTTCGCGAAACGATCCGCAGTCTATGAAATGTCTTTTTGAAAAATTCAGTGCCAACTAATGTGATTTTATACGATTCATTGGCGATAACATTATTGTGGAAAGTAAGAATATAATAAGAATTGATTTCTTCCCTTCTAATCTGTTACTGTTTTATATTTCATCCAACTAATTTCTCCATAAATGCATAAAGAGCTGCTCTCTAATTATGATATATGAAAATGAAAGAATGAGAAAAAAACCGAATGAAAATTAAGTGATCGTGAAATAAAGTGTCGTCATCGGTAAACGAAGCGTTGTAAGAAGAAACGGTTTCAGCATTAAAAATATTTAGTTTCCATAAAGATTCGCAGTGTGATAATAGGTAACGCGACACGCTCGTTCATTGGCGACCAGGGACGGGTTCTACGGGTTCTTTCCCATAGTGGCCGTAACAACAGGCCCTTTCCAGCGTCTCGAAAAGTCGACGATCATTAAGCCCCGATGGAAGCGATCGTTACACTTTCTTAACACTTCTCTACCCTCCTTTCACCCTTCGACGTTGTTCAAGATCCGAGGCAGCACCCGGCGAACCTCTCGAGAACGATAAATCAATGACTCCTCGCTCTTTCCGCCGCCACTTCCGACCCTCCAGCTCTCTCCCTCTCTCTCGTTCTCTCTTTTTCTCTCCCTCTGGTTATTCAATCTCGATACAAAGAGCCGGCACGGCAATTAAGGGTGTTTTAGAGTGGCTGCACTCGAAAATGACCGGGCCAACCCCTGGCGAACGGTGGGGGTATTAAAAAACATTACTCATCACATAATCGCACGAGTGGTTTTCATTGCGACTTCTCGTCTCTCTCTCTCTCTCTCTTTCCCCTTTACTTGAATCTCCACGTCTCTCGGTCTCTCCTTTCCCGCGTCGTCGTGCCAGCCAGAAAAATGAGAAATGATCGTGGCTGGATTCACAGGGGCCCTGTTTAAAATTCATGAACGATTTTACTGCTAGCCCCCCTCCTCTCCCCATCGCATCACAAAAGAGGGGGGGGGGTGAGAGAGAGCCAGGGGGGTAGATCGCGAGAGAGTGGCCCACATTTTTCGACGATGCGCACCGTTGCGGAGGAACAAGGATGACTATGGCACAGGGGGCGGGATAGTGAGGGGCGGGGAGAGGATGCACCCCACGAAATATATTAATTGTCGAATTTTCCGTGCGAGCTGCATATCCGTTAGAGCCGCTTTGTCCCTTGCCAGCCACGGATCTCTTGATTATTAATTACCTGACAACTCTTCGTCCCTGCACCCCCCAGTCGTTGCACCCCTTCACACGATTCTGTCCACCGTACCGTGAAATTCGCAGCCTCGTTTCGAAGGTATAGCCCTCGTGGCTTTTTTTTTTTGGCCTGTGATTTTTTAAAATTTCCGACGGTTTTCATGGAAAAACGTAACGAATGCCCCCCCGGGCCCGGCGGCTCGTTAATTATCGTCTCGAATTCCGCAACGAGCGAATCGCCACGGCCTTTAATCGGGAGAGCGCGGTTGTACGGCCGTTGCCAACTGATTTATCGTTGGTAATCGTCGACGTTTGACCGTCGGTGACCGTCAGTGACCGTCGCCGGCCACAGGACAGTCCACTCTCTCGAATCCCCGGAAATTTCGCGGACGCCGAACCGCCGCCGGATTTTCTAATTACCGCGCCGGTAATTAGCCGATGCGACCGATCGATACGCCGGATTATCGGACCGTGAGAGAGACCGTAAACGGGGATCGATTACCCGTATAACCGGCGTTCATCACAGGTAAACGTAATCACCAATATTATTTTTCCGTCGATTGGACGGTCACGCCCATCTGTGCACACAGTGGGCGGGTTTGGAATTTTTTCGGAGATATTCTGAAGTCTCTAATTTATAAAACGATTCGATATCCGAAAGTACATCTCTGAAAGTACTTCTAGTAATTTTTTTTCATAGCGAAATTTTAGTGATATCATTTTTTGAAGGTGGGTTGCAATGATCGTTTCTAGTTAGTCATGCCCACTTGTAAGAAATTCTGAAATTTTCTTTTAACTAACGGTCGGTTACTTCAAAGTACATTTTGTAATTTGTCCAACGCAGAATATAAATAAAAAAAGGAAATAATAGCCGTCTTCCAATAGCTACTCAGCAACAATCTCACTATGACTAGTCTATCTTTAACAAGAAATAAATTGTGACCACGATTTATATGAATTGAAATGATTTTGTAATTTGTCCAACGCAGAATATAAATAAAAAAAGGAAAAATAGCCGTCTCCCAACAGCTACTCAGCAACAATCTCACTATGACCAGTCTATCTTTAACAAGAAATAAATTGTGACCACGATTTATATGAATTGAAATGATTTTGTAATTTTTCCAATGCAGCATATAAATAAAAAAAGGAAATAATAGCCGTCTCCCAACAGCTACTCAGCAACAATCTCACTATGACTAGTCTGTCTTTAACAAGAAATAAATTGTGACCAAGATTTATATGAATCGAAATGATTTTTGTTACAATCAAGAGTAACCGGTTAAATCTCAACAGTTTCTTCGAAACACTTGAGAGCTCTCCGTGTTCATCCGCGATGTTGCACAAACGCAGTCCCATCACGGATACAATAAGTCCCGGCGTTACGTTTACGGTAATAACAAACGCGTAATGCGCCCTGTAACTCGAGCGAGATCACTAAATGACCAGGTGTCGCTCGATGCGAGCCTGCAATTTCCCTCTCGGCTCTTTAATAATTACACGCCGCGCAACGAGTTGCGTAATTGATCCAATTGAAACGCCATTATCATCCCGCGAGTCTCTTTCTTTGGCCGACGCGTGCAATCAGCGGCGTAACAATGGACCCCGACGATTTCGAGGCGCGGTTTCTTTCCTCTCGGAGACAAACAAACGTAATAGTGCTTCGAACGGGTAAACATTCGAAAATCATTTTCCGTGCTATCGATACTCTGGAGAGACCAAACTGATTTCATAGATCAATACTTGTTAAATTAGAATAGATTTTTTCAATAACAGACACAAGAATTTTCGAATAAATTTTCTGTAGATATTAAATGTTACACTGGTTCTTCAATCTTTTGTGAATAGTTAATACACACAGAGAGAAATAGCTTAATCGATTATAAGTTATAATTTATAATTCACCAAAAAGACTACCTGGATTAGCATAAGAGGCGGACTAGCACAGGAAAGTAGACGAGAAAAGTATGATTTAATTTGAATAACATTTATCTCGATCTTTCGGCACCAACAATGTTCCCCGGCAGTTTTTCTTTTTCGCGAACGATCAATTTCTCTTTTCCACAAGCGCTGGTCGACCCTGCAGTTCGAGATCAGCGTGGAACAACGATCGATATGCGGAACGATATATCTCCGCGATGTCTAAGGGCGCGTTCGCGTTCGCAGGTGCGGCGTAGGAAGCGGCGCGCGTGGCATGATACGCGATGATTAGGCAGTGAAACTCCACGGGCTATTTGTTAGTATAATAAGCCGTCCGACAGTGTGGCCAACGTAACCACTCGCCGGCACGCCACTCCGTTTTAACGTAATTGTCCCAGATCGAGATTTACATACGTGAACGGAGATCGTCGGCTGATGGGGGAGGCAGCCGGGTTTAAGGGATGAGGGGGTGGATTCTGGGAAATTGCGGGAAATCATGAACGGCTACACGGGTGACCCTGAATATGTCCCGTCGGAATTCACAGTCGAAAATCACACACCCTCGAAAAAACACGTTTCAACTTATACTTCTAATAATGCACTGCGGATATCATGCATTGACACTATTGACTGTCAACAGAGCAACCGCACAAACTCCATAAAAATCAATGCATTTAACAAAATCAAAATTTAAAAGATCAAATGTACGGCACATTAGTGCAAAAATTTGTTTTGACAATTGTTTTAAGGGATGAGGGGGTGGATTCTGGGAAATCATGAACGGCTACACGAATGACCCTGAATATGTCCCGCCGGAATTCACAGTCGAAAATCACACACCCTCGAAAAAACACGTTTAAACTTATACTTTTAATAATACACTGCAGATATCATGCATTGACACTATTGACTGTCAACGGAGCAACCGCACAAACTCCATAAAAATCAATGCATTTAACAAAATCAAAATTTAAAAGATCAAATGTACGGCACATTAGTGCAAAAATTTATTTCGACAATTGTTGTGTATTAAACAAGACACTTATTTGTTAACAGAATAACTAGTTTATATTTCACATCAACTGTGTTCGTCTTCACATTTACTTCGCCTTGTTACTATCGCACTATCTATTGTACGACTAACATGTCGTACTATCGCACGCACTGTATACATGATTCGCATTTGGAGCTCATACAGTATTGTATTGTAACATGATATTTGGTCCCCTCAGGGTTTCAAATTCATTTACCAATCCTCTCTTCCTCTTTCCACTCTCACCATCGCCTTTTCAGCGGGACCTACTGTTTATGGTGGGTTCCGAACCACCTTTTGCCAACAACACGTGAAAAACACCTCGGGTGGGTCACTTTCCGGTTTTTTACCAGACGGTCACCCATCCTAGTGTCGTTCACGTTCCACATTGTTTAACTTCGGTGATCTAACGAGAACCGGTGCTTTCAACGGGACTACGGTTGTTGGCTGGAGCTCATACAGTAGACTGCCGGTAATCGCGTTTCGAATCCCGGTGTCATCGCTCGTTACACGCCTTTTCGGTAACGTCGACTAAAGCGCGATCTAGTGCGGCTGTTGTTTATCTAACAACAATCAACGTCTCCTTAGTCTAAAAGACAAATTTGACAATCATCGTCGCGACTCAGACGAGCTAGCTACCCAAGGGGTAGGAAGTTAGCTACCATTGAACGAGGGATACCACTGATCGCATGATTGACTGATCCAGCGACTAACGACACTTCTCTCGATTCTGTTCCAGGACGAAGTGGAAGCGGCAGACGATCGTGGGCTACGAGATAATGGCGGAGAACAATTTCGCGGTGGCAGCGTTCCAGCAGCTATACGGAAGCAGTGCGGCAGCGGTCCCAGCCCACCCTCCGGGTCGCTATTGGCCATATCCGAGCGCACACGCGTTACCAACCAACGGACTCTTCTACCAGCAAGCTTCTGCAGCGGTGACTTTGCAGAAACCCTTACCGTATCGACTCTTCCCTCCAACGATGATCCTAGCACCAGGGCCTAGCAACCCTCTAGGTTCATTGACAGCCAGCTCCAGCTTGTCCAGTCTGAGTAACTACTACAGAGACAGTCCAGAGATGGCGGAAGGTAGGGATAGGGAGTCGATGGAACGGTCTAGGCAGCGTGACAGAAGCAAAAGTCCCGTGATAAGGGAAAGGTCACCGTTGAGGAAAGAGGAGAGGCTGTACGCGCCTTCCATGATGCAGGCAGGATCCAGCGGGACTCTGAACACCCTTGCCGGCAGCGCTAACTTGTCGAACCTGAGCTATTATTATAGAGACAGCCCGGAAATCGCGGATGGCAGAGAGAGGGAGACTAGAGCGTCGAGACAGAGGGACAGGAGCAAGAGTCCTGCTCTCCAGGACAGGTCTCCGATGCGTAAGGACGACCGACTATACCCTGCGGCGATGCTGCAGCCAGGTCCCAGCAACACCATCGGCTCCCTGACGTCGTCGAACCTGAGCAACGACGCCAGGGAGAACAGGGCCAGGCAGAGGGACAGGAGCAACAGCCGCGACGGCTCGCCTATCAAAAGGGAGGACAGCCCTCAGAGCATAAGAGCCGACAGCGACGAAGAAAGTATACACGATATCTAGGTCCGGGGGTGGTTGCATCGTCGCGATCAGGATTGAAAGAGGGGGACTTCTGGCATCGAGCGAGTCCAAGGTCGTCGAGGGGAACAGGAGGTGGACCTTGCGAGGTAGACCTCGTGATGTGGAACGGCGGAAGTGACATGGCCAGGGACATCCGGGATATCTCGTGGATAATGGGGACGGAGGAAGCGCGGTGCGGTTAACCAAAGTTTGCGATTCGGACGTTTAGGACAACGGCCCCGGACGGCGCGCGCGTTCGTGCGACGAACAGAACCGTGATCAACGGACCCCGAGAACCGTTTCAGAGGATCGCGGAGTTTAGTGAGTTTTGTGCGCGACGTTGGACTTTAACGGCGATGCCTCAGGGTTACGAAGTACGTTTTCCGAGGAACTTGCGACATTTTTTGCGAGCCAACTTGCTGAACTGTGTGAAACTCGTCCGTCAGATGGTGCCTAGACCGAAGTCTTTACGTTCTCACTGTACACGATGTTTGCTTAGAGCGAGAACGTGAACGTCTTTCCATCGTGTGGCGGACTTGTTTGTCAATATTATCTACACATTGCTTCGCTCTCAGGGAGCAATTCCGTGTAGCTACATCGGGGGAGGCAACGTAGTTACCCTCTCTGCTATTACCGGATTAATCACGTGACATTGTGACACGTGTATGATAGAGATGAAACGCGTCACGTGACGTTAGGTAAAGTGGGAGAAAAATGTTGGTCTGGCTTTACTGGAGCAACTATAGCAGCGTTACCAGACGATTTGTATTCCTTTTTAAATGCTTCTCCCTTTAGCGCGACTCTGCGCGAGGGATACGTGACGTTGCGTTATCACCACTATCGCTGCTAGTACCTGCTAGCCAACCGCTGTCACTATTCTCCTCGCGCAGAGACTCGCTACAGGAGAATCTGATAATAGAGAGGGAAATGCGAAGACTATTTCTGGCTGAGTCGCGAGTGAGTTGAAATTGCTGGTCGCTAGAGAGAATGTCTCGCAAGAAATGTCGCGAGTTGTTTGCCAGTGTATTGGCACCTATCGAGTTCTCTCGTCTTCGATGTTCGCGGGGGTTGGAGATGGTAAAGAAGGTGTTCGAAGCTGCTTCGTGAACAGCGTAAAATAAGAACGGTTCGCCCGGCTGTAGAAAGGCGAACGCAAACCATAGGTTAGGAGAGCCGGCTAGACGCGGGCACGGTTATGGTCGCGGCAGGAAGCGAGCCAATCGCGTACGAACGCGAATCTACAATTAATATGACATTAGGGGGACCTCGCCGCTCGCATGCCTGCTCGACTGCTCGCCTGCCTGCTTGTCTGCCTGCGGGGGAAGAAATCTGAAATGACACGAAATTACACGCGCTTGCCAGACAAAAAATGAAGGGATCGGGCGACGGGGGAGGGGCGACACTCTCGAACCCGTTCGGAGGGCCCGGACTATTCAAAATAGCCGGGACCGAGCAGCTTGGTCTTCGAGATCGGGAAACGTTGGTATGGTTTGGGGAGCTTTCTAGTCTTGGGACACGGTTCTTTTAATCACTTATTTATTTTGTTTCGCGAACACATGTTTATCTTGCACAATATTCCAGCCGTTTTCAGATACCACGAGAAAATCTATAGCCATGGGGAACCAAGAGATATATTTGAATTTCCATGCCGATCTGGCTTGAGCTTCTATCTATAAATTTGTCTTGCTATAAATCTATTTGCAAATCTCGAAATAAGCTGACAAATCAATGTTTTAAGCGATCGAGACCAGGACGCTCCCCGAATCGAAACAAGCCCTTTTGTAAATACGCGCGCGACGCGTACCGATTACCGCGTCGGGACAATTGAGAAATTGTAAATAGCTGCGAGCGGAGGTTAAGTTATGTGCACGCGGTTGGAGGATCGCGATCGAACGATGGATCAGAACGATCGAGAGAACGTTTCCGATCCGACCAGCCGCGGTAACAAGATATTTCGAAGTATTTTTCAGATTCCAGTATACGTAGAAGATCGCGGGACCGCGTGTCCGAGCAATCGAAGAGCTTCTCGACGATTTTTCGCGAATTTTCCATTTCAGAAGCCGCTTCCGACGGGGAGGAATGATTGAGGAAGAAGCTCTGTTGCACGGCCACGGTGGCCCGCGTTCGGCGATGAAATACCAGTATTATGAATGTATAAATCTTAGGCTGTAACGAGGAAAACATGTGACGAAGAGGACGAGGAGATTAGGGGAACGACGGCGGTCGTTGTAAAATGTTGGCGCGATCTCGAGCCTCACGGTGTAACGCGCGGCTCGACGCTAAGTAATGCAGCAACAAGTACATAATAGTATAAATCATGCTTTGTAAAATAATGTCTGTATAGCGAGAATTATTATATGGAAAATATATTATACGAAATTTAAAGCGTCACTGGTTTTTTTTTGCTCGCGATCGCACGCGATCGATCTACCCCCGCACCGCGGACACTTGAAGTTCATTCAGAAATAACATTTTTTTCACTGCACATTTTTGTTCTTTACAATTTTTAATGCTATTATTGTATAAAATAGAAAACTCTACAAAAGAATATCAAACCGGTAAAATACAAAATAATACAGATTCCAAATGATTTCCTTTAATTTCAACTAATTCAAATTCTTACGTATACGCCGACGTTTACGAGGGTCCTGATGGACCCAGGATTCGGTCGAAGCATAATTCCCGATGACCACGCTCGTGTTTTTCTTTCGTTCCTGTTTTAACGGGCCCGTAATAAGTTCGTTAGCGATAATGCAGACGATGCGATCGACGGATAAGCAACATACGCGAGCGGGAAACGTTCTAACGCTACGGTTTGTCCGCAACTCGTACACAACTGGTAACAAGGAAGATTTAGCGAATTCCATTAGGCCGGCCATTATATTATCCGCGGGCGTAAAACTTAATTGAATATACCAGAAATTAGCACTTTCATCTCGGCCCGATGGTAATCGCCAGGCCGGAAACAATCCGCGGGAGATTGCGATCGACACACGTTTCGTTCCTGGCAAATGAAGAGAGAAAACTAGCCCCTGGAAAGCCGTTCGGAGACGGTTTCTTTTTTCTTTCTTTCCCTTTTTTTTCCACCTATCGATCCACACTATCTCGTGCATAATGCTCGAGGGCCAGATCGGCCTTTAAACGACAGGCTCGAGCCTTTTTTCACGCGACGATGCATACTGCAAGTGACTTTTACGTGTGGGTTAATGCCTGAGCAGCCATCGACTGCCTCTGTGTTTCTCTATTTGCATTTCCATTCGCATGTGCAACGAAACTTTTACACTGTTTGCGAACTTCGAAGCGTTCCGATATCTGGAATGCCGATCTTCGCCGCGTTATAGCTTCTGTGAACTTTAAGCCTTTCAATTTCTGAAATTTTTCACCCTCTGGTTTTTGAAATTTTCAATCTTGCAGTTTCTTCAACTTTTGTATTCTTAGTTTTTCAATTATCATCATTTTGATTTGTTCAATGTTCGGTCTTTAAATCACAGTTTTAACCTTCCGATTTCTTTTTTAATTCCTACAATGTTTACTATTTTAATCTCTTCGATGTCAGCCCCTAAGTTTTCATTATTGACTAATAAAAAAATTCGCGGCTTTCCTCTCTAAGACTGTCTCTCCCACAAAACTTTATAATTCGAGAGGATGGAACCGGTGGGTTCTCGAACGAAAAGAAGCAGATAGGGGATGGGAGGGCTCGAAGTGTTCTCGCTGGGAAAAATCGTTAACACGGTGCCAGTGACCGGCCACTAATGGGGCCGAAATTAATTTCACGTAATTGGGGAGATACAGTAGAACGCGCCACGCCGCAGTGCGCCTTGTCCTCCTTCTGGCTACCCGTTTTACCCTAATAGGAATAAAATAAGCCCTTGCGCCTCGGCAGTTAGCGCTCGCAGCTCCGCTCCTACATAATTGCACCGTCGGCTGACCAACGCCGGAAATAAGCAAACGCGATTAAGCCCCAGAGCACGCTGTCACGCTCCCCCGGGTTTTCGACTTCGACCACTCGAAAACTCGAGGCGAACCTTTCGCAAATTACGAGAACCGGTGGTGCTGCTCCGAAATGCGGTGCTCGGGTAATGGAGACGGGACAGCCGAGACGAGCCCGAGCCTCAGCTCGTCCCATGTAATAACCGTTCGCTACACCAACCTAAGGGGCCCCTGGAATACTTCATTAACCTGCGACGACGTGCGCTACCGCTCGAAAATCATTCCTCCGACACGATCATCTTCGCTTCTCTTCTTAACAAGACCTCAGATCTTAACACTTGCCCCAAGGAAACACGACATTGCGTAAACAGAACGTTTTGCTAACAATTTACAGAAAAAAAACATGGATTTTCATTATAATATAAAGAAGTAAATCCATCGACCAGTTCCTCAAGAATGCATCTTTACACCTTCAGTAATTAAATATTAACCCTTAGCACTCGAGTGGCGCCTCTGAGGTGCCACTAAAAATTGCTGTACTATTATTTAAATAATTGTTTACACTATCAGATATGTCGGTATCTAATCAATTATTACAGTTTTTAAGTATTGTATGGGGTATTATATCAATTTCATATTTATCAAATTTAAAAAATCATAGAGAATGGAAATATTGTAGGTCAGAAGAAACGTTTAATTTTCGATTTAAAATAGCTTCGTGTGCAATGGGTTAAAAAATGTAGAAATTCAGATTCCTGCGTGGTTTCTCAAAACCGCTTTTAAAGAAGACAATATCAAACGACAATCTACATCCGTAGAAAGATTAAAGAATAATATTCACTAAAATTCACTAAAATTATTAAGAAAAGAAATAAATGTAACTTCTCTTACCCTGAAATAAATGCAGTAAGTACATATGAAGTTTTAATTCACTAAAATTATTAAGAAAAGAAATAAATGCAACTTCTCTTACCTTGAACTAAATGCAGTACATATGAAGTTTCAATTCACTAAAATTATTAAGCAAAGAAATAAATGCAACTTCTCTTACCTTGAACTAAATGCAGTACATATGAAGTTTCAATTCACTAAAATTATTAAGCAAAGAAATAAATGTAACTTCACTTACCTTGAACTAAATACAGTACATATGAAGTTTTAATTCACTAAAATTATTAAGAAAAGAAATAAATGTACATTCTCTTACCTTGAAATAAATGCAGTACATATGAAGTTTTAATTCACCAAAGTTATTAAGCAAAAAAATAAATGTACATTCTCTTACCTTGAAATAAATGCAGTACATATGAAGTTTTAATTCACCAAAATTATTAAGCAAAGAAATAAATGTACATTCTCTTACCTTGAACTAAATGCAGTACATATGAAGTTTCAATTCACTAAAATTATTAAGCAAAGAAATAAATGTACCTAACTTCTCTTACCTTGAACTAAATGCAGTACATATGAAGTTTTAATTCACTAAAATTATTAAGAAAAGAAATAAATGCAACTTCTCTTACCTTGAACTAAATGCAGTACATACCTATGAAGTTTCAATTCACTAAAATTATTAAGCAAAGAAATAAATGTAACTTTTCTTACCTTGAACTAAATGCAGTAGATATGAAGTTGTGTGCAGAGAATTGACTGTACGGGGCTAAAATTTGACGGGCTCAGGTCGCGTGAAAAGGGGTAGGCTTTAGCTGGAGTGGGGACAGGATGCGGGGGCAGCGACGAGGCTCGCGTACTTCTGTTCCGGTGATTCTCTTTTGTCGCCGTCAGTTTCAGGATGCAGAAGCCCGGCAAAAGCACGATTTGACCGTGGGTTAACCACATCCTCTGTGTCGGCCCCCCTCCGTGGTGGGGGGGCCACCCGTTCTTCTTCGGTTTCCATCGAGAGCGTGCACTGAAACGTCTCGTCCCGCGCCGTTTCGTTCGGGAAACGAACCTTCGGCGTGGAACCCGGTCTCGCTGCGGAAAAAAATGAAACTGTGATTTCCGAGCGGCTTTCAGCTAATAAGCGCATCCGTTCTACCGGCCCCACGGTCTGCAATTATGCAAAGCGCGGAGCCGGTCGTCGCTTCTTCGAGATTTTACGAGCGGCGCGTTAAAGAACGCGATATTATTTAGCGCGCTGCGCTGAACTGCCGTCGAGCTGCGCTCTTGCGATCCGAGACTCGGTCTGTCCCACGGAAGTGACGCTCGTCCGTGCTTTTAACCGGCACGCATGCACCGTATGAATGTGAGCAGAACAACGTACGGTAGAAAGTAAAAGAGCAACGCGAAACAATAATAAATATGTCCGCTTTCATCCCGGCCGATTCCCTTTCACCGAAAGATCGTTACCCACGCAGAGGCTCCTCTATCGCCGCGGAATCTCCTCTGCGATGAGAAACCGACACCGCTGTCGAAAACATTTCTACAATTAGCCGTGCGGAATCATTCGTTTCGGAACTTCCTGCTTGGGGGAACAATCGACACCGGAACAGTAGGCAACAGGACTCCAACATCCGTTTCACACAGTTTCCAGTACCTGCGCTATAAAATACGTGGAATTATGTATGTCGAAAATGTTCTTCGTGTCGTCAAACTGGTTCAAAGCTCCTACTAAAGTCCTAATTCACGGTTACACTATCGCAAAAAATATTTGACTAAGATTGTTGTAAGTTGTTCGGCATGGTTAGGTGTATCATCATTTTTCAGAATGTTGGAGGGAGCGAATGAAGAAGAATTCGGATAGTTCATTACGAACGCTGTTAATTCCGCCGGCACGGTCTAAATTACACGATAATCGAGCACGGGGTGTCGTCGTCCGGAGCATCGTCGTGTCCGCTCGAAATTGCTTCTGCGATGGTGAAGAGAAGAGAAGAGGAGAGGAATGTGCCAACGGGAGGCCCGGGGCCCGGGTCAATCGATTACCGTACCGCTATCTTAGGATTGACAATTTACAAGCCCCGCCGCGCTACGGCCAGGCCCGTCCAGGCGACACCTACTTAATATTAATAACGCGTCCCCCGGTGGAAATACCAAGCAGACGCGGAAAGCAATTAACGGTGACTTTGAACAAAATGCAAATAACCGGTAGTCGGCCGTCGATAATCGACACCGGTAAATAAAGTTATTTCGGAGGACGCCAAGCCGCCCGTGGCTGTTCCGCTTCTGCACGATCCTGAAGTCGTATACTGGGTGTCTGGGATCGCGGTCCACTATCCTCTGTGGCACGAACTAATTTCTTTGCCGGAATCCCGAGATAAATTTTTCTGGTAGAGCCACCCTGGAGAATGTGGCTACAGTTTCGTTTCCTAGAAGGAACTCTGTATATTTTTAATTAATTCTTAATGTTGTGGCTGCACAATATATACTGCACTTCATCTCTTTAGGAAATATTCGGGCCACCCTGGAGAATGTGGCTACAGTTTCGTTTCCTAGAAGGAACTCTGTATATTTTTAAATAATTCTTAATGTTGTGGCTGCACAATACATACTGCACTTCATCTCTTTAGGAAATATTCGGGCCACCCTGGAGAATGTGGCCACAGTTTCGTTTCCTAGAAGGAACTCGGTATATTTTTAATTAATTCTTAATGTTATGGCTGCACAATACATACTGCACTTCATCTCTTTAGGAAATATTCGGGCCACCCTGGAGAATGTGGCTACAGTTTCGTTACCTAGAAGGAACTCTGTATATTTTTAATTAATTCTTAATGTTGTGGCTGTACAATACATACTGCACTTCGTCTCTTTAGGAAATATTCGGTATAATGATTCTCCTCTGTGACTTCAGTAAGAATTAACATTAAACGAAAGAACCGATGCACCTTACCATCAAAGTACGCTAACGCCGATTTTCTTATTGAAGTGTACCGTGAGAAATAATAATGAATATTAAACGAATGAACTGCGTTACGTAATAATGATTTTTTTTTTTAATCGTCCAACCAGAAGATCCTTTAGAACTGCATAGTCCCATGCAGAAGCGAAGTCTGGCAAATAAGCGCATCAAAAATTGCCGAGTAAAAAGGCCTCGCCCGATTCGACGTCCATCGAAAACGTTTTTTGGTATCCTCGACATAATCAGGTGCGTACACCGGCGCGGCAGACACCCAGTATACGATGTTCTTCGGTAAAGAAGGCGAGGAGTACGAGGAGAAGGCGAGAGGAAGGGGGAAAAAAGAGGATCGAGGTGAGTAAGAGCGTATAATGTGTCCAAAAGGCACCTGCCTCTTTCGAGCGTACTATCTCCCATCGAGTGGTCGCAAGAAAAGGAGCTAGACTCGAGTTAGCCGATGTTATCTCGTTCCGAGACCAGCGAACCACTTATATCGTTAATTGCTCCCACTTCCGGCCTCCCCTCCCCGAGCTCTTTCTTTCACCATCTTCCGCCCTCGTTTACTCTCTCGTGTACAACCCTCTCTCTCTCTCTCTCTCTCTCTCTCTCTGTGTTCTCGCTCGCTCTCTCTTTCGAAGCAGTTTTGTCTGTCAGGTACGACGCTCTGCGACTTGATGCGATGCGATGCGATACGACGCGATGCGAGCGTGCGCGCGCGTGTTAAGAGCACGCATTATGCGTTTAAACTTCGGAGGCACCGTTTCGCAGAGCATGAGAGGCTTTCGTGCCCTTTTACGCGGGGCCCCTCTTGTAAGCGGGATGTTCGAGCCGCCCTTGACAATGTATTACAGTTAATCGCCTCCCTCTCGAAATTATTTGCTACCCTGACTGGCAATTTTGCGGGGAAAACGACCGCTAATTGCACGGCTACGGGAAAATTCGCGTTGAACTCTTCTCTCCTGATATACAGTTCGTTCAACAAGAACTGGAAAGCTTGGAAATTTAAACACGAATCGAACTTCTTTAAATAAAGACTTGGAAATTGCATTACTCGTTTCATTCAATATCGGTCCGCATGCAATTCAACTAGAATTGTTCTTACAATAGATTGTACAAGTATTTTTAAAACTCCTTCTTAAAAATGCACAGTTTGTTCAACATAGTATTCCATACACACTTAGTGAACAATTTCGTTCTCTATTAATTTTATGAAAATTTTAGACATTCAGAAAATTCAACTAATAAGAGAAACAATTCCAAAGTAAGCACAAGTATTTAAAAAAATGCAATCTCAAAAAGGCACGCTGTCTTCCAACAATTTTCAAGATGACTGCCAAACAGACGATCACCATTCTCCACGGCTAATGGACAATTTCATTCACGCGTGCACACAAGCGAAGTTTCCATTATTGTGTGCAATTCTCGCACGTCAGGTGTTCGTTGCAAATCTCGAGCTAGCTGGCATAATTAATTGAAGAATATCAGACGAAGTTCTTTTGCACGATCCCCCGATGGTTGTGTCGAGTGTATAAAATCAGTATGGAGCGATGACGATTAACCTTAATTTATGCCGGATTTTACGAGGGAACGTTAAACAGTTAACAAATTGGAGAGGAAAGTTTCATTAGAGTACGAGGATCTCGACGCAACCGTAACGGGCTGCTCTAGATAGATAGATCGTTAAACCTTCGGGAAATTGTGTTCGTAGGATCGAGAATGGACTTTTCATCGAACCAGAGATTCATTTCCACGTGAAAGGAATTTACGTTATTATTAGATCGTCGAATTTATGCACAAAAAAAAACCAGAACCGTCGAACACATTAGAAGAAAATATATATAATAGGTTAATATAAATGTAAGTGTAAATAACTAACTGAATCGTTTCTCTGAAAACCAAAGGAACAACATTCAATGTTTATTATTCACTTTGTTGTTCCTTTCTTACAAATTCGCTCTCTGAGATTATAATTTCTTTTCAACCTACGTACACTATTTTCTGCCACGTGTTTCTCATTATCACCTTCACCTTGTTATGTTTATGGATGTCTGGTTTACCGACCATCATTATTACGCGGGATAATCGAATTGATATTAGGGAAGTCCATGTACTTTCCTTACATATATTTTTATTTACTAATAAGTTCTATTTTGCACGAATACCCGCAGTCTAGTTATGTTTCTGGTGAATTGAACCGAGCTGGGTTCTACGAAACCATTCACGACGATTATCATCCCTGCGAAAACATTTGAAAAGTGGAAACCGGTGCGACGTTTTCCTCCAAACGAATTGATTTCCGAAGTGCAGCGAATGAACGTCGATGTGTACAAGCATCGCCGGTGGTTTTATTAATAAAAGGTGGGAAGAAAAAGCGGCGTTCGTACAGCGAGCAAGAAAAAGAAGTCGCCCAACGATCCGGTCGTTCTTTCTAGCGCCTCGTTTCACCGTCGTTGCTCTCGCTCGGCGATTCGTCGAAGAAGATTGAGACGAAACCAGTTAGGTTGGCGTGACGGGGCACGTAGCCGGGATGAAAAAGAAAGGAGGAAAAGGGCGAATGGATCACACGATCGCGGTTGGTAATCGTGGCTACGGCGCGAACACTGTAAACGCGTAAACGCGTGCGTGCCCCCGAAAAATCGAGGCGAGGCCATGGCTGTTTTCCAGCGGTGTTCGTTGAAATTGAGCGTAATGGGCAACACGGGCCAGGAAATTGCATCGGATCGGCATGAACAAGATCCGCAAAGAGGATCCACGAGCTATCAGCAGATGTATCGTTGGTGTTATTTTTTGCGTGGACGCGCGAGCCCCGGAATCGCGGATTAATTCGTTTTAAATTGCCCGCCAAAGTATGATCGCGTGGTTCGCGAATTAGCCCCGCAGAAAAACAAACGTGTTTCGCCGGGTGTTGTTCGAGTATCGATCACCCTCGGCGATTCCTCGGTTAACATTGTCGATTAATCTCGAATTAAGGTCAATACGATTCTCGAGCGGGGCAAGTATGCAAATACAATTTCGCTAATGACCGTGTTTCACCGTTCGAAAGTGAAACCCGGCACCGCTCGTAACTCGTACCTGTAACGATACCTGTACGGCCCGGAATTATGAAATTTAGAAGTATCTCTTACGATGATTATCGGCCGGCGAGAATTTTAATTGCGTACACGGCCGTCTCGGGCCGGTACACGCACCGAGCGAGCGAGCGAGCGCACGCGTGCAGGTGTACACCGGTCAGCCAAAACGATGATCCGGTGGCTCCGTCATTATCGAGTGTATCGTACATTATCGGCGCTCATCAATGCGACCGACGAGCGAGATTTGTCGCTCGCATCATTGCCCATTCGGGGATTACAAATCATCCTCGAGCCGATCCGATCGCTTCGACGCGTAGAAGAGAAGGCACGAATACGAGATCACGGTAGAAATGTGTCACACCATTTTCGTCGATACACGATACTCATGCTTTTAACACTTATAAAACGAATTAGGAGCCACTTAAAACAGTAGAATATGTAATTAATATATGTTCTCGGCGCACAGATTCGATCAATGATAAACAATTTTTTAACAAAGCAAATTTGCAATAATTAAACTTTACTCGACGTTTCGATCCGGGTTTTTTTTTATTAAAGAAAATCTCATATGAGATTTACTACAACATAGTTACAAAACAGAAATACACTACATATAATACAGAGTATGAAGATTACAAAACAGAATAGGTTTCTTGTAGAAATATTTCGTTCCGGGTTTGGATCATCTTCAAGAGCATTGCGTTTGTAAATATATACTAAAATAATGTACTGGGTATTTCACAAGATGAACAATGACTGTACAATAATCTTTTCAAAAGAACCATACTTGCTATGTATAAAGAAAAGTTTTAAGTGAGTAATTCACTGACTGAGTTCCATGCTGGTCTAAATTGAACTGTGGCAAAGACCGTTTAGAGAGAGCAAATACAAAAACATTGAAACGACGCGTATTGACGTTCAGCCAATCAGACACTATGATCGACAAGTTCTCAATCGATGCTACGCGGTAAATTCAAAATGAATAATTGCCAGTCCAAACAGAACATATCTGCTTAGATATCATCTTGAGTTATGGTAAGTAAGATTGACATTCAACCCTTATCGACCAAAAATGTTATAAAACACAAATATTAAACGAAAATTTGTTACGATTGCTTTGTTAAAAAATTGTTTATCATTGATCGTATCTGTGCGCCGAGAACATATATTAATTATATATTATAAAAATTTACGATCGAGAAATATTAACTGTGAAAACAGTATACATATATATATATTTTTTGAATTGTCACGTTTCTCTTAATTGAACGACACGTTCTAGTGTAAGCGGAGTCGAGTTTTTCTGAAAACGAGAAACGGCTGGTTACTCGGCCGCCCAGTTTTCAGATCGTTCGAAGGGCAGTTTCCAGGAAGGAGGACACGGGAAACCGCTTTAAAACAATAGTTTGTCCGGGTGGGGTAGAGGAGGATCGCCGAAAAGTACGTTACAAGAAACGAGGGGTGTCTCGAGGAAGGAAAGAAGCGTTTCAACGGACGATGGTCCTGGAAATGGTCGGGATCGAGACGGCAGATAAGGAACGGCCGGTGTGTCCCCAGTGTTTTCGGAGAGTTCGCGTGGTAATTGTCCCGGCCATATGCTCGTCCGAAGCTCGCCCACCGAAACGTTCACCGGTAAGCTCGAGCTTCGCATTTCGATCGCGATTCTTCTTAATTACAATATTCAAATTTGTCGGCCCCGTGCTCCGCCATGTGCTTCACGAACTCTTTTATTGGTAGCGGACGAGCGCACACGCTTGTCTCGTCTCGTTTCGTTTCGTTTCGGGCCCGGGCTGCGTCTATTTCAGCATCGCGTGGCCACGCGCCTTTTACGCTCGCAAATTGTCGAGGGTAACGCCGAGAAAACTGTTGGCTAAACAGTCGCCGGCTATCAAGATCGGCCGGCCGATTATTCATTAGCTTAACGCGGGCCGCATCAGATACAACGTGTAACCGGTGGCCCGCTCGAAACGGCGCGTTTCGACGATTCCGGAACCGCTGCATGAATTATTTTTTTCGAACACGCGACCTGCGATCGACGGCTAAGGAAAATCTGTTCTGCTCTTCGATGTTTTATTGCCGAGCTTGATCGATCGAGAGTAAAAATCTTTGTGAAAGCTAGAACACGACTGCGCTCCGGACGTTTTAGCGATCGTTAGCGGATTTTTATAGAAAATGAACATTGAATTGGTTGTAATGGACAGGAGCCCAACAGGCTCAGACTTTCAATGTTCCTTTAAGCAATTTAATACTCTGGGATTAATTAATTGTTTTAAATTAGACGTCCCCATTTTTAATATAGTTCCAAGAGAAAATTCTCGTGCGACAAGATTTGCTTTACAGGACACGTGTTACTCTAACGGGCCTACGATTAACCCAGCCAAGATTGACAGATGAAGAATTTGTTTTTTCTTTTTTTTTATTAAGCTATGAAACCCCACATGGGATTATTAGCAGCATGCACATGGCTGTGCATGCTAACCTTACAAGGACATCTTATAAACTAGAATTGAACAATATAATGAACATTTTTTAGTACAATATTAATATTAGAGATATAAGCAGTGGGACTTCAGGAATGTATGTATATAAAATAGGGAGCAAAGAGTCGGTCCGCACAAAAAGGAATCTATTGTGTAGGGTCGAAAGTCAGATGAAGAAGTTGTTTTTGGAAAAATCGGGCGGATGTGGATCGCGGTTTCACGGAGGTGAATAATACGGGGGCAGCAGCTGTTCGGCAATGATCGGCGAAGACAGAATCATTACTTAACCCGGTACACCGTGCGCGGTGGGTAGGAACTATAAGTACACACTGGATGGCCAGTTTACGTGCGTAAAGCCGTGGTCTCCAGCGGCGGTAAATTGATAAAGTGGGTGACAAGTCGTTAAATCACCGGCAGGTACGGTCATCGAGATGCGATTGCATGTGCAGTCGCAGTCTCGCGTGTGCGCGCCTCTGCAACCGGCGACGAGATCGAAGGAGAGAGAACGTTGGAGAAAGAGAGGGAGAGAGTACAAGAAAACCAGACCACTAGACAGAGAGACAGAGAGAGAGAGAGAGAGAGAGAGAGATAGAGAGAGAGAGAGAGAGAGAAAGAGAGAGAGATAAAGCAACAGCGGCGAGGAGAAAGGAGGAAGCGGAGAATCAGATTTAGCAATCGGCGATATATTCCAACCATCAACATTTTTGTAAGTTATCGTTTTAGCGCGCGCGCGCGTTTTCGAACAACGACATTTGCATACGTATTTCGTAAATCATTCATAAAATACGTGGCCAACGGGATTTACGAGTTTCGACCCGGCGAGACTGCTTTACGATCTTTATTCGATTTTTTGTACTGGCGGGTGCGCGCATATAAATGCGAACATTGGCTCGTTATCGGAGTCTCATTATTTGAAAATAAACGGTCCCGGTTAGCGAACGATTCCAGAGACTGGGACAGTTTATTCGGAACGATTTTCGAGGACGGGAAGCCACGATAAATTAGGTAAATCCGGAGGGCACTCGGACGTTGCAGGTGGAATCCAATTAGGGAACGGGAGAGAACGATGAGTGTTTATCTGGACACTGTCGCGAGCGGCGTTTCACCTAAATCGCTTTTTTGCACCCCCGGTTACATTGTCGATGCGCTTTCATCCAAGTCGATTTGGCACTTCTCTTATATGTTAACACTGGAGATAATAAGTTTAAACCGAGTAGATTAAATTGAAGAACGAATTTTAAAATGCCGTCGCATTATTATCGACCTGTTAAAATTATTATGGAAAGAAACAAACAATTTCTACATGTAAGAATTGTCGCGTTACTTAACGAGAGTGACGGAATAACTCGAGCCTGGGAATTTCCGGGGCTTGATCGAAACGTTCTCTCGGTCATTTTCTAAACGACTTTTTTGGAAAAGAGGCTCTCGGGCCGGTTCGGGCCATTTGAAGAAATTAGCAGGTGTGTCGTTGAACGGCTCCAGCTGCCCACGGAACGTAGCTAATTTTTTCCCCAGCTCTTTTTGTTGCGTCCAGAGAGAAAAAGAAGAGAGAAAGATAGCGAGAGTGTTCACGTTGAAACGATGGAAATGGATTCTTCCATTCGCGTTACCGAACAATTACTATCATCTTAAGGGATGACTCGGCAAACGGATTCAAGATCGGTGGATATTATCCACCGAGACGGCTTCTGGGGCGTCGAGGATAAAGGACAAGGCGAAACTCGGAACACCGGGGAACCTAGGAAATGCTCGAGATTCCCGCGAAGGACAATCGACACTTTGTTTCATTGAATCGACGCCAGAAATTGATTTCTCGAGCGCGGGACGGGACGAACAATCGGCGTTCGATCACGAAAACGATCCAGGGATCGTTCGTTGCCGGACGATGCCCGTAGAATCGACCAGTGGGAAGCGGTTTCTGGGAAATCGAGAGAGACGGAGGTTCAAAAGTCGGACGCCACGATGATGGATGGAGAATCATTTAGAGGAGAAGCAGTAGGGTCTCGCGGAGGGAGGACTATTAATTACGACAAAGGGGGCCGCGCGGCGTTCGGCGTCGAGTATATAAGCGGCGGGACTGAAAAGGGCGAACGATTAGTTACTTTAACCAAATTATCTCGCGGACAATGGGCCCAACAGGTGAGAAGTCTTCTTTTGCTTCGTGTTGCAGAAGACATCCGGCTGTCCGAACACGTCCGACCGAACCATTCACAGAAAACCGAACGATTCTGCTACACGGAAGCTATTGACGATGCTGCATCGTTAGAAATTAATATTTCACCTTCGGCCCATTTATTGCTTCATTCTTGAAAATCGTTGACGATCGAATCGTTGTAATTTCGTCAAAATAAATTGCACAACGATGAATACGGTCTCATCATTCATGATCGTTCTTTAATCAAGAATAAATTCAATCTTATCATTTCTATAGAGCGGCTCATCAGTGTTGCGTTTTAAGAGGCACAAAACTGTCCCTCGCCGTTAACAAAGAGAGGCAAAACGAGAACGACCGCGCGATGGACGAGCCCTGAAGATAAGAAGACTCGTCGTTTATGTCTGTCAAAGTGGCGTAACCGCGGATACTCGTAAATCCTGCGACAGTCCGTTGGCCTATCGTGGAACGGCTGACAAAATATTTCTAAAAGGGTCCGTGCGCCGCAGGTACTCCACTTTTCCATTGAACGCGTCGGAAGGCGACGATCACTGCGGTCGATGGTGTCGGAATGATCCCTCATTATACCGAAATCGGTAGCCAAATGGAGCTGGCACTTTTCGAGAACAGTGGGTTATCCAGTCCACATACGTATACCCTCGCTTACATCGAAGAAGGAGAAGAAGCCGAAGAAGAAGCAGAAGAAGAAGAAGAAGAAGAAGGTGATGGGTTTGCCTCGAAACGGACTTCTGCGAGGTCGTTGTCGTCCCTGGCATTGTGTCTCGAGTGGACAGGATGATCGTCGCTCATTTGTTTCGTGGCGGGACGGCGAACAGAGGCGTCAAGAGCGCAACAGCAACAACTGCAGCAGCAACTACACAGCAACGGCGGCAGCAACAACAACAACGAGACCGACGACGATGACAGGAACGCCGGACACAAGGCTGCCTGTAATTTCATACGTCAGCGCCGAATATTAATTCGAATTCCTCCCTTAGAGTGTTCCACACAGTCCTCTCGCAACGAACCGAGGAGAGAGAGAGCTCAAGGCGGCGAGAGGAGAGAGCACGAAGAGAGAAAGAGAGAGAGAGAGGTGGCAGTTTTTGTCCGGTAAATGAAATATCTTCGGTAGCCGGGCGTCCTGCGGCGATCGAGTTCGCTTCCACCGGCTTTTGTACCGGCATTGGATTCTTCGAGGACTCCCCGTCGCGGATAAGTGGAATCATTTCAACGATCCAGCAGGATCGAGGCCGCCGCTACGCTCGACTACCGAATACCGTCTCTAATACGCCTCTCTTCGACCGCTCCCGAGGAATCTGTCTTCGAGATTGGATCATTTTTACCAGACATTACCGACCCGCGAGTACACCACCCCGGGGCTGGCCGAAGATCGCGCGTAAATCGCGATCGAAACCGCGCCCTTAACCCGGGAGTACGCGCGCCCCCAGCACTTGCGTTAGTAGGCGCGCGTCGGTCATTTCGACCGATGCTATTATAATGAGAAATAATTGAATAAAATGACTAATATAGTATAAATAATGTATAATATTGTATTTTAATTGTTTTACATAAACAGTAACAATTTTTTATTATAAAATAAATGGTCACCTGGTAACGAAATAACTAAAATATAAAATAGATAAATTAAATAAAATATTAAGTAACAATATAATATAAAATTTAAAGTAAATGAATAAAATTAAATGTTGAAATAAAAAAGTAATAATTATTCGTCGCTTGATAATTTAGATTCGCTCGCATTACTAGGACACTCGCGACAAAAGTAAACTTTTATCAATTTGAATTTATAACTTGATTTTTATTTTTTCATAACAACAATAATTTAACATATGTTGTATCTATTTTTCACAAAATGTACTCGTAACTTTTCTTCTTTTATATTTTCTTCAGATTAGAAATGTATCTTGAAAATAACGAATAAGTACTTATGTTTTCTTCATTGGAAACATATGTCACCTCTGAATCAGATATTTCTATATCTGAACAATTAGTTTCTGAATCAGTATTATGATCGGATTCTATTATATAATCGGTATCTCCTGCTGAATCGCTGACCTCGTCTTCAATGTCTTCAAAATATCCGAAATTGGCCATCATTGCCACACAGTATGGGTCAAACTCGATGGACGAAATCAGACTGACGTTAGTAGGCGCGCTATGGTCGAATGAACCGACGCGTGGCGATGGTATGTTTTAAAACCAACACGAAAGCACTAAGTATCGCCACATAATATAAACAAGTCGAGACACCCTTCAAACGTGAATAGCTCGACGGAAAAAATCAACAGTCGAAGACTTCGTATCGTATTTCAATATATACGAAATCGTCGGTCCAAAAGACATACAGTGCGCGTACTCCCGGGTTAAACATTCGTCGCTGAGAGGAAACGCTGTCACGCAATTTTTCCAATGATACTTATCCCCAAGGCACTAGTCAGTACTGACTGGCGGGGATAATTAATTTTTCGTAGATCGTATAGTTCCGATTGAGATACAGAGATCACCTTGAAACGTTTTAATGAGGTATACTTCTTCTTGGACTTGGCTAACGCACGGAGTCCTGTGTAAAAAGGTATCCAATAATTGATTGAATACATATTGGTTTACTTCGTTTTGGTATACAATGTAGAACCGAACAAATTCTCACAGTCGCGTTCGAACGATCGGAACAGACGTTCGTTCCGGTCGTCGACAAGATAAATTCGAAGCGCGACAACTATCGAATTAATTAAGGAGCAACGTGCGATCTCCCGGTTAATGGGTCGGCCATCTGCTCTCTCGGATGACCGCAATCTCTCCCACTCCCGTGGTCACCTGGAAAAAAGTCGAGGCGCGGCCGAATTCGCCGATAAGAGGGAAGAGGATACCGTAGGCAGCTGGTTGTTGCTTTTCGCTCAGCGCAGGGGCATCGTTTCGCTCATTTGCAAGAGCTTATTGCCGTAACGATGCCGAAATCAGGATTTTAAATGCTTCGAATCGCTGAAACTTCGTAATACGAGATCGCATCTGTACAGAATGCCAGAATTTATATTCGCACAAGCCCGTGATTACTAAATGTTTTGGGAATTTTATTGAATGAAATTTTGATTTTAATTAAAACCCCAACTAGTTTTAATAGGTTTCCTTGAACAGAACCTTTTTAAGAATGGTGAGCTTCAATAACCATTTTCAAGTCAAAAACAATTCCTTATTTTTTTCTCTCTCTTTTTCCCTTATTCTGCAACATTTTAGCTTTGCTTCGAAGATAATTTCATCCCTCTATATTGACTGTACCAAAATTGAAAACGGCCTCGTCGAAACATGTCATTAAACGAACCCTTCCCAAGAAAGATCTACTCGAATGAATATTTTGAAGATCAGAACTTATTAATTATTTCGTCCCTCTATTTTTCCCGCGTTCCACGATATCTCAGCTGTATTTAAGCAAAGTTTCACCCGTCTATCTGCACTCTATCAAATGCTCCACGACTCCGTCCGAAAAATGACGGAACGCTGGCACCGTGTAGCGGCGCGGCCGGTGCTTATACGGCGTGTCCGGTCGTTAGACCGAACACAGCGATCGCGGCAGATATCAGAAAAGCACCAGAGAGCAGGAGCAGGAGCGGGATCGTGGTGGACGTCGACGTCGTCGTCGTTGGCCGCGCCAAAAGAGAGGGCGAGAGATAATTAAGGCGGTCCCGTAGTAAATACTCGCTCGTCGGTGTGCGCAACGATACAAATCCTGCTCGGAGAGTCTCTGTGGCATACGGTCCTTCTCGTCTGTGTGCGTATCGAGAGCAGGGTATAACTCGTGACACATATTGATGATGGTAGCACTGCCATCTTTTAACTACTACTCGCCTCCTCCCATTCCTTTTTTCTGCCCCCGCCGCCGCCGGATAAATATTTTCGATAACGACCGGCCGCTGGGGACCGGGACGCGAAAATCACGCTCGCTCGTGTTTCTCGAATTTCCTACTCCGCTCGGAGTGAAAGAGAGTAGTATACGCTTCCTTCTGTCACGATTGTCACTCCCTCGTTCGCGTTTCTTACAGCAAGATGGAGCACCGTGGAAGAAATAAAGTTTAATAGAAATTTGCATACACAGGCGTCGAAGACAAGGTCCCCGGCAAAAAATATGATTAATTCGCGAAATAATAGCGAGCACGCCGTTCCCCGTTAAATGCTCCACCGTCCGCAGGTTATATAATACGCGGGCAAGGGACAGGATAAGCGTATAACACGATGACACGTATTGATGATGCCGGCTACACCCGTCGCCTTTCTGTCTTTCTTTCAGCGCCGAGGCTCTGATGGCGGACGCGGTCTCCGAGGCCGAAATTAAAATCGTCTTATTACCCATCTTTCGCAGCAAACCTGCAGCCTCGCGCGATAACGCTCCATCATCTGCGGTGCATTGTTTAAACCTTGTATACCGTTCAGGTCAGTCTCATCGAAAAGCCGATCCTTCTTCTCTGGCTCTTCTGCTCCCAGATGAATTAAAATACTTTATTATAAATTCACTTGAAAGTGCGCCTAACGGATACAACGACAGCTTTTTCAGCGATACAGAAATTACAAAATCCAAATCACTGTGCAAGGAAGATCCAACGGAAACGTCAGCGGGACAGCAGAGAAACCGTAGCGTATTAAGGAGACAATTTGGCAGCGTGCCGGTTGTTAATTTTAATAGCGAAAATAACGCGGCAAAAAGTTCGTCGGTGGTGTCCTCCATTATGAACGAGGTCTGAGACTGTTTGAGTTACGAATCCGCCGTTGGCCAGAGGAGACCGTTGCCAGCTCCTAATGCCAAATGATTGCGAGCTATTAGCACCGTCTAATTTCCCTGTTTCGCGGCGATATTTGTCATCGTTATAGCTGGCGACACCGAGCCCGAAAAATTCTGTTATGGACACCAATGTTCGTCGTTACGCATCTCGAAAACTATTCACTTTTTATCTTACAGCTTACACTACGTAGACTCTAGTCAATTTCAGTATTGATATTCACTGGAGTGAATCGAATGGCAATCATTTTTAAATAATTCCCACAGCATCGGTCATCGATAACCACCATGGCGGTCGACGTGTGAATATTCATTTTTACCAAATTGGTGAATGGAAATCAATTTAGTCAATATTTAAATAAATTTCCTAGGACATCCACAGACTTCGAATTCGTCCTATTCTCAGCTTTCGGAATTTTCCCGGAAAAAGCAAACCATCGGAAAGCCAGGCCCTTCCGAGACCCTTCCTCAGATTTCTTGGTGTCCGTCGACTGATTTGTCAAGCTCGTCGCCGAGAGACCTGCGGCTGCCAGGATCGCGTTCGGCTAATGAAGCGTCACGGCGTTCCTCCTCGAAACACATCGCCGATTTATCCGGTCCATTGCGCGTAGGGACAGGAACGTTATCCTGACAGAGAGCGCGGTCATTGTTCGACGAGTGGACGTTACGACAGTGGTGTCTGAACGAGAGGAAAATCCTCGCGTCGAAGGAAAGCTCGGTAGATGCCCGAGTCCGTTCGGCACGGGCCATTAAACGAATTACTGTCGCGTTCTAAAGGGAACGATGTTCCACTTAACGTGCGCTGATCGTTTCTTTCCGTGAGTTTTAATTAGCGATCGCTGAATTATGCGCGGCGTTAATGCGCCGGCGAGGTGCAGTTAGGAATTAATGGCCGCCCGTTAATTCGCCGAGTCAATAGTGTGAATTTCCGAGCGGGACACAGCGAGATAACGCCGCCGCGCCGACTAATTGAATTAATGCCGGCGATTAATTAAGAGTGTACCGGTCGGGTCTCTTCGGGGCCCGCTTGGAGATCTGTACATACCATCGTCGGTCCTGATTGTCGGGCCGGATAACGAGTTAGGCCTTGTCGATCGCGTCGAATAGGTACAACCCTTCCCGTGTTCACGGGACAAGGAACATTCAATAAACGTATCGAGAGTCCCGAGTGTCCAATTCGGACGAGGACACAAACGATGCTCGGCTTATTAAAGCCGGCCGAAGGCAGCTGGGCCCTAAGTGAAATTAATCAACTCCGATAACTTAGCATACAGATAGCAGACCGTGAAGGCAAGTAGCACGGGCCACCGCCCGGCCGCCGCCTCGCTAGCCTCGCTATAACTTGCCCGCTAACTCGCTCGCCTGTTAAACGTGTGGGTGAGCACTGTCTTTGTGTGTGCGCACGGTCGCCTGCATAAAAGCCCAGCACTGCACATTGCCTTTATGATGCAAAGAAGGCCAACATTAGCCGGCAACAATGGCTCTCTCGACCGGCCTCTCCCCCCCCCCCGCTTACACACCCCCACCATCAAAGACGCCCGTTCACCCGCCCCCGCGACAAGCTCTTGTAGTTTTTTCTCTGGTAACAGGCTTGTTAAAGTAATAACTCTAATTACACACCGTTCGAATACACCTTCTCACCTTTTTCAATGGATTGGGGGAGAATGCACCGGCCTCCCGCCTCTATCTTCACATCTTTCTCTCTTGCCCCCACCTCTCTCTCTCTCTCTCTCTCTCTCCCTCTCGATTTCTCTCTCGCTCTCTGTAGAACGTGAACGCTCTTTCATTATTTCTTCTATAATATCGCGGCGGAGTTAGCGCGAGTCGAAAGTTCCTGTTACCTCCATCCGGTGCGCAGCCACGTCGAACCGTGAAGCGCGATTTTGCGCGTTCCGACGCGAGGAACGCGGTTCGGCAGACTATACTCTGTCCTAAAGACAGGAAATGGTTCGACGATACTGTATCTCCGTGTGTTCTTGAACCCTGAATTGAGGGGGTCGCTTCCCAACCTCGACGGGCATCATGGTTTATTGATTTCCCCTCGAGATTATAAGCAGGTTTCGGTTTACCATTTACTTCATTTGCTAACTTGCTGAACAAAGTCTTATATCCATGTATTACACTATAGAGACAGAGAGTTGCTAAATATCTATATTGTCAATTCCCTTGTCGATTAAATTGAATGTTCTTTTTCACGAGTTGCAAACGGAAAGATTATATCCTGAATTAAGAGGGTTGCTTCCCAACCTCGACAGGCATCATGGTTTATTGATTTCCCCTCGAGATTATAAGCAGGTTTCGGTTTTCCATTTTCTTCATTTGCTAACTTGCTGAACAAAGTCTTATATCCATGTATTATACTGTAGAGACAGAGACCTGCTAAATATCTATATTGTCAACTCCCTTGTCGATTAAATTGAATGTTCTTTTTCACGAGTTGCAAACGGAAAGATTATATCCTGAATTAAGAGGGTTGCTTCCCAACCTCGACAGGCATCATGGTTTATTGATTTCCCCTCGAGATTATAAGCAGGTTTCGGTTTTCCATTTTCTTCATTTGCTAACTTGCTGAACAAAGTCTTATATCCATGTATTACACTATAGAGACAGAGACCTGCTAAATATCTATATTGTCAATTCCCTTGTCGATTAAATTGAATGTCCTTTTTCACGAGTTGCAAACGGAAGATTATATCCAACGGATATTATGCGGATACTATCCGGGGATTTTTCCGTAGGTATTATTGAGAAAATATTGAAAGGCTAGCCGTTCAGACTGGGATCAAGTGTGACGCAACGAGGAAACGCGATTAACGCCAGCAAGTAATTGAAAGACGATAGCGCTGCGGTCGGTCTTAAACTGCGGAAGTTTGCTACAGCTACTGCTCCATTTGCCATTCATCTTCGACGCAGTTTCTGCAACCTGAAGTTAGATAACGACCCTTAAACACGGTGATCCTCTGCTTCCACCCTCTGTCAGGCTTGCTGCCTGGAACCGAAAGGGCTTGCGAAACAGAGCACTTAGAGGATCCCTTGGAAAGTTGCTTAACCATCGCGTGTCCCTGAGAAATGGTTGGCTAATGCTTCGTCCATTCGTGTATGCTTAAATTAGCAAGCTGTGTACCATTCATAATATCGCATTTGAAGAAACACATTCAGCAATATAAATTCTAGATGGTAATACGAATTTGTTCGGTTGAAAATTTGTACAAATCTGTTCCAATCTGAACGATTTATTTCTGAGATTCAATAACAATTAAAGTTGATTCTTTATGAGTTCTTCATTTCGATGTTGACCGACGTCTACAACGTTACAGATGTTACAACAATCCCTTGATGATTTCGTGTGATTGATTTAATTTAATCCTGATTGATATTGATATTTCTATAATCAATTTTGCAGATGTCCCTGAAGGTTTAACCCTTTGCACTCCGCTGTCCCATCTGAGGCAGCACTAAAAATTGCTGTACCATTCTTCAAAATATTGTTTACACTATTAAATATATCGGTATCTAATCAATTACTAAACATTTAGATACTGTATAAGGTAATGTACCAATTTCATATCCATAAAATTGCAAAAATCATAAGCTATGGAAATATTCTAGATCGGAAGAAATGTGTAATTTTCCAGTTAAAATAGCTCCGAGTGCAAAGGGTTAATAGGCTTCCGGTCGGTAAAGTGTTAAAATTCAATTTGTCATATTAAATGATATTAACCCTTAGCACTCGGCTGTCCCCTCTGAGGCACCACTAAAAATTGCTGTACCATTCTTCAAAATATTGTTTACATTATTAAATATATCGGTATCTAATCAATTACTAAACATTTAGATACTGTATAAGGTAATGTACCAATTTCATATCCATAAAATTGCAAAAAATCATAAGGTATGGAAATATTCTAGATCGGTAGAAATGTTTAATTTTCCAGTTAAAATAGCTCCGAGTGCAAAGGGTTAATAACATACTTATTCAGTAGATTCTGTTCAGGAAATCGCGTTCTCTCGTTGTCATCCTGGATAGGTGACCGGTTGTCCGCGCAACAGTCAAGTGATCAGAAAATCAGGGGTGTGTTGCGCGAAGTCGGAGCGATTTACCCCAGAATGTCGACGGTGGGCCAGCTGCCCGTTGCGGAGGGGTAAAAGCCATTAAAGAGGTTTGTCCCGAGACCGTTGTTTACGCGGCGGAAGCGGGCTATAATCAGACCACGGTGCACAAAACCGCAAGGCAACGATATTACTGTCATTTCAACGGGGCTCTCTCTACCACGAGGGCCCGACGGAATCCTCCCTCGCACTATGAAACGGAGAAAGAGAGACAGAGAAGGGAGACTACAAGAAGGGGTGGAGGGGTCAGGCTAAGAGACCTGGAAATTAAATGGCTGGGATTGTTCCGTTATTATTAAGGGCAAAGGAGAACGCGTAATTACCACCGATTCGCGTTTGACTCGTGGAAAAAGACCCCGGATTGTGATTGCGAGCGATCGTGTCGCGCCGGGGCCTCGGCCGGAACGGGGGCCAATCATCGTGGGCCCCCGGCCCTTATTATCAATCTCGAACGAGCCACGTTCGATATATACGATCTAGGCGAATCGGCGAAAATTAAGCGTCTCCCTCTCTCTCTCTCTCTCTCTCTCGATCGCAGAAACCCGATCGTTCCTCGCGATTATGGGGTAATACCGTTTTGCCGAATGATAATGATACATTCCCGATGAGAAACGGTCGCCGTCGCGCAGGTACCACTTTATGCACTTGGACCGAAAACCGCTTTCGTTGCTTTAGAGCCAGGCTCGATCCTTCGATTCGTAAGCTAAAAGAAAAAGGAAACAAAGATGGTTGAACAGAGGGAAATTGTGCGCGACCATTATTTTAATCGTCGCCGGACGTTTTATCCACGAAAACTGCGCGCCCGGCCGCGATCGTTGCGCACGATTTCACAGGAACGATCAATTGGGGATCGTGATCAGCCGCGAGCATTATTATTACTCGGTCGTTAGGCGATCAATCGAACCGAGTCACCGAAAATTAAATACTGCCGGTAGTTGTCGTCGTTCTCGTTCCCGTCTTCGTCGACGGCTGTCATCGTTGCGAAACGCGTATTCCAGATACGACGACGACGACGACGACGACGACGGTTCCGGGGACAGTAACGAGATCGAATTAAAGATATTTCGAGCACGACGGGTCTCGCAATGTCCCGTTGTTAGAGGCAACAAAGCAGGCCCCGTCCAATTACCGACGATCTCGCTCTCGGCTCCGACGAGCTTTCCACGAGGACGACTGCCATGTTTGTTGGATCGTGCTCGATCAATTGCCGGAGTATCGTTACGAGACTCCTCGGCGAAGATGCCGGCAATAGCGTTTTGCTAAATAATTGAGGCACGAGGGACGGCCAGGATTCACGCGTGAGAAGATCGAGGAAAAATTCGTGGCTGGGAAGAGTTAATTAATAATTGAGCTGCCTCGGAAAATGGAGGAGACGAACGCTGGGTTGCAGAGTTGTTCGAAAGAGAATGAGAAGAGACAACGTGTAAAATGTGTTTAAAATAATCATTTTGAACGAAGTTGTTTCGTCATAATAATTCTACAGGTTTGTTGAATTGCGAATAAAGTTGCAGTCGCTTTTGAACAATTTATGAGATTCTCATCTGTTGATCTTTGGTTTTAAGAACGCTATTAGAACATTATTTGAAAATACGAATGGTTAAGGTAAACGCAGTGATACGATCCACGTGGCAGTGAACATGTGACCTCTTCGGTCTCGCGGATTGCTCGGGAAAGTGTAAAGGTATCCTAGCAAGAAAATCGCGAGTGCTGATCGGATAGGGTAATTATCGTCGAATACCGTTCGGTTTACGAGGGCAGAGCAGGTTTTCTGTGGCCGGGCGGCTTCGATCGGGCAGAACGAGTCATATTTCACCCCGTAAATCTCCGCGAACTAGCCAACGTGTCTCGCCGGGTGACATCTTCCTCATCGATCGGCAATAATGTGCGGTGCGCCGTGAATGATGCCTTTACGGCCGTTCTTGTTCTCTCCGTCTCTCTAGCGATCCCTCTCTTTCTACTTGGTGCGGCTTAATTTATCGTTTTATGGTCCTTTCGGGGGCTGCGAGGCGACCGTGCACCGCTGCTGGCTGGAGAACCCCATCGGAAAGTCGATGGGCCGAGCCAGCCAGCCAGAAAAGAGAGAAAAGAGCTCTAGAGGAAGAGAAACAGAGACTCGGAATCACTACCAGTCGGAGAAAGAGAGAAAGAACGAGAGAGAGAGAGAGAGAGAGAGAGTGAGCAGGGGGTTCAGCAAGGAAAACGAAGGCACGAAAAGAACGAAGGAAAAAGAGAACCGACGACGGAGGAACGAGAGGAGGAAGAAAGACAAATGAACCACGA
Source organism: Lasioglossum morio (assembly GCA_916610235.2). Lineage (NCBI taxonomy): Eukaryota > Metazoa > Arthropoda > Insecta > Hymenoptera > Halictidae > Lasioglossum > Lasioglossum morio. The sequence continues at coordinate 4,470,600 of OU744323.1, forward strand.
AACAAAAGGGCATCGGCGCAATAGATGGAGCGGGGCTGGCCAGTCCGGGGGCAAGAAAGAAGGGATGAGGGAGCAGCTAGGAGGCGTGGCACACGCGGTATTAAGCAACCAAGCCACCGCATTGTAAAGGGCAAAGTGTTATTGTTGCGACCGCCGTGCCGACCGAGCCCAGAGACTCGACTTAATTGGATTTAAAGACGAATTGTTTGCGTACCGACCACGACACCAGCACGTCCTACCAGGGAACTCTGTTTGCGCCTGTTTACCGCCGAAACCCCGTTGCTACAACATTTGCCGTCCACCCCCTGCTGCACCTTCCAAACTTTCCGAGACTGCTCAATGAACCATATCTCGCTGCTCGCGATTGCTTCCAGCTTCCTCCCTGATTTACACTACCATCCAAGATTATGTAATCGTCCTATCCATTTGTTTCTCTTTTCTAGTATTTAATGCGAACAAAAAGTAAATGTCCGTCTTAACACTAAACCTACTGAGCTTTACAAGTAGCCAGTGCATGTTGCCTTGTAAAAATACCAAGATTTATTTGATCTTTGTGTGGATTGTGATATCTGCTCTACTAAATATAAGGTTTTGTGCATATAAGACAAACAATCCAATCTTTGATCATAATTACTCTAAAATATCAAACACAGTCAACCTTGAAACATTATCTGATCGTAGAACAGTTTCCAACCTGAGCTTTATCTTTAATTTGATAAATAATATATGTAGATTATCCCGCACTCCTGAGGCAAATTAATTTCTATGTACCTGACACGTGTTTTGAGAACTAGAGCAGGGTTTCAAACAATGAAATCGAAATCCTCATATGGAGCAATAAATCCTTTAAATCGCATTATTGCTAGCTCAAACATATTTTATAATAATATTGATTTTTTCAATGGCACGTTACAGGCATTCTAAAAGAAATTGCGCTGTACTATTCGTTAATAGTACCTATATTTGCTTAGTTTCGCGCTGCCCATAATAATGTGAATTTTAGAGTAAGACTTAAGATTAAGATTCTTTTCTGTCATATTATATAATACTGCATACATTTATATAAAATGACTTCGGTCCGTTTAAAATAAATAACAATAATATATTAATTGAATCATTTGCTTCAATAATTGTGAAATAATAAATGTGGAGCCTGTCTACCTTAAAAACGTAAGGGTTTCACTCCATGATGTTTTCATGCCGATCGTTGTGGTTGGATAATTCACAATGATATTATTACCGCGGCGAAGGAAACAAACGCATTGTCAAAAGCGGAAAAGCATTTCTGTGAAAAGATGCCGGAGCGGACGAAATCTGGAGCAGGATCGTGTTCGGAAAGCGTCGACCGGGGTAATTAGTCGTTTGAATTTTCCTTTGGGGCCCCGTGGCCAACAGCTGCGCGCAGCGGCTAACGCCCAATTATGCGAACGGAGGAAAGGATAGGCGCGTCCTGCGGCGCTTGTTCCGCGAGCAACGAGACCGAAGGCAACGGGAGGAGGAGAGGATAATGAATTGTGTTACGTTTCAGTTGTCCCGAAAGCCACGATTCCGGGGTGCCCGCGAGGTTGGCTAATTAGCCGGAGACATCTGTAGCCGGCGGCAGCTCTGTAACGCCCGCCGATTATCACTCACGCCGTCGTTACTTAATTTAATTTACCACTGCGACGTAAAAACCAAACGCGCCCCGCCACTATCCCGCTCGACCGGATTAAATTAAATCGCGTAATTACACGTCCGAATCCACCGTGTAACGAGCTACGCGACCGCTATCAACGACGGACAAACCGATTCGCGATCGACTCGATCCTTATCGATCACGATCGGTCCGCGAACTATGTATTTCACTCGTCCGCCGATTGCTCGAGCGGGGTCTTTTGATCATTGGGAACATGCTACATCGCCTCCTTCGTGTTGCATGTGAAAATAAAACACAATTGGTAAAAATCGTGTGGACAAATAAAATTTGTTATGTTCTGTTAGATATTAAGGCACTAGATTTACCAACAGTCGTTGGTAATACCTACAAATGTAAACAACGTATGCGGTGCTATGTACACAAGCGAAATCCTAAATGTAGGAACAAGCACAAGGAATGTAAAATGTATAACTCCGTCTAATTTATAATAAATCAGTGTTCTTGTTCCAATACATAACATGTTCCTTATCATTCGTGTTTCATAAAACAGCCGAAAAGAATCGGACTTTAATTTCAAGTCCTCGTTGCAAAGACTCCAATTACCGAATCCATAGTAATCTAAATAAAATAATTATCCCCTGACTTCCAGTCACGAAGTAACAACAGTCGAGTCACAGCCGATTTGATCAGAAAATTTTCACAAGATGTATTTCGGAGTTCGCTCAGGATTTTACTCCGACAAATTTCGGCGCCACTGTCCCGCGTATGTACACCGATACGTATCCCTTGCAAATGAGTTTCGAAGGGGCGTGCACACCTGCGCAGAAGCACGCGTAAACGTCGCGCCGATAAGATCGCTGAGAGGTCCATCCTCGGTAACGGTCGGTCAATTCAGCTGTTTCTTTCTTTACGATTTCAGTTACTCGCATATACTTTATTTCCGTTCAATTTCCATAAATTACGCGCGGCCTCGCAACAGGCAATCAAAGGAAAGCCCCTGTAAATCGAGTTGGTTCTCGACTGTCCGATTACGCGAATGAAAAATGCTTCCTCCTCCCCACTTTCTCTCTCTCCCTCTCGCGCACGCAGTTTTATTAGCTCCTTCGCGATTAGAAGAGTTCTTTATTAAGACCCGGCTCTGAGTAAAGTTGTAAATTACTTCGGTCCCCCGGCCGCAGTGGAAAGTAATATCTCCCTTAACACGTCGTCGCCGGTGACGCTCGTGGAAATCGACGAAAACCACGGCGGAATCGCAAATTGCCGTGACGAGGCGGCTCGCGCGGAATTTCGCGCAACGTTTCAGGATAACGCGCCTCATCTTGGACCGTGATGCAATGCCGGAGATCAAAAGTTACCTCTGTCGACGGGCATAGACGGTGGTAGAGCTGCGCGCCAGGTCGTCTCTGTAATAGATAGAAAGATTACGTTTCGCGATTGGCAAAGGGGGATAACATTTTCTCCGAGCGGCGAGCGAGATTAGCGGGAAATTACAGGGGCCGGGGAGAGACGTGCCTCGCGGCCCTGGGACCGATTCAATTACTCGTCGATTCAACAATGCGTACGTCGATTCCGCTGTTTTCAAATGGCTGTCTGTCTGCCTCGCGAAAGGACATCACAGTTCATAGAAGCGATTCGATACTGCTCTGAAATTAGCAACTCGCAGAGACTGTGCCGGGGCGGTTTCTATTGTGAACATTCTTGCACGATTCGAAAGTCAAACACTGAGCATTCTGAATCAAACGGTTTTGTTAAACAATTACGTTGGGGCATGCCTCCGCTATTTTCTATGTTTAATACAATTGTCACGCTTCCGAAGAACCTATCTGGTTTTTTTTTTGGTGTGGATTTAACATAAAATCAATTCCAAAATTTGCCACCGAACAAACAAACAAGAAAGCGAGCTAATAAAAACGTGGTAATAAATTCGCGTGGATTTGCAAGAAGATATTATACATATATTTTACTGAGACAAAAAAGTTAACATGTACTTATTAACATTTGTACTTATACCGCATTCTCACTACATTCATTTCCTAAAACCATATCCACATTTGGCTCTACAGAGTCTAATACAATTCATAACATGGTTTTAATTTTAGAGCCTGTAATTATATTCCACCGGGGCTCTATAGCTTTCTATGAAATCTGTCATCGATTTTAACGATCTGGAACCTACTCACAATTTAAGAAAAAATTGTATATTTCGACACTGCACAGCCAACCTATTATCTAGGAAGTGAATAGGAGCCTTCCATAGGGTTAATAGATCCGTCGAGGTCGATCAGCGCCGCTTTGCGTAGAATCGTTTGTGGTAAACGCTCGTTTACGGTGTCGGTACCGCAACGATTTCCACGGGGCAGAGACCGGGGCATTGTCGGGTTGTAGTCGGTGGCGATGGTCGGCAAAGAAAGAGAGAAAGCCGCGTCTAAAATGGTTTATTCGCCAAGAGGCAGCCCGGTAAGATCGCGCAAGGAGCCTGGCCGTCTCCGGCGCGGCGCGTAAGCCGTGTGACAAATTGGCGACCGTTAGCCGGACAAATGCGCCAACCCGTGGCCATTGGAATCGAAAATTTGCAATCCTTTATTTAGTCAACAAGGTGGAGGGACACACCGGGCTCCTCCTTTTGTCGCGACACCCTCCATTAGGCTCCGTGCCGGGGCCCCTCGAGGCGAACACGGTCCCCGGAGAATTTTCTCGCTCGAATTCGTCGATCTGTCTGCGATTCGAGACGGTCGAAAACCGCACCGAAACACAGTTCCCCGGCCAGAGGATTCGCCGCGTTAACGCGTCATGTTCCCCCCCTACGGCGGACTAATGTCCTTCGGGGAGTCACGTTTCCTTTTGCGTTATGCTAACCCTTCCCGGCGACGACCGTGCTCGGTTCATTAGCATCGAGAAACAAGCGTAAAAGGGGAATTAACGTCATCTTCGGGACACAGTTCAGGCTCGCATCGTCTCGAAGGGACGCTTTGGCGACGAGAAGAAAAGTTCGTGGCACGGAAGAGAAACGTTCATTTCAATTTTACAATTAATCCTTTATATTCGAACAGTGTCTCTGAAATACCATTTTACTTTCTCTCAATTATAAAATGTTTTCCGACATAAAATGTCCGAGTGCTGGAGGTAAATTACACTCGAGCGCAATGGGTCAACAATCTTTTTATTAAAACGTTCCCCATTTGATTCAAGAATTTTTAGCTATATTTTTCAAACTATGTGGACAGGCGCGTATTGACGACCTCGAATTTGGGAATACGTTCCTTAGCCGAGGAACATTATAGCGACCTGTAGTAGCAACCACTAGGAGAAGCGCTCGAGCTATACCTATCTGTATGATGAATAAATTAGGCGTCACCAGTCCAATTCATCAATTTTCTTCAGCGGCGTGCGATATGTGAATAATCCCTTTCCGTAAGGGTTGATGAAATGAATTTTTAAGTTTTGCCTGAACACGATCTAGCAGAGGTACGTTAATGGATTGTTCATTTCCGACTAACTGCCAGTGCAAAACGTCCCACTTGACATTTGTTAATTTTTCGACGAATAGATCCATCTAGTACAAGAAATTCGGACGGAGTTTGATATAATTTTCTGACGCGCGATGAAAGTGGAAAATAAAACCGTACGATGGGGATCGAGGAGGGGGTTTAATCTTCACAGAATTCTGGTTTTCGTCGTCCCCTATTCTCCGGCGACGAGCTAATCGTTCGGGACAGCTCGACACTTATCTCGTTTCCCGTAAAGACGAAGGAGGGGCGAGGACGAGTGTGCCCGGTTTCTCCGTGAACGGCGATCTCGTATCACGATTTCACGTTTTACATACGTGCGCCTCGTCAAGGGATCACCGAAGTGATCGGGCCTGGCCCGATCGTGTTACGGGATCCCCGTCCCTTCCAGTTCGTTCGGCCAGATTTCTTGCATGATCGCACCCGAATTCGTCGGTCGCGGGCATGTGGACACCTTCCTCCTCATTGACGTTCGGATCCAACGGTGTATATTAATGATTCTCGTTAACGGGCCGCGCTGATAGGTAAATCGACAATCACCGTTACACCGTCGGGAAACACTGCGCATCAATTGTCTATATCTGATTTATTGCCACACACGATTGGGGGACACCCTAAATCAATCGGTGATTTCTCCGCGGGAGAGCGAGAGCCGCGAGGCAACGCCCAGTCGTGAGAATCGACTAACGAGAGAATCGACTTCGAGCGATCTTGTGAGACAAGGAAAATTCAAAATCAATTGCTACTTGCTCGACAGGGCACTGTCCTGGCTCTGCTGGACACTAGAGCCACGTAAAGCCACGCCCATTCGAGCGAGATTCAACTAGGATTATTCTAGAACAAACAGAAATATTCAGAGTCGATTGGAAAACCATTGCAGACACTCTAAACTAAACATAAATTGCTGTGGGAGCACTATAGTGGCTATTAGAAGAACGGGAGCCACCAAGCCACGCCCACCCAGGCTACGAAGCCACACCCACTCGAGTTCCTTTAGAGATAGAACTATTTCTTTTTGGAACAATTAAAATTGGGAGTTTCCTTGTTCTCTAATGTCTTTCTCTTGCCAGTGAGAGCAAGTTGGGGAGCCAAGAGCATTCGCTTCCAGCTCCAACCAAATCCAGGGACAGAATGGAGCATGCAATCGTGGAACGGGGACCAGGATCGAATGCCATCGAATTCGCAATTCTTTTTTGTGGTCGCGCGTCGATATTCGATAAGGTAGATACCTATGTGGAACCGAGGCGTGTAAAAGGAACGAGTCGGCGCGTTGCGAAAATTTTTCCCCCGGATTCCACGTAATCCAAGAGAGATTTCTGGTCGGGCGGAGACAGAAAGGGAGCAGGAGAGAAAGAGAGAGAGAGAGAGAGAAGGAGAGTATACATCATGGAAGCCTCTTACCGAGTTCCACGGGTTCATCCTTTCGGAAGAGACACGGTGGACCTCCCACGTTGGGAATACGATACGCGGGGCCCGGGTGACGATCTCGATCACTAATTGACCGTGCCGGCCTCGGCGATGATCTTTAAAAACACACCCGGTCCCGGATCGTAATTGTCCCGGACGTGGGACAGCGTATCATCCTAATTTAATAAGCCACGCAAGGTGGAGGTGTAAGCTTCACCGTTCGAAAAATCCTCCGACCGATCGTAGACCTGATAGCTAAGCCGAGATACCGATCGTCATCAATACTGACTAACGATAGCACAACATTGACCAAAGGACAACATTTTTTTACGAACCGTTTTAAATCTCAAATGAGATTCGTTTAAAAGCAGATTAAATTTGCAAGTTACAACTTTCAACATGTTCAAAATGAAAAGACAAGTATTAATGTTAGGTTGGCCAATGAATAGTTATACACTAAATTAATAAATTTGATTTGACTCCTGCAATAAATACAAACATTTTTTAATTTGCATAAAGATCCGCAGCCTAGTAATTACAGATAAAATATGCTCGACATATTTCGTTTATTGTCGTCCCTATCATGTCGAAGACATTTTCACACAAGCTCTAATTAAGCTTGACATTATGCGGCAGTGCATCGAGTATCTCGTGAACGAAGAAAATCGACGAGAGGGAGAGGAACGAAACGATCGAGAGCGAGGAGAGGAAGTGGATCGTTGGCAGAGCAAAGTTATTCCGCGTGGGAACAGACGGCGGGGTGTACGCGAACGAGGATCGATCACATTCGGTTTTGTTTCTCGGTTTACGGCCGGAGGAATTCGACAATTGTTTTTGAGCGTAGCCGCACGATATTCAGCACGGTAGCAGAACGGTCCGTCAGAGCGCGAATACCACGCAATCACGGCGAATTACTCGACTGATTGGATCGTTTATGCTGATCCTTTGATCTCATCCTTCGGCCACACCACCCTCACTGCCTCTCTCTCTCTCTCTCTCTCTCTCTCTCTCTCTCTCTCTCTCTCTCTCTCTCTTGCTCTCTATGTTGATTCGCGAACGTAGTCCGGGACTTCTCTTGCCGGCCGGGGCCCCGTTAGAGTTTATCTTTCGCCAAATAAGGACGGAATAAAATAAGGAACGATGCCCATTCGTGGATCGGGGGCTGCGGTCAGGGACAATCAGCCGGCGAATTACCGATATGATTGCTACTGAAATATTCCCGCCGACAAAGGTCGACAACAGCCTGAAACGGCTCGCCTCTGACCATCCGGAAATCAGTCCCGGGAACTTTCTGTTTGCACAGCTCCATCGAGTCGATCGAACAAAACGAACGAACGCGATTCGCGATCCCCATCCTCATCCCCCTGCGGAACCGAATTCCGATCTCGAATTATTATCGTGCCGCTAACCGGGAAAACCTGCGGACCGATTCTCTCGAACTCTGGCTTGCGCAACAGCAAAAAATAATAGGCGCATACCTGCGTGTCAAAGTTGTGGTTACTTCTGTCTACATTGCGGATTTGTGGACTCTCGGACCGTGCTCTAACGAAACGGTAGCGATCTTTGATACTAACAAGTGTTAACGAGTAGATCAAATTTTTATTAGTCAATTGTGAAACGTAGAAGACAGATGAGAATATTCTTCTTCATTAAACAGTTTTAACCGTTTGCACTCGGAGCTATTGTAACTCGAAAATTAAGCATTTCTTCCTCCATATTATTATTCTTTTTCTATATTATTTTTTTCATTTGACGCAGATGAAATTGATATAGTATCTCACACAATAATTAAATGTTTAGTAATTGATTAAACACCAAAACATTTAATAATATAAATAATATTTTGAATAATGATGTAGCAAACTGCTCCTCGATCGTAAACACTACCTCCCTTTAATATTAATTTTTTTCTTAGTATACTTGATATTCCAGCGCTAATGATCATTTATAATTTTCTTAAAAAATGTAAAATTAGGATCTAGCGATTACCATTTATACTTATTTTTCCTTATATTATAGTAATACCTCATTAGTTTTCTGAAAAATATTATATTGTAAGTCATAATGTATGATATATATATGTTATAATGTATGCTATATAAACCAAACATGGTTTACGGCATCAATAAATAAATAAATAAATAAATAAATAAATAAATAAATAAATAAATAAATAAATAAATAAATAAATAATGATGTAGCAACTTTTAGTGGTGACTCTGAGTCACCACTCGATTGCCAAGGGTTAATAAGTTCCAATTCTGAAGAAAATTCACAAAGAATCCTGCACCACTTTTCGTGTTAAAGTGAACAAAATGCTACTGACAGGTTCGGAAAAAAATTCCTGTTGAAGCGTGCCTGCTCGAGGAGCCGAGAAATTATCAGAAAAGTGAAGGTGCGAAGTTCGGGGGATGTTTACGGTGCGTATCGATCCCCTAACCGAGTGGGAGGCCGAGAAAGAGCGTCGTAGCGGAGGAGGCACAGAGTCGTCGAAGGAATACCGGCGTTTTCCCCTTTCGTGTTCGGCCGGCATTTCGCCGGAGGCAATTTTCCAGTACATGACAATGGGAATGCGCGTTCGAAGATGACGATAAGAGTAATGGCGCGACCGGGGCCCTCCCTTCTTGCTGTCATTATCGTTCGCTGCTTTATTATCGCGTCGCTGGGCTGGCTTTGCCCGGGTAGTCCGCTCGTTATTGCCCGCCGTTAAACGAGAGCAAAGGACTATAACGAAGCATAGCAGTTGCGCGGCCGCGTACGCTGTACACAAGCGCATAGACAGGACGCCCGTGAGCCTGGTGAACTCGGTGCCGTGAATTAACGCGAGCATAAATTCCCATAGACACCTCCTTAATCGGCCTGTTCCTCTCCACACCTGTCCCCCTCTATCTCCTCCACCGTGGAGGGGAACAGAACGTTCACGTCGACTCGGGTTATGCATGCGCGTTCAAGACACCATGAAGACGTTGCTGACAATACGCCGGCTAATGCACGATACAGTAACTGATACAGTTATCTGTTCTTAATTGTCTGCCGCGAGCTAACGCGTGTGTCAAGGCTTATGGGAGATTTTCTGTCGATAACAGGGGACAAGGAGCCGCGAGCTTCAACAGTTCAGCAAACGCTTTCGGAGCGATTTCGATCGACTATGGTCTCAGGAATCCCAGGCATCATCCACAGTCGCTACAGTCACTCGCTCGGCCTCCATTTCGTAAAAATTTTTACACGAACATTCTTCAATTCATTTGAACATAAGTGTTTCAGTCCAGACGCATATTAGAGACTGAACAGTCGATGCAGAGTTTCTTGCTACCAACTTCGAAAGAAAATCCTAAACGTCTTTGGGAACATCGGCGAAATAAATACTTTAACTCAACTTTATATTATTTTGACTCAATTATTATTTTAAATCGATTAATTTAACTCAAGGAAACAATGAAATCACGACTTTGTTCATGTGGAGGCTTATGACGACTGCAAGAGAACTGGGAAAATGGTATTCTAAACAAACGATTACGCAAAAATCGCAAGTGGATCGACCGTTTTGCGGCGCAAAGAACCGGAGCGTTTTCGCGCGGAGGGCAGGTTGCAGCAACGAATTGAAAGTTTCTAGCAGGCGAATCACGGCCGGCAGAAATTAGCACGGCGTTTGGTCGCCAAGTGTGTTCGAGCGCGGAAACCCCGCGGGCACGCAGAAGGATTTGCCGGTGATGGTGGTGGTTGTAGATGGATTCGCGGCAAAGTCGGTGCGGAACGACGGCAATTAATAGCGGGTGCCTATAGGGTGCCTGCGGAAGTAAAAATAAAACGGCACGAAGCTCGCCCCTTTGGCGGCACCACGGCGGCGAGTCATTAAGCGTTAAGCTTCGTGGGGGAGGGGAAGGTGGAGGAGGGGAAGAGAAAAGGAGGGGAAGGCATTGTATAATATCTCGTGCGTTACCGCGGCACCGAAACGATACACGTATTGCTACGTAGAGCAGGGCACACGCACCTAGACGTTCGTTCTCCTGTCTTTCTCTGTTCCGAACGCGCGAGCCGTCCAGCCAACTTCGTAATTGCTCGGCGATCGCGTGCGTTTCCCTTTTTAATCGATGGAAAACGCGAGCCACCAGCGAATCGATGCCCGAATAAAATGTCAGCGGAAAACCGAGCTTGGAAAATACAATTACCCTCTCGTGTCCGGCGAACACCGAACGGCTACCAACTTTCGTATCAAAGCGTTTTCAACCCCTGCGATTTACTTTCTGCAGAAAGTTCTGATACAGCTGTTGCTAATAAGTAGATTGCGGACTTTCATGCAAACTTATCTATACCGTTTGAACGGAAAGTACTATGTTCTTTAATAAATCTAATAAGCTGAAAATAGTACAGCAATAATTTTAAATGCTTTTAATCTCTTCGCTGTCTCCGTGTCCTAATTTATAATAATAATAAGGTTTTGGTATTATAAGAAGTGATGAACTGCAACGAAATTCTACTCGCTGCAACTGTAAAAATAAATTATAGTGCAGGGGCTAAAGAATGAACAGAAATCTGGCCAGAAAACGGTGGTGGACCTGTTCAGAAAGGTTTCCGCGCGAATCAGTTCGGGACCAGGGCAGATGCGATTGCTAATGAGAGATCGCCGCCTCTGTTCCGGCATTAATTCTGTTGCGGCGCGAAGAATGTTGATTTGACAGGCGATCCAAGACGAATCGCTCGAAAATGATCGGGGACGGCGCGCGAGACCCGCGAGACGAACGGAATCGGGGGACTGATCAGCGGCGATCACGCAGCCAGCCTCGCTTAATGAAGGTAATTAAGTTTTTCTGCATCTCGGAGTCACCACCGCCGCGCAGGTTGATGAATGCTCCGAGCCGATCCGCACGTAAGTGGTAGCATGCGAGGGGGCTGTGCCCTTCGCGGCCCGGAGGGGGAGGGGAGGGGGGAGGGCCAAATAGACCGAGAAGACGAATGAAAAATTAGCTGTTCGGGAGCGCGGGTTTTTGCGGCGAACCCTTCGTCACTCCCGGCGATTTTATTCCCGCCCGAGGTGTATCCCGCGTCGATGCACTCGTTACTCCCTGTAACGAAACGCGGGCCGCCTCTAATCCGATAAATTACGCTTTACGTCCAGCCGAGGACGATTTAAACGCGACGATGCTCGCCGATGTTCCGATTCCGAGCGACGATTACGATGGTTATGCTGCGAATTCTCCAACGGATTTCCCGCCGACCATTTCCCACGTTTATTCATTCGCTTTTAGATGTACAGTATTGCCTCGATACATGTAGGAAAATGTATCAACTACAGACACTGTTCCCTGATCTCTTGTCGCTGGTATACCAGAATGTAGCTTTTTTGTTTTTAATTATTCTTGTATGGAACTTTCGCTAACATATTATTCCGTGTATTTCTTATCAGTAACTCCTTAATGAAGTAAAAGAAAAAGTTACTAGTAATGACCTCAGGAATCACCGCTTTCGAGGAAGGACACCATTTCTGAGACACTCTGTATAAAATCGTGGCACATATGCGACGCTGGTAGAAAATCGTTAATAACGAATATAATCCAGGTGGTCCCTATTAGTGGTCCGGATGGTCCAGTCTCTACATCCCAGAATTCCGAACTGAAAATCATGAAATTGCACAGCATGATTGCGAGTACAGAATGTCGGCGAAGGGAATGTCGAATGGTCGGATCGATGTTGTTCAGGCTCGCGGGTAGCGAGATCTCAATTTGCCACTGGGAGAGCAAGTTCCACCGAAAGATTAAAACGATTACCGAGATTGAGGAACGAGATGGACCGAGATACGCTAACCGGGAGAGAGAGCAAACGATCGGAGCACGGACCCAGGAGAGCCAGCTGGAATTCTCGTTAGCCGATTACGTCATTAGCGAGAACCGGCGGGGCTAACAAGAGAAAAAAAATGTATATACGATGCGTACCAGTGTGTGCCCGTTCCTCTTCTTCTCTGGGTCTCCCTAGTCGGTGTCTACACACGGGACTGTTGCTGCTTTCTGTATTTATTTGCATGCTCGCGGAGAGGTTCTCTCTCGCGGGTTTGCTACCACGTAGACAAGCGCCGGGAACGGATAAAACGCGGCCGTGTATTCACGCAGATGCGTGTCGGCACGCGGATCCTCGGTATTTTATCAATCAGACGGGCCCCGGCAGGCTCTACCTGCCGCGGCCGGGCCCCGCGAACGGAGAAAACGCACATTCATCAAAACAGAGGGCCCAGAGGATCGAGAGGATGATGCTCCGAACGGATCTTCAATCTGCGCTGACGCACGCAATGAAAGAATCTTGAAATTTTCATGCAACGTTTGTTGATGATAAACGCCTATCACATCTCCTTAACCCTCATCCACACGACGTGGTACCCGGTTACCTATTTTAAATTCATTTAGAATAGTACACAAAATTACCCGTGTGGATCAGGGTTAAAATGAGATATATGTATTCGCGTTAATATTAAGGGGGTAGGGTACCTACGTGACATTACTAGAATCTAACCAGAATCTAACTAGATTTTGGGCCCAAAACAGGGGTTTACACGGTGTCGTTTCACGTCCTCATATGATTATACAATTTTGAGCTGAGTGAGGGCTCATTCGAAAGAGGAAGGTTACACGCAGTGCGCTCTTCTCATGTTTTTTTAAAATGATGTTTATATGAAGTAATATTAGTGTCCAAAGTAGGCGAAAAAAAATGAAGAAAAATTCCGGAGATTCTAATGTATTTTTCGTTCACAAAAAGATTTTTCTCGCGAAAATATCGAGACGAGCGCACTGCGTGTAACCTTCCGAAACGACCCCGCGTAAACCCCTGTTTTGGGCCCAAAATCTAGATAGATTCTGGTTAGATTCTAGTAATGTCACGTGGATACCCTACCGCTTTAATATTGATTTTATATCAATATATCGGTTGGAAGAGCACTCGCAGTGTCATACATCTTAACCAATAAACGAAAAAAAATGTGCAGACACGGTAACCAGCAAATGTGGACTATTAAATTACATTCAGCAATGAACACATAATCAAGAGTGGAAGGGTGGATTCAAGGAAAGCAAGAAGTATCGATGAAGCAAGGGTAGTTTGAAGCAACGAAGGGTGTTCAGGTTTGTGCCAAGGCTGTATCCTTGCAATTTTGTAGGATGTCGCTGGTCATCGTCAGCCTTCGAGGCTCGTAGAGGAAGCGGTGAAGCCCGATCCTCGACGAGGGTATCGTAAAAATCGTGGGTATTGCCGGATCGACGAATTCATCGATGAGACCGAGCCGACGAGTCGATGAAGGGACCGGTTAAAGGCGGAATGCGGTCTTGCCGCAAGAGAGACTTTGTAACCGATCAGCCAATCGGCTCTCTCACAGGCTTGCGCAATGCACCGAAGAATGGGACACGATACATCGATACGCCACCCCATTGCTCTCTTTTAAGCGCGTACGCTCGCGGCCACACACCGTGATTTCGCAACCACACTGATCTTCGACCATTTGCTCGTTGACATTACCTTTTGTGTCTCTATGTCCGAACATTGCCGCGCGGACCATTGTGTTTCATTAACGAGGGTTTAATTTATACCGGTTCGTTTAATCTTTTCATCGATTCCTTGTAGTAAACATTTGGAACTGTCCCTAGAATATTATACTCGCTTTGGATCTTGATCTCAACGGTTCCTTAGAGATTCAAGAAAACTCACTGCATTCAAATTTAATCTTTTCTAATCAATTGAAACTATTCTAAAAAATTTCTATAAATTTCTATAAAAATTGTCACAAAATTCACCAATTCAGTACGATAAACAGAAACAAATAGCAACCAACCCCACTAGAATTACTTCATCTTCCATACCAAGTTCCAGAGTGGCTGATTGATCGAATAGGAATCCGTCGATTTCGAACAAGATCACGTTCCCTCTATCCCGCAGACTGTGTCCGCGTGTAAAGCTTAGCGATCGCGTTTATCGTTTCCGAGTATTCTCTCGTTTCCTCGTCCCCTTTGCCGATCTTGTCCGGACGCGGCGCAGCCTACGGCCCTGGCCACACGTTACAGGCTTCAAACCACAGAGCCTAACGTTCCCATATGTATCATATGTTCTGTCCTACCGTACACCGTCACGCGCACGCACACGCACGCACGCGTGTCAATTCTCACGCACTCGTGCACGCACGTCGCCCACTTAAGTCGTTCGCCATAAAAAAAAAAGAGGCAAAGGAACCACGGAGAAAGGGAAAAGCCGTGGAAAGGACACCTTGAAATCCTTCTACAGAAACGACTAAACGTTGGCCAACCGATCAAACTGTCTTTCGCGTAATCATCCTCGGAGAATGATTGTAAAAGAATTTCTATACACGTTGCAGGAAACCATTAACGAATCGTTACATATTGTTTATTAATTTCCTAGATCCACTTAACCATCTCCGGGCAATTTTCAAGATTTTTAAGCCAATTTTCTGCTCGTGGTTCCGAGATGATCCTTGATGATCCGCTAAGAATCTTGAAGAGAGAAATTCCACGGAGACGCGACTGCATCGGTGCACAGGATGCAAGAAACGCGGAGAAGCATCGCGGGAAACCGTGCCGGGGACATACTTTAACAGCTACAGAACTGGCTGCGGTCTCTGCGGCGTTATATTCGTTTACTTTACGTTAATCATGGCGTTTTATGGTAATTCAATCCCGCCGTTCCCGCGGCTCCTCCGCCGCGGCCCGCCTCGGTGCTTCGGGCCGGATTAGTTCACAGTGTTTCGTTCTGCAATCGATCCTGCGTCGTCGATACGATTCCCGGGCGCTCCGGAGAGGATCGTGCACGCCGATCGGTAATCCGATCGATCGTTGAATCGATCGACGGATCGATCGGTTGTCGTTCTCTCTGCCCCCGGCCCGGACTCTCGCGGCTCGTCGATCAAGCCCTGTCCCCTTGTAAGGAGAGCCGATTTGTCCGTTAATAATCCGTCGTCGTTGCCGCTTAATTAATGCCTCTCGTAATTAGCCTCTGCTACGAGAAGCTAATCCGTTCTGGTGCTCTTCTTATCAATAATCGCGACGACGATTAACCGGTTCCTAACACTTCGACGAGCACATAATTGCGAATCGGATCTGGCTCGATACGTATTTGTCAATCCGAGTTGATTTCGATCTATAAATCGACTCTTTTGCAACAGCAGTATCTTCAAATCACTATTTCTGATATCAGATTCTCGTATGAACTCTCTAAAGTTGCAAATGAACTTTTTATTTCTAGAAATTACAAAAAATCAGCGGGTCGTTTCTGAACCTTAGGTGTTTGAGTAGATTCGTGAGTGGAAAACAAATTGCTATTGGTCAACGAAAACATTAAAAAAGTTTTAAAAAGAAATTCAACGTGGGTTTGGTATCCGGTGTTTGACATAAGGTTTGATGGATACTTATGGTACGAGTACAACGCGCGTTTCTTCGAATCTTTTGAACAGCGAGATTGTGCGACGCGTCCGAAAATGGCGAAACAAATATTAGCTGGAACGAAACAGCAAAAGTTGCCAAGACCGCAAAAGGGTTAAGAGCCGGATCCATTACGAATAATCACTTCTGACAGTATCGTGCCGGACAAAAGTCATTGCTCCTCGAAGGACTGGCCGAAGAGGTTTTCTTGAATATTTTTCGACACATAATACTCTGGGCGGTTAGCTCCGTGCTCGCTCCATCAACTTCGATCAAATCGTACGAGCGAGACGGAGAGACAGAGAGCTCTCGCGAGAGAGCCGATAATAAGCTTAGACATCATCTCCGTACAATTCTTTTTTACCAAATTACCAAGGCCAAGTGAACGGCTAAAAATACAACTTACCAAACGGACTTCGTTCCCAAAATCATTCCAAATACGTATCATCTGCTTTATTCTGAATATCCTGAAAACAGATCAAACAATTTTAATATCGTAATAAGTAGACTGGATTTTATGCATTTGCAGTAAAAACGAGTGAGTGTTATTTACGTCTAGTAATTCATAAAAACAATTTTTATTTCGCATAAAGATCCGCAGTCTCATTGTTAACCGTTGCACGACACTAAAATTTATACTGCATTTAACGTGCTTTAAAAATTGCATAAGATCCATTGGAGTTCATTATTGAACACGCCACGAAGAAGTTTAAATGAAAAGCTTACGAGAAGAGTTGCGATTTTCGTTGAGAATAGCTAAAGCGTAAAATGGCGATCGGTTTTTCGTGCGAGTCGCCGAAATCCCATGAACGCGAGAAGGATGAGGGACAAAAGGGACGGAACAGAGAAGGAGGAAGCCAATGATATTTTTGTGGTAGCGCGAAGTTAAGGCCGTAGCCGCAGAGCAAACGTCGGTCGGCCGCAATCTTCGGTCAATTTCCGAGCAAGAGGCAAGCAATCTCGCTGTGCAAACAAAAAGGTGGCCACCGTGGGGTTATCTTTCGGGAAAAAAGCCGCGGAACAGGAGGGGGAGGGAACGGGGAGTTCGGAGGGGGATCGTTGATCGACCCTTTGTCGGTGGCCCTTCGCCCGTAGACGTTCCAGTGGCAATCGCATCGATAATTTCGCTTCGTTTCTCGACTACCGTGCTGCCGGCTGCTTGCGAATGCAATCCTAGGATGCCTCTTCCTCATTCGATTTTTCGAATACACTCGCTCGCGGAACCCGTTCTCCACCTTTCAATCGCGAACGATAATGCACCCACCAATAGCGTGAGAACGCCAGGCATGATCTATCGCGATGCGAAAGCGATGAAAGAATTTTCTGTCATTTCGGACGTCGAAGGGTTGCGTGACTGTCCACCGTGTTTATAACAGGTGGACTGCTGTACCATCATCCCTTTATGCAAAATAAAAGTTCCAACTACTTAATATTAAAATGTACACCTCGCACTATGATCTAGGTAAATCCAGGATTAGTGAAATCAATTACTGAAAAATTCAAGACGATCAGCGTGCGTCTGAAAATTGAGAATCCGCGGTTTGCCGCTCGCAATCAGTTTTCCATCACGACTCTATTAACCGGACGATCTAATTAACGGCCGGCCGATTTTCTTATCGAAAGCGGACGATTCCGAGAGAGTCCGGGGTTAAGACATCGGTCGATCGATCTTTCCGTGCGCCGGTGGAAACAAATGAGCTCCGGACAGCCGAGGTTCGAGCGGCCCTTTTGAGGCCCTTTGATGCCCGGCAGCCCTTCGCCATTCACGGTAGCCGTTCGGTCTCCTCTGACCCGCAAGCTTTTCTTATTTTTCTATCACCCCCGTGATTTTTTCGGCCCCGTCCCCGACCTCCGCTCGAATACCGTAATGAGCCCAGCGGAATGGACAATGCCACGTCCGGGGACCAGAAGGGTTAATAACGATCCTCCGCGATCATTAGAAACAACCGTCTTTTCCTTTCTTCTGCCTGCTTCGCATTATAGTGTCTTCATATACATACGTGAAAACTTTAGGCCCGAAATGTCGCTTACATGTGGTCGAAATTCAACAAGTAACAAATTACTATGAAGCTACGCGGTTATTTTTTAATAATTCTTTTATGAAACCTTTACGGACACATTCGACACTCTGCTCTGATTAAAAAAAGTCCAAACATGTCCGAATTCGAAAAATATTTACTCGTTTAATCCACGATATATTGGAATCTTGATTATCCGAACGAAGCAGAGTGCCGTAACTGTTTGCATAATAGAACAGACATCTGGTGTATATAAATCGTTTGAACTGCTTATCTAGGTTATAAAAAATTAATTCAATAATAAAAGTAATAAAAAAATGAATTAATTCAATGTGCTTTTTTAAAAAACTGTGGTGCCCAAGGTGGTTCGGAACCCACCTTAAACTGTAGGTCCCGTCGTTTAATAACCATAGCAGTTGAAAAAGCGACGTAAAATAATCGAAACAAAGGTAATAAAAAATTCTACCGAATCGTGGACTATGCAACTATGCTCCGATGTATGCCATATTTAAATTATTATGAATGTGTTCATGATAATTTCAAAAGATCAAACACAAGCGCCTTTCGAAGAACATTTCAAATAAAATACTTAAAATGATAGGGAATTGTAGGGAACAAAATTGTGGTAAAAATTAATAGCATAAAGGGTTGAATAAGCTGTTCTGATACGATGTAACTTTTATGGGCAGTTTTACGTGGCAACGTATGGGGAACGGTAGGGGTTGCGATCATTTTCCCGTTCGAGGAGAGATAAAGTCCAGCAAGGAAGATGATCGCGCGAGCCCTCGCTTCTTCTTTGTTACTAATGGAAGGCTTGATGATTGCGGAGGATCGCCGAAGGTGTCTGTCTACCTGACGAGCCGGCACACACACTCTCTCTCTCTCTCTCTCACTCTCTCCGTCTTTCGCATTGCAATTAATCAATATTACCATCGACAATGGACGCCGTGGCAAAGGCCATCGTTGCAATTTGCTGATCTCCTCTCTTTTGTCTGCGACATCGTTGAACCGCAATTTTCGACTTTTAATTGCGCCGCTTTGACTGGAAGCTAAACCACGGTTAGTCTAATGGCACTGTTCCATTGTTCCCGAGGACGATAAAGCAGGTGATCGACTGTTTATTCGATCCGATTAATTGCTGGATAGCACAGGAAATGATTCTAACGAGTCGTTAGTGTCAAGATAAAATAATACATTTTTTCTTTTTTCATTCACGCTATCACGAATATAGTTTGCGTGGTGTAGTTGGCACCCTCTAGTGTGTAGTTGGCTCCTTCATATTTTATAACTGAGAACTGAAACTGGCGTTTCATGAAATCTAGAAGTCGATGCACGTGTGGAAGCATGTTCGAGTAGACGGCTTTACGGATCGAGAGGAAACATCTGTGGGCGTAGCTTTTCGTATTAAAACGTGGGCATCGATCCCGACAGCTGATGATCATTTTTTCCGGATTAGACGACTCGGCCAGCAGATGTAAAAGTCGTGTACGATGGCCCATCGACAACGACGCGCCGGATTACGTCTACGCCTCGAATCCCCTTTAAAAGCATAATAGCGAAGTTATCGTCGCCGTTACAATGGCCGGGGGGTGTTGGTAATTAATTGTCCTCACGGAGGCTGTCGTTCGAAAATATTTCAGTGGACGTAGGGTGCACTTTCAAGCTGACTTCAAAATTTTTCCTTCAGAATTTGTATTTTTATGAATTAGAGACCTTAATTCCGACTAGATTGACATTAAAATAATTTCCCTTAATAATTACATTTAATATCATTGAATGGCAAACTTTTAGAAATTTAATTTGATCAATTTACTCACCGTTTTATCATTTGAAGCTAATCTATTTGAGAAGTTGTTTGAAAGCGCAAAATAATCTGAAGTAAGGCTAGAGAAAGAAAGAGGAGAAACTGAAAGGTTCGTCTGAAATTAATTTAAACGGGATAGAATTTACGAGACGATGCGACGGGGCTTTTATCAATCATTCTGCGATAAAATAGAGAGCCCATCGGCCCCTTATGCTATTCGAACGGTTCATAAGCGAGAGTAAGGTGAGCGGGAACGCCCCTCGAATCGCAGAAGGTGAGAAGTCCTTTCCGTGCCGGAAGGGTAATTAATTAAGTTTGACTTACCGCATGAATTACAGGGGCTCGAAGTCGATTAATTAATTGTAACTTAGTCGACCCTCGCGAGAGCGCCAGTCTAAAAGGATTTTGTCACCTTTTAAAAGCTGTTACAGGGTCCCCGGACCTTTCGGGGAAATAATGAATATCCCGTCCGAAGAGAGTGGATAGTCCCGCGATCGATCCCTCTATTCATTAAAACAAAATTGCTCCTGTTCCTTGTAACAGAAAACAAAAAATTATTTTCGGGTCACCCGGGAATTTTCGGACAAATGGAAAAACGAAACGAGCGAGGATACGAAGACCGATAGGGAGGAAAGCTGCGGAACGAGAATAGGATGAAATAGAGGGGGATGAAAGGGGGCGCGGTCGGAGAACACTCGAGAATAAAAGAAACCCGGCAAGAGTAATGCCTGGGGAAGCAGTTAAATTCGCTGCATGTGTGTCCTCAAGAGATTTCTGCTCGCCCCTACGCCCTTTGTTTCTGCGTTAGGTAAGCTTTTGTTTCGGTTATACGACCGAGGATACCGCGGGAGCCCCGGCCCAATAAAACGAAAAACAGACCCCCCCTTCACAATGCCGCGTATTTGCATAATTTCGCGTAATCTCCGCCATTTTCGCTCTTCGCGAACCTCTTCACCCTTCTTTTCGGAAGAACGGGGGCCGCAATTAATTTACGGCCGGCTCTCGCGAACGTTTTACCAAAAGGACCGCCACAGTGCGTCCTCTTTCGACTGTCATCGAGAAAATACCGAAACCCTTCCCACTAAACAGCTGTTACATATATTCTCTTTTTTAAACAATTTAACCCTTATTTAAACCATATATACATATATATCAATTTCATACTCATGAAATGAAAAGAATCATATCTAATGGGATTATTCTAGGTCGGAAGAAAAGTTTAATTTCTGAAATAGCTCTGACTGAAAAGGTTTAACCCTTAGCACTCGGCTGTCCCCTCTGAGGCACCACTAAAAATTGCTGTACCATTCTTCAAAATATTGTTTACATTATTAAATATATCGGTATCTAATCAATTACTAAACATTTAGGTACTGTATAAGGTAATGTACCAATTTCATATTCATATAATTGCAAAAATCATAAGGTATGGAAATATTCTAGATCGGAAGAAATGTTTAATTTTCCAGTTAAAATAGCTCCGAGTGCAAAGGGTTAATAGCCTGGAGATAAAGTAACTTGAAATTCTAAATTTGAAGAAGGTATGTAGACTATATTTCGACTATTTTTTTCGTGAACTCACGGAAGACAATAAAAAGAGTTGTGGAGCTCAAGTGTCGGTCGATTCGCGGGACGAAACGAGTGGATTCGGATAAGTTTCGCGGTGTGGCTCGGGAACAGGCAGTAATGGCGAACGGAACTCGCCGGCGAGATGAATTCGAATGATTAAGAACGATTGGATTGTAGGTGCTCGCTTCAATTATGAGCGAGGCACGCCATTCCCTCGTTATATCGCGCTACTCTCGGCTCGCAACGGTCGGGGACGCGGACGGTTCGAGACCCGCGCCACGCCGCTTTCGACGCGAAGCGGAGCGGAGGCGCGAACTTTTAATACGTGTGAACGCTCCTTTATTAGTAGCGTGACCAATGAGCGCTGACGCTATTAATCAAACCGTCTAACGTCGCACCGCGTATACAACGCGCATGCACGCCCCGCCGAGCACCGGCGACGAACGTTCCTCCTCCAATTATCGAGCAGAGCCGCACGCCTTTTCGATTCACAATTGAATCACAGAAACGCCTCGCTACCTGTCCTTCGAGTCGACCTATTAGCACCCATTAATATCACCTGTGCTCGGAGAACATCGAAATCGAGGCCTTACTCTACCCGTTGCTCTGATTCTACATCGAATCACTGAAGTGCCTCGTTGTTTGTCTTCCAAGTATTATTCACTAGTAGTACTATTACTTATTAAGGAATTACCGTGCTCATAAAATTAAAAATATAAAAATTACCGCAGCATTCGATCCATCACGATCTATGATCGAGGTTTTACCGTAGCTTTACCGATGCACCGATACATCCTGCTCACTCGCTCGGCAGCTCCCTCGCGCGTAAAATAACGGTGAAATGATGCGAACGTTGAAACCGAGAAAGAAATCTCCTCTGCTTTACCGCTCGTTTAAGCGAGATACGGATCTCTCTCTCTCTCTTTGTCGAGGATTAATTATGGAAACACTTCCGGCGCAGTGAAAGCGGAAGTGGCTTGTAAAAGAAAGCCTAATCAGTGCAACGTGTACGAACGAACAATCGGTATAACCGGGTGTTTCTTTCTCCTTTTCGTCGGCCTTATAGCCGGGTATCTCCGTCAGGCAATCGTAAAGCTACATTTTCTTTAATTAGAATGATTTACAATCTTCAATTACGATAAATATCAATGGCGGAGCCGAGGACCGAGGTACCTAACTAACTAGTGTTTTGATTTACCGTGTGGAACTCCGTTGTGGACTTCAGACGAGGGTTAAGTAAACTGTTTCTAATGAAATTCATTTATTCGTCGAACGATTCTTTTGCACACGGGTCACGATCTAGAGGTTTCATTGTAACCTAGGGAAGTTTACCGAGCAACATTGTACGCATTCATATTCTTCAAGCTGCAGTACTTCTGCAGCAAATGATGAAAATTTTATTTATTATTTTAATGAAGTTAAATTGAAAAGAAAGTTAAATTGAGGAGGATTCGAACCCGAACCCTCCGGAGCATCGAGCAGAACCTCTAACACCGTGACCATACAACATACTTTATTATTTTAATGAAAGAATGTATTTAACCATTTCCAATGGAAGCATCTTTACGATTGAAAATTTTCAGATCGGGCGATAGGAACTCCCTACTCTTTTCTCGAATCGCGACGTCATTTAGGAGACTATAGCTTGGTGACGTCACTAAGGTTCCGACTATAGTAATTTCCCCACTATTCATCCAGCCAGTAATCCCTCGATCTGGTGCACGGTCGTGCCCCACGGCTACGGGTAAAATAAAAGGTGTAACGTTCGCTATTCGGCACACCTGTAACTGCGCTCGGTCATTATGCAGTCGTGTCGATTTCGAAATTCGATCGCCTCGGATCACCTAAGGTTTCTCGACCGTTATTCGTTGTCACCGGCTCTACCCGGCACCGGCAGATTGCATTTGGATTTGCATACGATCGACGCGAGCCGAGTCATGGGACCGAGCGATGCGTTTCGATCGCGCACAGACGCAAACGAGGGACTAACACAACCGTACATTGGCAACGTTCTCGTTCCCGTGTGCCCCACGGAACAATCCGACGCGTTAATTACGGAGCTACAAACGAGATATACGAGAATCTCGGATGGAAACGTGTCGCGCCGCGCGAAAACACTCGATTAATTAATCGAGCGCCGCGCGAACCCGTCGGGACTAAATCGCTGGCAAATTAGAGGAAAAGATGAATGACGGAGAACAAACGCTGTTCTGTTTCGATTCGAAAACTTCGAAATTTCATTTACAGACTGCGACATGCGTTTGTTACAAACACGAGTAGATGCCGTTTAAAACAAAAAGAATTTGAAAGCAAGTATATCTTCTGGTTAAAATTATTCGAGAAGGATTACAAGTTTGTTTGACTCCCATTTCTTCCAACGAATGCAGACATTTTTATTTTACTCTGTCTGTACTTATGTTCTGTGCACAAACCATCAAGTAAATAGTATAATATTAATTCAATTATAAAACTCCATTGTTTGAATGAATTTGTCTTTCTGACAAGACTTAATCAATAAGTCTCAAGACACGATTTGCAGCAAGGACATTCGGAGAATGAGATGATACTGCGTATATTCGTGTGCAGGGAAGAGATCGATTTTTGCAACCGGTTACACGATCCGACCCCATTCACTAGAGGATCGCACACGTGTGCGCGTCCGTACGGAATTAAGATACAGCTGTTCGCGTTTGTTTCGCCGTTTTAATAATTTGTCGGTGAAAGAAAAAGAAAAAGTGCGGAGGGGAATGGTCTCGCGCGCGCGCGCGCGCGCGGCCCATTTGAATGCGTTACAAGCTCAGAAACGCGAACGTGTTCCACGGTCGGTGGGTATCGTGTAATCTGTTTATCGTGCCCGTCCAGTTGCTTTCAGGACGTCGATGCGCACCGAATTAACGTTTTATTGCCAGCAGGTAGAGAGAGAGAGAGAGAGAGAGAGAGAGAGAGAGAGAGAGAGAGAGAAGGGAGGAGGCGCAGATAGAGCTAAGCGGTAGATGTGCGTTCGTTACTTCGGGCGAGCCTCGCGTGCTGTTAATGCCCGGGTCCAGGATGTATAAAAGTGGATCAATTAAGAATTCGAGGCAACAATCGCTTATTACAATTTTCTCATCCTTGAAACGTAACCGAATGCGCATAATTATTCGACGAAAAAAAAGGTGAAAAAAGAAAGGAAACGTTTGAACCATCGTGTACAAGGGTGGTAGTCGGTTTTTCGGGGGAGAAATAAATTGTCGAGAGAGTCGGGGGCGGGGGAAGCTAATTCATTAGACTCATCGGCGATCGGGGGAAATATCTTCCGGAACTTCTCGCGATAGAATCTTTAATGCCGTCGCGAGCGAGGCCACTCTCTTACGGAATAATTTAACAAGCGGAAGCACCTTTAATCACGAAGTTTTTCGTTCCCCACCCCCATCAAACTCAACCCCGGTTACGCTTGCCTCTCTCTCTCTCTCTGTCTCTCTTCTCCTCCCTTCGTCGAGTTTGCAATAATTTCCTTTTTCGTGTCTTCGGGAAAAAAAGTCTGGAGGGGAACAGTGGTCGCTTGAAAGAGGTTCAAAGCGAGTGACGAACGAATTACCGGGAAGTTTACCAATCCTGCGCGCACTTTTGCCCTCTCTCTTTCTCGCTCACTCCGTCCTTTACTACCTCTCTCTTCCTCTGAACCGATTCCCCACCATCCACGACCAGAGAGAGAGCTCGTCTTTTTTATATATTAATCCCACCGCAACAACCCGCTGATAATCTTGGAAAGGGCTGTTTTAAATTGGCTCCTTTGACGCGATACGCCGCGCGATGAATTTCATATCGGAATAATTTTCGAGCATCCCTCCTTCCGCCCCTCCCCGCCGCTCGACCGTCCCCTTTTTCTTCCTTTTACAAAACCGTCGTTTTCAGCCCCAGCTCAGCGAACGGTTATGTCATCCCCGCTCTAAACGCCAGCGGATAACTAGGCAACTCGATCGAGGATACAACGAGTGACTACTGATCTTTACTCGAAATCAAAATTTTCAAATATGTCATTACTCCTTTCATCATTCTAGTGAATTGAAAATATATGTACATTCTTAACCCTTTGCACTCGGAGCTGTTTTACCTCGAAAATAGAGCTTCTACATAATTCCACATTATCCACAATGTTTGCATTAAACGTGTCATCGAAGCGACCACAATCAGCGAGCATATTAAATTCGTCTGAATCCGATTTTGATCGATGTTGTAAAATCACAGTCGTAACAGCGGTGTATGGTTTGCGAAAATGTCTGCAACAATTTCGCCGTCGTGAAATTTCCTGGCGCGATAACGCTGCGCCGCGGCCGCTAATTGTCGTTTTTCACGTCCGTTTCCTCGTTTTAAGCCGTCGTAGCCGGTCGCCGGGCCGACATTTTATTGCTAACGAGTGCTAGTAGTTTAACGACACTCTCGGCGACTTAATTGGCTACCGGTGGATTCATCATGGCCGGGAGAGACGACTACCCGTGAAACTTTTGTTTCTCGGGCCGCATCGACGTTGCGATTAGCTCTCTCGCGCGATTCTCTTCTCCTCGCCTCTCTCGCTCTCCTTCGCATTGCCGCACCGCGCCGTCCCGCAGGTGATTAATGTCCGGCAAACGATCCACGGTGATGAACGCAATGACAAATCGCCGCCACGGCCGGCTAATGTCGTAAAAATTACGATTTCTGCGTGACGGCGAGACATTGTTCCGCGGGAGGGAACGAGACCGCTCCGGGAAAGTGATAATAGAAACGTTACGCGATCGCGCGCCGATTGCAAAATCCGCTGGAATCGCAAAATTATCACTTCGTCGAAAAACAGGGATAGAACCATCACGGAAAAATGATTAGCTGCGAAATGGCCAACTATCAACTGGATGAAATGGAAAAAAAATAGAAAAAAAATTTTGCCAAAGCAATCTCTGGAAATTGTTCCTATTTCACAGGAGGAAAAGCAATTCTTGTGGAGCAGGAAAATTGTTAACTGCGAAACAGCAATGTAAAACGACAACGATCAGCTGCGTTAAAAATCGAGGATGTTACGAAAATAACTTCTCGGCAGTTGTCACCGTCCCGCGAGAGCAGAAAAATCGTCGACGGAGAAACGACCGCGAAAAATGTCAATTATCTCGTAACGCTGTGTCGCGGCATCAGGAAGCCGTCCGGATTCGCGCAATAATGAAATTATTACATAAAGCCGGGCTCGGACCTGGCACGTTCGTGCGCTGCTCCTTATCTTCGCGTTCCCTTCACCTCGCCCCCTCCCTTGCTCGTTTTTCCCTTAATCGATCCATGTAACCACCGATCTTTATCTCTCGATTCGGAGAGAAAAAAGAACGAGAGGGAACAAGGAAAAAGAAACGAACCCGCGGCGCACAGCAGACGCGAGGCGCAAATAACGCGAGCGGTTGTTCGCGCACGGCTGGATTACAATTTCAATTCGGTGTATTACACGGCAAACGGGAAGCTGTTCCAGGAAACGGTAACTTATAATTTTCTCAGATCTTGATCGTCAAATTAAGGCCATCGTTACGTGCCGCGCTCGCCGCCGCCGCTCCGCAGCGCCGCGGGATTCGCGAGACATAAATACCGAACGATACGCGCGCGGCCTAATCAGCGCATTGTTCTAAATGCGGCGAACAAGCGAACAAGCGCCTTAATTCGAGCCTAAACAGTCGGTGCTCTGCGCGGCGAGGAAAAACCTGTCGGCTTTCTTGTCGGTGCTAATGAACTTCGCGGCCGCGTTTGGAGACAGTACAGATAATTGAAACAAACATTAAGATCCCTGATCCGCTCGAGAACGAGACACGATTAACATACGATCTAAGAAAAATCCCTGGGACCGTGCTGTTCCTTAGATTTCACAGTTCTACTATATTCTTGTGACCTCGCTCTCTCGTGACTACGAAATTGATGCTGCTTTTAACACCATTCACAGGTTCGATCATCAATATCTTGAAACACATTTCTCTAGATACTCCGTGTATTCATTCCAATATTTTATTAATTCCAATCGATGGGTAGAAATTGACTAATGAATCTTGATGATCTTCTTCTCGGGTCGTGCAGTAAGATGAGACCACTTGAAGATTTGTTGTGTGTCACGCGAGAGAGCGACAGACGTTTGCAGTCGTTAACGCGGTGTAAAATGTAGTTGTTTAAAAATCCCAACAACACTTATGTGTCATTTCCAACCAATTCAAGTAATTCAGGAAATAGATAAGTGTCTCTCGTATCTTGCAATTTTTCTCTCTCGCATAGAGATCCGCGTAAAGATCTAGCGATTAGCGAGAGCGCAGAATATATTCGTCGCGGTGAATATAATTGTTGTTCCATTAAAAACGTCTTGCTCTGTTATATAAATGTTCCGGCGGAGAAGCGACGCTTGTCGCGTACATAGACCGCGGGGTTTAATGAACGATCGCGGGGACCGGAAGCGTGGAACTCGGTGAAAGCAACGCAATCCCATTTCGCGGATTCCGGGTGTCTTTGAGGAGAGGATCGCGCGGCGCGGCCGTGTGTTCGCGCACCGGGTTCCACAACAATTAACCGATGGCAATTAAGACATCTAAATTAATTCGTTATAAACAAGCCAGATATTCCGTAGCGAGCGAAGCACACGTAATTGCCCGGATTCTCACAAGCCGCAACAGAATAGAGGGACCAAGAGAGAGAGAGAGAAAGAGAGAAAGAGAGGGAGGAGGAGAGAGAGAGAGAGAGAATCCTCGTCGCTCGGTTACCCACTCCCGCGCAAAACGCCGACCAACACGCTCCTCCTTCATGTACACGTGCAATTCACGAACACCTGGACGCGCTCGCTCCGGTAATAGCAACAATTACTTTATTTTACCATCTTCCCGGTTCTCAAACGAGCGGGCACCCAGGCGATTTCATTTCCTCGCATTTTAAAATATCCGCCACGGGAGAACAAACCCGGGACTTTCTTTTCTCGCCGACCAACGACCAACAGTCGACGGAAATCAAAATTCTCAGATTTTCACGGTTCGCTTCTGTTTTGCGCCACACTTTTTCTTTTCTCGATTATTATCCCTTTTCGTGATGCAAATTGCTAAATCGGTCTACGCTCGAGCGTTTCGAAATTATGGCGAACAGAACTTCGCTGCCTTCATCAAAGTATAATGATTTCATCAATATTTTCTTGAGATATATCGTGTTTGATTCGACACAACATTCGTCTATGTTTTTATATAGAGCACTTAAATAATTCCTTCAACGCATTCACGGGTGTTTTCTATCAGTGATAGTATATTTATCGGAAATACCACTTCATTACTAGACGCCGAAATTACCAGTTTCGGACGCGTTGCTTTGTAATTACCGCGATCGCAGAGAACGTAAAAACCACGACGGACTCGCTGAAAGAACTTTTTCACTGCGTCTAAGAAAACAAAAAATTATATACAGTGTTGGTAATTTCTTCAATTGAACTTCATTGATTGCTTAATAGCATTTTTACACGATGTTGTTAGACCTAATTAAAGCAGCGTTCCCAGTAAAGTTTTCACTTTAATTATATATGATTACGTTACATAAAAACGCCATTAAAAGACTAATAAAATCGTGAACACTCTCGAACTACTGCAAATCAAAATCGATGTACGCGCTGGCGCTTTATATTGCAAACTTTCGAACGTTCTCTTCAAATCTATACGATCCAAATAGGTCTTTTAAAAAAACTAAGGATTTAAACAATCGACAAAGAACACTTAATCACAAAGTTACAATTAGTCTGCAGAATTCATGCGTTTATTATCGACGAATATTCACTGTATCCTTAATTCCGTGTACAGGTCCGATGAAAGGAACGAGCGCGCCCTTACAATAATTGTAACCGTAATGCTGTAGAACCAGTGATTTCGACGAATGCAGGAAGTTCCAGCATGAAAGTATTGGGCAACCATAATGATCTCGGCGTTAATCGTATTTTAGTATCTTTTCGAGCGGGCCGAGACGTCCATAATAATTCGGGGCGCGAAGAAGCGGTTCGTAATCTCTCGGTCTCGATCGTGTAATTATTTCAATTAAAAGCTAACGGAATCGAGTGCCGGGCAAGTGGCAGGGGTTAAAGGCGTTGGTGTCGGCATCGTCGGCGCGGCGGGATCGATTAAAGTAGCTTACACGGTGCGTTGGATTTTATAAATTCCCCGGTCATTAGCGGCACACCGAGGAAATGATAAAAATTAAACGCGTATGCGCGCCGCCGCGCCGGTTTGCCGGCGCAAGACCCGGCGCGATTACAAACGCGCATTATTCTCGCTTTCCTCCTGGGAAAGTTAAGGCATCGAGCGTGTTAATTATAATGAACGTTAAGTAACCGCCGCTGCATACGCGGCGCATACACTGCACGACGTTCGAAGCAGCGTCGGCGTCGGCCGCGCCGCTATTATCGTTTGTACCGAGCAACAAAATCGCGCAGTCCTGCATCGCATCGGGGAAAGCAGTTTACAGCTTGTTACTTATCGCGATGGAGTGCACTAATGCGGTAATGCACGAGAAATCCTATCGACCGGCAAATCTACCATGAATCGAGCATAACGATGTTCGAAACGGTGCACAACGCCGCGCCGCGTAATGCGTTTTTCGCAATTTCTTGCCGGGCTCGCCGTAATTTTGCACCCCGCGATTCGCACGCCGTTCCGCACCGAAATACACTGGTTTCCCTCCCTTTTTAACCCCTTGCACAGTCGGAGCTGTTTCAACTCGGAAATCAAACATTTCGACCGACCTAGAGTAGTTCCGTTGTAACGTGTAGTAATCGATTAGATACCAACATATTTAATAATGTAAACAAACGTGAATCGTAACTTTGTTGTAACAAATCGGATAAACAATGAAGTTTTCAATTTCCGTCGACGCGAAGGCTGCGTCGTGGCTTTTCCTCTCGCCAGCTCGTTCGCCGTCTTCTACCTTTATTAAAGCCGACACGCGAACGATGAACCAATTCCTATCGCACGCACGCCCCGTGAAACACACGGAATAACGATACAACAAATTAGAACCCGTCACCGTTATCTGATCCGACGTGATTTAAACAACTCGTTTAACAGCGAACAAGTCTGTGCTTCCTCAACAAGCGATGTTCTCTTCCGAGTGCGGGGTCTTTCGAAAAGTACGTGATAGCTGCACCGCACCCAGACCTAACCAAGAGTTACATAGAAATTTTAGTTGCATAAAACGCTGGTGGTCTTGCTTCACGATCGGATTGCGAATTTTATGCGTTCGCGATTACTAAATTCTTTTTCATCAAGTCATTCTTAAGATAATCCAGGGTTGAAGTAATTAAAGAATGAAAGGAAGTAATTGCTGTGTAGTCTTTTTTCCTCGCAGTTGATGCGGATTATTTTCATTTTTTCAGATGTTTCGTGTTCCGGAATGCCTGGTTACTTTCGAATATTAATTACTAAACAAATATACACGATCGCAAAGTGAAACCTGTTTGAAAATTGTAGCACATACCTGCTAGGAGATACACCATAATGTATAAATTTGCACACCTTCCTTAAATCGTTGAATATTTTGTAATATTCGAGCATTATTTGCAAGAGCTGTTCAAAGTGAAACCTGTCTCGTAAAGTCTGTCAACTTTTAGCAAATTATACATGACTTTCGAACAGGAAACCGAAAGAATGTTGCTCTGTTTTTTGCCTATTTAAGTACGTACTTATATCGACAGTCCAGTGTTTCGTGCGACAATCCAATAAAGCGTTCGCTCGCATAAAAATGCTAATCGCGCGGATCGCAGCAGATTTCACTCGACCATCGTTGCGGAAACATCTCCCGCTCGTCTTCCTGCCAACACTGAAACGATTCCCTTCATTGTATCGAGAGGAAGAAACAAAGAGAGCGCGAGAGGGAGCGCGTTTGTCGACGTAAATCGCGCGTCGAACGTAACAGAGAGATTTAATTGCATCGTTATCGGGATAATTGGAGCTATAATCGTGGTTTCGTACCGGCCACGTGTATCATTTTCCAATTACACGTTGTATTTCGTTTACCGATCGCTCGCATTCGCAGAGATAACGCGGACTATGCGCACTCGCAATACGATTTCTCGGCTCCGTGACATACAGTGTTTTCGCCTCGATCGAGAGATCGAGATCGAGATCGGGCTCGTTACGATAAAAAGTGGCGCACGGTCGTCGAAAACCGTGTCGAACGTAGACGATGATCGGTCCCGCGATAAATTATCCTTAATTCCGAGGGTGAAATCGCGGGGTCGAGGAGCTTCGCGTTCGCGGAATGGTTCGGCGAAAACGTTCGATACGCTCGCGTGATGCGCTCGCAGTGCATACACGATGTCGTCGCGGTGAAACACCTGCGAGGTGTTTCGAAAGCAGCGTAAATCGAGTGCCGATTGTGTCACGCGACTCGCGTAATCGACGGGCCCCGATCGACCACCGTTCGACCACCGAATCGGAATTCGACCGACGTCGAAAGTCAATCGTATGATCATGGAACTTCAGGCTATTGTTATTTATTATTCATTGTACCGGATGAACTTGTTGGAAATGGATTAGGAAGGAAAATAGTTTCAGTCATCGAGTAGGCATTAGAAAATTATAAGATAATGACATTGAATAAGAACAATGAATGGAATTGGAGTCAGAAAGTGATGTGTAATAAAACCACAGTAAAAAAACATGAATTAAAAATTAGTTCGAATTAATTCTAGAAAATTACAAGTATTGCTCGAAAAGATTTTTAAAATTTTTCTAAAAGATTCTTAACACGTTCGATAATTAGAACTTCTTTGTGGTTAATCATTTTCTAAGATACACTGCAGGTCTATATTCACTCAAGCGGCTAAATATTCATAAGCGAAAAATAATTTCAAAGAAGAGCGCAATATGCATATTTAGTAGACTCTGTGTTCTTTATCGCGAATCCAATCCTATCTTATACAGCAAGCGGTTTAATAACAAAAAAGATGAAGTATAGAGAAGATAGAAAGATCCACAACTGGACTCTAGATTTTTCCTGTCTAGCATGGCGATGGAACGTCCAACATCGCAGCAAATTGTTCTCCTAGCGCAGCAGCCGAAAAGATCGTTAACCATCTGGAAATCGGTAATCGGCCGTGCTAATCGGCTCCCTTTATACCCGCTTAGTTTCTTTTTTCCAGGAGCACATTAGTCGCGCGTTTTTTTTTCCGAAACGAAAAATGTGAACAGAAGGGTGTGGGCCAACTTCTGTTCATTTTCTGTAATTTTTTTTTTTTTTCGTGTTCTCTGTCGTGTTAATCGGAGTCATGCTGCGCGCATCCCCCGGTGTAATGAGAATTATCCCCTTTCCTCGAAATCTCACCTCTTCGCCTGAATTTTTGTTCTTTCTTTCTTTTTTCCGGAGCATCGAAGCAAAGCACGAAACCCATTCGAACCGACGAACGGGATATATACTAATCGTACGGTTCATTACGAGCGCGCGCACGTTCGCGATGACTATGACTGATGCGGAGCCACGACGAATTGCGATGCGCATTACGAATAAATATCGCACTCTTTGCTCCGTGTCCCGTCTAATGTGCCTTGCGTCCAAGATGATTACCGCTTGGGTGGGTTTCGAAAACGGTCCCGCGGACAGGTCGCCGTTTAATTAAATATTCCGTGTCACGCGCGACCCTCGCGATTCCACGGCTGCCCGCGAAAACAATCTGTTCCACCCACACGCAAACGTCCGGGCCTCCCGAGAGAAACGAATCCGCGAGGAACAAGGATGTTCGTTGTAAGATGCAACGGCGCGACCACGACCACCTGCTCGATCTCTCGAACACGGCTAGATTCAATTAAATTATGCACGCCGGCGATTGGGGCCGCGGCAGCGTCGCGTGCGTCCACGAGAAAACGACATTCGTCTTCTTAACCCCCGTGCGAATTTTCGGTCCCTGATACCTGCGAAATCTGTCAACTTCCCGCGACTCCACCGGTGTTTTCCACTGAATCGACCGGAATTGTCACGATTGAGTTTCGCTCAATCTGGAAGGTACACCGTGAGGAGGTTGCAATTCCAGATTGTTACCTCGGTAGATTACTCTACGTTTTTTTTCTTCACGGAGTTATACTATCGTGCACGTGCATATCAACAATTTCTCATCGAAAATTTAATTTCAGTTCGCACGTATGAAGAAAATGAGAAATAGAAGAACGGTATCTCCCAGATTAATATCACGGATAAAATAAAGGAAACATTGTAAACCAGGACACCTAATTTCTGGCACGAGGGTTGAACAGCGCAGGTAGGGATACAGGTAGGGCTGGAGTTTAGTATAACCATCCCCGAGGATGATGACCGTCTACTACCGATAATTAGTGGCCATAGCAGATCCGCGGGCGAACGTTCGGTTTCCGGTGTTAAACGATCGATCGGGACCGCTGACCGATTAATGGAAAGCCGAAATCTATCACGGAAATCCGTAATTCGGACTAATGGCGGCGGGCGCGCGAGGCAATTCACCCGATTCCGGGGCTCGCCATCTATCTTCCGGCGCGCTGGTAGCGAAGAAAGAAGGCATAATTAAATTAAATTAAGCCCGGCTGAGCTCTCGGTCCTTCCTCCCTTCTCCCCTCTACCCCCTTGATCCCTTCCATTTCCAACGTCGTCGTCCTACCAGCGACGATAGAAGTCCCGACGCCGCCTTTATTTGCAAGCAATTTGCGCTGCGCGGATCCCGCTGCAAAAAATCTGAAAATAATGCCGCCGTATTAATCATATCCCTCCGCCCTTATCCTTCTTCGTTCGCCGCTTCTGTTCTCTCCCTCCCCTCTGCCCCTTCCTCACCACGCACACCGGGATATTTGCGGCTGCAGTCGGTGCACCGAATGCACCCGGCATACTTACAAGCCTTACGCACCCCGTCCTCGCGTATTTACGACCAAAAAACTCCGTATCCGTGCTGGCCGTACCGACTGCAGAATTTAGTGCACTGTTCGTTGCTCTGCGAAACGTCTGCGCTGTCCTTGTTGCGCGATCCTTCGCAGGTTTCTACGTTTCACACGTTTGTCTTTGTACATAATTTATTCGAGCTTTGCGTACCCTGAACCTTCCCACTATCGAGGGATTTTTTGACACGCAAAGAATTATGGTTGTATCTAAAATTTCTTTCGTAATCGAAAGAATTATTTATAATTTTTGAGTAAAGATAGCTCCGATTCTTCTTTAAATGTAATAGTTGATAGGTAGCTGAGCTTGACGAGTACGGTACATTGAATATCTCTTACAATTAATGCAAGAAACTGTACATTTCACACATTGTACATGTAGGATATGTATTTCGAATGGAATAAAAACACTGTTACAATTGTCGACACGAACTTATGTACAAAATAACGTTGGAATTCGTGACTCGTCGCAGGTGCAATAAAGTTGAACAGAGCGTCGCGAAGTATCGGTTCGCGGAAAGCCGTCGGTAACCTGATTTCGTTACGGTTAACCGTACGGTTAAAAGGAGGGTGCGTATTTACACGAGAGGTGGGAATCACGGCAAACGAAATCGCATTCTGTTTACCAACCAGTCGAGGTGATAGCGCGATGTTCAGGATTTCTTTGGCTTCTTGACGGGCTCGAGGCCGCTTCCGTACTCGGAGGTGTTAAGCATCCGGACGTTCTTCAGCATGCCTGTCCTCGGCTGTTGTTCACGTTGTCGTTGTTGCTGCTGCTGGTGCTGTCTCTTGGTGGACACCCCGTCGGGCCTGGAAATCGCACGGGCTTAATCGTCGCGTTAGTCCGAACCCGCAATTTTCGGTAATTCGACGTAAACGACATGTGGCGAGGACAGACAGCGCGGTAATCGAAAATCGGCAAAAACCGGGGGGCCCGAGCTCTCGAATACCAAGAGTGCAACACGCCTCGAGGGAATTCGGCACAAACTGCCGTGCCGAATTCACTCGTCCCGTGGTTTTTCTTCCGTCGATCCGTATCATTCGCTCCGTGTTCGCGGCCGTGCGAAATCTTCGAGGTGTTGGACAAGGTACCAGGATGTTTGATGCATTTGAATAGCTCGAGTGATCGGAAGACGAAAAGGTTCATTTTCTACGTTCCATCTAGTGGATGCACACTCCAAAATGAGCACATTAAGTTTAGTTCATATACGAAGAGGTAGTTGCAGTGGAAGATGTTAAAAATTGTAGCTGATCTCGATCAACGTGTTCAGCAAATATAATTCCAATAAATTCATTTGGTCCGGCAAGTCTCAGGTCATTAGCAAAAAATGAACTGGACGATCGCGATTTCCATCGATGAAAGAAGACACATCAAGTGTCCCATGACACTGTAGGTCTTTCAGAAGCTGAAGTTCGACCGAAGTGCCAGGATCGAGTAGCAAAGTGCAAGAAACGGTGTTCAGGAGTGTTGACGCGCGGGACATGGACGGTTCTCGTCCGGATATACATGTGAAGGCCACGCACACACACCAACACGTGGATGAAACGAGCATAATCGCACCCACAGAGGCGTACACCGCGGGTCTCTCGATCCATTGGACCGTCAGCTCGGTGCCCGCCTTTCACCCATTAAAACGGACTTGTTCTCTCGCTACGGGCGGAGGGCACCCGTCGGGTACCCGTTCTGCGCGCCGAAAGCACGCCCATTCAAATCGCATTAAACAAGTCAATGCTGAATGCCGGCCGCGGGGTGAAACCCGCGAGCGACCCGAGTGTCGATCAGCCTTTTGATCGGCACCGTTCATTAGCGGCCTAATGAATAGCTGCTTCGAATAAGACGAGAACGCGCGCACGCTCTGCGAGATTATAAGGCAGCAATCGTCAGGATAACTGCTTCGCATTGTGTTTCTGTTAAACTGCGTTCTACGCAAAATAGAGCCATTTGTTTGAGAAGAGTTCGCGTAAAGAATCTTTGTAAATAAGGTTGGTCAATGATTAATTAAATATGCACTCATCGAGTACAAGGGTTAAACAAGAAGAACACAACTTCACACTGGCAGACAGTCTAATTGGTCGATTGAATTGATACGATCCGAAAAATGGGACGACGAGGAGAAAATCAGCTCGACGGTGTAAATGCACTGGCGAGATTTCGACGAAGAGGGATAGGAGAGAGAGAGAGAGAGAGAGAACAAGAGAGTGAAGGGAGGC
Source organism: Lasioglossum morio (assembly GCA_916610235.2). Lineage (NCBI taxonomy): Eukaryota > Metazoa > Arthropoda > Insecta > Hymenoptera > Halictidae > Lasioglossum > Lasioglossum morio. The sequence continues at coordinate 4,507,045 of OU744323.1, forward strand.
TCGTGCTCGTCCCGTGGTTTCCGTAAATGGCGCAGCCAGGGCCGGAAGCAGCGGTCGCATCAGTCTGTTTAATAGCCGTATTGTATAATTATGAACAATGGCGAGATGGAGGGAGAGAGCGCGCAAGATAGAGAGAGAGAGGGGCAGAGCGGTCGGAGAGAGAACAGGAGAAGCCTGGAGAAGGGCAGAAGCCAGCCGAATGCCATGTGAAATGCATACCCGACGAGATAGACAAAGTGAGAGATAGTGAGAGAGAGAGAGAGAGAGGTACTGGCGTTGACATTTACCAGAACGAGAGACAAGAGGGAACCGGAGCGAGATAGCGAACAAACGAGGATGAGCACGACGAGAGCCGTATGGCTTATGGCTGCCAGCCACCGTATACCACGTCCGCCCGTTCGTCGTACATGACGAATGACACAAAGCGACAGTTTTGACGTATCCAAGCTCTCTAGGAGCCACGGAGCTGTCCCACAGAGAGTGCGTGCGGTGTGCGTGCGCTCTCCACGTGGTTGCGTCCGCCAGTTACCGTGAACCGAGGGAAACCGGGCTAGGAAGGGAGAAATCGGGCCGCATCGCGGTTAACACACCAAGCCACGCATGAATCCGTCATTAATACTGCGAGCCTCTGACTCAAACGATCGCCAACCGGTCTCGAGCGAACCGTCCCCGTACAGGATCATGGCTTCCGGCCAGCCACCGGGATTATCCTGCATCGATCATTGCGACTATCGATGATCTGACTCTCCTGCCTGAGACGCGTCCTTTTCAAATAATCAGGAGACCCTACAAGTCGTATAGAGAAACGTAGAGTACTCACTTCTCATTCGCCAATTTGTTTCTGTGCTGCTGCTGGTTCGAGCTGCCCTCTTTCCCGCGAAGTTTCTTGTCCATACCACCGATTCGCTGAGGAGTTTCCCTCAATGCGAAACTCTTCGCGTAGTGGCCCAGGTGCAGCTCCTTCCGGTTGAACACCTCTCGCATGTCGCGAGGGTAGGTTGAGTAGAAACGGATCCAGGAAGTGTACGCTGTAAATAGAAAGCAGATGATTCTAATGTAGAAAGCTAATCTGTGAACCTTGCAACCCCTGCTGCAGAGATTAGAAAATATATAGTATCGCGTATAATTGTGCTACTACAAAAGACAATAATTAGATGACGTCACTGAGGGGGACTTGTTGATTGTAACACAACATTCGTTACCAGAAGAAAGTTTTTCGATTGTATCTGAAATGATGAATGAGATTGATTGGACACTTCTGTACGATAGGTGCCACGATTTTCTATCCTGTTTCCCGTAGCATGCCGGTGGCCTTGTAAATGAGGCCACGTGCGCGTCGTAACGCAGCCATAATCATTGGCTGCGTGTTAGGCGCGCCCTTATTAATCGTGGTTCCATTAAGTTCGACGGGGTCCGCGGTTCTATGGGGTGTGTGTGCCCCCCAGCCGAGCTATTAAGAGGCATTAACGGGGGTCGAGTCAAGTGCTGTGGCTAATAGTCAGACCCTTATAGTATATCCTCCCATAGCTTCTCTAGGTAGCTTGTTCGCGGGGGTGAGAACCTTCGGGGTTCACCGATCCTGAGAGAACTTGACATGTGCCAGTGTTACTGTCATTCCGTGCGAAAAATCTACCATGAAGTACGTTCACGGCCCGCTCTTTTGACGGATGAAGCTACTTGAATGTAGCTCACCCTTCGACCCGCTCGCTATCCAACTTGAAAGCTACAATTATCGATGGTGGCTGAAGCTCTGAGAGCTGCTCGACGACCAAGAAAAACCGTTTCGAGTGTTCTCGTACTCGTTACGCGGTTTAACCCTTCGCGATCATGCAGCCGCGAGCTGATTCGATCGAAAGTCGCACGTAAATTATCGGTTAGGCGGAAACGTTTGCTGTTCAATCGAAAACCACGATTCTTTCTAACATTTTCTCACAGGTGCCTTTAACGCTAGATTTACATGTCGACGGGTTCCAATATTTTTAATGTACCATAAATTTGGATCGATACTTTCCAGTCATATTTATAAAGTAATGTAAAATAGTCACTTTTAGTCTTCTGTAAACCACTATCAACAAATTTCCAAATTCTATGACGAACGTCCTTGCTGAGCAGTGAATGAAGAAAAAGAAAGGGAAGGGGTTTCCAGGGGCGAGCACTTTTGTGAAGGAGTCTTAAACGCCCTTAATTCCGATAATTCACGTGGCAGACCTTATGACCCGACATTTTCCGGCTGGATTTCCGTCTGCCTTCCATCCCGGAGCCGTCTCTTAGGAAGAAACTCCGCGGAGATCTTTCTCCCGTGTTTCCCAACGTCGTCGCGAAAGGGAGAAATGTTTTTCTCCATTTAGCACATAAATCAGCCGCGGGGGTGGTATCTCTCCAGCGGGAAACGCGACGCCAACCCGGAGGGGGTAGGAAGAGAGAGAGTGGGTCGCGTGGGGCGGCATTGTTCCTAAGTGATGTAACTGCGTCTTATTGTATTTGTATCCTGTATCGCATTGTTAAGAGTCTCTCGCCACAAAGCGTAAGTGGTTTTGGCGGAAGCCACATTCAGTGGTTGGATTGTGTCGGCCACCCCCGAACCGCCGAGGGTGTACAACCGGTGTACACTCTGTTCGATCTAACTCGAGACTCGAACTATTTCTCTTCTGCAGATATCCAAGTGAAAATGCAGTGGTTCATTGAGTTATTAAAACGAAAAATTTATACCACTCTTGAAAGGCCCAAAAGTTTATAAAACTCGTTTGTTTTCATTATTTTCCTCGTGAATGTTTTATCGACAAATTCGCAACATTTTTCTGATTAAAGTGAATCGAAACCAACTTTCAGTGAAAATAGTATATTTGTTGTTAATGTGGAAATATGAAACTTCGTTGATATTTTTTAAACGAGATCGTACACTTGTATCATTACGAAGTAATTTTTGTTGTGCCATAAATAAGTAAGATTAGGGGAGCACGAGTTAGTTCGGACACCCTGTATAGTGAAGTGGACGAATCTCTTAGGTCAGTGGCAGGGGTCGAAGTCTAGGGGGTTGTTCCATGGACTTGCGTCCGCTATTGAGGGCTGTTCGTATCTATTGGGGTGATAATGTTACGAATTAGCGAGATTTCCACTTCCCCGCACGCTGGCCTGCCCCTACATCGGTCAGGAATTAAATAAATTCATGGGAGTAGAAAAGGGCGTATTGTGTGGCCATACACTAGCCTATAACTCTGTTCCTTTGAGAAAGCTCCCCCCTCTCGACGCGATCTTTATATTCTTGTTGACCCACTTGCGTCATTAGTAACAGTACCATAAGTTCTCTACACTTTTTGCACATTTTGTCACATGGTCTCCGCATATTTATCGCGGATGATCATTCCGGTCCTCCTTCGTGTTTGGCAGCGTTCAAGGGGCGTGGGTGCGAGGCTGACCGTGATCCATTCCGAAACGTAAAATAAAGATCATAAATCTTTCTAAGAGGTTTCGGGGTTTCGCAGGTTGTCCCGCGTCAGGGGTGGCTTTACACGAAGGTTAGCCACGGTTTTTGAGCGCTTAGCCGCTCCAGATTTGAGTGACGGTACACAGTTAACCACTTGACCGTTCCTCTACGTGCTCCGGGTGATTGATAGATTAATTGTCGTCGGTGCACTCGTCCATGGGGGTGAACGGTGTGCCATAGAGGCACGGGGAACGGTTTCGGAAAAGAAAGATGGATAAGATACTCGAATCGATCGCCGTCTCTTCGCCAGATTTGCTCGCGTCTCATAAGGAGCAACGGGAATCACCAATTTAACCAGCTACATCGTGTAAAAATTGAGCAAAAACGAACGATGTACAGCGAAAGTTTCTACTATTTTCTTTAAACAAAATGATCAGAGTTCAAATATTGAGGATTTGTAGAGAATATGAGATTTAATATTGAAATACTCTTCGGTATATTCTTCGCTGTATATTTTTCGAATCGAGAAATGGTGAAGCAAATTTCTGAACAGCCTTTTATCCATATTCCACGAAAACACGAGACCGCGCAAAGATCGCCTAATCACGGCGACACGGTCGCGAATACAAGCTCGACTCCCCTCGATCGGTGCCCGAACGATCGTGTCCTAATGGATTTATTATTGCAGCAAATAAATTCGGTGGCCTAACGACCCTAATAGGGAGGGCCGTGGCATGGCAAACAAGATCATCCTTCCTCGTCCATAGAGTATGTAAATATCGGAGCCGGAGAATTCGAACCGAGACAGAAGTGGAAGGCTCTCTCTACGAATGCGAGCGTATGGGGGTTGCTTTATATGCGAGTGGGGTGGCCCGTTGGAATTGGCTTAGCGTAGCTACCCCCCGGGTTCGAAGTCAGCTCGCTTTCGTTCCGATCCAACTGAATCGGAATGGGCGCCGCTCCCTCATCCTTCGCTAAATTTCATGAGTACTTTGTGTTTCAACGGGAGAGCTGCCGCTCGGAATCGCGTTAACCGGAAGACCGTAAAGCTGATCCGGCTTTCTATTAAACCGCTTCTATTCGTTGTTACATCGAGCAGTGCGATCTTCCTAGAATCTATCTGCGCAATGCCTCGTCCCGTTCATCCGAACCATCGATCAGCGACGTCTTCATTTTTCTCCACTCGCTTCGGCAATTACGCAGTTCAATGACATTTTCCAATTGCGTCTATTTTGACCTCTGCGAAGCAGCAGCGGTGCTCTTCAAGACACCATTGCCGAGACACGTCACGCGTCGCCTCGTTCGACCGACAAACCCACCAGATCGATGAACAGTCGAACTGGAGCATTCACGAAATAAACTCGTAAAAACCATCCGACGATTTCCGTCTTTTACCATCCCTCGTGCTGCTCGCACACTAGTAAAATAGGTGAGAAATACTACAATCGTTGTCACGCACCCCGTAATTCTGGCATTATCGATTAATGTAATGTAAATCAATAAATTAATGTGGAGTGTAGCTCGACATGGAGCCTAAGTTATAAATAGACAGCGGATTATTATAAAAAAAAAATTGCCTGTATTAATTGCAAGACATACGAGCTATACCAGACCGGTAAAATTGTCTGGTTCCTAATGTTCTACGACTGTACAATTGTACAATTAAAAATTCCGCTTACCCTTCATCGCCTTGCCGCGAAGCTTCGACTCTTCGAGCAGCAAGTTCTCGAACTCGTTCTGCAACGCAATCGCCGCGGCATGAGCAGAGTTGTGCTTACACAGGGGAGTCAGAAGCTTGCCGAGCACGTCGTCCATGCTCTCCTGTTTGATTCGAATGCGCCTGGACTCGAGCATCCGAACGAACTCGATCTCAGCTGGGGTCAGGAAGATCGTCGCCGATCCGGAGGAACCGGCTCGCGCAGTTCTGCCGATTCTGTGCACGTAATCCTTTGCTGAAATCGGCCCGGTATACTGCACCACGGTGTCCACCCTCGGCAGGTCCAATCCCCGAGCTGCTACATCCTGAGGAGACAGAAACAAACGCATGTCGTCAGCTAATCAACTCGAATACAATAATTAATTTCCAGGCTTAAGATAATCTGCCCAGACTTATTTTTAAGGGTGAAACCCATTTAGCTGGTCCACCCTGTGTTACAGTAAATATGAACTTCTGAATTTCGAATGATCGACGAGTCAATGTGTTAAGGATAAAAAAATAATGGCGACTTTTTGGCAACAATTAAGACAATTCGTAATGGAGGATAAACTTCTACGATTTTGCACCGCGTCTAGGCCAATTCTCCGGCTGCCAACGATAGTCAAACCGATTCTGATAGCGTTATTGAGTAGCGCTGGCAAGCTGGAGTATAGCGCGCGCGATCAAGCCAGGTACAAATGTCTTACAAACCGCGTCGATTTCTCGTTTTGTACAAAGGTGAACGCGCGCGGCTGGCAGCGGGCGCCCGCTGCGGGACCCCAACGGCGAACGTTTGAGCACGGCCCTGATTTCCTTGCGTTCGGTTAACCAATGATTTACCGAACCGAGCACACATCGAGGTTCTGCTTGACGGCCCTGGAGACTAATCCCGGACCACCAGTGGGGGGCGGGCGTTCTGGCCCCGAAAATTCTTTCGCGGCACGATACGGACGCGTCTCGACTTCTATCTTTCCTTTCTCGACGACTTTTTTTTACCCTTTCTTCTCTTTTTTATTGAATTAATTCGACGCCGGTCTACGACGCCGGCGACTCAGGCGCCGGGGTGAAGGATCCGTAGACCACAAAAATAAAGATCGATGCATTCTTCTGCACAATACTCCTGGCAGCGTCGTGATTGTTGCAACAAAACTTTCATGTTTTTAATTATTATCCTTCGAGGAAACACTCGCGAGCGTGTCGGTGACATTTCGCTGATTAGAATGAGACCAAACGTGACGCAGTTCGAAGAATCAAATTTTTATCTGACCCCTGTTTGTTGCAATTGATGAACAAAATTTTATTTTGCATGAAGATCCGCAGCCTAATTTATATACGGTAGAAAGTATTTGCCAAAGTGTTCATTGATAGTAGACGGTAATAATTTTCAAAAACTGTACTGTGAATTTGCAGTAAATGTACAGAAAATCGTCCCGCGTTATTGAGACCGTTTCGATGTTCGATGTTTCTCGGACTGGTTTAAGATCGAGTTCGTGATCGGGATAATTGATCGTGGAACGGGAGTAGGCTCGATTAGGATTTACCGAAAAAGATAGCTCGATAATGCGAGCCGGTCGGGGCAACGCCTACGTGTGCTTCGCATGGAACAAGCATCGCAGTTGCCACCGGCGCGATATAATGTAACGAAAACAGGGACGAGGAGCGATCGATGGCAGCGATTAAGACAAACGATCGTTTAGGGGAGAGAGGCCGCGATCGTGGCCCGTAGGATCGAGAACGGATCGTCCGCTCAAAACATCTCACTCGGGCCATAGATCACCCCGTGGATCCGGATCCACCACCGCTGAGAGCCGCGGAACATTCCATCCGCGGGGGCTCTCGTGAGTTTTCAACGTGGAAATTAATAACGCTGCCATAGAATCCTCCGTGCAAGTGACGCCGGTGAAATGTGGCCGTCTGCCATCGTTTGTTCATGCTCCGGGCCCGAAAGACCATCCAAAATTTCGCCGGAAAGTCAGCTTGCGAAACTGTTCGATCGACGGTCTGACTAACTTTGGAGAAAGTCTCCCGGAGAAAGGAGGGAAACCTAGGAAACAAGATTGATATCACGGACAAATAATAACCATAAAAGCAGCAGGGTTAGTAATAACAATAACAAAACTAACAATAAGACTCGCTATTGTTTTAAATTGTACAAAATCGTTTCTGTTATAAATGTATAAAATCTGAAAATCCTGTCGAAACGTAAGAGCGAAGATTGCAACAATATTCTCGAATAGGTTGGTACGTTTTAATTCGTGCGAGCAGGTAGGTCCGACTAAAAACTCGAAATTTGATTTTTATCTCCAAACCTCGTTGATTCGTGGGTCGTTCGGGACGCGCGTTCGCGTGTCCTTTAATCCGTCCATTCAGAAAACAGGTTGGCAATTAAACGTGCATCGGAAGAACAGGAACACCGACGGCGAGTCGCAACGAAACACGCGTCAGATCGACGGCGCCGCTCGCCTGATTAAAACGAATTAATCCTCCCCGCGAGCAAAGGTGTCACTCGTTGCGTGTCTCAGGGTATGAATTTTCGACTGGAACCTGGACTGTTAGCATTATCCTGTGGCTGAGCTGGCATGCGAGCCTCGCGTTAACCGACCGGGAAGCGATAATGTTAATAACAATCGGTTTAATCATCGCTATTATTGAATCCCTCGAGACCGCTATCTCCCGACGAGATCGATTGCTTGTCCCGGTAGCTACAGGCAATCTATTGGGATTAGATCTCCGAGAATTGAATACGATTAAACTTGCAATTGTTGTAAAATTGTTGTTTGTGTGCCGATGTAAAGAAGTTAAGTTGTTTATTCTACTATGGACGTATTGGCAAGAGCGTTGATCACGAGGGATCGCAAGGTTTCTAGCGGCGCGGCGTTCGATCTTTTCCAAGGTAATTAGCAAACGAAAGAGAGCGGTTCGGTAATTGCACGGTGCAGGATGCGTCCCGGTTTCATACGGACGTGCACCAAAATTAGAGTGCGCGCGTATCGCGAGCATAGTTGCGATGCCAGAGGCGTACTCCCTCGGCGGGATTCCTCCTGTGTTGGTAGCGGTATCGTTATTGTTAAGCATTCGCTATTTTACAAGTAGAAAACAATTAAAGAAGGGGCCGGCGCATAACGGGCGAGCAATCATAATTATACTCGTTACGAAGGCCTCATACGCGCGCGCATAATTTTTAACCTCCGGACGCAGCGTGGGTCCAGAGATATTAAATTCCGCCCTGAAAGAATAAGCCACGGGGTAATTTACTGCTCAGGGAGTGCCGTCGGCTATACCCCGGCTTTTCTTCTGTTCTTTCGTTCTCTTTGGCCCCGGCCCCCGCCATACTAATTCCCCGGCCCGTGGAGTGAGAACAGTGTCATTGCTTTCATGCGACGTTACGCGAAACAATCGCAAAATTGTGCATCGTGGATACATGTATGTACAAGGTGGTCAGTAACTGGTAGTACAACCGGAAACTTTGTTTGAAAATTCGGTGAACACACTACCGGTTCTACTTCTTACGAGACCTTCAGGACCTTCAAAGTTATTCTATATTTTTACTTTTTTATCACCAGTTGCTGACCACCCTGTACATTACGCACACGAAAAACTCACCGTGCACAGGAGGACGCCGCTTCTTGCCTCTCGAAACGTTTTGAACGTGTCCGTGCGCTCCTTCTGCGTCATGCTGCCGTGCAGCCTGAAGAACTCCACGTCCACCAGAGGGTCCGAGTCCTCGTCCTCGTCGTCGACCGGTTTGCCCAGCACCGACGACAGAATTTCCGTGTGATAATCGACCATGTCCTGGGTGGCCATGAAGACCAGCACTTTGTGCTGCCCGTGACTCTATACAAAACGCAAACGCCGTTTAATTTCCTATAGAAAGATAGTTACTGTCTTTAGAAGTCTCAGAAGTCTTTAAAGGTCTCTGGAGTCGAAAGGTAACGATCGTTAAATATACAACTGCTTTAGGATTAAGAACTGAAACGGGAAGACCTACCTGACATTTTCCAGCGATGTAAGCGCTTAGGGTGACCATCCGCAGCTTAGGTGGAGTGACGATGTAAGTTTGCATCATGCTTTGAGGTACCACCAAGTCCTCGTTGACATCGCTGATCTTGTCACCAGTCAGCTTCAAATTGTCCTTCGCAGCGTCCACGAAGATTGGCCGCTCCATCGCGAGACCAGCTAGCTTTTCTACAGCTTGAGTCAACGTAGCAGAAAGCAGGATCGTTTGCCTCCGAGACTGATCATTAACAGTCCCTTCATCCTCATCCTCATCATTTTCCTCTGTCGTTGTAATTTTCTTTGTATCGGGCTTTTTAGATTTGACGAACGGCTCGTCGTCATCGGAACCGTCTTCGCTACTAGAGTGATACTCTTGTTGTCGATTTGCAACTTTGTTAGCGTTGTCTTCAGACTCGGAAACGTTCTGCATTTTTTGGGACTTATCTGGCTCCTGATCTAGAGCTTCGACCTCGTCTTCCGTGAATACTTTCTTCACGTTCTGTCGGAGCATCTTCATCGCGTCGTAATCTGTGTTCTCGCTCGGCGTGGACACCTTCAGAGCACTTACTATTCTGAAAGAAGAGTTAGTCCCACCTATTGTAACTTTTTCAAGCCATTAAGAACGAACATTTAAATAGGTAAATCATCTTATGAGTAGTCTCAAATTTTAGTGTATCAATTACAACACACAGGAGTTATGTAAACATTTATTTCCCTGTTTAATATGTTGAAAATAATATTGACATTCTTGAAATCCTTGAATTTGTTCACTATTTTAAATTGCACCTACTCATTTCTGTCATAAATGTACAAAATCTACAGTCTACTTGTGATATACATTGTCAGAACACGTACCCTGAAATATCTTTCTCATAGCCCATGTCGAACATCCTATCAGCCTCGTCCAAAATGAAATACTTGACGTCCCCCAACTTCAGGGCTTCAGTTCTCTGAATATGGTCCAACAATCTGCCAGGTGTACCTACCAAGATATTACATCCCTTCCTCAATCTAGCTTTCTCTGCTTTCCTCTTTTCACCCCCTGCCAAGTATCCTGGCACGATCCATGTAAACGGCTAGAATTGTACGAAAAATGATTGAACTATCATTCTATGAAAATATAAGGAACCAACCTAATACATCTCTCATGCATTAAGTTTCCTGTTACACTCACTTTTATCAATTTCAAGAAGCATTCGTACGTCTGCAGAGCCAGTTCCCTGGTTGGCACAACTATGAGAGCTTTCAAGCCACTATTCCTATTCAACTTGGGCCTGATCTTGTGCAAGAACTCTACTATAGGTAAAGCATACGCTAAAGTCTTCCCAGACCCTGTCTGAGATCTGATGAGAACATCTTTCCCAGAGAGTATCCGAGGTATTGCTTTTTGCTGTACTATTGTCATCTCTGTGATGCTCATATTTTGCTCCAAATTGGAAATAGCAAAGGGATGCACGTTTAGGTCAGCGAATGTTGTTCCTGTGAAGACTGGCTCGTTTATCGGCTTCACTAGTCTTTGACCAATGTTCGGTATCTCTGGATTGTGACCAAAGAGAGAAGATATCTTCCCTGTGGATTTGTGAGAAGCATTTGCTCCTTTCCCATGTGTATGAGATATATCTGTAAATGTGTCTGAACGTTTCTTTTTCGTTTTCTTTTCTTTGTCTATTGTGGATGATGATTTTTTTGGTCCAACAAGCTTCTTTTTCGTTTTACTGCCTATTTTTTCTGACACAGATGAAGACTCTTTGGGTTCTTCTAATTTAGGCTTCTTCTTCGGTACTGCATCTTCATTTGCATCCACTTTTTTCAATGATCCCAATAAATTTAAATCAGTGCTCTTAGAGTCTTGTTTTTTGGAAAATATGCTAGAGAGAGTCTTCTTCGAGTTTGTGTCTTCAATAGGCCTTTTCCTTGCTAATATTGTCGTACCAAAGTTCTCTTTTGTTACTTTAGTGAAGGATATTACAGGTGGTTTGTAGGTCTCTCTGTCTTTATTAGACGATGACTTATTTGCTTCTTTATCCTTGTTATCTACATTTAAAGGTGCTTTATCTACTTTCTGGCTAGACTTTTTCTGTTCAACTTCCCTAGGTGATAAATTAAATGTTACCTTCTTCTTAATCTTACTCCCTTTCAAAGGCTGGCTAGCATTTCCTTTCAACTTTTTAGCAACAATGGCAGACAGAGACTTTTGTTTAATCCGTTTCTTTGGACCAACAGATACTGTGTTCCCAGATTTTGGTTTTACTTGAATGTTGCTAATAATTCTGACTTTCTGTGTCTTATTCTTTTGCGCTCTCATTAAACTGATAATCGAGTCATCGTTACTTGCCTTGCTCTGCATAAAAGGGCCAAGAAAGATGGGACTTTTAATTATGCCACGTGTTAGCTTACAAAGTAGAAAACATAGAAGAAATATAAAACCTAATACTACAAGTCTACTCAACAAAGAAGTTCAGCAGCTCGATCAACACAAGATTACGCGAAGAACTTACAAAAATGATTCTATTTTGGAACTTACAACAATCAATATGAAAAATTATAGGAAAGACACAAATTCCACGATGAAACTAGTAAAATAGTTTGCTACCACTAAATGAATACTGCGATAGACATAACAACCAGATGCGCTACATTAAAATCAGCATGGGTGATAACATTTATTCATATCAAACGACACATGATTTTGTAAATATCAATAGGGAGGTAATTCTACACCTCAACCTGAAACCCTGAATGACTAATACATTAATTTACTCCATAATTTTCATAGACAAACACCGTTCCACATTGTCCTAACCCATGAAAACGTCACTTACCTTGTGAGCAGCAGGCTCAGCGGAGATATTCAAAGAAATGTCCATATCCTGCACAGTCATCCTTCACTCAATATTCCTCACGTTTCCCTGACGTCCTTTTTCGAAATCAAACCACCTGCAGCACAAAGATCTAGATCGAACAACAAGGATATCGAAGAAAACACGAGAACTAACCTACAAGCACATGTGTCACTCGCACGTTACCGCTGAACTGATTCAAACGTCACAGCGCGTGCGCGGCTCGTAGCGCGCTGGTTTCGAGGCTAAGATTAAAACCGCGTTGGTTTGTTTTTCTATTAACGACTGCAAAATGGCATAAACAGGCAGTTTTTATAAGGTTCGCTCAATGACAGAACACAGTTCTCTGTGTAGAGTACTTTTTTCAGTGATTACCGAACGATTAGCAGTGTATTATCGAATAGAGGTTAACGAAACGTGACGGAATCGAGCGCGGCCGCTACGTCGTCGATCGCGATCGATCAGCGCAATCGTCCGCGCACCTCAGCGATGTCCTAACCGGGATTTATCGCTATATCGAATAATCGGCGTCGATCGCCGAGCCGAACCGGTGCTCGATCCACGTGTTTACTCGCGGCGATGCGTGTTTACATTTTTTCACGAAGTATCGATGATCCGTCGATGATCTGCCGAGAATCCTGAGACGTCGACAAGCATTTTCCACTCGTGATCCATAGCGTTGGGACGAAATCAAGGCTAATCATGAGTAAACTCTGCTGCATCGGCTACTCCTTGGCGGCGAGGATCATCAGCACGTACACCATGGTGAGTGACATACCGATCGCATAATTGCCGTGTTCAACCGGTTCTCTTAAATCGATTTACTCTGCTAAATAATGGTCAATTATCTTCCTATTATACCATAGATACCAAGCAAAATTCGAAACGGATTCATTCTTTTGCTTGTTATGTGTTACGTCGATTGATTTTACTAACAATTCTATTGTGAATTGAAAAATTATATATTATATATTACATATAGTAACAGTCGAAGTATTTCGAAGAAATAAAATATGTCCTTTATTTTCATAATCACAGGCACACGTGGTGGATGAAATTTGGTTATACTTTTTGAAATTTTTCTAGTCGAGTACAATGAGAAAAGTATTGATAGCCAAAGTAGTGTATTATTCATTCTTCTTTGTGATGCAGATTTAAACCGGTTCGCTTGAACATCTCTGATTTATTCGCGAATGATAACGTGCTCACTTTGCTAAATCGTAGTCAATTATGTCGCTGGTACGTTGTACTCGAACTCTGTATAAGTTGCGCATATGCTTGTAACGATTTTCAGAAGAGTTTTCAAGCGTTTTCGTATTGAAGAGTTTGCCTTGATGATGTGATCGAAAATAACACTGTATCTGCCTGAGCGTATTTCGCAGTATTGAAAATGATTCACAGCTAAAGATCCTAGAGTATTAGTAATTACCAGAAGGATACATTGCACGATTTCTGGGAAGACAACTTCGATATAAAGTCAGCCAGAAATAAGTAAGAGAATAACTGTGTTTCCAGTCGACCTCGATCCTGATAATAAACGTGCTGATGAGCGACTATTTCTCAAGATTAACAGACAACAGTTTCTTCGATACGGTGGCAAATTGGGCTCTGCTGGGCTTGAATTGGATGCAGATACTGAGAAACTTGCACGTGGAAAGGAAAGGTGAGACCTCGAAGGAAAAAAAGCACTTATCTCGAGAATCGTGGTTTGAACTGTGTGATGGAATTTTGTATGGTGAAAGGCTCGTTACATTCGCTAATTAATGACTGAAATTTGCAGCGGAAACGGCAGTGGTGTTCCTACTTTTGTACGCGATCTCGTTCTTGCTGGTCAGCGTGTATCTCGCATTGGGATCGATCTCGGTGAGTATGTTACGGTAAATGTTTACGAGAACCTACCACCCTGTAATCTAAATGATTGTTTAATATATCATTTACGAAGATATTAGATACTAGCAGATTTTATACGCGTATCACGTGGTTACGTTTCACGCGAATGAAAAACGTGTAAAAAAAAAGTCTGTACAAAAAATATTTGTGAAAATAATTTCATTTAAATGAGATTCCACGTGGATGCGTTTTTTTTTTACGCGAATTAATAAAAACGCGTAAATAAAGTCTGCCTGTACAACTAATATTTGTGAAAATAATTCCATTTAAATGAGATTCCACGTGATTTCGTGTTTTTACGCGAATGAAAAACGATTAAATAGAGTCTGTCTGTATATCTAATATTTGTGTAAACATGTATCCCATTTAAATGAGATTGCTTGGCTGAACTAATGATGATTCCTTGAGTAAAACAGTCAAGTAAAAACCGGTTGAAAAATCATCGAGATCGGAGGACGAAGTGTCTTTGTACAACCAATCGTGTTATATTACAGTTCGATGGAAACACGTTCGAAAACGTTTAAGGTCGCGTCGTGAATGAAGAGATCTTCCTTATAATCGTAGAACAAAAGAGAGAAAGAGAAGGAGAATGATAAAGCTGGAGGGGGGAGGGGAAGGGAAGAGAGCGGCGTGTATCGAAAATGAATGAATTTGCTTCTTTATTCGCGGATCGTATTTTCGGCACGTAGCAGCCTTGCTTAAACTCGCTAACGATCTCGCTAACTTCCGTGTACGTTCGCAGAGGAGACCGAAGTGCGCCGTGCCTTGGATGTATTTGCAAATGATTAGCATAATAGATCAGTCTGTGGCGCTGACTATTCATCTGACGCACGGGTCCCAGTACGATGTTTACGATAAATCAGTATGGTACATTCCAGCGTCCAGCATCTATCTACGTAAGTACATTAGAATTACCTGGAACACAGGTGTACACAGGTGTATTACTGCGCGTCTCGGCACACCGCGATTGCGAGTCGATTGCCGGCCGTGATTTCGCAATCGAGACGTGCTCTCGAATTTGTAAAAAGCATCTACGGCAATTCCTAGCCGCGATAATTAGCGGGATATCGATTACACGAATCACAAACAGACCTAATAGCAACTTATCTCATCGTACAAAAATTTTCGCATCGATCCATTCGATTTTAGAAAAATACTTCACCGTGCAGCGTCAAAGCGTTTCCACATTGTCGATAAATGAACAACATGAAATAACAGTATTGTTAATCGATCATATGTATTCTCCCAACGTTTTACAAGCTGATGGACTTCTCTTTTGTAAAGACTGTGTTGGTTCTTCAAAAAAATAGACTTGAATCTTTCCTTTTGTCAGTGTTCAGCGCGTACATGTGGATGGTGGTGCAAGTGGCTCGAAAAGAGTGGTTGGACGATCGTCAGGGCGACAACGACATGGACATGATGGAAGCAACATCG
This sequence comes from Lasioglossum morio, assembly GCA_916610235.2. Classification (NCBI taxonomy): domain Eukaryota; kingdom Metazoa; phylum Arthropoda; class Insecta; order Hymenoptera; family Halictidae; genus Lasioglossum; species Lasioglossum morio. The sequence continues at coordinate 4,522,325 of OU744323.1, forward strand.
CCGACGGACATCAGCAACGAGCCGAAGACGCCGTCGTTCATCTCGCAGAACTTCGCGATGTTTTATTCGCCGCAGCCTTCGTCCATCCTACCGAAATAGTGAAACTGACAGAATTGCAACAGAACTGTTATCGCGAGAAGGCAAAAACGATTCGCACAGCTAATTGGATGCGCAAATCTCCGTTCGCGCGTGATGTCGACTCACTTGGAGTTTATCGTTAGCGTGTTTATTTATAGTATTGCCGACGGAACCCCCGTTGGACCGACGATGGACTGATTAAACGTTCGACGTTCTGTAGCTGGTCGAACCTCTATCGGAACCCTCCACGATCTCGGGAGAAGATTCGAACCTTAAATCCGCGTAATAACCATTGATCAACTCCGCGGGCTAATGGAACGTGCGCTGGAGAACGGTCGAACTGCCAGAACACGATGAATCCCGGCCCCGCAACGGGGAAAATGTATAATAACGCGGCCGGGTACTCGATAAATCAGCCCCGGGATGCGACTAATAGAGTGTATCAAATGCGACCACGGCGGAGCGTGGCTGCATAGAAAACATGAGGAATGGCCGCGTTTTACGTCGAAATACTTTTAAACTTCCGGGATTCGAATCGCGCGCAAGCATATTCCCTGGCGGGGGCGACGCCGTCTCCTCGATGGAGGTCGATTTGTCCGAAAATGCTCGCGAAAAGTTCCGCGAAACTCCCGAGAATAATGATCGAGCCCGCACAATGGCCCGATACCAGAAATCCGCCGTCGATTTATTTCGCGTGTTTGCCACGGGACCAGCAATATCGCGAACGCAACTTCCGGTACACGCGGATCTTAGAGTAGGGAAGACCTATTTTTGCAATTTTTTTTTTCTTGAAGAATCAAGGTGGAGGCAAATTTGGAAGGTAGTCGTTATTGTATTAATCATTGAGCAATGTCTGTATATTTTACGTTTTTTTTTTCTTGGAGGCGTGCTGGTGCTAATTACGATCTCAAAGCTCGAGTTGGAGAGGAACACTAAATACTGTCAGTTTCTATACAACGTTTACTAGAATGTGGTCCTTGTTGTACAAGTATGAACCATGCATTTTTCTTTTTCTTCGTTTTTACAAAACAGCTCGATAAAAAAGTTCTATTAACTTCAACTTGTTCTAAGAAAAGATTGCAAAAGATTCCTATTGATGTAGCACCCTTCTTTTAGGGCTGTTTAAATATTGTAGGCAATTATAACGTTCGTTGCAACTCGATCGTTCGTCGTGTCATTAAATGACGATCCTCGCTTGCGAGTTGTACGATTAAACGATGTGTGTGTATATATGTGCGCGCGTGTGTGTGTGTGTGTCCCTGTTGCCGTTCGGACGAGATGCGAATGGACCCAAAAAGTATTTGAATATTACTATTAACGAACCGATCACAGTTTAAACAAATGGAGAATTGCTGGCGATGGAAAAATTTAGTGTTCAAGTATTTTCTGGATGTGAATACAGATCGGTAGAGAAGTGTGAAAGGTCGGCAGTGTCTGCCAGGCAGCAGATAGACGGGAACGTGTACAAATTTGACGCTCGCAGGAAAGTTTCCGTAAGCTCTCCGCTGAACGATACGGCTGTGAACATGAAGGACAGAACACGGTGGGGTTCGCGACGTGGTTGGTTGCCGGTGCTTTTAAAAAGAACTGAGCGAGCCAATTTGTAGGCTGTCGCAAACTTTTAAAACACTAGTTGGCAGCCGCCCCGCCCCTCTCGACGCTCGTCCAACCATCCTGAAGGATTCCAACCTTCGTAGCCGAACGTCTCTCTCTCCTTCTGGAGGTTGGAGCACCAGTCGACGGAGACGACGGAAACTCACCCCACCGTGTCGCGGGAGCCGATGGATTGTAAAATAAAACTAACTTGGCTCTTTCGTGGCTCGGGAACGGAGTACCGGCGAAATCTTATTCCCTCGGGTCTCTTTTATTTTCGCGTACCCCTTTTTTCCTGGCCGCAATCACGAAAAAGCGGACAGTCACCGGGGAAAGAGGCAAGCTCGAGAAATTTGTACTCAAAAAAAAAAAAATCATAGACGAGACTGTTCATCGAACGCGTGAGTTTTTTTGTAATTGTTCTTTGAGCTCAACCAACGAATATACTCTTCATTCACCGGCGCGATTTCGAGGAAGAGACATTAGAGACGAAGAGGGAAGTTTTCGTTACGAGAAACTCGTATTTGAAAATTTGTAGTCGGTACTGTTACATCATCGAACTTGTAAGTTTTATAATTATTTCTCGAATAAAAAGCTCAAGCCCATGTAACGAACACTCTTGATTTTCGACACGTGCGAGAAGGAGACGGAAAAGAGTTTTGCATTCGAGAGATTCATTTTCGAAGATTGTAATAGAGACTGTTACGCCTGCCGAACGAAACTCCACTGGAATGCAGAGCTATTCAGGATTTTTCCTCGATGGCTAAACTAGTTTTACGTGTATCCGCCGGCTAAGGAGAACCGTGGCCGCACGCATGGCCCACATAAAACGTAGCGTGGCGTAATTAATCTTCCTGTATGACACTTTGGCTGGTTACAGGGCAGAGCTTGCCAGGAGCCAGAACACAACATCCCACTTAAGCCTGACGCCCAGAAAACAATTAATACGAAATTGATTAATAATTATTGCGCCCCAATTTCCGTGCCCCCCGCTCGTGCTAGTCACGGGACCGTGAAAAAAGAAATTCCCTCGGCGTCGTCAGATTTCTCGATACCTCCACGAAATCATGTTACGATCGATAGTGGATGTTCGACAAAAAAAAAAGAAACAGTGGAATTATCGAACGTAATGACATTGATTATATCGGAGAGGTATTTAATTAGCGATCGCCAAGTTTTGAAAACTAGATTAGATTTGATTTCTTATCGGCGCTACGGTTCGATCATATGCTACAACAAACTATATAATTTTTATGCTTATTCCTCAGTGATACACATCGGAGGTTTTCACTATAATGTGAACCAATTTGATGCTAGTATCCTGTTGCAAACAGTTAGCGGGTTATTTCTAACTAATGTGATGTCACCCATAAAAGGAAAGGAACGTTTCGTCCTATTGATTATATCGAACATTTTCAAATGGCGCAATTATTTGGGGTCCATCCTTTTGGGAGACGTTTCGCGTTTCTTCGGTCGCCGCTGTAAAAGGATAGTCGATTTGCCATTTACTTTTCCAGACAGATTTTATTGATCTGACCGGCGAGGGACAGAGAGGGGAACACACGGCGGAACTGAACGCCCCATAAAGCTAACCAATGCTAATACTTCGCATCTCCGCAATGGCGTCCTCTCGCGAACGCCTGGCCCCACGGACCGTCCGCGACGAGGGAAATACGTCGCGACGCCACTGTCCTGGACCGGAATCGGCAATAAACGCGTAACCGAGCCTAATTCGTGATGTTGGCTCAGTCATTGTGGCCCATTGTGAATACACTTCCCCTGTTAACCGGGGGCCGGGAGCACAATGCCGGGGTTATCGCAGGAAACTGCCAGTAACGACTCGAAGAGGCGCATACTCTTCCGAATACGCTCGATTCGTTTATCCCCCGTTGTTCCTCCGATCGCATACTCGCTCAATACTTTCCTATCGTGCAGGCTGAACCTAGGATCGATTAATTTCTCTGGCTTTATACTTCCATTCTTCCGTATATGGGTCAGAACGATCCTGAAGGGTTGAATTCTTAAGCGTATCAAATCTTTTTTCTAGTGAAATGGTCACACAGTTTGGGGTTAAAGAAAACAACGATTTAAAATATACAAATGTTCTCCAAGGCTATATTCCACAATTTGCTTTAACGTCGTTCTTTCGTTGAAAACAAATGGCCAAAGCACTCGAGTTGCCCGAACCACCAAAAGTTAGCAAGTCACGCCACAACGTGTACAACGGGGACGAGTTCTACTAGTCAAATTAATCTGTAACGCCCTTTTCAGACTCGTGAAGTAGATCGCTTATCGTCGCGTTCAATCCTTCCCTTATTGATATTTGACGTTAGTACATCTTTTAGAGTTGTTTGAATCTGAAAAGGACTTTTCCCCCAGCGCGGCTCGTGAATAAAAATCCGAAACACGGTCCGATGACCGAGGGGCGGCATCAAACAAGAAAAATCGCATTACTTTCGAGTTGCTCCTTCGGAATGGGGGTGGCACGTGTTCCCGGGTTTTTTTTTCTCCCCGGTCATTCTAAGGAGAGACGGATGGACGAAGGAAGTCAATTTGTGAACGGGACACAATGGCTGCGTTTAATACTACATTAAACACGATGCCGGCCGATCGACCCGGTGACCACCGTGACAAAGTCTCCCCGGACAAATGCGACTGGACCTCCGTACCAACGATCGCAGGGATGGAAAATGTCTACGCACGTGCGTCGCATTTCCTCGAGCCTGTAAACAACCCCTCCACGATCCCTCGGTATATTCGTCGCGGGTGTACAGGTTTCGATTTCGTCGGGAGAAGCACTGTTGAAATCAATTTGAAAAGCGCATGATTGATGCACGCGGACCGAGACGGGATCGGGAGCAGAGTTTCACTTCGCCGTCATTACGGGCCCGCGATATTTCATGTCAAATTGTATCGCCTAGCGTTCAGCTAGATTAGGCCTATCGTTATGTATCAAAAGGAACGAGTGGAAACGAGAGCTCCTTTCGATCGACTTCCGGGCGTCACGATCGTTCGCCAGACGATCGAGCTTCGGCTCGTTAGCGGGCCGCGTAATTGATTTAATCGGTAATTGAACGGTCTTTGTAGAAAGGGGCAAATTTTTTGGCTGGAACACGTTTTCGAGCCACCAGTGATTTATTCTTCATCGCTAAACGTGATTAAGAACGCCGTAAATCAAACTCATCGCGAAACTCTTTCGGGACGGGCTTCGAGAAGCATCAACGGTTTGAACGAAGATTTGTTCAAATATAGAGGAAATAGTTTCCTCAATTCTGGAAGAAGGTAAAGACATTAGTCCAGGATCCACCGACCATTTTTACAAGTTATGTTACAAATAGAAAAACGAAAATTATACAATTCTTGTCGGACTAGTGATACATACATGTTTTCTTGTAGGACATTGTTTCATTTGGACAGAGAACATACTAACCTATTATGTAATATTTTTGTCCTATAGTTAGTAATAAGAAAACTGGTTTTGCGGTATTAACAATTTGTGAGTGTAGGACCGGGATAACGTACCACGCAATTTGTAGGACAGTGTGGCTGTTAAATTATATAAATATTAACTAAGCACCAGTAAAAAAATCAGCTGGTTAGTAATCATTTTTGATGACCTCGTTATCGATACATGTTGGAAGGAGAGGACTCGTTGATCAAACCATACATTTTGTAGGACAAATATTTTTTCGAATAATTTCGATAATTATCTTGAGATTGAACAAAAGAAACCCAGTTAGTAATAAATTTTGGAGAATCGCCAAATCGACATATTTTATCCCTGCTACCCCTGTTAGCTACCACAATCGAGGTACCACAAGAGAAAAAGTTGTGCGTCTCATCAAAATGAAGCTACTCACGGAATATTAGCTTGATAGTAATAACTTGTAAAAATGCTCGGTGGATCCTGGACTACATATGTTGGTGAGATCAAATTGTCGCATTGAAAAACATTCTTTTCGCGGCTGTTGCCATCTTGCGAGTGTCCCGAGATAATTGACATCGTTACCGGAGCAGCGTGTAGGATCGATGTCGAATCGAGGGAACGTAAACGTGAAATGTGAACGCAAACGCGAACCGGTGTGGTGTGCCGGTTATCTATTCGGTCGATTCAAAGTGGCGGAAGCGAGAGCGAGTGCGGGGGTGGGCGGAAGGAGCCGGTTTTTCGAGAATGGCTGCCGTAGGTGTCGAAGGGACACGGGGCTCGAACGAGGCCGCAATTAGGCGGTCCCGGGGTCGACGAGGCACCGACGAGGTCGGGCATTATGCAAAGCAGATTTTAAATTTAGATGTGGCCCACCGTGCCCACACGGCTCTGCGCCCTTGTGGCACAGAGCTCTTCGACTACTTTGCAGTTTCGACTACAGAAGTAGGCATGGTCACACGGACGGCTGAAGACACGCGAGGGGAGAGCTTCCAGAGTGAAAGAGAGATACAGATAGGGAAAAGGAGAGCAAGACAGAGAGGGTTAGGGGGAGAGAAAGAGGGGGGCGGGCGAGCGAGAGAGCGTGGGTCGCGCCGTGCTCGACAAATTAGCGCGTTTTAAATCCAATCCGAGGCGAAGGGGAGGGAATCGTCGGGGCGGATAGCAGAACGAGGGATACTCGTCGGGCTGTTTTGCATTTCTGGCTCGCGAGCGCGCGGGCGCCCAACATTTGAGGTGTAAAATATTAAATCCGGCCGCCTCCGCCATATCGCCTACGTCCTCGAAAAGAGGTGGAGGCGGCGGAATGGAAACGGTGCTTGGTTGACACGAGGGGGGACGGGGGTGCGAGACGAGGAGGTGCGAAGAGGGCTGTGTGAGATGGGGTCCGTTTGCTAGATGGCTGCCGGGTACAAGGGGGGGCGGTTGAATACGCGCCTCGCCAGCAGGAGAGGGCGGCTGGTGCTGCGGCGCGCACTCAGCGAGTTTACATTTAAATGTAAAAGTGCCGAGTGCTGCTACGCGAAAGCTGCTGTTTTGCATTCGAAAGCTCATGATTGCCTCTGAGCTTTGCTTTTGACGTCGGGCGTTTCTCGCTGTCGGCAGAGGACGATGCTCGTTCGCCCGCTTGCTCTCGTTCGCTCGTTCCCCGGATCCGCGGGAACCATCGTTTCGGACGAGCGGAAAGGAACACCGGGAAAAATTTCGCGCAAACGGAATCGACGATTATCTCGTGACCGGGTCTCGTGATCGTTGACGGCGACGCGCGACGTCCTGAACGAGACTGATGTCTTTATAATATTAACAGGATAGAATTTAGTCAGATTCTACTCGAATAAATACGAAAAACTTGAAGCAATTCGGACAGGTTCTACATAATCCGGCAACATTTTCGGGTTTTTGCGAGCATGCACGGTTCGCTGAACGTCGGGATACTTTTTCGAAGCAGTGGCCACACGCGCATGCAGGATTTATTTCCGGTGTCTAATCAATTCTGGGAAAACGGAACACGTCAGAGACGGGCTCGGCTCGGCCCGCTGTTATTCTTCTAATATGTATGTTTCTTATGAGCGCCGGTAAAAGGGCTCCGTGCAATTTCCTATGATAGATCGAGTCCCGCGGACAAGTTCCATTACGGCCAGCCTCTGAATTATTGAGCTGGCAATTCCCCGGCGACACGCGGGACGCCCCGCGTACCAGTGTCAACGGGCTCGTTAAGCCTCCAAATCAGGTGAACTAACGCGTTAACAACTGTTCTCCCTGGATTCCTCGAAGAATTCGCACATTTTTCGCACTGCAACATTTTTTCGTTGCTCATCTTCATTGGTAAAAGATCGTATGAATTACAGCGTATCTCCTTTCTGAATATTACGTTGTGTACTATGACTTTATACGATAAAGCGTATAATATTAACCATCTTTACTTCATTAAGATCAATGAATAAGAACTTTTTATTTAAATTCTATTCATTGCATTTAATACAGAACATTTTCATTTTCCCATAAAGATCAGCGGTTTGTTAATCATTCAATAAAATTGTCTACAGCGACAGACTTTTCCAGCAAAATCTAGAGTTCGTCCACAGAGTCGTTTGCCGATCTTATCGCAGTATCCGAAATATTTAAAACCATCAAAGTGTAAGGTTACACGGTGCATATCTGTTCCTGCCAATAAGTGTCGCGGTGCCAGGGTACAGCATTTGCATTATGATAGATCGGAAAACAGAGGCGAGCCGATAAAACGTGGGGCCGTTAGTAATCCCTTGAAACAGGACCTGTTACTGCAAACTGCGGTATCTGGCCGCGGGATCATCACCGCCAAGAGAGAGAGATGGAGAGAGATAGAGACGTAGATCTTTATCAGAAGTGGCCCTTCTGGTCCATATGCTGGGTTAATAAGAGCCCTAATAACGGGTGCCACCCCATCAGGCAGCTAGGGGGCTGTCACTAAATATTTTTCTTGCCGAACGGTTGCTCTGGGAATTCGGCCGTGGCGCAGCTTTGATACGCGGATACATATGTCGCGGACGGGTGACGTATTTCTGGGAAGCATCGATCCATCTCCTCATCCCCTGTCTCTCTCTTTCTCGCGAAATTTCATCTAGACGCGGCGATTTTCCTCTGGCACCCCTTTCCAGGGGGTGACTCGGATAATCGATGGCAAATAAACGTGTCTCCTCCGTCTAACGGCCGTGTTCTTCCTCCCACGCACACTCTTCTACCACTCTTCTGGTTTCCGTGACTCGGCTGCTTTAGCCCAGAAACATCTCAATTCCCGGAGACAAGGAGTACAGGTCTCCGGTTTCGAAGTTGGGCAAATGTTTTTTTATTAATTCGGCCCGCTTGAAATGCAAATGGGCCAATCACGCGTCCGGAAGGCTGGAGCGACCGGCGCTTACTCGAGTAATTTATTCGTAAGGGCGTTAAAGTTTCATAAGTCGTGCACATAAAATGCACTCGAGTTCTTCCACCCCTTCGACTCGGCTTTCTCTCTCTCTCTCTCTTTCTCTCCATCGCAACAACCCCCGTATATTCCTCGTTTCCCGAGCTATCCTGGCGCGGCAGAAAATTATGCAGATGGCGGAGAAAAGCTTTGATAAACACGACAGTCTCTGATCGTTATGCAGATCCGCGCCACTGTAAAATGGCGGCAATCTCTCCCTCTCACTCGACCATCCGCCCCCGGCTGCCTCTCTCTCTCTCTATCTCTCTCTCTCTCCCTCTTTCTACTGCTCTCCCTCCGATCCTCTCTCTGCGTGTAGCTGGACCCAGGGGTGTTTCAGCTTCTCACCCTCTTCCCACCACACCGTCTCCTACACCCCTACTCGCCCTCTTTCTCCTCTTTCGCCACCCTCGCCGAGCCACCCTTCCGCTTTCCGTTCGGCTCCTCCGCCTCCTCCGCCTCGCTCCTGATTTTCACACCCCGGCCACGCCGTTACCAGCCCAAGTCGAGGGTGGAAATACGCACCCTCGGCGTCTGCGCCGGCGTCTATATATACGTACACGTACCTATATACGTGTAGACCAACTGCAATTTCATTGGAAGATCGCCGAGCGCCGACACTCGAAGACACAACCAGCCCGACCTCGCTCCCGCACGATCCAGCCGACATCCACTCCTGTTTTCGTAGCTTCGGGAGACCAACGCCAGCCCAGTCAGTCAGACACCAGAAAATACTTTACACTGCACGTACTTTAACTACCACCCCGTTCCTGACACCGCACCGACTCCAAAATGGTCGCATCCTCGCGGCACTGTTTACGCACGCAGGTCGTTGAACGATGAATGCATTTCTGCGAACGGATTATTGCTTATTCCGAGCTGTTGGGCTTCCACGTTTGCATAGAATGATAGAGGATTGTTCAATCCTGTGTGAGAGTAAACGAGAATTCATTTGTTACCATTTTCTGACATCTGTTTCTTGCAATCGATGCGCACAATTTTTATTTTGCGTGAAGATCTACGGGGAGTGAAGTTATAGAAATATTTTATACTCGTTTATTCAAGTACATGTTACCATAAAAATTTTATGAAATCTGAATAAATTCGAGCCGGTTATTATTATAAAGAAATATACATCAGGCTTCTTTAACCCTTAGCACTCGAGTTAGCACTAAAAATTGCTGTACTATTATTTAAATAATTGTTTACACTATCAGATATCTCGGTATCTAACCAATTACTACACATTTAAGTATTGTATGAGGTATTATATCAATTTCATATTTATCAAATTTAAAAAATCATAGAGAATGGAAATATTGTAGGTTAGAAGAAACGTTTAATTTTCGAGTTAAAATAGCTCCGAGTGCAAAGGGTTAAGGCTCGGTAGTTCTAATGTTATTAACGTTCGGTACACAATATTGTTCTGCTCTAGTCCCTTGTTGCATACATTTTTTACAAAACCATAGTTTCCGGCCAGTCAGTTCCCAGACGACGGCGCGTCGCCCCTGTCCGTCGACCTTATCGTTTAATATTTAACCACAGTTCTTAACGTAATGACGATCCGTCGAATGTTTCATTACCCGTCAGCGAACCCGCTGACGTCATCGAGCGGAATCAAAAGCGAGAGGCCGGTGGCGCAACGTAATTATCTCGAAACAGGGGTCTAGGTGTCGAGGCCACCCTCCGTAACGGGCCTCGGGAATTCGTTTTGCCGTGCGTTTAAAATTTTCATCGGTCCTCTAATTTCCTCTCGCCCCGGGACCCAATCTCCTCCGATGAGTCGCCGCCGATTTTTCCGAGGCTCGCGAGTCGCCAGTATCGTTGCTTCTCGGCTCGTTAACGCTCGTCTATTTTCTTGATTTTTTATTTCTCTCTTCTTGCATTTTCTTTTTCTTTTCTTTTTGGTGTACTCGAGCCGCTCGTGCATCGCCTGCCTCCTCAGGCGATGTTTTATTCATGCGCATCGGGCATCGAAAGTGTTGCCCAGGCCCGAGCCCGGCCCGAGCGGAGAGTCGAGCGCGTTTAAGCGCGCAAACCGCCTTTCCTTGGGACCATAGAATACTTTAACGCCTCGACTAATTGGCCGGATACGTGCCCTGCGAATGAAAGTTCCGCCGACCGGCCGACTACGTCCTTTCGCCATTTTTGCGCTCGTTTTCGATGAATCGCGATGATGATCTATGGTCGCCAGCCACGGAACACGTGTTTGCTGTGCTTCGAAATAATCTGATTCTATACTTTTCATGGGGAATTACATGTACAGTCATTTCTGGAGCGAAATGTTACTTCTATTGTGTATATTCACTATTAATCCGTATCGGTGAACCAAAACAAAACTAACAGTGAAACTTTTATCAACACATTCGTCATTGTTCTCTGATTAAAACGATACCAGACACAAATCTGTTGGTAAACGTTCTATAAAAAAAATAATTATAAACTAAAAGAGTCTGTCAATGAATTTATATTATCCGAAGAAAATATGATTTGTTATAGACATAAAAACCAGGGTGAAAGATTATTTAACCCTTAGCACTCGGCTGTCCCTTCTGAGGCACCACTAAAAATTGCTGTACCATTCTTCAAAAGATTGTTTACATTATTAAATATACCGGTATCTAATCAATTACTAAACATTTAGGTACTGTATAAGGTAATGTACCAATTTCATATTCATAAAATTGCAAAAATCATAAGGTATGGAAATATTCTAGATCGGAAGAAATGTTTAATTTTCCAGTTAAAATAGCTCCGAGTGCAAAGGGTTAATAATTTTTTGACCGTGACAAAAGCGCGATTCGTCCAGAAAAGGTGAAATCGTTTAACAGAACTGTTACCAACATCCAGCGATCGAGGCGGTATCGATTTTCGGCAAGCCCGTGGAAGCCTGTAAAAATGGAAGAGCTGCAGTTTTTCGCTGGCAGCTTGTTTCACTTTCTCGCTATGCATAATGCATGAGAGAATTTAAAACTCTGCTCGTGCCCCGACAAATCGTCGCCCGGGCGATAATCGTTCTCCGACTGTCTCTATCCGGGCGATCTCTCCGAACGGATTATAGATCCAAGATGGCGTCGTCGACGGACGATCGATAGGATTACCGAACCGGGTAACGTCGCCGATGAAACGATATACAATCCTCGGCGCGGCGTCGGCGTTCGAGGCGGATCTCTTCGATTAAAAGGATAGTCGTAGAAGTTTATTAAGAGGAGTCGAGAGGAAACGATCGTCCCGACCGATTGGTCGGCATATCACGAATGCTCGGGGCGTGGTTCGGTTACGGGCTCCCTCGGCCAACCGTTCCCTCCTTTCGATTATTATTTAATTACGCTAATTGCCTCGCCGTGGCCCGTCCCCCACGGTGCACCGGAATAGTCGAGATCGTCGGATCGGTCGAAACTTTTCCTCAAACCTTAACGAGTCGTCTCGTCCCGGTGAGTAACGCGAATCCTGCGAGAACTGAACCGTAAATCATTGTGACCATCCCGAAATTACCGAGAACACCGTGCCGATTGAAAATTGGCAATCGATGAAATCAGAATGTAACGAATTCATGCTCATCTTTCCGAACTTTTTGTGGGCCATTAAAATAAGTGTAATACATACACAATAATTACAATAACTTCCCTATAAATCGGGAAGTTAATTAGAATGCAGACTTCATTATCAAGAAATTACTAATAATAACTAGCTTGGGGGATTTGATGCATTCATCACAAAAATGAGTAAGTGAAATCGAATATGGTAGATATAATCGAAGATCTTAAAAATGTAACGTGACTGAAACTTGATGTGAAGCCTACAGGAAAACAACAAACCGCAAGAATCGATGATCAAGAGACGTTGTAAACGGCAGGATCGAGATTCGCGGAAGTTCGTCCGCGAATAATCCCGTTCATCATCGCTCTCCTTTCCCGTGGTTGGAAGATTTTGCAAAATTATGCGGGCCAGCATAACGTGTCGTTTCGCCGGCGGTAGTCGCGGGATGGCCGCGCATCAGGCCACGTGAGCATAAATTGGCTCGACGCGAAATTGGCCTGACAGTTTAACTATGACAAAAGCACAATAGAATGCGCCGTTTCCTGAACGCAGCATGCGGCTGTAATTTCTCTGTCTGTCCATCCGTCCCTCTTTCTCCCTCTTCGGGGGCGGCGCGTTACGTTTCTCCGTTCCCTTCGTTCCACCATCGTTCGCTGTCTTCCTCTGTTTTTCTCCCTGTCCCGGCTGTTTTGCACTATCCGTCTCTGTCGCCTTTTTCGCCTCTGGTCGACCGCTGTTCCCCTCGCGATTCGCTCGCGTTTCGAAATGGCGGATATCGCGGACAGTTTAATACCGCGTCGCCGTCACGAACGCTCGTTAGCGCACGATACTTTAATTCCATTTGAAAACAGCCGGGAAAGTTTGACGTAACATTCGCAACCCCGAGGAGTGACGTGGATTAGGGTACAACTCGTGTTCCACTTGTCATAAACGATCAGGAACGGAAACGTTCGCTTTAGAATGGATGCATTTACGCTGAGCGACGCTTGTCAAATCACTAACAATGCAAAAATCAAATACACCGGAGCTTAGAGAACAGCCAGGAAACGGTTCGTTTAAAATGGAAGCTCGAGTAGAATTCCCAGAGCACAAAAACTAAGGTCTCGAAGAATACGTTTATTAATAGATCGCAGTTTAGCCAGATCCGGCGTAAACAGCGCTTCGCAACTTCCAATAAACTGCATGCACAAAGCAAATTGGTAGTTCCAATTGTCCTGTGTCTTGCGACTTTTCTACGACAAATGCCTCGCCGTACTAACAAGTGGTAAGCGGTCGCTTTTGATGACGGTTGTTACCGTGACACGCTGTTTCCTGCGGCCGTGAATAACGAACCACGGCTAGCATAGAATTAACGAGGCATTCCATCGATTAACAGACTATTCTTCTCTGCAGTGGTATAAATGTCAATGTTTCTATTGCGTCCTCTCAAAGCGTAATCTTATCTCAGCGAATCTGAAAATGTTAAGCCACGATCATTTCTTCAAAACCGTCGGGGGAAGCGAAACTTTTCGTCGTCCCTCAATTTTTGCGAGACTCGGAAGCGGACGTCAGAAGATCGCTCGGAAACTTTCTAACGACCGTGGCCGTTTAATCGACGAAATCCAGGGGAAAGACGCGAGATTACCGATTTCTCGACAGGAAGAAGGAATCGCGTTTACGATGCAACGCACAGCGGTCCACAACTTCGCTTTACCTCGAGAGTTTTTCCTGTTCGTTCGAGAATTTCATTTCGAATAATCAACTATACAATGTCAACTACACGAAATCTACATTCTTTCGTTCTTTATCCCCCTTTGCGTCGAACTGTGCCAACGTTCTTAACGACTATTTTTAACTGTTATACTTTATTTTTTACTGTTACTAAAAGCAACATCGTGTCATACCCGCTTTTCCCGCTAGGCTTTGACTCCGTTGAAAATGCATTCAAGGAAGTTAAAAGCTCTGTAAGATTTGCAATATTCACGTTGATGCAGCATCATACGAATTTCCGTAAAGTTTTCTATTCATTTTCTATACCGACAGTTTCTAAGTTTGTTATAATAACTTTAATTTAGTTAAAATAAGTGGATTCCAGTGTGTATAAGAGAAAAAAGGCTGTATTGTAATAAGGTAGAACTAATATATAATTAATATATGTTCTTGGCGCACAGATTCGATCAATGATAAACAAAACAAAGCAAATTTGCAATAATTAAACTTTACTCGATGTTTCTGTGCGCCGAGAACATATATTAATTATATATTATAAAAATTTACGATCGAGAAATATTAACTATTACCAAGGTAGAACTAATGCTGTAGCGTAAACGATGCTGTGGTGTGGTCTGTTCTGTGAAACAACAACGACTGACTGGTGCCATAAACCACTTGGACCGAAGTCGCACCACTGCCTGCTTCTATACAATATTATCATTTTACCTACCGGAAGCCTATTAATAGGATTCTCAATAATTGTGCTATATCAAAAGAAAGCATAGAAATTTTCTTTTACATTGCAATCTTAAATGATATAATTAGATGACTTCTTAATTCACAATGAAAATTGCTGTTACTATTGAAAGTTCCATTAAAAAGTTTTTAGCCATGTACCAGATTTTTCAAAATTATGCAATAATCACCGGTCGGTAATGTGTCATCGTTGAATTCCAACAAAGTTAAATAATAAATTGGGTATCTTATACTCCTCTATTTTTTTATCGATTCAGAGTTGGCATAATCCCGATTCGGGAGGCACCGTGCGACAACGCAGGACGAATTTTCCACGAGGAGCCTAGTCTGGTTCTAAGTGGTCGTCGTTTGATGACGGTTATTACCATGATGCGCTGTTTCCTGCGACCGTGAGTATCCTCCACCCACACGTCGGCAAGAAACGCCATCGTGGCGGTGCTCGCGATCGCGATCGCACGATTTCCTCGTGTACGTCTATCTGTTTTACGTCCGTGTGTATGCACGCGGAGCGGTTGTACACACCAGGAAGCACAAAGACCGCGCACGTAACGACCGATTCGTCGACACGCAGAACAGAACGCACATGGATGTTGACCGAACACGCTCGGCATCTCTCTGTTCTTCCCTCCTCCCTCGCCGCTCCACCGCGAGCCCGCTGGTTCCGTCATTATATAATATACTCGTTTACACAGAACGTTATTGTCGCAAATATGTCATTAACGTCGGAAATCAGCGGCCCGTACCCGAGCGACCCCCCTCGCGTGATGTTTTTCCAGATTTCGCTTTGACGATTCCACTCGATCTTCGCGATCGATCGGCAACAGTCGAAATATCAACTTGTACGTGCAGCAACATTGTTTTGCAATGCGCTCGGTCATTGATAATGAAGTAGGAGCAACGAATAGTAAATTGTATCAGTGTTAATGTTACACACTATTGACAAGAACGTATATTTATTCAGATTACATAGAATTTTGTAATATCTGTGGTTACAACGAAAAAACGTCGCATGTCAGCATTTAAAAAAATTGATTTCACGCATTAATTGAGTTTTATAGTATAGGGATTACGTATTTACCAGAAAGAAAGTTATGAAAACAAATTCGAAAGGTTCAAAACCATAATGCAAGATAATTGATGTCCTTTAGCAAAGTGATCAAAGCTTTAAATGGCAATATCTCGAAAGTGAGAGTATGTGATCCACAGATATGTGCTCTAATGTAAAATTCAAAAAATTATATATATATATTTTCTACATTGAGTACCAGAAGTGTTGGATTTAGTAAATATACATGCAAAGAACAAATAGATGGTCAGCACAGAAAACAAAATTTTTCGCTTTCGGTAAGCACGTGCGGCAGCGAGTTGCCTCGGGTTTCAAGGGTACTACAGTATGCAATCGGAAGCATGGCATTTTATAATGAACGTATAGGAAGAAAATTGTTCGAAATAATAATGGTTAAATACGAGTTTTGCCCGAAAGTGGCATTTACTCGACGCATTGTGAGCCGCGGTGCAGCGTGGACGAGGATTCACCGGCCAGTTGGCTTCGCTCGCCGGAAGTCGCCGATACGTTTCTGCTAAACGAATCCCTGTCCGAGGGAACGAACGCGCCCCGGGAACCATGAACACTCCGCACTTCCTTTCCGCCCGCAAATTGTACAGATTTCATTGTGCTCCTTCCTTCTCTTAACGCACGGAACTTTTTCCAACTGGTTCGGCTTCCTTCTGTTCGATAAACTCTGCCTCCGAGCCTCGACAATTTCTGTCTGATCGCAACACTGGGAATATATCGCAGACATTTATCCGCGTCAATCATCTACACGCGTAACACACCTGATTACAGACTTCAATGACGACAACGAATCATTATACAAAATAAAAACTCTCTACCTGAAATCGAAATTAATTTTCTTTCTTAATAGGCTCATTCGATTAAAAAAAAATAATGTAACAAACTACCTAAATTCTTCTGATCTGTGGATTGCTTTAAATTACAAGACCTCAATCATATTATCTGGCAATGTCCAGAATATGATTCAGAACGAGAACACCTGTTTGAACTGCTCCTCAATCGCGAACATTTTCCTCCCTACACTATTAATTCTTTTCTAAGCGTACGAGACATCACAGCGCTAATGCTTATTTTCAACTTCCTCAAAAAATGTAAGATTAGGATTTAACGTCCACCATTTATAATAATTTCATTTAATAATTGTAAGCCGTAATTTATGTGGTTTACGGCATTAATAAATAAATAATTACACCTACTCGTTGTTCTTATGTACTGATAAAATCGACACACTTTTATACATCACCGTGTACTGTCTAGAATTAGAAGACAGTAATGAAAAATATCAAAAAGTCCGTATCAATTATGCGTCCTCCACATCGTGCAACATCGATCGCAATAAAGCAAACAAAAGCATCATAACTGATTCCCGAAGGGTTGAAAAGCGTCGTGATTAATTCCCATTCGACCCAGTGAAGATCGAACGTACTCTGATCCGTGGATCGTCGATTCCACGGAAGCTCCGCGATCGATGTAGACTCGTCAGCAATTAGCCGGTTCGAGTGGTGTTCGTTCTCGGGCAGAACGAGGCCGGACAATGAATTAGACACGGCCTCGTGATCCGGTAAAATCAGGCCCGAGGCCACATTATAATAATGCGAGATCTGTCGATCGGACGGAGTATCGAGGCGGACACTCGACACAGCTGTCCGGTTAGGAGAGACCGCGGCGCGTCCATTGTACCGAGCCTAACCAACCGTAAACGCCGAAAATCTAATTGACGAAATTCAATTTCGCGCCGACAATGCCAACGGCCGCCGTGGATTATCGTGTCTCCGGGGCTGCCGCGGCAGTTTTCGTGTATTACATCGGAATCGGGTCCAGCCGATCCCACTGCCGACGATTCGACACGCGGCGAGGATTCGCCAGGTCGTTCGAATCGCGTTAATGGCGGCCCTGCTTCCGGAGGCCACACGTGCCGACAACGTGTTAAGCCGATCAGCACACCCCGAGACCTTTGAAACTCACGGATTAAATGCTTCACGCCGCTATCTCACCCTGTACGCGGCCGCGTTTTCGACGATTTCCGCTCGACAACGGCCGACGCGTTTCAGTAGACTCAGTCATCCGCTGTCGGACCGTCCACGCTTCTCCGAAAACAGTAATGACGAAATTTCGGGATCGAAATGTAATTTACAACAGTTTTTTTTTTTTTTTATTATAGAAAATCTCATACGAGATTTATTTCAACATGATGAAGAATACAATACGAAAATTACAAACTGATGAAGACTTTTATACAGCAGAAAAATTGAAAGCACAAAAAAATTAATAACACAACACAATACATATTTTACACATTCACACTTATCCAGTCCATACTACACCAAATTAAATTTGTAGTTTACATTTTCTCAATTTACAACAGTTTCATTACGAATCTTTATCCAAAATTATATATGTATAGTTCAAAATGATACTGTAAGGAAAAGCCGTATTTATTATAATCATTGACAGACGTGTTTGTCACGGGCGCGTTCGTTTCGATCTGATCTTCTTTTTTCAATTCGTTGGCAATTACAATTTTAGAATTCTTCTGTTCCGATTCTCCATTTTATAAATTTAACTATATATAGGGTTGTCTGTTAATACACACACGTTCATTCATACAATACACACACATCATTCGTACTTCAACCCTATAATACCAACCACGATACCATTTTGAACCACATTGTAGTGGAACCTCTGCTTTCCGAACTAATCACTGCACACGATATAAGTGACATCTGGGTCTCAAAATGATTTAAACGACTCGGCATGCGAACGATAGTAGGAACAAGAATAAAATCGCTTGCTAAGGGCTGGAGAACCCTCAAGAATCGCGTAACAGAAAATGGCGAAAGTTTCTCAAGTGACCGTGTTAAAACACCAGACCGATTGGAATGCCACGAAGAGCTTCGCTCGAGCAGGTTGCACGATTTGAATATTCCAGGCGGGCTAATTCGCGACCGACAAAAGATGTTATTCCCAAGCCCTTCTGTTCACCCCCAGGGGGGAGAAGCGAAGTTTCCGGCCGCGACGGGCGTCTTGGTTAATCACTACAATTGATATTCCGCTGATATCACCGCACCGAGTAACGGAGTAACGCGGTAACGAAGTAACCCGATTAAAGGGAGCCTCTTATTGGCCCGCGCTCGCTCGTTCTCTTCAATCGAGTTACATGATTACCCGAGGAGGACGAGGCGCGACGGGATAGAGGGGTTTTGGCTCCTTCGGTGACGCGAACGTCAGAGAAACGGGCGAAAACAGCTCTTACGATTGCTACCCGATCGATTTCTCCCAATTACGAACGCGCGCTACGAACAATCACTCGTCGGGACTCGCTTTTCCAGCCGGCAGGTTCGCGTGGAATTCTTTTTCTACCTCTTACGCTGGAAACGCTGCTGCTGTTTCTTCGATTGCAACTTGTAACTGGTAGTCATATCTATCGTTGGATCGAATTTCATGATGGCACATCTCGTGGTTCGTGTGCAGTAACTGTTCATTGACTTCGTGTGCTGAAATGGTTGAGGTTTTTCTCGATGGTATATATCTAGCCTATTTTCTGGACGAACTCGTGGTACTTCGCGAAGTTGCGTTTTGTTAAAAAGAAATATCAAACGCGACACGAAATCAGACTCTTAACGCAACATATAATTTTCACATACGATTTTGACATACGATTGGCTAGTTATATTTCCGATATTCTTTTGTTTTCCGTGTTGACTTTGCCACAACAGTAACAGTTTAGTAGAGTTCCAACCGGCTTAGTGACTAGTAACATTTCATTCTGTTTTTTTCACAATTAGCATGTATGTATAAACACCTAATCTTCATAACTATTAAATAGTCAGTTTAATGAATAACAAAATTGCTAATTTTTGTATTTGTGATCGAACCTGTAGCGCCGATATCATATAGAGCATATATAATTTTCAGTTTGTTCTTCTCGTTCACTCGTTCTTGCTATGAATATTATTTTCGCTGTTTTAACCACTAAAGGTTCGATTGTTGAACAGAATGATCAGACGATTTTAAATAATGTACAGCCTTCTGTCCATCGACGTGACAACATTTTTATGCGAGGATCCTTCGCGGTGGCCGATAAATCCTGCTAATCTCGCCGTCCGGATTCTGAAAGGGAAAACCACCCCGGTGGCCCGAGCGTATCGTGTTTTCGAATTTCCATCAAAATGGTGGAATCACCTTCTCCCCACTCCCCGATGAAAGGGCCGTGAATCGGCGTATTAGGCCGGCTGAATTATCGGAGAATCAAAATAATTCGATAGATGGGGTGCGCCCGTTACAAGAGGGGTGAGCATTTCTGCGCGCTGGGGTGCCAAAACATCCGCCGTTTCTAGGGGAAATATTGTCGACCCGATCATCTCTCTCTCCCTGCGTCTCCTATGAAAACCATATTCGGTATTAACAACGAATTAACGCCGTTATGAAAGAAGACGACTCTGTCGTTTGAAATAAAAGATTACATCGACAGGCTCCGATTACGTTTACAGGAGCAAAACCGTCCCGGAGAGACGGCAGTCAATAGTTCTGCGATCGAGTGCGGTCCTATTTATTCATTTGAGCTAATTTTTTGGGCGTGGAACTGCCTATTTGATTGTCTCGCCTTGCTTCGGGGCAGATTGATGCCGTGGCTCGGAAAATGCCGTCCAGACAGCTGCCAGAACAATCGAATCGACACTACAAATGATTAGGACGAGATGATCATTCGCGTATAATAGTTCTGTTATTACAATTTCAGAACGTTCGAATTTTTCCACAATGATTCAACTTTTTCCAGTGACCACGACCACTGGGTAATATCTTTATGTAGAATAGACATTGTTTGCAAGAAAGAGGAACAAACCACCTAGCCATTTCTGTCATAAATACACACCGGATTTTATGCATTTATAGCAAAAAACGTGTAGGTGTAATTCGAAACAATGAAAACATTAGAAGATTTTAAAAATACTGTTATATTATCTTCAACCTGTTAAACATATTGAGAAAGAAAATAAATTTGTACATTACTCCAGTGTGTTGCAATCCCGGTGGAACATTTTCATTTTGCATAAAGATCCGCTGTCTAGTCAGAAATATATAAAATTTGCAGAAAATCTTCTTTTAATAAATAATCCCAGGGCACCCGATTGGATAACATTGGTCCTTCACCGAAATTATCATTGTTGTTGAGTTATCTTTCATCAAATTCTCAGTTGTGAGCTGTTTATGCCACCGAGCATCCCTGACGAGCATAGTTTTCAATCCTACTGGACAAGTGATCCAAGTCCGTCACGAATAACATCCGAGTAACGCCGGAGTGAATATCTTGGACGTTTCGAAGGAGATTTCGCATCGCGTTGTCATGCAGCCATCTTAATAAACGCGACGACAGAGAGCAGCCGGCTGAAAACGAGGCGTATTTAAAATGCAGAAAGGCAAACGGTGGCGTGTCAAGAGCCGTCAGGTGGCCGGTCGAGAGCGCACAATGGCTCAATTCGGGTCGAAAATCCGCCGGCTAAATCTCCCATTCAAATGCGATCTCGATCCCCTGCGTCAAATGGGACCTAAGTAGCTACTTAGTTGCACATTTGGCTCGGAACTACCGTCAGCCCCCTCTACAGTCCGATCCTGCGACGCGAAACGAGCTTGAATTCGCGATGCTATCTCCTCGAGATGAGAACGATGCACTACACTTTGATACCTGGCCGCTGAGCGTCACGCTAATCTCCTGCAAATTCGGTCGGCCTTATGGCCGCTATTATGTTACCTATAATATCGCGGTGTCTTTGCTACCGGAGACGCTGACCAAGTTCGCAACCTTGTTAAAGTGGAGATCGAGATCATTGATTGAAATATTTTCGGATATTATTTCCTACATTGTCTTTAAATTGCTTACTTAAATTAATTATCTCGACGTGCATCAAATATGAAAATCATGGTAGCTCTTAAGCTAATGATGCTTTTCAAAGAATTACCTTCGTATCAAATATAAAATAATGTACTGTCTACTTCTAAAAATAAGTATTGCTAATTTGTTCATTTTGTACGTTACGAGAAGACAACCATTTATTTTTATATTAATATTTTCTTCATACACGTTTTACCGCAGCATGTTTTACGCAAAATGAAAATCACAGTTCCAGTTTCCACGAGAAGTTGAACGCTTTCATGGAAATGTTCATATTTTCCACAAGAAGCGTGCGCATGTAACACAACCAGGAGATTACGTGTTTCGCGAGACTATCAATAACCTTTGCGCTGGTTTTCGTTCCGGCGACGCAGTAACCGAAAAGTTTCGCGATCCCCAGGAGAGCCGGGCGAATTGGTTGATTAAATCGGCATCAATTATCCCGAGAAATGTCTATTCCCTGGCATATAATTAGGAGCGATCGGCCCCCGGCATGGCGGCGGGGTCCCTCGGTTAGCCGATACCGCACCAAACAGGATAATTAGTTTTAATTGCCCCCGACGAAACTTATCCCTTCCCCGTTGACGCATTAAGACCAAAGTTGGACGGGCCACAGGAGGTTTAGGTTTCGCGAAGCGTGAGCAGGTAAGGTATACACGTACTACGTGACACGGTTGGTAAACCCGAAGCTGGCTTTGTTAAGCTCGGATTCTGAGTGCCTTTGATACGTGTACTTGCACGCTAACTAACCAACCTAAGCTATCCGCAACGGGCTCGACTCTCGCGTACGTACGCGGATCCGAGAGCGTGTGCTGCTATGTCGACGACCAGGGACGTCTCAATGTTGGCTCACTCTCGAAAACTCACAAATTTTCGTTCTACTCCGCCCTGAGAAACAGAAAACAGTCGGTATCTGGCGATCAGAAGCTTCAACGCTAAACATGCTTCTCCTTTTATATATATTTAACCCCTTGCCCTACAATGTCGTGTTAGACTCGTGTTTAAGATTCTGAACAGAGTCTAATGAATACGTATTCTACATATATTAATTTCCTTTCAACCTAGATGAAATTCTCTTTTGGTTTTGTTAATGTATAGTTATTGGAGAACACGATACATGCAATAGACATAAATTTTCTACTTTTCTAAGACACTGAAACCGTAAAATAAATCGTAGGGCAAGGGGTTAATCGATCAAGAATAGTGTAGCACTATACTGAAAGTCTTGGTTATAAATGCATAAAATCTGCAGGCAATTCAGTTGATTAATGCCGTCACGATTACATTGTAGATAAGTAGATAGGATTTTATGCATTTATGACAAAAATGCTCGTGAACGAACAACGCCTCCGTTGGAGTAAAAATGATTATTCTCAAGCAGATCATTTCGAAACGTTGACGGTGAAGGGTTCCTTCTGAATCTTGGTGTTTGTAGATCTGAGTACTGATTTTTTTAGTTTGATGTACTATTAGAGTTAGACTCGGGGGCCCGAGGATCCTCCGTCCCTGAATTTCGCCTATGTTAGCTCCGTAACATCGTCTATACGAGTATGACCTACACGTGCACGATACATTTCCAACTGGGAATTGAATTTCCTTGGTAATTTTAATGCTATTGTGGCTGAAGGGACGCAGAGAGAGAGACAGAGGGTAACAAACACAGCCACAGAGCGAGCATCCCCTAACCACCTAGTAGACGCAAAATTTAGTTGGAGACGAATGCGATATCCTTGCCGTTCCCGCGTGGTTCTCCGCTCGAAACGGTTCCAGCGAGTGAAACGCGCCCCTTTGTCATCTGGTTACCCTGTAGAAATAGTTTGATGCATGTCGATTTCTTTTTCCACGACTTTGATAAACGTGAGAACGCGTGATCGCGATTTATACGAGATTGAGAGTTCTTTGAACGGAATTAATCTGGACTTTTAATATGCGAGAATTGAACAAGAGGTGCGCATCGATGTAGCTTTATTTCCGGTACTTTAGCGAAATCCGGAAAGCCGCTGGATACAAAGCCAAACCGCCATAACCACTTAACGAAGCTTCGAACGATGTTGCTGGAGAATCTGCGCCACGTGCTAAGC
Source organism: Lasioglossum morio (assembly GCA_916610235.2). Taxonomy (NCBI): domain Eukaryota; kingdom Metazoa; phylum Arthropoda; class Insecta; order Hymenoptera; family Halictidae; genus Lasioglossum; species Lasioglossum morio. The sequence continues at coordinate 4,545,899 of OU744323.1, forward strand.
GGATTTTCTCACCACGAAGTGCTTCCCGTTATATCTTTATAAATGGAACCACTCGGTTCTGTATGGAAAACCGACACCCCCGTATCAGTCAAGGGATTTACGAAATTATGCTGTTCTATCGTTGGTCGTCGAATTTTACCGAAAATTCGACTGAATGGTAAGAATTAATGTTTTTCGTAGCTGCTAGATAATTCTGAGGGTGTTCATAAAAAATTGTTGTTGTTCCGTTTTCCGTAAAATTGTTTGATGAAGTAATGTTGAAGTGAAATTCAGCCTTTCAGGTGGATTCTGCGGTTGGCTTCTTTAAAATGAATGTGAAAGTTACAATACTAATAAAATCGACACCGAAATGACTCTATTATAAAACACGTTCTTTCAGCTTTAATTTGAGCCCTCGAACATGCGAAAATTCCAAGCGAAAATGCAATTTAGAATTGCCTTGAAATCATCCCTCAAGATTTAATTACTTTTCTCACACTCGTCGACTGGAAATTTTTGATTTTGCCTCACGATTTTGAACTTTTCTCGAAAACAAAATAGTCCAGCATAAATTGCGTTTTTCTAGTGTTAATTTGAACTCTAAACAATTAGTAAAGTGACAAACGAAACAGGAAGGGATGGTGATGAAACCTAGGAACACGAAAATGTGAACATCTAAGGAACCAGCGTGTGAAAGTTAATTTTTTTGGTATGAGAATGATTTTACTGATGCTACGCACCGAACCTCTACAACAAATTGCTATAATTGTGGCTAATTAGAATTTTTAAATCGACGGGCTCTGAATACACTCGACATCTAGCGGTGAAACCTCGAAACTTGAAATTATAAGAACTCGAACACTGTCGGTACCACAGCATTTTCTACAGATTCGGTAGTCCAGAAAGGTAGACAGAAAACTGCAGTGCATATCCACTATTCACTATTCACTATTCACCGACAAGATACTCATCAGTGGCATATTGCATGCGATATAAATTGCCTTCTGTTGGTAACATTTGTCTTCCAATTTAAGCGTTTCATCACAGGTGGTGCGATAGTTGGTTTCCGAGAAGATTCCTCTGTTGGTAACTTCTTGTCACGAATTTGAGCGTTCCGCCGCTAGGAGAATTGGCGCTATTTTTAAATTTTACGCACCAAAAGATCTTGTCATAGCGGCAAGAATCAGTTTCATGTATTTAATTATAATAGTATAAAATATACTGAAATCGATCATCAAAAAAGATCAGCGGTATTTCATGAAATCAATAAAATTCAGTTTCGCTGGGTGGTGTGTAAATGACTAGGCCATTTCCGTGGATTTTCAAACTTACATTTATTTAAACAAATCAACATTGACCTCATATTTACGGGTTGTATACTGCATTTTGTAGCACAGGTAAATGCATCACTCTATTATGCAAGATTTATGTGTCCTGCAACGCGTGGCATCGTCCATTTGGGATTTGTTCGACGAAAATCAAATACATCGGGGACGGGGGAGACTGAGTATCGACAGTACTCTAATTGGGACTAGAGAAATTCGACTAGAAAAGAAAAATCGGCGGTTCGTCTTTCTCGCGCGATAATGATTATAATGATAATAAATAGTGATAATAATGATCGTAATAAATAGTATGCAATAGCAATGATCGCGATAATAATTCTAATAATACTCGCGGTTACAGTATATAGTCCTCGCAATAGTAATAAACAAGACGATAATAATAATAATAATCATAATAATAATAATCATAATAATAATAATTCAATAGCAATAATAAAAAGCATAACATAACAATAATCAGGGACATAAATAACAAATCGATCACATTCGAATACAGTACACACTACGAACCATCGTGAGTTGGTTCACGTCGTCGCTTCGCATCTTAATTCTTCATCTCTCCTCTCTTATCATCATTTTTTTGTTCATTTAATGATTTTATCGTTATATACGTACTGATCACGGTCACTCGATCTCTCGATTACATGATACATGGAATGAGACTGCTAATTATTCAACACGAAGGCTCCTAAAATCATTCTTCTGTACCGCGAAACGAATTTTTTTCTCGGGATTAAAGTACTTATTAATTACAATCGTCGGGTGTGTATGTATGTTTATGTGTGGCTGCGTGTATGTTTCTCTGTATGGCTGTACGAACGTGTATACAATACATGTATGTATAATATGTATAATGTATATATTTATATATTCGTGTTTCTCTGTCCACGTTCCATTGTGTTCGTGTACATGATCCGTGTGTAACCCGGGTGTTTTCTTTTTTTTCATTAATTATATACTTTGGCTTCGTCTTTCCACTGTGTTGACTCTTCTTTTCGCTCTCTCACACTCTCTCACATACATTATACATACTCGCAATCGCCCACACACACACACACACACACACACGCGTACATACACTCTTTCTCTCACTCACACACTACTCGTTCACTCACGGTTTCGTTAAACGCTAATGGCAGCACAGATACAATGTATTTTTTTCATTTTTCATTTTTACAGCGTTTTCAACGTGCCCGAGTCTGACCCCATAAACAGAAGCAACGTGTTCCCTGCGAATCACTTTTGTCTCGGTCCGAGAGCCGGTCACGTAATCGATGAATCATGTTTGCCATCGGCTATGTATAGTGATTTTTATACAGTGCGCGCGAACGAGGCGCCGGAATCAATGATTACTGTACGCACTACGAAGGAAAGAACCTATATAGTTTACGATCTTTTACATATTTAACGTCCTCGTGTACGCTCGAGAATAAACGAATCGTTATGCGCCGCGCTATTATAGTACATCTGTTTCGCCATACGAACGCAAACACGGCTTTCGTTCTTCGCTCGAATCAGCCCCGGAAGCGAACCGATTCTTCTTCGCTGTATTCACTCTGCTCGCTGGCGTTTCACAGATTATTCAACGCGCATACAGAGCGATTCCGCTCGGAACGAGATCAACAAGGTTCCATTCTTCCCGGAGCTTTCGGCTGACTCGTTCTGCGAAGAAAAGCACTGCCAGAGACCGATCGATTCACCATCGAGAACAGTCCCCAGCGAATAATAGCCTTTTCAAAGATGCAGAACGGCTTGCAAGGGTGAATAGCAGACCACCGGGACCGGAAACGAGCGCGACGATGCACCGCTTCGATGGAAAACGCGTCCGTTCCTTAACGCGTCGATCGTCGCGTCCACGATAATGTAGGAATATCCTAATCTCATCGTAATCATTCCCCGTCAATGAATTTCTCATCCCTGAACCGTGAATCTCTCTGCAAAATGAAGGAGCTTAACATTTTTCTCTGCAATCGCTTGAATGAAGCGAAAACAATTGATATTCCGTAAATTGTAACGTGTACTGCACGAGATTCCAAATACTTCAAGCTACGTTGAACAATGTGAAATTTTACGGCTCCGTTTTCGTTATAAACGCATCGAATCCGTCGGTCCAGTGATAAAGTGTACAATCTCAACGAACGCTGCACAAGTATCCAAACGCTTGAATCCACACATTTCAGATTCCTCTGTCTCATTTCAGGAAGAATACAGTTTATCTCGAATGTTTTCTTATTCTCAAACAAAATTCTACCGTGCGGACATTTGGAAAATGTATAATAGCATATAAAAACAGTAAGTCATTGTAAATATCTTGCTCGTGCAGCCTCCGATCAAAATCGAGGAACGCTTACTATACAGCAAATGTATCGCGGCGATCGACGCGCCAACGCGTACACGCGTCTGATCTCGAGAAACGTCGATCGATGGAGGATCACGCGGGGAATGTCCTGTGCACCGCTGGACGTTCGAACTATATAAACAATAAATGCAACAACAGCCTTTGTCTCGGTAAGTATTTTCGCGAGCTATATCGCGTGATTAACTTTTTAAACGCTAGAATAGAAACGAATTCGATGGAAAGAAGAGAGCTCCTACGTCTAGAACGAATCCACTGTCTGGATTGCCGGGGAGGAGATTATACATGCATTGCCACGTGTGTTTGTATCTCGTGTGCACGATCACGCAGGTGTGTCTCTGTACGTGTATGACTAGAACGAGGGTAGAACAGAGTCGCTGGGAGAAAGGAGCCTTCGGGGGGGGGTTTGGGAGAAGTAAAATCGGTGGCTTCGAAGCGCACGATATACTCGCTCTCGAACGATTTACGCTAGAATTAACCCTAAGTGTCGAACGAAGAAGAATGTAACGCGCGTTCAACTCCGTTCATCTTTCTCGAGATCAAACGCAAAGGCCGCCCCGCCGCAGCTCGAAAGAAAGTCACGGGCCTCCCGAAGATAGAAATCGCCAACTAATCGAATATATTATATCTCGTTCGGAAATTGCAACTAATGGAGCAACTAATACCAGCAGGCTGCCGCCCCTCCTCCCCCCATCCTAACGATGCTCGCAAATACCTAAGCGAGAATGCCGCGTATCCTATGCAACGGTGAAATCAGACGCGCTCGGTTAATTCTTTTTTAGACTTCGCAATCTTTTCGTCTTCTTCGTCTTCGCGTTTCTGTTTGTCGGCTTCTCGGTCAGTTTAGTTCTCGTCCGAACACACACGCACTTCATAGAAAATATTCGCAAGCACGAGGTCGCGCGGAACACGCCGAGGAAACGTAAAAGAAGCTCTTTCTCTCTTCAGCTCGATTTCCACTTGTACCTTCATTCTTCGGCTTTCTCTCTTGCACCCGCGATTCTTGCGCCAGCTCGTCGTCGACGTTTCACCACGTTTCTGTTCTCGATTCGCTACTACTATCATTTTCACACATTCTTTCTCACACTCTCTGGCACGCTTTCCCGTTCTCGCGGTTCCTTTCTCGCTCTCTCACTCTTTCACGTTTCTTCTTCTTTAGAAAATAATTTCTATCTCTGTGAGCTCTCTTTTTCCTCCGTCACGCCACCCCCCTTCTTTTTGTAATTTTCCCCCTTTGTTAACGAACCAAATCCGGAAGACGGAACGCTCTCGCCTGGCCCCGAAAGTTCTGCCGCTCAATATGGCGGAACTTCCGGCTCTACAGCGAGCTTGAAACGGTCCTAAAGAGTTTAGAACTGTTACAGGAAGGTTCTGAAGGAGCTTTGATCTTGCATTGGTACAAGAAATTAAACACTTTGCAATTGTTATCTATTCCGGTTAGGAAAGCAATACTTGCTCCGTCGTTGTCATTTTGTTGGTTCTGGGTTTGTTTTCTGTACGAACACTGAATATACTGAGCATTAAAAGTGCTTTACATTTAATGAAAATGAGAATCGAGTATTAAAACATGTACTTCAATAATGAAACCTTTTCAATCATTTCCTTATTTTTTAAAAGAACTGCAACATTCAGTTAAATAAAAATTGCAGACAAGATCTCGACACTGCTATTCAGTAACTGTGAATAATTATAAATTCTAAGAAGTGATACTCGACGTACCACATTTATATTTGATTTCTTGAATGAACTACAATATTAAATTGATTAAAAATTGTAGACAATCGAGACTGCTAAAAGTTTGTTAAGAATCACGAAGAGTCGATGCCCTAATAATCAAAACTAATAATTCATCCACATCATGGAGAATGTCACTGACTGCAAGTAGTCAAGTAAGAGGAAGAATTGATGTAACCTTTGTTAAAATTCATATTTTATTTAGCACCTTGTTGCACTGTGATAAATTCATAATGTCCACAATCTAGTGACACCAATTCCACAAGAATTAACAGAAGGATCATTTCTGGTAACCAACACAGTAACAAAACAGATACCAGTTGAAAATATTGTTCTTCTTAACAGTGGGTCATCGTAAAGCTCCCTCGCAACCATTTCCACAATTACAATCGACATTATAACAGTTCCCAAGCCCCGCTATTGGTCCGCGCATTCGTCACAGGATTTTCTTGCGTTTTCTCATAATCGTTACGATCTCGTTTCGAATAACCGCGACGTCGAATCGTCTTCTCGTTCAGTAGAATGCGAGGGGTCGATTATCGGCGCGGACGTCGAGAACCCGCGAAGACAAGCGAGCTTTTTCCAAGAGAACCGGAAACAGAACTCTGGAGTTTCATCTTGCCTTCAACAGAGATCATGTTCGTTGAGAAACAAGGAACACATTCCACGGGGGTCGACGTCCGCCTCGCAACTTCCGGTCACACCCTACCGTACCGTTTCTTATTAAAAATATGTACAAAATCTGCGGCGACGATGCTCGAACGTGTCTTGTTCGCGAACGATTTCCACTTCCGCCTTGCACCTAAATTTTACTTTCCCGTTCCTCGCCGAAGCGACGCGCGTGTGGTTTCCTGGGGCAGAAAGATCGATCTGTGGTTGTACGTGTATGCTGTGTGAAGTGTGCTCGTGTATGCTGTTTGCGTGTTGGGAAGAATAGCGGGTGTTAAACAATCGAAATGGAGAATGCGGTTTCGACCGTGGCTTCCTCTCCACGAGGAGAAGCGGAAGTAACGGGAGTAATATCAAAAATCTAGAAACGATCGAGTGTGTTCTTCCGGAGTTTGAGAAGCTGGTGATCGCAGACGAGGGACTATCATTCTTGAAGATTGTCCAACAGAGAATCGCAACCGAGTCCCAACTGCTCAGACCACGGAAACACGTATGTATGCACATGTGTGTATGTAGATTATGTACGCGTAAGTATACAGTACTCGAAAATCCGACGAACAGTACAAAATCGTCGTAAACGCTTGGAAACTTATCGGAGCTGTAGCGAGCGGGCCGGAAAACTGAAACTAGACAGACAGACAGACAGACAGAGACAGTCAATTGAAAAGTCGCTACTGAAAAATTGCTCACGAGTCGGCAAGCGAGCACTCTCTTTCTCTCTCTCTCTCTCACTCTCGTTCTCTCTTTCATGTAACGATTCACCTGGATACTCGCGTAACCTGTCGCTTAAATCTTAGTACCCCATTCTTAACTGGCTATTCGATCAGCTATAATGTAATATCCCTAATTAATATTGCACGCGCCGGCACACGAGGCCCGCTAGTCATCGCTGCTTCTCTTAAAAAGCAGCGCTATAGCAGTCCTCCTTTCGATCACGAATCAACTTAATTTATGCGTATGCACGGGACCCGCGGGACCGATCCTCGTACCCAAGCCTAATCGATACCTAGGATCAATAATATATAGTGATATCGGAAGTCTCGAAGCTTTGCGAGTGTACCTTGGTATCAGAACTGTCATGCTTTCTGTTCCTGTGGCCGGTAATCATATTTGACAGCCACAGTAGTCATTACCGTTTCGAAGCTCGAGTCTCTTCTTGCTCTTCTTCCATTTTAGCACTACGGTCTGCTCTTTCGAAAGAAGATGTCGGCTCTTGATCGTGTATTTGTGATTTCACGTTTAACAAGTGTTTGCACGCTTCGTCCTCTCTCCGTATGTGGGAATCATTTGTCGATAGCCACAGTATTCGCTGTCGTTTCGAAACTCGAGTCTCCTCTTGCTCGTTTCCCGTTTCATCACTACGGTCTGCGGTTTCAAAAAATGTCGGAAGTTGCGGAGTGGATTTTCCTCTTTCTTCCTCTGCTTCTTTCCCGTCTTCCCGAAACTCGAGTTCTTTTTGCTCCTCCTCGGTGCACAGTTCAGCACTACTATTATCTGTTTTCACGAAAGGAGACGCCTGGAATACGTTCGTAATCGTAACAGTTCTCCAGTACACTCTTGTCGCAACAGTGGCAACGCAGAAGTGAAATGGTAGGTGTCTTCCTTCGGAAAAGAAACAGACTGAGTTCTGATACGCGTTTGCAACTAGTGACAATACCCAACGTCTTCTTTCGAAAAACGAGCCAAGTGTAATTAGTACTTTCGGATAATTAATTACCTGGGTATCGAATTGCTTGATCGGACCAATCGATCCGTTGTATCTCGTGGATCGTTCCCGTGGTAGAGCCCCGACGAAACAGAAAGGAATCGTAGCGAAGGTGTCCACCTCTCACCGAACGAACTTTGGTTTTCCACCAGTCCTTGGACCGCGGGACGTCGATCATCATCCATTTAGCGAATTTGTTTCACGCCGTTCCTTTCTCTTCCTTTCCTCGTCGTCATCTAAACAACAACCGGGCGATCGCTGCCCGATCTGCGGCTCTTCGTTCCGTTTTCATTACGGTGAAGAGCGCAGATCGCGCAGCTGCTCCTCAGCTAGCTCCGCACGCACACGGTGTTCTTATATCAGCTACGCTTAACAACTAAGCTCGTAATTATTATCGTTAAGTCGGTGTACCTTTAAGTCGAGTATTACATGTTCTGTACGTAATCGGCAATCGTAATCGATTGAAACGGCGCCACGAGAACTCTCCGTCAGCTGCTCGTCGACGAGCGACGAGCTGTACTAATCGGTGCTCAGTAGTGTCGCCGAAGGAAGTTCACTGCCGAACGATAACTACCGGCTGTCGCCTAAAGGTTCGCCGGTTCGCTCGAACAAGAATGTTCAGAGCAGATCCTTGACCCAGCCATAATTTCCTCGTTCCTCCGAGCCGTTTCGGGATCCTCGTTCGATCCTGCTCACTCAGATTCCATCCGTTCGTCCATCAGTCGGTCTTCCTGATCTCCCGTGATCACCTCGGTTCGCTCTCCCATGGATCCACGCGGGTGGCGGTGCTGGTGTGCCCTCCCGCTCTCTATCTCTCGTTCCCTCACGATCTCGATCCTCGCTTCGCGCACGCGTGTGTATTGTGTGCAATTTAGACAAAGCGATACAGACGAAAAATATACATTATTACGGTTCTCGCGATCGCCCGGCCGCGGAACGCGTTTGTTCGTGCTGGTTGTTAGTTCGCGCGTCGACGTCGGTTCCTAAAATCTCGGAAAACACGGTACAAAATCATCTAAGCGAGCTAACTACGCCCCCTCTTTTCCCCCGCCCCCTCCTTCCCCGCTCGTCACGACGCGACGCGCCGGTAGGTGGGGAAACGAATTGTACAAAATAACTTCCGTCGCTCTCTCCTTCTCTCTATCCCCCCTCTCTCTCTCTCTCTCTCACCCTCTCTCTCTCTCTCTCGATTATCGAGTACCGTCAATGTTTCAGCCCCCAAGAAAACGATCTTTAAACCGTCGTCACGTACTCCCTCAGTTCGGTGGCCTGGCGAGCCAGACCGTGTTCTTTGGCGTACCACGGGTCATCGTATCGGGGAGCCTCCTCGCTCCTTGCCCTATGGGGTGCGCGAGGACGCTCCCGTGCCCTTTGGGGCACCTCCTCGCTCAGCGACCTCTTGCCGATGCCGCTCGCGACCGGCACCTCGAGCAACGCCTTCGATCTAGTCAGCTGCGGCCTCTGCCTCTTCGGATCCTCGCTGGCTGCCCGGATGATCACCGTCGGCGGCTCCCGACGATCTCTGGTCTCCTCGACGGCGATCGAAGGCGGCGGTAACTGCGGCGGATGATGACTGCTCTCCGACCGGGCCCTGAACGGCTTCTTCTTCGACAGTCCACGGATCTTCGACAAGCTCTTCCTCTGCTGCTGCGGAGGCTGCGGCTGTAGTTGCGGCGAGTACTGCTGTTGGGACCGCTGCCTCTTCACCGGTGAAGCTGGAACTAGAGGCGACCAAATGGGTGTGGACAGTTCGACCGGAGACTGTACCCGAGGCGGCGTTCTTTCCGGCGACTCATCCTTCCACCCACCTTGATATATTGGGAACGCGGACACCTGGTTCAGGATACGCCAGCGGAAATCTTCGTCGTCGCTCCGACAGGGCGTTGCTTCCGGCGGCGGATGGTGCGTTGGCGTCACGTTGTGGAACGGCGACCAGGACTTGTTCTCCTCCGGCTCCTGCACCGCGAAGCTGCCCCCTCCCGCTCCTTCGTCCTCCGCCGGTGGCGGTGAACCGTCGTACGGTGTCCACTTGATCTCGCTGATGTGCTTCGGCGGTTCCCGCTTCTTCACACCGATTGTCGGCAACGGAGAGTCGTTCTCGTACGGCACCCACTTCGCGCTGGTGATCATCACCTCCGGGGAGATCAGCCGACGGACGATCCTGTTATCTAGCTTGTTGATCTGCCGCGGGTCCGGCTCCGGGGACATGCTCCTGCGGATACTGTACTTCGGCCGCTCCTTCAGGCTCTTGGATTTGAAACCTTCGGTAGAATCCTGGCTCCTCCAACGCGGCTTCTTCTCTTCCACCGGCAGGGAAAAGTGCGGCTTCAACGCCCATCTTGGCCGAGCTTTCTTGCCTTCCTCCGGACTCGCTACCTTCTCCTTCGCGCCCCATTTTCTCGATGACTGACTGTCCACTCGCGCCTGCGATCGCTCCAGCTTCGGTCGGTCTCTGCGCATTGGTCTGGGGTCCTCGCTGGCGTGTTTCTTCAGCTCCGGTCTCTCTGGAATGGACGCAGCGGCTGCAACTGGCTCCTCGGGTCGTTCGACGTTCAGCGACGTAGAGTAGTAGAGTTTCTTTCTTTCCGGCTCCAGAAGCATCGCTGGAGGAGGTGGAAGAGGAAGAGACTTTTCTGGCTCCTTCGACACTTTCGGCTCCCTTGGCTCCAGTAGCTCCCTTGGTACCCTTGGCTCTCTCGGCTCTCGTGGCTCCCTCGGCTCTATCACAGGCGGTGGCAGAGGCGGAGTCAAAGCCGGCGCCGGGGTTGGCGACGGTGTTCTGGTTGGTACTAGCGCAGGAGCTGGCGGCGATGGAGACAGGGTCTTCGATTTCGGACAGGTACACCTGGGCTTCGGGTTCGGAAGCACTTCCGGCACCTGCAGGAACCTCGCCTCCCTTGCCATACGGGTATCGTCGCTGCTGTGCTTGCGCAGGTCGTGCATCGGCGGCTGCAGATAGTCGACCTTCACCGACCACTTGTCCGTCTCCGCGCTGTGATGTTTCCGTAGATCGCCCCGCTGGATGTCGTGCGGCTTCTTCTCCTCGGGCGTGAGGCTGTGATAGCTGCATTTCGTTTTCTTGGCCAGGTCGAGGTCGGTGTGCGACGTGTGCAGCTCCCAGCGGAATTCGGTGTCCTCCGTGGTACTTTTCTTCAGGTCCCAGATCGCGTCGTCCGGCGACAGAAAACTGCTGTCCACCCATCTGGAGTCGGTGCTCCGGTACTTTCTCAGATCGCCGCGTTCCCTCTCGGCTGGCCGAGGTGCCTCGGCGACGTCGCAGCTGCATGTCCTCTGGGTCGGCGTCCTCTGCGACTCGAGCGGCGCCGGCTCGATCGCATCCAGATCCTCGATCGTATACGAGATCTCTATACGACGCTTATTCCCGCAGGACGGACACCGTCCGACCGGATCTCCTTCGTCCCGGCTCGATCGGTGATGGTGGTGATGGTGATGATGGTGATGGTGTTGTTGCGGCTGGGGTGGCGGCGGCTGCGACTGCTGCGGCTGCGGCTGAGACTGCTGTCGGTGCAACGTCGAGGTCGAGGTCGATGCGGTGGGGTCAAGCTGCGAGGGCAGATCCTCCTCGTCGTGACGGCCGTCGTCAGAGTGTCGTGACGTCGCAGCCGTGCCTGACGATGCGCACCAGCAGGTGTGTGTAGCTCCGTCAAGCCGCCTTGGTGGGTACCGCGACTCCGGAGACGACGAGGCTCCGCTCGAGGCCGCTGCCAGGCAGACTACTTCGGCTCCCGGTGCCACAGGCCTGGACACATAAGCGTTTCATTCTTTGGCACACTCGAAAAGATCATTGGCAGAATTAAGGGTATAGGCACACCTGTTCCTAGGCTATTTATGCCAGTGTCACTAATCTCCGTGTGGAAAAAAAGATTTTTGTGTGGTAACACTGATAAACATACATATATGTGTCAGCCTAACCCTTCAGTTTTGCTATGATTCCGCGTTTTTTTTCTTTTTTATTAATATCTTTATTGCTATTAATAGATCCGTGTGGATTCAACCCTATATATTTTTGTTGTTATGATTTTACGTTGACAGCCCTGACTAGGCGCCATCTGGTCCAACTAGCCAGATTAAAATTGGTAATTAAAATTGGATCTAGACTTGCTATAGACTCTGGCTTCATGAACGGAATATGGGGAAATTGAATGCAATCGCGGGCATCTGTTATTTGTCCTTATACGAGCATATTTTGAGCTGCATAAGGGTTCATTTCATAAAGGAAGGTTAATTGCACCGCGCTGTGCCCCATCTTATGAGTCAAAAAAGTCTTTTTGTGACAGAAAACTAAGTCCAAAGTAGAGTGAAAATCGAGAAAAATCATCCACAGATTCCGATGTATTTTTCTATCACAAACAGACTTTTTTGACTCATAAGATGGAGCACAGCGCGGTGCAATTAACCTTTCTCTATCACATGAACCCTTGTGCAACTCAAAATATGCTCGTGTAAGGACAAATAACAGAAGCCCGCAAACCCATGTTTCGACATAAAATCTAGTAAGATTCTAGTTACTTGCTAGTTATGTCACGTGGTGTGCCTACCCCCTTCAGTAGTAAATTGAAATTCAAAATCAAGTGGTATAGACAGTTTTGCGAATAGCAGTGCGAACGGGGCATAAACAAGCAAGAGAGTTAGGGATGGCGGTACCTTCAGCTCGGTGAAGATTTCGGTGAAGAATCCAGGCTCGCTGTTGATCCGCAGCATCTCGGCGCTCAATCGGTTCACGATCAGCAAGCACCTGTCCCAGAACTTGTCTTTGCTGTCCTCGACGAGGAACGGCTTCAACGGGTAGCTAATCTCGTTGCCCATGTAGCTGTAGCTCAGGTACAGGCACGTCAACACGGTCGCCTGAAGCTCTCTTTCGGAAGCCTCGTCACCGTCGACCAGCTCTCTCACCAGCATATAGACGAACACAACGTTGGCAGGATTCATGAACGCGACGTCCTGTTAACAGGTTCGTAAACCGTTAGAATGCAATCAGTGTATTGTAGAATATTTTCTTCGTCTACTTTCCACTCGAAACTGGTTTGACGAATCCCGATCGTTATCGATATAAACAATTATCAAACTATCAAAGAAGATCAAAATGACAATCTGTGGATTCGCTCACATCGCACTGAAAGTTTTAGCAAGTTTATTAAATAGAAACAGGTAGAGTAATATAGAAATTGTTTCATTTGCAGTGCCGACTCGAAGTCGCAATTCGAGTGCAAAGGGTTAATAAAACCGTCTACCTAGAAAATCCTAAGAAACATCGACTATATGATCCACAAGGATCCCTTTTAGCATTAAAGTATTTCATATAAAACATCAACAGCAAAACAACCTAAAAACCAATGGAACGAGGAACCTTGCACCCCTAAAATTCCCCAGAAATTCTATTAATTCTACATCTGAAGAACGCGAATATCTCAACAATCTGAGTCAGTCGACTTATTACATCTCCATCGACACAGACAGAGCTCTGACGAATATAAAATTGAATTCCTTGGTGGAAAGGATGACAAACATCTGATGCATTCCTAGCACGAGGTAGGGAGTGTCGCGTGTAGTATTCTCGAGGAGGACGCGTTCAGGTGAATCGAAGTGCTTCTTCTTGTCTAACAGAGCTAACAGCGAGGGATGATTCACGCGTGGTGTCGCGTTACGTGCCACGCTTGCGAAATTGGAATCGGCATTGTCGGTCGCGGTCGATGCATCGATTGCAGCGGGTCTTCCTTTCATTGGAAACCCACTCTCTCTCTCTCTCTCTCTCCCTTACTCTCTTTTTCTCTGACGTCCTTTCACCGTCGCGGTCGAATTCACTCGCCGTGAAAACTGGGAAATTTCTATCTCCACTCGACACCCGTGCTGTATCGCGTAGGTGTCGCGTCATACCAAGCCTGAACAATAGCGCGTGTCCTCGAGAAGTCCAGTCGATCAGTTAGGCTGCGGTTATTGTGGATTTCCGATCAAATGTGACACTGTGCTGGGGATAATTATAGACCGCTTCTTCTGGCCTGTTTCTTTCAGAGCTTTGAGAATCGTCCGATCGACACCGGCTCAAAATGGGTTGAAGATAGCGTTTGGTTTAATTGCAGCTGAATTTTAATTCTTCGAGAAATGTACAGGTGTGCCAGATGCTTATTAAAATGATTGAAAAATAATGTAAATGTAGATCCTGTAGCTTGAAATGAGAGCAGACAATTTTTATTTTGTATAAAATGTTAAACGATTATTCAAGAAATTTAATCATAGTCGGACACAAGATGAAGTTCTCTTTACAAAGAATTTTGAATAAGATCTTCACGGAATCTGTTTTAAAAGATAAAGTAACAAACACTTGCTTGGAATTTTGTGACCGAGTAATTCATATAATATGCTCTCACTTTTAATTTTTTTCGTGATGTAAAATCGTCGCTACCGAAAAACAGGTTAGGGTAATGAAGGTAGAGGATTCAGAATGTTGTACGACTCTATTTCACGAAGATACAGGATATCAACGTTAAGGTTTATTTGGAAATAAATAAATAAAATTTTGTCGAGTACGTCCCGTATTGTCCTCAATTTTAATTGATTATTTACCCGCCCGACGTCATTTATCCCGGTAATTGTGGAGTGACCCGGTTGGAATCGGGGCAAGATTGAAATCGGAAGGTCACAGTAAGAAAACTCCGAAGCGGTACAAAAGGATCCACGAGCGAGAGGTGTTGTTCGATTCCCTTGTCCGACACCTGTCTCGCACCGGTCACCGTGCTCCAGAAACCGAGTCGTTCGAGTCATTAGCGAATTAGAACACTAAATAAGCAACAAATGAACAAATTTTAATTTTATTTTAAGGCAACAAAATTTAAAGAATTAATTATAAAATCATATATTAGGTGGGAATAATTTTTAAATGAACTTTAGTGGAAATCCAGATATCTTTTATGGTTCAAAAGTTATAATAAAATGTATGTATAAAGACTATACAACATATTAAATTTGAACAAAATCCGAAATATTACTCCAGAAAGTGTTCCGTTTAATGTGGAATGACCCTAATGTAAGGGATTTACGTTACCCAGTACACACGGCAAATTGAACATTTAGGAAGCCACGATTGACAAGAATATTCTATAATGTTCCTCGAAAGAGGATAATGCTTGTTTCTTGACGTAGACGCACGCGTCTAGACGCAGTTCTCATAAAGTATAACGAATGGTGTATAAAAGGTGCTAAGATTACAAAACGCTGCGTCCAGACGCGCAAAGGAGATCCCACCTTTAACCCTCATCCACTCGACGTGGTACCCAGGTACCTATTTCAAATTCATTTAGAATAGTACAAAAAATTACCCGTGTGGATGAGGGTTAATGCGAGGACAAAAGCACCCCGACTGCTGCATGCAGCCCCCGTTGCATTTCACCTACTTATCCCTGTGTGCACGGACAATTCGCACGTGCACGGTGCACGTCCTATTCGATTGCTCGCAGGTGCGATTCAACTGGGTTGAACCTGCGAATCGAGTTTTGCCAGTAACGAATTTAGTTTCGAACACCTGTGTCTTGCGCGGCGATCTTGCTAATGAACGCGGCGATTTATCTTCGATTATATTACTCTGGTTGTTTAATTGTTCTTTGGAAAATTCGGGGTAAATTGAGTTGGAGGTTTCTTATTTCTAGAAGCTGATAGCTACACGGAGTTAAAGCTTTTATGATAAAAATTAGTCTTTTAAAATAAAATAAAACCAACAGGATTATCTTTAGCCTACTAAAATGATTAAAAGAAGAAGACTGTCCATGTATAACTATTAATAATTTGAAAAATTAGAAGCACGTGCTTGCATCGAGATGATGATCTCTTCAGGTGATTATTTGCCAGGAGATTATTGAGCTTTTCTTAGACACAATACAATCGTTAAATACGGCCTATTGTTATTAATAGACTTCCGGTAGCTGTAGCATGAATACTGCAAAGCTGTTACTTAGTCGACGCGGTTTCCAAACGACGTCGACGCCAATGGATGACGCACTTAACCCTTACGCTGGCAACCCGGCACTCAGGCATCCATTACTGTACTTCTTTCGACCTTTTAGTCGAGTGACTTTTCAATTATGAACGCTTAGAAAGACGTAACTCGAGACGAACTAATATACATCGGAAATGTTAATGTCTACATATTTACGTTGATGCTTAAACATTGCTCACAAACGGAAGGAATTTTATTACGCCCGAAGGTAAAGGCACGAATAAAACTGTTATATCATATTCTGAAAAAAAAATAATGACAAACACTATGCAACCCATTGCGTCGAGCACCCTAACAAGCGTCAAAAAAGAACCCGGATCGACCGAACCGGTTCCGAAAGCGACGGCTTTGATCCGTCGAGCGATCTCTCCTCGAAACGTCGTCCAATTACAACGAATGCTTTTGTGATAATTAAAACGCACGGTGTTTGATCACAGGCGAACCTTTCCCTGAGCTGAAAGGGATGGGGTTGCCACGATGGCGGTTTTCTTTCACATGTGGGTGCATTAACGGCGAGGTCCCGCATTGACCCGGGGAGGATCGATGCTCCCGATCCGTTTTCCAGCCTCGCAGGAATTTTGCCAACCGCCGCCGTCACCGCTGCCTGATTGTTGCATGTGCACGCCCGTTACGTCCTCCCTCGTTAACGCATTCCTCTTTCTTTTCTCTCGCGCGCGCATCACACGGTGTAAAGCGTTCGCTCGCATGAACGCCTCCAGGAACACGTCCAGGAATACATCTAGGGACGTCGACACTTGCTAGCGATAGGACCGATAAAGAACGGATAAAAGAGAGACAGAGATGGATTGACAACGCAGGAAATGATTTATTCGAGATTACCGTGAATTATTTTTTTTTATTTATTTTTATCCTGTATTTTGAGTTTAGATTAAGAGATTCAGAATTGTGGAACTCCTTGATAGATTTTATTTAATCCTTTGACTGTGGAAAGCGTTTGTTGACGCCCTCGTGGGGCTATTAATGTATGCGAGAAGCGTGCGAAGGTGTGAGAAATTTTCTTAGACTGAGATAAGCGGCTTTGATTATCAAGAATTGTTCTTCTCCTTCGGTTTTGTTCTGTGCACCGATTTGCGAGAAAGAAACCTAAACAGAATTGAGCGCGTGGCTCAATTGAATTCGCAGCGTGACGTGTTTACAGCTTCGAACCCAATTAAAATGTGCTCTTCAGCGAATTCAGACGAGAAACGTTGTAATTAATTCGATTGAAAGTTTCATTCTGTTACCGACCTGCAATTGCGACCGAAGTGACTGCAGCGAGCTCCCATTGAATACGGTTTATTGTCCATTTTACTGGAACACTTTACTTAGCAGAACATTATTAATAGGGTTTTCCATGGCGCTGTATCAACCGGGAGTTTGAAAGTCTAACTATCCGGAAGCAATTACTGTACCACGTGCCCAGCCGGAACGGTTGATTCGCCAGTGAATTTGCCGTTACAAATATTCTTAAAATATCTTTAGCTGCGTACGAGTACATCCTTGATACTTGTATAAAATCAAATTGAATGAATTAAAATAATCACGTTTAGTGAATAAATACATTCTTAACGCCCCCATAAAATTAAATAAAACGAAGTACAGCAGTCGCTTACAGTAAACGAATACATCCTTGTTGCTTTCATTAAACAAAGTAAAATCTAACATTAATAAAAGCACGAATCGTTCCGTAGGACTTCACATAATCGAACACAGAAAAATGTACAAAAGAAGTAGAAGAAGAAGAAAGAGGGTGCCTACGATTATGAACGTGCGACCGATCAGCACCGTCTCCATAGAGCATTATCGACGCGCCCTCAAATAGAATATGGTTGCGACAAAGTTGTCGGTGGGAGAAAGGGATCTTCCAAGTAGAAAGATGCAACGCGAAACGAAGAGGCTGTATCTCTCGAGTTACGAAACACACCGGGTTCTTTATTATTAGCGGCGGTCTATTTCTGTTTTCCAGGACAGATAATAGCAATCGATGTTAATTGCGCGTGATTGTCGCGCGGCTCAGGGAAGACCGGGCTGGCAAAGGAGCCCCGGGTTTATTTTTAAATAAAGTCCTCATTCAGGCATGTGCCGATACGTCCGTGGAGTTTCCACGTGTCTTGGCCGCAGTTCACAGAGCCGGTTCTCTCTCGTCAGGTGTAACGGGCTGGCCTGCTAAAGCCTTCCACACACGAGGGTGGAAAACGCCAGCAAACCCAAGAGAGTGAGAACCCTCTCTCTCTCTCTCTCTCTCTCTCTCTCTCTCGCTTTATATACTCTCTACCCGTTCGTGAGTCGTGTATATACATCCGGTCGATATTCGCTCGGGGTGAGCGGCCTGTACCCTCTGCAACCGCGTTTTTCATCAGCTTACCCGAAGATCCGGCGATTCTAATTGAATTCCCGGTTAGAGTCATTTCCGGGGAGACTCTAATTCATACTGCCTCGAAGTGGACGCTCTTAGCTCGACGCTGGACCACTCTCTTCAGGGTAGAAGCTATCCTTTGATGCTCGCTTGCGAGACACTCGGGCTGCTTCACCGATTTGCATCGTAAAGAGGAGTTGAAAATTGTGACAGCAAGTTTCGTTACATCTAAGTAGAACGGTTTTTCAGAGAAGGGTAGACGACTTCAGGGAAAATTTTGTTGCCAGCGTAAAGTGTCTGAAGTACCTCTAAAATGAACCTCCAAGCACATTGAGAAAGAACAAGTAACTATTTCAGCGATATTCCTTGCCGTAGTGAAATATTTCGAATTTCATTTCTGGTCTCGATTGGCCAAAGAGCTACTCTAATGCAGACCTAAGATAAATCACTTTGTATCTTGGGTAAGAAAAATTTTTCTGACTCTATCGATTTATTATGAATTTTGTAAACATTTGCAAAACCATTACTTGTCTTAACACATTACCGACCGGTGATTATTGCATATTTTTGAAAAATGTATGGTTTGAATAATAAATTTTATAAACAAATTTCAATCCTACATAAATTTTTTATAATAATTCAATATTACCCTACATGGCTAAATTTTCATTTAGCATTTAGTATGAACTAACTAAGTCACCCTCAATAACGTCGTCCAATAGTTTCATTTAAGATTGCAATGTCAAAGAAAATTTCTATGCTTTTTTTTGGTACAGCAGAATTATTGAAAATCCTATTAATAGGCTTTTCTGGTCGGTAAAGTGTTAATTGACCAGTATATTCATCAGATCCCGATCTCCAACAGTTAGAGCAATCTTCCGACACATTCGACCAGCAAGAGGATCCAGTATCATCGATCACGTCCCGCGAAATCTGGAATCGCTTGGCTTCTCGTCGATAAGAAGGAGAAGAATGGACTCCGTCGTCTCGTTTTATCCAGTCACGTGCTGCGGTAAACAATTCCACCTGGTACGGTTTCTCCGTTAACGGGATTCGCCGCAATGACGTTCAAGCTCCTTCTGTTCGGCCGTCTAGACGAAGTGGATCAACGGTCTACGTTAAACGGTCCACGTGTTGCTCGTTGCTCGACGAACAACCGCGAGTCCGCTTTCGAAGCGGACCTCGAAGAGAAGAGAAGAGAGAGAAAAAGGGTTTGGATCGATGTCGGCGAACCGAGGGTGGATCAACGTCAACGATGATCGACCTCGTTTCTTCCCGGAGCCAGATATCAGCTCGAGTGACCGCAGAGCATCACTGGAACTTGGCAACGCTTTAGGAAGCTGAGAAGATTGCGCAATCCGCGGCGAAGCGCTGTCAAGTTAGAGCCGAGTTAGAGCGGATCGAAGTTTGTTACCTAACTCGCCAAGGAGCGCCGCGAATCAGGATGATCCGTTTGGTAGCGAAGAGCAAATTTACGCGATTGGATCGATGGAAAAATTGTTGGATAATAGGAAGAGTTTTTGCAATTCCTCTGTTAACTCTAAACCTAAACATGAACGGTGACTAGTATGCGCTGCCTTTTTTTTTTTAATTTGGAAATCTCATTTGAGATTTATTGCAACATAATGCTTAGTACAGTGTATTACATAACAAAGTACAGAGTATATAGTATAGTATAACAAAAATATTATAAGCAATAGAAAAATCAAAAATACTTAAGCACGTAGGTTACATGAATTTAAAAAGGCTATTATATATAAACAAGCACTAATATTGGGTTCAGCTATTAAGCAACCTATGTCCAATGGCAATGGGAAGCCTGCTCTAATAAGGTTCTGGACAAGTTTGATCCTCTGATCATTATATAGGTTGCACTGCCAAAGAACATGGTTAAGCGTTTCCTATGCGCTGCCTTATGAACACGATCGAATTTATTTGGAGTTTTTATTATAGCGTGTACTTGAATAAAGTACAATTATTTCCAGTGGAAGTATCTTTACAACTTTATGGAGAAATTATAGAAATTTATATTTCCCTTTCCATGTAATAAAGAGTCGTGATGAAAATCTCAAACAGTTCTACCTAACAGAATCCTCTTTTGCGACCAATATCTAAGCTTTGAACTAAATATATATATTAGAATAAATATAAATATTGGCGAAGAAAATCTAAGGGAGAGGTTTCAGGCAATTAAAATGATTGTTACTTTTCAATCTGAGAGAAACGAGCTAATTACTGCTCGGGGCAATCAATCACGATCTACTTTGTCAACAACGGAGAAAACAATACAGACAGAGTAAAGAATCAAAACCGCAATTTCACGTGTCTCTAGCTACCTGTCGATACAACGTTTATTTTTAGCTGAGCACAAACTGTTTCGGTTATTTATACGAAGTGACGATCGATCCACGTACTCGTCGGACACGCGAAATTCGTGAACGTCGCATATAGGGAGAAAGTGTTCCAGAACGAGGCGTGTGTCACACCCCTGACTGATTAGGCTCGAGCACGTGTCCGATCGATTTGCGATAGAAACCCGACACGGGAGAAAACACCGTGATTTCTCGTGGTTTGCCTGTTACGTGTAATGTCGCATCGAGCGATGGGAAAGGCCGCGGAAAATGTCGAACGATTCTTGGAAAACGTTACGTACTGTTAGGAACTGTCACGGAAACTAACGAACTCGAAGAAACAGAAGGTACACGCGATCGGGGAAACTTTTCGAAGGAGTACGAAACGTGGACGATGTTGTACAGTCACTTTACATACGTAGCTACACATATACCTGCCATGACCTACCAGCCGAACGACTAGTCACAGATTATTTGGTAAGTGATTAAATGAATTCGATATAATTAGCCTGCGGATTTTTATGGAAAATCAAGATCGCATAAAGTTTCTGTACAAATTCCAACGTCGACATATTTAGTAAATTATTAGTAACCAGTCTTCCATTATATTGTCTCGCACTGGTTGTAGTCGATGAATCAATCATTTTCGACGATATTTAGTCATTATAAATAGGTATGCACATATTTAAGCATTGTTACTCATTGTCAGGAAACGTCTCCATATCAATCTTCTATCAATCTTCATCTATCAAATCCATCGAAACGTCGTCCCTTTCCGAGCGAATTATAATTTGATTTAACAGGAGTAGTTTGTAGGTTCAAACAGGAAATCTGTAAAATATGGTTAAAGTCTTAAATATTTTTTTTCCAGAAAGAGACGATTGCATGAGCGAGCAGGTGCAGCCAATAAATACGAGGAACGTGTTTCGCGGCGGTAATGGTATTAGTGCGGGGCATTACCGCGAGGACGACGTACAAGTTATCGCGGTATGCGATTTCGCGCACTTTTAAGTGTTCCGGGCGATTGCCAAAACAGATTTGCCGGGATCCGTGCATCATCGACAGGAATACGCGATCGATGCGCAACGTGTTGCAGCCTCGAGGAGTGTCTCCGCGAAAATATGGAGGCTCGAAAGATCGTTTTATTCGCACTGGAAAGTTTTCGCGACTCGAGAGAAGTTAGGAAATTGCGAATTCTCGGACAGAGTCGGTCAATTTTTTAGAAGGCACTCCCCGGCCATTACGGTCGTTGGCTGTTCGTGGTTGTTATGCGAGGCGCTGCGACGTCGAATTAGGCGACGTCCGCGAGGAAAAGCGAGCACGACGAGCCACCCAGGAAAATTATTCAGGGCATCTGATTGCCCCACTTCCGTCAAAGTCGTCTCGCGAATCGCTGGCAATTATGCGGGGATTGTCTCCCCGAGGCGTCACCAACTTCCGTCGAGGACTCTGAACCGAAGTTGCAGGACACAGTGTCTCCTTGGGAGGAACGTTATGGCTGGTCGTCTTCAATCTAGGGTTATCAATTTGGCAGGAGAGCCAATCGAACCGGACTCGACGATCGATCGAACGCTGTTTTACGTAACCGGGGCATTCAATAATTCGCCACAGCCGTGATTTATCGGACATCGGAGCTTTCGACGCTGTGGCTCGCTCGCGAATCTACCCTATCGACGCTCTGTGCATTTCAGAACAGGCGTTTTATGTTGCGACAGAGAAACTTTTAGTCTTTTATATATATAGGTTCGCTCCTCGCCACTCGATCTACCCATTAGATTCCATTTGTTACTCGATCTTCATCGTTGAAGCTTTTTCAGTCCACTGGCGACCAGATGTTTTGAAACAATTGTTAAAAAAAAAATGAGGATAATTTCTCCTGTACCTCGTGTGCAATTTCCTTTAAATATTCAAGATAGGAGGGTGTTTTTATTCTTAACACCATTTTATAAACACGGATGAAATACAAAACAGTGGAATTGGCCAAGATAATTTTTATTTTGCATGAAGATCCACAATCCAGATATTAGCAAAGAATCGAAATTGTGGAAACTGTTGAATAATTGTCGAATCATTTGATAGCCGAACTACCCCTAGCTCGCGAGTCTGATACACCTCGACATACTTTCCGTCGCCCAGTTCAGCCCCCATGCGGCACTAACGTCCGCGATTTTCTTTCCTCCTTTTTCCGTTTCTTGCCCAGCTCGGAAATTGGAACGCGCGGGGTTAATTATAAACAACGATAGAAATCGATTAGCCGCTATATAGGCTGCTGCTCTGGTTGATGCTGCAGGAAAATGTGTGCAGCAATCTGCCGCGTCAGAGAGGGTGGTGTACACTGATCCAGATGTGGTGGGGGTGGTGTTCGAGCGTGGGGTCACGTGCAGGATATGCTCTGGCAACGTCGCACAAAACCACCCCTTGGTGGCCGAGTGTGGAAATATGCGGGGGACCTCGGAAGAGGGTACGTTCACCCTTCGGGTTTTAATTGCGAAGGGGAGACGACCTCTCTTCCCGAACCCCAAACCTCCTTGCGCTCGGAAGACGTTCCACCGAAAGGGATTACTTCAAAAAATTGCAGCCCTGACCCGTCGTTTGGCCTACCCGTGCTCATGGAAACGAGCCGCGACGAGGGGTGCACCTTTAAACAACGTCGGAGGGGAATGAAGCTCGTTTCGACAGCAAGCAAAATATTTTACCCTCCGTGGTTCTTGGGTATAATTGAACGGAACTGGCAAGGTTTATACATTATTTTAATGCGTATAATATCGCTAGGAGGGCGAGAAAATCGAAAAGTCACAATTTAAGAAAAAATTAACTTGAAAGTTCTGAATTGTCACAACTTTTTAACATACCTCGTATTAATTTCGGGAAAGTTGTCGAATCGGTGTAGAATAATCATAATTGTCTTATGTAACTTTATTCTCAAAACAACCCCTATCATAGTTCATAGCTAGACGGTAGATTGATGCATTTATAAGAAAAGTTAATATTTTCAACTTGGTTTCCTCCTAAAATCTTGAGTTTCTTCAATTACCCTCTCAGAAAACAAGATTCGTTTTTCATCTTAAGCGCGAGGGGTAGGTTGGCAAAATTCGTAGGGGCGTTCACCTGTCGGAAAGTATGCGAAACGGGAGATCGAATCAACGGGAGAGAACTCTCGTCGCAGACGAGCGGTTAACGTTTTAGGGTAAGGGCTAGTAGGATTCGGGGTTGAACAACACAGGGTGGCTCCTGCAACGATGTAGAGATCCTCCGACAGAGAAAGCTGTGTAATATTTACCTCGTCGCGAATAAACACAAGCACAGCCACACGCGCAAACCAACCCTACTGAGCCGGGGTTATTTTTTCCGGTGCACACCCCCGTTATCGTGAAATACTGGAACACCGGTGGCTTTTAAAGGCTCTCACGGCTGCCGAAGATACGTTTCATACGCCGCGTCATCCCTCGATCATTCAGGGGCGCTCGCAGCTTCTCTCGGCTGGACCCATTACACGGAATTTCTAAAACAACCCTTAGCGATCGACAGAAACTCAATTTGCCGCGCGCTGAAAGCTCCTGCCTGGCGAGGATCCATTTTTCATTCCTCGCCTGACGATACACGGAGCTTCTCTTCACTATAGTGGCAGTCTGCTTCAGTGTCGTCATCGATTTCCACCTCGTTGCTGACGGGATCGATCTCGCCAGGTGATAAATCGTGCGACAATTCATAATCGACGAGGAACCCGCTTCGATAACGCTCGACGAGCTGTGGTGATAAATGTTGGATGCATGGTGACTCACGTAATTGATCGAGCACCTTTTAAATTACAATAATGATCGGTACGATTAACCTTTACTCCGTAAATCAATTTCGTTCGAGCACGAACGATTTCGAGAATCGTGGATATTATATGTTTTTTTAAAGACTTTTACCCAGTCTAAGAATGTTTTCCTTCCAGTCGAAAAACATACCACCAAAATTACATTCGATGTATAAATAACCCCGGATTAAATATTTATAAATTACCCGTGGGGCGTTCCGCCTACGAAAACGATAATTATTGTCCCCTCCTCTCTTCCCTATGACGCGTTTCACATTCCACTCTTTCTCGACGATTCTTCGAATCGATCGGGTAATTCCAGCCAGTTACGCAAACGATCCTGCTATTTTTTTTATCGTAGTTCTTCCAGAAATTGTTGTTTACTCCCCCGATCTCCGGGCAAACGCAACGAACTGTCACCTTGATTGGACGAGAATAGTATCGACAAGGAAATCACGAGAGAACACACAGATTTCGAATGTTATGTATTGATAATGTAGCTCGTCGACGAATGATTTCCCACATAGATAAGCTGCGGAGGGTTGGATGGCGATAAAACTGTCCCCTAAAACGCGTGCTTATCTTTATACCCAGAAAATCGACTGCTAACGAGGTTAGTCCCTTTCGAGCCCTAACGAATATTTTTTAATTCCTTTATCGTCGACCGACGGACGTCCTGAATGATCGAGGGGGATCATCGGATAGAATGGTTTCCCCCGTTCATCCCTTTCCCAGTTTTCCATCCAGTATTCGAATTTTAGCTGTAGCTATTGTTCATGCAACATCCAATGCGTTCGATGGACCCGCGAGCTTGTCAATTCTCGTTCGAGGGACATTGTCGAAATGCAGCCAAAAGTTGCAGCGTACCATCAATTCTGCGTTTTTCTAGTTCGACGTTTCGTTTCGATTGGGAAACTGATTTTTTTTATTATATAAAGTTCATATTCGATGTACGCTGCGAGACAATTCCAACCCCAAATAGAAAATGTTTTCGTAAGACGTGTCGCGATAGTTAAATATTTAAAGAAAAAAAGTTTCCCTAGAAAAAATTCCTGAAGGTCTGCTTCAATTTCATTCAATAGTTAATAGTTCAACCTGACAGTTAAACAAATAAGAATTTAATTCAGACGTTTATAGCTCTGAGTTGAAACAGGGAAAAATGGTGATTTATATAATATTAGAATCGTAACCCTAAGGGGAATCCAATAAAAAAAAAAAAATATATATATATATAGCTCTGAGTTTAAAATTAACATAGCTGAATTTCAGCAGAATTCTACTGGCACGAAAATGTGACGATGCAAAGTACGTCAATTCTAACAAAAGATTGTGCTGAAGCACTGAATGCTTCTCAGTTCTTTTCTTAATTCTGGTGACCGGCAGCAATTTTCAAACTTGCCAAAATTTTGATTCACAAGGTCTACAAGAACCTGTGATTGTGTGGATTTTCATGGAGATCGATTTTTCAATTCCAGGATATGCGACGCCTCGCTTCCGCGAAGCACGACGGCAGCGAGGAGAGTGTCGGCTCGTAAACCGGATGATCGATAATGACCTTCGTGGCCTCGGGCGAAAAGGGACTGCGAAAGGGATCGCGGTCGACTGTCATTCTGCGCGATAATCGCGAGAACAACGATTCAGCCGCGTGGCGTGTATGAAATGGCCGCGAAAGTTCGCGTCGTTGAAGCAATGCCGATAAATTCACTGTGTTCGTCCCGCACTCGCGTGTTCGTCAAGGTGAGGATAAATCCAGAGTGCAAAATGGGAGCACCGAGCCTCATGAATATCGAATCCCGAAGCTGCTTTTGGATCAGCGAGAATCGAAGCACCCGCAGCGAATTTTTGTCCGATCCATCATGGCCGCTACCACTAGCCCCAAAAACATCTATTGCGACTCGTAGTTTCGCAACATTAAGAAAATATTTGATGAACAATTTATCCTAGTGGATAGACAGAATAAAATGTACTTGTAGTTAACAATTTTGTAATTGTCTATTTTTGTAGCTCTTAGCGGCTGAACTCAGATTCACCACTAAAAATTGCTATACCATTATTCACAATATTTTTCACATTATTAATTTTATAGGACGGAAGAAATATTTAATTTTCAAGTTGAAGCAGCCTCGACTGGTAACGGTTAATCGCTAGACTGCGGATCTCAATGGATATTGTAGAAATTGAAATTTTGAATCCGCATGGAAGATGAAAATTTACTCGAATGGGGTGTAAACGAGAGAAAAAGTTGTAGAATGGTACTGTGAACCAACGAGAACGGGGACTTTCGTTTTTCGTAGACGTTACTGTAGTAAAATTGTGGCTTGTTAGTCGTCGCTTCTAATCCAGGGATTTATTACATGCACCGGATTACGCCATATTTCGCAAGGGATTCCGGATGACGTAAACGGCGCTGAATGTTTGCGGAGGGCGCGAGAGGTGCCAGGTTCCGATTCCCGGAAAACTTCCAGCCGAGGAATAAGGTCAGGATCCACCATTGTAGCACACAACTTTTTCGCCGTTCTGCGACGCCCACATCCGAAAAGATTCGCCAAGCAGTTACGAAGAAACGAACGACAATCGATCTTAGATAACCAATAGCATCATCCGTAACCAGGATTAAAAAATAACGTGATCATTAGCCCTTCCGTGGGCGAGCAAAAAACTTTAACAATTGACATTTCGTTTGGCAAGCTACTTCGTTCGAAGCTTACTAGATAGCAGTATAGCGAATTTAACAACACCCTCTCATTTTTCAAAAATTCATATTTGTAAGAATGTTTATACCTTGTAAGAATGTTTTAATTTTATAATATTATGTTTAGTTCAGTTTTTAAGGTTTAGTATCTTCTCTATCGTATCTATACATTTAATCGAGGACGATTAATTTGTCAGATGACCGAATTGTAAGAATGTTTATACCACCATGTAGATGACTAAATGTATTACTTATACAATATTTACCTGTTATTGATTTATACTGATATATATAATATTATTGATTTATACGTTGCGTTAGCATTTTTTTAACAAATCCATGTTACCATGAGTTTTGGTTAAATAAATAGTTTCCTGCGAGTGAGCAAAGGATATTGACGTGTCAAACCTCCTTACATATTTATCCTTTTATAAATGAATTCGAAGTTCTTCTGGCCCAGCCGGTGTAAGTGTTGTCTATTTTGTGCTGCAACATTGTCTATCGTGCTAGCAGTAATTATTGCATTCGGGTGGAACGGTTCGAAACTCTTGAAGGGTAGTGTATGCAGTGTACGACTCAGGGGAATACGCGGCTCGTAATGAGAGCCGCCGGGGGCACGTTAGTCACAATATGTCGCGAAGGGAATCAAGAGAGCCGGCACTACTTTTCGCGGAACGAGACACCGGGTTTCCATTTAGTCTCCCATATCCATATGCCACTCGGTCGAGCGATGAACCATCCTCGGCGAACATGACAGGCTTCGTATACATGTGCACGAACATGTGCTTGTACGAGAGTGCATAGAAACGTGGTCGTGCATGTGCGCTGCCGCGAAGGACGTCATCGATCAAGCGAACGGTCCCGCGCGTGGTCTCCCTACGAATTCGTTTCGATTTCGGGCGAATTTCACGTTTATGCTCATGGCACTGCGCGACGGGATTGCGGCCTATGTAAATTTTATGGTTGCCAACCCCCCCTCGCACTGCAGGGACACGATCGACCTCCTGCGCGTCTCCTTGGTCGCAAAAAGAAACGTCGATCTTGGACGTCGCTTTCCGGGTGAAGGTGAAATCACTATTCTGCATTCTTAACGAATATCCTTGCCGAGGCCGTCCGAAATTGTTATTCCCTAATCTAATGCTGATCGAAGTTTCATCAATCCTCTACAGTGTCGCGTTGAAGTCGTATACTAATAGACTGCTGATTTTTATGCAAATAAAAATATATTTTCTGTTTTACCGAGCTTAAAACATTTGAAAATAATGTAACCATATCATTAAATTGTTCTAATGTCTTCTAAGTTTCTTCGAAGTCTAGTTGTAACTGATAAAAGAAGAAACAAAAGTTTTATTTTGTTCCAGTGTGTTGTAATTGACGCAGAAAAAAAATAATAAAAAATAAAAATACATTTTCTGTTTTACCGAGCTTGAAACATTTGAAAATAATGTAACGATATCATTAAATTGTTCTAATGTCTTCTAAGTTTCTTCGAAGTCTAGTTGTAACTGATAAAAGAAGAAACAAAGTTTTATTTTGTCCCAGTGTCTTGTAATTGACGCAGAAAATTTTCAATTTCCATAAGAGTCCGTAGTCTACCGAGGAATCGATATTTTTCAGACTAGTTTTAGCAAGGATGTGACAAAAGTATCTTTCTTCGCAAATTCGATTCTTTTTATAACTGTGAATTCATTGTTGAGTGTTGGCAGTATGATGCACTGCTTGCACGAAACTTTCTAGTCGGTCTGTACCCTGTAGAAGGAGAAAGAGTCCGACAGTAGTGAAGGGTCGTTCGGGATCTGACGCGTGCGGATCTCGTTTCGCCTAACAAGTTAAGAGTGGTCTCTCGCCACTTTATACCAATGTGCACCGACTCAGAAATGGACGCCGACGATCGGGGCCGATTTTTTCCGGGCCGGCGGAAGCACGCTCTCAATTAGAACGGTCTGGCGAACTTTTGTTTCCCGTGGTGTGCTCCACGCCGATCGTTATGCAACGTTATATACGATCGTAACAGAGTCGAGCTGAACTCGGGCTCGACTAAGGCTCCGAGGCTCGTTGGAGCGGTCGGGGTTCGATCGTCAACAAAGCGAATCCGCCGTTAATTAACTTACTATCACGGTGCTCGAGTGATAAGCCTTAATCGGATACCGCCTACATCACCAAAGATAAATATTAATTATCGCGTCACCGTTAATTGGCCTGATATCGAGCGCCGTTGGCACCTCGGGTCCCTCGAGCACCGACGTTCCTCAAACAATTTATTAATAATCGAGCGACGCGATAGCGGGTCTCCAACATGGCCGGCTAGCGGCTGTGTACTATCGGCCGCCACGGGTCTTACTAAAATGTT
Source organism: Lasioglossum morio (assembly GCA_916610235.2). Taxonomy (NCBI): domain Eukaryota; kingdom Metazoa; phylum Arthropoda; class Insecta; order Hymenoptera; family Halictidae; genus Lasioglossum; species Lasioglossum morio. Next base: position 4,575,247 of record OU744323.1, read on the forward strand.
TGGACTAAGTTTATCGGACCGCTGGTGCCTCGTCGAGAACGGACTGCCAGTGCCCGCGCGAACGACGAACGGCAAATGTTTCCCCAGTTGTTACGACAGGAATGTTTGAACGGGACTAGAGAACCTTGCACAAAGCGACGCGTCTTCCCCGAAACGAATGTTCGGGTTTCATGGCTTTCTTCATTAGGACTCCCTTGGCGTTAACACTTTTGCTAGTGCACACATTCAGGTATGTATGGGCGAATGTCAATAGCAAAACTTAACAGATTTAATTCATACATGAGGTGCTGAATAGCCTGTATGTACATGTATATTGTCTGTGGACGTAAATGCACAATAAATGCATACAGAATTGCTTAAAAAGACTGCCGCAAACGACACACATACACAATTTTTTTTAAAGCGAATATCTCTTTACTGAGCAGTGAATGAGTCTGATCCGTCACGCTCCGAGGAGAAACGGTATTCGGGTAAACTCAGTGTGTTTATTTTTAACAATTCTTTGATATTGCATAGCATTACTTAGGGCAAAACCCTTAGCACTCGAGTGTCACCGCTAAAAATTGTTGTATTATAATTCAAAATATTGTTTACATTATTAAATATGTTCGGATCTAACCAATTACTAAACATTTCAATATTGTATGAGGTATTCTATTAATTTCATATCGACAAAATAAAAAAAATCATATAAAATGGAAACATTCCAAATAGGAAGACACGTTTAATTTTCGAAGTAAAATAGCTCCGAGTGCAAAGGGTTAAAAAATTGCAAGATGGTTGATCTACAAAGAAATAGATATTTTGCTGATAATTCCTATAGATGACGTTCATCCAGGTTGCACGACAGGGCTGAACATAATAAGAAAACGATATCGCTTCACTGTATACAGCGGCACGAACTCTGACCAATAATTTGTTCACACCTGTATGTCCTAACCTTCCTGGTTCTTTTCGTATGATCTCGCGAGTGGAATGACATTTCGCGTACAGCGAGAAAGTTCACGGGTCGCGCTGTTAAGGCTCGAGAATCGACTCACCTGCCAGCCCTGAAGCAGCAGGCTCCTGTCGACGGCTTTCAGCCACATGACGGCGTCGTTCACCCGGAAGTCTCTTAAACGGGTGCACTTCCTGTGGAGGAAGACGCCGAGGCACTTGAGCAATTCGGAGGTCGAGGCTTGGATCACAGTTTTCCTGGGCCCGGGAGGTAGCGGCTTCTGCACGAGCTTCTCGCACGTCGGGTTGTGCGTTGTATGGTTGTTGTTCGACACCGGCGGTTTCGTCTGCTCCCAAAACATAATAAACGTTAGCGACTCGACCAACAACCCTCGGCTCAAAAATTGAGATCTTCCGAGTCGACTGATAATATTAACTCTCCGCGGGGAAACATATTTTTTACCTTATTTAAAACTATCTATCTGAATCGCAACATTATCTTTAACTTCTTCTAATACATTAACCCTCATCCGTCCCTCGTGTCAATTTGACACAGTTTTCCGAGATAAGTTATATAATGTTCTGTTATTTGTAGATTTTGCCTGAAACTTCGTGACTTTTACTATTTTAATGTGTAACACACGACCAGGAAACATAACAGATATAACTGTTAACTCGTCAATTTGAATGAAAAAACATCGAAAAATAACTGTTTACCTTTTTATGTGATCGATTTTTTTAGTACTGTGTCAATTTGACACCGAGGGACAGATTCAGTTTGTGAAATGAAGGACGGATGAGGGTTAACTGTTTTAAATTACACCTATTTATTTTTATCATAAATGCAGAAAATCCGCCGTCTAATTATTACTATTTTTTTTTTTTTAGTGAGCTTGACTTTCAAAGATTCAAAACAATAATCGAAACTTCGCTCAGGACATAAAGCACTCAGGCTGCCTACGGAGGGTTAATATGTCGACAATCATTTAATAACATTCTTACATTCCCTCCACGTCTTCACAATTTTGTACTTCGCCTATTCAGTTTCGTCACGATCGCGTTAAATCCTCAGTCTAGCAATCACTGTTAAAGCCCTTTCACTCGGAGACACACGAATCACGATTCACACGCAATTGCAATTCATCTTCGCAAGCAACGTCCACGCGTATGAAATACAGTAGTGCTCGGTTAAATATGCTAAACCTGTTACGCTTGAATTTGCCCAACCCATCCCCACTCTCCCCGCTCCGCTCAATGAACGAGGAAAGTAAACAAAATCGTGATCACGCAATAAAGAAACTTTCGAATTCAGTCATTCTTGTTCTACCTTTTCAAACATACTACCAGAGGATTTCTAAGTTTTTTCTGATTAAAATGGGTGCAAATACGAGGGGTCAGTTTTATAACTATGTAAATAACAAACTGGAGGTAGGTTAATAAAAAAAATTGTCCGATCTACGTTTGAACTAGTTTTAAACGGAAGAATCTCGACAATCCAATGGTACCATATTTGGAAAGGTAATACGAACATTAATGAATTTGAAATGTATATATTTACTTTCTTACTTTACGAAATTCTACTCTGTAACGCAAGAATTTTACTTCCGGCTCCCGAACTTTGCAAATTTAAGTGAGCACTGCTGTGTACACACTCGTTCACGTGTTCCCGTGTGAAAGCTCTTTTTTCCAGAATCTTTGTGAAATTTCCAGTCGACAAAGAGCCGAGAACGTAGGCTCGGCACGTGTGCCTGGAAAAACGCGAAGGGAAACAAGGATCGATATGCTTTCGATCGTAAGCCCTGGGGTCAAAGCACCTTCGACGTTCCTCGCACGGAACTTCCAAGACACTTGTTCGAGGCTGCTCGCACGAAAATGGGCCACTACCGGTGCCACGTAGTCGGCGTGCACGCGTGTCAATAAAAGCGACTCGTTCCGCTAGCGGAAATCGACTGCGACCTCAGCAAACAACTCTAAATATTAAGCGACCAAGAAGGTTCGCGATGTCTCGATTGATTACGCACGAAATGAATTGCACGATACCTCCTTTCGAAAAATGTTCACCTTCCATCTTGTTTACCAAAAGAACTACCATTCTCATCTCCATTCGCTTCTTTTCTTTTCAAAAATATATACTTCAACCTTGTTCTATATCTGTGAACGTCTGTTTAACGCTAGAAATACCGTCGACGTGACAGACTCCAAATTCGTTCGCAAGCCAAATCGATTAACTATCTTCGGGATTTATATTCTTCTACCGAAACACGTGGTTTCGCTGAACACGTCGAGTGTCCATAGAGTTCATACGAAACTAAATCAACGTATTTCACAATACCAGAATGGAAAAGTCAAAGTTCATCGTAACAATAATTTTTGTATCATTCTTAACAGCTTTTCGATACTAATGAAACTTCGTTTACTTGATAGTAAGCACTGAAAGCGTTAAATTCTACCACTTAACCTTTAGAGGACCAGTATTTTGCCATCACAAACATAAGATTATTCTTTATGAAAAAGTGTACATACATGTAAGATGCAATAGGTAACGCGACTATCCTAAGTTTACCTCTGGGTCACAATAATGGTTAGAAATGACTACAGTAATGGCTGTAAAGGTTAGAATAAATTTCCTTAATCACACGGTACACTGATACACTGTACCACCTTGCTCCAAAGAAGACGTATCAATATACCTCATCAGAGGTTGATAAACAAAAAAACAAAGCGTAATTACCTTTCCTTCAAATAACATCATGACAAATGAATCCAGTCGCGCACACGAATGACACCAAATCAACGTGTTTACATTATAGCTGAAACCTGAATGGCTCCACCTATCCGTACCAACAGAGCATCGATATTCTTCTTTCCTCGTTTGTTTCCTTCTGACACGAATGAATAAGTTCACGTTGGTCTGTTGTTGTCAGTCTTAATTCAGCTACGTATACACAGTGTCCAAATAATTTCATCGTATCAACCAATCCTGGTCTCCTCTAAAATTTCATCGATTTTCTTTAATCTTTATTTCGTGGAGTTAATCGATTTGGCAAATGAATATATTGAACAAGTCTGCACTCCTATTATTGTTATAAATTAATGTAAAATAAACGCTTTTAGTGCTCGACAGGTCTATCGTTAAATAAGTTCATACGCTCCTCTAATGGAAATTAATATGTTTAATTGTTGTATTTTTCTCGCACTTATTCTTAATCGAAAGAAAATCGTGGGATCGGTTATTATTATTCAATATAGTGCAAGAGTAAAATAAGGTTTGCTTGAGCATAAGCTCGCCCTTAATCGATGCAGTGGCTGCGTGCATAGTTTAACAATGACAAAACCTCGAAGCACCTCGAACTTTCTTGGTCACTTGATAATTTCAGCTTTGCGATTAGGTCAAGCTTCTCGCTTTCTCCACAAACTTCTAGGCGCACGGCGTAGTTTGATAATTAGACAGTAAATATTCGTGTACTGTTCAATCTTCTTGCATTTATTCGAAGAATTGAATAGAGATTTGCTGAAAACAGTGTGACAGCCCTACAATTTTTCGATCTTTCTAGTATTTCATGTGTCTAAATCTGGTGATGATTTTCATACATTTTACCACAAGATATTATACACTTATGTCACGTGACAGCTTTGTGAAACGTCAGAAAATGTCTAAATTAACAAGAATTAACAGCTGACACCGAAGGAAATCTTTCTCCAATTCTGATGTATACAAAACAACGTAGAAAAACCTAAAATTGCATAGACATTCGCAGTCTGGTGATAAACAGATCTCTATGCGAACGATATTGTTTTATCGACTATTTGCTGGAGTTGTGTGTCTTTTAAGTTATTGCCTACCATCATTTTCAATACTTGGTATAATTCTCCATTACTTATGAAACTAAACAGATCTCTGTGCATTCGACAATATACAATTATACAAAATGCAAGAAAACCAACACACTAACCCGAACTAATATTAAATTTTCGCACAAAGATCCGCAGTCCAGCAAGAAATCGGTGTGGAACGTAAACGATATACTAACAGAAACAACGCGTAGAATGTGTTGGCGTGAAAGTCACTCACCTGGGGCGTCTGTATGTTCTTATTTTTGTCGACGATGGGTATGTTGTCGAGCGGCTGTCTGAACGCGGTGTTCTTGTTCTTGTTGTCGAACTTCTTCTTGTTGTTGTTGGCGGTGCTGAACCGTTTCCACGAGAGCGCGTTGATGAACAGCGAGTGTTTCTTCAGGTTCTTCTCGAGGGCGTTCTTCTCGGAGATGATCCTGGCGTTGTCGTTGTTGTTCAGGTTGATGTTGTTGTTCTGTAACGCGTTATTGTTCGTGGGCGGATGACCGGTGGGCGGCGCCGGCGCCACCGTGGCGACGCTGCTCTTGTTCTCCCTGTTCTTCGCATTGTTCAACTGTTCGTAGTTGAAGTTGTTCAACGTGAAATCAGCGGGATGCTGGTGTCCCGCTGGCGGGTACACAGACCCGCGTCTGTCACGCGGACTGAACGACAACACGGTACCCATGCTGGCCCGTTCTTGTTGTTGTTGGGGTTGGGACTGTTGTTGCGAGAGTTGAGGTTGCAGCGTCGGCTGCTGTTGAGTCTGAGTGGCCTGATGCGTGGGATTCTGGGTCTGTCGACTAGCGCCTTGGGTGGGCTGGCCAGGATTCTGGGCCTGAGGGCCCGGATTCGTCGGATGATCCGGGTTCGCGGCCTGCTGGCCGGGGTTTTGGGTCTGTTGCGCAGGGTTCTGCTGTTGTTGGGGATTCGCAGGCTGCTGGGCCGGATTCTGCGGCTGGTGGCCGGGGTTCTGGGTCTGGGGGCCGGGGTTCTGGGTCTGATGACCCGGATTCGGCCCGTCCGAGGTTGCCTCGTGGGCCTGATGACCCGGTTTCTGCGTCTGCTGAGACGTAGTGGGCGGAGGTCTCGGCGGACTCGGTGTAGTGACGCGCTGCGGGGGTGGCGGGGGTGCTCGAGGAACCGAGGACTCCCTCGGGGGTCCCGTCAGCGGGGTCGCATCCCCTGGCTCGATGGCCTCCTCCACGACGGGACCCACCACCTCGCTCAGCCGACCTCCCAGCCTGCTGACTTCTGACTTCGACCTGAACGAGCCTGTCTCCTCCTTGGCCTCTCTCCTCCTTGTCCTCTCTCGCTCGTTACCTGTTTACTCTCGCTTCCTCTCTACTCCCAATCCTCCCGAATCGCTGTCTCTGATTTCACCTTTGACTCACTCGAACGACAAAACCGAATCTGCCGCGAGCAATCTCTCTTCACGAGGAACCGATGCGACCGAACAACACCAGCCGTCCTACGCGGCTACTATCCGCGATCAATAGCGCTCTCGCAGCAGGCTCGCGAGAAAAAAAAACTCACGATTCCGGTCCACACAGATCTCGCGCGTGAACCCGCCGCGAGACGTGTTTCGCCCTCGTCGTCGCCCGAGAACTGTCTTCGCGGAGAGCGACCAGTCACGAGGGAAAATGTCGTCGATGCGTGGAGAAGATGTCGGTGGTCTGGCAAAATGGCGAGCGATCGATGCTTCACCGCCCTCCGCCACACGGAGGGAGGACGAACCAGGTGAACGAAAATACAGAAACCGTTGCCTCGCCGGATGGGCACTCTCTCTCGATCCCTCGATCTTTACCTTCGATGTATCTATATATGTATATATACTCCCTCTTCTCTTTAGTTACTCTCGAATCGAAATTGCCGCAAGCTCTCCGAGAACCAGGCTGCACCAGAGCACTTTTTTCCCGATGCACTCCCGTTCCACCGTAACACTCGTCGCAACAATCCTCCCTCTCTCTCTCTCGCGCGAAATAGAGATCGCTAAGGAAATAGATCCTTTATAGACCTCCCTTCACTGGAGAGCGAGGTTCGACGATTAACAGATACGATTAATCCACAGAAGAACCGTGTGTTGTGTTCACTGTTCGATGATCACCGTTGTTGGTCGTCGCATCGAACGAAGGAATCCGTCCGTTTGTTTACCACCCCTTTTTGGTCGCAGATGTGCGAACGGGGGCACCCGTAATCTCGTCGCTGACGGTTCTCCGACGGAGTCGACGGAGTTGTTGGCGTGCGATCTGGTATGGCACACGCAGCAGCGCACAGGCACACACGCGCGACTATTATCAAACCGCGAGAGCTCGTCGGAGAACTATGCGTGTGACAACCGCGAGGGGATGCGAGAGCAACGGAGCTCTTCTCGGCAGAGACCAAAGGCGAAGAGAGATGAGAAGAACCGTTGTTCGGATATGAGAACGGGTCGCGACTCGCGCGGCGGCCTCCGATTCGATGTCTGTGTCCGGTGGCTGCCGTTGTCGTGTGTCGTGTTCGCCGACGTCGCCGTCGCCGTGTCCTCGTCCTCGTCGTCGACGTCGTCGTCGCTCGTACGGGTCCCCTACGTCCGTTCGTCCACCGCCGCCTCCTCTGCGACCAACCAACACTTCGCACGCCCCATCCCTGTTATCGGTGCGCGCGCAGTCGTTCGATAAACGCGCAACGTCGATTTCACGGGGGTGGTTGGCGTGCGACGAGGACGCGGCGCACAGGGTGAAACAGAGAGATCGCCAGAGGGAGGAAGCGAGAGAGGTGTACCGAAGTTTCGAAGGTGAAACGAAGAAGGGTAGCCTCGCGCCGCATACGCCCAAAACTTCTCTTTCGTTTCTGCTTCACCGTCGCGCGACCACCCTCTTCTTCCCCGCCAACAACCCCTGCAACCCTTCTACGCCGAATTTACGAATCGTCTGCGAATGTTCGGCCGGAAGACCGACACCTGAACGTAGGTCGAGATTCTGGACAGGAGAGAGAGAGGTATTTTATTAGCGAGCCTGGATGATCGTTGGTTAACGGTTCGTGGTTCCCGGTTTGGATCCGATAGGTTACGACTCCGGGTGGCTGAACTCGGTAACCCGTTTACTTCGACCTGAATTAATTAGTCGTCGCGAGAGCCAAGAACGAGTCTGCTTTTCCTAGGAAGATTATTTGATTGGGTTTATGTTATGGCTGGGTTATACTAGATGGATCGCGTTGCTTCAGCTGGCATGTTCGAGATAGACTCTTCTGGTTGATCTCTGCTCGAATGGAACTGTCGGGCTCGCGGGGAACGTTGGCTTAGAGACGCTGCTTACGAACGGGTGTACCTGCGTTGCTGTTTCATCTTCGCTTGAAGATTTACCTGTATATTGTTTCATTGCAGAAATACTTTGAAGCGTGTTATTTTGTGAAACGTTGGATAATATCGCAGGGAAGATGATGATACGTAGCAAGACACATTGACGTTATATATGTTTAACCCGTTGCACTCGAAACTAGAAAATATTAATTTTATGTGTTTTCTACAGGGACACACTCGTTTCTGCACCCTCAGAAAATCAGAAAAAATTCTGAAATATTTAGTCGAGTCTCTACTATAATAATACTCTATTGTTCGAGTATTATCTCCGAGTTACTATAGCTAGACTGCAGAGACGACAGGTGCGATCCCAAGGGACACCTAACGTGTGTCCACAAAGCCGCCAGGATTTTTCATTGTCGTAGGAGACACGTTATCACGGTGAGCACATAACAATATTGTTTCGAGCTACGCAGATTAGCCGAGGCCTCTGGGAAAGCTCGTGACGTCTCCTGTATGCGATACAACTGTCAAACTACGACACCTTGTTACACCACCTGCTCATCCGCCGTATCCTCTGTCGATACGTTGAAGCTCCAGTCTACCTCGTGGATTCCTCTCTTTTTAATGTGAACTTTGCTTTACAGAGAATTAAGATCTGACTTCTTGCAACCCTTTGTTTTTCTCTCTCACTGCAACGTTCGTTTTGTGGAAATTCTGTTTGCCTCCTAATCTTAGTCTGACAATGAAGAAAGCAAAAAATGTTTCAGACTCTTGTTTCATATACGTTCATTTATATATTTATACCTATTTTGTCAATGTGAAATCATCGATGAGGAAATGGAGAGAGAAGCATATTAAATTATGGCACAATAAAATGAAAGAGGAAGAAATACAAATGCTACGGAAATATGTTAAATAATGGCACAATAAAATGAAACAAGAACTCGAGCATCTGTTGATCGAAAATAGGAGAACTCTTGCTCTAGGAGCGTATTACATTAATGAAAATACTGTTGCATATTAATTAAAATATTGTCACACTCTGATGCGGAGTGTAAGAAACTTTTGCGCAATGTAAGCTGAAACGTTGACCCCGCAGTGCGCGTGCATGAATCACCTACATCAAATATAGACGATGCAGATACAACATTGTTCTCTAGCCTACTACGGTTTACCTTGAAGCCTGGCAATCAGTCGCAAGCAGGGCAGGTGTCATACTTTCCATTTCTTTTACAGAGATCTACACACTAATTCGTACGTTTGCTGAAACAGAAAATAAACCCCACAGAAAATGCAAAATTCGACAAGAATTTTTTCCGATGGAGAAAAAGGTGGATGAAACGTGTGATCTCGAGAGCTGCGTCGCGCTGAAACTCGCTCGGGTCACGAATGCATCCGAGCGGCACAGGCGTCGCACCAAATCTGTTCTTTATTTGAAAAATTTACGAAAAATTATGTTTAAAATTAAATTATTATAAGAGTTCCTGTATTTGATTAATATTAGGGACTGTACTCCTTTTCTCAGCGTTGAAATCTTTCTAACATGCTCTAAATTAATATATATTCAATAAATCAATAATAATACAATATTTTTGAATTCTTGGAACATTTTCACTCTTTTCAATTTGATCCGTTCACTCCGTCTTCTCAAAAATGCATAAAATTTAGACATGATAGTTCAATTTATTCCAGTAATTTATCACCGAATATATATTCAATAAATCAATAATAATACAATATTTTTGAATTCTTGGAACATTTTCACTCTTTTCAATTTGATCCGTTCACTCCGTATTCTCAAAAATGAATAAAATTTAGACATGATAGTTCAATTTATTCCAGTAATTTACCACCGATAGAAAATATTACTTTTGTCGAGTATTCCAGCGACACTCGTCCCTGTGCTGAATATTCTACGAACGTGCGGCCAGTCTTGGCTGCTTGGCGAGAAGATTCCGATCCGATAATTCTGCCGGGTTCCACAATTCCGCGAAAGAAATTCCCGGTGCGTCGCTTCTGATTGGCGAACAATCGAAACTCTTCCGTGGCCGAGCATTAAAATAGAACCTCGAGCAGTGAGGCGAGGCGGACCGGCATGATTGCATCTAAATCCCAGCCACTTCGATCACCGAAAGTATAGTCGGCTCTCGCTCGACCGCCGGGATTACCAACGAAACAAGGTCGAAAACGTGGGGGTAGGGGTGCAATTACCGGCGCCACGCAGTAACCTGCGGATTAAGTTGACCGAGCCAGTGCCAGGGGGTTGGGGAGGGGGGGGTTGGAAAAAAAGAAAGAGAGAAAGCGAGAGGGTAAGGGGGACACGGTAGGGAACGTGTAATCCCTGATCGATTAACGCGCTAATTAACGTTTCACTTAACAACGAGGTGAAACGAGCGGGCTCCCGCGATAGAAAAATTCGATCGACCGATATACAGCTCCCGATCCGGTGCTACGGATAGAAACGGGGTGAGTCTACCTGTGAACGCTAGTAGAACGTATAGAATTAGACCTTGTTGCATCGTTGCACCTCGTTCAACTTCGTTTTCGAGGGAATCGGGCTTGAAAAGTTTGAGTAGTTTGCGCGTGAAGTTGAGTGGGTCGCGTTTGATCATGGTTCGACGATTTCACTTGTTGTATTTACAGCTGATTTTCTGTTTATAGGGTGAATTCGTTCCGGAGAAGAGCGTCTGGATGGAAACGAACGCGAAGTATGTTGGGAAATAGAGGCTGTTGATTGGGACGTGTCTGATCACGATCAACCCATTCTACTGCTCGTATGCAAAGTTAATTTGCTGTTCATAAAATAAATTGGTTGCAGAGAAGCCTGCATGAAAATGGTGTAGAAGGGAATACAAAGCAAATTGGAAAATGGACGCTGCTGATTGGGATGCGTCTAACTATGATCGACCGCTTCTACTGCTTGTATACACAGTTAATTTTCTGTTTATAGGATTAATTGGTTCTAGTAAATGCTATGTACATGAAAATAATGCGGGACACAAAGCGTATCGGAAAATACATGCTGTCGAATTTGACGCGTGCAACCATGATCGGTTAATTCTATTGCTTCTATATGAATACAATTAGTTTCCTGTTCATAGTGTAAATTGATTGAGTCGCGTGCGAACATGGCCAGCCGATTCTACTGCTGGCGTTTACTCTCTGGCTATGGTGTATAATAGTTCTGAAAAGGACCAAAAACTAATTCTCTGTATAAATAGAGTTATTTTCAAAAATTCTACGTAGATGAAAATAATGTGAGAAAGCAACACATATTGGAACACAGATGCTATCACGTTGAGCATGTCAAGTCTACTGCTTGTATACAAGCTGATTCATGGGGTAAATTGGTCCTGGAAAAATTAGCGTCGATCCCGCCACAAGGATCGCTTTGAATATGCACGATCAGGCACAATTTGAAATCGTTCTTATTCGTCAATCGCGAAGAAGACGCGCTCAAGGAAAGAAATAAGCGACAACGACGGGGTGCAGAGGAGTCTTGTTAAAAGACGAGCCGACAGAAGTCACCTGTATTGATTTCTTTCCGCGTTTGAAAGCTCTTCCGCGGCGGAAAGCTATTTCCGTGTCCCCCCTCGACTCGATCCTCCAGCAATTATTCAGAAATGGTGCGTCGGTGATTGCTTCCCGACAACGGACGATCTTGCTCGGTTTTTTTTTTGCTGAGTATCTAAGAATTCTGCTCGCTCGATAGAGACTCTATCTTAAGCTGCTAAAAATTTCGCAACGGGAGCGTCCCGAGCCAAATGGTCTCTACTAGGTTGATGCTTTAAAGATGCAGATGCTTCTGACTCGCTCGCGGTACGAAGCTAGCCGTGTCTCGTTCATTCTGTTCATCACACAAGTGCTGGGGAAACTATGGCTGCGCCAGGACAACCGACATTATGGTAAGTGCGTCGTTCCACATATTAAACACACTCCGATTCGACCGGGCTCGCGTGACGAGCCTGAGTCTTGCTGTGCTCTGCGAGCTAGATCCATTCACCCTAGAGAAATTGAATCGTATTGCTTCTCCCATTTCAAGAAAACTTCATAAAATTATTTACTACTGCAAAATATTTGTCCTGTATTTTGTTGGATTATTAGAAATGATAATGCAACTGCCAGAGCAAAAATGAATTTCGTTTTGTGTGGGAAACGCTGCAGTCTGTAGCATAGAATAATAGACCGGATGTAACCGGACACATAGGCCTGGTATTTTTCATACTCAAGGGCTTGTGCTGTAAACTGTGCAGTCCTGGGGGTTTTTCCCAAAAGTCAAGGGGGCGACTGACCGTCTCTTCCGCCCCTACTTCTTTCGTTTCTTCTATCTTCACTTCGGGTCCGCAAGCCTGACAGACTAGTCGTCCTTCCGCGCCTTTTAAATAAAGTAAATTAGTAAAGAGAAAATTCGCTACTTTGTTGTTCATTTGAGAACCCCCATTTCCAATATATTTGAGGACAGAAAGGATTCAGGAGGCTTGAATTTATCTAACAAAATGTAAAATTATATTAACGTCATTCAAACGTCAATAAAACGGTAACAAATAATGATACCTCAAATTTTTATACGTCGTTGCAAAGCAAACGCTTCAATTTCTTTCTCGTACTAATTTCAACCCTGAAAAAAAAATGTTCATTCTCGTTAGGGATGATTAAATTCGCAATCTACTCCAAACGTAACTGTCTTTATTTTTCCACTCGCTGCACATTGTAACAACAACTTCTAAAGAAACGCCTTCGGGGATCCAAAAGCGGAGGATTTCCGCTTTAAAGTGAGCCGAGATAGATCCTCGTACAACTCGTTTTCACAAAGTTATATCAATTGAAGTGCGCGCCATTCTTCATCGACGATATAACGATCGTTCAATTTCGCGCGTCGCTGGGCTTCTAACAAGGTAATTAGGACCGCGAGCAAATCGCACAACATTCATCGTAAACCTTCCACAGAGACGTTGGTACGGCTGAGACGGCGACCGATGCAATCAAAGCCAAGCGAGACGCCTGCGTCGGCTGCGAGGAGCGATAAACGCGTTCCATTCGGGCATTAATGGAATACATGTATCCAGAAATTCGTCGCGGAGGATCGATCCGGGTCAGGCGGCTTGGGAAATCCTTTAAAGCCGAGAGATCTCGCCGATCCGTTCCCGCTGTCCGTCGAGATCGTGTATTTTTCACCGAGATCGCCTCGCGTTTCTTCTTCTTCTCAACCTGTTTGAATGCGCCGTCCCTGTAAATATTTAACCGTGGAGAACTCGTGCACGTGCCAGTCCCCGGGAGTTTATCGCTTCCGCGACGTTTCCGCGACGTTTCCGGAACGTTTCCGCGCGGCTGACTGCTGTGAAAAGCAGCACGCGGAACCAATAACGAGTACCCGATGCGGACGGAAGCCGATTCCTCGCCGCGAGGTACAATGAGCCAGATAGCTCGCTACCGTGAAGATGGAACAGAGTTGAGAAAACCTGCGGAGAAATCTGTTTTCAAACCTTCGAACTTTCGAGAAGAATCTGGCTCCCTTAAAGTTATTCTATTATATTGAAAATAACGCTTCGAAATTAAATAAATATAGAATATAATTTATTTAATACCTTGCAAAATAAAGTGAATATAATAAAACAAGAACGTCACGTCGCTTGCGTGGTCAGAACGTTAATTGAACATCGATGGCATCGCAACAAAAGACTAATGAAGAGAGCACAGCCGATCTTGGAAATCGGTGGGCGTCCTCTTCACTTGCCACTAACGCGGCGCAGAGATTGAAAAGCCACCTTTACTTTCCAACATATTATTTGTACAAGAGTGAAACAGTGCCATTACAAACAATCGTTCATTTTTTACACCGTGAGCTAAACGGACGCTCTAAAACCATCTGAAAGTTTTTTTTATTAAATTTCTAATTTGTAACACTTGGTCGAGGGGTGACATCGTCGAGGTTGCCATCGATGCATTCGATTGAACGAGTGCAGCAGATTAACAACCGTTACTTTAATCCGTCAACAAAATATTCGGCGATCATTCGAGGATGGAACACGAGCTGGTTGCGTGCCAGCAAGTAGTAAAGCCCGCCACTGCTCGGACGCGATACGAAGAACCCTCCAATTAATTAAGCGGCGTACACATCGACCGAAGTTCCGCAAAAAGCGCCGGCGTTTCTTGCGAATGGGAGCTTAACAAGCGACGAGCATAGCACTCCGGCGATGCTGGAGGGACGTTTTACACGAATCGTCCATTAATTCGCCTCGGAAATTACGCTATTGCGTCGCAATATTTTCTTGAAACAAGAGGATCCTAGGTGATACAGAATTGTTTCGTTGTGGCTGTAGATCGTGTTGTCAGAGATTTAAATAAACGATGGTCAGTCGATGGTGTAATGCGAGATGACTGTAAAACTAGAATAGAATAGTTGTAGGTCTAGGTTGTAGGTCAGTATTCAGCGGTACAGCAAATCAGTTGCGCAATTCGTTAGCGTTTCTTTACGCGATCATTCACTTGTAATGTAGTAAAGAAACTCGTACAGAAAAGGGTTAACTTCAATCTCTTATAAGAAACAATCGGAACGATTTTTTACGAAAGGAGAACGTTTTTGTTGTTTCGTATACCAAGGTATCATTGGACTACGGATTTCATGCATTTATGGGAAAAATGAATGGGTGTAATTTAACAGTAGAAAAGCTACAATGATTTAAGAGTGCTAATCTATTTTTCTCAGAAATTGGTGCAAGCAATTTTTATTTTACATAAAGATCCGCAGTCTAGTTATCATTAATAGGAGGATGAGATTGTCTTAGCAATATCTAAATTGAAATATCTGCTAAACTAATCATTTTTCGATATGCATGGCGCACTACTTTTTCTTATAGAGAATTAAAAAAGTTGTAATTGGACTACGGATTTCATGCATTTATTGGGAAAAATGAATGGTTACAATTTAACAGTAGAAAAACTACAATGATTTAAGAGTGCTAATCTATTTTTCTCAGAAATTGGTGCAAGCAATTTTTATTTTACATAAAGATCCGCAGTCTAGTTATCATTAGCAGGAGGATGAGATTGTCTTAGCAATATCTAAATTGAAATATCTGCTAAACTAATCATTTTTCGATATGCATGGCACACTACTTTTTCTTATAGAGAATTAAAAACGTTGTAATTGGACTACTGATTTCATGCATTTCTAGGGAAAAATGGATGGGTGCAATTTAACAGTAGAAAAGCTACAATGATTTAAGAGTGCTAATCTATTTTTCTTAGCAATCGGTGCAAGCAATTTTTATTTTACATAAAGATCCGCGGTCTAGTTATCATTAGCAGGAGAATGAGGTTGTTTTAGCAATATTTAAATTGAAATATCTTTTTATAGAGAATTAGAAACAGCTTCGATTGGTGCGTAAAACAGTATACAGTTCCATTTAAAGAAACGAAGTTGACATTTTAATCTCCTAAACATCTCTACTTATAAAGAACGATACCATGTGTGACATCTGTAGAAATAATCTTTTTGTAGAACGCATAATTAATGAATTATCCAAGGTGATCAAGTTAGGTGGCTCACCCTGTACATGGCCGACGCGGCACGCAAAGTGTTCGCGAAAACAATTACCCGCAGGTGGTCGTAACCAAGTAAAGCGAGTGGGTTT
Organism: Lasioglossum morio; assembly: GCA_916610235.2. Lineage (NCBI taxonomy): Eukaryota > Metazoa > Arthropoda > Insecta > Hymenoptera > Halictidae > Lasioglossum > Lasioglossum morio. Next base: position 4,590,931 of record OU744323.1, read on the forward strand.
TTTCGGCGTGAATCGAAGCCTGGTCTCGAACCGCGTTCCTTGCATAAAGGACTTCTAACGAAGCTCTGATTGCGGGTTGGGCGGTTTCGATTGGACCGTGATAAAAAAAAAAAAACAGAGGGAAAATGCGAAGGAAAAGCGTCGTCGGAGCAGAGGTGTCCGGCCGTAGGGCGTCGCTGCAAAAAGCCTGCTAAAAATATAATGTCGGCTACTCGCGTTGCCGCGAAACCGCGCGCGCGGCTCCGTTCACGCGGCGTGTCGTCTCTATATCGATGTGACCCCGATACGCGGCAGCCTCTCGCGAATAAAAAAGAACCGAGATGAAAATAAAGAAAACAACGCCGAGCCGAGAGCTTTATTGTGTGCAATAAACTGGCAGCGTCCGCGGAGACCAGCCGCGATGATTCCACAGACGCCAGCGCGTCTGAAACGCGTCGGGAAACGTCTTACGAAGGACGCGTATGCAACACGCATCAGACTAACGTACTCGTGATTGGTCGATCGCAGATACCGTAAGAATATCAGGGAGATAGTCAATGTTCCATACGAATAGACATAAATAAACAACGGATTTCACGCATTTATGACAAAAATGGATGGTTGCAATTTAACGCAGTGAACAAATTTGAAGAATTTTAGAACACCAATGTAAATATCAGTTGCAGCTTGCGTACATTATTAAAGAATCAAAGAAATTGTTGCTTGGACCTTGTTTGTTGCAGCTGATGCAAACAATTTTTATTCTGCATAAAGTTCCGCATTATACCTATCAATGTTGAAAAGTGGTGCAGTCATAATAACAGCTATTTAAATCACGTATTTACAGATTTTCATGAAAAATAAAGACTTACGTGAATATATCATTGAAGATTTTATTAAAAATATCCGAAGTTCCATTACTTACTCGTATAGTGAACAAAGACAATTTTTATAAAAATCCGGAGCTAACATAAAATTGCAAATGATTTTGATCTTGGAAAAATGTCTGCTGTTTAGAAAATGCAACCAGCATATTTTTCAGCAGTTCCGCAATTTACTGAGCTTTCGATGTCAGAAATAGGGTGGATCGTTCTCGATCGGTTCGCGATCGAAGAAGCGTTGCCCGGTTTCGCAACGTGTCGTCGAAACGCGAGGCTGCGTGCCATCTCCGCTGCACCGGTCTATAAAAAAAAAATCCACCGCAAAGTGGCTATTTATAATCCGGGGTACATAGACGTTCCATTTTCCGAGCCCCGTTTAAAAGAAGCGCAGTCCCAAGGATAACGCACGCTCCGCTGCTTAAGGGAAACGCGTCGCATCTAGGGTAGAAGCTTTAGCGCAGCCCGCCTTGCTGTCGCTAAAGCTGGCCTACTGTGTCAATGGGCGAGCTGTTCCCGATAAACGTGAACCTCGAGGAGATCGACGAACCAGAGGACAAGCGCGACCGGTAAGTAGATCGTGCCTGCGATGGTCGGACCGACTCAATTTTAATTGGTCCCAGCTTGTTAGTTTCCGTGGATAAAGCTAGGCGAAACTGTAGTCGTTCACTGTGCTTTATATGGATGATAGAATTATGTTTTTTTTATGTATTTGTTTAATGTTGCTTCAACATCAAAGATCATTAGCAATATAATACATATTTGTATTCCTTGATTTATTGGACAAGACCGGCGACATGCTCCCAGAACATAACAGAATGAGTAAAGATCCAGAGGCAACTTAGCATTTTTCCTTTCATTTTCTTTTTTTTTTGTATTCTATTATTAGGTGATTCATGTTAATTGGTACTTTACATATATTAGAATTATTTGTTAATAGGAATTTTTCGCAGCGCACAGGTTCGATCATTATTACTTTGTATTAGCTCTACTGGTAGCAAATATGTAAGAATTGTCATACGTGTGCTATCCAAATAGTAAATACTATTAATAGTATTTAATATAAATAGTATTTACTATTTGGATAGCACACGTATGACAATTCTTACATATTTGCTACAAGTATAGAGCTAATACAAAGTAATAATGATCGAACCTGTGCGCCGCGAAAAATTCCTATTATCTAATAAGGCGATCGAGAAAAATTAAAAAGAATTATTTCTGTTGAAAATTCATTTACGAGCTGGTTTACGACCTACGAAATGATAGAAGATCGAGAAGTGAATTAACAAACTGGAGACAGAACTCGAATAGAAACATGTTTCTTTTACTCAAGATCGAGTTTGAATATTCATCGAAAACGAGGCGTCAAGCAAAATAAAACATTGTCTCCCTTTCTTGCGATGCCGAAATCAAAATTGCCATTGTTCCAGGCAATTCCACGGAGCCTTGGAAGACTCGCTTTACCGCTAAAATCTCGAGGTCCCGGTTCACCTGTCTCACTGGCAGAGAACCGAGAAAGATTGCTACGTGGATAGTTCGGCTGAGTCCCCGAGAAACTCGAGCCATTAATCTTCGCGTTAGCGCGATACTTTTGCAACGGTGGAACTCGATTGTTTCAGTAGCTCGCCGCGCCGGGGGAGTTACCGAACTTCATTTCGCGCGACCGCAGTCGACACGCGAAGTTTTCCAACAGGCTGAGAAGCCGAGGTAAAAGTGTCGCTGCCACGAGACGAATGGGATTCCGAGGGAGTAGGGTCTGACGAACTTATGAAACAATAAAGGCTGGGTTAACCCGGCCCAGTGAAACGACGCTCGCGAAGAGAAACGGAACAGCTGACTGCGAAACGAAACGGCCAGCAGTGCCAGACAGTCGGACAGACAGAGCGAAGAACGTCATCCCCTTTAGAAGGGCTCCAGACAGACGAACCCTTCAGGCAACAGCCCTCCACCCCCGGCCTGGTTGCTGGCGACCACCGTTCCATCGCCATAGCAACCCCTTGGATTCAGCAGCCAGCCTAACCAACCGATTTGCCCATCCCACAGGAGCCCCTGGCCGGCCGTTGTTCGAACATTTACATCAAACACGCTTTTCCCTTTTTTACGCGCTGGAAATCAACCCTTTGTTCCCCTTTTGCCGCTACTTCGCGCGGGGGTGGAGCTCTCCCGCGTCTGCTGGCAGTCGCGCGGCCTCTCGAGATCGAACTCGTGGTACATACATTGACGAAGTGCCGGAATTTTCAAGTATTTGCTGCATCATTATGTGTACGAAATTAATTGTCAGTCCTCTTAAAAATGCTGCTCTTTCGTTTTCAGCTCGCTAAAATTATTTAGAAAAGAAATAAATGTCTACCTCGCTCCTGTATCTCGTAATTATTGTAGAAAATTTTTATCTTCCAGGAAAAATAATTATTATTAACAGAATAAATTAATAATATGATACAATATGCTTCATCCAGTTTCTTTTCGCTTTTCAAAGAACTTCAGCAGAGAAAGTCCCTGAAGGAACACGATCCGTCGCGTGACGTTTCGTCTCGTGCGTAAAATCGCGGATTCGAGGGAGGATCGTCTGTCGAGCGACCATTAGAGAATCCACGCAGAAACGGGACATTTTCACCGTGCGATGGCTGGCCGAGTCGACTGACAACGGCAATTTCCAGAATTGCCCGCAGTTTGCTCGCCGGCTGGCCCGGATCGAATCCGCCATGTTGTCACGAACCTCCGTCGGCCTTCTTAAGATCTACGCAGCTAGTCGAACCTTCCAGTCTCGCGATCTGGTTCGATACCGAACGATAACAGAATCTGTGACGGCGCTACAATAAACAAGAATTCTTAAGTAAAAACAGTGAATTCTCGACGGCCCAGAGAGATGTTTCCGTCAACGATTATTCTGTTTGCGATAGCACTGGCAGCTTCAGTTGCCAGCCAGGATGCGAAGAATATAGTGTTTCCGGCAAACGGAAATGGCTCTGAGACTCCGAATAAGATGGAAGCTTTCCCTCGCGCGGATATAACGCACCCCCCGGAGCCTTACTTGCGTCCGTTGACTCCGAACAATTTTCTACCCGGTAACATCCCACGTTTGTATCAGTAGTTTTGTTGAAGATAAGGATACAAGATGAACTGTGATCAGTCTCAGCATGTTGTGCACTTCAGCTCCACCCAGGACCTTCGTCAGCCATCGCAGCGAGCTGCCGTATGTCTACGAACATCCTAATTTTGCATACCCAATCGCGCATTCAATCGACTACCCTGTCGGACCGTCTTCGAAGCAGCTGGTCATCGTCAGTTTTATCGGATTGCTGCTGCTCTTCGCTATTATACAGAACACTATGGCGTCTGTGAAACGCAGAGACGTTCTCACGGATGTCTTGTCTGCTAGGGATAAGAGGGACCTCTATGCTGCTTACGATTTCGAATCTGCGGTGAGTTCCAGAGCAAAGGGATCTAGAAATTGTTGCTCTTCGGTGATGAAACAATTGAAGATTTTAATGATAATTTTAAATTATTCAAAATGGATTATCGTGTCTAAGCTTGCACCTGTGCCTCCAACATTTTCAGTGCCAAACAGCAATCTCACATTTTTATAAAACCAGAATTATTTATTGAGTGCTATTCAAATAGGAAAATACTCTTTCTAGCGCCACAAAATGGACAATTAAGAGCCTTTCAAAAAACACGCGTCACAAGATGGACAATTAAGAGCCTTTCACAAACATTTACGATCGATAATTGAATAACCCTAACTCTTGCTAGCATTTTGAAAAAATTCATTTTCAAATATGAACAAATAATTCAGGTGAAGTGCTACTGTGAGAAATTCGGATTCTGTGCGAAGATCTGCAGCTTGCTAATAATATAACATTTATTATCCCATCACCAGTTGCTCTGAAGTGTTTCCGTGGGCTTTGATTTCGCAGAACGCGGAGCAAAAGGAAGTTTTAGCAGACGACGCGAGGGTTCGTTGCATCCAGAGGACGGTCTGCCTGGAGAACCGGAAGTTGACGAGAACGTTCGGTGCTGTTGGCAAGGTTCTCGCCAAGTACTTGACGTGAGTTCAAAGATCGCTCTCGGGGATGCTTACTTGTGGGACTTAACCCTTCTCTGGCATAAAGGGTCGCTAAGTTTCCGACAAGTTCTTCCTTCGCCTCAAAATATCATATTTTATATAATAATCTTAAACAAAACTACTCGATTACGTTACAGATTCAAGTTCAAAATTGAAAAATATAATAAAATAATTCGTTAAAAGAGAATTCAGCGTTTCGGGGCTGAGAGATTTTGTCAAATTAGTCGAACGGTTTCAGACGTAGCGTGGGCAAGTCTCTGAAGTCTACTTCCGGTTGGGATCGGCTTGTGCAAGATGCAGGAGAGGCTGGGATTCGCGAAGAGGATTGCGACGTGCTGTACAGAGACTGCGAGGAGCAAACATCTTCTGAAACGTCGCCAGAAGCGCGTGACGAATAGTTGAAACCGGGGAGGAATACGAGTAAGAGGAGATTCAAGCTCAGAAACTATTTGGACAGATTTTGCAAAGGGCGAGACGAAAGATCCTCACATTGGACGAATGAAAAAGCGGTCGATATTAATGACTTTTAATTTTAATTACAATATGCTGTGTTGTGTTTTTTTTGTTCTTTATCCGCTACAAACATCGACATCTAGCCTGAACTATTTTAGATAGCAGTCCGCTCTATACACGCTCCATTTATACTCTCTCCCTCTCGTGCTCTCCAATCGTTCTCTCTCGTCGTCGGAATTATAAAAAAATATCAAATCACGAACAGAATGGAGACAAACGGCCGCGCGTACTGCACTCCCTTTCGTTTGTTTTTTTTTTCTTTTGTGTATGTTTGCGTCGTCTGTTACATTTTTTTAATCTTTCTCTCTCTCTCTCTCTCTCTCTCTCTCTCTCTCTCGCTCACTCTCTTTCTCTCTTCGCTTGTATCTCTTTCACTCTCTTTCCCCTTGTTCGCTCCGAGTGTGTGTGTTCACGTTTTCCTATATTTTTCCCCGCTTACTCGCCCACCCTCGCGAAACGAAATCTCTGTCTGTTCGCCGGGGAATATATAATTCTCGTCTTGTTACTCCGTGTGTTCAACCACTCTTCAATCGTTCTCTCTGTCTCCCATTCTCTCGCTCCCTTTCTCGCGTCACAACTAATTATACAAGTAACGCTATTCCATATTATTATCGTTATAACATTAAGGCATTACATATTTATAAATTCTTCGCGTTCACTCGCCGCTATACAGCAATACCATGCTAAACTCGGTAAACTTATGCTTAAATAGACGTGAGATCGCTCGTTGCAAATAGTCCAGGCTTAAGGAAAAAAAAAACACAAGAGAGAAGAACGTCAATGGAAACGCGGACGCGCGACGCACCGGAACTGGCCTCTTTTTTCTCAAAGTCGTTCAACACTGCTACAACCCCTCGACGCTATACTTGAAATTGCGAAAAATATTGGCACACCTAACTTTCAATCGTACTAACTTAATATCGAGATACCATTGAATGAATTAATTCAACGTTTTGCATCCTCTCGAATTTTTAAAGAAACTGACTCGGTGTCAGTTGATTTGTTGCTAGACTGCGGATCTTCAAGCAAAATAAAAACTTTCTGCGGGAAGCAGGAGTAAAATAAAAATTGATTTTATCCCTTAATCATTTTCTTTTTTCATTAAAAACAACATTACTACATGAATTTTTTTCATAAATGCATAATAATCCGCAATCCATGCATCGCATTATATAAACAAGTTAGTTTGGCATGTTAACTGCCCCGTCAATACCCGTAAAAATCACGTAAAATTTGAATAGATCGCGTATAGGCTTTAGAGAAATAATAAGTATGCTTTTCAATGAAACTGACCGACATCAGTTATTTGTTACATTTATACGAAACTATACAATTAAGAGCTAGTTTGACACCTCGACTGCCATGTCAATACCCAAAAAAGTCACACAAAAATTGAATGCGTTGTGTGTAGTCGTCTAGAGAAATAATAATTATACTTTCCAATGAAATTGACCCGGTATCAGTTTATTCATCACATTTATACGAAACTATACAATTAAAAGCTAGCTTAACACCTCGACTGCCACGTCAGTACCCATATAAATCATACAAAATTGAATAATTCGCGTTACAATTACAATTTTCAAAGAAATTAACGTTCCTATACAACGGTATAATTAAAAACTAGTTTAACACGTCGACTGCCACACATCAATGGTAAAGAAGTCACAAAATCAGAGTAACTTGTGACAATAAAAAAAAAATTAAAACATAGTCTTAGTTACTTCCTTCGTCTTAATAAAAATCGATGTTCGATTTCGATGAACAAAAAAAAAAAAAGAAATTTCGTCTATGCAGCAGTCAATATATTAACACTAGTAACAATTCGAACTACTTAAACGTTCTCGTCGACAAATAGCAAAATTGCTATAAATCTCTACCTTTTCTCGTACAATTTATTATAATCCAAGGTATAAAGATACGAGGTGAAATTACGAACTACGAACATCGTAAAATATTTCGAGTACTGACAGAATGGTTGACAGCTGTGCCAACAAATTTTCCGCGGCCGTGTTCGTCCTAAGAACTGCGACGAATCTTCTCACGGCTTTTACGAACGATCGAAGATTTCGATATTTACAAGACGGATCGGGGAACGTGCAGCAAACAATTCTAGTTAGGAACGTTCTCTCCGGGGAAACGGCTTGCGCACGAGCCGGCTGGCAGTGTTGAACCGGTGTGTACCCATTCTACTCGATAATCGCGCTAAACAATTCACTAAATACGAATTTCGGGCAAAGAACGACTGGTTTCTCTCGCGGCGCGCGAGGAAAAGGAACGAAACTCTTGTCGAAAACCATCCGGTGCCAGATGCGTTCGCGTTCTTTTGTTCTCTTACCCTCTCCCTCTCTCTATTTCTTTCGCTTCCCTCGTTCACTCTCTCTCTTTCTCTCTTCGTTTTTCTCTGGCATTCACCCTTTGTTTGCTCGGTTCTTTCGCAGTCACCCTTGTCGACGCATACACACACGCGCAGACACATATACACAGCATCGTTCTTTCAATTATCACTTGCACGCACGCGGCTTAAAGGTCCTGCTCATTATCGCATCGTCAATAAATTAGACACATTTGTCGAGGCAACGTAGTTTGCACAGGCAGGCGGCAGGCAATTCACGGGGGGAAAAAATACCTCGAAGTACCCAAGCTTCTCTCGGAGTTTTCTGCATTTTTTCATTTGTCTCTTTTCTCGAACATGTTTACTTCGACGGTCGATCGATCGGACGAGTTACTCGCAATTCCGAGTCCTTTCTGAATTTAAAAAAGTGTCTAATCGAAATCACGATGGAATTTCGAGCGTCGAAAACTAACTCGACGGGTGCGTTCACTTCGCGGAACGCAACGAACGTCGTTCGAAACAGGTTCAACCGAGGCCTTCGGCACGTTCAACGAATTAAAAACAAGAAAAACAAAACATTAAAATCGTTTCTTCGAGCGAGACACGCGAGCGACAACGACAAACAAAAGAAGACGTTAACGGTAACGTAAAAAAAAATAAAAATAAAAATAAAATGTGTCTCGAGAATAAAAAAATCGTTTCGAAGATCGTGCGCGCCGATCGGTATAAAAACACGTTTCTTTGCTGTTTCACTTTGCTTTATTCCGTGAAATCCATCGTTTCTATCTCTCGGCGAATCGAGACATTGAACAATAGGACGCGAAACTCGATCCACGTTCGATCTAGCCCCGATCCGATCAATCGATCACGTCTTCATCCAGACCTCCTGTGTCTCTCGTCATTCTCGTTCTCCTATTATTCTCTCTCACATTCGTAGATCGCCCTACTACCGTACAAAAACTGAATCCACAATTATGCCGACTAACACGATAATTAATTAATGAAACTATCGAGTCGATACAATAATAATAATAATAATATTAATATTAATCATTAATTAATAATAATATGTACAACATTCTAAACGCTATTACTTCGTTTGTCCTGTGTTTCATATACCTCGGATCGTGCCACGCTCACCGTGATTAAAAACAATCGTAAAAAAAAACGAAGAAGGAAAATCTTTGTTGTAACTTGAAAAAAGAAAGAAGAAAAACGAAGGAAAAGAAGTCTCGAATTCGTCTGCTATAAAATCTATAATAGTCTCCCCTAGTTTTCACTCGTGTCCACGGACGTTGCCACTCTAAATTCCCTCTTACTATACCCGCCTCGTGTCTTACACAATTTATTTACTAGTCGCACGCGCGCGCACGCACTCGTTGCTTCCATTCGCAGACGTTTTGATTCGAGGTCCAAGTTGCCGAGAAGAATACTCGGTGTTCTTCTTATTTTGTACGAACGAAATCTGGTTCAACGAGGTTCTGCGACACTAGCGACCAAGACCTCGAGGATCGAGCAGGAAGCACGCGCCATGTTCGCTCGCAACATGCTCGGAGGATTATTTTCCTCCTTTCACCGCGAATGTTTCAGCCACTCGTATGACAAATCGATCAACCATATTGTTCATGTTACTGACAATGCACTTCGTCGATAACTTGTAAAATAGATTTGCTTAATAATATAGTGGCTTGACCACTGCCGCTTTTAAAAATCAATCCTTTGCGTATACTCATTCATTTTAAAACTTGATACAGGATCAAATAATTCAATGTATAACACTTCGATCATGTTCACACAACATGCACAATCGTGGCGTTATTAAAAATAAAAACACGTAAATCAGTAAAATAATCATTTGTGTGAAAGTCAGTCTATGTAGAAGGGGCTAATCGATTGGACAAACGAGTGGCACGTTGCTCTCGCAATCCTTCGAGCTCGAAGCGAGAGAATCTCGAGTAAAAATGTGTGAAGGCGAACACTGTTAACGGACAGCGCTGTGCCGGGTGTGCGTATTGAGTACCGCAAGATCATGGTGCAGCGGCAGCCGATTGCGAGAGATCGTGCGTTGTGCTATTCGAAACGGCTTTGTTAGCTCGCGACCGGTTTTGAAAAAGCTCGCTGAACGATACCTGCGTGTTTCGAGAGGAAACGGAAACGACGGTGTGTGTGTGTGTATGTGTGCGCCTCCGGTCAGGCTGTGCCCTGAACATTTTCGATTCGCGGACAATTTTGGAAGACGCGGTTCGAGGAGAATGAACAACAATTCGTGGCACCAGCGAGAACCACCTCCCGTCTTCGTAAGGAGAGAGCGAAACAACGAAAAAAACAACAACTACGCGGCGGCGGAACGAAAGCGACATCGACTCAATAAATTTTTTTCGAGTTTTTCTTTTTCCTCTTCTCTGACCCTCTCTTTATCGCTCGCGACATAAAATTCTCTTACTTTCTCTCTCTTTCTCTCACTCTCTCGCTCTCTTTCTTTCTCTCTTTGTCATCGTTTTTTTTTCTAGACTTTTCTCGCACTCGGTTCGCGTTCTTACGGTCTCGGATACAATCACCACCCGCATATACATACATATCGTCGTACCGATAGATATTATTATTATCATTATTATAATTATACCCTATGTACAAATCGACATCGCCGGCAACACGGCATCATCATTAAACCTAAGCGACAAACGTAAGAGTAAAGAGTTACTAGGGACCAGTCATAATTTGTCATGCTAATAGTATAGGTAGCAACACGCCCGGTATAATCGTTTTACTATCATCGTCGTCGTCATCGTCTTCGCCGTCGTGACGTCGGCCATCGTAAATATATATTCCGGTCCACTGTCGCGTCGACGCGCCATCTTCGTCGAAGAGCGGTGACCGTGTTTTCGCGGGATCGTCGCCGTGTGAATTCGTGTCTCCGAAAGACACCTTTTGGGGCTGGACGCCCGTCGTCTAATCGTGATTACTTCGATCGACTGAGGTAATTTCGTTTCTCCTTATATATCTCTCTCTGTTCAAGGTTACGACAGATCATCGTGTCGTCGCTAGGGCTTGGCTAACACTTTTTTTTATTAAAAAAGGAAAAGAACACAGCAAATCTGAGGCGCGTTACTCAACGGATCATCATCATCCTCTCACACTCCCTCTTTCTCTTTCTCTCTCCTCGTCATCGTATCTCCTTTGTGTCCTTCCACGGTTCACGCACACCACTATACTTTATTAGACCTAGCATGCTTAGAAAATACTTGAAAAATGAGTCTATTGGAAGGTGGCTGTTCGAGTGGCTGGCTTCTCTCTCACTATACACAGTTCCCTCGAATCCTCTGGCGGTTCTTGCTCGACGATAGAACCGCCCCGAGAGAGCTTCGTCGACGTATTCCACCGCTGCGACAGGTCCTCGTGTGTTCGCCCCCCGCTGTCCTTCGTTCGTTGACTAATTAACCGAAAGTTCACCCGTAATCAGCCTCCAGACTCGACTAAAGCCTAACGTTTGTTTACTGGCCAACGGTAGTGCGAAGCGCTGTATATAGGTTTCTCCAACGACAACGGTCCTCGTGAAATTTCGTGTCGTCTTCTTCGGGTGTCCTCCGGAGGGGTCCCTCTTGCAGCGTCGTCTCGGCGCGACACAAAGACAAGAGCAATAATTAAAAAAAAAAGAGACAGCAGGAGGCGGCGGCGGAGGTGCCCCGAGCGAGTAAGCTACTGGCAGCTAACTCGAAAAAAGAAGAGGAGGAGAAGTGTACGCGCCGGGTCGCGTCGCCGGTTGTTATAACAATCAATAAAGACTTCAACCACGATTTCAATCGTGTCGACATAACACAAAACAACAATATCACCTAAATAATAGTTGCTACAGCCCCCTCCCCCTCTCGGGGTGGTTTTTTTTTTGTTTCTCGTTCTCTCGAAGGACTCGTTTCGACAAGAGACGACGAAGACGACGCCGCGCGTGCGACGTCGAGGGTCGAAAACAGCACGACCATGGTTTTTTTCCTTTTTGTTTTTCATTTTTCTTTTTTCTTTTCTCTGCGTTATAGGCGACGACGAGGCTCTGTTTTGTCGGAGCGAGGACATATTAGTCAGCAGCAGACGGAGCCCTAAACGGGACGAGGATGACACGGGGAGAGAACAGCGGAGGATTCAGGACGCCGAGGACGACGAGGAGGATGACGAGGAAGATGACGAGGAAGATGTCGATGAGCATGATGAGGAAGACGACGACGACCACGATCGTACTCGTCTCACCACGATGTTCCCCTGTGCGTCCTTGTGGCAATATAATAGCGCGGTGGTGTTCACAGTCGTAATCGTGGTGGCATTCTCGCTGGCGCCACTCAGTTGTTATCTCCTGTCGCGATACAGGAGATAAGTCTCCATCGCCTGCGGCAGGTTCAGCATCTGGATTTTCTCTTCTAGTCTGTGCTTGCTGATCCGCTGGCGGATCACTCTTCGACAGAGGTCCATCAGGGGCAGAGGTTCCGCTGAAAAGTTACAACAGAATCGATCAGTTACTTGAACATCCTTGCAAAAACCAGACAGAGAATCACTGTTAATAAATACTTACGATCTAGACCGCCGATGTACTTCATCGTGATCTCGCAGTGTCCCCATACGGCGGATACGATAGGATACAACTTCCTGCCTTTAAGGCCCCTGAACGCGATACCCAGGTACTGACCGTCAACGACGAATGCTAACGTACCTTCGTCCATGTCCAGGACCACTGCAACGAGACATACAATTTTGCATTATAGTTGGTGATCCAAGTGTTACAAGGTATTAAAGAGTGGAAACAAAACAGAACTTCTTGGATAAGCGGCAACAGTTTCTTACCGAGGAATTTGTCAGGAACGATGAACGTCTCGTCAGGCTTTAGTAGTGCCGGGTACGTCACGCCGTTGTTGTTCTTCGAGTCGTGGAGCAGTCTATTCCTGCCGAGATCCCAACCCCAACTGAGATCGTTGTTGCCTACCAGACTCTGGTAGCCGACACTGTGAAGAGGTGCGTCTGCCGTCGCGACGCCGACAACGGCATGCGTACCTCGTTGCCTCGTGGTCCAATACAACTCCCATACGTGCATACCCTTCGTATAGCCCACCTTCCCCCTGATACAATCCGTGCTCTGCGCCACGGGATGTCGGTGAAACGTCAATTTGTCGTCGTCCTATCGAACAGGAAGCGAATACAGATTATTATACGACGACGAGGTAAACGCATCACCGATCTTATTCCAAACCGCATCCCTCTATCATCTACCCTCTGAACTCGTCGATCAGGAACAGGTAGAGGAATTGCACTGACCAAACATTTTCTATACTGCATATCTGCGGATTGTGCAATTTCAATTTTGGAATAAGATCAGCTCTGTTAGGGCCTTACCCAATTTTCGTCAGATATCGCGATAGAGACATGGATTAATTTTAGACGATAGAACAGTGTGAACGTGGCTTATAAGGGGATGATTTTTCCAAAAGGTCCAGAATGGATAATAAAGAAGTGCAAAAGGAGTTGTTGCCTGGACACTATAGGGTGGAACTTATTTTTCAACTTGAAAAGTCTGAATTGTGACACTTGGAAATCATTAATCTGTTTTTTTAGAAAATTTTAAATCCTGGGGGTGTAGTCGACACAAATTCGATGGTATCGAATGGACGTCAGTCCATCAAGGATTGGAGGTATTTTTGAAAAATTTCTTTTATACGAATGAAAGTTTTGGGACGACGTACCTTGACGAAAATGTTCAAACTACGGTCGTCGGCGTTCCAGCTGTGGTGTATCTGCGTCTCCCGCGAGGCAGGCGGCATATCGAGGAGGATGTCGAGGCGAGCGGGCCTCGAGAAATCTTGCGCCAGCTCCCTGGGTACCACAGGTTTGTACGCCACGGTGCCTCCGCCTCCACCGCCGCTCCCGAGGCCGACGCCGCCGCCCGTTCCGGTTCCGCTCTCGCGCGTCACGCTCTTCACGGCGCCTGCAAAAAAATTAGGGTCGTCAGTAAAATTCGCTACACAACCCTTTATTCGCGATTCTTCGATCCTCATTTCCTGAAAACAAGGAATCCTTCAGACCTAACCCTCAACGTACCAAAGTACAAAGATTGACGTTCCTGAACTTTTACATTTCAAAAATGACTCTAATCGACTCAAAATTGAATAGTTAAATAGATGAATCTCTATTCTCTCTTTTGAAAGGAAGAAAGAAAGGCTAACATTTCATTGAAATTCTATTCTGAATGAAGAATGAATTCTCTCTTTTGAAAGAAAGAAAGGCTAACATTTCATTGAAATTCTATTTGTTACGATCGACTGAGAACATTTGAATGCTGTTTAAACATCTGCGCTGATCACTTCGTACGCTAAGGTATAAGTCTTTTTCATTCACAGGAAATTGGGATGTTTACATCAGTCAGAACGTCAGCTGTGGTCAAACTGTAATTCTGTAAATAGTGCAGCGTTTTTTTAACGTGTTCCAATGTAACCCGTGACAATATAGCAACAGAGACTTCGATTCCAAGTTGCACGCAACTGGAAGCCTCCCCGAAGTAAAGCAACCCGCTAGCGAGGACGCGTTGGCAGACCTACATGGACACTCGATTAGTACCCGCAAAGAGGATACAGTTTCTTCAGTTTCTCAAAAGGTGTTTTATCGGTTCGAAACTCGAATAAAATCCGACCACTGAGTATCAGCAAGTCAAAGTCTCCACGAGAACTCTGACGCAGCGAAAATGGTTAGTTCAATCGATGCTACCGGTATAATCTGAAAAATTCGCGAACCTAGAGAGGCTTAGGCGCAGAGTCCGAGGACCGCGACGGGTGTCTCGTTCGCAGAAGATTTCCACAGGGTCGTTAATAATTCAAGACGCGTTCGCGGGGTTCATCCTGTGGCCGGATACCTGCCAGAGGCGCGCCGGGACCGAGTAGATTTGCCGAGGAACGGTTGGAAAAAAGAGTGGAAGAAAAATAATGAAGGGTCCGTCGGTCGGTGCCGTCCTCCGGCGGGCACAGCAGGCTTCGTTGAAGGTTTTCGAAGTCTGCTTTTGCTGGTGCTCTGGCTGGCTGGCTGGTGTTCGCCCCTTCTCCTTTTGGCTAGGGTCGAACACGGAGCGATATCCTCGGATGCTGGTTTATTTGCTCTGGCAGCTGTTCCCGACAGCGTTTCGAGGGTTCCGAAACGAGGGTTCTGGAAAGGTCCGTGAGGATTTCAAAGGGTCTCTCTCTCTCTCTCTCTATCTTTCTCTCTCCGTTGCTCCGATGCCCGAAAAGCCGAGGGGCACTAATAGAAAGGGCCTTTCACGGCCCTCTCTCTGTGTATCCGGTCGGGCTGCGGGTCTCCTTCGGGTTCGACGCGTCGCCGCGCTTTTTTTCGTGTCCGAGACTTACGATACACTCCCGGCTCGTAAATTTCACGGGCTTCTGCGAGAGAGCGAGTGCAGCTGAGTTGCGCGAATTGGCTGCGGTCTACGGGCGACAAATTTCCCGAAAAAGGCGAGCGATCCCGAGGTTTTCGGCTCGGGAGAGCACAGGCGCAACGTCGAGACGGAATCGATTTCCGGAAGCGGTCGTAAATCATGCCAGAACGGGATCGACGGGGAAACGATTAATCGAGCCCGGTGCTGCTTTTTCCCGGCGTCGCGTCGAGAGCCTGCCCGATGGATCGTGAACGTTCTAATGAGATTCCCTGGCAACTAATTAGCCGCGGGACTTGTTACGCTAGCCTAGCCGACCGGGTTACGCGCGTATGCAAATAATTAGCGACCTATTACACCCGAACCAGCCGCTCTGCTCTCTGCGAGAGAAGAAACTTTCCAGCAACTTCTCGGAAGGAACCTCCTCTTTGAACGAGACTTTCAAAAGCGTCGAGATAACGGCCGATGAGAGAATCAAACGTGCCGAGACTACCGCGATGATCCCGTATAGATGAAAGGGAGACGAATAGGATAGCCGGCCGGAAGCGGGCAGACCCGTTTCAAAATAAATTCACCGAGCACCGAGAAGATAGAAACCTGCGGTTCTATAGGGTCGAGGGAGCACCGGTTGGCTCTCCTTTCTTTTTCCTTTCACTTTTTAAACCGTTGCCCGGTGTCCGACGCCGCGCGGTTTCTACGGGCCGGTCCCGATCGACGACGATTTATGGAAAGGTTAATTGTATCGGTGATTAATCGGTTTTCGCTTATGTAAATTCGCGGTCGGCGAACCAGAGGAACTTTCGCTGGAATCACGGTGACTAGAGTTTCAGTAGAATAGGTTGGAAGCAGTTTCAGAATAAGTCTCTACGACCCTGAAGCTCCGTGAGAATTGCACATAACCTCGTCTATCAAAGGAAAAAAAATTGTTTCCAATCTTTATTTTGCATAAAGATGTGAACGAAATAGTTGACATTTATTGATGGGAAAAGAATCGAAGAAATTCGCGATAGAATAACGAACGTGTACGCGAGTTTCGAGCAGATTCCGGGCCACAGCGTGGTTTATGCTCATATGTTTTACGACAGGATTCGCGCAGGAGGATAGAGCCTGCGAGGGACCTGTTCTAGACTCCTACCTGAGCAGGTAGGTAAAATCGAGAGCGGTCAGAGGCCTTGACCCTGGTCAAAGCCCGGCGAGAGGCGAGAGTCGACGCCGAAACTTCCTTTCGCGCAGCCATAGCTGCTCTACGAGTCAGCCGGCGAATTTACACGACCATTTCACTCTCTCTCTCTCTCAGCCTCGTTCCTCTTTTTCTCTTTTAATGCCAGCACGACGCTCAGGCTAACCTACTCGAGAGGAAACAACTAGAATTCACGAACGAGACTATTAACCTACTATTCCGTATCCACGTCGAGCGAAGATACAGTGCGGACAACGTCCAAATATTTGCGACACAAGACCATCTCCTTGACCAAGATTCCATTGCAATTACAACGCTACTGCAGACTCGAACAACTCGCCTACAACTCGGTTATACCAACATTCCTGCGAGAGTACGCGCGAAACAACGAGCTTCGGCTTACACCGTATACGCGTGCTCGAGAATTTGCGTTCTTACCGTGCTGCGCGCGAGGCATTTCGGTTTCTTGGTACAACGTGAATTCGAAGAGTGGTCTACCGATGAGCTTTGATATTTTAGCTTCCTATTGTACGTGGAAATTATATTCTGCTTTAGAAACGTTAGGAATTTGGCAGTGGAGAATAATGCAGATAGTCCAACAGGCTTGTTCAGATGAATTAAGTACAACGATTTATGCTGTTCAGATACGCTGAAGATATTTGGCAACAGAAACAGATACAAGGAACGATGTGGAAATTTGTATCTAGAGATCGTAAATTTTGAAGCATCTATCGGAGGAATTGTGAATTTAATTGGGAGCTGATGTGGAGAGAGATGGTGTCTCCTAGTGACAGCTAACAATTTTATTTAATTTGTTTATACGTCGATTTAGGACTTCTAACGAAGCTAGAAGAACTAACGAGAATTCGCGATAGGTAATTTGAATTACCGCTAGAGGATTGAGTATACCGATATTCTTCTGGTCCATTCTAGATCATGACGCCAGCAACCATGGCCCAAGGCATTACCTTCCTCGCTAGTAACACTGTCCGAACCATTGGAAGCCTCCAGTCGTCCTTGCCGCCTTCGTCCTCGTCGCCGTCGTTGTTTCGGTAGCGTCTGTTCGTGGTCCGGTGGTTGTTGAGGATCGTGATCGGTTTCGTCTAAGATCGGAAGAGAGTCCGGTCGAGTCAGGTCGAGTTGAGTCGAGTCGAGTCGAGTCAGTTGGTACATACGAGAATAAGGGGGACGAGGGGGGAGTGTAGTGATGGATCATCGAGCCTATCCGAATCAATTCCTTTAATTCTCCATCGATTGATTGAAGATTAAAGAAATCGTTCGGTGGGACCGATTACCCATCACTATCCTACATGAAATCGAACACTTTTTGGTTTCTGTTGTATCTGAAACCTATTACATATCCAAATTTCAGCGGGATGTGAAATAGTATCCTAAAAAGTGTTCAATTTCATGCGGATGACTCCTATATGACCTGTTTTTCGAAAAAAGACACCTATGATCCGTTACTTGTAGTAACACCAGAATATAATATATACAAAAGTTGCATGGTGTAGAAGCGGAAACATTGTGATGTAAACATTTTTTACATGCGCGAATGTGTTTCAAAGATTCCAAGGTTAACTTGATTTTATCAAAAAAAGGTACATACAGGTCGAATTGATAACCTCCTCCTTTTCGAAGTCGGTTAATAATCGAATGCTTCGAATATATTTTCTATACCAGGCAACTTTTGTATATTCGTTCATATTATTGCAAGTAACGGTGCAAGAGACAAACGCTGTAATTAATGTGTAGTAATTAATGTACGAGAATCCGTCATACGTGTTCTTCCGAAAAACAGGTCCAGCATTGTTGATCGCATAGAGTATCGCGTCGTTGGAGGGTGGTTCTAACCTGAAATTTTTTGGCCCATGTTCATGCCCCGATGGTGGGAGCGATGGTGTGGGTGATGCCGGTGATGATGCGAGTGGTGACGGTGTTCGTTGCACAGCTTGCCAGCGGGCAGCTTGTACTTGTGGTGCCTGGTGCCGCCGTTGGTGGTGGTGGTGGTGGTCGTGGTGGTCGTGGTGACGAGGTGGTGATGATGGTGATGATGGTGGTGGTGGTGGTGGTGGTGGTGACGGCCGGTGGTCGGTGGTGCAACGGGCACCGCGCCACCGTCTATTCCTCCCCCGCCTCCTCCTCCTCCCCCTCCTCCAACACCGCCTCCTCCTCCTCCTCCTCCGCCGCCGCCGCCCCTGCCGGGGCTTCCACCCCCGCCGCCCCCGCGGCCTCCGCCTCCACTACCTAGACCGCCTCCGGTACCGCCAGTCGCGCCGTTTCCGCGGCTACCGCCCCCGCTCACGCAATGATTCGCTTTGTACCTGCAATGCGAACACAGTGGGAAAACCTGGTTAGTTTAATTTGTCCTCGTTCAACAGGCGCATTGATTTTTCAACCAACCGACGCGGGACGCGCCGACAACGACGCCCGACATGTTTTCGCAAATTTTGAATCGCCCGGTGCAACCACCACTCGTTCTGTTATCTTTATCGTACAGGCTAGGGCTGTAACTTTCCTTCGAAGGTCGAAGATTTCGAAGCTTCGATTCCAGAACGATTTCTGAAAATTCGAAGGCGATGAGAATCAAAGTTTCTAATTTCGAACCTCCCTAGTAAATTATTAGAACATTGAAAAAAACGGTCGTCCGTAGAGGATTTTTATTTATCAAAAATCGTGACATGGTATAAGAATTCGAAACTTCGAAGCTTCGGAAAAGTTACAACCCTAGTACAGGCTGTCTCAGGGGATCCGTGGTACGATCAGGCTCGTGATTTTTAACTTCCTGATTCATAGGGAAGTTACTGTAATTTTATGTTTAAAAATAAGTAAAAAAAAAAAGAGCACTTCTTTTCCGTTGCACCTTCTCTGTTGCATAGGAGTCGTCTGACGCGTCGGATGGTGGACCGATTCTACTTTTTGCGAAAGCTAGGACACGCGAGTCTGGCGAACTTTAGGTTTACAGTGCTAGACGTAAACTTGATTGATTTATACAACGAACTTCGCTCTTGATGGCATCAAAATTTTGCGCATTACTATCTACGCAAAGTAGAATCGGCAGCTCATGTTCAGACGCAGCAGACAATTCCCATTCCATAGCGCGCTTACTATGGCGAATCCTCAAATTCGAAGATTATGAAGATTCAAAGTGGTTCAAGTCTTTCTTTTTGGGATTTGTTCAGTATACTAGTCAGATCAATCAATATCTACAATAAAAGTCAACTGAAATTTCAGTAAGTGTATCTTCGTAACATCTGCATTAAAATAAAATGCTTTTGAGTCGCTTCGAAGAGCACTTGTTTAGTACAAATCATCAAGCATCAAGAAAATACATACTGTGTAAAATTTCAACCCTATATCTCGATCGGGAGGAGTGTTTTCAATATATCAAATTTATTGAATCTCTTCTCTTCAGGATCGATGAACAATATTTTTATTTCGCATAACGATCTGCAATCTAGTTCCACGTTTCCTCTATGTTCAATTCAAGTGTGACAAGGTTGCAGGACGCATTCAAAGAACTGGAGGTTCATCCCTCTGTATCTGTATCTCTAATTCGGTCTCTCTTTCGGCCGACCACAGAGCGATTAGAAGCGCGCGGAAAACATTCGGCGACCGCAGAAAATCGAGATTGCGCGACGCGCGCGTCGACAAACATGCTCGGGATGTCGGAACAAATTCGCGTGCCCGTCGAAATTCCAGTGTTGTGTGCCGTGTCCCGCGATATTTATTGCCGACACGATCGCATCGAATAATATCGTAATAAATTCGTGCGCGCGGCGTGTTCACGGTCGTTCGATTCCGCTGCGTTCGTCGCTGCGCGTTTGATTTCGCGCATAAACAACGCGTGGAAACGGGGAGGACATCGTGTTTTGAGGGAAGCATCTTCGCAAGAGGTTGTCAACACCTTGCTGTTCCCGCTCATAACAGACCGAACGAAAACAAGAAAACATTCATCGGGGAACCTTGCTTTATACGCAGTGAATTAATTTTTGTTTTGTTGAAAAACGGTCAGACGTTTTTCGTGGAGTTTTTAGGAATGTCAAGATTTCAAGTTTGTATTCGTTGGACGTTGTCGAGATATTTCGAAGGTGTCCTCCTTGACGTAATTACGAAACCTACCGACCACCAAAAGTGACCGATGTGTATTAAAAAATCGTTGAATGCTATCGGCGCTACGGTTCGATCGTTAAATACACAAAAAATAATAAATTAACTAAGAAATTTTGCTAATTTTATATAATCGACGTTTCGGTCACAATTTCGACCATTTTCAAGATTAATAAATTGCGTTTGTAAGAAAAATAAAACATTTTTAACTTGATAAAATATAATTTTCAAAAGTTGTCACTATTAAATGTTTAAATATGAAGGAGAACAAACTTTTCCAACAATTTTTCAACTCACTTGCTTATGATGTGTATTGTATTATAAAAATAACAAAATTAAATTGATTTATATTTTGTGCGATGTTTACTATAATATATACTGAAATGAAGAAAGTGTATTCAATCAATTCCGTTAAAAAGATCTTTAGGATTTCAATAATTGTAAAATAAGAAATCTAAAACCGGCGATGGTAGTCCTAACATAGAAAAGTTCGAACATAATTGGTACCGTAATAAATTGTAAGAAACGAACAGAATCCTGAAAGCATTCTGACGTCTTCGGAAAGTGCAAGAGAGTCGTTTAAAAACAATAAGCAGCATTATCCCGTAGGCATTTGGAGAACAACCGGAAACCATAGTTAAAGCGTTCCTCGTAAACGTCGTCAAATGTCAATTCACTAGCGAAATACGACTATACGACTACAGTCGCTCCTGATACGCGTCTCAAGATAAACTTGTTCCGAAGGAAACACAGCGCTGCAGTAAGTGCACATTGAACTTGATCCTGTTCCGAATTCCAGCGACAAAACAATTTCAGAAAATGACTCGCCGTTGGTTATTTACGATCAACCGCAGACCTGCGATAAAGGAGACCAGAGAAATCATGTTTTACCGTGAACTTCGAAGCCTGCGGAACGTTGCGACGGTTGATAACGCCGAGGGACGACGGGTTATCAGGTGGTCGACACCGGAAATGTTTGATTTCGAGAAATCAGCTCGTAGAATTAAGTTTCCCATTGAAAACGACTCTCCGAATGATTCTCGTAAATCCTCGTGTCGAATTACAGGTTAACTATCGCTGCGATTAACGGGAAATCGACAGACGAAGTTGTCTCACGGTCGTATCGAATCGCTAGCCACTTCGAGAGTTGCAGCATGGCTTGAACACTACCATAATCTCTATCGATTTTCTTTCACGAAATTACTGCATCTATGGACACGGTACAAAGTGTTGAAAACGTTGAAATAAATAGAGCGGCTATAATTTTCCGATTTCTTGTTGTCTATTTTTGCTTCGTTTCATACTGTCGTTATAAAATGAAGTTAATTCTTATTCATGCTTATTGAAATTCGTTTTTCTGCACTGTTCTGTATATATAATGTGAATCAATAGAATATTATTTACGATGTCTGGCTTCGTCAACGAGCTGCTGAGAGTTCAGGGGAAATTTCAACGCCGAGAACGAACAAAAATCAATTTTCAAATGACAAGGACCGTTACAAGGAACCAACGTTGTTTATACAGGTTTTGCGCGACAGTAGTAATTTCGACGACGACCGAGGAACAACGGACACCTGGAAAACACGGTTCCAGGACCGAGGTCGTTCAGATTTTTCCAGCTGATCACTACCGTCGACCTCGTGACGTAACTTTCGCGCGAACAACGCTCATGGCTCGCTCGTTTCCGGCCACGAACACCGGACACTGACATCCTGGACTCGGCCGACTCCGGTAATGCACGAGATTAGCGAAAAATTTCTGTGAATAATTCCTGCGGGAATTTTCCATCGGATTCTATGGATTTTTCGAGCTCAGTCGATTGACCTCGGTCCATCATCGTTAGAGCCCTGGTTCTTCTGATCGAGACCTGTCAGACACGATCGTCAGAGTCTTTGCTCCCTCGACCTACTTGATACTTTTGCTTAACCTCGATTGTTGAACAAGTGGAGATGCGTCCAGCTATTTATCCGATCGTTACTCGGTAACTGGACTGCGGATTTTATGCATTTATGACTAAAATCGATTGGTACAATTTAAAGCAGTGGACACGTTAAAAATATTTAACGACGTCTATTTGTCTCAGCTTCGTACGATAAAAAGGACGAATTTAAAGGAGATACAATTTTTATTTAGTTCGGATTGTCCTGCAATCAATGCGAGTCCATCGCCATTGTATATATTATTGTATTTTGAGAGTTAAATTGAATCTCATTGAAATTATTAAAAGAAGTAATGTATTTTTATCTGGTTTCTGGTTCTTACCATTTTTATTTGCTACATAGTTCTACGAGAAATGATATACGCGAATTGATCGATGGAAACGAATGCTCGCACAAAGGTCCGCAGCCTAATCGGAACTGTTAATTCATAGTTCCGGCGGCTACCTCTTGGAAGCCCGTGGCAGGGTCAATTTTCACCCAAATTGCCAGAAACTCTATCAAACTTCGAAATTTTAAGTTGTCGCGAACTTTAATCGACAATGTTGTTTGGAACTGAAACGAGATCGACGCGTCGAGAAACCTGTGCTTGTTTACTCTGTTCTCGACTCAAGGAATTTATTCGACAATTATTACTCTACGCTACAAAAATAGCTACCTTATAAAACTGACACGATCGAATTGATTCAGATTCTCAGCGATTTTTATTATAAGCTATGCTTAAATAAAGAAACGTGTATGATCATCCGAAAACTGTTTTGTAAACCAGTGACGGCACTTGAGCGCAGGGGCCCGGAAAACCTGTTAATCCTGCGAAAACAGGTGAAACGTGGCCCAATTTAGAGGACTAGGAGACAGGGAGCTGCAGCGCCGCCGGATTTTTCCCGGAGCATTTTTGTCAGTTTACTCGCCGTAGAGAAGGGGTGCAGGTCGGTGTCTCTCTTCTCCCCCATTTTCGCTCTCTACCCTCGATTCCCCACTCGTCTGTGGGTGTCGTTGTTACCGTGGGGGTTAGAGGGGTTGAGGAGGGTGCGGGAGCAACGCCGGTGGATTTGGGGGTTGGTCTCGTGTCGAGGTGGGGCAAAGGTGACCCCCGCGGATCAATACCGCTGCCGGTCGGGCGCCTCCACCATGCTCACCAACGACCGGTGTGCTCTCTCTCTCGTATTTCCTCTCGAAATCGAATGCCATTCGATCCAGACGCCTCGAGAAAATCATCTCTGGCTGCTCGTAAAAAAAGGAATCCCGACCAATCACCGCCCCCGAGTCCAGCCTGCACCCTCGATTAACCCCTTGTTACTCAATCTTTTCGAGAAAATGCCACTGGTCAACGTACACTCTTTCGCAAAGAACACCAGAAGACATGTATTACGAACTTTCTGAAACGAGTTGCTCCTTGCAACGAGAGGAATTATGATGTAAAAGAAAATGATCTCCGAGAGCTCGTAGAAGAAAGAAATCCCGAAGTCGATACCCTGCAGTCTGCACCCTCAATTAATTTCCGGTTACTTAATACTTTCGAGAAAATGCCTCTGGTCTTTGTGGATTTTGTTGCAAAGAACATTCGGATGGCTTTTTAATGAAAATACGTGTATCACGAATGTCATTGTCGACCATATAATTAATATATGTTCTCGGCGCACAGATTCGATCAATGATAAACACTTTTTTAACAAAGCAAATTTGCAATAATTAAACTTTACTCGACGTTTCGATCCGGGTTTGGATCATCTTCAAGAGCATTGCGTCTGTAAATATATACTAAAATAAAGTACTGGGTATATCACAAGATGAACAATGACTGTACAATGATGTAATAAATAAAAATTTAGGATCGAGAAATATTAATTATTGTCATTGTCGAACTTTGGGAACTGTAGAAGAAGATAAAAAATGAAAACTTACGAAGTGGGAGAGTGAAACTTCGGCTCATCGATGGTGTAAAATGTATCACGCAGATTAATTCGAAGAAAAAATTGAAAGATCAAGCACGATGCGTTGCGACGCCGTTCCCGCGGAACCGGAAACGCGCTCGAGAAGCCTCGAATTTAATTTGCCGCTACGAAGAAGAGTCGAGTAAGACGCCCTTCGCCCGGAACGCAGCTCGTCACGGCTGTTGCCAGCTCACCGACGATCATCTTTCTCTCTCTTTGAATCCCGAGGCCCATTAATGGCGTCTTTATTCCCGTTAGTCCGAGGCTGACTCTAATCCAGAACAATATTACGCGCTTCCTCGGAAAGGGAGAAAGTGCTCGTGTAATCTCTTCGCGGCGCTCGGCGTCTCTGTTGCGTCACCGTTCGTCCATCGGCCGGTTTAAAGCGAACCCCGTTACGGTCGCTCGAGCCGAACTACTTTCGCGTGTCGTGAAAACGCGCCGGAAAACCGGCCGGACCGATCTGCGCGCTGCCAACTTGCTCGGGAACAATGGCAGCGAGAGGAAGAAAGTTCCGTGATCATTGATCGCGGTCTGCTAGAACACGACGAACATTTATGCAAACTAAAAATAGCCAGTATTAATTGTAAGATACAGCAGGTACATAGTAATGATTCTTCTCGTAACAATAGTTTTCCCGTTCTTCTCTTAACAATAGACAAAAACACTATTTTGAAATTTTCAAATGTTTTCATTGTACTTGAATATTTTCCATTGCACGTATAAGGTAGATATTGTAAACCAAGTTGAATTCTTAGAGAGACAATATCTTCTTGATCCAGGAAAAACCCTCGGGTCCGTGTCGTTTCCAAGATCGTGTAGTTCTACTATTTTAGTCATAAATGCGTAAAATCCGCAGTCTTTTAGCAACTTTTCCGTTTTCCGCGAGAGTCTCAAGGAAATTCTGCAAGTCTGGGGTTGGACGCGAGCTTCCAGAGAGGCTTTTGATTATAATATTAACATCGGTCACGCGACGGTTCTCTGTGGTGGTACGAGAGGACGCGGGAATAGCTTCCCGAGGGAAGTTTCCGCCAGGATAAGGTGGTTGGTTATCAGCGTGGAAACGTAACGAGGCAGATCGATCAAACATCGCGGAGGACGAGCGTAAATCGCGGACACGGCTGGTCGCGCACGGCACGGTTGCCAACCGGTGCTGTGCTGTCAGTCAGCAGTTGTCAATTGCGTTCAATGATACCGAAACGACGCGCAGTGTTCGAAAACGCCGAAGAGCTGGTCATAGAATCATTTTTCGAAGTAAAGAATTTCGATCGTGTTCAAACTACAAGCAACTATAAAAATTAGCTTGAAAAAACAATTTGAACATTGCTAAATTATAATCTTGAGAAGCTCGTTTAGTTATACTCCTACACTATGCCTACACTCTACCGATAGTCTAGTAGAAGCACCGCTATTTGTTGCTATTAAAAGCGAGCTCGAAACTTTTACGCCACCGACATCTCTATGGAGCTTTGTATGGAAATATAATTCTCGTAGCAGCACCGAGCTGCCGATTAAATAATGCTAATGAGATTAGAGGCCGTCCATAGAATTCCCGTGCCTAGCTACAATGCGTATTCACCTGCAGCTAATCCTGAATTTAGCGGACATGGACCCACAACGACGATTTTCATCTATCCGGTTGGCATTTTGTCAAGCATTGTTAGTGTTTTTGCTATCTCGATGAACGAGATCGTTGCTTCATATTCATCTCCAAGATTATTCATCGAGCTGTGTAGCTCGATTTTCAAAGTTAGTTAACATTTTTATAAATCAACGGTGTCTGGACGAACAGGTTGAGAAGCGCTGCTCCGCTATCTCCCGCAGACGATATCCGCTGGTGCGATTATTTAAAAGGATATTTCGCATGCGGAAAGGAGGAAGAGCATCGACACGGCAAGTTTCTTCGGTGGTTGGTTTGCGTGAACCGTCGAGGAACGTAACGGCCGTTCCGCGCGCCGCAGCTTAGTGGTCGTGGTGCTTAGAAGCGGAACAGCTGACGACTAAGGCCCCGACACACCTGTTCGCCAGCTGCCTCGACAAAGGGGCAGCACGGGCCCTGATAGAAACCCCGTCGCCGACGTGCTTTTCCTCTCTTTCCGGCTGGAACACAGTGGGTCAGAATCGCGAAAAGTTGGGCAAAATTCATGTCTGTGTTAATTACATGAGTTATAAATTACTGGAAATAGAAAATTACGGGAAGTAAGAATCAAATAGGAATTGTCTTGAATTTTTCTAACATTTTAAAGGCCCAATCTCAACCTGTTTCAAGCCTAAAAAATTTTTGAATTCCATCCATTTTATAGGAAAGCCCCGCCGTGCTCCAGCTTTTCGAGAAAGAGGAGCTCCGTGACGTTTCCACGACGCGACCTTTTAAGGATTTCGCCGCTTGGAACCACACCCTCCCCGAGAACCTTCGAAACAATGGCTCACCCGCTCCGCTACTGGGATCGGGCCCGAGTTTATCGCTTGATTTCGATCTGACTGAGCAAAGGTTGGCTCGCGAGAGGGCTGATGCAACGGCCGGGCCCCCGGGCCCCGAGAAATATGATTTGGACCTCTCGAGTCTTTTCGTTTTTTCGCTCCATTGTGTGGTCGACGGTCGATCGGGAATAATGGGGTCAGTACGGCGAGAGATGCGGGCTCCGAGATGTTACGGAATTGTATCGAATTGGAGAATAAACGCACATCATCGTATTAACCATCCTGCTTTAGAATCGGATCTACAGATTACGCTGCAATCGCGTCACATTCGAGATAAAAGCAGCTGCTGTCGCGGCGGAATTCAACGCGAAGTAGATAGGAACGTTCCTGGTCAGACGTGAATCTAGGCGTCCTCGTTTCCGCGATAGCAATCCCAGCAAACTCGTGGAGGATCTTTAACTCATCGCGCACCAATTTTCCTTGTACTCGACGCGTTCCATTTGCAATTTCAACCAGACATCGAAATACCATTCACATTGCAAATGAATACAGCCTTTTTCATTGTACTTTTATTTTTTCTTTTGACTGATTGAAATCGTTGACGGAAGAAATGCATTCTTACAATCAACTCGTACAATTTGGACGTTGCGTAAAGATCCGCAGTCTAACTGTTGGCGACTGTTGGCGACCGTTGGAACGACGAAGCGGATTGATTCTCGGCCGCAGATGATTTCGACTCATTTGTCGGGTCGGGCCACGCCCCGTTCGAGAGGCCCGAGACAATGGCCCGGCGTTTCGCGGCTCGATCCGAGTCGAATCTCGGGGCAATAATAGTGGCCCTCAGCTGCTCTCGCGATTTTTTGTCGGGCGCGGCGACTCTCGGTGAGATCGATCCCTCTCGGAGTCGCGCCCCAGCACGGTTCCTTGTTTTTCGGCTCGTTTCAACTGCCTCTTTTGTCCTGGCGACGATTCTCAGCCCCGTCGACGTGCCGTCTCGCTGCTGCACGCACGAATTTCGTTCTGGCCTGGCTCCGGCGAAATCGATACTAACGAAACCGTGCTTGCTCGGAGCTCTCTGCACACAGAAACGGATGGAAAAAGTAAGATACATAGTCTTCTTTTTCTTCCCCGAGGACATTTGACTTAAATCTTTCTCTGCGTTGCACCTGAGGTGATTTTATGAATTTAGAATTGCTGGAAGAATATTTTGGTCGCTGTAGCTCCGACGTGGGTGTGGTTTAGTTGCTGTTGACTTCGTAAAGTGTGAGCAATGAGGACAACCTGTGCCTTTGGCTGGTCTAGAACGATACACCAATGCAAATAAAATGACAAGAAAGGATAGAAGAATATTTATCCCGTTCTCTTTAAATAGTGTCTTCTGAGTGGGTGTGGTTTAGTTGCCCCGGCTTTTATACAACTCAAGCAGTGTTCTATAAAGCAATTTCTACCTATTAGATTGCGAATAGATTGCAGTTGCATTGACGTCTCAATGTAAGCACACTCAAAGGGGAAGATACGAGACCATCTACTCTGCTCATTTTCACAGTAAACGTCCCTGGGGGCGTGTCTTTGGTAGCTCTTGACTTCTACGAAGCAAGAGCAATGACCCATTGGCAATCTACGCTTACGCTTGTTCCAGAACAACACACTGAGACGATATATGGTTTCAAACGATGCTACAATGCAAATGAAGTCAAAGGAAATGGTAGAACACCATCTACCTTATTCATTATCGCAGTGAAATGCCATAGGAGGCGTGGTTCGGTTGCTCTCGGTTTCTACGTAGCCTGAATAATTTCCCTCGGGTCAATCGGAGCTTATACTTATTGTATAATGATACTTCAACTGAAATAGAACGGGAGAAGAGCAGGTATAAGACCACCTAACTTGCTTCCTCTTCGCGTAGAGTGCTCGGAGGGGCGTGGCTTAGCAGCTCTCGACTTCTACGGAGCTCCACAGATCAATCTGAAGTTATATCTGTTCCGGAATGATGCTCCGAAATAAATGAAACGTTACAGAAAGATATAAGACTATCTATCTTGGTTTCTCTTTGCGTAGAGTACTCCAAGGGGCGTGGTGTGCTGGCTCTCGGCTTCCACAGAGCCACAGCAATGCCTCACGGATCAATCCATGGCAATAGCTCGCTGAATCAACGAATGTAATATTTCTCATCGCGCGGAAGCTGTCGCGAGATCCAGTTCGCAAAAAAAAAAACGAAGTAGCAGTTTCGGAATAAGAATATCTTCAACTCTGCCTGTGCACTTGACTTTTTCCATGGACCCGCGGCGCCTCGGAGCGACATTAAATCGGATCGCTGTTCTCCGTTCTCGAGAGAGTGAGATCATCGTAGCCCCCCTCGCCCAACGTAGGCGCATTTAAGGACGGGTTACGCGGGTCAAATTGCAGCCTCGACACACTGGATGCAGCGCACGTGCAGCCTGGAAATCGACGACGCTCGTCGAAAGATATTCTCTTCGTCTCCTCTGTATCACGATCAATTTACGTCCCTTCGATGCTTCGGCTATTCTCACGTCTGCCGAGTCGACTCGACACCGTAGTTACGGCCGCCATTGCGTTTCCTTGTTTCCGCGGGCGTCGTAACGAACTCGTCAGCTCCAATCGCGCGCGATAAACAACAATTATTATTAGATCGGTTGAATAACTGTAACGGAAAAATCGCCGGGACGTATTTTATCGCGGGGCAGGCCGGCTGGCCTTCGGTAATATCTGCCTCGCATGAGGCAGGCAGGCACATATTAGTAACATGGATTTCTTAATTGCGACAAGATTCCTGCGCGCCGCCAACAAGAAATCCACGAACGCGCGAGGAACCGAGAGCGCAATACTCGATATGCTCTCCGAACGAGGAGGGCAAATGAAAAATGCGAAACTGGAATCGCGAGAGAGCACGTCTCGCCATTTAATATCGGGTCCACTTGTTCTTGGACGGGACGATCGAACGGCGAAACGATCGAGCAGAGCCGCGGTCTTGGTCTGGCGTTCGCCGCGTTGCACGTGCACTGCTCGCGGATCGTGTTGCAGATAAACGAGCACAGTCGCCAGGAGACAAACGATAGCAACAGGAAGAAGATACTCGCGCAGGTGCCGCGTAAAGACCCGCTCTCGCTCTGCGGAGACCACTTCGAAGACGAGCAATTTCTGCGTCCACCGGTCGTGTAGCGCGTTCCGACTACACGATCGGCCGTCATAAGCTACAATCCTCGTCCTCGCACATGCAAACTGGTTCGCCGTCTTCGGAACCAACGCTATTATCGCCGTTTCTTTTTCTTCAGGCGAAAATCACGATCGATCGTTAGGCTCTTATCGAGTCGCCTGATCCTCGAAAGATATTATTTATCCACGGTGTTTCGTTCTTGAAACGACCACTACTCGCGCATTAGAATTTTACAATTCTTCGATGCCGCATGCTTTTAACGACTTCATAGATCCATTCGAATCCTGAAGTGTCCATTTCCTCTTACGTATTTTCCAGCAAACTTCCTTGAGACCTAAGTCGATCTTCTTAGCGGATCCAATAGCGACGGCTAAGCACTTAAACAGATTGCTGGAGAATTAGCTCAAGTCTCGCTAGTTACCAGTTAATTAGTGTGGTGAATATTTCAAGATTCGAACAATCTTACAATCAAGTTCTAGGAACATTCTCATTTTCCTTGAAATTGGAAAGTACCTGTTTTCTGCATCAAATTTTTGCATGAAGATCCACTATTCAAGTCCCTGACAACAGTGTAGACTCTCAAACCAGCTTCCAAAGGAAAAGTCACATCCACGATAGAGTTGCAGCACGAAATAGTTGCGCGGTGACTTCGGCGGGGAATACCTCTTGTTCATCGAGAGGGAACAGTGATTCAGCTCCTCCGTTGATCCATGGATCGTGCAAGGAGCAAACGAGGTGGAGGGCCCGGCCCGATTTTGTTGCGTCGAAATCGAAAGACATGGCTGGTCGAGATTTTCTCAAGGTTTCGTCGAAGGGAAAACGAAAGGCTCCGCTCACGGATTTCCTCACACGAGCGACGCGTGCACGCGCCCGATGAGCAACTGCTTGGCTTTTTCGCCGGGAGACTGGTTCCCGAAGACGGTGTCCTTGGCGGAGGATAACTCGCGCGAAACTTTTCTCGTTCTAGATGCCTTTTTTGTCGGACTGCTTGAAATTAAGCTCTCCGCCTCCGGCGAGCGAACGGAATCCCGACGCTGAGAAACGCGTCTGGTCTGGTTTCTGAACATGACGGTGGATGATGCGTCTTGGGAAACCGTAAATTTCTCCGAATCCTTTGTAACCGTAACTAATCTTTCGTAAAATTGACGAACATTCGAATCTTGTATATATTAGACGATGCATCGAATTCAATTGGTAATTCTAATGGCAAGTGGAACCTTTTGCGCGTATCCTGTTTCTATATAACTGTTTTTCTTGTTCAATAAAAAGTCATCATTTTTATACGCGTGCTAGTTTAGTTATCTGAGAGTTAATACTCGTTCGATGTGCTAACCTGTTTTCAATGTTAGAAATATTAAACTGCTTTCAAATTGAGCGCATGCGTGTGATTACTAATCAATGATTAGGTATCTAGAAAAGTCTTCGGTAAATATTGATAAAAGGGGACCCAGCTACGATCGCGTTGTCCTTGAAATATGTTGTAAAGATTCAAAAAATAGTGAACAACTTTTTTGATAATTAGGAAACGAATATTGCATTTCATTAGTGTTACAGATAAAAGAGTGTTCGAATAAAGAAGATTTGGAAGGATTGGTGTTTAATAGTTGTTTGCGTAGGTTTCATTGGAAGACATGGGATACCTGATTAGCATGTTTCCTATGACAAGCTGATCGGCTGGGGAATCTGACAACAAGCGGCGCAATTTCCACGCGTCGGAAAATGGCGACTCGGAAGGAAGGCAAAGTTCACGGCGAGAAAATATCCTTCGCTTAGGTAACGTTCTTTTTGCCTGGAACTGTGACGAGCAGAGCGGCTTGATAACGAGGTGGAATCACGCGACACCGGCTAATCGTATCGTAGGAAACAAAGTACGAAATAGCGGAACACAAACGCCCTGACGAGTAGAGGAACAAGATCCCAAAACAAATATTGTTGTCTTCAACGATGGGTAAATCCGTTACGATTGTTATGTACGGGTTGTATACGAAATCTTTAAATTTCTAACAGCGTTGGCTATACCTGGCACACTGGGTAAACATACCTAACAAGAAACAATGACGAAGAACCCGATATAACCTTTTGCAGGGAATTAACTTATCCGACGACCAATTCACAATCATAAATCTCCAAAGGGTCTAAAGTCCGAGGCCAACGGTCAACAAACCAGGTACATTGAAAACCATACCTAATAAAGGTTCCGTCACATTGTCAAATTCCTCCACGCCGATTGCGCTTAGGGAATGGTCAGTTTCGTGCTTCACCTATCCATTGTTATAAAATCCAGGTAACGAGTTAATAACGTCTAGTCTCTCGGTCTTACTAGTCTCCTTTGTGGATTCGAAGCTGCGCCTCGTGGAATGCGTCGAGGAAACGGAAAAATAAATCGGTAACTCCTATTTTAACGATCGCGAGGAACTCGGAGAAGCATCCCGGGGGGTGTTAGTGGCACCTTAATCCAGAGGGGGCAAAGCCGCGAGATCGAGCGAGAGGGAGCAGAGAGAGAAAGAAAGAAAGAGAGAGAGAGAGAGAGAGAATACAATGGTGATTGTCTCGAAACGTTTACAGCCTAATTATGTGAACACGGGCCCCGGCCATGGAGTGGAGTAACAATGCTATAACTCGTAACAATGTACGATTGTTCATTGTCTGCCCGTGCCCCTTCGCTTTTCTTCGCGTGCACGCGCAGCCTCCTAACCCCGTGCATCGTCTCGCGGGCTACCTTCGGGCTTTTTTACGCGGATCGAACGAGTTTTTTGCGCGCGGAACTTCGCCTGAGACCTGGAGCAGGCCCTTCGGAGGGATTCGAGTCTGTTGCGTCGGAATTTCGTAAATGCTCTGCTCTGTCTGCTTGCAACAATATTTAACTCCCAGCCCGTGAGTCGCTATGACTTACGAGGGCTAAATAAGCTGATATCCGATGTCCACGTATGTTCGAAGTCATAAGTAGGTCGTTAACTAACCGCGTCATCTACTCGGGCCCTGCGATGTCTCATCTTCCTCGAATAATTCGATGATTCGAGTATGAATACGAACGCCTTTCCAACCCAGCAGACCTCGCAGCAGATCTGCAAGCTCGGAAATCCCCGCTCGAAATTAGAATCTGCCGACGAGATGGGAGACGGTCGAACGCTCGCACGTGTACGGCCTCGAACTTTACATAGTCTGCTCCGTGACTCGGCTCCTCCGGCTCTCTTGGTCGTTGCTCGGATCTCGCAACATCCGGTCTGTGTTCCAAGGCCACGCAAGATCACAGAAATCGGGTCGTTGAACCGGGCCGATGCGAGTCACGCCGCGCCTCGCGATCAAACAGGCGCCAGCTCCAGATAAACGCACGTGCTCGCCTGCCTGCTTGCCTGCCTGTGCCTCTCGACTGCGCCGTTGCCCGCTCGATAAGTCGAGATAACCGCGGGCTTCGACTCTCGATTGCTCTCTCACGATCCCCCGAGGAACGCTTCCTACCCTCGAAACGCCGCGAGCTTTTCAGTGCACAGCGAAATCCCGAAATACGCGGCTACAATTCATAGTCGGAACATAACTGGTTCCAAATCGTATGGGAACGACGTGACACTTCGATGGCGAGACCCGGGTCCGTTTGGACCCAGTACTTTTAAGGCGTCGCCTAGCTAGGCCGCTCTTGATGAGGAACTTCGTTCCAAAGTTGTGCAACTGGCTGCAAAATACTATCAAAAGATTTTTGTTTTGATTGGAAATCTTAGAAAAGATTTATTACAGCATTGGATATAAATGTACAAACATACAGGAAGAGAAAAGAAAAAAGAAAAGCAGTATACAATACATAACGAGAGGTGTTAACACAAAAAACATAAACATAAAGATCATATTGTCACAATAGGATAACACCTAGACTCGCAGATTACTAGCAAAAGATGTCGAAGGAAAATTGTCGATAAAAGTTTTTTTCGACTCGAGGGTCGATCGAGGATTCCGTTTCATCCGAAACATTCGGACAGGTCAACTTCTTCGGGGTTCGGCCGAGATCCTGAAAAATCGGTCCGAGGATTATTTCTGAAGGGGACAGAGGACTCGAGAGATCTCGTCGATAAAACGGAAGAACCTATGGCTGCCGTAGGTTTATCTCTTCCCACGGACGTGTCCCTTCGGAATTTGTTTCTCGGCGAGATTATCGCGGGGTATATCGTGTCCCCTCATCCAGAAGGGATGGAAATAAGGGATATGCCTGCCTCGAGAGCAGGGGCTGCATGGAACTGCGACCCTTGTAACGACCGTCGCGCTATTCCCAGAACATCTTGTCTGGAGGGTCGCAGGAAAAACCTGAAGAACCTGCCCTGGAAACTTGTACTTGCAACTCGGTGGTCTGAAAAGCTCTTTGTGGCGAAAATTGAATATTTCGTACCAGGATGTTTTGTAAACGCTTCGTTCCCATACGAACACGACCCTTCACACTGTTGCAATCCAAATGTATCACTCGTTTTAAATAGTGTCTTGGCACACTGTTGCACTCTGGGTGCTAATTAGACTGAGGATTTTATGCAATTACAACGAGAATGAATAGGCACAATTCAGAACAATAAAAATACTAACTAGATGTAGAAATTCATTTTCATCGTGGCATCAAATGCAAAAGGTATAAAGCAGCGTTCACTATGAGAAATTGAAACTTTTCATAAGCTCAGTTAGTTGGTGAGAACGATAAATTCATTCGTACAGAACGGATGTTGTAAGAGTCCTCTTTTAGATCGAACTTTCGGATAAAAGTCGATGAGAAACTGAGTGATTGAGTGTAGAACGATATGACTTAATTGAAAGTGATGAATCACGGAGGGTCAAGGTGAATCATGCACATGACTCAAATCGGAACTACTGGTCTGTTCTTCACTGTTTCGATTTCATGAACTGTCTTGTAGATACACGTATATGCAGACGTTGCTACTCTTGTGCTAACAATTTTTTAAATGACTATATGCCTACCACTCTAATGGTATCTACGTATTCAATTCCTGAATGGACTTCATCGTTCACTCGCTCGCGTATGGTTGGAGCGGCGTTGGATCCAATTAACAGACCCTACATTCGTTAATTAAATTGCATTCATTTTGTCGCAATCCAGGCTTCCAACCAAACATAGCGAAAGGAACTACGAGGAGCGTAACAAATAAACCAAAAAATTATGTTGGGAGAGTCTTCAGGACTGGTATTAACATCAGACCTTCAAAAATCTGAAAGCAATTAGATCCAGGAGACCGTTGATCTTCGAGTGACTCGAGCATCGAATCAAGTTCTACCATTTAATTTTCTTCGTAGATATTTTATTCCTATGTATTCGAAAGCAATAGTTGTGTCTTCCTGGCAGCGACGTGTCCACGGGCACGTGCTGTTCGCCGATGCTCATTAAATTAGGTAACAATGAGAGTGTACCAGAGAGGGGCGGTGTAGCTCGATGGATCTAGCGATCCAGCGTCTCGTTCGGCCGCGTTCTCTCCTCTCTCGATACAACCGGGGGGGCCCCTCCGCTCGATCTTCTCTCCCTACCCTGGAGGAACTGGCACTCCTCTCTTTTCCGTTGTCAGTGGTTGCGTAGTGGGGTGCCAAGGATGTGTGTGGAAGCCAAGGCGCACACGGTGGGGTCGGGTACCAGACAAGGTCACGGCTACCAACCGTTTCTTCTCCGTCTCTCTGTCCGCGACCGATCGCTCTCCTCTCTTCTTCTTCTTCTTCTGCTCTTCGTTGTCCTCTTCTTGTCTCTTCTTTCTCCTCTCCGTGGCGAGCAGCCATCTTGGGGAATGCGTAGCGTCATCGAATGCACGGGGAATAACAATAAATTATCTGTTCTCGGTCGCCTCTCACCTTCCAACGCCTCCGTCGATCCTCTCCGCCGTTTCCACCCTGCGGGAAGGGCCCCGACTTCGATTTTAACGAGCTTTCGCACGGTGCTTACCCGCGGGACCATGATCTTCAACTATCCTCGCCAATTATCATTTTTACCAATTTTATTTTACGCGTACTTTATAACGATCGTTCTAGCTTCGCGGGAAGAGTTGAATCGTTTTTGATCAGCTTTCAAGCAGACTTTTCGTTTTAACCAGAGATCAAAAAGGTTGGGGAACATTTCTGTAAAATATCCAATTAGAATTTTTCTGAAATTTCTTTTTTATACAATTCATCGATTAGTACCATTATTAAGTTTTTCTTTTGTGCATGTCCCTTCTTTGTTATTACACGAGCAGTATTGTATCTTTCTCTTTCTTTTTTCGTTTCTTTGATATTGTAAACACTTATGTAAAAGGGCTTCAGTTCGTCTATAATAAATAATAAATATAATTCAAGTATCCACGCCCGCCAAGGATTTTTACCTTGAGGATTTCGGAGCAGGAAGGGCGCAGGATCGAACAAAGACGATCTTTCACGCGGAGATAAGGGGCAGATGTTCCGTGCGATCGAGCAAGCCACCGCGTCATCGCCTGGCCGTACAGCAGAACTTTGTTTAAAGAAAGTTTCGCGTCGACATCGGCCGGAAGACCGGTTCGCCGGCGTCTAAGGGATTGAAATTACGAAAGTTCGCAGAGGAAGCTGCTCTGGAGATCAGCTACGCGTTCGTTTTAGAACCTGAGCGCGCGGCCCGGCGTCGACTTTAAAAAAGACATTACCCGTGGATTGTCCATTAAAGTCCGCCCGCGGGGTATCGTTTATCCCCGGCGAGTGAAATTCAGGAACTTGGTCGATTAAAAAAAAAAGGAAGAAGAAGAAGAAGAAGAAAAAGGAGAAGGGAAGAACACGGTTGAACGGGACTCTGAGGCATCGATATATTGCGGACGCCCGTGAATGCAACCTCATCGAAGACAGAGGGGAGCTTCTTCCGGCGGATGTGCGGCCGCGACGTGTCGCTGACGCATCCTGCTACCAGGACAACAATGCCGGGCACCACCCTCTTCCTGGTCGCATGCGCCAATTTATTCCTCGTTCGAACCGAAGAATTCGCTCGTTTGCTCGTCTCACTCTGTTTACACTGTCCGAAGACGACTGGGAAACGTTTCGTCAGCGTTGCTGATAGCACTTCGTGCGTTTTACCCTTATACCAAACTGTTGGAACTACTATGAAGATATTGCTCTAAAGCGACAGAGTTTCCTGCGTATCCCGTATTTTATTAATGTGTAAATAGTGAAAGCTGTACAACGTTGTAAAGAATGTGCCAGTATTGCTAAATTCATCATACAAGTCGTAAATTCATAAAAAATGCGGTCCAATCCTTCCGAGATAGTGCCAAGCATGGTCTTAAAATAGACCTTGCTGACACCGAGAGCGAGAGAACGTTTCAACCCCATTTCGCAAAAGGAGAACACTCTCCCGGAATATCGGTGAAGACAATACAGAAGCCGTACGAGTCCAGCGAATCCCTGGGCTGATCGTGCGGCGAAAGGTCACGGCCGGCGCGGCGCGTCGTCGCGTCGGTCCCCGGCGTGTGTGTTCGGTCCGAAAACGCGGAACAAGTTCGCGTCGGGGACTAAATAAAACGCCTAAGTCAGTGCTCGGAACGTGCCAAGTGCCTGTTGAATATTTTAGACGACTTCGGGGAACGCCGCGCGGACGAGGCAGCGCACGTTTCGCACGAACCGAGCGATCGAGGTCAAGATCGCGAAGTCAGGATCGCGTTCGCTATCCGGGAAGTTCGTCGACCAGGTGGAAACGCACGTTGCAGCGAGTAGGTTTGGGGCCCCGGGAAGGATCGGCCCGTCCGTGTAGAATCGGAGGACCGTGGACGAGGAACGGAGGAATGGTACTCGTGAACGAGCGAGCGAGCGAGCAAGCAAGCGAGCAAGCCGAGGTATTATTAGCATCGTGTAAACGTGTCTGCTGGCCGTGAAACCAGTGAAAGTATTCCATGGACGGGGCGGTGCGGCTCGCTCGGATACGAGGGACAACCGTGCAGCCGTCTTTATCGCGAACACAAGCCACGATACAAGCTCGACGTGTTCCGCTCGGCACGGTGTTTCTCCGCTCCTCCTCGCCTCCTCGCTGCTCTCCGCGCTCAAATTCTTTCGAGACGGCCGAGCAGCACCGCAGGCGCGGCCAGATCTGGGCCTTTGTCCTCTTTGTCTGGAACCTAAGGCCAATCTGGACCCTTACGACGCTCTGCCACAACCTCCGAGGAGACTCCTTCCTCCTCCATCAACGCCGGGGACTCGCATCCTCTCTGCTTCTCTCGCAACCGGCGAATGCTCGCTCGTTACCCGCGCTCTTGCGTCGGCAAATCTTCACTTGTTAGGCATCGAACCTCTTAACAACGCGTGATCAGTTTTACTCGGATCGCGGTGGACTGGCGATCCCTTTTTTTTATTATAGAAAATCTCATATGAGATTTATTACAACATAATTACAAAACAGAAGTACACTACATACAATACAGAGTATGAAGATTACAAAACAGAGTAGGTTTCTTGTAGAAATACAGATATTATAATACGAACATATGATTAATAGGAACAATATATGAACAGAGAGAAAAGAGGATAAAAAAATTATACTTTAAGGCCACAGCAACCTTTGACCCTTTCAGGAATTCTTTTATTTCGACCATTTCGAAAAATGGTGAACTGTGAGAAATTGATTGAATCAATGCTCTGATTAACACGACAGAGAATTATCCAGCTGGTCTGAGGACCGTTATGACGAGTAATTCGAAAGTTGGCGATAATCTAGTCGAACATTTTTTTCATTTCTAGTTGATCAATCAACGCTCTGAATAACACGATAGAAAATCGTCACAGGTGCCAAAAAGTTTGACTAATTCTTAGGGAATTTTAGTTTACGCATACTAAAATTTAAAAAAAATTTCTACCGACACGGTGAACTACATAGAATCAGAATTTACGATGCACGATGACTAACAATCACACAGTTCAGACTCTCAAAAATAAGAGAACCGTAATCACGAAAGTAAAGCAATATTACCAATTCCTCCACTGATTATTCGGGACTACGAGATGTCCTCAAACAATCCTCGGAATATCTAATTCGCTTGAAACAAGATCAAACCCCGTCTCTGTGTTCGAATAATTGCATGTAGACTTTTACGACCGACAGCATGTCGTGCATTCGCTATCAGAGACGGGTTAAATCGTCAACGGAACGTAAAACTACCGATAAAACAATATTAAACACAATCACACCGATGCACGATGACTCTAGGATGCAATAATTGAGGAAAGGATAAGAAGCTCAGTCAGGTGCCCGATTGCATAAGAGCCGAGCGCAGTTTCAGCGGGTCGCAAAATAAAGATCGTCGAATAAATCGATCCGCCCACGCAGCGACGTCGACAGTTATTTACTGTATTCTGCGACAACGAACGACGCTTGTAACGTCGGCCCGACATTCCCTGGGAATGAGTCAAGACGATCATCGATTGCAATAAACGCGACCCGCTGGATCGAGACGACCGCCTGCTTATGGCGGTTACGATCTTTGCGAACGGGAGAGGGAGGATGAAAATTACGAGATCGCGGTTGTCCTCGTTCGTCAGTTTCCCTTTCGAATCTTATTGTTTCGCGAGCGGAGCGTACAAACGAGCGTCACGCTGCGAAGATCCAGCCGAGATAATTTTCAGGTACGATCGGGAGCCAAACGTGCTTCTTCGGCGAGATCTAGAAACGATTTTGTCGAACTTCAACGTGGTTACCTGCGTGCAAGGTGTTGGTAACTTTGATCAACGTCTATTCAAATCTACTGTTTCGTTCTGCAGCTTTCCATTTCTGTCATAAACGTCTTAAACCCGTATACTCTACCGACGATCATGATGTTGCATTTCACGTGGAGAAGATAACAAGAAATTTACGAGTCTCGGTTGCATAAAATTGTAATCCTCGGATCAATATTCAAGGAATTTATTCGTTCTCCGCGAAAGCATCTTCTTCCTCGTTTTGTATTTAATGGAATGCCGTAGCTGCGGATTTTTACGCAAAATACAAAACTGTCTGCACCAACTGCAAACAAGAGTTGCGAAAACGCTAGCAAATAACTTGCGTACGCGTGCATATTTGTTTGAATATATTTCATAAATATAAATGTTTCAACCGTGAGCACCAGTCGCAAGTTCAACTTCCTGATTTTAGTCAAATCGGAGGTAAAATTATTTATTCAAATATTGAAGCATCAACGTGAACCATTAAAACAGTGTTAAAATTAGCATAAAATCTGCTGTCTATTTGATCGAATGCTGTCAGGTACACGCTAATTGACGATTGAAACTGTTGTTTAACCGAGCGGATGAGAATCGACGCGAATAATAATGCTCGGAGGTTGCAGTATCGAGGCGTGCACGAAACAGCTTGCAAAAATGTGTCTCCGAGCGGTGCTCTTCGAGCGTTTTGTCGACAAGGTGTCGAAACACGGTTCTCCGGGCTCTCCTTTCACTAATTGTACGAGCGAGGAGGACCGCCGCCGCGAGCGACCAGTTGAAAAATTTATGAAACACCGTTGCAGAGTGGCGCGAGCCGCCTCGAAACTTTTGCGAAAGCGTCTCTGCAGGCGGACGGGCCCGGTGAAAGATGCCTTCGGCTGGGCCGGCTGTTGCTGGCAGAATCGAAAAGGAAACCTGTCGAACGAACGTTGCACGCCGAGTTACGAAAAAGTCGCGTGCCACGGGCTGCGCCGAGTTTCTTCTCGCTGCCGGGTCTCTTTCCACGGACGAAAAGAAAAACATATCTCTCGCTCCTTTTTCACCGTTACAACCTTAGAAATGCCCCACCATTTTTCTTCCTCAAAACACCCTTCTAATAACCGAGGTACAACGGTTCAAGTGAAGCTCCTTCAGACGCGATCTATGCGTGTATTTTAAAAAAAAATTTTTTTTAATTTATTTATACAGGTCGCATCAACAACTAGGTCATTAGCGACCACATATATTATATCATAATATTACACTATGGTGTCTTTGTACTTAACCTAAATTATGTGTGTACTGTACTTACATAAGTATAATGTATACAAAATTACAAAGTGTGGAAAATTTTTGTAGATTTTAGGTATTACTAAAACTTGGACTATGTTCGAACTATTATTGAAGCAATCACTCAAATTGTTAGGGATAGCCAAGCGTCTTCTTTGGAATCTATGCGTGTATTGTTTTTGTGAATTTTCTCGGGGGTTGTAGACGAGTTTCAAGCTCCGGTAATTATTCCTGAATGTTCGAAAGGCGTTCCGAAGAGGAAACCGTTCATGTTGAAGGGATGAAAACATCCATCAATGTTGAGGGTCGACTACATTCTTTAAATATCTCGATGAAGAACATTTCACTTCTCCGTGATAGATGTTCAACAATGAATAAAACCGTTGGAACATAAACGATACAAATTGCTTCCTTCTTCCAGGATCATTTCAAGGGTTAAGAATGATTGACTGGCTTAGCATATTGGAATCGCGAGCCGCATCTCGCCCGGCACTTTGAATTCCGTGCTCGCATGCGTCCACGGCATCGATCTGCTTCCTCGGGTAACTCGTCGGGTTTTTACCGAAACATGACGAAACCCGTCGGTTGGTTGCTCGAAAAGCTGATCTCTGTCAGGGAAAGCGGACCGTGTGCTGGCCGGTGATTCATTTCTACACGGCAGTGTTCTTCAATCGGTGGTCCGCGAAAAATTTCACCCAAATCATGTAGTAGTTGCTATAATATGTAACCATTAGACAGCCGGATTTTACGGGGGAAAACGAGGAAGGATTAAACGAATTAAAAAGTATCAATCTATATAGCTGTTTGAGTTGTTAAAAAAGCCAAAGATCTATGAGTTTATAGAGGGCATTGGTCGTCAGCTGATCCGCGGAAATATTTGCTCGATTTTAGTCCGTGGAAAAAGGTCGAAGAAAGCTTTCTGTAGGGGACTGTGCGACGCGATGATCCGGATCGATCGATCGTGGATCCCGGTAGATCGACGAGGTAGAGACGAGAGGCGCACGATGAAAAGGTCGCCGGATGCTAATTCGAGGGAAGATAGGCATCCATCGGTGCTCTCCGAGTCGTAACGTCGGAGCCAGAAAAACGATTTCACGAGGAGGGGCCATCTCTGCGAGCTGCGTCGATTTTTCATTGGTCCCTCGGCGCTCCTCGTCCCTTCGTTTGCCGAAGAAAAGAACACGGACGACGAAGAGGGCGGAACTATCCGGAGCCGATTGCCGGAGCTGGAGCCGAAGCAGCGACTCTCCGCAGAGAGCCCGCATACCGCGTACGGGACCATTGTGAACCAGACCTTCGGGTTCGACGATAAATAAAAAGGAATCATAAAAGGCAACGGCGCGGGGCCCTGGCGTGGCTTGGCGTGCCATGGCGTGGCGTGGCGGTGGCAAGAGAGGGACGAAGAAAAACAACGAAATGGCCCGTGCAGGCACGTTCGAGCCTTCTCCAACGGCGACAAAGGGGTCTGGCTACGCTCTGACTGGGCTCTGCCTGGCTGGCTGGCTGGCTCTCTTTGTGATCGAAACATTTCCTAATGCTCGCCAGACCTGCGCCCCGCCGCTCGAATATTCGGCCCGATTAACGAGTTTCGCCCTGTCCAGACTTTGTGGGAACCAATTAATCCGCTGACCAGTGGTTCTCCGTCTGCCAGCTGTACACTCGTTCAATCTGTCCCGATACATAGTTGTAAAATCGCCTGACCACTTTACATTGTTTCGCCAGCATCGAAATATATTCACATTATTTACATGAATTTCAATAGATTGTGCGTACACTCAACGACAC
The DNA here is from genome assembly GCA_916610235.2 of Lasioglossum morio. NCBI lineage: Eukaryota > Metazoa > Arthropoda > Insecta > Hymenoptera > Halictidae > Lasioglossum > Lasioglossum morio. The sequence continues at coordinate 4,633,566 of OU744323.1, forward strand.
GTGCCGATACTATTGTTTTTCCATTTTCCTCGTTTTACTGAGAATGAAAACGTTGACGTTCGTCGGACGTCATTCAAGCGTTGTACTGTTAAATGAACGATGACCTTTAAGACACCACTGCAGTCAAATGCGGTGCACGCTTGTTAGTTGCCTTCTCGCTAATAGCAGAGCTTGAAAAGATGAGGCACATCTTACAACCTAAACATCGTCCTCCGAGAGACCAAACTGGTCCAACTTCGAAACGAAGATCGCGTTCTCTTTCGTTGAACCGGATTACGGCAAAGCACTTGGAACTGTTTCGTGCGTCAACTCGGAGCGATTCGCTTCGTTGGAAACTCGTGTCTCCCGCGACAGCGTATCTTCTCCTGTCGAGGCGTGTTGTTGCCCAAGAAGCCCAGCCGGAGAAAGAAAGCCAGGCGGGATCAGTGATGAAACGCGTTCCTGATAAGTTCGTGTTCGGGGACGTAGGAATGTCCTCTCTCTCTCTCTCTCCCTTCGTGTTTCATCGTGGAGCGAGATTCTCTCTGGGAATGGCCAGCGGAGCGAAATCGTCTCTCGGAATGGCCACCGTAACCAGCTGGCCTTTTATCAGGCTGATCTTTCGTACAACTTAATAAAACCACTCGACGGAGACACGAATTCCGATTTGATTCTTATTCGATGTTTCTTTTGCGTAAAAACCAAATGCAAAAGCTGGTCCAACGACCTTCGAACGCGCGTCAGCGGGAATACGCGCGTGCAGCACGTTTCTCACTCGCACGAAAGCTTCTCTCGCGTATTCGCACGAAAAATGTCAATTTGCGAAGCGTCAACTGTCTCGCGTTGCGCAATGCGCTCCCGCGCAAGCAGAGTATCGACGTTTGCACGCCGCGACCGACTTCCTCCAGAGAACGATACCGCGAGTCTCGCGGTCTGTTTTCGCGCGAGTAATTCGATCCGCTCGGCGACTCGCCGATCACGCGTTTAACGCTATGCTCTAATTGGGTGGCACATCCTCCTGTCGCTCCGACAACGTCATTAGTGTCCAGCTGTTCGACCAAACGAGACAAGAAACGAAGCGTAGTCGCACATTTTCGCACGTCTAATTTAACGACGCGTGCGATGATGTGCTAACTTGGGATTGACGACAACGATTTCGTCAGTGCGCGATAATCACATTCAATTAGGACGCGGATCGTTGGGACATGGCAGCTTTGTGCTACAGCACAGCTTGCTGGCTCGCTAAATAATTTTTTTTCAAACGGAAAATGTTTCAATTCCAGTTCAATATCGACTGCTTTGCACTTTCTGAAAATTCGTCTACAAAAATTGCGTGAACATCCGCAGTCTAAAAATAGAATGGTACGTATGATCATTTATCTTGTACAGATGCCCTGAGACAGCCTATAGTCAAAAGCAATTTTTCCATTGTTGAAAGAAAAATTTGCACAATGGTTCACAATCTAATTATCATACAAATAGAAGACGGAATAATAATAGATTCGAACACAGCGCAGCAGCATCGATTGATAACAGAAGCGAGAAAGAACGAACGTCATTGAATGAGTTCGAGTGATGTCGATTTACATCGAGCAATTGTTTATTATATCGTCGCGCACGTTAATTCCAGAATATCCAAACAGCGTACGTTCGAACGACCGTATGTAACCACGTACAAACGTGTCGAAATTTCGACAGTTTTCGATGTGTCGGTCGATAAGAGCGAGTTTCGATTGCGGAAGCGAGAGCAGATCGCGCGAAAGCAAAGACAAGCGTAGTAAATCTTGGACAACGATAATTATTAATTCCGCAATAAATCGTACAATATTGTCGGCGGCAAGACACGAACGCGTGTCGAAGTCGCGCGCACGATATTTCACCACGGCGGCAAGCTATGGAGAACAAAGCGACCACGAACCATGGAAAATCCACGGTTGGAGAACGAGAGAGAAAAGAGAGAGAGAGAGAGAGACAGAGAGGACGAGGGAGGCGTCGTCGCACTGTTCGCAACACCGACGAGCCGCCAGCGAAAAAATACGGGCGGCGAATTACACGAGAGGCTGATACGCGTTTTATCGGCGTATATATCGCGCTCGATAAAGCCGTTTACGGCGAGGGCTCTGACCGATACCCGCTTCTGCGTTCCTTGCGCCACCGAATCGTACAAAGGCCTTTGTACGACTAGCTCGAGCTTCGTTTCACGGCGTTATCACGCGACCGAATTCATTCCAGAAACCTCCCTCTTCTCGATTAACGCTCGCCCCACTCCCGGAAGAACCGCTCGATCACTTCTCGAAAATCGTGTGTCCGTTGCACAGCGTCCCGACACGCCCCCCGAAAACTGATTCGAATTAACGAAGCCAACGATAGGAGTGATACGACATTTTAAGCGTGAAACTTCTTTAGACGCACTGCATACACAATTGCTGGACAGTGAAAAAATTAATGAAGATTTTTATGTAGAAGCATCTGATTCAAAAGTACGTATATTGTAATACGTTGTAGGAATGTTTCAGCTGCAATACCATGAAGAATAACTGAGTCTCTTTTCCAGAAGACACTCGCGTTGCGCCGTGAGAACGAATGTCAAAACGACTGCTGTAAAAACCGCTGTTACTCGGTCATTCTTCAAGATCTATCTTTTAAAACGTTACCATAGGGAGTGCAATATACATACTCTTGAACAAGCTTCTCGTTGAAAAAGAAGTCTAGAAGTTATTTTAAAAATATTTCGAAGAATCGCGTTCAATAGAGAACTTATAGGTAGCAACGAAATACAATAACAGCATCGTACTACGTCGGAGGAGGTCCAATAATTTCGGTATCGGTAAAAATCTCGATAGAAAGTTTCCTTAACGATAGAACTTGCGCAATGGCAGCGCAAGCCGTCCAGGGTTGATCATCCCCCGGCAAAAGAAATCGCAAGGGACCGGGCGACCTAGTTGCGAGGAAATGAATTTTCCTCGTGTGCGGCTCGGTCGAAAATAATTTCCTCGTGGTTGCCGAGAAGGCTGTTCGAGAGAGAGAGCGAGAGAGGGATTTTAAAAATTCACCGCGCGTGCCTAAGGCCGAAGGGCGCGGGGCAGGGGGGACGGTTCTGGCTCGGCGAGGGAGAGAGGCCTTTTCGTAAGCGACGATAAATGTATTTCCAAACGTATACGAAACGGCGTGGAACGCCGCTGCCACTGTCGGCTCGACTGACCCATTTGTGAAACTCGCGCGTACTCGCGTTGCCACACACCTTTTGCCGCGTGCGCGCTCGATTCTTACAACACCTCCACGAATTACATACGGGGAAGGGCAGGGCCGTGTGCCTCCGACCATCTCTCTTCCTCGCCGATTCTCTCGCTCTCTTCCTCTCTCGATGTTTTGTCGCGAGGAAACGTTCGAATCGCAGACAGCCGGCTATTTGCAAAACGAGAGCGATCCGTTTCCCGCGACTTTATTTATGTACCAGCTGTATCGACGCGACTTTCCTCCGATACCAAACCAGAACAGACGTGCATGCTCTGCTCGACACGATTCGTTGCGAATCCAAATGGTAATTTGAGGAGCAATTACAAGTGGTGCACGTGTGTCATTTTTTCAGAATGAAATAACACGGGATGGTGGTCCATTTAAACCCTTCCTAGTCCAACGTGCTTCTTTCTGTTTTACTTGAGAACTTGCTACGGAATGATACAATTCAATTATACTCCTACAGACAGCTTCACTAACCCATTTAGCACAGTTACGAAACATTACAATTGTTCTCACGTACCGTGAAATTGCGATATTCTTGACAAACGTGACGGGAATCAATAAAACAAGGAACTACAGTGGAACCTCGATAGTTGCACGAAATACTCGTTCGTTATGCTACGAATCACTATGATTACGTCTTTTGTTGCATAACCTCGATTGCTGAACACGTTTTTGGACTCTATCGAGGTGCGATTGAATTGGTGTAAAAATATCGATTGAAACAACGGGATGCAATTTAATAATTATTCAATTTCTGTAGATACGTATACGGTACACCTGCAACATATAATTTCAATTTCCAGCGAACGATCATAGAACGAACCACCTCCGATGATACCGTAAACCCTTAAAGATGCAATCACTAAATACCCTAGCTTAAATTAAGACCCCTGGATCAAAAGACCACCCACCTTTACCATCCGAATTGATCAACAATAAACCCAGAAAACCCAGCCACGCCATGTCGCATGTTCGCCTTTCCGGGAAGTTTTACTGCTTCCACGTCGATTCTCCCTTCTGCCACAGGCGCCAATCATTCCCATGAGAAAAAAGAACGCCGCTCGCAGGATGAAAGGAAACGGAGTCGCAGTCTTTTGCCCGGTTTCATTCAACTTTCGCAAACTAGCGTTAAATAGAGCGCGCGCGAGTTCTTTCTCCATCCGCTACATTGCAAGCTGGAGGAGGGAGGGCCAAGAGTTATTAATGACATAATTCCTGACACAATATCCTACATCGCGCTTGAGAAGCGTTCGTTAAGGTCCCAGACAGCCGGCGGTTAATTAAAGTCAGCCCCTCGGCCCTGGGGTCCGCGTTAATTGCGCGCCACTCGGGGAACCGAAGCGTCTCGTGTCTCCTCGCCCAGGACCAGAGTGAGAGAGAGAGAGAGAGCGAGAGAGAAAGAGAAAGAGAGAGAGAGAGGATCGGCTAATTAAATTAACGTCCGCAAGGAAGCATTTTCGGAGTTTTTCCGAGAATCAGGCAGGTAATGGCCTGTCCGTTGTTGCTCGATTTTTACTATTTTTCGGCAAATTTGCAGTTTCTTGCGGTTCATGGCGGGTAGCTCCATGATATTTTCCAAGGATCAGAGACTGCTGCTCAACGCCTTTGAACGATTCTCTGAGCAAAGCAGATTTTCTCGCGATCGACCAAAGATTTCGCGAATTTACTATGGAATATCTGTACTAGCTGTTCATCGTCATATTTTCTCAAGGATCCGCCATGTTTTTTCAAGGATCAGACAGGTGGGTTACTGCTCGATACTTCGATTTTCTGAGCGAAGCAGCAGCGCACCCTGCACTCACTCGTTTGCTGTGCGATCGAGCCGACTTTTCGCGAATTGGCCTTGCAGTTTCCATTGGACGCGGTTCACCGAGGATCGCTCGCCGATCCGTGGCCTTCCCGGAGTGCTTTTCCTCTCGGCAGAGAGCAGATTCGATGCGGAGACTGCTCGTTTGCGAGGCCGGGCCGTTATCTCGCGAGCTTTACAGCGAACGAAGGGCCTCGAAGCGCATTCCTAACGAGCCCTAATTGGAAGCCTGGACCCTCTCTTGGCCGGTCCGTTTAGACGGCTCGAGAACCAGCACTCGTTCTCTGTTTCTCATCATCATCATCTTCTTCCTCTTCTTTCCGTTTTTTTTTTGTTCGGTCTCCGCGGCGTTCGGCTCTCCCGATTTTCCGCGAATAGATTTTACGTAATGCTCGCGAGTAACGTTCAGCACGTTCCGAGACTGTTTTCTGCCGGCTCGCCGGTGAAATTTATCGATTCATTGGCGCCGAAAGCACGTCACCTCTTCCGGTTCGGAACAAATGGCGGCAATTCCGCGCGAATTTAAATACAATCGGCGCCAGTGGCGAACGAACGACGCGCCGCCGATAAATTTCGCGCGCTTGTTTTGCTCGGCGAATTGAATTCGAAAGAGGGCAAGGGACCGAGGAGTCTCGTCGGTCCTCGGCGTGACCCAGTGCGCACCGGATGCGAGATAAAGCTGCGGAGCATCCGCGTCGAAGCGGGAATATCGACTGAGCTACTTGCAGACGACCCGAGCTGCGAGAGTTCGCGAGCCTCGAGGTCGACCAGCGGAACTGGAGCAATGCCTGCTGCGTTCTTCGCTTGTCTTGCGACCCTTCCAACTCTCGGAACCATAATTGTCCTTTGCAAGACGCCATTGGATTCACGCGAACCCGCTATGCTCACATTTTCCAAAAAGAATTGTCACGGAACATCCTGGAATAATGCTGGATCCATTTTTACTTCATTTTGGACGATTGCAACGGTCTTATTGATCAATTATGAAGTGAACAGAATTTTCTGTAACTATCAATGTTGTATAAGCCGTTCCATATCTTCCGTTGTAACCCACAGGTCTTGTGGTCTCTGAAAATTGGGTCTTTTGGAATCGTCCAATTTTTGAACACTAATATATAGTTCAGTACTTTATTCCGTATTTTTCTCTTTTGTTCTCTTTTTGCTTTTTAACACGAAAATATATATTCTCGTATTAATTTTTACAGACGCAATTATATTCTTGAAGATAGTCTTAACCTAGACCGAAACGTCGAATTATTAATTTGTAAAACTGCTGAGGAAAATAGTAACATAGGATCGAATCTGTGCGCCGAAATTACAATTTCTATTCTACTAATAAATAGCATTTACTCGACAGAATACGGCAGAATTTAGTACGCAATCTACTAATAACAAAATAACAAAATTAATGAAATCGATGACAACATTGGAAACGTCCTCCTCTTTTTTAAATCTATCGGCATTTATGAATTACTATAATTTGTTTGTTAATATTAACCGTAACACTTTCAGTAACATGTAATATATATTTGTTTATAAACCATGTGGTCGCTAATGACCTAGATGTTAATGCGACCACATTAAAAAAATAAACCATTAATAAATAATAAATAATAATAAAAATTAATGAAATGCTCGATCGAAGGCCTCTACGTTGTACTATAGGACAAATGGCTAGAACCAATGTGGGCACACAACATGCAGTTTTTTCTTAGAGATTTGTTCTAGTCGTAGTGTTGGATATAATCATGTTATCGGGGATTAAACAAATGGTCGGAGGGCAAGTTCAAGCTGTAGGATCGACTGGGTCCTCGAAGGGTAGTTTCGGCATACGACGAATGCCTGTAGATTCGTATCAGGAGTTGCTGCGAGCATTCGCGAAAGCTAAGTTCAATATTTTGTCCGAAGTCGTTGTTGACTCTGCGATCGAGGAGCAAGTGCGTGCGCGCAGCAGCCTTTAGTAAATAATTAGCCGAGCCGAAGGCCGAGAGAGCCAACGGTGTAACAGGGTTCTCCACTTTGCCGGAGCCTCGGTGTTTGCGCTTTGCGAAATCCTTTGTCTCGAGACGGGGCGGGGCGAAGAAGAGTCTGCCTCTCCACGGAATTGCGCAACGATTTCGAAAATCCGACGCACGTGGACTGAGGCGTCGACGGTTTTCAAGCCGGGAAAATAAAGAGACCGACGAGAAGAAGACCGTGATGATGAGGAAACGTCGGTGAAAGAACGTACGAGAGAAAAAGAAGAGGATAGGAAGATCCGTGAAGACGCAAAGCGGTGTCATTTCTTGAGAGGCTGGCCTAGATTCCTGATTTTATACGATTTTCAGGAGATGAAGTATTCTTATGCTACTGCAGTCGCTGAATTTCACAATTTTTCTGGAAATGAGCCACTTTCCAATTTTTCATTGACGATCATTTCGAAGTTTTGAAATGTTGTTCGAGTGATCAATCATTCTGCGTTTTATAGATCGTATGATTCGAACATATTATACAACCAGATACAAAACATACAATTTACAACAAGAAGATATTTCATTTCTTTTATACTCGTGTTTTTTTGTATCTTGCGTATACTTTATGACCATTAATAAAAACAGCACTTTTCGAGGGTGCAATTATAGAGACTTGTACTATCATCCACTGAATAAAGTCCATAGTTTTATGTATATACAAAAATTCTTGGAGTTAATTGATTCCGTAACCTAATAAAATTAAACACGATTAATGATCAGGCTAATCGGCAATACAGTGTCAATCTCGAACGGAAAAATTAGAGTAATTAGAATATATCGAGGGAACGATTAAATTCATATTGCTAGGCATTAGCGTAATGTTGTCGGTGGTTCTAGGGTTAAACGTGGCCGGTGAACGGGGCACGGAGGGACCCCGGAGTGGAGCGTGCCTCGTGCACGTTAATTAAAAGTGCTGCAAAGGAAGTCGCCAACTAAGAAGGGCGAGGCTGAATGAAAACAGCTGCTGCTCGATGACGACACGGTCTAAGAGCGCGCTCGGCATCGACTAAGCCCGCACGACGCCGTTAGCGCCGCTATTTTCGCGCATAAATATAAACCGACGCCCACCCAACCATCGTGCCGCATCATCCGCTCTCCTTCCTCCCTATCTCTCTCTCTCTCTCTATCCATCTATCTCTTGCTCTATCAGCAGTTCGGACTCTTTCTCTCTTCCTTCTAACTTCGATTTCCTGCCGCTCGACGGATACAATTCTCCGAGAATGAGACTAACTGCGCTCTGACCGAGATTCGACCCCCCTAAAGCTTATCCCAGAATTCAACGCGTTACCCGAATTTCGAACTAGGTTCACCAAAAGTTTTCCATTTTAAGGTTCCACCCTTTGTTTCTTTAAAATTTTATTAGGTACACAAATTCATTGGTAGCCCTTGTTCTGCATCGAAGTTTTTTACTTCGTCGGTCACACCTGTAAGATGACGTCTTATGTATTTTGCTCGTTTGCAAACGAACGAAAATGTCATGAAGAGCCACGAATCAATTTGCACAACGTTAATGATCCATCCAGGAGGAGCTTCCCTTGTCAGAGTAACGAAAGACAGATTCTAGCTCCCCTATCTCTAGTAGATAGAATGAATTTCACGTATCGATACATGGAAGCGTGGACTCTAGCAAAGCCTGAAGAGCTGAATTCTTTGTTCGGGACGAAATGGATAAGAGCGAACCGTACGTCGTTTAGGCTAAGGGGTTCTGTGTACCTCGTGTCTTCATTTTTGCTCGCTACGAAACGGTCCAGTCTGAAAGAAAAAAAATAGAAGAGGAGTCATTCCACGCGTGTCTCTTGCACAGTGTTCAATAGATCCTACGTATTCATTCTCGCGGTTACAGAATTGGAGTAGCGTTCCGTGGGAATAGCAACGACAGAAGCGATAGTAACAGAGTTCCGAAAGAAATGGATAAATTAACAGAAATAACTTGTTGTTCTATAAAATTGCTGTCACCATCGATATATTAACCCTTAGAAGACCATTCAATCGGTAGGTGAATTGTCAAAACCGTGAACAGTGAATCTCTTAATCAGTGAATTAAAGAATGTTTATTCGTGAAAGATATTGCAAGGGGAGAGGCCAAGCTTCATCTACAGGGCGATTCGAAATTTTCTGTCGCCATTCGGACCTCTTCCAAGGAGATTATATTGTAAACTGCAGAAGGAAAGTACCGAGGAAATCGAACCGACTGGATAGAATGCTCCGAATCGAGAGAGCGAGACCCTATACACAAGTTTTCAGGAGATAAGCCACGCAGCTGTGGTCTGGGCTCGTGTGTCGACGTTACCCCGACTCGAACCATATGTTCGACGCGCCTTGTTTTATGTCGACCGATCCCGTTCTGTGACAAAGGAAAAGAGAAAGTCGCCACGGCCGAGAATTGTCGCGTTTCTTTCGTCGCGCCCGCGCGTCCACTGGAATAATTTTCAGCGAAATTCACTGCTATTGGAAAATATTGAACAACCTCTAATTCGTATAGAGGGTGTTTAAACGTCGACGATTAGTTGCAAACCAACGTTCTCCAAGCTTGAAAACAATGCGGAGGTTGCGGTGTGAAATCCGAGCGAGGCCAGGTGTCAGAAACAATTTTCATTAAGATTAAGATCTTTTATAGTTCTCCCATCAAATTCTGCTGTTCTGTAAAATTTACACTTTGTATCATCCAACGTTATTCCAGCTACCAATTGAAATTTATAAATTCTACAACGTTGCATAGTTTCAACAGTAGAGACTGTAATTTTACTAAAAACGACATGGACTTGTCGAGTTACGCGCCAAGGTCTCCACTTTCACGAGAGAAGCACGCGACGAATAATAATGGAGTTACGCTGCACGCAGGTCCCATCGAAGTTGGAGAACAGAGTACAGAGATCCGTAAGTAGCCGACAAACTGTATTATCCCTTTGCACTCGAGCGACGAGCTTGAGGCGCCGCTAACAATTTTTACAACCCCTATGATCATTTAAGAAATTGATCAAACTATAAGTGTGATAAAATCGTAACACGTAAATAATGTGTGAACATATTTTGTCAGATGAAACATCTAGGTTATGAAACTTCTCGGAGTGCAATGGGTTAATGTGTTATCGTGAAGATACTGTACTATCGTAAATCATCTAGTAAATGGAGTTCCCTAGCTCGCAAGTTTCCCATGCTATTTAGTTGGAAGCAACTTAGGATCTCTGTAGAATATTTCAAAAAAGAAATTTTTTCGAGAATGATTTCTGGAGCATTTCCAAAGTCCTCGATCGAAAGATTAGATCAATGACGATACTCGTGGGGGGATAGCAATGGAATGAAGAGTATGCTCGCCGGTTGCCGAGACCGGTTCAATTAATTTCGGCGCTTTGAGGGTGGCAAAAGTGGCCGCACCCGGCTCGAATTTAGGACGATGTTTTCCTCGAAAAGCAGAAGAGCACTTGTCCCTTCGCGGGAGAGTGTTCTTTCCACTGCGCTTTAGAAATTCCGGAATTAACGACGCCGTCGACGAAAACGGGGGAGAAAAAAGCCGCGCCGGGAGAACAGCCACTGGAAAAGGAAATGCACCCTCTCTCTCTCTCTCTCTCTTTGCTCTCTCTAGTTCTTCTCTAGCTCCCATTCAACGGGTGTTCCGTTACCAAAGAACAGTACCATACAACACGTGGTGTAACGCGCACGACACCGGCTGGGTGTGTATTTCGAGACGAGGTCTTCGCGAAGCACCGGCTGCAGAAAAGGGACGGTAACGATACACCCCCTCCGATGTGCACGAATTTTAGGACCAACGGGACTCGTCCGATCAAATTCGTTCAGAACATACGGGACTCCTCGAATTCGCTGTTCGCGTGATCGTCCCTCCAGGTGACGATCTAAAATTCTTCGCGAAAATGCGAGAGTGAAACGACACTCGAAATACGCACACCTTTGATAGATGGACACTCTGTTACTCCTCTTTAGATGCATTTGAAACACGTCGTTCGTCGACATTTTTAAACATATTTTTCAATGGTACGTTGTCCCTTTAATTTTAAGTTAATTTCACTGACTAAAATCATTTTGTGAGATTTTTCGGATTGATCAGCAGTCGACGTGTTAAAAATATTTCTCGTCGACAGAGGACCCCATAGAACTGTTGATTTCCTGTAGCGTTCCGAGGGAGAATTTCAGGAATGCAGAATCACAGTTGCACTCCGAATACCAAGCGCGTCGAACAGAAGCAAGTTGCACGTATCGAACGATACGTCCCCGGTGGATTATCATCGCCGCAAAACCGAGCAATTATCTAAACGATTCGAACGGCGCGTGTATTTTGCAAGGATCGCCGGAAAGCGTCGAGTTCCAAGCGGTGAACAGGTGCTCGCAGGTGCGCTTTCACGTTAAGTACCGTGCAACGGAAAACAGGCCCTTGGGAAAGGGAATTGTAACACGTGTCGCATTCAGCCTGGCGCCTTTATGCCGTTTTATGCGAAATTTCGAAAGGCGTGCGCTCGTTGCGATCGATAACCACTTTCCAATTGGATCGCACACAGAGAAACTCATTTATCGATGATCTAAGCAGCGGATCTTTATGGAAAATTTCATTATCCGTTCATTATCCAGTAAGTAACTTTTAAATTGTGTATTTAGAATTTATCTATGGTTTTGTACGCTGGAAATAAATGTATGTCCACTGCTTCCAATTACGTGTGGCAATAAAGTGAAATTGATAGAAGGATGTTTATTGTTCTTTTGGAGGTTCCATTGGTTTCATATCTCGCTCGTCCATTTTTGCTAGAAATGCATAAAACCCACGGTCTATCGATAACCTGTCAATTCAACTGGTCGGAGGTTCTTCGAGGAAATGGATCTGTTAGTCGAGATCGCGTTATGCCAGTCACGCTTGTACCTCGAGGACCATTGTCCTGTCGACGGACTCGCCGAATATTACCGTTCCCGGCTGAGTATTATCATATTCAGGAAGTCCCTTCGCTGAATACAAAGTGAACGTTCGATATCGGGAGCTAGCCGCGAATTTTCGACCCTCGGCTCACCACTTCCGAGTCACGAGGAACACGAAACCGAAGTCTTCCCACCTTTTCAGATCCCTCTCAAAACCTCCACTGTATAATATTCCAACATTTTTATTGGAAACGAAGTCTGCCGCTCTCCCTTTCTCACTGTCACATAATATAAGCAATGCCATGCGAAGCAAAGTAGAACGCTTTTGCATAGAGAACATATTGTATATGGGAGGCGAAAGAAATTAGTACACGATGCCAGTTGCCTTTCATTACTGGTTAAGAACGTCTAGATGATCTAATGACACTGTTCCCTGTTTTTATTGTGGTAGTTACAGCAGGAATGACCAGCTGGTATCGAACTGTCACGAGGATACAGCTGAGAGTTTTACTAGAAACTGAGGAGGTAATGAAATCCATACCAAATTAAAATATTTCTCATGGTATTCCCTGTTCTATGGAAGTAATAAAGACATCGATGAATAGTTAGCACCCAGCTGTGGCAAGGATTGAACCAAAGAATGCATCGGAAACAAGGAAGTAGTAGAAAATTCACGTTGACCCAAGCTGTTCCTGGTTGTCCAGGCTTGCAGTAACTTTGTAACATCGTTTAGAGGAGGGCCAGGTTCCGATGGATACGCCACTGACCGAACGCAGAGGTCGTTCCACCCAGCGAGCCCTCGTCACTCGTCAGTGCTCCGTTCTCTCTCCCTTGTACTTTACAAGCCAACCAATCCTCTCAGCCAGGCAAACTTGCTCTTCTCGCGATTGAACCAGCAGCCACGGGGAAATTTACACGGCGAAAGATGGAACACGATTCATTGATTTCTTTCACGGGCGCAGCGCCACCAAGAACCCGCCGCACAGTCTACCCTCGTCGTCACGACAAAAGCTTCACATATATCCCGGAGCCTAGCCTAGGCGAGTCTCTCCCCTCCGGAATCTATTCCAGGTATCGACATCCTTCCACCAGCCGTAAATTTCTCTGAAAATCTATTCGACATCACGGCCAACCTAAAACGACCAGCTCTTCTCCTATTTCGACATTAACCGAAAAGACCGAACGTCACAAAGAACGATTCTTCCTCGGAAACCTCTACCCTGTCGTTCGTGGGACCATCGTTTCACTCATGGGACACCATTGCACTCGTATGACACTGCTTCAATTGTGAGATACTATTTCACTTCATACATAGTTTCAAGCTTTCGATAAAACAAACTTCCAGAAAAGCACAAACTTTTAACGTAAAATAGGTTACCAACTACCCTTAAGTATTGAGATGTTTATAGCTAAACCTAATATTAAGGCGTGTATTTGTATTCATCAATACTTCACAGATTGTAAACTATTTATTTAATTATATGTATCATTGTAATATCAAATTGCAACATTGTAAAAGATAAATTGTAAAGCGAAATGGGCCTTTTAAGGGCCTAAAGAGCTTAAATAAAAAAAAAACTTCCAGAAAATACAGAACGCGACAAGGAACGATTCTAATTGTTAAACCTACTCCAACTGTCATTTATGCACTCATATAACACTATTTCACTTATGGAACACTATTTTACCTGGAGAAGTAATCAATCTTTCTAATATTGATTATATATCGTCTATTATTGTATCACTCAACAACTCAGAGACGATAGCTTTCTGAGTCGTTCATCTTTCCATCACACTGATATCGCCTAACACTATGTCAATGTGACAGTTATGCAGGAACAAAGTTATGAAAAAGGACGATGCTCCCGTCACAATTGATGCAGAAAATTTCCCTTTGGATTGATAAAGAATCTTTATTTTCCGTAAAGATCCGCAGAATTTTTACGAGTAAAAACTAGCAGATTAATTTCGGTTTGTAAGCGATTAAAAAATTGCAAACCTGGTCCTGAACCAGGAACAGCAGCTTTCAAAGCTGACGTAAACTCGCCTAAACTTGGCTCCCGGTTTATCCTAGTCGTGCAACGCGCACATGCTCCCGACGTTTATCAGCCGCGATGTTGTCCGCGTTGTTGTGTCGTTAAACAACGCGCAGCTGTTCCCGCTCGCAGCTTAACGGCCTTCTTTATCCGCGAGAATGCCAAGAGCTGTGCCGCGCCGATAGAGAGAGAGAGAGAGAGAAGCGTTTCGCGAGAATATCGTCCTGCGACGCGCCCACGGGAACAATGTTCGAGCTGTTCGCGATCGGCGAGAAACGTGCCTCTTCGTTGTCCTTCGGCAGCCGCGACATTGTCGGCGAGTTGTAAGAGGGTTACGCAACAACGACGCCTGGGAATTAAAGGGAATAATGAATGAGAGAAAGGAGAGCCGGCCACGATCTATGCGAGCGATCGTACGCGTCGATCGCGCGTGGATCGGATTGCCATCGACGAGTTACGCGTGCGGCGATTCAGAAGGAACAACTGCCTTCTCTTCGATCGACAACGAATCGTCAACGCGTTCACTGTCTGCCGCGAAGTATCGTACCGAGTCTGGGTCACTTGATTCTTCTATCGATTTCGATAGAACGTTCAACATTTTTCTTGTACAGGTTGTCCTCGTCTCGAGTACTTTGACCTTTCAACGAACACGTTGTCCGCCGACGATCATATCAGAATTTTTAATGGTTCGAACATTTTTGAAGCTTCTTTTTACTTCCTTTATCTCCATCCTAATAATCAATTTTCTCGAACAGAACAGCCAATATTTTTTTCTACTCCATTTTCAGTATCTCTGTCTACAAATTTTTCATCATATGGAAATCATTGTTGAATGCATGCCATCTCCGAGCCGCGAGAATTCCGCCGAATGTCGCGTCGGGTCGTGAGTAACTGTAACGACGCGACGATTCGATATTTGTTATTATGTTTATCGATAGCGTTATTCATATTATATTATACGATTTTTGTTCTGGTACGACGTGTGAAAACGAAAAGACGTGTGTGATCTCAGACGGAGATTCAGACGGGATAATTTAATTAATTGTATTTCATTTAATTCATTATACTTCTATATTCTATACTTTATACTTAAAACCGTATTATTTTATCGACGACTTAAATCCTACATTTTATTATGTAAAACCACAGTATCTTTCGATCAGAACTTGTCACGAACACAATCAAACACAAGAACAACGGACCACCTTTATCCCAGCAATCAACAAAACAATTCTCCACCCACCCACAAGTGCGAAAATTGAGATCGCCGAAAACACAGACCCGGAGGTCGTGAAAGGTACAAACGAGGGCAAGGCAATCGTCTTTTCCACTCCGAAGGGTTCGTACGATAAAAAGTGTCCTGAAACCATCCTGTCAGAACAAACGTCTCGAACGAGCATGACATCGATGAACTAAGATCGAGAAAGAAATAGCGGAGCGTAGCCTGCGGATCTTTATGCAATATAAAAACGTTCTCCATCAATTACAAGACGCAAGAAGCAAGTATTCTTTCTTCCTTTAATAAATTTGAATAAATTCAAATCAACATTCTAAGTTTCTTTTAATCTTTACGCTGTTTTAAATATTCAAATGCATAAATATCCGCAGTCTAGCGTGGAGGAACTGCGTCTAGAAAAGGGTCCTAGGGCCCTAGGGAATCGAGTGGAACCGAAAGCTCGGCCAACAACCCGCTCCGCTCGTGAAATTCAAATGCAGCCGCGTTTCGAGCGGGTAGGCGCGCTTCCGCGGAACGCGTTCACGGTGAGGTGAACCCGCGCCGCGGCGGGTTCGAGCAGCGGGTTTTCCCACGGGTTCCGGGGCCCGAGTTTCTGCGTTCTGTCCCAGGAGCTCTTGAAACACGCTCGGTGTCTTGCTCGCACACGCTTATCCTCGCGTATCAGCGCCCAAGAGCCTCGCATAGATGCCTTATTTATATACGTCGCGACGAGACGGCTGGGCAAACAACACTGACCTCGAGACGCGCGAGCAATAGTGACGTCGAACGCAGAGATGGCTCGTTTCGAACGAACCTCGGAACCGTGGGACTTGATTCGCGAGGCCCGAAACAGTCCCGATTCTCTCTTCGGGATACAGTGGAGAAGATAATGAATTTTCGGAGACCCAGAACTTCTCTGCTGCGGGTGTAATGTTCTATCTAGGGGTGCAAGGTCTGTAGAGTTTGATGCCCGCATTCTAGAGCTCGATACACGTTATGGCTCCGTTTAGACCATGATCTTTGTTAAACGCCCTTTGAGGAAAGGAATTATTCACATTTTATTGGGTTCTAGAGATCCAAGAATTTTTGAGAAATATGTGATTGTGTCTTCAACCCTTCCTCAAAGTTTTAATGTTGTCACTCATTTAATAGTATAATCTCACTATGATCCCCGTGCTCCGTTTTTACTTCAATTGTATTCGAAATAGTGGAATAAAATTTAACCACACCGAAAGCGAGTCAACACAGGCTTTCGATAGTTTCCAGCTTTTATCGTCCGGTTGGTAAACGAATTTTTACCGATTTCAAAGTCAGTATGATGCCAGACTTCTATTTCGCCTTTGTAATCGAGTGACGTTAAATTGAATAGTCAAACGAATAACAAAGAAGTAGAGAACGACCATTGTACCCGTCCAACATTGATTTATTAAACGGACGATGAAAACCGAACAGGACAGAGTGAAAAGGTTCGCAGTGTATACCGAGCCTAATTTACAATCTGACAGCCAGCTGATCTTATTGATCTCCGTAGACGAGTGGACTGCGGATCTTTATGAAGAAATTAGTTGGGTGAAATATGAAACAGTAATAGATCAGGAAACTTCATGAATATGGTAATGTTGTTTTTATCGTAACAAGGTACGTCGTTTTTAACCAGACTCTTCGAGGACAACACGGCGATCGTTATTTTCTTTCTCTATGTATATTCAAATTCTAAAAACTAAATAATAAAATATGAAAGTGTATCGTGCCTAATAATTTCATCGGATATAATCAATTTAAAAATTTTTCAGAGTCAGTATGACGCACTTATGTCGTCCCCAAAGGGTTAATGGATGAAAGAAATTTTGATTTTACTCCTGTTTCCACAATGAACGCAGATTATTTTTTGTACATGAAGATCCACAGTTTAGAGACAAGGGTAAACGACATATTTTCAAAATGATTATCGATTGATTAGGACAGTCTGTCTACACAGTATGGAATAGCACTGTTGGCACTGAAGGACAGAAGTACAAACACCATAGGATCAACGTCCTCGAACGATTCAAACCGTAGTCCTTCACTCAAAACTCCAATCCACTCTAGACCAACAGTCCTGAAAGGTTATTAGCAGCTTTAAAATCACTGTACTCGATAGTCAGATACTGTGCCAAAGAAATCACCGAGGGTTAACACTGTATTCCTCACGAGGTCCGTAAACACTGCGAAACCCGCAAAGTGCCACTGTAGCTGCACCACACTTTTGAAGAAACGCGAGAAATCCGTAGAGATCACTGAGTATGTACTCAAAGCAGATGCCTAAGTATTTTAATTTTCCTAGGTATTTTGGAGTAAGACAATGCGGAGTTATTTTGTGGGAAACGGGTCCCGTGAAGGGCCCCGAGTACCGGAGGGGTCCGTACAGTGCCGGGGGACTTGCGTTCCTCGAATCACACTGCGAACTGCACAGAGTGCCACTGTAGCTGCACCACACTTTTGAGTAAACTCAAGAAATCCGTATAGATCACTAAATATATACCTAAAGTAGTTTCCTAAGTATTTTAACTTTCCTAAGTATTTTGGAGTAGGACGATGCAGAGTTATTTTGTGGTAAACGGGTCCCATGAAGGGCCCCGAGTACCGGAGGGGTCCGTACAGTGCCGGGGGACTTGCGTTCCTCGAATCACACTGCGAACTGCACAGAGTGCCACTGTAGCTGCACTACACTGTTGAAGAAACTCGAGAAATCCGTATAGATCACTAAATATATACCTAAAGTAGTTTCCTAAGTATTTTAACTTTCCTAAGTATTTTGGAGTAGGATAATGCGGAGTTATTTTGTGGCAAACGGGTCCCATGAAGGGCCCCGTGTACCGGAGGGGTCCGTACAGTGCCGGGGGACTTGCGTTCCTCGAATCACACTGCGAACTGCACAGAGTGCCACTGTAGCTACACCACACTGTTGGAAAAACGCAAGAAATCCTATAACCACTGACGGTAGACATGGCTACGAACTTTCCAAAGTATTTTGGGCAAAGTATGGACAAGGTTTCCCATGAAGGGCACCATGGGATATAGACTAATTGAGTAAAGTGTAAAGAGACTTACATTCAGAAAGTCTTCACACAAAGTGCCACTGTACCAACCACACTTCCGAAGAGTCGCGAGAAACTTGAACCACTGGATATTTAAATGTAGACATCGCTACCGGTATTCCTAAATATTTTGTTGACCGAGAATGTACCGGGGTGGGGGGTTTCAGTAATTAAGTGCCAGGGGACTTACGTTCGGCGAGCCTTCACCGCCCAATCCATATCTCGCGCGACGTATCCGTTGAACGGGTCACGATGCCTCTCGTGTTTGCTCGCGTGATGTTCCCCGTCGGTGCAGCAGCCTCGGCGCGGGTAACCAACAAACTATTGCACACTCCGCGCACGCACTACAGCACACGACGACTCCTTTGCTACTGTTGTCGTTGCCGTTGTTCGCGGCCGTGTTTCACCACTGGTCCGAACCGCCGCGCGACGAACAGCTCGTAGCACGCGCACGAAACATATAGAACTTGTTCACCGGGACCTCTCTTGTCGCCTTTCGTTCTCTCTCCCTCTCTTTATCTCTCCTCCTCGCTCTCACTCTTCTTTCTCCGTTTCTTCCTCGTTCCTTCTCGATATCCCTTTCTCCTCTGTTCGTGGCGTGTGCGAGAGAGAGAGGCACGCGATTACTTGTTGTTCCGGGGAAATAAAAAAAAATAAAAAACGAAACAGGGGTGGACGGGGGGAATAACCGACGAAACGGGGTTGCTTTTTGTTGCGGAACGAGGTGAGGCGAGGCGAACGAAAAAAACCCACGCCGGAATCGACGCACAAGGGGGCGAACGAGCGCACGAACAAACGACACACACTCGGCGACGGTCCAACGAAGACTGAGCCCGAGCCCGCTTGCCGAGTCCGACGCGCATGGAGCGCCGCCCAGTGGTGGGGGGAGAAAAAGGCGGCGGAATCAGGACCGTACTACACGATACCGGCGCCCCGAGTACAGACGCCAGACCGCACGCACTGGCGTAGGACTGCGGAACGGAGCCGACCAATGTCCTCTTGTTGCCAGGCTGTGAAATTTACTGTAATTCCGTATGTCTCTTTAATATCTCTTTCTCCGCCACCATAATTTGCACTATCTTCTTGTCGATAACATTTCGTCTAATATTGAGGACGAAAATGTAACCCGTTTTCAGTTCTTTTTCAAACTCCTTTAATAATTTTAATGACAAATGGCGTGTATATGTATTGTATATTTTCGCCACGAGACCGGCTCGACATCGTAAGGGGTTAAGGCTGCGCGAACCAGACAAAGTGTCTGGCAAGTGGTTCTCTATAACAAGATTGGATTTGTTTAAACCTTGCTCGACGTTTCTTGTCGAGTTGACGTAAAATAGGTTAACCGCGTGCGGCGAGACTTGTGGCCATTTTGACGGGGGATTTCACTTAAGTTCGAAGTTTCTAGTTGCCAGTTTGAATTAATGGCTAATTGCATTGGACCCAATAAGAGGACCTGGGTTGGTCGCAAAGAAGAAGCTTCATAAAATATGTAAAGGTAGCTTGATACAGAAGGCTCTTAATGGATCTAACCCAGGGTTTATTAAAGCTCCAAACTCGTTTACACGTTTTGGTTATTTACTTAACTGGTGTGCTGCTCAAGAGACCATTGGTATAAAGAATTAAATCTACAAGTTCGTTTAGTTTAAAGTTTGTGGATGATACCGTACGTATATAGTTACTGTACAAAATACGATTTTGTTTTCAGCATTCCTGTGTTTCGATTTCGTATCGCGAGCGAACGATACAGTAACTATTGTTACACTTGGGTCCAGATTATTAGAAAGGGTGAAAGGGTATCCACGTATCTGCGGAAAAGTGCTACAAGTATCGCGTGATTAATAGAGTACGGATATTTCGCGTTAACGATAACAGCGAGTAGGTGAGATACAGCACTGTAAAAACATCGTGAGAGTTCAAGCAACTTCGGATCAGCTAGTATCAGCCTCTAGACGCAAGCCGACGATGAATTTTCGATTTTAGAGGGATCTACGTATACACCAATATATGAAAACGAAATTCTACCTCAACGTACAGCCCGCATACCACAGTGAAATACCTCCAAGCTGAAAACCGTTAAAGGTTAACATTCATTTCAATCAATAGTATTTCCATTAATAATATTCTGCATACCAGACGCAGATTATTAGCACTGAATCTCATTCTTCCTCCTGGATCTCCGCAGCACCGTCGTCTCAGCGAACACATAAGACACTCTAGATAACCAAGGAGACAACAAGGCTCGCCATATCTCGTCAAATACTACATTTTCCTTCGTCGATTTCTCTCCCAGAATTTCAGCCAGAGAACTCATATTTCCAAAAGCATCTGATCGAACGCTGACGCAGCGGGTCCACTGATCTCCGCGCCAATGCTTAAGCCTACCCAGTGCTGAAACGTTTACCCGGGGGGAATGAGCGGACTGGAATGAGAGAGCAAGAGAGCCAGAGAGATTGTACGAGAGAGCGAGAGAACAGATTTAAGAGCGACAGAGAGAGAGAGAGAGAGAAATAGCACTAGCCAAAGGGATACGAGGGTTCTCCCTCGTGCAGTGGGGTTTCGCGGACCGCTCCCCGAATCCAGGCGGTCGGACGTCGAATTAACCCCGGAAAAATGTGTACGTGCTCGCCAGTTCGCTATTGACGAACATTAGAGAGAAAGAGAGAAGAGAGGTGCCACGCAATTCGCCAGAATCGCGGGTTGGTTCTTCGGCGTCGCTCTCCTTCGGAACTCGATTTCCTCTAGCAGCAGGTAAACAGACGAGAGAGAGAGAGAGAGAAGAGAGTTCTCGGGTGGTGGGCGTCGAAAGGAGAAATTACGCAAGAACTGTGAAGAGAATCCGTGGGATTCGGTGGTGCGGAGGCTGTGCAGAGAGGATAGCGGACTGTTCAACCCGGAGAGAGCGCGGTGGGTTCACTCTGGTAATGGTTGGCCGCAGTGCTTCCCCGAGAAATCGATAACAGAGCGGATTCATTAAAGGTACCCGCGTGCAGACGCTTTCACGCAGCATGAAGGATCAGTCCCTGCAGCCTTCTCGCTCCTTCGGATCTGATATTAGAATGCACGTATACGCAACGCACGACCAGGGTACGTGCGCGCATCCCTTCCACGGCCAGCTGTTCCGACGCTGGTTGAGTCAGCCCCCGAGCGAACGCAATCGTCGTCGTCTGAACGGTTCACGCTGTTTCTCCTTTACCGCGTTTGCCTCGGTCTCTCCAGTTGCAAGGCCATCGTCTATCTACAGCACCGAAATTCCCCGAAACCATTTTCTCGGGCCCGTGTTTCGACCAGTTTAACCCTTTCGCGCATGGACAACCGCCGAACGACCCCGCCGGCGGCTGTGGGAACAGAACGCCTCCGAGAGGTAACGCCTCTGGAAACGTACCTGCTCGAGAACGATTCTGGTACACATGCTCTCCGAACACAATGTGCTAGGTACAATGGGCTGTCTAGGGCTGCCTAGATGTCTGCCGGGAGCCTTTATCCTCGAATCGAACCGTGCATCGAGAAACGAAGCACTAACCATGTGTAGAGTAGTTAGCCGTAGCTTGAAATTAATGGAATTTTCATATCACATGAAGATTCGCCGTACAGTAACGTCCAGTCATTGCGGAATGATTTGTGAATATTGACAGACCGATCTGTGACAACTCTAGCTTCGGTGTGCGGATATGATATACACCGTGTGTGTTCCACGCCAAAGCTCTTTGCTCTGGGTCAATTGAAAACTGTGTACAGCGCAAACTACACTAGGGCTGAAAGATTCAATTTTTTGTTAACGCTAAAGCTACCACAGTGTAATCGGTAGATTTATATCTCGCAATTGTTGAAATTATAAAAATGGTCTGATAGGGAATGATTGTAAATTTAGTATATTTTCGTGCTCGGTAGATTCAGTATTAATTTGCATAATAAATAGTGTCGTATGGATCGAAATTTCATAGGTTTGGATAATCGAGGCTCTACTGTATTTCGAAGTAAAAAAAAATTGAACCGTGTCATTTTTAGAAGGCAAATGCGTCGGTTCAGTGTACCAGAGTCTATCGGGCGTCCACGAGCGGAACGGCGGCATTTCACCGCGGCAGGCGCTCGATCGTTGCGCGTTCACCTTCAGGAAGTGCGACGTAATAATACGTCATAAAGCCGCGGGGCCGCGCATTTCTCTCCCTTTCTCCATCCGAGGCCGACGAAAGGGAGAAGAGAGCGTCGGTTTCTACGGAATAAAAATACGGCACGCGGATTCCGAACGGACCGGACGAGCCCGCCACTGTCGCCGCTCGTAGGCGGGACGAAGCAAGGGGCCGAGGAAGAGGTTCAAGGACAGACCCGGGCGAGAACGGGCCCTTTTCGGGGACCGAGGTACCAGGTAAAAGGAAGTCGGACACCCGAAGGACCGAACGGAATGACAAATGCCTCCGGTGGACGGTGAAGGGAAAGGTGAAAGGAACTGGGAGGACCGGGGACAGGAGACGGCCCCCTTCGTTCCCTCTACCTCTCTCTCTTTCTCTCTCTCTCTCTCTCTCTCTCTCTCTCTCTCTCTCTCTCTCTCTTTCACTCTTTCCCTGGAACAGAATTCAGGTGTGCCTAACCGCGAGAGATTGATATCGGTGGTTTTATCTTCCTAGAAAAATCGTAGCGCTCGATGCAACACCTAGCCCCGCAGCGTTTCCCTGGAAACGCGGCTGCACCCCTTGCACGCCGTCGCACAGTGGGGTATTTCACCCAAAAATTCGAAAGAACGTCGTATTCAAACTTTTGTATAAGTCGTACAATTTTTGCTGACTGATGGTTGGAAATAATACACCGTTATCTTCAGAAGCTTTAAATAATTTCTCTGTTTTCTGTTTAATTTATACGAGTTTATCAGGAATTTATAAAATCCACAGTCTACCACCTTTCAGGATCGATTCATTTAGTTCTAATACAATTTTGGATAATTTCGATCAAGGCAGCAAACAAGGTGCACAACGTTCGACAAACTATAGTTTGATCTTGCGAGAGCCACTTCACAGTTTGCGTCATAGCTAGTGGCATTATTTTTGACCCGTTTTCTGTGGAAATTCGCCGCCGTGGGTCGTTCGAAATTGCACGAACAGTGTTCTCCGCGAACCCTAGAGCCCCGGCTATTGTTTCACGATGTCTCTCGACTCCGAAATCCGAGAGCGCACGACTCGAATAACCGATTCGGAAATTTCGCGCACGGACAAAGAACAGAACCGGGAAGAGACGTCGCTGTCTTTTCCAACGAATTCGTACGGGCGTACGGGTAATCCGAAACGAAGAGCAGAAACGACGTCTCTGTTCGCCAATGGGTGACGATTGCTGACGAGAAGACTGTGGATTTTATGCACGAATGACAGAAATAGTTGGCTGAAACACAAGACAGTGAAAATAAATGATTTCAAAAATTTGAAAATTATGAAACTCTCATTTGTTGCTATTATTGCACGACATTTTTATTTTGCACAAAGATTTCCAGTCTACTGATGATTAATGTTTGCGAAATTATTCTGAATAGTGCACCGGACTTTCTGTGATTGTGGGGACTATTGAAGTAACTGAAAAACAAGTTCCTCGTTTAACGGAGTAATAAATCACAAGCAGCAAGAAGGTTGAACCTGTTCAGAGTTATATTTTCGTAGGTTCGTACGATCGATTAGCGGAAACGAAAAAATGAAACGCGTGCCTAGTGCGCAGCGGTGTTAAAGGGCGTCGAACGCAAGCTCGAGAGAGGGCCGATAAAATCTCGGTGAAATTAAAATCGTAATCTGGCGTTGTTCGAGCATTCGACCGGCGAGCGGACGCGAAAGGGAGGCTAACAAAACGCGAACGAAAGGAAAAGAAAAGAAAATAGGGGAAAAAGTGGGCGGAAGAGGGGGAGGAGGTGAAGAAAGAAAGGAAAAGAGAGAGGAAAAAAAACGGAGAGAAGTCCCTGAGATTTTAATCCCGACCCATTGAGACGAGCGGGATAATTACGGCGTAATATCGTGCAAAATAATGGCATCAAAAGCGCGGGATAATTAAATTCCCCTTGAAACTCGAGTACCGTAACCGGCTGCCGCGAGATCACCGTTTCGAGTGTGCTCCGCTCGGTTTCGGCGGCGCATCATCCCCTTTAAACTTTTGTCGAGTACGGCAGGTGGGGAGAGAGGGGTACACACGCGTACGCATACCGACCCGGTGTGAATTGTGTATAAATTTTACGGAATAACCGAACGAATTTTCGAGGTCAATGACGGAGATCCCCGGGAACGGTCTACGGCCGCGTATCATTCGCTGTGAGCAGTTGACACGACGCTTTCGCGTAAAAAAACCGATACTCGTGCTTTTCCACCGGTAATTCGTTCGATTCGCGAGCAAGGTGTACGTGACGTCACGTTTCAAGAATCGTCCCAAAAACTTACCAATGGTGAAAGTAACTAGCACAAGTGGCGACGCGCGTCTCCCGCCCTCGCAACTCAAAACTTTCCACACTCCCAAAATTTGCCTCGATCTGGGACAGACTGCAACTATGCGCTCGTGACGTCACTCGATTCCGACTGTACCATTTCCCCCACTATTTTCCTCCGATTGCTACGATCCTCTGTCCTTTGCACTGGTAGAGAAGGACATCTGGGATAATAGTGGGAGAAACTCTATAGTCAGAGCCAGAATGACGTCACCAAGCTATTGTCACCTAGCCCAGATAGTGACGCCACGATTCCTGCTGAGAGTGGGGATCCTATCACGATCCTGCAGTACGGATCGTGACACATCACGTGATCCCTTTGCAGGACTTCTTGCTCGAAAGCTATGTACAGCCATTTAATTTTTGCGGACATATCCGGACAGGTTTGATCCCGCGGAAAAACTTTGCGAACAGCTACGAGTTCCAGGGTTCGAAAATCGTCGACGTTGTAAATTAAACCCTAAATAGGATTCCATGCGGGCCGAGGGACTTTAAGGACGTTGATGATCGTGCGGCAGGTATTTAACTCGGATCAGAGGCAAACTCGCTCGACAAAGAGGTCCAGGTTGCTTCACCTCACCTGAATGCAACATCCCTGACCTGATCCGAAGCAAATTCCGATGTCGAGTCTACCTGCTGCAGGTTTTCCCGCGTGAGTTCCAGCTGTATTCGAAAAATATCCGGCGGGAAAGGTTGTATCCCTAAATCTTACTCAATTCTTGAAAACTATAGTGTGTGGCTCCGATAGGTCACGCCCATTCAATATAAGACTGGGTCTTGATTGGATTAGCGAAACATTCAGAGTGGAGCATTAATGAATCGTTTAATTCTACTGATCAGGGGGTTTAAAAGTCTATAGGCTTGTTATGGATGTAAGTGGGGAGCAACGAAGCCACGCCCACTCGTGGACAGAAAGAAAAATTTGATGCGAACGATAATGAATTTTTGAAACTACTAGGGAGTATTTTCCTTGAAAAATTTGGCCCCAGGGACAACGGAAGGATCTTTAGGGTAAAGCGGCCCAGATTCCCAGATTCCAAGAGCACCTATCCCCCAGAAAATCCCTGACAATTCCAGTGCTGCGAGGCGTCGCGCGAAACCACTGTTTCACCGTCCTTCCCCGCCAATTTTCGAATCGAGAATGGCAAAGGGCTGTCGGAAACAGGCACAGCTCGAAGTTCTGCCGGGCGAATCAAAGGTACCGCGTTCAAGTCGACGAACTTCCACCGCTTCTTCGAAACTTTCCTCGGGCTCTCGCACGTCGGAGAACAAAGGGGACTGGCAACACACGGTTCCCAAGATATAAGAGAGAGAAGGGACGTCTGAGTTCGCGGAGAGGAGTGCCAAAGACGAGGACCTTCGAGTGCCGCTACCCTCTTTGGAAACTCGGGGAAAAATCAGGAAAGGAAAGCCCTTTGATGGTGGGTCTCGACCTCGCAAGTATCGGTCGTAAAAAATGCGGAATTTCAAAACGTGAGTAGATCCTGGAAAACTAAGAAGCAAAAGGTTGAAAGAAGAGATGGAAGGTCTCGTGCGGAGGTTCGCCGGTAGACCTAGCCGCATTGTATGCAGATCGCGTCCGCAATTACGAATACGCGAGTCCGAATGATCGAGGCTTCCGGCGACGTTCTTCTGGAAAATTTTGGAAAACTGGTTCGGGGTTCGGGCGTCGCTTCGGATACTCCAGCGGGAGACCCGAAATTCCCGATGCTCCGGGGAGTTTAACAATTACGCCCGGCGCGGTCTCGGCCCACTAATCTTCCGATAATGCGCGCGTAATCGGAGCCTCTTGTTATCCTCTCAGGGGATTAACTAGCACGGTGTGCAGAAAGGATTACGGGGATTTCTTCGATCGGTTACGAATTTCGTGAAAACAGCCGAGAGCCGGCTGGTTCGATCCTCCGGCTCCGATCCATCCTCGAAATTTAATGACAGCGGTCGGCTCTCGCAAACCTGTTTGCAACCAGGAATTCGAGAGTATCCGTCCGTTGTGTGCTCGGAAACCGAACAGGGATCGAGGGCCGTCGTCGTCGTCACAGCCGGACGAGAACGATCCTCGATTTCTGGGTCACCCGCGACTTCCCGATTTCCATCGATCCCAGCTTTTCCCCCTCGTCCCTCCAGTTCCCCGACGCATCCGGCCCGTCAGGTAAACGATACTCGCATCCTGTTGTCACGAACCACGCTCTTCCCCACTGGGAAATGCAAGCGGAGATGCTCCTTTTAGCTTGGCCCTTTAGATCGAATGCGGACAGGAAGGCAAAGAGAGAAGGGCCGACCGGCAGCGGCTGGAATCCCTTCGATTTTTCTTTCTTCGATCGGTACCTCGGAAATCGAGGGATATAATAAAAATAGATTTTTAAAACAAATTTTTTTTTGAATAATGCATTGTCATCCAGTTCCGAGCCGTATGCCCGATTTCAAGTCTCTAGCTCATCAGGAAGTTAGTTTAAAATCAATTGCAAAATTTGCCACCGAACAAACAAACACACAAACAAGAAAGCGAGCTAATAAATACGTGGTAAAAGATTGAATAGACGCAGTAGCCATATAAAAGTTCGTTTCCATAATGATCTTAAAAGTCGTTTTTCACGAAAGCAGCATGAGATGTTTACAAGATGCAAAAGTAGTCGTGTTCCAAGGAAATTCTATTCAATTTCATTTTTGTGCTGGTTGAAGAGTTCCACTTAGAAGAATTCTATATTTGGACTGGATGGGTGCATTCTAAGAATGGATAGAATCCATTCTGATCCAGTGTTGCAACCATTTAAATTTTAATTGTCCACCAGCAAGTTTAAGCTATTAGAAGAACGGGGTTAAGAACGATTTTAAGAACGGTAAAATTATCCTAAAAAAAGAGGGTTCAGAAATATATACGAGAACATTGATCCAGGCACGACATCATGAAATGTATCCATCCAATGCCTAGTTCCAAGGTTCTGTACTCGAATGGCACATCGTGGAAAACTGAAGCATCGTCGGGAGGACCCAGGGGGTGAAACAGATCGGGTTTTTCGGTGAAAATTCGAGGGAACGATCGGAATTCACGGTGCAGGAACATCTCGGTACGGGAGCGAAGCATGGCGGGTCAGCTCGGCTCGGCGGAGACGGTTCTCCTCGGCTGAACTTTGTTTCCACGTCGGCGAGGAGAGGAAGGACACGCGAGTCGGCCGGAATGACGGGTCTTTGTGCTTGGATGGTCGGTCGGGTCCAGTCCTCTCTCGACGAGAGAGGCTATCTCCTCTTCGGGTCCAGGAGGAGCTCGACGAAGACGAGGAGAGAGAACGTAGCGGTCGAGAGAAAGAAAGCTGAGAAGATACGAGGAGGAAGAAAGATGGAGAGAGATGCCTCGGATGTGAAGTGAATGTCAGCTCGAAGGTCGGCTTTTGTCAGGCCCAGCGAAGAGAGAGGGAGAGACGACTGCGTCCTCTTCTTTCTTCTATCTCTGTCTTCTCTATCTTTCTCTCTCTCTCTCTCTGTCTGTAGCTTCTCTGGTTCTTTCCTCTTTCGCACTCTCGCGAGACGATCCGTTGGTACGCAGCCACCTAGATCCATTTATACATCGCGCATTGCCTGGGCCTGGCCACGATAGATAGCGCACTGACGGGACAATGACCACGCGCGAGGTGTGGTTGACGCGCACTAGCGCAGCGTCGTCTCAAAAGAGAAACACCGGGACTGCAACAACTACACACCAGAAACCGGGGGATGAGGTGAAAATTCAGAGTGGGGAATTAATGAAGTCGTTCAGGTTAAATTCCTTCGGAGAACAGTGTAGGCTTGGTTGTGTACATAGGCGTCGTAAATAGTATCCTAGTTCTGTCAAAAACTGAACCTGGTTTTGGAGCAAGACTACACCTTCGATGCACCAGAAACAGGGGTGAGATCAAGTTCAATATTTTCCTTCGTAATTTGTTAACCCTTAGCACTCGAGTGGCGCCTCTTAGGCGCCACTAAAAATTGCTGTACTATTATTTAAATAATTGTTTACACTATCAGATATGTCGGCATCTAACCAATTACTACACATTTAAGTATTGCATGAGGTATTATATCAATTTCATATTTATCAAATTTAAAAAATCATAGAGAATGGAAATATTGTAGTATTGTACTATTATTTAAATAATTATTTACACTATCAGATATGTCGGTATCTAACCATACACATATTATAGGATTGTAATACAATAGGCTATACACATATTATAGGATAGCATTGTAATACCATACACATTTAAGTACTGTATGAGGTATTATATCAATTTCATATTTACCAAATTTAAAAAATCATAGAGAATGGAAATATTGTTGGTCAGAAGAACCGTTTAATTTTCGAATTAAAATAGCTCCGAGTGCAAAGGGTTAATAGGTTAAAAATAATTTACTGTTTCGAATTGCACTGATTCATTTTCGTGTCATAAATGCATGAAATCCGCTGTCTATTGATCACGCACGCTGAACACTCTAAAAAATGCTTAGCCGCCAGGTCATGGGCTTCCAAAAATGTATCGTGCCGTAGACTTTGAACACTGTAACTAATTGCATGCAATAAATCGTCTGGTCCGATCGCGAACATCGAGGATCGTCAGTCGACCGCGTCCCTGTACCTGAAGAACGGGGAGTTGCGTCCAGGCATCGGCTCCGAAAACAAGCAATTCCACGGCGATTACGTGGAAACGCGAAAGAAGCGGTTCGATATCGATCGTGCGGGCAAAAACCCGGCACCCGGATTCATTTACGAACGATAGAATCGTAAGCTGGCCTGATAAATAGCTCCCAGACGAGACAATGGCTGCTGCGGCAGGCGTTCGAGCCACGCTCGACGCCGATGCCTCTTCGCTCGGGACAGAGACGCTGCAACGGATGCACCGGCCGGTCGGACGGAGACCAAGACCCCGGTGCATCCTGGGAGAGCGAGAGAGTTCGGCTAACAGCGATCGGGGAAAGAGTAAGGGAGACAGGGAATCCGAGAGAGGGAGCGAAGAAACGATAATGGGAGCGACGGGGACAGCGAGTGTAGACTCCGGTGCATACAGGTACGCGCGTGCAACGGAGACAAATGGTGGAGCGAGGAGTGGGAGGAGGGAGAAGGACGACATTGACCATACCGAGAGTGCAGCACGAGACGTACACCGCCGAGAGTGCATGTCCCCGGGACGCGCACACGTGCGGAAGGGGCGCACGGTGCAACGGTGCAACGGTGCATCGGCGTGGCCGTTCTGCACACGGCGAAAATCTTGTGCTCGTGGCCGCAAGTCCGCGTATTAATTATTGCCGCGTCGCGTGTATGTACCGGGGGACACGCCGCTGCCGTTCCGCCAGCTTCTGAATATGCAAGCGCCGTGATCGAGCGAAAATGGAACGCGACTCCTGCAGAATTTCGCAAGGGAAAATCGCTGTTCGATCATGGAGCTCGTGTACACGAGGCCCCACCGGTACACGCTGCTCGAGGAAGAACGAGCTTCTTCGGGGACCACCAAGAAGCTGCGGGTCAAGGTGGCCGAACCAGGGTCACTAGAGGCTCGATGACCCGGCCGGGACCTGACTCGATCGGTTTTCGAACCCGTCGAGACCACCTAACGAAAAGTCATTTCTTACAATTTAATAAACATGTAAAGAAAGGATACTTTCTTTAAATCAAATTAGCCGCGCTTCATTAGCCCAGCGCGATCTCTAATCGATATATACCATATCATACCTAATCGATACTAAAACATAGAGAGGTGACGTAAGCGAACACGTGTGATAAGATTACACGTTTTATAGTCACAAATAAAATAATAGACCTAGGAGGAATTGACGAGAATAGACTTTAATTGTCGTTTCTCTTTCTTTTAGGTAATTAATAAATCCTTTTGTATATTTGTAAATATTGTATATACACTATATGTCAATAATAACCTGTTTCTTTTAGAGCAACACAAATTTGGTTATTTTCCTAGAAAGTCCTTAAAATTACTTCTTGTCTTATAAACATATTAAAGCGAGGAATAGAAACAGAGTTTACAATTCTGACATCTTTCTATAGACAGCAATATTCGGATAGTATTTTATGAAAATTGTTGAAGTATCTCTAACTGCAACAAACGCGGCAGGACCAACGATCAAAGGGCACAGCATTTGTCACAGTTCTGGGAACATCGGGATGAAATATTGCGGACACATTTACTTACATACAACAGTTAGTTAAGGACGATTCACCGAGAAGGGGCCCGTAGATCTGCGGGCCCTTTCTTCGGAAACATCCTCGATTGTTTCTGGTTCGAGGTAGTTCACGGAAGGAAACAAACTTTTCCGTGGAAGTAGAAGGGGCCAGCCTCCTGGTATCGATCTTCGTCGGTTGGCTAACAAAAAGGCGCCGGAAAAGTGGAACAAAAGTGGCAGCTTGTTTCCTGAAAAAGCGTGAACCTTTTCATGCTGGTTAGGGTCGCGTCGCGGAGAACGACGGAAGAGGATGAGACGAGAAGACACTGTCATGCTTCGGGTCGATCAAAAATCGCGAGGACGATGCGCGGCCACTGGAAAAAAAAGGGCGATGAAAGGGACTGCGCTAGGAGAAAGAAAATAAGAGAGCGAGAGATAGAGAGAGAGAGAGAGAGATGAAGAGAAAGAGATCGGTTTCCGTGGTGGTGTTTCACCGAAGGCGAAGGAGCCTCTAATTTTAATAATTGGATATAGCGTTCCTTCTCCCCGCGCCAGGGGCGTACATATTTCAGCGGAACCGACGTGTATAGCTAGGTACAGTCGCACCTGCCCTTTACCTTTCTTCTTCCCTTTCAGTTCCACTCGCCTAGGTAGATGTTATACCTGCTCGTGGCGCGAGTACAGTCCTCGTAAAAGTTTCTGGGACCGTCATGACACACTCACACACTCTCTCTTTCTCTTTTTACACTGCACCGTAAACAACCTATAACATTGTATATGCGTTAGAGCAGCTACACGGTGTTCCGAATGTTCAGGTATCTCGTAATCGGCAGCTGCGTTCAATTATTCTAGACTTTTAATATTTTTGCGAGCTGTTGCAAAACCCCTACCGATCCTCGTGGGAAAGTTAAATCGGAAACGTTGCTGTTTTTCGCACTGGATGTACTTGGTAGTGGCTGTTTTTGTTATGCAACTGTATTGCGAATCTAAAGAATAATGTCTTGCAAGTAAGTACCGAAGATTTTTAATCCTCGTGGGAAATTTAAATCTAAAAATTTGGAATGAAAAATGGCCTTTTGGAAATGATACTTCTCAGTTCGTTATTCGATGATAAATTATTTCGGCCGGCACCACGGTTGCGCGAAGCTGTGTGGTCTTTTTCGAAGAAGCAGTCTCTATAAAATCGGACAGCAAGTTTTGTAATGGGCCAATGAAAGCCATCAAATTAGTATTACAGTTCCCCTAAGAGGAGTTGTGGCGAGGACGCATTTGCGGCAAGTTCCGAGCCGAATTCCTCGGGCCTCTCTGCAGGACAAGGAGCGCAGGACAAATCGAGCTTATCGATAGCTCGATCCGAAGGAAGAAGTGGCGACCACCGGTGAGAAAAGTGTCCGGCGGACGTCCGCCATCGGCCACCAAGGCTAACTCGTTCTCTCGACGTGTTCTTATTGAAATGGTACCTCGAAGAGACGGGTCTCGGCTCTCGCGAAACGACGAGCGAACGAGCCGTGACAGCGATACGAAGTGTGTCGCGTGTCCAAGAGCAATTCGGCTGTTTCCAGACGGTGGACGCTAATTTTCGCGCGAGCTTCCTCTCGCGATTCGCCGCGATAAGCCGCAAGAGGCTCGGCTTCCTCTCGTTCTCTGCGAACCGAACGCATGATCCCGACTCGTCCTTCGAACATCGGGCACAAGAGAGAAAAAGAGAGAGAGAGAGATGGGAGACAGAGAAAGAGAGGTCGCCTCTTTTCAGGTAAGAGGTCGTCGCCTATTGAGAAAGCTTCAACGACCATCGACTTCCGTTCGAGGATTCACATGCCGCGTTTTGTGTTGACCTCTTCATAAAGAGCCAACAATATACCTGTGCCTCAAGAAAAAAAAAGCCGGGGAACGGTACGACCACGAGGGAGCCATCGCGATTGTCTGCTATGCTCACGATAAATATTTTCCCATGTTCGATCACTAAGAGTCTACAAAACGTAGTGAATTTTGATGGCCTGGTGCCTTCGGACCAAGTTGCAATTAAATATTTTTGGAGAACCGCTTATTAGATACTCTTTTTCTAACTTTTAATATTTTTTTTTTTATGTATAACATTCCTCCACACACTCCCTGTTGCGTTTCCAGAATTAATTTTTCAAAGAAATCAAACAAGCTAGAGACTTCCTTTTGTACATAATACTCTACTGCTGCCGTGCAGTACAAACACGAGTTTTTGTTATCAAAATGGATAGTCCCCACAAGCACTTTTTACAAAAAGCTCGTTCATTTCATTTCCCGTAAGATTGAAAAAGAACAAAACGGATTAGCATAATTCCCTTGAAATGTGTTGTAGGGAGTCTCGGTCGAACCGTCGCAACGTCGAGGATAGACGTGTTTACGAGTGATATGCCAATTCGTGTTTACCGGTGGTTGTGCTCGAAGTCGTCTGTATTTGTGCGATGTAAGACATCTGGTGTCAAGCGTTTACCTTTCTGAGAGATGGGCTCGTTCTTCTCTCTTACTCTACATAAAGTGAAGGAACTCTGATTACAGGAGCTACCAGGTCTATCTCTCTCTCTCTTTCTTCGTGAGTTCCTCGCAAAAACTAGTCTAGAACAAAATGATTAAATTGGGAAAGCCTAGCATTTCAACGAATTTCTTTGTCGAGGAAAAAATATATATTAAAATTAACTAACAGATTTTCCCTTGTTAAAGGAAAATGTCTATGGACTGAAACAGAGGTTACTTATTTAATACAATCTATTTTGAACAGTGTAATTTTTTAAGTTCTGATCCTTTTCCAGTATCAATACAAATCACGGGTCAAAGATTTTTGCGTATATGATCGCGCTCGGCCCTTTCGCCGTCAAATCCATAATTCAACGAGTATCTCCATAAACCTCGAAAGTAAAAAAAAATAGGCGGAAGCTCGTCTAGATCCTCCAGGATCCCGGCGAACGCAGCAGGTTCCCGTCTGGCATTTCTCGGTCGCCCGAGGATAATGGACGGCCATGGACAGCTGATTTTTCGACGTTCCCGATGACGCCGACCATAGTCCATCAGCTGGCGGATGATGAACGTGTAACCGCAGCTTTTACTAGCTCCGCCTCGATCGCCGTGGCACAATGGACGTCTCTGTATCTCCGGAAGCAATTTCCTAAAGGCGCCGTAGAAAAGTCTCGGGCCAGCAAATTGCCCCCGAGCTTCACATCGAACCGTGCTCAATTTGTCGTTGCGAAAGCAATAAAGAATATTCCGTGAAATTAACGTTGATTCGAGAAACAGGACGAAGACGGGCGACAAAAAAGTCCTTATATCGAAATGCGAGGAGCGCAATACAAAAGGTATATAGAAATAGAAATCAATTCGTGGCCCTCACAATTAAATTCCAATAATTCACCTCTCGTCTTAAAGACTTATTTATTATTTGTGGAGTGAATGCACGGGTACTCGTGGAAATTGTTTACGAGAGTAGAACGTATTTCATTGAAAATTTTTAAATCCTCTTTTAATGAAACTAACAGGAAATGGTTGTAATAAGAAGAGAAATTGATTTAGCTAACTTTTATTTAACGTTTCTCGCGACAAAGGGAGAACACTTTTATTTCACAGTCTACCGGAACAGAATGAAACGACGAGATGAAGGACGAAGAGGATGTACGCTGTTTCTGTCGAGGATCGATGTCTCTGGTTCCCATCCGCTTTACCTGGGTGTCCCGCGTAATTTACACGTCTCGCTTTGTCCCGCCCGCATCATGGGGCACCGTAGATGTTCCGGCGAACGTGATTCCCGAAGAAATCGCTTGATTCAGTCGGCTGTCCAAGGCAATTTGGAGTTTCCAGATTTTACGATGTACACGTGGATTCGGGAATCCCATGTTTTTCGTCTCCTGCGAGGA
This sequence comes from Lasioglossum morio, assembly GCA_916610235.2. Taxonomy (NCBI): domain Eukaryota; kingdom Metazoa; phylum Arthropoda; class Insecta; order Hymenoptera; family Halictidae; genus Lasioglossum; species Lasioglossum morio. The sequence goes on from OU744323.1 coordinate 4,668,269, forward strand.
TCGTGACACTATCTGCTTTCTAATTTCGCAGAAGTTCAGCAGAGAAACGCGACTCGAAACGGAAAAAGCTGACCGAACACTCCCAGAAGGTTTTCGAAGCATTGCAAGAACGCCACGCAAGAAGCGCAATTATCATTTTTCTAGCTGCGCTCATCCATTATCCTAATTGGAACGTCCGTCCAGCGAGAGGAAAGAAAGGGATGCTGGGGAAAAAGTCGAGGGAAGCACTTATCTAGCGAACAATAAACGCTCGAAAATCAAATTTTATGCTCTCATGATTTGTTCGTGCTTGGCTCAGGCATGGATAGTGATTTTGTGCCAAAGAAAATTATTAGGTTTTACGTGTTGACGATTCATCGGTCTAATAAATCCTATAACGTCGGAATAATTTAATTCCGTCAAGAAAATTGTTGACTCATCTTGCAGTATCTCTTTCACGACTACATATAATAGATGACTCCAAATGTAACTGCGGCAATGAGGTTCAAGATCTTAACCATATCATTTGGCAATGTACCTTGTTGGAATCTCAAAGAGTTGATCTCATGAAAAAATTAAGGAAGCTTAATTTGTTTCCACCTTTAAATATCAGATCGTTGCTTTCTGAACCGAATATTGAGGCATGTTATTTTCTTTTCAAGTTTTTCAAGCAATGCAATTTAAAGATTTAAAGTTATGTACTTAATATGTTATATACTTAATGTGTTCTACTGTACCTACATTACTAATGTTCAAATGTAAGATGTATATTACTAATGTATAGCTTTATAACTCCCTATGGGGAGTTCTAATTAAGCTTTCAATAAAAAAAAAAAATTGTTCACATCGATCAGACGGTGAAGTATGATTTCCATGCGGCGACAATCCATGCTCGCTCTTGCGTTTCGCACGCGGAAAGAGTGAAATCTCGGTAATGTCGTAGTCGCGGCGTGGAATTATAATTATTAGTGCACCGGTGCCGCAACGCTGATGAAGTTTTCGATTAGCCGAACTGCTCCCCCTCCGGATTCGTGAGTCGGCAAAGAGAAACAAACGCGTAACGCCTAATTGCTCGGCCGAATAATCGAAATGAAGGTAAGCGGCGGCGCCCCTCCTCGAGATCGTTGCAGTCGAGAAGTGGCAGCGACGGGGAAAAGTAAGAGGACCAGGAAGGAGAGCGAGAGAGCAAGGATCGTAAGGATCGAGAGCTCGAGCGTTCCAGGAAATATCGAACGCGCTCGCGAACCGAGCGGTCGAGTGGCAATCGTCTAGCCGTCGATTCATGGCTCTGACGTTTTCCAGAAGCAAGAGAGTGGGAGAGACACTTCCTTCGCGACTGCTGAAGAGACGGAAGTCCTTCCGGCGCTTGGTGAATCAGAATGCTGTCCCAGAAGCTAGACAAAACTCTCATCTCTGTGAATTATACTTTCTGAACACATTACCGACCGGTGATTATTGCGTAATTTTGAAAAATCTGGTACATGGCTAAAAACTTTTTAATGGAACTTTCAACAGTAACAGTAATTTTCATTGTGAACTAACAAGTAATCCTCCATCACGTCATCTAATAATTTCATTTAAGATTGCAATGTAAAAGAAAATTCCTATGCTTTCTTTTGATACAGCACAATTATTGAGAATCCTATTAATAGGCTTCCGGTAGGTAAAGTGTTAATTTCAGGAGTTGCTAAGATGAGTACTACTTTTACAGTTTTACATTACTGTGGTCGATATATTCACATTCTTTTTAATCCTAATGTTACCTCGATGTGTACGAAGAACTCTCTGATAAAAATGATAACTAGACTAAGGATTTTAGGCACTCACGACAAAAATGAATAACTGTAACTTCGCGAACCCAACTGCTCACAGAAAGACTTAATTTGAGCGCGCTGCACGACACGAAAGTGTTCGACACAGATAAAATTGCAACGATTTGATGGAAATAGCGGATTGCGGTAGAATCTGAGAGCACTAGGAGATAGAGCAGCGTTTTCGGGATGACTCTTGTCGTCGACAGGAAGCGCAGCTGGTTCCCCGAGGGATTGGCCAGCTGTTGATGGAGGGTTTAGGTATGTCGATCCACGGCCGTGAGAAAAGGACGGGCCTGCGTCGAGCCCGACCGGCCCGAGTGACTTGCTCCGTGAAGCCGAGGCCGACGAGGAAGACCTTCAGGGACGTGGAACAGGCTCCTTCCTTTCATCGAGACCAGCCTTGTCTTCCTGCGAGACCCATTGCCAGACAGGCCACCGATCTCGAGAACCTGCGGCTCGTCCTCGTCGGTCACTCGAGTCCAAACGCACTTTCGAAAAATCAAACTCCTTCAAGCAAATTGCTCCGCAAATCAGCAATTTTAACTGTTCATCTGGCATCAATTATTCTAGCTGCAACCTACGAATTTCCATCCTACTCTTTTAGCTACTAATCTCACCGAACGACAACCTGGCGCCACTTTATTCTTGGAGAGTGAACGCTTCGCGTGGCTCCTGTGGCTTGCAATTAATACAGACAAGCTTTATTATGAATGAAAGTCCCAATCAACGCAGTTAAACGGTCTAAACGCCACGCACGACCCAGCAACAAACTCCACGAAGCTACAGACAGAGAAAGAGAGAGAATTTGAAAGAAACACGTTTCATTGAGCGACTAGCTTGAATAATTCCCATTCACGGCCGCCTTCGGTTTCCCGTCCGTGCAGTTTCTATTTCGCCCGGCCACGATTTCGCCGACTTCTTTCAGCTACTCTCCTTTGTTCATCGTCTCTCCTCCTATACACGCATCGCGCGTCTATCTATTCACGGACGAGACATTCATCCCGCGTGCTGCGAGCATCCTCTCGCAAAATCGTCTTCGATTGCTCAGTTTCGCGAGTGTAACATCCACCTCGCCGTAAAAAACGAAGAATCCAGTTGAAAGCTGCGAATTTCCTCTGCTAGAATCGCGGAGGAACCGAGAAATGCTGTGCCTAATTACGCGAAAACCTAACGCTTCTACCGTGGTTTCGTCTTGTTACCTTTCTCGTCGTTTCGACTAGAATTGTTTAATTTGACTCCGCAAGGTTTCCTATGTTGGAAACAGAAATGCTCCTCATTTTATTCCCCTGGCTGAGATTTTCAATTTCTACAAAGTTCAGTGTGTAATTAAGTTTTTCTTACCACTAAAAGCGGACCTCTTCTTTGCAGAACCAAATGTCAAAGCTTGTGAATTTATCTTTCAGTTTTTAAACGACTGTGATCTGCATCTCTAGTGGTTAGTTATATTGTAAATGTACTCATACTGTAAAACTAGTGTATCTTTGTAAAAGCCGAAATAAACCTACAATAGGTTTCAGTGGCTCAAGAAAAAAAAAAAGTTCAGTGTGTCTACTACGTTTGTTGTTAATAGGTATTGTCAAGCATTAATGTTTGCAGGTAATGTCTATAGAGAAATAAATAAAAGTAGAAATAGGAACCAAATAATAATATCTTTGACTCTTTGAAAATTGTATATGATACCAAGTGAAAATGTTTCACGTATCCTGGGAGTCGTTATTTTCACGCATGGTAGTTTAGTTATGTAGGATTGGAAAGAATGTATATTGTTCTTTGAATTTTCTGTACCTTCCGCGAAAGGTTTGGCAAACGCCTGGTAGAAATTGTCGCCACAGGAACCCTGTTACCTGCGACGAGCTGCCGCGCGATTACCGCACACCTGTCGATCCCTCTCACCATGTTAGATAGAAGTTTACTTATGTAAATGGCCCCGGAAAGGCGGCCGAGTCGCGGAAGGTGTGGTCAGGTCGGATAAGATAGATCGGCGAGGAAAAAGAAATGTACCGATCGAACCGAATCGTCGAGATCCATTGTTCTCGAATTCTTTCGGCCCGGTTTCGCCGATCGGAGACCGGACAGGTAACGAAACTGGTTTGCTTGCCACTTGACCCCACCGGTGTTCGTCGTCGAATTCATTACTCTCGTCGAATCGCGTCGGAATCTATCGGAGACAGCGGCTGACAGGACTGGACTACCGTGGTGCACCTGTCCGCGATTACGTTGCTTAGAGCGTTTATGTAAACGCGAGGGGGAGAGAAAGGAGAGCGGACCGATAGGGGTGGAGAGGAGGGAGGAGAACCGATCGTCCGGAGAAAATAGCTCCTTTCTTCCGTGGAGAAGTGTCGCTTGCTCTTATCCCCAAATTAGGAGCTGACACCTTCCAGAAATGGCCGCGTTGTCGAGCTAGTCAGAGATGCAATCGTATTTTTGCTAAATGCTAATTCCAGAAAGGATTCTGCGAGCGTATCGATTGAGATGTGGCTTGTTGGCTGCGAATAGAATTGTTATTACCGATGGAACATTGATTAACAGATGAAATTTCCGGCACGAAACTAACACAGATCTACAATGAGTATATTTAACCCTTAGCACTCGAGTGGCGCCTCTGAGGCTCTCTCAAGTATACGTTCATATCGTATACAGTGATATGTAGCTGTAACTATCGTATGTATACAATTGCAATCGGATCTCTCAAGTATTCATCCATTTTGTATACAATGATACACAGCCGTTTCTATCGTATAATCTATACTATACTTCCTTCGTGTCTCTCAAAAATTCTACAGATATATGCTTTATAAAGAATCGCCCCACTACGAATAACAACGATTTGTATATTTCCATTTAATTCCATAATGTTGCATTATTTGACTTCGCAGGGGATGCAATCTCTCGAAACTTATTCCAGTACGAATGAAATTAACCCTTAGCACTCGACTGCTGTACTATAATTCAAAATATTGCTTATATTACTAACCCTTAGCACTCGAGTGGCGCCTCTGAGGCGCCACTAAAAATTGCTGTGCTATTATTTAAATAATTGTTTACACTATCAGATATGTCGGGATCTAACCAATTACTACACATTTAAGTATTGTATGAGATATTATATCAATTTCATATTTATCAAATTTAAAAAATCATAGAGAATGGAACTATTGTTGGTCAGAAGAAATGTTTAATTTTCGAGTTAAAATAGCTCCGAGTACAAAGGGTTAAAATGTTCTTTGCGGGCTTGCATAGAAACGTTTTAAAAAGTGCCTTTATTATTCTCTCACGATCGAAGAAAATCACGGACCCGAGGTTTATCTTAAATAAAACCGCTTCATTAGAAACAGAAACGACCACTAATAATTTCAGGCTTTTTCGAAACAACTAGTTCGGAATTAGGATGAACAAAAGAGCCCGGGCATCTTCGATTTCTCGTTAGAAAGGTCGGCACGTTCTCCGCCGAGGCGTCTTTTTACAACTTGATGAATCGTCGAACGAGCCGAGAGCGATTTATGGCGCAACGAAGGAAAACCCGTTGTTTGCGTTTTTCTCTGAAAAAAAGGAGGCCTAGAGAGAGAGAGGGAAAGAGATGGGAAAAACGGGAGTATAAAAAGGAAGAAAACTGCAGAACGCAGCGGGGGCTGCCGTGTGTAGGGGCGACGATAAATAGCGTCAAGAGGAGCCACGGTTACCGGCTAGAAATCGTGACGGGCCATTGTTGCGCCCACGAACAGGCCCTTTTCAGGTTGCTTTGCTGCTGGTGCTGAGAGGAGGTAACGAGCGTGAGCCACCGAAGAAACGGAGATGATCGGGAACATCTGTCGAGGTGGCTGGAAGACCGAGAACGGGACAAGCAAGTGCCTAAATCGAGCCGGCTGCCATACTCGCGACCCCGGCACCCACGCTTTCAACTTTTTCGGGAGAATCTACCTGGCGCAGCTGCGACGCAACTTTCATGGGATGCACCTTCTGCACACACACACACGGGAGAAACCTTTTATCCCGACGCGCGTTAGCATTGTCGTCTTTTTGATCGAGGGATCGACGGATCGCAAGGGGATGGAAAGGGACAGGTCACAGCTCGAATGTTTTTTGGGGTCGGAGATTGGTCCAGTGGCTGCGGAGAACGTATTTTGTATCCGATGGGAATATAAATTATTTTAATTAGTGTTCGAAAATGAAAATCGTCTGCGTTGAGGCCCTTAAGCTAATCGTCAACATACCTGTTTCGATCTTGTACCACCCATGCCCCGAAGATACAAATTAGATACACCGATGTTAGCAAGATTACAATTAACCTTACAGTAAGCAATTACAGGATCGGTATCGACGCGCATCGAGATCTTCATTAGATCGCAAACAACGTTTCTTCCATTACTTTTTCTCATTAAACAAAAATATGCACCACACTGCTGGATCAATTGAATAATTCCCATTGTTTTCGAATATCTCCTCTGCTCATCAGCAAGATCTTGCCACTCAATTGAGAAATTATTGTAATACAATCGTATCGTCGAAGTCTCTAGACCGAACTCATTGGTAATACATTCCTCGATACGAACGTTATTAGAGAGATCAGGGACGTCTCGTCAATCTGCGACAGCGCTCAAGACATATTGGCCTGCTAGAGCGACAGTCGGATAATAAGAACAATGTCATCGAACCATTTTAGTGAGTGACGTGTCCTCTTCGGCGAGACTTAAATATAGAGTCGCGAAAACGGCTTCGGAGTTTCGGGGATCGATCCTCTTTCGGAGAAACGAGACTCACCGGAGGGAAGAGGAACTCGTGTGTTTTCTGTTGCAACGATCCCCAAATAAATCCCTGAATCCCGACGCGAAAATAGATCGCGCCTACCTACGAGTTTCGCTGTGTCGGAACCGAGAAACGATTTTCGTGATTCGCGCGGATCGCAAAGAAACGGGACGGTCGCGAATCAAGTTTAACCACCTTCGCACTCGAAGCTATGCATATCGACTCCAGAGTTTGAAACGTTTTCTCTAATTTAAACCTTTCTCAAAACGATCGCGTTGCCCCAGAAAAATTGTTGCCAAGGTTAACATTTTATCAATATTTATCAAGGCATTTAGCAGAAATGGTGTATGAATAAAAATTACTTCACCTTCTTAAATTATTTTAAAATGTCAAAAATAAATCCCTACTCTTCAATTCTTTCAATCTGTGTTTAAAACTGTAACTACTCAATTGTAATCAAATGTAGTATTAATAAAACTGCAAAATACAAAAGACAAATAAGTTCTAGTTCCTGTGTCCTGCAATTAACGGTAAGATAACTGCAGGAGATATAATTGACAATTTTTGTTTGACATAAAGGGTAACGATGAGGCAAAGTCGACTGTTTAGAGGGCCGTTGATCTGTATTACTTGAAAGAACGCGAACTTTTCTGGTTGCCTAAGAGAGCCAGGTTCTCCGTAGATCGCTGAACAATCGTAGGCAGCGAGGTAATTAACACGGCAGGTATTCAGCGAGCGGGATAGATCGAATGCTCGAGCACGTGGTAATTGGTGGGTCGAGCGAATCTCGCGTGGATGTCCATCGGTCGAAAAGTCAAGCGGAGATCGCGAGGCAAGAAGAGGCAAGCCAAGAGACGAAAGGCGAGGCGAGGAGAGAGGCGAAACGAGACGAGACGAAACGGGACGCTCACCTTTAAAGTTCCCCGGGAAAAGTTCATCGAACCTGCGGGGCGGGCAGACGCGTTAAAGACTAGCTTACGCGGGTGCAGCGACGCCTTTGCGCGCGTTCGAGGGCTCCGAGGTGAAAAAGCGCGTTAAGCAGAGGGGTCGGCGAAGTGTTATTGAAAAAAACACGGTGGACTCTAACAAAGAGTTTCGTTCAGCCCCAGAGAACCGCCAAAAAAAAAAAAAAAACGAAGATCGACCCTCTCGCGCGGATGCGTCCGAGACACGAGTGTCTCTCGTCTCGAGAAAAGCGAAATTCGGAAATTGGAAAATTTCTCGGCTGAAATAGACTCTGCAAACGAGCTGCAGGTGCGTAGACAACCGTTTCAGGAAGATCCGCTTAGACCTTAATTGCACACTCTGAGTAGAGTACTCGACGCTACTTGCTTGAGGAAGATTCATTCGATATTCCAGAATATCGTACTGTGTGCTAGAACGAATCTTTAACCTCGCTGCATCGTTAGCGCGTGTACAGGGTGTCTCGATTGACTGTGACGTTCACAATATCTTCTTTAATTTTGACAAAGAAAAACATTTCTTATGTTTAATCTGAATGTTCTTTTTATTTTAAAATGCTGTTTTATGTTGAAACTTTGAATGTCATAGATTATAGACGTTTCTTTTTTAAATCACTACATATACTTTCGTGTTGCATCGCAAAGTTCATCAAAAAATAAAACGTTTAAAAGACAATACGATCATTGGCTTCAACTTTACAAAGCTCACGCGAAGACCGAGCTAATCAGGAATTCTTTGTCGCTTCAAAGAACCGATCCCCGAGGACCTCGCAGCCAATCTTCCACGATACGTTTCAAAGGATCGGAAGCGGACTAAACGAGCATCCGCCTGGCAATTGCCGAGGATTGCATGGTTCTTGCGCAATCGAATTCAGAGTTGCAGGTCAGCCTGCTCATAAGTGCTCGGTAAAAGCTTGGGACGAGCGAGACGCGCTTTCAGTCGAAACCGCAGTCCGTTGGAGCTTGGAGACAACTGATTCCTCTGGAAACCGCAATAGGGAAACACGAAAACGTCGTCGCCCCGCAGAGTCGGCTGTGATCGCAGAAGCGTGAGCGGTTCAATCGTTCGGAAGCTTTCGCTCGCCTGAAAAGGTCTGAAAGTCCGAAGATCGAGAGATCGGCGCCGGTTTACGCATAGGTCAACCGCTCGTAAATTGTCGACTGCCCGCGAGATAGAAGGCTTAATTGCGTGTCAATTAAGGTGTACGGGGAGAAAGGCGCGGCCGAAAATCTGGCAAAGATGACTTTTCTATCATCAATTTCTTCGAACTAATTATTTTTTATATAAAAAATTCTTTAAATTAACCTTTCGCACTAGAAGCTATCTTAACATCAGCACCAAGCCTAGCTCTTCCGATCTAGAATATCTACAATGATCTTTTTCATTTTTTGCATAATTTTGCTCGGACCCAAAGCCCCAGAAAAAACCAGTTTGTTTAAATACAGTAATGTCAGGCGAGCCCCCGGGCGAATAATTAATCGGCGCCACGTTTTTCTTTAATCGCGATCGTCGCGTGCTGGACAAATTGAGCCGCAGCTTCGGCGACAATCGACTTTGACTTATCGACGGTACTTCGCGCGACTAGACCGCGTCGACAGCGTGTCCTTATAATTCACCTGGATAATCAAATACTCGATTGTTCGCCGGCCGGCAACCGATGATTTACAGCTCTCTCACTCACTTTCTCTCTCTCTCTCTCTCGGCATCAGGCGCTTATGCGCGTTGTTTCGAGATACGCACTGTGCTCAACGCTGCGTGACGACACGCGGCGCTTTAAAACGGTGGTCCGACTACGAAAAACTCCAAGTCGAAACAGCTGCATTGACCATTCACAGCTAATTCGATTATCGATAATCACTTTCACTTTTCCTTTTTTACCGAAAGCACCAAGCTTGCGTTGATTTTCGCAAGAACTCACTTTCTGCAATGAAATAAAACAGGAATATTAGAAGTTGTATTTAGACAATTCTTTCGTCACTTTAGTGAGCTGAAAGTACTGTAACATTATTTTTGGAGTCTTCAAATGATTTTCCTGTTTGTAACATTGTAATCAGTCAAGATATTTTAACGATGGAGATAGTCAACGAATGAAATTGCTAATGCATTAACAGATCTTTTTTGATTTCCGGTTGAAGCGGTTTCGCAAATGTTTCAATTTCGCATCGGGTCACAGGACACCTGAAAAATTGATGGTGGAACGCGTCGTTAGTCATTCGAGGCGACTTTCGCCCACGGTAAAGGGACATTGGCCGGTTGTTTCTCCCGAGGAGGAAGAGCCCGAGGAAAAAGGAATTCCGCGACAGGACTTGCGAATTCCTGTGCCGCGCGCGCGCGTACAGAAATAAATCCGTGCGCGCGGGCAGGTTGCAGGAGAGCGAGAGCGAGCGCGTGGCAGGGCGTGTCGCGAGACAACTAAATTCAGCTTCCCGTCAAAACGAGAGAAGAAGGAGTTACTTTGGAGAGGCCGAAGCTCGGTCGGTCGCTCGCTCGCTCGTAGCGATACACTCGCCGTGTTTCCAGCGAGCGGCTAATAACGGTACAAAACGCGGAAGCGATTGGCACGCGACTCGGCTTATCTGGTCTCGCGAACCGCTTGCGAAACGAGCGACCGGCCGCGACGACATTCTCCGAACTTTTTGGCCGGAAATGCGTTCTCTCTCTCTTTCTCTCTCTCTCGTTTTCAACGCTTTCGGTTGCGCCGTGGCTGCCGTTTCGGCTCCAACACAATGGCCTCCGTCGTTCTACAACTATCAATCGGTTTGCTGCGAGCATGTTTGTTTCCTTGCAACGCACGGTGTGGTATAATGGCCGTCCCAATACCAGAAATTTTTCTTCATTATGTAAAGAATAGCTGTATTTATTATAAGGAATCGTTGAAAGACGTGTTTGTCACGGGCGCGTTCGTTTCGATCTGATCTTCTTTTTACAATTCGTTGGCAATTACAATTTTAGAATTCTTCTGTTCCGATTCTCTATTTTATAAATTTAACTATACATAGGGTTGTCTGTTAATACACACACGACATACATACAATACACACACATCATTCGTACTTTAACCCTATAATTACATACTTCTCGGGATTTTTTCTGTGAGTCTATCTGTTTTTTTATTCTTTAATTTTTTTCGTTTCGTTCCAGCTGGTCTGCATTTATTCGTCCATTTTCACCCAGCATCCTACTCATTCTGATCTTCACCAGATAACCAACGAAAACGGGAGTCGGTATAAAGATCCACAGTTCCATCATGCAGTATATGCGAGAGTAGGAGGAGTTTAAGTCATCGTTTCATCATTTCCAATCTGTTTGTAAAATACGCGTCTTGGAAATTTACCATGCAACGGCTAATCGCGCTGTAACGTTTCGTGACTAAATAAATTGTCCACGGAAACATAATTAGAGTATCAATTATCAATCAGTGTATTTAATAGCTATTTAAGCTCCTGCGTGCAATAGTAGGAAATTAGAAATTGATCTTATCCCTTCACCTTCTGAAGCATTTTAAGAAAGGTTTTATCGTTCGAGCACGTCGAATGCTAAAGAAACGCACGACGGCCGGTTTTCATGAAACAGTTGTTTACAATTGCGCGATATGGAAACGAGAGTTCGCGAACGAGGCGGGAGCTGCGGGGTTCGAGAGCTCGGCGCAGCGCCGGCACGTGAAAAATGTCGCACATAGCACTTTCACTCGGCCGGGGAACGAAAAGAAGTGTCGAAAAAATGCGGGCTCGCGAGGCGGGTAAACTGAGGCGTGTGCGTACAATCGATCAGGAATTATCATTCGCAATCTCCTTGCGATCAACCTTGCTTTCGTTGGTCGCATTCCGTATCACGGTGTCCTGGTCTATCCGCGAACTGCTGCGCTAGATAGCGGATCTTTATGCAAATGTCCAATTTTCGTGATTTGCTGCAGGGTAAAAAGTCCTAACAGAGTTATCGACGGTTCTATCGAAGTACTTGTCCGTTTCGGAGTACCTTGCGATCTTTAAATCTTTTTAATATGTTCACTGGTTTAAATTGTGCATACCCATTTTTGTCGTAAGTGCATCAAATCCGCAGTCCAGTCACGATCGACAGATCCCAAAGCATTTAGGGTCAATCGGAGTACCAACAATCAAACGCCAAATGCGTTCGGAGTGATCGAAACGAGGAGAACGAGGATAGTGGAAAACCGCGACAGTGACTTCGTAATATCCAGGAGAAAGGACTCCGGCGTCCGAGAGCCTTGAAGTTTGATGGAAAAGGCAGATTAACCTGCTGACAAATTGATCAACCTACGATATTTTGCGGTGGCACGAAGGAGCATAGTTCTGGCTGGTCGCCTACGCGAGTTGAGAAACGATCTCCGTGCGTTGCGGCTCCTCGAGAGCCTCAGCTACGGGCGAACCATCATCCTCAATTTTTCCGGCTCCATCGCGGAGAGAGAAAGAGAGAGAATTTGTTCCGCGGAAAAATCTAACGAGAAATAAGCTAGAAGTGACGGGCGCAGCTGCCGGAAGGATAAAATTGGATCTGGTCGTTACTTTCGTCAGGATTTTCGAACCTGTCCTAGATCCACGCAATGCGACCATCATCCTCGAGACAAGGAGCTGGATGATCGCTGATCATGTTCCTTTGGAGAATGTCTGTCACACTTCTTTCAGTTAACACTTTACCGACCGGAAGCCTATTAATAGGATTTTCAATAATTCAATAATTCTGCTGTACCAAAAAAAGCATAGTAATTTGCTTTGACATTGCAATCTTAAATGAAACTATTAGACGACGTGATTAAGGGTGACTTAGTTAGTTCATACTAAATGCTAAATGAAAATTTAGCCATGTACCATACATTTTTCAAAAATATGCAATAATCACTGGTCGATAATGTGTTAAAACGAACTACAGACGTCTTACTCGAATTCTCATTTCTGTGGGTTCCTCGTAGACATCTTTAATAAGCTGAGAATCGTTTATTCATCGTTCAGGAGATCGAATAAAAAAATTCTCTGATCATTTCTACCGGATCCTACAAGATCCAAGATCGACGATGTCACTGTAGCACGAGTCGCGTACGATTTCGCAAAATTCGCAGTGTCGTTCGGCGTGCGCGGAGACCGTGGAAAACGTAGAAAATCGGTGGGACCGTGATCGATGACATTTAGCGTGACATTTGCTTAAGCCGGCTAACTGCGAAATTTCGCTCCTCCCCGAGATCATTCGCGGATCAAAGATCAATCTAGTTTTCCGCGGCACGGTATTCAATAGCCGCTGTTAACCGCTCCGTTCTCTTCCCCGGGCGGATCGCAATTAGAAATTCAATCGTAGGCCGGGTCTAGGCGGTCTCAGTCGTCGAGGGGGAGAAAGGATGGTTCCACCGAGGGAAAGGCTGTCTTTCTATTTCTCTGCCGAAATCGTGGTATTTCGAAGCCGGGGTTCGTGGGATTTGTAAGAACCAGCCGCGATCCATTTCCTTCTTTTTTTATTAATCATTCTAAATCTCAAATGGGACTACAATATTACATACACACATTAACGCGCCACTAAAAATGGCTGCACCATTACTCAAAATAATGTTCAAATTATTAAATATGACGTGTTATATCAATTTGATATTCATAAAATTTTTTAAATGTTTAATCATTGAAGGAATCCTTAATGTTTGAGTTACAGTTGCTCCGAGTGCAAAAGGTTAGTTTAACTTAAATCAAATTTGTAGTTCACCATTTTCGAAGAAATTAAAAAGCTGCTGGGTTGGCCGACTATTTGTACACTGAACGGTAGTCGAAGATTAATTTTATCTGGCTGTCATAGCAGTCGAGGCGTTTTGCGAAGCGTTCGCACGCCGATGCCACCAAGTGCGTGCACGCACCCGCGAGCACCCACACGTGGCCAAGTGCACGTGCACCTCCTATGCGCTGCTCTGATATTAATAATGGAGCGAGGATATACGCGGTCTGCGCACGGTCACACCGCGAAAACAAGCCACCGACCCGTTCTACCGGGTGAACGCGCCGAAAGGGGGGCCTGCAACGTCTGCTGCCATGATCGGCGACTCCCCTTTCGCTAGACCATAAGAGAGAACCACCATGGACAACCCGAGTGCAACTGCAGGACTCCCGAGTTCATCGTTGTTCCCTGCAATAAGTATTTCGAAAGGGATCTGAGATGTATGCACACTCCGAGCACTCGAGTGATATCGGTAGACTGTAGATCTCTATGCGAAATAAAAATACATAGAGCGACAATAGATTGAACAACTATGTTTCGAAATATTCGAAACCTTTTCATTATTTTCAATTACACCCATTTTTGTCATGAATCCATAAAATTCGTAATCTAGATATCAGATTAGATTCTAGACGCATGAGCGAGCTGTCTTTGTCCTGGGAGAGCACTAAATTGCCTCTGGGAGCAGCGTCAAAGTTAGAGAGTCTCCCGTTTGCTGATGATAGACTCTCTTGTCAAGAAATAGTGACTAGCGTCTGGAACCTGGTAGTTCGATATTGACGGCGATAGAAGATGCTCTGAATGTACAGTAGGCGTGGCTTTCTGGCTGGGGTGTGGTTACAGAGCCCTGGCTGCGTCCCTGATCTAGTCTTTGTATACTATCAAAAGTTTTGCTCCAAGTATTACAATGTATTTTTATGTCGAATTTGTCCCTCTGCAGTGGAATCATTTCATGAGAATAGTCAGATTCTTGTGTTGCATAAATGGGCGGGGCTTAGTGGCTCTCGACTTCTCCTGAACCAGAACTACAATCCAAACAATTAATAATGCAGTTCCGAACACCACAACGTACAAAATCCTGAATTTTTATTTGTCCTACTTGTCATTACAGTAACCGGGTTCTAATCTTCGATAAATAGGCGTGGCCTAGTGGCACTCGGCTTTCCTATACCCGGAGCAACACTCCACAGGGCAATCTGTAACCTATGTCTCATTAAACCCGTGTTCTAGAGATCAACACCTTACTTTGAATCTCTCCCCGTTGGTCAGAGTAATACTTGAAGAAATGGGCGTGGCTCGATGGCTCCTCCGGAGCCAGGGCATCGCTCCACGGGGTACCGCGAGGTCTCACGGCCAATAATCGTGCTTCTCTCGAAAAAACGGGCAGCGGTAACGAAAGGGTCGGGGCCGTGGAAGACGGCGAAGATCGATACGCAACTCTCGGACGACTTTTTTCCCTGGCCGACCTCTTTGTCCGTTGGTTTCGCGTTAAGCTCCTCTCCACCCACCGATCCTCCTACGATAAAGAACTCGGAGCGGTGACGCCTTTATGTCGGCGGGACACGGCGGAAGTAAATAAACCAGAAATTATTAATACGAGCAAACGGAGAAGGTTGTAGGCGGAAAGAGAAAGAGAGAGAAAGAGAGAGAGAGAGAGAGAGAGCAGCTTTAAAACCGCCTAATTGCGCATCGGGACTTCAAAGAGCGGTGCAACGGTGGCCGTGTGAGGTCGCGATACTTCTGTCCCGGGGGTTCTAATTAAAAATTACGAGCCGTTTAACGCGAGGCCGAGTAACACGATCGTCGCGCAAACGAGGAGAAACTTCGACGACCTTCGCATCCGCGGACAAGATTCCGGTCGGTGATAATTCGCGCCTCTTTTCCCGAGGAAACGACAGAGAGCCGGGGCTTTTTTAACGTTTCACTCTGCAACGAGAGCTACGGGCTGCGGCGGTGGCAACGGGGCGAGGCACGGCGAGGCATGGCGAGGCATGGCGAGGCGAAGCGAGTGTGCGTGTCGACGAAGCCAGCCATTCATGACCGTTCCTCCAGAGGCCCCACCTTTCGACGACCTCGCCGCCGATCGATCCACCTCCGCGACCTCGTCAGGATTTTCTGAAAACGTTGCATACACGAATCCAACCGCCCCAGACACTTTCGTTGTATCGTCCCGGATGCAATTTCCTCACCCTACGCGTTAGGCCCAATCTGGATCAGCCCTATGTTTCCAAGATGAATGACCCTTTTACTCTATAACGACTAAGGGGACTCTTTAACCCCACTGGACGCGAAATATAGACGAAAGATTATTTCTATATCAATGATTATTGGTTTAAAATCACTGCAAGGTCAAATAAAGGAAATTACATTTTCCTCTTGATGCTAGAAGACATTAATTTACGAATAAAGACAATGCGGTACGAAAAATGTTCAGCCCCAGAGAGAAATGGGTTCCGAAGATTTTCGTGGGAAGAGGATCGGCGCAATTTCGCGGACGTATCGATAACAATGGCGCCCGCAGCGGCGCGCGATTCCGCGAAGCGTAAATCAATTATCAGGCTGGCTCGGCTCCCGGCAATTAATCATCGATAAAACAATCGCGCTTCGCGAGTCCGGCGAAGTTGTTCGGTATTCTTTTCGGCGGCCAGCCACCGTGAATTATCCTCGGCGAGGAGGAGCGAGCGGAACTCCTGGGCCGCAGCCTTGACGCACCACCACCGGCGTGGTCTTCGAAGCATAAATACCAATGAATAAAGATCCTCGGCGAACTTTCATAAATATTAAACGGAAGTTTTGAGCCGGTTGCTCGCCGCCGCCGCCGACGGCGCTGCTTCGCGATCCTCCTAACAAAGGGTCAAATTGCACGGCGGACCGTAACTCGTTAAGGGGTATTCTGGTTTTCCAGAGGAAATTTTCCGAATTTTTCCCAGAATTGCTATCGAACTTTTTCCATCAGGATTTTACGCACTTTGGTATTTGAAGTACATGTCCGATTTTTGTTTAACCATTGTATAGCCTGGGTAGTACCCATTTACTTCATTTCTTTCTCCCATTTACTTTCACCAAATTGTTAATGTTCCTCTAAAAATAGTACAAAATTTCTCTGATTGTCTCCAATATATTATTAATTTATAGTTTCAAACTGAGAATTTGTGCAAATATGTTAAATAGAAAAGGCTTTAAGTAATCTATAAATTTTGCTTGGCAACATTCGGGTTTAAGTGAAAATAGTCAAAGTTATAAAGAATCATTAAGAATTACAAAGTTTGAAATATTCAGTGATAATTTCATTACTTATTCATAGGATAAATGTAATTGAGTGAAATGGGATTAAAAGCCGAGCCCTTCCCGGGGCCATCGAGGCCGAGGAGACACTAAACAAACAAACAATAGTTTTCTTTTTATGAAGTACGTTCTGTAAAACATAGGTCGACTCGAAAAAATCGATTGTGTACGGGCTCTAGACCAAAAGACCCCTTAAAGTTTCACAGCTACGGGTACATACCTACCTACCTCCTGCGAGCAGGTAGCGCAGGTAACAGGCGAAATTTCCCAGTCGCCGACTTTTGCGTTGGGAAAGGGTTAACCGTACCTGCGACGCTCGGGAACGATTTCTATCATGGAGTCGCACCCTTACCTGAAACAAACCAACGACAAACATCATGAGCAAAACTGTCAATGAACGTACTTGCCTATACATAATAGGATCGACTCACCGGATCTCTCGTATCCGGTAAGAGGACGCCTTCGTTCGTAAAACCTGACCACCAGGGAATTAACTTTATTGCCGGCAATCGATGGGGAAATTTATTTAGTTGCCGTTTATTATTAGCTCTCTAGACATTGCTTCTCCTTTCGTACAAACTCGGGAACGCTCGACATTCCGATGGGAATACATTTTAAAATTCTCTCGAAATTATCGAGTCAATTCTGTCCGAGGTGACGGACACACTGTATCGATTTCATGATGGGATCTTCTATAACTTGCAGTCGAAGTTATTTTAACTCGATAATTAATCATATCTTCCGACCTAGAATAATTCCATTGTATATAATTCCTTCATATTACGTTTCACATTATAAATGTGTAATAGTTGATTAGATAACTCCGAGTCACCAGTGCAAAGGATAAATTTAAGTGCCCGTTTGTAGGTTAATAAAGCTTGATATCGGAAGGTAACCGAGTTACACGACATTGTAGCAAGTTCTGAAATAAAGGAGAGGGAGAACTTTCACGATTTCCAGCGAAAGAAGGAAGCTCTGGATCCGTGAGTCATCTAACTAGCAGATCTACGTATTTACATGCAAACACGACGACAAGCCGGAATATGAAAGGTCCTCCGACAGTCACAAAGGAAAGGGACGTTCTCCTGCGAACGGATCCTTGGATGAAGACACACGGGTGACAGTGCACACTGGGTGGCGCATTAGTAAACACTCGACCATCGAAAAAGTCTTCATCTGAAGGAGCTATAATCAGTTATCTTACCAGAAAGTAGCTTTGAACCTGCGATCAGAGTCGCCAGATTAACACTAGTTTTCCCCTTCTACCTTCCCCTCATACTGTCACGTGACTAATCCGGTATTGGCAGAGAGAGGGAATCCTCTTCTGTATTATATGTAGTGTATTTCTGTTTTATAATTATGCTGTAATAAATCTCATATGAAATTTTCTATAATAAAAAAAAGAAGAGGGAATCCTCTCGATTCGTGTTAATCGCAGGCGACTCTGCCTGAAATTCCTCGAAAAGACCTCAACGAGATCTGGATCAGCCAATCTCGAGGTCATAATTATTGCGAAAGGGACGGATTCTTCCCCGTTAATCGCGGCCGACCATAAATTCATAGCACGTCCGTCTACGGGCAAACAAATGAAGCCAAACTAAGCAAACACGGTGGATTCTATTGTGATTCAAAGCACCGAGCAAGAGAGAGAGAGAGAGAAATAGGACGTTAGAAGCAGTGGAAGCAGCCGGGTCGCGCAAATCTGCACCGTGTCTCGAGTAGCAACGAGAGGATGATCCGTCGTCCTTTCACCGGTGCACTCTTTTTTAATTCCCGTACCCGTTTTGTAGTCGCGAAACTTTTGCATTTGAACGGGACGGGACGGAACGTGAACGGCGAGGACGGCCGGCGAAGAAACGCGGCGAAGGTCCGTGGCCGGGGCTCTCTCTCTCTCGTGGAAAAACAGGCTTTTTCGAAAGAGAGACAGGACGCGAGGGCATCGCGCACAATGGGGACACGGTAGGCCTGTTCCATTCTTCATTTTGCAATCGCAGTTCTGCGACGATAATGCACAAGGCTCTCTGACCCGTTCCTTCGTCTACAACGCGACCCGCAGTCCGTCCCGACGCATTCGATATCCACGTGTCCGTCAATCTACCAGACTCTGTTTAATTAACATGTATTTCCAACAAGTATTTATTGCTACCAGCAGTCTCGTTAGCAATGGGTCCACTCGAGTATTTATACGATCAATTTTTAGAATCTGTACAATCTTATTAGATCATATGCAAACAAACATTTCGTTTGTCCTGGTTTATAGCAGACCGAATCTATATCGGGTTCCATTTGAATATTTATACATCAGTTTTTCTAGATCTCGAGGGTATTACCTTAAATGGATCGGTGCTTGTATCAGATTGCGTATGAATTATTGCAGATTTATATTGACCATCAGAAAATGAGGAAATATACTTTGAAAACGTATGGGTTCGCAATGTCTGAATTTTCACAGGCTTCTGGCGAGTGTGTCGTCTACCAGCTTCTTCAAAATTGTTTGCATTAATTGTCGAATAGAAGTTCCTTCCTTCCTCAAATAATTTTAGCCAGCTGGAACTGGTCGAAGTTCTTAAATTAATCTGTTTGCTACTTTAAATATGTATCTAGTGATTTTTGTCATAAATGTGAAATCTTTTGGACAGCAACTCGAAGGTTAATTACGTCGACCTACGAGTTTGGTTTAGCCGGGTCGTCCCGGAGTTCGGAATGCGGTTCTATGCAAATCGGTGCACGCGAGAGGAATCGCCGGAGACAGGAGCGCATCGAGAAGGTCGCGAGGCGCATAAATACGCTCGTAGGCCGGACCAGTTGGTGTCTAGACGAGCCAGTGTTCTAGAAACAAACGGCTCTCGGAGTTATTCCGGACGATCTGGTAAAGGTTAAGGCCTCGAGAGTTCGATAGCCCGAGCGAGGAGAGCGCGCGACAACGTCCATCCGCGGGCGACACTTGCCGAATTTCCTCGACGTATCGCGTCTCTCCGCTTCCTCGTTCGCTCGAGAGTGAAGGGAACTCGCCCGACCAGCGAGCGTAAACACGCCAGGCTCCGTAATGCGTTTCTAAAATTAAAGAGCCGAGTTACGCGCCTGTCCGAGCAACGATGTAGCAAAATCTGCGCACGCGTAATCCTTTCCACAATGATTACGCGTGATTCCTCCATCTTTTAGAAACGCTCAAGCATCCCACGCTCGATATTGGGAAAGTAACCTGACCAGTTCTCCGATTTCATTTAAATACAAACATTTCCACCCAATAGTGATCAACGAAAAAATTCACGCTTCTTCCCTGAACGCGAGACAAGATGTCCAGAAACTTTCAAAGAGATCCGCCTCTTAGTTGATCAGTGATAAAATTGCCAACAGCCAACAGTCAACTTTCGCTAAATATTTTGCAACGAAAAAATTCACACTTCTTCCCTGAACGCTAGATAAAATGTCCAGAGAGTTCCAAAGTGATCCGCGGCATAGTTTCTCGGGAAAAAAATGTCGAAGCACGTTCGAGACCGGGCGTGTTTGAGGATAATCGAATTCTCGAGTAAGATAGCAGCGTTCCGCTCGCGGTTCGGAACGGATTCGAGTTGGAGTAGTTTGGTACAAGCGAGATCGAGACCCGGACAAACTATCGATTTGTTCTGCGGCGATCTAACGCCGGTTTCCCAGCCTTAATGGCCCGTGACGGCGGCGGTTGCACGTTCGCGCGATTCGCGCGTGGGCACCGCCGTGAAATTTCTAGCTATTCTGCGCGCCGATTGTGCCGGCGTGTTTGCCACCGAAAGGTTGCACCGATCCGCGAACTATAGTAATAGCGGACTATAGTAATAGCGCAGGCGGGCGCCGCCGATCGCTTCCAGCTGTGCATCCGCGATCGACAGCAGCGATTCATGACTCTAAGGACGTTCGACAGCCTTGCGGCGCTACAGGCTACCGAGAGATGCAGATGCATGCACGACCGATGCAGTTGCGTCACATTTAATGATCGAGGGATCCAATGCTCCGACCATCGAAATTAGTGGATCGAGTCCTGGGGTTCATCGCAGATGTTCAATCGATTGTAAGACTAAGTTTACAATACTGACGAGACTCACGTTAAAGGGTGAAATTTTTACTTTCATCCGTTCGGTCGTTTTCCAATCAAATGTTTGTATATTTCATGGGAAACGCGAATGCTGTGACATGTGTCAATTGTGCAGTGATTATTTACATTTTTAAATTCGTCAAATGTTTTAACTGTTCCTCATTTTTAAATGTTTTCGTTTATCTCGATCGCCAGTTTTAAATAGAAATTGTAATTTCGGCGCACAGGTTCGATCCTATGTTACTAATTTCCTAAGCAGTTTTACAAATTAATTGCGTCTGTAAAAATTAATATGTGAATATAAATTTCCGTGTTGAAAAGCAAAAAGATAAACAAAAGAGAAAATTACAAGACAGGTTAAGATGGTCTTAACCTAGGCCGAAACGTCGAATTATTAATTTGTAAAACTGCTTAGGAAATTAGTAACATAGGATCGAACCTGTGCGCCGAAATTACAATTTCTATATTCCTCATTTTTACTATAAATGCATAAAATCTGTAGTCTACTGAAAAGTGAATTAGAAAATTTTTCCCGCTGATGATAAAATTGAAGATTCAAGTTTCTTTTGCAATAACGCATAAAATTTTTTCTACGATTTTCCTTCGCGTTTTATTGCACTTTGAGTAAAAGGTGCGACACTGCCTTGCGAAAGAGATCACGAAAGGCTGTATACATAAATAATTCTTGATCGTTGAAACGATTTGTTTGATGAGTTGCACTTGTACACAGTATACTTTTTCGGAGGACCGATTTGAAAGAAATGAAATGTTCAAGTTCAAAGGGCGTTGGAGAATCGATCGTGTCAAGAATGAAATCCTGTTGCGAATGGTACAGAATTAACAGATGGATCCCAGTTCTCCATTCCGTCCAAGGTTAATCCTACCGGCAACCGCAATCACTTTCACGTCGATTAGCAAACGCGTACTTGAAGACTCGACACTCATCATGTGTCAGGGATCGTCGTCGAGCTACCGATCGCCGATGGAAAAAGTTCAGGGTCTCGATCCGACTCGCAAGACTCCATTTTCAGCTGTGGCCCCTGGCCCGCGGCCGGAGCTCGGAACCGAACCGATTATGCTGCTATATTCAAGTACATGTTACTATAAAAATCCTATGAAATCGAAAACCAGTAAAGTTTTGATCAAAGAAGAGCCGTATGGTCTATACTGTTTCTGAGATCGTGTAGTTCGAAAATGTCACAAATAATAGTTAATATTTCTCGATCGTAAATTTTTAATATATAATTGATATATGTGTTCTCGGCGCACAGATTCGATCAATGATAAACGAAACACAGCAAGTTTGCAATAATTAAATTTTACTAGACGTTTCGATCCGGATTTGGATCATCTTCAGGAGCATTGCGTTTGCTATGTATAAAAGAACGATTTTAAGACTGTAAATTTACTGACTGAGTTCCATGCTGGTCTAAATTGAACTGAGAAATCCGGATCGAAACGTCGAGTAAAATTTAATTATTGCAAACTTGCTGTGTTTCGTTTATCATTGATCGAATCTGTGCGCCGAGAACACATATATCAATTAAATGTCACAAATAAGTTGGTGAATGTTATTTGGATTGAGTACGGCGCACAGACACATGCTTCCCAAAGTAGTGTTTTAAAATTGATTGTTCAAAACGTTGATGATTTTTACAGGAAGGTAATAAGTGTCGGACAGCCGGTGGTGGCTCGTTAATTCAACCGATGTTCCGTCGGTGGTGTAATTCTAAAGGAGCAAATTAGTAGGCGACGTGGTGCGCTTGTATATTTGCATGGAGTTCGCCTCAGCCCTGCACCCCGGTTATCGTGGCAGGTTTACAAGCGTTTACAAACGCTTGAGACGTGCTCCCGGTGTCCTTGTGTCGTTAACACGATTAGAAGTTGCCCAACGGCGGCGTGTGAGAGTGCCTATATTATCCGGCGACGCCAAGTAAGTCTGTGCACTCTCTTGCAAAATCGTCAGTCCACCTCCGTAAAAAGCGCGATTCCGCGGCGAGTATCGCGCCGCGTTGAAACGCTCTCCTCGCGTGCACGCGCCAAGGAGTTCCTTGGCGAGCGAGAACGGATCGAGAGTGCTCGTCGCAGGAGAGCGATCGAGCGATCGAGCGCGGCCTTCGGGAGAGGAGATCGAGCGCCGACGCTTGCTGTGTCGCTCGCTCGCTCGATTTTGGTCATCGGGGACGGACAAATATTTTTACGGCGCTTCCACCGACTATGCCACTTTCGAAATGTCGAAAGTAGAAACGCGAGAGCTTTTGCGGTTTAGAAATGACGAGCGTGAGGTCACCGGCGAATTGTTCTGTTTACCCTCGAACGATACGTGTGGAACTTTTTCAACGATTCCGTCGTTTGATTCTGGCTCGGGTAGATGTTGCTAAACTGAAATTCGATTTACCGTGATCTGATCCGGCAGAACATTGCAATGTATAAATATATGATGGTTTCGGCGCACAGGTTCGATCAATAATACAAACGTTAATTTATAACAATTTTGCAGTTCTAAACCTCGACGTTTCGATCCTGATGAGGATCATTTTCAAGAGATTTTGCGTCTGTAACAAAATGTATTGCAAAGTTGCAATGTATTGCTTCAACTTTTGCTAAAACCCAAGTGACCTTATCATAAAGTGCAATCCTCCATATTTAAGCTCTAAACTATAAAAAAATGCTTGTGAGAATACGAGTGAATCGATCCTAGACAAGTGTATCGATGTTTAATACCTGTCCTTTTATCCAAGGTATTCGTGATGTTGCCTAGTGCATTTTGTTTCGGAGAATTCGCGAAGTTTCGCGATGAAAGGTACATACATAGTTGAAACCAATTTCAGCGCGTTTCCCAGCAGAGTGAATACATTGGTCTTTTGTAGGCTGCCAGCGGGTTGATTTACGCACGCGGAAGAAGCCTTGAATTCTGCCCGATAAATAATGAACGATTGCGCGAGCGACGTTCCGGGATCCGAGCCAGATTTTGCACGGTGCGTTGCTCAATTTTACGAGAACGAGCAGGAACGAAACCAAACGGAACGGAACCGAGCCACAACGCTGTGTCGTCCCGGAGAACGGCCGTTCCGCTCTCTTCGAACGGTTCTCGGTGGCGTAGTCATCGCTTTGGAACGGGAATTCGGTTTGTCCCTTTGTCTCGAACACGGCCGCAGGCCTTTCAATTGACTCACTTTACGATTTTCCCCGTTTAACTACGCTCTTAACCTTGTTCGCCCTTTGGACTATGACTCAGCGGACCGAAACACGTTGACAACGATCGATTCACCTCTCGATATCGCTATCGATCTCCTCGCTTATCACCCGGAATGGTACCTCGCTTCATCGGACCACGATGTGTCACACTGAAAGTTTCGTAAAAATTCAACGGAACACTTTTAAATGTACCTACAAAGTTCAAATGTTTAAAAGTAGCCAACGAATCAGTCTAATTTTCCCTGTTATTTTTACACTGACTGGCTTCCGAGTTTTCCGAAGATCAATGTACAGGAAATTTCACTAAGCTGATTTTCACTTTCCTGTTGTTCCAGTTCACGAAACGTTCGTTGCTTCTCCGAATATAAATGTCTACCTATTTTCACATTTCTAAAAACGTGTAATTTGAGAATTGATTATGTTAATTAAACCATTCATCAGTTTGTAAAAATCAGTTTCATTGCAGAGCTGGTGGTACACACGCTGTATATATGGACTATTCAGAATGGGGAGAGTAACAGATAAATTTATAGTCGGGCAAATATCGTGGGCGGGCCACAATATGCGTTTGCCAGATCCGAGAAAGAACAATAAAGACCGACCTAGAATCGCCAGGTTCTACCGTTGAATTTTCCCGTTCTCCGACAGATTTTCTGCTCTCGCTCCACAGCACGGTGTATCGGTATTTATAATGGTCCTTGATCGCGGGACAATCGTTACCGCGTCGCAATCGTCAACCTTTGTCGCCGTGCGCCGACAGGATCCGAGAGAACCGATCGGATCGGATCGGAACGGAACGGATCGGTCCCCGATCACCTGTGTGCGTCTTATTGATTCCTAAACGCCTTTCAAACGGCTTGTGACATTGGTCGATTGGCCTTTCCTAAATACCAACCCGCCAACCATGTCACGTCGCATACTTAACCAACGAGTCGATCGGCGTACACATTCTGTTTACCGTGAACGAGCATTTCGTGGGCGATCGACCGTAGGATCCGAGCGTTTCGGATCCCACGTTCGATCTCCGGATCGAGAGCTTTTCCCTCCGGAGAAGTGCATCCTTGAGCTTTCGAAACCGGGCGCAGCGTTCGGTGCGTGTGCCGGAAACATATTTCACTGCTCTCGTCGTCTAAATCTCAATGAAATCGGGAGAAAATGAAAGGATAAAGCGACGCTAAAACATTTCGGTTTAATAATTTTTTAGTTTCATCAATTTGTAATACGGTAAAGATGTAGAGGAACTTTTATCAACATTTTCTATGTACACTGTCACTGTGACAAAAACATTTTTACCTATATCTGTTAATAGCCATATTGATATTATGACAAGAATATAAACAAATTCAGCATACGTCTTTGAAATGACCTGAATATATTATAGTATAGTATATTACAGTGAATTGAAAATATTAAATATTATCATGGTAAAATACTTCACTTTCATAATCACCGGCGCAAATAATGGCTGCAGTATTACATTAGAGTGCAACGGCGTTTCCGTTGGAGCGCGGAAAACAGCATGCACGTATGCAAAAGCCTGCGCCCGGTTTTTCCCGAGGAAACGCGAGTTCGATTCGCGAATCGAGAGCTTCGATATGGGTCGCGAGTAAGAGGCGGCGATCGCCTTAATTTGTCATTAACGGAGCTGGAACAGGGAGGGATAAAAAGGCGCGACACAGAGGGAAAGAGAGCGGAGAGTCTGGGGCACGTTCGATTCGTTGCGAGCCGAGCAACGTCCTTGCACCGTGGCTCATTCATTGGCTGGTGCACTTGCAACGACACCGCGGCAAGCTGAGCGCAATCACGCCGCTCCGTAATGAGTCAACGCTATAAATATTCTCACGCTTTTCCGACCACTTTTCTGCCGCCTCGAAAGTGTCCCTCGAGTTGAGTTTCCCGAGGCCGCAGGCGTGCAATCGATCCCGAGGTGCGTGCGCTCTGCACTTGCATCCGCGCTGCACCCGGAAGGAATGCATTTTCGCCGGAACACGCGCTGCACCGCTTCTGGCCGAGAGACGAAGATCATTGGATCAGTTACAACTTCCGCTTTCTTCAAATTATTTATCAGTGACCACATTAACCCTCATCCACACGACATGGTACCCGAGTACCTATTTCAAATTCATTTAGAATAGTACAAAAAATTACCCGTGTGGATGAGGGTTAACTGTTTTCTTAACACGTTCGTCGCCACGTCACCCATATCTGGGTGACGGGTATGCTTCCGTGGAGGCCCCGTCACCCAAATATGGGTGACGCTCTTCTTTTTTTTTTTCATTTTGGAAATCTCATATGAGATTTATTACAACATAATGCTTAGTACAGAGTATTACATAACAAAGTATTAGTATAACGCTCTTCTTGTTCGAGTTAATTAAATATAGGTTATTATACATAGGATATACAAAATAAAAATATTAAAAACACATTATACCGTTCTGCGTACCGACGGTCGAATTTGGGCCAAGCGGGAAACTTAGCCGAATTACGCTGGCCGACCAACGTGTTAAGATGAAATGACCGAGCTTTCCATATTGAATTGAAAATATAATCCTGGAAGTCTTCCATAAAATCGAAAGAATTCAATTAGGGAAACCAAAACCGGAAGTACAGACTTTATTATACTGGCTACTCCGTGAACCCTCTTCTGCATCCTTGACGTCCTAATCCAATTTAATTCAAGCGGCTTGAATTCTTACAATGAGAATTAACTTTCTAGATTTGGTGAAAGAATGGTGTTAGCCATTTAATTGTCAATTGTTTGGTACAGGTTTGATATATTTATTTATTTGAAGTGGAGACACTAGAACAATGTTCTCATAATCTTGACAATATCAATGTACTCTGACCTCGAATGGTTTTCAACATGGGTTAATCGTGTCGCTCGAGATTCGTTCGGGAACCTGTCGGTTCCTACGGGACCCGTCGTTGAACCCGTTGCATCGTTGCACCAATTATTCACGTCATCCTCCGTTAAACGGCAACCGAGGGTCCCGCAAAAGAAGTTGAGAAGAGGAAGAAGAAGAAGAAGAATGAAGCTACCTGTGCATCTTGCAGTTCCCGGTGGTTCGTCGAATAGACACGACCTCGTCGAAACAAAAGTTACCTTTTGCCGTTCAGGAGGGTGGGGGGGAGGGGTCGACATTTACCATGAACAGCCTTTTGGGGACGTTTTTCTACGGGCGCCTAAACCAGTTCGACCGGTTTCGCCGAAAAACTCCGGGCCGGTTTTCGAACGGTAAGCTTTCGGGAATAGGGCGCACAGCCTTCATGGGAAACACGGTTAACAGTCTTCTCTTCTTCCTTGCGAACCTGTCCCCATCGTATACCTACCAGGATCTTTCACCTTCGATGATTCTCGGGACGATTTTCGAGAGCGACGCCTCGCTAATCAACGATAATAACTCGACGGGTCACGAGTGGCCGAGGTCAGTTACACGATCGCCAGCTTTCACTCGAGACGGCCAGAGATATCTCTGCGTTGTTGCTCGAACAATAGGGGACACATCCTTACGACTCTCGCCTCGAACAGATCCGAATGAAGCGCGTCCGAAGACGACGGAGTTCGACAAAGTAATTGGAAAAACGTTCTGGTTTAGAAGTCGTAAGATTGTAAGACGATAGAAGTCGTGGGTTTATGAGATTAGTGGGCGTGACATTGTACATTGATCGTATGAGGATGAGTGTTGGCTGGGAAGCCATTTTCAAACCAATCGAACGATTCTGCGTTTTTATGCGAAACGAAACATTGACTGCATCGATTGCGACGAATGACAGAGACGCCATATAAAAGTGTCTCTCTTTGCTTCTTTATCTATTCAATAGATTTTTTATAAATTGCAGGCAACGCATCAGTAATCTTTTTTAATCCCTCTACGGTCTTCAATTGCATAAAATGTTTTCTACTGCCGATCATTATGGGAAATATAAATTGTGCAAGTCTATTTTATGAAACAGAAATTAAGTACAAAATGCATTTCCTCTTTTAATAATTTTAAATATAATAATTCTAATGCCTCTTGCGTTCGTTCATTTTTTTTCATAAATCCATAAAGTCCACAGTATATTTATAACTCTGTTTTACAGGCCTTCATGAAATATTCGATAAATTGAAATTACACAAATTCGCAATCTAATCGTGCTGATGTAAAATCATTTGGAGTTTCAGTCATCGTTTCCTCGAATTTCTCTCTGAAATACAGCAGACCGAATGCCACAACTTCTGCCCACCTAGCCTGGAACAGGCTGCGCCAATAAATTTCTATCTCCGTAGCCGTTGATCGGATCGAGTCGATTCTTTTTTCGTTCCAATCAGAATGGTCCGGTTTACCATACGAATTTTCCGTTATAGAAAAATTCATTTACCAGCTCTCCGATAAAATATCAAACAAATATTTTCGTCAGAAGAACTAGGGATTCTGCAATTCATCGGCTCGTAGGCGGCCGAGAAATTCGCGAATGAGGTTGATGAGTTTTTTTTCCCAGCGACTTCCGACGTCGATATTACGATAACCGTCGCGTAAAAAGCCGGGGCGGATCGAGGGGTATGCCGTCGAAAAGTTTTCGCGTAGGAAATCGTTGCCCGACGAACGTGACGTAGCAGAACCGGCTAAAAAATTTATACATTCGTCGGGGAAAGGGTGAACGAGAGGAAGGGGGTCGAAACTCAATTTCAGAGGTGCAACAGAATGGAATTCCCTGGGTAATAACTGGCCCGCAGCTGCGGGACCAAGCTCGATACGGGGGTGTATCAATCGATTTTGTAACCGAGCAGTCGGATATCGTTACCACCGAGCAGAGTAAAAATTAAAAGAAAAATAACGGGACCTTCTATCCACTTCGACGGGAGCAAAAGGACTCCGTGTTCGTAAAGAGAACCGTCGTCTGCAAACCAGTACTCCAAGACAGCTCCGTTTAATGAAGTTCCAGAGCCCGGAGCTGATTTTACTTCAAACGATTCTCTCCTCCAGGTGTATACTGCTCTAGAATTTCGAAAAAACCGATTTCTTTATTATATCTTCTTCACGCACTTTTGAAATCTATCTACACAAGATTTCGATTTGCAGTATCTAATCAATTACTGCACATTTAAGTATTGTATGAGATACTCCATCAAGTTAAAATGGAATAATTGTAGATAAGGAGGAAATGTTATATTTCATTAATTAATCTATTTTACGTATTCTCCTCCAAAGTGCTCGTTTAAAAAAATAGTCCAGTGATCGTTCAAACAAAACATTCCCAAGTACCACGTTGTTCTCGTGATACAGATAAAATGAGGATTCCATCAAAAATGAGTACTGACAGTTTTTGATTCGAAGCGCCGTCTGAAAACGATTCCCCATAGAAGAGTTCCTCGATGCCGAACTGGGACACCGTAGAAATTACGGAGTCGCTCCTCGCGTGGCGCGTGGGTGCCGGAAACAATTTCCCGGCCGCTGGCTTTGGACACGTGCCAGGTGTCTTTTTTCCCTTTGCGAACGGAATCGCGCCGCTTCTAGTTTCGCAAGCGGCTGGCCACTCGATTACTCTATCCTCGATCAGAAGTTCGACGCTCAAAGAGAAAGAGAGTGAGAAAAATGAAAGAGTGCGACAGGATGGGGCACACACGGGAACAAGGTCGCTAGTTTTCATCCCTGTGACGCAGCGGCCTCATTATCGTGTTATTCCACTCCATATTGCTCTTCGGGTTTAATAACGGCTCCAGCACCCTTGTACCGTGCTTCGGTGCCGCGCTCGATACGCCGACGACAAAGATTAATTAATCCGAGCCGCTCTGGATTGCGGCGATGTTCCCGGGGCCGCGACGCGACGCCCCTGCATTTTCATCGAGCCACCACAACCGTGTCTATTAAATTTCAAAAATCCCCGCCTCAAAGGCTTCTCAAGGTTCTGCATTTTTATCCCGTTTGAATATCGAGGTCTGCTGCCTCGAAAAGGTAACGTTTCAACCGCGTAACGCTGCACGAAAACTCCCCAATACGCAACGGCGCTTCGTCGATTCTAATTACCTTGACACACGATGTACATAATTCGTCGATCTTCAAGCCGCTTGATACTACAGGAGTATACAGGAAAAGAAATACGGTAAATATTTACAGCAGGTCCACGTCTTCCGATTTTGATGAAATTTAAATATGTTATAGATTTCGACATTTTGAACAACTTTTTCCTTTTACAATATAGGGGGGACGCTTTTAGTTTTAGAGATATTTCAATTTATGTCTGTATTGAATTTTTCGTATTTCTACACGCTCCACGGCAACGTAAGCCTGTTCCGGTGCGGCGTTTGTTTACGTTTTGACGCTGTAAAGATGATAAACAAACATGGGGGCGGAAGGAGCCGGCTTGATACCACACACACCCGAGCGTGTAGAAATATGAAAAATTCAATACAGACAAAAATTGAAATATCTCGAAAACTAAAAGCGTCGCCCCTATATTGGAAAAGGAAAAAGTTGTTCAAAATGTGTTGCTGCATAACATATTTAAATTTCATCAAAATCGGAGGACGTGGACCTGTTGTAAATATTTACCAGAAATACATCGTTACATCTGAATTTTCAAGGTGATCTTTTCCTGGGACTGCTCAAAGTTATTGGAACGTTAAATAATTCGGCTCGAACAGTTTACTTAATTTTGTACACTTATCCAGCACTTTGTCAGACAATTACCACGTTCATTAATGTTACGTACGTATTTTTGACGCGATGGAATCGCATTGAAAAGCAACGGGTGCGTGAGCGGTTCGCGGCTCCGACAAATCTTCGGTTTATTTAATGCATTATTAATGGGACGTGCACCGGCGTTGCACCAAGCCGCATTTGCATCGGGCAAACGCCGCGGGAGGCGCAAACCGCCTCGCGTGTCTTACATAACGGTGGCGCGGAACACCTTTAAGGGAATTTCCCTTAAAGAGGCTCATCCGAGATGCGAAAGGGGCAACGCGGACTACCGACGAGGGAGGAAAAGGGCGCAGGGAATGTCGTTCGCTATTAAAGGGACAGCTTGACCAACGCCACTTGCCAAGGGGACAAGGAGAGGAGGTCTCTTCCAGAACTCACGGTATTGTTCATTCGCCCCGACAAAAGGGTCTCCCTCGAACTTTTACTCTGAACACAACCGTCCTTAGTCTCTCATTCTCTCTCTCTCCCCCTTCATCACCATCCGCGCGCCTCTCATTCCCCAGAACCTAATTTCAACTTTATTCCCGCGACTAAACGACTGCCCTTGCACCCTTTCCTTCCTGGTGGCTCGGGACTCCTTGAAAAGGATCGACGACACTCGGCCCGCTCGCTCGTTAACCCCTCTTCAACAGATTCCCTGACTCGTTTCGCAACGAAAACTATCGATCTCTCGAATCCTCCGATGTATTCGAATTCTCGGCGTAGACTCGAAAGTCATTATTCGCCATATATGCAAATTTTTCAACCTGTTGATTAGTTTTCATTACCCTGATCCGTACAAAAATTCCACGGGTTCTCGTTATAGCCCCTAATTTCACGCGATCCACTAACCAAACGCATAAACCTTCGCGGAACAAGAAAAATTCGCGGGTACACGGGCAGTTCGCTGAAACTTGGTTAGCGAGCCATTAAGCCAGCAACGGGTTTAAATATAAGGTTGTGTAATAAACTCTCTTCGCACGGCAATTCAGCGGCAGCAAATTTTACATGATATTCGCTTAAGCGGGATACGTGTGTTGAATTTTATAGCGCGATCTGTTACGATTATTGTTGTTATTGGGGAGAGGAGACCATTTCCATCGAGCGCAGAGCTTCGCGATATCGGTAACAAAAGTAACTGGTGTGTTATGTGGACACGCAGGAAGCCGGGCAAGTGGCAAACAGGTTTTTCTCGTTCGCTTTGCCGTGCTATCTCGCGACCGCGTGTCCGATTCAATTAGCGACCGTACAATTAACGGTCGAGATACTGAATCGCGCTGCAACTTAAACGATCCACCGTTCGATCCGCTTTCCGTCTCTCTCTCTCTCTCTCTCTCTCTCTCTCTCTCTCTCTTTCTGTTCCTAGATATTGAAGCTGAAACAATTTACGCTATTCTTTTCAGAATCATTTCTTGAATTAAGATAATCGAATATCCTTTGCAACTGGAGCTATACAAACAGTTGTGAGAACGAGGTTGAAAGATCAAATATTACTGTATATTTAGTATTTATTCAAACTCCACGACACAATGAAATAACCGTCTATCAGTGGTGAATTACAATAGTATGTACTGCTCGCATATAACACAATATAATATTTTCTGACTGTTACATTGAAAGTGGAACCATTGATGGTTAGAATACTTTAAAGACTGTGAGAGCTGTTACTAGCTCGGTAGGCTGGCTCGGACTGACTTGACCATTCCTTCTTAGGCCCTGTAGTACGGAAAAGATGGCTACGCTTGAGGTGTAATAAACGGCAGGACAAAAGAGACCTTTCCTCCTCCGCATGTTCCGTGCATTTCGGTGTATACACAAACTGATAACGAGCACTATTCGTCCAGGATTGAAATGACTTCTATTTCTCCGAAGAGAAGGCACAGGCCTTTTTCAGGAAATACAGTGCATCCCCGAGCGTTCGAAAGTTTTGGGGACGCGTCGTGATCGAATGATCGACAGGCCTCGATCCTGCTGTCGTAGGTTCGCGGATCGAACTCGTCATCCGTCAGGACCACTTTCTAACGGTGACCGATGCGAGTCCTCGTCTCGTATTGAGAAACACGACGGAGGACTTTCTCTCGCGCAAACACACCGAGGCGTCGCGTCGCCTCGACTGTGCTCTATCCTCCGTTTCTTTCCGAACGGGAACGAACGAATCGAAACGGGGACACCGGGGCAGCTGAGCGGAGAGGAGAAAAAAAAAAAGTGAGCGCAGTTTTGGTTGACGCGCTGCCCGTTGCGCGGAATAACGGGGACACTTGCGGTAGATCGGGCACGAGAGCGCGACAACGGAACGCCCCGGGAAAAACGAAGGAGAAGGTGCGTGGGCCGAGTTCAATCAGCCGGCGAGCGATCAGGAACTCCGGGGAAACAATAATCTATCCTGCGAAACGTGTTTCTCGCGAAGAAAATTCTGATTTCTATCCCCGAGGAATAAATGAAGAGAACCGAACGAAACCCGGTTTGTGTCCCGGATCGATGTTACCCTCTCTGCTGATCTGATAACGGACAATGGAAGAAATACGTAGGACATAAACGCGACATAAATTCCGGTGCAAAATATGGTAGCAATAGGATCAGAATTTACGATCGTCCTCGCTAGGGAACGCCTAGCTTCTTTCTAGGAGAACGGTGTCGCTGTGCCCGAAGCGGAAAGCGCCTCTCGGAAGAATTCTTTCGCGTCCCGACGCCATTTTAGGACGGGTCTTGCTTCATTTTCTACTCGTCGCTGACCCTCTTACAGTGATTTACACCATTCGAACGTGGAAGACCCCCTTCCTCTTCTTCGGTAGGTTTAGAAGCCTGTGATGGGCTTCGGGAGGGCTTTCACGATCGCAACGTTGCTGGATCAGTTGCGTTGATACGATGACGAAGGTTATTTAAGTTATTGACAGTGAGCTTCGCTGAAGCGCTTTATCAATTTTGACCCTTGGATAATTTGCTCGCGTGCAGAGTGAAGTTCTAAGAGGCACAAGAAGAAGATCGATAGATCACAATTTATACTGAATTATTGAATCTGATGATACTGTACATTTTTCACGATGTATTGCTTGAACTTCGACTATTGGTAGATACGGAATGTTTGCGCAAATTCGTTTTCAAAATCAATTAGCGTTCCGAGGGATTCTGGAATGGACACGGTTTGAACTTTCTTCGATCTTGAGAGAGAGAATCAGTTCCGCGGAACAATTACGGAAAACGGGAGCGTGGGTGCGTTAAATCGAGCAGAGATCGGTCGAGAGAGGAGCTGCGCGGCGGCGCGTGTAGCAACAAAGCGGGGGAAACCTTGCGAAAGTTACATCATCGAGGCTAGCGATCATTATACCGAGTTAGACGCGCGCCTGGCACGATTCTTAGGGGGCACGGCGCATTGTGCGTAACCGCGGTTTTATCGTCGGCTCCCGCGAGCCACGTAGGTGGACGCGAGCGAGCGAAAAACCGCGTCGGAAACGAGCGATGCTCTCCCCGATGGCAAGCAGAGTGTAACCCGCTGGTTATCCGTCCTAATTAATTTGCTAGAGCTCGGTGGCCTTGAGAACGACGTCGATATCGCGGAAACTGCTCGGCGCAGAAATTAACTTTACAATCAATTCTACAATTAATGTTATTGACGCACTGGTTCGATCAATTGGAGACAATAAGAAAATTTGCAAGATATTACATGAAATTTCATTCAACGTTTCGGTCTAAGTTTAGACCATTTTCAAGAATGTAAA
Source organism: Lasioglossum morio (assembly GCA_916610235.2). Taxonomy (NCBI): domain Eukaryota; kingdom Metazoa; phylum Arthropoda; class Insecta; order Hymenoptera; family Halictidae; genus Lasioglossum; species Lasioglossum morio. The sequence goes on from OU744323.1 coordinate 4,702,410, forward strand.
TTTTCAGTATTGCGTCTGTAAGAATTTATCAATTAATTAGTGTATGGTTAGGCAAACGCCTACCCGAATAAGCAGAAAACACTAATTTATTAACAATGAAAAATAAATGTATTAAGTCACATGCTTAGAAAAATGTACTAATTTAAATTCTTAAGAGTCAAGAAACCACGTGTTAGTTCTATGCCGGTGGTATGTGGACTGAAACTTTTACAATCAATTGTTCGGAATTCTTCTCAGAGAAACTGCCGAGCCTTTTGCATTGAAAATAATCAAAATTACACGAGTTATATATTATTTGTATAAAGTGCAACGAAAATATTCAAGTACTTTCACTTAAAGAGGATCTTTTCAACTCTTGAATAATTGTAAAACTGCAATCTGATCGGACATATTAGGTTCAATGTCCGATTTGAAGTTAAATCACATCGTCCGTCATGTTGCGCAGTGACAGCGCTTAACGTCTGACAATTAATTCAATATCGCCGTTCAATTACATCTCGCATCGCTGAAAGACTTTCCACTTTGAATGGTTTACGGAACGTGTTAACGAGCTCGCTCTCCAACGTCCGTGATAACGGGGAAGTGGACGTCTCCGATGATAATAAATGAAACGATATGTTGATCGCTACGGTTCGATGCTCCCGTCATTTTTGAATGAGCTCGAACTGTGTGTAACAAGCGATAAACGATCATCGAGGATGACAAACCGGCGATCCATTTCGTGTCGCGGACGGAATTAGCTCGCGATGCACGGGAAAACTGGTTCTTCGGACTAGACACGTGAGTTCGGAGTTACAGATCGAGTTTATTTTAAAGATCAGTGCGTTCAACGTCGCCGATGCGCGCGGACTGTTTCACGATCAAGGACTTGGGCCTTCGATTTGCTCGTATCTTGCGTATTTCTCGAGGATTCTGGATTTCCAGGTCAGCTTCACGAGGATTTCTTTGAGTTGCGATCAGAAAATGACACTGTGTGATAAAACGAAGACATTATTAGTATCAAAAGATACCAAGGAAACATGTATTAAATACTGCAAATTTTCCTGATTTCAACTCTTGCATCTAGATAGCGCACGATCTTGTTTTATAGAAAAAATGAGCACATCCTACTTACGGGAAAATAGAATAGAAAATAATCTCGTCTGGAACAGGTGAATCTCTTTTAAGCAGAAATAATGTTTGCTTCTTTCTTATTAATAGACTATGGATATCAGCATGATATCAACGAGCAGTCGTTAGAAATAGATTTCCTTTCGTAACCTCGATTAAGTATTTATAATTTATTTAATTCGTCCAAGACCTTTACAGTTTTGCATTTCACATGTTCAGTATTATCATTCATCGTGCATGCATAAAATGATTGGTCTAGTAAGTCTATGACCATTGCAGAAAATACAATACGAATTTTTTCGCTACTCTACGAACAATAAAGAACGTCTAATCACCGTGGTTGTCAAAGAGGCCCATAAGACAAGGGGTTAATCCTCGTTATCAGCGTCGTAGCGACCGATCCGACGATAATCGGCTAGAAGAGAATGAACGAGGCGTGTATCGCGGGGACACGGTTGTTCTCAGAGTGAGAATGACGCGTAGAGGTCTAATCGACCTTATTATTCGCTGAACAATGAACAATTGCGTACAAGCGTAGAAGTAATCGACGGTAGGTTGACGAAACCCCGTGTGTCACTCGAGGACGTGAACCAGCCGTCAGGTTCTCCTCGTCTCTCTTTCTCTCTCTCTCTCTCTCTCTCTCTCTGTCTCTCTATCTCTCTATTTCTCTGGAGTTTTTCTCGTTCTGGAAACACCGCGGCCTCGTAAACGCTTTCTTTTATCGTTCCCTCGCTTTATTGCCGTCCGACAAAACGACCGTAACAATACGAAGCAACTCGGGGAAATATCGCGTCCTGATGAAATCTTCTTTCACGGAGAAGGAAGAGGAGGAAAAAGTGGAGGAGTAGGATGAACGGGCGGGGGTGGAGAATGGAGGTCGAACGAAACCGTCCGAAGATGCTGAAAGAATCTCCTTCGCTCTCCAGCCTCTCCCGCGCAGTGAACCCGCCGCCGCGCCGGTGAATAAGCGACGGAATATTTTCCTAACCCGCTCTCTCGGTATTGCAGCGAACGAGGTATTCAAATATTTAAACACGAAAATATACATGGGAGGCAGCCGCATGAATTATGCATAAGACGTGTCCACCACCTCCTTCGCCTCTCGTCCTTTCTCTTTTTCTCCTTCTCCGGCCACCTTTCTCTCGTTACCGGCCTTCCTCTTTAACTATTCTTCCATCTCCCTCTATCTCTCTCTATTCTTCTCTAGCTCCGGAGCCTCTTCACGAACTTCTGTCAGACTCTACCTGTGGCTTCTCACCTTTCTCTCTTTCTCTAGACATCTCCGCGTCAGGAAACGCCGTTGTTTATGCCGCCGTAACAACAGAGAATATTCTGCACGATCGACCCTCGAAAAATTACCGAACCCGTGAGTCGGTTAGTGACTTTACACCTTGGTGCTGGTCAATAGACCCGCACTTTATTAGAATATTACCATTATTCGAAACGGAAACTGTATAGACGTTCCTTTTGCTCTTTAACAATCTCGAATCCTTGTGTCAAACTACACTCTTGAATTTATTTCTTCCTATCGATGCTTTAAACACTTGATGATCCAACGTTTATATTTTAAAATAAGCACTTACTTCCTTGTGACGTGTGTTCCCCGTTAACATCCCGAATATTTATAACTTTGATAAATATGAAGACGTTAAGACGAATTCAACGATCTACTATATGCGAAAAACAATTCCCTACCCCCTTCTGTAACAATGAGCATGTTAATAGTGCAGAGCAGGGGACGACAACAATGTTTTCTCAGATAGTGTATAAGAATTCCTAGTATAGCGTTCGACGGCAGCTTATCAACGGATCCATCGCCTTATCGGGCGGCGCGGCTATTGGCTCGACAACTCTTATGGGAAATATGGGATCGCGGTTTCCATCGCGGAGAGAAAACGAGAGGAACAGAATGTCGGCAGAGAGTGGCGAGGCGCGTTATGGCTCCCATGGCGGATTCTCCTTGTGTATCTACGAATTGACGAGACTCTCCTTTCACAGCGAGCAAGGGGGGCCCCGAGCATCGTAGGGAGGAGGCGAGTCGAAAAATAGTGAAGAGAGAGAGACAGAGAGAAAAGAAAAGGGAGAAAGAAAAGAAAGGAGACAGTGGGAGAAAGAGAACAACGAGCGGCGCACGCTGCTCTGGCTAGGGGTCGGGTAATGGAAGGGACGGAGAACAATGTCGTGTCATCGAGCAAATCGCACAATACTGCTGCACGGCTGGCGCATAAAGTATCGCAGTCAGCGCGGGGCGCAGCGAGAAATTTCGCCGGAGTTCAGCCAAATATTCGAATTTACGGCGGCTCCATCTTCCGCCGACCGTATAAATTTTATGCTCGTTTCGGAAACGTACGGTGACGCATAAATGCAGTAGATCATACATACGGCTGGCCAAAAAAAGTCCCCGCACTGCCTCTGATGGGGCAACTTCCCCGAAAGTCCACCAAACGACTCCGCCTTTTTCTGGGGCTGAATGCTAATATTGCTTTTTGCGTCCGCTTTTAATCGCCGAGGTATTAACCAGCTTTTCCTGCTTCGGGCTCCCCATGAAAAATATTCCACCTCGTTTAGAGCCTCTGATCGTTCATTAATAATTCTTATTAATTGATAAGATCTTTAAATATACGTAGCATGTTCATTTCGCACTGTTAACAATTCATATTTTAGCACTTGTGTTTAGATTTTATAGATATAGACTATATGCTGACGAATTTAGAAAATATCTAACTATCGACACACAACAAATACATTTTACTTTAAACGATTGTGATCTGCATCTCTAGTGGTTAGTCATATTGTAAATGTAATTAAACTGTAAACTAGTGTATCTTTGTTAAAGCCGAAATAAACCTACAATATGTTTCAGTGGCTCAATAAAAAAAAAAAAATACATTTTACCGGATTGGTCAGTTCAGCTTCAGAGCAAGAAATGAAAGCCACAGGGTGAAGCTTCTGCAAAGTGATTCCATAAACAAAATACTTAAAAGTCATATGTGCAACGAGCAACGACACAATTAACGACGCAAATTAACGAGCTAATGTAACGGGACTCGGAGCAGAACGTTCGCTGGTGAAACGGCCTTGGTTCTTCCAAAAACGAGCCAGTCAGCTCCAGCTGCGAAATATTTTACCAAAGACGTCGCCGTTAGAGGAGGAAGGGGGAGGTTGATTTTGGCTCGGCGTCCGGTTCCGTTCGTTCACCTAATTGCGCTAATTGCAATTACTGCCGTCGCCGGAGCTCGTTTTCCTTCCAGGTCCCCTGGCCCGTTTTCCTCAAACGCCCAGGGCCCGCGCCGAAAGTAGCGGGCGCGCGCACCTTTACACCGGGGCCGGCTTTTAATTAACGGCGATTGCTAATTCGCGTCGATAATTGGCCGACGCGGGGGCAACCAGCATGACCGGCGATGAAGCGCCGAACGGTCTCGCGAAACGAGACCGCGGTGATAAGTGAAACACGACTAATTACACGGAGTTAATGAGCGGCCGCGATAACGAGTCCGCGACAGAGGACCATGGATGCCACGTGGTTAGGTTAAAAAGACGAACGACCCTCTCTGCGATTCTTGGTTGAATGATTTTTCTTGGAGCAAATGCTACTTAGTACCTTGTCTATCTAAGACATCGAATCGTAAAAGTAATGTACAGATAAGTTATACTATCGTGTTTTATTTTTTTAAATCGAACGATATTTTCACTGTTTATTGTCGTACCCACTTCTGGATATTTCATTTATTCGGATTCTGGCGATTAAATTAAATGAACAGAATAGTTATATTAGGAACAACATTTTTTATATATTAAGTATATTATGTATATTAAATCTATCGATATATGATATTGCTTTATTTTCAGCCTTACAGCTAAGAAAAATTGGACTTGGTTTACATTAACCTATTTATACACGACTATCTTATTTCACACATTCGTTCCATACCTTTTCTCATTCATTTCTGTATGTCACACATTCCTACCCTGTTTTACTCTTTTAGTATCCTAATTATCACTAACCCGCTTACTTCTATACTTATTGCTTCCCTCCCCATCCCCTAATTTTTGCATTTTTTTTGTTTGTTATACTCTTTTGTATTCTCTTTGGTTTGTTCATGCTCTCTTTTCTCTAAATCTATCGATATATATAAACTGTTATAAAATTCCTCTTTGCTGTTCCCCATCAAAATCCTCTTCACAAGTAACATGTAAGATACATTCGATTGTAAACCATGTGGTTGCTAACGACCTAGCTGTTAATGTTTAACCCTAAGTAAACATTTTATACACTAAAATACACAGTTGTAAGAATGGTCCGTCGTCTGAGGGTTAAGTGCACCGCTGAAAATGGCCGATTACCTGCCTCACGGGGTTATAATCTCGTCTTCGATCGTAGCCAGGTAAAATTTCCTTCCGTACTGTGATTGAATAATGCGGTCACGCATAATCTGTGATGGGAATGATCGTCGCAGGACCAGTCCCAGACTGACATCATCGGAAGCTCGCAGATTCGTGGCCCGGAGCGAGTCGATCGCGAGAGGAGCCTCGTTTAAACGAGCTTTAAAAAAGCCTGGTAACATGCTCGCGAGAGCTCCGACGAGAAAAAGGACGAGAAGGGCCTGGCCGTAGTTTTTCGCCGGGCGGTACCGCGTGCAAATACCGCTCGCTTGTGTTCGATGCTCTCGAGTGGCACACGCACTCACGCGCATTCATACGCGCGGGTAAGCGAACGAAGCGAGGTACCTGCCTGAAAACACGTAACTGAATGCTCGCCACCGACGGTGCAAGGGATTAATACCTTTTCACGGACGGGCCGTGGTATCGCGCAGATTAGCTGTAAAATCCCCTCTCCCTCTTCCCTTTACCCCTTACTCGTTTCGCCTTTCGCCTCCTTCGGTCCGGTTTTATTTCGCCGTGCCCGCCCGCCCGTTGATTCCCAGCAGACACGCCGGAAAGCCCGCCTCGTTATCGCGAATGGATCATTCGCCTCTTTGTTTATCTCGGCGAGTTGATTCCGAGAGCCGAAACCAAACCCGTCCCCCTCTCTCTCCCTTCTCGCCCACCGGCGGATTTTTTTCGCGTTTCCGCAGCGAGAAACGAGTGCTCTCGGCGCGCACATCGGTCCCACCACCGCGAAACGAATCCTCTATCGGCTCGCTTTGCCTGCTTTGACGTAATCGTCCTCCGAGGATCGAGGGCCCGTGATTTTACACGGCGAACTTTATCGTGATCCATCGCCCCGGTGCGCCGATCCAACGGCCTCCGAATCCCGTCCTGTGCCCCGAGCTGCATCGAATTGCACTCCGCCGATGACTCTCGAAACAGGCGCCGCAGCGTTCGTCCAGCGTCCAACACGAATGAAAGTGATTGTTTTCGAACGGTGAATTAACGGAACGGTCCAACAGTGGGTAACTTGGCTAATTTCCCAGCTAAATTGCTATTACGTCTACTAGAATTCTCTAAAAAATCGATTCCCTCATTTCGTTTTCTTCAAGTACTTTTGAAGTGTATCTGAAAAGAAGGTTTCGATTTCCATACTATAAAATGACTTTGCAATCAACCGAATAAAATCTGATTCCAGTAATTGTGACAGCGAAAGATGAAGCACGTGAAAACGATGCACCCAGTGGAATCGCCAGCCGAACACGAGCGCGCAGATCCGGCTCGCGGAAACCGCTCGATCTCCGCGGATCCGAGCGCGGAAAACGTCTGGTCGTCGCGACGATTGTTCCGTCGACGTTATTAATTCGTTACAGCCGCAGCAATTTGTCGGGACGCAGCCGATAACGGTGAACGAAGTTATCGCCGGGGCCACGGCCGCCGAAATAGGAGCAATTTGTTCCACGAAAGGGAAAACTGCTGGGTAACCAAGGGGTGGAGAGAGGAGGGGGCTGATATGGTTGCGACTCTATCACAGACTCTAACAATTTCAACATTCTGCCCGGCGGATTCGGATCGATGGGAACGAATGGTGGATTACGCTCGAATAACTTCGTCGGGGTGGGGGTAGTCAAAAATTGTCTGCAGCCCAAGCGCACGCTCCGAGCGTAATCGAACTCGTCGCCGTTCGAGGACCTATCGGAATGAGAAAAAAAAATATATATACCAGACCGTTCGAACAACTTTTTCGCGATCCGCGAACGTTCATCGCGACGATTCGGAGGAACGCGTGTGGCATACGAGGTGTACGAATGTTCTCGGAGTGTTCCAATGAAGTGAACCACGTATAGGGTGCGTGGATTTCTTGCTTGAGAGATTTCGACGTTCTTCCCGAATCAATTTACGTAAATATAAATGTTATTCCTGATTCTTAGAAGATATAGAATTGTACTCTTTTGTGACGTATGAATGGTATTCTACTGTGAAACTATAAATTTTCTGTTCTCTTCTGTGGCACATTTGGGGATGAGTTCTAATCGCTGCAAAGAAAATAGAACGGAAACAGTGACTCTGAGACGCCACTAAATATTTCCAATCTCAAATTATTTTGTACTCTATTCAATTTCTTTTTATGCATACTGTATTGAATATTCTTGGCAAAGGCACAGTTTCTACGATCACCGAGAAACTGGCCACACAGCGGCGACCTAGCGAAAATTTAATCCATCGAACGCATCGTACCGGTCGCGGCAACGAGTTCACTTTTTTTTTTCCTCTCCCATGTTTCCCGTCGACGGATCGCGTTGCAACGAACACACGGTGCTCGCGATTTCACGGAGTTAATTACGGCCGAATAAATGCTCTACAATCGGAACGGTACATTTCCAGCGTGTTTCAATTTCAGCCGGGAAGTCTCGCTCCGCTGCCATATGGCGCTCCAACGTGTCGTCCGACATCGTCCGGTAATATTTTTTTCTGCTGTGTCTCTCTCCATCTCTCCATCTCTCTCTCTCTCTTTCTGTCTCTGTTGTGCCGCTCTCTTCGACGAGCCTATGCAAACGACCGCCCAGAGCGTATTTCGACGTTGGGATTGTCGATCGGGTCCCTTGGCAACGATCGTGGGGGCCATCCGCAGAAAGTGTTAGCTGAAAGCTGGCCCCCGTTTCGCCCCCAGCAACCCAGAGACAGACAGCACTCTGTCTCTCCCGCGCCCCATCATAATCCGTCATTGATTTTCCTTTTACCACGATACCACGGTTTCACCGATACGCTCGGATTCAACCGACCGTTTCCCTTTCGACGCTCTAATTAATCCCATTGATCGTAATTATTCTCCTGTTCGACGACGGCCCGCTGCTCGCGCCAACGAGACCGACAATGAAAGCGACAGTGCGCTCGTCTCGCGGCGAGCCCAAGCGCGAATCGCTCGATGACGCCTGAAAGACTTTAAGCGGCTCGCCAAAACATGAAATTCATTCTACAGATTCGAGACTCCTGTTTGCTAAATCGATCAGTTCCACAAAATGTTATAGAAAGTGACGAACATTTTTAAGTTCTATATTAGAACGTGTGACAGACCGATTCGTAATTCCCAAACTGAAGATTTAACACATTCATGACGGCGTGTGCCACCGGTGGCTCAAACTCGAGTGTCCCATCGGACGGCGTGTACCTCCGGTGGCTCAAACTTGAATGTTAAATAATAGGAATTATTTCGGCGACGCCCCTTCGAGAGAAACATAAATTGCAGCACCGTCGTGAACGTGTTAAACGACAAGAGTGACCTCTATCCGATTTATTTTCGGAGACGAGAACGCGGGGTGCATCGAGTCGGAGATTCGTCCCTGGACCCAGCGCTCGCGAGTTGACTTTTTACGCGAGTGGTGGTGCACGGAATATACACGGGAGAGCCGGGTCGTCGGTGTACGTAGGTTAGGTCGGGCCTGGATTCGGGGTTGGTTTGGTTTTGGGGTGCGCGCCAGTCAGAGGGGGATGTTTCGAACTCACCCCCTTTATCTGTCTCCCTCTGGCGCGTTCCCCTACCGATTCCGCTCTGCCTCGCTCTGCTCCGTCCTGCCTCTCTCTGCTCATCTCGCTCCGGCACAGTCTCCCCTTTCTCTCCATCGCAGCGCGGTTCTTTCGGGCCCTCCACACCCCCGCGAGGATCAATACAAACCGGTGGTTATCGTGTCGATACGCTCTCTCTCTCTCCCTCTCCTCTCCCTCTCTCTCTCTAGTCTCGTCGAGCATCCCCGAAATGCTCTCGGGGCAGCAGCTCGGCTCCGCTCGGCCCGGTCCGGCTCCCCTTTTCGCACAAAGACAACAATCATATTCCGCGGGACGCCGTCGTTGCAACGGATAACGAGCAAGCGACCGAGCGAGCCACGAGGAAAAGTATGCCGGTTCGCAATTAGACGTAGTACTACGCGTCCGAATAGGGCTCACCCCTCTGGAAGAGGGAGCGACCGCGCTTGTTTCGAGAGAGAGAGAATGAGAGAGCTCTTTTTATCTTTTTTCTCCTTCCTCTCTGTGCGCCCTTCATGGCCCGTTTCGCGTTTTAAATATTTCGAGCTGACGCGCCACCGTCGACGACGACGACGGCTGCAACTCTCTCTCTCTCTCTTCCTCTCTCTCTCTCTCTCCTCTCTCTCTCTCTCTCTCTCTCTCCACACCCACGCTTTTTCTCTTCCTCTCTATTTCTCTCGGCATGTTGTTTCCTCTTCGAGCACTCTTTTGTCACGGCAGAATTGATGCGACGGTTTTCCTGGATTTCCCAATGTTTCTACCCGCTTTCTCTCCGATACGAGAGCGCCCGCCAACAGACCGATGCTTTCCCGAAGAGACACGCTAAACGGCCTAAGTGCCGAACACGTGTCACGCATCTGTCCAATGCTATTTCTGCGAACACGCCCACCAGGATTTTTCGGCGACATGCGCGGACACGTTCGTTTTAGAGTTTTCGGGTTTGTTTGTTAATGTGAACGCGGGACGAGAGGCTTTTTTAGCGCGAATTCCGCCGGAGATGTGAACAGAACAGATTGTCGTGCTGGTGAAGATTGAGTTTAAACAGTTCTCGGTGGTGGCATGCGATGCCTTCGGAAAGTGTTTGAACTGGGATCATTTTGAAAGTTCACTTCGAAACTCTAATTAACCCTCTACACTCGACTCCATCCGAGGTGCAGAATTTGAACATTTCAATTGATTCAGAATATTTTGAGTATATAAAGTCGACTGTTTTTATTGTTACCATATTCGATCGAACGTTCTAATTTAAACATAATTTCCAAAGACACCGTTAGTGCAAGTGGTTGAACAGTTTGAATATCATTCTATCCATTTCTATCCATTAAAAACCTTGAACTTCAATTTATCAATTTCACATATTCCTTGTATGTAATGACAAAGAACCTGTGCAGCGTAGACAGTCAGAGTTTTTGGACCGTTTCGACGGTAAAACCAAAGAGGAATATAGGATTCCGAGATCGTAAACACGAGCCTTAATCCAATTCTCCGTGGTGGCATGCGATGCCTTCGGAAAGTGTTTGAACTGGGATCATTTTGAAAGTTCACTTCAAAACTCTAATTAACCCTCTACACTCGACTCTATCCGAGGTGCAGAATTTGAACATTTCATTCGATTCAGAATATTTTGACTATATAAAGTCGACTGTTTTTATATGTCATGGATATTTGGTCCACTCAGGGTTTCAAATCCCGTTTCACACCTCTCACCTTTAACCAACACTCCCTAAGTCGACTGTTTTTATTGTTACCATATTCGAACGTTCTAATTTAAACATAATTTCCAAAGACACCGTTAGTGCAAGTGGTTGAGCAGTTTGAATATCATTCTATCTATTTCTATCCATTAAAAACCTTGAACTTCAATTTATCAATTTCACATATTCCTTGTAATGACAAAGAACCTGTGCAGCGTAGACAGTCAGAGTTTTTGGACCGTTTCGACGGTAAAACCAAAGAGGAATATAGGATTCCGAGATCGTAGACACGAGCCTTAATCCAGTTCTCGGTGGTGGCATGCGATGCCTTCGGAAAGTATTTGAACTGGGATCATTTTGAAAGTTCACTTCAAAACTCTAATTTTTTTTTTAATTTGGAAATCTCATATGAGATTTATTGCAACATAATGCTTAGTACAGAGTATTACATAACAAAGTACAGAGTATATAGTATAGTATAACAAAAATATTATAAGCAATAGAAAAATCAAAAATGCTTAAGCACGTAGGTTACATGAATTTAAAAAGGCTATTATATATAAACAAGCACTAATATTGGGTTCAGCTATTAAGCAACCTATGTCTCGAAACTCTAATTAACCCTCTACCCTCGACTCCATCCGAGTTGCAGAATTTGAACATTTCATTCGATTCAGAATATTTTGACTATATAAAATCGACTGTTTTTATTGTTACCATATTCGAACGTTCTAATTTAAACATAATTTCCAAAGACACCGTTAGTGCAAGTGGTTGAGCAGTTTGAATATCATTCTATCCATTTCTATCCATTAAAAACCTTGAACTTCAATTTATCAATTTCACATATTCCTTGTATGTAATGACAAAGAACCTGTGCAGCGTAGACAGTCAGAGTTTTTAGACCGTTTCGACGGTAGAACCAAAGAGGAATATAGGATACCGAGATCGTAAACGCGAGCCGTAATCCAGAGTCGCGAGTAGGCGCGAAGGACACGATAATCACCGTGAAAACTGCCAACGGCGAATCCACCGCGGGATTGTCTATTCGAGGAGTGGATCGTGGTACATAGTGTGGTGGGCAACGAAACGACCGCTGTGTTCAAGGTTCAGGGCATGATGGCTGCTGGGAGTCAGCCCGAATGGCTGGAACCCCATGCGCCACGACCACCCAATGCACCATTGTAGTACCGGGACACACGATTTCGACGATAGAACGTTGTTCGCACAACCGAGGCCGAGCCCCTCGGCCGTGTCCGTGGATATTAATCCTGTTATATGGCGGCAACCGGCAGACGTAGATTACGACCCCGGGTCGACGGTAACTCCATGGAATTAACGCTGCCTCGTCGGCCAGGCCCATCGGGCTCGTTCTTTCGCTCATGTCTCCCGTCGACGAGCAACTTCCCATCGTCCATGCTCAGCTTCAAAGATGTTCGAAATACCGCCACGCGTGAGCCATTTCCATAAAACGGAACAAATTGATCGGAAAAGGTATCAAAGTTATCCAAGTTTCCGATTCGGCAAAGCTGCCGATGAACTCACACCCCGTCATGAAAGAATCATCACAGATCCCAGGTTTGGTCTTCTTAATTTCATAGTCCTTGCAAGAGGGATCTTAATAATTGTAAAATGCGCCAATTAGAGACGCCATTGCAACGTACTTTGTGATTTAATAACAGTATTAGATAATTTGGCGAATTTTTTTCGATTAGAAATATAAAAGTATAAATATGTTTTTTTGAGAAATTTTTTTAGTAAACTTCTCTATTGAAGTACATATTTAACCCTTAGCACTCGAGTGGCGCCTCCGAGGCGCCACTAAAAATTACTGTACTATTATTTAAATAATTGTTTACACTATCAGATATGTCGGTATCTAACTAATTAGTACACATTTAAGTATTGTATGAGGTATTATATCAATTTCATATTTATCAAATTTAAAAAATCATAGAAAATGGAAATATTGTAGGTCAGAAGAAACGTTTAATTTTCGAGTTAAAATAGTTCCGAGTACAAAGGGTTAAATATCCTGTGTACGAAATCTAAATAAATGCCATATTGTCATTATTAGAAGGCAATGTATACCAACTGCGTTTAGTGCTCGGTAGTTCTAGTCTTAATAGAGCAGAGTGGCTCGAAAATAATCGTTCATAATATATTCAGATAGACAACTCAACGTGTTTTGATCAAAATACTAAATATAAATTGAAAGGGGTAGGTTCAATCTGGAAATCCTCGGCGGATTTGATGACGGAAAAAATTTCGACGTGCATCGCAACGTTCGGAACATTCCGGGGGACGATCGACGCGGTTCCACAAATATTTTCGATGGCCTGGAGCGAAGGAAACAAGCTGTATTTTCTTCGGAAGCCAAACTACACGGCCTGGCGGTTCGTTTATCCGGGGTTGATGCACCCTCGTTCGTTCGAACGCCGCTGGCGAGCGTCGACCGAACCGAAAGTGCTTCAGATGTCGCTAAACGAAGCAGAAAATCGAGCTTAAGGCGAAAGAAGCTGCCGACGTCCGAGGACCCGATAGCTTCCTCGTCCTGCTAGCTTCCGTGCTCGCTTTAACGCTTTTAACCCTTTTGTTAATAACCGGCCTTTATGTTTCTCCTAATAATTGTCTAGGTCCTGGCGGAACTGACGGGCAACCGGACAGGACCTTCGTTTGGTGCGGAACATTTATTACGATTTTAAGAACAAGCTTTTCTACCTATGTTACGACATTTTTGAAAAATGTTTTTAGTCGGAATTACGAAAAAATAGTAACGGTTGCTTTGTACAACATTTTTATGTGGGTTTGTAACGAAAATTTAAAATATTCTGAAACATTTCATCGCAATTAGTCAGTCCATTTACGTAGTTATATACGATATATGTTTCGTATTTTTATACAAAAGTTGAATAGTTCGAATCCAAAAGAGATTGCTCGACCCCGCATCCAAAGATACATTCTACTGCTATCGAGTAATCGATTCAGAACTCTTGAACTGCGAACGATAGACTACAGTTCGAATTCAAAAGAAATTGCCGGACTACGTCACGCGAGATGAATTCCACCATCATCGAAGAAGTTCTCGAGAATTGCCGAGTACAAATTACAGGCTCTCGCCTTGTAAGTGAAGTGTTTTAATTTAAAATTCGCGAGAATATATAACTCGCGGTGTTTTTTAAAGGATCTGGAGCTACAATGGACACGAGATCCCGGTATCGACCACGAAACCGTGGCAGCAGCTATTTCCATCGCAAAGGCGTGACCGAGGGCGGAACTTTCCTCGGAAAGTTTCGGGAACTCGCCGAGACTTAATCAAGCCTTTGGCGCTGGCGAGTTTTCCCCGTGAGGAAAAATTCTCCCGGTGAATTATTCCCCCGCGAAGTCGCAATTAGAGCGTCTCCCTCAGCGAGATTCGAGGGGGGAATTAATAATTCTCGGACTGTTCGATGTCCTAGATGCCTCTGGCTCGGACACGCGTTCATGGAATAGCGACGTCGCCGATTAAAAAATGCAATCAGCTCGCTTCTTCCTCCTCTTCTTCCTCTCTCCTTTCGAAGCTACTTCCGGCTCGTCGGAAACTCGGACTTCGTTAAGGCGTCGCGAAACTTTCCGTTCCGAATAATCGCGCGAAATAATTGAAACGAAATTCTTAATTTGCGCCGACGTTCTCTAGACTCTAGATCCTGAACTCCACAGCTTCGTGGACGTCGATAAAAAAAGAACCACGTTTTTCGAGCAGGAGTTTCGGTCCCGTTTGAGGCTAGCCACCGTGAATTCAATTCCGTCGACCTTCGAACTTTTCCCTACGAACTTCTCGATTCGAGGAGACTCGCGCGACCATTCTCGAAATTCGACAGAGCGAGTAGCCTCTTCCGACCTCTCGTCGAGTCCTCGCTTTCTCCTCTGTCCTCGGTGATAGGGTCCGAATAAAATTTCAATCCCGACCCCTCTCGAGCCGGGACAGCTTGTCGTCGGGTTCGACGTTGTTACGAAAATCTCCGATTCTCGACAGCCAGAATACGCCCAGTTTGCTGCCTCCGTGATGGACGGGTCGTCCGCGTAAACAGATTGGTCCTCTGCCCTCCTGGAATCCCGGGATATCCCGGTACGTCCTTTTTGCAAGTTTTTGTGGCATCTCTCGCAGAAGCCGAATCGCACAGCTTTAGAAGATGAAACGCGAAACTATAATCACAACCTTCTTTCATCTTTCATATTCTACACAGCGTTTGATCATTTGATCATTTAAATAACTTGAAAACGGTCCAACAATTGTCATACATTGTTTCGTCCGAACTATAAACACGCAAAAGTATCGTCTGACTATTACCACATTGTATTTACCGCGTCCTAAACGGTTCATTTTCTAAAACACCAACATTTTTATATGATCGACGGCTCACGTGCAGACAAACAGCACCCCTATTGATTTTCAGCTCAATAAAGTTATTTTTGCAGTGACAACAACCCGCGTTCGCATTAGTTCGCACAATACTGTAGTCTTTTGTCCGAAGAACAATGGCTACTCTTCTCCGTGAAACGTTCTACACATAACAAATTGCTACATCCGCCACTTTGTATTTTTGTTTGTATTTACATCTCTAACGTTATGGGAAAACCGCAGTTGTCAGCGTTATGCAAGTCCTGCTACAATTTCTATACAACGTTGTATAACAACCGCGTCATGCGAGGGTTACCCATTGTCGAAGACACGTGACGCTGTATGGAAACATTCGACGAAATAGTTGGCGCTCGTCAGAGACACGCCATCCAACTATTAACAGTTTCCTGTTATAATTATAATATAAACTTTTTGTGGACACCTCATAAGTTCTCTTCAATTCATTTTATTGTGCTACTTCATTTTACTTTATTCTATCATCTCAATTCATGCAATCGTTGCATTTTCTAGAAATCAACGCACCAGATTTTTATACGACGTGCATTTTCAAGGTCACAGGACCAGATATGAATAAACTATAGCAATAATAATGTACTCTCACGTCCAGGTGATTACTCGAAGGACGACAGCAGCGAAAGCTGGCGTGAAATTCGAAGGGGGCGCGTAAACGCGAGCACGATCGAGCGGTTCCGGAGTTCGCGCGGCGCTGGGTCCTCGTGTAATTATCCCGTCGGTAATTATGATCGTTGCCTCGCGTCCCGAGCCGGCCATATGGAGTTCCTCGCGGTGCCGCGAGCCGTTTAATTGTTTCCGCTTTTCCTCTTTATCCAACCACCTCGAATCGGAAGCGGCGACCATGCTTGATTACTATTACTTCTTTTTTCACGGTGAAACCGAACGTCACTCGTACTCAATATTCCAATAATAATGTTTCGAGTATCTACACGTGCGTTGATTATAATGGACAACACTTCTAACATCGCTTGCGATCGAATCTGTTTCACAATTATTTTCGGAATCATTGAAGCCCTATCAGGTACATATAATAATTTTCTTCTTTGTCCGAATTCATCAACCCCAAAAATCTCCGCAAAGAGATAAAATTAGATTTAATTTAATTAATTAGATGAAATTTAATTAATGAAAGCGAAACCAGAAAATTCAAATTTATTAAAAACTCTCAACAAGCTTCGTTTATTCGTATCACAGTAAAAACGAATCTCTCTGAAGGGGTTAAAAAATTAGTGTCACCCATATGTGACCGATTAGGTAGTTACAAAACTGATGGTCAGTGTTTTTGTGTACAAACAGTTTTATGTACAACAGGTAAGGTAGAATGAAAATTTGGTCCAACAGATTGCTCATACTATTTAGGACCGCGGTGGCATTATTCCCGAGTGATTAAAATTATTGAAAGCCATCACGGGGTCAGGCAACCATGCATTTGACAATTGTGCACGCTGATCGCAGAGATGTAAGCACCGGCTCGGGATGCACCGACTGTATCACGGATAGAAAGCGAGACAGAGATTCGGTGGATGGAGTCCGGGCCAATTAATCGGTCCCCGGTATCAATTTATCGGTAAACCGCGAGTCCTGTTTCCGCGTGGATGATCCCTTTTCGCAGTCGCGAAATCCTTTGGCAATGCACTGTTCACGAACTGGCGAGCTGGCCCCGACAAAGGGTTTCGGCCCTCGAAGGGTAGCCAGCCGGAGGGCAGAGTGTGGGGATCGCGAAATAGGTTCAATCTATGCATCTCTATGGGGTAAGGCCGGTATCGTCGACGGGAATCGTTGTTGGTAGCCGGTGACGTCACGCGCTGTCAGCTCTGGTAACCAGACCAGCTGTTTTAGACATCTGTGCACCACCTACGGCTGTGCAGCGTGCAAAAGTTTCCTTCAACCGGCTGCAACCGGCGGAGCTTTACAGTTATTATTTTTTTTTTCACATGGACTCGAGGAAAGTTCGCCGTAACACCTGACTGTTTCTCTAGCTCGCATAGGTGTCATCAATTATCCTAAATGCAGTTGCAAGGTGGACAAAGAGACTATGAACCATGCTTTATGACAATGTAATTTGTATAAGAAAGCTTCGTAAAAATGCCAATGTTTTAATTGTATATCATCAACTTAGAAATGTAAAATAATTTGTTGTTATATAGATACTGGGTTAATTTTTCTTTTTTTATTTAAGCTCTTTAGGCCCTTAAAAGGCCCATTTCGCTTTACAATTTATCTTTTACAATGTTGCAATTTGATATTACAATGATACATATAATTAAATAAACAGATTACAATCTGTGAAGTATTGATCAATACAAATACACGCCTTAATATTAGGTTTAGCTATAAACATCTCAATACTTAAGGGTAGTTGGTAACCCATTTTACGTAGAGAATCTAAAAGTTTGTGCCTTTGAATGTTATACTTTTCACACTGCCAGATCACATGGTTTAGAGTTTCATCACTTTGATCACAGCTACACCCACCGTCGGAAATTATGCCTACTCGTGCCAATGAAGCGGCCATACTTGGTTAATTGTGATGTTAAATGTAGATTAAGTAGTTATAAAGTAAATCACAATTTATATTTGAAGTTGTGTCACTTTTCATATGAACGAACGATACGAGTTGGTGTTGTTGACAACATGAGAATCTAGGGAAAGTAAATTTGTGCGTACTCACACGAATCGAGAGCACAGAGCGGCAGGCTGAAATGGCCAGATTAAGCAGACACGCGACTTTAAAATCGGAGAATAAAAACCGCAATTATTTTTTTGCACCAGTGCTGCGACGAGGAAGCATCGTATCGAACGAATCCGTTCAACTAGGATACCGTAACAATTTTTCCGATGCAGCCAAGCCGATTTCGCCGGTGGTTTTGTCGCGATTGTTATCCAGCAGCGACGGCTGTTCCGATCGAGATCCGCGAACAGCGGGAAGACAAAGCGCGAGAGCCGTGGGAGGCAGAGAGGACGAGGATCGACGGAACTTTTTAAATTTACACGGGTTCCCGGATCCTCTTTCGGCTGTTTGGATTCACCGGTCTCGTTCGCTGCTGGAATACCGGCGAAATTATTATACGCCCGGATGAAAAGTCGAGTCACGTACTTACGAACAAAGGCTCGTGAGGCGAATATCGTGGGCCGGCTTACCTGGAACAAAAGAAGGGAAACGTTTCTTTAATTGCTTGGTCGTCGGGGGCCTCGCAACGAGCATCGATACATCTCTCGAGCATCAAATCGCGCGTATATCGTCGAGTGCTCGATGATGGAATCGACGACGAGCTACGGCCGAGAGAGAGAGAGAGAGAGAGAGAAAGAGAGAGAGAGAAGTCTCGAGTGCAATCGTACACGATCGAGTGATCGAGACTCGGATCGAGTCCCGACTTTTGCCACGACTCGATTCCGCTTGACGGTTTCCACGCGTTGACTTCTTTCAAGCCGAGCGAACATATGCGAGCCACGTTAACCGGAACACGTGCGTTCAGCTCTGCGGTTTCACGTTCGACGTTTTTGTCGAGCAACGACGACGCGTGTTCTGTTCTGCTGGACACACGGGATCGGGTTCCCTGGGAATCGCTCGAAAAACCGATCGACGTCGCGGTATCGCGTCCGCGATCCGACCCGTCCCTTTAAACGACGCTACTCCGGTTACAAACAAACAAAATTCGAGAATTAATCCAAAGCCTGTGTAACCGGTGCGAATCCCCGATGCGAAACGACTGTTTTTCGGAAACAGCTATTTCTGAGGCTTGACATTTTGGAGCAGGTGACATCGTCCTGGAAATATGCTGCGCACAGTTTTCGGCGATTCGACCAGGATTGGTCAAACTCTAACCATTCACCTGTCCTTGTATTGTTTCTATGGAGCTCGGGCGTTTCGTTCGCTATCCTGCTTTTTAAATTGCAGTGAGAAGAGATATTTTTCTCGTCGTTGTTTTGCTACACAATATACGTATGGCCATTTTGTACGGTTGCCTAAAATTTACAATTGAACTATTGTTGTAGCGAAAGTCGGAATCGCAAGAACAAGAAACGTTTCATTACTCAATCAGAGATTCTAGTAGAAATGATACAGAACGTAAATAAAAATTCAGTCTCAATAGACTGCGGATTTATATAATCATATTATTATCAAAGTCATACTAATAATATTTTTATTACAGTGACATTCTACATAGAAAATTATGATAAAAGATTAAGTTACCGTGGGACAATAAATTGCAAGGGTTTAACATCGAAATCTAGCCAACGAATCGAATCAGTAAAATTACGAGAAAATTATATTTTATACAGGGCTAAACTGCAGTATATTTGCATACACTTTTAAATAGTGTAATTTATAGTGACCCGAAGGGTGAAAGGGATCGTCGCAAGAGAAGAGCCACGGAAGGAGCCGGGAAGAAAGCGGTCACTGTAGGACAATAGTTCGTTACGGAGAGATCCAATGAAAACGGGGAAGAGAGACGGAAGGGAGGGAGAGGCTCTTTTTCGCGATCGCCGCCATCTTGGGAACGTTCTCCCTCGACGGTCGCGGACAAGGGCGTGGGCGTGCAAACCCGGGGAATTTAATACTCGCGAAATGTCAAACGTCGAAGACTAAAATGTCGTCGGGAACGGCCGCGAACGTGCCGTGCCAATTTTTTCCCGCTAAGCTGCTCCCGGCCGCCGTTTTATGGACCCGCCGCGCTTTCCTTTTGCGAATTTGCGTGGTCGAAACGATCTTGAGCGAAACACCGCGCGACTCTTTATTGCTGCTGTCCCGGGGGAGAATTTTTCGCGAAAATGCACCGCGACGGACTGCATTCTCGTTGGATGCTGCCAGTACACGACAATACAATCGTTGATCTTTGCACAAAATGTACGAAGTTGTTTCCAAGAAACAGAAATTAAATAAACTAATAACTAGACTGCGGATCTTTATGCATTTATGAAAAAATTAGTTGGGTAAACAGTAATAGATTAGAAACATTCGAGACTATTATAATTTTTAATGTAACAAAGCCATTAAAAGATAAAATCAATTTTTATTTTATTCCTGCTTTCCACAATCAATGCAGAATATTTTTATATTATTCCTGCTTTCCACAATCAATGCAGAATATTTTTATATTATATGCATTATTATCATATTTATATGCATTTCTGAAAAAATTAGTTGGGTAAACAGTAATAGATTAGAAACATTCAAGAATATTATAATTTTTAATGTACCAAAGCCATTAAGAGATAAAATCAATTTTTATATTATTCCTGCTGTCCACAATCAATGCAGAATATTTTTATATTCTTGAGAGATAAAATCAATTTTTATTTTATTCCTGCTTTCCACAATCAATGCAGAATGTTTTTATATTGCATAAAGATTCCCAGTCTACTAATAAATAATTCATACAAGTAAATTCCTCGTAAATACGTATCAATGATTACGATAATCGTACATTTAGAAATTTGTAAATGCAGTGATAAATCGTTTGAACACGAGTGTCCACAGTTTTAGATTTCACCAATTAATTTCTGTCACGAATGCACAAAATCTCCCGAAATTATGACACCGTACCTCGCAATTTCGCAATCTGCCAGAAGTATATTGCGCAAGCGACACGAGAAAGAAAAGAGAAATGACCGCAGGCCGTTTTACGAAGTGTCGCAACCCGAGAGGACCACGTCGATTCAAAAATGATCGACGGCTCCGAAGATCGAGGCCGACAATTTCGTCGGACAGGTATCTCTGCATTAGCCTAACTGTCCGACGAATTCGTCACGGCGACTCGTATTGTGTCATTAATAGACGCTGACCGCATTATGAAAAAAGTTTCGTTCGATTTTAACGGAGTTTGCGTTTTATTCAATGCAATCAGCTCGAGGAACATAATGCGGTGACGGCGGTGACGTCGACCGCAAAACCCCCATAAAATAACAATATTTCAATCAACCCGTCGGTTACTCGAACATGGGGAAATGGGAGAAAGGTACGAAAAAATATACGATTCTGCGAAAGCGATGAAACAAAATTCCGATAAAAATGTCCTTTGGCCACAGATAGTCGGCGCGGCGGCGGGCCGATGAAACGTTATATTGCAGCAGTGAAGCGCAAATTTGAAAAATTCAAACGAGGGCAGCAAAGGGGCCTACTCTGGATACAACATACTAGAATACTTGGATACTCGACTAAAGAAATCTATCGAATTAATTCTCTCGAAGGCTTAATTCCAGCAATTGTAAAATCAAAGATCTTGAACCGGTCATTGGTAGGTTTAACGCTAAGATAAAATTGTTTACGTCTTTCAGGACTGGTAGAACTGTGCATGTATTTAGTACCTGTAAAAACTGATTTCTCTAAACCCCCGTGGAAGAATAGATCCGATCGAGCAGTCGATTCCACCGAAAAGACACGCGTTTCCCGTGGTACGTAATGGAGTATTTTTAACGATGATCGACGGCAATTACAAGAGAAACGAAGGTGTTAGATCCTGGCCAGTTCCAGGCATTGTTGGCTCGACGAAAGAGAAGGTGGAACGCGTGAATGGATTTCCACGGCTAGCAGGGCTGTGCGCCAACATCTTCCATTAACCCGGGAGTAGCCGCATGTTGGTCTTTTTTGACCGACAATTTCGTATATATTGAAATATAATCCAAGTTTTCGACTGTTGATTTTTACCGTCGAGCTATTCTCTTTTGAAGGGGGTCTCGACTTGTTTATCTTACGGGGCGATATTTGGTGCAGTTGTTTAGATTTTAAAACAGTATCGCTACGCGTCGGTCTATACGACCATAGCGCGCCTGCTAACATCGTCAGTCTGATTTCGTCTGTCGAGTTTGACGCATACTGTCTGGCAATGATGTCTAACTTCGAATGTTTTGAAGAAATTTAAAACGAGGTCTGTGATTCGACAGAAGATTCTGATTATATAGTAGAATCCGATCAAAATATTGATCATAATAAATACACAATATTAGCAAACAATCAAATAATGAACGAGGATCAGTACATCCTGGAAGATGTTATTTTTGCTCTACTAAAAAAAATAGAAAAACGGGATAACAATGTTCCAATTGTAACACATTCATTTGTAATGAACATACAGTATACTTTTGTCACGAGTGTTGTAATTATGTGAGCGAATCTAAATCATCAGGCGACGAGTAATTATTACTTTTTTATTTCGACAGTTAATTTTATTCATTTATTTTTTAAAATTTTATATTATATGGTTACTTAATATTTTATTCAATTTATCTATTTCATATTTTAGTTATTTCGTTACCATGTAACCATTTTTTAAATATTTTTATTTTATTATATAAATGTAAAACAATTCTGAAATAAATAAAATACAATATTACACATTATTTATACTATATTAGTCATTTTATTAAATTGTTTATCATTATATTAGCATCGGTCGAAATGACCGACGCGCGCCTACTAATGTAATGCTGGTGGCGCGCCCACTCCCGGGTTAAGACAATCCGAAGGGATCGTCTGGAAGCGTGAATGAGCTTGGACAAACGACGGGGAAGATAAAATCCCTAGCGAAAAGCTCAGGGGGGGTAAGACAACGCGTCGACGATTGTCAACGACACGCATCGACGCGAGTCAGGTGGCGCAAGGTGGCAGGAGGATGACGAAAGGCCAAGTAACCGTTTATTACTTATTAGCTGGCGACTTATTAGCGGCGAGCATTGTTCGACACGCGTATCCATTTCGAGACAAATGCCAAGGTGAGTGGCGAGCGCGATTACGATTGTTGCAACCTCTCCTCGGCCGTAATTAATACGCGAGCGTGTTGTGTCCGTTGAGCGGAGCCGAGCTGCTCGTTTCGGAGAGAGGCGTGTGCGCGGACGTCGTCGTCGGAAATTAACTTCCTAATTAACGAGCCCGACGCCGTTCAAGCCCGACGAAGACGCAGCCCCCCGGTCGGCGTCCCGCCGTAATTAGAAAGTAACGATCGTAAATTTTTTAATTGTCACCGCGCGAACGGATTTAATCGGCCGATTCGCGCGTCCGATTTGAGAGCTTCGAAAATTCCCTGCAGAAATCGCGTGCTTCAGGGTTACTGGATTATCTCAAACCCTTTGAGTCTGATGTAGTTCCTCTCTCCCGCCGCCGCACAGTGGTCTAGGAGTCAGTTCTAGCGCGAATAAATTAAAAATATCAACTAACGTAAATCTGTTAAAATTTATGCTTGTATGATAGTTTGATATGTATACTACATTAACAAAAGCATAATTAGTAAATCACATCACAAAATTTGCACGCATTTGCACGCGTTGCGAAGTATTTCATTTGAAAGCTTACTTCATCTTCATTAACGGCAAAAAAAATCTTGACCCCCCGCAACCCCCTTATCATTTTATTTTAATATTTTAGTAAACGTATCTACGATCACCCGCTTAGAGTTGTTCGAAGAATGGTTCAAATTGAAGAATTTGAAACGAAAGGATTGCGTTAGTAGATTACTAGAGGCTATTTTTACCGAAAGGGATGTGAGCGGACACAATATTGAAGGAATTTTAGAAAAAAAGAATTTTAATTAAATTTTTTTTTTAATTTTTTATGTTTTATTTACTTTACTCAAATATTTGAAAGTAATTTTTACACAAAATGCTAATTTTTTCCTCGCACAATAATTTATTCGCGCTAGAACTGACTTCCAGACCACTGTGCGCCGTTGGATTTTAAAACATTTATTACCGTGCACTTATATTTAATAGCGCGGTAATTGTTTCGAATTGAACAAAAGATTGACGCGCAAATATTTCAACACGATGACGGTGACTTAATGGCCGCTCGAAAGTTAGACGTTAACCGCTGGAAGCTTCATTATGAATTTTTTAATAGCGTTGGCCAGTTAATTCGTCGAGTAGACAGAGGTTCGGCGCGACCTGGTGGGAAAGGAAATTGTTAACGATCGTTGCTGATGTCTTCTACGATTGCGACAGATTTTTCAGAATAAAATGAGAATTCTTGAGTTTCCTCAGCGAGCTGTTCCACTTGATAAAATCAATTTTTACGAGAAATAAGAATGGGTTTGCGTTACGGATGGCTCGTCGTACTCGCCGGCAAAGTTCCACGATATCCCGAATTTCCTCGCGCGTGCGAAACACAATGAGGCAGCAGAAAGACAATGGGGTTGTTTTAATCCGTGACATCCGGGGGATCGGATCGATCGTTGGGATATCAAAAGGATCCGTGTGGGATAATGAAAAGCGGGGGTTGAAGAGATATTGCACCCCCAGCGAGGAAGACGCGACTCACATATTTGTTCCCGTTGCAATCGAAGGTTTCCCTACCAGCGATAAAAATAACTGATGGAATTTATTAAATATATATCGTGGAATTTTACAATACCGCGTATACAATGTAAAAATGTAAACTGTTGGGTACAACTTTATGACTAAAGAACAATATGAATGGAGACTTTCTAAGTAGCGACGTGTCAGGCTCGATGGTTTACTTGCGACTGACTTCGGTCCTCGCTATTTCCTTGCTACAAGGGTTGCCTATACCTAAGGACAGTAAACTGCCCCTTAAACCTACAGTTCCTCGAAGTGGCAATCATTGCACACCAACAATAACCAATTTGATGAAACAGTAGCATCACGACAGAACTCCTGCCGAAAACTTCCTGCGTCCTTTCCAATAATGATCCCGTTCGAAATTTGGCGGGGCGCAAAGTTGAACAAAAAATCCCGAGCCGTCCGAAAGTGAAAACGAAAAACAAAGCGCCTGGGGAAATTTAATAGTCGCCGTTGGATGGGAACGGTGTGAATTTTATTCGTCGACGCAGTACCCGCGACTGGTGAAACGCGGCAATTAATAATCGTCATTATTTATCCGTCAATATTTGATCTACTTAATTAATGTTTGCCGGGGCGACGTCTCGCGCGCAAACAACGATGCAATGAACGGGATGCAGCAGCGATTCGCGCACTCTCGCTTCTCTGCGGCTAGATTTTATGCGTTACCGATTTTAAACGAACAGCCACGGATTTCATTGCACTCGCAGCTTCGTCGGAATTAAAGGGAAACGGCGATTAAAGGGCCTGGACGATGGAATTTTCGCCGTTCCACAGAGAGTCCGTCCGCGTCGAGAATTAAATATCGGCAGCAATTATCTCGAGATGAAGCGATCGAAAATGGTGGTACAAACGAGACCGCTTGTTGCATGTTTACGAAAAAGTTACTTAAAATCTCGAAAACAGATCCACTTCAAAGCAAAAACAACTTACACCACTTTTGCGTTAAACGGCCCGTGTGACGATCGTTTCGAAAGCAGTTCAATCATTTCCTCGAGCTTCCCAACCGGAATAGAATTTTCGAAATGCGCTACTAAATGAAGTCTGTTACGTTACAGAGTCTCTTTTTTCGCAAGGAGGTGCTCCAGTTTGAAGAAACACGAAGTCTCGCGTTCCCTCGTCAACCCAATGACCGCAAACACTCCGGTCCATTTAATATGATAATCGACGATGCGCGAACGCGAGATCCAGAGAGGATCGCCCTGTCCGGAGAACATGGAAACCGGTTCTCCATCCTTGGGACGAGTCGCGGCCAACGCTGAATCGAAACAGAACAAGAAAACAGACGGCCGGGCAGATTTGTCGCCGGAAAATTACCCGGTGCACCGTGCTCAA
Source organism: Lasioglossum morio (assembly GCA_916610235.2). Classification (NCBI taxonomy): domain Eukaryota; kingdom Metazoa; phylum Arthropoda; class Insecta; order Hymenoptera; family Halictidae; genus Lasioglossum; species Lasioglossum morio. Next base: position 4,728,147 of record OU744323.1, read on the forward strand.
GGACGCATCGGCATCTTGCACTTCGACTTTCCTGGTGTCGCAGAATTTAATTCGTACATCTCCCGAATTAAATCCGAAACACTGTATTATAAAATATTAAACTAGCTAGCGTATCTACACGGAGCAACGAATCGTGTTTTTCGTCTTCTTGTTTTACACGGATTTGTTCATGTAGCTCAAAAAAGAGGTTCTCCAGATGCCTCTCAATTTCCCCGAAGGTGCTCAACAATTTCCGAGATAATCGAGCGTATGCACCAGCATCGGCTCCGTTGTGTTCATACACGCATGGGGCAGTTGGGCCGAGAGGTCTTACGCGAGAGTTATCCAGGCTGAAATCAGTTAAGCGGTTGAGTTCCAGCGGCCGTAAAGGGAATCCAGATATATTCGTCTCGTCCATTATCATAAGCCGCGTAACTGCGAATAAGAGTCGCCGAGATAACGAGTCATGCTCTGCAGTCCAACGGTTCCGTTGAATTTTCAAAATCGGGAGCACCTGGAGAACCACATGGTTAGATCGACAAAGAGAAAGAGAGAAGAGGAAGGAAACTTCTCTCGCATGGTTTACCGGCGCGATTAGACGCGCCGAGACGCGACAAAATAGGCAATAAACGTTCCCGACGAACGACTATCAAACTAACGAGCGCATCATACTCGACGAGCGCGGCCGGTTGATAAGATTCGTGCTGTTCCCGGAGCAATTACAATGTCTAGGAAAAAGCAAAGGGTCCGACGACGACGATGCCTCGCGTGTCTTCAAAGCGGAGCCGCGGAAAACGATCGCCTAATAAACTCATCCGTTGGAGTACGCGCAGAGCTTCACGGCTTCGTCGAGAGAGAGTTCGCCGAGCCTGCGGGCTTAGCAGACAGTTTCCTGACAGCGAACGAGCACCGAAAGGGTTACAAAGAGCTCGGGAAACGCGTCAGTTCCGTTGCAGGCGACGCTTAAGCCGGAACGAAGCGTGGCAGACGTCGGATTACCGGTAATACCCGGATACCTCGGGATTTCCAAACAGAGGCGGCCGCGCGAACGTATGCGAAATTTTCCGAATCCGGGCTCGTTCCTGCATAGATCTCGTTATCGAGGTATGCGCCGGATCGAACGGATTAGCCGCAACGTTTCGTTCTTGTGGACAATCGGCCGCAACGCGGATTACAAATCGCCGGGATTCCTGAGCGAACGGAAATCAGCCCTCTGCGTTGCCACGAGTTGCCATTCTTCGATCGTTCTCCGTGATTTCTGGCCTGTCGCGATGCGGCGATTGGTTTAGCTATTTCGAATAATCGTCGATTCGACCTGGGATCTTCGTTTTTAATGCTGGAACTGCCCTAAACGAGACTGATGCACTTTATCATAATAAGAGGACTTATTCCGATTTTTATGGCAACTTCAGTTTTGTTGAAGTATGTAATAAATTCATACTATGTATGTAGATGGTGACCTGCGCGGTTGGACAGTTCTGTGCGCAAATGAAAGTTAAATGTAAAAGTATAATGTTAAAATTAAATTAAATTAAATGTATAATAAGTGTTATCACAAGTTATCTTGTTCAAGCCATCCTTTGCCTACATATAAATTAATAAGTTTCTTTTTAATTTCAACGTATTTTACAATTTTCTCGTGTAACTCAAATGAAGAAGTGTACTGATCAATTTCTCAAGAAAATATTTCTCATCGCGAATTGTAAAAGAATAAAATCTGAGATCCGTCTATTTTCTAATTTTCGTACGATGTCTGACAGTCAGTAATAAATTTCGCAACATCTTCGGTATACAGACATCATTCTCGAAGGTCTTAATTTCTCAAGACGTTCGAATTCTACAAATTTCGAGAAGAATTCTACGTGGCTCCATGGGATTGAACGTGGAGCGGTGGAGACGGTGGATCTCGTCGCTCGAGTTTGAATGATAATCGGACGGGCTCGATTGATTTATGAATACAGGAATGGCCGGTGCTTGCTAGACGAGATTAATCTTCATTACATGACATTATCCCGTCTGGCTGTGCCGTTCGAGAGGGGCCGGAGAGTGCGCTTCGCGGTAGGTACGCTCGTCGATGACGAAGAAGGTCCACCGACCTTTCTCCGCTTTCGGTGAAACCTCCCACGTGTGGCTATTTTTCCATTTTCAGCTCGAGCACGATTCGTTGCATCTCTGCGACAGGAAGCTTCCTCTCTCTCTCTCTTTCCCTCTGCTACGTTTTCCAGGGGATCGAAACTCCAGCAATTTCCTTCTCACCGTCAACCGAACCGTGAATTTCCCAGCTCGAAGAAACTAATTCCGCGCGCAAGCGGCTCGATTCCGCGCTCGAATCTCGAGGCTTCCTCGCCGGGAATTCGTCGGGAAATTCCCGGAGCTCGCGAATGAAGATCGTATCGAGTTTTTCCTGGCACCTGTGCGCGTCTCGCGTGTCTCGGTGTGTCGGGGGAAAGGCGATCTTGGAGAAAAGAGAGCCGAGAAAGAGAGAGAGAGAGAGAGAGAGAGAGAGAGAGAGAGAGAGAGAGAGAGAGAGAGAGAGAGAGAGAGAGAGAGAGAGGACGACCCCCGGAAAGAGAGGAAAGACTCCGTGGCTCGGTTCGAGGCCGGAGATTTGAATTTTAAAGCCCCGAGACGTGCTTTTTATGGGCCAACTTTGCCGAGCTCTCGAGGATTTTTATTCCGCCAAGTGTCATAATAATGGCGGAAGAGCCGCTCTCTCGCTCGATAATGAAACCCTGCTCATGCACGCGCGCACACCCCCTGTGCCCCGACGCCACCGCGAACACGGACTGTTACATCTGTAGAGAATCGATATACGAGCCCTGTGAATGAACGCAGACCAACCTTTTCTCCCTTCCCATGTATCCAGATTCACCAGCGAACAATCTTTACTTCAGTTTATACACGCGTCATTAATGTTATCTTTGTGAAGCGTCTGCATTCTTGTCTTTAAAACATCGTCCATTCCTTTGCAACTGAGATTGTTAGGATTGATTGGTTCACTGGTGTCTCGTGTTAAAATCAAATTGTATATTGTTGACACTGTCCGTTACAAACCTGCTCTTATCAATTATTATCGTCATTGCCTTAATCTCTTCCGCTGGGAATTGTTCTGCGAACAGTTGTAACCCAATCTCTCAAGTATACGTTCATATCGTATACAGTGATATGTAGCTGTAACTATCGTATGTATACATTGCAATCGGATCTCTCAAGTATTCATCCATTTTGTATACAATGATACACAGCCGTTTCTATCGTATAATCTATACTATACTTCCTTCGTGTCTCGCAAAAATTCTACAGATATATGCTTTATAAAGAATCGCTCCACTACGATTTGTATATTTCCATTTAATTCCATAATGTTGCATTATTTGACTTCGCAGGGGATGCAATCTCTCGAAACTTATTCCAGTACGAATAAAATTAACCCTTAGCACTCGAGTGGCGCTTCTGAGGCGCCACTAAAAATTGCTGTACTGTTATTTAAATAATTGTTTACACTATCAGATGTGTCAGTATCTAACCAATTACTACACATTTAAGTATTGTATGAGGTATTATATCAATTTCATATTTATCAAATTTAAAAAATCATAGATAATGGAAATATTCTAGGTCAGAAGAAACGTTTAATTGTCGAAATAAAATAGCTCCGAGTGCAAAGGGTTGAATATGTTGGGGTCTAACCAACTATTACACATTTCAATATTGTATAAGGTATTCTATTAATTTCACATCCACAAAATAAAAGAAATCATATAGCATGGAATTATTATACTAGATAGGAAGACATGTTTAATTCTCGAAATAAAATAGCTCGGAGTGCAAAGGGTTAAAAATTCTCCTGGACAGAATAGATCCAAAATTTGCATAAAAACATTCACGGTCGAACAATAAAGCACGATCCAGAGTCCTCGATTCCGTGGCCTAGGTCCAGAAGCTTTCGAGTGCGCCTTAAACGCGATTCCGTGGCTGAGAACGGATGCTAGTCAGCCTTCGGTCGTCCGCGATATGATCACCTGTTCGTGAAGTATGCGATTTGGGTAGCTCGTTAGCGTGTCTGTGCGGCGTGTGCCGAAAAACGCGTGGCCACGTAAACGAGCGATTCCTATTCCAGCCGGTAGACGGTTGGAGAGGTAATCTACGATCGACGGGGTCGACAAACTGTGCCAAACCGAGTAACGAGGGAACATCATCGGCATACGCGGAGATAATTATCTGTCTTGGAAAGTTTTCTTTTTCTGGCCGGTCGGTATTATTCGAAAGCTGGGTATGTATGTACTGTGCCCGGACACTGTCATCCTTGGCAGCCAGGACGAGGAGCAGGCTCTTCCGAGGTTTCTCTTTTGCTTGAACGGCGCATGCTGAAGATGTCCCAGATCCTGGCTGCCCTTCGACCTCCACCTACAGCTGATACACACGACGGAGTCACGGAGATGTCCGACCAAGATGTCGTTTATGTTTTGCGCGTGGTCTGTGTCCAGAATCGTGCGGGACGATTCCACAGAGATTGTGAATTTTTTAGTAAGAGTTCGTATCGAAACTGTGACTCTATCTGGTTGCTATGGATCGCGGAAGAGAGGGCGATTAAAATAAATTTTGTATTGTGAGGGTCACCGATGTGTATCTGTGACTTTTGAAGTAGAGCACACACCCTTAACCCTTTGCACTCGGTGCTATTTTTACTTGAAAATTAAACTTTTTTATCGACCTGAAATTGTTGGTGTGCAACGATTGCTACTTTAAAACTGTAGGTTTAAGGGGTGGTTTACAATCCTTAAGTATATTAATAAAGAAAATATTCTTACTGTATTTTAGTCATAAAATTACGTGTATTCAACTATCTGTATGTTAAACACTGTACATGTGGTATTGTAGGATTCCATTATATACTTTAATAAAGTCTAACAGGAATAATTTCATTCTATATTAATATTTTTCTTTGTATGAATAGGAAAACTGATATAACAGATAACTGATATATACAACATATTAAATAAATATTTTCTTTTATCTCGATCGCCAATTTTAAATAGAAATTGTAGTTTCGGCGCACAGTTTCAATCCTATGTTACTATTTTCCTAAGCAGTTTTACAAATTAATAATTCGACGTTTCGGTCTAGGTTAAGACCATCTTCAAGAATATAATTGCGTCTGTAAAAATTAATATGAGAATATATATTTCCGTGTTGAAAAGCAAAAAGAGAACAAACGAGAAAAATACAGAACAAAGAAACCAATGGTTTGTTGGTGCAACATATTTAATAATGTAAACAGTATTTTAAATAATACAGCAGTATTTTAAATACAGCTATTTTTGATGGTGACTCTGAGTCGGACAGAAACAATTGTACGATTTAACCTAAAATTCTGAAATCGACTTTGTCCCGACTTTCCGGGCCAAATGTGCCACTGTGCTATGTAGGGTAACCGATAGCAGCTAGATGGAGATACGAAACAGACGGTGTAAAAACAAGGGTTTGTAGGGAAGAGGAGCCACGATGTGGTAACAGTTAGCGAGACCAACGCGAAGAGGGGACCACCTCGAAGACGGCAAGTGTCGTACGGCTTCCACCGTCGCTGTTCCCAGCGTCTTACGAAACACAAAGACGGAGAGCAACACGGAACATCTCCAAAACTGCTGAAGAATAATTTCGTGTTACCGGGTACACGAGGATTCGGGAGCGATATCCGGAGATAAGCGGTTCGGAGAGCGTTTAAATAATTCATACGACATCGCAGACACGTCGGCCGGAGGCAACGCTCTCGCCAGCTCGCGGCGGAATAGAAGCAAATGCCTTTAACTGGCCCGTATAACGAAGTTATTGACCGAGCTGACCTCGGGATTGCCGGTCATCCGTTTCATATTTCTTTCATGGCTGGCTTGGCCGTAGAAGCTGGCCGCTGGCTCGTCCAATGGCTCCTTCCAACGGCTCCCGGAAAAATCGAGCTCTCTCGGAAAGAGAGTTCGTCCAGCGAAAGTTCGCAAACGTTGCCACACTGGGCCAGACTCGTAAATAGCTGGACAAAATTCATCCTCGTTAATTATGCGCTATTAATTACAAAGAGAACGGTTTTAGAAGATTATAGGGTTGTTGAATTTAATTGTGGCATTACTTGCTTGCTAGAATGCATGAAACTACCCTTACAGAGGGGTGTCTTGATCGAAGAATCTTTGCTAATTGATTTTATATGCGTTTCTTTATTCTTGAGGTAAATACTGAAAGAGTTAATCTTTCAGTTCTACAAACAATGTTTACGCTCTCAAATTAATTTGTACGTAAGGAATTTCTAAAAATTCAACTCCGGTTCCAACAGTTCAACGGTGCACGAATAAATACGCTCAATGTCAATGTTTCTCGTTTATAAAATGATCGGCTGAAATTTCTGTGTTCAATGAACTTTCTGCATTCTGAAGTGAAGATAGCACGAGCGCAAAGGGTTAATTGTCCATAGTATTCTCCACGTATTTCGTCGAAACGGTCCATTGTACGTCGTTCGTTCAGAGTTTGGAGCAGCAGTGATTTGAAGAAGGAGAATCCCTCCGGATCGAGGTCGAGCCGATCGCCGGGCCCTTCGTGGCCGGATTGCCCTTATCGGGTAATTACCGGCGAGACGAGACGAGGTTGAGAAGGGGCAGGTACGATAAAGGTGACGTTGCACCTAACCGAGCGGCATCTGCCCTAGGAAGGTTAAACAGCTGGGCTGGGTGCAGAGAGTGAATGAGACGAGCCCGCAGAGCTAGAGAGGAGAGAGAGAGAGAGAGAAGAGAGTTGGGCAGAGGGAGAGGGAGATCGAGAAAGGGAGGGAGTGAGACCGCTAGATAGAAACGACGGGGAAGGGAAAAATAAATAAAGACAGAGGGACGAGTGGAGAAGAGCGTAGGTCCCGATGGTTCGTAGCTCCGAGTGCAGATAAAGAGAAAGATAGAAAGAGAGAGAGAGAGAGAGAGAGAGAGAGAGAGAGAGAGCGAGAGAGAGAGAGAGAGAGAGAGAAGAGAGGGACAAAGATGGAGGAGACTCAGCAAAGGGAGGAAGGGAGGCGAGTCGAGGGCTGCATGGAAAGGGGCGATAAAGGCATGGAAAAGGAGCCGGCAACGCTGCCCGGTCGATAGAAGGGTGAGAGGCGCGGCAACGTCGCGACCCGTCTGCTTTAATACAGGGATTCTCATTCGACGGATCCTCGGCAATCCACGGGGTTTGACAACCGTGACGATTAACCCTTTGCGCTCGAAGCGGTTTTAACTTCAAACCCAAGACGTTTCTTCTGACCCAGAACGTTTCTGTTCGTTTCCTTTCATGCATACAAAGTTGATCGATGTACCGCGGATTTTTATGCACCATAGAAATTTCCTGCATCGATTGCAAGAGAAAGAGGAAACTTAGGAATGACTTTTCTTTCTTCAGCAATGGTAGATGTTGGGGTGCTATATCGGAAGATTTCAATTCTTTTAATCGATTCATTGTGTTTTCAATTCCAATCGGCAATTTCAAAATACGGACAGCGGGATCATTTTTTAACGTGTTAACATTTCAATTAGACATTTGATCTCCCGTATTCTCAACCCGACTAATAGTCTAACGCTACATGCGGAAACTCTGACGAAACGGTTTCCCCAATTAGAGATCGTGTTTCCGAAAAATGTTAACCACGGTTCGTGCGTTCAAGAGTGAGAACCGTCGCATCGTGCGTCGAGTGTCGTGCAGGTTGCAGTCACCCGACACCGGTGTAGTTTTGACTAAAAATTACTGCTCCCGGTGCATCGTTATCCGGCTTGTTTTCCCGACGAGCAGCGTTCCTCTCGCGGCCGGCTATCCACCGAACGATTTCACGCGTTTCGACCATTTTCCTGGAACATCTGTTCGCTGTCACCCCTCGCGATAAAGCATTAATTTACCGGAAACCGCTGTTACATCCGAGGAGCTTTTTCTGCCTTTATATTTCCCTCTTTTTTTGGTCGCAACGAATAGGAGACGGCAGGCAACGACGTGGCGTAATCCTTGTTAAAAATCTTCGCGAATACACTGGAAAGTAACTTGCGACATTTTTTGCGAGAGTTATAAATATCATATGCACATTGTTTCGCTCTTATATGGTCTAATTCGCTTTCTGAGATTAACCCTCGCAGGCCAACTTGCCGGTCGCTATTTCAGACCTTACATGTCATGAGTAGACTGCGGATTTTATGCATTTATGACAAAAATGAGTACAAATAATTTAAAGCAGTGGACATGTAAAAATATTTAATTAGCTTCAGCTTAATAGGATAATTAACCCTTAGCACTCGAGTGGCGCCTCTGAGGCGCCACCTAAAATTGCTGTACTATTATTTAAATAATTGTTTACACTATCAGATATGTCGGTATCTAATCAATTATTACAGTTTTAAGCATTGTATGAGGTATTATATCAATTTGATATTTACCATTTTAAAAAATCATAGAGAATGGAAATATTGTAGGTCAGAAGAAACGTTTAATTTTCCAGTTAAAATAGCACCGAGTGCAAAGGGTTAAAAGAAGAATATCATTTTTGTTTCGCCCCTGTATCCTGCAATCAATGCAAACATGTCATGAGTGTATTGGCACCTTAATATAAGGCGGGTATAACTATAATTGAAGTAAAGAAAGAATCTCGATTTCGTCTTCGTGGGAGGTTCGTCTCACCCATTGGTCCGCTGCTCCGTTTCGCGCGAGCACGTGACTAAATCACACGTGACGCAAATCGACAACGGGCTTTGACCACTCTGCTCCTCTGTTAGGCTACTTCGCGGACTCGTCACGCCAGTGCACGCGCACCAGCCATGATTTTCTTCGGTAATTTAATCTGGAGCCCGCGCGATACGCCGCCGACGGGAATTAACGCGCGAATAAATTCGTCGATGCGAGCTGAAAACGCCGCTAGCCCAAACATAATATTACGAACGCGTCGCGTGAAGCACGCCCTCCGTTTATTATTGTATCGAAACCGTTTCACGTTAATAATAATCGAGCGACGCGACGCTGCGACGATTAGGATTGATTCCATGCGTGCAGTTGAAACCGTGGTTCGCTAGTATGTCTTGTCGGATTGTGTTTTTTCTTTAGATAAAATGCTAAAGTGTACTGGACGGTTTGATCAGTGAAAACGTGTGTCTGTTTTCTTAGATTCTGAAAGTAAAACACAGATGAAGGTTATCGAATAAAGTGAGCGACGACATGCGACCGCATTTAGTCCGAGAAATGTTGAGCAATCGCCGTAAATAATTATTTCCTCGGGTACGCGGGGCGGAGAGGGTCGGAGAGGAGACGCTCACAGGAAACGCGTAATTCCAAATAAGTTCCGCAGGTGCACAAGACTGTGACGCGCAAAAACAGAAGCCGCGACGGCGCGAGCACACGCGTGATAAGTGAAAACACGGAGCAAACTGCTGCGAACAGATGCGGCGCTGATAAACCCCATATTGTATGGCTTGTTGAGAGGCTTCAAAAATCCCCTATAGTCGATGTATCAGTCGATGGCATCGAAAAGCCAGTAATTCATCATTAATGATGAATTATTAACGACATCCATCGTGACACAATAATTGCAACAAACGTTCATTTTGTACTTCAATCCACTACCAATTTACTACCTTGACCAAGGAAATCTGATATTCTCATTTAACTCGAGAGTTACCTATCCTGATAATTTAAGAGCTGTCTGGTATTTAGACTGCGAATCTTCGTGCCAAATAACAATTGACGATTGCAAGAGACTGGAGCCAGGTAGACATTTCATTCTCGGTTTTATCAATTTAACGAACTGAAAATAATTAATCAGGAGCTGAATTTCACGCTTCCACGTGCGAACGGTTTCGAACGTGTCCACAATGAGGATCGACCGTGATGGAGGATCCCAATAAAGGAAACTGTCGCCACCGGGAAAATTATTCACCGTCGTCTCGCGGATTCATGTCTAATCTCAGCGACGTCGGGTCTTCCTCGTGGATAACGGTACGCGTAATCGAAAATCGCTTGGTGACGTCAGGAATACCTGTGATAAAACGTAACGACACCTTTCGCCGATCGATCTTCGACCGTGCGCCATGGTTGGCAAAAGGCTCGATCTCTCGCCACCGCGTCGACGAGATCGGAACGCCGCGAGAGAGAAAGAGGTACTGGCAAGATCTACTCGTCGCGTGCTGCGATCAATCGCAGTTAGTCAAAGTCAACGTCGATGCCGGCGAGGTTGAAGAAAAAAGACGGCGCAAACACCTGCGCTAGATTTATCGGGATCCCCGTGCGCGCGGCGTCGTTCTCACGATGTTGAGATCATTTCTCGAATGGTTTACAAACGATCGTGGTCGCGATCTGCTGGCGAGCAAAGCGGAACGATTGTCCGGGGGGAGAAACCTGACTCTGCGAGCTGCCGTTTTAACTGTAATTACGATTTCGGTGACAACCTGCTATAATTATCTAATTGTTACGCAATATTTTCAAGAATTTTTCCGCAAATCACTTAATATTCACACTTTGTTTAACAATATCGCGTAGTTCTACCTATAGGAAACGTAGCGTCTTGTCCAACGAGGACAAACCTATTCTACTGCGCGCACAGTAGTTCGCCAGCAGCATCATTCTAGTTGGAATGCAGCATTGTAAACAACAAATTGTTAGTGGAAAGTAGTCCGTAATGTTATTAGACACACGAATGACCAAGTGTACCTACCGATCGATCTATCACTATGATTCACCACTTGTTAAGATCAGCACTTTCTGATGCAGCTGCAAGAAGCAGGTGTCGAATGGGATTATAGATACAGGTTCATGACTTCCTCTATCAATTTCAATGGTCTTATCTTTTATGAAGTATCGCTGAAAGAACGATAGTTTCTTCACTTTCAATATTATAATTGTTCCGACTCTTCTTCCAGTAGTTAATCAGAATCATTTAACAAGAAAAAGTATATACCGCAGTCTGCCAACGTTACGAGGATTGAAAAAGGGGTTGTAATTCAACAATCTTGCAAAGAAAGATCGGGACAATAACGTAGCCGTCCGCAGGTGCCAGATCCGAGGGCGTGAGGGTGCAGTGGCTGAAAACTTGAAATAAGAATCCCGCAATGGGAGTCGAGTGATCGCAGCGAGGGTACATTAAGACTCGGGAATCTCCGCTTTCATACGCGAGGCCGATATCGCGTTAGTTTTCCTCTGTCCCTTTTATTCACCGTTTATCCAGATAAAGCGCCGTTTGCTTTAAGAGGGCGATAACGACCACGTAGGTACGTAACCACGGACAGCAACGGGGATCGATAACGCCAGCCGGCTTTCGTGAACGCTGCAATTTCAGCTGCGACGATAGCGGCCGACCCTTTTTCCCGTGGCGCACGAGAACGCGTCCCTGAAAAATTAGAATTTCCTGCGGCGCCCGTGCCTCTCGCTTAACCTCCGCCCGACACCCAGTGCACACACCTCAGAAATTACACTGCCGCGGAACGCCGCCGAGCTCTCATGAATCCTCGTAATAGCCTCGGTTTGCTTAGATCCCCAGATAAAAATGTATCTAATCGGCCACCGGCATAAATCCCCAGCTCGTAATAGAAGACCTCCGAACCTGCGACGATCCTCCTGAACATTTTGAGCCCCGAGCATCCACCGAGAGATTATTCGATAATATATAATAATTTAAACGTTGCCCGAGGTCGAACTGATTTCTGAAATTTTTATTTCTGGATGCCAAAGGTTGCCAAACTGCTTGTAGACTGTAAACTTTATGGATCGATGAAAGAAATCGACAGGTCGAATACAAAACTGCAATGACGGTCGAAGAATTGAATAACATTGTCCCGTTAATTTCCTTGCAGTGGGCTCGGTTTGCTTAGATCCCCAGATAAAAATGTATCTAATTGGCCAGCGGCATAAATCCCCAGCTTGTAATAGAAGACCTCCGAACCTGTGACGATCCTCCTGAACATTTTGAGCCCCGAGCATCCACCGAGAGATTATTCGATAATATATAATAATTTAAACGTTGCCCGAGATCGAACTGATTTCTGAAATTTTTATTTCTGGTTGCTAAAGGTTGCCAAACTGCTTGTAGACTGTAAACTTTATGGATCGATGACAGAAATCGACAGGTCGAATACAAAACTGCAATGACAGTGGAAGAATTGAATAACATTGTCCCGTTAATTTCCTTGTAGTGGTCTCGGTTTGCTTAGATCCCCAGATAAAAATGCATCTAATTGGCCAGCGGCATAAATCCCCAGCTCGTAATAGAAGACCTCCGAACCTGTGACGATCCTCCTGAACATTTTGAGCCCCGAGCATCCACCGAGAGATTATTTGATAATATATAATAATTTAAACGTTGCCCGAGGTCGAACTGATTTCTGAAATTTTTATTTCTGGATGCCAAAGGTTGCCAAACTGCTTGTAGACTGTAAACTTTATGGATCGATGAAAGAAATCGACAGGTCGAATACAAAACTGCAATGACGGTCGAAGAATTGAATAACATTGTCCCGTTAATTTCCTTGCAGTGGGCTCGGTTTGCTTAGATCCCCAGATAAAAATGTATCTAATTGGCCAGCGGCATAAATCCCCAGCTTGTAATAGAAGACCTCCGAACCTGTGACGATCCTCCTGAACATTTTGAGCCCCGAGCATCCACCGAGAGATTATTCGATAATATATAATAATTTAAACGTTGCCCGAGATCGAACTGATTTCTGAAATTTTTATTTCTGGTTGCTAAAGGTTGCCAAACTGCTTGTAGACTGTAAACTTTATGGATCGATGACAGAAATCGACAGGTCGAATACAAAACTGCAATGACAGTGGAAGAATTGAATAACATTGTCCCGTTAATTTCCTTGTAGTGGTCTCGGTTTGCTTAGATCCCCAGATAAAAATGCATCTAATTGGCCAGCGGCATAAATCCCCAGCTCGTAATAGAAGACCTCCGAACCTGTGACGATCCTCCTGAACATTTTGAGCCCCGAGCATCCACCGAGAGATTATTTGATAATATATAATAATTTAAACGTTGCCCGAGGTCGAACTGATTTCTGAAATTTTTATTTCTGGATGCCAAAGGTTGCCAAACTGCTTGTAGACTGTAAACTTTATGGATCGATGAAAGAAATCGACAGGTCGAATACAAAACTGCAATGACGGTCGAAGAATTGAATAACATTGTCCCGTTAATTTCCTTGCAGTGGGCTCGGTTTGCTTAGATCCCCAGATAAAAATGTATCTAATTGGCCAGCGGCATAAATCCCCAGCTTGTAATAGAAGACCTCCGAACCTGTGACGATCCTCCTGAACATTTTGAGCCCCGAGCATCCACCGAGAGATTATTCGATAATATATAATAATTTAAACGTTGCCCGAGATCGAACTGATTTCTGAAATTTTTATTTCTGGTTGCTAAAGGTTGCCAAACTGCTTGTAGACTGTAAACTTTATGGATCGATGACAGAAATCGACAGGTCGAATACAAAACTGCAATGACAGTGGAAGAATTGAATAACATTGTCCCGTTAATTTCCTTGTAGTGGTCTCGGTTTGCTTAGATCCCCAGATAAAAATGCATCTAATTGGCCAGCGGCATAAATCCCCAGCTCGTAATAGAAGACCTCCGAACCTGTGACGATCCTCCTGAACATTTTGAGCCCCGAGCATCCACCGAGAGATTATTTGATAATATATAATAATTTAAACGTTGCCCGAGGTCGAACTGATTTCTGAAATTTTTATTTCTGGATGCCAAAGGTTGCCAAACTGCTTGTAGACTGTAAACTTTATGGATCGATGAAAGAAATCGACAGGTCGAATACAAAACTGCAATGACGGTCGAAGAATTGAATAACATTGTCCCGTTAGTTTCCTCGTAATGGCCTCGGTTTGCTTAGATCCCCAGATAAAAATGTATCTAATCGGCCACCGGCATAAATCCCCAGCTCGTAATAGAAGACCTCCGAACCTGTGACGATCCTCCTGAACATTTTGAGCCCCGAGCATCCACCGAGAGATTATTCGATAATATATAATAATTTAAACGTTGCCCGAGGTCGAACTGATTTCTGAAATTTTTATTTCTGGATGCCAAAGGTTGCCAAACTGCTTGTAGACTGTAAACTTTATGGATCGATGACAGAAATCTACAGGTCGAATACAAAACTGCAATGACGGTCGAAGAATTGAATAACATTGTCCCGTTAATTTCTACCTTCAAATTATTCAAAGAATTGTTGGATTTCTGCGTAAACACAGAAATTCAGTTAACTTAAAGTTTCCCTGCCGATAATCCTCAGGTCAATTGTGACCGGCCGGCAGCCCCTGGTCTCCGATTTATTTTTAGGATGGTTTATTACTTTCGGTCCCAGAAGAAGCACGTTTTGCCTGTCGGCAATATATTGGAGAATCCCTAAAAAGGCCACCGAAAGTAATAACCGTACACATCTACAAAGTTAGTCTTCTTAGCAAGCTGGAAGCGTCAACATCACTACACTCGAGCAGACCGCGTCTCTCGTTTATTTGAATCCCTGTAATTTGTGTTCTGTTCTATATTAAATTTACATTTACTCAATATCCTTCAACAAGAATAAATGCATTGTTTTTCATATCAGTATCCTACAATTTTTATATTGATACTAGCTGACCCGACAGACGTTGTCCTGTCTAATTTGATTAAATTTGTTTGTGAAGCAATTTCAATTTGAATCTTGACATTCAATTCGTTGACATCGATGTTTTTCTTACTGGGAACCAATAATACTTGCACCGTTTCAAAAATTATGATTTTTGCTGTTTGTCCGAATTTTCCTACTTTCCTTTGTGATTGTCTCGAATTTTTGTTTTTCTGAAAGCTTTTCCAGAACTATAACGAACAAAACAAAAAAAGAATTATGCATATCCATCGTTCGAATCGTGAATTATGGTCTTGAGTTCATACAGAAATCTCATAAAAAAAAAACACTTTCATTTTTTCCCGAATTTTCCAATTTTTCTGAGCAACTTTTTCCAATTTTTCTTTCCCTACAAACCTGATTCGGACTACAACGTACATTAAAAAAAAAATTAGCCAAATCGGTCCAGCCGTTCTCACGTGATGTCGTGACCAACGAACAACATTTCATTTTTTTATTATATAGATAGAAGCTGTGTAGCGAGACAAGAAAGAATTTTCTGGATATTCCAGAAACATGTTCCCAAGGGGACCGAGTCGAAAGTTCGAAGTTCAGATCGCAACCTCTCGTGAGTGCAACCTTTAAAAGATTCTTGGCTGTGCTTCTCAAAAGGAAATTGCAAACTAGAAATATCGAAGACCGGAACGGTTGACATGTATCGTTGCAGTTACGAAACAATGTAATTTCTCTTTTCATCGACAACGAGCGAACGGTTCGAGACACGGCGTAGCGCCGCGCGGCCATTACGCATTCAGAAAAGAAAAGTCGAGGAATCGGCAGGTGCCCGTCGACACGCGGCGTTAATTGAATATTCCCTTGTCGATTCGGCACAGGCAACGCTTAATACGTTTGACAAATTGTCGGGTCTGCGTGCGACGCGAGCCCGACCCGGGTTGCGCTCGTTCATTTTTAACGAAGAAGTAACGAGTTCGTCGACGAGCACAGGGACGACGAGAGCCTCTCTCGGCCCCTTGCATTTTTCATCGCGTCGATGACAAGGAATTGCGTTTGCTGGTTCGATCGCGCGACGAATGGAATCATGGGGGGACGACGATCGAAGATACAAATCGTCCTCGAGAGTTCAGACCACGGAAATCACCGTTCTCCATCGCGAGACATCCGCTCGCTCGGCTGTAAAGTTGAAACGATCGGCAATAACACCGCGGGAAACGCAGCAAGTTCGAGGACCGTTATCCAGGGACCCGAGTTCTTTCGGCGGTTCCACGCCGGTGTAAAAACTTTCGAAGAAATCGCTGATGGCTCGCAGCTTCGGGAGCTTTTAAGCCGCTCGTGCAAGCTCAGCTGTCGGGAACGCGTTTCAACGGTCAGCGGAATCCCAGCTCGTGGTTTTCTCGATTTCCCTGTGCCTCGTACATCATGTATAAACCGGAACTACGTTTCCTCCGGAGAGAACTCGCATTTTGATAGAGTAACTTCGTTAGCTATCAGTAACTTCGTAGCTCTTTTTCCTTCCTTCAAAAGTCTAAAATCTATTGCATTTTCGAATATTTTCAGAAGTGAATTGGATCCCACTTGATTGTCAAGGGATTGGTAGAAATAATAACTGAATCTTGTAGATGTAATCTACTTGCGAAATATAACGGGAGAGATAAAAATGTAAGATCTGCAGGAAAAGTACAATATTCAGAAAATGAGGGAAAGAAAATAGGTACAATAAAATATATATGACTGCTACAGATTCTATCGAAATACAGCGATAAAGAAGAAAAGAGAATCCGCTGCTACATTAAACGATTACAAAATGTCATAGGTTGCTTAATAGCTGAACTCAATATTAGTGCTTGTTTATATATAATAGCATTTTTAAATACATGTAACCTACGTGCCTAAGTATTTTTGATTTTTCTATTGCTTATAATATTTTTGTTATACTATACTATATACTCTGTACTTTGTTATGTAATACTCTGTACTAAGCATTATGTTGTAATAAATCTCATTTGAGATTTCCAAAATTAAAAAAAGAAAAACGATTACAAAGTATATCGTTGTAGGCCAACGAAACGATATTCGGAGTTCGCGAAGAGTATTCAGCAGGAGTTTGCGGGTCGGAGATCACGGAGACGATGCATTCGATTAATATTCCGCTAAGATCGCGGCGCGAACGGCTGTCGGGCACGGATCATTCCAGTTTTCAAGTCCGGTTGGAAAGAAACTATTCCCGCAGAGTTCAGTGTCCGCGACAGCGGGTGGATCGTAAATGAGACGAAGAGATCTGTCGACAGTGCTGCGAGCGAGCGCAGCAGGTGTCATCGACCTCGGTTTTTTGGCTTATTCAAACGAAAAATAATATGTACTTGAAAATCAAAATAAAATGATCGCGACAATAGCACATTTGGTAGATTAAAAAATGAGGACGTCTGTTTACTGGATGTATGTAAGCCGAAGATGGCTGTGTTAGAAAACACTGGCCAAAATCGTAAACTGTATGCTAATCGGCGTCTCGGCTCCGCCATCGTGCCAACACCTGTTCGGTTTCGAATTTCGTGCGACGAGGTGACGACGAAATGTTTCTACTCCGCTGTCACCGGCGGACAAGGGTGTTCCAGCATCGTGGGGTTTGGCAACGTGCTGGCGTCGCCAGCCGGAGGGTCCGAGAAAGGGATTGGCAACGTGTCTGTAATCTCTCCCTCAGAAGTATTTTGCATGCGAGACGATTCAAGCCCGACAAGTTGTCAAACGTCTTCTTCCAGGTCCTCGAAAAGATCTTAAAAACCCAGACCTATCTTAATCCTTATAGGTCCTGTAATCCTCGCAGTGCCGCGTAAAACGATCATAATATCATAATCATCGCCGATCCCCGAAAGACAAGACACCAACGTAGGAAGGTTTCGATCGAACAATCGTTTGAACCTAAAATCGTTAATCCGTGGCTGTAACGATTTGATCAGCCACTGCAATCGAACCAGAAATCCGAGACCAGAAGCCGTAGTAACTCGCGAAAAGACAGTCCGTGCAGAATGAAAGGAAATATCCAAAGTTCCTGGCGGCGCCGATGAAATATCCGCGGGGCAGACGACGAGGGGAATTGTTCGAGGGAATATTTCCTGGTGAAAGGGGATGCTTGAGGCCGATGCAGGTATTCGTGGCTCACCTTGGTTCCATACCAGGCCCCGCGGCGAGGTCCCCTTGCTGTAGACTACAGCCGTACGGCGAAGGATACCTGGCGATGTTTGGGAACGGTGCAGCAGGGTGTCGTCTCGGTGTTCCCGACTGTTGGAAGTGTCTTCGGCGTCGTTGCCGATGGTGTTGGTAATGATGATGATGGTGGTGATGGTGCTGCCGGTGCTGGTGGTGCTGTATGGGCACCTGTACCCTGTGTACGGCGTTCGGCACCCGCCAGCAGAGCACATACGGGATCCCGAAGTCGGGCTTGAGCTGCACCAGCGGCAGCAACCGGTACTCGACCCCACGTGGATGATGAAGGGACACCGGTCGGCAGTTGTCCTCGCTGGACCCGTGCGCCAGTAGACGACCCTCTCTGCGGAGGACGTTGTAGTCGCGCCAGCAAAGGTCACGGGGTAACATGTCACGAGGACATCCCTGCCAACCACGAACTACCGGCTCCCAATGCGTCTGATCATCTCAGCGGCGCTCGCGACCGAACACCCGGAGACACACGCACACCAGCCGCGTTTCTCTGCCAGTTGGAGAAACAACTCTTCTGCCTCTGTTCACTCGCGAACAACGGAGAACAACGAGGGCGCCGCGCGCGTACAACGATCCTCCAGAGGGATTCACCAACGATCCACTTCTCGGCGCGTGTTTGTTCTGATCCGAGTCCTCTACGGCGTGAGAGGCTCTCGATGTGCCCAATCGATCAGGCGACGAACCACCGCCCGAAAACGCGCACTCGACAAACCAAACCCCCGGTCCTGTTCAAACACCGCTTCCGGTTTCGTGGGAGACGCACGATCATGGAAGAACGAAGCCGGCGCGACGCGGATTCCTCTGGTCCACGGTGTACCCAGATGCGAAGATGCTGGAGAACAACACCATCACGACCAGAGGAAGGTTCCTCGAGCGTGGGCCACCGATTTTTCACGGATACAGAGCGGATCGCGAAACGAGACACCCTCGTCGCGACACTCCCTTTTCGCGCTGCGACACGCTAAGACCTTGGCATCGACTTGCTCGCCAGCGGTGCCGAGCGACCGAGAGCGAACCGACCGACGAACCCAACGAACGAACGGACGTGGAACGAAAGCCGGGAGAGGAAGGAACGCACAGCCCCCGAGGAGGATCCGCGGCTCGGCGCGCCACGAATTTCAAACTCGGCTGCGCGCGCGCAACTCGCGCCGTTCCACACCGTGTTCTCGAATGGCCAGGGGAAGGCGAGGCTGCGCGCAAAAAGAAACGCCGGACAACGGACACACACCGGGAGAACCGTCTCCGTCGGGCGAACCGATCGTTCGTTCATCCGCGAATCCCACCGTGAGTACACATTTTCGGGCTCGACGCCACGCGACCAACCGGCGACCGACCTGCGATTACATTCCAAATCGGTAACATACTCTTACGTCGTTACGAATTCATTGGTTTTTGGTGTGGTGTCTTTTTTCTTTTTTTATTAGAAGTTTGATAATGTTTACCAAATCAAGTTTTTGACGATTTTTGTGCGCAACAGAAAATACTTCGTGGTACGAAACGATACGCGAAACTCTCTTGTTTTTAGAGACTGCACAATGTTTGGTTTCACGGTGTACACAGGCTGATTGACACGTTTTATACGCATGCATGATGTTTTCAAAACGTCACAGTCATATTTACTTGATTTCTTCTTGTTGAGCGAGTGTTGGAGATAACATTTTCCAAGGATTACACAGTTAAATAATGAAATGATATGTGTACAGAACACGTCGCGTATCGTTCCCGATTAAACTACGAAAAACAAGACCAACCCAGCTTGAAAATCAAAAATTTACGTCGTGAGGTAGTTCCTCCAGACTCCGATAAACTATTGAAGCAAGAGATGTTCGGATCCCGTCGCCTCAGTATAAGTATCCGTGGAACGTTTTTCCGAGGCGATAGGGATCGTGTTAGGCCAGAAATATGAAGCAACGTTCCGCAGGAGTAAGGCCAATTTACTGTTTCCTTGGCCCGTCCTGTTCGCAGCCACTCTCGGTTACAGCCCATTTAGCAACGTCTAAATGTCAGCGGAGAGATCGCGACGGCCTGCTAATATCTTCGGCTATCGGGGCGGCCGGTTGTTGAAAACTCTGTGGTCATCCTCGTGACTCCGGTAATTGCGGGAGCAACCGGGGGATCGTGGTCCCCGGTTCAGTTTGCGTCCTCCTCTTTTTTTTTTTGCAGATGCTCCTCTTCCTCGGCCTGCTACGGGGCCGATGTTACTGAATCTGCTGTTGCTCCCCGAGACTCGTAGAACAGGCTCCTCTCCTCGACTGCTTTTCTTCGCGAGAGGCTCCGGCGTGGCGACGCGCTGATGGACTCCGCGATAATTTTCAATCGACCAGCGCCGATACGCGTTTGGGCGTGTCGTGTTCGCGGTAGCCTGAGGCCCCGCTAATGAGCGAGAACCCACCGCGGAATTTCAATCGACGATTCCGGTGTTATCTCGAACCCGGGATACACGACACGCGGCCGCACCTGCCACTCCGCGCCGCGGAAATTTCACCCGGAGCCAGGGAAACGGACCCAGTCGCGTGGGTCGTTTGCACCTGCCCTCCCCCCCCTGACATACCGCGCCCCTCTTCTAGGCAATACCTGTGCACAGGTGCCGTCACGAATCGCTGGACATCGTGACTAGTTTATAGCGACGCGATTTACGAGCTTGTTGCGAACCGGCGACATTGACGCGACGTCACACACGCGGATGCTATCAACTCCCGGTTCGGATCACACGAATTTCATCTCGTCGAGTGTTGCGAAAGTTCACTCGTAACTATTTCGCTCCTGGCGCCGCACAAGTTGGCCAAAACACGATTTTTCATATCTTCCATAAGATGAAACGTTTTTGGTTGTCTGAGCTATTGGAATATATGATTAAATAATATTTGTAAGATTCGATATGTTTTGATGATCGCTGGAAGTTGTTCCGACTCGATTGATCGTGGGTGGTTTACGAGACGTCGATGTATAATAAAATGACAGTTTGATCGCGAGATATCTGTGCATAATGTACTGTCAATTCATTTATGGGACATTTGCGTGCTGTATCCTGATTATTTCGTTTACAAGACATCTATGTATAAATGTCCTGACATTTCGTTTATGACACATCTATTTGCAACGTCCCGACAATTGGTTTATGTGACATTTTATGTGCAATATCCTGGCAGGCTGATTTAGATTACGAGTCGAAGACACGTTTCTAGAATATGTTTATAATTAACGATTTGATCAATTCCGACGTCGTATTACAGCCTGAACAATTTCACAACATTAAAGAAACGATGGTAACGGTTGTAATCCATCTCACTATGTATTATGCCGACACATGGTCAACACGTGGTGGTTTGAAATGTTAAATTCAAATTAAATTTGTGACTAAGCAAGTAAGTTAATACCAGTTTAAAAAATGGTTTTCAATTCAATAATAATTCCTTCTGTCTTTTTGCTTTTCAACATGATATTATATATTCTCATATTAACATTTTTAGACGCAATTATATTCTTGAAGATGGTCTTAACCTAGACCGAAACGTTGAATGATAAATTTGTAAAACTGCTTAGTAAATTAGTAACATAGGATCGAACCTGTGCGCCGAAATCACAATTTCTATTAAAAATTGGCGATTGAGATTAACAAAACATTTATTAAAGAAACATATACGTAAAATGAAAAATAAAATAAAATAATAGATTATTATATTTGGCCAGGATTTGAATACTTTTCGCCAATGCACGCCGAAGAAAGCTCTTCAAGTGTGAAGTCTCGGACGAAGAATATCCGCATTTCATGGACGCTCCCTGATTCATGAAACCGAGCGAATAAGGAGTCCGAGACAAAAGGTCGAGCGATGGAAGGAGCGTTATCCTGAAGAGGATGCCTCGACCTTCATCTTTCATCGATCGTAGAGCGTCCCCGTGCCGTAGAGCATCGAGCGCGTCCCTTCTCCTGTTTATTATTGACAGCGAGTGCTCGGTGCTCGGGAGCGGCGCGTAATCACTTGTTACAACAAGATACTAATTGGTAACGAGCAACGATCGCGGCAACCGATAGCGATCCTGCTAGAGATCGTCTCGATCTTGCGAGCAGCCGCCTGTCGGCGTGTCGCAAGAACGACCAGAATCGAGGAGGAACGCGGGCAATTTTCAATTATGGTTATACTAAAATCGAAGCAGCTTCGAGCAACCGGCAATTAGCGGCGGCGGCGACTCTCGGTAAATAAATTTTCACGTTAGTCGCGCCAACGGTCACGCCTCCTGGAGCCGATCATTTCTCCGTGACGTTATCCTGAATGTTATCCAGAAATCGCTTGAGAATTTATTTATTTATTTACTCGTTTTAATCGGATGGAGATGATTATTTTTACTGTCTTCACCTGTGTTACTTGTTTCTGTAGTTTCTAACATATATTTACATATATTAAAGTGACTAAAAATTCGATGGTACGTTTTATAAAGTAATAGAGAACAGGTATTGGGAAAAAGAGGAAAATAGAAAATGTGACTTCTGCGAGGATAGTTTTGGAAACCTGGAACATGTGGTAAGGGAATGTTGGGAAATTGAAAGAGGCCCGTACATAGAGGAAATAGTGAGCGAGAGGGGGTCAAAAGAAGCGATAGATTGGCTAAGGAAGCTAGAGAAAAAAAAGGGAAAGAACAGAATAGAAAGAAGGTTGGGAGAAGGATAGGACAAAGTAAAATGTATGAATGGATCCGGAAAGGTGTGGAAGGATGAGAGAGTTAAGACTGAAATATAAACCGAGTTCCTTTTTTATAAAGCATAAATAAAGCATTTCTATAAAGTAATAGAAAATAGTCGCTTTTAGAGAATCGGAAACCTAGTGTTTGTACAATTTCTGTTTCCGACAACCGATTTGAGTGATTTTTATTTCGGAGATCGACAGGCTAGTCATGATCGAGGTTGAAGGACCTACGTTGCGTTGGTAATCCGAAGGCTGGGGATGCGCACTCCGTCATGCTGTTCGCGCCAGCGTGTTAATTAGCCGTGATCACCGGTTAACCCCGTTTCCCTGTGTGGACAAGAAAAATCTTGGTGCGTTGGTCAAAGGCGAAAACAGGAACGCGACCGTCGATGCGACTGAATATTGATAAGGGAACGGGAGCAATACGACCGAGAACTTCCCGGACAGGCGGTGGAGTGTGTGCAGTCCGCCATGGGGTTGGCGTGTGTCGGTTATGCGAGGAGGAGCGCGGAACATTATCGTATTACCGTCGTTGCCATAGAATTCTGGCGCACGTTTCTGAACCCCGGCTGCCGCCGCACGGAAACCGGGCGTTTGATCCTATCGCTTTGCGTTCGCGTTATCTAACGTATCGATATTTAACGAGTGGCTCTCAAAGGCATCGCGGGCTGCCATCGCGCCGCGCTCCCCTGAAACGATTTTCCCTTCAAACCGCTCCGCTAAGCCGTTCGTAATTAAAGGCAGAACAAGCGGCGTATCGGCGATTATCGTTCACAGCCTGTTAAAAAACCCGAGCGCTGCTTATCCTCGATTTTACCACGAGAGCACACTGGCAGACCCGTGCACGCGTTCGATTTCCGCGGGAAATAGTGTCCGAGATGAACCGCATGCTCACAAAATCTCGTTTGGATCACGTAATACCAGATCCCGTGTCGTTTGCAATTTTCTTCTCGAAATGAATGAGCGTTTCGATTCAATTTTAATTTTATCAACACTCAATTGAGGATCATTCGAATTGCACATAAAATCGGACTTTCCATACTGCACATAGTGATCAAGTAGAAACGAGTCGGTTTGATCAGCCAAGCGGTATTGGATACAAAATATTTAGCTCTTATAGGTTGCATACTGCGGATTTTATACATGTATAGCAGGAGATTAATAAGATTAAAAATATAGGTACATTATATTTCATTTATTCAAATTTAATAATTGTAGACAACAGTGATTCTAGATTCATAGTCGATTTAATACTATCGGAAAGCTTGAATTGGCTACAGGATCGACAAGCGAATCAAAACGGAGCGAATTTCGAGCAACAACGGGAATCGAGTAAACCGTGTTCGAAGACGTTGAATTCAATGGAACAGCGTACGAACCCGTAAAACGCGGTTAGTCAGCAAGTTGCTTGGATTCTTCGAACCTGTTCGGAACTGACTGTACACGAGCTGACCAGAACATAGTTGCGTATTCGCCGTGGCTTGTGCCCACGGTGTTTGCGCGAGGTTTTACCGCGTCCGGACGCATGCTCTCCAATGTCAGACAAGAACGGCAGCCTGTTCGTAGGGGTATCACGTATCGGCGCAACGCGGAGCATGCAGATTTCTGCATCCCCGTCTTTGTTATTCGACCGATACCAGCGTCGCAGACACTGCGGGCACGACAGCAGCTGTTCAGAGACGGCAATTTCTTCTGTCGCTTCTCGACCAGCCTCCCAGAATTACCAGAAATTTTCCGTGCCATTTGGCTGCTACCACCTGCGGCGATGCTTTAATCGCCGATGAGTCGTAAGTAGCCTGCGGATCTTAATGAAACATAAAAATTGAAACCACTTGGGAATGTCTTTCTTTAACAATTTTAAAGAATTGAAAATTCCGCAACGATGTCCCCTAACATTTTTAATCTTTCATTTTAATTATAGGTAATTGCGGGCCAGCCTAAATATAAACCAGACGGAGGTCCTGTGAAATAGTAAAATTTAATAGCTGTGTTTGAACCACTTCCTTTTGAATAGCGAGTTACATGGCGGAGTCTTCAGACGAAGTCTACCGAATATGTAAATAGTTTATTTCTGCGAACCTCTTAGCAGTGTAGCCTGATGTGTTTTAAATGTCGGTAATGCATGAAATATTGGTTGACATGTACTGAAGTGATTTGATAGGTAAAAATGTGGAATTTCGCGGCCGGTAATTGCTGAAGCAGAAATGGTTCTGCGGTGCAGCGATTTCTGGGGGGCCAGCTTGGGGGTAGCGATAGAGAAACGAAAGGCGTAAGGGTTGGGCGATAAATGGTAGAGCGGGTGAAGTTCTGATCGCAGGGTGCCTTCGACGACGGCCCTGGCCGGCGGATACGCGCACCCGTTCGTATACCCAAGGACGGGTTCGGCTCGTCGAAGCTACCCTCGCGCGACCATTGGCTCTGGGGGTCGCATGCGCGCCGCATGGAAACCACCCCTATCGATCCGTCGGCTCGGTGTTCCCACCCCCGTGCGCCTCGCCCCGTGGCTCTGTCTCGGGCTGGCTCTCATCCCCTTTCGGCAAGGACATTCGCACGCAAGATCCACCCAGATACGAGGTGGATCTCCGACGACTGGTGTTCGGTTGCCGCGCCAACGCCACCGGCTCCTCTCTTTTCAGCTCCGGCTGCTGATTGTTTTTAGGTGCGCTCCCTGAAGAGAGCGAGAGGGACAGAGAAAGAGAGTTTGCAGCTCCGAGGCTCGTCGTCCGGGGAAGAATGCGTTCCCTGGGTCTGACACGTCGCGTTTGTCCCGGTTCTTGCGTGGAATTCTGATTTCGGGCCGGGAATGCTTCCCCGGGCGGCGGGTACGTGGGAAATTAAAGACTTTAATCTTCGGGCCGCGAAGTCCGAAAGGCTGGGGCGAGAAAGCGAGCATGTTCTAGGCGAGCGCGGGCCCCGACAGCCACTCGAAAAGTTTATTGGATTTGTTTAACGACGAGAGCACGACCGCTCCACGGCAATATCAATATCGAGGACGAGTTTGCAGCACCGAGCGCCGTCGAAGGGAATGAAATAAAGAACATCGCGTTAAGAAGAGGGCCGGATTGAAAGAGTTCCACGAGAACCATCCCCCTTTGAATCCCCGGCCCGACGAGCTCGAAAGCTACCCGACGAGCCACGCTCGCCTCCTCTCGGCGAAACGAGACGCCGCGCGGCTCTCTTTCCCTTGAAACTGTCCGTCATTTAAAGGCAAATGAAATCACAATTTCCTGCGGGAGTCTTTCATCCTTTGCACCGTGACGCGCGACTCTGCTCCGCGCTGCTCCGCACCGCTCGGCTCGGCTCCGCTCGATTCCGCTCGGCTCTGCTAGGCCGAGCACCGAACTCCATAGTAATTATTTCTGCTCCGCGAAGATCCAATTTCCACGAGCGGTAATATCGATTAAAGGCGGACGCGCGCGAGCACACCGCCTCGCGAACAAGATGGAAAAAAGCGGCTCCCTAACCTCTCTCTCATATATTTCGCACCCTCTCTGTCCTTCTCTCGTTCGCACGGGGTGAGCTACCTCACGCGATCATTTAGTACAAATAGAATAATTGCAACACAATTACAGTTTTATTCAATCTATCATGTTTTATAGAACTTGTACTTAATTCCTCGTTATACGATAACAGTTTTCACCATTTTTGCATTGAACGTCTCAATAGATTAATTGCTACGAACCAATTCACACGCAGAATACCAAGACCTTCGAACGACCTTGATCTTGAAACATAGTTTACACGTACAGGTCCGTCCTCCCCGTTTGATCGACCCTTCTCCATTCACGTGTTTCACTTCGTTTCACCTTCACTAAAAGAAAGCAGCAGGTTCTTCGTCATCGTACGTCTCACCCACGAATCAAACCGTTACGAGTAAAAAGTTATTGCAAAAAAGGTCGATCTTGAAGAAGAGCAAACGAGCCGTTGAAAAAAGTCTACAGAGTGGGTAGCTCACCGAGCAAACAGTGTTATTCAGAAAAAAAACTGTTCAATCGATCCATTAACAACGCAGTAATTTAAGGTGATCGCGTTATAGGGGGGTAGTTCGCTCTTCTCGAGGCTTTTCTTTTCGCGCATCTACGAGCAACCCTCTTGAACGTCGTTGTGTGCCCACCACCCCTCGAAGAACGTAGAAAAAGGGAAGCCTCGATTCGATCAAAACGATATCGCGACTCGTTCCCGTGACAAGAGAATCCTCTCGGCGAGGAGAGCCTCTCGTCAACGTTCTCGTTTTTCGTTCGCATCGCCCCCCGGGACTTTTTGCATGCAAATTGAAGTTAAAACACTACCCCACGAAAGAGCGTTGGAGGAAGAGTGAGAGAGTGAGCTGCCGCTAATTTCGACCGGCGGGGCTTTGTTCGATGAAAGATTTATGAAAAGAGGCTGGGAGCCGAAGGATCGCGCGCGCAGCCTCTTTTCGTCATTTTCGTCTGCAGCCCCGATGCGACACGAGCTTGACTCGTCGTTCCGACGAAATAAGAAACGCTCTCGTCGCGACAGAGGAACTGAGAGAACAAAGAACCAGGGAAAAAACCGTGGGCCGAGAAGACGGTCCGTCGCGGATTGAATATTTAAGAGTCCGGGTCCCCGTTCGCGCGGAAAATCGAACGCTGTTCCTCCATTAGCCTCTCCAACAGATTCGACGTACGTCTACATAACCCCATTGTCCCTTAAATTGTTAAGGTAATAATTCTTGTTTCATTAATACACCTTCAGTAATTCAAGTTAGTCGGTCAAGTAGCTTTAATTTTACGTGATTTTAACGAAATCGCGAAAGTACTGTACTCCCTCAAGTTAACAGAGAGACACTACTAAAAATTGTTGTACCATTATACAAAGTACTTTGCACATTATTAAATAATATGTTGGCATCTAACCAATTATCAATCGTTTAATTATACATAAAATTGAAAAAAATCATATAGAATGGAATTATTCTAGGTCGAAAGAACTGTTCAATTTCTGAGGTAAAATAGCTGCGAGTGTATTACTGATTGTTCATTACTGCCCGAATAAAACGATCGTAGTTTCTTGCATTTTCTTCAAATATGTATAGCATGTGTAAGCTC
This sequence comes from Lasioglossum morio, assembly GCA_916610235.2. NCBI lineage: Eukaryota > Metazoa > Arthropoda > Insecta > Hymenoptera > Halictidae > Lasioglossum > Lasioglossum morio. The sequence goes on from OU744323.1 coordinate 4,755,705, forward strand.
TCGACTCTCGGGCCACGCCGGCTGCCGTTTTTGCTAGACCGCTGTTAACTGGAACGTTGGAAACACGGGGAAAACACAGCGTTATCGTATTGCCGGTTTTTTTGCCCACCCATTGGCGGGGGTGCGTATGCAAAAATCGCGACGGTGGTCCACCGCAAGAAAAATCGATACGCCGAACGTCGCGCGTGATTCGCCGTGTGCCCGGCTTCGTTGCGGTCGCAGACCGGAATATTTAACGAAGGAAATATCGCCGTAGAAAAAGAACCAGATCCGGGGATATCGAGTCGCATCGCACCGCGTTTTCCTTCGAATCGAGTCATTCGAGAGTATGTTCGATGTGGCGTGAGTGTGAAACGAGAATGCTTGGATTCACTCTTACAAGAAATATTTTTAACGACGTCTTTAGTGTCCTCGGCTTGCTTTTAGAAAATTTGTAGTACGTGAAACGCTGAAAGCGACTGTCGCTAACAATAGTATAGAAAATATCGATCGTTTGGACGGGAGGATAATAAACAAAACATGAACGCCATTGTTCGCTAGCATGGTGTTTAGTTACGGTGTCCAGTATCATTTTCTAACTTCCGCCAAATAGAAAATACTTAACGAGACAATAATACGTTCTCCAAGAGACGGAGGGCAAAGTTTCGGTATAAATATCGCCAGAAGATTATAAAATATGAACAGTGTTTCGTAGGAAAACGTCCGATGGGGTGACCTAATGTGTACGTATCAAGAATCGCGTAATATTCCCGACGAGGCTCGAGGCGCATCCTGCTCGCAGGATGACAACGCGAGTATCGAGCCTCCCCAGCCGTCGAAAATAAGCCAGGAGGATGAAAGGGCGGACGCACAAAGTACCAAAGGCAAGGGTGAGTGGCTCGATGCAAAGTAGCCCCGTCTCTCTCGCGATCGTCGTTCCGTTCTGATCCTCTTCTCCCTTTTCGATTCGTCCGCAGCCACCGCCGCATCGAAGCATTGTTTCCGCGCTTTCTCTCCCTCTCCCTTTCTCTCTCTCTCTCTCCCTCTTATTTTCTCTTTTTCCTCGCCCTCCGGCCAGGAAAACCGAGAGAGCGACGTCATTTTTCAAAGTGACGGACGCTCAGGATCGTATATATTTCCCGAAGGGCGTACCCGGTGAGTCGCGATAGCGTCGCTCGAAATTTCCACCGGAAATATTTTCCTACGGACTGCGCAGACACGCGAAAACTCGACGGGAAAATTCGTTTGTTTTTCCCGGTGATCGATACGCCAGGATAATTAACTGGCGATCACGAACACTCTATGATAATTAATTGTTCATTTCTTCGTTACAAACACAATGTTTTCCAAATAAAAATTATTGAACAAAAACCACGGTGATCAATGCTGACAACCAACTACGATTTTGTCACACTATTTCCAGATTCGCGTCAGAACCAGAAAGATGAACGAAGGTCGCTGTTCGATCAGGCCAGTCGGACGGGCGAGTCGTCAGCTGAATAAATAAGGGTTGAAATTCCTTGTGTTCCTCTTTCTCGATCGTTTTCCCCTCGATCATGGAGCGGCCGTGGAAAAGCCAAGCAATTCCGTTCATTAGAAACGGCGAATGTACGTACGCTGTACAGGATCCAACAAGGATAGAAGGAGAGGGTGAAGGGTTCGGAGGTTGTTTGCAACAGGGTTTTTTTTCGCCATCGATCCGCGTGCAGGGTCGCGTGCGTCGAACGGAACACGCACGCGTAAAAATCGAGCGACGGGGTTAAAGGTTCGAGAGCGAGGGTCAGCTGGCATTCGTTAAGTATAACACTTTGATCCGCGCGCACTTTTTCGTTATTACGGCGGAAAGCACTGCGAGGGCTTGGCCCCGCCGCACTCGCTAATTCGCTGCAGCGCGCAACCAATACACTTAATTGGCGCTGCCGGTTTTTTAAGAACCTTTCCGCGATTATTCCCATTCTCCCCCATAGAGAGAGCTCCCGCTCGTTGTTCGAGCGTTCAGCGATTTCAGGATAGCTCTCGTCAACGGGATACGCGTCACGGCGTTCCTCGCTCCCGCGGAGTGGAGCTTGATAATTACTCGAATCTAAACGAGGGTTGTCAGTCCACCCCTGCTATTCACTCGCGAATTGATACTCTTTACGTCTGTCTCTCGTAAAATTGAAAAGGATCGATGTCCTGTCACATCGAACGCCCGCGCGTTTGTTCCCCGTCCATCGGGACACTTTTAACACTTCCACTCCGAATTCAGCAACCTCAAAAATCCCGTACGATTACAGTCAGTTTGTTTGACTAACCGCCGCAAAATTACCCGACAGAATCATCATCAGATTGCAAACATAATGAGCAATATTAGTCATTTCTTTCGTAATACAGTGGGTGATGGAATTGGTACGGAAAACATTTTATTAAATATCAAGGCAGGAAAGTTTGATTTCATAATTGTTTGATTCCACAAACAATCATATGTTGAACATGTTGAACAAGTACAATTTTACTGAATATTTTCTGTTTCATTTAGGAAATTATTGATGTAGTTAATGGGGTGCAATATGTACCTATGCCTCGACAATTTACTAAGAAACTTCCTATTTTTTGTAAAACAAATAGCAACCATGGATTAAAAAAGACTTCTCCGGATATTTTAGGGAACGTCTTATCAGACTCTCATCGGAGACACTGACAGGTGAATCGTTTTCCGAACGGTACCCGGACGATTCACGCCCACGCAAGTTATTCATCCGCAGCCTCGCGACTTGCAAAGAGGATTCCTCTCCCCGGAAACCGTTAGGTCTCTCGAGCACGCGGCAATATGTCACGGTGAGGATCATTCGACAACAACATCCTCGATAATGGCCCGTGATGTCAGAGGTGGCCGATTCTTCGACGACTATGGCCACCGAGCGACCATCGATCCTCCGAGATCGAAAGTCAGACAACGGAAGGGACGCTGCTCGAGGAACTAGATATCGACGAAACTTTGCTTCTGAATTTCTGATTCCCCAAGAGTTTATTAATCTGGTGTATAAACTCTGCACACAAAAGAATATCTTGTATAGAAACTTGTTAAATTGCCGGCATTAATTCGAATGGGAATTACACCATCGAATTCTTTGAACAGATCCGTTAATTCGGTTCCACTGTTTTTGTACATGGAAGGATATCTTATATGCAAACTTCTTGAACAAATTCTTGTACATAGAAATTGCAATTTCGGCGCACAGGTTCGATCCTATGTTACTATTTTCCTAAGCAGTTTTACATATTAATAATTCGACGTTTCGGTCTAGGTTAAGACTATCTTCAAGAATATAATTGCGTCTGTAAAAATTAATATGAGAATATATATTTCCGTGTTAAAAAGCAAAAAGAAAAACAACAGAGAAAAATACAGAAACCGAAACCAATGGTTTGCTAGTACAAACTTACTTGCTTAGTAACAAATTTAATTTAAATTTAACATTTCAAAACACTTGTTGACCATGTGGCGGCATGATACATAGTAAGGTGAATTACAAACGTTATGAAATGACCAAGGTTCTTTGAGGAGACGACAAATCAGATGACAAAGATCAAGCCATTGGGCGATCGATATGTGGCGATTAATTCAAACCGCGAAAAACATTTCTAAACACACCATTTGACCACAGTAAAGAATTTAAGCCTGTGGTATTAAGTTAATCAACATTCAATATGCTTTTTATGTAGTGTAAGCCGCATTACGATTTTATGTTGTTTAGATTATCAATCTAATATTATATAACATCGATATAATAGTATCAATGGTTTCTTTTGTATATAGTGTTCTCTCTCTCTCTCTCTCTCTCTCTCTCTCTCTCTCTCTCTCTCTCTCTCACTCTCTCTCTCTCTCTCTCTCTCACTCGCTCTCTCTCTCTCTCTCTCTCTCTCTCTCTCTCTCTCTCTCTCTCTCTATCTGTAAATTGTATATAAGATAGTCATAAGTTAGTTAATAAGTTAGAGTTAAGAGCGTTAAGTAAAATAGAGGTTAAGAGCGAAACAGGGAAAAATGGTGATTTATATAATATTAGAATTGTAACCCTAAGGGGAATCCAATAAATATATATATATTTATAATATATATATATATTTATATATATATATATATTTATATATATATATATATATATATATATTTACAATGGTAAATTCTTGTATATTAGAAACAATCATGCAGCCGAAATAAATGCTAAACCGAAGAAAACAGCAAAGAGGTCTCCGAAACACAGGATAATATTTCGGGAGCGAGGCACGGGGTCGGAGTTTCCATCAAGCTCATCCCTGGCTGCGGAGTCGTCTTAATCGACGTGTTCCGAGGCAGAGCGATTTTCCAGCGGTGCATCTCGGGCAACGCCTCGAATAATAAGCTAATACAGCGTAATGAGGTAAGAATAACAAGGCGGTCTGAGAGACTGGCGCGAAAGGACTGCTTATCTGGAGCGAGAGCCGGAGAACGGGAGAGGCAAAGCAGCAGCAGCAGCAGCCTCGGAGCAGCTCGGGGGAAACTTTCCGAGAGATTCCTTATCAAAATGCAAATCCGCCGAGCAACCTCTCCGATTTTCTTGAGCCTGTTCCCTGCAGCCGGTCTCTCGTCCCGGTCGCTGCGGCGAGCACCACGCCGCGCTATCTTCATCGAACTTTCGCAGCCCTCGTTCGATTCTACCATGCCGATCACCCTCGATCCGATTCCAAAGTTTGGCTCTCCTACACCTTCGGGCGTGTCGGATCTTTGTTCGCGAACGCAGCGCATCGTTTTCTCCAAACGATAGAATGCGTCCCGGTGACAAAGATAACGCTGCCCGGCACAGTAATTTTATATTTCGATCGTTGATAGCCGAGTCTCATGGATGTCTCTTATCATTTATAGTTGCCAAGAAACTTAACTGTGAAGGAACAGTAGCTTTTTCAGTTCAGGATTTTCTGCAATGTCACTGTAAAAGTCAGAAGGATGGTTTTTATCTAGAATCATTCTACGGACTTTCTCAAATACGAGGATATTTATTTTTATAACATTGTGCACGTTTAAATGGGTTCGAATAATTGTTTAAGACAGCAAGACACCTCGTTGAAGCGTTCCCGGTGTCTGGCTCTTTTTAAACATTCTTTTTCGCACACTTAAATGTTCACAATCTCATAAAACCGTATACCATTGTATTCGGAGAAGTCTATAGAATCGTTCTAGGTAAGAAACATTTCCCACAGCAGTTACGGTTAAAGCAGGAACAATTGCCAAAGTTCAGATTTTCGCTTGAAATTGAAATTTCACGAAAGCAGCTGGAGAAAAGCGACTTTCGACTTGGCGAACCGGTTATCGAGAGCGGCAATCGACGGTGGAGATACAGTCGATGGTTCCCGCGATCGAACGCCAGCCACGTTACATATTACGATGGCGCGGCGAGGTCGTTTAAAGCGAATCGAATGGTGTGTAACGCGCGCGCGAGGGTCGTTGTATGCAAAAGAGGCTGCCGTTGAAAAGCTAATATAAATCGTGGAGCGGCGCGCGGCATCGACGAGCGCACCGACTAATGATCATTTACAATTTTACAACGTACGATTTACAATTTAGATGAAGATCCATTGTCTGCGCAACCCTTCTCTTCCGCTGGTTATGAAAAAAACCGGGCGATAGAGCACCCTCGGCAAAAACCACCCTCTCTCCGACTGCACGGACTCGCGCTGCTACTCTCTCCCTCGTGCGACGGTCATCCCCATACTTTGCTGTTATACTGCTGCTACTGCTGCTGCTTTTCCACCCCAACCCGTCAGCTGTGATACTTTCATTTCGTGCATTCAGCAATTTCGCGCGGCTCCGTTCAATCTAGACTGCCTAAGGCCGAACAGTGCCGGGGGTGGAATCGTCAAGGCTTGCTTGGAGCACCGCTATTCGCTTCGATCCTTAAGGTGCGTGTCCATCTGATAGTAAAACAATCGCGAGTTACTCTCGAGAGTCGAATTCGTCAGTGAAAACTCTCGGAGAGCGAACGGTAAGTTGAAACTCACACTTCGTATAGTGCGAACCCCATTCGTAGAGCTGAGAGGCTTCTAGTTAGTTTTCTCTTCAATATTTACTGTAATAGGATTCTTAATAATCGAGCTACGCCACGAAAGCACTTGAAGATTTTTTATTAACGTTCTACGATTTTCTTTACACTTCATTTGATCAGAACTAATGCTTAACCTACATCCGTCCCTCATTTCACGAACTGAATCTGTCCCTAGGTGTCAAATTGACACAGTGACAGAAAATAAAAAAATGCCAATGTTTTTTTAGTCAAATTGATGAATTAACAATTACATCTTAGGTTTTTCGGTTGTGTTCCGTATTAAATAAAATAAACGTCACGCAAAGTTTTGGGATAATTGACCTAGAAATAACAGAACAGTATAACTTATTTCGGGAAAAACTGTGTCAAATTGAGACGGGGCACGGATGAGGGTTGAATATCGACGATACAAAAGTAGAATTCTATTTCAGTTTAGCAGAAATGAATAATATAGATGTTTAGCAGATTTTGTTAGAAATTGTCATCACGATGATGATGGAAGTTAGAAGCGAATGGCAAACGAGACAGCAATAATTCCTGTCCCACCGTTCAACGTTCTACCATCGTGTATTAAAACACAGGAATATTCGCGAAATTAAAATACACGAGTACACAGCTCGATCATATTACAGGGATTAAGATACGGTTTCATTTATTACACGTATATTTCCATGCACGTTTTACACTTTCACTCGGCCAACTCAACCAATTTCATTTGTAGCCTCATATTCGAAACAAACGCGTTTACTTTCGAATAGAGTGCGTATCGCGTTAAATCACTTCCCAAAAGGTATTAGATTGCATTATCAGAGGTAACCCATTGAATATTCATTGTTATCGGAAAATATTAAAAATCCATGAACAATACAACACAGTAATTAATTGTACAAAACGTTCTCTCGTCGTTCCTGTGTTACGCTTCGAATCGACCAATTGTTTCATTCATGGTCTCATAAATAAATGCATTACTTTCGAATGCACTACAAGTTAAACAATACACTTAAAGGACATGGTCAAATTCACTAATGAATCCTCGTTATCTCGTTCTACCCGGCCATTCAGTTCCACATTTCGATTCGACCAATTAACGAATGCATCATTCACACTCGATTGTATATTACATCCAAGTGCATCGTGCCAAATATTCGGCCAGACCATGCGTCGCCTCAGCGTGTTCAACAGAAGTTCCGCGAAACCAAGAATCGTTCTGAATTTTTGTCCGGAAGAGAAGTTGCCTATGTAGTTCGAATCCCGACGAGATCGGTATTAATTCCACGGACGACGTTCTCCTTCGTTAAATGAGTCACAGGGCCGATCGAGTCCGTAGTCGATTCCAACAGCACGAGTCACCGATTCGAACGAATTTCACTCGGCGAGTCACGGGGTCCTGCGGCGATTCGTTCCGCGGGGGAATGTGTGTGTGTGTGTCGTAATCGGGAATTTATCGCGAGGAGCATCATCGAGAAACTGTATCCGAGCAACGCGGAGAACGTATTCGTCGGATATATACGACGCTCGTGGCATTATCTCTTGCGTTACAATTAATAATGCATGCGACACAACAGTCGAGTAACCGAGGACTGCAACCATTGAGAGAGAAAGAGAAAGAGAGAGAGAGAATGAGAGAGAGATATATACAGAGAGAGGAGAGCGGTAAATTTGTACCTGTGCCGATCGTCGAAGGAGGTGATTCATCGCCAGGCTGCCGTGGATGATGAATGAAAATGTGCATGCACTTACGCGAAATATACACGGCACGTACGTTTGTTCGGACGCGCGCGCGGTGAACGAACCCGTGAGAAAAAAAATCGATAGCCGGTGCCGCGCGCTGCAAAAGTACCTGGGCTGCAGCTATCAGCCGAGCGTTGTTTAATTAACGCGTGCCCCCGCCCCTCCGCGCCCCTCTTATTTCCCCCCATTGCGTCGGCCACGACGTTTTATCGAGAAAATCGACGATGTTCGCCGAGCGTTGTTCCGATCACGGCGAAGCATGCCGCGAATACCGAACGGAAACTTGGAAAAACGCGAACCCGGCGTCAATTGATCGACAACGCATTAACGGACGGGTAACCGTGGCCACGCTCTGTCAGCTTAATTAGCTAATTGAAACTAGGAATAACGTCGATCGGCGCGAGCCGACGCCGGCCGCAACGCCGAACGCGCGCACGCTCGTTCTCGAATGACCGCGATACATGAAAAACTCAATCACGATACGCATTTGCTAATGATTCCTGGTGCCGTTTGCCGCGGCCGAACCCCGGCGATTCATCGTTTTTTCAATTAGCTGATTGAGCCTGGAAACGAACCGCTGAGGAAACCAGCCGCAGAACATTTTCGAGATCGAGAGAGGCTTCTATTCGTCTTCGATACTTCTGCTCGTGTTTCTGTTCGGATATAGTTTGCGAGGAGTCTGCCGGATTCGGATTTACTTCCGGTTGCGTGTTGGGGTAAGAGAGATCGCCGATCTTTCAGTGATTTAGCTAAACAGGCTGTGGGATCTTCGTGCGACGTACAAAACATTGGAAATAAAGGCATTGATATAAACTAGAATTTAATTCATAATATACTAGTAATTGCAATTGAATTGTCGTTTTTATAAAATTATCATAATGCTCTATACTGCGAGGAATAGCATGTCGATTTTGTTTGAGGTACTTATTTCTTTTTAATTGTAGATTATTTTACAGGATAATCCATATATGTGCTTTTTAAAAGTGTTAAAAATTGACGGGTTCCACTTTCTCAAGGGTTAAGGTCTTATAAAGAGAACTGCGTTTAAAGAAATCCTGTAAAATGAACTGTTAAATAAATATTAGCAAATACATGGTCTGAATCGGTCGGGCGAGGCAACGTGTATTATTTGCCTCGCCCGCGCCCGGAAAATTTCCTCCGGCTGCTCAGGCGTTTTTTGTGGGTGTTAACCTGAAATGAAATTTCCACTAAGGTTCAATAAAAAGTTATTCCTACCTACTGATAATTATCGTAATGAATATATATTTTTTGTAATTAATGTTTTAAACTTTGTTGTCTTAAAATAAAAATAAAAATTGATCATTTGTTACTTATTTAGTAGTTATAGTATGGAGTATGGCTAACAAAACGCTGCGTCCAGACGCGCAAAGGAGATCCCGCGTTAATCGCGAATTCGCGACACTCTTTCGCCTCCAGGCGCAAAGTTCTCTGTGCGAGCCTGAACGTTTCCATGCGTTCAGGGCCGGTTCAACAATTTTCGCAGGTTCCTGGCGAAAGTACGGTCGCGTGTGAACGGGCCCTTACAGGCGCGAGTTTGCGTGACGTCTACAGATTCGTCTGAAAGCGGCGACGATGGTCGCGAGACTGTTACGAGCCTCGGATAGGCCTCGCATAACCGGAGGTGCCTCGCGTGTCTCGTTCGTCAAAATGCAGATCGTTTCCCGGTGGTGGTTCTTGAAAAATAATTCCGTGAAATTTCCGTGCCGGACCCGGTTTAGACTTTTTCTTCTTCCCTGTTCTCCGCCTGGTGGTAATTGGAAGAAGAAAAAAAAAGAGGAGTCGCGAGCGTCTTCGACAGGGGAGGAAGATACAATTTTGGCCGGTCTCCAAATGTCCGTTCCGGGCGGTCCATGGTTTTTGGAAACGCGCCACACTCGTGATAAGCGCGGTATTAAAAATTCACAGCAGGGAAAAAAGCACGCGAAAGGTCCGAAGTGCAACGTGTGTCGAGCGTGCACAAATTGCATGCGTTGCACATATGGTGTCTCGTGAGACACCAGCCGATCCTCTTGGGTTTAACTGACTCTACTCAAGGGAGTTGGCCTTGGGAACCTTTAGCGCCCTGGTTAATGGCGAGAGTGTCTTTCGACGACAAGAAGGATCCTTCTTTGGGGGGACGATTGCGAAAATATTAGACGCGTATTCTCTTTTGCAAACCGAAGGGGTAGAAACTGCCCTCGATGATTTAAACAACACTGACCGCCGTGAACCTCCGCTGCAAATCGTATAGGCGTTTTATCGCACAAGGTTTGACGCATTCACGGTCGTAAAACGTTCGTTAACCCGCACGAGGCGGATGTTTTTAATAATTGCCAGCCGTGGTGAGGTTCAATCAAATTCTTAAATTATTATACCTATTTCTCTGATATTAACGCTGAATTTCTTGTTGAACTTCATACAGATAGACTGCGGATATTTAGGCAAAATAAAAATGGTCTGCAAGAATTTCAATAAAAGCGAGCTGCGTACAAATTGATTTCTTTTCTTGATAATTGTAATGGATTGTAAATGATGGACGTTTACTATCAGAACTTCTGTAGCGGTTCCAAATTGAAGGTACTCGAATCGAGAGTCGACGGTCGATCTTCGAACGGTGCAGGCTTTGTTCAGCGACCTCGCCCTTCGAGAACGTGCTTGCCGGTCCTTGCTCGAGGAATTCGTTAAACCGGGTAGGTGGAGCCAGAGCTCCGAGACGAAAACATTCGTATGATATCGACAGAGCCGCGGCCCCGAAACAAAGGCAACAGGACGAGACAGCTCGAAACGAAAGGGAGAACGCGTAGAAAACGCGAGTTCGGGCGGAGCTTTGTTCCGCGGAGGATCGAGTCGAAGGCAAAGGCTTCGCGGAGCGTGAAAACCAGACGAGAGAGAAAGAACGATAGAGGAAAGGAGAGAGAGAGAGAGAGAGAGAAGCCGCGACGAAAGGATACGTCCAGCCTTGGAGCGAAAAAACGTAACGGTCATTCGCCCGCAAGGTGAAGAAAAGTTGGCCGCAGCCAGCCACTGACCGGAGTCAAGGAGACGCTCCGAGCGATTGCCGATTCCTGCCTGTCCGCTCGGACGAGCCTCTCTCCAGGGACCGGTCCTTTGGCTCTCTCTTTCTCTCATTTACTCTCTCTCTCTCTCTCTCTCTCTCTCTCTCTCTCTCTCTCTCTCTCTCTCTCTCTCTCTCTCTCTCTCTCTCTCTCTCTCTCTCTTTCTCCCCGGTTCTACCGCCTCGCTGTTTCTCTACCCTCGTCGCCCTTCCCGGCTACTCACCGCTTTTCTTTTCTCCTCTTTACGTTCCGTTCGTGACGGACCGGTCCCGGAAAATTACCGAGAACCGATCTTTCGAATGGAAGGCGCTCCGTGTGCCGGCTACGCCTGTCTGCTCCCCTCAAATCGCGATCGAAACCTCTCCGCGTTTCGTTCGTTCTATCAATAACACCGGGTTTGTATATCCTCGTCAATCATTTACGTACGAAGAAACGCACGATGATACCGAAGTGCTCGCGCGTGACGCAACGATTCGTTTTTACCGCGAGTCGTTTTTCAACCGGAATGCGGCGGTTTTCAACCGCATGGAAGCGTTTATTATTCTGTGAGGAATTATCGAACGATGTCCACGTTTGCTGTGTTTCATACAGCTGCTGGACCACTATGAACTGCCGTATCGTTACGCAAAATAAAAATTTCTCCTCTTAATAATTTGAATAGATTGTGTACTATTTTCGACATGAACACATACAATCCGGTATCTACTTACGCACGAAGGAAAAGAAAAGCTACGTGAATTTGTACAGCAACGAAGTTTCTCTAAGAACAGAATCAAGATAACGAACGAACTTCTCGCTGCAACGTGGAATACGCTACACTGGCAAAGACAAAAATCCTGCGTAAGATGCTCGTACAGAAACAAAGTTCGTTTGAAAAGTAGAATCAAGATCCTCCTGAACAAACGTTCAGCTACGAAAGAACTCATTCGGATCTCTAAGGCAAAAATGCTGAACAAGACATTACACGATCGTACATTTCGAGTCGAACAACAGGGGAGATGAAATAATGGAATTTTCAGAAGACTCTAGGAAATATGTAGAAAATGTCGTACATTTCGAGTCGAACAACAGTGGAGATGAAACAATGGAATTTTCAGAAGACTCTAGGAAACATGTAGAAAATGTCGTACATTTCGAGTCGAACAACAGCGGAGATGAAATAATGTAATTTTCAGAAGACTCTAGGAAACATGAGGATATTTGGTACATTTCGAGTCGAACAACAGGGGAGACGAAATAATGTAATTTTCAGAAGACTCTAGGAAACATGAGGAAATTTGGTACATTTCGAGTCGAACAACAGGGGAGATGAAATAATGTAATTTTCAGAAGACTCTAGGAAACATGAGGAAATTTGGTACATTTCGAGTCGAACAACAGGGGAAACGAAACAATGTAATTTTCAGAAGACTCTAGGAAACATGTAGAAAATGTCGTAGTATGGAACGCAGAAACCGTTCGAATCGAGTGGGATTAAAGGCAGCACGAGCAGAAATCGGTAGCAGCCGGAGTAGCCGAGGTGTCTCCGAAGGAGTGGCTATTTCGAGAAGACATTTCGCCGAGGAAAAAATGTTTGTTGGTCCGTAGAGCGTGCCGCGGTACGAAACCGTGTAAAACAGTTCGAACCAGGCAGCCCGTCGAACGGACAGGCGATATCGCTTTCCGAAGCGATTCGACCGGCCACATAGTAAATCTCTAGACAATTTGTGGACTCGATTTACAAAGGAGCCCGATAGTTTGGCTGTGGTCCGGCTTCGGCTGTGGGCTTGGCGCGGCTCGAACGCGCACGATTTATCAGCGCGAAACTATGACCGGTTTTCTTTTCGTGTAGCTACGCGACCGAGAACATTTGTTCGCGTCGCTTGTATCGTTGTACCCGGGCCGGAGAGTCTTAATATTCCGCGGGCGCGATCATTTATCAGGGTAGTACGAGAACCGCGCGGTCGAGCGACATTCCTTGCCGCCACACAGAGATACGAGCAGCGTGACAATATGATTCCCGCGGAATATTTGCGCTCGGCTGTGCGTGCGCGTCGAGACAGCACACGAAACCCACGTTTCTCTGGAACCAGCTCTCTCTCTCTCTCTTCTTTCTCTTTCGTTCCTCTTCTATCATTGCACTCCCTCTTTCTATCCCTCTCGCGCTCTCACACTCGCCGTGTCCCGTTTCGTTAATTTTCCTCTTCTTCTTCTCCTTCGTCGCGATAACGGTCCGTTTTTATCGTGGCCAGACGACGACGATTCCACGCTTATCTACCCGAGGAGACGATTATTCCTCGCTAGAAGCATTTCCCGGTGCTCTCCGGCTCGTGCTTCCGCGATATGCGCTCGTAAAACACGCTCGCTGATCTCCGAGCCGAGCGAGAAACATTCCCTGTAGCCTACCCTCGAAAGAAATCGATCCCAGAAACGATCTCGACGACAGATTATTGGACAACCAGGAACGAAACCGTTTCCACCAGAATCTCTCCAACGATGTAGATTTCCAAGTTTTCGGACAACTGGATATAACACATTACCTACCGGCGATTATTTCAAGTGCAAAAAAAGAGGAAGCTTAATATTCATCGGATGCTCAAACAGTGGCTACAGAAGCCAAGAGTTATTTCCCGTTCTAAAAGAGAGGTGAACAACCACTCTTGCTGGACTTTGGCTTGGAGCGTTTGACTTTGCTCGAATCGCGAGACCAACTCGATATTACACGGCGCGAGGTTCAATTCTGCACTCTAACGTCACAAAGTGCGAGAAGGAGCTTCGTAATCAAAGGTCACCGCCGATGAATTTCCTCCCGACAATTTCCTCTGCTGTTCTGCGCGAATGACAATGCGAAAGCGGATCGCGCGCGCCTCACCTGTCGCTTATGGAGGGAAGAACAGGGCGTCGAGTTTTTTCTGAGGAATTCCAAAGGGAATACGTTGCCGCGGGAGAAGAGCGTTCAACGATAGAGAGGCTACGCTGGTGGCAGCTCGGTTCGGTTTGCTTTTGCCTCGGCACCGCTCGCGCGGCAAGGGTGCTCCGCAACTCGAAAAATCGTGGGACCAAAAACGAGCACAGAAGCAAGCGGAGCAGGAAAGGAGGCCACGAGCACGCCGGCGATACGAGCTTTTACCAGCGCGCACGCCGCGCTATTTTTAGTATACCCGTTGCATCGGGACACCCACGCGAGCCTCGAAAGCCAGCCCGAAAAATGTTGATCGGCCTGTGCTCGAGCGTATGTGTGCTGCGGGTCAAGTTACCGGTCGATCGCGTTCTCTCCTTCTATCTTTCGTAATTTAATTCGGTTTTCAAACGGGAATTGTACTGAAACGCTGGGGAATGCGATGCTGAAAACGTCGCATCAATTGCTCCGTACGACACTGTACTGGCCCCGCCGGGAATACAGAAAGCCACGCCTACTTCAGTCAGTTTATACAGTTCGTACATATTTAAATTCCCGTTCTTATTATATTGGTTCTTACGTAAAATCGTGTGGAGAAATTTTCTGCAAAATTGTTCCATCTTCGTGGTGAGCAGGAGCATCCTAGCCACGCCCCTTTTGTGAAACATCAGAATCCGACTGCTACTTTTTTCTTATTGCTAAATTACGGTAGTTTCCGGAGAGAAGTTATAGAGTCTATCTAACAGAATCAACGAGAGCAAGAGCGTCGATACCACGCCCCTTCATCAAAACCAAGGTTCCGACTGTTCTCACGAAGAAGGAGAAATTTATAAAACGAAGAGCAATAAAAAGAGGCGTAGGTATTCTTCTGAAAAAAAAAGATTTCGATAGCCAAGAGTTTCGTGCGTCTTCGCTGCCCCTTGGGGCAAGCTAGAGCGCTCCGGGGCCAAAGATCGAGGACCAGACTAGTCTACGACGTTGTCCGCTGGAGAGCAGCTGCGAGTTTCGACGCAGCCGGATCTTCGGTTTCGCGATAATCTATCGGAAACGGGTCTCGGCGTTATCACGAGGTTTCTCGCGTTTATCGTTCGCGCATCGTCGCTCGGTAGCGGAACGAAGGGGGCAGAGAGTCGGGCGGTAGGCATCAGCTTGTACTAATTTCGTTGTCCGTTTCAGCGTCACGAATCGATCGGTCTAGGACTCGACGGGAGTGCTCGAGCTGCGACTGACAATCGGTCGTCTGACCGGGGTTACCGATTTTTTTCGTCACCACGTGGCCACCCTCGGCACACGATCCTCGTGCTCCCCGTGGCTCCCACAGTTTATGTAACAGGGCTACAGCGTAATCGACTCGACTCGACTCGATCTGGCCCCGCAATAATTTCGGGATTTAACACACAGCTGAGCGTCACATGGCGTGTTCGCCGATCGCCCGAGCGGGACAAACGGATACGATCTAGCGAGAGAGAGAGAGAGAGAGGAGAAACACGGTGAAACAGAATCGTCAACGAGGAGGGTGGAACGGAACGGGCTCCCCCAGGACGAACTTGCCCCCCGGATTGGCTCGTGCGCAACCCTATCGCCCTCTTTTCCTAGCCGACTCCGAACGGTATTAAGAATTTAACGCGTTTAATTCCCTCTCGCCGCGCAGTACGTGTGCCAGCGACGCATCCCGTGGATTCGAAATTTCATGGGGGACCGCGGCGGTGGGCGTGAACCCGAATATACAGGGAAACTTCGCGCCGACTATATTCCCCGTTAAATTTTCATAAATTCAAATGCGTGCGTGATCGCAAGCGAGAGAGAACCCGCTGATAAATTCTACACGGTGATTAGGCTCTCGCGTCCTCTTTGCGCGTTTTAATCCGCGAACGGTCGCACGCCGTCTGTGAAATTGTTTTAGGTACTTGCGTATTCTACAGTCGCCTTAACATTCGATTTGTTGCGCTGTGAGAAAAATTGCATTGACTGCATTATGTATAATGGGGTTCAATGACCATGGTGCGAGAACCAGGTGAGACTGGATTTTGAAGACTGTTTCATTCTCACTGACGAAGTTGAACTTGAAATTCAAGTAGTGTTTGTAACGCTACCGATAAAAGGAAAATGTTTATTTACTCTTAAAAGCGTTAGACGAAAATTGTGTTGGTTGTGATAAGACTGGATTTTGATTATTGTTTCATTCTCACTTCGAACAATCAGCAACATATTCTGCCGTGGCCTTGAAATTCAAAATGTGTTTGTAACGCTACCAATAAAAGGAAAATGTTTATTTACTCTTAAAGGCGTTAGACGAAAATTGCATTGGTTGTAATAAGACTGGATTTTGATTATTGTTTCATTCTAACTTCGAACAATCAGCAACGTATTTTGCGGTGGTCTTGAAATTCAAGTTGTGTTTGTTACACTACCGATAAAAGGAAAATGTTTATTTACTCTTAAAGGCGTTAGACGAAAATTGCATTGGTTCGGATAAGCCTGGATTTTGAAAATCGTTTCATTCTCATTTGGAACAATCAGCATCGTATGGAAATGTGGGAATACTATTAACGGCTGTCCGAAATGGAGATCTAGCTTCGCGTCATTATTCTGCCTAGTGTAATTTATTGTTGCGAGCCTGCGTTAAACTCGCGGCCGAGCCGCGCTGGAACGTGGCGCGTCCGATTTCCCAGAGAGACAATATTGGTTCAGGAAATTCGAGTTTGCGAGTTCCGGTACCTGGCAGAGGCACGTACCGGAAATGCAATCTAACGTGCCGGCCGGTTGCTAACCGAAGCGGCCACGTGAGCGCCTGCGTGAACGACGGACACGGAAGCCCGGCGGAAACGCGTGTCGAGGGTCGACGAAACTGAAACCACGTGTACAGAGGTCGATAACGAGCGCGCGCCGCCGGATTTGGTGGCGCCATCCGAGGACGAATCGCGCAGACTATTTCCTGTCGTGCTCCGTCGGTAATGCAGCTGTTCTCAAAAACAGTTCCCACCGGAAAACTTTGCTTTTCTTCCGTGCAAAACTTCTTTGAGATCTCTGCATTTGAACTATACCATATCAAGCCTTCTTTTAACTACAGACGAAAGCGAAAACTTCGGAAGCGAGATCGTGAGGGATCTTTTAAGAAACGTAGTTTTATCGATTTGATTCTTGATCGATTCACTGATTTCACGAAGGTTCATCATTGATCGAAAGTTTCGCAATTACTCGTTTCGAAACGTTGTCTGTAATATCGTGCGGTATCGGAAAAACGATAGATAGTGCTGATAATTCCAACATCTACGTTACCTTCCCACGGAGAAGGGCGCTGATATCTGCCGCGCTCTACGCTTTGGTATCCAAGGAGTTGTCTCTTACCTGAAACAAAAATAATCGGAAGGTTAAAACGGCGAAAGAACGTTAATAGTAAGATAAATAACGGTTGTACAGTTTCCACGAAACAACATCGAGTAACAGGTGTTTCTAACGAGGCTGATAACAGGCGTCGATAAGAGAGAGTTCTGTCGACAGCGGACAAGTCCAAAGAACCTTGGATATGTTGTCCTGGATGGACCACCCATCCAGAATGTCGAAAAACGTATATTTCTGTCAATATTTGACCGTCTTCATGAACGAAACGTTGAAAAAAGAAGGGACTGGCTATGGTGGCAGTGTAACTACTCTCCGGCCACACCTTGCCGGTTGAATTCATTAGCACCTGTTCCAGGAAGGCGCATCCTAATGAAACGATCCGGTTTCGAGTCTCTATTCTCGTCCGTCCCATGAACTCGTTGCATCAGTTTCGTCCTCGTCTATTCGCGTAGCCATAATCGCGCGCTTTTATCTCGCAATTAAAGATATCAGCCATGAATCACTGTCCCCATTGTTAATCGTATCTCGAAAACAGAATGCTATCTCGACGATATCAGAAACGACGCGTAATCCTTGCGAACGAACCAGCGTGTTATCGAGCCGAGAAAAGTCAGAACGCAAACGGGATTTCGTCGGGGACCACATTCACCGAAATCGACGAAATTATCCGTCGACGTTCGACGGAGTCATGCTGACGAAGTTCGAAACACACGCGACCCGCATCGAGGATATGCAAAGCGACCCGATTCCGACCGTTGAATACGAATTCCCCAATTTCCAGACGCCTCGAGACTTCGGCTGCCTCGATCGAACCGGAATCTCGATCGATTTCCACCACCTCCGTTAATGCGATCAAGCAGTTTGCCAATTGAACGCCGTCATTAATGCGGATTTTGCGCATTTCAGACAGAAATCGCACGAGCCAGTCGAAACTCCGGAAGAATTTAATCCCATACCGAAACCACTGAATGTATACGACAGACGCAAATCTCCTTTGCATTGTTCTTGACTCCTTAATCAGAGCATTTGCAAATGAAACCATAGAGGGTCAAAGGTTAACAGCATCGTTAGTATTCTCCTGAACCTATGAGTTTCTAATTCCAGCTTCATTCATTTCTCGACATTGCATAAAGATTCATACGAGTAATTCATTATTAGACTACGTGTTTTATGGAATCACGGGAACAAAAACAACAGCTATAATTTAAAACTGCGGAAAGACTTTTATGCATTGAGAATTTCAATGTACTATTTGTAACTCGAATTATTCAGAGAAGAAAGAAGTGTCTACGCAGCTCTTGTTTTTTGCCTCCGATGCGCAAAATTTGTATTATTTGATTCTCGGTGAAATTATGAAAGAAAGAAATTGGCTTCCACATCTGTTGCGACTGTTCGCTATAATCGGGGCTAAAAGCTTGCAGGAATCGATGCGATTTGACGAATTGATTCGGAATTATGTGAAAGAGCGACCGATGTTACAAACGCCGGAATAGCTCGGTTATCTGATTTGATGGGACGATTTTGAAGCTGTTTTCCGTCGACGATCGGTTTACAGAGGATCCGGAAAATTGTCGATGGAACCGATGGGGATGGAAGTGTGTCGGTGCGGAGCGGGTGACGGGCTGGTTTAATTGAAAATAATAATCGGCGCAGAACGGGAACGCTTATCCTTAATGCGCGTTAACGTCGCGATTAATATTGCATCGACGTTCGCTTCCGTTGATAAATTCTATCGCGGCCGAAATGCGTGACGCGTACGCGCGGCCGCGGCGTTGGTGCGGCAATTCCCGCGAAATTTCCATTTCTGTCGGCCCTCGCCGACCGATCCCTAATTACGGGTGCAATCAGTCGGCCAGGAGAATCGCGGGGATGCAACAAACACGTATACGTGCATCCTGCTGATTGCGGACGGCTACCCGAGCTGAAACGCAAGCGGATCGCAGTTTCCAACGCGCCGGAAATCGACCGCGACGTTTTAAGTCCGCACATGCTTCCGTGCGCCGCACGTAAGAACCTCGTAAGTCTCTGGAACGTTTCCGATCGGATCGGAATTGTGGTGACGTTCCATCGGGAAGGGATAGAGCGGAAACTGATCCTTCGGCTCCATCGATTGCGTCTTCGGAGAGGAAACAGCACAGAACCAAGCACGCTTGGTTAGATTGTTGATGGGCGCTAACGTGGAAATCGGCAAGCTACAAATTAGTATCATTGACGTTCTTTAACCCTTTTGTTACCCTGGACGAGATATCTCGCGCCCGATACTTTCCGATAAACGCTTTTGACGAGATATCTCGCCACCTAACACCAGTGGTTTGACATTATAGACGAAATATTTTCTGTTCTGTTCGGTCATTTTGTACCCAAGACAACGGAGAATGCAAAGAAACAAAGTATTTTTGTCAGAAGTGTGACGTACCTCTATGTGTAACATCATGTTTTGAAGTTTATCGTGTAGAAAGTAAATAAAATATTTCAACAAATTAATAAAGATTTCATTCATTTCTCCCTTTTACAAATCAGGATATAGTTACTTATAAAATATATTTGTCTATAGTGTCTAGGTGAGGCGGCGAGATATCTCGTCAAGAGCGTTTATCGGGAAGTATAGGGGCGCGAGATATCTCGTCAAAAGCGTTTATCGGGAAGTATCGGGGCGCGAGATATCTCGTCCAGGGTAACCAAAGGATTAATGCAGCCAGTTAAAATCGTCCTTCGAAGCATGAGCGATCGGCGCCATGGAGGCCGCGAAAGGTAAATCGCCAGCGAGGAACAACAATAAAACACGTAGTACAGAACCGTTGAGGCGTGTGTCGCGAGGAAGCTGTACGAGCTAAAAGAAGCGAAAAGAAAACACGACTCGACGGGGATGCGACGCCCGGTTTCGTCGCAGGATCTTGATAAAGGAGTCGCGCGTCGAAGAAGGAAGCAGAAGATACCGGGTAATCGCCCGTTGAAAACGCAATTTGAGGATGCCAGAGAGCACACACAGGGAACAGGGACGGGTGTACAGGCTCTCCCGGTCCCACCGAACGAGCCTCGTGTCGCACTTCGTGACTCCTCGGATGGATGGAGCAATCAGACTTCTTCTTCTTCTTCTTCCTCTCCTCCTTGGACCGCTCGTTTCACGGCTCCTGCCGCGCTCGGCAGATCGAGGGGTAATCTTGGTTGCACTCGCGCGAAAAAGTTCTTAAGCCGTGAAAGAGCGGGTCGTGAGCTCCGGCAAAAGGATACCGTGTCAATGGGATATTCAGCTTGGAAAATCACGTCGTTCTCGGATCTTTATAATATCGCGATCCCCGTGTCCCAGCGACGATTCCGGATCGCGGAAGACCTTTCCATCGTCCGATGCTGGCATCCATTGCGACAGCACTGAGGCCCTGCTCTAATTTCCACTGAACGAGCATCCAGCGCTTATAATTTATCAAGATACAAATTTGATACCTCCAATCGCAGTCCAAACGCGAGGCTCAAAGATTTTGGAGTGATGGACGAACAAATACGTCATAGTAGGTTTCGTAATTGTCTTCCACCGCAATCGAGATTCTCTGTTTAGACTTTCTCGGGCACCTTCTCCATATACAGCCTAGGATACCGAGGCTCAACAATTTAGTCATCATCCACTATCCCATGAAACTGCAACTTCGACTTCTCCCATCGTAATCTAGCTCTTTACGATTCTTTCAAGTATTGTGTGCGCGTTTTCTACCTCGGAGATAGTTAAACTCGCACTGTGCCGAAATTGTTATGCGAAATAAATAATTAGTGGACTGTATTTGGTTGGAGTGAATCGATGCTCGAATTTTTCACTTAGTTTATTTTAATACTAATTCGAGGTGAACGTTTTCTCTGAGACACTGCTATTGCTGATAGTCGAATACAGGATGTTGAAAAATGCACCTGTTCGCCGCTCCGTCTTGCTATTTATCGGTTACGCTTGGACGTTTAAAAAAATGGTATAAGTGATTCTATTGGTTGGTGAAACAAAAGGCGGAGTTACAAAAACCGTTGACCAGAGTTAGGAGTGGGAGCATAGGTAATTAAAAAATAAAAATCCCGAAATTTCCTACCGGTCATCCGAAGTGCGTCTCCGAATGACTCTCTCAGGGAGCGCTGCAATTTTTAGGATTAGGGCCTAACAAGGGGAAGATCATGCATTTTCTACTCAAAAAATAAAAATAAGTTATAAATAATAGATTTAATAGATTTAGGCTTAAAATTGAGGGAGGGGTATAAATTTTTAGAAAAAAAAGTCCACAAGGAGACTGGAACCAGCAACCTACCGATTACCAGTAATCCTCGCTACGCCCACGGCTATTCATTTTCTTATTGACCTCTTAATGCGAACTCCTTATGAACGGATAAACCGATTTTCAAATGCAATTTTCTCGAAAAATATTGAGAAGCGCGCGCTACTGCTTTGCCAAATTACATTTCGAGAAGACATCTTCAAATACTGAAAGTTTCAGAAAAATCCGTGACCTATCAACCGTGGCTTCCCCTTGTAAGACCCTGTACTGTATCGTAAAGGACGAAAATCTGCTGGCGACGGTTTTTTCGGACTTTATGGCTTGCTACGTCTACAAATTAATAAAAAGTTAAAAAAAGAAAATGGTTTCGCTACGCGACATCAAGTATCCTAGCTCACATCCTGTTCAAGAATCAATGATTGAGCACTCGTAGGTCCCCCGAAGACAGCCAGAAGACTGGAAGGATCACTATATTCCCCGACCAGGGACGAACAGCATTTAACTCGTACCGATGTCGAACGGTCGCGGTCTTTGTTCGATGTTCAGGGAGCTATCGTTCCGCGGGGGGAATTGGCGATAGTGCAGCAGCGACGGCGCACGGTGCACGGTGCTGCTCGAAACAATAGGAATTGCTCGGCTTTGTCGACGGCAACTTGTTTCGCAAGTTCTCGCTGCGAGCGGAGGTAGCGGATCGGAAAAAGGGGGAGTTTCGCGGTGTATCCGGTGGACGGAAGCCGAAGAATTCTCTGCAGTGTTATCGGAGACCACGGGGGACTGAAGTTCTTTGAGAAAGACACTCGTTCTCGACCGAGTCCATTCCCGGGACGAAAGCGCCGCGACAAAACAAGGAAACGACGACGGGCCGAGAACTCCCGGTGGGATACTTCCGTCATTAAAAATGCAACCAGATCCCGTCCGACCCCGTTTCTTCTGTCGTGATCGATGATTTTCCACGGGTTTCCTCGGGAGAGAGGAATCGAACGCGCGACGATCATCTGTTTCCGTCGAGCTGCCTGGCGAACATCGGGATGAAGGAGACGAGCGAGACATGCTCCAGAGTCCCAGAAGACCAACGAGATTTACAGGAAACCACGGCTGCGACCTTATCTGCGACCTCCGCGAAATCCTTGACGATTCCTTCATTTCCATATTCGAGGACACACTATTTGAGAAAGTGAACGGCGCGACTGGTTTCGTAGACTTTTCCTTAAAAATTCGGGATCTTTCGTCGCCTACGCTGTGTCTCCTCAACTCAACAGTTGGCAAATTTAAAAACTATGAAGAATATAGATCTACATAAGAATTCATTTCTCCTCTTAATAATTTCTCGTGTCAGTTTTGCTGTAAGCACATAATATCCGAAACTGATATATAAAATTTCATTTACTTTCATTCAGGACGTAATTTTTCATTCCTTCCCACGAGGGTCGTCAATCCTCTAGGCGAAGAGGAAATGGTTGTTTGAATTCCTTTCCGCTGGGCACACACAGGTGAAGTTCGATCCGAAACTTCGATTGCATTCTTTACACGTATGTAACAGAGTCTTGATTTACGCAATAAAAAGAATCAAGTTCCTCTGTACTTCACACAACTCGACTGTTCACCAGGCAAACGCGATTTTCGTTTCAACCGGACTCGGGTTTCGAAACTTCGACTGCACCTTGGCTCTTACGCACTCTGCGTGCTTACGTAACTCGATAAGAACCACGGTAAGAAGTCGTTGCATCAATTAAGAGGTGCGTATCTAGTAAAGAGGATACGTTAATAATAATAGATCGAGAGGGATCGAGAGTCGAGATTAAACCACGTCGAGGAGAAAGAGCGTACTCGCTCGAGGCAGTTGTTCGACTCGATGCCGCTCGACGATCACCTTTCGTTTCTTTTCGCTGGATGGTTTGTTTAAGCGTTTCGCAAGATTCCGAGCGTACCTAGGAGAGATCGGCAAATTGTCCGCGAAAGGGACACTGTGAGATGGAAACAGTCAGGGCGATCCGTATTTGTTTTGCAGTGACATTCGTACACGTGCAATTGCACCTGGCTTCATGTCGTTCTCGTGTCACAGATAAAAGTAAAATTATTGGTTGCCCCTAGAGAGTAAATGACCGATTGAAACCGTAGATAACGAATATTACACAGGACACAATTTAATAATAGGTGCGTTACCAATTTAACAATAAGTAATACATGTTATTTCGTGTTCCAGATTGTTAAGATTGAAATATTTTATTTTCGAAATGATATATCTCGTTTAAAATACTATTTTCTATAAGCAAAATCAAATCCAAAACATTAAATAGTATATATGTATGTATGTAATGGATATTTGGTCCCCTCAGGGTTTCAAATCCCGTTCCACACTTCTCACCTCTACCAACCACTGTCCCTATCGCCAATTTCAGCGGGACCTACTTTTTATTACGGTGGGTTCCGAACCACCTTGGCCACCACAGTTTTTTAAAATAGCACATTCAATATTTCCAGAGGTGCCGGGTGCGGAATTCGAACTCGCGACAGCCTAGTCGCAATCGCGCGCTCTATCCACGGACCCACTGCGCGCCTATTAAATATTAGTCATTAAATAGTATATGAATATAGGGTTAAAGTACGAATGATGTGTGTGTATTGTATGTATATACGCGTGTGTATTAACAGACAACCCTATGTATAGTTAAATTTATAAAATAGAGAATCGGAACAGAAGAATTCTAAAATTGTAATTGCCAACGAATTGTAAAAAGAAGATCAGATCGCAACGAACGCGCCCGTGACAAACACGTCTTTCAACGATTCCTTATAATAACTACAGCTATTCCTTACATTTTACATGAATGATTTGTTTCGCCAAATATAATGCCCACCTATGCTTCATGTCAATTCCGCACTCTGTGGGGGATTTTTAAAACAAAATTCCGCAGTTAAGAGGTTAATATCGTGTTCGAAACAAAAACGGCCCTTTCATGCTGTCTCTCCCCCACACCTTTCCGCGAGTCTCGTTCTGCGAAGCATTTCGTATCCCGCGTAAGAGGAGTCGTGGAGTCGGCGCCGGTTGGCCTGAATCGCGAAACCGTGTGTCTGAAATCGGTATTGGAACGGGTTCGAGCGACCGTGTTTCGCTCGGGCTGGGACGCGAAACGCGAGTGCAATCGCGGCGGGATGACGCAACCATGAAAGCAAGGTCGCCGGATCAATGGAGAAACCGATGCCGCTTGAATGAGACCAGCGCCGCGAGCTGCCTAGCCAAAATTCCGATACGCCGTCGAATGATTCTGAACTGCAGTCAGCAACGGTGGGGGCGGCGGCGGCGGAGTTGCAACGGTGCATGGTTGCAACGACGTGGTGTGTTGTTCGGGGTACTCCCGTCGTCGACGGTGTGCATACCGCGCCGCGCCGTCGCTGCACTCCGATTTCTCGGTTCATTGAACGGAGCAGCGCGCGCGGCGCATTACACGAATATTAGATCCGACGTAATGGAAACGACGATCGACTGCATGGATCGGAATGCACGGTTTTTTACCTTCCGGAATCCCGAGGCTCTGATCGGCGTCGTTACTCTCCCACGCCCGACGTAATTCGCTTTCGTTCCCCGCGCTTAAACACTGAAAAATGAACGCCGGCTTATCCACGAACCAGTCCATTTGGGTTATCGGCGATGATGGAATCGGAATAGAGGAAACAGAAAAGGAACAACCGACTCGAATCCTCTTTCGATTCGATGGACGACCCTGGTGAGACGCGTATAAGGTGCTCTGGGGAAAGGAGGGGCGAGGGGTAAACGTTTCTAAGTTATTTCAACCTCTCTACTCGATCGCTACATTTATCGGGGATTCATTTATTGTCCACGTTATCGGCGGGATGTCTGCCCTTTCGTTCTGCCCTGGATCTCGTTCTCTCTCTCTCTCTCTCTCTCTCTCTCGTTCTATTTGTATCTAGGTTCTCTACCTTTCTATGGGTTTATTATCCTTTTACCGTGAATGTACCCCGGGACCCGGTAACGGACCGGTGTGCTGGACAGGCGGCGGGCTTAAATTTATCTACGGTTTTTTAAAGGTTGAATATGTGCCGGTACACCGACGATACAGAGTATCGTTCGTTCGCCGCTTCCAATAATCCTCGGAAAAGCCCTGAGAGGATTTGTCCAATATTTCAGCGTGGATGGCAGAAGATAATAGAGATGTTAGGTCGGAGAATGAGAGAGAGAGAGAGAGAAAGAGAGCGGACTGCACGAAGCGGGTCGAAGAACCAAATGAATTAAATTCTTTCATCTGACGTTAACCGTTCTTTGATCGAGTCCTCCTCCATTATCCTAATTCGTCGCGAAATACGTTCGGTCGAGCAAGCGCCAACGCTTCCCTTCGAGGCGACGCCGACGTCCGACGTTTTTTGCCCTTTCGAATTCACGATTAACATTTCCGATCGGCGACGGGAAGCAACGGCGAGAGAGATCCCGCTGCCAGGCTACACAAACACAGATAATTGAAGTTCAACCCGATAGACGTTCGCGCGGGATAGCAACTTTTAATCGTTCCTCGCCGAACGAGTTTTTTTTTTTGTTGAAATTGTATTATATCATAGCGCACCGACACCGTCGTAAATGATACAGACTACACTATCTCTGAAACTTGTTCTGCGTCGATATAATTAGACGCTGTGGATTATTTTCGCGAACCACCGTGTCACCCGATTGCGAGCGCAGTCTAACTCCTATTTTCACTCTATCCTTCGTTCTTTTACGCGAAATTATTTCACTCGTGCCGCACGATGCCGTGCTCGACTTTCTAAGACCACTACGATCAGTTGCCACTATTCCTTCCCACTCGCGCGCACCCGTAACCAAACTGCGTACCCTTTGATAAGCATTCCCGTGAATCTCGTCCTATTTCCCTCTTGTTAAAGAACAAGCGTTTCCCGTAGAAACGGCAGCATTCAAGTACTCGAGAATGCTCGAAGTTTCGTGGAATGCTCCATCCTCGCCCGGCGATTGTCGCGCGCGTAGAAACGTCGCCGACACAGCGCACGCACGGTTCTCCAAGAAGTTGCACAGTTTACCTTGGATGGTACTGTCCCGTGAGATTATTACCCTTTTATGTGCGCACACACTCGCGTGGCGGGCACCGTGATTGCGTAAGCGTAAACTGTTCTCGTTTAGACGGAGATCGCCGCGGGTGTTGTCGTCAATGATTTTTCCTCGTGATCTCCGTCTGCCGCGGAATCGAACATGCGGGAGGAGCTTGCCTCTTCGGACGCGCGTGATCTCGCCTACGATTACGCGATTAATTAATGAGTCGGCGTGTCGCGTGTTACAATCACGATCGGGCTTGTAATCGCGGTGACATAACCGCGTCGGTTCGAACTGCCGGGTCAATAATTAATCGAGGGAGGAAATTGCGCTCGGTGAACACGAGCATCGGTCGTCGCGTCGAATCGCTCAACGATGCGGCCGATTAACAGAACAATTCCAACGGCTGCGCCGTTTCTGTCGCTGCTGCTTTGCCAACGAAAACGGCACGCTTTCAGCCACGTAGAAATGCATTTATTTATAGGTGTACGCGCGTCTAGGGTGCTCGACTTCGTCGAGTGAAATATGTAATCGTGCCTGCGACTTCGGTAGAGGGGAACGGGATGGTAAAGTATCGAGGTAGAAAAAGGTCATGATTCCTCGTTGAAGCTCGGCCCGCGATGCGACTGACGTCAAAGAAATCCACGAGCCAACTAGCTTCCTGCTCTGCTCCTCTTTCTCTTTGCTCCCGTTCCCTTTGCGAGGACAGCAGAGAGGTCTGGAATCTGAATTTTCATTGGCTTGTTCGCGCGCGCGTCCCTCGCGTCGTCGGAGACTCTAAGCGACATCGAATCACATTCTTTTTCCCGGCCCGTAATCGGTGTCAGCCTCGGGAAAACCGATAAGAGGCGGTCGTGCCGCGCGCGCACTCCGAGACTCGTTCCTCCGATGATTAATCGCCGTCCTTGAAAGTAATAAGATTGTTCGCGAGCCAATAACGCGTTGAACGCGACGACGATGCGGTCCCGTTTGTTTTCTTGCCTCCGTCGCATCCCCGTCCCAATGCCGTGCGATCTCTCGCGATACTTTATTCCGGTCGGGACCGCGATCTATCTCCTTTTGAATAACGCAACGCTCGCGTGGAACACCGCTCGGTTGATTTAAAGGCGGACCAACTTTGAACTTTTGCCACGTTGTCGGTGCCACTTAGCGAAGATCCGCCGCGATTTGCATACCGGCGCGGGGATGCTCGCGAGCAGCCGCAGCAGCAGCAGGTTGCATCCGCGAAACTTTCGCCCGAAGAGACGACACTGGGTCGAGGTAACGACGTGTGCCGCGTGAATATTTATGCGCTCGCAACTGGGCCGTCGAAGCAGATCTCGCGGCCCCTCGGGACCACGACGATTCCTTCGCGAAACCGCCATGCTAATTTTTCATCGGTTTCCTCGGATCAGGACCTTCCAAGGACCCGTAAGAACCCTTGCCACGAATTTCACTCGATTCCATGTTTTCCGAAGAGCTCGACGAGTGCCAAAAACTGTCCGTCGATCGTGACGACTGCGTTTCCAGCGTTAATTGAGAATAACGAGAAATCGCAAATGTTTAGCCGCAGCAAATTCGTGGCCCCGAAAGTTGTCTAGAAAATTCGGAATGTTCAGCACAGAGACGGGCAAATGTGAACGAGGACGTGCGAGTTAGAGGACTCGAGAAGAAGTGGTGGGCAGACAGCAGGTGATTGTTATTAAATTTCTGTCGGGGCGGCACGTTATGAAATTCTCGCGAACGTTATTCTCTCATCAGCAAAATAAATATTTCCGTAGCCCTGTCGCGACAACAGTTTAATCTCGCTCTAAGGGAGCAGAAGACCGTGAGCGCTCTCGCGCGGACAAACTTCCACGAGCTATGCGAGACTCGGCGAAACAATGCGAGAACAAATATTTCCCTTGAACCCGTGGTTCTGCGTGAATATTTATAGGACGCCCAATTTATGAGCGGGATCCGAGCCGTGAAGCGGCGGCGAACGCAGGCGCGCGTACCATTACGCAATTATCTTAATTGCGCCAAAGTATCTGATAGCTTCTCGTAAGGGGAAGCGCAGGCGGAAATAAACGCGATCCCGGTGCCGGGTCTCCTGTTCTGGTTCAAGCTGGCTGGCCTAGCCACACACCGTAGCCCTTTTTTCCACTTCTTCCACCCTCTTTCCTTCCTCTCTTCTTTTGTATCTCTCTCTCTCTCTCTCTCTCTCTCTCTCTCTCTCTCTCTCTCTCTCTCTCTCTCTCTCTCTCTCGCTCTCTTTCTGCCACGAAAAGTGCTCCGCATGCAAATGAAACGGTGCCGGCGTATCTATGAGCGCGGGCATTAAAGTAGCGGGATAAAGCGGAAAACTTTAGAAGCATCTCGCTCCGCGTTGCTTTATTTTCTTTTTACGCCAGTTCGTTATTAGACTTATCGACCCGGTCGTGGCCCGACCCGGCCGTGGCCCGACCCGGTGCCGAGCCGACCCGCCTCTCTCCCTGCCCGAGGAAATGTAACTATCCGGGGCTCCGTGAAATTTACGAGCCACGAAGATCCACCGTCGTTCCTTCCCCTCTCTCTCTCTCTCTCTCTTTCTCCTCGAGACACGACAGACATCGCGCAAACACAATAAAACCCCGAGTCTCGACCCGAACCGACCCGAGACCCGTCCCGACCGAGCTCGGACCAGGTTCGTTTCTACGAACAATGCAAGAAACTTATCCCGATTCCTGGCGGTGGCCTCGTTGCTTTAACTCGCCACGGAATATCCAACAGAAATTGCATAATTATCGCGAGGACTCGTGCACGCTCGTAACCGATTCGGTGAAACCACTGGTGCATAGGGACGGATAGCGTCTGGACGTGTAAAGAACGTTGACAGTTTTCAGATTAAGATACGCTATCGCGGAAAGACATAAAACAAGTAAAACCATTTTAGCAGCGCTTTGTTTCAAAAAAATGATTCAAGAGAAGCAACTTTAGTAGCTGATAGGAGCTAGAAGGTTAATACGTATTCCCTAAAGTACAGACGATGTGAAACAGTGTTGTACATAAAATTTGTAGAGTTTAGAATGGTTCGCGTTAATTAATGTAAGTAACGACAGATTTTTAAACGTTCTCTATTTAGAACGCACGAAAAGTGACGTAGACACTTGAGGGTGGTATAGATTAACCCTTTCTGAAAAGGTAGTATCCTGTAGCTGTAATGCTGGAACGTTACAATTTCGTATTGAGTTCAATAAAACTGATTAGATTGTCATCGCTGCTAGCATTAATATATATGAAGAATAAAAATAGCACATTGTAGCCCAACGAACGCATTGTTCGCATAAAATCTGTTTGCACAGTGATACTTCGGCAAAAGGGACGTTTTGCCGCGTTTAGGACAAAAAGCAACAGGGACACCGCCATCGGGTGCGATCGAAAAAGTGAAACCGAAAAACAGAGAAAAAGGAAGAGCGAGAGGGAGAAACGAGGGGCAGGTGGAGAACGGGTGATAAAAAGTGGGAATTATAAACGAGCGAACGAGTGCTCGCGAGAACAAACCGGCCACGTTGTATTGCTTTTTATAATGAACGGCCGAAAGATATATCCAGTGATGTGTGCTCGTTAGCGGGTAATGCAGGACAGAGGCAGACGCGCGCGGCCACCGCCAATGTAAATTTGCGACCTTTCCGCCTTTTGTGCGCGAAACCCCATTAATTAATACCCCCGCGACGGAAAATAAAAATCCCCGACGATCGGCGCGGGTGTGTAATTTCAAATGAGACAAACACGCTCGACGACGACACGGACCGCTGTTGAATTTTTCAGCTCACTGAGAACACTGGAGACACTTTGCGTTACCGCAAACTACTCCTCTCTCGTCTCTCAATTTTAGAGAACCGCGTCTACTTTTTCCGATCCGCTAGATCTTCGACAACAATAATGAAAACTACATACTATTATCCTGTAAAACTTAGCGTTCTTTTTCGGAACAAGTGGCTTCGTCTCGAGAATGAAATTCAACTAGCAAAATTGAATTTGTTACTTTAAGTCACTTGCCAACAACCGTAGTCCCGTTGAAAGCACCGGTTCTCGTTAGATCACCGAAGTTAAACAATGTGGAACGTGAACGGCACTAGGATGGGTGACCGTCTGGTAAAAAACCGGAAAGTGACCCACCCGGGGTGTTTTTCACGTGTTGTTGGCAAAAGGTGGTTCGGAACCCACCATAAACAGTAGGTCCCGCTGAAAAGGCGATGTCAGAGTGGAAAGAGGAAGAGGATTGGTAAATGAATTTGTTAAATATAATGTTATATCATGTTACATACATACATAATACTTTAAGTCACTTCTGTATCGAGAAGTATACTGTACAAAGAAGTTTTCACTTTTAAAAAAAATCTAGAATCGGTCGTTGGAGTGTTGAAAATTTTCTCCACGTGTTTTCGGGGAGTTCGGCGTCGAAAGTTCGCGGGCTGTAGCGCGTGGAATATTTGCTCGGATCATTAGCGCCTCTTCCCCGCAGCGATCGTTGCGTCACGCGCGGCCTGCCGGCAAGTTTGACGTTGAGAAAATATCGTGAAAAAATGCGAGCTGTCGTTTCCGCGATGTTTTCTCTTTGAGCGCGTCGAGTGGCCGTGTAAACGTGGAACGAGCGAATTCGCCATCGATCCTCGTCGTGATCTACGAGGCCCATTGTTCGTCGCCCGAGGTCAAACAGGGACGAGCATCGACGGGCTCTCATCGGACGTGGATAATTTTCCGCGGCTCGGATCGAGCGCATTCATCTTCCCCTTCGACATCTCCACCTCTCCTCTCTCTCTCTCTCTGTTTTTTTCGATCTCTCTCTCTCTGTTTTTTTCGATCTCTCTCGGCGAACGGCTATGGTTACGCAAACTCACATTCACCTGAATTATTACATCTGACCTTGAGGAGTAGGCTGGTTCGTGGCACGTACGGAGGCTCGTTGCGAAGCCGTGCCAAAAAGGCGGCCGACTTCCAGACGATGCCAAGACAGAAGACGCTTATCCCCGCTGTGATTCCCGCTCTCTTCGAATTTCGATCGCGTTCCTGCTCTCTAAGGGATTCGACAGACTCCCTCTCCTATCAGGTTCGACCCTTTCGAATCCCTTTAGGTCGTTCGACGTGTGTACAGAGCGACGAGTGGCTCGATATTATAAAAATTACAGAAATTAAAGTGACATATTGCGACCGTGAATATAGACAGCTAAGAAAAGACAAATGATGCTACTGCAGAGACTGTAACGTTGGCCTGTGTGTATCCTGCTTCAACATCTACCACACGCGAATCAATTATTCAACCCTTTCGCGCGTGCTTCCTCTGTTTCGCGTCAAGATCTATCGAGATACGGTGAATATTCGATCTGAGAGAAACGAATATAAAAATCATGGATTCTTTGAATATTGTTCCTTGAACTATGAACATTTTAAAGAGCAAGTAAAGTATAATCAATTCAGAGACAGCAGACGTCAGATATCCACGACGCTGTGGCAGCGCACGAGTTAAGACGTGTCTGCTTGAATGGGCGGTTGGGTTCGCGTAGATAAGGGTAACTGTGCAATCGTGGAACCAAATCCGGTTAATATTTGAGCGAGCCTACTTTTCGGATGTCGGTCGGTTAATTTCCGCGTCGAATGGCGTCGGTGTCGCGCCGGGCCAGACAGTTTCGTCGAATCAGCCAAATTCTCGCCGGAGGTGAGCGAAGAGAAGAGAGTGGTATTAGCGAAATAAAATGCATCCTGCCACCGGCACGTTCTGCGAGCAGTTCTGCGACCGAGCCCGTGCCAGACGTCGCGCCGTTTTCTTTTACCCAGAGCCTCGAAGAGACTGGCATTCGCGATCCTGATCGCTGCGTCTCGGGTATCGATGGAGCCCTCCACAGAAAAAGGAAGAGTCCGAACGGTAACGGGAGACGCCATCGGGGAAACAAAACGACGAGCACAACGAAATCGTTTTCCCCGCTAGACGAACCCGCAACCCTTTTTTACCCGCGAAACCGTGCCCTCTCTGTCTTTCTCGTTAACGAGGTACTAGCGTTTTAACCGCGTGCAATTTCCCGCACAAAGAACAGACGATTTCCCCGCGGCTCGCGCGAAACTGCGCCGGTATTATATCTGAATATCTAGTACCTCGGACACACTCCGTTTAACGACACCGGCGGGACTGTTTGTCTCCGTTTTAATGAAACCGGTCGAGAGTCTTCATGGAGAGCCGCGGACCCGGCCAGTTTCGGCGCACGTATTTCGGAACGAGGACACGTAACGAATTTCGCTGATGTAATGCCGCGAACCGGTGCACCAAAATCGGCTTTGATTACGGTGCTGCTCGAGGAGCGGTTTCGGAATCGTTCCGTTGAACAGATTTGCTTCGATCTTGGCTCTACTCGCTGTAATCCTGCTTTGCGAAAAGACCATCTGCGTTTTGTTCCTGATTCTGAACTCTAAAGAACTGCCGATAAGAAATTACAACCTGAGTAATAAAAATAACATTTATGATCGATAATTGAATACCTCTCTAAAGAACTGTGTCGAGACAGTGTCCCAAACCGGAACTAGATCGATTATTTGTAGGAGAAGCTTCTAAGGATTAACACTATGTTAAGTGACTGTTTTTCATTACTCTATTAAAACAATAAGTCGAACGTTACAAGATTGAAACGGAGCCATTCAAAGATTAAAAGTGACCAGACTGTATGGTGCTACAAAAGTGACAAGTATTTATTCGAGGGACGAAGCGGATAAGGCGAGGAAAATCAGGGCGGCAAAATTTCCGTGGGCGAAGCTCGCCGCTGCAAATTCGGCCACGGGTGACGCAAGTTTGCGGGGGCGGCTTGGAAACCGTAGAATCGCGCTAAAGCCTTTCCCGGCACCGTCGGTAAACTGGGCTACGCGGTTCATATCGATTTAGAGAGGCGAAGAGTGGTCGTGCGCGCGGTTACACACGGCGACGGCGGTCGCTGCATCGAGAACACATGCATACGTCCAGCTAGGGGCGCGGGGCTTACACTACAGACCGATTAAAAGTGGCTAATTCGATGGAAAAACCCGACGGAGTATTGCTCGAGAACATGGAAAATAGGTCACGAGGTCGGAAGAAGCAGTAAAATGCACATCGATCTTTACACGATATACAGTTCGTAACGATCGGTGCACCACACGCTGTTGTATTTGCATAGTTTAAGGGTTGGAAACATCGCCGAAACGCCTCGTAAATACAGTGTCTGTTTGTAGCTTGTTACGTAAAGGTATAGTTTTCATGAATCCATAAAGTTCTCTAAGGTCCATAGTTCTCGTAAATCCTCAATACATTCTGTTCGAAATTTTACCCGTTAACCCGTGTAAACGCCAATTCATCACGATAACTAAGTCACTAGATAGAATCTTACAACCCTTAGACCTGGTGCCTTCCGCGTCATACTTTCGACAATGCATCTTTCCCATTCCCTTCCACATTTTCCTCTCCAAAATAGGTTATACAAGGTGGGGCAATAACTATGTCCAGTTTGAATATTCCTGTTATTTGTAATAATATGAATAAATCTTATATAGAAAACTTACACGGTATAGAGTGGGACATATTGTGACACAAACATTTTCTGCGTGGGTGGAAGCATAGAGGAGATTTCAAAGTCAACTCCATTTTTTTTAAATGGAATGCTTTGTTTTTTTTATCACGATGTGATAGGCAGTGTTGAGACGAATTCAGCGAGTTATCATTGAAGGTCATACAAGGTCAAATATGGTAGTAAAGTAAACTTTATTACCTTACAGGAGATGCTCGAATTGGTGACTGTTTGCGTCAATGCAAAGTTGCAAACTTCGTATCCCTGCATCACGTGCATGTCTTATCATATCTGAACTTATCTAGCACATGTTGCAATTATCCGTTGTTTCATATTTTCTGGTGCAGTGGGTACTTCTTGATAAACAGCATTTTTCTCTCTCTATAAATATAGAGCTGCCGAAACAGCAGTAGCTTTTTACTCTTTTACTCTAGCGAATTCTTGTCTAAGTAATTACAGTTTGTACCTTACTTTACCACCGTTCGCTTCCTTAAATAAAACCTCT
Source organism: Lasioglossum morio (assembly GCA_916610235.2). Lineage (NCBI taxonomy): Eukaryota > Metazoa > Arthropoda > Insecta > Hymenoptera > Halictidae > Lasioglossum > Lasioglossum morio. The sequence goes on from OU744323.1 coordinate 4,790,081, forward strand.
TTTCCATTCATAAATGGTGTTGTACTCGATTCCTATACACGGAATCCAACAGTACAAGTAGTACAACTTATGATACAGTCTTGCCAGAAAAGTGACATCGTGTGTTTCATTCGATAAACGAAGATAATCCTGACGGCAAAAACCATCGAAGGATGCTCGAAGACGGAGAGTCGTTGGTGGGTAAATTCCACACGGCAAAGATGTCTGCCGTTCTTCCTGGAGGAAGCGAGCGTGCGTCGCCGGTTGTTAGGCGAGCGTTGACTTCGCTAGATCAATTGGATAATACGATTAGTCCGGCCTTCGGGACAATCGTGGCGAAATCTGATCGACGACCGAACCAACAAGCTTGGCGCGGCTGGTTCAATTGGTGTTCAAGGACTGCGAGGAAGATGTTCACGGTCGGCTAGCCTGTCTGCGATAGCCATCTAGCTATAGTTTATCCGACGAGACGGGGCAGCAAAGGTAAACAAATGTGTCTAGTGTACGCGTCTCGCTAGAAGAGACCCGGCACAGCGTTGTGTGACTCAATTTTCCGTGTATCTTCTTCCGAGACGCGGTTAATAGAAGCCACTTGAGCGCGACACTGTTGAAGTTACACTTCTGAGATAGTTAACAAAGGTGTTCCATTGACTCGTCTGGTTGGACAGACTATAGCTGGCTCTGGAGTAGCTGCCATCGGGTGCTGACAATTGCCAAGGATAGTGAAAGCCACGCTCTTGCTCGGCGGACGGTCAACGGCGCGCCTCGAGGCGGCTTCCTGTTTCTCTAGGATCCGCCTCGCGGTTAAATCTGTCCACGTATTATACAATGAGACAGCCGGTTTCACTTTGACGTAACCGATGCCCTGTTACCTCGATTGTGTCACACAGAGGCAGGCCTGTACGTGCGCACACGTACTCGCGCTTGGACGAAAGGGGAGAAAAGCCGTTCGCCTCGCTGGTGCCTCGTTTTGCCTCGCCTGCCTCGCGTCTACCTTCACTGGGAATCGAAAAACGAAGAAACAGGACTTACCCCCGGCCATCGATTCGTCCGTGTAACGGCGATGCCTCGAGCACGCGCGCGTGTCGGTTTAAAGGGAATCTCGCCCGGCTCGACCGATGATTTTATAGTAATTAGCTCGCTTGCCTATGCGAGCGTTGTATAATTACTCGGCTCGCTAATCGACCGGATAAACGGATATCGTTCTACGGCTTAATTATCGAATAATACGGTCTAAATTCGCTGCCGGAAAATAACGATGCTGGTTAGAGGACGAATGCGATACCATGATACCCAGCCGCGCTCGTTACGTTAACGGGCTTGGCCGATACCTAATTTACCCAACCGATTTACCCAGGTCTTTCGCGACGTTGCGAAAATCGGGAAGAAGTTCAAGTGTTCGTCGTGGAATTATTTTGAAAATTGTCAGAGAAAAGAGGTTTTATTTCACCCTTATTTTTCGCACTTGCAATCAAATGCACATCAATTGCATACTCGAATCAAGCACGATCGCAAAGACACATCTTCAGGTTCAACCAACGACAGCACCTCGAGCACTTCATTTCGAGTTGCAATTTCAGGATCGAATTAATGTTTAAATGGATGGATGTAGCTAGAATTAATGCAGTTCTGCCAGCTCCAAGACAGACCAGTCACGTCGGTGTCCAGCCGTTGCAACTCGAACTACAACCTCGGAGTTGATTAACGATGGTCGAGCATCCATTCTTATCGAATGTCGGCATCGACTCACGAACCTGGCCCACATAGAAATAGCACTGGTTGCGAAATATCGTGGCGGATATTGCCGGCGCGCGTTCACGGAATAATAAAGAGGTACGTGACAAAGGTGTTGGGAGGAGCGTGTCGGGAATATTGACCCTTAATGAGAGAAGATCGCCTTCGAGAGGCTTGTAACGAGCCGCGCGTGATACGGTCTAGTTGCGAAACGTGTAAACCAACTCTGTAAATTCCTTTCTTGACAGTGACAATCTGAGCTGAAACGAGACACGCTGAAAACAAGACTATTCTAGTCGTTCATGACTAATGCGAGGTTCGGAGTGTACTGGTTCTTCAGAATCAGTGAAAAAACGTGTTAAATTGTCAAGAGAAACGGACGAGTGTCATCGTAAATAATTAGCAGAGCTCCTTCGAGAAATCATCGCACTATTTCAAGTCTCGCAATCGATACTGCAACCGTTTTGAAACCCCGATGCGGGGGCTAACAAGGAAGGTGACGGCATTTATCGAGTTCCGAGGAATGAAAAATGTAAGCGATCGTCGTCGGACGTCGGATTTCGAGAGGCAACTGCCTTTCCGTCGAGTTCCTCGACGACGTTCGTCCAATTTCACCGTGAAAAGGGTCCGAGAAGCGAAGACACGAACGGCACAAAGGAAAAGACAACGACGATGCCCTTTCAGCTGCAACCCTCTGCAAATACGCTGCGCGACTAGCAGAGCAGAGCCGAGGAAAGCTGAGGAGTACTGAGCAGACCAGAGAAAAGCTGAGGAGAGAACCGCGGCAAATGGACTGCTCGAGGTGGTGCTCCCTCGGCGATCCATGGACAACACGTTGCCCATTGTGCGACAAAGTAACCTCGCCGGCTGCTATATAGCGCAATGTGCCGCGTTTTCCGAATGAGTTGGCCCCCCGACGACCGGATCGAACCGTGTCCCGAGTCCCGACACCGATTTCCCTTCAGAGCTCCATCGAGAGAGGAGCGTGTGCATCAGCGTGGCTTCCGCGTGAAGCGGCCTTGAAACCAATACGGAACTGGATCGCGGCTCGTTGAACGCCAACGAGACAATTGCTCGCGTTAAACGACGACGGTTCGCGAACCTCGCACTCTACTATCGGAAAGAAACAAGCTGCCTGCGAGACTTCCGTGAAATATTCACGAATTCACCCGAACTGAGGGAAAAATGTTATCCTCTCTTTGCCAGAGCCGAATGATTAATCACATGATATTATAATACAATAGATATTCGATCAAAGAAAATGGGAACTGTACGACCTAAGAAAAATGAATATCCCTTTCAATGCGGGGCCTACTCCACGAGGGGCCAAGAAGTTTAAGTTACACGGGCCCGAGAGTTTTTCTTAGATCAAGACGTTAACAGTGGAATTAACGAGAGAGATTGTGTTAACGCAAGAGCGTATTCTCTATGTAAATTGTATTTCGCGCTATACTTGTTTTGTTTTCTTGTCACCTGTGCTCGCTCTATTTAAATGTATACGTCGATCTATATCTTGCATGTCTCTCTATGTATTGTCCTCTGTCGAATCAGTATAGTTCACACCGCCAAAATAAAAGCATCTGTTCGCCTAACACACGAGTCAAACGGTTAATTCAAAGTTCCTTTTTTCTCTAGCAGGCTTGTGAGATTAAAAATGAACGCGAAACGCTCTCAACAGATTGATTACAAATAATAAAGACATAAAACGTATCGCGATGCATTTCGATTGGACAGAACACGGTCATTGTATGTAGTTTTCGATAAAGCGGGCTATTGCTACGTTTTTCACCGGTCGTCGCTACCGGGTTGTTCTCGCAAAGCGTTTAGTCCTCTCTCCTCTGTCTCTCTCTCCTTTTCTCTCGCGTTTTCATCGGCGTGGTAGCGAGCTCATATTATTTTACGGCTCCTCCGCGAGCCAGGCGAGCGAGGGAGGAAAAGGCTTCTCATCAAGGCCGGGGCTCGCAGAGCGGCGTGTGCTCCTCCTAGAATTTCAAGCTATGCGGTGACAAAGAAAAGCTCGCGCCGTAAAAAGGAACGGTGGAAATTCAAGGAAAAGCTGGAGTGCTCGTGAAATTTTCCGCGAGCACGGTTTCGAAAGATGGGGTTAACAACGCTGTCCTGCGGACGAGAGGTCGGGATAAGATGTAAAACGTACCGAAACTCCTCGTCGTAATATCATGAGAACAGCGTGTAAAAACGAGCGAGACAAACACGGATACACTGCGAGGTAAGCAGTGACAGCACAGATGAACAATTGGGACGTACACTATTGGGTGGTAGCATTGTAACCCGCTGTTCGCGTGTACTGTATATATTTTGCTAATATAAACAATCTCCTACTAAAGTCATTAGTAGGCAAAATCTTTAGTATTGAATTTATAAAAACGTTCGAACCTGAGTCACGCTTTTAACCCTTTCACTACGAAAGACGTAAATATACGTCCTGAAAAGTCCATCAATATATACGAAAGACCAACGTGCGTATAACGTGCCGTCCCTGTTGATGGATTATTCCGAAGTCGCGCCGCAGTGAAAGGGTTAATTTCAATTGCTATCCTATTCTACATTTGGCAAGCTACAAAGAATGTAGTACAGTAAAACCTCAAAAACTGTCCAACTGGCGTATTCTGAGCAGACAGTGTTTGCACTGACGACTTGTTTTTATTTTGCTTTATGACTGCGTCTACCGCGCCGAGAGAGACTTCAATAGAGAACCGAACATACAGAAGGATAGAATGAAATACAGATCGTGTGACTTAAAAGTGTCGTCGTCGCCGGCACAGCGTTGACAGGCAGTGAGTGAGTTTTACTGTACCTCTTCTAGAACTGTCGCTCGGCAGATTCGAACATACTGTACCAACTCTACCCTCTCCCTTCTACGACGCTGTTCGCATGTCAGGTGACTGAGCCGAAGGGATATTCGTTTTGCTTAGATCGTACAGTTCCAATTTCACGTGACGAATCCGGTACTGGCAGAGAGAGAGGGTAAGTGACTGTATGTCCCTCGATTCGAGTCAATTCCCCTGATCTGGCGGCACTGCCTTGTGTCTTGCTACCCTCGCGTGTCCCGAGTTGCGACCGACGTAATCTCGACGTATCGGGAAACGGATGCGGGGATCCGCGGCGGCCGTCCCGCGGATCGTTAATTTCGACGGCGGACAAAGAGTATGGGTCCCGGTGTATCTGATGAGCCGCGATTAAACCGGAACAACCGAGCAGCCATCCCGTCGAAGCCAAGAATTCATGCGCCGCGCCGGGGGATTAAGTAAGTACAAGTTTTCAGGTTAAGCCGGAGCACCCGGATTAGCCCGGGCAACTATAACACCGCTTCCGGGCGGCTCGTGTCCCGTCGATACACGTGTACCAGAGCATGCAGCCAACTTCTCCTCAAACATTTGTCCCCTCATTCAGCCTCTGCAACCTGCACTCGGGGAGATTCGCGGTGTAGTCACCGGTGAGGTCGGACGTGTTTACGTTTTCGTGCTCGCGTGTATGGCGTCGCCTAGTGGCTTGATCGCTTTGTGTTATTTGCTATCGCAATTCGCTTTGCTGAATAAGTGTTTGAGCGATAATTCTATTATCTGAGTGTTTCTTTTTTTTTCACTGTGTTCTTACTTGTGTCTCTGCCGTCAGAGGCACTTGTATTAATTGTGCTCATAGTTCTTAGGATCCAAAAATGGCCAAAAATCCTGGCAAAGCGTCCTACGCGCAAATTGCCACACAAGTTCAGTTCCCTACCAAGGAGCAAGCTATTGTTTTTGATGCAGTTGAGGGTATTCCCATTCAAGATTATACTTCGGCTTTGAGTAAAGTAACCAACTCATTGAACATAAAATTCGTTTCAAGAATTTCTCACGGTCGTGTCTGTTTCTACCTAAACTCGAAAGAATCTGCGGATCAACTCACTGATTCTCATGCCAAAATTCAGATTGGTCATCACTCTTTAGAGGTCCGTCCTTTAATTTCTAAGGCCAAAAGGATAATTATATCGAATGTCTGCCCTATCATCCCGCATAGTGTTATATATGAAGAACTCTTGACAAGGGGCATTCGACCATGCTCTCAAATGACTTTCATCAGAGCCGGAATTAGTGGTCCAGGGTTTGCGCACATTCTCAGCTTCCGCAGACAGATTTACATTCATCCAGATGACGTCTGTAAGCTGCCGCCATTTTTAGAAATTAACTACGATGATACCAACTATTGGGTTTATTTGTCTGGTGAGAAGCTTACGTGTTTCATTTGTAAAGAGGAAGGTCATCTTGCTAGATTTTGCAAAGGTGTGGACAAGCCGAGTCTAGGCTCAGACTATAGTGTAGAACAATCGTTTGTGCCTTTGTCTGGTTCGAGGACACATCTTGCCTCGGGTCACGATAGGGTAAACATCAACAAGCCCAGTTCTGATTGTGTCACTAATCCGCAAGAGGTTCTCACACCTGATGTCTCACCTTTAGATGAGAATCCTGTATTATCTACAGAGACTTTTAAACGTCCGCTGTCAATCTCTTCAACCTCCAGTGACCCTGCTACAAAGTTGGTAAAGTCTGATAAACTGATTACCGACTCCGCAACCCTCAAGATAAAGTCGGCTAAGAAAATAAAGGTTTCGTCTACAGCAGTTGTCAACGAAGATGATATTTTGAAGCAACTTTCACCAGCAATGGAATTGATTGTATCCAATTCGCACAAGTACCCTCTTAATTTGAACAGTATCACTCAATTTCTATTTGTCTCCTTTGACAATCCGATGATTCTTGATACGGCTTTAAAGTTCACTAACGATATTCCGGCTCTCATCACTATGCTCTCTGAAATTAAAGGCCTTATTGCAGAACGTAACCTAAAGAGTCGCATTGGTAGGATTATTAAAAAACTTCTTTCGTCGGATGCTGATGACAGCGCTAGTTCTGATACTGGCTCTTTGGAGGCTCAAGACACCTAATCCTTTTACACTTTTCTAATGACATCTACTTCATCACAACGCAACGATTCAATTAATATTTTGTATTGGAACTCAAGAAGCTTACGTAGAAGATTGCAGGATGTCCAGTCATCTATTCAGGAGTGTGATATTTTTGTTTGTGTCGAATCCTGGCTTACCTCGGCCAACAATATTAATTTTCCTGGATTTCTTGTATACAGAAAGGACAGGACTTATGGTTTAGGTGGAGGTATTTTAATTGCAATTAGGAAACATTTAATTTTTACGGAGCTTGATTATGTTATTGCCCCAGATCAATCAGTTGAGATCTGTGGTATTCGCATCACTAATCTAGATTCTCCTCTAGACTTGGTGGTCTGTTACAGACCTCCGGGTCTCACACTTTCGCTTGACCAGTGGAATACCATTGCTCAGAATGTTAATTCTTCACATGCCATTTTGCTTGGGGATTTTAACGCTCACAATAAAAATTGGAATTGTCGGAATACGGATCCCAATGGTTCTAGACTAGCTAGTGCTATTGAATCTAACAATCTTTTCTTACATAATGAAAATTCATTCTCGCACTTGGATATTCAAACTGGTCTTAAATCCAATTTGGACCTTGTTCTCTCTACTTTAGACATCTCTGACAAATTGGATGTGATAGTGGGTGATGAGACCTGGGGCTCTGATCATTATCCGATATTTATTAATATTTCTGTTATGTTACACTTCTATGATAAACGCTCATTTAAACTAAAATCAGTTCGTACTGACTGGAGCAAGTTTAACGCCTTCTTAGAGGACTCTTATCAGAGCTTTTTCTCCGAGGAATATGTTAACTCTTCTCCTAGCTCAAAATACGACTTTTTTGTTCAAACGCTTACAAGTGCATTATGTTATAGCACTCCGGCTAAAGCTCAGGTTCCTCTTCGATATAGAAGAAATCCAGTCCCCTGGTGGGACAAAGACTGTGCTAGAATTAAAAGACTAAGGCGTGCGGCCTATAAGAAATGGGAATATACTTTAAACTTATGTGATTTGATAGAGTATAAAAAACGGTGTGCGGAAGCCATTAAAATTTTCAAGTCCAAAAAGAAAAACTGTTTTAGAAGTTTTGCCGAAAGCATTAATTTCCAGACAGATCCAAACTTTGTCTGGAATAAATGTAAGATATTTAAGAATTCCTGGATTAAAATTCGTCCTCAACATTCGGCTACAAATTTACCAGATTGTAATAATGTTAATAATGCTCTTGACAAATTATGTCCTCCTTGGGTTCAGACTAACCCTTTATTGCTTCCCGTCTCTCAGCCAAATTCTTTTTTTGATTCTCGTTTTTCAATCTCTGAATTTAATTTAGCGCTACACTCAAAAAAGTCTACTTCTGCTCCTGGTATGGATGGAATAGACTTTGATATTATTAAGAAACTCCCTGACATTTTTATTTCTGAACTATTACATATTTTCAATCTTATGTTCTCCGCTAACGATTATCCTATTAGCTGGAAAAAATCTTTTGTTATTTTTATTTCTAAAGCTGATGGGGCTGGGCTTCGCCCTATTTCACTCACATCTTGTTTATGTAAGTTGTTTGAAACCATTATCAAAACTCGTTTGCAGTGGTGGGTAGAAAGTAAGGATTTACTCCCTAAAAGTCAATTTGGCTTTCGTAAGGGAAAATCATGTATGGATAATGTCACTAATTTGGCTTTGAAGATTGATGAAGCATTCTTAGAAAAAAAGCATGTCCTTGCTGCCTTTCTTGATGTAAAGGGTGCGTTCGATAATGTTAATCCAGATATTCTTCTGTCTAGATTGGCTTCTTTTGGATGTTCAACTAGAGTCTTGAATTTTGTTAAGTTTTTGACACATGAAAGGTTCATTTTCACTTCAGATTCTGGTGACACTCCGAGACTCTCATTTAGGGGTGTTCCTCAGGGTGGTGTTCTGAGCCCTTTGCTTTACATTTTATACGTCTCCAATATTACAGCTGACGTCCAGAGGCATATTTCTGTTTCCCAATTCGCTGATGATCTTGCTGTATATATTAAGACTTCATCTATTGCTACTGGTGCCCGTTCTATTGAAAAAGCTATACAAATTTTAAATCGGAACTTGTTTAACCTTGCCTTAGATTTATCTCCCAATAAAACGGTGCTAATTCATTTCAATAACAAACAAATAACTCCAGGGCATATTAAAATAAAAATTCAAGATTCATTTATTTATTCTAGTGCTTCTGTGCGTTTTCTCGGAATTATCTTTGATTATAAAATGTCCTTTATTCCTCACATTGATTACATTATAAAAAAATGCTCCAGAGCTCTTAATATTGTTAAATTCTTGAGAGGTACATGGTGGGGATCTGATCCTTCTACGCTTACGGTGCTATTCAAAAGTTTTGTTCGCTCTATTATTGAATATGGTTGTTTTGTTTATTGCCCTAAGAGACGCAAAGACATTGAGCGCCTTGAGAGGATTCAGTACTCTGCAATTAGATTGGCTTTGGGTTATCGCAGAAGCACCCCCACCAATATCCTTATAGCTGAATCCAAACTACCGTTGCTAAAGGATCGATTTACAAATTTATGTCATCGTTTTCTAGCTAAAACCTTATCCAACAGCGGCTCCTCTAGCTATCATATAATCAAAAGTTATTACAATGCTGTTAGAAATAGAGGTTTCAGGGGGAACTTTTTGCTTAGAAGTTGTATAATGTATATGCTGTCAGAGTCATGTAAAATTGAATCACAACATAATTTTAATATTTATATTCATGATTATGATACGGTTACCACCTCTATTCCAGTTGACTCCACTTTTGGTATGTCCCTTAAGGATTTGACCAATACGTCGGACATCAATAGTATGGTCAGTGAAGTAATCAGAGATAATGCAGCTATCCCTATCTTTACTGATGGTAGCAAAAGTTTGGATAGTAATTGCGTTGGCTCTGCCGCTTTTTGCCCGTATTTAAATTGGACTTCACAGAGAAGCCTCGTTAAACAGGCTTCTGTATTTACAGCCGAATGTTTAGCCATTAATGATGCTCTTGATTTGGCGGTTACCTATAAGAATTATAGTTTTATTATTTTTTCTGATGCGTTAAGTGTTCTTTTGAGTCTTGCTTCTATAAAAATGGATGTCAAAAGTAATTCCTATCTCTTTAATATAAAAAAAAAATACAATATTTTCATGAATGAAAACACGCAAAGTTTCATTAAGTTTTACTGGATTCCGTCTCACTCCGGTATTTTTGGCAACGAAAAAGCTGACCATCTAGCAAAAGAGGCTTCTTTCTATAATGTACCTTGTATTCCTAGCATTCCTTTTTCTGATTTATTTGAGTCATTTTATAAAGTCATGTTTGATAACACCCTCTCTTCCGTTAAAGCTGATGGCCTTCTCAAGGGTAAGACCTATTTTCAGAAATTTTTTAGTGAGTCCCGACTTCCTTGGTTCTCCCAGCTAAATTTACCACGTTTGACTGTTGTCACTGTTAATAGGTGTAGAGGGGATCACTATCATCTGGCTGCTTCCCTTGCACGAATTGGGTTTATTGATAACCCAGAATGCAGTTGCGGTCAGGGAGATGAGACCCTTAACCATGTTCTCTGGCAGTGCAATTTGTACGATGCTCAAAGAATGGTGCTTTTAAAAAAACTCTATAGGTTGGGTTTTCAGTTGCCTCTGGACGTCTGTTTGTTTTTGGTTGGGCCAGATATTAGGGCTTGCCGTTGTATAGTGTCGTTTCTGAATGACTGTGATCTGCGTGTGTGAGTGTTTTCCAAAAAGAATAATGTTGATTTGTATGCCATTTTGCTTGATTTATTTTGTATTTTTTTTCATGTATTACCGTCAAAAGTTGTAATAAATCTTTTCTAAGATTTTCTTCAATAAAAAAAAAAAAAAAAAAAAAACCTGCACTCGGCCCAGCATCCCCGTACTTCCGTCGCGCCTCTTCTAGCGAACGCCTCGCTAATCGAAAAGGCTTTCCACGTAAAGGGGGTACCGTACCCATGGATCTTACTAGCATATTACTAGAATATTACTAGATAAATAAGTGAAAACAGTGTTTGCGGGAAACCATTTTTTGTCCTCATACGAGCATGTTATGAGCTGCACAAAGGTTCTTTTAACAGAGGAAGGTTCATCATAGTCCGCTCAGCTCATGATTTCAGTAAAAAAAATCGTTTTGTATTAGAAAAATACATGGGAACCTGAGGGTGATTGTCTCGATTTTTTCCCCAACTTTGGACGCTCATATCAAATAGATATAAACATAATCTCGTTAGATCGTGAGCTGAGCGAAGCGCGATCAACCTTCCTCTTTAGAATGAGCCCTCACATAGCTCGTAACATGCTCGCATAACGACAAACAACAGTTTCCCGCAAACACTGTTTTTACCCTTAAATCTAGTGATATTCTAGTAATATTCATGGGTTACGGTACCCCCTTAAAGTGCGTCTGGACGCAGCGTTTTGCGATCCATACTCCATTCGTCGTAGCCCTCTGAATGCACAAGTTTGCGTTCCTATGATGCGATTGGGTATGTCTTTCCTAGTTTTTCACTTGCGAAGAGATAGACCATCGCTCAAACTCAAATACGTGAGTCGATCGATTTACGATACGTGTTCGGCGCACACGTTTGCGTTTGTATTTACGCTTCGAAACTTCTTGTTGCACCACACCAAAACGCAAGCGTTTTCTGGCCCACTCTGATTTCGCAATTGCCAAATATACGTTTTTTCTAAATAGGAAAATGAGACTCCGCCCCTCTAGGAGTGGGGCGAAACCAACTAGGGTACTAGAACGAGGAACTAGGAGTAGAATGTTCCTCTACACCCTGGAAGATGCCTACATGCTAGAGCCGCGTTTCTCGATTTAAACCAACCTTAATGCGATATTGTTTCTTGACGTAGACACAGTTCTAACGAAGAATGACGAATGGAGAATAAAAGACGCTGGGATAACAAAACGCTGCGTCCAGACACGCAAAGGAGATCGCACCTTTATGCGGTTTTCGAAAATTGACGAACATTCACCAAACGCAAACTTCAATGAATGACGATACCGAAGAACCACTCGCATATTCTTTGAAACTCGGACAATCCGAAACTGTTCCTCCTTCGAACAGGTGAGTTCGCCATAATTTCCTGCGTCCTCCAAACACGTTGCACGACACCTGGACGCCCCTCTCGACCCCTCGCCGCATCCTCTTATCTATTCTGTCGTTTCCGGCGTGTCGTGCACCCTGCTCGCATGTTCCGAGGACAGAGGTGATTCATCGACTGTTATTACAACCGTAATGGAGTGTTTCGCTTAAAAATACTGCCCGACCGTACAACCAACGTCTCCCCACGGACACATCGAGCCGCGTCAAGTTGCGAACGTGATATTTCGTGGCTCGTTGATATCACCGAAACCCGTTCGTGGGCTGTGTCACTCTGGCGTTCTGCTTGCTCGCCAGCTTCTTCCTCGAAGATCAAGCGATCCCCGCGATTGTTTAGTCTTCGAGCTGAATGTTGTCCGTCCCGTGACGCGACGTGAAACTATAACATCTTGCACGAGTTCCTGTTACTACGATATCCATAGTGTGAAATGTTTTGTTACCGTACGATTAGGTTGATTTATGTGACACTCCTTTGGGGATCGTTGAATAACGTTCCAGGCTACTTGAAAATCCTTGATATGTATTTAACATGATGTTTGGTCCCCTCGGGGTTTCAAATTCATTTACCAATCCCCCTCTTTTCCACTCTCACCAGCGCCTTTTCAGCGGGACCTACTGTTTATGGTGGGTTCCGAACCACCTTTTGCCAACAACACGTGAAAAACACCTCGGGTGGGTCACTTTCCGGTTTTTTACCAGACGGTCACCCATCCTAGTGCCGTTCACGTTCCACATTGTTTAACTTCGGTGATCTAACGAGAACCAGTGCTTTCAACGGGACTACGGTTGTTGGCGAAAATCCTTGATATAATAAAACCTTTATAAGCACGGTACATGGTACAGGTGTATGAATATTTCTGTGGTTGTCAGGAAGAACGTCGCATGTCACACATGTACTTTCATTTTCCAGATATTGTCTTTTAAAATTTTGATGATAAATGCTTTGACGTAGGACATCGGTTAAATTGCATTAGTTTTCTGATCCTTTCGAATTTGTGGTTATGACCTTTTTCTGGTAAATACGTAAATTATTTTATAAAGCTCAATTAATACATAAACTCAAATTTCTTAAATTTCTTGACATTTAGGGTAAAACTGGGTAAGCACGATTTCAAGCAGTGAACATATTAAATAGATTTAAGGACATCAACGTATTGCTTTCAGCAAGAAAATTTTTGTAACGCTCCTGTGTCTTAAAATTAATGCAGACATTTTTTATTTTGCATAAATATCCGCAGTCTAGAAATAATTATACAACACGTGAAAACGTGTACATCATTTTCGCTAGAAGGAATCTTTTATTAGCACCGAACTACAATAGCCCAGGAATTTTCTCGTGCATCAGTGTCGCCGCCGGTTAGTAGACCACGCGTCGCTGATTACTCGTATCGGTTTCCGCTTAATTCCGGCGTCGAATGTTTACTGTTTACCCGGGTTGATTATGATACGTGCCTCGACGACTCGATTACGCCGCGCAAACTTCCGCGACCCGGCCGAGCCCAGGCTTAAAAGCGTTATGCTAATCGGGAAACGTCAATGATAATGATCGAAGTACAGGAACCGATGCTGCTGCTGTCCCCTGGTCTCGCTCGGAGCGACAGCCGCGTCTAGTATCGTCGCGAAATATTTCGGGAGCGAAGTTTCGAGGGTGAACAATATTAATCTGCCTTTCGCAGTTCCCCTCGCGATTCGTCGATTTTAATAAAACGCGTGCAGGCGTCGTTTCATCGAATTTTATCGAAACTTGCCCCCACCCTCCCGCATGTCCAGCTGCGAAAAGCCGCAGCTCCATATGGCGATCGTGAAAACGCCGGAAATTTCCCGATCGACCGTGCGATATTTTCGCCAGATACCAGCGACGAGTCCGATCGGGAAAAAAATCTGTTTCGCCGAGAAGCGATCCAGGGTATTATCGTTCGCCGGAGGAACGATCCGTCAATTTACACCGTGACCGATTCGTTCAAACGCACGCGATGTTCCGTGTTTTATGGCGAACGGATACGGGCGAGGCTGTGCGTCGAACGACGCGAAATGTGTACTTTATCCTGGCCGCGAGACCTCGACGGCTGTGGCGAATTTCACCTGTGAACGGATCAGTAGGTGTGTGCGGAATCTCGAAAAATTCCCCGTTGATTGAATCAAATTCGCGCCTCACAGTGAACAATTTAACCCGTTCGATATCGAGTCAGACACGTGATGAAGATTTCAATTGAAATAAAATTTTCGGTCAGTGTTAAGGGCGGAGTCTACGAGTTTTAGCAGACGACACTCGCGCTGCTAGTGTGCGTGCACACACCACTAACTACTATACGTATACGAGAATTGCAAGGGTCCGGGATTAAACTTCTAAGTTCGTAATAATGCAAAGACAGGGTTTCTTAGTAGTCAAAATCGCTAGATGAGATCAATAGGGTGCTATCTGGTTGAAAAGTCCTACTTTTACGTTTACTCTCGATATTTATGAAAATGTAATGCCCGTATCGGCGTCCATAGCCTCTCTGATCGGCATGCTTCCATATATCTCAAAACCATTGCTCGTAAACGTAAAAGTTGTAGGAAATGACACATAGTATACTATATAGCAATACTAGAGCAACGACGCCATCTCTTGTATACGCATTACACTCATATGTACAAGACATCATTGTTTTCATGTACGCTGTTCAGCTAGTCGCTTCACAGCCTTCTTATGATAAACACACAATTCGTATAATAAAGAAACTGCGTTAAAGTGATTTTGAGGTTATCTCATTTATCAAACCAACAAAAGTAGGACTTTTCAACCCGATAACACCCTAGATTGATCTTTCATCTAGCGATTTTTACTACTAAGAAACCCTGTCTTTGCATTGTTACGAACTCAGAAGTTTAATCCCGGACCCTTGCAATTCTCGTATACGTATAGTAGTTAGTGGCGTGTGCAGGCACACTAGCAGCGCGAGTGTCGTCTGCTAAAACTCGTAGACTCCGTCCTTAACCCTTTCGCTACGGGCTGGTTCTCCGCCGCCGTACTCCCGCTGAACGGACTGGTTCTCCGCCGCGGTACCCCCGCTGAACGGGCTCGAGTAGATCGTCAGCGGTCGCGTTTACACTTTACTTCAACCCGAGTTGGTTTCACGATGTTTATTGATAAATAAATACATAGTCGCCCGTAATACCTCAGTGACGTTTTATGCAGAACGACTATAGTCGTCCGTAGTACCTCAGTGGCATTTTATGCAGAGCGACTATAGTCGCCCGTAGTAGTGAAAGGGTTAAATATGAATAAACGCGGCTGAACCGAATTAGGCTGTAACAATGGCAGCACAATTTGAGCCCCATTCAGCGGTCCTTCAATTTCGGGGATCAAATGGATGAGTGGTCGATTAAGAAGCAACGGGTCGTCCTTTGTGGCAAGAGGCTGTTGCAGAGTGGTAAACAAAGATGTAAGGAACGCGGATATTTGGTCGTGCGAGATGTGGGTCAGGGGAGAAGCGACGACAATATGACCCGTATATGTGTAAGAGGCGAAAAAGTTTCGGACTCGGCAATAAAAGCTTGGGGAGGGTGGACGGTAACCTTGGCGGTCGGATGCTGAATGCGAAAACTGGTGGCGAACGGTCGTAAACACGTCTGAGAGAATCATAGGGAGACTCTGTCGCGAATAGAAGTTGGGTAGAGCATGGGTTTCGACGTTTCGATCGATCGAAGGAGAACGCACGGTGTCGTAAAACGCTGAGAGTGTTGGAGAGACGCGCTCGCCGCAGACGATTACTATCATGGCCGGAGGGAAACGTAGGAGAATCACTTGTCCGAGATACTATTCCCTTGGAGCCCGGCTCTTCGGCTAACTCCATCGTCGCGAAGTCGTATCGTTCCGGAAGAAGTTGCTCCGCACATTTCCCACCGTATATTTGCTCCGTTCACGCGAGCCGCCGGATAATAGGTGCGCGAAAGCCCATGAACCGGAGATAAATACGCGTTATCCAATAATTCGGCATTCGGTACGAGTCCCAACGGCGCACGTGGCTGCTTCTACTGCTGCTGCCCCTCGGCCAACAGGATCTACTCCGTAAACCAGGTCGCAAAGCCGGTGATAAGAAGCTCGGGAAAAAATGTTTCACGGCTGAACTATAAGCTTACGAGACGCCGAAGGTTCGTGTATTAGGCTCTGTAACAAGTTCGTCCGCCAGGAATTGCGGCGCAGCCTTTGCTACGGAGTTCCCCGCAACTGAAAGCATCCCCGAAGCATAGCAATCCGCCAGCAACCACGCGGCAAGCAGGTCTGTAGGCGCGCGAATGCTGCTAACGCATAATAGGTTCGTTTGAGATTGGTGTCATTGTTGTCGGAGTTTGTGGTATTCCGGCTGTTTTGGTTAGGCGTGCTTGTTACATTTGATCTTGTTGGTATTGTGGTACAGCTTTTATTACTCTGTGCCAGAACGGAGAACATGCAGAATTATATGGAGCCACTCGCAGAATCTCGGGTGCAGTCAAATGAATAGTAAATTACAATAACTTCCCTATAAATCGGCAAGTTAAAAAATTTACAAACTTACTGCAAATTCTGTTGCATTCATACAATTTTTGACGTCCGCTAAGACTTTCATTTCCTACGGTGTAGAATAAATATACTAATTTTATAACTTTTTTAAAATCATTAAAGAAAGAAATTCCTTTGACAAAACATTTAATAGGGTAATGAATTTTCTATTTACGAATGAGTTCGTAAGCATGCCTAGACATTTGTAGATAAATTCCCACGGACAGGCAACGAGAGCAACATCGAATAGCGTGAAAACAAAAAGTTGGAAACCGAGGAAAGCGGGCGACGATGCGCGTCTATGTTTAAAAGTGCAGCGAACCCCGAATGCAAGCGGATTATTAAAGCGCATAATGCATGGGTGTAGCGCGGAGAGGTAGGCGGATGAAAAGCGGCGGAAAGAGGAGGAGATTTCCTCGAGAGCGTAACGACGCAAGTAAAGGCGGTAAATTCGATCGAGAACAGTCCTCGGAGGCGGAGGTGTGCAGCGCCGGGCCGGGTTGAACCGCGTGCATGGGAAACGAAGCGATGCATACGCGCGCGTGCACCGCATCGCAACGAGATGAGACCGGTCGACTCGAGACGAGGTGGCAGCGTAGCTGTAGAGGCCAAGGATAGAGTTTTCGTAGCGAGCTCTCTCGCGAACCTCGTACGTGCCGCGAACACAGATGGAAATCTCGACGGCTACACCTGTGCCCCGACACTCCGGTAACCCTGCAAGTCCGAGCGCATCGAAGCGCGCATAGAAATCAGCGTGACCGCGCCGTTTGCGCTGACAATAACGCCGCGAACATCGAACAAAAATCACGCAATTCTTGGACTCGTTCCGAAGTTTCCGCTAGCGCTGACCTCGGACGAAGAAGAGAATTGATAAGTAGGTGCGCGATATTTCTTATCCGAGGTGTAGATAGATCACGAATTTTCAAGCGTCCGTATTTAGCTGGTCAAAGTGCAAAAAAAAGTATAACAAATGAACCATAATTGGTTATTTCGACGCGAAAGTTGGTAATTTGTGTTCACTGCTAGAACATGCAAACATTGTATCAGCTAGATCGTTCGTCAACAAAGTAGTCTAGCATTATCATGTGTCACTTGGAAATCCGTGACAGTACCCGGTACCAAATAACGTATGCTTATGCGTTTATTGCATTCCCTGACATGCAAGCGATTTTAATCCAGGTTAACGGTGCACAAGGATCTTTATGAACACGATAAACACCCCGTAACACAGAGAACTCATCATTCTTTTCTGCAAACAGTAAAATTACCGACGGATTCATAAATCAATTTCTAACGCGACGTGTTTACGTATCGCGGCAAACGTGGAGCACGGTTCGAAACGAACGAATCTATTGCACATTAATACGGCTCGCGCCCCTGCTGACCTGCTCGCGCGCGCGCCTGCTGGCGGGTTGCTATACTTCGGGGTGACTTAGTTTCGAATAACTCGGGAACAAAGCCGCTCGAGCAATTTCAAACGAACGAACTTACTGTACCATCTAATCTTCTCTTTTCTCCGTGCGTTCTCTTAAAGTACTGCGCTCCCTCGAATAACTTCGCAAACAATTTGAAGTACGTTAAACGTATGCATGCATACTGTTTTCAATTATACGTAACGTGAAATAGAAATTGTATTCATCATGGAGTTATTTCTTCTTTCCATGAACTAGAGTTGTTAAATCCATGACGTTTTAATCAAAACCGCATAAAACACTCGGTCAATATATAATCTTGCATACCTCCAATGGATCATAAAACTATACGACCAACGAGACAACGAGAGCGTCTCGTCACGAGGTCTCCATGCCAAACAGGCAATGACGAGCGTCTTTAGGAATGATAGAGGAACGAAGCATTTAGCGATAACCGATTCTCCCAGTAATAAAATCGTAAGTTTCTCTGTTAGACAAGTCTGCAAAACCCGGGGAGAAAAAACACGTGATTGCCTATAAGGAAACAGTCGTGCAAGGAGTTAATAATACAAGTAATAACGTATGCCTTCGTAAGATACTCGAGGCGAACGATCGAGGGAGCTGTCCGAACGAGGATGGCACGATTCCCGATTGCCTCCGCGGAAAGTCGCCTAAACGCTCGATGGCAGCCGGCCAAAGTAGTCTATTATCTATTCGGGCGTAATACCGAGGACAAAGTATCCGGCCGTGTGTGCACGCGTACACGGAGCATAATACGTGTACAGATTCGGTCGCGTGGGAGATGCTCCTACCATTTAGACGGATTTGCGATTTGATTTTCTTAAAAGGAGCGCGCCCTGGAAGGAGCCGTTTTCTCGTCGCGACGATAGAGTCCCGAATCGGATCGGCGACGATCGTCGATGAAATCCGACTGCGCAACATTGATATTCACGGAGTTTCGGGGGCGGTTTCCCGAAAGCGCCTATCGACCGGTTCCGGCTTTACTCTCTGTCTCTCTCTCTCTCTCTCTCTTACGCTTTGTTTTCCATTGACAGCGACCAGGAGAGCGTTGCGAGAGAGACCACGCAGGGATTACTTAATCCCGAAGACCACGAGCGCTCTCTGCTAACACTCTCCTGTCACGTATCTTGGAGCGCTGACGCGACCGGCCCGCGTTTTACACCGACGCGACGCCGTAATCCGATCGGTGAAATTGTTTCGTTTGATGGCCAGGGAACCGTGAATCGCCACTCTCTCTTTCTCTCTTCCTCTCTCTCTCTCTCTTCCTCTCTCCAGCTCCGTCACCCGGCAATCGATAACCGGTGCCCTTTCGTGAATTTTAACGAACGATGACGGTGCTCGAACACCAGCAACGACGTCCGTCTCTCGATCGATTCACGACTTTATTTAAAGGAGAAGTTTAATAAGCTGCTCCCGGGTAATTAGAGGATCATCCTCTTGGCCGGCTTTATCGCTCGACACGGCACTTTAAATCTTTGCGCAGCCTGCCCCGTGTTAATTGTAGTCCGCCAGTTCATCTGAAATCACTCCGAGAGAATCTTCCGCGCGAGTCGCTGGGATTTCTCAATGATCAGTGAAATGTCTCTGTACGCTCTTGGATGGATAAACCGTTTTCAGATATGTGAGACGTTTGCTAATATTTTAGCTGCAGTTTGTTAACGCTAGAAGTGCAAACTAGAGATTAGTAAGAGATAGGAACTATGTAGCAAAATGATGGAAGAAATATTAAATTTGATTTCTTTTTATCGAGCCGATTCGAGTACAGGTATTTCGTACAAGTTAGTGTTGCGGCGCATCACAAACGCACGCACGCACTGCATTACGCTTATGTAAACAGTGTATTGTACTTATGCAAAGAGCGTATTGTATCCACGTGTCGGTAGCGGAGGTTCGTTATGTAAAGGTGTATTGTGCCGATGTAAATTATACAGGAATCCTCTGGCGATGAGAAACGTTGAAAAGTCGAGAGTTGAGGAGCACAAACAATCGCCGTGTTGCGTACCGGGAAACAATCGGGGCTCCAATAAGAAACTACACGTTGTTGGGTAGGTAGGAGCGTGGTCGAGGGAGGGAGAGAAACTCTCCAAGAAAAATTTCATCGTCGGCGAATAGTCCCAGAGATATTGGTTTTCGAAAAAAATCTAGTCGAACAGCGCAATTGCAATCAGTTTCACCTCGCGCGAAGCGGTTCACTGTTGAACAACGTTCGCGCCCCTACTGACGTGCTGATGCGTGTCTGCTGGCGGGTTGCTATCCTTCGGGGATGCTCCTCCGTCGATTCTACTTCATTTTGACTTTATGGAATTTACAAGAGAAAGGCAGACTTTCGCCTGGACTGCGCAACTCGTTTACATGTGCAAGGAGTCGAAAGGCTAAATATCGAAACGATGCTTTTGAAAGTGCCGCGGGTTTAAACGAAACCGAGAGCAAAGTGTTCGACTCGTCAGTGATCAAAGTGAAGCGCAACCATGTTTCGCGATGCCTGGAAGGTTCTATTCCCTTTTATGAAAGCGTAGGGCGACGTAGGCAGCCGTACACGGGCAATCGCGTATTTATAGATTGTCCGTTCCAGCGTTAAAAAAAATGCCAGCGACGCGACACGCACTTCCGCCTCCTGACGAATGACCAGAGGTCGTCCGATAGGAAAGCTAAAGTGGTAAATTGCAGCGGGTAGACCGTCGCCGGCGTTCACGGGCCCGTGCAAAAGCGGGGAGGCAATTCAATCGCGATACAGGCTGCGCGACAACACGGTCTAGAAGTCGCTGCAAACAATTCCATTTCAGGGATAAGTGCCACTCCGTTCCCGTAACACCGTAACCCCCCGCTCATGATCCAAGCTTGTAATCTCCCGTGTACGCGTGACAAGCGTGGAAACACGAGACAACGTGCTTCCGTTCGTTGCTATCGCCAGGTATCGATAACTACATCGTTCTGGATCGAGTGTCTTGTCGATGCAACTCGATTCCGCCGGGGGCGTACTTAATTATCTTTTATTTCGGGAATCAACGGTCCGCTTCCTGGAACTGGCGCGTGAAACCGAAACCGTTTAATTACTTTCAACTATGCCTGTCACTACGGAACTTCAACCCTTACAGGAGGCGTTTAAATATATTTAATTTACGATTATTCAGATTTTGATGTTGCATACATGCGGAATTATTCAACAAATTTATTTTTAATAAACGGCTAAACATTTGGATAGACACGTGATTCTTATAACTGAGTGACTTCTACGTCACTCGAACAAATTTAATTCATAATTTTGGACAAGAATCTCTTCATCAATTTAGAGTTGCAACGAGCAACAAGGGGTTAATCTCCATTTGTTTTGGCCTTTCACTCGGAACGGGTCAAGATTTAGTGGAAATATACGTTTCCAGGTTGGCGGAATAGAGACGACACAATAAAATATCTAGCAATTAGATACAGAGGGAACTGAGCACGGCGACGAGGGAACGAAGCGACGTCATTTATCTTATGATAAAATAATACCAGCTCTTTGTCCGGTACAATCCTCGTTATACGGGTGTAATTCAATGATTACATAACCCACTTCAATGCAACCGTGTCTGAAGCTTGATCCAGCTTTAAATCGGACCGCGCGCGGATCCCATCTGGCAACTCGGCTGCACGCACAAAGGCTCGTCTCCGGGAGACAAGTATGCGCTATTAATGAAGCACCGACCGAAATTCACGTTTACTCCGTTGAAACCGTCGAGCGAATTTATCTTAGGCGAGAGGTAACGGCTAAAGTGGAAACGCGGAAAAATTTAACACGTCTTGCCGAACCTCTCCGACTCATTCCGAACAGCTAATAACGTGTTAAATCGGGCAGTGATTCCGTTGACAAATACTCGAGCAGTTTGCTGGTAGGCGACACTTTCTCAAAACTTGCCGCATCTAATCTAAATTTTGATTGTGCAACCAATCATTTGTATTTTGAGAACGAACAAGTGAAGACACAGTTTTGGACAGGGCTTCGGAGTCGGTAGACAAAATTCATAACTCCGACTCCTACTCCAATCCCTCTTTTTTTTTTATCTCCGACTCCGAATCTCCAACTTGAAAAAATATGTACTCAAAATAATTAAGAGTTGTAATAAAACTGCATAAATAGTTGAAATATTGTATTAAAATATTAAAGTCTAAGAATATGGAACAGATAACTCTGATACAACACAACACGACTGTTACTTTCTCATTTTCAGGAAATAGTTAGAAAATACGTATCAGTTTGTTCAACCTAGAGCCTCGCGAGAAATTAAAGGAAATCACTGAAATTGAATGAGTTTGCAAGGTGGTTGAGGATTGCTCAAAAATGGCTTCTCTTTGTGGGAGATTCGATAGAATGGACGGTAGCAGGATAATAAGCTGAGATCTTGAGTAAACGTTTGATCGAACAGTAAAGCTATATTCCCAATAAACAAATATAATGAACACACCGAACTTCTCGCTCGCACGATAACAAATTAAAACCCGAATACACTAAAAACCCAAATTACAAAAAAATAACAAAATGTGACACTAAACGCACGGATTCGCAAATGATCGGAAGCTCCAGAGTATGCCTCGCTCGACCTAACGCGTGCTATTCGATCTACGTCTGATAATCGAGTGTGTCCTCTGCGGTAACGCACGAGCACACGTCGATCACGAGATGACCTTACAAGTTACCTGTACGGCTCCCAAACGTGTCCGTTTGCTTACATTTTAAAAACGTCTCTAACGGCAAACGTACAAGGTGTCTACCAAACAAAACAATTCTTGCTCATCGAGAGTTCCGTATCAACCGTTACGTTCGTGTCACACGATTACATAATGTGTCTAACAAGTTTGAGAAATACTAAAGATAAAGTTTCCATTTTCGAAAATTAATATAATCTATATAAATCTATAAAAAAATTGATTAAAAATGTCATTTTGTTCTTATAGAATTCCTATAGAATTATTTAAAAGAAACTTTGCATTAATGTTTTATCATTTGTCTTGTTTTGTTATGACTCATTTATTTTAAATAAAAAATGCTAGAATGACAAAATGACAACATAATTTGTTTTAATTATTTGCCTTCGCTACTACCATAACTAACTGATTCTTCTCTACATAGCACCGAGATATATGTATACATATACAATACGTCTGTACTGTAGATCGAATATTAGCAATTGTATAAATAAATCCATTAATGAATTATAAACAAAAGAGTCAGAGTTGGAGTCGGAGTCGACATATTTTTTCCGACTCTGACTCCGACTCCAGTCATCAGCAATTACTCCCAAACTCCGACTCCGACTCCACGACTCCGACTCCGACTCCGAAGCCCTGGTTTCGGATACACTAAGCACTATTAAAAACAATTACATAACGCTATTAACGATAATTAAAAAGAAAAAAGAGCTTTTAACGATTGACATTTTTCGTGAGTGTCTCGGAGCCTATTGGCAGGAAGACAAGATACTTAAAAGAGTGGAGCTTACTCTTGGTCAGGGGGAAGCTAAGTACGGGAATATAGTGGAGCGGCGAGGTGAGCGTTAGCGTTGAGGAGAACGGTGCTCCACTATAAACAGTCGCATTTAATTACATTGGTATGATTTTGCCGCGATGTTCACCTCGCCGCTACCCTCGATCTTCATCGCTTCACTATGTCTGTACCCTAACGCAATATCTGGCTGCGCGAGAGGAGGATTTATCGTACAAGGCACAAAGCTTTCAGACCGGACGCGTCGTGAAGCCCCGTAATCGATTTTCTTTTCGCCCGTTCCCGTCCCGCTGCTCCTCTGGTCCTCCTCCTCCTCCGACGTCAGCCGCCGGCTTAATGGAACTGGCAAAATGCTTCTCTTTTCCTCGGTAACCGAATTACCCGAAAAATGGCCGGGAATCGCGTGCGCGCGAGCCCGGTCCCGTTTCAAAACGTACCGGTTGTTCGAGAACACCGGAACCACACGGCGACCGGAGAGAGGATACAGAAACGTTGGGATAACTCGATCAGAAAAATTGCGTAAAATTACACGGGACGGAGCAGCGAGAAAGAAGGACGGAAAGAAATTCCCGTGGCCGGAAACCGATCGATTCCGAGCACGCCACGCCATGCCGGAAAGCCCCGATCCCTCCAGTTATTTTTCACCGAGACAGACGAAAAACCATCGGGAACCGTCGAATCGGCGGCCACTCGAGCGTCGTAATCCTGCCAGACACATCCGCATCCGTCTACCTCGTCTTTCTGCTCCGTGTCAGCGACCGATCTGCTGCCGATAAACCGTAAAGGCCGTGGACCAGACGAAAATCGAGGCGACAGCGACCGACGTCCTTTGTGTCTCTATCGCGCCAGATGCGAAACAAAATCGCCGCGACAGCCAGGTCGAACCTCGTGTTCGTGATAACGCATCAACAGCAACTTCGTATAATTTGTAATTTGCAGGCCGTGTTCGCGAATTTGATGCGAGGGCTCGTCGGGAAACTTGCCATCAACAGTCAGGAAGTATTATGCATCAGTGCGGATTCCTATGATAATCAGAATTTCTTTCTGGCTTTACTCATATTAGTAAAGTGCACCTAATAATCTATATATATTATGAAAGTCCTGACTCACTGACTGACTGACTAACTGACTGATTCATCAACGCCCTGGCTAAACCCTTGGACCTAAAAAGCTGAAATTTTGCTCAGAGGTTTCTTTTCTGATCTATACAAGGAATAAGAAAAGATATTTCGAAATTTAACAACCCCTAAGAGGGTAAAAAGGGGTTGCAACGTTTGTATGAGGAATATATTGTTCGCGGTCTGATTTACATCGTACTTGGTCTTAATGCTCATTGATACAATCATAGGGGTGAATGGGGTGTTAAAAGGTTTTATGGAGAAAATATCAAATTTCGAGGACTTTAACCAATGTATTGATATTCTTAAATCATTTTCTCTATTCAATTTTGTCATGAATACATAAAATCCGCAATTCATGCATTAAAAGGGTTGTATAGTCTCTAGACGCCCTCATTTCTAGAATTCTCACAGTTGGCTCCTCATTTTACATTGTACGTAAATGGTTTCACACTATAGAGAAAACTGGAAGACGTTAAAATTGATGTTAGCGTTACCAGAATATATTTGAAGCCAAGTCGGAAAATCCCATGAGTCGCAAGGCATTATTTTTCGTTCTGATCGCCAAAGGAAGAAATCAATGTCTGTTTAGCTTCCCGACGCGAAAGGCATTTGCTTCGCAGGAACATCCGCAGCGTAGTCGTAATTTAACCGCGGTATCGCCGGATCGGAAACCGAAGAAACGAAACCGTCGACGTCAAGCCCCTGGTATTGTCGTTCCATATTTTATGGACGACCGGGGACCGTGCTGCCATTTGTATTCCGCACGAGATACGCGCTTTCGAAAAAATATAACGGGTGTTCCGGACGGAGCCGACTTCGTCGACGTCGACGAGCGGCGACGCGACGACGGGAATATCAAAGAGAAGGTTCCGCGCTCTGTTGTCTCCGCTGAATAAATTTCAATTTTGCTGAAACGAGAGGAGAAACGATCCAACGGAGAGAAAGAGACACCGAAGGAGAGAGAGAGAGAGAGAGAGAGAGAGAGAGAAAGAGGAAGAGGGAAATAGCGTCGATAGGACGTTTAGAAGCGAGTCTAGAGCGAGCTGGTGCGTTTACGAAAGCCACGGGCGCCGCTTCGGCCGGGAATAATACAATTAACTCGTTCCACAGATAGCGTGATTCAATTTCTGGAGAGGCGCAGTCTCCTACGAGCGAAATTAATTGTTCGTGGCGAGAGAGGAGAAAGGTCCTAAAGCCTAGCCCGCCTCGGAATACGGGATAGAGCGAACGGTTCGAAGGAGTAGTCCTTCGTTCGTCGACCTTCGTCCTTCGTCCTAGGACGGAAGAGACTCCTTCTTATGGAGCACGATATTCCAGATAGCATCGCCGCGGCTAATTGCAAGGTACCGTTCCCGAGACCTCCAGCCAATTAATTATCCCGAGGCACCGACCAATTAAACGGGACAAATCGTCGACGTTCTCCGCGACGTAACACGACGATTTCTCTCTCTCTCTCTCCCAGCTTTCGAAGGGAACGAGTCCGCGGCGGGGATCATCAGCACAGGGAAACCGGACGGTTTCCTTTTCGCAGCTGATCAGCCAGAGAATCCTCGCCTTGTTAGGCGCCGCGTCGTGACTAGCCGGCTTATGGTAATGCCTGATTACTTCGCTGCTCTTGTTCCCCCGATTCTCGAGATCGCCGAATAGAGAGCGAGGCTAAGATGCTACGCGAAGCCCTCGCTCGATACTCGGCGAAAACCTAGGAGAATCATCGAATCTGGATATAGAAAACTTAGATAACTGGAGGCGAAGTTCGTTAATATTCGTAGGAATTCTCGGGGTTGTTTGTCAAAACTTCCGAGGAAGCAGAACATTTTTGGAACACCTGTACGAAAACTTACGAACAATGATATGGCAATTTTTACTGGAGCCTCGGAATCACTCGAGTGGTAAAATTCATTTAAACAATTATTCCTATCTACTGGTAAGAGTATGGATAACAAAACGCTGCGTCCAAACGCACGAAGGAGATCCCACCATCTTTAATCGACCATAGAAACAAAGAAAGCATGGCTGATGAATTTCGCAGCGAGGCTCGAGCCCGAGCATCGAATTTCCATACGAATCGTACACTATAAACAAGCACGCTGGCCAGAGAGTGTATTCGTCGGCACGATGCAATGTTCCTGTCGGCATCCGATTAACCAACGTCGGGCCAGGCTAGCTTCCGTTATTACCAGCGAATTGCCACGGCCCTAGAGTACACGATCCTCCGTTGCTAAACAGCTGACTCTGGCGCGTACAGGCGGCAACGTTATAGAAACATATCCTGTGCTCGCGATTCTCCTTGAATCGGGTTACGAGCATCCGGTTACACTACGACCGAAAAATCACGGTTTTTCCGTTCATCGCTCGTAAACGAATTCATGAATCAACGCACAAGATGAGCGAAGCACCGTTCATAATCTATAAACTAGTATTTCATCATGAATATCTACACGACGCCATACTTTAATCCTTACATCAATAAACATCATTCTCTATGATAGTCAATGCTGTTTCGCTTTATGATTTCAATGTGTACGGGGAAGGAATCGTTTAGTAAATTATTCGTCACCTCGCTGCGCTCGAGGAAAAACTAATCTCGTGAGGGCTGGTTATTGTTCTTGATGTTGATAGTGATGTGAGTGTGAATAACTACACTTGTGATTAAGGTTTACTTGATCTAAAGAACACTCGTTTAATATATTACATAAAATTATCTAGTATGTACAAGTCCTGTGTAGCAACTTAACAGATGATGTTCGTTTGGTGGTTGAGAAAGATTTGATGTTTCGGAGATGCTTTGAAGGTTGACTAGAGGGTATTTTTTGGGAACAGGAGATGATTGGTGGAAAACAGTGTTTAGGAAAGGGAAATTACAGGAGAGAGGGAAGGTTTAGGCACGATTTAGACATTAAAGCGAAACGACGTTGTTGAGAGCGTTTCGCGTTAAATTTTAATATCACAAGCCTGCTAGAGAAAAAGGAACTTTGATGTAACGGTTTTACTCGAGTGTTAGACGAACAGTTTATTGTGACGGTGTGAACTATACTGATTCGACAGAGGACAATACACAGAGAGAACATACAAGATATAGATCGACATTTTAATAGAGCGAGCACAGGCGACGAGAAAACAAAACAAGTACAAGCGCGAAATACAAATTAAGAGGTAACGCTTCGCGCTAACAGACGTTAAAGAAAAAATAAACTGCACGTGGAAAATGACTGTTGATTGGATGTGCTAAACCCGGACAAAATGCATATGCTTGGGCTTCAAAGTGGAGCGCAAAAATAGTAGAACTGCACGATCTAAGAACTACCACGAGAGTTTCTTAGATCTTTACTGTAAATTGATCTCGAAGAACGCACGAATCTAAAACGTTAATGTCACCCATATTTCGAGTGTGTGTTGGATTAAAAAGATACCAAAAAATTGAAAGTCTTATTGAATTAGTTTATCCGTGACAATTCGTGCAGCCATTTAGAAGACGTTCGTCACGTTCGCCAGTCGAGATCAGCGCGAACAGCGTTTACAAGTCAATCAGGCGGAGTGAGTCGCGTAAAAAGGAAAGTCACGGTTCAAGAGCAAAAGAGGCTGAATCCTGGCGCCAGATAGGAGCAGTCTTTGAGCGCAGGGTGCCTGGGGAGCGGCGTTAATTATATCCTCGTCGAAGGACTCCGTTAACCGTCGGATCGATCGAGTTCGAAGAGAAAATGAGCTTGGTGGACACCGTGTCTGGTTCGATCGAGTCAAGGAAGAAACGGCAGGGACGCGTAACGACTGAAACGATCGAACGGTGCGTGCAGGAAGTGCAACGGCGGCTATCTGCGCCCGTCAGCGACGTCATTATTCATCGTTTAATAAAGCCGAACGAGGTACGGACGCATCTCGGCCGTTTTCACCGAGTCGTTACACGGGTAAAAGGAAGAAGACGCGCGCGCGGATAACGTCCGTGATTTTCGGTGGAATTCACGGAATTTTTCCCAGCTGTCGCGGAACCATCGAGTCGCGAACGAAATTCGATCCGCGCGATCGTTCGTAATCGTCCGTGTCGATGTTCATTATAATTTACCGCTCGACTATATATTTTCACGGGGCGTCGGACGCACGCCGGCACGAAAACGCCATGAAACTGGATCTAACCAGAAGCATCACGGACAGCCGGCTAACAGTTTTTAGTTTGGCAGCAGCGAGCGGCCGTGCTAGCTAGCGAGCGCACACGATATTCCACGTTCGGAACTCGTATATCGTTATCGAACGTGAAAGGGGTCAGGCTAATGGTTCGCGGCGAGATGCAGTTATCTATGCGATTCCCGTGGCGGGCCGCGGTGCAGCCACTCTGCCGTTGCTGCTGCATTTACGTGCATGTTGCACCCGATCGCATACACGGTGTCCCGGGGTAACGTGGCCCCGTGAAATTCAATCCACGGCCGACAGCGCCGCGAAAAACCGTTCGCGGTAAAGTGATAAAATAAAATTGACAACGACCGAATCGAATTCCTGCGTCTTCCCAGAGATTATGTACCGATCTAATACCATGCACGTGGTAACAACTAGCATTTGATTTAATAGGAGCGAGAACGCGACATAGAAAATGTTGCTCTCCGAAGTCTCCGCCGAGTGAGTAATACAAGCGATCGGCAGAAGATCGTGATCGATCGGCCGGTAAATCGTAGCTAATGAAAACGTCGATTCGCGTCGGCGATAAGGTCCGATGTTCTGCATCGGACACCCCGTGTGCATATCGCTGCATCGACACGGTAAGAAACTACCTGTTCGGGGCTAGGAGCGATCTAGCTGATGGGGTAACCGAGCATCACCGGCGCGTTGTAACTGGCGGGTAATTTACGAACTGTTCGAACGCGGCCGGCTGGCAACTGCACGCTCATTCTCTTCTCTTCCTTTCGCTTTCTCAGTGGCTCGAGCCTCCCCCTCGTTACAACTCGTCATTACGAACAGGCGAACAGCGCGTAATGCGCGCGTGTACTCTCTTCGAGGCTGGTTATTTCCGCTCGGAAGCAGCCGCGAACTCGCTCGCGATCTTCCCACTGCGCCGCGCCGCACAGTGAGGTATTTGGCCCAAATCGTGGACAAAATCAAAGAACTTTCGATAGAAATGAGATAGAGCGATGAATTTTTTTAAAAATTAAAGCTGAAACATTGTAGAATATGGGAAAAATAGGGAGATTACGGTACGAATGTTTTTAACCTTGAAAAAATACAAGTTTAACTGTTTAACTATAATTCGATTTTTTGAAAAAACCAGAAGTCGCAGAAAAATTTTGAGGCCAGATTTGAATTCAGCAGGAAAAAATCTACAGGAAATGATGTATGGCATGTTACGAAAAAAAAATTGTCTGGGTGTGCTATTGAAAAAACGACAATTTTCTCGAAATTGCGCAACATTGACGAATTCTTTCGAGGTTAAAAAACATTCGTACCGTAATCTCCCTATTTTTCCCATATTCTGTGAAGTTTCAGCTGTATGTAAAAAAAATTTCAGCCCTCTATCTTATTTCTATCGAAAGTTCTTTGATTTTGTCCACGATTTGGGTCAAATACCCCACTGTGCGCCGTTGCGACAGACGATCGAGCCTGCTGAAACCTCGAAATTAGGTAGATGCGGAGAAAAGGAGGAAGAGAGCGTTGTGACAGAATTTACAATGCATCCATCTACCTGTGCAGCAGGTACCGAGGCGACTGAAATGGAGAAAACAGAAAATCGAATTCGGCGTTTAGGCGATCTGGTAACGGCCGAGAATATCCTCCTCGCGACGGATGGCTCTTCACGCGCCCTCGAGCACGCTTTTCTCTGAAATTAGTGCGATCAATTCCACTCTCGAAAATTAATTGCCTCGTGTGTCGAGAGTCTCGGCTGATTTAATCTCGCGCCCCGAGAAGAGTACGAAAGTGCGAGAGAGAGAGAGAAAGAAGGCGCCGTCACGATCGGCTCGTTTGTTCACGATTTTCTTTTATCGTTGGCTCGATCGACCGTGAATTTTTCATCGGTCGATCGAGCGCCGCGTATTCGCGGGAACCGCTCGCCGTGGCATAACCGTACGTGGTACGCGTGGGAGTGCCGATGAATTTCAAAGTCGCTTCCGCGTCGTTGCTCCACAAGGTTCGTAAACCGTGGAGGTCCATAACGCCGCCATGGAACGACTTTTACTTCGGAGCCGGTCGGTGTAAAAATTTTACAAGCTTGTCACCCGCACGGCGAGATCGTTCCAAGGATTCGCGAAGGATCCGAGGACTCGAATGAAGACGAATAGCGAGCGTTAAACGCACACGGCGCGCACACGCGGCGCCCGCAGAGCTCGTAACCTCCCAGCGAGGTTTAACTGCTTGGTCTGACTTCGATTTTAATGTGCTTTCGCACGGTGATGGCGTACGGGTTCAAACTGTGTACGGAATATTTGTCGCAGTGCCTTTGTGACAAAAATGAAACGGAAGAAATTAAAAGTTCACGTTCATTCTTTTGCGAAAAAGAGAATGCGTGTCTTCAGAGCACACGAAATGAAATGGCACGTTTGCATCTGGAACCTCGGGGTTAGATTCTAAAGTAAGAGATTGGCTGTTGCGAAAATAGAAAAATAACAAGATCCTTTTAAAGTGGAATATTTTTCAATAGGGAAGAGGACGTGCGTCTTTAGAGCGTATGGAATGAATCGGATGGTAAAGCAGCTAGTTGTTATAAACATAGAAAAATAGTAAAATTTAACAGTTTCATTAATGTATCAACTACGCAGTCCTTCCTCTCGCAGGAGCTTCCCTTTCCGGTTTCCCGAAACGCAATAAAGCATCGGACGCAACCGGAGAAACTCTCGCGAGCTTCCTCGTGGATTTACTCTATGAACGAGCGAAGTTAAAACGTTTGTTGCACGTGATTAATGGCAGCACGCGCCGCGCGCACGATCGTTAGAGCTTCTTTCCGCGTTTTCTTTGCCTGTTTCTTCTCGCTTTGGGGGAGCACACACCGTATCCCCGCAATTCCGCGGAATTCTCGACTCCTTTCGATAACGTAGCACGTGTGCAAGATCGATCGCGACTCGTTCAACCCTTTGCACCCTGCCTTATACTCATTGACGTTCCCGCCTCGAACTATTATCGCGTGCACCGAGCGGCTCGCATCCTTCCGTGAAGGATCACGTGTTCGACGTACTTTTCCACCGATAGGTTGAAACGCGCTTTAAGGTCCACGCTGTGGGAGATCGAGAAAGTTGATTCCCTTTTACGGCTTCTGAAGTACATTCGAGAACACTCGCCTTTGCGGCTAGATCGTATGTCTTTCGTTAGTCTAGATTCAGCTCTGGAAAAAAGCCACAAATTTTTCGAGACGTGATTTTTCCTGATCTCTGTCAAATTCTCTATACACTGATCTCAAAAAATTGTTAAACAGTTTCACGAAGAATGTGAGATTCTACAGCCTCAGAAAGATGAACGAAATTAATTACGACTGACATCAATTACTACATCATCGTTGTACACCTAAATCTGCATCGTCCGCAAAGGACACTTTTGAAAAGACTAATTCCCTCTTACTGAATAGCAAGATGGAACTTTTCCGGCCGCTCTAAAGTGTTCGGCCTTGAAAAACCCCGTGAAAACTTTGTAAGATATTACAGAGATGGTATCATAAACAGAAAAAGTGGTCGCCACTGACAGTGAAACGCTGTCTAGCGAGAGAATCAAACGCGTCGAACGCTCAAACCGATCATCGAAGCTTCGTAGTTTTCCAGCTCCATCGGCGGCTTACGCAATTCGCGATAAACATTTCCGTCGTCTAATCGTTCTCTTTTTCCTTCGGCTTAATATCGTTAATTATTCTACGAGAGTTCGATCGTAGCTGCGTGGAAGCCCGCTTGGGAATTTCTGTCGGATCCACAGTGAACAGAGCCAATAACCGACGAGTCCGGGTCGCGCTATCTTAGCAGATAGATATCGGTAGTGCGCGCGTCACATGTCAGCGCGGACAACATTCGTTAATGGCCCTGGCAAGATACCGCGTGCGGATCGCTTAGGACAGGTGCCGGAGATCGATAGAAACGCGGCGTAATTTCCTCGGAGCGTCCAAGGCCGCGGAAACGATCGCTCGCAATCGACTGTCGATAGCCGGAGGCGGTCGAGGCGTGGGAGGAAATCTCCTAAATCTTTCACGGTGCCCATCGACGAGCAACCTTTTCTTTAGACTTGCGAACGATCCATAGCAAGGCATTACCATCCGCAATCGCGGTCTCGAAGTTCAAGACTGCCATTTATACGGAAAAACGAATTACCCTTTTTCCCTCGTGGCCGTAATCGAATTTTCTGTGCTCTGACTTTTTAACAAAATCCCTACGCGACATAATGGCACCCCGTACTCCCCAACAGCTCTAGTAAAATTTTCTGTACACTGATTTTTGCATTTGGGTTGCAAGATAATTGAGAATATGGTACTCTCTTTAACTTCTTGTGAACGTTTGGATTTTTTTAGAAAGATACCAGGGTGACATAATGGTACCCTGAACTCTTTCGTGATCCAGGTAAAATTTTCTGCACACTGATTTTTGCATCTGGGTTGCAAGAAAATTGGGAATATGGAACTCTCTTTAACTTCTTGTGAACGTCTGGATTTTTTTAGGAAGATACCAGCGTGACATAATGGTACCCTGAACTCTTTCGCGATCCAGGTAAAATTTTCTGTACACTGATTTTTGCATCCGGGTTGCAAGATAATTGGGAATATGGAACTCTCTTTAACTTCTTGTGAACGTCCGGATTTTTTAAAGGAAGATACCAGCGTGACATAATGGTACCCTGAACTCTTTCGTGATCCAGGTAAAATCTTCTTTACGCGACTGTAACAATACGATGGAACTTTTTTTACCCCTTTTGAACGTTTGTTATTTTTTCCGAGGCAACAGATTGTCCATTTCAAGGTTCAGTGCGCAGCGAATTCGAGCAAATGGTTTTTAATGAACTAGAAAGAGTAAACGTAAAAGTTGCCTCCAGCAAGTCTACATTCTTTTGTTGCATACACTCAACCACGAGTAATGCCACTTGTTTGAAACTTTGAGGAAGGTATCTTACATCGATCCGAGCTGCTAAATCTCGATTTAGTCCAGCATGCGACTCAAAAAGAAAAGGGAATGAGAGAGTCGACGAAATGGGACGCCGTTAACGCTCAACAGTGTGCTAAGACTGATTTAATGGGTGGCCCCGCAAAAACAAGAGGCATTATTAAAAACGAGTTCTGAACAGAAGCCAACGGGAAAGCCAGGAAACCGGCCGGCACTTCCAATTCCCGAGGAAACCCGGCGGAAAGAAAGAAATTAGCCGTTTCGTTGGATAAAACCGGGGATAATGTATATACATGCCGGGAGAAAGAGATCAAGAAACGAAAGAGTGAGAGGAGACGAGAGCGCAAGCGCCAGCCCCGACGTTGCTCGTACCGGTGTATCGGTGTTAATAACGGAGCAATTCATTAGAGTTTACCTCTCGCTGTTTCATGAATTTACCGATAAATTCTCATTACTGTTCCGCGCAAGCTGTAAGTACGTCACTACACGCAAGCGGACAAATACGGGAGCAGCTCTCGCCGGGAACACGTTACCCGGCAAAACAATGGAGGAAGCTTGCACGTTTCATCGTCGATGTCCGGGCCCCTTACGTAAGCTTGCGAGAAAAACGGCGACCACACGAGACGCGCGGAGAGAAAAAAAAAAGCACTCGAGCAACAACTTCCGAGAGAGATAAATACTTTGTTTCACGGCGAGCGACGCGGTTCGGTCACCTTTTTTGTCGTTCGCAGCACGATCCCGAAGAAAATGCTCCCATTTTCTCCGGCGAAAAAGGATCTCAAGCGACCCCCTTCTTCTCCTAAATATTCAAACCGAAAGGATTCGCGAGGAAAATTACGGAAGTCGAGGGAAATCATTTCTGCGGGGAGTTCATTGTGTCCGCGGAGGAAGCCGGCCGCACCGTATTCGTCGAGATACGGGGGCGGGGAACGTGAAAAATGGACCTTTCAAACTCCATGATTATTCACGAGGGTCGAGTCGCCTAAATTCCGTTGCGACGCGGATTTTCCTCGGGGGGAGAATTTTCCGCAAAACTGACCCGAACACCGAGCGCGGACACACGTTGGAAAAGCAAAGGCAAAGTAGCCCGAGCGTTCCCCGGTGACCGGGCTTATTTATTCGATGCATTAGCGTCGACTCGCGAAGCAAATTGCAAATTGAATAGCTTCGTCCGCATGGCCCCCGCTGCGTTAAACACCTGACTTTAACGGGATCGCGACTATCTTCGATCGATCCTGAAACGAAATTTCTGACCTTTTCGCCGAGCTCCGAAATCGATCCATGAATCCACAGAAATCCCATTGATATCGGAGAGATCACGATGTCGAGGGGGTTAAAACACACTCACCCGATTTCTCGACGACTGCTCGCGGGAAAACAGGTGTGCGACACTGTTCTTCTTCGGAAAACTGCCAGGATCTTCGTGGCGTAAGACTCGCAGAGTTCAAGGATCGTTCGGGGGATTAATCCCGTGTTTGAGAACAGGTGTTCTCGCACAGCACCGGCAGACGATGGCACGGACACATGGGCGACCGACAGGTGAAACCGGGAAACGACACGTACGCATCGCGCGCGCGCAACGTCACTGTATTGCGTGTATGTGCGTGTTCGTCAACGAAATGATCCAACGCGGACTGGCGTTCTCGGCGCGAAACGGCAGCGGTTAAACCAACCACGTGACAGCGAGTCCACCTTGACCACGAAGGGAGGATGAAACGCGATGCACGAACCAGCAGTCAACACCGTGAACTGAATTCGGTGGTAGCCGAAGCTACGCTCCGAGCCCGATTGACTCGCAGGCGGCAGGCAGCAGGCGGCGGGCGCCGCTTGAGGCGCCTCTACCATCCGCGATGTGGAAACTTCCTCGTTCGGCTCGTTACCGCCCGCCATCCTTGTTTATCCGCAGGATTTCGAGCAGATTTTTTTGCACGGACCCAACTGTCGCCCCCGTTCGAGTGGCGAAATAAAGAACCGCGCAAAAACACGCCGCCGGAATCTGCTGTCGACGTTAAACGCGTCCAACCCGGTTGCACAGAAAATGGATTCATTGTGCCCGGAGCAAAGAGTCACCCGAAAATTCCACGCTTTCGGGTCCCTTCATTATTCGAACTTCTTTTCGTACCAAATCAGAGTAGACTGCGAATTTTTACGCGAAACTAAAAATTGCTTGGACAATTTTACAAAAATAAGACACCATTGTTTTGTCTTGTATAAAGAAAGTATAGTATGTATGTAACATGATATTTGGTCCCCTCAGGGTTTCAAATTCATTTACCATCCCCCTCTTTCCACTCTCAACATCGCCTTTTCAGCGGGGCCTACTGTTTATGGTGGGTTCCGAACCACAAAAAAAAACAGTATAGTAAAACTGTAATAAAGATCTAACGTGTGAAACTGGCTAGAAAAATGCATCTTGATGGAATCGAAACATGGAAAGTCAAGACCGTGAACAGTGGACAATGTGCAAATGGGCAATCGTGTAAACAGAACGTAAAAAAGTCGATCCAAGTTATCGAGCGATCTCACGCGATCGTTCCCACAGATCGTCGAAGAAGCGTCTCGAGGGGAGCACTTAGGGAAATATTTGCAATCTTATCGAGGCTTCCGCTTAGTCGCGCGCCGAGTGGCTGTGAACAGATTGTCCGAAACGTCTTGTATGTCAGATTCTGTTTAATAGCTTTATCGACGAGGGCGTACAGTACGAAGACAGCAATTTTTCCCGGAGACGAGCCCGCCCGATAGAAGAGAGAGAGAGAGAGAGAGAGAGAGACTTGCCTGGCCTGGCGCAGCGTTCGAGGTCGATCGATCGTCAATGGGGGTCTGTCGATACAAATTCAATATCCCGGCCGCCGGGTTCCGTACACGGTCTCACCTATGCAGCCGGGTATATCGACTGAGCGGCCGGTTATTTTGGGAATAAAGGGGAAAGCCGGTCGTGCTTGTATTTCGAAGCATTTGCTCGACAACGCGGACCGGCCCGACCCCGGCCCGACCCGGACCGACCCGTCCGTCAAGAGTTCGCCGGCTCGCGTGCCAGAAATATGGAAGCCGTCTAACGTTATTGGGTGGTTCGGCCCGGTAACCCGGTTTTAGCGAGATCAACCCGATGCCCACGGTTTGACGTTTCGCGTGCACGAAAGCTCACGATAACTCCCGAACTGACAAGGACTGATCCCGAAACGGGAGGTTCAAAAAGTTAGGAAACGTCGCGTGGATCAGAAGCAGCCAAACGCGGTTCACGGAAGCGATTTCGACGGTAATGGTTAATCTCGTATCAGAGAGCACATGCATCTAGTTCGCCGGTCGACAAGCGGCGACAAACAGGAACGCGCTGTGCACGGGCGAACCGTAGTTTACAAGCCGAGAGGCAAAACGCGCGATCAGAAAAGCTGGCCTCTAACGGGACTCGAATCTCCTTGTTCGTGCGCTGTTAATTTCTCGCGTGGCGGCCCGGGTAATTCAGAATTAAAGAGGCGAAACGGTAGCACAGCCGTTCCGACGGGATTAAGGGAGTATTATTATTTTCGAGGCCGTTTCCGCGCGAATTTTTCCGAATTTTCTCCGAAAAAAACTATACATAGCTTTTATGGAGTATGTTCCGAAAAACATGAAAAAAGTTGTAGAGCCTGTATGATTTAATTAAGCTGTGTATTACAACTTTAGACAGCAATGTGTATAAAATTAATTTGTCTATGAATTAAGTAAATTGCAAGATTGTGAATGTCGCATATGTGTGACGGTGGTAGCTAATGTGTTAAGGGGAATATCAGGCACCGTTTTTGAGAACGAAGCTGGTGTTAGCACTCGAGTGACAGGAAAGGGAAATCTCTTTTACCTATCTTTATGGCAGAAGCAAAGTATCGAAGGTCTTGTGAAACGAGCTCGAATTTGACGAAGGTCGGCGCCACCGTGATAGAGGCAATCAGACGGTGGATGTCGCTTAGGAGAGCTCGCGGCTCGAGAAGCCAATCTGTATTCCAGGTGCGGAGAACGGGCAAAGGTTCTTGGCCCTCGTGTGCACCGTTAAGTCGGGCCCGACCGACCAGTTTCGAAGCCGTGCAGTTGCACCTGAAGCCGTGAGCGACGAATTCAATTAATTTAATCGGTCGGCCGCCGGAATAACGCCTGTGTCGCTATATTAAACTCGCTCCCCGCTGAACTGTCGACCTTTAATTCCGCGAATTTAAACCCGCCACCTTTTCCCGCCGGAACGAGGCCTGCGATTCGACGCTGTACTCGCACTTCGACTCGATTCGGTAAAGTCGATCCAGAGACGGAAAATGCAGACATTCTATTCCAAGAGACCGAGGCTCCATTGATCAACCAAGAGGACACGAGCCGGATCGATCAACCACCTTTCGAATTCCTTGCGTTTTACTGTCGAAGTATTTGATTGGTGCTCCAGTTTTCACGTTTAGGATACATTTCTTTAACCGGTTGGCTGTGCCCGATGTGTACACTCGTTTCGTGAATTCTAGCTGTCTGTTTTCTCATAATAATAGAAATTTCACATATATTAGGATATATGTACTTTGTAGCGAGTTCTAAATTGACTAAACGCACGGATCTAACACTATTCGCAAGCTCTGTTCAGCGTACTTCCTTTTAGTATATTTTCGTAGAGTGGAGGTCAACCGAAGGTCAACTCGGTGTAAACATATAAATCAATAAACTCGTTTGAACAGCTGCAATACGTTCGTTCTAGCATCTGGTAATTGAGTTGCAGCGAGTCGTTGCGCATTACGCGAAAACATAAACAACTTTTGGTTTGCAAATCGTCAAAAACAGACTATAATAGGTAACCCGAGAATCTAGGGGCACGAGCGGTGAAATCAGCGAGGACGAAATGTCGGATTTCAAAGCCGCAGGTGCGTATTGCCGTGGCATTTGTTAAACGATTATTTGCACTGGACGCGCAGCACAATCGTTTATTTATACTGGATACGTCAAATGTCAGTGAGAGAGAAGGATCGTTACGAAACGGTTATCGAGCGCGGCTTAAGTCAGCAGCGGCGCGCGTTCACCGTATTCGATGTATCGTGAGCATGTATCGCTTCTCGGAGACATAATGCGATATACATTCGGGCACGAATTTTTCCGTTTCCAGGTCACGTGCTGTTTTGACGGTGCGTCTGCCTCGAGTCCGAGTGGCATTAGTCTTTTTTCGTTTTTCCGCTTCCTCCGCGGTTGACGTCGACATCGCCGGTGAGAAGAGAGGAAAGGCGCACCTGTGCAAAGAGACCGTCGGGAGTTCATTAACGGAAGCGCTGCTTCGGTCCGCGGCGATCCACGCGTCGAATTTAAGGGCATTTCCCTAATGAGCGTCGGGGAAACGGCCGCTAGCCGCATTAATTCCTATCTCGCCGGGCAAATGGGATTAACCGTGATAATTTTCCAGGTCGCCGCGAATACCTGCGGCCGTGACGGGAATATTTCCGCGAGCGACCTCTCTCTCTCTCTCTCTCTCGCTCTCTCGCTCTCTTTTTCCGCGTTCCCCGCCCAGCCGACGCGACGTCTCGCGAGATTTTCACCAAGGGATAATTGGAGCCGTTTTCTCGGGACGAGGAACGAGAATGACAGAAATTTAATATCGCGTAGCGATGCCACAGTGGACTGGAAACCTGTTTTTCGCAAGTCAAAAATTATTTTGATGGTATTTCAAGATTTAACCCTTTGCCTCGATTCAGACTCGAAATCGATTTTTGCACCATTTATACTTTGTTTTATTGATTTCCGTAAAATTTATATAAGAATTACTTGGTACAATTGGGTGGGAATACAATTGGACTATAATAGGTTTCGATCTCTCTCTCTATATAGGATTTAGGAAGTAGGATAAGTTTAGATTTATGTTGTGTATGGGG
Organism: Lasioglossum morio; assembly: GCA_916610235.2. NCBI lineage: Eukaryota > Metazoa > Arthropoda > Insecta > Hymenoptera > Halictidae > Lasioglossum > Lasioglossum morio. The sequence continues at coordinate 4,829,358 of OU744323.1, forward strand.
TTATATAAATTAAGCCCCGTGATATATAATCCTTCACCTTATTATATTTCTTCACACAACTATAATTATTACAATATGATTACTTAATATAGAGCAAGATACATTGATGGCACGTGTGTTATAATCTACGTCTCGTGAACGACTAGTCGCAGTTGAAAAGACTCTCGATCGCGACAGGTGGCGTACGGTAACGCGCCTTCGGACGCAACCGCCCTAACAATTTAAGTAATATATAAGTCTAGAATTTAGAGTTAGTTAATAAGTTAGAGATAAGGATAGAGGTTAAGTGAGAAAATGGGAAAAAAGGGGATATATATGATGTTAGAATTGTAACCCTAAGGGGAATCCAATAAAATATATATATATATATATATATATATATATATATATATATATATATAAGTCTAGAATTAAGGAACTGGTGTAAGAGCAGATAGAGGCGGAGGAGAAGAAGAAGGGAGGTGTGAAGAATTTGTAACCCCGCGGGGATTAAATAAAGAAATATATACAATTGGACTATAAGTAACAAATTAAGTGATCCCAAATTTCAGTTTCCCCTTCGGAGTGCTTAGAATAAAAAGAAACGGCACGGTGGTTGCACAGCCAGGGTCCCGCACCCGTGAAAATTAATGCGACGCTCGCTATCATCGGGTCGCCACTCGACTGCTTTACGATCGCGACAGATAGCCACGTGATAGCCGACCCTCTGCTCTGCCGGTAATACATCGGGCATCGATCGGCCATCGCCTAGCTACTCCTCCATCGGCCGGCGAAACACATTTATGATCGAAAGTTTGCGAAATAACGGCCGCTCGTAAAACTCTCGACGTTTCGACTCCTCGTTTTTCGGTGAACGGGAACGAACGACTCGTAAAAAAAAAAAAAATTCGACGGTGTACGAACAGTTCGCGTAGTCGGCTGTCGAACCGCCCCGCGATATACGGCTTATCTGTTCCTGATTTACCAGCGCTGCGCGCCGATGACGCGTTAAGGGGCCGCCCCCGAAACGGCTACCTTCCGCGATTAATGACAGCGAGAGCGGTGCGAGGAATCGACCCGAAACTTTGTCGATACGTTCTACTATGTTCGAAGAATATGCAGGAACTTTGCTTAATGGATATGTCCATTCGTTTAGAAATTCAGACGAAAATCCCACTATTTTTTGTGTATTTAACGATCGAACCGTAGCGCCGATAGCATTCAACGATTTTTTATTAACAATATTACGATCGATATAAATAGGTTTATTTAGAAAATCCCACTCTTGCGGACGGAGACTATAACAGCAACAGTCCGTGATTACTAAGATAAAAATCGACAAATTCCAAGTGAAAAATGCTATTCAAGACGCGTCTACATTTCTAATACAGTTCGAAGATATTTAGAATGGAAAATATTAGATCTAGTGTTGATTAGATAATGTAGAACCTCTTTACGCGGTTTACGAACAACCGAGTTTCCGATAGCAGCGGTAACAGCGAGATTCAAGTTCCCGTCATAATACAAGCCGCTTTTCAGCGGCGGTGCTTGTAAAACTGCAAGTTTTTCCCCGCGGAACCGTATTCTTTCGCGTGCGTGCATGTGGTTTAAACCTTTGGTGGCGCGCGCACGGCATGGTAGGCAGCGTTCCGATGCATTCGAGCCGGTTCGACAAAGCGGGAGACCGCTTAAAAGCGGAGAACGCGACGTCGGATCGATCCGCGTAAAATTAAACGTGACCTTTTGCGCGATCGCTTTCGATTCGCCGAGCATTTTTCGGCCGTGTGCGCGCTCGAGGGAACGGATTCGGCGGTGTTCGCATTCGGAATTGCATCGCTCCAGAACCGGCGACTTTCGCGCGCGGACACTTTTGAAACCGGTTCGACATCGCGAGCTCGACGTTGCTTGCTGGAGCAAAGCTCGGGCCCGGAATGGACGAATGTTTATTCTAATTGCAGCCGCGGAATCGGCTTGTTAACAAGCGACGAGACCGATCGATCCCGTTCCCACGACGGAATTAACGGGCCGGTTTGTTTTCGTCTCCTCGATTCACCGGACAAATACTCGAGCGAGATCTAATTGCTGCCCGCTTCGATTCCAACCCGACGAATCGAGAAACGGAGGGTCGCCGGACTCTCGTTGAAATCCTTTCGGCCGCGATTGATTAACTATCAATATTTTTGTTCAGCCGCTTTCAATCCAACGAGCGAAAGAGAGAGAGAGGAAGAGGAACGTGGAAATGGGAACGAAAGCTCCGATTAAAATTGGTTTCCATCCGATCCGAATCATCGATCTTTTGATCCGACGGGAGAAAGAGACCCCCTCGAAGCTGTTTCGAAGCTCCGCTGTCTGCGCGACAGGGTAAATGAACCGTAAAGTGTCTTTCGCGCAGATACGCAACGGCGAGCGCCGCGCATTCAATCACGCGTGCACGCCAATGGCTAAGCGATTTTTTAAAGAAGCCAGGCCAAGTATTCAGGTCTCGTGGTATCAGGCCTTCTATCGCCTATCGCTAATAAGATTCATCCGATAACTCCAATCAACAACGTAGAAAACCTACAACGCTCCACCATTGTAAACAGTAGAAAACACTAAATCGCATCCTACATGTGAAATTTTTCGTAGGAAAGGCTTTGATGATCGATAAATCAATTTCATTATTCTAACACATATTAAACTGCGAATTTTGATACAAAGTAAATTATTCTATATAATGTTGGAGTGTACAACGAAATGCACGTGGAAAGCTCTTTTTTGAGTTGAAGTTTATTACACTTCGAGCGTCGCTATTTCTTTACCCAGAAAAAATCAGGTATGTAGTCAGTTCTAGCTCGTCGCTTCCTCTCTTCATTTTACTTTTTGATGTATAATAGTTTAACTTCAATGTACTAATAATAAAGTGTCACATTGTGTCATATGTGAACAATTTTAATTCACAACTGGGAAACGTTTATTCCATCGTGTGGTGGAGATTAAATAAACATTTAATAAACATAAGGTCTATATTTGATCTCCTAACCTCGTGAAAAACAACACAGTGAACATTGAACAGCTCGCAGGAACGTTTCAAGCGCATCAGGGACGCGTCGAAACAAGTGACACGACCAATATGTGTCAGAGAGAAAATCACATTCAGTATAACCGCACCCTAAACCGTTGCATTATTGTTCGCTGCATAGACACAAGGTCGCCCCTTCCCGCCTCGCTGGAACAATGGCGTTACCGCGAGTGCTCGTTACCGCGGTTATTTACATAAACAAAAGGCCCACGTGCATTTTCATTGAATAGACGACCGTATGCGCTGACGCGCGAGCAATAAGGAGGTCCGGTCAAGGCGAGGCTGGTGGACTTCGATTAATTTTAGACCGGGTCGATTTCGATTCGTCACCTTTACCGTGGCGATCTCGCCAATTGTTATAAAATCAGATACATACATGCAATCAAACGATTCAGCCACGATAAATTTTCCGAACGGCGACATTGGGCTAAATAAACGCGGTAAATCCGATAACTTCGCACACGCGACACGACTGAAATCATTTTCATTATACGATGACCCACAAATTTGTGGAGCCGTCTCGTATTCCACTTTGTCCGTGTTCCATGTGCAACATTATGGCGAAATTAACACTTTACCTTGGAAAGAACATCCTGACTGAAAAGAAACGGTTAACCTACTGTTAATAGGTTTTTTTTAACGACTGCATCGATAAGAAGCTCAACAATTTCCTTTCAGATAACAGCCCCGAAAGAAATTAATGGACGCCAGCTACTCGAGGTAACTCGTTCAAGAATTGATTAATAGACCACGGTGGAAGGTGTCGCAGGCTAGAAGTTACGCGGCGGAATACAAAACAGTGAACGGAAAAAAGAATTTAAAAGGCTATTACATTAAAGGACAATTTGACACGAAGATGATATATATTCTCACGTAACTTCTGTTTCTTCCAGTCGACTTGGACAATTTTGATTTTGCATGAACGTCCGTGGTCTACTAATCATTGTGTTAAAAATACGAGTTACACAGATCTGTCCGAAAGGAAAATGTGACGCGAATTATGCCGAACATAAGCTCGCAAAGAGTTAAAAAGCCTAATCCTCAATCTACGATTCTCTAAGGCGTCTAAAACGTCACAGGTAGCTAAGCCGTCGAGAATGATGCATCGCGGCTTTCCTGTTCCCGAGCGATGAAACCCGCGGTGCATCGACAGTCGCAGTGGCTGGTCCACTTCGGGCTCAGCATGTGGGCAGCGATAGGCGAGCAGCTATTATCGATGTATCTAAAGCCTCTTCTTTGAAAAGCAGGCTACGATAATGGTCATCTAGTGGCTGTTTCGTCGAGGCTCGGCAGCGCATAGGAAAAGAAACCACCGGCCGATTGATTTGCTCGCGTTTAGACCGCGCAACGGTGTGCACCGGGACATAAGTAACCGGCGGCAGGGTTCATTGTACCTGCGCCGATCTGTTACAATGGTAAATGGCATTCCGTAGAAATCGTGTCGCCTCGGATTTATATTTCATAGGACGGAGACCCGCGCGAGCCGCTCGATAAGGCCTGCAATAATAATACGGGCCGTTCCACGCGAACGGAACCAAAGATTCCGTGATCGCGACAGCACTGGCCGAGTATCTCGACTGGAATTAGCGGATGGACGGGGCCGCATAAATGGCACGGGTCTCGTTGCGAGACGTGTACTCTAATTACAACTGTCCGCCGACCAGCAGCATCCTTATCGAGCCGCGTGATCTACCTCCTTACTTATTCCTACCGTCCAGGCAACGGTCGATGCTCGAGCACCCTCTTACGGACGGCCGGGATCTCGTTACCCCGGGGATCCCGATGCAAATCGTGACAATAATCCCATTTTCTCTCGCATGAATTTAGAAGCTCCGCAGAAATTCAGCTTGGAACAAAAATACGTAAATACACCTGTTAAAGAAATAGTAGGTTCGTGGAAGACGGGGTAGAATAACGGCACGAACACTTCAAGTTTAATTGCAAACGGCAATAGTCAGTTGTCCACTTTATTAAACAACCCAAATCGAAGGAACCCGTCACCACTTAAATAATCACAAATAATATAAATGAATAGGAAGGCTAGAATCCAGTGTAAGATGGAAATTAGAAGGCCTGAGAAGCGCAGAGACCGTTTAAGCGAGATTTAGCTCAAGCAAAGATCGGCAAGAACTTATTAACAACCCAAGCGAAGCTGCTGTTTTAAGTAACTCTTTTAGCAAAGATCCAGAAACGAAACGATAGACGGCCAAAGAAGTGCAATGGTCGATTTAACCGCTCATGTAAAGCGGGAGTGCGTATAATAAAGTCCAGAGAGCAACTGCCTCTTCGGCAATCGGTTGTGTCCTATGAGACAGACCGCCGGGGGGGGGGGGGGGGGAGAGAGAGAGAGGTGAAGAGGTGCCCTTTCTATAACAAGTCGTTATTATGGTTTTGGCAACCCCGTCACCTCTCTTTCCCCGGTCCAACAAACTAACTCGCGTACTGTAGCGCGGGTTGCGTGCGCGATCCGCAACAACACCTAAAGCCCTGATGAATCAAGCCTACCTATTCCAAATGTTTCATTGATTTTGTTCCTCGATAAGAAAAAATTGGCAGACGACTGCGAGCCCAAGAAGGTCCCCTTCTCCGTCGATAAGCTTTCAGCGATTCAGCTTCGAGAATTTTTCCTGAACAAACGGTTCGACGTAGCTCTCCGAAACTTTCCAGACATTTTCAAGAAACATTCCAGGATACAGATAGATACAAATTTTGCCGGACCGAAATAGTGAAGGAGTTTGTAGCTACTCCGCTCTTAAGGATGTTTCTCCATCGAGGAGGACAGGGTGCAAAGGGGTTGGTTCGGAGAAAAGACGAGCGCAGATCGATGGGAGGGTGAACGGGGACGAAGAGTGGTGCTCTTCTAGCTCTCTTCGAGAGTCGTTGTTCGGGCTCGAACGCCTTTCTGAAATCCAAGGCGGCCTCGCGACACTAGACACTGGAAACTATGCGACCCTATCCAAAGGCGAAGCACAGCGTTCGACGAAGCACGGTGACACAATGCCGGCTGTAAAAACGGAAAAATAACGCCGGGGATATAGGTGGTATCGGCCACTCCTGCGGTCGATAACATTGTGCGCCGAGACGTTGATGCTGACAAGTTTTCTCGGTCGCGTGCTCTCTCGCCCTCGATATATCCGGGGCCATTTTCCCGTTCCCTTCGGTTTGCTGCGCGGCTCGAGAGCAATGCGGTTAATACGGCGATACGTGAACATTTCGAGGCACGCGTGACATTTCGACGGACACGCGCCGGAGAGAAACGCGTTTCAACAAATAAACGCGTCGACGCTTTCGTACGGCGACTCCCAAATGGAACGCTAATGGGTTTCGCGTCTTCCCGCGTGTGTTTGGCCGCTCGTCTCCCCGGCTGCAGTTGCCCGGAATGCACAGGACGCGCACACGATATGCAGCCAGCCCCTGCCACCCGCCGTGAGCGACGACCCCGTCAAGGAAACTCCTACGCGGGTCTGTTAGGTGTGCACATAAGTTCAGTGACTTTTTATTCGATCGGTCATAACGTGTAAGTTATTTTCGAGACTGTTTTTCAGCGAACTTTTAAGTTTTTTTTCCAGAAGAACTTTCAAACCTTTAGCAATAGAGTTATGTGCACATGTTGATTTGTATTTATAGTACACCGGCGATTTTTTTATGTAAATATATAATCAAAATTGCACGAAGTATATTTTTTTTTTTTATTGAGCCACTGAAACCTATTGTAGATTTATTTCGGCTTTTACAAAGATACACTAGTTTTACAGTTTGAGTACATTTACAATATAACTAACCACTAGAGATGCAGATCACAATCGTTTAAAAACTGAAAGATAAATTCACAGGCACGAAGTATATATTTTTTAGTATGATGATATCCTATAATCCTTCTACTAATCGAAAACAGAAACGTGAAACTGTTTATTAATCACTATAAAAAAAAAATAAGAATAATTGATAGATTTAAAAAATGTAGTTCAAGCGATAACGGGGTATGTGGTAAAGATTCTCTCAAAATTTCGAGTCAATTGGTCAGTTAGAATTGGAAATATTGTGGAAGCGTTTAGAAAAAATTGGTTTCGTTGATTAAACTTTGCATTAAAGTAGTCAAGAATTCTCCGATTAAACTGGCTCACGATTACATATATTTGTAGACACGTAGCCACCCTATCCACGTGGGTAAACACTACGGTCGACGCGTGCTTGATACGATTTGTTTCCTGTTGTCCATCATAAACACTGTTCAGTAATATTCCCCAGCTTTAGCAATTTTTTTATCGGGTCAATCGCAGCACCCGGGGTGAAACACGCTCGTTACGAAACTACTGGAGAGGGGACAATTCTACCCTAATCGAAATCGCGCGGAATATTACTGCCGCGTGTCAGCCAGTTCCCGTGAAATACCGTCGTCGAAGGTAAACTCGACGAAAACGCCGATTTATCAAGTTGATTCCAGGGAAACGAGTATACCTGTCCGTGAATGTGTACACGGATTACTTTTTTGAATGTGTGAGTCTCCACAAATGACTGTACATGACGATCTACAACTCCTAGCGGACGGAATTATTTTTAGCACTGTTCTCGATGGATCGAACGAATCAATTTTAAGAATTAAATGACGGAAAAAGTGTTGGAGAGGAAGATGGGTGAAATAGGACATCATTGTTTTGAGAAAACTGACCCAAACGAGGAATTCTAGAATAATGTCTTTACCGGTCTCCGGTCGAGAGGACTCATTAATAATATGCCACGTGATACCAGCTGGATACCATTTGGATTATTTATTCAAGGAAAAGAAAAGAATAGAATAGAGTGTCTCATTTTACCTCACCTTTCCCTATTCAATATGAAATCTTTTTGATACTTTTTTAAAGTATACAAATTTTCACTCCAGTCGTCTTTGATTGATCTTTTCGGTTCGTCAAAGCTTCCAAAGCTTTACTATTCGATGTAGAAAATTAGAATACATAGCAAACGACGCTATCAATTCGAGATGAATCAACATCGACTATTTCGGAGGTAGTTCCTCGTACGGAAACCCTCGACGAGAAATTTCTCCTTCGTTCCGAAACTTAATTAAGAACCGCCAGTAGCCATTTCCATAAAATTTCCGTGCCAATAACGATATCGTAAACGTCACGGTTATTAGCTAATTAACTAATCGACGGGCCTCCCCGCGTCGGGGATATACCGGTGTTCCACGTGTGTCTACAGTTATGGTATAATTCAATATTTCGCAACAAAGTAAAAAGATGGAAATCGGAGGAACTGCGTGAACCGTGAGAAAACTTCGGCCAAGAGTTACACGGTGCTATTCAGCTTGGCGGCGACCAGCAAACGCGAATGGGTATATCGAAGAATTCTATGCATCTCTATCGCGCATTCTATACGCGAACGTCAGCGGTATTCCAATGGCACTGTGCTGTTTCCCAAGCGACGGCGACGTTCCTTTCGGTTAACGCTCGTGCCCGCTTCTGCACGCGTTTCTATCTTGCACTTGGCGAATCCGTGTTTTCTTCTTAAAAAACATTCCTTCGAAAAGCGAATTTACACGTCCTCACTTTGGATTCACGTCAAGGATTCATCCGCAATGAATACCAAAGACGAAAACCATTTATACTTCTTCAATGATTGCATACAATTTAGTAATTCTCTGAAAGAGACATTCTCGAGGTTCGCTGGCGCAAATTATGTGCATCAAACCGCGGCATTGAAACAGACGGGAAGTAACACTGTTCACTTGTTTGAACAGACTTGTGCTTGTCACGGCTATTTCGCTAATTCATTACGAATCATCCAGTTAATTCTTCATTTTTATATCGCATAGGCGAATCATCGAGTAAAATCATCAAACGTGATCCAGTTCACCGATCACTCCGGATGATCATGCCTGAAACGCAGTTGAAAACAATCTTCGCATTTTAGGATGGATTCGTCCGAGTTCATCCAAAGTGAGAAGTCTAAATTCGTCTTAGGCGAGCGAGCGGGACTCGTCATTGCGCGTGTTGAACTGATAAACGGGCGTCGTTTTGTAACGAGCCGCGCCTCTTTAATCGCGCGTTTATATTCCGCGTCGTAAATGCGAGCCGGAATTAAAAAATTACGGTGTGTCGTAAAGCGGAGCCAGAATAGAGAATGGCTCGCGAGTACGTACGCAACTAAATCGTTGCAATGTTTCACCTTAACAGCGCGATATAAAAAGCCGCACGGCACCGACGAGTACAGGGTGTTGCCGAAATCGTGATGCAAACGATGATTTTTTTTTTTTTTATAGAAAATCTCATATGAGATTTATTACAACATAATTACAAAACAGAAGTACACTACATATAATACAGAGTATGAAGATTACAAAACAGAATAGGTTTCTTGTAGAAATACAGATATTATAATATTAACATATGATTAAAAGGAACAGTATATGAACAAACGATGGTGATTGTACGCGCAAGAACGAATCGAAAAGGAGGAATAACATTTGTTTTGTTCAACGCCGCGTTTTTTGAGAAAAACGGCTTTGGAAATCAGTCGAGTTCGCTTTAGTATTTGCAGCAAGTAGAATCACGTTTTTTCCACGTACCACGATTTCGGCAACACCCTGTATACACGCTCGCGGACGATGCTCGCCGTATCGGAATGGAAACGCTATCTTTTTTCGCCCCGTGTCCCACCGTTTCTGTCGTTGATGTACGCACAACTATCGTCGACCGTTCCCTATGAATATTTCACGCGCATAATTGCGCGTTTACGTCTCGCCGAGCGTTTCATAACATTCTTCTGTGAGACCGAGCAAACGAGCGAGACAAACCGGAGAACGGAAAGAGACGGGCTTCGCCGTATGGGAATCGAAGACCCGTTCGGTTGACAAATTAGGCTCCGGTTATACTATTTACGATTTTCGATCGTGCGTGATGCATGTTGGTCGTTCCAACGTGTTTTCAATAACACTGATCGCTCGATCATGTTAACACATTATGCACGGCGTTGCATGCACGTGGTCTTAATTCCCACGAGGTATGTATCGCAATATGGAGTTCCACGGAATAAAAATGTTCGAATTGAATTGCGACAAAATACTGTGAAATAGAAAGTTAGTTTCTTTTTCGCACACTCTGAAGCACCATTAAAAATTACTGTAGGTACAGAATATTTAATAAATTGTGGTAAAAATTGATTTTCAACATTGCTATATAGAATACTTAAGAGATTGTAGTAAAAATTGATCTTCAAAATTGCTTTATAACAGATTGATTAATAGCTGAACCCAATATTAGTGCTTGTTTATATATAATAGCCTTTTTAAATACATGTAACCTACGTGCCTAAGGATTTTTGATTCTTCTATTGCAAATAATATGTTTGTTATACTATACAATATACTCTGTACTAATACTCTGTTATGTAATACTCTGTACTAAGCATTATGTTGTAATAAATCTCTTATGAGATTACCAAAATTAAAAAAAAAAAATTGCTTTATTGAATCCTTAAGATCATACGTGATCATTCCACGTGTTTGAACGGCACCAATCGTTCGCACGGTGGCAGCAAATCAAGATTTAGCAGTTTGGAGTGACTGGGAAGTAACTTGTGGAGTATGGGAGACCATCCGTGATGGTACATGGAAATCGCTCACCGTTTTCCCTTGATTGTGCTGCGCGAACGCGATGCACAACTTCTGCCAATACGCATCCCATGCACACGACGCACACGCTCGCGGCCGATCGCTTCGCTGCACTTATGTAACACCAGGCACATGCATCTCGGTCAAGGCAACTGGGTTAAAACATCGACGCCCACGATGCGTGAATCCCGTAAATTTTCACCGACGGGAAAGCGGCCGCTCGTTATTTATCGGTGATCTTTCGCGCACCTTCGACACGTTGTCATTACGAACAGGAGCAGTTAATAATGCACCTTTCACGCGCAGCAACGGTCGCTGCTGGACTCGCATATTTGGTAATGTATGGATGGCCGATATTTATGCAAAATAAAAATTCTCGATCAATCACAAGAAACAAGACAAACCTTCCTTTTCTTCTTTAACAATTTTAATTAGCCACAGACAGTGTTTATTGTGTGTTAATTTACAGTGCTAAACAGTTGACGTTACTATGATTATACAATATTAACACTTTACCGACCGGAAGCCTATTAATAGGATTTTCAATAATTCTGCTGTAGCAAAAAAAAGCATAGAAATTTTCTTTGACATTGAAATCTTAAATGAAATTATTAGACGACGTTATTGAGGGTGACTTAGTTAGTTCATACTAAATGCTAAATGAAAATTTAGCCATGTACCATACATTTTTCAAAAATATGCAATAATCACCGGTCGGTAATGTGTTAAAATAGAGACTTCAATATATATTTCTGAATTTGCGCAGATTTTTTAAAAAATTCCTGCGACATTCTTTGTTCTTAAAGGTGATGATGTTAGTCCTTTGCAACGTATAATAGAACCCTTACAGTACAATTATCTCAGACTCTCAGAATAGTTGCATTTCTAGAAAACCCTTTGTAATTGTGCACCCATCTTGGAAACGTTGCTAACACCTTTGCCCTTTCGGAGTACACCCTCTCGCAGTCTTGTCCTTTGACCTTTTTAGAGTCGCAAGAATATACAGTGTCCTTGGCATGCTACAGTATGTGCTCGTGGAAACTGGAAGAGCAACGGACGGTAAAAGACTAACCCTTTCTCGATTCGCTTGTAAGGCACCACTAAACTTGACTATACATTATGCATTTGAGATAAAAATGAATACGTGAATAAAGACCCACAGTCTAGTCAACACAGTCTTCAAATCCTAAATGAATGCCCATGTTATGAATGCATGAATTCCTACTAATTTATAACAATGACTAATCAATTCGCTTTCCACGCGTGCTCTCAGTCGATCAATGGAAACAACTGCCACAGCGCGTCATCGAAAACGCATTCTGGCTCGCCTAAACTTGGCCGGGATTCGATCAGTTCGGGACGTGGTCAGCACACTCACACTGACACACGCTCTCACACACACACACAGACACGAGGACGGACTCAGGACGATTCCACTCAACGGGAAATGCATTCGGCCGAAGAAGGAGACGCCATTTTCAGTGGCACGGCCTTTGTACAAAGTGCTACTCGTTTTCCGCTGTCGCTTCTACACTCGACACTGTTCCGCAGACGGGGAAAAAGGTTTACGGGACACGCGGCAGAACCACTTGCACCGTTTCTCCGTCGTGCAGGATGATCTCTGTCGAGTGGTCGTCTGTGCAATCGTCCACAAACTTCTATCCGATTTAAAAGAGAGCGCATCGCTCCTAGAAATTCGCCGGACCTTCCACGGGATCTTCCTCGGCAACAATTAAATTGCAGCCTCCTTTGCGACGTGCCCGTGCAAGTGATTGCGTTTCAACAAAGTCACAACCCTTCACACTCGAATCCTGGTACTGTAATTGTTTATTGCCTAAAAATCCCCGGGTTTTAATTACGTTGTGAAAATGTTGAGATTTCACATCTTTCGTTGGATTTGTAATTTGTCGTTACCAGACTGTGGATTTTATGACAACAACTTCAGACAGAAAATGTTTCATTCGCGTAAAGAATTATTTGATGCATTTATTAAAATTGTAAAAGGAAGAATAAAGCAAAGAATTTTTATTTCGCGTCGAGATCCGCAACCCAGCCATTACGATGGTTGATCGAGTTGAATGAACTCTAGAAAACAGCTCGCGATTTAATTACAGAAGCCCGCGAGACACCCATAAATTTACTAACACGCGGATGGAGAGGTTTTTTATGGTGCTGAATGGCCGCGCGAAGATCCAAAGGAGAGATTAAATAGATTCGACGCGGACCGCGAAAGAGTTGGTAAACAGTGGCCAGGTAACGGCACTCGGACCTGTTATCTGTGGCGAAAGGGGATAATTCCCCATTTCCAGAGTCTGTCGGGGTAATAGGTCGTCTTCCGCAGATAGGAGAGGGTCGCGAGGGGATCCCGTGATCCTCGGCATTACCCAGGCAAAGTAGACAGGATAATGCATGACGGAGCAAAGGTTTATCATTTTATCGCCGCACCGTGGAGCCTAATGATACGTGAGAAATCTTGCGGCGCTAAGTTCCGTGGCATCGTGAGACGAACGACGCTGGTAAACCGGAAGATCGATATTACCCGTCGAGACGTCGGAACCACGATTTTCACGGATCCTCGTTAGCCTTGCCGACATTCGAAGACGACGGAAATAGAACCGTAAGCAACAGGATTCGTCGGTGAAACTGTGACTGGCAGGAGACCTCAACATGGTCGAAAACTGCTGCTGCAGGTCTGCTCAACTTCACTCTGCGGCATTTGATCTCGCGATTCAGATAACAGCAATTTTCAGCGACGGTAACACTAAATCTACGGGGAATAAACACTGACTGGCGTGCGTTGCTTTATACGATTGAAAAGAATTTTCTTTCTACTTTCAATAATTATCAAATACATAATGATTCGAGGTAATTGAATTATTCAATTTTTAAGTAGCTCAGAGACGGACTCGAAAGTTCATGATTCTACAGTCTCTCCATAGATCTGTATATTTGTTTCCCTGGATCCCTTGCGTGAACACAGACCGATGGTTTCGTCTTCGGCATTCAGAATCGTTGAACGAGTGGAATTCGAGAATCGGAACCGCGTTCAAAGTCGACTTTGACTTTGTCGCCGGTGTCTCCGCACTCGACTACGGCCGCTGCTTTGTAACGCGATCCCCGGTATTCAATTGCGAACGACGCGTCCCCGGAAAACACGCTCTTCCATTATTCTTTGTCGCCCAGCTTTTTGTCGGGCCGTTCCCGTTCATTATTTTATAGCTTCACCGTTGGCCCAGAATGCGTCCGCCAATCAGTGGGGCCCAGCCACCACCCACCCGTCGCTCTAACCGCGTTACTATCGTCGGTCCCTTCCTGCACAGACAACTGTCCCCATCAGCGCAGACCTTGCCTGTAAGCGTTCCTGTTGGTAACGGAGCGTGTGCTACCAAAGACAGACGGCGGAAGAGAGATAGAGATAGAAAGAAAGAGAGAAAGAGAGGAAGGCAACGGGTCAATGGCTCGGCGACTGAGACACAGGAACGATAAGAATCGGACGTGAACTTCGGATCAAGGAAACTTTGTCACGTATCGTGGACACGCTCGCCGGCTTGTCCCTGAAATTCAAAACTGCCGACGGCGAACGTTGTCTCCGAGTTTCCTTACCTCGGTCGTCTTTGTCGGAGAGTCTGTGACGTAGACTAAGCCAACTGTACCAATTACTGCGGTATCACGCTTCGATCGTACTACATTGTAATATTATTCCAAATTTATCCTGAAATAATACTATGTGTACAATGTGAAATGATGAGTTTGGCGATCGGGATTAAAATGTTTGATAAAATGTAACGCACCACCCATACGAGAACAGTTTAATAGAAGAAGGTCGCGAAGTTTCCGAGGATTATACTGTGCGCAGAAATAACGAGATTTTAAGTAGCAACGCGTATAAGATTAACTAGACCATTTTTAGGAAAATGCGAGATTGTGATCGTCATATATGCGTGTCGGCGGTAGTTAAGATATTAAAGCCATAGCTCTGAAAATGACTTAACCCGTCCGAAAACCGCTGCCACCGAAAGCACCTATGAGAGATAAAATAGTGGCACAGGCTCGAAGTTCAAGAGTACACCGATCTCTTCGAAACTTTTAAGGAAAGGTTATAAAACTGTCAACCCGGAAGCTCGCTTCTGCAATGGCCGGTTCGCGTAGCGAAGAAACTTCGGGAGAACGGAGAAGCGTATTTCGAGTTTATTTTTTTTTTTCGAGCGGACTTTCGCGATGCATTCTTCCTGGAGAATATCTTGATGAAATTCGAGGGAAGACGATGTTTGAGACCGGATTAGGTGAACGTCGTTTTAAACGTAGCACGCTTTCGCGTTCAAAGTTCCCCAGGAGGGAGAGGATGAAGCAACGGAGTCAAGGGAGAGCTCGTAAACGCGCTGTGAACGCAGCCTTATGAGTTTTAAATCGTAAGTTATACCGCCGCGTAAGCGGCGAGGGGTCTGCTTCAGGTTGGCGTAAAGATCCAAGCTGCATTAGACGGAGTTTCGTTGCAACGTCGGAAAGTGTACACTCATCGTCTCGGCGGTTTCCCGTTGCGGAAACCAGAAATTCGCCTCTACACCGGTGGCTAAATTAGAAAAACCTAACTGGCGCGAGACCGTAGTTCAGCCTCTCTCTCTCTCTTGTTCCCCATCGAATCTCGTTAAAATAACTTTTCGCATTATCGCGACCGCGTGTGCTTTTCCGGAGGAACCGTTTTCCAAAACGATCGGGAACTGTCGTGGTGCCGCGAACTCGAATGAAAAGTTTATTATTAGGATCACCGGCTTCAATCGTTCGTTCTTGAAACGCTTTCTACGAGAGGCAAACCGATTTCCAATTACAGAAGCTCCGTTCAGATGCGATTGAGGGTCAAGGGACATTAATTCAACCAAGTCGATGCACCACGGTACCTATCTACAATGTTCCACATTAGGTTTAGAATCACATTTAACCATTACATCGGTCAGGTTAAAAATTTCATTTCCATCGAGGTATATTCCAAGTTATCAAAGTAGGGCCTATAGATTTTAATTTTCCTATTCAAGTATTTCTTGCGAGTGGATGTTGCGTTCGAAAGTGATTGTCCGAGAGTGATAATCAATTATCGGAGAGCGACACAACTTTCTAACCTCCCCACGAGTGTATACGTAATAAAATGATTATCGAGGATCCTGCCTCCGCAGATCGAAACGTCTCCTCTTCTAATCTTTGAATATATACTTCCATGCGACAAAAATGCTTGGAAAATCTGCATAAACGACCAACATTGTCGTTCGACCACCGCGTAGCAAACCGGTCGCTTTTAACGGCCGGTATTTACAGTGTTAAAAAGCTGCAGGGTTCCGATACAGTTCCCTCGAGAGAGAGAAACAAAAGAGCGCGCGTGCTGCGCGAGGTCTTGTATAATAAATCCAGTCCCAGCAGGAAGTCATGAATCGCGAAACGGAGCGATTATTGGAACAAGACACGTGGCCGATTAACGTGAAATCCGCGTATAAGGCAGCCGTGGAACGCGAAACGAACGGCCGCCGAGTTAATAATACGATTACCGTTTTCCTGTTGCACACGAGCCAAAATCGGCCCGCGAAAGATCTGTTAGACCGATCGGAAAGAAATCACCGGACACCGGTCCTGAACGGCAAGAATGGCCGTTGTAAAGGCACTGCGTAAAAAAAAAAGACAGCAACAACGCGGCGGCGGTTGTTCGGTAACGGTTGTTTACGACTCCACGGATAGAGAACTCCTTGCGAAACCCGATTACACGCCGGACACCCGTTTCGCGGTTACTGCCGGTTAATTGCTCAAACGCAGCCGGCGATCGCGTTCGTAATATCTCGCCGATGTTTCTCCATTTTTTTTTCCACGTTGCCACCTCGCGAGCTACGAACTGGAAACTTGATGTACGTGGCCAAAATTGAATGTCTGACATTTCGTACGTTGAAAAGACTTTTGTATATCTTCAAAAGCAAGCGAGTTATCCAGGTGACCCGTTCATAACGCCCCAACCTGTACATTTTGTTAATTATTCTACAAGGTTATGAAATAAAGTAATGCCAAGGATTCGTAGTACAGAGAATATGAAAACTCGGTATAGAGAGTTTATTAAGAAAAACAAGAATACAAATGAAGCTCCTCGCTCAAGTGCTTCGGTTCAACTGACTTTTAGGGTAGAAAAACGTGTTCAGCGTATACCTACAAGACGGTCCCCTTTTTTATTGGTGGCCGAGGGGTAGGAGAACCCAGGTATAAGGGATAGCGCTGCAGAGGAAACTTAATTTTTAGCAATCCTAAATACCAACACATTTTCAACTTGATAATATTCTAGCTGGTGTTGAGACGAATTCACTACATATAGCATCACCTCGAACCTTGAAGTAACGCTAAAATAATTTTGAAAAACGGATTTCCCACCCGCTGTACATCGTTACAATTGTGTACGCGACGGTTTCGAGATCGTTTCCGCCGATTGAAACCGTTCCCCCGTAAATTGGAACGCGATCCGTCCTCTCCACGGTACGCGCGAAATTGATATTTGATTGCCTTGCAGCATTCTGACGTTATCTCCCGCTGTCTCGCGAATCTCCGTCGAAATTCCGCTGTGCTTGTGCTTAGGTTCGCGCTTATCAGGCCACGGAGAAGTCTTCGGGGAATTCGAAAGGTCGTAAAATGTTTATCCGTAGCTCGCTGATAAAAACGGCGCGTTGTTTCTCCAACACCACGAACGAGCAAATTTTACGAGCGCCGATCCCCGCAAAAACCGCTGTACTATTTCTAAAATCGTGGAAAGGCTTCATAATTCCGGGGCATTTCACGCTGAATCTAAATTTCTGTGAGAAGCACGTTCTGTTCGACGCTTCCCGGTTTAGCGTCACGACATGTGCATTCCTGTTGCATTTTGGTGTCTCGAACGTCTGTACCAGTGTTTCTAGATCATTCTCGTTAGGGTTTTTATTTATTTACACGTTCGGTTCGGACATGACTGTGTTTCAATGTATCAGCTCTGTGGCGGACAACTGGCTACGTATCTACGCTAAAATTATAGTCAGTAAGGTCAGGATTCCTGATAATAATGTAAATAATATTTTTCAGTATTTATGGAACAGTGTAGATAATGTTATAGTAGCAGTACTATGACTGCGGTAACACAATGCAGAAACAAGAAAATAACTATGAACAACTTCTTCATTGCAGAACAATAATCAATCATACATATAAAAGCAGCCAATGATTTTTGTGATGGACTCCCGCAGGAAGTAGTCTAATGTAAATCGTTAACAATGACCGATGTTTTGGGAATTAATTGGAGGTGATAGATCGAATCAAACTTCTTGGATATGAAAAAATGTTCTTTTATGTCGGAAAAAGCCAGAGATAATAGAAGAGAATGACTGGTTTCAACAGAGACTTTCAAAAATTGATAGCACAGAGCGCGTAGTACGAGCAATCGCATTATATGGAAGAATCTGCTGTACACGTTAAACGAACTTCAATTTTGCGAAGTGTATGTGAGTGTGGCCGCTACTGTAGGTGGCTAATACCGGTCTGGTTGTATAACGAGACGAATCAAGGATGCCAGCGGAAAAAAACTTCGCCAATTGTACACAACCGTGGCTAGGCTCGTGTGCCGGTCTACAAAAAGTTGCATGCCACCGGGAAAAAAAGCGACTAGCCACGGAAAAAATAGCAAATACTATCCGATTTGCATCGACTTAACATTTACCCGCTGCAAACGAGGTCGTAACGCAAAAAGCCGCACGCGTCCACACAAGACGGAAAGAAAGCGTCAAGAAATTCTAGCCAAGGTAGGCTAGCCGACATAGCTCTGGACTCAGAAGTTCGACGATGCATCTCGCGGCAACACAGTGAGGTATTTGACCCGAACAGTCGGGAATAAACGATTAAATAATAAATTATATTATTTCAACACAATTTACACGTAAAAATAATTTTTCCATCATTTCTGGTTTCTGATAATCTGAAGAGAAACTATTTCGAGCAAAAGTAGATCAGTATTTAAACATCTATGTACTTCGACATATGAAATTTGGAAAAGAAATTTATTTCTACAAGAAATAAAAATCATTTCGATTCTTTATATGGTCAAATGCATTTTTGATTTCATAGTGGTATAGCTAGTGTTAAGACGAGGTCAATGACTTTACTATATTATGACCTTGAGCTCATAAATAACGCTGAAATAGTTTTGTCCGATTTTTCCCTGCTGTGCGAACGTTCGATCGGGTCGGGCATTAAAACGCGACGGGATTTGAAATGCGACAGAGAGCGCCGCGCGGATTTCGAAGGCAATCGAATTTGCCAGCGGCTGAAACCCACGTCACCAGATTACGTTACCGTCGTCGCGGCGGACGTTGTGTAATCGTTAGTGTCGTTTTGTAAAAACGCGTTTCGACATGCTCCCCGTTCCCGTTACCGACCCGCGAATCGTTACCGATTTTTCGACCACCGAGCGGATTTCTGTTCGCATTTCTACGCTGGCCAACTGCCCACGCGAACCGTACCTTCACCTTCCCCAAGGATACCGATACTCGAGCTCGAAAGTGCATAATGCAATTCGCTGTGGCGCCGAACCTCGGCCCTAGCACATGCAGCGCCTTTTTCAATTCTTTCATTCTCTAGGGTCGAAAGTGTCCATTTGTCCGTTGACATTTCTTCTAAAAACACGGTATCATTATAATGCTATCGTTCCTATATATTGCACGAAACTACTCCTGCTAAAGCAAGAATTCATTTGGCAAGAAAATTAAAACCGGAAACGTTATATTGCCGTTTCGTTTCATTTAAATACGCATAATACAATACTCTGTATTGCTTTGAAATCAATGATTACTAGCACCTGCTGAATTAAGTTTTGTATTCTCAAATATCGCATAAATTTCTATAATTTATTAGTATTATGAAACAATTTTTCAATAAAAAACATCAATAGTGCTATGCACAAAAGCTGCAATCTATTAGGAACTCGTTCAACTTGTTTAACAGCGATTTGTACCGAATGCCTAAGTGAACATTAATGTTAATTTAAAACAGTATAAGCAGGGTTAAGCACATTATGAAACGTTCCAAGTGCTTTTTCACTCTGTTGTACAGATCAATATTCAATTACTTGTAACCATGGTGGCTGTCATAGTTATTGTTGCGTCCAAACGCAACGACATAAAGTGTTCATCGATTGAATTACATTAAATAAGTAATAAAATCACTTTTCTGTCGGGTTGCAACATATATTCTGTAACAAGAATACTTTGTATCGCAAAAATGATATAGCATCAACGCATTCCTATCAGCCGCAGCGAGGGCAAATGTTATTAACTATCAATTACTCTTGTGCGCCCACTCAGCGCTTATTATCTCGACGACCAAAACGATCTAAATAAAATTATAATTTTCCAATGGAAAATTTGTGTCAACCCGTCAATGGCCTTAAATAACTCGTGATGCTGTTGGCGTTACTGTCTTTACCAGGAAAAAAAATAAAATGCACAGGTGTGCACCGAGCAGCAGGCAGTTGTCAACAAAGAGCGTAACAAACTTCACGATACATTAAATAGTAAACCGTGCGCAACGTTCTTAAAAAATTACCAGAGCTCGTATGCAAAACCCGCGCAGAATTTCGCCCATTTATACGTCATCGTCGTGCTCATTATTTCGCGTGTCGCGTCGGTTCGTAAGCGTAAATATTGTCCTGTAGATTTCCGCGTGGTGTTTACGCTGAATAAAGGCGATTCTTATTATTAGACAACGGATCTGTATGCATTTATGGCAAAAATTAGTAGACGTTGTTTCACACAGTAAACGTATTTATAAAAATTCGAAGATACTGTTACATCACATTCAACTTATTGAACATATTAAGATAGAAAATATATCTCTATTTCACTATATTTTCTTGTCATTCACATACAAAATTTTCATTCCGCATAAAGATCCGCTGTCTACTCATTGTTATCACTAGACTGCGGATTTTTATGCAACATAGAAATTATCTGCATCATTTGCAAGAGACTGGAGCCAGATAGACGTTTAACTCTTACTTCAATAATTTGAACAAACTGAAAACACTATAAATTGGCATTATTGGATCATCGTAAGTTTTTCATTGTTTCAAATGGCACCGACTAGTTCATTTTCGTTCTAAATGCATAAAATTCGCAGTCTAATTATCACGGATATTATTCCGCGTGCAATGTCGCAGCCGGAACGTCCGTTCGGCTGCACTTCCTGGTGCAACACAGTGTATCTAGTGTCGCGACGAATGTCCGCGTGCTGAAACTTGTTTCAAACGTGGATCGTTATCATCGATGACGAATAATTCCGCGGATGACAGCGGAATCGCGAGGCTGGGTGCGTCGGTGGTATGCAGCTGGAGAAACCAGCTGGCTGGATGACGCGCGGAAACAAGACGGAAAATACGAAGAAAATTGAAAAGAGAAACTAACCTTGATCGTCGGTCCAGTTTCGAACGCGCGCTCCCGCGACTCGGCCTTCCACGTTTGCCAGGATCTGTTCTGATTCCACTGTGATATCAAGCACACGGGCGACAATAGTCCTTGGACGAAATCCTGCGCGAGGATCCTCCGTGTCCTTCGCACTACGAAAATCCGTGTGTTTCAGGACCTTCGTTGTCCCTCTCGGAACACGTCTATCTCTCTTTTTCTTTCCGGCTTTCTCGTTCGCTCACTCTTTCTCTCTCTCTTTCTCGCTCGTTCACCGCAACACACGGAAAATGGCAGCCCTACTGCACTCGAGAGCAACGCTTGCCAACCCGCGCACTCACACTACCGTGAAAACGTTCGGAAAAATCGCGTGAGTCGAATCGGCCGCGCCTTACAGTATATCGTTTCCGTAACACACGAGCACAAGATCGATCGTACACGAGATCACGCGGGAAACACGCGTATCGGGGGACGAATACGCGAGAGAAACTTTCCAAAAACCGAGGAAACGATGCAACGAGCCCTTGTTTACGACGCGACTACGCGTACGGTCTGCCGTGCGGATGCGCGCGTCTCGTTGGCATCCCTGCTCTCGACCGCCGATACCAAAATGCATTGCAACTGTGACGACAGATGGCGGTAACAGACCATTCACGATGCACTTTTCTTTCTACCAATCTGCTTTAACGACTATGTAGAAAATGCTGGAAAACTTTCGAATTCTGGTGAAATTGGATTGAGCTAACATTTTGCACATAGATTTAGTTTGTATTGAAAACATGATTGCCAAAAGGATTTTTGGAGACTCGAAGAAAATTTATTATTATTTTCTTATATTTTATTTCTTTATATTTTATGTTTAAGAAAAATTAAATATAATCGTATCCAAATCTAAGCTAGAATCATCAACGAGATATTATTGAAGACGGCCAGACCCTGTGCTATTCAGAGGCTCAAAAATGGGCCCAAAAACCGGTCGGTACTCCCGTTGGTGATGGAACTAATAACGTGGAACTAACAGTGATCTAAAATACCAACAATGGTAAAAGTTCCACCGCCGACGAGATACAGTAAAGTCGCGTTATTTCGCAAACGGGTGTTTTAGTCGAGGTTCTACTGTATCTCGCATGAAATTTTAAGTAGCAATTTAATTAATTGGATCTTTTTTTGTAGCAAGTTTTCACGCCAGATACCGACGAGATAGGAGAATATTTCGGCGTTCTCTTACACCCTCTAGGATATATTCTGGCTTCAGCCAGAAAAACAAGGCATTTCGTCGGTGCAAAAGACCACTGAGGAGATTATTATTAAATGTTACATTCTCCGCCTTATTTCAAACGATCTTTTGCCACTATTTTGATACTATTCTCGTCGGTAGAGCAACTTTCAGCGATGCGGTATTGTAGATCACTGTAAGTTTTACGTTATCCCCGCGCCCATGTCGCCCACTTTTCGGTATCGCTGAGTAGGATTCGCTTCGACCGACTGCTGGTTTCGCGCAGAGTCGATAAGCAGTAAGTAACCCGCGAAGATGATCATTAGTTGGTACGATCGTTCATCATTTAAACTTGAACAAACTCGTGCATTAGCCGATGAACAATAGAGAAAGGCATATTAATTTTAACACAAATTAATTTTCCAAAATATTCTTTTATTTCTCCTTCCTTTCTAATATAAAATACATCCAAGAGATGGCAGTTTACATTCCCGAGGGTCGCGCAGTATTCACAGATCAGCGAACCATAAAAAAGAATTACAAATCGCTATCGCAGTTGGTCTTTAGATTACGAAGTTCAACGGTAGCCGTTTTATTACTCGAATCGAAGTCCACGTATCGTTATATAACGTCAATTGCAGCAAAGAACGATTGGCAAGAAACAGAGTGACGGTCGGTATCGAGCAAATATTTAATGTTTAATCGAGGCGAGCGTAAATGAAACGTCAAACGTGGAACATTGAGCAACGAACGAATCGGTGGAGACCAAGTATTTGTCACCGTTGTACGCGATCGAACCGGAGAACCCTGGTATTCTCGTCAGACATAACAACTCGAAGCAAACCGTCGAGTTGGTTTCGAGATCCCCGCGTACGGACCGCGTTGTTTCTCGTTCGGGCAATAAACAATCGTCCGACCCTGTTCGAGGAGTCGTTAAAAATGCCGAAGTACGCGTGTAAAATCTACCGACAGATCGGCGCGGCTGCCTGGCAGCGTAACAGAATAATCGCGGCGTTTCTTTTCACCGGGTGGCCACAAATCGCGGACGACGTTTTACCCGGTAAGGACACTCGTTTTCGTTCATTCGAGCATAATAAATTCGTTTATCGTTTCATCTGCGCGAACGGTTGCACAACGGCCGAGCTCGGAAGATACGAAAGTTACCGGGTAGCGAACGAAGGAACAACGGGGGCTGAATCGGTGAGGGGAGGGGGGGGTGTAGCAGGGGGGTTGATGGCGAAATAGGGGTAGCTTCGTGCCGGGGCCTACGTGACAGCGACGGGGACGCTTGGCGGTGGTCGGCGATGGTCATTTGTGGGAGCTGAACTGACTTCTTGGGGGACGAAATGTCTCTTGCGATCCCAGCTAGAGATACCGGACACGCTACACCCTTTCGAGGCACTCTCGAAGCCACCCCCTTCAACGGGAACAGGAGGCGGAGAGGGTGATGTCCACCACGACACGCCACAACCGCGACCGGAGACATCGAGATTGTCTTCGGAGGAGGGTGGTAGAAAAGAACCCACGAACGTATTTTTGCCTCGGTCGCGGAAAGAATTGCCACGACACGCACGCTGCCTGCCTGTCTACCTGCCTTCGCCTTGGCTGTCTCTCACGAAGAGGAATACTGCCGAACCACTCGTAAATTACGTCGTGTTTAACATCGTTCTTTACGGTGTCGCGTTCCACGATTTAGTAAACGAAGCTGCTGATAAATTTCGGACACGTCAAAACACCGTGTAGGCCGAACGGATCGGCAATCGGTAATAAATCCGAGCCTCCGCCGGAGCTCGAAGACGATACTTGCGGACCGCTACACCGCAGCTTTGAACTACCGTGCAGTTTACAAGGATATCGAACTTACTCTTTCTTTCTTAAATAACAGCTTCGAGTCTCTAGTGGTAGATTCTATTTCGACCGAGCATTAAACGATCGACATTAAATTCACCACCACCGGTCGAAATGCTCCGATTCTTTTTAATGCCATTCAAATCGTTAGAAATAGCGCACGTACGACGCATTAATAGAAGAAATAATGGTTATTCAGCATCGTAACCTAATAAAATAAAGTCTAACCAAGCCTGATGGAGTCGCAGCGATCGAGAAATAATAATTGAGTGCTCGGGTATCGTTTTCCGCACGGGGTCCGTGTATGCATCGCAGCGCAGACTAAATTGTCGGTACGTGTCGCGATACCGCGGGATACCTATTAACGTCGATTGTTAAAACAATTACAATATCTCGGGGACGAATCAGGCTGGGACGCGAGAAGATTGTTCATGCGTGCGCGGGCGCGGTCGCGCGCCGGTTCTTAATAACCATCCGCGTGTCCCTCGCGCGTACGCTTTCCTTCCGTTCATCGATCTATCCAGCCTTGAGCCTGGGTTAACACGTTCGTTTGTCATCCAACTCCTTGGACAGCCTCGTGTTTCATCACGGATCATGGAATAACAACGAATGGAAATGCGAACTCCGCGTAGGAAGCGGGTCGTAACGAGGCTGGCTTCGAGCCGACATGTTTACAAGTTCGAGTGGCGACCCCTTCTCTCTCGTGTTCGCGAATCGGTTCCGGCGCACGATCGAGACCTCGGAGGTTCAGCGAAACGCGCTTCTTTCGAAGTCGTTTCTCGAATCTTCGTTTTGGAGGAACGGAAGGTCTGGCCAGCACGAAACCGAACTCGGTACCGCGAAAAAGATCAAAGGACTCGGGAGTTAACCACGACGGACGTATTTTCATAGGAGAACGAGCGCGAGCACATCGCGAGTCCCACACTGTACTCGCATAAAGAGCAGGAAGACCATATACTGGTCGCGAGAGGTATGATAAGCCGTGCGCATACTTGACGTGAGTACTTCCAGTACCCACGATACTCACGTGAGTACCGTGTGGGGTAGCCAGCTCGGTATCAACCAACCGAGACACGGCAACGCAGCTCCTGGACATGCCACCGAGATCACCAACCAGATATCGTCCGCTCGTATTTATGGCTACCGAGATTTCGCATTATTAGGGCCATTTACCGTTTTCGCCCTATAATATCAAGGCGTATGGCTACCTCGCTACCAGCTCGGGGAACCACCTTGAATCGCGGATCGTGAATTTCAGGGACGACAACCCTCGAAGGTGCAGCCGCTCCACGATCCTCGGAGAACTACCGATCGACCACCTTATCGCTTTCGTGTTCAACCAGTTCGAACGAAGGCTATACTAATCGACGAATGTCGGGTCCCATCGGACCCACGATACTCATCTGGTTTGATATCTCTTTCGATAGTTTGTATTTTCATTCAGGTGAAATGTTGGTGAATCGGTGAATGCGATATTGTTGCGGATCGCGCGCGCAACCCGCGCTACAGCACGCGAGTTAGTTTGTTGGACCGGGGAAAGAGAGGTGACGGGGTTGCCAAAACCATAATAACGACTTGCTATAGGAAAGGCACCTCTTCACCTCTCCCCCCACCGGCCTGTCTCATAGGACACAACCGATTGCCGAATAGGCACCTTATCGCTTTCGTGTTCAACCAGTTCGAACGAAGGCTATACTAATCGACGAATGTCGGGTCCCATCGGATCCACGATACTCATCTGGTTTGATATCTCTTTCGATAGTTTGTATTTTCATTCAGGTGAAATGTTGGTGAATCGGTGAATGCGATATTGTTGCGGATCGCCCGCGCAACCCGCGCTACAGCACGCGAGTTAGTTTGTTGGACCGGGGAAAGAGAGGTGACGGGTTGCCAAAACCATAATAACGACTTGCTATAGGAAAGGCACCTCTTCACCCCCCCCCCGCCAGTCTGTCTCATAGGACACAACCGATTGCCGAAGAGGCAGTTGCTCTCTGGACTTTATTATACGCACTCCTGCTTTACTTCAGCGGTTAAATAGACCATTGCGCTTCTTTGGCCGTCTATCGTTTCGTTTCTGGATCTTTGCTAAAAGAGTTACTTAAAACAGCAGCTTCGCTTGGGTTGTTAATAAGTTCTTGCCGATCTATAGCTTTGCTTGAGCTAAATCTCGCTTAAAAGGTCTCTGCGCTTCTCCGGCCTTCTAGTTTCCATCCTACACTGGATTCTAGCCTTCCTATTCATTTATATTATTTGTGATTATTTAAGTGGTGACGGGTTCCTTCGATTTGGGTTGTTTAATAAAGTGGACAACTGACTATTGCCAGTTAACTTGAAGTTGCAATTAAACTTGAAGTGTTCGTGCCGTTATTCTATCCCTCCTTCCACGAATCTACTATTTCTTTAACAGATATTCTATTTCTTGTCGATAGAACATTACAATTGTTATGACTATACTGCGCATTGTATGCATTTATGAGAACAATTGAAGAATGGAGAAATTTATTGGTATACCAAGTTCAGTTCCATTATTTTATATACATTAGCTGACTTTCTTGTGGAAAATAGTGATTTTAATATGTTGAAAGTATCGACACTCTACAAATCTTTTGTATCATACCACCATTTTAAATGACACCTACTCCACGCCGTCGAAAATACAGAAAATGTATTGTTCTTTCAGGAAATATTGCCCCATCATTTGATAGCATGTACACTTGAGTTGATAAGAGGGGTTAATAACGCATAATTCGAGGCTCCGCGAGCATAACGATCATCCCTCTCTGTTCGTTTCGCAATTATGCTGTTTGTCAAGAGGATACTGGACACCGGTACACCGCCGTTAAACGCAATTATCCGTCATAAATTGCAGGTATATTGAAATAATTAGGGGACGGTCCCGCGAGCTGTCCAATAAGGAGAAACCTCGTGGGTGCAGCCGGTCTTCGAACGATGACACTCGTTCAAACATATTATCGAAGTAATAGCGTCGATTACCTTACTCGTCGGCCTCGTGGGCCTGCAGCGTGAAATCAAACAAGGGTAGTATTTTAGCGTTTTCTGAGTGTTCTTCATTGATCGGAGTAATTTGTCCTCCAGGTAATTAAAAAACAAAAATAGCGCAAAAACATTTACAAGAATGCTCTTGATTTGTTTTATACAGTAGTTAGTAGATTGCAGATTTTATACGTTAGTGGTAAGAACGAGTAAAAATACTGTTGCGTTGTTTTATTAAGAAATAAATGTCTAGCTCCGCAGTCTAGTAATTAGGATAGAGCCTGGCACAAGACGACGAGGTTCAAAATTCGACTTAAGATAAAGCTAATCGAGGGTGGTGAAGGCGATGGACCCGGAGAGAACCATTTATCTCGCGGAGCCGCGTTATCGCGAACGTTAACATTCGTTTTCGTGGATGCATTGTCCTGGTATCCAGTCGGGGGCGGACTCCTCATCCGTCTCCTATTCAGCAATCCCGAGTCCCGACGTTTCCGAATCTCCGAGTCGGTCCATTGTGCTCGGCCCTCGCGTTGCTCACTCCAGCCCTTTCCTTCCCTGGGTTTTCCCTATCTGCCCTGTGCCCTCTCCTCGGCGTTTCTCCTCCGCTCCCCCGGGTTGCTCTCCCGGTCGATCTCTCTTTCCATACTCGGAGTCCTCTCGTCCAGAGGTAATGCGGTGCCTCGAGGAGAACGCCGGCGAAGGGGTGGATCGAGGGAGACGAAGAGGAAGAAGCGAGGAGGGCGAGAGAACAGCTCTCTCGCAGATGGGGTTTTTAGGGGTGGCGACATGGAATCCGGGAATTCGTGTCTCGCGGGGTAGCTCTATCGATTCTCAACGAGACACACACCATCCTCCTCCGGCTGTATCTCGAATCGCGGGACTCTCGTTTACGCGAGAAACCCGCCGCGCTCGTCCCGTACTCGACAAAAGCCAAGTTTCGCTCGTTACCGAGCGATAAGGGAAGGATTCATTGGTGGGAGCGCGGGGGTGGCCAACGTAAAACTTGACGATTTCGCCTCGGCACGGAACGTGACCGAGTTAAAAATTACCGGGGGGTCGGGTTGTGACGGTCGAACGAACTTTTCTCTTTTTTTTTTTTATTTCGGTTTTTCTTTTTTGTTCACAGAGAACCTCTTCTCGTGAAAGTCATTACGCGCACAAAATTGCGCGCGTTCGCTCCGGCCACCAGGAAAAAGGATACGCTTTAATATCGAAGCGACTTTGAAAAACGTCCCAGAGGAATATTTGATGTTAAAGAGCCGCGCGTGTAATAGACGTCTGCAGCAGGATCCCCATCGGTGACGAAAATGGCGAGAAAAAGTGGAGGTAAGGCTGCTCGAACCGCACCGAGGGCGGCGCACGTAACCGATAACCGATAAATCTTGCGATATCGCAGCATATTAGGGACGTGAGCACCGCAAACTCTGACATGCAGCCGCGGTACTCGCGGCCCCGTGATTCTAATCCGTTTTCACTGCTAACCCAAATTAGGGGAGTGCAACTTGCTCCGAACTAGAAGTCGAACCATCGTATACTTTCCAAATGAATATTATTTACAGAGCCGCGAAAAACACATTGTTGCCATGGTATTGATTATCTGTTATTTGTAAAATAGATCCTTTTACTTCTATTACAACTACCACTATTGCTATTCGTTACTGATGTATCGAAGCAATTCCCTTATTAATTTAAGTGTTTGTTCTTGCAGAGTTCTTTAATGGTTCAAGTGTTTGTTCTTGAAAGAGTATCGGTCCAGTTGTTACCGGCTTGGTGTGAACAGTGTCGTCTCGAAGTGCAACGGTGTCTTCAGGCTGGCAAGTCGTTGGAAAGCAGATGGCGGATTCCGATACGATGAAAACTCGGAACACGGTGGGGCGTAGAAAGCGAACCACAATATCGCGGCGATAAATCCATCGGGAGTTGATCAGGCAGCACTCTGCAACCAGTGCACGTACTCCTGGTATATCCACGGCATGACCAGGAAGGTACGCCATCTTGAGGGTTCCCTCCCCTCCGCCCACCGGGGCTGATTCTTTATTGTTTCAATAAGCACAGCACAAGTCCAGCCTTATTAGCGAAATAAACCTCTTTTAACGGCGTTGCCGTGCCCCTTCTCTATTCTTATTTTTCCTTCGTTTTGCTTCTTCCATTCTTTTCCCTTTTCCGACCAGCCGGAGAAAAGGACGGATATAGAGAGAGAGAGGGAGAGAGAGAGAGAGAAACAGCAGAAGTTGCCCCCTCTGGGTGAAACGTTCTACCCACCGAGAAGAGACGAAAAAGATCCAGAAGAGATGAGAGAGAGAGGCGTAGGAGGGGGCTGGGAGAGAGGAAAGGATTCTTGAAAGAGTTCTCTTTCAGAGGAGTCCAAAGGGAGAATCGATAGGTTTTTCCGTGGGTTCCCATGGAGACCGCGAAGCGAATCGGACTATACACACGATAAGCGACGAAGACGTAGAAAGAGCATCGCGCCGCTAGCGTAACCACCCTTGCTACCCCGTGCACCTCTTCCTTTTCCTGCCGGCTTTCACGTGAAATTCCGAGATTCCTTTTAAACTCGCTTCCCTCCAAACGCACCTTTCTATTGCCGTTTTCGACCTCGTCTACCATGGCGAATTATTGTCATACCCACTCAAGGTTATTCGTCTTCCTGCTTTCATTAGTAGGGCTGTAAGCCTGATCAATTAAAACATAAGTCATTTTATTCATGATCTATGAATTGGGACATAAGCTAGCTCCACTAGATCAGAGGAGCACCACAAGGCAGTCAGACAGTACACGACGCAACTAATGAAGTTAGAAATTACTATTGACTATATATATTTTATTGTTACATTTTATGTATCATTGTGGTTGCAACGCTGCAGCAATGTCGACGACGAACATATTCTTTGAAAAAGAACTTGCTATCTATTTGTCTGATCATTCCAAAAGTGTTTCATCCCAGACCGTGGAACCTTGGAATCCGTGATTAACCATCGTTCCGCTTCAGATCGCGTTCCGTGAAGCTCAGGCGTCCCGGCGATATAAACGGCGTTGGCTAGAGAGAACGAGCGTCCAGCATCGTCGGGGTCGGCCATCTTGCTGGATCGTTTCTCATCTTTTACGAGGCTCGACACCGCCGTTCCGCCGCCGTCTCGTGTCGTTTCGGCCCCCGCGAGAAACAATTGAATGTCGCCGAGTTTATTTTCGGAAGCCTTAATTTAATTCCCGTCTTGTCGAGGGCGAGTCGCAGGAAGAAAGAAGAGAAGGATGAGGAGGAGGAGGATAGAAAAGAACAGAGAGAGAGAAGAAGAAGAAGGGGAATGGAACGACCGCAGTTAAGAGACGGATCTTTTGTTTCTTGCCGCTCTCTTGGTCGAGATGGTCTTTTTAAGTCACGTCGACCTCTTTCGAGGGTCCGGGTTTATATCCGTTATGACGATCGATTGTTAGATCACTCGCATAATAAGAGCTCGGCTATTCGCCGCATGCAATACCTCTGAAACCAGCCCACACTGTTTGCACACAACGGTGTCAGTAACAAGTTGGCCTTCGGAGAAGAGAATCTAATTTAGCTATCTGTATTTAGCTATCAACAGACTGCGGATCTTTATGCAAGTTTCTATTTTCATAAGTTACTTTGGAATAATCTGATCGGGGATAGAATTTGTTTCAATGTCGAGAAGATATCACAGAGAAGTAGTATGGGAAGTTTTAGTGACACCACAGGGTAGCCAGTCGAGTGGTAAGAGTTAAATATAAGCACGAAGATACGCTCATCCTAATCGGTAATTGGCAATCGCGTGCAACCGGCAACTTCACCAGCAAACCGAGAGAAAAAAAAGAGTTTAATCCTCGCACTAACGATAGGAGCGGATTTAACGAGAACCACATCTCGCGAAGTTCGCTTTTCTCAAGAGCCCGGTGAAATATTCTAGCAGCCGGGTGAACTTCGACCGGCGCCGAGTACCGCGCCGACACCTCGGCCGATATTTAAATGGGGATCACACGTTCGACGGACCAAAGACGAAATTCGTTATGAGGCTATGTAGCAGCGTTGCCGATGGCAGAGCGGTAGCAGTGCCAATGCTAAAGAGAGCGTACACACCGAGAAGGTACTTCACACGCATTATCTCGCGATGCGTACCAGCACCAGCACCAGCAGGGCAGGCCTGTGCGCCGCCGGTGTGCTCGTTGCACAGGTGTATGAGTGCGTGGTAGCTTTGCCAGGAGTCAGTGACACCTCTCGCATCGTCGGTGGCGGCGGCTGCGGTTTCTCGTAGCCATGGTAACCACCTTCAACACCCCCGCACCTCATCCTCCACCTTCCGAGGGGGCTCCACCACCACCTCCAGCCCCCACCAACCATCGAACAGCGCCTCCACCTGCGCCGAGCTCGTCTCTGTCTCTCCCGCGCTCTTCTCCGTGCCGTTTCCTCTTCCAATTATCATACCATCTCGCTCTCGGTCTCACCCTTCTTGGATGTCTCTCCTGGTTCACTCGTCTGCCCCCCTCGCCGCAAGGGAAATAGCGAGCGAGGAACCGAGAGGGACGACGTGGGGTATACGATCGCCGGACGAGGATCGACATACAAGTGGCCACTGTTGCCAAGGCTATCTTTTTCTTCTCTTCGTTCTGCTTCTCTGTCGCGCGAGTTCTTCTCCCGTCGACGCCGACGATACATGCAAGCTGCGCGCCCGTTTACGTGGTTGCACACCCGACGATGACGCTGTGTATGAATAGATGCAGCAGCGTGTTACCGCCGCGTCGCAAATGAACGCTACCACCGACGCTCGCCGCGTCGCTGCATTCTCCGCTTCTCGTCTTTCCTGCCTCTGTCGCCCATCCATCCGTTTCCCTCGTCTGTCTTACCTTCTTCCTCGTAAATGC
Source organism: Lasioglossum morio (assembly GCA_916610235.2). NCBI lineage: Eukaryota > Metazoa > Arthropoda > Insecta > Hymenoptera > Halictidae > Lasioglossum > Lasioglossum morio. Next base: position 4,861,376 of record OU744323.1, read on the forward strand.
CATTTCACCCTCTCTTTCTCCGCTCGCCTGGATCTCCGCCGTAGCCCGCGGTGCACGTATATCGTGCTTCTCTCTACGCGTGTCTGCCATAATGGCGTTGGCCCGTCGCAGACGCCAGTTATAGACCCGATGAACGACGGGATGTATGACTAACAGTTCCTGCTATTCTCGGAGACGAGCTTCGCGTTCGGAGTAACCGACGAAAAGATTGACAGAACGGCGATTCTTTGCGGCCGAGGTTCTTGCAGACGTTGCAATGTTAGTTCTTTTTTTTTGTCGACGTTTACGATTTCGTTTCTGTGCCTGTTCACTTGCCAGAGGCGACTGCAAATGAATGAATCACCGAGTCAAGCATGCATTTCTTGTATAATTTTATGTATACTGTGTAGAGAGGAGTAGAAAATATTAACGCGCTCGTACATAATCGTAAAACCCGAGCTTGCCGAGTCTTCCAGAAGAACTGCATTATTTCCTAATTTTTCAAAGTCGTTGCTCCATGGTTCAGCATTTTCTGATAGCCCTTTCGTGAATCTGCAATACACCCCCAGTATCGTAATCTAATGCATTTGCTTAAGTTTATTATATATATTGTTGCGGAGGCTTCGGCGCTGTCTTGCCGGTGAACACATTATTATAAACAATAACAACTATTTATTAAATATACAACAGTTAACAGTTAACAGCAGATAATTGTGTGTTCTCGTTTCAATGGCTCGAGAGGATCTGATCTCTCTTTTCTTCTTATCAACAACCTCGTTGTCAGGATACCGCAATATCGATCTGACAGGCAACTTCTCTCGATCTCTGCGATATCTTCATAATATCACAGGGAGAGGCAACTTCATCTGGCGCCGTCGTAACAATATAAAACATGATGTCTAAGCTTCCTTTTGATACAGCGCGATTATTGAAAATCTTATTAATAAAATATTACGGGGTTCAACACAGAGTCTACTTGGCCTCACTGACGAGTCCAACAGCAGACCCGGACGCTGCCCTTTCCTTCAGAACTTTCTTTTCCTTTCAGCCAAGATTTTGCCAAGAATTTGAAATTCTAATCAACCATTACAGTGTCCCTGGTCTTGGTTAACTTAATCAAAATCCTTCCTCGTTGTATTTGATTTCTGGAGGCTCGCGACGTCCTCCATTTTGGATGATGCGGGTATGCGAGGGTACGCAGAGAGGCAGAATGATCGCGTCCGGAGCGCAAACGCGAGGATGAGCAGAGATGCTCTCCCCGGATCGAGCCCCGGCCCAATCAGAAACCGAGGATGCTCCCCTCGGTCCAATCCGGACCTCGGGATAGCTGCGGGGCACGTGCACACACGCGCAGCCCGGGTATATCATGAAGAGCCGAGCGACACACCGGCTCCGATGAGCGAGGGAGGCATCACCGCGAGTGGGAAGATCACCGACCAATGGGGAGACTCGTTGTCGGAGATAACGATGGGTCGAGTTATAGCAGAGAGGGACTGCCGAGAGGCGAGCCGAGTGGGAGAAGATAGCTACTGACTTTTGCACCAATCGTGATCTCCCGATCGACCGACGTGGAACACGATGGAGGATCCTTTGTTCTTCTCCTAACCACGGAGCTTCTCTTTCCTTTCGTTATTTCCTACATTTCTTTATTTCTCTATTGAACCTGTTAAAAGATATCATGAAAGATACCAAAGGATCGAGTCGATGCTCGGGGGAAAGAAAGGAAGCAGATGAAAGCGGCGATAAATCGTGAAACTGACACGAGGCCAATTCGTCAGAACTGTCCAACTGGATGTTCGATCTCGAATAAGTTTGTCTCTCCCGGTAGAGATTCGAAGAAAACTAAATGATTTGATATATATAAATGATTCATCGAAGGCTCGACTCGTTTGTTGAAAATGTGGCTGCGGGGGCTGAAGGGTCGGGGAGGATCGTCTTTTTCCGGAATCGGAGAACAAAGCGCGTCGGAATTTCTAGAAATAATTGGGCTCGATTACGGAACTTCTGGTGGAAAGATGAAAGGACCGTTTGATCCAGACACGCGCCAGCTACACATTTAGTAAAACGCGTAGACCCGTGGTAGGTTGCATTCGTCGATGCGTTTTCCCAGGCTTTTGCAACACAGACCCGGCTCCACAGAACTGGTCTCCTTCCCTCTGTCACGCTCTTTCTCCTCTTCGTCGACGTCGTCATCGTCGTGGTAGTCGCCGTCGCCGTCGTCGTCTCTCGGAGCATAGGGTGGTATTGAGGATGAGGTGGGATGGAAGACGAGGTGCGCGCGGCTCCTCCTCGGAGGATCAATAGAGACAGGGAGACGAGACCTCTTTTCCTCCCTTCCGCGCCTCCTCTTGCTCGCTCTCGTCTCTGCTCTCATCCCTCCATAGCAGCACCCTCGAGAACAACCCCTCCTGCCTCTCGGCGGCGTCTCGACATCCCGGTATCCTCCGCCTATTCCCTTGCCTCGGCGAACCTCATCCACCCTGCCGTCATCGCTCGCTTCGAAGATCGAGGGATGAAAGGGGAGGAAATGCAGGATGAGAACTTCCTCCGACCTTTCTCCACAGTTAAAACGATGGCGGCTATCGACTGACAACGGTTCCGGGTACCATACAGCGTCTCTGGCGAGGAAGATGGCGTAAGAAAATATTCTCGAAACTCTCAGCGACTCAAAATCATCCTTCGTCCTGTCCTGATCGCTCAGTTCGCGTCGGACATCTAGGGTTGAGGAGGTAGAATATGGAGGACGAGCGTCATCCTCCGTGATTCTTCCACTGTTACTATGCGGCTCCTTCAGCGAAGAAGATACCGCGAGAAAATATCCTCGGAAACGGAACGGGCGACGCTCGATTCCCGGCGTCTATCTGCGGCACGAAAACGGGCGGAGTTTACCCTGGCGGGCTTTAATATTCTCCGAGTTGAAGGCACTTCTCCGGGCCCGGCCGAGAGAGAAAAAAAAAACAAAGGGGGCGGGGAAAAAATAAAACGTTGCCGCTTTCAGAAGACTTCATAGAATCCGTGGAAAAATGCGAAGGAGTAGGCTTAATGTTGCGTGGCCGGGATGCAAGGGGTTCCTGTCGGAGGTCTGGCTCTGTTCGAGGTCGACGGGAGGGGATGAAGAAGGACAGGGTGGAGAAAAGCCGGAGTCGCGGAGGCTTGTGGGTAATGTTGCGTGATGAGACGCCTCGCGGATTCATCGAGGAGAGGAGAGGAGAGGAGAAAAGGAAAAGAGGTGGAGGAGAGAGATGGAGGGAGATGGGCGGGGAAAGAAAGACAGAAACAGCAGAAGCAGGCACTGCTCTAATTCTAAAGAGTACTCTCGTCCGGACTCTCTGCTCGTTTCCTTCCTCCTCCTTTACCGCTCTGTGTTTCGTCTTTCTCTCTTTTTCAATCCTGCGGGAGAGCGGGCTCCGCAGCGCGACGAAAATTCACCGGGCCACCGGTAGCCGTGTCATGGGAATGAAAAACGCATTTTCTTCGTCCTCTGTTCCCTTTTCATCGGTCCTCTCCATGGTCTTCGTCCTCGTTTCCGTCTTCCTCTCCCGCTCGGACGCTGTTCGAAGTGCTCGGAAACGATTCTGTCTTTGCGCGAACAACTTTTAACAATAAATCGAACACCGCTGATTAAAAGATTGGTGTCAGACATTCTACTTCGCAATTTTTGAAGTCTTCACAAGGCAATAGCGATTACTTTTAGTGTGCGAAGTTTCTTAAACCATTCATCGGAACAGGACAAGAATTGAAAACTCTTGAAACGTTGCTCTCGGGTGGACACGACACGTGAGAGTACTCTCTCCAGAAATTCTGAAACGGACAGGTACCTTTAATCGGTCTGGGCGCCGCAACGAAGATACGGGAAAGAGAAGTTCGATTGGAAGGAAGCACAGCGGAGAGAAGATGTTTTGGAATAATTGAAAGAGAGCCGAAAAAAAGAGCGGCAAGCGATTACGGGTGTTTGCTCCGGCTGGTGGAGTTGTTGGTGGCTTCGAGCCGCCCAGGAACCGGTGCGACGCGGCGTCTGGGGGCGGGCCGGGTGGGCTAGCTCGGCTGTGATTAATTTGAATCAGCAAATGCCTTCGAGGGTTTACACTGACTGAACTGAAGGCACTGCCATGCCAGTAATATGCTACGGTCGAGAAGCTGAGTCGAAAGAGAAGGAGAGAGAGAAAGAGAGAGGAAGGCGTACGGAGTACGATGAGAGTGAGGGAGTACTTGGGCGGCGGGGATCCGCGGGGGCGGCAGTCTATGGATATGTTCACAAGGGAAGGAAACATCCCCCGCACAAACCGCAACGAAAAGCCAACGGCAGCCACGAAACAACCCCCTGCTGTGCCTCTCTTCGGGGACGATGCATGTATACAAGGGAGGAGTGAAAGGGAGGAAGGGGCCGAGGGAGAACGAGGATGAACAGAAAGGGGGCGAGAAAGACCGAGTAGGGTGGAAACGATCGAGGTGAAGACAGAACACAGGACCTGGAGCGGAGAGGGGGGTGTAGGGAGGCCGTCTTAAATCACTTCTCTCTCTCCTTATCAAACTTGGTTTCACCGGCATGAACTTGCGAATAATGGCTCCACGGCTCGCAGCGCGGCGCCGGGACACAACGATAAACCGATTCCTGTTCGCGAAATGTGATTAGAAACCGGAGTCTCAGGTTCGTGTCCCGCGGCGTGTTATTATTCGTGTTATTGCTGGTCACGGATCTTGAAAAATGCCCTCGTTACAGCAGAGGGAGGCGTTACCATTCGAGGCGAGGAACCTTCACGGTCCCGAAGGGTTTTTACGATCAACCGAAGCACCGTCCGGCGCGTATGATAATGGCTCCTGGACGGTAAGATTGGATTCTGTTTTGAAAACACGAGCTGTGAAATTCGAGAGGTCCGCGTTTTATTGTCCCCCGTCGGACAGTCTTCGCGGAACCAGGCCGGGCTTTCACGAATTCCATCGTTCGTGGGAGGCTGTAACGCGGAAGCAACGACGGAATCGACGATCCGAGGCAATCGATTTTCGCCGGGAGAACGGAGGCACATATTAAGGCGGTGTATTTACACAGAACCGGCTACAACGTTACCCCCGTTGTTGGCAACGGATCCGAAAAAAGAGAACAACCGACGAAAAAAAAACAATCGCGCGTAGGGAAAAAGAGAAAGAGAGAGAGAGAGAGGAGAGAGAGAGAGAAAATATCCGACGAAACGCGGGAAACCGGTGCACGGGAAATTTCTCTCGCTGGCGAAGAAAAAGAATCGGAAACATATTAACGATGACGACTGGGGCTCGCGTTAAACTGGAACGTGAAGCGAGGTTTGACATGAAATTCTTTTTTCTCTTCTTCGCGCCGAGCTTCGAAAGCTTCGCCAGGGCAGCAGCAGTTAACGAATTTAAAAAGACAAAATGCGAGCACGCCGTAGCTACGTGTACGATCCACCGGAATAATTTCTCAAATCCCCGCTACAAACACCGCGTTTTCGAAATAGCACAATGGAGAACCTGCCCCTATCTAAACTCGCCGAGGATAAGTGCTCGAATGAGAAAACTTTCGACAATGGAACAGGTACATTTACGCGGCTAAATTTCATTGGTTTGAACAGAGATCTACCATCGTTCCGGGTACTAAGTTACCGGAACTTTCCGGTTTGTTCGGATGTTTGCCGTTGTATTTGAAACAATCGAATCCGCCGGGAAAAAATGGCTCTATCTCTTTGCTGCGGCCGAGAAGAGGAGATCTACGAATGGCGATTTCCGTTAATTCTATTAGAAAATTGTGTGGTAGATATTCTTTGGATAATAGCGGGGATATCTTGAGTTTGGTGCGGACGCGGGGAGGAAGTCTGCGAATAATGGTTTCCGAATGATGTCCGAGGATATGCGAGAAAGTAAGTATGACAAAAAACAGGGCAAACATTCGAAGGAAGTAATAAACAGGCATGGATTCGTCCCTGGCTCCGGCAAGGGTGTCGGCAGACCCAGTGCGGCTCGAATGTACCCCCCTTGGGCTTCCAATTACTCGCGTTTAGTTGCGTTTTTCCGCTCGAATGCCCTCTCTATGATACACTCGCACACTCGACCCGCGCTTGGCTTTTAGTTACCCAAACCCACTTACCAACACGCGCGCTCGCTCGCGTACACCTGATCCGCTCGTGCGTGTGCCTCTGTGTTACTCGCGGAACGATCGTACACACGCGCGAGCGCGCGCCCACGTACATCAACATGGAACACGACACGCAAACGCACGAGTGCGCGAGCCTCGGTAATATGACAAGGGGCAACGATTGACTGACTGGGTGCCACGCCAAGGATTACCAATCAAATTCTCGTTACAAAGCCCGCCTCGGCAACGCCAGTCTAACCTTTGCATTTCGACGCGAGAAGATCGACCAGCCGATTGCCGCGCGATCTACACCGATTTTCATTGATCTCGCACGCTGATCAGCTCTGCTATTCACTTAGTCTTCGATCTAATAACTGCTTTTAATTTTCAGAGTTTTTTGTACAAGGAAATTGATCTTTATTTAACGTACTTTTTCGATGTTCGTGTCTTGATCTAAGAAAACTCCACGGGTCCGTGCTGCTTCCTAGATCATGTAGCTCTACTATTTTTTGTGTGTAATGAGAAAATTTGATATGTCTCAGGGTTGTAAATATTATTATCTTTTTTCACATTGTAGATCCTAATCGTGTTTTCACTGTTGCAGGCATCATCTTGGACACGATCTTCGTGATGAACAATCGTGAGGATCACGTTCGGTGAACATGAATTGTATTGTTTATTATTGGATGCAGTGTCTTTGTTGTTAAGAGATGTGTGTAATTGTGAATGAATCTTAATGCTTTTTGAAAGGTATCCTATTCACTCGTCACTTCGTGTATAAATAAATAGACATGCAGTTTTAACAACTATTATAATAAATAAATGATCTGTAATTATATTTTAATTAATGATAGTGAACCACTACGTGTATCAGTGGTGCATTCTCATTATTCATATCTCACGTATAATTAAAAGCCATTGCTTTATCGCTACGTTTCTAAATATTTCGCAATATTTAGATAAAATAACATCGCAATGGATTCTAACCATTTTACTTTTGTAGTCGAGTGTCGATTTCGTATCGATTCCTGTTTGGTGAAACAGTTGAAGCTGTCACGCGTTTGTTACGCGTAGGAAAGTTGGTGAAATTGAATAAAAACAGTCATTGTAACGTTATAATACTGCTAGAAAGTGTTTCTGCCAATTGCATAGATTATTTTCCATGTATTAGTTTGTGTAATGTACATCGAAAAGAGAAGGAAGAAGACAAAACGTCGTCTGGCTCGGTGGCTGCAAGAGGAACCACGACAACTGTCATCTCCCATTCGAGGTGAGGTTATGAATTATCATATTACATTGATTGAACATTAATTTACTGTTTCGTGAACGACTATTTGGTGCTAAACTTGAAACGAACTGACGTGAACTAGCGTGTCCACGACAACAAAGTAGATTTTCAATAAGTCTCGCGACTAATTCGACACTATAAAATGTAAATCGCGTGAATGGACCGTACACGTTTGATTAATGTCGAAACGAGTTTCTCCATCGAGCACGGTAGCTAGCTCGGCTATCAATTTCTCAATTCGCGCGGCTCCCTCGCAAGACAAATGTGTTTCCGTCTGGTAGACAGTTGCATTGCCGGCAGATGCAGGCTGGTAACGTCTGTAAAAATCAATGCCACGGTGGCATATGCCGATTCTCGACGATCTCGGAACGGTGGTCGGCTGTGTTGTGAAAAATAAATCTGGCCGACGGACGGCTACGGTCAGATAGAGCTCGTCCGGTATGGGGGATGCGATAAAAATAATGTTCGAACGATAAATCCGTAATTTCGCTTGGCATCCAGCTGGCGTAATAATATAATAACGAAATATATTGTCCTGACCTGAAACGTAACGAGTCACGCCATGCCCCTTCTGTCCACCTTATTGAACGCGCATAATTTGTGCGCGGCGAAATAACTGAAAACGTTGTACATACCGTAATGTCATGCAGGCCTCGAAGGGAACGCGGTTAGGTCGGCAGCGATTTGTCGCGAAGCTCGCGAAAGACGGCGATCCTAATCAGCTCGAAAATTTTCGTTCGATCGAGCTCAAACAGCACAAGCCGTCGTCGTCGTCGTCGTCCGACTTCTCGACGATAGATACCGATCCAACGCGAAACAAGCGTCGCGTTCCATCGATAAGCAGCTATCGCCTGGCATCACCCTTTTGTTTGTTCGAGCTAAACACTGTGAGCCGAAGAACAGACTTATTAATGCGAGGCGGTAAAGGTCGCCGAGCGTATCTCGTTAATCATTCCGATTTAGCTCGCAGTGACTTAAGGTGAGGTCTCCCAGAAACCTCGGAAATCTTCTAGGTATTCTAGAAAAATCCGTTTCCGCGTTTCCCCTGTCTATTTTCAAATTAGCATTTCCCTCGTCGGGCGCCGCCGTAAGAATTTACAAGCTTATCGCTTGTTAAAGAAATCGACTGCGGCACAGGTTGGTACGCGTGCGTCCTCGTCGTTGTCGCACCGGATGGAAATAACTGGACGACGACGCTCTCGTTAGATTAACGAAGGAAAACGACGCAGTTTACTTCGCGAGGACAGTGGCGCGGCAGCCGGCGGCCGTCGCGCGTCGGTTTCACCCGCGATTTTGCGGGGCACGACGACGACGCCGTCGCCGCCTCTCAAGGATCCAGGATAACGAGTTAATTTAAATACGAAACATCAAAAGCTTTTAATCTTTGCGCGGGCTCGGTCAGCCAGGCCGGGGCAACCTAGTTTTTTGCCGCTGATACACGCCACCCTCATTCATATACATTGTAACGCGAATATCCAGCGCGTATATCTGCGCGATTATTGAACAATCAGATACGTTAACGACAGAATGAAAACGGTACTTAATTCGAGGGAAAATCACCGGCCCGATCCTCGGCTGATATTTTCGCTCGTATTCTCCTTTAAGACCGGCGCGGGCAGCGCGAGTTCCTTCTGTTTCGTGCCCGTTATCCCCATATAAATTTCCTCTCGCATCGCGATCGCCTCGGAAAACCGTGCATCGATAGCGCGAGGGCAACGCGCAGAAAACGCTCGTTCGCTCGCTGGCTCTGGTCGGCAAGCGCGCGTACGTGTACGCGCTCTAAAAGCGAACGCGAGCCCCGTAGAAAACCGTGAGCTGCGTGTATTCGCGTTGAAACGGCGCGCGCGCGGCGAGCGGGGGCCAGGACACATGTATCCCCAAAGAAATTGTGTAAACTCGGTAGCGAACTGCGCCAGGGCGATCGGGAACATTTATGATATTTTTTTTTCTCCCCTTTTGCTCGGCGATACACAGGGTCTACTCTCCGTACAGGTCGGTTCGCATGTCTCGACGAGGCGGTCTCCGTGGTCACATCAGTCTCCGAGCATGCGAGGGCCCTCGAGCTAAATCCCCGTAATATATACACAGGGGCAACGTCGAGGTACTATCGCGGCATTATACAGACATACCTATATCCCAGCCCGATGACTGCTGATATGACATGCGACCGTCTTAGATATAGGCTGCACGACATGCCTCGCTCTCTTTCTACTACCCCCATCGCCCAAGATCCCCACCCGCTATTCGCTAACGTGTCCGCGACCCTTTCTCCTCGTTTCTCACCCTACACGTAATCCCACCATCGGCTTTGGAAAACACTTGACATGGACGACGCGTAATCGGCTCGCGACCAACCACTTTTATCGCCGCTGTTCGACTATATCTTTTCGAATAAACCTCGCCCCGATGATTCTTTCCGATCCCCCACCCCCTCCTAAATGCCAGTCGGAGAATTAAATTAACGCCCGCTGCTCCGACGATCTCTGCGACAATGCTACGAGCCGCTACGTACAAAAGCCGTGTCGCGAGAACGAGTATTCTTTCTGCTTGTACACTCGCGATGGCGTGTAGAATCGCTAGCCGTGATTTATCACAGTTGATCGCAGAATCACAGTCTGATTTTAACTTCCTTCAAGCCGTAATTGTGATTTTTTCATCAATAGTGAATTTACTCGTTGCCATACTAATTCTCCATCTCGATTTAATTTTTTTATTTTATTAGATACGTCGACTAGCGTGCATAAAACATATCTGTGTATAGGGTAAACTTTAGTTAATGATAAACTTGAGAAATATTCAATTTTCTTTTCCTCGCCTGAGTTCAGTATTTAGAAAGAAAAAAATGATTTTTTCTGTCGATTTCGAAATCGTAATATTTATTTAAATAAGTCGTATATCTGTACTTGTGTCACTGGTAACTTTACTTTGTAGCTGCACATCGTAGTTTAAAGATTTGTGAACTCTCTCGGTGCAAACAACAATAGTGCACACGGGAAGTGCATAGATTTGATCATAACAAAGATTTGATCATAACAAAGATTTATACGGTTTTACTTGGTGTCTGGGAGTGTCGAGCCTTCCTCACTCTCTCTCTCCCTTGCGCGTATCACTGGTATTAAAAGTGCAGCGTGCTTCCTTGCTTTCTCAGCAATTATTGCCGGTACTTTAGCGCAAGGCAAATGCGATTCGATTCGTCTTGCTCCGGGTGCTATCCTGCCGTCGATCTGCATAGCGGTGCGTCACGCACTTGAATAAAAAAAAAAGAAAAAGGAAAAAGTTATGTACTCAAGGTGTACGGGTGCTGCTGCGTTAATGGATGTTAAGAGTAAAAGCTCATTCTTCTTACTCAAAGATACTTTTAAGATAATCCACGGCGCACACGCATGGAGCACATTATTTCATAATCTGCGAGGCGCGTTACCGCTCGCGCAACCTAATAATATATATTGCTAAATTGCAACTCTCGAAGTGGCGGACGCGAGCGCGAGGAAATCGCGAGGTCAGAGGCTGTTCGGCTAATTGAAAAACACGTCTGTACATGGGACCGCCGATATGATAACCGCGGCTGTCGTGGTAACTTTGCTAGGAAAACGAAGGAAAAAGGGGAAGGATAGAGGGAATTTCGCGATGAATATGGAGAGGGTTCGCGCGCGCACCGAAACTTTTAGGCGCAAGAACCACGGACAAGGATCCGGGAGTTTCACGCTTCCGCGAAGTCGTGGCGGGCCGGAAAACGGGCGGATGTAAAAGCCGCTGTAAACCCTTCCCCCTACAATCTTCGTCGGGTAATGTCTCAACCGCTATTGATTAGCAGTGGAAGAAAGTGGACTCGTTGAAAAACTGCTATAAAATTCACTGGCCGCTCACGATCGCCCGCGAGAACGCCTTCGGAGGCTTCAATGTCGCGAAAGTCTGCCGATCACCCCCTAGTTCCTTCAGAATCTTCTTCGTTGATTCAAATATAATGCAATAATTGATCTACCCCTTCAATCGGAATAACTTTTGTAAAATTGCAACAAACGACTTGAGCTGTTTACTGCTTTATCTGATTCTACAGGGTGTCCGAAAACTACCCTAGGAGCCGAAAATAGGAGGTTCCTTGGGTCATTTGAAGCGACATTTTCCTTTGCAAAAATGTTATCCGCGACTTTGTTTAGGAGTTATTAACGAAAAACACGGACCAATCGGAGCGCGACCTAGACGCGAGTTGGCACAGTCGGCCAATGGACAGTTGTCGCGCCGAGCCGATTTTACCAACTCGCGTCTAGGTCGCGCTCTGATTGGTCCGTGTTTTTCGTTAATAATTTTTGTTAAGGAAAATGTCGCTTCAAATGACCCAAGGAACCTCCCATTTTCGGCTTCTAGGTTAGTTTTGGGACACCCTGTATAATGAAACTTCTGAAAGTATGTTTTGTATGTCAGTTGGTCGAAATCTTCGTCACTGACTTAACACATCGCGAGGGGTTGGAGTTATCGATACATTACCACCGCGAGGGAACGAAGGTTTCCGGGCCAGTCGAATGGGAAGCGACCTTTTAGCCGGTAATAAGGAAAAAATCCGCCAGCCTCGTTAATTACACTCGCAAAGATGATTCTAGAGACGACGGTAGGGGGTGTAGCCGGGTGGTCGGTCGCAAGAAGTGGAGTCCACAAGCCAAAGAGTAACCGAACGCTCGTTCCTCGTGGATCGATAAGGGTGGTAGGGCGGATTGGCCTTTTAGCTAAGGGTCGAGAAGGAAGGCGAGTGGTTTTTATAGCCAGCGAAAGGACAGGGAGGGTCCCAGGGATCCTCGGGTGCCTTACTCGACCAGAGTATCCCTAATATACGTCATCCGTTAGCGGCACTTTCCTGCGTCCCTCTACTCCCCGTCCGAATCTCTCTCTCCTTTCGGTCAGAAGTGGCCAAATCTACTTCCTCCATCTCTTTATAGATTTCGAGATCTCGAGTAGCCTGTACAACCACCCCCGAAGAGATTGCTTTCCCTCCGATATTAAACGACACATATTTTTGCTTGTTTATTCGCCCGAGGCATCTGTTCGCCGGCCGCGTTCGATCGTTTCTCGAAACATTCTTCACGTACACTCTATCTGCTAGCGCGGGTCTGCTATTTTATTGTTCACGTGGGAGTGTTGTGAATTATGTGCACGTATTGTGAACACCATTCTCTGAAACGTCGTAATCTTCAGTTGGCTGGGACATGTGTGATAGTAATTTTGATTTGTATGTACACCACGCTTGTTTTTTAATATGTCCAATAGATTGAGAATAATATAACAGTGTCTTTCAATTCTCCCGATGGTTCGCTGTATCAAATTGCACCTAAAAATTTTTGTTAAAAATGCATGGAACCCGCTGTCTATTGTTTACGATCGCATTCCGAGACACACTGTCAAAAGACAGACTGTCCAGTTTAATTTCCGCTCGATCTTGGAATCTCTGCATTGAGAGACAAGACTAGTGAAATAATTCCCGTTGGATAAAACGGCCTGGCGCATTCGTATCGGGACGTTGGCCTGCGTATCGTCGTAAAGAACTGTTGCACTTCGGAAATCTGTCCACGCGACAAGAGAAACTCGTGTCGGCTTCTACGCCACTGACAGGCACGTATTCAATTTGTGCCGGGGGAACGTGTGCACGTTCGCCTCGGCGCAGATACGCGTACGCGTACATGCCTCCGGGTTTCCACCCTCACCGGTGCTCACGTTTGACCCTCACCGACACGAAGCACGGTGCACAACACCTGCCCGGCTCGTCGCAGAGCTGAACGCAGAGGTGAACGCAGCTAAACGCAGTCGAACACAGCGGCGTCGGAGCGAGCACGCACCCCCCACACACGAAATACTATATCCATTTAAACGTGGATGCATTATGGAGTCGCGCGTATCCTTTGGCTGGCTGTTGCTCTCTCCTCCGGTTGCTCCTTCCCTCTTTCTCGCCTCGCTCGCGTTTTTATGCGTGTGTAGAAACGCGCGCGGGTGGAGCACGTGCACCGGGGAAACAAAGAAAGTCTCGTGGAAGAAGGAGGCGTCGCAGAAAGCAAACGAAGAAGGAGGAACGTGGCGAGGAGAGCGGCGGGTGGAGGAGGGAGGAAAGAAAACGCGGAGGAAGGTGACTCTTGGGGAACGAGAAGGCAGAGGGAGGAGAGAAAAAAAATAGAGGAGGACGAAATGGAACGCCGCTCCGCGTCGCGCCGCCGCCGGGACCCATATGAAAGTGTGCGGAGAGCACCGGTCTTCTCGGTTGTGCGACGGAAATAAAGGGGGCAGAGATCGCCGGGCAAAGGCAAAGAGTTTTAACGCGCCTGTTCCCCGGTAGTTGGCTTCGGACGCGATTCGGCTGATTCGCACAAAGAACGCGCGTTCACCGAGAATTCAAACGAGTCCCGACAATCTCCTCCGGCCGTTCGCATTAGCCCCGAGGAATCGTTATTAAAGGTCCCCGCGAATCTTACTGGCCGGATGAACAAAGAGGTACGAACCGAGCCGAACCGCCTCGACGCGGCGATATAAATTCCCGCGGGATTTTATATTATACATTCCAGGGGTCGGAGTAACGCGAACGCAGTCTTTCACGATTTCCCGAGATGAAAATAAACGCTGGACCATATTGGCGAGCGGCTCCGGGCCGCGCGATACGCCCGTAATATTTCCGCAGCCTGCGCGCGGCTCGTGTGTCACGAACGGGTCGGTTCGAGACCCGAGATTTCCGAGCGAGCCGTCGCCAATAAGCGGATCGGCCGAGTCGCACGTAGTTCTCATTAAACCGATGGCTACTCGCGATCCGAACGACCCGGCCCGCCCTGGCCCGACTCGACTCGCGCGTACGCGTACATATAATTGTACCGCCGCCGCCGAGTGCCCGTTCAAACTATTCCACTCCGGCGAAAGTTGACCGGCGAGCCTCGTCCACGCTCTTCCACCCGGAGAAAAGAAACGTCGAACCACGATCCTCCGATCGATCATCGATATGTCAATAGAGTATTGCTCATTTAATCTCAACATTGATGTTAGATATTGAGGCACTAGATCGCGCTTTCGACAGCGGATTCGCGACGCGATCCTGTTAGTCGCTGGTAATACCTACAAGTGTAAACAACGTATGCGGTGCTACGTACACAAGCGAAATCCTAAAAGTAGGAATAAGCAAAAGGAATGTAAAATATATATATATCCGTCTATTTTATAATAAATCAGTGTTCTTGTTCCAATACATAACAATTGATTACGGTGGACCAAATAATTCGGTGCGACGTGTTTTTATGCATTATTGTTCGATTTCTACAATTCAAAGAAATCTAGGGAAAATATCTAAAAGTAGAAATGTTCAATCTAGAACCTCGCGAGAAATTAGAGAAAAATGAATTGAATTTAATGAGTTTGCAAGGTGATGGAGAATTGCTCTAAAATTACCTCTCTTTGTGGTAGATTCGGTAGAATGAACGGTATCTGAGTAATAATGTTGAGATCTTATGGGAAATGCTCGATCGAGCAGTCTAGATATATTCCCAACAGCAAGATACAAAATAACACACCGAACTTCTCGCTGGCACGATAAGAAATTAATACACGCAGGCGTTCGCTACCTGATATTAAAGAACGAACCGAAAGCACTACTAAAATGAATCGAGAAAATTACAAACTGTGATACTAAACGCACGAAATCGCAAATGATCGGAAGCTACAGATTATGCCTCGCTAGACCTTTTTTTTGTTGTTTAAGGACCTGGGAGAACCGGTAGAACCCATGTACCTCCTCGAAAAGGTACTGGGGGTGCCGTAAACTCCCAGGTCGAGGGGCACCAGATGATGTTGGTGACCCTTCTTCTCGCCTCACTTTGATGAAGATTTATTGCAATTGACGTATCGCTGTTCTCATTTCATGTCAATTGCAATCAGTTACTTCGATCTCAATCTATATCAAATATTTACAATTATTTGTTTTCGTTATATGCATATGTATACCTCGCTAGACCTAACGCGTGCTATTCGATCAACTTATAATAATCGACTGTGTCTTTCGCGGTAACGCACGAGCACAAGCCACTCACGAGATGACCTAACGAGTCACCTGTACGGCTCCCGAACGTGTCCGTTTGCTTAAATTTTGAAACGTCTCCAACGGCAAACGTACAAGGTGTCTACCAAAAAAAAAAATCAAAAATTATCTCTCCATGGGTTTCCTATCAAAACCATTACGATCGTCTCACACGATTACACAGTGTATCTAACAATAAATGATCAAGAAATTATTGCGGGTTCTGCGACATCATATAAAGGCCGCCCTCAAATGTCACCTCTTATCGTCCGTTATGCTTGTACAGTTATAAGTCGCAATGTCAGCAATGTCAATTGTCTTGCGAAACGTTGGAGACATAATTCCACGGAAGCCTGTAACGCAAGAAATCCTAGACTCTGCAAATTCAGAGGAACAATGCTGTATTGGTTCGCGACCGGGTCTGGGGTTTCATCTCGGTCTCGTCTCGTCGTTCGGCGTGTTCCGCGTTGTTCGGTAACGCAGGGGATGCGAAGGAAAAAGGCGAAAAAAAGATCGGGGGAGAATAGGTGCCGATCCCGGCTTCGAAAGGGCGAAGGAGCAGGGCGGAGCTGCGCTGGGAAGGGTGCGCGGGCGCGTTCCACGGCGAACCACCATCCGTGGGGTCGGAGGTCGCGTTCAGGTGCGACGAAGACGGAGAAGAGGGGCGCCTAGTCGAGCGAACGCACCCAGAAATGCAAAGTCGAAGTGTCGGCGCGAAGCGAGTTGCCAGCCAAGCCTCGAAGTCGACGCGCCGGGATCCGGCTCGTATATTTCCATCGGTGATTCCTATTTTCCCGCGTCGCGTTCCTCTTCGTCTCCCGTAACCGGGACGATTGTCGTTCAACGCGTTCACAGATCCGGCCAAGATCCTGCGGGATTCAGAGATTCCGCGTAATCGATCGAGCCACTCGATCGATCCTCGAGAGCCGCAACAGGGCGCGACGAGTGCAGCGTTCGCGGAAAGTCTCGCCGCCCCCGCGACGATCGAGTTATCGATCCGAGGACCATTCGTCGCCACGTGTTTTCGGCAACGTGGCTCCCCTCGATTCCGGATACCGAACGATTCCAAGGAACGTGTGTAGGTTCGTTAAAGCAACGGCGACTGATTAAATCTTGATGATCCGAACGTTGCATAACAGCGTAGACGATTCCGTTGGTTGAACTTCAAACACAGCCGAGACACAACCGATTTATCGGACAAGAATGTTCGTAATCAGTGCGCACGTTAGATACCTCGTATCGAGCCGGTACAGACTACACGTCAGCAACAAGGGGCGATAAAAGCCGGGCACAGACGGACAATGTTGTGAATCAGTGATCTGCCCCGTCAGCGAAAGAGATCGAACGCTGGTGAACACCTGTTCCATGCACTGAGACGGCGACGTCCGTTCGAGCGAACGTAGTCGAAATTGAAATCGGGAGCGGCTGCTAGACGATTATCGACTACGGAGCACCGAAATCGACGACTGTTTATATCGTCTGCAACAACAGAGCTTCTGGAATGACTGTAATCTCTCACGAAAAGTAAACTCGAGCGAGAAGCTGCGACCGAGATGGTCAAACCCGAGAAGGACCACCACATGGAGGTTGTTATTAAAAATTAGAACGTCTGCGCACGAATTCTCCTTATCGCTCATAATTAAACAAACGCCAAATTTGCACAGTTGAAAGTTTGGCGACCATGCTGTTAACCTTAGAATTGTGTTCTCTTTCTCGAATGTGTCCATTGGTTGAAGATTGATAACCATCGTAGGGTTGTCATTGTTGGGAGAACGGATCATATACAATTCGCGAGTGTTATATAAATAGTAAACTTTGCAGATGGAAATATTGTTTTGGACGTCTGGCGCCTGGTAGCTGTAAACCATATTGGTAATCGTCATCTAATCATTCGATCCTTTCGTCATCGAACGTGTCCATTACTCGATAAAGAATCAAGGGTTTTCTATCATCGTACAGAAAACTGTCAACCTTTTCAGAATTGAAAAGAAATTTGGGAGGTTTGGTAGTGTACTCTTTCGGTCATCGAACGTGTGTATCGATTGGAGCATGATAAACCGCAGAATACTTCATTGAAAGGGAGGGTTACACTCAATGTAGTCTGAATAGCATCGTAAAACTTACATCGATCAAAAAATAATTTGCAAGGACTTGGCTCAAGTAACGTTGAGCCATATCGATAATCATCCCCTAATCGTAGACTCTCTCAATCATCGAACGTGTTCGTCGATCGAAGCTCGTGTAATCTGAACACGATCAAACTCTGAACAATCGAGAAGTTGTATTAGAGGTCTGAAGAAGCACATCGATAATCATCCCCGTGTCGTGTCCATTTCGAACACGTATCCGTCGATGGGAGCTCCGTAAAGATAAAAGGCTCGTCTCTGAGGGGTTAGGTAGGGTGAGGACAGGACTCGCGAGTGTAGCCTGGTAGGTGACGGAGGCTTGGATAGGAGAGGAGCCCGGGAGCGAAGAAACGAGAGGTTGCGCTCTCGTAGGAAGAGAGGAACGCGGCGGAGAGACAGCGGCTGATCATTGGTGGACAGCGGAGTCGGATCGCCTAGGTGGTGGGGAAGCCACCAGGTCGACTCCGCAGGTGGGGAAGGCCAAGAGGCAGAGAAGGTGGAGATGGCGGAGGTGGAGGCGAAGTAGTCGTAGTAGTAGAGTAACACGAAGCAACAGCGAAGAGGAGAAAGAGGAGAAAGAAGGGGGTGGAAGAAGCGGTGGTGTAACCGGCAGAGTTGGCGGCGGAGCAAACGGAGGGACGAAGAGAGAGAAAGAGAGAGAGAGAGAGGTTGGCTGGAGCGTGGAGAGAGGGTGGAGAGGGTGAGAAAGGGTGAAAGAGAGAGGAAGAGAGGAAAAGAGAGAGAGAGAGAGAGAGATTGGAGGGAGTGGAAAAGGAGGAGAGGGAGAGAGCTGCGAGGGTGGAGGACAAGGTGGCGGAGAAGGAGGAGACGCGGAGGACAGGAGAAGCCTCCACTGTCGGAGGACAGATCCCGCACGTCAGGAACCCAGTTGGACGGGCTGACGGTGCCGTCGGATTACGGAGAAACCAGGGTACACCCGGTGTGCCGGAGGAACCCGCGCGTGTCGGAATATGGACTCTTTCCGCGTGCCCTCCTCATCGTCAGTGTCGCTCGAGGGCAGGCTCCTCTCGTCTTCCCATTGATCCGAGTGAACAGAAAAAGACTGGCCCGAAAGAGCCTAGTCGCGCGAGCCTTCTGATCGGGATCGGTTCGAAGCAAAGGGGGTAAGGGGGTGGCGGACACACAGTGAAATCATCGAGAGGATAAAACGATCGTGCATAAACTCGCATGGCTCGGAGGACTGACAGCTGCGTTCTTGCGATTAGTGTTTTGTTTTCGAATTTCCGACCCGTCGTCCAGCGATGAGATCCAAGCCGGTGGCTAGAAGATTGGCACAGGGTGAGTACCAGCCGTATCTTCCTTTTCTCTATCCAATGCTCGAGTCCTCCGCAAAAACTCAGATCCGCGTGCACACCGTAATTAAAATTTCAAAGAAAAGCTCCGTAGTACTTCGTACGCGCCGACCGTAATGAACTCGCGTCACACCGCGTACCCGATAATTAGAATGAACAACGGAGAAATTGTCATTCGTGCGTTTGCAATTTCCAGGACACTTTTTCATTACCCTCGATTGTTCCGATAGATTAACACCCGGAGGTATTACCTTCCGAAGACTGTATATGCAGACAATTCGAAACAGACGCCGTTTTGCTGCGCGTCTCGTAATTGCTCTAATAAAACGAAAGACGTTCGAGGCTCTCCCGCGAAACTAACCCGGGGGCTGTAAAAACGTGGAATAAGGGCTGTATAAAACTCGTTTCCGAGATTGCCTTTTAAAACGTATTTGTGTCTTCGCCGTTCACGATCCTCGCTGGCGATACCGTCGGCGGTTCGACAGTCTTTATTTTTCTTAAACAGTTTGCGTGACCGGCTAATGCGGAACGCTGGGAACGTACGTACACACGGACACGCGTTCCAACTTTCGTTCACCATAATTTGCGAGATCGCCCAATGGGGTCCGCCTTGAATACCGATGCCGAATAGGGGTAACAAAAGTTGAGCGAGTTCTTTGGAACTTTCCACCATGGAAGACGGTTCGAGCGAGATTCTGGTTGGTCGTCGTTGCGGCCTGTCGCCGATAACGTAATCGCGTGTCATCCCTCGGGACATCGTCCGTGTCTCTTCGTGGTGACACGGAAAGAGTGGTAGGCGGTTCTCGCGCTGGCGCACTCGCTGCGTCGATATCATTTCTTCTTTCCTGTATTGTCTAGTCACCGTGCTCGTCCTCCCGCCACCACCTCTCGGTTATCTGCTTTCGAAAGTCCCGCCCATTCTCACAGTCACCATGTCCGCACACGTTCCGCAACTGGAAATTCACTCGCACGGTTAAATTTACATCGATTCGGCAGCCAACAGTTACATTCTCGCTCGCAGCATATCTCCATGCTCCGCTTTCTTTGCATTCTATTCATTTTCTTGTTTATCCAGGTACAGTAAAACCATAATTGTTTCGCTTCTTACTATCGTTATACAAATATTCGTAACGTATTTCCATTTTTGGATATCTTCAATCAATTTAGCAGAATAAAATCATGGATTCTACGAATATTATCCCGCACATTATGACTTCAAAACCACACAGTGTATAAAATTAATTTAACAATATTTAAGGAAACTGTGAGATTGTGGTTGCCACATATTTCTGAAATTGTCCCTTGAAAATCCGTCTACATTTCCATTCTGCGTTCCGTTAACGAGAACTATCGTCTGGTAAATATATTTATCATTTATTCAGTAATTGTATAAAATGTATGCTGTTCTGTAACGAGTTAAATATGCATAATTGGGAGATCTTAGACGATTTATGGGATAGCTCCTTGCCTGGAGTTTCGTTTACGTGCAACAATCAATTGTACTCTGTAAGTACAAGAACTATACTGTAGCTTCGCCGAATGAACGATGGGGGAAGAGTGGGGGTTGCTCGATTAAATTGGAACCGGGCACTACTGTAATTCTGAGGATCGGTTCCGCCGATGCGTGATTAAAAAAGTGCGTTCGCACGAATTTCGATCGTGAAAGGGCAACATTTTCAATACTTCCGCGCGGACTGGAGAACACCGCGGCCGACAAGAACGCGGATCGATCTCCCATTGTTTGCCGGTTAACAATGCAGAATCGCTTCGCGGACAAAAGATTCGGCCGACGCAACCAGCCAACGTTAATTTATTGTTATATATCGGTGAATGACGCCGCACCGACGATTCACGGATGGGACGATAGGCAAATCTGGTGGAGAGGACCGTTGCGCGATCGACCGATGTCTCTCCGGAGAACAATGCCCGTCGACATTGATACCGCACTTTAAAGGGACCAAACTGGCATCTGTCTTCTACTTGCCCTACATTCTCGAGAGCCAGCCTCCGGAATTATTGTACCCGTTCTATAGAAAATTAACCCTTGATTAGCAAGCTATCCTCAAAGTTCCGTTTCGGGAATGCAATAAGAACGCGAAAGCAAGTGGCGCTGCTGGGGAATTGCTTACAACGAAAGGTGGACAGATTAGCGATTCTTTAAAATGTTCTTAGTTCAACAATGTGGCGTTAGTCGAAGGAGAGTCGTTGTTTAAGCTTCTAGAACCCGTTTGGTTCTGGTATTGAGACTTTCGTAATCCGATAGTTGATATTCGGTCAACCACACATAATTTATAATACATTCTTTTCTATAAAACATAGACCGTCCATTGTGCATAATTTTCGTGTGAAGATTTAAGCCAGAAGATCTAGGGCAAAATTGAAATTGCAAGAAGCCTTGAGTGTCCCAACACATTGATTGCACAAATACAGCCAGGAGATCGCAACAAAGATCGTTTGGAACATGTGTAGAGCAGCGCCCTCGTCGATCGGGCTCGTGAATCGCGTAGTACGATTTGTATCGCGATTTCTAATAAAGCTGGCTTCCCACGGTCCGACAACGAGGACGACGACGGGTACTTTGAAGGGATCTAGTAATCTGTAAGACAAAATCCGTTAACGCTTGACTCACGAGTCGACGAAACAATGGACGACCATCCATCCAAGAGCTCACCCTCCATCCCCGTCGAGAACGGACTCGTCTCGGCCGGGAAAAAGAGAGAGGACTCGGGGCTGCTGTACGAGGACAATTGAGTGCTCACGACGCGCTTTTGGCATGGCGGATCGCGCCAAACGCAACTTACATGCGGCTCGTGAGAATCGCCAACGACGAGGCCGACTCCGAAATAAAAATTCACTGTCCACGATAGTCTTTCGGCATCGCACTTAACTCAAGATTCGGTGGAACGTGAGAATTGTAAACGACGAGACTACGATACTAAAATAAAAATTTACTACTGACACACTTTTGATCCTGGATCTTGCCAAACACAACTTCTAACGGTTCGTGAGAATCGCCGACTCCGAGATAAAAATTGAGTGTCCACGAAACGGGATTTTGAAATAAAAACTTACCACTGACACGCTGTTGATGGTGGATTCTTTAAAAAATTATTTATTCATTGGCTACCAGTAGATAACGACGATGGATCTTGTCGAACGCAACTTCCAGCGGCTCGTGAGAATCGCAAACGACGCGACCGGGATTCCGTTGGAAATGAAATCGGTCGGGAGGGTGGTGAAAAAGGAAAAAAGTTTTTCCGTTAGGCATTGAACGGCGGAGCCGCGCGGGGCGCGTTTGCTATCAATTTCCCCCGATCCGTCAGACAATATCGAGCCGGTGTTTCTCGACGCGGGTAGGCCATTGTGGTATGCAAGTCCGGGGAACACACGGACAGGAAATTTAGTCGAAACTGATAGGAAGCAGATCGGAGGGGTAGAAGGACGATCGGCGGGACAAACCGCAGGAATAATCGCGGAATCCACCTACAACGAGTTTCAAAGGCGCATCATCCCATTGAGGGGTCTGCGTCTAGCCGCGGCACCGGAAGTCGTATCCGAGAGGAGACAAAGCCAAAGAAACATACGCACAGAGTGCCGTGGAGCGAGAGCCAGAGGTTCTGTTTCATCGGCGCTTTTGTCTCGCATCCTGAGAGAGGGTACGATTGAATAAGGAGCCTGAATAGATCGGATGATCCTAAGGTAGGTCAGTCCATTCTCGTCTTGCGGGAGACTCCTGCTACCTCCGATCCCACCTCGTCTTCGTCTTCGTCGTCGTGTACCGGGGTTTCCACCCCCGGACAGTCCCAATTAAAAGCGTCTTCATTCTCGATATAATAAGATACCTCTGTCTCCTAGTTCTCGTTGCTCCGATCTGGAATCCTTCCTGAAATATTTCAATAATTTCCCGTAACATAAAAACCCTTGAGTTTGTACAAACGCAATCTGACGCGTGATGACGTGCACAGGCTAAAATGTGCAATCGGAGAATGTTATTTAAAACAAGTCATAAAGAACGAATGCCAACGAAATTTCTTCGCAACGTCGCATGCTGCATCAATGTAAAAATAGCAATGGAATTAAAGACACCGTTGTATGTATTTATAACGCACACGAAGGACATGCCGCGCGTAAAAGAAAGTGATTTTCCTAAACAGAAATTTTCTTGCAGAATTAACAAGTGCATCGAGGATCAGCGCATTGACGAGTCAAACGTTATTGTATTATATCTGAAGATCTAACAGAATATGTATCGTTTGTTTTACTGTCACGCGATCGTTTTCTCTGAATTTTTCTTACTAATTAGGGACGGAAGTCCGTCTACGAGTTTTCCAAAAAGGAAGATCAGAGAATCGGGAAGTCTTGGCGTTAGAGTGACGCCATGCTCGTGGAAGTACGACGAGCGGTTATTGGACGACCGGACGTGATCGATTCGAGCCGTGTGAATTAAAATGCCAACAATGCCCTCTCGAATAACTGCACGCGGCCATGCAAATCCGATAACAGAAAGTACGAACAATCGTCTCCGACTCCTTCTTCGGGTTTTCCTCTTCACCCTTTTCTTCCAGCCTCCACTCCTTTTCCCCCTAGTCTTCGATGCAGCAATAATTCCGCAAGTCTTCCCTTGACTCTTTTCTTCTCGCGCTCTCGCCTCCGCCAATTAACGATCCCGGCCTCCGGTGTGTTTGTCATTTGTTTGCCGTTTCCGGTGGAATGCAATCAGGCCGGCCCTGTGAAACAAACGCGGCCAATCAGCCACGGCGGACCAACGAACGCATCGAGACCTCGCTAGATCCCTCGGCATCCAGTCGCTGTAACGGTGAACAATCGAAACTTCACCGTGAAATTAAGAATTGTGCAATTTCCCCGCGAACGTGTCTTTGCAAATTTTTTCTTCGTTGTTTTCTTCGGCAATCGACGAAATCTTCAAAATCGGAAATCGTTGAGGATTTCTTAAAAAAATTGTAAAAAAAACATTCATTTCGCTATGAACTCCTAAAAATTCATTTTCATCGGTTTGTTGGTTCTAGTTTCATAATTTAATGAATAAAAGAGTGATTTTCTTTTTACCGTAGCTTACTAAACACTACAAGATTTTTAATTTTGAACAAAATTAAAACGAAAATCCAGGATGAATGGCAACCCTAACTCCAAGCTGTCTCGAGTAATAGTCTTGTGACTCCTTGAGGAATGATTATTGAGACGCTATTCCAAACAGGTGCAGATGAGAAACAGAAAAGAGACTGCACAGCACGTGCCCCTCGACAAAGCAGGATTACGCACGATTAGCGAAAATCGTCTATGGTCAAGTGTAACTTAGGCTTCAGGGCGCAGCGTGTTGCCATCCGCAAGCACGCGCGGCTGATAAGCAAGCCGTTGTTGGCCACGCTGGTCAATCGTGCGATTAATCATTCAATTGGGCATTCATCGTGCCAGCTATCGCGATTCCTTTCCAACGCAACGATTGTTCTCTCGGTAAACACCGGTGTCTTGCTCGGGGAGCTCCGTCGATTCGCAATAGTTTCCTATGCGATATCCAATCGCGTAATTAATCATCCGATTAGACATTCATCGTGTCAGCTATCGGCCTGTCCCAATTTTGTGTACCTTGCACGCCTCGCTTTTATATCGCTGTCTACCATTTTGAATAATCTTGTGACCTCCGTTGTGTACCAGATATTCCGTTATCTTGCAACTCTGCGTCCTATGCATGTCCTACACCTATGTCGGATCTGTAAGATATAACGACAAACAATATCTTTATGTAGAAATTGTACAATGATTGAGTTATTGTATTTAAAATCCTAGTTAATCCACAATAACACATTTTCAGAACTATTCTATTAACCCTCAACCTCGAGTCAATTTAACAAAGTTTTCTCGAAATAAGTTATACCGTTCTGTTATTTGTAAATAAATGTGTCCGAAACTTAAAGACTTTTATTGATTAATGCGAAACATATAACCGCAAAAGCCTAAGATGTTAACTCATCAATTTCAATGAAAGAAACATCGAAAAGTAATTGTTTGACTTGTTATTTTATCGACTTTTTTTATTATCACTGTGCCAATTTGATACCGAGGAACAGATTCAGTTCGTGAAATTTTTCAAAACTTACAGTGTTCTTATTTGATTTTGTACGCTGTTCTATTAAATACTATCTGACCCGACAGACGTTGTCCTCTCCGAATTTCAATAAAGTTTGCGATCGTTACTTCCTGCTACTCGTACCGCTTCGAAGATTATGATTTCTGCAGTTTGTCCGAATTTTCCGATTTTCCTTTGTTAATATTTCTTAACTTAACAAAACAAACAAAAAATTACGCATATTCATCGTTCGAATCGTGAGTTTATATGGTCTTGAGTTCATACAAAAATCCCATAGAAAAAAGCACTTTCATTTTTTCCCGAATTTTTCTTTCCCTGAAAACCTTATTCGGACTATTACGTACATTTTTTAAAAATAATTAGCCAAATCGGTCCAGCCGTTCTCACGTGATGTCGTAACCAACGAACAGCATTTCATTTTTCTTATATAGAAGATTATATAGACTAATCTAACCAGGTGCTTCTTTCTTTTGCACAACGGTGTACGTGTACGATCTAAGGATCCCACCTTCAGATGGGTGTCTCGCTGTGAGAGTGGCGTTGATTCGCGATCATAGGATGTGCAGCGTCGGCCCGGATTGGTCGGGAGTTCGCGATCCGCGAGACGACGAATCAGAAGAGTGTGATAAAGCCTCTCGCGATTGCCAATCGGCTGGTTGTGCTTCTGCGTCGAGTCAGACACGAGACAGGTATCCGAGAATGCGCCTGAATGCGGCTGACACGTCGCACCGGCGAGCCGGGCGATTTGCCTGGATCCAAGCGCGCGACCCGCCTCCTCGTCTCGTCGCGACGTGTCGCGTCGCGGCTGTGTATGCGTTCGAAGCTGAAAAGGAGTCGTGTCGAATACACACCGGTCTTGTTCTCATCGATACGCCCGAACGAAAAACCCGGGGATTCGATTCGATCTAGTACACCGTTCCCGGTCGTTCTCGCGAAAGCGATGCACTGAGCGGAAACCATTGCAGCCGAAACTCCCGCGAATGGAAAACCGTTTATTACGCGGAAAAGGTTCCTCGAACTCGGTGCGCCGCGTTACGTCCGCGTCGAATTCGATTGGCAATACGCAGTCTAGCGCGTTACCACTGTTTTGGCGAAGCTACGTGTGTCGTTTAACGAGCTGCAAGATTTCCTAGAAAGTTTCCTCACACGAGGCAGTAAACCGTTGCGCCGCTATAACGATAAAACCTGATGCATAATGATGCGCGTTTAGCTGCGGCGTCCGTCTTGCGGTAGGGTTGCCCTTAGCTGCAGCCGTTCACTCATTTAACACATTTGCCTGCCGTGGCGCTAATGTATTCGTTCTATTGGATTCCGAGTTTCTGATTTTTTTCTGGTTTACTGCGTTCTCGATGTTATCGAGGTCCACATCTTTCTAATAGAATTTCTGTTGGTAGAGGTATTTAATTAGCGATCGCCAAGTTTTGAAAACTAGATTTGATTTGATTTCTCATCGGCGCTACGGTTCGATCATATGCTACAACAAACTATATTATTTTTATGCTTATTCCTCAGTGATACACATCGGAGGTTTTCACTATAATGTGAACCAATTTGATGCTAGTATCCTGTTGCAAACAGTTAGCGGGTTATTTCTAACTAATGTGATGTCACCCATAAAAGGAAAGGAACGTTTCGTCCTAGACCCGCTAGAGGACTCTTCAATTTCTGTTGGTGTAGTGCATAGTTGAATGCGTATGCAATCCCTGGCAAAAAAAAACAAGTCGGAGCAATCTAGAAAGGCGTAGATGGAAGATTGGAGGAAGAAGGAGATGTTTCTTTATCGAAGAAAGAAACTATATTTATTCAGAGTTGGAGCAACGTATCGCGCGAAATGCGAGTTCGCGATGGTTCGAGCAGGTTCTCCGTAGTTGCAGTGAAAAGTTCTCTTTTATCGCGTGGGTTCTCGGTAAGGTGGGCTCGTCGGGGCCTGAGGAGAGTCGGGTCTTTGGCGGAAGAGTACAATATAAACTGAGAACACCGTGTCGGATGAGCAGCACGCGTGTTCACGCATGAACCTTCCCAAGGCCGCGCGCGGTGTTCGTTTTTGCAGAGTGTTCGCTAGCTGTGTCGCGTTGACGCGGATCGAAGAAGGGAACGATCACGAGAAAGGAGGCTCTATCCGCGGATGATATTTAATCGGCGAAATGTATGCGATAGCTGTGCGAGACACGCGACGTGTCCGACTCGGCGCGAGGAGATACATCGATAAGACATTAATTAATGTCGAGGACAGCAGGTGGAGATGATGTGAAACGTGCATTCAGAAGCGAGTCCGCGATCGCTGGAAGGTGGACTCGGGGCCACTTTCCCGAGGTGTTCGCGTGTCTAGCATTGTTTTACGAGACTCATTTCCCGCAACGTCATTCCACCACCGCCGCCTCCACCATCAGCGACCACCACCACCACCACCACCATCACCATCACCACCACTGTGAACGCCGTCCACCAACACTACCCGAGAAACAACGAACGCCAACGGCACTTTACTCCCGTCAACGTTACCATCACTTTTCGCTGGTCAGTTCGCGAACTCGCCTTCCATTGAACTGGGCCAGAATTCCGGGATTATAATCGATCTGACGCCTCCTGTGACTCGCTGAAAAAACCTGCCGCCCGATAATGTACGTTCTCATGTAAATTTTGCGTGCTGGTCACGTAAGCATCGACCCTGCACGAAGAGGAGAGAGCACACCCCCTTCGGTGCTGGTCCGTGTTTGCGGAGGTTTGAAGAGACGCGACAATGTTTCACTGGTGAAACGTAAAGATGGAACTCGAGCTTTCGAACTTCTTCAAACTCTGTGAAATTCTGCATACGCATTGTTAACGCTAAACCTACCAAGCAGTAAAAGTAGCTGACGAACGTAGCCATATAAAAACGCCAACACTCGAGATTGTTCGTGGACAAGGAAATTTATTCCATTACTTTACATAAATGAATTTTTCATGATTTCATTAATTGTTAAATATAAAAGGTTTAACAGCGGATGCTCAGACTATGGATCAGTCAATTGGAAAACTATAAAGACAGAAGAATTCAATATAAAATGATTACAAGAGGAAATGCATTTAGTTTCTCATCCTAACAACAAGTAATATTAAAAGATGTTTATATTTGTAATCATAAATGTGAAAGTAACTGAAACGTAAGTTTCGTCCAGGTTTTTACAGCTCTGGCACATTGCGCGCGTAATACGCGGCCGTAGGATAATTTAGATGTAACGTACTTCGTGGGCTGGCAGATAGTTTGAACAGCGAAGAGTGAAAGAAAACGAGAGGGTGAGAGAGAGAGAGAGAGAGAGAGAGAGAGAGAGAGGGGTCGGGGGGCTTCGGTCGCGTCATCTGATAAAAGTCTAATGAATCCAGTATTAAAGGGAATCGAATACCCGATAACGTCGAGGCGCCTCCCCCTGTTCCTGTAACATAATAACTTCCATTCTCATTTCCTCGGTGTCCAAGCGCCTGGCTGGCCGCGCTGGATTTTTCCTGATGACAATCGGCTCTCGGGCCATGTACGTACGTCCCGGGGGCTCTCGTGCGCCTACCGAGAAAGTGTCCCTACCGAGGAGTACACCGATCGCACTAGGAGAACCCGCTCGGTGTTAGTCGGACTGAGAAGTAGGTAGTCGATGTAGGAATGACACGAGTGGTTATCTCGCTGGCCACGCGATATTGTCATCAGGGGTAGGAGGGGATAAAAGTAGTCGCCGCGGCGCGGCGTCGTCGTTGCCGGTGAAACAGAAAGAGAGAAAGAGAGAGAGCGAGAGAGAGAGAAAGAGAAAACGCAGAAAGAACGAAGCAAGCTGCGGGACGGGGCGGGGGAGCGAAAGCTAGCGGAGGAAAAAATGAAGGAGGAAGGACAGAGGGGGAGGGAGAAGGAGAAGCGATAAGATCATCTTACCACCCCCTGGCATAAGTCGACAGTGGCCTTTCCCTGCCCTGACCAACCCCCTCCGTGACTCGACGGAGACCATTTCAACGATAGCACACACAACCTTACTCGGCCACCGCGTTATCTCGCACGCGAATTAGCTCTACAGATTTCCTTCTTTTTTTCCCTCTCTCTTTCTCTCTGTCCAAGCTTTCCCTGCTCTCCTCCTCCCCTCCCTCTCTCGCTCTGTCTTCCACTCTCTCTCTTTCTTTTTCTCTTTTCCACCCTCTTTAGCTTCCCTTCCGTGCTTCGCGTCTCCGTCTTCGTCTCCCTCGCGCTGCCACTTCTAATCGACGACGTTGCGACAACGTCGAAGGAGGAAAACCTCTTACACACGACACACACACACACTCCACACCCTCCCACGCCCCCCCCCCCCCTAGAACCCACCCCTGGCACACGTCTATCGCATTAGCGCGGTGCCACGTTGTTGCCGTTGCACCACGTTGCGCCGCATCGGCCTACCGAACGGCATGACGTGTGCGTAGGTATGCGAATTTTCATTGGAGCAGGACCGACGCATAATTTTGCATAAACCGGTCGCGATCTCGTAACGACTGTGAGGCAGGCGATTAAATTACCGCCGCGCGGCCGGTTAAAGAGAAACGCTTATCCTATTCGCAATTACGGAATCGACGACGAGAGAGAAAGACATCGTTCTACGCCGTTTCCATGTCGTTTCTATCGCGTGAGTGCGGAAGTTCCTGTCACGATTTCGGAACCTTCTTGCAATTTCGCAGAAAGGTTCTATTTTCCTGTTAGATTGCCAATGAAAATTACCAGCGTTAGACACCAGTTGATCCAAGTTGATTTATGTTATCCAGAGGAGTTTTTCGATGTGGGAAAAACAATGACCAATTTTTAACGAATATATACAGCCGTTTTCTAAATAAAACTTATCGATCAGGATAACAAACAGCGTGATCAATATACATATGTACACCGTCAAAGAATTACTAGTTGCTTGCTTGTATTACGGAGAAAGTGAATTTTTGGAGTGCAGGAACTTCTGCATACACGCATTGGATGCAACGACGCTGCTCCGACCGTGTTTGGACAGATACGCAAGATTTATCGACCGCTTGAGATTTTTACGATCGACCTCGTATCGACTGTTTGTGCATCGGGTCCGCGAGTGCGCGTTTTACGATCTCTCGGATGAGGTACGAAGATGTCACGCGTCATACTCGCCTCGCGATTGGTAATAAAATCGACAGGAAACTGTACACTGGTCCGTTTAACTTTTAACGTAATTACATTTTCCTCGGCTCTCGAGAGCCCTGATTTTTTTTTACGACCGCAAGTTCTCCGGTTTCTCAGGACCACTTTTCCCGCGACACCAGTGGATTCCTTTCTCGCTATCTCGAGTGCTCGGCTCATTGAACGGGACGATCTCACGGGAAAGACATAATCGAGAACGCCTGCTCGCCTCCGAGATCACGGGCCCCGTCACAATATTTAAACCAGTGTACAGTGACACAGGAAAGAACAAACGTGTTGCCGTTTCGTGGCACGTACGTCTGTTGCGTCTATTTTGTACGTGCGCGAGGGTAATGCTCCTCCGGTAAGGTGGAAACCCGATTTACGAGCGGAAACTGACCAAATATGGAATGCCAACTAGTTTGTTCTTCCACAGTCATTCTCGCAAATGTGTGAAACAATTTTGCCTGGATTAGAATGTCTTTCATCTTTATAATTTACTAGGAAAAAAAGGAAACTTATATTTATTGTGTAACCACGTGTACTCCAAAAGCTGAACATTCACCGCGAAATTCATAATTTCGAAAAAATGTAAAATTTTAAACCGGTCATTTCACCTCAACATTAAACCTACCGAGTTTTAGAAGTACATGCTGCCTTATAAAAATGACAAGATTAAACATATTCATTTATACAAGAATTTGTAGAATAATTGTGAAATAAAAAATCTGGATAGGTTTAGTATTAATGTGACAGAGATAATTTCATTAATTGGTCGATTCCTAATTCCTCTGGTTGACTCGATTATCGTTCACACGGTGTAATCGGCGAAGCTAAGAAAAAGAAGAGGTCTGAAAGCGGTTCTCGCTTATCGAGTAACTTGTACAAAAGAGGGGGGAGAGGAGTTCATTATCTTCTGGACGGACTCCGAGATGTCTTTCGTTCCCGAATGTCTTTCTAACCGTCCGCACACACCAGGCTGCTATTCTTCCCTGAATGGCCGGCCTCCTTATCTTCACGAGAGATTCGCGGACCACTCTTTCAATTGAATCCCGCTCTGGGAATCGTGATCACCCGTTTCTCGCAGTGTTCACACGTACGTCCACGCAAACCACCGACGCCCGGCTTCCCTACATTTTCGCACAAACTCGCTTCCGTTCTGTGTGCGCGCGTTACCGTCTGTGTGCAAGGATTTTCGCGTGAGACCCTTGGACGTACACGCACATATCTATATCTACTTCGTGTACACGTACACTGAGATCTCTATACATATATTAGAGTGTACGTGGCACAGGCGCATGCTCGTGTGTTTCGACCGTGCGTCGGTGGTCCTGTGAGTGCACGGATACGACCGTGTGCGTGCGTGTGGCCGTCGTCTCGTTTGTTCTCAGCTTGGGAACGAGGACTGCGAGACAAAAACTCGCAGCTCGCTGGAGAAAGAGAATCGGGGGAGAAAGAGAGAGAGTGAGAGAAAGGGCGAAAAAGAAGAAGCAAAGAAGAAGAGCGAGGATCAGCTTGTGGCGCGAATCGGGTTTAGCACTGTGCCAAATGACACTCGCTCGGGAATATCCACCTACGCCGATCTTCACCGACGCGATCTCGAGTTGCTGGAAAATCTTTAGGATGATATATGTTAAAAATAGGCTGTCGATTTTATGCGTTTATAATAAAAATGAATGGATCAAATGCACAACTGTAATAACATTTAAAGAATCTTTTACTTCATATTTAATCTTCATCTTCAATCTTCAATATGATATATGTTATAAATAGGCTGTGGATTCTATGCGTTTATAATAAAAATGAATAGATCAAATGCAAAACAGTAATAACATTTCAAGAATCTTTTTCTTCCGGATGATCTCCTGTTTTATAAACGCACTGCGGTTTTTATGCGTTTATAATAAAAATGAATAGATCAAATGTAAAACAGTAATAACATTTAAAGAATCTTTTTCTTCCGGATGATCTCCTGTTTTATAAATGCACTGCGGTTTTTATGCGTTTATAATAAAAATGAATAGATCAGATGCAACACAGCAATGACATTTAAAGAATTTAAAAACACTTTCGCATTATTTTCTACTTCTCAAAATGATTGAAAAGAGAGTAAACTATTGATACAATTTTTAATTTCCATAAAGACTTGCATATATTAATACTGAAGAGTATACGCATTAAGTCTAATAACTGCTCGGTCGAAAAAGCGTGGTGAATTGCCCGCCGATTTGATCATGCCTGGAGAAGTAAAATACGTAGTCTGCAAAGGCGATGTAGCTGAACAGAATTGGTGAAGAGGATGCCGAAGAGCAATCCATAAATTAGAACAAGACTGGTTCGTGTCTCGCGAAACGTACTCCGGCGACAGGGAGTGTAGCTCGCAAAATTTACAGTCGCCGGGATTCTGAAACGTCTTCGAGGAAGCGGCAATCGCGGGTAAAGATTAACTCATTACACGCCGCGTTTCCTGGCGACTCCTTGCCGCAATAAGCGAGACCCTCGTAAAGTCTTTATTTCATAGTCGCGCGTGCGCGTGGATAGCATTATCGGATCTCTTTTCGGCAACGTGTCAGAAACGGTAATCTCGCTCGGCGGGATAATAAGCGTGTTTCATGCGGCTGAACGGCGCAGCGAAGGCGGTCCGTCCCGAGGTCCGAAAAGCTTGTTCGTTTCAGGTGTCCGTTCGCGTCAGGTTGTAAAAAGGTCCCGGCGCGGGATGAGCCGAGGGGCCGAGAGAAAAATATGCGCGTTTCGAGTGCCGAGGACACGTGTGAACATCCTCGTACATGTGTAGGACCTTATGTAATCGTAAACCCCGAAGGATGTGGGCGGGATCCTCCGACACGGCTCAACAACCACGCGTTTCGGACCTCTGCTCTCGCTGGACAGCAGCAAACTAATCGAGCGGGACACACGAGCAGATGTTGCCATCTTCCACGGACAACTGTCCCGATCCTGCTTGATTTTATCTAAGGCTGAGGGCATCGTTAGCGGCTTCCGGGGATTCTCACGGGATTCCTGATTCTTCGAGTCTTGGAATCATCTGGGAACATTTCATCATTTTCTGAGATCGATGTAGACTTACCATTTTACTTGGTAACGCATCTCACATTTTCCTGTTTCATTTTTTGGAATTTGATCATTTTGTTGATAGGTTGATGCGAGGTGGACGTAGACTTACCATTTTTAATCGACTTCGAGAAGGAGGAGGTTATCAATTCGACCTGTATGTGCCTTTTTTCGCTTTTTTCTTTTTTTTTTTACTTGATAACGCATCTCATATTTTCTATTTAATTTTTTGGAATTTAATCATTTTACTGATTGTTGCTGCGAGGGCGATGTAGATTTACCATTTCACTTAGTAACGCATCTCGCATTTTCATGTTTCCCTTTTTTGGAATTCGATCATTTTACTGAGAGGTTGCTGCGAACTCGATATAGACTTACCATTTTACTTGATAACGCGTCTAACATTTTCCTGTCTCATTTTTCTTCTTCTTATTATACTTAAATTAGTCTCTACACAGCGGATTTCATGCATTCACGATAAAAATGAACAGATCCGATACAAATTAAAAAAAGCATCATATTATTTTGTTTAAAATTGTACATAGTTCATCGTGTACAATATGTTCTGCATCCACCATAATGTTGTACAGACTGGTTTGACGGCACGCAGTCTTGAAACGTTCGAATTCTTCCGAACAACCGGAGGCGTGACGTTCGAGGGGCGCTGCAAATGTAATATTAATTCGAGCGAAGAATAATGGTCGTCGTTCGATTGTCTTGCAACGAGCGGGCCAGTCATTCGTCAGTCGGGAGAAGTTTCATATTATGTCACGCGACACTGTCAACTGTCAGAACGGTGGACGTAGGTGAATGACACAGAGCGGGCGGACATGTGTGAAATTAGCTTAATCTTTCAGCTCGGATGACAATGGTGATACAAACGTGGTCCGTGTACGACACGTATCGTCCCGTGTGCCCGGGGTGACAAATCTCACCCCATCGGCACACCGTCCCTGCGCTGTCTACACCCCGTGTAAATACATTAGAGGATGATCCTGCCATTGGCGTCGCCTGAAAACCCTTCTAAACATTCCCTTTCTCCGTCTCTACCGACAGTTTTCTCACAACACGTTTTCACACGTCGAAACATCAGAACTCGAATTCAATTCTTCGAATTGACAAAAATTCGGGAAACCTGGTAACTCGTGTGTTAGAAAATCTCTTGCGGAAATGATTCAACGTTATCGAGCGGATCCTTGAATTAGTAAGTCGCGAGTCACGAGAACCGCGAAAAGGTAAACGGCGTTAATAAATTTCCACGGCCGAGATTCTACGCCGCTGACAAACAGATATCGGTGGGGCCGTAATTTAACAATGAGCCAGCTGGCGCGTGCTACGGGGAAAGGTTGCGACCCTAATGTAGTTATATAGTGTACTTTCCTACACGCAGACAGACGTGTGTCGTTCACGCACACACGCCCGCGGAATTACACGCGGAGCCGACGCGACAATAAGCGGGGATGCCTCAGCCTTTTGTCACGGCGGTTCTCGCGTCAATGCGCATTCAATCTCTCTCCCGTTTTATCATCCCTCTGTCTCTTTATTCCGCGACGCCCGGATACCCTGCAAACACCCCTCTTTAGCCAGCTAATTGAGTTGTTCGTGTTTTTCGGCCCGCGAGGAATATCCTCTCCGCGATCGGGTCGCTTATCTTCCGCAGAAATCGGCCTGTCGTCTAATCCCTCCGCATTCAACCATTCACGTGTCCCAGATATTGGCAATCATCATCGAATTGTTTCCATATCGCACCCAAAATCAATTTTTCAGTTATTGCTGTGGAAATGTTAGAGAGAGACTTCTCGAACAATTAAAAAAATCCTTCTCCTCAACTCCTCATCATCTTCATAATTTGATCAGTACAGAATAGTTACGTTGTTTTCCTTGCAGTACGTTTCACTATGCTGTGCCTCATGATTAACTCCATAATAAAAACTAGAGAAAATTGAAATAACAATATACATTCTCTCTTAAAAATTTTTTCAATTGTTCTCTCTCATCATCTGCAGTATTAAGTTCCATTATATTATTGAGGAAACTGCTTCGACAGTCGTATGCGACATATCTCGAAAATTGATCGTTCATGTCCTGACTCCGATGATTTTCCAGGATTAAAAAATACAAGTGTAAGAAACAATACAAAATAGTGACGAATAATGTTCGCGAACATTTCAGAAACAGTAACACGCGAGCTGCAGTTTGTAAATTTGTAAAATGCTGATCTTTTCTCCCTGCTCTGAGATATCGGCGTGATTTATCGAGGGCCCGCGTGTCTTATCCTCCTCCGCTTATTCGACGCGTATGAATAATTGGTCCCGAGTATGATTTCGCCGCGCGTCCCCTGCCCCCGAATGCATTATGCTCGTTCAGCTCCCGGCAACCCGCCCCCGAGCGTTATGATTAAGTAATAAAACATTTAGGCCCTTCTTCGGCGACCCCAAACTGAAAAACATCCCCTTTGCTTGTCTCCGTGCGAGCGACATGTGACTTCACACGTACGAGGAGACACGCGCTGCACACTGACGCGTCGATCGTTGTACACGCGTGCACACGGGAAAGGGCGTGACGACAGATGCAACGGAACATATCTACCCTCCGCTGGGCGGTTCAGATTCTCCGCTGATTTTTTCTTTCTTTCTTTCCTCTCCTCTCCTCTCCTCGTGGTCCTCCGCTAGCGATCGTAGATAGCGAACCGAGCTTCGAATTCAGATTCTGATCGTAATTTAGGGTTATTCCTCGGCGATCGAGATGCCTCGGTATTGTTGGCCGAGAGCCATTGTTTACTCGAAACGTGGACTTCCGGGGCTTTTCGATGAACCAGCCTACTCGGAATCTAAGACGATTAGATTAGCTGTGCACACGAATAACGACGTTCTTTGATACTTGCATAAAATTTCGTTCCGCTTATAATTCAGCACTGTTTCATTTCTCGACAACCTCGTTCGATGTAGGTTGGATTTGTATGTGGGTTACGTAATAATTAGGTTTGATGCGTTTATGACGAAAATGGATAGGTGTAATTTAAAACAGTATAGCCACTAGAAGAATGAAGAAATGTTGTTGTATTATTTCCAGTCTGATAAACATATCAAAAATGTAGTCATCTATGTATCTCTTTTAATAATTGCAGATGAGTATCGTATAATCATTCAAAAGAGAAACGTCTGGATGCTGCGAGAGGTCTCGGCCAATTCTGAATATATCTTTTGTAGCAGACTAGGCTGCAGCTTTATTGTCATGCAGAATATTTCATCGAGCATTCAGGTCTTTCTCTTTTCTTTCCGATCCCTCGGAGCACATTGATTGTTCGAGGCTGCGATTACTGTTCGGTATTATGAAGTTTGAGTTTTCCAGAAAGAATGTTCCAAAACTTTTCGGCAAAGTCGTTGCACTGTTTACTCTTCGCCGAAAATAGCCCGTCGTTGGAAGATTAGAGTCTGACAGTTGAGAAAGAGAGAGAGAGAGAGAGAGTGGATCGATAGAGGCACGAATCGCGTGACGAATTTCGGCTCTCGAAAATCCCCGTGGATTTTCCGGGACAAGGCATCCTCCGACTTTTCCCGATCCGATCGTTCCATCGTTTCGTCGAGCGAGCATTATTGGGCCGAGCGATTTGCGAGGCGGCTCTCGTTGCGTGTGCCAGGCCAATGGAACCGGCTACCGGATGCTCGTGCTTCCACCCTTGATTTATCGGTCCTTCGAAGCTCGCGGATTGCCCGTAATTCCAGTTATTTCGTCCTAATCCGAAAGTTCGTTCCTGTCCGGTTACACCGAGATTCCGCTCGCCCTTCGGAAACTTCTTTTCCTCGTGTCTTCTGCTTTCTCGAACGAGGCTTTCGACGTTCTGTTGCGTTCAAGCCCGCGGAAACGTGCCTCCAGACGATATTCTGCCGACTATTTACGAGCTATCTCGTTCGAGCACCCAATCCAGCTGAAATTGAAATGTTGATGGGACTAAACCCGCGAACTTTCGATCCGTTGGGTCGATTTCTATTAGCGGCAGCTGACGACCGACCGATTGCTCCAGACAGAAAATAACACGTTCCCTTATATGATAATTTCCGACGCGTGATCACTCTACAAGGGGAGCACGACGCGAACACTGAGAAATACTTCTTCTACAACGTTATACATTCATTGATCTTCGTGTATACTAAGTGTAATACAATTTCGTCTCCCCTTATCATATCCAAATATCTATTTTACATATATCTTTTACAATGTACCTCGGTATTAAATCATTTTTCTCCTATGTTCTGTAAGAATGAATTGTAAGAATGACATAAGTATGCATGTCATATGACTCAATATGAGTGTGTATATATGTTTAAGTGTTATATATGTTTTTATTTATTTCCGTCGCGTTAATGTTTTATAAAATGAATGTTCTACGTTATGATTTCTTTAAAATAAAAACGACAGTCCCCTCTACGAGTGATTGACGAAACATCACGTCGTGTCGAGTATCAATTCCGTGTCAACTCCTTACAGTTTGTTCCATTGCTATCATCATCGTTTCTCATTCTATCTTTCAGATCTCTAATAAAAATTCTAATAATTGAAATAGTCGCACAGCGAATTTTGTAACGGAAAATAAACGCTCAGCCTGTCTAGTTTCAGGCTCCCCTAGTCCTCGGGTTTGCACCCCCAGGCGAAAAAGTACTCTCGCATGAATCTAAGAGAAAGAAACGACACGCTGCTGTCTTACGATTGGTCGTGGGCTCAGGACTAACGGTTATTTTCAATCGAGACCCCCCTAGGATATCTAGTTTCCACGTGGAGGAGGACTCGGCTCCCCATAGACCCGACGAGTGAATCTCTCTCTCGTGGGCGGATCCCCCGTTGACGTCTTAACGTTCCGCGCGACTAACGACGATAACCTGGAAGATCGCGCACAATGGCTTATGGTTGCCAACATCTGACCCAGCTCACAATGTCGTCATTAGAATATGAATGCGGCCGGAACTCGCGTGTGTCCCAACGGCACGCGACGCGTTTTCCTGGAACCGGACGCGCGTCGTAGTTTCGATTTTTCGGCCACCGGAAGCCTCTTGTTTAAGCTCGATAACGGGATTGGCCGTTTTATTGGCGGTTTCGCCGAAGGTTTCGCACCTCTGTCCACCGGTGCACGGTTACACGTAGATAGAAGGAAGGACGGTTTCGTCGAAAG
Source organism: Lasioglossum morio (assembly GCA_916610235.2). Taxonomy (NCBI): domain Eukaryota; kingdom Metazoa; phylum Arthropoda; class Insecta; order Hymenoptera; family Halictidae; genus Lasioglossum; species Lasioglossum morio. The sequence continues at coordinate 4,899,669 of OU744323.1, forward strand.
CAAAAGGAAATTGTGCCCAGGACCGTGCGAAAAACAAACACGTCGGAAGCTTTCCCGAACGTATACACGAAAGAAAACGCAATCAGCGAAACGGCAGATAGTGGCGTGATCGGTGTGTGGCGCCGTGCCGTCACTTCCGGCGCGGACGATAGGCTGACGCATAATTTCCGGTCCGAGGCCCCGAGGATCCATCGATCAAACACTTTGGAACCCGAAGAAGCTACGTGGTTTCTTCAGAGATATCCGAAACGCGGCGCGCCGCTCCGCGCTACCGTGTCCCGTCCTCTGTGTATTCGTTAACGATCGACTCGCGTGTAACGAGCGTCTCGCGCCCGAAGAAAAACGTCCGCGAGACGGCAACCGGGATCCGAGGACTGAATTCTAATGGAAAATTTTCCTCCTTCATCTTGCCCTCTTCCTTTTCCCTACGTTTGCCCGCGACTTCGATGCATAGGGATTGGCAGCGATCTTCGCTGTGACGAAGCACGTGTGTCGTTTATGTAGGAAATATAGGAAATCCTCCTATAAGAATATGTAATCGCGACATCTGTTGCTTACTATATTGTAACGAGCATGACACTCTTGTGTATATCCTAATGCGTGTTTATATTGTATCGCAGCGGTTCCCCTTCTTCTCTGTTAGACCTTCGAGTAGGACAGACGTGTACGTTTCAGCCAGTTCAAACTACATTGTACAATTCAGCGCTAATTACGCTAATATATAATATATATATTTCCACTCGTGTATCAACAGTTTAGAACTTGAAATTTCGAGCAATTCAAAGATGAGAATTTACATAAAGATCCGCGATCTATATTTCTTCACTCACCACTTTTTATTGAAACAATAGCTTTCTACAGTTTGTCGAAGTATCGAAGAAAGAGTATTTTTCATCCCCTAGTTCTAGCTCAGCTTTCAACCCCTATCCATGAACAATTCTAGATAGAGCAAGCTGTGTATAAAATATTATTAAAAAATGGCCTTTGTGGTATTCTTGCTCTCAAAAGATGATGCTCGGTTATTTTGATCCCTAGATGAGCATCGTAACCAAGAATTCTTCACTCACCTTTTTTTATTGAAACAATAGCTTTCTACAGTTTGTCGAAGCATCGAAGAAAGAGTATTTTTCATCCCCTAGTTCTAGCTCTGCTTTCAACCCCTATCCATGAACAATTCTAGATAGAGCAAGCTGTGTATAAACTATTATTAAAAAATGGTCTTTGTGGTATTCTTGCTCTCAACAGATGATGCTCGGTTATTTTGATCCCTAGATGAGCATCGTAACCAAAAATTCTTCACTCACCTTTTTTTATTGAAACAATAGCTTTCTACAGTTTGTCGAAGTATCGAAGAAAGAGTATTTTTCATCCCCTAGTTCTAGCTCTGCTTTCAACCCCTATCCATGAATAATTCTAGATAGAGCAAGCTGTGTATAAACTATTATTAAAAAATGGTCTTTGTGGTATTCTTGCTCTAAAAAGATGATGCTCGGTTATTTTGATCCCTAGATGAGCATCGTAACCAAGAATTTAGAAAAACATCGTCTCCGAGTGAACTGTCTAAAACAGGTTGATGGAGATCGTTTCGGTGTCGCTTTACAAACGAGGACTTTATTGGTCGCGAAGTTATTGACTTAGGCCCTGGCGGCCCGTTTTTCCAAAGGACGAAACGAGTGAGAAACGTTTCACTGACTTATCACCGTGAACGCGAGGTGACTGTCGGCGATCCTTTCGCAGGGTCTGGGAGTCGGTAATTATTTGGAACCCTTTGATGGACGTCCTCCTGAGCTACGTTCGTCTCTGCGGTCTCAGGTTGCCCCATAAAGAACTCGGCCGTTCTCATCGGAGCCCCCCCGAGCTACTGTGTCACCGAACAACCTCGAGAGAAAGAGGGAGAACAGAGAGGAGAGAGCACGAACGAATGCGCCTCTCGAATTCGAAGCTTCATTTCACGCCTGCCTGCCGACGCAACTGCCTCGAGTCCAGGATCACGAGTCCTGTGCCGAGTCCTTCGCATAAATCACCGAGCAATACGGCCACGAGAATGCGACTCCCGAGTTCTGCTCGATCGACCGAGGAACAAACGTTTCTGTGTTTGCCAGAACTGTTTTCCCGAGCTCATCGTCGAGATTGTTTCGAAGCTGATAGCCCATCCTCCAGCGTAACTGGCGCCCCGTTTTCCTATCGACAGGAAGAAGGAAGCTCGTGTCTGGGAATTGTGATACCCGTGGCAATGATCGCATTCTGTCGCCGTTTGCATGTTTAACTTACCTAATTCTGCTCTTCAGGCTTATTCAATATGGCTGTGGTCTTCAGGAAGATTCAATCCATCTACAATATTATGAATTTGATCATTGTTTGCACGTTTCTACTAAGAGAGAAATTTATTAAGTCAACCTGCTCGACAAGGTCCACATTTTTATGAATTTTATCATCGTTTACATGTTTCTAATAAGAGAGAAATTCATTAAGTCAACCTGCTCGACAAGGTCCACATTTTTATGAATTTTATCATCGTTTACATGTTTCTAATAAGAGAGAAATTCATTAAGTCATCCAGCTCGACAAGGTCCACATTTTTATGAATTTTATCATCGTTTACATGTTTCTACTAAGAGAGAAATTCATTAAGTCAACCTGCTCGACAAGGTCCACATTTTTATGAATTTTATCATCGTTTACATGTTTCTAATAAGATAGATGTTCATTCGTTCAACCTACTCGACAATAAAGGCCGTCTGCAATTTAGGAATGGAATGAATATTCAAAAGATTCGTGAGGACAAATAATTGGTATAGAACGAAGCGACAGTAGAGAGCAGCCGAGGAACCAGGAAGAGGAAAGGGAATCGACCGCAGGCGAGAGATGGAATCGAAATACGACACGGTTAACAGGAAGCCCCGGGTCCGTATCGTCGCACAATAGAGGTCATTAAGGGAATAATCAGGGGACCGGGGCGGTGTCCACGAAAATCCCCGGATGTTACCGTCTACGAGCTCTTCAGTTTTATCTAGCTCGGCGCGCAAACAAGAGCGACGAGTGTCTCTAAGCTCGAAAGGCTTCTCGCATCGTAATGACGACGAGCAGAGCCGGTGTGCTTCTTTATCTCTTTGGACGCGAGGCCCAGGTTGTTTAGGCTGTTGAAGCCCTCGTGACATATTCGGGAACATCGTACACGAGGAGTCCGACGATCCCACGCTGTACAGGTGGTCCGAAATGATTAAAGGTCCTCTTTGAGCGATCCCATTCAACCGTGAGGGCCGTGGCTCGGCTATCAAAGAACGCTCTCTGCCAACACGCCGAATAAAATCGGGCCTGCGCTTCTGTTTCGTGCGACCTACGAAAATCTCCGAGACCGAGAGAGAAAAAAACGAGGGAGAGAGTCAATCGGAACAGGTTGAGCACATGCTTTCACGAGCCTGCATGTTATACAGTTCTCGCTGTCGAGGATTTCGCGTGGAAGCCTACTGATATTATTTCAAGAACTTTTCGCAAACATTGCAACTGGTTTTGGAATTATCTGGGAGCATTTCATCATGTTCTGAGATCGATGTAGACTTACCATTTTACTTAATAACGCATCTCACATTTTCCTGTTTAATTTTTTGGAATTTGATCATTTTATTGAGAAGTTGCTGCGAGGTTCGTGTAGACTTACCATTTTAGTTGCTAACGCATCTCACATTTTCCTATCTCATTGCTCTTCTTCTTCGTGTAGGTTGTTCGGTTTTCGACCACTCGGTATGTTAATTTAGAATTTTGATCGATTTCTACGCTAATCACTAGACAGCGGATTTTATGCATTCATGATAATAAAAATGATCGCTAACGTTTTACGAAATGCTTAGCTGTATTAATTACTTGTCACGACGTTTTACATTTTCACCGAATGAAACGAGACCTGTTTCGAAGACAGAGAAAGAAAGAGGGAGATAAAACGAATCGGAACAAGCTGAATCAGTGCGGACTATTATTAGACTGAATTTCGTTGTTATGACGGTTTTTATTTTCGCGACAATCGACGCTATCTGGTTTTTTGGACCCTGATCGCGGCACCTGTCGATACGATCAGTATTTTCGTATCGTCCAACTGACTCCGAGTGTCAGCGAGATTTCCGCTGTAACTTGTTGAGTCAATTGCGTATCAACAGATAATTCGGAGCTCATTGAGCACACCAATTATGTTTCGGAGTTTTGAATAGGAAAGGTACTCCAGCCCGAGGCGGAATGTTATGCGAGCCTCCACTATCATATCTTGCTCATTAGTTGCCATTAACATACGTTCTCGGTGTCATAGCTGGTTGCGGTTACCGTTGCGATACATTTTATCTTCTGAAGCCAGATCCTTCGGCGTTTTTTAACGACCGTTGTCGAGAATCATTAAATGTTAAACGTGGCGAATGAAAATCACATTCGGAGAATTACTTTTCCAAAAAGATCGGGGACGAAATCGTCTCGAAATAGATTCCAGTCCGATTCGTTTAAACATCGAGAGAATTATTTTATTTTTGTCGAAACACGTTCAGATTCGTGAAATGTTTCATCGTGTCTGGTTATATATCAAGAGGATTATTTGTTCGAAACAGGTCGCAGACAAAGATGTTTTGTAACACATTGAACACAGTGGTACACGCACACTACTTCGAGTAATCGCGAGAGAAGCAATACCGAGACGGTTACACAAGAATTCTTTTCGGCTAATCTATGACACACGCGTGTATGACGTAATCTTCTGTGTCAGGTGTTATCAATTGGACAATACAGGTACGAGTCGGTCGTCTCGCCGTGTCCCGAAATGATAATGACGAAGGGTGGTCGAACAGACACAATCACGTATCGCGAAAGTGTCGTCAGCTTCGTTCGATTTCTAGTGAAAACGATCTCGATCCCTCAGTAAACATCCGCGCGCTCGTGCACACCGTCGTTCTTACCGATCGCCGAATTCATTCGCCATAACTCTGTCGTTTCGCCTTGATGAGGGGTTGCAAAACATCGTGAACGCTTCCTGATCGCTTCCTGTCCGAGGATCTTGGCCGGGGGACATGATTTTCGAAGTGAATCGTAAGTGACTGTCTTCACATACTCGTTCTAATATGAATCACTTTTTTGCCATGAATACTTTCCAACCATTCGAATATACGTACCTCACGTATCTAGTACAAAATGCACTTTTGTTTTGACTATTTCTCAAAGCTCGAAATACATAAAATATCTGAAGAAATCCTTAAAAAAAAAAAACATTTGACCGAAGTAAAAAGATCCTGCCAAGAAATATTTGAAGCCACCCGGAGTGCCGAAGGGTGTCGAAGAGACAGAACGAGGAGCCGAACGAGTGTAATTTGTGTCGTTTCTCGTTTCGAGGGTAGTTCACGCCTGTTTCCCTCCTTATCGACTGACTTGCCTCTCCTCCCTCGCACCCCTCTGTTTCTCTTTGCCGGCTCACTCATTTTTCCTTTACCCGGTTTCTGCGTTCTCGCCGAGTCGTCCTTGCCAGGAGGAACAGCCCTCGGCACGCAATCCCGTGGAGCCACGTAACTCGCATGCTTCCACTGCGTTTTCGCCGGGAAAAAGGGAATGAAAAGAAAAAAAAAACCCTGGCACCCTCGCCGGGCATCTTGATAATGAGAGGATGAATTACGCCGATAATCGTCGTCGTCGGATGGCCGCTGATTAGGCGACCGCACGATGCCCTACATTCTTTCCACGCAGCCTGTTCGACGTTCTTCGGTCACTCAACACACCGCGCACTCGACGTTTCGACGTTTCGTGCCGCTCGTCGACAATAATCCACCGAAACGGTCGCGTAAAATGGTAAAGACACGCGTACGATGTAATTACCAAGCTCGGAGAATAACAGAGCTGGTATCGTTCCGCGAGTAATCCTTGAATCGTAATAGAAAATCCCCTTGATACGCGATTAGACGCACGTATCTGGCATCTTTCGATGGAATTGTCTTCGATTGTCACAGGACAGTTACCGAGATCGTATCGTACCTGTCGTGAACGATAAGATTAACACCGGCTTCAATTCGAAACTGTGGGACCAAGTTTGTGAACAAACCAGATAACGAATCCCTGTCATGGTTTCTTTCTATTCCGTAACTGACCGGTTCGAACACGATGACTCGCGTAATCGGTACACGGAAAATACATATCATAATAAGCAGTACATTTTCTGCGAGATAACTATGGCGGAACGGTGTCCAATTTTACGAAATCACTATTTTATCTCCGGCTGGATTCCTTTGTAAGACGAAAAATCGCGACTAAAATTACACCGACTAGTTTCATTGTCATGGCTGTGTTATCGCATAATCTATATAAATAATAATTAAATGCTGTTTGTTGGTAAGCGCATCACTTGAGAATGGCTGGACCGATTTGGCTAATTAACCCTCATCCGTCCCTCATTTCACGAAATGAATCTGTCCCTCGGTGTCAAATTGACACAGTGATTAAAAAAATTGGTAAAATAACAAGTTAAATAATAATTAAATGCTGTTCGTTGGTAAGCGCATCATTTGAGAATGGCTGGACCGATTTGGCTAATTAACCCTCATTCGTCCCTCATTTCACGAAATGAATCTGTCCCTCGGTGTCAAATTGACACAGTGATTAAAAAAATTGATAAAATAACATGTCAGACAGTTACTTATCGATGTTTTTTTTCATTCAAGTTGATGAGTTAACATTTACATCTTAGGTTTTTGCGGTTAGATGTTTCGCATTAAAAAAATGAAAGTTACCAAGTTTCCGACAAAAAAAATTAACTTACAAATAACAGAACCATATAACTTATTTCGATAAAACTGTGTCAAATTGATACGAGGGACGGATGAGAGTTAAAAAAAAATGTTGCAATAGTCCGAATAAGGTGTTTACAGAAAGAAAAATTGGAAAACTTGAAAAAACGAAAGTGCTTCTTTTCTATGGAATTTTTATATGAACTCAAGACCATAACTCACGATTAAAACAATGGATATGTGTAATTAAAACGATCACAAACAGTTTATTGAAATTTGGACAGGACAACTTCTGTGGGGTCAGATAGTCTTAATAGAAAACAGCTATTTCGCAAGCGTCGTTATTTGTTCATTTGAATATGTAAAATACAAAAGATTTGAAATAATTTGTACGTTTTGGTTGGCTACATAAAGGTTAAATTGCACGAACGATCAGCATCTTCTTCGAGGAGTGAAAATTCAGCGTTTCATCCGCACGGATTGTTCGAAATAGTTTGCGATGTGGGGGGTAGCCAGTTCGCAGGAACCCGACAGAAATCTATCGAGCGCCGAGTGGCGACGTGAATCGTTTGATCGGCGTCGTCGAGCGTCGCCTCCTTCGCCTCGGGATCGAATGAATAAACCTTAAAGGCCTTCGAGGTGTCGTGGTGGTTGGTGTCGGCTGTCGCAAGGGGGGAGAAAAATGAGTGAAATCCATTAGAGGGGAGATTCCGTGGCTCTGACCTGTGTCGATCCCGGGCTTGGTCGGAGAGGAACACGTACGCTTCGCGATATACGTATGAATCCTAAGTCGACGGTGTTGCAGCGTACACTGTACGATCGTTTGACACATAGCCGACCTGTCAACGGCTTGCAGTTTTCGTCTCCCAACTGCGGCGTCACGTGCATCGTTAATGCCTTTTCCCACTTCAGCCGATCCGGAGAAACGACGAACGATTATCGCTGGGGCTCGGAAACTTGCGCTGCGATTCGTCCGAAATATTCACACGTTGCGTCGGAACTGCAACATTAAACATTATCTTGCGATTCCCAGGAAAATCGACAATCCACGTATCAAATCGATGAAGAATACTCGGTTTCTATACATTTATGGCAAAAAGGTGGAATTTATAACACAGGGAACTTTAACAATTAGGATTGTTGACTTAATTCGAACTGAGTCTCAAAAATAAATCTCATATGAGATTTCCAAAATTAAAAAAAAAAAACTGAGTCTCAAAGTTGATTTTAGACTGTGGATTTTATACAAGATAAAAATTTTCTGTCTACTTCGTTAGTTATATTTTTAACGGAGCTACGCAGATTTCGTGTACTGTAGGACTACGTCTTGAGATGAATTTCTGTACAGTGTACAGTCTCTGTTTCAAGTTTCCAGCTCCAAAACGATGAATCGGTCATACAAATGAAACAGCGCGAGGACGAAACGGAGCAGGACACAGAGTCTAGATGCAGCTCCGAGGACGGAGAGTTTATCTATGTTTATTCTACGGTGAAGGAAGCTCGTAAAAGGTTTTACGGTCGCGCGCGCATGGACCCGATACAAGGGTTCGCTGTGGAAAGACTTTCGATGGAAATGATCGTAAAAACGACTGCGTTCGAATTACGCGCGATAGCACAATAGTTTACATTGACGATATAAAGTCGATGGGCTTCGACGTTTCGGATTTGTTTATCATAACTGTCGCGTTTCATTTCATATTGCCAAGTTTCATCTACCGATACGGACCTGTTTATTTTTCCGATCGGTTATCTTCCCATTTTTTTCCAGATAAATGTCTCCGGTACGGTGGAACCTGTATCAACGACTGGATTCATTCGATAATCCCGTGGATCAATCGGTATCTCTAGAAACAATAAACAAGGGTTCCCGTTAAAATTGACAAAAACTGATTGTGAAAGACTTTTTCACTAAACACGTTAAATCGTAATCGATAGAGATCTAGATTAAGTCTTGCAGACTTATTGGAATGCACTTGACTCTGAAAAGTATGATTTTATGCGTTTGTAATAATAATGGATAGGTGTAATTTAACACTTTACCGACCGGAAGCTTATTAACCCTTTGCACTCGGAGCTATTTTAACTGGAAAATTAAACGTTTCTTCTGACCTACAATATTTCCATTCTGTATGATTTTTTAAATTTGAAAAATATGAAATTGATATAATACCTCATACACTACTTAAATGTGTAGTAATTGGTTAGATACTGACATATCTGATAGTGTAAACAATTATTTAAATAATAGTACAGCAATTTTTAGTGGTGCCTCAGAGGGGACAGCCGAGTGCTAAGGGTTAATAGGATTTTCAATAATTCTGCTGTACCAAAAAAAAGTATAGAAATTTTCTTTGACATTGCAATCTTAAATGAAACTATTAGACGACGTTATTGAGGGTGACTTAGTTCATACTAAATGCTAAATGAAAATTTACCCATGTACCATAAAATTTTTCAAAAATATGCAATAATCACAGGTCGGTAATGTGTTAAGACAGTAAAGATATTAGAAGAATTAAGAACGACTGTTATATTATGTGCAACGTATCTAACACATTAAGAATAAATGTCAATTTCACGCCAATTTGCTGCGAGTTAGGCAGAAAATTTTGATTTTGCATAAAGATCCGCTGTCTAATGATACGTAGAGCATGTTATAATGAAATTATGAACTGTAATACAAAGCTGGCTAGCGTTCGAACAATGAGGACAGAAAATGAGCTGAGAACCATGAAAAAATAATTTTGCCCTGGCAGCGTCAAGAGTAATTGTAACCACTGTGCGACGCAGGGATTTCGGTCCAGGATAGCCATCGGTGTGTCCGGCGCAGCGAACGCAACAAACGCAGCATATGCGTCCATTGCGCGGCGGAACAATCGGCAACGATTACACCCGTGGCAAAGACAATTGATCCGGGTACCGGCGCGGGTCGGTTGCACTTGCAACAAGCATCGTATACACAAAGTATACTCGTCGGGCAGGACCGGTCGAATATTATTATACACGGGTCGGACCGGGGCCGCGTGTGCTCACGGCGCGCATTCGAATCATTGTCTCTCCGGCCTCTCTCGGTCCACGGCAATCATTCCGTTCCTCTTTCTCTCTGTCTCTCTGTTTGGACATGTGGTGCGTGCTTCTAACGAGATGATATGGCCGATCGGTACTTCCTGAACCGCCGTAGATCCCCTTCCTCCCCCAATCGAGAGCCCTGCCTCTCTCTCGAGCCGCTCTCGCAGCTTTTCTCTTTTTTTAAAGGGCCGATCGTCGAGTCGTTTTGTTCCGGTAATGCGACGATTGTTGGCGCGAGCCTTGAAACAAAAACGCGGCCGAGCCATCTGTCGAGCTGTAAGCGCGCGAGAGCGAAACAGAGACGGGGGAGAAAGAGGGACATCCTGAGGGAGACGGGAGAGAAAGAGAGAGAGAGAGAGAGAGAGAGAGAGAACCGCTAAGGGAAAATGAGCGAGAAACGTCGCCGAGAGGGAAGAGAATGGAAGAAAAGAGCATCCGCAAATGCGGCCGAGGGATTGTTTTCTAGTGGCTCGTCGTTTAACCCCTCCAATCTTCTCCTCGCGGCGAGAGCTGCCCCCGACGAGACGGGGTTGTCGATAATATTCCTCGACCAGGGTCCTCGCCCTGTGGCCCACTTTACATTTCGAGACTACACGGAAATTCATCTTTCTTTTGCTCCGAAAAATCGAATTCAAAAGAATCTAATTCCCTAATACTTTACCCCTTGAATCCAATAGTGGATACCTTAATTGTGTTTCACAATAATTCACGGAGACAATTTAGCAATCTAGTTATCAGTGGTACTAATTAATAGAAATAAAATTCGAACAATAAATTGAGACGTGTTAGTGGATGCTGAGAGGTACAGCAGAGGAACGAAGAAGCATATCGAATAATCTGAGGAATGATTGGTCGTACACTTCCAAGACACCCGGTAGGTGGTCGAGTCGAGCTAACACGCACCCCGCATAACGCGTAAATGCGGTGTAGTAGCAGGGCCGCGGATTCTAGCAATTACACACCCTCGAGTGCCCTTAGAGACGGGTCCCCATTAGGATGAGAGCCGGGGGATGTTTTAGCACGGCGCGGCAAGGCTCGATTTTCGAATTCTCGAGTAACAGCGAGCGTCTTGTATTTTCCAGATGTCTAGAATTTTCTCTGCAGAGGTTAAATAAACGAAGAAGGTGTGGTTTGTCGCTCGCCGATCTCTTTATACGAACGAAAGTTGGACAACAGTGCTGTAGGATGAATTACTATAATTTGTTTGTTAATATTAACCGTAACCCTTTCAGTAACATGTAATATATGTTTGTTTATAAACCATGTGGTCGCTAATGACCTAGATGTTAATGCGACCACATTAACAAAATAAACCATTAATAAATAATAATAAATAATAACAGTGCTGTAGGATGTAAAATGGATCGTGTAAAGATGTTTATTGGAAACAGGGGGCAAGAACCGAGTAGTCGTATGTCTCTTCTGTATCGCGTTGCGGCCTCGGTGCCCGGCAAAAACGACGTACCCTTCTCTGAGTGCTCAACTATGTAAGCCATTTCGCTGAGCAGTGGGTATCGAGCATTCGCATCGTTATATCCAGGTACCACGTCCACGATCCGGCCGTTATATACATATAGAGATATTACATGGCCGCGAGTCTCGGGCACCGGCACGGTTGGAAACGATTAATCGTCCACGTCCAGACGTCATTGCCATCTTTGGTCGCTTAATCGGAAGTCTCCTCGAGTCCCGGGGGAGTACGTGGCGTCGACGTAATCGAACTTCGGTATCGCTACCTCTCTTTCTCTGTTACTCCTGATCTCGCTCTCGCTCTCTCTCTCGCTCTCTCTGACCGACAAAGTCGAAACTTTGCCCCGTTGAAAAGAAAGTTCCAAGGGAGAACGACAGAACTCTGGGACCTCCGTCGACTTCCACAACCGCTTCACGGATTTCTAGACTCTCCGCGGCTTCGCCTCGACATTCTGTCAGGATGAATGTTAACGATCGCGACCCGATCGAAATGGAACGGAAATACTTCTCTCCAAACCCATTTCACACGCCGAAGATTTTTTTCCGAGACAGCTAGCGACAATCGATGCGATTCTTTGCCGACAATTGGAAAATATCTAACGCATTATCCGCCCGGTGGTCATTTTATCATTTTTATCTGATCCCTCGAGATCACCTCCAGTAACGTCATCTAATGTATTTTCTTTTTTTTTCTTGTGGACACTTGAAAGACAACCGGTTTAACCCTTAGCACTCGGCTTTCCCCTCTGAGGCATCACTAAAAATTGCTGTACCATTCTTCAAAATATTGTTTACGTTATTAAATATATCGGTATCTAATCAATTACTAAACATTTAGGTACTGTATAAGGTAATGTACCAATTTCATATCCATAAAATTGCAAAAATCATAAGGTATGGAAATATTCTAGATCGGAAGAAATGTTTAATTTTCCAGTTAAAATAGCTCCGAGTGCAAAGGGTTAATGACCTTCCAAACGCGAAGACGTATGGTTAAGGATTATCTAATAAATCGTTCAACAGCGATTGAAATTTTAGTCGTAAACCGAGGAGTTATTTCGAGAGGAGGAACAGCATTTGAGACGAGTAGGTACTTAAGAAGGATACTTCACTGACCGAAGCATCTTCTAAATTTCTGAAAAGCGTAAGATCGTCCGCGAGACACGGAAAGACGTATCGTTTGACGGGAAAAAGTTCCGTATATACACCGAGGCAATATAAAAATTGGAAAAATAATTGTCCCGCTGTTTACTCCGCATCAGATGTGCAAACACGTCGAGCGATATGGTGGAACCGAAAACTGGAACGCAACATTTTTTCCGGGATCGGTGCGCCGAGCGGATAAAAAAATGATCGGAGCCAATCGACGCCACGGTGAATAAGCAACAAGCGTCGATAGAGGTGTTCACACGGTGTCCATGACACAATAATCAATTTTTTAACGTCCATGCTAGTATGCCGATCGGCCATGCCCGACAGAGTCATCTGAATGACAGAGCTTGATCAAAGGGCAGAGCCGGCCGTTTGATGTCTGACGCACGCGGTACCATTTCAACCGTTCGCCAATCACTGAATTCAAATTCCCGGATCGAAGTTGAATTTCCATGGGACGCGAGCTTTAACAGATATTTTCGCGCAGCTTGTTACCGCCGCGCTTTTTTTGCCCCGTCAAAATCACGAATTCGATATTTCGTAGTTAGCTACCATGTCCCCGAGCCGCCGACTGTTCATTCCTGCTCGTTAACACTTCACTGACAGTTGCCGAATAGTTTCGGAAAAATCGAGGATAAATCAATTTTCAATCCGTTGTACGGAGGTGTGCTCTTCCCTTCAAGGAGACGCGAAAAGATTTAGAATTATGTATACTAATCATTTTCAGAGTTCCATCACTTGACTGCGGATCTATATGTGAAATAAAAATTTCTTACCTGCATTGCAACAAACTGAGATAAAATAGAAATTTATTTTCTTGCCTATAATGTTTAGTAGGTTGGGAATAATATAATAGTATATTTTAATTTTCCTAATATTTCTGCTATTTTAAATTACACCTACTCATTTCTGTCATAAATCCACAAAATCCGTAGTCTATTGATGAGTCGGTTTATAAACATGTTACGTTTTGCATTCAACTTTTGTACAATTCAGTCGACGTTTAAGAAGACACAATCAGACAAAGGTTTAGCGAGTCCAGGCATCCAGTAGTTGAGGTGTGAAATTGCGCGGGCGTCTCGCTGCAGAGGCGAGTTACATTTTTCATAAAAGTTGTGTGTCGCATGTCGGGGACGTTTGAATTCGAATTTGATGAGCGTTCGTTTCGATCCGCCGACGAAATTGAATCTTCTCTCGCGCTTCCGGGCGTGCGGGTGTCGCGCTGCCGAATTTCTTCGCTCGCGACTGTTCGATTCTCGTCAGTTATTTATCGAGCTAGTTGTTCGAGCTGGGAGGGGTCGAGACGAGTGTCACCGTGATCAAAATCGAATTAGACCGAGCGGAAAGAAGAGTTCGTTCCTTCCCTCCAGCGAACAATTAGGGATGAGTTATAGATCCCCGGTTATTGGCTACAAATCGTAGAGAGAGAGAGGAAGGCAGCGATTTCTCACGCCTCGGGCTCGATCTAAACTTTTTTAATCGAGCTTCTCCGGAAGGTTTACCGGGTTAACCGCAGACAATGCAACGACGAGTGCTGGTTCAAGATGAACGAATCTTCGTTGCTAGAAAAAAATCAAACCCTACCGTTGATTTTTTTTTTTCTTGTTGAGTTTGCCCGTCTTTCATTCCTGAAAACGTGAAATGGGTAACTTGACTTTCCAACCCCTCTAACGAACATCCTATACTGTTTTCGCAAGAGTCATGCTGCATCGCTCGCAGGTGGCTTCGGGAAAAACCCTCTGATCACCCCTGATGTACGTTCGTAAGTGTTTCATTCAGAAGTTGAATATCGAAACAGAGAAACAAACTCACGAACTTATTCAACTCTGCCGTGCTCTTCGGGCTTATTTCATCTGACTGCAACATTTTTATGAATATTATCGTAAGAAACTACGAAACGGGGAAACAATGGAATAAAAGCAATAGAAGAAGTTTTTATCCAGCAATCTTATATCACTAAAGTCGAACAGTGAAATATAATTTTCATCCAACTTCTGTTTCCCACGTTCGACTCAAGAAGTCTCTATTTTGTCTAAAGATTCTACCAAATCTTGCAACATGGCGGATAACCACTGACTCTCGCCTTTGACAACCACAATTTTTCAAAGGGTTTCCGGGTTGGTCTCGCCTCTCGACCAAAACCATCGCAATGTAACTTCAATTACCGTTCGATCTGTACCACCGCAGGGTTTCCCTGCCGAGGTCCAACCTATTCATCCCCTCGTTCTTTTTCACAAAAAAAGAAAAAAAGAAATGTTCATAGGACAAAACTGGCGCAGGTTAACTGTGGAAAAACATCTCACTCGTTTCACGCCCTTTCATCGTCACCCGGTAAGGGTCCCAAAGGGTGCATCGTGACGAGTCAACCCCCGGAAACGTCTCGCAGCCGACTGTCCATCGATTACTCTTCCACAATTGCGGATATTTGGGAGAGACGCCGTTAGATCGAAGATATTCGATTCCCAGATGGCTCTACGTGCCCCCTCTTTCGGATTCCTTCGCCCTTCTTTATTTCTCTCGATCCGATATCGTTCTCTCTCTCTCTCTCCAGCTTCCGTCTGAATAGAATCACGGGGCTATTCTTCCAGCTACCGTGAATAGAGCTGGAGGCAGTCTATTCGCACGTGATGGAACGACGACTGCCAGAGATATCTGGACTCTTATCTCTCGGATTGCGAACGCGACTGTCGGATACTGTAGATTGTCCCGGCTCCGATTGTCCACGGAATTTTCCATACTCCTAACGAATATCCGCAAAAAAAAGGGGATGCGAAATTACGTGACAACGTATCGGAAGCATTCGTTATCTCCCGAATTGTAGACGCGACCTATTGTACAAAATCGTGATTATTATATATTCATTTCGAGCGGAACACTACGAACAGAAGCGTTCGAAGAGCTCTGTTTCTCTTCGCCTAACTGAGACAGCAACTAACCAAAATCTCCGACAATGTATCTGCATTGCTTCGCGGTGTGTTACAAAGTATGTCTGTTATCTCGAAGATGTAGCGGCAGTTTCGACAGCTCATTGGAGGATCGATAACGATGTCCACCGGCTATCTATCGGATGAGTCAATATCCGCGGAAATTACGGCAGATCCACCGATAGGTTCTGTTTACGCTAACGCGTTCTCGAGAACGTCGCCGTCCGATAAATAATGATAGTGACGTCGCTATTAAAAAAAAAACAGCGATATCAATCGTAAGTTGTGATTTCGAGGCGAACCGATTGTGTCCTGCGTTCTCGAGAAAAGAAAGAGGAAAGACAATGTATTGTTATAATTAATCGATGCAGGGCGGACCATTACCATATGGCTGCTTCACTTGCTCGCATTGGCATTATCGACAATCCCAATTGTAAATATAACCAGGAACAGGAAACACTTAACCATGTACTATGACAGTGCAACCTATATGAAGATCAGAGGATCAAACTTGTCCAGAACCTTATTAGAGCAGGTTTCCAATTGCCATTGGACATAGGTTGCTTAATAGCTGAACCCAATATTAGTGCTTGTTTATATATAATAGCCTTTTTAAATTCATGTAATCTACGTGCCTAAGTATTTTTGATTTTTCTATTGCTTATAATATTTTTGTTATACTATACAATATACTCTGTACTTTGTTATGTAGTACTCTGTACTAAGCATTATGTTGTAATAAATCTCATATGAGATTTCCAAATTAAAAAAAAAAAAAAAAAGAAAGAGGAACAAGGACGATCCTCGTCGGTGAAACGGCATCCCTCTTTCACGGTTTCTCGTATTTCCATTCGTCGCTGACGACTTGGGCGAACGGGAGCGGTAAACAGATCGTATCTGTGTCTTGGCGAGAACTGGCCACCCTCCGCAACTCCGTGATTTCCTTGTTCGCTACCCTCGCGCTGCTCTTTAGGGAAGTCAAGCCACGAGCTGGCCGAAGATTTAAACTTTCGAATCCACTTTATCTCGCGCGCCACGATCCCGCCGATTCGAAACGGCACTGGTCCAGGCGCAAGGGATGCGTGAATGCGGGGGCAAACGCCGAAGGACGGTCAGCGGAGCATTGTTGCCCTTATTTACGATCGGCGCGTGAGATCCGACCGGCCAGATTCGATTCTTTCCCTGCCGCGATTCATCGTGTCGAGAGGCTCGAGAAAATTGAACCCGATCGATTCCTCTCCGAGTCGCCTCGGCACGCTTTGGATAAGAGAGAACACTGCTCGCTGTTTCATCTTCCGCGTCCAACTAGTGAGATGTCTGTGGAAAACTGAACTGGTTCAAATCAGGCCCGAAAATGTTATTAGAAAAATTGAGAAACTGTTGAACGATACAATGGTTTAAATTACAAATGGTATACATTAATTTCGCTGAGAATCTTGAAGTAACTTCTCCAAAGTTTCAAATAATGTTCCAACATCATTATTTAAAAGAAGATTTTTAAGTCCCATTTTCATATTCACCTTTGAAAACAAGATTGAATAATTTCTTCTAGCATCAGTATTTGACAGAAGATTTTTCAATAATATTTTTAATGTTCGAGCTTAATAATAAGCTTGAATAATTTCTTCTGGCATCATTATTTGAAAGGATATTTTTAGATAGCATTTTACTGTTTGTCTTTAATACATGATTGAATGATTTCTTCTAGCATCAGTATTTGAAAGAAGATTTTTCAATAGCATTTTTAATGGTCGAGCTTACTAATAAGCTTGAATAATTTCTTCTGGCATCATTATTTGAAAGGATACTTTTAGATAGCATTTTACTGTTTGTCTTTAATACATGATTGAATGATTTCTTCTAGCATCAGTATTTGAAAGAAGATTTTTCAATAGCATTTTTAATGTTCGAGCTTAATAATACGCTTGAATAATTTCTTCTGGCATCATTATTTGAAAAGACATTTTTAGATAGCATTTTACTGTTTGTCCTTAATATAACATGATTGAATGATTTCTTCTAGCATCAGTATTTGAAAGAAGATTTTTCAATAGCATTTTTAATGTTCGAGCTTAATAATAAGCTTGAATAATTTCTTCTGGCATCATTATTTGAAAGGATATTTTTCGATAGCATTTTACTGTTTGTCCTTAATATAACATGATTGAATAATTTCTCCCAGCATATCGGTATTAACACTCGACGAACAGTTAAGAATAGTGCCGGAGAGACGGAAGATCAGGCGGCTGATCCTTCCATTTTTCCTTAATTACGATGTTGCGGAACATAGATTACGATGTTAGCTCGCGCTCAAAAACATCTGTTCCCCTTCCTTCGTGTTCTACCCTTGCGCAGCTTGCCTCCCGTTAAGGGCTGATATCCGCAGGGGTTTTACCCTTCGATCTTCGGCTCTCGCCGCCGAGAAGAGCTCGTGGAGAATTCGTTGAGGACGACGCGTGGCTCGTTTAAACAGCCCGGAGCTCGATGCGATGCGAATCTAATTAGAGTCTAATCGGTACGATTACTATTCGCCTGGAGGAGACCGAGCATTGTTGTTCTTCTCTCGAGACTCGCGCTTCGACGAACTCCGACGTGCGTTCCTTAGAAAGTGTATAGTAGATTCTCTCTGATAGCACATTTATAATGCGTGATCGAATCAAGACAAAGTTACATACATACGTTAGTTATACATATGTAGACTTTTTTTTCCTTTTAATTAGTAAATCTCATATGAGATTTATTACAACATAATGCTTAGTACAGAGTATTACAAGGTATAATTGTATAGTATAACAAAAATATTAGTTACAATATAAAAATCAAAAATCCTTAGGCACTTAGGTTACATGTATTTAAAAAGGCTATCATATATATGTATACAGGCAGTAATATTGTGTTCAGCTATTAAGCAACCTATGTCCAATGGCAATTGAAAACCTGCTCCAGTGAGGTTCTGGATAAGTTTGTTCCTCTGATCTTTATATAAATTGCACTGCCATAGAACATGGTTAAGCGTTTCCTGCTCCTGGTTACATTTACAATTGGGATTATCGATGATACCAATGCGAGCAAGTGAAGCAGCCATATATTTTTATGCGATTGATTGGACACCTGGTCATTTCGAAAACCTCGAACCGTTGTCGGAAACTCCCGTTCCCGTGGAACGAGCGAGTACAATCTGCTGTATTTTTGTAGGAGAGTTTGATCGAACGAAAAGTTGTCGAACGGTGGTGAGAATTTTCGAAAGGGCTCGCGTCGAGAAGCGGGGTAGGAGAGGGGCGGCCGAGATAGACCGAACCCGGCAGCGGCCCGTAGAAAATTAATGTCGGACATGAGATAAAATTAATTTAACGGCGGGTTACGCCTGCGAGCCACCCGGAGGCTGTTTGCTGAAGTCCGGATCACAATGGCGAAATGGCCGTGCTGGTGGGCACCGCAAACTTCAACCACCAACACCGGTAGCAGCACTAGCGGTAGCGGGGTTGTATCGTCGTCGCCGCGCCGTCCTCGACAGGGCACAGCGTGCCCGAACCAAAACATAATTAGCCTGCATTGTTAATGCATCAATATTTGCACGCTGTCCTGGGCTTCCTGGCCGCAGCAGCACGCGCGCTCTCTCGCCACGCGTTTTCCAATAAGCTTGCACTTTGTTGCGCCGATATTACGGCGTATATCGCTGTTGATTCTCGCTATTGCCTCCTCCCGCGTTTCTCTTTCTCTCACTTTTCGTTCGGTCGAGCAGCGGCCGCGGCCAATGTTCTCCAATGCGTTGCTCCGGTATGTCCAACGCCGCGCGTTTCGACGCGCTTACGACGAGCCGCGGCGCGGACTCGTTGTTTCCGCACCGCGGTGTAAACTTGATGCACAAACCTTCCTAAATTAATCCCGCGACCTGCCGTGCCACGCGTTCGCCGAATGACGTACGCCGGAACGTTTAATTTACCAATGAATTTTGACTAGCCCGACCGCTGTTTGTCGATAACAATGCGCACGCCGAGCCAATAATTTTGTTACTTTTGCGCGAAATTATGAGCCCGGCCTTTGTAACCTCGCGGAAAATCAATATACCGTCAGCCCCTTTTTGCCCCACCCCTCAACTCCTCGGGTCACCTAATGAAAAATTGAGGAGCGGTCGAGCGACTGCAAAAACGAGTTAATATCGTTCGCCGCTACGGAAAAGAAATGATTGTTGAGGCTCGGTAGGGATGTAGGGATGCGAGCAAGAGGAGAGAGAGAGAGAACAGGCTTTGTAAAGAGGCTACAAGACCTTGCAACGCGAGGGTGTTGCACGAGCACGAGGGCCCAATGTGTACCGGATTTTCTCTACTTCGGCCGGTTCCGGTCGCTCGCGTGCCACAATTCTATCGGCCGCATCTGGATCTTCTGCTACGTTCCTTCCGGCGATCTTGACCCCGTGACACGAATCCTCCGTCAGGCGAAAACCACCTTCGTGCGCGAGCCTGCAATTACGTAAAACGGTATTCTCCTACGTGCACGCGCTGATAATCCTTTCCTCGTGTCTTTAACTCGTGGATCGTTGGATGCGGCACATCAGCAGCACTTTGTTCACGGGCTTTTCCGATCAGACGAGTCAAGGACATTGCATGACTGCACCACGCAGATTTTTATCATACAGCGTATAGTTGGCTGAAGAATAGTTCGTCTAGATAGGACAATAATTTGTTTTGTTCGTTGTAACGAAAGAAAAGAAGATATCAGAGCTTCTTTTCTGGTTCACCATTGGTCCTGCAAGGAGTCAGCTATTAAAATTAACTGTTCGTTTTGGGAAGTCCCTCAAAAAATTAAATAATACAGTTGACATCAACAGTATGGTTGATAAACTGATTAGGGATAACTCAGCTGTCGCTATCTATACCGATGGTAGTAAGAGTCGAGAGAGCAATTATGTTGGTTCCGCCGTTTACTGTCCTTCCTTAGACTGGACTTCACAAAAAAGTATAAACAAGCAAGCTTCTGTGTTCACGGCTGATTGTATCGCCATTGATGATGCTCTGGACTTTGCTGTGGCCAATAAGAATCATAGCTTCATAATTTTTTCTGATGCCTTAAGTGTTCTTACAAGCCCCGATTCTGCTAAAATGGATATTAAAACTAACCCCTATATCTTCGGTATTAAAGAAAAACATAATTCCTTCATCCATGATAGTGTGTCTAGCTCCATTATGTTCTACTGGATTCCGTCTCATATTGGGATTGAAGGTAATGAAAAAGCTGATCTCTTAGATAAGGAGGCTTCATTCTTTAGTGTTCCTTCTCTTTCCCGCATTCCTTTCACCGATTGCTTTGAGTCTTTCTTCAAAAATATGTTTGACAACTCGCTCGTCTCTATAAAGGCTGATGGTCTTCTCAAAGGCAAAACCTATTTTCGATATTATTTTAATGAAAATCGACTTCCTTGGTTTTCTCAAATAAATTTATCCCGTTCAACAATTGTCAGTATAAATAGGTGTAGATCTGATCACTACCATTTAGCTTTTTCCCTAGCGTGCATTGGTTTCATTAATGATCCTGAGTGTAGTTGTGGGGTTGAAGATGAGTCGCTGAATCATGTTTTATAGCAATGTAATTTGTACAATGATGAGAGACTCTCATTGTTTAATAAATTCAGTAAAATAAACTTTCAGCTTCCAAGGGATGTCTCAGTAATGATAGCTAAACCTAATATTAGGGCCTGTCATTACATGTTATCATTTTTTAAAAGCTGTGGCCTTAAAGTTTTTCTTTTCTCTCGTGTTCATATACTGTTCCTATTAATCATATGTTAGTATTATAATATTTGTAGTTCTACAAGAAACTTATACTGTTTTGTAATCTTCATACTCTGTATTGTATGTAGTGTATTTCTGTTTCGTAATTATGTTGTAATAAATCTTATATGAGATTTTCTAAAATAAAAAAAAATGGAGTCAGCTACACTGGAAGGCCTCTGGCAGTCGTGGCACGGTCCAACGCGCTTCAGGCCCTCGGCGAAGTATAAAGCGAGAAGCGGATACAGAAGAGGGCTGATAAAATCGTGCCGCGGGGCGAAGAATCGTGTCGTCTTAGTTCGCGATCACGCGTTTAAAAATCGTTAAGTCGAAAGGAACGTATCTCCGCGGGGGGATTGTCAGGGGGGTCTCGTGTAGACAAGCTGCAAAGTCTGTCCGAACGAAAGAAAGAAAGAAAGAAAAAAGAAAGAAAGAGGGGCGCGTCGTGGGGCAGGAGGAGCCCCTTGGTACAGGGTCTTCCGTTAGTTGATCGTCTTCCGGTGACTTCCGGTGGCCTCTAACGAGGGACAATGCTTTCTGGTACACGGTGTGCACGCGGCGCACAACAATCGCGTCTCAAGTTCCTCGAGGCAGGAGGGCGGTGCTCCTGAGTCTCATAGAGAGAGCCTCGCGCGCGCGCGCGATCGCGTTCTCTCTTCTTTCCTCTCTCTCGCTCGCTTACTCCGCGCGCGCGCGCGCGCGGTTTCTTTCTTCTTCTCCCGACTACTTATGCCACATCAACGTACCTCTCAATGGCGCATTAGAGGGCAGCGCGCAACGAAAGCCAGGCGAACGCGTGTGCGTACACAACGCGGAGAACCAACTCGACTCGAACACAAATTATAGACTCCCGTCACGACCGTTGAGGCGACTCCAGCCGTACGTGGATTCACCAATCGCTATTTCGGGCACTCACGGACATACGTGTGCCCCCGTTGCCAAAGGCCAACAAAGTGTACCGAGGGTACACGGGACAAGGCATTCACGGACACGCACGTCTCCCGATCCTTTTCACCTACCGTATCGCGCGTTCCAATGATTATTCCTCTCTTCTACCTTCATCCCGCTCTTTCTCTCTTCTTCTTCTTCTTTCCTCTCAACGACGTCTCTCCCTTCGGTCTCTCTCTCTCTCTCTCTCTCTCTCTCTCTCTCATTCTACCGGTATCCCGTCTTTGTCGTCGGACGCGCGAATCGCTTTGGGGTAGATCAAGAAGTCGACTACGCGGACTCTCTTCGAAGACCACTCGACCAAGCAGCCTGATTGTTTGATCGGCATCGAGGACCGACTTCTTTCTTCTACCTTCCTCGACGAGGCTGTTCCACGCTCGTCGCGCGCCAGCTACTTCTTTCTGTTCTCTGGACCGTTAACGGTCGACGGATTCCGCTGATGAGAGACGAGTCCTCGTTCGATCGAACTCCTTGATCCTGGCCCGCCTCGAGAGCCTCTTCGTCCTGCTACCCCATACCAACTTCTGTCCCATCTGCATACGCATCGGAATTCGTTACGCTCCGACAATCTGAACTGCAATCCTCGATGAACAAGGTCGAAATCGTTTCTCGAGATATTGCGATCTAAAAAATTTCTAGAAAATTGAAGTAATTCGTTGAATGAAATGAAAAGTTAAGGTGTAATGATCTTCTTGCATTTTGCAGGTTCTAATCATAATTGGCACGTTGACAACGACCACCGAAAAATTCAATTTTCAATCTGAACTAATAATTCTCTGGATAAAATTGCACCGTAAAGTTTTTGCGCACGCCGCAACCGTTCGATTTCGGGAATTTTAATGGAGGAATCCACCGTAGAAAAGGTCGCAGCGAACAATGACCCTCGGACACATCCCCGTGTATCTTGTCGTCGGCTTGTTGACAAGCGACAGGCGGTGACACGCCTGTAAAATTGCTTCTCCGTTGGTGCGAAAGTTGCCGGGCTCGACGGGCACACAGGAGACAATTTTCGGGGGTGTGAAAAATATTAATAACCACCGCTGTTGCAGTAAGGGACGAAGGGCTTTCCGAGAGTAAGGGATGGCATAGAGAGAGAGAAAGAGAGAGAGAGAGAGAGAGAGAGAGAGTCGACGGCCGTGAGGGGGTGCCTGGGTCAGAGGAGGGGGTGGCAAGTGTTTCTGTCAGTTTAATAGCTTCGCGCCTCCCCCTCCCTTCTACCTTCTCCTGGCCACCCCTAGGACTCTCTCTCACACCCTACATGCGCACACTTTGCCACCGACATTACGGCATCGTCACTCTACGTGTCAGAAGTTGCGCTAGACCTAGAAGCTCTGCTTAGATCTGATAACCCTTTGATACTCCCGTTATTTATTACCCCTCCGCCATCGCCGTCATCGACGACGCCCGACGTCGACGTCCCGCGTCCCCGAATCGATCACCCCGTTCTCGGCCAGGACGCCTGGCGAGCCGAGAACCAGCCTGTGCACGCAGCCTGTGTCAAGGTGCCGCTTTATTCGACTATGCTTCCCCAATGACCAACATCTCGATGCTTCCAAACTCGATACAATGTCAGACACTCTCATAAAATAGATGCACGCTATTACAAAATTGTTCTGTCGTCAGGTTGGTCGGAATTGGAACAATTCGTTACATTTATGCTCGATTGCAACGAACAGGTACAGATCTAAATCAGTTAAGACATTAACTACCGTTTGTTGCAATCGAGTATAACTGTAATCAAATGTTTCAATTTGAATCTGTGGATTTAACACAATAAATTCGCGTGGATTTGCAAGAAGATATAATATACTTTACTGAGTCAAAAAAGTTAACATGTACCAACACCGTAATATGTAAATGAAATAATTATTTGCATCATGTGCTCTCGCATATACTTTAGTCTCTCTTTCTATCTCACTCTCTCTCTCTCTCGTATCTCTACTCTCGCTCTAGCACAACAACACACTTCGACGGTTGACAACAGACTCTCTTTCCATACGCTCATCACTCTCTCTCCTCACGTTTAGTCTATGACAATAACATAACATAGATTGTCTTTCACATTTGTACTTATACCGCATTCTCACTACATTCATTTCCTAAAACCATATCCACCGAATCTATCTCATTACAAAAAATGTTCAAAATGATGGAATAAACACATTTTATCTAAAGAATTTGCTTTCGACCATTGTTCTGTCCCGGATTACTCTGAAAGTTCGAAATCAGTGCCGCACCCGCCATTTGTCAAAGTTCGCGATTTCGCGAAAGCTCGACGGAGGAGGTGAGATCTACATCGGAGGGCGCGAGGACGTTTTTATGCGGGTGTAAATCAACCCCCTGGCCAAATATCGCGCGGACGACGTTCGCGTTGAATGAACGAAGGGCACCGACATTGCCGGCCATAAAGAACGATATAACTGTACGCGACACATGTCTTCCTGCCTCTGAAACACACTGTCGCCCCCGCAACCTACCCCCCGACTCAATTTTCAAGCTAAGAAATGAAGATTTGTTTCGGCGATTTCCCGCACGCTTATTATTCGCGACCGTTTCTCTCCCTCGCGATTTACAGTCTACGAGAAATTCGAGCCAGGATTCTCTCGTTTCGTGGAATAATCGAACGGTGTGTAACCGTGTTTTTATAATGTAACCGTGTTTTTATAAAACGGACGAAAGTGCAACGACCTGGCTGCAGTTTCGGTTACGCGTTTTCGGTTGAACGTTATTCAAAAGCGATGGAAAAAGGCGTTTCCCGAAATGCTACTCCTTCGATTGACTTCGAAGCGAAGAGTGACGCGAGCAGACCGCAATGAATTGTGAACGGTGGTCGTGGAGAGAAATCTAGACAGGCTCGTGACAGCTACTTTCCGAAGAAAAAGGTGACCGAGCCTGTCCAATAAAGATTTCGATGGTTGTTCCACTGACCCTGACTCCGCGTGGGGTCCACGCCGACTGCCATACTTTCTGGAGCACTTCTCGATCGAGGGTTCGGCCGGTGAAAAAAAAATTTTCACACTCTGACATTTGACCTCTTCTCGACAGGGTAGCCTGCCTCTTCTGCCTTGCCGGGGAAACCCCGGAAAATTTCCGTTTCCTTTCAATTCTGCTGTGGACATTTTTAAACATATGTTCTACACAATACAATCAACTATTTGATTCATCTTTATAAGTACTCTTCCG
Organism: Lasioglossum morio; assembly: GCA_916610235.2. Lineage (NCBI taxonomy): Eukaryota > Metazoa > Arthropoda > Insecta > Hymenoptera > Halictidae > Lasioglossum > Lasioglossum morio. The sequence goes on from OU744323.1 coordinate 4,924,926, forward strand.
ATCGATTAAAAAATGTTTGTCCATTTCCTGATTTTTGTGAAACTGCCTATATAACTTTGGATTTCATCAACAAAGTCTACACGTTAATAACGAGAAATTACCATTGTATGCCGCGTTTACTTTTTCAAAACACAAACCATTATTTTATAACATTTTTAAACAAATGTAATCTGCGAGTTTAGGTGTTATCCTATTGTTATAATGTCATGTCACAGATCTTTATATTTTTTTTTCTTTTTTCCTGTATATCTGTACATTTATATCCAATATTGTAATAAATCTTTTTTAAGATTTCCAATAAAAAAGAAACAAACTATTATTTACTAGTAACATCGATTTTTTGAATTGACTAGAAACAAAGTTTTCCGATCGACTACAATAAAATAGAATTCAATTCACAACATTAGTTTGAAGTGTTGATCGCGACTCTGCTATCACAATACAAAGATTGAAGGAGTGAAAAATACGAGCAGCTATTTAGAAACCGATCAGTTAGCCTAAAGATCCTCTCAGTCAATATATTCTCGATCGATCACCCTCGGTGCACGTAGCACAAAGGATTTTTTCCGAGCGCTGGATCGTTGTCGAGTCGAGGGCTGATCTTTGACGTTCAACCACCGTCGTGTCTCGTTCGTTATCAGTGTCACATTTTCTGATTCCTCGTGTCCCCACCCCTGCGGTCGTTCTCCCCGCGAGAGACTCTCCTAGATAGAGAAGGAGAGAATGAAGGAGCATAAGAGACAGAAAGAGAGAGAGAGAGAGCGAGTAAGAGAGAAAGAGAGAGAGAGAGAGAGAGAGAGAGAGAGAGAGCGAGTAAGAGAGCGCGCAGTTGGGTTCCTCCACCAGTGTAACTCGGTCTCTTGTCTCGTTCTCTGGTTCTCGCTCGCACTTTCGAGGGATGCTGTGCGGGACTGGTGGGGATCCGAATGCGATAGGGGTTGCTCCGCCCGTGGGCCAACCAGAGGTCTCGATGGAAGCGGCTCCGCCACACCCCGTGGATCGTCCCTGGCTTCCCTCGGGAGCCCTCGTCGTGCCATCCTCTTCTCAACAGATTTCGGATCCTCTAGTCTGCCAAGAGCCAGCTGACACGGAGCAGCGCTCTTCCCGTTATCCGTTTCTTATTTCGATCGCGTCTTCGCCGGGCCTGCGCCGCGAAGCGGACCACATTCCGCTTCGCTTCGGTTTTCCGCTCCGCGCCGCGCGGCCTATTCCGCTCGCGACTGCCCCCTGCGACCACTGTTTCGCTCGCTCTTACCCCCCGCCGGGAATCTTTATCGCCTCGTCACCCGACGATCATGCGTATCGATCCGCGGATCATGGACACGATCAGCAGCACGCGATTTACCGCGATCCCGTCGCCCGCCGGCCAGTGTGTTCACGTGTGAGACTCCTGCGAGACTCCTGTGACTCGACAACCATGTGTGGACTGTGTTAACCTAATTTTCATCGCAACAATCTTTGGACTGTCTCTCGACCACCGCTCCTCTTCGTCACAGATGAACTGTCTCGATCTATCGCGGCCCATGGTCGATTACAAGATGAACGGTAAGTTCCATTCGCACCATCCGACCATTATTAGAATTTAGGAAACGGAATTATGAGCACAGTCGATCGAAGGTGAAGTGCGCCCGATAAAATGTTCGTGTCACGCTGCAGGAAATAACATCGATATCGCGAGAGCTTTCGCATTCGTTTCGTATCTATTTTTATCGTATTCTGCTCCGATTAGAGACGATCGGTTTTAATCGATTCACTGCAAGATCGTATCGTAGCCCAGCCGGAGAGTGGTTTTCCGACGAGAATTTCGTCTCGGAGAGTTCGTTGGGACTGTTCGAAACGAGAGAAATCGTCGCAGAAGGAAGCCGAACCGCAACCTATCCGGAATATGATCCGCGAGGATACGTTACTATGTCTAATTTTGTTTTACTATCTAATTCCGTGACGATAGGCGTTATCATTTGCTTTTGTCGCGGCTACGCGTCCGAATGAATGAATCTAGATGTTAGGTTTTATTTCGATCGTACTCGTGACGTTCTATTTTAATTAGACCTGGAGATAAAGGGACCTGTGATTCGCGAACGGAATCGGTCTCGGTGAACGATAGGAGCTAATGGGTGGTAGAGCCTTATTCCATCAGGATCCCCGTATCGCCAGGATGTCCTGTGCGGTCGAGGCAATGCGGTCTACTCGCGTCTGAATAGATTCGCAATTTGCTTAATTATCTTTTCCGGGATCCGTTGGGGAATATCTCACCGACAGTTCTTCGACTCCTTAATTAAACTGCTCCGTCCAAAAGTTAGTCTTCCTTGTAATAATTAGACGATTCAAATAAAGAATGATCTGCCTTGTTTGCAAGATACATGTCCTAGGTAGAAATGTCTTTCTCCTTTTATCATTTGAATGAGCTGGATATTATTATAAATTCTACCTACCCGTTATTATCATAAATGCGTAAAACCCGCTGGCTATTAATTAATCTACTCAAAAAAGCGAATCAAACAGTAACTCGCAATCAGTATATTGGAATGTCTGACTGAACTCTTTTCTTATCTGCAGTATAAGCGACATGCTTAATATGTATTATGGTCTGAATTTATTTGAAGAACTGCAAAAAAGGAGTAGGTCCGTCGAGTCGACACATTAGCGTACATTTTTTTAGCCTTTGCCGAAATGTTTTTATGGGATAGCACTATTAGGTAGAACACCGATCAGGTTATCTCCTAATAATCATCTAAAGTGCATTAACGCGGTGTTATTGAATTAGATTAAATGTGAATAGCGAATCAAATCGTACAGTTGCCCTTTGGTCTTGTGCAAAGAAGAGTCTTGAGATGTGTCTCAGTTTCCAACTCAGAATTAATAAGTCTGACGGCGCGGTTAGGGTTAAGAAACAGTCGAAATAAGCGGCGTGAGTGCGTTAATACGGTTTAATTGGGGCAACCTGTTTACCCGAGGGCGAAAGGGCCCACTGGGCAAAAAGTGTCGGGGTCCTAGACTCTCTTCCCACGAGGAGTTTCGATTCTGTAGTAAGCGGGAGCGGGCACTCGAGCCCTAATCGCGTCGGAAGCCTCTCGAGCCGCTATCATCGGGGATAATATCGCGTATGGTTGAACAAGTACTCGTGGCCTCTGTCAAGGGAATGAAAACGTCGGAGCACTCGTGTCCCACAGGAGTCAAAGACCCCTGGGCGTCAAGAGTTTTCCAAATATTGTTGTTGCATCGTATCGACGAGTCGCACAAGAGGATCCTCGAGTTTCCTATCCCGGGTGAGGGAGGAGAGGTCGGCTCCTCTCAAGTCGTAACGACATAGTCGTTCTCCGGAGTTGTTCTACCACCGTTGTTTATTTCTCGACGTTGTTTATCCAATCGATCGGATATCCGTTTATCAAGGCCGAATGCTCGCCGACTATATCCCTCCCCGATCGAAAGCTAGTTATCTTTACGATTATTCTTCTAAAGGATCCCGCGATTTCCCGATTATCCGGAGGCATCATTCTCCAGGGGCTCACCGTGCTTCGTGTCCCCCACTATTATCGTCTGTCTCCGCGTTTCGTGTCGATTAGCTCTCTGTTCGGGATCACCGTTTCCTTTTACGACTGGTTCGCGCGCACATAACTCGACGGATCCTTAATCCGTCAACTGTTTGCTCTTTCTCTCCCGGTTAGAAACGGAATTGAAGCTGGCCCCGTAAAATTGATAATTTCCACGTTTTATTACACCGAACGCGATATCCCGTTTCACGAGGAAAACATAAGAGAGACGTCGATTGAATTCGAGAGAGGTGGGTTGGTTCCGGAATATCGTAAAAGGTCCAACAATGCGAGTGCCCTCTTCCTCTTCCACGGATACACCTGCGCGAGTTTGTCGGCAATTTGCTTAGCCTAGCGGATTCACAGAGAGCTTAGCCTGTTTGCAGAGGACTCTGGATCGTCGCAGGTCTCCGTGTCACTGCGCGCGACGAGACCGCAAACCTCTCCTAGTTTGCTTTTAGATAGCCGATACGGCCGGGATATCTTTCGATTCGAAGATAACGCGGCTGGTATTAGAAGGGCCCGTCGTATCCGGTCCGGAGTTATACAAACAAATCCAGATTCGGAGGACTCTGTACGACGACTCTCGATACTTCTTCGAGAATACTGCAATCGTGATTGTCGTATGAGAGAATGACACGTGGCACGGACGTCGATCGTTTCGAAGAAATAATCCTAGTCCGTACGTGCGGGTCGCGTCGAGATGTTTAACGAAAAACCAACGCTCGGGAGAAGGGGACAATAAAATTCTCGGCTTATCGCGTCAAACATCCTTGGTTCGGGTGTCGCATCGCAACGCTCGCCGAGCTTGTGACTGTGAAAACCGACCGGCGCGGCGGTCTCGAGGAGATAGTGTTCTTCGATTGCCACTTGTCATTGTGTGCCTAGGATTTCGTCCAGCCTCCTCGTGCGGGAAAAAACAACGGGGGGCTCGGCAAACAAACCGTTCCACACCGACATCCACTTCTCTCGCGCCCACTGTCTCCCTCGGAAACTGCGGGGACGGTACGACATCTCCCGCGACACGTACAATCCTTCGAATCTCACTGTCTGATAGTTCGACTGCGGATTTTATGCATTTATCAGTTCGTATTCCTACACAATTTTTTTTTTTTTAACATGCAGAGATACTTCGGGAATTTTACTGAGACACATGTTCGTTAACTACAATAAACATTGTTTTACTTGTTCGTCTGAACAAAATTCAGGAAAGTGTACCTACTCCTCAGGTTAGAAAAACTAAAAATCATAAAACACGAAGGTTCGCAGAAGAACTGTTTAACTCGAACTTGAAGAAATTCATTCTGGAATGAAAGAAAGTCTGCTGAACAGAAGCAATTTCTCCAATCACAAATCAAAGAATTAGATTCCGTCATGTCAAATAATCCACCGAGATAATATTCTCTTTTTTAACGATCGTAAATATTGTATATGCTCTAAATGATATCGGCGCTACAGGTTCGATCAACAATACAAAAATTAGCAATTTTGCAGAATTATATTTTCGACGTTTCAGTTCTGTTTTGAACCATTTTCAAGAAAAGTCCGCGTCTATGAAAATCAAAGTAATAGAATATATTATTCATTAAACTGACTATTTAATAGTTATGAAAATTAGATGTTTATACATACATGCTAATTGTAAAGAAACAAATTGAAATGAAATTCAATGGAACGTTGCTACTCACTAAGCCGGTTGGAACTGTACTAAACTGTTACTGTTGTGGCAAAGTCAACACGGAAAACAAACGAGCATCGGAAATATAACTAGCCAATCGTATGTGAAGGATGAAGAACCCAAGAATCCTATTTGCCGCGAAATTCATTTCTTGAAAATGGTTCAAAACTGAAACGTCGAATTTATAATTCTGCAAAATTGCTAATTTTTGTATTGTTGATCGAACCTGTAGCGCCGATATCATTTAGAGCATAATCCACCGAGAAGTTAGAATCCAGTTAGATTTCTGTTCATATACTGTTCCTTTTAATCATATGTTAATATTATAATATCTGTATTTCTACAAGAAACCTATTCTGTTTTGTAATCTTCATACTCTGTATTATATGTAGTGTATTTCTGTTTTGAAACAATGTTGTAATAACTCTCATATGAGATTTTCTATAATAAAAAAAAAATCCAGTTAGATTCCGATTAGAGACGCGCGCGAATTCTCGCCGGGGAAATAGAATGTTCAAGTTGGCAGCGTGATCTCGTTCTCCGGGATTGTGGGTGGGCTGAGGTATCCGTCGATGATCGTATGAGAGGTGGCCGATGTTTAACGTGTGTCAGCTTCGTTGACGGTGAAACGGGAGCCGATGCGTCTTCGAGTCGAGTCCTCTGATCATACGATTTCTTGTTCCAGGAAGCAGCGACGAAGGCGAGTCGACGTCTGGCACGCCGGTCGGTATCGGTGCCGGTGAGAACGCTGAGATGGAGGAAAACGGATCGATTCGAGGTGGTAGCAACAGCAACAGCAACAGCAACAGCGGTACCAGTAACCCTGTGTACAGAGACTTGAAGGTCCTGCACGCGACAAACGCCCACGATGTCCCGCAGGACTACAATCCTCAATCGAGGCCCGCTTATCAACGAGGCTACTCTCCAGCCATGGACAAGCAACCAACCTACGAGAAGGATCAGCACCGAGCATCGTCCAGGGAGGACGAGAAGTCCTGGGACTACGAAAAAACCGACCGCAAGGACTACTCCAGGTCCCAGGACGCTTACAGAACCGATTCCTATCGTGAGTAAAAAGGATTTTTTCTCCCTTTCCTTTGAAAGTACAACCGCCGCCACGTCATCGCTCCGGCTAATTGCGTAAATTAGAATACTGGGTCAACCGCGGCCGTTAATGTTACGAATTACGGTGTAAATTGTCGCGAGACGTGGCGCTTAATTGTCCGGATTAGAATAGTAGGTTATCGCGGGCGAGCCGGTTATCGAGAGGATTTAATTTACTAAATTACGATGTGGCTGCTAGCAGCGCTCTTGTAGTTCTAGCTGTTATTGTTTCCTTGGATCGTATGCTAATTAGGTTTATTATGCAAAGTGTTCGACTACGTGTGTCAGATTGTGTAAAGAGCGAGTCGAACAAATTCTGAAGTCGAAGACGAACGTTAAGAACAAAGATGTTGATTAATGAAAATAGCTGATTCGCTGTTTTCATGTAAACTGCAATATCATCGAATATCGTGGAAAATTTTGCTGATCGACGCAAGGGTTAAAGATTTGTTTATTACTCGTCGAAGGGGAGGGATGGAAATGCTCGATACACGCAGTCGAACACGGTGTTAAGATTGTCTATGGTGGCTAACAGCTTTGCCGTTCGCAGAGGACGCGGTGAAGCAGGAGCAGAAGGAGCAATCGAGCCGCGAGTGGGTGTCACCTGTGCCGGAAGTCGAGGTGGGAGGTTCATCGCCCGGAGGTCCTCAGGTTCGAGCGAGGAAGAACATTCCACGGGGTGCAAGGTTCGGCCCGTTCCTCGGGAAATGGGCTAGCCAGCCTTTCAACCCCCGCTACGCGTGGGAGGTGAGTTGCATTTCTTGCTTATCGGTCCCGTCGTCGTCGTCGCGATGTTATCCCAGATTTTTCGAGGCGCGGATAAACGAAGCCGGCCGTATATCGACACGCTCCCGACCGTTTCAGAAATCTCGTTTGAAGAAACGCGACCGTATCCCGGGAAAAGCGAGTCGAATAATCTTCCGTTTAGGTCGTGCGCGTTTAGGGTCGCCCGCAAAACCCGAGGATTCGCAGGCGATATCATCTCGCGCCGGGCTCCTCTTCCGACCGTTTGAAAGATGATCGATCTGTTTACGGGCTCGGGATCGAACGGAGGAATACTCTGCCGGAAAAACCAGTGTTGGTGGGCTTGCTATCCTGCTATAATCCCGGGTATTATCCGGCAGATGCCGAAGACTCGATAGAGAAAAAGAGAGAGAGAGAGAGAGAGAGAGAGAGAGAGAGAGAGAGAGAGGGGGATACGGATAGACACAGAATCGTCTCCTCTCTTCGACGACAGACACCTGGTCGGCTCGTTCGTCGAAGGTGTCATCCATGTTGACAGATCTGTCAATTGGCTTACCTCGGACAGTTCCTCGCTTTCCCTACATCTCTCTTTCACGATCCAGTTCTGAAAATTCTTTCGAGACCGTCTCCGTATTTAAGTCGACCGTGAAATCAATGGTTCGGAGTCAAAATCGGAAGAAACCGTCCGTGAAATCGTTCGAGGTGAGAGAACGTGGTGGGCACCGTTCATTCCGAAAACCGATCGAAATTGCGACTATAATAAAATCACCGGTAATGCCGGTAATTTATAAAATTTTCCTCTGATTATATCGGGGTCGAGGCACGGGTCCGGTCGCGAAAAACGCCGGCCATTATAAAACGGGATTATGGCAGTGAGCGAGTCCGGTGTGGCTGGACGGCAACGCGCACCGGTCCAGGGGGTGTGATAGATATGATAGCGGCAGCGTTATGTTACGTTAGCGCATGTCGCACTGACAAAATGTAAATGGCGCCATCCATCTAACTGCCGACAAAAAGGCAGCCGGGGCCAACTGTCGGGCCGGCGATTACAGGATCGATTAAAGCCAAACTACCCCTTCGTTTCGTCGGGCCGATCTATCAACCCCACGCGCGCGCGAACGTGCGAGCGCACGACCGGAGAAACGAGAAAGCGCAAAGCATCGCCGACGGAGATCTCGTTGAATTCTCACCGTGTTTCCCGGACGTGTTCACGTTATAAAATGTGTTTTACTTTGTATCGATCCCGTCGACGATTTCTCGGTAGAAAGACACGATGGTTGCGAGGGGTGGAAAGGAAAAAATGATTTTGTCCGTTCGAAATCCGTGGAATCGGTGAAACCGCGATTTACATCACACAGTGCTAGTAACGAACCCAACCGTCGAGCGTGATCCTTTTCTGAAATTGGAGAAATCTAGGAGGGATCCCTTTCGCTCGATTCGCACGCTATCCCCTAAGCCTAATCCTTTTCTCACATTCCCCGGGAAAGAGCGAACTTCTCGCGCGATCGAAGGGGATGAAAAACGGAATCGTCGGTACGTTCGATTTTCTGCGACGGAAGCCGACGCGCCGTTCGGAAAGGTTGCAGTTCATTTAAACTGTTACGCGAAGAAACAATCGTTATATACAAGAATACTTTTTATACGCTGCACACCTCAACTCAATGTTTCGTGTTACGATCTCGTTTCAAACGCTTTACTGTTGTAGGTAATGCTAGACTGCGAGTCTTTATGCAGAATAAAAAGCTGGTGCTAGTAGAATGGTTTATTGATTTCCCTATAAAATATAATATAAATATAAATTGCCTATAAACAACTGTTTTAAATGTCGCTTACTCGTTTTACTTACGAATGCATAAAATCCGCAGTGTAATTATCGTGAACAGAGTTTCTAGAGTGAGAAGATAGCGAATTATGTGTGTCGCGCGAATAGACCCCGACAAGAGGGTGCAAAAAACGATCCCCTAAATCGAGCATTTTTCCCGCATTTCGTGGACACTTACGGGTATACACACCTGAAGCGGAAGGGAGACGGTTTGGAAGGGAGGTATCGGTGGTACCCCACCTGCCACGCTGGCCGATCCTCGTTTTTCGGATCCTCGCGGAGGGCTGGCGACGTGAAACTGGCAGAAACCCGGGAGGAAGAGCCAGAAAGGGGAGGATCCACTTTTTCCGGTTGCGTTTTGCTCGGTGACGCGTGATCCGCAGAGTCGCGGCGTGCCTTCGTGGCGACTAAACCAATCTTAGGCTTAGCTCACTCGTCCGTGAGACCCTCGCGTCGAGGGTACCGCTCCAATTTGCCGAGTGATCTCGAGAACCCACCTCAAATGATCAATCTTGTGGCATTTATTGCATCGGTCGCCCTTGTTACGCTCTTCCAGTGTGATCCTACATTTATTGGTTATCCTGTATTATTTTAACCTTTGTTCAATATTTTCTCGTATTGACAAGCCCGTCGACTTGGTCCCTGGAGAGCGAAATTCTTATTTGAATGGCTGTCTGGAAGAAAAGCGTATGGTCAGGCTTTTTAAATTTTGTACGAGCGAATATTTAACTCAAACCTGAATTGCAATAATGAAAACCAGCTGAAAATGATACAGGCCCTCGTTCCATTGGAGATAGACTGAAAGTTGAAAGACTTGTTTTACGATTTGTTTTAGTAAACGTTAAAGCAGAATAAGTTCCTACTTGCGCATTTATAAAATTTAAAAAACCTGTCGTAGGCTTCTTCCAGACGACCTCTTCTTCGTACCTCCGGAATACGAAGGAACTTCGCATCGTAAATTTGCATTATTATCTAAGAGGTAATAATGTTGTTCACCAGGAATGCATGCTTTCGTAATAGTCAGTATTTCCATACGGAGCAGAGGGTCCGGTTCCGCGATGCATAGAATCGGCCACCCCCTCGAAATTGCCGTTCGCTGCTCGTTGATCGGCATATTGGAAGCATCGTCGATTCTTCCGCGTGATCGCTGACGACCCCTCTCGAGGTCTCTCTCTTTCTTTTCACAAGAGAGCGAATGCGAGCAAAGAGATCGCGAATGGATCGACAGAGAAAGAAAAAAAAGGAGCGGAAGATCGGTTGTTTTTCATAGTGAAGCGGGCACACGCGACCCGACGATCGCGCGGACCACTTTTTCGTGAAATCGGCTGGAAAGCCGTGCCATTAGCGGCGTATGTCGCTGACAAATCATATAAATGGCGACACTCGACGAAGCGTGTCCTCGCGTAAACCGCACGAGAGCCACCCCACTGTCCAATAATGAGAGGAATCGTGCCCACAAAAAGAGACCATGAGCGGCGGCCTTTTTCGACCCACCCTCGCTCACTTTCGCAAAACATTCCCGTTTGGAAACGTTACTTCATGCTGAACCCTGACGCTCAAAAAGTCTCGCATTCGTTCTCCAACAATTATTGCAATTATAAATATGTAAGGAAGTTTATTTCCTTAAATATGGTTTGAATATTCCCGCGCTCACACGCGGGCTGATGGAGTAATTGGTGAACCAATTGAGCAGAGCAGTAGGAGAGAGAGGAAAGACGTTGTAACATAGGTGATAGTAAAATAGTTATATAAAGTCTGTAAAGTAAACAAACAAAGTGAAGAATAAACATTGAATGTAGTTTCTTTGTTATTTCAGGTTTGTAAATAATTGTAATTGTTAGATAATTAGGGAATGATCAATAAATGATAAAAAAAACCTTTGTTATTTCAGAGCAACCATTCGGGCTTATTCTTTTTCCCTTTTTTTTGTGCTGTTGTAAAACGAACACACATTATAAATATAAAAGTAGCTGCAATAGGAAACAGTGAAACATTCTTAAAATACTTTTAGAGAAGGAAATTTCTGAGTGTCTTCTACTTCTTGACATTGAAGCAGACAATTTTTATTTTCCATAAAAATCCACAGTTTAGCCTTGTCAGACTGTTTCAAAAGTAGATTAGCGCGCTTTAGAATTCTGCCTACGTTTCAATGGTGAAATCATTGATGTATGCCAGCGGCTGTAACAATTCGATCTGCGACCGCATAGAGGGACGCGCACCAACGGTGTTTAGGACAGATTCAGCGTTAATCGGCGAGCGCATTACGCGCGCACCCTTCTCGTGTTTCCTCGAGAAACGATCTTCATTGAAATAACAATGTCCGGAGAACGGACTGGACTGGTTTTCCTCGCACGCCCACCACTTATGCGAGGGCTTCCGCAAGGATCCTCGGGGAACGTAGGTGGTTCCCTTATTGTGGATATTATTAAATTCTTGCCCGATCCGTATGCATGTAGACAATCGACGTGTCCGTCGTTCCGTCGGCACAATGCACAACACCGGCGCCCCATTATTCGTGGACATTGTCCAGGTGAACTGGTCCTAGGGGCGTTGCTGGAGGTCAAGCCCCGGAAGTGATTCGACAATGAGCCACATTATGCTCGACCCCCTTTGCTTCTCCACCTTCTCCTCCTCCAGGACTCGGTTCCTTACGTCGACGTAGACCTTCCTCGATTCGCGCGTCGATTCTCTCTCTCTCACCCTCTCCTTTTTGCAAGCATCGCAGAGTTTCGCGAATCGGCAGAAGGGTGTTGGGCTCGACACCGACTGACCTTCGATTTCTCAAGGCGTAGGGTTACCGTACAAGCCGGGACCCGTGATCCACGCCATTTGAATTTCTGTAACCGGAGAAAGAAGCGGCCAGGGAAAAATCGGCAGGAAACAAGTGACAATCAAGTGGCGCGGGGAATATCCGGCTTTGTGCCACCGGACCAGGATCCCCCGGTCATCATGCGAATCGTGCACCGGTCAACGGGGTAGAGTCGCACTGGCAACCCTTCGACGAAACATTTCGAGCATCAACAATCTACCCACCGATAAAATCGTACTTTGAAAATTTATGTTGTCAATAGCAATCGCAATCAACTTCCAATCGATTCCATAGTTTCTTCATTATTTCAAAGAAGACATCAGAATTTCTTAATACAACGCAGTCCTTCGGAATGCCTGTAGACATAAGAAATTTGTACTAGCTAAATTGTTAACCTTTCCAGAAAGTCGGACCAATTTCTCAGACGTTGTTGCTTTAAATCTTGGAGTCGAAAACTCTTTCGTCGGATTTAGTAACTGTGAGAATAAATGGTGGCGGTGTGAAATGAATGAAATTGGGAAATTCGGAGCGGAGCGTTGCGAAATTTCCGTTCGGCATGCACCGAGGGCTGCATACGTTATCCTTGGCAAGGACGAGAATGCAAGGGGCCACCGCCGGCTAACTAGCCCTTTTCTCGAGGACCGGCTTCTTTTTTTTTGATTGACGGGTTTGGTCAGGCTCGCTCGCGGCCGCACCTTCTCCTATTATGTTAATACACCTATGACACAGCTTTGTACGGTCCGAATCGTTAACGTGTATATTTTGACATTTAAATTCTACCGGCAACGAGTTCTAGGCCTCTTTCCCCTCGAGCAACCCCTTGCGTTCCGTTTCTCCGTGACTTTAGAAAATGAAAGAAATGTTCTGCTTCTTCGGCAGACGATTGTCTTGTTCCCTTAGATATTGGTGGATCTCGTTGCACACGAGTCCTCTCCGCGTTCCTATAAATCTCGTTCGGTCTTTCCGTGTGTACTTTTATCGAAAAGAGCCGGCACGCACCGAGATTCAACTGTAAGGCTTTAACCGGAGCTTTCTTTCTGTGAAACCAGCTGTAAACCGGGCTGCCCTCTCTCTCTCGCTTCGCCACCCCATCGTACCCCTTGGCTTCTCGTTTCTCTGGGGTGGCAGCCGGAGGGTGATAAATCTCGTCCGCTCGTTACCCCACTATCTGTCGATAATAGACATAACAGACACGTGTTGCCCGGTCGCCAGGCTGACCCGGTTGTCCCGTACAATGGAGACGCGTCCTAGGAATCATCGTCTTCAAAAGACATCGCTCTCGTCGACACTCCTCGTCCCTCGGACCTTCGACCCGCTGCGATCTACCACCCCAGTTGACACCAAAGATATCCCGGACGACATCTCGTTGCTCCGGGGAGTCTGCAGTTTATTAAATTTATTCGACGACTATTAGGGTACGAGCTGCTTTCAATTAACGCGCTCAACGCCCCGCGAATTTTCTCTGCTTCGCACGAGTTCCGTTTATCTTGTTCGTAGAAGTTTATTTTCTTCATTCTCAACGATGTAGAAGAAATAATGTAGTTAATTTCGACAGTAAGGAATCGATGCTCAATGCCATTGATTTTATGATAATTAAATGTTCCACCTCACCGGACAAACTGGAGCGAAACTGATTATCTTTCGTAATATGTTTAATACGAGTATATCGTTTTTATTCGACGGGAAGGATCGTTAAGACGCGGCTAATGTCGCGAATTTGAAACGGCCTGCGTCGTAAGGGGCGGTTCGAAACTTTGGGAGTTGATAATAAACGCATTGGCTCCCTGGTTTCTCATTGTCACCGGTCTCTCCGCTTCTCTGTCCCCTCGCCCAACGTGTTCTCCCTCTGACGGTCTCTCCCGTTCTCTGTCTCCGGCGTTTAGGTAGTTCCATGGGGTTGACGACGGTACAGACGCCGGATAGGGCCTCGCCGTGTGTAGGAAGCCGTTCCTCGTCTTCGCCGGTGTGAACTTAATTGAACTTGTTCGCCAACTCATAACGAGAAGTCGAGCAAGTGCTCTCTCCCGGTTATAATTTACGGGAAACAATCGCAGCCTTTGATGTGCCGCCGATTGTCTCGGATCTGCGGGACCGGTTACTCTTTGCCCGGAGAAGAAGGGGGCCGACGCGACACGGCCCGAGTACATAGAACGGAGACGATTACCTACCCAGTCCCCTAAGAAATTTCCAAATCTTCCGCAGATCCGATCCTCCCACCCCCCGCGAATTTCTGCTCTTTGACGGAAACAATGTCTCGGCCGTTTGATGCGGTAACCACGTAGTTAACGGTTACAGAATTGCACGGGATTTTCGAAAATGGTTCCCGCTGCCGGCTCATGCTCGACAACGCTCGGTAAAAACAATTATTGTCTTTAGCTGTCTTCGAATTGTAGAAAGCAATTCTGTAATTAATTTTGAAATATTCTTCAGTAGGAGAACGTCGTCCCTGGAGGGTTACAGTAAATTTTAAGATCGAATTATTTTAGAAAATCCTCCCAGCAACAGTTCCAACAAACAAAGAGGAGGCACAGCTCGGTGGCCAGGAGTACGTTTAATTTACAAAACCGGGGTGCAGTTTAATGCGGCGGGGTCTCCGTTCGACGCCGGTTCGGTTAATGAACTTATCATTAAATTTGCGTGTCGTTGTCCATAATATTCATCGCGGGCGAGCGTTCTGTTCGCCGCGCGCGGCGCATTCAAAATGTAAACTCAATCCCGACCGCGACTCGAAAAGCAATCAACGGGACCAGTCATTGTTCCCCAGCGGGAAAGAACGGGACGGGGGTTGAGAAGAAATCGCGTTTCACGGTGACGTTTGATCGATTCGATGATGTCCGTGTCGTTTTTATAGAATTTGAATCCTGTCTGTATTAAGTTGAAACTCGATAGCATTGGAATCGCGTTGGTTGCGCGACGATTTCTCGGATTAACTGGAACCGTTGAATTCTTCAGCGTAGTATCGCTCCGAATACCACCGCGAGATTGGCAGAATTTGCAGCTTGCGATCGCTCGCGCGGTTTGACAGATTGTATGCACACGGGCAGCGCGCAGGTTCCGCCACAATGACCGAACTAATCTGGTCAGGTTCGGGGAGGTAGCCTAAGTTCAATATACACAGGAATACACTGCAGCCTGGAGGCGTTTCGCGTGTGTGCCTTCCGCTATTGGTCTGCATTAATCACGACGCCCACGGTAAGCCTGAGCTGCGCGGTTTCCGACCGTCGACTTAATTGTCCCCTGTGTTCCGGAGGGATTCATGAATCGGGATGCACTTGCGTGGAGAAACACACCGGGTTCGCGTAACGCAGCCCTAATCACGACTATCGGCTAATTAGATCAGGGCTTTGCTCAGCTCCCGGCGATATGTCGAGGCTTGTTCGCCAGCTTCCAAGAAGCTTAGTCGACCCGATCATTCGTCAAAGGAAAAGACGTCGCACTCGCTTTTCCCGAGAAACTGGCCAAAATGCAATGTTCGAAGTATACCAACGAGCTGCTGAAGTAGATTTGTTACACTTACCGTGAATCGCGTTAATATTCGGACACTTTTGAAAGCACGACTTTTTTCATATTGGTTCCTAGGACTTGGATTTAAATTCTTTTTTTAAATACAGCAGATCTGAATTTATTATACATATTCCAAAAATTTCATCGAAATGTACAATATTCATTTAGTCTTCTTCATATTCGATAGAAAGTCTTCACACAATGTGTCAAGTTTCACCTTAGAAAATCATTTATATTGTACGTTAACAATAAGATATGTGTTTATTTATTATACAAAGTTATTATACAAATTCAAAAAATTTCATCGAAATGTACAACATTTATTTAGTCTTCTTCATATTCGATAGAAAGTCTTCACACAATGTGTCAAGTTTCACCTTAGAAAATCATTTGTATTGTACGTTAACATTAAGATATGTGTTTATTTATTATACAAATTTATTATACAAATTTATTATACAAATTCCAAAAATTTCATCAAAATGTACAACATTTATTTAGTCTTCTTTATATTCGATAGAAAGTCTTCACACAATGTGTCAAGTTTCACCTTAGAAAATCATTTGTAATGTACGTTAACATTAAGATATGTGTTTATTTATTATACAAATTTATTATACAAATTCAAAAAATTTCATCGAAATGTACAATATTCATTTAGTCTTTTTCATATTCGATAGAAAGTCTTCACACAATGTGTCAAGTTTCACCTTAGAAAATCATTTGTAATGTACGTTAACATTAAAATATATGTTGGAAAGAAGAATCTTATCACAAGAATTACAAAATAGCTTTGATTCTGGTCTCGTGTTTTTCTCTTAACTGTATCGTCCCGGTTTAGGGGGATGGCTTTGGATCTCGAGGAGAATCGAATCAGCCGATTTTGGCAAATTTTCTGGCAGCCTCTCTAATGATCGATCATATAAGGGGCTGGCAGTGACGCGACTCGGATATAATTTATACCGCTAGATAGGCCGAGGGTAGCTTCCCTTAGAAATACGCTGGATGGGGGCCGAAAGAGGTTCCGAGTCGGTCGGGGGTGGCATCTGTTTCGCGTTAGACACGGGTCGGAGGGCACCGTTTGCTCCGTCATTACTTGCATTACTTTCCTGCTACGAGTCAAGTGGGTCAAGTACGGGGAAACGCGTGTCCAATCTCTGGGAAACACGGCGAACCAATAAGCTCTTGATAACATGGAAACTTCGGGGCCGAGATGTCACTTATATCGTGTAGACGCTGTTCCCTGATCTGTTATATCGAACGTAGGAAATGATAGAGAGCGAACGATTTTATTACCGAACTTTTGTTTATAATTATGCTTTTATAAAACTTCCATTCGCATAATCGTGAGATTTTTCTGGTTGAATCGGTTCCAAACACGGTACAAATCGGAGCATATTAACATGTTTAATCCTCGACACAATACAGGGTGTCCCAAAACTACCCTAGGAGCCGAAAATGGGAGGTTCCTTGGGTCATTTGAAGCGACATTATTTACGAAAAACACGGACCAATCAGAGCGCGACCTAGACGCGAGTTGGTAAAATCGGCTCGGCGCGCCAACTGTCCATTGGCCAACTGTGCCAACTCGCGTCTAGGTCGCGCTCTGATTGGTCCGTATTTTTCGTTAATAACTCCTAAACAAAGTCACGGATAACATTTTTGCAAAGGAAAATGTCGCTTCAAATGACCCAAGGAACCTCCTATTTTCGGCTCCTAGGGTAGTTTTGGGACACCCTGTAGAACCTCAACTATACGAACTAGTCAGGAGGAGACACGTGTGTTTCGATAACAGAATAATGGCGTAGGTGCGGTTCTAATTCTGTCCTAACTTAAATGTGCTCCAAATGACGTCGTGTTTGAACTCATTCGAATCAGCAGAATCTCACAAACATGTTGACTGTAGTTTCATAAAGAAATAACTAAAAACCAAGAATTTTGTCACCAGATTTAATTATGTTTCTTGGCAATCGAGATTCCAAAGATTGGTTTAATCCGGCGCAAGTGTGCATCCGTAAGAGACGTCGATCGTCTTCCGATTGGCGTCGGACGATCGATTAAGTACCGATACGCCGCCGCTTGCGTAACAAGGAGGATGATTTATGGCGCACGGAACACGGCGCGATTGGTTATCAAAAATGCAATTAACCTTCGCTCGGCGAATCGGTCGAATTCTGGCGGTGTAGGAATTAGTGAATTTCTCGAGGATGAACGGGATGGAGCGGTGGCTCGAGGAGTTTGGCTCGTCCCAGAAATTAATTAAGGAGTGACTAAGACTGCCGGAAGGCTCCGTCAGTCGCTGGGAATCGTCCCTCCTCCCATCGGGAGGGGAAGGCTTTAAACTGCGCGAGGAAATTAAGCAAAGATGTCGCCAACGGTTAATGCCGCGTTCGGTCGGGGGATCGCGTTCGAGCTGCACGACGCGACGCACGGAATCGTAAACAGTCCTGTTATTTAGGGGATGATAATTGACCGTTTCGCTCACCCCCGCTGCGGGACGCCCAACGAATTTCTGGAAACTCTGGGAAATTCGACGGGGCGCGGCAGCTTGTTCGTGCCTCTTTCTCTTCTGGAGAGGCAGGGGAGAGTAGCATAGAATTCGATACGCCATTGTTGCGTCGAATCACGATATTAACAGCCGCTGCGATCATGATCCACTCGTTGATCGCAAGAACGAGCTCTCGCAGTCCTCTTAGCGGCGATGTTAGGCTACTTCGATAGCTGACGAAATGCTGTTTCAAAAATTGTTATCGATCCGCTCCGATGCGTGAAAAATTCTCGAGAACGTTGCCGCAAAGTTCCGACTGGTGGTTCACGGCACCGGGAAAGAAGCCGATGGGAGATGGGTTTTCCCAGGCGGGGGAGGACACGCTGTGTCGGCTAAAAGCATTTTTGCGTCGGCCATCACGGGACTATCATACGCTATCGATCCGTTTTATTCATAACTTCCGTCCCTGGTTGGACACGCTTCGCCCTCTCCTCCCGGTGGTGCCATAAGTTAGCCGTGGACAATGAATGCCGCTCATTTATTCTCCCACCCGTTTAACTCTTCTCCGTTTCGCACAGTTCCACCCGTAGGTGGCGCTCGATCTTTGCATCGATCCGATCCATCGATTTCTGATCAGTCCTGGGAAGATCGGAGCGGACACTGAAGTTCGAAGATTTAATCCCTCGTAATATCGAGATAGATGAAGATTTTCACACTGGAATTATTGACTGATCTGTATCACTGTATCATTTCGGCAAGATCGCATTCATTTTATACAATTTTTCTATTACTTGTAAAAAGAAATTTTTATATGCAACAATTTAATGTATGAAGAGTTTGATGGTGGCTTCGAATGATAGCTGTCAATGATTGCTACACAGTTCGTCTCCGAATCGTGTGAATGGTGGCGTCCCATTCACAAAGTCCCGGGAAGAATCGGCGAAGATCGAGGATCCAGGTAGGGATCCGCCACGATATCTTAATTTTGTGAATGGACACGTTCCACGTGACGGGCCAACTGGCCGGATAGTGGGTAGAGGTGTCGCTCGACGGCAAAGATCACGATCAAGGATCAGTCGTTGCTCGGTGGTAGATCCTTCGGAAACCTCGTCAATTATGAAGGTCCATTCAGGAGGATCCTGTAGGATCTGCCGCGCTGTCTGGCCGGCCTAACGTTCTCCTTTCTCGTTGGGTATTTTCGGTAAAACCCGGACCACTGTTGAGCGATCTTTCGTCGACTCGTTTTTGTTGGAGGTGTGAGGTTACAATGGAAAAGGAGACGATCGCGTGTTTTGTGCGAGACACGGTTTGTCCTGCCGGCCCCATGCTGCGCAGAAGAGGATTCCTCTCCTGACAGAACGTTCAGCGGATCTTCGTCCTTTCCAGAACTTTCCAGGACCCAGAATGTCCCAGTTCCTAGCGAGTCGGACCTATAAAAATCGTGGTTAGGTCTTTTGAATTATTTTTCAGAGACTCTCCTTCTTTTGACCATCATTTGCACAGACACACATTGACAAGATAAATTATTACAACCAGTTGCAATAGTTGACAATCTTTCAATCAATCAAACTACGCTGAATTTTTATTATTTTTGTACGAAGATTTTGTTTATTAAACCTTCAGAATCGCACCCACACAATAATAATTACTAAAAGAGATTGTACCAATCGAAGAACTCTTTTCCGAAGCACATCTTAAACGAGTCAGTTAAAACCCGAGAAAGTTGTTGATAACAAATTTGAAGAAAAATTCGCAACGTGTCAATTTCATAGAGCATTGGTAAACATACAAACGCACAGTTTGGTTGCTTAAACAATGGGTTCTCGTTCACCGACAATTCCCCGCGACTGGTGATTGCCCATTTGGCACAGAAAGCTAGGAAGGGTTTGAGTTCCCGCAATTTTCCCATTTTCCTTCGTGTTCTCTGTGTGACGCGGTATCGAAGCGAAGTTCGTCGTTCAATTATCATCGCAGCCTGGGCTAAGCGTCGATTTTCCGAGTACGGCGACGAAAAGAGAGAGAGAGAGAGAGAGAGAGAGAGAGAGAGAGAGACGAGGCGAGCGTGTTCTCGCAGAAAGAAATCAGTGCGAAAGCCGCGCGGGTGTAATTAAAATGGTCGCGCATTTCTGCCAATTTTAGCAATTTCGCGGCGGCGCGTGCAGCGTCGTAACCGGCAAAGAGGCTCAAGGAATCATGCAATTATAATTTATTCGCGTGGCGCGCGCGCTTCGAGCAGCGCCGAGCTGAAGCGAAGCGAAGCAGAGCAATGCGGAGCAATGCAGAGCGGAGCAGTGTCTCGCTCGGTTCTCTTTCCACGTCTCTCACTCTCTCTCTCTCTCTGCTCGTTTGTTTCCGCTTCGGCCTCGTTTGTTACCCGCGTCCTCGGTTCCCTTTTCCGCGATCGTTTTTCCCGCGTGTCCGTCGACATTGTACCGAGATAATGCTCTCCCGCAATTAATTCTCCGGCACCTCGCGACAGAAACGCCGCGAACGGAACAACGTCGGAGATGCCCGACTATTTTTGCCTGTGGTTTCAAAGAATCCCCTCGTTAATGCGCGTTCCGCTTGCAACGAGAGAAGCTTCGGAACCCTCCGAGAGACCACTGTGCCGCGATTATGGGAGCGAACGGGCTCCACGGCTAGACAAATCTGTCCTACGAATTGTTAGCACATGTCCAAGCGTGCCGACAAAGCGCTGAAAGTCCCCCCTCCGAGGGCCTCACAGACCCGAGCCACGAGCTTCTTCCCAAAAACCGTGAAAGACCTCTCTCTCCCCCCCTCCAGGTCTAGAGGAGCCATTTATTAACGTCCGACGTTCGGTGAAACTTAATAGCCTACTCGAAATCGAAATTTTCAAAAATGGTAACTCGCGCATCTCGACACGCTCGATTTCATCACGGGGCAACGAAGAGGTTCGCCAACTCCAGTTTCCGGATCTGTGTATTTCGCGAGAACACTGTTTCACGGACCGGCGAGCTTTTGCGCATCATTGTCGGAGGTGTCGTTCGCGAGAGATCCTAATCTGTCGCGTCGCAGGGTTCCATTGTGGTTGGTCGTTCGTGCCCATCTTCCGGAAACGCTCCTTAGCGGCCGTGCCCTGCTAAACTGGCCATTATGGCCGAGCCTACACCACCTCACACCCTCTTTCTTCGTGTTCCCTTTCGCCAAACTGTCCCACTTCTTATTCCCGCATTACAGGGTATTACTAGTCTACCGGCTACCTGAGCTACCGTGGGTCGATCACTGATACTCGACGGTGGCTCCTGAGAAATCATTGATCTCGCCGAACATCGAGAATCGAGGCTACTCCCTTCGATCTCGCTTTTTTTCGGGAAACGGTAGCAATGCTCACACGGTTCGGTAACGATCGAAGCCGACCTGTTTGTCAGAGGTTGTTGAGCACGAATTGGGAAGTGTCGATGCGCGAGTAAATACCAGAAGGATCATCCGATGTTTTCACAGTTTACTCGAGCCACGAGGATTATCCAGGCTACCAGGACCATGGTTTGTCTCTCTCTTTCTCTCTCCAGGAGAGACAGCTCCCAGTTCTCAGATGCTCGGTAACCGTGATTACTTACCTGCAAGGTAGACGCTTATCCACCTGCGAGATTCATTGATTTTTATGGACGCAGCGAGAGCTAGTTGCAAGAGCTACCGGCAGGTGGTACGGCAAATTCACCGATTGCAAACTTGCGATATCCTCTAAGATTCATCTATGATAACTATGATTCTAATTTTCGAGGGGAGGGTGTATTGTTTCAGTAGAAACTGCAGGATGCAATTCTCACATTTCTTACAACTTAAGAAACACACTAAAAAGAGAATTAACCCTTTGCACTTGGCTGTCCCTTCTGAGGCACCACTAAAAATTGCTGTACTATTCTTCAAAATATTGTTTACATTATTAAATATATCGGTATCTAATCAATTACTAAACATTTAGGTACTGTATAAGGTAATGTACCAATTTCATATTCATAAAATTGCAAAAATCATAAGCTATGGAAATATTCTAGATCGAAAGAAATGTTTAATTTTACAGTTAAAATATCTCCGAGTGCAAAGAGTTAATATCTTCTTGGCTCCTATATCTTGCAATTTTTCAGAAAAATCCCGAGTCTAATCGTAAAATATGATATCGAAGTTCTACAGCATTGTGTCATATTCTGACAACGAGCGGCACGGTGGAAGTGCAAAATGTGTTTACAGCGTGAGAAGAGGGTGTTGGCAGGGGTGGAATTAGTTGGGAGCGGTCCCATCGAAAGGCGCAGGGTGTCCAGGGGCGTATCAGGGTGAGACGCTTGGCCGGCCAAGCGTCTCGGAGCGTTGCGTGGCCGAGCGCAAGACAATTGAAAAAAATCACTTGTCTCGCCCTAAAAGTAGGGAGCAGACAGCACCCTATTGGATGCTGCGGCGGGAAGTAACAGCGAAAGAGACAGAGAGCAAGGGTGATGAGTGAAGGGCGACACGCCGATGGGCGGCAGTCCGTTAAACGCAATGTCCCGGATCCGAAACATTGCGGTTCGCCTCCGGAAATTGACAGTCGTTCGAACTATTTTCCGCACGTGCACGGGGCGCGATGCATCCCTTAACAGACCTCGCACTTCCCTTTCGTTCTCGTTGCGAACGCGTCAGGTGCCGGAGAGCTCTTTACAGTGGTCGCTGAAAAATCCGGGGCTTTATTTTGTTCTAAAATAAAAACGCTCCAAGTCAATTGACAAGAAACAGGTGAACTTTTCCTTCGCATAATTGTAACCCTTTGCAATTGGAGATATTTTAACTCCTGAATCAAATATTTCTTCCTGAGTGAACTCTATAAAACTCCTGAAGAGTACCAAAAAAATAAGCAAACTAAGCAACCTTACAATCATTAACCCTAGAACTACCGAACAAGTTAAAATGACTAATGCGAATATTTTTCGATTAGAAATATTAAAAGTATAAATATGTTTTTTTGATAAATTTTTTTAGTAAACTTCTTTATTGAAGTACATATTTAAATACCCCGTATACGAAATCTAAATAAATGGCATATTGTCATTATTAGAAGGCAATGTATGCCAACTGCGATTAGTGCTCGGTAGTTCTAGTGTTAATCGCCATTGTAAACGATGAACTCCAATATAGAATCAAATGAAATATCAAATGAATCGATCGAAGCGCGTGTCAGACAAAACCGTGAACGAAAGAAGGTGATTTCTAGCAAGTTTTTCCTCGATTTGCAGGTGCGTACGGCCGGCAGCGGAGTAAGGGGTTGGTTGGACGCGTCGCACGAGACGAACAATTGGCTGAAATACATTCGCAGCAGCAGCAGTCCTCACGCCGTGAACATGCGCCACGTGCTCATCGGCGGACAGGTAATTTGCCTAACCATGCCACTAAATTTTTCATCGATTCCGACGCGCTTCCGGTCACAGTTCAGTGACACACGGGCTCATTTAATTGTTCCGGAACTCCGGTATCGTATCGCCAACCATTTACGAGTTCGATTGGCGCAACTGACGCACGCGCTCTCAATCGACAGTTGCAGTTAATAGGAAGGAATAATTACAGGGTGTCAGAGGCAGTCCCAGTCGAACCTTACATGCGGCGAAACTCATAAAAAAAAAGAGAAACACACCGGGCGACCGTTGCCGAGACTCGTTAACGAGCGAAGGAACGGAAACCGCGAGCAAGTTCGCGGCACACGTCCAACTGCCAAATTGCTGCTACCTTGTACTTTGCTGTCGTTCGATTAAATACTGGCGAGAGTTCCCGGGATACATTCGACATAAATTCGCGAATTCGAAGGGTGTGTCTCCTAATTTCTACGGAAAACGTGATCGTTCGAAACAGACACCCTCTTGTCAGAGCTCCCTAAAAATATTCCAGTAATTCACAGCAGTCTGCAAACTTGCAACCACTTATAGAAATTTATGGAGGATATTGTTGAAAACTATTTTGAAACTATTTTGAAAACTATATGACAGGTTTCTCCGAGATCGAAAACATGGTTTCCGCTGTGCAAGGGTAGCAACGAATGGAGGTCGCAGGATATGGTAGATCCCGATGTGGGCGTCCTTTCGATGCTCTATCTGTGCGAACCACTGCACATGGTATTGTGGACTCCTCGCGCCCCCAAGTAAAATCGTATACAGGGTGTTTCGTTATTAAGTCACCCCACGGAGTCGTTTCGACTTGGTGCACGCCCTGCGATCGTTGTGGGAACAGGGGACACGCTTCTCTCTCTCTCTTTCTCTCAGCAGCTATCGCCGTGGGTAATGACTTTTCGGGGACACCATAAAGATCCTTTGATCGCTTTCGAACGTTATGGACTCGGATGTAAAGTACGTGTCGCCCGGAACCGAGAGTTTAATGGCCGCTCGCGATGGCCCTGGAAAATTATTGCAACGCCGTTTCGATAGCGGCTCTTTCTCGGGACGGGAACGATCGCGATTATCGGCGCGACACACAGTACGTTGAAAATCTCGTTTTCAGGACATGGTTCCATTACTCGAATATTATGGGTGATATGAAACGATGTGTCAGACAAAAGTTGTAGAACATATCAAATGATTGTGTTTGTTTGTTATTATAGAAAATCTCATATGAGATTTATTACAACATAATTACAAAACAGAAATACACTATAATATAGAGTATGAAGATTACAAAACAAATGATTGTGTTTGTTTGTTATCGGTTATAGTTTCAAATATTAGAAACACTTTTGCTTTTGGTTATACCATCATCGAGATACGAGCGTCCGAGCATTATGTATAGTATTATTGTTATCTCGGGATGATTCGCGACGGAGGGCGAAGATTCAAGGGTGCGATTTTGTCCGCAGATGGTGTACGAGGCTGTGAGGGACATTGCGGCCAGTGAAGAGCTTCTTCTCGGCGTTCGAGAACCTCTTCAGCTGCAGGACATGCTCGGAGAAAACACAACCGAGGACAGAAGCGATCGAGAGACCGGTGAGTATCGCTACGATCTTTTCGCGTGAAGCACTCCGGCTCCATTCTATCAATTATTCGAGCCTCTAACGAGCCTCTTCCCTACACGGTCCTCCATCGATCCTCCACGTTGATCGAGAGCTGCTGACGCTTCTGTAGAGCTGGGCTTCGAGTAAATAATTAGAGAGTTTGTCTCTAAGAGATTGACAACGATTTAATTCATTAATTGATAAACTTCGTATACATGGGAGGAAATGTACAATGAAAATATTTTAGGTTTCGAAGTTAACACATTACCGACCGGTGATTATTGCATATTTTTGAAAAATGTATGGTACATGGCTAAATTTTCATTTAACATTTAGTATGAACTAACTAAGTCACCCTCAATAACGTCGTATAATAGTTTCATTTAAGATTGCAATGTCAAAGCAAATTTCTATGCTTGTTTTTGGTACAGCAGAATTATTGAAAATCCTATTAATAGGCTTCCGGTCGGTAAAGTGTTAAAATAGCTTTGACAGCTGTTTTTTAATTTTTATAGGGCTGCAATTTCAGCGCAAAGTTAGTTCCTAATTGTGCTCCTATAAAAAATCTGCTGTAAGCCCTTCTTTTAGACACATTCAATTGGTTTATCGAATAATTTTCAAGCGGACAATCGACTCTGGACAAAGTAGACCGGAAACGGTGGACGATCGGGGCAGATAATCGAACCGGTTACGATAGGTCGAATTAGCGAACAGAGCGCAAGCTGGCTTTACGACTTCTCGGGCCGATACGCATCGCGCTGACTCGTGCTTGTTTGCGGGATCGCGATCGTGTGCGAGTCGGGACTCGGGAACGTGTGGGGGTGGGCAGGTGTCTTCTGTACAGGGTAGTCTGCGAAGGCCGATGCGAGAGGGAGGACATAGAGGGTAAATCGTGAATCGTTGACTGCAGGCCACCGCTCCGTCATGCACCCGTGATTCCTGGCGTGATTCACCTGGCCGGCCGTTGCGTATTAACCCCTGTCCTGTTCGGTAATAAGCGCTGATTATCTCGAGATAGAGGCGTTCCCGGCCGGCCTCGTGCCGCTTTAAATTTCGTTATAAAACATCCTTTGTCGGGGGCTGGCCCGAGCTCGATTCCACCAATAAACGAGGCACGAGCCAGCCCTTCCATTAGCTCCGCGAACTTCCCGGACCAACTTCAGGAAGTACGTTAATATAGAAATTTCGAATTCGAAACCGTGATCATTACGAGCTGCGAAATATACAGTAGCGACTATACATACACTGATAGAACGAAATTTGACTTATATTAAAGTTTGAATATTTTGAATTATTCTCTATGGAAAATAAAAATTTTCTACCTCGATTATGACGAACTGGAATAAAATACAAATGTATTTCTTCCCCTAGTAGATTCAAAATAATTTAACAGTATTTTATAATTATTTTAATGCTTTCATTATTCTGTGTCCCACTTTCTTTGTTCTCAATAATTTTCTAGTAGATGAAGAAAGTTTCTATCTATCGTACAGTTGCTTCACTGCTTCAATATTGATCACTGCGGATCTTTATGCAAAATAACAATATTCGATGTAAGAAGAGAATAAATAGAAAGATATCTCCACTCTTAACAGTCGTGATGTTTAATATCTCTGATGGTTTTAAATTGAATTCGCTCCTTTTTTGAAATCTTCTTCAAGCGGTTGAAGAAAAACATAAAGAAAGTCGAACAGAAGTTATAAGCATGATAGTGTATGTAATAATATATTGAAATTTTCGAGGAGGGTCTTGGGTGCCTGGCTGCGCGACAATTATCTGGTTGTAACTCCTGCGCGATGGTCAGAATTCGGATGACTGCCGGCCGGAGATTATGGACGGGGTTTATAAGCGACACCCAGATGTCGCGGTAATTAAAACCGGGATTATTAGCGAAGTTCGGCGCGCGGTGTCTACGGTTAATTCGCCGAGGATTTTTCCCCGTAACTCTCGCGGCTCGTAAACGTCTCACGGAGGACAGAAGACAGCGACTCCGGGCTTCTTAATTAAATCGCTTCCACCCTTCGGGACAATTAAAATTTCAAAGATTTCGTTCTGTTGTAAATCGTCGGCGGTAGGGGGGCCTGCGCCGGAAACACCCGCTTCGACGCTTCCGGCCGAATGTTTGCTCCGGATTACGGAAGTTCATCGATTTTTTCCTGTTGGTTGTGTTTTATAATTTACGTTCGTATTTAATGATCGTGCTAAATAAATTCCTAACTGTTCCGTCCTCACGGCATTTATATTTTGAAAATTAAGTTGAACCGCAAATGGCGTTCACACATTGGAGTACAATGTTTAGAAATGATTCATATAAAACGAGGAACGTATTCCAGTCAGAAACATTAAGAACTACAATATACTTCGAGTCAAATGGAACTGAACCATAAACGAGGGTTACATAAAATCACATAAATGATCGAATCATATTTGCTCGAAATTCTCGGGTCTTGATTATTGATTCTTAAAAGATCGTTAAGTGATCGTCGGTAAATAAAGTGTAAATGTTTCGAATGCATTTCTCTTAACACAGCCTGAAATGAAGTGATCCATCACGAATGAGGGGTTGCATACATCGCGTATCTTGAGGTTGGCTCGTTTGTCAGCAACTAAGAACATGTGATTTCGCAGTGACGTTCGTTTCTCGCTTTCAGAAAATGTTTCCAGTTAGAAAAAGAATTTTAAATTCGTTTTCAGCTTAGATTCGTAATCGTTTTCACCGAATAACAAGATTCCCCGGTTCGAATTAAATCCGTGTCACCCCGGTGATCTTCCCCCCCGGGGGTTTCTACTAAGCGAGAAAAAAAGTGTCGTCTATAAAGTGCTCGGAAATGGCAGAACGGCGCCGTCGTTAATCCAACGGGGCCATTTTCACGCGAAATCTCCGGCAAGCTGGTGCGTGCAGCGAGAATAATGATGTCAAACAAACGGTACACCCTGTACCAGCCCTTCCGAGGGATATCTCTCTGCCCTGTCTCCCTTTGAGCGGATCATTTTTTTCCAGACAGAGAGAAGGAAGGGAGGAAGAGAGACAGGACGCGTGACAGAGGCGGGAAGCGGATTGTTTTAACGTGCATACATGGGGTCGCGTATGCATACGACCGCATTAAAATGGCGACTACATCCCTCCTACGGTTTGAACCGTTCGGTTCAAACACTTTTTCTTATCCGTTTTACTACCGCATTTATCATGCACCCGCTGCTGCTCGATCTTTCTCCGTGAGACCCTTCCTTCCGAATTTATTGCCTTGTTTATCGATCTCTTTAAACATCTCATACCATGGTACTCCGCAAAATTATTTTCTGCGCGAAAAATAATCTAAGCGTTAATTTACACACGCGCAATCTTGAACATATTCTCTTTATCACTTTTATACGTATCGTTCACAGTTTAACCATTTGCACTCCGAGCTATTTTAATTGAAAAATTAAACATTTCTTCCGATCTAGAATATATCCATACCTTATGATTTTTGCAATTTTATGGATATGAAATTGGTACATTACTTTATACAGTACCTAAACGTTTAGTAATTGATTAGATACCGATATGTTTAATAATGTAAACAATATTTTGAAGAATGGTACAGCAATTTTTAGTGGTGCCTCAGAGGGGACAACTGAGTGCTAAGGGTTAATACTCACAGATTGATACTTTCCGACTTCGATTTCTAGATTCGCTTGGTTTAACAAAATTAATCACGCCACACCTGCTTCCGGACGATGTAGAACAACTAGAAATATAAGTGAAACGTCTGTGAGTTGTCTTTCCACCCCATTAATTTCTTCGTGACCATTCGAGACCAATGGCAAAAATTGAAGTAATCAAAAATCTGTTAGTGTTGACACGAACCAAGAATTTGTCCAGCTATCAGAAAAATTCTGATCGTCACTGGACACTGTATCAATCAGGGGAATCGACGATTCGGCTAAAAATCCGATGCCGAGTGCAGAGCGTGTTGTCACAGAGGCAAACGAGCAAAACTATTTCTGTTGGCGCGCTAGTTTGTCCCGAATGACAAGCCATACGTTTTATGATCCCAGGACAGACGCATTTTTCCCGACGATTCGGTAAACCACGTCGCGCTCTCGTGCATCGGGGGGCGTCGATGCAACTGGCGACGGCAGTTAGCGTGAGTTATGGTTTTGATTTTTCGCGGCGGCTGTTTTTCCGGCCCCCTCGACGCCCCGCTCCCCTCCCCGCCGCGGCTTTACGTACCGTTCGGGAGAGACGCTCATCTCTCGGCTCTCTCTGGATGGCTCTATTTAGGGTCGCGGATAATTTATGGCCTGGTATTGTCGATTAACACGCGCGTAACCTGGCCCACGGTGCGACCTCGGTCGAGAAAGTGACAGGGCACGAAAAAAAAGGGGTATCCGCGCATAAAAGGGCACGCGACACTATTTTCCGAGGGGGTGGCACGCGCGCGCGGGGGGCGAGTGAAAACGCGTGACACCCTGCAACCCTATCTGATTCATCGGACTAATGACACGTCTTGTTTGACATTCGACTTCGCCGATTTCGGACGCGTTTTCCGCACCGCGTGGGACAAACATTGACCTCGCTCGTTGCCAAAAATGCGTGCCAACCTTGTTTCGTCTCACCCACCTAAAATCGTGACACTAAAATCGTTGATTTTCTCCAAGTTTGATGCCTGGTTTCACAGAAACCATTCAGCGATACTGGCTGATAACAAAAATACGTGTCAAATATTGTGCCAAAAAAAAGGTTAAATTCTTCTCGATCGAAATTAAGACAAAAAATAAATTGATGATATCGGCACCAGGTTCGATCATTTATAGAACAAAAAACAACAAATGTGCAATTAATTCATGTTTCCAACGTTTCGATCCCGATGCGGATCTTTTTCAACGAGACATTTTTGCGTCTGAAAATAGAAAACGAAATTAAGAAGTAATCAATATTTTTGAAACCGTGTAACAGATAAATGAACTATAAATGATCGAAATTGGCGCCGATATCATCAATTTATTTTTTATTTATTGTACCAAAGAGTTCGTAAAATTGACACAGTTATTGTTCACTACAATTGTGCAATATTGAATGGAAAACATTGTCGATGATTTGAAAGATGCTGGGGTATTAGTCTCCCTCGGGAAGGAAAACAATGGAAATCACGCGTGAAACAGTTTCGAGGGAATCTGGAGCGCGAAATTGCGAACGTAGAATGTCAGGCGTTTATTTATAACGAGCTGGAATGAGTCGGGGAAAATGCGTGCACGATTCTGACCTAATCTGATATTTAATATTATAATTTCCTGCCTTTTACTATCAATCAAACGGAGTATCGCATAGGCTCATCTGGCGTTCTGTAACACGCAATTAGCTGGCCTGTATAGTGAATTATTTGCGTCGTGCCATTCCTGGAAGTATCGGGGTTTTTTTTTGCAAGAGCCAAGCGACGACAGTCCGTTTCGTTCGAGCCTAACTCGTTCGCCTAATTGCAGAGAAGGCACTCGGTTCCGCTTCAAGGTGTTCGTCGCTTCGCTCGAATTCTTCAGGATGTCTGGTTGGATCATGGTAGCTCACGATGCCACGGAAACATTGATTTCCGTTACTTTTTCCCATGCAACCGCCAACTGACGCGTCCGCAGGGGGTGTAGCCGGTTGATCCCACCTGTTGACTTTCCACTATCTGACGGTGGCTTTTTTCGTTGCCGAAAACGGGGGCATGGACGTTGTATGATAGCGTCTAATTGCGCACCTGAAACGGCCGAGACCGTGAGACATGCAATACAACAATGACCAGCATCAAACTCTCTGTAGAGATTGATATGGATAGTCATCTATCGTTTTTCAGAAAATTCTAGTCGAATGATGAGCGCAGGAAAATTGTTCTTTTTATATTCTATCAACTTTATTCACCCTTAACTGGTATATTGGAAGTCTCTCTTTCTACAACGTTTGTATTAGTCTTAAATTATATGTATACCTAACTCTCTGTGGACGCGCTGGATCGTTTATGTCCAGGCAAAAATTTCACTTCTGAATCCTTTCAAAGGGATAGGTGGGTTACCCTTATTTTTCCAAATTTAATCCGCAAAATTTGTATCTTTTATTGATAACAGTATTAAAGTGGAGACTTGTATAACTATCCTAGATTTAGTTCCAATTTTTTGAAAACCGAAATTAATGAAAAAAATGAGTACAAAAAATACAAAACATTTTTCAGATATGCATGTGGGATTAGTGCGCTTCAGAATTCTGCCTACATTTTCATATTCGAAATTTTGTTTTTCGAACCGGTATTAGAATCGGTATGTGAACTGGTCGATGCTTCTTCTATTCCTCTGTCAACTGGCTTTCTTCTATTTATTTGTAGTTCTCTTTCGAGGTCTGTTTAGCTGACCCCGTTTAGCGGATCACGAGGCCGACCGCATCCTTTATTGTTTAAATTCACGGCGTGCCGCTTCAAATTAGTCGTGGATGGAGGAACGATTAACGTTCTACAGGGGGTTGGTTCATGGCTTGGGGCGTAGTTGGTGGCGTAGGGGCTGTGCCCGGTTCCCATGAAGGTCCGTTGGGGGCCATCGTCCGACCATATGGTCGGGACAAGTGTAGCGGCAGATTTAAATAACCGTTGGAGGACGGGTGCTGCCGTTTCGATCATGCCAATCGCCGATCTAATACTCAATCTACCTCTCGATCGGCCTCTCATTTCTTGATACAATTACAAATTCGTCGACACCTGTTCACTTTCAATCGCAACCAGCTGGGAAACTGTTTTACCGATTCAGATTATGTTTATTATAAAAAAACGAGCAATTTGAAGCAGTAAACAGAAGTATATTTCAATTCATTAAATTAATTTTTAAAACATTGATATTTTCATATGTCAGCTCAGTGCAAAAGTGTTCGTACCTGATATCCTATAGAAACGATCCTTGTAATTGATCCAAACAATTTTTATTTTGCATAAAGATTCATCGATAATGCCACAATTACATCTGGTACGTAACAGTAATTGCGCTATTTTTTGCCCGTTGTAAATCGGTTAATGAAGTTATATACACACAACAAGGAAAGGGTTAACGTTGTCCGTTCTCGACGAACGATATAAAACATTCGAAAAACGGTCGCTCCTCGTTGGAGGATCGTGGACGATAAAAATTATGCACCGTCTCGTTCACGGCTCCTGATTTTACCTGCCGTTGCTTCGGTCCGCCGGGGGTAAAGAGAGGCCGCAGGGGGCAACCTGGAAGCTCACCTGCGATTGGCCGGGCTCGTGTTCAGCTTTTACCAATAGAAAGCGATTCCTGACACCCCCGTTTGCGTTTTCCCTCGCGGACAACGTGCGTTGGCCGAACCAGTGCATCATTGTGTCTATTGTCTTCGGTCGTTGCAGCATCGTGACCGATTAGCGGTTGGAGAAGCCAGTGTCAGTGTCATCCTCTGAACTATTTCTGCATTCCATCGGCAAACGCAGACTTCACCATATTTGGCCTGCGTACATCAATATACACGTCGATCAACATCGATTCGATTGTGAGCATCAATTTCGCGAGAGATTTCGCGAGCATTTCCACGGGGGTAGAATTGCAGGATTGCGAGGGCTCGCAGACAGGGCTAGGCTCTTCGCGGCGCAGATGCAACGATAGTGCCGTTTTGATTTAATAATTCAGGAACAATCCCGGCGTCCACTTGTCACGCCACTCCCCGCTGACCCCCGCCTTCCAGTTCTCGATATCACGTAATTCGCCCGCACCGCGACGGGTCACACGTATCATCGTTCACGGGGGTGTAATTTATAGAGCCGCAGCCCGTCACAAACTGGAACGGAATTACGACTTCCACCCTGTCTCTCGGCCGTAGACGACGTTGTTTCAGCAACCTTTTCTTCTTTGTGCTTGCAGCCTCGCAGCACAGTGGAACCATCGACGAGGATAAAGAGGACGACGAGGAGGGCGAGACCAGGTGCACTGTCTGCGACAAGCCGTTCCAGGACATCGAACTGTGAGTACATTTTACATGAAAAAAAAAAATACTACCTTATTCCCCTTGTCAACCACCAATTCCAAACTCGTCAGTGCTGCACAATTGTTAATTCAAATCAATCCTGCTGTGATTCTTGATTCAGGTGTACACTTAGAAGAACTGTATACTTAATACTAAACCGAACGGTTTCACATTTTTCATATTGAACTTGCTGGAATTATAGACACTCCTTTGCAGGAAATAATCGAATGATTTTCTAAACGCTTTGTTTAAAGTCGAACCGTTTGTATCTGTAGCGAAGATTCGTTTCGATCTGAACGGTAATTCGCCGTGGTTACAATTAGTGCATTCGATGTCGTTGAGGCAGAACAACTGTCGCGTCTGAGAATGTTTGCCTCACCGATCGTATCAGCTGATCAACATACTTTCTATTATCTACCTTTCTCTCTCCGCATCGTTCATTCCGTTATTTATTCATCTCCACCGAGACTCATCCAGTCTCCCTTGTCTTTAGTTTACACGCGCTGTGAAAAATGTTTATCAACTCGATCCTGTCCTTCTTAAAAAAAAAACAGATGCATTAACGATACTAATCTTATGCTCGTTAGCAAAATGAAGACTTGACTAGGACAGAAAAGACTATAAAACACGAAGAGCGGCAGCAGGGTTAATTTGATGAGATAAAGTTCATCCCTTCCACCAAAAGAATTAGATTATTCATTCGTACGTTCGTATCGACGCGAAACAGCTTTGTCATTACGTCCGCTTCATTAGCCGAGGATTACTCGGCGTCGATTACAAGATACACGACCCGACTCATGAAGGATTCATAGCTTGTTCGCTCTTCGGATCAGATCGTCGGGAATTGCCACCTAAAACGACAAGCCACGAATCGGCGTTATGTTCTCGCGACAAGATTCGTGCTTCGACATTTTTAACGTTCGTAACATATATTGTTCATCCTTCGAAGTGTCCCACGATACACACGTATTCTTGGTTCCCCGGTAAATTATTCATCATTCGACAAAATACTGGAACGATTGGTTATCCTTCCGAAATCTGAGCGTTGGTTGCGCTCTATACGAAAATACAGAGGGGTCCGAAGCACGCGAACTATTTCGAGGGGTAGCTACGATGGCTTTTTCAGGGGTCGGTGCTGTTTGCGCCGCGCCATTAAACAAAAAGTCAAATACTTGTCCGATCTGACTGCCATATGGAAGTCGCCCGGTACTACCGATTCCTTCCCACGATTCGAAAAATCAGAGCACGTGTTGCTCTAATTGCCTGTCAGGACGGTATCTCCTGAAAATAAACACTTCACCTTTGCTTGCTTCCGACAATGAATTGAACTTCGTCTTCGACCTTCGACCTATGTAAAAGTTTCTTTCTTTCTTCAGTAGTTTCAACCCTCATCCGTCCCTCATTTCACGAACTGAATCTGTCCTTCAGTGTCAAATTGACACAGTGACATAAAATAAAAAAAATATTCAGTGTTTTTTTAATCAAATTAATGAATTAACATTTACATATTAGGTTTTCCGGTTGTGTCCTGTATTAAATATACTAAAAGTCACACAAAGTTTCGGGAAAATTTACCGAAAAATAACAGAATAGTATAAGTTATTTCTGTATAAAATTGACACGAGGAACGGACGAGGGTTAAATGAAATCAAGAATCCAGTCATTGTAATTTAACACTTTGTGGCTACCCAACAGTCTCAGACAGTAAATTATTTAACGAAATAAGAATCGACGAAGAATTCGGTTGGGAATCTGCACTCGGTGGACCAACGAAGTTGCCGGGTTTCCGGAACGACTTTTATTCGGCGTTGGTCCGGGTGCTCGAAGTTCGGCCATCCATTTCGTTTGGTTCCGGCATCAGTTTCCCGGTTCCTTGACAAGCCGCAACACCAGCCGCTTCCGTGCAGCTTGGTTGGCGAACACAGAGAGCAGGGCAGGGCAGAGTCACCTGTTGTGGCGCATAAAGTACGCGCGAGATCCGCATTCGGTTGCATCGAGCCACCCCCTTATGCATCATCGAAGGCGTCGCGTGCCCGCAGCTCATCTGGCACGGCGCACCGTCACCGTGAGCCTACTATCTCACCACGAATAGGTTTCACGCGACACGTGTGTTCGAGGGTGTAAAATCAATGCCGGCACACACCATGGCACATCCTGTGACCATAACCCGTGTGCGACCGCCTCGCGACACCCTCCTCTCTCTCTCTCTCTCTCTCTCACTCTCTCTCTTTCTCTCTCTCTCCCTGGGGGGGAAACGGGGAATGAAGAAAACGGGCCAGGGAGCGTTCGTGTGCACCTAACAGCCCCCGATGACCACCCCCTTCCTTCTGCGACCGTTATTACGCGAGAGGTTGTCCGCCGCCGAGCTACCGGAGTCACTTAGTCATCATCCTCGACTGCACCGAGCGCAGTCTTCGCCGGTGCGCTGCCCCCGGTGCGGATCGATTACATCCGAAGACCCCTTGCTCGCCGGAGAGCTTCGCGATTGCATCGGAGAACAATCAAAAGCTCCACAAGATCCAAGGAATAGTGTTGGACCGCAGTCCACGAAAACCAACCCATAGAACCACGGTCCTAGCTCGTAACATCCTCGAACGTCTTCTTACAGCGCGGTCCGGATCACTTAGGGTACGTTCACGGTGCTCAAAGATATCTTTCTGTGGAGTTTTCATAGTGGAGCAGTAACTGTTTCAGTCGTTTCTGTGTTTAAATTGCTCACTGTTTACGAAGCTTTTTCGTTGCGGGTAGGAGGAACTCCTAGAGGGAGTGTCCAAAGAATAGAGACATCGAAGACCCGTGAACCTAGACTGGTAGCCAACAGACCTAATCCTAGCTCGTAAGTTCCCGGAAGTACCGGCTGGTTGTCTCATGACTTCGATTTGCAGGTTGGACGACCACCTGGTCACCTGTCACAGATATCCCCCGGAACAGCACATCTGCGACAACTGTCCTCGCTCGTACTCCTGGCGACCGCTGCTGGTCCGTCACCGTGCCATCGTCCACGGGGATCTACGCAACTATCCGTGCGAGAACTGTCCGAAGGTAAGCCCCGCATCCATCTCTGTCCGGAGCAAACCCTACACGTCCCCCCCTCAGAGTAACATCTTCAAAGTTTCGCTAACAGTCGGACAATCCGCAGGTCTTTACGGATCCGTCGAATCTCCAGCGTCACATTCGAACGCACCACGTGGGCGCGAGGAGTCACGCGTGCACCGAGTGCGGCAAAACGTTCGCAACCAGTTCCGGACTGAAGCAGCACACCCACATCCACAGCAGCGTGAAGCCGTTCCAGTGCGAAGTCTGCTTCAAGGCGTACACGCAGTTCTCGAACCTATGCCGGCACAAGCGTATGCACGCCGACTGTCGCATGCAGATCAAGTGCGTTAAATGCGGTCAGTCGTTCAGCACGGTCACCTCTTTGTCGAAGCACAAGCGATTCTGCGACTCGACGCCGCCGTCAGGCCCACCGCGAGCCATGCCGCAATTACCCACCTCGGCTGGCAGCCCTTTCCTCGTCTGCCCTCATCCCCCGGTTGGCCTGCCAGGCGGACTACCCTATTACAAACCTAATCTGATACCCCCCTACTCGGGTATCTTCCCGAACATCCCGAATTACTTCAATACTCCCCTTCTGTTCCCACCGAAAGTGGAAGAAGCCGAAAAGAGAAGCGACAGTCCGAAGAAGAAGCGCTTCACACCGCCCCGAGTACTTCCTCAACACACCAAAGTATCTCCATCGACCGCAGAAGAGGCGACCTCGTCGTTCAGGCCCTCTCCCGCCAGACCACCTGTTCAACCCACTCCTGACAGCGACGACGATCCTTCGAAGAAACGAGAGTCAGCCAGCAGAACAACCGAGAAGAAGATGGACTCCGATCTAGCTTCGTCCGTCGCGAACGAAGAGACAACGGACCAGCCCCTGGATCTCCGAGTTCAAACGAAGAAGCAGAACACGAATTCGAACGCGGCTGAGAGGAAGAGTCGCAGTCCTTCGCCGGTTCCACCGCCGATGGAGGAGGCTCCGCCCCCTCCGGATCCTCTGAAGCACGAGGAAGAGACCTCCGCGCCGATGGAAATCGATCCGAAAGATGTTCGCAGCAGTCCTCACATAAGAACCAGTTTATCCGCGGAGCAACCACCAACGAGCACTCCTCCTCATATGGCTTATCCCAGACCTATACACCCCATGTTCCTCGAGGCGATGTATCGCGGACCTGCTGGTGGATTCCCCGGGTTCCCAGGTGGTCCCCCTCCTCCTGGAGGCGCGGCTCCAGAGTCGAGATTGCTGCCACCGCTGCCACCGTTCGGTCCTCCGCGAGGACTCCCTTTTTTAGGAACGTTCATGAACGGGCTCAGCGGAGCTAGGCCTGGCGCGGGAGGTTTCGACTTGCTGGGCAGGCCGCCGCTGGGACCGTTTCCCGGCGTGAAGCCTTTCCAGGAGGCCGTGATCGCTCCACATCATCACCACCATCATCATAACCATCCGCACGGCAAGATGAAGGATCGATACTCGTGCAAGTTCTGCGGCAAGGTGTTCCCC
Organism: Lasioglossum morio; assembly: GCA_916610235.2. Taxonomy (NCBI): domain Eukaryota; kingdom Metazoa; phylum Arthropoda; class Insecta; order Hymenoptera; family Halictidae; genus Lasioglossum; species Lasioglossum morio. The sequence goes on from OU744323.1 coordinate 4,962,084, forward strand.
AGGTCGGCGAACCTGACCAGACATCTACGTACTCATACTGGCGAGCAACCGTACAAGTGCAAGTACTGCGAGAGATCGTTCAGCATCTCCAGCAACCTGCAGAGACACGTGCGGAACATTCACGACAAACAGAGGCCGTTCAAATGTCCCCTCTGCGAGAGGTGTTTCGGTCAGCAGACTAATTTAGACAGACACTTGAAGAAACACGAGGCCGACGACGGTAGCGGTGTCGTGTCCGTTGCGGACTCTCCCGGAAGCAGCAACGAGAACGAAAGGGAGGATACGTATTTCGATGAGATTCGCTCGTTCATGGGGAAGGTGACTTACGGAGGAGAAGCTGGTTATGGTTTACCACATCATCCTGCTTATCTACCGAGTCGCCTCCACGAGATGCACGAGTCCAAGATGGAGACCGAGTACGACGAAGACGAGGATAGCGAGGAGGGTGTGTCTCCTCTGGATGAGACTGATGGATTGTCCCCTGTAGAGACCAAAGAGACCACTCCGCCTCCTCAGTACGATCTGAAACTGAGGGAGAAGCAGGAGCTGCTGAACAACAACACGGCCGAGCCGGTGATCGAGATTTCCACATAGCCCCTAGGTCGTTCGCGTCGAACGAGAGACACAGTTTAAGGGACCGCAGCGATGGCCCTTTTAGTTCAGACTCTCACGAGGATGCTCGTCTCGATGTAACATTTTTGTAAAACCGTAGCTAGATTCCGTCGATCGTGTTTCAAGTTACTCGTAGTGAAGTGTCGACACTCGCGAGAGCGACCTGTCACGGACCGGTGGACGATCTCGCGGCAATTGTTTATGTGTCCCCGGATCGGATGCGTTCTTACGTCCCACGTCTCTGTTCTTTTGCACCTCGGCTGCGGGAACGCGGAACAGATTGGCGAAAAGCTTGTTCACTTGGACGAGCAGAACCGCGCGCTAAGGGAGAGCTGGGTTACTCGCGCGAAGATGGATCCTCCTCGATTTAGGTGACCTTAATCCTTCGAAATGAAGCAACTTTTTGAAAAATGATTCTAAAGGCTTGAATTGTATTGACGTATTAGTTAGATCAATTCGAGCAAGACTTAATCCAGATTGCACCTAAATCTATCTGAGACCTTAATGTATTGGTCTACATTAGATTTAGGTGGGTGGATGTTAGATCTGGATTAGGAAGACTATGATAATAATTAAACTGCCAATTTGTTTAGCAAGATAAAAATTGTCTTCTGTTCTTCTAAATTCATCAAATGATTGTACTATCTTGAATTCGATCAACACATTTTTTGTCATAAATGCATCAAACGCGCAGTCTAATTGTGTCAGGGTCACATAAATCGATGGTGAGTAGCTCATTGCGAACGATTGCCCAGAGCACAGCTCCATAGCGTAGTTCCTACAGGCTCGTTTTCGTTCTACACGCGCACATAATTGATAATCGCGACTCTTCGCGATCCGACCGATGGGATCGCATAAGCTGGACCCCCGTAGTATTATTTATTCGCGACGAAGTCACGGTGAAATTCTCGTCGATGACAGTTCGAGTTTCTAAAACTCGTTGGTATTCGTGGAAAGCCAATGTGATCGCGAGAATAAGGAGATTCGTAACCGGGGAGCGATCGCTGGATCGCGGACGCGTTTTGCGTGTGGCTAGATCGATGCGTGAGGATGAGTGCAGGACGAAAGGATCCTAGCTCGGTTGCAGAGTTAGCGTGTTCTGGATCGAAGCCAAAGCGACGAGGACGACGACGAACTCGCGGAACAAGCGTGTAATTAAGGGAGAGAGTGAGAGCGAGTGAGAGAGAGAGGAATGTTGTATGAAGAAAAAAACTGTGTACAAATTTCCACTAGGTGATATAACGTTTGTAAAGAGATAGAGAGAGATACGGAAGTTCTTCGTGATTTTTATTAATATATAAGTATACATACTATAGATATACAAATATACGAGGATGTAAATGCGATCTCGCGAATTCCAATCTTCGTTCGGGACGCATAGTTGTTAAATTACTCGGCTCCGATAGTTCGATGGGAATCACCCTGCGCGTGCATCCCCCATCCCTGTTTCTCGACGTTCAATCTGCCCGCGAATGGTATTTAGGGACACAATAAACGAAGACGTTCGCGAGAAACCACTGTACAGGCGCGTACACGCGTGTATAATGAGAGTTTTTTCCTTTTTCCGGTTTTTTCGTTACCACACTTTCACGAGAACGATTTTTGCGAATAGCGTTTCGGTAAATGGCATTGACGGGAACGTAGAGCTTTACCTGTTTTTCCACCTAAGACTATTGCGGATACGTGTTCTTTACATATCTCTCCTCCTTCTCATCTCCTCCTCCTTCTCTCTGACTAATAGATAATAATAAACTTACGGATTGATTAAGCGTAATCACGTCGATCGAGATAAATAAGAACGGTTATACTATTGCTCTATCTATACATATTGTATAAAAACATCCTGTAACTTCATTATGATTACTATTAAAATATTACACTTCAATAACGACTACTGGCCACCTCCAACGATTCGCTCAATATTGTCTAACCATAAATTCTACCAGCATTAGCGGTTCCAGATTTTTTATATGACCATTATTTTAAAGATTTTTTCATAGGAAATCATTCACTGAATCTCGTAACTCGACCACTATAATTTTCTTATGGATTTTCGACTCCAGGAACTAGAACAAGTCCAGGACTGAGAATGGCGTGTTCTTCTTATGAACGAAGCAATTCTTCAAAGCAAAGAGAAAGTGCCAGTATAAATACTTAATTGTCGGGATAGCTATTTTTATTAACATTTTTATTAACATTACGTTCACCAGTACCTACTTTACAGGACACTGCTGTGTCGACGATAAAGAAGTCGAACGTAGTTCACGAGATTCTGTAATCGTCAGCAGATGGCGCTACATCAATGCTTTGCTGACCATCGCCGCAATTTTTCAAATTCCATACGAATAGCAACAGCAACAGAAAGTTTATTAAATTAATTTTAAAATCGTCAGAACATGCGATACGTAATAAATTGAATATCCCGTATCGCTATAACACGTTAACAATTCTGAGATTGTAAACCGAGTGTAATAATGGCCAATCAATTGGCTGTTATAATGTCCCAGTTAATTAATGGATACCGAACGTATACGTGATTTGTGATTCATTCAATTGATCTCCCACGCCCACGCACTCCGCAATACATACGAGCTCAATTATTGAATCCACTTCGAACTCATTGTGCGGAATATTAATAGTCCCTGAGAGTCTTCAAACTATTTCAAATTCTGGGCCACGTTGTGTTATCTAACTGCACAATAGATGCACTCGAGAGTCAGCGTAATCGAATCTCCAGATCGATCACGGTGAGGCAACGATTGTACGCGCGAACGAACATTACTGGCAACGTGACTTTGACAAAAACCGTCTATCTAATTACAAAACTCCATGCTGTTCGAGATCAGCCGTTCGAGTTTAGAAAGTGGAAAAATCGGTCGTAGTCATAGTTATCGATCGCCAGCTTTTTGCCGAATCATTTTGTGCCGGCGGATTTCATTACGTCTTGATTACCGATACATCTTGCTACAAAGTGCGATCGAAATTCATCCTTCCAAGGTTCATTTCTTCCTGCAACTATCGCTCGAGATTATAGCAATATCCAGGCTGTTTTTGTCTTTGCCTGCGATCTTGCTCAAACTTCTTGCGAATACACTGCGAATTAACCTTTTGCACCGCGATTTATTCGCATACAATGCCCGGAGCTGTAAATTAATTTTCCTTAGTTTCGCGGAGTGTTGAAAGCTGCAGCGGTCATTGTGTGCACAGCTTCGACAATGCAACACCTGTAACTGCAATTTATTCGCGTACGCAGCCCAGAAATTAAACCCTAGCACATGTTGGTATCTAATAAATTACTACAGATTTAAATATTGTATGTCGTATTATATCAATTTTATATCCATAATAAAAAAAAATCATATAGAATGGAATTATTCTTGGTCGGAAGAGATGTGTAATTTTCCAGTTGAAATAGCTCCGACTGTAAAGTGTAAATTTTTAGTTGTTTAGAAAGGTTCAACAGTGAGGACACTGGCACTTTCTGTTCGGCACGGAAAGCTCAATACCACCTGCGTTTATCATATCTGAAGACGAATTTTTATTTCCACATCATTCAATGGAAGATGACAAATTGGCTGAGTTAGTTTCATCAGGTTGTTGCACACGAAATGTCCGATTTCTAACATTAAGAAACCTGCAGTCTATAATAGTATTATGTGATAAAAAACCAAAGGTACGTGTTCATTTGACCCGATACCCTGTGCATTAGTGATGGGCACCATCGACTGAAACTATCGACTAAATCGATAGTAGCCAACTACTATTTTCAGTCGACTGATTTTTTAAACTATCGACTAAATTCAATTAACTGAATCAGTAGCCGAGCTATTGGTTAAATTGTAACGGGCGGGAGTTTTGAATAGATTTTATAAAATTTACTATCAAATACATTCATTTATTAGCTATATCGAATAATTCGTTCAATAAACACAAATAACAATTATTATACTAGAAATAATTATACAATTATTAAATAACAATACTTATATTATAAAATTTTCATCATAATCTAAAGTAAAAGTAGTATTTTATAATTATATCTGTCAATAACAGATATTTTTCTAAAAAGTACATTAACACTTTGCCTTTATATCGCATTATTATTAAAGGATAAATAATAATATGTGAGATAGACGTAGGCATAGACTATAACCCGCAATCTAGACGTAACCACTAAAACAAAATTTCAGTCGACTAAAACCTATCGACTAAATATTCGATAGTATGTAGCAACTAAATAGTAATTAGTCGATAGTTGAAATTAGTCGATGGTGCCCATCACTACTGTTCATTGACGAATATGACTCTCGAGAGTCACTCGCGATAGTTTTACTCTCGGATGGACACGCACCTTTAACATTTGCGTATGGAGAAACGTAATACTTTCGGTTTTGAAGGAAACGCGTGTTCGAGGTCTTGTCGAAGTAGCAAAAGGCTCGGAAACGGTAGCAAGCGTCCGCGCTAATGATTCTATCAGTCTCACGGTAGTTTCCGCGATGGCATGCGGCTGTCCTTTTAGGAGTCGAAGGAGAACCGAGAGCAGAGAGCCGAGAAACGCGGTTCGTTTTTCTCGTCTCTCATCTCGCCACGTCGCGCGCGTCTCCTTTCATTTTAACGCATGATCGCACACCCGATCCGATCCGATCCGACCCGCGCAACACACCCACCGATCTCTAATCCGCTGCTACACGCTGTACGCATCGGCGCTCCAGCCTCGTCTATCTTACGGGAATAGAAAACGTCGGGAACGAAGCCGGCCTGTGCAACTACTCGACCATGCAGACACACACGTTCGACAACGCCGCGTTTCGATCGGGCTCGTTCGCGAAGATCGTAATTGAGACAAGCTTTTCGTGAACACAATAGAGCATACGGACCGGCGACCTTCGACTTTCGCGCGAGCTACCGCTCGAAAATCTACTTTTCGATTTTACGCGAGAGAACAATGGCACTCGTGACCTCCAACTACGTTCCTGCTGCCCGAGGATCCTTTTACTTTTCGATTTATTTAATCACTCCGCGAACAATGGAGGACGTACACGATCGCCAACTTCGTTGCTACTTAGGCGTCCTGTTTTCGTTCGCACACGCCGCAGGATTTGTACAACGGAAACGAAGTTGAAGGTTGTACGAAGATCCTGGTACTTCCCGATTTATTTGTTTAGGCACGAACAATAGGCTTTGTACATGGTATGCAGTTTTGTTGCTACTCGAATCTCTTTTCCATCTCCCTATTTATTCATTCGCGAGGGCAATAGGAACTGCTAATATTTCGGGATCATCCTTATACTTTCTGGTTTAGTTTTTGATCGGAGTACCCGGTGTATCACTTCTCTGTTGCAACTTCACAATCCTGCAAATGCTTTTATTTGCACGACCTTCTACTTCGTTGTTACCATTAGACGCTTTTCCTCTTCGATTAATTGTTTCATTAGAGAACACAATAGGATTTATTGCGACAGCATCACCATTCTCCTGTTATCTGATTTTTTGTTCGGAACATTGTTGGACTCGCGTACCTCGTGGAAATGGTTCTAGCCGTAGATTTATCCGTTCTCGTTTCGTTTACGATCGACAGGAAGACCGGCCCGCGACTCGCTTTCCACGGATCGAATGACGCCGCGCGGGAAAGAGGGTCCGAGATCGATTTCTTCTTCCGAGGATCGAGCGGCGATCTACAGGAGTCCGCGCTGAAACGAGCTGGATCGGGAGCGGTGAACTCGGCGTCTGCGTGAAATCTCCGTCGAGCTCGTTAAGCCAAAAGGATGAATTCAGATTACTTTCACTGCTTGACGAAGCTCGGCGATCGCGCCGAATGATTATTCAAGGTTTTTCTGTTCGTGACCGTTCGCTCGAGTTGCGCCGATTTTCTCGGACGCGAGAAACGTCGATTTATCTCGACTAGCTCCCCGTTCGACTGGTCGATTGAAATATCGCAGAACGAGGGACAAATTGCGCGGCGCGCGGGCTCGAATATGAAGAAGCCCGATTCCTCTCCCGGACGGTCCATTACCAGCGTTCTCCCGGTTGTAGCACGTCGAGATAAACAAGCCGATTAAGCGGAAGATTAACTATCTCGCGCTAAAACGAGCTTATCTGCGCCTCGGTTTCGACACGAGACCGCCGTCATCCTCGCTCTTCTCTTCGCCTCGCACCGATGCATCGGACCGCGAACGCGATGCACAGTTACTCGAAAACCCGGCTGCTTCCGTGATCGTCCGGCACAGAGATCTACACCGGCGAGGATTTATCAGGGGGATGAGATACGAAGCCGTAAACTGAATTCCGGCTCGGCCGTGCAGGAAACGCCGGATTTTAAACATTTTATTTTCCATGGATTCTACAGCTAACAAGGAGAGGTCGCAACGGTCGTCGATTCTAAAGAAACTTTTTCTGCTGAATCTGGAGCGAAAATAAGTTGACCCATATCCGAGGGTTTTTCACAATACTTATTATTTATCGAGATGATTAACATTTAGTTTTATGATACGCGGAAAATGTCTTGATATCTGATGGACCTACTTTTTTCCAACGTGAACCAAAGAACCCCGCACTAATCATATGGAAAATTTATCTTGGTAAAATTAGTTGGATTTTTCGTATGTTGTAGCTTATGATCTACTGAGGAAAAGATGTAATCGGCACGAAGCTCAATAATGCTCAAATCTCGGGAAGTATTTATTTTTTGGAAAAATGTTTGAATCAAAAATAGTAGGGTTTTCGCAAAATCTGTTGGGTGGTGTCATTATTTTTGAATTTTAAATGATCTTGACAAGGTCTGTGAATAGAAATCTTTCACAAAAGTCTTTGCGTGTTACAGCAGAGATAAGGACCCCCCGGTTCGTCACACCCGTAGTATTTTTTCACTCCAAACCCTCTGTCCATGATCCGTGTAAAAATCGAAGGAGTGGGGTGGCAAAAGTAGGGATGCGGCAAGCGTGTAAAGTATATATATACTTTCCGAGATTTGAGTATTCGGCAGCTGGAATTTGCCATGTTTGACTGATTGTAACTCGATAACTGTCCATAATTGAGCTTTGTGCCTTAAATCTTGTCTGTGCCTTAAATTATGCATTAAATCTTGTCTTCAGAAGATCATAAGCTACAACTAACATAAGCTCTTGCGAACTTTAGTACATCTCTATCCAGTACAGCAAGCAGTACTCAGTCAAATTATGAAAAGTAAAAACGCTTGATATTAAAATTAATAGCAAGTATGTATCAAATAGCCTTCAAATCACATACATCATATAGTCACAGTACATATAGAAAAGGATTTATTTAATTTTGGTTTTATGTCTTTCTAAACGCAATTTCCCTTGAAAAAGGTTCAAATCAGAACCGAAACGTCGGGTATATTGTAAAACAGCTATATTATTGTAAAAATTGATCGAAAACGTAGCGCCGATAACATTTGTTTATGATAAGCTACAACATATGAAAAATCCAACTTATTTTCCCAGGATAGATTTTCCATATGATTAGTGCGGGGTTCTTTGCTTTCTTTAAATACGTCTACAAAAATTGAAAATTGCATAAACACCCGCAGCCTACTTATGAATGAGCAAACAGGGCGAGCATTCGCACAATAGCGAGTTTGAGCGCCTCGTATATCAACTGGAAGTCCTTCGAGCGAATCGATCCCGATCACCATTCTTCTTCTTCGACTAAAAAACTCGCCGCGGCCGTGGTCGTCATCACAATGATTGCCTCCGGTGAACCTGTCACGCTCGTTTCGTTAAGTGCGCAGGACAATTCTTCCTCCCACTAAAAATTCACAAGAAATCGTAACTCCGACAGCAGCTAATCGTATGCTAAATGTCAGAGGAGGCCGAGGAAGAACTGCTTTATGTAATCGATCCTTTATCTAGCAAGACGCGCCTTGAAGCGCGTGCATCAGTCGCTTGACGCAGTCCGGTGCATCGGAAAATTTCCATCGGCGACTGCACCGGTTATCGCGGTGCAGGATCGTTACGGATTATCTCGTCGCGGATGGCAAGCCACGGTTTTATTGAGAATTAGACGACCTATCACCTTACCAGCGATCGAGATGTCCTCGCGACGCAAGGTGACTGATATCGATCGGTGACGATCGACGCGTGGGCGGTTCTCGACAAAAGGGAACTGCTCCAATCACCGCGAAGACGTACTCTGCTCTTCTTCTCTGTCGAGAGAAAATGTTGTTCTGTTTTTTTTCTTTTTTAACTAACTGTGCTACCAGGAAAAACCTGTACTTTTTGCTAACAGCCACGATAACGTGTCAGATTCAATTCTTCTGACAAAGAATATAACCGTCATCGGCTGATTTCAATAAAATTCTCGTTTCAATTATACAAAATACCACTACACATAGTCCTCGGTGTGTATTCAAGTTAGTAATGTATTCAATGAAATGAAAATTTAAATATTAAGATTCATGAGAGACACACAGCATTCAAAGTGTTAAATAATCGAGTAATTGAGCCGGCTAATTTAATTAGACATGGCACGATTGAGAAGCATTGAAAATTGCTGCAGATCGAAACTCCGTTGCATCGTTAGATTTATTAGGTAATGACTGTTTTCTTGATGAAGAACGGAGCTGGAAGATAATGAAGCGTGACCCGAGTGCAAACAAATCAGAGTGTGGGAGTAGCAGTCATTGGGCGTTAGAGGACAACAGAGGCGACACGTGTGTGAGGCCACGCACGGATCTTACGCGCAAGGAACTGTCGAGCAAATGCCAAAGGATTAGAGGCGAGAGTCACACCCGTCGCGTTCAACCACCGCGCCGCGCCGCGAAAACGCGAAATAAAGGAATCCGTGATGTTCGGCCGGAGAAAGTGCCTCGATCGAAATTCTCTCTTCCGGAATGCGCGACGCAAGAGGAATGGGAGGAACGTAGGAAAGCAACAAACTGCTGGATAATTGGAATAATATACCGCGCGGACGTCGATCGATCGCTGAGCAAAACTGGTCCGTCTGCGGAAAAATCAACGGCTGCCGAGCCGGGAGAGAAACTTTGTGCATCGGGAACCGATTTCTGTTATCATCGACGACTCTGCTGGCCTCGCCGTGGAATTCGGAAACTAAGAACGCAGAACGTTTTTGATCACGACATTATTTTTAACACCTTACTGACCGGCCATTTTTCTTACTAAGTATTATTCTTTCTCTAAGGAGTTTACACAAGTGAAACGAAATACGACGATATTAAATACCTTTAACACTTTACCGATCGGAAGCTTATTGATAGGATTTTCAATAATTCTGCTGTACCAAAAAAAAGCATAGAAATTTTCTTTGACATTGCAATCTTAAATGAAACTATTAGACGACGTTATTGAGGGTGACTTAGTTAGTTCATAATAAATGCTAAATGAAAATTTAACCATGTACCATACATTTTTCAAAAATATACAATAATCACCGGTCGGTAATGTGTTAATTTTCTTGCCATTTTAAATTTTACTAATCTTGAAACCCCACCGTTCAAGTTAGTACCTATACAGGGTGATTCGGGGAACTGGGACGAGTTACCGCTCTTTTCTAAGTAAAACTAGAAAAAATTGTTCACTTGTTACAGTTTCCAGAATCACCCTGTGTATACCACGTTTTCCCTCAACAAGGCAGATTCTATGTACTCCGAAGTACATACTCATTTCGTTTTAAGTAACGAATGAACAATTTTTAATTTTATTTGAAGACAACAAAATTTAAAGAATTAATTAAAAATGATTGAAAAAAATGTATTATTATCAAGATAATAATCAATGGGTAGGAATAATTTTATAATGAATTTTAGTGGAAATTTTATCCCGACATCTCTTATGGTTGGACTGTTATAGTAAAATGTTTGGACCCAGCCCACTTCGGCCGTCTGAAATTGTACATCTTGGTGCAGCGTTCACTTCAAATAATTTTAATCTCGTCAAATTTCAAATGTCCATTATTTAAAAAATCGCTCCGTAAAGGGGCACTTGAGGTTATATCCCCATGTTTAAAATTTTTTAAAAGTGGTCCACTATGAAAACACTGATTTCAGAACAACACAGTTCTGACGAGGTATGACAAACGCTGCGCTCATTGTCAGACACGCAAAGAAGATCACACCTTGGCAAATTCTGGTAATGTACAATACAAGCAATGACGGCTCAACTCAAGCGGAGGCCTCAAGCGATAAAAATATTGGGGCCTTCAAGCTCAAGTTAGAAATCGAAGTTGCAAGAAAACTCTTGTAAACTTAATTTTTCGTAAAAAAACATGAATTCTGCGAATTTGGGGCCCTATGCCCTACGGTATCCCGGGGCCCGGTGACACCTCCAGACAAATGGAGGCCCTACGCGGTAAAAATTTTGGATCCCTCGAACTCAAGTTAGAAATATCAACTGCAAGAAAACTCTCCTAAACTTATTAACAAAAAAGAAAAGTAATGACAATATCTAATACCGTTACATTTAAATAAATTTCTTTGAAATTCGGGGCCCTATGGTATCCCGGGACCCCACGCGGCCGCTTAAACTGCTTATCGTCAGATGCGCCACTGAATACAAGGTGTCTAAAAAGTTAATCCATTAAAAAATTTCCTGTCCGAACCCTTTCTTTATCGTATCATATCTAACTTAAAAAGTAGTTTGTCCAAGGGTTAAAAGCGAACTTTTACTTTTACCGAGAAAGTAAAAATCCGGGGTTGTTATACCATTCGTTCTGGGTTCGTGATTTTGTAGATGGCAACCCTAACTGGGTGGAGAGTCAGCTCGGTCGCGTTGAGTGTACGATCGTCGGTTGAGATCGGCACTGAAATGTCAGGCTAGGCTATGAATCGGATTCCATGGTAGGGGAAGCGGAGATCGTCCCATTCACATTCACACAGGGAGATCGTGTTGTCGCGGGTGACGATGACATCGGCGGCTGGGATATGGGCTCAGGGCTGGTGCCGACGGATCAGATAAGTCGGCCGAGGAGCTGCGAGGATATAAATCTTCCCGCGGGGAAGACGGTAGCCTTGTCGACGCGAGGCGTTTCAAGGAATCCGAGGCATTCGCCGGTCCGAAGCCGAGCACAAGCAAACCGAGCAAATCAGCCGCGGCAGAGACGATCGAATGGAAATTACTGGTGAAATCGGCTCTAATCTGTATCTCGAGTACGAACAGCTCTGAAAATAAACCGGGTGAATTAAACGCTGAGAAGGACCTTGTCGGCCGACAAGCCGGAGAGTCACGATCGCGGGATTTCTAATCGATACCAAGCCGGTATCGAATTTGTCAACGCGATGCGAAACCACGCCGATTCGCGAGCGTGATTTCCTGTTTTCAGGTTCGGCGACGCTTTTCGCGGTCCCCCGAGACCGATCAAAGAGGCAACGATCGTGGGTAGAGCACGATACCCTGGTACCTGACACACGAGCGTCGACCTCTTCCACATTTATCAGTCGGTAAATGTCAGCGGGGAACCTATGAATCGAGCCGACCAACGAAGATCATCCCATTCACATGGGTTAGCGACACGGTGACATCCGCCAGGCCCAAAATGTCACGGTCCCCCCCTCTCGTCTGGAGCCGTTTCCCATACGCGATTTCCTCTGCACACGTGCGCGTGCGATTCTATGCTCGCCGCTTTGTTTTTGCGCGTTCATTCGCACGAAATACAAAATTGCGTGCATACCTGATAGTAGTATCAAACTTGTTAATTAACTGTTAAACAACATGAGTTTATTACTGTTCATCAGAGGGAAGAAAAAGAATTTTCCAAGAATAAAATATAACGAAATGAAAGATGAGAATTATCCTCGTGTCTAGCTATCGTCTTGCACGGGATCGTAGCGAGCCGCAGCTTCGCGGAGCGGAAATGGCGTCGGACGGTTTCGCAACGCGCGTCGTTTGGACTAATCGCGGCATTCCTGTAGTCCGGGACAAAGCCCAATTGGCGGGAAACGCAGGCGGACGAAAGTGGAGCAGCGGTGTTCCACCGCGCGGCCGGTCGATCTTTCCCGAGAGCGGGATAAATAAAAGAAAAAAAAAGAAAAAAAAGGAAACGGCCGATTCTCTGGTTAACGAGGCTCGGCGTTCGAAGCGTGGCGAGGGATCGAGGCGGATCGAGGGGGATCGAAGCGCGGGAGTTGCGCGTCGAGATAAATCGCGCGGGGACCGCGAAACGAAACGAAACGGCGGCGGCGGCGGGTGACGAAAAAACGTGTACGCCTTACATAAACCGAGCCGACCACGCCCTGCCCTGCCGTTCCGTTTCGTTCCGTTCGTTCGTTCGTTCGTTCGGTACGTTGCACGGCGTGCACGTTGTTTGCTAGTCCCCGCTGCGGCGGAGCACGCGAGCGCAGGAAACGAGAAAGACAGAGAAAAAGATAGAGAGAACGAGAGAGGGACGAAGGTGGTGGCCGAGGCGCGTGTACGTGTGCGGTTCTCCGTGCCTCCACTTACGTTTGCTCCTCTCGAAACGTGTCGATAGCTGGCTCGATCTGCTACGGTACCGGAGCGGCGGCGCGCGGCGCGCGGCGTGTCCTCTCCTATCGATACACCGAGCCGCGTTGCCTTACGTGGGTGTTCCTAGGGCACCGGAACGAAAGTCTCTCCCGGCAGCTTGCTAAATCCTCGAAACGCGCGCGCCGCACCGCCAGATCCTATCTCGACCAATCTGGACGGCCGACCTGGTATTTCCATCGCGAGCGTTCCTGTCGGTTACACGAGCACGTCCGCGAGACTCTGCGCCTCCGTTTCCCGCGATTTTCCGCGACCCGTCCCCGGATTCTTGTGCAATTCACCCCCAGGACCTCGGATTCCATATGGCACACAGTGGGTCAGTGGATAGAGTCGCGCGACTGCGACCAGAGGCGGTCTTGAGTTCGAATCCCCGCGCCCGGGCACCTCTTGAATTAATTCAATGTGCTTTTTTAAAAAAAACTGTGGTGCCCAAGGTGGTTCGGAACCCACCTTAAACTGTAGGTCCCGTCGTTTAATAACCATAGCAGTTGAAAAAGCGACGTAAAATAATCAAACAAAGGACCTCGGATTCCGTTCAACGAAATCCATCGGCCAGATAACGCCTCGTTCCAATCCGTGCGGTACCGGAATTTCTAGCTATCTGTCCTATTCCCTCGATAGCCACGGAGTTCACGCGCAGGAAATTGTCGAAAAAAATAGACTGTAGATTTGTTGTGTTTATACAAAATGTTCGTTCGCGACTTTCACTTGCTAAATTAATTTTAGGTGAATAGTTCAATGTTTGAAGAAGCCGCGTTTCGTCCCGAATCTGCCAGAAGGACTCGTCAGCAAGGCTGCCCTGGCAAACTCTGCCTTGTACGCGTGGGAATGCCGCGACGAATCCCAAATCTTCTTAAAGATAATATGTCCGACCACGACAGGTGACAAGAAAATATATAGATTCGTTTCGTATGAAAGTACGATTGCGAGGTTTCTTCGAAATCGGTTGTAATTGTTTTTTGGGGGGGAACATTTTGTTTCGAGGGACCTTTGTTTTAATTCGTGTGGGGGAACCTTCTTCATCGCGAAGAAGGCTTCTAATCAGTCTGTGGACTGATTTCAATGACGTTTCATTGATTTACGCAAAGCAATGTGTTGATTGGGTATTGCCGAACGCTGCATTTCCCGTTCAACACACCGTTGATGGTTCGTCATCCTCCACGGCCGACTCGAGCAGCCTTCGTGTGGTAGGAGAGAGACAGAAGGAATGAAGTAAACGATATTACTCCAATGGACGGTCCCTAGCGATCGAACACAAAACATTCGAGGGAAGTTAATGCTTGTAATTAATGCTTAAACGTTTATGCAAAAGTTTTCTCCGCCAAGCTGTAACGTCACGCTCTTTCGAGGATTCTGACAGGACGAGTGAAGAAGAAATGGACGTTAGCAGGAACGATGCTATAAGTCTCGTGTTCCACCGCTTTCGACGGACCCTCGGTGATTCTAGCAGCACGCCTCTCGAACGGTTAATTTGCCGGCCAATTTGTAGCTCGTAACACGGTACAAATGACTCTGGTTTAACGATATTAAACGTTCCTGGCCGTTGCAATTAAAGATCATTTAATAATCCCGCGGTTAGAATGCGGAGAAAAAGCTGTTGGGCAGAATAAGCTGAGAGAGCGAATCCCGGGAAAATAAGCGATCAACGTCGACGATGCTCGATCCTCGCCTGCCCTCGAACGCGGTGCAACAAGGCGTCCTCGAGATTCGACCACGCGACGGATTAATCTTACAGCCGCCGCTGTACCCGCCTTTAACCACCTTAGTCGCGTCCTGTCGCGACGTGTCGTTGCGAAAGTGAAATTAAGCGAACGCTTCGCTGCGAAGAAGGTCGTCGCGCAGCGGGTCGAGCCTCCCTTCTCGATCGACCATGCGATTACAGAAGATCGCCGATCGATAGACCGTGAAAAGTAGACCGATACCAACCACGAATCGTTCATCCCCTGATCGAGATCAGCGTCACGCCACGCTCGATAATTTACATCGCAGAATTATCGTGGAAAAGATCGGGGCAGATTTTTGTAAATACTAAAAATATTTTCTTCCGGGAATGAGAATTTGTATCTCGGTGTTATTCGATTTAGATCGATAGATTACATAAGCGACGGTATTCCGTTCAATAAAGAAACACTTTTCGAAGTTTCCTGAATGGCGGGATCGTTTTAACAATCGCGACAATGTTCCATTATCGTTCTTGTTCTCGTCCTGTTGCGATTATCCCCGCCACCGTTTCGAATATCGAGCTTGTTCTCGCGCCGCGATTATCGTCGTTCGCCGGATCGATTAATGAATCATCGAACGTTACGTCCTCGTTACATCGCTGTTACGGCTTAATACTCGGCAATTATGCTATCTTCTCTCCGCCGCCGTTGCCGCGATGCAACGTGCTCTAGCGGAAAAGAATCTGGATACTTCGTCGCAGTGTATTGTTGCGTTTTACTACTTTTGCAATACGGAGATGCTTGTTGCCTATGTTTTCCAAGTAAAATTCTGGTCAACCAAATTCTCAATCTTCATGGCTACGAAGAACATTAAAACATGATTCTTATCTCCTGATAATTATTAAATTAGATCATTTTTGTGCATGTCCCTTCTTTGTTAATAGACGAGTAGTCTTTTATCTTTCTCCTTTTTTTATTGTAAACACTAATGTAAAAGGGTTTCAGTCCGTCTATAATAAATAATAATAATTATCATTAAACATATTTTTGCCCGAATTTCCCGTACGCAATTTTTCTTTATGGCACCATATCTAACTTAAAACGTTGTTTCAAGTGTCCGGGTTTCAGACGAAAAAGTCCGGGCTTGTTATGGCGGTCATCCTGAGTTCGCGATTTTATAGATGGCAACCCCAACCGCGTACCTCGCATTCCTGGCAGTTTCATCCAACGGACGAGGAGAAACTCCCAGCTGAGATCTCTCAGAACGTTGCGGAACGCCTCATCCTCGATCGCTGCGCCCTCGACCTCTGCGCTGAACCTGAATCGCAGCCGAGGCATCCTCGCCCGTGCCAGGATCCTCCTCGCCGCTGAAAATTACCGCTGGCGTAACTGTATTAAGTCAAACCCCGGCGCGGTACCCTCTCGCGTTGCCCTCGCGCGGAAAGCTACCGTTACCGAGCGGATAATCCGTCCTCGACGATTCTACAGGCTGATCCACTTGGCTGTGGATCCCAGCAAAGAACCTTGATACATAGAAATAGGATTCTTGACTTAATTCGAATTGATTCTCTAAGTCGATCACTGTGCCCTCCATTGGCAACTCTCGCTCAAGACACACGATTGATAGACCGTGGATTTTATGCAAAATAAACATTTTCCATCTGAATGGCAACAGACTTGAGTGAAATAGAAATTTATTTTTCTTCTCAATACGTTTAATAGGTTTAAAATAATATAATGTAATACTTCTTATAGTTTTATTGCTTTAAATTATACCCTTATCATTCTTGCTAATGAGACAAAGAAGAACTTTGACTCGTGTTTTGTGGCGCCGAAATAAAATCATAAAATCCTAAATGCTCAATTCGAATTGATTCTCTAAGTCGATCACTGTGCCCTTCATTGGCAACTCTCGCTCAAGACACACGATTGATAGACCGTGGATTTTATGCCAAATAAACATTTTCCATCTGAATGGCAACAGACTTGAGTGAAATAGAAATTTATTTTTCTTCTCAATACGTTTAATAGGTTTAAAATAATATAATGTAATACTTCTTATAGTTTTACTGCTTTAAATTATACCTTTATCATTCTTGCTATTGAGACAAAGAAGAACTTTGACTCGTGTTTTGTGGCACCGAAATAAAATCATAAAATTCTAAATGCTTAATTCGAATTGATTCTCTAAGTCGATCACTGAGCCCTCCATTGGCAACTTCCGCCCAAGATAAACGATTGATAGACCGTGGATTTTATGCAAAATAAACATTTTCCACCTGAATGGCAACAAACTGGAGTGAAATAGAAATTTATTTTTCTTCTCAATACGTTTAATAGGTTTAAAATAATATCATGTAATACTTCTTATAGTTTTATTGCTTTAAATTATACCCTTATCATTCTTGCTATTGAGACAAAGAAGAACTTTGACTCGTGTTCTGTGGCACCGAAATAAAATCATAAAATCCTAAATGCATTAATTTTCACTATGCTAAGTGCACTACCCGGTGAATCACCCTGTATCTGGCACAGCAGCGTACCGCTTGCGGTTCCATGCTCGGAGGATGCACCGAGTACCCGTTACATCGCGAACAACGCGGTTTTCGCCACGAACTGCACGCGAATCCACGCCTCGCCGGGATCCCGATCGCTTTCGAGAAATTCGAGACGACCTTGCTCTCCGTGACCCTGCCTCCGCGATCCTTTGTTCTGCGATCGACACCGTTAACGTTAACTCCTTCCACCCTAGTTCTTGACATTTGCTCGCGCAATCAGCAATTCGCCCACCGTTCTTCTGAATTAAAATGAACTTGCAAAATACATGTGCTCAATTAATATATTAACCCTCATCCGTCCCTCATTTCGCGAACTGAATCTGTCCCTCGGTGTCAAAATGATAAAGAAACGATAAAATAACAAGTCAAACAGTTACTTCTCGATGTTTTTTTCATTGAAATTGATGAGTTAATATTCATATGTTAGGTTTTTGCGGTTATATGTTTCGCATTAAAAATATAAAAGTCACCAAGTTTTGGACAAATTTACTTACAAATTACCGAACGGTATAACTTATTTCGGGAAAACTGTGTCAAATTTCCAGCGGTACAATTCATTGTTCACCTGCGTTGTTCACCTACATTCCGTTCGAGGAGATTTTGCCGAATGGGCAAGCACGTGCGTAACAAAAATTCGAAGATGAAGAGATTCCTGGACCTAATCACCGCCAGTAGGGCAGTTCGCGATAGCTGTGTTCCGAGGCTAACATGCTGCAACACTGTGCATATTTTAAACAGTGCATACCATTAACAACGAGCATCGGAGACAAAGTTGCTTGTTGTTACGGCGTGGATCGCTATGGACAACCTGTTCGGATCGAGCGACGCTCCTATAACGGCGTTTCCGGCGGACGTAAATCGGACGAGCTACCGGTCGATCTGTTCCACGATCGCTTAACCGAAAAAATTCGCGATTTGCGAGAACCGGGCGATAATTAAGGCTCGGACTGGTGCGAGGGTACCGCGCAACGATCGTTTCTAACGGTTATACGCGCGGATCGTACAACGGCGTTGCTTTCTAATTATAACAGTGCACCGTAATTACACAACCAGTGCATAAAAGGAGCAATAATATGAGCTCGCTTATGTGTACGATATAAATTTCTGATAGTCGGGCGGATAGCGTCTTGGACTCGGTCCAGAGTGTCGATAATAGCCGCTTAAAATCTTGCATCGAGGGCCGAGCGTACTGGAAGAAAGAACGAGAGAGAGAGATAGAGAGGGAGACAGAATAACTGTACTGGTCGCGGTCGTAAAACGCGGCGCGATAAATCACGGTAATTAATAAATCCTAACGTTTCCTCTCCACGGCGCTCCGGCTGAATAATCGGTGGACGGGTTCGTAAAATCACGATTCGATAAAAACCCGGTAATTGTGGTGGATGTCTGGATGACGCGTCGATCGAGTGAGCTGCGTGCTATGCTGCCATAACAATCTCTTTCCAAACGATTCTTAACCATTTCGATTTTCGAAGCGGAAATTCATTTTGTTGGAACACCAGTACCTTCAAGTACTAATCGCGACATCTTTGATTAGTTTATATTTACTAAGTTGTTTGGTCGGTGCTCCTTATGTCCGATGGCGCTCGGCCCTTGTGCGTGTATGCGTGTATGCGTGCCTAAACTGAGGTACGCGTGTCGCTGCCGTACGAGGCTCTCTTCTTCTTGTATCATACCTCGTGTAGTCAATACGTACAATAGTAAAGTCTCATTATAATTACTGCGTACTCTCACTTACGCATTATATGCTGTAAAGTATTCCCAGTCGCACTCCAACACATTTCATTTCAGCTTTTATAAAGTCTCATTATAATTACTGCGTACTCTCACTTATGCATTAATATGCTGTAAAGTATTCCCAGTCGCACTCCAACACATTTCATTTCAGCTTTTATAAAATTAGGATTTCAGCCTGAAAAAGATAGAGTCTGAACATCGGGATGTGAGTTGTCCATAGACACATTAGACGATGAAGGTGCTTACGTTTAGATGTTGTCGCGATAACAACGTACGTGCATCGCGATTCACACTCTTCGAGATCGAGTTAGGATTTGGGACAAGCGGATCTGTTTGCGTTGCTCCAGTTAGCCATGGAACTGGGACTGGTGCGTAGGATTCGGAGTCGAAGCTCAAAAGATGTACAAGACAGGTTGTCCGCGGCGTGCGATCATAATTCAGGCGTAGCCAACGAATCGCCGAGGACTTTCTACTAATACGACGAGCTTCGATCGAGAGGCAGAAAAACGGGCGCGATAACGGCCCGGCACGGCCCGATTAATAAAAGGACCACGGAGAAACTCGGACGGGTCTGGTACACGCCGGGAGTATCGTGGGCCCCTCGTGGTGGTCCACGGAGAGCCACCGAGGCCCGCAGAAAAATCACGATATTTCCGTGTACACCCCGCAACAGAACATAAATACCGCCTCGGCCCGCAGATAGCGTTTAATCTCTCAATACGCTCGCCGAACGAGAGGAAGAAATATCGCGGCTGCTGGCCGGATGACACAAAAAGGACGGCTACAAGAGCGCAAGAGCGGACGGCCCGAGAAACAAGCGAGGAGAGAAGATGGAAAGATGCCGGCAGATACGGAGAAATAGAGGGTGAACATCGAACGGACGGGGAAAATTAAGACTTTCGCGTGGAGCAGATAATACCCCGAGTATCGGAATGGAAAATTGCCTTCTTATCCTTCGAGCCGTTGCAGATCCGTTCTCGGTGAATTATCGAGGTCTTCCGATGTTTCATTGCTGGGACGATCTCTCACTTTGGAACGGTGACGAATCGTTCGTTAGAATATCTTGAATATCTAATTACTACGGACTTAGGGTCTGTTTATACTGGTATCTTTCCGACCGGATATATCAGACCGGACAGATATTTTTCAATGGATTTTAATGGAATCATGTACACCTACTGTACGTCTACATACTTCCATTAAAATCCATTGAAGAATATCTGTCCGGTCTGATATATCCTGCCAGCAATATATCAGTATAAACAGACCCTTATGCGGATTCTCATGCAAAATAAAAATGTCCTGCGTTCCTTTCAAGCCACAGGAGCAGTGCAGATATCCACTTTTTAACGCAATTCTTATTTTGCACAAAAGCGTATGAAGTCTATGAGATTTTGAATCAGGCATTAAACCGATAGAGAAGAAATAGAAAAAAAAACCACGGAGCTAGCAATCGTCTGAGATCTCCGTGCGGAACAATTGGAAAGACATGAAGAAGCAAAGGAAGACTATGAAGACAAGTACTTGGTAGGAGGATGGAGTGTATTCAATGTGCTTTTTTAAAAAAACTGTGGTGCACAAGGTGGTTCGGAACCCACCTTAAACTGTAGGTCCCGTCGTTTAATAACCATAGCAGTTGAAAAAGCGACGTAAAATAATGATAACAAAGGAGGATGGAGTGTCCGCGAAGCCGAGAACGGCAGCAGTGGCAGTAAAAGAGTAAAATAATATATCGGTGGGACGGTGAACTGGATGAGGTCCGCCGCCTAAACGCGTCTCGCCTAGGTGGTCTTGGCGCAAATAGGAAACCCGTCCTGGACCCCGATGGAGCGTGGAGCAACCGGCGAACCAGCACTATCGCGCCTAAGGAGAATTTCCTACCGACGATCACCGGCATGGCATGGCACGACGACGAGCAGAGGCACACGGACACGCTGCAGCACGCTGCGCTCTGTTCTCCTCACTTGCGGATCGGAACGGATCGGCTCCGCTCCGCTCTGTTCAGCCTCTGTTCAGCTCTGTTCCGCGCTGCTCCGGTCGGCCACGTTCTCGCTGATCTCTTTCGCGAGAGAACGAGCGACCGGGGCGAGAGTGTGTTGGTCGGGCGTGGTCGCGGTGGCCATGGAATGCGCTCACTTTCACCGTGAGCGCGGCCAGACGAGGAGAAGAGGAGAACACCGCCGGCCAGAGAAAGAGAGACGATCATCGCCGAAGGTACACGCACACGAAACACGCCTCGTCGCACCGATCCGCGCGCTGCACTGGACCGACCGCCCTGCACAACCAACGACGCCGCTGCACCGGAGACTGCACCGACCGCTGCATACAGGCGGCTCGCTTTGTCCCGCTCTCCTAGTTGCCAAATCTAGCCGCTCGTAACACGCGTTCTTCCTGGTCCTGAATTCCCTTCATCTTTTATCTGAAAACTTGTGTGGACAAACGTCTAGCACTGTTCGAGAAGTGGACGGAATTATCAATGTTTATCAGTGAAACATATATCTAACAATACATATTACGTATGTCACGAACAATGTTCAATCAACCACTGACAAATTTTCCGTACAAAACGCTCCCTCGTACATTGCTTCTTTATTCATGCACACTTATTTCTGTATTTCGTTCAAACAAACTCGCTTCATACATTTTGCCTCTCACCCATTACGTTTCTTTCACATTCTCGCCACACATAAATTCAGTTTATACAGTTTGCCTCTCCCTCGTTACGTTTCTTTCTCATTTTCACCACACGTATCCACGCAAGAATCACCTGCTATTTTCCTTGTCCGTGCGAAATAAAAATTGTGTGCATGAATTGGATTATTCAACAGCTACGTGTATAAACAATGATTTCTTTTTCTTAATCATTTCAATAGAATATAGCACGACAGACTGTATCGTAAGGAGTTGATTCTTGATTGAACAAGTCGTGGATCGCCACAATAGAAATTTCAATCGAGGATCCGACAGTCGGATGAAAATGGGTTGAACAACTTTCCGATGGGAAAGTCTAAACAGCCCAGACCAAGATTTCCGAAGTGCTCCTCGAGAATAACGGTTCGAACGTTGCATCGAACCAATTGTGCCTATTGTGCTTGACTGACAGGCCCAAAAAGCTACGGAATACCGACCAGGAATCGTTTCGATCGTTTCTCTTGGTGGGTTCAATTTATGCACCGATTTCTAGATCCATTAGAACCGATCGGAGAGCAGCTGCCGTTGGAAAGCGAGGCGGTGGCGGTAACATTTCGCTAACGATGGCTGCGTTCATCGAAGGAAGGTCGTTTCTTCGTCTCGTCGAAAGGGAGGCGAACGCGCGCCGATTAACAGAGATGAATTATGGTCGATTCAAAGCAGCTAAATAGTTAATAGTCGTACTTCAGTTCGGCGAAGTATTTTAACGCTGGGAAATCTCGAAAGGCGCATCGTTCAAGCGTAACGCGTTAAATTCAATCAAATTTGCATACGTTGTTGCCGGACGAAAAGAATTTGATACGTATTTCCTTATTCGCGAGAAATCGGTCGGAAGACGAAGACTAGCTGTTTTGAAAGGCGCTGCTCAATCTTCTACAATCATTAAACTATAAAAAAAGTAATTTGCTTCTATTTTTTTCACTCTTAAAAAATTAATCTACATTTTGATTCGTACAATTGTATTTCATCCACAACTTCGAACGGACACATTAAATCGCAACGTACTCAAAGAGACCCGGAAGACCCCAGTTCCCAGAGGCAAGGAATTAATGAATCACGGCTGCCACCTACGACATTCGAAAATTGAATATCTTTGGTACTTTCCTTTACAACATTTATCTCGATCCCGAGAAAGTTCATCACCGCGAACAGGCCCGTACAACCGATCGGCGCGCATCGAGATCGCAATATCCTCCTTCCGATAAGATCGTGGTGGTTCCAAGGTAAAACAAGCCTGGTGAAATTTTGCGAACGGTAAATCTGAGCGTGTATCGACGAGGTCCCTGCGTGTCGCGAACTGTTGCCAAGAAATATCTCAATTTTTTGGATTTCCATCGCGACGAAAATTCGTGGCCGCGGGACGATTCGATTTTAATTGGCGGCGATTAAAGCGACCGATGGAACCCCCGAGGAAAGAGTTTACGAGCCGGGAATGAGGCACGGTAATTGGCTGTCCGTTGCGTCGTCGGTGAACTCGGGGTATCTGGGTTTTCGTCGACAGTGGGTCCTCGGGCCGGGCAGAGTTCTTAATTAGCGAACGGTCGAGTCCACGAGAGATTCGCTTTTCGGAATTACGTAAAAGATCTGGAACGCAAGACACGTCCTCAGCGTCGGATCCCGTGAGGCATCGCTGGTCGCTTTCGGCCAACGCAACGGCGAATCGCCGCAAAGGAGAGAAAACCGGGAAGAACCGGGCCATTATTATCGGCAACGCGCGTCCCAGTTTTATTGCGGGCCCCGTGCCGCGTTTCGCGTCCGTCTTCTAAAAGCCTCGGACGATCGAGGGGCCCGGTTCTAGCGAATTTTATTACGATTACATAATTCTCGCTTTCTAACAATGGAAGAGAGTTTACGCGTTCCGCGTGTCCTTCCTTCCGCGGCGCGAACTTGGGCGAGAGCGATCTTGCTCGATCGGATTCAGATGCCCACCGCGACGCGACGGTTTCATTCATCTCCTTCAATTACACAACCTAATTATCTCAATTATAGTAATTAAGCGCGGCGTTTATCGCGGCATTCCCTCCTACTTGGTCGACGCCGCCGCGGGTAATGCAACCGCATTGTTACCGGGCCGTGATTCATCATCGCGAACGTGCAATTACCCATCCGGGAGTCGCGGGGATCAACCGAACGATTCCAGGATCGATCGATCGAACTGACGTCGAGCTGACGGGATTTCCTGTATGATATTCCTACCTGTGCGACCAGGTGCACGCGTCGGGATCTATGCGTTGGTGCGCGGCTGATTACTTTATTAGGCATGCCAGACAATGAAAGATTTTCCTTTCTAGGAAGATTTCCCTTTTCCTTCTCTTTCTGTTAACACTCTTGAATCAGAGACATTAGAAAAATCAAGATATATTTTAGACTAAAATCTATATAGTAAAAATCAAATGCTGTTCGTTGGTCACGACATCACGTTAGAACGGCTAGACCGATTTGACTAATTTTTTTTCTTCAATGTTCTTTGTAGTCTGAATTAGGTTTTCAGGGTAAAAACAAAATGGAATTTTGAAAAATTGCTTTTTGAATCATATTTCAATACAACAAAAGACGAACGTCGCAGCTTTTAATCAATACTTCAATAGGAATTTACACATTTCAAGAGGAATTTACACATTTCATAGGAATTTATATTATCGACAAAGAAATTTATAGAAATTTGGACAGGACAACGTCTGTCGGGTCAGCTAGTTAATATATATATATTTTTTTATTGGATTCCCCTTAGGGTTACAATTCTAATATTATATAAATCACCATTTTTCCCTGTTTCGCTCTTAGCCTCTATCCTTAACTCTAACTTATTAACTACCTTATGACTATCTTATATACCATTTACAGGGTCAGCTAGTTAATCATAAAAGTGCAAAGTGTGAGCGACGGTCTTCCATTTTCGCCGACGAATGCTTTCTCTGTGCAAGCAAATAGGAAATCCCTTTATCGGCGTGGCGCGCGAATTTTTCGCGACGGCTCGTCTCACCGGCGATTGGACATATCGGATGCACGATTAACCAATTGGCATTTTGCTGGAATAATTATATATTATGCCGGCGTACTTTTCACCCGCAGCCGTTCAACCGTGAACGCAAGATAGCGGCGAAGAGAGCCGCTAAAGTGCACCGGGAGAGGCGATCGAACGAACGGGCGGGCGGGCTGGGAATGAGGAGGGAAGAAAAAAAAAAGGGGACACGTTGCAACGGCGAGACGTTGCACCACGCCGACCGGCAATTAGATCGGCGCTGCGACCGACGTTGGACCCTCGCCACGCTACATAGATCGCGGATTTTTCGGCTCCGGCAACGGGCGCGATTTTGCCTTATTACCAACCCGGGTACTCGCCGTTTTACGAGCCCCCCCGGCTCGTTTCCTGTTGCGAGGGATACCTGTGCCGCGGCACCGATACCGCTCCGGTACTTTCGGTGTTTTACAAGTGTAAACGAGACGTAATTTGCTGGAAATCCGAACCAGTTCGACGCTCGAGAAACTCGACGAGTCTCGCTGTTCGCTTCGTTCCTTTTCTGATCCACGGGGATAGCTGGAGGAGAATAATTCGAAAAGAATCCTTTAGTACCCTCTTTTGTAATGGAAATGTTAACAGAATGAATATCAGCTTGTATATTGAGTACAACATTTAACCTTTCAGCTACTGTGCACCGCTATAGTGGCTCGATCTGATCCTTCATACAAAATGCTAAACGAGAGTACATTCTCTGTATGTGTTCGATTCAACCCTTAACCTTTCACCTACTGTGCATCGCTACAGGTGCTTGGTATTTTCCTTTATACAGGGTGTCCCAAAAGTATTTTTACGTCTTTGAAATGGGTGATTCTCGGACCAATTAGAGAAATTCATTCCGGCATAGCCGTCCTCCGATTGGTCCGTGATTTTCGTTAATAACTCTTTAACCCTTGTCCGTCCCTCATTTCACGAACTGAATCTGTCCCTTGGTGTCGAATTGATACAGTGATAAAAAAAATCGATAAAATAACAAGTCATACTTATCGATGTTTTTTTTCCATTTAAACTGATGAGTTAACATGTACATCTTAGGTTTTTGCAGTTATGGTTCGCATTAAAAAAAAATGAAAATCACTAAGTTTCGGACTTTACTTACAAATAACAGAGCAGTATAACTTATTTCGGGAAAACTGTTTAAATTGACACGAGGGACGGATGAGGGTTAATAAAGGCACGGAGGAGATTTTCGCAAAGGAAAAACTTACTTCGAATGACCTCGGGAATCAGCCCTTTCAAAGAAGTAAAACATTCATGGAAAACCTTGTGTAATGTGTTCGATTCAATCAATTCAGGTTGGATAACTGAAAAAGTAGCGAATGAGCCGCATTATCGTAACAGTGGATTAACGATCGGAGGAATCTCGCCCACTGAGTTTTCGATATTGACTATCGAGAGGTATCGACTGAGGAACGTTCCCGGAAAGGTGTTACACCGGTCGCAGTCCGGCGCGGCGCTGTGGATCGATCTTGAGGGAAGAAGAGGGCCGAGTGGACAGCGGGTAGGAGATAAAGAAAACCGTCGTCGGCCGAAGGTGTAAGAATGGGAACTGGGCGACGAAGTGTATCTTGTGCGAGAGCTCGACCGCGAAGGGAAGAGCGAGTCAAGCAACAATGGGCGGCTGATTTGTGAACTGCCAGCAAGGATATCGTCGTTCCGGACGCGGCCCACGTCCCACGGCTTCATCGAACCTCCATAAATTTCTATGGTTCAACATGGGAGGCTCTCTTTCCGGGTCCGTGGCCTGGCGACGACGACGACGCCGACTCTCTGCAGCTGGGCTGGCCGTGTCCTTCCTCAACATTCCTCGGCCAGCCGCATTTCTCTGCCTTGCTCCTTCCAGAGGCAATTTTGTCACACCGTTTCATCTTGCAGAGAACGGATCACCTCGTTTTAGGGAGGTTCTGTTTCGCGAAGAAGTGGCGACTCTGCTGGAAGCACCTGTACACAGGGTGTCCCAAAACTACCCTAGGAGCCGAAAATAGGAGGTTCCTTGGGTCATTTGAAGCGACATTTTCCTTTGCAAAAATGTTATCCGCGACTTTGTTTAGGAGTTATTAACGAAAAATACGGACCAATCAGAGCGCGACCTAGACGCGAGTTGGCACAGTCGGCCAATGGATAGTTGGCGCGACGAGCCGATTTTACCAACTCGCGTCTAGGTCGCGCTCTGATTGGTCCGTGTTTTTCGTTAATAACTCCTAAACAAAGCCGCGGATAACATTTTTGCAAAGGAAAATGTCGCTTCAAATGACCCAAGGAACCTCCCATTTTTGGCTCCTAGGGTAGTTTTGGGACACCCTGTATATTCATTTCCCTTTCGAGCTTTCGAGTTTTCTTTTCACCTGACTTTATAAATTTAATGACAAAAATTACGAGAAATCGGAAACATTTAAGGAATCTACGAATCTTGGAGCTCGTTAAAATTGTTGCAAAACGAAGAAATCGGTTTATGTAGTCCCAGCGTCATGCAACGAATGCAGACAATTTTAATTTTACAGAAAAATTCGCAGTCTACTAGTGACGACATTCCTGGTGAACAAACTACCCTTCACTTCGGCGAGATCATGAACAATCTCCTGTACCTTGTAAATTCATGATTCTGCTTGAATCGCTCGCGATTCGACTCGAGACATAATTGTAGACGCAATTAAAGATCCACTAGATTTTTCGATTCTGTCCAGGTCTTATATCATAAACTGCCTTCTGCTTAATTACAATCATGAATAAACATACACTTTCTCCATTCGCTTTTCTAAATTAATAATTCTGTTTGAACCACTTAAAATACAGTTGCTAATCAAATTACCAGAGCCACCGCAGGAATACCATATTCGTTATCCACGTAACGAATACTATTACCTGCAGCGTTGCCAAATGTGTATTTACAATTCATAAGGATCGTTGGACTATGAATTAATATGTGACCCGTGCAATCCTAAACATAGATTTAGCAAAACACACTGCATCTCGATTAACAACACGAATTTGTAACGAGAAGAACGCGTTACCTTCTAAAGAAACGAGATACACGAAATGGAGAAGCAATTCTTAGAAATTATTGATTCAAATATTTGGTGGATCATAAATTATAAATATGATATCGGCGCCAGGTTCGATCAATTTGGTGGATCATCTGGATTAGATTCTGGTCCCCGTTTTTTCAGAAAATTAGTTATTAAAGTTTAAACATCTTCCAAAACCTGTTGGAGTCAATCTTAGACGTTTGTCGACCTTATTAGGACATTTTGGATACGGGACTGGTATATTCAAAGGCAACAGGATGAGCGTATTTCCCGAAAAAAGGAGTTCGTGCAGCGGTGCAAACACTGACAAGCACCGTCGCTCCGTTAATGCGCTCGTTCCGAAGCAACCTGTCCCTCATAAAAGAAACCTTAAACGCCGGGACTGGCACACGCGTTAATTGGAAATAACCGCATGAAAGTATAATGCGATCCCATAAATAATGCACGAAGGTAACGTCTTGCTCGAAAAACGCGCAAGCTCCTTCCTGGCTCTTGGCCTTCCTCAATCGCGCGGCTCGCAATTTTCTGCGCGAATAAACGAACAACCGGCGAACACACAGATTGTTTATGCCAGGGGGAACCTGTTCCGAACAGAAATCGGAGGGAACAGTTCGAACCAATTCCCTTTGTGGCCCACCTGGGACCATCTTCTGTAATGTGTTTTAACAAATGATTAAAAGCAATGGACGATTTATTGTGGATTCTGAATGGGGTTGTTCAAAATTATTTGAAGTAAACCATAAAAGATATTGGGATGAAACTTACACTATAATTCATTAAAAAATGATCTCTATCTACTGATATAATTTTTTTTTTTTTTAATTTGGACATCTCATATGAGATTTATTACAACATAATGCTTAGTACAGGGTATTACATAACAAAGTACAGAGTATATTGTATAGTATAACAAAAATATAAGCAATAGAAAAATCAAAAATACTTAGGCACGTAGGTTACATGTACTTAAAAAGGCTATTATATATAAACAAGCACCCATATTGGGTTCAGCTATTAAGCAACCTATGTCCAATGGCAATTGGAAGCCTGCTGTAATAAGGTTCTACTGATATAATTAACGTAATAATCTCGTCCGAAACTTTTCTTTGTGCTGTCATATGGGACTTTAAAAGTGTCCGGGTTTCAGACGAAAAAGTTCGGGGTTTTCATGCCGTTCGTCCTGGGTTCGCGAATTTATTGATGGCAACCCTACTTCTGAATGGAACATTAGGGAAATCCGATCCGACGCGCTACCGATCCTAATCTAGCGCGCTCGCCGCGGGATGGACGTTTATCGATGGAAAAGCGATCCGAGTGGCAATTACGGGATGAAACGAATAAATAAATGCAGCGCGCGCAGCAGGCCATCAAACAGGCTATTAACCGAGAGTCTGATACCCGGTGCGACGCGCCCGAGTGAAAAGTTTCGAAAGGGGTTACGAAGTCGAGGAACAGAGCCGAGTTGAAGACCAGGATTAAATCGGGACGGGCGTCGACAGATGACCTCCCGTGACATTTCGCAAACCGCAATAACTCTTCCCACAATTTCGACGGTCCTCCGTCGCGTCATCACGCCGAGAAAGATGGAGGACCAATCACGCCCGTGAAACGTCGTAATTGTGCCCCGCCGACTCGACTTTTGCATTCACGCTCGCTCGCGAAAGTGTTCCACCAAATGTCCCGTTTGTTCCTGCGACAGAAAGTCTTCTGACATTCGTGTCATCTGAAGTGGTCATTTCATATATTTGATTAGGGTTCGTCCCGATTTTATATGATTTTACACAGAATTTTTTTATCAATTCTAATTTTTTAGTTCATATACTATTCGGATTGTAAGTCGTTGAATCATCTATCTTGTAAACAAATATACTGTTACGTCCTATGGTGGACGTTTTTGATTGAATAAAAGATTTTAATTGAAATAATAATTAGATATAACGCAGTTTCGAACCTACCTGCAATTCACCGGCTTCGGTTCGGGTAATTGAAGATTTTTAATATATATTGGTTGGTGAAATCGTAGTTGGGTATAGTCTTTAAAAATGATTTTACATTTAAATTTGATTAAATACAACAAGAGTATATTTAAACTAGTGAAATTCAAGATACATTTAGTTATTAGTTTTTTCTATAATTGCGGATTGGAAATTTTACAATAATTGCGGGTTAGTATTTACCGATAGATGACTTTTCGCTTTGTTTTCGATTCTGTTTTCGAGATGTTGCGTTGACTTGTATTTGTAGTTGCTGCTGTTGAAGTTGTTGTGGTTGTTGGTGTTTGTAATAATTCCAGCGGGTTAATCTCGTTAACTGACTTCACTTCACTGGATTTGAACTACTTTACTGAACTTGAACTGTGTATACTTTTAACTGAATGGTGCTTGTTGGATTTTAGATTCTCAACTGAGGCTCCTGATGAGGGGCCATCCTTTTATAGTTTCATCAATCTTTGTTCTAAGCCATATCTCTGTGGGAACGGTTCATTTTTCTTTCGCAAAAGTTATCTTATCAAATTTGTCGTCTGCATTTTCAAGTCTTGCATCTTCCCTGCTCCTGGCTGGATCTTCTGTTCCGCACGTTCATCTGTAGTGTTCTCAGCAGTTTATATTTCATCTCTACTGCGTTCTGTCTTCTTGATATTTAATTTCGTTTAGAATTGTTGTTTCAATGATGTGCTGAATATCGTCTATGGGTGCTCTTGTTTCTTCGTCCGCTTCGCGTATTATTTCTAGATTAATTCCTATCGCTCGCGAATATGAATTATGAGACTCCCGCCGATGCTTATGAGATTCATTCCCATGTAAACAATACCCCTCGCCCTTATCGAATCATGCGAATGAAAATTGCTCGCAAGCAACACGTGTACCGATACCGATTTCGCCTGGCAGAACTTATTATTGAAACAAGTAATGTCTGTTTAAGGTACCAGGCAAAAATCCGCCACTCGACACGTAACAACCTAATAATTGCCAGGTGTGTCGGGTTTGAGCATGATTATCGCCAGCGAAGAAGACAGAGGGGAGAGCAGAAGCGAGTCGATCGGAACGCGTTGACGTTGATTCATATTCAATCAACCGCGCGTCGACCTCGGGCCGATCTTGCGGCGGTGCTGTTTCGCAAGAGGTAAGCTTTCAAATTTTACGAGGCGTGTCTCTCTCTTCCAGCAAAGACTTCTCCGTTGACCCACCGAGCTTTCAAAGTAGCCGGTACGCGTTGCCTTGTAACAATAACAAAATTATTACATATATTATATCTGCGTTATTTAAGTTTCTCTCTCTAGAAATAAATAAATAATTGGATATAGGTTAGGTTAAGGTTAAGTAAGGTTAAGTAAGGTTAAGTAGATATAAGATAGTGGATAAGTTAGGATTAAGGATAAATTTGTAAGTGCGGCGGATGGAAAGGAAATGTTGGTTTAAGTTATGTACTTATATATATATATATATATATATATATATATATATATCTGCGTTATTGAATATATTTGTTCAATCATTTACCACGAAAACATCTCTGTAATTTTAATAATTGTGAAATAAAAAATCTGGAACCGGTGATTTGACCGGTGGTGGTAGATTCAGTGGTAAATCGATATGCTGGCTTGGTAGGTTGCAATGTTGCAAAAAATCCATGCCGGTACTATTTCGATGCACACTGTACCGACTCGGAACAGTCGAATCCCGATTTGGGACGATCGATCGTGCAGTCGATCGCGCTCGTTCGATTTCAATCGCAGATTTTTTCTTCGCGGCTCGATCCTGCGGTTTTCACGCGGCGTTTGCGCAATCGATGCGCTCGCAAACGATCGCGAATCCCGCTCTCCAATACGCGGCCGCGATCGACCGAGGAGTGGATGAGGTACCGTTACCATTTACACGAGACGCTGCCACTCTGCGTACACCGTTCGCGCCGACACCGGCGTCCATTGGCAGAATAATCGCGGCAAGAAGAGGTAACAGTGCGAACAGGAATGCGAGCGTGCACGCTAGAACTGCTCTCTCCACCTTTGTTTCCCCGACGGCTCCGTTTCCCGCCAGTTTTCCTAGTTTTTTTGGCGGACCCTCGCCTTTTCCTCTCCTTCAACGTCTTCGTTCTATCGTCTTTGTGAATTTTCTCTGTTTTCTTAACCCCCTTCAGTGGGTTCACCCCTCTATAAACACCACTAATTATTATTAGTAGACTGCGGATTTGATAAATTTATTTGAAGCAGTGGACATTTCAGAAATATTTAAGGACGGATTACTTTCAGCGGAATAAGATAATTAAACGCAGGATTACATGATAATACCATATCGATTGTACCATTATTAAGTTTTTCTTTTGTGCATGTCCCTTCTTTGTTATTACACGAGCAGTATTGTATCTTTCTCTTTCTTTTTTCGTTTCTTTGATATTGTAAACACTTATGTAAAAGGGCGTCAGTCCGTCTATAATAAATAATAATAATAAACGAAGAGTACTCATATTTTAGAAACTCTTCCTTAAAACATCTGATAAATATTCACGAAAACAAAGAAGAAATAAAAGGCACTTTCGATGGCGCAAATATCCTCGATCGACGCGCACACTCGTCCATAATTGAGCAGGACCGAAATTAAGAATCGCAGACCAAAAAGATAAGCAAAACCCAGCGAAATTATGCGAGGCAAAAGAGTCTGTCCCGCGTTCTCTCCATTCTCCGTGATTGTTTGTTCCCGATTTTATTGACCTCCGGGCTCCGCCCATCGACTCGATGCCTGGGTTTCGCAATTTTTCGCAAGTTCCCGAGCCTCGATTTAACCGAGGGACAGAATAAGAAGAAGGGCAGGGATGCTCGAAGTCGTCGATGCATTTCGTTCGATGTAATTACAGCTGAGGCACCGCAGTATCGGCCGGTGATCGTTCGCTCCCCAATTATCGCGCCGGAGAAAGTGACTCGAGCCTCGCCGTCACGAAAATAAACGGGATTGCGTAATTAATAATAATTCATTCATGAAATCGTAACGCATCTCGGAGCCGAATCTCATCTGGTCCCTCGGTAATAACAGGGTTCCGTGGCAGCAGCGTTTACCTGGCAAATCGCGGCGCGTTCTTCGCACAACCTCTCCACGCGTTTATCCTTTCGTTTGTTTAACACGGTCGCCTCTTAGCATCATTCGTTTCGCTGTCAATCTTCGCTGTTAAAATGTTTTAACCGTTTTCACTTGATCGATGTCTCGAAAGAGCTACAGAAATTTCTCATATTATTACTTTCAGTATTTCATACAAGCCTTGTTTATTCAAATAGTACAAACAGACACCGTTATTTTACATTTTGTATTAGTAGATTGCGGATTTTCGTGCTGACGAAACATTAATACTATTTTACACGAAGAATTTAGATAGCAACGCGTACCGTATTCGTTTCGCTATCTTTAAGGAAGTTGCGAGACTGTGAACGTGTTAAGCCACCGCTCGTTTCCGAGGTTTCACGGACCGGTTCGGCAAACGCATCAAAACGGTTTGCGACCTACGATTACTAATTATCCTAGAGCAGCGTTAAGCGCGAAACAGCGGAATAGATCAGCTTCCATCTTCCGTGCGGCAGAAACGCGCTCTCTCGCTGCCTTCTCTTCGTACGTAAGAATGTCGCTTAAAGTGTGTACGCCTAGACCGGTCGCGCGACTAATATGGGAGTGCTCGCCGGGCTGAAGCCTCAACTGGATCACCGATCCAGCTTGCCGATCGAATCGCTTCCCTTGCTGTTAAGCGGCGTTCACAGTAGCGCCAGAAGTCGATGTGGACTCGCAGAACCTAGCACTTTCATTCCTACTTTAAGAAATATAATAGTCAACTGATATATGCTCACGATGGTTCGGGACCCACCGTAAACAGTAGGTCCCACTGAAAAGGCAATGGTGAGAGTGGAAAGAGGGGGAAGAGGATTGGTAAATAAATTTGAAACCCTGAGGGGACCAAATATCATGTTACAAAGGAACTGAGATGCTCACTGTGTCATTCACCTAACAATCTGTAAAATATCAGTTCACTATAAAGTTTTTGCATTAGATCAAACAATTTAAAAGATTATAATTTACAGAGAGTTTTAGAACACTTCGACACCAGAACGAGGCATTTTAATCAACTCTTCTAAATCAATTCCTAATTTTTTCAACTAGCTAGGCGTTTAATGAGAACATCGTTTCGCAAATCCCGCGGGCCAGGTAGATCGCAGCGATGGCGGAAGTGGCGGATCTATGACAGTTCGAGGAACCGTGAACTGCAGCTTGCGACACCTCGGCCACCCGAGATTCTTCGGCTGCCGGTGTTGGATCGTTCTGGAAAAGATCGGCGCTCTTAAATTATATCATTAGCGGGCGATCGTTGGCAAGTCGGCGCGTCAAGTGGCGACAAAAGCCGCTGTCGCAACGTTCGCACCTTCTGCGGCCGTACGGCCTCCTTCCGCCGTTTATTTATGGGACGATGCCCGGCCGTGGAGAATACACGCGTGAAATATTTTCAATAGCGCGGCCGGCCGGGCGGGACGATTTACGGGCGAAGACGCCTCGCGTAGAGATAAAGTTCGGGTCGTTACGAGTCCATTTTCATCGGCGATTTATCGCACGGTCACGAACAGGACGGACCACCTAGCGGACCCTCCTTGATCATGATCGGTCGCGCGCGCGCGCGCCGCAAAAGCGCTCGCAAAATTGCCTTAATCGTCGCCGTTACCGTCCGTTTTTATTACGCGCCGGACCCGGGGACCACCCGATCGACATTTTTCTGCCAAGCTGATTTTTCCAGGACGAACGGGAGGCCCCGAATTGGCCCGCGTATTAAAGAAAAGGTCAGGACGCTCGTAAACTTAGCGAGATAATAAAACGACCGGTAACGATCCCTGTAACGCGTGCAGCAATTTCTGTCCGGCTATCGACGAACGCAATGGAGACTGGATTTATACGTGTATCGCACAGTGGCGACGAGCGCTCGGTCAAAGCCTACGAAAATAATTATTTATACTGTTTTCTGTGTGTAGACTTCTTTGAGTGGGCGTGGTTTAGTGGCTCCCGCTGCTAAAGGAGCTAAGTTGGTTCTCCTCCGAGCAATTTCTACAAATGCCAAATACAAAAAATCAGAGAATTCTTGTTTTTATCATATCTCCGATGATTTTCTTATCAGATTGCAATTTTCTGGAATTTGGAGACTAGGGTGTCAAGGTAAAACATCTGGCCTTTTACCTTACCTTGCGAAAACTCAACATCTAGGTATATTGGGAAATTCCTGGTTCCCCTTCATTTTTATACCATGCTGTCCTCCCTTCAGATATGAAGCTACGTACAGCCGCCCTTGCGTTTAGGGAGTCAGTTCTAATCGTGCGGCCGTCTTGTAGACACCTCCGACAACGCTTCCTTACAACTAAATATACAGGGTGTCCCAAAACTACCCTAGGAGCCGAAAATGGGAGGTTCCTTGGGTCATTTGAAGCGACATTTTCCTTAACAAAAATGTTATCCGCAGCTTTGTTTAGGAGTTATTAACGAAAAACACGGACCAATCAGAGCGCGACCTAGACGCGTTGGTAAAATCGGCTCGTCGCGCCAACTGTCCATTGGCCGACTGTGCCAACTCGCGTCTAGGTCGCGCTCTGATTGGTCCGTGTTTTTCGTTAATAACTCCTAAACAAAGTCGCGGATAACATTTTTGCAAAGGAAAATGTCGCTTCAAATGACCCAAGGAACCTCCTATTTTCGGCTCCTAGGGTAGTTTTGGGACACCCTGTATTTCTTCCATCGTCTTCGTATACAATTATTTACACGTAACCTCTCAACATAGGAAAAGATGAACCGATGGATCTTAGGATCACGGTCGTCTTCGCAGTCCGGTGGAGCATACGTAAAATCCGATTAAACGCTGCTAATTGATCCAGTTATCTAGTTACGAGCCGCCGCGGGCGCATCGTTTCCACCTTGTTGTCGAAGATTGCGCCCGCTGCTACCACTTTATTCCCCGTCCCCGCTGCGAATTCCCCGGGACAACATAGTTGCTCGCGTGTTTTCTGCTTGACGAACGAACCGATCCCGCTTTTATGGTTCCAACAGCAACGCAAGAGGAAGAGGAACGACGAGAACAACCCGACGTCGGCGGCGGCTGCGACTCTGAGGCTCCAGGCTGCTTTTTCTCAGCGAAATTGCGGGGCAACAGGGGAGCGAGTCGGATACCGGAGAGAAGGAACGCAGTTGCAATTATCTAATGTCGCGGAATGCTGGACCTCCAGCAGTCTTGTTTCTCGGAATGGATCTTCTCCGGTCGGTGCGGCGATTCGCTCGTTATACGTTCCTCGTCGGGGAACGGCCGAAAGGTTTCGTAGAAAGTGACCCATATATCGCGGACGCTCGACGATTAACCTTTTCGATTATCAACTTTGTCGATTTCAATCAGTATTTTGACAATGGCATACTTTCAGGTAGATGGCGAAGCCTATCGGAGAAGAATTGATTTTGTACGAAATATATGTTGGAACGAGATTTTTAATGTTTTCTGTATGCATGTAATTATTTTTGTATGAGTGTATCTTGTATGTGTGTGTGTGAGTAAATCGATGCGATACATCGATATCGATTGACTCCGTAACTAACGTTATAAATAAACAGACAAAAGAAAAGAATAAACAGAACATCGGAGCGAGAAAACGCATAAAAGGGGCGCGTTGACGGGATGACAGTGGATTCTAAAAAATACGGTTATACGATACGACACGATACAATATGAACACGTTTACGTTTATATTCTCAGTTGTGTACTTTTATTAAATAAATATTAAGAGTTCAATGTTTATACTCTTCCGAAAAATCTTGCTCCTACATATATTAACCCTTTGCACTCGGAGAAATTTTAGAATAGTTCCATTGTACGTGATATTTTTCATTTGATGGATTTGAAATTGATATAACACCTCGTACGATATTTAACCTTCAGTTACACGCACTCCACTTTCTACATAACTGATTACATGGAACATTATATGACTCCAACATAAATCAATTTTCATTCAATGAAATGACGACTTCAATGGAAAATAGAATACTAAGGTTAGACATATGTAGAACTGGTATTTTTTAAATATAATACCGCACAAGAGGGTTTACCGACCAACATTGATCGACAACTTGCATCGATATTCACGGATTTACTAAAAATGGAGATTGTCTACGCTGTAAAATCACGGTGGCAGTTGAAAATCTTACGCAACGCTTCCGTGTGTGCGGCGAAACCGGAACCGACTCGATCCTCGGGCCCGCATAAAAATCCGGATATCGATCATCGGTCTGGCAAACCATCGAAAGTCTAGACGTACGCAAAACCGCAGAGCGGCGGTGTTAGCTTCCGGTAATGGGTGCGTATCTTCGAGAGCGCAGCCCGGAAGTGCAGTGTACGCTAGTATACTAGCGGCGCACGCGTCTTCCTGTCTACGTTTGAGCGCAGCTCGCGATTCGCACCTGTCGAAAAAGAGAATAGACCGACAACCGGCAAAAAGTCGACTTACCTGCCGGATGAAACTGCCTAGGAAGCGAAGGAGGAGCGGCGAACGGAGGCGATCTTACTTCGAGGACAAAAAAAAAAGGGAGAAAGTAATGGAACGGACGCGTTTGTCGGGGCTCTCCAGATGGTCCGTGGGATGCTGAAGACCACTGGAGCAACGGGGAGCGGACTGTGAGCAACAATTAAGCGGAATCCCTGCTAGTCCGGTCTTCGGACGCAGTGGATTCGGAGGAAATTCGCTTGGCTTGTCGGACTAATTAGCGGGTCGCACCACTTCGCACTCGAAAAATCGGATACCTACGGGAATTTTTTACGGAGAGGCTAGAAAGTTTGTAGGAAATTTCGTGGAGGTTTTATGTTGTGCTTGTTTCAAGGTATGCGAATATATTTTTCGACTTGGTATTTTCGATAAAATCGCGGCGAAGGAGCTACTTCGGTACAGCCAGTTTTCGCGAGCGCGTCTTACTGGCGCGAAACGTTCAGAACGATTTAATACGTCAACATTGTATAATAATTAATCGGTAGACTGGGAATTTTATTTTCAATCTGACATTTTAAGAAAATAATAAAACAATTTCATTTATAAAATGCTAAATTTCCTGTATCTGTTGCAAGAAACCATCTAAGGATTTCTTCCTTTAATTATTTTAATAAGTCGAAAGTAATAATAGCTCGTTAGATCACCGAAGTTAAACAATGTGGAACGTGAACGGCACTAGGATGGGTGACCGTCTGGTAAAAAACCCGAAAGTGACCCGCCCGGGGTGTTTTTCACGTATTGTTGGCAAAAGGTGGTACGGAACCCACCATAAACAGTAGGTCCCGCTGAAAAGGCGATAGTGAGAATGAAAAGAGGGGGGAAGGAGATTGATAAATGAATTTGAAACCCTGAGGGGACCAAGTATCATATTATGTACATACATACAAGTCGAAAGTAATACATATTTCTCCTTAATTCTTCGAAATCATTAATGCATGAAATCCGCTGGCTAGCGATGAGTATCAAACGGAGAAAACTGTAGAGACTTTCGCAAAATGGACGAGAGGAGAATCTTAAAGCATTCGTGCCTCGCGGTAAGTGGCAGGCACGTGATACAGAGCAGTTTCGGAGCGTATCGATTACTCGCTTCCGGTTAATTACGACGGCGCGAGCGTCCAGATTGAAATTCAGCTGGGCCTCGTTGGGCTGATGGCCAATAAACGGGGACCGTGAAATTCCGCTAGATAAATCACCTCGTCGGCTGTCGAATCGCGACAAGTTCGACTAGGAACTACCGGAAGTTGTCGAGCCACGCTCCTCGATGTCGGCGACGGGACGGGACGAGAGGAGGCTCGACGCGTTCCATCGCAAAAGGGAAACGGATTCAGCTGTGGCTCGCGGGGACACTCGATGAAACCGCGGTGGACGGAGGTGGTTTACGGTGGTGAAAGAGAACTAAAAGCATGGAGAAGGAGGTGGTGGAGGAGGAAGAGGCGGAGGAAGGGTGAGAGGATCGCAGGGGAACGGGAGGAGACGGAAGAGGAGGTGAACGTTGAGAAACCGAGGCGTAATCCGAGGCGTAGATGCATCGATAGCGGCCAACAGCCAGCGAACCCGACTACCACCGACTTCCAGGAGCGTTCTCCGACGAGAGCACGCACACTGCTCGCCTAACAGTCTGTCTATGCGCCGACGAAACTCGAAAAACATCACCCTTTTCTCTGTCGTCACCTTTATCGCTCATTCGCTGGATCGTTCAATTTTGGAGGCACGCATGCTGCATCATTTGTTGTATAAATTGACAAAAATTCTAGATAATCGAGGTTCTGTATCCGAGGATAATCATTCTCTTCGTAGCCTGAATGTCCTACCTTCGCACCTACACGTGTACCCTATATGTACTTTGGATGCATAACTAGGATGCATAACGTGGGTGTTTTGTACGAGTCACTTTAAACCACTTGCGGTTCTGTGTATTCCTTCGTTGCGAATTCATGTATATATTCATGTATTTTATTCATGTATATCTCGTTGACTTATGAAGAAAATAGCATTTGTTATACAGTAGTGGCCAGTCTTCGGCAGCACCCAGCGTATCCAGGGTTGACGAGTCGTTGCGTATTTTTCGTAGCGGAATAGTTTGATCGAAGACAGCAAAAGTAGAGGATTCCAGCGCAGAAAGCGTTCTACGGTGCGGATTCCAAGCAGCGTCTCCGCCTCCGCGTTCCCGAGGCTCGCTCTCTCGGTCCAGGCGAGTAGGAGAGCGTGCGAGTACGTTGATCGAAAAATCCGGACAAGTCTCGGACGCGTCCGGGGCGATTAGTTTCTACTTTCACGCGCCGCTGGGCGAGGCTCGTCTCTGTTGGTCAAGGTTGCGTGGCGAAAATTCGATCGTTCGATCGTTCCACGTTCCGTCGCGACACGCCTTTCGGCTAATTAAAAGGCGAGCCGGGATAGATTACTGGGCGCAGATACACGAGGACTGCGAGAGCCGAGTATCTTCTTGCCTCCGTGTTCGCCGTTAGCCGACTTCTCCGCTACGATCATAAATAATAGCGGTGTAATGGGCGGATTGCGTTTCGACTCGGCCGCGACCTGGCTCGCGCGGACCCAGCAACGATTCTCGCCGATTCGTGGAAGACTATCATGGTGTACCATTCACCGAGATCGGTCCGTGATAACGCGGAATGATAACGGCGAAGTGGATAGGCGGGGTCGCGATGAGAACCACTGGCCTCTCGGGGAGCGGACTCTCGGAGCACTTTATCTCCGGGGCTCAGGATGTGGGTCGCGACTGCCGCCCGCCACGCGAGCACACCGCAAACACCAACACCAGCTTAGGGCTCGTCCACACCTGGCTGCACGTGCGGTCTGCACGGCAAATGGATCGGAGAGCTACGGTTCTTGAATGTCGCGAGCGAGCGAGCTAGACAGCGAAAGAGCAAGCTAGCTAGCTAGTGAGTAAGTAAGGGGCCGAGACTCTCGTTCTCCTCCTCCTCTTCTTCTTCTTCTTCTTCTTCTTCTTCTTCGCCTCACGCTTCCTCCCTCTCTGCCCCCTTTCTCTCTGATGACCGACTATACGACCCTCCTTTTTGCTCCCGGTGCTCTCCAGCTTCTTCCTGTTCCTCCTCCTTCTCTTCTTCTTTTTCTTCTCGTTTTATTTGTTATTCTGATTATATTCATCACGGGTATGGGTCTGTTAGCCGTCCGTTCCGGATGATCACGATTATCGCGAACAGATGTTTCTTCTTTGCTGCTTCTTCAAATTTAATTTAATTTGACCTGATTCGTACTAATAGGAGTCAGTACAGTACATGTACTGTAGTCTTTTTTGCTGCAGGTAGTAAAGTCTTCGGGTAGAATTCGTTCTCAGCAGGCAGAGGTGAGAATTGAACTTGTCGGATGGATCATTTTCACGTCGGATTTTTGTGCATCTAGATCGGTTGCGCAGCTCGGCAACTTTTCACTTTCCATCCTCCGAACGAGGCTACCGGTTGATCCAGAGACTACGGCACGTTCGCGGAAAATACTACTGCACTTCCTTCGTTGGACCGTTCGCGGAACGATTCGCAGCCACTTCCGATTGCGTTTCGATCGCTATACCCGCGAGTCGCATTTCATACGGATTCCTTTAGCTGCCACGGCACTCCATTTAGCTGGCACCTAGCAATTGAAATATTTCAACGATCTCGGCCGTAATTTCGTGTCTGCGCTGGTATCCAACACTACTGTCCTAGAATGAAGTGGCACAATAATTACGGATAATATCGGCGGAGCCCGAAAACGCTTCTGAGGACGTAGCAAATTGCTGATTACGACAGAGCTTGCCAAAAAGATTTCTTACCTTGAGGATGATTAAAGTCGAAACATTTAAATCAGTGTAAAATCAATGATTTTTAACAATGAAATTGAGTGACTACTATGCGTATTAACCCTTTGCACTCGAAGGTATTTTATCACGAACGTTAACCATTTCTTCCAACCTAGAATAATTCCATTCTATATGATTTTTCTCATTTTATGGATATGAAATTTCTATAACACCTCGTACAATATTGAAACATTTAGTAATTGCTTAGATTCCAACATATTTAATAATGTAAAGAATAGTTTGAATAATGGTATAGAAATTTTTAGTGGTGACTCTGAATCACCACTCGAGTGCTAAGGGGTTTTTTTTATTAAGCATTTCAGATCTCAATTGAGATCTATATCTGCTGTACAAATGTAAGTTACAGTAAATACATATTCATACATACATAGACAATATTAAATCTAATTAAATTCGTGCTTTACAATTCTTTAGGAAATGAACTATAAGAAGACAAGCTTTAATGTTGGGTCGGGCATCTAACATTTTTAAGCAAAAGGGTAGCTACAATTTAATTTTACACAGTTGGTGAGTTAGCTTGAGTGCTAAGGGTTACTTGTATTTTATAAATTAATGCCATAGGTGTAGCATTACGAACAATCGGAAGATCATATTTTGACAAATTGCTAAATAAAGCCGTGAATGGTCCCAGTCATCCTCAATTCTATAAATGCGAAGAAAGTCTAAGGGTTAACACTTTAACGACCGCTCACACATGTGTGTGATAGCCGTAACAACCGTTTTATGTGTAAGACATGTAAAATACCATTACATGTAGGTGATTGCTTTAATAATTATCATGCAAAGGAAAAATATTCAATAAAGTTCTTTATTAATAATAATTCAATAAAGTTCTTTAAAATTAATTCTTCAAAAATACTGCCGGCCCCTGGCGACGTTTGACTGCGTAGACGGGCGGTCATTAAAGTGTTAATATAAATATTTTCTTCGCTAAATATACCAATATTTGCACCAATGAACATTCGAATGGTCCATTCAAGCTTGACCATTATTGAACGTTATTGGCAGGTACAGTAGTGAGATTCGAAGTTGCTCGTAAAATACAGTATCGCATCCCCGCGAAAGACTATCATCCGTCTAGGATTTCCGAATGTCGTTCAGCGGAGCGCGCGCAGAAGAGAAAGACAGATCTCTTGCGGAAAACTGGTCGACCTCGTGGCCATCGATCCGATCGAACTTTCAGATCGGAAACTCTCGGTTTCGTCGGTGGAATCGCGATCGGTTTCGCGAGGCGTCGTCGCTGTTGAGAGTCCTCTCTCTAATCCGCGAGGCGGTCGTCGCGCCGCCTCGCGCCCGTCTCGCGCCGATTGAAAATAAATGATCGAAACCGGAGAGTATCGAGGGACTTTTTGCTGCTTGTCGGCAGCTTCACTTTCAATATTACTTTCGAGGCCGGCGACGTATCCAGTATCACTCGATCCTTCCACGGTCAGACGAGAGAGTCTCTTCGCTTTCATCGTGCTGGACCGTCCGAGCCGAAGAAGAAACTAGATCGACCGGACGATCTCCACTTTTACAAGACCGACGCGCATATCTCCGACGATGAACGATGATCCCGGGAAATCCCATATGCGAATTTCCCCTGGTTGCCGTTGGAGAGATCACTGAGATTGTTACAGATTTCGAATTTAACCCTTTGCACTCGGAGCTATTTTAACTGGAGAACCTAATACTTCTTCCAACGTAGAATATTTTCATACGCATACAGTAATTTTATAGCTAATAACACCTCCTTCCACTACAACAATATTTTTAATAATCGCATAGCAATGTTTCAGAGTCGTCATTCATGCATATTAACCCTTTGCACTCGGAGCTATTTTAACTGGAAAATTAAACATTTCTTCCGATCTAGAATATTTCCATATCTTATGATTTTTATATCTAGACTTGATTTCTTGTCGGCGCACAGGTTCGATCATATGTTACAACAAACTATATTTTTATAATAAAATGCTTATGATTTTTGCAATTTTATGGATATGAAATTGGTACATTACCTTATACAGTACCTAAATGTTTAGTAATTGATTAGATACCGACATATTTAATAATTTAAACAATATTTTGAAGAATGGTACAGCAATTTTTAGTGGTGCCTCAGAGGGGACAGCCGACTGCAAAGGGTTAAAAACTGTATTTCCTCTAGCATTCACTTCCTGCAATCAACATAGGAAATTTAGAAGTCTACCCCTTCATGAAAGGAAACCTCGATGTAAACAATCCTCGCTAAAATCCGGTAACATCGGACATTGTCCCGTGAAAAGAATTTTTACAATCACCGTGTTCGATCGGCAAAGGAATCGGCGTGTCAGGCGATTCCGTGACCAAGCGACGCGACAGGAGACTATCGAGCGTTATCACGGCTACTATAATAGGTAGCTTCGTATCGGCTCCGTTGCTAACTAGCTTACGTAAACGGTCCGGGTGGCCGATAACGTCGTTCTAGTCGACGTCTTCGAGATCGATCCGGCCCCCTCGATCCGGGCCCCCCGTCGGAAACGGTCCCCTCAGGAGAAAGAGAGCGCTCGTTGGCAGGAGGCGACAGGATAGAGTCGAACGGGGCTATGAGGGGCGGGAGGGGGAGGGAAGGAGCGCGTAATGACATTTAAGTGGGCACTATTGCGACGTTATCTACGCCGAGGCGGTAAGAGTAAGCTTCTCTCTTTCGCCGGGCTCTGAAACGGCGGAGAGCCAA
Source organism: Lasioglossum morio (assembly GCA_916610235.2). Classification (NCBI taxonomy): domain Eukaryota; kingdom Metazoa; phylum Arthropoda; class Insecta; order Hymenoptera; family Halictidae; genus Lasioglossum; species Lasioglossum morio. The sequence continues at coordinate 5,005,929 of OU744323.1, forward strand.
GCGAACGGGGAGTCTATTCCGCAGCGAGCGGGTAAAAAACGGCACACGCCTCGCGGTGGCACGAACGCCGTGTATATTTTCCGTGCTGAGCAGTGCGGAGCGGTGCGGAGCCGTGCAGAGTGGTGCGGAGCGGTGCAGAGCGGAGACCGCGTGCGAGCGAGCCTTGTCGAGGCTTTCTCTGGACCACCCCGCCCACAATCTGTATAACGTATAACGTATAACGTATACCGTACACCGTGTCCCGTATCCACCCGGCCGTGTACACGCGTCGATAGAGATGGGGTCGAGCCGATCTCCGACTACAAACTAAACCTCTAGACTCCTATACGACGTCATCCGAAATCACGATCTTCGAAGTTGAAGAGATTCGTTGAAATTGTACGTTGTGTCTGTTACCTCTGATTTATGAATTAGTTCCAGTAACTCTGTGATGACAACGCTGTTCTTCAGCTAACAGCGCGTCGAAGGAGAGTGGACTCCTGCCAAAAGTCAAGATTTATTAACCCTTCACTGCATGATTTTTTTAATTGGGATGAAAAAAATTGAAGGAAGGTCAGTTTTTGTATTTTATATTTAAGGGAAAAATATTTAAAGATATTATATTTTCAGAGAAATGAACATAAATGAACATAGTAAGAAAACACATTCTTAGTTTACAATTATACGCTATACAGCGAAGGGTTGACACTTGGAACAAGGGCGGTTTTGGTGATTGTAGACGTGGCATCCAAGATTACGTTGAAATTCTTTACCAGAAGCTGAATAATTAGACACTAAAAATACTGGGTCAAAACACGGGCTTCCCCTTAATTATATTGTAACGTATTTTTAGTTTACTCTACTCTTATCGTAGAAATTAACGCTAAACCTACCAAACCCTAAAAGCGATAAAAATATTTATTCTCACAAAAATAGCAAGACTATTTATTTCAATTTTGTGCAATTTTAATCACAACATGTGCTTGGATAAAGAAATTTGTTGAATCAATTTCCGTGTAAGCAACTTCATAATTCCAACAATTGTAAAATGAGAAATATAGAACAGGTTATTTGGACTGACAGTTGAAGAAAATCATTTCGGTGCCCGCTCGCTCCCATCTCTAACGATCATCGATCTCGGGCTCTCGATCCTCGATCGCGAGCTCTCGATACTCAATCCTCGTGTCCACTCGCCGTTAGAGTACCGGATAGTGCCTGCCGATGGACAATTAAATGGACCGGCTCTCCGCGTTGTCCTGCCGCTGACATTTCGGTCCTTGTCAAATTATATCTTCAGACTATAGTATGATACCGGAAATTCTAGAAATCCGGATTTTTCGCCTCGATGGACCGGTCGAACGAACGCTGGACAACCTATTGCGAACGATAAGGTTTTGCGAAACGTTCGCGAACCACTTTGCAAGAATTTGCTCCGGTCTTCGCGAAGGTTTCGTAAATTTTTCGTTTGATGGACGCGGTGCCAATTTTGTAGCCTCCGAGGAATGTCTAGGCGTTCGGCTCGCGTTAGGAATACCGAAGATGGAAACCATGCTCCCGTTTCCTGTATATAGAAATTCGAAGCGCGTCTGGATCGTGTGTTCAAGTCGAAAGCCGGTAGTTTCTTAGAGGATCTCGAAGATTTTCTAATGTCAAATACATTTTTGCTCTTTCCTGAAAATTCTCTGCACAAATTATTTGGATCCTCATTCCTCGAATCAATCAATTGGTGAAAATATCCATTTGTGTACGACTAATAATTCTGATTTATATATTATTTTGCTTGCTCGCAATTTTTTTTGCAATGAGAAAGATGATTGTTCTATACGGTGGGATCAGGAAGCCTCGTTGTAGGCCTCTCTAGAGCTAATGATTTCCTCGTTATCTCGATGGCCGGTCGTTTAAGAAGAATTACGCTTTTCTGCAGGGGACAGCCGAGCAGCATAATGAAAAGATGGCTGCCCACCGGCCATCGGGACTTTCGATCTTCACGAGCGTTGCGAAGCCGAACTAGGAGACCAAAACTAGATCACTTCGGGATGTGGTCACCTAGGCATCGGCTACGCTGGAACGGTAGTGATACGCTAGAAAGAGAGAAAGGAATCAGCCTTATTGGCGGCGTTCACACCGGTGACACGGAATTCCTCTGGTCTCTTCGTTGGAACCTGGAAAAATAATTTAAGGAGTCATGTACTTCTAGAACATCCTTAAATCCTTCGTGCAATTAATACAGAAAAGAGAAGCAAAGATTAATAGAAGCAAACTTGAAATACGATAAAAAAACGCTTGGAAGAGGAGTTCTCAATGAAAGAAGATGCTTGAACACAGGTGAGGTGGACTAGAAAAAATATCCACGGGCGATTAAGTGGCTCAGCTGGCGTCGATCGAGGATTTCGACGTTCTATAAATCTCCTCGGGTTAGCTCGAGAAATTGCTTTAACGGGATCCTCGAGAGTCCCATCTTCTCCAGGAGCCCCGACGGTTATTAAACCCGTTTGCGAGAGAGACAATCGGTGGAAAGGGTTGGAGGTTGACGGACACCACCGTTAACCAGAGCCGAAGTAGCTGCGGGCAAAACGAGGAAGACAGGGCTGGGCTGGGCCGGGCCGGGCAGGGAGCGAGCATGATCGAGTGAAAGTAACGCTCGGCCACGCGCCCTGCCCGCGCATAACGCGGCTTTCCTATCTCGCGAACGGTCCCGTGCACACGTGCACGCACGTGGACGCGAAACTGTTCTCCAGCTTCCAGGGAAAATCGATTCTTCGCCTGCGAACTCGGCCGACGCCTGATGAACCTCCACCTGGTGGTCTCTGGCTGGAGATTGTTCACTATTACGACCATTACGGACACAAATGTAGCTAGCAGAGAACGGTTATTCTGTCTAAAAATATTTACACTTTTTCTTAGTTCCTCAACTTATCTTTACCGTCGTTGTTTTATGAAGTACTATTTTATGAAATTGGTCTATGAAAATAGCATCTATCTTGTATCTTGTATCATGTATCTTGTATATTGTATCATGTATCTTGTATCTTGTATCTTGTATCTTGTATCTTGTATCTTCTATCTTCTATCTTCTATCTTCTATCTTCTATCTTCTATCTTCTATATTCTATATTCTATCTTCTTCTATCTTCTATCTTCTTGTATCTTCTATCTTCTTCCATCTTCTATCTTCTTCTATCTTCTATCTTCTTCTATCTTCTATCTTCTTGTATCTTCTATCTTCTTCCATCTTCTATCTTCTTCCATCTTCTATCTTCTTCTATCTTCTTCTATCTTCTATCTTCTTCTATATTCTATCTTCTTCTATCTTCTATCTTCTTCTATGTTCTATCTTCTTCTATGTTCTATCTTCTTCTATCTTCTATAAATGAAATGAATAAAATAATAATAAAAATGAAATGCTGTTCGTTGGTAAGCGCATCACTTGAGAACGGCTGGACCGATTTGGCTAATTCTTTTTAAAAAATGTTCGTAATAGTCCGAATAAGGTTTTTAGAAGAAAATTTTTGGAAGAAAAATTGGAAAAGTTGCACGGAAAAATGGAAAATTCTCATATACTCAGGTATCGACATATCTCGCGGTATGAGGAGCGTAGATTCGGTTACACGAATAGATAGGGCGAGGCAAGTAATGCAATGATGCGTTGTTTGTACCTCGTCCCCGTCCCCTATTTGATACCTAGTTTTTACCCCTCCAGGAGGGGACGCTAAGTAAGGGGAGTGCAGTTTCCCTATGTTCAAAAAATGTGAAACGTTGAGCGAAAATCGGTACAATTTTTCAATAGTGAATTCAGGGCAAAGGGGATACTAGTCTCAATTTTACTATAACTTTTGAACCATAAAAGATATCGCGATGTAATTTCCACTAAAATTCTTTAGAAACTTATTCCTATCTACTAATTATTATCGTAATAGATATATATTTTTTGTAATAATTTTATCATTAATTTCGTTAAATTTTGTCGTCTACAAATAAAATCTCTACCTCTATCCGAGACCACCTTGGCGATTGGAAATTTAATTATGTTAACAATCAATCGGGATTTGTTATTGCACGTGGACAAAGTCGCGGGTACAGTTAGTGTTCTATATGTATAAAACATTGAGTCTCTATGAAAAAGCTTGATAAAAGACAAAAGGTCTGTTCGTAAAAATTGATGATGAAGAAAGCAAATTAAAAAATTTGCCAGCTTCCTGATAGAGCGGACAATATGAGGGACTCTGACCCTATTCAAAGATGGCGAGAATTAAAAACACAGGGGATAGAAATGACGGTGGTTGGCTGGAAGGCGAGCAGCTCGCGGAAATCGGCGAGCTCCGATAAGGAAACGTATCGCGTGCGAGTATGCGTCCTGCTATCATAATGTAATTTCGCGATTATTGATAAGAGACACGGAGAGGCAATATTAGGGAGGCACGCAAACTGGTTTCGCGGGTTTCCTGGAGTTAAGACGGTTCCCGTGCATCACGTGGCCACGGAACTTTCATTCCGAAGCTGATTTCTAGCCGCGTCTCTCCGTTCGGCAACGATACGCGGTTAATTGGAGCGAACGGTTCCAATTTCCGTTCGCAGATACCGCATCGACGACCTTCGACCCTCCGAGTCCTCTATCGTTTAATCCCAGCATCCTAAGAACTGGAGTAGACGGACCTATGAAACTATTTTGAAATCGTTACCTGAGATTCGACGAGGATCCGATTTCAGGAATGTTAACTCTGAGTAAGTGATTCCGACGATTTTATGGTGGTATTGTCTACTTCGGATTTACTCGAGTCTTGCTCATTAATAGACTGAGGATCTTTATGCGAAATAAAAATTGTTTGAATCAATTACAAAGAAAGAGAGTTATATAAAAATTCATTTCTTCTGTTGTATATTAAAAATGCATAAAATCTACAGGCTGCTCAACGATTCTTTTTTTTGTAGATCAACGTTGATGTCCTTAGTAGACACAGCTAATAATTTTGAAGTGGTTGTTCGAAAATTCTGAGGCTTCTTGTGGAAGCTCTGTTTTTGAGAAGGAATAGCGGATCGGGAGGCGTAACCCGGTGGCGTGGTTCGATTTGACCGGATCCCATTAATTATCGGTCCACGAACTAATGGCTTCTTCGCCTCGAATCGATCGGGGCCATTAGGTGACCGGCTCATCGGGTTAATGGCCACGATCGCGGAGATATACGAACCATTAGGATCGCTGCTGCAACGTGTAATTAATAAGAAACAGTCGCTGGTCGGATTCCTATCGTGAAACGACAGCGCTAATAAATAGAAACATCGGTAATTACGGTCACGAGTCTTTATACGGTTTTCTGTTTTCACGAGTTGGTCCCGATACATTTACTTTCTGTAATATATCACGGATTTTTGTTGATTTTATACGGTAACATATCGTTACAGCGTAAAAGAACAGATAGAGAGAATTGCTATCGTGCTGGAGCGATAACTTCAACGTTTCTGAAGCGTCCGACAAGCAACACATCAAACATTATGTTTCTTTAGTAATTAGAACTAAACTTAACAAGGAATGATTTTTACCACGTAAAAAATTGATGAGCGAACGCAGGGGCGGACTATGATAAAACGAATCGGGCCAGCACCATAATTTGATCGTTTCCTTCTGTTCGTGGACGAGCACTGCCTCTCGCAACCGTTTAATTACGGATTATGTTCGTACAATTATGAAACACCGGTTAGAATTCTGCGTTGCCTCGCGCACACGATACCGAACGTGTCCAAACTAGAACTGTCCCGGTTGCGCAAAACTCGCGGAGATAACTACCGGAAAGCAACACATAATGGCCCGGTGCCGATGAAGCAATTACTATGGCTAATTTCGATCGAGCTTCCGGTGACTTCGATCCTCGTCGAGGGTAATCGGCATCGTACGCCGATCGTCTGGTCGTGCAACGAGCACGCGTATTGCGTAAACCGAGATATTGAAATTGAATAATGACGGCAAAAAATGAGTAATCTTCAATAGCTAGCTGGCTAATATCCTCGTCAAATGGCTTCCAGGATACCGCCTCTTTCGAACGCTACTTTCAAACGATCCTTGCGCAATTCGACTCGGGAGGATCGAATAATCCCAGAATCGATCCCGAATTTCGCCTGTCCAGATGTCAAGCATTTTTCAAATATGGCACTGACAATTTCTGACGGATATTCTGTGTAATCGAAGTACAGTAAAATCTTGATCTAAAGAAACAGGAACCTAACGATCTTCAAAAAAAGAATATAGCCTCCACCGTGTTGCCATCTTCAGCAAAATAGGCGTTCAAAATTCAATTTATCAATTTTTTACAATGATCGACGTACAATTAGTCCAGGATCCACCGACCATTTTTACAAGTTATTGCTATCAAGCTAATATTCCGTGAGTAGCTTCATTTTGATGAGACGCCCAACTTTTTCTCTTGTGGTAGCTCGATTGTGGTAGCTAACAGGGGTAGCCGGGATAAAATATGTCGATTTGACGATTCTCCAAAATTTATTACTAACTGGGTTTCTTTTGTTAAATCTCAAGATAATTATCGAAATTATTCGAAAAAATATTTGTCCTACAAAATGTATGGTTTGATCAACGAGACCCCTCCTTCCAACATGTATCGATAACAAGGTCATCAAAAATGATTACTAACCAGCTGATTTTTTTACTGTTGCTTAGTTAATATTTATATAATTTAACAGCCACACTGTCCTACAAAATGCGTGGTACGTTATCCCGGTCCTACACTCACAAATTGTTAATACCACAAAACCATTTTTCTTATTACTAACTGTACTACAAAAATATTACATAATAGGTTAGTATGTTCTCTGTCCAAATGAAAGAATGTTCTACAAGAAAACAGGTATGTATCACTAGTCCGACAAGAATTGTATAATTTTCGTTTTTCTATTTGTAACATAACATAATGTGAAAACATCTTTCTCGAAATTTAAATAACTTTATTTTCTAGTAAACTAAGTACAAAAATTTGTGTTTTTACATATAAAAAAAAATTAATCTTCATCAGATTCATCTGATAAATCTTCATCTTCTTCGCTACTAACATCATTCTCATCTTCATCTCCTTCATTTTCCTCATTCGTGATTTCTGACTCTGTAATAACATGAAAAAAATTAAATAAATTGCCGATTAAATAATCAATAAATAACAATAGTATTAATAACGATATGTAGAATTGATAGAACTCATCCATTTGACAAATGAGGGGCTCGTGAAGACAATTGAATCACGAGAAAATTGTGCAGAAATAAGTACGCGTGAAGGATATTACGAACCAGTAAAAATGCCTAACAATGTCTGACATGGTTTGTAGAAGCTGAAAGAAAGGTGCGAATCAGTCGGCAGCGAAATGATTGGATCGGCCGGGAAGTAACGCGAACCGGAAGTGTTCGGGTTCGCGGATCGGATTGCCAATTTGTACGGCAATTTCACGAGCGGCTTGTTTAGCGATCTCGCCCCCCTCGTGCGATCTCTAGCCAGCTCGGCGTCGTGTTTCCCCGCGATCCTCGGCTACCATAGCGCCGCGTGCCGACGCTCATTCTTCGAATCCTTCGGAAATACCGGAGCGTACCGACAAAATAGCGCGAGCCGTGCTAATCGGAGGCGTGGTGTGTAAATTTCATAATGCCGGATGGTGTGCATTCCCCTCGGCTTTTGCATGCGTTCGTCAAGCTCGCCGTCAGCTTTTTGCCGTTCGCCAGAGAACACCCATCTAGCCTAACTGGGTTACGAACGATCGTTGTCGTTCAGGTAGACTACTGTTTAGAATAATCGGTCTACAATAGCCTACTTGGTGGGGCCGATATATTATTAGAGACAATAGAATACATATTAAATACACGGTTCAACGTACACGAGTGGATAGAGTGTTTCATGTATTTATAACGAAAATGAATAGATCAAGTGCAGATGGGTAAAAACATTAACATCTAAATTCTACATTCTTATATCATTCGAATATCTACATTCTTCTCATTTAGGAATGGCAGAAGGGATACAGAGGAAGTTAGAGAAGATAGCTGAAGAGAAACGCACAGCAGGGTGAAAATAAAGAATTTTGTTTTGTAAGGGAATAAATATTTTGCAAGCTATTGTCACCCGGGTTACATATCGTCTCGGGGGCAGTACAGATATTTCGCCTTTCGGTGAGGGCTATTAGAGAATATAAATATTGTTGGTGGAGGGTGTGTGGCTTAGCATCTTTATTACAATAACATAAATAAATAAATATTGAACGCAAACGAGCGCACACACACGCACACGTCAGAAAATAAATATATTTAAAATGGCGGCGTAAGCCTTGTCCATGTGTTAAAATTAGATTCGTGGAACGGCCCGCAGCGTGCCAGAAAGATTTAAAACTTATGCACTAGAGGGAGATGACTAGATAAGAAATGATAGAGAGAAAACAGAGAGGAACAAAAAGAAAAAGAAAAAGTAGAGAGAAAGAATAGGAGAAGTACTACAAAGAAAAGAAATAAAAAGACTAAAGAAATATATATATATATATAAGACAATTGGCTGAGGATTTTCAATAATCAACCAGAATTTGTTTCTCTGTAAACCAAAGAAACGACAATTAAAGTTAATTAATTCATCCTCTTTCTATCAGCACTATTAACTTCCTCTCTATCAATTACTATTAGCTTCCTTTCTATCTATTCTGTCTAGATTTTGCACACGTGCTCTATCCTAGATCCCTATAGGTAGATTTTTCAGATTCCCTCTTTATCTACTCTACTGAGACGCGGTGTATTCAACTAAGGAAAGTACACTTTCCTTACATATATACACACACTCTTCTCATTTAAATGTATAATATATTCATCATTTCCAGAAATCTCTCTGAGTTTTACTTTGTGTCGCATCGGATGAGCGCGCGATCGAGGCACGCGCGACTCATCGCAAGTAGATAGATCCTGTAACTGTTCAGACACTGAACTCCGCGAAGCATATCCGATGCTCTTCAGTTTAGAAGTTCGTTCTTCCGCGACGATGCAAAAATTAGTCTTATTTGTATATCTTGTATGTCGATATATAAAATTGTATAAAAGATTGAACAGTATTAATCGAATAAAAACTGGAAAGAGTGGCAGCAGACTTGGAAATTGAGGTCGAGATTAGCTGACACGAGCCAGGGCAAGTATAGTCATCATGTAGCATAAGTTAGGGGTAGTATAACCCGAGATCGGTCCAGGTCCAGCGTAATCTAAGCACAGCTGGGATCGGTACGCCTTCTGGCATGACCTAGGACTAACATAACCAGGAAGTAGGAAGGCGTACGACGTTATCTGCGTATAACTTAGTCCTAGAGTCGCTTACGATTAACATATCCCGAGACTGGTATATTCTAGCCACGAATGAGGATACTGGAAAACCTGGCGTGACCCAGGATCGATGCGAGGATCGGTACTCGGTAATTCCAGGGGACCATTCGGTCAACCGATCCGACTGTATCAGCTAACTCATAATAATCAATATTTTACCCTCAGAGTACATTTTATTCATACATTTATGCTGGAACTGCAACAGAAGCTGTAAGAACAGCGATAAGAAATACTCCATAGTATCTTCCATTGACATGTTTATACGGCAACTGTAGAGTAATACACGTGCATTGTCGATAAGCTCACCAATTAATTATGAGAACGACGATAGTTGCAAAGAGCAAGTAACATTTGATTCTTGACGCTCGTATCGTTAGACATTTGATAAGCATTTCTCTGCTAATTGCTTTAATACAGACACTTCCATTACGGGACAGTAGAATTTAATTCTCTACACTTCGCTATCTGATCGTTTATCATAGTCTCGACGTAAAAGTAGCCTAACAAAAACGACGTGATATGTGTAAAATTTAAAACAGTGAAGATACTACACAAATTAATGACGATCATATATTATCGTTACTTGAATTTTTAGAGAATGGAAGATATCTTAATAATCGCATGATGACGATCTTCTCGTAAGCATTAAGATCAAATTTGAGACCCAACGATCACTTATCGGTGATTTGATGGGAGATGGCAGACAAAAGTAACGGTTTCAGGAGAAGAGAGAAAAGCCGACTGGAATGGCGGCACGTGCGCGAGATCGGATGCGGAGTTTCGTCGGGTTCGAAGTGATAGTGACGCGGAGCACGAGTCGCAGAACAGGATGCCGGGACTCTTAGCCAGCTCGAAATGAAAACGATTCGAAAAGGCGAGCGGCTGCAGTGGCGGAGCACCGCGCCGCCGTCCGATTTCGCCCCCGAGGCGACTGGCCCCGCTCTACACGCCCCTGCGTTGCGAAACCCTCATTGTCTATTTTCGAGTAGACAGACCGCCGGTAAACAGTTGCCTCATCGGTATTTATATCGGAGTGACCAATTGTGTTTCGCTTTCGACACGATCGTCGACATCCTTGAGGAAAATTGGGATCGCGATCGACAGAAGGCTCGTCCATTATTCCGCTCGCTTTGTTCGAACGGCCGCGATAAATAAAAGACACGATACCATACACGAAATTGAAGGGGGTTTAAATCAACGTTTCACTAGCGTCGCGTTTGTTCATGAATCATTAACTTTTCGGTTTAGCGATTCTTGTCGATACACAATTAACAGGCTTTTAATCTTTGAGAACGCATTGCGGTGGTAATTCCAGAGATAACGCCTTGAGACACAGATATGTCAGACTCAGATATCATACATTAGATAAAACATAGATAAAACAGACACTAGATGTGGGATTGGAGGTTTTCGCAAGTAAATCGTGTGTATGTGGCTTAGAACTATTTATTAAATACAACTATGCTAGAAATAATTAATCGACGCGACTACTCTACGCTGAGTTTCTTCGACCTTATTCTCTCGCTGCTCCAACCACACTGACTGCGTATTTTCCAAAAACAGTCCTTACTCCCTCGTCTTTATTCTCCCCCCCCCCTCTCTCTCTCTCTCTCTCCCTCACTCACTCGTTCACGCCCGTAAAACTAAACTGTCGATGGAGACAAACCAGGCACAGCCCTGCATATTGTCCCTCGCTCTACCTTGCTCAAGAGGCCCTACCATAAATAGAGACCACTTGGGTCCTATGGCGTGCACTCACAGTCCCACATAGATAAAACCTCAAAGAATAGCATGGTATTTTTTACAAATTTTTGGCGGAGTATTTCAACGCGAAATTTGCAAAAAATGGAGATCATCCATAACTAGGACTGATTGAAAGTTTTCGTGTATTTTGCAAATGGATGCGAATTGAACGATGCGATGACAGAAGGCCCCCCTAATTTCGTGCACGGTACAGCTACGCGAGGCCCGCATTCCTCCGCATACCGCGGAAGGGTTCGTAAAGTAGTCACGTCCGACGTCGATCAGCCCGCTTCGGCAAGTTTCTCCGGTTCGAAACGACCGATCTAGGATTTCAAGTAATGCCAACGTAGCGAGGGGAAAAATCGAGGGGCGTCGAACACATGGCGTCGAACGGGACGGAAGCCGTAAGTCGATCTTCTCGGCGATCCTATCGTCTTCCCACCCACGTGACGATTTGGAAGGTGGAACGGGAGAGGATTCCGTTCTTCCTCCACCACCTTCCTCCTTCGCCTCCTCTCCCGCTTCTCTATTACCAGCGGCAGACATTACGATCGGTGTCCGTAGCATCCGATACCGAACCGATCCAGACACTGGCCGCCTGCCTACACGATCTCGGTGCACTGCTGCACCTAGTGCAGAACGGTGGGCTGACCATTTTTTTTCCTCGACCACTCGAGATTATCGTCCGCTCGGCCACGCTCGGCTACGGTCCGGTCCCGGACAACTCGGTTCCTTCGTTTCTGAGTCACTGCTCCGCCCTCGGACAAGACACCGCTCGCGACAGAACCAGAATCCGTGAGGCAAAGAAGCGTTCCGGACCGTTACGCGCCCATATGGACGCCACGAACTCGGATAGAACGTGCGCCAAGTGTACACCAGTTTATTTGACCGATTAACCTGGCCACCGGCCGATTCCAACGATTTTCTATAACTTCGCGAGCAGGGAAGGACGCGGTTCTTTTTCTTTTTCTTTTTTTATTGAGCCACTGAAACCTATTGTAGGTTTATTTCGGCTTTAACGAAGATACACTAAGTAGTTTACAGTTTAATTACATTTACAATATGACTAACCACTAGAGATGCAGATCACAATCGTTTAAAAACTGAAAGTTAAATTCACAGGCTTTGACATTTGGTTCTGCAAAGAAGAGGTCCGCTTTTAGTGGTAAGAAAAACATAATTTTATGTAAATTATTTACAAGTTTAATTCTTTGGGAGTCATATATACAGCACTGCCATAATACATGATCCAAGTCCTCGGAGGCTGAGTTACACTTACAACTGGGATCATCGATAATATTTACACGATGAAGAGAGGCAGCTGGACGCGGTTCTTTTTTTTTATTATTAGAAAATCTCTTATGAGATTTATTTCAACATGGTACAAGATATAACACAAAAATTACATGAGGGCAGACATAAAGGCATACAGGTTAGTATTTTTCTTTTTGCAAATCTTTCACACACGCAGATCACAATCCTTCAGAAACGATACAATATAATGGCAAGCCCTGATGGTCTGGCCCCGCCAAAAACATGGAGACGTCCATGGGGCAACTGAAATCCCAACCCATAGAGTTTTTTCAAAAGCACTAATCTTTGAGCATCATATAATTTACATTGCCAGAGAACATGATTTAGGGTCTCATCTCCCTCATTGCAAGAGGACGCGGTTCTTCTTTGTCGTCTGCTGTGTTTTTCAAAAGAGCATTTTGGAAAACGCTGTAAGTCGAAACAGTTGACTACTGCACAATCAGACGGAGGGAGTACCTTGATTATCTGCGCTTAATTAATTCATTGAATGCAAAAGCAAAAAAAAAAAAAATTGCATAATGTTATGGTGGCTTACATAAAACAAACACAGCATGTCTTTTATAGAACTTTTATAGAATTCCTGAATATCCACTAATTAGCTGCTTCGACTTGCACCAGTTTTGCCTGAAATGACTCAATTGCAGGCAGCATCTGCCGCAGCCAAGACCTTGTGAGTCAGCGGTACGATGCGCAGGCGAGGAGAGCGTCTTCGCGACGCGTCGCGGCGATTTAATTAAGTCGTCGATTTGCCCGAGTCATCGTCGCGATCGCACGTGGGTTGAACAAAGCGACGTCGCTCAGGAACGCGGAAGGATGTCGAAAGATCGGCTCGTGGGAGGGCTGCGCGCTGCAAAATGAATCCGGGTTCGCGATCGTAGTGACCAATTTGCATGGTCGTGGATCCGCGGGTACGCGAGAATCGGATCTAAAGAGAAGAAGGAGAGGAATGAGAGAGAGGGGGAGAAGCCAGAGACAGAAAGGACGGATAAAGTCGTTCCATCAGTTCGTCCATGAATATTCTTGCATATTTATACGGACAGGCAATTTTCTGATACGGCGATCGCTTGCGAAACAATCAGAGGCGTGTCGCTGATAGGCCAGAATTTCGACACATTTCGTATTTGCGTCAAACCCGGGACGAGGGAGAACCGGTTCCACGGTTCGCATTATAATATGCACGCGAGATCCAGTCGATCCGTTGCCGCCACGATCGATCCGCCGATAGTAATTGCGTTCACGGTATCGTCAACGTTCGCGTAGTAGTTTTCTTGAGCATCTATGTAACGCGCTCTCTGTTTTCTTGTTCCTCGAATTTCCACGCAGCAATCTTCTAATCGAGTTAGTCGAACGACTGCTCCGTTTCCGGCCGGTTACAAATTGCTCCGCGGAGATCGAGATCCAGATCTCGCGCTTCCGATCGCTCGAAAGCGGTCCCGGTCCGCGAACCCAGCTTAGACTGACGTCACCACGCAGTTGAACGCTGACTGGAAAACTGGCCTGATGCAACTTTGTTACTTTCCCTTCTCCTGTACAGCGGATTTTTGGCGGGATCGTTCGGGCAGCGATCGTTACAGGATGATCAACGCATTGCAGTAGCGTTTTGAGAAGAGTCATCAAAGTTGAGAAAGTTGAATTCTTGAATTTTATCTTTTTAGTGTTTTACATCGCATGTTAGAAGGGAAGTATTCACGAAAACAAAAATTTTGTAGATTAATACTTTAATAATAGTTGTTGATGTACACCGACGATATGCACGAAACAATACACACGGACAGCACTAACATATTAAGGTCTTCTAGGTCTACCTGTATTTTATTGCAGACCTTTCCCTTGTTATAAAAGGACCCGCTGGAGACCAAGGGTTCGTTACTCCTAGATCAGCTACAGTACAACGCGCATCACGTTCATTCACTCATTTGTACATTTAGTCTAATAAAGTGTATATATTTCACAAAGGATCTATACCTCACTTTCAAATAACCAACAATAGTTTTTCTGTATTCCATTCGAGATTCTCCGTGAAGTTTCGAAACCATGATTCTCAAAATTAGGTGTTTCGACACCGGACGCGAATAATCGGTGTGTCCCCTGTCTCCTAAGTTCCTCCTAGTTTCCTACAGACTTTCTCGACGAGGGGACGACCGTTCGTCTAAGATTTTCCGCACTCGCAGGAAGGTCCCAGCGCGGCGGACTCTCGGCTCCTTTCGAAAGCAGGCGAGCCACGGGGCGACATTCTTTTCCATCGCTTCTGGAGCAAAGCGGGCCGCTTCTCTCGCTGGAAACGGCGTCTCCCATCGCGCTGGAATTTGCATTTAAACGCCTGGCTTACGTAACGACCGTGGCAAATGCGTTCGTTCAGGAAACGCTGATCCGCGAGAGAGCTGATCCGCGCTCGAACGCTTATAAAACTCGCGTGCCAAGCCGCTCTGTCGCGTTTTGTCGAAATGAACGATACTGAACGCTGTTGCCCTCGTCTTTAACCCTCTCAACATACATAGCACACTCTGAACGAGTCATTTTGCAAACGTGGACCGTTGATGTTATTTTTGTGAGCGAGATACATCTTGTTTTGAGTTCAGAAAAATTATGTTAGATTGTCCCCGTACTTCTTTTCACAAATTCAGAAGAGGAATTCAACCCTCCGTCTACACCTTTATTTTCATCGACTAATATTTTTTAAGGCATTCAAAATATCTCAAAGAATTCTGAAAAATAATATCAAGGGTGAAATTTCGCTTCAGACATAAACGACCCTGGTTCTTCACGTAGAATTGAAAATACTGCTGTATTATCCAACTCATTAAAATCATTAAGAAAATAAATGTCTTAATTATTTTGTCCATTGACTGTTTCAACGGACTCCTATTAGAATCATCGCAACTACACGAGTCCTTACGGAAAACATTGGCTGACACGCAACATTCGATCTCCAGAATTAAAGTGGTGGGCAACTACCGAAAATTACTGGGGCAATTAGCCGTTCAATTTCGGTCCCGCGACAGGCACCGGCCACTGAAATTATGGGACATAACTCAGGAGGAACGTCCGTGGCGGCGGCGGCGGCGGCGGCGGCTGCTCGAAAATTAATTAAAACATTACACGTCGTCCGCAGAGGCCATTAAGCGAACAAATTGGTGGAATTACGATTGGACGAGCGAGCGATCGCCACGTTTCACGCAAGGACAAGCGAAACCTTCGACTTGAGGCGCTGTTCTGTGTGTATTATATCGGCGGCCCGTTTCTGTTCCACCTGGAGAGAAGGTGGATCACCTGGAAATTTTCGCCCAGCTCGATTTCCCGCCAGTGACGTGTACGCAAGGCCGCGGATTAGCATATAGACGGACCACCCATGCTACGACCCTGCGCGCAACCAACGGACCCGCTCTTCAGCCTCATAATAAGCGGCCGCTCATGTCGGATCCTCCGCGTACAAGTACCGCCCGTGTACCCATCCGTATATCTCGATTTATATCGTTATCGATCCTTTATTGGCGTCGATATATATTCCTCGGGCTCGATCCTTACATCGATCCTGTGCCGTCTCCTTTTTCCCCTCTTCCTCCTTCTCTTCTTCTTCTTCCGAGAAGGAGAAGGTACCTTCAGGCGCGTAGGAGTCCCATGTCTTTGGACCTTGGTTGAATCTTAGGCTCGTGCACGGTGCCGTTATCGACGAGCTTGATAACAGGTCGTCGTGATTGGTGCTATTGCCGCGGTGGTGGCTGACTTTATTTTATCAATCATTTTTATTTATTGTCACCAACCTCGAGGGGTGCAGTGATTTTTGATCGTGTCTGTTGGGTAGCAGTACATTTATACACACATATATACATACATATGTGTGTGTGTGTGTATAAATGTACTATATATATACTGTATTATACATACATGTATTAAGATACTGACATACAGGTTCAAGTATGCGAAATCGCAAGACTGCATGTCTTTTAATTACTAGAAGCTTTGCATTGTATTGAATAAACTATAAGACTGAAGAGACGTAACTATGATTGTTTTTCAGTGTTACACAAATTTTTGTGTAATTCTAATGTCACGTATTTCAAGGTTTTCCTACATTTCTGAAAAATACTCTCGTTTCTTCCAAGAGAGGATGGGAATATTATAATATCTGTATTTTTACAAGAAACCTATTCTGTTTCGTAATCTTCATACTCTGTATTGTATGTAGTGTATTTCTGTTTTGTACTTATGTTGTAATAAATCTTATATGAGATTTTCTATAATAAAAAAAAAGAGAGGATGGGAATGTGAGAGGCATGAACGAAAACGGAAGTCCACACAAAAGATGTAAAAAGATGTAAATAGCAAATAGCGTAAACATAAAATATTGTATATAGGTTAAAAAATAAGACTGTTGTAAACATTGTTTGTCTCTCTCTCTATATATATATAGTAGGTTAAGGTAGTGGTAAGTTAGATAATAAGTTAAAGATAAGGCTAGAGTGTAAGAGCGAAGGGAGTGGAAAAGAAGAAAAATGTGAAAAAGGATTGTAACCCCGAGGGGAATCAATAAAGAGATATATATATTTATATATATATACTCTCGTTTCTTCCAGTTGGAGGAAGAATCCCGAGTAACGTCGAATTTCCCAGAGAGATGAACTGTAGTCGATTGGCAAACTGCAAGCCCTCCAACGGAAGAGGTTCGCGCAAGACAAGCCAGCTCGCAGAGGAGGGTAGGATTATTTATCGTTGTCGGCCTATCGACCCAGGTACAAGCCGATGTAGCTCGCTTATTAATTAACCCCGGCGATCAATTATTCGGAGTAATTATTCGCGGAAAGCACCGACGAGATGTTTCTTGCGAGGCGACAAGTGGTCGTACCGATTCTCGTACACGCGGTGGCGGGTCGTTAAAGCGTATCGACGTATCGATACGCGAGGGCTTAATAAACGACTGAAGAAACGGCGCTGGCTCGTGTTACGGAGCCCGTGTGCCACGCCGCTCGGAAACGAACACCGGCAAAAAGAACGCAGAACTTTTCAAGCTCGAAGATCGCTTGAACACCAACGACCGTGATACGAAGGACGTCGTTCTCCCTCCTTCGTTTCTCTCGTTGCACCGACGCACGCAAGAACCGCTCGAAAATCGTTCCCCTAACCGGCCGAACGACCCAAAGAAGTAGCCTTCGCTCCCCAGTTCGTTGATCACCGCGACTCCCGGCCATTCTTATCGTTTCATTTGCGTAACCGCATTTTTCTGCAAGACCGCGCTAGTTGCCCGCACACGTCAACCAACGTGGCTTCGTACGGTCCTGAAAATTATTCAACACGGAACAATCATCCCCGAAAAATTTCACATCACCGTTAGTGTTAAGGTGGTTTTAGAACCCACTGTAATAAAAAGTAGGTTCCGCGGAAATTATGCGATAGGAAGAGGGGGAGAAGTGGGAAATGGATTTGAAACCCTGAGGGGACGCATCCAACCGATTTTCGATGAAATGTCACAATGTATATTATAATTGACACAGAAATCCTCATCACCGTAACTTAACCAACAGTGTGATAATTATGTACCCAATTATTTGCAAAGCCCACCTGAGCGGACGACCTTCCGTGGTTTTAAATAATTGACCGGCCGACTGGGCCACTATTCAAGGGGAACAAGGGTCATTATTTTCGCCGTTGGTGGATCTTGATTTACGCTGTCGTTAACAACACGTTAAGGAGCTGCGACACCGCGGAGAAGCGTGAGAGGCTTAATTAAAAAGCGCCACACTTATCGATCACACAAGCATGATTTAGAGTACCTGCTGCAGAGTATCAATTTTCAAGGCGGACGTTAATGTCATTGGCGAATCGGCTCTTTGAAGATCGACGTCGATGCCGTTGATTATTTACGTCGCATTTTAATTCGACTTTTAAAAAATCTGTAACGTTTATATTTTACATAAAAGAATCTCCATAAGATTCTCCACAACATTTGCATCCCTTCTTCTGCATGTAATTCGTCTTACAAGTACAACCTCTAGTGCATCTTTTCGGACCGCATTACAATTTAGAACATTTTGAGCCTCAACAATACGTTAAATCTGAATCTCAATCTCAATAAAAAATCTGAAACCGGTCGCTCGACAGGATATTGAACATTGTTAATCCAAACTATGGTTCTCACTGAAGATTTGCTCCAACTCCTGTCGAGCATCCCCTTAGATTGTAGCAATGTTTTCTGAAATCTTGCACCAGTCAGCTGTTGATAAAACGGCATTCATTCACGGATTAACTGTTACCGAAGCAAAAAGGGAGGTCAGGAGAATCTCGAACAGAACGATCATCAGATCTGCAGAGGAAATCCTTCCGCTCGAGCGACCGTCCTTAGACCGGCGATTTCTAAAACCGCAAGAAGCGGTGGCGTCACTCAGGGCTGCCGGCTGGTGCAACTCCGAGTCCTTGCAACGAGTGAAAATCTCGATTCGCTGGAACCAGGAACGATCTCTTGTTTCTCTTCCGCGATCGCCGAGGCTCGTAAAACCCGATAATCGCCACGAAATCGCGCGCCGCTCTTCGGACTCCTGTCCCGAACTTCTAGAAAAAGATCGGTCTGTTTTACGGGCATCGCCGGGACGGACGCTAGGCAACGAGCGAGCAAGAGAAGGAGAGAAGGAGAGATAGTTTATCAAAATAGAAGGCAATCGAAGGCACGGAACATTAAGGGGACGAGAAACGAGCGCGAAACGAGCCGTTAATCCTTCAATCGTATCGCATCCGGTGGATTCCGCGAATGCCCTGCTACTTTTATTCACTTTCACCGCGCGCGACTTCTTCGCGGCCTCCCTTTCCTCGTTAATGAACACGTCCTAACGAAGCCCGTTAATTGAATCTGTGCGTCTCGAATGGCCGATCTCCTTCTCTCTTTCTCCACGGTAAGAAAAAAAAAGAAACTGGAACAGAATTTTATAGTTCGTTCCCCGAACGACAGTTAACGGCGAGCGTAACGGTCGCGGTAACGATTCCATTTGGAGGAGTCCGCGTGTTCCTCGGAAATGATTATGGTTCCCGAACGAAACGTAGCCGGAGCTGTGATCGTCGGTTTTGTGATCGTTAGCCGTTGACGACGGACGCTGTTATGTCACACGCAGGTTGCTGACGTTTATTAGAACACGTGAGGATCGTGCGTTCTGTCTTACGTGTGTCCACGAGGAACGAGTCTGCGGATCTGGTTCGAATCCAAGAGAAAAAGGAAGACGCTTTTTAGGTCAGGAACGCGACGCAGCCCTCGTACCTTCTTCCGTCGAGAACCATTCGGTGTGCGTGTCCTTCTGGCCAGCTCCTCTCCCTGTTAATCGAGCAGACAACCTCCAGAAACCTCGTGGGACTTTTGCGCATTTAGGGCACGTGTGTATTCGTAAAATCAGATGAGAATCTTTTCTATTCTATTTCTGATATTAACCCTTTGCACTCCGAGCTATTATATCTGGAAAATTAAACATTTCTTCCGATCTAGAATATTTCCATACCTTATGATTTTTAATAGAAATTGTGATTTCGGCGCACAGGTTCGATCCTATATTACTAATTTCCTAAGCAGTTAGTACAAATTTATAATTCAACGTTTCGGACTAGGTTAAGACCATCTTCAAGAATATAATTGCGTCTAAAAATGTTAATATGAGAATATATAATATCACGATGAAAAGCAGAAAGACAGAAGGAATATTACTGAATTGAAAAACATTTTTAACTGGTATTAACTTACTTGCTTAGTTACAAATTTACTTTGAATTTAGCACTTCAACAAACCACTTGTTGACCATGTGCCGGCGCATGATTTTTGCAATTTTATGAATATGAAATTGGTACATTACCTTATACAGTACCTAAATGTTTAGTAATTGATTAGATACCGATATATTTAATAATGTAAACAATATTTTGAAGAATGGTACAGCAATTTTTAGTGGTGCCTCAGAAGAGACAGCCGAGTGCTAAGGGTTAATCCAAGAAATTCATTTATACTTATTTTTTTATTTTAGCTGATTTTTCGCACTGACATATTCGAAATCGATAGTTGAGCGAAGTGAAATTAATGTAGAAGGCTCGGGAGGGTTTTTGCAAGGTACCTCGAGGAGAGGCGTGTGCGAATCCTGGCCGATCGAGGAAACGATCGATCGTTCCCAGGAGATGCTGCATAGGTTCAGAGTCTATCGTTGATCGATTGGTTCGGAAGGTAGCGAGAAATCGTATCGAATGGCCATCGCAACTCGGGCGTTTATACCGGCAACTGGTTTTTGCCGATGCAACCGAGTCGAGACGAGAAAGCCAGATGCACGCGGCTGTGTCCTCGCGGATGTCGGTTAGCAGTTTCCTGGGAGAGTTGCCGCGTATGCACGCTCGTCCTTGAAGCCGTTACACTCCCTGGCCCGTATCGCGGCTCCAGTCAATCGGACCTCGGCTATTCCGAGCTGTTCCACCCACAGACACGCCTCTGTTGTCTGCATCCTGATCTATCGTCCTGCTGGGACGATCTACAATCGATAGCAAACAAATCCAAAGCATCGACAACCTCCACCACCAATTTTTGAGCTTCGATAATCCGTAGACTTCGATTGCTGGACACCCGTAGAGATTCTCGTAGACTTTGCTGTGCTCTGACTTCATTTGAATTCTAATAATTTTTTATAAATTCTGAAAAAAAGAAACGCTTGGTATAATTACACTAAAATCGATTAAAATGTTTCACCTTACAAAAATGACAAGACTGTATTTAATTGGATTGTGTACAATTTTTATTACAGCATGTGCTGGAATAATGTAATTTATTGGAACATTTCCCATGGAAGTAGCTGTATAATTTTAATAGTTGTAAAATAAAATGTATATTATAAAATCGCTCATTGTACCTGCAGTGGTAGGTTTTGCGTTAAAGGTGCCTCGATCTCCTCGAGCATTTTTCAATTATGTTTAACTGTGAATAATGTCACAAAAAATATATTATCGTATTTGGAAGAGTCTACAGAAGTATTCTACGCAAGAGACATTCGTACA
Source organism: Lasioglossum morio (assembly GCA_916610235.2). Lineage (NCBI taxonomy): Eukaryota > Metazoa > Arthropoda > Insecta > Hymenoptera > Halictidae > Lasioglossum > Lasioglossum morio. Next base: position 5,027,308 of record OU744323.1, read on the forward strand.
GCTGCCACTGTGAACACAGAAAAAATTTTGAAAGTAGAGAATGTCCGACAAACACATTGTCCACGAACGTCAACAATCATTATTTTCCTGACTGGACGTCCTGTACTGCCAAACGGAGTCACAGGCATCCAAGCATAGTACGTTCCTGGGCTTCCGTCCAGCTGGGACACCTCGTTCGATCCGGAATCGATAATAACGATCGACGGAGGGTGCCGAGCAGCGGACACCGGTAGTACAGATACTTTAACGAGCGTCTCCGTTCTGCGTTCGATGGTGAAAGTAATAGAAAGCGAAATAATAGACCGGCCGATCCGGGCGGGGCAAAAGAATCGGTTAGACATCTCGTGCGCGGGATGTCCGCGCGTCGCGCATCGAAAAAATGATTGGACCGCGGCGAAATGATTAGTATCGGATCATTAGTGCGGCCGTGTACACGGATAATTGGGCAATAATACAGAAACGAGGATCACGAGCGGGACTCGCGGCTCCGCATATGGATGTATCACGATCGTAACGGGGATCGTAGCCTGCTCGGATAAAATCGGCGACGAGAAAGAGAGAGGGAACGATACGGCGAAACATCGAATTCCGTATCCCCTCGATTCAAGGGAAGGAATCCGTCGAACTCGATCAATTAACCAGCAATTTGTCCGTGGCTCGTTACCGATCGCAGGAAACCAATTCACGTGTCCGTGCAATGAAATTATGCAACCAACGCGATCCACCAGTGTGTGCTGTCAAGGTGAACGCATTCGCATTTTAAGGAAGCGGCAAAAATAATGCCCTTGCCAGCGAATTGTTTTTCGTTGGATTTCTAAAATCCTTGCATGGTATCCACCCTCCTTCTTGGTCCTAGTACCTCATCCCTCCCACATTTCCCTAGTCGATCCTCTAGTCTTTAGTCCCTCCCCTGGTCCAAGATCTTATTCCCTCTCCAAATATCTTCCCTTCCATAATTCCTTGGCCCTCCCTAGTATCCTCTCTTCGTAGTTCCTGCTTCCTCCTGAGTCCCTCCCCTAAATCCTCTCGTAGTCCCTGATCCCTCCCTAATTCCTAATCCCTCCCCTAGTACGTTCCTTTCCCTAATTTCTATTTCCTCCCTAGCCCCCTTTTTTTTAATAAAGAGTTGAGAAACTGGCCGCAGCCAGCGAAACACTCATCTCCGGGATTAAGTCCCATTACCTCCTAACAATCCAGCGATACGGATACGAGGGCCTTTTTTTTTATAGTGCGGAAATGCGTTACGCATACCCTGGCCCCCTGGGGGGGTCAGGGTTATGTGGGACTGTCCAGAGGACTCTCCGGCCAGCCTCTACCCAAAAACCGCACTCCCACGTAAGCTATTGTAAGGGGGGGGGGGGGCAGGATCTCCGAGAACTCAACTGGCCAAAAATTTGGTAAGTGCCGCCAAAGAGCGACAGTGCCTTACCAGTTTATGTGTGTTCCATCCTTGTCTAGGGGAGTGCTAAACATCTCTCTTTTCATATTACACGGATACGAGGGCCTACTTTTCGTATTTCTACTCGTATCAAGTTGACGCATCAACGCTGGATCAAAAACCGGCGCTAAGGCCATATTCATTTCCAATAGTTTATCTCTCATTTAAAGATCAATCAATATAATTATATCCGAATAACTAATGTATAGGATTAACCAAGTCTAGGATTAGGTTATAACACAATTAATCCCTAGCCCCTAACCCCTTCCTCTAACATCTCCCCTAGTCCGCATTAGTCGAATAAAGAACTGAATGTTCAGGTAATTCAGAATTCGTTACCGATCCATAATTCTCGGTGCCATCAACGGTGGTCGTTGACAGCAGAAAGAGAAAGATAGGAGAGAGGAGGATCATCGAGGAAAGAATGGGAATATAAATTTCATTTCCGCGGGATCAGATTCGAATCGGTGCCGCGCGTAGATAAGCCGATACGCGCATAGATTTCGAACCGTTCCGCAGGAGAGAGAGATCCCGCGAATTCTTGGATCGCGGCCGATCGATATATGGGTGTGACGACGTTGCACATCGGCCCTGTTATCCTTTCCTTCCTCGTGTGTAAGATCTGATTTCCTTACAATGTATAGTGCGGATCGTGTTACACAGTGCCGTACCTACCTACCACGGCGCACATTCGTTATGGTTTATGTAAATTGGCGAGCACATAGGTGACTCGCGCGTTAAACCGCGGACTCGTTACTCCCTGGCGAAACCCGCGCCGATTTACGGTGTCATCGATTCCGCTTGCCGGCCGTAAATCAAACGGGGCCCGATACCTCCACAATGGAAACGGTATTGTCGCGCCACACTACAGGGATAAGATTCTAAAAGATCCTGGGCCCGAAGCCTAACTACACTAACGCGTTTAGTTGAACGCATTTGGTCTTGGGAATACGTATGATAAATAAATAGAAAGTTCGCCAGTCGTTGCAGAATATAGCAAGGCACAAACGAGGACTCAACTCGTTCCTTCGTTTAACTAATTAAGCTTCGTTCGCTGTTTGTCTGACTGAGTTAACACTCGATCTACTTACTTAAAACTCCTTCGAAATTCGAAGATGAATAGCTAACTTCCCAACTACTTGACAAAGACACGTGCCTACATTTGGATCCAGAATCGTTCTATTTATATTCTAGTTTCCCTGCCATCAATTTAAATTATTATTCAACGAGTATTCATGTTTGTTCCAAGGAGAGTGTCGGTACTACTGTTAATATGTATGTGGAATATTACATAACTACTATTTCTGAGGATAAACATCTGTTTGACGTTACTGCTCGTGAATTGCAGATTCGATCTTCCATAAAATCATTGCACTTACACCGTCTGTTTATAAGCAATAAAACGTTCAGCATCGTTAACACCTGGCCAACCAGGGGTCTATTAAATATAGAACGATCGAGACTCGAGCCAGTAAAGTAGATCGAGATTAAGACACAGAAGAAAAAAAACATAGAAAACATGCCTGATATACAAGCTTCGCATAACCAACAACATCATCAAAATCCAGCTTCTTCGAAGAGGAATCCGAAGCAGATTTCAACAGGAGCCGGTTCTTGAAGTGCTCGCGTTCAGGAAAAGAAAGTGTCGTAAAACGAGCGTCGTCGGTGCGTCGACGGCGGATCGCGGAAAAATGAACGAGTCATTCGCATGTAATTAACTGCAGCCGAGTGCAACAATCGCTGGCGAGCGGATCAAAACAGGTCCAACGAACTGTTTTTTGGAAAATTACGACCAGCAGAGGTGTTTTACGAGCGGGGAAGATCGCTTTCATTTTGCCAGACGGTTTCACTTCGGACAGGCACGAGGAAATAGTTTAATACGCGCTCTCCGCGAAAATTATGAGCGAAGGCGTCTCGCCGTGTCTTTTGTTTTAGTATTCATTCCTGCATCAGTGGACTGAAAAGAGAAATGGCTAATGATATACAGGGTGGTCCACGCAACTTGCACACCTATAATAACTTCCAAAGTATGCGTTGAACAAAAAAGTTTTGTCTTTTTCGTCTTTATAAACGTTTATAAACGGATGTCACGTAAACATCCAGCTGTCCTGCGGAATTCTGTGATAAGGTTGAATTTCTAACTTGATATTACGCGAAGAAAATGTTCAGGAAATAAAGTGCAATTACTCGTTAATTATTAGGTTTAGGACTAACGAAGGTCAATACTTTCTTACTCAGCATTTAACATTCTTCCATATTTTGGTATAAAAAATATAGCATTCCATTTAAAAAAACAAAGTCGACCTTCAAATCTCCGACACGCTTCCACCTGTAAAAAAAATACATACACTACATAATGTATCCCTTCAGACCATGCAACTTCTGTATACAAAACTTTTTTGTGCAACGCATACTTTGGAAGTTATTATAGGTGTGCAAGTTACGTGGACCACCCTATATATGTTAACGTTTGGTAGAAATGCATAAAATTTTGGAGTTTATTAATCCCTTGCCTTACGATTCATTTTACGGTCTCAGTGATTAAAACTTTTTTGTAGTTCGTAATTTCTTTAAAAAAGTAGAAAATGTATATCTAATGTATGCCTATATGTGTTTTAATAACTGTACATTAACAAAAGCAAAATAGAACTTTATTTTGATTTGAAGAAAATTGATACATGTATATTTATTAGACTCTGCTAGAATCTTCATCACGTGTCTGACTCGATAGTGTAGGGGTTAATCAACACGTACTATTATTAAAAAATAATTTTATTGCAAGGGGTTAATAACGTTGATCGTCAACGCGACGGAAACATGACGGACCACGTCGGAATCGTATTTCCTAAGAGCTGGAAACAAGCGATCACCGTGGGGCACGGTGTCGCGAGCCGGTTACGATAATTAGAAGTACCTAATTGAACGGGGACAAGATTTGTGGTCTACGCAACGCCGTAATAACACGTCCTACCAGCTTGATTGAAGGGAATTGATAGAGTAATTGCTCGCGATCGGGATTTCGCAATCAATTTTGTCAGGAGAGCTCGAGTTCCAAACCGTTTCGCACAACATCCACACGGTTACAATGAAACCGATTCGACAAAAAAAAAACGGAAAAATTCCGTGCTCCAGAAAACACACGGTCGTGGAATCTGGTCCATTGGACAGATTAGAAAACTTTTGAGAGATCTGGGAGAAATGATAACGTTAATTGGTGTCAAGACACGGGCATATCTTCGGGACGATTATCATCGTTACGAGGTCAGAAAAGATTTCAGGGTCAGCCGTGAAACGCGGGAACGGAGCGTGGTCGCTTTTGATCTTCCATTTAGGTCTGGTTTTAAAATGACGTTGCGTTTCATGGACGAATATAATCTTCGCGTGCGCTTTCTCGTTGTCGGCGAATTTTCGAATTTGCATAAGAACGGGCGAGAAGTGCTTGAGAAGCTTCAAGAATTTAGTACATATTTACCGTATTTTTAGTTTGTTAACGTGCTTTGTCATCTGTGATGATTATCTCGATTCTTTACGAATATTAAACTCAGTAACATTGTACCAAATATACAAATTGTACAAAGAATTGCACAAAAAATAGAAGAAAGAACGAACAAATCTGCAATTGCAAATGTATCAATGTCTCTCAATAAAATAGGAATGAAATTTCGTTAAAAAAGTAATTATTCCTGGTGTTGTATAAATTCAGTATTTTTAATTAAAAAAAAATTTAATCCTCCATAACACGGTCCTGGAGAAGAGTGGACAGAAAAGTTGAATAATTTTTGTGTGCGTGGACAGAAAAGTTGAATAATTTTCGTGTGCGTGGCGGGTCGAGTTGCAGTTTCCGGCATGCATCCGAAAGTTCGAAGTGCAGTTTCGTGGCCAAGAATAAATCCGCGGTTGCATAAATCCTGGCACCTTCGTGCAGCGGGTTGCAACGGGCTGCAGCACACGTCGCTGAACTTCTCTGTTCGGCGGAGTGAAGCCGCGGTAAAAATCGTCGTTCTCGATCTCCTTCCTCGTTCTCGATCCTCGATCCTCTCTGTCGGCTGATCCCGAGAAGGACGGACAGAGAGATCGAGGAGAGTCGGTGTTCACCTACTCGCGAGGGTGTGTACCAAGGCGTGTGCAGCGCCCGTATAACGAAGAATTCGCTCTGCACGAGACAGCGATACCGGTGCAAGGAGGTATCTATCGCTTGTGCAATAGTGAACGTATAGCGGATGTCAAACCGCTGCGGAGCGGCGCGGTGCGGAGCGGATCGGCGTGGCACACCGAGCTGTACCAAGCTGCACCGCGAACTGCACCGGCACACGTATCGCACACCCCTGCACCGATACCAATACATTCGTGCACGTGCAGTAGGGTGGTCCTCAACATCTTCAGCGATCAATTTTTTTCTAAAAAGAATGCCACGATTTCCAGCTCACTGATTGGGCCTGTGAGATCCACGAATAGAACTTTTAGTATGTATGTATGTATGTATGTACTTTTAATGATTCCCCTTAGGGTTACATTCCTTACATATCTTTCTCCTTCCTTAACTTAACTTTCTTCCTTAACTAACATTCTTAACTTAACCTTAACTACTACCTTATATCTACCTTAACTTTACTTTTAACAATATACTTACACCTATACTTATTTCTAAGAAGCGAGAGAGAGAGTATATATATGTACAGAAGCTTATATCTACTTATAATTAACTTATGAAATAGAACTTTTAGTAATAGTAACGAATAGACATCAACATATTTAATAATGTGAATAATATTGTCTCTTCGAGATTCCTCGGTGAAATCTTGTTTGATCAGTTTTATAAGAAAAGCTTTACGAGAAAGATGTCAAAAGAAAAATGGATAGTTTTGCACTAGAGGATTAAGAATCCGATTAGTGTTTTCCTTCTGTTGTATTCGTTAGACAGTGTAGATATTTTAATCTTGTTTTAATTTAATTCAATTCGTGTTTCTCTGTTAATTTAAGGACGAATCGTAACCCTTATTTATGTTAAAACCGTATTATATTGCATCTAGTTGTGTGATTAATCGCGACGATTAATCGTCAGGATGGCCGAATTATAGGGTTGAAGTATGCAAGATGTATGTGTGTATGACTAAATACCTAATTTTAAATAACCTAAATTGATAAAAATAGAGAATCGAAAATAACAAAATTACAAAAAAGAAGGCAGACCGAAACGAACTATAATGTAATGTGTGATAATTTTCTAACAAAAAGAGAAATAAAGTGAACAGTGTATATTAGGAATTTTATTAGGTAGAGGAAAGACGATGTTACCTTGATGTGCTGTTTAAGGGAGCACTGCATTCTGCGTCGCTGACAACTCGCGAGCGTACGCGCCGCTTTCGTGAACTCGTGCTAATTTGCAAACAGGAAGCGGAAAGACCTACGCGACGTCCCGCTCGTCTCCTTGCGTTGCTCATTCCCATAGTAATTAGCTAGAACGACGGAAATCACGTCGAGCGCGTTTCACTCTAGGATCTCGTAAATTTTCTGTGTAGAATGGAGATCGGATCGATTAGGTGGGTGGTATGATCGATGTAGATCGCCACTCGGTGGTCCGTTAAATGGCTTTTTTAACATATAATGTCCATTCATACAGAAGATGTAAAATCAACTTTGATCGTATAGAACATCATCAATTGATAGTATTCAATTGCACACCTTTGCTTTTAATTGCAATTTCTCAAGTAATTTATACACCCTACACGTGAGTGGAGAATCATTTACAGGCGATTATTTCCTAATTCTTAATAGTCTATAAATCATAAGCGAGCATTTTACAACCCTCACACACTCCTCAGGAAAACCATGAAAGTCTAAAAAACAGTTTATAGTTTGTTTATAACTACGTCATTTAAAGAAATCTTACATTTTACGACACGAACAAAGTCAAATCTTCGGGTTTCTCTAAAATCCATCTCTAGAAACTCCAGACGTTAGAGATTCAGATAATCCCACGATGAGTCCCGATTCAATTGAAACGAATCGGCAGAAGCTGAGTACCGGGACGACTTCTTTGAACGATGAATCAAAATGGGCATGAGCCTAGCCATCCAGGGGTTAATGGTAATCGACAAGGTCCGATCGCAATCGCATCGGGACACGAACTGCGAAGGTGTAGCTTATGATAGGGATTATGACAGGCTTCGGTACTGTCAAGTCGATCGCAGAGTAGCTAAACCGGGGGACGCATGCGAACACCGAGAGTACCGTAGTACGCCTTTACTTACGAGAGTTCAGGTTACACGTGGCCGTGCGGAAACAACCCGAAGCAGTTATCCAGCCAGCAGACAACACGGCGAAATCTGTACTATTGCAAAATTGATCAGTGTTCGAGGCACTTGTTGTTCGCAGCTTACACCTCGTTTCATTATCCGCGGATCGCTAATTAACCGGCGACTTCGTGAGAACGATTCCGGAGAAAGAGGCTGTGTTTCGTAATACTCATTTCTTCGGCTAGCCTCGCTGCACCGTAGACAAGACCGCTGCGCGTGTCAATGGCGCCAAAGAAATTAATTCGCGCAATTAATTCGCGCCGGCAAAAATTACTCTCGAACAAATCAAATGTCCGTCGTTATTAGACTGCGGGAGTTTATACGAAATAAAAATTGTTGTCTACAAAACCCAAAGATAAATATAATGACTAACTTCTATATTTATGAAATTAAGGAAAAATACTTTAAGTTCAAGAAAACCACATTGAACAATAGCAGTATAGAATTTGTTTGGATTCCGTCCCATTCAGGCATTGTTGGTAATGATGAGGCTGACGCCTTAGCCAAGTCGGCAACATCAGAACAAGCTAACAAGAGTATAGTCATTCCCTTTTCTGATTTACGGGAATCTTTCAAACACAAATGTAGACAAAGCACTAGTGATTTCATAATGCAGCAGAGTCAGTTTAAGGGCAAGGAATACTTTCGGTATTATATTAGAGATGGAGTTACACCATGGTTCTCGGGTAGAGGTTTATCACGAGAATTTATTGTGACATTTAATCGTTGTAGAGCAAATCATTATCATCTTGCAGCATCTCTTTCACGAATAGATATAATAGATGATTCCAAATGTAACTGCGGCAATGAGGTTCAAGATCTTAACCATATCATTTGGCAATGTACCTTGTTGGAGTCTCAAAGAGTTGATCTCATGAAAGGGTTAAGGAGGCTTAAATTGTTTCCCCCTTTAAATGTTAGATCGTTGCTTAGTGAACCGAATATTGAGGCATGTTATTTTCTTTTCAAGTTTTTCAAGCAATGTAATTTAAAGATTTAAAGTTATGTTCCTTATATGTTATATACTTAATGTGTTCTACTGTACCTGCATTACTAATGTTTAAATGTAGGATGTATGGTGCTAATGTATAGCTTTATAACCCCCTATGGGGAGTTCTAACTAAGCTTTCAATAAAAAAAAAAAATAAATAAAAATTGTGTCTATCAACTGCATAAGAATGAATATATTTGTTTTATTTCGTAATGTACAGAATGAGATTTCTACAAAACTAAAACCCAAACGAAGTATACATAGTTATTGTACATTGAGTACAATAAGAAACGATCAGATTTCGAGAACGACGATACTTCACCGATCAAGATCACTCAGCTTCGATCGATCAACATCGGTAGATCGATCTCACGAATAGCTTTAAGTATGTTTACAATATCGGGCGCGTCCGTGAATATTGTGCTTCGAGCATGTTTACAAATATTACCTGCGATCACTCCCAGCCCGAGTCCTCATTGTTCGCAGGTCTGACTTGCAGTTTGGCATTGTCGATAGCCGCGCACGCACTCGACCCGGATTTAGGCGACTCGCATACTGGAGGACGCATAATGGATCTCCGGCTTCGACTCTTTTTCGTCGCAGTTGACTCAACTTCTAGCACATGGATCAACATAGTCCAACAATTGATGGAGGTTAGAGGACTGACTCGTTTATTCGTTATCATTCGTTTCATCTCCGGAGAGTACGATGAAGTTTCGCATTCCACACGAAACAAGCAAATAATTGAAGGAAAGTGCAGTTACCGATCCAAGAAGCTCCTGGACGGTTGCGAAACCGCGAGGGCCGCAGGTTTCTTGCATTAAGGAATCAATTAATTCACCGGTTGAAAAACAGTGTGCCGGGTTATCTCGGCAGTTGCAAAAGAAAGCCGTGGATCGCGGTGGAAGCGTGGAATTTCAGCGACGCGAATTCCAGCGTCGCGTCCAGCGCAAACAGGGAGAGAGGGAGAGAGAGAGAGAGTCGGTAATTTCGCCGTACGAAAAAACAATCGGCGATTTGCGTGTGTTGCGCCGATTGTAAATCGGTCTGGCGGAGGTGTTGCGAGTGCGTTGCGACACCCGAAAAAACGGGTGGCGTTCGTTAGGGCGAAATTCGGGCGTAAATCCCGGGAATGCAGCGAGCGTCGCGTTTTTCTGGCTAACGAGTGGCGGTTCTGGGTCCCCGAGGCCCCGAGGCCCGCGAAAACAGATCCCATCGACGGGTTGTATATCTTCCTACCGACAATACCGGGCCCCGTGTGCCCCCCGTTAGGCCCCCTTTTTGCGGCCAGCCACGAATTAAGGCGCGACCGCCTACCGTTCGATAATTTTCTTCTTTTTTCAACCTCGTAAACGATTTATTAATACAATGTTGGTGTATTACACAAAATTATAGTGGGAAACAGCGAAACAACAGAGAACAGTATGCATTTAGACGGTAAAGCATGTAATAGGATAATACTTTAGTACAATTATTCAGTATAAGTGCTGAAATTGCTGCTGTTAATGCCGGAGGCACTGGCCGGATCAAAATAGCTTATTTCTAATTTTTCCTTTAGGATTATTAAGATCGTGGATATATTACAAGTGCACAAATTACGGGTATGTTACACTAGAATTGTCGGGTGGATCGGAATCGTTTGTATTATTCTTCTTTGGCAATTGGAGAAATACTAATCTGGAAATGGAAACTTTAATATTATATAAATTGCTTCGTGTGTATGTGTGTGCTATAAGATGATAAATGTTAGATAAATGAATTACTTAATTACAGATAAATGATAGCGATCCCGTTCTGCTGTCTGCAGTTACGATAAATTGCATCATTAATTTCTGACTGGCTACCCATGATTATCGTTATAAGCTACACCTTTGACCTTAAAGTTTATTTGATTTCTTATTATTTCGCCCGTATGCAAGACGGTTCTTTTCTCGAATAGCTCGGCGATACTTCTGCGAAGGTTTAAGGTAGAAAGCGTCTCTGATAATTCGAGACGGGCCCCGGAATCGGCCCCTGAAAAACGCGAACGGTGCAACGGGCCCAGGGTCCCGCTATCAACGCGCAATTACCGGCAATCGTAAAGCGAAATTAAGGAAAACGACGACGCGGACGGTTCGCAGCTGCGCCGCGCGGGTTCCTCAATTACGTTAGGTCAGTATCGACCGTAATGATAAGGTTCGACCGGCTTTTTGGCTGTCGAGAATACGAAGAAAAGGACCCGGCTGCGGGTAAACAGATGCAAATGAAGCAATCGTGTGTACCGAAGCTGAAATTACTACGCCCGTGGAAAGCACGACGAAAGGTTGATCGAGTTGGATCCTCGAGCATTTCCACGAGACCAAGGTCCGATTATGCCCGTGGCAAGGCGATCGAAAAGCTAGCGCATGGCTGCCTTCCGAGCACAGTAGCTTGCTCCAACTTGCCCCTCATCTCATGATGAGATGAGATGAGATGAAAATCTCATATGAGATTTATTTCAACATAATAAAGAAAACATAATACATTGTTACAGAAAATAAAACTGTACATACATAGTAATATGTTAAAACATGAATATAATATACAGAAGAGATAAACCGCTTAAACCTTAAGGCCACAGCTTTTAAAAAATGACAACATACAGCGACAAGCCCTGATATTTGGTTTGGCTATTATCAGTGAAGCATCCATGGGAAGTTGAAAATTAAGTTGACGGATCTTTTCAATAAATTTTGATCTTTCCTCATTGTACAAATTACACTGCCATAATACGTGGTTCAAAGTCTCATTTCCCTCTCCACAACTACATTCTGGATCATCGATAAAGCCAATGCGAGCCAGAGAAGCAGCTAGGTGCCCCTAAGTTGCTCCACCTTGGTCCAGTTTGCACCAACTCGTTCTACCTAGCTCCTTTTTTATTTCTTCATTTTAAGCATCGAGTAGAGCTTCGATTTTTGTTTTCGCAAGTATCAAGAAGAATAATAATAAAGAGATTGCGGTATATGACAAGATGGAGGGAGAGGATCGCTCTTCATCTCGATCACAGGACAGGTCCGTTCAAAGGCCCTGAACGACATCCTCGTTTTTCCCCGGAGATCGTCGCCGAATTTTTTTTACTGCGTGTAAATATGCGATCCCAAGGTTACTCGGCCGATTAATTCTGGATCGAGGACAGCGTCGCGATCTCCGTAAGGAACGTGGATCGCAATAAAAAGCGTTGGCGACGCGAGGAGCCGATTAATTATTTCGAAGCGATCGTGCTTCGTTCGCAAGAAAGCGGCATGAATTGCTCCCGATAACGAGTAACTTTCAATTTATTCCAGAATCTGTTCTCGTCGCGTTAAAAGACGACTTTATACGCATCGCCTTTGTGTCAACAACGAAAGCAGAAAGACCTGTCCGTTAGACCTCCTCTCGCGAGGAGGGACGAAGATTGAGAATTCGCGTGGGCGTTCCTCTTCTCGACGCAAAACTATTTTTCACCCACGGCTGTTATTAATATTCATAACGTTCGCGGACACCGCCGGTGAATTGTTCCGTTTCCTGGTTGGTCAACCTGTTCTCGAGAGGCAAGTGTTCGCTGTTGAGAAACTGGGAAGATCGATCAACCGTTCGCAACTTTGATCGGCAGCCAGGAATTTGTTTATCTTCTTTTTAGCTCGAATGTTTGATTGTGTTCCATCGAATTAAACTGCGGATTTCTGAGATTGGATAATATACAATTATACTCAGTCTATTGACATTTCAACGAGGTTAACAATTGCGAATTTCAACTGTCGACGTATTTCTATTAACGCACCTATTTTATGCGATGCCAGTGAAACTTCTTTTGGACGATCATCCGGGACGATTAATGAGAAAGCATTGTCCACGCCCATCTTCTCCTTTCATCTTTTACATGGGCGTATAAAAAGAGACGAAGCTACGATACACACGTTTTTGCGAGTGCGGAGAGCAACGTCTCCCGCGCAGATTTAGCGAGTAGATAAACGAGGAATTAGCGTTCTCATTAATCAAATTGTCAGCGACGAAACGGGCGAGGTTGCGAAAGAAACCGCTCGGCGAGGGGTCAAGAAAAGATTTCCAGGATCTCGAGACTCTCGCCGACTTTCTACGGTGTATAGCCAGACACACCGCGCCTAACCGGAGTATTTAGTATAGCTCTGTCGATCTTGACGGACCTCCGACTACTTTATCAGAGATAAGTTGTCTCCGGTTCGGGCCAGCGCGGCGCGGCCGTGCGGTGTGCAGCGTCTAATGATTACCATAGGCGTGGTATCGAGTTCCCGGTTCGAACGCTGAAAGTAGAAAGTCCGCGAAGGTTGCAGGAGATCCTGGGGGTCCTGTTAATCCTTGCCCACGAATTGTCGCTCCAGTAAGAGGAAGCAATTCATCGACTTGTGTTCTCCGGCTACGTTCTCCTCCCACTTCGCGTAGGATTACTCGTTCGATTGCGCAACGAGACGCTGCGGCATCGATCGGACCGATCGATCGGATCGATCTCGGTTGGCCGGTCTCTCGATGGTTTAATTCATTCCCTGCCACTGATCGCCGGAAACATGAATAATTTCATTAACGCGCCGGCGACGATTAACGTTTCGACACGCGGCAACGCTCGCGGAATCGATCCACGTTACGAAAACCGGACGGTTTCGCATTGGTTCTGAGATAAGCGAGGAAAACGGGGCGGAACGCCTGCAAATTCCGCCACCGTGTTGCGAAACCGCGACCTTTGCACGCAACTTCGTTCTGTCGCCACCCGTAGCCCAAGAATTTCCGGTCCGCAAATTCTACCTTCAGAAAATCCGCCATTTTTTCGTTATCCTGCGAATTTACGATCTCTTCGGAAACTCCACCGACTTAATTATCCTTCAAATTTCTGGTCGCCGATGAAAAGTTAAATAACAGTTCAATAAACGTTGGTTACTTAACGCTGCGACTTTGCGGTAATATTTACATAATATTGCTCATTGCCTTTTGAATCTCTGCATATTTAATTGAAACCGACTTTCTAATCATCTCCACAATCGAATATGTATGATCAGACTGCGGATTTTATGCATTTATGGTAAAAACGAGTTGGCGCAATGTAAAACAGCGAAGCAATTAAAATAATCTAAGGACATCTATATATTATTTTCAATTTACTAAGCTCATTCAAGAAAAAACGAACTTTAATCTGTCTGTGTTTACAAACAACAGTTGTGTTTACATTGCAAAGTACTTCACGATTTTTGTGTGTCCGAATAGTTCCAAATACGTTAACTGTTTCGCATTCGATCTATCAATTTTTCTTACAAACGCATAATTGTTCTGCGGTGGCGGTGGTCCGAACGAAACGGCAACGTTAGATAAGAAAATCCTTTCCCCGCGATCAGCACGATCAAATGGAAACGCGGTTTGAACGAGCGATTACCTCGCGATGGAATCCGGAACAAAGGCCAGACCCCACCCGGCGCCGACACTATTTTTTTTCTGATGTGTGTGTTGCGGCGTTGCGTACGTTGTGCACGGATTTCTCAACGCAGGCCTCCACCGACAAAAGAAACGGGCCCCGCGTGTGTTGGCTGGGGGGAGGATCGATAAGCGCGATCGATTATGATCGGGAGCGCGCGTATTCTGCAAGAGAGAGCACACGCGCGCGTTCTCGCAAAACCCGCCAACATCGCGATATATGTGTACCTCTATGTGGCCCCAGTCTGTATATCGGTAATTGCATCGTGGCTTGTTGTCGACGCTTATCGCGGTTCTCTCCTTGGCATAAGCGCACGTACGAGGGCGTTGCAGGTTTTCTCGAAAGGAACGGTCGTCCAGTCCTAGCTGCAGGACCAGGCGTTCGCCTAGAAAAAGGATCTGAGCCGGCGATCGGTGAGCGTTGCATAGAAATAACGGAGAAAACCGCGTTGCGCAACCGTCGATCGCTCCGAAACGATTTTCGAGCCTGCGATCTTGATCCGACATTCAAGGGAACATCGTTCTGAGACCATCACCGGTCTTCAGATTTTTTGCGTTATTAAAAAAGACGTCTCAACACTCGTTGTCTTAGATCAGACTATTAACCCCTGGACTGCTTCATTCATCAATTTTTTTTTAAGCGTATTTGTAGAGTTACTTCTTGTAGACACGCTAATGTTCTTATCGTTCTTAATGCTGCAGTGGTTTATTTAATTAATTTGTCAGTGACTAAGTATATGACGATTGTGATTTTGAACTTATATAAGAATAGGAAGAAGCTGTCTAAATTTTCTCCCTCACGACCGTTATAGAAAGTGTTGACAGCATTCACAGTTATCAGTTCTTTCGCACGAAATTAATTTTTGCCTTGTTATTTTAATGGTTATCGATTCACCGCAGGAGAATGTTGCTGTCCGGCGAATTCTTATCGGCTGGATCGATGATCCTGCAGCAGCAGATCCACTGACAGCGATGACCAATTAAACAGCTGAGCAGCCAGAAGAAAAGCGACCGGATCTAGAGAATGATTTATGAGCTGGACACCGCGCAGCGCGGACCGTTCCCTCCAGGCATCGATGTCGCCGCATCGCTCGCGCGCGCGCGCGCCAGCTCTATAAGCCGCGTCCATTCCTCGATAGGAAAATCATTTGTTTTCTTTTTTGCCTCCCGAGGCCTAGATCCTTCATTTCCTGAGACGTCCTGGTATTTTATCGACCGATTTAGTACGATTTTACGAGCCTCGAACGATAAGAAACTCGCCGAAGAGTTGTCAGTAGGTTACGGATTTTGTGTATTTATAGCGATTATGGTTTTCTGGAATTTAGACTCTGTCCCGGAATAAGATGCGCGCTTCCTTCGCAGTGTAATAGGTAAATTGGAAATCTTTATGCAAAATAATATAAATGAAATTAATTTACAGAGAGATCTGCCGTTGCAAATTATACAAACATCGAACAGCAATTTCGGAACATAAAAATTACTTAACACTAACACATTCATACAATTCTTTTAATCCTTGCATTTTTCATCTCATCCTGCGATCTTATTTCGCATCCTGGTTAATCTAACCATTCCAAAACCCAGTGCAGCTACGATTATCCAAGCCGGAGTCATTCACTGCTGGCATCCTAAATCGGTTTTGCACAAAAGTCGACTACCAAAAATATTCTCAAAGTTCCAAATATCCGAAGCAGTAAGTAAGTCTGTCGACCAAAATCGTCTTCCAAAAAGATTCTTAAAGTTCCAAATATCCGAAGCAGTAA
This sequence comes from Lasioglossum morio, assembly GCA_916610235.2. Classification (NCBI taxonomy): domain Eukaryota; kingdom Metazoa; phylum Arthropoda; class Insecta; order Hymenoptera; family Halictidae; genus Lasioglossum; species Lasioglossum morio. The sequence goes on from OU744323.1 coordinate 5,043,229, forward strand.
GTAAGTCTGTCGACCAAAATTGAGTTCCAAAAATATTCTCAAAGTTCGAAATATCCGAAGCAGTAAGTAAGTGTCGACCAAAATCGACTTCCAAAAAGATTCTCAAAGTTCCAAATATCCGAAGCAGTAAGTAAGTCTGTCGACCAAAATCGACTTCCAAAAAGATTCTCAAAGTTCCAAATATCCGAAGCAGTAAGTAAGTCTGTCAACTAAAATCGAATTCCAAAAATATTCTCAAAATCCCCAATATCCGAAGCAGTACGTAAGTCTGTCAACCAAAATCGTCTTCCAAAAAGATTCTCAAAGTTCGAAATATCCTAAGCAGTAAGTAAATGTCTCAATCAAAATTGACTTCCAAAAAGATTCTCAAAGTTCGAAATATCCGAAGCAGTAAGTAAGTCTGTCGACCAAAATCGACTTCCAAAAAGATTCTCAAAGTTCCAAATATCCGAAACAGTAAGTAAGTCTGTCAACCAAAATCGACTTCCAAAAATATTCTCAAAGTTCCAAATATCCGTAGCAGTAAGTAAGTCTGTCTACCAATATTGCAACGTAGGCCCAACAAAATGCCAACCATAAATGCTACTAGAGATTTGAAATTGCATATCAGACGCGCGTCCATTAGAATACTAAGCGAGGGATCGCAGGTGGTCTCCGGCGAGTCGAAACGCGCGTATCTCGGTTAACGAATCCGCGGGAGGACGTACTTTCTATCGGGAGGAACGTTAGGCGCCGCTTTCCTTGGCAGTGAAACTGAGAAGAAGCAAAAAGGAGCCGGGATGAACGGAATTAATCAGAGCCTCGCGAGCGCACGCGGCGAGCGGCCGATTAACGGGCAGGTGTGCTTCTCGAGGCTGGTAATCGAACGTCCGGATGATATTTATATTGCCTCCTTGTCCAGGGAAGGAAAAGGTTGCGATCGTGGTGGTTAGTGCTCCTCTAAATTCGTTGCGAAATCGATCGCAACGGTGTGCAATTTGCAGAACGGGATGAAAGTGACCGGCGCTGCAAGACCAACAAAAAATCCCTCGCTGCGTTAACACGTTCACTGCCACGAGAATCTTGTGCATTTCATGGAAGCTTCAACTATTTCATTTATAGAAGCAATCAGCGTTATCAATGGCAATTGATGGTTACGAGAACGAAGTCCACACATCTTCCACTACAATCTACTTAATTTTAAATTGATATACAGTAGTTTGGTCAACATTTGTTCGCTGTCAACATTTTTTTCACTGTCCACCTTCCTCGTTAACGGCTAGAACACGTAGACGTGTAAAAGGCAAAGATTCAGTTACATATTTGCCACCATGGCTTAATGTTGTTTTCGTTGTAACTCAAAATTTTGTTTAAGTAATTGTCCACTTTTCGTATATTAAGTTTGTTTCTGTTACGGCTACACGGTTTCAAAAATATTGATTATTTTTTCTTATTTTCGTTTATATGTTCAGACGCAACAATGTTCTCTTTGAAAAAGATCCATATTGGGATCGAAACGTTAAAAGCATGATTTAATTGCACAATTGTTGTTTTTTCTATAAACGATCGAAAATTATTCTTTTGTAGTTTAGGAAATAGAGAAAAAGGGAGAGGGAGAGAGAGAGAGCGGCGAGTCGGCGAATTTGTCTTCGCGTGCGGATAATAATTTATACATTGCAGCCGCTGCACCGCGCTGCAACGCATTACACCGCACCGGTTGATCTCGTTACGATTGCACAAACAAGTCAGAAAAACACACTGTCGGGAAGGAACTCGAAAAGAAGAGAGTTAACGAGGTCAACGACGTCACTCGGGCGATGCGCCGTCTCTGGCTGCGTGACTTGACGCCTTGAAGCGCCTCGCCTCAGGACCAGCACGAAGCGCGGTGACAACACTCGTTAAAAAAAAATCATGGCGACGATCGGTCGAGCCAACAATGACTAAGTGGGAACGTTACGCAAAACATTTTTCTTCTCAGGCCCACACACTTCCGACAGAAATCGCTGTTGGTCCAGTTACGAAATCGTCGATGCACCGGGTCTTTTGAATATCGAAACGATTCCGTGCTCTTTCGAATTTTGAATGAATACTACAAGTAATACAGCATATGTACTGCCAAAGAAGGTTCTCATTTTCAGAAAAAGTCCATCTATTTTCCTACAAAAAATTGGTAAATACGTTCCCTTGAGATCCGTTCGAGTTCGAACGCTGTTAGCCGAGCCACGCCGGTAATATTAATTCGATCGCGAATTAACTAGAGCCGCGAGAGCAGCTTATCCCGTGTCGGCGCGGGATAATTGACACGTAGCCTGAGTAAAAAGAGAAAAAGAAAGGGAGCGAGAGGTCTTCAAGGATGTCCACTCTTCCAGGTGAAGGCGGCGGCAAGAACGCAGGAACGCCCCACAAATCAGTCGCGGTCCGAACGTTCCGGATTCGGTTCACCGAATTTCACCGGAATCCCTCGCGCTCTCTTTCGTTCCGGTAACAGCTTTATGCTCGCGACAACTTGAAAAATTCACTTCAATCGACGCGCACTCAGGCTCCTCATTTCCTCTTACGTAACTGTCCACTTCTATCATAAAAGAATGTTAAAGCAAAACAACACGTGAAAAATGAATACGTAGGGTTCCCGTATGAATATTTACAATCAATTATAATTTCCAAAATATGTGAACAAATGCGTGACACTGTACACACATAGAAGAATCGAAAAGAATCACGATTATTCCTTCAGTTCGACCAATTCAAATAAACCGGCTAACTTAATTTTCAACTTCCCATGGATGCTTCCCTGATACTAGCCAAACCCAATATCAGGGCTTGTCGCTGTATGTTGTCATTTTTTAAAAGCTGTGGCCTTAGGGTTTAAGCGGTTTATCTCTTCTGTTCATTGTATTCGTGTTTCAACATATTACTATGTATGTATAGTTTTATTTTCTGTAACAATGTTTTATGTTTTCTTTATTATGTTGAAATAAATCAAGGTGGTTCGGAACCCACCATAAACAGTAGGTCCCGCTGAAAAGGCGATAGTGAGAATGAAAAGAGGGGGGAAGGAGATTGATAAATGAATTTGAAACCCTGAGGGGACCAAATCATGTTACATGTTGAAATAAATCTCATATGAGATTTTCTAATAATAAAAAAAAATAATAATAAACCGGCTCGCTCGAACGAAGAGCACACGATAAAATGAAGTAACAAACGAAATTTTCATTTGAGAAACAAGCGGTGGGCCCCGCAGGGGACCACGGTCCGACAATTTAGCCGCACTAAATGACTCGTCGAGGCCAATTCACCGGGTCCCGTAGCTGAAACATGACCGCATTTAGCTTCTATTAAACGCGCGAGTTTCCGCATTATGAAAATTGCCGGGTTGAAGCCACGGAGGCTCGATTCGATTACACATCCACCGAGATTAAGGCCTGAGGATGCACTTTCGATCCCGGGCAACGAGCACCCACTACCACGCCGACGATATTGTTGCACAAACACGTCGTGGTTCGTTGCCTCCTCCACCATCGAACTCGATCGATCCGTGGTTTCGCACTTCATTTTCCAATACACGCCGATTCCTTCGATCCGGTAAACGGCGAACGGCTACCCTGTAATCTTCCGACGGGTAAACACGCTTAAATCCGCCGGGAATTCGGGCGTCTTCTCTTAAACTGGCTCCGCAGAGCGGCATACATTAACAGGATTACCTGACGTATTCATTAAGATTAAACGAACCTGAAGGTGCTGCTATACTGCTGGAATATAGACAATGAACGTGCAATCACGTGCATTCGTAATCATTTCACTAATGGAACTGTAATAGAAACCTTTTTTTTTTCTTTTTTGGAAATCTCATATGAGATTTATTACAACATAATGCTTAGTACAGAGTATTACATATCAAAGTATTAGTACAGAGTATATTGTATAGTATAACAAAAATATTATTTGCAATGGAAAAATCAAAAATCCTTAGGCACGTAGGTTACATGTATTTAAAAAGGCTATTATATATAAACAAGCACTAATATTGGGTTCAGCTATTAAGCAACCTATGTCCAATGTAATAGAAACCTTCTTGCATATATGTAGTAAGTTATGGAAAAAATATCGGCTATTTCTTAATTTATGATCCAGTGCTTCATTCATGTATTTGTAGAATAATTGACAAATCGTAAATGTGGATAATAAAATTGTAATTAAAATCTTAAAATAATTTTTGAGCAGCTCATGAACGTCTAATTAATAATCGCTGGTAGATAATGCATTATGGTTTTCATTAATGGTTTAAATGAGCGCGCCATTAGGGTTGGACAAATTACGGAATTTGTCTAATATGCTCTGTGTATCAGCAAGTCCAAAAAGGTCCGCTATAAATTCGAAGAATCCAACAATCAAATAATTATCTCGTCGTCGGAGAACGTCTCTCGGTTGAAACATGCGAAAGGTACGAAACATTGTCAAGAGATAGACGTTTCCAGATTGCAAAGGGTTAGTCTGCGAACCGATTGTCGGTCTATACGAGACGAAGGCTGTTGCATCGGGTTGCGAATTAGCAACGGCTCGCTGCCGGATAGAGGCTGCACAGATCGCTTCACACTTTCCGCGATTAATCCGTCGGGATCGTTCGTGCCGCCTACTTAACCGGCGGTACGCTCGTTCAAGTAGCGATCTCGACGTTCCTCGGTGACCTCTTCATGTATCGTGAAACGCCACGGGTCAACGGTGTCAAGTCGTGGCTCGGCAGCCTTCTCGGCTCGCTTTGCCCAACCAACGGACTCTCCTGTTGTTGCTCCTCTCGGCCTCTCCGTTCGGACTACTCCTCGCACACCCTCTCGCCGATCATCTGGTAGCCTCTTCGTTGCTTGATTTTCCTTGAACCGCTATCCGACTCGCGATCAGGATCGTCGCGGCCTGTTTCGTATTACGTCTTCTTCGGGACCGTTAATGAGCGGATCGAACCTCTCGAGCCTTGTCCAAACTGATGCGTTCGTTGATCCGTCGCACGATCGTTCATAGATTGTTCACAGAAAAAATCTAGAGATTCGTGGATTAGCATCGATCTGTGACAAGTACAGTAATTGGCCCAATATCCCGGCTTGCCTTTACATGTTGACACAGGGCCGGCGTGACCTTTCTGCGGGGCCGGGTTCAAAAATTTTGCGGGGCCAGAATACACATTCAAATCCTATACTTAAATTTCGTAATAAGGAATTATTTATTATAAGTACAAAGTATATTACATAAAATTTTTGGAAGATGAATATTAAATAATTTTCTTGCTTTTTGGAAAGAATAGCCAGAGATGATGAATATTCAATCTACTATACAGAGGGTCCTGCAAAATGTCTGATGAGTTTTTCTAGACCGCAGGGCCCTACGAAACGCGGGGCCGGGTTCCGGCGAACGCGCTGAACCCGCCTCGCGCCGGCCCTGTGTTGACATTTTTTATATAAGCAATTGGTACGTCTACACTGTGTCTAGTATACATGTTTTTATAATAATGTTTATGTATTTCTATTTTTCTATCCTGTCAAAGTTTTCCCTTGTTTGTAATTCTTATATTGAATTCTTTATTATGTTGAAATAAATCTCTTATGAGATTTTCTACAATAACAAAATGGTTCGACCTAAGAAAAACCCTTCCATATACTCTTTGGTTAACTAATTTGTTTAATAAAAATTAACAAATTCAAATGAATCTTTATCTTAGTCTGTGGAGGAGTTTTGAGAGAGATGTACATACAAAAGTGAAGAAACAGCTCAGTCTAACACTTCAGTGTGTTGTACTGACTCTAAAGAGTATTTTCAAATGTATTACACAATTTCTGCTTGCCTCTTTAATTTCTCTGTTATCGCTGCCCTGATCGTTTATCGCGAGCGTATCCTCGCAAACCGCGAAGACGCGTAAATAGTGAACGTCATAAATACGCCGCGCAAACCGTTGCTAAACGCAGGCTAGCAAATACTGGTTTAAGGTTAGCGTTTCCTTCGTTTCGGCGTGCCCTTAAAAATCCACCGGATATATTAATATCGGCCGTGAGATTGCATTCCCACGAGGCGAGCACCAACCGAGAAACGAAGTGAGAACGCTGCTGGTCAAGCAAATGGCGGACGTCGGATTTCACCCTTTTCTTCCTCTCGTTTTTATTATTCGTATTTCCTCGGATCGGCGCCGGGGAGAGTAGGAGTGGCGCTGGCCCGATCTAGAAGAGAGGCACGTCAGCAGAAATCGAATCCGTATTACGCAAGTGTCGGCCGCCGACCGGATGCATTGTGAGCGCGAAACGGCCGACAGTTACGAGAGACAGGCAACGATTACGGGTGCGCTGCTCTGCCATAGTGTATCGAACCTATTTGTCAACGTTTTCGAGCAATCGGTTGCGCCGACAATTTGTCCGAAAATCATGGATGCAATTCGTGGCTTCGTTAGTCATACGCTACGCGTTGCAAACAGATCATCACTTTATAAAAATAACAAGACTATTGGTATTAAAATAATATTCATATTAAAATAACAAGAAAATTAGAATATGCTTCAATCATATGGTCTCTGTTCATATACTGCTCCTTTTAATCATATGTTAATATTATAATATCTGTATTTCTACAAGAAACCTATTCTGTTTTGTAATCTTCATACTCTGTATTATATGTAGTGTATTTCTGTTTTGTAATTATGTTGTAATAAATCTCACATGAGATTTTCTATGTTAGACACGATTAACGATATTCGGTATACTTGTTGTATCGAATACCCCCCCCCCCCTTGATGCCTCGTCGCTGACGCGACAATTAGACACCTCGAGTGAGCTCCCGTGTGTGAGCGTGGTGGGGACACCTATCGATTCCGGTAAATAGGACCCCCAGCCGTAATAATAACAACCGTTCCGTTGTAACCTCCTCTGCGAGAACACGCGAATTTCATATAACAGCTACGAGCACGTTTCGAAATAGATCGGTAATCTCTCCCCTGCGAGAGAACGAGTTGAACACTCTCCCCTGCGAGAAGCTGTTCTTTCGGGACTAAACGCCTCCGTAGCCTCAGTGCAAATAAAGTGTTTCTGTGAACCGTATCACGCGGGTGGAACAATTGACTTCAACCTATTCGAAATATCCGACTCCCGACAAATTCTCCCTTCTTTCTTCACGCAAGTCCAACGCATTTATAGTTCACGGATCCTCAGTTCCCTAAAGGGTTCGTGTCACATCTATAATAAAATTAAAAAAAAAAAAATTATATGGTCTCCGAAAAGTGTGAAATATGTAATCATGATAGAGAGAGGGTGCAGCATAAATTCCTCAGGTTCTGTGCATATAAGACAAACAATCCAATGTCAATCGTTGATCATAATTACTGTAAAATATCAAACACAGTCAACCTTGAAACATTATCAGATCGTAGAACAGTTTCCGACCTGAGCTTTATTTTAATTTGATAAATAATAATATAGATTGTCCCGCACTCCTGAGGCAAATTAATTTCTATGTACCTGACACGTGTTTTGAGAAATAGAGCAGGATTTCAATCAATGAAATCCAAATCCTCATATGAAGCAATAAATCCTTTAAATCGTATTATTGCTAGCTGAAACACATTTTATAATAATAATGATTTTTTCAATGGCACATTACAGGCATTCAAAACGAAATTGCGCTGTACCATTCGTTAATAGTACCTATATTTGTTTAGTTTCGCGCTGTTCATAATTATGTAAATTTTAGATTAAGACTTAAGATTAAGATTGTTTTCTGTCATACTATATAAACTGCATACATTTGTACAAAAGGCCTCCGGTCCGTTTAAAATAAATAATAATAATAATATTCTAATAAAGATCCAATCTGCCCAAAATTTTCGTTCGGTCCTCTACCAAAAATATAGCCGTCCGAAGTTTACAATTAATTCCAAGCAACCTGAATAAAAATCCAATAATATTTCCAGCACTATGAAGTAACAGACGTTCCGCTCAAATGCTGAATTTCATACTTAAGTGGCAGCAATTATAGCAACTCGTAATCACCGCGTATGAAACGTCGGCAACGTCGTAACGTCGAAATTGCATTGGCTGTTCCGAAACTGCGACCGATCTACTGGTTCTTTGCTCGCTGGACGTTCGATCGATCCGACTCGGCGTTGCCTTTGTTACGAACAATTTTTCAACCGAGATAACAATTTAACAGTTTCATTAGATTTGTCGCAACCAGGTCCGCAGTATCTGAAGATAATTAATTACCGTCGAATCGGACACGATCCGTACGGCAAGGTTTACGACACGAGACGAATCGGGATGGAAGAAACGGTTTCCTGTCGGCGTTGGAAGAAGTCTCTAGATACAGTTTTCAGATAGAAACGCCGCGGTGCCGAGTCGCGGCAACACGAGACACACAGGTATGCGGACGCGTGAGAACTGGGCCGGCGAAGAGAAGACACACGCGACAACCTTTATCGACCCGTTAGGCTAAATAGAAGAGCGTTCTGCCGCGTGAATCAAGCCTGTGTGCGTGCGGCTGTCGTGTAATCGCGCGACAAAAAGCGGAAGGATAGTATTATCGCGGGTGAACGTGCCTAGCGAACGCATTATTGCGATACCCGGCTAATCGTAACGCGATTACCGTCGCGAACGCCTTTCGAAACCAAGCAAAAACCAGCCTCCTATTCTTTGCGGGTGGCGCAAGCCGATCGGCGAAACTATCAAATTTTTAAAAAATTAATACAATCTGTAGCGATATGCTGTGGCTGTAAGTTTAATTTGGAACATTACATAACTATTGTCGAAACATTTTTCCATAAACATTGAGGGCTTCTTTCACCTCCATGAATGTCGGTAGCTATGAATAATCGGCGCGTTACGATTGGAACCTCCCTCGTTAGAACAAAGTAATATCTGCTGTGAAAAATCGGACACTTTATATGCAGACTAATAAGTAGACTGTGGATCTTCGTTGCAAAATACAAATTTCTCACCTGAATCGCAACAAACTGGAGTAAATTAAAAAATGTATTTTCTTTCCAATTATGTTTAACAGGTTTAGACTAATATAATATAAATGTATTTTCTTTTCAATTATGTTTAACAGGTTTAGACGAATATAATAGTATGTTTATTTTTCGTCATAAACGCATAAAATCCGCAGTCTACTAATAAGTACTAAATCAATTGGATACTCAATTACGTTGTCCACGAATATTGTATAAATATGAAGATTCTAAAGGTAAAAAGACAGCATAAAACTGTGTTTCGACTACCGTGTTCGAAATTCACCTGAACCTCCGAGGCACAATTTCCTATCTGCTACTTGCTGCAGATCGAAAACAAATTGTGTTCGAACCGTGTTCTGTCGAACCAAGCCCCAACCAATCAGCCCTTTCAATTCCGACATCCTCCTAGCGTATTGATATCATCGTGTTCACGCCTCTCTAAACGACCGTAATATTTAACCGGAGCATTAACGATCGCGTCGCGCGGCTCTCCCGATCACACCGGGGCCGTAGCGTCGAGCTTTCTATTTTCCCGTGCTATCAAAACACAGCCGAACGAGTTATCAGAGAGTATCGCAACGTTGGGAGCAACGGGCGCGTCATGGGAACCGAACAAAGCGATCCCGGCGCTCACGTGTGCATGATTTTAGACGAACCAGGAAGACGAGGCGGCGTTCTGGGTTCGAAGGTCTCGACGTGAGAATCGGAACGGTGGATCGAGCTATGGCTCGGCTCTCTTTTGCTCTTGGCTTCTCTATCACTCGGCTGGCTATACATCAAAGGACGCGGAAAGCGGCCTCTCATCAGCCTTATTCTACCCCGTGCCGCGCGGTGGTCAACTTCCTTAAAAATCTCGATGAAATTCTATGATGAAATTCTGTGCTGTTCGTTAGCGTTGTCAGAACTTTAGAGTTTCGCAGGGTCAATCGATAGAAGAAATTTATATAAAGTAAAGTACTCGTTATTATTTCAAGTCTACATATGGTCAATATACTTGATGTTGAAACAAGATACGAACTAAAAGGAAGCAAACGCTTCTGACCGCGAAGGGTTAAGAGATACATTAAATATCTTGCAGAAATTTGATCTGAATCGTAATTGGTTCTATCTTGCAGCAATTTTGAGGTTGCTGGCATTCACGATGTCGAAACAATGCAATGTGTTGCAAATTGGTTTAACCCTCATCCGTCCCTCATTTCGCGAACTGAATCTGTCCCTTGATGTCAAATTGACACAGCGATAAAAAAAAAAACAATAAAATAACAAGTCAAACAGTTATTTTTCGATGTGTTTGTTCATTCGAATTGATGAGTTAACATTCACATGTTAGGTTTTTGCGGTTATATGTTTCGTATTTAAAAAAAAAGTCACCAAGTTTTGGACAAATTTACTTACAAATTACGGAAGGGTATAACTTATTTCGGGAAAACTGTGTCAAATTGACACGAGGGACGGATGAGGGTTAAGTCAGAAATGTGCGAATACGGTGATTGAATTTCATAAATTAAATATATCGATTTCAAATGGACCGCTTCACGCGGAGGAGGTCGAACCCGTCGAGGATCCGCGACGTCCGGGATGTCGCCGGCCGTTCTCGGGGGGAGTATATCGGGGGACTTGCGTGGCGGGTCACCGATAGCGTGCACGGCTTATTTTGCAACTACAGTTAGAGATAGCGAAGACGAACGAACCGGTAGGCGAGAGAGGACAGCGGCCGGCAACGCGTTATCGCGTCGTCCTTGATTTGTCCGCGTTCTCCAGCTCCGCTCTGCTCTGCTCTGTTGTGCTCCGCACAGCTCTACTCTGGAGAGGGTGCGAGCGGGTTTTTGAACGCCGCGAACGGTTCGTGTTTCCGCGGGATTTTTGCGGCCGACTATCGGCCCAGGAGTTATGGTGTCCCGCCTTCCTCGACTGGATGCTCGGGCTGGACACGATCCGCCGAGATAAGTGGATTTACGGAAAGAAAGTCGCGTGCTCCTCTCGCCGGTCTGTCATTGTTAATTCAGAGTACGTCGCCGAGGAAACGGAGACCGTTCGCTTTATCGTTCTTTTCACTTTCTCCTTTTCCGCTTCTTTGCCTCCCTCTCCAGCTTTCTCCTCCGAGAGCTTTAACCCCTTCAGCCAACAATAACACGATTATTCGCAAACATTGCCCAAAAAATTTTTGCGAGACTCGACTTCGTTTCAACTTCTCCCGCAAATGTTATCGAACAAATGCAACTGAACGTCCTCTACTTTATTATTTATTATTTATTTATTTATTGATGCCGTAAACCATGTTTGGTTCATATAGCATACATTATAACATATATATAGCACGTCCTCTAATTTATTTAATTCTTGTCTTTAACTCTACAAAATGTCCTTCTTTGATTTATACCGCTTTTCTTCTGAGTAAACCAGTTCCTCTCTTTCGTTTACTCGAAAATGGAACCTAGTACTGAAAAATTGTATACCATAATACAATAATATTGTCCATAATCGCTGTCCAGCAATAATAGAACGCGAAGAATTTGTTGGCGCGTCCGATGTTTATCACCGGCGTCGAAAGGACACCGAAGGACACCCGCTGGCAGGATAACAACGCGGCACCGAGAATCAGCATCCTGTGGCAATGCTCCATATCACCGTGAAGCTATCGGTCGAAGCTTCGCCGGTGCCAACTGCCACGCCTTGCGACGTCCACGCGACACAGAACACAATGACAACGGTAATACGCGCGCGCTCTCCTAACGACGCTCGTTATTGGCCGAACGATTGACCCGGCTACCGACTCGAGCAGATACCGATCTCCATAAACTTTTGAGCCTGATACGGCTCGGTCACGAGTCCCCGTCATGCCAATTTGCAATGAACAACGATACGACCTCGCCCCGACTGTCCAGATGCCGCCGACGGTGTAACGATGCTCTGCAGATGCATGGATAACACGGTCCGGGCCCTATCCGTGCATTGAAACGATGCACCGTGCTCTGGAAAGTGACTCATTGTGTTCAGATCATTTTTATCAAAGTATTTTTCCTTCTACAGAAGCTTCGATGCCTCGAGGAGAACGTATTACGTGTATTCATTGTGCAAGACGAAGTTCATCATAGCAATTTCTGTAACATTCCTACGCCTTGTAGATCTTCGTGAAAGGCTGCGGATGTTTATGAAAAATAAAAACGTTTTGCATTGATTGTGGGAATTAGGAATACAATTAAAATTTATGTATGTAACATGATATTTGGTCTCCTCAGGGTTTCAAATTGATTTACCATCAAACTTATCCAGAACCTTACTAGAGCAGGTTTCTAATTGCCATTGGACATAGGTTGCTTAATAGCTGAACCCAATATTAGTGCTTGTATATATGTGATAGCCTTTTTAAATACCTTTTTAAATACCTTTTTAAATTATATTGTAAATAATATTTTTGTTATACCATACAATATACTCTGTACTAATACTCTGTCATGTAATACTCTGTACTACGCATTATGTTGTAATAAATCTCATATGAGATTTCCAAATTAAAAAAAAAAAATTCATTTACCAATCCCCCTCTTTCCACTCTCACCATCGCCTTTTCAGCGGGACCTACTGTTTATGGTCGGTTCCGAACCACCTTTTGCCAACAACACGTGAAAAACATTTCGGGTGGGTCACTTTCCGGTTTTTTACCAGACGGTCACCCATCCTAGTGCCGACAATTGAAATTTATTTCATTCCTTAATTACAGTGTTACATTGCTCTAATCTTTTGCTGTTTCATATTTTACCCAACCAGTTTCTTCATAAGCGCATAAAGATCCTACAGTCACAGTTCCTTGACTGTGATTTCACGTTTTCCCGATATCGAATGTAAGATAGTACCTAATATGAAAAATGAACCAGACAATTTTTGTTTTTCCAGTAACGTTCGATTTGGCTTCGACAGTGAAATTTCTGGTCCCGTATCTTCGAGTAAGGTCCCATCGTGTGTCACGTTCCCGTCGAGAGCGGTGCACGCGCGTTTTGCATAATGCAGGTCAAACGCCCTCTCGCTGTCGTCCTCGGCTTGTAGGAGCGTGTCTCTCACCCCTGTCAAACTAATCTTGCCGACTCGATCTTCTTGGTTCACGAAGGAGGAGTCACCGGTGCCCCATTCACCGGTGCAGCGCGGTGCAGCGCGGAGTGCAGCGCGGAGTGCAGCGCGGAGTGCAGCGCCGCTAAATTGTTTTCGAAGCGTGATAGTTGCACGCGCACGCTCTGCTTCGTTGCGCTTATACAGAGGCGGCGATATCCTGCCGGCATCTATCTATCGGCTGCACAGACACGGGGCGCTCTCCCGTACGTTCTGCACCGGCAAGTTGCAAGCTGTGCACGTTGCATCGGTTGCGTTTCACGTTGCCCCGGCAATCGGTGCGCCGAGGCAAGCCTGTGCATTGTGCGCGTCGTGTCGCTGCTCGATAGGCGTGGCTCTCTCTCTCTCTCTTTCTTTCTCACTTCCTCTTTTATTCTGCTCTCTTCACTTGCAATTGAAGATGCGATCAAGTTCAATATGCACTTACCAATCCGAGTTGATTCTGACCCGTTGCGCTCGAAGCAATACCGACTCCAGAATTCGAACATTGCATCTGATCGAAAATGTTTGTGTTACATCAAGCTGAATGAATATCTAATAGGCAAAAAGCACAAGATTATATTACGCATATTTTATATTGGATCACATTGTGATTTATAAAATTGTAAAAGAGTGAAGAGGGATTTAACCCTTAGTATTCGAGTGGCGCCTCTGAGGCGGCACTAAAAATTGCTGTACTATTATTTAAATAATTGTTTACACTATCAGATATGTCGGTGTCTAACCAATTACTGCACATTTAAGTATTGTATGAGGTATTATATCAATTTGATATTTATCAAATTTAAAAAATCATAGAGAATGGAAATATTGTAGTATTATTTAAATAATTGTTTACACTATCAGATATGTCAGTATCTAACCAATTACTACACATTTAAGTATTGTATGAGGTATTACATAAATTTGATATTTATCAAATTTAAAAAATCATAAAGAATGGAAATATTGTAGGTCAGAAGAAACGTTTAATTTTCGAGTTAAAATAGCTCCGAGTGCAAAGGGTTAAAATTACGAAATTTCGCACTGACCCAAAGTGTTGAAACACTTCTCATTTCCATGCTCCCTTTCCTCCAGGGAAGCAATTCGAAGCGTTATCTCGGACCCGACCGTTCAGCAAGGTCGGACCAGCTCTGTTGCTCCTTTTACCGTAGCGGCAATGTCGCCCAGGACCCGCGCGAGTGTCCTTTTATCGGCCGACCACCAGGTCGCCTTGAACACGTCCCTTCGACATTAATAAAGGTGTCCGCGACGCGATCATTCTGTTTTAACGTCCGACAGCTAGCTATTAGCACGTTGCCCGCCACGTGGGTCGCATGTGGGTGACACGAGCCGTCGTTTATCGTGAAATATCAATTGCGGTCTTGATCCTTTTGATACCCTGGAGAGCCAACATTCCGGATCATCATTTCTCGTCCAGTTTACAGCCATGATGCGTGGCAATCGACATCTTCATGCACTTCGTAAATTGTGAAAATTGAGCAGATGAATAACAAAGTAAGAAGAACGTTAGATCAATTTAAAATTATGAAAAGTGAACATTTTTATGCAACTCTTTTCTCTAGCGATGGATGTATACAATTTCTTCATTGTTGTCATAAATTGGAATAGACGTGGATGTCTTCTGATAAAATTGACCACCCCAGAATCTGCCAAATAAGATTGTTAAAATTGGAAATTGCTAACTGCGAAGGTTCTCTACGAGACCACAGCAGGGTATAGTGGAACGCTGGTGGTGCCGAAGAAAACGAAAGGATAAACAAAGTAGGAAGAACGTTAGATCAATTTAAAATTATGAAAAGCAGACAATTTTATGCAACTCCTTTCTCTAGCGATGGGTGTAGACAATTTCTTCATTGTTGCCATAAATTGGAATAGACGTGGATGTCTTCTGATAAAATTGACCACCCCAGAATCTGCCAAATAAGATTGTTAAAATTGAAAATTGCTAACTGCGAAGGTTCTCTGCGAGACCACAGCAGGGTATAGTGGAACGCTGGTGGTGTCGAAGAAGATGAAAGGACAAACAAAGTAGGAAGAACGTTAGATCAATTTAAAATTATGAAAAGCAGACATTTTTATGCAACTCCTTTCTCTAACGATGGGTGTAGACAATTTCTTCATTGTTGCCATAAATTGGAATAGACGTGGGTGTCTTCTGATAAAATTGACTACCCCAGAATCTGCCAAATAAGATTGTGTAAATTGGAAATTGTAAATTGGAAATTGGAAATTGCTAACTGCGAAGGTTCTCTGCGAGACCACAGCAGGGTAGAATGGAACGCTGGTGGTGCCGAAGAAGATGAAAGGACAAACGTCGAGTGTAACAGGGATCAGCTCGGTGGCGTCGGAAACGAGGACCAGATCGCGAAAGGTTAACGGTGTCACGTGGCGCCTGGATAGTCCCCGTATCCGCCGCGGCGATCGATAGATCCAAGCCGAGCTGGGGGCCGCGCGGCCGGCGTGGCTGAATGCAACAACGCGCGCGGTGCAACGAAGTGCAGCGCGGCGATGCATAAAGATCCGCCGGTGAAAAATTTCCTCGAGAGAATTCCACGCGGCGACTACACCCTCCCGCGCCGTCGGAACACCGGCGACGGTGTGTGCAAACGTCGAGAAAGGATTCTTTCCTGGTGCACGGAGCGGTGTGGCGTGGCATGGCGTGGCGTGGCGCGGCGTGTCGTGCACGGTCCCGCATTATCGGCGGCTTAACGATGCAGATAAATCCAGACACGATGTGGCAACCGATAAAAGATCGTCTGGAAAATCATTCGGTGCGCGTTCGAGCGATTCGAGAACGTGCAGCGCCATGGCGACGACGGCGACGTACGCTCTTAAGGATTGCATTCGCAATACCCTTCGATTCTCTCCGCGGAAACCGATCTAGCACTCTGGATCAAAGAAATTCTCGAAAACTCTCCCCCCACCACCATCCCTCCGAAGAAAAACGATGCATGAAACTGTGCACTTGATTGATATTCAGGGTGAACCACGAATCGTGACTAGTAAAGATTATTCGGATATTAACAGTCCGATCGAAAATGCTTTTATCAGGTATAGCATAGTTTCAAGAGAGCTTCCACGTGATTGTAAGAAATTATTCATCAACTCTTTTTTCTCGTGATTTTTCACCATTTTTTGGAAGTACACCTATAGTTTTTTACACTTATTTTTTAAAGGATTTCAAACAATTTGGTAGGTATCGTAACATTTGTATATAGCCCATGAATAAAAGTTATTCATCCTCTAAACGCAGGGAGAAAATAAAAAAGTATGTACGGTTTAAAAAGAAAACAATGACTAACAACGAGTATACATACAAGAAAACTCTTAACGTTCATCTAGCTGAAGAGTATTCATCATATATCACGTCACTGGATCAACGACAGTCCCCAAAGGGTTAGGGACTGTTTAGAATAAAAACATTCCAACGATGCATTCGAAACCGGGACGAGAAACGCGTCGAATTAAAGCATCCATCGATCGACGGGCAGTTATTCGTGATCCAGCGTTCGGTTGATAGTAAAACTGAACAGAGCGGCGGTTGAGTATCGATCATTAAATGATCGGCAGAAAGCGTTTGCTTCGGCTCGCGAGGCCCGATAAGATCGCCAAGCCTTCTTGCAGCGTTTTTTAAGTAAAAGCGCGGAAAACGAATCGTGGAATGCGAATGGGCTCCTCGGAGAGTCGCGGCCCCAGAGATCTATTGCGTTTCGCTCGCGTTCCGTGTCGGTGAACCGCGACGAGGGGTCACGATGTTTCTGAAATTAATTTATGCGAAATGCATCCGCCGGCAACCTTGCACGCCCGTAGCCTCGATTACATTAGCGCGGCGTTACTATCGCTCGGCCGAGTACAGTTTCCAGTCAGGAATCTCGGCAAAACTCGTGCTTCACTTTGGTAAACGGTCTGCACGCGTTATCTCCGCGCTGAATTTACTAACAACCACAATCTTGATTGACATGGTGCCTGGAAATGTTCATTATTGAATGAATATCTGAGGAATTAAAACGCTCCTTAAAAGTAGGCTTGCACATCTATTAAACCCCGAGCTTTTTTGTCTGAAATCCGGACACTTTTAATTACTTTTTAACACTTTACCTATCGGAAGTCTATTAATAGGATTTTCAATAATTCTGCTGTGCCAAAAGAAAGCATAGAAATTTTGTTTTACATTGCAATCTTTTTTTTTTAATTTATTTATTTATACAGGTCGCATCAACAACTAGGTCATTAGCGACCACATATATTATATCATATTACACTATTGTGTCTTTGTACTTAACCTAAATTATGTGTGTACTGTACTTACATAAGTATAATGTATACAAAATTACAAAGTGTGGAAACTTTTTGTAGATTTTAGGTATTTTAAAACTTGGAATATGTTCGAACTATTATTGAAGCAACATTACAATCTTGAATGAAACTATTAGATGACGTTATTGAGGGGGACTTGTTAGTTCACAATGAAAATTGCTGTTGCTATTGACTTATGCAATAATCACCGATCGGTAATGTGTTAAGTTGAATATTCGTAGGGAATTCGTGGAATTGAAATTTCGGCCGATGTCCGAGGAAATAGTTTTCGTTCAGGCAGAGGCGTCAGATAACTCGCGGTACTAGTTTATTACGAGGACCAGCAGCCTTCGAGAACTTTCTGCAACCTCTTTATCACCGGCTGCACCCGGCCATGCCACTTTATTGCTCCTTTTAACGGTGGCATTGTCCAGGAGGGACGAGAACAACGAGCGTCCCTCCACGGATCCGCTCGAGCTCGCTGCTCCCGTTCGAGAAAGCGAGACGTTCCTTGAATAATTTTATCTGATAGCCGGTTGATTTGCAAGCGTCTAAGCCTGAACGGGCCCGTCGCGAATAATCGAGCCTCTGTGGGATCCTGCTCCTTTTCTTTCGACCGATACGTTGCACATTTCCTTCCTCCTCCTCCTCCTCCTCCTCCTCCTCCTCCTCCTCCTTCAACACGAGCTGCAGAATCCTCGCGATTTTTTTCTTAACAGTACACATATAGTCGCTAAACAAAATAGATGATACATAACCTTTTCTTTCGACCGATACGTTGCACATTTCCTTCCTCCTCCTCCTCCTTCAACACGAGCTGCAGAATCCTCGCGATTTTTTCCTTAACAGTACACACAGTCGCTAAACAAAATTGATGATACATAACCTTTTCTTTTGACCGATACGTTGCACATTTCCTTCCTCCTCCTCCTCCTCCTCCTCCTTCAACACGAGCTGCAGAATCCTCGCGATTTTTTCCTTAACAGTACACAGAGTCGCTTCTAAAATAGATGATACATAACCTTTTCTTTCGACCGATACGTTGCACATTTCCTTCCTCCTCCTCCTCCTCCTCCAACACGAGCTGCAGAATCCTTGCGATTTTTTCCTTAACAGTACACACAGTCGCTAAACAAAATAGATGATGCATAACCCATGTGCACTACAACTTGCATAAGTCAACACGATGAACGAATTAACCCTCATCCGTCCCTCGTGTCAATTTGATACAGTTTTCCCGAAATAAGTTATACTGTTCAGTGATTTGTAAGTAAATTTGTCCAAAACTTGGTAACTTTTATTTTTTTAATACAAAACATATAACCGCAAAAACCTAACATGTGAATGTTAACTCATCAATTTGAATGAAAAAAAAACATCGAAAAGAAACTGTTTGACTTGTTATTTTATCGTTTTTTTATATCACTGTGTCAATTTGACACCGAGGGACGGATTCAGTTCGCGAAATGAGGGACGGATAAGGGTTAAATAGCGATTGTCATAAAATCAGTACCACTGAATATTAATTTATTAATACTGAAATTAATTAGATTATAATATAAGGTGAGAACTCTTCATCATCAAGTAACTAAAAATTGCTATTAAAATCAAAGTTTAGTCACGTTGTCATCTTCGTATAAAGTCTAGATATACAGAAGAATAACTAAAGCATAAAACTTTGCAAATAAAAATGCACATAACGTAGACAACATGGTTTTGTCATTGATTTCTCGTAACCGCTTCGGTCGGCAAGAATGTCGCGTGAAATCGTGAATTGCAGAAAAATGAGTGTTCTTCTCCCTCCGGAGCCAAAGTCAGCTCGTCAAAGTGTCGCTCGATCAAAGGGATCAGAAACGCGTTTCGTTAATTGGCGAGTTCCTTTCGGAAAAGAAAAGCGAGCGAGCGCATGAATTATTCGCTTGATTATCTTTAATTGCCGGCTCATTAATATTAGTCCGGTATACGATCGAACCTCGCGATCTCCATAAAACATCGGTCACCGTGTGGCCTCACTTCTCTTCCTCCTCGTCCTCTTTCTTCCGTACTGCCTCTTACTTCCAGGCAGTAAAGTAATAAACTAAGTAATAAAGACATTACCTTAATGGTATTCCTATAAAGATGATAATAATGGTAGACTAATGGCGCGACCGAGCCTGCCGTCACGGCAATTTATCACGATTACCGTTCGCGCCCGCGATAATATTGTTGCATTGTTGCCGCGCGACGATGAAATATGGACTTCTGTTTTTACGTTTGCCGACGTTGCTGCGCATCGTTTTCCGTGGGGAAAAACGCTACTCGAGAGGATCGGAAGCGACGATAACTCCCGTGAAAGGCGGCAACTCAAGAAATTCATTTTTATTACACACGTTGGTCTTCGAAACTAGGTAACAAAAATTAATGTTGTTGGATCAGACACCTTCCTCAGCGTGCGTTCAAGCTCGCATGCGCGTAGGCGTATAGCAGTGCCGTAGACTGTATGGAGAGAAGCGATACAGCGCAGGTCAGGTTCAAACATTGAATTGTTGCGAGTAAAACAAAAGTAAAAAGTTAATGTGTTACGCGAAGTAAAAGTTTATATGATTAATCTGTTATCCTGTTACTACAGTTTGAATTACATATACAATACAAATATACATATTTACAAATTAAAACGATAAACCAAGGCTAACCTTTTTTTTTATTAAAGAGATGAGAATCATTCCCTCATCTCCGAGATTAAGTCCCTTCACCTCCTACTATTCCAGCGATACGGATACGGGGGCCTACTTTTCGCATTTCTTCCCGTATCCGGTTGACGCATCAACGCTGGATCAAAAAACTGGCGCTAAGGCCATATTCTTTTCCAATAAAACCAAGTCTAACCTAGAACTAAAGATCAACAAATGTTACATAACTTTAAGCAAATGAACAATTGAATTCGCTCGACTACTTGCGAAGAGAAAATTGTGGGATGCTTGTTCAACGATCGTCATTGATTTTATAGAGATTTGCAAACAGTGAATTAGCAAAAAGCAGCGCATTCGGCAGAAGTTCTGTTGGAAATGAAATTTGCACGGTTCCGCGGTCAATTTGCGGCAATCGCCGCGATCATCGCCTCCGGCGTCGAGTGCAGTTCGCGCGATTAATCCTGGAAAGCGCCACGGATCCATTAATCACCGGTATCGCGAAGATCGCGGCAACTCCCTCGAAATTAGTCGCTGACTGATCAAAGAGTCCCCGCGGGACTGTAGGTGCCTGGTCGCGAAGACTAATGGCGGATTCCCTGGAGTGGAAGCTACGAAGGGTTGCGAATATTCGTATCCATTACCGTAGAACTCCAGCATCGACGCCCACGCGCTCGCGGCGCGGCGCGTTGTCTGACGCGCGAATCGCGCATCGCCCCTGAAATTTATAGGGAAAAAGCGGCGAGATAGATCTCGCATTCATCACGGAGATGATTTACGTCGGTACGCGAAGATATACGTTTGCCCCAGGGCACGTGGGTGTCTCTCTTCCCGGGAACATCGCGTTTTTGCATACAAATCTTCCACATTTGCGAGAGATAAACGTCAGGAAACACGAGGCGCGTCTTGGGTTACGCGACTCTCTTAGCGTCCCTTTCTTCTATTTCTCTTTCTTTTCTCTTTGCACGATTGTCCCGAGAGATCCCAGCGATTTTTCACTTTATGATCGACCTCCCATTTTGGCCGACTTGGGGATTCACGTTACTTCTGCAACAACGCATTCGAGGCAAATTGCTTCGATCGTCCTCTGCTCCTGAATGTTGAATTTTTGATGTAATTAACCAGAGTTTATTATTATTGAACCATTGTATTTGGTTGACACCCGTGTGGAGACAGTCTTAATTCAGGCTTCATAAATATATGTCGGGGCGTGCTGACATAGGCAATGATTTGAAAATTTGTATTATTATTATTAATGTCATGTTTGTTTTATTCATTGTAATTTATAAATTTGTGTTACTGTTACGTTTGTTTTATTTTTTTTTTTTTGAAGAAATGCGAGACAAGGTCCTTTAGGAAAATGGTTTAGGTCCTTGTTGAACGTGACCACGGGTGGTAGAATGGACACGTTCCTGATGGTTACAGTGTATATGAAAACATGACAATATCAATGAGATATTGATTGATTTGCGTTGTCAAGAGAATAGTCTTTTGATATAGACAGAATCAATAAGATTTTGACGGAACAAGACGTGTAAAGGTTAATTCTACAGCACCCGTGAGCTCGTTGACGCATTTTGATATGTCGAATCGAACAAGGGGTTGGCCTGCCACGACATATAATACTGTTACGACGACACGAGATGAAGTTGCCTTCCCCTGTGATATCCTGAACATATCGCAGAGATCGAGTGTCAGATCGAAATTGCGGTATCCGAACAACGAGATTGTTGACAAGAAAAAGAAAGAAGACAGATCCTCTCGAGCCATTGAAACGAGAACACGATTATCTGGATTATCTGTTGTTAACTGTTATATATCTAATAAATATTTGCTACTGTGTAAAAGAATGTGTTCACCGGCAAGACCGCGCCGAAGCCTACGCAACAATACATTACACCGATAAAAGGAATAGTAGTGAAGAGAGTCGGTTATCAAATTTCTCTTGTCAGAATGAAATTATTGAAAATCGAGGAAAAACGAATCTCTCTTTCACTTCGGGGCATCGAAGTTCCGAAGAACTTTATTGGTAGCCAAGATACACTTCTGAAAAATATCATGCTCTGGTAAGCGGATGGTTCGGTCAATTAGCGAATCACGAAGTCGAAGTTGTACTTGAGTAAGACGAATAACTCGTGATTACTTATGCGATTCGGCGACGCAGCGGGCAATTATTGCCACTCGAAGCCACACGAAGCTCGTGCTTTCGTTTCCTTTTTTTTCCGACACTTTCAGGACCACCTTTCCTTCAAAAAGAAGAAAACGTCGAGGAAGAAGAAACGTGTCTCACGGTCTCGGGTCGAGGACGTGCGTGCACGTACACGCCAATTAATGGCTTTCGACTTTTGATTGACGTGCACCGGCCACGCTCATCTGTTACACGATGTTTTACGGTGTCCGTGTAATATAATCAGCGGACGAGCATCTTCGCGAACTCTCGATGCTCGTTCCGCGGAGGTCCGTTTCCACGCATTCGGTGTCCCGATAGAATTTTCGTTCTTCGTCTTACGCGCGCGGTACGTGCATCGACATCCTATCATTTCGCAGATAGGAATCGGCGCAACGCGATTATTTCGCGCCACCTGTGAGCTCTCTCGAGGTCCTCGGAGTTTTGCTGTAGTCAGCCGAATCGTGGGAAGGACAAGCACTCCGAGACGAACGGACTCGTCAAGGTGCACTTCCTAAACGGACGCGATGACGTACCGGAGCAAAACGCCGGTCATTATCGACGACGATCCTCTCCGGTTTCACTTGATGTCCTTTAAGAGTTCGCCGGTCGATTTTTTGCCGAGCACCCCGAAAAAGAAAGCCCCGAAGTTCGCCGGCCGGCACCGAGCTACGCGCGGATCAAGCTAATTTTTAGAGGTATGATGCATGCGTTAAATTTGTTGTGAATTTGATAAAATCTTATAAAATAAGAACCTTGAAAACCCTCGTCTTATAAAATAAGTTAGTCTGTCCCTTCGAAGGGGATATGAATGAGAAAACTGTTGGAATTTCATGTATGAAACAAAAATAATCTACTATTACTTAGTAGGTTATACTATTGCTTTACTTTCGAGAAGGCTCGAAAGATACATTGTATCAATGCGGTCCACGTCATGGGACCGTCAACCTTAAAATGTTTCAGAGATCGTCATTCGTTTTTCAGAACGATTCTCACTCGCGTTCTAAATCTTGTAGAGTATAGACGTGCCTCTCTACGTAGCTTCAAATATATAAAGTTGAATAAATTCCATTTATAGTTTATATAGTGTTATAGTTTATTTATTTATACCCATATTCCAATAAAAACTGAGGCAATTATCGTATTTGCAAAGTCAACAATTTTTGTCTCGTGGAATCTGGATCAATAAAATGTCACACCACGTCACGTTTAACTAGAGCAATTATTTCAACAAGTAATAAATAAATAAATGCACACGAATTGCTGGTAGCGAATCTGACAAAAGTCTTCGATCAAGGGAAAAGAATCCGATGCAATCAAAGTGATAATCAACAGCAAAATTAATTCTGCTCACAAAGAAATGATATCAGTACTTTTCGTAGCCCTGAAGACTACTTACCAAGTTTTGTAGTTATCTGTCGCACGGGATCGGCTGTCTTCTTGTTGGACTCGCGAAGGTTCGGCTCGCTGTAAACACGCTTGTCGAATGAATTGATTAACTTTTTCCGGAGCCTAATGCCAAGGGACGATCGCCTTGAGGAGATCCGCGTGGCCTCTGTCGTCTCTTCCCGCGGCCTTCCGATCGCTGGAAAAATCAATGCTCCGAACCGGTGAGCGAAAAAAAAAAAGAAGATCGCAGCCGCCGCCGTCATGGTCCTTGAGACGATCGAGCCACGTCGATCCCTTATTAACTCGTCAGCCTCTTCCGAAATTCGAGACGACTGCCCTGACTTGAGACGTTCCTCTCGCGTTATGACCTAAATATGAAATCCTGTCTGGCCCACTTCAAGCTGGGCCTTTCGCAATGCGAAGGTCGATCGTACGGATGCTTTCCTGTTATCACAATTATGATAAGTTTCGTTCGTAAAGAACCATATAAACTTACGTTTTCTTCGATGGTCTCTTATTCAAGGTGGACCAGAGTTCTTGTTGCGAGTGAATCAATGAAATCATCCTGATAGAAAATAATCCGATCATCAGTTCGCTGACTCGTTCTTTTCTAAGCTTCCTCCTAATTACCATTTATAAAAATTAGAAACTAAAATGGTACATATGTGTATTTCACTGATTCCAATCTTTTGTGCGAGGAAAATTGAAATGAATTTTATACGTATCGTTACTTGGAATTGTAATGCGGAGAATTTATAACTTTTTTGTGATAGCATCGGTAAATATTTACAACAGGTCCACGTCTTCCGATTTTGATGAAATTTAAATATGTTACAGATTTCGGCATTTTGAACAACTTTTTCCTTTTCTAATATAGCGGGGACGCTTTTAGTTTTCGAGATATTTCAATTTTTGTCTGTGTTGAATTTTTCGTATTTCTACACGCTTCACGGCAACGTAAGCCTGTCCCGGTGCGGCGTTTGTTTACGTTTTGACGCTGTAGAGATGAGGGAGAAACCAGGGGGCGGAAGGAGGAATAATAAATAATAACCTAACCTAACCTAACGTAACCTAATCCAATTTTCACTATCATATTCGTAATCAGCACGTCAAAATACGTAAAAATCTAGAGTATAATTTAAAAACACTGAGTGTGTATTAAGCACTGAGTGGCTGGGTGTGTGTGGTGTCAAGCCGGCTCCTTCCGCTCCCCATGTTTGTTTACCATGTCTACAGCGTCAAAACGTAAACCAACGCCACACCGGGACAGGCTTACGTTGCCGTGGAGCGTGTAGAAATACGAGAAATTCAATGCAGACAAAAATTGAAATATCTCGAAAACTAAAAGCGTCTCCCCTATATTGGAAAAGGAAAAAGTTGTTCAAAATGTGTTGCTGCATAACATATTTAAATTTCATCAAAATCGGAGGACGTGTACCTGTTGCAAATATTTACCATAGCATCTTTTGATAGAGGTTGTAGCTCACATATAATCATGAAATAGAATAAAATCTATCAGAAAACTTTCGGAAATCTGATCGTTGGTTAAAATGCAGAATTAGTGCTCTTGAACAGACGAGATTCAAGATCAGTTAAAGGGTTAAAGAATGAATAGTAAAAAAATGGAGGCAGCTGTCAAGACATCGCGGATTCCGTTCAGTCAGATGAGAGCCCGAAGCAGAAAGTCGACTGGCTTCCGCGCGAGATGAAGCCGGGAGAGTCGCGTCGCCTTTCAATTAAATCGAAGTCGCATCGTTGGTAGCTCGGTTAACGGTGCAGGATCGTTGGGATCGGTTGGGTAGGTAGCCGACCGGGGTCCGTTTCAGCGAGCGATCGTCCACGTCGATCGTCCACGGCTGGACATTCCACGGCATTGTCTTAAAAACGAGGCTGTGCTGCTCGACAATGGGTCGACCTAAGGAACGCATTTAACTGTACAGCCGCAGCCGCCGCTCCGCGCCGGTACGATCGGTTTTAGCCGATTATCCGCGGACAGCACGATGGCGAAACGAGCAGGGAACATAACTGGACATGCCAATTATCCGCGTTTTGTTTCTGATTTTCTGGAAAAATTCGTTAAAAACAGCCACTGCATCTGTTGTGTGTTTGCGTTCCGTATAGTTAACAGTAAGCGATTAACTCCGTTTCGTTTCCGATTTCGTGGTCTGACGTCTTGCGTGTCGATAGCTCCAAAGTTCTCTTATAATTGTCGCTACAATTCCAGTTTTCAAATCTGCAATTTAGCAATGCATTGCATGGCAACACTCTCAGGTTATTTGAACTAGATTTACAACGTGTAGAATGGGACAGTCATCCTGTTTATGATCATGCCATGTTTTCGCAGTAGGCCACTTTTTAAAAAATTGAAAAATATAGGGAAATGACTGTCTCCTTTACGGATTTGAAAATTGACGAGATTAAAATTATTTGAAGTAAACGCTGCAACATTTTACTATAACTCTTCAACCATGAGAGAAATCGAGATGAAATTTCCTTTAAAGTTCATTACAAAATTAATCCTACCTACTATCGTAGTAAATATATGTTTTGTTATCATGTTTTAATTAATTCATTAAATGTTGTTGTATTAAAATAAAATTAAAAATTGTTCACTTGTTACTTCTTTAGTAGATCTTCAGATAATTTAAATCACCAATGGTTTTGGGTAAAAATATCCTCCGTGAATAACAAATAAATACATTAAACTATAATCTCAGCAGCTAGTAAGTGATCGAAGAACGTGTAGAGTTAAAATTTCGGCTCAGGTCGGAGCAAATAGGCGTTTTATTCCTCGGTGAACCGGTCCTACATGATCGTCAAGTCTTAGGGAGCAAGCCACGACCGTTAGACCTCGGACACACGAGAGCCGCCTTGCTCTACGGTCCCACATGAGCGTGCAGGCTGTGCGGCGATCTCTCTATCTCTCCTCTCCCTCTCTCCCTCTCTGTTCCACCAGCAAACAAAGTTAATAAGCAATATCTGACGGCGTAGCCGCGTGCACTGCCGTTACCGATAGCACACACGGTGCACCGTGCCGCAACATAATGGTGCATGTAACGATCGGTGCGCCGGCGTTCCCTCGAACGATTGGCTCTTCGTGTGTATCAGTGGCACGCAAACTGGGGCTTCGTTACGCGTAAATCGCGCGATAGCGTATACGCGGCTATACAGTCGTGCCAGTGCGAGCTCACGGGCGCATTCGATGATGAATAACGTTGCCCGAGAGCGTACAAGACGCCGCGCGGCGACATAAGTAACGAGATATTCGATTATGCAGGTTATTAAGCGACCGGGAGATAAAGAGCCGCTCTCCGAAAAACTCCCGGAGAGTCGCTGCGCCGATAAATTACGCGTCTCTCTCTCTCGCGTCTTACTGCTTTCCTGCGAGATCCACCATCTTGGAACGGGCTTTCCACGGATTTCCGCGGTAGCTGATAAGCAGCCGATAACTCGCACAAACGATTTTTGTTGCGGACGCGCTAGGAAACCAGTCTGTGAAAATCTGTGGACATGAAAACCTAAGTTAATCCAGTCTTTCAAACTCCAGTTATTGAAAATGACTGCACGTCTATCGTGTAGTTGATTAAATTAAATTGAATCTTGACACAGATTTAAATAATTTAAGAATATCAATGGATTAGTTACTGCTTCTTTAAATCAGTAAAACAATGAAAGAAATGTTGATTATGCTTTTGTTTGTTGCAATTGATACAGACTATTTTTATTGTGCATAAACTTCCGCGCAGTCTAGCGATCCGTAATGAATATTAACAGAGAATTTCGGCTAAGCTTTTTGCAGTTCCGGCCGGCGGTGTGCCGCGCGATGCTTAGCAAGTCGAAAGAAACCTTAGGCCGGATTCCAAGCACTTGTTGCGCAGGCCGCGTCGTCCCCGCGATTCGGTTAATTACGATTTATGAACGTCCGCTTTCAGCGGAGATGTTATCGGCGACGGGACCCGCGGCTGCGAATGCGCGCGAGAGCTATTAATGTCGCAATGATCGTCGCCTGTCAGGGCGTCGGGCCTCGACAGAGGCGTCTTCGACCTGCCCTGCTGCTTAATGAGAACCGATCCTCTCGACTCAATGAAGACGGCGGAGGATGATAGTGAAGGTGTTCTGTTACCCCGTTCCTACTCGGCCGAAGATTTAAAGATTATTAAACGAGCGTCGTTGAACGAGGCCCGGGTACGCTAACTTGTCAGAAGTAATGCGGGGTAATTGCTATTTATGATGGGATCAACGCCGTTGCGTAAGCCTGTTCTCAAACGGTACCGGGGGAGCATAATTACTTCTCACGATTCCATTGTAACGATGACAGTTACACTTCTCTCACACCTGACCGGCGATTAGTATAACGCCGGATAGACCGTCTACCGAGCTAGCACGCTCTTCGATCTTTTGTTTCGGATCTGCTGTGATGAGATCGGAGGATTCTTCGGGGTCTGTAGGATCGTTCGCTTGGGTCTTAGACAGCCATTGTTCCCTGGAATTCTATTAGTTTATTTACTTTCTCCTGTATCCATTATTCTCCTAAAATTTCAGTCTTAATCAAACGAAACAAAATCAAAGATGAATAAGCCCGGATAAATTGCAAGATCTTCCTCAAGCTACCAAAGAAATATTCCAGAAACACTGCCCACTTTCTAAGAGCAGGGAATAGAGCAGCATCCCCTATTAAAACATAAATAAGATGAATTGAAGAATCTTTTTTAACCAACTAAACAACATTCTAAAAACACTGTCCACTTTCTAAGAGCAGAAAGTGAAGCAGCATCCCCTAATTCTGTTAAGACTGGAGTCTCCAGTAAAAGTTCAAGAATGAATCACTCAATTAAAGCACACGAAATAAAAGATAAGTGAGACTAGATAAATTGAAGAATCTTTTTTAACTAAACCAGATAATATTCAAAAACTACTGCCCACTTTCCAAAAGCAAGGAATAAAGCAGCATCCCCTGTTCTTCTGAAACTGGAGTCTTAGCTATCAGCACCGAAGTGAATCACCCAAACAAAGCACACCAAATAAAACATAAATAAGCCTAGATGAATTGAAGAATCTTTTTTAACCAACCAGACAATATTAAAAAAATACTGCCCACTTTCCAAAAGCAAGGAATAGAGCAGCATCCCCTATTCTTCTGAAACTGGAGTCTCAACTATCAGCACCGGGGTGAATCACCCAAACAAAGCACACGAAATAAAACATAAATAAGCCTAGATGAATTGAAGAATCTTTTTTAATCAACTAAACAATATCCAAAAAGCACTGTCCACTTTCTGAGAGCAGAAAGTGAATCAGCATCCCTTAATTCTGTTAAAACTGGAGTCTCCAGTAAAAGTTCAAGAATGAATCACTCAATCAGAGCACACGAAATAAAAGGTAAGTGAGAATGGATAAATTGAAGAATCTTTTTTAACTAACCAGACAATATTTAAAAAATACTGCCCACTTTCCAAAAGCAAGGAATAAAGCAGCATCCCCTATTCTTCTGAAACTGGAGTCTCAACTTCAGCACCGAGGCGAATCATCTGAATAAAGCACACCAAATAAAACATAAATAAGCCTAGATGAATTTAAGAATCTTTTTTAACCAACTAAACAACATTCTAACAACACTGTCCGCTTTCTAAGAACAGAAAGTGAAGCAGCATCCCCTAATTCTGTTAAAACTGGTGTCTCCAGTAAAAGTTCAAGAATGAATCACCCAATCAAAGTACACGAAATAAAAGATAAGTAAGCCTAAATAAATTGAAGAATCTTTTTTAACCAACTAAACAATATTCAAAAAACACTGTCCACTTTCTAAGAGCAGAAAGTGAAGCATCATCCCCTAATTCTGTTAAAACTGGAGTCTCCAGTACCAGTTTAAGAACGAATCATCCAACCAAAGCACACAAAATAAAACATAACTAAGCCTAGATAAATGGAAGAATCTTTTTTAACCAACAAAATAACATTCAACAAACACTGTCCACTTTCTACGAGCAAAGAACAAAAGCAGCAACCCCTAATTCTGCTGAACGTAATATCTCGGGCGGCAGTTCCACTTGACGTAAACGTGATCGAGTCACCTGACCAAGCCGCAGGTAAACTCGCATGCTCGGATAAGATTCAGAAAGTGGTTGTCGCTGGAAATTCGAGTGGCGAAGCGATAGAGGGTCGCAGGGAGGCCGCGTAGCAGCATGGCACGGCACTCATGGCAGCCAGCTGGCGAAGTGAGCGAGGTCCGCGAGAGTGATTGTACTTATCCGCGCGCATAGCGAGGCGTGCACACGTACGTAGACCGTAGCTGCACACGTATTATACACAGGAGGTACACGGACGTGCGCGGGCACAGGCTTACGGGCCACCGTAGGCTCAATAGTTAAGGAACGATGCGGATGGCAGGAGTGAAAGGCCCACGCCCGTGCCTCGGGCTTCTCGGCAAGGGCGACTGGCCCCTCAGCACGCGCGCGTACCCGCACAGAGACGCTCACCTACTCATATACACGTGCCGGCACACGTGCAACAGGCCATCCACGAACTCGGCCGCGAGCCGAGCTCTCTCTCTCTCTTTCTTTCTCTCTCTTAGGAAAATCTCTTTCTCTCTCTGTCCAGCATCGAGCCGTTCTCCGATCGCAGAATCCGGCGCTCTCTCGTTACGAGCTGTACGCTTGACTGTGTGCACCCATACGAGGGCGAGTTTGCAGTTTCGTTGCATCGCACTATGGTCCCATAACAGAATTTTGCGATTCAAAATTAGTAGAAGACATTTTCTTTTTTTCAAGATTTTGAAGTAACTCTCTTTAACTCAAGCAAATGTATCGCTGTTCCGCTGTATCACGCAGTGGTCCCAAATCAGAATTTGGTATATCGAAGATTTCGTAGTATCCATTAATCCTAAGTAACTGCTACACTATTCGAACTACCTATTCTACTGTACGTTCGAGGCACATCACAAAGGTTAAACGCAAGGCTTAATTGAGACCTAATTCAAGGCTTAATTTAAGTGTAAAATGATCGATGTGCAATACGATTCACTGTGCAACACGGTGAAGATTGAACCTACGATCGTAGCTCGAAATCTGCACTGTGGGTAACTGTTCTATTATCCGACCTACTGTTCCAGTTTCGAGATGCAACGCGCAAGGGTTAATAGAAGCGTAATTGTTGTTTCCACACGGTTTTAATGCAGAAGCGATATCGGGGGCTGTCTCAGCGATCGCGTCTCGATTTTTTGCCGGTGGTAACGGGTCGGATCGGGACGAACGACTGTATTATAGGATCGGTACGGAATACGCCTTGGGAACGTGTCCTCTTCGCCTTTCAGTAGGATCGGGCTACGTGAACATCGGGCGTCTTCAGCTCCCGCATTGCGAAACCGCGGCGAGGCGCATCTGCTGGGAGCCTGGGGTTCCCGTTCCGTTCCACAACGTACATACATACATTCAGGTGAGATCACACAGGTGTATACAGAGAAGCGGTAAGGTACACGTAGACGCGATGCAGCTCTCGGGTTCTTTATCGGTTCCCGGTCGCCGTGGAGACGCCTCGCGAGAATGAAACTCACGGGTAGCTAAAGGGTACAATTACGTCACCGAGCGTCGAGAGATACGCGCGTCACGAGCACCGTTACGTAACGTGTAATCATAACGAAAGCTCCGCAGCGATCGGGAACGGCGAAATTCTGCGCTCCGTGCATCCATTGTTCCTGCATCCAAGCTGAATCCCTCTCCCAAGGCACACCACCGGAGCGTCCGATTAAACGCCTCGGATCCTCTAATGGGTTGCGTCAATCGATCTCGAACCTCGACTACGACTCGTCCCTCTCTCTCTCTCTGTTTCTCTTTCTCTCTCTCTGTTCAAGTTCTCACGAGTTAATCGATCCCGCGATCCAGAACGACCGAATCGTCGCCGGTCGTGTGTCGGCTGCACACTAGACGCCTGCCATCTATAAGATCGATGGACTGACTACGTTCAACTCAGTTTATGTATATGTATATCTCGTTTCAAATACAATGAAGTCTCAGATCCGAGATTTCGGAGTTCTGAAATTTCTTTAGCTTTAAACGATTTAACAGATTTGAGGGTTTCAGCTACCTCTTGACAGTTCTGTGTTTTTGTTGGGTCCTAACATCGGGGCTTGCCACCATATTATAACTTTTTTAAACAAATGTAATCTGCGAGTCTAGGTGTTCTCCTATTGTTATAATGTTATTTCACAGATCTTTATATTTATATTTTTCTTTGTTTCTCTTCCTGTATGTCTGTACATTTATATCCAATGTTGTGATAAATCTTGCTTAAGATTTCCAATGAAAAAAAAGATTTGAGGGTTCGTGTTTTGAAAATTCGGGGGCCTGACAAACCTGTACGTTGAGAGTTCCCGAGGTTTAACCCTTAGCGGTCGAGTGGCGCCTCTGAGGCGGCACTAAAAATTGCTGTACTATTATTTAAATAATTGTTTACACTATCAGATATGTCGGTATCTAACCAATTACTACTGTCACGTCCGGTGGTTCTGCCATAGATAATAATTAATAAACTCAATCATATGTAATTTCTGATTTTCTTTTCGTATTTGTTCCATTAATATTGCACGAGAATTATAACGAATTATAACATCAAATATTATAATTAATACTTGAATAATTCAAGTATCACCGGTCGTGACACTACACATTTAAGTATTGTATGAGGTATTATATCAATTTCATATTCATCAAATTTAAAAAATCATAGAGAATGGAAATATTGCAGGTCAGAAGAAACGTTTAATTTTCCAGTTAAAATAGCTCCGAGTGCAAAGGGTTAAGGATTGAGGGATTCGAACTCTGGGAGAAAAGTGTCGTTTAAGTAGTGCAAAATTTGGATATCTTGATTATTCGTTTGAACGTTGCTGAATTCATGAGAAGTTTCGTGTAGGATCGTGAACGCAGTGAATCCTAGCGAGAAGGTGAAATTGAACAGCGATTTTCGATCGCGGCGAATTTGGTAGGTTGTTCTCACACGCGCCAGGGAGATCGATCGCCTCCGATCGCAGCCGGACAAGACGAAACGAGACGGAACGATCGATCGCCGGATCGATCGGGGTCTCCTTGATCGCCGGAGGCGTCTAGACCGGAGGTAGGATGAGAGTGGGTGGAGCCGGAGGTTCGTTGCTCAACAGGGTACGAGAGAGGAAAAGAGAGAAAGACGATGTCCTCGAGTGTTATCGCGATAAGAAAGGCCATCCTAAGGACACGCCTGGCTCCGAGAGGAGAAGGGGGCTCGATAACGATCGACATCGTCCCTCCCGGTTTCGTATCGGCAGCGATGCTTGATTTCAAAACGCTGCCACCGAAACCAGGCTCAACGTTGCCCGATGACATTTCTTATCCGCGGGGCTTCATCTTCGAACCGGCCGCGAATCGCCATCTTTTTTTCTCCTCTCGTGGGACTTTCGAACGGTATGATCGATGAAATCCTGTTAATTATGCGTGTTTTCGCCGGCATTAACTTCGCTATCTAGATTAAAGCCACAATTAAATTACCAATTGTTTCCAGTAGAAAGGCATAACATTCTCGTTTCGTAGATTTGCTTTGTAATCTCCATCAGGAATGTTAAAATGATTACCGAGAGGAATTCCCAAGTGACACCTATTTCTTTCAACAGATATAAACAATTTCTATTTTGCATCAGACCATTCACAAGAATAGAAGAAATCTTCGTGCAACATTTTTGAACGCAAATGTTTAATGTTCTCGGCGCTACGGTTCGATCAATTATTACTTAGAAAATCAAATTGGTTGCAAATCGCATTGCAAATACATCTTGAAAAGGATTCAAACTAGAATCGAAACGTCGATGATTATTTGATAATCTGCAAAATTGTTTTTTTGATTTTCTAAGTAATAATTGATCGAACCGTAGCGCCGAGAACATTAATCATTTGTTATTAACAATAATACGATCGATATAAGTGACATATTTTTGAACGCACTGTGTCCAAACATACCGTTGCACGATCGACATGAAATGCACCGGATGCACCTAGAGAAAAAGCACAAGCACCCCGCTGACTTCAAACTCCTCGCGTTGCGCAACCTTCCTGATAAATTTATCATTATTAATTTACTTCCACCGACTCCATACGCCATTTGAATCTCAAGTGTGGAAAGCGTGACAGAGCAGATTATCGGCGCCGGGTTTTTTCCCCGATCAACGTCGATCCAGTTTTAATGGACAGTCTAAAAACAACCGAGGAAATGCTAAAAATACGCGAATAGACGATTTTTTTTTTCCACGATCGACTTTCGACTATGACACAATCGTTACAAGGCGCGAACGAGAAACGAAACCCGCGAACAAGACACAAGAGAATCCTCGACAATGACACGAACATCTCGAAGACTTTCTACTCCGTCAAGAGTGCGGTCGATCCATGCGCCGTGTTTTCTGTTCAGTCATTTAGCGAGCAAAAATCACCGTCGCTCGATACTCTCATTATTTATAATTCCGTTTTTCTTCGCTCGCTACTTCTACGATCCTTTACAATGTTCCTGCCCGATGGATCTGTCTTCCGTAAGAAATTAATCATAATAATTGAACGTCCATGTCCATTATCTTGCAAAACACAAATTGTCGGTATTCATTCTTTCAGCAGTGTTCACAATCGTGTCTCGTAAAATATTAACGCAATCATGTGAACCATGATTTTTTTCAGCGAAGAAGCTGTGCGTCTTTAGAACAAAGTGATCGATGAAAAATTGATGGAACTGTTCAGTAATGCAATAGCGACGTGCAATTTCTTAATATTCGATCGTGAAAATGTTTGATGGATCAAACTGCAAATGATTTGATATCCGATGCTTTGTATTGCTCGAATCTAATGAACATCAATTTTGTAGTATTCGTGCAAAATCTTGCATTCAATCGTTACACTACGGGTTTTTGTGCAATATGAAAATTGTTTTAAACACATAGAGAGAGAAGCATGTGGGAGATAATTTTTATTTGTCAAACAGATTCAAAAAGTATGAATTTCTTTTTGGATTTCGATTTGTTGAGAATAGGGATCGTGCGTTCGTCGACCGGAAGACACCTGCGTTGAAGCAAGTCGTTCGTCGCCGGATCCAAATGCGATCAGCATAATCGCATTCTAATGGCTCCGGAGGTGACGCTCGCCCGGGATGATCTACATTCTAGGGATCAACGATCGACGGGGGAATCACTTGAGATTCCGTGGACGGAGTTCCGTTACTCGCTTGTAAAGACGAGGAGGAGCCGATCGGGCAGATGGGTCCGTATCGGCGCTCGGATCGGAATTCGTCTGGATCGCGTCTGTCCGTTGCTCGATCTTCCGTTTCGAGCGACGATCCCGTTCGAATTGATCCGCGATGGATCAAACGTTCGCTCAAACTTGTCACCGTGGAACGCGTTAGATCAAAAATTACATATTCGAGTTCAAGTAGCTGTAACTCCTTCGAAAATTTATCCTTCTGCAGTCCACTGTAATGTAAAATTGAAAAATGTATTAAATAAACCTCTTAGAAGATATACATACAGTGACTCCCACTAATATTCGGACACTCTTAAAAAGACGATAACTTTTTTTAATATTGTACTATACGATTTGAACATTTTTAGGAAGCTGGAGCCATTCGTTTGCTACAGGATATAAAAATAAATTTGGGCCTATTTATACGGGCCTATATTGAAAATTTAAAAGCTACGTTTTGTAGATCTGTGTCAATTATATGCACTGCGAAAGTTTCATCGAAATCGGTTGATGCGGAAAAAAACGACAGGCATTGAAAGATTTAAGAATCCTTAGATTTACTGTCCTAAATTTTCAATACAGGCCCACATAAAAAAGTTGTAAAATGCAACTTTTAATATTTTTTCTACAATTCTAATTCATTGCAATTGTTGACAAAAATTTTGTTTCACATCCTGTAGCAAACAAATTGCTCTAACTTCCCAAAAAGGTTCAAATCGTATAGTACAATATTAAAAAAGTTATCGTCTTTTTAAGAGTGTCTAAATATTAGTGGGAGTCACTGTATCTGGTGCAGTAATGGATTTTGAAAAATAGCTGCCACGTGCTTTCAGTTTAAGAGAACATCACATAATAAGACGTACGTATTGATTTTTTAAATAAACACAATTTTATATATTAAAAAAAACGATTTCAATGAAACTTTTGAAGTCACACAAACCGGAAACGTGGCTTAATGCTTTTCTGATCGTTTAAGTCGCCGAAAATCATTGCCACTTTCATCGAGGCTTTACGTAACGAAACTTCGGCAAACTTCATCAACGAGAAAGAGAGAGGGAAAGAACCGAAAGCGCTCTCTCGAGGAACAGGTTTTCTTTGCCGAAAGTGTTTACATAAAAAGCGCAGCATCCTCGGACGAGATCTGGTTGTGAGTCCGACGAGCGATCATCGGGATTCGCCGGATGACTGCAGCTCGTCGATGACCCCGTTGACGGTCACAGACCAATGAATTCGCGAGGTACCGAGGATGGATGGCGGGCATTAGCTGCTCCTTAAGCGGAAGCGTAACGGAACCGGGTTCGACAGCGTCGTAAGTCTTCGTCCGATGGACAAGGAGGACGAGCGAGTGCTGTTGCGTGTACTTTCGTTCGAAATCATGAAAAAAAGAGCAACGAGCCGCGTGATCGATCAGCCGGTCGATCGAAATTAATCGGAGCTAACGGATGGTGGCGCGATCCACGAAAAATCGCGTCTCCTCTCGCGTGGATCGCTGGCGATTAGGATGGATTTGACATTCGCGAAAGCTCGTGGGTGGATGCAAATGATGCACAATGTGGTTCAACCTTATTCGAACGAGTAGATTATCTCATCTGATTGATCAAATAATATTTCTGTTTCTTCCTTTAAGAATAGAACTACTGGACTCTTCAGAATGACGAATTTCAAATTCTATGTTTCATTAACACTTTAACGACCGCCCGTCTACACAGTCAAACACGTCGCCAGGGGCCGGCAGTATTTTTGAAGAATTAATTTTAAAGAACTTTATTGAATTATTATTAATAAAGAACTTTATTGAATATTTTTCCTTCGTATGATAATTATTAAAGCAATCACCTACATGTAATGGTATTTTACATGTCTTACACATAAAACGGTTGTTCCGGCTATCACACACATGTTGTGTGA
This sequence comes from Lasioglossum morio, assembly GCA_916610235.2. Lineage (NCBI taxonomy): Eukaryota > Metazoa > Arthropoda > Insecta > Hymenoptera > Halictidae > Lasioglossum > Lasioglossum morio. The sequence goes on from OU744323.1 coordinate 5,079,961, forward strand.
GCGGTCGTTAAAGTGTTAATATATGTATACATTTATTTATCCAGATGTAGTGTACTGTTAAAAATTGCTACGAGAAACAAACAGTGCCGCTGCAAAAAATTGGCAGAAGTACATCAGTTTTCAGTCGAGACTGTCCGAGCAGATCAGCTACAGCAATTTTCATCCTTTCTGCGGTTTTTGCGAGTCTCATCGAGGACTCGGTCTTTCATCTTCCGACGATGAGTCACCAGGGCCCTGTCCGCATCGTTTCGCGACAGTTGGCCTAATGACAGTCGAAAAGAGGAGCTCGGACGTTTCTGTCAGTGGGAACCGAGAATCCTCGCGACAAAACGTAAGAAACGAGGCAAGAAAGCGAAGGGAACCGGTTGTTCGATCGAGGATGCGCTCGATGAGGAGGTTTCTTTGCTTTCTGTAAATAACCGAGTAACTATAGTGTCCGACTTATCGGACAGTTTCCAGAGAAAGAAAGGAGGGTGACAGGATGATGCATAATTCGATCTCCTACTCCCTTCTTCAGTTTTATACCCTACTAGCTGACCCGACAGACGTTGTCCTGTCCAAATTTCAAGAAATTTGTTTGAGATCGTTTTAATTATGCATATCCATTGTTCAAATCGTGTTGAGTTTATACAAAAATCCCATAGAAAAAAAGCACTTCCATTTTTCCCCGAATTTTCCATTTTTCCAGCCAACTTTTCCAATTTTTTTTCCCTAAAAACCTGAAGACGTCAATAATGCCATTTCCTATTGAAATATTAAAAGCTGCGACATTCGTTTTTTTGTTGTATTAAAATATGATTCAGAAATCACTTTTAGTTTCTCCCGAATTTTCTATTTTTCCGGGCAACTTTTCCAATTTTTTTTACGCTAAAAACCTGATTCGGACTACAACGAACATTAAAAAATAAAATTATGTAAATCGGTCCAGCTGTTCTCACGTGATGTCGTGACCAACGAACAGCATTTCATTTTCATTAGCAAACACATTCAGCAAAAATTTTCCCTACTTCTTTGTACTGGAGTGGCGACTTTGATGTCCCAGCAGAAATGACCAGATCATTGACCAAATTGATTTTGAATTAAAAACAGCATCGAGTACGAAGGGCCTCCAGAAAAGTAATTTATACCGATTCAGATCTGCTGAAGCCTGATTTGGGAGCACCTCGGGCCGCTGCCATTTCTGACGAGCAGAAGGCCATCGGAGCGGATGCTTCACGGAAATCGGAGCAGGTTTCGGCGACCTTGATGTCCTCGGCGATGACGTCTCTCCATGACAAAAATCAGGACTCGCTACAGCCAAACACGCGCGTCGAGAAGAATTCTCGCTTCGAGGATTTTCGGAATGCCTTGCATGGCCTCGATCCACAGCTCGCGACGCGACGTCTCCGTCATCACAATTACGGCAACTCGCGAGTCCACGTTAGATAAAAATTTTGCGAAACACGAGCGGGTTAGTTGACTCTTTCGGGTCGAGTTTCGCTTTGTTTCGAATTCCGACCGACGTATAGCCCGAGATAAGGATCGGCATCCGCAATTCTAACGTACGGATCCGCCTGGATCCTCGATCTGGATCGTGTCGGGGCTAGACGCAAGGTAAAACCAGATTTGGTGTTGACCTTTGACCGTTAGGCTGTTTCCCGATTCTGTATCGCAGCTAGCAAAGTATGAGGTAAAACGTTTTAAGATCAGCAGTTGATAATAGCTTCCAGAAATTCTTAAGTAAGTAAAAAACGCCCTCTTACGTTCCAAAATCTTCCATAGAAGCGAATAATTCATGAAATTGTTACCTCGTTAATGAAGATTCAAAGAAGCAATTCTTTTTAAATGCAAAGTGACCAACGCCATATTAGTTGCCACACCCTACCCTCTGTTTAAAGTTCTGCATAAAAATCAATAAATCATCCCATTCTCCTCGTACGCATACGGTACAAATGACATCGGATAAATGAAAATTGAATCTTTAAATCGAAGTCGCTCGATGTGGTCCTCCATTAAGAAGACTGTGCCGACACAAGATGTATTTACTTGCCGAACGATCCGGTTCATTGCACAATCGCGATCGTCCTTTGATCTTAATCGTGCTCACCGCTGTAATTACTATTTCCATAATTGCGAGGACTGAGCAACTGGTGTATGAAAACAAAGGAAAAAGCATCGTATCATGCGGAGGACAGTGTACGCGGAAGAATAAATAAATACTCTGGCGCTTATTATCATGAAAAGAGGCTGGCTGGTGCGGGAGCAGCGGATCCGAGTCATGGTACGAGGTCAGCGAGGTCAGTACCGATTGGATCGTGCAGTTTCCACGTAGAAAATCGATCCCCGTGCCGCAACTGCAACCGCATCAACGGGGGCCGAGAGAGGCAGCCTATTACCGTGATCGGATCGAGCCGAATCGTAGCGGCACGACCCACGAACGATCGACAAAAATCGGGAAACCCATCGAGCGTCATCCGGTTACTCTAATCTGTAATTTCGAGCCCTGAGAGTCATTTTCGATCCAATTCCCGCTTTGATGGGACCGTAAACGCATGGCCGGGTGTGCTTTCCGTTTCTCCGCCGGCGAAATTAATGAAAACCGTAACGGAGATCGATATCCGAGGCGAAACATCCAGCTAGGCCGCGTTTCCCCTTCGATCGCGATCACTTTCCCCGGTGATCTCGTTCGAGGCGTCACCGGTTGACCACAGAGGCGTCCACGTAATCTGGGGACCGTGTACTGGGTGACTTCTCTGGTGCGATGGCCTCCAGAACGATACCGTTCTTCTCTTTTAACTACGATTCTTCTTCAATCTGCTGGAGCGGAAGCCGTATGAAACGTATTTTACTATCGACCTTGTACTTCTGTGGCCTGTTGCGGTAGCCGTAGAAAACATGGTGCTATGTCTTTCAAGTTCAACTAGTTCCAACTAGCAATGTTTCTAGCCTCCTGTGAAAGCCCTACTAAAACATTTTCACCTTATTTTTTACTATCCTCAACTAGAACCTTCATGATAGCTCTAGAGGACACTGTTGTGGTCTGAAATCTCGTTGCCTTTAACAAACTTATTGACTTGTTGGCATTTGTTGCATCCAGAACCTTTCCGAATTGCTGCGACAACCCTAAAGACAATTTCTGTTGCCTGACACCATTAACCCTTAGCACTCGAGTGGCGCCTCTGAGGCGGCACTAAAAATTGCTGTACTATTATTTAAATAATTGTTTACACTATCAGATATGTCGGTGTCTAACCAATTATTACACATTTAAGCACTGTATGAGGTATTATATCAATTTCATATTTATCAAATTTAAAAAATCATAGAGAATGGAAATATTGTAGTATTGTACTGTTATTTAAATAATTCTTTACACTATCAGATATGTCGGTATCTAACCAATTACTACACATTTAAGTACTGTATGAGGTATTATATCAATTTCATATTTATCAAATTTAAAAAATCATAGAGAATGGAAATATTGTAGTATTGTAATATTATTTAAATAATTGTTTACACTATCAGATATGTCGGTATCTAACCAATTACTACACATTTAAGTATTGTATGAGGTATTATATCAATTTCATATTTATCAAATTTAAAAAATCATAGAGAATGGAAATATTGTAGTATTGTACTGTTATTTAAATAATTCTTTACACTATCAGATATGTCGGTATCTAACCAATTACTACACATTTAAGTACTGTATGAGGTATTATATCAATTTCATATTTATCAAATTTAAAAAATCATAGAGAATGGAAATATTGTAGTATTGTAATATTATTTAAATAATTGTTTACACTATCAGATATGTCGGTATCTAACCAATTACTACACATTTAAGTATTGTATGAGGTATTATATCAATTTCATATTTATCAAATTTAAAAAATCATAGAGAATGGAAATATTGTAGTATTGTACTGTTATTTAAATAATTCTTTACACTATCAGATATGTCGGTATCTAACCAATTACTACACATTTAAGTACTGTATGAGGTATTATATCAATTTCATATTTATCAAATTTAAAAAATCATAGAGAATGGAAATATTGTAGTATTGTACTATTATTTAAATAATTGTGTACACTATCAGATATGTCGGTATCTAACCAATTACTACACATTTAAGTATTGTATGAGGTATTATATCAATTTGATATTTATCAAATTTAAAAAATCATAAAGAATGTAAATATTGCAGGTCAGAAGAAACGTTTAATTTTCGAGTTCAAATAGCTCCGAGTGCAAAGGGTTAAACTTTACCCACCACAGCGTCAGTCCGCAGGAATATTATCCCCTAATTGTGTATGTACCACTGAGTGTTCGAACAGGCCCCAAACCTTGAAGAGTGAGCCCAAACTCGGGAATCTCGAGGGACAGTGCTATCAGTTCCTGCGTCCAGAATCCACGAACGACCCTTTCGATTCAGTCCACCGTGTATATTCGCGAGAGTAAGTCGATCCGGCGGCAGAGCAGCCTCGCAGCGATCCAGAATCTAATCCAGTCGGATGCCCCTGGGCTTAGAAAGGCGTGGTACCACGCCGCGTCGCGCCACGCCGCGGCGAACGTAGGAGAGAAGGTGTCGTCACAGCCGAAGAGGACGCCCGGAGCGAGCGAGCGAGACCGTTCCACGATCGTCAATTGTGTAGGTGGAGGAGAGCTGTTTTCTCGAGAAGCTCGCCCCGTTGTCCCGTCGCTCACGAGAGCCTCTACCTTCAGTAATTAGGTCGGGCCTCTCCCTTAATGGACCGCCGCATAAAATCGGCTCGTCATCCTGGCCTACGTCCCGCAGCTCTATACGTATTCTCGAATTTTTGCTGTCCCGGCGCTCGCGCACCCGGTTCTCTCGTGACGTAAGCGAGTCTCGAATCTCGATTCTCGAGCGACTCGACGAACATTAAGGTCACCCCTTAAGGTAAGCTTCGAGGCGGACCGAGCAAACCAGAGTAAAAAAGGGAAAACGCATCGGTAATGACCGACTCGTTGTGCAATCGATCTTCTTGAAAATTTGTCAGATGTGCGGCTCGACAGGCCCGAAAAGAGATGCTCCGACCACGTTATTTATCGTTATCATTCGTTATCGTCTGTTAACACCGACGTCTTATTATGCTCTCCAAAGGTCCCGTCTGGGTGGGACGTGGTAATGAGAATTTGACAGCGACGGGACTTGCTGTTCATTGTGATCGATTTAACCCCTTGCTCTGCCACTTCTTTCACGGCTACGAGGAGCAAAACTTTTTCATGTTAACCCTCGGACCGTTTTTTGCAGCTTTATAGTGAACGATGTTTAGAACTATTCACTACTTTATTTCTCAATCTTTTCGAACATATTTTTGACGGTAGTTCTTGTTGACATGTTCGTATTTTTATTGATCCTAATATAACCTGAATAATTAAATGACAATTCTAATGCTCTGGAAAACAGAATGAACAGACTGTTGAGAGCGTTTCGCGTAATTATCAATCTCACAAGCCCTTGTCTGATTATTTTACGTCGCTTTTTCAACTGCTATGGTTATTAAACGACGGGACCTACAGTTTAAGGTGGGTTCCGAATCTCACAGATACGTTTATTTTAACGGTGCGAACTGTACTGATTCGACAGAGGACAAGACATAGAGAATGAAAACACCGTACACTAGATAGAAACATATACCCCTTTAAGTTTAGCGAACTCAGGCGACAAGTAGATACAACGATTACGAGATTAGCGCGAAATACAAATTAGATAGAGAATACCCGCGTTCGCGTTAACACAGACATTTATTCATACTTCTTGTTAGGGGTAGTATACACGAAGCGACGTAAAAGCGACGAGTTCCTGCGTTTACGTATTTTTAAATCGTTAAGATCAATCTGATAGAGTAGCCAACAACCGTATTCCCGTTGAAAGCACCGGTTCTCGTTAGATCACCGAAGTTAAACAATGTGGAACGTGAACAGCATTAGGATGGGTGACCGTCTGGTAAAAAACCGGAAAGTGACCCACCCGGGGTGTTTTTCACGTGTTGTTGGCAAAAGGTGGTTCGGAACCCACCATAAACAGTAGGTCCCGCTGAAAAGGCGATGTCAGAGTGGAAAGAGGAAGAGGATTGGTAAATGGACCAAATATCATGTCACATACATACATACATACAATCTGATAGAGTAGAAGCTAACTACCCTCTTCTAGACTCTTAAAAGGAATTAGAATTCGGCTAGAACCTTGCAATTTCGATGGCTCCGAGCACTGCGATTGGTGGTGGTTAAGCAATTTCCGGTTGAAGAAACGACACAGCCACAGGGCGGAGAACGAGGCAAGGATCGAAAGGACACGGAATGACTGTAGATGATCTCTAGAGGCGACAGGATCGTGGAGCGGAACGCAACGCGCCTCGTCATCGGACGATTCGACGCAGATCCAGGGCGTCCTGTCATCGGAGTCGCGCTGAAGAAAAGGCTCGAAGGAAGAGAACAAGAACCAAACAGAGAGAGAGAGAGATAGAGAGAGAGAGGGGGGGGAGGGAGAAAGAGGAGGAGGGCAATGGGTATTGTGGCACGATGATGCAACCCAACTCCGCCCCAGTTACTCTCAGAGATCTCGCCGCGGACCGAGAGTGAACAGCTCTCGCGTGCGAGAGCGAGAGCAAGAGCAACGGGAGAGGAAAGACGGAGACGAAGAAGGAGAGAGTGCACGGACGCGGTTTATTCACGAGGAACGAGCCGATAACTCCGCGAGATCGTTGCTACCTATTCATTATTTTGCTAAACGTTGATCGCCGAGGCGCCAAGGCCACCGTTCGCGTTCAGATCGGCTAGGTTCGTGCCTGCAGCTCGCCATTGTTCCGAAATATTTGCTTGGTTCAATGAGCACGCGTGGGCGTTACAACCAGGGCTCAGACGATGGAACACACCCCCGCGAATGTGCGAAACAGGATCCAGATGATCCGCCTAAACCGGAAACACGGTGGCCCAAAATGGTAGCACATTGAATTTTTCACTTTTTAATACTAAACCTACCACTGTCGGTCAAATGACCGGTTTTAGATTTTTTTTTAGTTTGCAATTATTGAAATTGTAAAGGTGTTTTCATGGGAATTGTTCGAATTTATATTTTTAATAGAACACGCATCGTTCGTTTTTGGTCCTTGGCAAAGGTCCTTGGATCGATGCACCGTTTACGAGATCGGATCGTCTACTTAATTAGAAGGGGTGTACAAATAGTCGCGATAACAAACAGACGACTTGCTCAATGCCGGATCTAACAATAAGAGCGACACCGGTGTAGGAAGGTAATTCTAGGCTGTACGGTGCAATTATCGTTGCCCGCGCTCGCCTTTAATCCGCGACGCGGAACAGGGAGGACAATCGAGCGATCGTTCAATTAATTTCAATAGCATCCGTCAACGGCTGTCCTCGCATTCTCGTGTCGATCATGAAGAGCCACCGATGTGTCCAAAAAGAGTACTGCGCCGATTATTATTCCAAAATAAGTATTAACACTATCTATACTCTATTAAAAAAATTGCAGTACTCTGACTTTATTTAGATTCCTCGAAGCTTTTATCACAATTTGTGCCTGAACGAAGAAATTTATTTAATAATTTCCACTGGAATCATCTTTGTAATTTTAATAAATATACATTAAAAAGTATGAAATCGTGGCGCAGTTAGTGTTAAACCGTAAAGAATAGGACACAGATTTTTCCACTGACCTAATTTTCAGGAAAATTGTCCAGTCCTTGGGAAGGATACAAAGTGTCGTAGGATCGGAGGTAGGAAGACTTTCGCCAGGACAGTTCAGAAGAGGTTTCCTGGATTCGTTAACGCGTTCCGCGTCTCGTGCAAGGATTACGCAGCTGGAGGAGGACAAGAGAAGGCGGAGAAGGAGGCAAAACGGCGATAAATTTAGCTGAACGCTAGAACCGAATCGCGCGCGTCAGGACTAGGTGTAGGCGGTTATGTTGGCTGCGCGGCGCGGCGGCGACCCACTATAGACTATATGTATTGCAAGCCGCCTCAGCCTCAGAGCCTGAGCCTCAGCCGCCTCAGCCGCCGCCGCGCCGGAGCAGTAAAGGAATTTAGCCTTATAAATCAGCAACATGACTGCACCGCGCCACACCTTTCCCTTCTTGGGGCAATCACGAGTCGTCACCGTATCGGCAACATCCCTGGCGCTCCGGCTGCTTGCATCCTCTCTTTGTGACCCGTAGGTACTTTGCGAATTGCTGTTGCGAAACCCTTTGCTCCCCGAGTGACACCGAGATTCATCATCGTGGACCAAACCAGAAGATTCGTTAGTTTTCCCAGTGAGTATTAGTACACTCTCCTGACCAGGAAGAAGATTCTAGTAACGGAGATGCTTGATCCTGCAGGAAAAGGTCCTGGGCCAAAGGATCCTCTAGATCAATGAGACTCCTTCGTACAGGCAATGGATCTCATTGGTTTTAGAAATTCTTAATTTTTAAATGAGGTAGACTAGTCAGGAAGAAGGAGATTCATCCTGTGGATATGATCCTGTCAATCGATAAGACTCCAAAATTCTCCCAACACTTAAAACAGATCACAATTTCAGGGGTCGTTATAACCTAGCTGCCTCTCTACATCGTATAAATATTATCGATGATCCCAGTTGTAAGTGTATCTCAGCCTCTGAGGACTTGGATCATGTATTATGGCAGTGCTGTTTATATGATTCCCAAAGAATTAAACTTGTAAATAATTTACGTAAAATTAAGTTTTTCTTACCACTAAAAGCGGACCTCTTCTTTGCAGAACCAAATGTCAAAGCCTGTGAATTTATCTTTCAGTTTTTAAACGATTGTGATCTGCATCTCTAGTGGTTTAGTCATATTGTAAATGTAATTAAACTGTAAACTAGTGTATCTTTGTTAAAGCCGAAATAAACCTACAATAGGTTTCAGTGACTCAATAAAAAAAGAAAAAACACTTTCAAGGGTGTCAAAAACGCAAGAAGAGTTTCAATACTTTAAGAACTTGAAGAACGCAAACAGTAATCGGTCGAAGGCTCGAATCCCGCGAAAGCGCACCTGTCCAAGTAAAAATCCAGCGGCAGCAATTTTCTGAAGGCTTGGCTAACACCTCGTTGACAGTATCCAGACAGTCGAATTCTGTTCTAAACGATCGAGGAACCTGGAAGAAGGGTCGGTCGAAGAAACGTCTGGGGTCTCGTTAAAATTCCGCTTTATCGGTCGAGGATCCGTCGCCGGTCGGCATTTCCATCTAATCGGGAACCTAACCGAGACCTATATGAGGTCGTTCGGCTCGCGTTGGTCCGCGTAAGGCGAGGCAAAACCCGGCTGCCGGCGAGGAAATCGCGGGCCGATCGAAGAAACCGTCGGTTCGTTAAAATTCCGTCTATCCGCGCGTGGCGTGGTTTCTCGTGGCCGATTTCTGCGAGATCGAACCCGCGAGCAGTGGAGGACACGCACCGTTCGACTTGGCCTCTTCTTCTTCGACGCGGTTTTCTTCTTCACCGCGGCCATTGTGAACGCACAATGCGAACAAGAGCTCTCCCCGGGAGCCAATTAAGTCGAACCTAGCCGGGCGAACCGGTCCTCTTCGCGCGCACGCGGCTCGCCCTTCGGCGCAGATCGAACGTGAAAACGGTTATTAATGAGACGTCGCCGCCCCCATATCTCACTAACAACGAGGATACACGTCGTTCCATTATCCCCGACTCCCTCCTGCGACAGGAATCGGACAACATTGTCCGGGGGCCTGGCGAACCCGCAACACCGTCTCGAGATGTCTTCATCGAACTGGTTTGCCCGAGCTCTTCCATCGCGAAAACCATTCGACGGCAGAGGAGATGGAGCCAAGAGACTCCATACAATTCTATATTGACTATAATAAATGAGGGAGAACCGCAGAAAAGTTACGGCGATTTCGTGTCCTCTTCGCTGGACGCCACTATCGAATTTATACGTTTATGTCTGTTTATGCTTTTCTGTATATTTTTGTCTTGAATGACGTTCAGTAATTACAGTCACTGAATTCCGAATAAAAGGGACCTCGGTCGTAGGTGCTTAAAAATGGCAGTCTCGTTTAGAAAAATGAACGTTTCCTCGAAATCTCTGGAAACAAACACATAAACAATATAGTTTTCAGGCATTGTGACAGCCCAGTCGAACCATTCAACTTTGTCCTGAAGATATTCGACATATCTTTATGTTGATTATTCTACAAGGTTATGAAATAAAGTAATGCCAAGGATTCGTAGTACAGAAAATATGAAAACTCGGTATAGAGAGTTTATTAAGAAAAAAACAAGAATACAGATGAAGCTTCTCGGTCAAGTGCTTCAGGGCGATTAACTTTAGGGTAGAAAAATGTGTTCAGCGTATACCGACAAGAGGGTCCTTTTTATTGATGACCGAGGGGTAGGAGGACTCAGGTATAAGGGATAGCGGTGCAGAGGAAACTTAATGTTTATCTAAATCCTAAATACCAAGTTTAACACTTTAACAAGTCTCTAGCTCATCGGGAAGTTAATTTAAAATCTATTGAAACTTGTCACCGAACAGACAGACAAGAAAGCGAGGTAATAAAAACGTGTTAAGGTGTATACCCTGTATAAAGGGGAATACCATCGTTAAGAACACACCGTAAAAAATATGGCCAGGCTTATTTGGAGTAGGGGCAAGAAAAATGGATGCAAAAGCAGTAAATACAGTGACTCCCACTAACATTCGGACACTCTTAAAAAGACGATAACTTTTTTAATATTGTACTATACGATTTGAACCTTTTTGGGAAGCTAGAGCAATTAGTTTGCTACAGGATGTGAAAAAATGTTTTGTCAAAAATTGCAATGAATCGGAATTGTAGAAAAAATATTAAAACTTACATTTTACAACTTTTTTATGTAGGCCTGTATTAAAAATTTTAAAACTACGTTTTGTAGATCTGTGTCAATTAAACATATTCTGAAAATTTCGTCAAAATAGGGCGACGTTACAATGACCTACAAAAGTTTAAAGATGATAAAAATTAAATCTAAGGATTCTTACATCTTTCAATGTCTGTCGTTTTTTTCCCGCATCAACCGATTTCGATGAAACTTTCGCAGTGCATATAATTGACACAGATCTACAAAACGTAGTTTTTAAATTTTCAATATAGGCCCGTATAAAAAAGTTGTAAAATGCAACGTTTTAGTATTTTTTCTACTATTCCGATTAATTTCAATTTTTGACCAAATTTATTTTCATATGCTGTAGCAAACTAATGGCTCTAGCTTCCTAAAAATGTTCAACTCGTACAGTACAATAATAAAAAAAGTTATCGTCTATTTAAGAGTGTCCGAATATTAGTGGGAGTCACTGTACATACAAATAGGGCAACGATTGGTTCAGCCCTCGCGGGTGTGAGCGCCACAATGACGCCGATAACGAGGCGTAGCCAGGTGTATAGAGTCATTTATTAGCCGGGTTTCAGCGTCGATAGTTAAAGGATGCTAGAGCGGCGTGTATCCCTGGCGGGTCTCTCGAGGATCCTCGTTGTCGAGCGAGAGGATCCAGGACACGGCAGATGATTTGCGACGCGAAAATTACGATGGTGAAACGTCCCTCTCGGGCAGGCGCGAGGCTCCGCAGTGAATGTAGGACGAGCAACGAGGAAGAAAAGCGTTTCCGCCTAGAGCCGGATCGAGATTTACGGAGCGTCGGTGATCGATGCACCCCGAAGGGCGCGTGCGAGCACGAGCGGTCTTTTTGCCAGTTGGCTCGCGGATCACGCGACGATCGGGATCCATATCGAGAGGATCGAGGGCGTCTACGTGAGCGCCCGGTGCCTCCTTCGTGTGCCGAGGGTCTGAGAGATTCCCAGCCGAGCCGTGTCATAAATTGAATATCCGCCGACTCTCTAAACAAAGCTCGCGACGTTAAGTGATTGCCGACGTTCCCGCGATCGAGATTTATGTCGAGCCTTGAACGCTGAGCGATCGATATGACATGGGTACTTCGCGGGGAATCCGATCCGAAGATTGATCCGGATGCTCGCGATGCACCAGTTGCATTTTTTATAAAACCCCAAACCCAGGATACACAGCATAAAAACTCCGGACATTTTTAACTACTTTTTAACCCTCGTGTAGTCAATCGAAATGTATAGATTATTATAAACCTTTCTGTATTTAACGTGTTTGCACAAATTCTCGTTATAAGACTATAAATGAATATATTAGCGAGTAAAGAATGGACATTCAGAGAAATTTTGTAATATTTTTTAAAGGAACATTAATAAATTGTCGAAAAAAATATAGTAAATGGGTCCTCGGTTGACTACACATGGGTTAAGTTAGATATTATTATAAGACTATAAATGAATATATTAGCGAGTAAAGAATGGACATTCAGAGAAACTTTGTAATATTTTTTAAAAGAACATTAATAAATTGTCGAAAGAAATATAGTAAATGGGTACCCGGTTGACTACACAAGGGTTACGTTGGATATGATTATAAGACTATAAATGAATATATTAGCGAGTAAAGAATGGACATTCAGAGAAACTTTGTAATATTTTTTAAAGGAACATTAATAAATTGTCGAAAGAAATACATTATAGTAAATGGGTACCCAGTTGACTACACAGGGGTTACGTTAGATATGATTATAAGACTATAAATGAATATATTAGCGAGTAAAGAATGGACATTCAGAGAAACTTTGTAATATTTTTTAAAAGAACATTAATAAATTGTCGAAAGAAATATAGTAAATGGGTACCCGGTTGACTACACAAGGGTTACGTTGGATATGATTATAAGACTATAAATGAATATATTAGCGAGTAAAGAATGGACATTCAGAGAAACTTTGTAATATTTTTTAAAAGAACATTAATAAATTGTCGAAAGAAATATAGTAAATGGGTACCCGGTTGACTACACAAGGGTTACGTTGGATATGATTATAAGACTATAAATGAATATATTAGCGAGTAAAGAATGGACATTCAGAGAAACTTTGTAATATTTTTTAAAGGAACATTAATAAATTGTCGAAAGAAATACATTATAGTAAATGGGTACCCAGTTGACTACACAGGGGTTACGTTAGATATGATTATAAGACTATAAATGAATATATTAGCTAGTCAAGAATGAACATTCAGAGAAACTTTGTAATATTTTTTAAAGGAATATTAATTAGTATTATTTTTTTTAGTATTAATTCATTAGTACCCGGTAACTACACAGGTTAGATATGATACCATAAAGAAAAATTTCTGGTAATAATTTAAAGATTGACAAAGATCGATATATTTTGAAAAAGAACGCTGCGATGATCTCTTTGTATATTTAACATCGATATCGTACACAGTATCCATTAATTAAATGCGAACTTGCAGACAAACTCTATTCTATCATTCCCAAAACTATATTTTTAAGTAGCTTCTAGCGGCTCGTCGTACTGCGAAATGTCTTGCGCGAATTAAACTGCTGATCAGATTCGCGAAGCTGCAGAAATATCGCGTAGTGCAAGTCCAGCGCGAATTACCCGTTACACTGGTCGGATCCTGCTCCTGTCACATTGCCGGTTTCTGGTTCCCGTGTGTCGACCGCCGTGGAAACTGTCCAGGATGATGACGATGGCGATCGTCTAGGAACCGGCTGAATTCGTATGCGTGACCCGTTCCGAAGTCGCGATCCAGGCCGGGCTAAAGGTAAATGTTAAAATAGAAAGAGACAGGCCGGGCACGGCGATCTGCATAATTATATTCGCTTGTTACATAACCGCCGGTTATCCGGTTATCCGAGGTGGCGCATACATGTACCGTTCGCACGTATACACACACGGAAACACGTACACATACACGGGACTGTGTGCACGTTGCGAAACTCCTCCTCCGGTTCCGCGCATCCCAACGAAGCGTGTGAAAATCGTCCGCGTAATTCGCTGATAACGTCGTCGATTCAATTTGCATTCTAGTTACAATGTTTACCCGCATTGGACGGTTTACGAGATTCCCTATCGCGTTTCGTCGATCAGGCTTCTTTTCATCGCTATTCGTGAACGATTTCGAATGGAGCGCGAGATACGAAAGATTGCGAAGCGACGATCTCGAGGGAACCGGTTCCGGAAATGAAACTTTGGAAATTAATTCATCTCTGGGAAACGAGCTCGCGAGAGAAGATGGTAGAAGATTTTCGAGAAGTCTCTCTGTCGTGTGGGTGGACAACGATGACCTACTGCGGGGAGAGTTACGAGCCTCGAAATCGTTTTTCAAATGCTCGTAATTGCTTGCGCGGAAAATAGGCTGGTATCGATAAAGATCGAGAGGAATGGGACTTTATTTGCCAATTACTTGCGTTGGATTTTGAAGAATTGCATCGAACTGTGCTTTCCAACGTACCTCGGCTTCTCTTAAACGGGAGTAGGTTAGAACTGTACGATCTAAGTAACAGCAAGGACCCGAGGAATCACAGTGCAATCTTCCTATATCTATCTTCCTATATAGGATCGACATTGGCCGGCATTTATCCTCAGGAGGGTAGACTCGTTTTCAGGATTGCAAATATAGCGTCTCGTAAACGTGAAAATAGGAAATTTGAGGGCAAGCGCTTTTGATTATTGAAGAACCCCACAGTTGCATTATCGAGAAATTAAAGATTTATAATTTTTTAACTTTAAGGATTTTTGATTTTCGATTAAGGAAGTTCGGTTCCTTGGACTGGAGAGCATGAGACTAGAAATCTACGGATCAGGAAACAGATCGAAATCGTTCTATCGCGGCCGATCGTGACGGAAGGATCAAAATCGACAAAATTTGAATTTGAATCGGGGGGAAAGGAAGGGTTACGGACAGACGTGTCACGACTAGCATAGGAACGAGCGATACCGGGCTATCGGAATAAGCGAGAACGGTGGTATCGAAGCCAGAACACTTCCACAGCCTTTCGCGGAGAGTCGAGGCAGAATGAAAGAGAAAGATAGTCGTAGAAGGGGACAAAGTTAGAGAAATGTGTGGAGCGGACGGGGATAGAATCGAGTCAAACGAGAGACAGAAGGAGAAAGAGAAAGAGAAGCGGATCCTAGAGCTGCGGCGGCGGACAAGACAGTCACGTTGCCTGCTGCCGGTTCGCAGGCAGCTTTCTTGGCGACACGCCCTGCCCTGATAACACCCACACCACCAAAGATAAGCCGGTATTAATAGATGTGCGGCGGTTTCGCAATTCCGTTCTAGCTAGGAACGTTCTACGCGGAAACACCACGGGCCAGGCCACGAGCGGACAGTAGAGATGCGTACACGAGCGAAAAACTACCGGGAACAGTTAAAGAGCACGAGGTCGCCGTCCGATTCAGACTATAAATCGCGTAAGCTGCAGTACGAGATTCGACGTGACGCGATAATTATATTTAATCGGGATAATTTCTAGCCGATCGGCTAACGATCTCTCGATAACGACGCGCTGCTACTCCTACTACTCCTCCCAGCGATCTACAGTCTGTCGAAAGAGTCGACCTACACCCCTTACCACATTCGTTGCCGGCTTATCTGCAGGATCACACGCTTTTTAGTTCGACGCTAACTGCTGAACGATCGCATCAATTACAAATACAAAGTTAAGAGAAAGATGGAGTGACAATGTTCCTCTCCATTTTTTGGGAAAGTTCTTTGGTTCTTTGTGAACACTCGCAAAACTAGGTTCCTTCGAATCCTTACACAGTAGTTTTGTTTTAAATATTTTCCAACCCACTTCTTTTTTTCGAGGTCAACGTTGATCTTATTAGACCTAATAAAAGTGTTTAACGATTTTGTCTGTGACTCTGACTGAATGGTAATAATAAATCATGGTTATTTATGGTGCCATCGACTTCGAGAAAAACGGTTCCCGTCAAGGGGATGTTGGGAGACTTTGTTGACGGACTGTATGCCATTTCCTCGTCCCTTTCCGAGGCCAGGCTTCTTTCATTTAAGCCCCGGCAACCAGTTTCCACCGTTTTATTACCGCTCGGCAATTATGCGTGCGGTGGCATCGTCCTGCCGGTCGGACTGTCCGCGCCTAATTAATGCGAATATTCGATACGGTTCCGCGACTTGCGCAACTTATCGGGCAACGAACGCGATCCAAGACTCAACATCCATCGATCACTTGTTCGAAGGATCTAGCAACACGTCCCGCGAGAGGATGTCGCCCCCAGCTGCTTTCACGGATCCAGGAAAACTTAGGCACACCGGTCAGGCTAATTATGTACATCTCGCGATTAAATCGATCGAGCGACTTGCTAGATCTCCGGAAAAACTCTGATCTATTTACTCCGGTGACTCGCGAGTTTTATTTTTCACCAACAGCCTCTTTGGAGCGAGACGTAACGGGACGATTTCAGCTATTGAAAAAGTTTCTTTTCGAAAAATTGCAACTCGAGCAATCTTACAGATATCGACGTGTAACAAATGGCATTTTATACGTGAAACTTTCAAATTTCATTAAAAAAATTCCACTCTTGCCCACGCGTCGTGGAAATGTTAACCTTTAGCACTCGAGTGGCGCCCCTGAGGCGCCACTAAAAATTGCTGTACCATTCTTCAAAATATTGTTTACATTATTAAATATATCAGTATCTAATCAATTACTACACATTTAAGTATTGTATGAGGTATTATATCAATTTCATATTTATCAAATTTAACAAAAATCATAGAGAATGGAAATATTGTAGTATTGTACTATTATTTAAATAATTGTTTACACTATCAGATATGTCAGTATCTAACCAATTACTACACATTTAAGTATTGTATGAGGTATTATATCAATTTGATATTTATCAAATTTAAAAAATCATAGAGAATGGAAATATATCGAGGTCAGAAGAAACGTTTAATTTTTTAATTTTCCAGTTAAAATAGCTCCGAGTGCAAAGGGTTAATAAACAACATTGTTTGGCTTTCAGGATTGAGGATCGTCTTAAAAATTGCAACCCGAACAATATCGAGGATATCGACACGAAACAAACGGCATTTTACACACAAAACTTTCAGGTTGAAGTAAACAATACGAATGAAGCTCAACGACTTCGAAATTGTTATAAACAACATCTTTTACCTCGCTTACCTCACTAAACCATTTCCATGTAAAAGGAGTCTGGTTCGCGAAAAATGGAAAGCCTGCACTTTCACAGGTCCTTTTAGCCGACAGGTCTTGGCTAGGGTATGATCGATCGATGTCAAGCAGAGAGCCCGGCGACCGATGGCTAATTACTCGGCCGTGTTCGCGATCGGTGCAACTTTTTTTCGCGTGGTTACCGGTGTGTGGTCGACGAAAGACGATTCCTCCTCGGTTAATGAGCGCAGGCGTTTTTGCCTCTGCCAGGAAAGTTAAAACTCCGCGGAATTACGCAAACGGTGGTTTTTCGTGTTCCACGTTGTGCCAAGAGTAGCGCGATCGTGAAATTAGCGTGGAACGAGCCGAATCTTGTCGGGCGAGCAAAGCTGTTGGGAAATTCATCAATTAATTCGCGCCCCTCGCCTTTCGCTATTCAGCGTTTAGCGTTTTCAAGGTGGTGGTTTCGCGGAGAACAAGCGCACAAAACCAGACTTAAGAACCAGCGTTCCACGGGCAGCCACTTGCACCTGCATGAATCAGCTTTCCTTCATTTTTCTACGATTTTTTCGCATCGAGGCGAGTCGCTCGACGGCTCGTTTCGCAAACGGAACTGTTCACCTCTAGCGACGACGTCCAGTCGACGACGTCAAACGTCCTGGAACGCGTCCGCGGAGCTGTTCGAACCGTGATACCAGCTGTGCAACGTGACCGAGCGCGGCCGACACGGCGATCTGCATCCTGTTGCTAGAAAAAAGCCTGATTAGAGAGATAGGAGAGCAGCGGGACGAAAACAGGATCGTTTCGTTTGCCGTTTCTAACCGAGAGTTGACTCGCACCGATTCCCATGATCCATGCGGCTAATCGATAGAGTCAACCGGTCCGGCGATAATAATTTGTTGCCGACGCAGACATAAGTCCCCCTCGTATCCAACTGCGCCGCTGCAACGCCACAACACTCCGAGTTACACCGGTTCGGAAAATGCAGCTCCCAGTCCGCCTCGTCCTGCAGCGTTTCCGCCGTCTTTCTTCGCGTTTTCTCTTTTATGTTTGT
The DNA here is from genome assembly GCA_916610235.2 of Lasioglossum morio. NCBI lineage: Eukaryota > Metazoa > Arthropoda > Insecta > Hymenoptera > Halictidae > Lasioglossum > Lasioglossum morio. The sequence goes on from OU744323.1 coordinate 5,098,066, forward strand.
CTAGCTAGATATTTCCTAACTATTTCTGCTATCCTTTTGAAATTTTTAACTATTTATTACCAGGGCCGTCTTAAGATATTCGGCGCCCGTGGTCTACTAAAAATAATGCGCCCCTCTTCATAAGAAAATACACGGGATGGCTAGCGGGAGGGGGGTTAGGTCAATTTGTAACAGGTTATTTGGTTACTTTTGTCGTGAAAAGATTTTGAATAAAAATAGCTGTTCGATAAGCGTAGTAGGGTTTCGTGGAAGGGAGCGATGTTCAATAACGCACAGAAGGATAGTCGGTTAGCGTATTACCAGTTTGTCCACTTTATTAAAATTTCCTTAAATTATCACTCACAAAAAAACCAATTTAACAACATAGTCAAAAAAAGCCGACACCACTTCTAACTATTAAGGGAAACGAGAAAAGATAGTATAATGTAATTTAAAGGAACTGGCACAAGAAGCGCAAGGGCCTGAATCCTTTTCTCAAGAACAGTAACTTTCTGAGGAAGCGTTGAAGCGTAACTGCCGGAAAAATATGTTTGACAACACCCTCTCCTCTATAAAAACTGATGGACTCATCAAGGGCAAGATATACTTCCAGCAATTTTTTAGTGAAAACCGTCTTCCATGGTTCTCACATTTAAATTTATCCCTTTCGGATATTGTCACTATTAATAGATGTAGAGCAGACCACTATCGCCTAGCTGCTTCTCTGGCTCGCATTGGCTTTATCGATGATCCAGAATGTAGTTGTGGAGAGGGAGGTGAGACTTTGAACCACGTATTATGGCAGTGTAATTTGTACAATGAGGAAAGATCAAAATTTATTGAAAAGATCCGTCAACTTAATTTTCAACTTCCCATGGATGCTTCACTGATAATAGCCAAACCAAATATCAGGGCTTGTCGCTGTATGTTGTCATTTTTTAAAAGCTGTGGCCTTAAGGTTTAAGCGGTTTATCTCTTCTGTATATTATATTCGTGTTTTAACATATTACTATGTATGTACAGTTTTATTTTCTGTAACAATGTATTATGTTTTCTTTATTATGTTGAAATAAATCTCATATGAGATTTTCTACAATAAAAAAAAAAAGCGTAACTGCCGTTTGGCAAGCAATTAGCTGTGTCGATCCTGTTCGAAAGGTGGGGGGAGAGGCGACGAGGGGCCTCTGTTTTGTCTTGATTCCTTATTATGATTTTGGCAAGCCCGTCACTTCTCTCCCCCCGTCCTACCTTGTCACACGTGTCGCCAAGGTGCTCGCGTGATCCGAAACAATAGCTAATAACTAAATAACTAATAATAACAAAAGAAAATATAATACCAATAAAAATTGCCACCCCGAAAAGGCTTGCGCCCCGGGGCTTAGCCCATTTAGTCCTGCGCTTAAGACGGCCCTGTCTATTACGTGTATCTGAAGCCGGATAGAATGAGATGTAACCGAGGACCATTTAAGAAGATTGAGCAGACTACAATAGAACTGAATTGCGCTCTTCCCAGAAAAAGAGAGAGTAAAACGAACAACTATGAATAATACGTCTGTCTATCTCCGGTGCTTTTTTTTCTTCAGGAACCATGGCCAGTTTCGCAAACAGAACTCGTTATTTCGTTGCAAGATTTCCCTAAGAGCTAGCTCGCGACTCGAATGCTAAAGGGTTTGGGAATCACGGAGTCACGCTTACGAAACGCACAAGTTTTCTGTGATTCTGCTGATAAAATTCATGTAGACCATTGAACCTCTTCAAGACCAGAAAACGTCTTAGACGTTTCACCGAAATTTTACAACAGCACAAACCCAATGTTCAAGGTTCTGTAAATACCTTAGTGCGCAAGGAAACGAAAGCACGGTCAAGGAAAGTCAGGGAAAAGGTTGGTTTCATTACGCCGTTGAAATTGCGATTACCAGGTGAGTCATCACCGGGTGAGCTCTCATTCGCGAATCGCCTGGAATCATCATCACCGGACAATCGTAGCGAGGTAGTGCAATTGCAGTGGGATCGCGCAACCGAATCCGATTAAATGAAAATACGGGCGGGCGCCGACAGGGGCCCGACAAGGGGCCCGCGATGCACGCCCCTTCGCTCAAATTAAGCAGACGTAAACGGTGGAATTACGGCCGGGAATTGGCGGGGTCCGATTAACGAGAAAAATTACTGCCGAGGAAGAGGCGGCCCGTTTTCACGGCAAAGGACCGACTCGCACGGTTCCGCTGCTGGAAACGAGAGCCTCTCGAAGCTCCCTTTCCCCTCTCCGACGTTTCTTCCTCTTTCTTCGACCGCCCCCTCCCCTTTAATCGGATTACTCGTTTTCCCGTGTAATGGAAGGCCGTCGTGGAAGGAGAACGCGATCGAGGCGAACGGAGTCATCATGTTGCAAATGACCTCTGTCTGCCGGCGGAATTAGCGGATGGTCTTCAATCCGAAGGTAATTGCAGTGCCGCCGTAACAGATGCTTACGCTCGTTCTTCGGCCGGCAACGATTGCACAGGCGAATCTCTTAAATCGCGAAAAGAAAGGGGCCGCGCGGCGAAACACCGGGAAACATTGCTGCGAAATTTTCCACGTTCGACGGTAGTACCGCCGGATTTATCGGCCGGGTTTATTGTAGACGGGATCTACGAGCGAAATCGGTGGAAAAGAACCGGGCCCGTAGATGGGCTCGCAACTTGCGAATTAAAGGCGAACCTACAGTCCCCGGCAAAACGATTCGGTGGTTCTAGACATCGTGATTTCTCGTACGAATTTTCAAAAAATTAGCGGATTATTGATTACGTCGAAATTCGTGTAATAAGCTCGTAAGACGTTCTGGCTTTCTCATTTTAAAGGGTGAATCCTTTTCTGAATTTAAATATTGTTGGTTTTTTTATAGCCACTTTATTTCCTGAATTTTATTCTTGTGTTTAATTCCTATCTTTAGTTCTTGTCTTTATTTCCTGTCCTTGAGTTCCTGTCTGTAATTCTTCTCTTTAAATCGTGTCTTCATTTCCTGCCCTTGATTTTTTTTTTTATAGAAAATCTCATATGAAATTTATTACAACATTGTTTCAAAACAGAAATACACTACATATAATACAGAGTATGAAGATTACAAAACAGAATAGGTTTCTTGTAGAAATGCAGATATTATAATATTAACATATGATTCAAAGGAACAGTATATGAACACAGAGTCCTGCCCTTGATTCTTGTATTTAATCCCTGTCCCGATGCGCTTCCATGCATTTATACGTCCACAAGAATAGCCGAAACGAATCACCTTCGATCCTCAAACGTGAAGAATCTCGAAAATTTCATAACCACTCGAACACGCGATGTGCATTACAATTTTCTCGCAGACTGTACCTCTAAGTGCACATTGTAGCAGTTACAGCACCAATTCCGCTAGTCGTATAGAAGCAACCCCAAAGAGGGTGGAAAGGAGTTTCGGATCAAACGATCGAGGCCGATCCACGATCCGTACAGACAGTTGGTGGTCCAAGATCGGCAGTAGCTGGTAATTGGATTGCGAATGTTGCACGGCTGCTAGCAGCGAAGAAAATCGAACCTTGAAACGAAAGCGGTTACCGAGAACAGCGGTCGCGCGCGCGAATTGAACAAAACGTAAAAACCGGTTCCGCCGCGAACGATTACTTTCGGTAATAATTTATTTGGCCGATAATTCAATGGCAGAACGGGTACGTCGGATCGTTTATTATTCGCCGAATCGAACGTTAATTTTCAACAAAGAATTATCGAAGGGATCGAAACAGCGTGCTGCGATAACGGTGCGCAATGTTTATATCGGAACAAAAAATCGGAACTCGTACAGTATCAAGAATATCGACATGAGACAAACGGCATTTTGCACGCGAAACAATGAACTTTCATTAAAAAAAAAATTCTACTCGAGCCAGCGCGACTTCGATTCACTAAACAATAATTTTCAGCTGCTCGCAAATGTTCGTTGGACTTTCACAGACGGATCGACAGGCGTCAAATGAAAATAGAAGGGGCGGGCGAGGGTAGTCGAATAAAAACCGGTGGCGAACGAGCGTGAAATCCACCGTGGCTCGTGGAAAGGGCGAGAGATCGAGGCGTGGAAGGACGATTTTTAAAGGAGACCCGCTCCGCGCGTATCTGCGTCATAGATCGTTATCTACTCAAATGAATCAGGTGCCGGGTGCACCTTCGGCTCTTTTTTTTTCTACTGTGCTAGCCGCACCGCGCGCCGCAGATCTGCTTTCGCAATTAGAACTCGTTATTTCGTTGCGCCACGTTTCCGTGTGCGCTCGTGTCGATAAGACGAATGGTAGGGTGGCCGATTTGCGCCATCGCCACCGTACTCGTAAAAGGATCCGTGTAGCGGCGTTAAGGATCGGGACAAAGTTGCTCGACACGGCTCCCCTGGTGGGCGCAATTCTCCGACGAACACCGTGTCCGACACCTGCGGGATCGACCCGCGAAAGATCCCATTGAAGATACCCACGAAAAGTTCCCAGACTCGAAAGACACGTGCACATACACTTTATTTTATCACCTGACCATCTCATTTCCCAAACTGATCGACTCTGAAAATCAGAAAATCGAGGAAACTCTTTTTATCTGACGTGGAAATGAATTCTCAGATCAAATCAGCTTCTACTTTGATCATTTCAGCTCGAATGTTTACACTAAAGCGACATTAAAAATTTCTTTGACGATTTCTAATACGAGAAATTTTTATATTTGAAATCCTATGCAATCGGAATGTATTCAATCCTGTTCTTGGTTAGTTCCAATGTTAACCCTTAGCACTCGAGTGGCGCCTCTGAGGCGCCACTAAAAATTGCTGTACTATTATTTAAATAATTGTTTACACTATTAGATATGTCGGTATCTAACCACTTACTACACATTTAAGTACTGTATGAGGTATTATATCAATTTCATATTTATCAAATTTAAGAAATCATAGAGAATGAAAATATTGTAGTATTGTACTATTAGTTAAATAATTGTTTACACTATCAGATATGTCGGTATCTAACCAATTACTACACATTTAAGTATTGTATGAGGTATTATATCAATTTCATATTTATCAAATTTAAAAAATCATAGAGAATGGAAATATTGTTGGTCAGAGGAAACGTTTAATTTTCGAGTCAAAATAGCTCCGAGTGCAAAGGGTTAAAACTTTCAATTTTATTGCCTGGATTGTTCACAAGTCTGCAATCCGTTAGCAAAATTTTCAACAAATTTGATTGTCCTGGGGATCCCCGATTCAGAGGATCTCCCAAGCAGATCAAGAGGATCCGGACGCAACTGCGAGGTCGGGGGGGTCTAAATCCCGCAATTTGATGCATCGGTATGCAAAGCGTTCCGTTGCAGCCGAGTTTCCAGCGCTCCAGCTGTGGGAATCGCAGCAAATTTCACGCTGCAGAATTCGATCTACGGTATAGATCGGTTCATAGATCGGCGGCCTTCTTCCCCCGTACGTTCCGCGGGTTTAACGAAGCTTATCGCGTCGTCCAGCCGGCGTATCTCGATTATGATTCAGATTCGATCGATAATCGGTGCTTGGACGGAGCGCGAAACCTTTTGAGTAACGACGAGGCCGAGCCTCGATTCAACTCGATGGTGGCGCTGCCAGCTGATTCATGGGCCGTCGATTCTGTATTTCATTGAAATCGCGTAGAAAAGACGGTTATTAACTAATCGGACCGGCGGATAGTAAAGGAGGGAGGCTAACGTATCCGCGGGGGAATACGATTTTTATTCGAGCGAAGGCATTTTCTTGGGCTGCCGTAGATCGTTATCGGCCGCGCGTTTCAGCAATCGAGACAAGAAGTTTATTATCGCAGCCGCCGCCTGTTTCTAACGGATCCCGTGCATACGGCCTGTACATAGTGGAACTTCAGAAAAGAAAGCGTTAACGATAACGCCGTTTACTGAGCCTGACGAATGGCCATTCGCTTTTTAAACGGGCCTCTTAAGTGCGTGATAATTTCGATCGCACACCGAGCCCGGAACGCTGCCGGAGATTCACGCGATTACTGACAGGCTAATTCCTGTTTTATCTGAGAATCGATTCCTTTTTTCTGTGGTACACTGTGTTCTGGGACAAGTCATTTTTTATTGTACATTTCCGTGCAGAAAGAAGTGCTACAGGTTTTGCAAGTGAGGTACACACGTTTGAAAATAAAAATACTACTATTCTGTCCATTATGGCATCTTCTGTACTCAAAGCACATGTTTTCAAGTCTGAAAACTGCAAAACCGATAAAAAGCCGAGTACACGATCACTGTATTGATCGGTTGCAACAATGCAAGCACTGGAAACATGATTTTCATGTGGACACACTGAACGAGTATAGCGAGCGATTTAAGAGGATCAAGGACCACACAGGCATCCCGAAGCTGCAAAGAAAATTGATCGGCGAGTCGGCATCCGGATTAGAGCGCATTAGCGCGGTGGCGTTACGCTCGCTGGAAAAACCGATCGCGATATTGTGCGAAAACGGGCGAGCGGTCGCGATAGCCGGCGAGAATTATAGAGAGCCAGCCGTTCGGGCTTATCGTCCTCGCCGGGGTTTATGGCAACTTAACGAGTTACTGACTGAGAAGTAGATCGCCGCGCGATAAACTCTGCTCTGCTATTCCCGGCATTTGATAAACTAATTGGCCGATCCGCCGGCGATCCGCGGATCGTCGTAGCGTTTCAATCAGCCGTCCCGTTATCGCCGTTAACAGGTTTGCGCAGTCTACGGTCTCGACCGTACACGCGGCCTCCGTTCTCACACCGCCGGCATATACATAGCGATCGCGTCCTCCTCGCTCCTGATCCCGATCGTCCTGCGACCGTTTTTCGATGCCGATTCCCGCGAGGCGAGATCCGCCGCGCCGATCCCTCGCCAAGCACGATTCCCCGGGAAAACTTCGTTTAATCGACCGTTAATTATGCATACGCACGGGGAAGCAATTAATAGTACTTCTTCCGGGACGAGGAGCTATGTAAACGCACGCAAAAATCTTGATACGGTTATCGGACGCATATCTACGGATCTGAGGCCGAGTCTGATTGGACGCCGATGACACCGCGATGCGATCGTCGGCTTTATTGTCCTGCTGAATCCCATACGCTGATTTCATCCAGATCTCTTTACGATCTTCTGCTCATCTATATCGATTGGTTGATTCAGTTAGTTTTCTTTATGTAATTGTTTGGTGATCTAGGTGATTATATTAATTTTTTTGTTTTTTCGATTCGAACGATATGCTAGTTTTCTTTAGTACTTGTGTCCAAGTCAATTGAGGACTGGTTTCTACTATCTTGAATGTTCAAACTAGGTCTTCACACGATGTTATCTGTTTGCTGATAGTCTTTTAGATTGGACTTTGAGAAGGTTGTTTATGTTTTCATTTTTGGAAGAAACAAATCGATGTACATATGCATCTAAGGTGTATATTTATCGTTCATTCTAAGTAAATGTTTCAGGTGACTCAATAAGTTATTCAGGTACGACAAAAATTAAATAAATCTCTGCGTAATTCCTGTTTGACTCCTGTGCATTTATATTCTGCATAAAATCGACGTAATCACCGTTGTTAGCCTATTATTTATAAGATGGTCGATCCGGAGGATCGATGAGCCAGACCAGATCATGAAGATAGAGGTTAAACCGTGATCCAGGTCACAGTCTAGCCAGGATTTCAAATGAAAGGGTCGAAGGAACCGGCAATCGTGCTTCCGATCGTCGGTAATGGCGTCGTGACAAAAGGGTTACGTATCTGTTCGCGCCAGAAGCGATCCGGAGCCGATCGGATCGAGGATAACCAGAAGAAGAAGGAGTCGCTAAAGTCACGGTGTAGCAGTTGGGCAACGATCGCCATCAGGAATCGCGTGCTCCAGAAACGTTTTAACGAGAGTCGATGGCGACGATACGCGTCGGCGTCGCGTCGCCGTGATACGAATCCATTATCGTCGGCTTGAAAGTCTTCCTCCTTGGTCTTTACACAGTGGCGGGTTCAACGATAAGCGGACTAAGCGGCCGCGTGGTGCCCCGAGATACCATAGGGCCCCGAATTTCGCAGCATTCATTTTCTTACAAAACAATTCAATTTATTTACCAACGATTAAAACAACCTTTTCAATTGTGGATTGTGTATTATGCTTATTTTCAATACCACGAATGTATCTATGTCAAAGACTATTTAATGGAAATTGCAATTTCGGCGCACAGGTTCGATCCCATGTTACTATTTTCCTAAGCAGTTTTACAAATTAATAATTCGACGTTTCGGTCTAGGTTAAGACCATCTTCAAGAATATAATTGCGTCTGTGAGAATTAATATGAGAATATATATTTTTTGAGAAAAATAGAGAAACCGAAACCAATGGTTTGCTATTATAAACTTACTTGCTCAGTAACAATTTTAATTTAAATTTAACATTTCAATACACTTGTTGACCATGTGCCGGCAACCGAAACGTCGAATTATTAATTTGTAAAACTGCTTAGGAAAATAGTAACACAGGATTGAACCTGTGCGCCGAAATTGCAATTTCTATTTAAAATTGGCGATCGAGATTAAAAATAACATTTACTATTTGTTGGTTTAGGTAAAAGACTTTTACGGCTTGGGGCCGACACTTAAGAATACTGCTATTATACTGCCGCTATAATACTCCCCCAGAAGTAGAATATACAACGACATTTTGTACAGTAAAATCTATGAAAATCAATAATGAAACACTAAAAATAAAGCGAGGCAAAGTACAGAGACAAGAGGACTAGGTTCCTAGCTCCAGTGCGTACAAAATTGTACGAAATTTGTATCAATATTATCGGATCGATGTTGAAGAGCGACTGTTTTCGGTGTCCATCTACGTTTCCGATTTTCCACGAGCGCGGCGGCGTAAAATAGAAAGTCGATCGCTCCATCTCGGCTCGATTTCGGCCTCGCCTCGATTATGAATCGGTCGGCGAGCCGCACTAACGCCGGCACGTGTTTCGCGTCACATGGAAACAGGTGAAAGCCGCGATTAATCGACGCAACCGCTCCGCGCGAGCGCTTTTCGCGATTAGAATTCTGGGTTCCTTCGGAATCTTATGTTCCTTTGTGAAGAACAGCTGCGGGAAAGAAACATCTGCCGTGGATCTACGCGATCGATCCATCCATCAAGCATGATCCAATGCGATCGGAACAGCGAACACCGGACAGGGACCTAGAAAGCGGTTGCAATCAACGGTGCCCCGTCGAAAAGACGCGATTTTATGAGAAATAGGTGAAAGCCGCGGCCACCTCGCGAAAGAATCCCTGGAATCACTGATCGTTCTGAAGAGCTGTCCGCACTTACTGGTCTAGAAAGCGGCGGAATCGCAACCGGGGAGTTCGAACCGCGTCGTAAACCGAAGCAGTCGAACACCAGATTGAGTTTCGTCGAGTACCGATTTTTCGAGTCTCGATCCATGTTGATGGTCCTGCGCGCGACACTTACGGCTGGCCAGAATTTGCATGGAAATTACGAGCGCCGTTTACGAGGGCGATCGAACGATCGAACGGGCCTCGATCGATCAGGGACGAGATGTCCCGGCGAATACTGCTCTCGATCTGCGAAAATCGAATTTATACCGGCAATGTTCGCTGTTCACTAGACGGTTATGATATTAGTGGTATTTTTTAGAGATATTTTGAACAGTGGACTTTCACGTAGATACCGTCTACCTAGATTTACATAAACTCAGCAAAATATTAACGTACATATTAACCTAGAAACTCAGCAAAACTTAGTGCACACGTACGAGCACCTTCAATTTTGCGTGTTTTCAAGCCGACGTTTCATTTTAATTCAATAAAGAACGATACCGTGGAATTCATTTTTAGATCGCCGATAGATTCCGCCCGTTTCAGAGCTCCAATCGCCGTCCAAGTCGGTTAATAAATATTCATACGGGAGGAAAACGAGCGATTCGCTCCGGTTTTCAGACCTCGAAACGATGGCTCGGCGATTCCGGTCCTCGATCGATGATCTCCATACTGCGCAATCGATCGTTCGCCGGGCTGCCTCTCGATGCTCCGTGCTTTTCAAAGCGTGTCGACCTCTGGAATCGTTTCCAGCAGGCATTCCACGTGCGATCGTGCTCAGGTTAACCGTGTTAATCAGCATTGACGCGTTGAATTCGTTTAATGTTCGTGTGCCACTGTGATTACAAGATCGTTTTCTCGGTGGAGTCCGTCGATTTCGGGTCGCTCGGGTCCCGTTCAGTGATCGATTAAGTAAGGAATCAATCTACGGAACCCATTATTCAAGAGTCTATCAAAATTGGTCCTAGCAACTGACGTGAACAAGTCTGACACATCTAGACATTACATTCTAAAAAAAACATTTTATTAACCCGGAAAAGCGAGATGGAGAACATTTATTCACATTTTCAGCAATTTATTGAACAGAAACAAGTTCAGTAAAAATTGTTACTGATAGTGACGCCATTCGAGTGTAAAGGATTAAGTAAGGAATCAATCTACGGAACACATTATTCAAGAGTCTATCAAAATTGGTCCCAGCAACTGACGTGAACAAGTCTGACACATCTAGACATTACATTCTAAAAAAACATTTTATTAACCCGGAAAATGCGAGATGGAGAACATTCATTCAGACTTTTATCAATTTATTGAACAGAAGCAAGTTCAGTGGAAATTGTTACTGATAATGACGCCATTCGAGTGTAAAGGATTACGTAACGAATCAATCTACGGAACCCATTATTCAAAAGTCTATCAAAATTGGTCCTAGCAACTGACGTGAACAAGTCTGACACATCTAGACATTACATTCTAAAAAAACATTTTATTAATCCGGAAAATGCGAGATGGAGAAAATTCATTCACATTTTTAGCAATTTATTAAACAAAAACAGGTTCACTAAAAATTGTTCCCGATAGTGACACACAATTCGAGTGTAAAGGATTACAAGAACGAGCATTGTTGTAATGTTTTGCACTGTGATGGCAGGAATTTTCACTGATTCTTTTCTTTGTGCATTTCGGGACGAATGTGTCAAGGCTCTTCCGAACAATGACCGCAACCTTGATCCTTACAGTATTGATTCCCAAGCCACTCATTACGCCGCCTCCTGCAGTGGCAGAAACCTTCAATTTTGACGTGGCTGTCGTCGCAAAGGTCAGGGAGCAGTGCCAGCCCACTGTTCAGTTACGCTCGTCAATTGTGCCCCGATCCGATAGAAAATCAATACCTTAGAACACCGTAAGAACCTCTCTAGAAAGTTGATCATCAATCTCATCGACCTTGGATACCCGAACTTTTCGGATTGTGGAGATGATGCAGTGGTCCAGTGACTACTGGGTCGCTGGCGACCTCATTCTATTTTAGAAAAACATTGTCGAACGGCATCTTTCACAGGTCTCGCTTGAAGTCGTTCAACATGCGTGACCAATCGAGAATAGTAGAATTTTTTGAGAAAAGCATGGATTCGTTCGTTGGTTAACCATCCTCTATTGTGAGTCTTTGATGTACTTTTTTTTATATTGTCATTTACCCGGAGTCACTATAATGGCTATTATAGACTAGAGCCTTTTCAATGTGAAAAGAAGAGAAAGGTGCAGAGTGGACAGTAGGGTGGTCCTTAGTTATACTTGGTGAAAATTTTTTTGCGACATTGTTTTTCACGCCTCCCCCTTAAAATTGTGCCATTTGGTAAGAAAATAATTCCTGCAAAAGATAAAGTTGATCGGATAAGGGGAAGGCGTGCCTCATTGACGTTGAAGTTGACAAAAACATGAGAAATTTTATAGGAAAGAAAAGAAAAAAAATTTTTTTTTAGAAGTTTTTAGTATTGCTGCAGGGTCCTCTAACCGTCTGCAGAATTCATGAGAGATTGCGATAGGATTTTTACACTGTTAACCCGGAACACGAGATTTGAGCGAAAACGGACTTGTTAGCGGGAAGGTAACGGACAGCAATTACACAGTGTAATTAATGTGAAATAATCTTAATTCGTACAAAGTACACTTGTACTTGAATGCACGTAAGAAATTATGGTATTTTTGGAGGTATAAAATATTTAACTTGAATTTTCAGTATACTCTTCACATTTAGCAAGCAGTTACTTCTATTTCAAACCTTCGCGCTCGATGAGGCACGACTTCCCGACGTCCGATAGCTTTAAAACTTTAGATATATCATTTTTTCATGAAAAGGAATAATATTGAGGGGAGGTGTTTCCAAAATTTCATGGTCGAAAAATAAGGACCACCCTAGTGGACAGACATTATGGTTTTCGAAGCTAGCTATTAGAGGAAGCTCAAACAAGGCACTGCTGCTCCGAGACGGTGCAACCTAAGGGATTAAACAGGCAATCTTCACAGGTATAACCTAGGACACAATATTCCAGAACAATAAGGGGTAGACTCGTTTCCAGGATTGCAAGGGTGCAGAGTGACCGTCTCATTTCTCATTAATGCAAAGATGCGGCTATTCAATAGTCCTGTTTTTACGTTTACGAGGTGCAATTTGCATTGTTCGGCAACGTGTAGCTGCCACAAGTTTACGAAAATAGCTAGCGTAAATACGGTGCCGAATAATGTAAATTGCCCCTCGTAAACGTAAAAATAGAACTTTTGCAGACGATCGCGGTCTAAACACTAATTGCATTATTGAGACTTAAGAAGACATATCCCGGACTCTTGTAACTCTGGAAAAAGATGTTAGATTATCTTTCATTATGCATAAATATTGTTAAATGGCAAAAAAAAGAAAATCCTGGAACACGTATCCCCTATTTTTGATCAAACATCACACACACCAATTTACATTAAAATTAACTAACAAGAAATACGAGAAACAGCAATAAAACATCAAATTTCTAATATATTGCTTAAACAAAAAACGTTTGTTAAAATTTACTTGCACGACTACATTTGTCATTAAAAAATACACAATTCAAGAGAACAATTTAATTTTTTCAACCACTGCTTTCCGAGATATCTCAAAAAATATGGTTCTGACCCCCAACTTCGAGGGCTGTTTTCACCCCTTCAGAGTGGATGGTTGCCGATAAAAGAAAAACACGTGTGAAATATTTTTCGATGAACTATATCTCACATACTCTCTGTTCATATACTGTTCCTATGAATCATATGTTCGTATTAGAATAACTTTAATTGGTTCCCCGAGGGGTTACAATCTTTTCTTTACATGCTCGTACCTTACTCCTTATATACTCCGTACAGCTACTCCTTATTCTTCTACTTACCGCTCGCTCGTTCTCTTACAATTTTTTACATTTTACACTATACCCTTTATTACATTATACCTATTTACATATTTACATTTTAATCCTTCGCCTCTCGCCTTATTTCCCCTTTCCTCCTATCTTACACACACACACACACACCCCTTCCCTATGCTCCTTGGACCCCTGCTTCCGCTCGCTCCTCTTTCGGTCCCAATTTTTTCTTTCTTTCTCTCCTTTTCATTTTTACCTTTTCATTCATTCTTTCCACTCATACTCGCTCTCCACTCTTCCACCTTCTTCAGCCATCCCTCCCCTCTACCCTCCTCATATATGTTCGTATTATAATATCTGTATTTCTACAAGAAACCTATTCTGTTTTGTAATCTTCATACTCTGTATTGTATGTAGTGTATTTCTGTTTTGTGATTATGTTGTAATAAATCTCATATGAGATTTTCTATAATAAGAAAGAAAAAACTATATGTCATATAAGTTTCATAAAAATCGGCTTGTATCAACTGAATATGTTCCCTTGTAAGATGGAATCCGAGCGCATTAGCTGAGCGGCAAGTGGCCAGATGGGCAAAAAACGGTGCGCGACGTAGAGCCCAGGCGTCAGGCAGCACGTAGGTAGATAATGAGCAGAGATATACGTGGCTAACGTAGAGACCAGGGATGTAAATGATACGCTAAATACCAGCGCAGGAAATGCCCGGTACGGCGCTATGCATCATCCGCGCGGCCAGGTGTCGGTTAGGCTCTCTGGCACAGTCACTCTCGGCTGTACCCGCTCGACATTGTGCGTCACGACGAGGCTCGCCGCTGCTCACTCGCCTCGCCTCGCCATCGAATCGCCTTTAAGGTCGGCCGACCTTATACGCCCTAATCAACCTTAACGGGCTGCCTCGTATCGTTTCGCGTTCCTTCCGTGTCTTCGGGCCGCACGTGATGGCGCAAACGCTTCATGGTCGGTGCCGATCGCTGCCATTTCCACTGTTTCGCGCGCTTCGACCAAAAACCTGTGGTTGCAACGAAGAACGTAGCATGTCACAATTCCAAAAAAAGTTGTGTTTATGCATTCGTTCAGCTCTATATGAAATTGTAGTATCCAAAAGAGAATGAAAACTTTATTTTAATCGTTTCGTTTCGTGCGTTTGCAACTGTCGAACCGTGTACCGTAATCATGTTTTGTGGCAATGTAATTTATACAATGATAGATTCTACATTGTATAATGTATTACATAATGATAGATTGATTCCAGCTTCCAATGGATGTCTCAGTAATGATAGCCAAACCTAATTTTAGGGCTTGTCATTACATGTTATCATTTCTTAAAAGCAGTGGCCTTAAAGTATAAGTTTCTTTTTTTTTTTACTCTTCTCTCTCTGTTCATATACTGTTCCTTTTAATCATATGTTAATATTATAATATCTGTATTTCTACAAGAAACCTATTCTGTTTTGTAATCTTCATACTCTGTATTATATGTAGTGTATTTCTGTTTTGTAATTATGTTGTAATAAATCTCATATGAGATTTTCTATAATAAAAGAAAAACCGTGTACCGTCTGAATATGCCGTCGTCTTGACGACGCATCAACACACGGCGGGCCATTGAATGTTTAAACAGCTGATCGGTTTGGCATAGATTATTCCTACAATTCAGGCTATACGACTATTATACTAGTATTGATATACGATATGATTATACTATTATTGTGCAGGATAGCTTATGCAGGATTATATATTTATTAGTAAATGCGTCAACGACCACTGCCTCGCTGCAAAACTCGGGTCTCATTCAATCACCGATGTTAAACAGCGGTGGGCGGAGTTAAGTACTAGGATGGTTGGGTCCCGCTGAAATTAGGCGATAGTGAGAATGGAAAAAGGATTTCAAAAGCTGAGGGAAAACCCTAAAAGAAATAATGTAAATTAACCGATGTCCTATGTTAAACCTTTAGTGACTAGAAGTTTAAACGGTATCATCGCGAAAGTGAAAGTATTATTAGGACGAACCCCTTAATGGCATCTTCACAATGGTCAATATGCCTTTTCAAATCCCGACGACACAAACAATGCATTTTTTTTGCCGTTCACCCAATTTCATTGCTCTATTCCCGACTCCAAAACTCAGGTAGATACTTTTATTAGCTTTATGACCTGTATGTTTGTACTCATCTTGAGGACATAGACAATGCACTGTACGAGAATACATCTTTTGACCGTTAACCCATTCATAATGTATCGCTATTTCCCATTATTCTCAGGACCATAATCGCAGGTAGGTCGCATCGGGCTTCCCGAGACCGTTTCGACGATTAGGCTAGCTGGCCAGGGGATCCGAGAGAGGAGCAATAAAAGCGTTCCGCAATCGTTTGCTTCCTCGTCCCGTCGTTACGCTTTGACTAATCATTTCCTTCGAAACCCATAATGGACGGACGAAAGGAGACGAGGCAAGAAACAACGGTTCCACCTCTCCTCGGTCCCGATCGAGCGTTTCAAGGAATCATTGGAATCTGTCGGTGCTTAGAAATTCGCCTTAGAACGGCCTCTAAAGGAAAGGTCAACGATGTTCGACGTCTCTATTACAATTCAATTAAGACAATGTGAATTAACAATTGGCATTCGGAGCTGTTTTAACTCGACAATTAAACATTTCTTCCGACCTAGAATAATTCAATACAACATGATTATTTTCATTTATAAATATGAAACTGATACAATAAGTTATGAATCGGGAAGTTAATAAATATTACCTAAATCTTTAGTAATTGGTTAGATCTCAATATATTTAATAATGTAAACAATATTTTGAATATTGTTACTAAGGGTTAACACTGTAAATGTGGGATACCAATGAATCCCACAATTCTCGCAGGATGTTAAAAAATATAGAAGCAAACAATTTTTGATTCTGCTTAGAGATTAAAAATCCAGTTGGGACTAAAATTATAGGATAGGAAATAGAAAATATAGGAAAATTATAGGGTAAACAAATAAAAGCCTTCGTGCAATTACAACATTTCTATGCAGCTTCAGCCAACGAAGATCACACCTACAACCACGTGATACAACTTTTTCAAAAACATCGTCGCTTGAATTAAAATCAAAAGCAAGAGACAGTGGATCTTGGTTGAAAAAAAAATCGTAATGATTCGGTTCGCTTCATCAATCGAATCGCACGCACGCAGAACCAAATGTCAAAGCCTGTGAATTTATCTTTCAGTTTTTAAACGATTGTGATCTGCATCTCTAGTGGTTAGTCATATTGTAAATGTAATTAAACTGTAAAACTAGTGTATCTTTGTTAAAGCCGAAATAAACCTACAATAGGTTTCAGTGGCTCAATAAAAAAAAAAAAAATCGCACGCACGAATAAACAAATCCATCAGCGACCGACCCAAAAACGGAGACAGCGTTCCATATTCGCATCGGTGGTCGTTGCACCGAGTGCACGTGCAATTTCGCGCGGCGTGGGTGCAGGCTGAGAAATCGCTAGCCAGAAGCTCTCCGAGGCGGACGGGCCAGGAGGGATCGGAATTATGGTCGTTTTCACGTGTCGAGCGACCGAGGAGGAAACAAACGGCGGGAGAGAATTTATTCTTGAATTCGTCGTCGGGTTTAATTGGATTGAGACGATGGGAGGGGCGCGTCGTCGCGTCGCGATCTTCCTTCCTGTGCTGTTCCTCGGGCCTCCTCGTTCATCGTTCCGCTTCGAGAAAGAGGCGACGATCGAAACTGGGTCCTGCCTACACGGTCAGAATTTATTTGGCGGGTGTAGCCGCGACTTTCGGCGCGGGATTAACAGAGACCGGCCACGAGAAAGTAATCGCGTGCCGTGGTAAATTAACGTTCGACCGGTTTCCGATTAATTGAATCGCGACCGGCATAAATCTTCGTCTGTTCGTGGCTATCTAGAGGGTTTTCGGCACGGGATACGCCCCCGTTTGCCACCGTGATTTCGTGCGATCACCCGTAATCTTGAGACTTCCGTGAAACCTGAGTCCTGCTGAAGATGGAAACGAGAAGCCCAGTTTCGGGAAGCTATTAAGAGTCCGACCATTGCCGAAAAGGTGGTCCAGAGATTCTGGAGAACGTTCTCACGGCTGATGGATCTAGATCCGTCCCAGATACTTTGCTACTCGAAAAGCTGGTCCTCGTGGCAAAAGATAATAGTCTGAGAACTTGGAGTCTCAGAAGAATCAGATATTTACTTTTATCGTGTGTAAATAGCAGATCTAACAACGAATACTTTCGAATGGTGTCGTAGGACGGTAGACCAAATTCATGCAATGGATAGGTACATCCTTTGTGAAAGTTCAATGGCCTTGACAAATATTAAACACGAGGCATTCAACTGCTGGTACAGTTTCTTCTCGAAGGGCTCTGTTTGACGTCGAATCTGCGGAAGAAGGGTGAAAAGACGTAAACATCAGGATCGACAAATTTATTGTTCAAATTTAACAGCACTGGCAAGTGTGAAACGTGCGAGATACGGTTTGCTGGAACAGTTCCTGTTGGAAGGACTCTGTGTGCATCGCCGAGCGAGGCTTGAATGGAGAGGATCGACGCTGTGGATCTCGATCCTTGCATCTGCGAGCGACGTCGAGCGAATAGTAGGGCGTGGGGTGGCTGACTACTCCAGGGCCTAGATCGCTGCCGCAAGGTGGGCTCAGGTGGGGAGGGCTACGGGTGTAGAGGGCGAGAGGGGGACGACGACTTAGAAAGTGAAACTGAAAACGCCAAGTCGGATGCGAGAGGACCCCACCCTGGCGTGGCTACTCGCACACGTACATACATGGAGAATACGTACACAGAGATACGCTCTCGCGGACGTCCTGACGCGATCGCGAAGGCGCAAACACATCGTCGAATATCGCGTCCAATGATTCTCAAACCATAATGAAGATTTGTTGTGATACTCAGCTCTACGTTGTTAAACGTTTAATAAATATACAGCATTTAATGTATATAATATATATATATATATATATATATATATATATATATATATTTATCGTATGAACATTTTAATCAAACATTAATAATATATCACGTCTTTGCATATCACGAGAACATTGACAACACCACTCATTTATTTTAATAACAACGATCGTTCTATGTCTTTTTTCTAATTAAACTTGCCGCATTATACAATCGACGGACGCATTCCCATCTCTAATCGATTTAAATCTTTATTCTAATCATAATACCAACTTTAATACAATAATACAATCTACGCGACACATCATCAAGATTCTTTCCGAGTAACTGATTATAAGAGTTGCAAATCTATTCGATGAGAATTAGCTGTAGAATAGCTGGCTTGTTTTTCATTTTAGTGGCTTCCAATCATAAAAATAGGCACAGACATTTATTTCATTTTTCAATCATTTTAATGAACTGGAAGTAAGATTCTTAACACTTTACCGACCGGAAGCCTATTAATAGGATTTTCAATAATTCTGCTATAGCAAAAAAAAAAGCATAGAAATTTTCTTTGATATTGCAATCTTAAATGAAACTATTAGACGACGTTATTGAGAGTGACTTAGTTAGTTCATACTAAATGCTAAATGAAAATTTAGCCAAGTATCATACATTTTTCAAAAATATGCAATAATCACCGGTCGGTAATGTGTTAATTTCCTTTGATGGGTCGATCGATTATCACAAATGCATAAGGTCCGCAATCTATTATCAATCCTCTATCAAACGTGACGTCATTAAAAATTGGAGGTCCTTGACGATGACAAGACTCGTCAGAGGATTGAACTGTAGATACCAAAAAGAAAGTCATCGTCATCCTCCACAAAATGTGGTGTCTTTGAGGAAACCTAACGTCGCCGCTAATAGAGCACGGAAATTAGCAAAAACGGGCATTGTGAAAAAACCGCAACATCTTCGAAACAGCGACGCGCAGATCGGCTCGAAGCGATCGGGGCGTGCTCGCTCGGGAAAAGACAAGGTCCGCGGAGGATTTCGCAGCGATCTGGTCGCCGAAAAAGCAAAAAACCGCTCCCCTTCACTTTTCCCCGCGGCCACAGGAACGGCCAGAAGAACAGCCACGACTGGGCTGCGGCTCCGGCCGTGTACGAAAGCAGAAAATCGGCGTTCGACTTCGTCCTCGAAGGAGTAGGTGTACCAGGACACGTCGTCGCACGACGAGACCGTTCAGGAAGGGGACAGGCGGGCCAGGGGGGAGATGTTAGAAAGTAAAACCGAAGAGTTAAACTTCCACCGGCGGCGAACCCCACCCTGATGAAGCGGCGCTCCGCTCCTGTTGCGCTCGCTTGCTAGAACACAGATACACTTATGTGTGCACGTTGCTGTTGCTTGCGAGCTCGAGCGGATTCTGCTCGCCTGACCGGAGCCGCGTGCACACACGTACGCATGATTAGCGAGCGAGTCGGCTGGCATCCGTGGAAATGTGGTGCAGAAATCTTGCGGACCATGGGATCCTCAAGAGCAGAGTAAAAGTGGAACGACGCGAACCACGCCGTCGAGTCCTCTTCAGCTTTTTTCCACCACTCTGAAGGTCCTTCTCGATTTTGCACGGACACCCCAGCCAAACTGATTTCCAGTCCTCGCCTCCTGAGAGAAGCGGCCAGAAACCCGTATGACATTGTAGATATCTTCAATTTCTACTGTACATATATCGCGTTGAAACCATTTCTACATCGGTCGTTGCAAAAATGTTTCCTTAAACTCTGTAACAACTTGCCTTATAATTTATTTTTCAGCTACATTGATTAGTAGATAAATAAGTTTTATTGATTAGTAGATTGCCGATTTTATGCATTTATGTCAACAACGAGTGGGTGCAGTTTAAAGCAGTAGAAAGATTAAATACATTTAAGAATATTAATATGTTAGAGTCAAAATTTAGTATATATTAAAATCATTAAATAAAGAAGAAAATATGTTCATTCATTCTCAAACAGCGATAACAGAAAATTTATTTAGGAAATACTACCCATATATAGTCATACCTCACAAAAACTAATGAAAGTATTATTTTCAAAAAATAAATACTCCAAAATGTGGGTAACTTTGTGGAAACTTCGGTCGGTGTAGGATCAGGATTTTCAATTGTTTCGACCACCGTGAAACCTTTTCCGAGACAATCGCTGTTACGGCAACCTAATTGGAGGTTCTCCGTGCTCGCATCTCTACCTTGTCCAGACGCAAGCAAATTCTAGATTGCAACAAAGTGCAGAGCCCCGGTCGTGAGCAAAGCACGGAGGATCAATTTCCTCGTTTCAAAGAGAGAAACACACATTCCTGAGAGGCCGTAATTAGGAGGGGGCCTCGATCGGTGTGTATCGACGTCGTAGCCGGGCAGAGAGCATAACGCAACGGGCAACGCGTATTTACGAGTACATCTGTTTATCCTGTTAAGGCGCAACGAGGCATTCCTAACTGAACCCGGCCCAGGACGATCCCCGGACTGCCCTCGCACCTGGGATAATGGGTCACCGCTTTCGCACTGGCACACCTGCGTCGGCTTTCTGTCTCTTACAATGAAATTTCGACGCGACTTGCCGTTAGACTACATACTTCCGTTTTTTTTTTTTTTATTATAGAAAATCTCATATGAGATTTATTACAACATAATTATAAAACAGAAATACACTACATATAATACAGAGTATGAAGATTATAAAACAGAATAGGTTTCTTGTAGAAATACAGATATTATAATATTAACATATGATTAAAAGGAACAGTATATGAACAGAGAGAGAAGAGTAAAAAAAAAGGAACTTATACTTTAAGGCCACAGCTTTTAAAAAATGATAACATGTAATGACAGGTCCTAATATTAGGTTTAGCTATCATTACTGAGACATCCATTGGAAGCTGGAAGTCTATTTTACTGACTTTATTAATCAATGAGAGTCTCTCATCATTGTATAAATTAGATTGCCACAAAACATGTTTCAGCGACTCATCTCCATCCCCACAACTACACTCAGGATTATTAATAAAATCAATGCGTGCTAGGGAAGAAGCTAAATGGTAGTGGCCAGATCTACACCTATTTACACTGACAATGGTTGAACGGGATAAATTTAACTGAGAAAACCAAGGAAGTCGATTTTCATTAAAATAATATCGAACATACTTCCGTTTGTAATCCCATTGAAATTTTTCACTTTCGGTCGGTTCATTGAAATAATGGAAAACAGCGAAAAAAATCTCCTAGGCACTAAGATTCTAAAATGTAAAAATTACTCTATCATTTATTATTATTATTATTACTCTGTAAACAATTAGTCTCCGGAGAAATTCACGCTGTTTCGTGTAGTCCTTATCATTTCGAATATAAATCGAATTACACACGCTGCACCGCAGACACGTGTGCACCATTTGTGATACTTCTCACGATGCTCGTTACCGTTTCCGTGGACGAAAATATCCAGGACTCTCGTCTGGCATTCGTTCGTTAATGAAAACGTTCAGGAGGGTTTCGCCAGGCCGCGAATCGAGTGTCTAGGAAGCGGTTAACCGCAGAGAGCCAAGGAAACGAAGGCGGTATATAGCAGGGCGCAGCATCGTCTGCGATGTTTCTCAATGGGCGCTAAATGTCTGGGAGAGCCGGGGCTGGTTGTGGGAGGTGGAAGACGCGTGAGATACGGTTCAGCGTTCTCATCGCTTCTCTTGAATCGACGTGGGCGCGAGAAAAGGGTTTATTGCCGGGTTTTGCGCGTCGCGTAATTAATTCGCGCCGCGGACAGCCCGCTTTCTTGATCGATGCTTTGTCGATTCGCGGATGAAGGGGGCGGCGATAAACAAGACACAAAAGCGAAGCGAATGAACCAGCGTGGACATAAAGCCGAGATTACGCCGGTGGGAACGCTGGCTGGCCAGACGATGGGTTCACTTCCGACGTATTATTAGAAAATTCATTCTTGCTCTGCGTAAAGTTATTTGTTTACTGACCATTCTAGTCCTGGACAGTAATTTCCCAATTGAACCAAGGTCTAGAAAATTTTAAGAAAATTGTACAATTATAAATTTCAGTCACGAATGTATAGAATGAATATTGTTTTTATTATCCAAGAATAATGTTGTTGCACAATATGTCTGGATACTTACAGACCCAGGCATAAATTGTGATAATTGAATGACTTGGTTGCTGGCGAACTAATTAAACGAACAGCTGCTGCATCGGGGGTGCTATAGAAAGATATACCGTGGCTTTAAACAGCACCTTGGACAATACTCTTTAAAAATTTTGTTAAATGGAACAGTGAATGGTCCGAAATGAACTTGTTGGCAGACAGTAATCTCCAAATTGAACTCATAGGTCTATAGAATTTTACAAAATTGTACATTCTTCTTTATTGCAATCGTAAATTTTAGTCACGAATGTATCCAAGAATAATATTGTTGCACAATATGTCTGGATACTTACAGACCCAGGCGTAAATTGTGATAATTCAATGACTCGGTTGGTGGCGAATTAATTAAATGAACAGCTGCTGCATCTGGGTGCTAGAAAGATACAACGTGGCTATAAAAATCACCTCGAACAATACTCTTTAAAAATTTTGTTAAATGGAACAGTGAATGGTCCGAAATGAACTTGTTGCCCGACAGTAATCTCCCAATTGAACTCATAGGTCTATAGAATTTTACAAAATTGTACATTCTGCTTTATTGCAATTGTAAATTTTAGTCACGAATGTATCCAAGAATAATATTGTTGCACAATATGTCTGGATACTTACAGAACCAGGCGTAAATTGTGATAATTCAATGACTCGGTTGGTGGCGAATTAATTAAATAAACAGCTGCAGCATCGGGGTGCTAGAAAGATACAACGTGGCTATAAAAATCACCTCGAACAATACTCTTTAAAAATTTTGTTAAATGGAACAGTGAATGGTCCGAAATGAACTTGTTGGCAGACAGTAATCTCCCAATTGAACTCATAGGTCTATAGAATTTTACAAAATTGTACATTCTTCTTTATTGCAATCGTAAATTTTAGTCGCGAATGTATCCAAGAATAATATTGTTGCACAATATGTCTGGATACTTACAGGCTCAGGCGTAAATTGTGATAATTCAATGACTCGGTTGGTGGCGAATTAATTAAATGAACAGCTGCTGCATCGGGGTGCTAGAAAGATATAACGTGGCTTTAAACAGCACCTCGAACAATACGACTTAAAAATTGCTAAATGGAGCAGTGCATGGTAATAAATGAACTTGTTGGCCGACAGTAACCTCCAAATTGAACTCATAGGTCTATAGAATTTTACAAAATTGTACATTCTTCTTTATTGCAATCGTAAATTTTAGTCACGAATGTATCCAAGAATAATATTGTTGCTGGCGAATTAATTAAATGAACAGCTGCTGCATCGGAGTGCTAGAAAGATATAACGTGACTTTAAACAGCACCTTGAACAATACGTTTTAAAAATTGCTAAATGGAGCAGTGCATGGTTCGAAATGAAATTTCGTTTGAACGATATGGTGCACCAGCATTGCGGAAGGGTCGTGGAGGACGTCGTAATTAGATGTCGCCGATATCCGCAAGGTGGAACGGGGCTGGTCGGTCGGATAACGCTTCCCACGGCAGAAAAACGGAGGATTCTCCTGTCCCGTAAACGGTTCGGATGTTCCCTTGGCCCATAAATGGCTCGGCTATGGGTAGTGGCGGTGCGCCGAGAGTTCGTATCAGCAGCAGGCATCTGAGGCACCGTGTACCTACCGATGTGTTCTTACACGTGTGGGAAGAATGTGGAATATCGCGAATGGAATGAAGCAACCCGGGACACGCCGCGTGTAATGCTCGCTCGTCTCTCTGTCTGTGTGTACTAGCTCTCGCTCGCTCACTCGTTCGCTTCGTACTCGCCTCTCGTACTCGCCCCGGGACCCATACACGGTCCTGGATGTGCTCGATTGCGCGTGTAAACGTATAATGACCGAGAACAAAACGCCGCGAATTACCGTCCTAACCGTCGGCTTCCTAAAGCGGGTGGCTCTCCCTTCTGTGTCGGGGACCACGATGAAATTTTCACCGTGAACAGACCGTTGCCACCTTTTTTAGATATCGATCGTGCGCACCACGGAACACGGAACGCTTCCGCCCGGAGAAGGAACGCGAACCCAGACCAACGATCCGGTTCCCAATTAAAGAATTTCACCGGGGACACTGATCGAAATTGCTCGGAGAAAGCGGACGACTACCTTGTCCTAGCAGGGCTTGCCATCAAAGGAGAACGCTTTTGGCGAAGATTAGGGCTTGCAAATACTTCCGGTCTATCGCCTTCTCGACTCTCTATTGTCATCTTGAATGTTTTGTCAATTTTAGTCTGTTTCGTCGTCTTCTTGGTAGTCGAAGAATGTTGTAATGAATATTGGGATTAGGGCTTGGTCGATTTCGGAATTAATTATTAGGCGAAACATCTAACTTGCTTCATCGAGTCTTTGTAATACCAATCATTTACAATTTATTTTCTCGTTAATGAGCAATGATGGAGCATCGCGAGTGCAGTCAGTTTCATTAGACACCTGGATCGATCACAGAAGGTTCGATCACTTCGACAAGCACGATAACACTCGATCCCTGGTGGGAGCACGGTGACGCGTGGTTGATTTCTTGGTAACGCGCATCCATCGAGACAATAACGCGTGGCCCACGCGTAGATACGCTCGTATATACCTGTTTACAATGCTACAAAATATATAAGACACCGTTGACGTGGGACTCGGTAATTACGGAGGACGGACGACGTCGTTCGTGTACTTTGCGTAATCGCCCGTCCCGAATTACTTCAAGATTGGTGGTGCTCGACCAGGCTGTATGCGAGCTCTTAATCTAGCTGAAGATGCTTGGCGTGCCAGAACAATAATTGCCAGCCTAGCATGGAACAAGAGGAAAAATGTATTGTACGTCGAGCATTCATTAACATTCCTTGGGGAATAAATACGCCTCTTATCTCGGCGTTCTGCTGGCCTGTTGTTAATACAATTGTCGATCTACCGATCTCGAACATCCATATCGAACCAAGGATTAGTTTCCCCTTTTGATAATCTAGGATACTTTTAGATAAGATTGATCTACAAGCAGACAAGAGCTAAATAAATTAAATCTAGCTTATCTTTCAGTTTTTAAACGATTGTAATCTGCATCTCTAGTGGTCAGTCATATTGTAAATGTACTGAAACTGTAAAACTAGTGTATCTTTGTTAAAGCTGAAATAAAGCTACAATAGGTTTCAGTGGCTCAATAACAAAAAAAAAAATTAAATCTAGGGACTATTTGGACCCTCTGCTTCTAGATCACTTTTTCAGTGAGGAAGTCTTCTTTTAGCAAGTAGAGTCATAGCCTGTCCAGCCCCAAGAGATTAGATGGTCACCGCGCGAGCAATCCCACGCCATAGGAAAAAGAAGAGTCTCTCGAGTTCAGTCGGAAACGATTCTACTTTTTGCCACTTGTTACTCAACCGAAAGAGAGAGAGAGAGAGAGACACACACCGCGAAACATTTTGTCGTTTTCTTGAGCGATCTCTCGGCCGATCGATCCCGGGCGAAAATAATTCGCTCGTCCAGGAAGTGCGGCGTTTACGTAACAACGAAAACGGTTTCTCGGCATTCCTACGCTTCGCTCGCTTTGGACGGATCATTGGCAGCCGCTCGGAGAATCGATGACTCGATGAAAACCGAATTGAGATTCGCTTACCCTTGATTTAATAAGACTCGCTGTTAGTCGCGATAACTAAGTCTTCCAAAATGAATGTGAAAATGTCTGAATCGTTTAACCCTTCGCTGTCGATTGGATCCACAAAATCTATTTAGATTTCGTTGAATTATTTGCACTGTTCCATGGCTACCACTGGAGTCCTTGAAAGCTCGACGGATGTTGCAACTGAAAGCGACTGGATGCCTCTCCGGTGTGTACCGAGCTAGCTGGAGCACACCTAATCTGTCGATCGTGTTCGGTAATGATCTCTCCTTCGGTCTCGATCATAACTGGGCCAGCGAGTGGCCCAGCTCTTTCTCTCTCGTACAAGGAATTTTAATTAGCTTACTGCGGGGAAACAGTAGAATCCTTGTCTGTTATAATTAGACAAGGATTTTGTATTCCTGACGAAAATAGGCGGAACAGAAATTTATTGGAAGTACTTGAAGAAGAAACATATATATATATATATATATATAACTTTTATTGATTCCCCTTGGGGTTACAAATCCTTACATCTACTCCCCTTCTCATTCGCCGCTTTCCATATCACCTTAACTTAACAAACTTAACTTAACTTAACGTAACTTAACTTAAAATTATCTTAATCTTACTCCTAACCTATATATAAATAAATATAGAGAGAGAGAGGGAGAGAGAGAGAGAGATAGAAACTATATTTACAAAAGAACTTACATACTAATTTTAACCTACCCCTTCCACCCCCCTCATCTTTTTTTTACCCTCCTTGCCTAACTTTTGGACTCCCTTTTCCGGCCGCATTACCATCCATTCCATTGTCTTCCTATCATCCCTCTCTCCATTCATCCACCTTTCTCAGCCACTCCTCTCTTGAAGAAGAAACATATTACCTCCTTATAAACAAGCTATATAAACAAGCTATATTTTTTGTGTAATTGACATAGACCTGTGAAACGTATTTGTGAAATTTTCAATGTAGGCTCACATAAAGCAATTAAAACCATCTTTTCGTATTTTTTCAGTGTTTTTGTTTTCTACCTGACTTCTCAAAAATAATCCAAGACGTCGTAAAAGTGCTCGAATATTACCATTGATCCATTGTAGTCGATCTCCCAGCAGGTTTTCCCAGGCGGTCTCGCGGATTCTCGAAAACGCAGGTATACCCTCGGTGAATCTGCGTAGGTCTATAAATCTTGTGGCGTGCTTTCATGCGGCCATCGGCGCACGGCATTACGAAACCGATAGATCGTAAAGGTACACGTAATATCGGGCGTATATCAGGTACCGTTGCGGCCTCGCGACGTACCTGGACGCCGCGCGCCGTTGTAAAATGTGAAACCGGAGACGCACCCTATTCCGTAGGAAAAACAATACCGTTTTATATGTAAATCTACACCGGCGCACGGGGATAGACACGGAGACAGAACAAGAAAGATACAGAAAGAAAGAAACAAAGAAAGAAAGAAAGAACCTCTCCGGCATCGTCCTCCGAGGATTTCTTCTTCGCGTTCGAGGAGAGTGGAAACTTCGAAGTCGAAGTTCATGGCGCGAACTGACTCGCAGCTGCGCAAGCATCGGTAGAAAAGTTTCTCTCTATGAATCACCGATCGGAATCCGGCGAGCGTACTTGTCCGCGGAGCCTGCTGCTGTCGGTTCATTTTATTTTTTTTTTGTCGATGTTAAACGACAACAAAGAAAAAAATGAAAAAAGTAGTATTGCAAACGAGAGATCTCGGACGACGTTTGACTACTATCTCGGGAGTGGGAGAGACGGTGAAATACGAGCGGCACGAAAAATCTGGCAAATTCGCGTGACGTAACGGCGCAGCGCGCGCGCGAAAGGCGCGGGTAATTGATAACGTATCAAACGTTACATTGAAATATATCGCGTTCGGAGAGCGGAGAAAGGTTCCGCGCGGCGGGGCAGCAAGCCGGCAGCCGGGTTCCGGGCCCTTTCTCGGGCCCCCGAGATCGGTATCGCGGCCTGTTGATCTATCATTCCGCCACCAGAAGTGCGGCCGACACGCGCATGCACACACGCGTGCGTAAGCACGAAAGCGCATGGTTGCGTCCACGTAACGCCTCGCGCGGCGCGAGCCACGTAATCAATTTTTTACGACGTCCCGCCTCTGGCCCGGACACGCAATCGTAACCCGCTCATGCTAATTACGACGATCGATCTGAATGATCGTTCGGATCGTTGCACAAGCCGGGACCCTCTTCGTCGCGAGATATACGATGTAACCAAGTTCTCGCGGAGCGTTCCACGATAGTCGGTAAATGGTTCGAATGTTTGTTTCCCACCTCTTCTATCAAGGACCCAGCCCCTTCCACGTTCCTTCAGGTACTCCGGTTTCGTGCCATTAATTCACCGGCGCAACTGTATCGTCCCCCACTTCAAGGACCTTGGTTCTCTTCGGCGCGACGATGATCCGGTTGTCCTAGGACCGGGCCAAACTCATTACTGTTTCGTTCACGGCTCTCCACATTCGAATCGATTACCTTTTTAACACTAGAACTACCGGACAAATCGAAATGACTAATGCGATTTTTTTTCGATTAGAAATATTAAAAGTATAAATATGTTTTCTTTTGGGTTTTGGAAATCTCATATGAGATTTATTATAAATATGTTTTTTTGAGAAATTTTTTGAGTAAACTTCTCTATTGAAGTACATATTTAAGTATCCCTTGTACGAAATCTAAATAAATGCCATATTGTCATTATTAGAAGGCAATGTTAAACTCGCTGGGAGCAGTGAATCTTCTTATCGAGTTCGAATGGAAAACGCACGGAAGATGGGCTTTTGGAGAACTTCGTTCTATCCTGTTAAGCTCCACACGTTCTGCAGGTTCTACGAATAAATCTTCTTTAAATACAGCTTTATATTATTCTTTACCCAGATAGCACCGAACGTCCGAAGGACATTCGTTTCATGTCCACTTTATGTCCATATGTCCCACGTCCGTTACGGACGTCCCTCGGACATCCATTGGACCTAAATTTCGGTTATCCTAGGGACATCCGTTTTTTAGGTCCTAAGGACATCCGTTGGACTTCAATTTCGAACGTCCGTGGGACATCCGTTATTTACGTTCCTCGGATATCCGTGGAACCTAAATTTCGGATGTTCCAGGGACATTCGTTTTTCAGGTGCTAAGGATATCCGTGGGACTTCAATTTTGGACATCCGTGGGACATCTGTTTATTACGTCCCGTCGGATATCCGTGGGATCTAAGTTTCGAATGTTCAAGTACGTTTATTTTTTAAGTCTTATAATAATCTTATGTGACAGGTGAGCAGAGTGACATAGTCAGAGTCAAAGCGTCACACAGTGGGGTATTTGGCCGAAAATAAGAAATGTATTTTAACATTTAAAAAATCAAAATGATTTTTGCTTTTTGTCGAAAAAAATTTTTTTCGAAATTTTAAATATAGAATTTTTAATTATTGTTCTTAATTACTAACTACTGTTCTAAGTACATATTTAAGTACTGTTCAACTTTTATTCGAAACATTTTATCCTCAGATTATGCAAACTCTTGAAAAGTAGTGATAATTGAATGCGATGTACAGAGCACTCAGATTTCATTCAGTTATCATTTAAATTAGTATTGTTATTAATATTTATATTATATATATAATATTATAATAATAAGAATATTACTAATCACTTTGTAAGTTTTTTTCCGATTTCAAGACTTTATAGACGATTTTCCCGTTTCTCAGCCAAATACCTCACAGTAGCGTCGCGTCTCATCACCGTGCGTTTACGTGAAGTGAGGTTAGGTTAATTTAGCACGTGCTCCCTGTGCACGTATTCGTAACATTGCAATTAATAAAAAGTGTGTGCAAGTGATTCGATACCTTCAGCCACTTGTCAGGATTGTGTTGGTGACACTCGTTACTGCGATTTCAGGTAAGCTTTTATTTTATATTTATTTTATTACGTTTTTTCAGTCATTGAAACATTATTGGCAAAACGAAAATACAAAAATATTATTAGGTTGGAGGGAAAATTCTATCGTATTTTAAAGAGAACATTTGAGTCATTTTATAAAAATACATGTTCAATATTATTCAATGATATAATTTCCATTATTTGTAACAATATGTTGCCATTTTTCAAATAACCTGTCAATTTCTGTTTTCCCATGACTCACTAATTAACATGTGTTTTTGCATTACAAGTAAAATTACCTGCTTATTTAAAATACCACATAGCTTTCCCTCTAACCTAATATATTCATGTTAAAATCTTCCCGTTTATTGAACAATGTTTCTAACCAAGAAATTTTAATTTTCAGATGCAGCGAAGATATCCAAAACATCTATACATCAGAAAGAAAGAAGTGTTTCCATACAGATGCGGCGTACATTAGCAGAGAACCGTGGAAAGAAACAAACATTTTTAAAAGATTTTTAATAATAAAATTAAAAATTTATATTTTATAATTGTTATAAATATTTATTATGTTATAAATTACTGTATATATTAGTGTTATATGTGCTATTGTATTGTACTATGTGCCAAATCTATGTGTTTGTAATATATGTAATTTTGATTAAAGTAAAATTAAAATGCAGAACCCATATTCTATGTAGTTCCTGTAAACGTCCAAATAACGTCCTTATGTCCCTGGTACGTACCAGGGATGAACAAATAAAGTCCGTATGTCCCCAGATACGTCCCACATACATCCCAGATTGGTCCGAACGGGACATCCTATGTACATCACACTTTGTAAATCGTACCTCATTCGGACATTCCTGGGACGTATATCGGACATGTTTCGGACATACGGACATGATTCGGACATCCCTGGGACATACGAAGGTCCAATACGGACGTACTTTGGACATCCTTCGGACATCCGAGTGCTATCTGGGTACCGATTGAATAAATTTCTTGGATTAAAGATATATATAAAAATTTCAAAATATCTAGAAAATCTTGTCATTTAATTAAATATGTTCGTATCTAATCAATTACTAAACATTTCAGTATTGCATGAGTTATTACATTAATTACGTCAATTTCATATCCATAGAATGAAAAGAATCGTATAGAATTGAATTATTCTAGATCGGTAGAAATGTTTCATTTTCAAATTCTAATAGCTCCGAGTACAAAGGGTTAAAATTCCCATTACCACCAATCGAAGGAGCATCAAATTCCCCGCAAACAGACATTTCACCCTTAACAGTCCGGAAGTATTTCAAGTTTACTTCCCACCAGGTCCAGCTATTTTTCATACGAAGAGAAGCTGTAAAACATTTTTAAATCGAGTATAGAAAAAGAAATATATTTATTTTAGTGAAAATTTATTAACCCTTAACGGTCCAATGGCGCCATATATGCAAGTAAAAGTGTCATGTCGCCTATATGCCGCCATTGGACCGTTAAGGGTTAAATTTCTCTCTGCACCCAATTTTATTTTTTTCATACGAAGAGAAGCTGCAAAACATTTTTAAATCAAGTATAGAAAAAGAAATATTTTTATTTTAGTGAAAAGTTATTAACCCTTAACGGTCCAATGGCGCCATATATGCAAGTAAAAGTGTCATGTCGCCTATGTGGCGCCATTGGACCGTTAAGGGTTAAATTTCTCTCAGCACCCAATTTTATTTTTTTCATACGAAGAGAAGCTGTAAAACATTTTTAAATCAAGTATAGAAAAGAAATATATTTATTTTAGTGAAAATTTATTAACCCTTAACGGTCCAATGGCGCCATATATGCAAGTAAAAGTGTCATGTCGCCTATATGGCGCCATTGGACCGTTAAGGGTTAAATTTCTCTCTGCACCCAATTTTATTTTTTTCATACGAAGAGAAGCTGTAAAACATTTTTAAATCGAGTATAGAAAAATAAATATTTTTATTTTAGTGAAAATTTATTAACCCTTAACGGTCCAATGGCGCCACATATGCAAGTAAAAGTGTCATGTCGCCTATATGGCGCCATTGGACCGTTAAGGGTTAAATTTCTCTCAGCACCCAGTTTTATTTTCTCCATCGAAGAGGGACTCGGTCGGGTTCAAAGTGTCATAGATCCCCATGTCCCGAGTTTCCACGGTGCCGGATAGGTCATCGTTTACGGGATTTTCGGGCTAGTTAAAACCGTAAGAGGTTCCGAGAGTCAGGGCTGACAGTTCCAATTAAAACCGGCTCGGCGAGCGGCGAGAAACAAACACGACATCTTGTCAGCCGGGTAGGTAATTGAAACGCGAATCGCGGCTCGAAAGGCCCGATGATCGTCGGCGAATTACTCATCCTTGCGCCGCCATATTCGGTGGAAACATTATCCAAGTCGTAGCTTTCTGGGTCAATCTCTGGTTAGCTTCTTAGCTTTAGGTTGCTCGAGACGCCCGAGAAACTAAGCACGAGCACCGGGTAAATCGAGGAGGCAGCCCAGCTCTTTGTGTTGTATGTATACGTTTGTGTATACACAATACACGACCGGAGACCTTAGATCATCGGATCCTCGTGGATCTGCTCGGTCTCCGGCTTGTTGCGCAACGGCTCGTCGGTGATCTCGGGCACAAACAGCAGTCCTGACACAGTTACCTGGTCAGAACGTTGTCGGCCAGATTAAAAGAAAACGAAAAAACCCTGCGAGCCGAGAAACGTGAGCCACTCTTCGACACACCCGGCCAACGTGCTTCACCCGTTTCACGAATTTTTTTTGCAACCTTTCCGATCATCCGATCAAAAGAGTGTCCATACCGGTCAACTCTTCGACGTGGTTTCTTCATCGAGTTTCTAATAGTCACGTGGGCGTCCTCTCGGTCCGCTTCCTGGACGCAGAAAAATCGCCTGGAACGACGCTGCGAATTCCTGGACGAACGTGTCGCCCTTAACCCTTTGTGGAGTTGACTATGTAATTCCTGAAATTAGAAACAATTTACTTAGACATTTAATTGTTTCCTAGAATGTCACACTTTGATATACATACGATCTAGTATTTAACGGAAAACATTTCGCATACACTATTGTTAGGTGAGAAAGGATGCAACAATTGTAATAATTAGACTGCGGATTTTGTGCATTTATAAATCGAGTAGGTGAAACACAAAATAGAAGAAACATCGGATGAATTTGCTATTACCGGTAAATTATTTACAATCTATTGAAATTATTAAAAGAATAAACGCTGGATTTACCAGATGGTTTTTTTTTTATTTTAGAAAATCTTATATGAGATTTATTACAACATAATTACAAAACAGAAATACACTACATACAATACAGAGTATGAAGATTACAAAACAGAGTAGGTTTCTTGTAGAAATACAAATATTATAATACGAATATATAATCAATAGGAACAGTGTATGAACAGAGAGAGAGAGAAAAAAAAATTATACTTTAAGACCACAGCTTTTAAAAAATGATAACATGTAATTGCAGGCCCTAATATTAGGTTTGGCTATTATTACTGAGACATCCATTGGAAGCTGAAAGTCTATTTTACTGAGTTTATTAATCAATGAGAGTCTCTCCTCATTGTACAAATCACACTGCCACAAATTATGATTCAACGACTCATCTCCATCCGCACAACTACACTCAGGATCATTAATGAAGCCAATGCTTGCCAGGGAAAAAGCTAAATGGTAGTGGTCAGATCTACGGATAAATTTAATTGAGAAAACCAAGGAAGTCGATTTTCATTAACCCTCATCCACACGGGTAATTTTTTGTACTATTCTAAATGAATTTGAAATAAGTATCCGGGTACCACGTCGAGTGGATGAGGGTTAAAATAATATCGAAAATAGGTTTTGCCCTTGAGAAGACCATCAGCCTTTATAGAGGCGAGAGAGTTGTCAAACATATTTTTGAAGAAAGACTCGAAGCAATCGGTGAAATGAATGTACCAGATGGTTGAACTGTAATTCAGGGAATATCGTTCGAGAACTCGACGGGGTTGGTTAACAATGATCAGAGCCTCGGAAATCGAAGGTAGATAGGCGACAGCGGATACGCGATCGGCGTGTTGGTGTCAATCAAAGTAGTGATATTTGAGGCAGGTAAAGAGAGAGAGAGGTGGGTCGGAATTCGCGACCACGTCTCGTCGTCGTCGTCGTCGCGACGGATTCTTCCCTCTCGCATTCTATTCTGTACGATGACACTTCCCCGCGGGGTTTGACGCGTGCACAAGCGCCGAGAACCCATCATTAGACGCCTACGCGGGCGAATGTCGTCGAGGACGGGACGAGGCTGTCGCACGGCCACCATTCGCGACACATCCCGTTGTTTGTCGCGACACGGGCCCACGACGAGAACAGACGAGAGCGTGATCGAGGCGGAGCACGGTGAGAAAAGTCACTGACAATCTGTCGAACACAGGAAGTCGACTCTCCGGCCGATTATCGATCTTATTCGGCTAGTACGAAAATAACCGCTGCCCTGTTTCGCAAAGAACGAATGAAATCTACAATTATCGTTGCATCCACCTAATAGATTATTTTATTTCTTACAAATGTGTGCTCGTTGAAAGCACAACTGTATTCATCGAATAAATTCACCGGAATATTCAATTAACCCTCATCCGTCCCTCGTATCAACTTGACACAGCTTTCCCGAAATAAGTTATACCGTTCTGTTATTTATAATTAAATTTGTCCGAAAATTCAACACTTTTTTTTTAATGCGAAACATATAATCGCAAAAAATCTAAGATGTAAAGGTTAATTCAACGATTTGAATGAAAAAAACATCGAAAAGTAACTGTTTGACTTGTTAATTTGTCGATTTTTTTATCACTGTGTCAATTTGACACCGAGGGACAGATTCAGTTCGTGAAGTGAGGGACGGATAAGGGTTAACAGAAACAAATTTCAACTTCCTCGAAAGTCTTCGTCGCGCACGCTCCAAGTAGAATGAATCGAGCCTAGACGGACAACATCTCATCGTACAAAGAGAACATGCGAAACCGAGCATCTTGCATGTTTTCCCAACAAACTGGCGCGGCATAAATGCGAATGCATAAAACTACGATAAATCTTTCAGGCACTAAAAAATACATTTGAACGTTTTAAGTGCCGGAAGCCTGTTAGCAGGCTAGTTAATGACGATGCTGCTAATAAAAGTAGCTTAATAACTTTCTTTCGGATAATAATCTTGAGAGAAATTATTAGATCGCTGTGCTAGAGATAAGCTGTAGTGTTACGGGCGAAATCTTTGCTGCTGCGAATTAAGCTATTAAAATATCTTCAATTGATTTCGTCGATTGATTTCGCAAAAAACTATGTATACTGTTGATGCACTTGTTGGAATTTATTTAAGAACAATTTGACACAAATAATCTACTGTTACTTAGTAGGTACATTCGGTTGCTTTATATCTTTCAAGCGCGTATAATAAATGATACATTGTATCTGTCCGCGTCATTGGACCCTCAACTCTCGTTTTTCAAGAGCGCTCCTCACTTCTGTCTAGATTATCAAAGAGTAAAGACGTGCCTCACAACGTGCCTTCAGAATATATTATTTAAATAAATTCTATTTCATTTTTATAAAAGTCTGGTTTATTAAAATATACTCATATTCCACCAGCACTTAGGTCTGGATTAGGTCTTGGTTTCCTCATACTAGAATATAAAGTTTTATCATTTGTTCGTCAAATTACAATATTACATTCAGAAAATTTGCAAATTTTTGGTACCCTGAGTGAAAGTTTAACCAGTAATTCCTATGTTGACTTGAAAGGGTCTAGCCGGATAAGCATGGGCCAGCGGCCCCCGCTCCGATTTTCCTGATTCCTGTCTTAAAACATCGTTTTATGTCTAAAAAAACATTGTGTAAAATTTCAAATGTCTACCCCCACCGATAGGGGTGATATTGGGGTAAATTCCCCCACACTTAATTGCAATTTGCTCTAAAACGAGAAAAGATATCGACATGGGATAAACGGCAATCCAAAGATATAGATCCACTCTATATTTAAGATTTTTTTCAGAATTTTTTGCTAATTATTTATAGTTGAAAATAATTAATTAATTTTTTGGGAATTTTTTTAACTATCTTCCCCTGGGTTGACACCCACCAAAAAATTCTAAAATATTGCTATGATGCTAAGCTATTTTGTATAAAAATTTCAGAAGTGTCCGTTTGGTGGAACAGTGTCAAAAAAAATAAAGTATGCCGGCGAACGCTCGTAACGGCGCAGCGACCGAGTCTGCTTGTGGTGGCTAGTGATGGCAGCGAACGGGAACTTGGCGCTTCTACGGAAAAGCTGATACATGTAAAAATGCGACTAAATCTTCTAATACATGATTACAGTTGGAAGTCTAAACAATTATATTTTAGGAAATTGCGTACATTGAAGAATAATTGAAAAATACGTGTAAAGCTAGTTTGTTGCTATCAAGTAACAGAAAGAAGAAAATTCTCACAAGTATGTTGTATGGTCACGGTGTTAGAGGTTCTGCTCGATACTCCGAAGGGTTCGGGTTCGAATCCTCCTCAATTTAACTTTCTTTTCTTGTTTTTTTCTTTTTTTATATGTATTAATAAACTAAACGATTTTTATTGTTTGCACTTCAATATTCTATAAAACAAACATAATTATTAATTTGTAATTATTATATAGATTAAAATGTTTTACATGTTTCTAATTTTGCGGAAATATAAATCTAGTTTTTATTATTTACGCCTATATAATGGATTTATTCTTTTTATTTTTACTCCCTATTACTTTACTATAATGCAATATGCTGCTTTGTACTTCTGCGTTCAAATTCTGAAGACTGTGAAATAATAACATCTTGCGCAAGTATCAAGACCGCGAAGGGATAATTGCATAACAACAATAATTATTTCTTTTATTATTGCAATCCAGCCGATGAATGGAAGCAAACTCATTCTGATCGTGTTTGGCCAAACGAATGAGCATGTGACCAATAACATTGTATCGTCGGCTAGCGATCAAAGGATATGCCGACTTTGTAACATGTTCAAAGGCGGCTTGCCGCGAAATGCGCAACACAAATTAATAATTATGTTTGTTTTATAGAATATTGAAGTGCAAACAATAAAAATCGTTTAGTTTATAAATACATATAAAAAAATGAAAAAAACAAGAAAAGAAAGTTGAATTGAGGAGGATTCGAACCCGAACCCTTCGGAGCATCGAGCAGAACCTCTAACACCGTGACCATACAACATACTTGTGAGAGTCTTTTTCTTTCTGTTACTTGATAGCAACAAACTAGCTTTACACGTATTTTTCAATTATTCTTCAATGTACGCAATTTCCTAAAATATAATTGTTTAGACTTCCAACTGTAATCATGTATTAGAAGATTTAGTCGCATTTTTACATGTATCAGCTTTTCCGTAGAAGCGCCAAGTTCCCGTTCGCTGCCATCACTAGCCACCGCAAGGAGACTCGGTCGCTGCGCCGTTACGAGCGTTCGCCGGCATACTTTATTTTTTTTGACACTGTTCCACCAAACGGACACTTCTGAAATTTTTATACAAAATAGCTTAGCATCATAGCAATATTTTAGAATTTTTTGGTGGGTGTCAACCCAGGGGAAGATAGTTAAAAAAATTCCCAAAAAATTAATTAATTATTTTCAACTATAAATAATTAGCAAAAAATTCTGAAAAAAATCTTAAATATAGAGTGGATCTATGTCTTTGGATTGCCGTTTATCCCATGTCGATATCTTTTCTCGTTTTAGAGCAAATTGCATTTAAGTGCGGGGGAATTTACCCCAATATCACCCCTCTCGGTGGGGGTAGACATTTGAAATTTTACACAATGTTTTTTTAGACATAAAACGACGTTTTAAGACAGGAATCAGGAAAATCGGAGCGGGGGCCGCTGGCCCATGCTTATCCGGCTAGACCCTTTCCCAGTTTCGATTTCATGAACAGAATGTGTTTGATCTCGTGTACGATTTTGGGGGTGTTAAATCGGCAGGCAGGCTATCAAACTTGATTATCGTGAGACGTTCCATGAAATCGTGAACGATCTTCGCCGGAACGGTTGCAGAGGAGCTGAACAAGTGTCTAGCTCGTGACAGGCAAACAATTGTGTCAGTGAGCCGGCTCGATGGAGTGAATATTCCGGGACAAAAGGGGGTTAAGGCGACGACGATGGAATCGGCGGGCCTTCTTCGAGATCATGGGTGAGCCAATCGAGCGGTATGGTATCGTAACACCTTCTCGGGTTCCGTCAGCGATGCACGGGTGTCCCGATCCTCTTTATAGTCGATCCTCGAATCCCGCCCGCGGTGTTATTGCGGTTCTCGCGGCACCTTGCGGGATCGGCCGCTCTAAATCTTCCTTTAACGGCGTCGTTAGTTAACCGTTTCGATGCGGGTCGTCCAGTTCTGGGACCCTGGGTCCGGTTGCCTGCGCACGACTTCGACTTTCGTGGATAGATCCCGTGGCTCGTTACACGAGAACGCGGCCATCGAAAAGGAAACGAAGGGAAAACGAAAAAAAAAAAAGAACGAGGCCGCGTGAACGACCGACAAAGCAGATTCGGCAATGGTTTAACACTGGTTAGACACCATGATCAAACGTTCATACAATGTGTGCCCAATTCTGTTGGACGATGAGCCAAATTGGAGTAGAAACCAAAAACAATAAAGTCTAGATCTAAGCAAAACCCCGTGCAGTTTCTTAGATCGTGCGGTTCTGCTATTTTATACTTTACACTGTTCGACAGGTCTTTATTATACGGGCAATGAGGTGTGAAAACAATTTTGATTAATAATGTGTGGAATGATATTTGGTCCCCTCAGGGTTTCAAATTCATTTACCAATCCTCTTCCTCTTTCCACTCTCACCATCGCCTTTTTTCAGTGGGACCTACTGTTTATGGTGAGTTCCGAACCACCTTTTGCCAACAACACGTGAAAAACACTCCGGGTGGGTCACTTTCCGGTTTTTTACCAGACGGTCACCCATCCTAGTGCCGTTCACATTACACATTGTTTAACTTCGGTGATCTAACGAGAACCGGTGCTTTCAACGGGACTACGGTTGTTGGCTTATTTTGATTAATAATAATTTTGGCACACGATGACAGCGCAACAGCTCTGCAACGGTAACCTGTTCTTCGAAATGAGGTCGGAATAAAGTCAATCCTGTTAATATCATAAAGTAAATAATTTCTCGAGCAACAACTTTTCCCAACACACCGTAAATGCATTAAAAATCGTACTACAGAAGCTGTTGAGAACTGCAGTCGATCTCGGGGATAGTTCGAACGGGGCTACGCTGATAGTGATATCGCCATAGCGAATCTTCAGCGATGCGCAAACGGTGTTGCGTCTCTTCGGGATCGTCGGGACGCATGAACGCGATTAGCGACGTTTCAACGTGCTGGCCCGACGGAAGGGGCAGCCGTCGGCTACCGTCGGGCCTCGATTGGCCAGCGGCTTGTTACAATTTCAGTGGGAGGAGCAGCCGGCTGGCACTTGTGCTCGCTCGGATGCACGAGCCATGCGGACTTATGCGCATAATGCATGCCTACGTAGCTGTCAGCGAGATGAACGTCTACGAGCGGGTAACGTCGCGCCTCTCCTCGCAGTCCCTGCCGAGGTGGTTCGCTCGCATACCTGCGCACGCGTGCATTGCACGCGCTGCACCGTGGAGTGCATGGGACGCGAGTGATGCATCGGGCTCGAGCCTTCAACCCGATAGCGATCTGCCGCGCTCGCGTCGGCAAAAAATGAATCGCACCGACGACGCTGCCGGTCTCCCTGTACCCAACGGTGACTCGTTTTTTAAACTGCTCCCGAGCTTGCTCTTTTCGAGCAAGTATATCTGGTTGTTGTTCCCGCCATGGTACAAGATCAGCCGCCGTTGATAAGCTCAATGTATCGGGAGGGACACGTGTTTTTTATTTAAATGATGTGTTCCTGTCATTTGGCGGCGAGTATGATAAATTGTCGACGGCCGCGTGTCGGTTGCAGTCGCGCGACAATGCATCGGAACGATTGCAACATTATTTGGGGATGCTCGATACCGAATGTTGCTAGACAAATGTGAAATCTAGTTTATTGAAGTTATTCATAGAAGAATGACTCGTATATCATGCTCGTGTATCCTGGAATCGATTGAATCTGATCGGTTTCAATCGTAGATAAATTAGAGTTGTTTGAGGGACAATGTTGCAAGCTGTTGGTAAATTATGAGTGGGATTCCCCGCCCGGTAGCAGAAGAATTTGCGTTATAGCAAATTTCTTGAATTAACATGTAGATAAAAATTTCAAAGGAATGACTAGTCCATCACGCTCGTGTATCCTGGAATCGATTGAATCTGATTGGTTTCAATCGTAGATAAATTAGAGTTGTTTGAGGGACAATGTTGCAAGCTGTTTGTAAATTATGAATGGGATTCCCCACCGGTAGCAGAAGCGTTTGCGTTATAGCGAAGCTGCACTACACCGTAACATTATTCAT
The DNA here is from genome assembly GCA_916610235.2 of Lasioglossum morio. NCBI lineage: Eukaryota > Metazoa > Arthropoda > Insecta > Hymenoptera > Halictidae > Lasioglossum > Lasioglossum morio. The sequence goes on from OU744323.1 coordinate 5,138,402, forward strand.
AGGATGTCTCACCTACGGCAGGAACGATTGCTTCCTTCTCGTTAGACATCCTTTCGCGCCGCAAGGTTGCTCTATATTGCGACATTATTCATGGTATTCCCCACCGATAGCAAAAGCTTCTCCATCATCCGCACTGAATATATTCTCGCGTCACAAAGCTGTATTATATTGCAACGTTATTTATAGAAGTTTTCATATATAGCAGGAACGATTGCTTCTTCCATGTTAGACACCTTGAAATCATAATATCGATTGCGATAGCGGCAAAAGCTCTTGGTTTTTTTTCTTTCTAGATGGCTTCCTGCGCCACAAACTTCTACTATATTGTAAAATTATTCATGGAATTTTGCAGCGATAGCAACACCTCTTACTTCTTCCTTACTACACATCCTTTTGCATCACAAGGTTGCAGCGCATTGCAATATTATTCATTCGATTACTCACTGTGGTAGTAAACGTTTTTGCATCTTCCTTGCTATACATATATCCTTTTACGCCATAACATTGCACCGCGTTGCAACATTATTAATTCAATTTCATACCAATAGCAAAAGCTCCAGTACTTTTCATCTATCCATCCTGTCCGGATACAGGCCAATGCACTTACTAGAATAAAATCCATTGTACGAACCAGGATAAAATCGTCATCCATATACATTATAGTACAACATCATTGTCCGAACACTCTGAACTAAGGACCCAAGCCAACTATCGCTCACCCATCGATACATGCAAAGGTGCACGTGCGTTAAGCAGCTCGAATTCCCAAACAATGCTTTTATACTTCAAGAAACGGACTTCAGATAAAAGACTCCCGATGACGCCGACGACCATGCTTCCATATCGGGAAGCGGTATCATTCTCTGATTAGTGCTCTCCAATACGAATAGAACGAAGACAAGAGCGAGAGAGAGAGAAAGAGAGAGAAGAAGAAAAAGCAAAAAGAAAAAGCTCCTCGATCCCGGTGAGGTGTCAGTACAGTTGCCAGTCGAATTAGCTGTCGGCGCGCTTAACGTTGTGGTAGAGTACACCTAGAACGAATTCCTTGGGTCTCTGTCTCTCCTGTGACCTAGGTGGGAGGATTCCGGTGTGTGTCCATCGGGAAGGAGTGGTGCGTGTCGTGGTGGCGCGCGGTACCGTGTGTAGAGCTGTGTGTCCAGAGTTCTCGAGTCCAGGCTGGATCTCTTGTACGGCTCCCTTCGCCGGCGAATAAGTTGGCAAGGGAAGGAGAAACGGCGAGGAGGAACCCGGGCAGAGGAAACGGTCCTTGTTAGAAGGAGATGCGAGTTATATCCTAGTGCTGGTGAAGTTAGAGGGAAAGGTGGAGCAAAGAGGAAGAGGAGGAAGAGGACGCGAGGCCTTGCCGGACGGAGAAGGTGCGATAGATCGCGAGAGACGGGGTGGGAGAGGGCAGGTCGCGTGCCGGCGTGGTGCTGCTCGAAACCAGAAAGGAGAGGAGAGCACTTACCTTCCCGACGTCTCTCACGGTTAACACGCAGGGGAGCTCTCCACTCTCTTTCTCTCTCCCTCTCGCCTTTCTGTACCCGCCGACTACCAGTGCTCCTCGTGGTTCACCTACCTACCTACCTACCTACTTACCAACCTACCCGCCAACCTACGGGTCCGTTCGTTCGATCTGCTCCCCGCCCAAGCCGCAAACACCGTACCCTTCTCTGTGTGCGTTCTCCTCGATCGTCTCTCTCCCCCCCCCCCCCATCCCCCTTTGTGTCACACCAACGCTCTCACTGTTTCTCTCCCTCTCTCTCTCTCTTCGTTTCCTCCTCTCCGCTGATCTACTTTCATCTCTTTCACTCTGCCCTCCAATCAGCTTTTCCTTCGTTGCTTCGCGCACTCGCCACCCTGCCTCTCCCCTCTCTCCTCCGCGTTTTCTTCACTCACCGAGTGTATACGGTTTCTTCGTCGCGTCTCGCCTCGCCTCGATTCCTCCTCCCTCTCTCTCTCTCTCTCCCACCCTCGTTCCCTTCCCCCCACCCCTCTCACTCGCCCCATCCCCTCTACCATCTCTCTCTCTTCATCATCCTTCTTCATACACAGAAGGTTTCTCGCTCAGAAGTAAAGCCCCGACCTGCGGCGAGTCGCGTCTCACGAATCTCCGCGAGAGCGTTCGCTGATATTCCGCTTCGTCCACGAGGCGGACAGACACGCGCGAGGTGGGGGGATATCACACGCCTCGAGAGAGGACCTGGACAACGAGCACCAAACGATCGCCGGACGGTGCCTCAGCAACGTGCTCGAGACTCCTTCCGATCCTCCGCCGCGCCAGCAGTCAGGACTCGGCTGTTGTCCTGTCGACACGACACACCGGCGATCGATCGATCGGGACACACACGTCGTCTCGCGATCATCCTGGATCATCCAGCACGCCTCCTCCTCCTCCGTCTGGGAAATCGATCGCGAGGATGGATCGACGTTGAAGAGCATCTTTGTTACGAGGTTCCCTCGTGTTCGCGAAGAGAGTTCAGGACGATCGGGAGCACACGGACAATCTAGTCAAAAGGGGATCGAGGATCTTGGTGTTGGTTCAGTGATCTTGAAGAAGTTTCGATCTTCAGGAGGACTTTCCCGCGTCGCGATCGTTCGCTCGAACACGTGGTCGCCACGAGGCGCGCACCACCTGTGAATCTGCGAGCGCGTTTGCCTCATCCGGTGTTCGTAGTTGTTTTGTCGAATCGGGATGTTCCATCGGACGTTTTTCTCTGGATAGTTGTAGAGTATACACGTTTGACACTGTCCCCGGCCGGATGGCAAGAAGAATACGAAGAAGAAGAAGAGTGCCCGAAGTGTGAGGATCTCAGTGTTCGTTGTTGTTGAAACGAGAGTGATCCTTCTCTTTTCTCCTCCTCGCTATAATATCTCTCTTTTCGCTTAAACTTCAGCTCTTCTTCTATTCCCACCTGACACGTGGAGGACTCTATGTGCTTGCTCTTGTTTCTCTGTCTCTATACTCTTTATCTAAGCTACGTGGATTGGTAGTGAACTGACCAGTATAACAGTTGGGTGAACGAGAAGACAGAAGTAAGATATACAATTGGAAGATCGAGGATCGACACGGAACAACCGGTGGGAAAAAAAAAAGTGACAAGAGCCGGAAGTGAACACAGACAGCTACCCCCGGCTTCAAGGTCGTGGAATGACGCATAAGGTAAGACGATTTCATTTTTCTTTCGACGTTTCTTCCTCGGTTTCGGACCGAGAGTTCTTCTGTGATAAGACTCGCTTCGATCGAGCCGCCTCGATTGAATATTTATGAAGCCGGGATCACGCTCCCAGCCGGGAACACCATCGCGCGAAACGGTCGAAGAAAGCGCGGGAACCTGAAATTGATTGAGACGTCCCGGCCGAACGCCGAAGAAATCCCTGGTCGTACTCCTGCGGCGAGCACACACGCTCCTTTTCGAACACTATACTTATGTTCACGTTCCTCATCGATTCTCCAGTAATTTGCTTTGAGCATTTGTTCTAAATTTAATTGGCCTGTTCAAATAATTAATTCGTTCTCTTACGAACACTCCGCTTGTATCAAACTCTAAAACCCATTTAATATTAAAACAACTCGTTGTGCAATCAATGATCGAACTAGAACAGAAACATTAAAGCGAAGAACAGAATTCAATTTCTAGATTGAGCGTCATCAAACAATTCTTTTACAAATTCTACACTTGTACGCAGCTTCTGAATTCGTTTCTTACTCGATCAGTTTTGTAAATTATACGTCGTGTTCAAATAATAACATGGAAATCTAAAAGATCGCTGTTATTCGTTCTCTTAGAGCAACTCGTTGTGTAATCAATGATCGAACTAGAACAGAAACATTAAAGCGAAGAACAGAATTCAATTTCTAGATTGAGCGTCATCAAACAATTCTTTTACAAATTCTACACTTGTATGCAGCTTCTGAATTCGTTTTTTACTCGATCAGTTTTATAAATTATACGTCGTGTTCAAATAATAACATGGAAATCTAAAAGATCGCTGTTATTCGTTCTCTTAGAGCAACTCGTTGTGTAATCAATGATCGAACTGGAACAGAAACATTAAAGCGAAGAACAAAATTCAATTTCTAGATTGAGCGTCATCAAACAATTCTTTTACAAATTCTACACTTGTACGCAGCTTCTGAATTCGTTTCTTACTCGATCAGTTTTGTAAATTATACGTCGTGTTCAAATAATAACATGGAAATCTAAAAGATCGCTGTTCTTCGTTCTCTTAGAGCTACTCGTTGTGTAATCAATGATCGAACTAGAACAGAAACATTAAAGCGAAGAACAAAATTCAATTTCTAGATTGAGCGTCATCAAACAATTCTTTTAGAAATTCTACACTTGTATGCAGCTTCTGAATTCGTTTTTTACTCGATCAGTTTTTTCAATTAATCGTCGTGTTCAAATAATAACATCAAAATCTAAAAGATCGCTGTTATTCGTTCTCTTAGAGCAACTCGTTGTGTAATCAATGATCGAACTAGAACAGAAACATTAAAGCGAAGAACAAAATTCAATTTCTAGATTAAACGTCATGAAACAATTCTTTTACAAATTCTACACTTGTACGCAGCTTCTGAATTCGTTACTTACTCGATCAGCTTTTTCAATTAATCGTCGTGTTCAAATAATAACATCGAAATTAAAATGATCGCTATTATTCGTTCTCTTAGAGCAACTCGTTGCGCAATTAATCTTTAACCCAGAGCAATGAAATTAAAAAGAAAAACAAAATTCAATTTCTAGATTGAGCGGCATCAAACATATCTCTCATAAATTCTACACTCGTACGCAGCTCCTGGATTCATTTCTTACTCGATCAGTTTTTTCAATTAATCGTCGTGTTCAAATAATAACATCGAAATGAAAATGATCGCTATTATTCGTTCTCTTAGAGCAACTCGTTGCGCAATCAATCTTCAAACTAGAGCAATGAAATTAAAAAGAAGAACAGACTTCAGTTTCTAAAACGAACGACACCGAAAAAATCGGCCTCGTTTACGCTCCTCTTCGTCTCTTGCATCCACGTCCACTTATGTAGAGCAAGCCTCTCAGCGCCACAGACATCGAAAAAAGGCGTTCGATTTCTAAATCAAGCAACGCCGAAGAAATCGGCCGATTTCGAGGAACTCGCCGTACAAAAAGCGGGATGACGAATGGATCTACGGGATCGTTTCCCGTAACGCACGAGCGGCGAGCGACAAGTTTCACTCGCTCGCGGCCACTCGCGTCTAATTCGCTCGGAACCAGTTCCGAAGTCGCGGCTGCTCCGTTGATTCCGTGCTGAATCCCTGGCTGAAAAGTTCAGCCGCTGCTCGCAACACGCCCACGCCCTCGTCCTTATATCACCGAACAGTTCGTTCTGCCGGTCAGGCAACGAGACACCGCGAAAGCTATGTTGTATGTTCGTTGTGTGCCTTAGCTCGCGCGCACGGTTCCACGCCGCGCGTTTCCTCGTTCATAAATTTACGCGCCTCCAGGCCGAGGGACTGCGCCCATTCGAGGGTCCCAGAGATAACCCCATCCACTATACGGTGATCGATTATGCCTGACGCGCGAAAACCTTTACCGCTACAAGCATTTTTCGCATATTCGACGCGAGCTATTTTCGCTGGACTTTCTATCAGGTCCCGAACCGGGCCTGTCGATCGATCTTGATCTCCATAGTTCCTCTATGGTTCTCATTGTCTTTGTAATTTCGTAACAATGGCAAATATTGTACAACTTGCTCGTTACTATTCTGTGGTCTTTGTTGCCAGTTTAGACAGAGGCTTGAACAAGAGCTTGTTTGTTCACGATTATCCAAAAAACTGTCTCGTTTTCCAGTCAGGCTCCATTTTTTGCACTCATCTTTCGAATTTCGTAACAATGTCAGGACTTTGAAATCCTCGTTTAATGAAATCTCAACAGAATCTTTAAGGAGATCTTCTTTCGTTAAAATCTGATCCGCAAGGTAAAATGATTCGACTTCCGATTGCATGCATTTATAATAAAAAGAAATGATCAAACACTGTTAAAACAGGGGAAATTAAGAATTATCACAGTCTCTGGGATTAATTAAAATTACAATACATGTCTACACGAAAAAATCGATGTTGGATTAATTTGCAATCCAATTAACCTCGACTGTAATTGACACGAGTGTTGTGTGACAATATGTATGTGGTATCCTCGAGCAAGAGGATCGAGCAGAACTTTCGTTCGCGGAGGAAGAGAACGCGGGGCGGAAGATTCTCATGGCCTCGCATGGATATTCGTGGGTGCCGCATAAATCCTGGCAAGTCGGTCGTCCGTCCGCTCTTAACGATCCAATGATTAAATGCCACGAATTCCCCGAACCGCGATACATTATTCATAGTGAAACAGGCCGGTGTTCGATAGCGCACGCAGCCAGGCGGTTACGGGTTTCCGAGGGTGCAGCCACGTTAACAGTTAATTGATAACAGGTAAGCGAAGCGGCGCCTCGATTTTTGTTGTTCAGGCCACGCCGATCGAAATAAACCGACAACACCGTTAACGGTCTCCGCGAGAAAACCAATACGCCAACCTCGTGTGTTCCCTCGTTTCCCCCCTCGAGGCATTATTTTCTTTTATTCGACGTGCAACTAGAGATCGATCTTTCACCAGTTTCGTTTCCGAACGATGCCTCCGCGACCTGTCCCCCTATCTCTCGCAATAACTCACTTCGACCTCTTCTTTTCACGGAAATACGCGTACACAATTAACGCACAACACCGATAACGAGCTTCGGCCGATCGAGGCCGTACGGAGAAAAAGAATCGGCCGGTTTATCAATACACGAGAAAGCTCTCCGATGTTGTCCATCGATCGCTAGATCGTGATACCGATTCGGCTAGCTGACGGCCTTGGCTTATCGCCACCCAACGGTTTAACAAATATACGGAGATCTAATAAATCTTGAGATATTCAATCTTGTTATTCTTATTAAACAGTATATGCGAGTTACATTTTGTGATCGTTAATTTATTAAATCGATAGTTTGAGGACCGTTAACCATCATCCACACGGATAATTTTTTGTACGATTCTAAATGAATTTGAAATAGGTACCCAGGTACCACGTCGTGTGGATGAGGGTTAATGTGATAGTCGACGCCCTGTTGACGCCACAGTTACGTCAACGGTCGTTTTCGCCGAAGCTGCAAGCTTGAGAGGCTTCCGGCTCAGTCTCATAGTTTTTCTTCCATGAATTAGCTAAAAAAATCGTACATCAATTTTTGAGGGGTTGTCGTAAAGAGAAAGCTTAAATCTTCAAATCTATGGTGGATACAATTGCGAGAAAATTTTTTCAATGTTTTTACAGAGGTTTCAAACTACAATTTTTTGAGGAAGAGAGTTTCCTTTGGCTAAATCCAGTCCGAATGTACTCCTCGTTTTCAATACATAAAACAACCAAAAAAAATCGTACATGAATTTTTGAGGGTTTGTCATAAAGAGAAAGCTTAAATCTTCAAATCCATGATGCACATAATTCATAGAAAAATTTTTCAATGTTTTTACAGAGGTTTCAAACTATACCATTTTTTGAGGAAGAGAGTTTTCTTTGGCTAAATCCCGTCCGAATGTACTCTTCGTTTTCAATACATAAAACAACCAAAAAAAATCGTACATGAATTTTTGAGGGCTTGTTGTAAAGAGGAAGCTTGAATCTACAACCTCGCGGTGGATTCAGTTCCGAAAAAAATTTTCCCATATTTTCAGAGACGCGTCAATCTGTCGAATTTTTGAATTTTGAAATTTTCTGAACAGCAACAAAGACCAGCGAATCGCGGAGCATTCTAAGGCTCGCAGGGACTGAAAGACAGGTCTCGGTTGGATATCTGTACAAAACGGTCCCGGAACTCTGGTCCGGTTCGTCCTCAGAAGCGAGTCGAATTTTTTCGGTGGCGTGTCTGCGTCGTGTGGGCGTTCGTCGGTTGTCTACGATAGAGGTGGGGTTCCGGCGACGGGAATGAGCTCAACAATGGCATCGCGATACTGCTCGAATTTAATTTGAAAGCAGCGCAGGCCCATTGTACAACGCATACACGCGGACGTATAAATAGACGTGGTCGGTGCGCGCTTGTGTGCCCACGCAAACCAGCCTTTATGCCACCGAGAGGATCCGCGTCGACGCGAATTTGCATTTACAACCGCGAGCGCGTCTTCTGCGAAAAAAACGACGTATAAATTCTCGTTAAACGCGATCCACGCTCACTTCCTCGCCCGAGAATCTCGCCACCCGAACCACGAGATCGCTTCCATATTCCCTCGATCCGAGAAATCAAATCGACAAGCGATCGCGGTGTCTTGGATCGGGATATGTCGATCGCAGCTCAATGTATACCGGAAGAAAACGGACTTTGACTGCGAGAATATACTCTGGGGAGTCCCCTGAGGTCGATGGATATACATTCGGACTTTGCGAGTGCTTTAAAAGTTGGCAATATTGAACACATTGTGGACGGAGTGCGAAAGCCGCAAATGTTTTGTGAATAAATTCAATCCGCCTATCTTGGAACGATGTTAAACAATCTGGTCGCATGGAACCAGTTTTATAGATAGAACTTAGTAATTTCCTAAGCAGTTTTACAAATTAATGAGTTTTATAGAATTCGTTCTCCAGTCTATTACAAATAGTTTTTCAATGCATCCATTTTTAAACAATTATAACCAACCTAGTTGTATTAAACCATTTTCATAAGATTCGTTCAGCAACATGTTAAGGAAAATAGAACGAAACGTAATTTTTTTTTCTCGGTTCAATGTGCGTCGAGTCGACGAATTTGATTGACTAGTTCGAATTTTATGACCCCGCATGTTATATGCATGTTGTGTCGCAGCTCGTTCAATGGCGGATGTTTGTGCAAATCTTTATCTTCATTAATATATCAAAAGACTTCTCGTGGTAAACAAGGAATAATAACGCATTTAATGTTCGCCGATTTACACGTTCTCTTACATTTTATAAACTCGTATATCCCATGAATGCGTAAGGATCCGCAATCTAACCATTAAGAGGTTGCGAATGTTTATGCAGATTCCTATCTTTATAGGTAGTTGCAAGAAACTGGAGTTAAATACCATTTTACTTCTGCGTGCAAGAAATGACGGAAAATCGTGTACATTGCGTCGATTAATTTTATTACAATTTTGAATTGAAGTGAAAACTTATACATTACGTATCATTTATTCTATCAAGCGGTACCGGTAATTATAAATCATTAAGCATGAACGATTGAAAAGGGAAATTAAAAATTCCGCAATCTTTGTATAAAACTAAAAACGTGGTAATATCTCGAAGAAAGGAAAGCAATTCTCAGTACCGAGCAAACGTAGGCACACAATACCCCAGAAAACATAAATCGTATTCTACCTGCAAGAAATCAGTGGCCGCAAAAAGGTTCTAATCTGCGAAATAAATCTTTTATGCGAGGGGTAGAGTAAATATCGTTGCAACGAGTCGCATGCAGTCTCTGCATCTTGTCGGGCTCGAAGGTCAGCTATAAATACTACCATTAGTCTATAAAAGGCAAGGGTGGTTAGGATTATAGAACAACAGAGAGTCTATACTGGAAAAGCCCTAAATTTGTTGGAAATAGAAGCATTACCTGGAATCGCGTTGGTTTCGGATCTTTTGTTGAGTGTAGGTGTCGCGACGGCTTCTGATCTGCCGGCTAATAGCGAGGGACTTCAAAGGGGCCGTTTCGTGGACGTCGCTGTCGTTCGGGAACCGTTTTATTGCCGTTTGCGCCAGTCCAGAGAGGAGAGGACATTGTTCGAACCTCTGGGAGTCTCTCATGATTGTCGTTGGCTTTCCATTCTCGTGACGACGGTATTCAAATGACGCCGGCACACGTTTACGCATCGGCACGATCATTTTGCAATCGGTAAAAAAAAGGGGGAAACGATTGCCGTTCACGCAACTCTGCTCCACATCGAACTTTGCCACATGACACTCGCTATCAATTCACCGAAAAGAAATTCTTCTAATGTCACGAACAATAACGAAAACGATACAATTTATTCAATGTTTTGATTGCGGATTTAATATGCAAAATAAAAGCTGCTTGCATTAATCACCAGTAGCAACATGAATATTTATGTCGTCTCTTAATAATGTTATCGGGTTGGAAACATTAGAACAGTACTTTTAAATTCATTCAACGTTTTTTACTGTTTTGTATTGCTCGCACAATTTTCCTCTGCTTAAAGACGCGTGTAGAACGATTTCGCGTGACACTTTTATAATTCCAGCGGTTGTGAAACAATCGGAAACGAGTCAATTCGATCTATCCGGTATTTCTACTGCAGATAAATATCGAATACGACCTAATTAACATTCAGACTCACTAATTACGCTAATCGTATCGGACCATCGCTAATAATATCGATGTGCATACATCGGCATACACAATCAAAATAAGGATAAACGAGGATTAGTACAAGGTTGAGTAACAATCCTCGATGACGTACACCGAATTTTTCAAAAACTGAACATATACATATCTGAACTGTTTTCTTTTACGATTATTGAAACTATAAAGATAGATTCATAGGGAATAAGTAGACTGCGGATCTTGATGCGTTTATGACTTATAAAAATTTTTCAAAAGATCTGAAGATCGAGCCGATTCGCAAAGTCTCTTCGACAAAGATGGTCCAGGTGACGCGGTTCGTCCGTCCTCTCCAGGATTACGTTTTAATCTTCGACGTCGACGAAGCCCAGAAAAAGAGAGCGAAAAGGGCGGTCAGTTTATAAGCTGGTTTTTTTCGAGAGGCTCGCGATTCGTCGGGAGATCGTTTCTGCTGGCTGCCGTGCCAGCTGAGAGAGCTGACATTTTTACGAGCGCGGCGCAATCGCGCGACGTTAGCACGGCAGTGTAATTTTTGTCGCGTCGGTTGATTTACGGCTGCAGAGGCAAGAGAAAGAAAGTGAGAGAGAGAGAGAAAGAAAGAAGAAAAAAACGTAGAAACCCCTGTAACCCGCACAACAAAATTGCGCACGATTTCGTCGTCAGCCGTGTTACTCGCGTCACGAGATCCCGCGAAATCGGTGTAATCCGCTCGCGATCTGCCCGAGAAAACCAGGGCGAGAAACAGTATCGTTCGATCGAGACACGCCACAACACGTCCTTGGTCGATCGGAGAACAATTCCGACGTCGAGAGACCGCTTTGGCGGCTTAAATTTGAGGCCACGGTTTACATTCGTGACGCAAGCACGTTAATCGAGGCGATTCGCGGACACGACACGACCCGGCGCGGTGATTCGCGTTTATCCGACGGTGATCGCGAAGCACCGAAAACTACCTCACGCTACAGCATCTTCAAAACTTCAACAATTGTAAAATCAGAAATCTAAGACTGAGTTAAACATTTTACCAGGGCTTCGGAGTCGGTAGACAAAATTCGTAACTCCGACTCCGACTCCAATCCCTCTTTTTTTTTTATCTCCGACTCCGAATTCGACTCCGGCGCAGATTTCGACTCCGACTCCGACCCCGACTCCGATTCCGACTCTCCAACTTGAAAAAATATGTACTCAAAATAATTAAGAGTTGTAATAAAACTGCATAACTAGTTGAAATATTGTATTAAAGTATTAAAGTCTAAGAATATGGAACAGATAATTCTGATACATTATAAACAAAAGAGTCAGAGTTGGAGTCGGAGTCGACATATTTTTTCCGACTCTGACTCCGACTCCGGGAGTCGATATATAGCTTTTTCTAACTCCGACTCCGACTCCAGTCATCAGCAATTACTCCCAAACTCCGACTCCGACTCCACGACTCCGACTCCGAAGCCCTGCATTTTACGAAGCTAGACTGCTAAACAGCAGAAGATCAATTGAGCAATATTACCTACTTGCACAGTTGTTACAAGATCACCAACAAGAATTACATAAAGATAAGAGGAAGTGATCTGAGGGAAAAACGATAAATACAGAGCAGATATCGCGGTATTTCTGAGAAACCGCTCGTCCATCATCGATACCGTTCACGTAGGAAAATAGATCGCGATGATCGTCGATCGCCAGAGAACGGAAGCCGTGAATCAGGCGATCGTTTCACGATTCTGCGAAAAAGACGAAGAACTTCTGTATCTTCCAGGAAGCTGTAGGACGCCCTAATGGCTGTCCGATCCAGTCCGAAATTGCTGGCGAGTATCCTGAACGAGGGCGTATAGTTCTCGGCGTCCTTTCAAGGCCATCGGTAGCCGATCATTTGCGGAACAAGCATAAATGAAAGGATCCCGACGACGGTTCACGGAATCGCAGGAAACTTCGGCCTCGTTTTTGTCGGCCATCGGTCTAATCATATTTCTCGTGTTCCCCACCATTAGAGAATGATTTGATCCAATCCCCGGAGGCGAGTCGATCCTCGATCCCTCGATCTTTGTATTTACGCAACGACGTCGTCGAAAAATTTTACTATCAAATCACGCGACGATCGGCAACCTAATTCGTTCCTCGGCGTTCCTCGAGGACTCGGAATCGTTCGATCGAGATCGGTGTCGCGATCCCTCGATGGAAACAGCTGGATCGATCGAGTACAACCTTCTACGATCCAACAGCGATGTCTCGATCGGGCAAATCGCGCGAATCATCGCACAGCTGCATACGCTGACACTCGGAAACGATTTCGAGCGTTTAAAGGGAAATCGAACTCGCCTCGTCGCACGCCGCCGAGCAATTACAATGTTCGAACGTTCGCTGCCCCTTCTGGAAAAGCTCTCCCCGAGTCATCACTGACGAACTCGGCCGCGAATGATTAAGAGAATCGCGCCGAGTTTGGAGAGAACAGCTGACGAGCCGAACAGAACAATGACGAGGACAAAGAGCGAGGTCCGCAGGACCTTCTTGGTCCTCTCGGGAATGACGAACCGATCGATCAATCTTACCGAAATTTCCAAATGCAGTTCTGCTGCTTGCTACGTTTGCATTCTCAAGTGTTTCGCTGGACTGTGCGCGACAATTCTTAATTAGTCGCGTCAGCTATTCCTCGCCAATTTTAGTAAACATACAATGCTGTTCGTAGGTTGCATTCAAAAAATGCTATTACATAAACTAGAACCTGTTCAACATATTAAGAAACAAAAAATTCATTTCTAGTTTGCTCCAGTTTGTTGCGAATCAAGTAGAAAATTATTGTCTAATTGTACACTTCGTGAATTGACGTTGATCAACAATGATCTAACTGGGCTCATTTTACAGCGTGGAACTTTCAGACTATCTATTTGCTTTTTCTTTCAGAAACAGTAAGTTTTTTTCGGAAAACATTTCTACGTCATATATTTCATAGTATAGGAGCTTTATTTAAATAGATGTTTTTCGTTTCACGGTATGTTACAATCTGAATACAAATGTTTAATACAAACGAACGTCAGTCGTTAATGACAAATCGATCGTCGGCTCGTAACGACGACCAGCAGCAGACGATCAGCTGGTCACCGACGATCGATCGGCACCAACACATATAAATATTAAAATCTATCTAATACCTACAATAGGTACATGTAAAAATCACTTGAATCGATGAAGATTGAGTCAGGAAACGTTACGTCACGAACGAAATCGACCGAAAGGAAGAACGAAACAGTGTAGAGCCAGTTTCGAGGAAAGTCGCCGCTAGTAAGCAGGGCCCGGTTGTATCTATGCAACGATCGGCACCGAAATCAAGAATAGATTTTCATGAATTTTCCTCTGAACCGTCGGCCATCGGTTGGCCTCATTCTGCGCTCTATTCTTTCCGCGATTCGCCTTTTCCACTTCCGCGGACTCGTCAGTTTGACGTTATCTCTCACGACGTCCGTCCCTCGATCTCCTTTGGACCTGTTTACGACGCAGCTTCGGTTCCCCGACCGTTTTCTCATGAAATATTCACGCGCTGCTCGAAATCATCGTTCGATCATGCTTCTCCCGACTATGATCAAGACGGGTGGTCAACCGTAACAGTGGATCATCAAATCATTAGAGTTACAATCCTAAAATCATATTCTTCAACCATATACGACGAATAATATCGTCCACAGTTAGTGGACTGTAATTTGCAAAATGCAAAATGAAATTGTCTGCTTTAATCCCGAGCTTACAACAAATTTGTAGACACTTATTTCGTTTCTGAATTCTTAGACTGCGGGTTTTATGCATTTCTGACAAAAATAAATTGGTACAATTTAAACCACTAGAAACTTGTATTAATTTGTAAAACTGCTTAGGAAAATAGTAACATAGGATCGAACCTGTGCGCCGAAATTGCAATTTCTATATAAACCACTAGAAACATTCAAAAAATTTAAGAACGTCAATATATTCTCCCTAACTGATTAAGATTGTTAAAGACGAAAAGGGAACGAGGACGATTTTTATTTTGCTGGATAAATTGAAAATAATACACTAGCACAGTTCAACTATTAAATCGTTTGTACTGATTTGCATTAAATCCATTCATTCTTTACAAACGTGTATAAAATCGCCAGTCTGACTTATGCAATTGATTGTGCTATTTGAATCCAGAAAAAGATCTGGACAATCACTAACAATATCATAAAAATCCGATCGTTTCGGTTTCATATTAAATCTCGTTCAATTCGTCTCTGGATACGATTGAGGCTCTCAATCAGCCGAAGCTCACCTAACCCGGACCACAGTGCTACGCATGGATCGCGATTAATCACATCGTCTCGGTGCTCGATCGAGCCGGATCCATCACTCGGTGCTGCCACTAATATCGAGCGGACGCATTAATTAAGGGACGCTTTCTAATACGTCGAATTGAATCACGGCGGGTCATCGATCTCGCCTGGCGTCGCTCGCGGGCGTTCCCCTGTTTTCTAGATCGGCGCTCGTTTTCTCATCTGCCTCGTGGTTTCACTTCTTTTAACCGTTTCCGGCCCAAATATTCGGTTGAATCAACATTAGTAGACTGTGGATCTGTATGCAAAATAAAAATACTTTGCATAGATCGTGGGAAGCAGAAAAAAAACATAAAAATTGATTTCATCCCTTAACGACTTTGTTACATTCAAAGCAACATTACAGAATTTTTGAATTTTTTAAATTTATTCCCATTTTACATTACATTCGTAGTTTAATTATATTAGGGTGTCCCGAAAGTTCCTTTCGGAATATGTTACTCTAACGTTGCTAAATAAATACAACCAATGCGATAACCTTTATGTCAACGTTTTAGTACTTCCTAACACGAATTTGCATTATGCACACCAATCGAAAACAAACTTTTGAGTCAACTTAATATTTATTTAGCAATATTAATCCATTGCGGTCGGAGCTATTTTAACTCGAAAATTAAACGTTTCTTCTGACCTGCAATATTTCCATTCTCTATGATTTTTTAAATTTGATAAATATCAAATTGATATAATACCTCATACAATACTTAAATGTGTAGTAATTGGTTAGATACTGACGTATCTGATAGTGTAAACAATTATTTAAACAATAGTAGAGCAATTTTTAGTGGCGCCGCAGAGGCGCCACTCGACCGCTAAGGGTTAAAGGACCACATTTTGAAAGAAACTTTTGGGACAACCTAATAAGTTATCTGTAATTACTTTTTGAAATGAAAACTTCTTTAGGCGCACCGCATTCGCAATTATTGGGCAGTGAATAAGTCTAATTCGTCACGATCCGAGAATAGAAGTATTCTCTTGGGTTGTATGCGCGTAGTTATTGATATATTTTTTGTTTCCAATTTGTGAGAATAAAATGTCGATGAGACTAAATACTGAGGAAATAGTATATCCCTAAACATTATCGAGGAAGTCACTGTGGGTCGTGTAGAACCGGTAAAGGATCGGAAAATGGAAGCATGGCGTTTCCAGGAGGCCCAGCAGCGATCCAGAGAGAAAGGCTCGCCGGGAAGATCGAAGGGAGGGTCGAAACAAAGACATCAAACGGAACGGTCCGCCGTTGGACACGGCGATCGAGCATGCCGCGATCATTTTCTCCGGTTTCTCGCGGAGCGGAGGCTGGAAAATGCCCGCTGGCGGACGTCCGAGTTTGCGAAACCAGAGTTCGCAGACAGACAGACAGACCGCGGAGCGATGCATGCCGGTCGGACCGGTTGGCTCTCGTTGCACATGGCCAGAACCTCCGTAGAACGATTTCCTCGGCAATCCCGACGCTCTAATGACATTGTTTCGCGCATTATCGCGGTGCGGCCCTCGCCTTCCACCCTGTCGAAAGAGACTGACGAGGGTCTCTGCAAAGGAAACTCTCTCTCTCTCTCCTCTCTCGCGCGGCGCGACGAGAAAAGCGAAGAACGGTTGCACACGGCTACGGACGCGCGTTGGAACGCTGCATCCTATGCAGTCGTCGTTTTTGCGATTCGCTTGAAAGTGCGCTCTGGATACCAGCGCTCGCTACCTCGATATGCGCCGCTCTTTTTTTGCCAACTAATATACCGGCGAGCGGAGAGGAAAGTTATCGGACCAGGCTCGTTTCGATTTCAAAATGAGTCGATAATGGAGCGGTTTCGCTTTCAGCGAGGATAACCGGGGGACGTTCCTCGAACCGTTTCTTTCCGCGACGCGGCTTCTCTTTCTTTTGTGACCGATGCAAATGTCATGGCGTTGAAACGCGCGTAACGAGCCGAACGAATAAGGGAACGCGGATTCCGGGTCTGTCCGATCGATTATATAATTGGACGATCACCGATTCGATACGACATGAAAATTACGCGCGGGAGACTTCGGCCCGAACGCGCGCCTTCAATCCCATTCGCGTCGCACGGAGAAGTGAACGATACACCCTCGTAACCAACTTTGATTTTTTCTATTCTCGTGCGTCTTTCATCGTTTTTTATTAACTATTAAATTGATACATTTACTAATTTATATATATAAATTTATTCATTCACTAATTTATATATATAAATTTATTCATTCACTAATTTATATATATACATTTATTCATTCACTAATTTATATATATAAATTTATTCATTCATATCTACATTATCGATATATATTTATTAATATAATAGTAAATCTATCTGTTACACAAAGTCGAGAAAGAAGAATAATTTTTAAAGTTTCGTTCTCGAGACAATCCTGGAAACTCGACGAACACTTGATTTAAATCGCATAATGATCGAATATACCGAATTGTAACTAGACTGCGAATATTTATGCAAAGTACAAATTCTCTGCATCAATTGTAAGATGCTCGAATCAAATGACAATTAGTTGCCTCCTTTAATAATCCTAATAAAATGATGATAATATACTGATACCCTTAAATCCTTTTTTATGGTTTTACTGTTTCACGATTCATCTACTCATTTTTGTCATAAATGCATAAAATCCGCAGTCTAAATACAATTCTGTTAGCAAGAAACATATGTTTTAAAACAAATCCCAAGTCTCTAAACGCTTTCATAGTCCAAAGACTCGCAGCATCATGCAACTTATCATCATCCAGCGAGCAAGCCCGAGACAATGGCGCGCCGCCATCGGTGTTCTTAGCAAGATACACTGTCATTATTCAAACCGTGCCAAAAAAGGCAAAAATCTCTTACCGGTCACGTCACTGTTGTCCATCACGTTCGGTTCATTAAATTGTACAGTGGTAATTGCTATAATTGCTTTTACTGCATCGAAGGAAGTCCTCCGGAGGACTCGTTGCGAACAGACTCACTTTCTTTTCCCGTTTCCTACCACGCGTGCCTCTTCTTCTTCAGGTTTGTTTCTATCCCCTCTGTCCTCCTCGTGCACGGTGTTATCGCGTAATTTGCAGACAAATGGCCGTTACTGTTGCCAGATGGGGCCTAAACGCGTTGCGCGAGAATCCGTGAGAAAAATTCTCAGCCGAGAGCATTGTGTCAGGCCCTCGATCTACCGTCTATAAATGGCATAATCTTCTTCCGGCGGTCGGCTCGGCTTGGAAATATTTGGCGAATTTCAGCCGATTAACGTGTACCAGCTTGGAAACTAGGCGACTCCAGCCGGGAAAGCGTTTAGGATACCGACGCCGCTCGATTGTCTTCCTAATCGGCCCATTATGTTCCACGCTCGTGGATCGACACACTTCTCGGAATCATCCGAGGCATCTTGCTCGACCCGTTCCCGTCTTCCTTCTACCGGCTGCTTCAGAACAGACTCGGACGTTATCCAAACAAACTATTTGAAAAACATAAACTCTTTTCTCCTCTTGTATCCAGCTTTCGTACTTAGACAAATGTCAAAAATTATTAGCAGCTCGCAGATGTGTTTCTCACGTTTCGATTCATCTTTCAGATAAAAAAGAAATTGTTTAAAGGCTGTACCACGCGTCCTGCACTAAAATTGTCTCTGTATTCTGTTCGATTAAACAAATGTTCGATCTTCAACCACCTCGGAAGAAATCCTTTCGTTAAATGCAGAATATAAATGAAGGATAAACATGCAGCAATCTCTTCACACATTGTTGCTATTAATGTTAAGTTGATCACGAAGTCTTTAAACCTTTCTGTCCGGTTGGAATTATTTGCAAGAGTAAATATTAGAACAAGATTAACTGCATTTGATCAGGCTCTGTAAAATACATCTCTGGTGTTCCTGTAAATGAACGCAGATGTGTTTCTCACGTTTCAATTCATCTTTCAGATAAAAAAGAAATTGTTTAAAGACTGCACCACCCGTCCTGCACTAAAATCGTCTCTGTATTCTGTCCGATTAAACAAATGTTCGATCTTCAACCATCTCGAATCGACGCCTCGGACGAAATCCTTTCGTTTCCTAAGTTTCCAATGCATTCTTCGGTGAAAAGAATTTTTGTCGAAGACAACACCACCTGTCTTGAGACATCCTGTACCCCCCTGCCCTTTTCCCATTGTTTGTTGAACCAGAGTCCACGAGCAAGCAACTGGAATCCGAGCCCGCCTCGCGGTGAGAGTATGTGTAAAGCGAAATTCCGGCGGCGTCGATAGTTTAGGTTTCATAAGGAAACGCCTGTGCCGAGCGCAGACGTTTATCTAAATCATAGAGAGACCGTAGAGAAAACCGGCGAACGTTATCTCGACCCGGAGACGCAGAAATATGTATATCTCGGTACGGTCGGAAATTCTGCGGATCGCTGCGCTTGAAAATCTTTGACTGGACGGTATGTCTCGATTCCACTTTCTGTTCCTCTTGAAATCCGCGTTCGCGAACACTTTCTGCTACCCTTGGGGATCTGGCGAACACCTGCTGTCTCGTATTGCGAAATTCTCCGGTGAGAGAAACGCTCAAGGAACGTTTCGTCGCTCAAACGAACGCTCTCAACTCTACGTTTCATTCTACGTCGCGATCTACCTTCGTGCGCCCTATTTATCTCCTGCATTTCGCTTCTCGATATTTCAGCGCCGTTTATGAGCAGATTGTAACATCATTTTGTTAATAATTTGGATACTTCCTCAATTAATTTCATCGCCTTATAGCACTCATTTATAAATGCAGAATATAAATAAAGTCCTTGTTGCTACTAATGTTACGTTGATCACAAAGTCTTTAAACCTTTCTGTCCGGTTGGAATTATTATCAAGAGTAAATATTAGAGCAAGATTAACATGATTAACTGCATTTGAACAGGCTCTATAAAATACATCTCTGTCGTTCCTGTAAATGAACGCAGATGTGTTTCTCATGTTTCAATTCATCTTTCAGATAAAAAAGAAATTGTTTAATGGCTGTACCACCCGTCCTGCACTAAAATCGTCTCTGTATTCTGTTCGATTAAACAAATGTTCGATCTTCAACCATCGCGAATCGACGCCTCGGACGAAATCCTTTCGTTAAATGCAGAATTTAAATAAAGGGTAAACATGCAGCAATCTCTTCACACATTGTTGCTATTAATGTTACGTTGATCACAAAGTCTTTAAACCTTTCTGTCCGGTTGGAATTATTATCAAGAGTAAATATTAGAGCAAGATTAACTGCGTTTGATCAGGCTCTGTAAAATACATCTCTGTCGTTCCTGTGTGAATGAACTGGCCCGATTCAAACCTAGAATAAAATTGCACAAGCGAAAGAATGGTCCGCTCGAACGAAAGTAAATTCAGTTCAGAGGAAACGCAGGTAGTCTTGTAAAAGCGACTTCCGTGGCACGCAGGGTTGAGAGACAGTGAGCAGAAGGTGCACCAGAACTCCTGAGAAACCGTAGTCTCGTTGAAAGACGTGAAGCTATTATCGGGAGGATGTCCCGCGCGGACAGAGGAGTCACGGATGATACGTCGCTTCCTTGGAGCCCCGGCATTGCAGTCACCGCTGCCTGACAGCATTGTCTTCCCCTCCGATCCTAATAGGCAACGCTTATTAGGGTCACGATGTCTGTAAAAGTACCGGAAGCCGGCTCCGGGAGCCTTCTGAATCCATTCATCGCGATCCCGAATGGAGAGATCGACTCCGCCGACCGATAAGGTTGGTGAAGCGCGGCACGAATACGTTTTCAAGGAAACGTAACAATAAAAGATAGAAATCACTTCCCTTTTCGTCGATCCCGATCGAGGCTGATTCGACGTGGTACATGACACGATTCGTATCCCAAAATAAAAATTGTCTGATCCGCAACGAACCTTTGCAAGTCTTTCTTCATATGTTTAATAGAAATTAAATTCTTGTAATATTTTACTGTTTTAAATTCCGCCTATTAATCTCTGTCTTAAATTCTTAAACCCTCTGTGTATTAATAATTCGTATCGCAAAATAGAACCGGTGTGAAATAGAAATTTATTGTGTTTCTGAATATGTTTACTAGAGAAATTGAATTCTTCTAATGTTTTTAATGTGTTAAATTCCGCCTATTAATTTCTGTCTTAAACGCCTAAACCCTCCATGTATTAATAATTCGTATCGCAAAATATAAATTGCTTGAATTTAAACGAAGCAGCGTACTGTGAAATAGAAATTCATTGTGTTCCTGAATATGTTTAATAGACAATTGAATTCTTCTAATGTTTTTACTGTTTTAAATTCCGCCTATTAATTTCTGTCTTAAATGCTTAAACCCTCTGTGTATTAATAATTCGTATCACAAAATAGAAATTGCCTGAATTTCAACGAATCGGTGTGAAATAAAAATTTATTGTGTTTCTGAATGTGTTTACTAGAGAAATTGAATTCTTCTAATGTTTTTACTGTTTTAAATTCCGCCTACTAATTTCTGTCTTATACGCTTAAACCCTCTGTGTATTAATAATTCATATCGCAAAATAAAAATTGCCTGAATTGCAACGAACCGGTGTTAAATAAAAATTTATTGTGTTTCTGAATATGTTTACTAGAGAAATTGAATTCTTTTAATGTTTTTACTGTGTTAAATTCCGCCTACTAATTTCTGTCTTAAATACTTAAACCCTCTGTGTGTTAATAATTCGTATCGCAAAATATAAATTGCTTGAATTTCAACGAACCGGTGTGAAATAGAAATTCATTGTGTTTCTGAATATGTTTACTAGAGAAATTGAATTCTTCTAATGTTTTTACTGTTTTAAATTCCGCCTACTAATTTCTGTCTTAAATACTTAAACCCTCTGTGTATTAATAATTCATATCGCAAAATAAAAATTGCCTCAATTGCAACGAACCAGTGTGAAATAGAAAATTATCTTTCTTCATATGTTTACTAGCAATGAAATTCTTCTAATGTTTCTGCTGTTTCAAATACATAAAACCCACTGTCTATTAAAAATCATGAAAAATTCTTCAGCCACGCGTGGCATGCAAGAGACATCTCGGCTGTACATGGCTGACCGTATACACTGCTCGCGAGAACTGGAAGTCAACTTCCCTCGAACGAAGAAAATTGATTCTGTCGAACGAAGAAAATTGATTCCGTCGAACGAAGAACAAATAAAGGTTGCTTTTGCAGGTGGAATCGCTTCCGTTCGGTTTCACCAGCATCGCCACCGGTACACCCAGTATACATCCGACCGCAAAGTAG
The DNA here is from genome assembly GCA_916610235.2 of Lasioglossum morio. Taxonomy (NCBI): domain Eukaryota; kingdom Metazoa; phylum Arthropoda; class Insecta; order Hymenoptera; family Halictidae; genus Lasioglossum; species Lasioglossum morio. The sequence goes on from OU744323.1 coordinate 5,160,332, forward strand.
ACTCTCCGTTTCAGGCGTGTCTAACTAGGGACGGACAGTTTCTACTAGGCGAGGAACACTTTCTCAACGCGAACCAATTTGCGAGGCTCGTAGATTAGTCGCTCGTATTTATTCCCGTCCGTCTTTCATCCGTCGATTTAAGGTCTGCAGGCTGGCTCGGTGGGATTGGTCCGCGGCGTAATTAGTATTTCACGGAAAAGAAGAAACTCTCCGGGTACACCGGCTCCGCAGAGCAGGACGTCTCATTAACGTTGCCGAGTGCACCTATCGTGCGCCGATACGATCGGTACGCGACCGATAATGTTCTTTCTCCAGCTTTTACCCGCGTCTACCTTTTTTTCCGCTTCTATCGGTCGAATGATTAGTCCAGTCTCTCTTTTCGACAGTGTTAGATATTCGCTGGAAATCTTCAGTCGCTCGCCAACAATCCTGATTAACACTTACGGAGTACTAGAATCGATTGATACGTCTGATCATTGCCAATCAATTCTACTTCTGGAACAAAGACACACACTAGACCACAAAGAATTCAAACATGAACATGTTCTTAGATTTATTCATTTAGAAAATCAAATAAATAATCAATCGATCTCCAATTAAAAGAGCATCACAAACGCAACTACTTGATGCAAGTAACATTCAAAGATCATCAACTTTTGTCCAATTGGAACATTCTGTTACCCTTCTATTCGTTCTCGGGTCAGAGAGGACCCGGAACCGTGCAAAACGAAGCGAAATAGATGGAATAGGGTTCTCAGGGAAGTGGAGGACGAAGGGACCGGCGAAAGGAACGGTGAAATGTGGTAAAACGATACTTGGGATTCTGGCGGTCAGTTCCTGTGCCGGCTTAATCGTTTTCGATGTTACTTTCATTCGAGCTGACAGACGACACCGTTCATTATTCATCGGGCTGCGCGTTTCGTGGCGCTTGCACCGGTCACTCGGCCAGAATTAATTTGTCGACAACGTCCCGCGTACACGCGAGCCGTGCGCGTGCATCGCCGATTATCTACCGATTATTATTTATGGTTCCGGAGCCGGACTGACAGCGAAAAAATACGAAAGCGTTACTCGCGATCCAATCGGATTCAATTGAATCCGATCGAATCGATCGCGTGGGCGCGATTCCATCTGTCGCCTTGCTATTGTGCAATTGATGCTGGAAGGAACGTGTAAATTCGACACAGTTCCCATTCGCAATTTTTGCCAATCAATTTATTATCTGAGATTTCTGGATTTACTAAAAAATTCATTTCTCTGCAATTCCTACATCCTACAATTTTTATTTCGCATAAAGATCCGTAGTCCAGTCGCAATAAATATTTGAAAAGTTGGTAATATTAATTTGTAAAAAAGTTGTGCGTGTTTCAGTCTCTTTAAGATAACAGCAATGTATTAACCCTTTGCACTCGGTTGTCCCCCTCTGAGACACCACTAAAAATTGCTGTACCATTATTCAAAATATCAAATCAATTCTAAACATTTATATCCATAAAATTTCAAAAATCATAGGGATGGAAATATTCTCTTAAAATAGCTCCGAGTGCAGTGTGTTAACATAACGGGACAACTGTTAAAAATGTTAAATTATGGAAGAACATTGAAACTGTATAATACCAAAAGCCGCGAAACATTTGAACAAACATATTCGACGTCCACTGTGCAACACCTTCGTGCTCTTCTTTCGGACAGCTTCAGCAGGTGCAAGGAATACTGCAACCGACAAACATTGTGCCACAACGTTTTAAAGACGCTGCCTTAAATCACTCGTAACGATGTGCACAATTAAAACCGAATTTGACCGGCGTGCGTTAATTTACGGTTCACCACAAAGTATCGGCATCCGATCGGCCCCGACCATTTCCCGTACCTGTTCACCTGTATCGACGAGCCAATTTACGGTGTTATAGCGGCACCGAGTCATTGGCACCCTGGGTAATTACGGCGATGACGAACGGAGATGCTCGAGCTGTCCAGGTTCGAAAATCGCGCGACGCACACGTGGAGCAACAATTTCGCGTGCGAATTCAACGGCGCGCGGTTTATCAACGACAGGACGGTGCTTAAAGCGGCGCGAGTCGTAATTAAATGCCGGCACCTCTGCAGCCTCTTATCGGAAAGAAGGATCAAGCCTGTGCAACCAGGAGAGACACGGATCGATGCCTCTATACCGTCTTGCCCCCTTTTCGTCGCGCATCCTCTACCCAGAGCCGATCCAGGTGAAGGAAGACAAGTTGCAGGGTGCTACTGAAATCGCTCGGAAATTACAGGAACAAATTTTTCACAAGATACGAGGCTCGCTTTTTAATTTTTGTAAGATTTTTTTCGGAGTTTAATGTGGGATACGTTTCAGATGGTGTGCAACAGTGTTAGGTTGTGTATACAATTTTGGCTGTTCTTCTTTTTGGTATGATAATGATCGGATCTTTGTGCAACATAAAAATTGTCTACCTTAACACATTACCGACCGGTGATTATTGTATAATTTTGAAAAATGTATGGTACATGGCTAACTACTTTTCAATGGAACCTTCTATAGCAACAGCAATTTTTATAGCGAACTAACAAGTCAGCCTCCATAACGTAATTTAATAGTTTCATTTAAGATTGTAATAGAAAGAAAATTTCTATGCTTTCTGTTGGCACAGCACAATTATTAAAAATCCTATTAATAGACTTTCGGTAGTTAAAGTGTTAATTGCAACAAATTGAAGTAAGATTGAAATCTTTTTCTTTCTAAACACCTCCAATGCTTTTGCTATTGAGTGTTTCTCCCACTGATATTTGTCACAAATGCATAAAGTCCGCAGTCTAATGACAGTATTTGCAAGAATAGAAAATTTGAATAAATATGAAACTGTCGCTTTCAGCGTCCCGTAGATTTAACGTAAATTGCACGGGGCGTCTTCATCGACGGAATTGTCTTTCGCCTGCTGGTCGCCTAACAATAGACGTTTCGCCTTCGCCCAGACAATAAAATAGCTCGTTAAACGTTGCATTTGAATATCGTGACTGCGCATGTAAACACTGTGCATCTTGTTGTCGCGCTGCACTTTCCTGGGTTCTTTTTCTTTTCGAATGAAAAGGCGTTGCGTCACGCGAACAAGAAAACGCTGAAACCTCCTTTGCCATAAAGATGGTTGAACAAAAAGTATTTTTGTAGCGTTACCCTTTTCCTGGTTGTATACTTTAATTGAAAAATAATGCGCAACGGTTTAAATGGAATCGAAGCGACGAGCAATTTAAGTGTTCACGGGAAGAGCGAGTAGAGAGAAGCTTGGTAAAAATTTCCCGTCATAGAACGAGGTTCCGAAACAAGTGAAAGGAAGAATCGAGAGTCGAGAAAACACTCTCGAACCCCGAAGGTTGCAATTTTGTCGCTCTGGTCCGGCCCTGGAGGCGTGCTCATTACATCGCGCTCTTGAGCATTCGCCCTCCCATCGGCGGAATGTGTAATTACTCGACTCGAAATTGCGCATGGGGAGATTCCCGGCGCGCAATCGTAAATTCGTTGCGGCTCCCGAGAAACGTCGTTCATTTTTCACGAATCGAGGGGGAACGGGAGCGGGTGAGTAGCATATAAGTGAATGCCAGGAGAGAAATCACACGGCAAGGACGCCTCGGTGCGACGCGAGAGAGAGAGAGAGAGAGAGACAGAGAGAGAGAGAGAGAGAGAGAGAAAGAGTGACGAAGGGTGAAAGAGACAAGAGAGACAGAAAGTCGAACCACGCCCGGCTCATCCTGACTTTCTAGAAACCGAAAACTGGATCGTGGATCTCGGCCGATCTCGAGCGACGTCGCCTCGGTCAGACTTGATTCACGTAACAGATGTCAGTCCGCGAGGATCGTGCCTCTTTCCTTCTTCTTATTTCGCCGGTCGTTCCACGGAACCAGCTACCGTTTCCCGAGGACATTACTCACGAAGTCGCGCCGGAGAAACTCCACCTTTCGGGAGATAAACCGCCCGAGCTCTGCTCGTTGCCAGCGCTCGCTCGAGGGAAACGAAATTCCGAGAAGCGAGCCGTTCGCGATTAAGTTACCGGAAATCTGCGAAGGTCCGAGGAGAGCGGGACACCAACAGCAGCTCGTTAAACCGCACGACGATTCGAACCCGGGAAATATCGTCGGGCCCGTTTCGGCTCGCTACAGCCCGCTTCAGGTATCGTGCTATCTAAAGTGGACGCGTTACGTCGTAGCCCTCGCGAAAAATCTGATTAGCAGAGTTTCTCCTACTCGCGGACGGCTATCGAACGGGAACAGGCGAAAGTACGATATGCAAATTCAACCCGATCGGTACCCTGTCTAGACGGATGACACGTTGTGCTAGCTTTCTTCCACCGTTCTTCCCCCTGGAAAATCAAAGAAACTGATTCGCTCGCCGCATTAAAGCAGATGCATCTTAATTTATCGATGCAATTTGAAGCAGTAGTATTAGTTCGAGCTTGTTAAACTTATTAAAGGAAGAACGTTGATTCGACTCCTATCTCTCGCAACTGACGCAGACAAGTTTTCTTTGCAATCTACTTATAACAGAGCAATCATGTTCGCTTATCCTTAGATCAGCCTGTAAGGAACAAATTTCCCACGTCAAATTTCTGATAAATACGATGATGAATTCCTCCATTTGCTCGATCAAAGTATCTCTATAGAGCAGTATCGAGCCAGTACGAGACAAGCAACGGGCGCCAGACGTTTCGCCGGGCGAGAGGCGGTTTATCTCGGTGTTTTTACGGTTAACGACTTGTAAACGGAGCCGTTCAACCGTTCCGGATCATCGGTCGTACGGGACCAGGGTTTCAGAAACGTACACTTTCGATTCCGAGCCGGTCACCGCGCCTAACGTCTTCGCATTCCCCGCAATTAACGCTTTTCGCTATTGTCGAAGCTTCTCGGTTTTGCTCGTTTTACGCTGTCAGGTTCTTGATCTCCTAGAAGACACCTCACTCTCTCTTTCTCTTTCTCTCTGTCTAGTTCATCGTTGCGACGGTATTCATAGTCGACGAGTTGTTCTCGAACGGATTTCTCTTTCGTCGGAACCGGACGAGCGAGGATTAGCTTCTTCGGTAACTGGATCGTGTGTCGCGTGAAACGGCTGCGAAACCGTCCCTGCAATTTCTCGGATCGACGACGACGGCTTCCTTTATCAAGACCAGCTTCGACGGGCGTGTATACGCGCGCACTTTCGCAATTCGCAATACGTGCGAATCCGAAGACACGCGGTGTAGAACGCTCGAAACGCGCCGGAGACTTCGACGCTCGCGCAAGCGGTGCGCCCGGTGATTTCAACGCCCGATTAGGCCTGGCGATCATGCGATGCTACACTTAGGCCCTCCGTCCACGTCGCTTCATACACGCGTACGCGAGAACATATCGATTGCTGTGCGATTCAGTGCTGCGACCAATGTAAAATTAGGAACATAGAATAGGTCTAAATTAAAACAGTATAGACATTAGAAGAATTTCTAATGAATAATCAAAGTAGCTAGGATAAAGTAGAAGAGACATTAAAGTCGTTTGGTCCATTCATAAAAATGTTATTCTGATTTAAAGTGTTTATAATGAGTTACGCTCCCAACTGTAAACGCAGAACAATCTGAAAAGTATTGTATATTCGAAACAATACAATTTTAGTTGCAATATTATACTTAATATACTAATATTCCACACCTCGGACAACACTTCTGGAAAACAGTTTAAAGAGACTTCAAGCAGAGTAAAAAAGAAATGTCAAGAAGACAATATCTGAACATTTTGAAGGCAAATATTGAGAATTTATTCAGGAACATTTAACAGGTTCAATTCATTTGCCGATAAAACCAGTTACAGACGAGACACGTGTTAAACATTATCTATAAGATTTCGTGAATAAATACGCGACTTGTTCGCAAGATTTCAAGCAATTGAACCGATAACCATCGGATCGGAGGTGAAATACATTGGATTGGAGCCGCGGTATTTCGAAATCAATAAAGAACCGAGTGACTTTCACGCGGATATACGTTTAAGGGCGTCCGCTCCGGATGCACCAGTTTCGATGCGCGCGCGCGGATCGCGGCGTGTCCCTGAAAATTATGCAAACGAATCTGCTCTCAAGGATCACGTATGCTTTCGCAAGAGCGACAGAGCGCGGTCGAGTGATGTATGGCTCATTGATGAAGTTAGATAGCACGTGCCGCGGCGGATAGAGATTCTTCGATCTGTAGCACGAGATAGATCGGTGCCTGTCGCTGCGTGTCAGTGGCCCCTCGAGCTTCTTCTATTTGCGTTTCTCTTTTAAATCGTCGAACAAAAAACAGACTTCCTCGATCCTTCGAAATTATAACTTCGAATATGCAATTTAACGTCCTAGATAAATTATCAATTTTAATAGGAGCGGGAACGATGAACATACTGACGATGATGAACATGATATCTTCGTGCAAAAATTGTCTTCGTTAAATTTTAATATGTAAGGAAAAGCCATATTTATTATGCACGGATAACCAATCGTTGATTTCAGACTTGTTTTTCACGGACGTTCGTTTTGATCTGTTTTCTTTTTTCAATTTGTTGGCGATTGTAATTTTGTTATTTTCGATTCTCTATTTTTATAAATTTAAATATATATAGAGTTGTCTGTTAATACGCATACATACACAGATAAATCTTCCGTACTTCAACCCTATAAATATATCTTCTCCACTGTTTTAAATTTCTCTGATTTTTCTCCGTAGCAATAAACTAGTAATTAGAACTGCGTGAAAATTGAGTACAAGTATAATAAAAAATATTACAAGACGCACTAAGCACTCTGACAAAATTCATTTTACACAAGATCCTTAAGTAATAGACCCGTCACTCCACCTTGACAACCACTGGCGTTACACGGCTGGCCACGTGTCCGGTCTCGGACACGTTTGTTTTTAGTATCGGCCGATCTGACGTCGTAACAGAAAAATGCGAGCAGTGTCTGCGAGGCGATCGATTTCCATGCGTTCGAAATCGTACAACGGTCGCCTTCGAAAATCGTAGCGTCGCCTGCGGCCAAGTGAACGATCTATCAGTTGTGGTTGACGCCTTCGTCCATCGAGCTCTCGGATTTAGACTAATAGGCTGACCGACCAAGCCGAATGGAGATCCTTTCACTAATGTTTCCAAATCGTCGCCGTCTGCCAAACGATCCTCGCGGCGATCGTTATCTCGACAAAGACAGGATTAACGCGTCGCGCGATTCTGATTCACGACATCATGCCGCCGGGCTTCGTTCGACGATCGAACAAAAAAAAAACCATCGATCGGGTATATAATTATCCTCGCACTGCTTCGCTCCTCCTTGGTACAGATTCTTTAATCGATTCCCGATCTCGAATTCAGATAGACCATGAAAAATGGCTCAGCTCTTTTTGCAAAAATCTTCATCTATCAGTCAACCGAGATGTGAATCAATTGATACGTACACTCAATCAATATCTAAATTTTGGAAATCACTTGTCACGCTTTCTTACAGTCAGCTAATACATTGCACCTCGGCAAGAATAGCGAAATACGTAAACAATGCACTATTCTCCCAATAACGATTTTAAGAAAATCATAAAATTTCCATCGAAATTCGACTAGGCTCTATAAAATGATAATCAATGCCTCCATCAACTCTAAAGTGACACTAGTTCCTGCCACTACAAATATGAACTAGCTCAAAAAGAAAACCTGACGTAATTGCCTTCCAGCTAGAAATATTATTATTATTATTATTATTATTTATTTATTATAGACGGACTGAAGCCCTTTTACATAAGTGTTTACAGTATCAAAGAAACAAAAAATATGACGTTTTCTAGTACACGGAGCCCAACTAAACGCATCTATCACTGTTCGAACTTCAAAATCGTTATTTTCGGTGTCATTGTTATTTCCGGAGTTAGTGGCGGCTCGAGTCAAGCGGATGCCTCAAATATTAAAAATTTTGAGGCCGTCAAACTCAAGTTACAAATAGAAGTTGCAAGAAAACTCTCCTAAATTTATTACCGAAAAAGAAAATTAGTGAAAATATTTCATACCGTTACACATTAAATAAATTTCTGTGAAATTCGGGTCCTCACTCGGCCACTTAGTCCGCTTACCATTAGATCCGCCACTGTCCGTGTTGCGACATGTTGTATTCTGATCGAATGCGAAGAGGAAGGAAAGAAGAGAGCTAACGGATCCGACTATTTGTTTCGCAGGTCACCGCGAGCCGCCAGCAGGAGCCAGGACAAGGGTGACAGAGGCGGTGTGATGAGCGGATATCTCGGTAGCATCACCCTGCCCCCGACGCTGCACGACCCGAAGTATCCTCCAGCCATGCGGGAAAAGGATTCGAGTCCTAGAAAGATGCCGGGCCACATCAGCCCGAAGCAAGCGAGCATCTACCCGCTGAGCGTCCGCGTGCCGGACGTCGAAGAGCTGCCGTACGATTTGAGCCACGGACATGGTCGTGGCCTGTCGAGTCCGACGAACCAGCAACACCAGCAGCAACAGCCGCACATGAGTCCCGCGGCCAGGCCACCGCAGCCTCACCATCAGGACGAGTTGGATTGCGAGCCGTTGGATCTTCGCGTGGATCACAAGAAGGAGCGGCTGCGGGACGAGAACCAGAACGAGATCGAGGTGCTGAACCAGAACAGCTTGGGCACCGGTCTGCCTTATCACACGGTGCTGTTTCCTCAACACCACGCCGTCCATCCGTTAGTTCTGGAAGCCATGTACCGGTCCCACCACCACGGTTCACCGGTCCCGGACCTGCCCAAGATCCAGGTCAGAGCCCTGCCCACGATGGTGCCGTTGCCGCCGAACAGATTCTCCTCGACGACATCCTCCACGTCGTCCTCGTCCTCGCAAGCCGTCGCGAGGATACCCAGCCCCACTGTACCGCCCCAGCAACAACCCCAACAACCGCAAAGTCACCCTAACCAACAACAACAACAACAGCAGCAACAGCAAACCGGCCCGAACTTACCACCGTACTCGATCAGCGTGCAAGCTGGCCTGAAGCCGAAGGACAGATACTCGTGCAAGTTCTGCGGCAAGGTGTTCCCCAGATCGGCGAACCTGACGCGACACCTGAGGACGCACACCGGCGAGCAGCCCTACAAGTGTAAATACTGCGAGAGATCGTTCAGCATCTCGAGCAACCTGCAACGCCACGTCAGGAACATCCACAATAAGGAGAAGCCGTTCAAGTGTCCGCTCTGCGAACGATGTTTCGGCCAGCAGACCAATCTCGACAGACATCTGAAGAAACACGACGCCGACGGACCAACGATACTCGACGAAGTACGCTCGAGGTACCACGGTCAGCTGCCTAGGGCGGACGAGTCTTACTTCGAGGAGATCCGCAGCTTCATGGGGAAGATCACTTCCCAGAGACAAGGGATACCCTATTTTCCAGGGTTGCTGGGACACGGGCCGGATGATTTCCGAAACGACAAGCAACAACTCCAGCTGGAAGAGAAGAGAGGCGACTCATCGTACTTCAGCGACAGAGATAACCTCAGCTCGAGGTCGAGCAGCACCGCTAGCAGACCGGAGAGCGTGCAAGAGGAACAGAGGGAAGTCAGTTCACCGCCGTTGTCACCGGGGAACAACACCTGAGCCGAACTCGGTTGGTTTGCAAGTCGATTAGTCGAAGATCGAGAGACGTTCTTGTGGTGGCCCCTCCGACGGGAAGTCCGGGTCCGAGCCTGGTCCACGCCAGGCCAGTTCCTGTCGAGCCTAGAATTAGTGTTAGGAAAAGTCTTTCAGAATACTGGCTGCAACAGACTCTTTTGCTAACCGTCCGCTGCGAGTGGCGACGGGAACGAGAAGAAGCGTGCCGGAAGAACGTCCTCCGGGACGAGGAGTCTAGGTTAAGTAAACGATAATGTCGACCTAAGCATCGATCTTTTACCGCCTTGTCTCGATAGCTGTCGCTGGTTCCGAGAAAGCTTCCGACAGGGTAAAGTTCATATATATATATTTCGAAAGTGTTAGGTGTGCGAATTCATTTGTGGCCACGATCTTGGAAGAAGATCTTCGAAGAAACGACAGAGTTGCGAAACAACGCGACAGTTATCGAAGCATGGCTGTTCGGTCGTTCGTTCGCGGAGTAGAAACAGTTCGGATTTTCGAGGGATCGGCTCTCGATCGCGTCTAATGGATTCTCGAGCGGTTTCGATCTCGGTCGAACTGGTCGCGGCAAGAAAACGACACTTGCCCAGGTTTACGAGCTAGAAAGTGAATTTCATCGGGGGCCGAAATAAAACAGAAATCGACGAGCGGTATCGTCGCCGTTCCCTCGCGTAGCCCTCGAAGAAGTTCGACGGACTTTCCAGCTTCAGCCGTGAAGTTCTCGTCGTTAGAGAAAATCGAAAGACTCGAGGATCGAAAAGGGAGACGACAGTGTTTCCGCGTGAAAGTCGTCCGCGCCGATGGAATTCGACGAGTCGGAGCGTGATATCGCGTTGCAGATTTCGTGGGGAAACGTGGGAAAGAGTCCCGGTTGATCCGCGTGGACATGGAAAAGCCAGCTCGCTTCCTGCCGACGATGATTAGCGAAAAGGAGGAACGGATCCTATTCCTCGCTCCTATGAAAACTATACCTGGGGCGAAACGATCTAATCGCCTTCCTTGACTCTCCGCCGGCACTTTCTAACCGGGAGGTGCTTCGACCTTGGCAGCAAGTGGTTTACTTTGATTAACGTTATTTCTACCTAGCTGTTTCGTGTATGACCAGTTTCGACTTACTCTTTTACGTAGAATCACCCCCCACCGATCATCCTGATTCATCCTGATTAGAAGACTGCGGATCTTTATGGAAAAACTAGCTGACCCGACAGACGTTGTCCTGTCCAAATTTCAATAAATTTGTTTGAGATTATTTCTAATTACGCTTATCTATTGTTCAAATCGCGAGTTATCGTCTTGAGTTTATACAAAAATCTCATAGAAAAAAGCACTTCCATTTTTCTCAGAATTTTCCATTTTTCCAGGCAACTTTTCCAATTTTTCTTTCGCTGAAAACTTTAAGACGTCAATAATGCAACTTCCTATTAAAATATTGATTAAAAGCTGCGACATTCGTTTTTTTGTTGTATTAAAATATGATTCAGAAATCACTTTTAGTTTTTCCCGAATTTTCTATTTTTCCGGGCAACTTTTCTAATTTTTTTTGCGCTAAAAACCTGATTCGGAGTACAACGAACATTAGAAAAACATTATCCAAATCGGTTCAGCCGTTCTCACGCGATGTCGTGACCAACGAACAGCATTTCATTTTTATTATATAAATTAAATTAATACGTGTTAACGCGTTGACTGGTGATTCGAGTAGGTTTGAGGAATAAATGCTGGATGAAAACCTATAGTGAAAACCTGGGAAGCCTATCACTAGACTGCGGATTTTATGCATTTCTGGCAAAAATGAGTACGTGCAATTTAAATCAGTGAACATATACTCGTTTCAGCTAATTAATATCATTAGAGAATAAATTACATTTCTATTTGGCTCCTATGTTGTACAATTTATCAAGATAATAATTTTTCTTTGTCCCTTCTTTTCTTAACACTTGGTATACGGGTATATTTCGCCGCCAACTTGTGGAAATAAAAAATTCGAAACTTGAGGTAATAAAATAATGCGAAACGTTTCCTAGCAACGCAAACAACACACATACAATGTCACACGATGTAATTATACAATACCTGCTATCCACCACAAATCTACTAAATACGTAATTTATAGACCACGAAAAACGCGTAAAAGTACGTTGCCCGCATGCCAAGTGTTAATAATTTTATATAACTATTGCATATCACTTTTGCTACAAATGCATAAAGACCTGCAGTCTGGTGACCGGAACACCTCAAGAGAATCGCGTTGACCCCCATGAGAAAACATATAGGAAACACGAATGAGGCAGGGAACGTGTTAATTACACTAGTGAGATCTGGATCGAGCCATCGAAACGGTCACGTGTCTCGAGTCTAGAGTCAAGGAAGACGAAGGGAGCAGTTCGATGACGACTCGCGGCTGCAACGGATCGGCTCCTGGCTCCCGGCGCAGATATTAGGTGGCAATTTATCGGTACTTTCTACCTTGCTCTCCGACGTTCACCGCAAGTAGCGCAGGTGTGGAGGCTGTGCTCGGTCTGTCGAGCGGATCCTCTTGACCTTGGTAAACGCGAGCGAGCTGGTAACCGCGGGCCGGAAACGCGGTCGAAGAAAGGTGTGCACACACGAGACCGTGTCTTCTCGTTCCACGGAAGGGTGTGCGCGCTCGCCGGAGAGCACAGGGAAAATCAGATGGCCCGATAGAACCCGGGGAGTTCAGTGACGCGTGAGAAACGATTCGCGCTTTCTAGCTTGGAATGCCGGCGTTCCTCGAAATTACGGGAGACGTGGAACGCGGACCCTGATCGAATACACCGGGGCCGAAGGATTCGAATGATCGAGCTGCAACAGAGACGAACAACTATGTTTTCCTTTGACGCTGTTCGTTAGAGGATCGCGACACTGATCGAATACGTAAGAGTCTCGCGAAGGATTTCGAGTATTTAACACTTTGACGTCGGCGCGTTTCATGAAAGCGTTCTCCGTATCTCGTATCATCCTGCGCTTTTTTGGAAGTCCTGATCCATCGTGATATTCGTGATCGATGGCACCCACGGTGGTCTCACCCGGACGGCAAAGAGTTAGAACCGCTACACACATCCGTTTTGCTAACGTGCAGCGACCGGACGGTAAAGGAAGTGTGATAAATATTGTACAGCGCTTCTATTGAACCCATAGTATTTCAGAAGACAATTCCGGTACCGTACGGTCACCGCAGGTTATACAAACGGATGTGTGTAGCGGGCTTTATGCTGGAACAGAGGGACGAAGGACTGACTCGGTTTCCTTCGACTCTGTTGACCAGAGGATCCGTGAATCGCGACCCTGATCGACTATACGGGAGCATAAGGATTCGAATGATCCAGCTGGAAGCGAGGAACGTCTCAACCCGTCGGAGGATGAATCGCGGTGAATGGTGCTCTTCAAAATCCATTTTAAGACCGGCCGATTTCGAAAGGGAGATCGATGCAAGATCGATCGTAAACGCCAGGTGTGACTAAGCTTCTGCGCGAGATCTCTGTCGTTCCCTCTCTCTCTCTCTCTCTGTTGTTTTTCTCGTTCTTTTTCTTGCTCGGTCTCGATCTCCTCTCGGGTGAGGTCGAGAGAGGATGGCCAGGCCCTGTTTTTCTTGCTTCACGCATACGATCCCGGCCGACGATGGCCTCGGACCTCTCTTGCGTTACACTTCTGCCACGCCCCGATCGGACGGGCAAGCTCATCGCGAAAGTGAAACGCAATAAAGGAGCCACGCCGAGGCGAGAGAGCGATCTCGACAACCATGAAACGCTTTAACCGAGAGATACCACGGGAGAAGGAAAGATCTCGGACGTGGCCGCGACCGAGAGAGAACTACGGACACGGAGCACGCGCTCGTCGATTCGAGACCTCGAAGCTTGGAAATCGATTTCCTATCGTAGCCTCCTACGATCAGCAATTAAATTTTGTACCCGCATTCCTCGCAAACGATCTGCCAACCGCCGCGCCGTCATCGGTTCGACTAACTAATTGCGGCGATTTCTGTCGGATCGAATCATGCAACGCGACACGAAGTTTATTTCTACCATCTTTTTGAACGTATCGCTTCTGACATCTTTATCTCAACGATTCGTGTAGTTCTCGCGTGAATCTTTCGCTATTTAGAAATCGATGTCGGTCGCTTTTCTCGGACGAACCAGCAATTTGATCTTCATCTTGTCAATTAGACTATCTAATATGAACCGTTTACCACCATCGATATTAATTCAATCGATTACCGCGCAGTTTACATCGCGCCGAAGATTATTAGAAATCGATTTCCTCTTACGGCTTCCTACCACGACTAATCAGCAATTATATGTTGTTCGTGAATTTTCCTCAAACGTACCAGCTTCGTGATGTTCACTTTATCAATTAGACTGGCTAATATGAACCTTTCGCTACCGTTAGTAGTAATTATATTGATTCCCGTGAAGTCGTACTATTAAATTCAGTACGCTCCCGGCATCAGGATTTTTCAACGGAAAGGAAAAATCGCTGTCGAACTTTGCCCCCCTGATTTATCTAAAACGTCTACGTAGCACAATCTCTATTTTACCGATTGGTCTAGTTTTGGTATTAACCCTTTGCACTCGGAGCTATTTTAACTGGAGAACCTAATACTTCTTCTAACGAAGAATATTTTCATACGCATACAGTAATTTTATAGCTAATAATACTTCCTTCCACCACAACAATATTTTTAATAATCGCATAGCAATGTTTCAGAGTCGTCATTCATGCATATTAACCCTTTGCACTCGGAGCTATTTTAACTGGAAAATTAAACATTTCTTCAATTTTATGAATATGAAATTAATACATTACCTTATACAGTACCTAAATATTCAGTAATTAATTAGATACCAATATATTTAATAATGTAAACAATATTATGAAGAATGGTACAGCAATTTTTAGTGGTGCCTCAGAGGGGACAGCCGAGTGCAAATGGTTAATCTTTCCACAAAACCTTTTGATTGCAGAGCGATCTCGAAAAGCTTAAAAATCCTCTTTCAATAAAAATTCCGAATCCACTCGATGATTCCGAAACTATCTATCTGTGTCTCCGCCTCTAAGATCTCCATGCTCTGAAATTGCGAAAATGATTCGCAGGAATGCTCAGGAACGTTTACGGAATCGCCGAGCGTGTCGATACGATAACAATCGGCGTAGACGCACAATCGCCGCCGGTTTCCACGCCCCGCGATCCTCGCCGACCAGTTCCCCGTCGACGGGAAAAAGGCGAGAAAGAAAAAATACACAGAAGAGTCGCGAAATTTCGCAGGGCGGGACGAGGCCGAGAAGAGGTTATCCCGCGAAATCGCGCGTTCTCACGTCCGCGCGCCGCGTTTTTCGTCCTCATCTCGTTCCAGTTTACACGCGTGATTTCACTGGTCGCCGGCTCGCGGACAGGTCGGGCCGATTCGCGTTGCGACAGCCTGCTAGACGGAGAAAAAAGAAAGCGAACGCGAGAGGACCCGACGACGCGAACGGAAAATCAAAATGGCTCGCCGGAAACGCTGCTCCCTCGTCGATCGTTGATCCCGCGAGCATTCGAATCTGGAACTGTGACTCAACGGCAATTTCCAGCAGATTTACATTAAGAAAATCCCTACAGAACTGTAGAGCCTGCTGCAAGTTCGGATCTCCCACTAGATCGCTCACTGTCAAAGCTCAATTTCCTCGAAGCTCGTACACTTCGAAGCCGAAACTTTCCCTTCGAATTATCCCCGACGCCTCGGGCTCGTCGTTCCACGGATCGTCTTTCGATTTCCGAGCAGGAATCGGATCGTACCCGTACACGTTCCCGTAGCGTGTCACCCGCTCGTTGAAACGCGAACTAGAGTGTAAATGTAACGTAACAAGTGTACCCGAGCGAGAAACGCGTACCTATAGCTGCTAGAATTCGAATCGAGGCTCAATTTAGTTAGTCGATGTCGCGCGAACATGTTCATTCCTGGCGCGTGGACCAGTTCCTGGATCACTGTCCAATCTCGCTAAGAGAACTAATAGTAAAAAACGTGAAGAATCTTCAGTTGCAAATGTTGGAACTCGTCGACGCGCTTATATGCAATGCAGCTGATTCCGCGAGCGAGCGTGCGATCTTGGAAAAAAAAGTCCTTTCTGCGAAGCTGTCCTGCGTTGTTAGACACGACGCGGAATGGGTATTGTATAGCAATTAATCCCCGGGTGGGCGTGGCCTTAGCGCCCTCGATTCCAACGAATCAAAGGAGAACATACATTCCACAGGGCGTACCTTTCACGCAGATTTTTCGAATCTTCGAAAATCTAGCTCCGAGAATCGCAATGCCATCGGAGGAAGAAAAAAGCCGCGTTCCTTTACCCGAGTATCCTCACACAGAGGAAAACCTGCTGTACACTGTCCATTCCGACGTGGTGTCGCGCATTGACACGCTCAGATCCCTGCGAATTGATAGTCAGTCGCGCGCGAGATGTACCAAGCGCGAATTGCGAAGAATACGTTTAATTTTTGATATACAGTATATACGGATATATGTATACAAATGGATCTATATAGATATAATATATATATACATATATATATATATACAAAGGAGAATGTAAATTGTACCACGATTGTGATTTGACCGAGGTTACCGAGTTATACGTATTTACTGTTTAGCCACGAACGCGACGCGCCGCGCCGTGGGCCAACAAAGCTGTCCGAGCGCTCGTTACCTTTTCTGAACCGCTAGATCGTAAGCTAGATCGCGCGACCAGGATCCACGAGACCGTAGCTGACCTTAGTCAAAGTTTATTCGAGGCGTGTCCGTCTCGTTAAAACATCCCTAGACCGGATCTCGCGTTTTTTCCTCTTCTCTCAAGCTTGAATTCGTCATTGAACTTTTAGATTAACATTTTTCGGAAAAAGGTTCGCTGAAATTCGAGCTCCCAACGGCAAAGATAGGATCAAAGAAAGTTTTATAAAACGTCCGGCAAGAAGCTTAGAAGAACGCCGTGCCGTCGATCGACGGCCATTCTTCAAACTTTACGACTGTTCTTATCAACGAGACCGATGTTCTGTACCGAACGTGTCAAGCTAGCGTCCACGTTTGTTACCACGCCTTGCCTACCGTTACTCGCGAGCACATCAATGTGCTAACGAGGCTCGGTTCCGGACCCATTTTTAGTTTAATTTCATCTGTTTATGATACTAGTTTTTGCAACTTCCCACTGTTACCTTCCGAGCTTCGGAAGCCGTGCGCGAAGTAACGGTATCGCGGGAACGTGTCGCCGTAAAGATTTCTTACTACCAGACTGTAGATCTTTATGCATTTATGAAGAAATTGGTCGAAATTGAAATATAAAAATTTAAGAACATCATAATGTTGTCTTTAATTTAACAATGTCATTAAGGGATGAAATCAATTTTTATTTTATTCCTGCTTCCCGCAATCGATGCAGAACATTTTTATTCTGCGTAAAGGGCAGCAGACTATTTATTACCATGAAGATCTCGCGGTAATAACAATAAGCTCGCCGTCAGTAATGTGGAGATAGCTTCAGCAAATTCAGGGAATCTTCTTTCGACCCGAAACTGATGAAAGCGCGGAATTGTGGATCGTCCATCGACGCTCAGGGACGTCCTGAAAATTCCTGCACCGTTCTTTTTGAGAAAATTCGAGAACTTTCAGGACGAACCGATGCAATTATCTATCGAACGATCGACCGTTCGTAGCTCCTACTTCTCGCGCGCAACAAACACTGTTTAGCCCCGTAGTCGCGCGTCCCGTAGCATAGTGGTGAGTGTATATATGTTCATATGTAATATTCGAATAAAGAAAATACATGCATACGTAATGTACGTATACGTATATATGTATATGTATAGGATGTATGTATATGTATAAATATATGTGCACAACGTACACGTAGAAGATACATTTCAAAGGAACTTTCGTCTCGTGCTTGCGTTTACTTTCTCCGCCCCCTACCACGATCGTTCCAGCCTTTCATTAAACTCCCCCATTTCTTCCTCGCCCCGTTTCAACATCCTTCGCGTTTCCTGCCACTCGATTTGTTTCTTTCGGAACGCTCCATTCGAACAAAAAGAGCATCGGCATCGAGTAAAGACGCGTCTTTAAACGTCTCCGTGATCGGCATGTTCACATTTCTATGCGCAATTGAAATATTTGCCGAAGATTCTGCGCTGATCACTTTCGTATTTCGAACGAACACTTTAAAACACAATACAATTGTAAAGAGATCCCGAATGTTCGAGCAACGTGCATAAATGGAGTACAATTCATCCCAGCGTGAAGATCGCGGCATAATAAAGCGGAATAATTGTTAAACTAACAAGAACATTACGACTTGTTCATCAATCATGAAAACCCGACAATGTCAATAAATTTTCTACATTCTTACTGGTTTGTATTCTTGTTGGAAACGCATAAAATCCACACTCTACTAACAATAATTTATTTATCCGTGCATTTATCGGCGCGCAACCACTTAATGCATTTACGGCGAGTAATAAAATACAAAGCAACGTGTTCGCAGTGCTTATGTTTCGTTCCGACGAGTCTTCCAGCAATGCGAGCGAAAGAAAGTTTACCTAGCGTTTCTCTGTCTTTTTTAATAACTGTAGTTAACGTAGCATTGTCTGCTATCTGTTATTAGCCAACACTTTAACATTTCGAGATTCGTTAGTACCATAGCGTTCGCGAGTTTTGTAGTACAATCTATTTCTTAATTCCATATAGTTTGTTCCATTGATTACGTCCTTTATTAACGCGTCCGTTGTTGGAACATGCTTGTTAGCTTTTCGTTGTTGAGGTTCTTTTCAGTGGCTTTAAGTATGCTGTTCGTGGATGTTGTTTCTTCGAGGGTGGTATATAACAACTTCTGACATTATTGTAAAACTATTTTTAAATATTTGTCCAAGAAAGATCCTAGAAGCAAAGATTATTGATCGTTACTAGTAGTAACATGATATTTGATCCCCTCAGGGTTTCAAATAAATTTACCAATCTTCTTCCTATTATCTATATAGAAGCACCTATTGATCGTTCCTATCAAGAATCATGTAAGATAGATATTTCTTTATTTTCAGGCTTACAGCTAAGAAAATTGGACTTGGTTTACATTAACCTATTCATACAAAACTATCTTATTTCATATATCCGTTCCATAGCTTCTGTCATTCATTCCTATATCTCACACATTCCTACCCTGATCAACTTTTAGTACCCTAATTAACACTAACCCGCTTAATTCTATACTCTTTGGTATTCTCTTTGGCTTATTTATGCTCTCTTTTCTCTTTTTTTCCTCAACTTCTCCAACCACTCTTCAACCTTTCTATCTTTTCTCCCGCTCACTACATCCTCGAGCCTGATCATTTCCCCCATTATCCTGCAGTCCCTTGTCAAATGCTCTAGATTTCCACGAGAATCATGTAAAAAATACAGGAAAATCGGTTTCACTTCAAGCCAATGGTAAAGCTAAACTAAAAATCAATTTACCAAGAAGCCGGAAGTCTTGCCAACGCATCCACTTTTACAGAACATCCTGTTTCCCCCAAGAATGCCTGCATAAATCGCGGTGGTCTCGCAAAACCGGCCAATCCACGTTACCCGGAGGATGACCCCGGTTTCCAGAAAATGATCCGAGTCGTCTAGAAACCGTAGCAGCAATTAACACGAGAAACTAGTCGGTAGAGGGTCATCGGTGTGTGAGAACCGGAACAGCTGGTCGCTGGATGACCGCGACGACAGAATTGATGCGAACGACGACGCCGAGGACCGTCCGGTCGAAATGCCCGCGGAGCGTGCCCGATGATCTCGATTAAAATCGTATTCCGTCGCAATAAAATCGTCGCAACAACACGTTTTTTCGTTCCTCCGTCTGGCTCTGCTATAAATCATCGACGGATGACAGTTTTTGCCATCGGTTCTCAATCCACGTTCCGGGTTCTCTCTCCCTAAGAACGATGTCCTTTGACGCGGTGACGGACGTCTGTTATTCTGAAACCGATTTTACGATCCTCTCCGCCGGTTTTTCATAGCGGTAATTCGCGAACGATATTCAGACGCGTCAATATACACTCTTGCTCAAAAGTATGTGGACACATTGTATAATGTATTCTAATACTACCAAATTGTACAATATTATTGTTAAAATCGCTGGAATAAATAAAATTTGCTTCTGCAGGGGTAATACTGTTTCAATCTACGATGATCCGTTAGCGTGGTTTACTGTCTTCGCAAAACAATAATAATTATGTGTAAACTAGACCGCAGAAATTTAAAAACATATTTAAAGTGGATCCGGTCATCGACATAAGGGTTGAACAAAAAGATTGCGGAATATGAAACTCGCATAATTACTATTAAAATAGGTATATACAAACTGGAATGATAGAATAAAAATTAATTGTCATCCTTAATGCGTTTAATAGGCTGAATAGAATATAATAGTATTTTTAAATTTTTCGAATGTTTTTACTGTTTCAAATTACACCTACTCATTTTTCCCATTAATGCATAAAATCCGCTGTCTACTCGTCGAAGATTCGTAGAAAAATTGGACGAGTTATCCACATACTTTTGAGCGGGATTGTATAAATATTCACGCGTGATTTTCTTGCAAGCGATGATCTTTGACGCACCCCTGCGCGCATTATACTTTCAACTCGGACGTATCGGGAATTCATAGCTCGTCTTTTTCCCGTTTTTCTAGCCGGTTTTTCGAGCGAGCGACTTCGATCCGAAGGCGACTCGGAACGATCCACGCCTGTCCTCGGAGGATGCGGTTCCCTCGTACACTCGTTCGCTCGACACGCGGGAAACGTTACCGATCCATAAATAAAGGCTCACTCATCTCAGCCAAACTTGGCCTGCAGGTGATCGTGCAAACCGAACGAGAGACTAGGCCGCTCCGAGCTAAGTGGCTTCTTGGCCTCGCCGAGGACGCGACTTTGACCCAGATATCGGCAAAACCGCGACAGACTGCCTGACGGATCGCTGCATGCTCGAAATGTCTCCGTATCGAATTTTTCCCTGATTTACCAAAACTACCATCTTCCACTTACCGATTCACAAACGTCCCATGAACCTGCTGCTACCACCTCCGTTAATTGAAACGATTTTAAACCCAGTCGCTATGAATTTTCTCCTGATACACCGAAACCGCAATCTTTAATTTACCGATCACCAAACTTCCCGTGAACTCACCACGCAGTGCGGAAAGTCGAATTTTTCCCCGATCAACTAACACTACTATCTTCCATTTACCGATTCACAAACTTCTCGTGAACCTGCTGCTATCACCTCCGTTAATTGAAACGATTTTAAACCCATTCGCTATTAGTTTTCTCCTGATACACCGAAACCGCAATCTTTAATTTACCGATCACCAAACTTCCCGTGAACTCACCACGCAGTGCGGAAAGTCGAATTTTTCCCCGATCAACTAACACTACTATCTTCCATTTACCGATTCACAAACTTCTCGTGAACCTGCTGCTATCACCTCCGTTAATTGAAACGATTTTAAACCCATTCGCTATTAGTTTTCTCCTGATACACCGAAACCGCAATCTTTAATTTACCGATCACCAAACTTCCCGTGAACTCACCACGCAGTGCAGAAAGTCGAATTTTTCCCCGATCTACTAACACTACTATCTTCCATTTACCGATTCACAAACTTCTCGTGAACCTGCTGCTATCACCTCCGTTAATTGAAACGATTTTAAACCCATTCGCTATTAGTTTTCTCCTGATACACCGAAACCGCAATCTTTAATTTACCGATCACCAAACTTCCCGTGAACTCACCACGCAGTGCAGAAAGTCGAATTTTTCCCCGATCTACTAACACTACCATCTTCCACTTACCGATTCACAAACGTCCCATGAACCTGCTGCTACCACCTCCGTTAATTGAAACGATTTTAAACCCATTCGCTATTAGTTTTCTCCTGATACACCGAAACCGCAATTTTTAATTTACCAATCACCAAACTTCCCGTGAACTCACCACGCAGTGCGGAAAGTCGAATTTTTCCCCGATCAACTAACACTACTATCTTCCATTTACCGATTCACAAACTTCTCGTGAACCTGCTGCTATCACCTCCGTTAATTGAAACGATTTTAAATCCAGTCGCTATGAATTTTCTCCTGATACACCGAAACCGCAATTTTTAATTTACCGATCACCAAACTTCCCGTGAACTCACCACGCAGTGCGGAAAGTCGTATTTTTCCCCGATCTACTAACACTACCATCTTTCACTTACCAATACACAAACTTATCGTGAACCTGCTGCTACCACCTCCGTTAATTGAAACGATTTTAAACCCAGTCGCTATTAAATTTGAAACCGCAATCTTCGATTTACCGATCGCTAAACTTCCCCAAAGTTAATACGTTATGCATCCATTAAATAAACAGTTTATACTTATTTCGCACGTATTTCTCTAAAAAATCGCTGAAATAAAAAATTCAAAAATGCATCGAGTTGCCCCGGTCTCCCCTACATTTGTAGAACGTATAGCTTCTCTCTAACAATAAGCACTTCTCAGCGGAATATTAATATAGAATTCGGTCATGCACACGTAAGCCGAACAGAACCGCAACCTCGACGACGGTGACAATAAAGATGATTCGTCACATACAGCCTCAGCTGTATGAATCACTGTGAGCATCATCTTCTCCGGAATCGACGAAGAACGAATTATCCGTGTAAGGAGATTTTAAATTAGTCCGCGTGCACAGACATGTCCGCGACACACGTGCGCTCGTCGCGGGCATCGCCAAACTGGTCGATCGACCGATCACTAGTTTTTCTCCCATTATACACAAAGATCCTGACGGCAGGATTTCGTTTCTACGACCATCAATTACGCATAGATCGCTCAGTTCTATAAATATGAATGTAATTACGACTTCCAACGAGGGCGCACGATTAAAAATAGCGGAGAGGAGAATGCCTTGAGATTAATTCACAGTTTTCTACTGGTGTTACGGACGGTTTATTTACAATGAGTTATGCACCCGCGTGTAGAAAAGTAAAAAGTGATGTGTACAATCGTCTAAAGGTGTCTTAACGCTAAACCTACCACGGTAATAGTGGTTGGTTCTTTATTTTACCGTTGTTGGAATGATCAAAACGTTTCGATGGAAGATGGTTGTATAAATCTCATGATTCCAGCACGAATAATAAATCATCTACCTTTCACAAGGCGACACGCATCACGTTGCTCGTAGTGCTCGGTCTCCTGCCTCTATTTTGATAGCATGCTCGCCGATCGTCAATAATATCAGTTACTTAAGAAGAATACTGGTGGTCATTTCCATGGGACTGATTCCAGCAGCCACTGCTGCTCCTCGGTTTTTGCACAGTCGGCTATCACAGGACCTCCGTCATCGCTCGCTTGTAAACACATGCCCGAAGGAACGTGTAAAAATGTTTTTGCCTGGACAAACGTTTATTGGTCATTAGTAGACAGCGGATTAAAATAGATGTAATTTAAAACACTAAAGTCCATATCTTGCACCATTGAATTAAAATAAATTAAATATAGATGTCTTTATTGTATTCGAAGAAACCAGTTCTATCCAGCTTCTGTTCCGGCGACTTACTTGCTTGTCGTATTGCCATTTCTGCCGATTGCTGCCGCTGCACGCCATAATTTTAACCTTTGGTGTCTTGTGCTGTGTGTCGTGCTCCGGAGCGTCCAAGCAAACGCTCTCGTCGGTCATCACAACACCGTTTTCGGCCATCACAAACATTTGACTAAGTATCGGCCTAGGAACGCAGTCCTCTAAGATCGCGTAACCGGAGGGTTGCGAGTAAGTGCCCTTCGCAGTCGGTCGCATAACGCATTTCTTTGTTGGGACATGCACGATCTAGAAAAGGTCCCGTTGGTTCTGATTAGAGGTGTACGAGAATTCCGAAATTTTCAAGAACCCGATCCGACATTTTCAACAAGAGCCCTACCCGTCCAAAGAAGCGATCGTCCTTCGGGAAAAAGTGTTCCGGCCACACGTTGTCCAGATACCACTCGAAGCTCTTGCACTGCAACCTCTTGCGCAGAGCCAGCCTGGATCTAACTGGCTGCTTGTCCCTCAATCTGGCTGCCTCTGAAACAGAACAGATCTGTGTAACGCAATCGTCTTTCAAAGAATAAATCACGATTAAGATTCACTGTGGTCCAGTCACCTGGATTGAATTTGAAATAAAATTCTGCCCAATCGTCCATCCAGACCAAAGCCACTCGGGCAAGGTTCCCATACAGAATTTCTCCTACTCCTCCAGGGAATGTGTACGGGGATGATTTTCGAAAAAGGTGTCCTACGTGGGAGCAGGGTGCGATCTCAACGCTGCCTCCGCACTGCCACACCCTGAACGATAATTCCAAATTCTCTCCACCCCAAATTCTCATCTGTTCGTCGTAGCTACCCAGCTCGAAAAAGTAGTCCCTGTTCATGGAGAACAATCCTCCAGCCATTGCCGGAGTTCGAAATGGCTCGACGATGTTCTCGCGTCTCTCTTTCAGCAGTCTACCGTTTAATGTCAGCCAGCGGAAGTGCAAGTCCCAATTGAACGCACCCCAGTGCAGCTCGAAAGACCTAAAACGGTAAGACGAATGTCAAGAATATCAAGAAAATACAACATTTTGCATATCTATAAATCTGTTTTACCGAGTGTAACTAAAGGTATCGTCGTTGATGATGTCGATAACTGGAGACACGACTCTTGTTCTGTTCTTAGCTACAGTTTCAAGCAACGGCTCTAACCATCCTGGAATAGATTAAAATAAATTATTCATCTCTTAAGATCGTTTCTCTGTGACGAAGAATGGTTAACCAATTCTGGTAAAGAAAAGAGCTCACCTACCAACCGTGCATTCGCAATGCGCGTCGAGGAATGTGAGAACTTCACCTACGGCTTCGTTAGCGCCCATAAGTCTCGCATTCACTAAACCTATGCGTTTCCTAGAACGAAGAACTTTAGTGGGCACTTGTAAATTCTTTACGTGTTCGTCTAGAGGAGCCTTCAAAAAATCTAATAGGGACAAATGAAAATAAAAAAAATTTAGTCCTGGCTAATGTTGTGAAAGAAATCAATCAAATCTATGACCACCAATGGCAGATTTTACCTCTGTCGCTGTTGTCGTCGACGAGAATGATCTCCTCTAGCAGATGCCTCGGCGATCTATCGATCACGCTATACACTGTTCTCAAAAGCGTGCTCCATGCCTCGTTATGCAAAACTATGATCACGGAGGTTCTCGGCAAGCCATCCAATTTCGAATACCGAGCGGTGCATCTGCAATTTGTTCAATTAATATGTTATCGACTGCGGCTATGTTACCGACAATTAAATCAACAATGTTACCCCTTTCGTCTGACATCCGGTAGAGTGCGGTTCAACGGTATTCTATCACTGGCCATCAGATTGAATCGATTGATTTGATAGAGCTGTTGCATTTTATAGAAATCCTTCCCTGGAATCAAAACCGGGCTGCCGTTCTTCCCCTCGGAAGGCCGTGGATCGAACATGTTCTTGTTGATGAGATCTAGAAAGTCAAAGACGTCGTAACTATGTGTAAACGCGATCTATTTACAATTTTCGTAAGTATACCTTTCGTAATGTTCGGAGTTTTCAAAGGATCAACGGAGTCGCCGATATAATGACCCACGACCACATGTATCCCTCTGCGATCTACGTAATCCTTCTGATTCTCCAAGAGCCTGAAATTCAGGCGAAATAAAAAGCTGAACGCCGATTTACAACGATTCTTACGACGATTCAAATTTCTATCTAGGTTCCCTGAACTGGCGGCCATCGACCCCGAGAAGGGTTATCATCAATTATCTTGAAGTTAAATGCTTTCTGTCATGTTGGATGCCCTTACAATACACAGATCTACATTTTCAATTGTCCTGATTATTTTACATGCTGCGACCTAGTTGAGAACCTCTGGTCGAATGCAACAGGTGATTACATGAAATTCTGAAGACGAAGACCTCAATTTCCGAAACCGAAGAAGAATGTTTCGGAAGAATCTAAGACTCGTTCTCTTTTTGTAGATCGCTTACCGCATTGTCATGTAGTCGCTGCGATTTTCGAGCTGCCGTGTTTTGCTGAGCCAAACCAGAAATATTCCCGCGAGTAAAGCAGCCGAAAGTACGATCGGCCACGTGCGAAACGGTCTCCTCAATCTTGGCCACATCGTCGATCCCGTCGGAAGAAAACTGTCTTCGGCTTACACTAATTTATTCGAATAGACCGGTTTATCTCATCGCGGAATTATTAGCTGTTATCGTCAACCCCGAACATCCGTTATCACGAGCTTCTCACGACGGGTCATCGTGAGAAAGGACAGAGCTTCGGTGTCCACCTTGGACTGGAAGAAATATTCATAAGCTCCAATTAAATCAATCATAATTTCGTCAATCTTCTCGTAACATCGACGACGTCACGTTCAAAATCATAATTTCTATAACACACACCTTTATACTCGTTCGAAGTATATCCAGGATCTAAGAAACACTTCAAAAGCTCTTGCTTCCTTCTCCGAACGATTCTGAGATCACAAAAATTGTTTTCGTTTTTCTTACATAGTGAACGGAACTATCGACGAGCTTTTGTAATTGCCGGGGACGAGATTAATTAATGAAAAGTCATGACACCACCTGCACCGATTCAACGACTGGAATGAGCTTCAAGGAATTGTTAGGACGCCGTGAATAAGACAGTGCTGTAGCAAGACGACCCGTAACCCGACCCCTTATTAAACGAGAAGACGAGTCGCAAGGTTTCCTCTTCAATTTTTGCATTCTCTACGTGAACCTTGGAAACGAGTTTCGCTAAAATGATGCGTACTATTTCAGTAACAATAACCTCAACTATAATTATGCAAGAGAGAACATCGCTAGAAGTCAATACACATTTCATATTCTTGAGCTCGAGCCCGCTGTTCTACGTGGGTGGTGAAATATGCAGCAGAGTTTGAAAAAATCTAATAGAATGCAATGCGTGGAAACACGCGAACGTTCTATACATGTAATTTTCGCATGATGTAACAATGAAATAACGGTCGGCCTAATAATCAAAACAATGATTACGCAAACGTTGAACCGTAAATGTATTTAGCGTGTTACTCATAAGGCGATATCCGTAGTTTTTATAAGGTTTAGTTGACGTTGTCAAATCGTTGATTGACTCTCGTACATTCAGGGAAATATCGTGGGTACAGTCTGCTCAACATAGAAGACTGTTCTACTCGGATGGTAAAGCGCTATAGAATAATTAATTCGTTCGATGCGTGTTTACTGAGCGGTTGAAAATTAACCTGTAAATTTACGCGATTATATAAGCGGTTGCACTTTTCATTAATCGTCCTGCATAAGCAAGGATGCGTTCGAGAGGAACAGTGGAACAGAGCAGACTGTATTAATGGACCACGGACACCGAAGAGGTCAGCACTATTCCCGACGTACGGTTCGCCACGTTGGAAGAAGTTGACGGGTGGCCACAACTCGTTTGACATTAGGGATTCGTTTGCACAAATTTCGTTGGATTACTGTCGATTCATTGCAACAAGGTGAGAAAGGGTTTCGCGAACGAATAACACGTTCTCCGCTTTGCTCGGAACGAAACCAACAGTGTATACGCGTAACACGTGTTAGGTTTTGATAGTGCTGGGTCGGTGAACCTTCGAATCAAGTACAACACATTTGTGATGCTATCTATTTACTTTCATATAGTTTGTACTGGATCGTAATTATCAATTCAAAGTTCACGTTACAGCATTCGCTTATCGGCGTGCACTTTTATTTCTGGAAAGCGGACGCGTTACATTTAGAAATGCAACACAATGTTGACTCAGACTGATAATGAATTAGAAAAATGCTAATTGTTCGTGTATGGTCATTGCTAAAATAAATGGAAACTATTTGCTATGTAGAATTACCAGAATGAAAGTAAAGGAGTTGCTCGAGACTGTCAACATAGCATGGTCAATGCCAGAAACCAATAGTGTATAAACGTAACACGTGTTAAATTTTGATAGTGCTGGGTCTATTTATGTACATTCATATAGTCTGTACTGGATCGTAATTATCAATTCAAAGTTCACATTACAGTACATGTTTATCGGCGTGCACTTTTTTTATGGAAAGCGGATGCGTCACATTTAGAAATGCTATACAACGTTTACCTGGACTGATAATGAATTAGAGAAATGCTAATAGTTCGTTTTTGTTCTCTACAAAAATTAATGGAAACTATTCACTATGTAGAATTGCCAGAATGAAGGTAAAGGAGTTGCTCAAGACTGTCAACGTAGCATGGTCACCGCCGGCTCAACATCCCATTTTATTGGCTGCTGGAACTGCAGCCCAGCAACTTGACGCAAGTTTCAACACGTCTGCCAGCTTGGATTTGTATTCACTGAACTTGCAGCAACCCGGATACGATTTGGAATTGAGAACCAGTGTTGCGAGTGACCATAGGTTGATAATTATTCTTTTATGTTATTGGACAGCTGTGGAATTGTCACTGCACGTATGAATTTTACAGGTTTCATAAAATAATATGGGGCTCCTATGGAAACAATCCTGCAGGCATAATCGTCGGCGGTTGCGATTACGGAATGATAAAGATTTATTCAGCTGCCAAACTGTTGACCAATGATAATAACTGTTTATTAAGCAGTCCGGATAGACATACAGGCCCAGTCAGAGCTCTGGACTTTAATCCTTTCCAAGCCAATTTACTAGCAACCGGAGCGACTGAAAGTGAGATTTATATTTGGGATATCGTTAATACAGCTACACCGATGACTCCTGGATCTAGGAGTCAGCCACTAGAAGATGTACAACATATCGCGTGGAATAAACAAGTACAACACATACTTGCATCTACATTTTCACAACGATGCGTCATATGGGACTTGAGAAAGAACGAGCCCATCATCAAGCTAACAGATGCAAACTCGAGAGTAATTTCATATATATACGTTTGGAATGTTTAGTTGTCTACAGTGGGTCTAATATTTGTAATTTGATGAATACAGGTACGATGGAAAGTAGTCCAGTGGCATCCAGACGTCGCGACACAATTATGCTTAGCATCAGAGGATGATCAAGCCCCCATAATTGAATTATGGGATTTAAGGTTCGCAACGTCGCCGTTAAAAACACTTCAAAATCACCAACGTGGAGTTTTATCGATCGCGTGGAACCCGCACGATCCAGATTTGCTTTTAAGCTGTGCCAAAGATAATAGAATACTGTGTTGGAATCCTAATTCGGATGCACCAGTAAGTTATGACAGTATACTTGCATTAAAAAGAAAGATTCTTCAATTGATTTCTTTATTTCCACGCAGAACGGTGAAGTGATTTGCGAACTAGCGCAAACAAATCAATGGAATTTCGACGTCTCCTGGTGTCCGAGACATCCAGGACTAGTTGTGGGAACTAGTTTCGATGGACACGCTGCAGTTTACTCCTTATTGGGTGGACAACAACAGATGTCCACCGAAACGTCTAACAAAATAGTTGATTCCTTCCCCGGAATGGATCCTTTTACACAACCTCCTCCTGCGATGCAATCGGAACCAGCGGTCATATTGACAAAGGCTCCTAAATGGTTGAAGAGACCATTCGGAGCTTCTTTCGGTGTAAGCACATTTTCTTTGTTGTATCAAGTAATACATACTGGGAGAGTCACTTAACGTAACACTGTTTCTTTATATTTCATTTTGGGTACAGCTAAGTGATTCACCCTGTATTTTATACATTGCATTGTTCCAACTATCAAATCAGCTCTAGATAAAAATAAAACAATGTTTCAGTTTGGTGGTAAATTGACGATATTCGAGAATCAACCCGCAGATGCCAATATGCCCGGGAGCGCAAGTAGGAAAGTTATTTTGTCACAAGTGATCACGCAACCGGAACTAATACAACGCTCGAACGAATTGGAGGAGGTACTCAAAACTGAACAATACAATGAATACTGTAAAGGAAAGGCTGAGAAAACGACTGATGTACATAGAAAGAAGATATGGAACTGTGTGGCCGCATACTTCGGTGAAAATGTGACGAAAGAGATATTGGAATTATTGGGATACAATGTGGAAATGATGAACAATAAATTGAATGAACTTGTACCTCAAGAGGATATCAACAGTATCACAGAAGGTGTTGACAATCTCAATAATGTACGTTCTATTTGAATAGTTAGATGAAAAATTATTTGTTCTGCATAGTGAAATGTAATTTCTTCAGGTACTTAACGGGAACATTATGGATGGAAGTGCAGCGTTCGATGCAATTGCACAAGAACAAAGCAAAAAACCTCCTACGGTTTCTCCGATAGATAACATTAAACTAAACGTGTCCGATGGTAATGTTGCATTGTAAACTGATGCATATGTTGATTTTGCAATACGATTCTTTAATAAATGTTATCTCTATTTAATACATTGCAGATGAGGATGGGCTTATTACTCAAGCGATCCTATTGGGAAACATTGAGGCTGCGGTGTCTTTGTGCTTTGCCAATAAGAGGTACGCGGACGCGGTGATTCTTTCGATGGCTGCTGGACCTGACTTACTGGCACGCACCCAGTACAGGTACTTCTCAGAACATACCGGAGCCGTGAATTCCCTTATTAGTTCGTTGGTCAGCGAAAACTGGGCTGACATTGTTCAGAACAGTGATATAAACTGCTGGAAAGAGGTACTGATTGGAATATTCACCCACTCGAATCCGCAGGAACGATCTACGCTATGTGGTGGGTACAGAATTATTGTTTATGGAATCCCATCAAAATTATTAAGAGAAGAAACAATTTCTCTTGGAATTAGTGTAGTAAATTTTTATGTTGCATAAAAATATTCTAATACAAAAACATTCTCGCAGATATGCTCGGCGATCGTCTAACATCATCGGATGATCCAACTTTGAAGGAGCAAGCTCAAATTTGCTACATTTGTTCCGGCAATCTGAACAAGATGGTAGAATCCTCGAACGTCGACATTCAGGAGGTAGTGGAGTTGGTAATGATAATGCAGAAAGCGTTGGAGTTGCAAGGTAGCAGAGACACGCGGATAGAGGGGAAGATCGCCAGCGTTTTGTCGCAGTACGCGGAGATGTTAGCGTCCGAGGGTGATCTGGAAGCCGCGTTGAACTATCTTGGGAACAGTGAAGACGAGAGAGTCGTGATGTTGAAGAACAGATTGTGCAGAGCGTTAGGATATATCCAAGACTTGAGGAGTAGACCGAAAACGGCGAAAATGCCATTACAAGCGAGACCATTCGAGAACGTTCCACCCACGAAACAACCATTCCCATCAACCACGAACCAATTCAATACTCGGCAGCAACAACCTCTCGGATTTCCTTCCACCAATCCTCTGCAACCACATATGCAATCACAGATGCAATACGATCAGTACACAACTCACTCTTACGGTACTGCTCCCGTGTCTCAACCTCCTCCTCCGCCACCTCCAACCGGATCAAGCGGTGTCGGGTCACGGCCGTCGAGTGTAGGACCTCAAGCGAGGTCGAAATATTTGATAGACCCTTCGGTGAAGTCTACTCCAAATTATGGTCAGACCGGTTTCCCTCAGCAAACGTACAGTAATCAGCAAATGCCTCCACTGTCAAATTACCCTGCACAAAATGTGTACCAGCCGCAAATCTCCATGACTTCGAATCCATACCCTGGACAGAACTTTACAGCTGGTCCGAAGGAACCGGAACCATTCAAACCTGTCCAGCCTAGCATGATGACGCCGATGCAACAACCGACGCAATCGCAAATGTATGACCCGATTAGGACACAGCCTATCCCACAACTTCAGGCTTACGGGAATGAAAACGCGTATCAGGCGTTGCCTCAACCAGCCGGATGGAACGATCCACCTGTAGCCAAAAGCAGAATGCAGGTGAGACTGCCCAAACATTTATGGATACACGTCCGGTTGGCGTGATTAAATATCTTGTACTGATGTTATGTATATATATGCATATATAAATTCAAAAAACACAGCCAGTACTGGCATTGTACCACAAAAATGAAATGTCTGCGGAACATGCTGGTACGAGGAAGTGGAAAGCTAAACATTCGAAGAATGTGACTGTGAAGGTAGAGAACTGTCAGAGAATTGAGTGTCGTTTCCACTGTTTCGTAATTATTATTGCCATTATTTTTGTAGTTTTACTGTATCTACACCAGAGTTTGGCATTATTCGAATAACGAATGAAATATTATTCGTTATTCCTTCATTCGTGAATTAGAAGATAACGAATGAACCGATCTATTTGTTGTTCAAAATAATTTTGCCCAACTCTGATCTATGTCCTCCATGTTACTCGAGGAAATGCAGTCTAGTTGCATATAACAGTTTCATTTTCGTGTGATATTGAACGTACTAATACCGTGAAACGCGCAAACACGTTTCGAGCTGCTTCGTAAAAGAAATTGTTGTGCGAGAATCATTGTGTAACATTGTACCGTGTGTACAACTCGCTAATTTGATTACTATGATGAACTAATACATGCAAATCGTAGGATGTTGCTACAATGATATAATCATTTGCAGTTGAAACCAGAGTATCAACCACAGAATCCCATTCTGCATCCAATGAGAAGTGCTCCATCGCAACCAGAACCGAATGTTAGTAACGTTGTTTATGCAAGGTGATTTGGCTAATTCAGCAACTGCATTTCTTTCTTAGATTTTGCCTCAAGAAATGTTCCATCCGGATGTTCAGGCACCTTATAATCCGCAACAGTATAATCAGAACGTTCCAAACATGAATGCTCAGTATGCTAGACCAGTGGAGCCGCTGCAACCTGCAACAATCGCGAAAGCACCGGAGCCAGAAAAACCGAAAGCACCAATTCCAGAGCAGCATGTACATTTAAAAACAGTATTCGATGAACTGAAGAATCAGTGTTACGAGAATGCTAAAAACCCGGTAAGACGAAACATTGTTCACGCGTACGCGTAAAATTCTGCACCGACTTACGCGTATTATATTTTTTGTCTCAGCAAATCAAAAGGAAGATAGAAGACGTGTCCAGGAAGCTGGAAGGTTTATACGATTGTCTTAGGGAAAATAAAGTACGTATTTTATTTCGAGGTATATCGTGAAACTGTTCATTTTAATTGTATATTTTTATACGCACGTGTGTTGCAGCTCTCCCAGAACACCTTGCAAGCGCTGCATCAAATATCGCAGATGATACAAAATGGGAACTACACCGGCGGTTTAGAATTGCACACGCAACTGGTTTCCGGTACCGATTTCAGTCAAATATCCTCCTTCATGCCCGGTATTAAAGTATTACTTCTAAGTGCCCTTCAATTGAACGTCTACATCAGATAAAACGTAACACGAAGAACATAAACAGGCGGATACTTTGATTGATTTTTATAATTTGCAATTTTATAATTCTCACCCAAACGAGATGTCTATGTTGCATTCACTTACCATAAACGTAACGTCGCAATATACAGTAGCCACGACTACTCGAGAACGAAACTTCGCTGCTTAATTGTATCATAAAAATCATAGAATTTATATCGGAAACATATGGCTTGCGGAAATTCGATGAGCATGCATTACTAATCCTATACAAGGAGGGTGTATAATACGTAGAACGAAGTATTAAAGTCAAGAACATCTACAACGTTCCCATAAAGATTGTTAATCAAATTCATCCTTTTAATTACTGTGTATATAATATTAAAGTTGGCTTTGAAAAGAGATCACGTGTATATTTTGAAATAAAAAATTATATAATTTTATTCAAAATTTATTGAAAATAGGGCTGACATTACGGAACGATCAGACTGTGTAGAATGGCGGCTTTTTCGTTGAGAATAAACTTTTGTAACAGTTCGTCTAGAGGATCGATACCGTCGCGGGCTGCTTGACGCCTCATCGCTTGCTTCACTTCTTCGCGTACTCCTTTGTCAGCTCCGCGAGTAGTAATGCGTCGATCTGTAATATTTGAAGAAAGCTGTAACCAGAGCAAGCGAAAATTTGTGACGAACTAATTCTACGAAGTATACTTTGTACTACTCCGGATCCGGTTGCGATGTCCAACGAGACACCGCCGCCGTGTTCAGTCCACAGATACGTTAATTCTTCTAAAATATCAACGCAAATGATGTAAGCTTGGAACAGCGGATAAGCGAAGGCTCCACGATTGACAATTCGTTCTGTAACTGTGGTTAAATTGCTAGCCTCCTGTGGCCAGTCGATTTGCATTAACACCAACGCGTGTCCTATTGCCAAGTCTCCGACTCCACCACCCAAAGAGAAATTTTCCTATCGGGAAATATTCACGATGAATTTAATGGAAACATTCGAGGAAAATTGATCACTCAATTTTCCAGTTACCTTTATCGCTGAAAGCAACAGTCTGCAGCAATACTGAATTATAGGAAAGCGTGCCATCGTTAAATAGTGCAAATGCCTCGCACAAGGAACCGTTAAATTGTGCGACACTTTGCCAGAGACAGAAGGCAGTGCGCTAACTACTAAAACTATATACTCCAACATTCCCTTGAACAAATATTTCATACTTAGGAATACTAGCGAACAAATACAAGTTAAGGCGAAATAATATGGAAGTGTATTAATACCTTATAATCTTTTAAGAAAAAACATGTATTTGCTAAACGAAGATGAGCAGATAAACTACCTGCTTCTTGTGATAATCTTGCCAGTACTTCGTGATGCAACCCTTTGTACATAGCTAAATCTGTTAGAAACGTGTTCAGCCAAGTATCTAACCGAAGTTGCTGATTCAATTTTCCTATCTCCCTTTGCAAGTAATCGCTACTGTGCAATAAGTCCCATAATTTTACGGCTAATGCCAGACCATTGCCGTTGTAATCACCGTCGCTAGTTAACGCAATTCCTCCATTATCATCCCTTTTGCGTTTTTTTAATTTCGGTTCTATTCGTAAATTCAATATAATTTAGGTCAAAGAATAATTTAGTTGAAGATTATGAAAGACTATTAGAAATACAATGTCTCACCAGCAGGTGAATGAACACATTCCCCGAACGCTTCTACTAAACAGTACACGGTCTCGTCGTTCGCAATGAGCGAGTTGTGTTCATTTAATATTCTTAATAGTACGACCGCAGAGCACATTAACAACTGCCTAACTATCAGCTCCTCGCATAAATTCGCTGCATGCAAGGCCGCGTATTGCTGCAATCTTTCGCAGTAAGTGTCTCTGTTCCAGGGCATGGAAAACAAGCTTCCCAATTCCCAGCCCAGTTTCTTCCCAATTAGTTCTACAACTTGAAACAGTCTGTCCCATGGATTTTGAATCTGGTTATCTTGAGGCTGTTGTATGTATGCTAAATAAAATTCAACAGCTTTGCAAAGCAGCCTTAGGCAAAGCCTTGGATTCAGTTCTACAGGTGCAGTGCCGAGAAGGGGCAATGCGTCGCAAGCTAACAGTCTCCTGAACCCATTCACTGCGCGTCCTGGATGACTGTGTTTCTCTGCGGTGAGAAGGGTTTCTACCAAACGTGGCTGAAAACAGAACAAGGTGAGGCTGAAGGTGCACTGGCAAGTAACTTGCGACATTTTCTTGCAAGAGCAACTTGCAGAACCTCTTGCTTGCACATATTACAAATATATTGTTTTGCTCTTTGCGAGCAATTGTCGCAAGCGAGTTCAAATTGCTGGCAGCTATCTCAGAGAAGACAACTGAAACTACTTACTCCATGACTGGCTATAGTTTGTGGGAATCTACGCAATAACAGAAGTAATAATTTACAATGTTCCATTGTATCTTCGCTGTGGTCAGCAGTCATAACGAGCAGCCTGTGCTGAAGTTCTTGAGGTACATGTTGGAACATCTGACATAGGAATTCTGCCTCTGGATCGCATTGTTCCAAACGAAGGCAGGCTGTGACTGTTTCGATCTCCTTCCATATATCTCTGTCATCTGGAAAATTCTGAAATCTGTGCATACATTTACACAATTGTTTAAATATATGGAAGAACTTTCATACAGCTTTGTAAATTGTTGAATTGTTCGAATACTCACATTTCGCTAAAACATTTCGCCGCTTCTTTCACATTTTTCGACAGTTTCTCTACCCGATATGCTTCGAACTGATGAATAAATATGAAATTTTCAGTTAGCGTTCAATTACGCATAATGTTTACAGAGGTGACAGATTAACATCTCTTCTAACCTGAACTTTTGCACTATGAGGAAATAAGGATTTTGCTGTGATTAACCATGTTTTGGCGGCGTAAATGTCAACTGGCAGTGCATCTTTCGCACGCATAATTAAATAATCCTCCTTCGATAATTGATTATTATCCGCAGTTGATGTTTTCTCCAACATCTTTACGAGAGATTGTTTTCTCGCAGTCTCTCCATAAATTGAATAGAACAGTCAGCTAGCGGACTGCACAAGACTGGAGCACTGAAATTGTGAAATATAACAAAGCTTTATTTATTAATGTGCAATGCTCGAGTGTTTGAATTGTTATCTCCGACAGTCGAGTATTAATATAAGAATTAAAGAACATGATTCGTTTGATTGTTTCTGGTAAAAATTAAAGGCTACAGAATGTTTACCGGTTTGCCTCTCCGGTGATGTATTTCCATTTCTAACATGTATTTTTCAACGAAAAAATTTGTACGTAGTCCTTGAACATAAGGAACGTTATTCTAAAAGTTTCAGGAAGTAACGCTTCGCAGTTTCATTAAGAAAAATTGCCAAAGTATGCGTATAAATGAAATTGCGCAAATTTGGGCAACAATCATTTGTTTTGTTCAAGTCTCCATACAGCGCCATTTCATGGAGCGACAAAACGCTCAAACTCTTTGATAAATTTTTGTGATAGCTTTACGAAGACTGCATTTCTATGCACCAGTGGCGAAACATTGTTTACATTGTGCAAGATTTCTCGCGCATGCGCCCAAATAAAATTGGTTACCTTGATCACCCCGTAACATTTTTAAAAATTGTTATGATTTGATTGTGTAAAATAAATGTATAACATGTGTATTTGTGTATATTTTGAAACTCTTAGGACACGTCCTGGAGTCTTTTTGTCTGGAACAGATTGTTTCGGTACATTTTCGCCAATATAACTGCCTCAGGGCTCTGCTACCTCATCATCGTAATATAGATACGTTACTGTTTTGGACGTGCATCGCGCATGCACCAGAAATCTTGCACAATATCTCTCTACTGTCTCTACTGCATCCATTACTGTCATGATTTCGACATCACTGATTACTGCTGAGTGCTGATTACTGACGCCTACACAATACACGGTCACAGATGCATTTGGATGCACTTCTAAATGTAGGCAAAATTCAATAGCCCAGTGTAAAGAGTGTATTTCAAATATTACAGACACTAACCGAATGCATGTGTTATATGTATAAGAAAAGTTATTCAAAGTGTTGACTTTTATGACATATCGAAACATCATCGAAATTGGAGAGGAAATAGCAGTTCTACGGTTCATTTCAGGGATAATTTTCATTTTATTTATGTAATAAACGAACATCCTATTATGTATTGTTTACTAACAAACAATTTCCGTAAAATCCTCGGTAGTATAGTGGTCAGTATCCCAGTATCCCTTGAACCTCCGTCGGGGTAAGACGTGTCAAGGGACCGAGCGACCCACGACCCAGGTAGTCGAAAAAATCTTGACGGCAGAAAAAGTGCGAAAGAAAAGTGACGATATCGGACAAGCAAATTGACACTATAGTGCAGTGCTTGTGAAAAATTGAGGTGCAAACGCAAACATAAAACCAACAAGTGCTAGTTTAGTAAACTAAAAACATAAGAAGTGATCGCGGATCAGAACAATTGAGTGCGAGAACGCGGATCCACGAGGGGCACATGCCCCCGTAAATCCAAAAGTTAATTTCATCGACCCAGTGAAGGATGAAAATCAACCCGCAACTACATCAACCAACCCAACGACAAAAGACAGTGCAAACATCACAAATTCGTTAAAAAAACTAATAAAATGTAATATATCGGCCATCGACAACATAAACGATGACCCGCAAACAGCACAGACCCTCAAACAATTGCTAAAAAACAACAAAAGCACAAAAAGGATAAACCCTACACCAAATATTGCGAAAAGAGACATTAAGACAATAAGCACACAAATTACCACAGAAATGGGAAAAACAAAGAAAACGCCGACCGCCACGCAGTCGCCTAAGAAAGACAAAAGCAACGCGGATAAAGAGGAACAGGAGGACAAGTACATAAAGATGATCGAAAAACTACAGGAAACGATCGAAAGACTCTCGCAACAACTCGAGGAAGAACGCCGGAAAAATTCCAATTCCAAAGAATACAAGGGAGCCTTCAGCGACAGAAACCGTTACGCTGCACTAGAGATAGACGACACCTTCCCCTCTCTACCCGAGACGGCCACCCAACACAAACAAAAGAATACAACCATCGCAGGCAGAAAAAGGCCCAGCCCAAACGAGGACACCCCAAACGCAGCAAAGAAGATGGAAACAGCACAACCCACCACCATAACAAGACACAACCAAACGGGAAATCCCCAGGTACCAGCTCAACAAAGGACAACACCGAGCGAGACATCAACAGACAACGCTAAGCCACCCCCTATTACAATCGTTGGCCAAGCCGCCAAAACAGTAATAGATAAAATAAAAAACGCAGGTATCACAGACAATTTCACATTAAAAAATATCGGCAATAATAAACATATTTTACATACGCACAACCTAATAGATCATAAGAAAATTTGCATCTTTCTAAAAAGTAACGATTATAAATTTTTCACATATACACCAAAGTGCGAAAAATATAAAACAGTCCTACTTAAAAACCTAGACGGCGACTTCGAGACAGAAGAAATATTAGAAAACTTAAAAAACCAAAAAGTAGACGGACTGAATTTCGTAGGAATTAATAAATTCAAAACGCGCAACTCAATTAAAATCAATAAAAATTTACCGATATTCCTAGTCAAACTATCGCCAGACAGCAAAATCGACAACCTAAAGAATATTAAAATAGTATTGCACTCGGTAATCACCTGGGAAAAACTAAATAAAGCAAATCAAGTACAATGCAGAAGATGCCAAAGAATAGGACACGCCGCGGTTAACTGTAACTTAGATTACAGATGCGTAAAGTGTGCCGAAAAACACAACCCGGGCGAATGTAAACTCCCCCCGCTAGACGATAAAAACAGAACCGAAAGCATAGACAAGCCTTTTTGCGTAAATTGCAACGAATTTGGGCACCCAGCTTCATACAGAGGCTGCCCAAAACTCCTTGAGATAAAACAAAAAATAGACGCAAGAAAAGAAAAAATTCAAATAGAAAAAGACAGGAAACAAAACATTAAATCAAATTTCGTAAAAGAAGGAATCTCATTCAGCTCGGTCCTATCAAACGCTTCCACAAAAAAACCAACTCCGTCAACTCACACAGACCATACATATACACATACACATACACCCCCCAACCAGCAGATAGAACAAATCTCACAAACCACACTAATACAGCAAATCAAACAAATTATAGAAGACACAGTAAACGCACAAACTTCTCGCCTTTTAACACAAATACAAGCCAATAGCGATAGAATCAACACAATAGTAGACATTTTTGGAATAGAACTATAAATGGCTACAAACATTGGACAAAATAACACTACTAGGCTAATACCCCATAACTCTCTAAAAATAATGGAAATAAATGTTAACTCCCTAATAACGAACGAACGTAGAGCGTCTCTCACGGATTTTATTAGAAAGCACGACCCAGACGCAGTTCTCCTCTGTGAAACAAAATTAAATTATAGACACCGCATTAGCTTCAAAAACTATACTTTCCTAAGAAACGACAGAGCAAACGCCAAACAGGCTGGGGGAACAGGAATTTTAATAAAAAATAATTTGAAATTCAAGCGCATCCAACTAGGCTGTCTCGAATCCACAACCCTAGAAACGACTATATTACAACTAAAAATACAACAAAATAATTTATTTCTAATAGCAGCATACGCCACCAGTAGTTGCAAGAAAGAGTTCATGGCTGAGCTGAAACTCATTTTCGACAAACTAAACTTACAAAAAACAAATAACTACTTTCTAATAGCCGGCGACCTAAACGCCAAACACGCAGACTGGCACAATCCCATAAACAACAAAAGAGGAACCGCATTAAAAAATTGGCTTCAGCAAAATCAAATACAATACAAAATCACACTACTAAATACAGCAGTCCCATCTTTCCCAACAAGTAATGCCTTCATTGATATCTGCTTAACAGACAGTAGAATCAAATTTCACAACCTCCCAACCCCCGGAAGATTAAAATCACTCAAATACGACAGCGACCATAGAGCAGTAGAAATGATAATCTCACTGGACACCGACACACCCATGGAAATTGACGTACCAAACCCAATCATTAAATACAATTTCAACAAGGCCGACTGGCACGAATTCAAAACTTGCTTAACGGAAATAGACGACACAGACATACCAAACACAAGAAACCTAACAATCGATGAAATAGACAACTACATAGAGAAACTAAACGAAAATATCAACACCGCTATAGACCGTACAATACCCCGCTCCACAAACGATTACAACTCTACAGACAGATACATTAACCGAACTATAAAGAACCTCAGAAAACTAAAAAGCACACTAATAACAAAACTAAACAGATTAACGTCAATTAACAACTACACCCCCGCAAACGACTCACAAATAACTCTATTCAAACATGCACTAAAAATAGTAAGATACAAAATCAAGAAGGCCTTCCATAACTCAGTAAGCAACTACTGGAAAAACAGAATAACGAACATCGCACTACACAAACCAAAAGAACTGTTCCCGGAAATAAATACAATCTTTCGTCCAAAAGAACTAGACACCATCGACACACTAAAAATCCATAGCACTAATACTGACATCATCACGAACGCTGACGTAGACAAAGACAATATACAGACCGACGATGACGGAAACGTACAAATCACAGATATAAACGACAAACTAAATGTCCTAGGCGTACACTTCGAAAAAGCGCACATACAAAACAATCACATGGGAAAACCGCAACTATCGAACATAATCCTACAGAAAGTACAGACAATTAAATCCGAAATAGACGAAGACAGACTTAACGACAGAACAGTATGCACCTTCTCCGACACGAACAAAGCCGAAAACCCAAACTCCGACACAATACCACCAAACTTCTTCACCTCATACATCGATCTACTTTACACACTAAAAACCCTAAATAGCAAAAAATCCTCCAGTTTCGACAACATCCCCAACATCGTACTAAAACACCTACCACCTCTATACATCTATAACTACAGCGTAATCTTCAATAACTGCCTAAACAGATCGTATTTCCCGACAGCCTGGAAAACGGCTAAATTAATAGCCATTAAAAAGAAAGGGAAGGACAGCAGTAACCCGGCCAGTTACCGGCCAATTAGCCTTCTGCCAAACATCAGCAAATTATTCGAGGTCGCCATAAACAAATCAATAGACGCTTTTAGCACAAACAATAGCTTAATACCAGAAACCCAATTTGGCTTTAGATTCAAACATTCAACAATTCACGCAATCACAAAGTTCACCTCAGACATATGTTGGGCCAGAAATGCCGGTGACTGTGTCGGGGCAATTTTTATAGACTTAGAAAAAGCCTTCGATACCGTCTGGTTGGATGGGCTTTTTTTCAAATTACTAAAAAAGAATTTTCCAATGCACCTTATCAAAATGATATGGGATATGGTGCATGACAAAAAATTCTACGTCACGGAAGGTAGTAATACCTCCTCCAAATTATTCAACATTAAAAACGGTTTGCAGCAAGGAACCGTTAATTCCCCCATCCTCTTCAATCTATACATGAGTGACCTGTTAAAAATGTACGGCCTAAATAACGACAACGACAAAGGTGCCATAGCATACGCAGACGACCTTCTAATATATATTAACGACGATAAACCTTCAAAACTAAATATAAAACTACAGGACATATTCAACAAAATCCAAGACTATTTTAACACATGGAAATTGAAAATAAACATAAACAAATGCGAAACAATATTATTCCGACCATATATCTCAAACATCTCAAACGCAAACAGTGACGTACGGACGCACGCCAAACATTTTCAATTACACGACAGTAACGACAGAAACATTAAAATCCCACACAAACAAGTTGTCCGTTATTTAGGCGTACATCTAGACTTTAGGCTGAATTTCAACGACCACGTTAACATACAAATCAGCAAAGCGCAAAAGGCATTCGCAGCAAATAAACGCTTGTTTTATTCCAAAGAGCTCAACCCCAAAGTAAAAATCCTCTGCTATAAACTCCTGATAAGACCCATCATCACATATGGCATTCCTATCTGGTACAACATCAGCGCTAGTACCATGGAAAAAATACGTATGCTCGAACGAAAATGCCTCAGAGCCTGTCTCAATGCATATAGGTCCCCAGAGTCAAATTACAAAAAAAGAATAAGCAACCACAAGCTATTAGACAAAGCAGAAATTATCCGCATAGATATATTTATGCTAAAATTAATTAGAAACCATTGGGCAAATATCCGAAACATAGAAAATAATAATCTTATATATAGTTCCATTTACCCCAACCCAGAATACTTCGAAAAAGCCAGACAAACCGGATATACACCTCCAGAATCCTTCATTTATCTCGACAACACAGGACTCATACAGAACGCTAACAACCAACCATTACTCTACCACTACAACAGGAAAAACTATAACAAGAAAATTACGTACAACAGCGACATAAGAATAGACGACCCAGAAATGAGATTCACATATAAACTTACGGAATATGATTTAAAAGACAAGCATAGGGACGACACAGAAAAATACTGGTGGCTAAACAATTAATCGCGAGTTAATACTATATGTTATATACAAAAACTATGTGGGCGTGTAAATATGTATATAGATTACTCTCATAAATTAGATTAAGATACGCAATTGACCTAACGAAACCAAAGCTACCAAATCATTTTAGATATAGAAATATTAGAATTAAGTAAGCAAGTCACTCCTCGATAGTATAGCGGTCAGTATCCCCGCCTGTCACGCGGGAGACCGGGGTTCGACTCCCCGTCGGGGAGAATTTTAATTTTAATTTTAATTTTAATTTTAATTTAAACTTTTAATCTTTAATTATTAATTTTAAGTTTTAATTTTAATTTTAATTCTAATTGTAACTTTATTATTATTCTATTTTATTTCCAATT
This sequence comes from Lasioglossum morio, assembly GCA_916610235.2. NCBI lineage: Eukaryota > Metazoa > Arthropoda > Insecta > Hymenoptera > Halictidae > Lasioglossum > Lasioglossum morio. The sequence continues at coordinate 5,203,305 of OU744323.1, forward strand.
TTTTCTCCGTTATTTCTCTTTTTACAGATATAAAAATATAATTATTTATTCTTTTTTGCTCTCCCCCTCCCCCTGCGATTGACAAAGTATAGGTCCTCGCCTTCCCTATACTCAACAAAAATAATTTTGTTCCTTTTTTTTTTTACCTTTTTTTTAGTAGTAAGATATTTTAGCAATAAGTGCAATACCTAAGCGAACGGCCAGATTACGCGTACTCGACTTTCGAGTCTTTAATCTTAAGTTCATTATAAGTCTTTCTCCTTTTATACGTTTAAGGAAGTATTTGTTTCTTTTTTGTTAAGTTTGTAGTTTGTAGTTTATGTAAATATTTGTTATTTTTTTTTGGGCGAATAAACGTATGTTCTAAAAAAAAAAAAAAAAAAAAAGTGGTCAGTATCCCCGCCTGTCACGCGGGAGACCGGGGTTCGATTCCCCGCCGGGGAGGATTTATTTTTGCTAAATTACATGGAAATCTTGAATAAATATTCGCGTAGTATTTCTAAATTTATTATATACGTTTTATCTTATCAGTATAACATCCAAAAAGATAAATTGTCACATTTAAATCGAGTGTGTGAGGTTATATTTCGGCTGAATAAATTTTACACTGAAAGATAAACGAATTAGGATGTATATAAAGAGATACATTCTCGTCAATAATGATTTTAAGAATAGAATTATTCACTAACATTTCAGCAATGCTCTCTTCTATTTTTTGAACGTTGTTTTCACGTGATTAATATTTTTACAAGCCTCGATTGCAACATATGTAAAATGTGTGTATTTTCAAATATTTGCAGATGGCTCTGTAATCGCAACACAATTTCATGAGACCTGTCAGTATTATTGTTGTGTTTCTACATCCAAAATAAAATTGAATAAACTAAATTTGTAAAAGCAATTTTATTGAAAGCACGTGGAAACTTAAAGCAAGATGAACGCACCTCCTACCTTCGAATCATTTCTTCTATACGAAGGAGAGAAAAAGTGAGTGTTATAAATTGGTTAACCTATCATTCACGAAATTTCGAGATATTTGGAATATGACTTTTGTTTAATGTTAATTTAGAATAATCAAAGAACAGGATACTAAAGTTACCAATGCGGCAATTTTCACGGTTAACAAGGAAGACCATACGCTTGGAAATATGATCCGCAAGTATGTTCGCTTTATGTACTTAATTAGTATGCACATTAATAAATATAGATATTAATAATGATATGTTATTCAATAGTCAACTATTAAAGGATCCCCAGGTAATGTTCACTGGATACAAAGTTCCACATCCGTTGGAACACAAATTTGTGATCAGGATACAAACAACGTCTGATTACACACCACACGATGCTTTCATGCATGCAATTACGGATTTAATTGCTGAACTTTCGTTGTTCGAAGAGCGTTTTAAAGTAAGGATCAATTACTATATTATTCTAAAATTTCTATCTATAAATTACAGTACATAATTAAACATTTCTTTTAGGAAGCTGTAAAAGAGAAGAAAGAGGGCCTGGATTGAGCTGTAGTTTTGCTACTTATAGTTACTAAGCTCTGTTGTGTGTATAAATTATAAATAAATAACCTTATACAATTTATTTTTAAAACAACTGGTCTTAAATGAATTGAATGCGGATGAGATTTGTATGTACAAACGATTAAATAAAAAATCAAATTGAACAAAAATGGTATATTCATTCAAAGCAATAAGAAATGTACTACAGAAAAGAAAATTATGATAATGTTAGATGGATTCATTGTTCAATGCTATTTAACATTATAAAAAATATAATCAGTCTATTACAATTTTATTTCTCTTAGCTACAAGCATTTTTAATTCATCGAAATGTACATTAGAAGATGGGACTATGTCACTGAACATTATCAACTGTTAAGGCTCAAAGTGGAAAGGCAAGAGAATGGACGAGTCTTGATAGTACAATTTTACTGAACAATTTTTGTAGAATCGTTCGTACCGACAAAAAAGCGTTACAAACAAAACAGGAAGCATTCACTATTACTATTACACTGATTGGATACAAGTTTCCAAAGACAGAATGTGAAACATTTTAGTCTAAACGCTAACGTCTCGAGCGAAGGAACTATCACTGAATGCGTCGCGTTTCGAACGCTCAATAAATATTAAATAGATGTACAGATCGATATAAATATTATGTACATAATTACATTTGACTTTTTCGAGTCGATTATGCGATTAACATATTATTCCATTATGCACGCTTCAACGAAAATATGCATTCTTAAAAATTTATCTATAATTTGTCTAAGAGTGTACCCTAATGAACTCAATTATGGTCTATAATTGAACCTCATCGCTTTGTACTTTTACAATTATACGAAAGTGAATGGAACATAAAACAAGTCGGACGAGAAAACATTTTTGCGAGCATACATATAGAGGCGTTAGAAAGAGAACACCTGACTAAAAACTAGGCTAAAATATATGGAAATTGTACTCGTGAGATGGAAGTTCCGTGTTATGCACTTTTTCATTGTACTTTAACACTACCAGCAGCCTTGGAGATTCCATACAATCGAGGTCGTTTATTTAACGAAATAAAAATTGAAAAGTTAAGATGTATGATAGAGAAAGTACTCTTTCAATCTTCTTACATTTTATAGATCCTAACTATTTTATTGGACAGATAATCCCGTCTCCCATTTCTAAAATATGTGGCACTGAAAGTGTTAATTTACAAAAAAATAATAATCAGATATCCTTTTTCTTGTGGCTTGCCCTATAATAATCAAAACTGCATATAAACTTAACACAGGGTAGCACAGGTGTCGGTCGAGTCATTGGTGTGTCTGAGTGGTAATATCCTATGCGGGAAGACATACAAACAACGGTAGCGTTTAAATTGTTTTATACAAAAATATACTCTGTAAAATTTCAACAGGTTTTTCTCTCGTGTCTAGGATTTCGTTTTGTCAAGCGGTAAAACGAGTGTACGAACAATAACACGCTGTTAAAACGTCTCGGCATCATCGCAATCACGAGTATCGTGTCCAAACACTGTAAAACAATGAATATGATAATATGAGTGGCAGTGGACAAAGATAAGAAACTGTTGTTAGGTTGGTTAGTTTAAGAAAAAATAATTGTACCTTGAAAACAATTTAATATGAGTAGAAAATAATAGATAGAGTTGGGGTAGATTAGGAGACAGAAGTAGTTGTTAGTTAAACGTGTAAAAGAGTTTTGGAGGTCGTAGAATTCTTTTCGTAGGAAATCTCAAACGCTTCAAATTTCTTCTTTGGGGAGAAAATATGTGGTAAACGGATGCAACAAGAAATGCAATTTTTATAATTTTCAACAGCGAAGTCTTACTTTCACAATTTTCGCAGTACGGTCTCTCCACCGAGACTTTCTTCTGAAACTTCGTCACTTTCTCTGTCTCCAGAAAGTCTTGAGCTTGACGTGGGCAATCTTCTGTTTCATGTAGATCGAACTGATCGCAAATATCACAGAACATGCGTGGCACTGCCATGCGTTTCTCTAATGTGCTTCTAAAATAAAAAAATGATTAATATATGTTTAACGAATCAATACAGTTCAAATTCGATGACTAAATAATCAAGTGCTACGAACTTGGTGTAGTCGTCAGCTTCGTTAGCAGGTACTCCCATTTCGAGAACCTCAACTTTACATTTTAAGACTTCGTTTTTGTGTTGCATATCTACTATGACAGAATTCAAGAAGTTTATTTGGCCTTTCGAAGTCTCATTTTCCTCTTTCAATTTCAAAATATCAATGTCCTGGTCGACTGGAAGACAGTAATACACAATAAAATAATAAAATAATTATAAAGAAATCACAGTTTGATTAGTAATCAAGTTTTTACCTATATGTTGTTTCATATCCCCGCCACCTACCTAAAATATGAAATTTGGTATGTTAGAAATGATTAAAACGCTAGTGTCATCGTCAAAACTCACATCACAATTGTTCTTCATATTCTCCTGACTCAGTTTCAATTGGTTCGTTGCTTCCGTCCACCAGGCAGTAATTTGTTTATTTTCCCGTTCCCTAAAAGAATCGCAAATCTATGTTAAACATTATTCCTTCAAAACATTGTTACAGTTCTCTATGCACTTACAAATTATTTTGTGCTTCCTTCAACTGTGTGGATTCCGAAGACATACGATTCAATTTCTCCATCAGATTCTGCATATTCTTCTCCGATTCTTTCTCTTTATTTGCCATAGTTTTCGTTAAATTTTCAATCTTCTGTTGTTGCTCTTGCAGCAGCTCTTCTAGGAACTCCTTGCTATTCAATAAATTACCGTTTTCTTTACTCACGTCATCCAACATCTTCTTTTGTGCAGTTGATAGCTCTTCGATTTGTGCTGTTAATTTGCCAATCGTCGCTTCTTTATCGCTCAAGTCGTTCACATGTTTCTCTAGCAGGCTTTGCAACGAGGCTTGTTTTTGTTCTAACTCAGAATTCTTCCGAAGCATGTTTTCAAGTTCAGTCTGCTTGGATTTCACCTCGGACTCTAATGCGTTTTGTAATTTTATCACAGATTCATCTTTGGCGTTTTGCAACTCTTTTACCGTACCTTCCATTTCTTTAAGTGAACAAATTCTTAAGTTTAATTCTTCTTTAACAGTCTTTAATTCTGATTCCAGAGCGTTTATATTAGCTTCTAACGAAGTCTTCGTTCGCGCAACATCTTTTACTTCGTTCTCTTTCGTTGAAAGTGCTTCTTGCATTTTCTTCACTTCGGCGACGTTGCTCGATTGTTCCTCCTTCATAGACGCAATGGTGTCGTTCAGTTTAAGTATTTGTGTGTCAGCCTCTTCCGCTGATTTCTTCATTTCGGCAAGAGTATTATCCTTAATCTTAATGGCCTCCGATGCATCACCTAATTTTTCTTTAAGCTCTTTGATTTCGACGGACATTGTATCCAAAGTACTAGTAACATTCTTATCGGCGGTTTCTTTATTAACTAATATAGCTTCATTAGCTTTCTGTAATTCCGAGAGTTTCTGCTGAACTTGTTCAAGTTCAGAATTCTTTTCGGATATCAAAGATTCTAATTTCTTGCGACCGTCTTCCTCAGCAGTCAATTTCTCAGTTAATTCTTCTATCGACCAGCGATTAGCACTTTGATCTGCTTCCAACTTGCTTTTTAATTTCTGTATTGCTTTCAATTCTTCTTGAGAAACACCTAACTCCGCTTGCAAGTCGTTGATTCGTTGTTGTAAAGAAGCTGTTTCCTCTTTTTGCATGTTCTGCAATGTATCGTATTGTTTTTGTACATTGACAATTTCTTCTTTAGCGTTCTTCAACTCATTTGCGGTGTTAAGTGCTTCTTGTAATTTCTCGCCGAGATTACCCTTAACTTGCTCATTTTCACTGATCGTTTTCTTCAGCTCGCCATTTTCTGTCTCGAACCGTTTTAGTCTGTCCAACAGTTCAGAGTTTGTGCTTTCTTCCTTCTGTAATTGAGATTTACTGGCATCTAACTCGGCACGCTGTTCCTGAATAAGTACATTAGTTTTATTCAACTCCTGTTCCATGCTACTCAACTTCCCTTCCAAGGATTTCACCGCGCTTTCATTTTTGAATGATTTGTCTTTCAACTCATCAAGCTCCCTTTCTTTTGCCCGCAAATCCTCATTGTATTTCATCAATTGTTCCGAGGAGTTCGCAGAGCTGCTTATCAGATTTTCGATATCAGTCTCCTAAATTAAACACAAACCATTAAATCATGAAATCCTAAACGTTCACACTCACAAACGGAACATCGTTACTAACCAATTTTTCTTTCTGAGCTGTAACTTGCGATATTTTATTCTCCGCGCCAGCCACTTGTTGATTCAATTTCTCTACATTGTCTTCAAATACCCGAAGCTCGCTCTCCAAATTAGTCTTAGTCTGTTCCGATAGCGTAAGAGCATCTCGTAATTCTAGAATATGAAAATTAATCAAATATGGTGTACTAAAAAATAATGAAAACGTACAGAAAATGAGGTACAACCTACCCGAAGTTTTTTCCTTTAGATTCTTTATCTCCTCGTCCTTATTCGCAAGAATGGACTTTAGCTCGGCTATATCTTGCTCCAGTTTGTTGAGTAACAAAGATTTTTGAGAAAGGTCTACGTTTACGTTGTTAATGCATTTTGACTGTTCTTCGATCTGGCTCTGGTAACGTTTAGTCAACTGCTCGATCTCAGCTGCACTCGTGGAACGTAGTTCCGAGAGTTCTTTTTCCTTCACCATTAATTCTTCGTGCAACTTCTTCAATTGTGCGGAGGAATTCGCTTCTGTCGACATCAGGGAAGCGATATCCTGCTCCTAAGTTAACCAAAATATAAGCATAAGGATTCGCAGTCTATTTATTACAAATTCAAAACAGAAATTTACCAATTTCTGCTTTTCCTGCACTATCTTGAAACTGTCTTCAGCCTGCGACTGATACTCTTGTATTTGTTTAGACAGCACAACATTCTTCTCTTCCATTAATTTTAGTTTCTCGTTCAATTCTGTAAAATAGCATAAAAGCAAAGATTATCAAAGTCATCTAAAATTTGCCAGTAAACGTACCTTCGAGCTGCTTTAGGGCAATAGTTAGTTCTTCATCTTTCCTTTTATTTAGATTAATTTGTGTTTCCAATTCAGCTTTCAGATTCGCGTCAGACTCCTTTTGTGCTGCACTCTCTTTTTGACTCTCGTTCAACTTCGCCTCTAATTCCCTTATCTGTGCTACGCATTGCTCCACAAGCGCAGTCTTCTCTTGCACTTCCTTCTCGAGGTTCACCTGTGTTTCTTCCAGACATTTATTTCGGTTCTGCACATCTGTGATCGTTCAAAATTATTTAACACTGGGAAAGTTGATCTTGCTGATGATTATATGGATGGTAATACTAGGGCCCATCATAGGTACCTTCTAACAGGCTTTTGTTCTGAGCAGCACTAGAGACTTCATTGCGAAGCCGCGCCAATTCCTCCTCGGTTTCAAACAGCTTTATACTGTCCTGCTCGAATTGAGCGACACGTTCTCTCTCCTCCGTCAGCTGCTTTTCAAGATCTTTGATTTTGTTCTCATTTACAGTATTTATCACCTAACGACAAACATGCTTATTTAGTACCCGGATGGATTCAGTACGTGTATACAACAACTAACACGAAGAAGAAAGCGCATCAAGATATACAAGAGCACTGTCGTTTATGACTGTGTTGGTCAGATTACGTGAGAGGCAACGATTCGATACGGTACAAAGATGAAGACTTCTTAATATAACTTTTATGAACAGCTGTACTAGAAGTATCATTTAATTATGCCGTGTAACAACAACGTATAACAATGTGTAACATGAATCAATCGAAATAAATACAACTTCGAAATAATGTTCAGAACAATGTAACAAAGGTAAATAAGTAATAAATAAATAAATAGCGTTGGTTTTGTAGAATTCTCGCGCGAGAGATAAGCAACTACCGTAATCCTAACAATTAATCTACAGTGCACCGCAAAGCGTGTTAAACCCGCACCTTCCTCACGTAGCTTAATGTTCTAAGTCTAGTATGATACAATTTCTATTCTATAAATTCGTAATTAAATTCGTCCTATATTCAATGTACAGTTAGACTCTAGACGAACATCGAGTCCTAATTATAATTGTATAAATTCTGATACTTAATTAGTTAACCAAGAGCGAAACAATTAGTCGCGAAAGCATTGGAGAGGAGTGTACTGCGAGATGTCACAAAGTTTTTGGACGGAACTGTGATGAAATGATAAATGACATGACTATAGTGACGATAAGAGAAGCGGTGCAGAAAAACAGCAGCAACAACCCCTCCTCGGGCCCATACGGCTGCCATGGGATACTCACACATTGTTCAGTTCTCTCTTTCTGAAAATAAAACGATAAGTTTCTTGCGTTAAACCCAACAGGCTAGACAGAAACGGTCTTGTGTGCCGTATGCGGAATTAATATCGTTTTAATTCGAATACAGTCACAAAGCATAGCTTCTATGTCGTTCTCTCTGTAACTGTGAAAAGTTTTGATCTCCAGAATCACAGTTATAAAAGAGGTATTAATTCTTTGTAGTATTTCAAACGTAGAGTATAGCCATTGAAAAAGAAACGTTCGGCCAAAGACAAAGGACTCATGCAAGCTCGATCTTTTAAATCCAAAAATCAAAATTCTTTTACCATCATATTCGTCCCTTTTTTCAGATTAAAATGACACTAAACACGATATAATTACAACCATAACTAATTGTATATCAAACGATTTAAGTTTAGGACTTCGCATTTACAGAATCCGTGATTCTATCATAAATGTCAAGTCCGAAACTTTCATACAAATTTTATAAGAACCATTAAGAATTAGAAAAGATGACAGAGATAAAATTTTAACCAGTTATAGTAGAGATCTTGTTCACAGTTACGGAAAGAATACTGTATATCGTTCTCTCGTTTCCAAAGACTAACTTGCATATAAATATTGTCCCACCCGCCACCATCTGATTATGGTAAAGCTCCTAAATTCTATTCTAACAGAAGCGTACTAACATTGAATCTTGAATTTCGAGTAATACTTGCGTTTCTTCATAGTTCCACTATGCAATTGTCGAACCAGTATTTAAAAAAAAAAAAACGGAAAAAAAGAATAAATGAGAAACGGAAGTTCGATTAATAGAAATAAAAATGATGAAGGGAATGATTGTGTTTCATTCGGTATTCGATAAACCCTTAAGAGTCCCTAAGTATCCCTGTATTCTTGGATGTCTATACATACCTCTTTTAGTGTGCGTTTAAAATTTCGTTTAACACATTGATCGTCATAAATGAAATTATTTTTGTCCGCAAGAATAAACTTTTTCATAGAAACTTTTTGGACAGATTGATTTGCCGATCAATATGTTAGATCATATTTATTTAGAATGTATACTTTTTGTGACCGGGGACGGTAGATAGTCAAGACTTATACCTGAATATCATCCTTATTGACAGACTCTTCTTCAAAGCGAAACAGCAGGTCTTCACACTTCCTTTTCTCCTCCTCCAACTGTACTGCCAATGCATTTTTCTCCTCGAGCAGCTTAATGAGATCTGCTTCGGCATCTGTGACCGTTTTATGCATTTTCTCTCGGTACTAAAATTAATATATAATAGTTATACAGGGTATAACAACTTCATTGCAAAGTGATACACTTGGGAATGTTTCTATTACACCACACTAATGCTAATACTAATGCTGAGGTGTAGGTCAGAGGCAACAGGTACCTGTTCATATTCTTGCTTCAGCGAAAAAATAGATTGTTCAGCTTGATCCGCCTGATTCGCTGCTTTTGTCACACGTTCACGTTCCAAATCTCTTTCCCTGCGCAGCATCTCTATCTCCTGCTGTTTCTCCTTCAAAGACTCCTAAAACGTTCGAGACAAGTGTCAAAACAATTGTACATTGTCAACGAATCCTAAATCTATGGTTTTTAAAAATATGTTACGCATTTTTCTATCCCTTCTATGCCTAATAACAATAAAATATTCTTTCTCCACTTTCGAAACTTCTTAACGTAGGATTAGGAAGAGCAGGAGATACGCTTACTGGAAGAATTAATATCAATTATCACGTTTCTTTCATTATGGCATTGTATTTCAACATTGTACATCTGAAGTCACTGTGATTAAATAGTGAATCTTTGCACGGAAGTTAATGATAATGTTCTGACATCAAATTGTGCATCCATATATACATGCGTTATTAATTAATCAATTGTCGTTCTTTAATTCTTGTATCATTAAGAATTGAAATTTAATGAATATCGTACATTGTAGCAAATATCTTTCAATACAAATATTAGATCAGTGCAAAAGTTAGCAGTGACCTAATACAATATGAAAAGAGAGAAAAATAGTAGAGAAATTAATTTTAATTTGCACAAACACAATTAAATGTATAAAAACGTGAATATGAACTTTTATGAAGAAACAAGGCCAACATCAAAGTTACGAGTTTATCGTAGTACAAGTTTGATGACATTCGATTAAACAGAGTGACTACTAAATTAGGTAGAGCGTATACTCTTAGGCACAAAGAAGTGTTTTCTTCCCATCAGATTAATAGACAATTCTTTCGATGGTTAAAAGTAAAATATTTTCAAGTAAATGCCCACACTTGTGGGTGTTGGATTCTAAGGAGACTATGAAAGGAATGGACGGAGGATTTTATTAAAATCATGTACAAACATTGGAATGCTTTTCTAAACTAGTGATCTAAAAACAACGCTAACAATTACATTCTACTGTACTTGCTAATCGTATAAATCTTACAACTGTGGCTGGTTGTATTGTAAAACGTTGTTATGCTAATACTCGATAACGAATAATCACAACACGCTTGTTAATCTAATTCTACGCTAAACAGCTACTCAAACAGCGCTTTTACGTGTGTCACGGCCAGCTAGCTGAGCGTGACAAATAAATGTTAGAACATGGTCTCACCTGCAGAGCAGTTAGTGCAGGTGTGGACGTGCGCATACCAGGCCTCTGGAATTTCGGATGCAACAAAAATCAAAAATCGTGTCATGCACAGCCAACAAATCAAACTGCAATTTACCTTCGTTTTCGGTCAGTAAATACATTTGCCAAATAAAGAAAACAAAAAACAGAAAGAAAACATAACAATCCTGTAAAGTCTAAAAATACTAACAATACAATACTGTTAACCGACTCTCGTCGTGATCCACGGAAGTGTTAACATTACAAGACTAACAAAAGCTTGTCTGCAGAAATACAAGAACGATCGCTTGGATTTTAAAACGTACTCGAATCTGTTAAGCTCAGGTATTATCTATCACTTGGTAAAATCATTTAACAAAAGATAACAGCTACAGCAACAACAACAAAAACAACTGAAACATACACGTACATATTAATTCAACAAGAATCACTATAAATCTAATCAACGTGAACAGCAAGCTAACAACAACTCTCGTCTTCACGCATAACTCGGAAGAAACGCGTTTACACAGTGGATAGTACTCGGAGCAAGTAGAGGATCATTTGTTCTAACGTGGTCAAGAATACCGGACACAAGTTTGCTAACAAGTTTGATGTTAATGAAACGATCTAAATATGTACATTGGTGATAATATTGGAACACAATAATTAGAATGCGGATTTTTAATCTACTTCTACTAGAAAAAGCTTTAGTGAAGAAAATTGTTGTGCAATTGTATAATCAGTGTTAGAGTTCGTTTGAGACAGTGTCAAGTCTTCTTGGGGTGAAGAAAAGCGATCCTCCGATTGCTGTGAGTAGAACACGCGAGACGGTAGAGATAGTAGAGTAGTCTGCGATCAGGATGGAGGATGCAAGCTGCGGTACAGGTCATTCCCCTCATTCTGGCACCGTGAATCTTACCCTCGGCGTACTGATACTAGCTCTGGCAGCTGTGCTCGCCGTGCTGGTGATACTCGACAGCGAGATCAGCGACTCCCTCGAGCTTGTCTTCTTCAAGGACGAGTTCAGGGCGGCCCCGGTTGGTCTGTGAACCATGCAGCTGGTCCTTTTGCTGGTCGGTGACCGGCTGACCTTGTGCGCGGGTGCGAACAGCCCGTATTTAGGCCGACACTCGAAGTACCTGAAACAGCGCTAAACCAGTTAGCGGTCGGGCACCAAGAAAGATCTAATAAACATTAACACGCGCTACGGCCATGCCTACTGAACGACTTTCAATTAAGGGGGTAGACTCGTTTCCAAGATTGCAAGGGTGTGGGATCCGTCTTCTCATTTTTCGATAATGCAAAGATGGGGTTTTTTCCTCAATAGACCTATTTTTACGTTTACATTATATTTTCATAATGCTGCAACAACTGCATGCTGCCGAATAATGCAAATGACGCTTCGAAAACGCAAAAATAGGCTACTTTGAGAAGCTTGCGCGCTAGATTGATCTTTTATCTAGAGCTTTTGACTACTGAATAACCCCATCTTTGTGTTACCGACAAATGAGAAGGCGCATCCCGCTCCCTCGCATCCTGCAAACGAGTCTACCCCTTCGATTCACTGTAATTTTGGGATGGAACATCCATTTAAAAAGTTCTGACAAGCGCGAACTACAATTCTAGACTACGACTTTTATATACAGGATGTCCCACTAAATCTGTTACAAGACAATACCTCCGCTACATGTTTATGTTACGCGAAACGTCAAAAGGGCAAATTATTTTGTTCGACGGGACACATCATCCACGTTATCACTATATAAAAAACCAGAGATCTACAATGTCAAAAAATTTACAAATTTCTGGGACTGGATGCGAAGAATGAAGTAGCTACAATAGAGAAATCAGCGAGGAAGAATTTTTCTGAAAATGAAAGTACCCCCTTAATGTCTTCCTAATCGTTTCTATGGGGATTTGGCTGTAGGATACGTGGATGCCGACCTGTTGTCTCCAACGGAGCCATCGTTCTTGCCAACAGGATCGTCGAGTTCCACGCCGCACCATTCGCCAGCGGCGAACTTCGTGTTGCCCATGTACCTGAGGACGCCAGTTTTGCTGCCTTGGCTGGATGACACTATCACCCTGTCGCCTAGCCTGAAGTCTCTCTGCGACACCGTGGACGACAGGCTGGTTGTCGAGGCGTCTGTGTGACCAGTTACATTTGTTACAGAAGTCTGAACCCTCGGAAAGACCACCGGGATGATTCCATTAGAAGTTCCCGGTGTATCATAGATCTACCATAAAGACAACGCCACCTTTGACCCTCCCTCTTGGGGCTGGGTTCGAAAGGTGTATGTGAAAGACTTACTCCGTACAAAGGAAACAATCTGAAGCCTACTATACTCTGGCAGGGTTAATAGTTCAAGGTCACCTTCATGATGTTTCTGTATAAAATCATTGTTATTTTTTTGAATATGTAGAAGAGGGGGAAACGAGTGGCAAGGCGTTGCAGTGGGCGGGGTAACGAAGCAACAGACACTGTGGTGGGGGGCTATGAATCGGTGACCTTGAACCGGCAACATGTTCTAACCGGAGTATACACATGCGATGCTTAATATCTATGTATGTATATCTACAATACAGGTTCTTTAATGTATTTATTGTGAAAAGGCGGTGAAAAGGGTGAGGAATCGGCGCAGATCCGATTTATTCACTAAAAATACTAAAACGCAATGCGACGAGCAGTACGACTACATAGATAGACATCTACAGACACAGTAGTCTCTGCTAGAGCAAGCACGAGCAGCTCTGCGAACGCTATCCGGAGGAACGATGCCACTAGGGAGAGAAATCGCTACTCCGGAGCAGACAATGCTGATGCGTGTTCCAACAGATGAGGAGCATAAGTGCGTACAAAGATATACTAAGGAGTACAGCTTGCTACATGGTTAGGAGTACGTTTACAATAATAAATTCTACTGAGCGATTCGTACGGTGCGTATCTAACGTTAATCTACGTGGCGTGCGATTAGGGACGATCAACGGCGGTCCTCGAAGGCCGGGATCCGTGGAATTATGCAGTTCGGTAGGAGAAAGGAGCTATTGCTATTGCATGACGTTCATTTGGGAGACTGCAAAATTCACGGAGGTCCGCTGAAGGTCAACAACATGAGGAATCTCCATCTTTCTCGCAGCCTTCGACGTCCCAACATTGAAAGCGGACTACGGGCGAGGGGAATATCTCCTGCACCGATCCTTACTCAATGATGGGCAGATGGTCCTTCCGAGGCTACCCTTCATGCTGTCCGGCGGTGTCGTCGGTGTCCTTTGCGTCGGCGAGGTCACGGAGTCGGTCAACGGCTCCCTGGTCAACCTGGTCAATCGCGAGAAGATCCCGCGCTTAGGCTCGCACTGGAAGTAACGGCAGCCTGCCACCGATCCATCGTTCTTTCCTAAAGTGGATCGACCTATCCGTCAATCTCCAATCCTCGAAAAATAGACTTTCTGGTTACCGAAGACGCTTAGACCCGCTTAGACTCTTTTCAATTTTTTTTAATGTTTTGAAACAGTGTGTCGAAATGGCCGAATTTATTCTTCGCTTAGACTCTTTTCAATTTTTTTAAAATTTTGAAACAGTGTGTCGAAATGGCCGAATTTATTCTTTGTGTGAAAATTTGTGGAAGTCGCTAAAATAGGCACAATAACGTGGATAAACATTTGAAAGTCAAATGTTTAGTGGTTGCACGGTTAAAAAATCGCAAAGCTAGTTTGAAGTCACGGTCTGAACCAGGTGATCGAATTTTAATGCTCGCGAAATTTGGTGCTCGCAACTAAATTGGTCGATTAGCGGGTCAAGGATCGTTCGATGATGATGGTGACGATGACAATGACGAATCTTACCAATTGGTTCATCGAGGACCACGCCAGCCCAGTCTCCAGGTGCAAACTGGGTTTCGCCGATGTAAGCGATCGCGCCGGGTTTCGTTCCACCGACCCATACTCGGTCTCCTATTATAAAGCTGTCGGTGTCTTCTGTCAGGACGACACTAGTATCTGTCCGACAATGACAAGTTCGTTTAATAGACCCAGGATTTTTAATATTTTCATTAGAAGTCGTATACGTTCTGAATTGTTCAATTCTCTCTTAGGGATTCTCCCCTCAGTGACAATTACTGGTAGAAGAGGCTGTTTGTGTGCATTAAGGATAATACACAGTTAATATAGAATATTTAATAACTGTATTACATCAAAGAAAGAAAAAAACCTTTGAAATAAAAATTATTAGATCATTAAAAAAATTATTCAGAAACCTTCAATCGTGATCTGAATTCTTTAAATTGATAAAATAGCTGCCGGTTGGTGTTAATAACAAAAAGAACATTTTCTGTAACAGTAGTGCTACTCGGTGATTTTAACGCGTGGTAATACAGTGACACGCTCGGAGATTGAAAATGGAGGCGTTCAGAACAAGTGTCTTCTGTTCAAAGCATTTGCAATGCATTCATAATAAATATTCATTGTGATACATTTCAAAGAATTCTTGTGCCCCGTCAAAATAAAAACGATTCGAATTTTTGTCGCTGAGGGGACTAATTCGAAAACCAAGGATTTCTTTCATTTTTATAAATTCTGACACTGTCAGAAAAATATTTGAAGTATTCCTGAGCTGAATTTCTGAGTACATTTTCCATTCCATATTTTTTGGTTTTTGCTCAGAAATATATTCCTGGTATAATAGTGTTCGTTATAACCATGCAGCAATGTTACGTTCTAATCAAAGCCATAGCATTCTCACGATTACCAGACACATTCACGAAACAAACACTTCGAAACAAGCTTGGAACAGTCGTGCCACACGAAACAATTCACGAATATGTTCATTCTTTTAGAACGATGCGGGAATGATCCACTTTTGAATTGAAGATTACATTCATCAAGGGAAATTATTGTGTATAAAAATATAATTTTCAACGAAAATTAGACATACAAGGTTTCTCGTGGATTCTACAAATCTGATTCATTAATTGGAGGGTTGACAAGATTAAAAAGAGCCTAATGGACCAAATTGAGTTTGGTTAGTGTTTAAGCATCCAGCATCGTTCTATTTAGCTCGATAGGAAAATAGGGAGACAATAATCAACGAAGCACCCACCTGATCCTCTGCGCAGGCCAGCCTCGCTTAATCGACGGCCGTGCGATTCCCAGAGATGTTCCATCTGGTCTGTGATCATGCAAAACAACGCAGAAACAATGCAAATCGTACTGAACAAAGCATGCTATCTCGGGGACAAACATCTACATCGATCCGATCGATAGAAAATCGTCGGGCAAACCCAGGCGGACGTGTACATCAAGATTTCATGAGGTAACATCAATTAAAAACATGTTATACAATATAAATCTTAATACTAATATTCCATACGAAAACTATGTCACAAGGAAAATATAATGAGTTACTACGAGTTGCACAATGTATGCACTTTTCAATAAGCATTTTTTAAAAAGAAAAATACGAGACTTTCCGCGTCTTTCTGGATCAATATAATCAGATCTCAACAAATCGCCCGATTCCAAAACGTTTTACGAACGGTGCTCGATGGACTGATTATGGCTGGCGACCCGTCGCGTTAGACAGGAAGTTAATTTCATTCCCAAGTGGACAGTTATGTAAAAGAGCAATTAAGAAGGTGTGTCCGTTCTGTTATGATCGATCGGCCTCGGGAATAGATCGTAATATTTGAGTGGTCACTCTAAACGCCATGAAAAAAAATCGTTTTCGTGGATCTTGGCCGGTAAACCGCAGATAAAGCTGTCTCGGTTTTAATCTTAATTCAATTACAACGCAAGTCGAGCGTGCTATCTCGTCACCTCCGATAGAAAAACCGAGAAAAATACCGCGATTCGAGATTTAATTAATTATTCATGAGGGGACGTGGGCGAGACGATGGTGGTAGTAGGTCGTTCGCGTAGGCGGCTGTGTTTCTGTTCGACGAGATTGATCCGCGATTAGAATGCTGATCGAACTGTTGATGTTTCCGTCGACGATCGATCGATCAGAATTTTCGTGTTTCCCAAATCGTGAACCAATATTTTGTCGATAAGAACGCCATTGCGATAAAGTCTGCAATAAGATTTCAGCGAATCCAACAAATTATTTAAAGGCGAATGTAAAATATGTATCAACGAGTTCCTCCTGTAAATAAATTAAATTGAATCGGGACTATTGAACTTGCACACAAACATTCTCAACAGTTACTACGAATATACATATCGCCATAATCAACCAAAAACTACATTAAAAAATACTAACGATTCAACAATCGAAGAAGTACTATTAAAACTACAAACAACAAAGCGATCCGAGTTCGCAACAACGTTCTAATTCTGAAACACTAAATATAGAACAAACGGCGAATGAATCACCATTAGAAGAATGATTCAAAAAAGGAACATTAAGCGATCGGACCTTGGAGGTCTAGAAATACTGTGCGCGTTTACAATTCTTTTTTTTTTAACGAAACAACAAATAACAAACTTCTATGGTTTTGTAGTGTAATTGAAGAATTTGAATATACTTGTTTTATTTATAAAACGACGGTCTGATTGCACACGATCTTCGAACGAAGATGCTTCAGCGGCGACACGCGCGGCAATGATCTATCTGTGATCTAGCACGGATCCTTCCGAAATAAACGCAGTGTCAATCACCTTGACCGATCGTAACGTGATCTGTGTATATGCGCAGTCATACTATCTTGATACTACGGGGTCCCCATACATAAACAAGGTTAATGGTGTAAGCTATTCGATTACTACTGTCGCGGGCAGGTAGCAGTTTTGTTCCTGGAATCTAATCTAATGCCCGTTGGTAACGAGATCCGAATAAATCTGTGCCCTCTCTAGAATCGATTTTCACTCGAGCTGAACGGTCGACTCACTGATCTATCAAGGAGCTCGCTGATCTAACGCGAAGCTCGCTGATCGGTCAAGCATCACGTTATGTGTTGATTTTTCTGTTTTTCAGGGCGGTTCGCAAATAGCGGTACAATCGGTATCAATCAATACCGAAGAAACAGTAAAGCTTGTTCATGCAACGTTTTGTTCTCGCGAAAATTAAGTCTGAAGTGGAAAGAGTTGGATTTAAATACTTTTTGATTTGTGCCAAGTTAATTGTTTGTCAAGATGAAGTCTCAAACATTGATCAGCTAGAAGAAATTGTTACTGTATTTAATACATTGAAGTATTAAGTTCATCTTGCAGTGTTCACAGGAATTTGGTAAAAAAGGCACAACTGTGTGTTAAACACGACAAGAAACATTTCCAACAATTTTTTAAAGTGGTACATAGTATTCCATAGTAAAATGTTACATAGCCAAAGTTAAATGTACTATGCTAGTTCAAAGGATTGGATTTTCTTCTCCGGTTACGAACCACTCGATATACTTTGCGAATCAGTGTGGGAGGATGATTGACTGACACGGCAGAGTTGATTCAGAAAACTGCACTGCGGAACTGTATGCGTTTCCTGCATTCGCCGGCTTTTTCCAATACGCGAAATGGGTTTGCCACTTTGCTTTCTCTGTTGGCAAGAAAACGGGAAAGGATCCGTGATCCTCGTGAGAAGATTTAAGATCCATGTTGTAAGATCGTTGGCGCCGTGCGCCGTTAATCGAAAACGAAAAACCGGCTAAAGAACGCGGCAGGTGGGCCGAAAATATGCGACATCTTCGGTCGCGTCCTCGCGAGCTAGTTATCTTTCCATATTTAGGTGATGGTGTCATTCCGGTGTGTCGAACACCATCAGGTCGATTGCGTCAGAACGACAGATCGTCACCTTAGGCGATCCTGATCTACGAATGCTAATCGGAACAGCAACAACAACAAAAAACGTGTAAACACGAGAACGTAATGCTCGCCAATTGGCTGGCACACGCGACGATAAACCGACAGAGGAATCTCAAGAATGTTGTGACTCGAGCGTTGAAACTTTTTCAACAGTTTGTGCGAAGAGATCTAAGGATTCATTCAATATAGCAATTCATTTCTGAAACATATCTAACACGTTCATAATTCTGTCTCGTATATAATTCACGATGATTTAGAATCAAAAATTAATACATGCTTCAAATTTACAATTTATAGAATAATAACAGGACCCAAATAAAATTGTCATTCTTTCTTGAACCATTTCAACAAGATGAACACGATGCATCTTAAACCGTTTGGTTGGCTAACGAGCTGAAGAATTAGCTCTTTTGACAAGAACTGTATCTATTAGATTTCTAAATGGGTTTAACGTTGAATTACTCATTTTCGGAGAAAAAAAAACCGGTTCTGGAGCGACGACCGCAGTTTCGGCTGGTGTAAGCAAAGTTGCCAGCGAAAAAATCGTGCAAAGGGTGAACGACCCGTAATGTGGAACAATTGGGATGCGTCTTGGATCTAATCCAGCAAGGATGCTCGGCATGCACGGGTGCAGAAGCCTGCAGACGCCACTTTCATCGATTTCCGCCGCAACAATCGGGTCGTAGTGCAGATAATATCAAGTATCGTGAACGTATCCGTTTCCCTGTCAAGTCGAAAATTGACATCATTACCTTGGGACTCGCGATCGCGTTGCGAAACTCGAGATCGAACAATCGTCATCGCGACAGCCTGGAATAGGGTACGGCCAGTATACAGGGTGGATAAAAATCCTATTCCTTTCGGTATAGTTACCAAACTGTAGAGAAATAAGCGAACAAAATTTAGGGAAACAGCACCGATCAAATTTATTATGACTTTCCTAATGAAACGCGAGTTTTTTTCTTGAATAGACAGGACAATCGGCTCGTTAAGGTTCTCTCGCTGTCCATAGATATCTTTTACACATGTTCAAATGTTCATAACCTTATAAAACACAAGAATATGTATGTTTCTTATAGAAGAGTTCACGGAGTAGCGTTATCAGTTGAAATGTTAGAAGGGGTTGTAGCAAAGGAGCTTGAATAAAAAAAATGCAAGAGACTGCAGCGTTCTTAGTAGACAGACTGCAAGGGACTCCAGTTGCGACCTGATCAAGGTGTTAATTACTATCGTTTCACCCCGTACAAATGCCTGGTGGCTCGAAAAGCCCTACCCGATAAGGGAAGCGGTCTCGCACGTGGGAGGAAAGACGAAACGACTGGATATCGAGCGTACAACAAACACGCCGCGATTGCATAACCGTATGCGTCATCGCGGCGATGATGATGATGACTGCACAGAGCGAGGTGCACCGGCGTGTGTCCCTTCCTAGCTTCGCCGCTCTTCGATGAACCAATAAGGCAAGATAAGTGCCCTCGATTCGCGGACGCCACGCGCTTTTGTACGCGCGCCGCGTTTGTCTCCGCGAGGCCTTCCACCGATGAATAATACTGGCCGGTAAATTTTAATTAGGCGCCTCCCGTTTTCTCTCCATCGGTCTCAACTCACGAGAAATTTCATCTCGAAGGAGCAAAGTCTCGCTCTCGAAGATATCAATCCAAGAGAATGGTTAATGATAGCCGGCGATAGAGTAGACCTTTTTCATGTATACAACTTCGAGAAATGTTGACATACAGTGATTGTGCGCGCAACCCCTCTAGTAATTTTTCATTGACTTCAATTTAGGATCCTTTTCATTATGCTTTATTGGATCACAGTCTGCGTTAGACAGTGTAATTTAATTGACCTGACCCTAGGATCTAGAGACGGTGGAGATCAGAGATGAAGATACAAGCAATCGGAGATGAAGATATCTAAGAGGTGTCCCCGCGAACGAGTCCTTGGAAGATTAAGAAACGCGATTGGGATTCTACAGAGAAAAAGGTTCCTGTGGATAATGATCCAGATGAACGAGGATCTGCGGTTTCAAAGGTTCTTAATTAATCTGACATGAACAGTGCGTCTCATTTTACACAGATTATTTTGTAAATAATCTAGATCTTGTGTGTGACAGTAGAAAGATCAGAATCCGAAAAAGAAGGTTGAATAGTTTTTCTGCAAAAAATTCTCCTTAAGCAGAAAACGAAGAAAAAGATTTCTGAAGATACAGTGATTAAAAAGGGCAGAGGTAGAGGAGCTTGACAATGATGTTGAAACTTGTATGAGACAGAGAACGATTGTATAGTTGTCCGGTCGAATGTTTCTGTTAGTAATAGTTGCACGAGTATTCACTGAACGATCGCCGAGAATCTTTTCCAGGAAACAAAGTGCCCGCGGTGGGACCGTTTGTTAGTGGGAAGAATATTTACCAGATCGCTCGGACGAGATCCGTTGCGGTGAGAGGTGGAAGAACGACTCGCGAGAAGTTCGCGGTCTCGCGCTTGTAAAGCTACTCGTTCACGCTCTTCTCAGGGTCTGGTGGGCGTACTCGATCGCGTGGCGTGGGGAATTAGACGCGTTGAGTTTCGATCGAGTTCGATCTTTCATCTGGATCAGCTACGGCGACAGTAACACAATCGCTACATTTGAACTTAGACCCTACCCTTTCGTCCCAACGCTTCAGAATCATTGTCGAACGCTCTGCATTCGATTATACAAATCGTTCCAATGGTACAAACGGTTCCGTCCAAACGACAAAGTCGAATTTTTGTGGTCCATACAATTCTGACCATCTTGAAGATTGTGAGTCTAGAGACACCACAGTATATTTTCCAGATCCAATCCAATGATGGAATTATTTTTACGTAGACGAATTTCAGAATCCAGTCAATTTTGTCTACCTGGAAGATTCTGAGTCGAAATTGCTATTCTCAGAGGCTTTACAATGGATTTCGTAGATCACCACTTTATTAATTATTGTTACAGTTTATCTAAGTAATATTTTGAATTGGTATTCGCAAAGGCTTCATCTGAAATTTCCATGTTACTAGAACTGGTTTAATTAGATGAAGACAATCTTATTAAAAATAAAATTAGAAAGTATAATTGATTTCCCTTTCAAGAGACTTGATGCAGTTTAGATATTAATATGTGTACGTTAATGCTCCAATTAAATAATCAAATCATCATTATGATATTTAAGTATATAGAGTAGATTAAGATTCCTATATTCTCTACAATAGCATTACATTCTAGATGTTGCTATTTCTTATCTGCTAATACTGCCTGTAATTATAATACGATACAATACGACTATATGAAATCACCAATGTTTTTATTTAGCTTTTACATTCCTACTCGTAGGAAGACATACACTGTAAAATCAGATTAAGAAGTGAACAATTAAACAAAATTCTTTCAATGCATGCGTATAAAGTGTGTGTACAAACTCACTCATTGCCGGTTTCGGAGGAGAAGGTGGCACTGCTGGTCTTGGTGGCAGATTGCTGCATGGCCGACCAATTTTCGAAGGTGGTCTTAATCCTGATGGTTTTGGCTCGCTCATCTTATATATATTCACTTATCGTTATATAACACTGAAATATGAAAATGAATGGTTAGTAAAACATACAACTAAATCATAAAACACTTATCAAGTGTTTACAAATGAATATAATCATTAGCCATAATTAACATAATGTTTTGAAATACTGAACCCGTGTATTATGATCTATACAAATTTCTACTGTGTGTAACTTGTAAACTATCGTTAATACAACGTTTGCAATATCACATAACTGAATTAGAATCGTTCGAACGATTACCGTTCTCCAAATTTTCGATTGTCGAACGGAATTCTTCCAGAAAGAGTGAATATGAAAAAACGATATCGTTGTTCCGTTCAATGTACCCAACGCGTAAATCCGTTATGGCTTTTTGAATCGTTATCGAAACTCCAATCGCAGATACGCTTACGCAAACTACGCAGATAGTATATTTACTGTTTGACATTCCCAGGGAATCGTCATAAACGGTTTCCTCGATCTCGTATTCGACGATGGAATTATTTACGACAGAAATTTCCGTTCCGAGCGTTATTAGAACGTTCAAAAAAAAAATGTCACACGGAAAGAAAGGTTAACCTGTACGAGACCGAGGATCACGTTTTGAAGGAGAACACAGGGAGAACGTTACCTTATTCAAACGTGACGTGATGCGCTCGCGCACAATCAATTAACATATTTCATAGACAATTATTGGGACATCACTGTTTTGATGAACCAGCACCGCGAAAATATTCGCACCGATTCGCACAACGGTTAACGGAAAAGTGACAACTCTTGGCGCCAGTAGCGCCGTCACGGTCTACTTGCGAGTCAACTCGTAATTCGCCGATTTTACCCTGGTTTCCCTGTTCCCTGACACGATTATTATACATGGACTTTTCCCTTCCCATGTTTCCAGTAAAAAGAAGAAACATAAGCCAATAACAATAGAAACAGTAATCGGAGCAATAAGCTTCTCTGCACTATTTAAACATACACTATTCAAACATTTTTACAATTGCAACAATTTAAATAACTTGAACAGGTCACTTTTATTTTTATACGAACCGTAACTAAAATGTTGTCCGCCATCTGAATCAACGACGTCGTGATTAGATTGCAGATTTGTTGTATGAGATGTATGTGCGAAAATGTATAATGAAATCGAGATCTTCGAAGATCCCAAATATGTATAATGCAATGAAACCTTATGAAATTATAGAGATTTTATGTTATTATGTTACATGGAGCGCTACATTTTCTAGAATAAAGATTGGACAATAAACATGGTTAATTGTTGTATTTTTTACATTTTTCCTGATAATAAACTAATTAATGTTCAACAGAAGATATCTGTAACGCCATCTCTGTAGAAGCTTTGCAAACTGTTCACTAATTAATACATAGTATCAGGGGCAGGTAATTGTTTAAAAGCGCCACCGACGAGTTACTGTTAAAGACTGCCAGCCTTACGTCCTCTAGGATATATTCTGGCTGGAGTAAACAGAAGGCCATCGACTTGATCTCGTCGGTCAGAAGGCAAATTGTCAAGCAACCATCTTGACACCGGCGAGAGAATGTTAGTATCTCATCGGTGAAATCGATTATCATGAATTGTTACATTCTGCACCGAACATGTTCCAAGTTAAACAGATAATTCAGACGATGTTTTAGTGTTGGCTATTTAAGATTTACAATATTAAAAGCAAAACTCAAGAACAAAAGATTCCTAGAAATATGACGAAAGCATTGAAGCATAATTTACGGAAAATCACCGATTCCGACTTTAAATTTTATATGAGATACCTTAATTTGTACTTTCAAAGTATTTCATAAACGATAATTATTACCTCACACTTTTTCTTACATAAATTTTCGAAGAATCGATCTGTGGAAAAGGAAATATGTTGAAGAACAGAGTAAGGGAGAGTTTACTGTAAACAATTAAAATGGCAAAAAAATTATTATAGACATTGAACAGATAGAATCAATAAATTTATCGTAGTATTTATGTTGAATAAATTAATGCAAATGTGCATGGTTGATAAGTTATTCTGTATCTCGAGTTCTATTGCCTATTTTGACTAAAAAATTAGATAGTCAGATAGTCAAGGGAATGCTGGTTAATATCTTTGTTGAAAGGAATTGTTATAAACATTGAACAGCCAGAAATAATAAATTTTTCTGTGAATTGTATCGAATAAATTAACGCGCGCGACTATTCATGTTATAAATGTTATTCTATGTATATTTTTACAAAAAAAATTAGGTGGTCAGATGGTCAAGGGAGTGGACGTGGACGTCGGTGGCAAAAGGAATTGTTATAAACATTAACAAGTGAGAAATAACAAATTTATCAATAATTACTAACTTGGCGATCGAATCGATCGATGGAGGAGGAGTGGGGGGAGACAGCTAAGCGACAGCGATCAGTCAGTCAGTCAGCCCAGTCGGATCGTTGGAATCGGCAGGGGCGGACGGGTTGCGGTACCGTGCATGCCAGGATGTCCCGAGAGACCAGGGGTGGACCAGGAGTGACCAGGGATCCCCTGGTAAGTTTTAATTCAAATACTCTTGCATGCTCGTTGCTTTGTTCCCTTTCAACTGTTTTCACTGAGCAATCATTTTCAATGTTTGCCTCCAATATTCTTATTGCAATTTCCAACGGAAAAGAAACTTTCACAGTTCACTGTTCGAAACATTTTTATATTTCTCATGTTATACTTGTGTTTTTCTTCCTGCTTTTGATTGTCAAATTCGCACTTATGTCTATCGAATTTCTCGATAATTACTCGACGTACTTGCTAATTTTCGCTCGCATTCATTCTGACTTACTTCTCGGATCTCGTGTGCAGCAACCTCCTCGTGGTGAGACCTGGGCAATCGGCATTATCCTTTATCCGTGAGAACTTTGAGTATCTTACGAATAAAGGATAATGTCGAGCTAATAGCTGCACGTATACAATTTTTTATAACAATGTGTAATGGAATTTAAGAATGGCAAAATGTTACAACATATTTCATTGAATTGATTATGAATTTACTTTCAGCTAGCTCGCAGTCGGCCAAGGGTACATACATGCTTTCTTCGTTTACCCTTGGCAACGTTCAGATCGTTATTTCAAAGTTCTTGTTCAGTCAGCGAACATTCCAATTTTAATTTCTGCTTTTCCAACTATTCATTTTGGAACTTTCACAAGTTCCACTTCGAACAATTTTTACATCTTGTTGAAAATTGGTATTCCTCCGATCGGAGTTCCCTCAGGGGCTCACTCACGGATGGGGACCGTGAGTGAGTACGGGGAGTCGCGTCCCTGGGGCTACCCGAATCGCCTATAGGTCGGTTAGGCTTGCTCACGAGAGTTCGCTTTTTCGTTTGCTCACGAGAGCTCTTCTTCTGGTTTGCTCACGAGAGTTCTTTTTCTGGTTTGCTCTCGAGAGCTCGTTTTCTGGTTTCTTGTTTCGTCTCGAGTGTGGAATATTGTTTTGTTCTGGTTTTTATGTTGGGATTCGCACTCGTGTGCGGGGTTTTGTGTTGCGTCTAAATATGATTAGTCTGTTTCAGTTAGGATACAACCGCCGACGTTTTTCAACGTCGACGAAGAGGACACACCAAGAAGAGGAGGATACACACCGAAGAAGACATCAGCGTATATTTAAGTTGCGTTAGTCAGTAAGAATTTATTTTATGCGATAGTTATTAAGTTTGTAAATCGTCGTTGTATATACGTCGTGTAATTATCGCCGTAAATTCACTTTGTTCGTTTTTTTTTTGACTCCGACACAGTCTTCTACTGTGTCGGAAACCTTTGTTCGTACGTAGTATGTACCAGATCGATTGGTACGAGAGCCTTCTGCTCTGGTTTGCTCAATTTTTCTTTTTGAAAGAATCAGAGCCTTCTGCTCTGGTTCAGTTTTTCTCTTTGAAAGAATCAGAGCCTTCTGCCTGATTCGCTTTTTGTCCCCTGTGGATCGGGGACTTCTTCTCCGATTCACACCCTTTTGCTCCGCGATAATTACTCGACGTACTTGCGTAGTACATTAGTATAAGTCCGACGTTGTAAGAAAGGGAGCCAGAAGGAATATCGCATTCGTTCTGACTCCCTTTCCGGGTCTCTTGTGTAGCAACCTCCTCGTGGTGAGACCTGGGCAATCGACATTATTCTTTATTCATAAGAACTTCTAGAATCTTACGAATAAAGGGTAATGTCGAGCTAATAGCTACACGTGTACAATTTTTTGATAGTGTTTAAGACTTGCAAAATATAGAAACATATTTCATTAAAGTGATTATGAATTTACTTCCAGCTAGCTCGCGGTCGGCCAAGGGTACATCGATGCTTTCTTCGTTTACCCTTGGCCACCTTCAGTTCGTTATTTCAAAGTTCTTGTTCCGTCAGTGAACAAGACAAGTAATTCTGATTTTCCAACTATTCATTATGGAACTATCACAAGTTCCATTTCGAAAAATTTGTACATCTTGTTGAAAATTGGTGTTCCTCCGATCGGAGTTCCCTCAGGGGCTCACTCACGGATGGGGCCGTGAGTGAGTACGGGGAGTCGCGTCCCTGGGGCTACCCGAATCGCCTATAGGTCGGTTAGGCTTGCTCACGAGAGTTCGCTTTTTCGTTTGCTCACGAGAGCTCTTTTTCTGGTTTGCTCACGAGAGTTCTTTTTCTGGTTTGCTCTCGAGAGCTCGTTTTCTCGTTTTCTGATTTCCTCTCGTCATCTGCTTTCTTGTTTCGTCTCGAGTGCGGAAGTTTGTTTTGTCCTGGTGAGTATGTTGGGATTCGCACTTGTGTGTAGGATTTTGTGTTGCATCCAAATATAATTAGTCTGTTTCAGTTAGGATACAACAGCCGACGTCTTTCAACGTCGACGAAGAGGACACACCAAGAAGAGGAGGATACACACCGAAGAAGACATCAGCGTATATTTAAGTTGCGTTATTCATAAGAATTTATTTTATGCGATAGTTATTAAGTTTGTAAATCGTCGTTGTTAATACGTCGAGTAATTATCGCCGTAAATTCACTTTGTTCGTTTTTTTTTTTGACTCCGACACAGTCTTCTACTGTGTCGGACTACTTTGTTCGTACGTAGTATGTACCAGATCAATTGGTACGGGAGTTCGCGGTAGTTTATATTAATGGGGGGGTCGAGACGCGTTGTGTCCGCTCTTTACCACTCTCCCGTAAAATTTTTCCACCCATGTCCGTCTCTGGCGGCAGGTGGTTGGAGAAGTTGGTATCGTTGTCGGAACTCCTCTCGACCATTGCTCGCGTTACCCTCAAACCAGAGCCTTCTGCTCGGGTTTGCTTAGTTTTTCTTTTTCAAAGAATCAGAGCCTTCTGCTCTATTCGATTTTTCTTTTTGAAAGAATCAGAGCCTTCTGCTCTATTCGATTTTTCTTTTTGAAAGAATCAGAGCCTTCTGCTCTGGTTCGATTTTTCTCTTTGAAAGAATCAGAGCCTTCAGCCTGATTCGCTTTTTGTCCCCTGTGGATCGGAGACTTCTTCTCCGATTCACACCCTTTTGCTCCGCGATAATTACTCGAGGTACTTGCGTACCTTAGTATAAGTCCGACGTTGTAAGAAAGGGAGCCAGAAGAAATATCGCATTCGTTCTGACTCCCTTTCAGGGTCTCTTGTGCAGCAACCTCCACGTGGTGAGACCTGGGCAATCGGCATTATCCTTTATTCTTAAGAACGTTCAGTATCTTACGAATAAAGGATAATGTCGAGCAAATAGCTGCACGTGTACAATTTTTGATAGAGTTTAAAATTTGCATAATATAGAAAGACATTTCAATTAAGTGATTACGAATTTACTTCCAGCTTGCTTGCAGTCGGCCAAGGGAACATCGATGCTTTCGTCATTTACCCTTGGCCACCTTCAGTTCGTTATTTCAAAGTTCTTATTCAGTCAGCGAACATTCCAATTTCAATTTCTGCTATTCCAACTATTCATTTTGGAACTTTCACAAGTTCCACTTCGAACAATTTTTACATCTTGTTGAAAATTGGTATTCCTCCGCTCGGAGTTCCCTCAGGGGCTCACTCACGGATGGGGACCGTGAGTGAGTACGGGGAGTCGCGTCCCTGGGGCTACCCGAATCGCCTATAGGTAGGTCTTGTTGCACTCTTGTGCTGGGTTAGTTTTGCTCACGAGAGCTCTTTTTCTGGTTTGCTCACGTGAGCTCTTTTTCTGGTTTGCTCTCGAGAGCTCGTTTTCTGGTTAGCTCGTTTTCTTGTGGTTATGTTGGGATTCGCACTCGTGTGCGGGAGTTTGTGTTGTGTCTAAATACGATTAGTCTGTTTCAGTTAGGATACAACAGCCGACGTCTTTCATCGTCGACGGAGAGGACACAAACCATAGAAGACAACTGCGTATAGTTAAGTTGCGTTATTCATAATAATTTGTTTTATGCGATAGTTATTAAGTTTGTAAATCGTCGTTGTATATACGTCGAGTAATTATCGCCGTAAATTCACTTTGTTCGTTTTTTTTTTACTCCGACACAGTCTTCTACTGTGTCGGACTACTTTGTTCGTACGTAGTATGTACCAGATCAATTGGTACGGGAGTTCGTGGTAGTTTTTATATTAATGGGGGGGTCGAGACGCGTTGTGTCCGCTCTTTACCACTCTCCCGTAAAATTTTTCCACCCATGTCCGTCTCTGGCGGCAGGTGGTTGGAGAAGTTGGTATCGTTGTCGGAACTCCTCTCGACCATTGCTCGCGTTACCCTCGAACCAGAGCCTTCTGCTCTGGTTTGCTTAGTTTTTCTTTTTCAAAGAATCAGAGCCTTCTGCTCTGGTTTGCTTAGTTTTTCTTTTTGAAAGAATCAGAGCCTTCTGCTCTATTCGATTTTTGTTTTTGAAAGAATCAGAGCCTTCTGCTCTATTCGATTTTTCTTTTTGAAAGAATCAGAGCCTTCTGCTCTATTAGATTTTTCTCTTTGAAAGAATCAGAGCCTTCAGCCTGATTCGCTTTTTGTCCCCCGTGGATCGAGGACTTCTTCTCCGATCCACACCCTTTTGCTCCGCGATAATTACTCGACGTACTTGCGTAACTTAGTATAAGTCCGACGTTGTAAGAAAGGGAGCCAGAAGGAATATCGCATTCGTTCTGACTCCCTTTCAGGGTCTCTTGTGCAACAACCTCCACGTGGTGAGACCTGGGCAATCGATATTACCCTCTATTCGTAAGATATTCCAGTATCTTACGAATAAAGGGTAATATCGAGCTAATAGCTGCTCGTTTACAATTTTTGATAACAATATGTAATAGAGTTTAAGACTTGCAAATAAAAATACATATTTCATTACATTGAATCTGAATTTACTGTCAGCTTGCTCGTAGTCGGCTAAGGGTATTTCGGACGCTGTGTTAGTTTACCCTTGCCCCACATCCAGTTCGTCATTTCGAAGAACTTGTTCAAGTTGTCATTCCAATTTTAATTTCTGATTTATGGAGTATTCGTTTTGAAACTTTCACAAGTTCCACTTCGAAAAATTTTTACATCTTGTTGAAAATTGGTATTCCTCCGATCGAAGTTCCCTCAGGGGCTCACTCACGGATGGGGACCGTGAGTGAGTACGGGGAGTCGCGTCCCTGGGGCTACCCGAATCGCCTATAGGTCGGTTAGGTTGCAGTCATGTGCGGGGTTGGTTTTGCTCACGAGAGCTCTTTTTCTGGTTTGCTCACGAGAGCTCTTTTTCTGGTTTTCTAGTTTCCTCTTGTCATCTGGTTTCTTGTTTCGTCTCGAGTGCGAAATTTTATTTTGTTGGTGTGTTATGTTGGGATGCGCAATCGTGTGCAGGATTTTGTGTTGCGTCTAAATGTAATTAGTCTGTTTCAGTTAGGATACAACAGCCGACGTCTTTCATCGTCGACGAAGAGGACACACCAAGAAGCGGAAGTCACACACCCAAGAAGACACCAGCGTATGTTTAAGTTGCGTTAGTCAGTAATACATTATGTTATGCGATAGTTACTAAGTTTGTAAATCGTCGTTGTATATACGTCGAGTAATTATCGCCGTAAATTCACTTTGTTCGTTTTTTTTTTACTCCGACACTGTCTTCTACTGTGTCGGACTACTTTGTTCGTACGTAGTATGTACCAGATTTATTGGTACGGGAGTTCGCGGTAGTTTATAATATATTAATGGGGGGGTCGAGACGCGTTGTGTCCGCTCTTTACCACTCTCCCGTAA
The DNA here is from genome assembly GCA_916610235.2 of Lasioglossum morio. Classification (NCBI taxonomy): domain Eukaryota; kingdom Metazoa; phylum Arthropoda; class Insecta; order Hymenoptera; family Halictidae; genus Lasioglossum; species Lasioglossum morio. The sequence goes on from OU744323.1 coordinate 5,233,320, forward strand.
AATTTTTCCACCCATGTCCGTCTCTGGCGGCAGGTGGTTGGAGTAGTTGGTATTGTTGTCGGAACTCCTCTCGACCATTGCTCGCGTTACCCTCAAACCAGAGCCTTCTGCTCTGGTTTGCTTAGTTTTTCTTTTTCAAAGAATCAGAGCCTTCTGCTCTATTCGATTTTTCTTTTTGAAAGAATCAGAGCCTTCTGCTCTATTCGATTTTTCTTTTTGAAAGAATCAGAGCCCTTTGCTCTATTCGATTTTTCTTTTTGAAAGAATCAGAGCCTTCTGCTCTTGTTAGTTTATTTTTTCTCTCTTCTTGAAAGAATCAGAGCCTTCAGCCTGATTCGCTTTTTGTCCCCCGTGGATCGGGGACTTCTTCTCCGATCCACACCCTTTTCTCCGCGATAATTACTCGACGTACTTGCGTAACTTAGTATAAGTCCGTCGTTGTAAGAAAGGGAGCCAGAAGGAATATTGCATTCGTTCTGACTCCCTTTCCGGGTCTCTTGTGCAGCAACCTCCTCGTGGTGAGACCTGGGCAATCGACATTATTCTTTATTCGTAAGAACTTCCAGTATCTTACGAATAAAGGATAATGTCGAGCAAATAGCTGCACGTGTACAATTTTTGATAGTGTTTAAGACTTGCAAAATATCGAAACATATTTCATTAAATTGATTATGAATTTACTACCAGCTAGCTCGCAGTCGGCCAAGGGTACATCGATGCTTTCTTCGTTTACCCTTGGCCACCTTCAGTTCGTTATTTCAAAGTTCTTGTTCAGTCAGTGAACAAGACAATTTTAATTTCTGATTTTCCAACTATTCATTTACGAACTTTTACAAGTTCTATTTCGGAAAATTTATACATCTTGTTGAAAATTGGTATTCCACCGATCGGAGTTCCCTCAGGGGCTCACTCACGGAGGGGTCCGTGAGTGAGTACGGGGAGTCGCGTCCCTGGGGCTACCCGAATCGCCTATAGGTCGGTTAGGCTTGCTCACGAGAGTTCGCTTTTTCGTTTGCTCACGAGAGCTCTTCTTCTGGTTTGCTCTCGAGAGCTCGTTTTTTGGTTTCGTCTCGTTTGCTGTGTATTGTTTTGTCCTGGTAGTTATTTTGGAATTCGCACTCGTGTGCGGGATTTTGTGTTGCGTCTAAATATGATTAGTCTGTTTCAGTTAGGATATAACAGCCGACGTCTTTCATCGTCGACGAAGAGGAGGTCACACACCGTAGAAGACAGCACGTATATTTAAGTTGCGTTATTCGATAAGACTTTATTTGTGCGATAGTTATTAAGATTGTAAATCGTCGTTGTATATACGTCGAGTAATTATCGCCGTAAATTCACTTTGTTCGTTTTTTTTTTTTACTCCGACACAGTCTTCTACTGTGTCGGACACCTTCGTTCGTACGTAGTATGTACCAGATTAATTGGTACGGGAGTTCGCGGTAATTAATATATTAATGGGGGGGTCGAGACGCGTTGTTTTCGCTCTTTACCACTCAACCGTAAAATTTTTCCACCCATGTCCGTCAATGGCGGCAGGTGGTTGTTGCAGTTGGTATCGGTGTCGGAACTCCTCTCGACCATTGCTCGCGTTACCCTCGAACCAGAGCCTTCTGCTCTGGTTTACTTAGTTTTTCTTTTTCAAAGAATCAGAGCCTTCTGCTCTGGTTCGATTTTTCTCACTGAAAGAATCAGAGCCTTCTGCCTGATTCGCTTTTTGCCCCCGTGAATCGGGGACTTCTTCTCCGATTCACACCCTTTTGCTCCGCGATAATTACTCGACGTACTTGCGTAACTAAGTATAAGTCCGGCGTTGTAAGAAAGGGAGCCAGAAGGAATATCGCATTCGTTCTGACTCCCTTTCCGGGTCTCTTGTGCAGCAACCTCCACGTGGTGAGACCTGGGCAATCGACATTATTCTTTATTCGTAAGAACTTCCAGTATCTTACGAATAAAGGATAATGTCGAGCTAATAGCTGCACACTTTGAATTATCGTTTATATTGCATACTAGTGTGTAAATTAATATCCACGATTATTTCAAACCTATTCCCTTTCATAACATTTTGTAATGGCACGTTCCCTGAGAACAAAATATTGCTTGTTCATTTGATCTTTATGTTAACCCGCATGTCCAACAACTAAAATGTTTTCATATAACTGTTGGGTGGATCTTATAGAGTTTTTCGCGCTGATTTCGAATCTGTCCTTAATTTTTCTCATACACGCACAGTTTTTGAGAAACTTGAGTTTGAAAAAAGACATATTTTTCGACTTTGAACAAATATTGTGATGTTATTACATAAGATATTGTATTGTTCATCACAGCAAAAGATTCTCTAGACTTTCCCGAATTCAGTGATGTGCAATAGTAATACGTTGTGTTTGTTTAAACATGATTGAACAATCATTAAAGACGGAGAGACACCACTTTTGCACACATTTTTGAGGAAATTTTTCAATTTATATAAAAAAAAGTAAGGGTCCAGTGGAAAATCGAATTGCTACACGCGATGGAGCAGACTTTTATCTTGAGAAACCAACCTTTCAACTTTTCAACGTCGACGTTTTTTTCGAAGAAAGTCGAAAAATATGTCATTTTTTTATTCGGAATCAGCGTGAAAAACTCTATAAGATCCACCCAACGGTTATATGAAAACATGAAAATAGTTGAAATTTGTTGGACATTGTTACCTGCAGAAATCTCCTTATAATCGAGATATTTGTCAGGGTCGCTAGGAATGTTTACATTCGCCGTGAGGTTCATTCTGAGGTAAACTAGCAGGTGAAAAAGTTTGAAAAGAAACCTGGAAACAATCTATTTACGTTTCCTTTCAGTCGATGTCTGTCCACGATGGATTCCAGTACGTCTTCTTGCGGTAGCCAAAGTGCAAACCAATCCAGTGTACAAAGAAAGTCTTACCAGTGCGTGCTCGGGTGGATAAACGAAATGGAACAAACGAACACCGAATCAAACGTCGATTCCAAGCAGAACAGTGAATCGAAGCTCGATGTGCCGGTCATAGCCAGTTTTTTTCAAGCGATTGGATTTAAACTTCGTTTGTTATATAGCGACAATGACGCTGAAAGAAAAGAAGAGACAACGTGCCAGCCGGGTATCCTCAAAGTTACTATTGAGTGCGGCACCTCTAAAATGAAGGCGATCTTAAACTTGGAAGACGTTACGTGCCGATGTCCTAATTCCGATCATGTGAACGACACGTTTTTTTGGAGCATCAATGGCACTGCTCCCCGCGGAAGTACAGTACGTAACAATTCATTAAGTATTCCAGCACTGAGATCTTCAAAATGACCAAGAACAATAAACCAGAAATATTTTCAAATGTATTCATTGTTGTTCGTGCAAATATTTTTCTAAATTACCGCGAGGAGTTAATTGGGCAGAAGTTTAGTATGGTGAAAACGCCTGCGGTGGTGGAGATTAGGTGTGTATGGTGAGGGGGAAGGAAGTTAATACGAAACGGAAAGAATTATTGTGCGGAAATGAACGGTTGTCGAGATATTTGCAAAAAACTATAATTATTTAAACATTCTATATCTATATAAGTATTCCACCGATTTTAATGAAATTTAAATATGTTATATATCTACACATTTGGGACAACTTTTTCCTTTGCAAAAACGTCGCCCGCGGCTTTGTTTAGGAGATATTAATAAAAAAACACGGATTAATCAGAGTAGATTTCTTGTTTTTCATAAAACTACAAATATCTCGGAAACTATGCGAGATATGGCAAAACATCAAGAGACCTTTTTTTTGTAGGAAATTGAATTTCCAACAATTTATGTCGTATAACTTTTTTCTATCAGCTGCGCAGTTTCTGAGTATATTTATATCTCGGTGAAGTTGCAGAACAACTGCCTCTCCCCCGAAATAATGGTCGGGGCAAATGAAAAGGGTTCTGAAAAGACCAAATTCTGGATAACATCTACAATGGGAAGATTATGTGAACAGGATGGGTTGGGTTAGGTCGTCAACGGGGGCGCAGATAACATATTTAAATTTCATCAAAATCGGTGGAATACTTATATAGATATAGAATGTTTAAATAATTATAGTTTTTTGCAAATATCTCGGCAACCGTTCATTTCCGCACAATAATTCTTTCGGTTTCGTATTACCCTCCTCCCCCCTCACCATCCGCGCCTAACATCCACCCCCGGAGGCGTTATCACTATACTAAATTAACCGCCGCCGTTAATTGTTATCATTAGACTGCGGATCTTTATGCAAAATAAAAATATTACACAAAAAATAGGACACGTTACTTTTAAAGTTACGACGTACACTATTCGTATACATACATTGAAATCAATGTTGAATCTCAGCAAATATATTTCGCAAACAAACGTCGAATCTGTTGCAGGACAATATCGCGCGCAACGTGGAGGAAACCGGCAACAATTTGCTGCCCCCCTTGCCGAAAGATGTTACTCGAGTTTTGCGATACGTGTCGCAGAGATTATTCGAAATGATCAGTCGCGAACCAGACGTGAATCGTAACACAGACACCGGTTTGAATGTCTCCCGTTCAAGCACCGCGTCGAACGATACCAAATTTACGTCTCAGCCAAAGAAGCCAGTTTTGCAACGACAGAGGACATGGGACATTGACATTGATGCCAGAAGCGTGGAAGGAGTGCCACGACCATCGCCACCGAAAATTACGAGCTCTCCCACTGTTTCATATGAATTATCGCAATCTTTGGGACAGCTTTCCATTACGGATGAAGAATATTCTAAAGACTTGACAGAGTATATAATGGGAGCCAAAATCAATTTAGAAAAGGCTCTCAATATGCTAACCGATAAGTCGGTTGCTTCGATTGACATTTCTATTAATCAGGGTGATCCTTTCTTTCATAACAAACGTACCTTTTTTCAGATACATATGCTCTTTCGAATGTTTTTACGTAGACATTGATCTTTTTCCTTTATCATTGTTTTTATTAATTCTTTGAATGTTTTCTATTCATTTTTGTCATAAATGCATAATGCTGTTGCTAACCATTCCTCGCTCAGAATTCCTGTATAATTGCAAGATAAAAGGTTAATTCTTCTCGATCGCAAATTTAGATAATTAAAATTTTAAATGTTATCGGCGCCAGGTTCGATCATTTTCAGAAAAACAACAAATGTGCAATTATTACATGTTTCTAACGTTTCGATCCCGATGTGGATCTTTTTCAAAGAATCATTATTGCGTCTGAAAAATATTTTGAATGAATAACAATGTAAGAGCTTGTAAAATAAACGGTAAAATTTCCGTTTATTTTACAATAAAATATTTTACAATAAACGGAAATTTTACCGTTTATTTTACAAGCTCTTACATTGTTATTCATTCAAAATATTTTTCAGACGCAATAATGATTCTTTGAAAAAGATCCACATCGGGATCGAAACGTTAGAAACATGTAATAATTGCACATTTGATGTTTTTCTGAAAATGATCGAACCTGGCGCCGATAACATTTAAAATTTTAAATAACTGCAAGATAATTGTCGATGTTCTTTCAACAGACAACCGTGCATCCGTGGAATCAGCACCAGCGAAAATTTTGCCTGCCGCAATCAACACTCCTATGAAGCAAATACGATCAAATACGATCAGCGGCGTCAAACCCTCGTCAAATTCGAACAATTTTACAAAAGAGAAGCAAGCATTGGTGAAACTAGCTCCGAGGAATTCATTGGAGACGTCGAGATCACTGCGTACTAGCAATTCAATTGATCGTAGAAGAAGCATGCAAATCGAACAAGAGAATGTGAATCCGCTGCCGTTGCGCCGCAGCAGTTTTTATATTCCTTCGTCGAGTTCGAATTTCTCTTTGCCATCGAAACCTATCGATATCGGACAGAAATTGCCAAACGGCGGGAAGCACGATGTGACCAAAACCACTGCTACGCATGAATCGAATTTATTAAAAGAGTATGCCATTATTCGTTATTTTTATCGATTTTTCTCTTTTCCACTTTCGTGGAGCTAGTTTAATCGTGTTTATTTTCCGTTTCAGTTCGCGTACAATGACAAAAGCAGTTAGTCCGACGAAAACTCTGAATTCGTCTGGACGCATACCGATGCTCAAACTACCCGCGAAAGTTTCAAAGGGGATTCCCGTTATAATAAAACCGGTACAGAGATTTGCCAAGAATTCGAGACGTAATCTTTCGATAGAATGAGTCTTAGAATGAGTTTTATTTAAATCGTAGAATGAGTTTTATATATGTTATTCATATTATAAGTCAGGATTCTAATTCTACATTTAAACGACGAACCACACAAACATTTGAGTGATAGAGTTAACACAAATAAATATATAATATATATTACAAGAATCTTTTATCGATTCGAAGACAAGTGCCATTCTTCATCCTCAATTTCATCCGTCAGACATCCAAAAATTCTTCCGAGAACACATTTTAATATTGACTCAAACAATCCTCTCAAAATTGAGTTAATTTCATTGTTGGACGTTTTAGCAGGCATGTAGGTGGATTATAATTCATACTGGTGTGGAACGACCATAGTCAGAAACGACCATAATTGGGTTGGTTTTACCAGGTTTTACCTCTTCTATTTTTCCCCTTGAAGCATACTCCACACTAGTCCATACCACACTCCAACATCCAGGGCCGGCGCGAGGCAGGTTCAGCGCGTTCGCCGGAACCCAGCCTCGCGTTTTGAAAGGCCTCGCGGTCTACGAAAACTCATTAGACGTTTCGCAGGACTCCCTGTTTAGTAGATTGAATATTCGGGTGTGTGTGGAAAATGCAATCGTATAATTCATAAATCGCATAATAATAGCAATTCCTTCCTGTGAAATGTAAGTATAGAATTTGAATGTGTATTCTGACCCCGCAAAATTTTTGAACCGGGCCCCGCGAAAGGTCACGCCGGCCCTGTCAACATCCCACACTAAGATCATAGACTGGTGGCCATCAGAGAGGGGGATAAAAATGTATTTCCCTTGATCTCTCCGATCTGACAGTATTGGTGTGGAAGCTGTTTTTATTTATTCATTGGAACCCTTGTCCTGAAAATAGGTCCGTTCTCATGCATCGATAGAAGTGGATTCTGGCTGTTTTCAACGCGGGATCCGTGTGTATTTGCCTTTAGGTTTGAAAACGGACAAGAAGTGTGCCATCCAATGATGAGATATTGGACGGGTTTTTTCGCGCTTGCGCGTCCACCGCAGTAACGTATCTATATTCAGGAGAAAGTAATGGGGTGCTATTATTGGCGGGAAAGTACCGGAAAAGTTCAGAACGAGACGATGAGATAAGCGTGCTACGAAAATTTGTCGTAAGTTATTATTAATATTTGATAAACATACTTACACACATGTTATACATTCATTTCTCGAAATGAAGTCATAAGAAATTTTACGAAATTAGGCGGGGTGACCAAGCTACCTAATTTTACCTAAAAATTTACTTTACTAAATTCGCCGCGCACGCGCAAGAAAACCCGTCCAATATCTCATCAGTACCTCTACGTCACGTTATCCGTGAGCGGCCATTTTTCCCCTGCATCTAGCAACTCTGCTATTGACAGGTTACAACGCTACACGATGGATTCCATTCCCAGAACTCATGAAGGTTTGTTTGTTATGAATTACAGTATTCGATAATTCGACGCCGATATTTTAGACGATGCTTCCGATCATTTCTCGTGACGATAAATGCTTGTATAAAATTTCTCAGAGTTTGGCAATATTTGACACGCTTCACGATTACAACACTGACTATCAATGGCAATTAACCCTGCTACCAGTTATTAACAAGCTAATACGCGTTTATGTTTGTAGATATCGAAGCACAAATCAGAGAAATACAATCGAAGAAGAAAGAAATACAAAATGCGACAGCAGAGAAAGAACAAGTAGGTCTAGGGAAAACTGGATTTTATGATCAAGACATTTACGATGGAAGTAATAACAAGTACGAAGGCTATGTTACATCAATTGCAGCCAATGATGAAATCGAGGTAATCGTATATCGAAATATTATTCCTAACTGTGTCTTTCTGTTTGTCTTATTATTATTTTTTGTTTAAGGACGAAGATTACGAACCAACTACATTTAGTACCAATAAGAGACCGGGATACAATGCTCCAGCAGCATTGCTCAACGATGTTGCACAGGTAAGGGTTTCAAGATAAATTCTAATACTTTATTATATTTAGTTTTACCTTGATCCTTAGTATTAATAATATTTATTTTACAGAGTGAAAAGGATTACGATCCATTCGCGGACAGACGACGACCCACCATAGCAGATAGGGAAGATGAATATAGACAAAAAAGACGGAGAATGATTATATCTCCAGAACGTGTTGATCCCTTCGCAGAAGGTTGGTATTTTTTTTCCTCATAAGTTACAACTTCTAAAAGCCAAACAGGTAATTAGGTATTAAGTGTGTTTGCATATATCATTATCTTTGTTGACATTTTGGAGCAATGTAATGCACCTCGATAGTAATATGACTATAAATTCGCATACAACAGAGAATATAAAAAACGAATTTTTATTGAAATTATCGAACGTTGTATGGGATTCTATACTGATTATATTGCATCAAAATATACGCACAATGAAGCTTATATCACTCCAGTTTATAAGCGGTTAAACTTATACCAGTCATAGTACATACGCTGATACTGTATCGAGAAGAAGAGTCAACTTAATACGATTTAATTTTGTTCACATATAAAAACATGTGCTTTCTTAAAAATATTTTATTCTCGAGAATAGATTAAGTTGGCTTTTCTATGTTAGGTCATAATACAGCATATGTGATTAAAAGTGAATTGTTACATAGAAGGTTCGCTAGTACAGTGTCAATGTATTTTTTAATTTTTCATAATGCGTTATTATTACTTCTCATTTAATCTTCATATTGTAGAATTCAAAGTTTGTCGAGAAAAGAAAACACGATCACATGGGTACCTATGAATAGCATTCAATTTTGTTTGTTCACTGAAATCACATTTTCTTTAGCCTCTCTCGTGAATCATTTGAAAGCAAAGTGAAGATTTTATTTGAAATTATTAATAGTACATTTCGATTCATACATCATGCATTATATACCTTTGGCATCTTTAACTATTTGAATGTTTTTGTAACATCAAAGTCTTTATACACTGATTCACACGAAATTGTATGTTACTTAAGTAAGCTAGTGTATATATTAAAAGAAGATATTAACTATGTTAATACTACAGCAAATGCAAATTACTTTTAATTAAAGAAGTGTTTGACTGGACAATTTGTACATTTCTGTTTACGTCTATCGAAATCACGCCTCTATGGATATTTAATTAATTAGTACATTATATATTGCTGTAGTATTGTTAGCGATAATAACCGAGGAATAAATCAAATGTAATTACATTGTTTCGTTGACTCTGCACGAGCTCTATGGTTTTGTTTTTCAACGAAATAGTTGTCTTCCAAATTAATGCTCCAATGTAAATTTGTTTCAGATATTGCCTCGGTTATTAGTAGTTAATTAGATTTAAGATTTCTTTGTACTCAGATTGTGGAAGCAATGTGAAGTAGAAAAAACTGGCTTGAATGAAGAGAATGAATGTGATTCTTTCAAATACATACTAATGTATACATTTTTTTCCAATCTTAGTGACGGTCTGCACATTTGGAATCATCTGCTTACCGAGGATACTATGTCGAAGGTTAAGCGAGATTGAATTGTCACGGCATTAAAGTCATGTCCTATAAATGATACAATGAGACTTTCCTTTCACGTTGCTTTTTTAAGTTTCTTTAATGTTTCATTAACATCTCTTTCATCGTAGATTTTTTCTTTTTGTTGAAATACTTTGAATTCGGAACCGGGCATTCTTTAAACTCTCATTGTATCATGAGATTATTTTTGCAAGAACATAAATATTGAAAAATAGTATGAATGGTTGGTGTGCAAATATTATTAATAACGAGAATGAGTTGATTTTTAGATGGCTAAAGTATTTTTCGATGTGGAAGACTTGAGCAGGACAATGCTCCCTATGGCACCAAACCTTCACGTACGTATGCTATATGCCATCTGCTGTTGCAGCTCTCTCGAAACCCGTTGTCCAATTAATCAGAATCTCGTGTATTTTCAACAAATTCTCGAAATAAATGAAGTATTTGATCAATGAGCTTTAAGTTTACCGTTTCATTTCACGATATACGCAACGTGGAAATGAGAGTGAATTCAGTAGTTTACTTAGAATATATATACCAAAAATATTCTAAGGGCATTTTAATGATAAATATTACGATTAAATGACTAGGTATGTTCAGAAGTTTTTGAAAGTTTGAGCATTTTTTCGAACAATTATCTAATAGTTGCGCTTTGCGTGACTTCTGGTTCTTGATTACAGGTGGCAAGACTCCAGACATCGGTTCTAGAACCTACACAGAGATTATGCGGGAACAGTTGCTTAAAGGAGAAGAAACAGAGGTATGATCAAACGTTAAATACACTCAGCCTGTCTATCGAGGTGGATACTTAAACGTTTATTCATATTATTTTCAGTTAAGAAAAAAACTAGCAGAAAAAGCCAAAGAGGGAACTCTGAAAGCTAACGGTGAACCAAAACCAGCACCGAAAAAAAGAGGTCGTTGGGATCAAACGGACGATGCTCCAACTCCTAAAAAACCAAGCGGTACTGCTGCAACGCCGACGTCTTGGGATAACGCGGATGTAAATAATCAGATCATTTCAATGACTTCATTTTTTTTAACTCCATTCAATAATTTCACCCTAAAGATTAAGAGGACTAGGTAATTAAGTTCTCACCTTATACTATAATATAGTTAATTTCGGCATGAACCACGAAAATCAAGAAAGTGGCCCGAAAAGTTAATATTAGTGGTAAATAATAGCTTTTCATTTTTAAAAAAGCAAAAAATTTCATGCAACTGAATACTTAGGCCCCCCTTACACTTAAGTGGTTAATTCAATGATGATCATTCTTAGCAACACAATAATGACCGATCACCGATGACCACCATGATGTTCAACGTGTTAAATTGCTTGTTCTTATCAGGTAACACCAGCTGCGATCAGATGGGATGAAACACCCGGTCACGGTAAAGGAGGAGAAACTCCTGGTGCGACGCCGGGTGTGAGTACAAGGATGTGGGATGCTACTCCAGGACATGCAACACCCGGTGCCGCTACTCCTGGCAGAGAAACTCCTTCTCACGAGAAAACTGTTTCGAGCCGAAGGAATCGTTGGGATGAAACGCCGAAAACTGAACGCGGTGAGTTTGCATTATTACTAGACTGCAGATCTTTATACAAAATAAAATTTTTATACATCAGTTGCAATCTACAGGAGCTAAGTAAAAATTGATGTTGCCCAATAATAATTTTGATGTGTTCAAAGTAATATTTCGACATTGTTAAACTCTTTCAATCTTTTTATTGTTTTGAATTACACCTACTGATTTTTGGCATAAATGGATAAAGTCCGCAGTGCACTTACAATTGTTTACTGGTTTAAAGCGTGTGCTATCAATTATGAGACTGACTGTAAACTATGTTGCGAACCAACAGAAACACCTGGACACAGCAGTGGTTGGGCCGAGACACCAAGGACCGACCGTGTCGCAGGGGATTTGATTCAAGAGACGCCAACACCGTCTGCTAGCAAACGTCGAAGTCGATGGGACGAGACACCCTCAAATCAAACACCTGGATCCATGACTCCACAAACTCCAGCAACGCCATTAACGACACCACATCAAACATCTATTTTAACACCCAGCGGAGTGACACCAACTGGACCGAAGGCCATGGGACTAGCAACTCCAACGCCAGGACATTTAATGTCGATGACACCGGAACAGCTTCAAGCGTACCGTTGGGAACGGGAAATCGACGAAAGGAATAGACCCCTTTCCGACGACGAATTGGATGCTCTATTTCCACCTGGATACAAAGTTCTCCAACCACCGGCAGGATATATACCGATTCGTACACCCGCTAGAAAACTGACTGCGACACCGACACCGATCGCTGGCACTCCGCAAGGTTTCTTTATTCAAACCGAGGACAAAACCGCGAAATTTGTAGACAATCAACCGAAAGGTAATCTCCCTTTTATGAAGCCCGAGGACGCACAATACTTTGACAAATTGTTGGTCGACGTCGACGAGGAAACGCTCAGTCCTGAAGAGCAGAAGGAGAGGAAGATTATGAAGCTTCTTCTGAAAATTAAAAATGGTACACCGCCAATGAGGAAAGCGGCTCTCAGACAAATCACTGACAAGGCTAGAGAATTTGGTGCCGGTCCGTTGTTTAATCAAATCCTCCCGCTTCTGATGTCACCCACGCTAGAGGATCAAGAACGACATCTTCTCGTAAAGGTCATCGACCGGATTTTGTATAAACTGGACGACTTGGTCAGACCTTACGTACACAAAGTGAGTTTCGAAAGTCACCTTACTTGTAAACTATCGTACATGATGCACCAAATGAAATAGTTTTACTGGATATTGAATTTATTAATCGAAACATTCGATGCATCGCCTAATATCACGAAATTTAAATGTTCCAATAGCCATTCTTATGCAAAATTTTCTTATGCAAAACAAAAATTGTCTATATCAATTGCAAGGAACCGATACCACAAGCAGAAATTTCTTTCCTCTTTAATAACTTTAAAACGTTCAAAATAATAAATTGGTACTTTGAAATTTGTTCAGTTCTTTTAGTATTTCGAATTGCACCTACCTTGTTTGCCATAAATGCATAAAATCCGTTGTCTACTACTGATACTTGATATTTGTAAACGTAAAACTTGTGTTTCAGATTCTGGTGGTCATCGAACCCCTGTTGATTGACGAAGACTACTATGCTCGTGTAGAGGGTAGAGAAATTATATCGAATCTGGCGAAGGCAGCCGGATTGGCGACGATGATTTCCACGATGAGACCGGATATTGACAATATTGACGAATACGTGCGTAACACGACTGCAAGAGCTTTCGCTGTTGTAGCGTCAGCGTTAGGAATCCCCTCGTTGTTGCCGTTTCTTAAAGCCGTATGTCGTAGTAAAAAATCGTGGCAAGCTCGTCACACAGGTATCAAGATAGTCCAACAAATTGCTATTCTTATGGGATGCGCTATATTGCCGCATCTCAAGAGTTTAGTCGAAATTATAGAACACGGTAAGTTGATAATCGTCGACCACTAAACTGTGGATTTTATGCATTTACGGGTGATATGGATCTATAAAAAAAAATAAACGTATTGACGACAACATTAATAAATGAACGTTCATATGATATAAATCAATAATTTCAAAAACATTAAAACAATTTAAGAACGGCCATACATATATGTTATTCTCGATTTATTAAAATTATTGAAAATAGAAAGAAAGTTTTGTATGGCTTCTGTGTCTTGCAATTGATGAAGACAATTTTTATTTTGCATAAAAATCCGCAGTCTACTGATCACTGCGGATACAGGTTCCGTAAATTATACTAAATTGATGGTTTTGCAGGCTTGGTCGATGAACAACAGAAAGTTCGTACTATCACTGCTTTGGCCATCGCTGCCTTGGCTGAAGCTGCAACGCCGTACGGTATCGAGAGCTTCGATTCTGTCTTGAAACCACTTTGGAAAGGTATTCGTACGCACAGAGGAAAGGGTCTGGCTGCGTTTTTGAAAGCTATTGGATACTTGATTCCTCTAATGGACGCCGAATACGCCAATTACTATACTCGTGAAGTAATGTTGATCCTTATTCGCGAGTTCCAGTCACCCGACGAAGAAATGAAGAAGATCGTTTTGAAAGTAAGCGACTTTATTTGAATCGGAGATGTAATTGATTCATTTCATTAATCCAATTAATCCGACAGGTAGTGAAACAATGCTGTGGTACAGATGGTGTTGAAGCACAGTACATCAAGGACGAGATTCTTCCACATTTCTTTAAGCACTTTTGGAATCATCGTATGGCTCTGGATCGCAGAAATTACAGACAGGTATGCAAGTACATAATTGTGTGAAAACTTTTTATTCCGTAAAAGAAGAAGAAGACGACAGAATGGAAGATGATACTGTATTTAATTTTGTAGCTTGTGGACACCACCGTGGAAATCGCAAACAAAGTTGGCGCGTCGGAAATCATAAATCGCGTAGTGGATGATCTGAAAGATGAAAATGAACAGTACAGGAAAATGGTTATGGAGACCATTGAGAAAATAATGGGAAATTTGGGAGCTGCTGATGTCGACTCCCGTTTAGAAGAGCAGCTCATAGACGGTATATTGTACGCGTTCCAGGAGCAGACAACAGAGGTTTGTAATAGTTACTATCAGATCGCGGATTTCATTCATTCTTTATTTGTTGAATTTATGAGTATCGATATATTATTATTAGACTGCGAATCTTTATGCATTTATGAAGAAATTGATTGGGTGAAATCGTTAAGGGATGAAATCATTTTTTATATTATTCCTGCTTTCCACAATCAATGCAAAACAGTTTTATTTTGCATAAAGACCCGCAATCTAATTATTATCAACTTATTAAAACGATTAAAGAAAGAAATCAATTTTTATTTGATCCCAGTACCTTGGAAATAATGCAGAAATTGTTTATTTTCTGTAAATATCCGCTGTCTAATTATTATAGTAGCATTTTTCTTCGATTACAGGACGTTGTTATGCTGAATGGGTTCGGCACCATTGTGAACACACTAGGAAAAAGAGTGAAGGCGTACCTACCACAGATATGCGGTACAATATTGTGGAGGTTGAACAACAAATCGGCCAAAGTGAGACAACAAGCCGCTGACTTGATTTCGCGTATCGCAGTCGTCATGAAAACCTGCCAGGAGGTAAACGTCGTTTAGTCTAACATTAACCAGTCCTCTTAAATGAAAAATTAATAATATGTTTTGATTCTGTTCACAGGAGAAACTAATGGGTCACTTGGGCGTTGTTCTTTACGAATACTTGGGAGAAGAATATCCCGAGGTATTGGGTAGCATTTTAGGCGCGTTAAAGGCTATTGTTAATGTGATCGGAATGACAAAAATGACACCACCGATTAAAGATTTGTTGCCACGGCTTACCCCTATCTTGAAGAACAGACATGAGAAGGTCGGTGTCCATTCATGTGCAATTAACGACATTGTACATTATTCATTCTAACGAAATATTTCGTTTCACAGGTACAAGAGAATTGTATCGACCTTGTAGGTAGAATCGCAGACAGAGGACCCGAATACGTATCCGCCAGGGAATGGATGAGAATATGTTTCGAACTTCTGGAATTGCTGAAAGCTCACAAGAAAGCGATTAGGAGAGCCACAGTGAACACTTTTGGTTACATTGCGAAAGCGATAGGGTAATCATGCAATTTTCTAAAGAAACAATTTCACAGTGGAACAACATTCTAATCTTGTTCGATATTTTACAGTCCCCACGATGTATTAGCAACATTATTGAACAACTTGAAAGTACAAGAACGTCAAAATCGCGTGTGTACTACCGTAGCCATAGCTATCGTCGCTGAAACCTGCAGTCCGTTCACGGTGCTTCCTGCGCTGATGAACGAATACAGAGTGCCAGAATTGAACGTACAGAATGGTGTACTGAAATCTTTATCCTTTTTGTTTGAATATATTGGAGAAATGGGAAAGGATTACATTTATGCTGTTAGTCCGTTGCTAGAGGATGCATTGATGGATAGGTAAAGAATTATAGTTTTTTTTTTCTTTTAATTACAACCGATTAATTATCTTTCTGTTGCTTCATCACAGGGATTTAGTGCACAGACAAACTGCTTGCGCAGCGATTAAACACATGGCGTTAGGAGTTTATGGTTTCGGATGCGAAGACGCGCTGATACATTTACTGAATCATGTGTGGCCCAACGTTTTCGAAACTTCTCCACATTTGGTGCAAGCGTTTATGGATGCTGTGGATGGCTTGCGCGTCGCTCTCGGGCCAATTAAAATATTGCAATACACTCTACAGGTGAGCGATTTATATTAGATTAAGGGATAGACTTTGTTGCAACGAGTATTGGCTCGGATTAAATAAACGCTTGTTCAATTACAGGGATTATTCCACCCGGCAAGAAAAGTACGCGATGTATATTGGAAAATTTATAATTCTCTTTACATAGGTGGACAGGACGCTCTCGTAGCTGGTTATCCTCGAATCATGAACGATCCAAAGAATCAGTATATTAGATACGAATTGGACTACGTTTTGTAATAATTTAAATATATTTCAAAGATGTGTATCATTCTTTTATTTACAAGTTTACAAGAATTAGTAGATAGTCGTATGTCACGTGACACATAAGGTAGACACGCACTCCAGTGGATCTTCGAAAGTATTTATTTCTTAAAACTTCTTTAATCAAAGTTACACAACGTCATTGTCTGGGTTAAAAATTAATTCGAATTGCAGACTTACTTGAGAAGAGAAATTTGCGTCGGTCCTTATATGAATAAACTGTTTCATATCATAAACGAATAGAGCAATTATTTCACAACATAGATTACTATAATTTCTGTCGATTCACATAGTCCCTCAACTATAATTTGTATCGTAGCAAAAGGATAATGCATAGAGCAATGAAAAGCACCGATTCTGTATGATTTTTTTTAATGTTTTATTTTTAAAACATAAATATTAAACAACTAAACGAGACTAGGTGACAATATATGTATATACAGTGGGTGTACGAAATATTCGTACACCTTTTAAAAACAAGCTTTTTCAAAATGGGACCCAACAGGTAAAAAATTTCAAAATCCTGACCTTTACTTTTTCAATAAAAATTTAAAAATAAATTATTTATACATTATCTAACGTCTCAAAAAAAACAGAAGCTGTTGGGACCAATTTTGAAAAAGTTATTCGTTTTTAAAAGATGTACGAATACTTTGTACACGCACTGTATATATATATATATATATACGTATACATATATATATATATATTTTCCAAAAATTTATTTTTTAGAGTTCAATATTTAATAGCGCATATTGTGTAAAACGTTCATGGACAGAACTTATGCATGTATATTACAATGGTTAAGTATTATTGGAGAATACAGTCATATTTGTTTTACATAATCATATATCTCAACCTTCTATGAAACATTAATATATATACTTACATTGATCGCAATAATTGATTGTATAAAAATTGTATGTGAAATGTCTGTATCTCCAAATACACTTTATTTTCAAAAAACTGGCATAAAGCACATATGCGTAAATATAGAAACGTATTTGCATCACTGTACTTCGAACGTTTCTAAATTATGTTATGAATTCAATACAATTCCTTCGATTTCGGTCCTGATAAGTGAATGATACTACCATTTACACATACATTCGAAAAGAAAAAATTAGATGGTGTCGAACCAAGAAAAATTCGTCAGCTTAAGCTCTCGATGCTATTAACGATATTTTTTTTAATCCATACGCAGAGGCCACTTACCTAATAGCACTTTTCAGTAACGTATACATACATATCCGTAAAACATTATAATGATAAAAAATACATTTAGTTACAAGTGTTATGAATTTAAGTTTCCGAGACTTCTACGTGAAAAATCAGTGGAAAGGCAAACTACCAAAGTTACATGGTAATATATCATTGAAATAAACTGTTTGTATATTCGTAACAAAATATTCTATAAACGAATGATTCGACGTATATTAATGATAATGATTAATCAAATGTTATATTTAAATGGAACAAAGCATGTATATAACATTCAATATTTGTTCATGGGCATAATATCTTGTCTGAGCAGCCGTATTCAGTGCAGCGAAAAATTAAAAATACTAGCTACTTCTCTATAATCTTATCTCGTAGCGCTTAGACATAGATCATTTTCATACAAACGATTCGTTACAAAAAGAAACTTTGGTATAAGAAGTACATAAAATTGTTAAAATCGGTATAACATGTCGTTAATTACAATTAAAACGTAAGGAGTTAGCTGATTATAGAATCACATTGATACAATATATGTACACTTTGTAAAAATGATGGTCAAGCTAAGTACTTGTTATTACTTCGTATGAATTTGCAAGAGCAATTTATGCATTATGAAGATAGAAGCGTGTTTGCATAATTTTTCGAGAATTTCAGGTTTCGAAGCCTTTGGTTTTTGAAAAATGAAATTTTTCCAAGTTTAATTTCGATATTAGCACCAGACACAATATTGAGAACATGATACTCATACTATCCGCATTGATTAACGTAGATAGACTATATGTGATTCCATAAAACATTGTTTCACGATTTCAGAAACGCAATTTCAGACGAAAAGAATCAAAAGCGTAACATCACTAGGGTATTAAGTATTGTGTTACTCCTTACACCAGTCAAATGAACAAGTGAATGTAAATGTACGTGTACAATAGATTCAAAGGAAAAAAGAAAACGAAAATCGATATAAATATCACAAGCACGCGTAATCGTAATATACAATTGCCGAGGAGAATTTACGTACATCTCATTGCATTCTTCTCGCTACCTCTTTTATACACAGGCTACATGGAAATATATCTCCTTTTTTATCTCTCGTTGTAGTGTGATCAAATTTACAATAGAACATTGCATTTTGTATTCTCAGTTAACTTTGGTAAATGACTATAGAATGTGAAGGCTGTCAGTCATTTCTACAACTAATAAAATCTTTCCGCGCTAAGAAGTTTCTTTTTTTTCATATATTTTTCAA
The DNA here is from genome assembly GCA_916610235.2 of Lasioglossum morio. Lineage (NCBI taxonomy): Eukaryota > Metazoa > Arthropoda > Insecta > Hymenoptera > Halictidae > Lasioglossum > Lasioglossum morio. The sequence goes on from OU744323.1 coordinate 5,252,083, forward strand.
TCGTAATAGGCTATTTTCATCTCGAAACAAAAATGTATAATGAACGTTTTGTCAAAATCAACGTACATCAATTTATCGTCGAGGGCACAGAAAATAGCACTTGTACAATCAAACATTCCTCTTCTTTTTCACAAATCCTATTGCATTTTATATCCATTAAAAAAAAATGAAAATAGCAATGTTATTGATATCGAAACACGTTACAGCATCTATAAAATAAAAGACATTCTAAATTGTATACAGAACTGCTTGAAAGTTTAGAATCACTAATAATTCTAAGGTATGTCACCCTCCAAGTTTTAATCAAGCACTAATATATGCATGTATCACGAAAATGTATAGCTGCAATTTGAAGCAATAGAAAGGTCGTAAAGAATTGTAGAGTATCGATACCAATGACCTACTTCTTTTAATCAATTATCTTCAAGTAAGGCTTCATCGACAACTTCGAAACCAACTTCATCGTATGTTAGCAATAGTCTTTGATACGCAAAAAATATTGTAGATAATATAAACCTAGCATTTCATGTTTTTTTATATATTGCTATATAATTCTTAATTAAATAAATATGGAGGATGTATTTTCATCGATCAATATGTAATCCTGAACTTCCGAGAGTGCGTATACGTTGAATATTTTTATTGGTACGACGTAAAAGAAGATAGTCGAGAAACGTGTATGTTTCTTGTTTGATAACATGTTTACGGCTAAGCAAAATGTAATAGACGCTCGAGTATCATTCTGGAATGCGAAAAGAAACGCACACGAGTATAATTTGATATAAAATCCATTCAAAACGTTTCATCGATATCGTAATCAATTTTCAATCAGAAGGGTGCAACGATTGCCGCTGCTTCGCCCCTACTTGCTGGCAATGAGGCACACTCTTGCCATTTGTTTGAATGTGGATCGTAACATTCCACGGTCGATATTGTGATCTGAGTTCGATAAAAATTGATTTCATGAGACTGATCACCTCCTATAACATACAATCGACCATCGGCTGCTGCGACCGCAGGATATGATCTCCCAACGCTCATTGGCGCCACAGTGCTCCATTTATTCTGAAACGTTCAAACAGCTCTTCTGAATTCGATTTTTTTTCGCGTAAAAATCACTGCGCTTTTAATTATTAACTGCGCTTAGAATTATACATTGTTTTAATAATCTTTTTAAGGAGGTAAACTCGTTTCTAGTATTGCAAGAGTGCGGGATGCGCTTTCACATTTGTCAGCAGTCAAAAGCACTATTTTTACGTTTACGAGGCGTAATTTGCATTATTCGGCAGCATGTAAATAGTTGCCGCAGCTTTATGCTTTCGAATAATGCAAATTACATCTCGTAAACCTAAAAATGAGACTTTTGAGGACGATCGCGGCCTAGATTGATTTTTAATTAGCGCTTTTGACTACTCAAAAGCCCCATCGCGTGCATTATCGAGAAATGAGAATCCTTGCAATCCAGGAAACGAGTCTATTTTTTAAAAATTCTTTGTGGTACATTTGACAATTGTATCGACTATATCCTTTTAATCATTTTTTACGTGTCCAAAATTGATATTGGCGGTAAATTGAGTAAGTGTGAAACACAGTTACCTCTTCGAAAGAGTATCGTTCGACGGACAACAGAACCTGCTGGTTTTTGTTAATACCACCGACAACGTAAATATATCCGTCGAGTATGGTGATCCCCATTTGTGAACGTGGTGTGAGCATTGGAGCCAAGTTTCTCCATTCTTTGGACACTGGATTGTAACTCATCACGTCTTGTCGGTGTCTACTGTTGTGTGTGCAGCCGCCCACTATGTATATTAGTCCTGAACAGGATATAAATATTTATGAGAATATAGCTGTAGGACTTAATTAATTCGATATTAAATCTTCTACCTTCGTAAGCAACCACCCCCATGCTAAATCGAGGTGCTGGAAGTTGTCCATGGAGTGTCCAAGCGTTGGTTATCGGATCGTATATTTCTATTGATCCGCCGATGTCGGTGCCAACCCAACCGCCAAATGCGTACAAGTTATTATCCAAGGCACAGAGTCCGAATTCACACCTGGGTTCCACCATACAGGCAATCTTCTTAGTCCAAACATTATCACGTGGATCATAACGTTCGCAATTGGCAATGATACAGGACTCAAGCTCCCCGCCGACAACGTACACTTTACCGTCTAGCAACGCTACGCCTGGTAGTATCCGTCCTATGTTCATGGGGGCCACTTCGCTCCATTTGCTATGGAAACAATCATATATAGAAATTCAAAGAACAACAAGCATGGTTGTAGTTAAGGGGTACTCTGGTTTTTCATCTTCAAACTATCGAAACTTCCTTTTATGCATTTTCTTCAAGTAGAAGTGTTGTAGAATATGTTTGAACAATGCAGCTCGCGTTGGAAGATGTTGATAGTTGAATCTCCGAACGCGTTTCCCTCTAATGACTTGAAAGTTTGAATCACTAGTTCTTTTGAAAAGAATTCTTAAAAGTTCGTGGAGAAACGACCTTGAAACTCAGAATACCCCGTTAATCCGAGGTACAGTTTGAAAAATAGTAATACCCAGTGAATATGTCAAATTTCTCAATCGCCTGATAAGTACTTTCGGCAGCTTTGCCCCAACTGTACGCTGTATGTTCTCGTCGTGAACCGCCGATCACTAGAATGTTTTTCTTAGCGCAAACCCTAGGTTGTGCGTGAAGGGGCACAAGACATCCTTGGTTCGACGCTAGATCTTTTTGTATAGATCTCAACGCGACAATTAGACTCGCGTCTTTGCACTCCAGGATGACGCGTTCCAATCTCGCTAATGAACACAGCCGTAAACGTATGTGACTTAGTATCTCAAATACATAACACCGTCTCGTCGATATATTGTGGACAATCCAATTATACGCAGCCTGGAAGACCTATCACCCACAACAGTCATTTAAACCGTTTGTTTTTGTATTTATAGACAGCGTTATGTGTAGACTGCGGATGTTTATGCAATTTCCAATTTTTATAGACAAATTTTGAGAACGTGGAGTCATGTAAAATCTTGTTTTCAGTGGTAGTAGTCTTTGTGAATCCGAAATAAATAAAAATCGTACTAAATTCTGTGGAATTTTATTTTCATATAAAGATCCACAGTCTCTAATTATGTGTCTGTACAACAGCGCACACCTGGAATTCAGTGTCGACGTGAATGTAATCGCTACTGAGTAAATGAACGAGACGTTCCTTCGGCAGATCCAAAAATTCCTCCTCTTGCGATACTTGAGGAAAATTGACTTGTATAAATTGTAGGGCAGTCTTCAAGAGATCTAATCTGTTATGTGCTTCCGCGAATCTGTTTAGACAGAAAGATTGTGTAAACATTAAAACAATTTCCATTCATCGTTTGCAGAGCTCACCTATAAATTCCAAGAGCGTTCGAAGGGTGAAGTTGTTGGCTTAAGTATGTAATGCAACCCATTACCACTTCGTCTATCTCTAGCATATCAGCAGCTGCGAATAATTCTAGAACATTGTCTTGAGTGACGTCAACGTTTCCGGTATAGATGAAATCCACCAGGATGGAAAGGATATTAGCAGATACCGAATGAATCTCTACTAACTCCTGCTGCTCTTCCACAAGACCGCCGGTAAACATAGCATTGAAATACGGGCTTCCGGCAGCCAAGACTGACCTATGCGCCCTAATGATACTGCCACTGGCAACCAGACCCACATCGCTGAATTGATTCTTTAGTCTCTGGGCATTTAAGTTCCTCAATACTTTCGGAGCGTATTGCCCTACTGCGTACACAATGTTTGAGACTTCAGAGGTCTGTTTTACTACTTGTGTTGCGAAACCCATGGTGTTGCAATTATGGCCATTCTTCATTGGTGGCACCGCACCATCCGCCATGAAACCATCAAGTTGTCCTTTATCTCCAGTTCCTGACGTGTGGAAAATGACAGATACATTATGGTAGTTCTTATAATGTTTTATTAATGCTAGATCTATGAAACACTAAAACTGACTAGTTTACATCACTTTATGAAGATAACAAGAATGTGTCTATGCAAATTGTTAGCCATTTCTTAAATATATACCCAAAGAAATAAACTCTTTAGTAATTCCTCATGCATCTTTATAATCTCGATAATCGTAAATTAAAAATATTAGAACTTGTCATTCTGATGCATCCTATAAACCTAGTATTAACACTAAACCTACCACGAAAGGTCAAATGACTCATTTTAAATTTTTTATTTGACAATTATTGAAATTGTAAAGATATTTTCATGGGAATTGATTGAATACATTCTTTGACTCCAGTATATATTATGTAAAAATCGCACAAAATATAAATAAATTTAATCTTGTTATTTTTATAATACCATACACATTAGTCACTTTTGATGGTCTGTAGGTTTAGTATTGAAAATGTAGTTAACTGTCATAAATAATAAGAATAGAAAATTAATTATATCTACATAGAACGAAGAGAATAGTACTTCTTCTGATTTGTGCACTGGTATTCCACGTATATCATGACTAGACTGCAGATGTTCATGCAATTTTTAATTTTTGCAGGAAAATTTCAAGAAAGTGGGAACAAATAAGATATTATTTTCAGTGGTGGTAGCCTTTACAGATTCGAAATAAGTAAAAATCGTATTAAATACTGTGGAATTTTATATTCTAGCATTTTTCAAACATTTTTCAACCCATAAATGCACAAAGATCTGCTGTCTAATTATGACTCAGTGCTCCAAAACTCAGTGCAAGTACTTTCTCGACTAGAAAGTTTGGTTTTTTTTTTATTATATTCGAACGAGAATTAACAACATTATTTCCGTGTATAATGAAGTACTAAACATAGGACATTACAGGAATATATCATTTCTCTGTAGAAAGTAATATCGAAAAATAATCTGAGTGTAGAAGTCAGTATAATAGCATGTTCAATAACCGTATCAGGTGAAATATGGGTTTGTTAATTAAACGATGATATACAGAATACTTACGACATATACGAGAAAGCACCTTATAGACGCCGTGAAAGGATTTAGTGTTATTCTTCCCCTTTAAACGCATCACTACCACCGCATTTTCACGTTTTTTGTTATTGCCTAACACCGTTTTCCATTCGGTTCGCCCTTTTTCGAAGTCCGTCAATTAGTCACTAATTTGGTAATGAGAAATCTGACATATGTCAAATAACCTGTTTGGTGTATGAAAGTAGCTACAAGAGGATCACTAATAAATGTTAAAGTATTACTCGTACCACACCTACAGAACACTTCGCAGGTTTCGTGTTTCGAACTGCGCGTTATTAACGTGTAACAGGGCGAACGCGAAATCGCGTGTTCAATTCGACGATTAAAAAGAAAAATGAAACACTTTCTTGTTTTTATGTATTTTAATTAAAGCTTTCTATTCACTCACTCCACTCGTGTTCGATTTTGGTAATTCAATTATGAGTTCATTGCCTCGCAGTCGTACCAACAAAATACCTTGACGAATTACGTTCCAGAGTCGACGACCAACTTACTAAAAATTAAGAAATTATCGAATATCGAAATATATCGAAGCATCGTGTTCTAAATCGAAGTTTAAATTTTACCGCTGCAGAGTCCACGGATAGACTGTCCTCGTGAAAGACATACTTGGCGATTTTCATAAGATTCTGAAATATAGGTTTCATGTGTTGTATCAATGTGAGTATTTTGAGATTGAGAAGATCAATTTTGAGCAACTGGTTCTCGAATTATTTAAGTTTTTCTATTTTTTGTGTTTCCATGTTTTTTCGCTAAATGGTGTTACCGTGCGCTTCTATTTTGTTAAATATTCATTTATTGTCCATTTCCTGTCTGATCTTTTAACATAATAAATTCGGATATTTTATTTCTTGAAATATTGGACACATTCATTTCTTCTCTGAGCTATTCGTGTTTTTCCATTTCCCAATTTTCAAAATTCGCCACCAGATGGCGCCATAATTTGCTCATGATGCCGGGAAAAATCCTTATTAAAATGGGTAAAAAAATGCATTGTGCAATACTTATGTAATAAATTATTTATTATCGCAATTACTGATTATCAGCGTATATCTGAACGTTTCACATTCCTTCCATGACAGCTTGATGAAGTAGAGGTTTCAACTTCTCTCGAACCAAAGTATGCCTTTCTCCATGCGTTATCGTTAATATAAATTTCGCCCTTTTCAAAGCCTCTAAAGCTTGTATCGGCCTCTCCAGGTACAATTGAATCTTCCCCATCATGAGATACAGTATTCCAGTCAGTGGATGAATTTCACCATAATACGTTCTGAAACAGAAACAGTCAATATTATTTTTTATGTAAAACTCTACGGAAAATAATGATTGTCTTACAAATAGCCATTAATAAGTCTTTTGGCGTAAGATTCAGCTTCCTCCCAATGTTGCAGACTCATGGAAGAATCGAAAGCACTTTGCAGAGTTTGCACGTGCTGCACATTAAGTGGATGCAAGACACCCTCTTGCTTCTTGAGGCACACTTTGCTTACATCCAAGTCTGAAGTTTCTGATAAGAAAAATGTGCTTTACGATCGAACAGATTCATTAACGCAACCGTTCGTTATTAATCTTGAAAAGGATACAAGCCATATCCTTCATACTTTGCAAATGATACGCTGTGAAGTCAGATATCTCGTAGAATGTTTCTTGAAATTTCTCAGGGAATTGTGTTTGACAATTTTCACATGTCCCTGCACCTGGGGAGCAAGGGTGCATACAAGATTTGTTGGGACACATAGCGGCTTCAGTTGTTAATTCTGGTTGCTCGCATCTTTTGCAATTACACCAGAAATAATAGGAACTCTGAAGTTCTGTGCGTCTGTCCTTTGTCGATTTTAGTACATCAATGTATGATATTCTTATCTATGTAAAGGCACAGTTAAAATTCATGTAGATTGATTACAATTATTTTGGTACCGTTAATTTTATAATTCTCTAAAAAAACTATGCATTTTTCAAATAAAGAGATCTTTACCTGTGACCAATCCAAACAAGGTAGATCTTGTATCGTTCTAATAAGCAAGGTAGATCCTTCGAAAGTGGCTACCGCATTTGGCGTGCAGCTGTGATCGATAATAGAGGGTCCTAAATAAATGCCAACCCCAATACTATTCATGTCCAGATTCAATATATTAAAAGAATTAATACAAATTCTGCCATAAATGCCTATCAATTCTACGTTGCTCGGCATAGGCTCATTCTCGAACAATTCATTCAAAATTCTTTGCACACACATAAAGTGTTCCATTCTTTTCTCGTCTTTCTTTATATCAGAGTAATCTGAAAGAATCGAGTTAGACATTAATAAAAGGAAACAGAGGGATACTTTTGATCTTGTAGATTATTATTAAAATATTCTTACGTGACATTAAATCTTTGAATTTTCTAAAACTCGTGTCAGTGTAATATCCAGGCTCTTCACCTCCACCTCGACTTAGTTTTATAATTATGCGAGTCATGAGACGTGTCAGGTCTGGTACGATTTTTGGTGAAACCTTTTTCAATTTCGCGCATTCTGTTTTGTGTATGGACCATGCACTTTGTTGACAGGAACGATTGCAGTAATAAACGTATTGACAGGCAGAACATTTTGAAAGTTTCCCACTGAAACATGGATACAGGTTAAGACGATAAAAACATATATAAAAAAACAAAACAAAGGATAATGTTAGCTTGACAAATTTGTTTGTATTCTACAAATACACCTTTCCAAACAATAATCACATCGATCTGTCTTATATTTCGAACTAAGAACGTAAGCAAATGGCTTAGCGGTAAAAATTGTTGTTCCTTTCTTTACGGAATTCTCACGCTCGTTCATTTTTAACAGGAATTTCCGCGTGATTCCGAGCGAATGAAAAATATATGAATTCAAATAAAATCCATGAAAAAAATGTTTAGATATCCAAGCGTCTTAGTAACTCTAGTTCCTATGCAAGCCTAAATAGTTCGCATTATTTTTGCTAATGATTTTGTATATTAAAATTACAACTTTAGGCGAAACAATTACATTTTATTGACAACAGTAAAAATATACAACGCGAATGGTATTAACAGATAACCTACATGCCTTAATTTACAGCGAATTAATTAACATTTTCATTATCGATTTATTTTAGCTGAATCATTTGGAAAATGGAGGATTGTTTTTAATATTTTCGTAATTATGAATAAATCTGTAAAATCATTGATTTGACGATAACGTATGTTGTCCATGGAAGTATTTAACAAAGTAATGGATATCGTTTAACAATTAAAAGCATTTGTTTAATTGTAAATACCTTTGTAAACAGTGGTCGCATCTATCTTTGCGATATGACGATCGCAGAACGTACGCAAAAGGTTTAGCAGTTAAAATAGTTGTTCCTTTATCGATGGGTGGTCTTTTATATCCATTCTTTATTCTCATTTTCTTTAAGAAATGTCTATTAAACAAATTTTCAATGGTTCCTAGTTAAATACAACACAATGTAGTTGAACGTCATACTAAATGAACTCGGTTGTTCGCTACTCCGATCGCGTAAGTTCACCTACAGACTATTTTGAGATCGGTTTATTTTAGCAAATCTAATTATGGAAAGTTATATATGTTTGGTAATTAACGGTAATTTATTTGTGTAGAGAAAGTTATATCAATGAAATGTCTGGAAAGGAACATATTTATTTACAATAATTTAATCGTATAAAAATCTTTAAAACTTGATATTTTCATTATTCTATTTTCTATAAATTTAATCAGTTAATGTTATCGTATCATTTATGAAAAAAGTACACCGATGCGTTTATGATCGTACATATATGAATCCGTTTATAGGATCACCGATCAAAAATTAGAGAGAAACAATTAAAATCACACAGATAAAATATATTTTGTTCTTCTCAATAAACGCAGTGTCATATGTACAATGCCGTTCTCTCCGTAATTATAAATTAATCTTGGCGTTGTCTTCTTTCTGTTTGTCTTTACATTTAATTATACTATCCTGGAGTTCTCTTGTTTCTTTCTGTAAATTCCGTGTATTTGAACGTAAGACATCTTAAAGTACACAACAATATCTCGGCAATGCTTTTATCTGAATTAAACAAGTCACAAATCGTGTATATTATAGTTTCATCCAAAAGAATCGGCAAACTTATACGTTAATTCGATTGAGCGTAGAAAGGAATAGGAATGGGAGACTTTTTTTTTTTTACTCAATGATTCTGACAAAGCAGAGATGGGCAGTATCTAAATAAAAGTTATTCAAATAAGATTTAGCACAGCCTACATACAGCGAATAGAGAATACAATGCCACGATGTATCTTATGGTTGTATCTGTTGTTACTTGGTCGCAGAGTATCCGTCAAATTTTATTGGAAGAAATAGATTTGTAATCTTATGGATTATTTGAATCCAGATGTCCCATAAGATTTATCTGCCATCCGTTATCCGTTATTTGAAGCTCAATTTGACCAGACGATTTATTTGTGATGAGTAATTGGAAGAGATAAGATAAAGTGGCATAACTTTTGTTTATCTTTTATTTAAAAATTATAGATAAAAAATTGTCCATCTCTGGGCAGAAGAAAAGAGTTTACCACTCTTTCTTATGCTCGTCCATGGACACACCTCCGGGTCCTAAGGAGACTATCATTAAAAGGCCACCGATCACTGACAATGTCTGCAAACAAATAATCATCTTAAACAAGAGTTCAACGAAAGAAATGCGAAATATCAGAGAATGCATTACCTGAAAGAAGTCATATTTAAGGAAATCCCTAAGTGCTTTGTATTCCGGAATGGTCCACCATGCGTTGTGGTAAAGATTTAGTGCTGACAATAGCAAGACAAGCAACAGTGCGCTTAGTTTGGTTTTGTATCCAATGGTAACGAACACCATCAAGATGCTTCCAAGAATATCTTGCATTATTTGAAGGAAAGATATTTCAATGCGAATCAATGTTGTGAACATAAATGCCAACAGGATCCTGCCAGCTAATTGAAGTAGATTCTTAGGCTTATTGTCTCCAAGACTTGGTACACCAGCGAATAACGATCTTCCTTCTACTCTCGATTCGGCAAGGACAAGAAGAAGTGCACCGATCAGTGCCAAATTTCTGAAGAGGAACTTCACGTCCCATATAATATTGTAAGCTAACGTTTGCAGGACCACTATAAAGAACAGGACTCCACAAGCAATGCTGACTTTCCATCTTCCGATGACCATCACACAGCCTCCGAGCTGCCCAATCAAATTGATCAAGACAAATATCGTAGCTAAGAAACTACCACAGCCCCATGTATTGTCCATGAACTCTCTTTGCCCTGACCATTGGAACCACATTCTCAATCCATCTTCCAAGAATGTGGCTATGAGGCAAACTCTCGCCAGGGTTGGCAATATGTGTTTTCCATTGCGGATTACCTATAGAATAAAAACATATAATCAATGTAATAATACTCTGCAATATTGCTCTACAATAGTATAACAGAAGTAAATTCCAAAGTAAATGAATACATTCAATGTTCAGACTTCCAATCATATTAAAAAATTACTATTCAATTCAACCAGAGAGCGAAACACATCAGCAAAGAGAAGAGGCTTGATTACTATTTGAAATGTATTGAATAAAATAAAGAACACATAATAAATGAAACAATGCTCCGATACATTTATAATATGGTCAACAAATGCTCTGCAATAGTGCAACAGGGTTCCAAACTAGGTCTGTGAAAGTATACTATGTAAATGGACACATACTATTTTTGGTCTTCCAAAAATATTCAAAAATTTCTACGTACTAATTCAACGTCCGAACGATCGGTAGATGGTCGGGTTATGAGCCCGAAAATTTTGAAATTGATTGAGAAAAAAAACGGGCGGGACAACGACGTTTTCGGCATATATTACATGTTCATGACAGTGCATAACCTGTAAGTTTCTGGGGTAAAATTTACGGTACACGGAAGTTTGCAACGGTTGACAACGAAAACAACGTCTCTGGTGGATGAACGATTAAAGGGAAGACCGATTGAAAATGAAATATGCGAGGGTAAATAGGTGATCGTTCCACGATGACGTTGACAGGAGTACACCTGTGGTTTTGCAGGATTTCTGCTGGTTTTCTTATGGAGAATTTCGGTGCCGAAACGGCGCGACTAATCGAACAGAAATGGAATTAAACGAAACGTCTGTGAAATTCACCTGGTCTGCGATTTCCTCTGCTTTCGAGATCACCTCCTGCGAGATCAGCATCTTGTTTTATTCAAAAATCAAAAAATAACCCATTCACTCACGTATACACACGTGCGCGCACGCAAGTGGTACCGACTGAAAAGAGAGCAGAGAGAGACCGAAGAATAAAGAAGGAGAGAGGGAGAAAATCGGAGAAACACGGGACTGCCAGACAGACACAGTAGCTTGGCAAGACTGTACGAGCGATATTCTTGCGACTCTTCCGTATGATGTGGAGATCGGGCTACGCGTCACTTCCGGCGTACGTGGTCGCACAATATGTAATCCGTAATCTTTTCGAAAGTATATGCTCGAAAATTATATAGGACACACTTTCTTCGTTACAATTGTCCTGAAATTATACTTGTCGATGCGTACACGATTTTTCTTATGCAACCAGGTTCATAGCGAGCCAACTTTTCCAACGAAATACTTCCTCAATAATTGAATATTAAAAATATTTAAGAACATCGATGTATTAGTTTCAGCGTAGTAGGATAATCACAAGAAGAATACATATTTTATTTTTCATGAAGATCCGCAGTCTGATAATGACGAAGGATCTTCACGTTTTTAATTATTGTCGTCACACTCTATCATTTTGAATTGTCATTGTGTACTTAGATAAAATTAGTATAGTCACTGAATTAAGTATATCAGAAATTATCCGCGTACGCCTCAGAATTTTCGAAAAGTAGTACTATATATTTCTAATTTTGATCAGTTTAGGCGGATTTGGTACTTCCAAGGATAGATCGATAAATAATAAGAATTGGACTTATTTCGTTGATTATTTAACAGTTTATGCAATTGCCAGAATGTACAACTTCTATAACGATAAAAGAAAAAATACAGAACATATAATGATTATGAAACAATTATCTAGCTGTCACCTTTTCCTTCATTAAGATCGTTTCTATCAGAATTTAAAGGAAGTTTTAGTAATTACTTCTTGATCAGAAAGAAATGTAAGAAAATATTGTGGCGAGTAGGATTCTTGATTTGAGTATGGTGCCATAAAAAATGTGTTATAGTCGATGGCACTGAAGCGCCATCGGCCGCATGTCAATAACTAAGGGACTCGGTCTCGTTTCGTGAACGTAAAAATATTTCTGTTGTTTATTGCATCATGTTTCCTAAGAACAAACCGATACACGTATCTCAAATCATGTAACAGAAACATATATACCAAAAGCTTCCTTACTGTAATATTCTACACAGTTATTCTTTCAGGAAAATATGTTTCATGACAGTTTATTGTCAACCACCGTTCGTACCGTAATTCTTTGATTCACGGTACTACTCCGAGGTAATAAGAAATTAATATGCATTTAGAGCATGTCTTGTAAATAGACTGGCGAAATTTTGGATATTCTACCTGCGTGCGGGGATGAGTCTATTGTTTGGCAAGTTTATTTATTCTTTTTTTCGTCGAATCGTAAATAATGTCCATTTTAGCACAGTAACTTTTGTTCTTTATGTAAAATATCTTTTTCTTCGACTTATTTGTCATTCTTTGTCGTATCGTTACAATTTAACACTAACCGTATCAGGCACCAAGTGCCAGTTTTAGATATCTGGAAATATTTCCAAAGGTGTCATTGTTTTGTAAACATTACAAGACTGAATTTATTTAGATTTTTCACAATTTTTATAATAATGTGCTCGGATAAAGAAATCTATTGTATAATTTTTAATGGAAGCATCTTTACAATTTCAATAATTAAAAAATAAAGAATGTGAAAGCAGTCATTTTATCTGTCGTGGTACGGTTAGCGTTAATCTTAGGAATGGAAATTATTTATGACTAGACCTAATATCTACGACGAAGGACACGTGTTTCGTAGCTTTACCTTCCCTTCCAGAACAACCGAGATGGCGCAAGAGACCGATGGCAAGTTGCTTAGAGAAGACTTCGACGCAGGCCCTTCCAGTTACAACGAGATTATTCCTGGTTTATATCTTGGAAATCTAACAGCTGCTACGGACATAGAATGGCTGAGAGAAGCAAAAATAGACTACGTACTTACAGTAGACTCCTGTCCTCTGCCTCGAAAGATTCAAGAGCTCCTGCCGAATCTGACTATAAAGTACATTCAAATCACAGACATGCCACGCGAAGATCTTCTCACTCACTTCGGGGATTCTTACGAATTTATAAACCATGCGTTAGAAACGAACTGTAGAATATTGGTGCACTGCTATTTCGGTATATCCAGATCAGCCACGTTGATAATCGCATATTTAATGAAAAGATACGGGAAAAGTTTCTCGGACACATTCGAGATTGTGAAAGAGAAAAGACAGATTGGGCCAAATCCTGGTTTCTTGGCCCAATTGAAGCTGTACGAGGAGATGGGCTTTGGAATAGACAATACCAGTGTACACTTCAAAATGTACAGACTGCAAATCGCAGCGGATAAGGTCCGTAAAGCAAAGATCTTACCACAGAACTGTGCGGATCTGATCAGACCAGATCCAGCGCTTGCCACAGTGCATCCAGAGCCCACTGTCTATCGTTGCAAGAAGTGTAGGCGAATCGTTGCCAGCGTTAGCAACATTTTGCCACACATGCCGAAAGAGAAGCAGATATGGAGGCACATCAGTACAAAGAGAACATCCAAACAATCAAAAGCTGTGCCCGAGCCTTTGGAGTTACCGAAGAAGGACGAGCAACAGCCGGTAGAGTTTTGCACAAAAATATTGTTCATCGAACCGTTGGCTTGGATGCCGGACATCACGCATAACGTCGAGGGGAAACTGAGTTGTCCAAAATGTAGTACAAAACTCGGTTCTTTTAGTTGGATAGCGGGCAGCCAGTGTCCATGCGGCAGCAAAATAGCGCCCGCGTTTTATTTGGTCCCTTCGAAAGTTGATTGGAGCAATGCCGTGCAAAACGTACAAGTCACTGTATAGTGCTAGATAGATGTATTTGTATATTTAAGAACTTTTTGGACGGACTGCTGCTATACATATATGTATATATAATATATACATATGTATAAGAAGAAATTTTTGGAACCTTTTTACGTGGGATCGTAGCTTGTTTAATGTCCCGACAGGACATGTATCTGACCAATGCATACATCCGTAAAATTGGTATTCTAATTTTGTGCCAATGTTAAAACGCTGTCCACAAAATAAGGAGTCGCAGGGATTCTCCGAAAAACTGCAACTGTTTCTTGCCGCAACGCGAAAACGACCCGGTTCTTCCGCTATTTCATTTTTCTATTCATATACAAATTACGCATTCCTTTTTGTCTACCGTATCGACGTAATAACAAGGTGTACAACGTGTTAGAACAACTCTGTTAGCATTAGAGTACCATTTGCTGTGTATATATATATATTTCTTGTATCGATAACATAATATATTTACCATTTCTACCGTTTATTAATCTATATCAGTTCTACAAAATAACTTTCGTTAGAATTACTCTCTTTACCCTGTATTCGATGGCTTAAACGCTAAGTTGCATGCAATTGCGATTGTCGATTTGGTCCTTCATGCTACGTTATATTCTCAGAATCTTTGGCGTTCGTCTAGCTAGATCCGTGATTGCAAGACAGAGAAAAATGAGTCGTATCTTTGACCCTTTCAATGCAATGGACGAGATAACTCGTATATCTTTGTTATTGATATGACGTGATTTCTCTGTAAATATTCAGAATTTCTAGCACCGACATTTTCTGAAGAAAGACAACATACGAAAACTATGTTCTCTATTTAAAACGATAGAAACACGCGATTCATGTCTTGCAATCACCCAGATAGAGGTTGAAGTCACATCCTAAACGCATTTTTTCACATGCTCGCGTGCATGGCGGGGTACGTAGCACCGTAAGGATGCGTTCGGAACCTTAGGGCGTTCAGACTGTTCATCGCGGATCCTTCTAATCCCCCGTGAATCTCCGTTTGATGATACGAGGGGATGTTCATGTTCCCCAGATTACCATTGATCAGACCATGGCAGGTCGAGGACGTTTGCATGGAGGCGTAGTGTTGCGATGATCTCCAATATTCGCCGTACGGGTATTGGGTCATCTGAGTGGTCTGCAGAGCTTCCGCGTTGTTCTCCTGAGGGTGGGTTACCCTGATGGGCCGCAAAGGTAACGCTGCCTCCATCTCTTTTGCTGAAGAGACACCTCGTCCGATAGCGGAGCTTCTCTCATTTCGACGAAACTTTGCGCGTCTGTTCTGAAACCACACCTGCAACAAACATACATTGTTTCTTTCATTCTTTCTGTTTATTTTAAGATGTATTGGGTTGGCAAGAAAGTAATCTCGATATTTTAAGGGGGTAGACTCTATACAATAAAAGAAGATCAATCTAGGCCTCACATCCCCCTCAAAATTTCCTTTTTTTTACGTTTACAAGAAGAAATTTGGATTATTCCGCACCCTTGCGATCCTGGAAACGAGTCCACTCCCTTAAAAAGCCATCAGAAAGATGGCAAAAGATTTCGTTGCTCGAATAAAAAAAAATCGGCTTTCGTTTCACCTGAAAATACCGAAATTACTTTCTTGCCGACCCAATACTATTCAAATAAACTGACTAGAATGAAAAACCACCCCTATACGAGATTGATTTAGTTGCCTCGGTAGTCGACAAAGAGTTACTGTCAACGAGATTGTAAAACGGGGTGAGAGACTGAAGTTGCCTTTTCCTCTTTGACTTCGCAGGGGGTCTGAACCTGATGTATCTTCTGTTCGGTGCGACCGTATGGAGTGAAATGTGACTTCCCAGATTGCCGGACCAGTTGGAATCGTCTTGGGTATCTATGGGAAGGGTTTCTTGACCCATCTTCGATCGCAGGGAGGAATAGAGAATCCGAGGGCGAGGTCGGGGAGATCAGAGACAAGACGGGACAGCGTGACGGCTCCTGGCAAGCTCACGGTTCGCGGACAGATAGACAGACAGACGGATAGAAAGACAGGCAGACAGACAGACAGACAGACATCCGTGGCAGACGTTGCTGGTCTGGTAGCGGTGGTGGTAGAGTATAACGGATGAGATCGACACGAGCAGCCGAAAGTGTGTTCTCGTTGTGATCGTGTACACCACGGGGATCGCACACGTGCGGGATACAAGCGGCGCATCATATCCTACGCCGTATGCCAAGCACAGATGCTGCTACTGGAACGACGCAACTATCCCGACGCAAGCTAATCATAGCTCCTTGCCCTGACAACCTGTCTCCTTCGATTTTCTGCCTAGCTGTCCGCGACCTCCACCCTCCTTCCCCGGTTTCTTTCTCTTTTTTCCCTCTGTCTCTCTTCCTCCATCTCTCTCCCTGCTCTTCGCTTCCTCCCTCCGGCTTCGTCTGTCCTTCCTTCTTCCACAGACACCCATGATCCCGAGGAACACGTGTGGACCTCTGGCCCACGATACTTTTTCTAACGGACATTCTTCCCTCTCCGCAAAGTGGATGCGCCGCCGCTTCAAAAGACTTCACCGCGCCTGTCCAAGGTCGAACCCCCTTTTTTTTCACGCTCTCGTTGTTTCGCGAGGTTGAATCGCCGCAGGATACAAACGCTCTTTGCCCTCGGAGCGACTGAGCTGGCTCTCCGGGGCAATCACTCGGTTTCACGTCATACCTTTCGGTGATACAGACCGAAGTTTTAATAAGTCGAATTTGGATAGATCCAGAGTACCTTTTTTGGTATGTACGAATCAATCGAAATAATTTTGTGAAAGTAAACTTCGATCGATAAAATTATAGCGCCAGAAATTCGGAATATTCAAAATCAAGTTTGAACACTTCGATACTATACTAAACGCTGTTAAACTATCAGGCTGTGTTGTCGAAAGGAAAAGACTTGGTTAAAGATTGGCCGCTACTTTCGCTGCCTTTGGCTCGCAGAGCTAGTATAGTCTACAACTGTTAGAGTATACACCGAAATGCACGGAACATGCGGAGGAGGAAAGGTCTCTTTTTTGACCTGCCGTTTATTACACCTCAAGCGTAGCCATCTTTTCCGTACTACAGGGCCTAAGAAGGAATGGTCAAGTCAATCCGAGCCAGCCTACCGAGCTAGTAACAGCTCTCACAGTATTTAAAGTATTCTAACCATCAATGGTTCCACTTTCAATGTAACAGTCAAAAATTATTATATTGTGTTATATGCGAGCAGTACATACTATTGTAATTCACCATTGATAAACGGTTATTTCATTGTGTCATGGAGTTTGAATAAATACTAAATATATAGTAATATTTGATCTCTCAACCTCGTTCTCACAACAACAACCAAAGGAATACGGACTCTGTCAATTGAAAATTAAGTTACCTGGACCCTCGCCTCCGACAAGGAGACTCTCGTAGCTAGTTCTTCGCGTACAAACGCGTCCGGATAGTGCGTTCTTTCGAAGACCCTCTCCAAAGCAGCTAACTGTTGCGCCGAGAAGGTCGTTCTGCTTCTCCTGGGCCTTCTGTTCGCTGCTGCCGTCGCGGCGGTCTCGTTGCATTCTATAAAAGCAGAAGAAGACATAAAGGTGGTTTCCGAGACGCCGCACCGCGATAAACGAGTTCCGTCATTCCCTCGGAGGAAAAAACTCTGCGAGAACGAGGGAAAGAGACGAGAAGAGGAACGCCGCGGCCGCACGGCTATTCTTGAATGACTGTTACTGTGCTTGGCTACTCATCGAGGCGGCATAACGCGAACAGTATGACTGGAAACGCGCGATTTCGATGGAATCGAAAGAACGCGTCGCGAAACTCGAACAAGCCGTCGGAGATCTATTAGCACTGGTCTCTTCGCGATTTCAAGTCGCGTTGCGTAACGAAATTACGTAAACTATTATGAAACTTTATTGTGAAATGTTCCTGCGGCGGGATCGTTCAACATCGCTACCCTCGTTTAACCCTCGCATGATCTTCGGAGATGGTTGCACAAAACGGCTTCTTACTTCACTCAGTTTTAGTTTACATTTCAAATCAATAACTGCTTCTTTTTTGATTTTGAAGAGATAGAAAGTATTAGATCGTGTGTCCCGAGAAACATGTGAGGTTCAACCCTCGAGTACTTGTTTGCTATAACTTCATTTGTCATAACTTGATTGCGGACCTTCATGTAAAAAGGAAATTTTCTACATCGGTTGAAACCGATAGAAGTCAGATACAGATTTAATTCTTTCAATTTTCATTTTTGCACTGCTTGAAATTTGACTTATTCATTCTTGTTACAAATCCATAAAATCCGCAGTCCAGCTGTACCACTTAAAATCAGCAAGTTCTGCTTTTTATAGTGTCTGAATGAAATTGAACACATGAGAGTTGGTATAATGAAATATTAACTTAATTAAAATGCTAGATTCAATCTTTATTGATTGATACAGTGAGAACCGTTGCTTTCGGATCGTCTTGAATCCAGCCATTTGAATTTGAAGTGTACCATGTACACTTGTATGCGATTGCTTCCGAATAATGGCAATTTTTAGCGACGCCTCGTAATCACCATTCGGCAGCCAGTGGTTAAAACGAACACATTTGTTTTTCAACATAAGGGTTGGTCGTGCACTCCTATCGAGTAGGGAATGCATCGGATTCTTACCTAACGAGTGATTGGACGTCGCCAAAAGCCTCGAAACAGTGAAATCCTGCGGCGTGTGACTATTCGGGACCTGCGAGACTATCACGCCACCGTTACCCTCCTGTTCGGAACCGGCGCACAACATTTTGCCGAGCCAAACAATAGTTCGCTCGACGCGGGAAGATCGATCTTCCTGGATCAACTAGTTCCTCCTGTAGAAAACGTATCGATCCCTCTGCAAATTCGTTCCCAGGACACAACGATCTCGTGAACATCCAGAAAATCCACTAAACGACATCCACGAGATTAACAACCCGAGACTTTAAGAGGAGAACGGTGTACAGAGACTCGCCGATTCCTGGGAGTCATTCGTCAGGATGCGAGAATTATTTACGAGGGATGAAGATGCGCGACGGGGAGAGGCTTTCACGCGTAATTTCCATCGGAATATGTGAACCGAAGCATCGTCGAGGTGAAGCGTGACGGAGCAATTAAGGTCTCGCGCCACGTGCCGGCTGAGCACGTTCTTCCAAAAATATTACCGTGCTCGTTACTTATTCCACTCCGTTTCACCCGCGTTCTCGTTCTCTGATAATTGACTGCTACCCCTCCGCTAGCCTATCATTATCATCGTCATCGAAAGCTGGTACGGATTCGGACAACGACAACCGTTCGCTATCTCTCGCGTCGGACACCCTCGGTTCTCATCGAACGCTCGGTTTACAAACATTTATCACTCATTGTCAGACAAAGATCACAGAATCGTGATCGTCAAAATTCCGCGAATATCGATTCCCTCCGAAGTTCGCAATCCTCGATTTCGCAAAGTCAAAGAGATCATTCCTTCTCGCGTGCTCTCCTCGCATCAATCATCGAGTCATCCCTTCGTTGGCAGTTGTAAAAGTTTTTGCAGTTCTCGGGGGTAGGAGGGGGAGAGTTCGTCTAACTGCTCGAGTTCGCAAGGACAGCGATTTTTCTCGGATCGATGTCGGCTCGTTTGCCAGAATCCTGGTGATAATCACTCTGTTGTCGTGGAGATTGTTGCGCGATTATGGTCGCGCCTCTTCTTTCGGAATGTTCTCGTTCACTCGTGGGTCGCGTACAGAAATCACAGCCGATCGATTACGTTCGTGGAAAGATCACGGTGCTCGGACGAAGTCATCATATTAGTCGGGGCGGCGGGATGCCAACTGACTCGGCCAAGTTAAAACGTACTTGAAGATCTCCTCAGCCTCTTCATTTGTTTCTCCTCTTCGTTCCTCCCTTCCCTCCTTCGCGCGAACGTTTCTCTCCCTCCTTCTTCGCTTTGCTTCGTTTCCTCGTCTTTCGCACTTTGCTTTTCCGCTCGCGTCTCTCTTCGGCTTTCACGCGGAGGGACACGCACTCCGACAGCAGAGAAATAGAGCATTTTAAGAGTAGGTGGAGATTTCCTCGCCAAGCTCCACCTTCATTAGAAGCTCATTGGTTTCGAAACCGCGCCGCGGCCCTTTCGACGCTTTTTACGAGGAACTCTTCAGGGTTGAGCGGACTCGCGACACGCACGCGACCGGTTCCTCGGAATCGTTTTCGAGGAGACAACGTCGCGATCTTCTGCGGGAAAGCTTTCTTTTTTTTTGCGAAAAGACTTTCGTTTCTTGTTCCTCCTACTCCTGAACAAGTCGAATATTGTTCGTTCAACCCCTTGCCGTATCATTTTCATTACAGTTGCAGTGATTCGAATCGAAAAATGGCGTAGAGGAGAAAAGAAACATTTGTTTCAGTGCTTAAACATTAATTACAAACGAATCAAATTTTATTCCAGCTAAAGAGGAAGGTGTAACATTCATATCTGGTAGACTTCGTTTAAAATCTTCATCACAAGTGTGACTCGTATGAAAAGAAACATTTGTTTCAGTGCTTAAACATTAATTACAAACGAATCAAATTTTATTCCAGCTAAAGAGGAAGGTGTAACATTCATATCTGGTAGACTTCGTTTAAAATCTTCATCACAAGTGTGACTCGTATGAAAAGAAACATTTGTTTCAGTGCTTAAACATTAATTACAAACAAATCAAATTTTATTCCATCTAAAGAGGAAGATGTAACATTCATATCTGGTAGACTTCGTTTAAAATCTTCATCACAAGTGTGACTCGTATAAAAACGGCAAGGGGTTACGGATTGAAAAAAAGTGATCGTTTTCTTTTGATTTATAGATTTCTAGTAATGTTAGAATGGAATCTTATTATTAGACTGCGGATCTTTGTGCAAAATAAAAATTGTCTGTATTGTCTTTCAGTATAATATCGAGTTGGACTTGTCTTTGCTTCATTCACTTTTTCGATGAATAATAAATAATAATTCTGTTTCAGCCGCGCTGAAATATTATTAGAATTAATAATAGTTGGCAATAGGCAATAGAAATACTTGACGTAGAATTATAAATGGTGGCGTGAGTGACGAGTGAAAACGAGATGTGTCAAGTCCATTTGAATCAATTGTTTGAGAATTGATCTATAGAAGAAAATGCATCGGTCGACTCGAGTTGTCGAATTCTTAGCATTGAACAGTTCTCTGTATCTCGATCGACAATTGTTCAAAACTACAATTAATGTTAACTAAAACTAAAATTAACGACCTAATACCTCCAACCTAATAGAAGTTCATTTGTTCTTTGGTTTAATAATGTAATTATCGTTGCAGGTAGAATTACATCGCAACAAAAAACATTGAACTGTGTTTAAGGAGTACAATTAATGTTATTGGCGCACTGGTTCGATCAATTGGAGACAAGAAGCAAATTTGCAAAATATTACATGAAATTTAATTCAACGTTTCGGTCTAAATTAAACCATTTAAATTTACGTTCTTGAAAATGGTCTAAATTGAGACCGAAACGTTGAATTTTTCATGTAATGTTTTGCAAATTTGCTTATTGTCTCCAATTGATCGAACCAGTGCGCCAATGACATTAATTGTAGTCTCTGCATTAAATTCCGAAAGTGAATTCGTGCACGCGGTTTTCATGAAAAGTGTAGGCGCCGGCGTCACGGTGGTTTCGGTTTTCAGGGACACGATGAACCACTCTTTATGCAGCCGAACATTGGTCTTCTTCATCGCCGCGGCTTGGCTCTCGTTACACAAGGGTGTCGAGTAACAATTTCGCTTTAACACGAGACCTCTGATCTTTTATCTTGCTGATCGAACCTACCCCGACCTCTTCGAAGTACGCGGCACCCGACTTCCGCTTCTGATTCGAATTAACAGACGGATCGAGGTACAAGCCACTAAAATTTCCAGAAATTCAACGAACAACACCGTTTCGATGTTCTCCGGAGTAAAGGAGAAACTTTGAAATACATTCTCGAAAAAAACAGCCAATCGATTGATCATCGAAGAAAATATAGAGTCCCCTGTCAAAATGCATTCCTATGCAAGCTCATAAACTATGCTCGCTCACAAAAGAACGATGGTAAAAAAGTACCAGCCAGTTTGGCAAACAAGGGAGCAAAGGGAACGAAATTCGGATTTGCCTTCGCGGGGGCAAACACTGCACCCCAAAATTGCGATATATGACCGATTATACTTTTCTCCCAAATAGCAAATAGTTTTTTTGCACTCTTTTGATCGGAGATTATCAATTTGGCTCTTTGGGAATTTATTGTAACTGATGGGTGCAAACAATTTCTTCAGAAATTATAATAACTTTTAAGCAAACCTGTCGTCAAAGAAGGTATTTTGCTGGAAATTCTGAAAGGCGAATATCTTCCTTTGTCTTACGAGTTATTTAAACAATATAGGGCAAAAAATATTTATGCAAATAACGTTGTATACAAAATATGTATACAACGTCAATCTGTACCAGTGTGAGACGGTCGCTGGCAAAAGTGTCGACAGCTACCACACGTTCTCGAATTTCCTGCAACCCTTTTAGAGGAATATTGTCAAAGGGTTCAATCATCGATTTCCGCAGAGAAAAATCGATTTTCCCGGATGCATCGGACAAGCCCTTAAAAGCTGGAGAACGAAGTGCCGACAGCTGACCGTGTTCTATAGTTCGGCTCGGAGGAAATGTTGCTGGCTCTCGGCAACAATTATATTCCCGGCGATTTTATTTATACGAGGCTTTTACGAGCGCAGTCACTCTTGCTGTCAACCACGCTGGCCCAATAAAACGCGTCTCAGTGCGCGAGAGCTAGCTCGTTCGCTCTCGAGGTCTGCCCGGACCAAATTATTTTCCTCGAAATAAATAGGAAAACAACCGAGGATCGAACGAGCAACGCGGAGCTCAGCTCGCCAGCGAATAGTCGCATCATTTGCGACGAACCGTGAACTTCTGCCGTCGGTACACGGTTTTCTTGTTTACGTTTACCCATGAACGACGATCGTTAGCCTACGAAACTTTCGCTATCCGCTGGAACTTGCACTTCTTTTACGATACTTTTTATTCTGAAATTGGAGACTTTCAGACAGAGTATAATGGTAGAAATGGAAAATTGTACGAGTACTAGCATTTTCATTATTTATTTATTTATTTAATGATGCCGTAAACCATATTTGGTTTATATAGCATACATTATAACATATATATCATACATTATGACTTACAATATAATATTTTTCAGAAAACTAATGAGGTATTACTATAATATAAGGAAAAATAAGTATAAATAGTTTACCCATCGACGACGATCGTTAGCCTACGAAACTTTCGCTATCCTCTGGAACTTGCACTTCTTTTACGATACTTTTTATTCTGAAATTGAAGACTTTCAGACAGGGTATAATGGTAGAAATGGAAAATTGTACGAGTACTAGCATTTTCATTATTTATTTATTTATTTATTGATGTCGTAAACCATATTTGGTTTATATAGCATACATTATAACATATATATATATATTATACATTATGACTTACAATATAATATTTTTCAGAAAACTAATGAGGTATTACTATAATATAAGGAAAAATAAGTATAAATGGTAATCGCTAGATCCTAATTTTACATTTTTTAAGAAAATTATAAAAGCATTTTCATTATAAATGTTTCAATGAAAGATGGTCGAGAAGCTTTACATTGAACGTGTCTTTCACAATTATATGATTTTGCAATTATTAATGCATGAGCATGACAAAATATGAATCGACAGAGAAATTGAAGAGTTTCTGAAACGTGCTAATCAGCTTCAACAAGGAAATAACTTATTATTCTCACGAATTTGTTGGAGTGTTCGCGAAAAGCTTTTATTTCAACGGTGAAAACTTCGTCTCGGAGAGTGCGACGATAAAATATGTAGCCAAAGTTTCGTTTTTGGTGTTTAAAGTCTGGACGAGATGGACGGGTGCGTCGCGACGCTGTGACACGTACACGTCGCTCGTCGCGCGACGCTCACTAGAAAATTATGAGTCGAGCCTGGACAGTTTGCTGGTCTTTGTGATCTCCTTTCTCCTCTATACTCTTCTCCGTCTTTCTTCATCGTCCTTGTTCCCCGTTTCTTTCGGTTACTACCGATCTTCCCGTTTGGAGCTGGTGAATTCGGGGTCCTCCGGATACACGTTTCTTTCTTAAAATTGAGAATCGAGCAGCGTCGCAAATTCGCTGTACATTCACGGATAATTAATAGCCTTTGCAGATGAATATGATTTCTACAGCACTTTTCGATGGATATCATGTATTTGGGTATTTCCCCTACGAAACAGGATGACGTGTTGAAGAACTGAATATAGGAAGTAAATAAAGGAAAAGAAACCCTTTGTCACATGTGTAACATACCAATTTCTATAGAACATATCCTTCTCGAATGCCCAGCCCTCCAGACACAACGACAAGCCCTGAACATCCCAACAAGCCTGAGTAAATGCTTCAACGACCAAAAGACATTTTTCTTTTTTTTTATTATAGAAAATCCCATATGAGATTTATTACAACATAGTTACAAAATAGAAATACACTACATATAATACAGAGTATGAAGATTACAAAACAGAATGGGTTTCTTGTAGAAATACAGATATTATAATATTAACATATGATTAAAAGGAACAGTATATGAACAACCAAAAGACAATTGCAAATGTTCTTACCTTCCTCAAAAATGTAGACCTATACTACACAATCTAATTATACCTACACTCATGTACTATTGCGGTAATAAAACATTGTACTTATGATTATATACCAAAGTGGTCGCTAATGACCTTGATGTTAATGCGACCTTTATAAATAAACAATATAAAAAAAAAAGGAAAAGAAAACCATTTTGTGTGACATTGCTTGAAAATATAATAATTTGTTCCTTGATGCAAAGAACAAAGATGATATTGTAAGGAATAGCCGTATTTTATTATAAGGAATAAAGGAATCGTTGATAGACGTGTTTGTCACGGGCGCGTTCGTTTCGATCTGTCTTCTTTTTCTAATTCGTTGGCGATCGTAATTTTACAATTATATGTTGTTATTTTCGATTTTCTACATTTATAAATATTACTATATATAGGGTTGTCTGCTAATACGTATACATACATACATTCAACCGTATGATATTTATTATGTAAGGTTACTTGAATTCTGCGAGAAGTTATAGTAACCATATCTGGTAGCGGACGCGTTGATATTCTGCAACGCACGGCAATTCCCGATTCCCGCAGCAAACGGACAAGAAACAAATGTTGAGTGCAGCTGTCTCCTTATTGTCGCAAGCCCTTCAATTGCACGAACAGACTCGAATCTCCAACTTTTGCCAGCAGCGGAACAGTTGCAACGGCGATGAACTGCAGTCGATAAAGCCCGAGTGAAAGTGAAATAATCTATCCGTTACAAAATTACCGGATCGTAGAGGTTCGCCAAGGGAAGTAGAGCTCCGAAGAAAGCGAGAAAGAGAGAGAGAGAGAGAGAGAGGGAGAGGGAGAGAAGGAGAGAGACAGAGGGTCGAGGACCGACACAAGAGAGGCTCGTGTCGAGACTGATCAGTGTCCGACGTTCTGTGAGACGACAGAGGGGTCCTCTCCTGAACCGCAGATGCAGTTTTGACCACCGTGGCGGTGATCGTTCCCTGACAACCCTCGAAATAGCTTCCATATGTGTGTGGCTTCGGGGAAACATCCTCGATGGTATTTTTCATATATTTCTATATTCTCGCGATTGTCCTTTTCTTTCTTCACGGTCCGCGGAACCGTATACCCTGCTGACACCCGAGCAACGATCAAGCAGATCCGTATCTGCCGTCCTCGTGCCACCACCTTTCTGCAGTGCATACATTACTTAAACGATCCTGTCACTGCTCGAAATTTACTCGAGCTAGTTTTTCCTCCTGACGACGCCGCGTTCGTAGATTTTCAGACCCGAGGCATTCATGGTGTCGCTGAAATACGTACAAATCTTTTGAAAATAGAACTTTTATTCAGCCTTGTATATTATTAAATTACTCGATGTACCCTTGCTAGTCGTTCCCTTAAATTTAGCGATTCTTGAAGTCTGACGACGTTTCGTTACGTCTAGTCGAATAGTTATTGAATACTAGAATGTTAATAATAATCGATCAGAGCGAGCATGTCCTCCGTCCTCTCTCCTCGCTCAAGGAGTTCATTATAGCAAGCTAGATTCTTCTAGTTTCGTTTAGATTCTTCGTGTTTCAAAAACAATTAACCCTTTGCACTCCGAGCTATTTTAACTGGAAAATGAAACATTTCTTCCGATCTAGAATATTTCCATACCTTATGATTTTTGCAATTTTATGGATATGAAATTGGTACATTAACTTATACAGTACCTAAATGTTTAGTAATTGATTAGATACCGATATATTTAATAATGTAAACAATATTTTGAAGAATGGTACAGCAATTTTTAGTGGTGCCTCAGAGGGGACAGCCGAGTGCTAAGGGTTAATATCATTTAATATGACAAATTGAATTTTAACACTTTACCGACCGGAAGCCTATTAACCCTTTGCACTCGGAGCTATTTTAACTGGAAAATTAAACATTTCTTCCGATCTAGAATATTTCCATACCTTATGATTTTTGCAATTTTATGGATATGAAATTGGTACATTAACTTATACAGTACCTAAATGTTTAGTAGGTAATTGATTAGATACCGATATATTTAATAATGTAATTGTAAGAATGTTTATACCACCATGTAGATGACTAAATGTATTACTTATATATTTACCTGTTATTGATTTATACTGTTACATATAATATTATTGATGTATACGTTGCGTTAGCATGTTGTTAACAAATCCATGTTACCACGAGTTTTGGTTAAATAAACAGTTTCCTACGAGTGAGCAAAGGATATTGACGTGTCAAACCTCCTTACAAATTTAGTAAATTTAGTTATCTACATGGTGGTATGAACATTCTTACATAAACAATATTTTGAAGAATGGTACAGCAATTTTTAGTGGTGCCTCAGAGGGGACAGCCGAGTGCTGAGGGTTAAAGAAAGAATTGTTCATGTAGCTACGGTTTCCTGTAATTGATGGAGAAAACGTTTATTTCGTATAAAAATTCGCAGTCTAGGCATAACGCATTGGCTGACCCGTCTTCTTTCTGGCCAGTTCTCTAACCGTCGTCCGACGGTGTTGCGTGCGAACGTTCCTCAGTTCTCCTTTCATCGGCCTTAATCGAATGTCTTCACGGTAGCCGATGACCACTATCCTCGCTTCTCTTCGTGTTCTGGGACAAGTTGCTCTCCTCTCGACGAGAGCCTCCTTGCGAGGCTAGATTTAAGGCGTCACGGGACATTAAGCGTCGCGGCGCACCCTTCGACGGCCCGTAGACAGCCGTCGACGAACGGTGGAATTTTCAAAGAGAATTCGGAAGTCGCCGATCATTGTCGTAAATTCACACTGTCGCTCGTCCGAGACGTGGGACAGAACTCTGAATATCGTTCCGACCACTTTTCATCCGGGTTTCGCCACCTTTCAATCGACCAGAAACCGCTCGACGAGCCTACCGGGACACTATGAACCGATTGAAACGTGTTTAATACACTTCCAAACAAATCCGCCCGGTGTATAGAGGACCCGGATTCAGGACAGTCATGCTCGCGACTGTTGTATCGTCATTGTCGAGTGGTAAGGCGTTACGGTGACGATGACGAGCTGCTTTTTCCTGTCAAACCGAACTGTCGCTGCCGGATAATGGTCCATTCAAACCACAAACGTGATCGTTCAATTAATTGGACATTTATTAAATACTCGATTCTGTACGCTCGTACATGTTAACCCTTGGCCTCGAAGAATTTTCAGATGTTTTTGTTAGGAAAGCCAATGAAGCGTGTTAAAAAAGAGTATTTATAATTTTATTTTGGCCCAACGTTTTCAACTGCATGACGAAAGGGAAAACATTTTTTAATGAATATTATAGGTCTAAGCCGTGGTTTAAAAATGAACGTCTCTCACGAGAATTTGTTGTAACTATCAACTGGTGTAGAGCCGATCATTAATTAAAAATTATTAGTGACCCGAAATGCGACTGGCACAGTAGTCAGGATATCAATCATATTGTTTGGCAATGTAGTCTCTTTGATTTACAGCGATATGAATTAATACAACAGTTGCATCAAATTAAGCTTCAGTTGCCCTTAAGTTTGGAAATGTTGGTTGCCCGACCAAATATTAGAGCTTGTCTTCATATTTTCAAATTCTTAAAAAAATGTAAACTACGAATTTGATTTGGTGTAATATGGATTGGATAGGTGCGAATGTGTAAAAAACATGCTGTGTTTTGTCATTATATTTTCATTATAATGTGTTTTGTACTTGCAATATTCTGCTGCGTAAAAATTTTCATCAGTTTGTAATTTTCACATTGTATTTTCCACCATGTTAAAATAAAGGGTCCCATGGAAATCACCGACACAGACTTCTCCGACACGGTTTTCGCCGACAATATTTCACCGACTCCAGATTTCACCGACAATAGCTTTGGCCGACAACGCTTTTTACCGACAACGAATTTGATCGACAACGATTTTGACCGACAACGAATTTGATCCACAACCTCTTAAGACGACCACAGTATGTATTATCATACAGCATTATCACATATATTATCATACAGTATTATCATACAATATTATCATACTGTGTCTCAATTCGTTGTGGATAAAATTCGTTGTCGGTCAAAATCGTTGTCGATCAAATTCGTTGTCGGTTAAAAGCATTGTCGGCCAAAGCTATTGTCGGTGAAATCTGGAGTCGGTGAAATATAGACCCAAAATAAATCTCGTATGAGATTTCTTATAATAAAAAAAAAAAAAAAAATTTCAACTGCATGGTTGGTGAAAGAGGTTCAAGAAAAATCGCATTTTTCCGGCAGGAGTCGACCGGAGTTCCCCAAAGTTAACGAAGGACCGGCCTGGTAATTCGATAACGATTTCGAGGAGAAAACGAGAAAAGTCGCAAGAGGAAGAAACATATCATCCTTCGGTTTCTTCGGTTCGTTCGAGCAATTATAAAGGTCGTGCGTCATTCTCGCCAATTAGCGGCGGAGGAAGTAATGTCGTAGCGGGTGGAAAACCTGCTGCCACAACGCGCCATCCCTCTTTCCCTCTTTCTGCGGCATTTTTCTTGTTTGGGTGAACGGGAAGATAATTTTACTCTGGCCTGTCCCTTGGTTTCGGGTCTGTTGTCGGACTCGCCTCTCGACACGAAGACAGGCCCGTATGTTCGCGTTCGAATCCTCGTTAACCGATCCGTGAAAAGAGTGCGTGTCTGTTGCTATGTTTCCCTGCGAAGCAAATACCTCTATAGCGTCTTTGTAGCGTCCATGTCTCCGTAACGTCTCCATAGTGTCCACAATTTCATCTTTCAATAAGTTTACTAAACTGAATACATTTGTAATAAATGTATGATTTCGGCGCATGGTTCGATCAATAAACTTATTGATAAAGTTTATTGATCGAACCATGCACTGAAATTATACATTTATTATATACTAGCTGACCCGACAGACGTTGTCCTGTCCAAATATCAATAAAGTTTGCGATCGTTACTTCCTGCTACTTGTACCGCTTCGAAGATTATGATTTCTGCAGTTTGTCTGAATTTTCCCATTTTCCTTTGTTAATATTTGTTAACTTAACAAAACAAAAAAAGAATTACGCATATCCATCGTTCGAATCGTGAGTTATGGTCTTAAGTGCATACAGAAATCCCATAGAAAAAAGCACTTTCATTTTATCCCGAATTTTCCATTTTTCCGGCCAACTTTTCCAATTCTTTTTTTACTCTAAAAACATGTTTCAGACTACAACGAACATTTAAAAAAAAAATTAGCCAAATCGAACAGCATTTCATTTTTATTATATAGAATTTCAAGTGCGATCGAGAAAAAATTTTACCTGAATACATTTGTGTCCTTAAATTCTTTCAACGAGAAAAATTAGAACAGAATGGAAAGAGAATCAAGAGGAAAGTCTAAAGTTAAACGTTGACCGCAGACTAAAATTTTATTTCGACGGGAAAGGGGTTAAAGTAGTTGAACAAAAGGGGTGGATCGTGGGGGGTTAAACGGATCGTGTAAGTTCGATCGGAATTATTTAAAAAAAGAGAGATAACTGTTTCAGGGCCCGGATGTATTGTATACCGTGTTACGGGCGTAATCGAGTGATCTGACTCTTTAACGTGAAACCATGGAAAACCACCCTCTGCACCCTTTTCCCGTTTAACAGAGCGTGAACCCCGTTACCCGTCGCGCCACCCTCTCGGCCAGAGCCACGCCACCGGTTTTCGAAAGTAAATTATGCATTCACGGTGTTCCATGTTCGCTTACGTTGCCCATTGTAATATATGTCAAGGGTTGACCACCTCGGCCAACGTGGGAGGGAATACATATATATGTATGTATGTTGTATATGCGTGTAGAACGAGGAGCGAATTTTATACACTGCCCACCTAATTACAGGGTCTTATCACTGGCATTTATCCTGTCGACGTTATCGTTATTACCCTAGCACGTAGTACTTATTATTAGCGGTGAAACGTCGCCGACAGTAGCCACGACATACGAGTGGCAATTTCGGCGACAATGGACAAGCTGCCCGGCCAGACGAAAGTTAACATAAACGGTAGAAGATGTAACGATTGCCGCAGATTGCGGTTGCGCGTCAACATTTCTATTCAACTTCGATTTCACGAATTTTGGTTGATTCTTTTGGAAGACGATTAGAAGAAAAATGGAAAATAATTGTAACTCAGAATTTATTGTAAGGACTTTCGCTATGACTACACCGTGGATCTTCATGCATTTGTACGTATTAGAGGCAAAAGTTTCACTTGCTAAAATTTAATTGTTTGCAAATGCTCGTTGAGTACTTTGCTCGAAGATTTCACAAATTTTGGTTGATCCTTTTGGAAGACGATTAGAAGGAAAATGGCAAATAATTGTAACTCAGAATTTATTGTAAGGGCTCTCGGTATGACTAGACCATGGATCTTCGTGCATTTGTACGTGAGTATCGTTCTATATAAACTGCGAATCTTTGTGTAAAATAAAATGTTTCCAAGTGGATCGTAAGAGGAAGAAGTTTCGTTCGCTCGCTAAAATTTGCTTGTTTGCAAATGCTCGTTGAGTACTTTGCTCGAAGATTTCACGAATTTTGGTTGATTCTTTTGGAAAACGAAGAAAGATTAGAAAAAAATGGCAAATAATTGTAAGTCAGAATTTATTGTAAGGGCTTTCGCTATGACTAGACTGTGGACCTTCGTGAATTTGTACGTGAGTATCGTTCTATATAAACTGCGAATCTTTGTGTAAAATAAAATGTTTCCAAGTGGATCGTAAGGGGCAGAAGTATCGCTCGCTCGCTAAAATTCGATTGTTTGCAAATGCTCGTTGAGTACTTTGCTCAAAGATTTCACGAATTTTGGTTGATTTTTTTCGAAGACGATTAGAAGGAAAATGGTAAATAATTGTAACTCAGAATTTATTGTAAGGACTTTCGCTATGACAAGACCATGGATCTTCGTGAATTTGTACGTGAGTATCGTTCTATATAAACTGCGAATCTTTGTATAAAATAAAATGGTTCCAAGTTGATCGTAAGAGGCAGAAGTTTCGCTCGCTCGCTAAAATTTGCTTGTTTGCAAATGCTCGTCGAGTACTTTGCCCGAAGATTGAACGTCCACGGTACACACGAAAAAGAAAGAGTAATGCAGCATTCGACCCGTTAAATTGCACGGTCGACTCTAATGTACAGGCGACTTTCAAGAGCGATTTGGTGGGGAAACAAATAGGGGGTAAAAAAAGGTTTCGAGCCGAGGAAATTTGGCTCGCGGAGCGTCGCACGTGCGCCTTCACGAATCTCCTCGCAACAGGCCGTATCGAAGAAGACGAGGTAGCGAAGAAAACGAGCCATCTCCCGTGGGAGCTCCTCTCGAATTACGAACACGACGGTCCGGCTTCCGTTACGAAAATAAAGCACGCTCGGGAACCACGTCGCGAACCGTATCAACAGCAGAGCAAACAAGAAGGTGGGCAACGCTCGATACCGATCCGATCGCGATTTTCTTCGGGGTGGATTAACCCCTCGCTGTATCATTTTCTTCACAGTTGCACTGATCAAAAGAACAAGGATCCTGTAATGTCGTTTTCTCTGTATTATAACGAAGTCGTTAAGGGATGAAATCGATTTTTATGTTATTCCTGCTTTCCACAGTCAATGCAAAACATTTTTATTTTGCACTAGTTGATCCGACAGACGTTGTCCTGTCCAAATTTCATAAAAACCCAATTACGAACATTAAAAAAACAAATTAGCTAAATCTGTCTAGTCGTTTTGAAGTGATACGCTTGCCAACGGACAGCATTTAATTTTTATTTATATAGATAAAGATCCGCAGTCTATTGATTACAAACGAATCAAATTTAATTTCATTTAAAAAGAAATGCGTAATATTTATATTTGTTAGACTGTTGAAAATCTTCGTCGCGAGTGCAACTCACTAAAATACTGGAAGGTGTTAAAACCCTGGGATGCACAGAGAAGCTCCTCAGGGATGACAGTAAACTTTTAAATGTTCTGTTAACATTGTCCTCTTGAATTAAGTAGGAAAAGGGACCATGAACTTCCTGAATGTTTTCATTGTTTTGACCCAGCAATGACTCCTTGACGTTTCTCGCGCGTTCGAAGATTCGAACACCATAAACCAGCATCGTGGGAACTGCTTCCGGTGCACAGGAATCTACATTGTAGACACGATCGATTTCTAAAGCTGTAAACTTCGATTCGACCGATACGACGCGCAGTTTCCATTTAGGGAGGCAGTAGACACAGCGAGACATAAATTCCGCCCACGATTATCCGTGACACCCCCGACTGGGTAACTGCCAAGAGTGGTAGCGATGGCAATGGGGCAGAGATATTGTCCGGTAGGATTGACGGAAGGCCGCGTGTCCCTCTCTCGCTTTCTCTCTCTCTCTCTCTCTCTCTCTCTCTCTCTCTCTCTCTCTCTCTCTCTCTCTTTCTCTATCTCTGTACACTATGCAACGGTGTTCGTGTGAAAACAGGTCACCGAAGAATACAGACAACGCGTGAGAATAATCCAAACACTCTCGATACGTTATGAAAACGACGGGGCTGGATCGGGCGTAGATTTTAGCCACGCTTATCTCTCAATTTACGATCCGTTTATTTCTTTCGTAATTCCATTGCCCGACCAGCGAATCGAGCTTGAACGAAGGCGCAGAAATCGATTACTTTCTCTGATTCTGCTGCTTGTGCAAAATAATTCTTTTGTACGAATTTTTCGAATTACGATCGATTTGATGTTCGATACCTGATTTGGTTAGTTCATTGGAAAGTTTCGATGAATAAATGAACATAGAAAATGATACAATTGTTGATGAAGAAATTGGATGAGTGAAACATAAAACACTAACATATTAGAAAAATTGAAGAATGTTGTAACATTGTCTTTGATACAACAAAATCGTTAAGGGGGATGAAATCAATTTATATTATTACTCCTGCTGCCCACAATCAATATTTTCACATTTCACGAATTCGACTAAACAATCAACTAATTTTTAGTGTTATAACATAAATATTGTTCGTTTATAATTGCGCGATGTCCTAGTCGATTACTTATTCAGGTGATGAACAAATTATGTAGTCTTATCGATCGTTAATCAGAAACAATCGACTAAAAATTATAAATTTCTATTACATAAAGTTTAACCATCTCTATTCTCTCTCTCTCTTTTTCTATGAACATAAATTCTACAGTATAGAACTTTATGTATATACTTGTTCACGACGTATGCGATAGTTATACGTAGAAATCATCTTATTGTTCTTTTAAGTATATAACTTGACACACATGACAAATATTAAGCTGTTACTTTTATAATTAATCAATTAATTAATCAATAAGAAACACGAATACGATTTCTTTATTCAGAGTCTTATCGATCATTAATCAGAAACAACCGACTAAAAATTATAAATTTCTATTACATAAAGTTCAACCATCTCAACAAATTATGTAGTCATACAACGGTAAATTATTAGTGTCTGTATCTTGCAATAATCGCTGAACATTTCTATTTCGCAGAAGAATCCACGGATCAAGAATTAGTTCCTGAACAGTGTCCGTTTTCGAAGGAGCGTGCCAAATGTTCGAGATCTCCCTCTCCCCCCTCGGGCCCTTGGAGGAAGGGCAGGAAGGAAAATCGCACGGGAGGGCAGGATCGGGAAGTAGTCCGTGGTCTCAACGGGAGGTCCGGGGCACAGAAGGATCCAGGACACGATAATGAGCCCTCATTCTCGAGTCAAGCTCGTCATTGTCATCCGCGCCATTCACCGTCGTTGTATCGTATTATCCTAGCGTAGAATAGCGCGTGTTACCGTTTTCTCTCTGTCTCATCCACTTCCTTGAGCTTTCCATTGGATCCTCGTTGATAATCCTTGCGAGCAGCTGGATCCAAAGAAATTCGTACCGAGATCCACGTGAAAATTCGCCTCTAATTGAACAATTTCCCAAGGAGATTGTCGATAGTCGTTGGAGTGACCGTTGCACCCGATGCATTTTTTCTTTTTTTACAATGAAAATCTACCAGTCACGGGAGAGTCATTTATTTGAAGAAGGAGTTGGTGACACGGTGATGGTGATTACGGTGGTGGATGCTTTGAAAAGGACGACTATTATTCATAGAACGCGTTCGATTATCTCGAAAAAATTAAGGGCAATGATTTCGCAACATCTCTTTCGGCAACATATGGCGGTCCGGGATCGATCGGTGCTCCAAATAAATGATAGGGCTTCGACAGGGAAAAAAACGATGCGAAGGGAAAACACTCGGGAATCTATTTGATGCAAGGTTATTTCATACAGACTTTTCTACATATATCTCTGTCACAGCGACGTGCTTTATTTGCTGTCTGCATCGTGCTTACCCCTCTGTATTCGAATAAAGTGTCTATAAGCATTGATCGGTGATGCCACGAAAAATAAGTCTAATTTTGAGAATATTTTACGGGAATGTAACAAAAGAAATGAAAAATTTGACTTCGAAGTGTGGAAGAATATTTTTTGACAATAATTTTGTTATGAAATGGAAAAGCAGATATTACAATGAACTGCAATACAATCCATTAGGGTATCTAGTATTTAATACTTTGAATTTGAACTAATATACTTTAAAAATAAAAAATGTATTTGCAGGTCTTCGCTACACAGACTTCGAAGTGTGGTTGAATATCTTTTGATGAAATGGTAAAGCAGAGATTACAATGAACTACAATACAATCCATTAGGGTATCTAGTATTTAATACTTTGAATTTGAACTAATATACTTTGAAAATAAAAAATGTATTTGCAGGTCCTCGCTACACATACTTCGAAGTGTGGCAGAATATCTTTTGATGAAATGGAAAAGCAGAGATTACAATGAACTACAATACAATCCATTAGGGTATCTAGTATTTAATACTTTGAATTTGAACTAATATACTTTAAAAATAAAAAATGTATTTGCAGGTCTTCGCTACACAGACTTCAAAGTGTGGAAGAATATCTTTTGATGAAATGGAAAAGCAGAGATTACAATGAACTACAATACAATCCATTAGGGTATCTAGTATTTAATACTTTGAATTTGAACTAATATACTTTGAAAATGAAAAATGTATTTGCAGGTCCTCGCTACACAGACTTCGAAGTGTGGAAGAATATCTTTTGATGAAATGGAAAAGCAGAGATTACAATGAACTGCAATACAATCCATTAGGGTATCTAGTATTTAATACCTTGAATTTGAACTAATATACTTTGAAAATGAAAAATGTATTTGCAGGTCTTCGGTACACAGACTTCGAAGTGTGGAAGAATATCTTTTGATGAAATGGAAAAGCAAAGATTACAATGAACTACAATACAATCCATTAGGGCATCTAGTATTTAATACTTTGAATTTGAACTAATATACTTTGAAAATAAAAAATGTATTTGCAGGTCTTCGCTACACAGACTTCGAAGTGTGGAAGAATATCTTTTAATGAAATGGAAAAGCAGAGATTACAATGAACTGCAATACAATCCATTAGGGTATCTAGTATTTAATATTTTGAATTTGAACTAATATACTTTAAAAATAAAAAATGTATTTGCAGGTCCTCGCTACACAGACTTCGAAGTGTGGAAGAATATCTTTTGATGAAATGGAAAAGCAAAGATTACAATGAACTATAATGCAATCCATTAGGGCATCTAGTATTTAATACTTTGAATTTGAACTAATATACTTTGAAAATGAAAAATGTATTTGCAGGTCTTCGCTACACAGACTTCGAAGTGTGGCAGAATATCTTTTGATGAAACGGTAAAGCAGAGATTACAATGAACTACAAACAATTTATTAGGGTATCTAGTATTTAATACTTTGAATTTGAACTAATATACTTTGAAAATGAAAAATGTATTTGCAGGTCTTCGCCTCAAAGACTTCGAATTGTGGAAGAATATCTTTTGATGAAATGGTAAAGCAGAGATTACAATGAACTACAATACAATTTATTAGGGTATCTAGTTTTTAATACTTTGAATTTGAACTAATATACTTTAAAAATAAAAAATGTATTTGCAGGTCCTCGCTACACAGACTTCGAAGTGTGGCAGAATATCTTTTGGTAGTAATTTTGTTATAAGTATAATACATAATGCATTAGGGTATCTGGTATTTAATACTTTCAAATACTATACTCTATTTCTAATCAGTATCGCGGACTGTAGTTGAATGAAAAATTTGATCTAATCGCGAGCATCGAATTACGTTCCCGCTGAACAGCGAGGCAGGGGATGCTCCAGAAGGGTGGCAACGTTCTCCAACGTCCGCGGACCCTAATTTCAAGAAAAGGATTTGTCGGCGAAACGGTTTCACAGATCTTCGGCGGCCACAAAAGCGGCGGGGTTTCCTGAAGAGACTCGAGAGATCGTTCACGGGGGTTGTTTTCAAATACTGTGTCCCGGTGTACACCGGAGATACTATCGACCCCTCTTCAGGCTTTTCACGTTCCTCGAGAGTCTGGACCTTGTTCCTCGATAAAAGGGTTGCGAATCAAAGGTTTCCGCCCCGGAGTCAAACCGGAGGGCTAATTTTCGAGAAGCACCCGAGGCTCGACCGTCCCCGTGAATTATTGCACCTTTTCCACGCAGGTGCAACGGTATTATC
Organism: Lasioglossum morio; assembly: GCA_916610235.2. NCBI lineage: Eukaryota > Metazoa > Arthropoda > Insecta > Hymenoptera > Halictidae > Lasioglossum > Lasioglossum morio. The sequence continues at coordinate 5,289,532 of OU744323.1, forward strand.
GATTCGGAATCGTTTCGATTAGATACTGAAGGGTTTGACAGCTCCAAGGAGCCGGCCCCATTGTCTAAACTTTCGTTGTTGTGCATCAGGTAGTTAAATATGAAACTTGACAAATAAAACACAAATTTCAAACACTTTTGTTAAGTTTCATACTTAACGACTTGATATATCGTTTCGTTGGAGAGAATGCGGTCGGTTACTTGGTGTAAATTGATTCGAAAATGTAAATTAATATTTTTCAATACAACGAAGAGGATGTGTTCGTAAACACTCATAAATAATATTTCATTTATTTCACTTGAATATACACGCGTCTTTACTTATCGAATGAGACACTAAGACTGGTAGTTGTAGACGAAGAATTCGCCGTGAATTTACTAATCTTATCAGTCCTCGTTGTAACACAAAAACTATTTGCCACAGGTAAACGGACCTATGCCGCTTGTATTCGGGCGTGAAATAAAAAGAGGAAGAAAAGATAATTATTTATTAATTTATTAATGGTTTATTTTTTTAATGTGGTCGCATTATTATCTAGGTCATTAGCGACCACATGGTTTATAAACAAATATATATTACATGTTACTGAAAGGGTTACGGTTAATATTAACAAACAAATTATAGTAATTCATAAATGCCGATAGATTTAAAAAAGAGGAGGACGTTTCCAATGTTGTCATCGCCTAGATTTGACTTGAGGTCATTTTCAATGGAAAATCTGGATCGTTGTGAAGAGAATTTGGGACATTCAAGTAGAATATGTTGGATGCTGTTGGTCATGACGCATGTTGTACACTCCGGTGGATTTTGTTTGGTTATCAGGAAGTCGTGGGTATATCTTGAGTGTCCTGTTCGGATGCGAGTAACTGCGACCTGATCTTTCCTAGGAAGTTGAGAATCCTTTAAGGTTTCGTATACATCGGTTTTAATTTTATGTAGTTTGGTTTGGGTGCCGTTAATCCAATTTGAATTCCAAAAATTAATGATGGCTTTTTTAGCATAGGATTTTGCAGTTATCAAGAAAAGATAATGTTTGTATACAGAAGCAGATCTTTATATAATCAAAGAAAATATGTATTCAGTTTAATTGAAAACGTGGGATTCTACTTAGATTTTGGTAAACACACATCAGTATAATAATACTTTGTAAACACCACACCGAGCTTCTTCTGCGCGACTAATTTTGTTTTTAAATGAAAATATATTTATTCATTTTGATTGAAAACGTGGATTCTACTTAGATTTTGGTAAACACACATTAGTATTTTTATTTTATTTTTGATTTTACTTCAACTCGCCCGTAAGACGGCGCAGTCTAAATATCTCTATATGTCTGTAGTCGTAACATAACCATGAATTTGTAACCTTTTCGTTTGATCCTACTACCGAGCATTTTATTCGTTGCGATATATTCCAAAATGTTCGCTATCATTCTAAAGATCATTGGTTGTCCCCAATCGGTGGACCGGGGTTCGAATCCCGTCGGGGTAAGAAATTATTCTTCTCCGTTCATTCTCAGTTTAAATTTTCGCGCCCCACTTTCCACTTCCGTGACATCGAAACGTTACATATCCGTTATATCGAAACGTCACATCCGTTATTTTAGAAAATTGTTACCCTCACCAAAGAAGTTTCACTTCAAAAAAAAAAAACCAACAGAGCGCAGAAGAAGAATGTAAGTGTATAAGAAGCTTTCGCTTTTTCCAATCGACTCGGACGTTTAACGTGACAATTCGCGGTTCAAACAGCCTAGTTGTTCGCATGATTCTACGAGCGTCGGTTGTAGATTACGATCGATCAACGTTGGCCGCAGCCCCGAAAGGATTAACGAGGCTCGCAAGTCTGGAACGAGGCATGAATCAGGATTACCACCTGCCAGGATTTACGGCCGCGCTCATTGTTCCGTCACGCGCTACTTTTTGGTCAAGAGGAAAGAACCGATTGCGCGTATGAATATGCAATTTCATCGACGGCTGGTCACGGTCCGAATCGCGCCCCGTTACACACGGTATGACACGGCACGCACTTATGCGCGTCGCATTATCACGGTTCACCACGGTCTGTCCAACGATCGGACGCAATTTCCGTCTGTAATTCAGAGGGGTTTGATTCCAGTCGTGTGGGACACGTTCCACCCCTATATTTGTCTTAATCGATTGCTGAGTCTACAGTCGTAGTGCCGTCGAAATTCTCGATTAGGCGAAGGCGAAGGTCGATCGGTAACCAAGGGTTGCACGGGTGATTATTTGGAACAGGAACAGATTCCAGTGATCTTGAACTATTTTATCATACATCATGCAACGATGAGACTAGTTTTAATAAAAAAAAATATGTCTTCAAATAATTTAAGAAAGAATAGTTAAGAGATTATATGTATAACGACGGGGTGGTTTTTTTTTTAGATTTTATATGTCTCACAAACGAGACTATCTTCAACCAAAAAAATGTTTATATATACCTCAATAGCGAAGAAATACATCCCCAACATTTCAAAAAGAATGAACCACCAGATCATTCTCAGATGGCCAATGCATGGATCAGTGTTCTTTGATTCGTTGTCGTTTCAAATGTTCTCGGTTTACTCAGTCCACATACTACCGGCGTGGAACCAACATGTGGTTTCTTGACTCTTAAGAACTTAAATTTGTACATTTTTCTAAGCAAGTGAGTTTATACATTTGTTTTTCGTTGTTAATACCTTAGTGTCTTCTGCTTGTTCGGAAAGGCGTTTGCCTAATCATATATTAATTAATTGATAAATTCTTACAGACGCAATACGGAAAGTTTACATTCTTGAAAATGATCTAAATTTAGATCGAAACGTTGAATTAAATCTCATGTAATATTTTGCAAAATTGCTTATTGTATCCAATTGATCGAACCAGTGCGCCAATAACATTAACCCTTAGCACTCGAGTGGTTAATAAAAATTGCTGTACTATTATTTAAATAATTGTTTACACTATCAGATATGTCGGTATCTAACTAATTACTACACATTTAAGTATTGTATGAGGTATTGTATCAATTTCATATTTATTAAATTTACAAAATCATAGAGAATGGAAATATTGTAGTATTGTACTATTATTTAAATAATTGTTTACGCTATCAGATATGTCGGTATCTAACCAATTACTACACATTTAAGTATTGTATGAGGTATTACATCAATTTCATATTTATCAAATTTTAAAAATCATAGAGAATGAAAATATTGTAGGTCAGAAGAAACGTTTAATTTTCGAGTTAAAATAGCTCCGAGTGCAAAGGGTTAATTGTAATTTTGAACCACCAGTACGTCTGAAATAAATTCCGAAAAATTCGTTAATTCTGAGCAGCGTCGCCACGTTCCCCCCATAACGGCTTGGAAACGACAATGGTCGATTAGAGCGCCTTGACGAGGGGTGCGTTTCAAATAGACAGCACCCCTTTTGTAGTTTTTGCCTCGGTTGTCTCATCTTCCGACGTGACATGTTTATCTCCTTATTGTTGCCTCCACACGCGTCTCCGCATTTTTACGGGTTTACGTTCGAGAATCCTGTATTTTTTCGATATTCCTCCCTTATCGCGCGCGTGGCCACGCTCGACAGACCGTCGCTCTCTTTTCACCCTTATCATCGAGCTTTCAATAACCGACGTCCATCCAACGATTATCCGTGACTGCTCGGAGCAACGTCGGATTCGATTAACTTTTGTTTAACCGCGCGAAGCGGCTCCATTCAGTCGTCTCGGAGGCGCTGCACAATCGAACCAAGTTGAATGTACAGTTGACATAGTCAACGATCGCCGGACAATGTCATTTGAGGGGGCGACGGCGATCGATGGAAATAATCGTCGCGTACGCTAATAACTCTTTAACGCAGCTGCCCTTAATTTTTTTTTCGGCCGCGGCGCTACGCTGCTCGCGTGCGTATTATTCATGCAGCTGTGTTTTATTTATTATTCTTGATTTCCCTGGTGCTTAGACCGTTCGAACGCCGCCGGTGGAAATTTATAATGTCCACTTGTGCCCGCACTGCTCGACGTTGCCGTAATTATGTGCCATACTTCTTCATAATGTCAGAAAATACGCAAAAAATGCGTCTTTGTTTAATCGTAAATCTCGGTTGACAACAATAAAAAAAAAACAATCTCAATTATTTGCGGAAAGAAATTATATTTCGGAATGAAAAGCGTTTGCATCGACTGCGATTCACAGAAACCAGAAAGGGCAAAAAATACGTAAAAAATAGTTATTATTATTATTATTTATTATAGACGGACTGAAGCCCTTTTACGTAAGTGTTTACAATATCAAAGAAACGAAAAAAAGAAAGAGAAAGATACAATACTGCTCGTGTAATAACAAACAAGGTACATGCACAAAATTTAAGTAATGGCTACCCATAAAATCGTGTTGCGAGGGTTGATCGTTTCAATAATACGCGAGCAGTTCACCTGCCGGCGGCAACTAAATTCCGAGAAGTTTTTCAATCCACTTTCGCTCACCTTTCGCAGGAAAAAGTTGGCCGCCACGAATAATTCAAGGATTTATACGGTCTTTATGAAGAGCGACGATCTCTGGGGAGGTGTCGATCAAACTTCCGTCTCGTCCGGGGCTCAGGGGAGGATTAGGCTCTCGTGAATATACTTCCGGAGCCCTGATATATACCCGTCGATTATTTCGTTAACGAGAACGTCGTACGATCCTGCATTTCACTCGTGTTTTCCTGAAATCGCCGGACAATGGGGGGCGTACCGTTTAGGAAGTCGATCGACGAACGTGGGAACGAGGAAGCACGAAAATACGAACTGCGAAAGAACGAAGCGAGAAAAACAAACGAACAAGGGACGAAATATATAGAGCGAGGAAGAAAGATAGAGAAACTTCTCTCCCTCTTCTTCCTTCCCGTTCGCCTACTCTTGAAAAAAAGTCCCGTCGAATCGCTTCCGGACCCGCGAGCCCGAACAATCGAGCGCCGCTCTAATTTGCCGAAGGACCCCTCCGCTCGGGAAAAACTTCCTAGGAAAAATTGGGGTACGTGTGCCCTTTTTGCGGGTTTTTCATCGCGATGTAAAAAAAGAGAAACTGTCTCGACGAGGACTCCCCTTATTCCCCGTGTCAAAGCCCGGCGACGAAGTCGTTAGGAAAGCGTGTTTCAAACGCGACTTGTCGAGCTTTTTTTCGCCTATTGACCGATGCTTACGGGCACCAGGTGAACTGGTAACCGTTCAATCCTCTTGGGAACACCAGAAAAAGGTGAGTTTTCTATGCGGCCTGTCTATCATCCTAGTAGACAGTGTTGCAGAAAATATCTTTTCAAATCGACGTCTTGTGCCGACTGGGCTCGAAGAGCTTTATCTCGGTGACGATTCTTGGACGATTCGATAAAATTGTAATGAAGTTCGATCAAATTTAGTAACTGGGCAAACGATCCTCTCGGAGGAAGTGGGTGTATTTAGGGAAATTTATGAGAGACTGTGGTTCTTTCGACAGAATAAGAATCTCGTCTGTATCAATTATTACATCTCTTTAGGATTTTAACGCGTCCGAAATAGTGTAATGATTAGACTGTGGATTGTATGGATTTATGAGAAAAAATTGGTACGTATAATTTATAGCAGCGGACATGTTAAAAATATTTAAGAACATCAACGTATTAGTTTCAGTTTAATAGGATGAAGAATACAAGGACTAAGTATTTTTGATTTTTCTATTGCTTATAATATTTTTGTTATACTATAATATATATTCTGTACTTTGATATGTAATACTCTGTACTAAGCATTATGTTTCAATAAATCTCATATGAGATTTCCCAATTAAAAAAAAAAAAAAAAGAATACAAGGAAGGAAAGAAGAATACAATTTTTATTTGGCTCTTGTGCCCTGCAATTAATGCAAACATTTTTATTTTGCATAAAGATCTACACTCTAGTAATTGTCCTCTTTCGTATATCCTCGATATTCTCATAAATTCGTAAAATTTACAGTCTAGGAATTTGTTAGGCAACTGGAATTCAGATTTAGCTGGTCAGGATTTGTTGGCAGGATTGCAATGTACACCAGAATCGGACCCACTCTCGTGCAAAGAGAAAGTTCGCTAAGCAACCTACCCAATAGTTTGCGTGGAGGGTTCAGGTTCCGATCTGTTTACCCGTGGGTCTTTCTAATCTCTAATCTCGCCGGTTGTTTTCTCCACGGTGGACCTCGAGCACCTCGTGGAATTTACCTGGACACAGTGGTCCAGGTAAAAGCCTCCTTTTGGTCCGGAGAGTAGAGCCATTATTTTGTCAGCGTTGGTGTAAAAGAAAAATTCGACGACTGAGAGACCTGCTGAGTGCACTTTGCAAACGAAGCGAAGGAAGATGACGATGCAGTAGACGGAGGAGAGAGAGATCCTCGTTCCTGTAGTTGAATATTTTAGTTTCAAAACCTTGGCGCGGCTTTGCCTAGCAATTTAAGAACATACATATTTATTTAATGCGCTAAGGACATACATTTTATACCAAGTTTAACTCTGTAGAATATATTTTCATCAAAAGAACGAGACGTTATAAAAGGAAACAGTATAGAAGGAACTACACAAGTTTGTTTAATTGTCGAGCAAAAAACGATTCGACTGCGTAAACAAATGTAAGTACTAATACTGTGGTGCCCAACGTGCTTCGGAACCCACCTTAATAAACTGTAGTAAAATGAATAAATAATGTTGCATTCCGGGATGAGGGTTAATAAGCGTTTCGATTTAAGGTAACAAAACACAAGTTTATTAATAAAACTCTCCTCAACTTATGAATTCTGGACACGAAGTACGAGAAGCGCGTGACAAAGTACTAATTCGTCGAGACAGAGAGACAGAGTTCTAGACTGGAACCCACCTTAAACTGTAGGTCCCGTCGTTTAATAACCATAGCAGTTGAAAAAGCGACGTAAAATAATCAAACAAGAGTTCTAGACTGCACAGAGGTTGTACGAAAGAGAAGCTTGAATAAGTCTTTTGCGTGAACTTAAATAGAAGTCCCTAAAAGGGAGAGGTAGGCGATTACAATGATGGGTCGTAGCGCAATTCTGTGTGACTCAGGGCAGTGACGAATCGAGAGTCGCTGTCGGGAACGTCTAACTTAGTCACTATTTTATTTATGATAAGTATATTGCAGGTATTAGATAGATTTTAATATTTATATGTGTTGGTGCCGATCGATCGTCGGTGACCAGCTGATCGTCTGCTGCTGGTCATCGTTACGAGCCGACGATCGATTTGTTATTAACGACTGACGTTCGTTTGTATTAAACATTTGTATTCAGATTGTAACATACCGTGAAACGAAAAACATCTATTTAAATAAAGCTCCTATAATATATCGTAAGTAAACTTATGATAAGATACATGATAAGATACAACAATAAAAAAACTCTTGTGGTTTCTACTGATCTAGATGTTGAAGCGACGTGTGTAAATAAATAAATTAAAAATTAAAAAAGACCTTAGATGGCCAGGTAAAATCTTCGTTCGGCGAAGAAGAGAGTACCGATGTAAATGAAAAATTGTTTTACCTGAGCCCAGGGTGCGTTTCGCAAACGAAGAAGAAGCAGATGAAGAAATAAAAGAGGAATCCGAAGGCGAAGAGGAAAAAGAGGAGAAAAGAAGGAGTTTTGCTCCCGCAATTGCACTTCTTTGTTCGAGCGCGGTTCATCTCGGCACTCGGCCGTTCCATCCGCAGAGCCATTGACTGGGTTTTAATTACGAGTCAAGAGGTCCCTTGTCTCGGGGTTCTTTGTTCCATGGTTTCGGTGCGGGTACGCGTTGCGTTTAAGAATACGCGAACCTAGGGCCGCCTCTAATTATGGCCGAGGATATGCGGGGCCTTGTGTTCGCATCGAAATCCGCCAGTAATAATGAAACCGCTTTATTCTCGATAAAAGGGAGAAGGATTCCTGCTCGATATTCTTTCGTGCGCGAGCAAGAGCCACAGAGAACAGCAGCTGTCCCGCATCTAAACGGTTCCAGTTACAACGTTCTTCGACTTTTGTCAGGCTCGCCCGCGACTTCCTCGCGGAACTTCTTTGATCGTTCCACCTCGGCTTTCGCGAGGGATAACGAACGAGCCACACTTTGCCGTCAAAAAGATGGGACTACTTTATGATACTGACACTTTAACTCTTACCCAGATTTCATCCCCCTCAGAGCATTCCCAGCACTTCGTCAAAGTTAAATCAATTCTTTGATCTGAGAAACTTCAGCCACGAAGATCTGCAGCAGACTACGGATTTTATTCAAGCGATGTTTAATTCAATGATGTTGCATTATTTTCTTTCAATTGTTTGATAGATATTTCTCATTTCAGCTGACGGAAATAGCTGACGATTTGAACTGGCTGTTGGAAAATGAGGGTGAAAGTCATGCAAAAATTTTGCAAAACTGCAAAAACAAGATCTAACGTACTGCGATGCAAGAAATACCACTCGGTCAGTATCAATTTTTTTCTCATATGATTTTCTAAAGCTCGCTGGACGAAGATCAACGAGACAGGGGAAGAGAGATCTCCAGTTCGCAGGATGAATATCGATCATCGGGAGAGGAGACACCAGATGTCAGACAGATTCTGAATGGATCTGTGGAGAGGCTCGCGATCGAAGAATAAGTCGAATTCGTCCGAGTAATTGGACCGTGCGCGTTTCTCGAAGAAGATGGTAGGAAGAATCGGAGTCTCGAAAAGAGCGAGAGAGAGAGAGAGAGAGAGAGAGAGGGAGCGAGTTCCTTGGCACGTGCGGGGGAGTGCACAAAAGAATTCGGCTATTGCCTTCAGACCCCTGTCCGACCAGAGGACGGTTACTCCTATTGAAAGTAACGGCCGGAAGATTGTCGCGTGCCCGACAAAGGTCTCTTCGAGTTCTCGATCTTGTTACCCGGCTTTCCTTCCCACTCATCAACTGCGAATCGCGGTAATTGCTCGAACAGTCCTTTTTTTATATGATTTTCGACAAAGACAATCGATACAATTAGTAATGTCTAATCAATTACTACACATTGAAGTGTTGTACGAGGTATTAGATAGATATTGCTTTATTTTCAGCCTTACAGCTAAGAAAATTGGACTTGGTTTACATTAACCTATTTATACATCTACAATTATCTTATTTCACACATTCGTTCCATACCTTCTCTCATTCATTTCTATATCTCACACATTCCTACCCTGTTCTACTCTTTTACGATCCTAATTATCACTAACCCGCTTAATTCTATACTTATTGCTTCTTTCTCCATTTACTAATTTTTGCATTTTTTGTTTGGTATTCTCTTTGGTTTATTTATGCTCTCTTTTCTCTTTCTTTCCTCAACTTCTCCAACCACTCTTCAACCTTTCTATCTTTTTTCCCGCTCACTACATCCTCGAGCCTGATCATTTCCCCCATTATCCTGCAATCCCTTGTCAAATGCTCTAAGTTTCCATACTTGTCCCTACATAGGTCGCATCCTCTTGCCTCTTCCTCCAGCCAGTATCTGTTGCAATTTTCTGAATTTCCGCATCTTACCTGCGCTATGAGTTTATGACTGTCCCCTCTACCATCCTTATTCAGATACACCGGTAACATTTCTATTCTTATGAGTTTGTATCTTTCATTGTATTTGGACTGCTCTATCCTTTGTACGAAGTATTACATCAATTTAATACTCATAAAATGAATAATAGGATTATTCTCTCTTATAATAGCACCGACTGCAAAGGGCTACATTGTTCATTCCGCCAACGATAGTTCTAACAAATTAGATCCTACTGATTTCACGAAATGTCAGAATCTTCGAATTAATTCCAGCAATTTGATAGGAATGGCACATTGTGCTATTACATGAAAGAACCGAAAGTGGACTAGAATATCTCTTAGTTTAGAAACGATTGTACCCAGCCTAGAACTCGGAGATCCTATCCTGAAGATTGCCCCTTGATTGGTACTTGAAAAATTGTAAAACCGTGGACTAGAATAGTTCCAAGTCTAACAAATTTATTCTTAGATACTTAAAACGTACAATGACACACCCGAATAATTTCAAAAGGATTGGTTCAACAGATCGTCTGTAATAAATTTCCAAAAATTAGTTAACACTTTACCGACCGGAAGCCTATTAATATGATGTTCAATAATTCTGCTGTACCAAAAAAAAAGCATAGAAATTTTCTTTGACATTGCAATCTTAAATGAAACTATTAGACGACGTTATTGAGGGTGACTTAGTTAGTTCATACTAAATGCTAAATGAAAATTTACCCATGTGCCATACATTTTTCAAAAATATGCAATAATCACCGGTCGGTAATGTGTTAATTTCACGATGAGGGGATTGATCTGAAATGACCGAGTTTTCCGATCGATACCGGCAATTTGATGGAGACGGTTGATTGTGCTGTTGCATGAAAGACTGAAGAAGGGTCTGGACTATAATAGACCCCGATCTCTAGAAACGATTGTATAGTTTGCAACGATGGGTGCAACGACTGGAGGAGCCTGTAGAGAGTGCAAGAGGATCTCTGTTGCAACTCTGTGGAAGATGCTATCCTGAGGATCGTCCCGTTATCGTCGACTATGTAGCATTCCGATCGGCGAAGATCCTGTACACCCACCGGCACACACCGGCAATCATCGAGCGTCCACCTGGGGCGAATGGAGTGGCTGGCGTGGTCAGGTCACCGGGTTCGAGGAGTAGAGGGGATATAGGTATAGTACGGAGAGTATAGAGCAAGAGAGGGCCAGTCTCTCCCGTTCCGTAGGCTCACCTAGGGACCCTTTTTCCTACGTAAGGCCCACCCCACCACGTCGGGTAGGGAACCGGCGACCATTCAAGTGCCACGTTCCCGACACCTTTCCGTGCGGTGCGCACCTTTGCGTGTTCAGTTCGCAATCGGTTGTCTCACGAATCGGACCTCGTCGCTGTTCGCTCTGCTAACTGCTAGTTGCTGACTCTCTCTCTCTGGTTCTTGTGACCGGGTGCGCGAATTATGTGCCATCACGTTGATCGAACCTGTGATCGGGATTGTGACTGATACGCGGTTTCTCGACATTTCTTTTGGATGTACTTGCATCGAACCCACATCAAGGACACGCAGTAAGTAGATACGTATAGTGTAGTCCGTTCGGTTGACCAGGTACCGGTTCCATGCCGCGAAGATATTCGGAGAAACGGTCCTCTCTTCGCAACGGGCCGAACTCGGAGCGCGCCTAATCTCTTCCGACAAACCGGTTAGGTCCTAGAGTCGATGTATGGATGTAATGTCGGTCCGCGTGGAATCGCAATAACGAACTCCGTCCGCGATCGTTTGTATTAATTAACTTTAAATTGAGTGTCAAAAAATGAATTCTAGTCTCAGTGGTGTAAAGTTGCTGAAGAGAGAATCGAATAATTGAACGTTGCTCCGGAGGTAAGCTGAAGAGTCTGTTTACTTTGGACTGTTGGAAAAGTTGAAAAAGATGATGTTACTCTCTGTTCTTAGTAGAGTTCGTTGTTTGTTAGTTGTCGTATTAACATTTGTAACTCCAAGGAGGCATTAACAGTTGCTATAACATTGTTGGAAGTATTGTTTGTATTTCATGAATTACTAAGTCGGAGGGAATATCTTGGTTTTGGAGTTGAAACAGCTTCGAGGGCGAAAAGTTAATATGGTCGAGAGGTTGCATGCGAATTGCACAGAATGATAATTGCAAAAGTTTAATCGAAACACGAATACTTCAGTGACGTTGCTCGCGTGCTTAATACGTAGAATATTTTATGAGTAAGACAACTTGGAATCGAGTCCGTTCCATTGCATTATACAGAGGATCTACTGGGTATTTACTGTTACAGAAGAAACATATAGTACGAGTCGTTTCGACCCTTTGCTCTCCTCTCGAAGGCATTACTAAAAGTTACTGTATAATATTAGATGATTGCATAAGTTCGTGTCCGATTTGAAAATAAAATTACATGGTTAAATTTTTAAGAATACAACTTTATTAATCAATTATAGATATACTCATCATTCTTTTTCTAATCGTATAAAATTTAACTATTTCTTCATTTTAATTTAACCAATCTTTAACCAATCTTTAAATTTTAACCATTGAATCTCATTTTCAAATAAAATTACATGGTTAAATTTTTAAGAATATAACTTTATTAATCAATTATACATATAGTCATCATTCTTTTTCTAATCGTATAAAATTTAACTATTTCTTCATTTTCATGTAACCAATCTTTAACCAACTCTTTAACCAATCTTTAAATTTTAACCATGTATCTCATTTTCAAATCGGACACAAACTTATGCAATCAACTGATATAATTCGAAACAATTCTTACCAATTTCTGAACGTCTACTTGCGCCATATAATAAATACACACAAAATGAAGCAGGGCATATGTAATAGAAATATTCGAATGTGGACGAAACGTTCGAATTCTGGAGTGAAATTCGCTTCGAGTATTTACAGTATAAAAATGAACGCTCACATATCATCGCTGTGCTCGAAGTTCTCATTCCTAAGTGCGATACACGGGCGAAGTTACCGCGCTCATTTCACGAACGCGTATTTCGTGTTCGGCTGCAATCGATCCTCGCTGTTCGGGCGGCTAATGCATAACTTGAAATCAAATCGAAGGGCGTTCCGGTGTAACCGCACCGATATCAGCCAGTTCTTGAATTGTTAACGACGCGAGTCGATGCTCATCCCTCCCCGAAGCAGGCCGGATCATTTCACGTCTCAATCCTTTTCGGGGTCTCTCTTCGTTTACTTTTCCTCGATCGATCAACGCCATTCGCCGCGTAAAACTGGGCGAAGCGCCTTCGTCTCGTGCACACGAATCGATTCTCAAATTGAAACATTCGGATCGGTCGATTCTGCAACGTTTTGCACTGTTTTAGAAGGGTCCCATGGAAATCACCGACACGGTTTTCGCCGACAACATTTCACCGACTCCAGATTTGACCGACAATACCTTTGACCGACAATAGCTTTGACCGACAATAGCTTTGACCGACAATAGCTTTGACCGACAATAGCTTTGACCGACAATAGCTTTGACCGACAACACTTTTAACCGATAACGAATTTCATCGACAACGATTTTGACCGACATCGAATTTTATCCACAACGACTTGAGACAGTATGATAATATTGTATGATAATACTGTATGATAATACTGTATGATAATACTGTATGATAATGGTGTATGATAATACATATGATAATACTGTATGATAATACATACTGTGGTCGTTTTAAGATGTTGTCGATCAAATTCGTTGTCGGTCAAATTCGTTGTCGGTCAAAATCGTTGTCGGTTAAAATCGTTGTCGGTCAAAATCGTTGTCGGCCAAAGCTATTGTCGGTGAAATGTTGTCGGCGAAAACCGTGTCGGTGATTTCCATGGGACCCATTTTAAAATAGTTTTCAACATAATATGCTTCGACATTTATTTTTGAGGGGCCTTAGAAATTACAAACACGGTCCTGATGGGCCAAGTAGGCGTGGTTTAGCCGCCCGTGACACTGGCGGAGCAATCTTCGGAAATTACGTGAAAGTGATGGTTAATTTCGATGATTGGTTGAACAATAGTCCTTGTTTTTCTCTGTCGAACGTTGGAAGGTAGCGTAATTGTAAGGGTTAGGATAAGGGGAGGAAAAAGGAAGGTGGCACATCTGCCGAGGGAGGGGGAAGGACGGAGGATCGAGAACGAAGGTCGAAAGGGAAACGGATAAGGAGCGCGCAGAGGGAAAAAATCTGAAAGGGACTGGTAACGAAGGAGCCAGTCTGCCAGAGGCTGGTCTCCTCGTGGGTCCTATACAAACCTTCCTGTCAAAGTTGGAAGGACTACGGTGGGTCCACCTCGGTGGAACCTTTTTTTTTCGAGGATCCCTCCATTTAAATGGCCAGGCGTTTGTTCGTCCAGGACTCGTTTCAGTCTATTGTTCCTGTCTTATTTTTCAGGCGCGTCCTGAATGTCCGCAAGCACCCTTGCCTTAACTTGCCCCCGAGGAAAGGGTAGAAGCTAGCCCGAAAACGTGCAACGCGACTTCCTTTATAATTCGCAAATTTCCAGTTTCATTACAATCGGTCTATTCTACGAATGGCCGTTCACGCACAGTATCGCAGCCTTTTTATCCGTTTAACCCCTGCCGCGTCGAGTCAGTCGTGGAGATTTTCCACAGTATCTACTTAATATTAATGTTATTCACTTCTTTTAAGTCGGAGTATAATTTCTTTCGTGGGCAATGATTTACTGGACCATGTGTAGGTATGAAAGGAATAAATTTTTTCCGTTTTATATAGACGAATTACAAGTGGACTCCGGAGTTTTATACATTAATGACGAAAAATTGCACAATCTTGATATTTTATTTTGAATTTATTAAAATTATTCAAAGAGGAATTTTTACCTAATTTCTGTTCCTTAGAATTAACATGATCATACAATATTAGCTTTCAAATAAATTTTCTTTAACCCCTTTATAGCATATACGAATCTTTATTCAAAATAAAAAATTTCTAGGTCAATTCAGAAAACAGGAGTCACCAGAAGATTGTTCTTCTAATTATCTTATACAATTGAAACTAGTACACTGATTTCCTTAAATCTTTTTAATATGTTCACTGCTTTAAATGGAACGTACCTATTGTCATAAATTCAATAAATTCGCAGTCAGGTAATTTAAAAATGTTGTGGAAACGATATAAACACGGCAGTTCAATGAACACAAGGAAAGGTTTGAGGGTTGTACGATGACCCTTACGACGACATCCAACTGCGAATTTAATTGATACACAATTACCTGGAAACACCACAAACATAACAGTATTTATTCATACAATAAGAATGTTAAAGGGTGTGCGAAGACTTTTGACCAACTGTACAAAGAAAGAAAGACCGTGTCGGTACCTCTGATATTTGCAACTTAAATTTCACCCAGCCAGGAATTCAGATACAATTTCATATAAATACTATAAACGCAGCAATTGAACGAGCACAACAGAGGGGTTGAGGGGTCGTACATAGACTTTCGATTATACAATAAGGCTGGCAGCCCTTTCGATTTGCAACTTAAAGTTCGGTTTACTAGTGCTCGGTGTACGCAACACTGGTGGAAGTTTTTCAACGGCCTGGGAATAAGGAGCAGGAGGAGGAACTACAAAACGGCTGGGGACAGGTGTGCTCCAAATAGGCGCGGGCTTGAAAGTCTGTCTCTCGGTGTTTCCTCTGGGTCCGAGTTTCCTGTCCCTGCTCTCGGGATCTCCCCGGGTTTCGATTCCTCGACGTTGTATCCCGTTCCGTTGCCGAAAACCGAGCTGTGCGAGCCACCAGAACCCGATGAATGCGCGTTTGATTGTCCTCGGCTTTTGGGCTCTCTTGTGAAATCCCTCCGTTTTTCTCCCTCCTCGACTCGTATGTCTGCTCGTCTCACCTTGCTCGTTTCTCGCCCCTAGGCTCGTCGTACTCGACGAGACACGCGGTACCATTCCGAGTGAGAAAGAGGGAGAGAGAGAGAGAGAGAGAGAGAGAAAGAAAAGCGGCAAAGGTGTGTGCGCGCCCGGGGTCAATCCAATATAAATCAGAACCGAGTCTCCGAGTATAAGTTGGAGAGAGAAGCTCTAAAGGAGCCGAAGAAAGACGGCGAAACGGACCTGAAGGGAAGGAGGGTTTTTCGCCACGATGAATAGACTATTTTTAGGGACCACTCGCGGTCTGTACACAGCCCTGTACAACTCCTCGTCCATGTAGACTACATGCTTGCAAGGATTTCACTGTGTGCGCTGCCTCGAGACGACGTTTTCAAAAGGGATTAGGTACGAAGTGCTCACCTGCCCTCCCCCTAGACCACTTCCTCCCAGCCTCCTTGGGGCCCACGAATCTCTCGGTTCTCCAGGAAACTTGCCAAGACTCCTTTCCCTACGCCTCTTTTCTATTCTATCTTCTGTTTTCTATCCGTGATACATGCGATCCGTGCGATCCACGGATTCGCAACTGGCCTGTGGTCTACGCGTGATCTTCAGTTTCGATCGTTCACTGTGCACAGCGGGTATTTATTATTAGACTGCGGATGTTATGCATTTATGGGAAAAAGGAATAGTTGCAATTTGAAATAATAGTAAAGGTTATAGGAATTCTTCAGGAAGTAGATGTGCTATATCCCGAAAACGCATTTTTCAGTTTGCAAATTGTAGGTGGTTCGGAACCCACCATAAACAGTAGGTCCCGCTGAAAAGGCGATGGTGAGAGTGGAAAAGAGGGGGATTGGTAAATGAATTTGAAACCCTGAGGGGACCAAATATCATGTTACACTATTAACTCTTTGCACTCGATGCTATTTTAACTGGAAAATTAAACATTCCTTCCGATCTAGAATATTTCCATTCCTTATGATTCTTGCAATTTTATGAATATGAAATTGGTACATTACCTTACACAGTACCTAAATGTTTAGTAATTTATTAGATACCGATATATTTAATAACAAAGGTTTTGTTTATCTCGATCACCAATTTTTAATAGAAATTGTGATTTCGGCGGACAGGTTCGATCCTATATTACTAATTTCCTAAGCAGTTGTACAAATTTATAATTCAACGTTTCGGTCTAGGTTAAGACCATCTTCAAGAATATAATTGCGTCTAAAAATATTAATATGAGAATATTAACGCAATTATACTCTTGAAGATGGTCTTAACCTAGACCGAAACGTTGAATTATAAATTTGTACAACTGCTTAGGAAATTAGTAATATAGGATCGAACCTGTGCGCCGAAATCACAATTTCTATTATATTTAATAATGTAAACAATATTTTGAAGAATGGTACAGCAATTTTTAGTGGTGCCTCAGAGGGGACAGCCGAGTGCAAAGGGTTAACAGTTTGCAAATTGTTAAAAAAGCATTCTGCGCAAGGATCGATCGTCCTGCATTTAAAATTCGTCGTTTTGCAAGAAATTGAATGATCAGTAGGAAAATTCAGGGAGTGGTTTAATAAGCGCAGCTGTGCAGGGTTTCGATGTCGTAATTATTGGCCCACGATAAATCCCGAGTCCTTGGCCGGCACCGCGTTTAGAAAGGGGGACGACGGTGGTCCACCTGTGAACCTTATCGTTCCATCTAACGATCTCCGGTCTATGTATCCAACCGACAAATGGCCACCGTCGACGCTTTAGAGAGAACGAGACGGAACAACGAGGGAAAAAGACGACAAGCTTGGAACCTGCGTGCGTTACGAGGTGAGCGGGAGGAAGCAAGTGCAAACGAAGGGTAGGGCCTGTGTGTTCGCGCGAGAAACGTTAAACTGCACCGTCGATTTACGCTCGGACCCTTTTAACGGCCTTCAAACGCAATCCGCGCGCGTTCAACTTCGCTGCAGCCTTTCAATTAGCCGTGTCCCGGTAATCGTTCACCGTGACGTCTAGGAGACATCCCTGCGAACGGACGTCCGACCGCGATGCACATTTACCTAGCAAACTCTTCAGTTCGCAGAGTTTTGCTTCGCCGATCAGGTATTCTTTAAACTGGCAGAACTTTCCTGAAACTTCACTAGATAATCTGAAGCTTCATGAAATATTCGAGGGACTGGTATATATCGGACAATGTGTCAAGGGATTTGTTAATTATTGCGAAGGAAAAGATTGTGGATTTTTATGCGAAATATATATTATTTAAACTGGCACAACTTTCGTGAAACTCGACCAAATAACCTGAAGCTTCTTGAGATATTAGAGTGACTAGTTTTTATCGGACAATGTATCAAGGGATTTGTTAATTACTGCGAAGGAAAAGACTGTCGATTTTTATGCGAAATAAATATTCTTTAAACTGGCAGAACTTTCCTGAAACTCGACCAAATAACCTGAAGCTTCTTGAGATATTAGAGTGACTAGTTTATCGGACAATGTGTCAAGGGATTTGTTAATTATTGCGAAGGAAAAGACTTTGGATTTTTATGCGAAATATATATTATTTAAACTGGCAGAACTTTCCTGAAACTCGACCAAATAACCTGAAGCTTCTTGAGATATTAGAGTGACTAGTGTATCGGACAATGTGTCGAAGAATTTGTTAATTATTGCGAAGGAAAAAACTGTGGATTTTTATGCGAAATAAATATTCTTTAAACTGGCACAACTTTCCTGAAAATCGACCAAATAACCTGAAGCTTCTTGAGATATTAGAGTGACTAGTTTATCGGACAATGTGTCAAGGGATTTGTTAATTACTGCGAAGGAAAAGACTGTGGATTTTTATGCGAAATATATATTATTTAAACTGGCAGAACTTTCCTGAAACTCGACCAAATAACCTGAAGTTTCTTGAGATATTAGAGTGACTAGTTTTTATCGGACAATGTGTCAAGGGATTTGTTAATTATTGCGAAGGAAAAGATTGTGGATTTTTATGCGAAATATATATTATTTAAACTGGCACAACTTTCGTGAAACTCGACCAAATAACCTGAAGCTTCTTGAGATATTAGAGTGACTAGTTTATCGGACAATGTGTCAAGGGATTTGTTAATTATTGCGAAGGAAAAGACTGTGGATTTTTATACGAAATAAATATTCTGTAAACTAGCAGAACTTTCTGAAACTCGACCAAATAACCTGAAGCTTCTTGAGATATTAGAGTGACTAGTTTATCGGACAATGTGTCAAAGAATTCATTAATTATTGCGAAGGAAAAGACTGTGGATTTTTATACGAAATAAATATTCTTTAAACTGGCACAACTTTCCTGAAAATCGACCAAATAACCTGAAGCTTCTTGAGATATTAGAGTGACTAGTTTATCGGACAATGTGTCAAAGAATTCGTTAATTACTGCGAAGGAAAAGACTGTCGATTTTTATTCGAAATAAAAATTGTGCAAGAAATAGAAATCGTACTTATTGTTTCTCGCATTCATGTTAAAAAAGTAAGTCATAGATGGCAATCAAATTTCTAAATTTTTCTGATATGTACACTATTCTATATTTCACCTATTAATTTTAACCCTTTGCACTCGGAGCTATCTTCACTCGAAAATCAAACGTTTCTTCTGACCTAGAATATTTCTATTCTCTATGATTTTTTTAATTTAACAGATATGAAATTCGTGCAATACCTAATACAATACTTAAATGTTTAGTAATTGGTTAGATACCGACGTATTTGATAATGTAAATAATATTTTTAATAATAGTACAGCAATCTTTAGTGACGCCTCAGAGGCGCCTCTCGAGTGCTAAGGGTTAATCATAGATGCATACAATCCGTAGACTACTTTTATCCGCAAGCTGGTAGAACGCTGAGACACAATCGTGGTAAATGCTGCTGATTTATTATCAACTTGGGCTAGAGTTTTTACAACCAACCAATGATAGCTATGTAAAATACGAACGCTTCTGTCCCTGCACAGGATCGGAACCGTTCGGCTTACTGATTCTGACCCTTCAGGATGTGTTTTCTTTCGGTGTGTCGAGCAGCAAGTGCAAAACGACGATATTAAATCGTCCCAAGTCCTCGTTTCCCATTGGAACGCGACCGTATCCGTTTTATAGCGTGTAAAATATCTGCGCGGGGGTCGAGGGACACGATCCCGTGTCCCAGAACCGAAAAGGGGGGTTGAGATCCAAGTTCCCCCTGATCGGGTTCAATCCATTTCGGGTCTCCCTTTGCCTTGTCAGATCCCGCGAAGGACGAGTCAGGATCGAGCCCCGTAGTCCTTCGACCGAAGAAAGAAATAAAATAGGGCGACGGTTGAAGATTTTAACATGCTTGCGAAAGCAGCACACCCGACCTACAAGACCCCCCGATTTTTTAATGTATTCCGTGAAAGCTGTTTTTAACGACCGAGTCCCGGGGGATGAGAAGTCCGACCAACCCTTCCAGAAGACGACTCGCATCCCCTATTAGCGTCTATTAAAACTTGGGAATTTCTTTTCCATCCCTCCCGTCGACCGGGATTGTCTTATTCCACGAAATTAAGAGTCCAACCATCGTGAAACATCGATAAACACATTTAGACCCATCGTAATAATATACAGTGCAACTTATGAGATAAAAAGTAAATTGCCATATTTTCTGTTTTGAATATACATGAGCCTGCTGCACCGTATACGGGGCTGTTGGTTCCCAGCGAACCTTACATAAATTAATTTTTTTAAGGGCTCTTAATTATCTCTATAATGAAAATTTCAATATATTCACGCTCAGATGGTTTCGGGTCAAAGTGAGTTAAGGGCGAACTTGAAAATGAATTCAGGAAACGGAACATTGTTTGGATCTAGGAAAAGTAAGAAGATTGAGAAAGCGAATGAAATAATAAATTTTGATCTTCTGCAAGCAGGAGAGTAATAATTATAACTAGACTGCGGATTTCATGCATTTATAACAAACAAGTAGAGTAAGTTAAATTAGAAAAAGTTTACAGGCTAAGAGACTATAGGAACGCCAATGAAATTGGCGGCTATAGGAACCAGAATTATCTTCAACCCAAGAACTTTTGAAAGAACTTTTTCACAAAAAGTTTTTCAAAAGAAAAAATTTTTATTTTGCATAAAGATCCTCAGTATCACCTCCTGTATAGTTGTTTTGTGCAATCGATGCTAACAATTTTTAATTCGCATAAAGATCTATCGACATTCCTCGATCGTTGCAGTTAATTAGTTATACTGTTAGCCGTGCACTGTGTTTTCTCATTACGTTCAGCCATACAATTTGCGTAGCTAGATAAACGTGCAAGGGTTCAAATTGCCGACAATAGAAAACGAGAAGAAAAGAGAGTAATGGCTAGATCGTGTTGAAAGGGAGAATCGAGCCAGCAATAGAATTTACCGCCAGCATCATCGGTCGCGCGATTAATTTGCGTGAAACGCGCAACAGAAGCATCGCGAAAACCGCCGGGCACAATGCGATTATTCACGGACCGAGGAGAAGAAAGAAGGAACCATTAACGGTCTCGATTTGCCTCCTCGAGGGTAACCCCGAAGAAAACAAGAAACACCATGGATCTTAGCACGAGCTTCGCCCGTGGACCAGCCCCATTCCACGCTTGAAGGGAGATCCACGGAAGAGACCGATCTCTAATTCGGCTCTGCGCGATCGAGAACGATCTCTGGAGCGAAAGAGAGCAGGTGAGGGCATCGACTATGCACCTCTTTCTGTCTCTTTCTGCTTAGACATAAAGGAGAACCACCATTTCTATCCTGCGGATTTTATGGAATTTTCAATTCTTGTAGACAAATTTTTAGAAAGTGTTGCCATATAAAATTCTATTGTAATTGGTAACAGCATTTGTAGATCCGAACTAAATAAAATCATGCTATATTCTGTTGAATTTATAAATGCATGAAGATCCACAGTCTAATCGTTACTAAACTGCGGATATTTATGCACTTATGCCAAAAATGGGTGGATGGTTGCTAACTTAACTATATATATCCTTTTTAGAGACTATTAATTGACTATTAAAAGAGAGTAATAAATTCGTGATTGGTTCCCGTGAATTGCAGTTGACAGAAACAATGTCTAATTGTAAATTAATTCTTGCTCGGACAGCGAGCGTGTTGGGGACGTTGAAAATCGCCAGAAAAACGCAATGCAAGTGCAACGAGTTATTTTCGTAGTATCATTTACACCTTCTACTTGATAGGAATCTAAGTCTCTGGTGCGAATCTCGAGGGAATACGTCAGGAAATTTTTTTTAATGAACTGTAGCACGGCAGGCCTAAATGGATCGAGTGAGGGGGAACGGCTGTGTTATTCGATTAGATGCCGTTTCCTCGGGTTTGTCAAATATAAAGGACTGCTTGCAAGAATCCACTGCGCATTGAACCGGTTTAGGCGACGTATCGCGTTAATCTGCGGATGATTCGCAGGCCGAGTGTACTGGCCGAAAGTTTGCAGAATGATTTTTCTCACGGTGCCGGTGGCGCCGAAAGTAGTTTCGCGGCTCGAAGGACGCTCGGAGGGAAGTGAATGGTCTCTCTCTCTTTGGAGGGAAGGGTCGTGGAAAGAATAGAATACGTTAAAAGAGGAGGACGGGTGAAATAAGCTTAGATAGCGATCGTCTCGTTTGCGACGGTGCTTCGACACCGAGCTCTCTCTCTTTCTTTCTCTATGTTTCAAGCGTTCGATGTCTCGTGCTCTGCGAGACCAGATGGAAAGCACGGTGCAACACGGCCGGCTTCCACCATATGGGCAGGTGCCCATACTGTTTTAAAAGAGCTACCGCGTGTATGCACGGACATGCGACAGCGAAAATGCCTCGTGTGCGTGCTTGGAAACGCGTCGGTGCCCTGGCGACTTGCTAGTTTGCGACTCACGTGTACGTTGCCCGCACACAAACTACGAGAAGTAGTGTCGAAACGGTGAACGCGCGTGAAAAAGTGCGTGTTTCGGGACAAGAACGCGTGCGCGGCATGGTAACAGCTTGTATGCAAATGAATGCATTTTTATACCTACTTCTCAATGCAACTCGTTCAGCCCCCCTAAGGAACCGTTAAAAGTGAAAACCTGCTACTACTACTACTGCTGCTGTTAGCATTGCTACTGCTTGCTCTGGTGCTTTTGTTGTTGATGGGACCCAGAGCTTTCTCTACCTGTTTCCCGCGAAAATGTCTACCCTTTGAACACAGGTCGTGCCCATCAAACGCTATACTTTCGGTCCAAAATTATGGAGATGCGCTAGAGTGATAGACACTATTACACGATCCCTCTGATATTGCTTTCATGCTAACAGTCTTGTCATTTTTATAAAACAACTAGCTGACCCGACAGACGTTGTCCTGTCCAAATTTCAATAAATTTGTTTGACATCGTTCTAATTACGCATATACATTGTTCAAATCGTGAGTTGTCGTCTTGAGTTTATACAAAAATCCCATAGAAAAAAACACTTCCATTTTTCCCCAAATTTTCCATTTTTCCAGGCAACTTTTCCAATTTTTCTTTCCCTAAAAACCTTAGGACAGCAATAATGCAACTTCCTATTGAAATATTGATTAAAAGCTGCGACATTCGTTTTTTTTGTTGTATTAAAATATGATTCAGAAATCACTTTTAGTTTCTCCCGAATTTTCTATTTTTCCGCGCAACTTTTCCAATTTTTTTTACGCTAAAAACCTGATTCAGACTACAACGAACATTAAGAAAAAAAATTATTCAAATCGGTCCAGCCGTTCTCACGTGATGTGACCAACGAACAGCATTTCATTTTTATTATATAGAAGATATTGTATATTAGACACATTTTGTATCCGGTGCGCTTAGTGTAGAAGAATTTTCACATGATCGTTTGATCTTTGAAATTCTAGAGACATCTTGATAGTGTTGTACACGTTTTTGGAAATTAATTAACCCCTTGCAAAAATGTCATAGAAGAGAAAAGTAAATTTATATTTTCTTTATTATATTACAAACTAATCAAATTTCATTTCATCTAGAAAGAAAGGCATGACATTCATATTTGTGTTAGACTTTGTTAAAATCTTCATGACCAGTCTGATTCGTTAAAATACGTCAAGGGGTTGTTAGAGAAAGAGTCGATGAAATTCGGCGTGTCTAATCGAATGAACGATTACACGGACCAGCGATCATCAGTCCCTTGTCACCAAGAGTGCTCGTTCATGTTTCCTCTCCGTTGACCAGAACTTCTGACCAGAGGAATTACGTGAACGGCCGTGGTCGCAAGGAATCGCGGGCCCGTTTAGCCCGTCGAAGGCAAGTGTTAAGTCGTGAAACCGACTCAGGTGTGTAGGGTGTTTCACCTGTTTCGCTATTTCCCGTATGCCGCGACAGGTGCTTCAACCCGATAGCTATGTTTCGTCACCGACTCCTTTTCTGTTATTCTACTCTCATTCGCTTCCTCTTTTTTGTCATTCCCGGAGACTGGCACTTAATTTAAAAACGGACACGATGGTGTTTCGTTAGCTGGGCCCCGCAGGACCCATGAATGTACCCGGGGACTCATGGGAAATTGTCGAGACCCTAATTCTTATCGCAAGGCGATCGTCGTGGGCCAAAAAAGGATATGGGCACCCTTTAAAAGGAATAACTTCCCTTAAACGAGTCCGAACGACTTGAATTCTATTAAGGTGTTGGGACTAATGCGTAGAACAATTTCGGAAAAAGAAAGAATAGTTGAAATTTAGAAGATCTCTCTTTCTACTCACCGATAAAAATTGCTGTACCATTATTCAAAACATTGTTTGTAATGTTAAATATGTTGGTATCTGATCTAACTAAATATGTAATTGTTGTATGAGCTATTGTATCAATTTCAGATCCACAAATTGAAAGAAAACATATAGAATGGAATAATTTCAGGTCGGAAGAAATGTTTAATAAAAAAGCCACAGTCTTTTAACGAAAGAAGAAAAAATTTATAGAATTAATTTGGCTGTCTCTTAGTAAATTGTAGAGTCGTGTTCTGTGATTATCGCATTAATTGTGGAATAATTTCAAGTCGGAAGAAATGTTTAATTTTCAGAGGGTTAACAAAAGAAAGCTACGGTCTTGTTCTAAAAGAAGAGAAAATTTATCAAATTAATTTGGCTGTCTCTTAGTAAATTGTAGAATCGTGTTCCGTGATTATCGTATTAATTGTGGAATAATTCCAAGTCGGATGAAATGTTTAATTTTCAGAGGGTTAACAAAAGAAAGCAACGGTCTTGTACTAAAAGAAGAAAAAATTTATAGAATTAATTTGGCTGTCTCTTAGTAAATTGTAGAATCGTGTTCCGTGATTATCGTATTAATTATGGAATAATTCCAAGTCGGAAGAAATGTTTAATTTTCAGAGGGTTAACAAAAGAAAGCTACGGCCTTGTTCTAAAAGAAGAGAAAATTTATAAAATTAATTTGGCTGTCTCTTAGTAAATTGTAGAATCGTGTTCCGTGATTATCGTATTAATTGTGGAATAATTCCAAGTCGGAAGAAATGTTTAATTTTCAGAGGGTTAACAAAAGAAAGCAACGGTCTTGTTCTAAAAGAATAGAAAATTTATAAAATTAATTTGGCTGTCTCTTGGTGAATGGTAAGATCGCGTTCCATGATTATCGTGTTAATTATTAAGGGAAATAGTTAGGGCGTCGAAGAAAATCGATTGAAGTCTGTATGAGGAGAACGTGCGCAAGTAAGTCTCGCTGTCGTGCTTACGGTCCCGGTTTTCTTTCTGCCGACAGAGATGCTGAAGTGGACGGTTTCGAGATCGTTGTCAGCGAACAGCTCGACGCCTCACGGTCCACCTAGCCTGAACAAGGCGCCCCGCAGACCTTTTCGGGACTTGTCGAACACGCCTCCCGCAGCTGGAACCAAAACCCGGAATATTCCCGGTCAGACCGTCGAAAACGTCTCGGCGAGGACTACGCCGGCTCGTCGAAGGAGATGCAGGAGCCATGGCAGCGATTTGAGAACATATTTCCAGGTATTTCGCAGCTTTCCATCTACCTGGACCCGAAAACCATCGATCAAGACGCTAGATCTCTTCGATCCTTCAAATGGCCGATGCTTTTCACGATTTCCCGGCTAACGTGGCTAGAATTAGTAAAATTCGCATGCGTCATTGATATTTTTACATAAAGTAGAACTTTGATTATTATCCGGACTTGAATTCTTTATTGTCTGAATACTCTTAATTAACAAATAGCTCGATTTAACCCCTCGACAATCATCACTCAATTATTCAATTTCTAGCGAGAAAATGAATATATATATATATATATATATATATATATATATATACTATATATATATATATATATATATATATATATATATATATCTTATATAACTTTATTGTTTCCCTCAGGTTTACTATTTTTACATCTTCTTCCTCTGTTTTTCCTCCTCACGCTGCTCTTACCCTAATCTTCTATATTTCTACCTTAAAAACTATCTTATTTCTAACTACACTTGTTTTCTATTTACTCTTAACACTTTACCCACCGGAAGCCTATTAATAGGATTTTCAATGATTCTGCTGTACCAAAAGAAAGCATAGAAATTTTCTGTTACTTGTAATCTTAAATGAAACTAATGAAACTATTAGATGACGTTATTGAGGGTGACTTGTTAGTTCACAATAAAACTATTGCTATTGAAAACTGTTGCTATTGAAGGTTCCATTAAAAAGTCTTTAGCTATGTACCATAATCACCGGTGGATAATGTGTTAAAATGAATATAAATATATGAGTAATATAAATAGACATCGGATGTTATGCATTTACGAAAAACATCCGAATGCCGAAGAACATGCAAATAGCGCAAACCTTGAGAACCAAGCGTGATCGAGTTATGAAAGTGGTGAACCTTCCGTGCGTTAAAGATCTACTGCGGAATTCAGTTAACAATCACGTTCCATCGATTAGCACGGGTAATCCAGGTTCTACTATATTTTTCAATTTCTTTGAGAGCAACGTTGATCTTGAAGAACTCCCTGAAGGAACTCCCTGGAGGAACTCCCTTGAGCTAAGGAAGAACTGTGTACAACATCAAGTTCGCAACATGAGTACTAGTGAGATTACGATTCGCGAGGACTGGTATACAGGGTGTCCCGCGTAATACTTTTCAAGATTTTATTAGTATTATATTGTCCCAAAAGTTTCTTTCGGAATGTGTTCCTTTAATATTGTTAAATAAATATCAGGTTGCACCAAAAGTTAGTATTCGATTCATGCACATAATGCAAATTCATGTTAAGAAGTACTAAAACATTAACATAAATCTTATCTCATTGTTTATATTCATTTAGTAACATTAAAGGAACACATTCCGAAAGCAACTTTTGTTACAACCTAATACTTGCGATAATCTGACCAAAAAATATATTGAACAAAAGTAAGAACAATAAAAAAAATTCCGAAATTTTTGTTTACAGTATTACAGCCGATATAATATAATTTTAAAAGAATGAAGGGTAGCCTGGATAACAAACAAAAAATGTCCAATCGAAAACAAGTTTTGTTTCAAATATTTTTGTTTATCAGATGATTACAAGTACTTGAACAATCGTGAAAAGTGTTACGTGTCACACCCTGTATGTATCTAGGTCAGACTCTGAAGAATCAACGAGTACAAGTTCGGGGACGAAATAAAGTTCAAGGGTGAAATAAAGTTGAAGGACGTAGTAGAGTCTGTAGAAGAGTGTACCAACAAATGGTGACCTCTCACTGTCAAATTTCGCGAGGGAATCGTCGATGTTGCAGGGTCGTCGGAAAGAGACTTTTGACATGAATATCTTGTTGCAGGCCACGAAGCCTACTTTGCGTCCTAACAAGCGTCAGTCGATGTCACGGCAGCCGGAGAAGTCATCGGTCACGGAGAGCTTTTATCAGAGCACGCCTCGGGTCGACACTGACATCGGTCCGCTGACATTGTTCCCCGGAGGAACCATTGGCAAATGTTCGACAGCGTTCACACTGCCAACGGATCCCGCGCTCTTCATGAAGACCAGGCCGAAAAGTTTCCAGAGCGACAACGAGCTGCCGCAAAACATCGTGAACGAAGCACGAGCGAACTTGCAGTCTCACGTTTCCGATTTCTTCCAACAAATATCGATGGCCACCAGTCCTGAAGACGTGATGGAGGCTGACTCGGTTCCACTGGCGAAGAATAAGCTACTGTGCTCGCCGAGCGAAGAGCCGAAGACTAAATTCCCAGGATGCGCGAAGATGACTTATCTGCCGAAACTAGCTAGGATCACGAAGATCCACGCAAGGTGTAAAACACCTTATCATAACAAGAACGGGCAGGCTGCTGCGAGTCCTTTCAAAGCCAAGAGTCACGGCCAAACACCGTTGGCCGGGAAACTCTCGAACTTGGCTATTGACCAGGATCTGCCTAAATTCGAAAATATGGACAACACCGTGACGGAAGTCCTCAACAGGTAAGATCGTTTGCAGCGCGTTTCTGTAAGCGATTATAAAAGTAGTTTAAGGGGGTAGACACGTTTTTACAGGACTGTAAGAATGCGCTGTCTCATTTCCCGATAATGCAAAAGACTCGGGACCGAACGCGGTTTCTTAAAATCATAAATCAATAACCTAAAATTAATTTGGCGGGTAATATTCACGATGGAACATTTTCGGTTGGGGTTTTCAGTAGTTTAAAAAGCTAGGTAAAAGATCAATCTAGGCCGCGATTTCCCTTAACACTAGAACTACCAGAGAAGTCAAAATGACTGATGCGATTTTTTTTCGATTAGAAATATTAAAAGTGTAAATATGTTTTATTGAGAAATTTTTTTAGTAAACTTCTCTATTGAAGTACATATTTAACCCTTAGCACTCGGCTGTCCCCTCTGAGGCACCACTAAAAATTGCTGTACCATTCTTCAAAATATGGTATACAATATTAAATATATCGGTATCTAATCAATTACTAAACATTTACGTACTGTATAAGGTAATGTACCAATTTCGTATCCATAAAATTGCAAAAATCGTAAGGTATGGAAATATTCTAGATTGGAAGAAATGTTTAATTTTCCAGTTAAAATAGCTCGGAGTGCAAAGGGTTAAATATCCCGTGTACGAAATCTAAATAAATGCCATATTGTCATTATTAGAAGGAACTGCGTTTAGTGCTCGGTTGTTCTAGTGTTAACACGTTCGTCGCCCACGTCACCCAAATATGGATGACGCTCTTCTTGTTCGAGTTAATTAAATATAGGTTATTATATATAGGATATACAACATAAAAATATTGAAAACACATTATACCGTTCTACGTACCGACGGTTTAATGTTTACTAATCTCCAGTTTTAACGATCGTAAATTTTGTATATGCACTATATGATATCGGCGCTGCAGGTTCGATCAAAGATACAAAAATTAGTAATTTTGCAGAATTATAATTTCAACGTTTCGGTTCCGTTTTGAACCATCATCAAGAAAAGTCCGCGTCTATGAAAATCAAAGTAATAAAATTTATTATTCATTAAACTGACTATTTAATAGTTATAAAAATTAGATGTTTATACATACATGCCAATTGTAAAAAAACTTGATCGAACCTGTAGCGCCGATATCATTTCGAGCATACACAAAATTTACGATCGTTAAAAATAGAGAATACAAATTTCGAAAGTTCTAAATGTATCGATATGACCGAATTAGGGAGCAGGAGCTGAACTTCTCCGGTAAGACGGTGGCAGAGATCCTGCTAGGCGATGCAGAGGAAAGGAAGAAGGTCCTGGAAGGTGATCGCGATGAGGAGACCATGGTGAAGTCGGAGCACACGTACGAGACGATCGATGAACAAGAAGAGATCGTCGAGGACGAGACGGCGTGCCACAACGACAGTTCGGTGTCTTCGGCGAGTCAGCTGTTGGAGGATCCTTCTCCGATGTCCTGGGCGTTCTCCTCGCCACCTGACGAGCTGGATGGAGAATTTACCTTGAAGAGGCAACGCGGTATTCGAAGGAAGCGTCATCGGAAAGACAACGAGAAGATGTACGAGGGAAAACGAGCCAGAAGACGATTGTCCAGTGGCAGTCCGTCAACCAGTGCGAAGTCCGAACTTCCTCAAACTGGTCTGATGGAAGCTGTGAACCCAAACGTGAAGAAGTTAGCTCTAGAAACAGACCTGGACTCGACTCTAGACGAGAAATGCGAGTTCGCTGCGAAACCGTTGTTCAACGATTTAGATGGTCCTCGGAAGGACGAGGATCTCGGGAGAAAAGCTGGATCTTGGGATCTAGACAGTCCGAAATCCACTGTTACGGATGATTTTCAAAGCTCCAAATCATTTCCTAATTCTGTGTCCAACACGCCCGAAGCGCCGCTGGTAGCTACTGTCAGAAGATGCTTGAAATTCAGCCCGGAGAGCGAGCCGCCGAGACCTAACTGCCATGGATCCATCGAGATCGAGTATTCTGTTATCGGTGATCAGATACATGTCAGAGGTGAGCATGCTCTGCTTTTCTACATTTTGCTCTGTCGATCTAGGTTCGCTGATTCTAAACGAAATTGGTGAACGTAATCTGCACGCAGATTCAATTGGTTCGACCTTTACCGTTATCTAAAGAAAGTAAAATAAGAAAGTAAAAAGAAGAAAGTAAGATTCATTCTATCTGCGTTGCCATTGAAAATTATAACGCATGTTGTGATACTATCATTTACAACTGGCCGCATCGTTTTAAATATGAATATCGTTTTGCTGAATTCATTAATCGTCTAATGATATATAAACTTTATTTGTTCCCCTTGAGGTTACGAATCCGCATAACAATTCTCCTTACCTCTTGCTGAATTCATTAATCGTCTAATGTATGTATGTAACATATTTGGTCCCCTCAGGGTTTCAAATTCATTTACCAATCCCCCTCTTTTCCACTCACACCATCGCCTTTTCAGCGGGACCTACTGTTTATAGTGGGTTCCGAACCACCTTTTGCCAACAACACGTGAAAAACACCCCGGGCGGGTCACTTTCCGGTTTTTTACCAGACGGTCACCCATCCTAGTGTCGTTCACGTTCCACATTGTTTAACTTCGGTGATCTAACGAGAACCGGTGCTTTCAACGGGACTACGGTTGTTGGCTCATTAATCGTCTAATGACATATAAACTTTATTTGTTCCCCTTGAGGTTACGAATCCGCATAACAATTCTCCTTACCTCTCGCCGCGCTTGTACATTTACCCTTGCAACTATGTTGTGATACTAAACATTGTTTTTATACTGTGTAATCGGGTAACAAAACCTTCGAGTATTTCAATTGCTGTGTAGCCTTGTCCTCGCTACGTCAGTCCTCCCTGCCAGTTCTTTAAAATAAAAGTTCGCATTTGGATAATGAGGATGTGGCCTACTCTAGTCGAAAACAATTGCCTCCCCACTTCTTCAAGAGAAAGGATCGTCAGAAATGTTTCTATTTGAATAACGAGAATGCAATTCTACCCGAGCCGAAAATTTCGATTCTCCGGATTTGTTTCCACTTAGATGATGAGAACGTAGTCTACGAATTCCTCGAGACGTTCTCCGCGGTGTTCCCCGGAATGGTTTGGCCAAGAACCTTTACATAACAGTTCGAAACGGTTATTTTCGGTATCTGTCCGAAGCCCCGAAGATACAGGGTCCTCGATCGAAAATTCGCACGGGTCTCCGCGGCGCCGAGACGTCCCTGAAAAGCTCGCGTGAAAGGGCATGCGCCGCGCCGGTCCGGTGTCACGAGAAGGGGGTGCGTTTCAGTTGGCACCCCACGATTCACGACTGTGCCAGTAACCCACAGACCCTCCTGGCAATTGGCTCCCGGTTAGTAGGCCTACCAACATTGATTCTTCGTGGTACACACACACTTGCGTAAACAATTCATCGTTCCCTAAGAAAGACACCGATCCTATCCTACTTCCAAAATAATCACTGTTCAGACAAATCCTCCTCAGCTGTCAGGAGTTCCTCGAATCCGTGTGTCATCGATCTCGGTCCAAACACGACAGCGATTCTATCCCGGAAGTAGCGAGAGAGAGAATCTCTTCATCTTCCTTGGTGTTCCTCGAGTTCTTCGTCCTCCCGAAGGCTTTGTCTTCCGGAGCTGGCTAGTGGAGCAGCGTCGCATTGTTCGAACGCTGTCGAGTGCGAGTGGTGCGTGCAGAGGAACGGTCCGACGCGCGTCAGCCTCTTCGAAGGGCATCTCCGTGACGAAGAACGTTCGAAAGATGCGAAGTACTGCGACCTAGTGATGATATTCGTGCGGGAGAACCGTTCTTCGTCTCCTCGATCTCTGTGGTCCATCATTGCCATTGTTAGCTCGTTCGCCTAATAACCAGACTAGCAATTAGTCAGCATCCTCTGGAACATCGGTTCTCGATTGTTTTCCCCCCTTTTTCTCATCTTCTCTCGCAACATCTCTGACCGCGTTCTTTCTCGACCCAGTGATCCGGTGCAAGGACCTGAGGAGGGCGTACGAGGGTCCGGTCCACGCTTACGTCAAGGCGAGCCTGAAGAACCCGAACGGCGAAGGGGTGGTGAAGAGGACCGCGGTGCACAGGGCCACGCCGAATCCCGTGTTCCACGAGACCTTGATACTGCCCTGTCCAGCGAACAACAATCACTGCGCCAGCAAGCCTACGTCCCTGGACATCGCGGTGTGGCACAGGGATCGTCGCGCAAGGTGAGCATGCTCGAAAAACGCGAAATACTACTACCCGCGAAGTGTGGTGGTGGGGTTCTATTTGCTCGTGTGTGCGGACAGCAACGAATTTCCGCGAGGCTCGCGAAAAACCTTGTACACCGGAACAAGGGCTCTTCTGTTTTGTTTTTTTTCACACCTCCGGCCAGGTACATCGTTGCAAATCGTTCCAGGCACGGATAAACTTCCCTTCTAGCCCTTAATCGGAGATATCAAACTCACGCGAGCCTCGGAAAGCACCGAAACGAATTCGGTTGAAATATTGCGAGAGGGATGATGAGGAAAGAGATGAAAGAGAATGTGTTTCCTCGAGACGGAGGGGTGTCCGAGATATCGGGGTCAAGAACTGCGACTCGTAGAGCTATACTCGCGTTCTTGACATTAATGAAGCGATCTAACGTTTCTATTGAAGAGAGAGAGAGAAAGAGAGAGAGATAAGCGTTGAAGCAACGCTGAACAAAGAAGTCTCGTCGACAAACAAGAATCCCGGAAGTATGGAGACGTTGATAGCGAGATTCGATACTGGTCGGTCGATAGAC
Organism: Lasioglossum morio; assembly: GCA_916610235.2. Classification (NCBI taxonomy): domain Eukaryota; kingdom Metazoa; phylum Arthropoda; class Insecta; order Hymenoptera; family Halictidae; genus Lasioglossum; species Lasioglossum morio. The sequence goes on from OU744323.1 coordinate 5,322,184, forward strand.
GGTCGTGTCTCGAAAAATGGGATAATTTCTCGTCCATTCTCTGACGGTCCATCCGAAACGAATTTCTGGGGTATACGCGGATCCCTTGCGGTAGGAGGGGAATCGATTCCCTCGAAGCATGCGCATCACGTTCGCCACGTGCACTTCGTCACATCCGCGCGTCTCTGCAACGCCGCTTGCAACGTCTATCTTTCTCTCTCTCTCTCTTACTTTTACTATGGTACTCTCTCTCTCTCTCTCTCTCTCTCGTCGTCTATGTAAATAGTCGAAAAGTTCGCCGTGTGCGTGCAACACAAACACGATAGTTACGCTACCGACAGCGTGGAGGTGTATGCACGTATCGATGCACCACGCACACCAAGGAATGCTGCGGCTGCATCGGCCGATACATGCATACAACCCGCTTCGATACAGAATCCTCATGCACCGCTCTCGTTCTTCATGTTTCAGACGTAGCGAACTGCTGGGCTGCATGACTCTGCCTCTACCCCTGTCGCAGGACAAGGTAAATTCATCAAGTTTATTTGTACATCGTGATCGATCGATCGGTTCTCGATTTTATTCCGTTCTGTCGCGTAGATTATTGATGGAACTGTGTCGGAAAAAGTGGTGAGAAGTTTATCCGGAACGGTTCTCGGAACTTGTAATGGAACTGCGGAGTGTATCGTTTACGGAAGTTTGCCTGATAGTGACCACCTAAGCTTTTCTTTTTTTAGATGTTAAGTTGAACGCGTTTTGTAGGGTTTCTCTTTGTTTGCATTTGTGATGGCGATCTTGGAAGTTGTGTTGGAGAAACGAATTAATCGGAACTTTAAATTGAATATGTTAGGTAAGACGTTCGGTCGCGTTGAGTTTGTAGATTTTTATTTTTATTCGAGAAACCCGGAGTACTAAAATCGTCGACTAATTGGTCCGTTCTTAGAGAGCAGATTAACCCTTTGCACTCGGAGATATTTTAACTCGAACATTCAATATTTCATCTTTAGTAATTGATTGGATACCGATATATTTTATAGTGTAAACAATATTTTGAATAATGGTGCAGACATTTTTACAGACGCCTCAGAGTCACATTGGAAATTATGTGTATCAATTATTTAATACTAGAAGTAAATAAATATTCGTTTATTCTTCTAATAACTTTAGTAAATTGATGATAATTAGATTCTGGATGTTTGAACAAAACAAAAACTGCCCAAGTCGACTGTACGAAACAGAAGTGAAATAAAAATGAAATTCCTCGTTTAATAATTTTAACCCTTAGCACTCGAGTGGCGTATCTGAGGCGGCACTAAAAATTGCTGTACTGTTATTTAAATAATTGTTTACACTATCAGATATGTCGGTATTTAACCAATTACTATACATTTAAATATTGTATGAGGTATTATATCAATTTGATATTTATCAAATTTAAAAAATCATAGATAATGGAAATATTGTAGTATTGTACTAATATTTAAATAATTGTTTACACTATCAGATATGTCGGTATCTAACCAATTACTACACATTTAAGTATTGTATGAGGTATTATATCAATTTGATATTTATCAAATTTAAAAAATCATAGAGAATGGAAATATTGTAGTATTGTACTATTATTTAAATAATTGTTTACACTATCAGATTTGTCGGTATCTAACCAATTACTACACATTTAAGTATTGTATGAGGTATTATATCAATTTCATATTTATCAAATTTAAAAAATCATAGAGAATGGAAATATTGTAGTATTGTACTATTATTTAAATAATTGTTTACACTATCAGATATGTCGGTATCTAACCAATTACTATACATTTAAATATTGTATGAGGTATTATATCAATTTGATATTTATCAAATTTAAAAAATCATAGAGAATGGAAATATTGTGGTATTGTACTATTATTTAAATAATTGTTTACACTATCAGATATGTCGGTATCTAACCAATTACTACACATTTAAGTATTGTATGAGGTATTATATCAATTTGATATTTATCAAATTTAAAAAATCATATAGAATGGAAATATTGTAGTATTGTACTATTATTTAAATAATTGTTTACACTATCAGATATATCGGTATCTAACCAATTACTACACATTTAAGTATTGTATGAGGTATTATATCAATTTGATATTTATCAAATTTAAAAAATCATATAGAATGGAAATATTGTAGTATTGTACTATTATTTAAATAATTGTTTACACTATCAGATATGTCGGTATCTAACCAATTACTACACATTTAAGTATTGTATGAGGTATTATATCAATTTCATATTTATCAAATTTAAAAAATCATAGAGAATGGAAATATTGTAGGTCAGATGAAACGTTTAATTTTCGAGTTAAAATAGCTCCGAGTGCAAAGGGTTAACAAATCTATCAGAGATAGAAATTGCAATTTCGGCGCACAGGTTCGATCCTATGTTACTAATTTCCTAAGCAGTTTTACAAATTAATAATTCGACGTTTCGGTCTAGGTTAAGACCATCTTCAAGAATATAATTGCGTCTGTAAAAATTAATATGTGAATATAAATTTCCGTCGAATTATTAATTTGTAAAACTGCTTAGGAAATTAGTAACATAGGATCGAACCTGTGCGTCGAAATTGCAATTTCTATTTAAAACTGGCGATCGAGATGAAAGAAAACATTTTTGTCTATCAGAGATGTTTAGAATTTTTATAACGATTATAACGATGCAATTAGTTCGAGTATTGTGGGATACTTGCTCGACAGTCAACGTGTTAGAGAAAGAACATTTCATATTTGCTCCCGCGTTGCACAACGTATGCAGACAATTTGTACTTTGAATAAAGCCCCGCTGCCTGTCACAATAGCAATAAAATTGACGTACGGAACGCGGAACTGACGAGGGCTAAAGAGTTGGACAAGGAAGTTTGACGGGCGATCGCGCGTCAGCTGTTTGTCGTTGCTCGTAGGTCTTCCTGGCCGAAGGTCAGGGTTAAGCTGGTTACGGGTTCAGCCAAGCGGAACGTTGTCCGGCGAAGATCCATTCGCATTTTGACCTCGTTAAAAGTGACAGGTGTCGCGGTTCCTACTTCTCTTTTTTCTTTCCGGTGTAACAAATAATCTCTGTTCGATCTTGGTCCTGGACCGAGCGTGTTATCGTCCACGATGATTATGGTGGCGATCTACTGCGCTGTCTTCTTCGTGATCGGGGTTCTCTTGAAGATCTTCATGGTCTGTTAATCTCGCAACTTTCTCGGCCATGGCGACGACTCACCGTATATGCCAATTGCTTCCCATTAATTGCGCGCGCAATTAAACAGTAAACACGCGAAGCTTAATCAGTTCTTGGTCCAAGACTAAGGACGAGAATTCTCAGAGAGTTCCAAGGCACAGAAACACGGGATACTTGTTTCTCAGTCGATCAACGTTGCGATTTCTATTATTGAAGAACCGTATGCGTTGTTTCGAGGTATAGTTCGACAATTGTGAATACTTTCTTGAAGTGTTGATGAAGACGGTGTTGTTATTGTGTGATATTTCAGGAAGCGACATGGCATCCGCTCGAAGCAGGAACCGGTCGAAACACGAGCAGTCTTTACACAGGCATGCCTCAAGACTGCGGAGTCTCGCCGCCCTTGTCCAAGGACGGGGAACAACCAGATAATAACAATTCGGGAGGAGAGAACCTGACCTATCTGAGGCATCTAGAATTGGAACCGATCGATCCTTTGACCGGTCTACCGTTGCACCCAGGATTCACGGCTAGAGGCGGCAGGACACCTTGCACCGTCACGAGGAGGCTTGTCAGACAGACCACAGGCACTCAGGTTAGTTCACTCTAGTACTGTTCAGTGTATTTTTATTAAATTTAATCAATTACCAACGATCTAAGGATGTTCTGTTTCTCCAATGTCTTCACAGTGATCAGGTTTTATTTTTAAAAAAAGTAGCGTTTGTTTAACGTTGCTGTTCAAGATAGGACATTTAATACTTGAATAGAGAACATTTCTCTTGCTTACAAAGATCTGCAGTGCACTTAAATGTCCCACTCCCTCGTTAAGATTTCTTCTAGTATTGCTCAGTGTATTCTTAATAATTTTGAGCAGTTACAAACAATGTAAGGATATTCTGAAATTTTTCCAACGTATTCACAGTGATCAGGTTTTATTAAAAAAAAAGTAACGTTTCTTTAACGTTGATATTCAAGATCAGACATTTAATACTTGAATAGAGAACATTTCTCTTGCTCCCAAAGATCTGCAGTGCACTTAAATGTCCTACTCCCTTGTTAAGATTCCTTCTAGTATTGCTCAGTGTATTATTAATAATTTCGATCAGTTACAAAGAATTTAAGGGTATTCTGAAATTTCTCTAACGTATTCACAGTGATCAGGTTTTATTTTTAAAAAAGTAGCGTTTCTTTAACGTTGCTGTTCAAGATCAGACATTCAATACTTGAATAGAGAACATTTCTCTTGCTCACAAAGATCTGCAGTACACTTAAATGTCCTACTCCCTGTTTAAGATTTCTTCTAGTATTGCTCAGTGTATTCTTAATAATTTTGATGAGTTACAAAGAATGTAAGGGTATTCTGAAATTTCTCCAACGTATTCACAGTGATCAGGTTTTATTAAAAAAAATAAAGTTTCTTTAACGTTGATGTTCAAGATCAGACATTCAATACTTGAATAGAGGATATTTCTCTTGCTTACAAAGATCTGCAGTGCACTTAAATGTCCTACTCCCTCTTTAAGATTTCTTCTAGTATTGCTCAGTGTATTATTAATAATTTTGATGAGTTACAAAGAATGTAAGGGTATTCTGAAATTTCTCCAACGTCTTCACAGTCTAATGATTAGGTGTTCCCTCATGGAATCTTTCCACTTAGTCTACTCAGTGTATTATTAATAATTTTGGTCAATTACAAGCAATGTAAGGATATTCGGAAATTTTTCCAACGTCTTTAGTCTAGTGATCAGGTGTTCCCTCATGGAATCTTTCCATCTAGTCTGCTCAGTGTATTTTTAATAATTTTGATCAATTACAAACAATGTAAGGATATTCTGAAATTTTTCCAACGTCTTCACAGTCTAGTGTTCATGTGTTCCCTCATGGAATGTTTCCAACTAGTCTGCTCAGCGTATTATTAATAATTTTGATCAATTACAAACAATGTAAGAATATTCTGAAATTTCTCCAACGTCTTCTTAGTGATCAGATTTTATTAAGAAAAAAAGTAGCATTTCTTTAACGTTGCCATTCAAGATCAGAACATTTCATATTTGAATAGAGGATATTTCTCTTGCTCACAAAGATCTGCAGTGTACTTAAATGTCCCACTCCCTCGTTAATTGCCGTTTAGCGCGATTACCCGTTGCGGGACTCGCAGCAGGTACTTCACAGGCCCAATAGGTCCAATCTGAATCGTAAGTGTCAGGCTCCCTTCGGCTCCCTGTCGACGTCTCCGTATGTGGCGCCTTTTTTTTGCAGAAGTGTTGCCAGTCTAAGAAAGAAGGGGTCTCGAAATTGTTACTCCCCGTCGTCAGGTCGACACTTTTAACGTTCTGTTCGTTCTGTCGCAGGTACCATGGGGATTCTCGTTGTCCTGGGGGAGGCCACCCCGTGTGGAGCGCGTCGACCCCGGCAGCCCTGCGGAGAGATCCGGCTTGAGGCCAGGTGACCACGTTGTCTTCGTCGACACGACGAACGTGGTGACGCGGCCCCGGGAAGAGATCCTTGGATTGATCCAGGCAGCGACCAACCAGCTAATCCTCGAGGTCTACCGGAAGGGCGGACACATGCCCTCGTCGGTGCATCGACCCAGCTCGGTGAACGTCAGCCTGCAACAGCCGGTTTCCGGTGGACAGCATGCAGTCGCGTTCACCGCCGAGGTCGGTACCGGCGTCCTGGTCTGATGATCGTCGATCTATCGTCACCTGGCGTCGTCGTTTCGAATCCATCCTCGCCACTAAACTGCGGATCCGACTCGTTCCTGACAAAAATCTGCAGAAACATTGGCTCCTAACAGAAATTCGTTCGTTGAACGGTTACAATCATTTATTTATCAATCCTTAGCAAAAATTTTCTGATGCCATCAGCAACTACAATCGTTAACACTAGAACTACCGGACAAGTCAAAATGACTAATGCGAATTTTTTGTCGATTAGAAATATTGAAAGTATAAATATGTTTTTTTGAGAAATTTTTTTAGTAAACTTCTCTATTGAAGTACATATTTAACCCTTAGCACTCGGCTGTCCCCTCTGAGGCACCACTAAAAATTGCTGTACCATTCTTCAAAATATTGTTTACATTATTAAATATATAGGTATCTAATCAATTAGTAAACATTTAGGTACTGTATAAGGTAATGTACCAATTTCGTATCCATAAAATTGCAAAAATCATAAGGTATGGAAATATTCTAGATCGGAAGAAATGTTTAATTTTCCAGTTAAAATAGCTCGGAGTGCAAAGGGTTAAATATCCCGTGTACGAAATCTAAATAAATGCAATATTGTCATTATTAGAAGGCAATGTATGCCAACTGCGTTTAGTGCTCGGTAGTTCTAGTGTTGAGGAGTAGTCTTTGACAACCAGAAGATTCTGAGAAAATTGAAAATGAAATTGATATTTTCTATCTTAATATCTTCCAAACAAGATCCGCAGTCTAATTGTTACTCCGAAGAGTGAACGAGCACAGGAATGAGACCAGGAACGAGCCGCAGTGGCTCGCGAAAGTATTGAATCAAATTTTCCGTTGATGCACACAGCTACCTTTTGTCGCTTATAAAAATCGCTCGCGTCGAAAGTATAAGATCACAGTCTGTCTTTTACGCTGTTGCTCCGAAGAATAATTTATTATCTTGACTTGAAGTTCTTTTTTTAATTTTTTTTTTTTTAACTTGAAGTTTATCTTATACATTTGTGAATCACTGCAAGGCACAGGTGTCTCGGTTGTTTATAGTTTTCCTTGCCTCGAGTTTCCTTTTGTTTTCGTTTGTATGTATTAAGTGTAGATGCAAATTAATTCGTAGCCTTTCTTCGGCCAAATAATATGATACTCGAAGTACATGCTACCTTGGTAGAAATAGTTAACGAATCTGTGGTGAATGAAAGATTTGGATTCACGATAAAGCTGGTACAGATCGCGACGAATTAATTTGCAAGCGCGTTCGTTCCCAGAAATCGTTCTTGTTGGGTCAGTAACATCGATCGCTCGTCGAACAACGATGTAGAAAAGCTGAGGAATCCTCGGATCGAAACGATCGACGCCCACGACGAAAATCTTCCGCCGTGGATCCTGGAAAAAAAACGATTCCCGTCACGAGCGACACCGCTGCATGCGCATACTTTCGGAGCTTGTTTTACGTTTGGTTGCTCAAAGGCATGCCGCGTGCGCCCGCCTCTCTACTTTGTTTGTATGTACATTCCTTGTCGCGACTGTGCTGCTGTTGTACTGCAACGTAGGATTTACAAGATCAGTTGTAACGAGTAACAAAGTCCACGCGATTGAGTTATGTTTTGTAACGACCGACGGTTGTCTTTTTTCTTTTTTGTTGTTCAACAAGTTCTGTTTCAAACCATTCGTTGCGTTTCGTTTATTTCTTTTCTACCCACCCCTGACCAACCCCTGTCCAATCCATCTTACCCTTACATCACTGTCACCAGTTATTATTATAAATAATTTTAAACACCGACCGTTATTAACTCCTCGATGATCGTCTCAATGTTTTATACGAACCCTGAATGTTTCACAAAAACTGTCTCGAATTGTGAATCGAAGAAACACCATTTTTGAAAATTCACAATAAATTGATGAAATCGGCGCCAGGTTCGATCATTTATAGAAAAAACAACAAATACGCAATTAAATCATGCTTTCTAACGTTTCGTACCACGTTTTATGCCGCTCACGTACCACCATTGATCGATATCGATCTACCAATCATGAAACATCATTCATATATATATGCTCGAGCCTTCTTGCCTCTGAAACAGCACGTGTTTCAGTTATATACATATTTGCCACCATGCTTAATGTTGTTTTCGTTGTAACTCAAAATTTTTTTGTTAAGTAATTGTCCACTTTTCAACACAACATGTACGTATATTAATTTTGTGTTCTGTTACGGTTACACGGTTTCAAAAATATTGATTATTTTTTCTTATTTTCGTTTATTCTTATATCATATCTTATTTTCAGACGCAATAATGTTCTCTTTGAAAAAGATCCACATTGGGATCGAAACGTTAGAAAGCATGATTTAATTGCGTATTTGTTGTTTTTTCTATAAATGATCGAACCTGGCGCCGATATCATCAATTTATTGTTTATCTTAATTTCGATCGAGAAGAATTTAACCTTTGAAAATTCATCTCGGTCTCTCTCGTCAAGGGGTTAATAGATAACATCAAAGCGATCAAGTGCTTGGAAGTTGTACTAACTTTCGTCGTACAATTTTCTCTCGTTAGCGTCGCCACCAAGTGGTATATCACAATCCCTTTACCAGTATTCATTATCGAGCCTTTCGAAAGTAGATCCTTTCGGAACTATTCCCCAACATCCCTTCAGGGGGTGGACTCGTTTCTTCCAGGATTGCAAGGGTGCGGGATGCGGCTTCTCATTTCTCGATGCAAAACCCCATAGAAAAAGCTCATCTTAAAAATCTTAAAAAGAATATCGTTCTTAACAAGACCTATTTTTACGATTATTGGTGGTTTGCATTATTGGGCATCATATAACTGTCGCAGCTTTACGAAAATAGCTACGAGCGCAAGCTGTGTACTTTCGGATATTGCAAATTACGAAACTACAATTAATGTTATTGGCGCACTGGTTCGACCAATTGGAGACAATAAGCAAATTTGCAAAATATTACATGAAATTTAATTCAACGTTTCGGTCTAAAAGACCATTCTCAAGAATGTAAATTTTCCGTATTGCGTCTGTAAAAATTTATCAATTAATTAATATATGGTTAGGCAAACGCCTTCCCGAACAAGCAGAAAACACTAAGGTATTAACAACGAAAAACAACTGTATAAACTCACATGCTTAGAAAAATGTACTAATTTAAATTCTTAATACTTTACCTACCTCAAGCCTATTAATAGGATTTTCAATAATTGTGCTGTACCAAAAGAATGCATAAAAATTTTCTTTTATATTGCGATCTTTAATGAAACTATTTGATAACTTTATTGAAAGTGACTTGTTAGTTCACAATGAAAATAGCTGTTGAAGGTCTCATTAAAAAGTGTTTACCCATGTATTATAGATTTTTCAAAATTATGCAAGAATCTTCGATCGGTAATGTGTTAAGAGTCAAGAAACCACATTGCAAATTACGCCTCGTAACCGTAAAAATAGGACTTTTGATGGCGCGATCGTGGATTAAATTGATCTTTTATCCAGCGCTTTAGACTGCTGAAGAACCCAATCTTTGCACTATCGAAAGATAAGAAGCATCCTGCACTCTTGCAATCCTGAAAAAAAAAACGAAACTACTCCCTCAAGCATTTCTCCTATCTCCATCAAAGATCAGAAGACACGTTAAACGGTGGATAGAAAGCCGCGAGACACTAACGAGGGAGAACAGTAAACGAAGACTGAGACGAAGACGTTTCCCGCATGTCGTTCTCCATCGTTTTCCCAAAAATTGTCGAGTGGACGGGCGTTCGTTCAGGTTTTCCCGAACCTGGCGCCGGACGCGCCACCGGAAGAGGAGCTGACTGTTCGTGAGACAAGGTACTGGGGGATCCTGAAGAGCGGTCACACGCGTTTCATGGCCCCGTTGGTGGAAAGGCGTGACGTTCTCTGCGCCGCAGACTACATGATACTTTTCCAAAACCTCGACGAGCTGCTCAAGATCTCCGACGAGATACGTGACGAAGGTGGCGGGATAGACAGCTACCTCTGCAGGGTTCCCAGGATCACCGCAGCCTACAGAAGATACCTAAGTGGCCTTCAACGGGCCTGTTGTCTTCTGGTCGCACTCCGACGGAACACCGCGTTCGCGAAACTGGTTTGCGAACCCGCTGTTCCACAGAAAAGGCGTCCCGATCTTACTGGCGTGCTGCTTCTACCCCTCGAGCACTATAGGTACGGCTTACGGGGATGATTCGCGACGAGATTATGGTGGGACCAGGGATCGGAAGGGTTCTCGGATCTTTTAGCATGTTCGGTACTGTGTCCAATAAATTATTCGACCGCAGGTTTTATGTATTTACACACAAAAAGTAGTCGGTGTAATTTAGAACAGTAAAGAGATTAGATGAATTTGAAAATGCTATTGTATTATTTGCAGCCTTTCGAACATACAGGGTGGGGCGCCACGTTTTACCATCTAGATTTACGTCATTATCATTATGCATAGCAAACAATGTTTCAGATGATGTTCAATGGTTTTGAGAGGGGCACATTCTGATGGTACAATTTTTTTGTAGGTGGATGTGTAAAGGACATATGAAGGTCGTTAATGTTTTTTTAAATGGAATCATATATTTTTTATTGCATCAGCTGATGCTCCTTCATATTCTTTACAAAAAGGTATTAGTCTATGTGTGTAAAAAAATCATAAGTTTAGGAGATATTTTAATTATAATTTGTTCTTGCTCTCCTACTATATTATCACATTGTTCCTAACAAATTATAATTAAAATATTTCCTAACCTAATGATTTTTTTACACAAATACATTAATACTTTTTTGTAAAGAATATGAAGGAGAAAAATATGATTCCATTAAAAAAAAACGTTAATGACCTTCATATGTCCTTTACACGTCCACCTACAAAAAAAAATGTACCATCTCAAAACCATTCAACTTCATCTGAAACATTGTTTGCTATGCGTAATAATAATGACGTAAATCTAGATGGTAAAACGTGGCGCCCCACCCTGTATTAAAAATAGTAAAATAACTTTCTATTTCGATTCCGGTAGAAAATTGTTTCTTTTGAGAATCAGCAGATCAGATATACTTGTGTAATACTTGTATAGATATACATACAAGTATAGTACTAGTATAGAAATACTTGTGTAGCTCTTTATTCTGCATACAAATCCATAGACTAGCGACGACGAGCTGTTTGTTCGAGTGGTAGTTCTGCTTTTTCGTTTGAAATAGTGAACCGCTTTCTCTCGGCCCGTTTCCAGAGAGATGACGAGACTATTGGGTCTGGCGTCACCAAGGAATTGCCAGCAAGCCCGAGACCTAGCTCAGGGTTACAGGGAAGCTACGGCGAACGCGGGCGTGATGGAACCACCACGAGACACCGGCAGACCTTTGCTCAGTCTTCAGGAAGTCGAATCCCGGCTCGTTTTCGCGAGGTGCAAGCCGTTCACCCTGGCCATGCCTGGAAGACAATGGTCCGTCCGATGATTCTATCCTGCTGGACGAAATTAGAAGCTTCCAGTTAAGGGGGTAGACTCGTGCGCCTTCCTATTTCTCGACAATGCAAAGATGTATCTAAAGAGATCCAAGGATAGATCTAAAAGTTCTACTTTTACAATTGCGAGGCGTAATTTGCATTATTCGGAAGCACGTAACTGTCTCATCTTTATGAAAACAGCTACATGCTTTATGCTTCCGAATAATACGCCTCGTAAACGTAGAAATAGGACTTTTGAGGAAGACTGCGGACTAGATTTCTTTGCATTATAAAGAAATAAGAGCATCCTGCATCCTTGCATCCTTTTCTTCATTTATTTATTTTACATCGCTTTCAACTCTTTGCTAAGGTTGTTTCACGACGAGACCTTAAGTTTGTTATTAAGGTGGGTTCCGAACTACCTTGGACATCACAGTATTAGATGGAAGAATAATATTTCCAGAGGTGCCGGCGGCATCCTTTCATCCTGGAAACGCGAGTCTACCTCCTTAAACACAGTTCTCTGTATCTCGATCGACAATTGTTCAAAACTACAATTAATGTTAACTAAAACTAATATTAACGACCTAATACCTCCAACCTAATAGAAGTTCATTTGTTCTTTGGGTTAATAATGTAATTGTTGTTGCAGGTAGAACTAGATCGCAATTAAAAAGGTTGAACTGTGTTTAAGGAGTACAATTAATTTTATTGGCGCACTGGTTCGGGAAGGCGTTTGCCTAATCTTATATTAATTAATTGATAAAATTTTTACAGACGCAATACGGACAATTTACATTCTTGAAAATGGTCTAAATTTAGACCGAAACGTTGAATTTTTCATGTAATATTGTTGCAAATTTGCTTATTGTCTCCAATTGATCGAACCAGTGCGCCAATAACATTAACACATTACCGACCGGTGATTATTGCATATTTTTGAAAAATGTATGGTACATGGGTAAATTTTCATTTAGCATTTAGTATGAACTAATAAGTCACCCTCAATAACGTCGTCTAATAATTTCATTTAAGATTGCAATGTCAAAGAAAATTTCTATGCTTTTTTCTGGTACAGCAGAATTATTGAAAATCCTATTAATAGGCTTCCGGTCGGTAAAGTGTTAATTGTACTCCTTAAACACAGTTCAATCTTTTTGATTGCGATGTAGTTCTACCTGCAACAACATTTACATTATTAAACCAAAGAACAAATGAACTTCTATTAGGTTGGAGGTATTAGGTCGTTAATTTGATTGGCACACTAATATAATTTCGTCCAGGAGTGTTTTTTCAATCAACAGAATCGCGAATAGAAGAGATCAGTGTCGGAATTGTTCGAATTCGCAGGCTCTTCGGTGGTGCCTTAGCGAAAGTGGAGGGTCGAGCACGTCTTCAGCCATCCTGGGCCCTGTTGTTGACGGACTTGCTGGTGTTCGCCCGTGTCTCCAGGGACCGTGTCCTCTTCGTGACAGAGGAGCCATTGCGTCTGTCGAACGTCGCCGAGGCTTGCTTCACGGTTCGCAAGAGGCCGACGGAGTTTCGACTTCAAGTCGCCATCAATCCTAATGGAAACTCTGAAAACGGACACGTCGAAGTGAGCAACACCGGTGGCTGCAGTCCTCACAGTCGACCTAGAAGACGAGTCCTCGTGTTGCGAGCTCCCACGCCGGAATTAAAGGCTGTCTGGCACAACCTGCTGCAACGGCAAATGTAAGAACCCTGTTCGCAAACGAGATCGGGTCGTTCCATGAAGCGGATCGCTTGTTTTGCACTAAATGATAAAAAAAAAATGACGATTAACAAAAAAAAATGTGTCTATCAGACGATTGTAAGTAAGTAAAAAGAGAAATTGTATAGTCACTTTTTCTGATTGTAGAAAAGAATGTATTTCTTTAAAATTTAACCATTTAATTTTATTTTCAAATCGGACACGAACTTGTGCAATCATCTAATATCTTTGATAATAACCGTGATAGAAATTATTTTGCGGATGTAATTTTCGTAAAAACTTGATCTGTATCGTTTTAATAGTTTTCGGAGATAACGACACGACGAGTTAACACTTTCGTCGCCACGTCACCCATATCTGGGTGACGGGCATGCTTCCGTGGGGGCCCCGTCACCCAAATATGAGTGACGCTCTTCTTGTTCGAGTTAATTATATATAATATAAAAAATATATATATATTATTTATATATTATATATTATTTATATATATATAAATATATATATATATAAAAATATATATATATATATATATATATATATATATAACCTAATCTTCGGACAATATATAACCTAATTTTCGATTCCCCTTCAGGAGGCAACCCGCTCGTCAATTTTCGGTTCGTCTTCTGAAGGCAACCCGCTCGTCAATTTCAGTTCCCCTTCGAAAGGCAACCCGCTCTTCACTTTTCGGTTCCCCTTCTGAAGGCATCCCGCTCGTCAATTTCAGTTCCCTTTCGAAAGGCAACCCGCTCTTCACTTTTCGGTTCCCCTTCAGGAGGCAAACCGCTGTTCAATTTTTGGTTCCCCTTCGGGAGACAACCCGCTCTTCAATTTTCAGTTCCCCTTAGAAAGGTAACCCGCTTGTCAATTTTCGGTTCCCCTTCGGATGGCAACCCGCTCGGCGTTTTAGCGTGACAGAACTATTTTATATAATAGAAAGATATATATATATATATATATATAGAGAAACAGGGAAAAAATGGTGATATATATAATATTAGATATATAATATAAATATATATATATATATATATATATATATTTTTATTGAATTCCCCTTAGGGTTACATTTCTAATATTATATATATCACCATTTTTTCCCTGTTTCGCTCTTAACCTCTAACCTTAACTCTAACTCATTAACTAACTTATGACTATCTTACATACTATTTGCAGATAGAGAGAGAGAGAGAAACGCTATATACAAAAGACTTATCCTATTTGTTCGAGTTAATTAAATATAGGTTATTATACAATATATAAGATATACAACATAAAAATATTAAAAACACATTATACCGTTCTGCGTACCGACAGTCGAATTTGGGCCCGCGGGAAACTTAGCCGAATTACGCTGGGCGACGAACGTGTTAATCCTTAACGGTCCGGAAGTATTTCAAGTTTACTTCCCACCAGGTCCAGCTATTTTTCATACGAAGAGAAGCTGTAAAACATTTTTAAATCGAGTATAGAAAAAGAAATATTTTTATTTTAGTGAAAATTTATTAACCCTTAACGGTCCCAGTAAGTAAAAGTGTCATGTCGCCTATATGGCGCCATTGGACCGTTAAGGGTTAAACTATTTTCACCTTGGACTACAAGATATTTAAATTTCAGCGAAATTCGAGTCATAGTGTAGGAAAAGTGATCAGGCTCGCATGTAACGACCTGGTCCGATCCCGGTCGACAGGGCTCGGCGAGAGATACACATATCCAGGCAATTCGATCTCGTTTCTCTATACTAATCCGTTGTATTTTAGAATCTATGTGAATACAGGATACGGGGGGACGCCGAGTCAGGACAGCCCGGAAGAGAGTCCGATTACCGGTAGCAATTTCGCGACGATTAGAGAGTCGACGGAAAGCTCGCAGGTGAGTCGAGGCAGAGAGAAGGAGGAGGGAGCATGATGCGGAAACAGGGGGTGTTGATCGCGTCGCGTGTCGGCAGACCATTACCATCAGGGAAACGTCGAAACCCGACGAGGAGAAGGAGTCCCGCTCGGCGGAGAGTATCGAGACCATCATCAAGAACTCGAGGGAGGACAATCATCTGGCGCAGTGGGTGCGAAACTCTCATCAGATACCTCCGCCGGATCACGAAGAGGCTCCGATAGAAGAGTGGACGGCTGAAGAGCTGGCGGCGAGGGCACCGAAAGAAAATATACCAGAGTCCGATGGGGGTAGGAATACACCAGCGGAGGAAATTGTTACGGAGGTGGGGAACTCGGACGTGGAGCAGCAGAGTACAGCTTCCAGTGCGAGTTTAAGCACTGTCAAATCGAACAGCGTGTCGAACAAGAAGAACGGCAGCTTAGTTTCCTCTAAGGAAAACTCGACGAGTTCCATCAATATCTGCAGGAGGTGTCACAGGTAACGATCGCGTGGAGAACTGGGAACTTTTGAGCCTTTCATACATTGATATCGTACAGTTTTCACTGTTGAGACTTTCCTGATGCAAGCAGTGTCCTTTTAGTATAACGTCACGAACGTTCAGCATTGCTACTGCTAGCCAGAGTTGGGCATTAATCGATTAAAATTTTAACCAAGATTGATGTGTACGATTAAAGTAGTAATCATTGAAAAATCGACGATTCGTTCAATCGATTGATGTAGTTAATCGTCAATCGTTTATTAAAAAAAGAAATCGTCGATAAATGGGAGACTGAGTTAATCAATTGCTGAAGTTAATCTTAATTTTATTTTGAAATTTCAGCAGTTAATCATTAATCAATGATGCCCGACCCAACATTAAAGCTTGTCTTCTTATATTTCATTTCCTAAAGAATTATAAAATACGAATTTAATTTGATTTAATATTGTCTATGTATGTATGAACATGTATTTACTGTAGTTTACATTTGTACAGCAGATATAGATCTCAATTGAGATCTGAAATGCTCAATAAAAAAAAAATCATTAATCAATTATCCGATTGACGGGATACAATTGGAATGAATGTCAACCGCAAACAAAGACTAAAGTAGGAGTTTAATTGTTAATTGCTATAAACGATGGAAGTAGAAATTTAATCGTCAATCGTTGATGAAATTATTGCCGAACTCTGCTGGTAGCTTCATCAAGGGGGAAAGCTCCAATAGTGAAAAGTGTGTTGAACATCAACTGGATCGAGTCGTATGTCGTAGATCGGGTTGCCCGACGCCGCCCCTAACGAGGGACCCGTTTTCTCCGTTACCACCAAAGATCTCCGTGGTCCCACCCACACCTGACCTCTGCAAGCACAGACTCAGGAACGGGCTGTACGACAGCCCCGGTAGAAATAGCCCCAGCTACACACCAGCCGATGGCAACACCGAGGATGGTAGCGAGGATGACCTGGATTGCGACGGCGAGCCGCCCTACAGGTGAGAGTCCATGATCTTTGATGATTCGCCTTAGAATCGTATAAAGACTCGTAGTATCAATCATTAGACTGCGTATCTTCATGCAAAATAAAAATGTTCCGCATTGATCGCGGGAAGCAGGAATAAAATAAAACTAGATTTCATCCTTTAATGAGTTTGTTACATTAAAAAAGAACATTATATCGTGTGTTTTGCCAACAACCGTAGTCCCGTTGAAAACACCGGTTCTCATTAGATCACCGAAGTTAAACAATGTGGAACGTGAATGGCACTGGGATGGGTGACCCTCTGGTAAAAAACCGGAAAGTGACCCGCCCGGGGAGTTTTCCACGTGTTGTTGGCAAAAGGTGGTTCGAAACCCACCGAAAACAGTAGGTCCCGCTGAAAAAGGCGATAGTGAGAATGGAAAGAGGGGGAAGAAGATTGGTAAATGAATTTGTGAAACCCTGAGAGGACCAAATATCGTGTCTGTTTTATATTTCACCCAATTAACCCTTAGCACTCGAGTGGCGCCTCTGAGGCGGCACTGAAAATTGCTGTACTATTATTTAAATAATTGTTTACACTATCAGACATGTCGGTATCTAACCAATTACTACACATTTAAGTATTGTATGAGGTATTATATCAATTTCATATTTATCAAATTTAAAAAATCATAGAGAATGGAAATATTGTAGGTCAGAAGAAACGTTTAATTTTCGAGTTAAAGTAGCTCCGAGTTTAAAGGGTTAATTTCTTCATGAATGCATAAAGATCCGCATTCTATTAAATCATAAATAGACTGCGGATACTTATGCAAAATAAAAAATGCTTGGGACACAGGAGCCAAATCAAAATTTCAATGAATTTCTTTAAATACTTTCAATATGTCCACTGCTTGAAATTATACGTAGCCAATTTTGTTTTCTTATAAATGCATAAGATCCGCAGTTTAATCGTAAATATAATCCTCGTTCCATCTATTTCGAGTCTGACACATAAACGCAGGCGAATGAAATGAAATGTCCAGAGCCCTGAGGAGGTTTGGGACGATGAGCAGCTTGGACCAGGACGACGAGCTCGAAGAGCAAGGAGACGAAGAGAACAGGGACACCGAGTCCCCGCCGACTGGTTTGAGAGCATGGACCGCGAGAGCGAGCAGCTACGTGGTCAGTAAAATGGTTTTGCTCGAGCAGCTGAGCGAGGGTGTCGGTGGGTACCTTCTTCAGCCACCGGTGCCCCCGGAGAGAACCGAATATTCATTGGATCCGAACGACGAGGAGGGAACAACCTCCGGTGCAACATCCGGCGATGATATCTGGGGCACACCGACCTCAGGTGGTCCCGACGACGAGAGCTTCTCCGCGAGTTCGGTAATCATACAGACTATTTCAAGATCGTACGATACGCCGGCGTTCGAAGGTACTGGCGCGAGCTCGAGCAAACGCCGATCGGTACGTGCCTCGACGATTCGACGACGCGAGCGATCGAGCCAAATTCTAAGCAACTCGCTCAGCTTTGCGCACCGACAGATATCGACTGGCTGTCCCAGCGAAAAGGGCCCGCATTTATCAAACTCCTTCGAACAAACACTCTGCTGCGGTGGCGCACAGTGGGGAAAGTTGACCTAACACGATTCAAAAAGGAATAACTTTCGATA
Source organism: Lasioglossum morio (assembly GCA_916610235.2). Taxonomy (NCBI): domain Eukaryota; kingdom Metazoa; phylum Arthropoda; class Insecta; order Hymenoptera; family Halictidae; genus Lasioglossum; species Lasioglossum morio. Next base: position 5,340,273 of record OU744323.1, read on the forward strand.
GAAATGAGATAGAGCGATGAATTGTTTTTTAAATGAAAGCTGAATCTTTGCAGAATATGAGAAAAATAGGGAGATTATGGTACGAATGTTTTTTAACCTTGAGAAAATTCGTTAAACTTTCACAATTTCAAGAAAATGTGGTCTCTGCGTTACCACAGGCAGAATTTTTTTTTTTAACATGCTATGTATCATTTCCCGTAGTTTTTTTCACGCTGATTTCGAATCTGGTCTCAAAATTTGTCTACGAACTCTGTTTTTTTCAAAAAATCGAATTATTGTTAAACAGTTAAATTTTTATTTTTCGAAGGTTAAAAACATTCGTACCATAATCTCCCTATTTTTCCCATATTCTGCAAAGATTCAGCTTTCATTTAAAAAAAATTCATCGCTCTATCTCATTTCTATCGAAAGTTGTTCCTTTTTGAATCGTGTTAGGTCAACTTTCCCCACTGTGTGGCGCAACCAGGATTTAATCTTGGGGGGGGGGGAACGAGTTGAACAAAATCACCTTTTTTCTCTTTTAGCAAAAATATCTGTCAACGGTAGCTACAAATATTTACTTATATATTTAAGGAAAAGTTGTTCAAAATGTTTAGTTTTACATGTAACTAGGGATGTGCGGGTACCCGAAATTTCGAGCCTCGGGTCCAGTCGGACATGGATTGAGTTGGGTTGAGTCGGGGTCCCGACAGTTTACAATATTCGGGCACTCGAAGTAAAGTTGGGGAGTTTCTGCGATCAAATCAGCATTTAGTAAACAGTGTTTACTACAAATCGAAATATTATTACAATCGATGATTGGACATCTTAATATGCACAGAGTTATTTAAGTACCTAAATATTGCAAACTTTCGGGACCCGACTCGACCCGATTACCATTTTGTGTACCCGAACTTTATAAACTTTCGGGATCCCGACCCGAACCCGAAATTTTGAATACTCGCACACCCCTACATATAACATATCCAAATATCATCGAAATAGGAGAGCAAGCAGCTATTCTACGGTTTAGCTAATTTTCCAGTGTTTTGTTCCTTTTTTCTTGGGGGGACTTGGCCCCCTGACTCCCCCCCCCCTGGGTACGCCACTGCTCTGCTGGTCCTTTTCAGCTGAGACAGCCTGTACCACTGTATGCTCGATAGAACTTTTACCCATTGAAGCGCGGACCTTTTTCTTTCACGACAGCGTTTCGCTTCTCGATATCATTACGAATCTCGCGAAGTAGCTTGCGATTCGCAAAGGTAAGGCACTTTTTAGTTTCTCAAAGTTTGCTTCTTCTTCTGCTCTCTTTCCTCTCTTTCTCTCTCTCTGTCTCTCACTCTTTCTGTCTCTCTCTCACTCTTTCTCTCTGTTTACTTCCTTTCGTTTTGTTTTCTTTATCATGATCGTCGGAGTTTTCGAATTATCGGAAGCGATCGCGATGCAAATGGCGAAAAACGACGAGGTCCTAGACGGAAGTTAAGATTGAAGAAACTTGAACAACATTTCAAGGCTTGGATTGCAATTGTTTGAAAGATGCGACAGTTTGAAGGGGTAGACTCGTTTTCAAGATTGCAAGGGTGCGAATTTTTCAGTAGTCAAAAGCGGTGGATAAAAAATCAATTTAATCCACAATCGCCATCAAAAGTCCTATTTTTACGTTTACGAGGCGTAATTTGCAATATCCGAAAGTATACATCTTGCGCTTATAGCTATTTTCATAAATCTGCGACAGTTACATGCTGCCAAATATTGAGATAAAATCTATATATATACTAGGGGGCTTCGCCCCCTACTCGCTTCGCTCGCCAACCCCCACGGCGCCTCGCTCTCTCTCCCGCTCCTCCTCTCTCCCCCCTCTCTCCCACTACCCCTCTCTCTCACTCTCTCTCCTGCTCTCTTTCTCTCTCACTGAAAAATACACATTGGCACGTCACTCAATTTTCGATTCCCCTTCAGAAGACAACCCGCTTGTCTATTTTCGGTTCCCCTTCGGAAGGCAACCCACTGTTCAATTTTCAGTTCCCCTTCGGAAGGCAACCCACTGTTCAATTTTCGGTTCCCCTTCGGAAGGCAACCCGCTTTTCAATTTTCAGTTCCCCTTAGAAAGGCAACCCGTTTGTCAATTTTCGGTTCCCCTTCGGAAGGCAACCCGCTCTTCAATTTTCGGTTCCCCTTCGGAAGGCAACCCGCTCTTCAATTTTCAGTTCCCCTTAGAAAGGCAACCCGCTCGACGTTTTAACGTGACAGAACTATTTTATATAATAGAGAAAGAAAAACGAAGTCCTGACTCACTCACTCACTCACTCACTCATTAACGCCCAGGCTAAATCCTTGGCCCTAGAAAGCTGAAATTTTGCACAGAGATTTGCTTTATGATCTATACAAGGGATAAGAAAGGATATTTCGAAATTCAACCCCTAAGGGGGTGAAAAGGGGTTGCAACGTTTATATGTGGAATATTTTATTTATGTAGTATATAAAAAGGTACTATAAGTATAAACTAAATAGTCTTAACCCTTAGATACGTGGTGGTTTTTCAAGAATTAACTCCTTATAAATTAAATTCAAACTTACATTCGACAAATGGGGTAAAATGACGTGAATAAGCCTAAAAATCGGTATGGGTCTTGTTATTGAGGTTTAGGGACGTTAATTACGAAAATGGCATCAATTTTGAAATCTAAGATGGCGATGTGACATAAAATGAAAAGTCTATAGGGGTGAATGGGTGGTTAAAAGGTTTTATGGAGAAACAATATAAATTTTCGAGGGCATTAAACAGTTTCCTGTGCGAAATGCTAGTATTAAATAATGAAAATTACGCCTCGTAAACGTAAAAAGAGGACTTTCAGTAAGTTCGGGATCCCGTCGTTTTCCGCGAAGATGCGACGGGTCGTAACCCGGGCTTGTAACATTGATGTTAACTCTCGAAACTGTAATGACAGTCTGGACCCTTAACCTTTAGCCCTTAGCATGCGACTTCTGGCCTTTCTCTTTAAAACCGACTAGAAGATAAACATTCGATAATGAAATCAAAGCGAAAGAATAATCTTCAAGCTCCGGTCGCATCCCGTTCGCCAGCTAGCACGAAACCGCGGAAGCGAATGCGCGCGACTGATGGTCCGCAATAAAAAAAAAAGATTCAATTTGAAAAAAAAAAAAACGAAAAGTTAGTTGGTAAGCTTCGCACGCATCTGCACGACAATGCTTGCCCTTTCTTTCCGAAGAATCACTAGCCCGAGCTGTGCCTGACTTCCCTAGCCGCCGCCGAACGGCACAGGCAACGCGGCCGGTTCCGGCGAGGACAACTACGGTTTGCACCTGTCCGTGGACGACGACGCCGACCAGGAATCTGAAAGCGAGGATTGCGGCCTGCCAGAGCTGAACATGGACCAGTTATTGGGTAGCGGGAGCCTTGGATCGCTCAGATGTTTTCTGGGTAGACGACGGTTGGAGCCATTGCCGGAAGAGGAAGACTCGCCTGGTAGCGGGAAGGACCAGGTGGGATGGTGGTGACAGAGGTTTCAAACGACGACGACGACGACGTCGAAGAGCGTCTGCTCGAGCTCGGACACGGGCGACAGGGATCGTGTGTTCGCGAAGCTGAGCCAGGAGGACGAGGAGTTCCGCAGGAAGATAGTGAACCTGCACAGGAAGCTGTCGGACGTGGAGGATGGTTGCGCGACCACCGCTTCTTCGGACACCCTGAAGAGCTCGAAGGAGGCTGATAGGTTGCGAGAACTGGAATCGGTAGCCCGAAGAGCGGAGGAGACGAGCAACAGAAACGCAGAGAGACTTGGCGCAGAAATAGCACAGAGAGAGTACTCGATCGAGGCAGAAGCGCAGATGGGGAACCGCAGGTACAAAAGAAGCGATGGCCAATACGAACGCAGAAGGATGGAGCTCTTCCAAAGGAAATCGAAGAAGTTCGACGAGGATTCCGATGATCCGAACGACACCAGCCCCACCAGGACCTCCGAGAAGAACTTCCTGAACCGGTTAAGGATCAAGAGGCGCAGCATGAAACTGCTCAGCTTCCTAAGCGGGAAGTCCTCGGACAGGTCGCAGGAGGAACGCGCCACCAGACTCCTCAGGATGTACATGCCCGAGAAAGGACCCAAAGCACAAAACACTATTTCTATTCATCATACGTCCAGGGAGAGGCGATTCTGGAAACTACGGAGTCGCAGGCGAACAAATTCCTCCTAAAGGTGAGAGAGGTGTTTGTCGACTTCCGAGCCAACCGGAAGAAGGACGAGGAGCAGGGCCGTCATGTTGTTATTAGGACTTCCAGTATTCCGCGTTATCCAACTTTTTTCAATTCTACTTAAGCATGTACCAGAGGTCGAACATTGTTTTTTCATAGGATCTAGCGTAACCGTACGGTAATTAGGTTTACGAATTTCGAGTCTAGACTTGTACAGCGGAGCCGGGAACCGTCGACACACTGGATTCTCGAGTTTCGAACGTTGTCGATGTTTGGACAATTACAAATTCGAAGAAAAGAATTGTGCTAAAGTTCGGTTTGGTTTGAAGTATTTGAATGGAAATGGCTGAAGCTTATTTTGCAAGTTTCGGGAACATCTTTGATATGATATGATACGCTAATCAGGAAAATATTTTAAATCTCAGAGCTAGTGGTATGAAAAGTAATCTGTAAACATTTCAGAGGTGATACCATCTTCAAAAACCAAGAAGCAATTAAATCTGTAGAAAGAAATTGCTGATTTATCAAAGATTGGAGGTCCGGTGCGTCGACGCGTTTTTGGAGCCACGGTATCTCTTCGTCCCGTGACGTGGTCGAGAAATGTAAATCAGTACTTTACCCGACCGACGGGGTCGGTTAGCCGATTACGAAACTTTCGGAGCGTTTAAAGAGTTTTGCGTCCTATATCGTAGCAAGCTTGTCGGATTATCGACGGAACGGTTTCTCCACCCCCTGACCCCTTCCTCGAAAAAAACGAGAAACGCGAAACGGCCTAGAAAAGTGTGGTTCGCCGTCGGGAAACGCGGTATCTTCGAGGCTTTTCGATCGCGTACGACTGCCCGTTACGATCCTAGTTATCGCTCATTAACCATTAGGACACCACGATATTTCGATTTACTTTCGCGTTTCGGAACACCGTAACTTAACACTTAAGTAGGTCCGCACGACTGACCCAAAGCGGCACTCATCTTCCACGAATAGAACTCTGCTCGGATAAATACAAGATCAGGAAAATAAAAAAGAACGTTGCGAAACGAGGGGGAAAAATGAAAAAACGATGAGATTTTAACATTCCTGTTGGTAGGTTGTAACGTGGCCACACACGGCCTCAATCAACACGCAAATAAAGTATATTATTTGTTCAATGGCCTCGTTTATTTACCCTCTAGCGGCGCGGTGGACAATGATAACTGACTATGTACAGGGTGCGTTCATTTTAGAGCTGCGATTATTATCCTACTCTTGTATGTTGGAACTGTGACACTGAACAACGGGTGTAGTAATGATTAGTCGTTTAAAACATTACTTGTTCTTCCCTATTGCAATGGTACTCGTCACTAGACTGCAGATCTTTATGCATATATAGCAAAATTGAGAAGATAGAATTCAAAATTGTTGAAACATTTTTAAAATTAAAATCAAAAAAGGGAAGAAATAACATTCAAGTTAGTTTCCATTGCTTGCAATCGATGCAGACGAGTCATCACTCATAGAGAAATAAATATAAATTGTACTATTATCACTGCTCCAATATAAACATACTCGCAAAGGTTTTCTGCAGCTCTAACGCAAACGTACCGTAACACACTGACAACCGGGTCGATATTGATACATTCGCTTTAGCGCCAATAGATCAAATATGACAAAATGCTACTTTTTACCGAGCAGTCGATGGTCAACGCGTTTGAGTGTACGATTTACAATTTTACAAGTCTGCAGATACATTAGATAAGTATCCCCGTATTCCATTGGAGCCTAAGTTTCTCGGATATTGTCTCATTGGCCAATCTTTTCATACTCTTTCTAGAACTCTCTGTTGCCTCGACTCTAGCAGGATCCAGTTTGCCACCAATGTAAACTGTCCCGTTTTCATGGAAGTAATACTCTGTGGAATCGTCCACGTTGAACGGCTTGTCGGGTAAGTTGATTGGGACGATCTCGATCAGATGCTTCACCTTCCAAAGCAGTCTGCACATTTCTGGCGTGTTCTTCACAAACGTTGGCTCTGCACCCTTGAAAAGTAATTATCGTAATTATAATTATAATAGACATATTATTTAGCAGGAGCGTATCGAGTTTAACATAATCTAGATTGCATCTGAATCTGATCCTGATTTAATCTGGACCAAACTCAGGTCTTGGTATTAATGTCAATAATGGAACATATCGGAGATGCAATTATATGTATTATGCCTGGAGAAAGTTTTTGGGATTGTGCAAATCAGGAAAAAGCAGAAGTGATAGGAATTATTGCATAGTTTAAATTATGTCTAAATAGACAACAATTTCAATGGACGTCTCATCGACAACTAGTAGTATTTCAAGATCATCGAAATTGATGAAGTATCCCACCCATTTCGCTTAATCACCGTAAGCTCATACCATATCTTTTAATCCTATTTTCAAGAGGACATCTTTGTCCCACCAAGGATTGCCTTTGAAAGGTTTCACTCTGGTAACCATGAAAACCTTCGCCGGTGTGACCGGTGGATCGACATGGTTCTTGTTGCTGGAATATAAAATTTCCTAAAGTCAAACAATAAAAACGAGCAAGTATTGTTTATCAGGTTTCTTACCGTGGATAGTATTTGATAAGATCATATTTGACAAGATCGTCTTTCCATATTCTCAAATCACGATGACGGTGACGAACAAACGTTAATAGAACACTTGTCGGTCGATTTGCCATTTGTGTTGTTATTGAATATAATATTATATCTTGTGTTAGACTAGGTTATGAAGTCTTGTGTTTTTCCCATGCACGTTTAGTCGTCTGCACCGACGAGTTAGTATCTCGTTGGTGACCCGGCTTCAGATTATTTCATCTATATACCAGATGACGGATGGTTGTGGGCATCAGATATTCCGTTATCTTGGAACAGTGCATCCTATGCATATCCTATACCTATACCGGGTCTATAAGTATATATATGGAGCGGGTTGCCTCCCGTAGGGGAACCGAAAATTGAACAGCGGTTTGCCTTCCGAAGGGGAACTGAAATTGACGAGCGGGTTGCCTTCAGAAGGGGAACCGAAAATTGACGAGCGGGTTGCCTCCTGAAGGGGAACCGAAAATTGAACAGTGGGTTGCCTTCCGAAGGGGAACCGAAAATTGAAGAGCGGGTTGTCTTCCGAAGGGGAACCAAAAATTGAGCGACGTGACAGTGTGTATTTTTCAGAGAGAGAGAGAGAGAGAGAGAGAGAGCAGGAGAGAGAGAGAGAGAGAGCAGGAGAGAGAGAGAGAGAGAGAGAGAGAGGGGTACAAGGAGAGAGAAGGGGAGCGGGAGAGAGAGCGGGGGTTGGCGAGCGAAGCGAGTAGGGGGCAGAGTCGTCTGAATACGTTCTGCGCAGAATGTAACAATACTAATAATCTCTCGTTGGTGTCATGATGGTTGCGTGACAATTTGCCTTCTCACCGACGAGAATCTCCTCGGTAGCCTTCTGTACCGACAAGATCGCGTCGATGGCTTTCTGTTTTTTACTTCAGTCAGAATACATCCTAGAGGGCGTAAGAAAACACCGGATTATTCGAGTGACACGATCTCCCACAAGGCTGGCATCTTTAGCCTGCTTTAGCCAGGCTAAATATGATGTGCAAACAAAAGTGGCATCAAGTGGCATTCATTTACTCTCTGGAAAAACATAAATAAACCATGTAAACAATAGGATCATATCGTTTTTCTTTAATAGAAAACTCAGAGACACTCCTTTGAGATAAATACTGTTGTAAGTAAAAGATTGTGTAAATCACAGTAATTTTTCAGCATCTAACTAAAATGCATAATTATAAAATATAATCTTACCAGTCACAAACAATCACAACATGAACTTACGAGAACCAAAGAAGAAACGACGGAGTAAAGTAAAAGAACAGCCTCAGTTCCCAATCGTGATAGGTGACAAAAATGAGTGGGTAACTTACACTGCTTACCTCACAGAAGTAGGATCATGTATAATTAATCCAAATGAAATCGCTGCTGTGCATTCCATGGTAACCATAACTTATCAGCTTATGTTTAAGCGTAGGTGCATTACTTTGAAATTAATTTATCTGTTTAGGGATATTTTGGCAAGGGCTCACTCTCGCGTGGTTTTCCTTCGTTTGGAAAAGCACGGTACGGAGCACCTCCTGTTATAAGAAATAGACAATGGGTTCGCAGACAAGATTGGGTAAAACAATTCAATGAACTTAGTATAGAACCAAATAATAGTAAAGATATCACTTCAGAAGAAAACAGATGCAAACCCTCTAATATCGTAGACCTCGGAGATGAAGAAACTTCTTCGAAAAGTTTAGACAATGAATGTACACCAGACATAATTGAAATAGACACAAACGTCAATCCTTCTGACAAAAATGAAGAAGAGTCATCCGATAAGGAAATAGAAATTAGTCAAATAAGTCTCGATTCTACGAGAGAAGATGACATATGTGTCATTGTAAATAAAAATATAAATGAAAAGTCTGAAGGTACCGAAAGTAATGTTAAAGACTCTACTGAAAGTGAAGAGAAAGATGAGTCCTATTATTTAGAAGCCTTTGATTTTAAAGGAGATTTATGTATCCCAAACGACGATACCGATGTTCAAAATAAGTTACTCATCTTGCCAGACAGTGACTCGGAGACTGAAAACTATTTAAAAAATATAAAGCCCAAGGTTGAAAACGGAAGTTTTCCTGTACAAGAAACCCTGCATCTTACATTTGAAGAAACATTCTTTCTTTTATATGGTTTAGGGTGTTTAAACCTTGTAGACTTCGATGGTAATTTATTAGACATTGATAGCGCTTGGCATTCCTTTTGTAAATCCGATAAAAGCTTTGTACAGAAATATGTTGTATACCACTATTTTCGAAGCAAAGGATGGGTTGTAAAGCCTGGCTTGAAATATGGTGGAGACTTTCGTTAGTATCTATTTAATTAAGCAAAGAATCAAATAATAAAGTATACTTGTAAATAACAAATTTTAATATTTCAGTGTTGTATAAACAAGGACCACCGTTTTATCATGCATCGTACATTGTAATAGTGGACGTTGTAGAAGTAGATTCATTAATCAGAGACGAAAGTAGATCTATGCACAAACCAACGTGGAATAATTTATTTGGATTAGAACGATTATCTGAGACTGCGGCAAAGGTAATGAATTTTACATGTTTCTTGTTCTATTTCTTTCTTAAATAAAAGCTACCTGAAACTATAGTTTGTCCTCTTTATTTAGGAAATATTATTTGCTCAAGTATTGTGGCCATCTTCGGTTTTGCAAAGTTCAAACTCACTTTGCGTGGATAGTTTATCCGAGTTTTCTGTAAGAGAACTACTGTGGAGAAGGTGGAATCCCAAAAATAATAGGGACGACGATGACGCTGATTATGATTCATGGTAACAGTACATGAAACGTGTTTATTAATTTTTCAAATAAATGCGTCTACATCGTAGCGCTGGGATACATTTTTTAGAAAATCGTGTACCTCGTTTTATTAATTCTTGTTGCAAGAAATAAGTAGCTTAATTAAACAGGAGTTAATAACTTGTAAAATAAACATTTGGTATTTGTATATTACAGAATTATAATATATCTCTAAGCTATCGTTTGTTAAAGAACAATAAAATTTATGAAGATGCCAATTTTGAGAATTTTGATTTATTAGGCACACCACTCGATCGAAATCTTCTTCTATCCTCTAAATATTGTTGCGTACATTCTTCTTTGAACTTTTCGTCGGTGAACCATTTTGTCAAGCACGATTTTAAAGCAGAATTTTCATTTCTACATTTAACGACCATCAAGATATTATAATCCGCACAACATTTCGAAAATTCTACAAATTAAGCATATGGACAACAATAATTATGGACAATAATGAACAATAATAATTATTATCAACTATGATATTACCCTGAACTTCTGTTTGACATTTCTCTGTTCTCGCTTTCTCTCGGATTAATTGTGGTATAAGTACATCTATCTCTACTCTTCTTAACGTTGTGTCGTTAGGATCACCTATAAAACACGTCTAAACAAAGTACAATGCCAACAATATTTACAACATCGTGTCATCAATGACTGAAATTTTGCAAATAGCTTCATTTTACATTAAAAAAATGTTTGCGAGAAGGATCATCGGCGATTTGAAATTTAGTGTCCCTTCCTGTAATTTGAAAAACTATGCTTCGATTACTTTTTAGTTATAAAGTCTAGGTTTGGGTTTTTTTAAATTTTAGATCATAACTTTAGTCTCCAAAAAACTTCTCGTAAGCATCGTTTTATACAACATGAGACAATCTTCAAAATTTCAGGTTTTCGGAAGTATAGCCTTGGTTACAAATATTATACATAACTAAATAGATCGCGTATTTTATGCATTTATGGCAAAAATGAGCAAAAAAAATGAGAAAAATTTAAAAATACTGTTGCATTACTTTCAACCTATTAAACATATTAAGAAAGAGTATAAATTTCTATTTCGTTCCAATTTGTTGCAATTCAGGAAGAAAATTTTTATTTTGCATAAAGATCCGCTGTCTATACATAAACGATTGAAAAAAATTCAAGAAAGTTGTCATGTTGCTATCAATGTAACAAGAAATCAATGTTTATGTTATTCCTGCTTCTCACAAACAATGCAAAACATTTTTATTTTGCATCAAGATCTGCAATCGATTCATAACCTGGAACTTCGTAACCTCGTTTCATCGTGAATGAAATTGAACTTGATTTTCGCTTTGCGCATTCTTTTCATCTAGTGTACTAATTTTTCAAAATTACCTAAATTATGCGGTCCTTGACTATGTTTCGGAGATAGCACCGAATATTCTACTTTAGCCATGATTATTGCGCATTCACTATTCTCATTGAAAAAGACTACATAAAAGACTGTGAACAGTGAAGTACAGTCAGTGTCTGTATTCTGTAAACGGTAAGTCAGTCCCTATAGGCCGCGCTCATGAGTGTGCACATTTGAGAGTTGTCAATACGCTGGCTGGTTCGTAAACCTGCAGACAAACGTTGTTTGATAGTGTGGACAACCGATAAATTATATTATTTACAGTCGGAGATCTAATATAATAGGTAAGGAAAAAGAATAGTAAAGAAATTCAACATTTTTCAAACGATCTGAAAGATTTTTTGACGCGTAAGTGACAAACTTAACCTCGCCAAACATGTACAACGCGTCTGTTTAATCAACAATTGTGTTTTTTTATCTTTGATTCACGATAATGCATATTCTTAATATTTCCAGAAACGTTTCAGAGATAAAAAATCAAGAAGAATGGAGCGGCTTTTAAGATTAGGCGGATGTATGTCAGGTGTGAATCATGGATCTCCTTCCTCGGATGCTCCGGTTGTTGACACCGCTGAGCAGGTAAAATTAATTTATTAACAAATGAAAATTAAACATTTCTTTCGACCTAGAATAATTCCATTCTATATTAATTTTTTTCTTTGTGTGAACACAAGATTGATATACCTCATACAATACTTTGATTAGATCCCAACATATTTAATAATGTAAACAATATTTTGAATAATGATACAGCAATTTTTAATGGCGACTCTGAGTCACCTCTCGAGCGCTAAGGGTTAACATGTATTTCTAGTCCCTTCGTTTTTCAAAATATTTCTTCTATTAATATAATGATGGTGAAAAATGCAACAGAAGTTCTAAAGAATACAACAATATAGTAATCTACCTAATAAATAGATTGCGGATTTGATGCATTGATGACAGAAATGGGTGGATGTAAATTCAGACAATTTGAGAACACCCATATGTAATTCTCAATTTCCTCAAAATTTTTACAGATATAAACAAATTTTTATATAGTTCTTGCGTCTTGTAATTGACAAAGAATTACTACTAATAAATAATGAAAGAATTGTTAATGTATTATTACAACATTTCTAGGTGTACATATCATCGTTAGCACTTTTGAAAATGCTTAAACATGGACGGGCTGGTGTACCTATGGAAGTGATGGGATTGATGCTTGGAGAATTTGTTGATGACTACACTGTTCGTGTGATTGATGTATTTGCTATGCCTCAGACAGGAACTGTAAGAACAAATATTCTTCTATTAGGTTGTTGCATACAAGATGCCCGACTCTGAACGTATAATTTATTTATTATTTGTATTCTGTTCTATGCACTTAGGGAGTTAGTGTAGAAGCAGTTGATCCAGTATTCCAAGCAAAGATGTTAGAGATGCTTAAACAAACTGGTAGACCAGAAATGGTTGTAGGATGGTATCATTCCCATCCAGGATTTGGTTGCTGGTTGTCAGGTGTAGATATCAATACACAGCAATCTTTTGAAGCTCTTAGCGAAAGAGCTGTGGCTGTTGTAATCGATCCTATACAGTCTGTGAAAGGAAAAGTTGTTATCGACGCATTTAGACTAATTAATCCAAACATGATGGTAATTATTTCTCATTAGATCATTTTTTAATTCACGAACGTGTATAACTATGATGCGTTACAGGTTTTGGGACAAGAACCTCGTCAAACCACGTCCAACTTAGGCCATCTACAGAAACATTCTGTTCAAGCTTTAATTCATGGTTTAAATCGTCATTATTATAGCATTAGCATCAACTATCGCAAAAATGAATTAGAACAGAAAATGCTATTAAATCTGCACAAGAAAACATGGATGGATGGTCTTACACTTGCTGAATATTCCGAACACAGTAGGCTCAATGAAAACATTGTGTCTGAAATGCTCGAACTTGCCAAGAACTATAATAAGGTAAAATATATATATATTTTTTTTAATGTTCGAGGTAAAATAAAAATTTTTTACATTTATTCCAATTTACAGGCGTTAGAAGACGAAGAGAAAATGACGCCCGAACAATTAGCTATAAAGAACGTGGGCAAACAGGATCCAAAACGGCATTTAGAAGAGAAAGTGGACACACTTATGACTGCAAACATTGTTCAATGTCTGGGAGCTATGCTCGATACCGTTGTATTCAAATAACTATTTCTTAAAAGAATATTCGCAATATATTATTAAAAATATATACATCTTTTTAAAATGTGTTCGTAATCTGTACCCAGAGATAGTGGATGCAATACAGAAATGTTTTTTGGCATATTTTTTGGTAAATTGAACAGATTAAAAGATCTATAAATACATATTTATATCATTTTTATTTAAAGTATTCGTAAAGTTTCACGGACGTTCAGACACTATATATAACTTAACATCTGTTAAAACAAAATATACATGTCTGAAATAAATGCTAGTGTAGAATGGCAATGTTAGGTGATACAGAATTTGGATGTTTCGAGATGTTGCACATTTATAGAGAATTAAAAAAATAGTGTCGCATTACGATTATTTGCAAAGTATTTAGACAACTTGCAAGAGGAAGATCATTCGCTATGTACATGTGCCGATACAAATTTCATTGATCGTATCGTTATACACCTTCAGCAAAGAAAACTTAACTTCGACAGTAATATTTATTGTAGTTTTACTTTTTCCATTCATAAAAAATAATACAGTATTACTGTAAGTTAAGTTTCGAAGTACAATCTAAGTAGTTACTAAATGTTAATAGTTTGCTTTACGATCTGTACAAGTTTACAGACATATAAAATACATATCCTCTTCAATTTAATGCTTTGGAAAATACGTATCAAAGAAGATAAATTTCTCTAAAAATTCAATCCTGTAAAATCAATTTACTTTTTTGTAAATGGTCGCTGTGTTGAAGATTTTTCCGTTCTTGAATGAACGAGATCACGTGTTTCTTCTGTAAGTTTATGGAACGATCATTATGCTCTGTAAAACAATTACATCGTTTTCAGCTTGAAGTTGGGGCTTCTTGATCTTGATCTTTTTCTTTCTTTTTCTTCTTCTTCTTCTTTTCTTCCTTAATCGATGTTTCCTGTAGAGAAAAATATTAGTTAATATTTTATGCTTTTCAGCAAACTTTCAAATAGCTTTACCTCGATTGTGCCTTCGGTAGACATTGCTATTGATTCGTCTAACTCAGATTCTGTCTTGTCCTTTTTCTTCTTCTTCTTTTTGTCTTTCTTTTCCTTCTTCTTCTCTTTGGGCGAGACTGTTTCTGGATCTTCAACTTTTTCTTCTTTCACGGAATCATCTGCCGAAGCTGACGTTATTGTTTCTTCCCATTTACGTTTTTTCGCAGCGGCATCAGCAACTCCGTTCTCTTCAGTCTGAGAGAAAGCAAAATTTTAATTACATATTTCATTTTGTAGAAACAAGTGAACATATAATGATTACCTTAACTGCATTTGTAGAATAGTCTGTATAATTAGACAACCAATCTGCAGGTGTATTCTCATTTGGTTTTCCGTGTTTATCTAATTTCCCTTCGACGATCATACGCTTTTTAATAGATGCTTTGGGTCCCAAACCCCATTTTCTTGGATACGCATCCCTTTCCATAATAACTCTTTTTATTTTTGCAGCTACACCATGATCGCAACTGGCCATTGTAGGAGATGTCATTAATGCTATGCCTGTAAAAATCAAATTAGTTATTTAGTTACACTGTAAAAGCGAGAATACTCGAATGTGATTTAAGCGATCTACAAATAATGTACGGCTTTGCTATATTACTTTGAAAATCTATTTACCAAGTGCTATAGCTTCGCCTTTAGTTGTTACTATTACAATTTCCTGGTTCAACTCTATGCCATCGTCGTACATCAGTATACCGGGCAGCATAATTTTAGCTCCATAGCAGATAGCATTTACCTATCGATGTAATTGCATAGATGGTTTATACAGGCATGTTTTTCTCTACTATCAATTTTACTTTTAACCCTTGTGCAGTCATCCTTTTGAATTTATCATATTTGCATAAATTCTCATTTTAAGATTATAAATTAATACATTAACGATCAAAGAATGGACATTCAGAGAAATTTCATATTTTTAAAGGAACAAACTGTTGAAAGAAATGCAATAAAAAGGTACATGGTTGGCTATACAAGGGTCAAAAATCAAACAGGAATACATACCGCGCTATCTTTCATGATAATTCTCTTATGATTTACAAGAAGAGCTTCTAGAGGTTTGATCACTCTCCTCAAGTACGACTCATCCCCATGGTTTTCATACAACCATTGAGCATCGAGTATATCGTGCATCGTAACCATTCCATCTTCCTCAGATTGCACTCCCGAACGATTTCTACGTAGTTCTTGCATTTGACAACCAGTGCCTAAGAAGAGACCAAGATGAACGCATATAGTTCTGATATAAGAACCAGCCTCGCAGCTAACTTTGAACACTCCCATATTTCGTTCATTATCGTAGTCCAAGAACCAACTATCGTAGACTGTTCTGACACGAAGCTGACGCTTCACTGCAGATATTAAAGGAGGTCGTTGAAACAATGCACCTCGTAGTTTCTCTAGCGCTTGATGCACCTAGACCAATAGTACAAAATTCATTTAGTTTGAGAGAATGAGTACTTCTGATGAAATGAAACATTGCAATTACCTTCTGTAGACTTTCGGGAGCAGAGTGTAATTTAAAAACTGCGACGTACTCTTTCCCAGCAGATTGCTGCGACTTAGCTAATCTAGTTGCTCTATCGATACACACTATTAAACAACCAGACACTTTAGGATCCAACGTACCGGAATGACCAGTCTTTTCTACTTTTAAAATTCTCTTTATCCATGCTACAACCTCGTGCGACGATGGATTGCAAGGTTTATCGAGATTGATGCATCCAGATTTTACGTACTCCGATAAAGTACGATGTAACGGTGTCGAGCCACTGGTTAAGGGAGTGAAATGTTTTGTTCGTGTGAGCAGTTTATCGAAATTCTGAAAAAACGTTTAATTAATTTTTAGTCGTTTCTCGATAAAAATCGTTACCAAACTGCAGATCTTTATGCAAAATAAAAATTGTCTGCTTTTCCCTACAATTATTTTTCTACTAAATTTTTTTATAAATGCATATAGGTCTGCAGTCTGATCATTACAATTGGTTTATTGCATTGCACACCTTAAACAAAAGAGGCCAATCCTTGTATTCAAGCTTTACAACTGCATCAGAAGGTTCGATCTCACATTTCATCGCCACTTGCATCTCCCCAAGCGACTTCTTCTTGCTTTTCTTTTTGCTTTGATCTGCAAAACAGAAACAAAAGTTAACCTATAGAATTTTTGTAATGTTCACTCCGCGAGCCAAGTAATATTTTGTCCGGTGTCTATGTATTTACGTGGAAAAGTGATTTTATCATAATGTAAATGCAATTAGCAGGCATAACACGTTGTACTTAAAGTAGTATCATTAATCGGGACTCCAAATCAGCATGGAAGCACGTGTTTACCGCTATGATTTCAGGCAACACTTGTATCAAAAAGAGAAGATCTTTTAGTTAAAAATCGTTTTCAGTTAAGCTAATGAGCACAACGTGGCATGTGTTACATTAAATAACGTAATAAACATATTAATTGAACAACAATTACCACTTTCTGCCATTATTAAGCGAGTAGAACCAACACGTGTACTCGAAGTAAACCAGTAAACCGACGGGGCACTAAACACGCGGGAGCGTCTGCGTCCTGCGATTTAACGTCATGAACTTTGCGCAATATAGATTCACTACAGTAAAGAAATATTTCAATATATTATAAAAATATCAGAAACATTGTTGGTTACTTTTAAATGCTATACAATGTTGCAAGATGCTCGAAGAAAATGACTAAATATGCGAAGTACAATGCAATGTAAATCTTGAGAATGCAATTGTAAATCTGCTCATGAGAATACACGTGGTTGTAGCCCATCTTGAATATTTGTTATGCAGGGGCTGGTTTTAAATTCAACTTGATTCAACTGCAATTTCCCTCCAACTCCCAGGAGAGACATTTCGTTTAGCGATGCAATTTTATAAAGACTTAGAATGAAAAGTGACACAACTAGTGCAGTTATTTAGAAGATATGATAGACAATTGTATAATGAATGTTCGCAAGTGTTCAATTGCAACATGTACTCTCTGGCTGCCAAACGATGCATCGTAGTGCATTTAGCATCGTGAACAGCACGCTTGCGTCCAGTAATATTAATGTGAATTAAACACGATAAGTATAACAAATATTTCCATGTCGAAAATCACGGCAAAATGTTTGTGGAAAGCTTAGAAAGAGGATTCTATCGATTGTTGAGAGACGACGTGAGTAACATTTTCAACATCGGTGTTCTTCGTTTATTTATATAGGTTAAATACTCAAGCTATTTATTGTTATTCTTTTATTGTGAGCCACAATATAACTGTTCCGAAATCTCAACTTTTTTGTTAACATTGTTAATTGTTAATTGTATTCAAATTTTATGCTTCATCGATGAATAACAAACGTACACTTGTTCTATTGTTTATGTTCGATATTACGATTACATTCCATGCGAGACATTACAGCACTAATATTTATTGTTAACTTCCTCAAAAAATGTAAGATTAGGATTTATATATTATTTATATAAATAGTTCATTATTATTTGTAAACCAACCATGGTTTACGGCATCGATAAATAAGTAAATAAATACACTACCATATACTATATAAACCAAATATGGTTAAATAAATAAATATCACTATTACATTTGATAATAATACAATTGAATAAAGTGGCTTTAATATGTTTATTGTAGAGATGTTTGTTACTGGTTAACTTCGATGTTGATGCCATTTGTGCCTGTAGAATATTGCAACAACTTTTTAAAAATGATAACATGATATATACTCTTGTGCCTGTCCAAGGGATTCAGGACATGATTCATGCGTTCGAGGAGAATTGTGAGGAGGTAACGAAAATATGATAATATAAAGAAAAATATATTTCTCTGTAATAGAATTAATGATTATCTATTATTTCTCTAGATAAAAAATGTTATTTTGATAAATTGCGGTGGCACGTTAGACTTAGTGGAACTGCTACAACCAGCAGAATCTGTGATATTTTATATTCTTGATAGCCATAGGCCTTATGATTTATGTAATGTTTATTCAGAAGAGCAAGTTCGTATACTTGGCAAACCTGATGAGGACGACGATATTCCAGAATACAATGATATCTTCCGTGACGATTCTGTAAGTCTCTTTCTTTTGATTCAGTATAGTATACACCGATCTACCAATAAAAAATATATTATATGTAAATTATATTTAGTCTGACGAAGAGGAAGATGAAGGTGCAGATGGTGAAGACTCCAGATTGAAGAGACGAAGATTGAACGAAGAAGATATTATTAAAAAAGCAGAACGAAGAAAATGGACTGAAAATAGAGCAACTATTCTGTTCAATTATACACAGTACAGTTATTACGGCAGATCGGTATGTCGTAATTCTTGAAAATTTCGGGATTTCCAAGGAAATTTGGGTCTGAAAATTTTCGAGAATCCGTCTTAATCCCAAATTAAATTCTCGTCTCGCTTGTAATATGCTTCTTGTGGTTTCAGAGTGCAATGACTGTTTTTGAAATGGCGTGGAACATGTCGAAAGACAATTTGGATATGGTATGGTGGGCCATAGTTGGTTCTACAGAACAGGCCATTCTTGGCAAGGTAGAAACAAGAACAACTGTTCTGGAAGAGGGATTTCTTCATTCTCACGTGTCCAGATTAACTCACAAGCAAGGAGGTGAAATTGAGAGGCAGCAACAGCAACAGCAGCAGCAGCAACAACACAGTAGAATCCGGATTACTTATGATAAAGAGTATCCTTTGCCACAATTATTTTGAATTACACTGTTAACAAAGATCCATCAGAAACGTTTATTCAACGTTACATATTTAAACGTGTGTTGAACAAGTTTCTCTTCTCTATTTTGCTCCTTATACACGAACATAGTCTTTCGCTAGCGTTGTATCGACATTGGACTGTGGAAGCTAGCCTGAGACATTCAGTACCAACTGCTGTATCGCTAAGATTGTGGTCAGTTAGGGGAGAGCAAAGATTGAAGGAACTTTTAGCGGAAATGGGTTTGCCTTTAGCACAGTCAAAGCAACGGTTCTCTGCAATGGATCTGGCACTTAGACAAGAGTTCAGACAGATGGTTGAAAAGTTAGCTGGGAAATACAAAGTAGACACTATCGTCGGGACTAGTTTTACTCTTCAATACGGCTACAGGTTCAAGTACTGTGCCTCAGACATAGTTTATGCTATGCTCGCATTAATGGAATCCTCTGTAAGCTGAAAGTTCTTGCATATTATTAGTTGACTGTGGATTTTATGCATTTATTTATTTATTAGCCAGTAGAAACACATTTTTATTTGACTCCAGTACCTGTAATTAACGAAGAACATTTTTATTTTGCATAAATAACCGCAGTCTAATTATTACCATTGAATTTCGAAAGTTACTCAGGTGAACGTTTCGATTTTACAGTCGAAAGAGAAGTTACCGCAGCGCTGCTTTCTAGACGCTTTGGATTGTTTGTCGCGCACGAAAAAAGAGAATCTAGAAGCTGGAATAGACAAAGCGAAACTTATGCTCAGCAGTATCTTTAAAACTGCCCAAGGTATTTTGCAGATGAAGCAAATCAGAAGCGCCGGCTCGTTTCTTTATGTAATTATACCTGAGGGAAGCATCGATAATCAGGTGTTCTCGCATCCACATTCATTGCTGATGTTAGCTCAGTTTACTCTAAAGGCTTATGTCGATTCCTCAAAGATTAGAAGAGCACCGGAATGGCCACTTGTTGTCTCTTCGGTATGCAATGCAGAGGCTGGCACATGCATGATGGTTGGTATACCACCGGTGTGCGAAGATCAACCAAGAAGGTAGATGTTTATTGAATCATGAGTCGTAAATATATTTCATTTAATTACAATAATGTTGATTTGCTACAGTCTATTCGGAAGAGCTTTCGAACAAGCAGCTAAAAATACAAATTGTTATATAGAAGCAGACTACTTTGATACTACATGTAAGTATTGTTCGTAAGTATTCTTCTTTTAATATGTCCTCAATTAACAAAGAAACTGTTCTTTGTCTGTTTCAGTGATAAGACTGAAAATCGAAGAAAGACCAAAATTCATGGACGCTCTGGCAGCTCTTCTGGCGTAAAGTTATTTTTAATGATTCAATTGACGTGTGAAAATAAGAATTCTCCGGTTATTATTTATTTTGTAGATAAACTAGAATATATAGCGAGACGGCGATGTCGTTTAAAGAAATACGGCGACGGGATTGCTTCAATATATGCTTTATTTTTCGTGACATGCTGAAACTCATTGATAAAAAAACTCGACTTAGTAATATTCGTTTTAACTCTAATGACACGTAGCTTTAATTCATGCTTGTAGATATGTGTATAAAGTACAGTTACTGCAACGTATAGTATAGCACTTTGCGTACAGAAAACGGTTAGTCAAGGTATGCCGATTGAAATGAATGTTGAATGAAGAGAAGAAGGGTGAGAAGCAAATCCGAATGAATTATACTAATGGCGAAATGATTCGGTTATATCGGTAAACACGTATCATGTAAAATTGACGATAGACATAATTTTTATATAAAAATAACTGAACGTACAAAATAAAACGAAAAAGTTCACGAATAAAGCTGTTCAATTTTTCGTATCTGTTTATTCTTCACTTTGCAAAAGTTATGTTAATCTTTGAGACACGAGATTTTACGGAATCGATGACTATTTGCCTGTAGAGGGAACAGGATGGATGAGCATATTTTTCAGTATCTCGTGATACGTCCGACGTGTTCATTTTGGCGATCATTAAATAATACATTATTATTATTATATATATTAAACATATCCGTGCGCGTGTACACTTGAAAATACAATCCGCTCAATTTTTATTGACTATGTAATATATATATATGTATAATACATGTCTTTTGGTTACGTCCACAAGGGGTGTACGAATACAGGGCGCAGCTCTGCGCGGGATATCCTTTCTACTCAAAGGAGCAATGGTATCACAGAGATAGGATTGAGAAGAGAGGACTTGGGGTTTTTCTTTATTCGGTGGTTGTATAATGACCACTTTGAAAACCTAACTGCTCCTTCCTTCACGCATGGTCTTCAATAGAATTTGTATAAAACTTATTCGCCGGTTTACACGAATTCAAGTAGAAACGTGGTCGGTTTTCTCAGTTTTGTGGACCGTGGTGATTTTGTTTATAGGCAGTTTGTCGTTACGAAACCCTTCTACGAATTGTTGTACAGAATCCACAGTTATCTCGGCGCCGTCCTCCATCACCACGTAAACTCCTCGAGGTATGTCGATCGCTGTTAGAAGAGGCACAGCATCGTCTAATCCCACGAATTCACGGAGGATGTCCGACGTTTCACCCTTTAATGAAAACAGTTCTGTGTCACTTCGATAATTGGCTAAAGATTCCAGAAAAAACCAGCTTCCAAAGTCACACTAAAAATTGCTGTACCATTCTTCAAAATATTGTTGACATTATTAAATATGTTGGTATCTAATTCATTATTAAACATTTAAGTACTGTATGAAGTATCATATCAATTCCATATTCATAAAATGAAAAAAATCATATAGAATGGAATTTTTCCAGGCCGAAAGAAATATTTAATTTTCAAGTTAAAATAACTCCGGGTGCAAAGGGTTAATTTTCAGATGCAGAATATTCTAACTTTCGTATTTATAGATTCGCAAAGAATTAACTCGAACCCCGATATACATATAATTCACATGTAATATGTATTAAGGAAACTTCTGTACTTTTCATTATTTTTTATGGAACTTTTACTAATTCATTTGTGGGATATTTCTAGTTAAAATTGTGCTAAAGAATCACAGGATCTAAGAAAGGGTTTTTCTAAGGTCAAGACTTTACTGTACACAATTCATAATTGTTTGAATTTCTTCTTTAGAACGGTACTTACATCTAACGCTATATAAAATTGCAAAATATCATCTGGATCATCATAATTTGGATCATAATCAGGTCTGTCGTTCCTGTACGTTTGTGCAGCAGGCAACAGCACGCCCTCCGCGAATTGTATCTCGCAGTCGTCACCTTCTGTGAAAATATCACCGTTTGTTAATATCATCGCTATCAAGGTAAAAAGAAAACAGTTCAAAGTACAAATGTTTCGGATGAACTTACCTACAAAAAGTATGATAGCCGGCGCATCGTGTAACGAAGTAGCATACTTTTCTGTTAAGATATTTACCAAACGACTGGTCCACGGAAAGTTCTGCGTAACAACAAAATTATAATTATATTTTCGCTCTAACGTTTCAAGTTCTTTATAAATTGAAAATTCATTAGTTTTCTAGGAACAAGCTGCGGTAATGGTTAAAATAAGAAATGCAAAATGAAGAGTGTCACTTGAAACTACTCGAGAAGGATTACGTAATTGGAAACTTTTAAGTATAAATTCTTAGGATATTGAAAGTTTTTTATCTACCAGTCCTTCGGGATCTTCAATCAATTCCGCCCGACCATCTAAAGTTATAATATTATCCCGGGGATCGAGTATCACTAAAGTTGGTATTGCTTGTACGTCAAGGGCTCTCGCTAATTTTCGTCGTCTCTCCTCCTGACTAAAAGGTATCCTCAACCAAGGCATCGATTCAATATAAACGTTATAAGATTCTTCACTCCTGGAAACAGAAATTACGAATCGATTCATTACGTCGTACAAATCCGCTCGTTCAGAATCCTCAATAATGTAGAAAATAAAGCTATCCATTAAATACGAACTCAATGGAAATGGTCGATTGGATTGATAGAACAACTTTCTGCATTTTAAAAACGACTGTGGTCCTTTTATTCGACATCAGATTGAATTGTAATTTGTAACAAATTATAAAAATTATCTTACCTATCCGAACTTACGAAGATCACCTCGAAATCATGGCCCCTCTCCCGAATTCGCTGATACGTGTCCACGAGTTGCGGAGTAAATGCTTTGCAAGGTGGACACTAGCATAAAAACGAAAATATATAAAAATGCATATGTTATCTCTACTGCGATATAATTGAAATAAAAAAAATGTTCTTAGGAGTCTATACAAAACTACTTCATCATCCATAAAACTAAAAATTTCTACCTTCTGTTCATTGGCTTGTCCAATCAATATTTTAAATTATATTTTCCATGTAGAACACACAATTGAGAGCTAAATCATAAGTCGTAGGGTTGAAGAAGGAAATTGGTACTTTCCATATGATAACACTTTATCTGTCCGTAGTTTATTAACAAGATCTTTAACGACTGAAGCTTAATAATGTTTATTCTAAGTAATAATTTCAGAAGAAGTTGTTACGATATATCAGTTCTAAATATTTGTTGTGTTATTAATAAAATTGCAGAAGGTGTTGATGATACGTTTGTTACAGAAGTAAGAAAATTGGACGTTTCTCTTAGTTGGCACTTTCCTAGCGTTCGTTCCTCAACGATTCATTAAAAAGGGAAATCTGTATACCCAGTGTGCGCTAAAGTAGACACCCTTGAAGCAATGGCGCAGCTCCTCGTGCAGCATAGGCTCGTTGGAGTCGCGAGCTCCGCATGGTAATAAAGGGCCATCCTCGAGGGCTGCCTTCGGATGCGGTGGTTTCCAAGGGAATTCAGTACCGGTTGGATCGCCGATGGTTCGTTCGACACCACCTCGGGTCACTACCGAGCCATTTGTACCATCCAATAAAATTAGAGTCGGTACACCAGCTTTTATCCGGTACCTCCGAGTCAACCTTGTCTGGAAAAATCGAAAGGAGAAAAGCAAATGATAGTTGATCGTCTGCGAGAGCATTTCAAACATCGATCCTTGAGGATCCTTCATCGATATTCATCAGCCAAGTGCTTCGCTTTTAATCGATCGGATGTGACTTTTATCAAACAGCTGCGGATTTCGAGAGCAAGAACGTCGAGACTATGAGACACGCTGCAAAAATGAATAATAAAACTCGAATGAAATTGTTAGATTACTAGCTGCCCCGACAGACGTTGTCCTGTCCAAGTTTCAATAAATTTGTTTGTGATCGTTTTGTGAATTTGTGAAAAGCTATTGGTAATGTGTAAACGAAGTATAAATGAGAAAGAAACGTATTTTTGAGTGATCGTTGTATCTATTAACAATTATGGCCATGGATATTCAATTTAAGAAGGACTACATTTTGAAGATGATGTTTTTCCGACTTTCCTTTGTAATTAAACTTATTTATATCGATCGTAATATTGTTAATAAAAAATCGTTGAATGCTATCGGCGCTACGGTTCGATCGTTAAATAGACAAAAAATAATAAATTAACTAAGCAATTTTGCTAATTTTATATAATCGACGTTTCGGTCATAATTTGGACCATTTTCAAGATTAATAAATTGCGTCTGTAAGAAAAATAAAACATCTTTAACTTGATAAAATATAATTTTCAAAAGTTGTAACTATTAAATTTAAATATGAAAGAGAACAAATTTTTCCAACAATTTTTCAACTTACTTGCTTAGGTGTGATTTAGTTTGAAATTATGAAAATCATGAGACTCGTGAATCACTTGTGTTCGGCATGTCAGGTTTCACTATACTGATCGTTTTCCTTTGTAATTATCTCGAATTTTTTGTCCTGTAAACTGTTCCAGGACCATAACGAACAAAACAAAAAACGAATAACGCATATCCATTGTTGGAATCGTGAGTTATGCTCATGAATTCATACAAAAATCCTATAGAAGAAAAGCACTTTCATTTTTCCCCGAATTTTTCAATTTTCCGGGCCACTTTTCCAATTTTTCTTTCCCTACAAACCTTATTCGGACTATTACAAACATTTTCTTTAAAAAATTAGTCAAATCGGTCCAGCCGTTCTCACGTGATGTGACCAACGAACAGCATTTCATTTCTATTCTATAGAAAGAATATCAGATGATTGCATAAGTTTGTGCTCGATTTGAAAATGGTTAAATTTTAAACAATACAGCTTTGTTAATCAATTGTATAGTCACCGTTCTATCCTAATAATTATAGAATACATCATTTCGTTTTACACTCAGCCGTGCAGTGAAGTTTCCTACATCAATGAAAATCGACCACGAAGTTACGCAATCATATTTAATATCATTGACACACTGAGCTGTTATTTCATGATCGGAGTTTCTGTTTTAGGATCCATTAAAAAAATCCTCAGCCGACTTGCAAAAATTATGAATCATCATCGCCGGTAGATCAGGAATTCGTTCAGCTCCGAAACGGAATAAAAAGCTCATTGAAGTTCGCAACAATGCAGCCCTTCGTAAGCGCAGAAATCGAATTACCAGGGTAGCGAGAAAGGGTAGCAATTTGCCGGACAATTCGGTAGGATCGATCGGGGGCAACGTCGATTTCTCGGAAGCTCGTTTTCTCGTAACCGTTCGTAAAGGCGAGAGGAACGAGGAGAACGATGGATTAAAAAGAAGAAGAGAAGCGAGGAATCGAAATCCATCGATGGCGCAGGATGCGTGAGTAGAATACGCGTTCGCTGAGCGAGTATCCGTCGCGGGGCCTAAGTAATTCGAGGCACGTAACGTGCCTGTGTTTCTTCCGTTATCGTTCCGCCCCCGCTCGGATACGAAATTCAACCACGGCAAAAAAAGGGCGCAACGAGTGTCTGCGGGGGAGAGAGTAATGTCTGCTGACAATGAGTGCTATCCCACTCTCTCCCCTCCTCTCCCCTGGCCGGCAGCATGATTACAGGCGGTGGAAGAGGCCGAAAGAAAAGGAAGAAGGGTTTTCGAGAGCGTGATACTAGAAACTGGCAGAAAGCTTTCCACCGCGCCGCTGTGGAGAAGATAAGGACAAGGGACACGCAAAGAGAGAAAAAGAGAAAGAGAGAGAGAGAGAGAGACGTGAAAATACAGGATCCAAAGGGAGTGTGCGATGGTGGCTAAGTAAGGCTGGGATTTCTGTGTCTTCCTAGATAAGCAATCAACCCTTTCGACGCGCGTGTCTGAACGGTGTATTACACTGAAAGTTTTTAGCGGACCACCGCACCGAGGAGACGGGTTTTCTACTTGTACTTCTCCCGTAAAACGATCGGGAATGGAAGAGTCTGCCGATAATAAGTACCGTCTCGTCTCGCGTCTCTTCTAGCAGGCTGCACGAGCACAGTAGTATCAACCATGGAAACAGACACGATAGGGGAAAAATGCGGGAAGCTTCTCTGTTCCGACTACGATAAAGGAGAACGACTCCTCTCTCTCTGTCCCGGTTCTTTCGTTTTACTTCTCTCTTCCTTCTTGCTCTTCGAGATTTCACTTGGAGGGTTGCTTTGCCGCGTTTTTTCTTACAATCTCCCCAAGATGAAGTCGGTTGTCCGGCACCGTTAGCCACCGGTTCTTATACTCTTTCGTTTCAAGAAATTTCAAACTGCTCTTTGTGACGGGAATATCATCCCCTAGGGATTCGTCTAATGTTCGATGCGCACGCTGGCTAGACTGAAACACATTCTCCGGTTGCGATGGGCGAGTAAAATGAATTTGCCGTTTGTTTCTATGAAAGTCAGGGTATGTCTTTTGGAAATTAACCCGTAACCACTGTTGATGGGGTAATTTGACCATATATGTAACTATGTAACTAAAATAGGGTTACAGTGGTTACGGGTTAATTTATTATTATATTAGAGATGGAGTTACACCATGGTTCTCGGGTAGAAGTTTATCACGAGAATTTATTGTAACATTTAATCGTTGTAGAGCAAATCATTATCATCTTGCAGCATCTCTTTCACGACTACATATAATAGATGATTCCAAATGTAACTGCGGCAACGAGGTTCAAGATCTTAACCATATTATTTGGCAATGTACCTTGTTGGAATCTCAAAGAGTTGATCTCATGAAAAAATTAAAGAAGCTTAATTTGTTTCCACCTTTAAATATCAGATCGTTGCTTTGTGAACCGAATATTGAGGCATGTTATTTTCTTTTCAAGTTTTTCAAGCAATGCAATTTAAAGATTTAAAGTTATATACTTAATATGTTATACACTTAATGCCAACAACCGTAGTCCCGTTGAAAGCACCGGTTCTCGTTAGATCACCGAAGTGAAACAATGTGGAACGTGAACGGCACTAGGATGGGTGACCGTCTGGTAAAAAACCGGAAAGTGACCCGCCCGGGGTGTTTTTCACGTATTATTGGCAAAAAGGTGGTTCGGAATCCACCATAAACAGTAGGTCCCGCTGAAAGGCGATGGTGAGAGCGGAAAGAGCAAGAGGATTGGTAAATAAATTTGAAACCCTGACGGGACCAAATATCATGTTACATGTTATACACTTAATGTGTTCTACTGTACCTAAATTACTAATGTTCAAATCTAAGATGTATATTACTAATGTATAGCTTTATAACCCCCTATGGGGAGTTCTAATTAACCTTTCAATAATAAAAAAAAAATTTACACGTAAATCAGGAATTTGCTGTACCTTCTGATGAGTTTATTTAACGAACATTGAAACGTGTATAGATATTTAATTCTCGATCGTAAATGTTTTCAATAACAAAGATTTTTAATTTGTTCTCAGCGCCATGGTTCGATCATTGAAACGTGTCTTTTGACTGCGACAAGACAAGTCATTCGCAGACAAAGATTAGGTGTAAAAAATAATTTGACGTGTTTGAAAAATTAATTTTCGATTTACGTGCACGATAATCAGAAATTCGCTGTAGCATTCGAGAATGTTGCACTTAGAATTGCTACTACTCGCTGTACAAAGAGTATCGAAACGAATTCGGTATTTTTTGTCACTTCGTGTGCCATTCGCTACAAACTAAAAAAAAAAAAAATATGCGGTAGGAATCCCAAAAGAGTTTAGTTCATTATGCGTGTCGACAAAATAATGTTGAAGTAACCGGGACAGATGATAATTCAATGGAGCAAGGTTCAACGAACAACCAGCGTGAAACATAAAACGAACGATAAGTCGTACGATGACATACAAATATTACAAATCATATCTGCGACATTTTCCAGCATTTTCATAGCTTCTGTAAAACAGTGTCCAACGGTAACAAAATAATTCTAAAGAAAAAGAGGATTTCGAAAATACAAAAGGAACACGCTTCAACAGAATTGTTAAAGTGGCTCGACACGAAACGCGGGAGAAGAATTACTTCGAGAGTGAATCTGCGACGTCGTCGCGCCGTCCTAGTAAACAAGCAAAGAATTATCTTCGTCGACGATAAATTCCGGCCGATCGATAATAATTACGAGCTTGTGCGAGACGACGCTCGATTAGACTTAAATTAATTTTTCCCCAGTCGCTGAGCGAGCGATTATCGATTTTCGCAGGCGGCACCCGGGAAATACATCGTCGCGCTTACGAGAAAATGATCGGGACACTGAATACCCATAGAATTCATAATTACTGCGGTAGAGATCGAACAAAGGAGATTGAAACAACGGCCGTATTGTAGAATGCTTTCCTATCGAAATGTAAAGCCGTGTCCCTCCCCGACTG
Organism: Lasioglossum morio; assembly: GCA_916610235.2. NCBI lineage: Eukaryota > Metazoa > Arthropoda > Insecta > Hymenoptera > Halictidae > Lasioglossum > Lasioglossum morio. Next base: position 5,368,900 of record OU744323.1, read on the forward strand.
GCGAAGATTTCTCGTTCGAGATTCGTTCGAGTGGTTCGAGGTAAAAATGATGGAATTACTGCGAATGCTTCGAGTAGCTGTCGGGCACACAGAAAACTTGTCACGAGCTAAGACACTGAACAATCCTCGATAGACTATTAAATTATAATAACGACACTAAGGACGTGGATAATTTAAAAATACTGTAACGGCATTTCTCTCAACAACGTGGGTTAAGAAATATGCTGGTAAAAGATCACTTTAATGGCACGGTAACATTTTGGTTTTAATGTCATACACTTAAAAATATGTGGTCACATTAAACGGAAAAGTTAAAGGTTGATTATTGCTGAAGAGATGAATCTCCGTTATAAAAACTTGTGTGATAAAATAACCAATGCGTGTGCATCGTTGAAAGTAACTCGTAAGGTAAATTATTATAAAATTTTCATTGCAGTACAAATTCCTAAAGAAACGGTTTTATGTTCCCTAACGACTGTAGCAAAGAAGAAGAATTCGGTCGACCCAAAATGCGACGTTTAAACGGTTTCACAATTAGCAGAACGTCGCCTTTGATCCGATTTAATTCGCGAAAAAAATGGTCGGAGCAACAATCGGCTGAAGAGTGCGCAAGGTTTAAAGAGTACTGTGCCATTATTTGCTTCGTTAAAAGTTTCATTCAACGTCGGTCGGCAAGACACACAAAACTCGCTCGTCAGCCGGGCTGTTAATAAGCCTAATGAGTATATTCACGGTCTAATAGAGGACTGTCTCATTTGGTGCTCGTCGGAACAGAAACGGAGATAACAATTAGCCGGTGGAGCGAATCGAGTGGGCGTCGTAACACCCTAGAGTATACAGAGGCGACAGGCACAAGCGCCTATCGGGTACCCATCAAATCCTCCATCAACCGGCAGAGGAACGTGATATTGCCGAACTTTTGGCTCCAAAGCCTTTCACGAGCCTCTGTCATTAACCCCCGACAGCTCGACATCGTTTACACGGCACTCGGAAACCTAAGAATATTCTACAACCACGTGGTGAATTAAATTAAAAACGTAATTGTATGTCTTTCAATTAGAATACTTAATTATCAATACTTTACAATTAGAGTAAACGCAGCCATACAATGTGTATTTTCTTTTTCATATTGAACGTTTTGGAGATTGCGAGAGATATCAGAAGGCAGGTGTGACGAAAACGAAAATTCCAGTTTCCATTTCTGTAGGTATCGCGCGTTTTATACGTTTCGATGCATAAAATCATGCTGAGAATTTACGATCCCCTAAAACCCCCTCTTGGAAAATGCTCAATAAAGTTTCATTGGATTTTCAGCAATTTTGGAATGGAAGTGTTAATAAAATAAAAGGTTATGGCGATTTCGACGCGTTTCCATGCATAAAATCATCCTCAACATTTACGATCTTCTAAAATCTGCAAAACGTACAATGTTATAATTCACGTAATTATCTGAGAACGATCTTTCCAATCTCGAGAACGTAAGTGGCAATAGATAATCTTTTTAAGTGGTCTGAGACCAGACAGGAATATTTTATCCCTGTACTTGCAGACAATCTTAAATCTCGAGAATACAATTCTGTGGTACAGTGGATGATTTACAAAAATTGGCTACCGATCCTGAACGGTTGCCAAGTCTGCGGCGGAATAAGATTTCTATTGATGTAAATATCTTGTTGGCTTTTTCTCCGATTGTACGGGGTCTGTGCATAATGCATTCAACGTCAATGGCAACGTTGGCATGATTTTTCCACAGGGGACAAGACCCATGCACGAAAGTTCCGACCGTACGGCATCTGGCCGTGAAAATCCACCCTTTTCCGATCAATCAAATATTTATCCGAGTGAAGACTCGAAGCACGCATTGAAATAATATTTGTTCCGTTCCTTGGATTCTTCTTCACATTCTCAGAAATGGAAAAGTCAAGGGAAACTGTTGAACTGAAAATTCACCTTCGCAGACAATCAATTTATTTCAAAGAAGAGCATAAACATGTGCTCGAATCATATTTGCTCTAGATGTCGAATGTATTTTACTATTTCTAAATGTTTTTTTTTACATATTTTGTGATATTTTGCAAATGGTGTAGTAGTAACAACTGATCGAACCTGAGCGCCGAAATCATGAAAAAACTATTTCTAAAATCTGTAAGAATTGCGAAAACTGTTGAACCTCCAAAAATCCATGTCTTATCAATAAATCACTGAAGTATCATTCTCTTCGATCTTGGATAGTGCTATCTTCAAACGGGGGAAGGTGTGACAAACCTTCGAAAAAACCGCCCTTATCGACTAATCAATTTACTTCAACACCTAAAGCGATCGCTGTCGCAACCCTCTACATCTTGGACACACCCCCAGAAAAGGGAGAATCGCGAGAAAACAGTTCAACCTTTCGACACAAGATAAATTTACCAATTCTCAAACCAAAAGAAAAATATATCAAACACAATTCATAGTCCAAAAACCCATTCCAAAAGACAACTCAACCCTCGAGCCACCTGCACCTCGAACATCTGAAAAACAGAATCATTTGGAATGCAGGTGAACGGATCCGACAAGCCAGACAAAGTTGCCAAAGCCAAGCATCGTTGCCCGTGCAAACTCTTTCGGCTCTGAACTTAACCGAAACTACTCTCGTCGGTCCTGGCCAGAGAGAACCCTTAAGACCCAATTCCGCGTGCTCCTGAAATTTCGACGAGGTAGAGAGTTTGCGAAAAAAAGAAAAACGAAAAGGAGGAGTTATAAAACGACGTAGATAGCGGAGAGCGACTTCCAGCGAATAATCCGCGAAATACGGAAAATTCGAAACCGATGCGCGACTCCTGTAGACACAAAGGAAATCAGGAAAATGATCTCCTTCCTCTCTACCTATTTTCTCGGTCTCTATTTCTCGATTTCGCCATTCTCTTCGTCGCTGATTCTCCTCGTGGCAGCGAATTAAAAAAACAGGAAGAGGAGGATCTGTAAAACGAGCGACATTCGGCGAATAACCCTGGCGGGTGTTTGACCCGTGAAGGTTCCAATTTCAGGTTGCTATCCGGCGGAATACAGAAAATTCTAAACTGATGCGCGACTTCGGTGGACACAAAGGGGGTTGAACGCGCGTCGGAATAAGGAAGGGTCTGCTCTCCTCTTGTTGCGTCTCTGTTTTCTCGATGCGGCTTCTCTCCGTCGCTCCCGTTCTCCTCGAGGCACCGAATGTGCGACGTCGTACGTTATCGCGACCCTCCACGGGGAGGCATTACCTCGTCCCTTTCGTATATTTCCTACGGCGCTTTCTCTCGTTCGTTCCTGCGGGGCCCGCGCGTATATACGTTCGTTTGCCGTCTCCGTCTCGAGCGGTCGATAACGCGTAACGTCCTCCCTTGGCGTTGCTGCTGCCGCTCGCTCGACGGTGCTATCGTTATTTCCCCCGGTGGTCTGTATGTCCCCTACCACCATCACCACCACCACCACCACCACCACCACCACCATCACTACCACCATCGCTGGGTACCCAACCACCCCCATCGCACTCCTGCTTGCTCGTTCCCCCGTGTCGTCCTTGCTTACTCTCGTCGATTCTCTCTACCACCCCTCGATCCCTCCTCTCTCTCTCTCTCCCTCGACTCTATCTGCCCTCGCGGACCCTTACACACCGGCAACTTCTCTGTATCAGGGGAAAAAAAAGGAACGCTAGTGTAATATCACTATTTTTTGATCCTATCCTGATCAACCCCTCCACAATAGCCTTGTCCCTAGCCACCCCCGATGGACATTCCTGGCAGCACAGACCTCGGTTTGTCTGCGACTCGAATACTCTGACCATGTTTATGCTAATTCCGGACTGAAGAGGTTTGTTTGCGGGATGTTCCATGAGAGAATTTTGTTAGACACTTTAGTGGTTTATGGAAATTGTCTGGTATTGAAGTAGATTGTCGGTCTTTTGTGCAGAATGTATGTACGAATTATTTTACAGTTGTAGTGTAATCAATGAATTTTATTGTTACCAATATTGTTTTAATAGAAAGCATATTAGCTTTGTTGCGTGGTTGTATGCTCTTCGATGACTGATCGATGAAAATATAAAATTTTATACTGGTTTAAAGGAAATTAGTAACACACATCTGTTTAATAGAAACTCTTCGGGATTTTCGTCACGAGTCTGACACGTTTCTTGAGACTTTCATTAATGTAGCACATTTTGTTCTTTCAACAGCATTACTCTAGAATCTTTTGAGCAACTATTTCCGAGGTGTGCACGAGGGTTAGTACCACACCTCGGAAGCTTAATCTTCATTATGTTTTGTGCACGAGTGGTGTACGCCTCGTTAGTTTCTCGCTACACATTCTTTCATATTGGATTTTACACAATTGTTACCTTCTTCACGCTTTACTAAACTAGTAGAAAATAAAATTTGCTTGTTATCGTCAGGAATAAAAGTGCTATTCGACAAAGAGCAATTCCTCTAGCAATTAGATTTTAACCCTTAGCACTCGGCTGTCCCCTCTGAGGCACCACTAAAAATTGCTGTACCATTCTTCAAAATATTGTTTACATTATTAAATATATCGGTATTTAATCAATTACTAAACATTTAGGTACTGTATAAGGTAATGTACCAATTTCATATTCATAAAATTGCAAAAATCATAAGCTATGGAAATATTCTAGATCGGAAGAAATGTTTAATTTTCCAGTTAAAATAGCTCGGAGTGCAAAGGGTTAATGGTTTTTGAAACTCGAAGAGTCTAAACGAAACTAGAAGAATCTAGCTTGCTATAATGAACTCCTTGAGCGAGGAGAGAGGACGGAGGACATGCTCGCTCTGATCGATTATTATTAACATTCTAGTATTCAATAACTATTCGACTAGATGTAACGAAACGTCGTCAGACTTCAAGAATTGCTAAATTTAAGGGAATGACTAGCAAGGGTACATCGAGTAATTTAATAATGTCACCTCGACTTGAATTATCCGAACGTACGAAATTCACTTGACTAGATGAATTTAATATTTGATGAACTGTACGAGTATTATGGAAAAATGCATTTTTTTCAAGTTTCTCACTGTTTTAGGGCTTCGAGAAAGATTACACCGATATTTCGGATGTCGTTGCAGCGAGCTGCATTCGGAGTCGAATGACACGAGAAATTCGATCCTTTTCTGAACTTAACGGTATATCTATATATCATTTTTTTTAATGCACCTGTACACGCGCACCTGCAGAGTTTATACATATACTTTCCAGATACGATGATTTTTTTTTTATTCAATATACAATGAAGCTTTAATGAATTTCTTATTTCATTTGAAATCTAATGAAACTTTTCTCGTTTCTTAAAATTAACAACTAAAGTTAACAAACCTCTCGTATTCACACGTAAATCTAGATTAGCTTATGCATCAGCTAGGCATCAACTATGCGAGTAATCCAGCTGTTATCATTCTCATCAAGCAACGACGCAAGTCATCGAGACCATCGCTCTTACGGCGACAGATAAGAAAAGGTGCAGCACAACCTCCTGTATTCGAATTAATCGAGAGACGTGACCGTGCACTTTCGCGATACCGAGATTCACGTAAAAACTTACCAATTGCCATTAACAATCGTTTCTCCTTGCATTATAGTCGCGAATAAATTGCTAAATAAAAATTAACTGCAGTTTGTTGGCAAAAGGCTGGACTGATTCGACTAATTTAAAAAAAAAATGTTTATATTAGTCCGAATAAGGTTTTTAACACTAGAACTATCGAGCACTAAACGCAGTTGGCATACATTGCCTTCTAATAATGACAATATGGCATTTATTTAGATTTCGTACAGGCGATATTTAAATATGTACTTCAATAGAGAAGTTCACTAAAAAAATTTCTCAAAAAAACATATTTATACTTTTAATATTTCTAATCGACAAAAATTCGCATCAGTCATTTAAACTTATCCGGTAGTTCTAGTGTTAAGGAAAGAAAAATTCCACAAAACGATTGCAAACAAATTTATTGAAATTTGTACAGGACAACATCTGTCAGGTCAGCTAGTTGCTAAATGAAATATCATCCGAAAAGTATAAATCATTGCTTTCATAAATTTTTCTTATTAATTGACTTCAGATTTCACAGGTTTATGATAAAAATTAGTAGAAAGAAGAGAAGAGGAATTTATTTCCCATAAATCTGCAAGATGTACTTATTAATCATTCACGGTCAAACAAAATTGCCTCTAACGAGCGTAAATTTCAATTTATCCGGAGGTCCACAGTCTAATTATAAGCATGAAAAATCAATAGAGCCAGTCGGCCGGACATGGCGCCTCCATTAAGTATTTAGCGGCCATAAGGTACACAAATTTATGCGCGCGGCAGGTGCACACGTGTAGGTTGTTATCATTAAACTAATTTCGCGAGTGTACTCTGGAGCCGGAAGATTTTACGCTCGGCGTAGGATAATTCGAAAAGTGACGTCTTTCAGTCTCCATTTTCTACCAGACACGCTCCCGGCCGGTCTCTCCTGCAAGGGGAACCCCTTGCCACACCGGGTATGACATCGGGTAGAAGACAAGCAATGGAGGGGAAAGGGATGAGATCACTGTTGACTCGTTCGCGCGCGTTCAATCGCCTCCTTCGTGAACGACAGAGGTGCGCAACGTGCACCCGGACGAATATCAGAGCCTCCACGCTCTATGGGGTATTCCATAAATATTGACTACACGGATGATTCCCGAGATTATTTAAAGCTACTTTTTCCATCGCGAAGATGTTCTTCGCCACTTCGCTGAGAAGTTTCATAATGCCATAATTCTTCTTTCCGAATGCAGCCTGACGTTGAGAATTCACGAAATACAGGGTGAACCACGAATCCTGGCCAGTAGAGATTATTCTGTTAGTAGAAAATGTTTTTATCAAGTACAGCATGGGTTCGAGAGAACTTGCACGTGATTATAGCGTAAAAAATAATCAAAAAGCAATTTTTTGTATGGTATGGTTAGACCAAGTCAATTATACAACACTGAAGTTATATGAAAATAGTATATTCTTTTTAAATCATATGAAAAAGTCGCAAATGATATGAAAATATCCTTAGATTCGTCTAATGTGTGTTTAGTATTGTCTAGTCTAGTGTATTTGTAATTGTATAGTTTAGTCTAGTTACGATATTTACAGAATTCACATTGAAATCATCTAACAAACAGGCGTAAAAAAATTATAGATATATACATACATACTTGGAAAAAATTAAAGGTTATCTTGAAACAAAAAACGAGTTGACGTGAAAGCTCTCTTGTTTAAAAAATAATGTGAAATAGTTATTTCCAGAGCTGTAAACAATATTTTTAATAATGTTATAGATATTTTTAATGGTGCCTTTATCTCACAGAGTCACCACTCGAGTGCTAAGGGTTAAAATGTATTTAATATAGTATAGAGAGCAGCTACCGGTAATGGGATTGTCGAGTTTCGATCCCGAGTAGCCCCTCGAGGTTGCGCACCTCTGGAGTACACAGATACCGCGGTCTCCCGACGTCTCTCGTTCAAAAGAGAGAGAGACTGACGAGACCACTGTGTTTCCATTGGTCAACCCCAGTAGCGTCTTAAGCAGCCGCGCTTTCAATTGCACGCAAACGAATACACTCGGGTTTCTTATGGCTCGACATGAAAATACAACAGAGCACGGGGGAAATGGCGTCCTGAAACGGATCGATCTTATATAGGCTACGAATGACAACCGGGAGAGAGGTTCCAGAACCCGTTCTCGTCCCTGTTCACCCTAGAAAGACCAAGGTATGTAATCGCAAAATATTCCGTCTCTACCTGTACTGGACTTCCATCAAGTCTAAATTATTTACGTCTTTATTTTATTCTGAATTATTTACTGATTCCAAGAGTTCTATTAATCAAATATTTTCTACAATCATCTATCAACGTTTCACAAGCTGACGTACTCTTCTTTCGTAAAATCTGCCTCCAAGGATTCTTCATTAGAAGAATCCTTGAGTGGGGCCCTATAAGGACCCCAGAAACTATTTTTCTTTAATAACTTTCTAAGTAATTTTTTATAATTTTTCATATTTTATGTATTTTCTCATTTTTCATCGTCGAGTATTGTGAACGAGCTGTGGAGCAATAAATACATATAATAAACACATCTATTTTTTATTTTCAATGCTACAATTTTTTAATTTCGTTATTAGTTTTGCCAAAAAGTATACAGCATTTTAAGGGTTAAAAAACCATTAGAACCAACTCGCCCTCGATAACATAATCTACTCAATTTTTATTCGAGATTAATGTGTCAAATACTTTGAACCTTCCTTCTGGTATTTATTGAATTTATTTTTTGATAATTGTAGAGAGTGGTCGCTAATGACCTTGATGTTAATACTATTAACACGCTATCGGTGGATAAACCGTATTGAGAAGATTTTAATCAGTCTAAAAATGGTGCACGAATTTTTGCAATTGCAGAATACACATATACAAACAATATACTCGTTATTCCATTAACGTTTTTTTTTTAATTTGGAAATCTCATATGAGATTTATTGCAACATAATGCTTAGTACAGAGTATTACATAACAAAGTACAGAGTATACAGTATAGTATAACAAAAATATTATAAGCAATAGAAAAATCAAAAATACTTAAGCACGTAGGTTACCATTAACGTTTCGTTACTTATTAAGCTAGCCCTTCTTCAGACACACCACTTGCTTCCTCAACTACTCTACTTTCCCATCAGAAACGAAAATTTTTCCGATAAATTTCGCCCATCCGAGAACATCCCGAAAAGCTCCACGGTTAAAGAGACACGAGCAGAATTTTTTGAGAGTTAGCCGTTTACAGGATAAAGGGGCCTCGGCAGAAAGCGACGCAGCTCGCGAGGAGATAATTTGCAGGCGGACTTGTGTCGCGGGCGAGGAAAGTGCACAGACGGCAAACGGCGCAAACATTTAATTTTTCCCCGGTGTATCAACGGCACCGCTTCCACACGAGCATGGCGATGATACGTACACCGTTATAACGCGGGAATGTAGGAAGCCTTAAAAGCGCGTGGACGGTATCCATCGCTGGGGTGTTTCTCGCGCGAGTTTTCGACTCGTAGATACTGAAATACATTTATTCGGGCCGATTCCCGCGTGCGGGCTCTTTGCTTCTTTTCCTTTGACCGCGGCACAGGGGCCGAGTAGGTCGTGTGTAATCTACACGATATGTTAGCTAAAAAGCAGACTAGTGCGGGAGAGCAAGGAAACGCATACTCGGAAAGAGAGACAGGGAGAAAGAGAGAACATACGAAAGAAAGACGGGCAGAGGGTTGGAGTGATACATAGCGCCGCGTGCGCACGCGGGCCTCTCTCTCTCTCTCTCTCTGTCTCACTTCGTGTACGAGCTACCTCAAAGTCCATCTAGATTCCAACGTTTCTCCCATTCCTTTTTTCGTCTTCCCGTTTCAGTCGTTTTCGTGGGAAGAGGGACCTGTGCATTGCGCGGCCGATTCGCCTCCTCTCTTTTTCTCCATGTAGGTATATGTATACACTGGGCCAGCGTAAATATACTCGTTTCTTTCTTTTTCGCTTTTTCTCTATCTCTCTCTCTCTCTCTCTCTCTCTCTCTCTCTCTCTCTCTCTCTTTTTTTCATCCTTCCATCGCTACCTTCGCTTTCTTGATCTCGCCGGTCGAATGAGAAAGCTATTTGCGGAAGATATGGGTCGGCCACCCCGGAATGGAAAGGTTGCTGCTACTCGTTGCCTGTGACTCTCTTCTCTCTTTCTCTCTCTCTCTCTCTCTCTTTTTCACGGTGCTACCCCGACCGACCAGCAAAGGCGTGCACCTTTATGAAACGGTTTACGTCGTACAAACGATGAGCAGCGGCTCTATTACACCCCGGTTCTACCGACGGACGTCCTAGCGGAGGCTATGCCGCCGCTTTGTACCCCTAATCGGTCAGTTTTGTCCGGCAAACTGGACAGTCCCTAAAGAAGTCAGGCTACCGACGCGCTAACCTTAACCGACTCGAGCTTAACCGGTGCGCTATAGCTCTCCGTAATTTATTATTTAACCCTTCCTTCATGAAACCACTGCCCTACGATTTATTACCACGTTCTTATTTTTACGATTACATTGATTGGAATGACTTCAGCCCCGAAAATGTCGCAGAAGAGAAATTAAATATTTGCAGTTTTCATGTGCCTTTAAAATTTTAGTCCGTCTAAAAAGAAAGGCATAAAATAATTATTAGACTTTCCGACGACACTGTGGTACCGATCACAATTCCTTGCACCTGTGTTTCAAGTTCGATAATTGATCAGAATTCTCTTCGCTGCTTCTCAATATATTTCAGTCATAAGGAAAGGAACGTGTGAGATTAAACAAATCCGCTTCGTCAAGGATCAGACTTGACTAGATCAGGGGACGGCAATCTTTCTTTGGAAAGGGCCAGATCGTAAAATTTTTAACACTAGAACTACCGAGCACTAAACGCAGTTGACAAACATTGCCTTACAATAACGACAATATAACATTTATTTCGATTTCGTGCAAGTTTTATTTACATATGTACTCGAACAGAGAAGTTGACTAAAGAAATTTCTCGGAAAAACACATTTATACTTTAATTAATATTTCGAATCGAAAACAGTTCGCACCAGTCATTCTGATTTTTTTTTTTTATTATAGAAAATCTCATACGAGATTTATTTCAACATGATGAAGAATACAATACGAAAATTACAAAATGATGAAGACTATTATAGTCATTCTGATTTGTCCGATAGTTCTAGTGTTAAGCCTGGTGGGCCATAAAGCAACAAAAAACCAAGAGTTCCAAATATTTATTTAATAGAAAGTGATATTTTTACATAAATTTTTTATTTCACGTAATTTGATTGATAGTTAAATTTTTCTTTTAAAGAACAATATTAACCTCGCGGATCGGATTCAAAACAGGCGGCGGGCCGTAGTTTACCAACCCCTGAATTAGATGATAGACTATCAACACTATCGACGCTTTGACAAATACGGGTTTAAGGATGTTCCGGAGATATATAAAAACGCAATAAGATCTTTGAAAATTTGACAAGATATAATTCTTACTAAATTAATGCAATTACCAAAGTTTGGGTTCGATTCACTACACCGTATAATATTTATAGCAACTTAAAGTTTGCACATTTTAACACGTGTTCTTATAGAGAATTCATAAAATTTCACTTCAAATCCTATTTAAACCTTGAAAAACCGCAACTAGAAACTCCAGTGTTTTTTTTATATATAGTAAAAATTATATAATTAATTATGTTCAAAATTTATTACGATTCACTAAACAGTTGCAGAGCAAAAAATTATAAACTGTTACAAAACTTCAAATTTATCGTGTTGTCATCTGACTAGCACTTTAACGACCGCTCACACAACATGTGTGTGATAGCCGGAACAACCGTTTTATGTGTAAGACATGTAAAATATCATTACATGTAGGTGATTGCTTTAATAATTATCATACAAAGGAAAAATATTCAATAAAGTTCTTTATTAATAATAATTCAATAAAGTTCTTTAAAATTAATTCTTCAAAAATACTGCCGGCCCCTGGCGACGTGTTTGACTGCGTAGACGGGCGGTTGTTAAAGTGCTAGCATGAAAATATACTCATGAATGGCTTTCATTGCCAATATATTGATAGATTTCGAATTTCTTGTACTTTTGTCTCCCAGTGTACCTCGAGAACATCCTTAAAGTTGTCAGGGAATGCTTCGTTCAGAGTGTTTCGAATAAAAGATGCACAGGATCCGAATGAATTCAACGAGGTCGTATCCACGCCAACGAAAGAGACAGCTTAAATTGTCCAATGCATCTCTTGGATCCCCCATGGATATACATTATCCATGGTTCGTGTATCATCATTATTACCACGACTTTATTACCCACTCAAGCATGCAAACGCATTATGCAATTACACGTATACATTATACAATTAGTCTGATGGCGTAATGGACGAGACTCGGAGAACTGCTGCTGTTACATCTAACCCTGTGCATGTTTTACGAGTAGTCTTAGCAGTGCTAGAAGGTTCTTCAAAGTTTCAGTCTCCAGTTTTCTTAACACATTACTGACCGGTGATTATTGCATATTTTTGAAAAATGTATGGTACATGGGTAAATTTTCATTTAGCATTTAGTATGAATTAATTAAGTCACCCTCAATAACGTCGTCGAATAGTTTCATTTAAGATTGCAATGCCAAAGAAAATTTCTATGCTTTTTTTTGGTACAGCAGAATTATTGAAAATCCTATTAACCCTTTGCACTCGGAGCTATTTTCACTGGAAAATTAAACATTTCTTCCGATCTAGAATATTTCCATACCTTATGATTTTTATATCTAGATTTGATTTCTTGTCGGCGCACAAGTTCCATCATATGTTACAACAAACTATATTTTTATAATAAAATGCTTATGATTTTTGCAATTTTATGGATATGAAATTGGTACATTACCTTATATTTTCTTTTGTTTCGTTACAGACACAATGTTATTTTGTTAATCTCTTGAAAATGATCTGAATTTAGATCGAAACGTCGAGATAAAATGTTGTGATATTTTGCAAACAGTGTTTTAAAGTATTCAATTGATCGAACCAATGCGCCGATAACATTTAAAATTTTGCTTAAAGCTTATTACGATCGCTATACATATAACCATTACCTTATACAGTACCTAAATGTTTAGTAATTGATTAGATACCGATATATTTAATAATGTAAACAATATTCTGAAGAATGGTACAGCAATTTTTAGTGGTGCCTCAGAGGGGACAGCGGAGTGCAAAGGGTTAATAGGCTTCCGGTCGGTAAAGTGTTAATAATTCTTAGAAACCGCCTCAACAACACCATAGAAATTTTATCGGGCAGTCAGGTCGAACGTTGATCGCAAAGGTGCTTCGAGGCGGTAAAGATCCTGAAACTATGACCGGGCTGAAAACCCGAAGAACTGTACACATAAAGAAGTTTACGGTCCTCTTGAATATTTCACGTCGAGATAACGATTCGCGTTGATACAGCTGTTTCAACGTTTTCCTTCTAGCGGTTACCTTGGAAACAGCACCACCGGTTTCTCTCCGATTTCTTTGTTTACCCCGAGCGCGACGTAAGGAAAAATACGGGAGGAAGAAACGGGTAGGATACACAGAGAGCGAAAGGGAGAAAGTATTCCCGTCAGCCGCGACTGTTTCTTTCCGTTACAGGTTACACGTCTGAAACCCCACGCACACCGATGTTGCTCTTCTCATTGTTAAATGAATGGGACAGGGCACAAAGAACCTACGATTTCAAGGGGATGATTCCCAATGTGGATCGGGCAGGATAGGCGGAATAACGAGCAAGGAAGAATTCACGAGGCTACTTGACGCTAATTGCGCAGGACGCTTATCGTTGCATTTACTCTCGCGGGATCAGACTATCGAGTGTATGTATATGCATCACAAACACCAACAGCTCGAGTGGCCTTACTAATGATCGTGAACAAAAAAAAAAAAAAGAAACAAAAAGAAATGGAATAACGACCACCGATAGACTTCTACATTTATATCGGTTGGATTACGCGTACACCGATAAATACCAAGAGTATCCAGTCTTACAGAAAAGTTTCGAGGCGCCCCGGCAAAATCCGCCATCGCATTCAAATTCAACCCGCGAGACCGAACCGTCGATACACGCGCCTATACATCGTGGAAAAAAATTCTCTCTCTCTCTCTCTCCCTCGTCTTCTCGCCTTTTTTTTTTAGGTTGCTTCTTTTTATACGTTACTCGGTTGCGATGCCAGAATCTCGTTAATTCGCATGAGAAGTACAGGAGAGAGGCGAACGCGACGCGGACGCGCGAAGTGCCGTAATGGATCGCTAGAGTCACTTGAACTTTCGAGACAAGAGATATCGCTCGAAGTCATCGAGCTACGTTGCTTGATGAAAAGATCAATGTACGAAGCCGTCTCGCCTTACACCTTAATCGCTGGAAACGATGCTAACCGGTCGCCCCTCGGTCTTTTTAATCGCGAGAGGCTTTTCGAAATTCGAACTTTTTTTTTGTTTTTTTATTAAGCTATGAAACCCCACATGGGATTATTAGCAGCATGCACATGGCTGTGCATAATAACCTTACAAGCACATCTTATAAACTAGAATTGAACAATATAAGGTAAAGGCACCAGTAGTTGACCAGGTACCAGTAGTTGACCATTTTATAGAAAAACGTAAAAAATAAGGTTTTTATAAGCTGTGCACTTTTGATGAAAGTGAATCTCGGGTGCTATGGCATTTGTTGTTTAAATTTCAGAACAATTATATGCCAAGTGAAGTATGCATAGTAATAACGGACGTCTGAATTCATTAAGGTTAGTAATATTCTGATATATCTCTTATTTTATTCTTTAATTGTAATTTGTGTTGGTAATTGTTGAAATTAATTGATACTAAAATGATTCCCAACATTATTGCTTTAACCCTCTTTCTAGTATAAGTGGTCAACTACTAACGAAGAGAAGGTCAATTACTAGATTTTTCATGTTCAAGAGTGGTCAACTTCTGAAGCAATTACTGAATTTTTCAATATGTTCCTTAAATTTGTATAAGTAAACTTTTTTTTAAAAAGTGGCCTTGTTACATAATCTAGAAGACTTAAAGAGTGTCTTCATGCATCGATTCTCGCTATTTGATGACAGAGCAAGTGGTTACTATTGTTCTCGTGGAAAACTTCTCTTAACTGGTCAACTACTGGTGCCTTTACCTTAATGAACATTTTTTAGTACAATATTAATATTAGAGATATAAGCAGTGGGACTTCAGGAATGTATGTATATAAAATAGGGGGCAAAGAGTGGGTCCGCACAAAAAGGAATCTGTTGTATAGGGTGGAAAGGAAATTCGAACTTCCGAACCGCACAAAACGTGGGGCTCCAACGAGTATTATCCCTTCGCTGCATAGTGTATCATATCTGATATAGTAGTTAACAAAGCTGGAACATAGTAACTAAGAATGTGTTTTTATTTATGTTTATTTTTCTAAATATGTTGTTTTAATAGAGGTATTCAATTGTCGATCGTAAATGTTTTTGATAACTCAGATTGTAATTTCATATCGGCGCACAGGTTCGATCATTATGTTACATAGTGTCATTTTTATAAAAATGCTTATTCCTCAGCCATCACCGATGTATATCGCTGAGGAATAAACATTTTTATAAAAATTACAGTATGTAACATAATGATCGAACCTGTGCGCCGATAAGAAATTACAATCTGAGTGGTTTCAATTTTTTAAAAATATTTTTCCCTGAAAAAATGACCTCTCAATTTTTTCATGCCAATTAAAAAAATCATTTATTTTTCTAAAAATGTTGTATTAATTTTTAAAAAATATTTTTCCCTTAAAAACTGACCTCTCAATTTTTTCATGCCAATTAAAAAAATCATTTATTTTTCTAAAAATGTTGTATTAATTTTTTAAAAATATTTTTCCCTTAAAAACTGACCTTTTAATTTTTTTAAACCAATTAAAAAAATCATGCATGAAAGGGTTAAGGACAAAAATAATAGAATCTCAATTTCTCATCCCGTATTTTTCTAAAAACTCAAACAACTCTGTTACAAAGCACGGTCTTTTATCCGAGCCCTCGTAACTTCACCTGCGATAATTCGATCACCGTGTAGACCCTTAAAAGCCGGTTTGCGTGTTCTTATCGGGCAGTAAATAAACTAAAAAGCTGATTACAGTGTATCAAGCTTTCCAATGAACGAGCCCTCGGAGTAGCAAGCTTATCGCAGCGCGGATATCGATAAAAATGAATATTGTTTCGAAGGATCGACGAGCGTGAACGTGCCGTGCCCGGAATGGGAGCAGATGTTAGGTGGAAATATCACGGACGATTTTTCGTTAGAGAAAGTCGACTCTGCCTGGTGTGTTGGCGCAAAATAAAATCGGACCCTAAATAGCACGTCTGGCGAGGGGTTAAAACACCCGTTGGAAATAAAAAAGGCGCTGCACGCGCGCGGTCGTTTCTGCAATAACGGCATGCGTGGCTCGAACCCCTCCTACACCCTCCCCCGCCCTTTCTGTATACACGTATAACTTTATGACGGAGGGACATGTGTGTACAAAATTTCGAATGATACACTCGCCTCGATTGATCCGCGTGTACACCGCCTGGAACCGTACAAAAAAAAATCCGCACAGAACCGGAAAAATATCATGACCTCTTACTCATTTTCCAGCCAACTACTTTGCTCTATTATCTATGCAACCCTTTATCTAATAATTACATCGCGGACACGAAGAAAATGGCTAATTTAACTTTTAATTACTCGCATACAATATGTACAATCTCAAAACTTGAAATTTTTGAGGAATTAGTATAATTTAACAAACAATTGCTTTTCATTAAAGTAGCTATTTCATTGCATAAATATTTATTTATGCGGGGTGGTATCAAGTTCTGCGTAACCGGTTACAGTGGACAGTGAAGTGAAGATTACTCTATTTAAATAATTCGAATGATATACAGGGTGTCCCAAAACTACCCTAGGAGCCGAAAATGGGAGGTTCCTTGGGTCATTTGAAGCGACATTTTCCTTAACAAAAATGTTATCCGCGGCTTTGTTTAGGAGTTATTAACGAAAAACACGGACCAATCAGAGCGCGACCTAGACGCGAGTTGGTAAAATCGGCTCGGCGCGCCAACTATCCATTGGCCGACTGTGCCAACTCGCGTCTAGGTCGCGCTCTGATTGGTCCTTATTTTTCGTTAATAACTCCTAAACAAAGCCGCGGATAACATTTTTGCAAAGGAAAATGTTGCTTCAAATGACCCAAGGAACCTCCTATTTTCGGCTCCTAGGGTAGTTTTGGGACACCCTGTACTCGCCTCGATTGAACCGTGTGTACAACGCCTGGAACCGTACAAAAAAAAATCCGCACAAAACCGGAAAAATATCATGATCTCTTGCTCCTATTCCAGCCAACTACTTTGCTCTATTATCTATGCAACCCTTTATCTAATAATTACATCGCGGACACGAAGAAAATGGCTAATTTAACTTTTAATTACTCGCATACAAATATGTACAATCTCAAAACTTGAAATTTTTGAGGAATTAATTTAGCAAACAATTGCTTTTCATTAAAGTAGCTATATCATTGCATAAATATTTATTTATGCGGGGTGGTATCAAGTTCTGCGAAACCGGTTACAGTGGACAGTGAAGTGAAGATTACTCTATTTAAATAATTCGAATGATACACTCACCTCGATTGAACCGCGTTTACACCGCCTGGAACCGTACAAAAAAAAATCCGCACAGAACCGGAAAAATATCATGACCTCTTACTCATTTTCCAGCCAACTACTTTGCTTCTATTATCTATGCAACCCTTTATCTAATAATTACATCGCGGACACGACGAAAATGGCTAATTTCACTTTTAATTACTCGCATACAATATGTACAATCTCAAAACTTGAAATTTTTGAGGAATTAATTTAGCAAACAATTGCTTTTCATTAAAGTAGCTATTTCATTGCATAAATATTTATTTATGCGGGGTGGTATCAAGTTCCGCGTAACCGGTTACAGTGGACAGTGAAGTGAAGATTACTCTATTTAAATAATTCGAATGATACACTCGCCTCGATTGAACCGTGTGTACACCGCCTGGAACCGTACAAAAAAGAAATCCGCACAGAACCGGAAAAATATCATGATCTCTTACTCATATTCCAGCCAACTACTTTGCTCTATTATCTATGCAACCCTTCTATATAAATAAAAATGAAATGCTGTTCGTTGGTCACGACATCACGTGAGAACGGCTGGACCGATTTGGATAATTTTTTTTTCAATGTTCGTTGTAGTCCGAATCAGATTTTTAGCGTAAAAAAAAATTGGAAAAGTTGCACGGAGAAATAGAAAATTCGGGAAAAACTAAAAGTGATTTCTGAAACATATTTTAATACAACAAAAAATAACGAATGTCGCAGCTTTTAATCAATATTTCGATAGGAAGTTGCATTATTAACGTCTTAAGGTTTTTAGGGAAAGAAAAATTGGAAAAGTTGCCTGGAAAAATGAAAAATTCGGGGAAAAATGGAAGTACTTTTTTTCTATGGGATTTTTGTATAAACTCAAGACGATAACTCACGATTTGAACAATGGATATGCGTAATTACAACGATTTCAAACAAATTTATTGAAACTTGGACAAGACAACGTCTGTCGGGTCAGCTAGTTATCTAATAATTACACCGCGGACACGACGAAAATGGCTAATTTAACATTTAATTACTTCCATACAATATGTACAATCTCAAAACTTGAAATTTTTGAGGAATTAATTTAGCAAACAATTGCTTTTCATTAAAGTAGCTATTTCATTGCATAAATATTTATTTATGCGGGATGGTATCAAGTTCTGCGTAACCGGTTACAGTGGACAGTGAAGTGAAGATTACTCTATTTAAATAATTCGAATGATACACTCGCCTCGATTGAACCGTGTGTACAACGCCTGGAACCGTACAAAAAAAAATCCGCACAAAACCGGAAAAATATCATGATCTCTTGCTCCTATTCCAGCCAACTACTTTGCTCTATTATCTATGCAACCCTTTATCTAATAATTACATCGCGGACACGACGAAAATGGCTAATTTAACTTTTAATTACTCGCATACAATATGTACAATCTCAAAACATGAAATTTTTGAGATATTAATTTAACAAACAATTGTTTTTGTTTTCATTCCATAAATGTTTATTTATGTGGGGTGGTATCAGGTTCCGCAAAACCGGTTACAGTGGACAGCGAAGTGAAGATTACTCTATTTAAATATTTCACTAAATTACCGATTACGTGCAGCAAGAATATACTCATGTTCCTCGGTTCCTTTTCTCGCAATTGATGAGACAAATTTCTGCTTTGCATGTACGCCCCGCTGTCTCATTATAATATCATGATTTCCATAATCCCCCGTAATCCGAAATTGATGGGTCTCCCAAGTGGTCAGATGTAGCGAACGAAAAGGGGCAACTTGTTTCGCTCTAAAAATATTTAAGTCCGTCTCTAAACGTCGATTCGCAATATAATTGCAGGAGACTCGGTATCGAGCCGGTAGAAATAAACGAACGGAACGCGAGTAAAGTAAATGGATAAACGAAGGGAAACGTAACGAGTGGACGTGGACGTTCACGGGACATTGGGATCGCGGGCAGGGGAACGATTTGAAATTATTGCGAAGAACAGGTTTTAAAATTCGCCGGAACGCCCCGAAAAGTTCCGAGAACTTACAAATTGTCTGAATGGCCACCGTCGTTGAAGGACCGTTATTCCAGCTTAAAAAACCCGGGTCCGATTATTTAATTGAATTTAATTGGTGGCCCCTGCGAGCACGTCGTCTGCAGATCGCCGCGATAAAGAGTCAGTGACACCGGGCTCCAAACAGAAAACCTGCCCTGGGAACTTTCGAGTGCGATTACTTGCAATTACACCGACCGTCTGCCGCAGCCGTGCGACATTGCTCTAACAGATGTAGAAACGGTTTCTTTTTTTCGTGTGACCAAGCGTGGCTTAATTTAATCGAGTTGAAATTTAATAATTACGGCGAATGCACTTCGAACGTGGGAGTGCAATTTCACTTTTAATTAAATCGATGCGATCGCGAGATACTGCACGGAGTGTAGCCTAATAAGTCCCTTCCGTTTGCTGCTAAGGAGCCTGTGACAGGAACCGGCAAGAATCATTTGCAGATCGAGCCGTTTTCGGATGCCAAACCGATATACACACATATACACGAAATCAACGTGAAACATGGTGAAAAATAATGGTGTCCAAGACGAGACTTATAAAGCGATTGATTGAACATGTAGATTTTATATTAGACTAGCTGACCCGACAGACGTTGTCCTGTCCAATTTTAATAAATTTGTTTGTGAAGTAATTTCAATTTGAATCTTGAAATTCAATTCGTTGACATCAATGTTTTTCTCATTGGGAACCAATAATAATTGCACCGTTTTAAGAATTATGATTTTTGCTGTTTGTCCGAATTTTCCTACTTTCCTTTGTGATTGTCTCGAATTTTTTTTTTCTGAAAGCTTTTCCAGAACTATAACGAACAAAACAAAAAATAATTATGCATATCCATCGTTCGAATCGTGAGTTATGATCGTGAGTTCATACAAAAAGCACTTTCATTTTTTCCAATTTTTCTTTCCCTAAAAACCTGATTCGGACTGCAACGAACATTAAAAAAAAAATTAGCCAACTCGGTCCAGCCGTTGTCACGTGATGTCGTGACCAACGAACAGCGTTTCATTTTTATTATGTAGATAATAGAAAAGAAAATGGACCATGTGCATAAAGGATTTATTCACTCATTTTCACAGTCTATTACAAATACTTATTTCGTTGCATACGCCTTGTTGAAATTCATATACACAAGAAAGTGCACGTTCCGTTTTTGTTTTCTGATAAACGTTCGAGTTGATCGATTTGGCAACTGAAAATATGGCTATTCTACGTACAGTGGCTAGTATCAACTGGAATTGAAATAGTATGCTGAATATTATTTCCTAGAACGTGAAATACGACATTTCACTTCTGGAAACAATAATTGTAATTTGTATAATTCCTCTGTGTCATTCTATCGTATGTTATATACATTGTTCAACACAATAAAACCAGCTCGAGACGAGAAGCGGGAAATCGCGCATCCGGTTGTTAAACGATAGTTCTCGTTGCGACGATATCTTAATTACCCTCCGATATTGCAATATCGTATGTCCGAAATCACAGACCAGGAGTGTTATCGTTTCAGACAAAATTATTCCAACCGTTAACGGATTGTTATACCTAATTATTGCAGATCTTTGTATATGAATAAAAATAGTGTTTCTTTAGTGTATCTAACGATTAGTGTGTCGCTCTGTTGTATAGTTTATACGATACAAAGACAAATCAGCAACGTATTACCACAGGTACCGTAGAAATACATCTGAAACGTAATTATGTAGTCTTTCTAATGTAAGCGTGACAAAATAATGTAAAGAATTATTCTAACCGACCGCGATTGGGTTAAGAAGACAAAGTAGAAGAGCTCGAGTTGCGGAAGGGTGAATTGTGAAAGATGCATTCGATCTGTGAAAGAGTGAATTTGATCTGTGAAAAAGTGAATTTGATTTTCAAAAGTATTCGAAGAATGTCCAAGCCGGATTTCGGGTGTCTGCAGTACATAATCGGTACGCCGCCGCACAGTGTTCCGGTAGGCCGCATTTTGTGGCCAAAACTATTGTAGCGTTATTTCAATATTTAATATTATCTTATTATAGGTCGTTGGATTCGTCTTGATACTAGTTGGAATATTATGATGTAAAAAATATATGTTAATACTTAAGAAATTGAGGTAACCTTCATTTTCTTTTTATAAAAAACATTATTTTCTTAAATTTTTTATATTTAAGTTTGTAGAAAAATGAATACTGATCAATTTTCATTGGAAACATTTTCTTGTCAGATCATCGGAAATATTTGCAAAATCCTGTTAACAATGCTCACAGTGCATATTAATTCTTCATAAGAATTATATGAAATCTAGTATTGAGAGGTTTTCGGGGTCACTGATTACGAATCTGAAGTTACAAAATTCGAAATTCAACATTCAAAATGGCGAATCCCATATGGTATACTAAAATACACGCTTGTTAAAATACACGTAGAATTATAAAACGCAGGAAAGTGCAGCTAAAATTTGCATGTGTACATGTTGAAGGTCTAAGCTTTCAGAAAAATCAAGTCTGAATGCTAACGTTTTTAAACATTTTTTTTTAAAACTCTACCTAAAGTTTACATTGCACTTAATTTGATGTCCTTCGCATATTGATTGAAACATGCTTATGCTACCATTAAATAACTGAAATATACTTGCTCATACATACGAAAATCTAGTACAAATTTTCATTTCAGCAGTGTGCAAAGAATAATCAACTATTTAGTTTGTCCTCCAATTTTATAATTTTCAACTTCAAACGCTATATCTGCTCGGAGAGCTATCCGAAAGTCCTAATATTTAGAATTTCGAGATTTCAAAGTGTTTTTTATTTGAGAGAAAAACATTTTTGTTAAAATTTGATAGTCGAAAAATTGAATTTTGGCCACAAGAAGCGGTCTCCGGGACCACTGTGAACACCGCTAAGAACACAATGAAAGATTTGAAGCATCGCGCGTCATACCTTCCTTTCGTAGTCTAAGTTCGGCACGGCTAGCCAGGGCAGCTCGGAGACATGTGCGTGAAAGCTCTCCTCGAAGTCGAGAACGTCGGCAACGTTACTCCATAGAACCACGTGCACGATCTCGAACTTTTTCCTTCTTTCTCTTGCTTTGCCGGGGTTCTCGGCGTCGCTCTCTGTGTACGTCCCGTTGACACTCGCGTAAAGTTCGAGCAGCTGACGCGTAAAGTCGTCGCACGTAGCACCGGGATTAATAAAACTGAAATAAACACCGATCACCTCACAAATCGGCCGGCCGTCCTCGTCGACCAGCGAGCCACTCGCGTCGCACGGTTTCGTGTCCTGCTGATGATTAACCTGACTGCACCGCGACAGTTGTTTACCGAACAGCCGGTGTTGCCAGCAGATCGGCTTCGCGGCACCCGCAGGTGGCTTCTTCGTTATGTTCCCGGAGACGACGGACGACGCCTGATCGCTGTAACACGCGGCCATCGCACGTAACAATTATCCCGCTTCATTCACCGGCGACACCACGCACCGACAACGATCTCACACCTTATTACACACCGCGATTTAAAACTACCACGTATCTACTCGCGAACTACTCGCTCCTGGCCGCCGTCAACGCCGACTGATTCACGTTTCGCTGACTCGCAGCCCCTGACCAATCGCCGACCGTTCGATCCGGCCGGACCCGAACCCTTCCGAATCGACCCGACGAAAACGCGCTCTTCTCACGCACGAACGCGTCCGACGCAATCACCCTTTCAAACTACATTCGGATTTGTACGCATCGCCGCGAAATACCTCCGATAAATGAATAAATATGTCTCTTATATCGATCGTATTATTGTTAATAAAAAAAGTTTAATGTTCCGGGCAATAAAATTGTTCTTTGATTTCTCAGTAGTAATTGATCGAACCGTAGCGCCGAGAATATTAAATTTTTTTTATCTCCAATAAATGAGACTGATATAGATGATGCACTTATAACACAAAAAATGTAGGTGCCATTCAAAACAGTGAAAAAGTTACGATGATTTTTAGCTTGTTAAAATTGTTAATGTAAGATTTAATTAGCATCTATCTTGCTCCAGTGTCTTGCAAAATGATGCAGACCTATTACTGCGGATTAGGATTCGAAATATACGAGCGTACGGAAACGAACTAAGTGATTAATCACAGAGAATTTTACACCGAGTCAGTTATTATGTAAAAGATGTGATATTCGTGGTTACTTTGTTTCTCTAAAGCAGAAGTAGTAGGGTGAACAACTATTATGACTAAACAGTAGATTTTAAAATGAAAATTGAAATTGTACTAAAATTTAGAATGATCAAAGAGATGATCAAAATATAAAATTATAAGCCATCTGAAATTTCTAAGGAATACTTGCATACCGTGTTTAATTCAAAATTCATGTTACTCGTATCACGGTTTTATCGAGTATTATTATGAATTAATTGCTTATTTCTCTGTACATAATCGAAGAAGAAAATCCTCTATAATTGAAGTTTCAATCGTTCCGTTTGAACTTGTCTGATTATATTTTCCTCGATATATCGAATTGCGATACGCATGTTGATCGATAGTGAGAGTCGTATCGCTAGAAATTTAAAGAATATCTCTAGCGTGATATAACCTAACAAAAACATAAACCGTAAAGTAAATGTTCGAAAATTACGAAAGTGTCATTTAATTTGGAGATAGCGATTCGAATATGGATGTTACGTACATGAGAAATGTATTTACCTTTCATATTATCTATTGTATAATCAAGTATTAATTTCTAACCTTTTTTACACGTATTCACAAATCTTGACGAAGGAATAATTTTATGCGAATGTTATTTTATAGTTTAAGGATTTTCTACTTCTGTATAATCAAATATCTGAGAACTGTTTCAAACGATGTATGAACACATTTATTTCAAGAGATATTTCTTTAGAGGAGGTAAGGTTTCGAACAAGTAGCGTGATATATTAGCTGTACATAGAATATGTGTTTTTCAATGTATTATTTTATAGGATCTTTGTGTGAAAAGATGTGTGGAAAAGCATGTTCATGGGAATCATAAAATGATGGAAATATTTGTGGAAGTACAGCCTGTTCTTATGCAGAAGAGGATAGAAGAAATTCAACAAACTCAAGCAGTTTTAGAGGAACAAATGCAAAAACAAGAAACTGTTACAGCAAATAGTTAATTATAAATCAATCAATTTATCGATCATATGTAATATAGAAGCTATATTTTAAAAACAGTACGTTCAAGAATTAATTTTTCAGAATAACAATTGTTCTTCGACATTTTATCAATGTACCAGGACAATAGTTTCAATGCATCGTGACATAGATTGTTATCTATCGTCAAATAATATTTAACAAATTGTAAATCATTGATTTTTCCTCTTTTGATGAATGATTCCATTCATTTTAAGTTAAAGATTAAATGTTTTGTTATACTTTGTATCGGTAATCAGAACTCTGTACAAAACGAAATATATAAGCTTTCATTTATTATCATGGGTTTGTATACACATAATATACACACAATAACATTATGAGTAGGAACATAATATATTAGCTACAATACGTTTTATAAATAAAAAGGTGTTCAAACTGCAATCTTTAGTAATTCATTCAATGTTACTATTAGCAAGTCATTCAATGTTACTATTCATTCTTATTAATAGTTAATAAATATAAAACTCTGCAGTTTCATTTGATTATAATATGTTGAAATTACCTGAATGCGACAAAAGTTTGTTGCACAATGGAATGTATTTCTTGTATGGTCGTAATATGTATAATTTTAAGAAATATGGATCGACCTTCCACGACCGTTTAGAACATGAACATGAATTAGTTAATGATTTCTGTAAATTCAAACATTTTTACGATCCATTTACATGCATTAAAAATGTACAATGTAATCAGATTGGAAGGAATTATTACAAAATTACGATAAAACGTATTGCATGATATAATATTAATAGATTAGGTTCTTTTATGTAACTTAGTTTACTATCGACGCTAATGTAAACTATGAGTGTAAGCAACAAACAATGGCGATAATGTATTATACATACATTTACTTCACCTACCCTAAGAATGTTCTATGTATGAAGCGTAAAGATTTGTAATATTTTAGTACAGATTCTCAATATACATACTATTGATTTCAAATTAAAGACACAATCACGAACTTGTTTTAACTCATCTAATTTACAATCATTCACTTAAAGAATATGACTAGATCGTTAAAAGTTCCAATATTTGAATACGTTTGGTTTCTTTTTTAAATACAAATATTTTCAATAGAAAATAATCGTATTAATTGAACGGACATTGTCGTATTAATAAAAAATTGTATAGGAATACTCTCTGTTGAAATACTGAAAAATATTTCTGAAAAATAAATTATAAGCACGCATCTTTACATTTTTGTAATAATACGATTATTGTTACTAACGCAACTGTTTTGTGTATATATATACACACACGTATTTTTGTTATTGCAATAAGTTATTTAACATATACATATATATGTTAATCAATTTCTTTTCTGCAAAGAAATGTATAATTAAATTATAGCGATTATAGTAAGTTAATGCCAAACATAAGCAACGTTATACATATTTAAAAAAAAGGAGCACGTGGAAAGCAGACAAGGTAATTTAAAAGTACATTCGCCTTAAACATGATATTTCAGAACTCACGGTTTCTGACCTCTTTAGAAACACATAATTCTAATATAAAAATTAGCAAGTATGGGAAGATGGTGCTAATGTTGATATCTAAACACAGTAACTGTACGTGTAAATACTTAAAAGTTAACTGCGGAAGTATTTAAATTTCCCTTTTTCAATTTGGATATGTTAATGTACATAAATACCAAAAATTTGTATTTTGGAAGAATACAATCGAAATAGAATAAAATGTTAAACGAAACTGCTTACTCCTGGATATTCACGTTTCATAATTATGTACCATCTTATTAGCAAAGACAATATGCCTATTGTATTGGTGCAAAATGTAATATAAACAACCAATTAATACCGTTTTATACATACTGTAGAATTGAAAATTCAGTTTATCATTTGTCAAATATTTACATTAGAACTTCTCTAAGAAGTTAGATATAAAAATTAAATATCTATTGCCTTTATAGTTTTTAGAAGCATCGCTATTGAATTAACAGTACCAAATCCTTCAACAGACATATTCTTAATTGCCATTAAATGTTGCACGTGTCAGTGCTAAATTGTATAATTGAAATTCACTAATGTATAGTGCCAGATATCTACGATACTGGCCGATACTTAAAACATAATTCGGAAAGAAATTCAGTCTGGTTTTGCGTTATAATGTACTCCCTGTTTGCAGAAATCACTCAAACCGACAGATATCTCGACAGCAACGTCTCCTAACATATTTTTAATAATCCAAAAGATGTTCTACCTTGTGTCACTTTTTTCCATTGTTCGAGGAAACGTTTGTATGGACGAATGCATCTTTGTTTTTCATATTCTCCAAAATATTAACATCTATTCACTCTAGTGTAACTACTGTTCGAGCCATGATGGTAAAGATGAGTTTGGTGACTTCACTTTTATGTTGAACTGCTTCAGCGTTGCTTCCAATGCAGTTTGGTTTCCGGAGAAATAGGCAGACACTGCATTGTGAAACAACAATAACTGTTTATGCATCACTTTGATCTGTAATGAGAATTTCATGAAACAACAGTGAAACGGTATTCGCTGCAACATCGAAAAGACAAACAAAAGTGTACCCTATTCTCATCTAAGAATTTAAGCTTAATCGAGACGTCTGATCGTAACTTTTCAAAGTTCTGTTTATGTTCTTCATAGTTAGCCTGTGCTTCTTCTAATCTTATTGCATTACTACCATCTGATTTTGTAGCTTGGGCTAACGCTTCGAGATCTGTTCTATAGGCATCATATTCTATTCTGTAAAAAGAATGGATATTAAAACATATTGCTGAGATTTATATATTTCATTGTAAAGCAAAATATTACCTCGCTGTTTCGTACTGTCGAACCGTTAGCAAAGTGTCTTCGATAGTTTTATTACAAAGTGTGTTCACAGACGAGACGAAAAAGTTTAAGGCCCCTAGTAGCGTTTCACCGTTTTTAGTCAAGTTCCTTTGAGTTTCAGAGTTGTACAGAAATTCCTCTTGCAACTCCGGAGATTTCTGCGCTAACTCGGAGAATGCTTCGCCGAGAGCATGTTGCGTTTGTACAACATGATGAAAATGAGAAGCTAACGCTCTGGATAATCGTAACACGTTACAATACTTCCTCTGGGTGTCTCTTAACAATTCAATTTGTGTTTCAAGCTCTGAAGATGAAGATACAAGTTACGTTGGAGTAAGAAGATTATAATTAATCGTGATTAGAATGAATGATTAACCTGAATCTACTGTACGAGATGTTTTTCCCAGTTTCTCATACATTAACTGTCTAGTACATTTGTATGTAGAAATACTCCAATTTTTGATACTTTCGATCTTACTTTGAGCAGTACGCATCGTTTGAGTATCACCATTTTGGATCGGTGTATTCGGAGATACTGTTACAGCTACAACAAGATGAAAACAGTATTAATTTTACAAATGTTTATTAAGAAAGTAACTAGACTGCGGAAGTTTATGCAATTTGCAAATTTTCAAGATGATTTTCAAGAAGGGGAAACCAAATAAAATATTATTTTCAGTGGTAGTAGCCTTTGTAGATCTGAAATATATCAAAATTTTACAGAATTCTGTTGAAGGATATATTCTGGAATTTTTTATAATAAAGATCTGCAGTCTAGTAATGACCACTGATTTGAATTACTTACATATCTGTGACGTAGGACTACCCAATGTTAAATTGATCGTAGCTGGCCTAGCTTGAGTGTCGTTAGCGCAATTGTTTGGTACATGAGGAGGAGGTGTCCCGCTATGAACAGCATTATCATTTTCACTTATAGGCGGTGCATCTTTCAACATTTCATGAATACTTCGCTCCATTCCACTGAATGTAATAACTACAAATATAGAAAAGTTATACTATAATTACGAATAATAAACACGAAATTACACTGGAAAGAAACAATTATAGGCGGTGCATCTTTCAACATTTCATGAATACTTTGCTCCATTCCACTGAATGTAATAACTACATACATGAAAAAGTTATACTATAATTACGTTAATATATACGAAATTACATTGGTGAAAGAAGCAACTGCATCGTGCAAGAGGGCAAAAAATTGATGAAAAAACAAAAATGTTTACAGGAAACCGCCATTTTTTATAACATTCGTGTCTCTAACAACTGGTGTATACAAACATAATTTGTATATAGAAAAATTTTATATGAATGGTTCTATATAAATTCTATATAAAGCTTCAATACTTTGTTAACGAAAGAAATTATAAACGAAAGAAGCACCGAGAACTGTCACTTGACACCTGTTTTAAAAGTACGCACGGTTAGACTAATTATCATTCACGAACTTTTACGATCGATTTGGAAGACGCAAAATTTTCAGTGAATATAGTGATTTTAAATCTACTGAAATACTTACTAAATGATTCCGAATATATAAGCAAATGCTATTATTATATGCACAAAACCTCAGAACGAATCTGTATAATGCTTCATGAGACATGTAGTACACGAAGCCACAAAATATACTAGAGAAGGAACTCGCACTGAAATTTTTCATATTTATGTTTTCCAATATGATGACCTTGTCGATCAACATGCAAACATTGTTGCCGTTTTCGAAAAATTGATTTTTCCGTTTCTATTTACGGATCTGCGGATGATTGGACGGAAGAGAAAGAAGATGCTGGCAGAAAATTGGAAATTTGGAAAGAACCCCAATTTTCCTTGGAATTCCATGAACTGTATATTACTCAAAAAGTTAGTTTAGTATATAATATATGCACTGAATGTTGTTATACATTCCAGGAAGTGTAGAAGTACAAATATCACGAGGTACAGAATTTTCATATCTTGTCTGTGCTTCTATCAAGTGCAAATATCTTCGTGTGTAACATGTCGTTTGTAATTTCAAATTCATACGTGCAGTTCTGAAGCTCCGTTCATAGTGCATAAACTTATATGCGCATGTGCATGAAATGTGCATTAATTCAGGGCTCTATAGCTTGCCTTTATGCTTGAATATCTGTCTAATAGTTCACAATACAATTTGGTTGCATTTACTTATCATTCCGAATGAAAGAATGATTATAACATGGACAATAATGAAAACAACATGAACATAACCAATATGAAGGCTCCATTTTGATGTAACTGTTGGTGAAATTCTGGAATTGATCAAATCTTGCCTATCGAGTACATAATCTATCTTTCCACATTCCATGACCACAACCAGAGCATGTGGTAGTGTGCGAGTGCGGAAACTCCTTCGAAAAGGTTGTAAAGGAGTTTCCTCCACGTTTTTGGTTTTGACAGGTACATATTGTATGCGTGCCTATTAAATATTACCAAGTAATAACGTAATGTATTCAGAATAAATTATATTCTAGTGTTGTACAAGATAGTTGTTGAATATTATTCTATTAGCATATTTTATAATTAATTACGGGAGGTTAGAATTCCACATTGAAATTGGGCCCTGGATTTTCATATATATCGCGTTTCGTTTGGGCACAAATATTTATAATTACGTCAGCAAAGTAACCTGTTACTATATTATTTCCTCTGTTTTGTAATTTAGATGAAAAACAGATTATTTGCTTTCTAGTTTGATCCGAATAAAACATATGTTAAAATAATTTGCAAGACTGCTAATTTACTCGATGGAATTTATGATAAAAGATGTTCGAAAGGTATAATACGACCTTGAAACAAATAGATCGATGTCTTTAACGACATGAAAAAATATTGCAGTAAATTGATATTAACAGTAACTGTATCGGGTATAATGTGTGTCGGATATGTATTGTTTTATAAGAATTACAAGGCTGAATTTATTTAGATTTTTCACAATTTTTATAATAATTTCTAACGGAAGCATCTTTATAATTTTAATAATTAAAAAATAAAGAATGTGAAAGCGGTCAATTGACCGGTCATTAATAATTTTTACATATCATTTTCAGGCGGCCCGCTAGATTATCATCATGCCGCCTAAAAAGTCTATGGAGGAAACGGACCGGCTAACTCGTATAGCTATTGTTAATAACGATAAATGTAAACCAAAACGTTGTCGGCAAGAATGCAAGAGGTCTTGTCCAGTGGTACGGATGGGTAAACTTTGTATAGAGGTTAATCCGAATAGCAAGAAAGCATCTATTTCAGAAGAATTATGTATTGGATGCGGTATTTGCGTTAAGGTATACTCGAATATTCCAAGTCTAATCGTATTTTATTAATTATATATTAATCATATTCTATTTTTAGAAATGTCCGTTCGAGGCAATATCCATCATTAATCTTCCTAGTAATTTAGAAAAGGAAACTACCCATCGTTACTCGAAGAATTCGTTTAAATTACACAGACTACCAATTCCACGTCCTGGAGAGGTGTTAGGTTTGGTAGGAACCAATGGAATTGGTAAATCAACTGCTCTTAAAATTTTAGCTGGCAAGCAGAAGCCAAATTTAGGTCGATTCACTGTACGTATGATTTTCATCCGCATACATGTACATACATGATTTTGTACAATCGATAGTGATTCTCTCATTTTTTCATACAGGATCCTCCAGATTGGACCGAGATTTTGAGTCACTTTAGGGGCAGTGAATTGCAAAATTATTTTACTAAGATATTGGAGGATGATTTGAAAGCTCTGATCAAACCTCAGTATGTAGATCAAATTCCTAAAGCTGTGAAAGGCACTGTGCAACAGCTTTTAGATAAGAAAGACGAGTGCAAAAATCAAATGGATATTTGTAAAATGTTGGGTAAGTCGGTGTTGATACAACAAATTCAAGTAAACAATTTATTAAACTCATGTTTCCTTAGATTTGCTGCACATACGCGACAGAGGCATCGAAGCACTCTCTGGTGGAGAGCTTCAACGATTTGCTTGTGCTATGGTATGCATTCAAGATGGAGATATTTTCATGTTCGACGAACCGTCATCGTATTTGGATGTAAAGCAACGTTTGAACGCTGCCATAACAATCCGATCTCTAATTCATCCCGATAAGTAAGCCGTAAACAGTCTCGCAATTATTCTATAACTATTCTTATCAGTAGACTGCCGATTTTTACGTAAAATAAAAATGTTTTGCATTGATTGTGGGAAGCAGGAATAGCATAAAAATTTATTCCATCCCTTAACGACTTTGTCACATTAAAAGCAACATTACAACGTCCTCGAATGTTTAAAATCTTTTCTTCATAAATGCATAAAGATCCGCAGTTTAGTTATCAGTTTCTTAAATGTTGTTACATGTTTGAAATTTAAAACAGGTTCATAATAGTAGTGGAACACGATTTATCGGTTCTGGATTACTTATCAGACTTCATCTGTTGCCTTTACGGCGTTCCTGGAGCGTACGGTGTTGTTACTATGCCTTTCTCCGTGAGAGAAGGTATAAACATTTTCCTCGATGGATTCGTTCCCACCGAGAATTTGAGATTCCGCGAGGAATCACTGGTCTTCAAAGTAGCGGAGAGCGCAACCGAAGAGGAAGTGAAACGTATGAATCATTATGAATATCCAGCAATGACGAAGACAATGGGTTCATTCCAGCTGCACGTTGAAAAGGGTCAGTTCACCGACTCGGAAATTCTTGTGTTGCTTGGTGAAAATGGAACTGGAAAAACGACGTTCATTAGAATGTTGGCTGGCAACCTGCCACCCGACGATGGTTCCGGTAATTAAAATTTTATTCATATTAATCAAGGTTTTTAACATTTTAATACAACGCAAGATAATGAGCAGAAAAGTTTCGGCTCCTGAAAATTTTCAAAAAACGGTAGAATATAAAATTCGCCAGAGTTAAGTACGATTTTTATTCATTTCAGATCTATAAAAGCTACTACCACTGAAAACAAGATTTTATTTCATTCTACTTTATTAAAATTCGTGTACAAAAATTGAAAATTGCGTAAACATCCGCAGTCTAATAATGTGAATCATTTCATTTTCGCAGGAAGCATTCCTATGTTGCATATCAGTTACAAACCACAGAAGATAAGTCCGAAATCTCAAGGCATCGTGCGGCAATTGTTGCACGAGAAGATCAGGGACGCTTATGTACATCCTCAGTTCGTGACGGACGTCATGAAGCCTTTGAAGATAGACGACATCATGGATCAAGAGGTGCAGAACCTCTCTGGAGGTGAATTGCAGCGAGTGGCTCTTGCTCTCTGTCTCGGCAAGCCTGCGGATGTTTACTTGATCGACGAACCTTCCGCTTATTTGGATTCGGAGCAACGTTTGGTTGCAGCTAAAGTCATAAAACGGTAATTAGTTCTTCTTATCCTGTACCTGTACGTCGAGAACGGTATTTATAAACTTGTTTTATTGTTTCAGATTTATATTGCACGCAAAGAAAACGGGTTTCGTAGTAGAGCACGATTTCATCATGGCTACATACTTGGCGGATCGTGTAATAGTATTCTCTGGCGTACCATCGTTGTCCACCACAGCTCACAGTCCACAGTCCTTACTAAATGGCATGAACAGATTCTTGGAGCTCCTAGGCATCACTTTCAGAAGAGATCCGAACAACTACAGACCGAGGATTAACAAGAGTCAGTCCGTAAAAGTACGTAATCCGAATATAATGATGTTTATTTCATGCGGTTTAATCTTAATGCAAAATAAGAAATGTTTGCATTGCTTGCAAGACAGAGGAGCAAAATCAAAATTTCTTTCTTCTAAAATCTGTACATGGATGTTTTTAAATCTTTTTAATATCTCCACTGCTTTAAATTGTATTTACCCATTTTTAATTACACTGTCCACAGGACCTGGAGCAAAAGAGAGCAGGACAGTACTTCTTCCTGGAGGAGTGAGGTGCGATCTAGACAACGAGTTGAATAGCAGCTTATATGAAATATTGTGAAGAAATTTTTGTAAATCTTTATACTTTTAAAAGCCGGGAATGGATTTCTTACAATGTATTAAATACTGGTGACGCATATTTTGCGTTCGCATGAAATATTATTTGTCTGGCCGTTTCGGTTCTTCTACTTGTAGAATATATTTATTTTAGTAAATATATGGAATCAAGTCGCTCGAACTGTAACTACGACAGTAGAGGAATTTCTTTTATGGAAAGATACAGACGTATTTTTGTATAACACATGCCACTAGAAATTTATTTATATTCGTCGACGCGCGTCACATAAATCGCCTTTTTCTCATACCCGAAACGATATCATGCATTCTTTTGTATGAACAAAATAATTTACGTCTGTGTGTGTGTGTGTGTATTGAAGTTGAAGGAAGCGAAATGTCTCAGTATATTTACATGTACATCTGCTATGAAACGTGAAATATAATACAAGTGAAAGTTAAAGGAGAAATGGAGCGATCATTTGATCAACCTTTACGAACTCAATCATTGTACAATTTTATTTAGACCATAAGAAATTGCCGATCAATTTCAAATCGTTAGAAGATTATGGAGAGATTGAAAAATGTTCCTTTGCAATCGCATATGAAACCGTAAAAAACAATACGATATTCTTTTGCGAAACCATTGAAATGTTAGTCGTTGGTTCAGGATAAACTATAGTAGTCAAATAATAAAATAAAAGAGGTAGTAAGTTGCATTTCCGCGTCCGAATGTAACCGCGATAAGATATAATTATTGTGTCAATTTCATTATCTTATCCAATTTGCATTAATAATTTACGGCGAAGTATCTGAATTACGTAATATTTTAAGTTCAAGAACAGGTAGCAAGGAGTTTTCCTGTTTTCCGGTCTCGCGAGTAGGAAAAAATTGACAAAATATTATACATTCGAATGAGTGCACGAAAAAAAAATGATTTTTACTAATCTTAAAACATAAGAAATTATTCAGAATGACAGTAGCAGTGAACGGACGGTTTACATTAGCGTTATCATACACAGTCTTTGTAAATGACGGCAATAAATTTTGTAATAATATTCCAATAACAATTAACTTGCTTGAAGATAACGCTGTTATTAAATAATTTTCTGAATGTATGTATGTTAAGAATTAGATTCAAAGATCGTTTTATAGCATAGTAAGTTTATATATAGTATATTATAGTATAGTAGTTTAAAGAGTGCGAGTTAAAAATAATAAAATTATACATTCGCATAGGTGTTTGAAGTATTCCGACATCATCCTTCATCTGACGAAATAGTTTCTATGACGGTGACGATACAAAAGACGTCTACAACAAAGACCATTTGCTTTTTCAATGTCAATCCGATAAAGAAATAAATGTTGAAATTATGCGATAGATAAATACAGTATGGGGTTTCGCCAGATATTACTACCTTGATATTACCATCATTTTGTATTTATACTTCAATATTTGTAGGAGAAACGTTAACGAAAATCATGTATAGTTTTCAAATGATTTTCCCCGAAGATTTGGCGAAGTCTCTGCTGCTATTAGATAATTGATTTCATGATTGGACGACTTATCGAGAAATGTAAAATGTTTTAATTTTCGAACGTGAAAAACGATGTATTTAGCAATTTAATTGCACCGGGTTACAGTACGTGGCTCGTAATATCAGCCGATGTCCTCGACTTCAGGTAGTTCGGGTGCTGTCGTCGCGGCGGTACGCTTTGTAACGACAATTCTTTTGCACTGTTATTAACAAATAACTGATACCCGGAAGCTTGTACAGATAACGAGGCACGATTAAACGAGCCGCCGTTTTTCCATAAGTTTAAGGCCACCGATGCAAAACAATCGATTTGGGCGCATTGTATAAATGAGCAAGACAAACCGAGGTCCGGGATTATTTCCGAGAGAATGGTGTCGCTGCCACCGTCCGTGTCTGTTTTCATACCGAAGAAGCTTTTCCTCTTTTTCGCAGTGCTTTTCATCAGTTTTGATCCATCGCAATGCAGTAAGTAAATACAAGTCCAATGACTGCTGTTGCCATTTTCAAGTTGTCCAAATCTCATTCGAATTCGAATTTGAACAGACAACCCTGTGCGCGCTCCGCAATGTTCGAATTTAATATCAGCCCTTAAGGGAGTACCCCGAACGTTCGTTTACAGTGCAATATTTAAATATACATTTCAAAAATCGAAATTTAATCGAATTCGGTAAGATGAAATTTTGTAAGTGCATTCACGTATGTTTAACGTAACAGCACAAATTCTTACAAGATATTTCATTAAGAATTATGGGAGTTATTAGTAAGTGTGTAACGAAGTGTATCGTCGAAAACTCTGTTCAATCAGGTGCATCGATCTGAAACAAAAAATCGAGTTTAAAGATCTACAATTGTTCTTCAATTTA
Organism: Lasioglossum morio; assembly: GCA_916610235.2. Taxonomy (NCBI): domain Eukaryota; kingdom Metazoa; phylum Arthropoda; class Insecta; order Hymenoptera; family Halictidae; genus Lasioglossum; species Lasioglossum morio. The sequence continues at coordinate 5,404,605 of OU744323.1, forward strand.
GCGGTCCCTTTATTTTATGGAGCAGTGTATAAATGTTTTACTTTCCTTCCAAAAGTTTGAGCCTTTGAAGACGAACGATTTATTTATTTCATTTAGATTACAATGAAACGGCGGATTTCTCTACGCCAGAAGAATGCAAGCGGGAATGCATTGCGGGAGGGGATCCCAAGATTTGTTATTACAAATTTCACATCGAGTTCTATACAACTGTAGGCGCGTATGTATTAACATTCTGTACTTGATAAACTAAGATGTTTTGCTGCGATCATTTAAAACGCCGATTATTATTTCGTTAGTCCCTGCGATAAAGGATTCGAAAAAGAATGCGTGTGGGCCGATGGGTTCGAGAAGACAATATTACCGATTAACCGGCAGCTTCCAGGACCGTTGATCGAGGTATATAAATCAATTGAAACATTTGAAACTTTTGGAAAATTATTCGAACCATATTTACGAGCTCAAACATAATTTCACAGGTATGCCTAGGTGATTTAATTGTGGTGGACGTAGAAAATGCTGCGCCGGGTACCGAAGTCACCATACATTGGCACGGGATCTTCCAAAATGGTTACCAATATTACGATGGTGTGCCATACGTGACACAATGTCCGATCCCGTCGTCGTCGACTTTCAGGTGAAATGATTTAACATATAATATTAATCGATAAAAATCAGTGGCGGATCTGACAGTAAGCGGACTAATCGGCCGCGTGGGGCCCCGGGATACCATAGGGCCCCGAATTTAAAATAAACTTACACATTTTTAAATAAATTTATTTAATGTGTAACGGTATGCAATTTTCTATTACTTTTATTTTTTGTTAATACGTTTATGAGAGTTTTCTTGCAACTTCTATTACTAACTTGAGTTCGAGGGCCCCGAAATTTTTACCGCCTGGGGCCTCCACTTGATTTGAGCAGCTACTGATAAAAATTCAACAGAAGAAAAGGTGTAATTAGACAAATCTGAGAAGTTGAGGGAGTAGACTCCTTTCTCCAGGATTGCAAGTGCGATGATAGAAAAATGGGGTTTTTCAGTACTCGAAAACGCTGGATAAAAGAACGATCTAGGGCGCTATCGCCCTCAAAAGTCCTATTTTTTCGTTTACGAGACGTAATTTGCATTATTTGGAAGTATACAACTGCGCATGTATCTATTTTCATAGCTACTGAAGCTAAATAATGAAATGTAAAGAATAATTTTTTGTGGAAGAGCATCGATCTTCATTCGACCGGTTAGAAATCTCGGCCAAATAGGAAAGTTGATTAGTTTAAAAGCTTAAGTTAAATGACTCTTCTTACTTCTTCCTACCTGAATTAATGGTTTAATGGTATTACGGTAAGTAGAAGCGTCGAGTATTGGTCAGACGCGGCAGCCAGTTATGCGAATTTCTTGCACACATTATAATTTTCATATTTACGAAGTTGTCTCGTAAATGTAACTGTTGCTCTCACAACATTTACATTTGTTGCTCTCTTACATTTGTTTCCTGAGTTTTCATCCATTTCAAGTATTACTGTTATCCAGAAAGATGGTAAATCGAATAGGATAGAATTTGATCGAATTCAGAATCATTGCTACGAAATATCGGAATAAATGAATGTTTCTCCGCTTCATCTTTTCGAAAGGAAAAGACTTCTACCACTTCTAACACTCTCACATAACGACATACACGTTGGGATGGGCAAACGGGAAGCTTAATTATCAAGAATCATCGCGACTCCCCATAAAATTTTTTACTGTTATCTAGAAAGATGGTAAACACGAATAGGATATTTCGGAATCATTGCTATGGAATACCGGAATAACTGAATATTTTTCCGCTTCATCTTTTCGAAAGGAAAAGACTTCTACCACTTCTACCACTCTCACATATCGACGTACACGTTGCGATGGGCAAACAGGAAGCTTAATTATCAAGAATCCTTTCGACTTCCCATAAAAATTTTTACTGTTGTCTAGAAAGATAGTAAAAACAAATGGGATATTTCGGAATCATTACTATGGAATACCAGAATAACTGAATATTTCTCCGCTTCATCTTTTCGAAAGGAAAAGAGTTCTACCACTTCTACCACTCTTACATATCGACCTACACGTTGCGATGGGCAAACGGGAAGCTTAATTATCAAGAATCCTCGCGAATCCCTATAAAATTTTTTACTGTTATCTAGAAAGATGGTAAAAACGAATAGGATATTTCGGAATCATTGCTACGAAATATCGGAATAACTGAATATTTCTCCGCTTCATCTTTTCGAAAGGAAAGGACTTCTACCACTCTCACATATCGACGTACACGTTGCGATGGGCAAACGGGAAGCTTAATTATCAAGAATCATCGCGACTCCCCATAAAATTTTTTACTGTTATCTAGAAAGATGGTAAACACGAATAGGATATTTCGGAATCATTGCTATGGAATACCGGAATAAGTGAATATTTCTATATTCCTATGAGCAATATTCTCCGCTTCATTTTCTCGAAAGGAACTGTGGCAGATTCAAATCTGAAATTCTTATACTCATATACACATTCGGGGATAACAACGCGGGTACACACTTCTAGTATTCTCATGTATCGATGTACACGTTGGGATGGGCAAACGGGAAGCTTAATTATCAAGAATCTTCGCGAATCCCTATAAAAATTTTTACTGTTATCTAGAAAAATGGTAAAAACAAGTAGGATATTTCGGAATCATTGCTATGGAATACCGGAATAAATAAATATTTCTATATTCCTATGAGCAATATTCTCCGCTTCATTTTCTCGAAAGGAACTGCGGCAGATTCAAATCTGAAATTCTTGTACTCAGATACACATTCGGGGCCAACAACGCGGGTACGCACTTCTACCACTCTCATGTAATGACGTTCATGCTGGATGGACAATTCGGACCCCTAATTATCAAGGATCCCTTAGATCCCCATAAAAAGCTTTATGATCACGATGTGGTATTAGTGCTGAATGATTGGATGCATTCACTGTCGTTGGAACGTTATCCAGGTGCTTATGCTAATTTGAATACTTTGGGTCAGGCTGCGGATAACATACTTATCAACGGATTGGGAGCCTGGCAGGTAATATATCATACATCTCGTAAACCGAACCTTTTCGTTGAACACGAATTATTAAAAGAATATGTTTGCGCATTCAGGACAATTCAACCACGGACGGATTTAGGAAAGCACCGTTGACGGTGATCGATGTAGAGCCAGGTCAACGATACAGACTGCGAATAATTAATTCGTTCAGCACGGTCTGTCCAGCGGAAATTACGATCAACGGTCACAGGTGCACTGTGATTGCTCAGGATGGTGCAAATGTGATGCCTAAGACAGTGGACAGTCTGGTCACTACATCAGGTGAAGCGACTCTTCAAAAATACAATCTTTTAATTACCCGTTGAGTAATTGTAGCTCTCATTCGAATAGGAAATTAATTAGACTGTCGTTTCAAGCGATTTCTTGTTCAGTCGGCCATATTGTCGGTGCGATTTTCGTTCTTAAATTCAACCTCCGGTGTTTGAGAGTCACTTTGACTGTAAAATATTGCTTGCACTAGTAACTACTAAATAAGTAACAAAATGAACAATTTTTAATTTTATTTTGAAACAAGAAAATTTAAAGAATTAATTAAACATTGATTACAAAAAATGTATTTATTACGACAGTAGGTGGGAATAATTTTTTCAATTCAACTAAATCGTGGATTAAACAGTCATGGAAAATTCGAACTATGTCGTGATTAGTATAATTTTAATCGGAAAAATGTCGCGAATATGCATCTAAAATAGACTTCAAATAGACTTCATTTAAGACTTCAAAAAAGCACATGTATTGAATATCCTGCGAAATAATCTATAATTAAAAAGAATTGAGCTCCTTAATTTTCAAAAGTCAATCATTTTGAAAAGAGGTCCGTAATTGTACAAAGCAATGCGCACCAGTTATTTTGAATTAACTCTAAGATGTAATATTTAGCGTTAAGATGTGAAAATGATATTTATGAAAATTAGGATTTACGTGTTTGCGTAACAGGTGAACGGGTGGATTGTATAATAACCGCGAATAAAACTGTGGACTCGTATTGGATCCACGTGCGAGGTCTCGGCGAATGTGGAACACCCAACAACTCTGTTCACCAGTTAGCCATTTTGCGATACGCCGGTGCCTCGAGTACTCCGTCGGAGTCTCCACCAGGGTATAAAGATTTTAAACCAGGTGTTGTAAGTGTCAATGTCTTTATTAACATGTCTTGTTCTTCTTTCAGAAAGATATTGAGTTGGCAACGAAAGTAATTTCAGTACTTTAAGGTGAAACAGACTCGAATGTTTTAACTCAAGCAATGAACTTTAATGAATAAGATATTTCGTTCGATGATCTTTTTACAAACAGGATAGATAAGAAAATATTTTATTGATTAAAGTTCATCGCTTGAATAAAGACACTCGTGTTTGCTTCACCTTGAAATACTGAAATTACTTTCTCGCCAATCCAATATTTAGCTAATCAGCAATGTATAGAAAAGTTCGATAAGAACAATTTGATTAAAAAGGAAAAGATTGCAACGTTTGGTAGAATTTTCGAAAACGTGCAGTAAAACAATCTTCCCGAGAGAAATGTGAAATTTTTGCGTTAACTAGATTTACAACGGGCTGAACGCATCGAAATGCAACACAACCGATGACAGTCAGGTGGTTTGCGTGAATCAATTGATGAGTTTGGAGGACAGTTCGGAACTGTTGGTAGTCGACCCGGATGAGCAGCACATAATGGACTTCTGGTTCTTCAATTACACCCAATATAACGACAATTTACTCTTCAAAGCGGATTCCGTGTACCCAGCTTTCTTTGGTATCTAGCTGTTTAAAGATAGGAAGATGAACCTGCCGTAAGACCCGCCGTTAGAATATTGTTGACATTGAACATCTTTTTTCAGACGCAAATGACAAGTCTCAGTTGATATCGATGTTCAACGATATCTCATTCGAGACTCCGTCCTCGCCGTTGATCTCGGATGACCGAAGCTACAGAACTGTCTGCAAATCGAATCAACTCAGCACCTGCCAGCAGCCTTGCACTTGCACACAAGTGATCTCTGCGCGATATGATGCGGTGGTGGAACTCGTGATATATGATAGCAGTAAGTAATCCTTTTTTTGTATATTTATTTATCGTCGCTTTCAATTCTTTGCTAAGGTATTGTATATTGTATATTTATTACTGTTCCCTTTCGGGTGACAGGGGAAACCCGATCCCTCTACATTTAATTTATTCAGTTCTTACAACCTCTCTCTCTCTCTCTCTCTCTCTCTCTCTCTCTCTCTCTCTCTCTCTCTCTCTCTCTCTCTCTCTCTCTCACCCTTCCTCTCAATCAATCAATCAATCTTCCTTCTCTTTTTTTTCCTCTGTTCTCAGCTTTTCCACTCTTTAGTCGTCACTTCTTCCTTCCTGTATTTCTTTTCTCTCCCTATCTAGTCTCTTCATCCATTCTTCTCCCCTTCCGTCCTCAGCTAAAATTTCCTTTACTTTCCCTAGTATCCCTTCGTCCTTTCCTTCTTCTCCTCTACAAGTCTCCAGCACGTGTTCCCATGTCTCCTCTTCGTAGCTTCTTTGCTAAGGTTATTTCGCGATGGGACCTACAGTTTATTAATATAATATAATATAATATAACTATTATTATTAATATAATATAACAAATACATTTAAATCGATTAACATTATATAATATAACAAAATCATTATTAAAACCAATGCTGCGCAGCGACCAGATTAGTAAAATTCATACATTTTGTTATAATAACAATAGTGCTTTTCTATGTTAATCACTAGACTGCTAAATGTTTTTAAAAAATTTCTTTCTTCTTTTAATAATCTTATCAAGGTAAGACTAATACACTGATGTCATTAAATCTTTTTAATATGTCCACTGCCTTAAATTTTACTTGTCGATTTTTGTTAAAACTACATAAAATTCGCAGTCTAGTTAATTGTTACAGACCCTGGAAACACGAAATCAGAAATTAACGAGACCCAAATCTCTAATTTAACTTCAGTTTCTTCAATTCCATTTCCTGTGAAATCTGCTTCAGATCAACTGGAGGATCTTCATCACCCGTTCCATCTGCACGGCTACGAGTTTAAAGTTATGTTAGTTGGAAGGCTGAAGGCGGTGGGTAACATTACACGAGCGGAGATGGGCCAAGTATTACAAGAACACAGGAGACGCCTTAAAGAGGGATTGTATAAGAACCCGCCTTCCAAAGACACTGTCAAAATTCCGCAGGGTGGATATGCGATTATACGTTTCAAAGCGAGCAATCCAGGTAATTATTGAAGCTTGCAACGTATTAACAAAATCATTAACAAAGCTATTCTTCGTCAAAGCACACTTTGAGTGTCGCTGTTGAATTGCACATTTGTCACTGGTGATTTCTTACCAGGAAAGTAAATCATTATTGTTTCTTTGACAGGATGGTGGTTGATTCACTGTCATTTCTCGTGGCACCATATCACTGGCATGGAATTGGTGATTCGCGTAGGCGAACAATATCAACTACCCCCGACTCCACCCGATTTCCCGGAATGCAGCAACTGGACACCACCGTTGTACACTTTGAACAACTTCTACGGTTTCAGATATCCTTAATTAGCATATTTATTGTAACAGTGACGCACTCAGGACTTAATGTTGGGAGGGGCCCGAGTTGAACAGAACGACGTTTTCTTTTTGCAAAAATATCTTTCAAAGGTAGCCAGGTCTATTATTACACAATTTTACATGCTAATCGTTTTCTGCTCCAAGCTAATCCGGTCCTGCACGTTAGAAACAACTGTTCTACGGTTTAACTAATTTTCCAGTGTTCTATTTCCTTTTCCTGGGGGTGAGGGGGTTGCCCTGAGTGCGTCACTGCATTGTAATAAACAAAATATACAGACTGCTGTAACTGTGCAGTTCGGCTCTTAACAAGGAAACTGAAAATTAACCCTTTGCACTAGAATGATGACTCTGAGGTGCCAGTCAATATTGCTATAGAATTATTCAAAATATTGTTCATATTATTACATACGTTTGCATCTAACCAAATACTAAACATTTAAATATTATACGAGATATTACATTAATTTCATATCCATAAAATGAGAAACATCATATAGATTGGAATTATTCTAGGTCGGAAGAAATGTTTAATTTTCGAGATAAAAAAGCTCCGAGTGTGCAAAGGGTTAAATCGAGGATTTTAGGGAAAATTAAACGCAATACAAATTTCCCGAGACTTGAGGTTTGATTGAATCGAAGGTCATTCAAATTTTTAAATGATAAAGCAACTTTTTTCTCTACGTCTCTTTCCTTCCAAATGCTCCGTGGCATGTTGATTTTGCATAAAAATTTCCAGGTGTTTTGCACACACGATACTCGTACGACGCATTTTCGCGTCATCCGTAACAGATGACAATAGTCGACGCGGTGTTGATTCGTCCGTGGATAAGTTATTATTAATTTGTACGAATTAAATCCTCTGTAAGGACACAGCCGAACAGTTCAATCGTCGAATTTGTTTGAAAGAATTACTACTCGGTATTATTATATGTACATAGTGTGGATAGATGAAATGTAAAACAAGTGGAACCTTCGCTGTTTTTACAGTTTATTAATGTAGACAACTCTCATAATTACCGTCGTTTGTTGATTAAATAAAAACAATGTTTCAATATGACAGTAACAAAACCGTCGATACTTATATATTATTAAATAACTTACGTACGAGATTGTATCGCGATATTATAACTTAGGCTTCAATTATTTTCGAACACCATGTCTGGTTGTTTGTTGTTCCCGCAGGTTGGGAAATCTAGAGGAACAGGTACGAAACTTTCGCGACTTCCCACTTGTAATAACAATTGCATACCAGGTCCAAACGATCCAGGGGAAATCGCAGTGCCCCGTGCTTCGACCAGCCAATATCCTGTAAACGATAATCGAATTAACAATGGACTGTGGAACTTCATGCAACATGAGAATTGTAATAAATACACTGCGGATCTTTATGCATTTATGAAGCAATTGACTGGATGAAATATAAAACAATAACAGAGTAGAAAAATGTTAAGTATGTTGTAACGTGGGTTTTTAATGCAACAAAACCATTAAGGGATGAAATCAATTTTTACTTTACTCCTGCTGCCCACAACCAATACAGAACGTTTCTGTTTCGCATTAAAGATTCGGAGTGTAGTAATAACAATTCAGCGATCTCGCAATTGTTATTACCTAAATTGCCGCTAAAAAATCGAAGTACAACATAGCCCTTGTTCGGTACAACGAAAGTGTCTTTCCGCGGCGGATCTATTAAGTTACGTTCTATCTTTCCATCGTCGTCTAAACGCATAATTTCATCTTTGGTAATCGGCTGGTCAAAACTGCCTTTCGCCACAATACTCCCGTGGTAACCATGCGTGTGGAACGTGTGAGAAACGTTTCCACCAAAGCCTGCGAAGCAGAATCATTTTATCGATTAGAATTCTGACTTTTCTGAAACATGAAATAATTATTAACACTAGAACTACCGGGCAAGTCAGAATGACTGGTGCGAACTGTTTTCGATTCAAAATATTAAAAGTATAAATGTGTTTTTCCGAGAAATTTCTTTAGTCAACTTCTCTGTTGTAGTACATATTTAAATAAAACTTGCACGAAATCGAAATAAATGGTACATTGTCGTTATTATAAGGCAATGTATGCCAACTGCATTTAGTGCACGGTAGTTCTAGTGTTAGGCGACGCACCTTGATCTATAAATATAATTTCGATATTCTTCTTAGGAGCAACCTGGACAATTTGAATGCACTCGCAGAACAACGGAGTATCGACGCATTGCTTCGAGGGTCCTTCAAGGGAGCAAATTGATTCTTCCGGTGTGTTTTCCGGTTGCGACAGCAATGGAGACGTTGGATATTTGAATGTCATGTCGTTAATCTGCGCGATCTTCGCTCCGTCTTGTTTGGTACCTGCAATTCATTCGAAGGTAATTATTATTTATTTAATGCTTTAAACCAAATATGGTTTATATAGCATGTTCAGTACACGAATTCAGTAGCGTATTACATAATGACTTAATGCGCCTCTTAACTTAACTTAACATTAATTTGTAATTCAAGAGGTTCATTCAATGAAATGAAATTATATTTTTACTGCACACAGCTTAACAAAATCGAAAATAATTAACAGGCCTTTAATATCTGGACCACATTCGAAGGTAATATTACAAATTATTAGTATATATTTCGTGTAAAGTATTGATTCAGTCGAATCAATTGCTTCAACGATGTTTAATCGATTCGAGCGAATCGATCACGGTTAAAATATAAAAATCAACGTATTCTTACTAAGGTAAGTGGGGTAGTAGGCGCATCCGTAGACGTTGTATCTGTTATCAGTCATTTCGTCCGTGATAGAGGGATAACTATTAACATCGAACGGAATATGAATGATTTGATAAACGTCCTTGTCGATCAACGCTCCAACTTCTCCCTTCAAGTCCAACGCGCAAATGGTATTTTCATCTCTGTCGCAATTGTAGCCATTTTTCGCTGTTTCATCGTCATCGGGTTCGAATGGTTCTTCATCGTCTATTGTCACGGATTCCGGTTCTGCCGTATTATAAAGAACATAAGCCTTCTGTCGAAGGTTCTGACAATCCTGAAGGCCCTTCACGTCGACCAGGTACTTTCCAGGTGATTGATCCGCCACGACGAGTGCGTCGAATCGCTCGCCTGAAATTCAATTAATTCGAACAATCAAACGGATGGTACAGCGATGAACATTTCTGACTTTTTTTTATTGTGTCGGAGTAAATGTTATTAGAGATTTCGTGATTTTCTTTTTAACATATTATTGTAAGAGAACAATGTCCTTTATATAACTTAATTTCACTGAATGTATGTAGAATTGTTTTAACGCAGACAGACTAAGCAAGTAATACGTTTTACAGCGAGCCTTGACTAACAATAGAGAGGAGTAAATAAAATTACTTATACTAAAGAAGAACTCGTATTTTTTTAATAATTAACGCGGTCGCTTAAAATAATTATTATTTCTGGTTTCCTACGGTATTAATTTTTCAAATAAGGTAGAAATTCTATTAATTATTCTATCCGATAGCAGTATCTATATTCGGAATAATATAGTGCTCACTTAAAGTTTACAACGACGAATAATGCACACTAATGCAGCGTTATCAACGGGATACTTTAAACGGGAAAGAACCAAACGGACAGAAGTTATTTATGACTTTATTATAACATAGTTCCATTTTCTTCCATTACGTTTATTTTTGGTTTTCATCGTTACTTCTTAATTTCCAACGTTTACAACAGTTTACACTCGATTCTGAGAACTTCGCGCTCGACACTCGGAAAACGAAATCTTCATTTCCGGAGGTAACTCTCCGATCCCGTGTCAACGAAAAATAGTAAAATAATGTTCGTCGTTCGATCGAGTGGTGTACGCATATGGTATTTTGATTGGTTAATTAACGTTTGAAAGAATTCGTCGATTCGAAAACGATGACAAAAGTTACGAAGTAAAGCAATTCACACGAAAACATTTATAATATTTGCCGTGTTCGTTTACAAACAACGTACACATATATATCTATACATACATATATATATATATATATATATATATATATATATATATATATATATGTATGTATGTATGTATGTATAGCGGTTTTGCATATTCCTTCGCGTTCATGCATAAATGCATTATACGTCCCGTGCATTCTGTTTGAACAGTCGCGTGCACCATAAGGAAAAATATACTCCAAACGGTCTCTGTATTTAAATGCTTTGTTCCTTAACTTTTGTCGGACACTGTGTATGTTATATTTATATATATAATATATATAAATGTTCTGAGGATTCGATAGAAAATCAGGTATGAAAAATGATACAGCCGTAATGCCGGTCCAACGACCAATTTCAAGTTTAATGGAAATGGAAAGAAACTTAAGAGACTGAGTATTTTAAATGAGAATAATATTTAAAGTATACATACGTCTTACGTTCGATAACTGGACGGCGGACGTTTATGCGAAAATGAAAAAGGCAAACGTCAAAAAATTAATGCTATCGAATAAACTAAACATGCTTGTTCGCAATGAGAAAGTAATTACGGTATTTTAAGGCGAAATAGAGCCCAATTCATTTAATTCAAGCAATGAACCTTAATGAATAAGATATTTTCCCTTTTGTTCGATGATCTTTTGCCAAAAAGAATAAATAAACAAATATTCTATTGATTAAAGTTTATCGCTTGAATAAAGAAATTCGGTTTTATTTTACCTTAACACTAGATTTACGCAGGTCTGGAAATTACTGTTTCACATTATTTTATAAACACAACAAGAATGTGTCTATCCAAATTTTTGGCTATTTTTCTAATAGTATAAACAGGGAAGCATCTTTACGATATTAATAATCGGAAATTACGAATATTAGAACCCGTCATTCTGACGGGTCTCGTAAAACTAATGTTAAAATATCGAAATTACTTTCTTGCCAACCCAATACATCAAAATTTTCAATGTTTCTTTTTATTTTTGTAGCGCAAGGAATTACTATGATCGGCTATTTTCGAGCAGTTTCGCATAAACGTCCCCGACCGATTAATAACTGCAAGCGAGGACCTCCGAAACGGATCGCCGTTAATACAAAAATATAAAACTATCGCAGAATCAGGAACAACGATGAATAACATCATAAAGACATGCACCGGAGATTGTTAAATCATGCGTACGCGCTACGTAACTATATATTTTAAAAGGGAAGACCCTAAAACGCTCACGGACGTGAAAAGAACCACGACACAGTCTTTCGCCGAACCAAAACAGACAACGGATCTCACCAAGACTCTCTCTCTCTTCGTCTTTTACGGAGGGATTTCTTTTTTCTCATTTGTTTTTCTTTCCGATAAAAAATAGTTCGCTATTTATACAGCTCGCTATGCCTACTATTTAAAGCCCTGAAACAATACCAATGAAAGATACACTTATCAACTATTCGGTGTCGCAGAAAGTATCGCGCCGATCCATCTTGTTCTCCCGTAGAATTTCTTCCAATAAAAGAAACTATAAATTAGAATTCATCAGTTCGACCACTGAAAATTTAGAAACCGATGCGGTGAAATCGGAAGAAAATCGAAAATCCTTTTATTCAGATTATTTCGATTAGTAAAGCAATTAAAAAACAGCAATTTTAAAAATTAAAATTTGATTCGATTCTGTCAAACGTATTGTTGTCCACATAAATGAAACGTAACTGGTAGAATTACAGATGTACCACACAAAATAAGCGAAGTACCATTCCGACAGCCAAATCGTTAAATAAATCAAAATGCCCGTAAACTGTGAAAAGTATTTACACAGTCATAAATTGTATAATTATGTATTTTTAATATTTCCAGCGTTGGGAAGTCTACGATAAAGAGGATGTGCAAGTTTCGTAAAATTGCTTTAGCGCGCGTGAGACTGAATAAATCATAGTTTCGAAACGCGCGATACTTTCTGGGGCCGTGACATCGTGACTAAACTGCGGACGGTCACGCGAATTCTAATTTTTATGGATTAGGTGTTTCGCGACGAGATAGCGCGCCGACGAAAATAGAACTCTTCGTTTAAACTTTTGTTCAAGCATGAAACGGAAAAAGAAAGGACTTTGGTCTGCGTTTCGAATTGCTTCTCGTTGGATCCGCAGCTTAAGCATAACTCACGGGCGAAGCACTGGACACTTTCATCGTATTTCTGTTAAACAATATAGCTGTTTCGAGACATGTTTCACCACTGCATCGTGACTAATGTGACACCGACACGCTGCGTTATTTTACATTTAAAATCACATATCCGCTACCGTTCCGTCGAATATGAGTAACACTTCGTTCAACGATTGTACAGAAGGATCGACAAGAAATCGCTTAAAAAATATTCGATCAGCGTCATCATGGCGGGACAAGTCGGACCACGGGAAAACAGCATTTTCAATACTGTTTCTCGCGTGAATCGAAGCTTAGAACCGTTACGTGCATCTCTTTAGTGTGCTTCCTCCGTTACTTACTTAGAAGGCATTCGTGAATTCAACCATAACTCAAACATCTTGCTGATCAAGATACTTAAGCAGCTTCGCCATTCTTTTCTTTTTTTTTTTCACTCGACGTTCTCGGAAAATTTCGTATTTCTCCTCCCCAAAAATATAACGAAATTTCCAGTTGGATCTTAGACTCGCTGTGATCATGCAAAATTCATAATTCGTCGATAGACTGTGGACGTTTATGCAATTCCACGAGTACAGTCAATCAAATTTTCTTGAGGCAATATTTCGTGTTGAATGGCGAATACGTTAAAAAAAATATTTTGACACGTAATCGTGTAAAATCATGAAATTAATGAACACTCGAATTGACAGGGTTACAGTTAAACAATTAATATGTAATTGTATATGCTGTACAATGTACATTTCTTATATTTATTGTATGTATTATTTAATCAAAAGTAAATATGAAACTCGCCTCGTTCAGGCTCGAGGTGAAGAATTCGAAAATTTGTTCGATTCAATTCTGATGCTGGAAATGTGCAAATGCCCACAGTCTAGCTTCCAACGTCGAAAATGCTCTGAAAATACTTGTACAATATGTTTACGCTTAAAGTCGTGTCGATTTAACACTGGAACTACATGTTTCGGTCAAAACGACCCATTATGTATCAATTGTTTATTCCCATAGCTTCTGAAATGATAGCGACTATTAGAGATTAGTAGATTCATTCGTTTGTGCGCGGCCACTAAACATACATATGTAATCTAGTGACTTTAAAACGAAAGAAAAATTTGCTCGACTGCATCTCGAGAATGAAATCAATGTCACACTGTTTTAAATAATGTTTTCATATGGTCGAAGGGTCCGTACACTTTCACCGGAACATGCACATAACGAGTAACGCCATTTAAAGAATGACTTTTGTTAGTTTTCTCCTTCCTCTAAACGGTTTTGATTCCACAAGATCGACCTTAAAGGTAGAATACACTCGTTCGTATTTTTCGGAATTACAGAATTTTGTTCCCGGGGCCTTGAACGACTCTCTCCCAGGAAATTGGATCTAATCGTGTACAATTATCAAAAAAATATAACTATTAAGTATATCATATAAACAGTTCTCTTATACCGTAATGAGGGGTACACACGGTAAACGCACTACATTACACGTAATCGTTAATCGTCGCGTGCTTTTATCGTACAATGTTGCTATTGAAGTCACGCTCCTCGAGAAATGACAAATTTCAATAAACCCTACCACGCTCCACCTCTAAAATCTCTCTAATCTTTAACGGTCGTTCACGACTATTGTTCTCGATTTTCACAACTGATCAACGCGTCGACCGTCGCTGTTCAATCACATCGGAAAGATTCTATTTCGATACACCTTAATCCTATTCAAATTACCACTGTGTAAATTCAAATTGTTTTAACCTTTGTACGATCCTGAAAATTCACCATTTTGTCATTGAAGTATTACGCCATTTCGAAAATACACTGTCGAAAGTAATACACCGTTCTCGAGTGAAATGATAAATGAAAAATATTAGGTTGTCCGAAAAGTTGGTTTTCGATTCGTGCAGAAAATGCAAATTGATTTTAGGAAGTGCTAAAACATTAACATAAAGATTATCGCATTGTTTGCATTTATTTAGCAACATTAAAGGAACACATTCCGAAAGAAACTTTTGGGACAACCTGTTGAAATAACTAGTTCTAAATATACTAGCATTTTCAATATCGAAAAGTGAAGTATGTTTAATTCAGTGTTCCGATCGACGGTCGACGCGTCAAACATCGTTTAAAATATTTTGTTCGTCCGAATGTTTGGAACAAAGAAATCGAAAGTAATCGTACTGTATAATCGCGTTTGGAATCATGCTCCCATGATTAGCAACTTCTTCGTCTCTGTCTTCCTGTTCGAATAACAACTAGTGAGCATCAGGGGAAACAATTGGTGCTGTCGCTTCTCGACGAACTTAAAAGTAACGAGAACTCAACTATAATCTATCTTAAAATCGGAAGTGCTGTTAAAACGACCGTGCTTTATAGCCGCGGCCAATACTATTACAGAGCTTACTCTGTTTTATCATAAACGTTTACAACACGTACTCGCGTCAACTGCTGGCGCCTCTAATAATATTACTTATTCGAGCAGACCTGGAACGGATCGGTTCTACCATTCCACAAAATTATTTCGTTATTTTGAACGCCAACATTGGTTACCGTCGAGCCTACCGTCTCTGTCTACGGGTGTGTGCGAGTCTGTGCGTGCGTGTGTATGCCTGTGTTTATGTAAATGGTGTGTAAGTATGTGTATACTACCTCCGATGGAAAGTATTCGATTCCATGAATTTACGAGACTGCGGTAAAAGTAATTTATACGATCCGTGAAGAGCAACGAATATTTATAATACGACCTAATAATCAACGACTTGTTTGCGCGAACGAAGCACAGAGGAATAGTGTCTTTCAGTATACTTATAATCACCATTCTTATTTTAATACAACACGTACAGATCACAAAATATTAATTCATAATTTTCAGCTTCGTCTACGACGTTTCGCATGCACGAAAATTAATTAGCAACACGTAGAGAGTCATGCTAGATGTACCAATAAATAATCCACCACGGTCTATCACATTTTCACGATAATTTAAATAAGATTGGAAGCATAAACGACCTTCGAAGGTACATTACAACGTCGGTTTAAAATAGTGGATTACTCGTCGGTACAGCCAGTAAACGAAAAACACTGAACTGGAGAATGCGTTCTTACGAACGTTTGATTGTCAGAACGTTTTTTTACACAGATTTCCGTTGTTGCACTTAACAAGCCTCGATGTTCACGCGATAAATTGATTTTGAGCGACAGGCGTGGATAATCACTTATTTACGTAATTATTTAGATATCAAATGAAACTCTGTTTGAACTGAGTACAATACATAAAAATATGAATTGTCTGCATCAATAGAAGTCAAATGAAAATGCTTTCCCTTAATAATTCTAATAAATTGATTTACATCTTTTAGCTACTCATGTTTGCCATAGATATACACAACAGCCAACATCTCTTCGAATAAACTTTGCCCAAGGCTGCGTCGCTCTCTGATCGATTTACTAAAATCCGCAAATTCTCTATGCCCAGAGTCTTTCAAATGAAGAAAATCCTGATTAATGGAAAGTTTGACGACAGTCGAAGAGATCGAATATATTCCATCGGTTCGATTTTGATCTAGTTCGGCTCTGTTACGTCTCTGGTTGTTGATACTAGTTAGCGATGCGTTTGCGCGTAAACGCCGATCTCCGCCTCGAAGAGGATCTGATTGATCCTGAGCTTCGCGACGGACCTCGAGTACGAGTCTGGTATTTCCGCGAGCTGCACCGCGATGCTCTCGGCGAATTTCGCGAAGTCTTCTTTCGTCCGTTTCCGTTCCGTCGCCGGCTCGGCTTCCAGATTCGTTTGCCCGGATTCCTCCAGGTCGCCGTCACCGTGGCCAATAGGACTGCTCTGGTCCGGCAACGAACCATTATACAGTTTCATCGCTTTTAAACTCGACGACGACCATTCCTCCGCGTCCTCGCTCAAAGACGCGTTGAACGAACCGGTCCCGGACCCGTTCGTCTCCTCGTTGCAATCCACGAACGTTATGCTCTCGGGGTCGATGTCGCTCACGATATACTCCTCCTGCAACTTCGACGAATCCTCCTCCACCTTCTGCGAAAGAAAAGAAGCGTTTAGGATCTAGAAATATGCTTCGCGGTTTTTATTTTTAATATGCTTATTTTTAATAATTATTTTTAATAATTATTTTAAATATGCTTCGATGAAATTAAATCATGCGCACCTCGTCAAGGCTGGACTTTGAAATCGCACAACTTTGATTCTGATATGCACTATATGATATCGGCGCTACAGGCTCGATCAAAGATACAGATATTAGCAATTTTGCAGTATTATAATTTCAACGTTTCGGTACAGTTCTGAACCATCATCAAGAAAAGTCCGCGTCTGTGAAAATTAACCCTTTGCACTCGGAGCTATTTTAACTGGAAAATTAAACGTTTCTTCTGACCTACAATGTTTCCATTCTCTATGATTTTTTAAATTTGATAAATATGAAATTGATATAATACCTCATACAATACTTAAATGTGTAGTAATTGGTTAGATACCGACATATCTGATAGTGTAAACAATTATTTAAATAATAGTACAATACTACAATATTTCCATTCTCTATGATTTTTTAAATTTGATAAATATCAAATTGATATAATAAATCATACAATACTTAAATGTGTAGTAATTGGTTAGATATCGACACATCTGATAGTGTAAACAATTATTTAAATAATAGTACAATACTACAATATTTCCATTCTCTATGATTTTTTAAATTTGATAAATATGAAATTGATATAATACCTCAAAGAATACTTAAATGTGTAGTAATTGGTTAGATACCGACATATCTGATAGTGTAAACAATTATTTAAATAATAGTACAATACTACAATATTTCCATTCTCTATGATTTTTTAAATTTGATAAATATGAAATTGATATAATAAATCATACAATACTTAAATGTGTAGTAATTGGTTAGATACCGACATATCTGATAGTGTAAACAATTATTTAAATAATAGTACAGCAATTTTTAGTGCCGCCTCAGAGGCGCCACTCGAGTGCTAAGGGTTAATGTAATAGAATTTGTTATTCATTAAACTGACTATTTAATAGTTATGACAAATGATTGAACGACATGATTGAATGACATGATTTTGAACATGTAAAAATACTGGATAAAGAAAGTAATTTACATCAAAGATTATTAGAAACTGTTCACACGATTAAACATCAAAGCGTCAATCTCAGGTGATGAAAAACCTGAGATTAATGAAATTTACGCTACATTACTTGATCAGTAATTATCTTATGATGATGTTTTCTAATAATTTAATTTTTTGCATCCAGTTGATTATAATAATGGTTGAACCATACACATATTAACATTGTTATGTTAATGTCACACATAAAATGATTGCTTTTATACCAATTTTTGGTATTACATTGGTTGAAGTGTGATGACGAATGCTTTAAAATTTGAAATTCGGGCCTAACATTGATTTGGAGGTTCTTGATCCTTGACATCTGATTGGCTAGTTAGATCTACGATATTCTTATGTTTTCCGTCTTGACTTTGCCACAACAGTTACAGTTTAGTACAGTTCAAACCTTCTTATTGACAAGTACCATTTCATTTACTTTGATTTTCATTCTGATTTCTCACAATTAGCAAGTATGTATAACTTCCTATTTGCCATAACTATTAAATAGTCAGTTTAATGAATAACAAATTCTAGTACATTAATTTTCACAGACGCGGACTTTTCTTGATAATGGTTCAAAACTGAACCGAAACGTTGAAGTTATAATACTGCAAAATTGCTAATTTTTGTATTTGTGATCGAACCTGTAGCGCCGATATCATATAGTGCATATACAAAATTTACGATCGTTAAAACTGGAAATTATTAACTTCCCGATTCATAGGGAAGTTACTGTAATTTGATTCTGATATTTGTTAAGGGCGTAGACTCGTTTCTAGAATTGCAAAGGTGCGAGATGCACCTTCTCATTTGCGATAATGCATGCGATGGAGTTTTTTAATAGTCAAAAGCGCTAGATTAAAATATTTTCACGTTTACGAGGCGTTTGCAATATTCGACAGCGTGTAACTTCCGCAGCTTTATGGAACTACATTGCTTCTGCATAACGCAAATTATGTAAACGTAAAAATAGGACTTCTGAGGGCGATTGCGGTCTAGATTGATCTTCTATCTAGCGCTTTTAACTACTGAAAAAACACCATATTTGCATTATCGAGAAATGAGAAGGAGTGCCCCGCACCCTTGCAATTCTGGAAAAACGAGTCTGCCCCTTCACATATTCTGTAGAGATCACGATCGCTCGGACAACTTTGTCGCATTCGCTACCACTATCTTAATCTTTTTCGAACAATTCGTATTTACAACATTCCTGCAACGTATCGTCTTCGTGAAATTACACATCGCAGCAACGAGAAGTCATTGACTCCTGAGACAGTTTTCAAAATTAGTTTGCGTATTTAATGAGAAATTGAATTACTTTGAATTGTTAGAAATTTATATGATTAGATTAAGGAATTGTTTAATCATTTTCTGCCAGATCTTGTATACTGTACTTACTGCTACAATAATGTTTGTATTTATTCAAATGATCTGATCTTCTGAAAGTGAAGTGAAGTATAAAATCTCTGTCATTCGAATAATTATAGACAGTACTCTAATTGTCTTCTAATTAGTACACTAATTCGCTGGCTTCGTACGATCAAGAATTTGATCAACGTGTTTCTCATCATTCGCTTTAGAAGAGCGAACAACGAAACACTTATTGAATGTTCAATTAATCAACTTGGAAGATCCAGATTCCTGAACGCGTTCAAGTTCGTTTCGAATGGTTCCGCACACAATTGCCCCGGCATTTGTCCACAACTTTAATTTGTCTAGCAGCGAAAACCTTACACTGATAATTATAGTTACGCGGGGGAAGGGGATACGAGCACAATCGAATCGAATCACGATTCAATCTGCTGCACACGGTTCACACGACTGAGGATTAATCGCGCATTTCGATCTACGGGGAAACTCCGTGTGCATAGAACTTTCACGGGTACACGTTTTCCCCCAAATAACAATGCTTTAAATACGTCTAGCACACTTAATTAAGAAAAGACTCGCGTATCGGGTCACGACGTGTAGAATCTACTTTTCTTGTTCCAGCTGCTACACAATTTAAATATTCTTACATTTCACCGTGGAAATATTCGGCAGGCAAGAAAGAATAAAACAGTCTCGTCTTGTCGATCGAATAAGAGATCATTACCACTCATAATTAATAAGCCACGCTATATTTAAACACTTTTATGGTCATTATTAGACAGCGGACTTTATGTGAATTTATAACTAGATTGCGGACCTTTATGCATTTATAGGAAAATTGAGTAGATGAAGTTTAAAATTGTTGGAAACTTTTCAAAATTGAAGATGTTTATATATGATTTCTTCTCTATTAAAATCATTAAGGGAAGAATTAACGTCCAAATTTTGATTACAATTTCAATGATCATCAAGTTTTATTTCTGCATAAAGATCCGCTGTCTATTTATAACAGTAAGAATATTAAAAGAATTTATAAGAAGTTATATTATATGCACAACATATTAAACATACTGGCAAACAAAATAAATGTGTATTGCATTCTAGTTTGTTGCAATCCATGTAGAAAATGTTTATTTTGCATGAAGATCCGCAGTCTATTTACAACAGTAAGGATATTAAAAGAATTTATAAGAAGTTATATTATATGCACAACATATTAAACATACTGGAAAACAAAATGAATGTGTATTGCATTCTAGTTTGTTTGCAATCCATGCAGATAATTTTTATTTTGGATGAAGATCCACAGTCTACTTATAACAGTAAGAATATTAAAAGAATTTATAAGAAGTTATATCATATATTCAACATATTAAACAAACTGGTATAGAAAATAAATATGTATTGCATTCTATTTTGTTGCAATCCAGGTAGATAATTTTTATTTCTGCATAAAGATCCGCAGTCTATTTATAACAGTAAGAATATTAAAAGAATTTATAAGAAGTTATATCATATATTCAACATATTAAACAGACTGGTATATAAAATAAATATGTATTGCATTCTATTTTGTTGCAATCCAGGTAGAAAATGTTCATTTTCCATAAACATCCGCTGTCTAGTCATCATTCTCTCAGTTTCTAGTTACGATGCATCAAATGTATAATAATTATTTAAGACACAGCGACGTTTTGCATGACATCTGAAACTGCACGCTCTCGAAAGTATTCCATTAAATGTTTTCAGACTTTCCTATCCCGTTTCCCAGTTATGCAATCACAGTAATAAATGTGAAAAAGAACTTGCTTAATTACTCGAAAAAATTCGAACGTTCCAGGCTGAAAGTAGACACTCGAAGGTGTCCGGGTAGATTTTTGAAGAATTGTTCGTCGGGATACAACCGAGGAAGAATTACGGCGAGAGAGCCGAGTGTCGGATTAGCAGTCGGAAGAAACGTAGCGCGCATCGCGAGGTAAATTCTGGCATAATCTACGGACGCATCGGGTTAATCTCGAGGATCGAGTCGCTTTCGTAGCAGACCTCGGTAGCCGACGAAATCCCAAGATTCGATGCGGGAAGGGAAAGCGGTCTCGAAGATGTTCCCATTAGTCGGCGATACGCTAATCCGCGCGCGTCGGACCGCTTCGGTTCGCACGCCTCCATTTTCCTGCGCCGTGTTAGAAATCCTCCGACAATAGAGCCGTTGCCACGGCCAGAGCATCGTTCACATAACGCACCGCAATAATTCGATCGATCAATCAGCTTAAAAAGACGAGACCGGAGAGGAAACGCGGCGAGAAAAAGAGAGGCGAAGCAACGCGGAGGACAAAGGCGATCGCTTGCGTCCACCGGACAAAGAAGGCGCTCGAACAGAGAAAGGTGGAGAGAAAGAGAACGTGGATGAGAGAGATACACAGAGAAAAAGTGGCAAGAGAGATAGAGAGAGAGAGAGAGAGAGAGAGAAATCTCTGGCCACGACACAGACAGAGACAAGGGAGTGCCATCGGAGTCAGGGTGCACGAGCATGTTCCCAGATCGATTCGAAACCCGGTGAAATAATCACGTAAAGCAATCAAGCTGAAATTGCACGCGGGGACGATCGTGTTTCTGCGATTAGTGCCGATTAAACTGCGAACGTTTAGGCGAGATCGCAAGTTTTCTCGTCTTCTATGCAGCATTCCCGATTAAACGAACGCGAAATCAATATTACGATCCTCTGTGCAAAATCTTCGGCCCCATCCTCGATTCAAAACAGGTTCTTCGATTTTTCTGTCATTACTAGACTCCGGATCTTCGCGCATTTATGGCTGCTGAAAATTTTCAAAAAATGTAGAATAGAAAGTTGGACAGAGTTCAGAACGATTTTGATTTATTTCAAGGCTACTGCCACTGGAAACAAGATTTTATTTGATTTCACGTCCTTGAAATTGATCTACAAAAACTGAAAATTGCATGAACATCAGCAGTCTAGTAAAAGAATAAGATCCTAAGAAATGTACTAATTTCGCACCTTAATTCAAAACGATTTTGATTTATTTCAAGGCTCTTGCCACTGGAAACAAGACTTTATTTGATTTCACGTCCTTGAAATAGTTCTACAAAAACTGCAAATTGTATGAACATCAGCAGTCTAGTAAAAGAATAAGATCCTAAGAAATGTACTAATTTCGCACCTTAATTCGACCGATTAGTATTCATTCTAACCGACCAAACACCAAAGAAAACACCTAAAAAATTACACCTTAGACCATCGTACTCTTTTGGAATCTGTCTGACTACTAACTTCTAATACTACGTCCACATTGGACGAGTAGATCGAATGCAAAATAGTGAAAACATTTAAAGCATTTACACGTACTGTTGTATTATATCCAGCTGATCATAATTATTAAAACAAGAAATGTACAATTTCTATTTTGCATGAATGGCATACACTTTTAGCAGTTCGTAATCATTCTATTAACGATCACGCTCGCGATTCGGATCGAACCTTTTTGCAGCCAGGGGTGGTATTATCGATCTCCGGCGAGTGTTTTTTTTTTTATAGAGGATGTGCTATAATTGCATAAACATCCGCAGTCGAACGAGCCGGCGAGAGACGCGTCGCGACGCGCAACCCGGCTTCAGCGAAACAGTTCAGAACACAATGCTCTTTCCCCGAAATCGACTGTCCAATTACAAGGATGGCGTAAAACCGGCCGGTTCGTTCTCCCGATCGGAGAAAGGGACGGTCTCTTGCTCTCCCTGCTCGTGTACAAACAAGTTCCTGGAACCGGGACCGGTCTCGAACTCCGCGAACGTTCGAATGGAATCAATCAATCGGGTCATCGATATTCTCTAAGAGTAAAAAAGACCAGCATCCCTTGGAAGCATAGGGTACATTCAGAAAGGACGCGATTACTCCTGCAGAACCACTGTGCACAACAATAATTAATTCCGAACCTAATAGCGTTCAAAACATCCGCAATTCTGCTGTAAAATTACTTTTGTTTGCGTTAAACTTGAATTATAAATCAGTAGACAGCGGATCTTTATGCATTAATAGCAAAATGGAGAAGATGAAATTGAAAATTATTGGAAAATTTTAAATATTGAAGATACCAATGTATGATTTCTTCTGTATTAACCCTTTGCACTCGGCTGTCCCCTCTGAGGCACCACTAAAAATTGCTGTACCATTCTTCAAAATATTGTTTACATTATTAAATATATCGGTATCTAATCAATTACTAAACATTTAGGTACTGTATAAGGTAATGTAACAATTTCATATTCATGAAATTGCAAAAATCATAAGTTATGGAAATATTCTAGACCGGAAGAAATGTTTAATTTTCCAGTTAAAATAGCTCCGAGTGCAAAGGGTTAAATAACATTTAGTTTGGTTTCTATTTCTTGCAGTGGCGGATCTAACGGTAAGCGGACTAAGCGGTCGCGCGGGGCCCCGGGATAGCCTAAATCCCCGAATTGCAAATAAATATATTTACTGTGTAACGGTATATAATTTTTCATTACTTTTCTGTTTTGTTAATAAGGTTGTGAGAGTTTTCTTGCAACTTCTATTTATAACTTGAGCTTGAGGTCCCCAAAGTTCTTTACTGCTTGGGGCCTCCACTTTACTTGGGCCGCCACTGATTTTTTGCAATTAACACATTACCGACCGGTGATTATTGCATATTTTTGAAAAATCTATGGTACATGGGTAAATTTTCATTTAGCATTTAGTATGAACTAACTAAGTCACCCTCAATAACGTCGTCTAATAGTTTGCATTTAAGATTGCAATGTCAAAGAAAATTTCCATGCTTTTTTTTGGTACAGCAGAATTATTGAAAATCCTATTAATAGGCTTCCGGTCGGTAAAGTGTTAATATGGTCAAAACTGCTTCAGAATGTATAATTCGATATTAAATATTAGAAGGTGTTTCGTGCAACAAATGCAGAATATTTTTATTTTGCTGGAAAATCCATAGTCTGTTTGTTCAGAGTCTGAATCTATCCTAACACGCTACCTGCGAAAAAGCCTATCGGCAATTTAGAGAAGTTCGTTCTACAAATTTTTTGTGTAATTGCACGAAGACGAGATACGTTTGCTGAAAATGATTTTGTCGCTTGTTAAAAACGCTGCTAAGTGGACGCTAAGTAAATTGTCAATATCCACCGGCATTTTCACCGAACGCTAAAAGTATTCTGAATTTCAATTTCGTTTTCACCTCGTGGGAACCGCGATGGTCAACAACTCGTAACCTACGAGCACACACTAGACGAACGTCTAGCAGAATCGTCGTTTCAACTTACTGAAAACAGTTTATCAAATTCAATTTCGCTTCCATTGTTCGGACAGTTGTCCGAGGGATCTTGCCCCTAGCGATTTCGGATCCACCCACGAGCAGACTCGAATCAGACTTCGCTTTCTTTCGAGGAACAAATTCATCGCAACACGTGCGAAACATTAAACCCAGATGCTCGACAATTGAACGAATAAAAGCGATTAGCAAATCATCGAATACGAGTAGAAACGTCCGAGATCCTTTGGCGAAGTGAGACGAGTTCGTAAAGATTATTACAAATTAACATTGGAACTACAAAGATCATCGTTTCGGTTCTAAATTTTCTAATTTCCAAAAACAGATAAAGAGAAAATGATTTCGGCGCAACGGTTCGATCAAATAAACAATTAAACGCAGTTTTTTCCGCTTTCGTGAAAATGATCCAAATTAGGATCGAAACGTAGAAAGTGTAAATTTATTTGTAAAATTGCTTTAATTGTTTATTTGATCGAACCGTTGCGCCGAAATCATTTTCTCTTTATCTGTTTTAACAATCTTACGATCGATAACTTTAACAACATTTCTAATTTCCGATTGTCTGAAATTCTGAATGAACGTAGTCACGTTATTTCTATAAAGCAGTGCGAAACGGTCTCGTTTGGTCGATGCAAGACCAAAGACAAAACGTTCTCTAAAGTGAAGCGCGATCGAGAGAAAGGTGCCCGTGCGTCGCTGCAACAAAGCATTTATTTATTGGTCGGCGGCGTCCCTCGTTTCTCGCGTCGATACCGTCGACAGATTAGCATTCGCGCCGCCGACCGCAGAGAAAACCGTAAAAAGAAACAAAAAAAAAAAAAAGAAAAACAATCCGCACGATGAAGAGAATCGAACCCATTGACATCCGTTTTACAAACGCCATCTCACATCGCCAACGCAAGCCATCGCGACTCTAACCCGTGCATCTGACGATTCTACACACTGGAAAAAATATCCGAGGTGATATTCGCGGGTAAACAATTAGGTGTCTGTAAAAGAAAAAAAATCGAAGTCGGACTCGGTCCCAATCGGAGAAACGCATCACGCGTGCTCGTAACGCACGCAACGTGCACTTACACACGCGTAGAACCACGAAGGCACGCACGAGGGGGGCATATACGTATACGTGTACACACATACGTACCTTCTTCCGTTTGCTGTATCTGCGTGTGCCGAATTGCAGGAACTGCATCGCCTTAAAGGCGAACCACTTGGACACGTAAACATCGTCGGGCCCGGACGCGGCGTCCCGGCTGTTTTGTATCTTGTGCACCTCCCTCGAGTACTGACACTTCAGGTTCGTGATCTTCTTCTCGATCTCGAGGGTGTTGCAACAGAGAATCTCGGCGAGCTCCTGTATGGCGTGTTTGCGTTTCGCGCGGTCCCGGTACCCGCGGGCGTTCCAATCCCAGAGTACACGTCGTTGCTGGTACTCGCGCAGCAGCTCGAGGGTTTTGTCGCGGGTCCATTCCATGGCGAGGCGGGTGTCGTTCATCTCTGGCTCGTTCCAGGCGTCGTGGCTGCACATGGAAAGAGGCGAGGTGAGGCGACGCGAGGCGGGCTGACGCGGACCGAGGCGTGTACCTCTTTTTCTCCGGCCCGTTTTTCCCGTTCTTCTTCGTAGAACGTTGTTCTTTTGCCGCCGAACAGGAGAGAAAAAATCACGTGGTGCGAGCTCACGCGGACGGGATTACCGTGGTCCGAAAAAACGTGGACAACGAGTCCGACGACCTGTCTAGCCGTGTCTCTACCTCCGGGTTAGTTGTGGCTTACGGGTCGACCGGGGAGGACAGCCACGGTCCCGTATACCCGCTAATAAATCGCCGACTACCAGCCTGCCAGCCAGCCGACAACGACAACGACAACGACGCCGCAGCCGCGAATCGAGCACGCGTTTTAATGATTTTTGCGCGAGACCCGCGCGCGCTTGGTCGCCTTCCTTTCTTTATTTCCCTTGGCGGAAACCCGGCGAGAACACGAAGACGGCCGAGTCTGCGCGAACGAGCCTGACCACCGTTGCACGCCGCATCGCTAAACGTATGAGCGCCAAGCAGTTTCATCCTTTCGTCTCTCTGTGGTGCTCTCCTCCGCCTCCTCCACCTCCTCCGCCGCCTCATCCTCCGACCCCTCTACTGCTAAACTGGTTCTATCTCCCTTCTTCCAACTGTCTTCTACTGTCCACCGTCGCTTTTCCTACCCTTCTCTCTCTCTCTCTCTCTCTCTCTCTCTCTCTCTCTCTCTCTCTCTCCTTTGTTCTCTCGACACTCTCTCTCTCTCCCTCTCTACGCCTCTCTCTTTCTCTCTCTCTCTCTCAACTGATTCGCATTTCTTTTCCTCCAAGCAACGCTCTCAACCGACCGCCTGGTACCTTCTTTACATTCCCTTACTCTCTTTGTTTACTGAACGACCTTGCGACGCGTTCCGTCGTTCTCTCCGGTCCTTTATCGGCGGAATCCTTTTCACCGCGATGCTTTTTTTCGGCGACGATTCGCGCGGACTCTCGTTCCGTTTGTTGGAGAAACCGAGAGACGGCTCGCAGGAATGCCGAGCGTTGTCTGTGACTCTTTTGTTTTCGTTTCTCTTTGGCACCGCGATTGTCGCACCGGCCCGGTTGTAATCGAGGGAGAACGATTATCGTGACCCCGGTCAAGGATCTGCGGAAAATGAACGGGCCGTTTACTTTTTTGCCGGGTCGCAGCCTCACCCGACGCGACGGGCGAGGCTGCGAGCGCGGAATAATGGCGAGTAGATGTTGCCTGCAATGCACAGCCTAGGTGACAGAGCTTTTGATTAGTTTCCCTGCAAGATCAATTTTTGCAGACTTATTTTTCCTTTCTGTCAATAATGCCATCTTATCCTTGTCTTATAATGGTGAGTAGATTAAGGATAATGGCGAGTAGATGCTGCCTGCAATGCACAGCCTAGGCGACAGAACTTTTGATTAGTTTCCCTGCCAGATCAATTTTTGCAAACTTATTTTTCATTTCTGTCAATAATGCCATCTTATCGTTATCTTACAATGGTGAGTAGATTAAGGATAATGGCGAGTAGATGTTGCCTGCAATGCACAGCCTAGGCGACAGAGCTATTGATTAGTTTCCCTGCAAGATCAATTTTTGCAGACTAATTTTTCCTTTTTGTCAATAATGCCATCTTATCCTTGTCTTATAATGGTGGGTAGATTAAGGATAATGGCGAGTAGATGTTGCCTGCAATGCACAGCCCAGGCGACAGAGCTTTTGATTATTTTCTCTGCAAGATCAGTTTTTGTAGACTTATTTTTCATTTCTGTCAATAATGCCATCTTATCCTTGTCTTATAATGGTGAGAAGGTTAAGGACAATGGCGAGTAGATGTTGCCTGCAATGCACGGCCCAGGCAATAGTGCTTTTGATTAGTTTCCCTGCAAGATCAATTCTCCCAGACTTATTTTTCATTTCTGTCAATAATGCCATCTTATCCTTGTCTTATAATGGTGAGTAGATTAAGGATAATGGCGAGTAGATGTTGCCTACAATGCACAGTCCAGGCGACAGAGCTTTTGATTAGTTTCCCTGCAAGATCAATTTTTGCAGACTAATTTTCCTTTCTGTAAACAATTGCCATCTTATCCTTGTCTTAATTTTCATTTCTGTAAACAATGCCATCTTATCCCAATCTCATTATTTTTGAGCCCCACTTACATTTCCCATTTTGACAAACGAGTTCTGTGAAATGTTTCCACGAGAAACATAAGAAATTGTTCTAGACAGTTTTCATTCCAGCTTTAATTAAAGATTCGCATTTTCTGGTCGCAACACGCGTCATTCTCGAAGAGTTAACCAGAGGCTTGATTAATTAAAAGTTTTTCCACACATTTGTACGATCAACGTGTATGAAACAAAGGAAGATTAATTGTACAAGCGTGCCTCTTACTCCTCTAACGCTCGGCAAAACCATTTTTCGCCTGACTCTCATGTCGGATTAAAAATTAAGCTTCGCGGTGCAAAAAGTTGAATCTACTTTTTTTTCCGTATGTACACCATTAATTTTAGCTTTATCGCGCTCTAATTTTATCCACTCGTTGCGGAATATTATTTTTCACGGTGTGCAGCAGTTAAGTGGTATAAATTTTTCACGTAAGCTTCATCGCTGGACTGGAATTAGTGCAATTTGAAACAAGAAAAACGTTACGAGTATTTAGGAGCATCAATATACTATTTTCAACGTTCTACGATCATTGAAAAATGAAAGAACTTCTTATTTTCTTCCATATTTTGTAATTGATGCGGAACATTTTGGTTTTGCATAAAGATTTCTCTTCTTCTATTAGAAATCCTTTCCATACACATATCGATGTATTGATAATACTCTTGAGAATTGTTTTTCCATTCAAGCAGAACCTCTTTCCACGTATACGTCTTTCTTCATCATAGCAATGCAGTTCGTCGATCATTATCATTGAAGCACTGATGTTTCGATTCCACGCACAGGTCCAAAATCTTCTGCCCTAATCACGACACATCACTATTCACACCAGACGAACATTGCGCACTGAATAAAATAAATGAAAATCAAGATGCAACGATTGCGTTTGCTTGAATCTGCAAACTGCTCTCTTCTTAAATCACGATCGAGTGATTCAAAATGGGAACAGAAAGTATTTTTGAAAAATGAAAGTTTGATTACACTGTAATAAATTCCTTTCTCTGCGGATCTTTATGCGAATTACAATTTTCAATTTGAAAAGAAAAGATTCTTTCTGGTAAACATGAAATAAAATATTTAAAAAATTCGGATATGCCATGAACGCATGAAGATCCGCAGTCTCCTAATAACAGTCGATACTCTGAAAAATGGCGAAAAACTCTGTAACAAATGGATATTAATTACAGTTGCTCAGACCGAATCGAAGAAAAACAAAATTTCTGCTTCAATATATTCTACGCGTCGGATCGATCTAATTTCGCTACAGCACGATCAATCTCATTCGATAGCAATATATCTTCGGCCATTGGGCCAGCTTTCACCGAACGTGCATTGTCAGAGCGCGATTGCGCGTATTATACCGGGCCGTGACGAAACGAACGTATGAAATCTCAGATTCGACTTGCACGTGCAATCGATGCATCTTACGTGCGTCAAATGTCGAGTTTTTACACGATACCGTGAATTGAAATGGTCTACTTCTAATTTCTAACG
Organism: Lasioglossum morio; assembly: GCA_916610235.2. Classification (NCBI taxonomy): domain Eukaryota; kingdom Metazoa; phylum Arthropoda; class Insecta; order Hymenoptera; family Halictidae; genus Lasioglossum; species Lasioglossum morio. The sequence goes on from OU744323.1 coordinate 5,434,401, forward strand.
TAAAAACAATATTTTGTGGCGTATCGTTCATAATAATTCGCGAAAGAATGAGCCAGAACTACGGAATAAGAAGATTCGAACGCGACGCTTCGTTGTCTGTCCATGACAGACCGTTTCTACTTTTGCATACGCTAATTGTACGTTCTTATTAACGATGTATCTACTTGTTAAAGAAACTTAACGCGTGAACTTCCGATTAGAAGTTCGACGTTAATGCGTTTCTCTTGTTACTTAAGTTTCCATAATTAGTGAATATTAAGCATATAAGGAAATAATGAAGAGCGGGCATACCCGGAAACAGAACGATGTATTTTCCCGTCACCGGTTGGACCATATTGCCATCAGCTGCCAGCACGCGGAAATTATGCCCGGAAATGGATAACCGAACGGGACAATTGTACGCATTGGCGTTGATGACTCGTAATAAATATCGTCCGCCATGATCGACTTTTATAATCGCTCCTTCGCCCTGGAACAAGAAACTGAATTAGTCGGCGATACTGAACGCAGGATTAACTGTAATATATAATAATTATAACTAAACTGTGGTTCTCCATTCTTTTATACGATTTTCTGCGACAAAATCGAAATGTTTATATCAAAACTTTTAGTATACAATAAATAAAATGATGTCTGACTCTCTTTTTACAAATCTCCACTAACATATTTTTCACGAATAAGTTTTCAAAAAACTTCTTATTATTCATGCTCAGGTATTTACCCGGATTATTGATACATTATTGCTTAATTATTAACTAAATTAATTCAATGTAGTACAACATTGTATGGAATTCATTCAGTGTTAATATCCTCTTCCTTAGAATACCTCGAAACGAGAAATGTATGATCACTTTCATGATTATGGGCAGAATTATGAATTGCAAATTAGTAAAAGTGAAAACTATTCGACAGAGTACGATGAACGGAATTACTATTGTAATGTTGATTTATACTGTGCGGGAGTGTTTCGTAATGAATGTAACGGGGTGCCAGAAACGTTGAAAGTTTTCTATATTTTATAGCTCTTTCAAGTGTTCATAAAAAAAAGCTCCGGATAAAAAGTAACATTTCTGCTTGACCACCGCGGTAACAGAAAAACTTTGATTTACATAAACATCCGGAGTATAATGAGGAGCAATCGTTACTTGCGTAGAATGTATCGTTACGTTCGACACGTACAATAATCGGGAGATAGTAATTTACAGTGATCGCGTATTTTACGTTACACAACATTACAACGAAACTATAGAAACCGCGGAGTCAGTTAGCATTCTTGAAATAGCTTTCGCGGATAGTTATGTTTAATGAACGCGTCGTTAGAAAATTCATTCGAGGAAATTTAGCGTGACACCTGACGCCCGATCGGTCCTGGCCACGTCGGAAATGCGACAAACTATAATATTTCTCACCAGCTTATTTTATCTTGTTCGCTAATCCCTTGCTCAAATGGTTTCACTTAACAAGGACATTATCTAATCGATTCATTTATGATCGATCGTTGCAATTATTAAATAGGAATTCGTTTTCGACGACGTAACTTCCGTTACGCGAACAATGTTTTTAGGAGCTTACAGCGAAAAAGATTTATTCGTTACTACTCAACATTTATTCTTCATATTATGAATATTTCTTGAAATACTGAGACATTTGTAACCAAAGACATCGGTGGTTTAAATTATCTGAGAAACTACTAAATAAGTAATAAATGAACAATTTATAATTTTACTTTAAGACAACAAAATTTAAAGAATTAATTAAACAATGATTAGAAAAGAATGTATTTATTACGATAGTAGATAGGAATAATTTTTTAAGGAATTTTAAAAATTGAAAATTTTACATATAATCATCCTCTGTTAATTTCGATGACGGAAAGAATTTGCTCGAATAACAAGTCTGAATATTATACTGAACTGTACTGAACAGGGTTGAGAGCGTATGCGTTGCACGAAGCGAGGGAATGTTTTATCCGTTTGGTTCTGAGACGTCCAGGACGAAGATTATTGTAATGGCCATCGTGTTTCATTCATCGCGGCCATAAATCTGTCTATCTCATTTAATGACCACCCTTGGCTTCGCCCATCCCCTTTCCCCCCACTCCGAACATTATCAACTAATTAGATAAGTCAGTACCTGGCCGTTCAAGAGCAACTCGCTGGGCGTGGGCGGGTGTAGGTGCAAATACCGCGACAGCGGAGTTGGTGGCCTTGATGACAGCAGAAGTATCCTTTCCAAGCTGGGGTCATCCTGTGGTCCTCGAACTGTCAACGACCCGTACACGCCGTCGCCCTGCTGCGAAACTAATAAACCAATCACATTACACCTCTCCATATTTTTACAATTGATCCATATTTCCCCAGAACTCCCGTTTCGGAAAATAAAAGCGTTTAAACTTGCCATACAATTTCTACAGCCTCCCGAAATTCGTCTGCAATGATCCTCTTAAAAAGAAAAGGCCACTTCCTTCAATTTTTTTCTGATTTTTATTCGACACATTTTTATTGTAAATGTTTTCTTTTATCTCGATCGCCAATTTTAAATAGAAATTGTTCTATGTTACTATTTTCCTAATTAGACCATTCTTTGAGGAGTTTCGTGTACTATAATTAGGAAAATAGTAACACAGGATCGAACCTGTACGCCGAAATTGTAATTTCTATTTTTATTGCACATTAGAAAATTACTTCTAAATTCTTTACAGTATTATATGTTAAATGGTAATTTTTTAAAAATCGAATAACTCCAGTGCACGAAGATCATAGCTTAAAATGTGTCTAAAAATGATCATTTTTAACTGCGTAACATTTCTTTCCAATTTTTATATATCCACTACATTTTTCCCCTTAACTTGATGCTTCAGATTTGGTGTGAAATCTTTGGTTTACGTAAAACGCAACGAATATTGGTTAAAAGAACTTCCTCGATTCGAAAGTGTTTGATTTTAGATTAAAAATATTCGCTTAGGTAACGTTCAAAAATAGAAAATGTTGTTCTAAATTGAGAGACTGTTCATGCTCTAATAAAATATAAAAGAAAATTGTCTGTCTCTTCGTCCGCGGTGTAAAATGATTTCACTGTTTCTGTTGTGATCGGAAAGAAATTTTCCAGAAAAAAAAAACGTAAGAGAAAGTATAAATAAAAATACGGAAGTTTCTTTATCACTAAATCATGCATTTAGGAAAATATGTTTCGTAATACCTGTCCGCCCGTGCAACTTCCTCGTTATTAATCATTCTTCCTTTCTTTAAAAGGTTTGCGAACCAGACAATCGCACTCTGTGTCGTAAACGAATAAGATCAAACGAAAGATATTTAGAAATAATCACGTTCCTGGTCCTCGCCACTATTGCGCGCTACTCTGCTCTGTTCACCGTACAGAAGGGAGTTACCGTGTAACCTAACTTCTACACGGTTCCAACATTATTGATCTACTTTGATTTTGTTTCTCCTGCCGGAAGTAGAAGCCGTTCTACAGCGCGGGAAACTTGCGGACGGTTCAAACAAGTCGCAATAAAACAAGTTACGCGCGAGCAAACGCGAACATTAATCATGGTAAACCAAGATTACCGTCGTCAATCATTTCACCGACCTCTATTTGTCGTTTAATTCATTTTACCTATCCTTTTTCTATCGTAGACAAACAAATTATTTGAAAACTACGATAGTCAAACACAGTTTCATAACAAAATCAATACAACCGCACGATGAAAACTTACAATCTCGACAAAGATTAAACTTTATAAAATTCTACACTGATATTCGAATGAAGGAACTAGATAATTATGTCGGTAGAACGGATCTACAATGTTGAGTGGTTCTTTCACTTTAGAATGTACGGCGGTCTTTTCTTTTTTATGTAATGAACAACTCGTCTTTTTAAAACCTCGTTTAGACTTGAACCAAATGTATATTGCCCACGAAATTCTTAGTGAAAATTCTGACATTGCTACAGGTATAGTAAAAAATGGTGTAACTTCGTTTAAACTGTTCATTAGATTCGATTTTATTTTGTAAAACATTTTCTTACCTAGATGCGCGTAGTAGAAAAATGTACCGGCACTTTTCGGCTTCAATTTGTATCGAAATCCACCAAACGGCAATATCGAGCACTGCGTAACCATCGAAACACCATCCATATGAGAAGAGCCGTTTTGTTGCAGTCCATGCCAGTGCAAAGACAACTCTTGCGATCCCAATCGATTGTACAGAAGTACTTCGATCGTATCTCCAAGACAGACCTATAAATCCGAATCGTGACTTCGTTTGAAAATTTTCATTCGCTAATTTCGATCACAATGAAAGACTCCCAAAGTCTCTAATTACCTCGATTTTAGGACCAGGACTCTCACCATTGATCCTCAAAAAGCTCTTTTCCGGAATCGCATCGTGGGCCGATTGACTTTCGAGTCCGGAGTGGTTGCGATTACTGCAAGCATTCGAAAAGGACTGTCTCTTCCCCGCAAAATTACGATTCACCGTTCAACAAAAATCGAACGATTTCTCTGTTATTAACCGGTTGAATTTCTCTAAGAGTATACCGAAAATAAAAATCGTACATTCATTTGAACAGTCAGTCTTCATGCGAGGAAGATTTCTCCCGAAGATAATCTCCGCGATCGTTAGATACTTTCGAGAAAGCAAATTATCTATTTCACCGGCAAACTAACGATGACAGTGCATTCCCATCGATCAGAAAACGTCGGAATATCATGAGAAAAAGTGTCATAGCACGTACGGGTGTACGGAAATGTTTCAAACGCGATATGAAGAATGATCCAAACGTTTTAGATACACGAGCTTCGAACTTGGCCACGAAGAAAATGATAGTTGCCGTTGTACTACAGGATTCGCATTCGTGTACGAGGCTATTATCTAGCTCTACTGGCATCAACACGGTTACACGTGTACGTGGCGGCAAGTGTTGGTATCAAAACCTGTTAGGATACATAAAAATCGGAGATGCACTCTGTAGCCAACTGTGTCAACCGTTAGTTCGCCAGGATCACACGGGAAATTAGATATTCGTCTTCCCGTAGAGACTGACCGAGATTCGAACAGGTTCGTTATCGGTGAAAAACTCTTCAGTTCTTAGTCCGGTTGAATTTTTCGATTGCGCGTTCACGGCCAACGCAGCCGGTGTGTTTATATTTATACTAAACCATCGGACGTTGTTTCTGCTTCGACCGATTTAAAAGCGGTGACGTTGTAGAATTTTTTTTTTGGCAGCATTTTATACACATCCAGGTGACGTCTCACCTGATAACGGCAGGCGATTCGCTAACGAAGAACTCGTAGCGGCACAACTTCTTCGACGACACCTCGTCGGCACATGGACGCAAGCACTCGTGATGATCGTCATCTAATTTTCAAAAAAACCGAGAAGATCATAACAGGATTCATATACTGAAACGAAACTAAATTGCACAAAACAGAGACACCATCGTGCTCTGATTCTCCCGATTTTCACAAATTGCAAAAAACGCGACTTTCACGGAAACGCGATACGTCTATCGTTTACAAGCACGATGTCGAAAGCACAATACATATCTTTCAACTTTCTGTCACAACCGCATGTTACAAGCCAAGTAATATAATCACTTCGAACCGACGACGGTTCCCGCGGAACTACAAAATTATTTGAAAATTTACAGAGTCTTCGAGAACTTCTAACACAATTGATCGGATTGAACTTGATCTCTGATTCACCGTAACTGATACTAAGGAAAATTGAACTGTGACTCTTGTTTCTCTCTAGTTATTTTTTAAGGAAAAAGTTATCACAGATAAAAAAAAAGAACAAATGCATCTTCTCACCCGGTGTTTGAGACGTCGTCGTCCCCAGAGATACGAACACCACGAGGAAGATCACGAAACGGTCGAACCGTGGCATTGTAACCCAGAGTAGCCTGGGTTCGGCGACAGGGTCGTTGATCTATATCGATCGCGGCGTTATCATCGCGGATCAAGAGTCAAACGATGACCCAGGAAATAAGCGAGCGCGATGTTACGCGGTTCACGATCAAACGGCGACTCGGTAGGATCTATCTGGGATGGTGAAAGCAAGGCCTAGGCTAGTCCCAGTTACGCAAGTTCTGTTCGATGCACATTCGGATTTTTTCGTCCCGACGGAAGACACTGCAGCTCGCGCGGTTTGCCGCCACTACCGAATTTTATAACGGTACATCAGAAAACCGGTCATCGGGCTTACAAATGGCGAAAGGCACCATGCAACATGTTTATCTGGTTTTATTTGGCCAGTACATTCCGCTGAGATCGAACGAACTGACTGGACGTTGCGAAACGTTCAATGGTGCAACCGTCTAAACGCATACACAGTCCGAATCGCATATACAAATGTATTTACAAAGTGTCGATGATTGCGCTTCTAACTTGATTTTTCCTTAAGAAGGTCTACTGTACATTGTACCGCGTTCGAACAATGGAGAACGCACTGTTGCTTTCACAAAACAATTAAACAATTTTCACAATTATACGGATAGCGATGATTGTTGATCTTTAGTAGATAAATGGTGTTTTTCGATACCGCCTTCCAAAGGCTAATCTCTTGAGATGATGGTAATAAAAATTGTAGATGTTGGACAAATAAATTTTTAAGATAAATTAATTAAAAACGAATACTCTTAGCCTCATGTGGTCGTCGCTAAATTAGTTTTGTAACACTGTAAGCTACATAACGGCACTCCAGTTTTCGAGCATGAATACTTCCTCAGGTTCTTACATTCGTTCACACCACAAAGCACTGGAACTGGAGGTTCTTTTCTGCGAACAGAAGATTGTATGATTAATATTTATATTATAGTTGTTTGAACATTTTAAATAATCACTACTCACCCTTTGGTAGGCTGCAATGGGAAATCTTCTCCCGGTGGTAAAGATATTGAGCTCCTTTCAAGCGTTAACCGATACGTGATCAAGGGAACCTGTCTCCTGGATGGTTTTCCTTTACTAATGACTTTAGAAGCTTTGGATTCTTGTTTCTTCAATAATCGTTCCATTGTTTTTTTCTGTGGACGTATGAGTAATTAGATTGTGTTACAATGTTATTACAAAGACAACCAGTGTAGGAAAATCAAAATTACCTTGTCTTTCTCTCGTTTTTCATCGGCAAGCTGTTTCCTTTTTAAAGACTTAAGAGCAGCCTTTTGTATAGCCTCTGCTGTCATAACTTTTTCTTTGTAACCAGTTGGTAGTGACATAAGTTGTTCTACACCTGCATGCGGTTCAGTATCGGTTTTCCTTTCGAACATGGCTCTTTGACGAGCTGTCATTAACTTCGGATCCTTCGGTTTGATCTTTTTTAATTCATCGTCAACCTAGAATAGATTGAATTTGTAAATATTTTGATTGGAGTAGTAGAATTTATAAAGATTTTCGTAGATTTACTTCTTCCAGTTTTCCAGATTCGATAGCATCAAGCCAGCGTTCCTCTTCGCTACTAGTTCCACTGTCTTTACCCTTGTTGCCCTTCAGTACTTTTTTCTTCACTGTGGCTTTTGGCGATGGCATAGTACTCGAGCCCGCAACACTGAGATTAGCTGTCTTCAGTACTTTCTCACGAGGCTTTTCCAATCTACAATGAAACAGTACATTGTTTCTATTATCTGACTTTTATAAATTCTTACTTTACTCACCCCTTATCATCATCCTTCTTCACTTTAACTCTAAACGCTTTCTTCTTTTCCGTTTCAACACCAACATTAACAAAGCTTTCGCCCTCGTCATGCGTTGGTTTCTTCTTCTTATGTTTTTTATGCTTGTGCTTCTTGTGCCTCTTTTGTGGAGATATTTCATTGGTTTCTAAAAGGAGAATAAATCATAAATACAAAAATCGTAACATGGACCAATGAAACTGAACATGAGTACATATTCCAATTTTTAAATTTCCCGCAAAATATTTCTTGTTAGATGGCAGCCATTTTCGGTTAGGGGTGACGCTTCATTCTGTTTACTATGTACCTCGACGAGTACTTAGACGAAATTAAAAAAATAAAGAACAATAATTAATCAGTTCAACGGTTTGTTCAACAAAGAAAATGTTAATCGTTCGAAATACAGGACAGCGTACCTACAGTTATATCTTCGTCTGTGCTTATGTCTTTCGTCTTACCCATTTTATCGAATGGCAAAGCCGCTTTATATGCCAAAGCAGTAGAATGTTGAAAACACAGTGCGTGAAATCGGTAAAATACAGAACCTCTCGCTATAAGTGCACAGTCTCTGCATCCGCTACACTAGTATACAGATCAATGATCCGCTAAGAACTCATATTAATTGTATTCGTTCGAAAAAAAAGGTTATAGCATTCACTGGTTAAGAATGAATGAATTTAAAAGCTTGAATATATTAATTCAACAACTTATTTATTAATTTATAAAGCAGCTCTTTACGACAATCTCGAATCGCGCTTTCCGGTAGTATAGTAATCGTCATTAATTTTTGATTCGGCAATATACTATTGATTAATTCAATATCTGGTTTATTACTAACATTCAGCGAATGTTGAGTCACTGTTGTCAACAACGAGAACAAAATAATCTAGCTAGTTTGTTAGAAAATGGACATGCTTTATGTATGGCAGATTGTTTATAAAACTTTTTTATAAATATACCATGGACCTAAAGGACGGAGCATAAGCCTGCGGGGGCGTAAAAAAAGACGGAAGGGGTATCAACTTCCGTCGGTCATCTTGCTTCGAACCTTATGTGGTGCGCTCTATAGGCGGACAGAGAAAATAGTAAGATTTGATAAGTTGCCACGTTGCTAATAGCAAAAGAAATTATTTTAATATATTAATATTGTTTTATGGTCATTAAGTATATCGTGTTGTTATTGATCGTTTATATATTACTTATAAAATCACTGATAATTTTTCAAAACATTTATAATATTCTTTATGATAAGACATACGTAAATAGATATAACGTTATTACGTATGTCACAATTGACGTACAATTAGAATCACCTTAAAATATGCGGTGAATATGCGTGATTCAATTGTACATTTTAAATGTTCCCGCTACGTTATATAGATGGCAACACTTGTGGTTCGACGGAACATGGCCGCACCGCGACCATCCCTCCCCGCTCGCTTGGAGCCCCCTCTCGCCCAGAAGCCTACCCTTAGACCATGGGTATATATGGTCTAAGAGCCTACCTTATGCTCAGTCCTTTAGGTCCATGAAATATACTGAACAATGAAATTTTTTAAAATCCACGCAGCAAATCGAGATCTGTCAAAGTGCTGCTATTTATCTATGAAATTTGATGAGATAAAAAAATGTCGGCGGGAACGCTTATAGAGGAAATAATAACGAACATTCTTATATCAATATAAATAAACATTTATTACCAATTAGATAGGTGAACGAAAATTTATTTAAAATATTTATAAATAGTTCCTCAAATATACAATTGAATTACAAACAATTTCTAAATAATAGTGCATATTCTATTATTTCATATGATGTATTTTTTAGAAATGTTACTAACATATTTTTTAATACATCTATTATTATTAAATATGTGTGTCCATAATGTTGGCAATTTTTGGGTCAATGAGTTGTTTGCTTCCTTTTGTATAAATATAAAGTTAAAATAGAAACATATAATATGTATTTGAAAATTATAGATATAGAAAGTTTGCAATGGAATTTATATGTTATTACATTGATTTGTTTAATGAATATATATAGACACAAAAAGAATCACAGAATCTGTAATTATAAAATAACATTAAAAAGCAAATGTTTTTAGAATAAATAATACTGGAAATATGATGATTATATAAACACTATTTTTATTATGCAATTCCAATTTCCATATCACAGTAATATTTATTAATATTTGTAGTCGAATAATTGATATATATATAACATATAATTTCCTATGTTTTATTTGAAACAAGAAGATTTGTTAATGTAGTATGTTTACAGATTCAATTCGCTTACTGAGGAGAAATAAATATGCATATATTTTAATATATATTCCACATTGATATATATTTCTTTCTGCATTCCTACTTTTATTATGCATCTAGCGAATATAATAAAACCTTCTCCTTTACATTTTAGAAAAATACCCTGTTCTCCAAATAAAAATTATCTCGGATATTTATAATGGCCCCTCCACTTCTTGCAAATTCATTCTTCTTGAATAACATTTGAAGAAAAATATTTTACAAGTCAGTCTTCTCTTAGTAAACGTGCATGCAGAGACAAACAGTATTTTACAAAGCACGAATTAGTATAATCGTAACATTAATGTTATTTTATAGATCTGCAACTATAGCGTAATGTATTTTTTTTGTCATCAACGATACAGAATATAATATTATTATTGCTTGTTTATAACAATTACAGCAGTATTTATACACAGAGCAGGATTGTTTTCGTCGAATGGATCAAACGTTTTTAATGTCTTTCAATATTACCATCCAGTACTTTACGTTTGCCTTTGCAGATAAGATATATTTTGGCAGATCTGCAAACACCACGGCTTGTGTCATTTTACATGTTTGCTACGTACAGTTTTAAACGTGTAAACAAATGCAAAACGTCTTAGGAAACAGTGAATTGATATATTCCTTTGACGTGTGAGCGGTATTCACTCGATTCTTATATAAGAAATCGATACGCGTCTTTTTATTAATGATTTATGAATTACATGAATAAAAAAAAACATTAAAAAAGTAAAAGGTACTGTATTCACCCGGATACAAGACAAAACCTTTTGCGTATTTCAAAAACAATTGTAAAACAGAAACGTTGCTGGCTTGCACAGTGTTGTTAGATTATAAATTTTCGTCGATTTAATAAGTGGACCATGGATACCCTATGTATTTTGATGGGACGTACTAGTTTCCTGAAAGAAAACATAAATAATCAGTATAATTTTCAATTCATTTCTAGCATCGACTAATTCTATTATTTTTACATATGAGAAATATGTAACTTGAACAAATGTTAATGCTCGTGTCGGTTTTACCTGACTACAAGAAGGCCGCTAAAACTGTGTTCTACCGTTAGGTTGAAAAATTCAAGCAGCGATAATTTTTTTTCATTAACATAATATATATATATATTTTTATTAACATATATATATATTGTATTTAGCTTAACTTACATATTACATTAATTTTATGAACTATAGTGGTTTTATATTAAATATGAACATTCACTACCTACAATTCAAAAAATTTTCTTATATAAAAGTATAGGAACTTAAATCTTTCTCTTTTGTTGTGAAACTTAATTCATGCTTTCCCATATTGCTAGCATAAATATATCGTCTTGTATTCGGGAGAATGAAATATATCATACTTTAACCATTTTTGGATTTAGCAATTGAAGAAAGAATATGAAAAATTCCCTATTGTTAAATAACTGTAGGTATGAAATTGGAATACATATGGTCCCTTCATTAAATGTAGGATTTTGTACCATATCAAGCAAGATATGCTAATATCAGTTTGCGGTATTCAATAAATAACAGCATATACGTGTCCATAAACTGAGTGCACAATTAAGGAAAAAAAGCATTAATATCAGAAAAAGTGTACAATATTTTGGAATGATATATAGAAATTAACACAAAGCTTATGCGCTTATAAAAAATTATTATGTTATTCATGATACAGGACCTATGTTTATAATTTTGAGTAACATTGGAAAACCAATTGTATTTTTTAATTAATTCTTAAGTTCTATCTGGCTGATACCATATTATATACTCTGTTGTAGGTATTTACTGGCAGTGTTTACTCCACTTCACCCTTTAAGCAGTTTAATAGAATTTTTAAGTTTGACTGATTCAAGCAAACAAATTTATTATTTTTTTAATATATTTGAAACACGTAGAATTTTGTTCTCGTAATAAAAAAGATATAAACATTGTTGAATTCATAATAATGCTAGTGCTAGTGATAAAAATAATAATAATTACGATGCTAATGATATTAATGTTAGTTGTGATAATTATATCAGTATAATAGTAACTATAATAATAATAATATTAATAATACTTATGACAGGTAACAATGCAGTCCTATGTTGTTCAACCTTTTTTTATAATTGTTATTCTAAAAAACTGCTTAAAAGTTGTTATAGAGTATAAGATGGTAAACAATTTGATCAGTCACAGAATGGCAACTTCGACTTTTAACTTCAGCTTTCAACGTCTGACACGAACATTTGGCACATAAATAGTACTCGCATCTTCGTTCTCTTAAAGATACGTTATCTTCAAATTTTCAATATGAAAATAAGGAATTAGGAAACCTTTTCCATTACTCTATACCTTATTGCCTAAGTATGAATTAAGTCAAGACGAACTTGTCATTCTGTTCGAACTCTCAAACGATATCCGTAAATGATCCCAGATATGTGAAATAATTAGGATGTATATCTATATACCAAGAAAATATGAGTGTGTGTGTGTGACGTCAAACTTAATGGTAGCCCACCATACAACCAGTCCTAACAATTTCAACTTACGTTTTACACAAAAAAGAAGCAGAGACACATATATACATACGAAATATTTCTACATGTATGTACAGGGTATTTGACAACGAGTGAGAAAAAATTCAAGGGCTAATTTTATGACAATAGAAAACGAAAATCAAAAATAGAAATCGACTTCACTTATTAACTTGAACAAATCAAGCCGAAATCGTAGAACTTTTTATTCTTCATTTTCATCTTTTATTGTGTCATGAACAATCAGCTCTTGAATTTTCTCTGACCTGTTTTCGAACACTGTGTACATACATGTATTTATGGAATCTTCTTTGCATCTCTTTTTTCACACATCTTATTTTATATTTGCTCATATTTTAATAGATAGTAGGGAGGCGGTAGGGAGGTTTCTTGGTACGATGGCGAGCCAATGAACGCTCACCCTCTTCTTCATCTGATGTACAAAGTGGTGCGCCGCTGACTGCACCACGAGAGGAAGTCGCTTTCATTAGTTCTTGGTCAGGACCATTTCGGTGCTCGTATAACAAAATGTTTAGTGTCTCTTCATAAATTCTGGCCTCTGGAAACTCAACCTACACGTTTCGAATTTAAGCTTTACTTTGTTCAATTGTATTTACATTGTAGAATATATCTCTAAATTAATCTGCGTGCTTCGCGTTACCTTAGTGTGTTTTTTGTCTGTTGTATACACAATAGAGTGGCAACAAACTTCTCCTCTTTTACGGCCATGACCATAGAATGTCCAACAACAAATTTCACTGCAGCCAATCACATCTTTAATAAATAGCACTCTACCGCTGAATCTAAGGGACAGTTTGTCGAACAACTCTATGTTTTTTAACAGATTGTCATCTGACGAACTGCAAAGACAAGTCATTTATATTTATTTGTTCTTCGCAGTACTGTGTACTCTCCATGCCTCGCAAGAAGTCTCCTCCACTCTGCTTTCAATTCTAGCCTAATTATTGACTACTTGTGAGGCACGAAGAGTGTTATAATTCCTATGAAATGGGTAGTATCACCTTGTGTATGAAAATTTGTTATTGTGCCTATTAATAAGCAACTTTACCACCGGCTTAGTAGTATTGCTGATTAGCAATTGCTCTTCTTTTGGAGAAGTGATTAGTGGAACTCTACAAATAGGTTCTGCTTCCTTTCGAAGAAGCGCTTGCTCGCATGATTCTGCTAATTCGCCGATGCAATAAAACTTTGCTTCTGCGAGCAGTTCTGCCATTTCCTTTGGGCTCTCTGGTAACGGGACAGAGCCGTCCCTCAAGAAATTTAAGATTGTTCCAAAGTGTTTACCAGACCTATCTATTATTGTCCAGCCTGCAAATCAAATTAAACATTAGCTAAAGAATCATGCATCTTTTAGAATTGATATGACAGTTTCCTATTCATGCACTTAGGTATACAGTCTTGTTCCCATATAATTTATTTCATTCAAAGCATTTGCTTTATATCGGAACAACATTGTATAGTCTTCAAACAGGTTGTTATAGTCTGTAACATTATTTAAGATCTAATAGCGACTAATATAAGTAATAGTACAGGGTTACTATGAAGGAAATAGATGATTTTATAAACAGCATACATTGTTTATTAGATAATAAGACAGAGACATATACCAGCAAATATTGGCTTGACAAGAAAGTAATTTCTCAATATTTTCCATTTTGTTCTATGATCTTTTGCCATCTCTCTGGTGGCTTCTTAAATTGTTTTTTATTGTAATTTTATTCATTCTAGCATCGGATAAACATCTAGGAACCCTCGGTTTTGAAAATCTTGATAAGTTTTGCAGCAGTTTATATTCTATAAAATGTCGGAAATGTCTGCTTCTTTCATAGTAAGTCTGTATAGTATTGAAATGAAATAATGATAAAAAACAATTCACCTTCGGTGTCAGTGGTCATTTTCATGCGACCACTAAACATAGCACGTAACATAGTGTCATATTTTTGGAGTGTACCTACGGTTGTGTAGTATAAGGAACCGCCAATATTGAGCTTGACGTACTCCGAAGGATATTTAATTTCTGGTTTGTGATCTCCGGACATAACAAACAACGATGACGATATATCGAAACCTCAGATATCGATGACAACGAACATTCGAACGAAGAAGTTAAACGTCAAAAGAAAAAAATGTAAGCAGAAAAGGACGAAACTTTTCGACCTTTCGACAGCACCGCGAAACGACGAACGTATATCAGTTACATGAACCACTCAGTCATTCGAACATTGTGAACCTCATCATAAACGGCGTGAACACCTTTATCAAAAACTGCACGATTCACTCGTAGCTTTTCTGTCTTGTGACTCGATAAAAAAATACACCCTATCTTACCTCCATTTTGGTGAGTAACTAGCACGAAGAAATGAAGACTAGCGTAAGACAGGCGCAGGCGTGACTACCGAAGAGTCGATCGTTTGTTTATTTAAGAAAATGGCCGACTCCTTAGCAAAGTATGGGATTTACATTGACGATTTAAGTAAGATCCGTGTATTAGAGCCGGAAGTGGCTAATCAGACGAACAAGCTTAAAGAAGAATGTCATAATTACGTTTCAAGTAAGTCTCGTCGGCATCATTTGAATTATTCAAACGTGATTTCCGTTCGCTTACTGTTTCGTTACCCGCTATTTCATTAAAATATCCCGTTGTTACGACGATTGTCGCTGCTCGGCTTACCTTGTTATCTTTTATTATCCGTCGGTTCAATAATTATCCAATACGTCACCGTGCAAAACAAATGCACGCACATGCTTTCCGATATCTCTGCCGATAGTAATTACTGCCATCTACATACATAGGTTGCCGCCTTTGGATGGAATTTTAACTAGCGTTTGAAATTTGATTGTATGACGTTACTGCTCGATATTTCTTATATTGGCTCTCGAATCCGTTAATCTGACATTTTATGACACGCAGATAAAAACTCTGTTTACAATGCTTTTTCGAAATAATGTTTACAGTTATATATCAAATCTAAGCCTTCTTTTTTTAATGCGCTAATACAAGACTTTTCTTGATCGAAATTTAAATAGAATAGTATATATTATAGAATGCTTCTTAAAATGATATTTATTGTTTCCTCCTTTATAGAAATTGTCGAGTTCCAAGCGAATTCCGACGAATTTATACAGATCATAGAACAATTGGCAAACGAAGTGGAAAAGGAAAAAATGAAGACTATCGGGACGCGAAATGTCCTTCGTTCCATGGCGAAAGAAAGAAATTCTCAAAAACAACAGGTCCAGGTTGTTGTGAAATTTGAAATTAGATATTCATTTGTTAATTTAAATGATCCGATACGACTTATTAATAAGAACGAATATTTATTAATTTCAGGCGCAAATTGTCGAGAAGTCTATGGAACTTGAAAGGCTTCGTATACAATATGATTCCTTAAAGAAGATCGAGATGGAGCAGTTGGAAACAATTGAACAATTGTCTGTAAATTAATGATGCGACGTATGGATAAGAATTTCTTCATTACTTTTATCATTTTTTTTTACGAATATTGAGGAGTACAAGTAAAGGTACCAAAGATAATTAAAGCGACATATATTATGAAACAAGATATTTATACATAAATTCATGACGAAGTTTGCAGTTAAGACGGTATCGGGGGTTTAAACCCTTTTTTTTTAATAAGACGGCATCGAATGTACATACATATTGTGAAGGTTCTGAACCCCTGAATCAGAAAGGCACGTCAGTTAATTCTGAGTGATACTAGGTACTGTTTAACTAGTATTCGTATGCTACTGATCACCTTGACAATAATATTACCTTTTTCTCCTTTTCTCGTAAATGTTACGATTACTTTCTTTTATATAATTATAAACAATTTCTCATTACAATTACTGTCTACTAACAGCCGCAATTACATGTGAGCATTGGTAGAAGATTAATAACGATAAAAACTCTAAAGCAATTTTCAAAGATACCGCAGTTAATTTACGTTATTTACGTGATCTACCAGCTATGTACTAGTTTTACAGAACAGAAAGTTCGCACTTTTTTTTTCTTCGTAAATACATAATCGTCGCGATATTTCTATATTTATGTTTACGATGAAACAGTGGTATTATGAAATTATGTTCGTGAGATAAAAAAAGAAGCAGTATTTCTATATGTTATTGGTTAAAAATGTTCCTTAATTTTATGTATCATCACCACGTAAAAAATGAATCGATCTAGTCACATAGACGTGAATCTATAAACACATAGTGTGGATAGAACGATTTTGACTGAAATAGTGTTTCTTAAAAACAGATAAATAATTTAAATATGTTTTTTCCCAACCTCCCTTTTTACACATTTCTTATAATACTTTAATCTACTTCTCAATACATATTCTATCGATTTTTAATCTTTTTTTTTTCGTTTTTAATCGATTACGGTTAAATAACTTTTAAATTATTTTTGTTCATCAAAAATGAATATCGTGCTTATGCAGTTATAAATTTACAAAACGCTTCTGATGTGTAAAATGCGGAAATGAAAACTTTTTAAAGTGGATAGTACCCCACGGTACAGTGTATATCATTTTTAACAGTAGTTTTTAGTACAAGATCACAAATTGATAGCGCGTAAACGCAAATGTCCCTCATTACACGATACAGTTTAGACATTTTGAGATTACTCGCACACATCCATTCACTATACCCAGGGATTCAAAAATAAACTTTATTTCGTAAAAGTAAGAAATGGTATCGTGTTGAATTACAAATATAAATCCTATAGTCTAAATTTATAAATATGTACAATTACATATCTACTATGGATGTCATCTAAAAACTCAAAGAGTATATTTCAATGTTGATGGAGCAAATGGGATGACGAAAAAACAAAGTTCTCTCATGTGTAAACACCCAGTACTTACTGTGGTCATGAAGTAATGATAAAAACGTGAAAAGAAATACAATTTTCGATATCTAAAGGCATCTTATACTATTTGTAAAATCTTACAAGGCTCTGACTTGATAGATGATTTTAGTTTGATGTTTGTCATCTTCTTAATCGTTACGTTATCATAGAAAGTACTTATAAAGAGAAACATCAATTATTTTGTTCATTATATAGATTTATGTTTGACTGTCTTACTTATTTTGTACATGTTATAAAAATGTTAGACCGTACAGTGCACTGCCGGGTGCACTGAAAGTAATCAATCTTATGAAACCATATCGAAAATCATTCGTCTTCAAGTCCAAAATGAAAAAAAAAAGAATCAATCTTAACCCGTATTTATCAGAAAAGAACAAATTCACGTGAAAGACTTATCATTAGACAGCAGATTTTATGCATTTATGACAAAAATGAGGTGTAATTTAAAACAGTAGAAACATTAGAAGAATTTTGAAGTACTATTATATTCTTTTCATCTCATTAAACATACTCGGAAAGAAAATGAACTCCTGTTTCACTCGAGTTTGTTGCAATTCAGGTACAAAATTATTATTTTGCATAAAATCCTGCTGTCTATTTATCATATTGACATGTAAAATGCAAAATATCATCCTCATGTGCTCCAACTCATCAGTCTGCCACCAATAGCTTGCGCTAACATACTTTACATGTTATTTGAAGTAACTCTATTGATCGCCGTCGAGTATCCGTTCGAAATCCACAGTTCTATAGAATTACATAATTTTACATAAATTCACATTCACTCGTCTGTCTCCAGAAATCAGTTCATAACATTTAACATTTAAGACGTTTGCAGGGTGTTATGCTCTCCTGCGTAACGCAGTCGTTCTCATCTGTGGACAGTGACGGCGACACTGGTGACCTTTTAGCCCTACATACAACTGCGGCGGTACTGTTTGTTACTGTTTCGGTCGGCGGCTTAAATCGAATGATTACGGCCGTCATATTGTCACATCCTGTGCCATCTCCACAGGTATCAGGTGCAAGGCAATGATCAAATAACTGTAACAAAAATATTCAACTTTTATAAGTGATATACGCTGTAACCATTTATAACAATGTCAAACGATTGCTACATACCTCTTCGCAAATTTTTGAAAGATTGTCGTAATTATTTGCCAAACGAGCTCGGATAAATTGTACGACATCTTGGCTTGACATAAAATTCCAAATGCCATCACACGCGAGCACCATGAACTCATCTGTTTCTGGTTCGATTGTGATGTGCCTCACGTCCGGAAGCGCAGAGATCATTTGTTCTTGTGGCGGTAAATCAACGTTTTGTTTATAAGCATGATCCCCGAGCGCCCTTGATAAATTAAGTCCGCCGTTGACCCTGCCGTCAGCTGTTACTTTTCCACCAGCTTTTACGATGCGCTCCATTTCTGGCTCATCTTCGGGTTTGTGATCCAAGCTTAGTTCAACAGCTTGGCCATCTCTGCATAAAACGCAGCGCGAGTCTCCCGCATTTGCTACGTATAATTCGTTACCCTTTAGTACGGCAACTACTGCAGTACACCCGCTATCATATCCAGGCTGTATAAATGAATTATATATATATAAATGAATTATGTTGTAAATTATATTACGTTAATTGTAAATGAATTATGGCTTTATTAATTTGAATGTACTGTTTCATTTTAATCACTTCCTAATACTGTAGCTTGCGAAAGATTTGCTATACCTCTTCTGTATCCATCATCAGACCCTCGTTATAGTCGTCATCGTCGTCATTAATATTTCCGTCACCTTCTTCGTCTTCTTCATCCTCGTCGTCGTCACTTTCATCTTCGTCAACGTCTTCTGTGTCGTCTTCGTCACTGTAACTATGTAACAAAAATGCCAAATAAGATATGTGTTCAGACAGGATCATTTTCCATTAGCAATTTATACCTTTCTGGAACACCATCAAAAGTTTCGTCATTCTCATCGTCGTCGTCCTCTTCCTCAGACTCCTCGGTAGCTTTCTTTAAGAGAGTATGATACAATGTTATAGGTTGAATTCTTCTTCTACCAGTACTACTTATTCGTTCCTGTTGTCCCGCATCACCATTTTCCAATGGAATACACGAACTACTCGATACATTATCACCCCCACTCTTACTGCTGTCTGCGTCTCCGATTCGGTTTGATTCTGCACCGTTTACTTCTACCTCGTTCGCATTCGATTCTGTGCATGTAATTTTACCAGGACTTGAAACCTTTTTGTTTATATCCTCGGAACTGTCAGGCATGTCTGCGCTTTTTGCCAGTTCCACGTCTGCCGTCGATCCAACCGGTGGTGATGCATTTGTATTTACGTTACTAGTTGTCGAGTCAAGAACTTGTTCTGCTTCGTTACTCCCAGGACATTCGGAGTTTTTCCTTTTCTTTGTGCTAGATAATGTCGAACCGCAAGGTTGACTGGAACTACTTACATCTGTTTCATTCGTGTTCCACAAAGACGAAGAAGACGAGCATCCTGCACCAGACGACGAAGAAGTTGCCTTCTCTTTACCTCTACGACCACGCATGTAAGCACTGAAGAAATATGGTGGTAATTTATTGCATTTCTCGTTCTTCAAGTTTTCGGTGTCAGGATTCGATTCTGATTGATATTTAGATTTATATTTAGATTGATATTTTGACATTACTTCTTCCAACGGCATTGTTGCCTCCATACATAAATTATTAACATTTTCTTCTTCGTCTATGAATAATACATAAGATATAGCATAAGTATTGATTCAAAACCATAAAATAAGAAAATATGTTTTTAATAGGAAGAGAAACGCACCAGACTCGTGTGTGTCATCTTTCTTTTTATCCGATGTGGACGTTCCTGCAAGTTCTTTCAGAACGGTAACAACTTCAGGCTTTTCAAGCGTAGCGTCAAAGTCCAAAAAGGCATCGATTAAAGCTTGCTTAACATCCCCTCTTTTATATGCCTCTGTTTGTTTAATAAAATCTGGTAGATTACTTGCACAGTATGTTGCCACTTCGTGTCCACCGTGACCGTCGTACACAGCGAACAACGATACATTCTCATCGAAATTTATGCAACAATTGTGGGCGTCCTACAAGAACAAATTATTACATATATTATTACAAATATCTTGAAAATTATATCAGAAATACATAATACAATTTCTAAATTCAATACTTTGGTTATTTTCTTTTATATGTCATATTGAATGTAATTTACTGTTTTCGATGTTATAAACATTCAGAAATCTTCCGAAAACATTAGATAAATAAGGTTATAATCCATTCTGTTGCTACGCGCGAATACTCTAGACATAAATAAACAAACGTATATACAAAAAACATGATATTTCCAGGAACCGATGTTTTGCGATCATAACGTATAATAACACGAGTCAAACCGCATAGAACGATATATTTGAAATTTTGTCACAGTTCCATTGTTACAGAACGAATACGTGAATTTCCATTGGCCAACGGAACGGTTCCATAATTTTGACAGTCGCATATCTTTCCTAACGTCGACAGTGTGCGTTAGAAAAGCATCACAAAAATTTGCATAAAATATACCTAGCACCGAAACTCGAAACGAATTGCGTGGAACAGAAGGAAAAAAAGAATGTTGGCGAGCCGCGCTGGCCGTTCTGTTGAAAGAAGCGGTTCGAAGTATCGCGTTGAACGTCGTTAATTTTGCAACAGTGCCCGTTTATGGTTTTCTTCACACGCAAATCGTTGAAACATTCCCGTTACATTCAGCATAGGACGTTCCGTGTCGCCGAATCGAATAGACTGAATTTCGCGCTCCGAGACATAGGCATAGGTGGATTACGTTTTGCGATGGATCAGGATGAATGTCGTAATACCCTGGCGAAACGGTGAACCGGCAAACCGTTCTCTGACCGAAACGAAACTGGGTAACGGTGCACTGGCCGCTCGAGGGTTTTAGCTTACCTCTTGACTAATTCGCCAGCCTTGCATGGAACTCGCGCCGAACGCGACATTCTTGCCCACTTGGTCGCTAGACACTTTCTTTGTGATCGGTTCTGACAAGTATGCACCCATTTTTCTCTCGGACCGGCGATCTTCCTCTCGATTTACTGGCGTCCGCGTAAAATCACAATATCTCGATGAAAATTACTATTCGCAAGCGCGGCGCACAGTCGTTAACTAGCCTCCATGACCGGTTTGGGTTTCTGTTTTCACTGCGCCGCTGCTGCCATCTAGGCCGCCAGTTTTCATATATGCGCACTGCATTTTCGCGCCAAACTTTCGACGATTTTTCGACGCTGCGGAAATGACGTTCGAAGGCTTTCACCGCGAACACCTCCTCCCTTCGACGTTTTTCAAAATTCATCCCAGGACCGTGCGGTAGATTTCCTCAGTGTGATACAACTATTCTAAATGCCGCCCCTTAAATCTGTTTTCTTTAAAATAACTGTCGATTGTGATTTAAAGAAAATACCTGATTTTAGTTTAAAGAAAAATATAAACTACTTTATAATAATGATGTGAACTATCAACTACAACAACCTGCTACAGCGTTTCACCCTTCTAACTTGAACTTTAGCAGATTCGTGAATTAGGGATCTGTAGAATCGTGAATCGTTCATTCAGGGAATTAAGGGTAATGCCCAGAATATAATTGAGAAAATTTTATTTGAAATTTATTCTTTCCTTGCGTCATTTTGCGCAGAAGATTTTTAATTATCGAATTGTTCAAATTGTATTTTGAATTTGATGCTTATGCCGCCCCCTTACGGAGCCACCTGATGCGGCCATCATAGCACGGCACGGTCCTGATTCTTCCTACCGGAAACCCGAAATGTGAAAATTCAAGAATTCATGATTGTCTGTGAGTAAATTATAGTTGAGAATATGCTCTTGTAGAATTAGTAAACAATAACGATGTTGAAAGGCGAGTTTAGTTATGGAGTGAAAAATAGATGTTCTAATAAGTATATCTTTTTAAGTACGCGACTATATTTACTAACCAAACTAATAATGGCTTGTCACTCAAACTGTAAAGAAACATTCTTTATTCTTGGTTCATTTTATTGACAATCGACTCTACACTATTAGGGCTATTTATATTTAATACTTCAAATCAGTTGTCTGGACGTATAATCTTACTGATTACAGGAACTTTTAAACAATATATTTAAACATCTTTATTGTCGATGCTTATGTTTCCTGTTTTTAGTCTGTTGTTCTTTGTTTTAGCAGATTATGCTACAACTATGCGATGTTCTAACATTGTGTTCCTCATCCCCAACTTTGAAGTTCACAATAGAATAACAACTATGGTGAGTCTCAATTTTTTCCAAAATTTCATGAAAGTCAATGGACAGAATCTATGAAAGATTTATAAATAAAGATTTATAAATTAATGAAAGAAATTAACTTTTTAATGGAAGTTTTCACACAATTTAATATGAAAATGAGAATTTGTATAAAGATTCGAAATTTGTTGGTTATATAGGCAAATAGGGAAGGCGCGAAAATGCTGTTTAGTCGGAATCTTATGTGCGCCGTTCATGGGGGAGGTTGTGGCAAGTGGCGAGGAGTTTATGGGACATTGGCAGTCGGTAAGTAAGATTTTTTCACGCATTTACCATTTTGCCATTATTTTGATATTTTTCGATTACAGATGTTGAACAAATACCCCTGTTCTCTCTGTAATAGCTGTTTATACAAAAAAGCTACTTCTGAATTTTCGGTAAAATAATTTAAACATTTATTTTCCAGCCTCTTCCATTATAATCGGGGAAATGTATTATTTTTAATGTGTTACGTTAAAGTATTAATGGCAAAGATTACAGTATTATACAACAGTTTATTACTTCAATTTAATACTTCTGGTATTAAATCTTTCAGTGGATAACGATAAATGCAGTCTCTTAAAATTTGTATAAACATTCCGTGTTCCGATGCGAATGAGAATCGCAAGGATGAACGTGAAAGTACAGCGGATCTGATTTTTCTAATGCAAATCGTGAAATCGTAATGAGAGTAGTTGAGAAGCGAAAGCTGAAAGTGCAATTTACACTTTGCGCCGTTTTATCCACGTTAATGGAGTACAATCGTTTTTTATCTATTGTACTTCTGAGATACGTACGTGTGCATTGTATATTATTCGAAGTAGTGATTGTGTCTAAGTACGTTCCAACTATTATGAATGCAAATGATAATGGCTCGCATTCACCGCTATTGCATGCGATCTGGAATAACCTCGTTCCTGGATACCCGGATACCTGCTTCGAATGCATTTTCTTTTAGTAAATCTGCCACGTTCTTCGCATTTCGCAAGCCCGGTTCTTCAAATTTTCAGATTCGCAAACTACCCCTATCAAAAGCTACTAGAAACTCTTGTCCCACGATTGCTTAATCGAGAAATCGAGTAACATTCGTTAGATGAAATGAAATATTATGAACAGAATTTTTCCTATAAATATCTCAAGTCCTGAAAAAAATTTGTCTCAAGCGCGGGAACTTAAGTAGGCCGATGTTGGGAGACCCAAGTGTTTAGTATCGATTGTTTCTATTTGCGTTAATGTTCGCGAACATTAACAATCGTATTACTCATTTTCTACGCGAGTGCCACCACAAAGTTGCAGGCTAAAGATGCCTAGATCAATAAAACATAGATTAAACTGCACTGTCATCAGGGTTTGCTACAAGCGAGACGTTTAACTGTAGGCAAATGTGTTAGTCAGTCGCGCTTGAGAGCAGGCACTTTAAATAGGGTTTCAAGTTTTACTTCATTCAAACTAAATTTCAAGTAAAATCCACTGTTTATTAGAAAATATAAGAACAAGATGAAGAAGCTCTAGAACTAAAAGGATTGTTACAATAAAAAAGAAACGAGGCGAATAAACTTGGAGGAAAGAAGAGATCGTATCGTTGTCTATGATAGATCTTCAGCCTCGGACGATTACCAGCAATAAAATTGCCGAAGTATGGGGATGTAATTACACCGAGCGAGTATAAGATCTTCGTGCGAGAAGACGGGGAAAGTAGATGAAGCATCAGCCCTCGCAACTTTGTAGAGTGATTTTCAACCACTTAGCGTCCTTCATAAATGAGCAATCGGGCTTCCGCATGTTGGGGCACGGTTCAACACACCCCGAAGAGTGGTGCTCAGATCCCTCAGCTTCTGTAATACCTGGTGTTCTGAAGGGTTTTTAAGGGCTCCGAGAAAGACTTCGCCCGAATCGCAAGGAACTTATTTCTTTTTTCTCCTCGGGCATTTCTCAGGGAAATTTATTAACACCGTTTAATTAATTCACCGAGAGGAGGCATTCCTCAGGTAATTCTTGTAATTGGTACTTTTCACGGGCCGGTCTTGCCGATGAGTTCCGGTAATTCATTTAGCTAAGAGATGCCGAAGAGAGGAAACTTCTTCCCGCGGCTAGAGGACTCCGGCGAATCTTCAAATCACCCTAATCAAATTCACTGATTAAAAGGCGACGGTGCAATTTATTCAGCTCGTCCTAGCGGCACTTTTTGGCCCTTCGGTTTAGCAGAACATCCAAGTACCTCTAGATACTTTGCGCGTTATCGTAAAACCCAGTGCCGGATTAAGGACCTTCAGAGAAGCTCCCAGCACTAAAATTTTGAGGCTCCTTTATACCGAATCTTTTCCTCGCAATATTATCATTACGTAAAAGATATTACTTAATATTCTTTCTTTCTTTCTTTTTGGGGACATTCTGAACAACGAAGAATTTCTAATCACTACAACCACAAAATAAATAGTTGTGCAAGGAGTTGAGGAAGCTGTTCAGTGGACCGCATCGTCGAAGTCATCTCATCGGATTTTCAAGCGGTCGTTAGATGAATCCGCGAGGGAATGAGATTGACGTTTGAACCTGTTTAGGCGAGTGGGGGGTGGACGAGGGGTGGATTATTACATCGTTATCGGGGATGCTCGGTGGTACGCGAAAGCTCTGTCTACTTTAATGACACGCGATGTGTAACGTACGGACACACCGTGCGATCTGGGGAATGGTGCACAGGTCGCCGAGGTCGGGGGCTGGTCGGTGAGGATGAGTTTGTGTGTTGCGTGATGGTCGCCGTTTATCGATTCGCGCCGCGCCGCGCCGAGCCACGCCATGCCATGCCACGCCGTGAGGAATGAAGTCGCGGCTACCTCTGTGAGCTGCTCTGTACTCTGTGCCGCAGCGTATCGCATCCCCTGCAACCTGCAGCCCCCGCATCTCTTTCTCTCTCCCTCTCTCTCTCTCTCTTGCTCTCTTATTCTCTCTCTCTCTTTCTTTCTAGACGTAAACGCACCTCCACGCAATTTTTGTGGCAGGAACGAAAGTGGAAACGCTATATCGCCACGCAACTTCGGGTTACGCGAACCTGCGCACCTGAACCACCCCCCGATACCCGCCCGTTCTCTATCAACCCCGTTCCATCGCGATTCCTTCCCTCCTACTCTGTCGCACTGGGTCAAAAAACCATTGGCATACTTCGCTTTTTTCCTGATCACTTTAATTCAAACACTACTGTGTTTATCCTCGCGCGATGACCCAAATTGTAGATGCTCTTCACCTTTGGAGAGCAGAATTGGTTGTTACACTGGCCGGAGACAAACTTCGGAATATACTAACTTTAATGAACTTATTAGGTTTTAAAGGGTGCCCACTTAATTTTGTCCCTGACTGTGTACAATATGTGTACGTATATGTAGGTGTATATACAGGCGGGTTAACCAAAAATTTTGTAATTTCTTGGAACAGACTGAATTCTGATAGGCGATATATCCAGCCGAACTCTGATTGGTCGATGTTTTTCGTCAATAACTTATTAACAAGGAAGCATATTCTTGGGGCAGAATTTTCGCGAAACGTCGCGATTGGTTGGGTATTTCGAAACAGTGATTAATTCGTATTCTATCGCAGAAGCGAAATGGGGGGAACGTGACACGGGTAATTACAATAATTATCTGTTAATGAAAAAGATCGCGTGCACGGCAAGTCAATTGCCTTGGCGCAAACACGGCACACTTAACGAACGGTTTATAAGCTGAATGACATTCTCCAGAGAATGTCTTGCGTTCGCAATTGAACCCGAATACATAATCGTTCGTTTTGTATTCGTTCTAGTCGTCATTTTTCAAATTGCATTTAACATACGGGAAAGATAAACGTCGCGCGCTACGAGAAAATAAAAATCCGGGGATTTTCTATTTTACGTCGCTATAATTAGTAGAGCCGAGGACAGGCCGTGATTTCCGCGCTCACGGAAATAAATGGAAAACCACGCATAATATTTTTCCCGCGAGCTTCTCTTTTCGGGAGAAATAGGATTAAAAAATTCATCAGGCACGCGCGTACTTTCGAATTGGTACCACTGTGTTAAAATGTCCGGCCACTATTTTTTTCTTTCCACTCGCAGGAAACACTTGCTGGCGCGTGTCTGCACAATGTCCACCGTTTCCACTTGCAACGAAAACTTCCTTACCCGGCAGCTCTCGCTGAATATTTTCTAGTTGCAATAAATATCGCCCGACAAATTCGCTGTTTCTGCTATCAAGATAATTTCAATTAATTAGAATCTTTTAGATCAGAGACGCGGCATCTGCAGTTTTCGTCTGCACAATATACGGAAAGCGTTTTACCATCGATAAGCGTTCCCAATTTCCTTGATGGCTCTTGAATTCGTAAAAATTAATCGGTCCCGTCAATCGGTAATTGAGCGGCGCCGCACAGAGATAACGCTCGCCTTTTTCGTCGGTGCTTCATGCGTTTCACGTTCTATTTAATAATAATCACGTATGCGGGGGCGAATCTGGGCTCGCTTGTACGTATACGCGCACCAACGTTGTACGAATGCATACCGAAACCAGCCACTCTCCCATCTACATAACAAATGCGGAATCGCATGATTGCGATGCACGGTCGGAAAAGACTATTTGATCGTTCCGGGAAATACGTGCATCGTTCGACAAAATATTTGATCGCTAATGTTAGTCTCGAGAGAAATGATTAAAACAAGACACAGCTTCTCAGAGTCGCTGATAATCTTCGTAGACTTTGGATTTTATGCACGTGCGACGTGAACTAGTAGGTCAGATACAAAAACAGTATGAATAAAAATGATTTGAGCAAAGACTTCGTTAATCTTGGATAATTAGTTTTTTGAGAAACGATCGACTTTATGATATCATTGATATCAAATGATCTTACACAATCACATCTTTACTAAATGTCTCGATTAATAAATGCAAAATCGTACTGTATATTTTCGTTGTTAAATGAAACGAATTAAACCGTTCAAATACTCTCGAGCAGCGGTGTACGTTCACCAATTGTAAAATCGATCGAGCTGCTGGTTGCTTTAGGTAGCGCTAAAATTCACAAAATTTTCCGAAGCTCGTCGCTTATTCGCTCTGTTATTATTCCGATGGAATATTTATGCATTATCGAAGGGTTTGAGAAATTGTTCGGGAAATGCGACAGCATGAACTATGTCACGTCGGCCAACGGACAATCGTTTCGGCGAAGACACGATCGATTGTTCTTCGCTAAACTTTCACCGGAAGATGGCATCGAAACCGTGTTATTTAAGTTATTGCAACGATACAAATAGCTATTGATGCGATCGTTCGACCGAATAAATTTCCACCCGCCGCGCGCTGGTTAGGAATAAATCGGTAGCCGCTTTTGTTTTCATCCGTTACGTATCAGAGGCCGGGATATGAAATTTCGCTCATCTGCCGGCGAATTGGCGGTACATTGTGAAATTGATCGAACAAATTGCGGCGCTCTCGCGTCGATCTAAAATTACGCGTTCTGGCCTACGCGTAGGTATTATATCGCCGTCAAATCCATTGTGCCACGACGATAAAAGCATCTCCTCCGACTCTAAGGAACGGAGAATGGTAGAAACGAGCGAAACGAATCAGTGGGAACGATGGAGTCGCAATTAACCGTCATCTTTCAATTTTCCACACTTACGTACTATCAACGTAACACGCACGTGTTGCGCGATAAACGTTTCAACGTGAAACAACCGTATTTTAAACGGATCTTTAATAGCGGTACCTTTGTCCTTAAACTTAAGTGCACCAATTCACTGGTTTTAACCGAATGTGAAACTAATTAAGTAATTGTGAATTTATTCCATGTGCTCAAGGTGGTTCGGAACCCACCCTTAATAAAATTTAGGTCCCGTCGCGAAATGACCTTAGCAAAGAATTGAAAGCGACGTTAAATAAATATTAGGAAAAAAAGTAATTGTGAATCATGTTGCGAATCCAATTTAACTATATTTTGGGGCTTTTCCTTGATGAAACAGCGATATACGAACGCTACGAGAGGTACAAGGTGGTAAAGTTAAATTGAACTCAAGCTGATTGGCCATCAAGAATTGTGTATTACAACAGAGGTCGTTCCGAACTTCGCCTATTCATCGTACGATGTAGTAAAATTGTTATTATTATCTCTCGCTGCCGACATATATGTATATGTCATAATACATGATACACGACACAATACCTAATACAAGATACTATTACGAATATTGCTTAATACATTATTTACCGGCGATTAGATCTTTCAACATATCCAATCATATCGTGCACATCTCGCACGTATCGAGACAGTCCTATAGATCGTAATTGAAAAAATATTACACCACGATCATCCCTCGATCGGTATTCTCGAAGGGGGTTGGAAGGTCGATCGTCCTGTGTAACGCATCCGATAGACGGGTAAATGCTGATTTATACCATCCGCTGAGACACGACATTCGTTCCCTGTAATAACACAATAGAACCCCGATTATCTGAACCAAACAGGGGAACATAAGAGATCGAATAACAGTACGATACAATTGAACAAATTTTTCGAATCAATACAGTTCAACACAATTCTGAAATAATATTTAGCTTTTCTTGACATGCAGTCGTTAAAAAGTATGTTACAATGGGACAGTGTAAAAACAGCTATATTTAAATGCATTAACCCTTATATTATTTAAAACCTTTCTGTATTTAACCCTTAGCACTCGAGTGGCGCCTCCGAGGCGTCACTAAAAATTGCTTTACTATTATTTAAATAATTGTTTACACTATCAGATATGTCGGTATCTAACCAATTACTACACATTTAACTATTGTATGAGGTATATATCAATTTGATATTTATCAAATTTAAAAAATCATAGAGAATGGAAATATTGTAGGTCAGAAGAAACGTTTAATTTTCCAGTTAAAATAGCTCCGAGTGCAAAGGGTTAAGTATTGTATGAGGTATTATATCAATTTCATATTTATCAAATTTAAAAAATCATAGAGAATGGAAATATTGTAGTATTGTACTATTATTTAAATAATTGTTTACACTATCAGATATGTCGGTATCTAACCAATTACTATACATTTAAGTATTGTATGAGGTATTATATCAATTTGATATTTATCAAATTTAAAAAATCATAGAGAATAGAAATATTGTAGATCAGAAGAACCGTTTAATTTTCGAGTTAAAATAGCTCCGAGTGCAAAGGGTTAAGTATTGTATGAGGTATTATATCAATTTCATATTTATCAAATTTAAAAAATCATAGAGAATGGAAATATTGTAGTATTGTACTATTATTTAAATAATTGTTTACCATATCAGATATGTCGGTATCTAACCAATTACTACACATTTACGTATTGTATGAGGTATTATATCAATTTCATATTTATCAAATTTAAAAAATCATAGAGAATGGAAATATTGTAGGTCAGGAGAAACGTTTAATTTTCGATTTAAACTAACTCCAAGTGCAAAGGGTTAACACGTTTGCAGAAATTCTGATTACAAGACTACACATTAATATATTACCGAGTATAGAACGGACATTCAGAGAAATTTAGTAATCAATTTTCTAGAGGAACATCAACAAATTATTGTACCCGGTTGACTACACAAGGGTTGAGGAATGTTTGTCTAATCGATGGTGAACGGAACCGTTCGGTGTCTGTGGGGACAGTATAAATCGGTCTTTGCACGGAGTCGCGAGCCGCGCGGTGCTCTCGAGTAGTATCCGGTCTCTCCTCGTCGAGTCGTTATAATTAACTCTCGTCTTTGAATTTTCCGCGCGCGGCCGCGATTGTGTGTACACTCGCCAGAAGAGCTGTAGGGGGTGGGTGTGTGTGAGAGAGGGAGAGCGAGAGAGAGAGAGAGAGAGTGGGTGGTCGCGG
Organism: Lasioglossum morio; assembly: GCA_916610235.2. NCBI lineage: Eukaryota > Metazoa > Arthropoda > Insecta > Hymenoptera > Halictidae > Lasioglossum > Lasioglossum morio. The sequence continues at coordinate 5,465,001 of OU744323.1, forward strand.
TGATCGTTGGAGGGGATGGCGAAGGGGCTGAAGTAGGGGAAGAAGCGGCCGAGGGTTTACGGTGGAGAAGATAGGTGTCGCGTACCGGTGGTCTAGAGGGGGGTAACTGGTGCGTGCGAGCGCACGAGCCCGCCAGTTCTTCGGTGAGGCTCGAAGAGGCCAGGTCGACCCTAGTCTCCGCTTCGGTGTCGGTTGGCGTTCGATGTGAATCGTCGCTACCGAGCTGACACACGTCTGAGAAAGATAGCGAAGCAGAACGAGAATAGAGAATCGCGATACACACGGTCCCCGTTGTCCTCCTGTTCCCATTACCGTCGTCGTCAACGTAGTTGTTCGTCAGTGTATTAGGATCTTGGTTCGACTGGTGGTGCTACCCGCGTGATCGTCGATGGTGAATGGGGGATGAGAGGGAGAGAGGAGAGTTGCTCTCGTGACATCATCCCCCGTTGTTGTGCCCGGATGATCCGGCTCTGGTGTGGATAGAGGTGTTAAATGGCGACGTGACCCCCCCCCCCCGGAAGTGCTTACCCTGTCATTCACCGGAATTCGCCAGGAACCTAGGAGGTTAGGGACCAGTGTTCGCGTTCGTCCGCGGCCTACTGACCTGACCTTGGGTCGGCCCGACCAGGTGAGTATGTTAACGCGCGCACCCCTACCCCTCTCTCCACACGTTTTCTCGTGTGTGAACACCCGAGTCGAAGAACCGCGAGTCTCTGCTCGGTCCAGGTGCTATTCTCTTCTTCCTCTCTCTGTCTCTCTCTGTCTTTCGTTCTCTCTAGCACTCCATCTCTTTCCTACTACCTTCCCACCCCCAAGTGGGAAGCGTTTCGGGGCTGGCTCGCGAGCTACCGCAACACCCACACCGGCCGACCTGTGACCGCTTCGCAGTGTGCGACGCGAACACCTCCGGTTGCTTTGTTTGTATAATAGGATTCCAGGTTGAGTGTTTGTCGGTTTCCATCGTTTCCCTCGATGATTCCACGCCTCCTCGCGGAGGAGATACATTCGCGACGAGGCCAGACGCGATGCGCCTCGGGACCCGGCACAAAGACGTCTTTTCCTCGTGATCTTCGCTCGTTAATTCCGCCTTGTCACTCTGTCACGGGAGTATTTCGCGGGTACTCCTCGCCCCCGAGTCACTCGCCCTCCGAGATTTACTGTGTCACGCTGTACACAAGTGCCTCGAGATCTGGCTCGACTGCGAAAAATTCCATTCTAATCCTTTCAGCTTTCACTATTCGTAATTTCTTTCTTTTTTTTTCATCGTGCAGAAGTTGGTTTTAGTTGTACACGTATACCAATGGTAGTTGGTTGAAAAGTCGTAAGTAGTGTTGCGAGTTCACTTAGGTTTAAGGGTTGGTGAAATTTTGTAAATGTGTAGCACTTGATGTGTAAATAGAGAAGCTAGGCGATGTAATTGCTGGAGTAAATCGAAGGGATTTATAGACTGGTATGTGAACGCGAACGATTACGCTTTATCATCGTGGCATTTAGCGGAAATGATTTATAGAAATTTGAATCGCAAATGTCCGCGACGAACGCACCCCTAAGTGAAAAATCCTTTTCCATCGTAGAACTGCCCCCGCGGCCGCGTTATCTTGTATCGCGAGCTGATTTATTTGGTACTTGACAGTGCGTGCCTGTTGCTATTAGGTCCATTTACCTTGGACCTTTACATTTCTTTGTAAACATTATCGTATCGCGATCTCTCTTTCGGAATGATATCGCGGACGGGTCTGGAGAAGTGGACAATTTATAGAATGATTCATATAGTCGTAAAAAAAGTTGGTTTTCTTCGGTGCGAAGAACAGGCGAAGAGCATTAAATGTTTTATTTTCATCGAGTTTGTTTTGAGGTAGCTTTGTTATAGATTATTAAACGTAGATACTCAATAGAACGGTGAAATAATTTTTAATACATAATTTATTATCTGGATAGATGGAAGGATGCGTCGGTTGATATGAAGCTTTGTAAGCCGAGGTCCATTTTATAGCCGGGAAGCTGAAAATAAATCATTTCTATTCTATAGAATGTTTAATCGAGTATAATCATGAATAAGGAAAGTTTGAGCAATTTCTTGTTCATATATATTATATAATTATGAGTCTATTTTCATTATATTACACTGTGAATAAGCGTGTTCAAAAGTATACGGTTCTACTGCAGGAATTTCGATGGAAGTATAATTTCAAAATAGAAATGAATTAATTAAATTCTCCGGAGTTCCATGATAAACAGTTTTCGTATTAATCCCACTATGCAGTATAATACGAAAGTTGTCTCGTCTTTGTCCCGTACGAAGAAAATGAGTACAAATTCGGGTAATGAAAAGTTATTGTACAGTCAGATACGGAGTAGGAATGCGGCAAAGAAAGCATAGACTATATTTTTCCGCCATTTCTCTTCGCACAATTTAATTAAAAAGTTAACGGGTTGAAGCCGTTTGCGCGTCGCTGTTCATTAGCGTGTAAAAATGTTGTTGCATTAGCTGCAGCCCAACAAATTATCCCGTAACGAAAAATCAGTGAAAATAACGTTGCCAAATAATTAATTTCTTCCCGAAATAGAAAAAAAAACCCGCCCGAACCAGTATAATATATATTATCCAAAAACTCTCCGGTTTATTCTCGGTACGGTAAATTATAAAATTATTTAAGTGTGCAACAAATTGTCCTGTAAAACATATCCGTGAAAATTGCGTAGATACAACAAATAATGAAATAATTAATTTTCACCAGATTAAAGAAGAGCCAAACTAGTGTAGAAGTTTTATTGAAATATTCCGTCATTCCTCCGCACGAAATTCGTAAATTATGAAATCATTTGCTCGATGAGTGATCTATTGGAGAAAAAACAACGAATTTCTAGCGAACTAAAGAGAAGGGAACGTGCACGAATTCGCGTAGAATTTTATGGGAAAATCGTTGTATTTTTCCGCAGGGAATTTATGAGCACGATGAAATCGATGCTTCGATCATTATTTATAATTGGAAGTTTTTCGAGGAGCGCGGAGCTGTTTGCGAACATCCATTTTCTCCTTGTTTTGGCGGCAGTGAACGCGATCCGCGATTGTTCCGTCGCGCGATTGACACGGAACCGTTGTCGATCTATAAAGCGACCTGCACTACTGCCATTCAGCTCCTCCGTAAAAGGCATTTGCAAAGAATACAATATCCGGCGGAAACTTTTGTCGTTTTAGTCGCGGAACGAGCTACAACCACTTTAAAACCCCGTCTGTTGCCAAAATAGATTAACATTCTGATTGGAAAAGTAATATTCATGGTCACGTTACTAGTAAAAGATTTAATAACTCAGAAATTTATCGCAGCTTTTTGCACTGCAATTTCTTCTTTATCTTTCGCTTTTATTTTCACAATTTAACAACTAGGTCATTAGTTAACTTGTTCGCTGTCCGGGGAAAGAAAATACCAAGCTTAATTTATTGTTTCTTATTACTGTGCTGTTAATGAGAAAACATGCGAGTTAAATTTCATCACAGAGAAAATATTCGTTTTTATTCCACTCTCGTTTCTTGCAATCGAAGCAATTTATTTTGCATAAAGATCCACCGTGTACTTATTACAATTAAAATGGAAAAAAATGATTATCTCTGGACTGAGAAGAAGGAAATCAGATTTTTGAATTGGGATTTGAGCAAGGTAGACCGTTCCGATTTGAATTTAAATTGCTTCAGCGAGATCTTTGGATCTGGAGGAACCATAGGAATCTAATCTCTTAATGCCTTCTTAAGCTGCTGATGTGAAATCCCTTCTTCCATTTTTTCATAAGATAACGAGTATTCAAAATTAAATTTAACGTACGAGTACAAAGTTTGTAGATTTCTATTCCTTTTAATTAAAGCATTACCGATGCACTTTCTTATTAAACGAACAAACGAATCGCGTGAAGTCTAATTCACAAGTATAGAGGGTTGTTCGAGTTCGAATTAATACGTGCAGTTTGATACTTTAGCTTGCGAGCTTTATTCGTAAGTTCACTTCTCAAGAAGAAGTTTTAAGTTCAAGCAATTTCCATGTGCAAGCAATCTCTAAGTTCAAGCAATTTTTAAGATCGAGTGAGTTTTAATTTGAAGCGATTTTACCTTGTGCAAGCAATTTTTAAGATCCAGCAAGTTTTCAGTTCAAGAAATATCGTGCAGGTGATTTATAAATTTAAGTAATTTTTAAAAGTAATCAAGCAATTCTTCTAAGTCGAAGCGATTAACAAGTTCGGTATCCATGTACGAAGCAGGGAATAAATCCGAAATGGAGCAATTATTTTTGAAGTCGAAGCAACGTTGAACTTACGCGTACGACAAAAGATTGGTCGGCCGTATTTTTAATTGTTATAGAGGAGAGAATAGTCCCCGTCCGACTCTCCGCGTTTAGGTCAACTACTCCAACGAGCACATTATTATGCGCTATCGCAGAGTTGATCGTCGCGTGGCCTTTGTTCGCGGCATTGAGTAGAAGGTTATTCGATTCTAGATTGCCGGGTCAATGGAGAAAGTGTCACTGTGTGTGTGTGTGCCCGCGCCTGGACGCGGGGGGAGGGAAAAAAACGTTGAAATTCACTTTGTTACCACGCCGGTTGTAATTAGAACGCGAGCCCGTCGACTTTTCTTCCCGTTCCTTTGTTTTCCAGCCGTACTCGAAAGAAAGCCAAGCAAAGTCGTTGAACTCGAAAAGCTGATGAGCCCGGGAAAGCGCGAGGAATTTCCTCTCTGCTCGTTCGCGCAGGATTTCTTAAAGGTTTCCCCGGTTGCGGCATTATTGCGGTCGTTATTGTTTGATCGTGCAATAGAAACCGGGCGTGGCTTAAGGAACGAACCTTTTTACCGAGAAACGTATATCGAACAGAGTATTCGCTCGTTCTATAGTCTTCTAGGGACTTTGCGCTGTGATTACACGTGGCAGCAGAACCTAGCTGATTGACATCTTGATCGTCTTTTTATCGGCGGCTGTGATTGTTTCCTGAACTGGTTAATCATGTTAAAATTTCTCTTAATGGCGTGGAGGTGAGAGGTAAAACTCCATGTGCTGAACTTTCCAACTGTATATTTCTCGTGATATACATTTAATACATTGAATTGAATATCTTTCTAATACTTTACTTTAGAAACACTTTTAACAAAAAAATATTACTTTTACAACGTATCGCTCAATATAAATTTTATTACGCCTTTTACTTATCGTGTGGTCACGGTTTGACTTTGTACAGTTCGCGTTTGATCGAGAAGTGAATCGAACGACGGATCGATTTTGTAACGGTTCGTAACGCGACCGATGATTGGCCGCTATGCCAGCTAACTAGATACAGGCCTGCCACTCACAAAATCATTGTTACAATTTTAACAAATCAATGATTAGGTCCGTTGTTTGCGGATACGAAATTCGCACGAGAAAGAGCAAGATTTTCAGTAATTTGAGTAAGTTGAAAATAACGTATATCTGAAATTTTCCTGATTCGTTTCTGTCGTAAATTCCGGCCGTCAGTATGAATGAAAAAAATTCATGAACGAGAGAACAAAAATGTCGTCCGAATGTGACAATGGTAACAATAAACATCTCGTTACGCAACGGGGATTACCATCGAGGAACGTAGAAAGAACTCGGCGCCCGATTCACGTCGCACGTTAACAAATGTTTTATTCACGTTCTTACGAGCAGAACAAAGCTTTTGTGTCCGCTGTGTGCTAACGATTACCGACCGTAAATTCTGTAGTTGGTTGCCTTTACAATTTCCTTATTTACAATTGTTTGGTAAAATCGCGCGTAATCGAATTATCGATCCGAAAGCCATCGGGACAGCGGTAATTAGCATTGCGTATACATTTTACGTGTATACGTTTTGGTACACACCACGGTAAATTTCCCTTATCACGATGGTACTTCGCTTCTCGTGTAAACCACGCGGCGCTCACCGATGTTTCTACAATTACAACATGATAACACGTCTAATAACAGACGTCGCCCAATTAATTCCGTGTCAATTTTCATTAATTCTTCGTCCGGTCACGATCGTCCGCGCGGAATATCGAGTTTCGCGCAAATCGTTTTTACTCGTTCTTCCGTAGCAGACTGTGGATCTCCATGATAATAAAAATTTTCTGCTTCTTTCGGCTATCTTCTCCTGATCGATGTAACTTACGATTTCTATTCAGTTCATCCTGTTGCTAATGCGAATCATTTTCATTATAGGCTCACATAAAAAAAACTTGGAGGCAATAACTTTGCAATTTTTCTCCAAACTTGATTTCCACGTATGGAGTACACCAATATTTACAACAGGTCCACGTCCTCCGATTTTGATGAAATTTAAATATGTTATAGATTTCGACATTTTGAACAACTTTTTCCTTTTCCAATATAGGGGGGACGCTTTTAGTTTTCGAGATATTTCAATTTTTGTCTGTATTGAATTTTTCGTATTTCTACACGCTCCACGGCAACATAAGCCTGTCCCGATAGTGAAAATTGGATTAGGTTAGGTTAGGTTATTAGCAATAATAAATAATAACCTAACCTAACCTAACCTAATCCAATTTTCACTATTAGATTCCTAATCAGCACATCAAAATACGTGAAAATCTAGAGTATAATTTAGAAACACTGGGTGTGTATTAAGCACTGAGTGGGTGGGCCCTGGTTTCTCCCTCATCTCTACAGCGTCAAAACGTAAACAAACACCTCACCGGGACAGGCTTACCTTGCCGTGGAGCGTGTAGAAATACGAAAAATTCAATACATACAAAAATTGAAATATGTCGAAAACTAAAAGTGTCCCCTCTATATTGGAAAAGGAAAAAGTTGTTCAAAATGTCGAAATCTATAACATATTTGAATTTCATCAAAATCGGAAGACGTGGACCTGTTGTAAATATTTACCCACCAATTGTTCTAACTCCTCCCAAAAAATCCAATTCGTGGGATTCAATAAAGAAGCGATCGACTGTGTGACGTCTAATAGAATGGTTTTCCCGGCTTATTCCCGACGAAATAGTTTGCTGGAAGCGGCTGAAAAGGTTAAACATTCTCTGGTTCGCCCTAAATTGGCCGCGTGTACTCGATAAATATCCTCGTTGTCGACCGGGACGGAGAAATTGTGTCGCTCGCGAGTCGATAAGCCAGTGGGAGACCTTGTCGTTCCGCGGGCTACACAAAAGAAAGAGAGCCGTACGAGGAAACGTGTAATCGGCCGTCATTACTGCTGTCGTCGTGTTTCGCGATTGCTCGGACGATCGCAAGGCTTCTATTGTATTATAGATCCACACGCCACCGTCGACCGTAATTGTTTGCGACAGGCGCCAGGCGAATAGCTCGGGAAGTCGTTCCGATGCGAACGCAGGGTCCGTTGGGACCCGCGGTGCTCCATTTGCATTAGCAACCAATACAGATTCTGATATCAAGTCAATGTTGCTTATCAAATTTCCTGTTATCAATCCGCATTGGTTTCTTTTTTTAATATGTTGGTCAACACATAGTTACCGGTGGTTCATCGCTCATGTACAAAAAAGACGTCACAACTTTGATAGTTTAACTATTTGCGTGGCTGCAAGTAAAATCTAAAAATATTAGAATTGAGACGATTTTCTTCGAATGCATAATTGATACAATTGTGTGATTTCATGAGGTACAAAACAAAAAAAGAACATTTTTAGGAAATCAAATTTCTTTGATTAAATATCACGTATTTTAATGTAATTAAGCGAAAACTGTGTGTGAAAAATTTGAAGTTGTGACGCTTTTCTGATGCACGAGCGATATATTGCGATAGATAGTAATTATAAAACTAGAGATCTGAAATGGGTCATTTTGAGCCCCTCCCCCGGTATCGGCAGTGTTAAAAATACCACCTGCTCGAGCCTTTCAAAATGGAAGCTCGGTGATGAATGTTTACAGTGGGTTAATGACTCGGAAAGGTATTAACGCGTGCGGACCTAAGAGCTGCGGCTCGCTGTTGCAGGGGTTGCGTACATAAATGTTTTGTTTACCCCGACGCCCCGGGCCAATATTGTCTCCTGCCGTTTCACGTGTTTCCTTCGTGTACATAATACCTCGGCGTCAAAGAAGGGGATTAGGGTACAAATCTGCGAAAGAAAAAGTTATCTGTTTTGCCCTCTCTCACTCTCTCTCTCTCTTTGTGTGTCTCTCTCTCTCTTTCCCTTTACCACTCTCCCTCTCTCTATCTCGCTCCCGAGTATCGATTAAAACTTCCCTCTCCTGTTTTTTCTTCTTTTCCTCATCGACGACTGCTTCGCAATTTTCTTTGTTGCTCTCGTTCTCTTTTTGTATTCTTCTTCTTCCTTCTTCTTCCTCTTCATTCTTCTTCTTCTTGTTCTTCTTCTTCTTCTTCTGCTTCTCCGCTTACCACCGTGAACCAACTTGCCCCGTTAATACAGTGGCGCACGACGTTACGGAATTTTGTTAAGCCGAAGTTTAACCAATCTCGACACCGAACACGTCTGCGCTCGGAATTTAACCCCTTGCCTTCTAATATTAGGTCGGTGCATAGGAAATGTCGTTTCCTCAAACAAAACTTTCACCGTCTCCCCTTTCTTCGAAACAAGGTACAGTTAATTAAAATAGCTTCTGCCGAAGTCGGTAAACCTTCTCCGGAGGTTAGACGATTACAATATCCTAAGTGTAAGTTCTTTTCCAGCCGAAGAATCTGTAAAATGCTGTTTTTCTGCTTCATACTTTTCTGCAAAAACGCTAGACGTTGCAAACCTCCTCTGAAAGTTAGGCGATTTTATCCTTTCCTGAACAGAAGTGGTCCTTGAAGCAAAGGATCGTTCGTACGCTATTTTTGTGATTTCCTCTGTTTCCGCCAATTTATGAGCAAAAATACTTGTAAGATTTCAAACGAAAAACGTGGGGCGCATGCAATAGATAATTGATGCATAAATAGTTCACCTAAATCACTAAAAAATTTATTTCTCCCCAAATGATATGGACTGTTGTGTGAGTTTTCTCAACGGCAGCTACTCTCTACACTCCTTACTATTATCTTGCGCCCCACGTTTTTCCTTTTAAATCTTAAAACTATTTTCACAGCTATTCAACAATTCACAATTAGAAATTTTTAGGACTATCGGTACAGTGTTGGGAATCTGTATGGGACTAGGAAACATTATTTTGTACTTTTTAGTTCGTTTTTAAAAACGTGGTATTTTTTAAAAATTTATTTTTATTTACATAATTATTTTCTGCTTTCTAGTCTTATGTATGTGAAAGTTTTCAATCGATTTTTAACATTTTGTACCACGTTATGAAATTATAACAGAGACATGTACTAAATTCAGACAGTATTGCGACCGCGACATATCGAAAACAAATGCAAGCAGTAACGGTGTAACGATTCTTGCACTTGGTAAAAGAAGCGATGATGTACTACGAATCGTCGCGCGGCCACGTACTATTATATATGAGCTCCGTCGGAACGAAGTGAGTCCGTGGAGTGGGGACGAGTCAGAGTGCGCACGCATAGTAAAGTAGAGAACGTTGTCGCGCGGAGTGGGGATCCCTGAACGCGATCACGTAGGTTTCGCGGGAAGGTGAAGAGGAAAAATATTTAATCGTTATTGCTCCGAAACGGATAGACTTAAAAAATTTTTTTTTTTTGAATAATGCATTGTCATCCAGTTCTGAGCCATGTGACCGATTTCAAGTCTCTAGCTCATCAGGAAGTTAGTTTAAAATCAATTGCAAAATTTGCCACCGAAGAAACAAACAAACAAACAAGAAAGCGAGCTAATAAAAACGTGGTAAAATAGGGAAACTGTCCTCGAGTTGACAAATCCGTCTTAATACGATGTTTACACATTAATCATTTCTGTCAACTTCTCTGCAAAAAAAATAGCTTCTGTCAAATGTCGTGTACCGTCTCGAAAGGTTGCATGCTTGTAGTGTTCTGAACAGAATTGGTCCTGGAGGAGTGGGAATTATTTACTCGCTGCTGTTACTGTCTCTCTGTCGAGACACACTTAAATTTCGCTGAAATCGTTGTTACACAGACATTTATTCAGTCGCATAACGTTACTTAATTTCGCGTTTGGTTGTACAAACATTCGAGCAATCATGCGAACTCTCTTCGCCGATATTTCGATGAATGTTCACGGATCGTACCTCGCAGTCGTTACGGCCGAATATTCATAGCGATCGGGAGTTATGTTTACCATCGCTATTAAACGTGTCAATTATCGTTGATTTACGACGGGATAGATTAAAACGTCTGAATATTCCGTCTGGCGTGCGTGTCGTTATAACAAGTAATTCGCATCTCTGTTCGAGGTGCCATCTCGTAAATCACAGGATGCAAAATGCGCTAATTGCCCGACGCAAATGGTCCTGATAATTCGATGAATTCTAGAGGGGACAGATATCGACTCTAAATAACCAGCAAACTGATAGATTGAATACATATTTATCAATCACCTACTCGATAGAGCTTAGAAAACACAGAAACTCTCGTCGCCCTCGTTCGTAAATATTCGGACACCAAGTGTGTTCGGAGAAAAGGTTACAGATAATCACCTGATCAGTATAATTCTTTATTTCATATTTTTCTCGAATTGCGAACTCAATGATGATAGACTGCGATAGATCTTTATGCAAAATTAAAATTGCGTCTGCATCGATTGCAAGAAGTAGAAACTAAATTGAATGTTATTTCTTCCCGTAATGATTTTGCTATCTTGAATTCTAAAAATTTTTCTACAATTTCGAATTCCATGTGTACAGTTTTGGTTCAAATGTATAAAGATCTGTAGTTTCATGATAAATGTGATAAGGACATGGAAGAATTATACGAAGAGCTTGTGTATTTTCACGATCGGTGTTAAATCTGGATTTCCACGTGTTCAATACATGAGTGACAAATTGCCATCACCTGCCTGTCCAACCGACCGCTTTAGAAGACTTTTATCGAGGTAATCTCTTGCAACGACGGTAATAAAACTTCAGGAGTATCTCTACGAACTGGTTCAACCTTCTTCTCAATATCCCCCACGGCTCTTTTATATTTTTAAATCGTACAATTGTCTGTTTTCCGAGTGGACAAGACGAGTACCAGATAATTGCTTTACCATGTACGAAGACGAGGTGGTAAATTTCCGGTGTGTTATTTCAGTCGGAAATTATCCGCCAGTCGGAAATATTTCTGCTAGAGACCATTCTCATCTAGTTTATATTTGAATAGAAATTGTATTTCCACATACAATTGACATTGCAGTTCATTTTGACAATGCTCATTAACCATTTTTGTTCTTACGTTTTAATATCTTTCGGGGGTAACAACCCCGCGCCCCTGTCGAAAAAATTTAACTCTTTTTGGCGAGAGGACGGCAGAAAAATAGGTTGTTCGTTAGATCTCGGCCTTTTTGAGACACAGATGAAAGGTTTTCAGGTCCTTTGATGAAAGCAGAACGAGAGAGTCGCCTGTATGGACTTGTTGCACTACATTCTGTCGCTATTTGCCACGTGCACGTCTTTCACGTATTTCCTTGGCGAGGTAGAATTTTTTATTATTAGCACCGTTGAATGCGTTACAGAGAACCGGCGTGCGCAGAAGAGGAAGCGAGAGAGCACCGGTCCGTTAAGAATAATTTCCCAGATTTTCCCTCTGCGATTTTCCATTTCCGTTTCTCTCGACGGGACAGAAATTCGCTCTTCGATTCATCAGCGACTCGATTTTCTAACGCGTTACCGAAGCTTTCGTTTGATCTTGTAACGGGACTCTTTGCTTGCTTCCGATTAGTAATAGTTCGTCGGCTATTGTCGCAACGAGAATTTTAAGGGCCCTCGCCAAGAGAGAGAGAGAGAGAGAGAGAGAGGGGAAAAATGTGAAATTATCTCCGACAATATAGTGGTTTGTAAATAATCAATGAATTCCACGAATAAAAGATTACGAATTCATTTGTACACTCAATAATTACTACGAGACTGATCTTTATAAATGCATGAAGAAATTAGAAATTCAGGTATATCGTAATGTTTATTTATTTATTAATGGTTTATTTTTTTAATGTGGTTGCATTAACATCTAGGTCATTAGCGACCACATGGTTTATAAACAAATATATATTACATGTTACTGAAAGGGTTACGGTTAATATTAACAAACAAATTGTAGTAATTCATAAATGCCGATAGATTATATCGTAATGTTGTTTTTAATGTAACAGAATCACTAAGGGATAAAATGAATTATTATTTGATTCCTGTTTCCCGCAATCAGTGCAGAACATTTTACCACGTTTTTATTAGCTCGTTTTCTTGTTTGTTTGTTCGGTGGCAAATTTTGCAATTGATTTTAAACTAATTTCCTGATGAGCTAGAGACTTGAAATCGGTCACATGGCTCAGAACTGGATGAAAATGCATTATTAAAAAAAAAAAAGATTTTTAAAAGTCTATCCGTTTCGGAGCAATAACGATTAAATATTTTTCCTCTTCACCTCCCCGCGAAACCTACGTGATCGCGTTCAGGGATCCCCACTCCGCGCGACAACGTTCTCTACTTTACTATGCGTGCGCACTCTGACTCGTCCCCACTCCACGGACCCACTTCGCCCCGACGGAGCTCGAGTATATAATAGTACGTCGCCGCGCGACGATTCGTAGTACATCATCGCTTCTTTTACCAAGTGAAAGAATCGTTACACCGTTACTGCTTGCATTTGTTTTCGATATGTCGCGGTCGCAATACTGTCTGAATTTAGTACATGTCTCTGTTATAATTTCATAACGTGGTACAAAATGTTAAAAATCGATTGAAAACTTCCACATACATAAGACTAGAAAGCAGAAAATAATTATGTAAATAAAAATACATTTTTAAAAAATACCACGTTTTTAAAAACGAACTAAAAAGTACAAAATAATGTTTCCTACTATTTATTTTGATCCGCAGTCGAATAACAACGAGAATGCGAGTGGATGATGGCGTCGCAGGTTTGTTAGGAAAATAGTGGATGTCGGTGTTTCCTATTGAGGTGGTCGGGCAGGTAAAAGCGAAATAAATCGAAGGCTTTTCATCTCGCGTAGATGAGCGGTCGGTTCTCGAGCAGACTTTAGCAGAGCAAAGCATAGCAGAGCATAGCAGAGCCCGAGAGGCATCCGAGGGAGACACTTTTAATGACCCTTCGAAAGTACGCGGCGTGGCCGACGAGAGTTCCCGTGCCATCATCTCCGTCGCTATTTCGTTCCGACGCTGTGCTGGCCAAAGCTACCCGAAGCTTCTGCGACCGGTAGCCGCGGGTATTCCCGGTGGCAACGTCAGCACACTTTGTCACCTGGTTAAGGGACCGTTTTTCCGTGCTGCCAGCCTCTCGCCGGAATATAGAAATTCATGGAGCAGCTTGGCGTCAGACCATCCCTCCAGTTCCTCGGCCGCGGCCGCAAGCTGCGACGTGACACGATCGTGTTCCCAGTGAAGTCTAATTAATTCGGGTGTCGTTCTTCGAAATTATCAAGTATTTTCAAGGGACTGTCGCAAACGTTTTGCTTTTCATCTATAAAAATTCTTAGGATGAGCATCGCGCGAGAAAATGTATACCGTTGGAAAGGTACAATGGCCACCAACATTTTCACTGCAAAAAGTATAATGATAGCGTTAACGGATAAAAAGTTGTAGGCAATTTCCTGAAGACAGTGTTTTCGGTAAAAAAACATTTTTTTTTACAAATTGGGACACTTCAGAAAATCTGAAAAGTTAGATGCGTACGTCATAGACGCGATAAAACATCGATTGCTGTACGTTTGAGTGCTGCAACCAATGTAAAATAATTGACGTTTGTCCACGAAACGTCATCGTCGTAATCGTAATCGTACATTGTGGACAGAGGACCTAAATGTTGAGATGAAGTAAAAACGCCTCGTATATACATAAATGGAAATAAAGTTGACAACTATTATGTTGGAAAAAAGTACTGTCTAAACCAGGGGTCGGCAACCTTTTGAGTCGGAAGAGTAAAAAATTACAATTTACAAAATTTCAATGTTTTTAAAGAGCCACAAAATATTTTCTTGCCAACAATAAATAGTACTCGCATAAATAAAGTTTTTTGATAAAAAAAAACTAATCTATTTATTCATAAGAAAAAATATCTATTTATTCATATATAAGTAAATAAATAAAATAAATAATATTTGCGTATGGAACTAAAGAGCCGCAGGTTGCTGACCCCTGGTCTAAATCTTTGCGACAGACTCTTACGTCGTACGTAAACAATTCCAAAGTTTGATGAATTGAAAGATCAATGAAAAGCGTGAAAGTATTCTCGGCGCGATAGCGTGGCAAGGAATCGCGTAAAACACTCGAAATTCAGCGTTCAGTCTAATTGATCTTCACGAAACAGTGGAAGCCTGCCCGACACAGGGTTCGCGAATAATTGGAAACACATCGTGCCGCAATCAAGCACGTATCAAGACCGTCAGACACGGATAATTTTGTAAAGGGTCAGGAAGAGAGAAGGACACCTTTCGATCCTCACGACTCGAACGAAGTTACCCTTTAAAGTGTCAGGACCGTGAGACACGTGCCGAAGAAGTTCGGGAATGGTTCTGCTGATAAAGTATCGTACGACTTGTGAATATCTCTTGATACTCGTATATCGAGTTGCTACATTCTAGTTTACAAAACCGTATTTTACGTCGTGTTCCTCCTAAATCGAACTTGCAATTCCTGATCGAATAGTGCTCGACACGTCGTATCTAGAATACTGTTTATTTGGAAACTGTTGATTTCGTGGAACTCCTGAAACATATACAAGCGAACAATACAATTTGCTCTTCGAGTTGTGTTTCATTTGGTATTGCATTTGCTATCTTCGCAGTATTTTCAAATGTAATAAGTAGACTGCGGATCCTTATGCAAAATAAAAATTGTCTGCATCGTTGAATGTTATTTCGTACCTTAATAATTTTAATAGAGGAAGAATCATATATTCACAACTTCAATTTTTTAAATTTTCCGATAATTTAATTAATGTTTTAGTGTATATATTTTAATCGGCAGCGATAAAGCTTCCGTAGAAGTCGACTGGTTTGTTAACAATTTCGACGAAAAGAGTCTTCTAATTTCACAACGGTTCCGAGGGTGTGTCAACGTTATTTATCCGACGGTTAGCAAACGAAGACGAAGTGAAGAATTAAAAATCACTAAAAAATGGACGGGCGTGACGCACGGAAATAAATGGTAATTTCGAAGAGCTCGTGCCAAGAGAGAGAGAGAGAGCGAGGAATAAAGTGACACGACTAGTTCGCTCTCCCTCTCTCTTTCTGCCTCTCTTGGTATAGCTCTAGCGGAACCACGTGTTGCAGCTTGGCACGTTTGCGTGAGGATCGACGAACTACGAAACGTAACAGTATACGTGTACATAGGAGGTCTTGGGCGGATGTGTCTGAGCCATCAAATCTGGCAATGGCAACTAGGAAAAAGTTCCGAGTGGAAAAGTACGTATAAGTCGAGGCGGATTATCGTTCAACTTGATCTCCGACTGTGCCGGATGATTTAATGCGAGCCACTTCCGCCGCCCTTAAAATGCAGGGGCACCTGTTGACAAAATTATGATCGCAATTACCGTGGCTCTGTCGCGGAATCTCTCGTTGATCTAAACGTGAATAACATTGTATTAAGATTACATTCGACACTTTAAATAGGCCAACCCCTATAATTCGTACAATATTACATGTGGTGTAAGGTAAAGGCACCAGTAGTTGACCAGTTAAGAGAAGTTTTCCACGAGAACAATAGTAACCACTTGCTCTGTCATGAAATAGCGAGAGTCGATGCATGAAGACACTCTTTAAGTCTTCTAGATTATGTAACAAGGCCACTTTTTAAAAAAAAGTTTACTTATACAAATTTAAGGAACATATTGAAAAATTCAGTAATTGCTTCAGAAGTTGACCACTCTTGAACATGAAAAATCTAGTAATTGACCTTCTCTTCGTTAGTAGTTGACCACTTATACTAGAAAGAGGGTTAAAGCAATAATGTTGGGAATCATTTTAGTATCAATTAATTTCAACAATTACCAACACAATTTACAATTAACGAATAAAATAAGAGATATATCAGAATATTACTAATCTTAATGAATTCAGACGTCCGTTATTACTATGCATACTTCACTTCGCATATAATTGTTCTGAAATTTAAACAACAAATGCCATAGCACCCGAGATTCACTTTCACCAAAGGTGCACAGCTTATAAAAACCTTATTTTTTACGTTTTTCTATAAAATGGTCAACTACTGGTACCTGGTCAACTACTGGTGCCTTTACCTTACACAGTTATACAAATAAATAAAGATGTGCCGCACGGGGTGTTGATGGTGCAGTGGTGGGGGGCCCGAGGACCCGTGGCCGCTGTGTTAGAGAGTCAGTGGAACATGGAGCCTAGAAGAGAACGCACCGTGCGGCCAGGTATTTATAAGCAAGAGTACTTGTATTACTGTGAATCACCTAACCTTGCGTGCGACAACGAGACGTAAGGGCAAGGGGAGAGAACACCACATTACAAAATATGTTCACTATCCTAAGAAAAATTATGTCAGCCTGTTGTGTTTACCTGTATGCATTTTAAATATGAATTGAAATTTGGCCAAAAGATTGCAGTGGCGAGAATATTTGCACATTTTCTTGGATAAAATGTTGTCAATGCTTTAATAGATAGATAGAATAGTTTATTCCCTTTGCGGGGTACAACTGCGGACCTCCGCTCCGCTTACAAGGAGAACATACAAAAAAACAAAATAAAAGAAATACATAAAGAATAAATAACAAAAAAAAATCATCCACTTCTCTTAATCTGCATTTCGCCATTTCGAGAGAGAGAGAAAACATACCATACTCATTCATTCACAACTCATACCATCATTCACTCTCTGGACCCCCGGTTCCGTTGTCAATGCTTTAATATCGTTTTTAAACATTTTTGTTGTCGACGATAGATTTATTAAATTCGTATATATTCGATTTGTTGTTTAAGAGCTCGGTCGTGATTTCTAAAGGCTCGTATCGAAATCGATTCACTACGAAATTTTTTCGAGTTCCTGGAGACCATTCTTCTCGGGGTGAATGACACAGAGGGGTTAGGCGAACGCACCATAAATCCTGCGATTTTCCTTCCAAAGCCCCCCGGAACTGGATGCGGCACAGTTCGCGGATTCCGGGAATCTTTCGAGAGCCGATTTTCCTGACGCGTCGCGGAAATTTTTCTTGCAATTTTGTTATACAGGAACCCGGGGATTCGTATCACGTTCAATCGTTCTTCATTTCTCGATATATTTCTCCGGGCTCCTTCAACTTTAACGGACAACTTTTCACTGGTTTGAAAAGTGGCTGTTTCGTGAAGGGATGATTATCGTTCCTTCTAGCGTGTCTGCCCGCGAATATTTGCAATATCGTGGCTGACGAATGGCATCAAATTTTTTTCACGTTACCTTTCTCGTTTGTTAGCGAAAATTGCAAGCAAGGAAACGAAATTATCGCTGGAATCGCCTATAATTTGTTGATTTTCAGTATCTGCGCCATATTTCTCACCATAAATTCTGGTCTAACAGAATTAACGGCAATTAGTGTCCGCGTTGCATTGTTTATCGTAGATTAGCTCAATGCTACCTGTCATTAGCTTAATTTCAATCGTATGACCGAGCTCCATTATTATGGCGTGGTTCATCTAACAAAATTGATCGTGACAGTGCGTCCGACCAATTTGTCGAAACAGTTGAAACGTCGGGAAATGAATCGGGAGATAAAAAAGATCGTTTAATCGTAACAGGGAAAATAAAGTTTCCACATCGACGGGGGGCTGTGTATCACATTTTCTCTTGTAAACACACACGCGCAACGTCTCTCCGCCTCTCCTCTATCTCTCTTCGAAGGAACATTACAACTTTTTTAATTCCGTTGGCATTTTGTCGGCTCTTTTTCTCGATCGCGAGAGTTCCTCGCCGGTCGTTAAAAATTTTTAACTCGCCGCTGAATTTGCATTGTCGAAGCTCGTTTTTTTTTCTCCATCGCGATCCTTTCAAAGCCCTTTTCGAACAATGTCCGCACCACGATGAATCATTTTTTTTTTGTTACGGAATATTTTTTACAAGTTGAAACGTTGCATTTGAATTATTGCGGTCTACAGGCTGGTCCATTTATCGCGTACGGTGGCGTACATTTAAAAGATATATGGAACAACCTGTACAACGTTCGGGAAATTTGTGTGAATATTTTGAAAAATTGACGAGTTTGTTTTATCTGATATACTTAAGTGTTCGATATGTAGAACGGTTTGATCACGTCAGAAAATCAATTGTTTTACGTTGAACGGATATTCCGATGGTTATGGACGGAAGAAATTGCAGGAAAGTTCTTCTGGAAATTCTAGGTACCGCCCATCACGTGTTTTCTAAAGACTGACCTCGTGAAAAGAACTTTTTTCAGATTCTGACAGCTGCTCTCGTATAGTCAGCTGGATGTGGGGAACGATAAGCGACGATTTAGAGACGACGATAAACCGTGGCCAGCTTGCGATGGTCCGGGACTTTGCAACCTCCTTTTCACTCTCTGAGATACTTTTTTGGTAACGATTATCGCTCTGTCACAGTATAACGGGCAACCTAACTTTCCCAGATTTTAACTGCGACTTTATAAAAATCGCACAGTTATATAGATTTTAACTGCGACTTTATAAAAATCGCACAGTTATATACGAGGAATTTAAATCAGAAATCTATTCTCTACTCTATATGCTTTTTTTTTTATTTTGGAAATCTCATATGAGATTTATTACAACATTATGCTTAGTACAGAGTATTACATAACAAAGTATTAGTACAGAGTATATTATATAGTATAACAAAAATATTATAAGCAATAGAAAAATCAACAATACTTAGGCACGTAGGTTACATGTATTTAAAAAGGCACTCTATATGCTTATCGTTGCTAATTCATGCTAGTTAACATGAAATAAACCACTTGTATATCGTAACAATTAAAATTTATATTTAATACTAGAACTACCGAGCACTAAACGCAGTTGGCATACATTGCCTTCTAATAATGACAATATGGCATTTATTTAGATTTCGTACAGGGGATATTTAAAAATGTACTTCAATAGAGAAGTTCACTAAAAAAATTTCTCAAAAAAAAAAACATATTTATACTTTTAATATTTCTAATCGAAAAAAAAGCATTAGTCATTTTGACTTGTCCGGTAGTTCTGGTGTTAAGAGTATTAAGAGTACAGGAAGAAAGACTGTGTAGAGGTGTAAACACATAATCTCTCAAGATTTTTTTTTTTTTCTTATAAAGCATTTCAGATCTCAACTGAGATCTATATCTGCTGTACAAATGTAAGTTACAGTAAATACATATTCATACATACATAGACAATATTAAATCTAATTAAATTCGTGCTTTACAATTCTTTAGGAAACTCTCAGGATTTTTCATTGTCAACTGTACAAGCAGATTTAGACATATTTCAAAATTTGTTCATCGAGGACAATGTTCTTATCTAGAAAGAACATACAAACTAATTCATCGAATGCATTAAAACGTCCGAAGCCGCTTAAAATCAACAATTTATTGTCGACTCTCAGAAATGATTTTACGCCATGGCGGAATGTTTAGCAGAACTCGGGAATACGTGGCGTCTGTTGCCAATTTTGTTACTGACTAACGTGGATGTAACATACAATGGCTCTATAAATCGTTCTCGAAATACTACAATTTGTAGTGAATATTTTTATTTCGTCATTTTTTTTCATATAATATTCATGACAAAGTTATACTGCATCGGTTTTACTCTATATGCTTATCGTTGCTAAATCATGCTAGTTAACATGAAATAAACCACTTGTACATCGTAACAATTAAAATTTATGTTTAAGAGTATTAAGAGTACGGTAAGAAATAAGGTGTAGAGGTGTAAATACATAATCTCTCAGGATTTTAAATTGTCAACTGTCCAAGCAGATTTAGACATATTTCAAAATTTGTTCATCGAGAACAATGTTCTTATCTAGAAAGAACATACAAACTAATTCATCGAATGCATTAAAACGTCCGAAGCTGCTTAAAATCAACAATTTATTGTCGACTCTCAGCAACGATTTTACACCATGGCGGAATGTTTCACGACGGCGAGCAAATATGTTGCGTCGGTTTGGAAGCGGTGCGCACGCATGAAAATTTCACGATAGTGATATAAAATCAGCTTGTGCGTCGAGGCGTATCGTTACAGGCTGAAAAGCAGTGTTCTATGGAACTTATGACAGTCGCTATACTTGCACAGCTCCGTGCAAATAAGTTCACCAGGTCGCGGCGTGCAAGCATGCATCCCCCTGTATATACAGTCGCTTGGGAAACTATCACGAAGCTCGCGTTTGCAACATTTAACAAGAAATGTTAAACCGAACCGCTTCGAACAATGCTGGGCAGTTTCGAGATTGCATCGACCAAATTAGAAAATAATTCAACGTGTACAGTATTCATAGTGCGTTTAGTATACCTGCACGCAGTGCTTGTCACGCGAACGTTGCATGCGTTCTTATTTATTATTTCTATCTATTACGTTTCTTGAATGCTTGCGAAAGCGTGTGTCAGTTTTCGAAGTCTTATTTGTTTTATTTATGGTTCATTTTTAATGCGGTCATATTAGCAGTTAGGTCATTAGCGACCACATGGTTTATTATCGAATGTATCTTACATGTTACTCGTGGAGAGGGTTAGGCTAATGATTACATTGTGATGGGGAACAGCAAAGACAATTTTTTACAGTTTATATATATATCTGTATATATATATCTGTACTATTATTTAAATAATTGTTTACACTATCAGATATGTCGGTATCTAACCAATTACCTACTACACATTTAAGTATTGTATGAGGTATTATATCAATTTCATATTTATCAAATTTAAAAAATCATAGAGAATGGAAATATTGTAGTATTGTACTATTATTTAAATAATTGTTTACACTATCAGATATATCGGTATATAACCAATTACTATACATTTAAGTATTGTATATGAGGTATTATATCAATTTCATATTTATCAAATTTAAAAAATCATAGAGAATGGAAATATTGTAGTATTGTACTATTATTTAAATAATTGTTTACACTATCAGATATATCGGTATCTAACCAATTACTACACATTTAAGTATTGTATGAGGTATAATATCAATTTGATATTTATCAAATTTAAAAAATCATAGAGAATGGAAATATTGTAGTATTGTACTATTATTTAAATAATTGTTTACACTATCAGATATATCGGTATCTAACCAATTACTACACATTTAAGTATTGTATGAAGTATTATATCAATTTCATATTTATCAAATTTAAAAAATCATAGAGAATGGAAATATTGTAGGTCAGAAGAAACGTTTAATTTTCCAGTTAAAATAGCTCCGAGTGCAAAGAGTTAAGTTTGCTAAGTCTTGTTTCGGCATTGAAGGGGTGGAAACGACTTTTGTTTTTATTTCGGAAACTATCGAAACAGAAGAATGTCGTACATGAGAAAAGTGTATATTGTTTGATGACGTTCTCGTGTGTTTGTGCGAATTATTTGTGTCGTTAGAATCGAACCCAGTAAACAATTTCGCGTGAGGAAAAACAGAATCGCGGCCGCGTTTAACTGGTCGCCTGCGTGGAAACGTGAACGAGAAGTTAAATATTATCGTAGGGACCATGATGTCCTAAGTGCTCCCAGGAATGAACCATGCTAGTCTACTCTGTGTTCAAACAATTCTCCGACGTGAACGGGAGAAATCCGCTTTGCGAGCAAAAATACGCGCGGCTACCGAGCCTCGAATCGCCTCGGCGAAGTTTGCTATTGTCGAGCTTGGATTTTGTCGAATTAAAGCGTCGTTGGAAATAGTCAGCTGTAATATTTTGTTACTCGGAAATGGTCGGCGAATTATTCGAACGTATGTTGAACGTTAAAATTGATAAAAGGAATTTGGTAGAAATGTTAATATACAGAGTTATATTAATACTAGGAAAATAGTGTTTTTTTATAGAATATAAAATTTTGCATTGTTTATCGGAACAACGGGGCAACGTTAGCGTAAGGAGCACGTTATGTTTAAATTTGAAACACAGCATTTCGTTCGATATTAAAACGATATGCTTTATAATAAGGGAATAAAAATATAGTGGTATATTTTTGCGACATATTTCTGTCTAAATTGAGCGACATACTTCGTCGCGTGTAAACAGTTCTACACGAAAAATAAATTTACTTTTTCAAATATTATGATTTCTCTCGTTATATCATTTTTCAACTTTACTTGCGTACCCGAGGAATATAAGGAAAATTAAAATATTTTATTGCACGCTCCAGAAATTTTGTTATTTGAAGTATTTTTCCTCTAAACTCTTTCGCCAGCTATTATAACTATAATATCGCTTCGCGATATCGACTCACCCCTTTTTCCGAGACATGACAAAGCGATACTATCAACAACAAGGGGGTCGCTGTAGGAAAATCATACACCAGCACCCTCTTCATCAATCAACATCCTCCATTAATGGAATTTATTTGAGTGGATAAATAAATAAGTATAGAACCGACGGACAACTGTTTGAAATTCATTAAAATTAGTTATCGTTATCGTTCAATCTGGAAATTCAATCAATATCTGTACTTTCACTATGATCAATCATGGATATCAATGTTAACATTTTATCTGGCCGACATTTATTAATGGGCTACATTGGAAAATGATTTTGCAACGACGGATAACTTATCTAGAGGAACTGCATGAAAAACTGCGATAACCGTACGGATTAATGGAGCTCTTCTGTTTCTTTGTTCATTTTTTGAAGGATCACTCTCAGAGCAAACGATTTTTCGAGGAAAAAGCATTCGTAGCTCTGTAAGCGACAAAAAAGGAATATTCTAGAAACGTTTCGACGCTTCTGCTATCGAAACGGGGCAAGGATACTCGTAAAGAATTTTCGCGTGTAGCCGTTCTCCGCAAAAAATTATTTAACTTTTCCCACTCTTTAGGAAGTCCGAAGCACCATTCCAGACTAGTCAACATTCATTTCTGTCTCACGCAGACCGTCCCATTTCATTCTCGACTTTAGTCGTTTCTACTTGTGCGTACAGTGGCTCGCAAAAGTATTCGAACACGTATCCGTACTACTTTCCACCATTCATGAATGAACACCTCCGAGGAAAAGCACCGAGGTCGAATAAGCACTCTCAAACAATAAAAAAAATGTTCGAACGTAACATTTTCCCTTGACGTTTCACGCTTGATTCATTTTAAACACAAAAAATACATTGTCGAGACAAGTCTTTGCAGAAGATTAAATTACTATGTGCTTTCAATAATGTTTCTTTTTTTCTGTTAATTTCTACGAATTTTCTGGGGAAATTGACTGTCACAGTTGTCGAATAATTCAAGAAGCGTTCGAAATCACGTGCATCGAAAAACAGAGCTGTCGCGTTCGCGAAATGGAAACGAAGTCTGATAAATAAATTTGATTATCAGCGTCGGGGAAAGAAATACGCACTGGTCGCGGGATTTTCAATGGCGGTCACCGATGGGGAACAGTGGAATTTCGAATTCTGTTTATCTGATTACAGCTTCGTCGGGGATGGAATTTTATTTGTGCGCACCGAGTGGCGGAACTCGCCGCGGCGTGCATCCCTATATCCGTTGCATATTTGTGCGTCCGTGGATAAAAACTGCAGCCGTTGTAAAAGTTAATTAGAAGATGGAATTATACAAGGCCGCGCGTTCTTTTATTGCCGGGTATACTCCGGGTTTTACGCAGTGCGATAGTTTATTTGCGGAAAAGTATTTTATTGACTCTCGCGAGCCAAACCCACTCACGCTCGTTTTTTTTTTACGAATTTATATTCACTTCGTATTTGTATACTCTCTTTCTTGCGGTTAATAATCGATATCGTTTTTATCGTTGTAATGTACGCAGTTCCGAATGAACAGTTTTTCATTTATCAGCTAATTAATATAGCGTGAGTATCGCGCGTACAATTCTCTCGTTGGGAAAAAACGTGTTCGCTCATCTCTCTCGAGTTCCAACATTTTTCACCGCGCTCGGGCTGCGCCGGCCTAGTAATTACTTTTTCAAATGATTAATTTGAACACTTGGTCGAGTGACGTTCAAATTACAATTTTGCTCCTTCGCCCACGTGACAAGAAATTACTTCATTCACCGAATGTTTAAATCGTGTTCGGCTGGCGGCGAACTTTTTAATGAATTAAAAACAGTTCTTTCACGCGGCAGAAAATATCACGGAAAGGAACCGGCGAGGAAACGTAATTAAAATTTGAAAGAGCCCGCGCGATGCTCCTCCGCGCCAATGGCACAGTCGCCGTTGTGGATTACGCGACAAAGACACGTGATTTTTATAAAAGTCAGATACTTTTCAGAGACCCGTGCAAACGACAATGAATTAATTGTACGTAAAAGCAAAGCTTGCAGTTCAATTTCGCTGTAAGAGATGTCCATGAAAGTTGGCGCATGAAAAACCTGACACATAGGTCCTTCTTCCAGGCACCCATTCGTTTAAGCATAGTTATATTAACAATTATTAAATTAAATTATTATTAATAGTTTACTTAACATTAAACCTATTGCGAGGGGTCAAATGAGCCATTTTATATTTTTCATTTGACAATTATTGAAATTGTAAAGGTGTTTTCATGGGAATTTATTAAACATATTTTTTGACTTCAATATGTTTTATAGGAAACACCGCACAAGATATAAATAAATTTAATCTTGTTATTTTTATAATATTGACGTCCTCCGGGCGGATTGTGCCTGACTACTGGCGGTATACTTGAAAAGGTTATTAATAATAATAATTTATTTATTTCGGCCTCGCGGCAAAGAAATTAGCCTTGATTTTACATATCTACTATATCACTCATCCCTCCATCCATTCTTCCACCCATCCATCCATATCCTATGTCATATCTAATCTATCCTAGTATCTTACATCTAATATTGCCTCTACCTCTTTCCTCTGAAAAGATTATTATAACAGACAAAAAACGCGCACGGATCAGCTCCGAATCGTTTGATTAAATTATTTACAACCACCGTGCTCCGACAACTTCAACCTCAATAGATTAAATACACGTAACCTACGTGCCTAAGGATTTTTGATTTTTCTATTGCAAATAATATTTTTGTTATACCATACAATATACTCTGTACTAGCCAACAACCGTAGTCCCGTTGAAAGCACCGGTTCTCGTTAGATCACCGAAGTTAAACAATGTGGAACGTGAACGGCACTAGGATGGGTGACCGTCTGGTAAAAAACCGGAAAGTGACCCGCCCAGGGTGTTTTTCAAGTGTTGTTGGCAAAAGGTGGTTCGGAACCCACCATAAACAGTAGATCCCGCTGAAAAGGCGATGTGAGAGTGGAAAGAGGGGGAAGAAGATTGGTAAATGAATTTGAAACCCTGAGGGGACCAAATATCATGTTACTACTACTATACTATATACTCTGTACTAATACTCTGTTATATAATACTCTGTGCTAAGCATTATGTTGTAATAAATCTCATATGAGATTTCCAAAATAAAACAAAAAAAAAATAAAAAAACCCCTCTATAGATGGACAACTCGTGCGACAGACCCATCTAATCAGATCGGTAGGTTTTAGTGTTAATCGTTCGCAATGTTATCGTCGTTAATTCTCGGAGGCGTACTAGAGGATTAGCGAGCGCTAATAAATGCCAGTAGAGTAGAGATTAAAGGAGTCCCGTTCCACCAGAATATTTCAGAACACCTGGCGACCTGTTCACCTGGCGACTAGGTAATAAAATCGAAGCGGCTCTCGGCACGCAGCGGCCGTGTCGCGATTTAATTGAATCCCCGCATGATTTCGTCTGACGCAACGGCTAAATTAATTCGACGGCGTGTGCTATTGACAATGACATTATTTACGGGGCAAGTTTCCGGCTGTGTGTTCCAGACTGTCGGGATTATCTTGCGTGGAACGCGGTCGAGGAACACGGCCGCAAACACCGCGCCGGGGACCGCGGTTAACGCGTGGCCCCGGATCCATTCTCTCTCTCTCTCTCTTCTTTCTCTTCTCCCTCTCTCTCTCTCTCTCTCTGTCTCTCTCGAATATTGCATTACATATAATGCAGCCAAGTGATACCGGATAATTAACCGGGCACGATAAAGCAGATTAAATTGAAGGGACACTCCGGCCACGGTCCATTTAATTAACCGAATCTTCGCGACGCGTCGTTCGCGCTACGAGAAACGCTCCTCTGCGACTTCCACTTCGGTAATTAAGCTTGCCTGATGCGGTGCTTCCGGTGACTCGATATTTCTTCGCATAGATCGATAATTTTCGATAATATTCTGCTAGAAGGGTTTAGCAGAACTCGGGAATACGTGGCGTCTGTTGCCAATTTTGCTACCGAATAACGTGGATGTACATACAATGGCTCTATAAATCGTTCTCGAAATACTACCATTTGTATTGAATATTTTTGTTTCGTCAATTTTTTTCATATAATATTCATGACAAAGTTATACTGCATCGGTTTCACTCTATATGCTTATCGTTGCTAAATCATGCTAGTTAACATGAAATAAACCACTTGTACATCGTAACAATTAAAATTTATTTCCGTAATTTTCTCTTTTATTTATCTTTTTGCTTTTCATCACGGTAATATATATTCTCATATTAATTTTTACAGACGCAATTATATTCTTGAAGATGGTCTTAACCTAGACCGAAACGTTGAATTATAAATTTGTAAAACTGCTTAGGAAAGTAGTAATATAGGATCGAACCTGTGCGCCGAAATTGCAATTTCTATTAAAATTTATGTTTAAGAGTATTAAGAGTACAGGAAAAAAGACTGTGTAGATGTGTAAACACATAATCTCTCAGGATTTTTTTATTGTCAACTGTCCAAGCAGATTTAGACATATTTCAAAATTTGTACATCGAGGACAATGTTCTTATCTAGAAAGAACATACAAACTAATTCATCGAATGCATTAAAACGTCCAAAGCTGCTTAAAATCAACAATTTGTCGGCGACTCTCAGAAATGATTTCACGCCATGGCGGAATGTTTAGCAGAACTCGGGAATACGTGGCGTCTGTTGCCAATTTTGCTACCGACTAACGTAGATGTACATACAATGGTTCTATAAATCGTTCTCGAAATACTACCATTTGTAGTGAATATTTTTATTTCGTCAATTTTTTTCATATAATATTCATGACAAAGTGATACTGCATAGGTTTTATTTCAAGAATGTGTTTCCATGGGTTCTTTAGTATGGTGAGGTTCAAGTAAGAGAATTGTTAACATTGCAACTGTTTACAAAACAGTTCAATCGATAGAAGTTGGAGCAACGATGTTATTAAAATTCATCAATATTTTCGTTTTATCAATTTTTTACGAATTTAAATCAACAATGTATAAAATCGCCGGTTCAATTATTGATGCATACTAATCATGTACAAGCTGGATTTCTTTCCGAGCAGGTTCCGCATATTTTCTACAGATTCCTGATTATTCATGTAGCCTGTTGTAAATGTATTGTACGTGACTGTACGTACGAGCGTCCGTTCGTAACAGCATCGTACAATTAATATGAAATTCCGTTTATTAAATTCTCGAACGTCCGTCTACTGTAAATGTTCTCTGGCAACTGACACAAATATTGTACACGTTTCCTCGTAATCCTTGTCCACGCGATAGCAGATATGTATGTATGTATGGGTGTATATAGTTTGTGTTTACTTGCTAGAGTAATTGTTTGACAGTGCTACGCGAGCCATTGATATAATCAGAAATAGTGAACCGCTTGAGCGTCGAGTTAACACAACAGCGAAATGAAATTCTAGATCGTAATCGGTGAAGATATTGACTTTTAAGGACGTGTATCTACTAACCAACTTATCACTTAGATTGCATCAATCATTCGAAATGATTTACCACTGCAGACCTTGATCGTTACACGAGCATTATTAGTATTGTCTGAATTTGTTCATTTAATTCCCGTACTATTCTAAGTAAACATTTCCCAACGTTAGAACTACTGGACACTTATCATTCAAAATAATCAAAATATTTCCATTTCAACCTGTGCTTGACCATAAATATTTATTCAGTAAATTAACTATCTTAATGGAAAATAAATATTTGCCAGTTTAGTCGACATCTTTGTTTACGCTTGAATCACTACAATTAAAGTTTCGAGATTGCAATTACTATATGCGATTAATTCAAAGTTAACACTAAACCTGTCGACCATCAAAAGTGACGAATGCGTATGGTATTATAAAACTAACAAGAATAAATTTATTTATATCTTGTGCGATTTTTACTGTAATATATATTGGAGTATAAAAATGTGTTCAATCAATTCCCACGAAAATACCTTTCCAATCTCAATAATTGTCGAACATAAAAACAATTGGTATCGTGGTAGGTTTAGTGTTAATATGCAATTGAATTAATATTTTAATTCTGCTTGTACGACCACTCAGAAGCAAAACTACGTAACGCTGCGCGATAATCAAGAGTTAAAGGAGCTGCAGAAAATTCAATCTCGAGCATAAATTTCGAGCCGAATTAGCATCGGTACACCGCAGTACAATTACAGGAATAAAATCGGCAAGAATCGCGTTCGTGTTTCGGCGCGCATTAATTTTTCACGCGAAGCAACCTCGGATCGATCTCGAATCCCTGTGCAGAAGTAAATTGAAGCGGACCGTGGCCTTGGGGCAACGGAGCTTATAATTTTGAGGGTAGTTCGTTCGCGTGTCATTTTCACATTAGCTCTCGGGCCGCGTGTGCACACGTCACGTGGTTTCCGGTGCACGCGCGCGATTGGTACGACGAATCCGATCGTCTTCGTCCTGGTTCGTATCTCTGTTCTTCGAGTCGTGGCTGGGGGAACGGGGGGTTGGAGAATCTTCTTCCTACAACCCCCGATAAAAGAGCTGAAAGAACGATCCGTCGCACGTGACGCCGCTTTACACGTTTCGGGGGATGAAATTCATTTCTTCGCGGCTCCGAGAACGTTTCTTCGATATCCGACGGATTATCCCGTGAGCTGGGTTTTGACGTTCCCCGATTTTAGCCTTTCGACAGTGACTGATCACGGCATACCACCTCATTTATCTTACGGATTTGTTAATTTATAGACTGCGGATCTTTGTGCAATATAAAAATGTTCTGCATCGATTATGGGAAGCAGGAGTAAAATAAACATTGATTTCATCCCTTAATGATTTGATTGCATTAATAATCACGTTACAACATACTTAACAGTTTTCTACTGTGTTATTGTTTTATATTTCGCACAACAAATATCTTTGTAAAGAAAGCATTTCTTTAATTTGAATTTTGCCGCTCGCTTACGAACGCGGCCAATGATAATGAGACGAAGGAATGAACAAGACAGATAATGTCGTTCAAGTGAATCTGGATAGAGTAATTTGTGCAATCGAACACAAGGGAATTGACATAAAAGGGTAGAATAGACTTTAATGTCGTTTCTCTTTATTACAGGTAGGATAAGTAATGTACATAGTGCCAACAACCGTAGTCCCGTTGAAAGCACCGGTTCTCGTTAGATCACCGAAGTTAAACAATGTGGAACGTGAACGGCACTAGGATGGGTGACCGTCTGGTAAAAAACCGGAAAGTGACCCGCCCGGGGTGTTTTTCACGTGTTGTTGGCAAAAGGTGGTTCGGAACCTACCATAAACAGTAGGTCCCGCTGAAAAGGCGATGGTGAGAGTGGAAAAGAGGGGGATTGGTAAATAAATTTGAAACCCTGAGGAGACCAAAAGTAATGTACATAGTTAAGAGATATAAGTTACGAGTAAATTAACCTCTTTATATTACAGAAACTCAGTATCGTTTATTGTTGACCGTGTCAATTCCTACAATAGAATTATTATTATCATTACATCTTTGTAAAGGCATAAAGATCCACAGTCTATTAATTTATAACTCTGTTCCATTTGTGTAAACATCATTCTGCGTAGCTTTCACGCGGGACCGGCGTATATGAGACAGCCTGTCCGCCATAAAAAAAGCAGAGGGTGTAGCCATAATACTTCCCTCTTTCGAGGGATGCTGTCACAGGGTCCCTGAAGTCGTATAAAATATTCCACCGCAGAAGAAAAGTTGACAAAAACCGTCTCCAAGCAGGATTATTGCGCCATGAAATATTAATGTGTTTGGAAAGTAACTCGAACGGGGCGCAACAGTGAAATAAATTCGTTGGGATAAGAGAGGAGATAAGATGGAGAGAGAAAGAGAAGGCAGCCCAGCACTATTTTCAATAAACGTAAAAGTCGCTGGCTATACTCTGCAAATAATTTTAGGAGCAATTTGCCTCCCTATTGCCGGGAACAAAGCAGAAGTCGGGGCTTGAAGAGCGTCTTAACTTTCAAGAACGCATTAATGCGGCCCTCTCGGGGATGCTCAGAAATTCCCGTGGAACCGTATAATGTCGTCGCGAATTAGGACGCGCAAGTGACACCATTCGCACGCGAAACGCCGCTCCACGGTAATTTGCAAGGCGATACAAAGCCACGGGGTTTGACGGAGCTCCTTTCGGATCGCTCGCGCAATCGTCGAAACGCCATTTGTCACCTGGAATTTACACGGTGAGACTCGCGTTTAACAGCGTCACGCGTCGATCGCTGAAAATTTCCGTATTTATACTGTAAAAATGTTGGATACGCATTTCTTTATCGGTGGATCAGCTTACACCTTGAAATTGAACCTCGAAGTTGTGGTCTGAGAAACTTTAATATACATATTAAATATTAACACTAACCTTACCGAGCACAAAATGCGACTGCTATACATGGTTTTATAAAAGAAACTTAAATGACGAAATTCATTTAATAATTTCTAATGGAATTAAGTAACAAAATGTTAAAAATTATATTCACTAACAACAACGTTATACATACCGTTGTACAAAGACAGCGGATATGTATGCAAAATAAAAACTTTTTGAACTGCAACAAACTGCAGTGAAATTGAAATTTATTTTTTCTTTGAATAGGTTCAATAGGTTAAAAATAATATAAAAGTATTTTGGAATTCGTCTAATCTTTTCAATTGAACCTAATTATTTCCGTCATAAATGCATCAAATACGGTCTCTCTTTATAAGAATTATAACAGAAACAGAGACTACGTTGTTACCAGAGCTCGACAAACAATGCAAAATTGTCTCCAACTAATTTTCTTCTACCTACAATAAAAACGAAGTTCTAGCCCGACCCAGTTCTAGGTTCGCCTGTGACGTACGCTTGTATAATTTCGCTGGTTGCAAAATAAAGAGTTTTCGGCAGGGGTGTTCTTTGTGAAAATTGCAGAACGCAACGATATCTTTGAAATTTCCGCTTGGCAGCTGTATAAACACGCGGTATGAAGGGAAGGAGCGGAGTAATTCCCTTCAGAAGCGTTTCCCAAGTATTCTGTCCAAAAAGTTCGAGAGTCCAGTGAAATTTTCTTGGCTCTCCGACAGTGCCGGCCTCCGCGGACGTAAAAACTCGGGACAGAGCCAGTTAGAACGCATTCGCTGGGAGATGGTTTTTAATGCCGGCCGATAGTGACGGCAGAGTAAGTCAATTACTCTTTTATTCGACGTCCGTCCCACGCTTTACGCGCTCTTCGCGGAGGAAAAGTTTCCGCCTTATAAATAAACTCGAAGTATTACTGAAGCGACCAACTTCTTCCCCTCTTCTAAAACGTCGTGAAGTAGACGAGAAGACTCGCGAAGAACGCGAGATGACATTTGTAGTTTGCGACCATGATAATCTGTGTTCGCGGTTTAGCAAATATTGCGACGATTCATCCAGTTCTTTGCCAGCACAAATGAACTGTTAAGGGCGATCTCCTTTGCGCGTCTAGACGCAGCGTTTTGTTATCTCAGCGTATTTGATGCTCCATTCGTCATATTTCGCCAGAACTGCGTCTAGACGTGAGCCACTGCGTCTACGCCAAGAAACGATATCGCGTTAACGTTGGTTTAACCCTTTGCACTCGGCTTGTCCCCTCTGAGATACCACTAAAAATTGCTGTACCATTCTTCAAAATATTGTTTACATTATTAAATATATCGGTATCTAATCAATTTTAAACATTTAGGTACTGTATAAGGTAATGTACCAATTTCATATCCATAAAATTGCAAAAATCATAAGGTATGGAAATATTCTAGATCGGAAGAAATGTGTAATTTTCCAGTTAAAATAGCTCCGAGTGCAAAGGGTTAATAGACTTCCGGTCGGTAAAGTGCTAAAATTCAATTTGTCATATTAAATGATATTAACCCTTTGCACTCGGCTTGTCCCATCTGATTGTGAGATACCACTAAAAATTGCTGTACCATTCTTCAAAATATTGTTTACATTATTAAATATATCGGTATCTAATCAATTACTAAACATTTAGGTACTGTATAAGCTAATGTACCAATTTCATATCCATAAAATTGCAAAAATCATAAGGTATTGAAATATTATAGATCGGAAGAAATGTGTAATTTTCCAGTTAAAATAGCTCCAGTGTAATTAAAATAATATTATTATAATTAAAAATAGCACCAATGTAATTTTCCAGTTAAAATAGCTCCGAGTGCAAAGGGTTAAACTGAGAAAAGCGAACTACATACAACGATCCACAGCAAGCATCTCTATAGCACAGGAGTCGACATACTTTTTTTGGAAAGGGCCAGATCGTAAAATTTTTAGGCTTGGTGCACTTTTTATTAATTTTACACAGTGAGATAGATCGTGACATTTTATAATAACTTTTGAAATTGGGATGAAATTTCCACTAAAATTCATTAAAAACTGATTTTCATGTTCTGATAAATATTTCTTGTTGTTATTGGGCTTATGTCATATTTTCTAGTAAAAGGTTGATGTTAGTTCGAAATCGCATTTCTACAGTTGATATACATATATATCACTCGTTTCGAAATCGCGGCAATAACTCAATCTCCGTTCGCATGAGCGTGTACCTGGAAACGGGAGCAGAAAATCGATGGCGTTTTATCGTAAAATCATCGAACGCGACGTAATACACGTAATTCCCACGTAATTCAAAACCGATGAGGAGTATCTCCCCATGGTTGATATAATACAGACGAAAACGAGTTACGTAAAATAAGTTATAAATTGCCGAATAAAATTTTTGGCTGCAGCGTCAGGTCAAATTTCGTTTAATCGAAACATTTAACACTCCGAAGCCACGAAACAGTTCCGTTTCAGGGAAATTCCAGAACAAATGATTGTCGAACGGATTACAATAGAAATCGTGCAAAATTCAGGTAATTTTAATCGGCAAAATTCGATTCTGCTTATGCGAAGGAATTGTACTCGTTGCAATCTCGATATGTAATCGTCAATTAAAAATATTAGAAGAAACTATTCTACATTCTGAAAGTTTTCAAATATTCATTTAAAAATATTTAAAAATATTCATTCGTTCCGAAGTTATAGGAAAGAGAAATCCGTGTTACATATCAGCCATAATATTAGCAGTTATTGTTACTTTAAAAAAATCAAAGAGATTCTTCAGTCAGGATAATTGAAAAGAATGAAAGATTGGAGATTGGTAATTTTGATTTTTAAACGTGTTTCACTGGACGCTAGGATGCGGAAGAACGAAAGCAATTTATCGAAGATTACGCATTCCACTGAACTTGAAAATCCATCGTATAACCACAATTACATTTCTCGTCGGCGATACACGATTTATCCGCGTTTCATCGGTTACGCGCGCTCCCGGAACGTCAATTTTAATCAAAAACCACCGATGGAACGGTCCACGCGCAGCGAGACCTGAAAATTGACCTACATCTCGCGGAAGACTGTAGTAACTTAACGAAGTAATCTTGTTAATTGCAGTAGCAAAGCCATGGAACGATGGGGAAACCCGTGTAATAACCGGCGTAACGTTCACGGTGTAGGTTTACTTGTCCAACAAGAAATTCCCTGAACTAACAGCCACTATTTGCAATGCCACAATACCTAGAAAATTGTATCATAACTCTACATAGAACGATTTCCATTACTATCAACACACTCCTTCAAACATTAACTATGTATTTTGGTATTCGATTTTTTTTTTTTTATTATAGAAAATCTCATATGAGATTTATTACAACATAGTTTCAAAACAGAAATACACTACATATAATACAGAGTATGAAGATTACAAAACCGAATAGGTTTCTTGTAGAAATACAGATATTATAATATTAACATATGATTAAAAGGAACAGTATATGAACAGAGAGAGCAGAGTATAAAAAAAAGAAAAAAAAAGAAAAAGAAACTTATACTTTAAGGCCACAGCTTTTAAAAAATGATAACATGTAATGACAGGCCCTAATATTAGGTTTGGCTATCATTACTGAGACATCCATTGGAAGCTGGAAGTCTATTTTACTGAGTTTGTTAATCAATGAGAGTCTCTCATCATTGTATAAATTACATTGCCACAAAACATGATTCAGCGACTCATCTCCATCCCCACAACTACACTCAGGATTATTAATAAAATCAATGCGTGCTAGGGAAGAAGCTAAATGGTAGTGGTCAGATCTACACCTATTTATACTGACAATGGTTGAACGGGATAAATTTAACTGAGAAAACCAAGGAAGTCGATTTTCATTAAAATAATATCGAAAATAGGTTTTGCCTTTGAGAAGACCATCAGCCTTTATAGAGGCAATTGGTATTCGATTAAACAACATCAATTTTTTTAAAGAAGATCGATAAATTACAATATATGCTTTTAAACTGATCAATGCAGGCTCAGCTATAAAACTAGTAAAAAGTAATTTATTACGTTCACTTTGCATTATTTAGCAAATGAATCTTTCTAACCACTGAAAACGACTGAAATCGTTCGGTTCGATTTTGAAAATGTTATTTTCCTTTAAAGAGCCATCGCGGCATTCATCGCAAGAGACACGGTAAAAAAAAAACTGGTGAACGGTTCATCGAGCAAGACGTTAAAAATTAAATGATATTCAAATGAAATGCGTCGTGCGCAAATCAAAAACCCCGTTCGCCGAGATCAAAGCACGTGTAACGAAAATTCCCGTGAATACGATCGCCGGATTATATACTATTCATGAAATTTCGCCGCGCGTCGCTGCGACTTAAAAGGTAAAAAACCGCACTCGCGGCATCGAAAATCAGCTTAACATTCTACGAAATAACCCGGGGGGGCCTCTCTTTGAACATCCACTCACGCGAATAGACGGACGTTCGCTCGGTTGCTTGTAGCAACGTATCCGAAGTGATTGGAAACAGAACGAGAAAAAGTTGAGGCATTCCGAAGATACGGGAGAGTCGGTGAACTAAATGAAAATTATTCGCGGTTGCTCAAATATTGCTCAGACAATATTGTTGCTTAAAAGAAATTAATAACATAACTCGATATTTTTTTTTTATTATTGAAAGCTTAATTAGAACCCCCCATAGGGGGTTATAAAGCATAACTCGATATTAACAAAAATTTTTAAATGATTTCGGAACCCAGGTTCGATCAGTTGTTACTGCTACACTATTTGCAAAATATCACAAAATCTATTTTTCGACGTTTCGATCTCCTTTTAGATCATTTTCAAGAAAAATTATAAAAATTGCGTCTGTAAAACAATAATCCAAAATTAAGTTTTATACCGTGTGAATTTAAAACTAGAAGGAAAACTGTAACATACTTGCTTAGTGTGAGGGAAAAGGAGATCGAAATGTCGAAACATAGATTTTGTGATATTTTGCAAATAGTGTAAGCAGTAACAACTGATCGAACCTGGGCGCCGAAATCATTTAAATAATTTTTGTTAGCAACAATTTACGATCGAGATTAATTAAAAAAAAACATTTTTAGATCATTTTCAAGATAAATTATAAAAATTGCGTCTCTAAACAATAATCCAAAATTAAGTTTTATACCGTGTGAATTTAAAACTAGAAGAAAAACTGTAACATACTTGCTTAGTGTGAGGGAAAATAATTTTTTTCCGTATAACTCGATATTGCAGGGTAAGGATTCTTCATGCATTTATTGTTACTGAAAATTTTTAAAGAATGATAGAACAAAAAGTTCCACATAATTTATTCTATTCTGTTCGACTCTCTGAAAATTCGTCTACAAAAACCGAAAGTTGCAGAAACATCCGCAGTGTAATAAAGACCTACCAATTAAGCTGACCTAATGATATTGTTAAAATTGTTCATTCTTTTTCGATCGCCTCGGTGTTCGTGCCTCGAGCTTGCTTTTCCTCGGCCACCCTGTACAAAAACTGCCATAACCGTCGAACGAGGTTTTTCGATCAGCATCGTCGCTCCAATACAAAATGGATCCGGTTTTTCTCGTTCCATCGGGCGTTCTCGAGCACGTTGGGGGACAGTGCAGCAACCATCCCTCGTTTATGCTCCCTCCGCCTTCTCCTCTTCGTAATTCGTTGCGCGCGATAAGCACATAGTTCGCCGGGTAGGAGGGAAAAGTTGCGCACGGAAGTCGACTTCTAATCGTTTATACGACGCCGTCGTCTTGGTCGAAACGTGACCCATGGGTGACGTTTGTTCCCGACGCCCTCGATACGTCGCAGATTGGACGAGAAGGTGCCACACTGGATCATAGTGTCATTTCGAAACGCAATCATCATACCACGGTGAATAATTTCACGGAATATTCGCTCGGTCGTTCTTCTGCTTTCACGATGCTGAATCACCACCCTGAAAAAAGGGTCCCACGGCTACGGGCTAACAAAACGACTTCCAACTGAGTTAAGGAAATTGTAATCTGTCAAAGCGATTATTTCTTTTTCCTTTAGCTCTTCTTTGTTCTATCGTGTTG
Organism: Lasioglossum morio; assembly: GCA_916610235.2. Lineage (NCBI taxonomy): Eukaryota > Metazoa > Arthropoda > Insecta > Hymenoptera > Halictidae > Lasioglossum > Lasioglossum morio. Next base: position 5,501,925 of record OU744323.1, read on the forward strand.
GCAAGAAAGTAATTTCGGTATTTCAATGCGAAATAAAGGAACCGAATTTCTTTATTCAAACGATGAACTTTAATCAATAAAGTATTTTCATTCGTTTTTGCAAAAGGGAAAATATCTGATTCATTAAAGTTCATTGCTTGAATAAAAAGATTTGGGCTGTATTCCACCTTAAAATAATTAAAATACTTTCAATTAGTGAATCGGCACTCTCGAGTATCGTTCGCAACGTATCTCGAGCTTTTAAATGGCACGCGTGCTCGTTTAAATGGGTTTACGAGTGGAATATCTGGGAGTTGGCATGACCGTCGCGTTTTCTAAAAATTCCGCGTGACACGCCTAATTCCGTCGTCGCGTTGCATCACGTTCGACTGGTGGAAAACGGTTTTCTTAATGTCGGGCTTGACACGCGACAGCTCGCGGCCGTATGTGTGTCACGGAGGCCTCGACGAAAGACGTGGCCGGCAGAGTTTCGGGTTGTTTTGGTTCTCCATTCACGAAAATGGAGAGAGCATGTAACCAGGTGCAAACGAGTGGTCACGGCCACGTGAAACGACCGACGACCGATAGCCGTGTGACAGAGGGTCGTTGCGCCTTTGCTGGACGCAATCTGATCCGATTAGATCGCGTGCAAACGCAGCGGGCGCGTACCGCGAGCCTCGATCTAACAGTTAATTACACGTGGCAACTAGCCGGCCCCGCTAACTCGACGATAAAATTCCGCTCTTCTGTCTCCACATTCCTCGAACAACTGCCGATTGATCGCTATGGCCGATGAAACATACTGTTTTCGGGACTGGAACTGTTTTCTACACTGCTTCAACCCTTAGAGGTGCATTATTCACAATATTGTCTACATTATTATATATGGTAAGGTAATTCAATTATCGATCGTAAATGTATTTTTGATTAGTCATGTTGTAATTTCTTATCGGCGCACAGGTTCGATTATTATGTTAGTACAAACTTTTTAATTTTTTTTAATAAATGCTTATTCCTCAGTGATATACATCGGTGGTTCACTCCGTGTGAACCGATTTTGATGCTAATATCCTGTTGCATACAGTTACCGGGTTATTTCTAACTTATGTGATGTCACCCATAAAAGGAAAGGAACGTTTCGTCCTAGACCCGCTTATTATATATGTTGAAAACTAATCAATTAATCATTTAACCGTTATGTAGACCTGGGTAAAAAATTATTTCAACTAAGAGATACAAATATTTGCAAATACCATTACTCGCAACTATGTTAGATATGTTTCATTTGATACAGTAATTTAGTACTAGTTTCAAATGAAACATATGTAACACAGTTGTGAGAAATAGTATTTGCAAATATTTGTATTTTGTTAGTTGAAATATTTTTTACCCAGGTCTGCCAAAATGTATGGATTATATAAAACCTTTTGAATTTAACATATTTGCACAAATTCTCACTTGTTGTAAGAAAAAGGACGTTCCGTGAAATTTTGTAATATTTTTAGGGGAACATTAACAAATTGTCGAAAGTAATGCAGTAAATAGGCTGGTTGGTTATACAAGAGTTCAAAAGCTTCTCTTTTTTTTATTTTGAGCAGCTTGAAACCCTACTGGGTTTATTTTGCTTTACATGAATAATATGAGTACATACAGTAATGTGGAGTACAGGGATAATACAGTAAGAGTTTTCTAATAATACAAGTGAGTATAACAATAATGTATTTTAATTAAACTTCTTTCTAGTTTTAAATGGGCGAACCAGGGTACTGAGCGTTCTTTAAAAAAGTTTTGAAAGTATTTTTTTCCCTTAAAGAAAAAGCTTCTCTTAATCGTTCATCTGAACCAATCGAAGAAGTCGCTAAACGATTCGAAATTGCTAATAAGAAGGTAAGGAGAGAGCGAGAGAGCGAGAGAGATAGAAAGAGAGCTGAAAAGTCATAAATACGCGATCGCTCTTCCGCGTTCCATCCTTTCGTCGTGAAAGGTAATTCTGCAAGTCCAACATTATTTCCGGTGCTGCACGGTTCCGAAATTACGTGTGCTCCCGTTTCTGTTAGCAATGTTCGCGCAGCCCCGGCTTAATATCTTATTCAGGAAGGTCGATCGGCAGATTAGTTATCTGAAGGGTAGGATTTCTTTTTTTTGGGGGGGGGGGGGGTTCGTTCGTCGCCAACATGCTATTACAACGCGGACGATCTTTATCGGAGGAAATTGCGTCGGACGGCAATGGACTGAAATTTGCCGTGCCGAGTCAAGTGTCGAATAAAAATAAGCCCGACCCGCTCGCGGACATGTTTAACACGCGCCACGAATTGTGAATTATACCTAACTCGCGTCATGTTTAGCCAAGAGTTCGCGTGTTCGATATTCTCTGTATACAAGAATACTTCTTTCATTCAAACTTGCCACGTTTATTAAAATCAGCTCGAGATAAAAACCGAACACGTGATAAACGATTACATTATGTCTTCATCGATGTTTACATGCAACAATCTTGAATTCTGTGCAGCAATGAAAATACACGGCCTTGAAGCTCGTTCTTTTTTCATAATTTCATAGATGATTGGCTGAGAAACAGTAAAGGCAAAAACGATCCGCTACGTGTTAGAAACAAGCACGACGGAAGGTTAACAGTTTTCTACGCGGCATCCTTTTTACCACGTATTTTGAAAAATTCTTTTTACATCGTCATCAGGCAAACGAGTCCTTTCAAGTTCGTTCGGTAGTCTTTTTAAAAAGTCACGCCATTTGAAAGGACGAACGGTGATCGTATTTCGCAGAATTTCCTAAAAATTAGGTTGGCTACGTTTGTATCGACGTCCGGAAAAATGTGGTAAAGATTTTTCGATAGAAGTCGTAATGTGGAAACCTGTATTTATTCCGGCGAGTGTGCATTCAGATTACGTGTTCTGGGTCACGTTCGTCCTCGTCCTTCTCCGGGTCGCGCGTTCTTCTGACATTTTCAGTTTCCGAATCACGCGAGCGAGCGTATTGTTCCAGCTTAATGGCTGGCTGCGCGCCTCGCCCCGGCTAAGTTCGCGCTGAATTATGAGAGCGTATTTCGCCTATTCGAGTGCATCCACTCGAAGCGCAAACAAGCATCTTATTAACCCTTCAGCCAGTGCCGACGGACCCCCGGAAACAACCGGAAGTAGTGTATAATTTCCGTGAGTTTCCGCCGGGTTCGAGTGGCCTCCGCGTCAAACAGCTCGACGCCCACACTGTCGTACAATTTGTCTTCCATTGTGCGGCGTGCACACGTTCCATTCAACTTTGCCCGATCAAATTTTCCATCGCCTTTCACCGCTTTCATCCTTTCTCCTCCTCTCTTGAAAAATCTGCAGTAAAATATTGTTTTACGTATTTTTACCGTTCGCGACAATTATTATTCTCAAATATTATCCAAGTTCTCGTCAATGGACACGGTATTTCCAAGCAGTCGATGTTTCTGGAAAATACAAATTTTTTTACCGGAATTCTAACGAACTTAAACTACTTTGCACTTTATTTTAATATTATTCCGAATTCATCGTAAAATAATAATACGTACAAAGACAAATAAAACGTACGAAAATATTAAAAAATAAAATCGATAACATTTTGCACGGTTTAGAATTAGAATTTAAAGATTTAAAATATACGAGGGTACAAAGAATGCATACAATGTGTACAATCATGTGAACAAATAGTCTGTTAGAAGAAAAATCTCATTTTTACCTTCTATCAAGAATGTTTTTTCAAATCCTGAGATTATAAAAATATGAGAATGATTGACAATGCTGTTTGCGTCGCCAACGAGAATACGTTCTTATTGACTCGTACAAATTTAATCGGGGCAAAATATTTTTTTCTACGTATTTCAATCTCGTTGGCAAAAAATACCGTAGTAAAACGTATACCCGCAGCAATAGGTATTGGGATTTATTTAAGAAACAATTTGACAAAAATAATCTACTGTTATTTAGTAGGTATATTTTGTTGCTTCGCTTTCGAGCGCTTATATAAATGATACATTAATGTATCAATATTGCATCTATGCTGTCCGCGTCATGGAACCCTCAACTCTCACTTGTTTCTGAGATCATCATCTGGTTTTTGAAGAGCGCTCCTCACTTTTGTCTAGAGATTATCGAATAGTAAAGACGTGGCTCACAACGTGCCTTCAGATATATATATGGCCAACAACCGTAGTCCCGTTGAAAACACCGGTTCTCGTTAGATCACCGAAGTTAAACAATGTGGAGCGTGAACGGCACTAGGATGGGTGACCGTCTGGTAAAAAACCGGAAAGTGACCCGCCCGGGGTGTTTTTCACGTGTTGTTGGCAAAAGGTGGTTCGGAACCCACCATAAACAGTAGGTCCCGCTGAAAAGGCGATGGTGAGAGTGGAAAAGAGGGGGATATTTGGTAAATGTATTTGAAACCCTGAGGGGACCAAATATCATGTTACAATATATATTATTTGAGTAAATTCTATTTCATATTTCATAAAGTCTGGTTTATTAGAATATACACATATTCCTATAATAGGTACATTTATCCTAGAAGTGAAACATATTCGCGATGTTGGTCGAACATATTCTGCCGGGGGTAGTATTTTATTCCGCGTAGGATTATTCGAAGCAGGACCGGCCTGGAGGGCATTGGCCCGAGACGGGGACTCGTCTGAAATTCTTCTTTCGAAATTGTTGCCGCGGGAGCACGAGAATTCGTACGGTTTTCACTTGGCCGGCCCTGCGGAAGTAACGATTTTAATCTAGCGGAATTGCTCGATTAAAGCTCGCCGCGTCGCTGTAACTTTTGTAAATAACATGCCGCGATAGTCGTCCCCGTTCTCGGATCGAAAATTCCGAGTCACGAATATTATACCACGGTTTAAATGGCCGTTTTGTTTGCTGATTATCTGGAACGGGCCAATTCTGCAACATAAACGAGAACACGGCGTTCGTCTTCGCGAACCACCCTGATACAGCTCCTGTGTGTGTCCAGTTTCATGGTTCAACGTCCACCAACAGAACCAGCCGTCCCATGTACCCCGGAGACATGCTCGTGCCATAGTACATGGCTTCGAGGAAGCTATTCTGATTACTTAACAAGCCCATCTCCGCGTATATATTTCACGTGCCGCTCTTCCGACACGTCGGAACTTGAAGCCGCTTATTTTTCGCCCGCAAAACGGACTCCATTTTGTCCGGGAACAGCGTTGTGTGCGGTACAGCTGATAACGCGTTGCAATCTATTCTCTCCTATGACTTTGCTGATATCAGTTTCACCGAGTTGAGTTTCTCAAAATATCAGAAATATTCAGAAACATTCCTGAAGGAAATGAAGTTTGCATCTCGCATTACAATTAGGTCATTCCAGAACGAATAAATTGATATTCAGTGCTACCGATCAGAATGACCGGTTGCAGATTTTTTATTTTACAATTATCTATATAATCATTTTTATTATTTCAATAATTGTAAAATAAAAAATCTGCAACCGGTCATTCTGATCGGTGGCACTGAATATCAATTTATTCGTTCTTTACTCGATCTTTAGTAGAGCACACATCACAATCAGAGCCATAGAAAGTCTCAATAAAATCAATCTTGTCATTTTTATAAGGGATCATGTTCCAGTTACTTTTAAGGCTCGGTAGGTTTACTGTAAAGTGACCACCAAGGCAGTGAACATGTTAACTTTTGAATAGTGGAGAATATTTGAACGGCGACGAGGAAGGTAGAATTTTAAACCGTAATTAAAGAAGTTTCTCCTACACTAGGATAACCGCATAAAATTATTGCAAACTTCTGAAATGATCTATACGATACTCATGGTAAAAATGCGAAAGGTGGACTAAAATGAGAACTTTCGCCACGTGCGGAAAGATCGATCATAAAAACTGTCAGCAATGCTTTAAAAACTTGTAATCAGATTATGAAAGTATGATTGATTTTAACGCATATTTACCCGGAAGTCGGAAACAATAAAAAATTCAGCTGTTTGTTTGAAAATATGAATAACGAGAATCGTAGACGATTGATTCGTTTGATCGAATAATTTTCGAACGCCAAGATGATCGACTTATTTTAATATCTCGTTCTTGAAACGTAGACAGAACGTGGCATTGTGACAGCTGCCGAGTAAAGTGAGAAGACAAGTCTTAATTTGGTTGCCTTGGGTCCCATTAGAGATCCAGTGATCGTTATCGAAAATAACGCTTCTATATTAAATAAATATAGGATATAATTTATTTCCCACTTTACAAAATATAAGTGAACAGAAGAAACAAGAACGTCACGTTGCTTCCGTGGTCAGAACATTAACCAGTGATAAAAAATCGTTGAATGCTATCTGCGCTACGGTTCGATCGTTAAATAAAAAAAAAAATAAATTAACTAAGCAATTTTGCTAATTTTATATAATCGACATTTAAACATTTAATAGTTACAACTTTTGAAAATTATATTTTATCAAGTTAAAAATGTTTTATTTTTCTTACAGACGGAATTTATTAATCTTGAAAATGGTCCAAATTGTGACCGAAACGTCGATTATATAAAATTAGCAAAATTGCTTAGTTAATTTATTATTTTTTGTGTATTTATTAACCAGTGATGCCAGAAAGGGACTAAACGGACCCTCGGTACTCTCCTCCTTTTCCCCTTCCTCTATCCTATTCCATCGCCATCTAACGTCCCCCACACTAAGTGTAGACACGCTGCACGTGCACGTATTACTCTGGTCATCAGAGAGGGGGTACATCATTTCACCGTGATTCCCCTCATCTGGCATCACTGACATTAACTGACTATCGATCAGTGATGCCAAATGAGGAGAATCACGGTGAAATGATGTACCCCCTCTCTGATGACGAGAGCAATATGTGCGCGAGTGGGGCGAATGGGAGTGACAGCTTAGTGTGGGGGACGTTAGATGGTGATGGAATAGGATAGTGGAAGGGGAAAAGGAGGAGAGTACCGAGGGTCCATTTTGTCCCTTTCTGGCATCACTGCTGACTATCGATGGCATCGCAACGGGGCCGATGGCATCGAGAAAACAAAAACCTAACGAAGAGAGCACAGCCGATCTTGCAAATCGGTGGGCACCCTCCTCACTGGCCACTAGCGCGGCGCAGATGTTGAAAAGCCTCCTTTACTTTTCAACAATCGTCAATGGATACCAAAAAATTGCGAAATCGCACTTCCATCACCGAAATGGCACTGGGACTGACCCGAGCGGGTGTGTGTCCAGTTTTCGCGCGTTCGCTCGTTCTCAAGGTAGCAGAGGGGTCTCTTGTAAAGGGACGGGTGGTATGTAGTGGGTTTTCAGGAGTCCGCGAGACGTCGTTTCGAGGCGTCTTAATTGGAATCGGATGGAAGCACGAGGAACTTCTTGCTTCCTGGGTTCTCTGTGTCGTGAAATTGCAGTCCGAAGACGAATACCTTGGTGCTCGCCAGCCTCGCCTACCTCCGGCTGCCTCGACTGCCTCACCTGGGCGAGAGACAGCAGACCTCTTTCGTGTTAAATCGATTTCGCTGAAACGTTCTCTCTCTCTCTCTCTCTCTCTCTGTCGGCGTGTCGATGTGTTCGCGCTCGTTCGTGTCTCCGGCGAGGTACACGAAGGATAAAGATGAGAAAGAGTAGCAGAGGGTGGATTTTTTGAACGACGACGTGAAAATCCATGCCAAGTTCCACCTGGACGAGACAGGTCCCTCTTTTCCTTCGTTTCAACGTTTCCGCGTGGAGATAGACCGGCGAACAACCCTCGTCCCCGACGTTCCTTCGAACGTGGCGGCACCGGCTGTCTATCTCTATCTCTCTCTCTCTCTTTTGGTCTCTCGTTTTTTACCCTTCCGGATTACACGGTTTTCGAGTTCGTCCGTTACGCGCCGGTTTCCGTGTCGGCTGGCGTCGCGGCGTGTTGAATACGTCCTCGTGAATCACGTGAATGGAGGATGAGTTCCCTTTGAAAAATTAAAAATTTCATTAAAGCTATTCAGGTCAGCTGACTTAAAAAACACGGGCTCGAACAGAGACGCCACGCCGGATAATTTCGCGGACGTTCTTTGACGTTACGGACTCTTTTTCACCCCACCCACCACCAACCCTTTCGCTCCCTCTACATCCCTCGGAGCCACTTTCCGCGTTTCTGTTACGGCGCCACGTCGATTATCCCGGTGATAGTCTTTTTCACCCGTGAAGGTTGTACTTAAATCTATGGGGAACCGGCTTGAAGCGTTCCTCCCGCGTTGGGTGCGCTCCGAACGAATTTTTAGGTGGGACCCTCCTGCCATTTTGCTTTTTAGTTTCATTTAGTTCTCGTTTCCTTTGCGATTGTACTTTGTAATTGCCCCGCGTTTGGCGCGCTCTTAACACTTTGACCCTTTTAATAGGATTTTCTTCTTTTACGCAGGTTTCTACTCTTGCCTTTTTGCTTCTCAATTTCTTTTATTTCTCATTTTGTTACAAACTATTTATATCCTATTGTAGTTGACTTTCAGTGAACTTCATAATAGATCATTGTATTCGTGTTGAAACACACTGTCAGAATGTATAAATTAAAAACAATACCTCTTCCATTAAAAAAAGAACAGAGTCCACCTTCATATCTCCTGGACGTCTCCACCAATAAAAAAATGAGTATCATCAATAGACAGCGGATCTTTATGCAAAACAAAAAATTTCTATCTAAATTGCAACAACCCTGAGTGAAATAGAAATATATTTGTTCTCTTAATATATGTTCAATCCTTTGCCTTACGATTTATTTTACGACTTCAGTGATTAATTTTCTGTGACTTTTAATTTCCTAAAAAAGAAGAAACTTTCTATCTATTGTACGTCTATATATTCTTCAATGGTAGTACATTAACAAAGCAAAAGTAGAATTTTATTTCGGTATAAAGGAAACTAATAGCACACATATTTATTGAACCCTGTTCAGTTATACTAAATATCAAGTCACACTAAAAGCAGTATAACAGTGTATCTAAATTCTTCTAATTTATTTACTGTTTTAAATTACACCTACTCATTTTTGTCATAAATGCATAAAATCCGCTGTCTAATCATCAGACTATGAGCGCCTTGATACCAAGTCAGTTTTGTCTGATACATTTCCATATACAAGGTGTGGCGTTAAACAGGTCAAATGATTAACTTGCTTTCGAAGAAGAAGAAAATGTATCAGACAAAACTGACTTGGTATCGAGGCGCTCATAGTCTGATGATTATACAGCGGATTTTATGCATTCATAAAAAAATGAGTAGGTGTTATTTAAAACAGTAAATGAATTAGAGGAATTTAAATACACTGTTATAATGCTGGGTTATATAATAGATAATTTAGAGTAATTCAATTACATTTCCATATTCAAGGTGGGGCGCTAAACAGGTCAAACGATTAACTTGCTTTCGAAGAAGAAGAAAATGTACCAGACAAAACTGACTTTGTATCAAGGCGCTCATAGTCTGATGATTAGACAGCGGATTTTATGCATTTATAAAAAAAATGAGTAGGTATTATTTAAAACAGTAAATGAATTAGAGGAATTTAGATACACTGTTATAATGTAGGGTTACATAATATATAATGTAGAGTAATTCAATTACATTTCCATATACAAGGTGGGGCGTTAAACAGGTAAAATGATTAACTTGCTTTCGAAGAAGAAGAAAATGTACCAGACAAAACTGCCTTGGTATCAAGGCGCTCATAGTCTGATGATTAGATAGCGAATTTTATGCATTCATAAAAAAAATGAGTAGGTATTATTTAAAACAGTAAATGAATTAGAGGAATTTAGATACACTGTTATAATGTAGGGTTACATAATATATAATGTAGAGTAATTCAATTACATTTCCATATTGAAGGTGGGGCGTTAAACAGGTAAAACGATTAACTTGCTTTCGAAGAAGAAGAAAATGTAATTGAATTACCCACGATGTTAAAACAAGTTCTCGAACAGAGATTCAAAATCTCAAAGGGTTAAGAACGACAAAGAAGTATTAGGTCCCTGTAACCGTTAAATAAATCACCGTGCTACGCGGGTGAATTCGCGTTGCATCCCGGTGCATTTCTAATAGAAATATATCCGCTCTGTCGGAAGATGGACTGCACTCGCGTCGTTGCAATCTCGCGGTGCATATTTATGGCGCATATCGCGATCGAGTGGCAACGGGAACGGAAAGAAATCGTGTTATACGAGAGGAGAGCTTGTCGGGTTCGATCCGATCCAACGATATGGCGTAGCCTGGTCTCGTTCGCAATCTGTCGGTCGTCGTAAAGGCAACGAATCAAAGGTAAAGAGTTGCGATCTGGGAGATCCCGGAAACGAGGAAGAAGTGTCTCGCAACCTGGGAAAGTAGCAGCCGGACGACAAAGGGTCCTGGGAGACGCGTTCGTTTGCATTTAAATCTCGATGGATGAGGCCGGCGAAGAGGTTCAGGGCCTCTAGATATGTTAAGAACGTGCCATTTCCGGAACGGACGACCAGTTCTATCACCCGTACCAACGGGCAAATCGATTTTTCCCTCCCACTCGAGACACGCTTCAGACGATCTGCCGCCGGAAGTGGCAATTAAGGTAACAAACAGAAAAAAAAACGAATCGACGGGAAATGTGCTCGACGGTTACGCCGCATTGATAAAATAAAAAAAAAAAGGGAAGGACGATCAGAACTAGTTTCTTCGGGTTTCGAAATGTGTCGAGCAGCACATCGAGTGTCTGAAATAACACGAACGAGAAAATGGTTTCAGTCTTCGGTCGTCCCGAAGAATTTTCCAGAGCAACATTCAATGGCGTGTTTCAAACGAAAAATCTAAAATCTGTTAACGTAAATCTACTAAATATTGCTAGAAATCGAAATAAAATTCTACTTTCTAGGAATTCTTCCTTCTGAGATATTATGAACAAAGTAACTCGAATCTTAACTTTCAATTAGCTAATCTTTTTCTTAGCTCCTATAGATTGGTGCATACAAATTTTATCCTGCATAAATCGAATACCAGATACTGCACTCTCGCAATTTTTGTGTTGGAAACGAGTCGCTTGAACCAGTATATCCAGCGTCGAATTAAAATTGCAAATTGAGAAATTGATGCGATTGTCAGGGAGTGTACTCTAAACTAGTTGAATATCAAGAACATTTCTCCAGCAGTGTCTCCGGAAAGGGTTCCTCTACCTAGCAAGACCGATATTGGTCCTGATTCGGCGCACAGAGGCAGTCGCTGTGACACGCGTCGATACGTATCGCATTTGAATTCACTTTCTATATTTCCATTATTCGCACGGGAAGTACTAGGAACGACACGGGAACCAGTTTGCATAACATCGATTCGTAATCCATCGCAGCTGGATAAGACGATGCGTCGAGCAGATGCAATTTCACGGCTTATTCAAACATAGGTCAATTGTCACTGTGAAATTTCGTGAAAGTCTCTCTGCATTTTATAAAAAAAATCAATTTACATATTTAACCCTCATCCGTCCCTCGTGTCAATTTGACACAGTTTTCCCGAAATAAATTATACCGTTCGGTAATTTGTAATTAAATTTGTCCAAAACTTGGTGACTTTTATTTTTTTAATGCGAAACATATAGCCGCAAAAACCTAACATGTGAATGTTAAATCATCAATGTGAATGAAAAAAAAATTGAAAAGTAACTATTTGACTTGTTATTTTATCGTTTTTTTAATCATTGTGTCAATGTGACACCGAGGGACAGATTCAGTTCGCGAAATGAGAGACGGATGAGGGTTAAGTAAATCTGAGGAGCACCAAGCACAGTTCCACAGCCAAGAAATTTCTTACAGCATCAGAAATCTGTTTCACGGTTTGTTCAAGCATAAATCAATTGTCACAGTGAAATTTCGTCAAAATTGACCGACTGCAATTTAGCAACAAATGCATCTACATATTTAAGAGCACCGTTCCAGGGGAAAGCAATTTTTTATAGCATCAGAAAGCTGGTGTACAGCTCGTTCGAACCTAGATCAATTGTTACCGTAAAATTTCGTAAATGTCTCTCTGCATTTTAGCAAAAAGATCAATCTACATATTTGAGTAAATCTGAGGAGCACTAATGCCCAGTTCCACAGCCAAGAAATTTCTTACAGCATTAGAAATCTGTTTCACGGCTTGTTCAAGCATAAATCAATTGTCACAGTGAAATTTCGTCAAAATTGACCGACTGCATTTTAGCAACAAATGCATCTACATATTTAAGAGCACCGTTCCAGGGCAAAGCAATTTTTTATAGCATCAGAAAGCTGGTGTACAGCTCGTTCGAACCTAGATCAATTGTTACCGTAAAATTTCGTAAATGTCTCTCTGCATTTTAGCAAAAAGATCAATCTACATATTTGAGTAAATCTGAGGAGCACTAATGCCCAGTTCCACAGCCAAGAAATTTCTTACAGCATTAGAAATCTGTTTCACGGCTTGTTCAAGCATAAATCAATTGTCACAGTGAAATTTCGTCAAAATTGACCGACTGCATTTTAGCAACAAATGCATCTACATATTTAAGAGCACCGTTCCAGGGCAAAGCAATTTTTTATAGCATCAGAAATCTGGTGTACAGCTCGTTCGAACCTAGATCAATTGTTACCGTAAAATTTCGTAAAAGTCTCTCTGCATTTTAGCAAAAAGATCAATCTACATATTTGAGTAAATCTGAGGAGCACCAATGCCCAGTTCCACAGCCAAGAAATTTCTTACACCATCAGAAATCTGTTTCACGGCTTGTTCAAGCATAGATGAATTGTCACTGTGTAATTTCGTCAAAATTGACCGACTGCATTTTAGCAACAAACGCATCTACATATTTAATATCACCGTTCCAGGGCAAAGAAATTTTTTATAGCATCAGAAATCTGTTTTACAGCTCTTCGACCCTAGATCAATTGTTACCGTGAAAATTCGTAAAAGTCTGTCTGCAATTTAGCAACAAATGGATCTACATATTTTAGTAAATCTGAGGAAATTTCTAACAGCATGAAAAATCTGCTCTGTGCTTTTATATGTGAATTTGTCCATGTTCTCGCGAAACTGCACTCTGAGGGATGAACAGTGTATCGGCTCGATTTTCCCGTGTTTCATCGGGCGGTGCAATTTTCATGGGACGCTCGTCCGCGGCTTCGAGTCGTGCCACGAGGAAAAACATCTTCCGTGGAAATTGGAACGGAGATGGCTCGCGATTGGTAGGACGGACGGGGTGAAAAGCCACGGTGCTTGGAAAACAGGGTGGCTCTCCGAGACGTTCCTCCCTTTGACACGGACTCGGCAGCCCCCCATCGGCATGCAACTTTCACGCTGTGTTTCGAGATGTGTGTGTCCCGTCGGTGTGCGTGGGCGCAGTTAACTCTTTGTACTCGGTCCGGGTCGGGTCAGGTCGGGCCAGCTTGGCCCGAGTGTACACGCAACTCTGTTGCGATGAAAAGCTCGCTGCCTGCAAGAGTACTTTGATCTTCGTTAATCGCCGCCCGCCCTCGACCCCCTCGCCCTTAAAATGTGGTTTGTGTTACCCTTTCTTCCATAAGCGGCTTCGCTTTTCTTTTTCTCTCCCCCTCTGTCATGGTTCCGAGTTCCTTTTTACGCTTCTAACTCTCTTCTTTTACCGTCGACCCGCTGCGACCTGGTATTCCCTTCCGTTCCGCGATTTCAAATACATATACCGGGTTGCAGTGTCCCGACCGTCCTTTATTATCTGAATCCCTTGTTCCATAACGGAGAGCTCGATGGAAAAAGCGAGCTTGGATGGAGATGAATGAATTATGAATTGTTTGGACCGAGGGAATTGCATCGCGTGGACTCTACGGAAATACGGATAAATATGGAGATGTTTGTTCTTAGATCAGACTACGTTCGCGGGAATTGGTTCGTGTTTCCGTGTTGACGGTGAACACTTTGTGCTTTTACTTGTTGCTGCCGGTTCCCAGCGAATTGTGCAGTCGCATAACCAATTTTGAGGATTTACAAAGTAGCACCTCATTTTTGGTACCACAATGCTATACATTTCTGTCGGATTTTATCTAATATACATTTCCTTAATTTTACGTTGAATACAATGAATTAATTAATAAAACAAAAAGTCGTACTTCCTACCAACAATAAATGTATTTCCATTATTTTTGCAAAGGTCTTCAAATCAATAAAATGCGATCGAACTGTGAGGGAAATGCATAATTTTGAAGTATAACAATTTTGAAGATTTACAAAGTAACACATCATTTTTGGTACTACAATGCTATACGTTTCTGTCGGATTTTATCTAATATACATTTCCTTAATATTACGTTGAATACCATTCAATTAATTAATAAAACAAAAAGTATTACTTCGTACAAAAAATAAATGTATTGCCATTATTTTTGCAAAGGTCTTCCAATCAATAAAAAGCGATCGAACGGTGAGGGAAATGTATAATTCCGAAGTATAACAATTTTGAGGATTTACAAAGTAACACATCATTTTTGGTACAACAATGCTATACATTTCTGTCGGATTTTATCTAATATATATTTCCTTAATTTTACGTTGAATACAATGCATTAATTAATGAAACAAAAAGTCGTACTTCCTACAAAAAATAAATGTATTGCCATTATTTTTGCAAAGGTCTCCCAATCAATAAAAAGCGATCGAACAGCGAGGGAAATGCATAATTCCGAAGTATAACAATTTTGAGGATTTACAAAGTAACACATCATTTTTGGTACCACAATGCTTTACATTTCTGTAGGAATTTATCTAATATACATTTCCTTAATTTTACGTTGAATACAATGCATTAATTAATAAAACAAAAAGTTGTACTTCCTACCAACAATAAATGTATTTCCATTACTTTCGCAAAGGTCTTCCAATCAATAAAAAGCGATCGAACGGTGAGGGAAATGTATAATTTCGAAGTATAACAAGGTTTATTCTGCATGTTTTTTGGTAAACCGTTAACGAAATATAGCAACGAACGTGCATATCGACACGGTGCGTAATTAAAATGAAAATCTAATCGATTCGAGTCGCCTCATTTTCCGCTATTTCAGTTCGAAAAATCGAGTGGCTACAATAAAAAGCGACCGAACGACTGCAGCCGCAAGGCTTCACGGTTGGACGTTAAAGTGCCGCATTGTTTCCCGCAAATTAAAAACGAAATGTTCCCGACGGTTCGGTTCGAACCATTGAAAACGACCGCGGCGATATACGGGTCCGTAAGCAGCTCGGTATTTTAATTTGCATAACCGCACGTTCCTCTGTCGAGCTCGGGCTCACTGCGATATCCGTAACTATTAACCCTCGTGCACCATTTAGGTCAATCCGAGCCGAATACCAAACTCGTATTTTTAATTGCGTTTCTTGTTACAGAAACCGCACGAATTACGTCGGCGACGAACTAAAAATTCATTTCTTTCAGACATTGCGAATCCAAGAATAATATGTAGACCGCGGATCTTTCTGTAAAATTCAAACTAAATCAATAATTAAAATATTCCAACCATTTTGAATTTCATGTACTCAATTTTCCTATAAACGCATAAAGATCCGCAGTCATATTTTATTCAATATGGAACTCTGTCATCGATCTGGAAAGAAACTGGCCAAATTTATTGTCTGATTGATTGGCGCTTCAACGCATTCATTGTCTCACTGTAAATCGATCGACCACGCTGTCGAACGAAACACAATTCCTGTAACTTATTCAATAATATATAACTTCTTCAATACATTTACTGTTCAATTAACTGAATCAATAATTTTAATTGACATTAAAGAAAGAGAAATAGAAATACTATATCGCGAAATAAATAAACGCCTCTAGTCCAGATTGAATTTCAGCCGAAATTTTAATTATTATTATTATTTATTATAGACGGACTGAAGCACTTTTACATGAGTGTTTATAATATGAAAGAAAAAAAAAAGAAAAGAGAAAGATACAAGACTACTCGTGTAATAACAAAGAAGGGACATGCACAAAAAGAAAAATTTAATATAGTATTATCATAAAATCCTGCGTAGTTGCATGTTAAAATTTTGTAAAGAAATAATGAAAAAATCAATACGATTATAAATAGTGCATGATTGTGTAATAATGCGATTCATTGGATTAATTAATCTATAACTAGATTTCGCTTTTAGTGTTTGAAACCCCACTTTTGTTCTCAGTTCACGTTCTGCTACATAAAAATTGATTTGCGCAAGTAGAAAGGAACAATCAATATGATTATTAATTAAATGAAAAATAAAGCTCTGGTCGGATGCTATTCTTATTAAGAAAACTCTTTCAGAATTTGAGGTAGAATTTTCTGCGAGATATTTTCGATTTGATATTTGTTTGGCAACGTTTAGCAAATGCGAAAGATTCGCGCACAGCCGACGTCACACGGAAAATATAGGTGGACAGTAACGGCGGTCCCGTAATTCATCGTCGGATATGTAACTCCCTTTATCCTTCGGCCAGCCGTTATCCTTGGAGCCTGCAACCAATTAATAAACCCTCAATTAATCTGTAATCGGGCGCACGGGCCGGGCGACCGATTGAAAATTAATGGCCTCAACCGTTGTCACGTAAATTAATTGCGATGCAGTGTTGTGGCCGGCTGAGCATCAGGCTACTTTATAGGCGCGCTTGTCGGCTCGCTGAACGATTATTTATTAAAAAGAATTTGTTTTCGGGCCAGTCGCGACACACGAACCCAACGATCCGATATCGAACGGCGCGTAGATTCGATTCAGTTTCGCTCGATGCGGATTTCGCTGTAATTGTTGGTTACGCTGACGTAATTTATTCAACGCCCTTTTTTTCCCCCCATTACTATTCGTGCCCGTTCGATCCTTGCTCTCTACCCTTTCAAAAGGATCAATATATTAACAATGCGCAGGTTTCATTTTTTTTCGACGAAATTGGAATTCTATGAAATGTAGATTTGCGCGGAAAATTCGTAAAATTTTTCTGTTAAATGTAAAAAATGGAATTAGAAATGTTAACAAAGATAGACACATTTTTCAAATAAACGTTCCTTTCACGAATTCAATTCATATATTGTTGTCTCTCACTCAGTATACTTTTGAAGAAACATTTTAAAGGAACGTTTTTGATGTGGCACAATATTTTTAAAGATTTAACAAATTTTCTGCAAATCCTACAATGTTCTAGGTCCAACAAATTTGTTGTATAATTTTCTGTACGAGCTTGAAGTCTCTGTCCGAGCAGAATATCGAATAAAATGGTTCTATTCAAAGTTGCTGTTTGAATTTCGAAATGTTCTGCGCGACAGTGTTAAAGTTTGTTAAAATCTGTCGACGTCTAACGATTTTTGCCTTGAATTTGAAGCGCGCGGCTTCGTGACAAGTTAATTTACTAACTATGCCTGGAATCAATCCGGTAACTTCGTAACAAGGTAATCTAGTTTTAACGCTACGGCCACGCGTTCAGTTTGATGAAGGGTGTATTTCATTTAGCTTATTGATTCGAATAAATTTCGCCTGATCTTACCAGTTACGCTTCCAGTTTCGAATTCGGTTTTGGCCGGTTACTCTCTGCTCGAACTCGAACCGAAATAGAACTTTAATTCTGCGATAGCGTTCTTTGCCCCGAGAATAGTGTGAAATCAATGGACTGCGGATTATTTATGCATTCACGAAGAAATTAAGGATACTGTCATTTCGTTTTAAACGTAAAAAGACCATTAAAGGGTGCACTGAATTTTTATTTAACTACTGCTGCCCACAATCGATGCAGAATATTTTTATTTTGCATAAAGATCGGCAATCTAATAAGATCGGTAATCTAATACTACATTACTTGGTACATTTACATCGTTCACAAATGTTAATACACCAGAAATATGGAAAAATATTATTATCTAAAATAGAAATACGAGCTGCATGGAAAGCACACCGCGTCCACAGTTGTAAATAAAAAGTAGAATTTTTGCGAGGGATCAGAATCTGAGATCAGATTTATTTCTAACGCGCGTAAGGTTCATTACCCGGCAAATATTCCCAAGTTATCGTAATTCTTTGAAAACGTGTGACCGCAGCGGTCCGCAGGCTTGTTTGTTCCTTCGTAAAAATAATCCCTGATGGTTCGCATTAAAAGTTTCGCTAATTAAGTGACACTCGTCAGTCGGATCGTTGCGGGTCTATCGATCCGCCCTAATTTGCGCCGCTGAAACATCGACGAAGGGGTAGTTTTGTTTTGCGTATAACGCTGTGCCACGCGAACCGACAAGAATTCCGACTTTTTACAAGGAAATACCATTTCATGATTTTCGCAGCATATTTTCTGGACCTGAACATTTAGAACGCCTCCCCGAACGAAATGATATTATTCTTTCTTTTCTCGATTTAGCTTTCCATACGTGTAGAATGTTATTCTTTCCAGTTGTAACAGTAGATAAGAAACAGCGTGTATAACCGACGCGCGTCGCAGTTTTCTAATTTATATTTTACCTCGGAATAACGGTGTATCTGTCGAGGCCTTGGAAAAAAGCGAAGACATCCTTTGTGATGGTTCTCAAGAAAGCGACGCGCCGCGCGTGAAGGAAATAGCGCGCGGAACTTTCATGAGAAACGTTCTTTTCGCGTGGTCTGGCCATAACGACCGATTCTACTTATGCAAATTGAACTTTTTCCGCGTCCCGTTCGCCGCGTTCTAAGGTATTCTGTTTCAAACACAATGTTGTGCTTGTTTCGAGTATATTTTCGTCGACGTTCCACGAGGATTTGTGAAAATACTGGAAGCTGTGGCAATAGGAATCGTACAGATACGAGCAACCATTCCGAATTTTGCTAATGCTATCATTATTCTATTTATTATGTCATATATAGGCTGTGGATTTTATGAGTTTATCACCAAAATGGGCACGTACGATATAATATATGTCGGGGCGTGCTGACATAGGCAATGATTTGAAAATTTGTATTATTATTATTAATGTCATGTTTGTTTTATTGATTGTAATTTATAAATTTGTGTTACTGTTACGTTTGTTTTATTTTTTTGAAGAAATGCGAGACAAGGTCCTTTCGGAAAATGATTTAGGTCCTTGTTGAACGTGACCACGGGTGGTAGAATGGACACGTTCCTGATGGTTACAGTGTATATGAAAACATGACAATATCAATGAGATATTGATTGATTTGCGTTGTCAAGAGACTAGTCTTTTGATATAGACAGAATCAATAAGATTTTTGACGGAACAAGACGTGTAAAGGTTAATTCTACAGCACCCGTGAGCTCGTTGACGCATTTTGAAATGTCGAATTGAACAAGGGGTCGGCCTGCCACGACATATATATAAATATATGTCTCCTGTGTCTTGTAATTCATGCAAACAATTTTTATTTTGCATAAAGATATATATTATATTCGTATCTAACTTCTTCTGTCACTGGTTTATTAATAATCCCGTTTGTACCGGAGAAAAGTGTGTCACCGTGGTTTAATGTTTATGGTACAGCGGAAAGGAGTGGATAATGTTTATTGTTTGAAAAATACAGTTAAAATACGTATCATATCAATCCAGTCGCGCAGAGCGCATTGCTTTAAATATATTTGCAAAATTGTTATTATACCGGATAATTTCAATAAGTACATATTATCGTTACAGTTACGGTTCAATCGTTATCATTATTTCCATTAATACAATAATACATCGTAGCTATAAAATAAATATGAACAAATATATAATCGTACCTGTTATCACGATGTCCAACGAACCTTCGAATACAACTAGTAATTTCTGTTAAGTATGAAATGTATAAATGTACAGCGACTTGGCATATATTATTCACAAAAATGTTTTACTAGAAATGCTGTTTTACATTTTTCGTAAGAGTACGAGCAAAAATAATTGCAGTCCAAGTACAGACATTGGATGCTCCAAATAAAATCAATCTTGCAAAAATAATTGCAGTCTAAATACAGACATTGGATGCTCCCAATAAAATCAATCTTGCAAAAATAATTGCAGTCTAAATACAGATAGTGGATGCTCCAAATAAAGTTGTTAATCTCGCGAAAATCTAAATATGAATGGCACGGTAAAGCGTCTCGGACTTGTCTCAACATTTCCGATAAGAGTCTGAATGGCAAGCCGTCCATCGTGCCTGTTGCTTTTGTGAATGAGAATTTTCTATCGGCGATGCCTCGGTAGCAGGTTCACGGACTTGCACGTCAATGTAGCAGCAGCAGCTTGAAATAATTTCGTTCGGTCTGATAAACGGGATCGCTGTTTCGTGAATGATGATACAGGGGCAGACCGTGCTCCGTGTGACATTTAATCGGCCACTTTCGTATGAATCGGAATAATGCCTTTGATACAAATATCAATGGTCGGTCATCTGCATCGCAAATACCCGCGCAGAATGGTAATGCCTCCCATCGTGTCCCGTGTTAAATTCACTCGGATGAGGGGTCGATTATACAACAATGAAATTATTTCCATTCCCACTGTGCGTCCGCCGCTCGTAATAATTTACTTTGTAATTATAGAATGTGGCGCGACCCGCGTCTCCTTTTCCTTCGATTAGTCTTGAGAAAAATGCCGCCGATATTTTATTCGCTATTACCTTGGCTTGGAAAGAAAGTTCGTAGCGTTTTCACGTTAAGAATCGGAGTTAAATTAACCCTCATCTGTCCCTCGTGTAAGAATGAGGGTTAATTAATAAATCTGTCCTTTGTGCCTATTACATCTTTTGTTCAGTAGATCATAAGCTACAACATAGAAAAAATCCAACTGACATAACCGGGATAGATTTTCCATATGATCAGTGCGGCGTCCTTTAAACACGGAAGGAGCTCTAGTATTTGCAATATATGTGAATTCTGAGAGACCAGTTGATAATAAAATAAAGCTTACAAATATGTATTACATTGATTTTGAAAATTGCGCTTCTTATTTGGTTGAAATTTGATCAGACAGATGTAAGAAATAATAGATCAATGAAATTGGAAATTGTAGCGTTGCGATAGAGGCTACACGTCACAGGAATAATTCTAACAATCTTATCGAACCCGGCCAGATTAATGGAATCAATCGGCGACGTGCAGAACGGTAATTATCTGAACTTCTGCGTCCCCATAGATTGTCGATCATCGAGTTTACGAAATGAGATCAGCCTCGATAGGCACCAATTTCAATTTCCTCCGATTTCAGATAGGCAGGAGGAATGCACACGGCCGTAGGTCTACGAGGACTGGGATGCGTGTAACTGAAATTCAATGAACAGCTGTCTTACTGCGTCGAGTGCCGGGCTAATGCATGTGTATGTAACCGTGTTCAAGTTGCAGAATATGCAATCGGTCTGCGATTGTAATGCTACGTTTGCGAAACCATTCTATCAATCTATGATTGCGCAAGATGATCGCCGAGATTAATAATCACTAGAGAGCTGATTTATATGCGATAGAATTTTCTACCTGAATTACAACGAACTCGAGTGCAATGAAAAATTGACTTTCTTAACATTAGAACTACCGAGCACTAAACGCAGTTGGTATACATTGCCTTCTAATAATGACAATATGGCATTTATTTAGATTTCGTACACGGGATAGTTAAATATGTACCTCAATAGAGAAATTTACTAAAAAAATTTCTCAAAAAAACATATTTATACTTTTAATATTTCTAATCGACAAAAAATTCGCATCAGTCATTTTGACTTGTCCGGTAGTTCTACTGTTAACCCTTAGCACTCGAGTTAGCACTAAAAATTGCTGCACTATTATTTAAATAATTGTGTACACTATCAGATATGTCGGTATCTAACCAATTACTACACATTTAAGTATTGTATGAGGTATTATATCAATTTCATATTTATCAGATTTAAAAAATCATAGAGAATGGAAATATTGTAGGTTAGAAGAAACGTTTAATTTTCCAGTTTAAATAGCACCGAGTGCAAAGGGTTAATATAATGAAACTTCACTCTGCGTATAGGGGTGTAAAGGCAGCCCAGACTAATAAAAGTTGGCGAGTGGAAGATTTCCAAGGTTTCACGCAATGTCAAAAAATTTCACAAAAATTGAAATTATCTGTATTTTAAATTAAAGTTTTGAATCTTTCACATACTTTGCATTCTTTGCGAACAATCTGTATGACAATGACGATACTGTACTAACAAAGAAGAACATTCAGGGAGCACTGAACGGATTAAACGCAGACAACTGGAAGTTCATTTCAATATATCGATCCAGTTCCGGCTACGTGTAAATAAAAGTTCATTGAAATCCTGATGAAATGATTTTCGAAATTCATACAGAGGCATTGAAAAGTATCATTAATCAAAACAGGAGCAGGAACAAAATCGCAGGAAAAACAAGGTTCAACGAAAGCCACACATTCGCGAGGCCAAGCTTGTTAGTGGCATTAACGAGCGTTAATTTCGCTGCATTCTTATCGATTCAATGAACGAACAATACGATCCATCATTCTGTAACAGTTTCCCAATATCAGATACAAGTCGAAAACTTCGAGGCTGGCCTCTACACTCTGCGCTACGATCCACGCACTTTTATCGCAGGCGAACTATAGCCAACGACGCGCTCGAGATACGAATTGACAAATGGCCGCGAAGCATGAGTGCGACGCGAACAACTGAAAGGCTGTTATTACGGTCATTACGGGGGTGGAAACACGACATTGTAATGTCATGATCACTGTACGAAGGTTGGAGTCGCATTATCGTGGATCCTTGAAAGACAACCGTTTCCTATTGTGCCCGGCGGACAAAAACGCGCTACGATCATGCAAACCACTGTTACTTTTGTTCGGTCACAATCTAGATTGTAATTTAACCAGGGAGAGCCGCTTTTAATGACGGGTGCTATCGTTCCGGGGCCCCTTCAAAGTTGCTTCTCTACTAAAAATCTCGATCTTTACTCGACATCCAAGGACGACTCTTTCATTGTTGCGAGGCATTTTTGTCTGTGGCACACTGACTGCGTAATGCTTTCACGCTGACCTAACATTCGATTCGTATTTTATACGCATCTGCAGATCCAATGGCAATAAGATTCTTCGATACGCTGGAACTATATAAAAATTATGGATTTCGTGTGCCACATTCTTTCACGACAAAACGAGAATTAATGTATTCGTAGTGATTTATGTTGATGATACAAATAATGGAAAAATTCCTGTAAGGAAAATGTTCTTAGAAGTTAACACGATAATTTAACATTTCTATCTAGAAAAATTCCATTCTATAATGTTTAGTAACTGGTTGGATACCATCGTATTTAATAATATTGTTGCGGAGGCGTCGGCGTGGTCTTGCCGGTGAACACATTATTGAAAAGAATGAGAGATATTTATTAAATATACAACGGTAAGCAACAGAAAAATGCCGTCGTAACAATATAAACAATATTGCGAATTATGGTACAGCAACTCTGAGAACTAAGGGTTAAAGTAACTATTAAACGAATAAAATAAGATGAATAAATCTAAAAAGGTACTGAAAGCAGATATCTGTAAAGAGAAATGTATTCCGATAGATTTCATTTGTTTTTTTAAAATTATTTTATAAAGAGATGCGCAACGAAAGCAACGAGAGGCCCGATCGCAAAGTATTGTGCAAGGAATTGCAATCCGATAAAGGGACAATAAAATATTATTATCGTTCCGACAATTACCGTGGTAGCTCTGCGCGCGACTTTACGATTATGATCGCGTTTAAGTGGATTTTCATCTGAAGAATATCTGCGATGGCCGACACGATGGCCGACGCAGCGTTCTACAGGGCGTCTCGTACACAAATTGCTGTTCTTCCGATCATACTTTTCAGCTCAATTATAAGTTCACGGCGGAACGAGCTTGTTTCAATTAATGGAGCGGCTATCTGGCTTAAGCGGGGTTGAAAGTTCGAAACATTTTGTATCAGTCCCGGGCTACGTTACTGCGCAAGTTACTGGGTCGAGATAACGGTTAAACTTACTACCACCTGACATAACAAGCGTAAGGGCTGACTTTGCTCCACGCCGTACGCTACACTGACGAAAATCACTCTGTTTCACTTCGTTGATGTATCGCTGAATCTTCGGGCGGCCGCCCATTTACTATTCGAGCCAATTAGTAAGAGCGAAAAACCACGATTCGCCGAAGTAATGCGCATTCGGCGAGAATTATTATACGGCATGTCCCGTTCGATGTTTCGCGCGCATTTATAGCATGGTAAGTTCTCGTGTTGTGTTGAATAAACATACGAATAAGTACCTTAAGGATGTTCTGGAGGTATATAAAAACGCAATAGAATCTTTGAAAATTTGATAAGATATAATTCTTACTAAATTAATGCAATTACCAAAGTTTGGGTTCGATTCACTACACCGTATTTATATTTATAGCAACTTAAAGTTTGCACATTTTAACACGCGTTCTTATGGAGAATTCATTAAATTCCACTTCAAAACCTATTTAAACCTTGAAAAAACGCAACTAGAAACTCCAGTTTTTTTTATACATAGTAAAAATTATGTAATTAATTATGTTCAAAATTTATTACGATTCACTAAACAGTTACAGAGCAAAAAATTATAAATTGTTACAAAACTGCTTAAACGAAAGCTTTTAAATTAATCTATTTTTTTCATGCAAAATATACTCATGAATGGCTTTCTCATTGCCAATATATTGATAGATTTCGAATTTCTTGTACTTTTGTCTCCCATTGTACCTCCAGAACATCCTTAATCGTTACTAATCATTATTATACGTACTTACCCGCGCTAAAAGTGTACAATACAGCAAAATGGAGAGCAACAAGAAGAGTGGGACGCGAGAAGGATAATTAGTACACAGTGCGATGGCCGGCTTCGATCTTCCGACACGCCATCACCATTTCCCTACTATTTCGACGCACCATAAAGTAATCTTTTTCGAAGCAGTAATTACTACTTCGACAAAATAGACGTTTCCGGGACACAACTCATTCCTCCAGCCTCCAAATATAGCGGGCCGTACATTTCACGAATCTGCCGCACGGAAGCATCGCGCATTTGAAATAGGAACGCTATATATTTTCGCGAATATAAAGCGAAAGGTTAAAAGGTTCATCAATCTTCCCTTACACGCCACACGACAAACACGAATGTTCGTGTGTACGGGCGGCGCGACTCGTTCCTTCGTCGATATTTCCCGCCCTTTTCTCTACGACACGCTCAAAACTGGCTCAAACGAAACAGGTGCGGGTACAGGTGTGCAACGATATTTACTTCACTCGCGTCTCGATCCCGTTCGCATTCCCTCGGTCCATTAATCAGCCATTTCGTGCACAATTAGTCCTGCACTGAAATTTCGGCGAATTCTCGCCATTAATGTCAATATTGTCTTATCAAAATAACAGGACTGAATTTATTTAACACTTTGCACTCGGAGCTATTTTAACTCGAACGTTAAATATTTCGGGGTAATTCAATTATCGATCGTAAATGTATTTTTGATTACTCGTGTTGTAATTTCTTATCGGCGCACAGGTTCGATCATTATGTTGCAAACTTTTTAATTTTTAATAAATGCTTATTCATCAGTGATATACATCGGTGGTTCACTCCGTGTGAACCAATTTTGACGCTAAGGTGTAAGTAAAAAAGCTGAGTAATAAGTATTTATTAAAAATTATACAGTTTGTGACATAATGATTGAACCTGTGCGCCGATAAGAAAGTTAAACATTTCTTCCGACCTAGAATAATTCTATTGTATAGGATTTTTTTCATTTTGTGAATATGAAATAGTAATTGATTAGATACCAATGTATTTAATAACGTAAAGGGTTAGTGCAGGGATTAAGATTTTAATTTAGCTCGTCAGACAAGTTTCATTTTCGAGATCCACTGCCGAACTATTTCTCTGGTGTTCTTATCGAAACGAAATTTCATTTGAATAATCAGGTATCAGACAGGCTACCACAGGCCTAAGGAAAAGGTTTGATTAAATTATCAGGATTACAGAGCTCGTATCCCCTTGTAAGACGTCAGTGGATGGCTTGATGCTTAGCCTGTCATGGCTTCCACAGGCCGATTTGCTAGCTAGCGAAGCATCGACTGCTGTTGCAACTCTATCGAGTTCTCTAGAGTTTCAACCCTTACGTTCAATCTACATCCACTCGTGGGACCTTCCCGAGAACAACTCTGGTAATATCTAAAACCTTCTGGTAAGACTCCGGAGACCTGCGTCGGCACGTAGCCAAATGGCAGTAATGGACCTGGAGTAGTGTGTCAACGATAGCAGAACAGTGGAAGATCCTCTTACTCTCATGGTGAATGAAAAGGGATATAAAATTATATATTTATTATTTATCTATATAATAAAAATGAAATGCTGTTCGTTGGTCACGACATCACGTGAGAACGGCTTGACCGATTTGGCTAATTTTTTTTTTAATGTTAGTTGTAGTCCGAATCAGGTTTTTAGGGAAAGAAAAATTGGAAAAATTGCCCGGAAAAATGGAAAATTCGAGAAAAAATGAAAGTGCTCTTTACCACGTTGTTTTCTATGGGATTTTTGTATAAACGTAAGACTATAACTCACGATTCGAACGATGGATACATGTAATCCTTTTTTTGTTTTGTTCGGTATGGCTTGGAAAAGTTTTCAGAGAAAAAAATTCGTGACAATTACAAAGGAAAGTCGGAAAATTCGAACAAACTGTAAAAAATCATAATTTTTTAGACGGAACAAATTTATTGGAATTTGGACAGGACAACGTCTGTCGGGTCAGCTAGTTTATATATATAATTAGAATAGATCAGTCTAAAACACTTATCAAAGTTCACAAGTTCAATCCAATTTATTGTTACTCGAACCAAAATTAAAATCGATTATAAAAGAGATTCTTAATCAATGAATTATAAACATCATTTTTGAAAACATGACAGAACGTTTTCATTTTTAATTCTCTTTTTAGCATACAAATGTGTATTTCTTATTGATTCGTTTTCAACTGGAAATGTTTCATCTATTAAATTTAAACAAGAGAAATATGCGAAACAAGCTAAACTCTTGTAAGCGAATCGATTCGGCTGTAAACTGTTGATTTCATTAAATAAATTGCTTCGATTTATGGAATTTTTATCGAGCTTTCAAGGTTTATGACCGTTTCCGCGCTGTGTGTCATAAACTCGTGACAGAGATTTCACCTATAAAGAAGTTAGCAGAACAATAGGAGTTTCGAGTGCAAAGAGTTGATTTCAGTAGAACGAGAATTTTTGTAGTTCCGGACGCGACGCATCGCGCTAACGTGACTTGTAGTCGGACGTTCCGAAATGAAATTTGCGAACAACATTATTGCCGTTCGATGTACGTGCGCCAACAGGTCCCTGGAAACGCTTCTTGTACCTGTCCAATTGGTCACGAATGATCCAGGTGAGCGTGTAACTTCGTGTGTACACTTGCGCTCAAAAATGTCTGCACAGTTGCAATCTTTTATAAATCTGTATTATGCAATGTCGTTTCTCCTAAACTGCGCGTTTAATGCATTTATGATAAAAATGAGTAGGTGTAATTCTGAACAATAAAAACATTAAAAAAGCTGAAGAGTGTTGATATACTATTTTTACCGTATCAAAATTGTTAATGAGCAAAATTAATGTTTACTTAGTTCCTGAAAATTGCAATTGACGTATAAAAATTGTATTTTGTGAGAAATATCAGAATTTTCAAGAGAGTACGGAATGTTGTTTCCTCTAAACTGCGCGTTTAATGCATTTATGATAAAAATGAGTAGGTGTAATTCTGAACAATAAAGACATTAAAAGAGTTTAAGAGTGTCGATATACTATTTTTACCGTATCAAAATTGTTAATGAGCAAAATTAATGTTTACTTAGTTCCTGTAAATTGCAATTGACGTATAAAAATTGTATTTTGTGAGAAATATCAGAATTTTCAAGAGAGTACGCAATGTCGTTTCTCCTAAACTGCGCGTTTAATGCATTTATGATAAAAATGAGTAGGTGTAATTCTGAACAATAAAAACATTAAAAGAGTTTAAGAGTGTCGATATACTATTTTTACCGTATCAAAATTGTTAATGAGCAAAATTAATGTTTACTTAGTTCCTGTAAATTGCAATTGACGTATAAAAATTGTATTTTGTGAGAAATATCAGAATTTTCAAGTGAATACTAAAATTTTCGTGAGCACTCATCCTTAAACAGACATTTCATAATATGTTGAGAAGGAAGAGCTCAGCTTGCAGAAAGAGTGATCAATAAAATATTTACAAACTTGTACACCCTTTAAAAATCAAACTACACAGTCGAGAGATTAATTTAGTTTCTGATCGTATGTATTGATGAGATGAAGAACGCGACACGAGTAAAAAATTTCATAAAATTCATAAACGATTTCGCGAGTATTCGAGGTGATTGCAATTAAGAAGGTATCCAAATACTTTCGAGCGACAGTGTATGAGTTGGTATGTAGACACGCGGCTTCAACCGGATATCGGAGATTCGGATCGACACTTTCCTCGTTTCGCCCCCGAGCAACGTGCCGTCGAGTGACGTTTCTATCTAACCCCGTGCACGTTCTTCATAACATCCCCTTCCTCTTCTTCCTCTTCGACGTCCATCTCCCATCGCATCAGGGTAGGGCGAGCAACGCCGAAATTCGAGTCGCAACGCGAGAAATAATATTTCCAGTCGTGCACCGCGCGGCCGGATCGTGATCTGGTTTTCTTCATCGCCTTTCCAGCCTAATATTACTATCTATACTTCGCCCCTACCCCGAATTAACCCCCGAAATTGATGAAGAATATTTAACACAAGGTTCGCTTCGCATTAAAAGTGTCTGATATTACTTAACACTTTACCGACCGGAAGCCTATTAATAGGATTTTCCATAATTCTGCTGTACCAAAAAAAAGCATAAAAATTTTCTTTGACATTGCAATCTAAAATGAAACTATTAGACGATGTTATTGAGGGTGACTTAGTTAGTTCATATTAAATGCTAAATGAAAATTTAGCCATGTACCATACATTTTTCAAAAATATGCAATAATCACCGGTCAGTAAAGTGTTAATATCAACTATTCGTGTGTGAAAATAAAAAATGCGCATTTCAAGTGAAAATGTTTAAAGGTTACATGGTATTTTAGCAAGAACTAAATGATTTTGTAAGGATTTCAGGGATAAAAGTAAAAATTTCAAGGTGTAGATGGTTTCGATATGAAGTAGGATTGTTGCACTTCGCACCTAGGAAATGTTTGGTGTAACACAGTTTGCATAATTGACCATGTGGAAACTCAGTTTATCCTTATATCCCTTGCGAGCGCGGAGGGTTAGTTATGGTGGCCTTGATCTGATGTCATCTTCCTATTCCGACCATATTGGCAAATGCTATTACATGATATTGCATTTGAACTGAATCGAGGGACGAGTCAATTAACTGGAGAACTTACACTGCCGTTCCAGTGTCAAACAAGGCTGCACGCCAATTTATTCGAAGACATCGACGTTCCATCAGAAAATTTTCTACTTTGACAAATATTGTTTACTTTAGATTTACAGAGACAGAGATTTGATCTCGCTTCGCACGTTATATCTTTTTAAAGTATCGTTCACTGAATTGATGTCTATCTTTACTGTTTCGATTATTTTATTTTATATTGTTTAGTGGTCTATGAAGTTTTGTTATTCCCATTGTCATCGGTTTACTAAAACAAGAATAAGTCTCGAGGAGAATAAGATACAACGTAGACCATTTCTTCCGATAAAAAATCTTTAGTCTACTTATTCTCTGTATCTCGATCGACAATTGTTCAAAACTACAATTAATGTTATTGGCGCACTGGTTCGATCAATTGGAGACAATAAGCAAATTTGCAAAATATTACATGAAATTTAATTCAACGTTTCGGTCTAAGTTTAAACCATTTTCAAGAATGTAAAATTTTCAGTATTGCGTCTGTAAGAATTTATCAATTAATTAATATATGGTTAGGCAAACGCCTACCCGAATAAGCAGAAAACACTAATTTATTAACAACGAAAAACAAATGTATTAACTCACTCTACTTATTAGAGTCCGATTCTTCCTATTCTTCCTCACGGTACCATTGCGGATCTCTTCAGTTTCTTCTCCCTTTTCTTTTTGTGCGTTCCGAGCCATTCTTCTATCTTTTCATCCTGCCTGCCCCGCTACTTCCTCAATCCCAATATTTAGTATAAACCATCCTAGAGGCTGCATCAAACTCACAGTAAAGAAGATCCACGAACACCTCCTTCGTTATTTATGAGCGCAAAAAGTTGATGAAAACTTCTTTCACCAAGCATCACGCCCGTTAAGAGTTCGCTACACATTTTCCAAATGTTTGTGCATCGGTGAACCTCACGAGTATCTAATTTTTTGTACGCGTAAACTAAAAAAGTAACTAAATGTTTTTATCCCGTGTGCATCGAAGAGTTCACAGTATTCCTTTTAATGAAGGGTCGATTATGTTCTTATGTTATTATATAAATAGACTGCGGAGATCTTCATGCACTTGTGGCTTGCAAAAGTTTTCAAAAGATGCTCGTTTTCAAAAATTTCCCAGAAGCTAGCACGATTTTTATTTATTTCGGTTCTAGAAACATCATTACCACTGAGAACAAGATTTTATATGATTCCACGTTCTCAAAATTTGCCTAGAAAAATTGAAAATTGCATGAACATCTACAGTCTAGTTATAAAACTGACAAATGCATTTATAATGTGTGCAATTTGCATCACCTATTCACTATTCAGACCTGAAACCAGTACAATTCATTTCACGGAATTGTTGTGAAATGTAATCGATGCTCGTTCGTGTGACGGTCGTAATTCCATGGACACGAAACGAGAGTTACCGTGTACACTCGTTTTCTTTCTTGTCCCCGATAAATCAACGGCAATAACAATTTCATAAAGCAATTCCGCTCGTCCGTTCTAATCTCCTCTCAAGAACTTCCTCCGGCCAGGCAAGGACCACTCGGGATTTCCCGCGTACGCTCCTTTCCCACGATTTTTATTGTCCCGACAGAAAGAGAGGCTTTCAGAGTTGCTTCTCGTACGAGATAAGGATCCCCGGCGGATTCAAAGTGCCGACATTTTTTGAAAAAGTTGCCGAGAATGTCAAACATGAAAATCGAAATATTTTTTGGCGAAAGTTCGAACACATGCATTAAAAAAAAAAAGCGAAAAAAGGCACGGTAAATATTTACAACAGGTCCACGTCCTCCGATTTTGATGAAATTTAAATATGTTATGCAGCAACACATTTTGAACAACTTTTTCCTTTTCCAATATAGGGGGGACGCTTTTAGTTTTCGAGATATTTCAATTTTTGTCTGTATTGAATTTTTCGTATTTCTACGCGCTTCACGGCAACGTAAACCTGTCCCGGTGTGGCATTTGTTTACGTTTTGATACTGTAGAGATGATAAACAAACATGGGGGGCGGAAGGAGCCGGCTTGACACCACACACACCTACCCACTCAGTGCTTAATACACACTCAGTGTTTCTAAATTATACTCTACATTTTTACGTATTTTGACGTGCTGATTACGAATATGATAGTGAAAATGGGTTCACTGGGTGTGTATTAAGCACTGAGTGGGTGGGTGTGTGTGGTGTCAAGCTCCTTCCGCCCCCCATGTTTGTTTATCATCTTTACAGCGTCAAAACGTAAACCAACGCCACACCGGGGCAGGCTTATGTTGCCGTGGAGCGTGTAGAAATACGAAAAATTCAATACAGACAAAAATTGAAATATCTCGAAAACTAAAAGCGTCCCCCCTATATTGGAAAAGGAAAAAGTTGTTCAAAATGTCTAAATCTATAACATATTTAAATTTCATCAAAATCGGAAGACGTGGACCTGTTGTAAATATTTATCAAAGGCACATACAGGTCGAATTGATAACCTCCTCCTTTTCGATGTCGGTTAAAAAAAAACAGCATGTATACCACTAATATTAGATGCTCTATTATGAATTTTGGTTTTCTAACATTTTCGAAATCATCAGCTTCAGAAACGTAAGAGTACCGATTTTTCTGAATTATGAGTTTCGACTAACGCTTCGAGAAATGGCAGCACTGCACTGTACGACGCGTAACTGCTCCGTCTTTCGCTCTGTCCGTCCATCTGTCTTTCTGTCTTCCTGTCTTCCTGCCTGTCTATCTGTCTGGTTCGCTGCAGAGCGTCGCCCGAAGCCAAGAACACCGTCAGAATTTTCTTCGCTTCGAGCGTGCACTGCCAGACCGTCTGAAATTCGTTGCTCTTGAGAGGCTGCGCGACCGAGAACTCCGTGGACCGAGTGAATTAGAATTTTTCCTCAAGCAATTCAATTACTTCGTTCGTCCTGAAGACTTTCGTGGCTTGTGCCTCGAAGGTTTCCCATAGTCGTCGATGGTTTTCCACATTTTTCTCATCTATCACTTTATTCTCTGGTATTCTTGATTAGTAGAAACTTCCTACAGGAAATTGTTCAAGACTTGTTTTAACGGAGCAAAGTCAACATTTATTGATTACATGAAATTAAAAATTTGTTAAATTGGAGATGTCAATTTTTATTTCGCATAAAGATCCGCAGCCTACAGATCAGCTCAGTCATTGATTATATGAAATGGAAAATTTGTTAAATTGGAGATATCAATTTTTATTTCGCATAAAGATCCGCAGCCTACAGATCAGCTCAGTCATTGATTATATGAAATGAAAAATTTGTTAAATTGGAGATGTCAATTTTTATTTCGCATAAAGATCCGCAGCCTACAGATCAGCTCAGTCAATGATTATACGAAATGAAAGATTTGTTAAATTGGAGATGTCAATTTTTATTTCGCATAAAGATCCGCAGCCTACACATTTACAGCTGCTGCTGGTGATTCTGATTTTAACGGATTGAAGTTGTTTTGGTGGAACGAAACGAAAGGGAAACCGAGGTAGCCATAAACAGGGACTCTTGAGAGATTCGCGTTACATCGGCGAGACACGTGGTTGGATGAGATCAGAGGACGCGAAGATCCACGGCTCGTAATTTTTCCCGTGGGATGATAACGCTAGATCGCGATAAATAGGAGAGAAGGAATTTTTCAGGCGAAGATCCGCGGAATGGAGCCGCGACTTTCCCGGAATTGTGACGAGAGACGGGGAAAGAACGGGGGAGGAAAAACCAAGGAGAGAGACGGAGAGAAAACGAGACGAGGAGAGAGAAGGAGAGAGATCTTTTCGAAAAGTACCGCCTACGGCAGTCCTTCGCGCAACGAGAGATATTGCGCCATATTTTACCCGCAAATCCTACCGGTCTCCGACGCTTCACCGTCGGACGTTTTCCCTTTTTACGGAGCGATGATCCTCTCTCTTTCTCTCTCTCTCTCTCTCTCTCTCTCTCCCTCTCTCTTTGCCTCTCTCAGTGTAAGACTGTGCAGATGCACGCGCGTGCCCATTCGCAGGCACGTGATCTTCTGCATTCGCGTTGCATCACGCCGCGAAAGCCGCCGTAACAAAGAATTGGTCGTCGTTGCATTCGCGATTCAGTCCTTTGTTCGATGCACAGTGAGCGATCAAATTATTAGAGCCACTTGCTTAAATTGGGCAGATTATATTAAATAAAATAATCAATTACTAAGCGACAGCCTCTGGATACCTTAATATTTTATCATTCTACCAAGAGATTCGCAGCGTTATCTGTCACATGGCCAATAAATAAATATTTTTTGTACCGTGGCTACAATCATTTCATCACTGCAGATTTCACAGTGTAGAATCACTCGACAACGACTGTAGAAAATCGTTTGATGGAATTCGCTTCGCCAACGGGTCTACACTATTCATCAATATTTAGTCAAGGCTCGTATGGCTGCGAGAAGACTATGTAATCTATGGCACAGGGATCGACGGCTTTTCCAGCGGCATCCGTTCCATTTCCGATTGAACTAGACCGTTCTCTAAACGATCTATGGTGATATTAAAAAAACGTGCGTTACTCTGTAAACGATATTTCATATTTCTATTGATACAACATCATAACTTTCTCCTATTTATACGAGAGAAAATATTCAGAAATATGACTCAAGCTTTTTAAACATTATGTTCAATCTGAAGCTTGAATTTCCACGAAATATGGCGATATTAAAAAACGTGCGTTACTCTGTAAACGATATTTCATGTTTCTATTGATACAACATCATAATATTCTCCTATTTATACGAGAGAAAATATTCAGAAATATGACTCAAGCTTTTTAAACATTATGTTCAATCTGAAGCTTAAATATTGATATTTCATATTGATATTTCATATTTCTATCGATACAACATCATAACCTTCTCCTATTTATACGAGAGAAAATATTCAGAAATATGACTCAAGCTTTTTAAACATTATGTTCAACCTGAAGCTTGAATTTCCACGAAATATGGCGATATTAAAAGACGTGCGTTACTCTGTAAACGATATTTCATATTTCTATTGATACAACATCATAATCTTCTCCTATTTATACGAGAGAAAATATTCAGAAATATGACTCAAGCTTTTTAACCATTATGTCCAATTTAAAACTTGAATTTTCACGAAATATTGCAATATTAAAAGACATGCGTTACTCTGTAAACGATATTTCATATTTCTATTGATACAACATCATAATCTTTTCCTATTTATACGAGAGAAAATATTCTGAAATATGACTCAAGCTTTTTAAACATTATGTTCAATCTGAAGCTTGAATTTCCACGATATATGCCGATATTAAAAAACGTGCGTTACTCTGTAAACGATATTTCATATTTCTATTGATACAACATCATAATCTTCTCCTATTTATACGAGAGAAAATATTCAGAAATATGACTCAAGCTTTTTAACCATTATGTCCAATTTAAAACTTGAATTTTCACGAAATATTGCGATATTAAAAGACATGCGTTACTCTGTAAACGATATTTCATATTTCTATTGATACAACATCATAATCTTTTCCTATTTATACGAGAGAAAATATTCTGAAATATGACTCAAGCTTTTTAAACATTATGTTCAATCTGAAGCTTGAATTTCCACGATATATGCCGATATTAAAAAACGTGCGTTACTCTGTAAACGATATTTCATATTTCTATTGATACAACATCATAATCTTCTCCTATTTATACGAGAGAAAATATTCAGAAATATGACTCAAGCTTTTTAACCATTATGTCCAATTTAAAACTTGAATTTTCACGAAATATTGCGATATTAAAAGACATGCGTTACTCTGTAAACGATATTTTATATTTCTATTGATACAACATCATAATCTTTTCCTATTTATACGAGAGAAAATATTCAGAAATATGACTCAAGCTTTTTAAACATTATGTTCAATCTGAAGCTTGAATTTTCACGAAATATGGCGATATTAAAAGACGTGCGTTACTCTGTAAACGATATTTAATATTTCTATTGATACAACACCATAACCTTCTCCTATTTATACGAGAGAAAATATTCAGAAATATGACTTAAGCTTTTTAACCATTATGTCCAATCTGAAGCTTGAATTTTCAGTCTTCAATATTTTCTAACATTGAATCTACAATTTTCTAATATTAAAGTACATTATTTCGTTTCGTGCTGCTCGTGACTGAAAGTAAAGCGTCGGCTCGCTTACGTTCGTATTTCCCGCACGCATCGATCAACCTCGACGCCATTATCTTCGCTCTTAAATGGCCCCGGATAAACGGTCCCTCTTCTTTTGATTAATTCCACGGTAAGGTAATAAGAAGCTCGCGAGATCGAAGATCTGGATTATCTTCGTTCCTGTAATAAGCTTTTCTTTCGTCTGGGAATTAGCAGGAGATCCTCCATTTTACACGCGACCCGAAGTAAGCGCGTTACGACGTCCCTGGAATCGAGTTCGTATAAATGGACGCTGGGATACGCTGTAAATCCTGGCAATTAAAAGTTATCGAGGAATTACCGTTCCCACGTAGAAACAATTTTTCACGTTTTCGAACAGGTGAATTTTCGATAAACGATTTCTCCAATTTTTGCATCCGCCGAGCCAGTCTGGAAACTATTTAATTACTAGACAGCGGAATCTTTAACGAATTGCAACAAACAGGACTTTATTTTCGGTTTTAATATGTCAAATAGATTAAAAGCATAAAATGTATAAAATCCACTGTCTATTAATTATATTCAGTTTCTTTAGAATTTCTTTTTATTTAACTGCAATGCTACATTAAGCGATCTTTCACTTTTTCGTACAGTTTAATATTCAACACACTGACAATAATAATAATTATTATTATTATTTATTATAGACGGACTGAAGCCCTTTTACATAAGTGTTTACAACATCAAAGAAACGAAAAAAGAAAGAGAAAGATACAATACTGTTCGTGTAATAACAAAGAAGGGACATGCACAAAAGAAAAACTTAATAATGGTACAATCAATATGGTATTATCATATAATCCTGCGTAGTTGCATTTGAAAATTTTGTAAAGACTCACTGAAAAAATCAATACGATTCTATATAGTGCAAGATTTTGAGATAATGCGATTCATTGGATTAATTAATCCATAAGTAGATTTCGCTTTAGGTGTTTGAAAGCCCGTTATTGTTCTCAGTTCACGTTCTGGTACATAAAAATTGAATAATATCTGTATCATCATCAGAATTTTCATAAAAATATTACGTCTAAATATGTGGGCCGGAGTCTATTCATTATTGAAATAAAAAATATATGAAAATATAAGAAAACGTTCCTTCTAAAATTGTAACTTTTTCGAAATGTTTGAGTTAAGAAGTCGCGCTGAAGTTGATTGGATATATCGAGGTAAAAAATTCGCGCCACAGCACCGCGTCGGTGGGATCCTCGCCTGGTCCACCAGCGGCAACGAATTTCATTAACAATGCGGGAATTAATTTCGCCGTATGCAAATGGCAGCCGCGGAACTGGAAGGAACTGGAAGGGTTGGCACGGTGCTCTAGCATGAACCGGCGAACTCAAAGATGCGTGTAAATAGGAGCCAGTTCGCCGCGAACTGCGACGGAAACTGCATACAACGATACAACGTCGCGGGAGCACATGCCGGAATCTCGTAGAATTTTGTCGTTTATTAGCGCTACACGCCCGACCTGTTAAAATAATGCGGTTCACCGTGTTTGCGGATAAAGCTGGTCGAAAGGATATTACAGACTACGGTCTACGTGCGTCTCGAACAGATTAGAATGTCGCGAACGCGTGGAAATTGCACGAGGATTTACAGAAACATTTATTTATCCCCTGCTAACAACCAGAAAAAATTTGTTGATCGATTTTATCAAGGTTTACAGCTTCACCAATCTTAATCCGACTCGAGAAATTAATAAGTTTTAATCTTTTTTATAATTTTTGATTTTTCTATTCTTTTATTTATTTGCTCGTGAATATAAACTTTTCGATTCAACATTCTTTTCGAATCGTTGAATGCTATCGGCGCTACGGTTTGATCGTTAAATACACAAAAAATAAAAATTAACTAAGCAATTTTGCTAATTTTTTTTTATGTAGCGCCGATAGCATTCAACGATTTTTTTATTAACAATAATACGATCGATATAAATAAGTTTATTCTTTTCGAATATTTTTACTTCTACGTAATCGGATTTATCAATTTCGCTGCAGATTTTCCGCGAGAATAGAATTTTATTGTTCCTTCGGCGAGTACGCGTGAATCGGTGAGAAGTCACGTGTTCGGGCTGTTATTAATTTATACGATCATTCTCGTTATTATTTCATTAACGAAAACTGTAGCCTAATTAGAGCAGGGCAATTTATCAATGTCCCAAATATACGGCATTCGAGTATCGCACCTACACCTTGCGCAGCGCGCCGATCAATCTTCATTACTTATGCCATCAGTTTACATTGTCAGTTATATTACATATTGCATCGGTCGAATGAATAATTGGCCACCAGTACAAACGTGAAACTCTCTCTCTCTCTCTCTCTCTCTCTCTCTCTCTGTCTGTCTCTCTCGGTGTATCGTGCTTTCAATCGAACTGTGAATCGTCGTTCTGGTCCGAACCACGCTCGAAATCCATTCGAAGGTAGATTCAATTCCTTTTTCCTTTACATTTCTATTTTACAGGCGATTGACTCTTGCGCACGGTAATCCTACGTGTCCTGGATTATACTAACCTTCAATCACGATATTTTTACGCAACGTTCATTAAGTTATGTAGTTCATCGCATAAGCTATCGCATCATCTATTTATGTGTATGATTTATGTTAGTATACCTCGTAATATCCATAACTCTTCCACACAAGAAACTCGGCACAGTACTACCTCGGTCACCAACCCCATGTTCTTTTTTTGTCTTCTCAGTTTCGAGGCTGGTTCGCTTCAAGTTCAAGCCTGTGCTATTATTTCGGCGGTCGTTGCTAGAGAAGCTTAATTCCTGGGCTTTAATTAATACGTATTTCACAACTGTTAGTGCAATTTTGTTCTCCGCATCTTTATGGAGTGTCTAAAGATAAATTAATCGCAAAAAGAATCAAAAGGATCCATCAGGAATTTAATAGTTGTAACAAAATGTAAGTAACGTCTCGATGTTCTTCAACTCCTTTAGTCGTAATATTATTTAAAGTTACTCTCATCTATTTTTATTATATATATTAAATATTATATATATTATATATTAATCGCCATTAATGATGCAGACGAAAAAGTGTTTTTATAAACACTGGTGGTGTGAATTAATTAGTCAGGCAAATAAAATTTTCTCTCCATATTTTCAAGCGTGAATTAATTACCCAGAGCCGTGAAAATGAACGGATTAGCATTAGCTAATTCTTTTTAATACATTTGCTTCATC
This sequence comes from Lasioglossum morio, assembly GCA_916610235.2. Lineage (NCBI taxonomy): Eukaryota > Metazoa > Arthropoda > Insecta > Hymenoptera > Halictidae > Lasioglossum > Lasioglossum morio. The sequence goes on from OU744323.1 coordinate 5,540,735, forward strand.
TCCTTTGTTAATATTTAGAGGTGTAAATTAATTATCTTATGTTTTAAAATAAGAGACTTTTCTTCCTCCATTTATCCACCCCTTTTCACTGTTATATCGAAGCGTGAATTATTTAGTCGTAAAAATAAAGCTGCTTGTATTTTTTGTTCTCATTTTTCTATTTTACCTGAATTATTCAAGAAAATATTAAACATCTCTCCATACCATATTATTATTGATTGGAATTTGGCAATGGAAAACCACACTGAATAAAAAATATTAATTCTGAGCTAGTTTTCCATTCTCCCACATTATTCATTAAATTTGGCTTTGTTCAAAACATTGCAGTAAAAAGAGGCGCAGCTATAAAAATAATTGGAGAACATTCCGCAAGCATAAAAGCGTGTCCAACAAATTTTTGTGGATGTTTTAAAACGCAAAAACCTAAACAAAAATCCAGAACACATACAGCTGCAGCTAGAATTACGTACGGAGTGTTAATTGAATTTCATTTACAAAAATTCCCAGAAAAGTGTACACGCATGCGATAAGGGGAACACTTTTATCGAACAATTCGCACAGAAAATTTCCGGGAATCTGCGCAACGAAAGCTGTATAAGTTATCGTCAATTCCGCGAGCGCGCACGCCTCTAATTAACATTTATGATCGGTTTACGAGCAGTGGTAGAATAATGATCGGTCATTTTTCGAGTAAAACGAATCGGTTTTACGACGCCATCGTCGTCCATCCTGTCGAAATCGGTGAACAAGAAAGAATCCATTTGGTTCCGCGAACTTCGTCTCGAATTCTTCCTAGGTAGGGTTGTTCATACTGAGAAACAATAGTGGTCCCGTCGGAAAATTATTTAATTCCCGGGTCGACAACTCGGTAATTGTTTTCGTATGTTTACCAGCATGGTATGGCCACTGCACGAGAGGGGGGCGGGGGCAGAGCTTTGTGCCCGAGCTTAGCGTACTTCGCCGTAATTAATTCTGCTCGTCAAACATTCGAAAAGCTTCCGGCTTAATTGCCAAAGGAATAAAAGGTATTTACGCGTTCTATTCAAAATAATGCGGAATCCCTCTTATCCCCGAGTATCCCGGCGTCGCTGTCGCGCGGAAAGCCTTAATGGTCCCCGAAAGTCCATTGCGCTGCTTTCTATTAATTACCCGAGTCTTCTGCGCCGTTCCCCTAATTGACGAGCCATACCGAACAACGATGTTTCTGGTATCGTGCTACCGAAATCTGTAAAACCGAAACATTCACTCGGCTAGAACACTGAAACGATTTTGCATCGCTTTACGAAACAATAAGAATGCACTGACGTTATTAGTAATAGCTGACCCGACAGACGTTATCCTGTTCAAATTTCAATAAATTTGTTTGAGATGGTTCTAATTACGAATATCCATTGTTCAAATCGTGAGTTATCGTCTTGAGTTTATACAAAAATCCCATAGATAAAAGCACTTCCATTTTTCCCCGAATTCTCCATTTTTCCAGGCAACCTTTCCAATTTTTCTTTCCCTAAAAACCTTAAGACGTCTATAATGCAACTTCCTATTGAAATATTGATTAAAAGCTGCGACATTCGTTTTTTTGTTGTATTAAAATATGATTCAGAAATCACTTTTAGTTTCTCCCGAATTTTCATGTTTTCGGGCAAATTTTCCAATTTTTTTCTACGCTAAAAACCTAATTCGGACTACAACGAACATTAAAAAAGAAATTAGCCAAATCGGTCCAGCCGTTCTCACGTGATGTCGTGAGCAACGAACAGCATTTCATTTTTATTATATAGACTTTTTATCACATTTTCTGTCATCTTTGTAATCTCGATAACGATTGCACTGTGCGGACGTTTATGCAAATCCTAAAATTCAATTTATCAACTAGAAAATTGTTTTCAACGAAGAAAGTGATTCAAGAAAATTGGCACACTTTTTACAACTTAATAAAACCACTGAATAGGGAGGTAAATTCCCATTTGGTACACGAGGATTGTAATGAATGCAAGGCATTTTTATTTTGTATAAAGCTAAAACGCGACGCCGGGACAAAGTGCATAAGATGCATTGTTGCAGGCAATGTCCGTTGTGCGAGTCGAGCGTTGCTTGCTGCACGCTCACGTGCATCTTGACGCAATTGCGTCTAAACTGGTGCACAGAATACTCGACTTTTCACGGTCGCGGGCGCTGATTAAACATTTCATTATGCCGATGCGCGTTTCCAGTGGAACGCAGCACGATACGCGCATGCTAATTGCATTGCTACCATTTGCGGGTCCACGTTGTGCACGCATCCTGTTGAAAAATATTCTACATCGTTCTTGTACTAAGCACACTTGATTATTCATTAATATTTCTCTTTAGTATACTGGGTCACATCAAATGAATCACTCATTGGTAGACTCTAAACATCTTTACATTGGATCTTTACATTGCATTGGATGAATATACATATAATAATATAATATATATATATGGATGGATGTATATATATATATATATATATATATATATATATATATATATATATAATATAATATAATATAATTATGTATTAATACTTTTTTGTGCAAGCTTTCGAGAGCATTGAATTTTAAAGTCGAACCAGAAATACAATTTCAAGTTAAGAAGTAGAATGTGTCAGTTGTGGTCAGACATTCACTGTAACAATTTTCACGTTCGACTGTTTGCACAAATACAACGAAGAATATTAATGAAATACTAATTGAAATGAAAAAGAAATGTATATATAATATAATATTATTAATATATATATAATATATTATTAATATTATCTGTTCATGATATTAATTATAATATATGATACATTCTACTTCCCTACCTTGAAATTGCATTTCTGGTTCGACTTTAAAATTCGATGCTCTCGGAAGCTTGCACAATAGAGTTTAATTTTCCAAATTCCATTTATCCGCACTAAAATAACTGTATATCGGCATTGAAATAAAAATTGCTTGAAAATGTCGATTCTCCCCCATTGAATTTTTTCGCTCCATTATATTAAACATTGAATAGAAAACTACATTGTCCAGAGCCTCCATAGCTTTTTGCATTTTCCGCAATGGCTTTTTCGCGAGTGTACACGAAAAACGCGAGGTTGATAATTCCGAAAGGGTGAAAAAAAAAGTGAATTGGACGGATCGAACGATTTACTGTTGATTTAAAACAATTCTTTTTTTTTCCCGAATGCAAATTCTCCGCAGACTTATTTCTGCGTAAAGTTCAGCCAGCAGCTGGTTTAAAAATAAAATCAACACGATAAACAGTAATGGTGCAATTAGAATGGTAAATGGTTCGCGGCAAGTTTGTCGCAGGACGGTTTCACGCGCGCAGGCTATCGATTTTTTGAAAGATTAATCGCCCCGCGATTTTCTCCGTCCGATTTCGAAGAAGGGGATTAATGGAACCACGTTTCACGCAAGTGGAAACAGATTCAGGATAAACCTCGGACAATACTGGACAGTTCGAGCTTGTAAAGTTTACCGAGCTACATTATTGCGTTTATCGAATGCAGTCTGGGCCAACGTGATTGACAATTTTTGTTCGCCACGAATAAAAACGTTCTAACACGCTTAAAATCACTTTCGAACTTTTCGTTCGTTTTCTACCACTATTTGGCGGCTATAATTTTTCATAAAAACTCCCCTGGATTTTTATGCATTTGTATGTCGACATTTTTGAAAGACGATAAACTGTGTTCAATTTAGTTGGTCGAATTGTGTTAGACTGTAATCTATGAGGGACTTTCATATATGTAGTTCATAGGTGTTGTTCGCCTACTGAATCATCATAACATGAAATGGAACACTATTTTGTATGTTAAAAAATTTATCTACAGCATGTTTATAGTACTTCTAAAACTATTTTTGCAGTACCTCTTACTTTATTTCATGAATAATATGAACTATCAAATTATGCATGTACATAAGAACATTAGAAATCTTGATAAAAGATTTTGACTTCATATATTCAATTCAGTATTATATATTATGTAGTATATCTATCTAATAAAAATCAAATGCTGTTCGTTGGTCACGACATCACGTGAGAACGGCTGGACCGATTTGGCTAATTTTTTTCAAAAAATGTTTGCAATAGTCCGAATAAGGTTTTTAGGGAAAGAAAAATTGGAAAAATTTCCCGGAAAAATGAAAAATTCAGGAAAAAATGAAAATGCTTTTTTCTACGGGATTTTTGTATGAACTCATGACCATAACTCAAGATTCGAACGATGGATATGCGTGATTCGTTTTTTGTTTTGTTCGTTATGGTCCTGGAAAAGTTTTCAAGAAAAAAAAATTCGAGACAATTACAAATGAAATTTGTACAGGACAACGTCTCTCGAGTCAGCTAGTATTAAATAGTTTTGTTACTAACCTTGAGACCCGCACAATCCGCCGTCTACGGAAAAATGTTCACCGACAATATAGTCCCCATGGAACTACCGTGAAACGTCATCATCTCTTCTGGAAGATAACAGGGTAATAATCGAGTCGATTAAAATAATCGTCCCACCCGGTACATTCAATGTTTCGTCCTAGTTTAAAAACTGACCCGGCCAGGGCCGGCCTGTTAAAAGAATCACACGCGCATTAACCTCTCATTCGACGGGAAAGATTTTTACGATGCACCGCGTGTGTGTATCGTGCATACTATAGCGTGTGGTCCATAAACGTCCACCGGTCTATTCACGATCACACGTTGAACTTGATCTTGCCACCGAAAGCTGTCTGCGACGATGCTGCGCGTTCATTGACGATCGATCGCACACGCGGTCTCCGTTACCGTATTAAGAAAAACTATTTTATTTCCTTCAAGAATCATTTCTCACTGTCAACGGTGGTCCGGCATATTTGCCAACTATTCCCCGTGACCATAATCGCAAGCTTCTCCGAAAATATCTGTGTCGTCCATCAGACCGGAAGACCACGGGGACCGTCCTTCTCGGAAATGTCTGCTGGATGAATGCGATAAAAGAAAATTACTTGGCGTTACCCTCGTTCGTACTACTCGAGATATTGCCATTTAAAGTTTTGATCGCTTTGACATAGATTAAATGATTAAATTGCATTAGTTTGTAAGATATAGAATAAAGCGTAATTTTTCCATTAAATTATAATAGCTGAACTAGCAAATCGAGGAAAATTAGTTTTTAGGAGCTTATCTCCTTTTGGAGCGTATCTCTACTTAAAAAATTATTCATTTCTATTCAACATTTATTCTTCATAGTATGAATATTTCTTGAAATACAGAGTTTCTAACCACAGACATCGGTAATTTAAATTATCTGAATAACTACTAAATAAGTAAGAAATGAACAATTTTTTATTTTATGACAAAATTTAAAGAATTAATTATAAAATGATTACAAAAAATATGTATTTATTACGATAATTATCAGTAAGTAGGAATAATTTTTTAAGGAATTTTAGTGGAAATTTAAAAAAAAAAACTTATTTTTGTCAATAAAGTAGGTAGGCATAATTGTTTAATGAAAATTAGTGGAAATTTCATCCCGATATCTCTTGTGGTTGAAGAGTTATAGTAAAATGTTACGATCCAGCCGGTTTCCAGTTAAAATCCATCAAGCAATGTGAGAAAGCAGTTGGAGATGATGAATTTGTTCGTTTTGTAAATGATGGAAAATATGTAAAACGATACGGTGTGCTATCTGTTCGCCGGCTGATATAAGGAATAAACACTAACCCCGTCGCGTTCCTCCCCCGGGGTATTTCCATTATCCGAATAGAATGGAGGACAGCAGGAAGGGTTGTCGGAGGGTGGCTGTCTTCTTCCAGCCACAAAATTATTCCTGATAGCAATGGCAAACCTGAGAGCGGCAGGATAGAGGGGTAGCAGCGACAGCTACCCTTATCGAGCTGGTTCGAGCAGGGACACAAAGGGTCGGATGATAAATCTTTAAGCAAATCCTGCCGGAGGACCGGATCGTTGATGCGTTTCTCCCTTACCGGTGAAAAACGTTGCATTACGTTGATCCTCGTCCACGCTGGAACATTATGTGTAACATTTACGATTTTTTGCAACAATAATCGAAATAATAAAATCTTGAGCAGTAGCACTAAAAGCTTCTACATTAAACCGAAGGTCTGTAAAGCTAAGAAAAATTGACTTCTACTCCTGTAAAAAATCTTCTCCAAAATTTCTATAACGACATCCCCAGGATTGTTACAGAAAAAATTTTTCATTCAATATATTTTTCTTGGGGCATTTTAAGCAGATTTTCTTGATTATTTAAAACAACCCCGGGTGGTGCGGTAAAAGATATTCAAAATTCGAAGATAAGAACCACCCTAATGGACACTTGCTGGCAACAAATGAATCTGAGAGCAAGGGGTTAATAGCAGAAAATACCGAAAGCGTTCAAGGTGGCAAACGTTATTGTCTCGGGGTGATGGGTGATGGTGTAGCGAGCGTGTTAGGGAAATTTCGACGGGATCGCGGGTGGGAACCATCGTAGGGAATAGTGCGGGGGTGGGCGTCGATTCACGCGAAAGTCCCTTGGGCTAGATAGAGGCCGGGAACAGGAACAAGAACGTTTCTGCGAGAGGATCAACGTTGGATCCGCGGCTGCGGAAAGGCACAGTCAATTGGTCCCGAGGACTGACACGATATCCTCTGTATATGTGTTCCCGTAGCGTCGATTCACCCGCTGAGATTAAATTCGGGAGGGGTTTCGTGCTACACCCTCGTGAACCTCCAGAATCCTCGGGAACCTCGACGAGAAACGATATTTTCCGGGGCCGCCTCACCGAAACTGAGAAGCTGTTTTCTTTGTGGTGTAATAACAATTTATATCGGGTCCGCCGAAATTATTATTTCGTTCGATACGCTTTCGGTTTGCTACGAATTTATCTCTGTATCTCTGCTACTGCTACGAAAGATGTTCGGAAATAATTTTGTATGGTGTATTTTGGTATATTTTAGTACGTTTTGGTAGATGGTGGTATATTGTAATATATTCTGGTATATTCTAGTATCTTCTTATAGATTCTTGTATATTCTGATGTATTCTGGTATATTGTGGTATGATCTGGTACATTTTTGTATATTCTAGCATATTATGATATGATCTAGTACGTTTTAGTATATTCTGGTGTATTGTGATATATTCTGGTATATTTTGGTACATTCTTGTACATTCTGGTACATTCTGGTATGTTTCGTACATTTTGTACTTTCTGGTATATTCTGGTACGTTCTTGTACATTTTGTACATGCTGGTATATTCTGGTACATTTTGGTACATTCTGGTACATTCTGGTATATCCTGGTACATTCTTGTACATTTTATACAAGCTGGTATATTCTGGTACATTCTGGTACATTCTTGTACATTCTGGTACATTCTTGTCACTCTGGTACATTGTAGTACATCTTGTACATGCTGGTATATCCTGGTACATTCTTGTACATTTTATACAAGCTGGTATATTCTGTTACATTCTGGTACATTCTTGTACATTCTGGTATATCCTGGTACATTCTTGTACATTTTATACAAGCTGGTATATTCTGGTACATTCTGGTACATTCTGCTACATTCTTGTACATTCTGCTACATTCTGGTACATTCTTGTACATTCTTGTACATTCTGGTATATTCTTGTACATTCTGGTATATTCTTGTACATTCTTGTACATTCTGGTACATTCCTGTATATTCTGGTACATTCTTGTACATTTCGTACATTTCGGACATTTTATATATTCTGTCATATTCTTGTACATTTTGTACATCCTGGTATGTTTGATCTCCGAGTAGTCTTTTGTCAAAGGGTGTTTAAACAATTTCGAGGGATTCAGTGCGTTCTAATGTGTTCAGTGCGTTCACTGCCGCGGGGAGTTCGTGAGATGCATGTTGCCGCGTGATAATTAGCAATCACTTGTATAATAATATAATTATGCGTCCCGCGTTTAGTCATTGTTCCCCGCAGTTGTTTCACAACTTGCATCCCGTTGTAAATCGAACTGTTTAAAAATCGGCTCTGTTACTTTGAGATCGTTCACAAGGAGTGTTGAACGTGTATGTCAAATTAGCAAATCGTAATGCTCGTATCGTTTATATGAAAATTATCATCGACAGAACGAAATGAGGTATTAATACAGATTGCCGCGAACTTCTAAATTGATGAATTGATTACAAATCCTTCTTGAATGTTATTCCAAAATATGAACTACATTTTTTAAATGCTTGAAATGCTTTTAATACATTCGCTTCAATGTTCATATATATTCTTGAAAAAGTTCAACCAATTTCGTGATTTGCGGCTAGTGGGAAATGTACTTTTCGAATTAACTGTTTTTATTTACACACCTTTTTTTACGGCTAAACCATTGTTATGACTAAAATACTTTATACAGAAGTTTCGAGGTCGAAACAATATATTCGGATCTCGGTGTTGACCATTGGAAGCTTTCAGTCCATTTCATTATTTGCAGTTGGCGGAAACTATATTTTCCAAATAAATTGCTATTTGTTCCTACGGTTTGTTATTTAATAGTTGAAGTACAATATTTCTCAGATGTACGTATGGACTGTAATAGCGTGGGAGGGACATTCCCGTTGCGATTTATGTGACGTTATGCGGTCACAGGTTGATAATGCAATCCGTGTTCTTCAAATATTAACGACCCGAACTGACCGAGCCTCTGGATGCTTGTTGGGCTCGATCATTATTATTGCATCTGCAGTATGCGCTTTTCGGTATTGCGGCAGCTGCATAATGACCGATTAACTATGGCTGTGCCCATGTAAGGTCCTTTATGGGGGTCATCATCGTTGACCGCGGCTTCACGGTGCCATTTAGATGACATGTCAAAAGGGAAAATCCGTTTTTCCTCTTTGTGAACCATTTTTTGGTTTGGTGATTTTCTTCTCGTTGTGATTTTTACTGCAAAATGCATTTTCCAATGTTCACAGGCAAGTCCACTTTATTAAATTGATTTTGATGTGTATATTAAACTCTCTTTTTCCTTTTTTTTGAACTGTTTGTTGGTGTAACAGTTCTCTATATCTTGATTGACAATTGTTAAAAACTACAATTAATGTTATTGGCGCACTGGTTCGATCAATTGGAAACAATAAGCAAATTTGCAAAATAAGACATGAAATTTAATTCAACCAGTGCGCCAATAACATTAATTGTTATTTTTTGGTGTGATGAACATTTCTTCTTTTTCTGATTTTTATTGCAAATTGCATTCTCCAATGTTCACAGGCAAGTTCCACTTTATTAAATTGATTTTTATGTGTATATTAAACTCCCTTTTTCCTATTTTTGAACTGTTTTTTGGTGTGATGAACATTTCTTCTTTTACTGATTTTTATTGCAAATCGCATTCTTCAATGTTCACAGGCAAGTTTCACTTTATTAAATTGATATGGATGCCTATATTATAAAATATACATTAATATAACGTTTGTTTTAAAACATAAAGATTACCGATTTTATTAAAAAATGTTCTACGGTATTGCAGTGCCTTCACTTTGGAAGATTGTCACTGTTTCACATTTTAACCAGAAAATAAAATATATCTCTGATATCTGTTAAAGGATAACAGGAGCCTGTCGCGTTCCCGTCGATTTTTATTCCGATAGAAATTTACTTGTCGCAACGTTTTTAATTGGAAAGGCTAAAGAAATTACAGAAGTCGCGGTAAACGTGTTTGTCGACTAGATTGCGTTTCAGATAACGAATAAAAAACAAGAGAAACACGTCAATTCGTTTGTTGAACAACCGATGGAAGTGCGTTTCAAACTTTTTACCGTCGACGCTGATAGATACAGAGCAAGAATGGACAAAACATGGTGAAATGAACATATTCTTTGGAAACGGCGAATGCGTTTGCCATGGTAACTATAATACAGAGTTTCCGATGACCGAACAATGCTTGGATACCGGCAATTGATGTCGCGCCTGTATTATGTTGCGTTCGTTGTATTTACTCCGCATGTTTAACGAATCATCATATTTACTTAATCCTATATTTAATACGATTATATTTGCTACAATAATTAATTCGTTAACTGGATAACATTTCGAACATCGATGTTCCTATCGATGCATTATCGAATTCGAGCTGGCGGGATTCGTTGTCGTTTTATTTTTGAATAACGTTAAATGCAAATCATCGAGCAATTTCATATTAACCATCGCAAGTCGAGTTCTCTACCATTATTCAAAATATTGTTGAGATTATTAAATATATTGGTATCCAATCAATTACTAAACATTTAAGTATTGTACGCGGTGTTATATCAATTTTATATCTAGAAAATGTAAGAAAACGTAAGAAATGATCTAGAGAGGAATTATTTTAGAATTAATCCTCTGACATCAATGCCTGGGTCTACCTAGACCCAGAATATATCAAATCAACTCAATTGATTTCACCATTGAATTATCAAATTTTCGGAGACTAAATGAAACGAGTTCCGTTGGGAAAATAGAAAAAACTAACAAACCTTGAAGAAATACTTTCGAAAATAAATAGCTAATACTTTTTAGACGAAGCTTCGAACGATTTGAAACATCGTCGAGCATAATTCAGGTTTAACAAATAAAAGAAGTAGAACAAAGAATCCGACGGCCGTCGTCGATAAAGGAATTAGATTGTTTTTTGGCGCGAAGTGTTTTTCGCGAGAGCAATCTATGGAAATGCGAAATTCCCGTCGTCGGCGGCATGCCGCTCATTAAAAATGATTTATAAACTGACGCGACGGTTACAAAGTGTTCGCGACCGAACTGGGCATAATGGAGGCCGGTTGGATCGAAGCTCGGATTATTTTCGTGACTCGAATGCGCTAAACGGTGCACGCGTACTACACGGCCGTACACGTGCCATTTTCGCGAATAATGTCGCTTGGCCCGGCAATGAACACGTTGATCGTTAAGCAACAATGGCCGGTCGCGTGAATAGACCCCGAAGTTGATTCGTGACCGATTGTCCACGCGAACGCGAACACCACGGCCTCCACCCACGCAGTCGCCATTTTCTTTCCCTCCCCCGCACCGTTCCCTCCGCCTCTCGTGGCCGTTTTGCTCGGTTCATAAGGGGACGGCTAATGAATTATTTTTCCCACGATGCAACGGCAGCTAATTCCGATGCGATCGAAGCAACGTGCACAGCAAGGACACGCTAAGTTATTTTCGGTCGGAGATACGAACGAGAATACGAGCGACGCTGAATAATTTCGTCCCGTCCAATTACATCCATGTCGATTTCTGACGGTCGAGGTCTCTAGAGCAACCGTCTACACGGTGTCCGATTTCCATCCTCGACGTTGTGGACCACGTTGCCCGATCAACTCGATTATTAACCCTTAGCACTCGAGTAGCGCCTCCGAGGCGCCACTAAAAATTGCTGTACTATTATTTAAATAATTGTTTACGCTATCAGATATGTCGGTATCTAACCAATTACTACACATTTAAGTATTGTATGAGGTATTATATCAATTTGATATTTATCAGATTTAAAAAATCATAGAGAATGGAAATATTGTAGGTCAGAAGAAACGTTTAATTTTCCAGTTAAAATAGCTCCGAGTGCAAAGGGTTAATATAATGAAACTTCACTCTGCGTATAGGGGTGTAAAGGTACCCCAGACTAATAAAAGTTGGCGAGTGGAAGATTTCCAAGGTTTCACGCAATGTCAAAAAATTTCACAAGAATTGAAATTATCTGTATTTTGTTCTTTATACCTACAAGGTCAGAAGAAACGTTGGTAAATATTTACAACAGGACATGTTATAGATTTCGACATTTTGAACAACTTTTTCCTTTTCCAATATAGGGGGGACGCTTTTAGTTTTCGAGATATTTCAATTTTTGTCTGTATTGAATTTTTCGTATTTCTACACGCTCCACGGCAACGTAAGCCTGTCCCGGTGCGGCGTTTGTTTACGTTTTGACGCTGTAGAGATGAGGGAGAAACCAGGGGGGCGGAAGGAACCGTCCTAACACCACACACATCCACCCACTCAGTGCTTAATACACACCCAGTGTTTTTAAATTATACTCTAGATTTTTACGTATTTTGATGTGCTGATTATGAATATAATAGTGAAAATTGGATTAGGTTAGGAACGTCCGGGTGGCCCCCTTAGGGGGTCACACATTGCTGCTGCTCCGAGCAGCGCACGAAGGCTCCGGGAGCTGTGGGCGGACCGAACTGGGGTTCGGAAAGCCCAATTCGAAGGCTCCAGGGATGGGGACACCGGGCGGGTCCATCCGCCCGGGGTCTTATAGAGTAGGGTGGGGGAGTTAATAACTCCCCCCTGGGATGCATGTCAGCTAAGGGGGTGGCCAGTTGAGTTCGGTAGAGATCCTGGCCTCCCCCTTACATTAGCTTAGGTGGGAGTGCGGTTTTAGTGGGTAGAGGCTGGCCGGAGCGTCCTCTGGACAGCCCCACATAACCCTGGCCCCCCAGAGGGGCCAGTGTATGCGTAACGCATTTCCGCACTTTAAAAAAAAAAAAAAAGGTTAGGAACGTCCTTTTTATTACAATACGTAAGAATTTGTGCAAATATGTCAAATTCAAAAGGTTTTATATAATCCATACATTTCGGCAGATCTGGGTAAAAAATATTTCAACTAACAAAATACAAATATTTGCAAATACTATTTCTCACAACTGTGTTACATATGTTTCATTTGAAACTAGTACTAAATTACTGTATCGAATGAAACATATGTAACACAGTTGCGAGTAATGGTATTTGCAAATATTTGTATCTCTTAGTTGTAATAATTTTTTACCCAGGTGTACATAAGGGTTAAATGATTAATTGATTAGTTGCCAACATATATAATAATGTAGACAATATTGTGAATAATGTACCTCTAAGGGTTAACCCTTAGCACTCGATAACACTCCTCAGAGGCGCCACTAAAAATTGCTGTACTATTATTTAAATAATTGTTACACTATCAGATATGTCGGTATCTAACCAATTACTACACATTTAAGTATTGTATGAGGTATTATATCAATTTCATATTTATCAGATTTAAAAAATCATAGAGAATGGAAATATTGTATGTCAGAAGAAACGTTTAATTTTCGAGTTAAAATAGCTCCGAGTGCAAAGGGTTAAGCAAGCTGAAAAGATAATCCATAAAGCTAGAAGATCGTGGTCGGATTGTCTCGTCGCAGAATGCAACGGGACGCAACGGTTTCTTGAAAGAATCATCGCGGACATGTAGGCGGAAGATTGGAAAAGGTGGTATGCACAATTTCGCGAGGGAAACAGGTCAAGGGTGATTAAGGGACCCTCGTGTGTGCCGGGGGAATCGGGGTCAACGGGATCCACCACCCTCGGCTTGTCTGCGCGGAGAGTCTCGAAGGCACTCGCCTCTTAGTCACTTAAAACACACTTCGTCTTCGCCTCTATCTTTCTCTCCTAATATCTTGATTGCGAGTTATTGCGCGAGAACAGTATCTCCCTCTCCCCCCCCCCATCCTTCCTTACCGCCCCTTCACCTCGCTGAAAGAACTCCCATTATTCTTTTATAGCGTACGTGTGAAGCACCCCTTTATAACGCGCCACCGGCTAGACTAATTTGGCCGGAGGAGCACGGAGATACTGCGAGGACGGTAATGACTATCTTTGATTCACCCAGCGCCCCTGTTTCGGCGACATCCGCTCGTTTCTCGAGTCATCGTGCCCGTTCGAAAGACTGGGGTGCTTCCAGATGCTCCTACCGACGGACGAGACACTCCGGATCGATGGAACTGATCGTATAACTGTCCGTTAAGATTGTCCGAGTACACCTTGTCAAATCTAGCTGTGCGGCTGAACAAAATGTAGCTATGCGCAGAGGTAAACAAAGATTGCACTCGATAAGAGAAGGATGCAACGTATGTACACACCTCGTCAACAGTGTGTACTGTCCATTATTTCTTACAGCAGTAAATATACAAAATATTAGATTATGTAATTTAATAAACGAAATTAACTGAACTGAACTTTATTAACATAAGCAAACGAATTACGGAGCACAAAGAAAACACGTCTGTTAGGTTTAAATGTCACACGTCAAGTGAAGATCACGGGTTAGAAATATAGAATGATACATCAAACAAATAAACAACAGTTTCTTAAATAAACTGAAACATACCAATATTGAATCATATCGAATCGATTATAATCGAACATTAGATTAATTTTGATATATTTCAATACAAAATAACTGTTTATATGATAGTTGAATTGTACGACGAGACAAGTATATTAACTCAGACGAATTATTTTATTTTTTTTAATAATAAATGTTTAATGTTCTCGGCGCTACGGTTCAATCAGTTATTACTGAGAAAATCAAAAAACAATTTTGTTTCGATTCTAGTTTGAATCCTTCTCAAGATGTATTTGCAATGCGTCTGTAAAAATATATATTTATTGTACAATTTTCAAAATATACTATTAAACTGCTTGAAATTAATAATACAAATTGTTTGTGAATATTGTTCATAAAACTAACTTACTTATTTTTGATGTGGTTTAATACTTTAATTTAATTTATTATTAACAATAATACGATCGATATAAGAGACATATATATTTTATTTTAAGTTTGTTTCATGAAATACCTTTGTAATATAAGAATTATTGCAATTCTTCAACTCCAGATAACTCCGAGCTTTCATTGTCGGTATCGTCCTCGTCTGGTTGGATGTTTATTATAAACTCATCGACAACTGTATCTATAAATTGTTCGTTTGCACCGTAAAACATTCCATTTCTTTGGCGTGTTGGCATCGTACTTTCCATTGATCAGGTGAAAAGCTTTCGAAAAATTCATCACATAAGGTTTCTACATATTTAAAATTAAAAATTTTGTCAATAGCATACGTTTTATATCTTGGTTTGTTCAATTTTATTAAATTAAACAATTCTATTTTCAGCATTTCGTCGCTGAATATAATCCCTTTGGTTCTTAACCACTCCTTCATTAATTCTTTTTTCCAACACATAGTTGGACACTTGTCAATCTGCACGTTGTGATAAGGTGCATTATCCATCACGATAACACTATTGTCTGGCGGAATTAATTTCTCTTGCAGCCACTTTTTATAATTGGAGAAATTCATATCGTCATGATAGTCTCCTGTCTTGCTTTTCGATTGAAACTTTAAACAAGCGTTTGGAATAAATCCTTCTTCACTACCAGTCGAAATCATGCATTTTACTGCAATATCATGATTGAAAAATGGTTTCATTTTTACCTTTTATGAAGAACGTTTGTTTGTACACAGTTATCTATCTATCTATCTATATAAATAAAAATCAAATGCTGTTCGTTGATTAGCGTATCACTTGAGAACAGCTGGATCGATTTGTCTAATTAAAAAAAAATGTTCGTGATAGTCCGAATAAGGTTTGAAGGGAAAGAAACATTGTGCTTTTTTCTATGGGATTTTTGTATGAACTCGAGACCATAGACGATTCGAACGATGGAATATGCGTAATTATTTGTCTGTTTTGTTCGTTATGGTTCTGGAAAAGTTTTCAGCAAAAAGAATTCCAGAGAATTGCAAAGGAAAGTCGGAAAATTCGGAAAAATTGCAAAAATCATAATTTCAATAGCTTTTCACAAATTCACAAAACAATCACAAAAAAAATTTATTGAAATTTGGACGGGAAACGTCTGTCGGGTCAGCTAGTATAGAATAAAGATGTGCCGCGCGGTCAAGTAGTACAAGCGAGAGCTCTTGCGTTATTTGCGAATCACCCTACCTTGTGTGCAACCACTGGACTTGGAGCCGCCTGGAGAGAACACTACAAGAATGATTGTCAATTTTCTACGTATTTTAATCTCATTGGGAAATAAATACCGCACTAATGTATACATTTATGCGAATTCTCGACTTGAGAGAATGCAAATGTTTCAGAATCGAGATAATTTTGGAACGGCACACGACGCGACACACTGCACGATATTTCCAGTCAAAAATTGCATTCCCTGGTTACATCGAATTGGTACTCGACATTGTTTGAACAATAGGAAAACAAACGTTGCTATCGTGCACGATTTTTAACAAAGCGTAAACTGAAAAGTTTTGTTAGCGGGTGCGCAAGTGATTCGGCTCTTTCAACTCTTGTCGTTGAATAGTAAAAAGTTTCGAAAAATGTCTTATACGTCCTCCGGTTCGATAACGCTGTTAAAGTTATATTTTTTTTTTTAAAGGAGATACGCGGACAAAATTTATGAAACATGGACAAATTATGAATTCTTCGTAGAACGCGAGTGTTAATTACGCATCGCTGTTTCCGTGGTTACAAGATGACTACTTTGTAAAACAGTTTCTGTTTGTCTTTCTGCTTCTTGAGCCTTTTATGCTTGTTTATCTACCATTGTACACGTCTTCCACTGCAATTTCGAATTATACAATGACAATACTTTAACCTCGGTTGTATAAAACGGCTAATTAGACGCGAAAGTTTACGTGAGTTCGCACTGTCGGTGACGAATAACAAACTTATACTAAATAAACTACTCTTTCTCTCTGGACAACAATGTATTCAAGATTCGCATGTACGAGTACTGTACAGCAACTTCCTTTATGCAAAATTAAAATTGTTTGCAAGATACAGGAGCTACATAAACATTTATTTCGTTTCTAAATTTAGTGAGCTGAAAATATACAACATTATTAACCCTCAGTTCAATTTAAACCAGCATGAAACTCAGTCAGTAAATTACAGTCTTAAAATCGTTCTTTTATACATAGCAAACGCAATGCTCCTGAAGATGATCCAAATCCGGATCGAAACGTCGAGTAAAATTTAATTGTTGCAAACTTGCTTTGTTTCGTTTATCATTGATCGAATCTGTGCGCCGAGAACACATATATCAATTATATATTATTAACCCTCATCCGTCCCTCATTTCGTGAACCGAATTTGCCCCTCCGTGTCAAATTGACACACTGGTAAAATATAGTTCACATAACAAGGTAAACATTTATTTTTCGATATTTGTTTATCCAAAAACTGATGAGTAAACACTTACATCTTAGGTTTTTCGGTTATGTTTCGCATTTAACCCTCAACCGTCCCTCGTGTCAATTTTACACAGTTTTCCCGAAATAAGTTATACTGTTTTGTTATTTTTAGGTAAATTTTCCCGAAACTGTATGTGACTTTTATTTTTTTAATGCGGAACACAACCGAGAAACCTAAAACGTAAATGGTAACTCGTCAATTTGACTAAAAAAATATTGAAATTTAGTTTATTTTGTGTCACTTTGTCAATTTGACACCGAGGGGTAGATTCAGTTCGTAAAACGAGATACGGATGAGGGTTAAAAAATTAAAGGCACGAAGTTTCGGGGTTTACGTACACAAATAACAGAACGGTATAAGTTATTTCGGGAAAACTGTGTTGAATTGACAGGAGGGACGGATGAGGGTTAACGTTCTCAAGAACTTCGTTTTCGGCAAAAAAGAAGGATGACACGTATAGTATCTTTCCTATCCATCGTGGGTGTGAAAGCTGTCTCTAAGAGGTTCGATCGCTGTGATCGCGTAACGTTATAGCGAATGCTCGATCCAATCGGCTATTTTATATCCTGCTCTTTACAAGCGAGCCTCTCTCGTGTAGGTTGATACGTCTCGCGATCGAACCCTCGGTGATGACCAAAGCGATCAAGGGATTTACTCGCGAACAAAACGGGGTCGTAGGGCTAACATCTCCGGAATTATGTATCGGATCATCTTATGAATAATGTGTGCTCCCCTAGGGTGGCAGAGGCGATAGTGCAATAAAGTTTATAGCCACTAGCTTCGAAGACAGGTCACTTTTGTGCAGGCTATTCACAAATGAAAGTAGGGAGCGCTGAACGGGCTCCACACGTACAGACTACGCCGTTGAAGATCGTCTAATCTGGTTAAAAGAAAATTTTCTAGTATACTCACACACAAGAAAATGATTAATTATATGTCAGATGATTAAATCAGTTCGTGTCTGATTTGAAAATAAAATTGAATGGTTAAAAATTTTAAGGAATACCTAATCTAGTTTTAAAAAAAACCATTCTAGTATGTGTGTGCTCACAGACAAGAAAATGATCAATTGTGTCAGATGATTAAATCAGTTCGTGTCTGATTTGAAAATAAAATTGAATGGTTAAAAATTTAAAGAATACCTAATCTGGTTTAAAGAAAACCTTACTAGTATGTGTGTACTCACAAACAAGAAAATGGTGAATTATGTCAGATGATTAAATCAGTTCGTGCCTGATTTGAAAATAAAATTGAATGGTTAAAATTTTAAGGAATACCTAATCTGGTTTAAAGAAAACCTTTCTAGTATGTGTGTACTCACAAACAAGAAAATGATTAATTATATGTCAGATGATTAAATCAATTCGTGTCTGATTTGAAAATAATATTGAATGGTTAAAAATTCTAAAGAAACCTAATCTGGTTTAAAGAAAATCTTTCTAGTATGTATGTACTCACAAACAAGAAAATGATTAATTATATGTCAGATGATTAAATCAGTTCGTGGTTCAATGGTTCGTTCAATGGTTAAAATTTTAAGAAATACCTAATCTGGTTTAAAAAAACCTTTCTAGTATGTGTGTACTGACAAACAAGAAAATGATCAATTATATGTCAGATGATTAAATCAGTTCGTGTCTGATTTGAAAATAAAATTGAACGGTTAAAAGTTTTAAAGAATACAGCTTTAGTAATCAATTACATAGTCATTCTTTTGTACAATTAGAAAAGAATCGTAATTAGATAATTTTGTTTTTACACTCCGCCGTGCAATACAGTTTGCGATCATTTGATTAGCATCCACAACTAATGCTCAACATTTAAGAATCAAAAAGCCAGGTAACTTTTTCGATCCGAGTTATTCAGTTGATCCGATGAGTTCTTATTCGAGACTTCGAATACAATTCCATGGAGCATACGCGATCACAGAAGTATTGTTTAAAAAAAGAAACTCAGTCGAGGGTGAAACGATTTCCGGAAAATTGTCGCTCGCGTATTTCAGAGGAAAATGGAGAGTATCTTACGGCTTAGCCTGTTTCACGAGGCGCCATTATACGTGTCGCAGCTTGTAAAATACAGGATTACATAAACATTATTGCACGTACCACTACTGGGACGTGAATTGTGATAAAACAAATTGTTATAAACATCTTCTGTGAAAACCAGAAGCCCATTTGTCGCTTACATCTCCAACCAGTTAAAATCAACTAGTTGAAACCCTGAGGGGGCCGAATATAATATACTAATTCATTCTTGTTATGTTGCTTTTTTAAAAAACTGTGGTACCCAAGGTGGTTCGGAACCCACCTTAATAAAAAGTAGGTCCCGCTAAAATAGGCGATAGGGAGAGCTGGTTAAAGGTGAGAGGTGTGGAACGGGATTTGAAACCCTGAGGGGACCAAATATCCAAGACATACATTCTTGTTATGTCGTCAACAACCGTAGTCCCGTTGAAAGCACCGGTTCTCATTAGATCACCGAAGTTAAACAATGCGGAACGTGAACGACACTAGGATGGGTGACCGTCTGGTAAAAAAACCGGAAAGTGACCCGCCCGGGGTGTTTTTCACGTGTTATTGGCAAAAAGGTGGTTCGGAACCCACCAGAAACAGTAGGCCCGCTGAAAAGGCAATAGTTGAGAATGGAAAGACGAGGAAGGAGATTGGTAAATGAATTTGAAACCCTGAGGGGACCAAATATCATGTTACACATACATTCTTGTTATGTTTATAAAGTATTGTGAAATGGTTCGTAAACTTACTGTTAACTCGTTAATGCCGGTTCAAGGAAGCGGTTCGCAGCATCGCAAACGACGCGTGATCGAGCGAACTCGGGACTAATCGGTCCTGGCAACAAGAAAAAAAAAAGAGAAGGTTTCGACGAAAAGTTTCCCGTGAAAAGTCGCAGCACTCGTCCGGATTAAACGTAGGATTTCGGTCGGAGCGATCCACCGAAACTCGGAATTCCTGATAGCGGATAAATAGCACCGGCATTGTCCAATTTGCTCGTGACGTTAGCTTCTCGTTAGCCACGGCGAATTTCGATCGATCACCGGCGAATTTCGCAGCGGCCGCGCCGCGTTCAAGTGGACGCATCACGGATGCATCGTCGGATAAAAAATTGTACATGCATGCGATCGAGTAACAACAAAGCGATTGTACAATTACTGGCGAGTCAGTTCAGACTGGTCGTTATTAGACTGTGGGGAAATCACGTTTCTAGATTAATTGATCGAAATAGTTTCGTGCAATTCGTTCATGGTTCTGGCAAATACACGGTAGAACGGGCGGTGAACTTGAAAAATCGAATTTTCTACCAGTCATGAATCCGTCCGAGTACCTCTATTCATCGAATTCGATGTCTGACGATTTTTCGAGCTTCCCATTGCTGTTCTAAACAATACAAAGTGCTTCACAACATTCGAAATGTATTATTTTAATCTCTTGTACATTTCTATTTGATTTGTCGAATCTGATCCATTTTATTTGCAGTTTGATATGAACACAGGTTGAACAATAAGAAGATTTCACGTTCCTGATTGAATCGATGGACATCGAGAATTCAGTCACTAAATAAATGAAGTATGACGTACTTTACACGTACGAGAGGGTTGAAGTTATCGTGCTAGTTTCAACCTTCATCCAAGCCTGAAAATTTATAATTTTGACCTGGTTCTACGAAAACATCTACAAATTTGTATCTCGTAAACTGTCCATCGTGTAGAGTAGAACATTTTTGGTTTAGACTTGCGAAAGTTGAAACAGGAACCCATAAAAGACCGAAGATAGGTTAACATATCGGGTCAGGAGTCGAGCTGGGGCGCTAAAAAGTAGGATTGATTTTCACAGGTTGAAAGCGTTGCACCCCCGGATGGGGAAACCGGTGTATGTACCTATAGTTTTTTATTTGTTCGTTTTAAATTCAACCACGCAGCTGGGCAACTTGCCGGTTTAATAAAGAATAACGCATGAGGGAGTTAACGGGGTTAGAATCGGGCGAACGTCACGCGGAAACCTCTTTCCTTCGAGATTAAAAATTTCCGTAGTTTGACGCTACTGGTCGGCCAGCACTATCTCTCTCTTTCTCTCTCTCTCTCTCTCTCTCTCTCTCTCTCTCTCCTTTCTGCTTTTGTCGCATTTTCCCTCGCCCCTACAATATTAAGAGCTTTCATGGCGACGGTCCATGCAGATAGAAAAATCTCGCTCTCTTTCCCTCGCTTGTTTCCTCCAGCTTCGGTCACCAATCTGGCTGTCTAAAATTCAAAATGTCTGAATTTAATTCGTCAACTGATTATTCAGATTTGGCTCTTTGACTCCGAATGTTTTAAAACATTATTGTCGATAAACGATTCTAAGGGGAAGCTTCTCCTTTTTCATTTGTTTCTTTGTTTCCTTCAAAGAAGCACCAACTTGTTATTGTGCAATCTTGTAGTTCGACTCTTTCAAAATGTTTGATTTTAATTCGTCAGCTGATTTTTCAGATTTGATTCTTTAACTCCGAATGTTTTAAAACATTATTGTCGATAAACATTTCTAAGAGGAAGCTTGTCCTTTTTTATTTGTTTCTTTCGTTTCCTTTAAAGAAGTACCAACATGTTATGGTCCAATCTTGTATTTCAACTCTTTCAAAATGTCTGAGTTTATTTCATCAGCTGATTTTTCAGATTTGGCTCTTTGACTTCGAATTTTCTAAAACACTATTGTTGATAACCGATTTTTAACCCTTCGCTGCGTAGTGTATCATATCTGATACAGTTAACAAATCTGGTATAATAGAAAATCAAGAATGTGTTTTCTTACTGTTCTAAATTATGTTTATTTTTCTGAAAATGTTGTTTTATATTTTTTTAAATATTTTTCCCTTAAATAAAACACGAAAACTGACCTTTCAATTTTTTCATCTCAATTTAAAAAATCATGAAATGAAGGGTTAAGGGGGAGCTTCTCCTTTTTCATTTGTTTCTTTCATTTCCTTTGTAAGAAGCACCAACTTGTTATGGTGCAATCTTGTATTTCGACTCTTTCAAAATGTCTGATTTTAATTCGTCAGCTGATTTTTCATATTCGACTCTTTAACTCCGAATGTTTTAAAACATTACTGTCAATAAACGTTTCTAAGAGGAAGCTTCTCCTTTTCCACTTGTTTCCTTCGTTTCCTTTAAAGAAGCACCAACTTGTTATGGTCCAATCTTGTATTTCGACTCTTTCAAAATGTCCCTGTGAAGTAATGTCAATTTTTCGCTTCCAATTGCAGATTTTCGAGCATAACAGGCAGCTTGCATGGACCTTCGGTGGACGGTCTTCATGCAAGGGCCGCAGACACCTAGTCAAGCCGGAGAGGGTGAGTTTAATATCAACATGACAATTAATAATTGACAGAATTACACGGCGAATGAACGGAGTGTATTTAATTAAATACAGTGGAAACGTGTAATTAACTAATTACCGGGATATTATATATTATATAACTTGCATATAATCTAGAACAGGTACATCACCAATGTAATTACCGGGATATTAAACCATGACATGACAAACATATAGTGTACACATTATGACCAAGACTAGGAAACCAACACTCGGCAATGAATTGACGATAAAAGACTCTCGGTTACACGTAACCACTTTACAGCGATCATAAATTTATTTAACAGTTTTACACTGATAAATATCAATTCTTTATACTCGGAGATTAACCCTCAGGCAGTTTAGCAATAATCAACGATGTCGTTTCTGTGGTCGAGACAGCACAGTGTGTCAGAAGCAAGGAAGTAAACCGAGCATTCTTCTTTTGTTTGAGGAGAGCCAGTCGCGAACTGGCGGGGGATTGGGTTTCAGTTTGCTAGCTCGTTTCGCACAGGTACGTACTAAGACGATCGATTGGAATCCCCCAGTGACGTAGCAATCTTCTCGACGGTGCTTTCGCGGGCTAACGGTTTCGTTCGGGGCGGTAATTGTATGGAATCGCGGGAGAAATTACGAAGAATCTGTATTCCACGCGAGGCGTATCTAATGCTTCGAATCGTTCTGCAAGAACATAGTCAACCATCTTTTCGTACGAAATTCTACTCTTTTTCCTACCTTCAAAACTATCACTCTTCATCCTCCTTAATTTTCATTGTGGAGAAAAATCCGCAGTGTAATTATTCAGCTGCGGATATCTATGCGGAATAAAAATGTTTCGCATTCGTTGCGGGAAGCAGGAATAACATAAAAATTGATTTCATCCCTTAATGATTTTTGTTGCAACACTGTTGAATGTTTAATATCTCTTAGTGTTTTAAATTTCGTCTAACCAATTTCTTCATAAACGCATAAAGATCTGAAATCTAGTAATTATAATGTATGCTCAATGATTTACGAGAAACACAAAAACAAACGTTTCTCGCGAGTATGGTATAATCTAGTTCCAAATGATCTGTCAAAGATCCCCTGAGGAAGTTATTTCGAGGGAATGTGTTCTCGCAAAATCAGCATTGCATTCCTGCTGACAAAATTTGTCCAGTTATGGAACAAAATTTTCAAATAAATATGCTGTATTCTGTGAACATTCATCAACATTTTTTTTCGTTCAAAATTCTACTCTTTTCCGTAATTTCAAAACTATCATTCTTCATCCTCCTTAGTTTGCATTGTGCAGAAAAATCCGCAGTGTAATTATTCGTCTGCGGATCTCTATGCAAAATAAAAATGTTTCGCATTGATTATGGGAAGCAGGAAAAACATAAAAATTGATTTCATCCCTTAACGAATATGTTACAACACTCTTGAATGTTTAATATCTTTTACTGTTTTAAATTTCGTTCAACCAATTTCTTCATAAACGCATAAAGATCTGAAGTCCAGTAATTATAACGTACCCAATGATTTACGAGAAATGAAAAACAGACGATTCTCGCGAGTCTGGTATAATCTAGTTCCAAATGATCTGTCAAAGATCCCCTGAGGAAGTTATTTCGAGGGAATGTGTTCTCGCAAAATCAGCATTGCATTCCTGCTGACAAAATTTGTCCAGTTATGGAACAAAATTTTCAAATAAATATGCTGTATTCTGTGAACATTCATCAACATTTTTTTTTCGTTCAAAATTCTACTCTTTTCCGTAATTTCAAAACTATCATTCTTCATCCTCCTTAGTTTGCATTGTGCAGAAAAATCCGCAGTGTAATTATTCGTCTGCGGATCTCT
The DNA here is from genome assembly GCA_916610235.2 of Lasioglossum morio. Lineage (NCBI taxonomy): Eukaryota > Metazoa > Arthropoda > Insecta > Hymenoptera > Halictidae > Lasioglossum > Lasioglossum morio. The sequence goes on from OU744323.1 coordinate 5,564,961, forward strand.
ATGCAAAATAAAAATGTTTCGCATTGATTATGGGAAGCAGGAATAACATAAAAATTGATTTCATCCCTTAACGAATTTGTTAAAACATTCTTGAACGTTTAAAATCTTTTACTGTTTTAAATTTTGTCCAACCAATTTCTTCATAAATGTATAAAGATCTGAAGTCTAGTAATTATAATGTACCCAATGATTTACGAGAAATGAAAAACAGACATTTCTCGCGAGTCCGGTATAATCTAGTTCCGAATGATCAGCTATTGAACAAAAATTTCAAATAAATATGCTGTAACCTGTGAACATTCATCAACATTTTTTTTCGTTCGAAATTCTACTCTTTTCCCCACCTTCAAAACTATCACTCTTCGTCCTCTTAGTTTGCATTGAGCAGAAAAACCCGCAGTGTAGTTATTCGACTGCGGATCTCTATGCAAAATAAAAATGTTTCGCATTCGTTGTGGGAAGCAGGAATAACATAAAAATTGATTTCATCCCTTAACGAATATGTTACAACATTCTTGAACGTTTAAAATCTTTTACTGTTTTAAATTTCATCCAACCAATTTCTTCATAAACACATAAAGATCTGAAATCTAGTAATTATAATGTACCGAATAATTTACGAGAAATGAAAAACTGACGTTTCTCGCGAGTCCGGTATAATCTAATTCCGGATGATCAGCTATTGAAAAAAAATTTCAAATAAATATGCTGTATTCTGTGAACATTCATCAAGAATTTTTTTTTTGTTCGAAATTCTACTCTTTTCCCTAATTTCAAAACTATCATTCTTCATCCTCCTTAATTTTCATTGTGTAGAAAAATCCACAGTGTAATTATTCAACTGCGAATCTCTATGCAAAATAAAAATGTTTCGCATTCATTGTGGGAAGCAGCAATAACATAAAAATTAATTTCATCCCTTAATGATTTTTGTTGCAACACTCTTGAATGTTTAATATCTTTTACTGTTTTAAATTTCATCCAACCAATTTCTTCATAAACTCATAAAGATCTGAAGTCTAGCAATTAAGTATAATGTACCGAATGATTTACGAGAAATGAAAAACAGACGTTTCTCGCGCGTCCGGTATAATCTAGTTCTCCGAGGAGCACCTGGTACGTATTTTGAAAACTGCTGGTTCGCGAGGTGTTGCGGAGTGTCCGAAAATGAATGGTTACGAGTGCAAATGCAGACGCAAACGCTATAATAGCCGGGCCGCACGAGCGGCTGCCTATTTGCCGAGAACTAAGCAATTGAAATTGGGTCATTACTTCCGACGATGGCCAGTAGATGTTTGGCAATGCCAGCCGACGAATTTTCGTTCTTGGAAACGTGACATTTAGATCGTGGCTCGGGTCCAGGCCAATCACGCCTCGCCGAGGAATTAGCAGGTTTCAAGAACAACCGCGGCCCAGCCCCTATTCTCACTGTCTTCCTCGTCGCCCTTCTTCCGTCTCTCTTTTTGTTTTCCGTTTCCTGCAATCCAAGATGAATTCCCAAAAGACGGGCGAAACGAACGAGGCCAACCAGAGCCGACTTTCCGCGAAATATTCATTGGCAGCGAAGCTTCGGCCAATTGGGACGGATCGACTCGTGATAATGACCCTCGCGAATCGTCTTGCTTTCGTTTTCCCTTCTCCTTTTCCTCTTTCTCCTCGCCTCGACCCCGCTCGATATCCTCCATTTTCCGATATACGCAAGCTTCTTGCTTCTTTTCTTTCAGTTTCATGGAGGAATTTATTTTTTTTCCCAGCAGAAAATAGCGACCTCTTTTGCATCATTCTAAAATAGAAGACGCTAACTCGCTCGAATTCTTGTACAGGTTTTCATTCTACTTTTCCCAAAAGCACTTTTCCTCGATCCTTTCGTTTCAGTTCTTTCAATTCTTCCACTTGCATCTCGAAACGTCTGCTCTCTTGACGAACAATAGCGGTCCCTTTTGCATTTTTGTAGAATAGATGGCACTAACTTATTCGAACCGTTACGGTGGACATTTCTCTTGCATCATTCCGGAATTGGAAGAACGAAGTTAGTTTACTCGGAACCTTCTGCAGACGTTGGATCGCGGAAACCCTATCAGTTCGGAAAAACTCGGAAACGAGAATTCCGCGTGTAAAACAACGAGCTGAGCGAGATCGTTTTCATGTTTTGCGAAATTAATTGAAATCGACGTTATATGTACATCGCTATGATTCAGCATTCCCCCCTGTCTCTATATAATTACATTTTGTCGATTGTGCAACATCTACAGATTTCATTATTATTGAATGCAGCAAATTATTGCCAAACAGAATTGTTAATACCGTTTTATATATTGAACGTGTAGCAAAGTATGCAAGCTTGCAGTGGCCTGCAAAGCAAAAACGATACTCGAAGTTTAATTAAAGGTGGGATTTGTTATTTACTTAGTAGTTTTTCAGGTCATTTAAATCATCGATGTCTTTGGTTATAAATTTCTTTGTATTTCAAGAAATATTCATAATATGAAGAATAAATGTTGAGTAGAAATGAATAAATTTTTTTAGTAGTTACTCGTACGTTTTCACTCCTAAAAACTGATTTTCCTCAGTTTGCTAGTTCAGCTATTATAATTTAACCTTTTGCACTCGGAGCTATTTCAACTCGAAAATTAAACATTTCTTCTGACCTACAATATTTCCATTCTCTATGATTTTTTAAATTTGATAAATATCAAATTGATATAATACATCATTCAATATTTAAGTGTGTAGTAATTGGTTAGATACCGACATATCTGATAGTGTAAACAATTATTTAAATAATAGTACAGTAATTTTTAGTGCTAAGGGTTAATCGAAAAATGTTGACGCTACATTTTACACGTCTGTAAAACTGATGATGTGTCGCGTAGACACATTATTGTATTAAAGTTGGCATTATGATTGGAATAAAGATTTAAATAGATTAGAGATAGGGAATGCGCCCGTCGATTGGATAACGCGGCAAGTTCAATTAGAAGAAAGACATAGAATGATCGTTGTTATTAAAATAAAGTAGTTGCGTTGTCAATATTCTCGTGATGTGGAAAGAAGTTATATGTTATTATTGTTTGGTTAAAATGTTCATACAATAAATATATATATATATATATATATATATATATATATATTATATACATTAAATGCTGTATATTTATTAAACGTTTAAGGATGTTCTGGAGGTACAATGGGAGACAAAAGTTACAATTTTTGTAACAGTTTATAATTTTTTGCTCTGTAACTGTTTAGTGAATCGTAATAAATTTTGAACATAATTAATTACATAATTTTTACTATGTATAAAAAAACTGGAGTTTCTAGTTGCGTTTTTTCAAGGTTTAAATAGGGTTTGAAGTGGAAATTAATGAATTCTCCATAAGAACACGTGTTAAAATGTGCAAACTTTAAGTTGCTATAAATATTAAACGGTGTAGTGAATCGAACCCGAACTTTGGTAATTGCATTGATTTACTAAGAATTATATCTTGTCAAATTTTCAAACATTCTATTGCGTTTTTATATACCTCCAGAACATCCTTAACAACGTAGAGCTGAGTATCACAACAAAAACCAACAATTTTTAAGATCTCGATGAAGACAGTACGTTATTTCTTTTTTATCAGTTAGCTTGAGGCGGACTGCAGCCGCGAGAAATTCGTCGAGCGAGCGAACTTGAGGAATGATTATAACAGTAATTACGACGCGCAATCGCCGGGTTTTACAATCATGTAATATCGCGTTACAAAGGAGCAATTACGAAGGAGATTGTTATCGAGTCCTCTACTGCAAAGATTTTACGCGGAAATCGTTCTGCGGAGAATCTGTTCGCCGCGCCGCCGCTGCAATTTCATTGGTGGATAGTTTCCGGCTGGATCGATAAGTTTTAATTTCCTGATGGTAAAATACTGTCATCCTTTATCTTAGAAAGCTTTCCTTCCGATTGAAACTAATCGAGATGCTTCTGGTTTAATCTAAACACCGACAGCCGTACTTGTCGCTCTCAGAAGCTGCAGTTTTAATATTCGAAATAGAAACAATATAGAGGTTGTTCAATATTGTAATTAATCGAGAAACGTTAGATGGAAATCGTGGAGGAGGATCAATCTCAAGTTTACGCAGCACTAAGACTTCATCTTGTGATTTTCGTTCTACGTTACTTATTACACCGTTGATTTGTAGGCAAAATAAAAATTGCCCAAGTCTGTTGCAAGCAACTGGAGTTAAATAAAAATATATTTTCTCTTTTAACCCTTAGCGGTCGAGTGGTGCTGTACTATTATTTAAATAATTGTTTACACTATGAGATATGTCAGTATCCAACCAATATATATAATACCAAGGTATTATATCTTATTTATTATTTCCATCTATTACGTTTCTTGAATGCTCGTGAAAGGGTGTGTCAGTTTTCGAAGTCTTATTTGTTTATTTATGGTTCATTTTTAATGTGGTCATATTAGCAGCTAGATCATTAGCGACCACATGGTTTATTATCGAATGTATCTTACATGTAACTCGTGGAGAGGGTTAGGCTAATGATTACAATGTGATGGGGAACCGCAAAGACAAATTTATAACAGTTTATATATATATCGATATTTAAATAATTGTTTACACTATCAGATATGTCGGTATCTAACCAATTACTACACATTTAAGTATTGTATGAGGTATAATATCAATTTGATATTTATCAAATTTAAAAAATCATAGAGAATGGAAATATTGTAGTATTGTACTATTATTTAAATAATTGTTTACACTATCAGATATGTCAGTATCTAACCAATTACTACACATTTAAGTATTGTATGAGGTATTATATCAATTTGATATTTATCAAATTTAAAAAATCATAGAGAATGGAAATATTGTAGGTCAGAAGAAACGTTTAATTTTCCAGTTAAAATAGCTCCGACCGCAAAGGGTTAATGACCTAAAAAGCTGAAAGTAATGTAACAATGTCCTCAAATCCTTCTAGTGGCTTTTCAGTTTTGTATCTGACGTATTAAACGCGTGAAAAATAATTTTAGTTAGTTTTCGTTATTGGTTTCACGTTTATCCGGAAGATAAGACCGTAGAAATCAACATCGCACCGGTGTCCGAATATTTTCTCGAACGTTTCAGAAAATGCAGCGACGAGAGACATATCGGTTTGCTCGTATGAGATTTTTCTATCTGGAACGCTTATTCGTTCCATTGCAATGCGGGAGAGTGGCATAAGCACAGGAGAATCTCGCAAGCAGAGTGGCCACAATAAAAAGATGTAACCAGGAAAAAGGCGACGGTGCATGAAAGCCGCAGAATCCCGGGGTCACGCCGATAGGTCACCGGCCTGTGGCGAATATCCGGCGAAATAACGCCGCAAGAAATCTCGGATTTATTTTCTGTACGGATTCTCGTTTAAACGGTTACCGGGAAGTTTTCCCTTGGAAAAGGAAGCACTCCCTCCTTTTTTTTTTCTGCTGTATAAAACTACATTTTATCCGCGATCGTACTTATTTTGAAGCACTTAGCCTCGGTAGATATTTCGGAGAAATTCACCGAAAAACTACTGGAGTTTTACTTTTTTAAACGATCCTTGCTTTTTCTGTCGAGTTTTATTCGACTCGAGAAAGGAGAATTTCAAAGAAATATTCGTGACACTTTTAGTACTCGAATCATGGTGACTCTGAGGCGCCACTAAAAATCGCTAAAAATTACATTATTAAATATGACGGTAATTAATCAATTACTAAATATCTATCAATTTCTTATCAATAAAATTTGAAATATCATAGGGACTGGAAATTAATATAGCTCCGAGTTCAAAGGGTTAATATTTTCTCCATAATTCTTCAGGCACTCCGGCAACAGAATTTTGACGAAGATAGAAAATATAATAAAGTTGAGAATCGTTCTCAGATCGAGTTTAGAACTAGAAAGAAAGAAATAAAGCACAAGGAAAGAACGTAAGGCGCGAGGAACATTTATTTTTGAGTTCGATGGTTATATCTGCGCGTAAAAACCGCAGGGGCGTAACTTATTAACACAAAACTTCAAGAGAAGTGCTTTATGTAACGTAATAAACGGTTCTCTCCTCTTCCTCGAGCACGTAAAGAGAACCGGCCCGGGCAGACTCAAGATTTTCGGCGAGAACAAGGAATTCCAGCTAGAGGCAGGCAACTTTGCATTCCTTAACGTTGCAAACTTCGTGCATTTCTCCAGCGATGCCGAGATTTCGCTTCTGGAAATTCTTGCACTTAATATCTTGCTTTAAATAACTGTTGCGAACTGCTGGTTGTGGCATGAGGTGTCGTTAATGGACGTGCGAACGTCTAAAAATTGTTCAACAATTAGAGAAGATGTTCTTAACACTGCAGAATCCGTCGAAAATGGCGGCCTTTAATATTTTTAATCCACGATTATTGTGAAAACCTTATTTAGGTGTGCACTAGGGTGGTCCTTAGTTATACTTGGTGAAAATTTTTTTGCGAAATTTTTTCACGCCTCCCCCTACAATTGTGCCATTTGGTAAGAAAATAATTCCTGCAAAAGATAAAGTTGATCGGATAAGGGGAAGGCGTGCCTCATTGACAAAACATGAGAAATTTTATAGGAAAAAAATATAAAAAATTTTTTTTTTTAGAAGTTTTCAGTAGTGCTGCAGGGGCCTCTAACCGTCTGCAGAATTCATGGGGGATTGTGATAGAATTTTTACACTGTTAACCCGAAACACGAGATTTTAGCGAAAACCGACTTGTTAGCGGTAAGGTGGCGGACAGCAATTAGACAGGCTAAGTAATGTGAAATAATCTTAATTCGTACAAAGTACAAGTGTACTTGAATACACGTAAGAAATTATGATATTTTTCGAGGTATAAAATATTTAACTTGAATTTTCGATGAGGCACGACTTCCCGACGTTCGATAGCTTTAAAACTTTGGATACATCATTTTTTCATGAAAAGGAACAATATTGGGGGGAGGCGTGTCCAAAATTTCATGGTCGAAAAATAAGGACCACCCTAGTGTGCACGCGTCATCGAAAAATGGCTAAAAACTCGGATAAATATTTTCCGTATTTTTGTAAAATCATGTAAAATACTAAAAAAATCTTGCCAACAACCGTAGTCCCGTTGAAAGCACCGGTTCTCGTTAGATTTTTTTGTTTAAGGGCGGTGGTGGAATGCTCTTACGCACACCCTCCCCTAAGATGTTGTTTGGGGAGGGTAGTGTGGGGCTCGGCTCCCCCCTCTGATGGTATTGGGGGGATCGTCATTACCTTAACGTAGTCTAGCGCCTACACCCACTAAACACCCACCGCCCAGGACCAAGGACCTTTATCTCATCCCGTCCTGACAGATTTTGCGTTACAGATGTCCCGCTATTCGCATTCATCTGTAGGCAGTATCTGTCCCTTGTCCACACGTGTTCTTGGCTCAAACGGTTCTCGTTAGATCACCGAAGTGAAACAATGTGGAACGTGAACGGCACTAGGATGGGTGACCGTCTGGTAAAAAACCGAAAAGTGACCCGCCCGGGGTGTTTTTCACGTGTTATTGGCAAAAGGTGGTTCGGAACCCACCAGAAAAAGTAGGTCCCGCTGAAAAAGGCGATAGTGAGAATGGAAAGAGAGGGAAGAAGATTGGTAAACGAATTTGAAACCCTGGGGGGACCAAATATCATGTTACATACTAATAAAGTGTTTAGTGCTCCGTAAGCGTTAACTGCGACGCACAGGTCAGAGTTAGGTCAATTTCTGTAACTGTTCAGGCGTTCTTGTTGGTTTGTCTTTGGCGTTTCCCTCGGACAAAATCGGCCGGACGTCAAAAAGCGTAGACGCGGCAAACGGACTGACATTTTAATCGCGTCCGTTCAATTCTTCAACTTCTTCACGTGCGATGGAATCTGAAATATTGCAACGGGGCAACGATATTTTAACGATGCATCAGATTCATTCGTCGAACGAAAAAGAAGAACAAAACCGTCGTTTCGCTTTATCATTCGAGGGATGCAGCCGTTCTGTCTCTCTCTCTCTCTTTCGCGCGCGCTCGCCGCCTCTCTTCTTCTCTCCTTCATCACTTCATCCTTTATTCCAATCACAGGCAGCCGCATACGCGTCCCAGTTCTCCTCTCCGGCATTCAGGGTTTTCTTCGATTCGAGCGAAATGTTTCAGAAGCAATTTTTCACTGATGCACGAAATCACGGTTCGTTTAAAGCATCGCGGGAACGTGTAATCAGGCATCCCGGTTCGCGCCTAATTAATGCTTGTTTAAGGTCTCTGTGACGCTGGCTGTTACGCGCGCGCGCGCTCAGGATCGGAGACGAATTTTTGCCCCGCGGTACACGCTTCTAATTTCGTTCGCGAACATTTTGCGTCTCGTTTTCAAACCGTCTCGCTGTTCCACCGTGTCGAAACTCGTTCTACATTTGCCCGGCGTTTAGTTTCGACAAATAAATGTCCGCCTGCTCTTTCATTTTACGTTGCACGGCAAAAGGTATAAACATCGCCTCCAAACACTAACAAAAAACAGCGCTCGAAACATAGCGATCCGGGATCTTGAATGTTCCGAAAGTCGAACATTTTATTTAGACATATAATAAATTCGATGATATCGGCGCCAGGTTCGATCGTTTATAGAGAAAACAACAAATGTGCAATTATTAAATCATGTTTCTAACGTTTCGATCCCGATGTGGATCTTTTTCAAAGAGACCTTCATGCGTCTGAAAAATATGTAGAAAAATATAATATGATAAATATTTTTGAAAAACCGTGTAATTCCAACGGAAGAAGAAAACAGAAATAGTACACATACATGTTGTATCAAAAGTGGACAAACATTTAAACAAATATTGAGGAGTTACACGAAAAACAACTTTAGTCCACGGTGGCAGATATGTAACTGAAACACGTGCTGTTTCAAAGGCAAGAAGGTTATGGCATATATACATAGGTGATGTTCAGTGATTGGTAGATCGATATCGATCAATGGTGGTACGAAATACAGTTCTAACTGTAACACCACTGTATAAAATATAAACAAAATAACAAATTTTGTAAAATGAAACAAAAAATATCCATTTTTATCATGGTGTCTACCATGTTTTAACCCTTTGCACTCGGAGCTATTTTAACTGGAAAATTAAACGTTTCTTCTGACCTACAATATTTCCATTCTCTATGATTTTTTAAATTTGATAAATATGAAATTGATGTAATACCTCATACAATACTTAAATGTGTAGTAAATGGTTAGATACCGACATATCTGATAGTATAAACATTTATTTAAATAATAGTAAGTACAGCAATTTTTAATGGCGCCACTCGAGTGCTAAGGGTTAATAAAAACTAAACAAATCAATGTGTGTAAAAAAGGGGAAAGAAAAAACAAAATTATAATTTGTGAAGAAGATAAGTGAAAAACTACGTAATAGGCAGAATCTAAATTATATTGGAAATATCATCATAAAAAGCATTACTGGTTTTATTTAGACGCTAGAACCAATTCGGTCTTTTTCAATTGATTTATTAAAAGATGTCGTAATCACAATCTGTCACGATCGCGATAGTATTGACAGACCTGTTACGAAATAGTGAAATAAGTTCCCGAGCGATTAACAGGATTAAAGCAGAGTGTCGGGACGGTCCAGGAAATTGAAGTTTGAAATCCCTTCGCGAAGGGGAGACTCGCCCGGCAACTATTAAAGTATTAATTCACTTTTTAAGCTGATTTGGTCCTCGAACCTTTCATAATTGCAAGAAGGTGGATTTATGTGCCGTCACAAGCCACGTTTGCGTCACACGGATTACTCCCCCCCCCCACCCTTCTTGATGCCATGTTATTATCTCAAAATAATCTTGCTAGATTATACTAATTTACTCTTAATATGCCTCATGAATAATCGTACGCTCCAAGCATCTTCTCTTATTTAATTGTAGACAGTCGACAGGGATGTTCACGTGAAATATTCTTTAATCAATCAGTCGAGCAACTACAGTAGACTGTGGATCTTGATGTAGATTAAAAATGATTTGCATTAATTGTATGACAAGTTATTTTAAAAAAACCGTGTGGTTCGCGTGGTTTCGTCTTACAATCCCAGGCATTTCGGTCGCGAAGGTTCGTGGGCCACTTTGCGGCGAAGAAAGCGTTGTTTAAATATTAAAATTGAGAAATTGGATTTTCAGGGGTTTCTGGGAGGGTTCGTTGACAAAGGCAGAAACGGTGGGAACAGGGATGGTAGTAAGAACAAGGGGGTGCGACGAAAATAGGGGATCCCAAGGTTCCGGCCTCGTCCCAGTTCCCCGACAAGCAGACATTCAACCGCGAAACCGAAGTTCCGCGGCTTTATGCAAATTCGCGCGCAACTTTTAACATTTGCACTGGCTGACTTTCTTGTTAGGTGTTCCTCGGCGACGGGGCTACACCGTTTGGCGACGTGTTTAGCTAATCACACTGTCGACGGAATAAAGAAAGCTCCTGTCTTGAGGAACTAACTTCGAGGAAACGTGCTGTCGCGAAATCTGCGTTGGTCTTCTGCTGACAAAGTTTGTCCAGCTGTTGAACAAAAAATTTGAAATAAATATGCTGTACTCTGTGAACTTTTGTCTAAAAAATAAGCCTAGTTCGATTGTGGAATCATCAGGCATTCAAAACGAAATTGCGCTGTACTATTCGTTAATAGTACCTATATTTGGTTAGTTTCGAGCTGTCCATAATTATGCAAATTTTAGATTAAGACTTAAGATTAACATTCTTTTCTGTCATACTATATAAACTGCATACATTTGTATAAAAGGACTTCGGTCCATTTAAAATAAATAATAATAATAATAAAATTCACGTCACGATGATCTGTCAAAGATCCCCTTGAGGAAGTGATTTCCAGAGAACGTGCTGCACGAAATCAGCACTGATTCCCTGCTGACAAAGTTTGTCCACCTATTCAACAAAAATTTGAAATAAATATGCAGTATTCTGTGAACTTTTATTTAAAAAATAAGCCTAGTTCCATTGTAGAATCATCAAAATTAACGTCAGGATGATCTGTCAAAGATTCCCTTGAAGAAGAGATTTCGAGAGCACGTACTATCACGAAATCAGCACTGATTCCCTGCTGACAAAGTTTGTCCAGCTAATGAAAAAAAATTTGAAATAAATATGCTGTATTCTGTAAACTTTTATCTAAAAAATAAGCCTAGTTCCATTGTGGAATCGTCAAAATTAACGTCACGATGATTTGTCAAAGATCCCCTTGAGGAAGTGACTTCGAGAGAACGTACTATCACGAAATCAGCACTGATTCCCTGTTGACAAACTTTGTCCAGCTATTGAACAAAAATTTGAAATAAATATGCAGTATTCTGTGAACTTTTATTTAAAAAATAAGCCTAGTTCCATTGTAGAATCATCAAAATTAACGTTACGATGATCTGTCAAAGATTCCCTTGAGGAAGTGACTTCGAGAGAACGTACTACCACGAAATCAGCACTGATTCCCTGCTGACAAAGTTTGTCCAGCTATTGAACAAAAATTTGAAACAAATATACTATATTCTGTAAACTTTTATCTAAAAAGTAAGCCTAGTTCCATTGTAGAATCATCAAAATTAACGTCACGATGATCTGTCAAAGATTCCCTTGAGGAAGTGACTTCGAGAGAACGTACTATCACGAAATCAGCACTGATTCCCTGTTGACAAACTTTGTCCAGCTATTGAACAAAAATTTGAAATAAATATGCAGTATTCTGTGAACTTTTATTTAAAAAATAAGCCTAGTTCCATTGTAGAATCATCAAAATTAACGTTACGATGATCTGTCAAAGATTCCCTTGAGGAAGTGACTTCGAGAGAACGTACTACCACGAAATCAGCACTGATTCCCTGCTGACAAAGTTTGTCCAGCTATTGAACAAAAATTTGAAACAAATATACTATATTCTGTAAACTTTTATCTAAAAAGTAAGCCTAGTTCCATTGTAGAATCATCAAAATTAACGTCACGATGATCTGTCAAAGATTCCCTTGAGGAAGTGATTTCGAGAAAACGTACTATCACGAAATCAGCACTGATTCCCTGCTGACAAAGTTTGTCTAGCTATTGCACAAAAATTTGAAACAAATATACTATATTCTGTAAACTTTTATTTAAAAAATAAGCCTAGTTCCATTGTGGAATCGTCAAAATTAACATAACGATGGTCTGTTAAAGATCCGGTAAGATCGTCGAACAATGAATTTCATAGGTAATTTCAAAGAGCTAATTCTCGCAGAGTCTTTGAGGTTTGAATATGCCGAATTCAGATGAAAATCCAATTGCTAATGAGCGAAAGCGTTCGTCTTCAATTTCCAGCGGCTTCTATATTCCGACATAACGAGTCTTTGTCGAGGAGAGTTTCGTAGTGCGGAGCAAGGTGGAAGCTCGCGGAAAAATTGCCGAAATACAGAGACGGTTCCTTCGGTTAGGTACGCAGACTACGCGGCTGGATTCGCGCGCTGTTAACCACGCGTCGAACTTTACAACGCTTTTACACCCGCCTGAATAATGGAAGGAGCAATTTGCGCCGGCTCCAGCCAGGTGAACAGGTGAACACGCGTGCGGAACAGTCACCTGCGTCCTTATCCCTTGGATAACGAGACTTAGCTATTTACTGTATTAAATATACTCGAATTTCTCGTTTATAGACAGATATAGATATTTGATATTTCCTCGCATTGTATTATTCGTGTGTTATTACCATATTTAATAACCACCACAATGGTATTATTATTGTTATTATCACACTGTAATCTCTTTGTTGGAGTCCGTCCATTGTTACGTTCTGAATTTTATTTCTCTTTCCTCGCCGTTTTTATCATGTCACTGTTGAAATAATAGGCTGTTGTGCTTTATGGTATAAACCATTTATTTAATGAATTTCATATTTATCGTAATTAACAATATAATCAAGAAAAATCGGAAGAATTATTTGTCGAACGTTTGAATTGTGTAGCTGCTGTAACAGCATAAAACTCGTGAATAAAACATTTCAGGTCACGTAAAATGTTACGTAAAATGTTGTAAAGATACGATTTTATTTGAAAGTATCCGAAACGCAGAAATGCAAAAATATTCGAGCTGGAGACGTGACATGTTTATGATGTTGTCGCGTCGCAGCGCAGCTTCTTTTTCGAAAACGTGGCCGATGCGGCTCTAAACTTCAATTAAGAAGCAAAAATGCAGCATGTTCTATGCAGGTCGGATTTGCATCGTTCGATCGATCTTAACGCTACGTTTCCCTTTGCCGACGCAGGAAAAAATCGTCGAGCTTTTTGCACGGCGACGCGAGATATTTTTCGAACGTTTTTAGTAGGATGCGACGGGAAAAGAGAATTTCTAAAAATCGTAAAATGCATTCGACTCGTTGCGAGGACTTCGACCCTTGATGCAAATGCGAAGCTTTAGACGGGGTAAGGATTTTATGCGTGTATCTACAGAGAATATGCGAACAGGGCGAATGAAAAAAACTGAATATTTAAATCACTCTTTCGTGAATCAACTTTTATTTTTCACTCTGCTAACGAGAAAAAAACTCGCGACTTCTGAAAGAACCGCCCTTCAATTATTAATTGTAACGCGCCGGCGGGATTGGTTTGTACTCCCACATTAATTAATACCGTAATGTTAAAAAAAAGCAGTATTAATAAATTATGAAACGCACAGGCGAACAAAAGATTTCCGTGTAATTTAATGTAACTGGAAATATTTCTGTTTGATGATTAAAAATACATTTTCAATGTAAACTGAAACAGTAAATCGAGTTCTAGTTGACCGTCGATCGTTCTGGTCTGTTGGGAAAAGACTGATGGCATTTCTCCAGGAAAAAAGTCCTGGATTTTATTTATAAAATTCGTGAAAAAGTTTACCGGTGTACATTGTCGCGTGTTAAGGTCAATCTTTCCACCCACACGAATTCCTTACGCCCTTAGCACCCTATATTACATAAATACCCGGGGCGCCATGTTTAAGAAGTAACTAATCGATCGCGAATATTTTTGCATAAATAAACCGTTGTTGCGACGAAATAAAAAATTACATAGGTGTGCGTACACACGCGTGCCGTCTCCTTTGAGCTTTAGATGTGCTGAAAGATTAAAGGTGGCTGGTGTCGCGTTGTACATTTTATGCCTGTGTAGCTTTGGAACAGCATTTTTAGTAGTTTTACATGCTTCTATAAACGCGGCGTAATCTAATAACCGGGGCGTCGAGGAAATTGTAGAGGAAGTGCTGCTAAGAATATTTAATAGCCAGCTAAAGTATACCGTGAATTAATAATTAATAACCATGGAAAATCTTGTATAAATGAATCTCAGTCACTGTACTCTCTCCCTACAATTTCGTGGAGCATTCTTTAAAACATTTCTCAAAAATCTTGCTAAAATTATTTAGTAGCCAGCTAAAGTATACCGCGAATTAATAATTAATAACCATGGAAAATCTTGTATAAATGAATCTCAGTCACTGTACTCTCTCCCTACAATTTCGTGGAGCATTCTTTAAAACATTTCTCAAAAATCTTGTTAAAATTATTTAGTAGCCAGCTAAAGTATACCGTGAATTAATAATTAATAGCCATGGAAAATCATGTATAAATGAATCTCAGTCACTGTACTCTCTCCCCACAATTTCGTGGAGCATTCTTTAAAACATTTCTCAAAAATCTTGCTAAAATTATTTAGTAGCCAGCTAAAGTATACCGCGAATTAATCATTAATAACCATGGAAAATCTAGTACAGTCACTGTACTTTTTTCCTACTTTTTCCACGGAGCATTTTTTAAATCATTTCTCAAAAATGTTGCTAAGAATATTTAGTAACCAGCTAAAGTATACCGTGAATTAATAATTAATAACCATGGAAAATCTTGTATAAATGAATCTCAGTCACTGTACTCTCTCTCTCTCCACAATTTCATGGAGCATTGTTTAAAACGTTTCTCAAAAATCTTGCTAAAATTATTTAGTAGCCAGCTAAAGTATACCGCGACTTAATAATTAATAACCATGGAAAATCTAGTACAGTCACTGTACTTTTTTCCTACTTTTTCCACGGAGCATTTTATAAATCATTTCTCAAAAATGTTGCTAAGAATATTTACTAGCCAGCTAAAGTATACCGCGAATTAATAATTAATAACCATGGAAAATCATGTATAAATGAATCTCAGTCACTGTACTCTCTCCCCACAATTTCGTGGAGCATTGTTTAAAACATTTCTCAAAAATCTTGCTAAAATTATTTAATAGCCAGCTAAAGTATACCGTGAATTAATAATTAATAATCATGGAAAATCTAGTACATTCGCTGTACTTTCTTCCTACTTTCTCCACGGAGCATTTTTTGAATCATTTCTCAAAAATGTTGCTAAGAATATTTAGTAGCCAGCTAAAGTATACCTCGAATTAATAATTAATAACCATGGAAAATCTTGTATAAATGAATCTCAGTCACTGTACTCACTCCCCACAATTTCATGGAGCATTCTTTAAAACATTTTTCAAAAACAACAATCATATTTGACCTATAATTTTCGTGTAACGGATATCTGTCCAGAAAACGGGGCTCCCCAACGGACGGTGCAGCGTTGCGAATCGCCGAAAAAGCAAAAATATTTTCAGCAATGCAGCGGCACTCACTCGGGCGTTTAATTCTCGGGCTGTCGTCGTGGCCCTTTTTTCCCGTGAAATTCGTGCGGCGAAAGGATCAAGGGGTGGATTAATTAACTAGCAGGAGTTCTCCTTTGACAGGAGCCGCGCGGATGTAAAATCGGAAAGTAAACACGAAATAACCCCGGCCCGGCAGCTTGACAAGCATCAACCGTATCCTCAGCGCAGCGCTTTTAACGACGTTAATTTATGGCGCCAAGGTAATTAAAATTTCACTGTTAATCGCCTATAAATCTATCTGCTGTTTGCCTCTTTACGCGTCTTTCAATTACCGTCATTCGCGCATCGGCGTTTCTGTCTGCGAACGGTGGACTCTGCAATTGTTCTCCACTATTTCTGTTACTTGACATATTTAAAAATCTTATTATCCGAACTAATCACTTCCGGCTAACGATTTACTGTTCATCGTTCGACGTTCAAATTTGATTGTTTGTTCATTAATTTTATGCGCGGAACGTTCGTTTGCTAAATTCATTGTTGTTCGAAGGGATTTTACTCTTCGTATAAACCAAACTCATTTTATGATATCGCTAATAAGCTAGGTGATGCGACGTAAAACTATAAACTAGAGGGTGGTTGTTGCTCGCACGCTTTGCGAGCTCGCGAGAGGGTTAGTGGTATGGATGTTATTTTGTGTGTGACTCTCCACGAGCCACACAAAGAACTTCCCGATTCGTTAGTTGCAGTATATTAGTATCATTATTTATTTAGTGCACGTGTTAAGATGATTATATGTTTTCTGGGAATCTCAATAGTTTTCTACTTATCAAAATGTTTGCTATATGGCGTCGCATTAAACCAACATCGTATGCTCGTTTCTTGGGGGAGGTTTCGCGAATTCCTCACTGAGGACAATTGTTCATACCTCGTTCCATTTATTTTGTTCGATACGACAACCGTGTTCGCAACAGCGTTAGCCGCATTCCATCGGCAGATACGAAATATAATTACAATAACTTTCCTATAAATCGGGAAGTTAAAAAAAAGGCCAACGCCTTCCAACATCCCAACGTCTAAGGGTACGCGCACAGTGGATCCGTTTTCGTCCGATTCGGCCGACGTCCAACGCATCTGTCTCTTTTTTCAAGCGTGCGAAAAAGAGACACAACATCTAACGTCGGCCGAATCGGACGAAAAGGGATCCACTGTGCTCGTACCCTAAGGCAGGACCCGCTAGATAGCCTTACTGAAGAGTCCTCTAGCGGGTCTAGGACGAAACGTTCCTTTCCTTTTATGGGTGACATTACATTAGTTAGAAATAACCCGCTAACTGTTTGCAAAAGGTTACTAGCATCAAATTGGTTCACACTTAGCGAACCTCCCATGTATATCACTGAGGAATAAGCATTTTATTATAAAAATTATATAGTTTGTTGTAAGATATGATCGAACCTGTGCGCCGACAAGAAATCAAATCTAGTTAAAAGAAAGTAATAAATTTTAATATTCTGCACGCTCCATTAACCGTCTTCAACACCACTGTTATTAATTATCATATATTTTATATTATTTTCAATTTAATCTCAGTTAATAATTCGTTTTGGACTGATTGTTTTTTCAAAGATTGTAAGATAAATTTTTTTTTGTACTTTCATTGATATTCTTTTAAAATGTATTCTAGACAGTAGAGATGATTAACTCACTCTTGCATTGGGATAATTTTCGATTATTGTAAGCGGTAACATTAACATTAGTTGCATAATTAAAAAAAAAATAAAACTAAAATATATATATAACTATCACGTTTGTTTCTTCGGTGGAAAATTTCCGTCCTCTCGTATAATTTGCATTGTTGAAGGAACTTCTTTCGAAAAGAAACTTACAAAAAACTGAAAAACTACTTGACCAATATGGACCAAAATCTAATCAGCTCTAAGTTACAGCGGGGCACATCGATTGCATCTTTCATTATTCTGATCGCGTTGTTACTCTTTCAGAAAACGTTAACGAAAAATTTGATACCATACAAACGGACATACGCACACACACACATACAAACATTTTGATAAAAATAGTCTAAAACGACTCCAATGACCATGAAACGTGAAGATCTGTTAAAAACTCGATTTTCGGGGTAATTACAGTAACTTCCCTATGAAACGGGAAGTTAATTAATACCTTGTGTGAATTACTTAATGAAATGGTTTGTATCACGCGGGACTCGGCAATCCTCTTCTTGAATTTAGCCGAGCATTTGCAACCGGACAAATATTGTTTGTTATATCGCGAATATACGGTGGCATGAAATGTATCCAGGCCACAATTTGTGGCGATTATTTCCGGAGTTGTAGCAGCCCAGCCAAGCCGAGCGGGCTCCTTTATCCGCAGGACCACGCTCCTTTTTCGTTCGTTCGCGCGCCGGCCTGTGTATATTTTCCATTTTCCTTCAAATAGAGCGACGGCGGAGATTAAAAGCATGGAAATAAACGGGGAAGGAGCGTCGTGTCTGCTTGGGCCGGCCTCGCAAACGGAAAGCAGAATTTTCCTTTGACGGCGCAACGGTAGCGCACCTTGTAGCCGGTAATGCCGGGCCCGAGGACGAATGTCGACAACCCTCCCCTGGAATATTAATTTCCGTGTTCTTCCCTGACCTTCCCGCCACTCTCGTGCTGCGAATTTTTATCGAATGCCGAGGAAATCGACGCGATATTAAATTATCCGCATTTCTCGTCGTTCCCCGTAAAAAATTATTAACCCATTTATAACGAAAACCCAACAGGTTTTATTTAGGAAGAAGTAACATGTTTTTAACCTGTTATTGTTACAAATAGGATATTAACACATTGTTCCCCGGCAATTTTACACAGAGGCTATCTTATATCACCGGCTATTATTTCGTAATTGAATATCAATAACTCAATAACTGAAGTTAAAGACTTAGGAATTCACTTCTCCTCTACCTTAGATTTTTCCACCCATTTTCACCCCATTGTAAAATTCCGCTTCAAGAATGCTCGGTTTCATACTTCGTTTTTCCACAGATTTTTATTCTATCCATACACTTAGGTTGCTATACTCAATAATAATAAATTTTATAAACAAATTTCAATAGTACATAAATTTTTTATAACAATTTAATATTATATATTACCCTTGTCCGTCCCCAGTTAGAATATGCTTCAACCATATGGTCTCCGAAAAGTGTGAAATATGAAATCATGATAGAGAGGGTGTAGCATAAATTCCTCAGGTTTTGTGCATATAAGATAAACAATCCAATGTCAATCTTTGATCATAATTACTCTAAAATATTAACACACAGTCAACCTTGAAACATTAGAACAGTTCGTAGAACAGTTTGTGACCTGAGCTTTATCTTTAATTTGATAAATAATAATATAGATTGTCCCGCACTCCTGAGGCAAATTAATTTCTATGTACCTGAACGTGTTTTGAGAACGAGAACAGGATTTCAAACAATGAAATCCAAATCCTCATATGGAGCAATAAATCCTTTAAATCGCATTATTGCTAGCTCAACACACATTTTATAATAATATTGATTTTTCCAATGGCACGTTACAGCCATTCAAAACGAAATTGCGCTGTACTGTTCGTTAATAGTACCTATATTTGTTTAGTTTCGTGCTGTCCATAATTATGTAAATTTTAGATTAAGACTTAAGATTAAGATTCTTTTCTGTCATATTATATAAACTGCTATATAATATGTGGAAGTGGAACAACCTGAATAAACTTCATTAAACTTTATTTATACATAATGAATTAATATGAACCTTGAACATACCTTCTATATCACTTTCAATATTTTTTTTTAGTATGATAAACTGTATATTAATCTTTATTTCATATAAATTGAAATTGATAGAGCCACGTCAACAACGTTTCGGCATGAAAACACGAGCTCCCTCGTAACCGATTAACAACGAGTTAAAAGGAGTCATCGAATATATTTGCCTAATAATTCCGCAGCTGGGAGTCGACGTGTACTGTGTATTTGATAATCGCATTAACGAGACCTGGAATCGTTCGCGTTTAATCCGGGAATGGCTCCAAGATGGCGGCGTCAGGAGGCTCGCATTTTCTCTCAGGGGCGTAACACGGCGTGTCTCTGGCTCCCTGTAAACAGCCGGGACGCAATTTCCCTTTGAGCGAGCCAGCGCCAGCTTCCGGCGTCGTTTGCCAACGAATTTCCCTGCGAATGCAACGATTGCCCCCCGTTAATTTCGATATCCTTCCGCTCGTATCCCCCACCCCTTCCCTCTGGGTAGGATATCCTCGTTGCCGAGCTCTTCCCGCGGATTACGGCCACTCTAATCTTATCGGAATTCATAGAGTTGCCCTCCGCGGTCCGCTCTGTCCAGGGAGGAATAATTTTTACGTTCGCGGCCCTCCTAGTCCCGGCCAAGACGATTCTCCTCGGATAATTAAAAATTATTTTCGAAGATACCTCGCACAAGCTCGATAAATGCAAATGGCCCCCGTTCAATGGACACCGGCACGTTTTCCTTTTTAAAACTCTTCTAATGTCCAGATTGACTCGACCGTGTTAATTAGATTTCGCGCCGAGAATGATACATCTAGTATTTTTTACACGATTCAAACAAAAAGATAGGTATTGTTGTATAGTAATTGGGTTTATTAATGTGGATCGAACAATTTTATCTTGCTGAGTTCGAAGAAGAATGTTGCTCATTCTTCATGAAAATAAAAATAGAGTAGGTTAGAACGTCATCCGGTACATCAAATTCGATTAATAATATATTTATTTGGTTTATGATTAAAATGGCTGTTGCCAGTGAAGGATTTAAATATTTATGAAATCAATTCTTATAAAATAAATAAAGCTTAAACATCTTCTTTAACACAATAATCTCGAAGGAAATTATTGGATTTTGTTATTGAGGGTGAGCCGTTGGTTTATGATTAGAGTTAGGATAATTAAAAATTATTTTCGAAGATACCTCACACAAGCTCGATAAATGCAAATGGCCCCCGTTCAATGGACACCGGCACGTTTTCCTTTTTAAAACTCTTCTAATGTCCAGATTGACTCGACCGTGTCAATTAGATTTCGCGCCGAGAATGATACATCTAGTATTTTTTACACGACTCAAACAAAAAGATAGGTATTGTTGTATTGTAACTGGGTTTATTAATGTGGGTCGAACAATTTTATCTTGCTGAGTTCGAAGAAGAATGTGGCTCATTCTATTGGAATATGGGTATATAAAACTAGAATCTATTAGTGTAAGAAACAGTATTTATTTAAAGTAAAATATATCTTAGAAGGCACGTTGTGAGACACGTCTTTACTATTCGACAAACTCGAATGAAGTGAGGAGCGCTCTTGAAAAACCAGATGACGTTCTCAGATAAAATGAGAGTTGAGGTTCCCATGACGCGGACAGCATAGATACAATGTATCATTTATATACGCGCTTGAGAGATACAAAGAACCGAATGTACCTACTAAGTAACAGTAGATTATTTTTGACAAATTGTCCTTAAATAAATTCCAACACATTCTTCATGAAAATAAAAAAATAGAGTAGGTTAGAACGTTATCCGGTACATCTAATTCGATTGATAATATATTTATGATTGTGCACACGTGTGTTCGCGGTTCATGGTTTGTGATTCGTGTGCGTTGTACACGGTTTATGCGTGTGGTTCGCGGTTCGTGTACGCGGTCACCTCCTTTGCGCTGATCGTTGCGTCCTGTTTTGTTCAACTATCTGTTATCCTGATGTGTCTGAAATCATGATTTAGGTCCTGGTGCTTTTAAATGGATCTGAAAACGCAATTTCCGGGCAACCCTTGAATAACAGAATAATCGAAGATGAACAAACATTTGTGTTACATGGTGAATAATGCGTTGTAGCGAAATAGGTCACTTAAAATATTGTATAGAATGATGGAAAGATGGATTTCCATTTCTAGAAAGTCTCTTCTAGCATAAACAGTCACATTATGCAATGCACATGTTACAGTAAAACCTCAAATAGTGTCCAACAGGCGTATTCTGGGTAGACAATGTAAGCAGTGATGATTTGTTTTTAAAGTGAAACTTCTTTGCTCAGAGGGCTACAATTTTCAAGCGTTACGAAAATTCTGATCGTGTGAGGGGAATAGCTGGGTACTTGCTGGAGGAATTTGTGAAGCAGTAGAGTACGATAGCAGCGACGCCCCTCAATTATAAAATCAAATAAAATAGTATACAGTATTTCATCGGTATATATCCGAAATATCTAGCATGTAAATGTCCCGGAAATATCCCCACTACTGCGAGGTGTAACCCCTCGAGGGGCCACGAAGTCCAACTTCTTTATTTTCCATTATTTTTTTATGGGACTTCGATGACCATATTTGTGGTATTTTTCTAATAAAAATCATACCAAGTATGATATAATTCCAATGATATTGACTTGTGTAATAGACAATTAAAGTTTCGGGAACAAGTTTCCTTCTCTAAAGGTAAAATTTTTTCTCGATCGCACTTGAAATACATAATTTTATGATTTCGTCGCATGGTTCGATCAATAATCAACAACAAATTTGCAAATAATTAGCACACCCTCAACGTTTCGATCCCAATGTGGATCATTATCAAGACACATATTTTTGCGTCTGAAAAAACCAAATAAATATAATAATTTGGGGGATCTTGGGGATTTTTAATAATATCCTCTAATAAATATATATTCGGTTGAAATTAACTTTTTATTTATAATTAAATAACTTTAAAAATATAATAAGATAAATAACAATTTTTGAATTATATGATTTGATCCTTCTCCTTAGAGATTATCTTATTGATTAAACAATTTATTTAAAAACAAAACCAACTATACTTGATAACTTCATATTTTTGAGGGAGTTCACATTGGTGAAATTTGTCTGAAGTTGGCTACAGTCGCCACAATAATAGTTGAACAAAATATTGAGACACAGCCAAAAAGAACAAAAAAAGAACGAAAAAGAAAGCACATACTTACTTGTTGCGACAAAATAGAAATTAAAAGAAGAGTAATTAATGAATTACGAAGACAGCAAACTTGTACTACGTTATTCACAGCTTATTAAGATAATTGTAGACAATTTGAATTTGGCATCAAGATGTACAGATGAAAATCGAATCATGAAAAGTAGAATAATTGCGAAATAGAAAGGCGAAAAGGAAATATTGACAGACGAGTTGCTCCCGCAAGAGTTAGTCTCGAGGAACAAAATGGCGAAACCATTGCGCACGAAATTCGCGACCATCCATATAGAAGCTCCCGCGAGAGCGGACTCGTTATCGGGAAGCTCGCGCTTGTCCCGATGACGATTTCGAATTAACGTCGAGTTATTTCCACGCGGCGCGTCTTTGATCTTGTTCGGAAGCGCGGCGGCCGGGCCCTTTGACTTTGAAACGATTCCCGCGGCGAAGATGACTTCCCATCGGTCGCTCGAGTTTCGAGGCGACTTCAAAGCGTCGCTTCACTTAACTCATCCGTCGTTTGAGCCCCGAGTCTTCGAACTTGTGAACAACATTCTAAGATTTCCGTTCCTCATCGATGCTTCGAGCTGGTAACCAGCTGTCCTTAATTTCTTTACTTCGTTCTATCGAGTCTGCGAAATTTTTCCACCACCGCGAAATGCTTCTTAGTACGTTAACACTTTATCTACAGGCAGTCTATTAACACTAAACCTACCGAGCCTTGAAAGTAACTGGTTCCCTTATAAAAATGACAAGATTGATTTTATTTAGACTTTGTACGGCTCCTAAAAATATTTATACAATCAATTCTTAGAAAATGAATAAAGCTTCAACATCTTCTTTAACACATTAAGCTCGAAGGAAATTAGTGGATTTTGTTAGTAAGTGTTGGTTTATGATTAAAATTGTTGTTGCTATTGAAGGATTTAAATATTTATGAAATCAATTCTTATAAAATAAATAAAGTTTAACATCTTCTTTAACACAATAATCTCGAAGGAAATTAGTGGATTTTGTTATTGAGGGTAAGCTGTTGGTTTATGATTAAAATTTCTATTGCCATTGAAGGATTTAAATATTTATGAAATCAATTCATATAAAATGAATAAAGCTTAAACATCTTCTTTACCACAAATAATCTCGAAGGAAATTTGTGGACTTTGTTATTGAGGGTAAGCTGTTGGTTTATCATTAAAATTGCTGTTGCTATTGAAGGATTTAAATATTTATGAAATCAATGCTTATAAAATAAATAAAGCTTCAACATCTTCTTTAACACAATAATCTCGAAGGAAATTATTGGGTTTTATTATTAAGAGTGAGCTGTTGGTTTATGATTAAAATTGCTGTTGCTATTGAAGGATTTAGATATTTATGAAATCAATTCTTATAAAATAAATAAAGCTTAAACGTCTTCTTTAACACATTAATCTCGAAGGAAATTAGTGGATTTTGTTATTAAGAGTGAGCTGTTGGTTTATGATTAAAATTGCTGTTGCTATTGAAGGATTTAGATATTTATGAAATCAATTCTTATAAAATAAATAAAGTTTAAACATCTTCTTTAACACATTAATCTCGAAGTAAATTATTGGGTTTCGTTATTAAGAGTGAACTATTCGTTTATGATTAAAATTGCTGTTGCTATTGAAGGATTCTTTTAAAAAATCCTCAGCCATGAACTTTCAATTATAGAATTGCACTAAACTGCGGATGTTCTGAATGTTTCACAAAAATCAATTAATTGATTTCGAACTGGTACTACGAAAAAGGGGATTCGATGAATTTTAATAAAGGTAATTGGTTCCTAGATTTTAATGGAAGACTATAGTCAAGAGAGAAAACGAACAATGTTCGCATAGAAGAAAAGGTTGAATTATCATCGCGGGAGTGGCTTGCAGGTATGGTTCCCTTTAATTAGACTGTCAAGTGCATTCCTTCGATTTGGCTGGCTGTTATTCTACTCGCCTCACTCAAGACGACCTATTTTCCGCTAAGTTGACAATTACGAGCCCTTCGATTATCGATGGATCGCGCAGCAACCTCACACTCCACTGTCTCTGATATATTCCATTGACATTTCGATAATACTTGAACTTTCAACAACAAACCTACTTTTCAATTACCTCTACATATTTGATGGGACATGTATCGAAACATTTCGATGGACGGTAAATGAAATTTCCTATGGACAGGTTCATTTTCATTTTGTATGACGTGTAGCCTTCGAAGCATTTTCAATTGCAATAATTTCTTCAAAATCAATGTATTATTAATGTAGAGGTATTATTGATATAGGGTTAATTGTATAAAGTGAATTTTATAACGAATATTAAGAGGTTGAATATGCGCGTATTATTCATGCGAACCACACAGTTCGATCGTCAACGAAAGACTGTCGATTCGTTCGTTTTGCGTTTTGCATTTCTTCTCTACGTTCGCCTCTCGCGTTCGGCGTTTGTTCACGTGTAGCCACGAGCCGCTTCGATTCCTACACTAATATTAGACTTTGTACACATGGCACAAATAATTCTTACCGCTCCAGAATGCGAATTCATCGAGCTCGAGCGGCAGGAATATTTGGGCTCAGTGTCTGATAAATGCTTGACTATTCTACTGACACTACTAGCAGAAAAAGAAACGTAAATATTATATGTGTATGATAAACGATTGTCGTCAATGAGATCAATGTATCGCAAGAAGTAATTTCAGAAGATTAATATAATATTTTCAATTTGTTAAAATGTTTAAAGAAAGAATTAAATGTCGAATTCCTGCAACGCGCTATCGATAAAGAAAATGTTTATTTTGCACAAAGATTCGCAGTCTATAATAAATATACAGAAATATACAATAATAAATTTTCTTGGTTCACATAGATTTAGAAAGAATTGATCGATGCAGTAAAATGGATTGTTAAGCCGCGACAAAGAAATTGTCTGACCAGTATGACTCGGCGACCAGAGTGTTAAACACTCGGTTTCTTGAACGGTGCCGTTTCAGGCCCCGTTTGAAAAGTTTATTCAGGAATTCAATTACAACAATTGGATAGCGCATTAGCAGGATCCAAATTCAATTTGCGCGAACGGTTGAGGCTGAACAGCGACCGGCGTCCGACAATTAAATGGATTGCGAGCTCGGACAGCGCCGGTGTGTAAAACCGATGGTTTTCGTAACCGTTCTTACAACGAACGACGACAGAATAAAGAATTCCATGGACCGAGTATCATCTCTAGTGTATAGATAACAAATTGCCCGTTTTACGCGCTGAATACGAATTCACATTTTTCCCGCGTGTGCAGTTCTTCGAAAAATGAATTTTTAAAGACGGCGAGTTTTCTGTTTTTCGAGACGCCTCGCGCTTTAACGGTAATAGTCAGACAGTCCCAAGTTGCATAGTAATATTCCGTTCACTCTCCCGAACGTGATGGTATAGTTTAATATTATATTTTGCCCGCGTTTATACGGAATGATTTATTTTCATATTATTCCTAATCTGTCATGAAATAATAATATGTAGAAAGCGGATTTTATGCATTTATCACAAGAATGAGAAAAATACATTTTCTCAAATAACATTTTCAGTGGATACTCTTATGCTTTCACCGTAAGCTCCTAAAAATTCATTTCTATTGGTTTGTCAATTCTAGTCTTACAATTTAATGGAAAAAGGTTGACACGTTTTTTTACGCCTCTGTAAATCAACAATTTTTAAGATATCGAAAAATTCTTTGAGATTCGTTCATAGGTCACTAAAAACTACACATATTTAAATTTGAAATTAGAAAATTTTTATTTTGCATACAGATCCGATGTCTAAAATGTGTAAGTATATTATGAAAGAATGAAATTAAGAAAAAAGGAAATTTGAAAATTCAGAAAGAAGTTGATGGCCTTTAAAACCTAATACAACATAAGGAAATATTCAGAAATAAACACGTTTTTTTACGCCTCTGTAAAATCAACAATTTTCAAGATATCGAAAAATCCTTTGAGATTCGTGCATAAGTTACTAGAAACTACACCTATTTAAATTTGAAATTAGAAAATTTTTATTTTGCATACAGATCCGATGTCTAAAATGTGTACGTATATTATGAAAGAATGAATTTAAGAAAAAAGGAAATTTGAAAATTCAGAGAGAAGTTGATGGCCCTTAAAACCTAATACAACATAAGGAAATATTCAAAAATAAACACGTTTTTTTACGCCTCTGAGAAGTCAACAATTTTCAAGCTATCGAAAAATCCTTTGAGATTCGTTCATATTTGAAATTTAAAAATTTTTATTTTGCATACAGATACGATGTCTAAAATATGAAAGTATATTATGAAAGAATGAAATTAAGAAAAAAGGAAATTTGAAAATTCAGAAAGAATTTGATGGCCCTCAAAACCTAATACAACATAAGAAAATATTCAAAAATAAAATCGATAACATTCTGTACGTGTTACTGCGCGCGAATAAGAGTCATATCCTAATTACTACGTACCGATTACTGCCGATCAGAATTCGAAATATACGAGCGTATACGCGCAAGCTAGTAAAATATCAAACCACTAAACTGCTTAATGAAAACACAGTTCTGGCAACGAAACGGCGACAATCAGTACGTTCGGATAGTAAAATATTCAAATAGTGAAGCACTGGGGTAATAGTAGTTCCGTGATAGTCCATGTTGGCGTGATTGTATCTTAATAGCGGAGAAACCAGCGCAATAATTCGCGAGATTATACGTCACGATGATAGACGCCTCGCTATTGGTTTAAATACATTGTAGCCGCGCCGCGGATAAATGAATATTACAGCACGGTCGGTTGTCGTGTAATATTGCCATAATTACGTAGCACGACCCTCTCGCTCTCTCCCTCTCGTTGTTATGTTATTCATGCGCGCATGAAACCGTCGTAAAGTTCGACAAGGAGTTAATTCCTCGCAAAGTAGAGGGCCCTCTATCGGAAAATGACAGAGTTCCGTCGAAGTTATGACGTTCGATAGTTTACTCGCCACTTTGGACTTTCGGCTTGCAAGAGAGCTCGCGAGGCTTCGCTTCGTAATTGCGAGCAAGCGACTTCTCTCGTTATACATAGTACTCTCGTCGCACCCGCGTTCCTACAATTGTCTACGAATCTGTTCCCAGTTTGTCGGCTTCCCGAAGGCTTCATTATCCTCCATTCTTCCCTGGGATAATTACACCCGCATATTTATCGCGAAACTGCGAATCGAACAGTTCCGTACCATTTTGCAAATCGAAGCTTAAATGCGAATGATCGACCGTCGAAAATTACTCGACTGTTAGAGCGTCCTGTATTTGTTGGACACACTGTATACAGCGTGAGTAATCGAGATGCGAGAAAGATTTATAATGAGTTTTACAGTAAAAGTTCATTGCAGTGTACGGCGAAAAATGTCTGGTAATTATTTTTCACAATTAAAAGCGTAGGTAACAAAAATTATTTAAATGATTTCGGCGCCCAGGTTCGATCAGTTGTTACTGTTTACACTATTTGCAAAATATCACAAAATCTATTTTCCGACGTTTCGATCTCCTTTTAGATCATTTTCAAGAAAATTTATAGAAATTGCGTCTGTAAAACAATAATCCACAATTAAGTTATTTACCGTGTGAATTTCAAACCAGAAGAAAAACTGTAACATACTTGCTTAGTGTGAGGGAAAAGGAGATCGAAACGTCGAAAAATAGATTTTGTGATATTTTGCAAATAGTGTAAGCAGTAACAACTGATCGAACCTGGGCGCCGAAATCATTTAAATAATTTTTGTTAGCAACAATTTACGATCGAGATTAATTTAAAACAAAATAACATTTAGAAGTGTAGGGTTTTATTAATTTTGCTCTATCCGATTGGACAGAAGTAAAATGCTAGAAAATATGTCTGTTCAAGATGTTGGAACAATTATAGGCGTTAAGAGCAACAAGAACACTTTGGAATAGGATATAATATTTCCCGCTGTTATGATAAACTCGCGCACTCGGTGCTTAAATAAATTATTTTTGTTCCATTTTGGTACGTGGGCTTCATTAAACCTTTGCGAAATGAGTTTTCCGTTTTCGTTAACAGAGGGGTTTCATATTTTATTACTCCCGTGTGTAGGAAGCGAGAAACCAACAATTGCCGAGTGAAAACGCGAAGACGTCGACGCACGTACCGACCACGTATTCTGATACTCCTAATTATTAACGATATCAGATATTAATAATAATTATTGTACAATACGTTCGTTAATCCGTGGTAGAAGGAAACTTTCGAAATGAATGTAACGAGAGATTTAATAAAATGTAGAAGAATTATGAATTATGATATTGAAGTTGGTCGGGAGAAAAACGAGACCTGGCCTCATTTCACAACACACAAACGAAATTAAATATTGTTTCATTCGTATATTCATTACCACACTGCAGATCTTTACGGATTTCTGAAGAAATTGGTTGAACGAAATATAAAACAGTAAAAGATTTTAAAAATTCAAGAGTACGTTGTAATGTCGCCTTTAATGTAACAAAGTCGTTCAAGTATGAAATCAATTATTATGTTATTCCTGCTACTCGCAATCAATGCAAAACATTTAATTTTATTTTGCATAAAGATCCGCAGTCTCTTCATTACGCTCAATACTTTACCTACCCGAAGATTGTCAACAATTGTGCTGCACCAAAAAAAGAAAGCACAGAAATGTTCTTTTACATCGCAATCTTAAATGAAACTGTTAGATGACGTTAATGAGGGTGACTTGTTAGTCCACAATAAAAATTGCTGTTGCCATTGAAGGTTCCATCAAAAAATTCTTAGCCATGTACCATAGATTTTTCAAAGTTATACAATAATCATGTTGATAGAATTTTCAATTTATATAGCTGAACTACGGAAGATGTATGTGTGTATGTATACGTGTTAACAGCAACCTTCTATATATAGCTAAAATGAAAATAGAGTTACGATAAATAAAATTACAATCGCCAACGAATTGAAAAAAGAAGACAGATCGAAACGAACGCGTCCGTGACAAACACGTCTGTCACCAACGATTGGTTATCCGTGCATAATAAATACGGCTTTTTCTTACTAATTTTATCACATCTGTAACGTCGTGCGGTTTGAGGAACGCTCGTGGGTGATGCGCGGATGAATTTCCACTCAAGGTTGTAAAGCTTGAGCCCGGTAAGACCGCGGACGCATCAACTGCCGCGAATGCCCTCGCACGAGTTGTGCTACCGGCCAAATTAACCCTTTCATTACGAAAGGCGTAAATATACGTCCTGAGAAGTCCATCGATATATACGAAAGGCGTAAATATACGCCCTGAGAATTCCATTGATATATACGAAAGGCGTAAATATACGCAATCTATATTTTTATACTTTCGTTCTATGGGCGCTGTCGATAAGACTGACATGGTTATTAGTACTGTTGAGTGCACAAGAAAAAGTTATAAATGGTATAAAAAAATTTTTTTTCATTTGTCAGATGTAAGTATTTGGAACTCATATGTGTTATATAAATGAAAATCATTATTTTCTATTATATATATCTTTAATGATTCCCCTCGGGGTTACAATCCTTTTACACACTTTCCTCCTTTTCCGTTCCCTTTGCTCTTATAATCTAGCCTTATCGCTAACTTATTATCTAACTTACAACTACCTTAACCTACTATATATATATATATATATATATATATATATATATATATATATATATATATAGAGAGAGAGAGAGAGAGAGAGAGAGAGAGAGAGAGAGAAACAATATTTACAACAGTCTTATTTTTAACCTATATACAATGTTTTATGTTTTTTGACCTCCTCTTCCGGCTGCCCGATACTACTTTCCACTTTCTCATTCATTATTTTCTATTATGATTATATATATATATTTTTTAAATTATTATTATATATGTCGTGGCAGGCCGACCCCTTGTTCGATTCGACATTTCAAAATGCGTCAACGAGCTCACGGGTGCTGTAGAATTAACCTTTACACGTCTTGTTCCGTCAAAATCTTATTGATTCTGTCTATATCAAAAGACTACTCTCTTGACAACGCAAATCAATCAATATCTCATCGATATTGTCATGTTTTCATATACACTGTAACCATCAGGAACGTGTCCATTCTACCACCCGTGGTCACGTTCAACAAGGACCTAAACCATTTTCCTAAAGGACCTTGTCTCGCATTTCTTCAAACGTAACAGTAACACAAATTTATAAATTACAATCAATAAAACAAACATGACTTTAATAATAATAATACAAATTTTCAAATCATTGCCTATGTCAGCACGCCCCGACATATAACATTATTACTAATAAAAGAAATATTTGGAAAATATACAGAATAGTTAAGAATACGTTAAAAGAGCGTTTCGTCCCGGACCTGCTAGTGGACTTATCAGTAAGGCAATTCTAGCAGGTCCTGCCTTAGAACAAACTATTGCAATACAAGTCTCTGGAAGCAGACTCAATGATTGACAAGAGTACAACGACCGGTGCGTTGTACTTGTCCTTCCGCGTTTTCAAAGGTGCTTCTCCGAAAGCTAACAAGGAACTGTTGGAGTTCGACTTCTTGTCCGAACGCGATGAGGAAAATATGTACTGATTGGTTCCTGCCGAAAGTTGCATTTACCAATCAGCATCCTCAAGAATGTTTAGACCTTCTCGTAGCTCTGAAGGAGCCTTGGTAATTTGACTCTGCCCTTGACAGTCGCGGATAGTCGTTCGGTGGGAGCAATTCTATGTTGCATTGTCCTTTAGCACTAGAACTACCGAGGAAGTCAGAATGACTGGTGCGAACTGTTTTCGATTCGAAATATTAAAAGTATACATAAATGTGTTTTTCCGAGAAATTTCTTTAGTCAACTTCTCTGGTGGAGTACATATTTAAATAAAACTTGCACGAAATCGAAATAAACGGTATATTAAATGTTTCCTTTTATCTCGATCGCCAGTTTTTAATAGAAATTGCAATTTCGGCGCACAGGTTCGATCCTATGCTTATTTAATTTCCTAAGCAGTTTTACAAATTAATAATTCGACGTTTCGGTCTAGGTTAAGACCATCTTCAAGAATATAATTGCGTCTGTAAAAATTAATATGAGAATATACATTTCCGTGTTGAAAAGCAATGTACACTATGTATCATGCCGGCACATGGTCAACAAGTGTCTTGAAATATTAAATTTAAATTAAATTTGTTACTAAGCAAGTAAGTTTATACCAACAAACAAATGGTTTCAGTTTTGTAATTTTCTCTTTTATTTATCTATTTGCTTTTCAACACGGAAATTTATATTCTCATATGAATTTTTACAGACGCAATTATATTCTTGAAGATGATCTTAACCTATACCGAAACGTCGAATTATTAATTTGTAAAACTGCTTAGGAAATTAGTAAACATAGGATCGAACCTGTGCGCCGAAATTGCAATTTCTATTAAAAACGGTATATTGTTGTTATTATAAGGCAACGTATGCCAACTGCGTTTAGTGCTCGGTAGGTTCTAGTGTTAAGAGAAACTAAACATCTGGCGATGTTTCGAATGGTCGTCGAATGACCCTAATTCACTTGATCTTCGAGGAAGATTCTTCGTCACGAACGCACCATAAATATGTCCGAAAGAACTGCACGTTTTGTATTCCGACGGGACGGAACACATCGTACAAGACATTGCGGTTACAATGGTACATAAAGTTGCCACCTTGGAAAAGCGTCTTGCCAGAAAAGTAGCGAGCGACTTTGGAGATCCATGGGCGGACGAGAATTACAGGAACACGTGGAGGAAAATGTGTTCAATGGTGGCTTTCGTCCGGGCTAATGCAACGTCGTTGCGTATTTAACAAACAGCATTGAGACAAGCGAGAGAGAGTGAGTATCCTCTCGCCGCGTTAGGTAAAGCTTTACGAGGCTTGTAACGTCAGCCGCATTACCTCGGCCTGCTTAGGAGTATAATTTCACCGTAATTACGACAATACAGCAGCGAGACCCCCGGGCGTAAAGAACGTCGCGTGAACTCTTGACCTGACCACCCCCGCGCGGCATAAAGCGCAGTTTAGCAGGGATACGGGCTTTAACAATATTCATAAATTCATAAATGTGGCCTTTCGGAACCGCGCGCACGCCGCCCAATGAATTTAGTGGGAACGGACCGCCGCGCGATGTCCACGATTTTGTTCTCTTTTACCCGACAATGAATATTTACTTGCTTCCGTCAGAAACTCTCTTCCATTCGACCCCCTCTCTCTCTCTCTCTCCTTCTCGTTTTCTCTCGAAACACCACGCCTATTCGTTCTATTGTTATACCCCCACTCTTTTCGGTTAGACCGTGAAAATAATTAAAACGCAGTAAAAATGCAAATCCAAAAGGTAATTGATGGCCTGAGCGAGAACCGCGTACGTTTTCGCTTTAATATTCACCAGCCAGAAATTAACGCCCCCACTTTTACTGTTAATCAACCGCAGTGCGTCGATCTCGATCGTTCCTATCTGTTGGAGTTCGCTGCTTCGTCCCCTGGAAACGCATGAATGTTTTTATAAAAATGACAAGTAGTTTTAAATGCCTCGTCTAAACGATTGGAATTTAGTATATAGGGTGTCCCAAAACTACCCTAGGAGCCGAAAATAGGAGGTTCCTTGGGTCATTTGAAGCGACATTTTCCTTTGCAAAAATGTTATCCGCGACTTTGTTTAGGAGTTATTAACGAAAAATACGGACCAATCAGAGCGCGACCTAGACGCGAGTTCGCACAGTCGGCCAATGGACACTTGGCGCGCCGAGCCGATTTTAATAACTCGCGCCTAGGTCCGTGTTATTCGTTAATAACTGCTAAACAAAGCCGCGGATAACATTTTTGTTAAGGAAAATGTCGCTTCAAATGACCCAAGGAACCACTCCCATTTTCGGCTCCTAGGGTAGTTTTGGGACACCCTGTATAATCCCCGTAACCCCAGCAATATCTAATATATGCATAATAGTTGAAACCATGTTTATTATTACGAACTTTAAGTCTAGTTTCTAGCCGTACGCGAACGAAATCCGTCGATGCGGTAACACACACGAAACAATTTTGTAAAATCTACTTTCCGCGTCGTTCTCGGCCAAGAACAACCGCGAGTGTGTAATCAGAATGTAGAGCCGGTATCATGAATAAATCATAATTGCTTTCTTTGATCAGCATAAATTAGAAAACTGAAAATTGAAGTAATTTCCGATGAAGCCTGACAGCAAAGGAATTCCGGGAACCGTTTGATCGTAGTACGTGCGGCTTTCAATCTAAGCAACTATGTCCGCGCACGACCTACCTATTCTACTGCAATTTTGTAATCACGAATGCACGCGCATCAAAGTTTCAAAGTCGATTATCTTCGCAACCGGAGCGTCATGGGGAAGCCTAGCTTTATTCTACATTTTCGTTTGTGCCTATGCGGCACGCGCAGTTCCTTTCATCTTGCAGAACAATACGAACTCGACACTTTTTATTAATATTCCTGTCGGTCCATAGCGATCGCTGAAACTGGACAATACAGGAAACCCCGCGAGCAAGTCGCACCCGTTAATATAATAATTAATCGAATACCGATTGGATCGAAGAATTAGAACAGATATTATCATTTGAAGGTTAAATTCTTCTCGATTGAAATTAAGATAAACAATAAATTGATGATATCGGCGCCAGGTTCGATCATTTATAGAAAAAACAACAAATATGCAATTGAATCATGCTTTCTAACGTTTCGATCCCAATATGGATCTTTTTCAAAGAGAACATATTTGCGTCTGCAAATATAAACGAAAATAAGAAAAAATAATCAATATTTTTGAAACCGTGTAACCGTAACAGAAACAAAATTAATATACGTACATGTTGTGTCGAAAAGTGAATTACTTAAACAAAATTTTGAGTTACAACGAAAACAACATTAAGCCATGGTGGCAAATATGTAACTGAAACACGTGCTGTTTTAGAGGCAGTTATCATTTGAATCTCATAAATTGATTTCGCATTCTATGCTATCTTGATAAAAATAAGTTATCTAAATTTAAAACAGTGAAGAACCATAACTGTTAAAAGCAGCAAGATATTTTTATTTCACTCCTATTTTTTTCAATCAAGTCTTTAATGAAGCGAATCTACCATATATGTTTAGTTTATGTAATAAACGTTCCTTAAATAATTCATGCTAACTTGATTTTCATCGTAATCGAACAGTTTGCCCTTTCTAAATTTTTAAGGAAGACTAGCCGACCATTCAACAAATTCGTCCTTTCAATTAAGAGCTGCTGAAACTTTTAAAGGATTGCTCGTTCGAAGCTGATCAATTAAGCAGCTTGAACTCCGTGAAGTTGAAATAAACTTTCGAGTTTGTTCATCGTGATGAAACGACACAGGGAAGGATCATATAGAACATATAGATATTTGTGAAAGCACGGTTACGTGTCTGTAATCGGACGCATTCGTATTGCAGTAGTCGGAGTGTAGCATTTCTCAGACGTCTGACGGCGGTCTGACATATGTCAGTGATTACTACTGACAGTGGAAACGGATGTTTCTTCATTATTTACTCAACACTTCCTTTGATCGGTTTCCTTTGATTCCAGTCGTTTAACTCAGTTACACAATGAATGTACAATAGAAACTATCATTTTGAAGTTATTCAAATATTTCGTCATTACTAACAATATATATTTATCGAAGAAGAAAAGTAATTTGGAAACAATCTACTACGTCTGCAAGCGTGAACACATTTCAAAGAATTTATTAATTAATTTAATTAATAATCGAACCATTCGCAATGAAAGCGTTTCCCTAATTTCGCCGGTGTTCAAATTATACATGCAAACATTTAAATATTGAATGAAATAAGTTTGGCTGAGTTCATTTCTGAATTCAATTTCAATGTACAAGTTTCGATAATTTATTTGAGTGTTGATTCCAGTGAGTTTTACGTAACACGAGCCGAAGTTAAGAGGTCTCTTCTGAATGTATATCGTTGTTATGATCCTCGCGGGGCAAGTTTATAGGAGAACCGGATTGTTCAGCCAGTAATACCGTTTACACGAAAAGAAATCCGATCCTATTTGATTTCCAAAGGCTGGCTAT
The DNA here is from genome assembly GCA_916610235.2 of Lasioglossum morio. Taxonomy (NCBI): domain Eukaryota; kingdom Metazoa; phylum Arthropoda; class Insecta; order Hymenoptera; family Halictidae; genus Lasioglossum; species Lasioglossum morio. Next base: position 5,600,724 of record OU744323.1, read on the forward strand.
AAGCGAGGACGTTTAACAAGTCTATAAGTGAATTTCAAATATGTACTTTGCATACATCGGCGAGTACTTTGTAACATCATCAAGCCCGTTTGTGTGCCAACCTGCAAAGAAACACTTTCGAGTGCTAGGGCTAAGAATAGATACAGAATACTTCACCGCGAAAGAATAATTCATTTATTTAAATCACTTTCCAAGCATCGCTGAATATTCCATTTAATAAGGACATCCACCCCGCGGAGTTCGTTTAACCGAGATCAGATTTTTATTTTACTTGTCGTCACACCGATTGTTTATTGTTATTTTTCAAAAGATCAATTAAATTGAATTGTGTCCTAAGCGACAATTGTATAAACAAAAATCAACTACTTAGAAATTTCCGTCATTTCTTTATCATTTTACCACATTTCCAATCTTTCATTCATCATTTTTTCGTATTTCCAATAATATACAATAGGAAATTACTTCTGGGATGACTTAATTATTTTATAGATATGAAATTCATATAATACCTCGCACAATACATAAATGTTGAACAATTGATTAGATGCCAACATATTAAAAAACGTACAACAAGTTTTCGTCAACATTCGAGTGCTAAGGGTTAATATAATGCCATCATTTAACTACTTAGAAATTTCCGTCACTTCTTTATCATTTTACCACATTTTCAATCTTTCATTCATCATTTTTTCGTATTTCCAAAAATATACAATATGAAATTACTTTTGGGATGACTTAATTATTTTATAGATATGCAATTCATGTAATACCTCGCACAATACATAAATGTTGAACAATTGATTAGATGCCAACGTATTTAAAAACGTACAACAATTTTTCGTCAACATTCGAGTGCTAAGGGTTAACATAATGCCATCATTTAACTACTTACAAATTTCCGTCACTTCTTTATCATTTTACCACATTTTCAATCTTTCATTCATCATTTTTTCGTATTTCCAAAAATATACAATATGAAATTACTTTTGGGATGACTTAATTATTTTATAGATATGCAATTCATGTAATACCTCGCACAATACATAAATGTTGAACAATTGATTAGATGCCAACGTATTTAAAAACGTACAACAATTTTTCGTCAACATTCGAGTGCTAAGGGTTAATATAATGCCATCATTTAACTACTTACAAATTTCCGTCACTTCTTTATCATTTTACCACATTTTCAATCTTTCATTCATCATTATTTCGTATTTCCAAAGATATACAATATGAAATTACTTCTGGGGTGACTTAATTATTTTGTAGATATGCAATTCATGTAATACCTCGCACAATACATAAATGTTGAACAATTGATTAGATGCCAACATATTGAAAAATGTACAACAAGTTTTCGTCAACATTCGAGTGCTAAGGGTTAATATAATATCATCATTTAACTACTTACAAATTTCCGTGACTTCTTTATCATTTTACCACATCTCAAATCTTTCATTCATCATTATTTTGTATTTCCAAAAATATACAATATGAAATTACTTTTGGGGATGACTTAATTATTTTATAGATATGAAATTCATATAGTACGTCGCACAGTACATAAATGTTGAACAATTGATTAGATGCCAACATATTTAAAAACGTACAACAAGTTTTCATCAACATTCGAGTGCTAAGGGTTAATATAAAACCATCATTTACTGAATGACTTCATTTTGAAGGGAACAGAAGGTCGGTAGAAAGAAAGGGGTATTACGAGTAGGAGAGTATGAATGCTGCACAGGTTCCCTTTCATTCTCGAATCGAACTCGATTTACCAATCGCCCCTTGAAAATCAATTTTTCCAGAAACACCGGTTCTAACAATAACTCCGACACCCCAGGCTACGCATCCCCAGGTGGCGAGAATCGCCGCAAGCCACGTTGAATCGCTTATAACTCATTATCCCCGGAGAGGCGGCAGACTATCAACCTACAATATCCGTGTCCCGTGACCCCAGCTCTGCGGTGCCATTCTAATCAGCTTTAAAGCAGCCCCAACCAATGGATCTTCCTGCTCCCGAACTTTCCTTCGTGCGGTAAATCGCGGACCGAACCAAATGATGCTGCCGAAAACCTAACCATAAAATCCTCGAACTACTATCCAAAATCTAATCCTGAAAACTGGTCAAGTCTAGAGTCGAAAATTCTGCTTTTTCATTTATATAAGAGCGTTCTCTCTAGTTGGTTTCTTATGGCACTATTGGGTGAGTGTAATTTGAGACAGTAAAAAGAATAAAAGAACAATGTCAGTGCATCAAAACATATTTTAATAAATAGAAGGGTTAAATCGTCAAAATAGGGGACAAATGAGGGCTAAAATTTCAAGGGAGGTATTTGTTCCGACCGTCAAACAACATCAACAATCTTGGTTATTGAGCACGAGGGTGAAATTCAAAAAAATACTGGGCAGAACTAGGGTTGATGTTCCAAGGTACCTGTACGGAACAGCGTCAGCAGTCGTGTCTAATAAACACAAGGGTTAAATCGTTAAAATAGGGGACAAACGAGACCTAAATTCCAAGGTAGGTACAAAGGAGCCCATCAAACAACATCGATAATCTTGGTTATTGAGCACGAGGGTGAAATTGAAAAGATACTACATAGAACTAGGGTTGATGGTCCAAGGTATTTGCTCGGAACAGCGTCAGCAGTCGTGTCTAATAAACACAAGGGTTAAATCATCGAAATGAGGGAACAAATGAGACCTAAATTCCAAGGTAGACACAAAGCCCCCCATCAAACAACATCGACTTGGTTATTGAGCACGAGGGTGAAATTGAAAAAATACTGGGCAGAACTAGGGTTGATGGCCCAAGGTACTTGCACAGAACTACGTCAGCAGTCGTGTCTAATAAACACAAGGGTTAAATGATCGAAATAGGGGACAAATGAGGCCTAAATTCCAAGGTAGACACAAAGCCGCCCATCAAACAACATCGACAATCTTGGTTATTGAGCATGAGGGAGAAATTGAAAAGATACTAGATAGAACTAGGGTTGAAGGTCCAAGGTACCTGCATGAAACAGTGTCAGCAGTCGTGTCTAATAAACACAAGGGTTAAACCATCGAAATGAGGGAACAAATGAGGCCTAAATTCCAAGGTAGACACAAAGCCGCCCATCAAACAACATCGACAATCTTGGTTATTGAGCACGAGGGTGAAATTGAAAAAATACTGGGCAGAACGAGGGTTGAAGGTCCAAGATACCAGGTGATCCAAAGATGGCAGGATTCTCGATTCGAAGCGAAACGCCCCTTGAACCCTGCGGCCGGTGTCAGTCGCTGTGTGTCGCGCGCGTGTGTCGATGTTTGCGCGCTGGTTTTAAGGAGAAAAGCGAGGTCAGGTCGATTGTCAGCTCGCGGGGACCTTGACTCAGTGGCCGTAGGAGAGAGGAGGGCGCGTGCGCGATACTACGGCCGGGTTACCCGTTTCCTACCCCTTCGTTGGCGTCAACCGGGCCAACCAACCCCCAGGACACCCCCTCGTCACTGACAACCCACCCCCGCCGCGGTTTCCACGCTACTATCGTTACTACTACTACGGGATCCCTTCCCCTCTTTCAAAACTTCCTCCTCCACAATCCTCCGTCCTCTGTCCTCCTCTTCCGCTGCTCCTTCAACCTTCTGCCACCCCCGCGTTTCCTCGAGCGGCTGTACTCCTTCCGCTCGGATGAATCCACCTCCGCCTAACATTTCCAACTCCCCCGCTACCATTCCCAACTCCCCTCCCCGCGCGGTTACCATCGCACCTACAACCCCTGCCAGCATCCCCACGTGTACAGCTCGATTCTCCTACCGAACCGATTAATGAACACGTCACACGTCCGCCAGGGTGCAAGGCACCGAGCGGAAGCTGCGCGCGCAACAACACCCCCGCACAACAGTATTTATGTAGGATCACTGGCGACGATTGTTCAACCCTTGCGGCGGTCACCGAAACGTATTCGGCTGGTCGATTGTCGGTGGATATTCAGATTGTTCTAGGTCTTTTCGCACGGACATTTTTTATTTATGTTATAGATTAAGCTCTGGGCCGATCTAGTGCACCGCGTACGGTGCAGTTCATTGAATAAGAAAATAAGCTGACTTCGTTCGAGCATTGAATATGCATGAGCCTGATGCATCATGTACGGGGTGGGTGGTTAACGGTGATTCTTGGAACAGTTTAGTTTTCTTGTGTTTTTCTTTGATGATTTCCAGATATCGTTAATTGTATACTCTATATGATATCGGCGCTACAGGTTCGATCACAAATACAAAAATTACTTAGCAATTTTGCAGAATTATAATTTCGACGTTTCGATTCTGTTTCGAACCATTTTCAAGAAACAGAGTTTTCAACAGAACCGAAACGTCGAAATTAGAATTCTGCAACATTGCTAATTTTTGTATGTTTGATCGAACCTGTAGCGCCGATATCAAATTAGAGCATATACAAAATTTACGATCGTTAAAAATAGAAAATATTATCGTTAATTATATTTGTAGTGGACGTTGCATGGAGAAATTTGTAATTTTCTAGAACCAAAAAAAAATTAGTTTAACACTAAACCTACCACGAGGAGTCGAACGACCCATTTTAGATTTTTTATTTGACAATTATTGAAATTGTAAAGATGTGTTCGTGGGAATTTATTGAATACATTTTTTGACTCCAGTATATATTACAGTAAAAATCGCACGAAATGTAAATAAATTTAATCTTCTTATTTTTATAATCCTATACATATTACTCACTTTCGATGGTCGGTAAGGTTTGTGTCAATTTTGAAGTGCAATGGTAACTCAAGATTAAGGAGGGGGTTGAATATTGAGAAAGAATTTTTTATTTTTGAGCACCAAAGAACATTTGTGCCAATTTTAAAGTTCCAATTGCCAAATGTACCCCGTTGCAGGATATGATGATAAATGGAGGAGAGGGCGAAGAGGCGAGTGAGGGATGGGACGTGGGTGCAGACGCAGAGGACGACGATTCGTTCAATTAGAATTTCAGGCCGGTTCCAGGACACTGATTTAAATTCAGATATTCGCCGATAGAGCGCACCGAAGACACGGGAATGAATAAAATATTTTTGGACGCGGAAGGGCGGCGGGGGTGGGCTCGAAGCGAATACGTGGAGGGAATTGTTTTGGCGGAAGCGGGGGTGGGTTGAGTCGGTCAGCAGGCCGCCTCAACGGGAATTGGGACGGAGAGTGAGCGGATCAGTTTAAAGCGGATTCGATCAGGTCTTTTTTTAGGGGTTTCGAGTACGCTTTTTCCTTGAAAAGGTAGATTTTTTTGTGGGATTTTACCCCGAAGCGGGAAATTTGAATTATTTCCTGTCTATATGTTCGATTTTTTCACCAGCAGAATTGTACGCGAATATAAAATTCGGTCTCAAAGCGGATGAGGATTTTTTTTTGTGGATTTCGAATTCGCTTTCTGGTTAAAAATGATTTTTAATTTTATAGAAGCTGGAGATCCGATTATTCCCTGCGGATTCTTATTAGTGAAATTGCGCGGATGTTCTGGTGAACATTTTTAAATCTAGAAGTCACTGAACATGAAAGTTGTAAATAATTAAGAGGAAAAGTGAATTGTTAAAGAACGGCCTGGGAGGATGATTCTTTGATGTACCTCTTTGTCTCGCTTTACATCGTTCGAGACGAAGATGAAACTGATTAAAGATACTAGTACGAACATATTCGAAAATAATGTTGATATTCTACATTATTAGACCGTGGTCATTAGTTTTAGCTTAATAGGATAATTAAAGGAAAAATATACAATTTTTATTTGGCTCCAGTGTCCAGCAAACAATGCACACATTTTTATTTTGTAGAAACTCTATCTCCAGTCATTCTACACGTTCGATTTTATTTTAGAAATTTCCAGCAATCCGTTGATACCTTTCAACATCGAATGCAACATTATCGATTATCCAAAATCGGAGAATTGTTTTAGACAGTGCGACTCGCAACGATTATCTATTATGCAAGTCTATTTCTTCGCGTCATATAGAGCGAGGGTAAATTCGATTGGTATAATCGGCGGCGGTGCAGTTAACATGGTTGATCGGTTAATAAATCATCGTTTCCATTTATCGGCAGAGGCGTGATGAATCCCGTCATCGCTAACAATAACGAACAGCCGATAGGGAGGTCCGGGAACGGCGTTGTTTCGCAGACGGCCGGTGCACGGTTCGTGTTTTCAGAGACGCTTTCAGAGCGGGCGTCGCGTCGGTATGCATAACCTATTTTTTTCTACTCTTTTCCGCCCGACTGGCAGAGGCCACCCCCGCGCGTCCTCATCCCCCGAAGCCGGTCGGGTTGCATCGTTTCTATGCACCCACGTGAACCGAATAATGAAAGCCATCGGCTGGAGAGCGGTCTGAATCTTTTAGCCGCGCGGCTCGCGGAACCTCGGTGCACACCGAGTGCATACAGAGACGCCGCGCATACGCCAAGCCGGCTACAATTTTTTTTCCGATGCGTTACATAATGCCGGAACAATGCCTGGATACCGCCCACGACGTTTAACCTTTGATCCTTGTCGTGCGGAACGAGAAATCACGAGGAACGTTCGTATCCAATTAGAATCCGACGCGTAGTCCCTGACCAAAAAATTGGGGCCACAATTCATTTCACGTCCCTCGTGTTTTTAACGAACTTATTACTGATTACATGATTATTGAACTTTATTAACTACTAACGTATGCCTTGATCCATTCTAGAAGGTTTTATATGGGCAATTAAAAACATACATCGCATCCGAAAAACCTGATTTTTTATTTATTATTTTATTTATTATTAATTCTCCAGCTGCCATGTAGCAGTTGTCTCGTTCAACAACAACGACTGAAAATATATCAGTTCTGTGTAGGTCAGATACAGATAAACAACGTTGCAATTTCGAAAGGGTTGTTCGTAAGGGTCGTAAGGCTAAAATAATAAAATTGACATTATTATTGATTATTAGACTGCGGATTTTTATGCGTTTATGAAGAAATTCGGTGAAATATGAAACAGTAAATGATTCGTGAAATCTAAGGATATTTTTGTGATGTTTTCAATGTAAACAACCGATTAAGGGGTGGCGTGAATTTCGATTTAACTTCTGCTGCCCAGAATCGTTGCAACATATTTCTATCTTGATTAAAGATTCGCAGTCTATTCTTTATATTCTATTTGATATTCTATTATGTTAGAAACAGCTTTTCGCTTTTCTAGTTTTTTCACTTGTGTCACAGTGGTCGTAAAGCTGAAATAACTAAATTAACAATATTATTGATTATTAGACTGCAGTTTTTAATGCGTTTACGAAGAAATTCGGTGAAATATGAAACAGTGAAAGACTCGATAAATCTAAGAATATTGTTGTGATGTTTTCAATGTAAACTTCTGCTGATCACAATCGTTGCAACATATTTCTATCTTGATTAAAAACAGTCTATTGATTATATTCTATCTGATATTCTATTGTGTTAGAGTTATTGTGTCACTTTAGTCGCAAGGGTGCATGTTTAGTAGATGCTCTTCGAAATCTTCTGTGACGTTACAGTGCAAGGGGTTAATTGAAGGAATAAAAAAGAAAACGGTTGGATGAAATTTGTCTGCAGCGTGCATCAATATCCGCGGGTCTCCTCGTCACGTTCGTTTAGTTTTATCGTGCATCACTTCTTTCCCGACGATACGGCGTAAACATATTCAAGAGAACTCAAGAACCGGTCCCTTCGGTACGCACATATAACCGGCCCCGACGTTTGAACATGTTATTGTTTCTGGAATATTGCATTTCCCCTTGTCCTCCCTCTTTGTTCATTGTTACGAAGATACCTCGACGCGAACTCGTGTGTACGAGTTCCACGTAATATCGTACGCTTTTATAGTGGGACAGAGCTCCTCGCATATACACCCTCGAGAAGCTTGATATTGAGCCAATATGGCTTCAGGGATAGGTACACATAAACGCTGCGATTCATCGAAACCGAACAGCTCGGCGATCGTCGGAGCGATTTGTCTCGAGATGCACTAAAATCTGTTGCGCGACACTTTCGATGCATCGGGAATATTACTACAGTGCATCATTCGATCTATCCACAGCACGAGCGTGTGTTTGAAGTTTTTCGTCTTTATCGCAACCCTCTGTGACGAGTGCGAACTAAATGAACTGGTAAATATTTCCAACAGGTCCACGTCCTCCGATTTTGATGAAATTTAAATATATTATGCAGCAACACATTTTGAACAACTTTTTCCTTTTCCAATATAGGGGGGACGCTTTTAGTTTTCGAGATATTTCAATTTTTGTCTGTATTGAATTTTTCGTATTTCTACACGCTTCACGGCAACGTAAGCCTGTCCCAGTGTGGCATTTGTTTACGTTTTGACACTGTAGAGATGATAAACAAACATGGGGGGCGGAAGGAGCCGGCTTGACATCACACACACCCACCCACTCAGTGCTTAATACACACCTAGTGTTTCTAAATTATACTCTAGATTTTTACGTATTTTGACGTGCTGATTATGAATATGATAGTGAAAATGGGTTCACTGGTTTCTCCCTCATCTCTACAGCGTCAAAACGTAAACAAACGCCGCACCGGGACAGGCTTACGTTGCCGTGGAGCGTGTAGAAATACGAAAAATTCAATACAGACAAAAATTGAAATATCTCGAAAACTAAAAGCGTCCCTCCTATATTGGAAAAGGAAAAAGTTGTTCAAAATGTGTTGCTGCATAACATATTTAAATTTTATCAAAATCGGAGGACGTGGACCTGTTGTAAATATTTACCAAGGAACTATTGGCACAGCTGACCTTTAACCCTTTGGAGATCGGAGCTATTTTAACTTGAAAATTAAACATTTCTTCCGACCAGGAATAATTCCACTGTACATGAGTTTTCAATGTATGGATACGAAATTGGTATAATTATTAATTGATTAATCCTCATCCGTCCATCATTTCACGAACCGAATCTGTCCCTCAGTCCCTCGGTGTCAAATTGACACACTGGTAAAATATAGTTCACATAACAAGGTAAACATTTATTTTTCGTTATTTTTTATATCCAAAAACTGATGAGTTAACATTTACATCCTAGGTTTATTCGGTTGTGTTTCGCATTTAACCCTCATCCGTCCCTCGTGTCAATTTGACACAGTTTTCCCGAAATATGTTATACTGTTCTGTATTTTTAGGTAAATTTTCCCGAAACTGTATGTGACTTTTATTTTTTTTAATGCGGAACACATAACCGAGAAACCTGAAACGTAAATGGTAACTCATCAATTTGACTAAAAAAATATTGAAATTTTGTTTATTTTGTGTCACTGTGTCAATTCGACACCGAGAAGGCAGATTCAGTTCGTGAAATGAGGGACGGATGAGGGTTAAAGAATTAAAGAAATAACAGAATAACAAATAACAGAACAGTATAACTAATTTCGGGAAAAACTGCGTCAAATTGACGCGAGGGACGGATGAGGGTTAAATATAAACATATTTAATAGTGTAAACAATATTGTGAATAATAGTACAATAATTTTCAGTGTTGATTCCGAGTCACCCCTCGACTGCTAAGAGTTAATTAATTAGACTGCGGATTTTATGCTTTCATGACTAAAATGAATAGATGCATATGTAGATAGCTGCGTATCAGTGTACTACCTAAAGTCTCAAACAAGTAATTTAGCACTAAAATTATCACCACTATACTAATTGAATTCAATTGATTAAGTTAGAAGAACTAATGTATCGAAGTACCTTGAAAAATGTATTTTAAAATATTTACAAAGCTGAGAATGATCTTAACCCTTTGCCCTACAATGACGAGTCAGACTGGTGATGCAAAATTCTGAACAGACTCTAATAAATATGTACATTATTAATTTTCTTTAAACTGAAACAAAATTCTCTTTTGTTGTAGTCGATATACCGGATGGTTCACGAGCAACAGGCCACCTAAATAGCTCCGTTAGGATTAGAGATATAAGAAAATGTTAGAGAGCAAAATTTGCACTGTTAAAAAAGACAAATATGTTGATATAAAAAAATTTTGGAAGTAATTGATGATTTTTAAATAGCACCATATATTTTCACAGTGTTGTAGCTGATGTGAAGACGAGTGATTTACTTTTTCTTCTTCTATGAAATTCTAAACGATGAAGAATTTCTAAACACTACAACCACGAAACAAATAATAGTTCAAGGGTTAAGCATCATCATTTGTAAAAGGCTACGTTGTTCAATTATTGAGACACCAACGGTGTTCGCATGGGTTGAGAAAAATATGTGAAAAAATCATCACCTCTGAAAGGTTGGAACGTACCAGTGAGATTCCTCGGTGAATCATCCTGTAGGACGCCACGTTTGTTGGCATGGTGTCCCAATAACACGGGTTCGTATAACAAAGGTTCGACGGTGTGCTTCTAATTGCCTGCTGTTTCCACGAAACCGACCGCGCTCGGTGTACACAAAGCCGGGCTAAAACCGTCCAAGTAAATTCAGCTGGAAAGGGGGCAGACAGGAAGAGCTTAGTCCCTAGAAAGAGTTACCAGGAGTCACTTGCCGCCATTACCGAATACAGGTCCATTAGCCGAACGAATCGTGTCAGTCGATCCCACGAGCCGTTGAAAGCGCCTTCGCTTTTCCTAGCGATTGCATTCGACCTCGCGCAAGCTCACGCTCGCGCGCAACTCTCAATGTTTGTGTGTATGAAACGCGTGTGAAACGGGACCAAGAGAGTGTGTAAAAGAGAGAGAGAGGAGAAAGGAAGAAAAGGGTGGAGGTGAAGAATGATGTAGTCGATGCACAAGGGTAGCAGCCGTGGTCGCGACACTTGGCCTTTGCGTTGCTCGACGATGCTCAAAGCCATGGCAACCGGAGAGAAAAGTGGGTGGCCTCTCCTCTCCTCTTCTCTCTCTCTCTCTCTCTTTCTCTCTCTCTCTCTCTTCTCTCCTAGCACAACCTTCTTCGCGGGAAGTGCTCGAGGAAAAAGGTTGAAGGGGGATCAAGTTAGCGAAGGACGTGCCTGTCCTTGAGGGAATCGGGAACCTACGACTCCGACGCTTAACTTCGAGATGCGTCTCTCCGTTTGACGTTCGATCGTTAACACCCGTCTGCCGAACGGAAAATCGGCTATCGATCGAGTTTTTACATTTTCATGGCGAACGCCTGTTCGTGGTTCAGCGATTATTCATCGGTCACGATTGATGAAGATAATGAGTCTCCGAGAGGGGGGAATTAATTCGGTGCCATTTCGCAAATTGTTTATGGGAAGTATGTACTTCTTTCAGTTTTTAAAGAGTTTCTAATCAAAATTATGGGGTTTGCATCATGTATCGTAACTAGATTGCGGATCTTTAAGCAAAATAAAAATTTTACATCTGAACCGCAAGAAACTAGGGCGAAATAAAAATTTTATTTCTTTCTTAATACACTTAATAGATTCGAAATAATAGAATGGTACATTACCTACATGTTTTTATTTTGTATTAAGAACCGCAGTATGGTTATAGAGACTCTTAGAAATGTCTATCTTAATTTATTTAATAGATTAAAAATAATGTAAAGGTACCTTCAAATTCTTCTGATGGTTTTGCTGCTTTAAATTACACCAAATCATTTTTATCGTAAATGCACGTAATCCGCAGTCTAATCGCAACAATTTAATAGATTCGAAGTAATATAATGGTACATCAAATGTTTTTATTTTGCATTAAGATCCGCAGTGTGGTTATAGAGACTCTTAGAAATGTCTATCTTAATTTATTTAATAGATTAAAAATAATGTAAAGGTACCTTAAAATTCTTCTGATGGTTTTGCTGCTTTAAATTACACCAAATCATTCTTATCGTGAATGCACGTAATCCGCAGTCTAATCGCAACAATTTAATATATTCGAAGTAATAGAATGGTACATTAAATTTTTTTATTTTGCATTAAGATCCGCAGTGTGGTTATAGAGACTCTTAGAAATGTCTTTCTTAATTTATTTAATAGATTAAAAGTAATGTAAAGGTACCTTAAAATTCTTCTGATGATTTGCTTCTTTAAATTACAGCAAATCATTTTTATTGTAAATGCACGTAATCCGCAGTCTAATCACAACAATTTAATAGATTCGAAGTAATATAATGGTGCATTAAATGTTTCTATTTTGTATTAAGAACCGCAGTATGGTTATGATGCAACGGGATTGACCCCCTAATTTTGCTTTGACTAGAAACCCTTAGAAATGTCTTTCTCAATATATTTAATATTTAATATTCTAATGGTTTGCTACATTAAATTACATCAACTCATTTTTATCATAAATGCATGTAGTCCGCAGTCTAATCGTTAGCATGGAATCAGACTCGTGATGTAGTAATTAATTTGGTTCGAACCGGTATTTTGTTAAAAGTATTTGCTCAGCTGGGAAGGGTTTGAGAGGCCGAGGTTTCCCGGGAGATTGTATTCACGGACACCTCAGAAACAATGAGGATATTTGAAGAAGTTCAATGCCGCGATCAAGAACGTATTGTTCTACGTTTACCGTTTTGACAAGCCCCTTGACCTCCGGTGGTTCTTGCACAACGCATCATGATGAGTCCGGGAGTGCACTCAATAATAACAATGGTGACCCCGAAAATCGTGCCAAGAATACTCGATCGCGACATTGGAAGAATAAAGGCGGGGCCGATACGTTCGAGGACACCAAGACACAATTTTAGTAAGAAAGAATGAAGATCAATCCCGCGGTCCAGATTATCCGGGCTTAATAATGCAGCGGGTCGGTCGTCGGATCATGTTCAAGACACACCAGCTGTCTATTAACTTTTGGTTACCCTTCAAATACATTTTCCCCTCGTACTTATAATTTAATCGTGTCAATTTCCATTTACATTCCTCTGCAAAACTAAAGAGTTCGTCCATTCTTTAAAAACGAATCACTTTTATAGAACTGGTTCGAACGGCCTGAGTTTCATCGAGATGTTATTTTAAGAATGGTTATTATTATTTATTTTTTTAATGCCGTAAACCTTGTTTGGTTTATATAGCACACATCATATTATACATATAGATGTAACATAAATATATGATTTTCAACTATTGTAATGGATTTAAGCCGTCTGAAAATATGAACAAAATGCTAGAGCATAAAATTTTAAAGAGTTTCGTACGATTTTTATTTATTTCGCATCTACAACTTCCTTAAGGGGGTACCGTAGCCTCTAATATTACTAGAATATTACTAGAATCTGAAGTTTGTCCTTATACGAGCATGTTGCGAGCTGTGTGAGGGCTCATTTGATAGAGGAAGGTTGATCGTAGGGCGCTCTGGTCATGAGGCAAGTCAGAAAAATCGTTTTGTATTTTTAAAATACATGGGAACCTGAGGGTGGTTGTGTCGATTTTTTCCCCAATACTATTAAATATAAACATAATCTCGTTTCTGCATGACCAGAGTGCCCTACGATCAACCTTCCTCTATCAAATTAGCCCTCACACAGCTCGCAACATGCTCGTATAAGAACAAACAATTGTTTCCCGCAAACCCTGTTTTCGCCTGATTTTCTAGTAAGATTCTAGTAATATTCTAGTAATATTAGAGGCTACGGTACCCCCTTAAAATTCGTCTACAAAATGCACGCGCGAAGTTTCATCGATTAGAAACCACAAAGCTAAGTCCCACCTAAAATTCGATCAAATATCGCTCCGAATTAGAACCAATTAGTAACATTACAACAATATAACTTATTCGCGATTCATGACATTCATTAAATCTTTATATTAATATACTACCGCGCAATCATAGGTCCGCGTGATTGGTCGAGAAATAAACTGTTCATTAATAGGCTCTAAATTTAATTATTGGGAGCATTGAATATGGTAATTTAAGCTCGCACGGTGGCGCAGCATTGTTGCAATAATAATCCAATTTGTTGGACCCGGTACGAAATGGAATTCGCTTCGCGGTTTACGCGATGCCGTACACGCCGGCCTGCACGCAATTAAAGCGTTACAAGAGAGCCGGTTTTTCGGCGGGAACTTTGAGTCAAGGTGGAAGGGGGATGTGCTTCCGTAGATATTATGCAGAAGTTTCTTCGAAATTATCGATCCGAAGGCGTGGGTTCGGCTGTAGATAGCAAAAGTTTCCACAAATTTTCGCGTGTTCCGGGAACGTTGAACATTAAGCCTTTAAAGTAGCCATTCAACCCCGGAAAACGATCGAACCATTCTCTTTTCGAGCTAAACTCTTTTCGCTCGCCCTCTCCGGGCTGGCTATCAAATAACTTTTGCGGTAAAAATCGATGGCATCGCGCGGGAAAATGAGCTCGTTGGTCGATAGCGAGATCGTGATTCAAAAATTCCTTGGAAAAACAATGTTGAATTATTCGTCGGCGGCTCGTGTAGAACGCGAAACTTCGCGGAACTTCATGCATATCGAAATTGTATTCATGCGAGGTAATTCGAAGGATGAAAATGCATGTTTGCAAAATTGAAAAAGTATTCCGAGTGGTTTTTTTTCCCCTCGAATTTCTTCGTGCGTACCGTCAGCTGAACAAACTCTGGCCGAAGTACAAAATTGTTATTTATTGAAACATAGAAATAGCTGTGCTGTTCGGTTTTTGGAAACTGTTGAGCGTAAATATTCGATTTCTTGCTCTCCAACTCTAAACGTACAATAACCGATCGAATGACCGGTTCTAAATTTTTTATTCTAAATTATAAATGTCTTTCTTAGAGGACATGTTACTTTTATAGCTCGATACGTTTAGTGTTAATGTGTGGATATTGATTTATGAAGAATCTGAATGGATGTTTAATGTAATATGTTCAGTCTGAATTTTGAAACCTTATTTCATTTTAATTCGGGATACATATATTTTGATAACTAGAAATAGTCGTTGCATAGCTACTAATATAGGACTAATTGGCATAAATTTGATGAAACATATACGCACGGCGTAAATGTTACATATTTGATGCAAACTATGAATAGTTAATCAGTACTTTCAATTACCGTGTTACTAATTGCACGCGCGTGGCGTGCTCCGTGAAAATACGAATGGCACGCGTTGAATAATAAATGTTTCTAATCACTAATTTAAGCCTTTGTAACTGTTGTTGGTAAAACACAAACACATTATTAATACTCTCTCCGCGACGCTCTCCCCGGCTATTATGCTGCAGTTACACTATTTCCGCGGCGGATATGGTGAATTTCGAATTGTGGTCGAGCAGTATGTAGCTGGTCACGTTTACACGAGTTCCTTCGCCACGATTACTGCGAACGCTTGTTCAAAATTCTTGCAGAATAATTCGTGAACGCTGTGTTCGACAATTTTAGATATAATTTCCGCATGGAGATATTTCTCGGATGGGATAATTAATGAAATAAGTTTCTGGTAAGATTAAAATAGTCGAGATACGATTTGGGATGACGGGAAATTAATTGAGCAAAGCACTTATCTAATTTTTTTTTTTTGTTAGATTAGGTATTCAGGATTAATCTAACAAAAAGTGGGATCGACGGTTCTAAATAAGTGGGAGTGTTTTTGGTATTTAAAATTTATCTAACAATAAGTATCCTTCCCTTATACCTGGGTTCTCCTACCCTTCGACCATCAATTAAAAAAACGGTCTTGTCGAAGGTAGACGTTGAACACTTTTTCTACCCTTATATTAGTTGAAGCTTGAGCGAGAACCCTCTGTACTCTCATTTACTGATAGACTCTCTATATCGAGTTTTCATATTTCTATACTACGAATCCTTGGCACTGCTTTATTTTATAACCTCGTAGAATTATCAAAAAATTTTTGATTTTCTTTTTATTATAGAAAATCTCATATGAGAGTTCTTTCAACATAATTGAAATACAGAAAACAATACATACAATACAGAGAAAATAAAAATTTACAAAACAGAATATGATACTGAAGATACATGAAAATTATAATAAAGACAAAAGGTATAAGCCAAAACACTTATACTTTAAGGCCGCAGCTCTTAAAAAATGATAACATGTAATGACAGGCTTTGATATTTGGTTTGGTTATTAACCCTTTGCACTCGGAGCTATTTTAACTGAAAAATTAAACATTTCTTCCGATCTAGAATATTTCCATAGCTTATGATTTTTGCAATTTTATGAATATGAAATTGGTACAGTACCTAAATGTTTAGTAATTGATTAGATACCGATATATTTAATAATGTAAACAATATTTTGAAGAATGGTACAGCAATTTTTAGTGGTGCTCTCAGAGGGGACAGCCGAGTGCTAAGGGTTAATATCATTTAATATGACAAATTGAATTTTAACACTTTACCGACCGGAAGTCTATTAACCCTTTGCACTCGGAGCTATTTTAACTGAAAAATTAAACATTTCTTCCGATCTAGAATATTTCCATACCTTATGATTTTTGCAATTTTATGAATATGAAATTGGTACCCAACTTATCCAGTACCTAAATGTTTAGTAAATGATTAGATACCGATATATTTAATAATATAAACAATATTTTGAAGAATGGTACAGCAATTTTTAGTTGTGCCTCAGAGGGGACAGCCGAGTGCAAAGGGTTAACATTGAGACATCCATTGGAAGCTGGAAGTTAATTAACAATTTTTGATTCTGCGCGCAAATCAATTTGAGAACGCGTCTATCGGATACTGCTGGGTTCGTTACGGGTTCATTAATTCTGTGAACGAATCGGGAAACAGAGATTCGGGTCAGGGGGAAGGCGAGAGGGTGAATTTCTTCGCGTTTAACGACAGGTCTCTGGGGCTATTCTTATTTCGCTTGATTTAAGAACAGCTCTTCCAGGAACGTTATTCAAACTCTAAACTGGAAACGTTATCTGGCGATCGGCGATCGTTGGCCGCTGGTTTCCACCGTAGTGTTGGAAACGCGGCTACGATGCGGCCGGAACACGCGAAACTCGGCGAGGAACTTTTTCGCATCCGTGACGGCCACGGAAACTTTTGTCCTTGATCGACGGCCCGCCACTTCCGCACGACTCGAGAGACCAACAAGATCTTCTCGACAGCGGGCCGCGATAATTTTACAGATGTCCCGGAACTTTTGCCGAACCCCTAACTGAATATAATCTCCGCCGGGCATGCTCCTCCCGATTCGAACTTTTCTACGCGAATATCGGCCGACCCCTGTACTCCCATAGCGTCGCGAATTGTGGACGACGTGCTAGACTACTCCTCTCGAGACGGTTTCTTATATAACTCCTTTTTTTTTACCACGTTTTTATTAGCTCGCTTTCTTGTTTGTTTGTTCGGTGGCAAATTTTGGAATTGATTTTAAACTAACTTCCTGATGAGCTGGAGACTTGAAATCGGGCATATGGCTCAGAACTGGATGACAATGCATTATTAAAAAAAAAATTTTTTAAAAGTCTATCCGTTTCGGAGCTATAACGATTAAATATTTTTCCTGTTCACCTCCCCGCGAAACCTACGTGATCGCGTTCAGCAATCCCCACTCCGCGCGACAACGTTCTCTACTATGCGTGCGCACTCTGACTCGTCCCCACTCCACGGACCCACTTTGCCCCGACGGAGCTCATATATAATAGTACGTCGCCGCGCGACGATTCGTAGTACATCATCGCTTCTTTTACCAAGTGAAAGAATCGTTACACCGTTACTGCTTGCATTTGTTTTCGATATGTCGCGGTCGCAATACTGTCTGAATTTAGTACATGTTCTGTTATAATTTCATAACGTGGTACAAAATGTTAAAAATCGATTGAAAACTTTCACATACATAAGACTAGAAAGCAAAAAATAATTATGTAAATAAAAATAAATTTTTAAAAAATACCACGTTTTTAAAAACGAACTAAAAAGTACAAAATAATGTTTCCTAGTTCCATACAGATTCCCTACACTGTACTGATAGTCCTAAAAATTTGTAATTGTGAATTGTTGAATGGCTGTGAAAATACTTGTAAGATTTAAAAGGAAAAACGTGGGGCGCAAGATAATAGTAAGGAGTGTAGAGAATAGCTACCGTTGAGAAAACTCACACAACAGTCCATATCATTTGCGGAGAAATAAATTTTTTAGTGATTTAGGTGAACTATTTATGTATCAATTATCTATTACATGCGCCCCACGTTTTTCGTTTTAAATCTTACAAGTATTTTCACAGCTATTCAAAATTCACAATTACAAATTTTTAGGACTATCAGTACAGTGTTGGGAATCTGTATGGAAGTAGGAAACATTATTTTGTACTTTTTAGTTCGTTTTTAAAAACGTGGTATTTTTTAAAAATGTATTTTTATTTACACAATTTTTTCATACGATTTCGATACTACACGGTCCAAAAGAAAAAGATCATCATCTACAGTAACTGTACCTCGATCATTTATCATGAAACAACAACATGCGTAAACATTTTCTGGACGAATCACGTGTTCTGTACACAACAAAATAATGATGACCCACAAAAACTAATGCAACATAAGAAAATACTTTAGAATAAAATCTATAAGGTTTTGTACATTTTACTAAAAATATGAGAATGATTGACAACTTTGTTGAGTCGCATTGGCATTATCGATAATCCCAATTCTAAATGTAACCAGGAACAGGAAACGCTTAACCATGTTCTTTGGCAGTGCAACCTATATAAAGATCAGAGGATCAAACTTGTCCAGAACCTTATTAGAGCAGGTTTCCAATTGCCATTGGACATAGGTTGCTTAATAGCTGAACCCAATATTAGTGCTTGTTTATATATAATAGCCTTTTTAAATACATGTAACCTACGTGGTTAAGTATTTTTGATTTTTCTATTGCTTAGAATATTTTTGTTATACTATACTATATACTCTGTACTTTGTTATGTAATACTCTGTACTAAGCATTACGTTGCAATAAATCTCATATGAGATTTCCAAATTAAAAAAAAAAAAAACTTTATTGAGTCACCGATGCGATCACATTCTCATTGAATTGTACAAATTTATTCAGGGCAAAATATAAATCATTTTATTACCCATCTACGCGCAAACCTGTCGGAGAAGCTTGAAGTAAATGTTATGGCAGTGATTTAAAAAATTCGTCGCCGAAGGTGTTAATGACATTCGGAATAAACAGAATGTTGGCTTAAGAGAGGGATGTTTTCCATTTAAATGAAAAACATTTCACGCCAAAAGAATTTAAGCGGTGAACAGGGGTTAGCCGTCGCGTCGTGTCGCTCGCGATTTATTTCCGTTTCCATTGTTTCAGCATCTTCGCTCGCTACTTCGACCTAAATTCTGTCGTTCCTCGTTTCCTCCTAGCCCACCCCCGGTTTTTTTTTATCCCGGCTATTTTACGGCGTGCAACGCGATGCACCCGCGATGAATAGATAACGAACGAACAATGCACGCTGTCGTTCTCGCGTCAACGGAATTAATCGGATTTCGAGGCACGAGGGACGAACGACAGTTTCGACCGGCGCGGCGGGACAAGATAAGCGCAACGATACAACCGGTTCGACACCTTCATCCCCTTCGATTTCTTTAAAGTATTTTCTTTCGCTCGTGCTTCATGCGAGTCGACATCTTCGCGCATGTTCTACAACCTTCTATTCATAAAGTACCAGCAGTGTCATATCCGGTGGTTCAGCCGTTATTAATAATTGATCAAATCAATCATGTAGAAATTATACATTTTCGGAATTTCTTTTTGTATTTACTATGCTAACGATGCACGGGAAATAAAACATCAAATATCATAATTGATATTTAATATTGAATTATCGTATATTATACAACATTGCGAGCGATAGAATTAAGGAAAATCTATAAGATATATTTCGCAGTGGACCACGTGGGATTGCTAACTCATGTGATTTATTTCAAACTGAAACTTATCTTTAATTAAGAGCTTTATTGAACAAATTGAGAACATAGCGAAATTTATTTTAACAAGCAAATAAAATTACACAAAATATAAAATGCGAGCGATTAATTAAATGAAACGTCCGTTGAAATTTGAATCTGAATTGGAATTGGAATTTGAATTTGAATTTGAATTTGAATTTTAAATCGATATTTCTAATTAGAATTTATTGGATTATCAACAAGTTACAAAAATAAATGAACTATCTCGGAATCGTATTCTTATACAGAGATAGAGAAGAGATAACGGCTGAACCACCGGGCGTGACAGTAGACAGCGGATTTGTAATTGGTTGTGTAATTTAAAATTACAGAATTTTATTGGAAGAATTGGAAGAATTTAAGAATAATGTTTACACTATCTTCGGCCCACTAAACATACTAAGAAAGAGAATAAAAGGAAATGTTTATTTTCACGCATTTGTAATATGTCCACGTTTCTAACGATTATATTTTCCCAAATTAACCCTTCGCTGCATACTGTATCACATCTGATACAGCTATTTAAAAAATCTGGTATATATAGTAAACTAAGAACGTGTTTTCTTACTATGTTTATTTTCCTGAAAATGTTGTTTGAATTTTGTTTTAATATTTTTCCCTTAAATAAAACACAAAAACTGAACTTCTTTCAACTTTTTCATCCCAATTAAAAAAAAATCATGCAGTGAACAGGTTAAATATTGTCAATTTCTCGACAATCAGACGTTTTGTTTTGTATCATTGCTTCATTATTTTTCTGCACAGTTTTTTGGGAAACTGTGTAAAAAGAATAGAGACACCGAAACGATCTACAAGGATTGTAGAATTGTACTGTACTGTTCGATCTCGACCACAATGCACTGCAAAGATTTAGCATGGGACTGATTTATGGGAAGAAATCGGTGGCGTCGGTCGGCCCGGAAAGAAAAGAGCCGTTCGTTATCGATAAACTGGAATTTAAACGTGGATACGGTCGATTTTCCGATGGGAGATGGATGTGCGAGGGGTTGATCGATTGTAAGGCACGGGGGTAGGATTCGTTTGTGTTTTTTTTTTTGTTGTTTTTGGAAAATGGATGTGCGAGGGCCGAAAACGGACAACCGGAAGGCAAAATCCGGAGCAGAGAAGGCGCCGGTAAGCGATCGTCGTGTCGGCGCCGGTTTGCAAACAACGGCAGCCGATGATCGATAACGGGGGCAAACAATGCTCGTCAAACTTTCTCTTCCGATGCACGTATCACTGCGGAAGAACGCGGCGAAATTCTTCGCGTTTGTTTCGAAACTATTCCACACCCCCTTCACCGCGTTGGCATTGTCTCCGCGGGTGAAGCCAACCTCTGCACCCTTTTGTTCGCCACCCCCTCGAAGGTTAAGCTTGCCGAACCGCAAACAACCCCCTTCCCCCTAATTTGTTAAACCGTTCTCGCACGCGAGACCAATTTTCGCTCGAACTTTTTCGCAACAAACAACGGGACCGTTGTTACGGTCGTTAGATTAATTAGAAAAAAGCTTCCGGTTCTCTAATTCGTTAATTCGCGAATGTTACAAACAGCATCATCTTAAATTAATTAACAGCTATGGTATAGTGAAACTATGAAGTTAACACTTTACCTACCGGAAGTCTATTAATAGGATTTTCAATAATTGTGCTGTACGAAAAGAAAACATAGAAATTTTCTTTTATATTGCAATCTTAAATGAAACTTAAGTGAAAACTTAGATGACGTTATTGAGGGTGACTTGTTAGTTCACAATTAAAATTGCTGTTGTCATTGAAGCTTCCATTAAAAAGTTCTTAGCCATGTACCATAGATTTTTCAAAATTATGCAGTAATCACCTTGATAGAATTTTCAATTTTATTTTAAACTAGTGTACTTTACGTGCAGTAACAAATAATGGTTGATTATTAACGTAACTAAATTTCCAATAGCCAAGAAAATTTAACGAAATTAATTAACAAATGATTAGAAGAAATATATTTATTACGATAAGTGAGTAAGAATACTTTTGTTAATGAATTTCAGTGTAATTGATTAATAGAGATATTAGTATTAGAATATCCTAATTAAATTACCCGCAACATTTCCCCCACCGAAATCCCACCCTTAACCATTCGCGAAAAACCGAGGTGACAACGTGTGACAACGGCAGTACTATTTTGACCGTGGTCGGAGTAACTTCGTCCCGTTCGTTGTCACGATTTTCGATTATGTATTTTGTGCTTCAACACTTATTAAAACGCGCAAATGACAGTGTTCTGTTGATTCGACGGAGGAACGTAAGATTCGAAAACAATTGTAAGTACCTATATTTTACATTAGTATTAGTATTTTATAACCCAGAATTAATATTCTTATGTATAAAAATGGATGTAACATATTCGTAAAACAACGCTGTGCAACAAAAGAGGAAGAAAAAGTTGTATTTGCTCACTGATAACGTCACAACTTTTGAACGAATGGACTTTTAAATGCGGTTTGCTCTTAAACTTTCCCGAAGAAACGCCGCGTTTAATGGTTCAAACCCCAGCTTTCTGCGTTGAGCCGTTCTCAATTGATGCCGTTACAAACAGACAGACAGACAGACACGATTTTATTATATATTATATTATATTATATATTATTATATTATATACTAGCTGACCCGACAGACGTTGTCCTGTCCAATTTTAATAAATTTGTTCGTGAAGCAATTTCAATTTGAATCTTGAAATTCAATTCGTTGACATCAATGTTTTTCTTATTGGGAACCAATAATACTTGCACCGTTTCAAAAATTATGATTTTTGCTGTTTGTCCGAATTTTCCTACTTTCCTTTGTGATTGTCTCGAATTTTGTTTTCTGAAAGTTGTTCCAGAACTATAACGAACAAAACAAAAAAAGAATTATGCATATCCATCGTTCGAATCGTGAGTTATGGTCTTGAGTTCATACAAAAATCTCATAGAAAAAAAAACGCCCATTTTTCTGGGCAACTTTTCTAATTTTTCTTTCCCTAAAAACCTGATTCGGACTACAACGAACATTAACAAAAAAAAATTAGCCAAATCGGTCCAGCCGTTCTCACGTGATGTCGTGACCAACGAACAACATTTCATTTTTATTATATAGAAGATAGAGATAGAGATAAAACATTATTGAAGGTGACTTGTTAATTCACAATGAAAATTGCTGTTGCTATCGAAGGTTTCATTAAAAAGTGTTTAACCCTGTACCATATTTTACAAATTATGCAATAATCCCCGGTCGGTAATGTGTCAAGATTAATATTTGGAAAATACAGTGCCACGATTTTCCGAATATCCCTGCAATTAATTTTGTGAAATAATTCTGAAGGAAACCCGGCTGTAGTGGAACAGAAATTGTTTCGCACGAGCCAATCAGGATATCCGGAATAGGTTCGACTTCCTCGAGGCTCGAAAGGCATCCGTGGCACGACCAATTAATTTCGTTGGCATTCCTCTCGCGTCCGGGGTGAGCCTAGGTTCGCGCGGAAATTCGCGCGGCGCGTTTTGCGACCGATCAAGGCCAAATGGTCGAGAGTTTTATAGCTGGCCAGCACCGGTAATTGCAATTCGCCGGAAATGGTGCCGCGGCGACATGAAAAGTTGCAAACGGTTCGAAGCGTCGTATTCGTAGAAAAGCTGAGCATTCCTGTGGCCAGAGGATTTTTCATAATCGAGGAGGCGACGACGTGGCCTTCGGCTCGTTAAACGTTAAGCACCGGCGCTCTTTGAAGCGGAAGAAGAGTTTTAATTGAGAGATTTGATTAATGAACGCTATTACCAATTCTAATTTACGTTATACACGAACAACAACTTCTCTGATAACTCACAATCATCGTTTGGTTCTACAAGAAACCTATTCTCTGTTTTGTAATCTTCATACTCTGTATTATGTAACATGATATTTGGTCCCCTCAGGGTTTCAAATTCATTTACCAATCTTCTTCCCCCTCTTTCCATTCTCACTATCGCCTTTTCAGCGGGACCTACTGTTTATGGTGGGTTCCGAACCACCTTTTGCCAACAACACGTGAAAAACACCCCGGGCGGGTCACTTTCCGGTTTTTTACCAGACGGTCACCCATCCAAGTGCCATTCATGTTCCACGTTGTTTAACTTCGGTGATCTAATGAGAACCGGTGCTGTCAACGGGACTACGGTTGTTGGCCCTCATACTCTGTATTATATGTAGTGTATTTCTGTTTTGTAATTATGTTGTAATAAATCTCATATGAGATTTTCTATATTAAAAAAAAAATTCGACAACGCCTTTAACCGACAACGAATTTCATCGTCAACGAATTTGATCCACAACATCTTAAGACGACCACAGTATGTATTATCATACAGTATTATCATATGTATTAGCATACAGTATTATCATATGTATTATCATACAGTATTATCATATTGTAGTATTACAGTATTATCATTATCATACTGTGTCTCAAGTTGTTGTGGATCAAATTCGTTGTCGGTCAAAATCGTTGTCGATCAAATTCGTTGTCAGAAAAAAGCATTGTCGGCCAAAGCTATTGTCGGTCAAATCTGGAGTCGGTGAAATGTTGTCGGCGAAAACCGTGTCGGAGAAATCTGCGTCGGTGATTTCCATGGGACCCCTTCAAAACACTGTCGATTGTCTAACCTATCATAATTCAATGAATTAATATAAAAAAAGTGATCCAATATCTCCGAGAAGAAAATAGTAACATATTAACGTGAAGCACAACGTAAGCGGTGGCATTATTTCGTTGGAACCTTTTCGGAAAAACGTCTGAACGAGTTTCCAAAGCAAACAGACGAAACTTGAAAATCAATAAGGACAGCTGGAAGTTCCTGGCGCCTCGTAACGCGGGATCCGGTGGAATAATAATGGCTGGGGTTTAGGAAAGTCGCGAATCCCCACGCGATCGAAGCAAGTCGAAGCAAGCGAGGTAGAAAGAAATTTCGAAACGTAAATTGCCGGGAGATCCGAAGGGAAGAAGGGACCCGCAATCATCGCCCCGGTGTCGGTCGATTGACGACACGAGAGAGGGAGAGAGGAACAAAAAAAAAAGGGGAAAAAATCGCGGGGGCGAGGTGGTTGCGTGTTCCGTTTGCATGTCGAGGATGTAAGGCGGCGAAAAGCGGCCGCGCGCGGGACGAGCTGCACGGCCTTGCGGGTGCAAGCCATTATGCAAGCGGAAGAATGTCGTGTGTTACATCGTAGCCAGAGATCGTGTACACCGGTTTCTCCTCCCGGCGTGCATCATTAACCTCTCCCCCGACCCACGAGATCTATCGATCTTCGGTGCCGCTCGCCGGTTCCGATACTCTTCAGAAAACTATTAGCTGCTCGCGACAGATATCGCCCGCTTCCATCGCATACTGTTGAAATCGTTTCAACGCGAACTGTATTCGTGCCTCGTTGTAAACAATCTAATAGGGTAAATGTGTCTAACACTACATTTTCTCCAGATTTAGATTAACCAGTTGATTAACCAGTTAGCTGTGATTGACGAGTATACTCGTCATGGAGAAATGGCAGTATGTACTTTGCGCAGCAACGAGTACACTCGTCATGCGTAATATTTAGTTACCATTGGCTGTTTAACCCTCATCCGTCCCTCATTTCAGGAATTAAATCTGTCCCTCGGTGACACAGTGATAACAAATCGACAAAATAACAAGGCAAACAGTTATTTTTTCATGTTGTCTTAAACAAATTTTTTTCTATTGAGTTTAATGTAACTCCCCTTTGAGGGTTATGAAACTTTACATTTGGATTAATATAAATATAGCGTATTTGATATATACATGATTTCAAATTTGTAGATTACATTGTTTGAAGAAATTCAAAAGAAGATGACACGCTTGAATGTTCGGTTTACAGAGCAACGATCTAACATTCGAGGGTGGGAACAAGTTGAGATTATTCAATCCTTTCATAAGAACAACTCGTAATTCCAATAAGGTACATTGCCAAATAATATGGTTAAGATCTTGAACGTTATAGCCGCAGTTCATTTACAATAAATCATCATTTACAATATTTAGTCGTGAAAGGGATGCTACAAGATGATAATGATCTGATCTAAAACGATTGAATGTTACAATATATTGTTAATCAAATTGATGAGTTAACATTTACATCTTAGGTTTCTCGGTGATGTGTTTCGTATTAAACATAAATAAAAGTCACGAAGTTTCAGGAACATTTACATACAAATAACAGAATTGTATACTTTTTTCGAGAAACACTGTGTAAGATTGACACGAGGGACGGATGAGGATTAAATTGTAATTTTAGCGGAAACTAAAATGTATTTGTAAATTTTAAATTGTTTGGAATATTTTGAGGCTAAGACGAAATAAAACGAACAAATAAAATGTATAAATCATTTCAGATGGATTCGTGCATATCCGTATGCACTGGCGTCATCGCTTGATTTTCGCGACACATACAGCTGCGCGTTCTGAAAAGAGGTCGCCATGGTAAACTGGTTAAAATACGTAAAAATAAATTTTTTGTACGGAATAAAGTACAATTCCATTTAAGGTTCTACAGAGCTTCAATAAAAAAATTATACAATTAACTGAGAATGTAATGTCGTTGGTAAGGCCAACAAAATTATCAATTATTCTCAGCGTTACGTACATTGATGCATATTGTATTCGGACCACATCGTTCTTCCATAAAATGCTTACACATGATAAATTAAGAATAATATTAAAATAAAGTTCGATCGTTTAATAACAATCTGCGAAACTTTATGCACAATAAAAATCGTTTGCATCGACTGCAACAAACAAGGACCAAGTAATCATTTCTTTCATTCTTTAATAGCTGACCCGACAGACGTTGTCCTATCCAAATTTCATTTGTTAGTGATCGACACTTTGATACAAAAATTCCATAGAAAAAAGCAATTTCATTTTGTTCCAGAATTTTCCATTTTTCCGGGCAACTTTTCCAATTTTTCTTTCCCTAAAAACCTTATTCGAACTATTGCGAACATTTTCTTTAAAAATTAGCCAAATCGGTCCATCCGCTCTCAAGTGATGGGTTTACCAAGGAACAGCATTTAATTTTTATTTATATAAATGACGCTCATAAGCTGTAACTAATAAATCGGTGTTCTCAAATATTTTAAATCTATACATTGTTTTAAATTGCAACTACCCATTTTTTTCATAAAAACCGCAGTCTAATAAATCGGTGTTCTCAAATATTTTAAATCTATTCATTGTTTTAAATTGCAACTACCCATTTTTGTGATAAAAACCGCAGTCTAATAAATCGGTGTTCTCAAATATTTGAAATCTATTCATTGTTTTAAATTGCAACTACCCATTTTTTTCATAAAAACCGCAGTCTAATAAATCGGTGTTCTCAAATATTTTAAATCTGTTCATTGTTTTAAATTGCAACTACCCATTTTTGTGATAAAAACTGCAGTCTAATAAATCGGTGTTCTCAAATATTTTAAATCTGTTCATTGTTTTAAATTGCAACTACCCATTTTTTTCATAAAAACCGCAGTCTAATAAATCGGTGTTCTCAAATATTTTAAATCTATTCATTGTTTTAAATTGCAACTACCCATTTTTGTGATAAAAACTGCAGTCTAATAAATCGGTGTTCTCAAATATTTTAAATCTGTTCATTGTTTTAAATTGCAACTACCCATTTTTTTCATAAAAACCGCAGTCTAATAAATCAAATAATCATCCATTTCTGTAATATCGAGGTTGTAGAATGACTGTCCACTCTCTTCTGCAAACATAGCGAAGCATTGGTATAAAAACCTGGCAAGATCTAGAGACAGGTCGGCCCAGCACTGCTAAGAAAGCGCCTTTGACTCAGTTGGTGTACTGGACACGATCTTTGCCGGTCTTTTCATGGAAAAGGGAGTAGCTGCTCTAGAATCTCGACTACGAAATCTAGGTGTCCATTAATGAAAATGGCGCGTGGTATTGGTGTCGGGAAGCTTCCGGGACACGGAGGTCGGAGCAGTGGTTCAACCCTCTCAGAACCGTCGGAAGTAGGTCTTGGAATCAATGCGGCGCAGGTATTGTTTAAAATAGAACGCGAATCATTTTTCGCGTCGCGTTCCACAATCCACGGCGACGCGACGCGAGAATTAAGCACACAGAGAGCGTCGCTGCACCGTGAACGAAAGAGACGACGACGCGCTCGAGGAAGTGAAACTCCGAGAGAGGAAGACTCCGAAGGAAAGAGAAAGAGAATTAACAGAGATATTCAGTTAAAGACGGGGTCCGGTCTGTCCGCGGCAGGTCGCGATATGAATCCGAAAGTTTCCCGAGCCGCGATAATGGCGGCCGTGGACAACGATGCGCTCTTAACTCTTCCGGGGAAAGGGGTTGAGTGTCAGCCGGTGCGGAATAGGAAAAAGTTGCGCCGTTTCCGACCAGAGTTTTCATTTCGCCCACGCAATAACGTAACCGGTGAATTGTTCTCGGTACCGTCTGATTTTTCACGTCGAAATTGTACTCTGTGCGAGCCCGTATCGACGCTCTTTCGTCCAATCGTTCCTATTTCATTATTTCTCCTGCGCGAATCGCGTCTCGGATTCAGGTTCGCCAGTTTTATCTGTTCGTTAACCCCTTGCCGTAACATTTCCTTCACAGTTACAGTGATTAAAACGTCTTTATCCCGAACAATGTTGAAGGGATAAGACAATTCGTATCCCTTGTGTGGCTACATTTATTTTAATGCTTAAATATTGTTTGCGAATTCATCAAGTTTTATTACATCTAAATGTATGTAACATGATATTGGGTCCCCTCAGGGTTTCAAATTCATTTACCAATTCCTTTCTCTTTTCATTCTCACCATCGCCTTTTCAGCGGGACCTACTGTTTAGGGTTTGTCGGTTTTTAAATACCACGTTTGAAAACCGGTTTTCATAAGAAAATTATGCAATCCGAAAACCGTTTTTTTTTCAGTAAAAACAACCCGGTTTTAAATTTATACATACCACTTATAGATCTTCTAGTAAATTTCTTCCATTAGCTACAAAAACTGATATTATTAAGTTATTCGGACAGATATTATCAAGATTATATAAAGATTATTCTACAGAAGATGACCGCGATGTTAAAAAAAGGGACGAAGAAGAAAATCAAGACAAATCTACGATGAAAAATACTATGGAAATAGCAATAAATAAATATCTGTAAGAACCTGAAGAAGTGACTTCCTCTAGTCCTCAAGAAGGAGTTTTTGGTCTTGGAAACTAGAAATAGTTCATTAGCAAATGAGCGTTTTTTTTCTATTTCTGGTAATTTTGTGTCGAAAATAAGGACACGACTAAGCTATAAATCCATTGAAGTTCCTTGATTTTTGAAGTTATATTTTCTTAAGCAAAGAAAGAAGTAAAATAATAATTTATAAAAATATAAAATATTTGGTAATTTCTGTGATTTTTTAAGAGTATTACTTTGCTAATTTTTTGTTCTTATGTTTTCTAATCTTATGTTTTCCTTCTTTGTATTTTTGAATTATTTTAAATAAATAAAATTAGAAACTTCCATTTTAAGTGGTAGACATGTCTTGTTTTTTATCTGTAAAAATTCGAAACCGGTTTAAACCGGCTTCATGGAAAAGTTGAAAACTGAAAACCGGTTTTTTAAGATGTCTGTTTTTGTATAAACCCTACTTACTGTTTATGGTGGGTTCCGAACCACCTTTTGCCAACAACACGTGAAAAACACCCCGGGCGGGTCACTTTTCGGTTTTTTACCAGACGGTCACCCATCCTAGTGCCGTTCACGTTCCACATCGTTTAACTTCGGTGATCTAACGAGAACCGGTGCTTTCAACGGGACTACGGTTGTTGGCTTATTACATCTAAATGTAATGTTGGACTTTGTTCACAACTTTATCACGAGTCTGGCTCGTCAAAATACGGCAAGTGGTTATTGAATATTTATGCAAAATGTGCTGGGTTGAATAAAAGTGAATTTCATCCCATTAATCATTTTGATACATTGAAAACAACATAAAAATATTCTTAGACTTCTTCAAACATTTACTGGTCTATATTTCAACCAGCTACTTCTTTCATAAATGCATAAACGTTCACGATTTATTGAAAGCGAAGCGATGTTTTATTACTCTATATAAATATTTGTTAATGAAGCGTACGCACAGCGAGGAGTAAAATTGTGTTATTCGCAGCTCCTGTAATTGTGTATTTTAAATATTCGTCAGACTCGTGAATAATAAAGAATCGTTTGCTGGCTTCAGTCTCCAGCCAAGCATGTTGAAGAAAATAAAAACCGTGCGCGTACACGTAAAACAGTGAGGATAAAAAGAAAATGTTTCCTGAAAATCAATAAGATAAATATTTTCGAAAAAGTAGGTTACACGCTAGCTTTGCCGTCTCTTGCATATCGATTTAAAAGATATTTTCCCATGATCTGCATGGAAATAAGGGTGCACGGCAATTTGCACAAGCAAACGCGTTCTTAACATTGAAACTACCTACGAGATAAAAATTCACGTGCTTGAATAAAATACATGTATTAAAATATAGAAAAATATGTAAGAAATGTTTGTCTAACATTTCTGTATGTATTGTTTTCCAGATATCTCAAGGATGTGAACAATCAAGCCAGCGCAAATGCCCAACAAGGCACGGCCTCGTCGAGAGTGGTCTCCCCAGTCCCCCATAGATGTATTGTGAGTATCATCCTCGCGTTTCTATCGGGTGTACGTAGAAGTAATCACTGTTTCAAACATTTTGCAGAGTTCGATCATATATAGAAAACAACAAGTGAGCAATTATTTAAACATGTTTCTCGACGTTTCGATCCCTGTGTGGATCTCTCTTAAAGAGACATTTTTTGCGTTTGCTGTGACAAAAAGTATGTAATATGTATGTATGTAATAGTTTATTTGTTCCCATTACGGGTTACAAAGAGTCCCGTTCCCATTATGGGTTACAAAGTGTCCCGTCCCCTTTACAATTTCATTTCGTTTCATCTATCTACTAAATCTATTACAATCTATCAAAATATAAAATATCAAATATAAATATCCAACATTAGACTAAAATATATAAAAATAGACATTTTTTGCGTTTGCTGTGACAAAAAGTATGTAATATGTATGTATGTAATAGTTATTTGTTCCCATTACGGGTTACAAAGTGTCCCGTTCCCTTTACAATTTCATTTTGTTTCATCTGTCTACTAAATCTATTATAATCTATCAAAATATAAAATATCAAATATGAATATCCAATATTAGACTAAAATATATAAAAAATATAACAAAATAAAGTATAAAAATATAAAATATCAAGATATAAAAAAAGTAACAAAACATTTAAACAAAGCCACTCGTGGTGGCAGATACGTAACTGATCAGTTCAGATAGTTGTAACTAACCAATATTTGTTTAAATGTTTTGTTACTTTTTGTCACAGCAAACGTAAAAAATGTCTTTGAGAAAGATTCACACAGGGATCGAAACGTTGCGAAACATGTTTAAATAATTGCACACTTGTTGTTTTCTACAAATGGTCTTATAATGTATTCAAATTTCGATCGAAAAGAAATTCACCTTTATTCTGCAGAGTATCGTGTCCCTAATACAATATTGTCGATCGACATTTCTTTCCTTTTTTGTATCGACGATGCTGCTTCCTTTACTTCCTTACAAAAGGGTTCTCGATACAGGTTATATAAATTGTTCCCAAAAATCTTTACGTTCTTAAATATTAACATATTACCTACCATCGATTATTTCCTAATTTTTCAAAGTCTATGGTCCATGGTAATGATTTTTTATCCGCTCCTTCAACAGCAATAGCGATTTCAATCCCACAATAACCTAATTGAATAGTCTTGCTTCGAATTATTTTATAAAATATGATTTTCAGAGGCTTCAGAGTATTACGAGGCTTCCTGTAGATGAAGTATTGACTTCAACTTCTGAAAATGAAAAATACGTTTTTTATTGAAATTATGAAAATGCTTCCAACAGAAGTTATCAATAAACTTCTTGATTTAATCGCGTATTATTATAAAAATTGAGAAAATATCAATGAATTTCTTGATTTAATCGCGTATTATTATAAAAATTGTGAAAATATCAATGAATTTCTTGATTTAATCGCGTGTTATTATAAAAATTGTGAAAATATCAATGAATTTCTTGATTTAATCACGTATTATTATAAAAATTGTGAAAATATCAATGAATTTCTTGATTTAATCGCGTATTATTATAAAAGTTGTGAAAATATCAATAAATTTCTTGATTTAATCGCGTGTTATTATAAAAATTGTGAAAATATCAATAAATTTCTTGATTTAATCGCGTATTATTATAAAAATTGTGAAAATATCAATAAATTTCTTGATTTAATCGCGTGTTATTATAAAAATTGTGAAAATATCAATAAATTTCTTGCTTTAATCGCGTATCATTATAAAAATTGTGAAAACGCGGTCAGCGTTGAAAAATGACCAGATAAATGATGGAACGTCGTCGAGAAGTTAACATTCAGAACATTTAATTTCCCTTTCGTCGGTTACATAACTTCGCTAATTTTCGTCGGAATTTTTATTCGGTTCTATTTCGTTGTATAACTGCCGTAAATAGTCGGCGAGCGTGGTCTAATTACATGAAATTTGCGATCTCTGTCGGCGGTTCGCGAGCGAGCCGAGCGGCGGAAAAATTCCCAGGCCCGTTGAAAAATAATCGTGGTCTCTAGGAACGCCGGACAAACACACACACACATACACACACCACGCAAGGTTTTCAGTTACACCGTCAATTCCCGATGTAATTCGCGGGGCAAATTGCCGCAGTTATGATAAGTATAGTTTTTGGGACAGGGCCGGCCACGCGGCGTTCCGAGCCCCTAATTGCATCCGGTCGCGTCGACCGGTTCGTGACTTCTCGCCATGTCCGTTACGTTAAAATTAAAGACCTTATCTCGCGAACTGGTTCAATTAGAATCCGCGGAAAGCGACGATCTTCTCGTCACGGAGATTGCTCCGGGAACTTTAATTAGCTAATTACCTGGATACTTTGACAAAGTTCCCTTGTTACCCTTTGGTCGGACGGCTTTTTTTTCCTTCGGTGTTCCAGTCGTCGAAAGGAGATTGACCGGGTTAAGCAAAGTGTAACGCCAGGAAAAAATACTGAACCCGGAAATCTGAAAAATTAAAACGATTTTGTCGAGACATATGTTTCGGTACTTGTTGCAACGTTATAAAATCGCTTATCGTTCCGTAAAAACAAATGGACGATAAAGTAACTAGAAAGTACAATAAACATTTATATGTTACTAGAATTGGCCTCTTCGTGTACTGTACAAAATACGTGAAAATTGTTTTCACTTAGCAATCTAAAGACAAGTTTCAAGTTTCTATTATTCAAAAACCATTTTTGTAATCATCACGAAGTAGAAACGATCGTTCTATTCCCACAGTGACAATTTTTTTTATAGTTTCATACAGCGAGGATGCAAATATTCATCTATGAACCGTGTGTTCCAGCGAGGTTCGTTTTTAAACGAAACTATAACAAGAAACGAAAACAGAATGGGACGACCTAACAATTTTATTGATCTTTCCCGTTCGGTCTCTTTTGACTTCAACATATTTTTGATAATATTTTCCTCGGACTCTTGCCACTCTGCCATTAATCTAATATTCAGCCTTTTTTTCAAACAATAATCTGCAATGTTTCCACGTCTCCCAGAAATTGATAGAATGGTAGAAAAAATACATTGCGTCAATGAGAACCGTACGAAATAATAACACGTGCGTATCCGCTCATTCAATTCACCTATAGCAAAGTTCTTTTCACTGTACAGTTATTTTGCCGTTCTCAATTCCAGTTTCATTGAAAAACAGAACGGTTACTTGAAAAAACGCTGCGAAATAAAAAATACTGGAGCAGTTTTCGCGTGCGCGAAACCACGTGTCCTCGCTTCCGGGCTGGTACAAATAGATTAGCAGGAATTCGGTGACAGACAATGCCGTCCGTCACTGAACAATCGGTCGTTCGCACGAAAGTTAACCCTCGGAACTGCGATTTGTCGCAATAATACGGTCGTTGGGCTTTCAAAGAGAGGTCCCGACGATGCGAGATAAATATTTGGCGTTCCGCCGAAAGCCGACCGACCCTCTCTCCAACTCTCTCTCTCTTCCCCTCTCATGCGATCTCTCTCTCTCTCTCTCTCTCTCTCTCTCTCTCTCTCTCTCTGTCTCTCTCTCTCTCTCTCTCTCCCACGATGCCGGTCGCCAGAATCAACCGATCGAAACCAAAGAGTAGAACGGTCCTGCGGTTTTTCGACGGCCGCTTGTTTCCCTCGAATTGCCTTCCAGCTGGCCAGTAACATCCTTTCTACCTTCCAGCAACGATTGCTAAGTCCGGATTTTTCGGAACGTCGAATTACGATAGTGCTCCCTCCCATTTGGATGTCAGGGAATTGATAACGACCGGCTGTGACTGAATTTATCATGACGCTGCTGAAAACATATGCAGCTAAAGTGTGTATGTTATTTTTATTTATTTTCATTTTATTTTATTATGTACTATGTAACATGATATTTGGTCCTCTCAGGGTTTCAGATTCATTTACCAATCCTCTTCCTCTTTCCACTCTCACCATCGCCTTTTCAGCGGAACCTAACTGTTTATGGTGGGTTCCGAACCACCTTTTGCCAACAACACGTGAAAAACACCCCGGGCGGGTCACTTTCCGGTTTTTTACCAGAAGGTCACCCATCCTTGTGCCGTTCACGTTCCACATTGTTTAACTTCGGTGATCTAACGAGAACCGGTGCTTTCAACGGGACTACGGTCGTTGGCCATTTTATTTTATTATTATTATTATTTATTTTAAACGGACCGAAGTCCTTTTATACAAATGTATGCAGTTTATATAATATGACAGAAAAGAATCTTAATCTTAAGTCTTAATCTAAAACAGATAAAGAGAAAATGATTTCGACGCAACGGTTCGATCAAATAAACAATTAAAGCAATTTTACAAATAAATTTACACTTTCTACGTTTCGAACCTAATTTGGATCATTTTCACGAAAGCGGAAAGAACTGTGTTGGCTTTATAGAAATTTTAACATGGATATTTTGTTTGGTGACACGTGTTCTGCATACGTTGTTTCACAGGTTACTGATTCAAATTAGGATCGAAACGTAGAAAGTGTAAATTTATTTGTAAAATTGCTTTAATTGTTTATTTGATCGAACCGTTGCGCCGAAATCGTTTGTCTCTTTATCTGTTTTAACAATCTTACGATCGATAACTTTAACAACATTCTTAATCTAAAATTTACATAATTATGGACAGCGCGAATCTAAGCAAATATAGGTACTATTAACGAATAGTACAGCGCAATTTCGTTTTGAATTATTTTAAAGATTTCTTATCAGAGAAATTTGTAGGAACTAGAATGGAATAAAAAAAGATTAAAGGAATGATTAAAATTGAATTTTAAAATATTTGATTTTAAACTCTTGGCATTTAATCTCTTCTTCACCGCCTCTGTTTGTATCTACGTATAAATGAAAACTATTTCACAGCCAACAAGTGCATGAATTGAAAATTTAGAATTTTTAGATTACTGTTATAAGTTATCTTATTTTCGTGCCTGTTTGTCTTTATTTTCAAGCATTTAACGTCGACGCGCACTAATGGCTGCCAGAGCGCCACTAACAGCGCCGCCATATTTAACGCGTCTGCCACGACAGTCCCTGCGCAAAACACCGAATTGTTTTACTTGGATTATGTTGTTACTAGTTGCACGGTATCCGACCTGCAACAAGATACTTCGGTAGATGTGTTTCGAGCTTCTTTTCTCTGGAAATTGTAAAGCTCCTCCGTTTAGAAGCCTGGGTTCCGATAACCTCTTCTTTTTTCAGCTTCCTCGTCTCGAGCATTAACATTCGCGAACCCCGCGTTAATGCTGACTTTGCACACTGGGATTATTCTTTATACATTTCCAAGTATTACTCGACTCGGGAACCGTATTGCTTAAAACTTTCTGGTATACTTTATTGCTCGGAACTTTCTTGAATAAGTAGTTCCTAGAAAAATTCGAAGAACGCGGCGCCGATTCCATTAGTGGGATAATGCTGACACAATTATTTTCGTTATACGAAAGTTTCCGAGCGTACAGCAAAAGTTTCTTATTAAATTCTCCAGTGTTACGGAACCTGACCATGGTTATTTAACCAACATTATTTGCCCGATTCTCGTATTACCGTCCTCGCTTCTTCAATTTTTTAACGAAACTGTCGCATACTATTTTTCGTGTCTTGTTATTTCGAGTGCACCCAGTGTGCGAAATGCGAAAGAAATCGGAACAGAAACGATTGGGAATTATCGCAGTCGAGGCCGAAGTTATTGTATTTATGACAAAACTGAGTTCGTGCAATTTAATGCAGTGGACATGTTAAAAATATTTAAGAAGATTAATGTACTAATTTCAGCTTAATAGGATCATTAAAAGAGGAATACAATTTTTAATTGGCTTCTGTGTCCTTGCAATCAATGCAAACATTTTTTATTTTGCAAAAAGATCCGCAGTCTACTTATTATCGTCCTTGCTTCTCCATTCAGTAAATGTTTTCACGAAACTGTCCCTATAGAATTTTTCTTAGTAAATTCTTCAATGTTACAGAACTTGACCATGATTATTTAACCAATATAATTTGCGTGATTCTCGGATTTTCGTCCACGTTTCTTCAATTTTTTAAGGAAACTGTCTCCTTAGAATTTTTCGAATAGATTCCATGCACGCGTTGTTTGTTATTTTTTTATTTCGAGTGCACTCAATGTGCGAAACACAAAAAATATCAGAACAGAAACGATTGGAAATTATCGCAGTCGATGTCGAAGTTATTACTGGACTGCGAATTTCATGTATTTATGACAAAACTGAGTTCGTACAATTTAATACAGTGGACATATTAAAAATATTTAAGAAGATGTATGTATTAATTTCAGCTTAATATCATTAAATGAGGAATACAATTTTTAATTGGCTTCTGTGTCCTTGCAATCAATGCAAACATTTTTTATTTTTCAAAAAGATCCGCAGTCTACTTATTAACGTCCTTGCTTCTCCATTCAGTAAATTTTTTCACGAAACTGTCCCTATAGAATTTTTCTTAGTAAATTCTCCAGTGTTACAGAATTATAATACAGAAAAGTATTATCGTCCTCGTTTCTCCAATTTTTTAAGGAAACTGTCACCTTAGAATTTTTCGAATAGTTTCCATGCATGCGTTGTTTCTTATTTTTTTTATTTCGAGTACACCCAGTGTGCGAAACACAAAAGATATCAGAACAAAAACGATTGGAAATTATCGCAGTCGAAGTCGAAGTTATTACTGGACTGCGGATTTCATGTATTTATGACAAAACTGAGTTCGTACAATTTAATACAGTGGACATATTAAAAATATTTAAGAAGATGTATACATTAATTTCAGCTTAATAGGATCATTAAATGAGGAATACAATTTTTAATTGGCTTCTATGTCCTTGCAATCAATGCAAATATTTTTTATTTTGCAAAAAGCTCCGCAGTCTACTTATTAACGTCCTTGCTTCTCCATTCAGTAAATTTTTTCACGAAACTGTCCCTATAGAATTTTTCTTAGCAAATTCTCCAGTGTTACAGAATTATAATACAGAAAAGTATTATCGTCCTCGCTTCTCCAATTTTTTAAGGAAACTGTCACCTTAGAATTTTTCGAATAGTTTCCATGCATGCGTTGCTTGTTATTTTTTTATTTCGAATGCACCCAATGTGCGAAACACGGAAGATATCGGAGCTTCACGAAAGAAGCGATTCCACGCGCAGCACCCTGATACATTACCAGGGCAATTATCGAAGTCGATTGTTTTTCACACGATTATCCTCGGCCGATACGGTGCACACTAACCAGCGCGGCGCAGTGTACATCGCGGTTTGTTCTTGGTTGCCCGAGGCAGAAACAACGTGCAACCCGGCTGATTTATCGATTTAAGCGGAACCAACGGAACCAATGTTTCCCGAGCTGCAACATCGCGCGACCCTATCCCTGGGAAAATGTGCTCGGATAAGTTTCGCGATCACGTATGTGAGAGAGCTCAGTTTGTCATAGGTGTCCGAGCGATTCCCATAGCGATGTCGAACCGTCTGTTGCAAACTTTTCTAAATAATCCGACGATTTTGCACGCATTGTCAAACGCTAAAGCAAGAGAAAACATGACCAGAACACCACAACAGCTACCTATATTCTACACAATTTCATTTCTAGTTACAAATATGAAGTGGCAATATTTTTTTTATTAAACTGATTTTACGCATTTTTAAATTCGATACATAAACCTTGTCCGTCCCCAGTTAGAATATGCTTCAACCATATGGTCTCCGAAAAGTGTGAAACATGAAATCATGATAGAGAGGGTGCAGCATAAATTCCTCAGGTTTTGTGCATATAAGACAAACAATCCAATCTTTGATCATAATTACTCCAAAATATCAAACTCAGTCAACCTTGAAACATTATCTGATCGTAGAACAGTTTTCGATCTGAGCTTTATCTTTAATTTGATAAATAATAATATAGATTGTCCTGCACTCCTGAGGCAAATTAATTTTTATGTACCTGACACGTGTTTTGAGAAAGATCCTTTAAATCGCATTATTGCTAGCTCAACACACATTTTATAATAATATTGATTTTTTCAATGGCACGTTACAAACATTCAAAACGAAATTGCGCTGTATACTATTCGTTAATAATTCCTATATTTGTTTAGTTTTGCGCTGTTCATAATTATGTGAATTTTAGATTAAAACTTAAGATTAAGATTCTTTTCTGTCATGCTATATAAACTGCATACATTTGTATAAAAGGACTTCGGTCCGTTTAAAATAAATAATAATAAAAAATAATAAACATTGTATGTGTCACAAAAATTTCATCGCAGATTTAACCCCTTACCGAACGAATCAGACTAGTCGCAAAGATTTCAACAAAGTCTAACAAATCTGAACGTTATATGTTTCTTTCTCGATCAAGTAAAATTTGATTCGTTTTACCTGAATTGCAACAAGCTGGGATGAAATAAGTATGTAAATTCTCACTGAATTTGTTTAAAAGGTCGAAAATAATATAGTAGTATCTTTAAATTCTTCAAATATTATTACTGTCATAAAT
Organism: Lasioglossum morio; assembly: GCA_916610235.2. Lineage (NCBI taxonomy): Eukaryota > Metazoa > Arthropoda > Insecta > Hymenoptera > Halictidae > Lasioglossum > Lasioglossum morio. Next base: position 5,639,815 of record OU744323.1, read on the forward strand.
TAGACCCGTTTTTGTCATAAATGCATAAAATCCACAGTCTGGTAATCAATATTGAAGCATTGAAATAAAAGTAGCCATACAAAAAATGTAAATTTTCTTTTCCCTTCTAGGACATATTTTGGGGATGAAGACGCAAGGGGTTAATCTAATATGAAAATATCCGATGAAAAACTGAAAACGGTATATTTCCTTGTTCCAGAGTTGAGGGAAAATCTTATTTAAATAAAAATTTCGAATAAAGTAGAGCTGAAAACGACTGTGTTCGAGATTTTTGTTTAAATAAAATTTTTACCCAACTCTGCCTTACTCGTACGGTTCGTTTGCACGGTTTGATTAAAATCTGTGATTTTCAGCACTTCGAGGCTAAGGAGGCGCCGCGACGCGTCAGATTAGTCCTTGTTGCTAATTGCATAGGAAAATGATTAATTAATATCACTTACTAGACACTCGTGTATATCACCTGGCTGATGTCAGCGTGCCGGCGTGATTACTCTTATCTGTACATTTTCCTCTTCCCGTAAGATCCGCCGCGTCGTGCCGGGTTCCGCGAGAGTGAATGCGGGCTTCCCAGTTGATTTATTGTTACTGGCAGTATCGATAAAACTCGTCTGTGCTCGAGATGCGGTTTGCGCAAACGGCCGCCACTGTTAATACCCCCGGTCCGTTAATCATTGCGCAGATTTCTATCCAGACGAAACCGATCCGCCGTGCCGGTTAATTACGTTAGACGTTCAACCCTGAGTTTCGTTCACGTGCGAGCACCTTTCACCGTTCATGTTCTAGAAAAATAGTGGAAAAAATAGTGGAGGAAATTGGAAATTGTTTAATATGGTTGCGTCGTGTTTCTTTACGGGGTAAGATCATTATTTAATTATACAACATCTGTGTATTAACGAGCATTAATGGTATTTTTATTTTATCTTTATCGCTGGAGATCTTCTGGTTAGAGAAAAATATTTTTCCTTTTGTAATATTTAAAAATAGGAGTCCGCATAAAGATTCTTACTCTTTCACATTTATTTAAATGATATTGCTAAATGAAGAAGACATAAGTTTCTGCTCAATTGAAAATTTCACACGAATAGAAAATTATTTTTATGGATGAAGAATTCCATATTTTTTTATGAATGCACATGTTGTATCAAGAAAGGGATATACTACAGTATATATTTTCTTGAAGAATATGCATGCAATTTTCACACGAAGGAAAAATTGGAAACGCTCGAACAATTTGTATTCTTTCCGACGCATAGTTATCAGAGACGGTATGGAAATATTTGTATGGAGATACGAGCGGAGATAACAGCTCGCGTGTTATTTATTATCCGAGCATAAATGAGTTCACACGTAAACACTCCCGTTAAAACATTGCTTGATTTTTAGTCTCGAATTTCGCGCAGCTCACGCCAATTTATTCGAAAGTTTTCGGAAAGTTTATAGAAACTTTTGTATGTGACCGGGGGGCTAATCTTTTGATCTTGGCAGTGCCTTCGAGATAAATCCTAATTACGATGAAGCTCGTAAGGGGATTTAATGTGTCTTCAGTTTCACACTGTTCCCTTAACTTCTGCTGAAGCTTGTAATTAAATACTGTCCGTGAAATAAACATAAACTACTAAGTTCCTCCTTGTATTCGAAGTTCAAATTACTTTACAGAAAATACGTATATTCACGTCGACCTGTCATGTGTCACATTTATGGACGAGTAACGCTTTTATATTATTTCTAGTCGAAGCAGGTTTTCAGGTAACACGAAATCAATTTTTCCCGGGCTTCGATATTTATAAAATGATGTATAAACATTAATATTGGATACAATTCCTGTCAGAATGACTGTTTCCTGGATCAAATAATGTACATTGCTAAAAACGTTTCAGTTGTTGAGTTTGTTCATTTTAAATTTATAAGCTTAGCGTCACCGCGTATTAATGGCTACCAGTGTACCGCTAACACCACAATCACCATATTTAACGCCGACGATCACCATGGTAGTCACGGTGCGAAACACTGAATTATTTCGTACAGGCTAAACAACGTACGAACATAACTATTGCATTCAATTCCTTTCCGATCAATTGCCTCCTGGATTAAATAATTTCTGTCGCTGAAAGATTTTCAACTATCAACGCTGCTTAGTTTATATTTATGAATTTTACTTCGCCGCGTATTAATGGCTGCCGGAGCGCCATTGAGACCACGGTCGCCATATTTAACACCGGCAATCAACATACGAAGCATCAAATTATTTTATTCCCAGATAGAACAATTATTTTCGCGATCGAATCATGTTCAAAGAACTCTCCAACGAAACTAAGCTTTTTAACCCTCATTTTACGAACTGAATCTGTAAAAAAAAAAATAGATAAAATAACAAGTCAAACAGTTACTTATCGATGTATTTTTCATTCAAATTGATGTTAACATTTACATCTTAGGTTTCTGCGGTTATATGTGTCGCAATAAAAATATGAAATAAATTTATGATTTCGGCGCATGGTTCGATCAATAAACATATACTATAAATAACAATAACATGTTTATTGATCGAACCATGCGCCGAAATCATAAATTTATTATATATTTCAAGTGCGATCGAGAAAAAATTTTACAGTATCACTTATTTAGGGAAAACTGCGTCAAATTGACACGAGGGACGGATGAGGGTTAATTGGGTCCCATACATTCTCGGAGCAGAATGAAAGAAAAAATTTTTCTGCATAAGTATTTGTAAGAAATGTAAAACATATCACAAATAGCGTTCCTAGAAAATTATTGGAAATTTTCCGTCACAGTCTGGGGTACAATTGCATCCCTTGTACACAGAGAGAAGGTTAAGGGATGTTTTCATCTGGCAAGTCCGTGACGGTCGTCCGTCTACAAATAAATCGTATTACATATATTTCCGGGAGCATTTCCGCGTGAACCGTAATTTCATTAACATCCACTATTTCACTGAAACGATGTGCTTTGTCCGGCCATCGGCGCGGCGCGGCTTCTAAATCCTCAACAAACGTGGCTCGATCGAACCAAGAACGTAATGAGCTCCGGCAGTTACGCAACTCGAGAACAATGCTCCGTCGGTGAACAGTCCCGTTTCCTCGACTCCACTTATTCTATCACATTTCAATTACAATCTGGTAGACGCTTAACCTACGGGAATTTCCCGTGGTAAACTTACGTGGAAACATGATTCCGTCCAAACTTATGCGTCAACTATTTCTTGGACAAATATATAACTTTTATTTGATTCCCCTTGGGGTTACAAACCCTTACAACTACTCCCTTTCTCATTCGCCGCTTTCCTCATCACCTTAACTTAACTTAACTTTTTTTTTAATTGGGGGAAATCCGATTAAGGATAACCATCCATGCCGTCGAAGGCAAGGATGACCAGTGAAATCAATGAACTTGACTTAACTTAACTTAACTTTCTTTTTAATTGGGGGAAATCCGATTAAGGATAACCATCCTTGCCGCCGAAGGCAAGGATGACCAGTGAAATCAATGAACTTGACTTAACTTAACTTAACTTAACTTAACTTTTTTTTAATTGGGGGAAATCCGATTAAGGATAACCATCCTTGCCGCCGAAGGCAAGATGACCAATGAAATCACTGAACTTAACGTAACTTAACTTAACTTAACTTAACTTTGTTTTTTAATTGCGGAAAATCCGATTAAGGATAACCACCCTTGCCGCCGAAGGCAAGATGACCAATGAAATCAATGAACTTAACTTAACTTAACTTAACTTAAAACTATCTTAAACTTAATCCTAACCTATATATAAATAAATAGAGAGAGAGAGAGAGAGAGAGAAAGAAACTATATTTTCAAGAGAACTTACATACTAATCTTAACCTACAACTTCTTAGACAAATATTGGACACGTATTTGTTATCGACGAAATGTTATTAGATCATCGATACTCTCAGTCTTTCGGTTCGAAAATCGTCTGAGGACCCCGAGGACCGTCGAGCTAGTTTAAATTCGGCGACACGCGTACCGGCAACACGCAATATCGACATTAGTTGCACGCGCCGCCTATAATTTATGCGCTCCACGCCACAAGAATTATTAAGACCGTCGTACTTACTGATCATTACATGAATACTGATAAGAACGGGTTACACGGTCGTTGGCATGTGATCAGCCGGCGAGCAGGCCGCGTGCTACGACTTCATCGAATTTCATTCGCATTCATCTTCTCCGTACACGTATAATTGCCACGAAAATTTATTAGCTCGCGAACGCGATCGGCGAAACCATTGATACCGATTTAATACGATAATTTACGGACTTCAAGGGGAATTTCTTTATTTATTTTTCCTTGAGAGAGAACATTTTAACCAACCTGAATGTTCCAATATCATAAATAAAACGATGGTTCTTGTTTTAAACGATGCTCTCTGTAAATCAGAAATAAAACGAAACTTATAAACAGATTGCGGATGTTCATGCAATTTTCAATTGTCGTAGGCGAATTTTAAGAAAGTGGAATCAAATAGATTCTTATTTCCAGTGGTAGCAACCCCACTGCAGATCTGAAATAAACAAAAACTATAGTAAATTCTGTCGAATATAATATTCTACAGTTTTCTGGAAATTTTCAGAAGCCATAAATGCAAAAAGATCCGCAGTCTACTTATAAATATACTGTAAATTTCTAACAGAGGTGCGATGTATTTTTGCACAGGTGGATGTCCCGCTCCGCCATGAGGCCGGCCGAGGGCGACGCTTCGGACTGCATCCTGGTGGTCGGTATATCCAGACCGAAGATGGCCGCCGCGTTCCTCACGGTCGTCCTCCTCTCCTTATTTTTGACCTTCCACATACTCTACGACAGTGCGGTATACAGCTTGCACGCAGCTTCAGCCATCGAGGGTCGTACCGTCGAGCTGGTGTCGCAGGTGCGAGCGACACCGCCCCTGCTCTTCTCCAGCAAAGTGCACTTCCCTCGTACCAGCCGGCACCTGCCCCAGGCGATCATCATCGGTGTGAGAAAGTGCGGCACCAGGGCCCTCCTCGAGATGCTCTTCCTTCATCCGCAGATCCAAAAGGCGGCCGGCGAGGTCCACTTCTTTGACCGGGACGACAACTATGGCAAGGGACTCGAATGGTACCGTCGAAAGATGCCGTACTCGTTCCGGGGACAGATCACCATCGAGAAGAGTCCCAGCTACTTCGTCACTCCAGAGGTGAGCAACTAAATACACTTGATGTCTTCTTGCTTCAGCTGAATGTCTTTCCACTTCAGCTGGATGTCTTTCCAATTTAGCTACAACAGATGGATGTCTTTTCACTTTATCTGGATGTCTTTTCACATCAGCTACTTCAACTGGATGTCTTTTCACTTCAGATACTTCAGCTCGATGTCTGTTCACTTTATCTGGATGTCTTTCCACTTCATCTACTTCAGCTGGATGTCTTTTCCCTTTATCTCGATGGTTTTTCACTTCAACTACTTCAGCTGGATAGATTTTCACTTTATCTGGATGTCTTTCCACTTCATCTACTTCAGCTGGATGTCTTTTCACTTAATCTGGATGTATTTTCACTTCAACTACTTCAGCTGGATAGATTTTCACTTTATCTGGATGTCTTTCCACTTCAGCTGGATAGATTTTCACTTTATCTGAATGTCTTTCCACTTTGTCTACTTCAGCTGGATAGATTTTCACTTTATCTGGATGTCTTTCCACTTCATCTACTTCAGGTGGATGTCAATTCATTTTATCTGGATGTCTTTCCACTTCATCTACTTCAGCTGGATGTCAGTTCACTTTATCTGGATGTCTTTCCACTTCAGCTACTTCAGCTGGATGTCAGTTCACTTTATCTGGATGTCTTTCCACTTCAGCTGCTTCAGCTAGATGTCTTATCACTTCAGTATTCTCGCTTGATTAATCTAGGATCAAGATTCCTAATCGCAATCACGATTCTCTGTCTGTTCCAGGTACCGGAGCGAATTCGCGCGATGAACGCCAGCGTGAAGCTGCTGTTGATAGTCCGAGAGCCGGTTACCAGAGCGATCTCGGATTACACGCAGCTGCGCACGCATGCCGCAACTGCGTCCACGATAACGAACGGCACTCCTCGCAGCAACTCGTTGCAGCAACAATTACAACAACAGCAACAACAGCAGCTAGCGAGTCGCAGTTTCGAGGAGCTGGTGATACGTCCGGATGGCAGTATCAACGAGTCGTACAGGCCGGTGGCGATCTCGCTGTATCACACGTATATGCACCGATGGCTGGAGGTGTTCTCCAGGGAGCAAATCCTGATCGTGAACGGGGACCAGCTGATCGAGGACCCGGTGCCCCAGCTACGAAGGATCGAGAGCTTCCTGGGCTTGGAGCCGCGAATCGGCAGGCACAACTTCTACTTCAACCACACGAAGGGCTTCTACTGCCTGCGGAACGAGACCTCGGAGAAATGTTTGAAGGAGAGCAAAGGGAGACGGCATCCAAGGGTCAGCCCAGTGGTCGTCACGAAGCTGAGGAGGTTCTTCAACGAACACAACCAACGATTCTACGAGCTCGTGGGCGAGGATCTCGGCTGGCCCGAAGAATAACCGTCGTAGAGGGACTGGCTCGTCTAGCCTGGAACAAGAGGAGCACGTTTCGCCGATCACGAAGATCATCGTTTTGACTGAACACTTTGTTCCCGAACATTATGGATTTCAAATATGATACCGAAGGACGTCTTCGACGAAGCCGTACCAAACTCCCAGCACCTGGACATCTTGCAGCAGACGCATCGGAGATTCGGTAAATCGGATGATCGATCAGGCGTCGACTCGGCTGGCCCGAGGCGCGTCGCAGTTGAGGACGTCAACAAGGTTACTCGACACGATTCCCGGAAGATTGCAGTCGCTGTAGACAACCTGGAAGATCATGATTCCAGGCGATTGCTCGACAGGTGTCTCCCCGCTGAACATCGTCCACGCTGGGAGTGAAGGTTGTTTCGAAAAGAACGAGTATCGTGATGCTCTCGAGCATCGAGTGAGATGGATACACCTGGAAGACGTCGCTGGAAAAAGATTCGAGCAGCTTCGTTGAAGAGGAATTTTCCTTGACGAAGTGTTGCCAACTGTGCCACCTGTCAGTGACACAGTTGCTAACATGCTGTCAGGTTTGAATGAAGATTCTTGGGGAACAGAGTGATCCGACAAAACCTCGTCGTGGAGAGAATCAAGGCTGATCAGGATGAGTACCTTTTATATTTGACTGGTTAGCTGTAACAATCGATGTGGGATTTGTAGAACGATGATCGTGGGCGATCTTATTGGTAGATCGTATCAATGTGCTCGAATCGATAAAGGATAATCGTGATCGAGTTGAATTCAGGGTCTTTGTTATACGGAATAGTTATTTTTAGAGAATCGCAAATTAACGAGAATATTTCATACAGTTGAAAGAGTCTGCAATTGGCGGAGGGGAAAAGTGGGTCTTCAATATTTTCCGAGGCACGAAAGATCGATGTTGAACGAACAATTTTATAATTGATTGAATATCACCCGGTAGTTCAGATATTTTCGATGGAGCACACGCTCATTGATAATAAAGTGCACGGTAAACTGATATTTCGCGTGGAACCGCGATCGAACGTCAAACTTCATCGGTATAATAAGTTCAATTATTCTGGCGTGGTTTGCGGCCAGCGAAGATAACGCGTGGATGCGTAATTGAACAGATTGAACGATTTCCAGAGAAGTCATTTATCATTCCTAATCCACGGCACGATTACGTTATATTCTCCAGACAATTCTTTACCGACTCCCTCTTCTCGACGACGAGATTTCGAGAAAATCGCGGTTCCCGCGTGAAAAGGCTTCCCAGACACGATTAGAAAAAGAAAAAAAGAAGCGAACTCTGATCGATCGAATTCTGGCGTCGGTAAGAACAACGGAGATGCTCGATTCCTTAAAAGTGCAACAATTCCGTGGGATTCTCCGGTGCGAAAGGTGTTCGAGCACGCGAACTCGACTGAGCCGGCTTGGCGAGCTCGTGGCAACGAGTCAAGCCATTAAATCGAGTGCATGCAATTTAATGGATATATGCCCCGGCCAGGACTCTCTTCATTATTATCGGGGATCCTGAGCCCCTCTCGCGTCCGCGTCCCGTTCGTCCTCGCGTGCTAATTGCTCGGAATTGCTTTTTCGATGCATCCCCCGTGGACGTTCCAGGCTCGATCGATCAGCCTCGGAAAAAGATTTTGTCCTTGAACGATAATAATTGCCCAGAAATTAACAGTCCGCCGTAATCAACAGCCGGCTGCATGTGTTGCGACTGCATACGTGTTTCCATTTCCGCAAATCCGCGCGATTTTTCGTTCTCCGTCGCGTCTGATTCTTCATTCAGCTGGAACGTTCAGATAAACGTTGTTAACACCTTCCGTGCCACGTGTACCACCGATGGTGTATACGCTGAACTTTCCATTCAGTGGCGGTACACGTATTTATTTAACGCGGAAAAGATAAATATATTTTAAAACAAGTTCAAGACTGTAGAAGTTCTTCAAATTGAAACAGTAAAAACATTAACACAATTTAAGAAGATACATATGTTATTTTCAATTTGTTAAAAATGGAAAGAAATTGTTCTATGCTTTTTGTGTCTCGTATCGGGCCATTAAGTATGAAACTTGACAAACAAAACACCAAGTTTGATACTTAACGACCTGATAATTAACAAAGAAAATATTTAATTTTGCATAAAGATCTGCAGTCTTTAGTCGAAACATCAAATGACTAGAAGATAAGTCGAGCAGAAACAGCTTGGCACGGAATGTGTTAAACGGTTCATCTATCTACGTGAAAATGTTGAACAGATTGATCGAATTTCGTTGGCAAAATGTTCATTCGTGCCTCGGAGAGTCATTCTCAGCGGACAAGAAATGGCAATGGCGTCAGTTCCTTCGCTGTTGGATCATCTTGATGGGAAGCCATAAAACTCGATCTCCTTCGTCCCAATTGCATATTTTCTATTCAGACCAAGTAATCACCTTCCGCAGTCAAGTAATTAGCTTAAACCGCACAACGCTCGCAGGAATGATGAGAGGATACGCCTTTGCTCTTTCTCTCTCTCCTCTCCCCTTCTCTCGAAGGACTATCGATATCCTCGGAGGAGCAGAAAGTTAGTGGACCGTGGCAGAGAATCGATCGTCCGTCAGACTGGAATCGTATTAGGAATACAGTGGTAGCTGGTCTGCTGGGTTCTGTCGAGTAACGGCAGCCAATTACTCAGCAGCCGAAGGACAAACAGAGGTGGGGATGACAATACAGTCGACGTAACAACGATTGTGTAGTCTTACCTGCGCCATTTAGAGATCGGGCTTAATATTTACCGTGAATCGCCGCTGGGGATTAAATTTGCCGAAGCTACGACAGATCCCAGCTGCCAAACAAAGACTGACAAACGTTCGCATCGACTGGCAAGCCTCGATCGGTTTGCTACAAACAGCACTAGCACGATGAAAAAGTGATCGTGGTTGCTGCTTCCCAGGCAAAGTGCATTGCACAAGCTATAGATGAAATTCTAGCAGTGACTATAGCTTGCTTCGACAAGAAAGAGATCAGAAATACTTCAACAATCATTATGATTAAATTGCGGATCTTTATGCAAAATAAAAATGGTCCGCATCGATTGCAAGGAATAGAAACTAAATTGAATGTTACTTCTTCCCTTTATGATTTTAATACAAGAGGTATACATTGACATCTTCAATTTTTAAAATTTTCAAACAGTTTTTAATGTAATCTACTCAATTTTGCTATAAATGCATAAAGATCCGCAGTCCAATGATGGTTGTCCAACAATATCTAACTAAAATTCGTCAAAGTAAAATTTGAACCGCTTCTCAAAATCACTGATTCGCGAGACATCTCCAATTGTTACATTTCTCACCCGAAGTTCGTCGGACTGAGAAAATTCATCGTTTTTCAAGGATGAAACCGGTCGGCACGATTTGTCTGGACAGTGCTAAAAATCGTCGGAATAGAGAAATATCGTTTCTCAAACAGGAATCCGAGTCGAAGGCTGCGGGTAGATGCGACGGGATGATCTGTCAGTGTAGTGTACGGTTTTGGGGATCGAACTTACGGGTGGAATTCGGATGGACGATCTTCTGTATCAGTCACGGCCACGTGCATCCGATCGAAGGACGTGTTATCGCAGCTGAATCGTGGGAGAGAAGACTCTGAGCTCGTTATCCAGATAGGGGAAGAGAGAGAGAGAGAGAGAGAGACAGGAGAGTAGAGAGAACGAATTCGAGCACATTGTACGACCGGGTATTTAGGTCGATCGATCTCCCGTAAGAGAGCAGAATGATCCATCGATACTGCTGCCCACTCCTCCACGTGGTTGCGCGCAAGACCGCATGTCTTGTTCCATGGTACAGACCTGCATACACACAGGCAAGGCTGACTTGCATCGACATCTACACTGAGCACTGGTCATACACACGCATGTACAGCTCGTTGCAAAATGCAACCCTCGAGGTCTGCTTGCACTTTGTGCGAATGCACGCCCAGAAACCGACCGAGGAATTGGCGGACATCTTTGTAGGCGAGAAACAGCTCTTCGAAAAAGACAGGCAATTACATGAAAGTACATTTGTTTTAGATGTACAAGAATCTCTGAAAAATAAACAAACCAGCAAGATATTAGTTAAAATCGGTTCAATTAGTATAACATGATCGAATTGATATAATAAGGCAACTCTTTTATTACAAAGTTGATTAACACATGAAAGTACATTTGTTTTAGGTGTACAAGAATCTCTGAAAAATAAACAAACGAGCAAGAAATTAGATAAAATCGGTTCAATCAGTATAATATGATCGAATTGATATAATAAAGCAACTCTTTCGTAACAAAGTTGATTAACACATGAAAGTACATTTGTTAGGTGCACAGAAATTTCTGAAAACATAAACAAACCAGCAAGAAATTAGTTAAAATCAGTACAATCTGTATAATATTATCAAAGTGATATAATGAGGAAAATCTTTCATAACAAAGTTGATTAACACATGAAAGTACATTGGTTAGGTGCACAAGAATCTCTGAAAAATAAACAAACGAGCAAGAAATTAGTTAAAATCAGTACAATCAGTATAACATGATCAAAGTGATATAATGAGGAAAACCTTTCATAACAAAGTTGATTAACACATGAAAGTACATTTGTTAGGTGCACAGAAATTTCTAAAAACATAAACAAACCAGCAAGAAATTAGTTAAAATCAATACAATCAGTATAACATGATCAAAGTGATATAATGAGGAAAACCTTTCATAACAAAGTTGATTAACACATGAATGTACATTTGTTAAGTGCACAAGAATCTCTAAAAACATAAACAAACCAGCAAGAAATTAGTTAAAATCAATACAATCAGTATAACATGATCAAAGTGATATAATGAGGAAAACCTTTCATAACAAAGTTGATTAACACATGAAAGTACATTTGTTAGGTGCACAGAAATTTCTAAAAACATAAACAAACCAGCAAGAAATTAGTTAAAATCAATACAATCAGTATAACATGATCAAAGTGATATAATGAGGAAAACCTATCATAACAAAGTTGATTAACACATGAAAGTACATTTGTTAGGTGCACAAGAATCTCTAAAAACATAAACGAACCAGCAAGAAATTAGTTAAAACCAATACAATCAGTATAACATGATCGAATTGATATAATAATGCAACTCTTTCATAACAAAATTGATTAACACATGAAAGTACATTTGTTAGCTGCACAAGAATCTCTAAAAACATAAACGAACCAGCAAGAAATCAGTTAAAATCGGTACAATCAGCATAACACGAACGACTTAATATAATAATGAAGAAAGCAGCAAAATAATCAATATCAAATAATCAATATAAAATAATCAATTCGTTGTCGGTCGTCTGGTTTTTACGAAGAGCATCTTACAAATGCGCTAGTAAACCTCGATGGTTGAACACGATTGAAACGAGCTGTACGTACACGCACACAGACACACAGTCGACACGAAGTGACAGTAACGCCGGCCAAAATAAAATAGAGACGAGCACGTCCGAGGAAACGATCGTTTCCGGGAGCTCTCGTGGATCCTCCCGAGATCGAGCGGATCGCACGGACGGCCGTCCCATGGATCACATTGGTCCGTGAGTTTACATATCATATAGGTTAACTAGTTCGTATTATAAAAGATTTAATATTTTTATAATCCACATTGGAAGTTGTTATATCGAGTCGTTAAGCTTACCGCGTGTGAAACGAGAATGCCACCTGGTGGGGATCGAGAATTGATACGGGGATCACGCGGACTCCGTGGATCTTCGGTTTCGTCGCTCCTATCGATCAATTATACAGTGTTCTAATTCGATGATTAATAACGTGATTTATGAATGGGGTCGAGTGTATTTTAAATTGGCTCGAATCTGACCGGACGATTTCGAACGGGTCTCGAGTACTCCCCGGAAGGGAGCAGTATTTTTCAGTAAATACTTCACGTCAGATCTGTAAATATAACTCAAACCGTTTGTAAATAATTGCTGGAGATTTTCGACACGGAACTTTGAAGATGGATGGTTCGTGCAGTGCCAGAAATATTCTAAACACTGCGAATGAGGTCACAAAATATTTTATTGGTTGCAATAGTGAACAGAGAAACGAGAGAAGTAGATAATTCATTCGCTACAAAAACGCATAGCGATATTGCAGAATTGGGAAACCTCCTTTTACGAGGTAAAAACAATCATTCGTTATGGTAGTATTACCATTAAATAAATTTGCGAATTGTGTGAATTCGAAGTTTTTTGATCATACGTCGTTTTCCCAAGGTCAATCAAGGTCGTTCCACCAAGCGAATTAAAGCTCGAAACAAGTTTTACCTTCCCCAACGATTTTATCTATGCTTTTCATTATTGTTGTTTTCTTCTAGAAAAATCTCGGCTCTTACGTTGCTTATCTAGATCGTTCCACAGAAGTTTAACGGAATTAAGATCCGACAAGTGAGATTTAGGATAACGTTGAATTACAACCATTGTATTCCAGGACGAGACAAGAATCGCTATTACTATTTCAGATTTATTCCAGACGTGTAACGAGCTTCCACAATCTTCTAAAAAATCGCTGCAACAAAACTTCTGACTCGTTATGCGTTCCTTAAAAAAAGAACGACATCAAAATCAATCTATTCTTCCAAACAAGGAACGATCGATTCAATATCGGTATATTTCAGTTTGTTTATGAAACCGTTGGTTATTCGTTCGATGTATTAGTCCAGGATTCACCGACCATTTTTACAAGTTATTACTATCAAGCTAATATTCCGTGAGTAGCTTCAGTTTGATGAGACGCCCAACTTTTTCTCTTGTGGTACCTCGATTGTGGTAGCTAACAGGGGTAGCAGGGATAAAATATGTCGATTTGACGATTCTCCAAAATGTATTACTTGTTAATTTATATGCAACCAAAGGATGGCTTGAACAAGATAACTTGTGATAACACTTATTATATATTTAATATTAACATTGTACTATTACATATAACTTTCATTTGCGCACAGCACTGTCCAACCGCTTCATACATTCTCTCTCACTCGACTGCTGTTTTCAACTCTCTTCAGATGGCGCAGTTCACCATCTACATACATAGTATGAATTTATCACATACTTCAACATTACTAACTGGGTTTCTTTTGTTAAATCTCAAGATAATTATCTAAATTATTTCAAAAAATATTTGTCCTACAAAATATATGGTTTGATCAACGAGTCCCCTCCTTCCAACATGTATCGATAACGAGGTCATCAAAAATGATTACGAACCAGCTGATTTTTTTACTGTTGCTTATGTTACGTCCTAAGGTGGACGTTTTAGATTGATTTTGCAAGTTAAACGATTTTATTATAATAATATAGGGATATAACGCAGTTTCGAACCTACCTGCATACACCGGCTCCGGTTCGGGTAATTGAAGATTTCTTAATATATGTTGGTGAAATCGACGTTAGGTGCAGACTTTAAAAATGATTTTAATTTAAATTTGATTTAATACAACAAGAGTATATTTTAACTAATCAAATTCAAGGTACATACAGTTATAAATTTACAATAATCGCGGATTGGAAATGTTACAATGATTTGTTGATTGGTATTTACCGTAGGTCGGTTTTCGTTTGGTCTTGATTTCGGTGGCGGTTGGTTAGGTGTTGGTGCTGCTGTTGTTGTTGTTGTTGTTGTTGTTATAATAATCCAAAAGTTTGTCCACTTTGTCCACTTAGTCCACTTAGTCCACTTAGTCCACTTTACTTATTTTCGACTGAGTATACTGCTAAACTGAACCGTGAACTTCTTGACCGAAATGATTGCTGTTGATTGTACTTTTCGACCGTATAGCGCTCGTTGTGGTTGTTGATTTCTAAACTGGAACTGAGGCTCCTGATGAGGAGCCATCCTTTTATAGTTTCTAAACCTTTGTTCTAAGCCATATCTCCGTGGGAATGGTTCGTCTTTCCTTAGCAAAAGTTATCTTATCTAATTTGTCGTCTGCATTTTTGAGTTTTGCATCTTCCTTGCTCCTGGCTGGATCTTCTGTTCGGCACGTTCATCTGGAGTGTTCTCAGCAGTTTGTATTTCATTTCTACTGCGTTCTGTCTTCTTGATATTTAATTTCGTTTTAGAAATGCTTATTAAAATGATGTGTTGAATATCGTCTACGGGTCCTCTTGTTTCTTCGTTTGCTCTACGTATTATGTTCTAGCTTATTTACTATCGCTCGCGAATATGATATAATGTGTGATAATTATTTTATTCGTTTTTAACGTTTCCCACGCAACATTATGAGAGAAAATATTGAATAAAAATAAGAAAAATATGTATATATGATTATTCGTATCAATTATTGTTAATGGCTGGACCACCGGACGTGACACTTAGTTAATATTTATATAATTTAACAGCCACACTGTCCCACAAATTGCGTAGTACGTTATCCCGGTCCTACACTCACAAATTGTTAATACCACAAAACCATTTTTCTTATTACTAACTGTAGGAAAAGTAAAAGTTGGGCGTCTCATCAAAATGAAGCTACTTAAGGAATATTAGCTTGATAGTAATAACTTGTAAAAATGCTCGGTGGATCCTGGACTATATCGTTCAACTGTCTATCACGAATGATCCTCACTTAAAAATACGTGATTTCCTCGCGCTCGTATTTTATTTACTTGAAGAGATTTACTTGAAGAGTTATTTAGTTTAAAGAGAGGTTTTATTTAGAAAACCGAGAATAAATCATTGACGAAACATTTCCTCAGCATTTTGCTAACATATATTTTCGTTATGCAACGTTCCAGTGAACGTCGATACGAGTTCAACGACCTCAAACATCACGACCTTGACCGATCTTGAACGAAGAGAAATAAGATTACAGTAGAGCAACGTGAAAATAACGAAACAATGGTGAACCGGTAGTTTATTTGGCTGGCTTCCGATGGTTGTTTCAATTTCCGGAGGTACTTGTAAGGGTTCGAACACGTCCGGTTCGGTTCGCGACAGTGTTCGCAACCGGGCCGGGGCAACGGTCTTATTTTCGCGGGACACGCGAGCGAAACGTACAAATTGGAACGGGTGGCGAAGGCAAAGCGCACGAAGTCTATCGAGCGAATTCTTTTTCGGGCCTTTGAGGACGACAAGCCCGGGGAACAAGACACACATACACATACTGTGGAAAACGGTCAAAGCTTCAATATCGCATTACGTTTGATCGATATCCGGCTCGTGCGGACCACGCGGGAAACGTAATCGAGAGTATGAACGGGAGGGCCGATGCTAATTAATCTAATTAAATACACGAAAGCCTTCCGACTGAACGCTCGTCTAACACGTTTCGTACAACGTTCGAACGTCGGTTGGCGAACTCGCAACGCATACATATCAAAAATTGTGATATATCCAGAGGTACAGTTTTTTATAGGATACATTATTATTATATGTAACATAGCGTCGACGTGATTTCTGGTGATATTCGATGGACGCGTTTATCATTCGATTGGAAATCGTTTTCTACTCGGTGGAATTAGCATTGCGTGTCTTCGCTCAGTGAATCAGTATAGGGGACTCGGGATCGAACGCGGGATTAATCGAATGGATAATGAATCTCGGAATTAAACAGAACATATTCTGTGAGTCGAATGCTTGCGAGCTTGTATCCAATATTTTCGGGAAGTTTTGCGCCGTTTTCTTTTCGGTTTCGAGTAGTAATACGGTTTTATAGGGGTTGCAAAGTTTGATTGTGCAGAATCAGTTTTGTTTGTTGTTAATTTTCTAGGATGTTGGATCGTTGGGAACGTTGTGGTCGTTAAAGAAAGTATTAGGCTTGTCGTAATTCCTCTCGGTCTTTTGTAAAGTATTAAACGAGAACATATGGTTGAAAGAAATGATAGCGTACGTTATTGTTAAGAGACATTTACTTGAACAGAAATCAAACTAGTCTAGTTGAAAAAAACACGAGAATTAATATATTTGCCACTTGGTCTTTACACTTTGTAAATAATATTTTTAAGAACGTCTCTGTTCCGGTTCGATTCACGCGAAACTTATATAGAAAGTGGTTAAACTTTCACGCAGGGGACGAGAAATTGTCAATTTTTCTAAAAGTAATATTATACAATTCCACAAACAGAATAATTAAACTTTAAATTTTACATATGCTCTAAATGATATCGGCGCTACAGGTTCGATCAACAATACAAAAATTAGCAATTTTGCATTTGTTTTCTGTGTTGAGTGTGCCACAACAGTAACAGTTTAGTACAGTTCCAACCGGCTTAGCAACATTCCTTTGAATTTGTTTTCAATTTGTTTTTTATCAATTAGCATGTATGTATAAACATCTAATTTTCATAATTGTTAAATAGTCAGTTTAACGAATAATAAATTTTATTACTTTGATTTTCATAGACGCGGACTTTTCTTGAAGATGGTTCAAAACAGATCCGAAACGTTGAAAATATAATTCTGCAAAAGAAAAGTCCGCGTCTATGAAAATCAAAGTAATAAAATTTATTATTCGTTAAACTGACTATTTAACAATTATGAAAATTAGATGTTTATACATACATGCTAATTGATAAAAAACAAATTGAAAACAAATTCAAAGGAATGTTGCTAAGCCGGTTGGAACTGTACTAAACTGTTACTGTTGTGGCACACTCAACACAGAAAACAAATGCAAAATTGCTCATTTTTGTATTGTTGATCGAACCTGTAGCACCGATATCATTTAGAGCATATACAAAATTTACGATCGTTAAAAATAGAGAATATTTAAATTTTACTTCTAACCTGTCAAACGCGCTTGAAATTTAAATTCCGCGCACTAGAGTTTAAAGTTTCATCATTTTTTCGTTGAATTGTATAATATTGTAACCTGAGAAGTCGAATATTTTTGGTCTCCTGAATGAAAGCCTGGAACCTGGTAATTCTTCGTCCAATCTTGAAAGTTATCGTCCATTGAAAAGTGTGCGAATATTACAGTGACAGACTGTAGGTGTTCATGATGGAGAAGTCACTCCCGTTGAAAGGTTGAACAAGAAAACGGGATAAAGATAAAGAAAGGCGGAATTCCGGGATGCAAACGACGAGTGAACTCGTCAGGTTAACAGGTTTAAGAAGGATCGAATCGCTGGCCGAACGGATCTATCTGCCCGTGACATCTTAAATCTGCAGATAGCACGTCGATGTTTCCATTCGAGCCGCCCCGTAATGGACCTTATATCGCAAGATTCTCCTGGCGCTCACCTATTTCGATATCCGAGGAACGAGATTGAAGTAAGGATATCCTGGATATCGGGGCCGCGAACTTGTAGGGGAGAGGGCGTTGGGGGACGCGGGGGACGTGCCCCCGCATATATCACGCGGAGATAAAACTCGTCGATAAAATTGACCATTTGTTTCTCGAGGATAACAAAAAAAAAAAGCGAAGGGAAGAAGAACCACCGGGGTGGAGATCACGACATAAAAATTCCATCGATCCTGGCGGGGACGCGATCAACGAATCTCGAATGCGTGCAAATCTTCCCCTTCGCAGATATTCGACCTGAATTCGCGAACGTTCTGCCGGGTTTGTTCTGCAAAATAAACATTTTATTAGATGATTGCACAAATTCGTCCCCGATATGGAAATGAAATTCTAATGGTTAAATTATTAACGAATGCAGCTTGATTAATCAATTATACATATAATCACCATTCTTTAGTAATTGTAGAAAGTTTAACCATTTTTGAATTTTAATTTAACCAATCTTTAACCAAATCTTTCCAATTTAACCATTGAATTGCATTTTCAAATCGGGCATGAATTTATGCAATCATCTGTTACAAGCTGATCGTGAATAAATTAGATGAAAATGTATTTCTTTCTATGATTTCAACAAGAGTCGTAGAGTCCCAACGAAGACCCAACAAAATGCTACAAGGGTTATGGCAGGCCAGCGTAGCCGAAGTTGAACGGTCGATCGGTGGGGAGACGATAAATGGTGAATCGAAGGCTTTTCAATTTTCTCGTTAAACTTTCTCGAATGTCACGGCGCATGAAGAAAAGCCAGCAAAAGCTCGCATAAAGAACTCGTTTCCATTTCGAACAGTTCCTGGGATATCAGAGTCAACTGAATTCCGTACTTTTTCGATTTACCACGGCCATGAAATTGCCTGGAGAAACGTGGAGGGGTGTAGAGAAAGAGAGAGAGAGAGAGAGAGAGAGAGCCAGTTTCCATTTAAAACATCGAAGAAAAGTGACCCCTCCTTGAAAATCCACCGGTCCATCTCCCGTTTCCGGGCACACCGTCGTAAAAGTTCCATTGCAAGAAACCGCGGGCAATTTGCGCTAACGAAAACACGCCGGATCGTGTCCGCGCCGGGTAATAAAAAGCAAATTGTCCCGACAGTTACAATATCCAACGGTGTTTCCGAGGTCGAACTATTGTCGGAAGCTACAAACACTTCCTCGTTCTATCGCATAATTGCTCCTGCAATTCTTCTTTTTCGTTTTATCGGTCTCTTTAGCTGTCGATCCGAAGCGTTCGATCGGTTCAACCTTAAATAATTATTAGGTTGTCCGGAAAGTAATCTTGCTTTTCTTTCCCGGGAAAATGAAAGAAGATTTTTCACATGTTTAGAAGAAGTTTTGGTCGGTGAATGTGTAGCGACCATTTTGTTCTATCATCTTCTGCTATTTTTCTGGGAGCTTGGAAAACGTAATCCACCTGATAACAGTATCAGAGTTATTTTTACGAAAGGTAGAAAGAATCGATAAATGGAGCTGTTGAGCTTTTTGTAATTGAAATTTTATAGGAGCGCAATTAGGAGCTTATCCGTGGAAAAAAGTCTTTTAGTTTTCAGTCTTTTTCCAATGGAAGAAGGGCTTTCTTTCTTTTATTATTGCAATTCACGTTTGAGTCAATGAAAGATCCGTTGATCGTCGCTTGATTAAGAAACAAACAGGAAAACGGTCAGCGTAGTTGGCGTAAAGGCGCGAAGCCCAGTAAATCATGTTCATTACGTTATTCCCCGCTGCAACGTCAGTATCCGCGGCGCCTCGTAAAGTTTTTACATCGGTTATATTTCGAGGTTGTGAAAAAAAGTACGAGGCCGTTTGGAGATATCGAAAGACAGTCGACGATGGGACGCGATGATAAAGAACTTCAGACTCGATTTCCGACGGCGGTAGAGGGTGTTTTATGAACGTAATATACAATAAATTCTCCGGACGAAACGAATATAATTTTACACGGTGTAAAACGCGAATTTATGCCTTCCTTGAATTACTTTCGGATTTATTGCACGTGGTTCCCCTTGAAAACGCCGACGCATATTTCTTCGCGGTGATAACGCTGTTAAGGAATTATTAAGCCGTCAATATTCGAAGATAGAAACTTTTGTTGATAACGCAGAGGGTGTGCGTATACATCTATGTATACGTACAGGATATAAATTTCTTCCCTCGCTGAGGAGTAACATTTGCTTTCGCGGGAACGCGCACCAGATAAACGGACATTCTCCATGTATTTCATTTACGATCGAACGAGGTTCGCGGACGATAACGCGTAAAATTCTATACAAATTTTTCAGACCCGATCCCGGAACCTTAGGGCAATTTCTTTTTCCGCCTACGACCACCTACCAGGCTCGTTGTAGTGATTACGGCGCGGATATTTACGCTAGTTTACACTTTATCGATCCCAAAAAGACTCGGTAGCGAAGGCAGATTTACGAGCTCGTCACATTTATTACACACGGTATGTTTTTCAGACAGCAGGATTCTCATTTCACTGCAGCGAGCAGTTGTTAGTTTTCCTAAGGTGGACGTTTTTGATTGAATAAAAGATTTTAATTGAAATAATAATGAGATATAACGCAGTTTCGAACCTACCTGAAATTCACCGGCTTCGGTTCGGGTAATTGAAGATTTTTAATATATATTGGTTGGTGAAATCGTAGTTGGGTATAGTCTTTAAAAATGATTTTAAATTTCAATTTGATTAAATACAACAAGAGTGTATTTTAACTAATGAAATTCAAGATACATTTAGTTATTGGTTTTTACAATAATTGCGAATTGGAAATTTTACAATGATTGCGGGTTAGTATTTACCGATAGATGATTTCTCGCTTTGTTTCTATTTATGGCTGCTGCTGCTGCTGTTGTTGCTGCTGTTGAAGTTTTGTTGTTGTTGGTGGTGTTTTGCAATAATTCCAGAACTGTCTTCACTTCACTGAATTCAAAACACCTTACTGAACTTGAAAATGGGTATACTTCTAACTGATTTTCTAACTGACTTGATTCTCGACCGACTTGATTCTCGACCGACTTGATTCTCGACCGACTTGATTCTCTACCGATTTGATTCTCGACTGAATTGATTCTCGACCGACTTGATTCTCGACCGACTTGATTCTCGACCGACTTGATTCTCGACCGACTTGATTCTCGACCGACTTGACTCTCGACCGACTTGATTCTCAACCGACTTGATTCTCGACCGACTTGATTCTCGACCGACTTGCTTCTCGACTGAATAGCGCTCGTTGGGTTTTTGATTCTCGACTAAATTGATTCTCGACTGAATTGATTCTCGACCGACTTGATTCTCGACCGACTTGATTCTCGACCGACTTGATTCTCGACCGACTTGACTCTCGACCGACTTGATTCTCAACCGACTTGATTCTCGACCGAATAGCGCTCGTTGGATTTTTGATTTCTAACTGAGGCTCCTGATGAGGGGCCATCCTTTTATAGTTTCATCAATCTTTGTTCTAAGCCATATCTCTGTGGGAATGGTTCATTTTTCTTTCGCAAAAGTTATCTTATCAAATTTGTCGTTTGCATTTTCAAGTCTTGCATCTTCCCTGCTCCTGGCTGGATCTTCTGTTCGGCGCGTTCATCCGGAGTGTTCTCAGCAGTTTATATTTCATCTCTACTGCGTTCTGTCTTCTTGATATTTAATTTCGTTTAGAAATGCTTATTATAATGATGTGCTGAATATCGTCTATGGGTACTCTTGTTTCTTCGTCCGTTTCGCGTATTATTTCTAGATTAATTCCTATCGCTCGCGAATATGATATAACGTATGATAATGATATAATTTGTTTTTTACGTTTCCCACGCAACATTATAAGAGAAAATATTGAACGAAATTAAGAAATATATGCATATATGATTATTTGTATCAATTATTATCAATGGCTGGACCACCGGACGTGACACAGTATAAGCCTCACAATGGAATTATGGGCAACGAGAATGCAGACACTTTAACAAAATCGACTGCTAACACGATAGCTACTCCTTTCATCAAAATTCCCTTCACGGACCTAAGAGAATCGGTTAAATTAGCGGCAACGCATAATACATATAATATCATTGAGAAGGAAGGTTTATATAAAGGCGTAAACTATTTCGCACACTTTCACAACCGAAAGTCAAAACCGTGGTACAGTCACACAAGACTCCAACATGAAATAATTACCACGATAAACAGATGTAGATCAGGGCAGTATAATCTTGCCAGCTCTCTCGCTCGAATTAGCTTCATAAGTGTGATTCACAATGTCAGTGCGGCTATGAGACTCAGGATATTGACCATGTGCTATGACAATGTCCCATGTTTGACGAACGGAGGCTGAAGTTTATCAAGCAACTACAGAAATTGCATCTTTTCCTCCCGTTTTCATGCAACGTTCTACTCTCCAGTCCTACGGCGGAAATATGTAAAATAACCTAATCGTTTCTGAATGACTGTGGTCCGAAGGTTTCAGAAAACAGTCCATCTTTAAAATAGCTTGTGTTTTGGTTCACGAATGTTTATAATTTGTATTATTAAAGCACCGGTTCTCGTTAGATCACTGAAGTTAAACAATGTGGAACATGAACGGCACTAGGATGGGTGACCGTCTGGTAAAAAACCGGAAAGTGACCCGCCCGGGGTGTTTTTCACGTGTTGTTGGCAAAAGGTGGTTCGGAACCCACCATAAACAGTAGGTCCCGCTGAAAAGGTGATGGTGATTGGTAAATGAATTTGAAACCCTGAGGGGACCAAATAGAGAGAGAGGAAATATTCAGAATATCACAATGTATTGAAAAACAATGTACGGCAAAATAATCTCTAATTTGAGATTCAAATTGCACTAAATAAAAACAAAAAAAGAAGCAGTATAAGCAAGTTCCATAATAAAACAGGGAAATAAGGGTTAAATAAACTGTCTACCTAATTCTTACGATCTTCAGCGTCTTCTGGTATATTTGAGCAAACAGTGCTCGCCGATGGTTCGTTTGCAGAAGGCAATCTTCGTCAAATACAAATATGAGCAGCTAGCAGACGGTAATTGAACAACTTAACCGATCCGCCGCTCAACTAATCAAAGCTCCGCAGAGAGAGAGAGTAGCTTGATCCAGCCTCCGGCTCTTTCGACCGAGAGAATCGGCTGCGTTTACTCGAGTCGCAGTACCATACGGAAGATCACAGGCGAAAAGTTTATGTCCGCCTAGCGAGCTCCAAAGCTGTTGCCGTTTTCTGTTGACATTCGTTATATGTATATCCTTCGTGTCGAACTACTGGATACAGCCGTGCGAGTCTGCTCGACAATATGCGACTTTCACTCCCGATAAACGAAAACTTCGCTATCCGACTTCGAACGATTTTATTCGATCTCGTTCAATATTTTTGCCTGTGTTCGAAGCGATTACTGGAAGCAACTTTTAAGATTTTTTACATCAAAGTCATGGTCTCTCAATTTTCACAGTTTTCAACTCCTGTTCAGATGAAAGGGAAATGGACGCTCACTCCTGATAACAATTTTATTCGATCTCATTGAATATTTTTTTTTAAATTTATTCTCTCATTCAATATTGTTTTCCATGTTCGAAACAATTACTACAAGCAATTTGTACGATTTCCTACATCAAATTTTGTCATAGTCTCTCAATTTTCACAGTTTTCAACTCCTGATCAGATGAAAGGGAAATGGACTCTCACTCCTGATAACAATTTTATTCGATCTCATTGAATATTTTTTTTTAAATTTATTCTCTCATTCAATATTGTTTTCCATGTTCGAAACAATTACTACAAGCAATTTGTACGATTTCTTACATCAAATGTTTCATAGTTTCTCAATTTTCAGTTTTGAACTCCTGATAAACAAAACTTCGCTATCCAACTTCAAACGATTTTATTCGATTTTATTCAATATTGTTTCCCATGTTCGAAGCGATTACTGAAAGAAATTTTTACGATTTCTTACATTTAATTATTATATTATATAATAATTAAATAATAATAAGAAATACGCGACATACAAGTTCAAAATCATTTCCATGGATCCCCAGCAATATTCTACGATTCAGATGCGAAAAGAGAAGCTTGCAAATAAAATAATTACATCACGTTGGAAGTAAAACTTGACAGAATAAACCGGAGAGACCTTGTCGAAGTTGTTGCTAGTTCGAATTAAAACAAGTCGAGGTACGTTGTATCGGAACAGCCCCTGTAATACAGTGAAGAAAACATCGGTCTCAGTTTGAGGTTTTTTACAAAACCACACTTAATATAGAACTAACCCCGTTATCATTTACCATAATTTATTTGAATATTAAATAATAATGTTAATCCTGGAGCACTGTATGCATACAGTCAACTAGATTCAAACTCAAGAACGATTGGTTATTTTTCATTATGTTTATTAAGCCACCAATTTATATCATAAGCTAATAAACATAATACAATAATTACACTAGGGCAGACATAAAGGCATAAAAATTAGTATTTTTCTTTTTCAAAAATCTCACACACGCAGATCACAGTCCTTCAGAAACGATACAATATAATGGCAAGTCCTGATAACTGGCCCCGCTAAAAACATGGAGACGTCCAGGGGCAACTGAAATCCCAACTCATAGAGTTTTTTCAAAAGCACTAATCTTTGAGCATTATATAATTTACATTGCCAGAGAACATGGTTTAGAGTCTCATTTTCCTCACCGCAAGAACATTCTGGATCATCAATAAATCCAGTGCGTGCAAGGGAAGCTTGCTTGCACCATGTTGAAATAAATCTCATAAGAGATTTTCTAATAAAAAAACAAAAAGCTAATAAACATTTAAAAGAAAAAATCGGTCTCTGTAAGCTGTGGAAAAATCAGCAAGTTGGCGGCGCGGAAAGAAACAGGACATGGTTTTTCTTCGTCGCATTAATTCAGCAACTTGTCTCGCACCGTGCCGCGTACAAAGCAGCGTTTTTCTCCCCGGTGCTGTATTTTTTCCTGTTTTTCTACAGTATTTCTAATCTTGCTCTTCCTGGGTCGGGTCCTTGCGCGGTCGCCGACTTCCTAGCCAGAGACACAATTTATTCACGTCAGCGGGCCGTGTTACAGGATCCGCGGCCCTTTCTACGGCATAGTAGGTACAGGTCCCATAATAAGGCATAATTCAACGGGAGCTACTTTCCGCGAGCAGACACGGACGCGGCCTCGGTGAATAAAGCGGCCGAGCGCGTTTTACCGACGCTTCACACCTGAATTATCATCCCCCGGGAAGATCTGGCGCTCTGCTCCCCGTGGAACGTCCCGGAAGTCTGGAGAAATCATCTCTTCCGATATTCGATCCCAACTTTATTATACCCATCCACTACAATTTATTTTGCGGTTGCAATGATTAACTTCTCTCACTTTTATCATTTCTCAAAATCATAGACAGCGGATCTCTATCCAAAAGAAACACTTCCTTCCCGAATTCCAACGAAAACTGGAGTGAAACAGAATTTTAGTTTTTGTAAAGGTTAAATTCTTCTCGATCGAGATTAAGACATATAATAAGTTTGACGATATCACCAACAACCGTAGTCCCGTTGAAAGCATCGGTTCTCGTTAGATCACCGAAGTTAAACAATGTGGAACGTGAACGGCACTAGGATGGGTGACCGTCTGGTAAAAAACCGGAAAGTGACCCGCCCGGGATGTTTTTCACGTGTTGTTGGCAAAAGGTGGTTCGGATCCCACCATAAACAGTAGGTCCCGCTGGAAAGGCGATGTGAGAGTGGAAAGAGGAAGACGATTGGTAAATGAATTTGAAACCCTGAGGGGACCAAATATGTCATCATGTTACACTCAACAAAATAATAAGTTTGACGATATCGGCGCCAGGTTCGATGATTTAATAATTGCACATTTGTTGTTTTTTCTATAAATGATATCGAACCTGGCGCCGATATCATCAAATTTATTATATTTATTTTTTGTAACAGTACTTTTAAATTGTTTTAATGTATGTGAATGTTTTAAACGACATCTATTCACTTCTGTTGTAAACGCATAAAGAGTTTTAGCAAACCGAGTTGCCGCGTTCACGGGATTTCTGTAAGTTGAAAATAAAAATCGTGACCCGTGGGGTCCAACTTTGAGATTCTATCTTGTTAATTCAAATGAGGAGGGAATATTATTTCAGCTTGTATTAAATAAACACGTTAAATTCGCGAAATTCAGAGAAACCGCATAGACCACGTAGCTGTTCGTTTTATTTACAAGGGATGTTGCTCGAGACGAAGTTGTCGTATCGTGAAGTGCAATTGGAAATCCCTTCCACGCCTTGCGATTGAAAAGCGACGAGTTAAAGCGAGAAGAAAATGCAACAGAATTATGAAACTTTCAGCGAATCGCGAAGTCTTTTCTTCCCGTCGCAATTAAAATCTTTTAACGAGAGTCGACTTTGTTCGGCACCCCTCAATTGTTGAAACGATCCATTGTTTTGTTTGCTCCGGGGCGAAATTCGAATAATTGTTACATCGGTATTCCCGTGATTATTATTCTTTCATTACGATGGGTTTTCATCCTGTTTCACACATTTTTACCAAACAATTTTGCGAAACAACTTTTCTTCTGTAATTGAATATGGAAATTCTTGTTTGTTAGATAAAAGGTTAATTAGTTTTTTGGATTGTTTTCGGGATAGAAGTGGCGGAGCATTTCAAATGTATTTTCACTGGAAATCCTTTTTTCTCTCTACGCTTTCCCACTGGTCTCAGCACAAACGTCCTCCAAGGACACTTTCAGTTGGCACTTCACTTCAATTAAATAATTAATGTCCATTGCTACCCCATTACACCTTTTCTTCCAAGCTCCAGAGCCTCTTAATGTCTTTGCGTTAACACTCGAGCTCCGGCGAGCTTCGAAACTCTTAGTCCACAGTTTGAAACCTGTTATTGAAGCGCACTCGATCGTTTAGCCGACGTTTGTAACAACTCGCGCCGTCGACGTTCCAATAATCTACGTCGCCGAACAAAAATGAATCATCACGCTCGACAGAAAATACTTATAAACCACTCTGGAGTCTTCGAATGTTTCCACTCTCGCAACCTCGGTTTACAACGTTCCTATATTACATCCGTTACATAAAAGTATAATAAACCTTTCAAGTCGTTTCTTCAAGCTTTCTTGTAGCTGTATTTTCGTTATATTTGCAATTCCGACCGGTAAATTCCGAGGATATATTCTTGAAACATTGTACTTCCAATTCATATTAGAACAGAAAATTAAAACACACTACTTTTCTCGCTCCAGAAATTTCCAAAAAATTACCCTTTTAATTTCTTATCGACGCACAGGTTCGATCATTATTTTACAAACTTTTAATTTTTAATAAATGCTTATTTCTCAGTGATATACATCGGTAGTTCACTCCGTGTTTTCCTTTCCTTTTATGGGTGACATCACATTAGTTATAATGTAACATGATATTTGGTCCCCTCAGGATTTCAAATTCATTTACCAATCTGCTTCCCCCTCTTTCCATTCCTCACTAACGCCTTTTCAGCGGGACCTACTGTTTATGGTGGGTTCCGAACCACCTTTTGCCAACAACACGTGAAAAACACCCCGGGCGGGTCACTTTCCGGTTTTTTTACCAGACGGTCACCCATCCTAGTGCCGTTCACGTTCCGCATTGCTTAACTTCGGTGATCTAACGAGAACCGGTGCTTTCAACGGGACTACGGTTGTTGGCCTCACATTAGTTATAAATAACACGCGCACAGTACGCAACAGGATATTAACATCAAAATCGGTTCACACGGAGTGAACCACCGATGTATATCACTGAGGAATAAGCATTTATTAAAAATTAAAAGTTTGTAACATAATGATCGAACCTGTGCGCCGATAAGAAATTACAACATGAGTAATCGAAAATACATTTACGATCAATAATTGAATTACCCAATTACCCTTTTGTCCGAATTTTTCTAGCTCGAGCTAATGCGTAAAGTAATCGGAGCATTCAAAAATGGCAGCGGGGGATTAAGGATCGATCGATCGAGCCCCTAAATCGTCGCCGGACGTTTTCATTGATCTTGTGTGCAGATGATTTTTCCATACGTCCGACGTGTAAGTTTAATTCGACGCGCTAAGCCCGGTAAATAGGATCGTTAAATAATTCACGGGCTCTGTTACGTTGATATTCAGTTTCTCCTCTCATAATTCATTTCCTCGCTTTACGCCGGGCCGGGTTCGGGGCCGCCCACTGGGACACGATCCAAAACTTTATCCCTACCACCCTAAAATTAGCTGATCAATGTGTTCCCAACGACTCGACCGACTCTCTCGATACTCCCTTCTCTTCTTTTCCCTCGGAATTGCTGTGGCCTCACCCGGACCGTAGGTATCGGACAGGTTCACGTTCGAACGGAATTTATGCTCACAGTGGGCGATCGGGAAAACTGTACAGGATGTTCCTAGAGTGTCGGAAGAGCCTTCGGCCGGATGATAAAACTTCCGGTATCACGGGAAAAAGCTTTGCCGCACGGTGATCGGACGACTAATCATTTCCGGGATGCTTTTAACTACTTTGATCGCTGACGGGGAAAATTATTTGTACTTTTTTTCACGTTCGGATTTTTCGCGCAATTCCCTGCATCCTGGGGATCGACTTGTGGACCTCCAATTCAGAATTTTAAATAGAGATCGGTTTTCAACGTGAATCAATAACACACGTGTATTTACATGTACGTGCTTTAGTGTGTGCCATTTTAAATACACGTGCATTCGTGCATCCCCATTTTAGTTCGTATAATTTTTAGAACATTGATATTCATTTATGTATCGAGACTATGGTTTCGTACAGTCGTTCGTACAACAATAAATTAAATAAATAGTTCACCTAAATCGCTAAAAAATTTATTTCTCCGCAAATGATATGGACTGTCGTGTGAGTTTTCTCAACGGCAGCTACTCTCTACACTCCTTACTATTATCTTGCGCCCCACGTTTTTCCTTTTAAATCTTATAAGTATTTTCACAGCTGTTCAAAATTCACAATTAGAAATTTTTAGGACTATCAGTACAGTGTTGGGAATCTGTATGGGACTAGGAAACATTATTTTGTACATTTTAGTTCGTTTTTAAAAACGTGGTATTTTTAAAAAATTTATTTTTATTTACATAATTATTTTCTGCTTTCTAGTCTTATGTATGTGGAAGTTTCCAATCGCTTTTTAACATTTTGTACCACGTTATGAAATTATAACAGAGACATGTACTAAATTCAGACAGTATTGCGACCGAGACATATCGAAAACAAATGCAAGCAGTAACGGTGTAACGATTCTTTCACTTGGTAAAAGAAGCGATGATGTACTACGAATCGTCGCGCGGCGACGTACTATTATACACTTGAGCTCCGTCGGGGCGAAGTGGGTCCGTGGAGTGGGGACGAGTCAGAGTGCGCACGCATAGTAAAGTAGAGAACGTTGTCGCGCGGAGTGGGGATCGCTGAACGCGACACGTAGGTTTCGCGGGGAGGTGAAGAGGAAAAATATTTAAACGTTATTGCTAAGAAACGGATAGACTTTTAAAAATTATTTTTTTTTTTAATAATGCATTGTCATCCAGTTCTGAGCCATATGCCCGATTTCAAGTCTCCAGCTCATCAGGAAGTTAGTTTAAAATCAATTCCAAAATTTGCCACCGAACAAACAAACAAGAAAGCGAGCTAATAAAAACGTGGTAAAAAAAGGAGTTATATAAGAAACCGTCTCGAGAGGAGTAGTCTAGCACGTCGTCCACAATTCGCGACGCTAATTAAATCAATTGCAAAATTTGCCACCGAACAAACAAACAAACACACAAACAAGAAAGCGAGCTAATAAAAACGTGGTAAAAGAAACATCATTTTTAAACATAATTTTCATTCAGTCAAACAACTTCTAAAATATGTATCATAAAGACACCAAAAATTATCATTGATTCAATATCGTACATCATAGATCAATTATCAAATTATCATAGATCAATTCAGAGGATTATTATTATTCAGAGATAATGAAAAATAAACGTGACCGTGCTAACGAAGTGAAATCATTTCATTTTCTCTATTCAGAGCGGTTTTGACATCCGCGTAACACTATATTCTCGGTCTCTGACATTTCATGTGTTACGTCCTAAGGTGGACGTTTTAGATTGATTTTGCAAGTTAAACGATTTTATTATAATAATATAGGGATACAACGCAGTTTCGAACCTACCTGCATACACCGGCTCCGGTTCGGGAAATTGAAGATTTCTTAATATATTTTTATATGTTGGTGAAATCGACGTTAGGTGCAGACTTTAAAAATGATTTTAAATTTAAATTTGATTTAATACAACAAGAGTATATTTTAACTAATCAAATTCAAGGTACATACAGTTATAAATTTACAATAATCGCGGATTGGAAATGTTACAATGATTTGTTGATTGGTATTTACCGTAGGTCGGTTTTCGTTTGGTCTTGATTTCGGTTGTGGTTGGTTAGGTGTTGCTCCTGCTGTTGTTGTTGTTGTTGTTGTTATAATAATTCAAAACTTTGTCCACTTTGTCCACTTAGTCCACTTAGTCCACTTCACTTATTTTCGACTGTGTATACTGCTTTACTGAACCGTGTACTTCTTGACCGAAATAATTGTTGTTGTTTGTACTTTTCGACCGTATAGCGCTCGTAGTGGTTCTTGATTTCTAAACTGGAACTGGGGCTCCTGATGAGGAGCCATCCTTTTATAGTTTCTAAACCTTTGTTCTAAGCCATATCTCCGTGGGAATGGTTCGTCTTTCCTTAGCAAAAGTTATCTTATCTAATTTGTTGTCTGCATTTTTGAGTTTTGCATCTTCCTTGCTCCTGGCTGGATCTTCTGTTCGGCACGTTCATCTGGAGTGTTCTCAGCAGTTTGTATTTCATCTCTACTGCGTTCTGTCTTCTTGATATTTAATTTCGTTTTAGAAATGCTTATTAAAATGATGTGTTGAATATCGTCTATGGGTCCTCTTGTTTCTTCGTTTGCTCTACGTATTATGTTCTAGCTTATTTCCTATCGCTCGCGAATATGATATAATGTGTGATAATTATTTTATTCGTTGTTAATGTTTCCCACGCAACATTATGAGAGAAAATATTGAACAAAAATAAGAAAAATATGTATATATGATTATTCGTATCAATTATTGTCAATGGCTGGACCACCGGACGTGACACATGCAATTGATTAGGATCTTTAGTCGAACTGCGTGATCTGCGATACGTTTCGGCAAAAAAAAATATGGCCGAGCTGATTGCAAGGAGAACTGCAGACGAATTGGCTGGACGTAGCAAGAAACTCGCGGTATCAGTGGAACAAGAGAGTCATAGTCAGCCGAGTGAAAGGGACATTTGGTGCCGGTGTGACACGCGACCGCCGTTCACGGAGCTCATTTAAATACGGAAACAAAGTAATCTCGTGCGACAGAAGTATAATTTGTGGGTGACGGCATGTACACCGCAACCATGGCTCTCCCTAATCCTTTGACTGCCGACTGACACGTTCCCGTGAACTGTATGAGCAACGGCTGACAATTAGCTGCAATTATTTCGTGTGATCCAGCACTAAACACCGAAAGGTGCGATAATATAACCGCGAAAGCGCTTTCTAAACGATAGTAGTAACAATTTATGTGTAAAATATGTCTTTAACGCTTCGTCTAATGAAAAAGAACAATCCAGACGCACCTTAACTCCACAGAATATCATAATCAATTTTTTCCGGCATGTCCGACACTTTTTATGATTGTTCTTTTTCATCAGACGAAACGTTAAACACTTATTTTATACATAAATTGTTACTATTACCATTTAGACAGCGCTTTCGCGGTTATATTTTATTAACACGATCGCTTCGGCCACTTATTTCAACAAGTCCTCGGAGCTACAATATTTTATTAAACAGATCCTCTGTGGTAAATATTGAAGAACTGTAGGAAGCTTTCTTCGTGAAAGCCCCGCGAAAAATTATATCGATTTTCTTGATATAATTAAAACGTTAAATGGAACTCATATTTCCTCGCAAAATATAACAAGAATATACCGTGACGTTTTTAAACTTGACATTGTTTAAGTTACATTGGGAATTGAAACGTTCAGTAAAAATGCAAATGGAAAAAGAAGAGACAATTCGAAGAGATAGATGTACAGTCTATCTTTCGATGTATACAGGAACCTAGAAGAGAATCCTATTGGCTCGTTGAAATTTCTCAAGTGTTTCAACTGATTCTGCGGCACCGTACACCGTGTCCAATCAATTAGTAGTTCCTCGGCCGGCTAACTAATCAACGCGCGTGGTCGAGCTAAAAGTTCCGGCGAAATTCCCAGTATTCGCATAAACAGTGTCCCCGAGGTGGCTGATCGCCGGAATCATTTGTTCCATTATGACCATTGAGACGCCCAGGGATTTCTGACACTGGTCATCGCTGTTCAGAGCTTGAAGATCGATCGAAGACGTTTCTCTCTTCTAAAATCATTGAAAAGTCGGCCTGGGAATTATTATTTTGATTGCTCGCAATGAAACCAAGATATCTATATTTTCTGTTTACATTTTAAAATGTTACCTATCTTTGATTCTTCATTAAAAAGTCCGTTTTAGAATTATTATTTAAATTACTCATGGTAAAACCAAAATATCTACATTTTCCTTTTACATTTTAAAATGTTACCTATCTTTGATTTTTCATTAAAAAGTCCGTTTTAGAATTATTATTTTGATTACACGTGGTGAAACCAAAATATCTACATTTTCCTTTTACATTTAAGAATGTTACCTATCTTCGATTCTCCATTAAAAAGTCCGTTTTAGAATTATTATTTTGATTACTCGTGGTAAAACCAAAATATCTACATTTTCCTTTTACATTTTAGAATGTTACCTATCTTCGATTCTTCATTAAAAAGTCCGTTTTAGAATTATTATTTAAATTACTCGTGGTAAAACCAAAATATCTACATTTTCCTTTTACATCTTAGAATGTTACCTATCTTTTATTCTTCATTAAAAAGTCCGTTTTAGAATTATTATTTTGATTACTAGTGGTAAAACCAAAATATCTACATTTTCCATTTTCATTTTAGAATGTTACCTATCTTCGATTCTCCATTAAAAAGTCCGTTTTAGAATTATTATTTTTATTACACGTGCTAAACCCAAAATATCTACATTTTCCTTTTACATTTTAGAATGTTACCTATCTTTGATTCTCCATTAAAAAGTCCGTTTTAGAATTATTATTTTGATTACACGTGGTAAAATCAAAATATCTACATTTTCCTTTTACATTTTAGAATGTTACCTATCTTCGATTCTTCATTAAAAAGTCTGTTTTAGAATTATTATTTTGATTACACGTGATAAAACCAAAATATCTACATTTTCCATTTACATTTTAGAATGTTACCTATCTTCGATTCTTCATTAAAAATTCCGTTTTAGAATTATTATTTTGATTACACGTGATAAAACCAAAATATCTACATTTTCCATTTTCATTTTAGAATGTTACCTATCTTTGATTCTCCATTAAAAAGTCCGTTATAGAATTATTATTTTGATTACACGTGCTAAACCCAAAATATCTACATTTTCCTTTTACATTTTAGAATGTTACCTATCTTTGATTCTTCATTAAAAAGTCTATTTTAGAATTATTATTTTGATTACACGTGGTAAAACCAAAATATCTACATTTTCCATTTTCATTTTAGAATGTTAGCTATCTTCGATTTTCCATTAAAAAGTCTGCCTTAGAATTATTATTTTGATTGCTCGTGGTGAAACCAAGATATCTATATTGTCTCTTTACATTCTAGAAAGTTACCTACCTTCGATTCTCCATTAAAAAGTCCGCCTTAGTATTATTATTTTGATTGCTCGTTGTAAAACCAAGATATCTACATTTTGTTTTCAATGTTTCTTACTATTGTGCAAATTTGCAAATGTGTGTTACTATGTAATGCCAGTCAATATATTTGAATCATTTTTTAATGGAACCAACAAGCCTAACGTGTTCCAACGAATATGGCAAATAAAGCTGTGAAATGCAGCCTTTGATACCGTTTAATTTCCCTTAATGAAAGAGAAGTGGAAAATTTCGTATTTTCCTCTGCGCGTTTCTCAAACATTCTCCTCCTCGCAGTCGACTTTACTGAACGCTCTAATCTGTCAAACTTCCCTGTTTGATGTTCATTCTCCTATTAAAGCTTTCCTTCGCATGTCTTTCCTCCACGTTTTTCTGTCCGACATCCCCGATACCACAGAGCCTCTCTTTTTTATTTACCGATCGATCGCTCGTTGGATCGGTATCCACCGTTTCTCGGCTGCACTGCAATAAAACGTCACTTTTGATCTCAATCTCTCTTTTGCAGCGGCAGTTAGCTCTCCGAGTTTGTGCATGCCACTCTCGCCTTAGTTTTTATTCTTATTGCTCGGTCCTACCCGCCATCTTGGAACCTCTGTACGCTTTATATTCCCGTAATCGTGTTCGCCGAGTCCCGATTATGCAATTTTCCAGCGACAGTCAAAGGATTTTCTCCGATTCCGTATATTATCCTGCGGGCCAGCTCAAACGATTTATTTATCGAATCTGAAAGCCTTGAAAAGACTTTATAAACAATTTAAGCCTTTACAAACGTGCTCGTCGATCCCATTCAGTTCAACGAAATCATACACTATCTAAGATGCTATTCGTTTGAATTTATATAAACACACTTTGGTACATGCAAGCAATAAATTTCTTAAAGTTGGAGATTGTATAAGAACGCTCGAAGAAGAATTTAAGTAGCAGCAGGCTGGATTACCATCCAGGTTAAGTAAACAAAATTAAACCGTAGATTCGATTGGTAAAAAAAAAAAAGTAGAACGGAGAATATTCAACAGAACTGATTGGAACACGGAAAGAACCGGATAAGTGGGACAAAGAAATATTCCACGAATTTTCTCTTGACAAAGAATCGTGTCCATACTGTCCTAGAAGGAGGTTTACATAATCAGAAATCAATGCGAAATATCTGCAAAATCAAAATGTAACGACATATACGTGTGGTTCTAAATGAAACGTTTTTAATTATTTCTACAATAACACCTAAACGTTGCTCCCGTTAGCGTTTCGTTTAATTTCCGCACTGATGCGTTTTCAATTAAAACGGAGCAGAATTTTAATTTCCTTCTTGATTGAAAAATGTTATTCGTCGCTTACAGTCGCATCAAATATTTCAATAGAACGAAGAATATATGCTTCCAGCAACGCAAAATATTTTTTTCTCAGTGAAACTAAATGAACGTTTCACAAATAAATAAATAAATAGTACCTATACTTTCAGTAACGAGAAATATTATAAACATAAAATTAGATAGTGTTATTGGATAGGTACGTTAATACGGAACATCGAAATTGCATTTAACAATGCACACGATATCGCAAGCTCACCTGTACAGAAACGATGTTTGCACTTCAAAGTGTCCGCGTTTGAATAATAAACGACCTCGGGAGACTGTTTATTATAATTCACGGTAGGTCGTAATATTTTCGTTTGCGGTGTATTTTCGAATTTTCAAATATTTATTCGCAGCTACATGATAATAGGCAAGTGGAAGAGTAACACGGCGGTTAGGAACGGGCGAACGCGAAAATAAACTTTCGCGGCCATTACCGTCGACATCTATATTTAATCGGGTCGCTGCGGGTACAGTAAAATTCCGTATCGATTTTCCATTAATCGGCTATTAGTATGCGATACCTAGTTTGTCCGCGTACGGGAAATGACTTCGGTCTCCTGAGACGGTAATAAGATAGCAATCGTCCCGCGAGAATGCTTCTTCGTTGACGGACAACGCATTCGTTTCACCTGACTGCAGAAATCTGCTTTCACGAGACGATCGTTCATTTTGTTTACCAGCTGTATATCGTTTGCGGTGTTACGATCCAACACTTTGGTCACATTATTAACCCTCATCCGTCCCTCATTTCGCGAACTGAATCTGTCCCTCGGTGTCAAATTGACACAGTGATAAAAAAAATACGATAAAATAACAAGACAAACAGTTACTTTTCGATGTTTTTTTCATTCAAATTGATGAGTTGACTGCAGAAATCTGCTTTCACGAGACGTTCGTTCATTTTGTTTATCAGCTGTATATCGTTTGCGGTGTTACGATCCAACACTTTGGTTACGGTTACATTATTAACCCTCATCCTTCCCTCATTTCGCGAACTGAATCTGTCCCTCGGTGTCAAATTGACACAGTGATAAAAAAATACGATAAAATAACAAGACAAACAGTTACTTTTCGATGTTTTTTTCATTCAAATTGATGAGTTAACATTCACATGTTAGGTTTTTGCGGTTATATGTTTCGCATTTAAAAAATAAAAATCACCAAATTTTGGATAAATCTACTTACAAATTACCGAACGGTATAACTTATTTCGGAAAAATTGTGTCAAATTGATACGAGGCATGGATGAGGGTTAAATATCTTGGTATCTAACCAATTGCTAAACATTTAAGTATTGTACGAGGTATTCTATCAAAATTCAAATAATAATCGTTATAATAATATAAATGATATAATAGAATAACTTTAATTGGTTCCCCGAGGGGTTACAATCTTTTTTTACAATGCTCATACCTTAACCTATTCTTACTTCTATCTTACAACTACTCCTTATTCCTCTATTTAACGCTCGCTCGTTTGCTTACATTTTTTTTACATTTTACACTTTAGTCTTTATTACATTATACATTTTTACATTTTATTTCTTCGCCGCTCGTCTTATTTCCCCTTTCCTCCTATCCTACACACACACATACCCCCTTCTCTAACCTCCTTGGACCCCCGCTTCCGCTCGCTCCTCTTTCGGGCCCAATTTTTTCTTTCTTTCTCTCCTTTTCACTCATTTTTTCCACTCATACTCGCTCCCCACTCTTCCATCTTCCTCAACCATCCCTCCCCTCCACCCTATATAAATGATATAATAAACGAACAAAATCATGAGTTAATATAGCAAATTTATAGTTAATACTGCAAAGGGTTTATTTCGTTAAATTGTCCGGTGCAGTGATACTAATTTTTCGAATATCCGCGCGAAACAAAACGGCGGCGCGGCTTTTCCGGTGCCCATAGACGGCCACGCGTATCACTTTAACAGTTTCTTTAATAATAATGCTATTTGTTTGGTCGAATATTCGCGTCGCTGTACGGACAGAACATTTATCACTCAATTTCACCTCTTTTATGACGTATTTTGCGGCTGGATCGGGGAAATGGCACAATGCCTGGGAAAACGAGAAACAAAGTCGAATAATCGAGAGACAAAGCAGAGAAGAGAGAAAGGTGGGAGAGAAAGAGAGAGAGAGAGAGAGAGAGAGAAAGAAAGAGAGAGGAGGGCGAAAAATACTTTAGGCGAACCGTGTGCCAGGAAAATAGAAAATTGAAACATCGAGCCTCTCGCCTAAATGCTATGCCCGCGGAAGTGTTGACATTTACTGCCCACCCCTCATTGTCAGCGATAACTGTTCCCACGTTTTTGGCAGTTTTCCAACGGCCGCTCTCGGCAGGCCAACTTTCTCTCTCTCTCTCTCTCCCTCTCTCTGGCTCGCTCTTCGCAAATCACTCCGCAGGCAACGTGTGAAATAGTTATGTGAGACAAATTGCTTGGCATAATACGGTCCGTTATCGCTCGAAATGATAAACGAGACGGGAATTTATACGTAGCACGCGGCTTTTCACGCGCGAACGAACTCGCTTTACGCATATCGATCCGAAATAGCTCGAGCAATACTCTACCGTCTGTTCCTTGAAACGAGGACTTTGCTTCATCTCTTTCGATTCAATTTCGTGAGAGTTCCAGCTATAAAAACTTGCGCAATTATGTTTACGTTCGATTGTGTAAGCGTTCAAAATACATATAAATAATACACCATTACCGCTAAACGTACCACCGCCGGTCAAATGTTCCAGATTTTTTGTTTTATAATTATTGAAGTAAGTAGTAAATCTTTATTTTGATCCCCGCAGGGTTACAAATTCGTATACTCTTTCCTCTTTTACTCCCTACTTCACTACATAATACCTTAAATCTAAACCTTATATCTAAACAAACTTATTTATATCGATCGTAATATTGTTAATACAAAATCGTTGAATGTTATCGGCGCTACGGTTCGATCGTTAAATACACAAAAATAATAAATTAACTAAGCAATTTTGCTAATTTTATATTATCGACGTTTCGGTCACTGTTTGGACCATTTTCAAGATTAATAAATTGCGTCTGTAAGAAAAATGAAAAAATTTTTTTTTAACTTGATCAAATATATTCTTCAAAAGTTGTAACTATTAAGTGTTTAAATATGAAGGAGAACAATTTTTCCACCATGTTTTTCCTTTTCTCAACTCACTTGCTTAGGTGTGATTTAGCTTGAAATTAAGAAAGTCATGAGACTCGTGAATCACTTGTGTTCGGCATGTCAATATTCACTCTACTGATCGTTTCGCCAGAGATGTAGGTTATATAGATCAATACAACGGCGGTAAATTCGAATACACAAAGTGTGTTTTTACCTTCAACTTGTGAGAATACCTTAATGGTAAATCAGAATTTTATTAACATTCAATTGTATCTGGAATTCAATTATGTATACACATTGTATGTGTTACATATATACTTCAGTTGAACAGTAATAGAGATATTTTTTTTTTCTCCCCCTTATTATATATTGGAAAAGATTCCTCATATACGATTACTGACAGAGTAATGTTGCGTAGTGTTCATGTATCAGAGGCATTTCATACCTAAGATTTACGCTTTGTTGTTTAATCATGTGGAAAGTTTCCAATAATAATCTTTGGTGTAAATTCTTTTCCCTGTCAACTATTTTAACGTTGTTAAAATTAAATCTGTGATCCAGTTCTAATGAATGTTTCGTCAATGCCGTATGTTGCGATGGTGGTAAAAAGACATTGTGTTTATGTTCTCTAATGCGTGTATCTAAATTTCTGGATGTTTGTCCAATATAAACTAAATCTTATATCTAAACTCTTATCCTATACTTAACCTAAACTCTTACGCCTACTCCTTACCTATTGCTTACTTACTATAATAATTATTCTTTTTATTTACATTTACTTACATTGCACGCTTACAAGTTTACATGAAAAAACAGAAATTACATAAATTACATCAATTTACAATATTTACAATATATAATTATTGAAGTAATGAAAACGATTTCACTAGAAATGATTGCGTACAGATGTCTTTAGTAGAGCACGTATTGCAAGAGATAGAACGATTACAATTCTGTAAAAGAAGACAGGTAACATACGTCGATGGCTTGTAGGTTATAATAACAGCGGAGTGAAACACATAAAACGTCAAATCATCTTATATACCTATTCAGTCAGATACGATCAAACAGTCCGAGCAGTTGTGCGCAAGTTGTCAGTCACCGACTCGACTAACACTTGTGTTCTCTCGAGTAATTTATTTAACGCGTTCTCTACCGCGTCGTTCA
This sequence comes from Lasioglossum morio, assembly GCA_916610235.2. NCBI lineage: Eukaryota > Metazoa > Arthropoda > Insecta > Hymenoptera > Halictidae > Lasioglossum > Lasioglossum morio. The sequence goes on from OU744323.1 coordinate 5,679,225, forward strand.
CGAGTGACTAACAGTGATGTGTTCCGATGAATGAGTGTCCCTTCAGCGTCGCTCATTCCTCAAGTTCCGCTACATAAACTGGAAACGCTGCAAAAGTGATTTAAACAAAACAAAAACACTCCCGTATACCTGTGAATCCTGAAAGTTCGTTTCATTTCGACAATCAATATTGACGGTGGAAACGGCAAATAATCGAGTTCATTCGTTGCGATGAAAAAGAGACTCTTTTGTTGACGTAACTCGACGAAAAATAAGGCAATTATTCTTACTATGATATAAAGTAAAGCTATTTGAAAGTAGAAAAATTCATTTTATATATATTTCTGGTATCATTTTTGACGCTTTATCTACCGGTAGATAAATTGAAGGATTCTTTTTTTTTATTTAACCTCTTTAGGCCCTTAAAATGAAGGATTCTTTTGAAGGAGACTTTTAACAAATCCTTTCATTGACTTTCAACAATTATGGAATAATCACGGTAGATAATTTGTTATGTAACTTTTAGAGCCAGAAGAAAAAGACAGAATAATTTTCCGAGAGAAATTTGTTTGTTTCTTAATGCCCTCGGTCCTTAAATCCTTTCGGGACTTTTCGGAAGTATCGACCAATAGAAAAGTTTCAATGGGACAAATGGTAAAAACGCTGGGACGTTTTTCGACGCGGAGCGCGGCGGGAAGTTTTACGAGACTCTCGTAGCATCGAGCTGCTGTCCCCAAGCTTTTTCGGAAGTTTACGATCGTCGAGTATTTTGTTTGCGGAAGATCTCTCGGCAGGCTTGAAAAAGGGGAAGGGATTTGCCATTCGCTCCATTCTGGAAAGATCCTTTCAAGGATTCGTGCTCAGTCTTTACGAACCGAATGATCCAAATCTCTATATTAACTTCTTCGCTTGCGAAACAGTAGAACTCGACAATCAATCAAACTTAGTTTCTTCTTGAATTGCATAACATTCCTATTATATTAATATAGGCTCCTAATTGTTTTAATGAATACAGACTCATAGTAAAATGTACAATGTAAATATCGAAATTCGTACGCTTCTAATTATTCCACATAACACGCGTTCAAATCTCTTCGCATTCAAATCTAAATTTGCAATGCGAACATTTAAAATTGTAGGTTTCATCTCATTGTAGTAACATTTCAAATTGAAGGATTCTGATTATTTGATGCGATGTAAGTTCTCGAGTTTCACATCGACGTAATACGCTTTCGAATAGCCCCCTAACTATTTTACAACGTGAACGCTTAAACTCGTATATTTTTCGCTGCATTCGCATACTGTGTACTTTCAAATGAATTTATCAACTCTTTCAATGTACCATAGAATTCGAAAGTGCGCAAGGTAGAGAACCGAGTTGCTTCGAAAACTAAGTTACACTTGGCAGCATCGATTTTTGTTACAGCACTTTCCCCTCGAAAATTTTTGCACTGTGTAAACAGATTTTCTCATTTTTCTTCGATAGAGCCACTTTTGTAGAATCGTCGTTCAGAGTGGTTCGATTTTCATTTAAACGTTCCCGGAGACGTTTACGACGTCGCTGTTCATTACCGAACGATTCATCCCCTTTTTACCTCGTCTGTTCGTTGACTTTGGTAGTACACACACTGAATAAATCGACAACGATTCGAAGAAAATTATTCCGCGAGTAGACCGAGCACGGAAGCCTCTGCTTTCCAGCGGTAATATCGACGGATTTGCATGGGGGCGAGCGCATCCCTTGTTTTTCGCGTGGTCGATAAGAAAATTCCCGTGTAACGTTCCCGATATCGCGCATAAACTCGTATAAATTTGATCGGAGCGAAATCAAATTTCACCGGTTCGCCTGGTTTATTTGCTTGAAATAAATCCTCACGGAGTCACTTTGAACAGGACGAAGAACCTGTTGTCGAAATCCGTTTTCTACGACTGACGACATTTAATTGACGACAATCCAACCTGTTGCAATTTCGTAAAAAAACAATCGTACAACAATAAACTCGGACTCATTTTAAAGAACATTCTACTTCCGCACATCGTTATTTATTCTCCTTGAAGACTTTTCTTCTTTAACACTTTACCGACCGGAAGCCTATTAATAGGATTTTCAATAATTCTGCTGCACCAAAAAAAAGCATAGAAATTTTCTTTGACATTGCAATCTTAAATGAAACTATTAGACGACGTTATTGAGGGTGACTTAGTTAGTTCATACTAAATGCTAAGTGAAAATTTAGCCATGTACCATACATTTTTCAAAAATATGCAAAAATCACCGGTCGGTAATGTGTTAATATAGCAAATGAGAAACTGAAGACCCACTTTTCCTCAAAAAAACATGCAAACATTTTCTTCGCGAATGAATCTGTAACGCTTCAAGGTTACCGGATAAACAAACATACACTTGAACTATATAATTTATTTGGTCAAAAATACAGGGTAATATGCGGTAGCGGCTCAGGCTAATTTCGAGTAAAGAACTAAACTCCTCCTCGCGTGTCTCGGTATTTATATTTTCTCGTCGGAAAAGGTAACGCCTTTTCCGAAGACGCGGGGGTGGAGTTTGCTTTTCTGCAGACCTCTCAGCCCCTGTTTGGTGGAGGAAAGGGACTCCTGCAATCAGGAAGTCCCGTAACGGTTTATTGCAGTTAAGTTTGTCACGTGCTTTAAAACGCTAAAAATGTTGATTCGGTTTTTGGGGCCTTGCAGATGTCGCGAAAGGTTTTACAGCCTAGTCCTTGGCATCTGCAAGGGGACCGCTCTAATGATTATTACGGTCGCTAACCGTGTGCCGCTACAAATCTTCCATAGATTCGAAGATCTAAGCTTGCAACGATACCTTAGAAATTGCGGTACAATTTTTTCTCGTTGTTTCATGGAACGAAAACGAGGAACAAGTTCGGATTTCTAATAAAAACTGGAATTCACTCGGCTTATCGTTGTTTGGCGCAATCGTTGAAAGGGTTGAAAGTCAAAGACGAAAGTTGGAGTTCGCGTAATCGAATTAGAAGCTCGGGGAACGCTCGTGTGCGCGCACTGCGATGGCATCGTAATTAAATAGCACTACCTTTGCCTTCAACAAATCGTAATCACGTTAGAACTACTCGAACATTTAATTAACAAAATTATAACCCTGACGGTCGCGGCCGACGGAACGGCTATTCTTCGCGGAACTTCCATTTTCTTGAGGAAGTCCGCTCTGACGACCGTCGTCGGTCGGCAAACTTTTTTCCCTCCCCCCCCCCCCTTGATCTAATGGAATTAACGAACGCGAATTGCACACTGGTTCTACCGGGAAATCGATTCTCAATCTTTTCTTCCTTCGTCCAACGTCCAGAGGAAATCGCGAACGATTCGAGCAGCCGCAAGATGGCGGTCGACTTTCGTCCGCCATTTTCGATAGAAAACATGGGTTGTAGAACGTGCAAAAACATAAAAATAGCTGGTATGTAAAACATAAAATAGCTGGCATATAAAAACATTAGATTGAACTACAACCTCAAAAACGGTGGGCTCTTTTCAATTCTTTAATATTTGAACAAAATGACGCACTTTACTGAGTATGATAGTTAGTAAAGATTTGTATTAAGCAAAAATTAACAAGGAACATTCGGTAAGAAGTTGCAGAGTGGAAAGTATGTCGTGCGAACACGTCGAATGAAAAAATGGCTGGCATGCATATCGGGTTGTTAGAATCGAGGATGCCCTTATTGAAACTTTTAATAACTCTACCGCGACCGGATGGCCGTCGTGGCAGCCATATTGTCGGTTAGAAGTTGTTCGATCCGATCAATTCTCTCTCTCTCTCTCTCAGGATCAATCGTTGAACGAAAAGCGTCGTTCAAACTCCTCCGGCCAGGAGGAACTTTTCGCGAAGCACGTTTCACTTGGCTCCGTGATTCTCATTACATTACAATCAAATACTGATGAAAAGAGCCGTGGATCGAAGAAAAATTTTACGACGACCCGGCTACGAAGAATTAGTTCGAGGCAATGGACGGACCCGGGACACGATTAGACCTCCATTGAACCTTTCACTACCGTTACCCTTCCCGTGCAGCCTGTGTTCGCAGCAGCCACATCCACCGAAACTGAAACTATTTTCGTTCGACGAACGGCGAACCTACCATCTCTCTCTCTCTCGCACGGTTTACCTCGGAGAAAAGAGTTCTCTCGTTGAAGTTAAACGAAAATTTTAATCTAAATTGTGAAACACAATAACGGTGAACTTGTTTGAACCCTTTAAATAAGTTACGCCCCATTTTAAACCCCATTTTCACGCATCTCCAATCCTTTGGCCCGAGGTATCCGATCTCTGCATGCACTGGAACTTCCTAGCTGGCACACTTTGCTCTTCGAATTTTTATTGGTGTAGCAGTATCCTGCGCAATATTTTCTAGACGTGTTTGCTCGAATTCTGTGCCTAACAGGATGACATTCTCAATGAAATATTGAGCAGTTCACGCTGAATATTATATAAATAATCTGTCACGATTAGACTTACGATAATTGTGTACGCGTTTAAATCAATATTTTTCAGTTTAGATCACAGAGATAGATGTTTAGAGGTAAACATCTAAATTGTGAGAAATATTATATAGATATATAGTAGAACACGAAAATTTATATTTTTCATGGCACCTCTTTATCTAGATTATTATATAGATGTAAACTATTTGAATCGCTTCGAAGGAACTAAGTCTTCGAGACACATTCTTCACGTTGTATAATACAAGCACGTTTTCCGATGACACTTTTACGCAATTTTAATTAATGTTTTGCTAAGCGACTGAGCTCACAGTGTTCAAAAAGTATATTTTAAAAACACGTAGAGTTATAGTAAAGAAAACTAGGAAACGAATACTATACTTTAAGAAGTCACTGCTGGATAGCTAACAGCCGTATTCAGCAGATGAAGAATCACGAAAAATCACTATGAATATAGACATATCAAGAATCACCAAAAATTACGATTTAATTAACTTTAAATGAATATAGACATATCAGGATGCGCGATTGATTCCCAAATGGTGGAGACTGTCGAATTGAACGTACCATACATTTGCGAAATCATTTTCCTCAGAACAGTGACGTAAAACATTGCTGTACACGTTTCGTGATGTTCCCAACAGCCTGTATGTTACGTAACTGACAAGGGACAATACCCAATTGACGCACGCCGATTTTTATGCGCTTTGAGTGCGACACAAAACTGAAAAACAAATATCTGACAAGTACTTTTTTTACGTCCGTTATTTTATTGAGTGCAGCGAATTTCGTTGGTACATCCAGTATTGCGAATCTTAACTATTTAACTTTAAAACTACAATTAATGTTATTGGCGCACTGGTTCGATCAATTCGAGACAATAAGCAAATTTGCAAAATATTACACGAAATTTAATTCAACGTTTCGGTCTAAATTTAGACCAGTTGAATTAAATTTCATGTAATATTTTGCAAATTTGCTTATCGTCTCCAATTGATCCAACCAGTGCGCCAATAACATTAACCCTTTGCACTCGGAGCTATTTTAACTCGAAAATCAAACGTTTCTTCTGACCTACAATATTTCCATTCTCTATGATTTTTTAAATTTGATAAATATGAAATTGATATAATACCTCATACAATACTTAAATGTGTAGTAATTGGTTCGATACCGACATATCTGATAGTGTAAACAATTATTTAAATAATAGTACAACAATTTTTAGTGCCGCCTCATAGGCGCCACTCGAGTGCTAAGGGTTAATTGTAGTTTTGAACAATTGTCGATCGAGATACAAAGAACTATTCAACTTTAATTTCGTTAAATATTAAAAGTAACAATTTATGGAATTTCTGAGGCTAATACAGGGTGTCCCAAAACTACCCTAGGAGCCGAAAATGGGAGGTTCCATTTGAAGCGACATTTTCCTTTCCAAAAATGTTATCCGCGACTTTGTTTAGGAATTATTAACGAAAAACATAGACCAATCAGAGCGCGACCTAGACGCGAGTTGGCACAGTCGGCCAATGGACAGTTGGCGCACAGAGCCGATGTTGCCAACTTGCGTCTAGGTCGCGCTCTGATTGGTCCGTGTTTTTCGTGAATAACTTCTAAACAAAGCCGCGGACGCAATTTTTGTAAAGGAAAATGTCGCTTCAAATGACCCAAGGAACCTCCCATTTTCGGCTCCTAGGGTAGTTTTGGGACACCCTGTATATCGAGCTGGCGCTCTGAAAATGTTAATCAATTTATTCCGACTTCGTGGGAAATTTTGAAAGCCGCTGAGAGCTGGCGCCCGAAAGTGTTAATGTATTTATTTAAACTTTATAGAAATTTTTCGAGCCGATATTCGACATTTGCCGGGTTAAAGGAGGCATTGGTAGTTAATTCCGATAACAACACGTCCGTAGTTCGATACCGATCGGATAATCGAATCGACGGTTCCTTTTGGCCGCGGACAAACTCGCGGAATCGAATCGAGAGAGAGTCGGGTCGGGTCGGGTTTGGCGGGTACAGTCGGCTAGAGGAAATTGACGCGGTGCCTTCGAGGCACGTACCGCAAAATGGAGTCGGATGGAGCGAACGAAACCGAAGACATTAACTGGAGCGCGAAGCCGGGCCAGAAGGTGGTGATGACCAGGTGGGCCGCGAACCTCGTCTCGTTTTTTTACTCTTTCGTGGGCTCCCGTTAGTCGGTAAAAGCAGAATTAACATATCATGGCCGCGAGTATGGTCGTAAAAACGTGACGATACACGGTCCTGTCCCAATGAAACGTTTTTTCAATGAAATACACGGCTTTTCCGGCCGATGAACCGTTGGATGTTTACTGGATCATTTAATTATTTCACTGTTCTAGGTTTTAAAGAAAATATTCGCACGCACGAACATCTGCGGGCTACTATCAGGTAGGAGATTGAGAAAATATTGGGTCGTAGCATCCTCTTTTTATTTATTGATACAATACAGTATTATATTCGATCGTGTGCTTTCATAAACGTGTACATTTACAATCAGTCGTTAGTAAGTTGAAACACATTTGCACAATCGAAAAAATTTCTGTTATAACCCGATATTTTTGATTGAATATTTTATGAAAATGTGGGGGGAGAGTATTTATTGTTGTGTTCCGCAGATCTTCTTACATTCATTTTTGAAATCCGAGTAAACATCCGCAGATTGAAAATGACAACGCGGACATTCTCCTTGTGGTGAGTTGGCTGCGCTGTATACTTCTCCCAGATTCGTCTCCGAGCAGGTTTATTGGATCGAATTCAATCAAAGAGACTTCATACGAACAATCCGGATATTTTGCTTTTCACGTATCCACAATTATTGTATGAAATTGCAGAATCGTTTGACAGAAGTTCTCGCGTTTCATTATTCGCTGTAAGGTAAAGGCGCCAGTAGTTGACCAGGTACCAATAGTTGACCATTTTATAGAAAAACGTAAAAAATAAGGTTTTTATAAGCTGTGCACTTTTGATGAAAGTGAATCTCGGGTGCTATGGTATTTGTTGTTTAAATTTCAGAACAATTATATGCGAAGTGATGTATGCATAGTAATAACGGACGTCTGAATTCATTAAGGTTAGTAATATTCTGATATATCTCTTATTTTATTCTTTAATTGTAATTTGTGTTGGTAATTGTTGAAATTAATTGATACTAAAATGATTCCCAGCATTATTGTTTTAACCCTCTTTCTAGCATAAGTGGTCAACTACTAATGAAGAGAAGGTCAATTACTAGATTTTTTCGTGTTCAAGAGTGGTCAACTTCTGAAACAATTACTGAATTTTTCAATATGTTCCTTAAATTCGTATAAGTAAACTTTTTTTTAAAAAGTGGCCTTGTTACATAATCTAGAAGTCTTAAAGAGTGTCTTCATGCATCGACTCTCGCTATTTGATGACAGAGCAAGTGGTTACTATTGTTCTCGTGGAAAACTTCGCTTAACTGGTCAACTACTGGTGCCTTTACCTTACGCTAATGAGATGATGGGGATCGAGTTTTGCCCTGAAGAAAATGGCAAACAATTCCATCTTCGATCGATCGAAATTATTCAGGGTAGAAGGAAGAAACGAAACGAAAGGAAAAATGTTTCACTATCCGGTTCCTGTGTGTCTCTCAACCAGAATCAGAGAATTTAGTATAAAGACGGGGCTGTACTGTTCCATGAATTTCCGCCGTTGTAAAATAATAATAACGCAGAAGCGCGATCGCCTCGAATGAATTCTGTCCTCTCGGAAACGCGTGCTATCGGAAAATAATCGAATCGAAGAGAAGCTTCGAGCCCCTTTCGAGCCGGGAACACTTCAAGCGGACAAGCACTGCGAGAGCGTAATCGTTCGTTTAAAATGCGAGCGATGTCTCGCCGAGCCGGGGAAATTCCCCAGCGTGAAGCGATCGCAAGAAACGTTTCCTCGAGGTTCAAAGTCCCCCCTGAAAACAGGAGAGGCTTGTCCAAGAAAAGGATTTACAGGGTTCGCGTGCATCGACCGTGAAAGCATTTGCATAAAACATATCGCGCGGGTTTCATCGACTACCGAACCATTCCGGAAGGATTTAGGGAAACTGATTAAAAGTAATCGCATCGTATCCTACCTCTTCCTGTTCCCCAGTCTCTCCTCTCAATGACCGAATTAATTTTCTCTTCGTTCGTTGCATGCGCAACAGAACTGAGATTAAGACGTTCATTATTAATCGCTCAAAACAGCTTCCTTGCCACCGGTCCCGTTCTTTCCGACATCTCGGAAATTACACGTGCTCCTCCAGTTTCAATAATCCCGGATTTTCGTTGGTCGGATTTTATGCGTTTACGACAAACGCGGGAGAATGGAACTTTGAACAGATAACAAAACTGCTGAAGCGAGCGAACAACAATTTTTATTCGCTCCACTTGTAATGAATTTTTCTACCGGAATTGCAATAAGCCGTAGTGACAGAGAAATTTATTTTCTCTCTTAGTATATTCAATGTTTTTAATGTTTTAAATTACACCTACACATTGTTATCATGAATGCATAAAATCAGTTGGCTGATTATAATATCTCTTGTGAACTTTAATCGGATTTACTTAAAATTCAGAATATTTTTATATTTTAATGACAACTTGTAATTTGAAATGATATATACACGTATCTCAAAGAATTTTTCGAAATCTTGAGAATTATTGGTTTTACAGACGTGTAAAATAAAGCGACAACATTTTCTCTATTCAACTATAATAGCTGAACTAGCAAACCGAGGAAAACGAAATCCTTGCCTAGCCCAACACATTCGGATTTACTTTGCTCCACTAAATCGTAGATTAAACAGTCATGGAAAAGCCGAACTGTATCGAGTTTGGTATCATTTTAATCGGAAAAATGAAAGAAAATTTTTGAGACTTAAAACAGCACATATTTGGAATATCCTGCTAAATGATCTACAATTAAAAAGAAAAAAGTTCCGCAAGTTAAAAAAAAAACACAGTTTTTATCGATATCTCTTACGGTTGAAGAATTCTAGTAAAATGTTGCGATATATCGCGGTGCAGCGTTCAATACAAATACTTTTAATTTCGTCAATTTTTAAATGTCCATCTTTTTAAAAAGAGGTCCGTATAAAAGGCACTGGGATAACAAAACGCTGCGTCCAGACGCGCAAAGGAGATCCAGGAGACCGATGCAGGTCTTCTTTTCGACGGGTAGACACAGTTAGTGCCTGTTACAAAATTAAATCAGACCGTCCCGATCACGACGTAAATCTTTGTTCCTTCAATCGGGACCTGTTTCCCAGGGTCGGGTTTTAGTTCCTTTTTATCGAGTTCCACGGGCCACCTGAACCAGCTCGTCGCGCCGTGCCGCACGGTAATACCGGAAGTTCGCCGAGACGTGGCGAAAGTGTGTCTCCAATCTCCACTTCGGGGGCTCTTCCAAGCTATCCTTCCCGAACCACCTGCAACCCCCGTTACACCTCCTGTTTCGCCGTTCGTCGACGGTGTCCCGCGAGAACGGTACTGATTTATTTAAAAGACGACGCCACCGGGCTGAATCCGCACCGAAAACGGAGGCGCAGAGAGCCTTCTCTGGTGGCCAACAGCCGCGAGAACGAAATCATGCGACGAAAATGGCATGGCAGCTCGATACTCTACAGAGACCTCGTCGAGACCACGATCCACGGTCCTCGGTCCTCGTAAATTAAATGGTTTATCAACAACGGTTCACTACTGTGGAGTATTTCCACCGAAAAGTCGGAAAAACTATTTCAACGTTATTTAAGAGCCCACGTCATAATAAAGTGAGTCGTTAGATTCGTCAATTCGTCAGTTATAACTAGACACTGCGGATTTTATGCATTTATAACAAAAATGTATGTACATTTAAAGCATTGGAAACGTATGTATATAAAAATATAAAAATTTTAAAACATCAACGTATTGATTCCAGTTTAATATAACAATTAAGAGAAGAAAGAAATTTTTCTATTTACCTTCCGTGTCGTGGAATCGATGCAGACACTTTTATTTTGCACTAGCTGCCCCGAAAGGCGTTGTCCTGTCCAATTTTAATAAATTTGTTTGTGAAACAATTTCAATTTGAATCTTGAAATTCAATTCGTTGACATCAATGTTTTTCTTATTGGGAATAATACTTGCACCGTTTCAAAAATTTATGATTTTTGCTGTTTGTCCGAATTTTCCTACTTTCCTTTGTGATGGTCTCGAATTTTTTTTCTGAAAGCTTTTCCAAAACTATAACGAACAAAACAAAAAAAGAATTATGCATATCCATCGTTCGAATCGTGAGTTATGGTCTTGAGTTCATACAAAAATCCCATAGAAAAAAGCACTTTCATTATTTCCCGAATTTTTCATTTTTCCGGGCCACTTTTCCAATTCTTCTTACCCTAAAAACCTTATTCGGACTATTGCAAACATTTTCTTTAAAAAATTCATCAAATCGGTCCAGCCGTTCTCACGTGATTTCGTGATCAACGAACAGCATTTCATTTTTATTATATAGATAAAGATCCGCAGTCTAGTTATAACATTATGAAATCAAAAGTGCTCTTAACATTTCAAAAAATCAAAATAATTTTTATTTTTTGCCAAAATTTTAGAAGTTCGTAGATGTTTAAATACCGTTCGACTTTCGTTCGAAACATATTATCCTGAGATTATGCGTTCCTATGATTATTATATAACTGATAATTTCGTTCGGACTGCGTGAAATAAGGTCCGAAGAAGAAGTTCTACGGAAAATTGAAACATCGAAAGAACATGTTGAACTTTTCCCTAATTGAGGCATCGCTTCAGCGTTCCTTTTTGCGGCGCTCCTCTCTTGCAGCAAGAGGAAGAGGGGAAGGAAAAGATTAACAGAGAAAACGAGAGAGAAGAAACTAGAGAGAGAGGCAGGATCAAACTAGAAGATTGAGTAAACGTCCGTGGTGATAAATTAAACTTTTTCTTTTTTTGTTCATTGCTGTATCCGCGAAATAAAAGAAATATCGCGAATCAAGACGGTGAGAGAGAGAGAGAAAGGGAACACGGAAAGTTTGACCGGCAGGCGAGAAAGTGAGATTAAATAGTGGCCCGACGTTAGAGCACCAGATCGCGTTGTACTTTAATGCACTTTAAAAAATTCATTCTCATCCGGCCGCGATTTCGAAAAACTTTCGTAATGAGTTCCATTTTGTAACTGTCTTTTTACGATGACGTTCCCGTGGGGAACGCGTTCCCCCGGAACTTTCAACATTTCCCTAAACAACAAAACAATTTATTGCTGTTATTCTTCTCTTGGATTACACGCATTAGGTTCAACCAATGAAATCAGATGTTCCTTCTATATATTGTATAATTAGATGTAATTTCTTATCGGCGCACAGGTTCGATCATATGCTACAACAAACTATATAATTTTGTATAATAAGAACGAAACGTTCCTTTCCTTTTATGGGTGACATCGCATTAGTTAGAAATAACCCGCTAACTGTTTGCAAGAGGATACTGGTGTTACGTCCTAAGGTGGACGTTTTTGATTGAATTTGCAAGTTAAACGATTTTAATAATAATAATAAAGAGATATAACGCAGTTTCGAACCTACCTGCAGACACCGGCTTCGGTTCGGGTAATTGAAGATTTCTTAATATATGTTGGTGAAATCGACGTTAGGTGCGGACTTTAAAAATGATTTTAAATTTAAATTTGATTTAATACAACAAGAGTATATTTTAACTAATCAAATTCAAGATACATACAGTTATAAGTTTACAATAATCGCGGATTGGAAATGTTACAATAATTGCGGGTTGGTATTTACCGAAAGACGACTTTTCGCTTGGGTTTATTTGTAGCTGTTGCTGCTGCTGTTGACGTTGTGTATTGTTGTTGTTGTTGTTGTTGTTGTTGTTCTTAATAATCCAGAACTTTGTCCACTTTGTCCACTTCACTAAATTTGAACTGTGTATACTACTTTATTGAATTTGAACTGTGTACTTCTCGACCGAAATAATTGCTGCTGTTTATACTTTTCGACCGAATAGCGCTCGTTGTGGTTCTTGATTTCTAGCTGAGGCTCCTGATGAGGGGCCATCCTTTTATAATTTCATCGATCTTTGTTCTAAGCCATATCTCTGTGGGAATAGTTCATTTTTCTTTCGCAAAAGTTATCTTATCAAATTTGTCGTCTGCATTTTCAAGTCTTGCATCTTCCTTGCTCCTGGCTGGATCTTCTGTTCGACACGTTCATCCGGAGTGTTCTCAGCAGTTTATATTTCATCTCTACTGCGTTCTGTCTTCTTGATATTTAATTTCGTTTAGAAATGCTTATTACAATGATGTGCTGAATAGCGTCTATGGGTGCTCTTGTTTCTTCGTTTGCTCCACGTATTATGTTCTAGCTTATTTCCTATCGCTCGCGAATATGATATAATGCGTGATAATTATTTTATTCGTTTTTAACGTTTCCCACGCAACATTATGAGAGAAAATATTGAACAAAAATAAGAAAAATATGTATATATGATTATTCATATCAATTATTGTCAATGGCTGGACCACCGGACGTGACACTAGCATCAAATTGGTTCAAACTTAGTGAACCTCCGATGTTAATCACTGAGGAGTAAGCATTTATTATAAAAATTATATAGTTTGTTGTAGCATATGATCGAACTTGTGCACCGATAAGAAATTACATCTAGTTATCAAAACATGGCGATCGATAATTGAATATCTCTATTGTATAATTACTTATTTATTATTTAGCGCTGGTGCACTAATTAAACTTCCGGCAGGTAAAGTGATAAAATACCAGCTTAAAAATGTATTTATCTATTTTAATGAAATGTCAGATCACTCTTCGTTACACGGGAACGCTCAAAACTTCCAGCATCGAGCAAATTTAATTAATTAAAGCTGGAATGAGTTTCGTGGAGGGGCGGGGGGGAAGAAGGAAGCAAATTTGCAGCGGTGTTATCGTTGGATTCGCAGGCCAATGATAGGTTTAATAAAGGAAGATCGATCGAATAACCCGGGCTACGTTCCGAGTCGAATCTGGGAGAAAGGCGCGTCTGACTCTTGGAAACAATACTTCTGTGATCGAAAGATATGAATGACATATGTACATACACTTTGTTTATCGTGTACACACAAACCTCCACCGTTTCGTCTAGGAGACGACGCGACGGGACCGAGTATCGTCGTCGGACAAACGACGAGATATCAAATATTTTACTGAAACGCAAGTAACGCTCGCCGAGTTACTTATCTTTTCCGATTAGACGCGGCCGAAATACGGGTTTAAGCGTAATCTATTTTCCACGGTACCTTCTTGCTGATATCTACCGTTAGGCTGCGGATTTTATGACTTTAATATTATTATTATTATTATTATTATTTATTACAAACGGACTGAAGCCCTTTTACATAAGTGTTTACAATATCAAAGAAAAGAAAAAGAGAAAGGTACAATACTACTCGAGTAATAACAAAGAAGGGACATGCACAAAAAGAAAAATTTAATAATGTTTATATAAATTTAATAATGATTATAATAATAAAATTCCTAATTTATCATGGAATAATATTTGTAACAATAGTGGCCCTCAAAACCTGATATAACAGAAGAGCCTTTTCGAAAAATGTTCACCTATGCATTTCAAAAGAATATAAGAACAAAATTCTTGCAATGGAAAAACACTTTTCTGAATCTGAAATTTTATCGATGAAAATTATTTTCTTTTCGCGCTTTTCCTAAAAGTGGAGAGTATCGATGTTCACGAAAATTATCGGAGGAAAAATCGGGTTTCTGGTTGGCTCATCATTTCGCATAAATATCCGCAGTCTATCATTTTCTAGTTACCGGGTCGCGTGGTGGCGGCGGAAAACCGTGGCTGACATAAAATTTCACCGAACAATCGATTTACTTTTCGCTGGAACCAATATCGCAGACAATTTCCCGACAATCCAAGAAACGAAGACGAAACGAATCAATCAGCTTTCATCCACGGTTTAACGAAGTTCCGCCACTTCGTCGATCGCCGCAGAAATTCGGCTGCAACATGGGGGAAAAAAAGAGCGGCTTTCGTTTGATCTTTTAATAATCGCGAGCGAAACGTGTCGGGTTTTCTACGGTGACTTCGGCTGATATCGCGATCGGTGTTAACGTCGAATGAAAATGATTTTCGAAAATTATTTAAAAAAAAAGACGATCGCGTTAACTCATTGTCGATGAAAGCAGAGGAAATTAAAGGAGGGAAGCAAACTCGTCTATCGAAACAATTCACAAATCTTTCATTACAATCTCCACACGCTTCATTTCAAGATGAATCCTACTATTTTTATTAGAAATTTATTTTTATGCGAGAACGAAACGAATGGACTAATTTTCTGTGAAGATAAATGTAGAGTTTTTTGGCTAAAAATATTTTACGAACCACCGATATAATTTTATAAATTGTATTGTATATTCTAGAGTTTACAATGTCTTCGATTGTTTAATTGTCTCAGTGGTAGCTAGACTGTGGATCTTTATATATTCGCAAAATATTTGACAAACGCCAAGAAACATTTGTGTTTCATCTACTAAAAGATTCTTTACAGATTATATCATTGAAAGAAGTATTGCTTTCGTTTTGCAAGTCTGTTAGCTGTAGATAAAGGTCCACAGTCTTTCGAGAATATTGAAATTGTTATTTGATGGGACGAAAACGAGCGTCTCAGACGATTGTTCGATTTCCTGTAAGTTTTCTTCGGCGACTATCGACCGGAGTCGACGTTTCGCTTCCTCGATGATATCACGGACCATCGAAGCTTGTACATCCGGTAAAGTATTTGATATTAATGACTCGCGAGGAGCATCAACGTGTAAATAGAGTTAAGGGATCTAGGTCGTAAATCGTAGCGGTACGTTAAGCAATAAGCCACGCTAAAAAAAAGAAAAGAAAAGGAAACGATACATATCATGAATTTGCCTGTTCGGTGCTCCCGAATTTCAGGAGAACAAAAGACACCAGGAGACGGTTTTTAACGCGAGAAGAAAAATCGACGAACAACAGATCGAAGCACAATTTCGAGGTTCGATACTCCTGTGATTTCCGTAACCGAAGTTAAACAGGGAAAAAGGAACACGGGATTTCTGTTTCTTCTGCGCTCCGACCTCACTCGACTATGAACAGTATCGTGCTAATTAAAGCTATTAATTAAAGAAACAGCCTGGAGTACTTCCAAAGTTGTGTTCCTGTTATATTTATCAATTGTTAAGTATTTATTGTATTTGTTGAGTATGTGTTAGGTATTTAACATAGGTAATAAGCTATCGAACGAGTTTCAGGCAGAACTCTACTTAAAGTGATTATTTAATATCAGTGGTGCTTATTAAAAAATGATGTTCCTGTTGCAACAAGTTGAGCGTAGAATTAATTCAATGAGTTCATCATAATTCAGGTTCCACGAGTAAAATCAACTGAAAACCTGAATTCTCGTGGATCTGATAAACAAATGAAACCGGTTTTGCTCGTAGACTGTGCTTATCTATGAGAACCGTGATTTACAGAATCAAAAGTGAGATACCTCTTGAATTTGCATGAATGTTCGTACTTGTATTTTAATTTTCTAGTCCAGCATTCGCGGAATATTTCTTCTTTCGTATTCTTCCTTTTACTAGTGAAGGGGGCAGGTGTTTTTGTTCATTTAACAGTCAACGCAGACCAATATGGCGCGCAATATCTCGAGTTTAAAAATTCTCGTCCCCGGTAAATTCTTCTTTAGTTACATTTTCATTTTCAGGCCGCGCTACTCGTGTTCGGCGAACCCGTCTCCATTTTCCCGAGTTTCGCAACCTTCTCCTGACTTCTCCTCCGTTTTTCTTATTCACCTTCTCGCTCCGTATTCCTTTTGTATCGGCGCGCAGATTCTTATTGATGAAAATACGCGGATTTGATGTATTCGCGACAGAAACCGTGAAAAATATGTAAGAGCGGCTTGGAGTCTTGAAAGAGAAAATATTTCTGTTTCGCGCAATCGATGCGTTTTTAGTTTGCACAATGATCCGCAGTCTCTTATTTCCATTTTTGCGCGGCCGCCGCCTATTCCGAGTTCAAATAAGCCGCAAATTTTTTGGACCGCTTTACATTTTACACGCACCTTCATTTTTTCTTTTTCATTTCCCGTTTACAGGGAGAATGAATATTCAATTAGATCCCCTCGAACATCTTCAACGTTTCGCATGCAATTTCCCCGGCGAGCAATATTATCGAAGACTCGAGCGAAATTAAATGGTATTCACGTGAGAAATTTCATTTAACTCGGACGCTGTTCTTAGCTGGTCCAACTTCGTGATCCTCCATTTCCAGTTTTCTCTAGACTGTATAATACTTGAAGACTTCGATTATTCGATTATTGTAATGAGAAGAGTAAAAAGCGAAGTAAAGATGCGTTGTGATCTTCGGAGAAAAAATCTGAGGGATTCTTTTTTTAATTATTTATTTTACGTTGCTCTCAACTCTTTACTAAGGTTACTTCGCGACAGGACCTACAGTTTATTAAAGTGGGTTCCGAATCACCATGGGACTCACAGTATTAGTTGGCACATGGAATATTAATTTTTTTTTTATTAAAGCTCTTTAGGCCCTTAAAAGGCCCATTTCGCTTTACAATTTATCTTTTACAATGTTGCAATTTGATTTTACAACGATATATAAGAATTAAATAAATAGTTTACAATCTGTGAAGTAGGAATATTAATTCTGAGGGATGATAAAGTTAAGCCACGCCCACTCGGGGGCGCTATCTACAAAGAGAGAGACAGATAAATAGCCTTCAGATCTCTCTAGGAACAAGGGTTGTTTATTTCCTTGCGGAAACCAGTTGGACCATTCTAGTAAAAAGAAAAGATAAATATTCAGAGACTTATTACGGTCTCGAAGGCCCTCTGAGACGTTGCTCTTTGGGGAAAATAATGCTCATCGGAGCAGAGAGCGTTCTCGTATCATCAAGACCTCCATCGGACTCGATCCTTCCGGTATTTACCAGGACGTCATCCTGTGATCAGGCGAGCGGGATCAGGGATCCATCCAGCCGCGTAAGAAAGGACCAATTATGCGAAGGTTAACAAGCCCAATAGAAAGGAACGAGGGGGTCGGATAAACGAGACACGGTCGGCTAGAAGGCAGGAATAATTGGAGCATCATTTGTAGCTTCAATTGTCCCGGTCATCTATGGAATTAATCGGACCGACACACCGGAGACGAGCAGCAACGGAGTAGGGAAAAACAAACAAAAAAGAAAATCGAATCGAGAGCGAATCGAGCGAGAAAACCGAGCGAGAAAGAGAGAATGATCGTCTACGGGGGATTTTTATCGATGGTCGAATTTACTGCACCGGAGGCTGCACCGGTGGTGGTGCGTGCACGGAGATGCAAATTTCTGCGGGCTCGGCCCTTACTGTTTTATCGAATCAATCTTCGGGCGATTAAGTGGACAACGATTTTTAACGGGTCGTCGCACATTAGCCTTTTGTGCCGGTTTTCTCTCTCGCTCTGTCAAAGGCCAGTTCTCTAGCGGGTGAAGGGGCGTTACGGGGGCGGAGGAATCCGCGAAAATGCAAGGTGGACAAAAGTGCCGTTGCCCCGCGGCGCTCTTTCTCTCTGCTTTTTCGATAAAATGTCCCATTGTTGCACCGGTCGTCTGTGCCCCTCTCTCTGTTCACCCCCGCGCGTTCCCCAACGCTCCTTGTTTCTGCGTTCGACGTCGGTCGCTCTCCGATTTCCAGGGAGAAGTGGATAAAGGATGCGTTTGAACGACCTAACGAATCCTGGTCCATTCTACAGTTCGTTCTCGCTGCGAGATCACTCGGGGAATTCGCTAGAATTGTGGAAGCCACTCGATCGAGGCAATCGAGTGCTCTAATAATACTGTGCTGTGGATTTTAACCTCTTTATGCGTTTGGATAGGCGATGGCTGGCTCGTGTTCCTCGTGTCGTTTCCAACATAGTTTTCTTTGCTCTGCTTCGATTTTCTCTCATTTTATTTTATCGTCCCAACGAAACGGCTATTTTTCTCGAATTCTCTCTTCTATCTTATTCCGTGTCTCACCATATGCGTATCGTAACTGAGCGTGGCAAGTACTTCCGAAACTTTGAGTTTTCTTTGCTGCTCTTCACTTTTTCTCTTATTCTATCTGGTTTTTGCAATCTCAAATGGACGGTTTCTATTTCTCTCTTCTCTCTAATTCTCTGTAATTAAAAATAAAATTTGTTTGCATTAATCGCAAGACGTAGGAACCAAATAGGAATTTATTTCTCTGTTTAGTAGCTTGAAAATCTACCTTGACATTACACTTACCCATTGTTCTAGTGCAGGGGTCGGCAACCTTTTTAGTCGGAAGAGTCGAAAATTACAATTTACAAAATTTCAAAGTTTTTAAAGAGCCAGAATATATTTTCTTGCCAACAATAAATAGTACTCGCATAAATAAAGTTTTTTGATAAAAAAAAACTAATCTATTTATTCATAAGAAAAAATATCTATTTATTCATATATAAGTGAATAAATAAAATAAATAATATTTGCGTATAGAACTAAAGAGCCGCAGGTTGCCGACCCCTGTTCTAATGGATGCATAAAATCCACACTCTGGTTATTGCTATTTGTAATGATTTTAGATCGTGAAAATATAGATTCACGGTGTTCTCTATGCAAACATCGAAATGGTTCTTTTGAAAGCAAAAACAAGCGATTTTTTTGTAGATAACCGCGCGGTGCGATTATTTTTGGAAATGTGTTCGCAACGACCATCGTTTAAAAAACATGAATTTCGTTTTTCTTCTTTTGTTGCGTTCGGAGCAGTAATTTAGAAGAGCGTTAATATGTTCTCGTTAAACGTTCATTCTCGTCAACGTGTTTTCATTCTGCCGGTAGCCGAAACTTTTTCCATGACGACGATCGTAATTCGGATAACGGTAGAGCCTCCGTGTTGGCGGCCCGTGAATCGAAAGGAACTTTTAAATTTTCAGATCCCATACCCAGTGAACGTGGTAGCGTAGCCAGCCACGAGATAATTTAAAGGAAATATTTTCCTTGGATCATCTTCCCGATAATTCTTCGTCGAGCACGACTTTGAAATTGCCGCTGGTTTAACCCCGCAAAATATTTGTCTACTGCAAAATCATCCTGGGATACGATTTTAATCACGAAATTAACTGTAATGTCTTTCGTCTCGACTGGGGTAGCTCGTGCTCCTTGGATCATCTCTCCGATCCTTTTTTTGCTCGTCCGGTAGAATCGATTGCAAACACATCGCGAACGGGAAAAATATTTAACAGAAACGATCGAACGATATATCTCTGGAAAAATATTCTCCGGTAAGATATTTTTTTGAAAATCATAGCCGAATCATTCTTGCAACTATTACCATGAATAATGTTTAAGACCATTCGCTATTTTATTTATCAACTAGCACAATTCCCGCTGAAGAATCAACAGCTGGCTCATTTTGTTTTAGTATGCAACTAATTTATTTTTAGCACTTAATCCCGTAGGATTTCCGAGATAAAAATAAATTTCAGCTTTCTATCTCTTCCGTGTTTCGAGATTTTATTATCTATACGCAGGACAGAAACTGATAATTATTAGACTGTGGATCTTTATGGATGTATAGCTTCTGAGAATGTTCGAGAAAGGGTAGAATATAAAATTCAAGAGAATCTAGTAGAATTTCAATTTATTTCAGATCTGGAAATGCTACTATCACAGGAAACAAGATTCTGTTTTATTCCACTTTCTTAAAATTCGTCTGGAAATATTGAAAATTCCATAACCATCCGCAGTCTGGTAATTATACATGTATACATGAAGATTTGCAAGACACAACTTTGGAATTACAAAATACGGTTTAAATATCAAATTACGATTGTATCTTTTTAATGGACATTCAGTGAGTTCGTAGCAGACAAGCATTCACACCACCGAAATAAAAAGACTGCCTACACAGCAAGGATGATCGAACCATCGGATGATCCGAAACGATCCCCGAAATTGTTCTGGATCGCTGGCGATCGAACCGACTACCTTAGGGCCGTATCAAACTAAACGCTATAGTTCAAAACGAATACATATCACTAGTTATTAACGATGCGCGACGTAATTATAGTTCTAACAAGTAAAAGATAAACCAAATAAAAGAATAAAGAAGAAGAAAGAAGAAGAAACAGAAGAAGAAGAAGAGGAAGAACCGAGAATGGAAGTGAAACGACAACATTAACAATTAATTTATTACACCTTTACCGCATCTTATATACATAATATACATACAAATTGATATATATTGTATATAGAAGATATATATGTATTATATATATTATATATATATTATATATATTATATAACATATACACGTGCATATACAAATCGGTGAATAGGAGATAAGGTTTTGCTAAAGACGAACAAAACATATCGCACGATCCCGTGGATCGAGGAACGATTCAAAAGAAAACCATTCGAAGCGAAGAGACACGATGCGTAGATCGTGATCCACGCGATCGTAGTTTTAAGTGTGTACAGCGAACCGGATGGAAAAAAGGGGGGGGGGGGGGAAACGATATTATAGCGACAAAGATCCAGACAGTATTTTAACATGACATAGATAGCTTAGTCGTCTACGTATTAATGTATCTATTCCTACATACACTGACAAACCCACACAGACCGAGATTTGATGCACGTAAAATGGCGTCAAGTTGAAAAGTTTCGCGAAAAATGTACCTCGATTTTCTCGAGGCACAGAGAAGACACAACACACACACACACACACACACACGAGAATACGCGAGAAATATTGTATCTTTGTCGATGTCTACGATTGTTAAAGCGGGGACGCGTGCGTCGATGTTTAAACAAAAAGAATTCCCCGCCCACGCAGCCCTTTCTCGACGCGACGCGTCCCCGTCTTGTGTAATTCACGTTTCAATGATATTTATTATTTTTTATAATAGCGTATACAGTGTATATGTGTTTCCTGTCGTGATTACCCACACTTCTCCTTACCTCGATAGATGTTCGAACCGAGGGGCGGAGCGAGGAAGCAATATGGCGACGGATTGCCCCAGAGGACAACACGTCGAAATAAACTGTCTTGTCGGACTCCCTATTTGTAGTTTTCGGAGCTGAAGAGGTGATAGTGGTCTGTGATTGGATCCAGTTCAGTAGAAACAACTACGGAGACTGCAGAGAATTTAGGAGAATTATTTCCGACCACATTCTCAATACAAACAAATACCATTCGAACCTTCTAAATTTTCTGTTCTATCAAGACAAAACAAGTCAGTCTATTAAGTACCTGCGTCTGAACATTGAAAAAGTAAATTTTATTATTGTTCGGATGCACTACGGTTAATAATAAATGATCAATTCGATTGCCAGCATCAGACAGCAGCTTTCCAGCTCTGAACAAATCTAAACCAGCAAGTGGCCGTGGCCCCGTCGCTCCCGACGGAGCCAGGCCAGTGCCCCACGGGGCAATATGCTCACAGAACGTCCGTAAACAAACGCTTCCTCCCGTCGACCCCTCAACCCCTATCTCTTCTCTACCCTCCGTTTAGGAGTAACTTAACAATTCCCCTAATTAAATTACGTTGTTATACTCGAGACTCGTTAGGTCCCCGGTAGCTGAATCGCGGATCCGATTGTTTAACTGCATATATATACACATGTATAGCCAGTCAGCAGGTCGTTGTCTCTAACCCTTCCACTGCTCGGACGCTTCTTAACTCTTTCGCAAAGACTCGTTTCGCTCGAAAACAAATAAAAGAAATAACCAAAAAAAAACGTAAATAAATAAATAATTAAAAAGACACACACACACACACCAGCTTCGATCGTGCGAGACACACACACCTTATATCGCTCTTCGAGGAGAAAGAAAATCGGTGGAAAAAGAAATAAAAATCGACGATCTTTTTAGGACGCTGCGACAACACACGCATGTAATCAACTTAAAAAGAAAAAAGTAAAAAACAATATGAGAGTTCTTTAGAATCCGCACGAAAACTCTCCTCGGGACGAGGAGAGAGATCTTAGGACACTTTCGATGTTAAACAGTGAACAAAAAAAAAAAAAACGTAAGCTTGTACTCACGAGCCGTTTGTTTTAATTGTCGAGTGTTTGCGCGATCTTGAAAAAATAAAAAACACCTCTAGTCTGCTTAAGAGAAGGGTTAAGAAGATGATGAAACGCGGTCCACGCCAAGAATCAACGAATACATTTTCAAGTATACACGTGTTTTTGATAATCGATATTGCGAAATTGTTGCGCCGCGCCGACCGGAACGGTCCGGGACCGGTTTAGTCCGCCGTGCCCGGTGTCGGGGATCAGGAAGCAGTTCAAGGGTTAATCCGATGACACGAACAACAGAAATCATCGTTTCTGTGTCGTTGATTGTATCGTCCATTCCGTGAGAACCTTGTAGGAACCATTGCGTCGTTGTGACAGATATTCGACGGCTCTATACACTATTCGGTTAACATTATCGCGATCGTTATACCGGGTGTCCCAAAAATCTTGTGCTTTCTTGAACGCAGCGATTCATTTTCGGGACACCCTGTACACATAAGTTGACCATCGCAATCCTTCCGACCCTTAATCGGACTTTCTAAAACAACTTGGAAAATGTAACCACTCCATCGACCCTTTTATGCTTCACATATAAGTCTATCGGATCCTGGAAAATTCGTCTTTCCTCTATAATTTATAAGTTTACATGTTTGTTCAAAGGACGAAACTGTGAGACAACTGTAAAATGTAAAACAATTATTTTTGAGAAGCTTACGAGGGTCAACAACTGAAAATGAATTTTGCTTTGCAGAAGAGGTAATAAGATTTGATAAAGAAACAATTGAATAAAATTTGAGACGGCAAATAATCTAAACAATTATTATGACTAAACTGCAGATCTTTATGCAATTATGGCTTTTGGAAGTTTTCAAAAAATGATAGTATGTAAAATGCGACAGAATTTAGTACGATTTTAGTTTACTTTAGATTTAACAAAGCTACTACCACGGAAAAGAAGATACTATTTGATTTGAACTTTTTATAACTCGTCTACAAAAATTGTAAATTGCATAAACACCCGCAGTCTAGTAATGACAAATTAGAATATCTCCCAACAGTCCGTTTGAGGGTCGAACGATCTACAAATAGTGTTGAAGAATTAAGTCGGCAATTTCACACAATTTCTGTAAATTATTTATTATTGAACCATTATACATTCTTCGTGAAAATTCACTCGTTTACTTTTTCACGTGTTGCAAAACGATCAGTCCCTTTCTGACTGTGTTGCGAGTAATATTTGTTTAAAATTGTGACGCTACGAATGAAGCATAATTTGTAGATGTCAAGTGTAAAAGAAAAATGGGTGAATGTTTAATATTATTGTCGGTCAGAGTGTGAGAATGATTCGAGAATTAGAATCCTTGTGATTGGGTTACTCGAGTGACCCTAGTGTAATTGAGAGATCATTTTCAAAAGGATTTTCCAGTCTTTTGTCCAGGAAACTGTTTCAGATTTCCCAGCTTAACGCGCATAGCGATCACTGTATTGTATTCTACGAGAATGTTCTGCCTAGCAGATTAACTAATAACGTTATCGGCTGCGCGGAAAATTGCCGTGTGATTTTTCGAATTATTAAATCGTACGCGGAAAATTGTGCGAGCGGACGGTGCTTCTTAGCGAAAAAAATTGCGACTCGAGTAACCAAAGATGGCGCGCGTTCCACGATTCCTTTGCACGTGTTACGATCATTGCGCTCTTTCACCGAACGTATGCGTGTATCAATTGACGGTGAGGTGATTTCAAGAAACAGAAAGCAATAAACCTTGCGTGGAACGAACCTGAAAACAAAGTTGACTGATAGCACATAGTTTTACGGCGAGCGAGGTGTCTGGACATCGTGTTGCATTGTGTCTCGATTGTAATTCTCAAAACTAATCATTTATCCGAATTATTCATTTGACGTGTATTCTATTTTATTCTCTAAAATATAGAATTAATCGATTTCAAAGACCAAATTTGATAATATTCATTTTCTATTGGTAAGAGTAAAATTCGGCGTAATTGTTATTTTCCCATTTTGTCGAAATTGTATGTTAAGGAGATCACCGATATATATATTCTCTTGGGAAAAAAATACAATGAAGCCGCGATGAATAAGAAGGATCCACGTTTCAAATTCAACGCTTGCACATTTCGCCCGAAAGAATTTCGAAAACTCTTTTATTACCCTGCCCATCCTACGTATACGTACCGCTGGCGTGTTGTCAGGAACAGATATGATCGATTTCTGACGATCTGATGCAGACGTGCATCACTAAAAAACACAATTTTAATATTTGACTCGTCGCGTCGGAAGAACGTGTTTGGCCTTTCGAGCCTCGCCCTGCGACTTCGTGTCTTCTATATTTCCAGTTTTCAAGTTCCTTCGCGTTTGCTTTCGAGCGAAATTGAAAATCTAACATCCGATCGATAAATCGATCGTTCCACAACAAAATCTCCAATATATGTATAAAATATTCTGGTGTTGGAAAAAATCGTAGTCACAAATCTTTCTAAATATTCTACAAAAAAGAATAATCGGTTGTTTTTTTAACAAAAATATCGATCGTACTTAAACAAAAATTAAGAATAACAGCCGATTGACACGAAGAAAATTGATTTGTATTAAATTATTTAAAAAAAAAAAGTTTAAACTACTGGGAGACTGCTCGAAGGATCAACGCGAACTCCGATTTATCCCGATTTCCATACGTCCTTTGAATTGCGAAACGTTAACAATTAACGCCGTATAATTGCACGTTTCTTTGCTTAACGCGTAGGCAATTACACTTACAATTAATGTTACTTAGAACAACGGAATTCTAAAAGCAATAACGTTTATACTCGTTTACGACCGCTTTTAAACGGGACACCGTGGGTTATATTATTCATTTATCGAATAACGAGCGAACCGGCGAGCTATCGATTCCGGTGTCCTTGAACAAATTATATAACAGATCTCAAGCTTTTACAATGATTGAACGGCAAACTATGTAGGTACCAAAGGAATCGGTCATTATTTAGAACCGTTTATCGCGAACGAATGCGACAAATTTACCGTTCAGGAAAATGACGGCGAATTAGACTGCGGATTTTATGCATTTATGACAAAAATTAATGTAATTTGAAACAGTGAAAACATTAAGACAAGCTAAGAACATCATTATATGGTTTTCTATTTGTTCAAATCGTTAAAGATACAAAGAAATTTTTGTATATAATTTCTGTGTAGTTATCGAAGAAAATTTTGATACTGTATACAGATCCGCAGTCCAATGATCATAAATATTGTAATAGTATTGCCTCCTTACAGAACATTAACAAAACAGAACAGCGAATTTTTAACAGTGTACTTATAGAATGTACGTTGCGTTTTTATTACCGTGGACATTGCCGAAACATTTTGCGATTAGATCAATATTAAGAAGAAATTCTACTAAAACAATATTCTTCGAATAATAGGAAAAAGGTAGAAGCGAACCGAGAGCAATATTCTTTTCGCGAAGCGAAGCAGAAATAGTCGCTACAGGTTCATTCGTCCATTTTATACTGTCGAATGTAAATAGAACGTTTTTTTTTTAATCTCGTTAACGTTTTATTACGTAATTACGCTCGCGAGAGATTTAATTGTAACAAACATCGAACGACCGTGCAAGTGGATAATGATAAACAAATACATAATCCTCTTAAATATTTATTCGAAGGTTCGGAATTCTCGATAAGTGCAGAATAAATAATACGTATAATTAAGGTGTTTGCAATTAAGCACGGCTCATTCGAGCGAGACTCAACTTGGATTATAATTTCGCGTCGGATTTCTAACAATTTGTAATCTCCGAGGAATTGATTTTGCAAAACAACTTGTACAGGAAATGACTGTTGTTCTCGCCTTCGGCGTTCTTTTTAGGAGCACGTCGTTCGTCACGAAGAACATTAGAGGGGCAGGAGTAATTGGAAGGAATTTCAATTAAAAGATTCTATTTACATTCGGCTGAAACACTCGCGTGCCAAGTGACACGCGATAACACTTAAAAACTATTTCCTAGCGATTAATTCCCGGCAAACTTCCAATTTGGCACAACGATTCCGCTGTTGCTTCGCCGAGAAGGAATGTCTGACTGCTCGGTTTGCTCCGGCCGAGAATCGATACGAAGCATTCACCGAACCAAACTGTATCTTAATTTTACGATTAATTTAGAACAATTGAATTATTTAACGAAACGCGTCATAACTTCGTGCAAGTTGTTGGAAAAATTTGTGCAGACCAAGACACACTTCTTCTACTTGAAAGACGCCATATTGGTATCCTGGAAAATTATGAAACTGTATGCAAAATAGTATATTCGTCACAATATTGATGTACCGATAAACAATGCATATATATATATATATATATATATATATATATATATATATATTTCTTTTTAAATCTTCTGTAACAAAGTTTTCCTAACAACTTTATGTACGCTTGAAATTTTCTTTTGTAAGCATGGTGGTACTTGAGTTAATTTCGACTAATTTTTCTCTGGTACGTGTTTAATAACTTATTACCGATACTGGTCGTCTTATCAAACCCATAACTAGCTTACACGGGCCACCATGAGTATACGGTGGCTCGAACGAAGTCAAAATAGATCAATGCACCACCGCTTGAATAATTACAAAAATATCTTAACATAGAATTAAAGCCGGTATCAGTGAACATTTAAGTGACAGCGAATTTTCAAACCAAGATGAATAAGTTATGGTGCTTTCGTAAACCGTTTGAAAGCGAATTTTTCCGATATTTCAGAAACGACTATTATATGTATTTGGAAATTCGAGAGTACGTTTTTTGCGTGAGTTCGTGAGAAATCGAGTGATTCCCAACTGCGAACCAGCGAGCATATATGTGCGTAAAAAAGTGTGTATCACGACCGTCGAACATAGAATGGTGACGATCGTACGCGTTCCTCCACAACCCCACAGTCCTACCATCCCCCACCCACCGTAATATGCACCGAATACGACTTACCAATGATTCGATTATTAGTTTTAAATCCCCTTTTGTACGTTTATATGCAGTTAAATGACGTGTACATAATTGTGTAAATTCAATGTTGTGAGATTAATCCGATTGTAATACCTACACACGAACTCTGTTAGCGGAAGGCATGTGCTTCGAATTATTATCCTTGAAATTTTGTGAAACGATTAAACGGTCCTTTCAAAATCCCTCTGGTTCTCCAACATTGTCGACTTATCATTGATAACGTTTTTCCGAGAGCTCCATCCTATTATTATACATATACATTTTACTAATTGATAGCGGATCTTTATGCAAAATAAATATTTTCTACCTGAATTGCAACAAACTGGAGCGAAATTTATTTTCATTCTTAATATGTTTGACAGACTCAAAATAATAGAACAATGTTTTTAAATTTCTTTAATTTTTTTACTGTTTTAAATTGCACCTATTTGTTTTCGTCATAAATGCATCAAATCCGCTGTCTACTAATTGAATTTTAATAAAACCGACTCTTCTGACCTAGTAAATCTCTTTGTCAAATCACCTCCTATTTTTATGTATTTTTCCAATGATTAATCGTTGGAAGAATACAAGTTTTAAGCGAGTTAGTCGATAGAAAAATTCCATTTATTTTTTACAGATCATTGGTATGTAAACATTGAAAAACGATGTGTAAAAATAATTGATAAAATGCTAGATGGTAGGTCGACGATGTTAGAAATGTGTGTTTATTGATTCCTTGTTATAACAATACAATTAAAGATTTCAACTTTGTCTCCTGTGAATTTTGCAGATTATTTTCTCATTATTTTCTCATTCTGAAGACTCAATATATGTTCAAGTAAGTACCATTAATATTTTACTAATAAACCTCAACAAATGTTCAATAACATTACTGATTATTCAAATAGCTGTTAAATTGTTAATTTTATTTAAAAAAGCTTCGTACAAGCAGTGCACCCTAAATCAAGATATATTGTACTACATATTTCGCCATAATGAAGTTTTTATCCCAAAAACTATTTCCCCATTTCAGAAAAGCACTATTTCAAAGTGTTTCTATTACATTCCATTGTCATATGCATGAATATTGACCAAAAACTCATCTCAACAAAAAAGAGGTTATATTTTACGAACCTTAGCACCTTCTGCAGCCTTAGTCAATAAACTGCAACTGCTGCTGTGAGAACAATAACAATCAAAAGGGGTCAGCATCACCGTGGACATTGCGATCCTTCCCAAACGAATAGGTGTTTATCAAACATGAAAATCACTGTGCGTCACTCATTCATTGTGCAAAAATCCTTCGATTTCCAGATGTGCTGTTGGTATCTCAGAAATCAATACCATTCTGAGAAACTGTGGATGAAAACGCCCCTGAAATGAAAAATGGAACATGGACCCAGGTTCCTTCCTCGGCGAAGTCGTATTATATCGTGTTGATACTGCATCAAATTCGATTGAACGAATATTTTGCTGATTTGCGCGTGCGCGGGAAATTTAAATAATGGGATAGATAGACGCGCTTCTTACTACACGGATTCGTATTTTCGTATTCGAGCCGATAGGTGCCGTGCAAAAGCATGTCCTTTTGGAAAATAATTTACAAATTGTAGCAAGCTGCGATAGTAAATCGCGTTCGATTATGTCGTAAACTTCTTGTGTCATAAATGATGATCCAAGTTCTTGAAAATTAGAATAACCGTTTTTTACGACATCAATTAATCAAACAAGCATATTGCGCCATCTACGGCAAAATGGCTAACCGAGTAGTCAATTAGTATTAAAATTTAACTTGAGATGGCGCAAACTTCTATTTCTGAAGCTCTGCACTGATGATCAGTGACTGATCTATAGATCAGTGGATGTATTTTGAATTTAACTGCAAGATGGCAGTGCAATGCCATTTTGGCGCTCATTTCATTTAAAAATTGACGCAGTTAACCTAGAATTATCCTTCAAAGAAATGTCAAACATGAACGGAATATCGGCGATGCATGTTAAAAAATTGAGTACGTACAGAATTTAATTTTCCAAGGAGAATAAAAGGAAAATAGAAAATGTGTTGAAATTTTTTCAGGTCACAATCTCGAGGAAATTCGATCGAGAGCTTTGGACAATATCATTTCAAAATACGATCTTGGATTCGGATGTGACTGCGATGCTGTTAAAAAGGAATTGATCACGAAACTGTTTAATTGGTTTTCGTTCGATACATTCTCGCAAGTTCAGAAAGTTTTAGGCTTGCTGCTGCGTCTTTTAAAGGTATTCATCATTTTGTAAATCTTTATTGAAATACTTTATTCGCGATTAAACATTGTCAACTATTACATTTCTTTAAAGACAGGTGACAAGAGTTACTTGAATGCATTTGGCAAATTAAGATTTCAAAATGAACTTCACGAATTAAGAAGAAAGTTAGGTTCCGAATGGTATGAAAAACTGAATGAGATTGAAGAATTTGTTGCCAGTGTGAATGGTTTACAAACAACTGAAATATACATTGAAGATTCACAGGTTTGTATTATTCTGTAAATTTTTAACAATCATAAGGAACTCGTACAATTGTCTTAAATTTGTTGTAGAATTCTGCTTCTCCAAGAATGGGTTTTATCGACTATGACAGACACAGAACACGTATAAAAGATGATTACAGCAATCAACACGAAATGCTGGGAGCAAGAGAACACGATCTATCATGCAGTCGTTCAGTTCCCTCTGTTATGGATAGGTAGACTACATTTAAACATTTTTAATACCCAGATAATCAAATAATGTACTAAATGAAACTATTAAACAGTTCCATACCATTTAACTTAACATTGGAATGCGGAGATGGAACACCGATATCGAAAACCACAGAAGGTGGCGTTAAATGGCTAGTTATGCCATGGCAACCTTTGGTCACTTCAGACAGAGGTGTCTTGGCAGCTGTTGAAGAAGCTTTGAACAACACGTTAGACATAAATCTTATACTACACACGTGCCAATTTATTACAAATGTAATGATGCAAGATTTTCCAGCCGAAGTATTCCTTCAGAGACCAGCGATAGTTTCGGTATTGAAAATATTTGACCATCATATAATTAAACCATACTTGTATCTAATTGGTTCAAACTTCTTTCAGATATTGCACAATCTTTTGGAATCCAGTGCAAATGCCTCGAGCACAAATCTCAGGGATGTTGTACCGATGGTACTAAAAACATTGCACAAGTTGACACGATCTCTGAGACTTAGAATTTATTATTACTGCGAACCGTGTATAGCAAATAAGAAGCAGAAGGTAAATACACTTATTTTCGAGTGGATGAATAATAGACTCCGGATTTAATGCATTAAAAAACTTTAAGAGTATTAATATACTCACTACATTAAAATTATTAATGAAAAATATAAATTAGTATATAGTATCAGTCCCTTACAATTGATGCAGAAACATTTTATTTTGCATAAAAATTCGGAGTCTAATGATTAATATTATTTAAAATATTAACAAAGACGATGTTCTTTAGCTGTTAGTAGGTAAATTAAGCAGCAATGCTTATTCTTCTTCCGACAATAGAGATAGTCCTGATGGAGGATTTCTAGAAGCTAATTATCAAGCATATCAATCCACAGTACGTATTTCGTAGAGATGTGCGAGAAAGTTTTTGGATTCACAAAAATATCCAAGTCTCCTTCGAGATCCCGGAAATTCTTGAGAATCCCTAATATTCTCGCACAACTCTAATATCTTTTAATACAATCTATTCTATTCAGGGTACCAGTGAAAGGAGTCAAAACACAACAAACAATATCGACGACTCAATTCTGCAACTGCAGCAAATGTTTATACCAAATTTTTGCATCGAGTCATTGAAACACGTTATATCGCAATTAAGCATTCCCATCAACTCGACATTTCCATTAAGAAACACGAAGTACATAACAGATCTAGCTCACGAATTAGTACAACTTCTTATCATAAGCGTGATGCCAAATATCTGGCTCTGCAACGACGACGTGGCCATGAAAATAACTGAAGACTTGAAAATACTATTTAACATATTGGGGGATGTTGTGCAGTATTTCGAAAGCTACAACGCGATAGATCACTTTAGGATAACGTATTTGCATCTTGTGACTATCACGATGAAGCTTATAAGTAATATCGTTCCTTTAGAGATAGCAGACGTTGTTTTTCCTAAATCATTAAAAACGTCGATCTGTGTAGCTATAATGGATGCTCCTATATATTTTTTATATCCGAAACTACACAGTGTATTGCAAGAGTATGGTCGTGTAAGTAAAAATCAAAGATTACTTTTAAATGTTAAAAAAGAGTCTCTGCATTCTTTGTTCTTGTTTTCTTAGAAATTCCAAGGGAACGACGAAATTGCACACATCAAAATGTTCGACGAAACACGATTGATAGCGAAATCGATGAAAGCAGCCATATCCTTGATACAGAATTCATCAGATTTATCGCATTCAGACACTTTGAAAACGTTGTACGCCTCGAAGTTAAGTTTGTCCTATCACAAAAATTTTTATATTGTTAAGAAGACTGTCAAGTTCTTACAAAACATACACAGGTATGTGGTTCAACATTTTTAAACGTTAGATATCAACTTTGACGACATACTTTCTATTGATATTAAAGGTATTCGTTGAACAACGAGGATCGTGCGTTAGCCACAAAAATGATATTGGGTTTATTGGCGAATGCAGATATTGATGTACAATATACAACTTATTTCGAGTGTCATACGTTAGTCAGAAATATTTTAGGTGTGAATTATAACAGCGAAAGATTGTCCTGGGAAAATTTACTATTTTTATTCGAACCGTCTGTTCTGACAGAAATTATTTCTCACGGTGTAACGAACGATGATCAAAGAGTAAGATAGAACGTTCCATAAACATTTATAAATAGACTGCGGATCTTTATGCAAAATAATTCTGCATTGTTTGTGGGTAGCAAGAATAAATAAGAATTGATTTCATCTCTTGATGACTTTGTTACATTAAAAACAATGTTACAATGTTCTTGAATTTTTCTAATCTATTACTGTTTTATATATATATTCACCCAATAAATATCTTCATAAATGCATAAAGATCCGCAGTTTATTTATAATGTATAATGAAACTTGATTCACACCGAGATTGTATATTTGTGCTAGGTAAAGGAAATGTCGGATGAAATGCTAGTATTCATTCTGAAAGGAAAAATACAAATGGGAGAGAGTGGGTGGCTCAGATTATTAGAAGCCATTGTGCCAGTATTACCTCTTTTACAATGTCATGCTCATCCTTCTACGCCGTTAGGGCAATGTGTTACGAAACTCTTTGATCCTGATGTGTCCTCCAGTATACAACTACCATATATCGAGGTAACATCAATGCAAAAGATACATTTTATTGTATAAGGTGTTCAGGCTATTACTAGCCAACGTGTTGCTTATAAATGTAAATAATAATTAATATAATATTATGATTAATAATATAGTCTTAATTTCAAGGTTTTCAAGGGCAATTTAAGATACCTGTTTTCACTGGAAGGCGATATTAGGGAAGAAGCAGTTTGTAGACTGATTTGGCTTTTAGGAAAAGAAAAAGATTCTGTCCAAAAATTGCCACGACTATCATCCTTGCACGGACTTCCCCTAAACGCACTTTGTATACTCGAACATCAAGCATGTCTCAGGAAATCAACAGGCAATTATCAGGTTGCATATTCTTTACTTCAGCAGACATCGTATATCGATAACAATTTTATGCAACGAATGCACTTTACAGAGAAGTAATTTATTATCGGTCATTGAAATGTTAAACGAACCTAATCTTGATCCAAAAATGAGGAAGTCTGCATTGGTCCAAATTAGCGTTATGCTGTCGGATATCTCTCTGCACAAATTGTTTATTCACGAGAACGGACTGACTTTAATCTTAAAGATATTTAACAGCGCTCTGGTAAATTTGATTGTTCATTGATACACAAGCTAGGAAAATTCGATGAATAATTTCTAGTGATTTTCAGGTAGAAAAGGATTACCTTCATTATCCAGATTCTGTGATTCCGATAATTACTATTTTGAATTTGCTGGCAATCACTGAGAGCACTATACGCCATGATCTGTCTACTCGTATAAATGTTCTCTCGAACATAATCAGGAGTATGTATAATGAATTACGAAAATGTATTTAAGAAGATCATTTATTTAAAATATTTTTCTCAGGTATCTTTCTATTTCCAAGTAACGAAAGCATTAGAACCGACGGTTCCCAACTTCTATGTTTGTTGCTTTACAACGAATACATGATGAGACTGAGTGAAAAACAGATGGAAAATTACAGTCAATTAAACATTTCGTTGCCGCACCTTATTACTACTCGAATGAAATTACCATTTCTTTGTAAATCACACTGGAAAATAAGTATGCACAGGCGGTCGAATATATCTGGTAAATTATTGTTATCGAGTGTGTCGAGCGTGACAGTTAAATGTGTTAATAAAATAACTATTTTTATATTTTATAGTCCTTCATAGTACTAATCCATTGGCATCAACTTTTATTAAACAGTATTGGATATGGGAATGGAACGATGGTTTAAACGTGCTCTGGAAAAGTTGGAGCGACCTGAATAATTCCGATCTGTCCGAAAAGTTGAAAATTCAAGAGAACGAGTTCATGACGCTGCGTTTCAGTTTTCCCCATTACTATTGCCAGCAGCAATTATACAACATACAGAACTCTACCACGCACAGTGCAGTTTTATGCGCGCTTGATTATCTGACAATGTAATTAACAATTTCAATATTACCTCCCTTCCAATTTTCTATTTATCGCTAACCATACTGTCTTTAAGATACATCAAATTTTACAAGATGCAACAATACGAAGAAATAAAGGATATAAGCTTGCTAGCGTGGGAACGAACATTCGAACGATTTTTACTCTCTCATCCGGCAAGCAAAGAGGACCGTGATCTATTCGTCGAAGTTTTGAACTTTTTACAGCTCTACGCGAACATTACTAAAAATGGTACGTAATCATTTGAGGAAAGAATATTTCGATGTCTGATGAAATCGATTTTATGATTTTCTGTAAATTAGGAAAGAACAAATGGACGAACAAAATTATGAAGCATATAACCAAATCGTTAGCAGAATTGTTTAAAGATTTGGAGTTAGATAATCAAGATGTTCACCAATCGATATTGAAGTTGGCTCGCACGTGCTCAGCTATGGAGAAGCCTGAAAAATCCACCGAAGAAGATGAAGATGTTTGGCTTCACTTTATCGAGCTTGTAGTCTCCACTTTATGCTTCGGAGACCAACAACATTTTTATAATTTAGGTATAATTCATAACTTTCTGAACACAATGTAAATTCTAATATAAATTTATTACAGCGTACCTCGATTGGCTGTTAACATGTCTAACATATTTAATCGGAAAATGTCATTGGGCGAATTACAAGAATTTGTTAATATCGTTGGGAAACACGTTGATCGAACTGATTATATCCTTCCATGGTGCCGGGACCGTCAGTTTCATGGGCTTATCCATAACCAGAAATTCCATAATATGTCTCAATCACTTGTTACATCAAATGCAGATCAATTTCAATAAAACTGTGAGTGAATTAAAAAATACATTGCATCTGTGTGCTCGAAGAAGATATTTTCATAAATGTTTTTTCAGGCTTTTGCAGCTTTTTGGTACGACGAAGGTCGCTCATTAAGTTGGCTGCCCATGCTATGGCAAAACCGAGATTCCTTGGTCCAGGCATCCGCTTTGCAATTACTTGCCGGTTTGATAAATAACGTGCATACTGCTTCTCAACTTTTAACTACCGTAGCATTAGCGCCGAGTGAGTTGTGCCAGACACTGCTTCAATATATTCTGAGTAACGACGAGTCGTGTATAGTTAGAGAACAAGCATGCCTCGCGTTCAGTAATTTAGTGAAAAATTGCAATTCTTTACCATTTCAGTATGTAAGTAAATGTTCGATCGCCTGCTTTCATTTGCGACTTATTATTAGGCTGCGGATTTTTATGCAATTTCAACGTAAAAAGACTATTAAGAGGTGAAATGAATTTTTCTACAACTACCGATTTCCACAATCGATGCACAATATTTTTATTTTGCATAAAGATCCGCGGTCTACTTATTATCAATCTAGAATTCGAAGTGAAACAATGTTTATCGATACAGGTAGATTCTCTGAAAGCGAACGCGCTGTTGATCTACGTTGAACAAAACAACACTTACTATGAAATCAATGTTTTGTGCTCGAACATTTACATGTACACTACTCTGGATTGTGATCTACTGGATCATCGAGATCTAGAGAGTGGAGCTACACCGTCTATTCACAGTATGCAGTCTGGTTGCACGTCGTTGCTGCCACGCACAATTTCTTATCTGTATAATTGCCAGGATGAGTTGCAACCTTGTATGTACATCAATTTTTGATTTTAGATGGGACATGTAATACAAAATGATCCTATTAACTATTTTCAGTTTCAGTCGGGGAATCAGGAATGACAGACAACAGCTTGCAATTAGTAGTGACACCTTCTTTAATAACAGCCATCTGCAGATTGTTAAACAATTTGATATTTGTAGGCAAACAAGAAATAATCCACCAAATTTATGAGCACTCTATGGACAAATATTTGCTCGGGTAATTAAATACATAAACGAAAAATTGTATAGTTTCCTGTATGTTTATTTTTTTCAGATGTATCAATGAAATCCATAAAGATATCGATAACAAAAAGAATTTGTCACACTACTACGACGTTTTGGAGATGTACATCAGCATTTGCACGGTTCTAACAAATTGCGTCACGTATAGCAACGAATATATTAATCTGATTAATTTTTCCCCGGACTCGCTTCATACTTTGCTTTCATTCCTGAACAGTGACCTATATCGTAAGTTGAAATTTGAGAATATTGTATTAAAATTGGTGATGAAAAACTTTAAATTGTAGTTAATTTACAGGTACCGATACGTCACAATTGGTGCTTTTAAAAAACCGATTATGGGCCGAGATTTTCAACTTCATAGCTGTGCTCTCGCTGACTGAAAATCAGCATTTCGAGGCGATACAGACGGCTTTAGAATTATCCAATCCGAACACAGTGCTTTTATCGGTTAGCACTGCGATAAAGGACCCTAACGTTGAGCTTCGCATGAGTGCGATTGGTTGCTTGGCATTTCTTCTTTCACTGGAGATTCAGAAAGACTTTTTAGGGAAAAGCAACGTCTCCTTGCAATCAGTGATAGACACTGTCATGATAGAAACCTCGAGCGACAACAGAAACAACTTGAGAGAAGTTATATCGGACATAAACAAGCTTTCTTTGCGAAGTGCGAACGCACATTCGAAAAAGTCATCCGAGAACGAGGAGATTTTTTTAATTCTCGACAAATCAACGGATCGAGATTTCGAGAAACAAGAGATTCCTATTGGGGAAGAACTTTGCGGTGTTTTCTTGCATTTATTCATTGTTCATAATTATAACAGATCGAAGAAGAACCGCAAATTAAATGACGATAAGGACTTGATAACAGGTGCGCTGTCTAATTTATTGTGTGTATCGAACACAGCGAAAAAATTTGCGTTGGAAGAGAATTTACCCGAGACTATACTGATGATACTGAAGGAACTGTATGTCAGACTGAATCTGCAGCCTTTTGAACTTTCGAAAAATCAAATGGAACGTGAGAGAAAGGTAAATTATTGTTTTCGCACACTGTAGATTTTTAACTGTAACACTTCTCGTAAGGTAGTGTTTACAGGAACGAAGTTGTCCGACTCGTAAAAAGTATATTTGTGTAATTCGTTCCTGACAGATTAGCCTACTACTTTACTAGCATTTTTGTCCTATTACTTTACTATGCTAAACCGACGGGTTTTCCAACGATGCGTTTGTAAAAACGCCTGAGGAAGATCACACCTGATGGAATTTCCAGCAGCGTTTATGTGTTAAAAGTTTTCCTTATTTTTTTGCTCAGACCCCGCCACTGTTACATGACGTCAATGGCATTTTCACACTATTAATGAACTTTATGTATGGCAACACTCCTGTGAAAGAAGTTCTGACGAAATGTGGATTGGCAGATGTGTTGCACAAGTTGTGGGCTTGGATCGCGTTGAACAATACCGTAACAACCACGGCCTTGAAGTTGCTTGCCACTTATACAACTAAATGCCCTGCAGGTAATTTTCAGTGAACAATAATCGTAATTGTTGATCGAGTACACTGATTTTTGTATTTGTTACAGCGGCGCAATCGTTAACGTTGACGACCATCTTGCCGGGAGCAGGACTCAGAAGAACTCCCAATACTCTTGCTCTAATTCACGTGATTATTCAATTAATCTCGAAAGAAATAGACAAGGCGGGTCGATTGTTTGATAATCATAAGCTGCATTTCGCATTCCATGTTCTTCGAAATGCGGTACACGTTCATGAATGTAGAGTTGCAATATCAAAGGTAATCCAAGATAAAATCAACATTATAAAGTACAATTAAGTTGATATTAATGAAACTGAATTTCGCAGAGCAATTTGTTGCAATTCTTCACGAAGATACATCCAGTTACAACGAAACGAACAAAACCATGGCCACTCGTTGAACTCTACTGCTTGGAATTCTTAATTGACTTCACTTTTTACGAGGAAGGCCAGATCTGTGTGCCAAAGGTATAAATTGGAAAATGTTCAGTAAGTATTTCAATGATTAACTATTTCTGTAATTAATGTTATAGTCTGTCGACGGTTTGGACGTTTTATTGCAATTGTCGAAATGCTCGTCGTCATCCAGCAGGATCCTCGCAATCTCCATATTGCGGAATCTTGCATTTAATATGGCGAATAGGCCTCGATTACTTAGTTCAGGTA
The DNA here is from genome assembly GCA_916610235.2 of Lasioglossum morio. NCBI lineage: Eukaryota > Metazoa > Arthropoda > Insecta > Hymenoptera > Halictidae > Lasioglossum > Lasioglossum morio. Next base: position 5,717,687 of record OU744323.1, read on the forward strand.
TGAAATTACGAAGATGTAAAAGTTAGGATCACTATACTGTGAATTATTTAATAATATTACTTTACAGTTGAATTCATTAACGTCCTGCACGACGTATTTAAGAATGGTTCCTTGAGCGAGATCAAAATAGCAGGTTCTATATTATGGTCTTTGATCGCTAACAATCAAAAAGGAAAATTAATCGCACGGAGCTCTGGATTTTCGCAAAGTATTCAAGAAGCTTTGGGTAGACTCACCCTTCTGACTATAGACGATAGAAAACAGGAACACGAATCAGTTAAAATGTTACAATACGTATTAAGGATCCTCAGTCCAATAGACATAAAAGCGGAATGAGTATATCAACGAATCCAATTGTATATATGAGTAGATTTTATTTTTTTAACGTTTTATATACAGTATTAACATGAAGTTTATAATATCTTTTTAACTGAAACTACAAACACTGTTTAACGCTCCTTATAGTATTTGTAAGTTTACGAAGGAAATAGTTGTGTATGAGGAAAGGTATTTTATAAAATATTTAAGAATAAAAATCATTTAATATATTTTATAATCGGGGTGGTTTTATAGCTTAGCTGTAAAGTCCATATATATTTTTTGTGCCTCACTTTTTATTCATTCTTATGAAAACCAATATTTTTTAAAACCACACTAATAAACACGATAGAATTTGAGCTGGTCTGCTTAAGAAATAGTAGAACCACAGGATCTAAGAAACTGCACAGACCCGAGGGTTTTTCTTAGATCAAGACTTTACTGCACTATTTAATAGCAAAAATAAAGATGACGTTTTATACGTGCAACAATATTATCTTTCTAATGGTATCTGCTTCTCAAGTTTCATTTGCATGCATCCGGCGTTTGAGCAGATCATGGTTCAATTTCTACGATGATACGCGCCCCACGTTGCACATTAGTTAACGTGACATGCTGCAATTGAGGAAAAGAGCAATAACAAACTCCACGCGTATGCATATAAATGTTAGCTACTGCTTTTGCAGTAAATTGAAGTCAGAATTCAATATCAAATGAAAATATTACTGTAGACGTCTAAATGCGTCTCCTTACTTGCTATTTTCTGCAGGGAGGTATTCTTTAAATTGGAAATGCAATATTTCTACGTTTAAAATTTGAAATGATGCTTATTACTTTTATTTCTAGCATTTAAAGAGAAAAGGGTTTGCTAAGCTGCCAGACACCCCGTATACATGAACCGGACGACAAACGCGAGCGACTTTTGCAAAAACCGACGAGTTTAGTGTTGAACAAAGAACGAAAGTCAGGGGAAGAGTATGTTCGGTTCTTCTTCTGCACCATCTGCTCGTCATTTTTCTTTTCTTGCGGCGAGTGACGCACGTACGCGCAAAAAACTGAAATTTATGCGTGGGCTATTGGATCATTACATCTATTTGCCCAGGGTATTACTCAAGAACTGTAATTTCGCGATTGATGAGCACACGTGAGGATATAAGATTCTCTCCGTCAACGAGCATCGTCGTTTTTCTGTATCTCTTTTCGCGACACAGGAAACATCGCCAATATTACAAATGCTAATTATACGCTGGCTCAAACCATAATTGCGAAACTGACGGACCATTAACGGATTCGCGTAAAAAAAAAACATTTTCTAATTTTGTCACATCAATCATGGAAATAGACACCAGATCGTTCAACACAGTTTTTTAGACTTATCACTATAATTAACAATGAGCAGGAGTGTGATCTATCGACGCCATATTGAAATTTCTGATGTCAACTCGCAAGCAAAATATAACAAAGAAGTAATTAATAATTATCTAAAAAATGACTAGCTTTTTTACTGCTAAAAAGCATCGAAAATATTCAATGATGTTTTTATGACATATCCGATGTTATAACTGCGTTTATAAAATGCAAATTTATAACATCTCCAATCCGGTTGGACGACATGAATTCATATGAAAGACGCTTTTGCAGACGCAGCAAGGTATTGTTTGAATGCTAGATTATTTATTGACGAAGGCTTCACGCGTCTTAGAAGGATGTTTCTTACTGAACCTTTCAATTATTGATTTAACAACAAAGCTACTGACGTGTGAACACTTCCTTGGCTTCCTTCGAGAGGTTTACAGCAAATACAGGTGTCACTCGACGCTACTGTGATGTCAGAGGAAATACGGCCGAGCGATGTTACACGCTCCTTCCTTTTACGGGAGCGTGGACGATCCGGTTTTTGCGAATAGCGATAATCTTCTTGCCGTGAAGATTCGTCGTCCCTCGAACGTGGATAGCATCAGATGCTTGATACTGAAAGGAACACATCAGGCGGCAGCGAACCTAATCTCTAGAGGAGCCTCGTGGGAGATAAACATGTTCTATATAAATGGAAGAACCGGGCAGATCCACTTCTCAGCAAATTTTTATAGATTTTAATTAGCAAGAATTATACGAGTTTCAAAATCTAGACTCGCTTGGTCTTTGCACCAGCATCGTCAATTGCAAAAGATTGACTTCTCTTAATCATTGTAACACGGTTGGCGAACCACCGAATCGAAAAGTTATATACAATCAAAATAATTTAGTCAATCGATCAAGAAAAATTATACTGAATTTATGAAAGACGATTAAATCAACTGGTCCACGAAGTTCATCTTCTTCTATGGCAATGCAAACTTTGAGAATCTTAAAGGGCAGAGTTAATATTAATGCATAATGTTAGTAACATTTAATAAACTCAGATAAATTTCTTTTTCTCGTTTTGTCTAATAGAAAAATGCAATAGAGATATGCAGGAGGATTATAAATAGATGCTTCCACAGCTTTCTTCCTCAATCTATCTTTCTTTCGGAGTTACAATGCGATCTTCTGCTATTTTCTTAGCAATTTCATCATTCATTCTACGAACTTAATCTTATCACATTCTGGCATAATAATAAATAGTCCAATTAGAATTTTCGAGTACGAACAGCTTTGGAAAAGCGCTGTTTGCAATCCAATCTATTCTGTTTTAAACGAAAATGATTTTGAAAAAGCTGGTGGCCGATTTGAGGGACAGCCAGTCATTTATTAGCGTGAATTTCAGCCAGCTGTGGATTCTTGCCTCATCTCTGGTGGTCGTTCGCGCTGGTCCCACGGGGCCCATGGGGTATGCGGAACGGCGCGGCGGGGCGGGGCGCGGTTTGACGGATACGCGAACGCGGAGGTCACCATTGACGCAAATCCATCTGACGGTCACGTGACCGGCCGTGTTGGAACACAATGCCCGGCGCGGGTCCGTCGAGCGCGCGAGCCAACTTTCATTAAATCCACCGGCGGCTCGTGCGTGCACGTATGCGCCTCGCTCTGCCTCGACCAGGGATCGGAGGATCGTTGCTGCGATCGTTGGATCACGATTGCGATCGAGGATCCACTGCACTGCAAAAACGCGGCCCACCCACGCTACCAAATAATCGACAGCTAACGAGCAACGGATCAATGCCGTTCCTCGAGCGATAATCGGCACGCAACGCCGCGCTACAACCATCTACGATCATGACTCCCATTCGCGAGCCTATTTAGACTGCGAAAGAACCGCTATTTGTAATTAATAGACTGGGCATCTTTTTATGCAAAATAAAAATTGCCTGGGTCGATTGCAAGAAATCTTCTACATAAATAAAAATTAAATGCTGTTGGTAAGCGCAACACTTGAGAACGGCTCGACCAATTTGGCTAATTTAAAAAAAAATGTTCGTTATAGTCCGAATAAGGTTTTTAGGGAAAGAAAAATTGGAAAAGTTGCCCGGAAAAATGGAAAATTCGTTGGATATGCATAATTCTTTTTTTGTTTCGTTCGTCATGGTCCTGGAAAAGTTTTCAGGAAAAAAGATTCAAGACTACTACAAAGGAAATTCGGAAAATTCGGACAAACTGTAAAAATCACAATTTTTGAATTTATTGAAATTTAGACAGGACAACGTGTGTCGAGTCAGTTAGTAGAAAATAAATTGAATGTTATTTCTTCCCTTAACACATTATCTGCCGGTGATTATTGTATAATTGCTGAAAGTAAATTGCTGAGGATTTTTTGAAAGATTCCTTTAACAGCAACAGTAAATTTAATCATAAACCAACAACTCACCCTGAATAACATAATTCGATCATTTTCTTTGAGATTATTGAAAGGAGATTCTTAAGTTATAGTAAAGCCTATTAATATGCTACTAGATAAAGTGTTAATGATTTTAACCCTTTGCCATACGATTTATGTTACGGTTTCAGTGATTAGAACTTTTCTTGTAGTTCTGAATTTCGTAAAAAAGGAGAAAATTTATATCTGTTGTATACATGTTCTCCAGTAACTATACATTAACAAAACCAAAATAGAATTTCATCTTGGTTTAAAAAATTATTAAATTTAATATTTATTAGACTCTGTTCTGAATCTCCACCACGAGTCTGACACGATAGTATAGGGCAAAGGGTTAATAAAAGAGAAATTATATATTGACATCTTCAATGTTCCTATAAATGCATAAAACTCCACAGTCTAGTAATTAACAAGTCATTGCCTCGAAAAGATTTTCATTTTTCGCTGCATGCTTTTACAATGCCTTAATTTAGTAATAGACCTACACTCAAAAACTGTTTGAGAGAGAGAAACGAACAGAAAATGCATCTTCTTAATATACATATATAAAAAAATTATTAGGGCAATTTTAAATACATATCACTTCAGTAAAAGGATAATTAGTGGCACACATAACTCCATTGCTACGTACGACCAAAGAATGATTTGTTTCAATCCCGTGTAAGGCTCAATCAAATACAACAAGTATTTGTTCAAAAAGTATGGCCCAACGTCCACGTGAATTTTCAAGTATCGAGAATAGTATTTTTGACTTATATTCATCGATAGATCTTCTCGGAAAAGCTTCGGAGGGCAGCTAAAACTGGAGCCGCACGTAATTAAGCACAGGCTAATTTCAGAGACGAGATCTACGATTAAGATGGGACTCAATCACATGCGGCGAACCTCGGTTTGCTTGTTCTACGATCCTATTAGCGGCTCCCTCTTCGTATTTCGGCCATGGGCGTGAAGTAAATGTGACGGCGATAATACACGCGCAACTATGACGCACGAAATTTCGTTTACCAACGGCGAGGATGCGTTTCGTTCTTCTAGCAATTTTGTTGAATTTATCGGTGTCTTTTTGCGTTCGCATTTTCGCATTGCGGCACCAAGGTCGCGGCGCACGGCGGAGGTATGAAAAATAACTGGACATGCTAACTGTTTCCTTTGTCTTTCATTTTTTCTGCCGAGATTGGACAATGTTTCATTGTTCCAAGCGTCGAATATTGCTGGAGAATACTCTTTTAACCCTTAGCAGTCGAGTGGCGCCTCTGAGGCGCCACTAAAAATTGCTGTACTATTATTTAAATAATTGTTTACACTATCAGATATGTCAGTATCTAACCAATTACTACACATTTAAGTATTGCATGAGGTATTATATCAATTTCATATTTATCAAATTTAAAAAATCATAGAGAATGGAAATATTGTAGTATTGTACTATTATTTAAATAATTGTTTACACTATCAGATATGTCGGTATCTAACCAATTACTACACATTTAAGTATTGCATGAGGTATTATATAAATTTCATATTTATCAAATTTAAAAAATCATAGAGAATGGAAATATTGTAGTATTGTACTATTATTTAAATAATTGTTTACACTATCGGATATGTCGGTATCTAACCAATTACTCCACATTTAAGTATTGTATGAGGTATTATATCAATTTCATATTTATCAAATTTAAAAAATCATAGAGAATGGAAACATTGTAGTATTATACTATTATTTAAATAATTGTTTACACTATCAGATATGTCAGTATCTAACCAATTACTACACATTTAAGTATTGCATGAGGTATTATATCAATTTCATATTTATCAAATTTAAAAAATCATAGAGAATGGAAATATTGTAGTATTGTACTATTATTTAAATAATTGTTTACACTATCGGATATGTCGGTATCTAACCAATTACTACACATTTAAGTATTGCATGAGGTATTATATAAATTTCATATTTATCAAATTTAAAAAATCATAGAGAATGGAAACATTGTAGTATTATACTATTATTTAAATAATTGTTTACACTATCAGATATGTCAGTATCTAACCAATTACTACACATTTAAGTATTGCATGAGGTATTATATCAATTTCATATTTATCAAATTTAAAAAATCATAGAGAATGGAAATATTGTAGTATTGTACTATTATTTAAATAATTGTCTACACTATCAGATATGTCGGTATCTAACCAATTACTACACATTTAAGTATTGCATGAGGTATTATATCAATTTCATATTTATCAAATTTAAAAAATCATAGAGAATGGAAATATTGTAGTATTGTACTGTTATTTAAATAATTCTTTACACAATCAGATATGTCAGTATCTAACCAATTACTACACATTTAAGTATTGTATGAGCTATTATATCAATTTCATATTTATCAAATTTAAAAAATCATAGAGAATGGAAATATTGTAGTATTGTACTATTATTTAAATAATTGTTTACACTATCAGATATGTCGGTATCTAACCAATTACTACACATTTAAGTATTGTATGAGGTATTATATCAATTTCATATTTATCAAATTTAAAAAATCATAGAGAATGGAAATATTGTAGGCCAGAAGAAACGTTTAATTTTCCAGTTAAAATAGCTCCGAGTGCAAAGGGTTAATCTACCAAAATCTATATGTATTTTATATTTCTGTGCAACGTAATATAATAACACAATTTAATTCTTTCAGCTTCGTAGAGAGAAATTGTTTCGGAAGTATAATAAAATGATGTAACAAGTAATCTTACGTACGATTTTTGTGTTCTCCAGCGCAAAATGATGGCCGATGTTTAAGGAAATAGGCGTTTGGTTGCGCTGCGCCCCGCCATCTTTGCGGTCGCCGGCGGAGTTCTCGTTTGCAATTGTTGTCTCGCGATTTGTTGCCACAAGCGTGTCAGAATAAATCCTGCGGTTTCAACACCGTGGCTCGTAGTACTTTTCCTTTATTTGAGCGAACGTTTGCTGGAAATGATAAAGACTGGCACGGGTCCCGTTCTTCTTCGACGATGGCGGCGCGAGGCATCGGGTTAAACAACTTCGCCGTTGATACAGCAAACAATCTTTCCTTTCCTGTTGCGTTGCAGATACAGATAATGCGCGAATATAACCGTCAATGTTTCTAATTGGTTCGAAAACAGTCAAATTCGCTGTACAATATAATATTATCTCAGAATTCATTCACTTCTGCGACTATCATAATTCATCGTTAAGACCTTGAATTTCATGCACTTACAACAAAAATGATTTGCCAAAATTTAAATCGGTAAACACGTTAAAGACATATCCGAATATTCTATCCAGCATATCGAAATTCCCAAAGAACTGCACAGGATGCACGATTTGTCCTAATCTCAAAGAAAAAAATTAATTAATTTGTGACTCAATCTTTCCATGATTTGCGTTCGTATTGAAACGCGATTTTTCCTTCTTGTTCTGTGATTAGTTGCCTGTCGGAATTTTTTCATGATAAAAAAAGGTACAACATAGCAGACGATTAAAACGTATCAAAAAATTGTTTCTCTTTGTCCATAGTGTTGCAGAGGCGGGTACTGGTTACGTAAAGGTTTATATAATTTCTTCGTTTACATGCGTTAGTCGATTTAATTGTGTGGCAGTACGTCAAAAGGTTTTTCTGGGTCTCATTGGACGAGGGTGTTGTATCGATTAATAATTTAAAATTAGACGTCTTTACATAAACATGAATTATGCAAATTCGACGGGCGAGACGGTGTGCTCTGAGGATTTGTTCAATTAAACAAATGTTGTGCTCGTATCAGATGTTCGCCGAAAACGTGTACACGACCAAAAACTAAAGGCGAAACTTCGTTTGTTGTTAACACTTTACCGACCGGAAGCCTATTAATAGGATTTTCAATAATTCTGCTGTACCAAAAAAAAGCATAGAAATTTTCTTTGACATTGTAATCTTAAATGAAACTATTAGACAACGTTATTGAGGGTGACTTAGTTAGTTCATACTAAATGCTAAATGAAAATTTACCCATGTACCATACATTTTTCAAAAATATGCAATAATCACCGGTCGGTAATGTGTTAAACAAGTGTTGAAATTCAGATTTCTAAAATTGTGAATGAGACAATTAAATTTTCTCGACGAGATACTCGAATTGCCACTTGTTAGTAAAACGTAAAGTACCTGGAAACCATTTATTAATTATTTCGAGCCATCCCAGACGAACATGCAAAATTTTCTTTGACATTGTAATCTTAAATGAAACTATTAGACAACGTTATTGAGGGTGACTTAGTTAGTTCATACTAAATACTAAATGAAAATTTACCCATGTACCATACATTTTTCAAAAATATGCAATAATTACCGGTCGGTAATGTGTTAAACAAGTGCTGAAATTCAGATTTCTAAAATTGTAAATTAAGACAATTAAATTTTCTCGACGAGATACTCGAATTACCACTTGTTAGTAAAACGTAAGGTACCTGGAAACCATTTATTAATTATTTCGAGCCATCCCAGACGAACATGCAAGATGTTTTTTTTACAATCAGTAATGACAGAAGATGTCTCGATGAATGAGAGGAAATTCATTGACATTATTGATCTCTAGTGTTAGTTATTTCCAATGACGTCTACTGTAAATTGTTTTACCTTATTTGTCACACGATTCTTTCTTGTACGAGCAATTTACTCATTACGGCACACGATCACCTGTCTATTTACCCACCGGGCATGCCCGATTTAAACCAACTGTCAATGCATTTATTACAACTCTGAAACGATTCCTTTACCCCATATAGCAGTGTCATTGAGCGAATCTTAAAGAGCTGCTAACGTTCGTTCTGGCTCTTGAAGTTTCTCGAGATCTGGAGTGAGCAGTAAGCACTTCCTGTCCGTTCATTGATCCACTTTGTTCTTTTCAAGTGTTTCCCATTCAAATAGTAGTCAAGCCGCAGACATTAAATAGGAACATATTCATGAAAATTTCTAGCGAAAATAAAATTTGGTAAATATGAAATAAATGTAGAATTAATGACAAAATTATAAAGAAGCTCAAGTGCTTTCTATTAATTAATGAAACTCTTTACGTTAGCGAGGATAACGTGTTAGAATATTTATTAAGAAGATAGTCAACTATCGGCAGGCGTTAATTCTGTTAATTGACGTATCGAATTGTGAAAGTCCGTGCGAGAAACCTGTCGAACACTTTGTATAAGGGCAGAAACAGACAGAAGTGGAAAAGTCGGTTTTCGGCTGGTGATATTCCACGGATTCGTTAGAGCGCGTACTAATATGCGAAGCAAACTCGGCAATTCGACCGGCACATGGCGGAGAGTATTCGGGCAGAAGTCGATTTCAGAAAATTGTTTAAACTGTCAAATTCTTGCTCCCTCAAACAATTAAATATTCGAAGAACAATGTACCGAAAGTGAAGAGCATTAATGATTTTCACATCTCATATAGAACTAAGATAACTAAAAGAAGAAACAAATTTTTTTCGGCTCATCAACATTTCTAATTTTGCATAAAGATCCGCAGTTTAATAATTATGAAAGCGGACGTCATCGATTGTCTATCGATTTGTTTAACTCGTTACTGCCACGCGAACATCTGGCGCGCCAGATAATCGAACGCGTAATGTGCAGCAGCTGATTGTGCTCGTTATGTTAATAATCTTTTATAATTTTTCACTCGGTCTCTATCAGATAATAATCGTTTTTCGATCTGAAACAATTTCGTGCAAAGATTTTTGTGATCCTAGTACGAGGACGATTATCTATATAAAGAAAAATTAAATGTTGTTCGTTGGTAAGCGCATCACTTTTTTTAAAAAATATATTCGTAATAATCCGAATACGGTTGTTAGGGAAAGAAAAATTGGAAAAGTTGTCGGGAAAAATGGAAAATTTGGGAACAATGAAAGTGCTTTTTATTAAAATTTGCTGAAAGTCAGCTAATAATTCATAAAATTATTTGACCAGCAGATCCGTCGAAATGCCGTCGTATTAAAGTTGCAGTGGTTTAATGCGATTCAAGGCCTCTTCGAAACCCGAGGCTCGTCAATCTACCGAATCTTTGTGCAAATGGCACAGACGGAGCTTTATGTAATGCAGATCGAGCCCAATTGGAGCTGTTTAAAATTGCGCTCGCCAGTCCGCGTTCCACGTGAAATGCACGCCTAGCCAGTTGCGCGTCTGCCTGTATCCGATTTGTTCTCGTTAAGCTCGTTTGATCGATCGAATTGAATTACAAACAATTCTTCCTCGTCTGCGTTATTAATAGATCCCACACATTGCAAAAGCTTCGTTTGCTGGAAACTATTTTGTCACGCTATCACAAGAATTTGACAGAAATCAAAAGTTCACGATCTTTCTAATAGTTCGTCTAAAGGTGAGATCTCATTTACGCGACTGGACACGCAGCGTTTTGTTATCCATTAATATTATGAATATTTCATGAAGTACAGAGATATTTATAACCAAACACATCGGCGATTTAAATTATCTGAACAACCACTAAATAAGTAACAAATGAACAAGTTTTAATTTTATTTTAACACAACCAAATTTAAAGAACTAATTAAAAAATGATGACGAAAAATATATATTTATTAGGATAGTTATCAGTAGGTAGGAATAATTTTTTAATGAATTTTAGTCGAAATTTCATCCAACCAAAAAGATCCGGAGCTAGTAGATTATGTATGGTCTTTTGCTTAACTTACAAGCTTTCGAAAAGGAACTCGAATGTTCTTAATTGTCCTTGTCAAACTCCCAAATTGAAGATTTTGTATGAATTTAAAGGCTGAGTTGATGCAACACTTGCGAAATACAATTTAATGAGCAGTACTCAATGAAAAAGTAGTATAATTGACGATAATACGATCGAAAGCGATAAAAATGATATTCGGACGTCTTGATGAACGTGTCCAATATATTCCTTTCGAAATTTGACGTAAGAACTCGAATAGTAAGAATTCGAATTCCATTCGAAACGCTGAAAATGGTTTTATAAATCTTGAAAACGATTATAAGTCTGCAACTTTTCTTTGCATTTCTTCACAGCAATGTTGCAACCAATTTATGAATTATTCAAGTACGTACGTTAGACTGTCTGCCCCGTATAACGAATTATAAAGAATCCGCGACACGAAAGTTCTGACATGAATAGATTTACAACATTACATACGATTTGCAAACGAATATTCAACGAAAGCATCTCCTTCGGACGTGATAAGGAAATGTTCACCTCGGGACGTCAACTTTCATGCAACCTATCTATAAAAAAAATACTAATAATAGATCGTTAGACTGCGGATCTTTATGCATTTATGAAGAAATTGATTGGGTGAAAGATAAAACAGTAGTTGATTAGAAAAATTCAAGAACACTGTAACGTTGTGTTTAATGTACCAAAGTCATCAAGGAATTAAACAAATTTTTATTTTCTTCCTGCTTTGTACAATCAATTTAGAGTATTTGTAGTTTTCATAAAGATGCACAGATTTGCATAAAACGCACTATTAATTTCGCAATCGTGAAGCTGCAATTGTTGTTTTATGAATCAGAACACTCGGCACGCATCAGAATATGTAGTTTCAATTGGCGACTGTGCGATCTTAACAAGCATCAGATTCTGTTCGGATCGATCATAATGATCGATCATACTAAAGCGAATTGTTGCAGCATAATTTGTAGCACGCATCCACGCCGTTGTCTTTAAAACAGAAACAAGGAAATGATACTGGAAAATGTTTTATCGTGTACTTTAAAGTATAAAATGCTGTTGCATATTTATCACCAATTTGCCAATTTTATTCGCTCGAAGTTGCTGTGTAACAACTCGAGCATTTAACCGTGCCGTTTTCGTAAGAAAAGAAGATTGCCTTTTTTGTTTATTTATTTCGAATTGGATCCAGCTACCTGTTGCTCATCGGAAGACTGGAAAATTTTTTACAATAATTGCAAGGAACGTAAATGCATTTCTTATGACAGTAATTTCATGAAATTGCAAATAATTGTCGATTTTGTCCGAAATGCAGAGAAGCTGAAGTCTAGTTATCAACGACGACATAATTACCTTCTCACTTGACCTATGAATTGAATTTAAATATAAGAATATGCAGAGCATAATTATCTTTCATTATTTTCAAATTCCGTGCGTCACGCTGACATTTTTTGTTCGCTGAACGGCAAAATGTTTTTGACTGACAAACCGAGAGCGCGTCTGTGCATCGTATCACCAGGAAGTGTTAATTTTTTTTCATTGTTTCGCGCGTTCGGCGTACACACGTTTCATTCTTCCCGGTGGTTTGTAAATATTTTTCGAAATTTCTAAGCATTATCGCTGCCGCATTGAAACTGACATGTGCGTCACGTGTTATGCAATTATGCTTGAAAAACAAGAGATGCAAATGGAAAGATGAGGAGCATTTCGTGCGTCCGCAAGACATTCGGCCCATTGGAATTAAACAGCACTTTTCGGGTGACGGCGGAGTCCTTTTACTCGAGGAAAAAGCATGTACTAGTGTGTTTACATCATACATGCATAACATGTAAAAATTTCGTAGTCCGACTTCCTTGTTTCTACTTGAAGCCAAATTCTTCAGCTGAGATCCATCATTTCTACTGTCACATTTCTCTGTCGTTCGCAATGCTCTGCATATTGGTTCCACGTGCGTGCACTGGTAGTTTTTCAAAAACTATTTGGAGTTTAAAAAGTATTTTTAAAAAGTAACAATTCTATTTATCGCGTAATTTATTAAACTTGAATCTCTGCGATATTAACTCTGCGGTAATTGATTCTTATCGATGTTTAATCGGTAAAAATAAAATTTATCATAGTAATCATCGAGTTGCTTCTACACCTACTATAATTATTGTTGATTAAGCTTTAATAATTATCTATAACAGATCTAGAGTAATAATAAGGGAAATGTAAGGAGGTTTGACACGTCAATATCCTTTGCTCACTCGTAGGAAACTGTTTATTTAACCAAAACTCATGGTAACATGGATTTGTTAACAAAATGATAACGCAACGTATAAATCAATAATATTATATATAACAATATAAATCAATAACAGTTAAATATATAAGTAATAGATTTAGTCATCTACATGGTGGTATAAACATTCTTACAGAAAGGAGGTGTGTTTACTTGATTAAAAGCTCAATCCTACTATTGGATAATGAGCGAACTATAAATAGTCACGTACTACGAAACCAGTTCAACATTTCGACAAAAATCGGACGAATATCGTCATCGAACGGTTTTTATTAACCATCACGCCACTTTTCTAACGAACGTCACGTTCTTTCTGAGATAACGCAAGAAGGAAGCGTAGGCAGGAAAGAAGATAAATTGGTTGCACGGTGATAGTGAGTCTTCTATCAGTGCTACGCAATTTGTATCCGCTATAAATTATCTACATATTTTTCTCATCAAAAATAGGAAACGGAACCGGCAACCTAGCTCTTTCCACTGGCCAGTAAAGATCAAAACTATCACTTAATTATATTGTTTGAAACAGTAATAACTAGATTGCGGATCTATATGCAAAATAAAAAATGTTTGCACAGATTGCAAGACACAGGAAACAAATAAAAATTTCATTGTTCTTTTAATCATCTTATTAACGCAAGACTTATACATTGGTGGCCTTAAATCTTTTTCATAGGTCCACTGTTTTAAATAATGCATACCCATTTTTGTCATAAATCAATAAAATCTACGGTTTAGTAATAACACGAAACAGCTTCTAGAATATTTTGTAAATATTTCTACAAGAAGAGAGGCCAGTATTTCGTCTGTCGTCAAAGAACACGACCTACCATGTCGTGTTTTATCTGTAAACAATACCATACGTATAACACCCGTGCCTAACTGCATATGCAATCGTGTGACAGGATAAATCCATTGACAGACAGGTAAAATACGAAACTGCAAATTAGCTTCTTCGCGAAGTATGACTGCACGACGAATACACACCGTTGAGAAACGCCTTTTTTATCACGCTGGAGTGTCTGATAGCCATGCAAATCGATCTCTTGTTCAATATTACAATTACGTACAACTAATATAAACACGACAAGATACGAGCACAAGTCAAGCAATAAATAACATGTTCCTATCGGTATTCAAATAGAAACATTTTTCGCTTCAAATTCGTATTACCATCTTACAATCTATCATTCTTGAAAACTTTAAACCTTCAAACTTTTTGATATTGAGTACCTCAAGGTGTGCTGCTCAATGTTTGCACAACTTTTTTTGCATGGTTGTGACGTTCGATAGTTCGAGAAGACAGCTTTCGCGGGGTTAATATTCACAACGGGGGCCGCGGATGTCTTCTAACCGGAAGTGAACACTGCCGTGAGTCGATGTCGATGGGAACGCCTCAGCATGTTTTCATGCATTAAATGAATCATTCTGACCAACCCACAGCATGAATATGTGCATATTCAAAACGATAACGCGATCACGATCGTCTACCTCTGTGAATCTTAATCGAACTTACGTCACACAGAAATAGAGCGGAAATAATACACCGGTGACCCGATCGTTTCTCGCCGAACAACAGGCATTTACATAAACACCGGGCAGAAGAGCTACGAAAATAGTTTTGTTTTGTACAGGTCTACGATTATTTATATATAATTCGTATTGTATTATACAAAATATAATAATGTATTGAAAAATAATCTACGGCAAAATAATCTCTACGTTGAGATTCTAATTGCATTAAATAAAAAAAATAATCGTGTTCTTTTTAAATGAATAAAACCAGAGGTAAAATACTTTGAACGAGCGGTCAACAATGTGACATCCCTACATAAAGCAATTAGAACCCTTTATAAAATGTTTGAAGTAAGAATAGAAATAATAGTGCTGTATAAGCATTTTGTTTCTAGTATTAAGAAGTGCTTTTGACTATTAAAAAAATCTGAACGTTACTACATTAATCAGACTAAAAGATTTAAAAAATTCAAAAATGTTCTAATTTTACTTTTAATATAACGAAGTTGTTAAGGGATGAAAACAGTTTTTATGTTATTTCTGTTTCCCACAATTAATGCAAAATATTTTTATTTCTGTTTTAAGTCTAATAATAATGTATCTTGAATTGATACACAGACACGGTAGAAATTTTCTGGACTTCAGAACAATGTCTCCTGCACCCCTTTGCCCAAGATCTGAAACAAGAATGAAAATAGTCTACGAAAATAAAAGAATTGGAAGGGAAGAGCCACGTGACTCGAGAATTCGAACGAAAACATGAAAGTGAATGACACGGCTCGCGTGCAACATTTTTCTTAATTGCACACTTTGTTTGAACAGCTCACGCTGTAGAGATGATGTGACGCGCAAATGATTATCGATTATCCGCAGGTAATTTTCCACTAACAAACGCAAGGTGACACTGTATTAAAAGAGTGACGAGAGAAACCTTGGATTTTTCTGGAACGTGACCGACCGTCCATGCGAATAACAAGTTTCAGATTAAATTTATAGCTTGCACAACTCGGACGATCTCCACCCTCGGATTAGTTTCCTGCGCAGCTTTCGGAAAACTTCGTTCGAGAATGTATACCAGTTCCTGGTTTCTTTTGCTTCTGAATAGATTGTTCTCGTCAGTTTGCAAATCAATGCAGGTGTTCAACAATGTTTTCCAGTTCTCTAGATCGCTATCACCTGACAAAAACATGATTGCATGCTGCAATTTAGAAGTTTTCTTGCAACCTGAAGTGTAGCACTTCGACTACTCAATTTTAGTCGAAAAAACTTTATTCCACACCGTGTGTGTGTGTGCTAAAAGTATTTTCAAAAGTAAACTTAAAAAAGTTTTAGTAAATGTAGTAACATAATATGAATTCTCTTCAGTTTCGCATCTGCTAGACACAACACTGGTAAATAGACCGTAAAGAGGAAAACCTACATTTCATCTTTAATCTGGTGAACTAATAGCTGAGTGCAAAACAAATTAATAGGGGATTACCATTGTCGATGATTAATGGGCAGAGAAAAAATTGCTGTTCTATTATTTAAAATATTGTTTGCATTATTAGATATGTCGTTATCTAACCAATTACTAAACATTTGAGTATTGTATCAGGTATTATATCAGTTTCATATCTACCAAATTTAAAAAATCGTACTGAATGAAAATATTCTAGGCCAGAAGAAACGTTTGATTTTCGAGTTAAAGTAGTTCCGAGTGCAAAGGGTTAATACATTTACTGCCAAATGTACTTTGACTTCACAGACCTACCAACTATAACAGTTGTTTCGCGTCACACTAAAAACAATCATAAAGTACTAAGTATACGTGTAATCGGTGCAGACAATTTTTATCTCACACGAAGATCCGCAGTCTGATCATCATGAACACGAAACATTCGTGAAGAAACTGCTTCATTCGATAGTCTAAAACAGGGATCGGCAAACTTTTTTTTGGAAAGGGCCAGATCGTAAAATTTTTATGCTTGGTGGACCATAGAGCAATAAAAACCAGGTGTTCCAAATATCTTTTTAATAGAAAGTGATATTTTTTACTTAAATTTTTTATTTCACATAATATGATTTATATTTAATTTTTTCGTGTAAATAACAATATTAACACTAGAACTATCGAGCACTAAACACAGTTGGCATACATTGCCTTCTAATAATGACAATATGGCAATTTATTTAGATTTCGTACAGGGGATATTTAAATATGTACTTCAATAGAGAAGTTTACTAAAAAAATTTCTCAAAAAAACATATTTACACTTTTAATATTTCTAATAGAAAAAAATTCGCATTAGTCATTTTGACTGGTCTGATAGTTCTAGTGTTAAAACAATATTTTGCGTAATGGTACAACAATCTTTAATGGCGTCTCGGAGTCACCATTCGAGTGCTAAGGGTTAACAATCGGACAGAAAAGTAAAATTTTAAGAATTCGATTGGAATCATTTATTAATAGAATAGAATCGATGATTTTAACACTAGAACTACCGAACACTAAACGCAGTTGGCATACATTGCCTTCTAATAATGACAATATGGCATTTATTTAGATTTCGTACAGGGGATATTTAAATATGTACTTCAATAGAGCAGTTTACTAAAAAAATTTCTCAAAAAAACATAATTACACTTTTAATATTTCTAATCGAAAAAAAATTCGCATCAGTCATTTTGACTGGTCCGGTAGTTCTAGTGTTAACCTCGCGGATTGGATTCGAAACGGGCGGAAGGCCGCAGTTTGCCGACCCCTGGTCTAAAACAACAGCGCAAAACAGAAATAGGAATTTCCAAGCAGGGTGGAATTGTGCAATTTAATCATAATGGATAAACGATTACCGCGAACGAGCATTTGCTCATCGCGAATCGATGAAAAGAACTGTTTCAGTTGGCAGAAACCATGCTCATTGTTCCTCTGTTCTTTGAATCATGCGTAAATTACAGTGCACCGACAAATATGGCACGACTCGTCGCCACCATCGTCGTCTACGCGTCGCGTCGCGTCAAGCGGCACGTTGCGAAAGTTCTTTTCCTGTTCGCGTCATTGTTTTTAAACATTCGCCGATGCTGTGCTCTAGATGGGAACGCTTTGTCGTCGGGTATCGAGCATAAGTGAGCCGCAATTGCAACAATGGGAAGCCTAACGGTTTCGTAATATGGTTGCCTCATTTATTGTTTTCTCTGTTCGATCTGCCGACTCATTTAATGTTTGCCAACCGACTGAACTTCCAAGACAATTGCGAGAGGAGGAATATCACTTCTGGAAAATGTGCTGCAAAATGCATTTTATTTCCGATTCGGACAAAAATTCAGGGCATTCGTAAAATTCCTCTGCAGATTGTATTTAGTACACCGTCGGTCGTACGTATCTTATAATTTAAAAAATGTATGTTTTTCGAACAGGTGATTTTCCACGTGCAAACGATTATCTTTTTTGGCCAACTGTAAATCAAATCGCATTAACTATTCGACCTGCGGGGGCATACACTTTCAACGAATCGTACCACTACTTGAAAATTCATGTCTCCATTCAAATAAAAAAAGTACATTGGTTGTCTGATAAATTATGAAATGGATTCAAGGTAGACTGCATAAGGCTCGATAAAAATTTGACCTGGGATCGATGGGAGCATTTAGATTGTAATATTTTGGAGCGTCGAGTGTCGTTCTAGAAAACGTTAGAATTGATCCGAGATCTCCCCTACATCATTCCATTCAGCATTTCAAGCGGAATATCCACGTCAGCCGGCGAACATCCGGGAATAATGGCTCAATTGTGCGTTCCAGAAAACGGCCCGCATGCCACGAGCATGAGTAATTTCAAAGTGCCGTATGTTCCGCCGATAGGATAGGTAACGAACAGAAGTTCGAGGAACCCAAGAAACTCAATTCGTCAAGATGCAACACGGGAAACGTCTTCTTCCGAAAAGATCTTCGTACGCGACCTCTTCTAGGTGTTAATTGGCGCCTGCATGCTAATTCGAACATTTACAAACAATACGAAAGCATAATAGTAGCCGGATAATTAATGCACACATCCTGACAGCCGATTTTATTAAAATCGGTCCCACCGTGCATATAATAATAGCTGCTGTCATTAATAAATGATTCGTGCTCGCTGTTCAGTTGACGCAGCTTAAAAGACGCATTTCACCTTAAAATTAATTTGGAATCTTCGAAAATGTTGCGAGATTTTAGTCAGTAATATAAGTAAGCTATTTAATCAGAAATTATTCTATGGAAAGATCATATAGAATTTTTATGAAATACTTTTTGAATGAGCAATATTTTTAACGAAAGCGTAATTCAGCGACATTGTTCTCCCATGAAAATCCAATACAGCTAAACAAATGATGCCTGTAACCGGAATCTGCGATTAAGTACGCGTAAAAAGTTTCAAAAGAATCGACGATCCTCCAAATTTGTTGATCTATAGAATACAGAGAAAGGAAAAATTTGGACCACGCGACAGCTACGTGCCGAGAGCCACGCACACTTTCGGAGTTTTCCTTCGTGTAAGTTTTATCTCGTGTTCTTTATCGTTACTACTTGCGTCAAGTAACAGATTCAAATTTGGACGTGTATCGTAAACGATACGTGTAACTACTTTCCGTGACGTCAATTATTTTTTATCACGTTGTTTTTGCTACTATTTATAAACGGTGAATTAACGTGTCGAATAACAACACATTGTAAAGCGTTTCCACGTGACTTTCGCGTGTCGCGAGATTGTTTCCAAAAAGCGTTAGTCGACCCCGCCACTATTTTAGCCCTAGCTATCAAAAAATACGAGAAATTAGACGATGTCTGTTTGAACACACGTGATCATGGCTTATCTGTGACGCTCGTGTGCTGTGCATTAACGAGTACACGTTTCAATGATACGAATTCCCTGCTTCTTATATACAATTTCATCTAGGTACGATAACGATCTTTTCCCGATGTAAAATAGTGAAAACGGTAGATTAAAATGAATTATGAGCAAGATGTAATACTTGGCGGATGCTCGAAGAATGCGTGAAGTATTTGTAAATCAATTAATGTATATTTTAAGACATTGCGAAGGAGATTACAGCGAATGTACTTCCTGTGTGTAAATGATTAATGTAGACTTCTTCGCTCGCACGGAGATAGCATTGCGATACAGACGATTATCGGATGGCGAGATCAGTTTTATAACTATTTGTATACAGGTGCGAATGGAATACATTAAACTTTGTCGTTAAACACGTCTTTCCGAGTGTCATCATAAAAATGGATAAGATCGTAAGATCCGTTTCTGATAACGAGTGGTACGAGTCCTCGAGATCGCTTAAAGTGACGATCATTTCAATGATACCATACTGAATATTTCGAAGAGCAATAAGCAAACAGCTGATCATTCGTTAACCCTGTCCCAGTTTACCGGATGTCCTGGAAACAGTTCTCACGGTCGTACAACTGCGAAATGGGTCAAGTCACATTGTCCGAGTCGGATGGAAACCACGAGTTTCACCGTGGGGTCCCGAGACGTTTCTAGTTTCCTAAATCTCTTCGTCGAGCCGTAAAAGTAACTGGCGCGCACGCCATCGCAGACTTTCACCATAAGCGATAAGGCCTTTTTGCGTCAGCAGCGCGTCCCCCCGAGCGAGGATCACCGAGCCGGAGAGAAATAAAGTTATCAAAGAAAGAAAGAAGCTACGAGCGCCCCGAATAGCAGATTACGACGCTATATAAAACTCTCTAGCGAAAAATAAAAGCGTGAATGAAACTTTATATCCGCGGCGCGTGCACGTGGCGCGAAATCGTATCTCTGCAATTTCGTCGGACGTTATCCGACCGGTCCCGACGGGCGCGCAATTCGCAGATTATGCCACGGATCATTTAATTAACGTGCTTGCGTAATTAGCCTCTCCTCTTTGCTCTTTTCCTTTTTTTTCTCACAAATTCGGACACGCGCAATATCGCCGACAAATTTCCGTTCTTTTTATCAAGACTCGTGTGTCTCTCAGAAATTCCTACGTGAAAGGATCATACTTCGTAGTAGGTTGTCCCCAAAAGTTTCTTTCGGTATGTGTTCCATTAATGTTGTTGCTAAAAAAAAATACAAACAATATGTTAACGTTTTAGTACTTCCTAACGTGAATTCGCATTATGTGCATGAATCCAGAACCAACTTTTGGGCACCTGGGAAAACGTTTGAGTAAAGCTCTATATGATTTTGGACGTGTACTTACATTGTACGGCTTGTGAAAATTGAGAATGCATCGAGAAATGCAGCAACGTGCACCAATCGAGAAGGAAAAGTCGTGGCGGGCATGGGATGGCACTTCCGCTTATTGCGCCTAAATATGGTGTCATCGAGTGTAGCAATCGTTTCATAGCGTGTCGGCAGACTTCAAAGAAATAGTAATCGTGAGTCTTAGTCGAGTTCCAAGTATTTTCGCTCCATGGTGACGTTCTAAAACAAATGGTACCGCGAAGCGTCGACGGGATTAAAAGCACGGTTTTATGGTTTCTAAATCTTTTTTGGCACGCAGCCCCCGTTTCGAAGATTTCTTTGTTTAGCACACGGTGTTCCAGTAAACTATCTTTATTATCGGAGCTTCCGGGTATAGATATATCATTCCTGGATCTTGAAAAGTATGAACGGTACTGAATTTTCCCAAAGCTCGTATTGGGAAGCTATGAATTCATTTAAAGGATTCATGATTCGATACAACTATCCCCGATCCTGTGTGTTACTAGGAAAAAACACGTACCATTATGCAATGAGAAAGACTGCTGAAGGACTGACACGGGAATCGTCACAAAGTACCGTTTCTCGACTGCTATTTCTAGATAGCTTGTATTATTAGATATTCATAAAGCGGTGGATATTATTAGTGTTTATGGAAATCAGCTTTCCCGAGTGTCGTCAGTTTTACGTTCCCTTCGAGGAATCGAGAAAGAAGCTGCCAGAGAAGCCGAGGTTAAAAAATTACGAGGAAGGAGCGTCGAGCTTTCTTCACGGAAACGCTGTTTTACCCTATGCTAACCGCACCTCGAGAAGTTCTGATTCAATTTTATCTGCTGTCGTTTTAAACAAAATTCTCTTTGCGAGACATTCACGACAATTGTTAACGATAAAACTACCGGATGGGTCGAAACGACTTGCTCCTGATTTGTTCTTTTAGAAATATTAAAACAATAAATATGCTTGTCTATTTTAAGAGAAATTCAATATTGAGCCCGCATTCTGGGGACTGAGAAGATTTCGTAGAGTTTGGTCATCTTGATGATCGTTCGAGGAGTAAATTTCGATTGGTCAAAATGTTAATAAGAACAGGCCTAACCGCGAGTGATTCCGGTTGCAATCGAAATACGCAGTGATAACAGTATCAACGCGTGCGTCTAATTTAAATCGAATTGACGCAAGTCCCTGCGTTGTATCTTTCTTAATATTCACGTCGCCGGGCAGATAACATTGCGATTAAGAAATTTATGATCGCTGGAAAAGAATAATTTTCCAATTGTATGAGTAATAGTACGATTTCATCAATGGTCACAGTATTGATTTCGTACAAATACTTGCCCCAAAGCAAAGCTAGACGTATTACGCAACACCTGTAATTTAGAGATAAATGACGTATGCAAATCGAAGCTCATTAGTCTATTTGCGGTACTTTAAATTTTTTCACGATGTGACAATCACCGATGAAATATGAATATATGATTGCATTCGGTAATCGGCTACCACGAGCATTTTTCCTTTGTTCAATTAATTCCTTGCCGGCCCGTGCAAATCAATTATTATCGCGTTTCACGGGAATGATGTGTCGAGACGATTTACTTGAAATTGCAGAAAAAATTGAACGTACTCTAAACTTCTAAGCAAGTTTCTTACTTCACTATCCTTGAAATAGTAAGATTATATTTCACTTATTTCAGTAGCTTACTAAATTATTTAAATAATTCTCCGCCGTTTTCCTTAAGCAAGGCGCCATAAGAATTGTTCACACGTCGACAATATAAATTCATCTCAGAACATAGAACTCTAAATAAGAATGAATACTAAAACACTTTATACATATATTGTTTCTACTATATCTAAAATCTTCATTCTAATAAGCAATAATTTCTATTTAGGTATTCATTTCCTCCCATCACACGCCGCCATGTTGTCTAAGCAGGACGCCGAAAGGATCTGTGAAACGTGGTCACAGAATCCGGTGAATTACGAAAAGAACGACGGTAATAAAGATTAGGAAACCTAGTTAAATTAGCAAATATCTACCAGAAATTGCGTTTAAACGAAAAAAGGGGTTGCGACCTGAGTAAAATAGCACAGCTCGCTGGTAAGCGCGTATGCACCCGCGTGTATGCGAGAGCAAGAATCGGACATCGACACAGGATGGTGGGGGTAGGCATGTAGACGATAAAACTACATGTAGCTCTCTCCACCGCTCAGTGCACGTTCAGAGAGCAAGAAGCGACGTTCGTATCGTTTCGAATCGGTCCGCGAGATAGCGAAAAACCCTCGACCGATTAGATAGATTCGTTGATAACGATCCACCACCGCCACCGAGCAAATAGAACACAGTGACACCCTTCGCAGGGTAGTTGACACACAGTGTTGCGCGCGCAGGCGCGTTCGATTCGAAGTTATCGTTTCCAACGAAACGAGCCCTCGTCCACGAGAAACACCTTCGAAATATATGTACCTCTCAATCATCAAGTGAATCAGTTTTATAACTAATCGCAGTGCGAGAAAAGAGATCCCCGAGAATCGATCTCTGGGAACTGTGTGATCGACATTATTCGCTCGACTGTTTACTTTCATTCAAAGATCCGGTGTCGCGATTGACAGTGTGCAACAGCCAAGTTGTTGGAAACTGGTGAATCGAGCGTTCGTATAATTGAAGAGAGAGAAAAAGGGATATACAGTTGTACCTTGGGAGGAGAGATAGTAATTGGAAACTGTTCGGAGATCCTGATCGAGTAACTGTCCCGTGTGCCACGCCTATGGAGACGCGATGAGCTCGTGGATCGCCGATTGAGGTTAGAGCGATCACTCGTCGAGACGATCGTCCGGATTTAAAGTGCGTCCGTTGGTGCGTGGCGTGCGACGATTTTATTTGTACACACTGTACGTACGTACGTGCGTGCGTGTTCACCGGAGGAGTGCCAGCCCGAGCAGAGGAATAATGTCAAGCAGTGTTTGCCACGCGCCCCTGCCAGCACGAATGGAAGCGTTCACCACGCGGCTCTGTCTCCGTGCTGCCGACCAATATGAGCGGCTTCTGCAAGCTCACTTCAATAAGGTACATATTGCGAATTGTCCGCTGTTTCTCTTTATTGTTATTCGTTCTTTACCAAACCTCGAGAAATTCGTTGTCCCGTCGCGTTAGTCTGCGACGCGAACGTCGCGAACTTCGTTTCGCTGGAATCGAAATGCGAGAAACATCGACGATGCACGGACCGAGACCATATACAATACAGGGTGTCCCGAAAATAGTGGTAGAACCGGTCGGGTGGTAATTCTACATACAGGTTAACCCTTAGCACTCGAGTGGCGCCTTTGATGCATCACTAAAAATTGCTGTACTATTATTTCAAACTAGCTGTCCCGACAGACGTTGTCCTGTCGAAATTTCAATAAATTTGTTTGTGATCGTTTTGTGAATTTAGTGAACAGCTATTGGAGGAAATGTTTGAACAAAGTAAAAATGAGAAAGAACGTAGTTCTGAGTGATCGTTGTATCTATTAACGATTGTGGCCATGGATATTCAATTTGAAATGATGATTTCTGCAGTTCGCCTGAATTTTCCGACTTTGTAATTGTCGCGAATGATTTTTTTTTCTGAAAACTTTTCCAGGACCATGACGAACAAAACAAAAAGGAATTACACATATTCATCGTTCGAATCGTGAGTTATAGTCTTGAGTTCATTGAAAAATCCCATAGAAAAAAGCACTTTCATTCTTTCCCGAATTTTCCATGTTTCTGGGCAACTTTTCTAATTTTTTTTACGCTAAAAACCTGATTCGGACTACAACGAACATTACAAAAAAATTAGCCGAATCGGTCCAGCCGTTCTCACGTGATGTCGTGACCAACGAACAGCATTTGATTTTTATTATATAGATATTGTTTACATTATCAGATATGTCGGTATCTCTAATCAATTACTAACCATTTGTTGAAATAAATCTCGTATGAGATTTTCTATAATAAAAAAAAAAAAAATTACTAACCATTTGAGTATTGTATGAGATATTATATCAATTGAAAGGAAAGAATGTTTTATTTTCGAGTTAAAATAGCTCCAAATGCAAAGGGTTAAAATAAGTCGAGAAAAAAGAATAGTATTTTTTCATTTAATGTTTAGCTTTTGAAAACAATGTGTTCGAATATCCGTCAGGTACCTCTGGATTATGTACCTGTAAGTTTCGATTTATGGAATTTCTTTTTCTACTCGTGTTTTTGTTATTAAACATCGACAACATAGTAATTTGTCTCCGGTTATTGTTGCGATCTTGTTACCGTGATATTAATTACTACTTTACTTTATTCTAGAAACAAAAGTTTCATACTACGAAACTTACAGGTAATACAAAGTTATTTTTTTTCAAAAACTAAGCATTAAATGAAAGAATGTTATTCTTTTTCTTCGACTTATTTTTACATGTAAAATTGACACCCTTATACAGGGTGAACCACGAATCGTTACCAGTAGAGATTATTCTGTTATTAACAGTCCGATCGAAAATGTTTTTATCAGCTATTAACGATCAGTTACCCCATTCATTTTTCTGAACCTGTTCCCATTTTTTCTTCCGTTTTTCTTGTTTGTTCGTTTAGACAAGGTTAAACCAGTATAACCAGAGAGATGGATAAAGTTGTTTATGTTTTTTGCAGGAGCTAAAGAAAATATATTCTAATGATATTCTTGTTTCATCTCGGTTCTCACTGCATGCCAATCACGACAACTATGTATGCGTCTTCTATCTTAATGATTTTAGTAGAGTGAACATAATACAGTAGGACCTCGATTAACCGGCTTGATCACGAGACGAACAGCCTGGATAAATGAAGGCCACATAATTAAAATGTACATTATATTTAAAATCGATTTTTTTATTTAAGAAAACTTATTTCCCTTCATGATTCTTATCATATTTAAACGGATAGTTGTTTATAATCGGGATCCGGTTAATCGAGGTCCTCCTGTAGTATCTTCATCATTTTTGTTAGAAATGCATTCTGATTCTGTGAAATTTACATAACTTCTGTTGCCAATTGAAATTTAATCGTAGATTGAAGAAATAACCCCTGGAGTTTAGATACTCTTCGGTGGCAGATAGTCTCGATTTAAATTAGACCTTGCGAACTGGTCTCGTATTTTTAATGAGCCGCTCTTTCGCATGGTTCCTAGCAAAAATCCTGTTGCCAATTGTACGTGTACACGGTCGGCTCTTTGTGTGCTCGTAGATTGCCAATAAACATTGGCGTAAACCACAGGGGCCATCTGGTACAGATTCGATGATGAAACGATGTGGACCAGACCTTTCGAAATTCGAACAGTCGTCGTGGCCTTCGACGCGACGGAGGCAGATAAATGAATTAATTCAAGGATCGCTTTACATTCACGAACAGGAAACGTGGTTCTGAACTATTTTCAATTAAACCGTTCCGTCGACGTAATACTCGTATCCTAAATTTACTCTTTCACTATTAAATATAAAACAACCTTTTAAACGATGGTTTTTAAAAATATCGAATATCATCTCTGTCATTAAAAAGATCTGATCAGTTCTGAGAGATTTGTGTTCTCGAACGTGTGTCTGGTCATTGATCACTGTTTCTACTTGCATCGCTGGCGAGGATGCGATTCAGTTAACTTCGTCCAATACATTTCGATTTCGTTTATAGTTATAAAATAAAATGCCTGATGCATTGAGGAGTACATCAACATCGTTGCAGCAATGTCAAACATTAAAAATAATAATTAATTTTTCTCGATCGACATATTAGATAATATGAATTTTTTTTTTCCTTTTTCCTCTACTATTTGGATAGCATACGTATGACAATTCTTACAAATTTGCTACAAGTAGGGCTAATACAAAAAGTAATAATGATCGAACCTGTGCGCCGCGAAAAAAAACATTAAAAATAATATCTGTTATAATTTCAGACGCAGTATTTCTTCTTTCTTGAAAATGATCCACATAAGGATCGAAACGTTGAAAGTTTAAATTAATTTGAAAAAATTGCTTTATCGTGTTTAATTGATCGAACCGTTGTGCCGAAATCATTAATACCTACTTTATCTGTATTAAAAATAATGTTTGAAAATTGGAGTTACGCTGGGATTAGAGTTCTCACGAGTTTCTTTCTGGTTTAAGGATCGTTATTTGATCGCGTTCGTCATTCGAGGATTGATCGTATCACGTGAAAAACGTGATTTCCGCGAATCGTTTTGATCGATCAGCATATGCTCCAGCGAGAAGGAAAACATTCGACGCAGCTTATATTCGCAACCGGAAGCAATTTATGCCCGCGGACGCGCAAATAACGTACGAAATTGAATTGTCTGTGGCGTGGTTCGATTTCAAATGGGCTCGATTAGCCACCCGTCCAGTTTGCTCCAATCATTTTGATTATTATAATCGCGGCGTTTGCATTCTATCTGAGCACGAACGAATCACTGCTTCAATAGTACTATTGAAGCGATTCTATAAATAAATTGAACGGGAAACCATAATAACCAGCTGTCCGATGGAGCGAATTGCAGTTCGACGATTTATATTCGATAGTTTGGAGATTTAACCATTCAGAACGGATTGCCGATAACAAAAGGTGCATTGTCCAGTTCGCAGAAACAAAAAACGATTCTGAATTCACTGTCCTTTTTATTGCGATTCAAACTACCCCGTGTCATCATATTTCAATATTTTATTCAATATTATATTTAAACGAGAGCTCAAATGGAATCCGATACAACTGGGAAACAGTTTAGTAATGCTTTATACGATTTTGAAAAACGATTGTTTCTCCTAAGAATTGTATGTATGAAAAATATCTTTGAAAATATGTACAGAGTAAAAATATTCCTGAAGGCCAGCGAAAGGGACTTGATCGGCTAATTAATTGATCAGTGGAACAATTTTAGATAGACATTAGTTGAGTTGAAGAATTCTGTTCGGATAATTATTTTTCTACGAGTGAATGATCAACGCTATAAAAAGATCGCGGAGAAGTTGTTTCGCGAAGAAAATTGCGGATGCTGTTTATAGCAATCCTATTTAATGAAGCGAAGAATCCGGAAGACTGTAGGCTCTCCAGGAGACTCCATATAACTCGCAGAATATTTCGAAGAATGTGGTAATCCAGAGGCTGCGCGGTTATATTGCAATTACTACATTCTCCTTGATTGACGTCGTCGGTTACGTAGTAAGAGCACGTATACCTTGATTTCTACGGTGCGTTAATGTTGTTCGATTAGAATGAAAAGAAGGAGACAATCCGGAAGATGAATTGCCAGTAAAACGACACTGATCTGTGCATTTTCGTCGTGCACGGAATTAATTGCACCGGCAAAACTGCACGATAAATCAAAAATCGCAAACATAACAATTCCTAAAATTCTACAATAACAATAGAAACTATTAAATTATATTGAACCTTATCTAATTTGATTCCAATCTCCTCCAACAGTCTACAAAAACGCGAATTTTCAACTAAAATCTAATTATACTTGAAATCGGGTCAGCAATGTAATATTATCGGGATCTGAGTGAAAAAGCGTTATCGTTTCATTGATTGCAGCAATGTCAGACTGGAATTCACGCAGCTGACAATGGCTAGACTGTTGAAAAATAGGAAAACAATAAACGGGATCAAGGGAATGATTTGAACTTGTGGAGAAAGAATTTCAATTTATTGTAATTTATACTTCGAGCGAATGTAAACGCCAGTTGTTCAGCTACAAGCATTCTAAATAAATTAACAATATACGGTTTTGCGTGGCGCAATCAAACATTTTCAGTGAACTATACTTGGTCAGATGTTAATGGATGCGGGAATGGAATTGCATGAATTGAAAAAATTACGATTTCTAGACTAGGTGCGTAACACGTACCTGGCCACTCGACCTCCCGTTGCACCGGACCACGCGAAGCGTATCTTTCACGTCATAGGAATTATTTTATACCATATTTACGTACACGCTTATGGGCACGTTTAGTGTCAACCAGCCTGCACCGGGAAAGTAAATACCCGGTCGCGAACAAAATCCGCGAATTAAGGTCTTTCGCGTGGTGAATAATCCGTGAGAATTAAGCTCCCCAAGGGTCCACGAGAATCACGCACCCATTCTCCTTCTGCAAACATAGTCGCAAACAGTACTATTCAGCAATAGATTTTTTTTATTGAAACTCTTTAAACCCTTAAATGGGTCCATTCCACTTTACAATTCAGTATTACAATGTTGCAATTTGATGTTACAATGATACAGGTAAGATTTAAATAGATAGTTTACAATCTTTCAAATAATGATGTTCAGCAGTAGATTTTTTTTATTGAAATTCTTTAAACCCTTAAATGGGTCCATTTCACTTTAGAATTCAGTATTACAATGTTGCAATTTGATGTTACAATGATACAGGTAAGATTTAAATAGGTAATTTACAATCTTTGAAATAATGATGTTCAGCAATAGATTTTTTTATTGAAACTCTTTAAACCCTTAAATGGATCCATTTCACTTTACAAATTTGTATTACAATGTTGCAATTTGGTGTTACAATGATACAGGTAAGATTTAAATAGATAGTTTACAATCTTTGAAATAATGATGTTTAGCAATAGATTTTTTTTTATTGAAACTCTTTAAACCCTTAAATTGGTCCATTCCACTTTAGAATTCAATATTACAATGTTGCAATTTGATGTTACAATGATACAGGTAATATTTAAATAAATAGTTTACAATCTTTGAAATAATGATGTTCAACAATAGATTGTTTTTATTGAAACTCTTAAAACCCTTAAATAGGTCCATTCCACTTTACAATTTAGTATTACAATGTTGCAATTTGATGTTACAATGGTACAGGTAAGATTTAAATAGATAATTTACAATCTTTCAAATAATGATGTTCAGCAGTAGATTTTTTTTATTGAAACTCTTTAAACCCTTAAATGGGTCCATTTCACTTTAGAATTCAGTATTACAATGTTGCAATTTGATGTTACAATGATACAGGTAAGATTTAAATAGATAGTTTACAATCTTTGAAATAATGATGTTCAGCAGTAGATTTTTTTTATTGCAACTCTTTAAACCCTTAAATGGGTCCATTCCACTTTAGAATTCAGTATTACAATGTTGCAATTTGGTGTTACAATGATACAGGTAAGATTTAAATAGATAGTTTACAATCTTTGAAATAATGATGTTCAGCAATAGATTTTTTTTTTGAAACTCTTTAAACCCTTAAATGGATCCATTTCACTTTACAAATTTGTATTACAATGTTGCAATTTGATGTTACAATGATACAGGTAAGATTTAAACAGATAGTTTACAATCTTTGAAATAATGATGTTCAGCAATAGATTATCCAAAACCTTATGTATTTAACATATTTGCACAAATTCCCATTTTAAGACTAAATAAATATGTTAATGAGCAAAGAATGAACATTCAGAGAAATTATTGAAAAGCTGATTACACAAGGGTTAAATGGTCGTTTCATCTGATTTTATACAAATTTTGGCAGCGAAAAATTCGGCGAAATAGTTGAACACAGGGTCCAATGATCCCCAGGCAACGGTAGACTCTTCAAGAACTGGTCTCACACAGGTCATTCTACCAGCAGGAAGACAGAATAGTAATAAGATGAAAGTACCTTCCTGGAAATTCGAATGATCCATCGGGAACGTCGCCGTTACAGTCGTGGGAATTTCTAAAAATCGATCCTCGATTTGAAAAATTAATTGATTCGTGCCAATGTTACAATGTACATTTTTTCATCTGCCGAAGCAAAAAGTCGGATCGATCAACGACGGAATCCCGACGATACTTCGCGCGGAGAGAGTCTCTCGGAATTCACGTGATTGTTCCACGTATCGGCATATGCCTCTCGGTCGTCAATTAGATACATAGAATCCGCGTAGAGCGAGTATTTTTAGCACGGCCTTCGTTTCACCGTTTGTTGATTTCGCTGTTTATAAACACGGACGACATCCGTGATTCCCTGTGCGTGAAATAGCACCGAGACTTTTTATCCGATCTCGAAGTGTTACAAGATCATTGCTGAATCGACGAAAATCGTTCTTCGAACGACATTCGGAAGTCTGAAGACGTTTTCCGATTCTAGCTTCTGCATAAAATAACAATCGCCCAAAAAATGCATACGTGTACTGGCGAACTCTTGTGTTACTCAACCATAATGTTTGTAACGTAAGAACAAAGTCCAAATTTATTTTTAACAAGCTAAATCTACGCAAGAGAAAGTTAATTTCACTTGAGAAAATATACAAATACTTTGTACTTCGACCCACGCCGATCGTTGCATCATTGGTAACGATTGCATGTAAACACGGTAGAAAAATTTTGTTTTGACAAAAGTACAAATTTCACGGAATAAAAAAGTTCTCGAATAAAAAAGAGGTAAGATAAGCAATATCTTTTATCTTAATAGATTCGCAAGAAATTAATATTGCATGCACGTTAAAGTGCAAGTTATTCAGAACCTGACGAAAATGAAGCGAAACATTATTGATAAAAACCAAATTTACAACATTTCTCGGAAGTCTGATCGACTGTTTACGTCCACGTCGAAGCATCCGAATTTATCGTTAATTAGATACGCGGTAAATAAATAATCTGTGTGTATTTACATTTATATATATATGTGTGTAAACAAACGTAAAAGCGATGCATTCTCGCAGATTATCTACACAACCCGATAACACGATCATCAATGAAATTCTTTCCGCGGAAAGATTAACAAATTCATTCGGATCGATTAATTTATTTACGAGTTTACATTAACAACAGTTATAATTATGTAACTTCTTATCTGATATTACGCGGACTATGAATAACGTGTTTACAGTTATTATTTCCGTTCATTAAACGTATTTATATACTCTGTTGCGTAAAATTATGTTTTACTTATTTTACATTATTTTTTATAACTGTTTTGAATTTGTAATCAGACAAGTAAGAATGTACTGTTGAATTACATGATTTGTTTAAAAAAAGAAGACGTATTCGTGCTGCTAATTTCACGGATAATTACGAGTTAACATCGCGGACATTATTACGTTAGTTACGCTAATTATTGATTAGGGAACACGTTCCTACGTTAAAAACATAGCGATTCGTTTTAATAAATCGTTTTTTCCTATCCGTACTCTGTCAGATAGTGATTAATCTCGCTTACGTGGATTCATTTTTTCAAATAATTAATTGTTTACTGAAAGCCGGAACACCGAATGCGACAATAGCTTCATTAGTATACACACGCTTGCTCGATTGCGTAACTGTGGACATATTAATCGCGAATATATAATCCCGATGTATCGATAGATTTTAGTCTTTTTTTTTCTCCGTCGGTGCGTAACATTGTTGTAACTAATTAATGGACCGCTGTATTCATACGTTTACAGCGAGCGTGATAATTAAATATTGCTGTCGAAACGTGATCTATTGAAAGATAAATCCAGCTTTTTTACTGTCTTGATAGTTGCACACGTAACAAGAGGAAAGAAATACATTCTGATTTTGTTAGATTAATGCAGTTGAAAGTTTCATACACACCGCTGTCTGCAATAGAAAAAAAAGTGGAATACTTAATCGGTTAAATAGTAAAGTTCAAAGATAAACGTCACGATTGTTGACGTGACTTAATGAACAAAGAAAGAGAGAGAGAGAGAGAGAGAGAGAGAGAGAGAGAGAGAGAGAGAGAGAGAGAGAGAGCGATAGGGTAAAAAAGTAAACACGCGATCGAATCGCTTTACATCGACGATGATATGAATTAAAGTCAAGCTTGATTTATAAATTATGTTTTTCCTGTGGGGTCACGTTTACGGGGGATCGTCCGTCGACGTTTCAGAGACCTCGTTTGTTTAAAGTGACAACGAGTACACGTACGTGAATCATGCCATTGACGTCGCGCCGTTCTACCGTATTTATTAATATCCGCGTTGCTCCGTTTCAGAAAAAGTTCCCTCCCCCTTTTTTTCTCGTCTATTATCCTCACTATTTCTCCTTGTACCTGTTAATTTCACCCTAGACGATTAAAACGTAAATATAATACAACTATTTCTGCCGCTAATAATTATTTTACCTGGTGTAACATTAGAATTCTGAAAGAAACGTTTCAGCTCTGTTAACACATTACTGACCGGTGATTATTGCATATTTTTGAAAAATGTATGGTACATGGCTAAATTTTCATTTAGCATTAAGTATGAACTAAGTCACCCTCAATAACGTCGTCTAATAGTTTCATTTAATATTGCAATGTCAAAGAAAATTTCTATGCTTTTTTTAGTACAGCAGAATTATTGAAAATCCTATTAACCCTTTGCACTCGGAACTATTAACTCGAAAATATTAAACGTTTCGTCTGACCTACAATATTTCCATTCTTTATGATTTTTAAAATTTGATAAATATGAAATTGATATAATACCTCATACAATACTTAAATGTGTAGTAATTGGTTAAATACCGACATATCTGATAGTGTAAACAATTATTTAAATAATAGTACAGCAATATTTAGTGGCGCCTCAGAACCGTCACTCGAGTGCTAAGGGTTAATAGGCTTCCGATCGGTAAAGTGTTAAGAATAGTAGTGCCAATTTTACATTGCTTTATAAAAATAACAGAATTAATAGTAATGAGACATTTTGACGAGTGGAGAGTGGTGTCATCGTGAATTCTAAATAATCGGAAAGAAATTTTACCGGTTAAACAATTTGTCGCACGATTTCCCAGCTCGGTTTATTAATGTTTCATGAACCGTTGCACGGAGGGGAGGGGGCAGCGAGGCGATCGGCAATTTCGGCCCTGAACGCGCCAATAACACGCGTCGCGCAAAATCAAATGTCGATTTAACGATGCGGGACATCCGCGAATTTCCATCGTCGGTCTGCATACAAATTCGTCGCGGAACCTTGTCCGATCGTCGATTTTATTCATTTCGCATGGGGACTGGATGTGTGGCGCTAAAAAAGGAACGCCTCGTATCAGTCGGATCGGAAACCGACACACCTTTTAAATAGATAAAATCGTTGGGCGAGATAGCCGGTGGTCGTTTGATATTCGACGTGGCACAGTGGTCTAAAAAGCGGTATTTCTTTAGTTAGTCCACTCCATACTGATTTTCAAGGTGCGACCGATTCAATCCACGATCAATTGGTGGTTGGTATGTAACATGATATTTGGTCCCCTCAGGGTTTCAAATTCATTTACCAATCCCTCTTCCTCTTTCCACTCTCACGATCGCCTTTTTCAGCAGTACCTATTGTTTATGGTGGGTTCCGAACCACCTTTTGCCAACAACACGTGAAAAATACCCCGGGCGGGTCACTTTCCGGTTTTTTACCAGACGGTCACCCATCCTAGTGCCGTTCACGTTCCACATTGTTTAACTTCGATGATCTAACGAGAACCGGTGCTTTCAATGGGACTACGGTTGTTGAAGTTTTTCGCAATTAGTGAAAAGATCGTTTTGCGATGTTGAAAATTATTTTTGATCGAAGAGATCGAAGTAGATCGCAACATGAATAAGCCTGGCTGCGTCATGTTCTAATTATACAAACTCAATTGTACTCGATACATTGTGTCTTCGTGTGTGAGTAACTTTTACCGCGAAAAGTGAGTAAAGACACGATAATAATCGCAATTCACAATACGATCGCGAAGAAAATTAAAGAATCCGTTACGCGACAAGGAGAAACAGTGGAACAAGTAATGAATTTCATTTCCCAAGCAAAAGATTGACAATGAATCAAAGGATTCGTGGGAAGCGTGCGCTCCGGGTCGCGATTTATGTGTCTGGCCCTTGTTTGCTGATTCTACTTGGCCGAGCTGCTTCGGCGCTACTGAACGGTTAATTCTGTATCAGTTTTATTTATCCGAACTGTGCGCGCGAAAACATCTGTGCTCGCACCGACTAGCATTATTTTCCAACCGGTGTTTATAAACAATCTCTCGAAATAATTCAAGATAGAACCAGAAGACGCGGCGGCGCTCTCGCTCGATCGTTTAAAGTCTGATGCACGGGAATGCATTATTTGCTATTCCGAACATTTTTTATCTTGTTTCGAGCTCGTTTACCAGTCTATTCCGAGAAACGAGTTTCTCACTGTTTTCGAAAACAGAACCAAAACTCGAAAGTAAACGCGTCGGGAGAACGACTACTCCGGGAGATTTTAGTGTTTTCGAATACGCACGTACAAAGAGAACGAACGGCGGCGGTGTTTTTTCTTTGCGAAAGCTTGAATTTTTAACTTTCTCTCTCTTTCTCTGTGTGTGACGTTCTCTTTCTCTTGCCCGAGCGGTTCTGACTTTCACAGGGCAGACGAGCGCGAGCGGTCGCATTTTTATCAAATCGTTCGCGCATTGACGCACGCGGTCCGAGGTCATTGCCGTTCCGATGGAATTCAGTCCGGTTCAAATTGCTCCCGTTCGGTGTTTATCGGGCACGAAACCGCGCGAAACGCGTCGCGAGATTCCGCCGGCTACATCGCGGATTTTCCACGGAATTCGGCCCCGTTTCCGGACAGTTTCCATCCTGAAAATTGTCGAGACGAGAGCCGACGAACGCGGTAATTAACGAGTCTCATTGTGCTTTCATGAATGAAGATTATTGACAATGATCGAGTTGCTTCGCGGGTCGACAGTGAACCGTGCAAATCACTCTATTACGTGACAGTATTTTTTACCGTCTGCGAACCAACCTGCTTGAAAATTCGGTCGGCCTGATTAGAATAATCGCGTCGAAGGAAATCGGCTTCGGCTCGCAAACTGATAAAAATGTTTCATAAATCGTCTAGAATATTAGTGTACGTGTAAATTGTTTTTTATCGTCGATGGTAAATATTCATGAATGGATCGAATCTCGAGTGTATTTTAACAGTTTGTAAAGTTATTATAATCCGTCTAGTTGCATACGATCAGGAGATTGTAAATATTTATGACGATCGATCATCAAGTGTCGGTGAATCTTCTGTACGAATTAACAAAGTTCAGGTTTTACTACGAAGTGCTCGAGATTGCATTGCGGTTTTTGCGGTAACGAATCTGTCGAGGAATTTTCTGTGAACGTAGAAAACGGTTTTGGAGATTGTTGAATAAGAATTTCGAAATGGGTCGTTTCAAATAATCTCTTGTCGAACTGGATTCAGCGAGACCGCGTTATCTCGCGGCTCTCCCGTTGTTAAACGTTAAAACTGGAACGGTGCTCGATTGAAACTTATCTGCAACAATGCAATCTGAATACACCGGTGACGTCAATGCTCCGTAAAACTCGGCTCTACTTACCAAGCGAGCGAGTTACTTACGAGCCTCTTTTCCCTCGCGCGTCCGCCGCGATACACAGCCGAAGGCTAAGGCGAAGGTGTGCGACTTTACAATTCCGTCTTGTTTCCCAGGCGAAATAACACTTTAAAAAATTCTACTTTTATGTCTGGCGGAAAAACGCAACTGATCGCCTGACCAAACCAAAGTGAACGTCCTTCTTTAAAAATCATCGATTCTATTCTATTAATAAATTATTCCCATCGAATTCTTAAAATATTAATACAAATATTTTTTCGAATAATTTCTATAATTATCTTGAGATTTAACAAAAGAAACCCAGTTAGTAATAAATTTTCGAGAATCGTCAAATCGACGTATTTTATCCCTGCTACCCCTGTTAGCTACCACAATCGACCTACCACAAGAGAAAAAGTTGGGCGTCTCATCAAAATGAAGCTACTCACGGAATATTAGCTTATCTTATATATATTTATAATTATTAGCACTCGAATGGTGACTCCGAGACGCCACTAAAGATTGTTGCATCATTACGCAAAATATTGTTTTAACACTAGAACTACCGGACCAGTCAAAATGACTAATGCGAATTTTTTTTCGATTAGAAATATTAAAAGTATAAATATGTTTTTTTGAGAAATTTTTTTAGTAAACTTCTCTATTGAAGTACATATTTAAATATCCCCTGTACGAAATCTAAATAAATGCCATATTGTCATTATTAGAAGGGAATGTATGCCAACTGCGTTTAGTGGTCGGTATTTCTAGTGTTAAAATCATCGATTCTATTCTATTAATAAATTATTCCTACCGAATTCTTAAAATTTTACTTTTCTGTCCGATTGTTAACCCTTAGCACTCGAATGGTAACTCCGAGACGCCACTAAAGATTGTTGTACCATTACGCAAAATATTGTTTTAACACCAGAACTACCGGACCAGTCAAAATGACTGATGCGAATTTTTTTTCGATTAGAAATATTAAAAGTATAAATATGTTTTTTCGAGAAATTTTTTTAGTAAACTTCTCTAATGAAGTACATATTTAAATATCTCCTGTACGAAATCTAAATAAATGCCATATTGTCATTATTAGAAGGGAATGTATGCCAACTGCGTTTAGTGCTCGGTAGTTCTAGTGTTAAAATCATCGATTTTACTTTTCTGTCCGATTGTTAACCCTTAGCACTCGAATGGTGACTCCGAGACGCCACTAAAGATTGTTGTACCATTACGCAAAATATTGTTTTAACACTAGAACTACCGGACCAGTCAAAATGACTAATGCGAATTTTTTTTCGATTAGAAATATTAAAAGTATAAATATGTTTTTTTGAGAAATTTTTTTAGTAAACTTCTCTAATGAAGTACATATTTAAATATCTCCTGTACGAAATCTAAATAAATGCCATATTGTCATTATTAGAAGGGAATGTATGCCAACTGCGTTTAGTGGTCGGTATTTCTAGTGTTAAAATCATCGATTCCATTCTATTAATAAATTATTCCAATCGAATTCTTAAAATTTTACTTTTCTGTCCGATTGTTAACCTTTAGCACTCGAATACTGACTCTGAGACGCCACTAAAGATTGTTGTACCATTACGCAAAATATTATTTTAACATTTAGGTATCGTACGAGGTATTATACCAATTTCATAAAATTTCAAAAATCGGGAATGGAAATTTCATTTCCGGGTTAAAATAGCTCCATGCGCAAAGGTTTAAATCTCTGAACATGATGTGTAAATTCAAATTTGTAATTTTGGTATTCAATTTTGTGTTTGGATTGGACAGCTAATTCTACGCATTTATGATAAAAATTAAAGGAATTACGTAAGACACTGCAGTTAAACGATGTTAGGACTGCAAACTCGTATCGAGCATGTGCTAAAGATTTATTTACCGGTTCAATTGCAGCGAATACTTTTAGTCAAACACGTTCGGGAATGGATAGCTCGTCCTCGTTTGTCTACAGCGTTCGTTTGCTTGGTCGATAATCGATGCACCGTGAATTGTGTTGCACTGATTGTGCATCAACAGTCGCATCGAAGACAACAAGTTATAGATTCCTCGCATATTTCGCTCGTGGCGTGTTACGATTACCTGTTTGCGATCGAGATCGTCGATCGAATGCAAATCTGTACGTGTCACTTCGCACGCGTGCCTTTTTCTATCAATCGATCGTGCGGCGTCTGTTTTCATATTTTATGCTGTGAACGATATTAATTATAAACTCGATGAATTGTGGGAGTTCTTTGAAACAAATTATATCGTAATTTTCTTTTTTATGTGAACGTGCCAACAACTCGAGTATCAATTTGCCAAGTTAAAATACCGGATTCTGTTACGAACTGTTACGTGATTTCCTGTCCCACTATCTAACAATTACCGGTCGCGCGACAATGATATTTGCAAGGACCAAGCTCCCCGCACCTCGCTCCCCGTAACAAGGCAACAATCGAACACGTTATTGTGTTTGCCATTATCAAACAGACGCGTATCACAGGTAAGCAAGGTCGTCGTTACACACCGAGAATCCACTGGCAGTTGGTACAGAGACAAGCCTCTCGACAATATATGGAAATCAACTGTTACTCGAATGATTATTCAATTACGAGGAATATCTCTTTTATCCGATTACGGCGCATCCGTTGGCATTTGTTAGTGTTCGGGAAAAAAAGTCAGTGGCTTCTACAAATTCATCGGAATGACTTCAGCTGCTCGGTGACGAGCATTGACATTTTACCATTGTCCAGTTCGACACAGAGCATCGTAACTATTTACGATGTCAAGCATGGTTCGTATCAAGTTACTAAATATTCAATCAAACAATCTTTTTATAATCTAGCTCTTCGCACTCGGAGCTATTTTAACTGGAAAATTAAACATTTCTTCAGACATAGAATATTTCCATTCCCTATGACTTTTTAAACTTTATGGATATGAAATTGGTGTTATAATACCTAAATGTTTAGTAATTTATTAGATACTGATATATACATATAACCCCTTGTCCTATGA
This sequence comes from Lasioglossum morio, assembly GCA_916610235.2. Lineage (NCBI taxonomy): Eukaryota > Metazoa > Arthropoda > Insecta > Hymenoptera > Halictidae > Lasioglossum > Lasioglossum morio. Next base: position 5,756,862 of record OU744323.1, read on the forward strand.
TTTTAGTGAATTAGAACTTTCTTTGTAGTTCGTAATTTTCTGAGAAAGGAGAATATTTATATTTATTGTATGCCTACATGTTCTCCAGTAGCTATCCTTTAACAAAATCAAAATAGAATTTAATCTCGGTTTAAAGGAAATTAATATTTATTAGACTCTGTTCAAAATGACACGATATTGTAGAGCAAGGGGTTAATAATATAAACAATATTTTGAATAGCGGTACAGCAATTTTTAGTGGCGTCTCTCAGAGTCATGGTTCGAGTGGTAAAGGCTAGATTTGTTGTAAAATAAAGTCCGTACCGTTTGTCTAGGTAAAATCGTGACCGAACAATGTTCCAGATCGTTCGATCAACAATGTCGGCTCCTCGCGATTCGCCATTGTATTTACCACGATCAAATACGCCGGATAACACAGTATATATACATACAAAAACCTGTCCCGCACGTAACACGATCGTGGAACACAGTGACGATGAAAAGCCGATCGAAATCGTCGATCGAGAAATCGCGAATCATTCCGCGATGTCCTCACGTCCGGACCTTGCCGGCTAGATTAAAATGAATGGCGTACCACGAGAATCGAAATCCACGGTTCACCAGCCGGATCGGTGATCGGCATCGAGGCACGCGTACCGCGATAATAACGTGCCGTTAATAATAAATACGAGCCTTCGTTCCCCGAGGAAATGCAATAAACCGGTCGTAGATGTCGAACCACTGTCTTATTCTTTATATCGCTCAGCTTTTACCTGTTTTCTAGGCAGTTCTGTTTAACCGTTTAAAAAGTGGTAAATAGCGTAGAAAAGTTTTTGGTAAATATTTAAAACAGGTCCACGTCCTCCGATTTTGATGAAATTTAAATATGTTATGCAGCAACACATTTTGAACAACTTTTTCCTTTTCCAATATAGGGGGGACGCTTTTAGTTTTCGAGATATTTCAATTTTTGTCTGTATTGAATTTTTCGTATTTCTACCCGCTCCACGGCAACGTAAGCCTGTCCCGGTGTGGCGTTTGTTTACGTTTTGCCGCTGTAGAGATAATAAACAAAGATGGGGGGCGGAAGGAGCCGCCTTGACACCACACACACCCAACCACTCAGTGTTTAATACACACTCAGTGTTTCTAAATTATACTCTAGATTTTTACGTATTTTGACGTGCTGATTACGAATATGATAGTGAAAATTGGATTAGGTTAGGTTCTGTTAGGTTATTATTTATTATTGCTAATAAAATTGGATTAGGTTAGGTTATTATTTATTATTGCTAATAACCTAACCTAATGGAATTTTCACTATTATATTCCTAATCAGCACATCAAAATACGTAAAAATCTAGAGTATAATTTAGAAACACTGGGTGTGTATTAAGCACTGAGTGGGGGTGGGCCCTGGTTTCTCCCTCATCTCTACAGCGTCAAAACGTAAACAAACGCCGCACCGGACAGGCTTCCGTTGCCGTGGAGCATGTAGAAATACGAAAAATTCAATACAGGCAAAAATTGAAATATCTCGAAAACTAAAAGCGTCCCCCCTATATTGGAAAAGGAAAAAGTTGTTCAAAATGTCAAAATCAACAACATATTTAAATTTCATCAAAATCGGAAGACGTGGACCTGTTGTAAATATTTACCAAGTTTTTATATCTAAATATTAAAAAAGAATTTAGAATTAAAATAATTTATACATCAAAGAATGTGTTCCGAAGAAATGTTCAAAAGAAGATCTTGCAACACGAAAATGTTGCTGGGAAAGTTTCTACTGCTACCAAGAAAAATGGACCTTCACTGTTAACTTTGAAAAACAACGTGATTCCGTAAACGTTTGGAAACGTCCAGAGGAACTTGACAACTTGCACCGCAGGCTCACAAAAAAATATGCAAGCAGTGGCGGCTCGAGTCAAGTGGAGGCCCCAAGCGGTAAAGAACTTTGGGGACCTCAAGCTCAAGTTAGAAATAGAAGTTGCAAGAACTCTCATAACCTTATTAACAAAACAGAAAAGTAATGAAAAATTAAATACCGTTACAAAGTAAATATATTTATTTGCAATTCGGTGCTTTATTGTGTCCCGGGGCCCCGCGCCACTGTGTATGCAAGTCCGCGTTATCTTTGGTTATTTTTCATTTCGAGATGCGAACGGAATTCAGCGGAATCCACCGGTTCGAAACAGTCACGTACCGATGCATCGCCATTCGAGACATGTCTCGAGTCTGTAAAGAACGATTTGTTTCCCACCGAAGTCCTTGCAACGGAGATTTAATAATTTCTTATGATTTTATCTGAAAATTCGATTAGCATAGAAAACTTTTTCAGAATAAATCCTTCCCCGCGGTACCGTGCTCTCGATCATTCAATCAAACGGTTTGCACGCAATTGCATGAACGTTCAGCGTCAACCATCCAATTGGCGAAATCGTGTCTGTTCTACCGATACACGGGGCCGCGAAACGCACGTGACGCGTCATAATCGGATCAATTGGTGCTCGCGAAGCGCTAATTAACGCCGGTCAGTTGCGAGCAACCCGGCAAACTCAATTAAACCTTTTGTCCCGTGCAGCACGTGTCCGGCGTGTGCGGGAGATCGTTTTCAAACAGTTTCGTAACGCACATGATTTGTTAGAAACGCTGATGATCATTGAGAAACGTTTCTTTCAAATGGTACTTTGCTTTTACAAGCTGTACAACAATTTTTAATTTTGTGTTTCAATAGCCAGCTCATTCTTACAGAGAGTTACAACTTCCAGAATTTTTCTCCGAGTTCATTGTAACAGAGTCAACTTAACGATTAAGACGAGTCAACTTAATGTGCTTTTAAATTGTTGACTCTCGCGCACACTATATCTACGTGGAATCGATGATCGTTCGCAACAACTTCATTAAGTTGTCAGTACATACTCTATCTCTACAGTCTTCTGTAGTCTTTTATGTTTTATCTGCAGACACCTTATGCAACCATCATTATTACTGTCGCATAAATGAACACATTTTGAGTCATAGGGAGTAGTGCAATATTGACTCTGGCTACATGATGCAACCATATTAATGAATTACTCGTGATCTGCAAGATAGAAGAGGGTTGAAAGAGCAATGATAATGATTAGATCAATTGTCATTCGTTATCTAGACTGCGGATTTTATGCATTTATGACAACAATGGATTCAATATTTCTGGTACACTAGTTACACCCTGCTGAAGTTGTCGATAGAATCATCGTGTAATTGATGCAGACAATTTTTATTTTGCACTAGCTGACCCGTTGAGTTTATACAAAAATCCCATAGAAAAAAACACTTCCATTTTTCCCCAAATTTTCCATTTTTCCAGGCACTTTTTCCAATTTTTCTTTCCCTAAAAACCTTAAGACGTCAATAATGCAACTTCCTATTAAAATATTGATTAAAAGCTGCGACATTCGTTTTTTTGTTGTATTAAAACATGATTCAGAAATCACTTTTAGTTTTTCCCGAATTTTCTATTTTTCCGGGCAACTTTTCCAGTTTCTTTTTACGCTAAAAACCTGATTCGGACTACAATGAACATTAAAAAAAAAATTAGCCAAATAGGTCCAGCCGTTCTCACGTGATGTCGTGACCAACGAACAGCATTTCATTTTTATTATATAGATAAAGATGTGCAGTCTAATTATTAAGGTGCCATTTTAACATCTGCCGACAATTATTTCCTTATTCTTGAAAGATTAAGAATTTTTTTCCTTGAATCTATAATAGTTAGTTAGTCAAGCTATTTTATTGTTATATAGCGGCACAGTGTCGGTTGGATTAAATTCTTAGTAGGTGCCTCTGCTTACAGCCCTCGAAGAAGGAGCAAACGCGGCTGAACCATAACTCGAACCAGAAAGAACATCGGAGGCAGAAAGATGCATCTTCGAGCAGCACCTACAGCGCTTTTCGACAATGGCGGAGGAGCACGTCTGCGGGATCGAACAGATCCAACAGCGTCGGGTCAAACTCGTCCGGAGCACATCCGAAGGTTCCCACGGATCCTGCGACCATCCAGAAAATGGACCAGTTCCCGATGGTCCTCTCCGACGCCTCCATGCCTGAAGAAGACCTCTCGCTGAAGTTTCTAGCGCTGGTACCGATCATCCTAGCACCCATTAAATTCGAAGTAAATAACAAAGAGACGAACGATACCCCGAAGACTACTGTGCGCACATTTCTTCTCTTCGTAGAAGAGACTTGCCAACAGTGAAGCTGTAGAAATATTTTCTTGAGAAATTTTCTAGTATACTTGTTCGTTCAAGAAATTCGAATAAACTCAATACTGTTATTATTACAATAGAATATACATCGGAATGAATAAACTCGAAAGAAAAAACTGATTGTAGGGGTTGACTTTAACTTCAACATTCTTCTTCGCGCTGCGTTAAATGTTGATTACGCTCTAAATATTTTTATTTTTTCTTTTTTTTTTGAAGAATGCGTTGGATCTAACGGCCCCAGCGAGTGACGTTCTACTGAAGAATAGATTGAAGTCCTGGTTCCAGTTATCTGGCCACCCAGATGGCTTCGCGCCAGCCGGGCCCGGTACTGTTTGGAAAAGGAAGACCGGAGGCGCTGAAAACACTGAAAGGATCGTTTACGAGGCTCTCAGCAAGGACAAAGAGCTGCGAGATTGCGTGCCGAGGTGAATACACCATCACCAAACACTAAATAAATTCGAACCTTTCATGGTTCGTGCAGAAAAAATTGTTAAAGTTAGATAAGAGCTTTCCTGTTATAGAAATGTGAAAATGAACCCTTTGAACTCCGAATTATTTTTCCATTTTGTTGCCAACAATTCCCTACTATCTAAAACGTTTTATTCAAAATTTACTTGAAAGAAGAGTTTTCCTGTTCTGATACTCATTTTAAGCAATTTTTTTTTATTAATTTATATTAAACGTATCTCTCGAACTTTGTTGTAATTTATATTTGTGGAACTTACATATGTTTTCGAAAAATAAGACAATTCAACAAATTATGTAAAGTCTCGCTCGACAAAGGAGTGCAAAGGGTTAAGAATTTGTTAGACAATGGATTCTGAGGCTAGATGCATCAGCTTTTTCCTGTAAGGACAGCGATTTAAAGGAGATTTTTGCAGATACTATCGGGAAGTGGAGTACAAAGGCGAAACGTTCATTGAACTGCAGGATCTGCTGTTCGGTTTCAACGATCCTCACGTGATGGACATCAAGATGGGCACGAGAACGTTCCTAGAGTCTGAGGTGTCGAAGACGACCGCCAGGCCGGATCTTTATCAGAAGATGATCGCGGTAGATCCGAATGCGCCAACCCAGCAGGAACACGAGCAACGTGCCGTGACTAAGTTACGGTACATGCAGTTCCGTGAGCAACAGAGCTCGACCTGCAGCCACGGATTTCGAATCGAGGCTATGAAACTGCCAGGTGCGCCGCCGATCACCGATATGAAGAAGGTGAAATCGCACCAGGAAGTCTTCGACACCATGAAACAGTTCCTCGGCAGGCGCGAAACTACGCGGAAGAAGCTGCTCGTTCGCTTAAAGAACCTCCGATCGAAGATCGAGGCCTCCGAGTACTTCAAGACTCACGAAGTATGCATCCTTGTTACCCCTGAAGCCAGAATCTTGTTTCCTATCTCATAAACTCTTGTGTAGACTGTCAGAATCTATAAACACGTCCAGAACTATGCAATACTTAACTGTAACACAGCCAACAGTGTCTTATTCTATTCTTTATTAGTAGACTGCGGACTTGATGGATTTATAAAGGATCTAAAAATACTGTTGTATTGTTCTCAACCCTATAAAACTATTAAGGAAAAAAGATAAAAACCGTGTAGCGTTTATTTAATACAGAGGATTTTTGTTTCACATAAAAATCCGCGTCTACTCATTAGCAATGATCATTTTAATGCTGAAGTAATTGAGAGTAATCTATAACACAGTATCCAAAAATATATGCAGAAATGAAATGTAGTGATTTTGTTGTTTCAGATAATTGGAAGCAGTATCTTCATGATCTACGACAACGACAAAGTCGGTGTGTGGGTGATCGACTTTGGCAAAACGCAAGCGCTACCAAGTGGGCTGACAATGACGCACAGGAAACCGTGGGAGCAGGGCAACCACGAGGAAGGATTTCTGTTCGGTCTGGACAATCTGATTTCCACGATCGAAGAAGTCGATTTATCGCAGGCTGCATAATTTGCTATTGCCCTAATATTCGATCAAATTGGTATATTTCTAATAACAAATTAATCCAGGAGTATTCGATTCTCTCGTAGGAAAGTTTTAGATCTTTTATTCGTTCTACAAACACTTCTCTTTTTTAACAGAATTTATACCTAAGATTTTATAATACTGTCGAATTGAATGAACGCTCTACCGTCGAATCAGTGTTGTTCAAATTTTCCGTGGAACTATTCTCCATTTCTGTATTCAATGAAATAGACTGTGTATTTTGCAATTTGATACAATTTGACGAGCACTGATTAATATGACAGGTGTTCAAAGCGGAAGACTGCTTGCTACTGCATTTTGCTATAAAGATTTTTAGTCGAGGTAGTTTCGCAAAGGAAACTCCGCATTATAGTTTGGAACGTGTACAAAGTTTATGACTAATGTACAAACGTAGCGAATTACATGTAATTGTTTAAACATTTATTTATGAAACGTAAATGCTAGGACTCGTGCGGTATCATCAATATAATACTCGTTGCAAAAAGCGATGTCGATTTTTCATACTCATAAATCATTTCCATCTTTAACGTTTAATGGGTTTTGAAGAGAATAACTCGCATAATATATTTATTCTTTTCGCGTTAAAAGTAAGTAATTGTACAGAATAACATATTATTGCAAATATTGAGCAACGAATACGAAGACTGCTGTTACAGCATATATAACAACTGTGTAAAATCATGATTAAAATTATTCGAGGAGCGAATTCATTCTAAAATTTTTTACGTCGCGCATTTTTTCTTGATATTATGTTTGTCAACGGCTAATGCAAGTAAAAAAATATATTTTAAATATGTACATATAGAGCTTCCTTCTTTGAGACTTCAGTTTCCATTAGAATTTATTCGATAATTGATTCCATGTCAACGTCAAGCAATTCCTCCATGGGTTTTGGCTTCGAATTAATGATGGACTCATACCATCGAACTTCGGCAGCCGCTAAACACCTTTGCCTGTATATATATAAAAGAAAAAGATTAGATTACAGCTCTATGCTATTGTATTCGTAATCATTGTTATGTAGATTCGAAACACGACACTGTGTTAACAAGTTTTTTTAATATCTATGCCGCTATTATATGATGCTGCTACTATATTTTAAAACTTCTAATACTAACATCTCGGTTTGTATACTTGGTGGTTTTCTCACGGGATTCCAACCGGAAATTGGTTTTTCATTGGTCACCATTACACCTCGAGTGCAGAAAGATAATGTAACTTTAGTTAAATTCACATCCTGAAAAAACATTTGTATAAAATTTCGATTGTCTTGGAAATAACTTAATGTAATTTATGCGTAATAATATATTATTCTTGGTCAATACTTTATAAAGCGGAATGTAAAAGACTGTATAATTAAATATAACGAGAATAACAAACGTACACGCCATTCAGAATTTAATGTGTCTGCTATGCTCAAAATATTCGCACAGGCATTCACCTCCTCGATTCCTCTCATAGTGTTTAAATAATTTTCCTGCAAGAAGTTCAAGAACACTGTCGATTGTGATTGGAAGTACGACGCGATGTCGTCGGGATCATGGACGAACTTCCAAGAATCTCCATTCTGAATCTCTACAAACAATTTGTTAGTGTAAAAATTAATTCTACAGAGTTCATTGTTCTGTGTATAACAATATTTACTTTTTGGATTAATTACCCGTCCAACGCCGTGTAAAAGCCCCAAACTTTCTTCCCGATTAGTGCATTTATTCTCTTGTTCTTTGGGAACTAATAAACATACCATAACAGCATAGTGTTCGGAAATGAAGCAGATTCGTCTAATTAATTATACACACCTTTCAACGAAATAAATATTATATTAATGACTGCGTTTCTAATATCTCCTATACTATTGGACAGTATTTCATCAATTTTATCTTGAGAGACACGCACAATGTGACCAGCAATTGAATTTAGAATGTCCCCAACTCGTTTTAATGCATTCTTCATCGCAGCTTGTGTTACAGGATTTATGCTAAGTCATGAAGTAGTTGAACTATAATGGATGAAATATTCAGAATTGATTGGAAATATTAGATATACTCACTTGATTAAATCTATACCAAACTTTTCTCTTATGTTAGGTGGAAATAATTTTAGCAGTATGCTCGAGCTTCCTATTTCTGTGCAAACGAAAACTATGGGTTCTCGTCCCATTTCATAGTACTTCCTAAAATTAAAATGCAATCTCTTTATTGTTAATTATTCTAAATGCATTTTGAATACAATCGTATTACTATTAACACTAAACCTACCAAGAACAAAAGTGAGAAGATTGAGTTTACTTAAAACTTCGTACAGTTTTCATTGTAATATGCGATTAAATAAAAAAATCATTTCCTATAATTATAATTTCAACAATTTTCAAACAGAAAACTGGTCAGTCGACCATGATAGTTTTGGTGTTAAATAGAAAACATGTACAGAAAATATATAAAATCATTGCTTACTCCAAGAGAGACGAGAAACTATCTTTGTTTTCAATGTAGACATTTGGGAAGTCCTTTACAAGAAGAAGACGACTGTGGTAAGTACTTAAAACCGAACTGTATCGAGTAGCCCTAATTAAAAACTCTTCGAACCTGTCTCCTTGTCTCATTACCCTATCTGAAAATTAATTATTATTTCTTATCCTCATTTCTGAAGGGTTACAATTATTTAATGTGTTCTATGTGTGGAAAATAATTACTATTTTCATCCATAGCTTGATCGATGGGTGTAATCCACTCTGTAACATTGAACCCGTTTTCCTTGGCAAGTACTCTAATCGCTGCTGTCTTTCCACAACCGGATGAACCAGATAGAACTAACACAGAAGGTTTCCCCTTCTGAACTTTGTATTGCAACCAGTCTGCAATCTCTTGTCGCTTTTGTCTACTAACAACTAGTTCAGCAGACTTTTTTGGTTCGCAAGCTTCCAATAATGTAGACAGACTGTTGGTGCACTTTTTCTTAGGAGCTATCTCGTAATTTGTGGTCACATCGGATATAGTCCTTTCTAACGATTTAAACGAATTCTGTTTTTTCGCAACTGGCGATTTTTCAGCAGGTTCGAAATCGAACGATGGCATAAGCCAACTACTGTTTCTCTAATAACATACAAATTAAATTGGATTAGCAACTAGTGCGATAATAAATAATTAGACAGCGGATTTTATACATTTATGACGAAAACGAAAATACTTTAGAGGAATTGAAAAATACTGTTGTATTATTTTTAGCGAAAGAATTGTTGCAATTCTGGTAGAAAATGTTTATTTTGCAAAAAGATCCGCTGTCTGGTAAAAATTAACAATATTTTCACTATAAATTTTGTAGAAACGTACCTTTGAATTAGCCATATTATTTATAACGTTCTATTTCAAACCAAGATATATGTACACACTATCAAAACCAGATTAACCTCTGCATGAATTAATAATCGAAACAAGAATGTTCAATTCATGATAAATAATCATTATTGCATGTTTTTAATCAATTTCACAGAACATAACGTATAACTAATATAAGTAACGACCAATATCAATTTGTATACAACTTTGTATGTACACAATCATTTTGTTTTGAATGACGTAACATGTAGCAGACGACAGTCCACGTATTAAAAGAATCTGTGTACGTATTTAGCGTTTTTTCAAATTATAAATATTTAAATCACCATTCGGCGTGTTTTAGTGGTGCTATTCCAATAATCCTCAAATGTAATTAATTCGTTTTTGATTTGTTTTCATGATTTAGTACGCGATTTAACATCATAGAGGACTCTCAGAATGTTCAGTGTTTACATTTTATATCATTGATGACAGTAAGACATTATATTTGAATGTTCCTACGAATTATGTGTATATTTATTTGTTTAGAACATATATTTTTGTAAGTTGTAACAAATATTGTCGTTCTAGATTGTCTAGATGCGTTAGTATTATTCGGTAATATTGACACGCCAGTAAACATGAAATATCGCTGATAAATTAATATATTTCTTTACCAGAAAATAAACTAAATATGTTAAGACTTTAAAAAATAAATTGTGTTAATATCATCTAATTATTTCGTTATTTCAATGTTCAGTCATAATGACTCTCTCACTTCTGATTTCCCTTTTCCAGATAAATACAGCTGTTAAAAATAATTTCGTCTTCGAATAGTAAAAGTGATTATATATATATGATAATAAGACAAGTGTGTTGCCTGCTGAAGTTTCTAAACATGCCAGCAACATTTTATGCAGTTGCCAAAGGTCACAAACCTGGAATATATGGCAGTTGGTAATACATTTTTATTTTCATAACTACATATTATAATTAACTCTTTCTGTATAAATTATATGAGTGGTTTCATAAATGGTCCTCACGATTAGATATAAGTTATATGTAATCTTTCCTTTACAAGGGATGAATGTAAAGCTCAAGTTCACCAATTCTCTGGTGCGGTATTCAAAAAATTCCCATCCCAAGAAGCAGCTCAAACTTTCATTAGGGAAAAGACAAGCTCTAGCAAGGGAAGCGCATATTCTACCAAAGAAAAGAAAACTTATACCAAGGGAAAGACTACTTGTACTAAGGAAACTACAGAAAGCACTGAAAACTTTGAAACCATGAGATTTCCAATAAGGAAAAGGTATAGTAGATACTGGTTAATGATTATAACATATAACTGTAATGTCAATTTTTAACTTGTTCAGGGCATTACCTCAAATAGATGAGTTTGTCAAAGAGAAATTATCTAAAAAGAGGTCTAAACTATTAGATATCAGTGAGCTTCCATCTTCGAAGAAGACTAAACTGATAGATATCAGTGAAATTCCATCTTCTGCATCCAGTGTGCAAGTAAATACCTAGTAATACAATAATACAGTTGTTCTAATTTTGTATTTGTATCTATCCTAGAAATTATTCCAGAAATCGTCCTCAGGATTTATGGTTGACAGTGATGGTTACGTGAATGTATATACCGATGGAGCATGCAGTGCAAACGGTTACAAGAACGCACTAGCTGGCATAGGTGTCTGGTTTGGCGAAGATCATCCTCTGTATAACTGCAATAATTCTATATCTGCAATATTATAAATCTATAACTGCAATATTTTATTTCTCTATAATTACAGAAATGTAGCCGCACCTGTTGTTGGTAGACAAACCAACAATAATGCAGAAATTCAGGCTGTGACTATGGCTGCGAGAAAAGCAAAAGAGGCAGGTGTGAAAAAACTGAAAATTATCACAGACTCAAAATTCTTAATCAACTGTATAAATCGCTGGATGCCAAAATGGAAGAAAAATGGATGGAAAACTTCAAAAAATGAGCCTGTTTTAAATAAAATTGAATTATTAGAAATGGAGGAGGCACTGAAGTCTTTAAACATAGCTTGGGTACGAGCGACATTACAGTCACACTTTCTACTTACATTATACTAATTTCTAATTTAATCTATTCATGGAATAATATTACAGAAACATGTTAACGGACACATTGGAATACATGGGAATGAGATGGCTGATAAATTAGCAAGAGCAGGCTGTAATAAAAAAGTATAAAAATATTTATTACATAGACTATATATAATACACAATTTTTTACATAACAGTTGCAATGTGTTGTTTATTTTCCTTAAAAGAGTACAATATATTTGTTGTGTACTCTAATAAACAGTCAGTAGAACAGAGAAAGCTGTACGAAAAAGTACATATTCATTCTTCTAAATATGTATAGAGTTTGTCTTTGGTAACGTTTAAATATGCAGGATTTTAACTAGAATTTAATGGTTCTTCAGGATACTCCGAAGCTTCTTGGTCCTTTGATTGCTGAAGTATCTGTTTCAGGAGAATATATATATCTTCCGGTGATACGTGTAATGTCAGAAGTTCCATTATTATGCTGAAAGAACAACGTATTACATTTCTTTATATTTTAATGTTGGTATAACAATAATTTTCAGAGTTTTACCGATGAAATCTTGGATCCGCTGAAATTCCTGCCAATTCTGCCAGAGCCATTAATTCTACTTCATGGGTCTGCGGCATCATTTTATCCATTAAATACGTGGAACGGTATACAACTATAATGTTTATTACTGAGAATTTCTTCTTTCATGAAGAAACTGGAAAAACGTATAAACAAATATTGTTTTGACCTTAGACCACGATGCATTATAGAGGTGTTACGAGTTACGACTTCCCTCAAAAAAGTCTCATTCACACACGTACAGTGCACTCTCTACCTATGTATACAGGGTGAACCACGAATCGTGACACAAATTGTAAAAAAATTGAAGGTGACCTTGAAAAATCATGAAAAAAAAGAGTTGATGAAACATTTGCTATAATCACGTGAAAGCTCCCTTGAAACAATGTTAATAACTATTTGTATAGCTAATAACACATATACTGGTCACGATTTGTGGCTCACCCTGTATACGTATAGGGATAACAGTATTTAGGGACTGTTTTCACGCAGCGACTAATGTTGGTACTCATATTTCCTTTACGACATATCCGCAGCCTGACTGGAAAAAGTTCTTTACCTTCGGTAGCCATTTTACGGTATACACTTGCCAAACTAAAGTGAGCAGAAATATGTGAATTTAATGAAGTTTAGTTTGTTACTTTCATGCAGTGTAGTGAAAACTTAATATTTTAATGTTTGTTGCAGCCGGCAGAATGGAAAACGACAACGGAGATGTTGTTGACTTGTACATCCCAAGGAAATGGTAAGCGGTACACGTGGGTTATGCTCGTTGTCATGAGTCGACACAGCAACGTGTTTCTTTCACATTAAAAATCATTGGACATTATGAAAAATGAATTACAAACATTTAAGTAATATGTAAATAACATTTGTATCAACAGCTCGTCCAGTAATCGTATTATCCACGCTAAGGATCATGCTTCCATTCAGTTGAGCATAGCCGATGTTGATCCGGAAACTGGACGCATGACCGATGCACAAAAGATGTATGCGATTTGTGGAGCTATCAGACGTATGGTATGTGAATTTTTTTTACATTTATTATACAAATTACAGTTCGTGTACGAATAATTCGTTGAAATTTCTTTCAGGGTGAATCCGACGATTGCTTGGTACGTCTTGCGAAAAACGATGGCATTTTACCGAAAAACTTTTGATGTAAGATTATTATTATACTCTTCCAATAAAATTAGAAAAAACTAAACGATGCCAATACTATTTTAACTACCATTCTGACCATACAATTAGTTATAATATATTTATTATATGATTTGTACACACATTTGGACATACGAAATAATAACTTTTTGTATATATATACATATATATTGTTCACAAAGGAAGTTTTTTGAGTAGTTGAATGCTTCAATGTATGTGAAGCAAAATGTCAGTTATATAAAAATAAAAATTATGTTCAAGAAGAAACTGTAATCTCAAGTATCAATAGTCAACTGCGTTCAAACAGTGTTCATAAACATTTTATAATACTCTGTGTTGTGTACGAGTTAGAAAAATTTGTTTAGTTACTATTACAAGATAGCATATATAATTATAAATGCAGCGTCGATTTATTGTAATAAAGTTTTAACATTCTGGTTTGTTATACACATATTTCATATATCTGTATTTTTTTGAGTAATACTGCTTAAATTTCATATTACTCAAGTATACAAGATAAACATACAAGATTAAATAATACGCCTAATTAACTGACGATGTTAATTTTGTGCATATATATATATATATATATATATATATATATATATATGTATATATGTATATCACTCATATCATAATCGAGGAATTATCGTGTATTATAAACACTCAACAATTTAGTACTAAAAAATATGTTTGCTGTGTTAGTATCAACTGGTGGGAACTTGTTTATCATACACGAGCAATCTGTAGAAAGTTAATCGGAATGCGTTTATGATATTTACCCTGAGTAATATTCACTCATTCCTCCAATTTCAATGCACACATCGCTACTGTGTTTGTAGGCCAATCAATTCATTCATGTCTTTCAAGAAATCAGAACGTATCCCTTAATCGCTCCGCAATTTGCCTGCGTAAAATAAACTGGTACATATCGTATTAATAATTATTTCTACTGAATAGGAATATTGTAGGCCTAAATAATTGGACGTCTTTAATGTTCACGGTTTTGTTTTTTTTTCTCAAGGCGAATGAGAGATTACTCTCATTTTTTTTTTGTTTACAGAAACACTTTTTCACGTTGCCAATCTGTTCCTCGAATAAACAATGATTTCTAGATTCACGACGAATGTAAAAATTTCCTTAGGAAATGAAATCGCTGGTCAATCATCCAAGGCAATCTATCACTTTATAAATTTTTATGTATATATCTTACACTTATATTCGTACACAGGTCAGGTCTGTGTATCATACAGTTAACACGGGCGTGTCCGATAGGGAATGAACACGATTAAATCTACGGTTCTTTAGCGTTGCGATCGCGTCGGTAAGATCTACTCGTTTACTAAAAAAATCTACAATCGCGTGACCTGTTAAGGCAGATGCCAGGAACTGTTCGACGCTTATTGACCATTCTGGATCGGCGGAGGACGTTACATTGGATGGGTTTCCATTTCGATCATGCGACTAGAAAAATAAAACGTGCGTTACACATTATAAAAGAATTTCTTTATCAACAACGTACCCGTTCGGACGTCGAGGGCGATTGCTGAGCAGCCGTGGCAGCTAAAAGCAAGCTGTCCTCGGACTCATCGCGATCGACGTAAAACTTTTTACCAACGTCGCCTAATTGAAGTAAAAGAGTACCTGCATCCAACAAAAAATGCTTTCTTATTTCAGGAGCCGATGCTTTTATCACCGACTAGGTATAAGGATAGATCTACAGTAAAGTCGGGATCTAACTCCCACCGCCAGTTCCGAACAGGGATAGAGATCGTGTAGGGCAACTGCATCGAAAGTACAGGGTGTCAGAAAATTATATGTCGCGGACACCATAGCGCGATTCTACACCCCCGATTTAGTCGAAAATGACGTAAGGAACCCCTAAGTAAACTAAGAAATCAATGGTAAAATACACTGGATTGTAGGTCTATCTTTATAACTTGTAGTTTTATCATCAGCAAGTATAGCTGCGTGCAAGTTACCTATGGAGGCTATACAATGATAAGTTTCTTGTTCCTCTGGTTGTGCGGGAAACATGTCGTACAGAGTTTTCCATAACGCTATGAAGTGTCCCTGGGACATTTTTGGCACAATTTTTAAATCCAAGGGACTGTCTTTCGACGTGATCATGGAACGTAAGCTACCCATGCTTTGAATCTCCCACGATTGGTCTTGCTGACTGTTCAAGCTTATCGAACGAGACAAAGAACCTGCTGACGGTTCCTCTGCTAGACTCACTGGCATTTCCAAGGAAGCGACACTTTGTTCCATACTGTCGAAGAAATCTGTTGCTTCCGCTGCTACTTCTGCTCCATCTAATATTCATTTAAATATTAGTTGTAATCGGGACTTCATTATATTCGTAATTTATAAATCATTAATGAGAGAATTATTTACCAGATTGCACTGGCGATTCAAAATCAGCGGGTGTGAGCAATGGCGGTAAGTGGAGAGTGTACAAAAGTTTCAACCTTTGCGTCAAGTCAGCGGTCGCTGTCATTCCGATAGCTTGTACTAATTCTCGAAAGTTTAGCAAACCATCACGATTACGGTCCATCAACTGATAGTACAATAGTACTTATGAACATTTTCTGATATTTGCTTGATCTTATAATAATAAAATTCAGATACACGTAGATGTTAATTTTCTAACGCTTCGAACGATTTATCCTTATACATTGAAAATCATTTAAATTGTAAATATATAGAAGCTAATCGCATCACGAAAGCATGACTGACTTACACGGAACAACCGGGCTGACAAGGATTCAGCTTGACTACATTTCCCCCATGGAGACAGCCCGCCAAATAATATTCTGAACAACTCGAAGTCCACTTTGTATGCTTCGTAAGGAGGCTGTGTTGGGTCGTAGCGATCTGGTTCTGATTTCCGTTGACTCATCAGTTCTTCTCTTACTAAGCTTAGCAGATCCTGTATATAAAATATCAAATCGTTTGGTCAAATTTTATGAAAGTTATTCTGTTTTAATGGCTATTCAAATACTTTTGTGAGAAACTGTATAATTATAGCTATTAGTCTACCTGTAATTCTTCCATTGTCATGTACTTATCAACGATAACGCTTCTGAGTACGTTCTTTTCAATACCGTCTTCCAAACTCTGAACTACCCTAAGCCTGTGCTTCAAGCGAAGCCTTTCTATACCTCTGGTAGTCAAGGATCCGTATCTTGAGTACGCTTCGTATATTAAAGTTTGGACAGATATACTCTAGAATAAGTATATAATTAGATTAAGATAGAATAAGTATAAGATTATTCAAGGCAACATGCTCACCCTGTTGGAAGTAGCACTGTCAACCGGTCTGGGCAATACAGGACCCTCATCGTTGAACACACCTCCTAGATAATCTGTTAACAACTGCATTGCTTCACCATCATCACGACAATTAAGTAATTTATCTTGATTCCATTCCAGTACTGTCAATGCTATCTGGCACAGGAAGAAAGACCTGTTTACTTCAAATGTCTTCTTTTATGTACTTTACTTCTGTATTCGTTAGAAAGGATAACGATAAAGTTGAAAATTTCCTCAAGTAGAAATTAATTTCAAAGAAAAAAATATATATATACATATATAAACATATGTGTGCATGTTCGTGAACATGTAATACCTGGAAGATTACTTTAGCTCCGTCATAAAAAAAACAGTCCATTATATTGACCGCGCTGCTGGTCGGCATGACGCTTAGAAATATCGTCAAGAACCATGAAAGTGATATAACTTTGATTAGTCCAAGTTCCTGTAGTCTAGCGTGCAAAGTTGGTAAGTATTCAGCGGCTAGCTCTTCCAAGAGACCTTGGTCAACGAGAGCGCCGACTACTCTTCTGTCGTAATAATCGGGTAACAACGACTCGCACACGTTGCATAACTGCCAGAACGCAGATTCCTCTGAGCAGTAGATTAATAAGACAGAAGCAACTATGTTCATTGCTTGACAGTAGCCTGCGGGAAGAACCTTGGTCTTAGGATCGATTTACTAATATAATAATTAGACTGCGGGTCTTTATACATTTATGACTTCTGAAAATTTCCAAAACAGGATGGAGTATAAAATTCGACAGAATTTAGTACTATTTGATTTTTTCGAGAACTTCAAAGGCTACTACCACTGAATATAAAATTGTATTTTATTCCACTCTCTGAAAATTCGTCTACAAAAATTGAAAATTGCTTAAACATCCGCTAAATAAAACATTTGTGCATCAATCACAAGGCACAGGAACTATATATCAATTTATTATAATTATTTAATCTGTTCAATGTTTTAAATTGCGTCTACTTGTTTCTGTTATAAATGCATAAAATCCGGAGTCTACTAATAATAATGTTAAAAGATTCCTCAACAATTACCAATTTGTGGATTCTTCCAAGCATACGCGGAAAGCACTCTCCTCAACGCGCTGATACCGGTATCCGATTGAAATGCTGGATGTTCCGGTAATGATCTGTGTAAATCTCTTTCTATTTCCTCATTCGCTTGGCAAGACTTTCCGAGCGATTGGTTCACCAATGACTTATAAACACCGGGATTCATTATCATTTCATTCAAAGCACCTAAGTATAAGAAAAAGTATGCATTTTATTGCGGAGACTATTATTTCGCTAAATATCATCTCTATTACCAGAAAATGTGAGCCAAACTTCTCCTCTGAGAGTCTGCGGTAAGCCCTGAATTATCAACGTTGCTGTCTCCGTCGTTCTGTACATTGTAATTCCCCTTCCAAATTCTGCGAAATGAAGCTCCCATTGTTTTTCTTTAGCTTCTTGCTTTAGCGCCGCTTCGCTGCTTAATGGTGCTTTGAATAATGTCATCAAGGGTGGTTGTGGTTTCCATTTGTTGGAGGGTTTAGCTTCGTCAGGTTTACCATCGTCTCGAGATGAACTGTTTTGGAACGGCAAACTGTCCGAGATACTTCTATTAAAATGTGAAAATGTCGATCAGTAGCGGTGTAATTGATAATACGAGGGGAGTTGACAACTTACAAAGCCGACAGTTTCGATCTTGCTAATAGCTCAGATATTTTTTGAACAACGAAATCTCTGTCGTGGATCTGAGCAAACAAAAAGGACGATCGTGCTGTTGTCACTAAAATCGACTTATCTATCCCTGTACTGGACGACTGATTTTCAGCGGGTTCTATGAGCGTCACCTCCCTCAGAGGTACAACTACGCTCACCAGTCCTCTCACCTAGAGTATAATAAACGACATTGAATGACATTATCTTTTAAATGCACTTACTAGAGGTGTGCGAGATGGTCGGGACTTTTAAGAATCCCCTGTAAAAGTATTACCCTGCTTTCGAAACAGAGGTAATTCTGCGATAGAAATATTTTCCCCCAAACATATCTCTTATTGTACGGTGTCCACAGAGTTGCATCGATACTGCCATCCAACTTTTCACTTCCTGGTAATCTAAACTGCAACCTGTACGCCTCGGAGTGCGCTCGTGCATCGAGATCACGTTTTAAGAAGGATGGTTTTTTAGGTACATTTTTACTGAAAATGTAAACTTTATTAAATATTAATCACACGTAATAGGATAAATAAGATAGCCTAGATACCTTAGCTTATGTAAGAGTTCTCTGTCTTCGTTGAAACCGCTCTTCTCGTCTATAAGTCTTTTCATAGCAATATTTGTAAGCTGTTCCATTAACGAGTATGTCTCCGATTTATGCACAAACATTGAAAAATAATGCTGGAAATTAATTGAAATATGAGAATGCAATATTAGAATCGTGTAGATCGGACTCACCTCTTTATTGTCTCTAGTTACAACGCGTATACTGTCAGGAAATAGGAGAGAATTGGTTTTGCCCAATTCGGTAATATCTGCCCATCTTATAATTAATTTCGTTTCTCTTGCTAAAATATATGCGTAGAAACACATATGGTTTACAGACAAGTATAGCCATCCTTGTCTTGGAAAACGAGATTTCCAGTAACTGAAGACGATGAAACATGAATATCAAAAATAAAATGAAGTTACTTTAATATATACCTATTTTACTTTAATAAATACCTGCAGGAATAATAATTGACCAATTTATCCTCCTTTGGTATACTGAAAAGTTGATGAAATTTAAAGGATGTGGTTTTAAATGATTCTGGATCCTCTTCTGCAAACAATTAAGCTTTCATTAGAACCTTTTCTCGTATACAAGACCTTTGGTTTTACAATTAAGCCTATCAATGAATTTACCATCGGCAAATTGACAATCTGGAATACTATTCGCAATAATAGACTGTATCTTGCAGCAAACAAATTCAGTTATTTCTTCTTCTGTGTCGAACGAAGTAAGAGTGTCCATCAAGTTTGTATGAAGCCATTCCCAATCTTTCAAGATTTCTTCATGCGTCAGGGAACATGCGACTTCTGCACAGTACAGGTATAATAATATCAATACCAGCCAGAACATGGGATTAGTAAATTTTTTTTAATTCGATGATTTCAGATTGTCTTACCCCAATAAACTTCTGACGATGGTGTTTGATGAAGTATCCTAAAGGGTGGGGGTTTAGTGTCGAGCACAATATCCAATGTTCCCACCAATATAGAGCCAAGACCTTTTGTTTTTCCATGCCCTTTACGGCGTTGTAAAACAAAGTATACTGTCGCTTGTTCTGTAATCCTACATAATGAAAATAAGAGGAAAATAATTATTGGTTGGGAACGAAAATTCGTAGCGTTTTCAAATTAAAATTCGAAGATAAAATTAAGATGTTTTGTAAAAATCGAGAAGGCGAAATTCACAATTGTTGAAAAATATAAAAAATTTACGATGTCAATATATGATTTCTCCTCTATTAAAATCATTAAGGGATGAAAGAACATTCAATTTAGTTTCTATATCTTGCAATCGATGTAGACAATTTCTAATTTTGCATAAAGATTCACAGACTACCATCTTATTGAATAAACCTATGAATAAACATCTTAATTTAATCTTCAAATTTCAATTTAAAAACGCTACGAACTTTTGTTCTAACCGAACTTTTTAAAATTTGTAAAAATCGATTTAACGAAAATTAATATTTATTTTACGTCTACCGTGAACTACTATCCGGCAGATAAACTTTCCGGCTAATCTGGCTTTTTAAATAATCTATGAAAATGAAAAATTCGATAAACGCATATATCCGCAAGTATTAATTTCGCTGATAATTCGTGAAAGCGGAAATGTTCCTTATCTATAATAATGTGTGCATCCCATACGGGACGCATACTTTCGATTTTTACGTCGCGTGTTATTATGAAAAAGTGCAAGACCGATTCGGTCAAGTTTCAAGCTTGTATAAAATTCTGTGTGGCAAGGCCGTTTGTGCGACAACACGGAGTTTTGATTTCGATACTTTTATTCTGTAAACAAATAACATCGACCGATAAATCGAAAAGCGATTTTCAAAAAGCCACTCTTCCGTCTGGAACCAAGTGCGCAGGAGTTAGCGAGATGTTAATAAACAATAATCCACGAAAAACCGTTCGAATCTCGAAGCGAAGTTAATGTCAGCTGTGTTTGACACACGATGTAAACAGTAATTACGATAGTACATCGAGCATTATGTCTACACATTAATTTACCAGAGAGCGTTTGCCAGTAGAACCTCTTGTGGCTTCACCCACATATTGACCACTGCTATTCCAGCACATATGGTATCAAGGTTACTAATTCAAACACACACTTTATCCAAAACAATCAGAAAATTCGCTGGCTGATCAGAAGCAGAAAAAAATACTTGCCAAAGATAAACACCAACACGAACTGTACTACAAACCGTTTGTCGTCACTTGCGTTCAACCTGACAATTTCGTCACACGTGCAAACCAAAATGTTACTACATTTCAGAAAGTTTTCTGTTGCACGAACATGGCTACAATATCTACAGTATTGCCAAAAGAAACCGTAAATCGACTGTAAACATGTAAATCAAAACCTGATCAAAACCGGAGTATTTGTGGCGACTATAGCCAACTTCAGACAACTTTCACCAATGTGAACTATCTCACAAATGCTCACAAATGTGAAGTTGTCAAGTTAGTTGATCTCTAAGGAGTAACATCAAATAATTTAGTTCAAAAATTGTTATTTATACTATTATATTTTTAAAGTTACTTAATTATAAATAAACAAAGATAATTTCAACCAATGTATATTTATAAGAGGATATTATTTAAAAAATCCCCAAAGATCCTCCAAATATTGAGCCCGCTTTAGGGGGGTAACGGAACCCCTAGAAATAACTAGAATATTACTAGATTTAAGGGTGAAAACAGTGTTCACGGGGTTCAATTGTTTGTCCTCATACGAGCATGTTTTGAGCTGCGTGAGGGCTCATTCTAAAGAGAAAGGTTCAGCGCAGCGCGCTGAGCTCAAGATTTAACGAAATTATGTTTATATCCAATAATCTGAGCGTCCAAAGTAGGGGAAAAAATCGAGAAACCACCCTCAGATTCTAGCACAGAAGTTGAAAACACTGATAAATACCCTAAAATAGGGGTTCTATTATCCCCTTAGGGATATCTTCGTTACTGACGAGATACTAATAATGACTGCCAGTACCGACGAGATACTATTATCTCGTCGGTGACTGGAATACTTGCGAGAATCTGTTCATTTCGAAAGCCCTCTAGTGTAAAGTTTTAGAAACCATATGTGAGTGCTGATAACCTACAGACGGTCGTTGCACATGTATAACAGAAATTAGGTTCGCGCACGCTACTACAGTGTCTACAGTCCAAATCTTGTCGACTGCATTTTACGTTTGCAGCTGAGAAAATGGCGTCTCTCACGGGTATTCGTCTTTTAATGAGAAATACCGGTTCTTTTAAGAATTCGATCAGTCGATTTTGTTTACGAGCTACTGCCACGCAACTTCAATTAACAGAGAGATCCTTTCATTGTAAAAGACAAAGAACCATCACACTTCTGCCACAGGTAAACACTGGTAACTCCTTACTTGCAGAGAACTAGCCGAACCTTCTTACGTGATTTGCGTATGTCGTGTTTTTAAATCAGATATTATATAACTGAAATGCTTCATGTTTTGGCAGACAAATAGGATACATATCATGCGAAATGATTGATCTTCCTCGATACGTGTCATCATCGATTCCATAAGCTTTAACGTGTTATGGTTTTACATTGATTTCGATTCCATGAACCATTATGAGTCTCACACTTACGACACAGAATATTATTTTGTCCCGTGATTCGATTGAACTTATTTCTTTCGTACATGTAAAATTGATTTAAATACATTTAGGTAAAGACTGAGAGCGTTCGCGCATATTCCGATGAAACTAGAACTAAGAAGATTGAGGAACGTGTATTAAAAGTGGTCGCAGCCTATGATAAAATATCAGCTGACAAGGTTATTATATATAATTTTTATCAAATACTCCTTTACAGGACATAACGGGCACACGAGTCAAGCAGGTGCGCCTCTACAGCCATAAGCCACCGTTATCACTTGACTTCATTCAGCAGCGAGTACTTTTAGTACTCAATCTATATGATAAAATTGATCCTAAGAAGGTATCTATTTACTACAAAAATATATAGCACCAAAGATACTCGTGAAGGTGTTTTTGCAATTTATGAACATGTAAAGATTCAATTGACATCTAATGATGTTAGTTGTTAGATTTGCTAATTTAAATGAGTTGATAGATAACTTCTGAACATATTAGCGATCAATTAACACCTCGCTTGAATCGTGGTGCCTTTGAATTCAAACTGATATGCAAATCTCAAGTGCCACTGAAAGAGTATTTCTATTTTACATATCAGTTACTTCAATGTATCTATTTTGGAGCTAGTATTGAATAATTTTTCAATTTTGCTCAGCTGAAACTGGACTCCCATTTCATTAAAGACTTGGGCTTAGACTCTCTGGACCATGTAGAAGTTATAATGGCAATGGAAGACGAATTCGGTTTCGAAATACCGGATATGGATGCGGAGAGACTATTACGACCTGCCGATATAGTGCGTTACGTCGCAGATAGAGAAGACGTTTACGAATAAATGGCACTATAATTTCTAAGGCTGCATTAGTCAATTCTTTTCATTCTCAAAGCATTGTACAAATAAAAAGGAACGATCGAACCCTAGCGTTGTTTTGCAAAGCAAATACTTCTGTTTATCCTGTATATAGATGACGCAAAGCTTATTATAAATATAAATCCATTTGTTAGATTAAAGTTCGATTTTACCATCCACCCTGTACCCTAAAGATTACCATCCACCCTAAAGAGTAGGGATGTGTTTGATATATACATATATATCGTCTTTGACTCGATTATGTCGGGTGGGTTCTAAGAAAATCGAACTAGTTCAACTCTGCGTTCTTATGAAATAGATATTAATATATAGTAAAGTGGCGATCCAGCTCTCTGAGGATCTCCACGATCACTGTCTCTTCGCCTACCCCTTCTACTGTGTTTATGCATGCTGCCTGATGCTGCCCTTTCCTACATTCTGCATCCTTTGTACTTTCGACACGGTCGACGCAATCATAAAAAATTAGTTTCCCTACATGATTGCTGTCCCTGTTCGGAACAAGCGGGCGATTGCAGGCAATTGCAGGCGATGGGAATTAGATGGCTAATTTATTGTGCTTGGTTTTTTTCTAACTACACACAGAGAGTAAATGCTGAAATACTAAATGCATTACAGTGCTGCCCCCTACTCTAGTGCTTAGCCTGGATCAGCTCCTACATCATCTTTAGCATGGACACCGAACTGCCAGCCCCAGTGCTATTCTGCGCGACGATAAATGAACGAAATGGGTGCGGGGATAACGTGGAAATTACAGTGATCTGAAAGACCACATAGCTACAAGTTCCACCTCCGACAAGAACAGTATCAAAATAGTGCCAAATCATCGGCTGAAATATGGAAGAGAATGTAATATTTAATAATAATTGACATGCGGGTTAATATGAAGATCGAATGAACAAGCTTGAATAATATATTTTGTTCTCAGGGAACGCGCCATTGCAAAATGTTATGGAAGGGAATAGGTTTGAAATAATCGTGGATATTAATTTACACTCTAGTATGCAATATTAACGATAATTCAAAGTGTGCAGCTATTAGCTCGGTATTATCCTTTATTCGTAAGATACTGGAAGATCTTACGAATAGAGGATAATACCGATTGCCCAGGTCTCACCACGTGGAGGTTGCTGCACACGAGACCCGGAAAGGGAGTCAGAACGAATGCGAGATTCCTTCTGGCTCCCTTTCTTACAACGCCGGACTTATACTTAGTTACGCAAGTACATCGAGTAATTATCGCGGAGCAAAAGGGTGTGAATCGGAGAAGAAGTCCCCGATTCACGGGGAACAAAAAGCGAATCAGGCAGAAGGCTCTGATTCTTTCAAAGAGAAAAATCGAACCAGAGCAGAAGGCTCTGATTCTTACAAAGAGAAAAATCGAACCAGAGCAGAAGGCTCTGATTCTTACAAAGAGAAAAATCGAATCAGAGCAGAAGGCTCTGATTCTTTAAAAAAGAAAAAGCAAACCAGAGCAGAAGGCTCTGATTCTTTAAAAAAGAAAAACTAAGCAAACCAGAGCAGAAGGCTCTGGTTTGAGGGTAACGCGAGCAATGGTCGAGAGGAGTTCCGACACCGATACCAACTTCTCCAACCACCTGCCGCCAGAGACGGACATGGGTGGAAAAATTTTACGGGAGAGTGGTAAAGAGCGGACACAACGCGTCTCGACCCCCCCCCATTAATATATTATAAACTACCGCGAACTTCCGTACCAATCAATCTGGTACATACTACATGCGAGCAAAAGTGTCCGACACAGTAGAAGACTGTGTCGGAGTAAAAACAAAAACGAACAAAGTGAATTTACGGCGATAATTACTCGACGTATGTACAACGACGATATACAATTAAAGTCTTAGTAACTAACGCAACTTAACTATACGCTGAAGTCTTCTTTGGTGAGTGTCCTCCTCTTCCATGTGTGTCCTCTCCATCGACGATGAAAGACTGTTGTATCATAACTGAAACAGACTAATGATAATTAGAGCAAACACAAACCCCTGACACGAGTGCGAATTCCTACTGAACCACCTGAACAAAACAACGAAACACACGAGACCATACGAGGAACCAGTTGACGAGATCAAACCAAAAAAACCAGAAAACGAGCTCTCGTGAGCACACCAAAAAACGAGCTCATGAGAGCCAAACCAACCCCGCATACGAGTGCGGCCTGACCGACCTATAGGCGATTCGGGTAGCCCCAGGGACGCGACTCCCCGTACTCACTCACGGACCCCACCCGTGAGCGAGCCCCTGAGGGAACTCCGATCGGAGGAATACCAATTTTCAACAAGATGTGAACGTTTCTCGAAGAGGAACTTGTGAAAGTACCAATGTGAACACTTATGAATCAGCAATTAAAATTGTCTTGTTCGCTGACTGAACGGGTACTTCGAAACAACGAACCGAAGGTGGTCAAGGGTAAACGAACAAACCATCGATGTATCCTTGGCCGACTGCGAGCTAGCTGGAAGTAAATTCATATTCGATACAATGAAATATGTTTCTATATTTTGCAAGTTTTAATCTCTATCAAAAAGTGTACATGTGCAGCTATTAGCTCGGCATTATCCTTTATTCGTGAGATACTGAAAGTTCTTACGAATAGAGGATAATGCCGATTACCAGGTCTCACCACGTGGAGGTTGCTGCTCAAGAGACCCGAAAGGGAGTCAGAACGAATGCAATATTCCTTCTGGCTCCCTTTCTTACAACGCCGAACTTATGTACTAATATACTACGCAAGTACGTCGAGTAATTATCGCGGAGCAAAAGGGTGTGAATCGGAGAAGAAGTCCCCGATCCACGGGGGACAAAAAGCGAATCAGGCTGAAGGCTCTGATTCTTTCAAGAAGAGAGAAAAAATAAACTAACAAGAGCAGAAGGCTCTGATTCTTTCAAAAAGAAAAATCGAATAGAGCAAAAGGCTCTGATTCTTTCAAAAAGAAAAATCGAATAGAGCAGAAGGCTCTGATTCTTTCAAAAAGAAAAATCGAATAGAGCAGAAGGCTCTGATTCTTTCAAAAAGAAAAATCGAATAGAGCAGAAGGCTCTGATTCTTTGAAAAAGAAAAACTAAGCAAACCAGAGCAGAAGGCTCTGGTTTGAGGGTAACGCGAGCAATGGTCGAGAGGAGTTCCGACAACAATACCAACTACTCCAACCACCTGCCGCCAGAGACGGACATGGGTGGAAAAATTTTACGGGAGAGTGGTAAAGAGCGGACACAACGCGTCTCGACCCCCCCATTAATATATTATAAACTACCGCGAACTCCCGTACCAATAAATCTGGTACATACTACGTACGAACAAAGTAGTCCGACACAGTAGAAGACAGTGTCGGAGTAAAAAAAAACGAACAAAGTGAATTTACGGCGATAATTACTCGACGTATATACAACGACGATTTACAAACTTAGTAACTATCGCATAACATAATGTATTACTGACTAACGCAACTTAAACATACGCTGGTGTCTTCTTGGGTGTGTGACTTCCGCTTCTTGGTGTGTCCTCTTCGTCGACGATGAAAGACGTCGGCTGTTGTATCCTAACTGAAACAGACTAATCATATTTAAACGCAACACAAAATCCCGCACACGAGTGCGAATTCCAATATGACCCACCAGAACAAAACAACATTCCGCACTCGAGACCAAACGAAAGCAAACCAGAAATTCAAAAAACAAGCTCTCGAGAGCAT
Source organism: Lasioglossum morio (assembly GCA_916610235.2). NCBI lineage: Eukaryota > Metazoa > Arthropoda > Insecta > Hymenoptera > Halictidae > Lasioglossum > Lasioglossum morio. Next base: position 5,784,008 of record OU744323.1, read on the forward strand.
ACCAGAAAACGAGCTCATGAGAGCCAAACCAACCCCGCACAAGAGTGCAACCTGACCGACCTATAGGCGATTCGGGTAGCCCCAGGGACGCGACTCCCCGTACTCACTCACAGCCCCTCCATGAGTGAGCCCCTGAGGGAACTCCGATCGGAGGAATACCAATTTTCAACAAGATGTAAAAATTTTTCGAAATGGAACATATAAAAGTTCCAAAATGAATAGTTGGAAAATCAGAAATTAAAATTGGTATGTTCACTGACTGAACAAGTACTTCGAAACAACGAACCGAAGGTGGTCAAGGGTAAACGAACAAACCATTGATGTATCCTTGGCCGACTGCGAGCTAGCTGGAAGTAAATTCATATTCGATACAATGAAATATGTTTCTATATTTTGCAAGTTTTAATCTCTATCAAAAAGTGTACATGTGCAGCTATTAGCTCGGCATTATCCTTTATTCGTGAGATACAGAAAGTTCTTACGAATAGAGGATAATGCCGATTGCCCAGGTCTCACCACGTGGAGGTTGCTGCTCAAGAGACCCGGAAAGGGAGTCAGAACGAATGCAATATTCCTTCTGGCTCCCTTTCTTACAACGCCGGGCTTATACTAAGGTACGCAAGTACGTCGAGTAATTATCGCGGAGCAAAAGGGTGTGAATCGGAGAAGAAGTCTCCGATCCACGGGGGACAAAAAGCGAATCAGGCTGAAGGCTCTGATTCTTTCAAGAATAGAGAAAAAATAAACAAACCAGAGCAGAAGGCTCTGATTCTTTCAAAAAGAAAAACTAAGCAAACCAGAGCAGAAGGCCCTGATTCTTTCAAAAAGAAAAACTAAGCAAACCAGAGCAGAAGGCTCTGATTCTTTGAAAAAGAAAAACTAAGCAAACCAGAGCAGAAGGCTCTGGTTTGAGGGTGACGCGAGCAATGGTCGAGAGGAGTTCCGACACCGATACCAACTACTCCAACCACCTGCCGCCAGAGACGGACATGGGTGGAAAAATTTTACGGGAGAGTGGTAAAGAGCGGACACAACGCGTCTCGACCCCCCCCATTAATATAAACTACCGCGAACTCCCGTACCAATAAATCTGGTACATACTACATGCGAGCAAAAGTGTCCGACACAGTAGAAGACTGTGTCGGAGTAAAAAAAAAACGAACAAAGTGAATTTACGGCGATAATTACTCGACGTGTTTACAACGACGATATATAATCTTAATAACTATCGCATAAAAAAATTCTTATTGAATAACGCAACTTAATTATAAGCTGTTGTCTTCTATGGTGTGTGTCCTCCTCTTCTTGGTTTGTCCTCTTCGTCGACGATGAAAGACGTCGGCTGTTGTATCCTAACTGAAACAAACTAATCATATTTAGACGCAACACAAATACGAATTCCAACATAACAACCAGAAGAAAACCAAAAAACGAGCTCTCGAGAGCAAACCAGAAAGAGAACTCTCGTGAGCAAACCAGAAAAAGAGCTCTCGTGAGCAAACCAAAAAGCGAACTCTCGTGAGCAAGCCTAACCGATCTATAGGCGATTCGGGTAGCCCCAGGGACGCGACTCCCCGTACTCACTCACGGCCCCATCCGTGAGTGAGCCCCTGAGGGAACTCCGATCGGAGGAACACCAATTTTCAACAAGATGTACAAATTTTTCGAAATGGAACTTGTGATAGATCCATAATGAATAGTTGGAAAATCAGAATTACTTGTCTTGTTCACTGACTGAACAAGAACTTTGAAATAACGAACTGAAGGTGGCCAAGGGTAAATGAAGAAAGCTTCGATGTACCCTTGGCCGACCGCGAGCTAGCTGGAAGTAAATTCGTAATCAATTTAATGAAATATGTTTCTATATTTTGCAAGTCTTAAACACTATCAAAAATTGTACACGTGTAGCTATTTGCTCGACATTACCCTTTATTCGTAATATTCTGGAAGTTCTTACGAATAAAGGATAATGTCGATTGCCCAGGTCTCACCACGTGGAGGTTGCTGCACAAGAGACCCGGAAAGGGAGTCAGAACGAATGCGATATTCCTTCTGGCTCCCTTTCTTACAACGTCGGACTTATACTAATGTACTACGCAAGTACGTCGAGTAATTATCGCGGAGCAAAAGGGTGTGAATCGGAGAAGAAGTCCCCGATCCACAGGGGACATAAAGCGAATCAGGCAGAAGGCTCTGATTCTTTCAAAGAGAAAAACTGAACCAGAGCAGAAGGCTCTGATTCTTTCAAAAAGAAAAATTGAGCAAACCAGAGCAGAAGGCTCTCGTACCAATCGATCTGGTACATACTACGTACGAACAAAGGTTTCCGACACAGTAGAAGACTGTGTCGGAGTAAAAAAAAAAACGAACAAAGTGAATTTACGGCGATAATTACTCGACGTATATACAACGATGATTTACAAACTTAATAACTATCGCATAAAATAAATTCTTACTGACTAACGCAACTTAAATATACGCTGATGTCTTCTTCGGTGTGTATCCTCCTCTTCTTGGTGTGTCCTCTTCGTCGACGTTGAAGACATCGGCGGTTGTATCCTAACTGAAACAGACTAATCATATTTAGACGCAACACAAAACCTCGCACACGAGTGCGAATCCCAACATAAAAACCAGAACAAAACAATATTCCACACTCGAGACGAAACAAGAAACCAGAAAACGAGCTCTCGAGAGCAAACCAGAAAAAGAACTCTCGTGAGCAAACCAGAAGAAGAGCTCTCGTGAGCAAACGAAAAAGCGAACTCTCGTGAGCAAGCCTAACCGACCTATAGGCGATTCGGGTAGCCCCAGGGACGCGACTCCCCGTACTCACTCACGGTCCCCATCCGTGAGTGAGCCCCTGAGGGAACTCCGATCGGAGGAATACCAATTTTCAACAAGATGTAAAAATTGTTCGAAGGGGAACTTGTGAAAGTTCCAAAATGAATAGTTGGAAAAGCAGAAATTAAAATTGGAATGTTCGCTGACTGAACAAGAACTTTGAAATAACGATCTGAACGTTGCCAAGGGTAAACGAAGAAAGCATGTATGTACCCTTGGCCGACTGCGAGCTAGCTGCAAGTAAATTCATAATCAATTCAATGAAATATGTTGTAACATTTTGCCATTCTTAAATTCCATTACACATTGTTATAAAAAATTGTATACGTGCAGCTATTAGCTCGACATTATCCTTTATTCGTAAGATACTCAAAGTTCTTACGGATAAAGGATAATGCCGATTGCCCAGGTCTCACCACGAGGAGGTTGCTGCACAAGAGACCCGAGAAGTAAGTCAGAATGAATGCGAGCGAAAATTAGCAAGTACGTCGAGTAATTATCGAGAAATTAGATAGACAGAAGTGCGAATTTGACAATCAAAAGCAGGAAGAAAAACACAAGTATAACATCAGAAATATAAAAATGTTTCGAACAGTGAACTGTGAATGTTTCTTTTCCGTTGGAAATTGCAATAAGAATATTGGAGGCAAACATTGAAAATGATTGCTCAGTGAAAACAGTTGAAAGGGAACAAAGCAACGAGCATGCAAGAATATTTGAATTAAAACTTACCAGGGGATCCCTGGTCACTCCTGGTCCACCCCTGGTCCACCCCTGGTCTCTCGGGACATCCTGGCATACACGGTACCGCAACCCGTCCGCCCCTGCCGACACCACCGATCCGACTGGGCTGACTGACTGACTGATCGCTCTCGCTTAGCTGTCTTCCCCCCACTCCTCTCCCATCGATCGATTCGATCGCCGAGTTAATAATTATTGATAAATTTGTTATTTCTCACTTGTTAATGTTTATAACAATTCCTTTTGCCAACGATGCCCACAACCACTCCCTTGACCATCTGACCACCTAATTTTTTTGTAAAAATATGCAATAGAACTCGAGATATAAAATAACATTTATAACATGTATATTCGCGCGCGTTAATTTATTCGATACAATTCACAGAGAAAATTATTATTTCTGGTTGTTCAATGTTTATAACAATTCCTTTCGTCAACGATGTTAACGAGCACTCCTTTGACTATCTGACCATCTAATTTTTTAGTCAAAATAGGCAATAGAACTTGAGATACAGAATAACTTCTAAACCATAATTCGCATTAATTTAGTCAACATAAATACTACGATAAATTTATTGATTCTACCTGTTCAATGTCTATCATAATTCTTTTGCCATTTTAATTGTATACAGTAAACTCTCCCTTACTCTGTTCTTCAACATATTTCCTTTTCCACAGATCGATTCTTCGAACATTTATGTAAGAAAATGTGTAAGGTAATAATTCTCGTTTATGAAATACTTTGAAAGTACAAATTGAGGTATCTCATATAAAATTTAAAGTCGGAATCGTTGATTTTATTAAAATTATGCTTCAATACTTTCTTAATATTTCTAGGAATCTTTTGTCCTTGAGTTTTGCTTTTAATATTGTAAATCTTAAATAACCAACACTAAAACATCGTCTGAAATACCTGCTTAACTTGGAATACGTTCGATGCAGAATGTAGCAATACTAACAGTCTCTCGTTGTTGTCAAGATGGTTGCGTGACAATTTCCCTTCTGACCGGCGAGAATCTCCTCAGTGGCCTTCTGTGTTTTATTCCAGTCAAAATAGATTCTAGATGGCGTAAGAAATCCCCGAATTATTCGAGTGACACGATCTCCCATAAAGTTGGCCGTCTTTAACAATATCTCATCGGTGACGAAGCTTTGGTTGAAGCTAGTTCTGGCCCTGGTCACAGATGTAGTAAGTAGTAAAGTGGGTTCTGTGTTCTGCTAAAGATGATGTAGGTTCTGTTCCATGCTAAAGATGATGTAGGAGCTGTTCCAGGCTAAACATGATGTGCAAACAAAAGTGGCACGGGCAAAACCCGGGCGTGAGCACTCTACAAAGTAAGTAGAATGTTAGATTTTGGACGGGCATCTGTGCGCGCATACTACATAATAAGTAGCGCTTTCTGCTGGCAGAAAGACGGGTCATCTGCCCGGCAGGACGAAGGTACCTCGGTCCTTTTTAGAGATTATCCTATCTCTCTGTCGCACTAACATAGATCATCATTTTATTCATTTTATGGATACGGTGTTGATATAACACCTAATACAATACTTGAAAGTGCTACTATTTAACATGTGTTAGTAATTGATTATATATAGATACTAATAATTAAATTAAATTAAATACCAATTGAAATCATTTATTCACAATAAATAAATCTTTATTTAGCTTTATTTTCATGCAAATAATGTATATAAACATATAATTTTGCATAAAGATCCGCTGTGTCTACTTATATTTATTATACTTACTCGTCTTACAATTCTTCGTTTAGCTGCAGTTAGCCGCTGCACTTGTAAGAAACTGTTATATTAATTCATTACGGAGGACAACGTTGCCAGTAAAAATGTTATTCTCAGATAGTAACAATAATAATGATTACAATTATACAAGAACTCTAATGCACTAAATTATATATATTAGCTGTAAGAATTGTGTAATTTAATAAAATAGGAAAGAAGGCGAGAACAACGAAGACGACGGCGATGATAACGGCAACAAGGGCGAAGACGGCATTGAGGATGCGACGATGACGATGACCTATAATCTATAGCAATGACGGTGGTGGTTGTGAAATATTATTATACGTAATAATAGTAGAATCACTAGGAAAGAGTTAAAAAAAAATGTAATGAAGTAACTACAGCGAAAACAAAGAAAACGATACATGATCTTACGTGATATAGTATAGTATAAATTATTAGTTTAAAAATCAAATATTGTACATGTATATATATATATATATAATTGTGGTATATAAAAGAATGTTACTGTGAGCAATACTAGTCGGTAAAGAAATATATATATATATGTGTGTGGGGGTGTGTGTGTGTATATATATATATATGCATGGTAACATAAATAATTGTAAAGTAACTGTATAGTATTACGCCTAATCCCTACAGGCCAGTGATGGTAATTGCAGTAGCAATAACGGTAGCACTGCTAATTTATTTATTAATGTTACTATTTTTTAATAAAGTAACTATATCGTTTCTGTCACATTTACTGAAACTGCTGCTAAGAACTAGTACTACTATTGCTGCTATTGCAATTTCTTCTGTCACTACTATTGCTACTATTACAAATACTGCTGTACGAGACAAAAAAACTAATGAATAGAAAAATATAGTCCCATTCTTCTTCTTATTATTAACGTCGTGTCACTTTTCCTCAAAAGTATTCCACTTTTAAAATGATTTGAAGCTGGAATGCATCGTTTCGCGGCAGTATTTCAAAGGCACAAAGTCTTTTTTCCTTATAGAATGAAAATATTTGCGGATCACGCAATTTAAAAACGAAATGACGATATAAACCGTTTTTGAACGGTAACGCTTCAAATTTGCTAATAGTATTATCGTCTTGAGTATAATTTTTACCATATGTTCATATCTCTTGCACGATGTGCATTGATATTTGTATATAAAATCGAGGATAGTAAACGACCACATGTAATTGGCAGTATATCCAAATTTCTGATTCCTTATACTTTGGTAACATGTACTCATGTCTACAAAGTTGTAAATTAATATACCTTTCGCCTATTAAAACTAATAAATACTATGCATTTTTACAAACGCTACTGTCTACTTTCATTCAGTTCTTCATTATGATAGTGGCAACAGTGTTACAATATTGTAACAATACTGTTACTAACGACGACAACTGCAGCTGCAACTGTGATTGTAGCAACAATGACGATGACGACAATTGCAATGCTAACTATGTAGGAACGATAGCAGCAGCAGCTGTAGTAGTTGTGGTATTTGTAATAGTAGTAGTTGTAGTAGCAGTAGTAATATAACGGCAGTAACAGTAGTAGTATTAGTAGTAATAGTAATAGTAGTAGTGGTGGTAGTGGTAGTAGTAGAAATAGCGTTAACAGCAGTAGCAATAGTAATAGTGATTATGAATTAATGACCGCGATTACCGTAACGGATAGTAATTTTAGCACCGATGATAGTAATGACAATATCATATTCTATACTGAAGTATAGCAATTTGATAGAAACAATAATGACGATTGATGATGATTGATTGATGATGATGATTGATTGATGGTGGTGGTGATAGTAAGAATAACATTCAAAATTAAACATAATGACAATAATAATAGATGTGACGATGATATAAATGAAGCGTGATGACGATGATAACGATGACGCGATGATGATGGTATCATGCACATGGCTGACGGCGACGGCGACGGCGACAATCATATTTGATTCGCAATTAAATTAGGAAATCTACAAGTCAATATTTGATGCGTTGTAGAATGTACAATGAGACATTGTCGCTATTTAATGGAATATTACGCAACGGAGAATCGAATGCGCTTCACATATTTTCAAGCGATATGATATATTATTATATTTTGAGTTATTGATAATCTTTCCGTGAGTGTCTAGGTCATGATAATATATTCAGTAACTATAAACAATTGTTGCACTATTTATTTTTCACAAGCTTCGTCATGACCGCACATTATATTAATAAACGATTAATGTACACGAACTTTTTTTTTTACTTGTCACACTGTATTAGGGACAACGTCATGCAGATCTATACGACCATCGCATAGGTAATTTGAAATTTCGATATACATAAAACAGTCTTCTTTACCGACGTTTGTTGTTCTTTTTTTCCCCATTTGAATGGTGCTCTAGAAAATTGTATTTGTAGCAACGGCCGTGCTATATCTTTGTCGAACTACGTTCCCGGATAATTGGCTTTTACATTATCGTATACCACAGACCGTCGTCGTGTCCATATACAGAAATACGAGTCTTGTGCACATTTATAATCTTCATATTCAATGCAATTAATTGGTAGGGTGGTTGATTAACACGAAGAAGTGATACGTTGTGCGTACCAGTCCAACTGTGATGCATCTCTAACTTCCATTTTCTTTCCATTGAATCGAGCAACGCGCGTTACAGAGAGTTTCCTTTCTTTCGTAGAGTAAATCCGTAGAAAGTTTTTCATTATTCGTTTTTCATTCGGACAAGCACGGCTTGTCGATTAATGTTATCGATTGGATTTTTGTTTCCTCGAACTAGTTTTCGTTTTTTATCCCCCTCATACTTCTAACGTTCATTGCAGCGTTGTGTACTTAGTACGCACTATTATTTTCTCGAACAAAAGGGAATGTTCGATAACGTGATTTGTTCGTAGAATTTATGAAACGCAACTTCGTTATAATTAATTCGGAGAAGCGTTGAGACGTGTACAATGACGATATCACCTATTTTTCTTCATTTCTTCAATGCGCAGTTAAGTAATTCTAACTAGATACATATACCAGTATAGCCAAGTGTATCGAATACGTCTCCCGAGAGCTCACGAAGCTTCTTTAAAATGGCAAATACAATGTCATTTGGAGCAAGAGTCTTTTTCCATGTACAAAAACAACTTAATCGTTATAATTTACCTTTCGAACCGACGTAATGTGGTTTATGTGATCGTAAACAGTATATTTCTTTTTTGTTTTCAAGCGATAGAATGAACGATACGGTTTTTTCTTTCACATTCACTCATTTTGTTGGTTCACTTCTTCTTTATTGTCATTGTCCTGTTGATTGACGTTTGCCTTGGTGCTTCCCTGTTGAGTACCGGAGCCGTTGTCGTTAATCTTGTCATTATGAGAATCCGTTTTCTCGGTTGTATCCATTTTCACGTTTCCTACCGAGGACAATCAACGGACAAACGTAAATGAACGAGCAAACAATACTATTTCATGAATTGCATATACACTTCTGTCATAAGTCAGGACACATTCAATTTTGGATGCAGACGATTTTTCCTTATGAAAGGACCCAGTCTTTGTTATTAAAGTGTCCAGTGATTTATGGACGGGAGTGTACAGTTGAATGGAAAATCTTCAGAGAACAAACCTTGAGTAGAGTAATATTGTTGTTGCATTTTCATGTTACGTTGTTGCTGTTGTTGCTGCTGATGCATATTGGGTCTGTGACGATTGATTTGCGTTTGCGACTGTTGCTGTTGTTGCTGCGACGGCATGCAATTCGGTTGCTGTTGAGTAGGATTGTTTGGATTTGGGCCCGGTGTGAATGGAACAACCGGTCTCTGAATCGGTGGTGGATATCGTTGTTGCGACGGTTGTATACCGGGACGCGGTGGCATTCCCATGCCGCGTACATTTTGCTGCAAAACCTGCAATTTAGTTGACGCTGATCTCGTGACAAGTTGAACCTTCTTTTTTCATTTCTGTCGATAAATGTCAATGTCGAACGATCGTAATCGAATGGAATTCTCTTATTTAAACTATATATCTTTCTATTATTTCATTATCTAAATTTCTATTATCGTTTAAACGGACATGTTTGATTTATGGTAATTGAGTAAGCGTAAGAGCGATACATACGTAGTTACTGTAACTGCTTACCAAAGCAGATTGACTAACGCCTTGATACTGCTGATACTTGTGATGCTGTGTGGGACTTGGTTGGGGCTGTTGGGACGAAGATTGTTGTTTACAGTTTCTTGATTTGGGAGATGGTATTTGTGGTGCTGCGATAAATGTTCAACACAATCAAATCGTGAATGGAACTGCTCGTGACAATAGAATCTGATAAAACACATGACAAGAGATAGAACAAGCATTTTTGGACTACTTACTGGAACTGAAAACCGATGCAAGAACATCTTGTTGATTTCCCGACGGGCTCTTCAATTGTCTAGGTTGCTCCTGCGGCTGATGTTTGCTGAGAAACGTGGGACCAGCGTTCGCTGGTCCTGGAAGTCCACCGGTAGGATTACGAAACTGCTGAGCCGCCGCGGCCGCGGCAATCTGTAAACCGGAACTAGATAAAAAGCCAGAGCTGAAATTTTGTAATCCAACGGGTGTGGCGCTACCGGTTGCCAAATTCTGGCTGTGCTGACCGAATCCTTGCATTCCGTAATGAGTGCCGGTTTGTTGAGTGGCACCACCCGGTTGATAAAAACCTGTTTGCGAACCGGTGAACACATCTGCAAAATAATAGTTTTTCCCTGACTATCCTGACTAAATGCCAAAATTCCATCAAATCGTAGACATCGCCTAAACTGTCGCCTAAATATCTCCTTTATTTGCGATGACATAACAAATGTTTTTAATGCAATCCATTTAATGGTATCGCAAGGAGAATGCTTTGCAAATGTTATTTTGTTCTCAAGGTCATTTTTTCCAGGGTATTCAGAGTGATCTATTACGAATATTAATAGCATGACCTGGAAGTGAACTCTGACTTCGAAAAAAAAAGAAATATACATGTACGTGGCAAAACATATCGTCTTGGAAACTTTGGAAGAAAAGACTTGAGAAAGAAATAACATTTGCAAAGCATTCGCCTTGCGATGCAATTTTACATTGCATTAAAACCATTTGTTATGTCATCAAAAATAAAGGAGATATTTAGGTGGCTACATTTAAGTGGACCACCCTGTGTATATAGGGTGATTCTGGGAACTGGGACAAGTTACTGTTCTTTTTTATTTTCTATGTGGATGCACCGATTCACCCGGCAGTGGCAATTGCACTTAACTCTTTAATGCAATACCTGGAGGGTGCATTGGTGCATGAACCAAAAAGATAAGGTCACAGGAAATTAGGACATATTGTGACAACATTTTGTTTTTCTATTTTCATTTAGAAAAGAGCAGTAACCTGTCCCAGTTCCCAGAATCAGCCAGTATATAGCATATGGCATTTCGTACAAGTTTGTTGCGGCAACGAACTGTTGAAATATTTACCAGCCGAAGTGGCGCTGTAGTAACTATTTGCCGAAGCTTGCACGTTTGGACCGGGTCTTTGTACCAATTGGGAATTGCCCATGTAACTGCCGCTCACGCCCAGTACTTGGTTTGGATCGTAGGATATGTACGTCAACTAGAAGAAAAGAATGGATTACAGTTTCCGACAGTTTGAACCAGTTTCTTGGAACGGAGGAATGTATATAGAATTAGTACTGGATTCGGTTGCGGAGCAGACGGTGCTTGAAAATGTGGCGCCTTCGTTCCAATAGCGCCGATTGGTTGCGAGGACGGCTTCACGCTCGCCGACATCAAAGAATTCGAGGAGGAACTAATTAGAACCGTGTTCGGATTGTTGCTGAGCTGTTGGTTTTGTCCAAACGGTGGTGCAGCAGCTGCGGTCTGTAAAATTGACATGGTCATTTTATAAACAACGATATAAATATTCTCTAGACACTTTTCAGAAAATTGTTTTCGAATCATTCGCGAACTTATTCGATGTTTTACTTACAATGCGATACTGAGAGAGATTGCTCTGGTACATCTCCGGGGTAGGCGCGTTTGGCGCGTGCGGAGGCGGTGGCGGTGGTTGTTGCAAATAGAGGTTCTGCTGGCTGAACGAATTCTGCAGGGACGGCGCGTACGGCGGGTATTGAGTAAAAGGAGATCGGCTTTGATCTAATTGAAACGTTCCGTAAAGACCTCCCGCTTGAGCCGGAAGTTGGCCGGAACCTGTGTTAAACAACACGGCTGGTGGGGAGGGTATCGCAGACATGCTACCGTATTGCGCGGCTTGAGAGGCCGGGTATTGAGGAAATTCCTAAAATGATGAGAAAAATAAAAAAAAGAAAAGGCGATGATTAATTATATTGTAATATTACACAACGTCGGGCCATGACGCGAATAGAACGAACGTCGGGCAAAACGTAACGCAACACCAGAGAATGCATTAAGTCCCAATCTAAACGTGACGGAGGGTAATCCTGCGAGAATCCAACAAACTCGATGTGCCTCGAGTATGTTTCTAACTGAGTCGGGTATATCGGCGTGAACCACTGTTAATCCAATTATAAAACTTCTTTACTTGTTATTTTTTTATGGAACTTCGACCAACATATTCGTGGCATTTTTCTAATGAAAATGATACCAACTATGATATAATCCCGATAATATTTACTTGCGCAATGAATGACGAGTGTTTCAAACGCAAGAAAGAACAGCGTATGGGAAATTCTTTGAACCGTGTCGGCGCACCACGACTCCTCACGTTTCTTTCTTTCCCATACGCTGTCCTTCTTTGATATAATTTTCATTAGAAAAATTCCATGAATATGTTGATGAAAGTCCCATAAAAAAGTAATGAAAGATGAAGAAGTTTTGTTATTGGATTAGTTATGTTTACACTTCTCGGCGACCGAGGACCCTCGAGCTACGTAGTCCTTTTCTGCGTTCTTACGTTAAAAAAAATAGTATCCTTTCACGATCTCTATCACAGCACAGAACCGAGAATCGGCTTAGATTGGGACTTTACTGTAGTTTGTTTTCAGTGGAACTGCACCTGATAATTGATGTGAGACGGCTGTCCCGTGGAATTGAACGGGGGAGGGCTCAATGGTCCTTGAAGACTGACCGGAGGATGGCCGATTGGACTCTGACCCGCTCCGATGGGACTTGGTCCGGGAACCGTTGAACCCGATTGACCGCTGCTGCTTCCCGAAGACTGTTGCTGCGGCTTCACCTGCGGGGGAACCAGCTGCGCATCAGGCAAAGAGTCAGCATCTTCCCACAGGGGACATGGTATTTCGTTATTTAATTTTTCTATTTACATCACTATCAACTGCCGTTCTAATTGATGCTGACCGAATCACGCGTATTTCGGGGAACAATATTCTCTTCCTTTCTTTAATCTGCTTTCGAACTGTGGTGAAAATAGTTAGGTTCATCGCTAACCGTGTTTGAGCTGGATGAAGGGAGCGTCACCCGATAGAAAGTACAGGAGAACTGTAAGTAATACTAGGGAGCGGAGGATGGAAAAGACTATAATAATAATAACAATAATAGTAACAGTAATAATAATAACAATAACCATAATAATAATAGTAATAATGATAGTATTGCCGGTATTGACGCGCAATCATACAATGTCAGTAGATTCGCATAATCGAGTGATCCGGTAGCAAAGAAACGACATTTTTCTGGATCGAGTCTTGTCGAACGACAAGTTTTTGGACGTTCGGATATGTGAAAAGCAATCGTAGAAGGCAAGGTATTAATGGTGACAATGAGGCATCTGAATCAAAACGGATGATCGGGGATGATCGTGATCTCGGCGACGTTAGGGATTATTCGGAGATAAGCGGTCAAGTACCTAATGTTAAAAAAACTCGATTCGAAATGGTTTGCAGAAAAGCGAACATGGTAGAAATCGATATGGAGCGGTGGTGGTTGCTGTTCGAAATGGTTTTGCGAGGAGATCGTCGGCGTTGCGAGGGTTAAATAGAAACTGATCGAACAATACGCGTTAGCCACTTACCTTTCTGATTTTCACCATGGTAATTACTCAAGGGAAAGTTTTTTGAAATACGGGCAAAAGATAACTTTGAATATGTCGACGAATGTGAGAGACAAGAATGGAGAAACAAGAGAACATACATATACAAAATTCTTGAATTTCAGTCGGACTATCGAGTCAATTTCTAGTGATGTAATAGCTTTGATACGCATGCATGATACTATGAGAATAAATGTGCGCGAAATGATTTCTCACCTTGCACACGTTCGTGGAAGTGGTTATTTCACTTTTCATGTTATTTTGATTGTACTGTTGGTGCGGACTGTAGCTATCGTCGACGTCCGCACTTTCGAACGCCTGAGGGAACGTGTTAGCGCTACTGACTACGTTTCCATCCTCGTGCTCGACCACCGTTGGCATCGGCGGCACGTTTTCCCAAACTTTCTTGACCGAGGCGATTTTCAAGTTGAGCTCGGCGGTGGAGGGCGAGATGGTGCTCTGGCCGGTGGCCATGTGCATGGATCGCGCCATTCCCAAGCTCTTGTTCTTGTCCTCGGTTAACTGTGACAAGTCTGAATCGAACGTGAAGTCCAACTTCATGTCGGCGTTGTCCTCATTTTTGTTGAAGGACAACGGCATTTGAATCGGCTCCTGGTTCTTGTCTTTCATCAGATCGTTCGGTTTATTCGAAAATGCAACCGGAAGGCTCTGCTGTTGTTGCTGTTGTTGTTGTTGGGGCATTCCGGAGGGTCCTCCGCTGCCGCCACCGCTCTCATCGTCCAAATCCGCGCGTTTTTCGACGCGTTGCTGTTGATTCTTCATGTGACTGGGAAACTTGGTTTTGACAGCAAGATCGGAAGGAGTGGTCTTCGTAGTCTTCGAGTAATTGGTGTTCTCGAAGATTAATGTCTGGACGGGCGGCGAAGAAACATCGGGGACAGAGTTTTTTTCTGAATGTTGCTCCTTCAAAGTTTTGCCACCGCTGCCAGCTCCTCCGGCACCTCCGCTTCCACTGCCACCGCTGCCAGCTCCGGCACTGCAGCTACCGGGCTTCTCACCGTTCGGAGAGTTTCGTTGGCTACTGTTGCCAGAGTTAGTCTGCTCGTTAATTTCGTGCCCGTGACCGTGTACGTGACTGTGTCCGTGACCGTGACCATGGCCATGGCCATGACCGTGACCGTGATCGTTCTGCGACATGCCGGCCATCAATGGAAGATCGGTGGAAACAGCGGACGGCGAGTTCGCGCGCAGCTGGCTGGTGAACGGTTTGTCCCAAGCGTTAACGGAGGGCGGCGGCGCCGGTCCGCCCGACGATGAATCCTTGCCGCTGTAGGCGTTACTCGAGTTGCTCGGTTTACTAGGATCGTTCGGCTCCGACGTGCACATCTGCTGTTGCTGCTGCTTTGCCAATTGTTTTTGGAATCTGGGGGCGAGCTTCAGTCCTCGCCTTCTGTCGTGCTGCTTTTGCAGCATGCTCGCTGGTTGTGGAATGGTTTGACTCAAGAGAGACGGCACATTCTGCACCTGTTGCAACGACGAAGCGGTCTGCGAACCACCTCCGTTCGCCTTCGATTTGGAACGATCGTGCTCTCTGTCTTTCTCTTTCTCGCGTTTCAGCGGTTTCGTCTCCTCCTTTTGCCCGTGTCGGGACTCTTTGACATTTTTCTTGGAACGAACCTCCTGGAAACCGTCGGAATCGACGGACTTTTTCTCCGTTAAGCTCGACCCATCCTCGGCGCAATTGCTCGGCTCCATGTCGTAGTCGAGCGTTATCTTCTTCTCTTTGATCTGAGACTTCTTGTTCATGTCGTTCAGAGCTTGGTTTACCAAGTTCGGATCGCTCAGCTTGATCTCGTCTATGCGGTTCACCGTTGTGTCCTTCGCGCTCGATTTGTTCAAAATCGTCGCGTTACCACCTCCGGAAGTCTGACTTCTCGATCTGCCGTTCTGAACTTGCGTGGACTGCATCAGCGGCGGAATACCGCTGGCGTGATTCTTCTGATTGGCGAAACCCAAATTCTGCAGGTTACGCTTTTCCGCGCCGGGGGCGCGGGACGTTGAATTGGAAGACTTTGCGGGTTTTTCTCGCTGTTCCCGCTGATTGCCTCCCGGTGGCTGCTCGTTTCTACGAGAGTGTCCCACGTTCGATCCTACGGCGTTCTGACTACCGCCGGAGTTCGTACGTGAACCGAACTGTTTACGGCTGTTTCGCACCTCTTTGTGCTCCTCTACATGCTCTTCGCTGTTCTCCGACGTCGACTCCCAGTCTTCATTTCCAATGTCGGACGAGTTTTGCTTCGACACGTTGCTGCTGCTGCCGCGATATCGCGACTCCCGATTATCCCTACCCTGCAACCAACATTAACGATAAATAAGTTGGTCGATGGTACGACAACAAATGAACAATCCACGAAATTAACATGCGAATCGGTTTCAATTCGACCGAAAAAAGTTCACTGAACGATTTACTTACCCTTCTGCTAGCACTGCGAGTTCTTTTCGAACGTGATGATTCTTCTTTGCGACCGTGCAGCTTCTGCGGAACAGCATTGTTGCCCGTGTGATTGATGTCCTGTTTGTTACAGGGTTGTTGAGCCTGTTGGTGCTGCTGCTGGGGTTGTTGAATCGGAGACTTGGCACGTTTTCCGGTTATCCCAGCTGTGAGCGCTTGTTGCTTCGCGATGATTTTGTCGTCGGTAGACTCGAGTTGCAAGCAAACGAGGCCTGTCGGTTCTTTTTCGGATATTGGCGTCGACAAGGCTGGATTTTGGCGCAGCGAACTCGACGACTCTTGCCGTTCTTGGCGTTCTAGCCGCTTCTCGTCGCCGGTCCGTTCGCAGGAAAAAGGACTCTTACTGGAGGGCGGTCCGTAGCCTTCCATGCGATTGCCGGTGCTCGTAGCGCTTCGCATTCGCACACCACCCCGACCGTGACGAGACGGTTCCCCGGATGGGGCGAATCCCTCGTGGTTCGATTTACCCTCATAAGCTCGTTTCTCGCTACGTTGCGACTGCGGTTGAGGCTGCGGTTGTGGTTGCGGTTGAGACTGCGGTTGAGATTGAGCTTGAGCTTGAGCTTGAGACTGTGATTGCAGCTGTGGCTGCGGCTGCGAGTAATCAGCTCGTTTCTCCTCTCGACTCGACACTTCTCGATTCCGCTCCTCCTTTTCCGCTTTCTGATTAGGCTTCGGTGATCTCGCAGACTTCTTTTCCTCTTTGCCCGACTCGGTCGAGCAGGATATCTCGTCGCCGCTGTTTTCGGAATCGGTGTGTCCGTAGGAGCCGCTTCTAGCCGAAGCTGGCCTGCCAGTGGTTCTGTGCACGCCTCGGCGTCCTCTCGACTCCGAGCTACGCCAACCACCACCTCTGGCGTACGATGTGCCGTAACTACCGGCCCATTGACGTCCTCCACGGGATTCGCGAGCTCTCGAATTCGATCCACCGCTGCTCGTTCTATTCCGAATACTCTTCTCCCGTTTTTCTTCCTTCGCCTGCTGATCTGCCATCGTGTCTTCGTTCAATAATACCATTAAACCTTCCCCTCTTTTCTCCAAGCTCAATTTCTCCAAATTCTGCTTGAGCTCGTCGGTCTCCTTATCGTTCTTGATACTTTCCAAGCTTTTCTCCTCTTCCTTCTCGAACGTCGGAGAAACAGCATCTGCCCATGCCTTTGGAGAATTGTCGCCTCTCTCGACCGTTCGATTGCTGTCGCTTGTCCTTTCTAATTTCCAGCTCCAAACATCCGCATCCTTCTTCGCCTCGATGGCCGATTCTTTGGCCAAATCCTTCTTATCATGATCGGAACTCGCTCGTTTCAATTGAGTTAAATTACGTTTCTCGCCTTTCAATTCGTCCGCCTCGATTCTCTCTTTGGTTACCGGACCGAGGGGTTGTCTTCTATCTCGTTCTCTCTCTCGGCTATCCTCGTGCATATAAGCGTCGCGCTTGTTCTCCTCGTAATCGGCAACATCGTTTGCCCAGGAACCACAGTCGCGCAATTTATGAGAATCATCTTCGCGCAATGACGTCTTCGACTCTCTGGAGGTGCGACTATCGCGAGAATCCGGTCTCTGCGGCCGCTCGTTCCGTTCGACACGATCGTCCCGCTGTGTGTCGCGACGATTGTCAATCGATCTGTCTTGCATGATACGTTCCTCCCGCCATTCAACGCTCTCCGATCTTTCCCTTTGATCCCGATCCCGTTCTCCCCTGTCACGATCGCGATCACGTTCACGGTCGCGTTCACGGTCACGCTCACGATCCCGTTCTCCCCTGTCACGATCGCGGTCACGGTCACGATCGCCGCGATCACGGTCACGATCGCGTTCAAGATCACGCTCCCGTTCACGAACGCGTTCACGGTCCCGGTCCCGGTCACGATCACGTTCGCGGTCACGATCGCGATCACGCTCCTCGAAAGAATCCTGTTGGGCATTCACAAAAAATTAAAATCAAAATTTAAGAGGTAGAAGAACAAACGCGTCGATATGAAAGATATGAAATTGCAAATCAACTAGTCGGCAACAGAGAATGCTGAATACCTTCAAGTAATTGTCGTAATCCTTTTTCAGCTTTGTATCTCGTTCACGTGTTTCCCTGATGTCTCTGGTAGCGCGACTGTCACGAGCATCTCGATTCTCTCGGACGTCCCTCGCCTCCAGGTTGTCCTTCGAATCGCGATCTTTGTTATCGTCGTAGTATCTTTCGCGTTCCCAGGAATCGCGAGAATGTCTGTCGTCGTAATCGTGGTCTCTGTAATTGCGGGTGTATTCGTCGCTGTAGCCGCCACCGCCGCCGCTTGGTTTTCGGGCATCGTAAGGTCGATGAGAGGAATGACGATACCGATCCTCCCGGAGGAAAGACCCGCGGTAATCTCGGGACGGAGCTCGCTCGTCCTCCATAGAAACCGAAATGTCGGGATCCGTTCTGCTTCGGCGTTGGGGCGGAACGGTGCCGTGCGACTGCTTCAAGCTGTTATCTACTGAGACAAATTCGATTGAAATGTTAGTAATATGAATTGGTCGACTTTAACACTAGTATACAGAGCGAGTCGCGAAGCGTGATTTTATTTAAAAAAATAAAAGGTAGAGAGGAGCGGGAAAATTTTTTTTTCGGGAAGGCATAGTAGCATAACGGTTGGAAATCGCTGATCACTCTTCGTGACTCACTGTGTTTGAATTTTGTAACGCAGTGTACAAAACACCACTCTTTGATCACTTACTTAAAGAACTGTTACTGTGAAGCCATCTGCTGCTGGGCTCGTATTGTCCGGAGAACGAAACAGTCTGGGCAGACGATCTCTCGGTACTCGGTGAAATTCGATTGAATCCAGCGTTGCTTCTCTCGGCTTGTTGCTTTTGAAATCGTGGTGGTAAGTTGCATTGAAAGAAACGGGAGAAGAACGGCATGTGTTCGCGATCTCTCGTGTCTCTTTGATCACGATCACGGTCACGATCGCGATCGCGGTCACGATCGCGGTCACGATCACGGTCGCGATCGCGGTCGCGGTCGCGATCACGATCCCGATCCCGTTCGCGTTCACGTTCGCGTTCTCGTTCGCGTTCACGTTCACGTTCGCGTTCACGATCGCGATCTCTTTCCCGTTCACTGCGCACACCGTCCTGTTGCCTCATGAAACTTTGTCGATCGCCTTGTCGGAAATCGGACATCAGCTGATCTCGCAAGTCTCTGCTATACTTTGGAGCATCTCTGTTCTCACGAGATTCGCGGGCCAATAGCTTGTCGTCTCCACCTTTCCCTTCAGAAGATCCGGCGCATGACCGTTCCCGATCTCTGTTCTCCCTTTCGCGTTCCCATTCTGGTACCGGGATCGGAACCGGTGGAACACTTATCAAACTCTTCGGTTCGATTGACTGTTTTTCTTTCAATTTTTGCTCGACGTCTTGTTGTTTCTTGGCCGCCGCTTGTCTACTCGTTTCTTCGTACATTTTCTCCACTTCCTCTTTGCGTTGCTGAGCACGCTCGGTAACCGATGCCACCTCAACTCTGACCACTCGTCGTTTCTCGTTCCATCCTTCGTCGTCTTCTACGCCTGTTCCACAGTGCAACACAATTTAGAAATTAGAAAATACATCTACATTTATAGTTTCAAGATCGAAAACACGATACCGAACGCTACTTTCAACGAGAAACGAATATTCTCACCTCTCAAAGTGTGTGCCAAATGTAATTGTGATTGATTGTTGTTGTAATTACCGGACCCATTGGACCCACGATAGTCACGCGGCAAAGAACTGTGAGTCCATGAACGATGAACCGGTTGTTCTCGGGATTCCTTTGACTCGCGATTGTCGTGAATATCACGGTTATCTCGAGTTTTATTATCTCTGTCTTCCGCTAAAGTCTCCTCGATTTTCTCCTCTGTATTATCCTTTTTCTCATCTTTCTTCATTGGTTCGGAATCGGTTTCGTCATCGCTAAAAGTAAGTTTCTTGTTATAATCGATGTCGTCTTGTTCTGCCCAACCGGCATCACGGGAAATATCATCCATTCGGGTAAGATCTTCCTCTTTGATAATTGGTCGCGTAACGATCTCTTCCTCGGGAACACGTTCGCGTTCTTGTTGACGCGGAGGTGGGGCAGGAAATCGTTCCGCGGGGTAATTAAATCGTGGTCTGGGTCCACTGGGGCCGGTATTCGTTGGAAACTGCGAGGGAAATCCACCAGGAAAGTTTCCTCGATACATCTGTAAAGATTTTGTTTCCGGTAATAGTTTTATCGGAGTATGCAATTTTTACTATTCGACCGTCCGCACGATCGAAATAGTAGAATATTTATAACTGGACAATGGCTTTTACGCATTTACAACAAGCATGAGTAGGTGCAATTTAAAACAGTAAAAACATTCGAAAAATTATATTATTTTCAACATATTAAATATATTAACCCTTTGCACTCGGAGCTATTTTAACTCGATTTCCTATGATTTTTTTTAATTTTATGGATACAAAATTGATATAATACCTCATACAATACTTGAATGTTTAGTAATTGATTAGTTACCGATATATTTAATAATGTAAACAATATTTTGATTAATGATACAGTCATTTTCAAGAAAGAAAATAAATTTTTGTTTCACCCAAGTTTGTTGTAATTTAGATAGAAAATTTTTATTTTGTGTAAAAGATGATCTGCAGTCTAGTGACAACAAAAGAAAAGAGAAGAAATGCTGAACTTACAAACGGAGGAATGAATCCTCTGTAGTGATGCAAATTTGGACCAATTTGATGAGCGCCGGAGTTTATAGCGCCCTGACTATTCGAAGCATTATGAGGGCCTCCCTGGGCCATGGCCATGTTGGGAGATTGGACCAAGTTCTGTCGTCCGCCAGACACGTCGACATGTCCTCCTCCAGAAACAGCTGTATTCAATGGGGGGCCCTGGACCCCCGAAGTGGTCCCAGTGCCGGGACCAGCTGTTCCCAACCCTGCACCACTGGCCGTACGACTTCCACCTTGTATCCAACTTCCTTCCGCTAGCAAACAAGTATACGTATTGTTAATATCGCATAACACACATATCGTTCTTTTGACTATACACAATGTTACAACTCTAGTATTCCATTGTAATTAGAATCTTGATACTTACTTTGTGGGCGTAAACTTGGACCGGGTCCGTATTGAGCACTTAATTCCCGATTTGTCGACTGCTGTTGTTGGATATGTTGCTGACCTGCCGATGCACCGCCTAATCATTGCACAGGGAACAAAACAACCGTGAAGAGAAGTGTGAAACAAATCGAATAAAATTCAAGTGAAATTATAATTCTTATACCGTCTCCTGATCTGCTCATTATTGCGCTCCATGATGATTTGATGTTCGCGTCGGAACTGTACGAAGACTGAGAAATGCTTTGTTGTCCTGGCAGTAGAGGATGTAGCGATGCTGTTGCAGTCGTCCCCGCTACACATTGTGCCGGTGAAGAATTTGACTAGTAACAATGAAAACAGTTGGCTCAGTATCCAGGTTTTTTGAATCTCTAGTAATTATCCATATACTCTCCGTGTCTCGCAAGAAGTCTCCTGGCTGTAACTCTGAAGGTAGGCAACAGCAAACCATCCGATTGGGTCTTTCCACTGGCACTTTCGTTTCTAGCTGAATTATTGGCTAAAGTGAATCAATAATGCCATTTGCTGCTGTGCCTTCTGGAGGGACTTCTTGCGAGGCACTGAAAGTACACATAGCTATTTCCAAATGAATCGTCTCTAAACACTAACAGCACTTGTGTCCGGTGAAGTTGTAGTTGTGGTGGTTGTAATAGTAGTGGTTGTTGTTGTTGTATCTTTGGTAGTAGCCCAACCACTTCCTCCGCTTGGTACAAGACTCACAGCTGGATCGCTACTACTATGTTCACTTTTCAAACTGGGCAGATTGGCAGGAGGTCGCCGTGCCGAAGGCACCTTTCCAAGACTTTGCATTCCATGTTTGCGTGGTAATGTATTCTTTTGCTGCTGTTGCTCCAAAGATTCACCCTAGATTCGTAGCAATGCGTAAATTTAATTTTCTTTTTTCTTCTAATCTCTCAGGATTTTCCATTGAACAGATATAATAAATGTTTGTAGAATTCTCTGACAAACTTACTCTACACTCTCTGTATAAACTATTGATGTCTAATGATTGGAACTTGGATTTTCCTTTCTCCCCCTTCGACGCAAGCCCCGACAGAGTAGACATGCTGTCTGCAGGCAACCATTTAGTACTAATCAGACCCAAAGAACGAACCTTTTGTCTGGAATCATATAAGATAGATGTTTGTTACACCTTAAATATTCTTCTTGTAGTTAGAAAATATTTGAACCTCGATAGATACGCGTATAAATAAATAAATAAATAAATAGGGACAGAAGTATTCGAATAAAGAACTACTCAAAATTTCTTTCAGTATTCGAATGATTATTAAAGAATAGTTAGAGAAAAAAAAATCTATAAGGCACAGAATAATTATATAAAATTAATAATATATTCTACGCGTGAGCACGCGCGCGTAAACACGTACGCGACACAAAAGCCTACCGCACGACAGCTCAAGTACGCAAATATATGAAAACGCGACGAGCATTGGTCGTAACTCCTGGAAAGAAGAGAGATTAACAAATAAGGCAATTATACGACCAAGAGTAACGCGTTGACGAACTAGACAACGAAAAGGTTGACAAGAACGTTCAATGCGGAAAGCGAGCGAGAACGAGAGGGGGCATTGATAGAGACAGAGACGGAGACAGGCAGACAGACAGACGGTAGACAGAGGGGGAGGGAGGGAGAGAGAGAAAGAGAGAGAGAGAGAGAGGGGCTGACAGGAGAGAGTCGGATAGTTTTGTTATGTTGAAAAAAAGAAAGAAAATAATGAAAAAGAAGGAGAAAAGCAGAAAGAATGTAATTAAACGACTGCACGATCGAGAAAATATCCGAGAAAATATGCGAAAGGAAGATGCTGGCTGAGAAGGTGTATAGGCAGAATGTAACGTTCCGACCCAACCCCTCGATCGCGATGTCAAAGTCACGAAAATTCAAAACAAAAAGATTCGTGACGCAACGGTCACGTACACGGTTCACGATAAATGATCAGCGGGTCCCGATAGTCTCGATACGAGATAGTTACTCGGTAACCATACGAAAGAAGAAGTAGCACTCGAGGTTGACGCTTACCAGGACCAAGTCGTATAGCAAGGTTTCCACGTAGAAAAAAAGATTCGGACGGGGAAGCGAACGAAGGAAATAAGAACTTACCTTGGTCCGTCCAAATGGGTATCTAATTCACAAAAGGGTTAATTCCCAGTTAAACTAATTAATATCCGGATCGCCACGGATTACAACTGTTACAAGTGTACCGCGCCTGTGAGACACAGATACTTCTTTTCCACAATTCGTCCAAGATGGCGAATGCGCGACTTTCGGCTCTTCTTCCGCGATCAATACAATTACGTCATACGACCAGAGAGCCGTTTGCACAGACGCGCCACTCGTCCGGATTTTCTTGTCACTGCGTTGCGATGCTTTTCACCAGCAATTCTTTTCCCTTCTCGATTCGAAAAATAAAATGAAATTCTCGACTCGAACGACGATAGACACGCTTTTTACGCGTTAAATCTACACCACGGTATCCAATATCTTTTTTTACCTAACCGTTACTTATGACGAGAAACAAGCGGAACATTCAACAGAAATAAGTGGCGCTGCTTCTACGATGCCTTGCCGCTTCGAACCAAAGTCAAATTCATTACGAATTTACGGGTATTATTTCGTCGGTTATATACCATACTTCCTCTTCCGCTTTTCGAATGCCCCGTTTTCGTCGTAAATACGGGTTACTTAATTTTCGAATTTATATACGGCTGTTTAGCGAAAATATATATGAGAAATGCTTGAGATTTCTTTTATAAATAACTGCACGCATTTGATTTCGTCGGTGCTTGTATAAAATTCAAGATGGCCGGCTATACGTGCGAACACTCGGTTTTTTTATCGGTAATGCGTAGATGGTATGTCGTGGAAAATGGGAAATATAGGTAATAATAGATAACGCATTTTCAATTGGAAGAAATTGACGAACAACCTGTTCAAAAATGGTACGTAAATAAATACTATCGTGTTCGTTGTGATAGGCGCATTTCATACATTATTTCATTTTCAGAGCGTAACTCTACACACGGACGTCGGTGACATAAAGGTAGAATTGTTCTGCGAGCTGTGCCCGAAAACGAGCGAAGTAATTCTTTTCTATCTGTTCTGTAATACCAGTTACTTAACGCACTCATGTTCCATCAACGTTGACTCAAATTTTTTATGTTTGCAGAATTTTCTTGCTTTGTGCGCCAGCGATTATTATAACAATTGTTTATTTCATCGCAATATAAAAGGATTTATCGTGCAAACTGGAGATCCCACGCAAACTGGTAAAGGTGGAACTTCGATATGGAATCGTAAATTCGAAGACGAGTTCAAGGAAGAACTAAAACATAACGCCAGAGGTCTTGTTTCTATGGCAAATAACGGTCCAAACACGAATGGCAGTCAATTTTTCATTTCGTATGGGCCGCAACCGCATTTAGACCTAAAGTACACATTGTTCGGAAAGTAAATATTTTCGTTATATATTTTACATCGCTATGTACATGATAACAATGTCCCAGATATAACGATTATTCTTCTTTGTAGGGTAATAGATGGAATGGAAACATTAGAACAATTGGAAAAGCTACCTGTGAACCCAAAGAATTACAAACCCCTTACAGAAACCCGAATAACCAGCGTCACAATACATGCTAATCCTTTGGCCTGTTAGCTGTACACTTTAATTGTAAAAGTACAAACAAATACTGTATAAACGTGTTAGAATGACGGGCGTGATACGTTTCCATAAATTCCTCTTATCCTTTTGTTCCGAGGGTCGAATGGACTCCTTAGGTAAAAATCAGCTTTGTGTCGTTTCCCCATTACTTCGATCTGATAGTTACCATTTTTCAGAAACTCTTCCGAAATATTTTCTCCGTTCGGATGTTCAATATATCTGTATTTAAAAAGGGTAAAAGAATAGTGTATTTGAAAAGGATAAAAGAATGCTCGATAACAAGCAATAATGATATTTGATCGGTTATATCTTTATTACCCGCGTCCAATACTGCTTTCACAGCTGTATCCTCGTTCTGTTCTTCGTAGATATCCAACGAGGGCATCGTTTCTGTAAATAGGTTCCAAACCCCACAATGGGATGCAGCTGTTTCAACAAAAAATTAAGACCATTGTATTTATCGCACACAATACCATCGAGCGCGTTTCATCGGTCTTCCGTTATGATATACGCACCTGTCCACGTGAAAGTGTATCAGTCTTCTTTTCATTCCATTTTGTCGCAACAGATCGACTGACGATTTTCCTTGATAGTGACCGTTATCACGACAAACGAATCCTAATCCAGCTTCGATGGGATTGTCGTCCGTTCGAATATCCGAGCCCCAAAGGTGATATCCTAAGGAATACATGTAAGAAAACATTTCGTTGCACATTCAGCCTGTATAATGTGCTGTCTCTCTCTCTCTCTCTCTCTCTCTCTCTCTCTCTCTCCGCGGTTAGTATTTTCTATTATATACCTTTTTCACAACTAAGACTGTACAGTGCTCTGAATCCAGCGAGTTTCATGTTGTATTTTTTTCTGTACTTCATTAAGGATGTATAAATTGACTGGCACGACGACCTGGGTATGTGTATCTCGTAACCGAGTTCGCCAACGAAGCTGATTCTGATCAAGCGTGCCACATGATTTTCAATTTTGCAAAGTCTGGTGGTCGAGAAACCGAACAATTCGTCCGATATTTCCTCTTCTATCAACGATTCCACGATGTTTCGGCTACAATCATACATGATACAATCTAACTAAACGAAAACTAAATCGACATATGAATTGAAATTTTTCGTATGAACGAGTCCGAGAAGTCAGCACGCTATACGCGACTTCGAACTAGATTACTCCTGCTATTCTACCAGACAAATATAGATTAATTGTCGGTTTTTGCCATACAGAATTATTCTGTTTGCGATTCTGTCACAAATATTAGGGTATTCTGTATAGTTTACAATACCTGTTAGGACCTTGGACCGACAGGATACCAATTTGTTCGGTAACATCGTGTAAAGACACATCGAAACCTTCCTCTTCTATGACTTTGTTTATGTGAGCCCAGGTGTGATACGCCGCCGCTCCGCTCGAGACTGATATTCAAAATAATCGAACGCGAAGTAAATCATGATAAGTCGGTAATGAACAGTCAGAGTCGACGGTAGGCTTATGGGACAGAACAACAACACCTACCGATGTAGAATGCTATGCCTTTAAATATTGGATCCACTATCCCACTTGAACCAGGTTCAATAAGTGTAACCGTGCAGTCCATTTCTACTCCTCCAGTCTTGTTCAGCATGCAAGTGTAAATTGTTTTGTTCGTTTCGCATCGCGTATTTGCTGTGAACAAGTAGTCGGCCGCTTTCCGTGCTTCTGGACCGCAAAGATAAAACTTTCCAAGGTAGGACATGTCAAATAAAGCGGCACTGTTTCGACAGGCAAGAGCCTCGTTTCGAATCTAGAGGAGACATGTATTGTTAATATCTATCTACGCAACCATTATCGAATAATTTCACTTACCATATCGTCGAACGGTGAAAACTCGAAACTATACTCTTTTTCCAGTATTTCACGATACTCGTCTTTCTCGTTTCCCGGCGTTTCGGGTGGTTTTTCATAGTTATACGGAAGAATGTGAATTTTTTTGTTCGGATAAAACCATCCGGGTCGTTCCCAGCCTTGACGTTCTTCCATAATGGCACCCTCTTCGACGAGTAGCTGCAACAAACAAACCGTTTCTATTGACAAGATCTGGCAAAGATTTAAATCAAACATTAGAAATGAAGAGTTTACATCGTGAAAAGGATCCGTTTTGAGATTTCTACTGCTCAGCGGTTCGTCGTGCGGAAATACGATGTTGTAATTTTTCGCATAGGCTTCGTAAGATCTCTCGGTCATCCAAGTGAGATTGTTTCGCTGCTCTGGGATAAATCTACAAGATGAAAATCGATGCGATGCAATGTCATTTTTTTCGGCTGCGCTGTGATACGGTCGATTGGGATAAGAATTACCTTCTGATGTCGAAATTGAACATGTAATAATCTGGCCGACCATTAATTATCCATTGTGAAATCTGTTTTCCACATCCACCTCCCAACATCATGCCAGCACTATTGTAACCGCAAGAATGAAACAGTCCACTGCACCGTGGATCCTCACCTTTTAAATGAACACGAACAAGTTCAATCAGAAATAACTAGATCGTTTAATCTTCGATTTTTACCCATAATTGGCTTATGATCGGGCGTGAAACTTTCCGGACCACACACGGTTGTTTTGATCCCGGTTGTGGTAAATTTTGGTATCAGTCGAGTCGTGGCTTCCATGTGTACATTGAAAATATCCCAATCCAGTTCGTACAGACTGAACGAGAAGTTGTCGGGTGCCTTTTGTATATAATAGAAATTATAATAGAAATTGCGATAACGCGAAAGATGCAGGGGTCATTCCATGCGAAATTGATCACTTCTTCGCGTCACCATCGACGATTTCGTTCTGTATGAAATATGTTGTAGCCAATGTGAAATTACAGGAGGTTTAAGGCATCACTTTGCTAGTTTAGAATTTGTTTAAAAATTACAGACCTTCGAAGTATGCCATTCTTGCCGATTTTTGCGAAAACGGGTCTCACTTACGAATTTTTATCTCAGAAATTGTTTGTCCCTCCTAATTCCACATGGACTACAACATATTTCATTCAGAACAAACTCGTGACGTGAAAAAGTGATCGATGTCGCATGGAATGATCTGCAGGCAGATTCGAACAGAGAAGATGAGAACTTACGGCTTTTAATAGGATAGGATTTGATTCGTAACCACCTAACGCAATCGAGCTTCCTTGAATCCGAAGATACAGACTGGAATCCGAGTCCCGAACGTTTGGAAGTCGCTGTTCCACTTCCGCCATCGGTTCGGTGACAACATACGCGTGTTTCATCGGTATCAGTGGAATGTCCACGTTCAACGAGTTCGCAACATTTCTCGACCAAACCCCAGCAGCGTTTAGAACAATGTCACTCTTCAAAATCCCATAGGGCGTTTCGACACCGCAAACCTTTTTCTTATTTGGACCGATGTCGTTCGTTAATATCTTCGTTACTGGACAATCTTCGATCACCTATAGACAATTGAAATCAGAGTTAGAGCTAACAGAAAAGTTCGATCAGCGAAATAACCCGAGCACGCTATTCACCTGACAACCATTGTTCCTCGCCGACTTTACCAAAGCGTTTATCAACATGCTTGGATCGACGACTCCGTCTGTCGGAGAGTAGACAGCTGCCCGAAATGATTTCTCGTCGAGCAGAGGGAATAGATCTTTCGCCTCTTTCGGCGAGATTATATGCGCTCCAAGATCGAGCATTTTCGATCCGCTAATCAGTCTTTTGCATTCGTCCAGTCTTTCCTACAACGTTGACTGTAGAAAATATTGCCTGTAACTGCCAGGGTAGACTAGACTTCAGAACAGGATTTCAACGCGTGCATCACTTGTTCAATAATATTTCAATTCGCGGGAATGATTAGAAAAAGTTATTTTCACCGTGCCAAATCCTGCTCTAAGTGTTGGTCCACTCCTTACAGTAATTTTGTATGTTCTCAAATATTTACGATAGTGTGAGCGATGAGAAGTCCACCGTTGTTGATCCAGCCTGGATCGATACCAGTCTCATGCTTTAAAGATTTGAGAACTCGTTTGGTAGTGTTGAGCAGTTGCATCTCGACGTCGTACGGTCCGCGTATACCCCATACGAGGCCTGCAGTGTGCCATGTGGTTCCAGACGTTAATTTCGATTTATCCAACAGGACAGCTTTGATGCCCGATTTTCCCAAATGATACAATGCGTTGCAACCGGCGCTTCCCCCACCTGTAAATAAATTTCATTCAATGTTATCAATGATATATATACTTTAAACAGATCAATATTTTCGCAATGGTTCGAAACGGTGAAAATGTTTGGTTTACTTGACTTACCGATTATTACAACATCCGCGTGGTCTGGTAGCTGTACCGATGAAGTCCGGGTTCTTCGTGGTGTTCTCGCTAGCGATCTCGCGGAGCTGATACATCTCGTGTTCACCTGGAAATCACTTGTTGAAAACTTTGCATTTTTTTTGTTTCGAGAAGAACTAAAAAAGAAACGCAAACCGTTCTATACAAATACCTTGGTCTTTATTAGACGGAACATACTGTTTCACTTTTGTACAACACGCGTGTATCACAGCTCTGCTCTGACTGATGCACAACTTCTTTCGCAGACATTATCGTTCCGACAACTTCGTTTTTTTTTTCTCAATTATTTCACTATCGAAAGTACGATTGTAATGTTTTCGTTCACACCGATACCATTATTCGAGGAATACGAATGAGTACGAAATATGAGATTTTCCACACGCAGTCTGGCGAACGAGTAAATAATTCTATTCGTGTGTAAACTTTTTAGTTTCATTCTTCATCGTGACTCGTGTAAATCTCAATGCGCGTTAAACGATACGATAACATTGATTCGTCGTGGTATTGCGTAAATTAAAGTAATTTATTGTAAATAAATGATAAAGCGCTCGACTCGCATCGACAATTCGTTATCGAAAAGACCATGTTGTTGCTCGTTTAAAAGTTTTTATTATCATCTGTAAACTAAAGCATTGGTTGTTGTATCTTGTCATTGAAAGCACACTTTGCATTAGTGTATGTTTACTTATTTATACTTGACACGGTACAGTATTGCATACGCGCTCGCGTTCTCTCTCTCTCTCGCTCGTTTTATCTCTCTATCTCTCATGTGCATGCACGCATACCCATAATTATATATGTACAATACTTGGGTTTTTGTTTTATCGAAGATCAGCTAGACAATAAATAATAGCGATAGCATAGTTGCACATTGATGAAATATAAAAATGTGTCGATACGAAAAATTTCGGGTTTGCTTCGACGTTTTGAACGATCGTTAAACTTTAATCATGTCGACAACTGAAAAGAAATATCGTACATTTGCTAAATAAAATCCGAGGTCTCGAAGAAAAAACGAACGGACACCACGCAACAAAGTATTTACCTAGGACGGAAGTTAGAACTCATTCGTTTCGAATATATACAGGGGGAGTATAAAGTATTCGTACATTTTTTTAAAAAGGAATAACTGTTTCAGAATTGGATCCTTGACAGCTTGAGTTTTTTCGAGTTGTTAGAAGTATTAGTTCACAAGCTAATGTGAAAATAATTCGTTTTTCCAATTGTCATTTGTCGCATTTGCAAAGGAAAAAGTAAAGGTCAAGATTATTAGATTTTCTATCTGAACCTATAACAATTTAAAAAAGTAAACGATTTACACATCTGCTAGGAAATCCTTTTAACGTCTTAGAAAATTCGAGCTGTTAGGTCAAATTTTGAATAATTTGATTCGTTTTAAAAGGTATACGAATATTTTGTACACCCACAGTAACTCGAATCGGCGTTGCTTGCTGATCGTAACTGGTACTACAGTAAAGCCTTGATCTAAGACAACGGACAATTGCTATGAAACCATTTACAACAGATTTCTGAAGTGATACATGATGTTTCACATGTAGGTACAGTCGACATGGGCCAAATTATGTCTTGTTTGGTGTTATTTGAATCAGAAAAATGTCACAGATACGTTGGTAAAATTTCATTAAAAATAAGGACAAAAGCGTGGTAATAAAGAAATTTCATTCATTGCACGAAGTGGTCTCATAAACCCACACGACCTAAGAAACCGCACGGGCCGGAGGATTACCCTTACATCAAGGATTTACTGTATATGTGCTCATAATTATGAAAGTGGTCGGAGTCGTGTGTTGACCCTTAGCACTCGAGTGGCGACTCTGAGGCACCACTTAAATTGTTGCTATATCGATAATGTAAAATAACTGTTACGTTATTACATTATTTTATATCAAATAAATTACTAAACATTTGAGAATTGCATCATAGAATAAGCATAAAATGAAAAAATCATATAGAATGGAAATATTCTAAACTGGAAGAAATGTTTAGTTTTCGTGATAAAATAGTTCCGAGTGCAAAGGGTTAACACTAAATGAATTCCATACAATGTTGAAATAACAAGCACTATCTAACGGTTCATTTTTGACGATCTCGTAAGAATTACATTGAATTAATTTAGTTTAAAGTATTGTGATGAGAGTTAACAGATATACTCGTTTCTTTTTTTCTTAATCTTGACTTGGATACTTCCATAGTTATGGGCACATATATCGTTAACAAAAATCTAACGATCTACGAGTTTGAACGATCGTGCACAGTTTAAACGGTACGTTGCAACCGAGTCGATCAACTAGAACTAGTGGAACGGGAAGAAAAGAAAGAAAGACGGAGAAAGGGCAGGACAGCAATCCTTTTTCTTTCGGTACGAACGAATTGCAACGCAATAATGGAAAATATCGTACTTACGAACAATACCGATGCGGTAGCGTTCCGCTGATCGATGACCGATCGTGAATTCGTGGTACGGTACCGTGCGTCCCTTTTCTCGCGTCTCACGACGATATCGGTGGATCCGTATCGACGTTATTTGCTAATGGATCCGCGGAAACGGAAACGAAAAACGGACTAGATCGATTTCGTTAGAGCGAAGTGTGTTCCTCGCTGGCTAAGCTGTCGGTTTCCTCGGTGTCGGAATTGGTAGCAGCTTGGACTCGGGCGTAGTCGTCGGTGTCGATACTCTTGCAAAAATGTATCGCGTACTTCAATTTCTGACAAAGTACTTGTTTGCACGAGTACCGTGGCATTTTCAACAAGAAAAAGCACGTGTAACTTTC
The DNA here is from genome assembly GCA_916610235.2 of Lasioglossum morio. Classification (NCBI taxonomy): domain Eukaryota; kingdom Metazoa; phylum Arthropoda; class Insecta; order Hymenoptera; family Halictidae; genus Lasioglossum; species Lasioglossum morio. Next base: position 5,815,795 of record OU744323.1, read on the forward strand.
CGGAAGATAGCGATCGGGCGGATTGTATTTATCCATCACCTGAAAAAATGCAAGTCTACATAGCATTCACTGTAAATGGATATGCAAACTTAATTATCTGGTGTCCGGAAACGAATAGGAAGGGGAGAGAAGAAAAAAGCAACAACAGCGGATTTACCTGCAGGACAAAATCTCTACCGCGAAAGTCCGCTATCGTACGCGGTAGACGAGTTCTCCCCCAAACAAATCGCAAGAACAGAGATCTCTCTTGATTAGAGAACTCTTCCATCACTTCCCAGAACCACTGGATCAGCGGCGCGTTTGCTTCAATGCCTGAAAAATATCATGCGGCTCGTTTGTAAAGTTTTCGCTATCTGAATTTGTGAACAATACGCAGTAGACCGAAGCGAAAAAACATTTGTTTCGAAATCGAGAAGAGTTCACTTTAGGGTCATGTTATTAATATCTCTGAATGCGTTTTAATGTCAACTATAGACATATGAAAAGAAATATGCATTTACAAGAAAAAAAATATCTATCTCCTCGAAAACTCCGGACAAAAATTACTTTGAGAAAAGAAATAAAATTTGCAAACCATTCACCTTGCGATACCATTTACATTACATTAAAAACATTTGTTTTGGCATTGTCAGCATGTGCTTAGGGCATCAGTTTTGATTGGTCTGTGCCAACCGACGCGCAGTGGTTCTCGTACCTTTGTAGGTTGCGACGGATTTCAATAGAGTAAGCGGTATATCCGGACTGCCGCAGACCATCGTTTCCAGTTCCGTCCCGCTGAATAACGCGAGGAAAGGTACAGGTATCACTCTGGACATTCCATCGCGTACCGCAGTTACTTGGGCATCGAATTCGTGCAGTCTATAGTTCAAGGCCAATCGAACGTACTCGTGCTTGTTTGCTGGTGTAATCTTTTGATATCTGAAAGCCGAGACATCGAATGGAGATATAAATGTAAGAAATGAGAATGAGCGTCGACGAGTAAGCGTTTCGTAGTCTCGCGTACCTGTTCGACAACGGTACGTCGTGACCTACGGCCGATGGTGTTGAAAATGGCATTTCGAGAGTTTGAAAGACTTTTTCGTCGGGATCCATGTCCCGAATGCAGAGCAACCCGGGGACATAGTCCCGGTCAACTTCGGTCAAATCGGCTGGCGTTAACGAGCATCCGGCGAGCTGCTTCCATACAGGCTCGGCCAAGTTCAAACTCAACGGACTGCCCGTTCTTATCGCTATACCCATCAAGATTCCAAGAAACCGGAACATGTTCAAGTGCAGAGGCGAATCGGCATTCGGGTTCAACAAGAAGCAATCCCTGTTGGTGCCGTTGTCTTCTCGGCCGTTCGGAGTTGGTATAAACAACGGTAGGGAACCATTTTGCAGTTCGTCGCACATTTCCGCGATACTCTCGCTGTAACCGCCGCCGCAGTCGTCCACGCTCTCTCCTGTTAGGGAGACGAACAAATGAAACGGTGAGCAATGAGATCAATAACTTATCGCACATGCATTTAATCTCTTAATCATTCGAGTTTGGCGTTATTATTACTTACCGACAAATTTCACCTTCCATACCCTGTGCGGAAAGAAGAGAACGTCTTGAGTCAGTAGAGACATTTTCGAAACCATCTGACCAAAGACCGACTTGATGCCGTCCGGTCCGGCCAAGCCACCTTTGCTTCTGGCCCGTTTCACCTGTATTCGATTCAGCTCTATCACTGGGCCGTGTTGTCGATCTCTGACCATCGTCGCTTGGACCACTTTACGGAAGGTCGCCTCTTTGATGCTGTAGACGAGTATCGGGGCCAGTTTGCTGAGACTGAGGGGTCCGGTGATCGGGAACATCGGCAGACACGGGCAAAGCAGCTCGGCGAAGTGGTGCAACAGTACCAGCCGGCTGTGCAGCACGGAAAACGGAAGATCTTTTACCAAATCATACTCCATCGGCGTGACTGCGGGCATTTTCGTCTGCGTGGCTTTGGTGGTACTCCAGGCGACGGTGTGTGCGCTTCCGCAGGCGACTCGCGTGATCTTTTCGCCTTGCAACGCGCGAACCAAGCGCGGTCGTTGAAGGGCGCTCGTCGTTCCATCGCCCAGCTGACCCTCGTCGTTGTCCCCCCACGTGAAAACCTCTCCCTTATCGGAACAGGCTACGCAGTGCAACGAACCCGTCGCTATGGAGATGATCTTCTTGCTTTGAAGCGCCGTGATCTTACGCGGTCTACGCACGTGTTCGTCGATGCCGTGACCCAACCGATGATAGTCTCCTTTGCCCCTAAAGAAACACGGGCATCAGAATATTAATACGTCGACAGACTTTTCTGAACCAACTCGAAGGAAGGTGGCACGTTTAACCGTTATGTCATTCACGATATATACTCTGTATTTGTCGACAAATATGTACAATTTCAATCGGCGGTGTAGATTATTACTACTACATAACTTATGCCACTGACATAAGGGTTAAACGAAGATGCCTGTAAGATTGAACCAGCCATCTGTTCGAACGACGACGAGCGTAAGTTGGGAATGTCGAGCAATCCGATATTACGTTGGCTGGAGCATCTGGCCGGCTGGACCGTGTTAGCCCAGAACACTCGTCGAAAGGGCAACGGATAGGATACGTAATCATTGGGCAAAGAGGAAACAGCGAACGAATCACCGTACCACGTGTAGATCGCTCCCGATCTCGTTAGAGCCACGGAGAATTGGCTGCCGCAATCGACTTTGATCACCCCGAGTCCCGCGAGAGACTCGATCTTCATGGGGACCTTGCATCCGTCGCTGCCGCCTCTGCCCAATTTCCCGTAGTCCCCGTCGCCCCAGCTCCAAACGTTGTCGTCGTCGGTTACGCAAAGCGTTTGCGCGTCTCCGCTTCCGCAGGCGACGTCGATCGCTTTGTAATTATGTAACGCTTCGACCAACTTCGGCGTCAGTTGGTCCTCGCTGTCACCGTGGCCCAAACGTCCGTATCGACCTAAAACAAAAAATACGCACAGCTACCGTATTCCTCTAATCCAAAAACAAAATCAAAGAAGAACAAGAGGATACCGCAGAGCACAGTTTACTTCACCTTTTCCCCAGGTGTAGAGCAAACCGGTGCTCGTAATCGCCGCGCTGTGATTACCGCCGCAAGCGATGTCCACGATTTCAATTCCGAGAAGTTTTTCGATCAGTTTCGGTCGATCGTGCGACATCCGGTTCCCGTGGCCCAATTTACCGTCATCGCCTTCACCCCACGAATAAACGTGTCCCTCGGAACTGAGCGCCAGACAGTGTTTCCCTCCCGAATTCACTGCAACTTGCTTCACGAACACGTGCTGAATAGATTCCAAAAGAGTCGGTTGCGTCACGGAGTCGTTTCCTCCGATTCCGAGTCGGCCAAGCGCACCGTATCCTATAATATATTGAGCAGAGCGTAGATATCAGACTCGATCGAACGAGGAAAATCAGAAAAGGAAATACAGTGCTTAGACCCATCCCATTTCACATCACATTATTATAAACTAAATTGATTCAATGTAATTTTTACGATATTATGGAAAAACTACCCCAGTGGAAGGGGTAGGCGAACTAGAGGGTGCGTTTTTGTTAAAATAATAAGGTGCGTCTAAACGTCTGATACGTATTGTGTAACAGTAAGTTTGAGAAATGATATTATATATGATGTTTGCGTACCGGTCGCATAGACCTTTCCATCGGCAGTGACGGCGAACAAGGTCTGCTCTCCTCCCGTAAGTTGGATCGGCCGAAGTGCGGACAGGTTCTCGCAGAGAACCGGTAATTTCGCCTTAGCACCTTCGAGGCCGCCCAATTGACCCCGATGATTATGTCCCCAGCCGTAAATCGCTCCAGAACCATCCCACGACAGCGTCCAGTCTTCCGGTCGGCGGTTCAGCCATTGTAACAGCTGCTCGTCGTGTTCCTGCTTGAACAACTGGTGACTCTCGTGATCCCTGTTGGTGGTTTCACCGTCGGCGTTCATCTCGTTGATGCGCTTGGTAACCTCCAGACAGAACGGCCTCGGAAGCGGCGTGCGATTCACCAGAGCTTTGGCGACTCTCGCGGAGAGACAGTACCTTCGAAACCAGGACCATTTGTGGATTTCCGAGCAGCAGTACATCCCATCCAGTTCGATGTCGCACGCGAGAGCGACCAGCACCTTGAACAAATCGCTGTGCATCAACTGTTTCCCACCACGGACTAACGGGTCTTCGTAAAAGTACTGTTTCAGCAGAGCTTGAGGCAGCGATCCGAGCAGGGTGGTGAGAGCGATCTCCGGCCGTATACTGGGACCGGTCGCGTAGACAACTTGCAACTTCTTGAGCGCCCACATGCGCTGGTGAACCGACAACACGCTTAGTTGGCTGCACTGGGCCAGGGTGGCGGCGAGTCTCGTCGCGTCGTTCCGATCCAGCCCAATCAAACCGTTGTCAAGCAGAGACTCGGCTAGCCCGATCGATGGCTCTGAGAGAACCGCTCTGTCCGAGACGAGCTCGTGACCCGAGTGGCTGGCGAACACCGGGTGTACAGTGAACCGCCATCCCCAGCCGTTTACAGATCCGTCCGATGAGAACCTCCACTTGAGCTCGTCTCCGGGAATCCGGATCTCGCCGTTGGCCCACTCGCTCCACTCCCGGCCAGACTTCACCGCCACCACTCTGTTGTTGGTATCCATGAACGCGAGCGGATCGTGGCGTCGCTCGGTCGAGCATCGTCGATCGAACTCAACCCTCAACGCCTCCGCGCCGGGAATCTTTACGTGGCCGGTCAACGTGGTACCGTCGATATACGGGTGCGGGCTCTCCTGCACCACCGGCTGTGGCAGATTGCTCCCGTTGTTCGAACTCTTCATTGTGTCCTCCAGCTCGGTAATGCAAATCTCCAGGATCATCGTGCGAATCGAATGGTTCACCTTCGCGAGCGCTATTAACACCGATGACAGGGTTTCTCGGGCTCCTTTGCAGACCCGATTCGCCACCGCCAGTTTCAGCAGATCGACCAGCATCCTAGCGTCTTCCTCGGCGATCGTCGACGTGAAATCGTCCAGGCTCGAGTCCGTCGAGCCGTTTCCTTCGCCGACCAATTGCGCGTTCGACGTAAGCGTCGCCGCGATAACGCTCATCGCGCTGCTTGACATCTTCGAGGCTCTCGAGGACAGACTCGCCGAGCTGGACATCGACGGGAACATGGTCAGCGGGTAGTCCTCCGATTCTGGGCTGGTTCTAGGATTGGAGATCAAGTTGGCCACTTCGGCAGCGTTCGCTGGCGCCTCGCCGCCGCCTTGCGAGCTTTCTCCGACGTTCTGATACACGGCGTGTCCGACGCCGGTGCCGATATTTGTCTCATCCACTCCTCCTGCTACCGTTCCTATCGTAGCGATCGTTCCGACCGTTCCAGCGTCAGGCGAAGTTTCCGCGACCGTGTAGGCTGCTCCACCACCGGATCCGTTCCCGTTGCTCCCGCCGTTGACCGAGTTGGCTTGGCCACCAGCGGCGATTCGCAAGGTCGAGTGGCTTTGAAGCGCGGTCACTACGGCGATACGTGCTTGCATTATTCGAAGCGCGTTGATCACGTGCTGCAACGCTTGCTGTTTCACCCCGTTGCTCTCCAGCGACAAGATGATACTCGCAAGAGAGGGTCGGCTGCCGTTGGCGTTCGAGCCGTTACGAGCTCCGCTCATATTCGCACAGTCGTCGTAGGCGCCGCTGCTGGTTCCGGGAACGGGGACTTTGCCGCCACCACTGCTACCAGCGGCAGCACCGATTCCGCTCGTCGAACACGACGGCATGTAGCTCGCGCCAGCCTCTCCGACGTTGCTTTTGAAACGTAGCATGGTCTGGCCGAGCGGATCTTTGGTCGTCGGAAAGGTGACCGGTTGTTGATTGTTGGCCGCCGGTTGGTAAAGTACCCAAGCGATGCTGTGGCTGGAGCCGCACGACACGCGATTCACCCGCGTGTCGTCGAGCTCGTGCACCAACGACGGTTTTTTGTTGACAGTCGTCGAGCCGTTGCCCTGCTGTCCATGATCGTTGTCGCCCCATGCGTACACCTGCCCGGTGTCGGTGACCGCGAGACAGTGCAGGGCGCCGACGGCCACGTGGACCACCTTCTTGCCTCGCAGACCCTCGACCAGCGTGGGCTTTCGAATGTGATGATCGTCGCCGTGGCCCAACCGGAAGTAGTCGCCCTTTCCCCAGGTCCAAACCTCGCCGTACTTGGTCAACGCCAAGGAAAATTGTGCCCCGCACTCGATCTGCACGACGCTCAGACCGTTCAGCATGTCGATCAAGAACGGAGTTTCGCAACCGTCGCTGCCCCCACGGCCGAGTTTGCCAAAGTCTCCGTCGCCCCAGGAATAGACAGAACCGTCGGCGGTCAGCGCCATCGTCTGAGCGTCCCTGCTACCGCACGCGACCTGTATCACTCGGTGACCTATCAACGCCTGCACCAGCTTCGGCTTGTATCGGGTGGCGGCATCCCCGTGGCCCAATCTGCCATACTCGCCCAATCCCCAGGTGTAGAGCTCGCCCCTGCTGGTCACGGCGGCGGAGTGTCCGGAGCCGCAGGCGATGTCTCGTATCCGCTTTGCCTTGAGAGCTTCGATCAGCCTCGGTTTGTCAAGCGTCTGACAGTTGCCGTGGCCTAACTTCCCGTCCTCTCCTTCGCCCCAGGAGAACACTTTGCCATCCTTGGTCAGAGCGAGAACATGCTTGCCGCCCGAGTGCACCGCTACCTTCCTGATCACGTACTGGTCAAGGAACGGTATCGGCTTCGGCTCGCAAACGTTGCTATCGTCGCCGAGACCGAGCCGACCGTTCGTGCCTTCCCCGCAAGCGTACAGTTTCCCCTTCTGGCTGACAACGAACAATGTCTTGCTGCCGCCAGCGATGTAGACGGGCTTCAGCTTGGATAGAACCTCGCTGTAGACCGGTAACTTGATCTTGGAGCCCTTCAAGCCGCCGAGTTGATCCTTGTCGTTCAATCCCCAGACGTAGACTGCCGAGTAGTGGGGCGCCTCGTTGGGCCATTGCGCGTTCATCTGCTCTTGCTCGATCTCCCAATCCGAGGCCAGGAACGAGACCGAGGTCGCCAGCTGGTTTTCGAAGATTTTCTTCTTACCGACAATCCGAAGCCCGTGTATCCTGCAGTCGATGCCGCCGTTACGGCACTGTTTCACCGCGATCTCGATGCACGGGTAGTACTCTTTACTGTCTTGGAGTAGCAGGACGCTGGTGTCGGCGTGCCACACGTTGATCGTCGCCAGCTCGACCAATCGGCTGAACGTCTCCCCGACGTACACCGCGATAAGCGATGGCATGTAGCTGCCGTCCTGTGGGTTAACCAGTATCTTAAGCGAGTGCACCAGTATGCCGGGCAACATCTCCAAACGGATCCAATGTTGACACTGGACGCCACAGCTCTGCCAGTACCAGCCAGACTCGTCGACCAGTCGGGCCGCCCAGTTCTCCCGCGAAGACACGGTCAGCGTTCGAATGCACTTAGACCAGTCGTCGATCAGCGAGGATTCCGCGAAATCTTGCCGATGGTATCTGCCCGGTTTGCCGGCGTACACTGCCGCCGATCCGGGCTCGACGATCCGGCTGAATCCATGTCGGTGACATCGTTTCGTGTAGAAACAATTCTCACAGAGGTTGTAATTTTCGCAGTATTTGCACTTGAACCGTGGACCGGAGATCGGCAGCAGATGGCAGGAATTGCAGGAGATCGAGTGGTGGAAGGACGGCACCCTCTCCATCTCTGTCGCGCACCCGGTCCAACCGCTCTGGTGGGGAAAATCGACCGACACGTCTTCGCCGTCGTTGATCACGGCTGTTACGATCCCGACGGACTGATGGTTCACCGATCCCCACTTATACTTGGGCACGGTTACGGACGCCATCACCCGGACCTTGTCGCCGACCTTGAGCGCGACCGGCCCGCCAGGTATCGTCGGCGGATGTCCCAGCAGCTCGATGTGAATGTAGCGGACCCAGTAGGTGGCACCCCAACGTTGCCACGCGACCTGCACATTCAGATCATGCAGGCCTCCCGGATCTATCTTCGTCACCTGTCCCACGTCTCCATACTCGACCTCTTCGTAGCTCTTGCAACAGCGTACCAGCATACCAGGAATCAGGTTGTCTCGCACGTAGGTCGCGTACTCGTCGACCGACAGGAAGTCGGACCTCTTCACGTAGTTAGGCGGCATCGACGAGGAGACAGCGTCGGTCGCTGACGGCGAGTCGTCGACGTTCTCGCTGGTCGAATCCTCGGGATCAGACAATCCGTAGACACTCGACAAAGTCTCGCTGTCGCTGAGCGCCGCGTCCGGATTCTCGAGGAGCCAGGCCACCACGCTCTCAGCAGTGATGTAGCCGACTGCGGTGTTCAGGCTCTTGATCGCGAACTCGACACTGCGCTTTGGGAAACCCATCTCCGTCAGCTGCGCTATCAAAGGGCTCATCGGCGGAGGGCTCTTTCGTGCATTCCCGGAGTTTCTGCAGTGCTTCTTCTGGCTGGAGGTCAGCGATGCCAACGAACAATCGGACGCGGGAGATTCAGGTATCGAGACGGGACCTCCTCCGGCTCGCTGGATCGGTGAGTGACTCAGTTCCGAGGCTAGATACTGCGAGACTGTCAAAGCGGCCACTTCTAATTCTCTCCGCTTGAAGATGGGTCTTAAGGGTTGCGGTCTCGTCGCCCGGAGAAGCATCTCTTGAAATAATGTGACACGTCTATCGCGACAGCCCTCGATATCCTCCGCGTGGTTGTCGCTCTCGTTGCGGTCGTTGTCGATTCGATTATCGTTGTCGTTATCAATATCGGCGTCGACCTTACCGTGTGGCGACGGCGGTCGTCGCGCATCACCGCCGATCTTTGTACCATCGGTCCCGATCTCGTACTCGGTGTCCAACTCGTCCTTGTTGTCGTTATCAATATCAACGTCGACCTTGCCGTTCGGCGACGCTTGCCGCGCATCGTCGCCGGTCCAAAAACTGTCTATCTTGATCTCTTGCTCGGTGTTCAGCTCGTCCTTGTTGTTGTTGTCGTCGTCTTCGTCATCCTCATCATCATTGTCGTCGTCTCTCTCCTCTTCGGCGCGGTCGTTTTCATTGTCGAGATCATCGACCACGTTCTCTCGGTGGTGGTATTGGTGGTGGCGGTAGCGGTGATGGTCCTCGTCGTCAGCTTCGTCATCGGCAATGGTGGCGGCGGTGACGACGTCTCTGGCACGAGCGTCGGCTGCTTGGAGACGGGCGCAGGCGGTCGTTCGAGAACGAGCGCTGACTCGACGCGTGTGGACACGTCTCCTGCGCCTGGTTCCGAGGTTAGTCTCGACAACCCTGCTGCCGACATCCCCCGCAGAACTTCTGCCGTCAGCGACACCGGCAACATCATCGTCATGCACGTTGCACTTGTTTTTCTTGTTGATAGGCTGTTTTAGAATCTTTCTCAATTTAGACTGGTGATCGAAAACCGCTTTACCTGCGTTCAACGCGGCGAGCTGTTGCTGCTGAGTGCGCAGCACGGACGGATTCACGGCGCCGGCGATCACCGGCATCCCGTTCGGTCGTTTGTCCAACCCGCGATGACCCAGCAACAGGTTCGCCCAAGTCGATAAGAACGAGTCCGGCATGGGCATACGGTCTAAACGAAACTTCTCCGCGACGCGTTTCACGGAGAAGAACGGCAGCTTGTGGCGCGTGTCGGTGTTGTGCATCTTCGCGAGAACTTTCGCGTGTCTGGTGAACCTGTAGATCGTTCCAATTTGTCCGTCCACGTCAACCAGATCTCCAATTCGCGGTCTGTCGTCGAGTCCTCCGATGACCATCAGCGTCGCCATTACCGTCTGTTGGATGCTCAGGCTGTTCTCTCCCCCGTTCTCGTTCACTTGTATATGGAAGAGGGGTCCGTCGCTGAGCAGGTCCGACGCCAGAGACAGTTTCGACGCGAGGAACGCGTTTAGCGTCGCGTTCCAATTTGGAACCGTGTGCAAATATCTGATCAAAGAAACCAGCTCCTCAACGATCGTCGAGCTGTGAGAGGCCGTTAGGGACACGCGACACCTGTTTGCGTACGGTTCGGACGAGGAGCCGAGATCGCAGGACAGCGCGGTACGGCCCATTATTCGGAATGTTCTCTCGAGGAACGGCACGGCGTTCGGATTGCCGGCAGACCAACATGGCAGAACGGTGCTCAGCAACCGCACAGCCATTATCTGTTTCTCCAGGTTCGAGTTTCGCTCCTCCGCGATCACGTTCAGAAGAAAATCAATCCAAGGTTTGGTGCTCAAAGACTTGCAGAGCTCAGTGGAATTGGCGATCGCCCTGAGCATGCTCAGCGTCGCCCACGTCTCCGTGGATTCTTGCGAGAAACCTCGCGGAGACTGACCGATCGAACCGATTGATCCGACCAAATTCACGGTGTCGGCCTTATGAGCTGCCGACGTTACGCCGCGCAACACAGAGGCGAGCGTCTTTATGGCGGATGGTGTTACCTTGTCGGCTACTATGCCGCAGCAGAGCAGGAGAACCCGGAGCAACGCAAGAGAAGCGGACTTGAGGCAAGTGGTCGGCCTAATGTCGGGTACCAGGTCGCTTGTCGTTTGGCAGCTCGAATTCGGCTTGATCGTGTCTAGCGGGGTATCCAGGTCGCTGTCGGTTGCCGGTGGTGTCATCGGTTCGGCCAGTTTCAAGTCGTACTTGCCCTCCTTGCCCATGCGATACGAATTGGTGTTACCGTTGTCCCACTGGACTCGAACCCAACCGTCCACGCCGGGTTCGTGAATCACGTGGCCCTCGCCGGGCGGAGAACCGTCTTGATCCCCCCATTTCCAATCCACCCCGCGAACCACTCGAGTCCCGACTTTCATAAACGCTGCCAGCTCCTTGCCGGTCAGTTGCACGCTCGGCGGTTTGCTCTTCTCCAACGCGTCTTCGTAAATCGCGGTAGTAGCATCCTTTGACCTGAACTCATCCGATTCCTGTCCCGTAGACGACGTCCCCACGATCGTGGCGTTTCTGCTCGCGTTCCCGGTCGCATTTACGTTCGTGTTTGTGTTCGCGTTTCCGTTCGCGGTCATTACTGCTGTCGCTGTCGCAGCGGCCGGTCCGATCTGCCTAAGCAACGTCAACACGCTCGACAACGTGCCCGAGTTGATTAACAGGCCAATCTCGTTGGCGTGCTGGTAGTTGGTCAACATGCCCAGTATCGTCAGCAAAAATCTGGCCCTCGGCAGTTTCCGCAACCAAGTGTACGTACCCTGGTTCAGGCTGCTCTTGTCGCTGATCTTCGGTTTGCTCGGCACTTCCGCTTGAACAACGTACGCCCGGAGCGCTTTCACCGCCCACGAGGTCACCTCCGCTTCGGACAGAATGATTCGCGACTTCTGATAGGGCGTTATCGATCGAATATTGTCGAGGCAATGCGTGATCGTGTTCTCGTCGACGCGCGTGTTCTCGTGGGTCAAGCCGAGCCAGCCGTTAAGCAACGAGTACTTGACCGACGTGATCAGATTGTCCTTGTTGAGAAGCTCCCGCATCATTAGAATTCCCTGTTCTCGCAATTTGGCCCGCTGCGTCTGACAGTACATTGCTCGGCGCAGAGTCTCCACGTCCGCGCCGTCCTCGGTCACCACGAAATTGATTATGTTCGCCATCAGTTCGCTCGCATCGATATTCAATGGTCTCTGTGTGACACGTTCGGCGATCTTGCCGATTCGTTTCCTGGCGTCGTTCTCCGAGGTGTTCTCCAGCTTCGAGGGCGACGACGGCGACGGTTTACCGGACACGGATACGGAAACAGAAACGGTAGTCGCCTCTTTCGGCGTCGTGTCCTCCTCCGACTTTTTCCGAATCTTCCCATTCTGGATCGAAACGTTCACGATATCCTCCGGTTTGCTCGGCGATCCTCTGTTCCCGCGAACGATATCCCTTATCACTATTCGAACCGCCCTTTTGAACCTCGGTACCGTGTGCAATAGCTTCGCGTCGCGCAACCCTTTGATCTCGTAGCTGGTCGCTGACCGAATCTCGTGAAGCAGGAACCTGCACTTCTCTTGAGCCGGCGCGCACACCTCTTTGTAGCTTCTGTTCTGTTGTTGTCTGATCCGGATAAAGTTCCATTTGGTCTGATGAATCGCTCGAACCATGTCGGCCAACGGTTTCGGTAGTTTCCCGTTCACCCCGTTCCCCGTGATCTCCTGATCGATCGTTTCGATCGCCTGGTATCCTAATCTGAGATGTTTCACGATCACCGCCATCAACAAACGGCCCACCTCCTCGACAGGGTGATCGCCGGAGAATTCGGTATGCGCCAACAAATTGTTCGCCTTCGAGAACTTGTCGACGATCGTCAGGAACGTGTGAACCTGCGGCTCAGTTCTGTGGGTCTCGGCGAGCGCGTGCACGAACGCCGTCACGCGGTCGTCCTTCTCCTTTTGCGGCTCGTTTTTTATACGGGTTTGGTGCGGCAGCTGTGGTTCGGTCGGCGAGTTCGCCGCCGTTGATGTGTTGCTCCTCGCCTCTCCTTTCTCCTCCTCGTACGGATTCGGTGGCTGTAGAACCTGCAAACCACCGCGGAGAAAATTCGCGTCCAACCAAACGCCGGACTCCTCTTCGGCCGGCTGCAACGGCAGGCTCTGTCGCATTTGGTGCGCGTGCAATCCCAAAAGAAATCCGAGGGCTCGCTCGGCGTCGAGCAGAGAGGAACACGCGTCCGTTGCGTGAATCGTGATCTCGGCGGTCTCCGGCTCCGAGTGGCAATAATGCCCGACGAAATACGAATCCATCATCGATCGCGGAGGTAACGGAGGCAATTGTTGCTGTTGTTGACCGCGAGCCGTGCTCGAAACACCGGAATAACCGCTATCCCATCCGAACGTGATTTTCTCACGAATCCCCTCCTCCGAGGAATCCGTCGCGGTCGTTGCCTCGAACCGCACCGCGTCTTGTACGTCGTACACGTTGTTGTTGATCACCACCCAAAGCCCACCATCTCGATTATGGTTCTCCAGATCGGCCCAACGGATCACGGACGGCTCGTCCGAGATCGAGATCTTGTTGCTATGCTGCGGAGCTATGATGCCTGGCCAAGACAGCTCGTCCGTCTCGTTCCTTTCGATGCCCGGTACCAGTTTGTTGAACCGGTCGAGCGCTTCCAACATCGGTCCGATCCGTTCCATCCAGTTCATCCGGAGCAGCAGCATTGGGTAATCGACTTGCAGAAGAATCAGATAGGTGATCAGCTCTGGTAGTAAAACGTGGACAATGTCCCCCCTCAATACCGTGCAGACAAACACGAATTGTTTGAGGCTCGCGTTCGCCATTTCGGCCGCCAGCGTTGCGATCTCGGTTACGTGACTGGAGATCAGCGAAATGTATTTGCTGAGAAACGACTCCGCGCCGAGCATCTCTTGGTCGCGTGAATTCTGCGTTCTCGACTGGTGAACGCAATCGTATATTCGCGCCACTACCAACCGTTGGAACTTGAGCAGAAGATTCACACTGGGAGAAGCGTCGTTCTTCTGCCAGAGCAAGGACTCCTCGTTCCCGCGAATCGACTGATCCGATGACGACCAGCCTAGACGCAATTTCGATCTCGTTGTACACGTACTGTTCTTGATCAGCTGCTTCACCAGCTGCAACAGCGAGATACTCGTGTTGCTGTTCTTCTCCGAATTGAGCTCTTTCGTTTGCTTGACAACGTCGCTGGATTTACTAGCGGCCGTTGTCGCAGTCGTCCCGTTTGTCGCGAAGAATTCCTTGTCGTCGATCAGCTCGCTCGTTTCCGCTTTGATCGCGGTCTTCAACGCCAGCTCCAGGGCGCCGTCTGCCATTAAACTGGACACTAACAAGTCTGCCATGAAACGTTGCCCGTTGTTGTTAACGTTGACGTTCGACTTGGACAAACAGTTCGATAGAGTTTTCGCTCGTTCGTTCGCTGTCGGCAGGAGAATGCTCCAGCCGGTTTGCAAGACCGCTTGAGCCGCCTCTTGGATCGTCGCTAAAATTCCAGTGCCGCTGGCCAGCGTGACGCATCGTTGCTTCAAAGAACCAAGGAGGAGTCCCAGTGATTTCGCCTCGATGTTGTGCGTTATCATGGTGTGCAGCTGCAGTCGAAGCAAATTCAACACGGCCACAGCCAGACACTCCCGATCTTGAGTGGGTGGTCGCGTGCCCGGCAACCCCTCGCAAGCCTTGCTCAACAGAGTGTCCAACAGCCGAAACGTGTCCTCGGACAAGTCGACGACGAACGGCACCCTGGTCACAACCGACCAGGCGGACGTGCACCACGCAAAACTCTGACTTGGCCCGCAGGCTAGCCCGATCACGTTCTTCCCAGACAGGGTCGGGCAGATCGTCGGCTCGGCTACCACGCTCTCCAGCGCCGGATCTATCTGGCCATAGTCGTTTCTGCCCCAACCGTATACCAACTGATCTTCTGTTAAGGCGAGCACGTGCAAGCTGCCTACACATAGGTCTTTCACTTTCTTCGTCTTGAGTGTCTCGATTACTTTCGGATAGTCGACGTGCTCCTCGTTACCGTGACCCAAACGGTAAGCCTCGCCCTTCCCCCAGGTATAGACCTCACCGTACGCCGTCAAAGCAGCCGAGAATTGACCGCCGCAATACACCTTCGTCACGTTTATATCCAACAACTTGTCGACGATCTTTGGCGTTTTCGATCCGTCGCAACCGCCTCTGCCGAGCTTCCCGTAATCACCGTCGCCCCAAGAGAACACTATGCCGGACGCGGTGACGCACAGTGTTTGAGAGTCACCACTGCCGCACGCCACGTGCACGACCATGTGCCCGTTCATGCCAGTGACCAACGTCGGGACTGTCACGTCCTCCGAGTTCCCGTGACCCAACCTCCCATAATTGCCACGACCCCAAGTGTAAAGCTCACCGTTCGAGCTGAGCGCCGCCGAGTAGGTGCTTCCACACGCGACGAACGCGATGTTTTTATCGACCAACGCCTCAATCAGTTTTGGCTCGTCGTACCATGTCCTGTCTCCGTGACCCAATCGACCGCCGTCTCCGTTCCCCCACGAATACACTGCGTTCTCTTGAGTCAGAGCCAAGTAATGCTTGCCGTCCGAATGAGAGGCGATCATCGTCACCGGTTTATCCGAGAAACCGTGCACCCGTTGCGGATATTGTGTCTCGGACCCATAGTACATCATGTAAACGTTCCCGCTGATCGAAAGAATCATCAGAGCTCTCTCGGTGCAACAAAGCTGCTTGATGCCAAGCTCGGCGATCGCATCGCAGTAAAACGGAGACACACCGTTCCCGAATTTTACGGTACCCCAGGCTAAAACTTCCTGGAACGTTTGATTTTGACTCTTCATGAATCTGTCGATTACCAACGGTGGCAGCAGCGGAGCGGCCAGCCTGCTCAAATTGCACATTATAATCACCGCCGCTTTTCGTAGATCGACGGACGTGCTGTCATCGTCGGGCAATCTCAAGTACTTTAGCAGAACTTCACACGGACCCGGTGCCATGTTCTCGTCTGGACGTCTCGATTTCGAGGCCGGGATCGCGTTCAATCGCCTCAACAATGGTACCAATGGCGCCGTGCTTTCCGGTGGTATCACGCGATTGTCTTGATGCTTGTGTTTCCCGCTTAGGTGAAGCAGCAGGCAAACGGAATCCAACAAACTAGATAGAGTAGCTCTTTGCGTGACCAATTCCAGCAACAGGCACAAAGCCGTATGCTGATCGGCCAAGGGTATGGGGCACCATGATCTTCCACTGATTATATCCCTGGAAAAACCAAAGAGATTATATTATAGTTCGCCAGACGGCTCAATGTTGGAATATCGAGTAGCGAACTCGAAGAGGATCGTATACCCAGTGACAACTTGTCGTAAAAATTTCGTCGATCGTTCCACCACTTCCAGCCAGATTTGAGAAACGTTCGTCTCGTCGAACAGCGTCGCCTCCGGTAACGATTGCAAAGCTTCCAGCGATTCCGATAACAGCTCGCTGCAGAATTCTATATCCTCGCCGAATCTCCAAGCCCGTCGTAAGTACGCAAACGAAAAATTTAGAGCGGCGCGAGAGCCTACTCGTGCTAAACCTAACGTCGCCTTCTCGTTCGGTCTTATCCTGAAATTATTACACGTGCCCGATGAAATCGTATCGTTCGATTCAACTGTAGCTACTCTACACTCTACAGAAGTAAAATCCTTTCGTCCGAAACGCAACAATTAAGTACCCGGTTTGGCAAAAAAGTAATTTTAGTATTTTAAGGTGAAACAAAACCGAATTATTTTTATACAAGCAATGAACTTTAATTAGAGATTACTTTCTTGCCAACCCAATAATTCCTAGAGGGTTCGTTCGAACGAGAACAAAGTTTGAGAAATAGAAGATTAATTGGAATACATTTTTTGTAGTTTAGCGGCTGGTTTAGGCGCCATTGGAATGTCTTTGGTCTCATGTGGTTTGTGACGAACAAGAGCCAACAAGTATCGTCGTGCTACTACCAATCGTTGTTTCAGTCTTGTCGAGGATAATGTGCTGTTTGCTACTTCGTGACACAATTTCCTTTGTTCATTGATAAGTAAATCGATGCATTCGGTTAGGTCGGACAGTGCTAGAAAATGTTTTGTTATGTACTATTAAAACAGTTCAAAAACGTACGACGATAAAAGAAAGTTCTATAATAATTTCTTACATGGTTGGGGACCCCAAAGCCAGGAGTCCATAGTGCGTCTGGCAGGAGTAGTTTTTTCCACAAGAGCATTTGCTCTTGATGCTTCTTCTTCGTCTAGCTTCTGACAAGGTCCACAATTACAACCGTGTTGCGGACCACAAATCCCATCGCAACACAAGCATGACAACACTCTCATGTTACAATAATAATGGCCAGTTTCACCTAAAAAATATCAAAGATCCGTTAAATCTATATAACATACCAGAAACAAACAGTGTCAACCATATATAGCTTTGGTACCTTTCCTAGCTGTTATGCCTGCCGAGTTGATTAAGCCGTCACTAAAAGAACCTACAATCTCACCGTCCCGTATCATTTCGTTCCATAGTTTGGCCAAATCGTCTCGATTAAGTAAACGCTTCAGATCAGTTTTAAGCCACTTTGCGTCCAAGCGAACCTCTGGCCTAACTACGATATCTAGTGGAACGCTCATGTTGATTGTTTTACTTGACGGTCAGTTAATTGGATTGAATTTTTATAAAATCAATTTATTAGCAGAGTATCGTGCGATTACGAACGCATATTTTCTGTAATCTAACAGTGCCTTACTTTAATGTCCAGTAAAATGCATTCTCGTCGATTATGTAGCGATTTATTTCACGTGCGATGATTACCAGCTAGTTTTGTAAACTTTGCTGGCTTGTACTGCTGCATAAACAACATTGAATCAATTTAAAATGAAGTTTAACCTTTCAGTGATTTTGCAACAACGTTATCGTAGATTAGTGAAAATAGTTGGAGGAAATTTCGAATACCCTCGGCTAAACGAATTTCCCGAATTTACGATACATTCGTTTCTTCTCGTTGTAAATCGTCCGGAATCCATTGGAATCGCTCATTGTCTTTAAACGACACCATAATGACAGTATACGTTTGACAAGTTCCAAGAACGATCGTTTGATTTACAATCGGTTAAAGCTGTCATTGCCAAACGTCAACAATAATACGCGTTCCTCGAAGTTGTTCCTTCTATCGAATCACATTTTCCGGCCGAATTTTGTAACAGAAAATATGTTATCCGCTTCTCGCCTCTCTATTGATCGTTAAAAAAACTCGAGCGACAGTCACGAACGGTAACGAAGTCGCGATAATCGGTGGAAGATATCAAACGGCGCAGGTAATACATTACTGAATATCCGTATACATAGTCCATCCCGCGATTATTATCAAACTTTTCGTTCACGATGCCTGTGTGTAAGGAATACATTGTTCACAGAAGCATCGCACGAATTCACTGCGAACCGCGAGCCACAATAGGCACCTTGTTACTTTGCGAGATACGATGTATCCAATCTCGAAGGTATTGACACTCTGGAATATTCATTGAGTCGAGATATTTCGTCCGACAAAAATCGAAAGGATATTCATTCACGACATTATCAAAATGTTTAGCAGCGCACGATGCGCTATTGTACGGCACATTCGGAAATATGGTGAGTAGCGAACATGAAAATAAAAATAGGGAACCGTAAGATAGGTTATGTTGTTTTCATATTTTATGAATTCGTTCATACTGGCACGCTATTATAGAATGAATCTTAATTGTAGGACAACGAAGACATATCCGACACTCGATAGATAGATTTTCGAATAATACGAGTCGATGTCAATCGGAAGAATTGTCGGCAAGCCTTTGTCGGGCATGCGGACAACCAACGGCGATAACACATCCTCATTTACTTAGAAAAGGGGAAGTTGTACCAGGTATCCAACTAAACGAATTCAAGAACAGGCGAATTAAATTGATGGAAAGCATCATCTCGCACGGTTCCGTTCCGAGCATAGACAAATCTCATGTTGTGATTATTCCATCCTCTTCGAAAGTGTACATATCCGACAAAATCCCGTACGTGTTCCGTCAAAATACAGACTTTTTATATTTCACTGGTTGTCAAGAACCCGACAGTATTTTGGTGATTACAGCAAAGAATGAAAACTTTGTAACTGTACTGTTCGTGAAACAGCCAGACGAACATTCCGAATTATGGGACGGACCTAGAACCGGAGTTGAAGATGCCCCTACATTATTCGGTACTGATTCGGCACTTCCTATTACAGAGTTCGAACAATTTCTAGTTTCGTTCGTAAATGAAAACAAGAAGTGCAGTATTTGGTATGAGAATAACAACATAGCACAACCAAACCTGCATAAAAGGTTACTCGAATTAATTAAGACAACTGATAATCCAAAATTTATTTCTCCTACAAGTATAATTCATAAAATCAGATTAATTAAATCTCGATCAGAAATCGATCTAATGAGAAAAAGCTGTGAAATTGCTTCTGCCGCGATATCTAGAACGATAGAAACATCGAAACCAAAAATGAGCGAACACCAGTTGTTTGCAACTGTAGATTACGAGTGTCGTATGAATGGGGCAGAATTCTTAGCGTACCCACCAGTTGTCGCGTCGGGTAAAAATGCTAATATTATTCACTATATTAGTAATAACCAAATCATTCGAGACGGGGATATGGTTTTAATGGATGCAGGTTTGTCATTGATGTAAAGCTAACTTTCTTTCGTCGCTGTATCCCTTGTAGTTTATTCTCCTAATGTTTTTTTTTTAGGATGCGAATACCATGGTTACACGTCCGACATAACTAGAACATGGCCAATCAATGGCAAGTTCACACCAGAACAAAAAGTTTTATATGATATTATATTAGACATTCAGAACGTTTTAATTTGTAGACTGAAAGAAATGCCTACCTTGGACCAATTATTTCACGATATGTGCTCTTTGTTAGGCAGAAGATTACAAGACATTGGACTAATACCGAAACAGTTAACTGGTGATAAATTACTTTCAGCAGCATATACGTATTGTCCGCATCATGTAAGTCATTATTTAGGAATGGACGTACACGATACAGGCAAAATTTCTAGAAGCATAAAACTTCAACCAGGAATGATAGTGACTGTAGAGCCAGGTATAATTGAACCAAAAACGTTGCTTTAATTCACTCGGCATTTACTTCATTGATATTTACAGGTGTATACGTAAGCTCGAGAAATCAGTTTGCACCATCGCAATTTCATGGTTTGGGTATACGCATCGAAGACGATGTTTTAATAACAGAAGCTGGACCAGTGGTTTTAACTGAAAAGTGTCCAAAGGAAACTGCGGTAATAGAAGCCTTAGCAAGTCGGAATCAGTAATCGCAATGGTAACAATTATTTCTATGAATGCATTCATTCGTTTAATGTCGCAACAAATGTTGATACAATAATCGATGTAATTTGATCGCTTTTGTTTCGTTTCAGATTAAACGAATAACACATTCGTGTTATCGATGTAAGAAATTGTACAAACCTCCGTTCAAATGACATAGTAACAGTACCAAATTATCGTTGCAAACATCGAAAATTTGTATACATTTTATATGTTACTCGAATATTTGCTTTAGTGGAAACAAGTGAATATTATATACTTGCAACCAATAAAGAATGACTAAGAGGAAGAGTAATACAGTGTACACAAAAAGAGCTAGCATGAACATTTGATGTTAAATCGATTAGAAATTAAACATATACGAATGTATATAGCATTGATAAGAAGCAAGCACGGTTACTATTAATTCGTTAATAAAAATATCAGAAAAAGTTTGCTAAAAAAATGATCGAAGCTGTTTCGAGTTTGTCGCGATGGCTGACGCAAAAATCTTAGATGACAAGATTTCTTAATTTAGAATCTGCTTGTTTTAGAACGATGAAATTCGTTAGCTGCTTAACTCGCAGTCGTGACCAAACGACGTGATCGTGTAATGCATGAATTTGAGCTGCTGCAAGCGCAGCAGTTTCCGGATAAGCAACTGTGGTACATCCAAGTCCTAAAGATAAAAAATAATTAATGATATACGATACGATCACACAAGAAACTATAATTCTAATCGAATGCGCAATTATATATCACCTGAGGGTACATTCACCGACGACCATATGTCCTGCGAAATGTTATCCGACTTGAAAGGTGGACAATTAATAACAGGCAAAGACGTGTTTCCAGACAGTACTGGACCCAATCCATTGCTTCTCCCAGCTACAGCTATTAGCACCACCTAGGAGTGAGAAAAACAACCGAAGATAACTTAAAAACAAGCAATATATTCGTTTATATCAGTAGTTTTATCACTATGTTTTGGCGATAGTATGGTGTCACGACATAAACATTTAAGAGATATACAGGTCGGATACAATCCACGGAAAATGAAACAGAAAGAATCAACCCCAGTGTCGCTATTCTGATAACGTTCATCATATTTTTATGAATCCTTTAGAGTATTACGACGAAATTTTCGAAATTGTTACAATCTAAAAATTTACGCCGCGCGGCAAAATGAATTTATTAGCTTTCAAAGGAATACCATACCTTTTCGGAACCACCTTCGTATTCGGAGAGGATACGTAGTGTTTCTTGAGTTCCTTTATGAGCACTACTCACACGAAGATGAACGTTTAAACCAAGAGACTTGGCATGGTTTGCTATTTTCTTGCAATGTCCTTCATCGGATATCGAACCCATTAAAATAACGACATGACTATTATTTGGAGGAATAAGATAGTCTAGTTGATCTGCCACCCATTTAAAATTGCGTTTGACAGCGTTCAAATCTTCTTGGGTAACTGTTGTCAGGTTTCTGTACACCTGAAACGATTGATTTCATTAATTATTAACACGTTATACTGAAATAATTTAAATAACTGTATAGACAATTACTTGTTTATCTTTCATCAGCCGTTTATCGCCGGATGGCCAAAGTCTCCACGAGTCGCTATCAATTATATCTGCTACCATAATTTCACCATTTGTGTCCACGCCGAATTCTATTTTCATGTCTATGAGGGTGCAATCTCTAGTTGCCCATGCCCGCTCCAAAATTTCGAACACAACAACAGTTGTTCGTTGCATAATATCGAACTCATCTTTTCCTATTGTAATTCCATTCAACTTGAAACCTGCAGAAATAACTTGTTCTTCCGACCACTGAGGATCATGATTAGCATCGTCTTTAAAGAATGTTTCTTGTAATGGCGGATTGAATCTATATCCTTCTGGAACTCCTATAACAAGATAAATGCAATTACATAAGTACCTACTTAAGTATAATTTCATTGAACAGCTTATAACATTTTTAGCGCCAAACAACCATATTTTATTGCTAACTGTACTCGCGAAAAACGATTGTTTTATTCTAATTTATAGATTTCTAATGCTATTAGAACCTAAGTTTATTCTAATTCAGACAATATAAAAGAGTTGATCTCTATGCTATGCTGCATTCGCTAACCTGGATGTCTCTTTAGAAAGCTACCGGTAGCCAATCTTCTGGTGACCCATTCTATGGGTACCATTTCACATTTTCTGGCGATAAAAGCTGTATCATTTAACACTTTAACGAATGCAGTATTCAGTCCTGCTTCTTTCAGTAACTGGAAAACTTTAGCTGTAGTAGCTGTACTAATAGCAGCTTTGCCTTCCAAATCGTGAGATTTTACACCGTCTCCGGCAGTGATACGATCTTTGCTTTGCAAAAGACATAATTCAGGATTATTTTGCAGCTCGTAGACCTGTTTGGTCTTTCCTTCGATAATTAACTTTCCACGTTCGTATCCTGTAAATCAGAAACAAAATCGTTTATTATAAATCGTTAACCTGAAGCTTGAAATAATTTGAAAAGCATATCGTAACCTTTTTATTAAAAATTGAACGTTAAAATAAGCTACTAATAGAAGTCTATTAAATACAAAGAATACATGCATCTTTTTTTTTGGAAAATTATTCTTTTCTTTTAATTATAATTAAAGAATAAACATAGTAATATGAATTTTTTTGATGTAAAACGTGCAATCTTACAAAAGAAAGATTAAAGTTTCCTGGAGAAATGTTTAAAATGCTGGATGAAAATTGAAAATACCATAACAATGATTAACCCTTAGGCACCACTAAATTGCTATTTCAATAATGTAAAATAATTGTTACGTTATCAAATTACTTTATATTAAACAAATTGCTAAAAATTTTAGTACGGCATAAGTAAATTGTATTAGTTCGATATACATAAAAAGGAAAAATCATATAGAATAAAAATATTCTAGGTCAGAAGAAATGTTTAAATAATTTTCGTGTTGAAATAGTTCCGAATGCAAAGGGTTAATAGTTGAAACGCGCGTGTTATCGGGATAATTATTCATTGTTTCACTGCTTACCGCTCATGTTTCTTCTTCTTCGATTACTTCCCGAATGCCCAGCGTCTCTCTTCTTGCACAATTGAGTCCTAAGCAAGTCTTCAGCGATCCCCACTTTGAAAATTCTGCTTCGTTTGATTGGCGTAATTTTATAAATTATTCTTATGTGGGTTAAGTGGTAAATGAATATAAATACAGGATAAAAACAACAACGAATAGATAAACACGATTTGGAAATACATTCGGATTCAAGGAATGGCGAAAATAATATTCAACAGTTCTGCTTTATCTTGTTTATCCGGTAGAGATAACAAATTATGCATAAAATACCATCGATCATATTTGTTACTCGATCGGAAGCAAATAGAAATGAAATATAAGTCTAATATCTATATCTATATCTTCGAAAGAAGACTAACAATCAATTTAATATACAAATTGTAGCATAAGTCATTATATAATGTTATTGATGATGAATTCATTCGTAACATACTTTCGAACAAAAAAAAGCAGACCATGATCGATGTTCGATGGAACTAGATCACGCATAGAAAAAAATGGTGTTGGCATAACATAAAATACATGGTAAATGTTCTGATAAGTTTGATCGCGTGTACAGAATTTCAATTTGAGAAATAAGAGGCTACATTTAATTCCGTCGTAAGCGTTTTGCGACTGCAGTCGATTTGTTAATTAGTATAAGCATAAGGAAAGGATCGATAATTTTTAAAGTAAGATAATAGCTAAATAAGCTAACCCCCCCAATCAAAAGCAGGTTTCCATTGGTCTACGCATTCATTCGTGCTGAAGAAGCCAGTCGAGAGTCATATTTCATGCGGATCTCTTTCAAGCTGACAGCAGAACATCACGACGCTCAAACGTTTGACGCACGTGGTACGTAAACGCATGCTCTAATCTTCTACACATAAACGTGATTGTTTCTTCAAACAAAATTCAAATTGTATGAATTGTACATCCTTCTGTCAATAGTACAGAAGAGATTTAATACAGAAATTTAAATCGAGATTCCATATACGTAACTTTGTTTTCATTCAACAAGTGGGCACAGTCTATGATATAATCGTAAATGAAAGTTCGCAATTGAACCTTGAGTAATTTAGCATATGTAATTAGATTGAATTGTACACTGACACATAGTTGTACGATGTACATACGCGTGATATACGTGTACGCATATACAATTAAACTTACGCACTCACGAGTGTGTTATAGCATAGCGCGTGTAGAACAAATTTGTAAACTATAAACGCGTCCATTTAAAAATAAAACTTCGTAGAAAGTACTTTCTTATCGTTGTTGCTATATAAATAAATGTTGTAAATTTATTTGTCATGCTAAAGCCGTTTCTTTTCCCTTTCATCTTTGTATTGTTAGAATGCGTAATGCGAAGAATCTGTTTTGTACAAGAGCTGCAATATTTTTGTAATATTATATGGACTTGTACGATTAACTTACAAGTTATTTTGTACACATACCGACGTGAATGCGATACACTGACGAAATCAGTTGCGAAACACTGATTAAGCAAGCATATAAAAAGAGTAGAGTAGTAACATTGAAAAAGAAGTTCTATCAGCTCAACAGGGGTCAATAGTTTACAAGAGCATCACTGATAATTGAGAAGAAATCTCGAGGGGGTCTAATACATGATCTGTAATATACAAATATTATTTGTTTTCTGCAACTGTTGTGTAATGTTGTAAGCTCCGTATAAAATAACTACATCTCGAAGAGATACGACTAAACGCGGTGGTACAACTTACTCGTTGTAAAATGATAATTGTTGATGAAATTTTAGATTAATCAATGGACAAATGGTTTTTCTAGATTATAATAAAAATGTCTTGCAACGTGCAAGTAGAATCCCAGATGGAAGTAACATCTAGAGGGAACAACAAAGGCAGAAGGCTGCACAGCAAAGGAGAAACTAGGGGTCAAAGAATGTCTGGACTTACGCACGAGTGCGGTGTTTTCGGATGCATTGCTGCTGGCGATTGGCCGTCTCAAATCGATGTCGGTCAAGTTATTTGTTTAGGTAAATTAAACCATATACTTTCTATTCTTGTAGTTCTTTAAAAAGCAATCCACCGATTCTTTCACAGAGGCAATATTTGTCTAGGTTTAGTT
The DNA here is from genome assembly GCA_916610235.2 of Lasioglossum morio. Taxonomy (NCBI): domain Eukaryota; kingdom Metazoa; phylum Arthropoda; class Insecta; order Hymenoptera; family Halictidae; genus Lasioglossum; species Lasioglossum morio. Next base: position 5,840,858 of record OU744323.1, read on the forward strand.
GCCCTACAACACAGAGGTCAAGAGAGCGCTGGAATTGTCACTAGCGAGGGTGTTTGTTCGAAATCCTTTCATGTTCACAAGGGTATGGGAATGATCAACAACATTTTTAACGACGAAAACATGAAGAAACTCCGTGGAAATCTTGGCATTGGCCATACTAGATACAGCACAAGTGCAGCAAGTGAAGAAGTCAACTGTCAACCCTTTGTGGTTCACACAGCGCACGGAGCATTAGCTGTCGCTCATAATGGAGAACTAGTTAACACGGAATCTTTAAGGAAGATGGTATGCGTAATGTGTTAACTCTTTGCTCTCGGAGCTATTTTAACTCGAAAGTTAAACATTTCTTCTGATCGAGAATAATTCCATTTTATATGATTTTTTTTCATTTTACGGATATGTAATCGGTACAATACTTCGTACAATACTTAAATGTTTAGCAATTGATTAGATATCAATGTATTTAATAATGTAAACAATATTTTGAATAATGGTACAGCAATTTTTAATGGCGACTCTGAGTCACCACTCGAATTCTAAGGATTAATAATTGAAGTATATTTCTGCTTTCTCGATTTTACATCTGAGATTTTTTAATTCACACTTGTCGGCTTAGGTGTTGGGTCGTGGAGTTGGTTTGTCAACTTACTCGGATTCCGAATTAATCACGCAAGCTCTTTGCTTAAACCCTCCAGAGGGCGAAGTTAACGGCCCAGATTGGCCAGCACGTATTAAACATCTTATGCAGTTAGCACCGTTATCGTATTCCTTAGTAATTATGCAAAGAGACAAGATATACGGCGTCAGAGATCCCTATGGAAATCGTCCATTGTGTCTTGGGAAGATTGTGCCAATTGGAAATTTGGGTATGTCAACGTAAATGGAAATATGTTATATTCTTTATCGAGAAAGATAGTTTGATAGAGTATTCCTATGTAGCAGGAAACGAATCGGACGATGACGATGACGAACCCGAAGGTTGGGTTATTTCTTCCGAATCGTGTGGATTTCTAAGTATTGGAGCACGATATGTGCGCGAAGTATTTCCTGGAGAAATTGTAGAGCTCACACGCGAAGGTATTAAAACTATAGACATTGTCGACAGACCAGATAGGAAGCCACAAGCCTTTTGTATATTCGAATATGTTTACTTCGCGCGCAGCGATAGTATTTTCGAAGGTAAAATATCAAAATATCATTATACCAAGATATACATATAGGGCTGTTACTTTCCTTTGAAGGTCGAAGATTTTGAAACTTCGAATTAAAGTCTTTTTTTATTTTTTATATTCTGTAAAAATTCTGTCAAATGTTTTATTTATATCTTTATTTGCCAAAAATCACGACATAACATGAAACTCGTAAATTACGACTTCATATGATTCGAAAACTTCGAAGCTTCAATACTTCAAAACTTCGTGCACTTCGAAGTTCCCTTCGTTCCTTTAAATCTTCGAAGCTTTGGAAAAGTAACAGCCCTAATAGATATCGATATAGATTTTTAAATTTTGTTTTTCTACTGTACAGGACAAATGGTATACTCTGTTCGAATGCAATGCGGACGGGAACTTGCTTTAGAATGCCCAATAGAAGCAGACATAGTTAGTTCTGTACCCGAATCAGGAACTGCAGCTGCTCATGGCTATGCCAGACAGGTAGACGCAACTAATTTATTTTTCGAATGGTTGAATCAGTGTTATGATAACAAATACATTTTGAAGATATCGTTTCTTTTTTCGTAGTCTCAAATACCGTTTGCGGAAGTATTATGTAAAAACAGATACGTTGGCAGAACGTTTATACAGCCTAGCACACGACTCAGGCAACTTGGCGTGGCAAAGAAGTTTGGAGCTCTTTCAGAAAATGTAAAAGGGAGAAAGTTGATTCTTATCGACGATTCAATCGTTAGAGGAAATACTATTGGACCAATTATTAAATTGCTCCGAGATGCTGGAGCAAAGGAAGTATGTTTCTTAAGAATTTATTTCGTTCTATGAGTGTTTGTTTAACATTACTATGTTGTGCAGTTACAAAAAAAAAATTACATTTAATCGTATTTTTGTAGGTTCACATTAGAATAGCTTCACCTCCATTAAAATATCCCTGCTATATGGGAATCAACATACCAACGAGGGAAGAATTAATTGCAAATAAATTGGATAACATAAAACTAGCGAAACATGTTGGAGCTGATAGTTTAACATACCTTTCAGTAGATGGACTTGTAAAAGCTGTAAGATTTGGTATGGATAATCGAGAAAGCAGTTACATCGGTCACTGTACTGCTTGTTTAACTGGAGATTATCCTGATGAGCTTCCCGGTGATTTGAATTGGTGAAAAAATGAAACCGTATTTACAAATCTACAGACAATGAATTACACATTATTAAACTTGTGTATTATGTATGCTGTTTATTTTCATATTAACGTTAATGTTACTCAACAAGATCTTACTTTTCTCGTGTAACTTAACAAACAGCCACGTAATTAATGATCAGTCACCACTGTACATTTTTGAAAATAATTCAGTATTTCAAAACTAATTTATATAAGGTATACATATTAATAACGAAAGCCTTAAAATATTGTGATTTTCGAATCACATTGCTATCAAAATTTAATTTTTAAAAAACCGAAAAAGGAAAGAAAACTATCTTGACAGAACATTTAAGAACAAAATTTTGTTCACACGTGCATAATTTGATGCAATATTTTTATAAATAAATGCGTAGAGAATATACAAAAAAAAATTACTATATACTATATACATTTTATTAGTTCTTAGTGTAAAAGAAATATTCGATCAAAGGGTACAAACAAAGAAATAAATAAATGTTGTTTCAACTGTCACCGTGTTAATCGTATTTAATTATTTTGAGAACGTATTCGCGTGAGATCGTTGCAGAGAATATTGCCGTTAACAAATTGATTTTTAGAGAATTACAGGTATTGATGAATGCGAATGATACATACGTTGTGCAATTATCGTGAAACCATTTTAGCATTCATGTTCTTTCGCGTATGCTTTCAACTGTTCCGATATCTCTTTCATTTTCGCTTCTCGTTTCAGCTGTTTGGAAATTTTATCATTAGTTGAATCTACTCGATCAACTTCCATGTTACATTTTTCATCGCTTAGTATTTTACATTTGCCGCTAACGCCTTTGTCCTCTAAAATATTCGAAGTGTCGGTGTTTGACGTTTCTTCTACTTGGTTGATGGGCTTTTTATTTTTCGGCAAAGGTCTTGCCTTTTTGTCTTTTACTTTTTGTACTTTACGAGCCTTACTTATACTCTTTTTTTGGAGCAACCTAGTTTCACATGTACTCGGATGGCAACCGTTATCTTCTAAAATCGAAGATTGTGGTTCCATTCCTGCTGTCTCGGATTCTTGATTATTGCTGTCACAACTACTTTCAATTATATTTAGGGTCTCATTCACAATTTCATTGGGAAACATTTGCTGAGAGTGAAATTCATCGCCGCAATGACTAGAAGTTTCTTCACCCTGGTCTTCAGCCTTGTTTACGCTATTAAATTCATCTTTATGATTATAGATGGCGAAAGGGTTATCTTCGTCCGATTCAGATTCTAGCGTTATACCCAGATCCTTTTTCTCTTGCCTGATCCTTTGTTTCTCCAAATAAGAATGAAGAGCATTTAATCTATCGGTTCTCATGGATTTCCAAAATGAAAGAGCTATAAAAGATATAAATGATTTAGATTGATCTTTTATCTAAGGCTTTTGAGATATGGGATGGCGCATCCTGCAGCCTTGCAATCTTGGAGACGATTCTATCCCCTTAAGTAAAAATTATGTCAAATTATACCTTCCTCTTGATATCGACACGGTACTCCAGCTAATTGAATAGTCTTCAAGTTTGGAATGCACTGATGATGGTCAGAATCACCGAGTACTTCTGTTCTAGGTTTTATAAAAATTCTCTGCATTTTTAAAGTCTTCCTAGTTTTCGCAAAATATTTTAAGTTTGAAATATCATCAAAGAGAGGATCATCTGGTACAAGAGTGTCGTCTCTTGTGAAAAACATGTATGTACCGATAACATCTTCATAGGCACCTTCATAAAACTACAATCATTAAAAATTACCGATAACATTGTAGGTGAAATATTATTTGTCCTATGCATGGCACAATGATCACTTTACCTTTCCATTAATTTTCATAATCGGATGTTCCGTGTCTAAACCGATCATGTCTAATTGTAATTGTTCCTTGCTGAACACATTACCATCTTCAAGTCCTTCGAATTCTACATACACAAGAATTTCTTCCTCGTCTTCGCTTATTTCGTCGTCGGATTCCATTTCAATTGTCAATTATTATATGACAGCGGATCTTTGTGTAAAAGAAAAATGTTCTACCTCAATTTCAACAATCTCAAGTGAACTTTAACATTCTTCTAATATTTTTACTGTTTTAAATTATACCTACTTATATACTCGTTTTTCTCATAGATACATAAAATACGCTGTCTACTTAGCTTACACCAGCTTACGACTTATACTTACTTTCTTCCATGACGCACAAGCATCATAGTAAGTAATGTATATATGTACAAGTATTCATCATGAAATAAGTATAAATATTTGTATTCGTAAATGCAGTTGATATTGATTTTCTTTCGTCGCAAAATTCAGGAGATACAGCGAGCCGCTACAAAGCACATGCTTACCGAAAATTTGTTTTTGTTCTAATTGGTTGATCACTTGTTACTTGTTACTATTATTGCTTACAGCCAGAGAGGATCTCTGTTACAAATAATAATATAATGTAATTTTGCTTATAATAATTTAAATATGAATGGACTTCGTCGGTGGTCGCTCTCTAAAAAGTATATAGTTTTCTTTCTATGTAAGTGTCGCCTCTTGTTGCATTTCTACTCTTTGGCATAACAGCAGTGAATGTGAATGGTATGTGTTCGGTACAACGCGGAAAATGCAATATATTTTGATAGTTTCATAAAATAACAGTTTTGAATTAAAATGATTATTTAATTTGTGTTTATACAGGTTATGATATATATGCACACTGAATTCATCGGTGAATTAGCGTAATTACTACGGGCAAGTGGTATTATCCACGTGCATTACTGGTATGTAGTGAATTTTTTTAATTATCTGTCCTACAAGTAAATCAATTTTCAAAACAGACAGACAGAACGTTTCATTTCGAAACGTTATTATATTTAGTGTTCAAGAAATCAAAAGTAAAATTGCCAAGCATTCGATCTGTTGCATAGGTTATGTTGTTTACACATGTTTACATGTATGTTGTCAAATACACATATGTACTTTAATATAAGATTTTTTTAATTTATTAATATAGGTAAAAAAATGGTAAGACATAACAACCAATTACCGGAGAACCTTCCACAATTGCAAAATCTTATTAAACGTGATCCAGAGTCTTACAAGGAGGAAGTAAGTTTACATATGACCCAGTCGTCGTTAATATAATCGTTTATTTGAAATTTTAATTGTTATTCTATATTCGTATTTTTATAGTTTCTGCAGCAGCATCAATACTACAAGTCTACTTTGGCAGTGTTTAATCTAGCACCTAACAAGTTTAATAAGAGTCTTGATGAAATAGTCATCTTTCTGGCACAGGTGAATTTTTTACTAATTACTTGGACTAACATCTATCGTTGTACGAAACGTTTATCTTGAACTACCTAACTAACTATCTAGAGATATCAGAGAAGTTTTTGTCTTGCAGGTGATTAATTTCTATAGAACCAGTCTTTGGCAAATAGTTTCCTTGTGATAATATTATAGCAGTTGGTAATTGGTAAAAAAGTTGTAAGCACAGTAATCATGGAGAAATACTTGGAATATCTTCAGGGTAGAATTATATGTCGAAACAACATTATAAAGCAATTATATTCTTTTATTGGAAATCAGGATGAACCGATGCCTAACAATATATTTGTGTGCGGTCATGTAGCAACTGGAAAGTCTTTGGTAGTGGAAACCATGCTTTCGTTTCTAAAGTACAATACTTCCACAATTAATTGTATCGAACATACGAACAGCAAGCATATATTCGATTATATACTAAGCGATTTATCTTTAAACGGAAATGAGCTTCTGCTTAATACTAAATTGCAACACAGATGCGACAATTTCGTCGATTTTATAATAAATCTTCGAGAGATTTCGATCAATGATACTCGACCGATCGTACTTGTTTTTGATAAAGCCGAGAAACTGAGAGATATTGATTCCAGCTTGCTACCTGCATTGTCAAGGTTGAAAGAATTGTCGAATGTTAATGTTTGCGTAATATTAATAAGTGATATTGTATGGGAAAAATTTCGCGCGAAAGTAGGCGTATACGAACCGATTAAAGTTCATTTTTCTCAATACACGCGGCAGGAATTTGCTGAAATATTGCTCACATATAAGCCGCACGATTACGAGGTCGCATTTTATAAAAATTATTTGAATCTATTCCTCTCCGTGTTTCTACGATTTTGTCGAGATTTGAACGAACTTCGTTACATGGCTAAGATTAATTTCAAAAAGTACATTGAACCTATCGAAACGGATAAATCTAAGAAAGATGATACTGCCACGTTGTGGAGAAATATTTCTGCAGTTTTCAAGTCTAATTTAGAAGTTATCTATCTCCGTGTTTCGTCCGAAGATTTTGCAAAACACAGTCAGTTGTCCAAAGAGATTGAATCTACAACAAAATTGGCATTGAGCTTCGAGTTACCATATTATGCGAAATATATGTTGATCGCGTCGTATCTCGCATCATATAATCCTGCTAAAGAAGACAAACATTTGTTTATAAAGCAGAAGATCGGAAAAAGAAGAAAAACTAAAAGAAAACCGAGCAATGTAAATGCTCACTGTGGCCCTTATAATTTTCCAGTTTCTAGAATGCTCGCGATCTTTTGTGCGATTCTCGACGAGAAAGTAGATATAAATGCCAGTTTGCTCGCACAAATTCCATCTATGTGTCAACTAGGCTTATTAAGTTACGTGGGAAATTATAATTTGGACGAACTAAAACTTAAATGTTGCGTGTCCTACGATTTTATTCTTGTAATTGCTAAGACCGTTGGATTTACCATACAGAACTATTTGTACAATCTTATGCACTGAATGCGTTATACATTCCATAAAATATCATTGTACAAACAATTCGATAGCGTGAAAACATTATTTTTTGTATTGAATCGTCGATAATTAGCGAATAAAGAGTTACAGTTTATAAATTCATTTTTTGTCTTTTTTCACAGGTGGCCCATTGTTACCCAAACGATCTAGAATTATTTCCGCAAGAAATCATTGATGTATTGCAAACGTATAATACAGTACTTGACAATGATATGCGATTAGTGAGTGTTTAGAAAAATGTTACTCTTTGTATTAAGATACACTGCCGGCCAAAAGTTTGGGACCACTGTATAAGAGAGATGTCACGTGGAATTATATTATTATATGACGAAGGGTTTTCATAAAAAGAATAAGGTTACACGTATAAGACACACACGTAAACTAATTCCTACTAGTCCTCTCTAAACCCAGGAAAACATTACAGAACCGCTAAAGCCACTTTCCAATACTTATGATGACTAATCAAACTTCTGGCCAGCAGTGTACATGTTTCCCATTGCATACCATTAACCGAGCTTTTCTGTTTGTAGACGTTTTGCAAAGCTCTAATTCAACTTCGTAACAAATCTCTTTTGGAACCGACTGTGCTTCTAAGGCTATTTTTTCAACTTTTAAGATGCCAAGACAAAACTTTAAGGGAATTCCTTGAGACACACATCATAGCCGACATTAAAAATATTAATGCCAAGCAAAAGAATGCGAAAATTAATACAACTTTGCAAAATTTTATGTTTTCAATGTTGAAAGACTCGAATGTCAGAGCAGCGAAGATGTCGGCTGATATTATGATAGAATTATACAAAAAGAATATCTGGAACGACGCAAAAACCGTTAACGTTCTGGCAACAGGATGTTCTGCTAAAACGAATAAAGTCATGGTTGCTTGCTTGAAATTCTTTTTAGGATCCAACGAAGAAGAACGTGAAAATGATGATAGCGATAGTGATAGCGAGCCAAACATCAAAGAAATTGTGATGGCCAATAAAGTAAACAAGAAAACGAAGAAACGCGAGAAACAATTAAATAAAGCGAAACAGTTGTTAACGGTAAGTTGGTCATGATTGGTGAACGTTTAGTTTTAATATGTACTCATTACAAATTACTTGTGACGATCATTTTCTATGTATATCTTGGATTACTTTAGAAATCTAAGAAGAAGGCATCGAAAGCACCAGTATATAATTTTTCAGCATTACATTTAATTCACGATCCACAAGGTTTTGCTGAGAAGTTGTTCAAGCAATTAGAAAAGAACAATGATAGGTTTGAAATTAAATTGTTAATTTTGGACGTGATCTCGAGGCTGATCGGTCTGCATAATTTGTTTCTATTAAATTTTTATCCGTATCTACAAAGATTCCTACAACCGCATCAAAGAGGTAAATTCATTTTCATTCCAACGAAAATATTTATATAGACTTGAATGATTATTTCTACGACTAAATAAAAATCTTTAACCATCCTAGAGGTAACAAAACTCTTACAATTTGTTGCCCAATCTTGTCACGAACTCGTGCCACCCGATGTACTGGAGCCTATTTTGAAAACATTGGCAAATAATTTTGTCACAGAACGAAATTCAGCTGACGTTATGGCTATTGGGTGCGTATACGATTGGGGGTCGATCTTACTAGAATGTCTGTTTAATTCCCGTAGCAAACATGGACTTAATTTCACTGACAAATTATATTCTACAGGTTGAACGCAATACGAGAAATATGCGTACGATGTCCTCTGGTTATGAATGCAGATTTATTGCAAGATTTAGCGCGGTACAAGCATTACAGAGAACGTAGCGTGATGATGGCTGCACGTTCGTTGATTGGTTTATTCAGAACCACAATGCCAGAGTTACTACATAAAAAGGACAGAGGACGACCAACAGAGGCAACTATGGCTTTGGAAGTTGCAAAGTACGGACATGTCCCTGCCCATGATTTTGTTCCTGGAGCTGAAGCTTTATCAAACGACAACACTAATAAAGATCCGAACAGTTTTGTAATAAATAGCGATACCGATGTAAGTATAGAACATTCTATAGAACATATTGTCATTCAATATAATTGTCTCTAATCGGAAACATTTTTATTGTAGGATAGCAACGATGATTGGATCGATGTAAGTCACAGTGACGATGACGGCAACGATAACAAGAATAAGAACACGGACAAGGACGAGGACGAGGATGAGGATGAGGATGAAGAGGAGGATGAGGAGGAGGATGAGGATGACGAAGACGAGGACGATGAAAACAATAGTAAAAGTGATGAGAGAACAGATGAAAAGACAGATGTTAGTAACGTTAAGCACATCAGAAATCGGAGAAGAATAGGAAAGTTACGTTATCGGAAAAAAGCCGAAAGGAAAAAATTAAAACAGAAAATGAAAGAAAATTCAACACCGGAAGAAAAAGAAATTGTAACGGTTGAAAAGAAGGAAAAGGCATCCTTAATATCTACCGAACGTTTATTAACCGACGAAGATTTTAAAACAATAGATATGGCATTAGCGAAACAACAAGTAACGTACGCTAAACGCGGCGTAAAACGGCCGCATACAAACGATGTCGAATCTGGTGATTTTGTGAAATTGTCAGATATCGAGAATATATATAAGAAACGAAAACACGACAAACAAGCGCGTATGGAATCTGTAAAGGTGAGTTTTACCACAATATGTAGAAACCCAGAACTTTCTCTTTTCTAATGAATACAAGATTATATTAGCGTATGGATTGTAGCCGAAAATGACTGATCTAAGACTTAGATAATAATTGAATTTTCTATGAAAGCACTATTTTAAAATATTTTAATGAAATTCTTAATATTGTCAAGACTTAAACTAAGAAAATCACTTATTTTCCAGAAAGGACAAGAGGGAAGAGAGAGATTCGGTTACAAAGATGGACGGCAGAATCCACTTTGTAGCACGACGAATCGAGAAAAGAAGAAAACAAAAGCTTTTCAAATGTTGAAGCACAAAATAAAAGGAAAAGTAAAGCGTTCGTTTAAAGAAAAGCAAATTGCTTTGAGGAATCATTTACTAAAACAAAAGAGAATGAAATGATCACAGCTAGAAAAGTATTTCGCGCGTATCGTATGTACGCGTGTTTGCATTGTGTACATATCGAATAAAATATTGAATAAAACTTATATTTTAGATGATATTTGTTATACAAATCAAATGAATCAGCATGAATATATTAATTTCGTGCCGAGGGTAAGGGAACACCTTGTAAGCTATACAAGGTGTCGCGGAAGAGAATAGTTTTTTACTAAAAAAACAAGTTAATTTTACAAGTATAACATTTATTTGGAAAGTGTTTTGTACAATTGTGAATAATTCTTTAATAAACTAATATGATTTGTCATCTCTCTAATCGTACCGTTTTTATACAGGGTCTGCCATATCTACGTTTGGCTTCTTCGATAAAGGCATTCTCCATTTGTCTTACTATCTCATTAAAAAATAAATTAGAGAAATGCGAGTGTATAAGTGACTTAAATTCAAATGATAACGAAAAGTCAATTACACACGTTTGTGCATTATTTTTTAATCCTGGACTGAATAGCCACAATGTATTTAAATGATTAAATAATCTACCATCCGTGCATTCGGCTTTTACTAAACGTGGTCGTAGAATTGTTACTTTGGAAGTATAGCTTTCCTTTATCGGCGGAAATCCTATAACTAAATTCGCTCTAAGGCTATCATCATCCATTGATATAACGTCGGACTTTTTACAAAACGGAACGAACTCTTTGTAATTTTTCACGTCTGCTACGACATCGCATATTTGCTCCATCGAAAAACTGTGCACAAAAAGGAAAATATAAAACGATCCATACTTTTAGTTTTCATAATACAATTGTTGCTGTTATCTTTTTTAAAAACGTACCCTATCAATTTACGTCCTTCGTATTCTTTCAATTTGGATGCATCAGTCACATACATCCTTTCCACGCGTTTATTAAAATGATTTCGGTTTCGAAGCACTATATTTTCAATCAGTGCAACACCTCTGAAAATAATGTAATTTTTATCAATGTAACAATCAATTTAGAAAATTTGTCGACGCGTTTGGTTTAAAATGATTTACATAGATTGAAAGTTAGGAGAACGTTCACTATGAAAACCGACCTTTACCCTTCTTCGAGTGTACAGTCTGATATTCCAACAAACAATGGTGATACTCCAATAATAATAGAATTGAAAAATTAGCAATAAATTGGTGATACAATAAAAATCAAAAAATCAATGAAGTACCAATAAATACTGCTTCGATTAATCAAAAACGGTTCTCATTACGATATGATATATAATCTTTCTTATACAATATCAGTTCCGTAAACTAGGTTATATCACTGTTTTATTATAATTTTTTCACGATTAATAATATATTCTCCTTGTATTTGTAGATATTTAATAGAAACAGTACAATTTGCTTTTACAATTCATAATTTTACTTTTCAAATCGTAATGCAGCAGTATCACACGGTTACTAAATAAATAATCTTAAATATAACCTATGCATACAAATAACTTTGAACTTGCAGTAAAAATGAAAATTTATGATAACATGCGCATAAAATATATTACCTATGCATGATGTTTAAAAATATTGTTAAATTCACTATGATAGAATAATATATTTTGACATGCAAACTACGTCTTCGTCTACAATATAATAATCCTTGAACATTATAAGTATTCACTAATCCACTTCATTGTTTTTTTTCTCAGCTAATTCTAAATATTCTCTATTCTTTGGCAATGGGTTTGATATAGTATTTATATTGAAATATGTAGATATAAACTTATAAAGTCACGCGAACGCTGAAGACATGCGTAGGACGTATACATGGGCCTTTCGTACTGCAAGCATGATATAAATAATATCATATTTTTATAGTTAAACGTCAAGTGACAGTGTACGATGTCTATATAGATGTTCTTCTCGTACAATAATAGTAATACTTGTATTTCAAATGTTAATTAACATTTTTATGAAAGCGAACTTTATTCAAGTAATATTCAGTTTATTTTATGATATTTCACTTTGTAAGACTTTACGCTTCGATCAATGTCACAGTAAAGTTCGACAGTGATTTTGCATTTGTATGTATACATGCAAATACAGAAAACATTATTATTTTAGTATAGCTGACCAGAGAGGATACTCTCCGAACTGACGTAGTAGCACAGTAGCAGTAAGGTTGGTACTCTTTCACGTGCAAAGTTACATAACACAGGTGCCGCAAACGCCTTCGTTTCGATTCATATTTAAAAAATGGCTGGCATCGCTCCGCAGGCCTGCAGAAATGTATTTCGGCAAGTGAGTACTTCAAAAATCATTTTGTTCGTTAACAATGAAAAATTTTATACCAGCTACATGTTCTCGCATTATTGCAACATATCGTGCAAAAATTCGGCAACAGGATTTCGTTCTATAGTTTGTTCCGCTACTAATGTCAGATCAATCGATTTTTTTTTGTTTGTACGATTTGACATTTCTCTATAAACGCTGACGATATGTACTTGCACGATAATTCAAGAAATATTTCTACTTTACATTGTTACGTCGGAAATTGTTTATTAATTCTCTGCGTATAAATAGTTACGCGAGTCTAATAAACACGACCAATTATAATTATATAATTACCACTACTCGTTTTATTTATAAATGTTTCAGGAAATATATGAAACGACGAGCTTCGTTCGAATCTGATTTTATTCAATTGATTTTTGCGTTTGTTATTTTAGGTTAGAGGTTTACATACCTCTGCTAACCAAAATGCAGCAGCCAGGTTAAAGACTTTTTCTGTGTACCGTTGGAATCCAGATAAACCTGATGAGAAACCGTTTATGCAGGATTACAAAGTAGACTTAAACACGTAAGTTTCATGTATTGTAACAAACAATAACGTGATTTGATTATTTATATCATTTCTGTGTAAGCGGAATGAAAATATTATTATAGTTGCGGACCTATGGTTCTGGATGCACTGATTAAAATTAAAAATGAGGTTGATCCAACTTTAACTTTTCGTCGTTCTTGCCGTGAAGGCATTTGTGGTTCTTGTGCTATGAATATTGGTGGCACAAATACTTTAGCGTGTATTAGGTAATTGAAAAGTAGTTTTATATTCTGTTACTATGCAGACATGAAAATGAAAATTACATATATATATAATGTGTTTGTTTGTTTCAGCAAAATTGATTCTAATTTAAGTTCGAGTAGCAAGATTTATCCTTTACCACATATGTATATAGTGAAAGACTTAGTCCCTGATTTGAACAACTTCTATAATCAGTATAAAAGTATACAACCATGGTTGCAACGTGGCGATGGACAAAAAGCTGGCACCAAGCAATATTTGCAAAGTGTTGACGATCGTAAAAAATTGGTACTTTATATTTATTAATTCTTTACCTCACTATAAATACCTTTAGTTTCGCTGAATATAACTGACCATTTTTTTTATTATAGGATGGTCTGTACGAATGCATTCTATGCGCTTGCTGCAGCACTTCTTGCCCATCGTACTGGTGGAATGGCGATAAGTACTTAGGACCAGCTGTACTTATGCAAGCCTACAGGTGGATTATCGATTCACGAGATAACAAGTCAAAAGAACGTCTTTTAAAATTGAAAGATCCGTTCTCCGTTTACCGTTGTCACACTATTATGAACTGTACTCGCACTTGTCCAAAGGTGAGCATCTTTATAATATAATACTATTCACTGGGTATAAGTTACTACGTTCTTCTTAACAGGGATTGAATCCTGGGAAGGCAATTGCCGAAATAAAGAAACTGTTGGCCAACATTAGTGAGAAACAAAAACCAGGTCTCGATGCTGCTGTATAAGTAAGTAGAAAGAGTAAAACCAATTAGTAAACCATGTGCATTCTGTTTAATCATGGTTACCGATAAATTTACGTTTTATCAAACGAAGGTGTCCGAGACACTTATTTAAAGCGTTCGATAAAACAGAATACGCTGAATTTGAAATAATTTTTTATGTAATAAATAATATATTTCAATTAATGCTACTGTCTTTTACTGTAAATAAAGCTAGACTCCCAATGAAATAGATGGGTATCTATATTTTTATTTGGAACTGTTTATTTTATGTACATTAAGACATAAAAGAAAATATGTTAAAATCCGTCGAATGGATGCAGTATAATATACTACATATCGTATATTTTTCGTGACAACTTGTATTAATAATATGAGCTTGCCGGAACAATTAACAATTTTTCGATGAGCAAAATTGTTTTAGATATGTATTCATTTGTTTCCTTATACTAAGAACGCAAGTGTGCTAGTTGTTTCGAATAAAATTTTTAGTATCATCAAAAATATATGGATACGTTATGTTAATACTAAAAACTCGTGCAGTATAGTAGACAATAAACTTGTAGGAAACCATGCGATCGTAAAGTACGTTAAACAACAAGTAGTAATATTTTAATATTCTCAAAATGCAATGTTTCCTCGTGGAACACGTGGAACTCGTGATATGCATAATTGAGAACTATCTACAAATTGTTTAACATTTTTCAAAGATTATATATGTTTGAATGAGATTTACGGCTCCGCAGCCATTCTGCTTCTAGCCGTTTCCCTTGATCGATTGTGTACCTCTGCTGTCCGCGAAGTTATGCCAAATATGTCTTCGTGGTAACGATTTTCGTCCTTGAAGAAAAATTAAGAATAGATGAAACAATTTGAATCGATTGTTGAACCCTTAGCATACGAGTTGTGACTCGAAGAGAAAGAGGGAGAGAGAGTCGTCGCTATAAATTGCTGTACCATTATTCAAAATATTGTTCACATTACTAAATATGTTGGTATCTAATCAATTACTAAACATTTAAGTGTTGTATGAGGTACTATATCAACCTCATATCAACGAAAAGAGAAAATTATTATTCTAGCTCGGAAGAAATGTTTAATTTTCGAGTTGAAATAGCTCTGATTGCAAAGGGTTAAACGATAAACCGATGTATAACTTACACGTAGAGACAGCATGTATGCTTCGACTTGTTTGTCAGTCATTTCACTGTGCGTTTGTATAATCTGTTTCAAAGTTTGATAAACATCTTCTGCCATTGTGCAGTCACCGCATACGTAGAAGTGGCCGCGTTCATATACCAGCATGTCGTAAATCTGAGGTGCTTCCACCTGAATCAAATCTTGTACGTATGTCTATAAAAAGTGATTGAGAAATATTAGATGTTAAAAATATTGGAAATATATTAAAGGTATACGATATACCTTCTTCAATCCAGATTCTCGAGAAAGGGCCAAGAAGATCTTATCTAAAACTCCAGCCTTTATCATTTCTTTCTTTTCATCTCTATATAAGTCTAAGTTTCTTTGTCGGCAACCAAAGAACAACCAGACTTTCCCATACTCAAGGTCTGTAAGTTTTAAATTACATTTGTGCTACAGTTAAACTTATATCGATGAATATAAAGAAGTACCTGGACGCCGTTTCATTTCCGCGAGTCTGTGACTCCAAAATCCACGGAAAGGCGCGATTCCGGTACCTGGGCCGACTAGTATCATGGGAGCTTTCGGATCAGGTGGCATATAAAAATTAGGCGCGCTAAATAAAAACAGAAAACATATTAATGTTCTTATAAAACAACAACGCTCAACTTCAAGCCTCCCAGACGTGGATTTACCTGCGTACAAACACATAGAGTGGTTCTCCATCCGTTACCTCACGTAAATAATTAGAACAGACTCCATAATGGACTGGTCCAGACCCACCTAAGGTATTTTTTAAATAAATTAGTTACCGACAAACAGTTAACAAACCTGTTACTCCAAAAAGCTTTACACGATACAGAATACCTTGTGTTTTATATTGTACCACAGCAACAGTAAGATGTATCTGTCCTTGATGCACATCAGGAGAAGAGGAAATGCTGTAAAATCTTGGTTGCAAAGGTGTTAAATGAAGGAGTAACAATGGTGCATAAGGTTTTACAGATGGGAATTCATTTAACACTTCTACTAAATTAGGAAATTTCCAATGCCTCCAATCCTCGTATGCTGCTGAGTCCTATATAGATGATAAAAAGACGTTTAAATACTACTTCTGATTTTATGCGTCGAATATTTGTTAATTTAGTTTGAATTATACACTTACAGAAGACAGAAGGTGTAGTTGAGCTTGTTCTTTCACGTTGGTAGCTATCGATGCAAAATATCTGAGAAGGTTCGGTGTTGGAGGTGTTGTAATATCCAAAAATCTGGTTAGTAGCATTCTCAGACTATTAGGTAAATATCTATCGTGTGCTACCCATCGTTTTTCAATGCCTAAATCAGCAAGATAGTACAATTAAAATCATGAAAACCTATAAATTCTACAGGTTGTGTGACACTCATGCAAACCATTAGGCGTGTGAGATTGTTTTTGCATTTGCAATTCCATCGGCACATCTGGATCAAACGGGGTCTGCACTCGTTTCAAAATTCCTTCCACAAGTTCTGACCTATTGCATGCAAACACCCCCAAATGATCACCGGGCTTATACGATATTTCCATGCTTGCTATATCGTCCAATTCCAAAAGCAGTGTGGTTCCGCTAGAAAAACGAAGTTACATATCGTTAGAATGTATTATAATATTATAGAATTATCTATCGAATATGTGTAATTACCTTGCTGAGTCACGACATAAATTTGTTTTTCCAAACATGTTACAAGTGGTAACATTCCTGTTATGGCATTTGCTTAATGCTGGAAAGAGGAATTCCATTTATAAAACTTTAATCAAGGGATCTTATATAAAAGCAGCGATTGAAACGGTTCTGTAAATAACTGTTTCAAACATATTGGTGCTGATTGAAACAGTTATGAAGAACTGAAATGATGTAATTGTTACGAGAATATATCGGTTACGGTTATGGTTCTTGAGAACCGATATTATTTCGGTTCTATAACTGTTATTTTTCAGTTATTTTTCATGATTGAGTATTCTGTTCGGCCGAAGAACATATAATAATGTAATGTACAAGGTGTGTATATACAGGAGGATTCTGGGAACTGGGTCAAGTTACTGCTCTTTTTTTTAAGTAAAAATCGAAGAAAATGATAGTCTCTAGAGAAATGTCCTCTATCATTTCTTATGTATACATCCTGTATACTTAATCACCTTTTGCTATTGGCTGAGGATCAGCTTCTACGAAACGAACAGTCGCAGCTGTAAGTGCTTCTGATCCCAACGACAAAGCAACCTCTCTTAAAGTGTCGTCGTCATCCAAGCAAAATGTTTCACAAGCAACCTAAGCACAACAATGATAGAATATAGAAAAATTGTTGTTTCACAAATCGAAATAAAATATAAAATACTAACAGCGAACGTATCAGCTGCCCAATTCCGGAAAGCCTGTTCCTGTCCACACATTTCATCCCCCTGGGCTAATCGCAATAAACGTTCTCCGCCTAATTCACCCAATAAATTATCCACGTAGCGACCGAACGCGCAAAAATTCGGATACGCCGATGATCCCAACGCGAAAACAGCAAATCTGAGGGAAGATATCGTTCATTGCATATTCAATAATTATTCTATAAGCAGTTTCATATCTTCTTAGATTTAATAATAAGAACTGGATACAAGTTACAGGGTCGTTCAAGGTTCAATTTGATTTGTGAAAGGGTGAATTTCGAGTGCAAAACCTATATAGTTCATACCTGACATTGCTCAAGGGACCGAAGGTATCCTCCGTTTGAGAATCCGTAGTTGAACCGCGCATGGAATCCAATCTATCCAATCTTTTGGTATTGCTTACTTCTGTTTGGCTGTTCGCCTTAATGAAGGATTTCGACGTTGCTAAACTGCAATTGAAATGTAATTACGACGATAATAATACTAAACTGGTTATAATAATAATACGAAACTGGTTCAGAGTTACCTTATTTTATTGCCGCTATTAATGTATGTCTCGTTCATTTTCATTGCATACAAATTTTGAGCAAAGGCCTAGAAAAATTGCAGCGTGTATAACACATGCGATTAAGAAAGTAGAAAATCGTTTCGTGAAATAGAATTACTTCGCCATTTTCAGGAGGGTCACCGTTCCCAAAAGTGGACGTTATCACCAACAATAGAGCTTCGTGTTCGATGTTGCTAATGTCGTAATCCGACATGGACAGTACCTGCAATCGACAGCTTTAATATTTTTCAGTGCTTCACTGCTTTCAAGTATATATCAGACACGATTTCTCTGGAATAAGATTGTCGCGGTTACAAACATAAAAGGTACCTGGGAATGGAACGCGTGTCCCAGTAGTTCAGCGAGTTTTTCGGCGTACATCTGCGATGTTCCGGTTTCTGTAGCAAACAGCACTGTTGCTTTTATTCTACGGGACAGGGCTCTTCCGAATAACTTGGACGTGAATTTCACGGCTCTGGAAGTATTGAAAATTTCTTGAAAGCTTTAAGTTATTAGTTATTAGTTTCAAACGGTGGTTTACCTGGCAATTTGTTTGAAATGAAATTTTCGTCTCGGTTTCTTCGCCGTTGACTTCTTGTCTCTTCCTTTCTTCCAAACGTGTGTTTTCCAAGCAGGATCCTAGAATCGCGCATCGAACAACGTAACTAAATCTATAGATATGAGAATTTAAACGGAGTCGTCGATATTATTATAAAAACCTGAGCATCGTAAGATGGTTTTAAATGATATAAAGCCATTTCCTGATGAAACACGGGTGTTGCTGATCCCGATATCGGTGGGACAATCCACAACCAGTCGGCCGGACATCCGTTCCTTAGCCGCATCTCGTTTTCATAATGTTTCATAAAAGACTCCGAAGCCATGTGATGATCGACAATTGTCACATTTTTCATCTAAAAAAAGATCTCGATTTATTATTATTTCTCGGTGTTTGCCTCGAGCAAAGTGTACGCATACTTGGAAACTGTGTAGCACAGCAACGTTGGCTTCTATCATGGCTTTATCTTTCCATAAAGACGTGGAAGTTCTTGTGTCGAGCTCCATGTGCGTTGCTATAGTCTACAAATTACATTCGCGTTATTAAGGTTTTTATATAAAACGAAATATTACAATTTTGTCGGAGATGAACCTCTAATAAATTATATCGTTGCACGTCACACAGATCTCTAGCTCCGATTTCGGTGCTCATGTACCAGCCGTTGAACGGTGCAGCTGTGAATTCCAGTCCTCCGCAATCGAAAACCATTCCCGATACAGCGGGCACGGCGAACCATTTTAATCCCAGCTTCTCAAACCAATCGTATCTATCGTGAACGATCGAATCAATTCGCACCGACATAGTAGCATTTCTATACTAATTATCAATATTGAAGGATCACCAAATGCAAGTCTAATAATCGGGAAATAGTTGGTAAGGAAGTTCCATTTGAGATTTGCTGATCCTTTAATTTTACTCGCACTCCACTTTTTACATACTGATTACATGGAACTTCATGTCACTCCGACATAAATAAATATGTACGAGTGTAGTCGACACCTTTGTTTATGCTTTTGAAACTTACCAGTTCTGTGATTGTAAAGGCTATATGTGAGTAATTAAAAGGTAATATATTACCAACACTTACGTGGGATGACTGAGAGGAACTTCAAGGACCAGTTCACTCGGAATATCAAAGTAATCAGGATCATGACCATTCGCTGATAATACCAATGGCAATATATCGAAACGAGTGCGAGCACCTTTCCATCCTAATTTTATACAGAGCTGCATAAAACAATACGGTCGATGTTTAATGCAATGTTTTGCTTGAGAAACGGCTATCTAATTTTAAGTTAACGCCTAAAATGAACTCGTATAGATATCTAATCAGTGAACATTGCTTTTTAAATGTCCGTGATCCTCGGGAATACTACTACATAATTAGTAGAATTTTTAGGACATTTTAAGAAGAGTATTATTCACGACAAAATTGCTTCTCTTTTTAGTGCGATGCCCTGACGATCCTATTTAATATTTTCTCTTGCCTTTTTTTTTAAATTGAAAAACACATTTTTATAGTAAAACAAGTATCTTCTAATATTAATTAATTGGAATACTCCATTTAAAACATAACTTTCAATGCAGTAAGAAAAATTTGCGAAGTTCTTTCTATTTAAGAGCGAGTATATCTTAGCTTGCATAGTATATCTTAAACTTGTATTTTATCTTCAGAACTCTTACTTCTTACTGTGTCGCAAGAAACGTTTTTTCGATATCTTAAACTTGAAAAATTGACTTCTGGCAATAAAAAAGCGGGTTTGCAGACCATAGTGCGACGGTCAGTGTTTTCGAACTTAAGAATTGAAGTTTTCTCAGTAATTTCGAGCAACATTGAGATTTTTAGTATTTCCCAAGAGATTTTCCCATTTACCTCTGTGAAATCCACATTCACTGGATCACCTGTTACAGTACCATCTGGATTCTTGTAACCAGCGTAGCCGATCAGTTGCTGATTCCACACCCTGTAATCGTGTTTCCCATCTGTGCGTTGCGGAAATATCGTTATCGCGGACCTGTAAATTTAGTCATTAAGGAATGGCCAAGCTTCAATCAAGGTTGTATTATTGAGACCACCTGATGTTTCCTTTGTTCGTACTGTATTTAATGTGATTGCACAGTGCCTCGAACATGCCACTGGTCGTGGTCACGTAACGGCAGTCGAACACCTACGAGCGGGTTCATAAAAATGTTCATTTGAATATCGAATATC
Organism: Lasioglossum morio; assembly: GCA_916610235.2. Taxonomy (NCBI): domain Eukaryota; kingdom Metazoa; phylum Arthropoda; class Insecta; order Hymenoptera; family Halictidae; genus Lasioglossum; species Lasioglossum morio. The sequence goes on from OU744323.1 coordinate 5,861,742, forward strand.
CGGATACATTGTGCGGAACACGATTACCTACTTGTAATTTTGACCATTGAATGCGGCCAATACACCGTGCAGCATTGCGCCATGCCAATTTCGCTCCAAAAATTAATTCCGTTTCGGTTAATTGATACGTGCCGGTGGCTAGGACCTCCTTCTGCACGTAATCCCAACGAGAACGATGGGCGTCACTGTTTAATCTGCAAATTAATCGTCATGCAGAATGATATAGGATGTAATTTCGTAAATTGTTGAGGACTCAACTCAGGCCAGTGAACGTCGTCATAAAATTTTCTATTGGCATAGTTAATGCAATTTAATCGCGCAATTTAATGTAGTGTTTTACGTATCGATTAATGCTTAATGCGACTATCAACTCAAGTTTATCAAATAGCTTCGAAATTGTTACGAATGCAAAATCGGATATTTTTCAATATTTTGTTTCTAATTACAACTGTAACATAAACTTGATATAATCCAATTGAATGAAGTCGAAGTAGAAAAGTTAAATATTCGATATCGGATAGAAAATATGGTTTACCGCTTTCGGGACCCGAATACCCGAAAGTGCGCTGTCGAAAGGAGTGGGATCAACTACTATAGCTTCGAATCATTAGTTACGTTTGATCCAACTATAGCCAAATCCATAAAGATTGTTATAATCAAGTCTCGACCCGTTTGAAATTTCCGGTACTTATAGGTCTCGTACCTTCTGATGGAGGAGAAGTACTGCTCGAGGAAATCTTTTGCATGCACGAGGGTTTCTTCTCTGGTACGAGGTTCCGGTCCATGTGTTGGCAGCTGCATAATACTACCAAGACACGCTTGACCCGAACACAATGTTTTCTGAAAAATACATGTTTCGACATTATTACACCAATAAACCCGTCCGACAATATTAACAGACAGTAAATTACTTGAATTATTTTTTGTAAATAAGTCTAAGTCATATATTTCTTGTTTCGATATATTTAAAAAAACAGAAAGACCATTGAAACGAGAACGAACATTGAAATAACAAGCACTGTCTAACGGTCCATTTTTTGACAATATCGTAAGAATTACATTAAAATAATGTGATGTGAAATAACTGGTAAACCAATTTTTTTTTCAATTTTCACTTAGACCACTTTCACAATTATTGACACATATTATTTCATATAAACAATATAAATATTATTTTCTACTAGTCTCTATAAACAATTACATTATTCTTCATAACAAAATTACGTTTGTTTCATCTGCACGAGTTTATCGAATTAAAATTTTGTTGCTTCTAGACTGCAGACACGAGTCCATAAACTATATTCATTGTCTAAATAATTGTGCCGTCTATAGGCTTCTAAAAGCATCATCCCTGAAGATGATATCTCGGGGATGATCGAACGTCGCCGATGAAAGTACCGATACGAGCTACGCTTTAGGGCTCCATAATATCTCTGTCTTCGATTTTCTTGACTTCAAAGCGTCGAATTTCGTTGCGCCCCCAAAATAAACGATGTATTACATTCTTCGTAAGTCTTGCGATATTCTTAAATGAATAATAATTATAATAAAATTCTCTCAAGTTCCGAATACAGCTTCGTCGTTCTCTGTATAGCTGATTATACTATTGTTACCCTCTCTTCTCCTAAGTACTTAAATATATATATGTCCTAAACAATTATTTGTACATTCTTCTCGCATTCTTTTCATCATCTACAATTTCATCGAAGATTTTCCCTGAGCATTCTACAAGCCTTATTATACTGAATCGTGTAATTCTCAGTTCTTAACACAGCTTTCAAAAAGCTGTACATATGTATTTTACGTGGCCGTAGGTGAACAGTATATACCGTATATGTAATATAAATATAAAATTATGAAAGTGGTCTAAGTCATATATTACTTGTTTCGTGATATGTAAAGGAAAATGATATTAACACTAAATGAATTCCAAGTACCAACTTACATTGAATGAATTTAGTTTAAAATAATGTGGCGTGAAATAACTGATAATATCATTGTTTTTAAATTTTCACTTTAGACCACTTTCACAATTACGTGCACATATAAAAATTGTTTAAAAAGACCGTGTCACTTGCTGCCACAGAGGATGCATATACACAGTCTTTTCAAAGCATTTTTTGGATCGTGTTAACTATCTCCGGGGATTGTAGTCTAATTTGATCGGTTGGTACGGTGTTGGGGTGTTTGGATGTATGAAATTCTTGAAGAGAGTTATTCAGGATAATTTCGTCCATGTACAAACGTATTTTTACAGTATCTCTTATCGCTTCGAGAACGTTTGACAAGTATCGTTCGAAAACGCGATCGGCCAGCTTGTTTTGAGCAATATATTACATCCACCCCTACATCCGCGCAACTAGTGGGCCACCGAACGCACGCTCATTCTTCGATGAGTATTGACTCGGTCCACGTCAAATTCGCCCACTCGTAGTTTTGCGCCAGCCCCCGCACTGTCTATCTTATCTGCCGAATCTCGTGAACAGGAAAAATCCGACGATTTCAAACGATCCCGAGTCTGGACAGTGGGACACGAGATGGAAGAGGGACGGATACCGATCGAAATAAAACGAATACAGGCAGAGAGAAAAATACGTGCAGTTTGAAAATCTATGTTGCCAGTGCCTACCTCCGCATTTCTCGCGTGCAAAGAGTCAAACGCCTCGGTCTTGTAGATGAGGTTTCTCAGTTTGGTCGGCTTTCTTTGGCAGGCTCCAGTCTCGTGCTCCTTCATCTCGACGTCTTCTCGGCTCGAGAACGCGCCCCTGACTCGTTTGTCAACGCTCACCGCTCACGTATATACCGTGCCGCGGCGTGTAGCGTTGTAGAGAGAGAGAATCTCTCGAACAGCTTTCGCGGGGTGGGAGTAGAGCGAATGAGGGGTAGGGAGACGGATGGGGATGAACGGGAGGAGAGGACAGCACCCCCAGCATACGAGATGTCACTATGCGCCGTGAAGCTGTGTCATCGATTTACCGCCGAAATTTTCAATAATCGAAAACCTTAATTATTCTTTATTTGCAGTTTATTTGAACCGCGTTTAACAGCCAGGTCGTTAGCGATCGCATGGTTCACACTTGGTTGTAATTAGACTGCGGATGTTTATGCAATTTGTAATTTTTGCAGGCAAATTTCAAGGAAGTGGGAACAAATAGAATCTTATTCTCAGCGGTAGTAGATAATAAAATAAAAATCGTATTCAATTCTGTGGAATTTTATATTCTAGCATGTTTTGAACATTTTTCAAGATCCGCAGTCTGGTTATAATGTACAGGGTGATTGTGGGAACTGCGATAAGTTTTAACGAAAAAACTATATGTCATAATACGTCCTAACTTCCTATGAGCTAATTTTTTATGTGAATGTACCCGGCAGGTACAATTGCACTTTATTTTTTTTTTTTATTAAACCAATCGATTCGTTTTATTATCCTACGCATAGAAGTACTAACCCAAGGTCATCGAAATGTCGATATTTCACGAGATATTTGACATTTTTCAAACTCTCAATATACGTATGTTTATGTACTGTAGGAACTTATGCCATGTTTGCTCTGATTAAAAAAATGTCAAATAGGAATAATTTTTCCGCAAATTTTTCTTACTACATTGAGCGTTATTTAAAATACTATTTGAAATATCTGTTTCGTCAAATAGTGGCAGCTCTGGGCGTTAGCTAGCGCGAATCATTTATTGCATGTCGAATATAACTGGCGCCAGCTAGTATGAAGGATTTCGCAGATGCCGGATATAATCGTAGCTAGTCGCGAAAGAGTTAAAAAGTTTAACTATTTCCGGTTGAATGTTGGCAAATAGCCGTTCAAGTCTGCTCACAGTTGCGGACACGTATTATGTATAAAGCGGCGCGCGTTCGTAACAAAAAATTTTGTTGAATTTAAATGAAGTTTTACAAAATTTTAAAAAGATTAATTTACAAAAGGATGAATTTGGAGTGCAAAATATATATATTTTTTGTAATAAATATGTATATACAATATAATAAATATAAATATAATATACATGTAATAATAATAATAAATATAATAATTTACATGTTATTATATATTAGATATTTTCTCAACTGCGCGCACCAATACCTTTCCCCCACAGCGACGTTCGCTCGTCGGGCGACTCCATCCGCAAAGAGATAAAATTCCATAAATAAAATTTAAGTATGCCATCGTTTGGCGCGTGCTAGAAATTTGTCATTCGTCGTTATTATTGGCTGTCAATAATATTTTGTTCGAATATTCTAGTAGTACAATAACGTTTTAGTGTTCGAGTAGTAACTCAAGTAGTACAGGTAAAGGTTTAGCGCGTCGCTTGACGCCCAAGCGTTGAATCTATTCACGTAGTAAATAGAGAGGTGATTCAACCGACCGACTAATGTATAAATCAAATCGTTGCGAATCCGTTCGATTTAGATGAAATATCCGTGTTTTCAATCACTATCATTATTTCCGATTAAGCAAGTACAGGCAATTGTGAACGGCACTAAAAACAAACATTATACCCGTAATTATAACGGAAGAAAATATATCAATTGTGGAGCCTTGTAGAACGTCCGACGCTGACGCGAAGAATACCCGATTTCAATTGCATCTTATTTCTTCTCGAATTAAACTGCGATCGAAGCGAATACAATGATGCACCAGGAGGAAGATAAAAATAAATCTTTAGAATCATGCAGCATAACACCAGATAAATTACAACGGTTGCTAAGAAGCAGGGGTGAGTTTGATTTGATTAACTTTCGTAACTTTCGGTAATGAAAATTGTTTTCTCATCTTATTCTACAGAATCTGAAGGAAGAGACGCACACAGATCTCGTACACAAACACTGAAACAAACATTCAACTCTACTCCTCGGAATAGTCCACGGAAACACACGAATACACCCGAAAGTCACGGTACGTTCCATTTTTAAGATGTGAATAGATGTAAGCAACCGAAGGTCATATTGAAGGTCACTTACAATTCTTCTAGAAATCATCCACGTTTTTTTTTTATAAATTTCAATTTGATTTCAATGATTTAACATACACAACGAAAGTATAAAGTGATCTTTCACGGTGCTGTACCAAAAGATTTCTTAAAAAATGTATTATTGTCTAAATAAATATATAATTTAATCTAAATTAATAAATAAATAATTTTAAATATTCTTAATGCGTGAAATTGATTTGCAAAAGGGTGAATTTAAGTGCAAAACTTATATATAAACATTTTCATATGTATTTGGAAAAATATTACTCTTCTTAGATTTAATAATAAGAACTGGGTACAAGTTACAGGGTCGTTTAGGAAAGATGTGAGCGGTGGGAGTGGTTCTAGTATTCAAAAAAGTGAATCGGCCCATCATCATGAGAATCTGGAGAAAATTCAAAAAACATGTCCCAGAGGAAAATTCGTCAACACGTTGATAAAACAATGGTCGACGCACATGGGCGTGCAGATCCCGTTAATGCAAACCATAGAGGTAATGTATTTACACCGATCAAGATTGGCATTAAACAAAATATGATTTCTTCCGCGAATGAATTTTGTGAATATGTTTATTAAAGTATTTCAACAACTTTTATGTTACTAAAAGATTCTACTGTTTTTAATAGTCGCAAGAGAACCCACAAAATGACGAAACGAAGCGGAAGCTCGGCATGGAGGAACAGAAGATTCAATTGCTCACGAAAAAGTTGAAAAGTGCTGAGGAAACAATATCCTCGCTCTCGGCTGCTCGTGATGCCGAGTCGCTGGCAAAGAAAGAAATTTTCGAGCAGTAACAGGATATTTTTTATCGTTGATTTAAGTATAAACATTTAAGATTAACGAACACTATTAAAACTAAACTCTTTTAGATTGAACAACGACTGGGTTTCGATAACGAATTATTATTCCGAGATATCTGAGAGTCTGAAGGGATTTAAAGAACACAAGGATAATTTGTATAAACTATACAACAATATTACGGTTATGCAAGAGACAGCAGTGAAGAAATTGCAACAAGAGCTAAATGATATCAAACTAAAAGGTAAGCATATCTATGTAACCACGTGAAATCGTAAACGGAATTAATGTTTTCACTTTAATTAACATTTCACCCGCATTTTGCGTAGAGGATGATCGAAAGAACATTTGCGCAGCAGCTGAAAATAAATTGATAATCCAAGAGAAAAGGTACGTTTGTATAAATGTTTTGGGCAACTTCATCCAGTCGCTGTATTTAAAATTGTTAGAATGCAGGAAATGATGATCGCGGAGACCGCGTTGAAGAAACTATTGGAGGACATGAAAAGCGAGTCAGCTTTGGAGAAAAATCGTTTAAAACAAGCTCACGCGGAAGAGAGAGTAGAATTGATAAAGGTTTGATAACATCCTCGATTGTTTATGCGTAAAAATGCGTGCGTTATCTTCTGCTTTACGCATTTTTATCGTAGAGGTAAACAAATATTGTGATACAAATGATCACGATTTCAGGAACAAGAAAAGCTCACGTCGATGAACGGTAAGTTACAAGGGCAATTAAATAATATCGTTGAGGAGAAGCAACATTTAACCGAATTGCTGAAAGAAAAAGATAAAGAAATCTCAGTTCTGCAACAAGATATTTTTACATTCAAGTGAGTATTTGTACACGTTTTTTAAAATTGTTTACAATGAGTGTTTGTACAAGCAATTAAACATGAACACATCAATTTCGTTTGTAAGAAAGGAGATTGCCGACCTGCTGAGTCAGACTGCAGACTTAAATGTTAAATACGAGAAATCGATTGTGGAGGCAGATGAATTTAAAAAAGAATTGGGGCTGAAAGTGCAAGAAGTAAAAACATATCATGTTTAATTATATACATTACTTCAACTATTTATTTAAACACGTAAACATTCATAATATTATTTAAATAGATCAGTCTACTCAGAGAGAACTTAAACTCTCGACAGGAAGTAGAAACTAGTTTAGCCAACGATCTGAAAATGATCGAATCTAAGTATAACAAGACAAACAAAGATTTCGTAATTATACAAAATCAATTAAAGGATATGCAAGCTCGTAATTCGACCCTGCAAAATACAATTAATAATATGACCAACCAAAGCGAGAATCAAAACATTGAATTAATAAACAAAATTAAATCCCTGGAAAAAGAAAAGGATAATATACTTAACGAAAAGCGTACAAAAATCAAGGTACATACATCCAGGAAAGTGATTATGTGGATACAGAATATTTAGTGTACAATTTTAATTTTTTTTTTTCTTAAATAGGATCTACAAAACTCAAGTAAATTAACGATCGAAAAATACGAAGCGGAGATAACAGCTTTGAAAAAAGACTTCGATTCTAAATTGTATGAAATTAAGTATCAGAATGCTGTCGCACAGTTTAATGTCACGTTAAACAAAATCGATGAAGATGCTAAAATAGTAGAAAAGAATAAAGCACAAGAAAAACAGGAACATCTCAATGCAACACAATCAATTATGGAAGCTACTGTAGGGGAATCAGATAAAAAACATAACATAGAAAATAAACCAAAAATAATAAAACAAGTTGAAAGAATGTTGAGTACACCAAAGAATATGCAAAAATCAAAACAAACCCACAAAGAAGTGACCCACAAAGAAGAAGAAGAAGAAGATATATACAATTTTTCCACTCAAAAGATTAGTAACACAGCAGGGAAAGTAAGTTACAATTATGTATATGTATGTGTGTGTATATGTACGTGTAGAATATTACTATATTTCATTGTACAGGGTCTCGAGGACAACGATAATACCTCCTATTTTTCAAGATCGCAAAGAAGCCAAGGAAGAGAACACGAGGTATTTCTAAAGCATAGTTTATGTGTTTGTTAGCTAACTACAGTATTACACGTATTTGTATAAATTTCCCAATTATTTTCTATAAATAGGATATCACCCAAACGCAAAAGAAAAATAGGATTTTTAAAACACGTGGTACTGGATTAAAACAATATACAACTACAAGGAAATTAATGAAAAAAAGTCTCTTATAAATGTGCATAAAAACAACTCTTCGCAAAACAATAACATCTTTTTAATATGAAATACAAAGTACATTATAATCGATAAAACATATGCACTTTATAACGATACAAGCTACATTTATTCTAGTGTTTGGTAATACTGTAACATTTGGAATACTGTATATTACATACACGATGTTGGGCCCGTTGTCGCGTCTGGCCATTGCGTTCACATACTACTGTATGCTACACTTCACAGTCACGTATACACATACATTCCAAATGTAAATCGTACTCTGCCTTGTATTTATTTGAACAATCTACCTGAACTTGAAATTATTTGTCGAACGAGGAAGAGGAAACATCCCATTTCAATGATCTCTCAATAGCCATTTTCCATTTAGAATATCTTAAATCTCGTTCTGAAACATGTAAGGTATACTTTTATATTGTTCTATTCGTGCTATCACACTAAAGAACAAAATATTACCATCTTCTCCGATCTCAGGTGAAAATTTCGTAACTTGCGACGCATCTACGTCGTTAATATCAATGAGCCCGGCACCTACACCTGCTAATATAGCTGCACCAAGTGCCGTCGTTTCTACCATGTTGGGTCTCACTGTGCAAAATGAATTCTCACAATTCCGACAATTGCATTCGTTAGGAATTGAAAAAAATTGAAAGATACTTACCAACGTTTATTCCAGTAATATCAGCCTGCAACTGCATGAGTAAATTATTTACAGTCATGCCACCATCGACTCGCAATGTTGTTAACTGTGTTCCAGAATCTTTTACCATGGCTTCTAAAATATCTCTTGTTTGGAAACAGACAGCCTCTAAAGCTGCCCTTACTATATGATCGTCTTGTGTATCTTCTGTGATACCGCAAATTACACTAATGGATATACGTAGATGTATATGATTTGTAGTAGGAAAAAACAATAGCTGTTGCAAATATTAATTATTAGAGGTGTGCGAGAAAATATCAGGTACCCGATATCGGAAGTCCCGAGAATAATCCCGAAATTTTCGAGAATCCGTCCCGACCCAAAATTTTCTGGTTCTCGTATACCTCTATTAATTTCCAATTACGTGTATTTACCCTCGTGCATCTTGTTCCCAATATGGTGCATATAGGCCCGAAAATGCAGGAACAAAATATACATCCCCTGAATTTTTTGCACGATCAGCCATTTCCTGACATTCTGAAATGTTACTGAAAAGTTGCATATTATCACGCAACCAGGACAATGCTGCTCCAGCCACAGCAACAGAGCCTTCTAACGCATAAACTGCTGGTGATTTCCCGATTTTGTATGCAATAGTTGTTATAAGACCCTGATGTGAGTCCACTTTCTAAAAAATTTATATACGAGTATGACTAAAATTTGTGCATCCAGCTTTAACCCTTTGCACTCGAATGGTGACTCTGAGGCGACAGTCAAAATTGCTGTATCATTACTTGTAACAGTTTTTAAATGATTAAATTCTTCTGTATTCTACATATTACTAGAAATTCAAATGTCGTATGAGAAAACAGGTTCAATTTCATGTGAATAGTGTAAAAAAGATTATATAGAGTAAAAAACTTCTAGGTTGAAAGATATGTCTTCATTTCGAAATTAAAATTACTTCGAGTCCAAAGGGTTAATAGTGTTAAATCATTTAAACAGATGAGTACATACAATACTGCCAGTATTGTATAGCAAGAAACATCCAGTTCCATAAGTAGCTTTTGCTTCTCCAGGCTTTAAACATAACTGACCAAGCAGAGCTCCTTGTTGATCACCTACACACTATATACGTAAAGAGAGAAATATATTAATTTAGCTGAGGATGAACTTCCATAATTAACGTTTGAACATTTTACCCCTGACAGTGGTACTCCTGAAAGAATTCCAGGATTCGATATAGTCCCAAACATTTCAGCGCTGGACCGTATTTCAGGGAGAATTTTTCGTGGAATTCCAAAAAATTTACATAGCAGAGGATCCCATTTCAAAGTTTCAATATTCATTAACAGGGTTCGGGATGCATTTGAGACATCAGTCACATGCAATTGTCCTTTTGTTAGATTCTGTGGAATAGTAAAAGGATAAAAAACAATACAGTACTAATGTTATAACTTTTCTACCTGATTTGCAACAAAGTGGAGTGAAATAGCGATTTATTTTCTTCCTTAACTCAGGTCAGTGAACTTTGTCATAAAGTTTTCTATAGGTAGTTATATGATTTATGGTGATAAAAATTGTTAGTGTACCCAGATAAGCCATGTGTCTACTGTTCCGAAAACACACTTTTCTGCTTCTATTGACTGCTTCACGCGTGGTATATTGTCCATAAGCCAGCGTATTTTAAGAGCACTAAAGTATGGTGACAGTGGCAGTCCACAGAGTGGTTTTAAATAATTTTGATTCCTTGTTTTGTTAGGTATACTGTCCAGTATATCTTCCAATGTAGTAGTTGTTCTCATATCATGCCAAACTATAATACGTTTAAGACATTACATTATTATTAACATTAATTAAACAACATGGATGACTATTGTGAAAATAATTAAATAATACATAATATTTATTACCAAGCGCATTATGCAATGGTTCTCCTGTTTCCTTATCCCATAGTAAAGTGGTCTCTCGTTGGTTTGTAATCCCTACTGCTTTTATATCTGATGCACTTAAACCAATATTGCTCAGCTTATCCATTGTCTTTTTTATACAATTTATCACAGCATCTAAAATCTCCTTTGGATCCTGTTCTACCCATCCTTCTCGTGGATACTTTTGAGTAATTTCAATCTGATGCGATGCTATCACTGTTCTGTGTATTACATCGAACACCTAAAGTAGAATGTACAATGCATATCTTTCCTTGTAATTTTCACTAAATATTAACACTAGACTGTGGATCTTTATGCATTTATAGCAACATTGAGTACATGAAATTCAGAATTGCAGGAATATATTAAAAATTGAAGACATTTTTCTCATCTATTCAAATTAACATTCTGTTCGGTTTCTATTCCTTGTGATCGATGCAGACAATTTTTATTTTGCATAAAGATCCATAGTCTAATTATCACGAATAAGATTTTACAAATTTGTCAAATTTATCGACAAAAGTAAAGGCAATGAATAGATAAGAGGGAAAGAAAAGTCGATAAGAGATTTCTCATGGATGATGAACAATATATAAAAAGTTTTCGAATAAACATAAATGTTTATTGTAAATATTTGAAGATGTTTCGTTTACAATGTGATAGAACGCATCGCGTTAAGTATTTAAACACAATCGTGTAAATAGACATATCGAGGGTAAAGTTAAAATTCCGCTCGGATATCTTTTCGGTATCAGTTCATTCATTATAATTTTACATTGATATTTAATAGTTAAAGGGAATAGCGCACTTACCAAGAACCGAGCGCTACTTGTCCCCTCATCAATCGCCCCTATGAGTGGCCCTGCACGATCAATGCTTTCCGGCATATTTTTTCCGTTATTTTCGACTTATATAAATAGTATATAAGAAAGCACTTAAGATGACCTATGCTTAACCTTCCTTCTACCTTATTACGTAATCACGCGCATTAAATATTATAAATCCAAATTTAAAACGCATCTGAAACGCACGAAATATCGTTATTTCACCTTCAATCGCTTCTTCACTGATCGCATTTTCAATGTATGTATTTTGATTATATCATATGTGCTATTTCTCGCATGATTTATATGTAACAGTTGAGAAATTTTTGTAAGTTCGTTGCTGTTAGGAATGCACAATTTATCATGTTGAAAACTAAACATTTGCTGTGATGAAAATATTATGCGTAAAGCATTGACTCCACGTGGTAAACATGAAAACTTTTTATGCTTTTTAATAAGAAACATTGCATATATTGATATTCGATGAATATTATTATTCATTTTATCGTTTTCTGTAAGAAATGTACAATAGGTATATTTCATTCGCTTTCATTCGCTGAATTAATACCAAAAAACGTATTGATCGAAACAAAAGGTTTTTCTTTTGCACCTGACGATATACGCTACGTGCAGTTTATATGATACGGGCCTGAGGCAGTGATAAGATCTTATAGACCATTATGGTCTAAGGACAACGATATTGTGCGCTTTCCACGCGCATGCGTGACCAAAGCCAGGAACGTATCTACCCAGTAAGCAATCTGCTCGATTTTGGACTAATTTCTGCCAGAGACTGGTACTGCATCCGCAGAAGTATCGCTCATAATTAGTATGGACAAGGATCCATTATTTGTTCAATTATATGCATAGCAATGTTTGAGATATGTATCATTCCTATAATTAAATATTTTCTATTTTCATTATTTTTAATATTTGTATATATGTAACTGTTACAGCGTTATAAAAATAAGCTTATTAATGCAAATTATGTCTTGTAAACGTAAAAATAAGACTTTTCAAGACGACTGCGGCCTAGATCAGGGTGGTGTCACTCAATGTATTTTTTTGTTAGCACGAAATCCAACGCCATCTGATAGATGTGTTACACAACTAACGGTCAAAACGCGGGAATTTGAAATCTATACTATCCATTCCAGGCTAATTTATAATTTTTATTTAAAAATAAATAAATTAAAACAATACAATACATTTTAAAAACAGTATATTCAATATTTTACATATAAGTAACAGTATATGTACAACTTTCTACTTATTAATAAATTTAAAACATAATATCAGGCGCAATCACACTGGTTCATTACAAATATTGCAATTTATACATTATTTACAAACTTTTTCATACTAACAATACATCAAATGCATATCACACCAATTGACATTGTGTAACAAACATAGCATATCTCGTAACACACATCGTATTTCTCGTAACACACGTCGACATAGTGTAACACACATCGTATCTCTCGTAACACACATCGTATCTCTCGTAACACACATCGTATCACTCGTAACACACATCGCATATCACAGAACACACAATTCGTTGTGTGTTACGAGAAATATGATGTGTGTTACGAGATATACGATGTGTGTTACGAGATATACGATGTGTGTTACACGATGTCGATGTGTGTTACGAGATATTCGATGTGTATTATACGATTTCACATCGAGATCATATAATTTTACATCGTATATCTCATACGCACATCGACATAGTGTAACACACATCGCATATCTTGTAACACACAAAGCATATCTCGTAACACACATCGTATTTCTCGTAACACACATCGACATAGTGTAACACACATCGTATCTCTCGTAACACACATCGTATCTCTCGTAACACACATCGTATCACTCGTAACACACATCGCATATCACAGAACACACAATTCGTTGTGTATTACGAGAAATATGATGTGTGTTACGAGATATACGATGTGTGTTACGAGATATACGATGTGTGTTACACGATGTCGATGTGTGTTACGAGATATTCGATGTGTATTATACGATTTCACATCGAGATCGTATAATTTTACATCGTATATCTCATACGCACATCGACATAGTGTAACACACATCGCATATCTTGTAACACACAAAGCATATCTCGTAACACACATCGTATTTCTCGTAACACACATCGACATAGTGTAACACACATCGCATATCTTGTAACACACAAAGCATATCTCGTAACACACATCGTATTTCTCGTAACACACATCGACATAGTGTAACACACATCGTATCTCTCGTAACACACATCGTATCTCTCGTAACACACATCGTATCACTCGTAACACACATCGCATATCACAGAACACACAATTCGTTGTGTATTACGAGAAATATGATGTGTGTTACGAGATATACGATGTGTGTTACGAGATATACGATGTGTGTTACACGATGTCGATGTGTGTTACGAGATATTCGATGTGTATTATACGATTTCACATCGAGATCGTATAATTTTACATCGTATATCTCATACGCACATCGACATAGTGTAACACACATCGCATATCTTGTAACACACAAAGCATATCTCGTAACACACATCGTATTTCTCGTAACACACATCGCATATCGCATTTTTTACATTTATAATTACATACTACATACTATACTATTTACAATGTTTCCTATACTTACTATTTCTAATTGCGATGCACTGTTTAATAAGTAAACATGACGTTGGTAAAAGTCTTACGCGCTTGCCACACATTAAATCATTAAGATATCTACAAAAATTACGAATTGCATACAGAACTAAATAATCTAAAAGGAAATCAATAACTAAATTTTTGTGGTCGCACGTAAAACTGAAAACTACATATTTTCTTATAAAATGTTTAATTGTACTTTTTACATTACTTTGTACATTACACCTATATAAAACCAAGCGCGCTATGTTGTAACTTCTACATAAACATCGTAAAAAGTAATCATTAAGAATAATATTTCTATTTCTACTTATCGCTGGTTTTAATATATGTAATGTACAATTTGTACAATCAAACTTTGGTATTAATTTTTGCAATACAAATCGAGAAATCAATTTTATTACAAAGTTCTTCAATTGTTTATTGATGATCGAACTGGATGCTAATATTATAATATCAATTTTTGAATTACTATTAAAGCTAAGATCATCATTGGGTTGTGGTGTATTTGAATTTAACAAGTGGTTTAATTGAATTAAAGTTTCATCAAATGTATCCTCGCAATTCGCGGCTAGAGACTGTTTACTTGTAATTTGTTTAATTAACAAAGATCTAAACGATTCCTCGAATTGTATTGCACAAATTTTATTTTCGCGAACGCGGTGCTGTCGCACTTGTCCGAAAAAATTTTCTAAGCAATCCTGGTTGAATTGCCTTGCGAAAAAACTTTTTACTCCTAGAGAAAATAGTTTTTCCCGCAAGTCAATAAAACCGCGAATTGTTAACATTAAATTTTTTAGTGACGGTGGAAAACAGCACTGTTGTGCATCGTTCTTATAATACATACAATTTAATTTTTTTATTGCTAGTTTCCAATATTTGGCGTGGGATGATCTTCTTGTTATAGGTCCTGTCAGTGGTTTTAATGCATCATATTTCCTTCCTTCTCCATTAAGACTGTCGAAAATCTCGTCGAATTCCTTGATAATCATTGCAGTCCCACTGCTTTTGCTGTCCATGTAGAATTCTCCGGTAATATCAGTTTCATCTGAAAAGAAATACATTCTTTACATCAAATTCAATTTTTAATTATAATAAACAGTGGACTGTAATCGTAATGCTAATACTTACTATGACGTGCCATAATATTTATAGCTGCAGCCATCGAGTGGCTAAGGACTTGGGCGGCGTACGATACTTTCATTTTTTTTATTTTGTTTGGAGTCACGTGACATTCTGTAATTTTTGGGAGTAGTCTGATGATGGATTGAGTATCTATTTTGTACGCCGCGACAATATCCCGCCATCTCGCCTCCACAATATCGTCTTGTCTTTTCCACACTAAATTTTTTGTTAATAAATTGTTCCGGATTCCTTTTAGAATATGAGGGACGTCATACAAAGGTATAATGTCCTCTCCATTAACTAAAATTCGTCTCTTCAGAGGACGATTGTTAGCCACATCAGATGCTACTCCCATGTCCACCAAATCCTCAATTGCTGACCTATTTGCGGAAACTTGGTCGCAAACGGTAGCAACTATCCGTAAACCTAAAATGATAGTGAGTTAAAAAATAGTCTTAATCCTTAAACATACTATGAGGGACCAAAAATCATGTCTATTGTATTATTTATAAATGAAACATGGCATCCTACATGCTTTCAAACATCCACAATTATCCACAAATATTGCATGAACGCTGACAAATAGTAGAATTTATTTCAAATAGTAAAAACTAATGTGAACTAATATTTCTATTTACCATTAACTCCATTCAACTTTTTTATTAAAGTCACCAGTTGGTCTTTAATTCTGTGTGCTGTTGCGGGTCCCTTACTAAACGAATAGCACACAGTTTGCTTCCATTTTTTTGTTATTCCCCTCAATAAGAAGACCAACGCATATTTGACAATATTTCCGTTGGTTACACCAACCATGACATCCCGCGTGGAACTGTAATGGATACCTGGGGACAAAACAATTTCGTCAAAAACTACAACACATAATCTATCTACAGGCCTAAGTAAACGAATACTGCTATGAATATTATTAATAATGGTGTTATTAAACCCTTCCCCTATGGGGATTTTACTCAATAGCCGTAAAATCGTTGATTTGGACGGCAAGTTGAACCACTGTGCTAGGAAGCGATATGCTGCTCCGGACGTTTTGTATAACGATAAACTCAGTAATTTATCGTTTGTGGAGTATCGACGTCCTTTTGGTTTAGTAATTTTCCTGTTTAACTGTTGAATGCAAAATTCGAATGCTTCCCTCCTGAGCCCTGAATTATATAAATTTTGCATGTTGCGTGCAAGGTGCAATCGCTTCTTCAAATTGAGAAGTCTGCTTTTATAAATATAAGAAGCACTTCTCAAATTTCTATTTTCAGTATATAAGCGCCTTGTCAGAGGTGTCATGTTTTTTAACCTCACAGCACCTGTATAACAGAACAGAGAGCATATCCTAAACATTCATAATATATAGAATTATTAAATAGGCATTTTACAAATAAAATTATAAGCAGCTTCCACAGTTATTCCCAAAAAATTATGGAAACAGCAAAAACCCGCTGCGTTCGCCGTTCGGCGCGGCCAAATGCGCTCCGAAATGTTTGCCGAAACGCGGTGTTCGACGCGCGGTACGTCGCGCTGTTTAGGTCTGTAAATAGGAGGCCTTAGAGCTTCGCACGCGAGCGAACATTTACAATAACAGAGCAGTATTGCGTGGTATTTTTTATATTTTATTTGTGTTATAAAACTTACAACGCTTTGAAATATAAATAAAAAGCAATAAAGAACGATTCTCTATACCAGGAAAAGTGTCAATAACTAGTGCAGTGTCAGTAATAGTACAGTTTACCTTAACCCTTTCGCTACGGCAGCCCCGTCCGCCGAAGTACCGTCACTGAACAGAAACTCGCGCCGGAAATATGCACAGTGGATGCCGCATATATGCGGCGCTTGGCGCGAAAGGGTTAATCATATAAATTTTGATAAGAAAACTCTAAAAACGTAAATTCTAAGGAGCAAGATTAGTAAGCGTTCAGATTTCTAGCTCTTTTGAAAGGCACGGGCGCGGGAACGCGCCTTGAAATTTGTTCAACAGAAACATACGATTTTGTTCGACAACATTTACAGGATAATATAAAAAAAAATCCAATAGTTTAGATCCCCTAAAGTAAAGTGTAAACCATATTCTTTTTAATTGTAAATGTAAAAATTTGTATAAAAATATACATTACTTATTCTGATAGAATGACTGTAAAGAATAAATAATTGCTTACATGCATTAGGTAATGGTGAATCACATCTTGCCTCCTGCAGCGTTGATGTACTCGGCTGTACTAGCAATTCGTCTACTGATGAGGTACTCGGCAATACCTCCAATTCGTCTACTGATGAGGTACTCGGCAATACCTCCAATTCTTCCGCTGCGTCTATCGAAATATCTAAAAATAAATATAAAGAAGATAATAATTATCAATGAAATTTCAAACAAAAAACGAAATACCATATGAGAAATAAAATAAAAATATGTAACATGAAAAAATATAAATTCATACTTTTAGAAGGTACCGTCACTTTGTTTAAATAATTATTCCTGCATTCATCCTGCGGAGTGAAATGCATATGGCAAACTCTGTAATTGTTATAAATTCTCATGCTCTGCATGCCCTTTAGTTTATTATTGTTAATAATTTGTAGCCATTTCTTAAACCGCTCCTCATCCTTACATGGATGAGGAAATCGATGCCGCCGTGAATTCTTATTTTTACATCCCGGCACACAGCATGGTACGTAACGTACGTTACGTTCCATCTTGAAATCTAAAATTAATTCAATGATAATGAGATAAATGAGCTTTTTAAATGTCCCATATAAAACTTCAAATGCGTTTTGCTCACAACAATATTTCTACAATTGATCATCGATATATGTACATTTGAAGCGAATGTTAATAAATTAAATAGCTTTAACATTTATACGGAATAAATGATGAATTAAATCAATACAATTAACTAAAATAAAATGAACGCAATTTTTTTCAACTAAATCTTTTCATAAACATTTTCAAAAGCGAATAGTTTTTCTTTAATAATTTGAATGTTTTAAAATTTTTTATTATTTTGTGGATACGTAAGATTAAGAAAATTATTAACACAATTACTATTGGGTTGTTCGGAAAGTCATTTCGTTTTCTAAAGGGAAAATGAAAGCCAATTTTTTGTCATTTAGAATAAGTTTTATGACTTTTGTTCTATGATTTCTTGCGATTTTTCCGTTAACTTAAAGATCCCATGCCGGAGAATTTCTGTTTTTTATTAGCAAAATATTGAGTTATATGACTTTTCTTGTTTGCACAACATAAAAAATTTGCACCGCATAAAAAATGTTGAAAAAAATAGTAATCGATGGTACTTCCTCTCCAAAAATAGCACACTAATTTTTCTTTCGTGCACTGCATTTTTATCCTTGCGGTAATAAAAAAGCAAAAGGTGATGGAAATGCGTACTTTGATTTTGCATATTTGATGCGATGATAAAAACATACTTGTAAGATTAGAAAACACTGCAAGGTAGGAAGTTACGTCCGAAATGTCATTTGTCAAGATGTACCACGATTTTGCGATTTAAAATAAGGAAAGTAATAGCAAATGGAAGCAATGTCATTTCTACACGAAAAACGAAATGGCTTTCCAAACGACCCAATACATACTTGTCACAAAAATTCATAAATGTGATTTGCTTTATTGTTAGTCAAAGTGTTTATTTCTCTTAACACCTATCAACCATTATAAAATATTATAAACATACCTGTTTTATAACTGGTAAATCCAAAGGCTATGTAGTGGCTATAACTTTTAACACATAAAGACCTAATTTAAAATTAAACCTAAAAAACTACAGAAAATATATAAAGATTATACAATCGTAACTATATATATTCTAAAGCTAAAAAATTATGGAAAATACTAAAACTAAAAAAACTGAAACAACTGAAACGATAAAATGCACCAGTGTCTACGTTCGGTGGTTCGATTAAGACTGAGCTCTGCTGAACTCTTCGCTTCCCGCGTCTTCAGTTGATATATATTGATATATATGTATAGTTTCTCACCGTTACTGACGGCACTTTTGATTTCTCGCGGCATCGTGCCGTCAAAAGCGCAGCCCAGGCGCGATTGATCGAGCCGCCACAAGCCCGCGGGACACGCGAGACACAATTTAACGATAATATAAACATACCGCGAGATACAATGTAACAGACCCACAGTATGGGATCTAGAACGTTATATATATATATATATATATATATATATATATATACAGCAGTTTCTGGAACCGTATTAATTTCTGTACATATATCTATAAGAAGATATACGTATAGACAAAAACCGACTACATAATACACTCCAGCTAACCAGTCGTCGTTTAAAGGGACGGCTGACGCTAGGTCAGCTACGATCTTTCACTACTGTGTCAATTTGACACCGAGGGACAAATTCAGTTCGAAAAATGAAGGACGGATGAGGGTTAATTGAAATAAAACAATATGCCAACACACTGTTTTATCTTAATAAAAATATATTTTTAACTGTAACCATATATTATAAGATGTACTCATATTTTTATGTTATACATGCGCTGTCTCCCACTTCGCTCCAAACACTAACTGCCGACAGTAGATTCGGTTCACTGCGCCAGTACTGGACAGACCGAAGATAAGCCAGCATACTTTATTTTTTTGACATTTTTTTGTTTTATTAAGCACACTCTTTTTGAATTCAAGACATATTGCAATTGTTATATTATTTTAAAAATAATTAATTTTGCCAACTGTTATTAGAATACTCAAAAGACCAATTATCTAAATCTTCACTACCTATGATTTCCCCTTTCGAGTGATTAATTAATTTATGAGACTAACTAGATTTATACTAAAACATAAATATACTTAAATTTTTATTAATCATATTATTTTGATTAGTTTTTTAGAAACGCCATAGGAATCGCATGTGGTTGGTGGGTGGCGTTTTAGTGGGTAGTCCAGCTGCAGAGCGGGGAGTCCTACATTCTCCCGCGAGTCGCGTGGGGTCAGTGCGTAAATGCAATTCCCCACTCAACTTAAAAATCATATGTAGATAATATGTAATACATAATATATAAAGAAAACAATTATATAATTATTAACTTGTAAAAATAAATAAAAATTATAAACTTGTACAATTTATTTTATTATTTATTTGACAAATAATAAATCCACAAATCCTTTCATAAATTAATAAATACTTTCTGCAATTTGGTATTCTACAATCACTCCAAATAAGTGTCATAAATCGGTTCTTATATGTATAGCAATTTTTACTAATGCAATTTTTACGGTAATAAAACACTCCTATATAAAATGAATATATATTTTAAAGATAGTTTTTACATTTTAATTTCTATGGGAGGTTAAAAAATGCAATTAAAGAAGTAATGAAAAATAAAAATAAAAATCGCTATACGGGGACGCGAAGACTCGCTCCAGATTGCGATTCTTACGCTAGATCGCCAAACTTCAATTTCGGTTCCGTAAAGCAACACGTGAAAGCTAAAAATAGATTGTGGCTCGCGCAAGCGCACAAGCAGCCATTCTGACGTCACAGGCTGTCAGCGAAGATCGCCGGCAGCGCTGTTAGAACATTGTGGTAGAAAAAAGAATCTGTAAAGAAATATGCACCAAAATGCTGTCATCAATTCCATCTGGCGGACACTTTGAGAATTACTCTTGCAAAGTAGTGACATCTTTATTTTGTGTTACAGTACTAAATTCGTGTTAACAGTTCTCCTATTTGAGTGAAACTACCCTGGGCCTAGATTGATCTTTTATCTAGTACTTTTGACTACTGAAAAACCCCATCGCCTGCATTATCGAGAAATGAGAAGGTGCATGATCCTGCATTCTGGCAATGTTGGAAATGAGTCGATTATAAAACATTTCTAAAAAATACACTTTACATTCTTATCCGCGGTGAAAGGAACGAATAAAAGTTTCGTCAGTCTGGATTTAGTGAAATTAGGTAAAGTGAGTTTTTCGAAGTTAGATTTCTATAGATTCTTCTGGAAACGAAGTTGTAGTTGAATGCGTACAGTGTTCTTGAAACCACAAGGTTGGTAGGAAAAATGACTTCGGATATCCCTACATTATAGTAATTTTCTACGGCCGAGGAATATTTATCTCATTTCACTTTGCGTTACCGGTAAGGAAAGACGTACGTTTGTGGAAGAAGTGAAAGATTCTTTGCTCGATATAATTGAATTAGATTGAACTGTGATCAGTGGCTAATACGCGTGGATTTTCTCATGTTTCAGGCAAACCCACCATTAAACTGGCTTCGTAATAGACAGTTATTACTTGGCCGGATTTCTTTATTACGGTAGAGTGAGTATGGCTTCCTGAAACGTCGTGTCTGTCCCATACGAATATCTCTCTTTCTCCTTACCTCTGTCTTCTTCTATCCGAGTATAACGGCACTAGCTTTCGGTTTACGAGTGTTTTTCGTTTCGTTCGTGAAATTGATGATCATCGTTCCCTGACACGTACAACGTGCACGCACGTATCATTTACGAAAGAGGTTAGCGATCTTGTGACGTGTCAAGTGAATACTTCATTCCATATGGTGGTCACTGGCACAATCACTCGCTGGTCATTGACATGCTGGCATTTAACTTGAATCTGCTCCGCTCTTTCCCGTTTTCGGAGTGATTGTCATGGGTCCGTGTTCCTCACCGAGATTTCGATCAGTTCACCTTCACCGCAATATAGTCGATTAAACGTTTACGTAAAATGAATATCGTTAAAAGGTGTTTTATGCCGCTTTCTATAGACACGACTATCGATTCCCCTTAGACATTTTTCGTATGTACCGGTTTTCTTCTCGTCATTTCTCAATCTCCGAAATTACATTTTACGATTTTTTCGATACTATTCAGAGACTCAACTAACTCAATTAATTATGAAATAATATAACAGCGAAATACATTTCGGATATTTTGTTTCGTTTAAAACACATGGTACAAGTGTAAACATCTAAATGCGTGCTATGCAACGAAACGATTTGAGTCTAAATCTTTATGCTTCTTCGAATCGGTAATATTAAATTTGTACAGCATTTATTTGGAAGGATAAGACATTGGCAATGAATAATACATGTATAGTTGCATTTCGAAAGAATAGGTTTAATACAATTTGAAGCGTTTTATAAGTTTCATGCGTACATACATCGTGGTTCGTGTTGCAGTGCTACTGTAAGGACTTGGCACGAAACAGGATAATCCCACCATGCAGCAGCAGTCAGTAATGGAAGAGGGAACGGCCTACGAGCCACCTACCTACGATGAGACATTCCCAGTACTTCCTGAATCAGCCAGTTCAAGTTCAGGGAAATTAAATATTTTCTCCATAAATAATAATTTACAACTAGGACGCATAACAATTACACAGGTATAAATTATGCATATTTTCATATGCGTATAAATTCCCTCAGAGGAATTCTGTCTAGGATCGGTGGTGATTTTATATTTCTCTTGTGTTCTCCGCGTATAGATGTTCCGTGTACCTGGAGAAGAACGGAAATTTGATCATAGCGACAAATTTGGCGAACGCGAATCTATTCGTACGTGTAAAACAATAATGAAAGAGACGAATACAATTATCGAAATAGCATCTTCAAAGGATCAATCGCTCACATTCCTAATAACTGGCAAGCAGAATCAGGTTTTGGAAGCCAAACGTCGAATTTTAACAACCTTTCAAACTCAGGTTCGATACAAGCAATAAAAAATTTTCAAAATTTTGGATATTCTATGATTCTAACATCGGTATTATTACAGGCGAGTAGACAAATTTGCATTCCGAAGGACCACCATCGTTGGATTCTTGGAAAGCAGGGACAGCGTCTTAAAGATCTGGAAAAGACAACTGCGACTAAAATAAATGTTCCGCCTGTGCAGGATCAGTCGGAAACAATAACGATCACAGGAACGAAAGAAGGGATAGAAAAAGCTGAACATGAAATTAGAGTAATTTCAGATGAACAGGTGAGTGGATATATTTTTAGTAATCAAAGGGAAGCGTGTCTTAGCGAAGGAAGAATGTATACGTTATAAACGGTGATGATGTATGTTACAGTCAAGAAAGGCGTTCGAACGAGTGTCTGTGCCAAAAATTTATCATCCTTTTATACATGGTGCGCATAATGAAAATCTCAATGCCATGACGGCAGAAACAGGAGCTCGAATTAATATTCCTCCTGCCTCCGTGCAGGAAGATGAGATTACTATCGCTGGGGAGAAAGAGGGTGTGCTAGCAGCGAAGCAGAAAATTGAAGCCATCTATAGAGATATGGTGAGAGATTCGAAATGATTTGTAAGCGTGTTCATTTT
Source organism: Lasioglossum morio (assembly GCA_916610235.2). NCBI lineage: Eukaryota > Metazoa > Arthropoda > Insecta > Hymenoptera > Halictidae > Lasioglossum > Lasioglossum morio. Next base: position 5,885,285 of record OU744323.1, read on the forward strand.
TGAATAATTCAAATGTAATCGTTACATTCATTCTCTAGGAGAAAAGGTGTACTACAGTGTCCGTCGAAGTTCCCAAGTCTCAGCACAAGTATGTTATTGGTCCTCGAGGAAGTACTATAGCGGAAATATTGCAAGTCACTGGTGTGAGCGTCGAAATGCCTGCATCGGACTCACTCACGGGAACTATTACTCTGCGAGGTCCTCAGGAGAAGCTTGGTCAAGGTGATGCCGAATTTAAAGGTTTTTCAGTAGCTAGACACAAGAATAATGCATTAACATGAACATTCTAAATATAGCGCTGAACAAAGTGTACGAGAAGGCGAACAGCGTTCGCACGGCTGTAGTGAAAGCACCTGTTTGGATTCACAAATACATAATCGGTAGAAAAGGCGTGAATATTAAACGTATCACTCAAGAAATGCCGAAAGTAAATGTGGAGTTTACTGGCAAAGAAGATAAAATCAAAATCGAAGGCCCGCCGGAGGAAGTTGAGAAAGCGCAAAACGAACTTCAATTGATGGCTAGCGATCTGATATCTAAGCTTACGTATACGGAATTAAATGTTGATCCCAGATTTTATAAACATATTATCGGGAAAAATGGGTGCAACGGTAAGCATCGAACATAAAGTTGATCAATCCGGGATAATTGAATATCGTGTTATATTTTCAACGATCTATTTCAGTAAACCGTGTAAAAGAAGGCACAGGCGTTGTTATTAATATTTCCGAAAATGATGGCAGTAATGTCATTCGCATCGAAGGAAATATGGCCGGCGTAATGAAAGCTCAAACGGTTTGTAATGTTTACTCATTTCGTATTGTACGTGTTGTATGTGTACCCTTAATTTTTTACTTCTGCCTATAGGAATTAGTGGAAATGGTAAAAAAATTGGAGAACGAAAAAGAGAAAGACGTGATAATAGATCACCGATATTACCCTAGTATTATTGGGAATAAGGGAGATAATATTAAAGAAATCAGAGATAAATTTAATCAAGTACAGATTACTATTCCTGGTCCAGGTATGTAGCGTGATATATATGCAATAACTAGAACTCGGATTTATGCCAGGTACAAACATTTCAAAGACCTCGTCCCTTGTTGGCATTTGGCCAATAGGAGCTCTGTGTGCATTTTTAGAGTGCAGGTCACGTCTCAGATTTTATATTGTTATATAGTTTCATTCTTATTAATTACGTAAAAGATGCCTAACTGAAAATGTTAATAAATCTGAACATAAATTGTTACACAGCGAAGATAAATTAATATTTATTTGCAGGGGAAAAGGGAGACATAGTAAAAATTAGAGGGCCTAAAGAAGATGTAGATAAGTGCCATAAATATTTAATGAAGTTGGTAAAAGAATTGAATGAGAATAATTATGTACTAGAGGTACCTATTTTTAAACAATTCCATAAATTTGTCATTGGAAAAGGCGGAGTAAATATTCGCAAGGTTAGCATCCCGAAACGATATAATTATTTTATTTTTATAAACCTGCACATTCAGTTGTTAATTTTTTTCACCGCTACCAGATTAGGGAAGAGACGCAAACCAAAATCGATTTGCCCGCCGAAGGCGAGAAAAGCGATGTCATAACAATTACCGGAAAGAATGAAAATGTCGAGAAAGCTAAAGAAATGATTCAAAAAATACAAAATGAATTGGTAATTTAATTCTTAGAATTCTGAAAAAAGTACTATCTAAGTAATGGTCATATTACATTATTCTCTTATTTTATATTAGGCTAACATTGTTACGGATGAAATAGTCATTCCACCAAAGTTTTACAATTCTCTTATTGGCACTGGTGGGAAATTAATTCATTCTATCATGGAAGATTGCGGAGGTGTTGCGATTAAGTTTCCTACCGCAGAAAGTCGAAGTGATAAGGTAAATTTCTTTTAAATATATATGTATTTCTCAATATCCAACTTTCATTTATAACGTGTTTCATCTAGGTAACTATTAGGGGGCCAAAAGAAGATGTTGAGAAGGCAAAGCAACAGCTGTTGGAACTTACAAATGAAAAGCAATTGTCTAGTTACTCAACGGAAGTCCGTGCCAAAGTACAACATCACAAATTTCTCATTGGAAAAAATGGTGCCAATATTAAAAAGGTTTCTACGCAAAATTATTTGATTATATACGTCTTACACACTGTGATATGCTAATTATCTTATATAAGAATTAATTATACTAATTACAATATATTTATCTTTCTTAGATAAGAGAATCCACTGGAGCACGTATCATATTCCCAGCTGAAATAGATCAAGACAAAGAAGTAATTACTATCATGGGAAAGAAGGAAGCTGTTGAAAAAGCAAAAGCTGAATTGGAAGCTACAATCAAAGAAATTGTAAACATATGTATTTCATTGATAAATGCATAAGCATTATGATGAATTTAGTTCTTAATTTATCGATCAATATTTTTAATTGTTCTTTAGGATAACATTACCGAAGGTGAAATTCGTATCGATCCGAAGCATCATAGACATTTTGTAGCACGCAGGGGTGGAGTGCTGCATCGTATCGCAGACGAATGTGGAGGAGTGCAAATTTCATTTCCAAGAGCAGGTGTCGATAGTGACCGTGTAATCTTAAAAGGTTCGCATGAATGCATAGAAGCCGCGAAGCAACGAATGCGAGAGATCGTGGAAGAATTGGTAACATTTCTTAATTTCTACTACTATTATTTTTAAACTGCCAGGTTCTTTGATTATACATGATCTTTTTGATTCATTCTCTTAGGAATCTATGGTAACCGAGGAATGTGTAATACCTCAAAAACATCACCGTACCGTTATGGGGGCGAAAGGACGTAAAGTACAACAGATCACTTCTGAATATGATGTACAAATCAAATTCCCAGATCGTGAAACATACGGTACGTGTAATTTTGTATTTTTATACTAAGTTTTTCATATTAAACTTCGACTAAAAATGAAAGATTCTCAAATGTGTATGATATATTGTAAATTTTAGACGAACACCGTGAAGCAGAACAAATGAACGGCGAGAATGGAGAAGTTCCAGAGACAGTTCCAGTTCCAGCCTGTGATATTATTCGAATTACAGGCCAACCAGAAAATGTTGCATCTGCTAAGCAAGCGCTTCTCGATCTAGTTCCGATCACAATAGAGGTTGGTACAATTAGCTCTAAACTAAATAGTAAAGTAATTGTATAATTCAATTAAACAAAAAATTGGACGTATAATTGTAGGTGGAGGTACCGTTCGACCTACACCGTTCTATAATAGGACAGAAAGGCCGTGATGTGCGAGAGTTAATGTATATATATGACGTTCATATCATGTTGTCTCCAGCGGAAGAGAAGCTTGATTATATCAAGGTATGCAGACTGTCGCTAAAGTTGACCCTTTGCACTCGGAGCTACTTTAACTGGAAAATTAAACATTTCTTCCAACTTAGAATAATTCTATATAATTTTCTTCATTTTATGGATATTAAATTGATAAAATACCTTATACATTACTTAAATGTTTAGTAGTTGATTAGATAACAACACATTTAATAATGTAAGTCATATTTTCAGAGCCTCAAAGTCACCACTCGAGTGCTAAGGGTTAATATATTATTTATTATTCGAAATTAATATATTACATTTTGTTCATCAGATTTCCGGAACTCCTTCTTGCGTTGAAAACGCAAAGCAGGCTATTTTAGACAAGTGCAAAGCTTTGGAAGCTGAACGACAAGATAGGGCCTTGAAATCATTCGAATTGAAGGTACCGTTCATTGTCTCAAATGATTTACATCAACTCAGTTTACTTAGAATTCCATTAGGTCGTTCGGAAAATAATTTCGTTTTTCGTGTAAGAGATGGCATTTGTTTCCATTTATTATTACTAGACAGCGGATTTTATGCATTTATGACAAAACTTAGTATTTGTTATTTAAAATAGTATACATATTAGAAAAATTTAAAAATACTGTTATATTTTGGATGGTTTATTAATATAACTATTTTAGATGGTTCATTATTTTAAATAGTAAAAAATTGACTTTCATTTTTCCTTGAGAAAGTGAAATGACGTTTCGAACGATCTGATAACTTTTCGAACACCGATTTTATATCCTCGCTCTATGGAACCTTTGTATCCTTACCATGTATTCCTACCTAATCCTGACTAAACCTTATTTCTCCAGCAATTCCCTGACGATTTATTCCGAGAATGGCGACAACATGAATTTTGTTTTCCTCTAGCTCGAAGTGAATCCGGAATACCATCCAAAAATAATTGGACGTAAGGGAGCTGTGATTAACAAAATACGTAGTGATCACGATGTTCAGATCAATTTTCCGCGTAAAGGCGACCCTGAAGAACATATCATTACAATCACAGGTTACGAAAAGAATGCGTACAGTGCTCGAGATGATATTATGAAAATCGTTAATGAATTGGTGAGTTGAATCGTTCCTGTTCAACTTTATAAACTATCATCGACGATGAAATCCTACATTTTCTTGTCTTCTCACTCGTTTAGAATGGCTTGACGAAGGAAGAGGTGGATATAGATTATCGTGTACATTCGCGTTTAATTGGTACAAAAGGTAGAAACATTCGTAAGATAATGGACGAGTTTACAGTTGATATTAAATTCCCCCGTAAAACCGATCCCGATAAGAATCTTGTAACTATCGTGGGTACAGAAGATAACGTAGCCGACGCAAAGGATCGTTTACTGAATTTAACAGAAGAATACGTGAGTACTTAATAAGAAGAATAACTTTGGTATTATTCGATGGGGAAACAAGGGATTACAATGAGCTACGAAACAGTGTTTTTTTACAGATACAGGATGTTTTAGAAACACAAATATCACCGAAAACACCTGATTCCTTCCGTGTGTGGAGTGAAGCAGGATTTAGGGTGGCTAAACGTAATTCCGAAGGTGGTTCGACTGGTTTCTTCGTGAAAGGCGGTCCTTGGGAGCAACAACCGCAAAGCGCCCCGAATACTGCCAGCGTGGAGGAATTTCCTCAGTTCGCTGGATACTCGCATGTACCTATGACAAACCCTGACGGTCCTTGGGGTGTTAAACGTTAAACAAAATTCAATCGAATAGAAAAAAAAAACGAAAAAAAATCGAAAAACGCATGTAAGGTAACAAAGCATAATAACTTTCCTCTGACAAACAATATGAAAGGGTAAACGCATTAGTGCTAGGTGGTTCCCTGTTTCATTACTGATGTTGCTGCATACGACCTGGCCACTCTATTGGACTCTGACACTGGTTTACTACAAAATGTTTGACGACGGTGTTTATATTTACAGTTCATATACCAATATCCGATGTATCTGTAACTGTAACGCATAATATTTTAAGTTCGTTGCCATGTAGGAAAACATGTACACGCGCGCTCACACAACGCTCATACACAGAACATGCAGGGATAATACAGTCAGATGCAAGATGGCGGCCAATTGTATTCATATAACGAGAACATCTAATTTCACAATTTTATTTCTGCTGATATGCCTTTCAGGTACAGATATGTTGTACTTAAGACTGTGGCTTCGTAGGAACCAATTATTTTCTTTTTGTGTATTATACACAGGATGGTCAGTAAATTGTGGTACGCTTGAGAAGGAGTTTCTACGTGTAAAAAAACAGGAAGAACATGCATGCACACCCACACACACATACACACTCAACGAAAATTTAGAATAAAATTTTTTTCATACGAATTTTCAAAAAGTGAAACTTCGAACAAAAAGAATTATATTGTGATTTTTCGTTCTTCTTCCCGAGTAGATGCAACTCTTTTTCTTGATCGTACTACGGTCTACCAAGCAACCTGTATATATTTCTCAGATTGTCTCCATCTGTGTAGATTGCGCGACTAGACGCTTCTCCGCGTTTAACCGGGCATAATGTTTTTTTTTTGTTAATTTATTTATATTTTTTTTGTACATAAATTGCATTTTCTTTCGTTTTTTGTTGCGTTGGACTTCAGTGGAATCGATTTCGTAACCACGTCATTATATTAGAATTCTGTACACAGAACCGTGTGTGAAATGTGAAGCTTTAAGGTCTTTCTAAGGAAAACGTTCCTAGATATACTGCATATACATATATATGTGATTTCCTGCTTTTGTAAGTACCTAGTATAAATAAAATAAGGTCGATTCGTACACCAAAAAACCATCGGTGACGCTATCAAGCGAACCAAATTGCCAACAAAGCGTTAAGCGATTATTGTATAGTATCAAACAATGGAATTTAAGAATAGAGGAATGTTTTTTAGTCACGATGAATAAATATGTTTTTGGGGAACATAATCTTTAGAAGGCCTTGATATTTTTCTACTGCTTTTAACGCAGTGATCGAAGGACGAGACACAGCATCATTGGCATCATTTATGACGGAATCATGAATGTTCGTAATTTAAAGGCTACTCTTAATTTATTCTATTCTATTTTACTATTTGCTGTATAATGCGCAATGTTTGCATTCTACTATTTATGAGGCCAACTAGCTAAGAAAAAGATATTCGGTTCAAGTGCCTTGTCTATTTTCTTCGGGACAGCTCATTTCAATTGTTGGAGGAATGTGAATATTAGATTATATGTATAAACATACACGTATATAAATATTGATAATAATTATATTATTATACACATATACCTGTATATATATATATACATATATGTACGCATGGTATGTATATATATACGCGTATGTATATAAGTAGTATATATATATATTTATATATACTACCAATACTACCATTATACACTTGCCAACAAAAGTTAAGAAACAAAGCAATTACTTGGAAATTATGTAATATATGCTTTGTTTTTTTTCCATTTGTGTATGTTATTAAATAAAACAAAATACAAGAGATATGTAATTTTTAGTATAAACATTTAGGTGAATAGTATACGTCTGTATTATTATAGTTTCGTATATACAAAGTCATTTAAGACAAGTCACTTGAATAACCCTCACAATTCCGTGGAAGCGTTACACGATGAAAAGGATTTTTTCTCAGGTGAACATGATTAGAAGATTCAAAACCCACTTTTCATTCTTTTGTAAAGAGGAATATACAGGTCAGCTACCTGGAATGATTTTGAATGATCACAGTTGTTGAAATTTCCTCAAGAAATATTATAATTGTAGACATTCAAGAATTCGTAGTTTATCTGGAAAAAGATTTTAACAAAATATTTCTACAAACATTACTATCAAATTTCAAAATTGTAGGAGTTATTTAGTTGACTGGATTTAAGTGACTCATCCTGTGTAAACACGAGAAACAAGTGTGATCAGAATCAAAGGATACACACTTGTACACATTTTATTAATAAGAATTTAATGCAAAAGTGTGAATTTTCGTTTACTGTCTTAATAAGATATTAGAGAGCCTAAATTGTACTATTGTTTCACATCTAAGACAGCTTTGTCCCGATTAACATAATGCAAATTCCTATCAGTAGGACTGCGGATTTTTTTATGCAATTTGTAATTTTTACAGGCAGATTTCAAGAAAGTGGGAATAAATAGAATCTTATTTTCCGTAGTAGTAGACTTTATAGATCCGAAATAAATAAAAATCGTATTAAATTCTGTGAAATTTATATTCTAACATGTTTTGAACATTTTTAGAAGCCATAAATGTATAAAGATCCACAGTCCACCTATCAGTATTTGGGACCATATTTTTTAGTTTGTTGCATTCTTTCGTCTTCATTACTATACATTTGATTTTTTTAATTATCGCGCAACATATATTTCCTATTGGATTTATTGTTAAAATGTTTTTTACTAGCTCTGAAGTATATTTTGGGTCATTATCATGTCTAAATAATTAACACACGTTTGCATATAACTTTGCACAGTTCTTAGATATATAGATTCATCTTTCTTTTCGTTTTTGTGAAAGAAAGATTATTTTTGTCCTTAGCATTAATTTCTTCAGGTTTTAATACTTTTTTGAAAGTTCACAGTTTTGTTAAACGGATGGATATTTTAACAGCTTGTACTTCTATAGTTCATCTTTTAACTGGAACTGGTTTTCTATGTTAAATGTTTTAATTATAAGTTGATTTTTCGCTTTCATAAGCAATGCCTGTTTGTCACTTTTATAACTAAATCATAGTTCGATGTTGTATGTAAAACTGTTCTACACACGAAACGAGTACAACAAAACACAGCGATCAATTGGAAAACATAATGCTATTATTAATTCTCTTCTGTGTTCTATTATTCCGTTCTCGTTAATGAATGCGGAGTGTTATTACAATATACTTGAAATCATTTTATTACTTCTTCATGTATGAAATCATATTTTTCTCGTAGTGTAAGTAGTAGAAATTTATTTACGACATAATTGATGATATTACAATATATAATTATGCAAAATACGTTTCTTTACTTTTGTTGACAAGTGTATATATATTATATATATATATATACATAATCAATATAATAGGTATTGTACTATAAGGTACAATAAAACATAATACTATCACAGAAATGAAAAATAATAGGTCATGTATACAGAAATTCACTTATATTTTTTAGATTTACAGTAATTTTTATAAAACTTCTTGGTACGACGTCCTACATGTCATCTTTCCAAAGCATGGTTTATATACAAAAATGCCAGAATTAGCAGTCTTTAAATACTTTTAGTTTTGGCTAAGAATTTGATAGATGCTGTGCATGAATGTACCTTTTCTAATAAATTATAAATACGAAATATTGTAATTATAAAATAATATTCTCTGTACACATAATGTCATAATACATGAAATCTATTGTAACAATATATATACATAATTAATCTATTGTTAAATTCGTGTTATCCTTTTTGTAGTACCTTATCGACTAGACAGGGGATCTTTACAAACAAACTGTAATGAAATCGAAAATTATGTTCTTTCTTAAAAATATGTTTATATTTTCAAAAATAGGTAGAAAATTATTACAAGATTAAAAGATCTTCATGAAATCTTTACAATTTATTTATACTTTGTACAATAAATATATTCTTTATAACTGATTGCATTTATATTCTGTGAAAATTTTATCAAATGTTATACATAAACAATGAAACTTGTAAGTTGCAACTTCTTACGATTCGAAGAATCACTCGAATCTTGGAAGCTTCGGAAAAGTAACAGCTCTAGTTTTTACTGTTTTCAATTACGTCTACTCATTTTTGTTATAAATGCATAAAATCCGCTGTCTATTAATGACAGGTACTTCAGGAGTGTTAATAATTTCCTTTGTACGCTCATTCGTCGCGTGCCATTTGTAATGTTCTTAATTGTTTTATAAATCCCTCGTTTGGTTTAATGCGATCCCTAACTTTTTTCACTTTGCAGTAAGCATCGTCGAAGAATAATCCTTCGGATACCATCAAGTAAGAAATAACAATGGTCGGCGAACGAGATACGCCAGCGTTGCAGTGTACAATAATATTTTCATTCCGGTTCTCATCTATAATTTTTCTGCACTTTTCTATCGACGCAGTGATATCAGTTTCAGGTAAATCTAGTAAATCGCAATAATAATATTTGATACCGTCAAATTTAATTGGCGCGTCAATACCAACGCTTAGTACACTATGAATATTATGTGTTTGTAAAATATCTATATTTACAATAGGGTCTTGCGAGCTTAGAAACAATCCTGGTATTACCTGTGCAACTTGTAAATCAGGTTTATTATCTACAACAAATGGTATTCCAGCCGATAATTCCTTCTTTTCTCCATCAACTTCTTCGTATCTTTGCCCGAGCGTATTCGTCACAATAGTTTTACACGGTCTCAAATGTGACTTTTTAACAGATAGCAAAGTTTTTAGATCCATTATTAACGAGTTACATTTGGGTAGAGCAAAACAATAATTTCTTAATACTGATTAAATCTGTATTAAACGTGTTCTAAATTTAGCGGTACAATTGTATACACTTCAGAATCTACTGGCTTATATTTGACGAAAAATTGATTTATCTCTTTTTCACAATATTCCACGTTTACCAAGTGTAAGCCGGCCGGTGGCACTACAACCAGATGCTTGTACCAATTATGATGGTTAGGAACTTGTAGCATACACGTAATATCCTTTTCTGTGATAACTCCAGCGCCTAAGAATAATAAAGTAGTAGCCATGCGTCTGACCTGAAAAATTTATGAGAAAGTTACATTGAAATAGAAATACTTTTATCGTACGTAATATTTGGTACTTTGCAGATTTTGCATACTAATAAACATGCTTACGCTTCAATATTCGAATAATATTAAAAATGGAGCAATAAAAAATAAATAAAATCAATGTCTTTTCGTTATTACATACCTGATTATATAAGAAAGCCTTTGCTCTACATTCGATGTGCCAAAAGTCAAAATGCTCTGACAAAGGATCCAAAGGCATAAGTGGTGAACTTTTTTCCACAGTTAATTTATCTAAGGCTCTTACATAAACGGGTTCTACGTCTGATTTTGATTTTGCACAGAACGTTTCGAAATTCTTTCTTCCATAGAAAAGCTTTGTCCCACGTTTTACTCGTTCTACATCAAAATTTAATGACCTAAGAACATGTACATAACAAATATATAGGGTGCTTCACATAAATGCAGCCACCTAAATATTACCCTTATTTGTGATGACTAGACTGTGAATTTTTATGCAATTTCCAATTTTTATAGACAAATTTGAAGAAAGTGCAACGAAATAAAATTCTATTTTGAATGAGAACACTCTTTGTATATCCAAAATAAATACAAATAGTACTGAATTCTATCGAACTTTATATTTTAGCATTTTTTGAAAATTTCCATAAGCCACAAATGCATATAGATCCTCAACTAGAGATGACGTAACAAACAGGTGTAATTTGCTTTATTCAGCAGCATATAGCTGTCGCAGCTTTATGCTTCCAAATAATCCAAATTATGCTGCTGAAAAACCCCATCTTTCATCATATATCATTATTGAGATGTTACATAATTAAACATATTTGAAACACAAATGGCAATAGTACCTAAAGCAGTAAGTATGCGTTTTCTCTGCTATTGGTATTTGATGAATTTTTTCCAAACTATCCTGCTGCTTAGGTATCATGAATCTATAGATGTATGACCTTGTCTTTGCAAGCTTTCTGGCATGAAAGTCTTTTGTTACAGGAATACATTCTAAAAGTCTTAAAAATAGTGCATTAGTTTATTAAACATCTATAAAGATTAAAAAATATTGAGTAACAAGTTCCTTACTTGATATCATGATGACATTTCATTAAGTAGCGATTCACTTGATGAAGTACAAAAGATGGATTGTACAAACAATCGTATTTATTGTGTAAATCAATGTGAGCTGCATTACAAAATGCATGCACACCCACGTCGGTTCTATAAATTGATAGAATATGATAAAAACATTTTGATATTTTATCAAGGTTTAGAAGAATTATTTTTGATAATAAGTTTTACCTGCTGGAAGTGGTAATTCTTGGATAAACTTTGTATTTAGGTAATAATGTTGAAAAAGCACATTCTAAAGCTCCTTGAACTGTGTCTACATCGTGTATTACATAGTCTGAAATGATTCCATTTTTCTGCAAACCCCTAAATTAGAAACAGTAAAACAGTGTCATGTAATAGTCTGTATGTGATACGATCCTATTGCAATATTATAATTAATGGAAAAATCAATTGTTCAAAGCACGTGTATGTTATAATACCTGTATTGCGTACCAATATATGAAAACTTTATGAAGTATCTTTGCATATTTTATTTAGATATATATACAGTACAATTATTCAGTTTTTCAAATATTATTCAACTAGATATGAACTACGTATAATAATATTTCTTTATTTTACGTCCTTTTCAGATTAAATTATGTGTTACACATAATCAGATATCGTGCATCGAAGTATATAAATATATACATGCCACTCGAATACATTCAAATGAAATAACAACTCTCTCTGAACTGAATATTTTGTTTAGTTAAATCGATCATTGAAGTTTCTGAAATCAATATTCTTATTCAATGTTTGTTGGTTTTTAATTTTTCATTGATATTATATCTTTCTATCATAGACAAGGTATTCTAATAGACTAGTGTACTCAGTGTTGACTGTTGACCGAGTTCTATATCGAGTTATTTATTTCTGCAGAAGATGTCACTTGTATGCTTTTCCCCGCGATTTTCGATATTACATGTACTCGATAATTTACTGATTGTCAGTTGGTATACTTAGAAGTCATGGAAGAATTTAAAAGTGCCGGTCCAATTGTTTAGTTACGTTATTATTATAAATAAGTTTTACGGATGTGTAATAAGCGAGTAATCGACACATATAAAAGTTGAAAACAAGAAGAATTGTGAAAGGTAGTTTTGAGTTCACTTGATGTTTATGTTCGTTTAGAAGGAAAAATCGATTGGTCCAGTCTCACCACGAAAACCTTCCAGAACGCGAATCAGTCGCATTCACAGTTTGAATTTTATTGTAATAGAGAATTCACCAATTATATTTTACTGTGATTTGCGAACTTTCATTTTTTTCCCTTTAAAGTAACTGTCGATGGAATTTCCGATGATTTACTTACGTTGATACGCTAATTTTACGTTGGAGAACATTTACGGGTAGGATAAGCCGATACATTGGCGTCATCTGTATTATATTGTATCACGTGACAATACACGTATCTGTCATTTTAATTTCTAATAATTCAAATTACGCACCACATGGACTACGATGTTTGATTTCGTTTTTCTTTTCAACATATACACATAGGATAATTATTTGGATGTAATACATAACGGAGGAACACTGTGCCATTTCTGTTGAGTTTTCTCTATTTTTTTACCGTTTCTAAATGGATCTATTGAATAACTTATAGTCTACATAACAGCTCTGTCAAAACTACTCATTTACAGTTACACGATTTAACATTCGAAAAAGGCACTAATGTATAATCCATTTATATTACACAATAGTAATTAATCGATCATGTTATAAATCAAGTATAAATACAGATTTCATACATATATGTTTAGCAATAGATTTTCATTAGAAATCATTCCATTTACCATATACTATTTGTAAGTTATTATAACAAATTTTTTAGCGACCAAATTACTGTAGAAGAGTATACAGAATGTTTAAATAAAAAAATGTCGATAAAACGAATGTTATGTGTTATAATATCATAATTTTACAGAGATCGTTATATTTTTGCAACTCGAATGGGTAATACTACCTCCAAAAACAAGTATTACAATAATCAGAAGTATACCAGTCAGGTATGTATGTCTTAAAATAGTTATAACCTCTATGGTTTTTTCTGTATATGTTGTTAATGCGATTATATATGTTGTACAATGAATAATAAATGTTGCATTATTTTTCTTATATAGTATAGTCTCAGTGACCTAATCGGTGGAAGTTGTGTCGGTACAACACAGTCTGCAAACAAGGAATCTAAATCATGGTCACGCGTATCGAATAAAAGGTACTTAGTTCTTTTCGAATTCTAAATACTACATTCTACGGGTCCCATGAAAATCACTGACTCCAGATTCAACCAACAGTAACTTTGGCCGACATTGTCTTTCACCGAAAATGATTTTAGTCGGCAACAGAATTATTCAATAGTAAGACTGTTTCTAAAGATGGTACTGACATTTTTCCTTTAACTATTCTGCACTGACACTTTTACTTTTGAATAGAAGTAGAGTTATTGTCTGTGATTTTCATGGAATCCACATTCTACATTGTAGAATGCACCATGCTATAATTCTGTAATTTTCAGTTGGAGCGAAGGCACATTATACCACTCGTTGGATACTTCGAAGACACAATGGCCGGTATCGCGTTCTCAAGCCATGTTCCTTCCAGAATTTCAAATCAGACCGATACCTCTGCAAAGTACTTCTAAGCTTCTATGTGTAATAGCTAAAGGAGCGTATGGGAAAGTATATAAAATTCTAAAACAAGACACTGGCCAAGTTTTTGCTTTAAAAGCTATTAGCAAAGCTAAAGTCGTTACAGAAAATGGAGTGACGCAGGCGAAGCAGGAAGTATGTAATGTGATATTCATTGTTTACATATAGAACGAATGATATAAAGTAATATTTGATTGTAGGTTGCTATACAAAGGCTCGTTGGTCATCATCCGTTTATATTAAATTGTACACATAAATGGCAAGGGAGAAAGACATTATACATACGTATGTTTATTGTTACTTTAATGTTTCTGGTTGTAATTAAATATTGTCTCCGATTTCACGATATCGCGATGCTTTCTAATTTCAGTAACCGATTATGTTGGCGGTGGAGAACTATTTTCGCTAGTCGAGGAATGCGGTGCCCTCCCTGAAAATGTAGTTAGAATATATGTAGCAGAAATTGCTTTAGCTATTGGTAAGTGTACTTAACTCTTTGCCCTTATAAATGGTGACTCTGAGGCGCCAATCAAAATTGCCATATCATTATTTGTAACGGTTTTTAAATGATTAAATCCTTCTGTTTTATATAAATTGCTGGAGATTTAAATGTTGTATGAGAGAACAGGTTCAGTTTCATGCGCATAGTGTTAGAAATATCACACAAAATAAAACTCTTTGAGGTTGAAAGATGTGTCTTGATTTTGCAATTAAAATTGCTTCGAGTCTAAAGAGTTAATCCTGAACGTACATGTAAGAGCATTTTTAAAATTATATACATTTTGTTACAGATTTTTTGCATAACGTTGGTGTAGTACATCGAGATATAAAGGCAACAAATGTTCTTCTGGATGAAGAAGGCCATGCTGTGATTATTGATTTTGGTTTAGCAAAGTGGTTAACTCATTCCGAAAGAACAAACACACTTTGCGGGACACCTGAATATATGGGTAAATATGAAAATATTATTCGAATGCTTCAATGGTAATATCGACACATATATTCTGATTAACTTCAGCACCAGAAATACTGAAGAGACAATATTATGGACAAGAAGTAGATTGGTGGTCACTAGGAGTGCTAGCTTGTTTCATGCTGACAAACCAGGTATGTGATGTGCTTGTATTTTTAATTGAAAAGTGACTAAACGATAACTGTAATTGTGTATACATTTCGATTAACTACTTTACATAAAAGCGATTGAATACAAGGTATTAAATATGATGTACATAATTTAAATCGGCGTTCTACGAAGATACACGAATTTACCCGCGCAGAAGTAGTCTTATCTTCACTTTATAACTACTTTGCAAGAACTTTACATCAACTGACTCCGTGGCGCAACGGTAGCGCGTCTGACTCCAGATCAGAAGGTTGCGTGTTCAAATCACGTCGGGGTCAACTGGTTTTTTTTTTGTTGCAAATTTCGATTTTTCCAGTGTTTACAATATCGAGACGATTGTGTTTACAGTTTAACAATTAAAGTGAAAAAGCTTGTACCGAAATAATATTGATAATAAAATAATAGAATTATAAATACACTTCTTTTCATTATGAAGAAACAAATTGCTCTAATGTTTTAAGCATATATATATGTGTATACAATTTTTAAACACTGTACTTATACAGTATATTAAACCCAGAATATATATACATAATACTTTTTATATGAGCCATTAAGTCTGTCAGAGATTATACTGACGATGTTGACAATTTATAAATTCACGAGTGCAGTTATAAAATATCAGAAAGTACAAAATGTGAAGAATGTTGCACAACTATTGGTAGAACCATGCTAAGGAATTAGTATATTGTTAGCTGAATTTAATTTGTTGCGTTCATGTTTTATTCTTATATTGTTATAGTAATTTTTTTTTTGGATGTACGAACACAATTGGATGGTTTTTCTGAAAATATTAATGTAAAAAGTACTTGTTTAACAAATCAAAAATAATCGCCCCCGGGTGGGCTCGAACCACCAACCTTTCGGTTAACAGCCGAACGCGCTAGCCGTTTGCGCCACGGAGGCATTGATTCTCGCTTTCGTTTTAGACAGATTACACTTGCTTTTATTTTCTCCGAGCCATACTCCATTGTTATTGAAATATAATATTCTAGCTTCAGTTTCTAACACTTTGTGTTAATTATGATGCACACGTTTAACCCTTAGCACTCGAGCAGTGACTCGGAAACACTACTGAAAATTGCTGTACTATTATTCAAAACATTGTTTACATTATTAAATATGTTAGGATGTAATCAATTACTAAACATTTAAATATTGCACGAGGTAGTATATTAATTTCATATCCATAAAATGAAAAAAATTATAGAATGATATTATTCTAGGTCGTTAACGTACCTAGAAAAGCTACTTCAAAACATCCTTAAAAAATTGATGATTAAAGCTGTATATTGTCCTACACATTGTCGACAAAATACGAGGGTTAATCAGATGAATTACTTTTGAATCATTCATGCTGACCTTAACTCTTTGCACTCGAATGATGACTCTGAGGCTCCAGTCAAAATTGCCACATCATTATTCGAAACAGTTTTTAAATTATTCAATCCCTCTGTATTCTGGAAATTGCTAAAAAATTCAAATGTCGTATGAGAAAACTTCATGTGAACAGTGTAAAAAAGATTATATAGATTAAAAATCTTCTAGGTTGGAAGATATGTCTTGATTGCTTCGAGTTCAAAAGAGTTAAAAAGATCGTTCTGAGAAAAAAACACGTTTGGAGTTTCTACCACAGAAATAAGCGTTGTTGCAATAACTACATATTGCATGTTATATTTCATGAAATTCTCAGGCAGGACAAGTAACGCTACCCACTCGACACTTCACCTAAGAGTCTGTAGGTTTCATAATAATCGTGTTGTATCTAGAAGAAGCTCAACAATCTTCCAAATAGCAATCCCAAAGGAAAATTAATTAGGCTACGATTTGTTTTTTGAAAGATTATTAAGTCGTCGTTATTATAATATGTGAAATAAACCGAATGCTGATTTGACGTATTTATGACAAACACGAGCTGGTACAATTTCAAACAGTAGAAAGCTCAAAAGAATTTAAGAATGCCAATACACATTATATTCAACTTATCGAAGAATGAAAGAATATCTTCTACATAGCCACCGTTTCTTGCAACCGATGGAGACAATTGTTATTTCGCACGAAGACCCGCAGTCCAGTAATCTGTTAAAATATTTCAAGAAAGTCGCTATTTCGATCGGTTACACGATCGTCACCCTAACATGGTAGCGTCGACGAACGGTGACCAAAATGACGGTCACGGTTTTTCACCTGGTGAACGGTTTTCGCCCGATAGTCGGCGGTCACGTGACCGTGTCCCCGCGAACGTTCTTTGGTCGCGATATCGCGGCGGGTCTCGTTCGCCGATCTTGCGTAAAGCTATGCGGGGACTCTGATCGAAGAAACCAAACGAGCGTATCCCGTTCGTTGCAAAACCCTTCACGCCTTGACATTTCGCCGGGTCCACTCACCTCTGCTGTCCTCAACTGTTTACAAAAGCCGTGTACGCGCGGCCCGAGACACGCTGGCTTTTCATTCCGGCCAGCCTCCGATGAGTCGATGCATCGCGATGCACCGTCGCGGAGAAATGTCGTGGTCGTGCAACTCGGCGGATTGCACGCGAGGCGTGACGCGACCGATCGCGCGAAATCTGCTGTGTCGATTGTGCAATCGCGCATTCCCAAAGTGCAGAGGCACGATCCATTCGCCGATTTCGCCTCCGAAGATCTCTCCGATCTTCCTCGACGAAACGAATCGTATTTCGCCGAGTTCAGACGCGGCTTTCGTTCTTTCATTTCACGCGTGTGTTACGCCGCCGATTGTTATGTCAACAAACAGTCAAGAGTTCTCGCACGTGACGCTTCTCGACTCGCTTCGTTAGCATACCGTATCGCTCGAGGCTGCTTTTTTTTCCTCCGCGTAATTGCGACCGAACGGAATGCGCACGGAATCGAATGTTAACGCCGGGAGTTCCGCGACGATGCTACCGATCACAGTTTGTTAAACTGGTCGCGATCGATGATGATCGAACAAAGTTGGACGGAACGTAATCGTCTTGGGTAAGGTCGTTTGATGCTGGTTGAAGTGAACACCGGTGGGTTTTGACAGTAATAATAATTATTATTATTATAACGATGATAGCAATAATACAAATAATAATATTAATAATAATAGCGGTACTGGTACTAAATCGTAATAATAATAATATTAATAATAATAATGACACGTATCTCTAAAAAAAAAAGACAGAGTCGAGCTACACACTAATTTATTGGGATGAGGTTGTGGTTGTGGGCGAGTGTGTGTGGATTTGAGAAACAAAAAAAAAAAAAAAGTAGTAGAGACAAAAGGGGAGGGACAAAAAAGAAACTTGGGGGATTTTGGGATGAGGATAACTAATTGAGGGGGCCGGGTTACGTCCCCGCGGACAAATCGTAGTGTCCGCCCGGGACGTATTTTCGCGAACGATCCCTGACGGCATGGGGAGCCGTCATCGATCGAACCCTGAAGGGTGGCCACGTGATCCTGATGGGCGTTTTTCGCTATCCCTTCACAGCCAGGTTGCACGTGGTCATCCTGCCCCGAGTCGATGAACATTGCTGTTTTTTCTTTTCCTGTGTTTTCGTTTTCGTTTTTTTTTTTTCATTGTTTTCTTTCTTTTTTAACTCGGAATTGTAGCGCGCCGGGGATGTTTGGACCCTGCCACAAAAAATATAGTGAATCGAACAATCTCTCCCATTCACACCGATGCTTTCACTCCGTATCCTCTTTCTCTCCCGTTCCCGTTCACGCTTGTTTTGTATTTCTTACGTACACACGCGAGAGTGTCTCCCTCTCGAATCTATCAACCAAGGGGGAAGAACTCGCGCGCGTCCTGTCGCTGATGGTCGACGCGGTTTTGTATCGATATACTGCGAGCGATCGCTCTCGTTGATGTTGCTGCTGCTGCTGGGGCTACCGTTGTTGTACGTCTTCCCGCGCCGCGACCGACATTTATCCCTTACTTACCGTACTCCTTCCTCTGCTCTTGGGGCTTTGGCAGGAGCTCGGGTTTAGCCTCGGCGGGCTTGGACTCTTTCTCCTCGGAGGACTTCTCCTCCTCGCTGCTCTTGCCTTCCTTCTTCTCGGCCGACTTCTCTTCCGAAGACTCCTCCGACTTTGATTCCTTGGCGCTCTCCTGTTTCAACGGCTCCTCCTGCTTCTCCTCAGCGGGCGCAATCTTTGCCAGGGACGGAGCATCGACGACAGCAGCTTCGCTCTTCTTCACCTGGCTGGTTTCCTCAGGTTTTGCTTGCTCGGCTGTGGGCTCGGCTTGGGCCGCGACCTGAGCGCTCTTCGCTTCCTTCGCTGGTGCAGCAGCGGCATCGGGCTTCTCCTCGCTTTTCGAGGATTCGGAGCCGGCAAGTCCGTGTTCCTCGACAGCTGGCTCGATCTTCTCAGCCTTCAGAGCTGGCTTTGCCTCCTCTACTGCCGCCGCCGCCTGGCTCGGTTGTTCCTGGCTCTTCTCGGCTTCAACGGGTACCGGGGATGGCTCGGATGATTGGTCGAGTTTCTTCACTGCTGGGACTGCTTCCTCGGCGTCGCGGGTCACGCGGTCGGGCTTCTCTTCGGCTTTCTTCTCCTTGGCCTCTTGAGACTTGACGAGGAGCTTACTCTCTTCCGGCACGACTGCGAGCTTTTCCTCGGACGACTCGGAGGAGGACGAAGAAGATGCAGCGGACTCGTCTTCCTTCCTCACGCTAGGTTTCGCCTCCTCGAGCTTCTTCTCTTCCTTCGGCAATTCTTTGATGGCTTCCGCGACCTTCTCCGCAGAATCTACCTGCTCGGCGATCTTGCCCTCGAGAATGGCTATGCTTTTCTGAAACATGAAACATCGTCCAATGAGAACATCGCCGTTCACGAGCTGAAAGGATCTGTGTCAACAGGATTGAAACGATTACTTACGGGCTGCTCAGGGAGAGCTACGGCAGGCTCCTGCTTGGGTTCCTGAGGCGCAGCGTGCGCCAATCCGTGGGACTCGGAAGCAGCTGGCTTCAAGGTCTCCTCCTCCTTCTTGGGCTCCTTAGGCAGCTCCGATTTCGCCTCTTGAGGAGCCTGTGGCTGCGCTGGCAGATTCTCCGGGATTGGTAGTTCCGGTTTCTTCTCTTCTGGCTTCGCCAGCGGCTCATCTTTCTTCTCCTCGGGCTTTGCCAGCGGCTCTTCCTTCTTCTCCTCAGGCTTGGCCGCCGGAGGGATAGGCGCAGCTTCGCTCTTCAAGGCAGGCTCAGGCACTAGCGCCGCCTCTGCTTTCGGTGTCTTCAGCTTCAGCTCCGCATCTTCGACCTGCGACGTCGACCTGTCCAACGGCGACACCGAGGACGGGTCGTCTACTCCAGCCAAGGGCAAGGCGAACGCCGTCTTTAGCACCGCCAGGCACATCATCGCTGTCACGATCAGCTTCATCTTGATATCTGCGCAACGATGGTGAACGGTTAGCTTTGTCTATAAGACCCTGTCTAAGGCGCGGTATCGTTCGATTCCATTTGAACCATCGTACGCTCTTCAGGTACTTTCTGTTTCTGGGTATCGCAAAATCCTTCCTGATAAACCGATGAGATTTTTTAAATGCTTGCTTCTCTAGTTGGAGAACAGGATCCTGAAGCAGGATCTGTTTTAACGAACGTAAGGTTTAATATGCAAGGAAGAGGACTTTCGTCTTTGGAAGAGAGAATCAGTGGATCCGTGAAGAAAGAGACGTTGTCGAGGATGATGGGGCTCGGACCGAGGTATCGACGGAGCCAAGGAACTGTTTATTCGAAAATCTGAAGTCTCGTGTGCTTAGAATCTGCGTTTCACGAAAAGAAGAGATCCGACTAGGCGTGGAAACGGGGGAGAGCCGACGGAGCCGTGAAGAAAGAGGCGTTGTCCGACCGATGCTGAGGATTCGGACAGGAAAGAATGAAGTGACGGAGAGGAAACGAGCTGCCAGGGGACGTTTCCTCGCAATCTTCCAGTTAAGAGAGCGGACGTGAGCACGCGGGCTCTGGCACTTGGCATGAATGGAGAACACGGTCGTATGAATGGGCCGCGAAACGAAAAGCTGCGGCCATCGGTCGGAAAGAGACGGGGGAACGGGCTGGGAGAGGATGGACAAGGGGCTACCAGAAGATCCGGCAGGAAGGAGAGGGACAGGTGACATTGAACCGAATGCATTGAATAAGGCGAGCGTCATGGAACTAATGACAGGATGCGTGCCCCTCGGGCTCGTTACGCGCGCGCGTTCGCGCCGACTTCTCTGACGCGCATCTTTCTTCGTCCGTCGACGCGACGGTTTCCATATTTTTTTATTCTCTGTTTCGCAGGAGATCAAGGTTCGATTAAACTCGTGCGTGTCCGTCGAGCGGATGTATCAGAGACGTCGTGACTCCCGAGACGGGTTTTAATCGGAACGAATATCTTGGATTCGACGCACGAGCGCAAACAACGACGGATACGATGGAAGCAAGCCGCGAACACGTTGTTCATCGTTCTCGAGAGAGATTCGCAGATAAAGGTGGAATCGAATCGTCGGACGACGATAACCGTCCCATGGAATTGTTGAATGATTCATGGATCGAGTTGGAACGACATCGCGGTTACCTACTCTTTCTTTTTTTTTTTTAATTTTAATATACATGAACGCGCAGTGGGTCGCGTTCGTTGCGCGGAGGTTGCGTGAGCCACGAACGGAAAGTGAAACATGGGTGGGTCTTCCGGTAGCCGAGGAAACGGAAGGAGAGACTGTGTCGATTCGCCGCGATGCAGTCATCGTTCGGAATTATACACATTTCGACGCGAAATACTCTATTCGCCTGATCAATTCGGGAGACAATCGGTGCGTAGAGTATTTCCAGCTGCGTCGATGAATTAAAATAGAAACGTCAACACTGTAATTGTAAATAATTCGACAACGTCAAGGGCTCTTGCTTGTTATATAATATTTTCCAGAGATACACGTTTCAGTTGACGGTAGATGCGTAAGCAGGAAGCGACTAATTGATATACTTCTTTATGAATGATATTCTACTTTCTTTATCTGGTACATATACGGTAATCGTGTCCACTGAATTTTCTCTTTAGTTATCGATTCGGTTTATTGAATTGAACGTGGAAGGCAAACGACGATAGCAGAGAAGTGGATTGTAGGTAGTGTCCCGAGCATCGTAAACCGATTCCACCGCGCAAATCGGTATCGTGCGCACATGGAAGCCTCGGGTGACCATTCGTCTGAAGCAGGTAAATAAGAAACCGGAGACAATCGTCCATGCGATACCATCTCGACACAACTGGCGAGTAAACGAGGGTCTATTCCACCTGACCGAGCACCATTTCATGCTGGGATTTCAGGCTCCTTAACCACGAAACTACACGGCAACGATTTTTCAAAGATTCCAGGCTAGAGCCCGCTAAAAAAGGGAAACGCGGCGCTGACGAAATCGCAAGTCCGACCGGCTCGGCGACCTGCAAAAACCAAGTGCAATAGCATTCTCCCGGTGCCGAGCCACCGTTGAACGACCTTCCGTTCGGAGGTCCGAGTCCGCGGCCAATCAAGCGAGTAATTTGCATCGAGAGAGGAAGCTGTCCTCTCGTTGCGCGGGTCGAGATCTCGCGTTCCCGAACGTTCCGCGCCGCGCGATCCCCGCCGGCGAAATCGTTGTTGGTCCTGGGACATGCCAACGTTGACAAAGGGCGAGAGACCACCGAGAGTGAAACCGACCGCCTTATTTGTGTATCGCGGCTGCCGAAAATTGCGCAAAACAGACGGGGCGAGAGCGTGTCGTTCCGTTGTGTCCTGGAGTGACGGACACGCCTTCTGGAGAACGCAACCGTGGCGGAATGCGCGCCGCGAGAAGGCGAAACGGAGAGGGTAGACAACGATAAAGACGGAAAAACTGGCCGACAAGAGAGATCAAGAGTATGGCAGCGGCCAGTTTTTACGATTGCTGGATAGAGAGCGATTCCTGGATAGAGACAACGCTCGTACTTCGTTCCATAGGGGATGAACACGTCCAAGAAGAAGAGGACCTCGAGTATCCATTTTAGGAATCATTCGAATCACGGTATCGAAAATGTCTGAAGCACTCGAGCCTACTTCTCGAAAAGAAAAAAACGAGTAAAATGAACGAAGCTTGTTGATCAGGGAACATTTACTCGAAGGTGAAAACACGTGGCTAACAGGACTGTTTTCGAAAAATCGACCGCAAACATTTGAAAAACAATCAAGTACCGGAGCGAATAAATATTTCGAGTACGGAAAACCGTAACGATTGCTTGATTCGCGATGAAAGGATTCCAGCTGGATCGGGTTACGAGCGGCCAGTCAGCGTTGATGATCGCGGACTGTGCTGCGCAGCAGTAACAGAGAGTTGACGTTTACGTGACATTTTCAATGGTCGCGTTGAATAGCGCGGCTATTTCGCCGAGTGTCGTTCGGAAGCCGGATAATTTGACCAGGAAGAAAAACAATGCGACGATATCTCGCGGGGGAGGCCGCAGGCACGACTTGATGGGGAGGATATGCCTGTGAAAGATGATGGCCACCCATTACCTTATCAAGATCATCAGAGATACAATAATGGTAGCATGGTTACAAAGAAGTCGCGGTCCATCAAGTGGTTCACCGCTTCACAATGCTTTCTGCTTCCCTTCTAGCTCTCTCTCTCTCTCTCTCTCTTTCTCTCTTCGTCTCTCTTTCTCACACACGTACACACACCCTTTTGCTCTCTCGCTCTCTTCCTTGCCCTCTCTATTCTTCGCGATCTATTGTCGGCTCTATCCTTTTCGAACTGCGCGATTGTCGATCTAATCTGCGTACATTGAATCAATTGGACGGAGAATGCGGCGCAGTTCACGCGAACGTGCTAGAACACCGGGTCGCTCCGATCACTTTTCTGCGACGATCGACACCAAACTACACCTACGACTTTGGATCCCGAGCTCCCTGATACTTCTAATCCAAAGATATTGGATTAGTCGACTTGTGGTCGACGGTTTCTAATCAGCGAGAATAGTCGCTGGCTTTCAATTTTCCCTATTCTCAAGAAGTACTCGTCGACTCGAAAGCTGCACTTTAGATGATACTTGAAAAATTTCACGCTATCGCGCGCCTAATCGGGGTTGAACGATTCCATTGTCCTCCGGAAAGCCTACGTGACGGAGAATCCTCGGGAGAGCTCGTTCGCGCCTCGAGTGTCGCAGCTAATTCGTAGATCGAGCAGATTAGCTGGGGGCTAATTAACCGTGAGGAAACTCTCGCTACCCGGGACGGCGCGGCAACGGGGGTGGGAGTGGGGCAGAGCCCGCGGAAAAAGAGTTCGCGTTGCGAGAGGAAGCGGAGAATTACGCAAACGCGGGTTCTCTCTTGTGAAATCCACGCGAATTATATGTTCCGACGATTATCCCATTTGCTCGCGCGTTTTTCTCGCTTTAATCGCGGATTTCGTAGACCGCGCAGCATTTCGTCGGGGCTCTCAGTTTACGGTAATATCATCTCCCGATTTTCTGCTTGCGAAACGAGAATCCGTCGTGAGCAGAAACGTTTGGAAAGTGAAATCTCACGAATTATCGTCCCGTTTATCGATACCCCATTTAGAATCCCTCGGGAGGATCGAAACAGAAAGAACGAAAAGAGAGAGAGAGAGAGAGAAAGAGAGAGAGACGGTGGTTCTCGTTAGTAGGTATCGTGGTTTGGGTACTCACGTCTTAGTCTCTCCTTTGGTCGAACGAAACCGAAACAGCAGCCGCCTGTGGTGGTCAACTCCTAGTGGTCAGGACGATCTCTTCCTGTTGCGGGGCTTCTCTCTCACCGATCGCAGAAAACCGCGTTACCGGTGCAAACAGCAAAACCGTGGAAACGCTCCGGCCGGCCGAGTAAACAGCCAGGGACAAAAGAGGGCTGAGGTTGTGGTTGCGCGAGTGTGTCAAAACCCTCGATGCTCGTTCTCTCTATCTCTTTCTCTTTTTTCGTCGCGCGCGTGCGATTACGCTCGTTTTCCGGAGGAACCGTTCGGTTGGTGTTTGGGATGAAGGTTTGGGTCGTGTGTCGAGATGGAATCATCCGGGCCCCGCTTATATACCCATTTGCCCACCAGCCGTTGGCTCGGCTGCGATCGCATAGGGGGCTCCGACCCCCTTCGCCCGACTGCTCTAGGGGCCCCTCTTTCGCTCTCCTCGTCTACTCCGCGCTCCGTGGAGCTCGTCCAGCTCTTTCTCTGTCCTCTTCCAACCTCTGTCCCCCCCCTCCCCTCGCTGCCCATCGTCAGTCCCCTCCTCTGCCTCCGAGAACCCTCCTTCTTCAGAGTCCTCCCTCTCGCTCGCCGCTACACACTGGCTCCCTGCGTTCGCTTTTCCTTCTTCTTCCTCCCCGGGCCACGATCTATCGTGTGTTGCCTGCTCGCCGATTCCTCTCTACACGGCCCACGCCGCTGTTCCAAGAGCAAAACAAGAAGCCGGGGCTACGCTCGATCCTCCGACGATTTTACAACTATCGAATCTGTACCGCGACTCCAGCTCCGCTGCACCATGCACACACCATTCGCACATCACCTTCGAGGAACGCGTTAACAGAGCTCGGACAATTCGACAGAATGATCGCCGTCAACGCTCGCTAACTGCGAGCAGGTTGATCATCGTGTCCTGGCCACCGACACGGTTCTTTTCCTGCTGTATTGGTTCTCACTCGTTCAGTGAAACTCGAGGCTCGATCGCTTAGGGAAGATCGGAGAACCACCCACGGGAGTTCTTCTGTGACCGGTCTCTCAGTGGGCGACACGTGACATCTCGGCTTTTGTGAGAATCGGCTTGCCAGTGATCGAATTGTCGCGCGAATTGTGGCTCCCCACTCTAACGAGAACATTACGATCATGGTTTGTTCTTTCGCTCGGTTTCGTTTCTGCACGGACGGAGTGGCGAGGAACCTTGGTGGTTGGTCGACGTTCTCAGAGTCGCGATGAACCAACGGAAATTATCTGTGTTCGAGCTGCGATCACGGAGCAACTGGGTTTTGTTTGTTGTGCTTACGAGTAGACGTATATACACTCTTAGTCGAAATATTAAATGATTTCATGTAATGATCTTGTTTAGGGAGAGTTTTAGGGAGATCTTGACATGGGGCATTTGTTGCTCGGTGGGTTCCTAGCGAAGATTTATAGTTTACCAGTAGTTGTCAGATTTCGTAGATTTTCTTTAGCTGCAGGGAAACACTCGATGGAGCATGTCGTTCTTTTACGATACTTTCAGTAGTTTATTAAAATATTTTGTACGTTTAGTAATTTATTGAATGCAAATTTGATAATGCAACAAACATTTTGAATAATACCTGTAAGAATTATTAATGGGCCTCCGAGTCACTACTCGAGCACAAACGATTCATTTGCTAAGATTATCCACAACGGATATTTTGCGATGCAAGATCATTTGAAGTCCTGCTCGTTCTCCATGATTCAGATGTTCAGCTTCTATTGAACTGTTTTAAAAACACTCGTTCAGCATGATTCAGTATCGACCGGAAGTGCAGCAGCACCGCGGTACCAGCCCGATAAACATGAAAAGAACCTTGATGTTTGATCGCGATCAGAACGACGATGGAGGTGTTAAGGCACCTTTTCTCGACTATGCTAATCCTCGAGATCACGAAGTTTGTCTGGTATTTTTGATAATTCATTTCTTCGAATTATTTCTCTCTTCCTCCATTCTATCTCTTTCAAATGAAAATTTTGAAAGTAATGCTGTGAAAGCTGCAAATTTTTGAAGTAACACAAAATTTAGGCGTATTTAAAATAAATGAAGGTATACAATAAATTTTGTTAATAATCAATCAAAATTTATTCGTAATTATACAATATGGATGGCCCCTGGCGGCGTTAAGTTTACATAAATCGATAAACATACTTGTTACAAATTACATACCTATACGTTTAGTTACAATGAAATTCTTGAATACTATTTCTTACGTAGAATACCGTGAAGTTATCGAGGCTAAAAAAGACAACTAACAATTACTAAAAATGAACGTACAGTGAAGGTGATATAATTCGATTGGAAAAATCCTACGATACAGTGTGCACGTAGCACCAAGATGGAGGACGCCGCAAGCACGAAAGCTCGTGATCGCTTGCGCTCTGCCGGCTCTGATAGAATTATCCCGTTCGTTACGTAAAGCGGCTCTTCTTATTGTGTTGTCTTCATGCGAAGAATTATCGTTGATGTGACCTCTTAACGTGTAAGGGCAGACACCGGCCGGCGAAATTTCGTTAGGCGAGCGTTACGTGTCTTTCTCTCGTTCACGGGGACGGGATCATCTTCTCAATGAGCGCGAACGAATCGTCTGGTACGTGTTCGGTGTGCACAAGTCGCCCGAAACACGTCGGTTTCCTGGATCTTGCCGGAAGCAAGCGTAAATTTCGCCACGAGCTTCGAATCATTTTAATTTTACACCGTGCTCGGCTCGTACCGATCCCGCTTGACAATTTTCAACCCTTTGGACTCGAAGCAATTTTAATTCCAAACTCAAGACATCTCTTGAACCCAGATCATTTTTATGCTATATTGAAACTTTTAGAAATTAATAAAAATAATGCGAAGTACCTAGCATTACTTTATTTCTAAAAATAAAATTGATATTTCACCTTCGTATATAAATCAAAAAGTATTACAATAGTTTTTCTCTAAGATATAGAAAACATTAGTTACAAAACCTCATTCCCCGAGACAATGCAATTTTTCGTTTCCGATTATAGAAACTGTGATACACCAGAGAACAATAACATAATGATTTATTGTACGGCATAAAAGAATTAATTAATCGTTATCACAAATTTCTTGTGCCCGGTAAGTAAAACCAAAACTTAGTCAATATTTCTTTTGCTTTTTAGCAAAATCGTCCAGAAAAAGTTTGATAACCAACCTTGTATCACAAATAATGCAAAATAAATTACATAGTGCTTTCAGATTAATCAAAAACTTCCAAGTCGCCTCTAAATATCCGGTAACTGGTACCTTTGGCCTACATCGGTAGGAAATGTTAAATTTATCTTATCCAGGCTCATATTATAATAGAGCCACTGACGACTTCGAGCTTAGCAAGAATGGTGAAAGAGTTTAGGTACCGGAGCAGGGGGTAATGATTTTTAAAAAATTCTATTGATCTGCGGTGGCGAGGCGTCGCGTCGTGAGGAGAAGGCCGCGCGCGGGCATCGATCGCGATCAGTCGATCACCGATTGTTCGCATGACGTCCGCGATGATCGTGAGTCATCGGGGGCCTGTGTTTCCTCTGTGCACGCTGCGCTGGTACAATACTCGTCGCGAGCATTATGTAAACCGTGTGTGTGCGTCTGTTGAACGGGGACGCGACGGCCCCGAACCTCTCGCGATTTTCCCTCGCGTGAATCGATTCGATCGGGTCCCTGCTGGCTCCCGCTGGCCCCGCGGGCCCCTCGGCGGGCCCCTCGGAGCGACGGGGCGCATCTCCCGGCTCACAGCTCGGGGACCGGTTCTCTTCAGGGCGAAGGTCGTCGGCTGATGCGAGGTCGTCGATACCAGACGTGCTCGCTCGGGCCAACACTTGATTTTTATTGGCCTACGGCTGCCTCCGGAGATGGATCGCTCGCGTGAACACACAGGAAGGGGACGATTGTTGGATAATGCGATTCAGATGTATGCGTGATTCTTCCCTTTCTTCCACTCTCCGTTTTCGGCGATCGTTCTGCTATAATCTGTCTCATCTTGCTTGGCTTTCGTTGGAAATATTCAATTTTTCCTGGCTGACTTGTCCACCCTCACTTGTCAACCGGAAGTCTAATCTTACGACACTGGAAATTGTTGCTTCGGTCCTCTGAGGCTTGTATTATTGTTCCTTGTTCGTCGGAATTTTAATTCTGTGGAAATTGTACGTACAAGCATCTTATTATATTCTTCTATGACTACGTTGTATACAAAAAGAAATTGAGAATTATTTTTAAAGAATCGTCTTGAAAGAAGTGATGGAGTTGCGGCACTCGGAGCTATTTTAACTTGACAATTAAATATTTCTTATAATTCAATGTGCTATTTTAAAAAACTGTGATGCCCAAGGTGGTTCGGAAGCCACCGTAATAAAAAGTAGGCCCCGCTGAAATAGGCGATAGGGAGAGTGTTGGTAAAAGGTGAGAAGTGTGGAACGGAATTTGAAACCCTGAGGGGACCAAATATCCATTAAGAATTAAATATTTCTTCCGACCTAGAATAATTCCATTCTACTTATATTAATTTTGTTCTTTGTATGAATATAAAATTGATATAATACCTCGTAAAATACTCAAATGTTTAGTAATTGATTAGATACCAATATATTGAATAATGTAAACAATATATTGAATAATGGTAAAGGTTAAATGTTCTCTTAAGCGTCCGACACTGAACGATACCAACAAATGGTAATTGTTTTATGAAAGTAAGGAGGACACAGGTAACAAAGAGGAGAAACACATTTGTGTAACGACGAACTCGAGGCAGACACGCTGTCCTCCCGAAATCAGTCCTCGTTCATTATTCTGTCGACCACCGAATTCGCCGAGGACGCGTACAATCGTAACGACGCCGATGATTTATCGTGCTGTACTCACCATTTCGGTTAAGATCCATCGAAAGAGATTTTATTCGAACGACTCCGTGTTTCGCAACGATTTCTGTGTACACGGAGCTCTCGACTGGTTTTACTTGTGTGAAAGAATCTGCGAAATCTCACAAATTGCGTCGATCGATCGTGATGCATCGCGATGATTCAATTTCTCAGCGGAGCGGGCAAAGTTTGAAGAATATTAAACTGTGCCAAAATATAAGAACTCATTTTCTCTTATAATCTAACAATATTGATTAAGATTTTTAACACTTCCGTAGATAAAACGATTCTGCAGCCTTCTCTAAATATAATGTAAATATAAATAATTAAATAAATGAGTAATCAAGTACACATATAAGTAACTAAAATACTAAATACATAAATATATGAATAACTCAATATACAAATGATCTATCTGCATAAAATCTCTTCGACAAACTACAATAAAAGATTCCAAGAACAATAATCTGTTCACAGGAAAATCATATAATCCGTCGTCAAAGTATTTCCATACAGCTCTCGATTCAATGCAACTTGTCGATCACGTTTTCTGCTGTATCTCCAAATAATAAAAGGGGCATCTCGTATAGGGATTGCAATCCCGCAAAGTGGGATCTCGCAATCCCACAGGATCCCGCGTCATTTTTTGATCACGCATTTCTTAAATAGGTGATACGGAATCCCGCGGGACATGCGTATAAACAAAATTTCGCAAACGACGACGCGCACGATGAACTATTTCGATGTTTTGTCGAAGATATATAAGATTTTTTAAATTTAATTTAATTACTTAAAATTAATTTAATTAAAGACTTCGAAGACTACGAAGAATTCGAAGCTTCGGAAAAGTTACAGCCCTAATATATATGCACATCACATATACATATATGTATATATTTCAATCGTAGTTCCAAAAAGAGATTTATTTTCATTTAAATTTATGTATATCTAGATTTCGTTCATAAATTTTGACTAATACGATTAATGATAATCATCTCATTAAGTAAAATTTGTTTCTTTATTAATATACATATATTAGATTGAACAACTAAATCCTTAGTCCCGCGGGACCCCGCAGGATTCAAATAAATCCCGCATCAATCCCGCGGGATTAAAAATGGCGCGGGATTGCAATCCCTAATCTCGTAGCAAAATATTCGTCGCGAATCCTCGCGGGCGGGTCCAACACCGGCTCTCGGACAATTTAATAATCATTTCATGAAACTAATCTCAATATTGAATCCGCGGCGTCTATTAATCAAGATGAATCGTTTCTTCTCAATCGGATCGTACAATTACCACGAAGACATTAATCTTCCCGGGGCAGAGCACGACCGTCCATTCCACTTTAATGCTTGAACCTATCACGCTATGGTGTTGATTCGATCGAGTTTATTAGCAAACATGTTCTACGCGCGCCATCAATCATATCTAACCGAGGAACACGGTAATGACAACAATTGCTATCGCCGGCGCTAGGAATTCGATTATCCCTGTCGACGAGGGCCCTGTCTAAGAATAGCTGGATCCCCTGAGAAAAAGAAATAGATAATGATACTTCGATATAATACCCACAGCATCGTGTTCCTCGTCGTCATCTTCTTCGATCCACGGCCTCTTCCTGGATCCCCGTGGCAGTTGCCGAGGAAACGACTATGTACTTTACAACCGGCGATTCCCGACCGTTACGTACCGTTAGGACGGCCGATCGTCTATATCGCTGATGGGCGAAAAAGAAGGTTTTCGCGTGCACCGAGAAGCACCTGAAACGGTCCGGTAATTGTAGAGATCCGAGCCGCTTAAAATAGATACAATTCCGGCCCGTTGGAAACAGTTTCCAACATGGAAACTGTCGATTTTTTATTCTCCTCAGGACGTGCACTCCTCCGACCAACAAGCTAGTTGCTACCTTACAACATCTACCTGTCAGTTGCAACGTGTTTCCAACGATTTTCTATCCCCTGCGAGCCCCTCCCCTGAACTTGTCCACTTTGCAATGACCAACTTATGCTAATAGCCTTTTTTTCACCTCCAAGAACAACGGAGATACTTGTGCACAACGAAGATATTTTCTGTCAGAGTAAACACACCATTAGTTTCTACAATTCATATCGAGAATTTGGAACGTGTTTCCAACGATTTTCTATCCCCTGCGAGCCCCTCCCCTGAACTTGTCCACTTTGCAATGACCAACTTATGCCAATAGCCTTTTTTTCACCTCCAAGAACAACGGAGATACTTGTGCACAACGAAGATATTTTCTGTCAGAGTAAACACGCCATTAGTTTCTACAATTCATATCGAGAATTTGGACACTTCTCG
This sequence comes from Lasioglossum morio, assembly GCA_916610235.2. NCBI lineage: Eukaryota > Metazoa > Arthropoda > Insecta > Hymenoptera > Halictidae > Lasioglossum > Lasioglossum morio. The sequence continues at coordinate 5,917,202 of OU744323.1, forward strand.
TAGTAAAGCACGTTTCCAACACAAATATGTGACTCGCGAAGTATTGACATTTCGATGACCTTCGGTTAAACCGGATCGATTGGTTTAACAAAAAATTGGGTCGTATTAAAGAGTAAAATGCAATTGCACCTGACGGGTACATCGGTGAATCCACATAAAAAAAACGAGGTCATAGGAAGTTAGAACGTATTATGACATATGATACTTTCCTCTATCAAGTTATTCGATTTTTACTTAAAAAGGAGCAGTAACTTGTTCCAGCTTCCAGAATCACCCTGTAGACTTTTTTTTTTTTGATTTAGTGCAATTTGAATCTCAAATTAGAGATTATTTTGCCGTACATTGTTTTTCAATACATTGTGATATTCTGAATAGTATAATACAAATTATAAGCAATCGTACCCTGTATACTTGATTTCAGCCTCACGGCTAAGAAATTGAACTCAGTTTGCATAAGGCTATTGTTACTCATATTATTTCTGCGGCATAATAGTTCTGTTAACACGAGTTTTAAGACATGTCCTACGATCTGCCAAAAAAGTGTTTCCAACAGAACTTGGATCATTATCTAATTTACTATAAATGTCACAAATGCTACAACTTTTTCGTTTATAAAAAACGGGGATCACCTTGATTTTTTAAATATATGTTTATGACTTTATAATATTATTAGCTGGTGTCGAAAAGAATTCAACGACCTGGCATACTATACAGGGTGTCACAAAACTACCCCAGGAGCCGAAAATAGGAGATTCCTTGGGTCATTTGAAGCGACATTTTCCTTTGCAAAAATGTTATCCGCGACTTTGTTTAGGAGTTATTAACGACAAATACGGACCAATCAGAGTGCGACCTAGACGCGAGTTGGCACAGTCGGCCAATGGACAGTTGGCGCGCCGAGCCGATTTTAAACAAAGCCGCGGATAACATTTTTGTTAAGGAAAATGTCGCTTCAAATGACGCAAGGAACCTCCCATTTTCGGCTCCTAGGGTAGTTTTGGGACACCCTGTATAACTTTAACTTTAGAATGACGCTGAAATACTTTTCGCCAAAAGAAGCGAGTTTCCAGAACATAAGTGCATAGTGCGGCGGCGGTGATTTATGTTTGGCACGGAACTCGACCAGTCCGATAACACGGAAGATAAATACTGTCTCGATGCAGATCTGCGTTCGGTTGGTCACGACGTTGCGTAAGGATGAAAAAAAAAGGTGGATATAAAAGGACCGAGTAGGAATATGTTCGAAGTCGTGACTCACGTTCCTTATTATCATCAGGAAGCCGGTAGAGCACGGACGTTCCAGCAAAGGACGCGTTCGTTCGAACGCGATAATTCGTAATTTCGGCGTACGAACGGTGAATGTCAAATCTCGAACGCGACCGGAATTCCTGTCGCGAAATCAGGACGCTGGTCCACACGCGAAAAAACAAACCCGCGCATAAGCACGTTACACTGTTCCATGTATTATTGATAGCCGAGACCACGTGACGGAGGACATCTAAATTTGTCCTACTGCGAAAAATTGTGAATCATTGGTCATTAAACGCGAGCGACTCGCCTAGCAGAAGGAAATATGAAACAAGACTACTTAAAAACACTATTTATGCATGTACGATAAAGGTTCAATAGAAATTGTGATTTCGGCGCACAGGTTCGATCCTATATTACTAATTTCCTAAGCAGTTGCACAAATTTATAATTCAACGTTTCGGGCTAGGTTAAGACCATCTTCAAGAATATAATTGCGTCTAAAAATGTTAATATGAGAATATATAATATCGTGATGAAAAGCAGAAAGACAGAAGGAATATTACTGAATTGAAAAACATTTTTAACTCGTATTAACTTGCTTAGTAACAAATTTACTTTGAATTTAACATTTCAACAAACCACTTGTCGACCATGTGCCGGCATGATACATAGTGAGGTGGATTACAACCGTAATAAAGGTTCAATCTAAAAAAAAACCTCGGGTCTGTGCTGTTTCTTAGATCGTACAATTTAACAATTTTTTGTGACCTGTGGAAAATTTTGTTTTTCATGACATTTCTATATTTATGTATAATAATAATGTTTCCACGTCTTTCGAATTTCTTGTTCTAGTTACGCTTAACGTTTAATAACAAAGCCAACAGTGTCGATTTACGTTTTACGATGAGATCGAACGAATCAAAAAGGAAATTTTCATTTGCAATTTCATTACGTATATTCGAACACGAATAAGTTCATGGCGCAGTGATAAGGAACGAGGTTAATCATATATCTTAATCAGGATGAGGTATTTGTATGCTCACGACGAGATCGGTCCTCGTCCTTCGTCCTGTTCGGAGGAAGGATATTCTTGAAGAGAGATATCACCTAGGATCGTAATAAAGTTGAAGCGCTTCGCGAACACACGCTGATCTGAATACCAATGACCGACTTCACGAAAACATACATAATTCTCGTTTTTAATGGGTAAGGACACTTTACGTTGATGAAATCGTACCCCTGTGAAGCGCACAATTCTTTACTCTAACGTGGACGGAACTCCTTAACCCTTTGCAATCAAAACTATGTATTTTGACTCGAAAATTAAACATTTCTTCCGACCTAGAATAATTCCATTCTATATGATTTTTTTCATTTTATGGATATCAAATTGATGTAATACCTCACATAATATTTAAACGTTTAGTAATTGATTAGATACTCCAATGTATTTAATAATGTAAACAATATTTTGAATAATGGTGCAGCAATTTTTAAGGGTGACTCTCTTGGGATGAGTATTTTTCGAATCTAAAATTTTCCATTTATTTTGCAAAAGAAAAATACCTGTGGACAACAATAATATTTCTAGAACAAATGGTTTCATTAGATTTGCATTTCAAAATCAGACTTTTTTCGGGAGGATATTGGGACACGGTCGGACCCTACCGTATAACCATCCTCGATCGTTCGTCCGGAATAGTCGCGATTTTTCACAGTCGAGTACGTGCGCCAAGGCCGTTGTCAGAGGCGCACTTAAATCTGGAGACATCGTTAGGTGGCCGGCAGAAGGAAAAAATCGCGTCGCAGTTACTCGCAAATTCCTGGAAAATTATAGGTTCGTTAGTTTATGGAGGCCCGTAAAACTTCTGTCGAGCAAATAGCGATTGATTTATGCTCGCCGGATTTTATTTTTCGACTCGTGAACATAGGAGGGGGGCTGTTGAAACTCGATTTCAGAATGACTATAACGTAGCTATTCGATCGGTCACTCTTAGAGAGTCGGTGGTTGCTAATTACTCGGTAAATAATTTAATCACAGCTTCCGGAAAAATAGGATGACTCATTTTCTTTCTCGACCGTTCTATTACGTTAGCTCGGCAATCTAGACACGATCAAAAGTTTCGGATAGACGTGCGAATTGTGGGTAACTATTTATGAATCAGCAGTGGTTACAGTTTTCCATTGTTAGCGTTGCATGATTTGGCGACAGCGCAAAATCTATGTACAGTGATCGTTTGTAATTTGTGGAGGGAAACGAAGAGCGTGATAAATCGGCAACATCAATGAACACTGCAAATATTCCTGCGGTTCCCTACCTAAGTAAGTACTTACGTCGAAGATCAGGAGAAAGAGAAGATCATTGGAGAGTCAAACATGTTCGAGTCCACAATCTTTCGCAAAGCAATTAAACCACCTTTTTGTGTTCGGTGACTCGTATATCCAGCAAAGACAATCTTGCAATCTATTGCAAGATCCAGAGGCAACGATACGTTTCTTGCTTGCGTTTCGTCTTTTGCACGGCATCGTTAGGTCTCGTCACACAATTTCGTCGACGAGCAACGCCGATCAGATTCGTTGACCCATCTCCAACATCTGCGATCCATTAGCTGATTCGTTTTTAATCTCGCGATGAATCATTGCCATCCCGAGTAACCTGCATCGCGTAACACTCGTTAACGAGAGTATCATTGATCCCAAACGTCCTCCGCGTACGCGGCGCCAATGGAACTTCTTCAATCAGACTTTTACGAGTTAGGCAGCTTGTTCGCAAATTCGTATATCCAAATATAAAACTCATTTGATTGTAAGAGAATATGCTCTTGGCTCTTTCCGCTGTAGATTTCTGTATAAACTAGTGGGGCCTACAGCTATTAATGCCTTTATTTTATTTTGTGTGTGACTCTCCACGAGCCACACAAAGAACTTCCCGATTCAATAGTTGCAGTATATTATTATTATTATTTAGTGTACGTTTTAAGAAGATTATATGTTTTCAGGGAAAGTTATTATAATACTGTATTGGTCATATAGAGTATGCCCAACCATATGACGTAGTAGTCTTTTGAATTTTTTAAGAAAAAAACAAATTTTTTTTAAATATATCTAAATATATATATATATATAGTTACGTTTACTTCTTCGGTGGATACGCCTCTCGTATAAATTGCAGTGTTGAATCAACTCCTTTCGAAACAAACTAAAAAACTAAAAAACTACTTGACCAAAATGGACCAAAATCTAATCAGCTCTAAGTTACAGCGGGGCACATCCATTGCATCATTCATTATTCTGATCGCGTTGTTACTTTTTCAGAAAACGTTAACGAAAAATTTGATACCATAGAAACGGACATACGCACATACCGACATTTTGATAAAAATAGTCTAAAATGACTCCAATGACCATGAAATGTGAAGATCTGCTAAAAATTCGATTTTCGATTTTCGGGGTAATTACAATAACTTCCCTATAAATCGGGAAGTTAATAATTCTTGCACGGGTGTCTACAGGTTTTCTACTCCAAATTCACCCGTGTGCAGTAGGGTGGTCCTTAGTTATACTTGGTGAAAATTTTTTTGCGAGTTTTTTTTCATACCTCCCCCTAAAATTGTGCCATTTGGTAAGAAAATAATTACTGCAAAAGATAAAGTTGATCGGATAAGGGGAAGGCGTGCCTCATTGACGTTGAAGTTGACAAAAGCATGAGAAATTTTATAGGAAAAAAAAAATTTTTTTTTAGAAGTTTTTAGTATTGCTGCAGGGGCCTCTAACCGTCCGCAGAATTCATGAGGGATTGTGATAGGATTTTTACATTGTTAACCCGAAACACGAGATTTGAGCGAAAACGGACTTGTTAGCGGTAAGGTGGCGGACAGCAATTAGACAGGCTAATTAATGTGAAATAATCTTAATTCGTACAAAGTACACTTGTACTTGAATGCACGTAAGAAATTATGATATTTTTCGAGGTATAAAATATTTAATTTGAATTTTCAGTATACTCTTCACATTTAGCAAGCAGTTACTTCTATTTCAAAACTTCGCGCTCGATGAGGCACGACTTCCCGACGTCGGATAGCTTTAAAACTTTGGATATATCATTTTTTCATGAAAAGTAACAATATTGGGGAGAGGTGTGTCCAAAATTTCATGGTCGAAATATAAGGACCACCCTAGTGTGCAGTGTAATCAATTTTAAATATTCTCAATGGGTGAAATTGATTTGCAAAACGGCGAATTCGGAGAGAAATACAAAACCTGTAATAGATCCTATTGACTTTTATATTTCTCTGCAATTCTTTCAAACATCTTTTAACAAGGAAAAAACAGACAGAAGGATCCAAATGCATGTGGATCGAGGGGTGCAAAGCAATTGGACAGAAATGAAAGGGTGTTCCCGGATCCCATGGACGGTGACGCTGTACCGTAGGGTTAAATGGCGACCAATTCAAGGGTTAGACGACTCGAGAAAAGTCTCAACAATGGAAAAAGCGACACGGTCGTTGTATGGCGTTAAACGAAAGAACAATTACATACACCGGTGCGGGAGAGGATGGGAAGAGGACAGACCTTGGGCTCCTTGCGGGATAATCATAATGTTACACGATCCGCGCTATAATATCGTATAATGTCTGCGACACGACCGTGCATTGCACGATCCCGACAGGCCATTTACGCGGTTGCTACGAAAACTAGGACCGGCAGCAGGTCCCTTCTCTCTCTCTTTCTCTTTCTTCTGCTCGTTGTCGCTTCTACCTTCGATAGGAAATTGGAGCGACGCGACGGCTCCTGTGCTGCGGGTAAATTGCTTCTCGGTGGGAAAGGATGGGCCAATGCGGCCCGATACGGCCCGACAAAGAGAGGAGACACCCGAGAAAAAGGAGAGCCGTCAGGATGCGTCGCGAGACCTGTCATTTACGCCGCACTCGTCACCGTCATTTCGTAATTACATTCGCCGTGGCTCGGTCACATAGACGAGCGTCCCAGAGAGAAAGAGAGAGAGAAGAATGCCCACCTCCGGCCCGATTGCTTAATTTTCGTTTATCTTTGATTGAACCGCGCCTGGAAAATACACGATTCCCCACTCGAATATCTCGGAGATTATTAATGATATCGAGCAATGTTTCAAAGAAAAGTTATATGGTTCCGAGGGGTAATTGGGATGCAGTGTTTTCTTATCACTGCGCGATAGCCGGTGTCGAGATGATTAAAGCGAGTTGCTACCGAAGGTCACCTACTCATCCACGCAAAAATTGTGTTTAAGAAAAATGCTACCGATCAGCCAGAAAAGGTAGACACACTTTCTAACATAAACATTTTTTTTTTTATTATTGAGCTTAACTCCCCTTTGGGGGTTATGAAGCTTTACATTTGGGTTAATATAAATACAGCGTATTTGACATATACATTAGGATCAATAGGAAAACAGCGTATTTCACATATACATAATTTCAAATTTGTAGATTACATTGTTTGAAGAAATTCAAAAGAAGATGAGACGCTTGACTGTTCGGTTTACAGAGCAACGATCTAACATTGATGGGTGGGAATAAATTGAGCTTATTCAATCCCTTCATAAGACCAACTCGTTGTGAACGTCGTGGGAAATGTTTTCTGTCTTAAATTGGCTGATATTATTCTGAGAAGGTTTATACAGAATTTTGGTTCGTAATCTGAGAAAACACTGTACCAGTTAAGCGAACTTCGAGGTTTATGGCAATGCGAGTTGTATAATTTACAAAGACGCAAGCTAATAAATGCCCTACTTAGTCTGGGCCTTCAACCACCTCTAAATGCAGACACACTCATAGCGAAACCAAATGCTTGTCTTTGTACTAATTTTCATTTCTGTGATTTTTCTTTACTTTTTCAATTAATTTTTTTCTGGTTTGATCAATTGCATAATGCAGCAATGCGAATTGTAGAATTCACAAAGTCGCAAGCTTAATAAATGCCCTACTTAGTCCGGGCCTTCAACCACCTCGAAATGTAGACACATTAGTTCGAAAGCGAAACCGAATGTTGAAGCTTGTCTTTGTATTTATTCTTTTTCCAAAGATTGTAATCTGCATATTTAGTGTTAACAGACACTATTATTCTTGTGAAGCGAAATAAATCCAGAAGGGTTTAAAGTGCTTAACAAATTCAAATAAACAGCGAGGTTTTCGACATTACGCATCCGTGACGAACGTGTTATTACTCGAGTTTCTTTCTGGATAGTATCCAGTGGATACATTGAAGAGCGAACGGCTGGAGATTTGACAGTGAACGGACGTATTCAATTATCGCGAGCTGACGCGTTTATCCTCTGTTAATTTCTCGGTGTTCTCTTTTCACGGTGTTGCAGTCCGCTTCTGCATGTCAATGGTGCATGCACGAGTTGTTTTATTTAGCGGCGAGGCGAGGAGTGAATAAAAAGGCGCGAGTGTCATAAAGATTCCTCTCGTAAAAGGCATTCTATCCTTTCGTCATGGCACGCTCTGTCTCTTCATACCAGGGGGAGGGGTGGATATAAATCGCGAGCCGCCGCTCTCTTTGTTCATATTTCATTTTAAGTCGCTATCAAGAGAAACGCGCAAGAAAAATGAAGAAGAACCGTCTCCGCAGAGGTGATTAAAAGCGCGTTGCTCGATTCGGTTTCGTCACTTCAATTTACTATTCCGACCTCCCGTTTGTTTAATAACGCTGTTTCTATCAAACATATCGAAAAAAAAACGTTTTTAAAAGAAATTATAAGAGACGATTAAATGTGGCCAGAGAAGAAAATGTTTGCATAATAAAATATTCATTTCACCACATATTTCAGCGAAACAAAACTTCTACAAGGTCAATGTTCGAATAATTGAGGTGCGGATATGAGAGACTCTATTGTACGTCGTTCTCAGGACGAAGTTAGAAGCATTAGCATATTAAAAAGATAATGCGCGAGTTGTGAGTCTTCATTTCTGTAAAGACTGACTTCCAGCTTCAATTTTTACGAGCCCTGTTGCGACATCCAAGACGTTAATAACCTTAACCTTTTTACGACCATGAGACAAGCGCGATTGTCTTGAAAAAGACTAAACCGAAAATAAAATTACACGAAACGGTTACATTCCGATATTTTCTGACATGTCGGTCCATTTCGATCCATATTTACACACATTCTATCTAAATTTGAATATTCTAGAATCCAGTTGGAAGTGTTAGCTTTCTTCATCAACCTCGATAAAGGGATCAACGTTAATTTCAAAGAGGAAACTTCAAGAATATGTAAAACTAATTTTTTCCATTGGGAAATGCTAACGTCATAAAGTCGAGACAGAAAGTAACCATTGTGGTCACTTGGTTAACGAAAAATATTGACAAGCGTCTCGATTAGAGTATCGATCCGACAGATTATACGCTTCGCAGGACACGGATACCTCGCAGAAGAAGGCAAAGGGATAGGTAACGACGGAGCAAACAGAGGGACAGAGGTAAATAAAAGAGGGAGACACGAGGAAAGATGAGAGAGACTGGTACGAGGGTGGGTCTCGGGTGTGGAGGGGCTTGAAGGGGGTTGCGCAGCCGAGTCGAAGATACATCGGCTAAGGCTAAGTTAGGATGAGGATAGCGGCGATTATCTTAACGATCCCCTGCAGCAAAACCTGAACGGCAACTCCGCTCCGTCTGCTCTCCGTGGCAAGTTGTGTATCGGGACTCATACCACCATTGCTTTCCTGATGGCGATGATGTTGCTGCCGGTGCGGCCGTTTCTGGCTCCTGCCGGCGCTGTTGCTCGTTGCTGCTACCAAAGAAATATGGAAGACTTCGCGAAGGAGACACGGGGAGGGATGCTGAAAATAACTCGGCGTCGCCTTTTGCCGAAGTGGTCGCGAGGAATCCGCCGGGGATTCTTCTTCCTTCCTCGTGATAAGAAGACCTGCTTCTAATCCTCTTTCGCGATGCTGCTATCTCAACAGGTGTGTAGGTGTGTAAGTCTGGTGTAGGAATAGAAAAAAAGGGTACTCTTCGATGGATCATTTGGTGGGGAGACACTGTGGCCAAATCTACGACCGAATTGGAAGCTCGTCAGACATTTTCGCTCCCTCCGAGTCAACGGTAACCTTCGATTCGTTCACTGACTCCGAGAGACACGTCCGACCTGCGTCCACCACCGCGATCCACTCGTTCGACAGAATTGCCAGGCTTATGCAACCCGTCGCGGCCGACCGGTCTTTGGACTTCCTTAGACCATCCTCTGGTCTATCCTAAAATCGTTCATAACAAAAGCGTCGAACCTCGATCTTTCCAGTTTCGTGTATCCTGCTCGCATGATCGCAGTGGGAGCGAATCTCGCATGTTCTCCGCTAGCAGAACCTTCCTTCAGAAACCGAAGTCACTGGAGCTGAAGCAGAAGCGAATCCCGAATCTGTCGCCAAGGTCGCCGCATCGATTTCATAAATCCTGGCGGCGCGCATAGGCGTAGAACCGGCGGAGCGACGAGTTCGGAGGCAGGCGAGGTATCTAACCGTGCTGGAAAGAAAGTCGCTTGTTGTCGGCAAGGACGAGGAGGTGGCGACCGGTCGCCGGACTGTTGGGAGCCGGTCTACGCTGGTGTGTAATGCGTTACACAGGCATTACAGGTATTATCCGTATTACACGTATTACGAGTATTATACGGACGTACGTGCGACCTCGAGAGAGCAGAGGCCCGCCGAACGGCTTCTTCTTCTTTCTCCGGCCCCGTGCTCTCCTCCTCGCCCTTTCCCACCACCACCGCCACCCATCGTCATCATCCTCGGCATCATCGCCCTCCGGTCCCCGTTCACCGCCTGTTGCATCCCTCGTACCCGTGCGTGCGCGTCCCCTTCGTTCGCCTCGTTCGCTTCGTCCCTATCTCATCCTCTCTTCTCGCATCCTCCTACCTCAACCTCTCCTCTCTCCCTTACCTATTCGCTTCCTTCTTATCTTTTTACCCTGCGGCCCCTCTAGCGGGCGGTTTAACGTCCGCGACTTTTTCTTTCTCCTCTCTCGCGCTGCTAACCCTACCTTCGTCTTTCTCCCCTCCCACCCCCCGCACACTTCTCGCCATCCTCCTTGCCATACATCCACGATTCCACCTTCTCTTCGTCTCCTCCACCTCCTCCGCCTCCCTTCACCGTATTCTGGCTCGCCTCTTACATCTCCACCCCCTCCGAGACACAGCTCTCGGTCCGCTTCGCTGTACTCGAGAGCAACACCAGCCCGGAGCTTGCTCCAACAGATTCTCTCTCTCTCTTTCTTTCTCTTTCTCTCGGCTTATCCATCTTGGCTGCCCTCCGCACCGGTTTTATTTCGATTTTCAGGGGGGAGGGGGGGATTTCTCTCTTTGGGATGTCCAGATCAAGCCACCAGGGACCACAACACCATGCCGCAGACAAGCCAAGCGATTCCTGGAACTTTTCGGGTGCTGTGATAGGGGATTGTTGATGGTCCCGGTCTGTGGGTTTGGCTAGGCTCTTGCAACCTGGAGGTGTTGCTCGGGATGCTAATCCGGGGTGTTGCTGGGCAACTTGTGGGAGGATCGTTATGCAAATTGAAATTGGCCGTTTGAGCCTCTCGAATTGATCCGTGGATTGTTTCCTTATAGCTCTGGTCACGAAATTCGGAGTTTGTGATTTTAGTGAGATTCTTCCTCAATCTCTTTATAACATCATTTACTAGACAACGAGTCAACGAATGACTTCGTATAACTTTTTCAAGAGTAGACTAAACGATTCGAGTCTTTTCGTGAAGCTAATTCTGCCCATTATTATGAAATTGGTCTAAGTCATGTATTCCTGGTTTCGAGATATTTAAAAGAAAAGAATATTAACACTAAATGAATTCCATAGAATGTTGAAATAACGAGCAGCATCTAACGGTTCATTTTTCACAATATCGTAAAAATTCCATTGAATTAGTTTCAGTTTAATAGTAATGTGATGTGAAGTAATCGATAAACTCATTTTCTTCAATACGTGGATAACAAGTAATAACAATGAAAAAAGACTAAAATGTCAGTCGTACACATGCTTAAAATCTCGTTGAATATTTATAATAATGAAATATAAAATGTACCGGTTCGAAATCTAATTACTTTGAAGAAGGAAGTTGTAAGTAGATTCAGACTTTTTTCGCCAGCCCATTACCGCAGGAAGTTAGAGGTATCTACCAAAGGCTGAACTCGCATTAACAGTATTTAATACAGATTTATGAATGAAGCTTGCTAATTTTCAAACACCGTTGTGTATCACAGGAAAAAAAGAATCGTTTTCGTCGAGGAATCTCTCGTTCGCGAGCTTGAAATTCACAAGTTAGATTGCATTCAACGGATTAATAAACCGAACGGCTAGGATGCAATTAATCTCTCACGTGGGCGTTAATTATAGCCTGTTCGTCTCTCGACGCGTTTAATTTTCTTAAGCATCGCGATGCCTCGCGATCCGAATGCTCGGCTCCCCGTGGAAAATATGAATAAGTTAGTAATGAAAACTGCTATTTAATCGCGTAAACAGTACCCGTATGATTCAACGGGGCAATAAATTAAATGACTCGCGGATTACACGACGAGGATTCTTCGTTTTAGGTTTATATCTCCATTAACCTTTATAATTTATGCTGCGCCGCGAGTCTGTGCGCGTCGGTATAATATAGCAATCAATCTTCCTCAATTTTAACGTAACCTGTTACGTTGCCGAACGTACCTCCATATTTCATAATTGCAGTTACTAAATTCACCGATGCTGTCGAAGTCACGTATATTTACCTCGTTCTACGACAACGTGATTGAAAAATAATGGGAATCACTGATATTGAAAGGCATAGTAATCGGCAATTTAAAAACTGATTTGTCGACAACACTGGGACGACAAATCAAATATAACAAACAAGTAACTTTGAATTCAACAAGAAATTTTGATAGCACTCTAACATCGTGTATGTAAATTATATTATACACTGTTTATACGAGAGTAAAATATACAACGAATGAAACAAGTGCAATTAAATAGTACAACTAAATCGTCAAAGGATGAAACTTTTCCGAATCGGTGTTTTATTATTTCTGTAATTGGACTGACTCTATCGCAGAGGAGTACTAGGTAGAAATAGAACGCAGTACGAAGTGCTATGAGAAGATTTAATAATTAGTACACCTACGTACGCTAAAATCCAATACACAGTTCGTCACTCTATCGTAGAGCATCGTGGATCGAACAAACCGTGTGTCTCGGATCGCAGCAAACGACCTCGGTATAATGTCCGACCTTTACGAACCGGTCCTCATCGGTGCATTTGCATCTCCGTACAGGTGCATACGGTGCACGCAGGTTCTGTAGGGTAGAGTCACGTTACACACTGTCTTGGTAAACCTAGGAAAAGATCCTGCGTAGATTCACAGCATCGATTGTACTGGAAACGAACATTTTCCAAAGAAGTAACTAGCAACGAACACTTCCAACAAATATGAACGGTACGCAATTCAACATAATATTTTTTACAACGATTATAGAACTATTATTACTGAAATAAACACGCACATCATTGTAATCATACTACTACGTTTATAATACAGAGTTGTCTGCTCAGGACTTTTTATAACAATTGTTTATTAAATATGCATGTTGCTCGGTTTACAGTTCCCGAGGTACTATCTGTATCTATTTGTTAGCATGCCTTGTCTTGAATGTCTTGGCAACAGTCATAGAGTATAAACTATTACAGTTCAGCCATATATTATAAGTCGATTGCGAATGTTCCTGCAATTTTCAATTTTTGTAGACAAATGTTGAGAACGTGGAATCATGTAAAATTTTCTTTTAGAAATGAATAGAAATCGTTTTTTGCAGCATTTGTGAATACTTTTGGGGAAGCTGTTAGAGTGAGTTTAATTCGCGCGACATATTTCATGTTTGGCAGTTATGTGTGTCGTCGTGTGTTTGATGTCGCGTCGCCACTTGGGTTCTTCACTTCTTCTGGTTTTGTGCTTGCACAGTACCCACGTGCCCGATTATAATATCTTGTAATAAAAGCTAATATATATACATTACGAAGACAAACTTCGTGGCATTAACTTTAACAGAAGCCATAAATGCATGAAGATTCGAGGTCTAATGGTAAACTGTTACAACTATGAAATAGCTATCTAGGTAAGAGTTCAGTCACCCGGTGGCATCTTCTTTGCGAGAGGAGTGAAATTTGTGAAGGCAGTGGAACGGTCCCCGAATGGTCCCGCAAAGTTAACTGCGCGGTGCGAGCCGCCAGTTGTCCGTTCGAAACACACAAAGTGGTGCACGGGTGTCGTGGTACCAGCTACGGAATGGTCTCGTTACATAGTGCACGACCTTAGCGAAACCGGTCGCAGGAATCGATTTGCATGGTCGACTCGTTGCGATGAATTACGCCGCGCAATTCGTCCGCTTCCTACGCCGCGACGGAATCGGGGAAATGCTCGCGGAGAATGGTACACACGCGTCTGTCTTGTTCCTGTTATTCCCCCCCCGTGTCGAATGGCTTCGTCACGCAGCGCGTTCTCCGGATGACAAAAATTAACGAATTACCATCGCGTTTGTGCTAATGAACTTTGTAATTCAGACAAAAAAAGAATCAAAGATAAATATATACGAGCCTCTGTCGTGTCGAGATCATTGCTTCGAACAGAATAGAAAGGCTCGAAGCTGGCTTTTCATCGAGTAGGAGTGTTTAAATGTGGGAGAGTTAATAGTTTATATCTTATATGTTTATTACAAATTTATATAATGATTTCATTCATTCTTTCTTGCTAGATCAAGCTTCCTCGAAGTACTACCCTAAACTGCTAAGTGTAATTTTTACGGAAAATTTGTTCCCATTCATCCTGCAAAAGATTATAAATAATTCTTCTCGAATTAGTTAGAGAAGTTGGATGAAGAGTACAGGGACAGAATTACGTTTTTCAATGTACACTGATGAGCGGATCCTTTAATTAATAGTTTTTCGAGTCTCGGTTTTGCAATCATGGGAATGAGTGGTGTGTAAATACTCTAGTCATTAATTAGTCGAATTTCTCATTGCACGTTACCTATCGTATCCTCCACTTTCCTCGTCCTTCTGAATCCTAATTAAATTAATAAACTGAAAACAGTGAAGTAATGCCGTAACGTATTATCCGTCCGCGAGTTTCATTTCTGCAACTTCGAACTTATGAAACTGCCATTCTACGTTTTCCTATTTCTTCCATTTTCTATAGATCGCCGATGTAGATCAACGTCAGAGGAACAAGTGTTTCTTCGCTAACAGCTGATGTACTTTCGGATTAGTGCAATTAATAAGACTTCTTCCTGCGCGTCGTTATTAGAGGAACACTTTTACTTTCGGTGTAAATGTCTGACAATTCGTCTTGTCCATTTCTGTTTTGACCAGCGATTGATCTTTCTTTGCAGTATGCTGCCAGTACAATTTAGAAACATTCTGTTTGTAAGTACGATTCGATCGACCATTTTCTTTTTATTTACCTGTACTACTGTTTAACAAGTACACCAATTCATTTATCAATCGATGTTAGTTATATTTTGAAAAAAACGGGCTGATATTTCCATCTTCGTATACAAGAAAATATGAATAATGCGAGGACAGATCACGCGAGGCTCGACAAACAATTAATCACACAGTCTACGATGAATTTGAATAAACACAAAAATGTTTGTAAGACGTTTAATCAACTGAAGAAGTGAACCGAAAATAGTCGAAGCTAAAAAAATCGTAGCGAAGGATTAACAATAGGATCCTCTGACCGGAAAAGGATTAGAAAGCACTAGAATAAAAGAAATCCGCTCTACAACGATGAAATTCGAGTCTAAAATCATTCGAACGAATCACTGAATGAAAGGAAGATCTCTGTCTGCCTGACACACACTCCTTTCACTAATCCTTAACACAATGCTGCCCTTTTCCATACTGCGACAGCCACTATCCGTTCGCTTTTCTGTGACCCCTCTCTCTCTCTCTCTCTCTCTCTCTCTCTCTCTCTCACTCTCTCTGTCTCACTCTCATTCTCTTTCTCTTTCTCCCTCTCTTCTTTCTTCCAACCAGCCACCTGTTGAAATTTCCCAGAGCCAGCTGGGCCATTCATCAAGCCTCTCTTACCTAACTTACAAGTTTGTTAGCTACTACAAAGTCTATGCGGCGAAAATTCCTTGCAGAGTCGTCCCATTGATCATGAATTGCAGGTAGTTCTCCATTGAGCCTCAACATTATTCAATCGGAGAAATTCAGGGAAATTAAAAATCTGATTGTAAACGCGTAATAAAATATTTTTGCCACTAGTAGCCAACGCTGGAATGAGAAAAATCTGAATTTTTTTTTATCAGACCTCGAGTTGTAAAGTTAATTAATTTATTCTGTTCTACAGTCACTCTTTTCTATTCGGAAAAGATCATTTAAAAAAAGTGTTATCATTTAAAAGTGAAGACAATCTTTAGAAGCTAGTTTTTAAATGTGCCCATAATTACGAGATTGATCTAAGTCATATATTTCTTGTTTCGAGATATTCCACGGAAAAGGATATTAAGGCTAAATGAATTCCAAATAAAGTTGAAATAACAAGCAGTATCTAACGGTTAATATTTCACAATATCGTAAAAATTATTCAATTAATTCAGTTTAAAATAATATGATGCGTCAAATAACTAGTAAACTTAGACCACTATCATAATTATGGACACAAATGAGAACATGAACTCATACAAACATCGATTCTTAAAGACTAACCCGCGAAGATTGAAAGAAATAAAATTTAATAAAACATACCATCGGTTTAGAAAAAATTTGTGAAAATTGTTCAATTTTGCAACGAGATTGATGCTAATTTTTTGAAGACGCCACGACTGTATTTTAATAGATCGTTCAACGACAGTAACAATTACAATCGTGAACCAACGAATCAGGCTCAAGAATGTAGTTAACTAATTTTCTTTCGGGTACACTGTGTAAAAGAAGACATTTAGATAAAGTGTTGCTTGTATTTTTGTCTAAACCGTGCCAGTGTGCGAGATACGGGACGCACAACCACGCCTGGATGTGTGTGAGACGATGGAGCCTCGATATGCTCATTCATACATCGCCATCAGCTGACGTCCACCGTTCGCCGATGAATTACAATGCGCGCAAGTGCGTAATGGCCGGTTCCTCTCTCTGGTTGCACGCGCTCACTATACCGATACCGATGGTCCATGAACGGGGCTGTTTGCCCGGCCGCGACATGGGTTTCGATTAACATTTGACGACAGACAAACAGTGTCGTAATCGGTGTCGTTCTCTTGCGCGATCACGAAATCCGAGCCGACCGCGAACTTGGCTGTCTCGTTTTGCATTCAGGGTCACGCGGATTCAATGACGTAGATCATACGCGATCGGTCTCACGGATGCATCCTAATTCACCTGTCTGCCGAGCTCATCCATCATAGGCTGACCTGTCCGGCGAATGAACACAGCGAACAACCATGATTCCTATTAAACGAAAAACCAACATTCAAAAGAGAATATGGTAAATATTTACAACAGGTCCACGTCCTCCGATTTTGATGAAATTTAAATATGTTATGCAGCAACACATTTTGAACAACTTTTTCCTTTTCCAATATAGGGGGGACGCTTTTAGTTTTCGAGATATTTCAATTTTTGACTGTATTGAATTTTTCGTATTTCTACACGCTCCACGGCAACGTAAGCCTGTCACGGTGTGGCGTTTGTTTACGTTTTGACGCTGTAGAGATGATAAACAAACATGGGGGGCGGAAGGAGCTGGCTTGACCACACACACACCCACCCACTCAGTGCTTAATACACACTCAGTGTTTCTAAATTATACTCTAGATTTGTACGTATTTTGACGTGCTGATTACGAATATGATAGTGAAAATTGGATTAGGTTAGGTTATTAGCAATAATAAATAATAACCTTTTTTTTGGGAAAATCTGATTAATGGATAACCATCCTTGCCGCCGAAGGCAAGGATGACCAATGTCGGTCTCGGTATAATCGTTACCGACTAACGACCCCAAAAGTCGTCCCTAGACATTTACTGCAGGGACCCAGGATCACGTTAGTACTCAACTGGGCCCAATAAATAATAACCTAACCTAACCTAATCCAATTTTCACTATTATATTCCTAATCAGCATATCAAAATACGTAAAAATCTAGAGTATAATTTAGGAACACTGGGTGTGTATTAAGCACTGAGTGGGTGGGTATGTGTGATGTCAGGCCGACTCCTTCCCCCCTCTGGTTTCTCCCTCATCTCTACAGCGTCAAAACGTAAACAAACGCCACACCGGGACAGGCTTACGTTGCCATGGAGCGTGTAGAAATACGAAAAATTCAATACAGACAAAAATTGAAATATCTCGAAAACTAAAAGCGTCCCCCCTATATTGTAAAAGGAAAAAGTTGTTCAAAATATCGAAATCTATAACATATTTAAATTTCATCAAAATCGAAAGACGTGGACCTGTTGTAAATATTTACCGAGAATATGATATTTAAAAAGATCCCAATTGAACGAAATCGATTAGAACACAAAACAAAATAAAAATCTAATAATACGATGGGAAACGTGATCGTAGCTGCGAACGATTTCTAGAATTCCGGAGCCTTCCAGATTATGTCATATTCGGTCTCGAGTTCGCAGTTCCGCGACACGTGGCGCAGAATTGCGAAATATTTGTCGAGTCTTTTAAAATATCCTACCGCCAAGGATCCTGCGACACTCCTGCGCGAGATCAAACATCAAACAACGTTTGCTCACTCGGTTTTCGCCTTTTTTTTGTGCGAACCAGCTTGGCCATGCGAGAGCAAACCCCATTAAAAAGATCTATTCAAACAAAGAGAGACCGAGCCAGACTTCTCGCTGAAATCGATAGAACACGTTCGAAAACTTCGAAACTCATTCACGAACGGAGCTCCGCAGTGAATTTCCTCAGAATCGAGGATCCCATAATAAATCAGGATATCGTCTGGATCCATTCAAACGCTGGCGAACCTGTCTAGATCCGCAGGTAGCCGGGCCCCGAGGACAAACGAGCTTTGTCTGGTTTGAAAAAGAAATCCTAGTATTTTTCCATCTTTTCGGTTCATAGCACTCCCCTGGTTTTCTCCACGAGCACGATAGCCCGGCTGAGTATATTATCCTATTGATGGGAACCTAACGAAGTTAGGGCCTTCGACGATAATCCTCGCGCGCATAATCAGCCGTGACGCTCTCGCGGCCGTGACGCGGCTAAAGGGTCTCTTGTAGCTTCTAATTGTAAGGGACCGAAATTAGGGTCGTGTCGAACCGACAGCCTTGGGTTCAATTCGCGATTGAAGTCACGGCGAAGTTGAGAGAATCACTTGAAGATCGTGCGTCACGAAGTTTCTCCCGCGGTATTAGACGTTGATCCGAGATACCGATCGCTAACGCGATGACTCCTTGTTTTACAATCGCTGGAATAGATTCTTCGGGCATTTATCGGGGTAATTAGATTGTACATTGAGATGCTGCGATTAAAGCCGAGGTCTCGGGCAAAATATAAATCGCCATTTTTCCGAGAAAACGTGAGTCAGCCAATCGGATTGTGCGACGGCTCCAGTCTTCAGTGGTTTACGCGATCTGCCTGGCCTGTGACGAAATTGTCGTTGTTTACTCGACAGAAACAGTTAACAGGTTAAATATTATACGGTTGAATGTATGTATGTATACGTATTAGCAGACAACCCTATATATAGTAAAATTTATAAAATTAGAAAATCGAAGATAACAACAGAATTGTAAACTTACGATCGCTAACAAATTAGAAAAAGAAGACAGATCGAAACGAACGCGCCCGTGACAAACACGACTGTCAACGATTACTTATAACAAATACAGCTATTCCTTACAATATTAGGTTGTTCAAGAAAGTAATTTAGTTTTTCGATTACGTGTAATTTAAAAAAGTAAAACCAGAAAAATTAAAAAAATTTGAATACACCATTATTTTCAATCTATTGAACATATTAAGAAAGAAAATAAACTTCCAATCCACTTGAGTTTGTTGAAATTCAGGTACAAAGTTTTTATTTTGCATAAAGATCCGCTGTCTACTCTGTTGAGTTCAATTTTGAAAAAGTGATTCGTTTTTAAATGATGTACTTTGTACATCCACTGTATATAGACAAAGACCGTATAGTTTATAATAATATTTTTGGTGTTTCGTATCCTCACCGTTTTATTATTCACGGTGGACAATCGAGCACGGTGTTTCCCTTTTGTTCAGCCTTGAGCAATGTCAATTAGAAGCGCCGCACTAATTGCGCAACGCGTTTGCAATACGCAGTGGAGACTTAGCTTCAATAAGAATCTCCATTGGAAATAGCCAGGCGTTAATTTCGGCCCAAGGAAAGGCCAGATCCGTCGTCGGACGCACCGTGTCAAAACCGACGTCGGCAGATAACGTTAGGAAACATTAGGAACGTCTGTTTGCGGGCGGCGTTAGCGAGCATGAATCATCCATGGTGAATTTTAATGCGTTGATGTATTCATTTATTCTTACCTGTACGCATAAACATCGAAAACTGGAATAAGTTGCGAACTAGTGGTGGAACATTCCAAATTATCCATTAGTAGGAAATAGAATAAATTATCTCAATGGGAATGGTGTGATAAACAGTTAATGGACAAGGTTAAAACAATTATAAAATTTGTAGAATAGCACTGTGTTTTTGAAATGATGGACAATAAAATACATTAAGCACTTTCTTGTCGAAAAAATAAATAAAAATCTTATCAAGAAGGAAGGGGAATAAGCGTGGCCTATGTCATCGACGAAAGGATTTTCGTATTTTTTAAACCTAATGTTCGCTGTACCACATTGATAATCACCTCAATTATAAAGTTCCCAGAATCATCCTGTATATAAATTAAAATCAGATCTCCTTGATCGTACTTCGATAAATTAAATAATCATACTCGCTTTAGAATTGCTGCAAAAAAATGATCTAATTTCATATTCTGTGCAACGATATAGTTATAATTTATTGTTTATCACATTTATTCCACGCAGGAGGCAACAGATCCGAGAAATAGTCGCACGGTTTGGCTCGAACGAGTTCCAGATAATTCGAGGCTCGCCAGAATGGTGGTTCCCAGAAAAATGTTTCTCCCTTCGGGAAGCAAATATTCATGTCGGGCAATTATCGCAGTTTTTGTTACACCTTCCCCGCATTCTCTGTTGTTTCTCGTTGTTCCTTCAACGAGGAGCGAGAAGTCTTTCAACTCGCATCGCTCGTAACCGCAGCGTGAGTCAATGCGTTCGAACAACCGATCGAGAACCGATCGACTCAAACCGAACAGATCCGCGGCCACACAAGCGTGAAGCGATTCGCGGCCGATTCTATTGGGAGTTAATTGACGAGGACTGCTCGCATGCTGATCAAATCGGCGCGTTACTGTCACAACTTTCACCTCTTTAACGGTGATCCACGATATTTCGTCGGGCAATCGGCGTCCGAGACGAATCGAGTTTTCCAGCCGATTCGCAAACGCGACAAAACAATCCGAGCTGCATGGGCAATGTTCAGATAATATTTCCCCGTATTATCAGTCGTTTGATCTTCCAAAATTCTGCAGCGTTCTGAAAAATCATCTCTGCTGCGAGGAAAGTTTTTATACGTGCAGTCCTACAAATATTATCATTTTAGAAGTTGTGAACACACGAATCTCTAATATAAATTTATAACTGAATTAATACTAAATTAATAAAAAATTCTATTTCTCTCAATCATGGCGACCGTCGATCCGCATTTTCAAAACAAATATATAACTCAAGTGATCTTGATTACTTTCACTTAAAAAAAATCACGTACGCACTTCAAATACCGGTGCATATCTGTGCAAAATCCAAAGGGGAAAGCTTCTGTAGTTTCTCTGGATACAAAATTCATAGATTCGTGAAAAACAGTCTCGAAGACCAAAACACTTGATGGCAGCGATTTCCAACTTAGGAGGTGCGGAGTATTGTCAGGTGAGGTGCCAAAATTAAAAATAAAAGAATTAATTTTCATACCATAATATCTACAAATAAATAAAACTTAAGAGTTTTTAAAACGTGTCTATATTATTATATAAATTAAAAATATAAAAGGTAAGAACGTGTGAAAAAAATGTTTTTTTCGGGGAGTCGTGGTAGCATAAAGATTGGAAACCTCTGCCTTATGGCGAACCGATATGAGACCATGATGTCCAAGGATGAAATATGTTCTCTATGGAGTCGATTATGGGGATGCATCGAAGCTGGAGCTTTTCTGTTCGCGGTTCAAGGACCTCGGAACAATCGGGATGCTCCGGTAGCCGCCTCGCAGATCTCGCCCCAGGAAAATCGCAAATTGCGGATCGCCTTAAAGGACGCGTCGAGGCGAGAGTGATATACGCTGGGGCAACGCGATCGTTAACTTCCTGCCGTTACGATCTACCTTGAGGAATGATGGATCGCGATCGAGGAGCTGAGCCGGGCCAACGTGTGGTACGTCGTAAAAAGAAGCAGACGTCTGTAGGTGCGTGTTGCCGTGAAAAGAGAGAAAGAGAACGAAAAAGGAAGAAGCAGGACCGAAATAAAATGATCAACGGACCAGTCCGAGAGATCGGATTTACAGTTACGGTGGATGGATAACCGGCGTACACGGGACAAATGTGATTCGGGATGATCCAGGATGAAAAAACAACTACCGTTCCTTTCGAAGGTGATCGATCATCGAACTCATCGATCTACACTTCGACTCGGCGTTCGTGAAATGCTGCTGCCCAATTACGAGACGCACAGACACGGAAGTGTGGAGTGTTTGGGATTTAGGACTTAGGAGTGGTATTATGCTTGGTCAAGGTTTTTTTTTAAAAAGTGGATGGACACACGTTCGCGGCTTTTGAATAATTGTTTTATCCTTAGCACTTGAGTGGTAATTCTGAGGCGCCACTAAATATTGCTGTACCATTATTTAAAACATTATTATTTTCATGTAAGCTTGTATTATAGTAAGTAAGTAATAGGTAAGGAGTAGGCGTAAGAGTTTAGGTTAAGTATAGGATAAGAGTTTAGATATAAGGTTTAGATTTAAGGTATTATGTATTGTAGTAGGGAGTAAAAGAGGAAAGAGTTTACGAATTTGTAACCCTGCGGGGATCAAAATAAAGATTATATATTTAAAACATTATTAGATGTGGCTTTTCGAGTTAAAATAGCTCCAGGTGCAAACGGTTAACGTTCGCTCTGAAGGGAAGGCATCATGGTTGTAATCTGTAATGAATAGTAATGATATATAAACGTATCTCAAAGAATTTTTCGAAATCTTGAAAATTGTTGGTTTTACAGACGCGTAAAATAAAGCATCAACATTTTCTCCATTAACAATATAATAGCTGAACTAGCAAATCGAGGAAAATGAGTTTGCGTTAAAAATCGCTGGGATAACAAAAACGCTGCGTTCAGACGCGCAAAATAGATTCCACTTTTAGAGAAATGTTATTTTTAATCTACCAAAACGATTGAAGAACGAAAGAAATTTTCATACAATCCCCGTGTTTCGCAATTAATTAAAAACATTATTATTTCGCAGATAAATTCGCAGTCCACATATAAGCATTGATACATTAAAGAAAAACATATCTGAGGTTGATCTAGAAAAAAAACTGTGCAGAAATGTGTTAAGGTTTCTGCCAACAAGGAAATCTCTCGAAAAACAACGCAATCTTATCTCAACTAAAAAGAAGTGCTATAACATTTTTTCATACCTCGTCTATTCGTCACGCTCGAGGTGAACAGTAATCTTTCTATTATTATGCCAACCAATTAATCTTACGTGATCGTTATTAGGCCGGCCGCGAGACAAGATAAATCTAATGTATCGGTTTTTGCGTTTATCCCATTGTCCCTAAAAAACCGGCGCTCATGCGAGTTTTTCATTAATCATTTCGTTTGAATCGCACTTGTCACGATTAGAAGACGGCGAACGATTTTTATCGAGTTCGAAGAAACGGAACAGAGAGGGGGTGGAGAAGGAGAGAAGGAAAGAGGAGGAGAAAAAGATCGAGACATCTCATCGTCGGGAAGTCCCAGTGTTAATTGCTCTTCGATACGTTTTGCGTTATTGCTCCGTCTGTTCTATCGTCATCTGATTTTATTGACTTGCTGCTGCTCTTGTAATTGCACTCGGAATTATTTTAATTATATTTCTATTTTCTATGATTTTTTAAATTTCATGGATATGAAATTGATACAATAAATCAGGAATCACCACTTTGAGGGAGGTACAACACATTTTGGAACAGCCTGTACATTAAAATAGAGACTTGAGCGCGTATTCCAGAATTTGCTCAGATTTTCCGCAAGCGTGGAACAGTTAAAAAATTAATCGCGAACACGAGCGTTCTAGATTGCCCACGAAGGGTTAAAATTGAAAAATCTTTTCAGTGTCGAAGAAAATAGGTGTTTCGTAGCGACGCTGGCTTTGTCGATTCTCGATAGGTGCAGTCGCATCACGTAGCATCGGGTGCATGATGGTTGGAGGGGGGTGCAAGAGGGGCTAAGGAGGCACCGAGCCGGCGTCGATTCTTCTCCTTTTTTCCCTTTTCCGGCCGGTGTGCTAGCTCGCGCTGCCTACCGACATTGAGATCGTCAAGAAAACCTCCATTGTGCCTGGTACTTCGCACCCGGACTGCTAATACGACCATGATAGACCGACGCCGCTTCCTACAACCGCGATCATGCCATCCGAACTCACTATATTACATTGTTTGCCTGATCTAGCTGGCCAAAGTGGTATTGTTGTGTCCGAAGTGTTTACCCTCTTTTATCACAGAACTTGCGTTAACAATAATTCAGTTTTCTTTTCTTTAGGCACGTTAAACCCTTCTGGGATTCTTTCACTTTACACGAATAACTACAAGTGAACACAATAACAATGTTAACACTAAATATGCAGATTACAATCTTTGAAAAAAAGATAAAAATACAAAGACAAACTTCAACATTTGGATTTGCTTTCGCAGTAATGTGTCTGCATTTCGAGGTGGTTGAAGGCCCGGACTAAGTAGGGCATTTATTAAGCTCGCGTCTTTGTGAATTCTACAATTCGCATTGCTGGATTATGCAATTGATCAAAACCAGAAAAAAATGAATTGAAAAAGTAAAGAAAAATCACCGAAATGAAAATTAGAGCGAATAATTTCAGTTGACTTATGGTCGAGAGCTCTATGCGCGCAACAAAGAACGGCCTTGCGATATGAAAATATTCTAATAGCTGCATCGTGTTATCGCGGTTTACGGTTGCACTGCAGTACACGCTCGCGTTGCAGAAACAATAGGACGATTTAACGCGTTATGAATCCCGCTGGATAATGAAATGATTCACTGCGCAAGGTGTAACGTGCTCGCGATGACTAACACCGACATCGAATAAACGTTATTTTTTTTTTGTTCTTCTAATCGTTGAATATCTGAGAACTCCTTCCCGTTGGTTGATCGATTTTTTTTCCCTCCCTGTCATTTTTATTAACCGTTTCAGCAATCACCCGTGATAGCTCCTTGGATCGCATTAAAATTTCCACACGCGGTTTAGTGTCTCCTTGAAGAACGAAACGGAAACACTTTATGGTCAATGGTAACGAAAGAAAACGAGCGTTGGAATGTTTCGCGCCGATACAGTTTCATATCTGAAACATTACGTTCTTCTGCAGAATCTGGTCTCATTAAACTCGAAGGACGGGGAGCTTTGCATTGTGTCTAGCGAAACTGGTTTCGACCGTCTTTTCGAGTAATGGCGGTTTCAAAGACCCGTATGAAAGCGAGACAATTTTATGTGCATATTAAACACCGCGTGACTAAGAATTTCCAGGGTAATAATAGCGTAGATGCGTTTGATTTTTAGAATGATGAAACACTACAAAGTTTACCGAAAGATCATTATTACTTGTTATATTGAAATTGAATTGAATATTTGCTACAATTCTTATACGATATTAATGAATAATGAATTGCACTAATACAACTCATTTAACCCTTTGTACTCGGAGCAATTTGTATTTTCTCTTCTTCATTTCTAGAATATTTCGTATTTATGAAATTGGTATAATAGTTCATACAATACCTAATCGTTTAGTAATTGAATAAATATTTTGATTGTCTCTCAGAGTCACCATTCGAGTGTTAAAAATTAAAAAGTGTAAGTAACAAGCACCGATCTATTAATATCAAGGTCTTCGCTTAAATTGAAAATTTCAAGAAACATAAGTAACGATACAATAAAATACATGATACGACGAAAATCGTCCCAAAGATCACGTTCAATCAATTCGACTTTTCAAATACACACTACCATTCAGAAATATTCGATCATATAAACAAGAAAACTCCGCTTCTTTACTGGAGATAAATCTTAAGCGTTTTTATACTGGTAATTACTTTGCGCAACTGATGAACAGATTAACGATTTTTATTCAGTTTCCTAGAAGTAACTGCAAAGGTTGGAATTATACTCAAGCTCGCTAAAGAGTTAACACACAGACACGTTACCTTTATCCAACACGTTCGCGATTATTTTCATGTTCTTGTGCGATCGATACCTGCCTCGCTTCTGTAAATTCTGTTCAATCGATCACCGGTCAAAATTTCCCAATGTACAATTCATCACAAGGAACATAATGCCTGTGTTTAAATTCTACGAAGTATAACATTTCTAGACGATAGTCTCGTATGGATATAGCCGGGTATCCGATTGTGGTAGGGTTAACAAGTAATTGGTCGGGTGGTGCGAAGTGACGAGCAAGGATTTGCCATAAGACCGAGGGTCCCGCTCGATGGAATGATCCCCGTTTAAATTGAAATTGTGACAACGAACGGCGTCACTTTTCATTCAACCCTACGGAATGGCTGACACAGGTCTGCTCTCGTAGGGCTGCACGACGGAAGTAGCGTCTGTCCGACGAGACGGATGCCCGAAAGAAAGTTCTCGAAGTCAATTCCGTAATGGTCGGCGTAGCATTGAATTCAATTGAATAATGGCTCCGTCGTCGTTGGGGGGAGGAGCGCGAAAGGCAGCCGCCCCGATCATTATCCATCATTCGGCCGATTATCGTGATATTCCCGCGGCATTCGCCTTTATCGCCTGTTATTCAACGAGTCGAGAGAGTGATACACGCGTGAAAGAAGCTTCGAGACGACGAACTCTGGTCCACCTCGGCTGAACATCTTCTCCTGGAGCCACTTTTGATCCTTTCGGCTGCGCAGACCTCCTCCATCCAGCATCCTTTTCATACTAACTCAATAATAGCCTCGATTACCGAGTATTCAATAGTACGACACATAAAATGAAAACTAAACAAGAGAGAAAAGGACAACATACTCGCGTGCAGACGATGTTATAGGAAACTCCCTATGATGGACAGGAAGGACTTCAGGAAAGTAGAACACCGAAACACTAAATCTACCACCATCGATCAAATCACCGGATCCAGATTGTTTGTTTCACCATTGTTGAAACTGTAAATGTTAAAGTTCAATGTCTATATATATTGATAACCAGCCGAATATATTACATATCACACACAAAAACTCAACGTCAGCTCGTCTTTAATATAATAGTTAATTTTACGTTAATGTCAATCGCGACGATACAACAATGTCTTAGCAGAATTTCACAACCGACAACTCACGTGGTTACGCTGCGAGGTCGCGCACAAGAAAGCGGAAGAGACAGGCGAACAACCAAAATATATATACATATAAGTACCATAAATGTACAATGTGTACATTCGTTCCATCTGTTGTGCTATCAGCGTACCTCTTCCTCGCTTACGTCATAATTTTCGTGTGTGGAAGGCGAGCTAATTAAATGAATACCTTAACAGTAAAGATGTTTTCGTGGTAAATAAATTCTATTTAGTAGAGCAGATATTGTAATATGAACCGCGCAAAGTTCAAACAAATTTAATCTTGTTATTTTTACGAGGAACGACTACTTGTAAAGCTCGGTAGATTTCAGCGAAATCTATCATCAAAGTTCAAATTGTGATTGTGCTTCGTGATGGAAAATCAAATTGAAATTATTTTCATTGAAGACTAGAGCTTCGGTAAATTTCTAGTAAATTATGAGCGTCGAAGTTCTAATCATTGTAATGGTATAATAAATCTTAGTGGGGAGGTTAACAGTGTATCGTCACGAATATGTTGATTCGTTCGACAATAAGGAGAGCTATCGTTTTATGCAGAGGAAGAGTATAATCGCACGATCTAACGCAGCCTCTAGTTTTCGAAGGATTAATAATAGAACAACACACGCACGCTAACATAATAAACGTTCTAATGCAGATTTAAGTGCACGAGACACAATGACAGAATACGAGAGAGGCAGAATATGGAATAATGACATTGTATTATACAATGAGCTGCGTATGCATTCCATTGGAACAGCAGCGGGAAACAAACAGCGCGTGCGTTCCGGGCAGCGTTAATAAATTCGATCTGGAAGAAATTAACGATATTCTGAGATCATTATTAGGGTATACGTACATACAGAGAGAGAGAGAGAGAGAGAAAGAGAGACAGAGAGAGAGAGATTGTTGCCTCTCTGTGTCACTTAATTAACAGGAAGTCGGTCATCTCTCACGGCAGCGAATAATATCTTGGACTATGGCGTTACAATTTCATTCGATTTGATTGACGTCTCAATCAACCTCGGTGACATTCAATTACGATAATCCTATCCAAGCAACAATATCTGGTTAACGGAACTTCTTGAGAAGTTCATTGCTGTTCGTTAACCCTCTCGATACTAGTCTCTTCTTTCACCAGAAAAAAAACCATTCGATTTTTCCAAGAGTTGTTCGTTAACATTCTTTTGCGACCCTCCGCAAATCAAATTGCACATAACTTACTGAATGTCTTTCATTAAATTCAACTGATCACTCTAAGAGAACTGGATCCAATGCAAAATTCACTGATCCAACAATAGCTTCCGGATAATTAATTTAACAATTACTGACAATTGCAAAGACGATCATGTTAGGAATTATTGAATAAGTCACTTGTGAATTAGTGTCAGAAAATGTGAAAATCAAAATCAATTGAATTTTGTAAATTGTACAACGTATACTCGCTGCTTTTCGTGTCCGGTACGTTTAAACGATTTTTCGTTGCAGTGTCTCAATGCTCGCTGGTCCGTCGCAATAATCGTCGATCGCGATCTTCGATCTCCCGGTAAAAATCCTGAAGGAAGGACAATCGGACGTCGTGGTATCGGTGCCTCCGGTATCTCTGGCTAGGATCGCTAAGGCAGATCTACCGTTAACGATCGCCGCGCTCCATTAAACACACGGCTCGGCTAATTACCGATTCCCCGTGCCCGCTCTGATTCTCGTATGGGCTGCGCGTTTGCGCGCGATCGCGACGCATATGCTATGCATCCCGGCTCCACCCGATCACTTCTTGGCCGATCCGCCAACAGTATCGATCCCTCGGATCTAAATATAACCGGTGCGACATCAGTGGCCTGGATCCGATCGAAAGCAAACACGGAAGATTCGTGCCGGGGTAATTGCACCGATCCATGGATCGCTGCCGATCTCGAGCGAGCCGATCCGTCGTGCCACAGCCTCCGATCGGTCGTGCCCAGACTGGAATCGATTCTCGGAACGTTCCTCGAACCTCCTCGATATTATCGGCTATATCGAGCTTCGGCGGAAACGCTTTTGCATTCATTAGCGTGAATTTTAAATCTATATATAGATTAATTGCGTTCACGTGTTTCATGGATTTATACAGGCGAAACAAGAACAATTGAGTTGGTGAGAAAGAGAGAATAATTCAAATATATTCGATCCGAATTTGATAAAAGTTATTGAACGGAGATATACATTTTTATATAATTTATAGTTGAGACAGTGGACTTAGAAATTTCTTATTAGCTGTACGAATTACGTCCTAATCCTTTTTTGGTAATTTATTGATTACTAGCTGACTCGATAGACGTTCTCCTGTACAAATTTCCTTTGTAATTGTCTCGAATTTTTTTTCCTGAAAACTTTTCCAGGACCATAACGACCAGAAACATAATCTTGAGTTACCTATGGTCATGAGTTCATACAAAAATCCCATAGAAAAAAGCATTTTCATTTGTTCCCGAATTTTTCATTTTTCCGGGAAATTTTTCCAATTTTTCTTTCCCTAAAAACCTTATTCGGACTATTACGAACATTTTTTGAAAACAATTAGCCAAATCGGTCCAACCGTCCTCACGCGATGTAGTGACCAACGAACAGCATTTCATTTTTATTATATAGATTTCACAAAATGAAGGATGAAAAATTACCATTTAAAGAATAATAAATTTAAAGAACAGAGCAGTGAAATATTTGGACAGTTCTCTTAAGCAAGCGAATGACCGAAAGGTGTCGGAGCCTCTATAAAAATCCTGGAGATGGATCCTCTCTTGATGCGATAGGAGGATAGCCATAATCGCGGGCGCGGAGTGCATTTGCCCGATGATACGCAAGTCTATTCGCCGGCGTAGCTCGCCCGTTCGTTCGGCCGATCGATCGTTAAAGGAGAATGTTTTCCAGTCGAACCGTCGCAGGAATTACGAGCAACAGGAGGAAACTGGGTGTGCCGACGCGTTTGCTTGATCGACAGGGACACGGGAGTAAAAATAAGCAAGCCGTGGGATTAACGGGTGTTCCCGCAGACGAGGAACCTGGCGCCAGCCACTAAATTAGCTGCTTGGACGACGTGCCGCGATGCTTCATTCCTGCCTCGTATTCCTGCTCCTCCTTTTCCTTCTTCCACTTCTTCTTCTTCTGTGGGGCTTTCCGCTCCTCCGATTTCAGACGGGACCGTGTACGATCGTTCCTGAAAGCATGCGATTAGAGGAAAGTTCAACGAAAATCTGGAGAAACAGCCTG
This sequence comes from Lasioglossum morio, assembly GCA_916610235.2. Classification (NCBI taxonomy): domain Eukaryota; kingdom Metazoa; phylum Arthropoda; class Insecta; order Hymenoptera; family Halictidae; genus Lasioglossum; species Lasioglossum morio. Next base: position 5,947,381 of record OU744323.1, read on the forward strand.
ACAGGCTGGGGCGGGACCCTGGTCGCACGCTCGGAATCCTGTTAGCCAGTAGCCTGGAAAGATAAGCCCTGGCCAATTCAAGGTTATTATGTTGCCTATTAGTAAATCTATCGCTCCCACCTGGATCGATACACTGTTTTTTCTTCCGGAGTTCTGGTTCTGTGTCATCTCATCTGTTTGGGATCGAGGCTTGAACCAGTCTTGGGTCATCAAACTTTGGGCTTAATCTCGCCAACGCGTGAACGTTTCGAGTGGGGTGTGGTAGATCTGAGCCTGTTTCAAGCCGAAACTAGTTTCGACTCGATACGAATTTGTTTTTAGTTTAACCGTAACTCGCTTTTTGGTATGTTCCTTTGGGGATTATATTATCTTGATCTGGATCCAGATTCTTTTCTATGTTCATTCCATTTCCAGTTGGCTAAACGTGACTCTTGTAACATTCCATGCAGACTATTCTTAAAGAACATCTAGATTGTCTTCTGAATAAAGGAAATTCAAGAAAACGATTAATTTCTTTACGAATATTCGAAGCTATTTTAACTTGAAAATGAAACATTTCTTCCGACTTAGAATAATACCATTGTATATGTTTTTTTTCTTTTGATAGATATGAAATTGATATAATACCTCATACGATACTTAAATGTTTAGTCATTGATTAGATACCAACATACATACTCAACCACTGTCACCACTCGAGTGCTAAGGATTAAATAACTAAATCGATACAAGAAGCAGCTGTTGGAGCATGATTATTACTGTTCGATGATGTAAGATGTGTTTGGAGTGCAATGGAATCTCGACGAGTGTTGAAAAGAACGCTCGCAGGTGCTCGATGGAGAGAGACCGACAAGCGCACGCGACGGAAATGACATAACCGAAGAAAGTAAAATCGGACAATTTGGTCAGTTGCTCGGTGTCCCGACGGTGTCCTGACCTGCGGCAACATTACGAAACCGGAAACCTTCTTCCTCCATGAAGCGTAGAAGTAGAAACTTCAATTTCTCGATTGACATATCGACAGTTACTTCTCTGAAATAAGATGCCGCCGAAAAACTTCTATTTGAAATATAAGGATAGAAATGCTTCTACTCTTAAACCATATCTAGTATTATCTGTAAAAACATATCGTCGTTAGATAACGTCCTGAAGAAATTGTTACTCAGCATTCTCATCGTACCGAAGTAATTGCAAGACAGAGCAGCATCTTTAGGCCCTTCCTGTGTTCAACATCGAAAATTTCTTTTAGCTTGCTGTTATAGCCTAATCCCTGTTACACGCGTAGCATAATTTATACACACACACATACACCTCACTGATAGGTACCTTAGCCTCCAGCTTAGCGAAGCAAAGGTCTACGACCGTTTATTCTATCTCTCGTGTACAACGTAGGAAATTTATACCTGCTCGAAAAACCCACTCGATGACACCACGCCTGATATCTGCAAAGCCATCGTCGATGGGCACCACGTCCGAAAGCAATTTTTGCTGGCCGTTTCTTGACGCACCGAGTGGGGCACCGATCGTCGATGGGGAAAAAGACAGCGATTAGCAGCGAAGGAGCGCGCCGGTCGCCGAGATAGTTATTCAATAATGGACAAGAATGATCCGTGAAAAGGTTGGTGAACCTGGCGAACGCACGGCAAAACCTCGAAGGCCGAGGTCTCGCAGCTCTGATCCACGGTTGCGCGTCCCTTAGCGACCGGTCGCCGGTTGCCCATCGCCTTCAGGCGCCACGGAGGGTGACTCTTTTTCTTTCTCTCCCTTCTGTTCCCCTCATCCCCCTCTCTTTTTCGCCAGCATCTCGCCCCCCGGTGTCCCTTCATCCCGCCCCTTCGGCTCCCATTCCATCTGGTTTCTGCAGTCCGGCGGCGGCCGTATACGGGGAGATTCGCTTAGCGTCGATACGGTTTGCTGAACGCCGAGCAAAAAGCTAAACCTGCTCCACACTCCGCGCGCATCCTCTTCTCTCCTTTTTTTTTCTCCGGCGTGTTGTTCGCCGTCGCGCTCGCTTTCCTCTCTGCTTTCCACCCTCTCCGCCATCCTCCTCCCGTTTCACCCAGGTTCCTCATACAGGACGATCCCATCCCCGCCATCTTGGGACACCGGAGTGCACAGACGTCGCTCTTGTTTTTCCACGACATTGGCAATTTGTTCGTCGATGCGCCTTTCTTTCGAACCCGCCGCGCTGATCGCGGATTTCGGATTGGACGCCGCCGCAACGTGGTTGCCATTTCTAGAGGTAAACGGCGGTCGTTCGTTACCATTTGTAAATGGAACTCTGGCTCGGTGGTCTGAATGTTCCGATGATAGAAACTCGGTTAGCTGTGACTTTTTATTTTATCTTGTCATTCCACAAAATTTTCCTCGTTACTGTTAACTATTAACTATTGTAACATGATATTTGGTCCCCTCAGGGTTTCAAATTCATTTACCAATCCCCCTCTTTTCTACTCTCACCATCGCCTTTTCAGCGGGACCTACTGTTCATGGTGGGTTCCGAACCACCTTTTGCCAACAACACGTGAAAAACACCCCGGGTGGGTCACTTTCCGGTTTTTTACCAGACGGTCACCCATCCTAGTGCCGTTCACGTTCCACATTGTTTAACTTCGGTGATCGAACGAGAACCGGTGCTTTCAACGGGACTACGGTTGTTGGCTTCATTACTGTTAACTAAATACAGATTTTATCAACTTTGTTTAACGTGTCTCTCTCTCTATCTCTCTTTCTCGATACAAACATATTGTTTACCCGATTAAAAGCTTGCGATTAGAAACTGACCACTGACAGCGTCAAGCGAAGAGCCATTGTTCGTTAATCTCGAGACACATAAATCGGGATTTATACGAAATCGCGAGGATAAAATGTAGCGTTACAGTGATTCAATGCGTCAACTGAAAAGTTCTTAGGACCACTGTTCAGGATTATCGAGCGAAAAAGGTTTTCTGCAGTCCTCCCGAGATGCATCTCGCCGCAGAACAGGTTCCTGACCATTCAACAAAGTTGCCCGTTCCTCGGCCGCTACTTTTTCGTTTTACTATGATATAAATGTTGCATCGCGATTAACGAGTTTTCGGACCCCATGGGCCCGTCCGCGACGAACTCTAAAACGAACGATAACTCCTAGCTGTCATGGCGGCCCATGATATATGCCAGCTAGGTCCCGGGTTGCTGTTCAGCCCTCGAAAAATATGACGCTGTACCGCTTGAGATCCGCTATGCTGATTAAAAGCCCAGCTCCCCGAGCCTGGCTCCGGGACTCTAGATCTTAGATCCTGATTTTCGATGGTTTTAATCGACGCAACCGGGGAACGGATCGCTCTGACAGAAAGCTCGATGGTTTCCCGTAACGTTGACCACTATGTAATTCGAGAATACCAGCTTCACCGCTTCTCGCTTATCCCAAATCAAATGAGAATTGATTCAGTCTATTAAAGGCTACCGGGGACCAAATAAAGGGCACCATTACCGAGATCATGCTACTCACACATTGTCATCATTTAATTTTAACCCTTACATTTAACTTTTAACACTAAAAATTGCTGTACTATTATTTAAATAATTGAATTTAAATAATATATATATTAAATAATATATATTAATTAAGTATTGTATGAGGTATTATATCAATTTCATATTTATCAAATTTAAAAAATCATAGAGAACGGAAATATTGTAGGTCAGAAGAAACGTTTAATTTTCGAGTTAAAATAGCTCCGAGTGCAAAGGATTAATCATGTTTGAAAACCTGTCGTTTCACGCACAATTATTCATCGAATTTTCCCATGATTTTGCACATCTTCGAAAGAAGATATTTTTTAATAATGGACCTGACAAAGTGATTATAGTAGAACGACACTTTGAGCGTGAACGTTCTTAAGACGGATTATTTACATCAGTCTCGATGGAACATCTACCAAGTGGGCCATTATCGTGCCACGTTCGAAGTCGTTATACCCCCATGTTCCCGCCATTAAACTCGCAGAGGGATGTCTTTACAGAGTACAAGGAAGGATCCACAGTTTATTGCCATTGTAATACTGTCCCTACGATCCTGGCTCGTTCCCGGCGATCCTGTTATCCTTTAATAGTAGCCTCGCCTACGAACCTGCCGTTCGAGACCTAACTTCTCGGATTCTCGCCTCGGTGATTCCGAACGAATCTTAACCCTTTACTTAAACATTTCTTCCGACCTAGAATAACTCCAACCTATATGAATTTTTTTCTTGAATAGGAAATTGATGGAATACTTCATACAGTTCTTAACACTTTACGGACCGGAAGCCTATTAATAGGATTTTCAATAATTCTGCTGTACCAAAAAAAAAGCATAGAAATTTTCTTTGACATTGCAATCTTGAATGAAACTATTAGACGACGTTAATGAGGGTGACTTAGTTAGTTCATACTAAATGCTAAATGAAAATTTACCCATGTATACGATACATTTTTCAAAAATATGCAATAATCACCGGTCGGTAATGTGTTAAAATATTTAATAATGTAAACAACATTCTGAATAATGGTACAACAATTTTTAGTGGTGCCTCTGAGTCGCCACCCGAGTGCTAAGAGTTCAAATTCCAAAGCTGTTTAACTGCAGCTTTTTCTTTGTTGACTTGAAATATAAGAATAAATATTGCTTTTACAGACCAACAGAGTTGGTTTGTAAAGACAATCTAATGGCTAGTGATAATTTATAATTTCCAAGAGTGTACTAGGAGATAGTTCTTCCAATTTTCGAGATTCCTCCGCGCCGGAACGTCCTCGTCCCGTGCAATGCTTTTCGCATCCGAATAGCAAAAAGTGTATGCGAGCCTAAACTCAGTTTCTGCGCGATCATCGTCGCGGGGTAGCGTCTCCAGGACGTAAGAAAACCTTCGCAAGGTAAACCGGCTCGGTCTTGCCTTAATCGCTGCGTCGGACACTCTGCGGGAGGCAAGTCCGCGGAAAAATTGCAGTCCGCGATTACCCGGTGCCCGAGAACAATGTGCTCTGCTCCGCTGCGATGGGCTGTTGCATCTTTTATCCTCTGCACCGTTTGCCCACTTTTACGACACCATTTATGGCGACGGGGAGAGTGAAACCCTCGCAGCGATCTTCGGGAACGTGATACACACAGAATAAAAGGCTACACTATATGATTCGTAAATTTTCTTCCCGCGAAAGTAGCCAACCTTTCGCTTGTCGACTGCCGTGCATGTTTCCATTGGTACTTCGACTGTATTTGGAAATTTTTAGACAAAGGAGAGATCGAGATCGAGATTGTTGCGAGCGACTTGGGCTAACATGGAAATTCAGTGTATTCTTGTATCACTACATCGTTTTGCTGGGAACTATTTATTTAATCGATCGGGAAGTTCGTTTTTCTCCTGGTTGAGCTAAGAATTATTTAGAAGATAGCTTCCAGAAGATAGCAATCAGGTAGTACTCTTGTTCACCTGCAGCACCATCTGGCCAGCGTAGTATCATCGGCTCTGAACAGTGTAAATCAACGTACAGCCTTGAGGTATTTAAACGGTCTGTTTATACTGAAGCTCTCGGGCCGAGAGGTGTACTGAAAAGTCGAAGGCGGAGCGTCTGCGAATTGTTTCTGTCGAACTGTAAGGTTCAAGCAAAATATTCCATTATTTAAAGCAAAACACGAACACAGATGCTAGAGATACAGTCTCAAATAACTTGGTAACTACAAGCCACTGCAAATAATGACGAAAATACAGTCCGTTCCATTTGAAGTTTCTTAAACTTTAGCTCGTTTTAGAAAATATGAATATAATGACCTATGTCAAGGTCAGTCAAAGTCATTAGGTAATATTCGAAATTTAGCTCGACTAAGATGTCCCCTCTGAAACAGGCTAAGTTTTATTTCACAAGACATAATTGTCGCTTACTTTACGAGTCCATGAAATTGTTTTCTAAAACGTGTCATTATTTCTAATTTGACCTACTAGTTTCCCGGGTGAATTTCTGGAAGATGCTAGAGATCTGCTCATTGTTGAAACGACACCTGAACTTCGAACTCCAAAGTAAAATGCGAGCGAAGCTCGATGGATCAGTCTTGTTCAACAAATAGCTTTCGTATGGAGGTCCACAGTTATTCCTCTATTGAATTCATTAATTATAGTCCAGGATCCACCGAGCATTTTTACAAGTTATTACTATCAAGCTAATATTCCGTGAGTAGCTTCATTTTGATGAGACGCCCAACTTTTTCTCTTGTGGTAGGTCGATTGTGGTAGCTAACAGGGGTAGCAGGGATAAAATATGTCGATTTGACGATTCTCCAAAATTTATTACTAACTGGGTTTCCCTGCTATCCCTGTTAGCTACCACAATCGAGAATTTTCGTATAGGAGATTGTTGGGCGTCTCATCGAAACGAAGCTATTCACAAAGATTCAACTTGATAGTAATTATTTTTACATCAGGGATCTGTACTACAACTTTTGAGCGTAGGACCGGGATAACGTACCACGCAATTTGTAGGACAGTGTGGCTGTTAAATTATATAAATATTAACTAAGCAACAGTAAAAAAAATCAGCTGGTTAGTAATCGTTTTTGATGACCTCGTTATCGATACATGTTGGAAGGAGGGGACTCGTTGATCAAACCATACATTTTATAGGACAAATATTTTTTCGAATAATTTCGATAATTATCTTGAGATTTAACAAATGAAACCCAGTTAGTAATAAATTTTGGAGAATCGTCAAATCGACATATTTCATCCTTGCTATCCCTGTTAGCAACCACAATCGAGAATTTTCGCATAGGAGATTGTTGGGCGTCTCATCGAAACGAAGCTATTCAGAAAGATTCAGCTTGATAGTAATTATTTTTACATCAGGGATCTGTACTACAACTTTTGAGCGTAGGACCGGGATAACGTACCACGCAATTTGTAGGACAGTGTGGCTGTTAAATTATATAAATATTAACTAAGCAACAGTAAAAAAAATCAGCTGGTTAGTAATCGTTTTTGATGACCTCGTTATCGATACATGTTGGAAGGAGGGGACTCGTTGATCAAACCATACATTTTGTAGGACAAATATTTTTTCGAATAATTTCGATAATTATCTTGAGATTTAACAAAAGAAACCCAGTTAGTAATAAATTTTGGAGAATCGTCAAATCGACATATTTTATCCCTGCTACCCCTGTTAGCTACCACAATCGAGGTACCACAAGAGAAATATTTGGGCGTCTTATCAAAATGAAGCTACTCACGGAATATTACCTAGCTTGATAGTAATAACTTGTAAAAATGGTCGGTGGATCCTGGACTATTACCTAAGATGAAGGCAAAGGGCGTTCGTGTGTGCTCTGTTTGCCAGTAGAACGACAGTGTCGCTGATAGGACACGATCGTCGTGAGGGTAGCCGCGGTTCCAGGATCAGGGGACCCGTCGCAGGACGTAAGAAAACCTTCGCAAGGCAAACCAGATCTGTCCTGCGTCCTCTCCCGTTCCCCTCGCCGTGTCTCTTTCCCGGGCAAAAATTGGCCGCGGTTACCAATCCCGGGATACCGGAGCGCATCAAAGATGCACCGCGGGCCGGTGCATCTCGGCACGATGTCGGGAACGCCATCTCGTTACGCTACTTCCTTTTTGGAAGCCGAGCGAACAGAAGCTAGCCTACCTGTATCCATCGAAGAGGGGCTCTGACACATTGGCGTAGCACCGGGTTTCTCCTCTCTATGTCCTTCTTTCCATTTATACGGTGGATCGAATTGAACTTTGCAAATTTTTAATTGTTGTATTATATAGATCCAAACTGGCGACGCCACCGCTTACGGAGTCAGTCTGATACGTTCTTTTGTTGGTGACAGAGAATTCTCTCGAATTTACATTAAAATATATGGAGAAGTATGGGGAGGTTTTTAAAAATGATTTTTTTCAGATGTCGCGGACAGTTAAAGTCACAGTCGCAATTTTGTCGAAAAATTGTTACGATAAAGTTTCTTATTATATCAACGAACCCTTGCGTACCTCTCTAGGCATTCCAATGCAGATTCGGTAGAAATTACTTTTTCAGAAAAATTACAAACAAGTTTGTTCAAGTAGCTTGAGATATGTTGTATACAGTAGTGCTTCAATTCGATTTGATATTGAAGCATTTGGTAATATTGTAAAGAAATTGTTTAACCCTTTACGCTCGAGTGGTAACTCGGAGAGACGCCACTAATGGATATCCTCTACCATAATTCAAAATATTTGTTGTATTACTAAATTTGTATTCGGTTAATTGCCAAACGTATTTACTGTTTTAATGAACTGGTGAAAGCATTGTACGAGGTACTATATCAGTTTTATATCGAAAAAATTAAGAAAATCATATGAAATGGAAGTATTTCAGGCCGGAAGGACAATTCGGTTTTCGAATTAGAATAGCTCCGAGTGAAAAGGGTTAATTGACTGATGTATTTTGGCCCGTTACCGTGGCCACGCCCCTGAAGTTGTCGGTGGATCGGTTCTTCAGGAACCCGGGGCCCGTGTTCCAAAAAACCGCGTGAACGATCCTCTTCGGGGCTCGCTGACAATGTTCTGGCGCCTATGGGCTTCCCCGGCGAAGGCATCCGAGCTGAACCAGTCGATCCTCATCCTCTCTTTTTACACCGGCCGGTCTCAGGAGGAAAAGACACCTCGCGTGCAGCGCGTGCACCTCCCCTTTCGAGATGCCTCCTGCACCCTCCGACAGGTCTATTTATAGATCTTGGGCATTACTCGAGGGGCCCTACGTGTGTCCGTGGGCCCCGTGCGTGCTGGTTCGCGCGATTGTAACGCCGGCCACGATGCACGCCTCGTTTCCCCGGCGAACAAGATGATACCTGGTCTACGGGATTCTCGGATCGCGTCGACTTTCCTCTGACCAGATCGACCAGTCGATCCACGCGATCGACTTAGATCCTGCTTAACCCTCCGTCGTAGATCCTACGAAAATTCGGTTACGTAGAATCACTGAGTTAGAAATATTTTTTTAGTGCAGCGATACCTTGTGAATCATATTTAGCAATAACGACCATGCGAATATTGCACTGGAGGATCAAGAACAAGGACTGATAACCGGCATGCTTTCCCAAAAAGACAGTGTTATAATCCCAGAGAACTTCCAATAGAAAGAGCTATCAATAAAGGTACTATAATTGAAGACGCAGATGGTTAACCTCGCCATAGTCTACCTCGCCACGATTATCTAAAATTCATTCGTCCTTCCGCTCGCGTAGAGGATGATTCCAATGATAGTCGCTAATGCAAATTATTATCAAAAAATATTCGATTTCCTTCATTAAATACCCGTAAAAAATTTCTCACAAAATTAGACTTGCTCTTACCCCCTAAGTAGAACAGCCCACGAAACACTTGCCGTTCGTGAGATGCCACGTGGCCTTAGCTAGATACGCACGCCTATGCTGTTGCACTTGCATTCGACTGATCCTCGTATCAAGAGGCAAACCTAAGCAGCTGCTCGGCCAATAAACCTTGCAAAAAAGCTCAATACAGTCCGTTTGTATTCACTGTTTACATCTTAACCTTCAACAAGGTGTCAGTCCATTATCTACCAGCATGGAAGCAACACGTGGTTATTAAAGTTAAATTTCAATTTTCCATATAACATGTAAGAAAAATTATTTCATTTTTCCAGTTTAAAAAATTTATTCTTTTTCTATCTTTGGTTTGCTTTTGCAATGTTACATTTTGTTTCAGACGCAAAAATCTCTTGAAAATGATCCTCATCAGGATCGAAACGTCGAGATTTCAAACTGCAAATTTGTTATAAAAATGGAATTCTTTAATTTATAATTGATCGAACCTGTGCGCCGAAATCATCATTCTATTTAAAATCGTTTTCGATCGCAAAATTTATTCAATATAGCTCAATACAGCGTCTGAACCACTTCTTACCATCTCCACCACAATTTTTACATCCCTTAGAAATCATCTTTCCGTTCTGCTCTCCATTCTTCAGCCAGTTCTCGCATAAGCCACAACGTTGTACAGTTCCTAGCCTAAATAGAAGTTATTGTTACCGCAACACTTCGTACTCACCCTGTACCAATTACCTAGCACGGTTTTAAGTAACCAAGCCAGGAGCGACAGACGCGAGAAAAGACAAATCAGCGGTCCTTTCGTACGCGTGCACAAAATCATTTTCATTGTGACCCTGATAGATCCTCCAGTCTCCGAGCATGAGGGACTGAAGAAATGGATCGGCCAAGTATCACGGAAACGATAGGAATAATTGCATAACTAGGCGACAGTCTCGCAGGATGTCCCGCACGGATATCAGTCCAGAAGAGCCGGTTGGTATTACTCTTCGTGGTGTGACCGTCATCTATTTATAGATTCGAAACATTAGCTAAGTCGCAGCCGTGTTCGTGAACAGGTACACGTTACGATTTCTTGAGATTGGTGCCGCGGTTGGCCAGTCCGCCATCGCGGATCCTCTCCTTTCCTCGTCCTCCGTACGCGTGTAATTACCAGCGGCGGCATGGCAGTTCCTGCGGGTACCTCTCTTCGGCTACAAAGTGGTCCCGAGCGCCGCCAGTCACTATTTATAGATCTTAGATCGTTATCCGCGAGTACGTGAGTCCTGGTATCGCATGCGAATGTTGGGCACCAACGAGCCCGAGGGGGATTATCGTGGCTATCCAACAGTTGATTGCTGCCCGAGCCGTGTCCCCTTCTCCTTGACTTATCGATTTTCATCGAAATTACTGTCCTCGACGGCCTCGAAGCCGCAGGATGCACTTGCCAAGCTGTGTCTCCTGCGAGGCCAAGCTGATTAGGGTCGTGCAAGAAGCTCCCTCGAAAGCTGCCCTTCCGAGGCTACCTCGCGCCTCCATACCGTAGCCCTTAGGGTACGCGCACAGTGGATCCGTTTTCGTCCGATTCGGCCGACGTCAGATGTTGTGTCTCTTTTCCGCACGCTTGAAAAAAGAGACAGATGCGTCGGACGTTGGCCGAATCGGACGAAAACGGATCCACTGTGCGCGTACCCTTAAGCGTGTAGACTCGTTTTCAGGAGTGCAAGAATACGGGATACGTAGACTCGTTTTCAGGAGTGCAAGAATACGGGATACGTAGACTCGTTTTCAGGAGTGCAAGAATACGGGATACGTCTTCTCATTTTTCGATAATATAAAGATGGAATTTTATCAGTAGTCACAAGCGCTAGATAAAAAGCCAATCTAGGTCACAGTCGCTCTCAACAGTCCCATTTTTACGTTTACGAGGCGTAATTTGCATTATTCGGAAGCATAAAGCTGCGACATGTTTCATAAAAATCCGTAGTACTATCGCCCGAGTAAAACTGCCAGTGAAAATGGAAGTTCTAGAGGAGGATCAGGAAAGACGGCAGGTCTATATACAGGGTAGTAAGAAGTGTTTTTGTGTTATGCTCTCTTGAGTTTTACGCGAAAGGTGCAAGTACCCCTCGCAGGCTCCAAGAATGTCAAGGATAAAGGGTATAAAATTAGAAAGACGTTTTCACAATTTGGTCTTGTTTAAAAATAGACGGTAGGTTCGAGAACGATGCCAGGATTGTTGCCAGGGTAGTAAAGAGTGATCTTTAGTTGTGTTCTTCATCGTTTTTGTGAAAACTGCAGCACCCCTCGCAGAGCTACGCCGAGGATCGGCAGGGAGGACCGTTTTATCGCGAGCACTGTCGATGGAGGATTTCATTGCGAATTTGCTCGCGCGAATTCCGCCCACAGCAGCGGGGCAGGTTTATAAATAGCGTACGGAGGAGTTTGCACGCGGATTGCAGCACGGGGCGCCTAGTATCCGATGCCGATTACTCCTGGCGCCAGCGCAGCAGGCTCCTCCTTGCTCCTTTAATGGCCGCCGGTTAATGGGAAGTTAATGTCCGCCGTGTGCTAACTACGTGACCGGTCTTTCTTCCTCTTTCCATGCTTTCCTCTTGCCTGCTCGGCCGTTTCCGTTCCTAATTTTTCTACCCGCGATGTTTGCTACCCTGCCTGTTGCTCTTTGTGTCTGCCTCCCTCGTCCGACGCGCTGCAGATCCTCGATCGTTTCTAAAAATTACCCCGTGATCCACGAAAAACAATCTGGTAACAATTTATCCGATCTAATCAGCTTAAACTTCTCCTTGAACCACGATATTTTAGCTATAGATATCGGATTGTAGATTGTAGAGATAATTTTTAAAAAATTTTGGATCAAACTGCTAGTAACAGAGTAATCTAAGCTGATCAAGCTTTGTGTCTAGCCCTGTATATTCAACATCGACTGAAAGCTATTGATTTAACGTGGGCACACCTCTAGGTCCGTATATTTTTAAAGATTGAGATGGAATGATGATCGTTTAACGTGTTAGATAAAAAGGGTTAAAATACAAGTATCTTGAGAATGATTATTTGTGATGTTACTAAAAAGCTACGACACTACAACTGAACAATTAATTTCTAGGCTGCTTTTCTTCAAGGCAATCTTCAAGTCTGATACATCACAGCAAAAGCATTTTCACAAAGAATTGAAATAAACACTTAATATATCCTACCTTTGATAAAAATCAAGTTTAATTTTAAATTTGATTCACTCGTTCTTAAAGTGTTCATAGGACAGCACAGTGTTTTACAGTAAATATTAATGGTGTGATATTGAATTATGTAAACGTTACTGGATTTTTATCGATCGATAAACGAGATTGTATGTCATCGATGACAGCAGTGCTCCTTTCGAAAATAGTACCTACGGAATTAAGTCGTGGAATACCATGTGGAATTAAGGTTTTTAGTATCAATTGCAAGATGCAATTGTGCGTGTTCTTGACATCATTTGACCAAACCGGTTTTACAATATTCATTTGCGAAGGAATTCTATCGCAGATTGAAATATCTTGATATTTTTTCGCAATTACTTTGCTCGTCGAATAAGCGGAGTCGCATTCTTAATTACACTTTTCATACGCGGGGAATTAGGAATGATTGCGAATGGAACGGTACGCATTGTGGTCCTTATGATTCATTGCAATCGCGTTGGAAACTTTCGAAAAGCTCGATCCTTTTTATAAAGAAATCTCGAACATTTTTATCGCGTTCACGTTGTAACAAGTTTATATTCTTCAATTAATTCTGCAGGAAGCGAAGGTAAAGATTCTCAGAGTGTATAAAAAATTACTCGTACAATGATCATGACAGGATTATTGAAATCTTCAATTTTTACAAACATTAAACAAGAAATTCAACAAGAAAAGTTACTAATTTTATTAACCTCTTCAGGGACAAACTTTTTCGAAACAAATTACGAAACGAACTTGAGAATCTATTTTTCATATAGGATAAAGGTACCAGTTACCGGATATTTAGTGACGACTAGGAAGTTTTTTATTAACTAGATGGCATTCTATAATTTTTTTTTTGCATTATTTGTGATAAACGATTGACGATCAACCTTGTTTCTGTATTGTCAAATTTTCCTGGACGATTTACTAAAAAACAAAAGAAATATGAACGAAGTTTTAATTCGAAGTTTTGGTCCCATTTACCGGACACAAGAAATTTGTGATATAAGATTAATTAATTTTTTGATGCCATAGCAGAATAAAATCATTATTTTATTATCCTCCGATGTGTCACGATTTCTTAGCATTTTCTATAATCGGAAAGTTTTATTGTCCGTAAAAATCTGTAGTCCAGTTACGACAAACTTCGTCTATTTTTATCGTTTATTGTGTATTTAATAAATCTTTTGATATTGCTTAACTTTTATGGGTATTGGTGTGGCAGTCGTGTGTTAATATCCTTGAAGAAGATAGGCACAGCACTTTTATAAAATTGATTTGATATCCGAAACGAGATACGTATAGGTTGTATCGTGCAGTATCTTTCTGAAATACAGTCCTAAAAATAACTCTTAATGTTCCTCTCGTGCGCGGGACATCCATCAGTAGTTAGTTGATGGCTAATGGTAATGGAAATAAATGAGGCAAACAGCGCGCGTGAAAATACGAGACCGCTGCGATTGCAGACATAAGACACGCGCTCAGTCTATCTTCGGGTTTCCTCTTCGTTCCGTGACATCCGCTCGTCGCGGATTCGATGCATCGTTACGCATCGCAAAATGGTCAATGCCGCAAATCGACGTTTATCGATTCAAATTTAATTACGCCCATCATCCTCAACGCGCCTTCTCCGGCGCTGGTCGATTAAAAATTTCTACTCCTCTTTCGTCCATCTTCCATGGAAATGGAAGAAATGGAACAACACACACACACATACACAGAAAATGTAAAACGTAATTTTTATATAAAATATTCTGCAATGGGACGGTTCTGTTTTAAATATTTTCTACGTAAAATAAATTTTTCGATTTTCAGACATAACACGTATTTTGAACACAGACGTAGTTCTTAGCACGTTTTATTACCTGTTGAATCCATAATTTGGTTTACCGTTCACAAAGAAGGAATGGAATTAAAAGCACCGAACGCGTATCTCCGTTACAACTTGATAAATAATTCTCGGGAGCAAATAGGTTCGCTGCTCGCGACCATAAAATAGGAAATAACAGCGTCCAATCTATAATTTCACTCAGTTACACGATAATGTAAAGCACGTTAATTGCAGGAAACACGAAAGAAAGAAACGCCCCCGTAGAGGAAAGTGTTTCGCGATCCTGTTCACCCTCTGCGATTTTCAGTCGTTCCGAGCCGCGAAAATTCTCACGGGAAATTGACGGTGGCCTGTGAAAATGCTCTCCACCGTGTTCGCCATAATTTGCTCATTGCGAAACCAGCCGAGTGGAAAACAGACGCGGTGCTCTCCGTAAAGGACACGCCGGTGATCCTTCATGAGTGTTTCACGCGAAACAGAGCCCGACCAGATCTCGTTTCCCCAGGAAACGCTGTCGGCGAGGAGCCACGATTATGGCAGCGGCGCCGGACGATCCCGACCGGCAGGAAACCGCGTCTTAGTTTTGCTCTCGGAGTCCAGAAATCACGCGTTTCCTCTTTGCCATTCTCACCATTGTTCGCGAAGCACGAGACCTTTCCTGACCGCAATTATTTTCGTTGTTAAACGCCGATCGATTCGACATTCTTTCCGCTTTTTGTAGAATTTTTCATCTGGACTACAGTTCACATTTATGTATTTAATCGTTTCCACTCGGAATTATTTTAACTCGAAAATCAGACATTTCTTCCGGCCTAGATTTTTTTTTTTTATTATAGAAAATCTCATATGAGATTTATTACAACATAGTTACAAAACAGAAATACACAACATATAATACAGAGTATGAAGATTAGAAAACAGAATAGGTTTCTTGTAGAAATACAGATATTATAATATTAACATATGATTAAAATTCCGGCCTAGCTTAATTTCATTTTATAGGATTTTCTTTGATTTTATGGATATGAAATAGATAAAATAGATGTGATGCTCGTGAAAGTTTAACTCAGCAAAAGTTATATAAAGTTCGATAAGTATATTCGCATGGTTAATATCAGCCCTCTCCTGAAAATCCGATCCTGGAGTAAGGCTATCCAAAACCCACATTCGAAAATATTGTTAAAACCCGTCCGGGGCACAACATACCTCATACTAATAATGTAAATAGTCACACTGTGTGTTAAGTTGCTTTCATATTATTTACAATTTCGCTATTGCTCAGAATATTCTAAAATATGTGTTTAAGTATACTCGTCATATACATATACATTAAGCAACGAAGTTCAACAGAAGCAGTGCGGTCGGTTAGCGATGCGTACACACCACGCATTGAAGTCTCCGAAGTGAGACGCGCGTCATTATTACTACGAGAAGTTTGACGTAGATGTAATAATTGTTCTCTTATACAATATTACTATAGAATCACGCAGTGCAGTTTGACAAAAAATATTATATTTAGAAAATTATTATAGTAGTGTTTCGGTCTTGAATAACTCCACAGTTTATTTTACTCGAAGCTGATACTCTTTATTACTCGTTCATTCTGAATATTATGTATACTTATTGAAAAAATAATTACTAGACTCTGGATCTTTGTGCGAAATATTTGAATTTGCACAAATGCTATCTTGGCTCAAAATAGATTCAGATCTCGCTATCGTATGCGCTCAAGTAATTCGTTCGACGATCATATATTCATTACCTCGATCGAATATTTTCTGGCAGGGGTAGTGCAAGTCGCACTGATAATTCAGGGAAGAGAAAGAAGCACGGTGCTAACGAATGAAGATGAATTTAGCCGAAGCTTCGGTTTGCACAGCAATTAGGCTAGCCGACAGGAATCCTCGGATGGACAAACGTTCGTCTCCTGGGCGTTGCGTGAATATTTCTTTTCTGTTGATTCGCGTTTTCGTAGACGAAGCGAAAGGGAGGTGGAAAAATGTCGTTTCGAGAAGCGGCGTGCCGCGGGTTCAACGTCCGTGAATTTTTCACGTCTCGAGCCGCGTCCGAAGACGGCGAAGACCGAAGTGGCCATGAAGATAGACTTCGCGGAAGCGACCGTCGTCCGTCGCCGTGAATTTTCTTTATTTGCCGTGAAGTAGTCACTGGATTTTCCACCTCGGAACGAACGCGTCGGACAGCTTTCAAGGTTCTTTCGTTTCTTTCTACCCCGGACACTTCAAATGCTTTTACGGACGAACAACCCGACTTCGAACGCTCTTCAGGATCCCTGGAGAATCAGTCGATTCCTAAAGATCCAATTGAAGTCAAGCTTGAACTCTCCATACGCGAAGTCTGCTGTTTCAATGAACCTGTCGGCTGAAGAATCGCAAACGCGGAAGAATTCCAGAAATATTCAAAAATTCATAGAACATACACTTATTAGGTCGTTTGGAAAATAATTTGGTTCTTCGATTGACATTGCTTCCAATTGTCCGTTAAGTCGTAAAAAGTCATATAACCCAATTTCTTCAGAAATTCTACGAGAATGGGGCCTTCATGTTGCCTGAAAAATCGCAAAAGATCATAAAACTTATTCTAGATGCTAGTAAAATTGGTTTTCATTTTTCCTTGAGAAAAGCGATATGACTTTTCCGAACGATCGAACAAAATCATCTAATAGTAAATCGTTTGGAACATCTTTGTGGTTATTTGAACTTTTCATTCGTGTGCAC
This sequence comes from Lasioglossum morio, assembly GCA_916610235.2. Classification (NCBI taxonomy): domain Eukaryota; kingdom Metazoa; phylum Arthropoda; class Insecta; order Hymenoptera; family Halictidae; genus Lasioglossum; species Lasioglossum morio. The sequence goes on from OU744323.1 coordinate 5,964,475, forward strand.
AAATTGTCTTTAACTGGCCTGGGTTGTAATTTACGGTGTCGCAAGAACAGGTAATGATGAACATTGTTGTTAAATATCTCGTTTCGAGAAGGAAGTGTTCCTGGTCCATCGAAATCCTCCGAGCCAACCCCCAGACTATAGTACCCGAGCTGTAATCCAATCCTATCTACCGATCGAGGAGTACTGTTACCAAAAAAGTGTAAGATCATCATCCCATAGATCACAGCCGGCGATCGGACAGGGCGATCCTCGTGGAACCATTCCGTCATCTCTCGGATCGTTCGATCGTTTATGCAGAACAGAGCCACTAAAAAGCTGGAAGATCGTCTATCTACGATCTCGTAATGATCGCACTATACCGTTATCCTCGGTCAAGGTTCCCGGCGAGATCGAATTGGAAATACGTCTGGTTTGCTGCGGCGAATGATCTTCTGCTATACAGGGTGTACCGTAAAAGTTGCGAAATTCTTCCGATGGTTGCGTAAATTTTGCAAGGGTCAGAGTGCAGTATCAATAAACTTTATCCCGTTGCAATAAATTAGGGTTTGCCTTTCTAAACGAAGAGATTTACTTCGTTTGTGGTGGTTGCTCGTTTCAAGGTTAACGAAGGTCGCATAAATAAACGAAGATTCGAAGGACAAACTTATTTTTAGCGAATGCGTTTGTAAGTGGGACTGACATTTTTAATTACGTTACAAGTAACGTAAATGGCCACGAAAACATGTTAGCGAATAAGTGAAGGGTTCTCGGAAGTCGAAGATTGTGCTGACCTTGGAAGGAGTTAGTGTTACCGGTCGTCAAACTTGTCTTTGAAACGACTATCTCAAACACGTAAACAAAATTTAACATTTATCTCTGGATTGTTAGGAGATCGAAATTGATTTGCAAAAGGTTGAGTTTTAATTGGAAAAGGGTGAATTTGGAGAGCAAAACCTGTAACAAAGTTTTTAACCCTTCACTGATTTTTTTAATTGGGATGACAAAGATATAAAGAAGGTCAGTTTTTGTGTTTTATTTAAGGGAAAAATATTTAAAAAATTTTAACAATTTTTTCAGAAAAATAAACAATTTAAAATAGTAAGAAATTTTTTTTTTACATTATTAGTTTGCTATATACCAGATTTGTTAACTGTATCAGATATGATACACACCGAAGGGTTAAGAAAGTTTAATCAAACGGAAATATTCTGTCAGATAATACACCCTGTATACATTTCGTTCTCTTCCCCCTCCTTTGGATCAGTGCCAATAAACAATGATTTAGGAACTCTCCGCGACGTGATTATCGATGGGATTCTCAAGGATGCTAATTGCAGACTCCGCTTCTGAGAATCGGAGATCGAGAATCACGATACAAATTCACTGGCATCTACATATCCATATGTAGATGTTACGCGCTAATTACTGGGATCAAGGAACTTTTTGATTAATCTCCTCTGCCCTCGATATTTCATGGTTTGTGTACCTCGGTACGAGAACCATTTAAATTTCAAAGAAAATTTACACGCCGTTCATCCTTATCACACGTTTACTGCGTCGTACCTTTGACATGTACGAAGTTGTAAAATGTACAACTTGTTAGACAAATAGACATGCTTGTTAGACAAATTTTCAAGGCATATCCACTAACTCAAAGAACAGCCTACAATCGTTAAAAAATATGTTCAAACTCCAAGGAAAACCTGCAACTGTACTAATATACACACTCGAAGAGAAACGTAGACTTATTTACAAGTCACCACGTCGGTCATAAACGACACAATTTCGTTTTCAAAAAAAAAGCAAATGGTGATGGGAATGCATACGTTGATTTCGCATATTTGACAACGAAAAAATGCTTGAAAGGTTAAAAAGTACTACTCATTTGGAAAAAAGTACTACAGTAAAACGTGTACCCACAGTAATAGTTACATTGGCCCTTTGATTTCTATAAATTCCAATACAAGAAGGGCAGAATCAAGTTGCACGTTGGTTGTGGTACAGTGATAAACAAATATGAATGGCAGGGCAACCGAAATCCTTAATTGCAAGGTGCAACGTCCGCGGAAAAAAAGGCGACGTCAGATCACATGGAATCTGTCGGATAGAAGAAGGCATCGACTAGGCGAGGACAAAGAAATCCGCGTGTACGATCGCTTGCGAGGTCGCGGCACACGCTCGAGGGATACGAACGAGCGAATAGGTTGAGGGTCGCGAGTGGCCGTTGACCCCCAACAGCAGGTATATATACCTGCGCGCACCTAAGCCACCTGAGCCGCGAGAGCCGTGGCTCTACGACCACCTAGAACAGACTAGAATCCACATTGGTAATAGCTTCTCTAGTCCGCCGACCTTCCCACTCGTAAAAACAAATATTTATGGACAGAACACACCGGGGAGACGCTCCGTTGCGAATCGCGCATCAACGGGCCCCCTCTTCGACATCTGCTATCTCTCTCTCTTTCTCTCTTTCGAAAGCGAGAGAGAGAGAGAGAGTGAAGCTCGGCGCTTATGGCCAAGGATTGTTAATTGGTCGCTGAACCGAGCCGCTCATTTTCGCACGGACAAACCGCACAACCCCATCCGTTGGAAAAGATCCTGACCCCTGCAATTTTTCTAATGTTTCACACCCGAGCCCCTACATCCCGGTCTATTAACCCTTTTTACTCGGGGTTATTTGAACTCGAAAATGAAACATTTCTCCCGACCAAGAATATTTCCATTTCCTATGATTTTAGAAATTTTATGGCTCTGAGATTGGTACAATACGTTAGACAATGTTTAATAATGTAAAGAATATTTTGAACAATGATACAGCAATTTTTAGTGGCGCCTCAGAGTCACCATTCGAATGGTAATGGCCCATGATTTTATATTGAAGCTACCTTTACAGCTACCTAACGATTCTTGTGGTTTACAGGGCTGTTTAGGGAATGTTTACTGAATTATTCAAAAATTATTGCAAATTATTCGAAATCGGACATTTATACCTAATGAGTAGTAAACGGATTTTTATGCAAAACAAAAATCTTTTACCTAAATTGCAACTAACTAATATGTTTAACGTGTTGAAAATACTATAATAGTGTTTGAAAATTCTTCTAACGTTTGAAATGGCATCTGCTCAATTTGTGTGTACTAGTAAGATGTTAGAGGGAATGTCTTCCACAGAAATAATTTATAAAAATAATACGACGAAATATAACGATCTGACATTAGTCTCGGTTTCATTTTTACGAACGGGATATACCAGTAATAATAAAATCATTAACGAGAGTTTCATAATAAGAAACCATTCGTGTCCCATGAAGCGTAAATAATCCATTTGTCGTATTCTTCTAAAGTCATTTACGAGTCGATCAGTGTTTTTTTTTCTTTCTATTTTCTCATTACTAATCAATTATCGCTACCAACGGACGCCATCTTGAGCGGCTCAATGTCAAGAGAGGCTCGGACGTCTCGGCGTCGCCAACATTCCACCAGACATTTCCCTCGTTGCACTCGATAAGAGAAATTTCCGAGAAACGCAACGGAATTACCAATTATCAACAGCGTTGATTTACCGATGATTGTCATTTAGTCGACGCCGACACCGAGGCGTTCAGACAGTTTAATTGACGCCATAAAATTACCTCGGGTCTTCCAGAGAATCGGCCTGGGAACCTTGAGTGTCGGACCTCATTCTCGTCGAAACGATTTTTCTCGTCGGTGGATCATCGACGCACGTTCCCATCGCGATCGAATGGCGACGATGATCGATCATCGGAATCGGCGATTTCTCATTGGTTACGTAGTTCACCATTTGTTGCAGTACCCGGCTGGCGCGACCTGCGAACTTTTGCCAGACGACAGAGGAACCGATTATGCACCAGCTGGAACGCTTCCGCCGAATGCGGAAAAGATCTCGGCACCGGCCAACGATCTACTAAGAAGATTGCTGCAGCCTGATCCCAGACTCAGGCTGAGATCTCTTTTCACTCTGCAGAGGATCGCGTTCTTCATGGGCTACGATCTGCAGAGCTTCATGAAGAAGAAGGTCAGTGATCTGGCCAAAAGTAGATTAAAAAGTTTTGTCTAAAGTATAAAATTTTTTCTTTCTCAGACAGTTGTACAATACCTTATTTTTTGTTCCATTCATTCGTAAAACGTTATGCTGGTGTGAAGGTGAAGAGTTTTCGTAATACTGTTCCTCTCAACTAGCCTCTGGATTTTATCCAACTTTTTGGATCTAAATACTCCACTGTGGCGGTCGACAGTTTCTCTCTATGCTGTTGCATGATGATTAGCAGACTGATTTGATGCATTAATCAGAAAACTGAATAGGTGAAATACAAAACTGTGAACACTTTCGAAGAGTTTAAGGATGTTGTTTATAAATTATCGAAAGCAGTAATACGATTTCACTGAACTCGTGTTCCCCACAATTGACTTGGAAAGTTTTTATTTTGCATAAAGATCTACGATCTAACGATTAGACAGCACATCTTTATGGAAAATAAAAATTTTCTATCTGATTTGCAACCAACTGGGGTGAAATAGAAATTGATTTTCTTTCTTGATATGCTCAATAGGTCGAAAATAATATAACTGTGCTTTTAAATTCTTCGAATGTTTTCACTGTGACGAATTACATTTACTCATTTTTGTTACAAATGCATCAAATCCGCTGTCTACTAATTAGACTACTGATTTCCGGGAGGGAAAGAAAGTTTGCGTTTACTGCCTGGTTACATTTACTTTTGATACTGAATTATTTCAAAGAAATGAATGGTATTTAACGAATCATATCTGGATTACAGGAGTCGCCGTTCCGACTGCTAGGACGAAGGATCCAGACGGATCAAGAAAGGATGATCAAGGAATTCTCGAGCTTCGACACATCCCTCGAAGACGACATCTCTCGCGCCGACGATCGATGATCTCACACAAAGCTAAGTCTTTCAATTTTCCTGTTCCTGCTGCAATGTATCAATCGATGTAATTACCAATCAATGGACTGAAAGCAAGCAGCAATTCGCTCGGGAACTTCGTTCCCAAACTACGTCAATGCCATCCATTAGTTTTGTACAAGAGTCTCTTATATTTTGCATAAGTGTAAGAAAACTAATTTCTATGAGTCTTTGGATTTTTCGTCTCGCCGCCCGAACATTCTTTCAACAGAATAATGTTGCGATTCCAGCGGCTTTCGATGTGCAAGGAGAATATCGTGAAGCTTTTGTGCGTTAGCAAAAGCGAGTCTATGTATTCTGTTACGAACAATATATTGTGAGCAATCTGAATTGTTGTCGTTTTGAAGATCCAGTCCTCTCCTTCGTCAACTTCTCCACTGTTCTATCTGAACATCCATTTGTATTGTTCGCCTGTGACGTAATTGCAGCAAGCAAATTTTATAGGTTCTTTATAAGGAGTTTTTTCAGTGTCTGTAAAAATATGTGGGTGAGATGTTGACGTACAGGGTGCTTCATCTTAAGCATGTTATGTACTAATCAATTTGCATTCCATATTTCTCTAACAATCAAGATACTATAATATTCGAAACATAATTATGAACAGTAAATTATTTAAATATTGTCGAGCCAGAATGGAGTTCTATATATCGCTATGTCAATAATTGAAACACCCTGTAGTCGAGGAATAATGACAGAAAACGCTCACACGCTTTCGGGGCGGTGGTTTCTCAGTTTACAAAAGTTTTAATTTCTTTAAGAATAGTTAACAGTATTTTTGTTACAGTATTTCATCGATAATACAATAAATTGCGATAAATCGTAGTGCGTACAAACTAACAACAAAAAAAGAAAAATAGGAGAAAAGAAAACAGAACGGATCTGGATCGAATAAAACGCAGCCGTGTTTTTTTCTGGTTTTTTGTCCGGTTTTTCGCCTCTGTATCATTTTTTTGTCTTTCTTTCGTTCGTGCATTCTCTCATGCTCCCCTCGCCTCGATAGATCAACGCGGACGTACACACGACGCAACGCGGTGTTTCCCCGGGTCTGTTTTTCCGCCGTGTCGGTCCGTTATGCCTCGTCTTTCGTTTCGTTAATTTTTCGCGCGTCTCGATTTCTCCTTTCTCCTTTCTCGCTATTTTCATCACCATCAATCGCGGATCAGTGTTAGCTGCTAGCGCGATCAATCGAAGTGTGTGTGTGTGTGTGTGTTTCTTCTTCATCTTCTTCGTTTTTTTTTTCTCATGGTATAATAATAATTATATATATACATTATTATTCTTACACTTAAAGAGGGTCTCCCGATCTCTCGATAATATAATACAACGCATTCCTCCGAGTTCACGTAAACCGAGCGACGCGTCTCCGATCGATCGCTGCTCGATCACCTCTGGATCCCCCCTCCCCCCATCCTGAACCCATCGATTTCATTAACCAATGACTTCTGTTCAATCTAATAAAACATTTCAACGTTAAAATTCGCGCGAATATTTCCCAAGAACAACACAATAAATAAGTATCGGCCGAGCATATGGTCTCGATCACCGTCGCACATTATTCCCGGCAAATATGGCCGCGAATCCGTCAACAATTTATCTACCGGAAGCGCGTCAATGAGTATACGATATTCGAAAGCAGCTTAATAATTTTAGTTTAAATAATAATGCCAAATGAAGTAACTTGATCGTGTTTGCCGCAGATATTTGTTCCTCGTGATTATAATCGGTCACATCCTTAGTTCTTACAATTGTAGATTGCGTATTTCTATGGAAAATAAAAATTTTCTATATCGATCATAAGTATACAGCGGATGTTACGTATTTATGTAAAAATATATATTGAAAATATTCGAAGAATTTAATAATACTGTTATTTTATTTTCAACTCAACAAACCTATTAAAAAAGAAGAATAAATTTCTATTTCACTCGAGATTGTTGTAATTTAGTTAGAAAATTTTTATTCTGCATAAAGATCCGCTGTCTAGTCCTTTAACAATTTCAGCGGATTGGAAATAATTTTAAACAACAGCTGGTAGATAAACTGTCGACAGTAGAGAACGAGCACAAGAATGCTCGCGTATCGAACAATTAAAAATCCATGTAAATGATGCACTTGATAAAAAGGTTCCCCAAAGAAGATACACAGAATGACAAGTACGGAATTCAAATTCTGAGAAAAATTGAAGGACATACGTCAGCGATCGTTCGCGAATCGCGTCGTCGTCCCCTAAATTCGCCATCCGTGATCTCGGCGATCTCGACGGCCGACGATGCACTCGCCGTCGATCGGCGACCGAGCCGGGTGTGCTTCGATTTCGTTTACAAAACAGAACGAAATTTCGTTATTACGTCTAATCTTCACTGTCTCCGCTCCGCGAACCGCGGAGCTGTTTTGGTAAAAATCGGTCGGGCTGGCCGCAGCCATCGGTCTCGCGAATTTCCTCTCTTCTCTCACACGTTCTCTTCCCACTTTGCTGACAACGAACGCTTCGAATCGACACCCTCGAAAAAAGAAACGCACGTCAAGTTAGTAAAGCCGCAAAACCGACAGCTGAAAAGCTCGACCAGCTGCTTCTGTTTAGCGACAAACAGATCACTAAACTCGCGAGCTCGTCGCGTTTTCTTTTATCTTTTGACACTCTCTCTCGCTTTCTCTCTCATTCGTTCATTCTCTCGTTCACTCTCGCTCTCGTTCTCTCAGCACTTGGCGCTCCCTTAAATTACATTGTTATCTTATTGTTTGTTACTGTCGTTATTGTTTATAATAGCGCTATCGTAAGATTATTATGATACAAGTAGAATCGTCCGTTTGCACGGCCAGCGACAATTTCTTTTTACAGCCTGACTTGTTGCTTCGTGGATATCTGCCGTTCGATTAGGCGCGTTCCGTGAAAATGTTCGCTCGATCTCGTTTGCGTTTTGTTGTAAAGTGTTAGTCGCTTTTTCAACGTAATTCGTAATTCTATAAACCTTCGAATTGTTCGCATTTCGCGAATAGATAAATAAAAAATGATCCAAAGAATATATAATAGACTAAATTGTAGGAGGAAGTAAATTTTTGAAAGTGATTCCACGCCGGTTACCTTTTCAATTTATTTTGATTTTAGTCGTCAGTCAATTTCCCTCGGGACGATACAAAAGTCGGCGAGAAACAGTGGAGAACATTCTAACATCGCGAATCATCATCGTTGCGCTCTCGTCACCCTTTGAAATCACCAAAGCTCACGCTAACTCTCCATAATTTCATATCATATTCGCCGGTATACTAATCTCGCTATCCATCGAAATCTGCGCGCAAGACAACCCATCACGTACTCCCTTGGAAACCCTCGAATTTCCATGTTTACCCTACAAAATTAGCAGAGACACAATTATTTCCAAAGCCAGATACATTTTCGTCGTGTCTTCAGCGTCGTCGGATTGACAATATCGATAATTATTCTTTTAATTAATTTACTATATACAGATCGTACGTGTTTCGTAGTCAGACGAATAAAAATATCGACAAACCACAATAGTAACTTGCCCGAAGCGATGCAACGTGCGCTGTTCCTCCGAAAGCAATCTTCTCAAAGAAATTTATGGGACGAAGGAAAACAGATCGAATAATAACCGAAGAAAGGTAAAAATGATTTTCCTCTACTTAATTTTCTTGCGTTTCGTAAAATATTGTAATCACGAGGTCTGACACCGAAACAAGTACTGGCAGCTAGAATAAATTCCGCGATCGGACTTGCGCCTCCCACGAACATTTTCAGCCTTGTTGAAGTACGACAGAGGATAGTCGCGACACCCGCGCCCTAATTAAATAATTAATAGCTGCATAGATAGCATCTGCTAGCCACACAAAGCTTCCGACTTTTGGTGATTTCTTTAGCGCAGCGATCACGCGCGCTTCCTTCGGGACATTACTTATCAAATATAGTTTGTCTCTGCGAAACCGAATCCCAAACATACCTAATTGCAGCAGCATCAGGTTCAAATAATTGTTTGAACATCCACGGAACGCGAGTATCGAGCCAGCAGAACGCGAAACGGTTCGAGAACGAATCGGAACTGCCCGAGGTAAGATCGTTCGGAATCGGTAAGAAATTTGATTAGATCCTTGCCCTATCTGTCACAGTTTTCCCTAGAATACATTTCTGATTCGCTCGAAGTGCTGGTACCCTCGAAATCTCGGCGTGCGATCGCATCGCTGTTCATTTCATCGCGCCCACGCACAATCCGACAATTGCCAAGTAAATCCCGGTCAATTGTTCTCTGGTTTCACGTGTCAACTTCCCCCTTCGTCTTCGTTCTCATCGATTTGTACACAAAATACCAACTATCTGTGCTGGAAAACGCACATACTGTTTGTACGCCTCAATGCAATATTTATATATAATATATATATAATATGTATACTGCTATATATATTATATATAACATATCTATTCTGTATATATGTATAATATTTATATATGTATACGATGTGTCGTTTCTTTTTCCTTCCTCCGCTCTCTCTCTCTCTCTCTCTCTCTCTCTCTCTCTCTCTCTCTCTCTCTCTCTCTCTCTCTCTCTCTCTCTCTCTCTCTCTCTCGCAGCGCATTTTATTTTTTCGTTTTCCTATTTAATTTTAATATTTATAAGCATCCTGTAGAATCGTGTCGCACGCGTGGATCGCTGCTTACGGTTCCAGTGAATCACGCTTGGTCACCTCGAAAAGAAATATTTACAGTTGCGAGTTTATTTCTCTCTTTCTCTCTCTCTCCCTCGTCACGCGACAAAAAATGGCGGATCTCATGGAAAGCAAGAAACGATCAAGAGAAAAGAAACACCGTGGGAGACGCCGTCTCGACACGATTCTCTTCACTCTTGTCATTGTTTTTGTTCTACCTTCCTCTTTTCCTCTCGTTCGTTCTCATCTAAAATATTTCTTCTCCGTGGATTCTTTCATGCAACCCTCATTAGGAGGACGACGCTCGCGTTACACAGTCGTTCGATTTTACATACAGAGCAATCCCGGAGAAAATCGGTTACAATTGTTCGTTCGACTACACGGTAGCCACGGCGCTCGACCTATGGAACGAGAGAGACGCCCCAAACCCCCTTACCGTCGCGCTCTCTTAACCCCTGTCGCGCGCGTCCACGCTCGACGGTCGTCGACTGACGAATAAACAATTTTGTTTTCCTATTTACAGTGTACATGATCGCTGCCTAGAACTCGGCGGAGTAAAAATGCTTGTTTGCGCTCGATAGCAGACCGCGGATCTCTCTGAAAGATCTCTTCTTTTTTTGACTTTTCTTGGAATTTTCATTTCACTCTCTAACGACACTTTTTGTTGTTGTTGTTTAAATTAAATGGTAAGGTGTAACCTCGCGATTAGAATTGAATGATCTCGATTATTAGATGAGGGGTCGAAATTTGATTACGTTTTTCGTTGCAGGTATTTTGTTTATTATATCCTTGAAATTCATACAGCGCCTCGCGTTCTTTGACCAAATAATATATGTATATATAAAATTCCGAAAATTTCTCTATTAAAATCAACGCACACTCATTGGACAATAATACGAAACTAGTGTAACGAGGATAAACGATATCGGTAATTAAATAACAATTTCAAAACATCAACAATGTCAATCTATATAAATGCAGAAAATTCACTCATCGGCGAGAGTTTCATTCAGCATGGAGCTCGATGGAATCATTCATCGAATTTTCAATATTATTTATTTAGAAAAGAGTCACGCTCGCCAAAAGATCCGCAGTCCGCCTATGAATCTTACATGTATGTTTCTTCTTTTCTGATTGGCTTTAGATATCGAACAGCTGAGTTCGCCGGCGAGTTGCGAGAGTGATCGATCATCCGATCCTCTCGCAACATTGGACGCTCGTTAAAACTAGACACTACCTACTTAGAAGGAGAACCGATCTTGCGAAGATTTCGCAGCAAGTTTTCCACCAAAAAAAAAAAAAAAGAATAAAGAAAACACCTCAGTTTCGGTTTCGTGATGGAAAGCTTGTCTTCTCCATTCCTGTTTTGCTTTTCTTTTGACTTTCTTCGAAATGGAAGGAGTCGACGATCGAATTCTCAATTCTCCGTGGTCGACGAGCCATACACAATCATTGGATTTAGCAATCTCTTGATCCACAGGAATTCAGTGATTCTCGAAAACGTTTAGAAATTATTGTACAATTTTCAAAAGACAATAGAAAAGGTAGATCGATTTAGTATTAGACAACGGATCTTTATGTAAAATCAAAAATTTCCAGCTGTATTGCACCAAACCGGAGTGATGTAGAAATTAGTTTTTTCTGTTAATGTTTTATACGATATAAAAGTATTTTTAAATTCGTCAAATGTTTTTAATATTTTAAATTATACACCTACTCATTTGTTTTTGTCATAAATGCGTCAAATCTGCTGTCTATTTATCACCAACAGTCTAAAACAATTGCCTCGGAGTGTGTGGATATCCGATCGACCGACGACTCCTCCGCGATCGAAACGAACGAGGATCGCGCATATCGCAGCCAGCGATTCGCGATAACAATAATAATAATAATAATAATCGCCAAAGGTACGGCGCTATGTATATTCCTGTACAAAGTTTCGTGTAACCGCACGACGAACGTATCTTTCGTCCCTTCTATTTCGCCGGTCAAATCTCTCTGAGTATTTCGCAAGATATATTCACAAGATGTGTCACACGAACGGTAAAGGGTTAAAATTCGCGAAGATCGTTTTACGTATACACACGGTGATGCCAGGTGACACTGATGATGAGCTAGCTTCGATGGCGAAAACGAGACGATGTGTTTTTTTTTTTTACATTTCCAGGTGGAAGCTCGTCCGCGATCGCACGCGCGCGCGTCATTTCGTCATCGTCTTCATACTACGACCTAGCTAGTTTCAAGAGCGCGATGACTATACTAACTTCTCGGCAGTCCGTCACGAGCGAGCTACTCTCGGCGAGCGGAACGATCACGCGAAATGAAAATTCGCCTGTTTTCCCGTCTCTCGCCACGTATATTATTATTATTATTCTTTTTTTTTGGCTTTTTGATTCTCTCAGTCGTGACTCGTCGCGATTACGCGAACTATAACGATCCAAGAGTTACTGAAACCCTGAGAATCGCTCGCGATTTGCATCCCTCAGCCGCTAATTGGCCAATCGCCGGAACCGTTTCGCGCGTTTCAGCATTGTCGCGGTCTAAACGCTTGCAATCGGAAACCCCTAGAACCTTGCACGGTCGATAGCAGCCAGAGAACGAGCCATGAACACGAGCAGCGTGTATCTTAGTCAGCAACGAACTTGTCTCGCTAAAATCCGTTCGTCACGATAAAATAATCTACAAATATTTAAGTTAAGTGTACAAATGAATTCGTGGCCGTTAATATATTTTGTCGTTCTTTTACATCGAACCAAAACGCAAGTCTCGTACATAATCCCCACGAATTTCTATAGATTCTACGGGTAATCAGTTGAAGAAACTCCAATTCGAAACGAGGTGACAATTGATTAATCGCGAATTCGTTTGTACACGTAATAGAAGAGACCCGCCGAGGACAGCCGATCGAATAGTTTAGTTCCAAAGTCGGAAGAAGTCAGAATGATCGCGAAACTGTCCCGGCAAACCGACCCCCTCCCCCCGAGTCCTCGGACTCCTCAGCTTTCGTTTTAGTTAAGAGCTGCGGCTAGGCTAATCTTCCTCGGGATAATTTAGCTATTCCGTCGGCCATGGATTTCAGGGGGTTGCAGTGGAGAAATCGCGACACTTTTTTCTGTTCTTTTGCGATCGGATAAATGCGATAGCCGGTTAGGAAGTTAAACGCGAGTCCAGGATAAGAACCTGTCGGGAAAATCGCGTGTGCGCTGTGCGAACGAGCTTCCGCGATGACGAAAATCATCGGGTGGCAGAGCGGCTGGCCACCCTTATCACAATCTTGAAGCGACGTGGTTTTCGTCGTCAGCGTGGACGGCGGACGACGGTGGATCGGCGATGATGTAACGGTGATTACGATGACGTCGACGGCGAATGACAGCAACAGTGAAAAAAGAAAAAGCCCCACCGTGAACGTCGGCTCGGAGTACCGCACGCTTTTGTTTTTTTTTTCCTCGCAGGTGTGTGCATCATCCCCCGGAAGCAACGAGATACCCGACTTTTCATTTTTTTTTTTCTTATCCAGCCTCGACGCGAGGCCACCACACTGCACCTTCACCTATACCCGCACCACACTGTAGCACCTCAACACATTGCAATTGTCATGGCCTATGGAACCTGCAACCGACGAATCATCTGTGATTAGTTAATGATCGATGCTGAGAGGGCAATTGGGGCTTTTACCCTCGGCCACCGATCGCTGCTGATCATTTTCACCTGTCATTTCTATAAATCCTGCACTTTCACGAGCGCTTCAACATGTTTTCTGCGAATTTGTATGGGAAATAAAAGTTCTTGGTTGTATTTCACCCAAGGGAAATTTTTAATTTTTTGAAATATAATCTGGTAGATTTTGACGAGAAAATGCAGAAAATCCGCAGTCCACGGATGAATATTAAATACAATTATGATATCAACCCTTTGCACTCGGAAATATTTTAACACGAGAACTAAACATTTCGTCTGACCTAGAATATTTTCATTCTATATATTTTTCATTTTATGCATATTAAACTGGCGCAATCAACTCGTACATTACTGAAATTTTTAGCAATTTATATTATATTAAATAGTTTAATAACGTAACAATTGTTTTACATTACTGATACAGCATTACGTTTAGCCTTAGAGCCGCCACTCGAGTGCTAAGGGTTAAACGTGAATTGCATCATTGCACTTTTTCGAAGTACATTTTGAATGGTTAAAACGCGTTGAGGGTGAAACGAAATCAATTTTGTCGGGATAGTATAATATAATTTTTATAAACCAAGGCTCGTACAGAAATTCGCGGTGACGTCGCGCAGAAAAACACGCGAAACTGCATAGAGAGAAAAAAAAAGAGGGTATGATTGAATAATCGTTGTTCGATGACAGGTGAAACATGACCGCAGCAGTCGCTGATCGTGACACGCTGCGTCGAGTAATCGACGTTCGAGGGTTGAGGGTGCACGGGTGAACAGATTTCTAGACTTCGTGGGGCGTGTGACATTCATCGAGCGGAACAGATTTAACCCTTTGGGGACGGATCACGGACATTGTCATCGACACTGCTTTTGCTTGGACGGTATCCGAATGATTCTTCCAGCGACTCGTTGCGTGAGAAAAAAAAGAAAAAGAATATTGTCATGGGGCTGGAGGGAATTCGTGAAACACAATTCGTTGGGGTGACAGAAACAGATAAAGGGTCGAATAGAAAGTACGAATAAGAAGAAAAGATAGAGATATATAGAGAAGTATAGAAAGGTAGAGAAAGAGGAATGCAGAAGATGCAAATGCACAAATAAACGAACCGAGAGAATCGATGGTGTTCGGGGCTAAACACTACCTAATTGAGTAAACGTATGTCGTGCTTGGCCTAATCAGTTGTCAAATTGTAACGAATATGTTCCGTTATGTGATTCTGACAAGGAAAGGATTTTCATACAAAATAAATAATTGTCTGCGTTAACTTCAAGCTACAGAAAACGTAGGGTAAAACTTCGATAATATTTCTTTTGCTTTTTAATAAAATCGTTCAGAAAATTTTGACGATACAGAGGAAAGGTGGAGAAATAACAGAATGCTTTCAAATTAACAAAATAATTCCAAGTAGTTACTCAAATTTACCAATCAGATATTCCGTACCTGCGAATTTCGCTTGAGAATGCCGAATTTTCGAGAAGCTGAACAATTTCGTGTAAAATACTGCAGTCCGAGTTGATCAAACGTTTTCTGCAGACACAACATTTCTTTTGCACCCGATCGAACACACGTTTACGTGGGTTTGTTTGATCATTTCTCTCTTAACATCTCGTGTACAGTGTGTGCGTGTTCACATACCGTTTCGTGCACGAATTCTCGAGAAATATAGGGTGGAAGAATGGCGTTCGGTAGGGAGGAGTATTTACACTAAACGTTCTGGAAGTGTGTATATGTTTTTGTGTGTGTGTGTGTGTTTGTAGTAAAGAAGAAGAGTTCGTATAAAAACAGAAAGTAGTATTAGATTCACGTTACATTTATACTCCGTGCGGCGGTGAGCCAGCTAATCGCCTACTTTCGTGGTGTCTATCGTCTACTTCCGGTTGGCAGGTGTGTCTGTGGAGGAAAAGGTGGAGGGAACGGGGTACTCTCGACGGAGAGCTACGTGTAACTCGGTGAAAGAAAAAAACAAAACGAACGAGAAAGAAGCGAAGAAACGTTCTTCTAAACTCTCGACAATCTATGCCGGGGGGAAGACTGGAATCTAGTTGTCATTGCGATACCTGCAGACGGAAACCATGTCTTCGTATTCGGTGTTCGAATGACACCGATTCATAGAAAACTGTAACATGTAATTGATGCAATCAAATCAATGAGAATTAGCGTTCGTTTGTTGCTGCGTGTAACAAAGACAAAATGTTAACTGAATCTCTCTAGGGCAGAGTTCTCTGTGTGAACAATTAGAACAACATTTGACTATCTCGGAGCGCTCCGTCCGCAGAGGGTTAATTGATCGATATCCTATCGACTTTAAATTGCATCTTCGTTCAAAGAAATCACTGAACTTTTTTTCAACTGTTTATCGCTGCTCATGACAATTGTTTCTCTTTTTTTGTCGTTTCTCTTATCGAAGCAAAGAATTTTTCACATTTCAAGGATGGAGCCTCTCGGTCTTCGTAAGACTTCAAAGCGATTGTTGTTCATTGAACCAACGTTTAAGTAGAATCAACGCGAATTTCAGATAGAAGAATCTTTCCAGGAGGAGTCAGAGGAGGTACGCACCTGGTGAGGTGTCGGCTGTCTTCATGAACGGCCATCTCCGAGCTCTTAAACTCGTTCAACTCCTTTCTAATGGCTGCCTTGTCCTTAGGTGTTAACCGTGTCCACGGTTTGTCCGCCCTTCTGTCGTAATCGTGGGCCTGCGTGACTTCGATGTAATCGTTGAACCTGATGATCTATCAAACCAACCAACATTCGTCAGGTCTTTCTCTTTCGTCGAAACAATTTCTCTAACTAGTGTAAATAACTCTGCATTGTACAGCTGATATTATCGAATACTATATATTTTACTATCTCAGATCTCTCTGTTTCGCAATGCATGGAATTACCTTCTTTTCCTTGAGCTCTTCGACGGTCGGTCGAAAGCTGAGCTTCCGCAGCAGGTACCGCTTCTTCTCCTCTTTCTGTTTCTTCTCCTCAGCAGGACTTTGCTCTGTAAACGTGTCGTCGTTTATTTGATTCGTCTCGCTTTTTCATCGCACGGTTAAATATTCGCCTCTCAGAACGCAGACTGATTAGATTCGTTCGTCTTCCTCTTATCAGTGAAAACTTCTTTATGTCAGGTTGGAGGTAAAGATCTGTCGTATTTTAAATAAGCAGGTAATTTTGCTTGTGAATCAAGATTATCTGAAAGACGGGAACTAGTTTTTTACAAATAGCGGAAATTATATCATTGAATAATATTAAACATACATTTCTATACATTAATTCAAATGTTTTCTTTAAAATACTACAGAACTTTCCCCTCCAACCTGATATTATAAAATAGAAAATTTTTATTCTACATAAACAACTGCAGCTTAACGATGAATTTGCAAGCGGAATGTATATTCTGTATTTAAATTTCAAGAAAATAATGTTCGTTCTATCGACAGTTCTTCGCGTATTTTCCTGATTTTTGTTTTATCAGTCTGATTCTGGAGGGGATTGTATATGGAATCGAATCCGATTCGATCGAAGAAAGAGGAGCTTACTTTTCAAGATATTCCGTTCTTCGAGTTCCTCCTGGGTTGGCCGCATGCTCAGCCGCCTGCAATGACAATGTCGCGCAAATCAGTGCAAGTCTATCGGTGCTAATCCGCTTTTCTCGGGCGACGAGGGCTTCGGCCGGTCAAGAAAGTTTGCCGATATCAGCGAAGAGACAAACAAGCAAATCGCGGTGGTCAACAGTTAGTCCTATGATCGGCTATACCCTAATCAAATCACGTCTAGCGATTACAGGCGTATTTGAAACAGTCGTAAAAAGTTACAGTGGATGTACAAACTGTTCGTACACCTTTTAAAAACTTTTTCAAAATTGGCCCAAACAGCTCGAGTTTTTACAGACGTTAGAAGGATTATGTCACAAGCTAATGTCTAAATAATTTTTTTAATAATCTTGTCATTGGTGACAGAAATTAAGTAATGATATTTTTTCAAACGATATAGATCATTTTTATGCGGTCGTGTGATGAGATAAGATGAGATGAAATGAAGAAATAAAATTTTCATAAAATCACGTATCTTCAGATGAGATAAATGACGGCACCAGGGCTGTTTCAAGGTAGTACTTGCGAACAAAGAGTGGAGGGCCTCGTTTTCTCGAGGAAAGAAAGTCTCTCGCGTTTTCAGGGGATTCTTAATTTCAGAAATCGCACGGCGCCCCGTGGCTGTGCTAGGCAATTCGCGCACAGGTAATTCGCCAGTCGACAATCGATATCTCGAGCAGTTCAGGCTCGATTTTCTATGGACGCCGCGCTATTCACGGCCGCGAGAGATACACGAGGATTCCGCGTGCGTTTGAATACGCGCGATCAATAGACGGCTCCGTTTGAATAATGCCCGCACGATTTTCTCTTTATCGCTATTTTTCCCCGGATACGTTTCACGGATTTAATAAAACACACAAGCCGTCCCTCTAACCACCCTTTTTTTTTTTACGCGAAAGATCCCGGTTTTTCCGACCGGGAATGAATGAGATTAATTTCAAGCGATTTTTCTATCTCGCCCAGGGAGCTTTGGAAATTTATTCTGATTCTGATAGATTCAGTGTAAATAATTAAAATGATTACTAGACTGTGGATTTTATGGATTCACGACGTAATAAGAAAAATACAAAATTCTGAAGAAAATTGTTCATTTTTATGTGATCTCTGTTCACTAAAATTGATGGAGACAGTTTTTATTATACACGAAAATTCACAGACTAGTGATTTTATAATGAGATGAGTGAGGCAATATCATTTTTAAAAGTAACTACTGAATTAACGATTAAGATTGAGAAAGAAACATAATGAGTGAGAAGCAAACCGTATG
Organism: Lasioglossum morio; assembly: GCA_916610235.2. Classification (NCBI taxonomy): domain Eukaryota; kingdom Metazoa; phylum Arthropoda; class Insecta; order Hymenoptera; family Halictidae; genus Lasioglossum; species Lasioglossum morio. The sequence goes on from OU744323.1 coordinate 5,982,582, forward strand.
AAGTGGATTCGATTAAATGATATAAAGTAATGAGTGTGCACACGAGAGCGTTTTGTTTGGTAGTCGTGTATTGAACATCGTTTGTAAAACATCTAATTGATCTCATTGATAATTCCACCAGCTGCTTGAACAATTTAATATTTACGTTCTTGTATGTGACAAATCCATAGATATATGAACTGCTCGAAAGAATGTATATAAATGATAAATTTGATTACTAGACTGCGGAGCTTTATACAAAACAAAAATGTTCTACATTTATTGCGGGAAGCAGGAATAACATAAACATTGATTTCATCCCTTATTGGCTTTGCTACATTAAAAACTATATTACAATATTCTGGAATTCTTCGAATCTTTTATTGTTTCACCGAACCAATTTCTTCGTAAATGCATCAAAATCCGCAGTCCACTCATTACATTTAAGGCTTCAAAATACTCGATGGGTCTCGAATCTCGAATCGGAAAAATTCGAAATTCGAGATTCCTTGGGCAAAGCGAAATTCAAAGATAGGACTAACAAGTATATTTTTTTGGCGAAAGCAAACTCGCAGAATTGGTGTCCCATGAGGGCGTCGAGCCTCGAATCCAATCTCGGTCGCTAATAAGGATCAGCATTTTCGGAAACTCGTTGTGTCCCTTTTGTTTAAGACGAGAAACGCGGTCACCGTTTTCCCCCCCGTCGTCGAGGGGCAAAGAAACCCGAAGAAAGAAAGAAAGAATCTTTTCACCTGATGAGCTTGGCACCAATTGCCTCCTTCGTTTCCTGCCTCTCATTGTCCGTCTGCAGCTGAAGGATGTTTCTGTTGATGAGCTCCTGCCTGTCTGGCCTGAGGGCGAGCTTCAGCGACAGCGACTCCTTGCGCGCAATCTTTGCTGCCAACCGGCCTGCAATTTGAAAAACAATTAGCATTCTAATTGCGGCCGTTGATCGTGCACGCGGCCGTGCAATCGGAAATACTCTCTCGGCCAAGAACTTCTTCGCGGAACTTTTTCCTCGGAGAGTTCGGATCAAAATATTTCCATGCAAATTCCCGTTTCTCAAGATTAATCGAGGGGAACGAGAGTCGTGGGAAAGTTTGTTACTTCGTTAAACGATTCTACCGGTCGAGAGAAATTTTATTCAATCTAGGTTTAACTTGTTTCGACATTTTTCAAACTCGTTTTCAACACTAAACCTACCGAACTCTAAAAGCGATTACAATTGTCTTAATTTATAAAAATAACAAGGCTCCGGTGCGGTAGGAAGCTCTTTAGCAAACGAAATTTTAACTTCAACTGACTCTAAGAGGAAAACCGTTGGAACCCTAAAAGATACCAGGACTGTTTAGGCTAGACCCCCACAGAGTCATTCTTGAAACAAAGTATCAAATGGCATAGCTCGAAATCTCTGTAACGATTCTGAGATCGTTCCATTGATACTTCGTAATCTCTGTTTATGAATACGATACTGAGACCGTTGATTCATTTTTGACTATGAACAATAAGTTCATTGTGCTGGTAACTTATTGATAATCTAAGACTCCATTTATTTCGAATTAATTTCCACGTATAAAATGAAAAATATAAAACCGGCCAGTGGTAAGTTTATTCTTAAGTAAAAGATTTTTATTTGCGAATTCAGAGAGCCACACAGAGTGATTTAGAAAAGCGTTTAATTTGATTTTAACTAATGACTCAAAATCACCGCTAAAAGTGCTATGCCATTTTTCAAAACATTGTTTAGATTATTAAATATGTTACTGTGTAATCAATTACTATACATTCAAGTATAAGCTGTTATATCAGTTTCGTATGATATAGAATGGAATTACATATTCTAGGTTTGAAGAAATGCTTAATTTTCGAGTTAAAATAATTCCGACTACAAGGGGTTAATAACGTTTCAGCAAATTGTAGCACGAGGTTTTCATTCGAACGTAAACATTTCACTCGTGCTCGACGTCACTTGATCCCGAATAGATTACAGTGCCACGAAATTGTGGATCCCTCGATCCTCTGTTTGATCCGGACTCGGTCTTCTAACAATAAACAAAATCCCCGCGAATTCCATCGATCGAGATTATCATTTTTCATGCTGGAAATATTTATTGCATCACTCTCGATTCTTAGTCGGACACGATTAGTTCTTCGTTACTTAAGAAACGGTGGGTTTTCAGTAGAAGATCGTGGAGATTGTACACTTCAATCTTGCTGCGGCGATTGATTAAACAACACAGTTTCTTCAATTCTCTATGGTACGATATCATCTTTGAGGAGATAGACGAACGACTAGGTTGAAGAGTATTGTACGCAGAAGAGCGACACACAAAGAACGGAGAATTAATTTGAGCAACTTAGAGTCAGAGTGTTAGAAATAATACAGTGCTAAAAGTATGACGAAAGAACGCGACTCATTCAGGGCCTGTACACTACCATCGATAAGTATTAAGACACTCTAATTCCTAAATATTCCAGAATATTTGTTTAATTCAGACTATCTACAGAATTTGATATTCAATGCTGCAATACGAATCTTAGCATGAAATTCGATAGAACTGTTTCCATAGAATTAAATTTCATTTCTCTTGTTTAAGACAGACGACAAACAACATTTCTCTGTTAAACACTACAATACGAATCATACGGATTATTTGCAACGATATTGAATCTCCTGATGTCCTCTGTACGTAAAATTAAATTCTATATTTCTCTTTACTTAATTGCACATAATGGAAGCAGAGAGCTTCACTAAAATGATCCAAGATTTGCTGTATTCAACGAAATCAATTTCACGATTCGCCTGTGTCAAAGACACGAAGCGTCACCGGCACACAACTCCTATTTAATAAAACACACATATGCTAAATACACAGAGAGAATAATGAAACAGCACTTGCACGTACATTAGTACACATTTATGCTAATTAAATATTAACACTCGAGCTGGGACATCTGTTAAAGTGGCTCGTCCCAGATGCTTCATTTTCGAAACTTCTGATACGAATGTGAAGAGTTTGCAATTTTTATTGAGCAATTACTTCAACTTGACTATTTATCATTTAGATTGTACAGTTATTTCAATGTGACAATTTACCATTTATATTGTACAGTTACTTGAATGCTACAATTTATGGTTCCCATTCTACAATTACTTAAATGTAACACTTTCTGATTTTAGTTTTAGAATGATTAACTTGAAATCTAATATTATTGAATTTAATTGCACAATCACTAGTATCTTAAAATGATTGATTTTAATTTTACAATTGCTAGTACGATCAAATTATTCGTTTTAATTTCACAATTTCTTTCGTGTAAAATTTAGAAACCACCAAACATCATCGACCACACACTGTACCAAAAATCACTGTTGCCGCGAGCCACTCCCACCAAGAAAAAAAACCAGCAGCCATTGCAGCATCGAATAACCGCAAGATGTTCGCAAGAACAGGAAGAAGAATGTCTTAATACGAATTGAGGAGAGTGTAGAAAGCAACGAACAAAGATTGTAGACGTCTTCGCAGGTGTTCATGTCGACGGATCTATGGATCCTCGGTGGATCTGGTCGAACAGCGACTGGACGCCACCGGTTCTGGTCGACATACACGCGTCGAACTATCGACTGGTCGAACACTAAAGGCTATTATCGACGTGGCCACGCAATAATCTTTCGTTGAACGGTTTTATTCTATTTCGAGCGCGATTTACCGTCGACGACTGAGAAGCAGCTGATGCTGCGGCGCAGTGGCGGCTCGGCTTTGTACGGTTCGATCGAGGCGCAGGCGATCGACAGGGTCGACGCGGTCCAGATCGACAGCATGGTGGCATCGCTCTGTCGTATTGCGACTAAAACTCCCCTAACACTCCCCCGAAACACCTAATCCACTCTCCAAAACCAGAAATCCTTTCGGAGACGCGGCACGAAGCTTTGAAAATTTCTTCGTTCCTCGATTTTCCGTTCGAGGACAGACAACGACGAAATGATTTTAACAGGGGGAACACCTCGCGACACTGACGAGATTCGAGATCTCGAAACTTTTGTTGTCGGTTTAGACCGTCGTGGGTGGGCTCTGCAAACCGATTCGTTGATCTCACGTCGGATCGAGACGGTTCGCGGAAAACCGTGGCAAAACAACGGCCAGAAACGTACTGACTGAGCTACGCGCCAGCTATCTTCGGGGATTAATATAACCTTCGAGGCGTTTGCATGATCGCGCCGATGTGTGCGTGCGAGACCGCATCGTGCCGCGAGTATAATTAGTACGGTCCGCGAAAGCCGATTCCTAAGGTCTTTGGCAAATCGGCCGGTGATTTGCCGAAACCGCCGACGATCCGTTATGGAGTCTCGATCATTCTTCATGGGAGACGAAGAACAGATTTGTTTGAACCAATGGAAAATTTAGTCCGAGTATCGTATGACAGTCGTGCTTTTCTAGGTAGTTATTATTGTATCGAGCTGTTAACTGTTTTCATTAATAGTCTATTGATCAGACCCTGTTTTAACGATGACGTGGACGTGTTCATACAAATCGCTCGAGATCGTTCTTATTTATTTATTAATAGCCCCGACAGACGTTGTCCTATCCAAAATTAAATTTTGTCTTCGAATCGTGAGGTATGGTCTTGAGTTCATACAATAATCCCATAGAAAAAAGCACTTTCATTTTTTCCCGAATTTTCTTCCCCCTAATAACCTTATTCGTATTATTACGAACGTTGTTTCAAAAAAATTGCAGCATTTAATTTTTATTTGTATAGATTTTTGGGACTCAAGCAAACCGAACGTGAAGATTAAGACATATTTGGATGTGATCTTAGCCAAACGAGCTTTCTTCATTTCTATGGGATCACAAAGAGACCAGAAGTGTTTCGACTGCCGAGTCACTATCAAATCGAAGCACACGTACGATCGACGTGACTTATTGTGTAATAATAATTTTCGTAATAATAATAATGATTTTTGACGTTAAACGTTGAAGAGTACTCACTTTTCTCATCGTCGAAATCTTCCCTGTAAAGTACCTGTCCATCGCCAGGATCCCCATCGACGTCCTCCCTTATCACATACGGCCTCGCATTTTCCTTGTTCTCCAAAGTGCACGGCAGGGTGAGGCCAAATCTGACCGGTCGACTACTGAAATGATCGTCGAAGAAAAATGTCAGACGTTGCTGCGAGGCTTGTGGGTATAGCTGGATCGATGGGAGAATCGACGCGGAGAACCTTTCACAATATTCCGTAGAAAAATTCTTCTTCCTACGCTTCACAGAACGAACGCAGGAAAAATTCTTTCGGAAGAGCTTGAGAATAAGAAAATTCAACGTGTGAACATTCATCAAATGGCAATACTGTATTCATTAACCTTCAATTACTCGCACTTCACTTTCTACGTAACTGATTATATGGAACTTTATATCACTCCAACATAAATACATTTTTATTCAAAGAAGTAACTACTTTAATGTGAAATAGATGTTTGACAGTGTGGTCGACACCTTTTGTTTACGTTTGAAACACTAAATTTAAAGTTTTGAGATTGTAAATACTATATGCGAGTAACTGTAGTAAAGGTCATCATTGGACTGCAGAAACCACCCTTAACAAAAGGACTGTTTAACTTCTAATGTTAACCATGCACAGTGGAGCAATTGGACACTATACATTTTTGTAGCAAAATGGAAGTGAAAATTTGTCTGCGTTTGTATTCGTGAAATTTTATAGGTTTTTAACCCTCACATGTTCCTCAGGGTGATAATTCACCCATTCAATATTTTTACATACTGTAAAATTATTCATCCTTTTATGTTCACGTCGTGGGATGTATTTCTTTAAAATGTGACGCTATAAATGAAACATAATGTGTTGATTTAACGTGTAAAATAAAAATGGGTAAATTGTGATCCTAGTCTATTTTATACAGCTATTTTTGAGGAACATATTAGGGTTAAAAAACAAGTATACAATACTTCAAAAGCTTCAAATATATTACAGGTAGAATTTCTCGAAAATCTTTGGAAATCTTTCATTCGTCAACGTTTTATTTCCGTTTTGTCAGCGTGTGGTGCATTTGCATCCCACACACAGAGAGAAGGTTAACATCAGAACTCAGCAGCCCAGTAATCGCCAGTTCACGAAAACCATAATTTTTCTGCGGGCTTCGTATTTTCCACCCTCTATAGTTCCGTGTAACTTTGATGCCGCATACTGCGATTATCAATACTTTTCAATGCAATTGTATTTGTAGGAGAAACGTAACAAAGGTATCTTGTCTAGTTACTTCTCCTACATAAACAAGGAAAGACATTCTCGATTAGTCACTTTCACACTTCCGAGTGAATTAAACTTTTCTCGAAACTGCGAATTGTTCATTTGCATCTAAAGAACTTGCTGTTTTCTAGTTACATCAATGTTTTCACAAAAATTTGGGGATAGTGGTGAAAGGGGGTAGTTACCCCCGATTCGATTCTCCAGATCGATCCAACCGTAGCCAGTCGACGCTACGTGAACCAATGTTCTACTCTACGACGTTTCAAGTACGAGATGCATATGTAGGGGATGAAACAACGCCAGTGACAAAGTGAAAGAGAGAGAGAGAAAGTGAGGGAGACAGAGACACAGAGAGAGAGAGAGATAGAGAAAGAGAGAGAGAGAAAGAGAGAGAGAGAGAGAGAGAGAGAGAGAGAGAGAGAGAGAGAGAGAGAGAGAAAGGGGTGGGTAAGGGGAACAGAGGGGTTGGAGGATGCACGGTGTGACGTTGATGAAGATAACAGAAGCAACTTGCGGGGCTCTGAAACGGACTCCGACGTCGTTCCGAATTGGGTTATCAACGACGTCGACGCAGATAACTGTTCCCTTCGCGACGTGAATCCTCTTCCCACCCCTCTCGCGTTTCTTTTTTTATCTCGTTTCACCCCCGCGTTCACAATTTGTCGGGGATCGCTTTGATAATACGCGCCCGGGAAAAAAAACCCGTTTCCCTTTCCCTTATTTGTTCCAATTTTCGTTCCAGCGTGCGGAAATTCAAACGAACGTTAACGGATTCTTTCAGGCGCTGTTCTCGAGATCTACGAGCGTGCCCCGGGGTTAATTAATGCACGGCGAAACGTTATATTCGCGGTGTTTTCTCGTTGAACGGGGAAACTTTGTTGTCCAGCGCGTAGAGATACATTTAACGATACCATTATCGATAAGACGATATATCAATAATACATGGATAACTATTTCGATTAGAATTTCGTCGTGCAAGCTTCTTTCTTGGTGTAAATGTCAATATACAGGGTGATTCTGGGAACTGGAACGAGTTGGTTCTCGTTTTTAAGTAAAAATAGAATAGATTGATACAGGAAAACTTTCTACGAATGTTCTACGACCTTATTTCAGTTATTTCTTATGTCGATGCAATCAACAGGTGCAATTGCACTTTATTCTTTAATGCAATCCAATTTTTTTGTCAAACAAACCGATCCCTTTTATTATCCTACGTGTAAAACTACTGACCCAAAGTCATCGAAATGCCAATACTTCGAGAGATATTTGTGTCAGAAACGTACTTTAATGCAAAAAATATCCAAACTCTTGATATGAATTGTAGGAACTAATGTCGTGTTTAACAAAACAATTGGGTTGCATAAAAGAGTACAGTGCAATTGCACCTGGCAGGTGCATCGGTGGATCCACATAAAAAATAAGGTCGTAGAAAGTATTTATTATGATGTATGATCCTTTCCTCTATAATTTTCTTCTATTTTTACTAAAGAAAGAGCGCAAAGTTTGTCCGTTTAATAATGAAACACCCTATAGGTCGGGGAAAATTGTTTAAGGAAGAGTTATCGAGGGATGGGGGTGTGTTCGACGAATGTCACGTTTCTCGTCTCTAGAATATCAAGGATTGAAACACACATAAAAGCGAGAGTGATCACAAACTGTAAAAGACCAGAACACAATAAATAGACACTGACAGAATACGTTGTACGAAAAGAGTAGAATACAGAAACGGGTTTACGAGTATTGCGGTAACGGAAAGGTTGAAAACACCTCGTGCAGAAATTGTCGAAGTACAAAAGGATAAAATAATTCGAGTATCGAGTGTTTCACGAATCTCGCATTTCGAACAAGTCGAAATTAAAGGTCTGTTCGTTTACGATTTTTATTGAGCAATTACTTCAACTTGACTATTTATCATTTTGATCGTACAGTTATTTCAATGTGACAATTTACCATTTTTATTGTACAGTTACTTGAATGCGACAATTTATGGTTCCCATTCTACAATTACTTGAATGCGATAATTTATGGTTCCCATTCTACAATTACTTGAATGCGACAATTTATGGTTCCCATTCTACAATTACTTGAATGCGTCAATTTATGGTTCCCATTCTACAATTACTTGAATGCGACAATTTATGGTTCCCATTCTACAATTACTTAAATGTAACACTTTCTGATTTTAGTATTAGAATGATTAACTTGAAATCTAATATTATTGAATTTAATTGCACAATCACTAGTATCTTAAAATGATTGATTTTAATTTTACAATTACTAGTACGATCAAATTATTCGTATTAATTTCACAATTTCTTTCGTGTAAAATTTAGAAACTACCAAACATCATCGACCATACACTGTACCAAAAATCACTGTTGCGGTCTGTTCGTTTCGAACTTTTCGTGTTCGTTTTCTTTTGTTCTCCGAGCAGACGAGAGCTCGCGACGAAACGTAAATTAAATGATAGGGAAAGAAACGCGTCAGGATCCAGCTGACGTTCCTCTGTTATCTATGGCAGCCAGGACGAAGCCAGTTACGCCATTGCGAAACTCGTTTCGTGCCGTTGGACGAGGGTTCGAGAAACCTCGTTTTCGTCGATCGATGGTTCGAGGCTCTCGCGCGTGAAAGATCAATGGCACGTGTGAAGCGTAGGCGACAGTGTACAATGGCTTTCCCTAGGGTTTTCTCATGCTTAAGGTCGCAAATTTACCATGCTCACGGCTCTCGTCACGCTGACACACGAACAGAAACTAAATAGAAAAACGGATGGGTGACGGGTGGAGATGAATTAGCGGTCGAACATGTTCGGAGTCGGCGAAACTAACAGTCGATCGTTACGTTTCACGCGAGAAGTTACTCGAAAACACTGACACAGCTGTGTTAGACGTACATTTGATCGATATTAAACACCAGTTATGTTATTGGATAAAATTGTACAATACATAGAACTTTTACTAAATTTTCGCTAAACTTCAGTTGAGGAAATCAAAAATTCTCAACTTTTTTTTCACACAATCCTGTAGATTTTAGTGAGAGAATGACGAATATCCAAGATTCATTGTTAGAAATCCACTGGTTCGAAAGCTATCGTACAAATAAGAGTTTTTAGCAGTTGTTTGTTGCTCGAGAAGTACACGAACAATCGCGTGAGTCAGCTGCTGCCAATCCTCTATTTTACTACTACATGACCTCCCGTCTCTCGCTACACACATCGAACCCGGACGAAGTTCAAATTATAGCGAAAGTTGGAATTTCTCCTGAGAACACGCGAGTTTCCCGAACTTCGTGGAGTTTCTTGAAATAACCGAAACTTTTCGTTACAGAAGTTGAAATATGCCCGAGCACGATTGGCCGCTGATCCATCGGTATATAATGTTGTATAATAACAGGATGATCAAGGATTATTGGAAGGAGACAGAGAGACGTTGCCTCGTCCTCTGTGATCAACCGTCGTGGATGAATGACGTTTATTTATAGAAATATAAGTGGATGTATATGTATAATACATAATATATAATAATATACGTATACGTGTATATATATATACGTTAATATTATGCCGTGTCGGTTCGCGCATGCTTAGTTAGACCAATGCCCAATTACCATATTCTCATCCTAGGCCTCAACGGCCTTCTGGTTAAGCATAAGAAAAATACGATACTTTACTCGTGACTGATACATGATACGTGACGATAGTATACAGTAAACTGTCGTATAACACGACCAGAAAATTGTTTAAAAAGATTGTATATGTATATGTATCAATAAATGTACAGTACATGTACGAAATATTGTGTAACACGACTGTACACTTACTGCCACAGAAGATATACATACACAGTAGGGTAAAGTAACCAGTTACCGGATATTTAGCGACGACTTGGAACTTTTTGATTAATCTGAAGGCATTCTGTCATTTATTTTGCACTATTTGCGATAAACGATTGATTATGAATCTTTCTTCTGTATCGTCAAATTTTTCTGGACGATTTTGTTGAAAAGCAAAAGAAATATTGACGAAGTTTTAATAATCCGAACCGGACACAAGAAATTTGTGATAACAAAGTAATTGATTATTTCTGTTCATGTCGTAGCACAATAATAGGATTAACTAATGTTATCTGTGTCTTAAACAAACATTATCGTAATACTTTTGATTTATATACGAGAAATAAAGTAATACGATGTACTTCATGTTATTTTTATTAATTTATAAAACGTTTGTTCTGTGTCCGGTAATCGGATAAGGCACGGTAACTGGTACCTTCACTCGAATTTTAAAGAATTTTTTCATCGCGTTATGCGATAGTCTACCGTACAAGGTTTTGCACGTGGAGCATCGTTCTCGATCCCTTCGATATCCGATCTAGATCGATCAGTTGCTCGTACGAGTCGAACCTTTCGTTCGATTGCACAGAGTGTTCTCTGTGGCGTTTCATGCGTTTGCAAGAAATTACTGTATAAATTCATCTGAACAGTTTTAACAAAATTTTTAAGAAACAGAACGATGCTATAGAATTTTAATACACACGATGAAACACCTTGTACAACCTTCGAAGCAAAATACCGAATAGTCCATTGTTTAACCCTCGTGCACTGTTCGATAACTTCAAATCTGATATTAAAAAGACTGATTTCTCTTGTTGAGGTATATCAATTAATTTAACATCAATAGTTCGCATTAGGGATCGAAAGAGTAGATCGCGGATATTATGCGAAATAAAAATTTCAATAGATCGAGAACAATATGTTGACATCCTTCAATGTCGGCTTAATCCTTTTGCAATTACCATAAGTGTATAAAATCCGTAGTCCACTGTGTAAAATCCGAGACTTGTAAATATGAAAATATAATTACATATTGCTATTATAGGAACAGATATTCTGTTCATCAATATTAACCCTTGGCGCTCGAGTGGTGACTCTGAGAGAGAGAGAGAGAGAGAGAGAGAGAGAGAAAAAGGGAAAGAAAGTAGGAGAGAGAGCCTCCACTAAAAATGACTGTGCCATTATGTCAAATATTTATAGCATTCGAAATTTGTATTCAATAAATTACTAAACGCATTTAATATCCAAAGAAATATCTATGCGATTTCGATCCCTGTACTCGCACACATTGCACGCCGGTTAACGAACCAGATCTTGTCCACAATCGAATACCAACGGTGATCCAATTAATCTCTCAAAATACAGACGTCCCAATTTCGGGAAGAGTGCACAGGGGTTGAAGCGGACTCGATTGAATTAGGGCCGCTCGTCGGGGGGATTAAACCGGAAGTGATGCAGCGACCGAGGTGAATAATGATCGTCGGGAGTTGCGAAAGAGAAAGAAAGAAAGAAAGAAATAAAGAAAGAGAAATTGCGAGAATGGAGGTCGCGTGAAAAGAAATGGCGAGGTTAGAAGGTGAAGAACGATGTTCCAGACGAGCCCGGTCGGCCTCCTCATGGTTGCGGGTACGTTTTCATTAAAGCCCGCGGTAATTAAACCGTTAGAGACCGGTCACCGGTCCACCGGTTCCTTTCACCATTCGCCATTAAACCCGTCCGAGAAGCCGGGGGACGATTGAGAAAAAAAAAATAATAAGAAAAAACGAATCGTAAAATGGCGAATGATCCCTCTATCGTTTTCGCACCTTGAAGGGAAGGCATTTTCGCGACGAATGTATCTTGTTTACGACGAAGAAAAGACTCGTTGACGAGCAGTCGCGACAACTGACGAGGACTTCGAGAGATTTGTTTGGTTCGAGATCGGTCACCGAGTCTTTCGAGAATGGAGGAGATCATCGGGATTGAGTCGAGAATCATTGAATGGGTGCGGTGTTCCACTAACTTGAAGGAGGCGTGCAGCTCCTGACGAAGCGTCAACGGCCTGTTCTCTTGTGTCGGAGTGTTCTGCGGCGTTCCGGGTCCGCTTCCGGATCCTCTTTTCTTCAGCACGCTCTTCAGCGGCACCGCGTGAAACTTAGGCTCCTTCGCTGGGATCTCCTCGACCCGCGACGTGTCGATTGCTGGATCCGGCTGCGACATCCTGAACACGAACATGTTGTCGTCCTCCTCCACGTCGAAGTCCTCTTCGTCCTCTGAAATCAAGAGAAATGTGGTTCGATCAGTTACCCCTTCTTCTGGAGTGTACATAAATAAAGGGTGTCCCAAAACTACCCTAGGAGCCGAAAATGGGAGGTTCCTTGGGTCATTTGAAGCGACATTTTCCTTTGCAAAAATGTTATCCGCAACTTTGTTTAGGAGTTATTAACGAAAAACACGGACCAATCAGAGCGCGACCTAGACGCGAGTTGGTAAAATCGGCTCGGCGCGCCAACTGTCCATTGGCCGACTGTGCCAACTCGCGTCTAGGTCGCGCTCTGATTGGTCCGTATTTTTCGTTAATAACTCCTAAACAAAGTCGCGGATAACATTTTTGCAAAGGAAAATGTCGCTTCAAATGACCCAAGGAACCTCCTATTTTCGGCTCCTAGGGTAGTTTTGGGACACCCTGTATACAGTGGCCAACAATCGTAGTCCCGTTGAAAGCACCGGTTCTCGTTAGATCACCGAAGTTAAGCAATGTGGAACGTGAACGGCACTAGGATGGGTGACCGTCTGGTAAAAAACCGGAAAGTGACCCGCCCGGGGTGTTTTTCACGTGTTGTTGGCAAAAGGTGGTTCGGAACCCACCATAAACAGTAGGTCCCGCTGAAAAAGGCGATGGTGAGAGTGGAAAGAGGGAGAGGATTGGTAAATGAATTTGAAACCCCGAGGGGACCAAATATCATGTTACACTCTGCACAGTGTTATCGTTAATCATACATTGTTCTACTGAAAGCTTCTTTCGGTTTCCGACTCGAGAAAATGTTTGTAAGACGGATTATTTATTGGAGATAGATTTAAGCACAATTTGGATATATACGAGATGCAGCTACTCTGATTCACGACGACTAACTAATTAACTATCCCGATTGGGGTACGAAATACACGTACGGTGATAATTGACGGGAGACTATCAGAGTTAGCGACACACAGCAATGGCATCCTGAGATCGGCTATTTGTTTCCAGCTTAATAGACTACACGGACTACATGAAACGCAATAGCTCGAATATAAGGAACATCGTAAAATTCGCATGTAGAATGCATGGATTGTACTACGAGGAACATTTTACAGGATTACGTTCACGGAATACGATGGCTATATATGTTCGTGTACGTATGCCTGGGTGCGAGTATAGAACGCGAGGAACGTATTCTGGACTAGTATCGTGGAATAGGAGGATTAATTTTGTAGTCTACGAGAGTAGAATGCAGGGATCATTATTGTAGTCTACGGCTGTAGAATATGAAGAGAAGTAATACAATATACAGACGCTAGTCTCGCAACGGGAGCCAGCTGAATAATTCCTGCAGGCTTGGAGATGGAAAATGTTTTGAATGAATGTTCCGAAGATAGAAATTTATTTTTATACAGGGTGTTCGTGAAAGGTTGTACTTCATTGAAAGGGCCGATCCTTGAGGTGATTCGAAGCAACTTTTTCCTTTACGAAAATATTCCTCGCGGATTTGTTACGGAGTTATCAACGAAAAACTATAAAAAATAATTTGGTCCTTGCTTTTTGTTAATAACTAGATAGCGGATCTTTACGCGAAATATAAATTGTCTATCATTGTCACAATATGGTTTTTCAAAAAAAATATATTATACATGTACTATTTTTCAGACACAAAAAATGTCTCTTTGAGAAAGATCCACACAGGGATCGTAACGTCGAGAACTATGTTTAAATAATTGCATACTTGTTGTTTCTTTATAATTTTATAATTCTTTATAAATTGTCTATCTAAATTGCAGCAAACTGGAGTGAAGGGGAAACTTATGTTCTTATTTAATATGTTGAATAGATTGAAAATAATGTAATAGTATTTTTAAATCATGTTAATGGATTTACTTTTTTAAATTACACGGTATTAGTTACCCGGTTATCGGACGCAAAATAAACTTTTCGAATTAATAAAGGAATACTCTGAGGTATCGACGGAGTATTTTACCACGTTTTTATTAGCTCGCTTTCTTGTTTGTGTGTTTGTTTGTTTGTTCGGTGGCAAATTTTGCAAATGATTTTAAACTAACTTCCTGATGAGCTAGAGACTTGAAATCGGGCATATGGCTCAGAACTGGATGACAATGCATTATTAAAAAAAAAAAAAATTTTTAAGTCTATCCGTTTCGGAGCAATAACGATTAAATATTTTTCCTCTTCACCTCCCCGCGAAACCTACGTGATCGCGTTCAGCGATCCCCACTCCGCGCGACAACGTTCTCTACTTTACTATGCTTGCGCACTCTGACTCGTCCCCACTCCACGGACCCACTCCGCCCCGACGGAGCTCAAGTATATGATAGTACGTCGTCGCGCCACGATTCGTAGTACATCATCGCTTCTTTTACCAGGTGAAATAATCGTTACACCGTTACTGCTTGCATTTGTTTTCGATATGTCGCGGTCGCAATACTGTCTGAATTTAGTACATGTCTCTGTTATAATTTCATAACGTGGTACAAAATGTTAAAAATCGATTGAAAACTTTCCCATACATGAGACTAGAAAGCAGAAAATAATTATGTAAATAAAAATAAATTTTTAAAAAATACCACGTTTTTAAAAACGAACTAAAAAGTACAAAATAATGTTTCCTAATTCCATACAGATTCCCAACACTGTACTGATAGTCCTAAAAATTTCTAATTGTGAATTTTGAATAGCTGTGAAAATACTTATAAGATTTAAAACGAAAAACGTGGGGCGCAAGATAATAGTAAGGAGTGTAGAGAGTAGCTGCCGTTGAGAAAACTCACACAACAGTCCATATCATTTGCGGAGAAATAAATTTTTTAGTGATTTTTTAGGATATCTTTTCTACTGCTTGGTGGATTCAGTGTTGAGGAGGTTGAAGTGCGATTATGAAAGTGAATACGATAGCATACCTTCGTCCTCGTAATCCGATGCTAACGTGTTCCGTATGTACTTTTGTTTGGCCAACAACAAGGTAGGACTCGAAGAGCTGAACATCGGCGGAGGCGGAATCGGTCCGATCTCGCTCAACGGAATCGGCGGTTCCGGAAGCTCCGACAGCATCAACGGATTCTGAGGTGGAAGAGGATAACACCTCTCGATCACCTGCTGGCTCTCGCTGCTCTGGTCTAGGACCCCCTTCTCCACTGAAAACAAATTGTAAACAATCGTATAAATACCCCTTCGTTTCACCGACACAGTCATACAAATTTTTCTGACAGGCAGAGGTTCTCCTTCAAAGATCATAATCATTCTTCAGTGTACTTACAATATCTTCGAAGAATGTAGCTTATTATTCTTTTTTGCGGTAGACATATACAAATAGTGGTAGACCTTGAGAAAGTTCCACAATTTGCCACGGCAATTTTCAAACATTTTTATACAGTTACAATAACATATTATACACACGTATCGAATTTCAAATATTTGATACAGAATCACAGGAGTTCCCAAAAATACAAGCTGGTATATTTTTCACGTTCGTTTGTAAAATGTATAAATAAACTGAATAAACAAACACGAGCGAGAACTCGGCGGGCAGTTATCGGCGATACGTTAGAATCCATGTTTGTTGCTATATTAATCATAGCAGTCATGAGAACAAATTGTGCACTATATAATACAATCCTGGCAACTGTGTTCCTCATGATTCGGCGTTTCAAAATTTATTTATGGTCGTTGGTAAATAGCTTAAAAGAATTGTCACATTTTCAGAATCTGTCCAATTTTAAATGACGAATGGGCTGATATCCACGGAACGTCGAAAATAGTTTCTTTTCAATATGTTACGCTTGACAGATGTATTTAGACTGTAAAGTCTGTAAGACGAATTAATCAGATACATTTTGTACACAGACATCAGTACAATAAAAAACTAAATTTCCAATCCTCCATATAATCGAGAAACAATAAATTGTTGGGAGACATAGTTAACCGAACACGAAGAGTCTCCTTCGCATACACGTTTCGATGCCAGTGCTCGTTGGCAAGCGGCCTATTAAAGCTTGTTTGAACGAGGATTAGAGACATTGTTCCGTCAGACAATTTCCATCCCTTTTACAATCCCCTCCTAAAATAATCGATGACAAAACTGTGAATAAAGTGATCCAAAAATGTGGAAGCACGTGAAAATATAGTGAAACATTACAATTTCGATAAAGAAATATTCAAGCACTTCGTCGCTGTATTGGTTAGCAATTATAATTATCCACAAACCCATGTCAGATCCCAATTGATACTGGTGTCTCCCTAAGGGTCTGTTCGTACTGGGATATTTCCGGCGGAATATATCCCACCGGACAGATATTTTTCAATTAATTTTAATGGAAGTATGTAGACCTATATTAGTAGGTCTATATTCCAGTATGAACAGATCGTAATGCGCCACGCGCAGTTCGTATGGTGCGGGTTTAACCCTCATCCACACGGGTAATTTTTTGTACTATTCTAAATGAATTTGAAATAGGTACCCGGGTACCACGTCGTGTGGATGAGGGTTAAGGTGGCTCGAGAAAAGTTATCTCTCGAAAATCGGCTGAAACGAGTACTTCTTGCCGAATTCTGTTCTAGGGAAGGGCACGAGCGGAACAGGCAAGTACAGTTTGTCCCACAAGAGTGTGTCGATGATAATCTTCGAAGCCTGTCACCCAATCAAGGGGAGACAAGCATAATGCAAACGAACGCAGATGTCTTTAACACTAGAACTACCGAGCACTAAACGCAGTTGGTATACATTGCCTTATAATAACAACAATATACCGTTTATTTCGATTTCGTGCAAGTTATATTTAAATATGTACTTCAATAGAGAAGTTTACTAAAAAAATTTTACAAAAAAAACATATTTATACTTTTAACGCAGTTGGTATACATTGCCTTATAATAAAAACAATATACCGTTTATTTCGATTTCGTGCAAGTTCTATTTAAATATGTACTTCAATAGAGAAGTTTACTAAAAAAAACATATTTATACTTTTAATATTTCTAATCGAAAAAAAATTCGCATTCGTCATTTTGACTGGTCCGGTAGTTCTAGCGTTAATACGCCACGACTGAATATTTGCCAGTTTTGTTTCTGACAGTAAGTGAAAAGAACAGAGTGCAGCGTACGCGAAACCATCAATTTGGTACCAAACGGAAAACGCCATCACCGTAATACCTTGGCCATCCCAATTCCCTGATGCAAACCCAATAGGAAATGCGGGGTCCATAATATTATCAATAATAAGAACTCTTATACACCATATTCGGAATATATGGAGGTCGCTACCTGTAGCACACACCGAGAAGTTATAGTCGAAAGTATGCCGAGACGGTGACAAGCTAATGGAGGCCATAGACATTTTAATTCTCGATCGTAAATGTTTTAATAACTAAGATTTTTAATTTCTTCTCGGCGCCATGGTTCGAATAAGCAATTGTATAAAAATTACAGTAATGTAACATAATGATCGAACGATGGCGCGTATGCGCGTATGGAGGATAATTAAAATTTTAAATGTTATCGGCGCCAGGTTCGATCATTTTCAGAAAAACAACAAATGTGCAATTATTACATGTTTCGAACGTTTCGATCCCGATGTGGATCTTTTTCAAAGAATCATTATTGCGTCTGAAAAATATTTTGAATGAATAACAATGTAAGAGCTTGTAAAATAAACGGAAACCACAAAAACTTACATGTTGTGTAAAAATTGGACAATACATTATAACAATATTGAATTTGTTGTTTTTCTGAAAATGATCGAACCTGGCGCCGATAACATTTAAAATTTTAATTATCTAAATTTGCGATCGAGAAGAATTAACCTTTTACTAATGGAGGATATTGGACCACTGCTAAGCAAGAGCGTATTGATGTTTGATGTACAGATTCGATTCAAATATAGTTTTTTTTGTCACAACTATATGAATATTTACAGAAATATCGTTGACACGCTCTTGTGGGACAGTCTGTACGCCCAAGGTCTCGATCACGCCCTCGTATCGAATCGATCTTGCCAACTCGACTGATTCCCTCGATTTCTGGAACGATCGTCGAGTGTCTTGTTATTACGGGTTTCGTGCTACACCGCGAGTGTCACAATCGGCGTTACAGCCGTGTTATTCATAGACACGCGCCGTTGGAGAAGAAGCGCGCGTGCCAATCTTTTCGAGAAACATGATTCACCGAGAACTATAGCCGTGAACGGGAAGCTTGGCAAGCGTGCGCCAGCATATCGTTTCCTCTTGCCTCCGGATGTCGTCGCGAATTACGAAATTCCATCCTGAGAAGTTCCGCAACCTGTATTTCCGTTTCCTCGCCCTTTTCGCATTTCTGTGTTTCTGTTCGCGTGACGCGCTGTCCACGCGCCGCAAACTATAATGAATGGAGCGCGGCCGTTCGTGTCGCCGGTATAGAGATTCCTCCAAAAATTCCACTTTTAAATTGAAATTCCTGCAGTTCAATTAACGTGTACTGCAACGCTCGCTTCCTTTACGATTGTATTCTGTTGCAGGAAACTGAGAGAGAGAGAGAGGAACACCAACGTTCTACAGCGAAGTAACATTTAGTATACCAAAAAAATGAAAAACGAAATTCTATGTGTTTTTAAAGAGATAATAAATGCAGTTTGTGGTCTTCTTTTTACACAATAATGTTTGTTCTCCGCCTTATAGGTACAATATTTTTTAAAGCTACGAATAAAACCAGACAGCGTGAACTTTCGATGTAGTAGCACAAATATACTTGAAAACAATCGGCGTGTATTTAAATAATAATACTCTTTATAATGCCTACGTACTGTTAGAATTAATTGTTACAATCGTATGTCCCAGAACTTCTCTCGAGAAACTATAAAAATGTTTCTTATCAACGATCTTTTTATGAATCGTCTATCGTACAAGATATTCGTGGTATTTTTCTCATTAAAACGACTCCAAACACGATACGACCACAGACATATTCTACAACACTTATACTTAAAGAAAATCGAGGGTTTTTAAAGATGAAGCTCGCAGAACGGCTTCGCTCGAATTGTTTGGATTTGCGTGACTGTTAAGCACGGTTCTAACGCAAGCAAATACTCGTGTGTTTTATACTACATGTAATCCATCTCCAAAAAATCTAGTTAGCTCGAGTTGAATGAAATACACCAGTAAAATCATCGCAGTTGCATTTCCGAATTGCACGAAAAATACGGGAACAGAGCCCGTTCGTAAAATCGTTTGCAGTAAAGTATAAAGCAACGCGCAATATACAGGATACTCTTGTGTTTTACGCCCAGCGCAATCATACAGGAGAGAAATATGAAACCGACAAGGGGGGATGAGAATACGAGTTGCCGCAAGAGGGTGTCGGAAAACTGCATCGAACAGCACGAGTTTCCAGATCGCGAGGAGCAAAATACCTCTGGGTTTCACGTCGCGAGAGCGACCGTAAATCTCGCTCGCAGCATCTTTCCGCGATTCAGTATCAAGTAGCACCCGGATTGTAATTCCTGGGAAATTTACGATCACCCCGGCCGTCGCCTCCCGAAGAAATAAATTTTTATATTACAGGTGGGAACGATTCGATCGAACCGGACACGAGGAGGCGACGGTTTACGATAAGTGGCCGCGCGATCGATATTAACTACCGCGACGAGTTGGAAATTGGTTCACGGGCCGGTGACTGTTCGATAGCGAGGAACGCTTGGAATTTCACCGATCCCCCTGAAACTATTCTCGAAGTTGTGCCTTGGCGAAATTTCGAGCGACGGACTTGCGGTTAGGTGTTGCTTCTCCCCGCGGAACTTGCGAGGAATTCCGCGAAATGCGCGCTGGAATTTGCACAGCAGCTCGTTTCTTCCGCGGACAACGCGCGTTGTCGTCAAACTTGCGAGCCGAGCGAGCTCCCTGGCTTGTTTAGTTTCCTCTTCTTTCCTGGCATTTCTAGACAATTCAAAGATGGGAGTTTTCAGTAGACAAGAGCGCTAGATGAAAGATCAATCTAGACCGCGATCGCCCTCAAAACTCCTGTTTTTACGTTTGCGAGGTGTAATCTTGCATCGAAATATTCAATTCTCGATCGTAAATGTTTTAATAACTAAGATTTTAATTACTTCTCGGCGCAATGGTTCGATCATTATGTTACATTACTGTAATTTTTATACAAATGCTTATTCCTCAGCGATATACATCGGTGCTTCACCAAATGTAACCGGTGTTGATGATAAATATCCTTTTTTTTTTATAGTGCGGAAATGCGTTACGCATACGTTACGTTACGTTATGTGGGACTGTCCAGGGGACTCTCCGGCCAGCCTCTACCCACTAAAACCGCACTCCCACCTAAGCTATTGTAAGGGGGAGGCCAGGATCTCCGAGAACTCAACTGGCCACCCCCTTAGCTAACAAACCGCCCTGGAGGGGAGTGAAGCTCCCCCCCCCCCGTGCCCTACCTAATACCAGACCCCGGGCGGAGGGGCCCGCCCGGTGTCGCCATCCCTGGAGCCTTCGTGTGCTGTTCGGAGCAGCAGCAATGTGTGACCCTCTAAGGGGCCATATGATGATAAATATCCTGTTGCATATAGTTAGAGGACTCTTCTAGCGGGTCTAGGACGGAACGTTCCTTTCCTTTTATGGGTGACATCACATAAGTTAGAAATAACCCGCTAATTATATGCAACAGGATATTTGTCATCAACACCGGTCACATTTGGTGAACCACCGATGTATATCTCTGAGGAATAAGCATTTGTATAAAAATTACAGTAATGTAACATAATGATCGAACCATGGCGCCGAGAAGAAATTAAAATCTTAGTAATCTGCATTCGGAAGCATAAAGTTGCAAGTGTAGCTGTTTTTATAAAGCTGCGACAGCCACATGTTGCCGAATACAGGAAAACCTCAAATACTGTCCGGGGTCGTCATCTTAAACGTTGTCTAGTGCCTACTCACTCCACTGCCTGTGAACGTTGTGCTGTGTACGACGGCGACACTTTTCGGTCACGCAGTCCGTATTTCATTTTCTTCTTTTTTTTTTATTTATTTATTCATACAGGTCACATCAACAACTAGGTCATTAGCGACCACACAGATATTATATCATAATATTACACACTATTGTGTCTTTGTACTTAACATAATAATCATTTATGAGTATACTGTACTTATATAAGTATAATGTATACAAAATTACAGCGTGTGGAAAATTTTTATAGATTTTAGGAATTTTAAAACTTGGACTATGTTCGAACTATTATTGAAGCAATCACTCAAATTGTTAGGGATAGCCAAGCGTCTTCTTTGGAAGGAATATTTTCATTTTCTCCTTCTCTATGTTCGGCTCTCTATTGAAATCTCGATCGGCGCGGTAGATGCAGTCATAAATAAAAAAAACAAATTAATCAGTGCAAACGCTGTCTGTCCAGAATACGCCTGTTGGACAGTATTTGAGGTGTCACTGTAATGCAAATTATGTTGGATTATCAGAAATGATAATGCAACTGCCAGAGCAAAAATGAATTTCGTTGTCTGTGAGAAACGCTGCAGTCTGTAGCATAGAATAATAGACCGGATGTAACCGGTGTTGAGGGAATGAATAATTCCTGAGGGTTGGCACGAGTGGCTATAGGTTTAGTTGGTACGAGTAGCTGAATGCTTGGTTGGTACGGATGAATAGATGCTAGGTTGGTACGAGCGTTTCTTTTGAATATCCTGATACGTTGAGAACGAGATTGAGAGAGCACGTGTGTTGAAGCGTTACTGTTTATTAATCAAATAATATTATCTATATATACTCATCACGGTAATATATATTCTCATATCAATTTTTACAGACGCAATTATATTCTTGAAGATGGTCTTAACCTAGACCGAAACGTTGAATTATAAATTTGTAAAACTGCTTAGGATAGTAATATAGGATCAAACCTGTGCGCCGAAATTGCATTTTCTATTAAAATTGGCGATCGAGATAAAATAAAACTGTTATATATATACTGTTTGCAATAGTTTCATTATTAAAGTTTAATATTCGATTTACACTGGAAAGTGTATTGTGCAAGAGTTTTATTTAAACAAATTACAACAACCGGACCCATAGGCCTGGTATTTTTCATACTCAAGGGCCTGTGCTGTAAACTGTGCAGGCTGGGTTTTTTCCCAAAAGTCAAGGAGGGCGACTGATCGTCTCTTCCGCCCCTACTTCCTTCTTTTCTTCTATCTTCACTTCGGCTCCGCAAGCCTGACAGTCAAGTCGTCCTTCCGCGCTATTTAATAAAGTTAAATTAGTAAAGAGAAAATTCTCTACTTTGTTGTTCATTTGAGAACTCCCATTTCCAATAAATTACGCCTCGTAAACGTAAAAGTAGGACTTTTGAGGGCGACTGTAGTCTAGACTAATCTTTTATTTAGCGTTTTTGATTATTGAAAAATCCGATCTTTGCATTATCGAGAAATGAGAAGGCGCATTCTGCTCCCTTGCAATCCTGGAAACGAGAGTCTACCTCGTTGATGACAACCGAACCTGGCAATGCGGACCGCAGCGTTGAGGAGGTCTTCGCCAGAGCCTTAATAATAACACCTATAGTTGTGTAGAGTGTCGGAGCTACAGAGCCGAAGCAAAGCAAGAAGCCGGAGTGGCCATTAGCGCAAAACTCAGGGTAGAGGGTTCAATTGTTTGGGAAACCCAGGAATTAGGGATCTCGTCGCCTCAAAGAGGTATTGACTCAAAGCTCTGCCAAGCGGCGGTTATCTCTCAATTAAACAAAGGAGGAAAAGAGCCGTGGTATAATTCGTTGGACAGGTTGCCGAGAAATCTTGTTATCGAGCCGTCGGACGAAACGTTTTACGGTCTGGCAAGAAGGGGGACACGTTTGCCAGCGGTTGGCATTTAAAATCTACAAGAGTCTGTTTCCCGAGGATCAAGTTTTGTAATGGCGGTGGCGTGTACGAAGGAAGATTTTGTTGGAAAGTAAATTCGAGAGAGAAAAAGAGAGAGAGAGACAGTGGCGGGTAAAGAAGCGGGGACAAGTGGAAGATAAAAGAGAACTTTGAAGTTCGGAAGGTAAACGAGAGTTTTAAGGGCGATTCGCAATGGAACCGGCGCGGTGGGGACGTAAAAGTTTATCGCAGCGAGACCTCGACGGGGCGGCGTGTTCCCCTCCCACGAAATCGATGCAAAACTTTCCCCAAGTTCGAGTTGAAGACGCGGATGTTGAGTGTTTTTATCGTCCGTTTACGAACAGCTCTTTGACGGAGCGTGCCATGTTCCGGGAGAACTCAGTGATTTTTCGGATCCACGTTCCGACGCTTTGTTCCACGCATACCGATCCTCAGAAATATTTGATCGTTCCTGCGATAAACAACTCGGATTTCACTGCGCCGAATGCTCCAGATTTTATCTCGCGGAAGCAGTTCCTGTTTTCTTAGATCGAACAGTTCCTGTATTTACCATAGCGTATCGTCAAATTTTTAATTTCTTCCTGTTTCTATTTTTATATGTATCCCTGTAAACTGTGGAATCATGAGCGAAACACTGTTAAGCTGAAGCATAAAGCATATTTGATCCTATAATTCTAGTATCTTTCGTGCAACTACTTAGAATTGTGAACAGCGCAGGCAATCGTATAATTTTCTCTTTCTTCATCACAGAGAATTTCTATAAATCGTGTATGTACTATGGAGAAAATTAACCCTCAGCACTCGAAATTGCTGTACTATTATTTAAATAACTGTTTACACTATCAGATATGTCAGTATCTAACCAATTACTACACATTTAAGTATTGTATGTGGTATTATATAAATTTCATATTTATCAAATTTAAAAAATCATAGATAATGGAAATATTGTAGGTGAGAAGAAACGTTTAATTTTCGAGTTAAAATAGCTCCGAGTGCAAAGGGTTAAAAGACTCGAGTTTATTGTTATTATTTATTTATTCATGGTTTATTTTAATGTGGTCAGATTAACAGCTAGGTCATTAGTCGAGTTTCAGGAACAAAATTCAGTATCAGCTAATGACCCGTGTCTAAATATCTTATCTCGTCGACGATTATTTTTATTCTTGGACAGACGGGGAACAAATTCCGGATATAGAGGACCGACAGAAGAGCCGGTTTGCTGGAATTTAATAGCTCATCTGGAAAAAAGGGCGAGCGCTGTATTAAATTGGCTCGAAGCTTCCGGATAATAGTAATATCGCGGTATCACCGTGGGTGTAATACCGACAGCTCTCTTCTACAATGTCCGTGTTGTTCCAACTTTATTTCCTTTCATTTTCCCCGGTTTGTTGTTTTCTCCATATATTTTTTTTTTGTATTCGAAAGCTATTATTTCAAACACGACGCTACCAATGTAATCTGGAAAAATCGATAATCTGTACAAGCTGACCGAATTATTTTCACTGGTTTCGCGCGTCGACGCGAACCGTTTCCTTCCGAGGGATTACAACCAATCGGCTGTGGCGTTCGAACAATATCAGAGAAAAAAGAGCGACCATTGATTTTGTTATCGTCGTAGAGTATTGCGTTCGAGTGGTCTGCGATGCTCGATTTCTGTTCTGTCATGTGGCTAGAGACACGCAGACGAAAGGATGTTTGTAACTTTGAGCAACTGGTAATGAGACTAGCTTTAATGTTATGAACTAATGAACGAACGAGCTAATTTTTTAATATTTGTATTTGCTGTTGTTCGAAGGATGCTGTGGAGGTTCTGCAGGAGAATGTTCCTTCAGAAATGATTTTATAAGAACTTTAAGGGCGCCGTTACATGTTTTTTAAGGGTCTGGTAATTTTTCAGATGTTATTTTTAACATAATATATTATATCCTTTAAATCCTTTGAGTTGTGCGTACGTGGAATAAGTAAGAATAAACATTGACAGTTCTAGTCAATAAATATAATTACTCGTTTATTCAATGACGGTTCATTACATAATGCAATTCGTTAAAGACTGTTATTTTACAATCGAATATCGGTTGTTAATAGTAAATCGATCATCGGTTCGTAATGACAACTAGCAGCACACGATCAGCTGGTCACCGACGATCGATTCGACACCAACACATTAAAATATGTGTAGGGAGTTGCCATCTCCGACCCGCGAGAATTCTGTCGAATGTCGCGTCGCGTCGTGAGTAATTTTAACGACGCGACGATTCGATATTTGTTATTATGTTTATCGATTGCGTTATTCATATTTTGTTATATGATTTTGTCATTCTGGTACGACGTTTGAAAATGAAAAGACGTGTGTGATCTCAGACGGAGATTCAAACGGGATAATTTAATTAATTGTATTTAAAAACGTTATACTATACTTATTGTATGTTATATTGTATTTATAAACGTTATATATACTTATATATAAACGTTACACTAGTAAGTAAACGCTGACGTCTTAGTACGATTGCAATGGTATTTTTGAGTTATTTAAATTGAAATATCTCCTAAACTACTAACTTTTCGACATACATAGGTTAGTACTTTTTTATAACGAATGTCCAGCTGCATCGATTGATGTATTAAAAAATACCTCATTCCATTTAAAAAAATGAAGGTGACCTTGATATCTCCAAAAAATGACATAAAAACAAAATTTCTTTTTTGCTCGTATCAGCCCCATTGTACCATTCAACTTTGTCCTTACCATATTTTACGTATCTTTAGAAACAACAAAGATATTTGAGGTGGTAACGTTTGGTGACTCACCCTGTATATGGAATTTGAATTAAATATTTAATGCCAGTATCTCAAAAACACAGGTTCAAACCCCAAAATGGCAAATATAATTTTCTGACTTGTATCTTGACTCGTGTATCTCCAGGTCCCACGTGTTTGAAATATTTCGTATTAAAAACAGTTTCGAAAGTTTGCACTCCCCTCGGGGAGAACAAGATGGCGAAGGCAAGCGATTGCGCGTATCGCTCGCGTATCTACATTCTACAAGCTCGATCTGTCGATCGTAGTGCAGGCAGTCGACGCCAACGTATTTTTCGGTGAAAGTGTTAGATAAAAAGAGAGAGAGAGAGAGCCCGTCACCTGGTGAGTCTACTGGTGTTAAGTGTATACCACAGCCGTCTACGGATCAAACAGTACTCACTGTCGAACAAGATCAGTCTCCTGGTTACCACCCTGGCTTCCAGGGTGTTTGGCCTACACGGCTTTTGCTGGTCCCCCGAATTCGGGGCTGCGGCCGAGACCGGCACGCTACCGGTCGTAGCCGTGCCCTGATTCGCTTGCGGCTCACCGCTCGGCGATACCGCGCCATTTGCACTCTGTTCAGTCTTTTCCTTCTTCGGCTCTGTAACAGAAAAAAAAAATGTCCAGACCGTCAGACCGATGAGCACACGATCTACGGAACACGCGCGAGGGTCGCAACTACACCGTTCAACGACAGGCGTCCACGAAAACCGTTATCATTCCGCAACGAACAGTCGCACGACGACGAGCCCGGGTTCAACTGTAACTTGGCTAACCAGAAAATTCTGCCTTTCTCCTATGACAATCCAGCAGATTTGAACGAGAAAATACAAAAAAATCCACGTTACCATCCTAGAAGATTAGTGGTTCAAAAGTTATGACTGTGACACTTGGATTTTTCGCTTTCTCTCGACAAAATCTACTGGATCACATTGGGGAAAGACGAAAATTTCTGGTTACTCAAGTTACAGAGCAGCCCAAACCTACGCTCGTTGTAAAGCTTGAGCCCTCTACTCTCGCTCCTCATTCTTGATTTCCTTCGTAGATTTTTTGCACGTGACACAACGAAAGCGAAACTGCGAGAAGAATACTGTTTTTTGTTCTCGGAAATTTTACACGTTTATACGTTGTCGGACACGTTGCAGAATTTTTATTCTTGACTAAATCCACCGCAGAGTCGATGGTCGAAGCGTCCTCTTTGCAACAGCATCCTGGAACTTGATTTACTATTTCGTTTAGCCGTGCGAGGCTGTTTTTCTATGAGCTTGGTCGCCTCGTTTATAAAACAGCTAAACAAAATCGTACGTCGAGTTCCAGCGAGTTTTTGAAAAGGGGATGGCTTCGATCTAGAAATCTGTTAGTTCAAGATGTATCGACGCGAGAATAAATTGATAAATAAGTAGACGAAACATCTTAGAGGCTTCAAGCTTGAAATTCGACTGAGATCTATTGTGCTATTCGTTTTCACGAAATTAGAACAGTTCAAGTATCGACGATTGTTTCGAAACCGGAAATTTAGTGTGGCAATATGCTTCTCGAAGCCACTGCAGTTCCAATCTTAATTAAAAACGTCCTTTCGTTCAATGTCTTCTCTTCTGTGCACTGTTTCTTTGTGAGTTTCATTTGCCGAAGACGATTTCTCTATCCGGGAGCTCGAACAATATCGCGGAGGCGTGGTTACACGACGAGCGGGAAGCCGCAGGTATTCCGACCTTGTTATTGGGACGAATCAGAGCGAATCGATGGATCTCTGCCCATCTCATAATCTCTTTCTGTCTAGCTCTTCAAGGGCGGCTAGTCTGCTAGTTCGATCATCTCGGAGTATTCCCGCGGGAACCGAGAGAAGTATGCGAGTTTTGAAGCTTTTTTTCTTGAAAAATCGAACCAGGTGCCTACAATTATGGCGATGCTGTCTTATGCCAGAAGACTTATGCTACCATTCCTGTACATCAAACTTGTATTTTCTGTAATTTATTCACGGTACGTTGGAGAAGTAATGGGACTCACGATTTATTCAAGCGGTGATCGTATTTGTCGAAAACATAAAACAGTTGAAGTTTTGTACTTTTGGAACTGTACGATTTAAGAAAATTGTCTGTCCCCTCCACACATGTATTTCATTTAAAGAAAAAATGTATCACTTGCAGTGGTAGTGTGGATAATATCCAATGTTTAAATTGGTTTTAATTGTAATGTCAGGCTGGTATTATTAAATGTTTTAATTCGTACGTATGTTGTAAAATTGTTTGTATACCTACTCGAAAACATAAAACAGTTAAAGTTTTGTACTTTTGGAACTATACAATCTAAGAAAATTGCCTGTCCCCTCCACACATGTATGTCATTTAAAGAAAATGATGTATCACTTGCAGTGGTAGTGTGGATAATATCCAATATTTAAACTAATTTTAATTGTAACATTACGCTGGTATTATTAAATATTTTAATTCGTACGTATGTTGTAAGATTGTTCTTATATCTATTCGAAAAAATAAAACAGTTAAAGTTTTGTACTTTTGGAACTGTACAATCTAAGAAAATTGCCTGTCCCCTCCACACATGTATTTCATTTAAAGAAAATGATGTATCACTTGCAGTGGTAGTGTGGATAATATCCAATATTTAAACTAATTTTAATTGTAACGTTAGGCTGGTATTTTTAAATGTTTTAATTCGTACGTATGTACATACAAGGTTTATTAAATATGCAGCAGTAATGCATGTGTAAAATTTGTATTCATATTAAAATTCCTTTATTTAAAGGACCAATTTCTAAAATCACATTTTTTCGAAATGTTACAGGCACGAGCCCTTAAATCGTTAAAGGTGGTCTCGGTGTTTCGTTTTGCGAGTTGTTTCTCCTTTTATTTCATTCATAAATGATTTTCATCGCGTGTTCGCGAATCACATTCGCCGAACAGACTGGCGACATATCCTCGGAATTGCGATTTCTCTGAGAGGGATAATAAAGCACCGCGTTTAGGATTTTCGTGTAAACCGTGATTTACCGAGCGCTGCTGTCCTTGCGGTAAGCTTTATTGGCGAGACAAAAAGCGTGTCGCGGTGTTCAGTACATTAGTTTGAATTAGGCTTGACCGCGCGACGCGAGTTTGTCATCGTTTTCGGTTTTAAAAACCCGGCCCCGAAAGTCATTCGTTCGAATCCACTTTGTCCTGGAAATTATCTTCGCTTTATGACATCCGAGGCCGCGGAGAATCATTTTTACTTTGCGCGAGGGAAAAATTGCGCAAAATGCTCGGAGAAGGTTAATCTTTTACAGTGACACACGGAACTGGGATTAACTCTCTGGGATTTACGATAATTATAGAGTAACGCGTTTGCTTTGCGCGAGCACTTGCTTAATAAAGAATTATGCGCTTTTGGATTGCGCGAATTTTCTGTTCTCTGCTTGTATGGACTCGATTCTGTAAAAGTTTAATTTGGTTAAGAGTTGTTTAAAGAAAATAGGGGCGACATGATTTATAACAAGGTTTTTTATCATTGGTCGAAATAAACCTTGTGATTTTAAAGTAACGAAGTGTGAATACTCTTCTGTTTGAATGTTTAATTATTGTTGCTACCTTTCGTTAACTGCTGCGAGTGTTTTACGTCGCGTTGCTTTTTCACGGACAGTCAACAGCGAAAGCGAAAAATAAACATGCAAATAAAGTTGACATTAATTAATGTAGAAACAAGTTAACGATAAGAGGTTGTAAGGTAATATCTACACTTAATTGTTACTGGGAAAGTGAAAAAAGTGTATCGGTAGGAAAACCGATAAATATCTTAAACAGCAACACGATCATGTGTACAAATGTTATTAATGTTTGTTGCTGTACATGTTTCTTGGATTTCAAACATTTCCACATTCTGTCAATGCATAAAGCTCCGCAATCTACTTATAAACATGTATCGAAGACACTTTATTTGAACATATAAGGAACAGATAATATTATTATAAATCGCTAAAAAACGTTACAAGAATTTCAAAATACTTTCATATAATTGTCAACCTATTTAGCATATTACCAAAGAAAAATAAATTGCTGTTTCACTCCAATTTTATGTGATTCAAGTAGAAAATGTTGATTTAGCATAATCGTCCGTTGTCTGCTAAAATCGCCTACAAGAATTCCAGTAAATTTTTACCGAATTTTTAGAAAGACCACTGTGCGACACTTGACAGTTCGACGACAGTGGATATCCGATTTGAGGGTGAGCGAAAGTTGCAAAATACGAGTGGTTTCGTCGAAATTTCGGAGAGGGTGCAAGCGAAGCCGGTTTTACTTTTTCAGGGGGAGGGCGATCGCAGATTTCGAAATCCAAAAAAGGTGGATGCGGGTGGAATGGATTCGTCAGCCGGTACGAAATCGTCCGGATAGAAATAAATTCACGGATCTCGGTTGGTGCAGATGCGGAGTTCGGATCGTTGACCATGCGTCCGGCTCTGTTTTCGTCTTTCCTCACGTGTCGGTGGAACGTGTATCGAGCGTCACCGGTGACTAACTCCTCTGTTTTTGCATCCAAGGGTATTTCGCCTGCGAAACTGCGAACGTAAACGCCGACCGCCACCATTCGTTTACTCCGGAATTGTTCTATTCCGTCCCGGCGAGAAACCACAACAAAATCCCTCTCATTCGCCATCACGAGAGAAGAATGTCGCCAAATCGGATCAACCTTGACGCTCGAAACAATTCAGACGACGCGACGAGCGGAAGCTCGCGCTCTCGTTCGCTTGTTAGCGTGCAACAACTTTTTCCACGGAGGAAAACATCGGGGAAATTAGCACAAAATTTCATGTTAAATCTATCGTAGCCAACTATTTATTTAATTAACTCTACAGTTCTGATACAATCATCAATTTACTTATTACAAAATTTCGATAGAAGTCGTATTCTTTCCTCATAAATTCTTTGAATTCTTATCTAACTCATCCTTTCATTTTTCATAAACGTCAAATCGGTTTAATCAATTTAATGAATGTCAATTAAATCGGTTTAATGAAAGTATAACTTGTTAATCATAATGTCAGCTCAGTACAATTTCAAAATATCGTTCCGGTCAGACTCAGTTAATTCATAAGAGTTCAATCACTTTGATAGACTGGAACAACATCGAAGAACATTAAAGAAGTGAAATACTCACTTTCCGAAACGAACGTCAAGGGATACAATAATTTATCGAGCTCCCAAACGAACATAAATTATAGTGACACCGAGTCGTTGGGTCGGGAAAAAAAAAAGAAGATAGAAATTCGAACTATTGGCTCCGCGCAAAATATCGCGTGGAAATTCTTCCGCATACTTCTCTCTAGAATATCTCGGACGACGATTTCCGTCAAGCTGGCCGACCTTCGGTCCCTCTACATTGTTGTCGTTATTAGTAACGTCGACTTTCGGAATTCCATTGGCGCTTTTCCAAATCGCCGCCGAGGAACCCCGAGGAGAGAAGCCAGCAGCCAGAGTGTATCACAGGCTATTCACGAGCCGACGGAAATCTCATTTCGTACGGTGATCCGTCAGCCCGACGACGGATTCCCTCGTCGCATATCCGAGCGTCACCGACAATCCGTAAAATTTACTCGTCATCTTGGTATTTCTTCATTTAAATGCCTCACCCTCGGAATACCGATCCATCCGGCTACCATTCGGTCCACTTTCAACGGACACGAATATTATTTGTTTCTTGCACGCTCGAAAGTATCGGCAACGGTGCAATGTTATTTGTTCAGTCGTACCAAAATGTTTGTTCAACTATAAAAAATTATTTTGACCATTTATAAGAATTTTATCTGTTCCTTGTATGTTCAAATTTAGCATCTGCGATAATACAATATTTAACCCTTAGCGGTTAAGCTAAAAATTAATAAGTACAGCTAAAAATTGCTGTACTATTATTTAAATAATTGTTTACACTATCAGATATGTCAGTATCTAACCAATTACTACACATTTAAGTATTGTATGAGGTATTATATCAATTTGATATTTATCAAATTTAAAAAATCATAGAGAATGGAAATATTGTAGGTCAGAAGAAACGTTTAATTTTCCAGTTAAAATAGCTCCGAGTGCAAAGGGTTAACCCTCATCCGTCCCTCATTTCACGAACTGAATCTGCCCGTCGGTGTCAAATTGACACAGTTTTTTTTTTTTATTAAGCTATGAAACCCCACATGGGATTATTAGCAGCATGCACAGCCATGTGCATGCTAACATTAAAAGGAGAACTTTTAGACTAGAATTGAACAATATAATGAACATTTTTGAGTACAATACTAACACTAGAGAAATAAGCAGTGGGACTTCAGGAATGTATGTATATAAAATAGGGAGCAAAGAGTGGGTCCGTACAAAAAGGAATCTATTATAAAATTGACACAGTTTACACGAAATAAAAAAAAAATTTCAATACTTTTTTAGTCAAATTTATGAGTTACCATTTACGTCTTAGGTTTCTCACACAGTTTCAGGAAAATTTACCTAAAAATAACAGAACAGTATAACTTATTTCGGGAAAACTGTGTCAAATTGACACGAGGGACGGATGAGGGTTAATAACATGATGATATATCACTAGACTGCGGATCTTTATGCAAAATAAAAATATTCTGCATTGATTGTGGGATGCAGGAATCAAATATAAATTGATTTGATCTCTTAATGACTTTGTTAGCTTAAAAACAATAAGGTTTTCACCTTAAAGATAGAATACTAATCCTCTGGGAGACCACGTTATTCTGATACAATGAAATACCACGAATTCCTACCTAATTACGAGACCCCATAAAGTCAACCCCTTCGAACATTCAAGAGGAAGCCAATAAAAATGTATAGCTTGCGAGTGAAGCGTTTAAAGATCACGGACGATGGATTCTCACCTCGAAAGCTCCTATGTTTCACATCTATTTATAAGACAGAAGCTCGCCTATCCAAAATGAGATTATTAGATCAATTTATACCATTTCCTTGATTCGCATTCTTGTAACATTTATGAAAAAGTCTATTCAATTGTGTCTTCAACTTCTTTCCAGAGATACCCGAGAATGTCTGTACAGAATTTTGGAAAGACTTTGGTACGACACTTCGTAATCTGAGCAAACACTATCATTGAAGATCTCAAAATCACCGAATCTCCTATAGAGATCTAATCAAAGAAGTAAAATATTCAGTATTACACAAGAAATTTATAAAAACAACTGTCCACCACTCAAAAATAGTAAAAATCAAGTTGTTTCCACACGCCTCTGCATCGCACATTCACACATCACACGCATCTATAAAATCTTAAAAGAACCCCCATTTTATAAATCTTGCAATGTCCCATTATCCACCGAACATATATTACTCGAATGTCCAGCTTTTCTCTCGAATTTTTTCTCCGGGAATCCGGAAAATTGCGACCGAAATGAGACAGGGAAAATTCCTCGAAACCGCCCTATAAAGCGTCCCTTCAGCACCCAAGGGAGAAGCCAATAAAAATGTAAAGCTCGCGAGGGTAAAGGCGTTTCAAAGATCACGGACGATGGGTTCTCACCTCGAAAGCCAACGCTTCGGTTCTATTTATAAGACAGAAGGTCCACACACCTCCCTCGTGCGGAGCGAGACGCGTTAGATTTATCACCGGCGAAACTGATCGATCCTTGACTCGCGATCACCGCCAAAGATCGCTCCTCTTTTCTCGTGGGAAAGAGATCCCGATCTTATCGGACAGTTCCCCTGAAAACCGTGTGCGTCGTTCCGCGTTGACGGGACGCGCGGACCAGACTGTCAGAAGCTAGAAACGCGACCCTGCTCGAAATAGTTTCGCTGAGAAACGCGTCGGCCGACGGATTGCGCGACGGACACCGACGCCGACCTTCTCGACGAGCGTCCCTCGTTACCCCAGATTCCTCCTCGTTGTCGTTGTCATTATCTGTCGCGCGAGACAACGACGCGCCACGATCTCGTCGAGCGTTCTACTCGATTTCACCGGGGACACGCGTGTGCTCGATCCCTTTCAATCCGTCTCGCACTGGCACAGTGGGCCAAACGGCATTTCTAACGACGAATAAAGAAAAAATTAACCCCTAACAGTTAAATGGTGACTGTGGTTAGATTTACAAAATACACGTTTGAAATTTTCATCACAGCCACGGATGAAAATTTTAAAAATCGTAACCTTTATACAATTCCTTCACATATCCATTAAATTTAAAAGTCATAGACAATGGAAATATTCTAGGTCGAAAGAAATGTTTAATTTTCGAAATACAATAGCTCCGAGTGCAAAGGGTTAAACACGCTTAGAAAATTTTGTGCCCCAGGTAATTGGAGAGCACCTACCTATCATAAAATAATGAATAACTTGTAGAGCTTACTATTATAAGAATACAAACTTGTTTTTATGTATGAACATTTGTTTAAAACATTGATGTTTCACTTTGATGTTTAATCAAATACGCGCTGATAGACAAACGTTTGTATTCTTATAAGAAATTAATTTTCTAATAAAAAGAATTTTGGAACATTCTGCGACATCCTGTATTTGCCACGTCGCCCAAAAATTCGCAATCTACGAACGAATCTCTTTATCGAATCCATAACCGATAGGGAACCAAGAGGACGCCCTGAAAAAAACTTCCCTGAAGAGCGACAGGGGGAATTTTCCCTGCGGTCGTCATCCACCGTCACTTGTTTCATCCCCCCGTTATCAGAAAATCCCCGTGTCACGACGACGACGATGAAGATCGGCGAGAAATAGTCGCGACGTGTCATTCGCACGGAAACACGACAATAACTGGGGGGGGTGGAACGATCGATAACGTTCCACCCCTGCCGCTTCTCGTGTCTGAAGCTCTATCCGAACGATAATACTAAACTGCAGATTCGCATCATTGGGCCGGCAACGCGTGCAATAAAGGCCAACGTTATCCGACGGCGGCATTGTTTACGGGCCGCTCGAGTTTCGAGGGTGCTTCGACGATTTTTAGCCTCCCCCACCATCAACCCCCCCTCCGATCCAGCAGAAGTGCACAGTTAAGGGTTGAAGCTTCGGGACCGTTTAACGGCGGTTTCCCACCCCCCGAAAACCCGGAAGTTTCCGTGATTGCACCCGGAGAACGGGCTAACCTGGCCTTCGACTGCGATGATTTCTTTTATTACACCGAAACTCTCCCTGCCATGATTCCTTTCATTATACCATGGCTTTACCGAGTACACTCCTCCACAAAATTGAAGGAACACGCGTGTTCTACTTGCAACCCTTCCATCAATTACCAACATTTTGTTTTCCTGTGTCAGGAGATTCGGGATAATAAAAATCAACGTATTATTATCACACTATAAGTAATTAACCATATAAATATACATGCGTTTCACATGGCTACGAGTAGAAGACTAACTGACTTCACGACAATCACAACAAAAGACGCTAGTCACTCACACACGCACATAACTACAAACTATACACAGGTACATGTCGATAAAATAGAGTCCGTGTATTGCACTCATTTTCTTACATCCTGTTGACATGTTATAAATTCATACGACTCTGTAGCGTTTAAATAATTTTGTTTCGAGATCTTGTATGCTGATTATTAGACTGCGGATCTTTACGCTGAATAAAAATTGTCTGCATCGACCGCGAGAAATAGAAACTAAATCGAGTGTTATTTTTTCTCTTAATGATTTTGAAATAGAGAAAATATTAAATTTTCAATTTCACAATCATTTTGAATGTGATCTTGTTACCTTATGTAACTTGGCATGTTTTCAGAAACTTTTGAGGAGTCCTTAAAATGATTTCACCGAAAGATAATAACTTCGTTTGATCTTTTGGGGCTAGTGTAACTTGAAGTTATTTTTTCTGACTATTGCGCTGCATATTGGTGCCGTTAAACTTGTGGAGCAGAAACGTTTTCCTTGCTGAAAGTATCAAAGATATTTTTATGCTGGAAAAAGTATTTTAGAAAGTGAAGGGAACGATGGAGTGGCACGTGCACGGACCATTAGTATTTTGTCGTGACGCTTGCATGAACTATTATGCTCATAAGAGAAACCGGTATTTCCTGAGAACGCAAGGCTGCAAAAAGTTTCTCAAATACCCAGCACTAAAATAGTAACGTAAAACACATTTCTCCCATCAAGAGCTGAGAGGACTGCGAGCGCTGAACTTGATGGCATTTGTGTGCACCTGGAGTCCTGCATTTATTTGCTCGGGAAAAACAGGTTCATGGAAACTGTACCTTCTGTGTTAGAGGTGACTGATACTCGCGATCAATTTCTTCAATATAGTAGATTAAGTAATGTTTAAACGAAAAATGCGTTCAATAAATCTTTCCGTCCCGGAAAATAAACATTTCCCGTTGCTCGACACGTGCTAGACCGGCGAAAACATCTTTCTTAACAATTTCTTTATTTGTGCCAGTTGAAGCTTTAATAGATTTACGAGTAATCCGTGCAACAATTGGGTTGACATTGTTGACAACTATAATAGCACTGTCTACGATCTGTACTAACGATCAGTTTTATTTTTCCGAATACCCACGAAGAAAATAAATCATAATCATGTTCATCAAAGATGGGATAAAAATGTGGATAAAACTGTTGAAAAGATTCGTTCGTTTATACTGAAACAATGGGGATGTTTCAAAAGTATTAGAACGATTCGGTGCAGGACTTGCGACCCTTCTATGATTTCATTTGTCTGATTCCCTATGAAGAATCTGAACCGTGTAATTCTCATAAAAAAAAAAAAAATAGAATAAAGAGGCGCACTGTAGAAATGAAAAAAGAAAAAATCCGTTCGTTTATGCTGAAATAATGGGGTACTTCGAGGGGATTAAGTTTATTCAGCACAGGACAATTTGTATAAAAATGTGGGCCGAATTTGAAAGTCTGGTTGCATTGAAGATCGAAAACGCGAAGCTTTTGTGAGCGCTCCCATTATCCCCACGAAATTATTCCACGCACAGTCAGATAAAATGGCGGTCCATTCGAACAAATTTTCTCGAAACAATTCTCGCACGCGGCCTAGTTCTTTTCCTTTTTTCCATCGACCTCGTTCGCGGAATGCCCTTTGAAGACGAAAAACGGTGGCTCACGGCAATCCGGCACGTTGAAAAGAACATAATCGATTTATACGGGGGCGTTTCCATTTTTTTTCCGAAATCGTCAGACAGACCTGTTACGCGCTCTCTCTCTCTCCCTCTCCGGCTTTGATAAGTCGATCGCGAAGTCATTCGTCGACGAAAAGAGCAACCCAGCTCGAAACAACGGTCGAGATATTGCTTTTAGTGGAACGTTCGAAAGGAATGAATTCTGCAAGATAATTGCGCGCGGAGTTTTCTTTGTGTTTAATGCGTGCACAGAGCGCTCTTCGAAAAATCAATTATAACTTCGACGAGTTTCGCTTGTTTCCCTTTGTCTTCCAGGTGTGCGGGAATTTTCCGTCCGTCCATTATCAAGAATATCAAATTAATATTACATCTGCAAAGAAGTAACAGTACAGTGAAGCCTTGAAGAAAACGGGACGATCGAAATAAAAAAAAAAAACGAATATCGGGAGGTCACAAAGAAATAATAAAAGTACCTGATCTTGTTAAAAGTTGTAACAAGAGATCGACATTATTCATAGAATTACTAGATGTCTGATCTCAGTTTCACTGTAGATCCCAAGTATGCATTCATCCCTTTTGAATATTTCTCTCTTAGGAAAATAAAAGATTTGCGAGCACTTGTCGTTTTTGCAATTGCGGCGCACTCGAATGCTTTCGGAAGCGACTGTACACGCCAGGTGAGAATACGGTCGCAGTAGAACCGACAACATAATCGCGAGGTGTAACAAGGAAAACGTACACGACTGAAACTTGCTGGATAAATTGAATCGTTCTGGAGAACTTCCAGTGATGTTCG
The DNA here is from genome assembly GCA_916610235.2 of Lasioglossum morio. NCBI lineage: Eukaryota > Metazoa > Arthropoda > Insecta > Hymenoptera > Halictidae > Lasioglossum > Lasioglossum morio. The sequence goes on from OU744323.1 coordinate 6,020,464, forward strand.
CGCTCGGCTAATTCGCGCAGTATTCCCGCAACGAGAGTTAAGTTTTAGCAGACGGCGAGAGCGTTATCAGCTTGCACGCCGTAACAACGGCTGTAACGAATTTAGTGATTCTGTCCAATGGTCTGACACGGGAAGAAACTTCGCGAATAAACAACGAATACGTCTTGGTCCCTCGTGTGCATCATCGGCAGTCCATTAAACGCTGCTCTGTTTTAGTTAGTCGATACATAAACCACTTCCACTGTACTGAACCAAACAAACCCCTTCGTGGACACGGAACTTAATACCAGTTACATAAACTATATCGTTGTGTACTATTTTCGAGAAATATAAGGGTTGTATCAAACACGTTCTGGTCACTCATAAATAAACAGCGTGTTTTATGCATATCATAAAACACTGTTACACTATTTTCAGCTTATTAAACATCTTAACCCTCATCCGTCCCTCATTTCACGAACTGAATCTGTCCCTCGGTGTCAAATTGACACAGTGATTAAAAAAATTGATAAAATAACAAGTCAAACAGTTACTTATCGATGTTTTTTTTTCATTCAAGTTGATGAGTTAACATTCACACTTTAGGTTTTTGCGGTTATATGATTCGCATTTAAAAAATAAAAGCCATCAAGTTTTGGACAAATTTACTTACAAATAACAGAACAGTATAACTTATTTCGGGAAAACTGTGTCAAACTGACACGAGGGACGGATGAGGGTTAAGAACGAAAATGTTGTTGCAATTTAGATAGAACGTTTTTATTCTGCATAAAAATTCGCTGTCTATTTACACAAAAATATATAATTATAAAGCCACACTGAAAATGTTTACGACTACGTGATTAAATACACTGAATTATAATTGGACAGCAGATCTTCATGCGAAATAAAGATTTTCCATCTGAATTGCAACAAAAAACCGGAGCGACATAGAATACATTCAATTTTAATTGGTTGAAAATGATGTAAAAGTTGTTCAAATAGAACCACAATTAACGGGATTATATAAGGATTATATAAGGATTACGAATTAGAAATATCGTGGAAAGAGGATGTTCACATTCGTGTGTCAACGGTTAACAACCAATAGCTACTGAGACGCGTCTCGAACGCCTCGATCGTCACGCGCTCACACACACACAGACGCACACATAAGTCCCCTCGGAGACACCTTTTTTTTTTTTTATAGTGCGGAAATGCGTTACGCATACCCTGGTCCCCTTGAGGGGCCAGGGTTATGTGGGACTCCCCTCGGAGACTTCTGCATCCTCAAAAAACGTAAACAAACGCTCTCGCCCAGTCCTCTGACTTCGGGGAAATACATACACAAAACACGCGCTCGTCGTTCGACCCTTCAAGGAACACGCAATTTAACAAAAGTATTTTTAAATTTGTTTAGTGTTTAATGTTTTATATTAAACCTATACATTTTTCTGATAAATGCATCAAATCCGCTGTCTAATTATAATCAATACAACGATGAAGATACGCAGTGTTAAACAGGTTTTGTTATTATTCGATCCGATTCGCCGCACGTGTGACTCGTGTCGGCAGACAGTACACGTTTTCCGAAAATTTTCCGGCGAGCACGCGCCGCTCGAAGAACATTTCCATCGTTCCAAATACGAACTTCTTCGACCGCGATTCAGACACTGGTATCTTTGTGACGTTCGTCGGTCGCTTCCGCTGAAAATAAACGAGCGTCAGCGCTGCCGGTGATTTCAATTTCCCATCGCGGCCCGCCGAAACACAGAGGATATCATTGTAGCCGGGTACGTGCCTCCAATCCGTAACACGCGTCGCGATTCCAAGCTTGGACGCGACGAGGAAACGAGAATTCGCGTGCGTGTACCGCGGCATGCGAAATGATGCACTTTCTGGCCGGGTGTGTCAGTCGCTCGTTTCGGGGAACTGACTGCGGCCGCTGATGCGATACATACAGGAATAGACCGAACGTACAATCGCAAGGCATCTTCGTAGACCCAGTGGCGGATCTAATGGCAAGCGGACTAAGCAGCCGCGTGGGACCCCGGCATACCATAGGGCCCCGAATGTCAAAGAAATTTATTTAATGTGTATGAAATATTTTCATTACTTTTCTCTTTTGTTAACACTAGAAAGACTGAAATATAGTATATACTTATATTGCCCAAAAGCAGTCAAAATGACTGCATTGTGAAAGAATAACTAATTTGTAAAGAAATTTGTTTAAAATTAGTTTCAAATATTTTTTATATTATTTACAGTTTTATAACAAGTTATTAGTAAATATTAAGAATAAAAAAAATTTGTTAGAACAAGTATCACTGCACAAAGATTCGAATAACGAGTACTACTTTAGATTATTGAGCAACTGCAACTTATCAAGTAATACGCCCAAATCGACAATTTATCATGTACTTGTATGTTATCATGTGACGGTAATCGAACAAAAATGAAAACTGTAATGTCAATACAGAGCCGAACTGGTCATATAAGAAATTTACTCAATTCAATAATAAGAGTTATTTGACTATTTTAAATTTCTCAAGCAGTCAAAATGACTGCTCTTGGGCAATATAGGTATAACACATATATATACCGGAAATGAAGGAGGGGGAGGTAACTACAATTATTAATAAACGCATTTATATGTTGTACAAAAACTCACAGAATTCTAAGAAATTGTGTCATTATATACATAATTGTCTTTCTAATTGAAATTAAAAAGCAGTGAAAATTATTGTACTTCCTTGGGCAATCTAGTGTTAATAAGTTCTGGATAATTTTCTTGCAACTTCTATTTCTAACTCGAGTTCGACGGCCCCGAAATTTTTACCGCTTGGAGCCTCCACTTGACTTGAGCCGCCACTGCATAGATCAATCACTCAGTGTATATTTCCATAACACTGTAAAGGTATAATTTAGTAACGTTAAAAGTAATTTTTATAGTTAATTTTTATAGTTTTTGACTTTACTTCGAAGAATGTTCCTACGACCAGCTTTTTCGGCGTTTTCGAACACCGTTTGCGCGTCACCGATCTATTCGATTCTAGCATATGAAATGCCAGATTTTAGAATCGAACAAATTGTCCCAAAAAATGTTGTACTTTCTTGAAACGTGCGTTGGTGGTGGAGGAAATCGGCACAGAAGCCCGCGCACGTCGTTACTCCTCAAGTGTTCCCACGGAGGAAGAAAGTTCAAGCTATCATCCCAGTGTCCCAGTAGTAGGACAGGTTCATTGTCCCGGTAGTGACACGAAAAAGAGGCTTCATTCACCGAAAGAGCAAGAGTCGCCGCATGCTGTTGCACTCGGCTATCAAAGTATTCGCGGAAGCACGAAAACCGTGAAAGAAATTACGTGTTCCGGGGAAGCCGGATGAAGCAGGAGGAAGAGTTCCGTGGTTATGGGCCGCGTTCCCGGGGCAAGATAAAATTGGAAGAGTCTCGGGGACAATTTTTATTGGCGGTACACGGGGAAAACACGCGTGGGTGGGTGGATTCACTTTTGTCGCGAGATGAGAACCCTGGGCCCGGGGCTCCGTCTTCTACGACGAGATTACTCGGCTCTTGCGCCTTCATCCGACCTGGTGGTATCAGCAAAACCCGCGGCGGGCAAAACTGATGGCCGCTGAATCATCCCGTGGGGGATCCGCGCTGCGCTTGTTCTCGCTAGACCGTGATGAAGAAGCGTTATCGCGCCTCCCTCGCACTTGATTATTCTCCTGCCGTCTCCCCCTTCTCCTCTCTCTCCCTCTCATTACCTCCCACCTTATCGTTCTGCCTTGTGCCCCCATTGCTACCCGCCAAGGAAGAATGTTTTTCATGCTCGAACGGTATTTAAAGTTTCCTCTTAATTACAAACGCTACCACTCGATTGTCGGGACGCGACAACCTCTTCTCTGCTATCCACCCGCTCTTTCTCTTCCTCTATATTCCTTTCGCATCCCTGTTGACTCCTGATACGAGTTTTAATCAATTTCGACTTTGATTCGGTTCGCTCCTCTGAAGTTAACGTCGGTAGATCCATAAAGAAACCTTGTGGCAAACCTGACGATATCAAATAATTTCCCTGTACAGTAAGTCCTCGACTTACCCCGGTTAATTCGTTCCAGCGCTTTTCGCGTAAGTCAAATTGCTTTGTACACAGTACAGTGTAAATAACTCGATGGTTGTTTGTTGTTCGAAAAAATATTTCCAACAATAATTGCGTGGTTTCCTGGGGTTTCGTGGTTACCTCTAATCTGGTTTTTATTACTTTGCTTTTTCAGCGAGATATGAGGGTCACCGGCAGTATTTTTTTCAATGTAATGTCTACTATTTTTTCTCAAATTCGAATAAATTACGGAATTCTGCGTAAAAAAGGTGTTATACAAAGTGCAGTTTATGTATTAACCCTTTGCACTCGGAGCTATTTTAACTGGAAAATTAAACGTTTCTTCTGACCTACAATATTTCCATTATCTATGATTTTTTAAATTTGATAAATATCAAATTGATATAATACCTCATACAATACTTAAATGTGTAGTAATTGGTTTGATGCTGACATATCTGATAGTGTAAACAATTATTTAAATAATAGTACAGCAATTTTTAGTGGTGCCTCAGAGGCGCCACTCGAGTGCTAAGGGTTAATATATATACAGCAAAAAAGTATTATACTAAGTGCACTTTATGTATTAATATGTATACAGCAATTGTTGTAATAACTTTAATTTGGTTAAATAAGATAACTTTATTTACTTAACGCAAACAAAAATACAAAAGTGGATTCCAGTGTGTATAAGAGAAAAAAGGGTATATTGTAATAAGGTAGAACTAATGCTGTAGCGTAAAAGATGCTGTGGTGTGATCTGTTCTGTGAAACGACAACGACTGACTGGTTCGTCTCTGGAAAAAGCCTTCGGTCCCTTTTCTTAAGTGGGGGTGCCATAAACCACTTGGACCGGAGTCCACCACTGCCTGCTTCTATACAATATTATCGTTGGATTCCAACAGCAATGTGTAATAATAACTTGTGCTAATCATACTTTATTTTTAAAATAGTAACATGTAATTCAAATATTTTTTTCAGAAGTACCATAAACTTGAAGATTGAGACCTCCGATGTACAACGACACCACACAACGTGACAGCATTAGCCGCTTCTTATGTATAAGATTTTTTTCCATCTAGATTGGACATTCGGTACACTATGCGGTGGCAACGAGAGATCGATCGAGCAATGGAGGCTGCCATGGCGAAATTACCGAGCCTGTGTGCCGTTGCACTGACAGGCCTGGTGCAATGTTATCGTTCGTTGTTGGTTCGCGAGAGAGAGAGCGAGAGAGAGAGAGAGAGAGAGAGAGAGAGAAGATGCCACCGGTGCACGCTGCGGCGCATCGCGTTTGCACTTCGATCGATCCTACGTGTTAAGGGCCTGCTAAGCTTGATTCACGTTACAACCGCTACCGCCGACGCCGACGTCCTCCAGTTCCACGAAAAAAGTTATTACGTTGATCTAACCCTTTAAGCCCTCACTGGTACTTTGCTGCACTTATCTGACCCCCATTTGTTACACCTTTCTGGTTCTCCTGACATGGAATTTCATTTAGCTGACTATAAATGTTGTACTTCTATTAAGCGCGCGAACCCTCAGGGCGAATATTTTTAAGATTACGTCGGAAATTATTCATGACGATTTATCGTCCGGTAGATTGTTTTTGGAAAATGTGCAAGCACTATGAACATTTTTACAGTTTTTCTTCGATATTCGGTATGCTAGCTAGCTTAATTATATATTTCTATTTATTCTATTTTGATGTCCATGTTAAACAAATTGCATAAAATTGGGTTCAGAACCAGTTGAGAATACTTTCAAACATTTCTTGTCACGTTATGCGATAATCTAATTGTTCTAACTTCAGAACAAACAAAATCCGAATCTCCAGGTTCGATATTAAAATAGTTATAAGTTTTTTTTAGAAATGTCGCAATATTAATGAATATATCTGGTGAAACAAATCGTCTCGGAGACGCATTTCTGTGTCAATGGATAGCCGAAGGCGCGGGTTTTCGTTTAATCGGCCGAGGTTTCCGTCGATCTCGAAAACTTTCAATCGCGGCGGACGGAAACGTTTGACTCGACAGTAGTTTCGGTCGGTGTAAGGTCGGACGCGCCGTAATGCGGCTTCCAGCGGTTCTGGTGCGCTAACGCCAGATGAAAGGCAAATGTTGCCCGTGTTTCTGCAACTCTGATCACACCGCCGCGCCGCATTGGTCGGATCAGAATTAACTAACCGCTGTTCCGTAGCACCTTGGATGAATTCCCGACTACTCCACGACGATCGAATGCCGTTGGAGTTGAGATTTCGAACGACAATGGGTGAAACGTCCTATTGTCGCGAACTACCAATGTACCCAAACTCCTGGGAACTTCTTGATTTACCCAGATTTCTTTGGAAATGCTTTCATCAAATTTAATCCATCACCTGTTCTTAAATTCACACGATAATATTAATCGTTCCACTTATTATAAGACTGTGGATGTTATAAATTTATAAAAATCTGTGGTGTCCTGTCGATTCTTCAACATTTTTAGTTTGCGTGTGGAGCTTTGTGTCTGATAAATTTGCAAGAAGAATAAAACAAGATGAGTGGAGAATGGGAGCGAAAGATATGGGTGGGATGAATGTGAGCGACCGGAAAAGGGAGTCCATGGATAGGGGAGGGGGGTTTTATAGGGGATGTGGGGCGGGGCTCTGGGGGAGCAGAGGTCTATGTAAATGTTAGGTTATACTTGTTGGTTAATTTATGCGTGTCTCTCTCTCTCTTGCGTTTCTTAGGTTAAGGTTAGATGTAAGTTAGTTTTAAGAATTTAATAAGTAAGTTTGTATGTGCGGCGAGTGTGAAGAGAGGTGTAGATGTAAATTTGTAACCTCAAGGGGACCAAATAAAAGTTTATATATATATATATAAAACAAGATAGCCAACAACCGTAGTCCCGTTGAAAGTACCGGTTCTCGTTAGATCACCGAAGTTAAACAATGTGGAACGTGAACGGCACTAGGATGGGTGACCGTCTGGTAAAAAACTGGAAAGTGACCCGCCCGGGGAGTTTTTCACGTGTTGTTGGCAAAAGGTGGTTCGGAACCCACCATAAACAGTAGGTACCGCTGAAAAAGGCGATGGTGAGAGTGGAAAGAGGAAGAGGATTGGTATATGAATTTGAAACCGTGTGGGGACCAAATATCATGTTACATATATATAAAACAAGATGAGTGGCCCGCCAATAGCGGTGGGGACCAGCGTAAATAGGTTCACGGAATGAAAGATTGCGGTCTTGAGACGGTTTTAATTGGCCGGAGAGAAGAGGGACGATCGATAAAGGCCCGAGGCCAGCGAACTCGGAGATTCGTAGCGAAATCACTGGCAAACAGTGGTCGAAACGCCGCAGAGCGATTCTGCGGCACGAGCTGGCGGATTTCGAGCGGTGGGGTCGCATATCTGTGTGCGTCACGACGGGGTCGTCGACACCGGCGCGTTTTCCTTCTGGCATCGATCGCTCTCTTCCTTTTCGCGAAAGGGTGAGAACCGAGAGAGCTACACCCGGCCGGCTACACGCTGCGCCGGAATTCCCGATCGATAACGAATCGACGAGATAACGGAGAATTTTCGTCCCGTCGTCGCACGGTGCGTCGGAATGCCCGTTTTCTGGAGAAAATTCCACATCTTCAAAACCGTAAGTGGTACGAAGAAATGTTTCAAATAAGAGTTGTAAGGTATAGAGAGATGTACATTACAATTACACGTGTTTAATATTGAAGTGATTTTGACAATCTCTGTGAAAATCGTTTTTAAAATTTTATACGTGAATTTATATTCTTATGACACTTTCGTAAAACTACAAAAATTTTTGCTCTCTTGGACGACGGTCTGTGCGACAACGTTCCAATCTTGAAAACAGAACCTCTCGCGTCCACGAAGTTGTAATTTATTTATTTTCAATTTTATAATTCAATACAACAAGTGTATTCAAAGGTAACAGAGAAATATTGTGAGGGAGGCAAGATTGTTGGTAATTAAGTCGATTTGTCGGGAGGCAGAGCGAATCCGAGCAGGAAACAAAACTGCAAGAGAAGTGGGACCGTCGTCGGAGCAGTGTTACAGCGCAGCACTTGCACGTCTGTTGAAAACGACGGGCGCAAAATTAGTTAGCCGAGCGGACAAAGAAGATCATTTAATAAAACAACACGAGGTTTCCCAGGGAACACAGTGCAAACTAAGTTCAACGCTGTTTCGCAGCTCTGCCTTATTTCGGGACGGATCCGCCGGGATTTGAACGTGCTAATAAGGAGAAATGAATTTCGTACGTTCGAGCGTCTCTTTACTCTTTCACAACTTTCTCCGTCTGAAAAAAGGAGCAAGTGGCGTCGCTATAATTTAATATAATACAGTATTTGCTTCATCATCTTGTGCACGATAGAAACCCGTGAAATTCGTTTCGGTAATACTTCGCCGTTGAAAATCTATTCGTAGACTTTACGATGGTCCTTCGGCCGAGAAGATCATTAACTGTCATTTTCCACTAACTTTAGCTTTAAACGACAGTTATATCTCTCGGCGGGTGTATATTACGAAACTCGTTAAATAAATTTTAGTAAGTGAATTAATTCGATGTGATCCTCTTTTGGATCGTTCTCTACGGTGGAATCCCTCCGCCCGTAATTTTCCGCGTCAGACACGGAACGAGGGACATTAATTAATTAATTGGGATCGAGCGGGGAGGGAGGAATTCCCTTCGCGAAATTTCACGGCGCCAGAGAGACAGATCGGCCCCCTGCATTAAGGACGTCGAGTAATTTCGTGCGGGAATGAAAATAAAGTGATCTTTCGCACGATATCGGACCTATTCTGTACAATAAACATTAATTAATTCGTCTATCTGCCATCCAACGTCCTAATAAACGCTGGTGTGTTTAGCCAGTTATGTCCTGCTCTACTCGCTCGCTACTTCGTCTGTCTAACCATTACGCGTTCTTTCTACTTATTTTAAAAAGGACTAATTACGTATCTCGTATTTTATTAAACGTGTCTGACCTATACTGTCTTGCTCCACTTGGAAACCAGATGAATAATTGATATTGCATTCTAATTGTTTTAACCTGTTTACTGTTTCGCTTCATTTTAGGAAACGTGCACTCGCGTGCTGAATTTTTGATCAATGATAAATGTATATTTCGAGTACTGACGATATTACGATATAAACAATTGATAGGTGAAAACGTTTCCAATATTAAACAGATCCTCTTTGTTTATGAGAAATGTTAGCTAACCGATTTGTCTATTATTCATTATTCGTACCTGTGCATCAATGGCCTGACCTGTACTCTTTCTCTTTCACTTCTAATTGAGATTGGTACGTCTGAGCATGCCAGACTGATTCCACTTGTATCAAAAGTTAATTAACGTGTCTATTATTGTCTCGCACGTGTTCTGTCCATGCGAAACGGTATTAATGTGTCTGTCTACGGTCGATACCGACAATAAAGTCTTATTAATACGGCGGTCCGCCGCCAACTGTGCTGCTAAATATGCGCTAATAAATATGGTCCAACGTGTCTCTGAATTGCCATCTATTTCTGCTGGCAATAAACTCCGACTAACGTGTCTGTCCATTACCGTTACTTCTACTTGCAGCGAGCACTGGTTCAACGTGTCTGTCAATCGCCGACTACTTCTACTTGTAATCAAGGTCGATGACTGCGTTCACTAGGAATTGCAGTACCATTATTCAAAATATTGTTCACATTGTTAAATATGTTGGGATCTAACCAATTACTAAACACTTCAGTACCGTATGAGGTATGAAGTTCCTCGCAGTTGCCGCGAACTTTTTGCACGAACTGCAATCGAATTTCGTGTTAGAATTGGCAAAGTGGCTGCAACAACATTTCGGATGACTTGATAAACGGACTTGACGTCCGGTGACCTGCTTCCAATCCTCTTAGCAAGAAGTAGCTACGACAAGGAGCTGATTCGATGACGCGGAATCGATTCAGAGGAACGCGACAGCAATTCTAAACAAGATTCTAAAGAAACAGCATTTCCACGTCTTCGAAAGGCTGTGGAAGTGTTTCGAAGTCAACCTCGATTTCGTTTCGTATTTAATATAGATACTCTCCGAACACTAATTGCGACACGGATTTATTACTCGATAATGTTAAATTTGGTATTTAGGATTGTTAAAAATTAAGTTTCCTCTGCAGCGCTATCCCTTACACCTGGGTTCTCCTACCCCTCGGCCACCAATAAAAAAGGGGACCGTCTTGTAGGTATACGCTGAACACGTTTTTTCTACCCTACAGTTAGTTGAACCGAAGCACTTGAGCGAGAAGCTTCACTTGTATTCTTGTCTTTCTTAATAAACTCTCTATACCGAGTTTTCATATTCTCTGTACTACGAATCCTTGGCATTACTTTATTTCATAACCTTGTAGAATAATCAACAGATAAATTGTTGAATCTCGCACTAATGTTTAGAAATGTTGGCCTTAAGTGCTCGAATACTTTAGCACATTTCATTCCATATGATTTTTGTCGTTTTAGGTGTATAAAATTTAGATACACGGAATAGTTTGCAAATACATATTTAGGAATACTGTAAGCGACAATATTCGGTCGACAGTATATTGTTATATACTATTGTTAGTGTATTGTGTTGGATTATTAGAAATGATAATGCAACATAGTTCCAAAATGAATTTAGATTCATGAGAAACACTGCAGTTTCTCTAACAAAGAACAATAGACCAGCCAGATGTCATCGGACCCATAGGCCTGGTGTTCGTCTTACTCAAGGGCCTGCCCCGTAATCTATGCAGGCTGGGGCTTTTCCTTGAAGTCAAGGGGGCGACTGATTTTCTCTTCCGCCCCTACAACTTTCTTATTTTCTTTCCTCACTTCGAGTCCACTCTCCGAATAGACAAGTCGTCCTTCTACGCTGTTCATTAAAACATTTTTAAAAGTGAATTCTACAGTGTTTCTGTAATTTTCTATACCCATTTCCCAACATATTGTTATATTTTTATATATTTCAGTCTAATGTTGGATATTTATAGAGGTATTAAATTATCGATCGCCACGTTTTGATAACTAGGTAATTTCTTATCGGCGCACAGGTTCGATCATATGCTACAACAAACTATATAATTAAAATGCTTATTCCTCAGTGATATACATCGGGGGTTCACTAAGTTTGAACCAATTTGATGCTAGTATCCTGTTGCAAACAGTTAGCGGGGTATTTCTAACTAATGTGATGTCACACATAAAAGGAAAGGAACGTTTCGTCCTTTATACGTTGGATATTTATATTTGATATTTTATATTTTGATAGATTATAATAGATTTAGTAGACAGATAAAACGAAATGAAAATTGTAAAGGGAACGGGACTCTTTGTAACCCGTAATGGGAACAAATAAACTATCACATTACATATTCTATCGACAACATAAACGTTTTTCAGATTGTAGCTTTGATAATTCGATCACTGTTTATCCATTTGTCAAACAATGTTTAATTCATGATCAATCTTAGCCTCCGTAAACAACGAGCGAGCGCACGTACTCCATTAAATTCGAAATAAACATATGAGTTTTATTAAAGTACGTGATAGGATTTTCAATATCCGCGGCGGAATTAATGATCGCTGCCAATATTATTTTATATGTTCAATCGATCATACGAAGCGTCGCTCTCTCTCTGTCTCTTTCTCCTTATTTGCGAATTAAACACGGAGACGGAAAAATACAGAGAACGGCGATCAGTGTAAACATTGTAAATGAAACGAGAGCTCGACCGGGATCAAACCAGATCGATGGACGGTCCTGGATTTATCATTTGTCGACGATTCCATAAACTGGCCGTGCAAAATGGAATTTCCATCGAACGAGAACGTAACCGCCGACAACATTACCGTGACCACGCTCGCCGCAAATACGTACCTGCAACAACGTATCAGTGCTAGCTCGATTACTCTGCTGAAAGCTTAATGTAATCTGACGTTATGCCGTCAAAGTTATTACTTATGAACGGAAAACTAGCCAACGGCCGAAGAAAATTCTATTTCCGAGACACAATCGGTTGTATCAATTTCAATCACGACAAACAGAAATTCTATTTCTTGTTACCGTGTAAATATTCCTTCAGGCTTCGTCACCTGTGCTTGCACAGTTTAATCAAACATTATTTTTATCCTTTCCGTATAGAACTGTTTTTCCGTCGGGAAAAACGGAATGGAAACAATCGAAGGAGTTCCTGTTGCAGTTGTAGAATATTTTCTAAATTAATGATTTTTCGCCATAGGTCAACGGTTTCCAACCAAAAATATTTTTTCCGCGCCTCCCTTTTATTTTTTAAATAGATATAATTATTATTTAGACACGTTTGAAAAACTGTTAAGTTTTATTTATTTTTGTAGATGTTATGATATGAAAATTAATGTTTTATTAAAAAGTTTTGGCGCTTTCCAGATTGGAAAATATACACTTAAATATACGCAAAAATATACGCTTCCATTAAAAAAAAAAACAAAGTGTGCTTCCTGATACCGTTTAACTTTTGTCCGAAACATTTATGAGTATCATTGTTCCGTCGCGTAGGAACCAAAAAACGTAGATTTCTTAAGGTTAATATTTATGGTTCGTTCGTGCCTAAGGACCGTCATGGAGAATCAAGCAAAACAAGAGACATTCGGTGACCAGTCGGGGCATCTGCTCAATGTTTGGTTTTTTATGCATCTTTGGGGGCAGCGTGCCATAAATCGCGTCCCTTGGAAGGATCACCCGCGACCGTTAACCGTACCGTGTCAAATTACTAAGACGCGTCGTCGACCGAGTCAGGTATCGCCCCACTCCTCCTTCCCGAAAGCTTCTTTCAGAGCTACGAGAAGGAGGTCCTAACAGTCAAAAGTGTACTGATTGGGAAATGCAACTTTCTGTAGGAACCAATCAGTGCATCTTCTTTCTTCATAGAGAAGCCCAACTAGCATCGCGTTAGGACTGGAAGTCGAGCTCATACAGTTCAGTTTTATTCTCGAACGCCGCGACACTTTCCAGTCCTCGGGTAGACAAGTACAACGCACAGCCGTTGTCTTGTCAGTCATTCGCGTTACCTTCAAACTCGACTTACGACAGTTAATTGTCCAGCGATCAGGACACGCGTCAACCGGGATCGCATCTTACATTAGATCCGCGATCGTCAGTTTTATTGTATCGATTCAATCCGGATTAGGAGTATTCACATCTGCGCGCGTATAAGGCAGGACCTGCTAGATCAGCCTTACTGATGAGTCCACTAGCAGGTCCGGGACGAAACGCTTCTCTTAACGCAATCTATTGTCACGCGAATCAATTAATGTCTCCGGCGTCTTTCACACATCTAAATTTCTTGAACTACTGGCCCAATATTAATTTGGCGGGTCAGATCCGAAAAGGTTGCGAACCCACAATTCGCGACTTAACAATCATCAACGGTTTCGATGATATTCGATTCGATCGATTTACATATGATACCCTGTATAAAGAAAAGATACAAATCACGTAATTTTGTGTCTTTCTACTTGAAAGAAAATCATAAATGTACTTCGTTCACCTGTGAAAAATCTCAATGCAAAGGGTTCGATAATTTGCTAGAAGAAGAGTTCGTAAAATTCGGTGGAGGTGGGTGGAACGGCTTCGGAAACGAGAATGCTCCGCTAACCGACGATTCCAGGTCGCTTAAATTTAAGTAACTCGAGCGGGGCGGTGCTTTAAGATTCCAGAGGGCTCCCGATGATATTCATTTTCCGTCGACATGGCTCGCGGGCCCTTTCATAAAAATTCCAAGTTCATTTCGCGTTTCTTCCGGCGCTCCAATTCCGCGTATCGAGGCCCGGAAGTCCGTGAAAAGGAGCCAGCCGCGGAAGGATTCTATTTTCGTGGGTAAACTGCTCCTCACCGAGAGCAGTCGATCCCGCATTTATGAATTTTTATCCGGAGAAGCCAGGCCGGCGTCCTTTCGCGAGTCGACTCGAGATCCTGCGAGATGCTCCTCACGCTTCAATTAAGGGACGGTGTACGTGTTCTTTTATTGGAAGTCGAGTCTCTCTCTCTCTCTCTCTCTCTCTCTCTCTCTCTCTCTCTCTTCCTCCTTTCACTTTTTTCTCCCTTTAACTTCGGCTTCTCTCGTCTCGAATGCTCCCGCCCATCCCGGAAGCTCAAAGAGCCGTTCATTGAGAAGTTGTAGGGTAATGGAAATATTTAAATTGACCGGCACGAGCCGGGAAACATTTAAATTGACCCGAATCGACTTCATTGTTGAACGAGACGTCGGGGCTCACGACGAGAAACGAGAATTTTTTCTCCCGTTAATAAAACGACTGTTTCATATTCTTATTCCTTCGTTGACGACAGAGAGTGGCGTGCAAAAGTTCCCGAAGACAGATACATTTTTCATCCCGTGTGCCCGGACCGACGTCTCGAACAGCTTTAACTAATTTGAGAAGTCGGACGCTGTTTGGAATAATGATTCAGTGAATTTAATATTATAATTAATTGATGTGTCAGCAGACATCAGAGAAGACCATCAAATGGAATGATTAACAAGGCAATCGTTATTAGTTTTATATTTTCAATTTGATGATTAATATATTTTCTCAAATTCGGATAAATTACGAAATTCTTCGTAAAAAATGTATTATATACAAAGTGGGACTTTCTTTGAAGTTTATTAAACGTTTAAATTCTCCAGACAAATTTCGAGAAAGTGGGAACAAATACAATGTTATCTTTAGTGGTAGCAGCCCTGATAGATCTAAAATAAGTAAAAATCGTATTAAATTCAGTGGAATTGTATATTTCAGCATTTTTTACGGTCTAGTAATAACAAATGGAAGCAATACCGTCTCTATAGGAGAAACGAAATTACTTTCCGAACGAGCTAATATACCGGAACTAAATCGAAGCAATTTTCTGTAGCAATTCTTCGAGAAAACGATGGTACACGAAAAAAAAATCGATTTTTCGAAATGCTGCGGTATTTTCGATATGCCACGGGGTCTGGCGGGATCTACATTTACTTTTTCTATCAGGTGAGCAAAGCTGGTGGAATCACGAGCGACGTAAAAATATCGGTATACCACCCTATTTGAAACGCCCTGCTCATTTCCTGCAGCAGCGGAAACCGATCGGTTCGGCTGACCGGGGGGAAAGTCGATCTCCAGATAAAACCGAGGTCCATAGAACTGGGTCAACAGTGGCGAGGAGAGTTCTGTCCTCGGAAATCTGCGCAGCCCGCTCGTAAAAAACAGCGCCGGCCACGATCAAACCCGAGGTTCGAGCTTTTCGGCCTCTGTCTTCCCGCCGGTTTAACGTCTGATTAATGGCCCGTGGGGTTTTCGCGATATCTACCCGCTCTCGTAATCTCACCCTCTATCCCTCGAGTCCGGCACCGGAAGGCTTGGATTATCACTGTTCAACAAATTCTGTCTCGTCTCGGTTCTTTTTCAATAACCAACCCTCGGACTCCCGAACGAACAAAGCGCGTCTACAAATTTTATTTTTATCTGACTCGTGCAATCAATTTTTTCACGTTGAACGAGTCTTGTGCATTAACACTTTAACGACCGCTCACACAACATGTGTGTGATAGCCGGAACAACCGTTTTATGTGTAAGACATGTAAAATACCATTACATGTAGGTGATTGCTTTAATAATTATCATACAAAGGAAAAATATTCAGTAAAGTTCTTTATTAATAATAATTCAATAAAGTTCTTTAAAATTAATTCTTCAAAAATACTGCCGGCCCCTGGCGACGTGTTTGACTGCGTAGACGGGCGGTCGTTAAAGTGTTAATGACAAGAGTTATAGAAGTTCTTTATTAATAATAATTCAATAAAGTTCTTTAAAATTAATTCTTCAAAAATACTGCCGGCCCCTGGCGACGTGTTTGACTGCGTAGACGGGCGGTCGTTAAAGTGTTAATGACAAGAGTTATAGAATTATTTTTTCGTTGGAATTATTCTTTGAACTCGCCCGAACAAAATCACGTAATTTCTTGTTGTATCATCAACAGTTAATTATGTTTCAACAACGTTATTTCTTCTTACAATTTTGAAAATGCGTTGCGAATTAATAGTAACTATTATGTAATTGTTTTTTTTTACAGAGAATTGTTTTACGAACCCTCCTGAATAACGTGGTACAAAGTTCTATTATACACTTTGGCTCCGACTCACAAAAGTCAGTCTCAATAAAAATTTATTTAATTTCTATCTTCCAGAATTAGTTTGAAAATATACAAAAATTTCGCAGTTCGCTTACCAGCATATTCGAGAATGTATGAAACGCGTTGATAAATTGAACGAGCAGTAATAAGCGAATTAAAAATATAAAATCGAGCGTAGATGTTTGTTTATCGTTTTTAATAACGGAACCGGAGCAACTAGTAATCGGAACACGGTCGGGAATGAGGACGTTGACCTCTCTCCGTAAGTTCGAACTGGGGCAGAACGTAATAAATAAATTAAAATAGAATGTTCTGCCGCGTCTCACGTCTTTTCCCACGTCTGACATTTTTCTTAAATATTTAAACCACCCTCCCGAGTCCAACTTTGTTGTAAAAGTTTATTACAACACCAGCAGACTTGTTTCATTTATTTCCAGAGTGTTGGCGTGTCTGCCTTGCGGTTACTAATAAATGCATTTACGAACGGCTGTATAAGAAGTGGAAAATATAATTGAGTGATCTCGTGCATTATTAATTACGAAGAATAATAAACACGACCAACAATTTCCTCTTTAATTTTAACTACTGTTTACCGTTACCATTGCTTCAATTTATTCGCTCGAGGTCGAGCGCTTTATCATTTACTTCAGACTTCATTATCAAACTAAAAAATTCACTAAAACAATCCTTTTTATGTGTTCTAAAATTGTTTAAGTGGTATCTTAATTTTGTTAATCGACGCAAAAAGTAGTAGACAGATAAAAACGTTTGGCTCACAAATTTTTCAACAGTATCCGAATAAATACGATCTTGTCATTATTATAGAACAGCACAGATAAATCTATAATTTACTGTTCGGTAATTCGAATGTTAAATATACCATGAATTTCCAATGTTTCGCTAAACAAGCGGGCCTCAAAAGCAAGCATGTACACGTAATGTAACGATTATTATACTCCATCATCCTGGCAATCGAATAATCAATACCACAGGCTCGAACGTTCTCGTATTCCATTATCCCCGACATTATGAAGAAACAATCGAAGCGCCGCCACGCCGTTCAAAATTCACAATTGAATTATTAATAGACCGCGGATTTCATGCGTACACCGTACAATATAATTATCTAAAATCCAACGGAATGAAAAGTTTAATCAACTTCCCGTTGTGTATCGCGTGGGTGGTCCGATAAAGCCCGGCTTTTCCAAACAGCTTAAACAGATTCCGGATCGTTTCAAGTTTCTACGAATCGGCCCGTAAGAGTATTTGCACGAGTATCTACAACCTAATTATTAATAACTCGCGAATAATCGCGCACACGTTCCGCCGCGGGTATGGGACGACTATTGTTAATCAATAGTTGCTCCGTGCTTGCTTATCGCTAGGAACATACAGGCTCTCTCGCTCTCTCCCTCTGTCTTGTTCTCTCCAGAAATTCGAGTTTTGAATTAAACGGCCCCGGTTTTCGGTGAAAGGGGAACGCAAACCGAGGTTGCGGAAAATATTATACAATAACCTGTTCGACGATTCGTAATTGGAAACACGATGGCAAACGAAACCCTATACAACGGCGCTGCGGTTTGCCCTTATTTTATAAATGATCGCTCGACCCTGGGAAACTCCCTGCACGATTTCCCGACCACCCGTGCGTCCCTTTGTCGACCAACCTGTATTTGATTTGCAACCCCCTCGTTCACCCCCGGCCGATTGCCTTTCAATTAACCATCTTGTTTGCCAGTTGATCAATTGTTTGCAATTAAATAGCTCGAGACGTCCGCCTGAAGGAAAGCGAGCGGGAAACTATAATGGGCAAGACGCGAGTACAAGATTACGTATTACCTCCTGGCATTCATGCCTGTCGCCATTTTGTTATTTGCTCAACGTGACTTTCCATTTATAACTAGCATACTCCTCGGATGACAATTCGTCCATTTTCTGCTGTACAAACTGGATAATATTAGATAGTATCTTTTTTTTATCGAAATTCTTTTTAAAAGGAAATGAAAATGGACGGTCGTTGAATTAAAAATTACTTGTAAACTCGTGAATAATCGAGCGAACTGAAATCTCGATGACGGACAGCTGTGACCGTTGCAACAATCAATTTTTACTTTAACAAAAGTTAAGAGCACAAACGATGAAGGAACCCTTAACGAATTTGTAAATTCAATACTAAATATCTCTTGAATACGAATTTCACTTGCATTATATTTGTAATGCTTCGTTATCCACGGTTAACGATGTAGAAAACAAATATAAAAATATGTAATTAAATGGTCCATAGACGGAGCGCGTTCTTTGAAATATTTTCGCAAAAATGTCGAAAGCTTTTCCGGCGCGCCAAACGCATATTTTCATGAAAAATACTAGATTTTCCGGTTCGTCAGAGCCGTGAAATGACCGCGTCCACGGTATCGAATCGAATTATCGTTCGTGCGGAATTCCCGCGAGTTTTCGAGTCCGGAACACGACGGAATCCGTTGGTGTGCGCGATATTCGGTTTAATATGGCGGCACAGCGGTGCTTTTTATCGGCCCGTTGGACACAGCTGCGAGAGCCGAGGCACGGTGCAGCTGCAGCTGCAACCGGAAAAACGTTTAATGCGATTTGCGACCGCGGTCCGACGGAAAAACAACGGGGATCGCGCGATTCCTGATTTTCTTATCGGCTCCGTGCAATCTGCTTCCATTCGTCATCATCGTCGCACAGACTGCGGACGGGAACTTCGGTCATAATTCCTTCCGATTTCATTAGAACCGAACTCTATTAACACTGACACAACGTGTAGATATTATACTTCCACACCCGTCGCCTTAAAACTTCAAGTGTAACAGCACGAACTTCAAAACAAACGAAACATTACGTGCATAAATCAAACACGGAGATCTAAAAATAGACATTTTATTCGAAAGTTAATATTTCTCAATAGTTTCAAAATACAACGAAGTTTTACAGTCAATTAAACTACCCAATATGATGATTGTCTCCCCACTCTACCTTCCCCTTCTACGATGAGAGAGGGTAGACGTTTTCCATCGATTCGAATCAATACTCCGAGAAAAATTGTTTTGCCCGTCGTAGATCGGATAATCTTTCGGACTTTGAATGTTTTTGCACCGAGTGTGCCGACCAACGTTTGTCGAAGTTTGACCAAGTTTGATCTTTCAACTTGGAAGGAAACAAAAATAAGGCAAGTAGTAGTATTGAAGACTAGATTGAACTATATACAGGATATCGACAGCGAGGCTGCTGCTAGGTGTGAACGAAATCACTTCTAAAAAACATCTGTTTGAGAAACGTGAGTCCTCTAAAAATATATGTAATAAAAATACACACACACACATATATATATATATATATATATACATATACATATATATTACATACATATATAATTCCTTAAAAATTGAAAAGAATGTTTAATCGGCAGCATTCCATTCATCGGGAAATTCCGGGAGCGCCAGAGGGCGAGCATTTAATATAAATATTATCGGCCGTCGTTCGCTTCCCGAAATCTATTTCTGGGACGAATAATTGGCCGAAGGAAAATCGCGGGGAATCTCGGATTCAGAGCGAATTATCCGGCGCTGTTTCGATCGCGAAATCAGCGCCGTGTCCGACGAAAACTCGACACTAATTAGCCGTCAACGTCGTCGCGAATGATCCCGGGCTAGCTTGTCGCTCGGCACCCAATAATTATCCACAATTTCAATTTCATGAAACGATTCCCGTATCGGAGTATTGGCAACCCCGTCGATTCCCGTCGAGGCGAGCCACGCTCCTCTAAAAGCTAATTACGAGTCAATACTTTAATATTAATCTGTCGATATTACTATTGTTCGATCTCACGTTTACCAAACGTGAGATTTACATAGCTCGAAACACATGAGGCGACCCGACGGTCCCAGGATTTTTGGGTGTCACCGGACACCAGTTCGTGACTCCTCGTAAGCGAGCCCATTGAGGGAGCAATCTTATATATACAAATAGTTCAGTTCCTTCATCAATACTTCACAGATTGTAAACTATTTATTTAATTATATGTATCATTGTAATATCAAAGTGCAACATTGTAAAAGATAAAATGTAAAGCGAAATGGGCCTTTTAAGGGCCTAAAGAGCTTAAATAAAAAAAAAAAAAAGTTCAGTTCCTTATCGTTTTCCATATCTTTCGCATCGCATTAATTACAGACCCTTTATTATGGCAATGTCCGATCTATGATAATAATAGAAGTAATTTGATTCGCAAACTTTGCAACAAGGGATACTTTCCACCCTATACGATACATTCCTTTTTGTGCGGACCCACTCTTTGCCCCCTATATTATATACATACATTCCTGAAGTCCCACTGCTTATTTCTCTAGTGTTAATATTGTACTAAAAAATGTTCATTATATTGTTCAATTCTAGTCTATAAGTTGTCCTTGTAATGTTAGCATGCACAGCCATGTGCATGCTGCTAATAATCCCATGTGGGGTTTCATAGCTTAATAAAAAAAAAAAAAATTACAGACCCTTGACATAGTTTAAGCGTTCCTACTCCGACGTCCAAAATGCACCAGCCACTCAGCAATAGAAATTCCTTTAGCCACTCCATACAACTTAAGTTGGCCAATAAGAAAAGACTCCGAGCTGACTTTATACAGAACGCGACACTCAGAATCAGAACTCGAAAATCGCTCGAACCGTATACAACGCACCTTTACCTCTGAACCTTGTTTTACTTCTACTACTTGTTACTTGTACAGTGCTGAGTTTATAATATATTAAAGCGTTCCAAAGTTGCCTTTCATTTCTACTAATCGTCGTTACCTTTGTAACACCGGCGAAGCCTCGAATTTCGTCGCGAGCAAACGAAGCAAGATTTACGACCCCGCGAAGTTCGGCATACGAACTTGCGGTATTCGGACGCTTCAACTATGATCTTATTTCTCCAATGCTTGCTCTCTCGCGGTAACAGTATTTTATTCATCTTCTTTTGCCACCGAGCCATCATTCTCCGCGATCAAACCTCTCATGTATTCTTACAGCATATTGTTGCGGTATTATTGATAATATTGTCGGAGAATATTCAAACAATGCTATTTTTAGTTGTCTCCAGGGTACTCTAAACACTATTTTTATGAACAATATAATTAGACTGGCATGTTAGATACATATAGCCAACAACCGTAGTCCCGTTGAAAGCACCGGTTCTCGTTAGATCATCGAAGTTAAACAATGTGGAACGTGAACGGCACTAGGATGGGTGACCGTCTGGTAAAAAACCGGAAAGTGACCCACCCGGGGTGTTTTTCACGTGTTGTTGGCAAAAGGTGGTTCGGAACCCACCATAAACAGTAGGTCCCGCTGAAAAGGCGATGTGAGAGTGGAAAGAGGAAGAGGATTGGTAAATGTATTTGAAACCCTGAGGGGACCAAATATCATGTTACATACATACATACATACATACATACATGTTAGATACATATAATATGCATGTATGTATAATTAAATCGTAAGCTGATTGCGGATTATTTAATTTTACTCATAGTTATATTTAATGACGTATTTGAACATGGTTTTGTAGACAAGAGGTAACAAATGTTTTTTTTTTTATTATATAAGAGGCAACAGTTGAGGAAAAATGAAATGGGCCCATGAAGCTGATTGGCAGGGCGAATGGATATTTGGACACAAGGAGTGGATGAATGAATTGAAACACGGAATAGAATAATCGGTGGAAATAATGATAAACAATAAGGAAACGCGGATATGCGGCGTATCTCAATAGCCAGGAGTCGGACTGAATACTGGAGGGGTGCTGTGGAAGGAGGTGGTTTAAAAAAAAAGATTGTGGATTGTCGAGGTATAATTAATTTCAGCGTGTAACGAACCAGTCGGATGAAAACAGTAGACCGAGGGTTGACAGGACTTCAAACGTTGGAGAAATAAAAAAAAAAGAACGAAGTTCCCTTCTGTCTGCCGCCGTAGAACAAAACAAAAAATGCGAGCGGATTTCCCGCTCGACCGTCAAGGAACGATGAAAGCCGTGAAAGTAATATCGCAGAATAGCAAATCACCACCGTGGTCAAGATTATTATAAGCGAACAGGGCAAAAGGAATGGCGCCCACGCGTGGTTGGCATGGCGTCACGACGCTCTCCCTGCGGGCTTCGTTAACGTGCGTCATAAAGCCCGTCCACCGCCAGAGGAAACGTTTTTTCCCTTTGCCGCTGCAAATCGCTGCGGAAAATTCTTGTCGCATGTTGTTTCGCTGTCGAGATTTTGCGGATTGTTCGATCATCGAACGTTGCGCCCCTCGAAACTCGCTAACTCGCGCCAGCGACGTCGCTTTCGATCTTTGAAACGATCATATGTTCATAAACAATATTTTTATTGCCCATTGTTTGAATTAATTAATCTTCTTAAGTACACCGCGGCTGCATTTGTAGAAAAGAGACTCTTTACTTAAAAAATTAAAAATATTCTGGCTTTGATAACGAGACAGGAATAAAAAAGAAAACGACGACAATAATGTACAGGAATATTAACGATACTCGATAACTCGCTTTGTTGGAAGAATGAAAAATATTCTGTCCGTTATATCTTCGATAAAGAGATGAGAATGTATTGGAAAGGATAATAAAAGATCGCGACGTTTTCGAGGAAAATATTAAAGAGACAGAAATGCTGTTCACTCGCGTGCAAGTAATTTCTTTTCGGAATAACGTTGACAATTTTGATCGAACAGTTTTTTGCGGGGGGTAGCTTGCGTTTCAACCGCGAGTCTGTGCAGCCAGCGTTCTTGTTCTCTGGTTACGTGAATGGCGGGCTACGTTTCGTGATTATATACAAACGGAGACGCGTAATAACGCGTCTCGTCGCGTTCTCATTAATGCCCATTGAAAAAGCGACAGTACGGGTTTCGTGTTTCCGCGTGCATGTACCCGAACCGTAATTGGCGACGAGCATTTTCATTCCGAGTGCAACGACACCGACGACAGCCATTGTCGCGTATCCTGTGCACGGGTTTTTCTCCAACGTTTTTCAAGATGAGCTTCTTCGCTTTACAATTTTTCACGAGGCGCGCGTAATTCGAATTCGCTTAAGCTGGCATTCTGGTTTTCGCGGCCATGTTCTCGACAATTGTTACGGATTTTCTTTCAGACGAACTATGAAACTTTTTTCATCACGATTCTGCACACATACTTAACGGGTATTTTTGGTACAAGAGTTGTATTGTTTCGAGCGTAAATACTCAAAATGATACGAGTTATGATAAAATCGTGAATTTAACCCTTAGCACTCGAGTTAGCACTAAAAATTGCTGTACTATTATTTAAATAATTGTTTACACTATCAGATATGTCGGTATCTAACCAATTACTACATATTTAAGTATTGTATGAGGTATTATATCAATTTCATATTTATCAAATTTAAAAAATCATATAGAATGGAAATATTGTAGGTCAGGAGAAACGTTTAATTTTCGAGTCAAAATAGCTCCGAGTGCAAAGGGTTAAAAAACGAAGACGTGGTGCAAGAACGTGTTAAAACAGCACACGGCGCGGAAAAATTAATTTCAGAATTAGTTATAATTGCAAAAGCGCTTCGCTAAAACATGTAAGCGTGTAGAATCGATGAAATAATTATTAAATACCGAATGCACCAAAGTGCCCGTTGGAACTGCGACTATATTGTGCTTTAAATTGCGGAAGTAGATGTCTACATTTAATCTGTCTTACGCGTTTAACTGAAAATAATTACAGCGTGATTCAGCACCGTAAAAATTGGGAGAACGATTTTCCTCCATTTGTACCGGAAACGCTTCCCGTTCCGCAATCCTAGATTTCCCGTTCCACTCATTCCCTTCTCTCACTCTCTCTCTCTCTCTCTTTCTCTTCCAAACTGTATTATCTCGTGAATAATAATCGATCGCGCGATAAATACATCGGTTCGGCAATTAAAATTCTTATTAAACATCGAACTGTCGCGGAACGATTGGCAAAATCAATTCCACTCGAACTAAAAAACACACGACAAAGAGAAAAAGAGAGAGAGAGAGTAAGTCGATTTGCGGTGGAGACGCGTTATTTCGATTTCTCGATGCTCTAACTCAATCCTACGCTAATGGACCACAAATTGCGCTTAATCAGTGCTCTCGAGAGGTTCGCGACCATTATTCGCGATCCGATTACGAGCGTACATGAATTCTGATTCCGTCAGATTTCAATTCTTTTGATCAATTCAGAGCTCTCGAAACTCTGGCCGTGGTTCGATCATCAAGGAGCGCCGTGTTTATTAAATGGAAAATAGATTCGTCTCTGAATCTTGATTCATTTCTTTGATAAACTATTTTATCATAATGTGAGTATGGAAGACTCGACGTTTGCAGATTACAAATGTGCATACAAGTTTCAATAAAGACGCAGTAGTATTACATGCGACAGTTTTAGGTTCTCTTTGGATTCATAGTACAATTGTCATTCGATTGACTGTTCCAGAATTATTTCTTTCGAAGAATCCTTTATTTGTTGTAACATGATATTTGGTCCCCTTAGGGTTTCAAATTCATTTACCAATCTCTTCCCCCTCTTCCCATTCCTCACTATCACCTTTTCAGCGGGACCTACTGTTTTTATGGTGGATTCCGAACCACCTTTTGCCAACAACACGTGAAAAACACCTCGGGCGGGTCACTTTCCGGTTTTTTACCAGACGGTCACCCATCTAAGTGCCGTTCACGTTCCACATTGTTTAACTTCGGTGATCTAATGAGAACCGGTGCTTTCAACGGGACTAAGGTTGTTGACTGAAGAATCCTTTATTTAAAGGATAGATTTTTATATCACGTTTTTTTTAGATTGTTACAATTAGCAACGTGAATCATCGGAGAATGTCGAAAATGAATTTTTCGGTGCATTGGCACTAACAATTCGATCTTCAGATGTAAATAAATTGCTTCGATTGCCAGTTTTTATGGTCGCTGGCCCGGCAGCGAACGTATCGAAGCTGCCGCGGATAAGTTGCAAATTTCGAGGAGGGTATCGGAGTGCTGATTCTCTACTGGTCTGGAACGTTGCCAGCAACGATTTTTTTCTGCAGCTTTGTAATTACTCGAGGTTCTTCGTCGGGGCCACGGCACCCGATTAAATATCATTTAGTGTAAACTCGGGGAACAGAAGCGAATCGAGGCATCGATCGAACCCGGGCCCGGTGAACCGAACATTGTGAGGAATCACGGAATCGGTGATCAAACGAGCCGGAGCCGGGCCATTAGCGGGAATAAAATTGAAACGCGGTAAATAAGCGAATCGGTAACGACTCCGCTGCGAAATCGGACCGCGAAAATTAAACGGCGGCCGGCACTAGGATTCTCCAGTCGAACGACACAATTATTAGCGGACGCATTCGTGTCGCTTGCAAGTTCGTCAAATATAAACGAACGTGGAAGCTATTATAATACTTCTATGAAACGTATAAAATCGCCTAAATCGACTTTGAATGAACTTACTCGATTCTTGACGCGCTTGCCCGTTTTTTAATGAATTTATTCTTCAACAAATTATGTATCATTTGCAAAATGTCAGATTTTAAAGAAATTCTATTTCCAGCATCTAGAAGAAGAAAATGGGAGAATATTACTATAACATTTCTTTATAGACAGCGGATTTTTATGAAAAATAAAAATCTTCTACCTGATTTGCAACAAACTGGAGCGAAATAGACATTGATTTTCTTTCTGAATATGTTTAATATCATGAAAATAATACAACAGTATTTTTAAATTTCTTTAATATTTTTACTGTGTTAAATTGCATCTATTCATTCTTGTCGTAAGTGCGTAAAATTCGCTGTCTATTTATTTCATTCAAATAAATCGAATCTTATCAAGGCTTGTAGAATGTAATGGCGTGTCGACGATTTTTATATTTGTTTTACCAGTTAAGATAGTTTGGAGTGCAAAGGGTTAATAAATCATGACTTGTTTTAATGTTTTGTTCGGTTCAAGGTGTTGAAGATTGACGAAGAATGGTGTCACCTACATATAGAAACGACAGCGAACGTGTTAATACTCTGTTTACCGGAATGTGCCAGGTGTCCGAATACTTACGGACGATATAGCTTGTGTTTCAGCGTCGCGTCGCGTCGACGGAGACGATGATCGGCCGAAAGAGAGCAGAAAGAGAACGCGAGGACAGAACTGGGCCACGGGAGCCCCGAAAATTCGTGCACGGCGCCTCGTGATTCATCAATGAACAATTCGACCCAGTTGTCACGCCGCGCCGCCATTAATAAGCTCGCGGACCCGGCGCGCTACCCGAGGAACTCGACCTCGACCCGATCGTCGAGTCGCGACGGCCAAATCGACTCTCGGTTTCGTTCCAGAACCCAGAAAAGAACCGATGACAACAGACCAAGAACCCCTCTAGCATCCCGTGATTCTCTCTCACACACTCCCCAAATTCTTCGGCGAGAACAAAAGACGCTCGGGGACACATCACGATTGCGTTTTTACTCCCGGGAATCGCTAGTCCGATGCGTCTGCCAACTATTTCGCATAATTGGCGTACTGAGAATCAAGTTTGGTATGCTGCGGATATTTTCTTCGATACCTTGCGCTACCGAGAACTGAGATAATCATGGAATCATTCGTTGAAAGTGACTCGTTTGAAAACTTCGTTGTTCGAACTGCTCACACAGACATTGATCACACACGCACGCTGTAAGTCGGAATCACGTTTCTACACATAGAGTTTAATATGTTCTGGCATATTCTGGCAACTTCAATTTTCCTGTAAAGCTAGAACGATTAATTCAGTAGATGACATGCAACAAATTTTTAACTTCACAACAGACATTGAAGCCTTCTGGTTCATTTAAGAAAAGAGCGATTCGTGTATGAAGTGTGTGTATTTATAGCGAAATTGAGTAGATGATATTCAATTTCATTTCGATCTTCGAATAAACAGCAATCAAGCGATCTCATATAGAAGATTTGTCAAAATCTATTAAATACAAGGTTCCATATTCATAGAAAGCATTGATTTTGGAAAGAAAAAAATAGCAGATCTGTATAAATTTTCGCAATCAACGTATCAGGCAAAGATTTCAGCAACGTTAATACTTTAGTAAAATATCGCCGGTGTCCCGGAAAGTGTACAATAACTCTCGCGATGAAGAGTACAACTGTTTACCCATGGACCGCAAATGTTTACCCGCGGTGTAAGCGCGGAAAATCTGTTAAAGTAGACACGCGAATATCGTATAAAGCAAGCATATACTCAACTTGAAACATCATAAAATTTGTAGGGAAATCGCAGGAAAACTGTAAACAGAAAATTCACTCTAGAAACGTATAGGGTCATTTTCGAGAAAAGAGGAGACTCAAGGTCGGCATAGGTCCGCAGGGATGAAACAAAGAGACTGCGAGAGACATTTCGCCAACAAAACCGTAGTTTCTTAAAAATCATGAGAAAGTTCCCAGTTGAGGGGTGAAGTTGAAATCGCGGAAAAGGTCAGACCTTTCCAGAAGTTTTCTTTGGAGTTGGGGGGCGGTACGCTCGAGAGGGTTGGACGATGTTTGAGATCAGATTTCCGTGTGCGCCACCCCCTTGCGAGGGTGGAAATGCGATTGGAAATTTTCTGGACCAGTGAACGATCGGCTGGAAACGGTTTTCGACGCGACACGACGATGAACATGCTGTTGACCCTGTGGAAACAGTCGATCCGCGATTCAAGTTCAAGGGGGTTGCCAGACTATTTCCATTTGCCAGTAGAAAACCGTACGCTGTAGATCTTGACGTAATTTTTCATTTTCGTAGATTATTTTTTCAAAATTGTATTCAACGACATTCCTTTCGTTTGTTAAAACATTCGTTGCGGGGAAACTAGACCAAAAATGCTTAATTACTTCTTTTAATATTAATGCATTCTGCTGTTTCATAAATTTGCATATATTTCAAATGCATAGATATCCTCGGTCGAGTGATAAATAAATTTTCGAACATTTTCATTTAACGTAAATAATCAATTCAACGTCATGTTTAACGAAGTTTGTATGAGCATTAATACGACTCGGAATGTTTTCGAATCCATCATATTTGCTTCTCGAAAAAGAACAGCTGAATCGATTATAAACAAATTTCAGCAGTCTTCTTTCGCAAAACACTCCACAGTAAACATTTTATAGGCTGATTACCCGCTGAAAATAACGCTGTTCTCCCAATAAAAATGTTATAAGCAATTCGTTAGCGCACGAAAATATAATCCTCGTGAATTCCTGTTAAAATGTTTATTTGACGTCATGATTGCATTCCGCTCTTCGAATGTGCAAAATGTTCTCCGCTGCGAAGGAATTAAACGAATGATTGCCAGAGTGAAGCGAAATTGCAGCTTATGGGTGGGATAATATTATAAATTTCGCTTCGTCGTTATATTTCTTTTTGCGTCTCTCCCGAACAAACGGTTCGTTTGATTTATTTCGTTTTTTTTCCCGCGTTTCGGGACATTTATTTAAACTGACCATTCATTCGCAGTTTCCGATAATAACTGCCGCTTTATCTACGCGAAGCGGAACGTTCTCGAATTAATTCCGCGTCCGGGGATGGTTCTCAACAAACCGTCCACGCAATTTGTATCGCGTTCGTAAACACGAGCGGACGACTCTCTCGGATTTCCACGCGTGTCATCGCCACGATCAAACAAAAAAAAAAATTGAAATCACGTACCATTTTTGCCTAATTTCACTTTCGCGCGTGAAAACGAAACCCCGACGGAATCAACGATCGGCTTCATTAATCGCGGAATTCATGGCTGGAGAACACTTCCCGAATTTTACCAATTACCGAGACATTAACGGACGAACATTCGAAATCATTTCGCCGGAGTAGATCTCCGAAATAATGCTGACTTAATGTTTCGTTAAATTCCATTTATTTATTCATTTTAAATGAAATTTAAGACAACGTATTCGACATTTCGCACAGTGGGTCAGAGTTGCATAAACCTGGACGTTATTAATGTTAATCATACATTAATTAATATGGAATTTGCTAGAATGAGAAACTTTGCGTATACACTTAAAAACTGACTGATGAATTGCTTGAAAATACTTGGATTTGACTATTATTTATTTGAATAAATAAATGTGTCCTGTTCAGTTTATTTTAATGAGCTTTCAAGAAGACCTAGTTTTTACTGATTTCATGACACGAACATTTTTTAATCAATTCCATTTATTTTATAGAAACGGTGCGTCGGCTAGAAAGAAATCCACCGTGTTAGATAAATACACCACCGGCGTTCGCTAAGTAATGAAAAACGCCAAGGAATATCGATATTTGTGCTGTGTACACCGGCAACGATTCGTTTTATGTATTTCCTATCGTCGATCGTTGGACCTCCTCAGAACAAAAAATGACTGTTACCTTTTTTTTTGTTAGCCAATGAATCGCTGCGAACACACACATACAAATACAACCATCCCGGAGATACAGTAGACCGGTAACGTGAAGTGCGAACAAACAAAATGTGCTGTAAACGCACTAGACCGCGTTTTATTTGACGTGAACTGCCAAGGTCTATAACTCGATAAAAATGAAATACGATCGACGCGCGAGACATTCAGTACGTTTACAGATGTGCGGAAAAGTACATTTTTCATTCGTAAACAAAAACATTGTTTAATAAAAAGGCTCTTCGATTGTTCAATTGGATGATCAAGACGAACGATCTTAATATTTCTCTTCTTAAGCTACAGCTGTTCAATAGGGTATAAGTATCCGGGAAAAAGTTAAAGGTATTTCAGATTACACAGAAACAGAAGCTCTTAAAACTAGACTTGAACAAGCCCTGGACAAATCCTAAATCATGTAATATTCAGGTGAACTGACTTTGACTCACATCCAAGTCTAGAGTCTGTCACCAGGCAAAGTTTAATTTAAGTCTGAGACCTGGCTAAGGGCAAATTAAATTCACTTTGAGTCTAGATCAACTCTAGATCCATATAGAGTTAAGATCTTGTTGTATCTAAGGCAGACGAGTGCTATTTTCGGCTATAACTTTATGGGTGATCAAGAATCAATTTTAGATTACACATAAATAGAACCTTCTTTAAGGCTACACCTGGACAAGGCTTGGACGAATTCTAAATCAAGTCATATTCAGGTGAAATGACCTTGCTGACTCACATCCAGGTTTAGAGTGAACTCTGTGGCTGAGTCTACTTCAAGACTAGTTAAATTGTGGGTGAAGTCTAAGACCTAGCTAAGGCCAAATTAAATTCACTTTGAGTCTAGATCAACTCTAGGCTCTTATAGACTGAAGACCTTGTTGTGTCTAAGACAGACGAGAGTTATTTCCGTCTTAGGTCTCTCTTGAAGCCACAGCTGTTCAATAGGGCATGGGTAATTAAGAATCAATTTTAGATTACACATAAATAGAACCTTCTTTAAGGCTAGACCTGGACAAGGCTTGGACGAATCCTAAATCAAGTCATATTCAGGTGAAATGATTTTGCTGACTCACATCCAAGTCTAGAGTCTGTCACCAGGCATAGTTTAGTTTAAGTCTGAGACCTGGCTAAGGGCAAATTAAATTCACTTTGAGACTAGATCAATTCTAGATCCATATAGTGTTAAAACCTTGTTGTGTCTAAGGCAGACGAGTGCTATTTCCGGCTATAACTTTATGGGTGATCAAGAATCAATTTTAGATTACACATAAATAGAACCTTCTTTAAGGCTAGACCTGGACAAGGCTTGGACGAATTCTAAATCAAGTCATATTCAGGTGAAATGATTTTGCTGACACACATCCAGTTTTAGAGTGAACTCTGTAGCTGACTCTATAGTTAAAGAATAGTTAAATCCTGGGTTAAGTCTAAGACCTAGCTAAGGTCAAATTAAATTCACTTGGAGTCTAGATCAACTCTAGCTCCATACAGAGTTAAGATCTTGTTGTGTCTAAGGCAGACGAGTGCTATTTCCGGCTATAACTTTATGGGTGATCAAGAATCAATTTTAGATTACACATAAATAGAACCTTCTTTAAGGCTAGACCTGGACAAGGCTTGGACGAATCCTAAATCAAGTCATATTCAGGTGAAATGACTTTGCTGACTCACATCCAGGTTTAGAGTGAACTCTGTAGCTGACTCTATAGTTCAAGACTCGTTAAATCCTGGGTTAAGTCTAAGACCTAGCTAAGGTCAAATTAAATTCACTTGGAGTCTAGATCAACTCTAGGCTCATATAGACTGAAGATCTCGTCGCGTCCGAGGTAGATGAGCGTTGCTTCCGGCTTAGGTCTCTCTTGAAGCTGTTGAATGGGGTATGAGTTCTGCCAAAAGAACGAGCATAAATGTGAAACCTCGTCTCACCTGGGAACCCCTTCTTGTATCCAGGAGGTAGAAACGCCGCCGGCGGCGTGATCGGTGGGGCAGCGTCCCAGCATGGCACGACATCCGGTTGCATCGCGTACCCGGTCGGAAGCTCGAGCACTTTCTGCTGCTTCTCGCAGCGTCGACGTCGACGACCGCCCGGCGCGAACGTTTTCACGGCCGCGAGAAAACCGACGCCGCTCATCTCTTCCTTCTGGGATTTCGTGTCTGGCGCGATGCTTCGTCGTCCGTGCCGCCCGGGGCTGGACACCGTGATCCAAGATGGCGGACGGGACCCCGGGGAACCCTTCTGCGGAGCTTTCCTGGATCAGGATTCGGTTTTTTGCGCACGCGATCAATCTAAGCGAGCGGATCGATTCAGACACGACTTGAGAACCCCCCCGCCGAGCCGTGATCCGGGCGTGATCTCGACTCACTGCCGGATGATTTCGATGATTTCTGCGCGGTTCATGGCGGATGAATGGCGCCCGGCTGTTGGAACCATGGCGGAAATGAGTTAGGGACACCTCTT
Organism: Lasioglossum morio; assembly: GCA_916610235.2. Taxonomy (NCBI): domain Eukaryota; kingdom Metazoa; phylum Arthropoda; class Insecta; order Hymenoptera; family Halictidae; genus Lasioglossum; species Lasioglossum morio. The sequence continues at coordinate 6,052,600 of OU744323.1, forward strand.
TGCTCCCGGTGGCCGTTTTGCGCTCGATTCAGGACTTACTGAATTGTCTCGCGAAATTTTTAATTCGCTCCATTCGTCGGATAAACGTGGTCATGTACTTTTAGAAGAGATCCAGCTTAGAGAAGTTCACTCGGAAATATTTGTTGAATTCGTTACGTAAATATTTCGTTAATTTGCAGGATTTGTCGGACAATCTTTTAGGAAATTTTTAGGTTCCTGATAAGCAGAACATCCGAGAAAAAATTCTGCTTGCGACGCCTAGTTCTCGTGAATAAATTATTACGATCACTGGAGTTTATGCTACTGTTTACTTGGACTTCTCCCAATCGTCTGATTTATAGAGACACTATGAAAATCGAGAGAATAGAGTTTATTGCACAATGGTGAAATCTTTCTGCGGTTCAAGTTTGCGGTATGTTTTATTTGGTCATTGATATTCACTTCAGCGGCTGCGTTCATTTGCGAGATTCACACGCGATGACAAATACAGGACAACACTAAATTCTTGATAGCTCCACTCTTCTGTCTTCGCGTGATATATTTTGTCACATAATGGGAACTTATTCCGCCCGCCGTTGCGGAAACGACACAATATATTGTATAATTTATCAAGAAAATTATGCAGAGTTGCTGCGAGTAGAACGATTAATAACTCGGAGACAATTAAGCTGACACATCGGGCGCAAAGGGCTACGCGAGGGCTCCGTTAGAAGTGAGTCTGGTGGTGGACTGGGCTTTGAAACGATTACTGATCGTATGAATGATGCATGATCACAGAGAATTGATTGACAATCGCGAAGTGCGTCGCTCGAAGGCGAAAATGAACTGTACGAAATGGAAAATACGAGAATTTTATAATTATTTACAATGTTAAATTTAGTAGATCAACGGATTGAAACGTAGTCGGCTATTTTATTCGTGAATTGTTAGAAACGATTGAGAGAAAAGTATGCTTTCATTTTCGTTCACGAAGTTGTTCACTTTCACCCTTCTCGCAGCGACCAAAAGACAACTCGAGGAACGGGTTGAACTTGAATCGAAATGGTGCTCGAATAGACAGTTCATTGATACGATCAACGCGATACGTTTCAACAATAGCGTTCTGGAAACTGACTGGGTGTCCGTCGCGAATTGCCCGGCTGTTATTTTCGCGAGAAGCTGCTCGCTTCAGCCGAACGATCGAGGCTATTATGTTTTTAACACCAGTTGCGTCCGCGAATCGAACCGCGAACGGTGGGAACTTTTAATTAGCAGCCGTTAAACCGTCGCTTCGACGTTTTCCCGGGATCGTTCCGAGCTGCGACAAAAAAAAAACCACTTGATTCACGACGTCGATCCCGGTTACGAGAAATAAAATCGAGGAATCCCCCGAGGATGATTCCTTTCGATATCCGCTCGCTGTCGGCACTTTCAGCTTAGAAGCGCAGCTGGCTTGCTTGACTAAATTGATTTCTGCCTCGGTCACTTTGCGACTATCATTATTCACACGAATACTTCCGACTGGAATATTTGATTAGTTCGAAAAATCTATAATCATCGGTATCGATCATTTTCTTTCCGACACGAATATTTAACTTTTTCAAATTTCTACTAGAATTATGATTTTTAATATTTTCTCTATTGCAGAACCGACTTTCTGTAATAAAAACACAAAGCTCGTTATTGTCCCCTCGCAATTTCTACCTTAGACTGAAACTTATTTAAACAAATGTAGTTGTCTTAACTATTATTAACCGTGATTATAAAAATGTAAAAGAATTCGGTAATTCATCCCCAAAACAATCTCTATGTTCTACTCTACTAACGGTCACAAAAATTTTTGACCGAAGTGTAACAAATACTGGATAGGATCGATCTTATTTCTATTAGAATTCGATATGTAAAAATGTCAATTTCCGAAACTAGGAGATAATTCAGTAATTCATTCTCAGAACCACCCCAACGTTCGACGCGACAATTCAAAGAGCCGGACACTATAGATCCAACGATTCCAATCAAATCTCGATCAACCTCTGCAGTCGTTGAGGAAGCAATCAGAAAACTCACCCCTCGGTTCACTCAAAAAGAAAATAACTTCCCTATAAATCGGGAAGTTAATAAAAATGTGAAACTTAGATCCGGTTAAGTGGAATAGCTCGCGATTGTTTGTAGGTTGAAATCGAAATGTTGAACGATCGAGTGTGGAGTCGAAGGGAGCGACGATTTCCGGTGAACCGAGCACGCGGACACCCAGTCGACGTATGCGTGCACCTGGTGTGAGGGAGTTGGGTTGTCAACGGGTGACCTTGACAGATCCTGGACAGTTCGGAGGTGGCGTCCGGTGGCGGAAACAAGAATCGATCACCAGTTGCGCGCGCGACGACCGACACCGATAAATCCACACTTAGTTGGAGGTGCGCTCCGGCGAAGAGCGTCCACCGTACTGACGGCGAACGGTTCTCCGTCTTTCTTTGCCGCGGCTCCGTCGAGCCCGGCCGAAGATCGCCGAGCGTCGGGACCGAGGGGTGCCGGAGGCGGCCGATCCTCGGGGGTTGGTTGCGTGCGCAAAACCGGGAATACTGCTCGGGCAGCGAGCACGAGATCGCCGCTGCGAGACGCGTGGGCGACCGAGGGTTCGTGCCGGGGATTCATGCAGGGCCGGGCGAAAGCTACAGGGTAGAAGGCCCTATCTCTACTCATCTCCTCCTTGCGGCTATTTTCTTTAATTCTATACATATTTAGAAAATATACATACGTTTCGCACTCCAAATTCACCCTTTTGCAAATCAATTTCACTTCTTCGTAAAACAATTTTACCCTTTTGTAAATCAATATCTCCCTTTTGTAAATCAATTTCACCCATTAAGAATATTAAAAATTAATTACTACCTATTTTCTTTAACTCTATACATATTTAGCAAATATACATAGGTTTTGCACTCCAAATGCACCCTTTTTAAAATCAATTTCACCCTTTTACAAATTATATTCAACCTTGCGCAAATCAATTTCACCCATTAAGAATATTAAAAATTAATTACTAGCTATTTTCTTTAATTCTATACAGATTTAGCAAACTATATTCATTACAAATTATATTCAATTATATTCAATTAATTATATTCAACCTTTCGCAAATCAATTTCACTTATTAAGAATATTTCAAATTAATTACTACCTATTTTCTTTAATTCTATACATATTTAGCAAATATACATAGGTTTTGCACTCCAAATTCACCCTTTCGTAAATCAATTTCATCCTTTTACAAATTATATTCAACCTTGCGCAAATCAATTTCACTTATTAAGAATATTTCAAATTAATTACTAGCTATTTTCTTTAATTCTATACATATTTAGTAAATATACATAGGTTTTGCACTCCAAATTCACCCTTTCGTAAATCAATTTCATCCTTTTACAAATTATATTCAACCTTTCGCAAATCAATTTCACTCATTAAGAATATTTCAAATTAATTAAACTTGAAAGCATCTCCTTTGAGTTCAGAAGAAGTCATGGGGAGGAGGGTACAGCGAAGTGCTGTGTGATGGTAGACGTTAGACATACGTGAACGGTGTTATTACTGCGAGATGAACCTAAGCCACAATACTAAATACGCTTCAATAAATACATATGCACTTGAATTTCTAAAATTTATTCACCCTCGTACGTTCCTCAAGGTGAAAATTCAAAGATTTACCTATATCACATTTTGTAAAACGATTGATTTCTTCTTGTCTGTGTTGCGAAATGTATTTTTTTGAAATGTCACACCATGATTGAAGCATAATTCGTAGATTTGAAATGTGAAGTAAGAAGGGGTGAAATATTATTCTAGGATCTTTTATGCAACTACATCTGAGGAGCGTATAAGGGTAGAAAATGGCTACAATGAATATACATGTTATATTTGTAAATAAGTATTTGATATACATCTCTGCAAATTCTCATCAAATTTACATTTGATTTTTTTTACAAAGACTTGCACAAATATATTTTATTTGTAAAAGATTAAACTTTTGATTTGCAAAAGGGTGAATTTGGAGTGCGAAACCTAGAACAACGAATGGACACTTAACCTGCATGTTCTGAGTACTATTTCTTCGAGGCGGTTGTATGTCATTGTTGAGCTCGTACATTCTACAACGCAATTCTAACAATATTTCACGGTTGTAGCTTTCAGCTTCTGTAAGACACACTTATATACTGTATATTAATCATAGATCAAGCTAGGATAAATCATCCAAACGTCAGGGTAATATTCGAATGAAAAAAGCTCTTGGCTACTGCACGGTGATGATTCTTCTAGAACCATTGAAAAAATTTTTATCGTTAATGATGGCACGTTTCAGGAACAAAGCAGAAGTGTTCGAGTTTGCAGTTATTCAATCAAACCAAACACAAAGTGGGCACAACTTCGAAAACAAACCATTTTGTTTGGCGTTAAAAGCTTTTGAAACATTGATTGGAAAATGTTTCAGTTTTTGTTGAAAAAATATTGATGGCAGAGGATTGGAAGCTACGGATAAGTTCGTAAAGTGGTTTCGTCAATTATTCTGGAAATGAAGATTCATAATTAAGTTTCGAATACATGTTTTTTTTTTTTAATTGAAGATATTTTATGTTATATATCGTCACTGCTAGTCATCTATTATTCCGAATCATCAAAAAAATTTCTTACTAGATTTTAGCTGTCAGTGTTCGCAAAAAGGTTACATATCTCGATTCTTCATCCCCTCGCGATCATTTATTTCCTACTTCTGAATTTTCCAAGAGACGAGGGATGATTGGGCCGAGCATCGGTTCACGATGTCGAGTGATATATACTATGAAAATTGAGTTCTGTTTTTCGGGTTATTTATCATTGTGAGAGGAGCTTTTTCATTTATTCTCTGCAATGAAAGACCATTGATGGGCTGCGGATTTTGAATGCGGAAGTAGCGTTGTAATGGACTGTTTCTGAAGAATGATATTAATTATCACCGGGAGTACCGAGTAATAAATGGTCTGCAATGACTCGTCAAAATTACGAGAACGTTTTTACTAAGACTTCTCTTGCTGAAATTTATTTAATAATTTCACACGACAACGTATTTAAACACTATAAAATTTGTTATTCTATTTTTCGTTTGCCTTGCTTGAAAAGAAATTACTAAGCAGTGAAAGTGACTGTTCCTGTTCGTTCTGGTCGCAAGAAATAAAACCATGGAATAAAAGAACATTTTTATAGTACATTGCATGCTCGTTTACGCCGGAAATTTTCCTTCTGTTTATTCATCATTATTGTTTAAAACATTCCTCGAGAACAGCGTGCGTTTTCACTAAGGGTATGCACACTTTAATATTCGATGTTCCCGTTGCGTGAATATAGAGAAACGTCCAGTTTCCGTAACTAATGCAGACAGATATCATTGTGCATTTTCGTATAACGCTGCACACCGTTGGTCATTCCCATTTTCTCCAAGGACCAGGCAGTAATAAATGAAAGAACTTCGTTTCACGTCGTACACGAGCCGTGATACTGTTATAAAATGTGTTAGACCATTTAAAATTGGCTCGAGATATTCGTGCACTTCGAAATTAATTTGATCAAGTCTACGAAGAGATTATTTTCTGATTTCTTTACTTAGGACTCGGTTTATTAGAAATTATGCATCTCAACTATTAGAGGATTATTCTTTTGTATTACTTATTTAGAAATGTATTGGAAATTGAGAAATTCTACAGCTTTAATAGTTAATAATCACTGATCGTACAAGCACAATTATAAAAATTCCCAGAGAAAAATAATGTTCTGACATTTCTCGTATGAATCCTTAAAAATGCTGCATGCTCTACGAATTTTTAAGATCTCATCGATTTTCAGGAGGGCGCGTACGTCGATGATTATTTATTTTTCACACGTCCCCACCTCGTATAGAACACCCCAGCTAAAAAGAAAATTGCTAGGATTTAAAAAGCGATCCGAATTCTCATGCAAGTCGAGTTTACAGCGATCATATATCCGAAGGCATACTTTTATGAAAAGAGGAAACGCCTCTTCGGTCATCCTCCCACGGATAAACGCAAAAACTGTATTCATGGATACGTATGTTTCAATCATCGTCATTTAATAATTCTGTGGGGATATTTTCAATTGCGGGGCGCAATACCTAACCCGTGAAAATGGAGTCGATGATAAAAGCTTTACCGATGAATACTTCGGTAAATAAAAGATCTACAATGATTGATCTCCAATCGCGTTTAATAAAAGAATATTTAACAACTGCATACTTGGCCGCAACAGACAATTGTTTAACCGCAAAACCTGTCCCACCTCTCTAGCTGTCTTTTCCGCATTTTCGCTTGAGATTAATTTTTTATAGTGTTATTTTCAGTCAATTTATTATCTCCACTGGTTTTTCTGTACCGTTTCAAATAGTTCTTTATTTGTCGAATGTCCGATTAAGCTAATCCGATTATTAAACACTTGCAACACGTTAGAATGGAGCACGTACAGGAAACAAAGAATGACCTTTCCCTTTATAGATCCCGACATTCAGCGATTATTGAAACAGTAAATGTTACATCCGCGAAACGCTCACGGCTACCATGGCGGCTGCAATTTATACAGGTCAGTGGTGGAATTGAATTCCACCGGGTGCAACAAAAGTCACGAAACGGTGGAAATAAATATTTCGCAGCTAATACATTCGCACCTTTTACCTCTGTGAATTTTCGATTCGTTCCGATTGTACCGACGCTGTTCAATGAAAATTTATTCCCCCTATCGAAGGCTTTCAAAGATTACAACGTGGAAATAAGTCGATCAATATCGAGCACGAAACATTTTATATTTTAATTACCACGTTTAAAAACGAGGAAAATTCATGTTCGTTGAATAAACATCCTCGGTTGCCTTATAAAATCACGCGGATATTTCAAAGAAAATATATATATAAACGGTTGTGGTGCGAGATATTTTGCTGAATTTTGCATTGAAACGATCCAGAGTTAAATATAAAAACAAACATCGCGACAAGATAAATACAATGTTACTTCGACTAAATAAAATTCAAGAGCGAAGCTTTGTGGCGAACCAGTCGTTCGTAATCGATCGTACGGTTTAATTTTCTCGCGATCCGAGTAGAAACAAAACAGCCGGAAAAATGTCGTAATCAATGTCGAATAAAATTTCTTTGTAAAGTTCTCTTCGCAGTTCAAAGAGAACCGGGTTCCACTGAACAGGACACGGCTAAAGAATCCACTCATTATTTAACTTTTCCACTCATTGTAAGAACAAAGACGAACATGACGTTTATGTGTGCGCGGTATAGTGATCGGATCGAGGCAGCGTAACCTCGAGCAACGTATTTCAATGCCGAGGTTGAGCAACGCTAGGTGTGCGGTTGTAGCAATCTAGCTCCACCAGGATAACAATATGAGATAATGATGTTTTTCTTTCTCCTACGAGCCGAATAAAGAAATATTTCGAAATGCGTAGCGTGTACATCATTTCTACATTGTGTTATACATCGAAATAAATCTACTTTTACTATCGACAGGAGATTAACGTGCCAGTCATTTAAAAAGAACAAAATTGGAAACACCGTTGTCCTTCTGGTAGCTCTAGAGTTAGACAAAATTAGATAAAAATCGACAATCCAGAGGATTAACCCTTAACACTCGAAAGAGGATTAAATGGCTGACTCCTACTATTCCCGGCAACAAATTAGGCGATCAAACAAATCAATCTTTAACCCTTTGCACTCGGCTGTCTCCTTTGAGGCACCACTAAAAATTGCTGTACCATTCTTCAAAATATTGTTTACATTATTAAATATATCGGTATCTAATCAATTACTAAACATTTAGATACTGTATAAGGTAATGTACCAATTTCATATCCATAAAATTGCAAAAATCATAAGGTATGGAAATATTCTAGATCGGAAGAAATGTTTAATTTTCCAGTTAAAATAGCTCGGAGTGCAAAGGGTTAATATCTCAAAAACCAACACAGCTATTGAAATTTTATATTCAAGATTGTAAGGAATAGCCATATTTATTATAAGAAATCATTGACAGACGTGTTTGTCACGGGCGTGTTCGTTTCGATCTGATCTTCTTTTTACAATTCGTTGGCAATTACAATTTTAGAATTCTTCTGTTCCGATTCTCTATTTTATAAATTTAACTATACATAGGGTTGGCTATTAATACACACACGTACGTACATACAATACACATACATCATTCGTACTTTAACCATATAAGATCCTCTCCCCTCTCCGTTCCCCTGCTTAAAATCTCAGCTGATTTACGTGAGTCACATCGCACTACATGCTTCCCATGCACCGCAATATTTCAACTTTAATTTAAAAAAGAAATCATCGCTCCTCATTTCTATCGAAAGTTCTTCGATTTTGGAACAAAATTCATCGGTTTACCCCCACTGTCTTTCGTTCGGAGTGGTCAGTCGTAATTAATTTTTCGAGGTGTCTATAATTTTTAATTAATTTATCTCGATCGACATATTAGATAATAGGAATCTTTTCGCGGCGCACAGGTTCGATCATTATTATTTTGTATTAGCCCTACTTGTAGCAAACGTGTAAGAATTGTCATACGTGTGCTATCCAAATAGTAGAGGAAAAAGGAAAGGTGGTGTTTCATCGGTAATACAAAATAATAATGATCGAACCTGTGCGCCGCGAAAAAATTCCTATTGTCTATAATTTTTCATCGGAACGTAACATTCTGTATGGTGGTTCGGAAGTCGCAAGGGGATGGCAGGAGGGGTGGTGCGAGAAAACTCCGCGATTCGCAGCATCTGATCGTGTGGCGAGAGGGTGCCGCGCGAGGCCGTTCCGTGCCTGAGAACGAAAGAGAGGGTGGCTCGGTGAGTAGAGAGAAGAGGAACGTAGAGAGGAGAGCGGCAACCAAGAGAGAGAGAGAGAGAAAGAGAGAGAGAGAGAGAGGGAGAGAGTGAGTGAGAGAAGAGGGCTGGCAGAGGGGCGACCGCGTTGTGCCGCGCTACTCCGTACCCCGGGCAAGGGAACCGATCGTTACTGGAAAACTCGAGCGGTGGAGAGGGGCCTTTTCATTTTCCAAGGGGGCGCGCAGTCGGCTGGGCGGCTGGAGAGCGCGGCAGAGGCTGCCGATGTGCGGATGGAAGGAGGAAACACGAGGAGAGACACGAAAATTCGCCCTTCACCGTTCTGTGTCGCCGTGACACTAACCGACCACCACGAGGGAGGAGGGTTACCGGCACACGATCGGGATCCGGTGTATATCGCTCGCAGTATCGATCATTACTCGGCCACCTCTTTCTCGCTGCCATCCCTCTTTACCTTTTTATCGCTCTCTTTCTCTCGCCGCGCTCAGCGTGGCCAGCTTCTCAGCGTGGGCGTCGGTGCACCCCTCCGTAGACACGCCGGCCTCGAGGCCCGACGACCTTGAGATTCGCGAAAAGGAAGACGAGACGCTGACGAGACTACCCGCGCCGAAATCTGCCTCGTGACGCAGCATCATCGCCGATCTATTTGGACGATAGTGTGTATGTATGTGTAATCCGTTGACTTGTCGAGTTTAACTCGTGGTTTAGATTAGATCTGGGATAGATCCAGTCTGACCTGGAGTGTGTGAATAATTCAACTTGAAGAATCTAGTAAATGTTTATGTTCCTGTTTCAGTTGAAATTGAGCTATATTTTAATTGTTCGCAGTAGATCCGGTGATCTTTCGGACTTTGAATGTCTTTGCATTGGGTGTGCTGACTAAATTCGAATTTCTCGAAGGACCATATTCCTAACTCGAAAGGAAACAAAAACCAAGGAATACTATTATCAATATTGACCACTGCATTTTTAAAATTGTATACACAGTTTAGAAACGAAAAGAGGTACTAAATCTAGGTGTGTAAGTCACGGTGGGTTCTAGGCGCAGTCTACGGTTTTTAGGTAAGAACATGAGTGGCGAGTGCTCACAATAAACACGCAGACGGGAGAAGTACAAACAGTGGGGCCCCGTCTGCTGTATGGGTAGTAAGATAGAGCAGGGGTGGGCAATTTCTTTTTAGAAAGGGCCAGATAATACCAAGGTTCCAAATATTTTTTTAATAGAAAGTGATATTTTTACAGAAGCTTTTTATTTCACGTAATTTGAATTATATTTAATTTTTTCATGTAAAGAACAATATTAACCTCACGGATCGGATTCAAAAGATTTGGTCCACGGGCCGTAGTTTGCCGACCCCTGAGATAGGGGGTGGACAGGGCCTCGGTCCTAGACGTGTGCTTTTTTTAGTGGGTATTGGGGACATCGACCACCTGTGTCCCCCGAGTCCCACACTACCCCATCTGGGTGTACGTATATGTATTTTTTCCACACGTCTTTAATATAAAAAAGGTGCACTCGACGGTGCAGTCTAACTGGAGGACCGAGAGCTAGGAAACTCAATACCGCGGTCCTCCCTGCCTCTACGAGGTTCCATCTCTACTTCTTCAGCGATTTGGGGGTTGGCGGAACTAAAACTAGCTGCTTGAAATGGAGATTCGGAAAACCTTAGAGTTTTCCAGCCATCTGAAAACCAGACACGCTGTAGCTTTAACCGCTTAGCCGCGTTGTACTCAAGAGACGACAATTTTAGGCGTTTTATGGAAAGGGATGAGCAATGCCATTAACCCTCATACGTTCCTCAAAAATAGCTGCATAAAAGAGACTAGGATTCCCCCATTTCTATTTTACACGTTAAATCAACACATTTCATTTATAGCGTCACATTTGGAAGAAATACATCTCACGACATAAAACGATGAATAATTTTAGAGTATGTGAAAATAATGAAAGGGTGAATTTTCACTGAATACTTCATGTGCTGTGTAAACTGTGGTGCCCAAGATGGTTCAGAATCCACCTTATAAAAACTGTAGGTCCCGTCGCGAAATAACTCCTTAATAGGAGTTCACAAAGTGACGTAAAATAAGCTAAGAAAAAAAAATTTCACTCTGATGACAGGCCCAAAGCCGCAGCCTAACTACAAAAAGTCACGTACTGTGCCCAATGCAAGCCTCTACAGTATAATTTAGGGATGTTTTATGACGTTTCAGTCAGGAGCTTTTTATCCGATGAAAGAAGTTTTACCGTATATTAAATGATTATGATTGTATGTCTTGAATATTTGGTCCCCTCAGGGTTTCAAATCCCGTTCCACACCTCTCACCTTTAACCAGCTCTCCCTATCGCCTATTTCAGCGGGACCTACTTTTTATTAACCCTTTCACTACTACGGGCGACTATAGTCGCTCTGCATAAAACGTCACTGAGGTACTACGGGCGACTATGTATTTATTTATCAATAAACATCGTCAAACCAACTCGGGTTGAAGTAAAGTGTAAACGCGGCCGCTGACGATCTACTCGAGCCCGTTCAGCGGGGGTACCGCGGCGGAGAACCAGTCCGTTCAGCGGGAGTACGGCGGCGGAGAACCAGCCCGTAGCGAAAGGGTTGAGGTGGGTTCCGAACCACCTTGGGCACCACAGTTTTTTAAAAAAGCACATTGAATTAATTCAAGAGGTGCCCGGGCGCGAGGATTCGAACTCGAGACCGCCTGGTCGCAGTCGCGCGCTCTATCACTGACCCACTGTATGCCCATTATTAAATGATTATGATATAGTTTTTAAAAAATTGTTGAACATTCTGTGAAATATAATTCCGTAAACATCAGCTAGATCGGTAATACCCGGCACGTTCAGGGGACGGTCCGGTTACAGGAGAGAATTAAACGTTCGACGGATTCCGCCGGTTGTATGATTTCCGTGGGATTATTTTTGGGTGAACAGGCGGAGGGATGGTTTGTTTAGGCGACGTTGTTTGCGCTGGACAAATACCTGCCGACGCGTGCGGTGCGGAACTCTGATGTATTATGTACGTGGATTTCGTTTGGCGTGTTGCTGTTTGCAAATGCAGCCTTTGTATCGTATGGTTTCGCTTTAACGCGGTTTGTGGCTCGGGGACGCATAAGATGGGATTTAGAAGAGAGTGACACATTCGAAAGAGAATTTTTTCGAGGCTATACTTCTGAGGCTGTATACTGTTCAAGACTTTTCGAGAAAATGTGAACCAATCGAATTTTTACTATATAATCGTGTTATAACACAGCTTTTTTTTTATAACGTTGCTTGCAGAAGTAGCCGTGGTAGTCGGACAAAGGAGAACCGTTTCGAAAAATAATAAATGTATAGCACGATAAGGAATCTAATTAAGTGGCAGAACAAGAACTCGGGACTACACAGAAAAGGAAGTTCAGCTCCGGCTAAGTAGAACAAGAAGTTTCCATTCTCCTTGAAGCAGAACAGGAATTTTGATGGATATGTACACTGAAAGGAGAGTTCAAGCTTGGCTGGAAGTGAAATAGAAGCTGCGAATGAAATATAATTTTAAGTAGGAGAATTCAAAGCCAGACGTACCAGGAACTGGTAAGCAGACACAAGTGGGATTGAGAATTCATAATCAGACGTGAGTTGAATGTGAATCGATAATGAAATACAAGTCGAACAATATTAAAATCGTAAAACCTGCATGGAATAAAACTTTCAAGTCAGACATAAGTGAAGTTGAACTTTTCAGCTAGAACCAAGTGGAATGAGACTTCAAAGTCAGACCTAAACAGAATAGTACTTCACAGCTACACCTAAGTGGAATGAAACTTTCAAGTCAGACCTAAATGGAATGGGGCTCCGCAGCTTGAATAACTCATCAAAATCAGATCTAAACAGAATTCACAGCTAGACCCAAGTGGAGTGAGACTTCAAAGTCAGACCTAAATGGAGTAGGTCTTCATAATTTGACTTAACTGGAACAAGTCATCAAAGTCAAACCTAAGGGGAATGAGACTTCAAAGTCAGACCGAAATACAATACAATTCCAACGTTACACCTAAGTAGAATAGGTCTTCGACGTGAAACATAGAACAGCACTTTCAATTGACGATCAAGTGGAATCGAAATTTGGAGTCCTAAATGGAATAAGATTTCAAAGGGAGACCGAAGCATTGTAAAATTAAAGATATGCAAAAATGCGGACCTTGTCCTAAATATATATACATATATCTATTTTTTATTCCCCTCAAGGTTACAATCCTTGTACAAACCTAACTCCAGCTTACACTAACTTAATTGTATTATCATTTGCAGCTAACACTAAACTATCATAATATATATACACAGATAGAAACGTATTTACAAAAGCTTATAACTTAATAGTTACCTTACATACTACTTCACCTTGTCCTAAGTAGAATAAAAGGATTCACAATCCGATTTCAACAGAATACGATTCCTCAATAATTTAGGGTTGTATCTCAGTAGAATAAGAATGCATGATCAGACGTAAGTAGAACAAGAGAGATCAGACCTCGGTGTAGAAGCACAACATGGACAAGATGAAAAATTGGATAATGTAGTCTGCAGCTGAAAGCTTTCGTTACATCAGTAAGATGTAAGGAAGAGCCGATACGAAGCGAGACCAATCGGTGGGAGGATGATAGAACATATTTTACTGTCTAGTCTGTAACAGAAGTTCCCATGCATCATGCCCGAGATATTGCCAGCGGAAGCTGCTCCCTAATATTTACGGATCGATCAAACGAGACGACAAATGTACATTTTCATGGACGCGGGACCCAAGGGAGAACAGCAGAAATTTTCCAGCGATACTTCGATCGCGATCCGGGAACAAGAGAGCGTCGCGGCGCGTCGTCGGTGGCAGGATAACTGTCGACGACCGTGAAGTATTTTCGGAATGTTTATTTAAACAGAGGTTGAATTTCATATGTACACTGCTCGGCAGCTTGTTCGCAACGTCGTCGTACACGGTGCGTGGGCGGGTCGAATTTTTATGAAGATGTCGGTCCCGGTTTTTCCACGAGTTTCCATTGCTCCCGAACGGCAATAAATTCTTTTCCGCTTTTAAACAGAACATTTTTCGCCCGGCAAAGCTTTGTGGAATTCGTCGTTGCTATTTTCTCCGCGTGGGAGGATTACCGAAGGATCGATGTGTGTCGGTAACGTCCACAAACGGTTCGTTTGCAGCACGCGGGAAATATTGTCGCCGGAAGAGTTATCAGAACAATTGGAAATCAGTATTTTGGTACGCGCAGGTGCTGTTAACGACAGAATATTGCTTCGTCGAGCTGTGTACGGGGGTATTACAATGTTTCGCAATGGAGCGAAACCTCTCCGATCAACATCGATACAGTAATAATAATAATAATTAGTTTTCATTCGATGGAAGACTAGCGAGTGTGAAAATAACGTACATTCATGCGAGAAATTATTTCGGTAACTCTTTCCACCGATTCGATTAAAAATATTCATCGGGGAAACCAAAAATTTGTATTCACGTCTCGCGGATCGCGTCCCATAGATGGACAACCTGTTAATCAAATAATTTCTCGTGCGTGCACGCGTGAGATATTAATTCCGATGTATCGGTATCAATGAATAAATTATTGCCAATTATAATTGAGCCGCGATCAATAATGAACGCAACACGATTCGTACAGATATCGAGTACGCGATAACACGATTAAACGAGACAGTTGAACAGCAAAGGAAATAAAGGGTTATCGAGTAGCGGAGTCGAAGACGATCGATTCGATTAACTAGCCGGAAGCAGCTTAGCAGTGTCCTTATCAAAACTCGCATCGAGTTCGCGCTCGGCCGACGTCGAAACGCGACAATAAACCGAATTAACGGACTCGTTGATGGCGCGGAGAGGCTTATCATCGCGGCCGATTAAGCCCGATTCCAATTTACAACCGTTAAGTGGTCTAGACTAATTCGGTGCTGGAATTCCACCGCGCCGAGAAGAATTCCGACGGACGCGCGCGCCTCTCGCACAACGGACGAACGGGGGATGGTGGTGGACGAAAAAAACCGGGGCTAAGCAGGCATTCGCAGAAGCACCCTCCAATTAGAATGCGAGAGGCATCGGGCTCTGAATGACCCATTCACGGATCACTTGCGAGAACGTTGTCGTTCGGATTTCCGTGCGAGCACCGCTCCTCGCCGCATACGACTCGATTTATCTAAGGAATTCAAGCTACATGGGCAACTTTTGCATACATCGATGCACGACTATCTCCTACTTATCAATGAGAAGTTTTTATTTTCCAAAGTTCAATAGAACTACGAAACAAAACTCTTTCGTAGAGTGATTTCACAGATGACTCAAGTATTCGGGCCCACTTCACTTCTACTGTATCGGACACGAAGAGTATAGAAAATTTTTAAGCAATTTAGCGCTAAAGGACATTACTGTTATACTCACTTGTATTATTAGAAAACTCTTACTGTATTATTCCTGTACTACACATTACTGTATGCACTTATATTATTCATGTAAAGCAAAATAAACCCTGTAGGGTTTCAAAATGCTCAAAATAAAAATTTTAAGCAATCAGTATTGAAAGTGGAGGCTTTAAGCTTTATAATGAGCCCAGGTATATCGTTGAACGATTTTTTTTCACAATGTTATAATTGTTTGAATATCAGACATTTTGTGGTGAGATTTTTCGATCGGACTCCGGCTGCACTGTATGTTAATATTAAATCGTTAGTTGAATATAGATGATGTTAACCTGTCGATTAGATCAGCAGTATCGATTTTCGGTCGATTTTACGGAAGAATCGACTCTTGTCACGCCTCCCGCGCGTTCTGTTCAGCCGCGAGGACGTTTTCTGCGCGCGAACGAACCTCGAAAGAGGCTTTCGCTCGACTACTGCCCGCGCCAGACAAAAGTGGCTTTGTTATCGAAAATCCTGGCCGCTTTTGTGCTGGCCATCGCCGCTTCAGACACGGCTTCTCACCGTGGAACGGCTACTTTTGCGACCGTGTGGACGTGTTACGATTTTTAAGGGCTTTCATACCCTACAGAGCTCTCGAGCGATTCGAATTATTGGCCAGACCCAATAGGTCTGATGGGTTTTTAACCCATTGTGACATCGCGCGATACTCTTCAAATATTATCCGATTTTCTCACCGAACCCAGTATTTCTATTGTCACGTCTTTGCAATCGAGGAGTTCTTAACTGTTAGCCCTCGAGTGGTGACTCTGAGACGCAATTAAAAATTGCTCGACAATTTTACCTAAAATTACATAATAGTTTTACCTAGGGTTAAAAGTTGCCACCTCTAAAAACCAACGAGCTCGAATTTATTTAAACCTAGCAGAATTTTTCATATTGTTGGAAAGTAAAGGTGGCTTTTCAATCTCTGCGCCGCGCTAGTGGCAAGTGAAGAGGACGCCCACCGATTTCCAAGATCGGCTGTGCTCTCTTCATTAGTCTTTTGTTTTCTCGATGCCATCGGCCCCGTTGCGATGCCATCGATGTTCAGTTAACGTTCTGACCACGCAAGCGACGTGACGTTCTTGTTTTATTATATTCACTTTTATTTTTGCAAGGTATTAAATAAATTATATTCTATATTTATTTAATTTAGAAGCGTTATTTTCAATACATATAATATAGAGAAATTTGATTAATCATTTCCCATAGAAGCGTCTGTATCATTTCACTAACTATTAAATAAAAAATCTGAAGTCGGCGCTAAGAGGGTTGTTTCCCGTTCTCCGGCGAACTGGTTTACATTTTCACGCGAGAATTTCACTTTTCCCGACTGTTGTTCCCTCGAGAACGGGATAAAGATCAGACTGCAAGCGTTTGATGGACAGTTTCGGCGTGGTTAATCGAGGGGTGTAAAATCAGACACGGGAACGAACGTCGATCGCAGGGGGTTGAAAGTCCGGACGTTCCGTGGCCGCGTTTATTTTGCTACCGTTTTTTACGAGCGAGGGTAAAACCGGCATCTTTACGACACGCCCACTTTTACGAGATTTTGCTGGGGGGGAAAATTGGTTATGCAGCCAGCCGCGATAAGGTGTATCGTCTCGCGGTCGCAATGCTCGGTGTAATTAATAGCGGGCGTCTCTTTTAATTACAACCGAGAAATTACAATTTTTCATCCATCCGTCCCGCTTAACCTACCAAGATTTACATCTCTGGTGGTAATGCCTACATTTTTTATTTTCTTCGGTGGAACTACACGATCTAAGAAATAACACGGACTCGATGGCTTTTCTTATGAGGTATAAGACGTTAAGAGGGGAATGTCTATACAGCTCTTTGTATCTTGCAAAGAAGAGAGACAATTTTTATGTGGCACGGCAGTTCGAAGTTTAATTACAATTCTACTTTATTTCGATCTTCCCAGAATCGAATTTGATCGTGTCAGTAACGACTCGATATATTTTTGCCTTATCCGGTCGGCATGCAGCGAGGTTTTTACTGAAACGGAAAACTTTTATTAGTTCTCCGACGCGGAGGCGGTGAGAACCTTGAAGAAATTGTAAACCGCGGAGTCGGAGTACCAATAACACCAGTCGCAAACAGTCTGAATGAAGAACGTTAGACGCAGCGACTCTTTTAAGGCCGATATTCGACGAGGATCCGTGCCAGCGTTTTTCTCCCATCTGTAACTGATATCGTTCAACATTCCCTCTCTCGTTAAACATCCGAATTCACTGTCGACGAGATTCACTTCGAACGAGCGGTATAGTTATGGGGATTACTCGTCGCTATCGAAATTATTCCTCGAATGGGAAACGTTTCTACTTCGGAAACGTAATTCGATACTCGGAAGCGTTTAATCTAGGATTTACAAAAATTCCTAATGGAAATCAATTTAATTGAAACTACACTTCTCAACGGGTAAAATCAATACAATTTTCAGCGTAACAAAGCTTGCGGTAGATGCAAAACCTATCAAAACGTAAAAATTTCTCGTGTAAAAGTCGCGTCTGGATAAAGCGTTCCTTTTCTACTTACACTATTCGACATCTGTCTTTTTATATCAGGTCTTTAAGTATGGAACTTGACAAATAAAACACAAATTTCAAACACATTTCTCAAGTTTCATACTTAACGACCTGATAGTTTGGCAATTCTTTTTTATCTAAACGAACTAAATAATACATTTTTTCCAAACTCTGTACAATTATTGACTCATACGAAAATTATGGCAATTCATTACACATTTTGAGGATATTGAAATCAATGATTTGATCTCTAGAGTAATCACCGAAATAAAATTATCAAGAGAGGGCAAGACAGGATGGAAATTATGTTTCGTATTTTCCTTATTAAAATTTCTTCTCGCAGATCATTGTCTAAAACATTGTCATGTCGTCGTGGCCGCGACATTCTCGCGCATTAAATTCGGAAATATCTGGTTCCGTTCCAGTGACGCGATCATTTTCGCAGGAGACAGCGATTTATAAATAACCGTCAGAAAAATGACTCGCTCCGGGAAAGTGACAAACGACACGCGACCGGATAGAATCCAATTCGGCGGAAGAGCGTTCTCGCCGCGGCCTGACACGTCGGATGAAGAATATTCCTCGATACATCACGGATTCGAGAACGTAATCGTGAGAGAATTCGGCCCACGATACAATAAGGATGTCCCGTGACGTCTCCCGTTCGTTATGGCGCCTATTGATCGCCTATGATGTCTCGCGATCGATCAAGAAACGAGGCATCAATCCTTGTACTTTGGAGCTGTGATTTTTTTTACATAAATTGACTAAATCTGTGCGACATTAACTAGAAAAATTTTGGAATACATTTTTATTATGACGCGTTAAACTAAAAGTGGTTGCAAGGAATATATACACGATATTTTTAATTTGCAACTTTATATCAATATTGATCACGTTACAAAGAATATTTTCTTCATAAAAAAAACTTTATTACTACATCCAAAGTATATAAAAGATATTTAGACGATATTGTAATAGAAAAGATGTTTAATAACTATTTTAATTCGAAAAGAAAGTACACAACTGATACATGAATAATAATTAACGTAATCGTATCGTGTTTAAATCAAACGTGACGTGTTTCGTATCGTTAGTATCTCGATCAAAAGACGAATCGCTACGTGAACACATCCTTTTATAACCTTCTTTCTCAAATGTTTATGAATTTTCTAGAACAAATATTGATTTAACAAAATGTGCGTCGCAATCGCAGTATCGCGATACTCACGCACACACACACGATCCTCACATTAATACAATAAAAAACATACAAATCCCACACGTCCTACAATATTAAAAGGTTGTGTGTAGGAGTTTTTGAAAAAAAAATTTCAGCATGACACAGGAAACTCTAATAAATTTTCTTCCGAAATTTTTGCGTAAAGTCATTCTTTCTGATAGTATAATATTTGATGTATGAAAGAGAACTCGATAAAGGCAGCAACAATAAAACGCCGTCCTCGATAATAAATTTCTCGTTGTTCGAAATTTTGTTTGAGATTTTGCGTTTTTAAAAACGAGCCAAGAGAATAATTCCTACAGCGCTTGTTATGGATGGACCGGGGATTTTCGTGTAAATATCGATCGTTGTTTCGTAACAGGTGCGCTACGTCATCGTCAACCACAGCCCCGGCCGGTTTTTCAATCATGTAAATTAATACAACGCCGGCCAGGGGATCCGGGCGTCACGCTAACGACGACGAATCGTGACTTCGTTCATAAACGTCACTCTTGTGCACGTGTCACCGACGCGGCGCGACGGCGACGACTCCATCGCCGGCACTTTTGTGAAATTTCCCGGTGACAGGTGACGAAGCGGTCGACGTCGGAACGCGGCGGTCGTCGATGAAGTAAAGTGGCTGCGAGAGCCTGTATCAATAATTTACTGTCGACACAAATGTTTCGCGGCAACAGGCAATTTTCGATCCGCCGGACTGCAACGGACCCGCGCTTCAGTAGATCGAGAATTCATGATCAGACTTGAGTGGACATGAATTATTATTGGACTCCAAGTGTCTCTTAATAATGTATCTTTCAAATCAATTCGAATAACCTACTTCTGATAAACCAATTTCATTCATTTCATTTTTCTACATGGAAACGTTAACCTAATTTTCTTGCTGTTTCAAAGAAGCAATTGAAACTATTTATTTTTGGTGTATAATATATGCATTTTGTTTCTCATGTACGAAGTACATTTTAACAATTATTTATTCTTATTCTGCTTAAAAGAAAATTATATTAGCCATGTATTCCTCTACATCGGCGATCATTTCAGCAGTGAAAATAGTCCTTGAAAATTCATTGTCTATTTCAGAAATGTACAAGGTACCTGTAAGTACACTTTACTCTTAATAATAAAATATCGTAAATTACAAGTAGTCAATCGATTCGACGTTATCAAGATCGTGGAAATGTTTTTAAACCTTTCGAGGAAATATAGTGCAGAGGAAATGCACCGCGAACAGCGAAACAGTGAAAAAACCAAGGATTTCGCAGCAAGTAGAAACCGTGAATAATGATCAGACGCAGAGAACACCTGTTCTCTCTGTACGCACGTACGATCTCCATTTCTTTTTCAAAGGAGCGTTCTACTGAAAAAGTTTATGTAACACTTCTGTCATCTTTCGCCGTGGCAGAATAGCTTCGAAATTTTACGCGTTTCGAAAGGTTCCCCCGGTTGCCGGCGCGTCTGTCACGGGAAAATAAATGGACCAAGTCAATTATATCTGAATTATAACGTGTCAGACGCAAGAACGCTGATCGGCCATTTGTTTCCCGCCTACGTAACTTCCTCGGAGTGACTCTCTCCGTTCGCCATTAACCATTCGCGGTGGCTGGAGCCCGTGATTCGCTGGGCAGCGCCGATAAAACCGTTATTAAAAATTGAACGGCACGTGTCGCTGGTGCGCGCGATTACCGTGGTCAGGGCCGATATCTCCTCGCGTTTTCCGTTCTGCGACGTTTTACAAGCTCCCCGTTTACAACGCGGCTCTTGCTACTTGGTCAGAACTCGGTCAGGGCTTCCTGCCTCCGCAGTTGAGAGCCGCGTTTATCGGCCCTTCAAACTTTAATCGCATTCGGTACTCTCTCTCCCTCTCTCCCTTTCTCTATTCCTTGCATAAGTTCGAACACTTCCCCTTAACACGTTTGCCAGCGTTACGGCGTCGACAAACACTTCCGTCCCGGAGCCGAAACCATCGCCCAACGAAATGGAAACCGTGAGAACTCGAACTAACACCTTCGAGAGAGAGACGTCGACGTCCCAGTCGACTCGAGAAACTGTCCCCAGAAATTGCATTTCATTTCCAATAGAGATACTTACAAGCGACGCCGCCCGACTACGAGATTGTAGCGAAACTTGGCGAGCATGCACCGCATCGAAGCACCGGTTGCAATCATGGCGACTCTACGTGGGTAAATAAACGGACGACAGAAGAAATTATGTTTCACCATTCACTCCAGAACCATTCTCACCTTTTGACCAAACAACATTTTTATATGTAGCTATTGTAAACATATATGTGTTCTATATCTTTCAAAAAAGAATGTTGTCAAAATTAACAACGATCTCCTTATCTCAATAAGACTGTCCGACCGAATCCTTCCTTTTCTACTTATACTATGATGTAACATGATATTTGGTCTCCTCAGGGTTTCAAATTCATTTACCAATCCCCCTCTTTTCCACTCACACCATTGTCTTTTCAGCGGGACCTACTGTTTATGGTGGGTTCCGAACCACCTTTTGCCAACAACACGTGAAAAACACCTCGGGTGGGTCACTTTCCGGTTTTTTACCAGACGGTCACCCATCCTAGTGTCGTCCACGTTCCACATTGTTTAACTTCGGTGATCTAACGAGAACCGGTGCTTTCAACGGGACTACGGTTGTTGGCTACTTACACTATGAGATACCTTGATTTCAGCGAAGTTTTTACGAATCAATTAACCCTGTGACTACTGTTGGCGCCTATTGGCGTCCGACACATATTTTCTTCCTGGTACTGTAGGCGCCTATTGGCGTCCGCCACATGTTGGCTTCCTGGTACTGTAGGCGCCAATAGACGTCCACATCAAATCTCGCCTGTTTCGACCGTTTTACAATTTCATAATTGCTCAGTATTTTGAATATTTTAATATACTTCGTCAGAAATGCGTCGAACGAAAAACTTCGCCGTACCCAGTGAACGTTGCGAGTGAATTCGTACCGTACGACCGGTGCGTGCCAAAGTCTGCCGTAGCCAAAGGGTTAAACAACACTTCGTTATGAAACTTTGTAGACTTATCAACATATGTTCCATGGAAATACTGACTATTCAAATCGTGGTGATTATTCATTTAAAAAGACTGGTTTTACAACCGTCACAAAAACAATCGAGAAAATCTTAAAGCGATTTCTGCAATTTCTATAATAATCTACAAAAACAATCACTGATCAGACAAAGGGATCAATTTAAGGGCAAAATCTTCTTTGAGAGCTTTTTCTTTATATTTTATATCTTTGAAAGTCTTAGTGCCGTTTTCCCTGGACGATACAGACGGAGCTGTCCAGGCAAAAGCAACGTCTTACATTTCCGGGAAAGGATCCCCTGTTCGTTCCAGCGGAAAGGACGTCCGATAAAAGTGTCCGGCGGGTTTAAATCGCTAAAAACTTCTCGCGACTGTGTCGACGCTTGACTCGCTCGCTCGCTCGCGAATAATTCGTCGGGTTCGGTCAAGGTCCATCCGGAACCACTTCCGGTGGAGAAACACCGCTGTCACAGTAAACTCCTTTGTGCACGGACAATCGCGTTTAGCAACAATTTAGCGTTCTCACGGGGGTGGAAAGTCGATCCAGAGCGACGTGGGCGACGACTGGTTCGTTCAGCGCGAAGCTCGCCACTTTGAAACTGTAATTAACGCTGACTCGCGAACCGTGATCGAATTACATGCATTTTATTCGATCGGCCTTTAATTTGCAGATTTTTATACCAGTAAATAACATAGCTTGTTATGGGTGAGTGAAGGCGAAAAAGATACAGTCTGCAGAGGTGGAAGATTTTTACGGGCAATTAAACCGTACGCCCTCGTTGATAACTGATTAAACGGTGCCTCAGTCTGTCTGTTTTAAGCGTGAGAATTTTCAGCCGTGTGGTGGTGGCGACGCGTATTTACACAATCTTGCAGACTCATGTATTTTGAAGGTATATGAAGTTTTTTTACGTTACTTCCTTTTTTTCATTTAAGCTTGCCCAGACTTTTAAGCAGGGTCTACACAGCTGAACATAATTTACATTGTGTTACAGAATACAGTTTGAACGATTTCATTGTTTAGAATATCTGGTTACACACTACTGTGGAAAAGAAAGAAGCACTCAGTGTAATTATAAGATGTAATTACAAACAATATCTTTATGTAGAAATTGTATTGTACAACGATTGATTTATTGCATTTGAAGTATTAGATAATCCACAATAGCATAATTCTCAGAACAATTTAACTAAACAGCAGAATCCTTTTTCAAAACTTACTGGGTTCTTATTTCTTGTTTCACGCATTTCTATGAATTATGGCCGGCTGATTTTTTCTTTTCCTTAGCAGTGTATAAACAAGTTGCATTCTTATTATTATTTATTTAATGCTTTAAACCAAATATGGTTTTATATAGCATGTTCAGTACATGAATTCAGTAGCGTATTACATAATGACTTAATGCGCCTGTTAACTTAACATTAATTTGTAATTCAAGAGGTTCATTCAATGAAATGAAATTATATTTTTAATGCACAACGCTTAACAAAAGGTTGCATTCTTTTCAGAAAGTAAAGATACGCAAACGCTGCGTGATTCTTGGTCAAGCTCTATGCGTGTCGAATAAGCAGCATTTCCATAAGATATGGTCCTCCACTTTGTAGCTGCACTTGCAGTTGGTATGAACAATGCCTACACGGAAGAATGAGGCGGCAAAGTTATGGTGATTGGCCCTGATACGATATTAACAGTAGTAACAAGCTCCCTCTTAAAGTCTATGGAGGAGCACTCCGATAGAATGAATTCCTTTCCCGCGTCCTTGACATGTTTTATTACGATGGTGGGCACGTGGCTGACACTGGTGAACGTTTCGCAGAAATGTCCCAGCGAGACGCGAATTTTTCCAAATAATTGAGTTACGACCGATTTCGGATCCCCGGAAAAAACTCGACCGTGTGCGGCACACGGAACGCACACATCTACCGTTGTCGATTTCGTTCTGCTGTGTTTTAATTGCAATTTTTAATTGTATTTTTGCTATCGAGGGCGCGGCCGCTTAACCAGTAGGAAATATTAAAACGGAACATACGTCATCGAATAGAAATACCGTCGCTATTGTTTGCAGAAATTTGCACAATTTTAGCCAAAATGTTCGATTTACTGTCTCCACCGATTACCAAATGTTAGCTCGTTCGGAAAGTCATTTCGTTTTCACAAGGGGAAATGAAAGCCAATTTTTTACCATTTCGAATAAGTTTTATGACAATTTTGTTCTATGATCTTTTGCAATTTTTCAGGCAATTGAATTTCTGTTTTCTTTTTCCTCTGCATAAAGGAGAATGATCAATAAAGGAGATTCTTTTTACGACTTTATTCCACATAAAATTTGCACTGCATAAGAAAATGTTGAAAAAATCCTCTCCTTAATCGGGAGTTAAACAGAAGTTCTCCAAACACTTACCACGATTTTGAGATTTAAAATAAGGTGAAATAATATTGAATGGAAGCAGTGTCATCTGTACAGGAAAAACAAAATTACTTTTTGAAAGACATAATAATTGACCATTGACAGGCGGGTGTTTATATGATAGCGTTTATCAATTCTTGTAATTTGCGTGTCTAATGGTTTTTATTTCTTTTTTGTTAATATTGTTTTTGTTTTGTCTTTTTTCTAATGTTCTTACTTTTGATCTTATTTTGTATTACAATGTAATATGCTTTATGTTCTAATAAATCTCATATGAGATTTTCTCAAAAAAAAATTGACCATTGACGGTGTATCGAACATTATATTTTTCGCGGGGAAGGGGCATCATGAGTAAATGTACCAGGCTTGTCGATAGAGCAGTAAAATGAGTCAGACAGCGCCCGAACAGATTTGATTTATCCAGCAAGGATCTGAAGTGCCAAAAACTGTTCCGCCGAAGAAGCGGTTCGTCCAAAGCGCTTTCGTTTTTGTCGATTTCAATTTCCCCACCGCCAATAAAATTTCTTTCGCCCGATAAAGATGCGGGTGCGAGAGGAGAAGTTCGAAGGGACGCGACCGAGACAAAAAAGGCGCTGCTGGCGTTCTTTGGTCTCTGTCGACGTGTGCGTGAACATTTTCTCGAGGGAAGATCGTGCTCGTGGATCTCGAAGGTTCCCACGAGGCCTTGACCTCGTTTTGGACACGGCGTTGCTTTTCGGGCGTTTCACGATAGTCCTTGCATCGATTTCAACGGAATATAACCCCACACTCTTCCACGTTGGTTCGCTGAGAACGGCTGCCGAAAGGAGGCAGCGTCCGTTGCCAGCGAAACTGGCTTCTGCTCTTCACAGGCTGTAGCCAAACACCGATAGTGCCCGTAAAATATTCATCAAACCATCGAGAGGAGAACACGAAATAAAATTCGGTCTTCGAAGTCGTCGCGATAGAGGCCCCCTTCAATTTTTCAACGCTAGAGAGGACTCCTAAATCACGGTCTAATCGCAGTAGGTACATTTGCACAATTTTCGAATTTTGCAGTGACTGCCACGAAGTTTTTATATCACCTGACGAATTTATTCTGTTACTGTGGCTTTGCTCGAGTAATAATGAGCTCGAGAAGATTCGTCTGACCAGTGCGTTCCTTCTCTACTTGCGATAACAATTGATTGTAGTTAGACTGTTGTAGTTACACACGAAAAATTTTATTTTCTATGATAATTCTGTTCTACTTTTTCTATTAACCTTACAAGATTTATTCAGTCACAAAATTTTTGCATTCCAATTCTAATAAGTTGTCCACCGTTATAATTCAGTTTCCACTAACGAAATTCTTGAATTTTCCAGACATATGGAATTGTAATTTCTCTACTCGTGGAACAACCATCGTACCCTGACAATTTGCGGAATGGAGAGTAGAACTGACACGCTGGTAACACAACAGACACCCTCTGGAAGAGCTCGCGTAACGGCGTGCACCAGCGGGAGCATCGATACTGACAGGAGGATTCGGTTCACTTAGGATTCATGCTCCAATTCATGGGTCCTATTGTCGGCGAAACGAGATGGCAACTTGCTAGCGCGCTCTAATAGCTAGTACCTCGAGATCTGATGGGATTCTACCGAGTGAATCCCGACGGGACCCCGTCGTCGTTGCTCGCCACCACGTCGGGGCTCGTTTTCAATAAAAACTCGTCCGGCCCCGACGAGGACGACTTTCTATTAAGGATCGCTCGGGCTGGTATCCTTCGTGAAATTGGGACAACCGAGTAGTTTGTTATTGGAATCAGTCTCGGAGAAATGAAGGCTCTTCAGTATCGATTGTCAGCCTCCTCTGCATTCCTCATTTTTCTTTTTTTTTTTTGTTCCCAGCGTGTCTCGTCTGCCGCATGAAACAGGCATAGTCACGCAATAATGGGAACTTATCTGACGTTTATCTCGATTTCTCTCCGACGTACTGCGATCGAAACACTGTCGCTCGTGTAGTTGAAAATAGTCACTGTTGTCCGAACAAGTTGAACGTGTTTGAATTTTCTTCTTCCCTTACGAGAGACGATGTACACAGTGGTCTGACCAATCCCATGCCTCTTCTACTGTCACGATCATAACTTATATTTTTAATAATCATGACTTCCTTAAAAATACAATGAAAATTGTATTGAGACCATTATCATCGTTACTCAGTCCTATATGATTCTACTAGGTGGAACGTAATTAACCATGAGGCTGTACACATTTTTACAAACGGATTTATTAAAACAAAAAATTCATATAGTAGTTCTGAACATCTTAACACTTTACCAATCGGAAGCCTATTAATAGGATTTTCAATAATTCTGCTGTACCAAAAAAAAGCATAGAAATTTTCTTTGACATTGCAATCTTAAATGAAACTATTAAACGACGTTATTGAGGGTGGCTTAGTTAGTTCATACTAAATACTAAATGAAAATTTAGCCATGCACCATACATTTTTGAAAAATATGCAATAATCACCGGTCGGTAATGTGTTAAGTTAATAATAAGCTGTTCGAAATCGTCCAGATACGAATGATTCCCTTTCTAAGGATTGAAATGTTACCTCATTCTCGTCAAGATATTTATTGTCGAGGTCCATAGACCCTCAGCAATCTTTTCTGTGATTTATGATTTGGAGCGAAGGACTTTCTGACAGGACATCGTCAAATTTATCGATCCGAGGGAATATTGTGGGCAGGAGCTTCTACGAGCCGAAAGGAATTATTCGCGATCATGCACACACACAGTGTAGGCGGAAAAGCTCCGCCCAGAATGCTCGCGGTCGCCCGTTTCGCACACATAACGCGGCCGGAATTCGCGCGGCGACGAATATCCGCGTGCAGTCATCGATTCCCGAGATTGCCCGGGCGAGCTTTGCGGTTGCCCGCTCGGATCCGCTTCGAACACGCGTGCTTATCGCTGCTTGAACAACCTGCACTCGGCTCTGCTAACGCAAAGACAGACGTACAACGGTCAGTTTTCGAGTGGAACGCCGATCGAACGAGGACCGAACGTTCGAGAGGAGCCAAGGGCTGCTCTGTGGACTGTAGAAACAATTTAATGAAATCTTGTGCTCCGTGGCCCGACAAGGGCCCCCGAATCGATTCCCGAGAGGGGTCGTACTTTCGAATGGAACACGTGCTACCTGCTCAAAGTAGTTACTTGGGAGTCGGTAATTTAATAACCCTTTTTGTTCCACGGTACAACGCGACTTCTAGGAGCTGCTTCCACTCGAATAATTGATTCACCCCGTTGTTTTATAGTTGGACGAATTGTTTACACGCTTCTAGGAAATTCAACGGTAACTTGATTATCTCGAACAACATTAATCTCGCATTGATTTTTAATCAGACGCAGAAGTGTAGGTAGAAGAATCTCATTCGAACATGTTACGACTAAATTATTAACTCTTACGAGTGTATTAACATAAGTGATATAGTATGATCAAATTATTCTTTCATGTTTCTCGCATGGAATCGTCCAGTCAAGAGATTGTTTTTGTTTTAGATGTTTGTAAAATAATGAACGAAAATGTGACCACATAATTTTGATAGTGTTTAAAATCGATAATTGATAACGTAATTTTAATGTAATTAGAGGACCGAATTTAAAAGAGCACTTCTCCTGGCAGGTTCGTAGAAAACTGATTGAAATTACATGACCGTGTAACTTTATTATTCTCATTCAAGTTATGTATACTTATGTACACGTATACACGTGTAGTTCACCGTTGAAACACCAAGGTAAATGGCAGCGGGAGTTCCAAGAAGAAATTGAATTCCTCCGACAACCGAGTTTAAATCTAGAAGGTAGCAGCTGTTTAATTGCGACTCGCAGTGGCAGAGGAACGCTTTGGTCAGACTGAGAGACGTTTCTAATGAAACTGCCGCAAAAACAATTATTATTCTCGGGAGTTCGCGTCCCTTTTACACTGGCGTCTTTCCTGGCCGTGCAAAAAACGTGATAATGTTGGGAACGAGTGCAAAAATCAAATTATATCGCGTCTTCGCCCTTCGTCCGATCGTCAAAGAGAAAACTCCGTAAGGGCCACATCGAAAATTCAATGAGAAGGTACTGTGTATACCGGGTGAGTCTGATAACATGACGATTTCAAATAACTCGTAAGTTATTTGTTCAATCTGATTTTTCGTACTTTGATTTTTTATCAAGGTATGAAGATCACCTCCAGTTTTTTTAAAAATAGGATGCCCAATATCTTTGTTCTAACTTGGATGAAACAAAAAATTCTGCGTAAAAAAGTATTGACCATATGTCCTAAATGTAATAGTTAACGAGATATTAGCGATATAATTTTCCATATATAGCTACTACCTGGAAGCTAGTTCCAAACTTGAATATGGTAAGAACATATGGAACATTATTTCCATTATATCTCATTAACTATTCGATTTATGATTTATGTATGTTACTATTTTCTTATCCATAAATAAATGATGAATTCGAAGAAAGAAAATATCCAGTAGAGTTGAGATTAAATGAAATGCAGTTCCCTGTGAGAGCACCATATCCATCCAGCAATTACATCGCCATTATCGACCATCGAGGGCGAGGAAAAAAAGCATTTTCTAATTAGTTACGCTGTCAAAGCAAGCGTCGGCTGGATCGACGTTAATTCGCAGCCAGACGTCGGAAAGCTATTTAAAACAGCCCTTCTGGCTCATTGATTCGAGCCGAGCCGTGGCTCGGACTTCTTCCACCCTCTTTCTACCCTCTTCCCAACCCCCGCCGACACCCCTTCAGGAATCTTTCCACAGTATCCAAGACCCTCCGAACCGAGGGTCTGTCGGACTGGAACATCTCTAGAACGCCGTGGAATTGGAATTACAAGGGCAAAAACTTGCCGCAGGAGCTCGACGTCGGCCAGGATAGGTTCAAAGCACTCGTAACAGCGTAACTATAGCAACCTGTTTTACGAGAACGGACGCGACGTGTCCCACGAGTGCACCTCACGAATCAAGAAATATATTTCGGATTGACAACACAGGGTGTGTCGTGCTCAACATTTTCAGTAGCTACGAGTCTCTCCGAAACGTAAAGGGAAGCTGAGCTTGATCTACCTTTGAATTTATTTTTATGTAAACATTTCAAGAATTTGTATTCTTTACCTCTAAAAAGAAATATTATTTTTTATTCATATCTTATTTATACTTGATTATACAAGAATTTTCTGGTGGTTAGGTTCATCTCAATAGGAGAACGAAGAAGTAAAGGATGAGCAAAGAAGTTTGTTTGTGAGTCGAAGTAGAAGTGGACAGTAGTGGTCTGATAAGCAACGGAAATATAATAGAGAGCATTGGTATCGATTTAATAATATCGCGAGGGTAATTAATGGTTGAAATTTTTATTTTATTTATGTACTCTGTTGTGTAAGAGTTCCGTGGCTGTCAGTTTCATTCGAATAGAAAGATGGATACAGGAAAGAAAAGATCTACAATGGAGTGTATTTGTGAATTGAAGTAGAAATATCAGGTAATGGTCGGACAAGCTCAGCAAATGATATTGCCAGTTTTTATATTCCCGGTTTTTCTTGAAACTTAAATTGACTAATGATTCTATTATACTTTTATTTCATTTATACGAGAGTTGTAAATATTTCATATGCATTTAGTTTGGAATAAACATTTCACGAATGAAACGAACGAGCAATGGAAGTTTCCTTGCGAGACACAGTAGTGTACTTCTATTTAGTTTATACGGGAATTGTATATATATATTTAATATACATTGAATTTTTGTAAATTTTACAAATGAAAGAAATAAGCAATGGATTTTTCCTTGGGAGACACAGTAGTGTACTTCTATTTAGTTTATACGGGAATTGTATATATATATATTTAATATATATTGAATTTTGTAAATTTTACAAATGAAAGAAATAAGCAATGGACGTTTCCTTGGGAGACACAGTAAAGGACTTCTATTTAGTTTATACGGGAATTGTATATATATATTTAATATACATTGAATTTTGTAAATTTTACAAATGAAAGAAATAAGCAATGGACGTTTCCTTGGGAGACACAGTAGTGTACTTCTATTTAGTTTATACGGGAATTGTATATATATATATATATATATATATATATATATATATAATATACATTGAATTTTGTAAATTTTACAAATGAAAGAAACGAGCAATGGACGTTTCCTTGGGAGACACAGTAGAAATGGCAAATAATGGTCGGACGGCTAGCTAAATTGAAACTAATGGCACCGATACCGATTAGGAATGGGAGCTGTGTTTTATCGCGTCCGTTTCAGTGTATCGTTGCAGCACTTCGTCGGATGTATCGCTAATAACGAGACACCTTGTACATTCGAACGCAGGAACACGATTCGATACAGTTCACGGACGAACATTTACGAGCTAGTCAGACGGTTATTTTTCCACGTGGCCGGCTGATTCACGATCATCGCCTGTAGAGCCGGGGTAAACAGTATCGATCCCGTCACGGGAAATAAGAAGTCGAAGGGGAACTTTCTCACGGACGAATCTTCCTTTTTCTTTCGCATTTTCAACGTTCGGTTGCTCCTTTCGAAAACTTCTCTACCGTTAAATGTTTGTTTAATGGAACTCCGTCACGGAAGCTTAATTCCTTTTAGTTTCGAAAACGTAATTACACAGAACAATCATAAGAAAAACAGTAATAGACACTTATATACGTAGAAACTAATATAAACACGGAAGTATAACGTAAGGAGATTTTTGCATTAGCCAACGGACCCGGGGTAAATCGATATAAAAAATTAACCTGACATTACGGGGCAATTTCAATGACAGTCAGGACATTCGAAAAAATTTCTCAGAATTCGTTCTGTTACGTTCATGTCATATTTTATGTCTTCTGAAATTTTCTACGATCTCGACTAACGATCTTGTTTGATTATGAACATTTTCCACATTTTTCACGTACTCACAGGGTTCGAGGGCTAAGGTCCGAGGGCCGGGGTCCGAGATCATTCAACAACAATTTTGCGCTTGTTTGTAGCCTTACCTGGAACAGAAAAACACAAGAATACAATGTTAGAAAACTTTTTCGTAACTCGTTTAATTCTATGTTTATTGAAGTTATTCTCTGTTGATAGATGTACCGAGACTTTTCGAGCTGTGCACAATCTTACATAGAAGCATAATTCATTTATATTTACATGTAAAAAGAACATTACACAGCGTTCTATTTTATTTTGAATTTCGGAATTCAGTCGTGAATATCAGTTGCCGAAGAGAAATGCTTTCAGGTTCGGCAAAAATCGGCCGCAACTCGTATCGCAAGACAAAATACGTGTCGGACAAGGAGCGGGGCAGGGGGGCAAGATACGGCGAGGAAATATTTTCCAGGAGATCAATCAGCAACGTCACCGCTCTCCGTCTTTCCATCGGTATTCGGGGAAGGCTCGGTAGGAAGAGGAACGTCCGTTTCTGTATCAAATTAACCTGGGAGCGGGTACGGACTCGGGGAGAGCCTCCGACTTCCGGATACGTGAGGAAGAATTTCTCCGGGCCCGGTGTGTTTCCCACCCCATCGTCCTTCGGGTTCAGAAATAGCTCGGCAGTCAGAGAGAAAGAGAGAACTTTCACGAGTGAATGCTTTCAGGGAATGGTACGTGACGACACGGACCGCCACGGAACAATGTTTTCTTCCTCGCCGTTGCGGAAAGATCATCCATGCGGGCGAACGAACACCCTATCCACGCTGTCATGGCACAGGAAGCTTGGTGACGCTCTCACTGGGCCATTCGAACGATTTATCACGCGTATGTATTAGTTGCAATTTTATATTGCACACGCTCATCGCGATTATCGCGCTGAAGTTAACACATTACCGACCGGTGATTATTATTATTATATTATTATTATATTTGAAAAATGTATGGTACATAGCTAAATCTTCATTTAGCATTTGGTACGAACTAAGTCACCCTCAATAACGTCGTCAAATAGTTTCATTTAATATATATTTAGATGGTTTTGCGATCGAGAAGAATTGAATAAATGTACGATGGTTTCGGCGCACAGGTTCAATCAATAATACAAATATTATTTTATAACAATTTTGCAATTTTAAACCTCGACGTTTCGATCCTGATGAGGATCATTTTCAAGAGATTTTGCTGGTATGTTACTGAACTGTTCAGTATCTACCAGCATGGAATCAATATAGTCTTCATAAATTTTACGTTTACCTTATATAACATACGCAAAATCTCTTGAAAATGATCCTCATCAGGATCGAAACGTCGAGGTTTAAAATTGCAAAATTGTTATACAATAATGTGAAAATGGAAAAGAAAGATGAGTTTGTCAGTTATTTCGCATCACATTATTTTACGATATTGTGAAAAATGAACCATTAGATAGTGCCTGTTATTTCAATAATATATGGAATTCATTTATCTGGTAATTGGTACCTTTACCCTAGAAGTTGTTCGATGTACGGGTCCCATGGAAATCACCGACACAGACTTCTCCGACACGGTTTTCGCCGACAATATTTCACCGACTCCAGATTTGACCGACAATAGCTTTGGCCGACAACGCTTTTAACCGACAACGAATTTCATCGACAACGATTTTGACCGACAACGAATTTGATCCACAACGACTTGAGACACAGTATGATAATATTGTATGATAATACTGTATGATAATACATATGATAATACTGTATGATAATACATACTGTTGTATTTTCAAAATCGTTGTCGATCAAATTCGTTGTCGGTTAAAAGCGTTGTCGGCCAAAGCTATTGTCGGTGAAATCTGGAGTCGGTGAAATGTTGTCGGCGAAAACCGTGTCGGAGAAATCTAAGTCGGTGATTTGCATGGGACCCCGATGTACATATAGACTTACAAGTAGAGTACTCGTTTTAACGGGAAGTCCGTTAATTCTTTCCGACAAAATTTCCAACTACCACATCTGTTTTGAAATGTGTGAGATAGTTCGGTTAAGTATTGTATTGTATAATGTATTTGGCGCGTTATTTCCGAGAGAGTTAAGCACAAACACAACCTGTAGACGAGTCAATAATGCCTGTAATAGGGGCTGTTCGATTAGATCGCGTTGCGCCGTCGTTGATTTTTTGAATGACGTCGCTGAAGGTCGTAAATCTTCAACTCAATTCACTGAGAACGCGAATTAATCGATTCCTTACCATCTATTGGACGGAAAGGATATTATTGAATGAACTTGCACTTTCTAACAAAAAATAAACTTTGAATTTATTTTAACAGTCAATTTACAAAGATTTGAGGAATATGTATTTGATGTTTTGAGATGGTACGTGCTTGATGTCTCGAGATGAACTGGCTGCCCGTAGGCAAGATGAAAAAATTGTCGGTTTTAAAAAGGCGTGACTTTAGAAAAAAGAGCCATGCGGATTTGTCGCTTGGCATTTTCTTCGACATTGGTGAGGGAAGCGGTCGTCTCAGCTGATTGGCTACTAATAGATAATGCGAAGGGTAAATGACCGCCTCTCGCGATATTCACTCACAGGACCGTCATACCTGTGAGTGACCCACGCGGAAAATCCCCATGGCCCAGGTAAGAGGCATAGCGAGCCGTATGTCCAGAAGGCGCTTGACTCAAACAAGGCATGGCCAATAATACTTAAAAAAGGTGACTCGAATCTGGTCGCCGGATGCGGACCTAGGGATTGTAAAACGCTAAATCAAAGAAGAGTGATGGCATTCCGGAGAGATTGCTGCTATACCTGGTTCAACGTTATTTTATTTTGGGAAATGTGCAAGGCAGATGGGGTCGGTTTATGACTTTGACTAACTGGCTTACAAATCGAACTAAGAGTTTTTTTTTTTTTTGACTTATAATGAACATCCTCCCCCCGTTGAGAGGATACCGATCAACGATGTAAAGGTTAGTGAATGTTGCGGGTATAATGCAATGGACATGAATGATATCTTCTACTATGTTGTCTGATGCTTCTTGTGGTCATCCTTCAACGTGGCCTCGTCAGGTTTGTTAGTTTCATGCTGAATAGGAAGAGGTACCAGACGCTTGGTACTGCGATCTAGAGTATTTGTAGCCGTTTTTACAGTAGCTGCACGAATGATGCCATCGGAACCTGGATATGTTTTGACTACTCTTCCGATCGGCCATTGTAAGGAAGGTATGTTATCCTCCCTGAGGAGAACGATTGTACCTTCACGGATGGAATGTTCGCCCGTGGTCCATTTGGTGCGAGTGGTTAATTCGTTCAAATATTCCTTTCGCCATCTATTCCAAAAATGTTGCTTGATCTTTTGAATTTGTTGCCAATTTGAAAGTCTATTAGTTTGTATTTCTCTGAAATCGTGCTCACGAAGGCTTGTTAACGAGTCGCCGATAAGGAAATGTCCAGGTGTTAATACGAGTAAATCATTGGGATCTGAGGAAATAGGAGTAAGTGGACGGGAGTTTAGAATTGCTTCTATTTCTGTCAATAATGTGTTGAAATTTTCAAAGGTAAAAAGTTCATTTCCTGCGACGCGTTTTAGGTGGTATTTAAAGGACTTCACTGCGGCTTCCCAGAGTCCTCCGAAGTGTGGTGCTTGCGGAGGAATGAAGCTCCAATCAATATTTCGTTCTGCGAGGAATGTTTTTACCTTATCGTGATGGTCATCTGATGACAAGAGGGTTTTGAGTTCACGTAACTCATTATTGGCTCCTACAAAGTTGGAGCCATTGTCGGAATATATGTTTGTGCAATAGCCTCGTCTAGCGATGAATCGTCGAAGTGCGGCGATAAACGTCTCGCTTGTGAGGTCACTTACGAGTTCTAGATGGACTGCCTTTACTGCCAGACAAACGAATACTGCCACATATGTCTTGATTTTGGTTCGGTTTCGGTATTTCCTTTCTTTTATATAAAACGGTCCACAATAGTCGACGCCCACGTGGGAGAATGGTCGTGATTCTGTTACCCTGGGGGTGGGTAAGTCCCCCATGATATACCTTGTTGGTGGCGGTCGAGCTCGGCAACAACGCACGCAATTTCTAATGGCCTTCCAAATTTGACTCCGACCGTCAATGGGCCAATATCGGCGTCTTGTAGCGTATAACGTGGCTTGAACTCCTGTGTGTAGTTGTACACGGTGTTCGTTTTCTATTATCAGTTGTGTCGTATGTGCTTTGGGAAGAATCAATGGATGTTTTTGGTTGAAAGGCATTGATGAATGTTTGAGCCGCCCTCCGACGCGTAATAATCCCGACTGGTCCAGGAAAGGGTTTAGCTGCTGCAATTTACCCTTTATTGAGGTTTTTTGGCCTTTGTTGAGTTGTTGAATTTCCTCTGAGAAATATACCTTTTGTAACAGTCGAATTATGGAGTCGTGGGCGTTTTTAAGTTCTCGTGCACTGAGGGCACCTCGTTCCTTATTGGATCGTTTCCACCGGAGGCAATAGGCTATA
Source organism: Lasioglossum morio (assembly GCA_916610235.2). Lineage (NCBI taxonomy): Eukaryota > Metazoa > Arthropoda > Insecta > Hymenoptera > Halictidae > Lasioglossum > Lasioglossum morio. The sequence goes on from OU744323.1 coordinate 6,088,592, forward strand.
ACTCGGATAGTTTTTGTCCACGATGAGAATTTGTTTAGGATGGTGGTGTCGACACGGGTGGTTGCTAAACAGATTGTGGTTTTTAGTTCGGGGGTGATTGACGGAAATGACCCTTCCCATTTCGGCCACTTAGACCTTTCTTCGCTGAGCCATTTTGGCCCGTGCTGCCAGGTAGAAGGTTGTAAAAATTCTTCTGGTGTTTGACCTCTGGAGATGAGGTCAGCGGGATTATCACTGGTTGGAACATGACGCCAATTCTCGACATCTGTTTTTGACTGTATTTCGGAGACTCTATTTGCTACAAAGGTCTTTAATGTATGTGGGGATTTATGTAACCAATGTAGTACTATTGTAGAGTCTGTCCAGAATGTGGTGCATTCGATTGTTATGTGCAGGGCTCTTCGTACAGTTTCATGTAATGATGAGAGTAGAAGTGCACCACATAATTCTAGTCGAGGAATTGATTGAGATTTGAGAGGTGCTACTTTAGATTTCGCGACAAGAAGTTCGATATGCACGTGGCCGTGGTCGTCGATGGAGCGTAAATAGATGCAAGCGCCATAGGCTCGTTCACTGGCATCACAAAATCCATGTAGTTCGACCTTGTCTGCGCCGGTCGCGATAGTTTTCCTCTGAAATATAATGTTGTTCAAGAGGGGTAACTGTGCGTAGTATCGTGTCCATTCAGTGTGGATATCCATTGGTAGAGATTCGTCCCAATTAATTTTTCTAGACCATATCCTTTGAAGAATGAATTTTGCAATGATTATTACTGGTCCGAGTAGGCCTAGCGGGTCGTAAATCCTTGCGATCTCGGAACTAACGGTTCTTTTAGTGACGGGTCCTGTGTTGTTGGGTGTTTTCACGGAGTAAGAAATTGAATCATTCGTTGAATTCCACATGACTCCGAGCGTTTTAATGGTCGAGGATTCTCCTAGATAGAGATTTTTATTTATGTTTTCTTCTGGCAATCCTTGCAGTAAAATAGGATGATTGGACGCCCATTGTCGGATGTTTAAGCCTGCCAGTTTTAATAATGCAGTCAATTCGTTTCGTAATGATAAGGCTTCCTTTAAGGTTGAGGCTCCCGTTAGTGCGTCGTCGACATAAAAATCGCGGGTTAATATTTGTGATGCATTGGGGAATCGATGCCCTTCGTCTTGTGCGAGTTGTTTGAGGCAACGAATTGCCAAATAGGGTGCTGCCGAGAGTCCGAAGGTGACGGTGTTTAATTCGAACGTTTTTATCGTACCCGAGGTGTCGCGCCAGAGAATGCGTTGGTATTTCCGATCTTCTGGTCGGACAAGAAATTGGCGATACATTTTTTCTATATCTCCTGTTAATACGTATTGGTGATTACGAAATCTAAGTAAAATATATAAAAGATCATCCTGTATTTTTGGCCCAGTATACAGCGCATCGTTGAGAGAAACTCCTGAAGTTGTTGCGGCCGAACCATCGAATACGACTCGCAATTTGGTGGTTTGGCTTGTGATCTTCATGACCGCATGGTGCGGCAGATAATAGCCGTCGTTTGAAATGTGTGCGTTGGATAGTTCTGACATATGTCCAAGGTTGATATATTCTTGTATGACCGCGTTGTATTCCTGATTGAAGGTTGCATTGCGTTGTAGTTTGCGTTCTAGGGACGTGAATCGTTTGAGAGCCATCGTTCTGGACTCTCCTAATTGTGATACATGGTGATTGAATGGGAGTGCTACAACGTATCTTCCTGTAGCGTTTCGAGTTGTGAAACGTTGAAAATGCTGCTCGCAGGTTTTCTCTGCTTTGGAGAGCTGTTGCGTTTGTGGGCCTTCTTCTATTTCCCAGAATTGGGCAAGATCGAATTGAAGTGTGGAGGTTGTGGAATATGACAAAGGGTGAGCAGATTGAGATGCTGGGGCGCTCCCCCCAATCACCCATCCTAATCGAGTTTTTTGGATGTATAAATCAGGACCATTGGGACGCGAGAGGTTTATCTGACCAACACTCAGAATTGAAAGAGCGGCCCCAGCACCTAAGAGTAGATCGACTGGGGCGGATATGTGAAATTGAGGGTCAGCTAATGGAAGATTTTTCGGAATTCTGATGGTTGCCCGATCGATTGTTTGTTCCGGAATGAGAGAAGATATGGTCGGAATAACGAGAAATGTTAATGTTTTTTGGTATTCGCTGGTTCTCGATCGGATCGTAGCTGTTGTCGTGTGTTTTGCGTATGTCGTCATAGTATTGAGGGCTCCGATGGGGATTAAACATTGCTGTTGTGGAATACCGAGTTTGTTGGCTAAGCACTCTGTTATAAAATTCGTCGTTGCGCAAGTGTCGACTAGAGTACGGCATTGGACTGGTTGCTGAGCATGGTTCAGAATTGAGACTTGTGCTGTAACGAGGAGTTCGTTCGTGATAGTGTTTGCGATGAATGTTTTATGACGACTGTTACCCGTCGGAGTTTTGCCTGTCGATAGTCATTGTGGTAATGAGGGCGGTGTTTCATCGCGAATTTCTGGATGACCAGATTGTCCCCGTGATGTCGTGTCCTCAATGGGGTTTTGCACATTCCTAGTTTTATGTAAGAGTGTATGGTGAGCTTGGTGGCAAATGCGACACCGCGACATCCTGCGACACTCATCATGCGTATGTCCTGACCTCAAGCAATTACGGCATAAAAAGGCTTTGTCAACAGCCGCTGATCTGGCCTGTAACGACATATCATGGAATGTTTCGCATTCCCATACGAAATGTTGGTCTATTTTGCATATTCTGCACATGGGTTTTCCCACTACGTAGGTGGGCCCATCGTTGAAACCTTGATTGTTTGAGTCGGGTGATTGGCGACGTTGATTAGATGCGAAGGCATGACTTCGTAATACGCGTTGATTCGTAGTCCGCGGATTTTCTTGATGACGAACGTTACTTCTTCCGGGTGGCGTATGAAATTTAGATGATGAAGTGGCGGCACAATTTGCTCGTTTTTCGAGAAATGTTAAGAGATCCTCGTAAGATGGAACCCTTTTGTCTTTGATCGTAAGCTCCCATTGCCATGCAGTATCGGATCCGATTTTGGACAATATAGTTGCCACTAGGAAACTGTTCCACGCGGTGACGTTTTCATTGAGATTTTTTAATGAGCGAAGATGTTGGTTTACTGTGTCCACGAGGATACTTAATGCTTCCGGAGTGTCTTTGAGTAATTTCGGATATTCTCGAATCGCGTCGCAATGCTTCAATATGACTCGGCGAGGACAATCAAACTTTTCTTTTAATAACTCAATTGCGCCCGTGTAATTAGCATCGGTAGTGGCAAGTGACTCGATGCAGGTAGCCGCTCTTCCTGTTAGGGTTGACCGGAGATATTGCAGCTTTTGAACAGGAGTTAAATCATGATTCCGATCAATTGTAGATGAAAATATATCGAAAAATGAAGCCCAGTCTTCGATAGTGCCGTCAAAAGATGGAAGACACATTTCTGGTAGTTTAATCTTCATCGAGGTTGGTGTTAAAAGGGTGCTTGCCTCAGAATGAGGGCTTACGGTTCTTAAGTTGGTATGTTGGGTGATGAATTTAACGGTTCGGCCCGTTGCGTTATAATACTCATTCGATATCTCAATTCTCCGCGGTCCCTCGCTTTCGTCTAATTCTTCGAGTTGGAATTGTATATCGTCGAACCGCTTCCACGTTTCATGTAATGAATCTAGATGTGCTTGCAATATCTCTATCTCAGGTTGCTCCAACTGTTCTTGGATTTTTAAGGTGTTGACTAGGGACGTAATTTGTCCGATGATGTTACCGCGTTTGCGTCGCAGGGAACTGATACTTAATCCTTGAGGATGGGTCATTGCGGAATTGAGAAAATGAACAGACGGGAGTGGCGAAAGTTAAACAAGCCTACCTTGTTGAAGATTTCGAGTGTTCAGGGGTTGCAGAATCGTCTGGTCCTAGTTATGTGGCTGCTGTGTGGTTGTTATGCTGATGACCAGTTCTGTCGTCGTGTAGATCGTGATGTAGTGTAATTTCCACTGAGTCCTTATTGATGCACTAATATTTCGGAATCACTGAGTTTATTATGGATTACTGAAGTTCTTGTATCACTGAGCTTGTTAGAGTTCACTAATTCAGGTATCCGGCTCGAAGGACCATATGTTCGATTAGATCGCGTTGCGCCGTCGTTGATTTTTTGAATGACGTCGCTGAAGGTCGTAAATCTTCAACTCAATTCACTGAGAACGCGAATTAATCGATTCCTTACCATCTATTGGACGGAAAGGATATTATTGAATGAACTTGCACTTTCTAACAAAAAATAAACTTTGAATTTATTTTAACAGTCAATTTACAAAGATTTGAGGAATATGTATTTGATGTTTTGAGATGGTACGTGCTTGATGTCTCGAGATGAACTGGCTGCCCGTAGGCAAGATGAAAAAATTGTCGGTTTTAAAAAGGCGTGACTTTAGAAAAAAGAGCCATGCGGATTTGTCGCTTGGCATTTTCTTCGACATTGGTGAGGGAAGCGGTCGTCTCAGCTGATTGGCTACTAATAGATAATGCGAAGGGTAAATGACCGCCTCTCGCGATATTCACTCACAGGACCGTCATACCTGTGAGTGACCCACGCGGAAAATCCCCATGGCCCAGGTAAGAGGCATAGCGAGCCGTATGTCCAGAAGGCGCTTGACTCAAACAAGGCATGGCCAATAATACTTAAAAAAGGTGACTCGAATCTGGTCGCCGGATGCGGACCTAGGGATTGTAAAACGCTAAATCAAAGAAGAGTGATGGCATTCCGGAGAGATTGCTGCTATACCTGGTTCAACGTTATTTTATTTTGGGAAATGTGCAAGGCAGATGGGGTCGGTTTATGACTTTGACTAACTGGCTTACAAATCGAACTAAGAGTTTTTTTTTTTTTTGACTTATAATGAACAGGGGCAATAAGTTCCGCGCCACGTCGTCAGGTTGGGAACTCGAGAATACGGCCGACAGTCACCAATTAATTACCGTGGTGCGGTCGAATTCGGTGATTTAGGTGACACGGTGTCCGGTGTCGTGGCAGACGTCTCCGCGCGAAACATTTGCATTGGTCACCCTTAAATTTTAATAGGATCACACGGGCCGCCGGCTGCTGGTACGTGGTTAATTGGAATTCGTCGACGGACGCCGCTGAATAATGTAGGTCGCGTGTTTTGTTTAATTGCGCGAGCGCGCGCGAGCCGTCGTTCGCATAAACGATCGTGTCCCCGCGTCGAAAGGTATCCTCGTGTTCCGAGTCTCGTTAGCACTTTATTTTTCCGAGCGCTGAAAAACGTAGCGTTCCTCGTGATCTACGGAAAACAGACTTACCGAAAGTTTTATTGTAATTAGACACCTCTAATTGTACGCGTCTACAGAAATTCAACGCCAACATAGTTTCTAGCGGCGCGAACTAATTGGACCATTTGCACGGTTGCTTGCGTGCTTTGGGAACGCCCATTAAGCTTCGGAATGACAGCCATGCCAATTTGGTAGTTACCGAAGCGGGGAAGAGCAGGTCTTCGAATTTCGAAGTTCACCTGCTGAAACATTGTTTCGTTTATAATATTTGCAATCGATATCGTAGAACGCAACTGTGCGACAACATGTAACAATTTCGAATTTACTTTTTCATTTTGTTCCGATTTTATTCCAGCGAGACGAGTAATAATGAATATTTATTAAATTCAGCGAACTGGCTGAGGAATTGCTGCCACAACATAATAATGTACAATCAGAATTAATGAAACACAGTGATAGGAATGTGAGGACTATTTTATTTAACAACGGGAATTTATGTTTCAATGATTTTCTATAAGGAAATGTTTCTCTTGGACTCGAACAATATTATTCCGACTCGATAACGTATCAAGCAACATGTCCGAAAATTCCTAATGATACAGCTAATTGCGGACACCGGATGGCTCTGGAAAGCTGAGAGAGATTGTTCGAACTGTCGCGGTTCCGTTCTCAGATGCAGGCTTCGCAGATTCGTAACTTTAATCTGGGTGCGGAATAGTTAGCACAAAGGAGCGGTTTAAGTGAATTTCTTCCTGACTGGCCTTTGTTCGTAATTTCGAATTAAAGATGGAGCATAAAGTCGGGCAACTGTTTCGCGCGGAGCACTCCCCTCCTTTCTTTCTCTCTCGCCGTTTCTCGGCTAGAGCTTCCTTAGAAAGTCAATGAGGTTGCCTTTCGGCCCGGATGCCGGAGTGCTTTCCACGGTTTTTTTTAAATATAAATATATTTCCATTCACAGTTTCGCGTACGAAGCTCTTTCAATTATTGAACGTAACCGGGAATTCGTTGCCGCGATGTAAATCAGCCACGGAAATAACATGAAAGCTTTGTCAGGCTGTGAACCGAATACTCGCATTTATCAAGTCTGAGATTAGCGTCCTTTTTCACAAACGAATCGTATTCTTATAACGACAAGTATGGCTTTATAGTACGTATTATATTATAGACGTCAAGAGAACTTACAGAAGTCACGAATTAATACTAAAAGTACCGAACAGGTTGACATTAATTAGTTATTCAAATTATGAAAATAATTTCATGATACCAGTGAAAGGGAAACTCGGTTTTCTTGGACAGCGTATTCACTGTTGGAATTTATTTAAGGACAATTTGTCAAAAATAATCTACTGTTACTTAGTAGGTACATTCGGTTCTTTGTATCTCTCAAGCGCAAAATATAAATGATACATTGTATCTATGCTGTCCGCGTCATGGGACTCTCAACTCTCATTTTATCTGAGAACGTCGTCTGGTTTTTCAAGAGCGCTCCTCACTTCATTCGAGTCTGTCGAATAGTAAATACGTGTCTCACAACGTGCCTTCTAAGATATATTTTACTTTGAATAAATTCTGTTTCTTACACTAATAGATTCTAGTTTTATATACCCATATTCCACCATTTACTAACAGAAAAACGTTCATGTAATGATGAACATAGTGGAAACCATGAAAGCTCGGTTTGTGAATAAATTCAACATTTATTTGTCAATAGAAAATTGTAATAAATTTTACATTGTATTATCCTGGTTCCCAACAATACGTGAAGTTGCTTCGCAAGCTTCTGGTGATCAGATGAACTATCAGTAAGGTTGCGTAAATCTTCCTAGCTCCGCTCTATCTTCCGCAAGCAGAGATAACCGTAGTTTCCGAGCCATATTACGAAAAACATTGAATTATCGTTGCAAGAGCTTTGGGAACGTTGTCCCTGCTGGTTGCGGAGATTGCCCGCATCTGCCCAGTGATTCACGGGATGTTTGTGCTCGATGCGATTAGCGAATTAAAATGCGCCCGCATCCGGTCGTCCTCATCGTCATCCTGTTGACGATTGTCGTTAAATTCATCAAAAACGATCCGCTGCAATTTGTCCGAATTGGAAACGCACCAAGAATCCTCTGTCTCTCTACAGTGATTCTAATTAATATTATTACTAGATTAACAATAGATTACTAGGTCAACAAGTCTTTTTGAAATGTTAAATTTAAATTAAACTTTGTTACTAAGCAAGTCAATTTATACCAGTAAAAAATGTGGTTCATTTCTGTAATTTTCTCTTTTATTTATCTTTTTGCTTTTCATCACGGTAATATATATTCTCATATCAATTTTTACAGACGCAATTACATTCTTGAAGATGGTCTTAACCTAGATCGAAACGTTGAATTATAAATTTGTAAAACTGCTTAAGAGAATCGTAATATAGGATCGAACCTGTGCGCCGAAATTGCAATTTCTATTATTACGAGACTGTGGATCTCTATGCATTTATACGAAAATTGAATAGATGAAATTCAAAATTATTCTATTACCATATTACATTACATTTAATAAAAGCTATATTGTAGTTACAATTTGAAAGTTTAATATTCTTCATAAATCCTTGAATAATTTTCAGTGAATATTTTTAGCCGCAGACCAGATATCATTTTTATTGCATAAACCATGACATTTAATAAATAAATAATTTCAACATTTTGTACAACAAGAAGAGAACTTTCAATCTCTGTAAATAAATAAATCGAGATATTAAAGCGACTGGAAAGAGAGACATTCGCAGGCCAGCGAAAATAATTCGCATCTGATTTTCATCGAGGCAGCACTGTAAACATTTCCAGACAGCATCCGCTCGCAATTTGCCGGGTTATTCGAATTCAACTGAAACTCTTGAATTAAACATCAACCGAATCGCGCTCTCATTTGTTATATTACATTTTAATTCGCATGATCCGCGCCTGGGAAATTCTGCGCGAGAAAATAATATACATGTGGTCGGGTTCTGAGCATGATATACAATGTTTATGTCGCTTCGCGTGCAGTCGGACGACCGAATGGCGCGAACGTGCGAACTTTTGGCACGAGCGGGACCGCAAACGACCCCAAAACGCAGTTACCACGTTGATATAATTGCGACGAATAAATCAAACGCGGCGTTAAACTTCTCCGGGCCGCGGTGCTGCTTTACGGTCAATTTTTCCGACGTATGTTCAACCTGTTTCATCGATATGACCGTCATTAATATCGCCACTGCTTGTCGCGAGAAAACGTACGAACATTTCCCACTGCCTTAACTAATGCAGTTACCAAATTTATGAAACTAGTGTCTCGCCCGTTCAGTTCCATACACGAAGTGCTCAAGAAAATAATTTGTTTTGCATTTTGAATCATGCATTTATACATTATACAATATAAAATGATATTATACATTTTACATTTTCCTCATTTTACAATCTGCAGAACGCTACATAGAAAATCATTTGGTTGTTTATACATACATACATGTTTATATATACATGTTCTTGTTAGGGGATTGTACTTTTTTTTTGTTTTCATACATGACATGTTGAAGAAGAAAATATTCTCGTACGTTCTTAAACAATGAAACTGCAAGAACATAACTCATATGTTATACAAATCCTTTCAAAAACATGTATATTCTCTATTTTTAACGATTGTAAATTTTGTATATGCTCTAAATGATATCGGCGCTACAGGTTCGATCAACAATACAAAAATTAGCAATTTTACAGAATTATATTTTCGACGTTTCAGTTCTGTTTTAAACCATTTTCAAGAAAAGTCCGCGTCTATGAAAATCAAAGTAATAAAATATATTATTCATTAAACTGACTATTTAATAGTTAAGAAAATTAGATGTTTATACATACATGCTAATTGTAAAGAAACATATTGAAATGAAATTCAATGGAATGTTGCTAGTCGCTAAGCCGGTTGGAACTGTACTAAACTGTTACTGTTGTGGCAAAGTCAACACAGAAAACAAAAGAGTATCGGAAATATAACTAACCAATCAAATATGGATTCTTGGGTTCTTGATCCATAACACACGATTGGTTAGTTATATTTCCGATACTCTTTTGTTTTCCGTGTTGACTTTGCCACAACAGTAACAGTTTAGTACAGTTCCAACCGGCTTAGTGACTAGCAACATTCCATTGAATTTGATTTCAATTTGTTTCTTTACAATTAGCATGCATGTATAAACATCTAATTTTCATAACTATTGAATAGTCAGTTTAATGAATAATATAATTTTATTACTTTGATTTTCATAGACGCGGACTTTTCTTGAAAATGGTTCAAAACAGAACTGAAACGTCGAAAATATAATTCTGCAAAATTGCTAATTTTTGTATTATTGACCGAACCAGTAGCACCGATATCATTTAGAGCACATGTACTGTATATTCAGTAAATATACTCAAACCAAAAATAGACAGTTACTCAGCCACGAACGAATCCTCTTTTGTTAAACGAATCAGCAAACTCGGACGAAATCCCAAGTTTAAAAAGCTAAACGAAGCACTGATAATGCCAGCGGATAAAGGGAGAAGGTTTTCCGGTTAAAGAAATTATGGCAGATGTCTCGTAGGCGGCGCAAGATTGCTCCGAGTTCGTCTCGCTATAATTGATGAAGTTCCGTTCAAGTATTTTCAAAAGACTTTTCCGAATGTTTAACTCGGTCCCGGGATCCTCTCTGCTACGGAGACGCGGAGAGAAACAGACTGCGATGAGACGGAACGTTTCGCAGTGTCTCATCTAACTCCGGCCAACTTGTAATAGACCTAAGTAGTTTAGCCCCGCTATCTAACTCCTCGGATAACTCCGTTAACCACGGCGTCTGGCCCGGCTGCCTGGAATCCTCTCGGCGAAATATTGCATTTTCTTCCATCCGAATTATGCCCGACGACTCCGGGCGAGGCACAGTCCCCGAAAATCGCACCGCGGAATTCAGTGCTCCGGCCTGGCAGCTGTTCTTTAGACTGTATCGCAGATTTCATCATTTCATTCATTCATTTAGTCGGGCTCTTGATGTCGAATCAACACTGTTCCGTCCGATACGAAACACCGTAATTGGGGGTCCTCTGTGAGGACGCATATGGCACCATACAAATGAATTCGGGTAAACCTAAGTTACCGTTAAGACCAACAAAATTCATACTTCAGACCGTCCCTAAAAATCTTAAACTCTTCCAAGGCCAACATCTGCAAAACATATTTTCTTTACCTTGCGGACTACCCCTGTACACCCCCCTTCTCCCTTCCAGTTGTATATATTCCTCCACTTCCCTTAAAAAGGGTAGAAGCATTTTAACCGTCGAACGAAAATCATCGCACTATATCTCTCACTGCTATTATCAAAATATATACTTTCAACCGACAGCGACTCGTCTTCAATGAAGTTTACAAGCCACTTAATTCATCTATACGTATCGATAGGATTTCAACCGCTGAAATTCCTCCACGTCTTTTTAAACGTCGCTAAAAGAATTGTCGACGTCGAGACGTACATACAAACACGATGGTAAAGAATTAATACGATGGACAAACGAATAATTATTCTCTGTAGCTGAGGGACTAACGAGCAACAATTATAGAAGAGGTACTACATTCTTTGTAATGTGTCGAACGTAGAGAAGGACAGCGACTGAAAAAGAAAGAGGGACCGAGGTTCGAGCGTTCGGCAAACATCAAAGGTGCCAGCTTAACTTTTCAACTTCAAAAATCAAAATTTTACCCCCTAACGACTCGGTTACATTAAAAACAATATCACAATGTTCTTAAAATAATAAAATAATAAAATTAAATATTAAAATAATTAAATTGTTCTAATCTTTCTTTGTTTTATATTTCACCCAACGAATTTTCCATTTTTCCTCGATAAAACTTTCACAATGTTTTCTACTGTTTTAAATCCCATCTACTCGTTTTTGTCATAAATGCATCAAATCCGCTGTCTAATTATAATCGTAATTATACAGTATTTGATGTAATTTTAGTTTTCTTCAGACATGTTACATAGGAAGATTCGTTTAAACGTAATTAATAAGACACAGTGGGGGTAACTGGAACGATATACGATACATGCGAACGAAATAAGCCGGACCTTATGCAGCAGCCTAATGCATCGAACGCTGCGAGGTATCCCGGGCTGGGGAAACGTGGCTTGGTAAATATTTGTCGATGAATTTTACATTACAGCCCCCATCTGCCCGCCGTTCGCCTGATGAAAGAGCGTCGTCGTCGGTGGCTCGGTGGAAAAAGGAAAACAGGGGGGATAGCATTCGGCAATTTTGCTATGCGAAAAATATATTTAGCTCCTGCGGAGTGAACCGGAGGTCAAGGTCTGGGCGAGCCAATTGCATAACGCGCTTTGACGAGCTCGCCGAACGAGAGGGATTGATTGTTTTACATATTCCGGAGACCCGGCCGTCGGATAGTATTCGACGGCGATTTAATAGCGTCATTGGTCGGGAATTAATGACCGGAGTCGCATCAAATCGGAGAATCAATTTTACATCCCTCGGAACCCTCCGATCAATTAGTCAGGGTCCGTTGATACTCGATTTCGCCGCTTTTCGATCGTGCTCCTTTGGCTTTTATGTTAACGCGCGCGATTCTTGGAGAGTAATTGAAACTATTAGACTGCGGATGTTTATGCAGTTTTCAATGTTCGAAGACAAATTTGAAGAACGTGGTAAATTTAATCATATTTATTTATAATTACTGTAATTTGAAAGTTAAAATAAATGTAATTACATCCACTGTGACTGGTCACGTTCCTTAAACGAAATATTGTAAACTCACAGGAAGATATAGACAGTAATTATTAAGTATTGCAAAGCTTGTAAACGTTAAAATTGGGTAAGAAATTATTTCGATCTGTCCTTAATCTGTTAAATATGTTCTCCACACATTCTCGAAACTGCGTTGTATACTAATCTCGACAGTGGAACACACGGGACTAGCTAAAGCGAATTAAAGTCGTGAAAGTGCTCTGCGATGTAACGAACAGGTCGCCTAAGGGCTCGAAACTTTGCAGTGGGAACTTGGATAAGTCGTGAGAGAAAGAGCTCTCTTTTAGGTACAACGTTGAAGTGAAAGGTGAACGGCGCAGACTGTTCAGCAAATTTTCCATTCCATTGCTTTGCACCGTCGCTTTTCGAAACTTACGAATTCCTTTTGCACCCGCGGTGCATGTGCAACCTAAGAGCGAAGGTAGAAACTAATTAAAGATAAATAAGACTGTGGACAACTGAGCTCGCAATTAGCTACAAAATTCACCGTTTATTCATACTGTATACCTTAATAATAAATAATTGGGAGACTCGGAGTGAAAATTAAGGAGAAGAACATTTTACGATTCCGCATGATTACGTTCCTTTACTTTCGTAAGCACTGTAAATAATGAATCTAACAAGACAGGAAAAGACATCACATTTTAACGAGAACATTTCGCAACACATTATTTCTTCCGTGCTCGATTCAATTGCCAAGCCGTTTCACCTCGGCAGGACACGTTCCATTCGAAATCGTCTCCGTATTCTCGATCGCGACAAACGCGTGCAGTTTCTAAAGCTCCGCGGAAGCGAAAGCTCTATCTGGAAGGTGGAAGAGAGAGGCTTCGCAGATCCATTATAATTGTTCCCTTTCAGCCGATTATTTAACCCCGGCAATTCAAAGCGTTAACGAGCACGCGCGGGAATGTGCATACGAGGGCGAGGTTCGCGGTTTATCGCGCTTTTTCGCGGAATCTTTTTACCGCCGGTGAATTAGACCACGGCGTCCGTTCATTAAGCATTTATTCCAGCACCTAGCGCGGCACTCTTTCGAGAAACGGCGCGAAGAATCGGCGCACGTGTCGCTACGGTGCACGCGCGCCCCAAAAACACCCATGAAGACCAGCGTCCTTGAACGGGACGCGGCCCTGACACTCGCAGCTCGATCCCCAGCGCTTCGTTCCGGAGCAATTTGTCCGGAGCCCCATCGGAAACCCGGGAATTAACCCTACAACCACCGAGGGCGGGTCTTCTTAAATCCACTAGACGGTAAACGACCAAGCGTCCAAGAAACATCAGTTATCTCGCTTCGTCAAATTATTTATTGTCTCTCGTTATTCTACAGACTTCGAACTAACAAGTTTGAGGACCTCGAGGAATGTGTACAAATCACGCTGGAATTTTTTCAATTATTTCATCGTTCATTTTACCTTTGACATACTATTATTTTAGACCTGGTTAAAATTATTAAGAAAAAGCATCGACAGGGACGAAGCTCCTATCAATTTTTCTTTCGCACAATAATCCGCAGTCTAGTAATAAATTGTGAAAAATTGGATATTTTTTTTCACTTCGTTCAAAGCTATTAAGCAGCGGCCAACTCGAGAAATCGCATGCGACATACTGCAACTACGGCTTCCAGACCACGCCGCCATCTTGGCTGATCGATGAATGTTTTATTCAACGGGGAATCTCATTATCCGCCCCGGGAGACGTGTTTTGGTCGCGCGATGCGCTGATTTGCCGCCGCTTTATTTTATTACCGCACACAATTAGCGTTGCTGTCGTCCAAAATATTTTGTCCGTGTGTAAAGCGTACCGGGCATTCAGAATAAAATTCTGTTACGGCGGAAAACGATTTCGACGGGGGCCGGGAATCAGTTCACAAGGTTCTCCGCGAATGTAAAATTCATATTTGTAGTTTCCTCGATGTATAAATTCATGCCGAAGGCTCTGTGTCGTCCTGTTGCGTAACGTGTTCCCGCGTTAAATAACCCCGCATAGTGACAGACAAATTGTAAGGGGATAGTTCTTGTCCTGGAAGCTTCCGCGCTGACCGTAAAACTGACATAAATCTCCGAGAAATCTTATGAAACTGAAAATTGGAAGCTTCATTCTCTTCGCCGACGCTTTCAGCGAATTAAAGTTGCAACTGGAAGTGCATCAATCTTCCATCAATTTAATAAAATCCTGCGGAGAGTGTGCGTGCTGCGGTCTTGAGAATACACTATGAATTTTGTGCTTTTATGATAAAATCGAAAGGACGAAGTATGAGATAGTGAAAATTTTCTGAGAAACTCAAGGCATTAGACTAAGCTGACAGATAGTAATGCGATTATGTAAAGGGTGCAGGGAAACATGCATTATCACAATAATAACAATTATAATCGTGTCACATGAGAATTTCGAAAAAAAAGGAAATCTATGTTACATAAAATAATAATTGGACTGCAGATCTATATTCTTTCTTGAATAATCTTAACACGTTGATAACAGTATATTATTATTCTGCGCCAACGGATTTTTATTATATATTATAATTCCAGGTACGTGTTCAAAGAAACGAATGAAATAATTTCTCACGTATGTATCTTTGGAATCTCAATGAAAATATATTAAAAAGTTAGGAACCCGGCATTTTAGCGGAGCCTGTAGTTCCAGCGTTAAAATAAAAGAACGATCGAAGGTCCTGACGATGGCACAGCAATAACGGAGGGTGTCCCATCGACAAAGGGACGTAGAAAAAACACGCAGCATCCTCCTTAGGAGAAAATGTCCCATCAGGACCAGGCGAATCGTGAAAAGATCTCGTCGAACCACCACGAAAGCGTAGAACGACGTTGCCCGATTTAATTTTCATTCTTTCGGTGAAGCGATACCGATCGATAGAGCGGACCGTTCCGATTAATCGAGGATTCGATCGATCAATTACAGTACCCGGTTCCCGTGCCCCGGCTCATTCAATTTCCATCCCACTTTTTCGCGCCGATAGATTCTACCTCGAGACTTTCTTCGATTAGATCCCGCGATTCTATTCAATCGTTTTAAGCAGCTGCCAGTTTCCCGCCCGAACATCGCGCGACGGATTTTTGTTCGGCCAGGAAATTAAAGATCCGGGTCCCAAACTCATCCAACTGTGTTCAACACCGATGAAAGATTGCCCACTGTTATTTAGAATCGATCGCTACCGCTGCATTTCTCTTCGAATTGTGTAGGAACACGATTATTCATAATGTATCAATCTTTTTTCTGTAGGTGGACGCGAAGGTAATTTGTTAAAATTTAAATATGTAGATAGTCTTTAGTGATCTATGAACGAATCTCAAAAGATTTTTTGATATATTGATAATTGTTATGTGTTTTTTTTTATCTTGCGGAGCTTATTTCTTTTTAATTGTAGATTATTTTGCAGGATACTCTAGTGATAACTATCGTAATAAATATATTTTTGTAATCATTTCTGAATTAATTCTTAAAATTTTGTTGTCTTAAAATAAAATTAAAAATTGTTCGTTTGTTATTTACTTACAATTTCTACTAATTCTCACTTACTTTGCTTTGAGCTATCTTTTTCCTATCTTTCTCTGTATTCTTTTCTTACCGCTTCCTCTGGCCCCCTCTCACTCAATATTTCTTCTATGGACATACCCTTTTCTAGTTCCCATTCGTCCCTTAATGATTTTAATAGAAAAAAAAATTACAAAATTGATGTCCTCAATTTTTAAAATTTTTCCAACATTTTTCAATTTCATGTACTCAATTTTGCTATGAATTTATAAAGATCCGCCCTCTATTAATCATTTTTTATTCCTCCACAATATTAGACTTAAAAAGATTGGAGCATCGTAGTAATTTGATTGCAAATGGCACAACGTTCATTGCAGATAATATAATCTTCCAGCGAGATGACATGTGTGTTGCTGCATTCGTGTCCTGCCAACCGGATAATTCGGCATCGACGTTCGCCGGGCACGAAATTCGTAAGCAAATTGCTTTGGACAGTATTCCGACGGGGATACGAGGTATCAAAGGAGCTTCGTTTTAATAAGACACCCAGTATACGAACTTCCTATTTCCCGGGAATCGCTATGCGACTCTGTACACGTCTCCCGAATAGATAATGCTTAACAGGAATATACGTCGACGACCTGGATCCTGCGGGCACGCGTGAAAGGCGGCGCGTACTTTTCGTGTTGAAACAAAATTACTAAATCACACACCCACCCCCTGAGTGCGATTTTAATGGTGGTAAGAAATGTTAGACTCGATCGTCGCAGGATTTATTCGATTCGGATTTTACCCCACTGCATCGACGATATTTGATTTTAATTCTTCATTATTCTGTGGCTCTGATTCGAGCCATTAGCTATTGATAGAAGGAATATTTAAAAGGCGACCGGATCGGAAAGTTGAGCTGATCAGTATCAATATTTCATTCGACACTGTCGCTGATTTGCATGAATTATTCCTTAACATTTTCGTTTCATTCTATTCATTCGTATCCCTTGAATAAATGCTTCTAAGTGGATTTTATCATTGACATTTTATTTTTTGGTTTTAGTCATTTTGGTGATACAGTGTGGCGATTTTGGCGCTGCCTTAAGCCACTGTTGATTTTAGAAAAATTTCCATTTTCTCTCCGTATTTCATTTTCAATCTTTTGTATTCCACTTAAGCCGGTCCTGGTACACATCTGGCGATCAAGCCAGATCTTCAAGGTCTACGGTCAGGCCCTGACGAACCTTTACGCTTTCTCCGTTTTTTATGACACTCTTCCGCAATTGCCTTTTTCCGCACTACTTTACTTTCCTCTCCTTATTCGGTTTTCTAATATTCTTCTGTCTTTGCTCGCCTGCCGACACTTTTTCCTGAGAGTTTTTGAGAAGTGGGAAGCTAGTGGCGAGTCGCCGACGAAACAACTAGTCTTCCTTTTGAACCGATCAGTTTTTAATAAACTTGTGTTGAGGAAAGCTACTCACAGAGTCCGATCATTTATTTACCAATTCCTCCCGAATAGATATTCAGAATTATACTGCAAATTCTTCGAAGAAAAGCAGGAGGATTAGCAGGGAGTATTTCTCAATTATTTATTTTCCAATGGCGACGCCATCGTTCTGTTCGTTTTAAAAATACTGTAACTAAATATGAATATTTTTGAATGTAAAATTACAAGCGGATGAAAAGCTGGAAATTTTGAATTACCTTGTAAATTCTTCCGGAAAGAGCCGGAGGATTATCCGAGAAAATTTCTAAGAAAATGCACCGCGGCTCATAAATATTTGATCATTCTCTCAGCGTAGAACGAAGACGACTTTTCAATGAAAAATAATACAACCGAATACTGAAGTTACTACACACTGAAATGTGACCCATATTTGTACACGAAATGAAACGTGGAAGAGTTCAACGGCGGTGCTTGAAATTAATTAATTCATTAAATAACGAAATAATTTTCCAACTTCGTACAAGCTCTTTCGGTTTATATTTCTCGGAACTAGCATCACCGATACAACGTTTTCAAGCAGTAATGTTGTGCCGCGAGCAGATTTTGTATTTTCTTGGATTTCCATTGAGGTTATCGCGTGTGCCACAGCCTAGATGAAAAAAAGCCGCGACGAGGTTGTGGATTTCGAAATCCGCAGAGAATCGAGGCCCTTCGCCGTTCGTCGAGTATCAGAGGGTTCTTTTTTTGTCCGTCGTGCCACGTGATTCTTCAGCTTGGTTTTAATTTTACAGCATGATTCGAGCTCCCCCCAGGAAAAGGTGAAGGTTAACACGGAGGAATCGTGGGTGGTGAAACCTTCCCTTCCTACGCCGCGGGGAAAAGTAATTTGAAAAGGGTTTTCTTCGCATCAAAAACGGGAATAAATGAAATTTGTAGTGGGCGTAAGACTGGCTCTCACGTACAATCCACTGTTCCACCGAAATTCAACCTTCTTTTCGATGCGGATCTGAGAACGACAAAGGCGACGCTGCAGTCTATCAAATTTCGATGAGAACGCATTTGTGGTAGACACATGAAAGTGCAGTTGGAAAACTCTCTATGAAAGTACAATCCGCTTCTTCCATTATTTTTATGCATCCAAGATCGTCTTAAATGATCTTCTCTACGTTCTTAGCACATGGATCTGTTCTAGCAGAAAAAAACTTAATAAGGTACATGCTGTTGATTAATAGTGTTTGTGCAAACAAACTTATTCAGACCTGACTCGAACCTTCAAACAATGTAACACATGCTGCAAGGTACATCTTTAAATGTGTAAATCTACCAGAAACCTCTGAATAATATTGTAAATAAAACTTCTAAATATTCAAAATAATTTATCGTTTATTTTCGAGCCTGAAATCACTACACAAACGCTCGAACCTAGTCAAACCTTGCACAACGAAACGATTCAATTTTAACTACTTACTAATATAATAAAAATGAAAGATTTGCTAGGATAATGCACGTAAAATTATTCAGATCTTGTCAAGACATATATTTCAAGATCACAGTTCTGCAAGCACTGAACCATTACGTTTCAAAATTATGTTCCACCGCAATAGTTTCGGTCTAGCGAATGACCGCGTGCGAATAGTAGACCAAGCAAATCCAAAGCATTCGTAGCTCTGTGATCAAACAATTTGGTATCGTTTCGTGAACAAGACTCCATGCGAGAGCTTGCATGTATGTATATTAACAGTCGAAAGAAATCGTTGACCTGGATTCGCGGCTCGCCTTTCATTATCCAGGGTTCAGAGGGAGCTGGCCTATCTCTCTCTCTCCCTCTCTCTCTCTCCCTCTCCTACTGGCGCAAAGGATCTTCTACGAGGATACACGCGCACGTGGATTTCCGGGTTATCTCTATCGACTCCCGTAATATACACTTTCGGCCGACTTTCGGGCTGAGAAACTCTCGCGCCGTGTCCAGACCAGCCGGCTCTGCCGAAATGCCTTCGATTATCGCAGCTCTGCAGAATGCACCGTGCAACCTGCAGCTGCAGCGGCCCACGCCACCCCCGCATGCCGCACTTTGCTCTTTCTCTCTCTCTCGCTCTCTCTTGTTCGTCTTCTTACTCCTTTTCACTCTGTTTCCAACCCTCTACGAGCCGGCGCATTTTCACCTGGATCCAGGATTTTTACCAGAAAGCTGTCCTGCGTGCGCTCCTCTTTCATCCTTTGTGCCCCGATTTATGTTTTATTTTCATACCTCCACTTTAGTTACTACACAAGTTTTCTCATTTTTTCACCTCTCGCTTTAAGTGCGCCACTTTTGCTTTAATTTACCCTCTGGCACACATTTGCGCATCTCCATATTTCCTTGCATTCGTGAATTTTTTTTTTTTTTCGTCTAACGCACTTGCCTTCATTTTTTCGTTGGCATACAAACGCGTAGACTCGTTTTATTTAGTTTTTTGTGGTAAGCACATAGATATGTACCTCGTTTGCAATTTCTTGTTAAACAAACGAAATTTCTACTTTCTACCATGAATCCGTACGTGTACATGAATCTCCTCCACGGTTATACGTTTTTGAGACACCCTGTAGATACATGGAGTAAAATGGTTGGCGAATCTTGAAATACAGTTTTTAAGAGAACGGTTGAATTGAGACCTATACTTCCTTTGAGACTTTTGTTCGTCGCGATCAGTACTGTAGAACGCAATAAAGAACAATTTTGATTTTGGAATTCAATGTTAACCTTTTGCACTCGGAGCTATTTTCACTATAAAATCAAACGTTTCTTCTGACCTAGAATATTTTCATTCTGTTTGATTTTTTAAATTTGATAGATATGAAATTGATGTGATACCTGATAAAATACTTAAATGTTTAGTCGTTGGTTAGATGCCGACATATCTAATAATTTAAACGACATTTTAAACAATAGTACATCAATTTTAAATGTACTAAAGGTTAAGTGAATTTTGCGGTCCATTTTTACCACGCTTATATTAGTCTGCCGTTTCGTGTCAAATCTTGTAATCGAATTTTAAACCACTTTACGATGAGCTAGAGACTTGAAACTTCAAACATAGCTCATAACTGGATGACAATGTAATTTTAAAAATAATTTTTTTTAAACTGTGCATTTAGGAGATAAAAAAAACGTGGTAAAAAATCGCAGGAGAGTATATTGTCAGCGGAAATCGAGCCCGGTAGTAAAGACTAAAAAGTAGGAAATAAAAAATATATAAAAAAAAACGTTTTAAAAACCAGGCTTATATTAAAATTCACTAAAGAGGAGAAAATAATTTTGTTTAGACTCTGGATACTAATATCTAAAAAAATTATTTTCTTCTGTTTAGTGCATTTTAATATAAGCGTAGTTATTAAAAAAAATTTTTATATATTGTTTTTTGTAACAAACCTCCACCTATCTAGAATCATCTAGAATCTATCTAGAATCACTATGCAGAATCACGCTATAGTGGTCGCGACACGTAATTGTGAAACACCGTGTACATCGCGAACCTTTCGCGTTCCACACTTCAACAGTTCTGTTTCGAGCCTCTTCAGCCCTTACGCAACATTCTGCGAGTACATACCACATGATCGAGCGGCGGTCGAGCGCAATTCCGCAGCGTCGTAACTCTGTCAAGCCTAACGACAGCCCCGTTCCTCTGTTCCCGTGTCGGACAAGGAACATTCTGGGCAACGTGCCCCGACGTTAATTCGAGGACCAGCCCCGGCGATCCACGGTGCCCAAGCCGAGAGAATAGTTGCAGCCTTAACGAGCTATTTAGTGTTTTCCGCTGGGACACGGATCGCGTTATCTTCCTGCCTCCGGACCTCCGAGTAATCCACTCGTACTCGCTGCCATTCTCTGCCAGGCAATTCCAAACTTTTTAACAATCTTGTAATATCCTCTGATAACACGCAATTCCCTCATTTTGCAAAAGTCCTCGTCCAAACCGCACGGTCAACTGGGCACTGTTTCTCCTATCTACGCCCATATAGAATACTTTTACCCAGGAAAACAGTTCAGAATTTTGTACATAATAATGTAATCTATAAATTTGAAATTATGTATATGTCAAATACGCTGTGTTCCTATTGATCTTAATGTATATGTCAAATACGCTGTATTTATATTAACCCAAATGTAAAACTTCATAACCCCAAAGGGGAGTTACATTAAGCTCAATAATAAAAAAAAAAGTTTTGTACAACTCTGCAAACACGATCACTATTTTCATACTTGTTTCGTGTTGAGGTAATTTTCGTGCTTAATTTTATTTTGCGCGCTATTTTCTGTTTGTGAGGATTAGAACTGTCGCAAGAAATAGCAGGAAAGTGGGAGACCGCAAAAAATGATGATAATAAATAATCTGCCATAAAAATTATATATCAATGAAAACAATATTCCTTTTAAAAAGAATATTATATCGATAAAGAAATCTGTACGCGAAGACTAGAAGAGCAAAAATACTGACAGCAGACGGTTGCAATCGAAGAAAGTCCAATTAATCGTTCCCACGCGTAAAAAGTAATAATTTCATTTATCGTATTAACGAAAGCACGAGACGCGACCTCGCAATCGAGTAAAGGGAATTATCTAGTAGAAGATAATAATTATCCCCGTAAAAAATAGCACCGTTAATGATTCAGTGAAACCAGAGAGACTATTTCCAGGACGCGACAAACACGAAGCATAAAACGATGAATTACCGGCGACAAGAACCTGCGAATAAAAGTGCTGTGAAAACCAGCAGAATAAGGAAGATTACTTCTACCACAAAGGAAATTTTACGCCCGCAAAGGGAAATGATAATTACAGGTAATATCGTTGTATGATAGTACTCGTCGGAGAAACGGTAGACTCGTACTACTGAATTCCGTTAGTTCGCAGAGTGCAGCGAAGAGTCGACGGGTAAATTGAATTTCGTTCATAAGAGTGCTATCGTTTGAAGAACACGACTGGGTGGGCGTGTTCGAAATGACAAAGACAAGGGACAAACAAATGGGGGAAAACAGGAAGAAAGAAAAGCGAATGCTGCTCGGTCTCGCGCAACGTTTTGATAACGTTCTCTTGATTCTTTGTCCCTTCTGTTTCTATGCGCCCGTTGTCCTTGAACTCCGCAACTCGCCGCACGATATCCTTTGAACGAGATCAAAGTGTCGCCGCGAAAATGGAAAATATGGAATTTCATCGACGTGCCGGAAATTCCCCGCGTGTACCGCGATCGGGATTTTCGGGCATTTCCGACGATCGCACGGTTCCTCGGCCCTTCACGCACTCCGAATTCTCTTCGTTGTTTGTGCTCGACACATTCGGGACCGGTGACGCGATTGTTGCGTCACGCAGCTCCTACGGGGTTTGCTGGAGGCAACGTGTGCGTCATTGTTCGATTCAAAGATTATTCATTTTCAAAGTTCAACTGGAAATTTAGGGTAAGATTCGATACCGTACATATTGGAGCAAAATTGTTTAATAATACTAATACTACGAACAACGTGTGCGTCCCTGAACATATTTCGAATTTATACAATAATTATTAAGCTTCTGCAACGATGGGTTCAATAATAAATCGTGCTTCTGGTCAGTAGAATTTTATTTATCGCCAAAATTATTTTCGAACGAAGACAAATAAAATGTTATATTAATCCTTTAATGCATTCTGCGATTACCTACAGACTGGCACATTTTTTAAATTATTTTTTCCCCTTGGATGCTGCTTCCCAGAATACAATGGAAGCGTGAAATAATGGAACAAGTCTAGAAAGCTTCCAGGCTCTCGGAGTTCGCAGAAAATTTCTTTGGCATGAGTAATCATTTTCTTTGGGAAAAAAACGAGACTTATCGAAGTTCTCCTCGACTCATTTATTTCGCGAGTCGAGGTCCCGAGAAGGATCTTTTTTCAAAGAGAATCCTTCGAGGACGGCGCAGTTGCAGCTCGCGAGACCGTTCGCTCATTATTTTATCGCGCGCATTCGCTCGTCGTTCGTTTGTTCCTCGAGAGAAATTGGAACGCTACCGTGCAAAAGTATCCGGACTCGTCCACGTAATTCGATACGTCAACAATACAATGTCAATTTAGAAAAGAAATAATGTAAATTACCCAGTGGCGCACCCAGGATTTAACCCTTTTCACTCGGAGCTATTTTAAATGAAAAATTAACGATTCTTACGATCTAGAATATTTCCATTCCCTAAGATTTTTGAAATTTTATAGATATGAAATTGGTATAATACCTCATATAATGCCTAAATATTTATTAATTGATTAGACACCGATACATTTAATAATGCAAACAATACATTGAATAATGATACAACAATTTTTAGTGGTGCCTCAGAGGGGACAGCCGAGTGCTAAGGGTTAATCTTGGGGGAGATGAATTGAACAAAATGACCTTTTTTCTTTTTTAGAAAAAAATATCTGTCAACGGTAGCCACAAATATTTACTTATATATTTAGGGAAAAGTTGTTCAAAATGTTTAGTTTTCCATATAACATATCCAAATATCATCGAAATCGGAGAGGAAGCAGCTATTCTACGGTTTAGCTAATTTTCCAGTGTTTTGTTTCTTTTCTCTTGAGGGGGACTTGGCTCCCCCCCCCCCGGACGCGCCACTAAAATTACCACTAATATGTAGGTGGAACGTAAATTCTTATCACAAGAAAATTGTGACGTTGCACAAGCTATTGTACGGTATTCGCCCACATCTGTTAGGTGTTCAGATGCTTGTGAACAGCATTGTACATACGGCCACGAAGAGACAGCAAGCCGAGCGCGAGAAAAATTGTTCTCCGTGACCTTGCGGGTCGAAGACAATTTCCAGAATGCTCGAAAACGCCGCCGCCGCCACTCGTTTCCGCGGCTTGAATATAAATGCGAAATTTTCCTGGTGAATCGGGGTAGGGGACGTGGCCAAGAGAGAGAGACAGCCGCGATTTACATTCCTTTGTGCGAGCCCGTCCTCGCGCCTGACCCGTCCGCCCACTGATACATCTACCTGTCCCTCCGTTTCGGTGAGAAAGATCCCCGATATGGGCGAATTTCGAGATGGATTATAACCATCGCGCCCCGACTCCCTTCCGGCGACCTATTTTTCGACGGACCCTTTGTGCACCGTTCGATTCTCCCACGCGCGGATGCATTTATTCGCCGACGATAATAAAGCCTGCGCCAAAATTAACTCCTCCGTTCGGCTTGTTTACGGTTTCGAAACAATGTTGTTGGAAGCACGCACGAACACGGAAACAATGAAATCACGATGTTTCCACCGTGGCTCTTCAGGATAATTTTCGGAAAGTTCTGGTTCGCGCGACGCGTCTTGTCTCGGAGTAGTTCGAGCAAGCGAAAGATCTTGTCAATAAATTTCTGGGCAATTGGAATTTCTACTAAACTCAGCTTTTTGGCTTGCGCCAAAATTAACTCCTCCGTTCAGCTTGTTTACGGTTTCGAAACAATGTTGTTGGAAGCACGCACGAACGCGGAAACAATGAAATCACAGTACTTCGACCGTGGCTCTTCAGGATAAATTTCGCGAAGTTCTGATTCGCGCGACGCCTCTTGTCTCGGGGTAGTTCGAGCAAGCGAAAGATCTTGTCAATAAATTCCTGGTCAATTGGAATTTCTACTAAACTCAGCTTTTTGGCTTGTGCCAAAATTAACTCCTCCGGTCGGCTCGTTTACGGTTTCGAAACAATGTTGTTGGAAGCACGCACGAACGCGGAAACAATGAAATCACGATGCTTCCACCGTGGCTCTTCAGGATAATTTTCGCGAAGTTCTGGTTCGCGCGACGCCTCTTGTCATGGAGTAGTTCGAGCAAGCGAAAGATCTTGTCAATAAATTTCTGGTCAATTGGAATTTCTACTAAACTCAGCTTTTTGGCTTGCGCCAAAATTAACTCCTCCGTTCGGCTCGTTTACGGTTTCGAAGCAATGTTGTTGGAAGCACGCACGAACGCGGAAACAATGAAATCATGGTGCTTCTACCGTGGCTCTTCAGGATAATTTTCGGAAAGTTCTGGTTCGCGCGACGCGTCTTGTCTCGGAGTAGTTCGAGCAAGCGAAAGATCTTGTCAATAAATTTCTGGTCAATTGGAATATCTACTAAACTCAGCTTTTTAGCCTGCGCCAAAATTAACTCCTCCGTTCGGCTTGTTTACGGTTTCCAAACAATGTTGTTGGAAGCACGCATGAACGCGGAAACAATGAAATCACGATGCTTCCACCGTGGCTCTTCAGGATAATTTTCGCGAAGTTCTGATTCGCGCGACGCCTCTTGTCTCGGAGTAGTTCGAGCAAGCGAAAGATCTTGTTAATAAATTTCTGGTCAATTGGAATATCTACTAAACTCAGCTTTTTAGCTTGCGTCAAAATTAACTCCTTCGGTCGGCTTGTTTACGGTTTCGAAACAATGTTATTTGAAGCACGCACGAACGCGGAAACAATGAAATCACGGTGCTTCTACCGTGGCTCTTCAGGATCAATTTCGCGAAGTTCTGATTTGCGCGACGCCTCTTGTCTCGGAGTAGTTCGAGTAAGCGAAAGATCTTGTCAATAAATTTCTGGTCAATTGGAATTTCTATTAAAATCAGCTTTTTGGCTTGCGCCAAAATTAACTCCTCCGTTCGGCTCGTTTACGGTTTCGAAACAATGTTGTTGGAGGCACGCACGAACGCGGAAACAATGAAATCACGGTGCTTCTACCGTGGCTCTTCAGGATCAATTTCGCGAAGTTCTGATTTGCGCGACGCCTCTTGTCTCGGAGTAGTTCGAGCAAGCGAAAGATCTTGTCAATAAATTTCTGGTCAATTGGAATTTCTGCTAAATTCAATTTTAGCCGGAGACATAATTAACGCCAGCTTGTTCACGGTTTCGAAACAATGTTGTTGAAAGCACACGCGAACGCGGAAGCTTCTATCGTGGCTCTTTAGGATAATTTTCACGCCTAGGAGTTCTGGTTCGCGCGGTGCTGTCGTCACGGACTAGTTAGCGCAATTAACCTGTTAACTGTTTCGCTTTATTAGAAGAACATGCACAGGCGTGCTTAATTATTTTTAAGCACTTTCGTGGTTTTATTCGTACCACACCCTGCACTCCCTTAAATTTTATCTAATAGCAAATGTCAATGCGTACTCGTAGCTGTTTCTGCTTAACTCGAGCGTCAAACGCTGATGAATATTTATAAAATGTTGCCAAATAAAACACTAAAATCCTCATCGAAAATCTTCGCCTGCAAACTACTCTCTATATTCCGAAATTCCCGCAAATGATCATCGTTACGCAATTAACACGAACTTCCAGCCGCATTGTTCGCAGCGGAATCGATCGCTACTGATACGGGACCTCCTGCACATAATTCTCCAAATATAATTACAGCGTAGGATCGCGTCGAGAGCGTTGTAATTGGCTTTTAATTACAAGAGAGGATGATATCGAATGGGCCCTCGAGAACGGAGTTTCGCGGCGCGGTTCGTGAAGTTCACACCCGCGTAATCAGATTTTTAAGACAACGTTAGCTAGATGTTATATCTACCGGGTAGAGCGCGGCGAACGAGATTAGACACCGGGATTTCCATACATTAAAATTCGCCAAGTGGCTGAATAATTACTCGAGCCGCATAAATCCGGGCCGGATAGACCGGGAGAAAGCCAGGAACCGGCTGGAGTCCTCGTAGCGTATCGCGAACAGACACCGTTGTGTATCCATCGGATCCCTAAATACCCTAACACGTAATGGAATTCGAGCCGATTAGCGAATAACAATTAACCTTGACATCAATCCCTACGTTGGACGTCCGTTCTGTCGACGTGGATCGCTGGACCCTTCGCTGCCTCAGCGAACAAACAACACCAACGTCCCTTTAACCAAATCCTCTCGAATCCATTGTGCAACACTTTCGCTGGGTACACGCTAAAATTCCCGACCTCGAGAGATTTCGCTGAAAAATATCGGATCCACTAATTCGAAGAGGATACGGTACGAACGAAATGAATTTATTTTATACAGAACAGAAATACATACTCTGGTAAATGATTTGACTAATCGTATTAAATTTACTGAAATTGGACGCCTGGTGTTAGCGCGAAGCGTTACTTCTTCGTTACTCTTCGTTACTCAAATTGTATTTCGCGCTATACTTGTTTTGTTTTCTCGTCGCCTGTGCTCACTCTATTTAAATGTACATGTCAATCTATATCTTATATGTTCTCTTGTCTCTCTGTACTGTTCTCTGTAAGCAGTACAGTTCGCACCGTCACAATAAACAGATCAATGTAAAGCCAGTATAAACTCTTTGTCCATCCACCTCGTGAATACTAGTTAACTATCTCCTTTTCACTATCGGGCTGTAACATTAAAATTAAAAGAATCGCTCTCAACACCTGGAAATATTTTATCTTAATTCTGTACGCACCACACTCAGTCCATTCAATTTGGATTTATATCGATTCTATCACCTTTGAGAAATCATTCTTCTGTCAACATTTTTTGCACGCATTGACATATCCAGCATTTTCTTTCTAGATTAAAATGATGCATAATATAAAAATATTTTCTAACTTACTCGAAGGTAATCCTTTAAATATCTTGAAAAAATAATTGTATGACTCACAATTAGTGGAAGAATCTGTGGTAAGTGAAAGACCGCGTTAGCCTAAAGAATACAATAATATCGATACGTTCTATCCAGAGAATTCTCAACGCATCGCAGCTCGCTCCTTTTAACAGAATCGTTTTTTCCCTCCAGCGAGTCTATCGAACATTCCTTCCCACCAGCCAGGCTGAATAAAACTACTGTCATCCACGTTTGTCAAGGCGAGTTTCCGTCAAACAATGCCTCCCTATCAACCCGCCACGCGGAACGAGAATTATTGTTTCCAGGGCGCGTTATTTCTCGTCCCCCCGCAACTTTCTCGCGATAAGCATTTTTCATAACGCACAATGGGAGAGCCTTGACGTTTCAATGTTGCTCGCGAGGTTGAAACGAAGATCGTCCAACGGCATGATCGAAGTCGAGCAAGTCACGCGACGTTGCACGTAACATTCTGTAGGGACCAGTCGAGGAAACTCGAAATCATTAGAAATAAGTAAACATAAAAAACAGCTGAACACGATTTATGGTGGTTGTGACTAGACAAAGCTATTTTTGAGAGAACTGTTTAGTTTCAGAATTTGCCAGGGTTTTAGCTTTCGTTAGTCACAGTCTCAATAGCGCATACGGGTACCATAAAGGACCGCGGACGTCCACGTCCGGAAGAACCTCACGTGCGGAAGGTCTGGAGGAAACCAGCGTAGTTGGAAGGGATTTTTCCCTTCCCCCCAAAAACGAAGTTAGGTTAAAAGACGAGACGACTCGGACTCGAGCTCAGTTGTCTTATAAGAGTCGGTCGCAAATTTGTCAAGCCTTAATACATTGTGAAAAATAAATTCGCACAACGAAAAAATATCGTGATCTTATTAACACGCAATCCTACAATTCTTTTAGCCTTGACTGGACCACGAGAACCAGATTTCAACGGAGCAAACGGCAAAATGGACTACTGCGGGGATTATTGATAAGTCGGATTATTAGAGCGTGAACTGATAATTCCGAAAGCGTCTGATTTTTCCGACGGAACGTCAGACACACCGAGTTCACGTTTCCACGCACAATCTCGGCAAATGGCCACCCTTAATTCCGCATGCGAGGGGATTATTGATGTTACCTGCGCGTCACTGTCGTCCCACGAAATTGCCGAGACATTTTTCACCCCTGCGTTATTACCCGAGTGCACCTCGCGTTGACCCATCCCCGACGTTCCCTCCGAAATTCACATATTCATTCCAAACGTGTCTAAAAAGCGAATACTTTTATTCCTTTAGTTGTGTAGTCAAAATTTCATGTCGCAAATATTTTATTGATCACATTTCTGCATGCTGTGCAAATTCCATTTGAAATGAAGTTGTAAAAAGTCATACAACTCGTTTTTTTGCTAATAGAAAACAAAAATTCCACGAGCATGGGATCTTTAAGTTGCCTGAAAAAATCGCAAAAGATCATGGA
The DNA here is from genome assembly GCA_916610235.2 of Lasioglossum morio. NCBI lineage: Eukaryota > Metazoa > Arthropoda > Insecta > Hymenoptera > Halictidae > Lasioglossum > Lasioglossum morio. The sequence goes on from OU744323.1 coordinate 6,117,684, forward strand.
ACAAAACGTCATAGAACTTGTTCTTTCAATTTCCCTTGAGGAAACGAAATGACTTTCCGAACGACCTAATAACGTTGTACAGGTCGACACGTCGAACAACTATTTCTATGTAAAAGATCGGCTTTCGTTTAGTTTCTTAATAAAAAAAAAATAATAAAAATTTATTCGAATAATACCGAACTGGGGATTACACGCAGGTTAGTAAAATGATAAACGTAACGTTAGTTTGGAACACGAGTGCGGGAACAAGTCGGGAGTTTCGCGTGGAGCCAATAAAGGCTCGAGTCGAAACAATTCAAATAAAATGGTGAACGAGCGAGGGTCCGATGGATCCATCGCAATCTCGGCGACAAAAGCCCGAAAAACCTGTACATAGAAATACGGGACAGAGGCTGTAAAGCCGGGCGAGTGCCCGTTCACTCGGAATATCATTCGAATTCACCGACGCCGGCAATTAATACGAAGGACGGTTCTGTGGGCTTGCCGGTCGGGCAACACATTCCCTTCGGTCAAGGCCGGGAAAACAGTGAAAACGCTAGGCGAAACTGCGGGAGATTCGTTCGTCCGGAAGTTCGATGCAGTTAGCGGCTCCTCTAGCCTTTATGTTCCCACGTCCCGGAAAACTGTGTCGGCGTGGGACGCCGGGAATCGGTCAACGGGAACACGGTGTACGCCGACTAATGCAATATCCCGCACAATTTCGTGCATTAATATTCAGCGTTTGGCTGGTAGGCCGCTACGATCCAGCCTGGCTGCTTAAAATCCGACCGGACCGCCGCGAAATCAATATGGCGATGCTGCAGCCCGACCGCGGCCTTTGTGCTCATTATTAAATCCGCCGCAGCGTCGGGAATCTAGCCCGACGTCTATGCAACGTCTCAAACGAGGCTCCGATATCCTGGAACAATTTCTCATTCGCTTCGAGACCCGAGACGTTCGACACTCTCGCTAATATAGGGACTTACACTAATATTCGAACACTCTTAACCCCTTGCCGTACCATTTTCTTTACAGTTACAGGATACGTCTATATCCCGAAATATGTCGTAGAAGAGAAACAAAAATTTATATATTTTGTATGGCTACATTTATTTGAATACTTAAATATTGATTACACACTAATCAAACTTTATCTTATCTAAAAAGAAAGGCATGGCCTAAAAAGAAAGATAAGGGGTTAAAAAGAAGATAATGTTTTAAATATTGGACTACATTATTTGAACTTTTTTGAGGAGTTGGAGTAATTAATTTACTCAATAATGTGACAAGAAATTTTTTTGAACAATTCCTATTGGTTCGAATTGCAGAAAAAATACTAAAAGTTGTATTTTGTAACTTTTTTATGTAGCCGTATATGGAAGTAAGTAGAATACGAACCTTTTAGTCGAAGTAGCACAAACTATACATTCCACTATTCGTATCAATACGGCTGTCCTTACAATTCTGTAATAGCTGTAAATAGATAGAGCGTATACCGTGAAGATCGATAAAGAAATCATTGATATTGTCCGAAGTAGAATGCGATTGTGTCCCTCAGGCCAGAATCGATATTCATACTTGAATATTCATATTGGAACATTCGCTTAATAATTACGAAATACAGAATAAGCAGAAATAATTCTTAACTCCTAGTTGTTATAAATGTAATAATCAAAACGTACAAGAACAGTAACGAACAAGTACAGAATAAAAGTACTAAATTCGAATATCGAGAATAAAGTAATTTCTAGCGTTCCGAAGTGATGCATTCACTTTAATCGGGCCGTCAAAGGGTCAATCCATTCAGCCAGAGAATTTTCAAAAACCGCAGGAACAATGAAAAGATTTAAATTCGCAAAATAAATTCTGCAACAAGCGAAATACTCTCGAGGACGGCCGAAGGGGTTCCCGTTTCACAATTTTCAAAAACTTCCCCTCTCGAAATCCGTCAATTGTTAAAACGCAACCGGAGGAATGAACATCAAACTGCAATCCCCTAAACGAACGCAGTTGCAGTTTAATCTGATCCCGTTTGTTCCAACGCGTGGACGAGTGGGTGTACGCATGCATCGTTTTTCGGCCATCAAAAATTATTTAACAATTCGTCAGTGTCACGTACGTGCACGCGACGACAAGTACACTGGTTCTTCGTCGATTGTTTTTATTTCTCTTTTTTTTTTTTTATTCTTTCTCGCGTGTCTAGCGTCTCTTTTTTTCTTTTCCGGTTTCAAAAACGTCACACTCTTGTTCCTGAATTCTGTCACTGTCGCTGCTGCGTTCCGTGGCGTTTGTTTATGGGAATGGAAATTCCTCGGCAGTTTCGTTGTTAATGGTTCGAACAGTGGTCCGCCTTTTAGTCTAATGGGTTTTTCGACTCGCTGTATCTTTTCCGCGGATTCCTGCGCTCGACCCATGGAAACCACGGATTTACAACTGTACGCCTTTGTTTTCCGATTTTCGAAACGCATTTCGATTTTCCAGCCTGGATGAAAATTGTACGGTGGAACAGCAAGATGGATAAAAGTTACTAACGAAGTGATATGCAGAAAGAAATGGTCAAAATCAATTTTCCTTCAATTTTTCTGTCATAATTATATCGTATAATTCCTTCGTAAAGCCTTCCAGGCTATTCAGATAAATAGTGCTTTGTTTAAAAACAATCCAGACATTTCCGAACAAATTATGCAGAGCACTTTATATAATTAATCATGCCTGCATTGCAAGGATTGTTCGTCGACTCGTCAATCGTTGATCGATGTATGCTCTCGTTTATGGTTCTCTCAATGTTTCGAGCATAGTTGGGCAATGCGAACTGCAAAATTAATGATTGACGACACAATTTAAGTATTTGATTATCAATTCTAACTGACGATGAAATTTTTCCTTTCATTGACGCGCAATCGCAGTTAACTGTAAATATTTAATCGTCGATCTGATTGACGATTAAATTAATCGAACGTATTACTGGAATGAACAATGTACTGTGAAAATTCTCTGCATCGCGAACTAAATATTTGATCGCGCGTTGCTCGGAACACAGTAACCCATACCTACGTTCTGTTTACGCTCGTTTACTTTCCGAAAGCGTAAAAATGGTTACGTGACTCTTGTTCATTTATCTGGCTTGAAGAAGAAACAAATAAAACATCCCATCTGCGAACAAACACGTACATTATTCTGTATAAATATTGCACCAATGTTATAAATATCTGTATTGCAGTTGAGTTTAGTTGTTTGTTTATTACCGGTGAGCCTGATAAAAGATTTGTATGTTCTGGAACGTTAGCAATGAAATGTTCCATTTAATCAAACAGGGAAACATTGATTAAATGAATTTTTAATTAACAACCACCATCTCTTCTTCGGTTAAAAGAAAGAAGGAACGACAGCGCCAGGGAACTATTTATTTCAGAAACGTTTCGGGGAATAGAACGAAGTTCAGCCTGTTACGGAATAATGTACGGTGGTGAGGGAGACAACTCGGTTAATACGATTCCGCGAAAAATGGTCCCTGTAGGCCAGTCACAATTATTAAATGACAAAACGTCGCAGACAGCGGTCCTCAACAATGAAAACACATCTCGAGACTCGGTCTCTCGCGGAGCTCGTCGGCCGTCAGAGCGCGAGTAGTAGAAGCATCGAATTAGTCAGACTGTCGCTTTGAAGTGGCGCTCGGCGTCGAGCCATTAAAAATTCCTCGAATTTCAAAAGTTGCGCGGCAGAAGCTCTCCAAATTAGAAAACTTCGCTCGTTAATGCCCCCCCCCCGCAGCTATCAGACAGACTTCCGTTTGAAATGATAATTATTTATTTACGGGGCGAGGGAACAAAGAAAAAGATTAATCTCTAGGCGCTGCACGGACGAGTAAGTGACGCGAGCGAAGCTTTGGTCGGACGGAAGAACGCTCCGAGGTATTTTTCACGATCGATGAAAAGTTGTTTATTCTTTTCGTAACCGAAGAAAATATTCTCTTGGCACAAAGAGAACCGTTATTCCAACCTGTAAACGTTTACTATCTCGGGAAACACGCAAGCGTGATTTCAATGGGCCATTTACTCTCGAACGTTTCGGCGAAGAAATAAAACAACTTTCGAGTTTATGCTCTTTCGGATAATTCCCCGGAAAGCGTTTTTCTTTTCGGATCAGCAGCGTGGGCTACCTTTTAGTCGGACAACACACGCTCGAAACGTTTACAACGGACCCTCCGCGGGGGAGTTATTGGAATTTCGAAATTCTCGCCGACGAGAGGTCTCACGTTTATCAGAAGTTTCGCGTCGTTAGTGTCGTCGTTAGCGTCTTCGCGAAAGAATACTTCGTACGGACGATAAATATTTATAACCGGAGACGTGACTTTGTTCTTTCCACGGTCCTCGAATTACACGGCGTGGCTGCCGCTGCTGGATAGATAGGAAACTTTCCTCTCGAACCACTCACGCAGCTACCCTGCATTCTCTCTTGACGAAACTACGCTGACTCTCGGAAAACCCTGGAAATCTCTCGAACCCCTTCCTCCCCTTCACCCTGTTTACTGTGACCCATTTCGCACTGCGCGATCTATTTCACTTATAGTGAAAACGTAAGAGTATCTACTCAAAGAATTTATTCATTTCTACTCAACAATATTCTTCGTGTTATGTATACTTCATGAAATAAAGAGACATTTATAACCAAAGATATCGGTGATTTAAATGATTTGAAAAACTACTAAATACATAACAAATGAATAATTTTTCATTTCATTGAAACCCGAAAATTTTTAAGTCTTTAAAAAAAGCACGGAATATGGAATATCCTGCAAACTAATCTACAGTTAAAAAGAAATAAGTTCCGCAATGTTAAAAAACATACATATTTCGCTAATTCTCTAGACTCGTTTCGTTTTTTAGATATTCACAATTTTTAAATTCGAGTTAAGTTTGAATTTTACATATTATTCTCAATTATGTATAAGTTCTTTAGTTGTATCTAATTTCTCAATTATTCCGCGAAACAATGATCCAAAGTTGCTCGATCTGGTTACGTCGGCCGAGGAGTACTTTAAAAGCCACAATAGCCCATTAAAACTGGCGGGCGCGGTTGCGGATTAATTAAAGAACAACCGACAGGAGCCACAAGTGTCAGCTACGAGATTACCCGAATTAATACAGGAACGTCCGAGCACACACGATCTGTTTCCCGCATTTTAAGGCCGGCCATGGCACCGGTTCGTTACGAAACTACAAGATTTCGTTCGCCGTTAACCCAGATTCTACGCGGATCCACGCGAAACAATTTGGCAAACGGAATTCGCTTCTAAACACCGAATCAGTATTCGTTGAACAACCACCGAACGCCAAACAATGTATAATTGTATGTACAACATGTATATCTCGTGCGTTAGTATTTACAAGTGGAATAGTCAGGTCATAATTAATTCTAACTTATTTTTAAATTGCGAAACCTGTGGAGAAATAACCGATGAGCTGTGTTCTATGCATAAACATTTATACAAGGGTAATTACTGAATATTTTGTAGTAAACAAATTCGTAAGCCAGCGAAAGCCAAAAATATATAATTGTACATATTTACAATATGTATATCTCGTGCCTTAGTATTTACAAGTAGAATAGTCAGGTCATAATTAATTCTAACTTATTTTTAAATTGCGAAACCTGTGAAGAACTATCCGATGAGCTGTGTTCTATGCATAAACATTTATACAAGGGTAATTACTGAATGTTTTGTAGTAAACAAATTCGTAAACCAGCGAAAGCCAAAAATATATAATTGTACATATGTACAACATGTATATCTCGTGCGTTAGTATTTACAAGTAGAATAGTCAGGTCATAATTAATTCTAACTTATTTTTAAATTGCGAAACCTGTGAAGAAATATCTGATAAGCTGTGTTCTACGCATAAACATTTATACAAGGGTAATTACTGAATATTTGTAGTAAACAAATTCGTAAGCCAGCGAAAGATAAAAATATATAATTGTACATATGTACAACATGTATATCTTGTGCGTTAGTATTTACAAGTGAAATAGTCAGGTCATAATTAATTCTAACATATTTTTAAATTGCGAAACCTGTGAAGAAATATCTGATAAGCTGTGTTCTATGCATAAACATTTATACAAGGGTAATTACTGCATATTCTGTAGTAAACAAATTCGTAAGCCAGCGAAAGCCAAAAATATATAATTGTACATATGTAAAAAATGTATTTCTCGATGCATTATTATTTATTAGAAAAAATTGTTTATGGACAATGAGAAATGAAGAGAACGTGCTGCGTTGATTTATATAATTAATTTATAGAAACAAGATCGTGTCTCTTGTTTTTCAAATCGAGTTAAGATTGTCCTGAAAGTGCACAGTGCTTTCGAAAGAAACAAAGAAAAATGTGGCAATCAAATTAATAGGTGGGAGGAAGTGTTAATGTGCGTTGGATATGAACTTTGCAAATTCTAAATAAGGTTCCGGAAGGTTAATACCAGAATTGCGAAAAAAGTGGCCCGATATTGATGGAAACCGTGAGTTATGTCCGTGTACGGGCCGTCGCGGCTTGTACGTGGAATTGGATACACCGCCACGAATGGAAAGAGAATGAAACAGAGATCGCTGGGGACCTTGGATCCGCTGGGATCGAGTAGGTACGAGCGATGAACGGGCTCGGAAATTGGCGGTCAGCCTGGACTGTGTGTCGTGGTTGGACTGATGACGAACAGCTCTTGTCTGAAACGTAATCAGCTGCCGGCGCGCGATTGCTATGGCGGTCGTCGCCGCAATTTAAGAAATTTTCGGTGGCTGCGGTGCCTCTTGTCACGATAAAGGATCAAAGTGTCCTTGATTGGCTCTTGTTACAGATACCAAGATATTTTTTGGTAGGTCGGGGTTGTCCGAACGCTGTTCAACACGAACAAGAACGACGACGTTTGTCAGTTTTAAACGACCCTCTCGGCTCTTTGAAACGATTCCCTCGGGGGATGTTTAACCCCTTGCTTCGTAACATCAGGGTCACGCCTGACACAGTTCCCAAGTGGACTCAACATAATCTTTTTCAGGGAAAACGAATTTTACGACGCCAATGCCTACTCTTTACAGACAGTGCAAGCCCCACAATGCACAGGCAGTTACATTTTCTCGGAGAGAATGAATTTGAAGAATAAAGGCATCAGAAATAGAGTAAGATACTATCTTAGTGAATTTAAATCTGACGAATCTGTTATTGTATTTGAAAGTTGTTTGACAATTTTTACATGAATTATCGACTTTACGATATTGTAGGATATGTAAAATTAAGCGTATTCGCGAAATAAGTAGCTTAAACTGATTATCTCACTTGAAACTAGCACAGAAGCAACGACGAGAATATTTAGCAGCGCGAACATGAATTTTGTGAGAAATTCAGGTTCGAGGACGACAATCCCAGTATTTATGAATTATGTATTTTACATTCGTGCGGGGGTTGAATGAAATTCCTCATATAATGAGACCTTTGTTAACGGAATAGACGCGATGTAAAAGGAAATAATCTGCTCTTTGTGCGTATTAAAATTACAAAGTATATAATTCGATAGGAAAAATTCAGCTCGAGCATACAAAGCTGAATAGAGAACGGCAAAAATTATACGATAATTTCAGCTACCTCTGTTCGCGAAATGCAAACTCATTTTCGCAACGACAGAGAACGACATTTTACATTTTCGACCGATTCGATAATTTGTTACAACGAATGCTTGGATCGTTCAAAGTAACAGGGTGAAGTTGAGCCAAAGATACGTCGAAGCATCCTCACCTTCATCGATACTATCCACTTCGACAGTGTTCTCGAGAATTTAGAATCCCGAACGTTTTAACCGTAGCCAATCCCATTTATTCGATTCGATTCCTCCGGGCCGAACGAGCGGATTCACTTAAACGAACCGAACTTTCTCTGATAAAACAAACGATGAACGTTCCTCCAGGATTAAATGAACTGAAGCGCCGAGCACGGTTTATGATTTCTGCCGCGAGGAGGATTAACCTCCAAGAAATTTTACATAAGAGAGGTAGAGAGAGAGAGAGATATAGATTACGGAGAGCATATAGGTTTCTCCTCCGAAAAGCGAAAATATTGAAGGGATCTTTCGTCTCTGCGGGAGGTGGAAAGAAAAATGACAGATCTATTGAACATCTTGACAAAAGATCTGCAGCATTGCTTTGAAATCGCGTGTGTATGGCCCCGTAGATAGCAGTACCGTGTATCAAAATATTATTCCGGTTTCGCAAGTAAACCGCCACTGCATTATAAAATCCATTTAAAAAATAGAACTAGTGTCTTGTCCGCATTCAAATTTTATTTTGTATTTTATACTTCCCGCGAATTTCATGTGACACCGATATGTATCTTTCTCGTGATTAAAATGAGACCAAGCACGACATAGATTAAGCAAATTTTATTCATCTGCTACATCACATAAAAATATCTTCGAGAGAAATGAACAATAATGCGCAGAAGCAGAATCGTCCAGCTGCAAAATGCGTTCAAGTTTATTGCTCTAGGATAGTTTTTTTTATGGAATTACAACAGGTTAAATGTACCCATACTAAACTGCTCTGTATTTTCTGTGATTCGGGGCTGCAGAATGGACACGTTTTTGCGAATGGCTCGTTAGGAGGCGAAACAGCTGTGCGAGAACGGGTTGCACAGGTATTGCGCTATTTGGGAATAACGAGGGATCTCGGTGTTCGACGTGGTGCATTAGCAGGGCATTATTAGGATTTACGGTACATTCGGAGCGGATCAGCCCCATCGGGACGCGGTTAAGATCGATAACCAAAGTTTGCTGAGATAACATAGACAGTCAAGGGCTTTATCGTGTGCTATTTAACGCTGCTATTATGTAAGGACCACGTGCCCAGCTCGATTTCCAACAGCGACGGACGTGACCCGCGAAACTGATGTATTACTTCCGAAAGAAGCTTCCTGCCCATCAGCGGACACTGAAGTCTCGTTATTGAAACACTCACCCATTGTGCACTCCCGATGCTTACTAATCGTAGATTAAAAGCTCTCAACAATTCATCTTTACACACGATCCATACCGAAAATTGTTCCTTAAATAAATCTACTGCTAGAACGAAGATTGTTCAACATTCACAATGAAACATTTCTTCCGACATACAGTATTTCTATTCCCCACCATTTTTTAAGTGTCATGAACATGAAATTCATATTACACCTCATCAAATACCTAAACGTTCAGTAATTGATTAGTAGACTGCGGATCTTCACGCAAAATAAAAAATGTTTGCATTGATTGCAAGACACAGGAGTCAAATAAAAATTGTATTCTTCTTTTAATTATCTTGTTAAAGTGAAACTAATACACTGGTGGCCTTAAATCTTTTTAATACCTCCAATGTTGTAAATTGCACATACCCATTTTTGTCGTCTTATTAAAAATAATATATAAAATTGAAAAGTATGTATGTTTGTATCATTCGATCGATATTATTCGGTGTGACGATCAAGCGTCGATTACCGAGCAGAACCGTTAGATGGTTGCACGACACAAGGATATCGGTAACATAGAGAAAATAACTCACTGTTTATAATTAATAACGAATAAATAAATAATAACAGAAAATTTCCCACTGTGCGCCGCCCGCCAGGTATAGCCATGTCCCGCGGTATAGAGGGGCGTAGATTATACAGGGTGTCCCAAAACTACCCTAGGAGCCGAAAATAGGAGGTTCCTTGGGTCATTTGAAGCGACATTTTCCTTAGCAAAAATGTTATCCGCGACTTTGTTTAGGAGTTATTAACGAAAAATACGGACCAATCAGAGCGCGACCTAGAGGCAAGTTGGCACAGTCGGCCAATGGACAGTTGGCGCGACGAGCCGATTTTACCAACTTGCGTCTAGGTCGCGCTCTGATTGGTCCGTGTTTTTCGTTAATAACTCCTAAACAAAGCCGCGGATAACATTTTTGCAAAGGAAAATGTCGCTCAAAATGACCCAAGGAACCTCCCATTTTCGGCTCCTAGGGTAGTTTTGGGACAGCCTGTAGAGAAATCTCGTCCCCGTCCCCTATTTGGTTCCTAGTTTTTACCCCTCCATTAGGGGACGCTAAGTAAGGGGAGTGCTGTTTTCCTATGTAGAAAAAACGTGAAGCGGTCCGCGAAAATCGGTATAATTTTTCAATAACGAAATCAACCGTTATTTACTCGCAACGGAATATTTTCACCGCTGAACGAAGAGGTGAGGGTGAGGGGACAGTAAATGCATAAAATCCGCAGTCTATTGATTAGATACCGGCATATTCAATGGTACAGCAATCTTGAGTGGCGCCTCAGAGTCACTCAATCGAGTGCTAAGGGTTAAACGATCGCGCGATAAATCAATAGCTGCTTGCTCAAAACCGGTAAGATTGCGAGGGGTGGGTGCTGGCGATGCACGCTTCCACCAACCGATCCGGAGGTCGTTTGTTTCTGTCAGGTACGGCTAATCTCCAGCAACTCGTGCGTCCTGACATGTTATGAATTTATGTCGTTCAGGGAGAAACCTCATTAGAACCCTTAGGCTCGCTTCTTTGCTGTCGTCGTACAGTGTGTTATTTCGATCATTTAAGGGAATTCAATTCTTTACGATGTTCTTTCTCTTTTTTATATAATGAAAAATAATGCGGGAAAGATTGTTACTAAAAAGGTTCAAGAATTAAAAGTCATTTTTAAAAATTGAGATTGCGGGACTATTAAAATGTAAGAGGAGAATCGGAGTGATGAACAACTAGACCGCTAATTTTTATGAATATTCATGCTTTCGACCATGCGGTGCCGTGAAATCGGGATTAAAGAGAAAATTGTTTGAACCGCGGCAAGACTTTTTTTTATATATACGTAACACGGATTATTTTAATTTTACCCGGAACCACGTTAACGTAATCTGCCGCGTAAAAAAAAGTATAACCGTTGTAATTTTGATTATTTTCATTTATGAAACATCGCACACGTACTTCGTGTAAACAACAAATGTGTGCGCAAAAAAAAAATCCCGATGTAAAAGATTCGATAATTCCGGGCAGAAAAAGTTCATCTTGTTTCTTGCAGTCCACTAATGGGAGCGAACAATGCTGACTCTGTGTCTGGAGTGAAAAGATCATTCGGAAACAGGTTTCGCGCAGACATTTCGCGGGGGCGTGGACGCCCACGGGGAAGTGCCGCTCGCAGAGACCGCAAAGTTCACGGGAACCTTTTGTATCCGGGAGCGTAGTAACGAAAATTAGTCTTCCGTTTTTGCAGCAGTTCAATTCTCGTTACACTTTTTATCCGGTGCTCGTCGATGCCGGAAAAGAGCGTGCCAGTTTTCCGAAACACGCGGTGAGCGAACGAGATTCCACGGCGATGTTCTGCAGCGTTCTCTCTCGCGGTGCTCGCGTCTCGCCCACCACCGAGGGAAACAGAGTACACCCTGGGTTGTGCAGCTTACCCCTCGCTTTGCATATTATTATGCTATTCCCCCGACTCGCGCGCGTTTATACCGTTCCTCGTTCTCGGCGTGTTTCGTTGTTCACGCCGGATCCAAGGAAATCTTGGCTGGAACGGTGTCGGCGGTGAATTGTCTACTTTCTCTGTAGAACTTGTCTGTTCCTCCTCCTCCTCCTCTTTCTCTCTTTCTCTCTCTCTCTCTCTCTCTCTCTCTTCCGGTTGATCCCGCACCCTTTCATCTCGCCGGTATACCACCCGCCGTGCATCATCCTTGATCTTTATGGCGTCGTTTATATTTCACATTCATTCCCTTCGTCGACTCACCGCTTTTTCCCCACGATTCCTTCTCGTTTTGCTTCTAGAGCCATGCTCCTGACAAATCTCGCCCGATTGCGAACGCTCCTTTGTTGTAAACGGTGCACCGTGGCTCGTGGACAATTGGTGGAATCGATTAACAAAATGTTCATCTCATGAAACAGGCTAATACGATTCGGATAAATTGACTAGGGTACTTACCCGATTTCATTAGATGAATAAATAATAAATAGTCCAAGCGAATGTTTTCGGTTATAAATTTCTCTGTATTTCAAGAAGTATCCCTAATACGAAGAATAAATGTCAAGAGAATAGCCAATGACATCGGTGATTCAAATTATCTGAAAAACTACTAAACAAGTAACAAATGAATAATTGAAAATTCTATTTTAAGACAACAAAATTGAAACAGTTAATTAAGAAATTTGTTAGAAAAAACGTATATTTATTACGATAATTATCAGAACATACAAATCAGTTTTCAATGAATTTTAAGGGTAGAAAGATATGTCTGCAAGATGTATTTTGCACGAAGATCCACAATTACTAATTTTCTACAGCGACGTTTTCTAGTTGCTTTTGTATGTACTTAATAAATAAAGTCAGTGTTCAATTTCCTGATCAAATATTTATCTTCTGGATCCAGAGAATCTCCCGAAGCTTTTTCTACAATATTTACCAATTTCCGTCCGTAAACCTAATTCTGGGTCGAAGGGCCGACTGAAAACAGCCCCGACCGACCGGGCAGAAGCACGATTCACGGGACGGAACAGTTTTCAGGGAAAAATTCGCGGGCGAAGGTCAATCCAGCAAATTGAAATCGATTTCGCGTCGGTGGACGGTCGAATGCCGTTTTTTGATCGCCGCGAAATAGTTGTTAGCTCTTTATCCGGGGCTCTCCTCGTTTTTCCATCGTTCCATCACGTTTTCCCGTCCGCGCAATTTTCCCGGAGCAAGGCCACTTCTACCCTTTTCCTCTCTCGCCGACTCGTTTCCCGTGTATTTGCACGAGACTCGCGCCCGTGCGGAAAACCGGCGACGAAAAAGAAAGATTAGGCGAAGAAAGAATCGTTAATTCCAGCGAGTCTCGCCGGACCATGCCGCGCCGGGTCGACTACGTAATCTCGTTTTGACGAGCACGGAAGCACAAGCAGGAATTAAACTGGAAATCGGTGAACGTCTTGCAACGGCGCACAATGGGACAAAGTGATGAATTTTGTGTAAAAATCAAAGAACTTTCGATAGAAATGAGATAGAGCGTTGATTTTTGTTTTTCAATTACAACTGAACTACTGCAAAACACGGAAAAAATAAAGAGATTATGGTATGGACGTTTTTTAATATCGAATATCTGTGTTAAACTTGCAGAATTTCAAGAAAATTCTGGTTCATCCTATACCATGTACGAATAGATTTTTTTCTTGAGATGCTATACATTCCACGTAGATTTGGTCACGCTAATTTCAAATCTGATCGCAAAATTTATCTGCCATCTTAGGTTTTTCCAAAAAATCGAATTTTGAAGGTATATAATATAGAATATACAATAAAAACAATTGAGTATTTGAACGTTCTTTAATTTTGACACAAAATTCATCACGTTGTCCCAGTGTGCGGCGTTCCCGCCGCTTCCGGTAATTGACGGCGGCGCTAATTATGTCTCGCGCGATCTTCATTTTCGAAGGATACCGGGTCCTGGAGTGCTGCACTTCGTGTTCAATCCATTTCCACCAAATCCACTCTAGATTACTGCTATTACGGGATCTCCTCGATTGAAATAATGGCAGGCTGTTTCGCCCCAATTTTCAGAACTCGTTGCTCCAACAATTCCATGGAACCCTAGAATAGGGGTCTGTATACTCTTTTCTTACACGATTTTGAAAGAAGCAACAAATTATCTATATACGGTGATCTAAAAAGTATTTAAACACTAAGCTACCCAGTCTCGATAAAACATATAGTACAAAAATAATCCTGATCACATTTTAATCGTGGAGACGTGGATAGTTTTCATATGAACAGTTCCCAACGTTTCGTGAAATTCTAGCCGGACAATTTCAAGCAACAAATTATCTATATACGGTGATCTAAAAAGTATTTAAACACTAAGCTTCCCAGTCTCGATAAAACATATAGTACAAAAATAATCCTGGTCACATTTTAATCGTGGAGACGTGGATAGTTTTCATATGAACAGTTCCCAACGTTTCGTTAAATTCTAGCCGGACGAATTCGTTCGCACGATCTTTCCAAATCCCGTCCGGCGAGTGTAGGTTTCAATCTGGATCCCGAAATTTCGAAAAAGTTCGGCCCGCGAGAATTATGGCCCGTCACGAACTCGGAACTATTTCATTCGCCTCGGCTAACTGCGGCAATTAATCGGGAACTGGGCGCGGCGTGCATTTCTATTGAAAGTTTTGTCTAATACGCGTCAACCTCAGGATCGACCATACTCCCGGCGACGTTGACCGATGAACTTTTTTCCGTGGCCTACTCGAGCTCATATTTTACAGTTTTTCCGCGGCGGCGGCGGCGGCGGCGATCGACTTGGCGATCTCGGCCCGGGTGCAGGCCACTCTCCTCGCTGCGGAGAACCCGGAAAAAAACCCTCCGCAGACCCTGGAACGCTTAGACGATCTGTCTTATCGCGGACTCCCCGCAAAAACCAGGAAATCCTACGATAGCTCGGACCTTCGCCCACAAATTCTAGCACTCGCGAATGCTCGTTAGACCGAGCAAATTTTTCGTGAGTGCATGCACATCGTATTCGTTATCTTTTTGTTCTTCGAATGAAAAGTGTACAGCCAAAGTAACGCAAGGAAACATCGTGAAATTCAAACGTATTCTCCGGTTTGCGTCCGATAAAATCGCAAACATACATCAAGTTTTCAGATCTTGTCGTAAAGGGGAAATTCCAGTCTTCAAATCCGATATAGATCTATTCCGGATAAAAATGTTTTAAAAACGATTTTCACAGACGTTTGACACTTGTACTATTGTCGAGAAGAATCCTGGGACAGAATGAGCGATGAATTGTGAAGATGGAGGCTCGAAACTGTAGGATGAGTCCAATTTAATTGTTCTGATATTATGCTCCACATAATTATTACTGTTCTGCTTTGTCCGAACGCTTCGAAACTTTGCGTACACCATTTTCTCGCTATTTAGGTGAGTAAGACAAAATGGAAAGTCGGAAAATAAAGACGACCCTCTAGCGCACACATCCGAGACGAATCGTCTGAGGGATCCCGAGTCACGGAGGCGGAACGCCTTCTGTTTTCGTTGGCACGAGAAGACAACGTCTCTCCTCCTGGGGACTAGTCGAAGGAGCTTCTTCCCTCGACCTTGAAACGAAGAATTACCTCCGTTCCGCAAGCGAGAGCAACGGTTATTTTAACGTTGGAAACTCCGCTCCCGGCGGTTCTCATCATCCGTCACTGGGTTCGATTAAAGCGAGGAACGTCGACGAGTAATCTCGTCCTGGAAGATCTGGCTGCCGGAATCACCAACCGAAATTCGTGCCTCACCCCTGAAGGCCAAGGATTTTCAGATTGACTCTTCCTCCGAATGGTAGATCACCGTAGCACCCAGTGAAACAAAAAATTCGTCAACCCCTTCGCATACGCTACGATGTTTAAACAATTCCTGATTTCTTTCACAAACATACTACGCGCCGATTTTAACCCTCATCCACACGACGTGGTATCCGGGTACCTATTTCAAATTCATTTAGAATAGTACAAAAAATTACCCGAGTGGATGAGGGTTAATGAAATTATATTCTTAAAGACAGAAATGCTTTATTTTTTAGCCATCCAGCCATAAAAAAGGAACTCGGTTTACATTTCAGTCTTAACTCTCTCATCCTTCCACACCTTTCCAGGTCCATTCATACATTTTACTTTGCCCTATCCTTCTCCCATCCTTCTTTCTGTTCTTTCCTTTTTTTTCTCTAGCTTCCTCAGCCAATCTATCACTTCTTTTGACCTCCTCTCTCTCACTATTTCTTCTATGTACGGGCCTCTTTCAATTTCCCTACATTCCCTTACCATATGTTCCAGGTTTCCAAAACTATCCTCGCAGAATTCACATTTTCTATTTTCCTCTTTCTCCCAATACCTGTTCCACCTTTCTAATCTCCCCCCTCTTGTCTGTGCTAATAATCGTTGACCCCCATCCCTCCCTTCTTTACTCAAGCATGTTGGTAGCCCTGCAGTTCTAAGGTATTTATATCTTTGATTAAACCTCGCATTTTTTGTATCCTCTCGTATCGCTCTTGTTGTTGTACTTCTCTATCTCTTCTCCTCAGATCTTCTGTTACCTCTTCTCCTCTTTCTCTTCTTTGTTTTACCTCTACCAGACTTAGCCTGTTCCTTCTTGGGAATTCTTCCCTTCCTTCTGCGGTTTTCGTTATCCACGTCCTTTCTGCTATTATATTCTTATTTTTAATAATACAATTTATTCGAAGAACAATTAAATAAAAATTGTTCTATTCGAAAGGATTCATTCTCCTACAGAAAAATACCGTAATACAACACGAACGTAAACAAAGCGGAACAAGCGAAACGCAGTTAAAAACGCAGAACTTTCTTCGGCAAGCTGATCAACTTAGAGTTAACTTTCTTCAGGCAAACCCGCTTTGTACGCGTTAAAAAAAAGGTTGGAGCAGCACGAGGATCTAATTAAAACTGGTGAAATAACATCGTGTAGTGTTTCGCCGAGAGAGTAGAAGTCTCCGCAAGCTTAAATATCCAGTGGACAAGTTAAAATCCACACGGGGAATATTTAATTTCCGCGTGGCGCACAGTGCGTCGTTCAAAAAGAGCGAGAATAAAAAAAAACTGTGTATCTGTATACAAGAACTTATTTTAGAAAACACCATTTATTCGCGAACAATCGTCATAAATAGCTGAGCATCAACTGAATAAACAAACAGTTTCCTTTCATTATAATCTGACACGACACATTTTCTCTCGTTATAACCTGACGCACGCGTATAATAAAAGGAAGACTTTTACAACGTATTGTAGAGTGAAATATTAAACCATTTGCAATGGATGTTTACACATTTAGTTCAAGGTGTAAAATTTAAAAAAAAAACAACCTTCACATAGGTTCTCAAGCTCACCGTAATATTTTTTTTTTTTGGAAATCTCATATGAGATTTATTACAACATAATGCTCAGATCAAAAATCCTTAGGCACGTAGGTTACATGTATTTAAAAAGGCTATCATATACATATATACAAGCACTAATTTCGGGTTCAGCTATTAAGCAACCTATGTCCAATGGCAATTGGAAAACTGCTCTAGTAAGGTTCTGGACAAGTTTGATCCTCTGATCTTTATATAGGTTGCACTGCCATAGAACATGGTTAAGCGTTTCCTGCTCCTAGTTACATTTACAATTGGAATTATCGATGATGCCAATGCGAGCAAGTGAAGCAGCCATATTTTTATGCCCAAACCAAGGTGAACGAATATCTTTATAGAATCGTTGAAAATAAGCTTTACCCTTATGTAGCCTTTGATCTTTTATTGTTTTAACTGAATTTAAAATTGCATCCTTCTTAAAAGTTTCGGATAAGTCGGTAAATGGAATCTTAGAGACCTTCAGAGAGCTGGCAACAGTAGCTTTTTTAGCTAGGACATCAACCCTCTCATTACCTCACCGTAACATTAATCAAATATATATAATCATCGTACACTCTTCTCTATACCTTCCAACTTTTACTTGAAACATTTTTTTATACCGCTTATAGTTTTTAAGATATGGCATTTTTGTCCAGAAAACATTTCGACGCACTGTGGCGGCGCGACGCGCGGCGTCTACGGATCTACACGCCTGCAATTAATATCGCGTATCCATTTTCTGGATTTTCCCTTGTCGACGTACAGTCGCCGGAAAAGGAGCAGCTGCGACGAAACGGTCGAGGATAGTTTCCGGTTGAGTTCGCAGGGAGCAGACATTGAATTTTATTCGATCGCGCGGGGTAGGTACATTCGGGGAAGAAACGGGAAACAGCGTTATTGGAAAGCGAAGTCGGGCACGCGCATCTGAAATAATAACAGCCGTCGGTCTCTAATGGGAAATAAGAGCACGACCGTGGGATCCAACGTGCGAGAGCGAACGTGTTATTAAATTGGAAAACAATTAATTCGCGTCGCAACGCGATCCGACTAATAAACGGTTCCTGCGTCGAGAGAGTACGATAACTAAATTCCACTTTCACCGGGCTGATGGAAAATCGTTAAGAAAGAAACTGTTACCGTACGTCTGCTTCGCAGAGCATTGTTTAACCGTTAACTAAAAATTAACGACGACGTTGATAGGATCTTGAACGTTCTCCAAGCCGCGAGTGAAACAATTTAAGTTTCCAGCATCGGGAACGACCGGCATAAACGACTTCTATCGTTCCATAAAAGTCAATTGGAATTACCGGGCTGTTTATTAGACTCTTATCAAGAGCCGTGCCTTTGGCAACGAGATTAGTATGAAGTCCTCTTAATCCGCGCTTCTGCGGATTATTCAGACCCGGAATGCTCTCACTCGATGATAAAGATTAAGATATTTATGATTCAGAGTCTATAATTGAATACGCGTTTGATATTGTTTTTAGTCGTAGGTCAATAAATTTTTTTTAGGAAATTGTGTAGATTGGTTGGTATACGGTTTGTGTTGATTAATAAAATGAAACCATTGGATTTTTAATGGAATTCGTTCGAACTCGAAATAGCACCGTCAGTGGTATGAGTTTTGAAGTTTATAATTAGTACAACGTAGACTTTGTGCATTAATAGTTTACAAGATTATGTAAAACTCGAGCTTGTAATTGATTTAAGAAAGTTTGATGGTAGACTGCTATTTTATTCTGAACCAGTTACATGGTTTAATATAGTGAAAAAATTATCGCTCAATTCCATTTTCTGTAAAGTACTCGATGAGAATTTATAACTGTATAAAGATCCACAATCCAAGAAGAACTTCTCGAAGAAAAGATCGCTCTTGGTTTTTATACATTCATGAGGACGTTCAAACGAATTTTCTCTAAATGCTTAAATGCTTATAATGCTTAAAAACAATTGAATCTTGAATTCCTTTAATATTTCCACTGTTTTACATTTCGTCTGCTCGCGCTTCTGTCAAAAATCCATAAACCCACAGTACAATCGAGCAGCTCCAGAGTTTTTCAAAAATCAAAAATTTAGTGTACAGATACTTTTTGGCTCCACGATGGTAGTTTCTACGAAGAAATGTGTCAGAGGCGACCCAGACACGGTGCATATGAACTCGCGGATTCAAAGAGGAGTCAAAAGTGACCTAGTACAGGGCGTGCAAGGGTTAAGGGTCCTATAGGGGAGGATCGCCGAACCAAAGGCGGACAACTGCTATCCAACAGTCAGAAATTCAATGTTCAAATACTTTTCGACGTCACGGAAAAATATATCAGAGACGACCCGGACACGGTGCATATGAACTCGACGATTCAAAGATGAGTGAAAAGTAACGCATTACAGGGCGGGCAAGGATTAAGGATGGTATACAGGGTGTTCGACTACAGGTGGGAGAAATTTTGGGGGGTGCTTCCTGAGGATAATAAAAGACGAAAATGAAGAATAAAAAAATTTCGATTTCGGCTTCGTTAATTAGCTATTAACAATTAAAAATCCGCCTAAATTGCGGCAACGTTTCCGACAGACGTGTACGTTGCGTACGTCACACAGGCGCGCGACAGTCATTTATCAAGTGACAGTTGCATGCATACCTTTATACCTTAGTTGCCGCATTTTAGGAGGATTTTTAATTGTTAATAGCTAATTAACGAAGCCGAAATCGCAATTTTTTTATTCTTCATTTTCGTCTTATATTATCGTCAGGAACCACCCCCTAAAATTTCTCGCATCTGTAGTCGAACACCCTGTATAGAGAAGATTCAAGATTCCGAACAATCAAAAAGTCAGTGTTCAAATAATTAATTGAAGGTACAGTGACAGTCTCCACGAAGAAATGTGTCAGACGCGACTCGAGTACAGCGTATACGAAGCCGAGGACTCGAAGAGGAGTCAAAAGCGACCCAGTACAGGGCGGGCAAGGATTCAGGGTGGTATATAGAGAAGATTCAAGATTCAGAACAATCAGAAAGTTAGTGTTCCTATAATTATCGGTGGTACAGTGACAGTCTCCAGGAAGAAATGTGTCAGACGCGACTCGAGTACGGCGTATATGAAGCCGAGGACTCGAAGAGGAGTCAAAAGCGACCCAGTACAGGGCGGGCAAGGATTAAGGGTCGTATATGGAGAAGATTCAAGATTCAGAACAATCAGAAAGTCAGTGTTCCCATAATTATCGGAAGTATAGTGACAGTCTCCACGAAGAAATGTGTCAGATGCGACTCGAGTACGGCGTATACGAAGCCGAGGACTCGAAGAGGAGTCAAAAGTGACCCAGTACAAGGCGTGCGAGGGTTAAGGGTCGTATATGGAGAGGATTCGGCGAGCCAATGGCAGTCGGCTACCGAATATTCTCCGGTGGAAACGCGGCGACCTGCAGCGAATGGCACAGGGCCAGGGTCGCGGGCGGAACGTGCCAACGATACGGCGAACTATCGCGTTTCTTGCCACCTCGGCTCCACGTGCCAATCCGGCATCGAGCTATCGATCCGTCGGCGGCACCTTCGCTCCACTTTTCGCGAACTCCCCTTTCGCGTTGGCCGTAGCTTCCGGTTCCTCCGCGTCGCCCGCAGCTTCCGGTTCCAACGCGGCCGAAAAGTTCAACTTTCCCCCCGGCACTCGACCTCGTCGAGAGCCTTTTCCACCGCGGGAAATTAACGTGTTTTTCACCGGAATTGCGGCCTTCGTCTTCCCCTCGCCCCGTCCAGCTTTCATTTCGCATTGCTACCGGCCGATTGTTACGACTTCCGACGCGATTATGTTCGCAGCGTACCAGAGATATCGCCACGGAAGATTCAGTGTTTGCGTCGTGTATGGAACTCCTGGGGATTTCCGGCGATGGAGTTTGAATTTTTATGAACGAATTCTTCGTGACGCGACGCTATCTTCGTAAGACGCGTTGTATATGCGTTTCGCGCTGCAGGGGATATATATTTTGTGATAATTGTACTGGGAATTGTTTCAATGAATTTCTTAGGTCTAGTTTGGTCTCGTGTCTGGAATGTGTCTTATGTACACAAAGAAATTTATTGTAGCAAAACTAATATATTGTAATAGAAAAGATGTTTAATAACTATTTTAATTCGAAAAGAAAGTACACAACTGATACATGAATAATAATTAACGTAATCGTATCGTATTTAAATCAAACGTGACGTGTTTCGTATCGTTTCGTATCTCGATCAAAAGACGAATCGCTACGTGAACACATCCTTTTATAAGCTTCTTTCTCAAATGTTTATGAATTTTCTAGAACAAATATTGATTTAACAAGATGTGCGTCGCAATCGCAGTATCGCGATACTCACGCACACGCACACGATCCTCACATTAATACAATAAAAAAAAACATACAAATCCCACACTTCCTACAATATATTTCCTTCGCTTTTAAAGAAAGATGATGCTGTAACGTATCGAGGATAACAAGCTCCTTCCATATCCGAATTTTATGATCTTTCTTCTTCTATTATTTTGTGGACAAGTGTACTTAGAATACGAGGTACACCGTTCGACGTATACGACAAAAGAAGTTCGCAACTTTTCAGAGTTTCTCATCTTCGTAAAAGATTTTGACGAGATTCCAAAAGCCATAAAAATTCCGCATTATGCATTAGACCGATCCAAATGCCGAGCCCCTCGCGATATCATCGAATCCAATAATGCTAGATGTACGAACGATGTAAGGCATAATTTCATATTGGCTCAATTCTCTGCAGCCGACGGAATAATGAATGCACGCGCTGAAAACGCGGCGCACGTGCCAACACCGTGCCTGTCGTTGCGAATTCTTGGGATAAGTGATCGTCGGAGATGTTTCACCGAAATCGCGACTGTTTAACCACTTGTTATAAAGTCGGACTAGTCGGAACACGAAACTACTTTCCGGCGACTGTGAATTTTATTGATCGAATAAAAACTTGTCCGGGACTGCAGAAACTGCGGAAGGATTCGCACGGCGAAAGCACTGCTGGAAAATCGCATTGGCAAATATTTAGCCGTGCTCCGTCGCGAGCGTTGATTTCGCTTAAGGTTAGCGGAGAACAATCGCTCCTCGAATTTAAACGGGAGATAAAAATGTCGAGACAATCGATTCCAGTTCAAAGAAAACGTATCTCGAATTCAACGCGGAAACTTCCAGCTGCGTGGTACACATCCGTTTGAATAACGTGCAATCGCGATCGAGTGGGTTATTTAAGCCGCAGTATACCCAACGTGGGTGTGCATTGTCCATTACTGGGCGCGAAAGTTCAGTTGTTCTATTATTTACTGTTTCCAGTCTAACTCATTTCGCATTTAAATACTGCACGCGCGACTGCTCTTCCATATTTATAACTAGACAACGGATTTGATGCATTTACGACAAAAATCAGTAAGCGTGATTTAAAACAATAACACATTAGAGAGGAATTTAAACATGATCTTATATTATTTTCAATCTATTAAACATGTTAAGCGTTAGCGATTAAGACTGAAAATAATTTTATATTCCACTCGAGTTTGTTGCAGTTCAGCCAGACAATTTTTATTTCGCATAAAGATCCGCTTTCTATTTATAACGGTTCGCCGAACAGAGCGCTGAACAAACAAAATGTGAAAAGGTGGCTGCAAGCTGTGTACGCTTCCGACTTTCGAACTTGAATCCCTTGAATTCTACAAAATCGAGGCAATTTGTTTATCGCGACTGGAAACTCGAGACTTATGTTTGGCAGAGTGTAAAAGCAGGCTGCACAAATCTACACCTTGATCCGAGAATTTCAAGAAACGAAAATCCTGTAAAATTATATTTTCCTCTCTACCGGTTCCCGTGAACGCGAAAGAACACGAGAACGTATTAAATAAAAAAAATTCTGTAAATTAGGAAGAATATGAGATCGTATTAAATTGCGTATGAAACTTTGCGAATAACTAATTTAGAAGTCACTCAGGGGGATTATAGAAATAGATAGAATTACAAATCGTACGAAGATAATTGTTATATGAAGGTTCTTGTTAATGATGTCGGATGTTTCGTGGATGGAAAATTCACTTCGAAATGAAAAGCCAACAATTTTTCGAATTTTATAGAAAGGTGTAGTTCCCGGCGCGAATATCGGCAGATTACACAATGCCGAATATAAACCGTCGGTTTTATTCGAGGTGGCCAGTCTAGATTAAGTTTCGGCCAGCTAGAAAGTCCGCTGCGCCGGAAAAGCATTCGTTTACCTAAGCTCCGAGAAATCCGGAAGAGCTAGCAAGATTCGACCTTGACATTTTATCCCTGCGCTACCCTCCTTAGGCGTCTTCCGCATCGATTTGTCCTTGCGACACTTCCCTCCACGTGCTTGCGCTAGTAATTATTCAATAATCACAATACTGACATCCAACTTCATTTAACAAAAAGGAAAATATAAATGTCGTACGCTGATTTTTACACCTGGCAAATGTCTCTTTCACGCTACAATTTTCCCTAGAAGACGCTCGAGCCTCGTTATTTACAGCTCGTGAAATTCTGTGAAATTAAATATTCGCAACCGGCTTCAGAGTCACAAAGAAATTTAATCACATCCTTCTGTTTTCTAAAATTCAACGAAACTAACAGTGCGCGTTTTTATTTTCCACAAAAAGGAACGCCGAAAAAACGAGGAGAAAATCATAGAGGGAGCTTTTAATCACATCGTGTTGGTTCCGTTCTCGCGAAACGAACGTTGATTTGTTTGCTCTAATTCGTTTCAACCGCCAGCGAAAATTACTTTTGCAGAACGAGTTTCATAAATGTTTCATGGAAACCAGCTTTTTTTCAAATTCTTGCTATAAGTTTTTAATACGGCACTGTCGTTCCATTTTTCATCGAATTCTCTGTGTTATACATCATTGAACTTTTCTCGCAATTTATTCAGCCGAAATATTCATCTCGCATAAATATTTTCAGTCGATTTCAGAATAGATAAGCGTAATAACCAGACTGCGAATTTTACGCATTTATGACAAGAATGAATACATATATTTATAACAATGTCAACATGTTAGTTACAGCTTATTAAATTCACTGGATAAAGAGTCGCGAAGAAAGTCATTAATACAGTACTGATGTTTTGCATAACTGACAAAAATGATGCACACTCGAAAGTCGATAAATACTCGTGGAATTTAAAAATACTGTTATATTATTTCTAGAAATCTATATAAATACAAATTAAATGCTGTTCGTTGGTAAGCGCATCACTTGAAAACGGCTGGATCGATTCGGTTAATTAAAAAAAAAAATGTTCATAATAGTTCGAATAAGGTTTCTAGTGAAAGAAAAATTGGAAAAGTTGCCCGGAAAAAAATAAAAGTGCTTTTTCTATGGGCTTTTTGTATGAACACCAGACCATAACTCACGATTCGAACAATATTATTATAATTATTATTATATTACATACCTTTACAGATTCCAATAGCTTTTCACTTTACAAATCGATCACAAACAAATTTATTGAAAACGACAACGTCTATCGTGTCAACTAGTACTCAATAAAAGAAATAAATGTGTACTCGTGGATCTTGCAATGAATGCAAGCAATTTTTATTTCCCATAAAAATCCGCAGTCTGTAAAGAAGGTTGACACGCTATGGATCGTAGGTCTGCATTCGTGAGTGATCCTGTAGCTCTCCTAAACCGATGAGAGCACGCTATTAACATGTTCATCAGCAGCGTGTGGGTGGACAAACGTTCATTCCGTAATATCGACGACGGCGGGCGGTAGAGGGTGCAAACAAGCTGCGCGCGGATGCACCCTTGCTGCAACCGGTGCACCGTGGCTGTGCGCCTGGGGCTGCATCGGTTGCGACCGGCTCCCGGGGATCGTGAGCGACTACGGTGCACACAAGTTATCTCGGCGTAGTTAGACAAATTGCATCGAGGTTCCCTAACAACCTTCATTTTCCGCGATTCACGTACACCTCAGGAACGGTGCCGAGCAAAAATCTGTTTCGCCTAACTTCCCCGCGTTTCGAGTCCGATTAATTCCGCGGCGCGGGACACAAGCTTCTCAAGGGCTTTCCAATTGACGGACCGACCTTCCTACTTTTCATTCCGAAATTTTCCGCCAACCACAAACCAGGCACTTCAACTACCCACCACAAAATATATAAAAGCGAAACGCTGTACAGCAACGATAAGAATTCACTTAATTCTACGGTTTCCACCGTGATACGAGCTTAAATAAATATTTGAATTCTGTCACTGTGAAAGCGTCTTTATAATTCCAGTAATTGCGAAATAGAAAACCAGTCATTTAACAGTAGCGCGTTTAAAAATTATCTCACAATTGTTTTTAACATTGAAATATATCTAATATTAGTGGACCATAATTTTTATCTTAGGAACTTGGCCACTGCGGAACTTATTTCATTTTTCAATGATTTTAGTAGGTGTATATATCGATACTGTTTTATTCTTAAATCCATAAAGTCCACTTCGGCGAAATTCTCTTGAATGAAATTTGTGAAATAGTTGAAGGTCCTCAATATATTTTTCCACAGTATCTCGGATGATTTGTTCGGTGGAAAAATATGATTCGAAACTGTAAAACAAGACGATCGGGGTCACGCGCATCGACTCACCATTTCGCGACGCGAAGTCGACTGTGTGGCAGTTTTACTTCGCTGAAGTTGTTGCTAAGAGGATTTTGGAGCCGTTCGAACGGTTGTCGGTCGATTCGTAGTAAGTAGGTGGAATTATGTTTAAGAATTCAATAGTTGACGGACTTAGTTGTTCACCGCCGCCGGCATTATTTACAATCATCAACAACGGAGCTGCCGCGCTCGCGTTTAAAGCGGATATCCGCGGATCTCAAAGGGGTTGAGCAACGTCTGGATATCAAAGATTTATTGCTTAAACGGTGACTGTTAATCCTGCGAAAGCAACAAGGTAAAATACGTGAAGGAAACTTCCCGTCTTCGGTACCGCTAATTAATTAAACGAGTCTTCCTCCGTGAGAAATCTACTTTGGTCGATCTGTAAACAATTTATCAAGAAACGACCCATTTCTCAAACATTTATTTTCACTTTACACGTGCCCACAGTTTACTACTGTTATTCCTGTGATGCCATAAATTTCATTGTGTTTTAGTTCACTTTATTTATTGATCTTGATTTAGTTCTCAACTTTTAAATTAACCACACGTCGTTAACGTTATTCCTGTTCTTTCATATCGCATTGTAATTTGGAATTATACAGGTTCGTTTATTGATCGTGGAGTTGGAGTCAAGCTCATGGTCGCTCCTAGAAGATTATACTCTGATGTGTGCGTGCGTGTAAATTCAGTTCTCACTTATATAAACCATCTTTTGTTAACGTTATTCCTATTCTATCATATCGCATTTTAATTTGGAATTATACAGCTTCGTTTATTGATCGTGGAGTTGGAGTCAAGCTCATGGTCGCGCCCGGAAGATTATACTCTGATGTGTGCGTGCGTGTAAATTCAGTTCTCACTTTATATAAACCATCTTTTGTTAACGTTATTCCTGTTGTTTTATATCGCATTTTAATTTGGAATTATACAGGTTCGTTTATTGATCGTGGAGTTGGAGTCAAGCTCATGGTCGCTCCCGGAAGATTATATTCTGATGTGTGCGTGCGTGTACATTCAGTTCTCACTTTATATAAACCATCTTTTGTTAACGTTATTCCTGTTGTTTTATATCGCATTTTAATTTGGAATTTTACAGCTTAGTGATCGCAGAGCTGAAGTCAAGGTCACGGTCGCTTCCGGGAGATTATTATTCAATCTATTGTACTGATTTGATTCAGTTCTCGCTTTCTATTATTCTTGTTGTTTCATATCGTTTTATACTTTCGAATTATAAAGCTTCTTTTATCGATCGCAGAGTCAAGCTCGCGGTCGCTTCCGGTAGATTATGCAGATTAGACTGTATGGATCTCGATTGAATTGGGTGACGTATTAATACTACGAGCTGCTACCGAGTCCATGAATAATAAACGTCGAAACACCTATAAATTTCCGCATCACAGCGTACAGAACGTTGCCTGCGAAACGATATAAATTCTGTTTGATTTCGCGCGAGCGCTCGGTCTCCCGCCGCGGAAACTTAATCCGACCGATTCTGAAACTGCGTGCTCGATTTCACGGGAATTTAATGACTCGCAATAAGCTAAGAAAGGCTGCATTGAAACGTCCACAGCATCCGCGGCCAATATTTCCTTCCAGACGCAACGGTAGTAAACGAACGACTCCGGCTGGTCGTTAACGGAAAAACCTGGATAGTTCGCCGGCGAATTAACGCTGATTTAGAACTCGCTCGCAAGAATTTCGCATTCGCGGCGACGTCCCCGTGGCCGACCGTGGAATTGGCAGCGAAACATTCGCGTACTAATAAGCCGGGCACAGGAGCCAGCCGGCTAATTATTTCGTGGCAGTGCAATAATTTTCAACCGGTGCACACGTGTCCCAAATACGGAATTCAGCGTCCTACACACGGGCGACGCGAGAATTAGACTTTCCGCAGATCATTCTGCACTCTTAGACCGACGGAGACGTGCTGAAAGGAACACAGCACATGTTGATCGGTAGCTTGAAATTATCCGATCTAACTCTATGATTACAGCCTGAGAAATCAAAAATTGTTTATGCTTCCAGAAATAAATTTTGTCCTACGTTCGATACAAATTAACATATTATTTGTAACTATTTCATTGACTGTCTATAGACGCCCGCGTGGTCGTAGATTAATTGTTATTTGTTACCGAAAGTTATTACGTGGCAAAATAAATTTGCTTTTTTACTCTCTGAATAGAAGATAATCCAGCTGAACCTTTCACGTGACGAATATAATTAAGGTAATCAAATGATTTCAACAAGTGATTTATTTTACAATCTATTGTACTTATAATTATAGGCTGTGTATTTATGCATGAACATGGGTTCATTATTTAATCTTTCGAAAATATGTAAAACGCAGCATACGTTTCGGACAACGAAAGGTCAAGAACTAGAAGCAACCCTTGAGTTTTCGCTTTGACGATCCGCTACTTCTTATATTACGCTGTTTTACAAGTCCCCAAAGTTTCCAAAGGAATTTAGACCAAGGCGAACACGTGTGCTCCATACACACGAACACACGGTCGCATACAGTGGTAGAATTTGCTCGAATTTCCTGAACGACTGGTCGGAAACGTTAATACCATTGTAACGATCGTCGTCAAACGGCGACTTCGTTCCCGGAAAAACCGGAGCGGAGCAATTTTCGGGAGGTTCGACATCGCGACGGAATAACCGACATCGAGCGGTCCTCGTCCGTGGAATTCCATTCCGAAGGTAACACGTTCAAGGTCCCGCGATCGTTCGTCAGTCGATACACCACTCGTGCATCGATTTCAGCACCCGTGGCAGGAGACAACAGAGGAGAGAGAGAGAGAGAGACAGAGAGCTCTCCGTTCGCGTCGATACGACCCGATTCCTTTATGTCGGGATAGATGGGGTGTAACCCGGTAACCGAGTGAAATTAGATCTTCGCGCGTTACAACAGACCCTGAAGACACCCCCGAAAACGCCCTCGCATCGCTCGATATTGTTCGACACAACTAAGAGCACCTAACGAGCGAATGCTTGCGAACTTCGGCAATTAAACAACAGTTTTCTAAAATCCACAGAATCGGTAACGAGCAACCGGCGCACATTGGGGTGTTCGGCCCGAAAAGTCGGGAAAAAGTTTATGCATCGATGGCTCCCGAAAATGTTCAAAAAAGGTTACAATATAAAATTTGATAGAAGTTTGTACATTTTGTATTTGTTTTAGATCTACAAAGGCTGTTCCTTTAACACTAGAACTACCGAGCACTAAACGCAGTTGGCATACATTGCCTTCTAATAATGACAATATGGCATTTATTTAGATTTCGTACACGGGATATTTAAATATGTACTTTGATAGAGAAGTTTACTAAAAAAATTTCTCAAAAAAACATATTTTGTGGGAAACACATATAATATATATATTTTATTTATTTCAAGAAAAGAAAGTAAGAGACTTAAATGTATAATAGTTGCGCGATTAAAAACTAACTGTTAATCTAAACTAGCGATTAGTAAACTACACGACTTCAACTACACGACTTCCAGACAACGAACTGATTCCCCCAACTCATCCTTCGCCTTGCAAAAATTCGGTTTTCCCCACGCTTTCCCCTTCCGCAGTTTTCACCATGCCCAAATATGGGCATGGGCATCGCCGATGAGCCGAACGCCCATCGTCGCTTTCCCTTTTTATGGCCCTTTTCCGGCCTTCCCTGCGTGAGTGTCCTAGAGTGTACCCCTAGAGTCTACTTAAAACTATACTGGGTGCCCGAATATTCCCGATACCACAATTTATACTTTTAATATTTCTAATCGAAAAAAATTCGTATTAGTCATTTTGACTTGTCCGATAGTTCTAGTGTTAAAAAATAGGAATTTATTTGATTCCAATTTCTCAAAATTTGTCTACGAAAATTGGAAAATGCATAAACATCCGCAGTTTAGTCATCAGCGACGGCACCTACAATTCATTACGGTGGGTTCCGAACTACCCACGGCACAACAGTTTTTCATATCGCAAACGACGGTCTTGTAAAAGTTGTTTAGGGAAACAGCAATTTCCGTAAACATTCGCGTCGGATAATTGACAATCGCAACAATGAGAGGGTGGAAGGCGTATTCTAGCGGCAAGCTCCGTTCGTTTTCCGAGACTCTTCCACGGAGACAAAGGGCTGTTCCTTTGACTTCTCGTTGCTTTTGCCGGGTCCTGGCCCTAGGCGAGTTCTCGGCCCGAATACGATTCAGCGGCGCGACATCTGCGCTGGACAGGGTCCGTGTATTCGTGACCCCGATCCATTCATCAGAAACGGTGATATCTTCTCGGGTGCTCGACCGAATCTCGCGATCGCGGACGCCTCCGGGCTCATCTGCATTTTCCTGCGTTCATTCACCGTTGATCTCCGATCATTTGAAAACTCGCGCGAAGAGAATCGGCGTTCCGATGGCTCGGGGACAAAAAACCGCCGGCATTATCGCGCGGAATGCTTTAAATACCTTGAATGCAAGAGCCCGGCACCTGTGAAAGTCTCGCACAATCGGGGCCGGGCACTGAACAGTCAAGATTTGCCACGAGATACTTCGACGCTTTTAGGTTCCGCAGATTCTAGAAAATTTTCACTGGTTTTTGAAATCTCTCTCTTAACACTCCGATGTCCAACAACTTTTTCAACGGTCAAAGCTCGGGAAGGTCCCCAGGGACCTTCTCTATTAATATGGCGTGATATGCTTATAATAGTTTTTTATTGTTAGCTGTAATGGTGTTATTACGATTTTTTGTGTTTCTATGTTTGTGTCTATGCTGCAAAATGTGTATGGATATATACATAGGCAGCGATTCTTAGGTTGGCAAATAATAAAGAGACAGCGCGTCACCGTCGCGCTGTGCCGATCGTGCACGTGCGTATCCGTACACGATCACTCATTTTTTCGCAGTACACCACTTCATCAACAATTGTCCAACCCATAGAACACTAACAAATTACACGAAAATACCTGCACGACCAAAAAACAAGAACAAATTACATGGAAGTCCCTACAAGGTCCCTTTTTTTTTTTGAATTGGGGAAAATCTGATTAATGGATAACCATCCTTGGCCAAAGGCAAGGATGACCAATGTCGGTCTCGGTATAATCGTTACCGACTAACAACTCCAATAGTCGTCCCTAGACATTTACTGCAGGGACCCAGGATCACGTTAGTACTCAACTAGGCCCCCGCCCCTACAAGGTCCCTGCGGACCTTGTCGAGCATCGACGCCATAAATGACTTTAACTCGACGGTTATGATGAAAAATTTCAAGGAATCGTATCGATGACGATTGCAATTGGTTCCAGACATCCCATTTATAAAAGTCACGTAGGCTGAGGCTGTTCGGATGAACCGTATTGAAATGCTGCATTGTTCAAAACATCATAGGTCTATAGGGACCTTGTCGGACATCCTCTCATTATGAAATTTTGTGATGATGTTTCTTAGTGACAAGCTCGATTTTATTAAAATGAAAAGAACGAATAAAATTAGAGATCGAATAAAACTGAAACACATGGGAAAAATATAAAAGAACTGTACGATCTAAGAAATAGCACGAACCCGAGGGTTTAACTTCGATCGAGGCTTTACTGTACTACATTGAATTCACTTTGATTGTCTGGTGTCGCAGTTTTCGCTAGAACGGCGGGCTTCCAGCGGGAAATTCTTGCGAATTCCTCGAAAATGGGGAGGGTACGTCGGTGGAACGTCTCCGCGACTTTCAGCGTGCTTCCATCCCGCGGACAACAATGCCCGGTTTCGCCCCTTCGGAGCCTATTATGACGCGTTCAATTCAGAGGTTAGACTCTCAGGCCGAGAGGCCGATTCATACGTCACCGTGATATGGGTTAAGGACAGGCTTGGCAGGATATCTGGCTGCCGCGAGGCATTTCAGAAAATTACGATACCGCTGCTTTTGAAGCATCCGTCCGCCCGCGAGATAGACGGGAAATACGGCCGGGTGACGTGTAATCGCGGCGTAATCGGGCTGAGACTGCCCTTGGACAAACCGCGGTGCTCTGGAAAAAAAAAACTTCGGACCCTGGAAAAGCTCGCGAGCTGGCACTCTTTACGCGCGCCGAACGCTTTAAAGCTCCGGGAATCTCGGTACGGTAGTGATCGTTTACACGGTGTGTTCGAAAAGTTCTTTTTGCAAACACGCAACACGGCATTCTATCCGTAACTGTCGAGAAAGATCTGTGAGAGTGTGATTCGTCGCGATGCATGCGTGCGCTGCACGAGGGTGGTTGTGTGCGAGAATGAGCGACGACGACCAAAGACTGAGGCTGTGTGTGTGTGTGTGTTGTAGAACTGCGTGAGCACGCCTGGAATGAAGAGTAAAGTTGAAATAAAAGTGTCGTCATTTTGTAACCGCGGTATAACTGTTCCCTACAAAAACCTTAACAAGATCTCCACCGTAACTGTCCAAATATCCCCACTACGAAGAACGAGGTACTCGTGATGAAGATATGAATAAAGCCTAACAAATATGAATGTGATACATCTCTTTTCAGATGAAATACAATCCGACTCGTTTGTAATTCATATTTAAGCATTAAAGTAAATGTAGCCAAACAAAAAATATAAATTTTGTTTTCTCTTCTACATGTTCCGGGATAAAGACGTTTTAATCACTCTAACTGTAAAATGAAAATGGTACGGCAAGCGGTTAAATTCGTTTAACGGTTTTCGCAGTTCTGTATTCCTCCTATTTATATTTCTCGTAACACCGTAAAATCCGCAGTGTAGGTGTCATCAATGGAATAATGTTTGTCACAAGTGGCAGCGGATGGTTCGTGCAAATTTAAGCGTAACAGATTTAGCAAATTCATGCCGAGCATCACCGTAGATCCAGCTGCGGAAGGAAACCAGCCGAAGCGGCTCGAAGGGGAGACTCGTCCGCAGAGTATCAGCGGCTGCTAAACCGATTGTGCCGGCTGCTCGCTGATAAATAATTCGAAACCGAGACAGGGGAGAGCTGAAGGGAATCTGCAGGGAATTGGGTCAACGGCGCATCCCTGCGGGATGGAAGTCAATACGGAAAGTCGTCCGCAGAATCTACGCGGGTAGACGGGCAGAGATTCGCGAGGAGAACTTCCCTGAAAGTGGATTCCGCAGAGAGCCGTGTCGCCGAAATCACGGGCCAGGCAAAACCGACCACGCGGCCGAGCGAGTTTCAACGCTTTCAAGCCAGGTGTAGGTAGGTAGTTTCTTCGAGAATGCTCGCCCGGAAACCTATGCGGCAAAAACCGACTTCCCGTGCGATCTTTCTGGTTTACTTTTCCCCGGAACGTCTCCCCTCTCTCGCTCTTTCGCTCTCTTTCCCCCGAGGGATTTTACGTATTCAAATTCGAAACTTGATTCTCTGATGATGCCGGGGATGTTTGAAAATATTCAGATACCTGGGCGGGTCCATTGGGTCGGTCTGAAGGTTGTACTATTTACGTCAGTCATACATCGAAGAATTGGTAAGAAAAATCTATTAGGGAGTGAAAAATGGAAGCGAAGATTTGAGGCTTATATATAATATAAAGTATTAAGTGAAAAATATAATTGAACTTAATATAGTGTACGTTACATTACAAACAACTGGAGAAGAAGAAAAAAAAGATTGAAGAAGTTTCTTATATATCTATATGATAGATGTTTCTGTACATAGGAGCAGTCACCAAAGCAAATACACACAAAACGCGCGCAGTACAAATATACTTCCAACAAAATCGCATGTAAAATTCATATTTTTCGGGTGTTGCTTGAACAAATGATTCTTGCGAAAGTCATCAGAAATGCTGTATTTCTAGCCAATATGAATTAAAATTACCAACAATGCGTAAAATCTAAGTCATCGTATGTAAGAGTCGTAACAATGTTTCTCAGTAAAACAATGTGCATTTTCGTGAGCAACCACAGTGAAATAATTAACAACCCGTAAATAATCGTAACAAATACTAACAACACTCGAAAACTTTTAAGCGTCCTGCGTAAACTGCACTTTGCAATTGTCTACCTGATAGTAACAAGCACTATGTATCTATCGGTTAATTTTTCACAATATTGTAAAAGTCACACTGAATTAATTTCATTTAAAATAATGCGATGTGAAATAACTAATAAACTCAGTCTTTTTTAATCTTCACTTGGACTACTACCATAATTATCGGCAGGATTGTCGATCGATTGATTGATCGATCGGCACTGTCAATTCCCGAAAGACGTGTCTAACCAACGTCTTGTGGGTAATCGGTCGAACTCTAGAGCTCTCCGGGCTTCGCAAGGATGAAATTAATTAGACTAATTGGCGAACAGGACGCTGCAATTCGTAGCGTATCGCGGGAAACAGACTGTGTTAAACAGCTGTCCGAATCTCGGGAGAAAATTCGTCGGGGAACCGTCGAAGCTCGATCTCCATTGAGCGCAACATCCGGCTCGCGATACATTTGTTTAATTTAACGCCGGCTTTCGGCTCGCGGAATTAAAGCTGCCCGGGGCTAGGGCCGAGGTTGTTCTCGCTGAACAAACTCCGACTTAATTGCAATCTGTCTCGCGTAGCGACTGGGTTCGTTTGTCTCGTCGGGTTTCCCCGGATTTCGGACGGCGTTGATTTACACGGTAATACAAGAAAGAGAAAGAGAGAGAGAGATGGAGAAGGAGGAGGAGGGAAGAGAGTCCCGCGAACTCTCTGTCCTGGACGTCGCTTCTGACGGCAATAACGGAAGAATAATGAGACTTCGTTAGAACGCGAGGCGACGACGCAACGGTCCGACGGCGCGCGAAACAAAAACGGTGAATTATTAACGCGACCGCGCTGGATTCGCAAAGTATCCTTGGATATGCCACGTGGAGTCGATCGATCATCGACAAAGGCTCTGCGCAACTTAGGGTTCAGGTTACAGCTGCCGCAAACGAGCACACCGACGATCAGACCGAACTGACGAATATTCTATGGTTTTTCTCAAGACGATATTTAGTCAATTCAATTTTTTAGTCAGCGCCTATATCAATTCCAAAGTGAATTCGTATTTAATTGTTTTTTAATTCTTCTCGATCGCCATATTAGATAATAGGAATTTTTCGCGGCGCACAGGTTCGATCGTTATTACTTTGTATTAGCTCTACTTGTAGCAAATATATAAGAATTGTCATACGTGTGCTATCCAAATAGTAGAGGTAAACACCACCTTTCCTTTTTCCTCTACAATTTGGATAGCACACGTATGACAATTCTTACATATTTGCTGCAAGAATATTGAGGCATGTTATTTTCTTTTCAAGTTTTTCAAGCAATGCAATTTAAAGATTTAAAGTTATGTACTTAATATGTTATATACTTAATGTGTTCTACTGTACCTACATTACTAATGTTCAAATGTAAGATGTATATTACTAATGTATAGCTTTATAACCCCCTATGGGGAGTTCTAATTAAGCTTTCAATAATAAAAAAAAAAGTAGAGCTAATACAAAGTAATAATGATCGAACCTGTGCGCCGCGAAAAATTCCTATTATCTAATATGGCGATCGAGAAAAATTAAAAAACAATTAAATTTGTAGCAAATATGTAAGAATTGTCATACGTGTGCTATCCAAATAGTAGAGGAAAACACCACCTTTCCTTTTTCTTTTACTATTTGGATAGCACACGTATGACAATTCTTACATATTTGGTACAAGTAGAGCTAATACAAAGTAATAACGATCGAACCTGTGCGCCGCGAAAAATTCCTATTATGTATTCGTATTTATAGGAAATTCCAACTAGATACAAAGTTAGAAAGAAATGTCCGATTTGTATTCGAGCAGCCTTACTTCAAACGTGCCTTTCGTAGAGGAATTAATATAGGAATAAAACTGCACAGTATTATTACTGTTCCACTACACATGAAAGAAAGATATTGTATGAAGCATCCTTCAGCGCTTCTATGGCAACTCTAACACAAACGAACTCACGAGTTCGTTAATTCGATAATGATCTAACGCTGGCAACTTCGCCGGAGAACTCTTTGAGCGCATTACAGCTACGGGGCTAGTTTGCTGACGAAAGTTGGGTAAAATTCAACGTGTGTCCTGGTGACAATGAGAGATAGGATGCTTTAATCCTTGTGTAGACAAGCGAAGAGTGTAAATCTCTGGAGGCTGAGCTAAAGTGTATAAGTCAGAACTATTAGTCGCGCAGAGGAGCACATTTAAAATAAATTGTAAGAGCAGGTGTTGGGTTTTGCTTCACTGGTCTTATACACATTTATCCCTAGAGAATTACTACATCAAAATTACTAGACTGGTCAGTCAATGGTCATCACCGACGAGAATCTCCTGAGTGATCATCTGTTTCTTAATCGAGCCACAATATACAGGGTGTTTAGTAATTGGTAGTACAAGCGAAAAGAAGGTGATTCTACGTGAAAAGATAAGTCCAAAATATAGAATAAAATTTGTTCATGTGAGGCTTTGTTTTCGAGAAAATCGACTTTGAATTTTCGCCGGGTACGTGCTTTAGTATATGCAGAAAGTAGAATGGGTTGATCATGGTCAGACGCGTCAGACGATTCCTATGCAATAGCACGTGTATTCGCTGCATTTTCATAAAAAAAAAACATAAAAATGTTATTCCTTTTTCTCGACTTGTTTTTTCATGTAGTATCAACCCCTTGTCGCTTGTACCACCAGTTACAAGCAAGAGGGCGTAAGAAAACACCGAATTATTCGAGAGACATGATCTCCCGTAAAGCTGGCAGTCTTTATCAGTATCTCGTCGGTGACAAAGTCGTAACAGTGCCGGGTAACTATTTCACAGATAGGGGTGCCCGTGCCTTGTTTTTCTCTTTCTTGGGGATTTTTTCGATCTAGTGAAACTGTCTGATCGCACGATGGTAATAAAGGTTTCTGCTAGATCCCCTTCAACTCGCACCGAAGGAAGTAGCCAGTTGATGTCGAGTCAATTTCTTTGCACCCCATGCAGAGAATTACCTGTTCGTCGACGTAGAGGGCGTAAGAAATCCAGTTGTTGTTAACGATGTCGGTATTTCAGTCCACTGTGGTTGCAAGTTGCAACCTCATGTGGTTCACTAGCCGACCGTACCATTTCGGTAGAGTCCGCTGTCGTGCTACAGCATTTTCTAACAGAGTCGGTAACTCAGAAGTGTGGACAGAAAAATAGCATCGCATGCAATGTCTCTACTGGTCGTAAGTCTATGGCCGGCGACGATGGATCTGTCCATCTAGGGGAAAATGTTTTACCGACCATCGGCACGGGATTACCAACCGTGCCTTGGTTTGCATAATGTCAAACAGGGTTGTGAGACATTAGGGAGGATGGTGCCTCCATCCTCTGAATGAACTTGAATCAGTTTTTAATTTAATGCATAACTTGATATAAATCGATTCTGGAAATTTATTGGTAGACTGCGGAGCTTTCTATACGAAATGCAAATGTTGTGCATCGATTGTGAGCAGCAGAAGTAAAGTAAAAATTGATTTCAACCTTTTTTTGCAATAAAAGGAACGTTACAATATTCTTAAATTTTTGTAATCTTTTAATGTTTTATATCTCATCCAGGTAATGTCTTGATAAATGTATAAAGATCCGCAGTCTGTTCGTCAGTTTCGTGCGCGTTAATTTTCCCCTGAAGTAGATCCAGCCGGTCTTCATCAGACACGTCAGACAAACAAAGTGTTATCCTACAATTTCTACATAGATTTTCATGCATATTCGCCAGCCTTCCAGTTCTGCCACCATACTATCGGAAACACTCCTTTAATGTAAATTTTAAGGGGATACACTCGTTTCCATGGTAGGATTGCAAGGGTGTAGGATGCGCCTTCTCATTTCTCGGTAATGCAAAGATGGGGTTTTTCAGTAGTTTCGCAGTCGCCTTCACAAGTCCTATTTTTACGTTTACGAGGCGTAATTTGCATTATTCGGCAGCATGTAGCTGTCGCAGCTTTATGAAACAGCTACATGCGCAGCTTTATTATTCCGAATAATGCAAATTACGCCTCGTGAACGTAAAAATAGAACTTTTGAGGGTGACTGCGGCCTAGATTGATCTTTTATCTGGCGCTTTTGACTACTGAGAAACCCCTTTGCATTGCCGAGAATTGGGAGGGCGCGCATCTCACACTGTTGCAATTTTGGAAATGAGTCAACCCCCTCAAGAATAATGGCTAACAATTCGTTGTTTATCTTGATAGATACTGCACGTTCAAGCAAACCGCCATCGATCGCAAAGCACAGACTGCAACGAAATTCGAAGCTGTATCCGCCAGATGGCCGTGATGCAGTCTGACAAAAGGAACGAGAAAAAAAAATACACTAGACCGGATCGATGTCGCGAGATAGGCTTTTACGAGACCTCGAGTAAATGGCCGCGTGATTTTTACGTCGAACATAAAAGCCTCGTGTATGCTTCATGCTCGTGTACGGTTTATTTGTCGAAGATGCCATAAAATCAAAGAAAAAAGACGCGAGAATCGAGGGTGAAGGGGGAAAGTTCACGATCCTCGTAAAACAGTCTCGCGACGGGACGTCTTGTGATTAGATCGAATTTTAGGAGAATTACTGTCATGGCGTCACATAGCCGCCGCAAACACTCGCTTGCAAAACTTTAACGACTGAGGATAGTCCCGGAAAAACATGAGCTTCTTAAAGAGGGTGTCCGAACGATTCCCAGCGACTCAATATGGCGACCGAAACCGAGACTTGACACGTTCCCTGGCAATTTTCCATGTTTAGCCAAATGTTCTTCGCTTTGTCCACAGCGGGGATAAATGCAACCAACAAGAACCATTCATCCGACAATAAATAAAATTAATTTTGTGAAGGAAAGATGATTGTTCGGTTGCCTTTAGCCTTTGAAAAAATCTTGGTATAATATTAGTTAGACGTGCTACTGTTTTACATCTCTCGTGGTGGCAAACTACCCCTATTCTGAGCACACTCAATTAAATTATGTAATAAATTAAATTTTGTTAAATAGGTGAGTAGATGGCTAATTCTTACAAAGAAAATTGAATTATTACACAGATGTTAATAAAAATACCAAAGTTTTGAAACAGGATTCCGCTGATTAATTGAATAGTTCTGAGAATGCGTTATTGCGGATTATCCAATACTTTAAATGCAATAAATCAATCATTGCACAATACAATTTCTACATAAAGATATTGTTTGTCATTATATCTTATAATTATACTGGGTGCTTCTTTCTTTTGCACAGTAGTGTATTAGAAAGGCAACTGAAGAGACACCACGCTCTGTTTATTTTACTTTTACATAAGACTTGAACTAATTCAAACATTTCTATCGATAATCTAGCTCACCCAGTACTCACCACCGTTCAAACGCGAGGGGAAAGATAAGGCGACGTTGAGCAGAATTGGCAAAGGTTAAACGCGCAATTAACAATTGTTCCGCTTAATCAGCCGTTTCCAGAACACCGTCTCTCTCTCTCTCTCCCTCTCTTTCTCTCGGAATAGGCACAGCAGCCACGAGATCTAAACTTTCTCCGGACTGGGAACAACGAAGAATCTTATCTCCCATCGCGATAATTAATTGCGACACCGTTCGGTCCCGCTGATACGAGCGGTCGTAAACGCGCCGTTTGAACGCTGAGAAGTATAAACGACGGTAATTAACGAGACGGTAACGATACCGATATTTTGATAGCGGACCTTCTTGTTCTGTACTGTCGAGAATTGCGACTAATTCGAAATTAACATCGAGGCGACATCGCGACGCAGGGAACTTTAATCGCCGCTTTCATCGAGCAGACTACAGCAATTTAGAGAATCGCGATAGTTATCGATGCAGGGAAAAGTTTAATGAACTCTTTATTTTGTTTGATCTTCGCCTGGCATCTTTGATGCCGGG
Organism: Lasioglossum morio; assembly: GCA_916610235.2. Taxonomy (NCBI): domain Eukaryota; kingdom Metazoa; phylum Arthropoda; class Insecta; order Hymenoptera; family Halictidae; genus Lasioglossum; species Lasioglossum morio. The sequence continues at coordinate 6,157,071 of OU744323.1, forward strand.
CACGAATTTCTTTCTTGCACCTGTTGTCGCGAAAGAATACATAAAAGTTGATGCTCATGTAAGATTATGTACTTTTCGATTAATACGAATTAGAAAAAGTGGAAGGGATAGTCGTTTTGCTTAGATCGTACAGTTCCTGTTTCCTTGGATCGAATAGTTACTGCATTCGCAATATTTATGTCACCCAAATACCATCTGTACTATACTAATTAACTACTATATTAGATCGCACGGTTGCCGTTAACTTAGATTGAGTAGTTACTATATTCGTAATATTTACGTTTTCCAAATGCAATCTGTTCTATATGAAAACTGTTGTATCAAAAATTGTTTAGTTCCACAGGTGTAAACGCTGTAGAAGAGTAAAAGAATAATCATATAGTCACTAAAATGTGCTTGAACAAATTCCTCGGATATTTGCTGCATTTTCAGTATGTAAAATTTCTATATTTATATATGTAAAGCACTCGCAGCTTCTTATGTACATTCTTAAGACCACTCTTGAAACGTGAAACGCAACAAATATTGATCTTCCCGAAGCGATTATCAGAGTCGTTAAATCCGCAAACGAAACTACTTTTACTCACAGATCGGTACGCCTCCGAGCGATGTTTCCGATGAAAAATGGTTACATACCTGGAACAGAAAACGAGGAGTACGGTTAGAAATCTGAGATTCAGGAAATGACCATGAAAACGAAGAGGATTTTCCCGGATTATTCGGCCGCCTCCACGAGGAATCCGAGATCACCGCATTTTATTTCCATGGAAACGACTCCTGCTTAAGGTAACGCGAGTTTTCCGGCAGAATCTCGGGGAAACGTTTAAAAAGTGTAATGCGAGGAAATATGAATGGAATCGGCAAAGGATCCCGGGTCCCCTTTAAAATTTCAATTAACGTCGCGACATTATCCGCCGGTGATTGTTATCGACGAGCCGCGCGCCGGGAGGAGAATTAATTATCGGCCACGAATATTCCGTTAATGAATGTCGGGGTCGGGGGTGGTGCTCACAGGCTCTCTTTGTCGGGGTTTTCGAGTAACGAGCAGGAATACTCGAGGAAAAGGATGCGGGAGGAGAACCGACCGAGTTACACGATTCCAAACGTGCGCGTTCCGCGACTTCGCCAATTGTTGTGACCTCCGTTTGCCACCGTTTTGTTCGCTGCTCTGAAATTAGACGACTGCCGTGCGCCACCACCCCCGACACTTCCTTTTTTTTCCACGGACGAATGTGTAATTACAGACACGTCGATACCGGCATTCGCGTGAACGGGTCTCCAGCGGCAAGTTGAGATTCGAACAAAAGGAACGCGCCGCTAGAATTTCGCTCATAGTGGTGGTTGCTCGTTAGATTTCAGAAATTTCGTTTGATCCCGTTTCGATGCTGAGTTTACCCACTTTGTGAACGCGCTTTGTACGGTTCAAATTGATATTACACAAAGTAACTCTCGCTCCAGAGTTTTCAGCGAAACGATGCAATTTTGTCCGCTATTTCGCGTTCATTACTTACAGCGATTCACGTATGTCAGGAAATGTGTCGTAAAGGAATTTCAGAAAGAAAGATAACTGAAGAATCGAATCGTATAATGTGATTCGCTGTGTAGTATCATTTGTAATAGTTTATAATATATGGCCGAACTGTGATAGTATATAATCTATGGCTCTTGCCAAAATATTCAAGACAAGGCTTGTTAACAAACAGAAGATTGTACCTTGCTGACTGTAAACCGAGCAACACGCACATGTAATAAACATCTTTTATAAAAAGCCCTAGAAATTATCATTTCACATTTCACACATTATTACACACTAAAGTCACAGAAAAATTCATAGTAACAAAACTATACTAGAAATGCAATTAATCGTTGGTAATACAACGTATTACCTTGTATTTCATATTTTATCGAAAATTTAGTGCAGTCGTGTATTTCTAAAAAAGCAAAATTCATAGATGTCCCCAAATCTTCGAGGAGGTGAAAAATAATGAATATTTTTCCAAGTCACTTTTACTTTTATCTAACAGTACAAATAAAGAATAATAAACCGTGTATACACAAGATAAGCTACCAAACTGTGTTTCTCGATCCACAGAACGAATCTGTGAAATCATCATGGCTCTCGATAGATGGATCACGTGGACTCTCGGCTAATCCAAAAAATTCCAAATGGAAAGTGCATTCGATTGCACTCTGTATTCCCGGATTTACATAGATCCATCGACGAGCATGAAATCAAGCTAGCAGATTTTCATTGGCTCAGCGGCTCGTCTCGCAGCAAAGCAGATAGTTCTGTAGGACGGTGTTGGTGTGCACACGTGTGTGTGTGTCAATGTGTACGAGCGTGGTTACCGTGTCGTGCATGGCAAACAGTCACGGATTAGTCTAACCGCGATGCTTCTCTTTGTAAGCAAATTAGGCGCGACTGCGCCTCTTGAATAATGATCCTGCTCGCGCGCGGTCTTAGACAGTCGACGAGATAAGAAATTTAATAACCAGATAAGCAGTTCAGATAAGTGAATCTTATATGATAATGGTATCTTCTGTTCGTACATAGATGCCTCCTAGCTGCGAATTCCGTCGCTCTTCAATATTAATGTCACCGCGAGATATTCGTTGTCATAATTTAATGTCACTGTGAATAATTATACCTTCTGTCAAAACAGACGAAGAAAAATTATTCTGACACTGTTCGGGTTCATTTCTACGAAGTAAGTGCTTTCAATCGCCCTTCTTCTGATGGGAGTTGGGTAAAGGTTCGAGTTACCGGATATTTAGTGAAGACTTGAGTTTTTTTATTAACACTTTACCGACCGGAAGCCTATTAATAGGATTTTCAATAATTCTGATGTACCAAATAAAAGCATAGACATTTTCTTTGGCATTGCAATCTTAAATGAAACTATTAGTCGACGTTATTGAGGGTGACTTAGTTAGTTTATACTAAATGCTAAATAAAAATTTAGCCATGTACCATACATTTTTCAAAAATATGCAATAATCACCGGTCGGTAATGTGTTAATTTGAAGACATTCTGTAATTCATTTTGAACTATTTGAGAGAAACGATTGATTATCAATCCTTTTTCGGTATCATCAAATTTTTCTGGACGATTTTGCTAAAAAAACAAAGGAAATATTGACGAAGTTTTAATCCGAATATTTGATTTATATACGAAAGGGAAACATCAATTTTATTCTTGAATACAGAGTAATACAAGGTACATCGTGTTACTTTTAATAATTTCTAAAATGTTCATTTTGTATCCGATAACTGGGTGGGGCACAGTAACTGGTACCTCTACCCTAATTGGGATATAGAACGTCCAAATATTTTTGTTGGAATTAAGGAAAAAAATACCACAGAGGAAGTTGCGTAGCGAATTTTTCAACGCTGGCGCAAGAGTTCAACGAACGAGTTTACTTTCTTCAATTTTCGAAAGTATGATGAAAAACGTGCTATCAAGTAACTGCCAGCAGTAATAATAAATTGCTGCTGGATAAGGATCTGGTTATTAGTTGAAAATGACTGGGCGGCGGATTGTGCGAGCTTATAAGAGAAATGGGCTGGCGAAATACGAAATAGCAAAAACGGTAGAAGAATTTCCGAATATCATGATTTAAGACTGTTACGTTATATCGGACAGAGTAAAATGATTCAGAGGAACAATACATTTTTACGTGGTTTCCTGTAACAAGTGCAGACATTTATTTTGCATGAAGAGCCGCAGTCGAATCGCGACGCGACTGGTTACGTATTGCGAATCGAGCGGTGCGTACAATTTCATGAATGCTCGGCGCAGTTGGCGTGTCGGTAAAAGGGCCAAATTATCCTCGTGTAATGTATTAGTCGACCGATCGCGTGCTCCTCGGAATTCCGCTTTTCGTATTCGTCTGTTTCTGTCCTGTTCCGGCGCACGATACATTCGCGTTGCGTGCTGTTTCGCGCTGGAAACGCGCAACACCCGTTGGAAAACACCGTTTTCTTGTCGCGAGCCCACTCCACGCGGCTCTCGTGCTGGCTCCCTTGGTCACGAAGTAGGTAATTAGAGTTTCACGTTAATTTATGCTCCCGTATTTCTGGCCCCGCGGATATCCCCGAATAACTCGCGACTCTTTTCTACCAATTCTTACGAAAATTCTTCGTGTTCGTGATAAGAAGAATCGGAACGAAGTTCAGACGAAAGACTATATTGTTGAAACCCGTCCGGGGCACAATTTGAATAATTATATGATGGTTTCGGCGCACAGGTTCGATCAATAATACAAACATTAATTTATAACAATTTTGCAATTCTATACCTCGACGTTTCGATCCCGATGAGGATCATTTTCAAGAGATTTTGCGTCTATAACAAAATGTGACTTTATAATAATAACCGTAATTTAAAAATATGTTTCAAACAGCAGAATGAATTTATCTTTCTCACATGTTATATAAGGTAAACGTAAAATTTATGAAGACCCTATTGATTCCATGCTGGTAGATACTGAACTGATCCTTGCTGAAGGTTGCAACGTAAACAGTACATACATCAGGACAAAGAATTGGAACTTGACCAATCAGAAGTGAGTAAATTCAAACCAAAATGATTCGTCTCCATTACTAGACCACACCAGCATTATACCCCAACAGTGTTGTGGTAATAGAAAAGAAATCAACATCCAAGTATATATTAATTTGAAAAAGACACGTGAATCAATCAGAACCAAGGTTATAGTAAATACTATATAGAAAAGACTATTTAAAAATTTGGTTGGCAAACGGGTTTCAACAATATCTTTAAAAGGACACAAAAATGATCCATATATTTTAAGAGATAAAAATCGAAATAAAGCTCCTATAAACAAGGACTATAACAACGGTATTATTTAAGAAACAATTCCTATATTTCAAGAGATAAAAGTCGAAATGAAACAAAGAATGACAATTTTTCAGAAAGAACACAGCAGCAACGATGGTGTCATTTAAGAACCAAAAAATCGAAATACAGCTGCAACGTACGTTTTATTAACGCTTGGGATAAAGTAGCAGGAAGCTGGAGGTGCAATTGATGGAGAAGGATCCAGTCAACAGGATCATCTCGTTAGATAAGTCGCAGGCAACTCGAAGACAGGGAGGAACAGGGAAAACGAACCAAAGGGTTGTTAGTTCTGGGAGCGACGTGCATCGAGTGTACTCGCGAAATTGATACGTGGCGTTATCGATCCCCTCCCTCCCCCGAGTCGCTCGCGAGAAAACGAACTTCGCAAGCTCGAAGAGATCGGGCTGGGAGAAAGTTTCACTGGAAGTGGTTCGTTTCAGCCAGACCGGCAGCTTTAAATTTCAAATTGAGCCGAGTAAAATAATGTTCGTCGCGCGAACTTCTCGAATAAACTGCGCGCGGATTAATCCTCGAGCGGGGTTTGGGGTGTTAATTACCATTTCCGAACGGCGGATCACGTTATAATGAGAATCGGACCACGTAATTTACGGGACACCGTGAGCCAAGATATCGTTCGGCCGATATTCTTCGACGCGACCGCTAATTTCTGGCCGGACGACGAAACGGAAATGCGCCGCTCTAAATTGCACCCTCGGAACCGAAGTGTCGGGAAATCGATTTATCGGCGTCCGAGGTGCAACGGTGCACACGTGGACCGCTCTCGGTTTCGCGAAAATCGCATTTCGCACCGTTCCTGGTGATTCTGCAGGTGAGAGGTTAATCTACGTGTTGTTTCTCGGTGCTGCGAGTATACAGTGCGTATCAGAAATTTAGACGCTACCTATCAGCTCGTTCGGAATATAATTTCATTTCTACGGATCTTTATGCAACATAAAAATGTTTTGCATTGATTGTGGGAAGCTGGAATAATATAAAAATTGATTTCATCCCTTAACAACTTTGTTACATTAAAAGCGACATTACAACATTCTTGAATTTTCTACTGTACTATATCTTTTACTGTTTTATATTCCGCCCAACCAATTTCATCATGAAGATACCTAAAGATCTCTTTGTGGGAATTGTTAGGGTTGATTTTACACTCAACGTTTCAATTAGGCGAAGAAGGTGTATACTGTTTTTTAAAAGTGTACATTGAATTTCGAAGGTGGCGAACGTTCCATTTCGAGAATAGAGAGGGGTAAGCTCTCTAAATCGCACATGAATTCCATCGACACACACGCAAACGGTATCATAGAATTTCACACGCAGTTAATCGAAACCCTAACAGCTTCGGAATATATTGTATATGTATTATATCCAATATGTATTCATGATGTCGTAATCCGTCCTGCCAATTCTGGCTTATGGATCTCAAAGGAATTGAGACCAAAATAAACCAGTAAATAAATAATAGAATATGAATAAAAATAAAAATTATACATTCATCTTTCAACAACGATCTTATGTACAATCGCTATTCAGGATAGTAATTCGGAACGTTTAATTTTCCCGACATGTAACGTGCTAAACAACTATGCACACAGTACAGAGTGCAGTCACAGTGAATCATCTAAAAATAAAGTGAACTTATCTTGTATCAACAGATAACAAACATTGTAGGGAATGAATTGTCAGGAAACAGATATTATAGTGCAGTGCAGCAGAGTGATGTGTTGCTAAAACTCTTCAATAGGGTACTCGTCAAACTTTTTATCGAGTAACAATGAAGCTTCAGATTCTAACATACTGTACGAAATCCTCGCGAGACAAATAACGATTTGTTCCGATACATCTCCAATCGTTTCAGATCATGTATCTTACAATAGATGCACAAGTCGCGAATTTAAATTCGAGAGTATCGATAGCGAGTGTCGAACAAGCTTCGCCTAGCAGAGCGTCAAGGTGTAGAAATTGCTTTTGGAGTGGCGCCAGTCACACGTTCTAGCACCAACATATTGTTACAGGAGAGATTCAAACCATCTTACGCTATCGTATTACCCATTTTCATTTCTTCACAGATCGTTACAAAGTTTCACTTATTTTCAAACAATAACCAATACGTTTACGTCAATATTATCAACGAATCTGTATTTTGAATAAGACTACTAGACTACGGAACATTTCTATGTAAAATTGAGTAGATGAAATTCAAAATTGTTAGTTTCTACTTCTCGCAATCGATGCAGTCAATTTTGATTTTGCATTTAGATCCCCAGTCCAATGATCACAATTGTCCCGTGACTTTCTTTCCAATTTACACCAGAATACATTTTCAACAATCCAACGTGAATCTTAAACGAGTCCACAAGAAATACGTTCGCGAATATGTGAACGGTCTTGCGCAACATGAATTTTATACTTGTGAGAAAACTCCCTCTCCGCGCGCACAAAAAGAACTTTCAGGACAACCTGATCGAAGTTGTAAGCTAGTTACAACAACCTGGCAACTCTCCCGGATCCCACAACAACTCCGAAAAAAGCGCTCGGCATCCGGAACAATTCGAAGGTTTCACAATAGCAAGCTAGAACGCGAAAAACAGCGGCATCGAGGCGCCGCGTCAGTGTGCGACGAATCGCGTGTGCAAGACCGGGTGTCCCTAATCGCGGTTAAGAGAAATGTCAGTGTGTGTGAGGTGTACGAACCTTGGAACAGGTGAGACAGGAGGGTACCTTTGAAACACGTGCAGCCCATAATATATCCCATCATCGGTGCAGCGAGTAGTCAGCGGACGAGAGCGGAGGATCGAGCGTCACGCGTTGTCGAGCAACGATCGTATAGATCGCCGGGACCGGAAGCGTGGCCACATCGCGAACCAAAACCGCACCGCACCGCACCGCACCGCAGCACACACCGCACCGCGTCGGATCCGCGTCGCGAACTGTCCTCCGCCGGTTCGGGACCGTCGGTGAACGCGCCTATTTGGTCACGGTAGGCTAACGGTGCGACGTGCACAAGTTCCACGGGCTGGCATCAGCCGATCGTCGATCGCCGGCCACGATCGCCGGAACTCGTTCTCCAATCGTTGCCGGTATCATATTCTACTCTTTTTTTTTCCTCTCTCTCTTTCTCTCTCGATCTCTGTTTCTCGTTGCGTACATACGCGCGCCCGCGCCGTTCGTTCACGGGAACGCTCTGCCGTCCGGCGTTCCAGGTGAGTCGATTGTTCTCGTGTTGTCCCTGGAGAGCGGGGCGAAGAGGGTTTTATTGTCGAGTGGTCAAGGTTCCCGCTACGAGAACCCACCCGGTGAACGGCGCGCAGGGTGAGAGTGGAACAAGCTTTCCAGATATTTCAGCGAACGGTTCTCTCCGAACCGTTTGGTTAGCCGTCACTTAACCATCACGGGTCAATCTTTAGGATCAGAGATCAAATCAAGCTGATCAATTGGACAGTCTTCATGAATGATCGCTGAAGAGTGAACGTATTAGATCTTTCGGAAAGTAATTTCGATTTCTCAAGGGAAAATTAGATTTTCCCTTATTATTTTATCCTTGGAATTTTTGTTCTATTATTCTATTGTTATTTTTCAGGCAATTTAAAGATTACGTGATTCTAGAATTTCTGTTCTTTGGTAGCAAAAGATTGAGTTGTATGATTTTTCAAAGGTGATGGAAATGCGAATTTGAAACGACTTCGCTACAACTATACGAACACAGCACAACTATTTCTGTAACAATCGACAATATATTCATCCTTTTTTTAACCACGTTCTTATTAGTTCGCTTTCTTGTCTGTCTGTTTTTTTGTTTGTCTGTCTGTCAAGCTGATCAATTGGACAGTCTTCATGAACGGTCGCTGAAGAGTGAACGTATTAGATCTTTCGGAAAGTAATTTCGATTTCTCAAGGGAAAATTAGATTTTCCCTTATCATTTTATCCTTGGACTTTTTGTTCTATTATTATATTGTTATTTTTCAGGCAATTTAAAGATTACGTGATTCTAGAATTTCTGTTCTTTGGTAGCAAAAGATTGAGTTGTATGATTTTTCAAAGGTGATGGAAATGCGAATTTTGATGTTACGAAAAAAGAAATTACTTTCTGAATGACTTAGTAGTTTGCAGAATTTTGGCGAACGGTTTCGTCTCAACCCTACGGTTCACCGTTGTGATTGGGATCAGGAACAAAGTGTACGGATTCGTATTTAGAACCAGGGGTTAGACAGGTAGAGTAATGTGTTCGTGTAGAGTAGTAAACGGTTGAGTGGACAGGGTGTGCGAAGGGCAGGAGTGAACGCGGTTTACTGACTTTTAGCGAATTGTTCTGTCTCAACCCAGGGTCATCATTTTGGTATCGGAGGCGAATTACGATTCAATCTTTAGGATAAGTGTTAGGATTATTGTTTCATCCTACCAGGTAAACAGAGTGAGAGTGAAAGCGATTTGCTGAATTTTTGCGGATAGATTGAACCCTGCTTTGAGATTTAAGCAAATTGCCTAACCCAGAGTCAAGGTTGATCAGGGAATTTACTCGAATAATAAAAATTGAAGGGTCGAATAACATCGTAGAAGGGAAAGGTAGAATGGGGACACAAGTCTTATTCTTGCGTCTCTGCGTTGACCTTTAGAGTCAGAGATCAGACATTTTAGTAACTTCTTTGTGTACATACAAGAGCAGAATAGCTTTTAAACACAGAAAATAAAATACCTTGAGTTTAAACAAAGTAAAGAAAGATGCGAATAGGGGCGCTTTCGAGCGTAATACTGATTCATTTGAATCAGCGGAGCGTAGTGTTTATTTTCAAGCATCACTTAACTTTCCCGAACGTAACGGACGATTGTGAGACGCGTCTAAGGGCTTCGATAAATGTTTACAGTCGATCGAATTTAGTCCGACGATGATAGTAATCACAATAAGCTCGGAGTTTTGCTTTCGCAAGGAATATAAAAGTTTTACGCGGCTCGGACCCGGTGCAATAAAATCCAATGAAGTCTAATAAATGTTGAATCTAGCCATTTTCTGCATGAACGCATAAAAATCCGCACACAACAAACGCGCAAACATTTGACAGTAAGTTTACCATTTTTCTATGAAGACTCTCGGCTCCCGGAATGGGGATTGGGGTAACTAGGGAAACTGAGATAAATACGAATTTTCTGTTTCTCATTTCTCGAAGAAGACAAAGGTAATCTGGGAAGGGTGCGGAGACGAATCCCTAGACAGCGCGATTCAAGACCGGAGCCATTAATTTCAAGTATTCCCGGGTCCCAGGACATATCGAGCAATTTCTCTTTCGCGGATGCACAAGTTCCTTTTTTTTTTCGTCCTCGTTCTGCCTCCGGGAACTTTTATCTGTCCCAGAACAAGGCCGTTGTGATTTAATAGGTCAATATCAAGCCGGAGCCGATTTATGGGATGACTAAGTGCTGCGCTCGCTGATACGACAAACCAGTTACGCGAGTATCACCGGCACACATAAGCGCATGATCAGAGATAATGCTTCTCGATAAACAATGCATCGACGTTCGAGCATGTCCGACTTTTCACTTACCGACACTAGTCTCTTGTGGCGAAGCTTCTGCTTCGGTACTTCGGGGACACGGTTTCGATATGTATATATGTAACCGATGGAAAAGTTTCGTCGTTTGTTTCAGCAACGAGCTCTTCCATTTGTACAGTGAAGAAAAATGTATATTGGTAAGAGAAGAAATAGTAGTGGCTGTTTATTAATAGCGGATTTTATGCATTTATACGGTACAGTATTTTCAACTTATTAACCCTCATCAGTGTACTGTTATTCAAAATATTGTTTATGTTATTAAAAATATGTTGGTGTCTAATCAATTACTAAACATTTATGTATGAGGTGTTTATATTAATTTCATCATCGTGAAAAGATAAAAATCATGTAATATCGAATTATTCTAGGTCGGAAGAATGATCAATTTTCGAGTTAAAATAGCTCCGAGTGTGAAGGGTTAAAAGTGAACGAAACAACGATTTTTATTTGGTTTCTACATGTTGGTATCAATGCAGGACATTTTCATTTTGCAGGAAAATTCTGCATCTGTGTCGTCGATTTTTGGAAATTATTGAATCACAGCTTTCAGTAAGAATAACATTTGTAATCGTGAAGCAACAGGTCATTTTTCGAAAAGGGATTTTAGAATTTCGTTTGGGATTGTTATTGAAGACGTTGAAAATTTTTTATCAAGATCGGTTCAATGTAACACAAGTCATTAAGAATTCAATTCATAGGATTCCAGTATGTGGAGTGTTAAGAATTACGTCTCCATTTGTGTAACACAACATTAGAAAGTTCATTCCAGCCAGACTGAGAAAACATACTTTTTAATATTTAATAAGTACTCACTTGTAACGAGAAAGCATTACGAGTATGAAAGTAGCGTGGAACTTTTAAATTGAACGCTGAATTATTGAAGGATACAAACTCTCTCACAAATTTCATTAAAGTTCATATTTAATCAGCCCTTTGCTCCGATTAATTTTTCAACCACTCAATGATCAGTAAAAAATAAATAATGACATTTCGTGTTAATACAAATCAGATTGAACTTTAACCAGAATTTGTCTAACCGAGTTACTTTCTCTTTTAAAATATTTATAGTAGACCTTTCAGTAATAATTCGACTAGTGATGAATAACACGAAAATGTACCTTCAGTAATATGATTAATTCCATAGGTTCAAAAATGTATTAACCTTGTCCAGTCCATTCTAAATCCATTAGGTCGTTCGGAAATTCATTTCGTTCTCTCAAGGGAGATTGAAAGCCAATCTTTCACTATGCAGAATAAGTCTTAAAACATTTTGTTCTATAATAATTTTCAATTTTTCAGGTAACATGAAGATCCCATGGTCGTAGAATGAAAATTCACCTATTTGGTGTGTTGCAAAACATTGATTTATATTAAAAACTACATGCAACATCTTCGAAACGAGACAAACGAAAGTTACCGAAATGAGAAAAAAATTTTTAATCAATTTTCAAAGCTTCTATTCCAACTGTACTTTCGTTCGTCTCGAAGGAACGGAATAATATTCAGGTTAATTGAACTGACGTCGAATAGCTCCGCATCACAGTAACAGTAGGTTCAAAGATACAAGACGTGTCGCATCAATCGCGACAGAAGTTTCAGTCCGGGCCGTATGAATTATTAAACAGCGACGATTAGGGAAGCGGCCTGTAGAGATCCGGGCACGATTGAAACGGATCGCGAACGTGCCAGTGCACTCGCTCACGTGAAAGTGCAACGGAGGGATTCATTATTCACCGGGGCGGATCGATCGCAATAAAACTGTTACAACATTTAATAATCGTCTCGCGTTCGGCAGACCCGAGCACACACGTTCTCGCTCGTTCTGGACGGTCTGCAGTACAGCACCGTTACGCCGCGCCGCCGATGGAAACTATGGCCTGTGGAACGCGCGGGAATCGATAAAGCCGAGTTCAGAATCGACTGCGAGGCACGCGGAGACTGCCTTTAAACGTCCGCTGTTCGGATGTCGAAACAATAAGCTCCAACTTGCAGGAAAAAAAAAAGTACAATGGCCTTTGTTACGGGGACTGTGCGCACGGTCAAAAATCGATTTGACGCGTGTATTTTCGTGCAGATGCAGCCGCGTTTTGAAACGACTTCGCCACAACTATACGAACACAGCACAACTATTTCTGTAACAATCAACAATATATTCATCCTTTTTTTTAACCACGTTCTTATTAGTTCGCTTTCTTCTCTGTCTGTTTGTTTGTTTGTCTGTCTGTTCAGTACAAATCTTGTTTTATGTAAGGATGTGGCACAATCATATTAAAAAAGGATAGACCTTTTAAAACATTTTGGTAAACTTGTCGAAACGTTTCTTCCTCACAGATTTGGATGAAATTGAAATATGTTGTAAATCTAGATATTCTGAACAACTTCTTCCTACATAAATAATAGGCGTTTCTTTTAGTCCTTTTAGATATTTATAAAAAAAAACTGTTAGTTCGATTATAGCGAATTCCGCCATTTCAAAAGAAATTTGGTTAGGTCTGGGTTAGGTTCTATGCAGGGGTTGAAAACGGTTATGATATCGGTTTCGGTTCTCAAAACAGTTATAAGAACCGAAATTGTCTTAAAACAGTTATGAGTGAAAACGCTTCTGCCTTATATCGATTTCGGTCCCGGTTCTACGGAACCGATATTATATCGGTTCCATAACGGTTATGTATATATCGGTTATATTTTATAATACATATAAACTAACATATTAATTAAGTCAAATATAATTATTCATTATATACATATGTTGAACTGAACTCTAACTGATACAGAAGCAAAAAATATGAGTTGCATAGTTGTAGAACTGATACGGGACTAATATATTATGGACTTTTAAGAACCGATTTAAGAATCGAAAAATAACAGTTATAGAACCGAAACGGAATCGATATAATATCGGTTCTGTAGAACCGAAACCGAAACCGATATGTACAAAAACCGATATATCTAACAGTTATAATATTTTTTCGGTTCTCATAACTGTTTCAGTCAGAACCGATATATAACCGTTTCAAACAGTTATTTTTAGAACCGTTTCAATCCCTGGTTATGAGTGAGACTGGTGCAGGGAAACCGGCTCCGTCCCTCCCCGCCCTAAAACACGTGTTCCGTCAATTAACGTCGATTCCGTCAATTTCAATAGTCGAAATCGAAGGCCGAGCGGCAAAATTTTTATTTCGCCAACAATACTAGAATAGCTCGATTGTTCGACATAATGGCTGATTCCAGTTTCTCATTGTTGAATTTTTAAAAATTCCTTAAAAGAACAAATTTTTTAAATGGACAGTTGAAGGTAATTTCTTAAGAATATAATCTTTAGATATAATTTTCTAAGAAAATGAAGCAGCAGTATTCGCTTGTCCTGCTAAAAGTATTTAATTTTGTTAAATTTTTGCTAACTATAACAAGTGCATACATAAAAAAAATAGTACATATATTGCACGATTCAAAGTACACAATAGATATGAAACTGGAAAAGAAATTGCTTACATAAATATCTGAGCTTTCTTATCGCGATATGATCGCAATCTGATCAAACTGGGCTGATAAACTATAATGTTGTCTAGCCGCGACTATCATCGATATCAATGAAAAATTGTCACGTTAGAAAAATAGCTACTTGGGCCTGTGCATTCGATGCGAACGAACGCGCGTTGCGAAAGTCATTTTAGTCGATATCCGAGTCGACGAATGATAACCATCAAACGTGGGGCCATCACGCGACGAGAAAAAAAAAATTGCAGTTTACGGAATCGACCGAGCACGAACAATGTCGATACACGTTGCGTGTCCGGCATTCTAACTTTGCAGCTGCATCCTTGTTCTAATTTGTTCGACATTGGACAGCGTAGATCAATCGAGGGAGAAAATGTAGCTCTCTACAGTCGCTTATAGTCGTTCTACAAAATGTTGTATATCTTTTGTCGACAGGAATAATATTTGTTAAACGTGCCGATAAAGATGTCATTTTTTAATCCGTCCACGAACAAGAATATCTAAATTTTCTGAAACCTTCTTGAGAATCGGAGGAACAGCTGGAGAATAACCTGAATACAGTACATAAACAGAGAAACAGTTACAGTGTGCTCTAGTAGCGCTAAACGATAGTACTACACAATCAAACAGCTAGTTCTAACGAGGATGATAATTGTAAGATGGAAGTAAAGAGTAATTCTCGTATTATTGAATTCTAGCATTATCAAATAATCTGACAAATATTTGTTGTTATGTACTACGAATTGAAAAGCACACGTGGATGATGGTTCCTGTGAAAGCGAGACAGTTGATGACGTTTAAAAAGCAATTGATGATGATCGGAATAATATACCACAACATACAAGAATATACTAGAATATACTTTGGAATTTCACTTGGAAAATGAAAGAGACCCTGTACATCATGTTCTACAGACAAACCAGTAAAAATATAGGAAAATCAGAGAATCCCTTGATCAAAAAGAAAACAGGAAAAAGATGCGGAATTATCTGCACGCGATTACAGCTCGGCCAATGACAGGCAGCGGATTAAACACGAGTTTGTAGCAGAGGCGAGGCATACATGGGAACAGAAACGGTGTCGATTAGAGACGCGTCGAGCAAACAAGATATCAACGAGCGTGCACGTTGCCCGGGATTACGCGACGACTCGCTCGTGTTTTACGGTGTCCCACGGTCCGTACGAGCGCTGGTTAATTATCTTGATTACCAGCAGCCATTTCTGCTTAGAATTATTCGTCACGGTGCGTTCGCGGAAGGGAAGCGGATCAATGGAAGGATTGGACAGCGTGTGCGCTGCGTGTACGCGAGAGCAAATACGTGATCGTTCCCGGTCTCCGTTTACACGCTGTTAATTAATCTCGCGTAATTTATACGCGAGCAGACGAGCCCGTAATCCGTCGTACTGTAAGCTGGAATCCTGTTTTTCGTGGCGAAAAGTCAATTTTTCAAGTTTCGTGTATTAAAAAAATTGCTCTTGCTATAAAGTGACAAGCCTTTAATCTTTACCACTCGTGTAGTGACTCTGAGGCGCCAATAAAAATTGCTGTACCATTGTTTAAGATATTGTTTACATTATTAGATATGTTGGTATCTAATCAACTATTAAACAATTATGTATTGTATAAGGTATTACATCAATTTCACATCCGCCAAATTTAAAAGATGATTGAGAATGGAAATATTCTAGGTCGGAAGAAATGTTTAATTTTCGGCAGCATAACTTGCATTATTCGAAAGCACAAAGCTGCGACAGCTATATGCTGCCGAATAATGCAAATTGCGCCTCGTAAACGTGAAAATGGGACTTTTAAGGGCGATTGTGACCTAGACTGATCTTTTATCTAACAATTTTGACTACTGAAACAGCTCCTCTTTGGTCACAAAAAGCGGGTTCCCACCCCATAATGCGTCGAGCTGGCTATCATCGCAGAGCGTCGAAAATTCCCTCGGACACGGCGAACCTTCTCTCTGAAAAACACTTGACCCGAGACTCGCCTAAGCTATTTCCAGGGGAAAACTCTGGTTTCCGAGGACGCGACATCTGACGGATCATTCCGCACTCTGAAGCCAGCCGGATATGTGCGGTGACATTTTCCCGTAGAATCAGCCAGAAAAATATTCCAGCTTCCAGCTAGGTCGGGGCGTCTGACCGTGACCGACCCATTCTACTTACTGATGCCATTAAGGATGTTCTGGAGGTACAATGGGAGACAAAAGTACAAGAAATTCGAAATCTATCAATATATTGGCAATGAAAGCCATTCATGAGTATATTTTGCATGAAAAAATATAACATGAAATTTACTAATTAAACGAAAGCTTTTAAATTAATCTGATTCTAGTAATGTCACGTGGGTACCCTACCCCATTAAGGATGTTCTGGAGGTACGATCGGAGACAAAAGTACAAGAAATTCGAAATCTATCAATATATTGGCAATGAAAGCCATTCATGAGTATATTTTGCATGAAAAAAATAGATTAATTTAAAAGCTTTCGTTTAATTAGTAAATTTCATGTTATATTTATTTGTTTAATCGAATTGTCTTCATATTATAAAAAATTTTTACTATATATAAAAAAAAACTGGAGTTTCTAGTTGCGTTTTTTCAAGGTTTAAATAGGATTTGAAGTGGAATTTAATGAATTCTCCATAAGAACACGTGTTAAAACGTGCAAACTTTAAGTTGCTATAAATATTAAACGGTGTAGTGAATCGAAGCCAAACTTTGGTAATTGCATTAATTTAATAAGAATTATATCTTGTCAAATTTTCAAAGATTTTATTACGTTTTTATATACCTCCAGAACATCCTGAATTGCTCTGTGATTCTCTTACTATTCTTGGATTATCGTTTTTGGTTCTGTTCCCGTGAACGTGACGATTTGACATGTGAATCTTCATGCATTTGTCGCTTCTGAACATTTTCGAACAGTACTGGATTATTAAATTCGATAGGATTGAGCATGATTATTATTTGCTTCATATCTACAAAGGCTATTAACACTGAAGATAACATTTTATTTAATTCCACTGTCTTTAAAATTCTTCACTTCGAAAAATGGTTCTATGACCAGCGTTTTGGAATACTGTGACGTCGTCGGTGATCATCGAGCGATAATTCGCGTCAGAATCACGCGCCGGGCGGTGAATCGGTTGGGGGAAAAAAATAATACGCATTCGATGTGGAGCAGAGTGACGGATCGAGTGACGGTTGTTAAATCGGCCGCAGCGATGATCGGGCTCGTCGAAATCGTTTTCCTCTCGTCTGTCTGACCCGACGCGGACCTGTTCCACTAGCTATGTCGCGGCTGAGTTACGTTTCACTACTGGGACCGAAGCGAACCCCCACGAGCTTAGAATTATGGCTCCGGCCGGAACTTTCCCGCCATGAATCCTACCTTTTCGCTGGACCTGCCTGCGACGAGATTTACGAAAGACCCGCTGGATATTATTTTCATTCTTCTGTGACAATGAGAAATCGTTACGAATATCGTACGTGCCCACGACAGTTTTGACGTGTATTGCGGCGTTCTGTTTTCGAAATATTCCGCGAAATAAAAATCATGGGACACAATGGATGCTGACCTTTGATTTTTACCTATGTTTTCATCGAAAATTGTAAAACTGTTTTCAAAGCTGTCGAGTAATATTGACAACATTTTATTGACTTTGTTATTGTAATGTGTACTTCAATGGAGGAGTTCGTTCGACAATTTCTAACGAAAACATTTTTATAATTTCAGTAATTGCGAAGTGAAAACGTTTTTCTAGCGCGAAACATGTTGGTGTAAGTGGAATAAACCGGTCTTGGTCAGCCACGGCGGAAAAATAATCTCGAAATTCCAGTTGATTAACTTTCTGAATTTTTCTGCATATTTCAAACATTTGTGAGAAAACCAGATTTAGTGAAAACATGGATATTTAATATTCAACGGTGGAATTGATCTACATGAACGAGTTCCGTTTGAAAACGTACAGCTCCAGCAGAAAGTAATTAAATGAATTGACTCTGGTTGCGTACTGCAACGAGCCACGCTAAAAATCACAGTGAATATCCAGGCTGTACAATATATCTAAAATATATGTGAATCACATCGATTATCCGCGAGATACAAAGTAAATATTAAATGATAATTTACGGAAGCGAAGTTAAATGCACACGGGAAACGAGAGATAAAATCTTATCGTGTTTGCGTTCTAGAAAATTCAGTTTGAGTTTGGCCGAGGTACGCGTGCTATTGAATAGAACTTGGCTAACGATCTGATCGTTAATTACCGTTTCTACTCGTAGTTGTACACGCGCGTCATAGGAATGCTCATCAGCGATTCATTCGAAAATGAAGCTGCGTCTGAAAAAATCCTGCTCCACATTTCCACTTGTTCTCTCATGTATATTCAGTCGTTATATTAACTCGAGCAGCGACGTTGGTATATCTAATTTTCTGAGAAATTAACAAGAGTGTAAGAGTAACGAGATTTTTATTGTAATGTCCGAATGAATGAATGTAATTAATGCTCTCTTTGGGAGCAACATCCAAGATGTCAAAATGATTATTTATAGGCAATATTGCGAATCTGTTCATAGTTAATCAGCTCTCACAATTTTCTTAAATGTCATAACAAAATGAATTCTTTACGATTATTAATTATTGAGAAACCTAATCTTGTGTACATATTTCCTGTTCATAAATTACGTTACATTATATAGTATTTCATGTGCGATACTGTATATTACGTTATTCTTTATATCCATGAAATTGCAAATCTTAAATTGAACAATGAACGTGTTAACCATGAGATTGCTAATCATAGTTCCGACGAAAATGTACCAAATAATAAACGGGCACGCGTTGTAATAATAGTAAACTACACAAAGCAATAGTCACCTGCGTGTTGGTAAATTGTACAATGCAAAAGTAAACTCGACCAGAGAGCTGTCAATAAAAGGAAACTTTACAGTCCCTGTTAATAAGCAGCGAGAATTCAATATTGGTGTAACTATAGCGATCGTTAGAAGGGCTGAAAAGGTTCCGAGTGGGTCTGAAAAAATTGCCACTCGAAGTGGGAACGGCTTTTAACGAAATGCACTTTGTGTCGGGAAAGGGTTTGAAACAAAGTTAATTGCGTTCCGTGAGTCGCGGCAAGAATTTTAACAAGAACCGTCGAAGGAATATTATTCCGGGCTCTCGCGAGACATATCGTCGCGGGCAACGCGACCGAATTCACGGAACTACGAAAGAATTTACATCGGGCGCAGCAGCAGTCGGACAAAAGAGATTCTAATCGATAATCGATGGGGAACCGTGCCGCGGGAGAATCGAATTGGGAAAACGAAGAGAACGCGGAGGAGTGATGAATGGGCCTCGGCCGACAGATAAATCGGCGAAACTTTTCCTCGGACATTGCGCTCGCCTCCTCGAAAATCGTATAGCGTACGTGGACCCGTCGACAAACAGGATCCTCCGTCAGCCGCCATGTTCGTTCGATTCGTTGGCAATGCCAGACCTAATGAAATCCATTTTTCGGTCGCGAGTAATGGCTCCCCATCGGAAATCGATAAGCGAAATCGGGTCGCGGTTTTCATTCGGAAATTTTCCTAGGTGATTATAGAATGATTGCATTCATCAGGAACATTATCCCGTGCCCAGTGATTTTCCTGCCTTTAACGTGCTGCGAAACTTACCGGCACGTTTGACATCATCCCCTTTGATTAATCCGCTTTGGCGAATATTCCGGAAACCATTAGCGGCACAGAGAAAATTCGAAATGTGGCTCGTACATTTTAAAATGTAACATTTCACTGGTTCCAGTGAAAATTCATTTGAACACTCTTTTCACAATATACACGTGTGTTTTTGTCAATATTTTAGACAGGTAAGAGTTGATTGGAATTTTTGTGTAACCTCCGATTAGGAAGAATTTTTGTATTTGAATCGGTGCAGACAAAAATGGAATCGATATCTTGTAAAACCAGATTTAAAGATAGCACAACCAGGTTAGAAACCGGTGTCAGTAGAAACAGTCAGCCATGCACAGACAGTCTATGAATTTTATATCTCAATTACATTGGAACTCGTTTCATCTTCGCCAGTAAATATTACTACCATACAAACAACAAAGTCGCTAATTTTATTTGGAATACCCTGAGATATCCTACAGCACTTTTTCAAAGAATAACTGAATTTCTCACAGCCGGTTCTGAGAAACGCCTTTAACATGTAAAATTTACGAACACGCGTCATCCTTTTGATTAATCCGCTCCAGCGAATATTTCGGAAACCGTTGGAAGTTTACAGAAAATTCAAAATGTGGCCCATGTATATTAAAATGTGAAATTTGGCTGTGTATACGTGCAGCAAAAATCGTTTTGAAAATTCTGCTCGCCAAATATTTGCATGTTCTCATCAAAATGTTAAAAAGGTACGAGCACAGTGGAATTTTCGTTTATCCTTCAACTTTGAATATTTTCACGTATCTTTTTATATCTATATCAGTGTGTACAGTAGCGCAATCAATATTTGTAAAAATTGGGGTTAAGTATTACGTTGAAGGGAAACTTCTATCGTATATTTTAAAGAAAACATTTTAATCAATTTATAAAAATAAATGTGCAATATTATTCAATTATTATTCAACGATATAATTTCCATTATTTGTAACATCTTGTTGCCATCTTTCAGATAACCTGTCACTTCTCTGCTTTATTCAAATACGACAGAACTTTCCCTCCGATCAAATAGAAACAGTCAACCGTGCACAAGCAACGCAGAGACAAATTTCTACATTTATTTACATTAGAACCGTGTTCTCCGTTTTCTCAAAGCCTCTGAATAACTTCCAGCAACATCCTATATATATACATCTTTTCCATCAAATAATTGAAAATGAATTAGTCATGACATTTGTCATCAGCAATCTGTTTGATCCAACTCGAGGCAGAGGGACGAAACTCCTTGCTGAGAAATGAGAAATAAATTTTCGACAAGATTGAATAATTTTTCTCTCCCGCGTGGAAATCTGTATTCAACGACACGCGCGGCAAATGAGTTTCGTTTCAGCGCCACGGAACAAATGCATCAACGTCTGCGAGCCGGGGGATGAAAAACAGGAGAGTGAGAGAGAGAGAGAGAGGGAGAAAAAAAAAAGGAAGCGCGTCGCGATGTTTATTAACGCTTAGCACCCCGCAGAAAACCGGGTCAGAATGGGAGGCTGGCTCGTTGGAAGGCACATTTTTTTCTTTCCACTTGTTGAAATCCAATAATTCTTAATTGGGTCGTAACACTAACGCACACCGGCGAACGTCATCGAGCACGTCGAGATCCTATTATTCTACCAATTGGTTTTGCTGTGGCGCAGCGGTCGCCGATCACTTCGGAAATTATAGAAGTTATGAGACCCTATTTGATAAACTAGTTACATTGTGGTACAATCGAACGTTCTGTATCCCTGTCTGCTCGTGTCTGCTAAAATTAGAATTTTAACACGGTACAAACAATTGAAGAATTTGGAAAAATAAAGGAATAGAAATTTTCATCGTAATAGAACAAATACAGAATTTCTATTAAGCTCTTGTATCTTATGCGTACGAAATTGATTCGAATAATTAGAAAATATAATATTACATCAATAAGAAACTTGACTTGAGTTTACATTTATACAGTTCTTCGCATCATCGTAATTGTCAATGGTCTACGATTCACAAGAACTAAATGTTATAGTACAGTATTTTAGACAAATATCGTTTAATGAAAAAAAGGTTTTCATAGAATACGCCACTGCTATCTTCAACTCCTGTTGAAAGATTATTTGCATACGCAATAATGATAAACGTACTAATAAACGCATAAACTATGATGATTTATTAATAGACTTTCAATCTTTTCACGTCTTTTTCAAGTCTAATATTCGTCTCGATTCCTTCCACGAGATTTCCTTTGCTTTTTCGTGCACGATCGCGTAAAAGATGGCCCCCCAATTATTCTGTTCGGCTCGCGAAGCTTGGAACGAGCGCCAATTAATCGGTGAATAAAACCGAGGCCTGCTTTTTTCCACCGCGTATGCGATTCTCATTTTTTTCGGTCGGTTCTCTACGTCGACGTAGGACGTTGGACGTCCCGCGACGTCGGCGTTCCATGGAAACTGGCAAATTGCCGTCATTGCAGCCCTTCCCGGCCATACGAACGAACGAACACGAACCACCCCTTTCCGTGTTTTCCTTTCACTTCATTCGCTGGCTAGCTCCCTTTTTTTTTCAATCCCCGAACATGTATTTTGTTCCTTTTTTCGAACCCCGCGAGATACGCCGCGACGTTAAATTAATTTCGTGGCCACCAGGAAATTCTATCCCAACACCCAGTAGACAAAGACAGGTAGGGTCTAGAAAAAAATTGTCTAAATAACATTTAAAAGGCTGTTGACATACGGTTTAAATAAAATAGTAGATACTACCATTGTATGTCACTGTTGTCGGAGTAAATATATTTCACTTTATTCGGCTTTGTTTAATTTATTTTCTGATTTATAATGCAGCTAATTATTATATTTATTCATTTACATTTTACCGTCTCGCTGTTGTCATAAACGCATAAAATCCGCCGGTTAATGTAATAATTGTATTTCATTCTAATTCAATGCATGAAGATAAATATTTGTAATGTATTAAATAGAATATAATATCGGAGGCAGCATGATATTTGTAAATTTAATTTCAGTGTAAGTACGATTATCCAATAAACGGCACTGTTGAAAATGTTAAAACAACATTTATATACTTTGAACAAAATATCTTCTCAATGTAATGCTATTTTTATAGTAAATACTATCGGTAAATCCTATTAATAAATTTTATCAGTAATTACTGTCAGTAAATTCTGTAGAAAATCGATTATTTATTATAATTGGAAATGGTATTTAATTCACCCATCTGAACAGACGCAAAGGGTTCTCTCTCTCTCTCTCTCTCTCTCTCTCTCTCTCTTTCTCTCTCTCTTTCACTCACTCTCTCTCCGTCAGTCGCGACGATCGAACGCGTTTCGTTTGTAAAATTTCAATTCTGCCCGCGAGACAATAAATTCTAATTAAGTTTTTGAATGCTTCGTTCACACTGGCCTTTTTGCGCGCCGATAACGCGCGATTAAACGAGCAATTCTCTCGCCAATCGAAATCGATTCTCTTTCGTTCCCAGGACAATCATTTCTTTTTCTATTGTCGGATATAATCTGCTGGATTATGGCCAGGAACTATTAATTCAGCAGGAATAATTTTTATTGGAATATCATTAATCTTGAATTAATGATCTGTACCTGTAATTGACTCGGTGCCTGTTTCATAAAACATCTTAAGGTGGGATCTCCTTTTTAATGAATTGAACAAAATGGGGATATAGCCTCAAGTGTCCCCTTCAAACACTTCGTTTTAAAAAGATGAACATTTGAGAATCGACGAAATTAAAATTATTTGAAGTGAACGCTGCACCCCGATATACAATCTCGGACGGCCGAAGAACACATTGGGCCGGATCGTAACATTTTACTATAACTTTTGAACCATAAAAGATATCGGGATGAAATTTCCACTATTATCATTATATTCATTAAAAAAAATATTCCTACCTACTGATACCTATTGTAATAAATATACTTTATGTAATCATTTTTTAATTAATTCTTTAAAATTGTCTTAAAATAAAATTAAAAATTGTTCATTTGTTACTTATTTAGTAGCTTTTCAGATAATTTAAATCACCGATGTCTTTAGTAGATACTCTTATGTTTTCACTACAAGCTCCTACAAAGCTCATGTTCCTCGGTTTGCTAGTTCGGCTATTATAAGTTAATGGAAAAAACGTTGACGCTTTATTTTACACGTCAAAAGATTTCAGAAAAAAATTGTGTGGTGTTTACGGAGAGTATGTACCATGGGATTGTCATTTTTTCAATATTTTTAAAAATTACATTTCAAATAAAATCGTATAAAATCATATGACCCAATCTTTTCCTAATAAAAAGCAGAAGCTCTACGAGCATGGGTTCTTTAAGTTGCCTGAAAAATTGCAAAGAATCATTTCCCCTTGAGGAAACGAAATAACGTTCCGAACTGCGTGATAGATAAGAATATTTCGACGAATTCGGAGGTGGACGGTCGACCGAAAAATTCAGGGACGGTGCGCGTGACAACTGATCGACAATCGACGAATATCGGTGCGGATAACGTGGCCGGGGATCGATCGCGTCAGGCATGCGAGTTCGACTAGTACGTGGGACCGGGAACGAGATGCAATTTATGCGGCTGCCGTGCTGCATCCCTGGAAACCGGTCCACGGCACGCAATTTCGAAACCCTCGCAGGCCTCCTCGAGACTCATCGGCCCTTGCAACGTAATATCCAACAGCGGCATATCTCGACTGTGTTTTATCAACTGGATATCCGCGAGACCGATGCGGATAGAAGGTTACGCAACAAGCACGTCGCGAAAACTCGATCCACCTCCGTATAGATGCACTATGCAGATGCAATTCCGAGAGCGCGTCGCTTCTCGCTTTATGCGAGTGTCGCGTCGATTTAGAGTCGATCCGGTCGCGTGCGGTGCATACACGCTGGACAGTAAAACACCGGAACGAGCCTAAACGCGCGGTCGATGCACTAACTACTCACCGAGAGCCGGTGCAGCGTCACCGAATCAATAATACTGGTTTTTAATGATTCCCTCCGGTGCAACATTTTATTCAAACGATATCTTAATGAGGAATCATATCTGAAGAGTACAAGCGGCTTATTATAAGAATTTGCTCAGATCTTTCAAGAAATTCAATAATTTCTAAAGTGAAATTTCAATGTAAAAAATGTGGAACTGCTGGTGGTAGTAAATACTAAACTAAGACTGAATTAATAATAGCACAGCATTTATAATGAACGTCCTCGAGAAAATTGTTCAGGTCTGAAACGTAGCCACGAAACGACGGTCAGGAACGCTATCAGCAGCCACAATATGAAGCCAGATGGATTGTACGACTATTACACGTGATCATGAATATTATTCACGTCCGAGAGATTATTCTATAGCCAGCAGGCACGAGAATTCGCGTAAAGGGTGCAATCGAGTTCTAAATGAAATTTCATTTCGATTGCATCGCCGGGAACGTCGCATTATCGTGTTGAAGTAAGCAGCACGAGGGCTCGTGTCGAAAAGTTAAACAGTCCACTAAGCGGTTCGTAGATTAGAATCAATAGATAGAGAAGTTCGTGATGGCGGATTGTTGTAGTTCCTAGACGAACGTCGAGTATTCTCTCGTGGTACCATTGAAGAAGACACACACGCGGATAGAGGGAGAGAGAAAGAGGGAAAAATGCGAGGAGAGCACCTTCCACATGGCGCAGACTGTTCCGCCTAATGCATAAACGAGATTAAACCGCATCGAGATTGCATCTTGACGAGAACGAGCGGCAGCCGGCACAAAAGGGTTGAAATTTTGAGTCCGCTAATGGATAGCCCGGGCAAATTGTATTAGCGTCGGAAGTAACGTTGAAACCCTTATAAACTGTCGGCCGGATAACAGAGCAAGACTCGGCACGGGAAAAAAAAGCGAAACTATAATCGCTATTAAAACGCTTCCTATCTAATTATCGAGTGTGAACTCAGTTTAAAAAGCTTGCCAAAGCGACTTTTATAGCTGTTAAACCAAATGCACTTGCAAATAGTTGCGATCACATAAACGCATTCAAAATGCAAATCTTTTGAATATTAAATTACATTATTAATAATTTTTATTGATAAGCAGATTGTGGATCTTGACGCGTTAGTTGCAAATTCAGATTGTGATACACAATAAAGCAGTCGAAATTACCAAAAATTAATGACATTGTTATTTTAATTTAAATGAAAAATTATCACCATTTTCAACTTTCACGTGAAGAAAATAGTTTCACGCTAGAAAAAAGTTTAGAATCAGTTCGGTAAATGAAGCCCTCTCGCAGAGAATCGAATAATTTATTTTATAACGTTTCACAGATTTCTTCTTGACAGTAGTACAATTGTTAGTGAAAACTTTCCGATGGTTTCAGATTCAAGTGCAAAATTCTCATTTGGAGGAAGTGAAGCGGCAAGAGGATAGAGCAAACAGACTAACAGGAAAGCTCAACGAATTTCTGTTCCTTCAGGCTACCTTTCAGTAGTACGAGTCAAGGATTCACGACTTTCTCATTAGCAGATTGCGGATCTTGCGTCTGCGGCAGACTCGGCTCAATAATGTTCAATAAAATAAGACTCTCGGGAAAGTTCATCGTGGATTGGACGATCAGTCATTTGTAAATGTACGTTCCACGGACAAACCACCCATTCAAGTTTCAATGTTATTAACATCGAAGGTCCTGTAGACAAAAATAAAAACGTGGTAATAGACTAAGTATTTTATATTGTAAATAATACTGAATTATTTCCATGCCACAGCAATCCACTTGCAAAATCTCTTTCCTGACATAAGGGGCTGCAAAAGAGGTTTCCACCTCTATACTAAAGATTTCACTACTTATAGTACCAATAACAGCAGAGAAATTAAAAAATGGTCGGTACGATACAATTTTTCCCGCAAAGAATATGGAATCCCATTTGGTTCCAGTTGCAAAACTTAATAATAAACTTAATAAAAAATTATACCCCACTTAAGGAGCAGTAAAAAACAGTTTACACCCCTTCATCGACTATTACAACACAGGAAATAGGAAAAAAAATTTTTAAATGGACAGTATAGTACGATGTCCTCCGAAAACGAACCCGTATACTCGGAAAAATTGTTTCTCCATATAGGGGATTGCGAAAATCGGTTGCCATACTTTTATTAACTATTTTGGCAGAATTTACGACACAAGTAAGAAAAATTTTTGAAAAAATGATACTGTACAATTTTTCCCGGAAACGATATGGAATCAGGTTCCGCAGTCAACAGATTACACGAAGTGGTTAGCGAAACGACAAAGGAACGGGCATGAATTCTCATAAAATTCGAACGGCACCGCCACCCCTGCGCGAACCTATTCGATATGCAACGGCGGGGGCGTCCGGTTCATTCCTCGTGTAGGACTTCCGAGAAAGGAAACGGTGGTCTGGGGCGATTTACATCGCGAGAACGCGGTTTCCCGTGCGACTGGGTTCGATTTACGTGGCTAAGGTCAGAGGTTTCCCTCTAGACATGTATATTCCTGGAATTTCTTTAACCTCTTGCCTCGCGATTTCTTTCGCGACTTTCTCCCCCCCCCCCCCCCCCACGGCGCTGCTCTGCTGTTAATAATTTGACAGAGGAAAAAGGAGATCCGCGAGAGGGAATAATTCTACGAACCTAACCCTCCAACCCTCTCGAAGGGAGTTCACTGTTTGGCTCACATTTGCGTCGAAAAGCTTTAAATATTGATCTCTCGAGAAATGCCGTTTTGGTAGGAGCCGGAACGGTTCGGCATTCATATTTACTAAATATCCAGCATGATATCTTCGCTTCTTCGAGTATAGCCCCAGTGTATTCGAAGGCCGGGGGAAAGGGAGGAAAACTTCCTTCCTGAAAGGAACAAACCCTCGCCGATCCGAGTTTGAATCTCGCTCGGGCTTCGCCGCACAAAGATCCGACCTTCTTACATTTATTTCTAAAGGGAAGTTACCGTAAATTGGTCGAATACATCCGGCCGCCGCGCCGCTCGGAACCATCTTCTGCGATTTAGCGGACGGGATGAAAAATCTGCTTAACCCGGGAAAATACTTTCAACAAACATGTACGGTACACTCAACTGAAATGTTTCGCTCGAACACGGTCTTCTTTAAAGCAACGTTCATGACCTCTCGCGTGTCTCCGTGACATAAGTACCAGCTCTCCAACAAATTTCTGGCGAATGTGTGAAAACACTTTAATCAAACTTTATCGGAAATTACACGGGACACGAACCGCGCGAGAAACACCTTATTAAATAGATGAGTGTTCAAAAATATTTTCTGAAATTATTCGGAATTACTAACCAACTATACTTTCTATTTTATTTTCGTACAACGTTCGGGAACTGTTGCGTGTTTCCATGTGTAGAATAAACACGAGCTGCCGAGGCTAACGAGTTTTGAAGTAAATATGTGAGAACAGTTTAATCAAACTTGATCAGAAATTACAAAGTGCACGCTCTAAGAAACACTTTATCGAATAGAGGAGTGTTGAAAAATACTTTTTTGGAATTATTTTATAGAGAATTACTCTATGTTGTATAGTTGTGTGTTCGATCCGATAGGGATGTCGAGTTACCAGCGAACTATAACGCGAAAGTATAACGGGCGCGGCTCGCAATAGAACGTCCCCGACACGATGTCATGTTTGAAAGGCGATTAAACGACCTAATCGTTCGCGGAACGAGAAACTCGCGTGTTTCGATGTAGATTGTAGTAGATCGAAACCGAGCGAGCCAATAAAGCTCCCGGTCGTTCGAATGGATTTAATATCGGGCGGGCGGGTTCCAGTGAAAAATTCGAACAGCAGACGCTGCGATTCGTCGCCGGCCGTCTCGTAAAAGCGGAATTTATGAGCGGTCGATACCCAGTCGACTTATCATTCGGTGATCAAAGGCGCCATTCGCGACTGAAGGAACAGCATAACTCAATCTCGCAACAAGATTAGCTTCATTCATCCGGCTGGCCACTTTACATCAAAGACACTGAGCTCTGCTCGGGAGTGTCGTTATCGTCGTCTGGCAGGCGTTCTGCCAAATCAATTGATTCGCCGGGTTCGATTCGCGCGAACGAAACCGCGGGACCCATTAAAAACCGATTTCACTGTCCGATTGTCCCGATGAAATTCCAGATTGCTTGCCGCCCCGCTAGAATTTATCGCCCGAAATTATACGTTCGATTGATCGGTGTGAAACGCTTCCGAAAAATCAGACAAATTGCAAATAAAATCAATAGAAACGAAAAGCGATACTATTTTTAAAAAATGTTTCTCATCGTCCATGATCAAAAACATTCTATTATATTTTCTTGTTAACGATGAGGAGATCGTCGATTCTTTTGCACGTACAGAACAAGGAGTGTTCACACATGAAACTAGTGTTTAATATCCATGCTAGTCTCCTCATTTTTAATAAACTATCAACAGTATAAATTCGGACAATGCATTCCTTTCTGTTTACCTCGATGATATGACTAAGAAAAGAAATATACGTCTGTGTAGGTACTACACCTTGCAAGTAATACAGACAATTTTGATTGTCTTAGTTATTTGCGATCCAGTGTTTAACCAGTTTATTTCAGTGTTTAGTGAAAATTTCTTCCGACTTGAAATAATTCCGTTCTATTGTACGATGTTTTCTTTTGATGGATATGGAATTGATGAAATACCTCATACAATACTTAAATGTTCAGTAATAGATTAGATATCAACATATTTAATAACCAGATAAAGAGAAAATGATTTCGGCGCAACGGTTCGATCAAATAAACAATTAAAGCAAACGCAGTTTTTTCCGCTTTCGTGAAAATGATCCAAATTAGGAAAGTGTAAATTTATTTGTAAAATTTTCTCTTTATCTGTTTTCAACAAACTTACGAGCGAACCACTTTAACAACATATTTAATAATCGTCAGCAATTTTTAGTGACGACTCTGAGTCACCACTCGAGTGCTAAGGGTTAATGTTTGAGTGAAGCCTAAGAACCTTTTGACACCGACCACACCCATTTTCGAGTGGTATGATTTTTAGAAGCGTCCGTGCGAGTTTCTGCCTCAAAGGGCAGTCATGATCGGGATGAGAGAGACTCGCCCGCATGATCTACATTCGCTTCGACAGGTCGCGTCGCAGAAGTTTCTATTCATCGGCGAGTTACGTACGGCCGACTCATCGGGTCCCATTGAAAGGAGGCAAAAACCTCTGGCAAAGGAGACACACACCGAATCGGAGGAAAATAGCTTTTTCTCTCCGTTTGTGGACACGGTGGCTCTCTAAACATGGCCGCGGCCACAGGCCAGATAGAGGACCGACACGACGTAGCTACAGTTGAATCCGAGTTTTTTCGTTCGATCGAGCCGGAGTGGAACTTCGATTCGAAATGAACACAAAAGTCGAGCGCTCTTGGCCGCAATCAAAATTGAAATACGAGATATATGCCCGTCACTCGACAGTCGAAATAAAATCGACCGATACATATAGCGGTGTCAGTTATTGTTGTTCCATCGGCGACGAGGCACCGAATGTATTCGGTCGAATAAACCGTTTGTCCTAATAATTATTCGAGTGACGAAAATATTTTCTATCGTTACAAACGAAATGACTGCCGTGCACGAAAACAAAAATATTGATGGTATATGTAAAATAAATAAGATTCGTGTTGAACAACGAATACAGAAATGAAAGAATTCGTGGTCGAGGCGACGAACATATTTTGTGAAAATGAAATTGACAAAACTAAATGAATGATACGTACGTATGTCTGAAATAGTAGACAGAATTTATTTTTAAATAAATACGAAAGTAATTGTATCCCCCCGCTCTAATAATTTCAGGAACTCCGCTACAATAATTATGCAGAATTTTTCTGTACACTCTCAGGACCGGTACAAGAAGACAATGCACACCACAGATCGATTGTCTGGTCTGTAAAACGGGAACACCCTCGTAACCTCGCGAAAAGAGCATACGACCGGTAAAAAAAAAACCCGCTTCGCGAGCAACAGACCGGAATCTGGGGATTCCCATCGACATTCTTTCCCTATAGGATGATCCCGGGCGCGAGTCCAGCACTGTGCGACTCTCGTAAACGCGAAACTAGCGTGCTGAAGCAGCGGAATCGTCGGGAAGCCACTATATCGTGGCCGGAACGCGGCACGGTCCCCGGTGCGTTCAAGAGGCGAAAACACTTTTTCCCTCGAGCTAAAGCGCACTCCATTTTCCCCGGGGCGAGTTCGGTTCAGGGAATCACGGCTTCGAACAAAGGAAAAGCGTGGCCGGGACGCGGGACGAAGAGAGAAAGAAGAGCCGGAGAGTCGCGCGTCCATTATTCGCGGCGACGCGACGCGACACGCGTCGAAACCGCGCTAGATCGGAACGCGTTTTTCCGCCTCGTCCCCCTTTTTCCACCCTTTGCTTTGATCTATTTCGAGATCCGCGAGCACGATGCACCGCGTCACGATTCGCCGATCTGACTGGATGGAATTTTACCGCATTTTTTCATTGACGCGCCTCCCGATAACAATTTATTATTATTGTCGCTGGACTGTGGATTCTACACAGGGATTGTTAAACATATTTCTTATCCTCTTCTGTCATCAATATTTAAGGATGTTCTGGAGGTACAATGGGAGACAAAAGTACAAGAAATTCAAAATCTATCAATATATTGGCAATGAAAGCCATTCATGAGTATATTTTGCAGGAAAAAATAGATTAATTTAAAAGCTTTCGTTTAATTAGTAAGTTTCATGTTATATTTATTTGTTTAATCGAAGTGTCTTCATATTATAAAAAATTGTGAGTGACTTTTGCGATGATCATACCCTCTGATTTGAACTTTAAGATAATAAATGTGTGATATTCAATATATATAATTACGCAATAAAAAGTTGAAAAGAAATATTGAAATAAATTAAAAATATTTCAGAAAGCAATATTCATGGTTATTATTGAAAATAAACATGTGAAATTTGCGTATAATTATGTTCTGATAATAACAAAATACGTGACAACACTGTACTTAGCTGTATTTTTGTATTTGAGAGTTGGTAGTATTGTGTACGTTTGAAAACTATCGTGATTTTGAGCAATGCAATGTCTGATACTGTAAAAGCGAAAACTTACCGTTGGAAAGGTAAAATAGTGACAGAGAAAGTTTATTTGTGGAGGCTTGCTCAACAGCAAAATCGTTTAAAAAGTAGAACACCAAAGGTAACCGCAAATATTACGGAAGACAAAGATTCAAACGTCGCGCGCAATCATCGTCTGCATTATAGATGATATAGTAGCTATATTCAGTGGTCTACACTGTTGTCGCGTTTTCATGCTAGTCAGATGACAACACGAAGTAACAGTTTATAATTTTTTTCTCTGTAACTGTTCAGTGAATCGTAATAAATTTTGAACATAATGAATTTTATAATTTTTACTAAATATAAAAAAAGCTGGAGTTTCCAGTTGCGTTTTTTCAAGGTTTAAATAGGGTTTGAAGTGGTTTTAATGAATTCTCCATAAGAACACGTGTTAAAATCTGCAAACTCTAGGTTGCTATAAATATTAAACGGTGTAGTGAATCGAATCGAAACTTTGATAATTGCATTAATTTAGTAAGAATTATATCCTGTCAAAGTTTCAAAGATTTTATTGCGTTTTTATATACCTCCAGAACATCCTTAAGCATTAACGAGCGTGTACCCCTAATTACAAATTTTCTTTCTCGTCTAGGAAATCAATGGAGATCATTCGGATAACAGAGGTTCTACTTTATCGTGGATTAAACGAGTATACACGATCGTAATTGCGTCGTGTTTCGTATCATTTCCAACAGGAGACTGGCACAGATATGTTTCTAAGAGTTTCCTAAAAATATTATTAGGAATAAAAAAGTTTTACGCGTTTGCACTGTTTGGTTTTAACGCTAGCGGCAAGAAAGGGACAATGTCTGGCCACGATACAAGTAACATAACAGACACGCATGACATTTAAATGGCCACATACCTCAGATTGCTTTCCGAGAGTTGACTCTCACACGTCAATCGAAAGTAACAAATTTCTTAAGTACTCTCGAATGGACACGCAAATTCGGTGTACACTCGAGAACAACTATCGACAGAAACTTTCGGATGGGCACGCACCTTTATAATTTGCCTCTCAGCTCCCAGAGCGTCCGGTAGTAAGTTTCGACGAATATTTGGAGATTTTACGAGGGCCATGATAATGACATTAGTCCAGGCAGATTGGCGATTCATAGCGCGGCGAGCGAGCGCGTAACAGCTCCCCGGTGCAGGCGCAAGCTCGTCAGAGCTTACGTACGTTGAACTCTGACCCGGAAACGCCGACAGGCCGGGAGAGCTTTGTGCTTGGCCTTCGACAACAGGTCGACGCGTTGCACGCTAGCTACTGGCTACGCTATCGAGCCGAAGAATGGAAAGCACGCGTTTCTGGAACGCCGAGGACACACCGAGAGAGAGACGAGAGAGAGAGAGAGAGAGAGAGAGACAGAGTGGTATAAGAGAGGGGTGGGGGGAGAGTCCACCGCGAGCGAATGCTACACGGTTATAATGACTCCCACCTTTTCTTCTCTCTTCGGAGAACGAGGAAGAAGAGGGTGGGTCCTCGAGAACCCGCGGTTTCCATCCGGACGAACGTGTTTTCATCCGCGAGTACCTGCATCGCGAGAATTTCCTTCTCTTTGGAGACTGTTACGTGGTATTTACTTGCTCCCCGCGCTGGAAATAATCGCACTGCTCTACGACCCGGCACGGTAAAGAGAATGTTATTTGGAAATTGTTGGAGCGAGCCTGACCCGAATACGGAATTACGAGAAACGCCTGCGTCAGCCGGTTGTCGGATATTTTTGGAAATTATCGGGTAATTTCGACACTTGATGGAACTCTGGTGCTCGATGAGCCGGAATGATTATTCGCTTGATTGTAGTGTCGATGTTCTTGTACCAGTGCTCTGATTGCTGTACGCTGCAGAATCTGTTTGGCAGTGGGCACGATTGTGTAAGCCTTGTCTGTACAATCTGCCTACGTTTATTTAGATATTAATGCGAAAATAATAGTACCAGAATGTTACGATGGAGCGATAAGTCAAATTTATGAAGTAGCTTCTGGTCTTGAAAATGATATATTAACATTTGTTGAATAACTAACAGAGTTTGCTTCCAATACGCTAAAGAATATTTATTAAGAGACTACAAAGTAGAAAACGAAATATAAATGTTACTTGCTCGGTGCTGTCAACTCAGCAACCGTTCGATCGCAATGCTCGTACAGAACTGAGCTACGCACTTCAGTTTGGCAAAGGTCTGCGAAGGAGAAATTATACCTGCATGCCTTTTTTAGGGAAAAACCAGCCGTTACTTGGAAAAGTGACGGTAGAGCGAAAAGA
Organism: Lasioglossum morio; assembly: GCA_916610235.2. Taxonomy (NCBI): domain Eukaryota; kingdom Metazoa; phylum Arthropoda; class Insecta; order Hymenoptera; family Halictidae; genus Lasioglossum; species Lasioglossum morio. Next base: position 6,191,075 of record OU744323.1, read on the forward strand.
TGGGCTTTTACGACACTGACCCTCATAATTGCCGGAACGTCATCGGGCGCACGTAATGGTACAGGGTTATCCCGTGATTTACAATAGAGAAATAACCAGCAAAGTCAAGAGCGTTTTAAATCACACACGCACTTCAAAATATAAATTCGTGATTCATACAAGAATTCAACAACATTGAATTAAGAAAGAACGATGTTGAAATTTTATTTTATAAAATCGAGATTCGATTTTATTCGGGAAAAATTGATTTATGTTGGAGTCGTATAAAGATATAAATCTCCATGTAAACGGTTATGTAGAAAATGGAGTGCGAGTAACTGAAGGTTAAGGTGAGCTGAACGAATTTATTATAATTTAAGCTTAGATCATTTGTGCGAGAGTGAGATAGTTGTATATTTACAACCAGTCGAAATGTGCTTCGTACATGAGAAACGAAATGAATCTATTAGTTTGTTTAGAAAACCGTTATTTGCTGACCCGAGTGATCCTCAACGAGTTCCCTTTAAACTGTAAAGACATGTTTCGCTTGTGCCTTTCTCACTTCCGAATAAACTTTGTTGATTTTTTTTTACAAAGTGCGCTTTACAGTAATTGATAATCTAATAGTACTTATGTAGAATCGGTGCAACATGTGGCTTTAAACTAGTCGTTTTTGAAAATCCGACGCAGGATCATTCCGCTGAATTATTCCGCGATGAATACACGGTAACATCGCACGCGCCGGTGCTGGCGTTCGACCCCAGAAATTGTTGACCGAGAAATTCGATTTAATAGTTAATAACGGCAGACACGGTTAAGTTGCAGTTTGTCACGGGAACAGTCGCTGTCGATTGCATCGTTTCGGCTCGTTAATCTCCTTCGCGTTGGCTCGACGCGAATCGTCGAAATTTTCGTTTGTTTGAAATTCAGCCCCGCGGCCTCCTCCACATGTTCATAAACTGCGGGGCTTAATTAATATTCGGACCGGACCAGGCCTGAATCGAATCACCGTTTTACATGGTGCATCGATTAAACTCGATTATCGGACACCGTCCACGGTATTTCCACTGTCGACTGCGTTGAATTATTAAAATTCCTGGCAGAATTTCAAGATCCCCGTTCGATCGAGCATCTTCGGCTCGTTATTTGCATCGGCTGCTAATCGGGAGTTCATTCTACGATAGAAATTCTACGGTAGATCGATAGATTCAATTTATTCCGATATAGTTATATATGTGTGCCATTGATATGCCAGCTGTAGCGAATTTCATATTGGCACAGCAATTCTACCGGAAGCTGACTTTTTTAACACAGATATCCGGTCGTCATTTATATCTGGTATCTGTAAAGTAATTTATATCAGTGATTTATGCGCATCGCGGTCAGATCGTGGATATCGATTCTTCATTAATTCAGTTTCAATTGAGTCTCGACCTGATTTAGAATTAGATTTAAAAGTCGCGTCATTAAAGCACGATAAATTAACTTTGTTAACACCGCCGTTCTACTGCGTTCGTAAAGATTAATTGGTCTGTATTGCTTTTATCGTTTAATGGTGATTATGCGATGAAGAAGGTTATTATGATTTATAAGCAGCGCACTCGACTCAACTTGGAACGGTGAAGTTATGGCGAATTTAAAAAACCTAACAATCACAGACACGAAGGCATGAACATTTTTTATATTTCTATATTTTCTAGTGAAAAAAAATATCTTTCTCACTCTTTACAGCCCTGGCAATATCTTTGTGCTCCGCAATAAATTTCGATCCCCACAGGCAGAGTAGATTCTTGTAATGACGACATACTTTTCGCTTCGATCGATTCGGTGGAGTGTCGTTCTCAATAAGAACAGAAAATTGCAGTTTCAGTTTGCACCCTCCGCGTTCAATTACTGTTTTCTTTAGTTTTCTTGGCGAGTCGCGCCGTTGCCTCTCAACGAACGCGTTAATTACGTTAACACGCCACGGGGACCGTTGTCCCAGCGCCACGCGACTACTATAGTCGCTACAGTCCGCGGAACCATAGTCTGGGTTAGGTGTCTATGGTCGTCTCGTTTCTCCGCCATGGTTTTTCCGTTTCCTCGCGTCTAGCCGACCCTTTGTTCGGCTTCCGCGCACTCGTCTGGGAACGGTCTCTGAAACGGCGGAATGTTAACCAACGCCACTCGTTGTCTTCCATCCCCCTGAATACCCCCGAACCCTCCGCCACCCTAAAACCCGAGATACCCGCGACACTGCCTCATGAAAACTACGTTTTCATATATTCAATTGTACCTAAATTAATGACTTTTCCACATATACAGGTTAACCACTTTTTTTTTAGGGGAACAACGAACTATGAGGCCGTTTGGAAAGACATTTCGTTTTCTCAAGGGAAACTGAAAGACAATTCTTTGCAATTTAAAATAAGTTTTATAACATTTCTTTGACGAGTTTGATTGAAATAAAATTTGAAAAAATGGTAATCCGATTGTACACCCTCTCTGCATTTTTATCCATGCGGTAATAATTTTGCATATTTAATGCGATGACTAAAGAATGCTTGGAGGGTTAGAAAGATCTACAAGAGGCAGGAATACCTCGATTTTGCTATTCCAAGTAACGGTAAATAATAAATTATTACTAATAACAATGTCATTTCTACACGAAAAAACGAAATTAATTTGTAAACGACCCAATGTATGACGTATACGAAAGTATTTACGGTTCTAATATTAAAATATGAATGTACAATTATCCCGTTCTAAGAGACACATAAGTAATGATGTTCTCGAAAAATGGTGTCGTCGATTCAATCTTGTTCATCACGCTGTGTACATTCGGTCAAAAAGCCCGGCCAACGTTGAAGGACAACCATGAAGAAGACTCCATCACGTTCGTAATCTTACAGGCTCGTATTCCACGAATTTCAAAGAAGACGAGGGGAGGTCGCGATGGAAGGGTTTAAGGAAACAAGGAACGGGCGGCAGCTCGAAGGAGGCGAGTGTTTTTCAACAGCATCTACGACAAACTCTTTTGTCGTGATTGCGGTTGTTTGCGGTTGTCTCCTGCAACCCCCGCGACACCGGCAGCGAGCTACTCCACGAGCGGTGTGCTCGACGGTAATGCATACCTTTCCGAGGGCGAGGTCTGGAAGCCATGAAAGGACCCACCCCCCTGGATCTCAGACAGTCTCGAAAGTCTCCTCCTCAGGAGGATCACAGAGTGCAGTTTCCCGGGGAAACACACGGGACTCGGATGCGTTGATCCCTCCTCCGACTCGGTTACTTGAGAAACCGCGAAATATTTCATCTATTCCTCCTCGGGGAGAAAGCTCCCTTCGAGGACAAGAAATTTCCGCCACCCCCACCCTCCCAGGAGCCTCGGGACACGATAAAGTGTCTCTCAGAAACGCCGATCAAGTTTTCTCCCCGCGAAACCAAACGACAGTCCTCTCGCCCTCGCGCAGAGTGGGCCAAGCGGCAATTCTAGCGACGAGCAATGCAAAAATTAAATGTTCTTAGAATCGGATAATTTCTTTTCTCTTTATTAATAAAATATGCATGTGTATGAATATTTGGTCCTCGTGGCTTCAAATCCATTGTACCAATCTGTGTGTGTATGACGAATGAAAGTTCTGGAAGGATGGATAGAGTGAGAGAGAGTATGAAAAGAGTGCGTGAGAGAGACAGAGAGAGAGAGAGAGAGATGGAATGTGAGCAAGCGTGAGAGTGGTAGAGAGAGAACTGTAATGTAATGTGTAGAGAGAACCCATAGCGAGCGCACGTGAGTGAGAACGTATAGAGAGTGTGAACATAACCTATTTCAACCACGTGTAGAGTTTACAGTTTATAATAAATATATTATTGTTCTTTGTTAAACAAAAACCTAATTCTCCAATCACGATCCTAACACAATCTCCCCTTCTTTCCACTCGCCCAATCGCCCAATTTCAGACTATTTCAGAATAATTTTTAGTGGGACCTACTGTTTCTTACAGTGGGTTCCGAACCACCTTTAATTAATAAAATATGTTAATTATTGAAAAATAAAAGATACAAGTAGTTTACCTCCATTCATTTCATCAATTTAAATTATTCGTCGTTGGAATTGCCGTTTGGTCCACTGTGCCACGCAAATAAAAATTAACAAAAACAGTTGAACTAGCTAGAGAAGAGTCCGGCAGACGAACCTGATTGGCTGACCAATCATAATGCCCGAAGATCATGTAGAAAAGATTCTTGAAATCTTCCCAGTCCGTGTAATCAAATTAGCCGGCACTTCAACTCGCATTGCTTGCTGAACGGGGTCAACTCAATTTAAAGTGGATTTTAATTCCTCCGACTGGCAGACCCGATAGCTCACGAACTAATTATCCGATCCGAGTCGAATCTGTCAAGTAGACGGAAACGTCCCTTTAGCATAGCATTTTCTAAATTCAAATATCCCAGTCAATGGAACGGTCTCTTCCGTCTTTTAACCCCTAGTAGTATAAGGGTGATTAAGTCGTCACTAAAAATTGCTGTACAATTATTTACAATATTGTTTGGATTATTAAACATGTTGGTATCTAATCAATTGCATATCCATAAAATGAAAACAAAAAATCGTATACAATGGAATTATTGTAGGTCGGAAGAAATGTTTAATTTTAAAGTTTCGTCAACTTAATTTTCAACGACGATCTACCATGCCGTCCGTGTCAATAATTTTGCGAAATTATTAATTATTAATATATAAATCGAGTTTCTTGCTATTTTCATTATTTTCATAATTTGACATTAAGATTCGGTAACGATTCGATGTTAGAACCACCCTCGGGTCTGTACTCCCCCAGCGAAGGGGATACTCGTTTTTCCTAGATCATGCAGTTCCCTATTTTGCTTGCTATATTTTCGATTGCAATTGATATTTACATAAATCACTGTACATTCTCGAAGCATGGACAAATAAACCGGCAAAGTTTGAGAACGATCCATTCAAAAGTTCATTTTTTCGATCATCAAAGTTTGCGGGATATATTGGCCGGTAAATTGTACCGACTTCTGAAACCGTCTGCTCTGACGGGGCCAATTTAATTTAAAACATGCTCTAATTGATTGCATTCGAACGGATTCCATCTTTTAATCATCACAGTCTACGTACACGTGTCTACAAACTACCCCTCGATGGAATCAAACATCGGATTACATTACATTCTGTAAGTGGTAACGTCGAGGAACGTCATTCCGGGATTTCCATACGGGAGCCGGAATCTATAATACAAATGTTTCCACGACACAGATCCGCTCGCGGAAATTGAATTATGCCGATAGCGAAGAGAGTATTCGACATGGGAATTCGGTTTTTCCAACTCAAAGGGAAACAGGGACGAGAAATCTGTGGAAGGGGTACGTTCGCGAGATGAGAAACAGAAATGCAAAAATTTCTGGTTACCCTCAATTTACAGAGTAGCCCTCAATTTTTTGAAATTATAAAAATTCTCCGTTGTCCGAGAGGTTACGAAAAAAAAATTAAATGAATCACGCTGCAAGGTTCCATCGTGTGTGTTCTCAAGAGAATTGAATTATGGAAGTCTGGATAATGAGCACAGTGGATTGGTACAACAGACATGCACCGAGGATTTCTGAAACGCGATGAGGGTTGTAAAACTGTGAGAATTGGGTCGGTCGACGGCACGATAAAAGTTAGAGGACGCAGACAGCCCCTGGGCAGGTCCTCTAATTACTAGAAATTAAGTTAACGAGCAAAGGATGAGAGCCACCGTCCGCGGGACGTCTTCCGAGCCGCCTTTGTCGTTTCTGTGCCACTCGTCGACCGCTTTGTAGTCCGCGCGACTATGATTTCAATGGCATTAGCAAACACGGGTTAACCTTTCACCTAATCTCCGAGTCCGTCGGAGGAGTAGGTCGTTAAGTGGACTCCGTTCTGGAAAATCGATGGAGAAACACACTCCGATTGTACGTCATGTCTCGTGACCAATGCTGGCGAGAAGAAACTGCCGGTCTCGCGTGGAGAAATGAACGAGCGACTTTGTAGAAAATGTGTTGAACAGGGTAGTTCATAAAAGATAATGTTATAGATGTTTCCTGACGACCTCTGAACTTTCTTTAACAACTTCATATATTGCAAGTAGTTTGTGTTTAAAGACTGAACGCGATTATTCTGCCAAGTCGGTGAATTTAATTATCGAAGCTGAACTTTACATTTCACGAAGTTTTCTCGTCTGGAATGATTTTGTTATTGCACGTCTATCAACATATTTCTCACATTCTCCTGATTAAAACGAGATCAAACACGATACGATTCGAAGATGATTTAGTAGAACCTCGATCATCCGAACGCTCACGTGTTTCGTTGTACAAATCAATAAATATTTAATCTAAACCCGCAGCTAACTTCAGTGGAGTGTTCTATGCATGCTGTACTTGAAAAAAATCGTGTTTTTCGAATTGCAGTGTGTATCCCCCTTAGAAGGGGATTAGGGAGGGAGTGGGGCACCAATTATAGACGTGTCGGCGTTCTAGTGCACCGAAACGAGTCGGAGTCTGATCGACACGATCCGGGGGGTGGCCCGTTTAATATTAATCGACGAAACACGCGTCAACGTAGGGGTTGCAGCCCCGTCAGGTTTCGAGGGTGACCCGTCGGCCTAAGTGGTCTCGTTCAGGACCATTGGCTGCATCGGTTTCCCGTACCTACGACACCGCACTCGTGCTGACACTTCACCGGATGGTGAACGAGTAGGAGGAAAAGGGGGGGGGGAGGAAGCAGGGGGATGAAGCACCCCATTCCACACCCTCCTTTCGATAAGCTCTCGAGATGGAAATCGATCGAGCCGACTCTCCCAGCCGGTCGAGGCCCGTCTTCTAACGTCGATTAAACCGGCCGACGATTTATTCGATTCGGGTCCCGCTAATTAATGCAACCCGTTAACCCGTTTACCGACCCTGTGGAATATTCGAGGGTTCCGCACCACTCTCTCGCCCCCCACCCCCACCCCCCTCTTTCTCTCTGTGCGTGTGAGCGACAATGTGTCGAGTATATGGGGTAAAGGTACCAGTTATACCGGATATTTCGTGACGATTTGGGAATTTTAATTTGAATTAATTCTGTAATTTATTTTGCATCATTTCTGATAAACGATTGATTATCAACCTTTTTTCTATACCGTCAAAGTTTTCTGAACGATTTTGTCGGAAAGCAAAATAAAATATTAACGAACGTTTGGTCCTATTTACCGGACACAAGAAATTTGTGATAAACAAATTAATTGATTAATTTTTTATGCCGCAGTACAGTAAACTCGTTATTTTATTATCCTCTGGTGTATCACAGTTTCTCAGCTTTTTTTCTAATCGGGAACGAGAGTTCCGTTACCTCGGGGAATAAGGTTTTCTAACTAATGGTTTCTATATCGTAAACATAGATGATTGAAACATCAATATTATTTTGAAAAATAAAGTAATTCTTCATGTTATTTTTGGTAATTTCTAAAAACTTTGTTTTGTATCGAATAAACGGGTGGGGCACGGTAACTGGTACCTTTACCGTACAGTGAGCTCTACGTAGGTAGAGAAGAAGCTTACATGCCCACACATGAATGAGGGAAAATAAAAGGTTTGCGAAACACAAACCCAACAAGCAACAAACACGATTCGACCAACGAAAACGAAGCAGCCGAGTTCGTTCCACACGGTAAACCGCAACAAGTACGACTTGCTGTTTAGCAGAACCTGAGAACATAGTCATTTTCTATTCCCGCGGCATCGACCGGGCCTCAGCTTTCTACAGGGTGTCTTTCCTAACTGGAAACAAACGTTATTTTCTTCTATACCGTCCAAACTGCACTGAATAGACGGCATGAGGTGTAATAACACTTTCCTGAACTCCTAAAACTGTACTAGACTATTTAGCCTTCAATTACTCGCACTCCACTTTCTACATAATTGTTATATGGAACTTAAAATCACTCCAACATAAATAAATATATCTATCCAATGAGACAACTACTTTAACGCAAAATAAATACTTACTAGTGTGTTCGTCACCTTTGTTTACGCTTGAAATACTAATTTTAAAATTATTTTTATTTTTTTATACTTTATGTATATTTATAAATAATGTGTATATGTATAATACACATTAGTACTGGTAATATATATATATATATTTGTCGCTGATTTCACTTATGTTTATATTCTATTTGTGTTGTTATCGTTTCTCGTATTATTTCCTTCGATCTACAAAAAATATGTTTCAAAATATCAATCTATAACAATTTAAGAAAAAAATTGTTTTATAAAAACCGGGGATCACCTCGATTTTTAAAACGCTCCTATATATTTCTGACTCCATAATATTATATCTGGTGTCGAGAAGAATTCAACGACGCAGCATACAATAACCTTTGCCTTTGAAATAACGCTAAAATAGTTTTCGCCAGAAAAAGCGGGTTTCCAGACCATAGCGGCGACGGTTTCGAAGAATCGACTATTGTGGAAGATTTTCGCACCCCGTCCAGTGAAAGCCTGACATCCCATAGACCGCGACAAGTATCCCGTCGAAATCGGGATCCGCAGCGATTCGCTCGCAATGACCCGTTTCGTCTCGGAGTCGGGCGGTCCGTTGCCAAATCGCCACGGTTGCGGAAATCGCGACAGATCCCGGGTGAATGAAGCTGGAAAACGCGGAGGGAAGTGAACGTGGGTCAGTGGGCGGGGGATGCAGTGACTGCGACTGCAGTCTGCTCGGAGCGTCGAGGAAAATTAGGTTAGTGGGCCGGAACGGTGTGCGGTCTGCACGCCTCTGTTCGTGTGCGTAACGCGAATATACATGTCCTGCATGTACGTGTATATGTAGGATGTGTGTGTATGCACGTGTATGTTCGAGGGCTCGCGGATGCACACCTTTTCGACGTCGCCGCATAAAACACCACTGCAGCATCAAACATCACACTTTGGACTGTGATTGGGTGAGAGGTCAGTGACTCTCTGTACGGCTGCGTCGTCTGCTGCACCTGGCTGCACCCTGGGGCCCTGCATGCAGCTCTCGAGGTCCTCTTCCGTCAGCGAAAGTGGTTAGGCTTGTTCTTCGACGATCAAACTGGCCCGATAACGATCCTCTTTGATCCCCAAGGATATATCTTACGTGTAACGCGACGCTAACAGGTTGTGTGCTCCGGGCTCTGTCAGGCTGTCCGCTGCTCCCGACCCTGATCTACCCCACAGATCAGAGAATACGCTCTTTGATCCTCGAGGTTCGGCGAGACTCTACCACCAAACACGACGCAGCCTTAGGTTTCGGGCCTATCAAGACGTTCGCTGACAATGTCACCGACTCGCATCTCGCCGCCACTTCGAAATCAGAGACTCTACCCACTGTTAACTAGACTCCGGATCTTTACGCATTTATCGTTTGTAAAAGCTTCGAAAAGAAAATGCTGGGGTATCAAATCCGACAGAATTTGGTACGATTTTTATCTAATTCGGACCTACAAACGCTAGTACCAATTTCTGAAAATTCTTCTGCAAAATTTGAAAATTGCATAAACATCCGTAGTCTACTGACAACAAAACCGTTCAACTCGAACAGCACTGGACACACGTTTTCAACAGGTTCTCAGACGTTCCCGGCGCGAGCCTCTGACGGACGATGGCGTAATCTTGATCCAACACGAGGTTTCTGGTGCCAATTATTTAATTGCCTCCAGGTTGCCACAGGTCCCTTTTCAGTGGACCATCGCGGGACTCGGAACCACTGCACTTTGTCCGAAGTTCGCGAACCCGACCGAGAATCTGCACTCTTCGGCAACACTACCGGTTCGGCGAGAACTATGATTATTCGCGGTGCGACCGGGGGGTCCGTTTCTCCTGAGAATATTTGCGACGAGGTATACTATCGTAAAGCTGTCTCCGCTTAACTGTTGCGACTTTCGAGAATCGATGCTGCTGGAGGATCAGCCGACGCGGTATTTCCGTGACGCGCGGGAAATCGAATTTCCTTCCGAGTCGCCGGTTCTGCGGGGGAGTAAAAGATTAATCGGCGAGGTTCGATCGAAAGCACGCGCCCACGAGTCCTCGATCCCCCCCCCCCCTCCTTCCCCTCACCCGATATTCCGTTTACCCGCCGTGTAAACAATGGCTTATCGACAGGTCGCAGCGGCGGCCATCGCTCGATAAGCGCCGCGAATCTATCGGAAACGGCTCGCTGAGAGAGAGAGAGAGTAGGCCGGGCCTTCCGATAACCAATTATCGCCGGGTCCGCTTAATTGTCGGATTAAACGGCGACGATCGCGGCCGATCCCCCGAGGATGCTGCCTGAGCCTTAGCAAGAGGATTGCATCAGATGCTTCCGAACGAATGCGCTGGAGGAGGTTGCACAGCTGATGAAACGTTCGAGAACACACTTTGGATACTGCGGATACGTCGCCGAGGCAAAAGACGACACTAATTTCTTTCGTAATAGCTGTTTCTGTACGGGTCGGACTGTTTTCTGCATTTCCCTTCACATCCTGATGACGCGCAGCTGTTTTTCAAGTTCACCTTGATCGTTTTTAATGGAATGGTACAAATTTTAAAAGTCAAATGCACCATTTTGCAAATCAATTTCAACCTTTCACAAATAAAGCATTTTTAAGTAAGTTTAGTAAAAGAAATCAAATCATATGTAAATTAATTGTTAGGTAATTGAAAATGTTATTTATTGTGGAGATGTATGTAAAATATACTTATTTAAAAGTAATTACAAATTCGATTAACATTGTTATGTATGGAAACTGTGTGTAGATATTTATATTCATTGCAGGCATTTTCTGATTAATAAATTTGAAAAATGAAAGTAGATATGTATATTGATTGCAGGCATTTTCTGATGAATAAAGTAAAATGAAAATACATATGTATTTATGTAATCTAAGCAAATAAATAATTAATGTTTAATATTCTTAATATCTTCTTACTCAATTAAATATTGACTTGCAAAAGGATGAATTTGGAGTGGAAAGCCTATATACATAAACAGCGAGGGTAACGAAGAGCATTGTAAAAGTTACGAAGTAGTTTGGCTGTGCCGATGGATCGGCGCTATTAAGAATTTAAGTAGAGAAAGACGCTGATGACTCGAGAAAAACGATTCAGGAAAGAAAATCGCTGATATTTTGAGAATGACAGCTCAAGAGGAAGAGTCTGATGGCTCTTTAAAGGATCTGAGAATGAGGGGAACGCTGATGCCTCGGAAAAGCTGTTCAGAAAAAGGAGGGCATTAATGGCTCCGGAAAATCGTCTGAAGGTGAATAAGGCACAGATGTTTCGCGAAAAAGATCAAACAAGAGGCATTCTCCTACGATCTGCATAAACCTGCTGAAATCTAGACTCGAAAAGATATCTCGCGGAAGACGTACCTGAGAAATAGGAACATTCTGATTGTTCTTAGAATAACTGCTGAGTAAGGCTCTTCCTAAAATGAATGGAAGAAGATGAAGAAAGTCAACTGAATGCAGCTGGAGAAAGAAAAATTTCAACTATTCGAAAGCTGCCACGATGGCATATTGTTCTTTCGAAAATTCTAATTTTTCTAGAGAAAATAAAGATTCTGATTTTTCTAGAAAAATAGATGAGAAAGCAGATTCTTCGAGAAATTCTGACTTTTCTGAAGAATGCCAACGTACACGAAGATTTTGGTCTTTCGCGCAGCGTACAAGCAACAAGATTAAGATCGTTGTGAAAGAAAACTGAAGAAAATCGACCGAAGAACGTGAGAGAAAAGAAGAATTTGCCGCGCGAGCAGATTCCGCGGAAAATTCTGATCTTTCCTTGAAAACTCCAGCTAGAAGATTTCGGTCTTTCAAACAACGACGGCAGAGAGGAAAAGTTTCCCGTTCCGCGACAGGAACGACTTTGAAAGGCAAAGAGGTCCCGCCGAAGCCGCCGAGGGAGCGGAAGACGCTAATGCTCGTGGAGAAGCGACCGAGAAAAAGAAGACATCAATGTTCCGAGGAAATTTATCGAATCAGCTTGCTTCCTCTTTAACCTTCGACGGGGTTCGTGAACCCGTGACACGGCCGGCGTCGGTTTAGCGTTTTACAGAGCTTCAACGCCGCCGCCTGGGAATTCATTTTGCAAATTGAAACCTTGCCGCACGCGGCTGCGTCGACTGACCGCGATTCGCGTGATGAATAAATCGTGGGCTGTTGCGGGGCTTCGATTATCGGCGAAACTGCTGTTCGAGTGTTTTGAAGTGCGGTGTGACGCGTGGCGATTCGAATCGATTTAATAAGTCAACGTCCAATGGAAATTCGTTTAGTAGCAGTGCCTGATACCGGTATATCTACAACATTTAAAATCGTGAAAATTGTAGAGGAACAAACAATAATCTCGTTTCTTCAAATTCCCGTCGCGTGCGCACAGTTTATTATCATTGTAAAAGTCGTTCTGCCCTAAATACTGTTTAATTAATTGTGCGAGTCTCTGTACTTCCAAAGAAGTGTTTTAAACCTCTGCTGGATTCACTCGATCCCTCGTTCAAGTACTAACGAACGATAAAGTACGGATTATTATAAATGCGTGAGTGCAACACATGTTGCTTGATCACTTAATGAAATGGCAATCGGACGTAGTCGTACGAAGATCAGTGAAATAAGCAGCAGGAAGGACTTCTCGGCTGAAGAATCGAGTTAGAGTTTGCTCCGTAGAACACAGATGGCTTTGATTTGCCAGTGGAGAGCGAACGTCCGCGGACAGGAAACAGAATGGAATTCCCGAAATTGGAAAGGAAGACGCGTTCACGGGAGTGTGAAACGATGGAGGAAAGGGGCGGCCGATAAGGGGTATCATTTAGCGTTCCGGCAGCGGAGGGGCAAATGATTTTGGAGCGTTTCCAAGTGACGTCGATAAGACGTCGCTCGAATATATCGGGCCGGAAGTTTAAATGGGCTTCGGGAGACGCACGGAGCGTCACCGATCTTCGATCCGTTCCCGATACCGGGTCGAATTCAATCGCGACGTGTCCTTTATGCGACCGATTCGCAGAAACGTTGAGGAAGGATGCAAGAAGAAGAAGAAGAAGAGTATCTCTTCACGGTCGAACGGGCTCGTTCGCGAAACTTTTTCGCGAGATCGCAGCTGGCCCCGGAATTTTTCGTTGCTCGTCAGGTTCCTAGGTGAAGAAAATGCCGCCTGGCAGAAACTGTCGATTCGATTATCGATGGGACATTACGAGCGCAAAGTGGATTCGAGGAACAGAGACACTCGCGAAACGACGCGATGCCACGCGCATCAATTCCGTTTAGTATGTTGGCTGGCCTGGGGAAGGTCAATACACTATATACCCTCGGCTACATGTAAAATATCAAAGCGGAACACTCGCCCGCTCAATGGAGCTGACACAAAGAATGCTTTTTAGTCGTTGGACCAGATCGGGACAGATTGCGTCAGTTCTTTCTTTGGGAAAACTTTCTTTTTCTGCTTTCTAGCCGAGAGAGAATCAATTTTTATTTCAGCCTGCCGTTAATATATGCGTCCCATGCACCTACATTCCGAATGCCCTACTTCGATTAGAGCCCTATTTTGACCTTTCACGATGGAAATCAAAATGGTACCACGAATGAAGAACACAGTTGCTTGCGAAACATTCTGGACTACGTATAGATCAAGTAATGAGTAAACTACGGATCTTTATGCAAAATGAAAATTATCTACATCGATTGCAAGAAATTGAAACTGAATTGAATGTTGTTTCTTCCGTTACTGATTTTAATAGAGGGGACATCGTAGATCGACATTTTGAATTTTTAAAATTTTCTATAACTGCGTCGAGATACGCAGTCTAGTAATTCACTCTTAAACAATCGGATAAATAAGAATCATTTTCAATTTACTGGGAATACTTCCCGATCAAAAAACAGGGGATGAAGAGATTCCTGTTTCTTACGATTGATTGTTACTTGGTACAATTTGTCCAGCAGGAACAGATATAGCAAAATGTTTATCTGGTGCTATAGAAACTTCGGAGCAGTTCAGCTGTCCGAACCATCCCCAAAGTTTACAAGACTTTTACCAGGCATTCATAGCGATTCGGCAAGTGATTGACCTCACGATTAAGAACCAAATATCGGTAAGTTTAAAATGCGAGTTTAGGAAAGTTTAAAGTGCAGCAGCCTGTTAGAGAACAGCTAATAATAGTTGACATTAAAAAAGGCTCTATCATAGAAGAGGATAACACAGTTTCAGGACAGGTTACTTAACTCTTTTAGAACTTCGAAAGTCGATTAGCGGAACCAGTTAATATCATTATGATTCGTTTCAAATGAGAAAAGTTACTTATTTGTTAATGATATCGACATCCTTCTATCGCTTTTGGTATGCATGCACTTATCGGTGCACTGTGATGTACATCCTCGTCTATAAGTATTAAAACATCTAGGGTGTTGTTAGGGAAAGCTGATGTTCGATCGATATTACCGGTTCGAACTGTTTCCGTTGTTCGAGAAATAAGGGCATAAATTTTTATACATTTTATAATGTGGAAAAGCCAGGTACATTGAAATTTTGTATTATCCTCTAACAAACTTATAGATTCATCTTGTCTAAAAATCTGAACGATCGAGGAAATAGTTAATTTATTTAACTGCGGAAGATATTTGCGGCCGATAGAATTTTGTAAAGCTTCCTGGATATGTATTATTTAACTTTTCCACGGCGATTGAGTAGATCCAAATAACATAAAGAAATTCTAAAGCGAAGGGAAGTCGTATCAAAGGAAAACGGATAACAATTATGCTGCGTCTCTATTCAACGTTCTGCTCCATTAAATCGAGTTATTGAGAAATGGAAAAGTAGTCGGATACTTTCTTCCAGCAATATACACAGATAATAAGAAAGCCTGCAGAAAGCTATTTATATTTAATCCACCTACAACCAGCTAATAATTTTCGGAAAGATCCGAGTAAGAGGAGGATGCTAATGGCTCCGGAGAGGCTGTTGAGAAAAAGGAGGGCACTAATGGCTTCGGAAAATCGTCTGGAGGTGAAGAAGATGCCGGTGCTTTATGAAAACGATCGAACAAGAAGTGTGATCACATCCTGTGAGCTGCATTAATGCTGCTGATACCTAGGCTTAGGAAGACCACTTATCGCCCATAATTGTTCCTCCATTCTTTTTATAGCTAATAATATTCTGAAGGTGGTTAAGGCTCGCTTCATCACTTTCGATCATCCTAATGCTAATGGACAGGAGTAGGTACGTATCGGAGGAAGTAGTGCGTAGAAGAAGAATTGTTGCTGCAACCGGGCCGAATAATTACGCTGCCGAATCATGCAAATTGCGCCTCGTAAACGTCAAAATAGGACTTTGGAGGGCGATTGCGACCTAGATTGATCTCTTATCCATTCATTCTATAGCTAATAATATTCTCAAGATGGTTGAGGCTCGCTGCATCGCTCTCGATCATCCTGATGGTAGTGGACAGGAGTGGGTACGTGTCGGGCGAAGTAGTGAGTAAAAGAAGTAGAAAAAGAAGAAGAATTGTTAGTGTATCCGGGCGGGGTACCCAGTGACCCCAGCTCTGCTGGTACGTGGGTCGCCGGGTCACGCGGATACCCGGGTCGACGCATGGCGCTCGGTCAAGGGACTCTTCCGGAAAACATTGCCGCGAAAAGCGGTATCGAGCGGCGGCCGAAAATGTTCGCGATTGGATCGCACGCGGATCGGGACGAGCGAAGCCGGATGACCCAATTTCCCTCTGAAAAGCGTCTTGGTATCCAGGAGCGGCTAGGCTGCCGCGGTTCTCGCCCGCATCCTATCGCGTTCCCTCCCCCGAACTCCCACCAGCGACGAAAACCCCATAGAAAACATCCTGCGATCGCACTCGTGGATCATCGAAACGAACTACACGGCGAGGACACGTGAACGCGCGAAAGCGACGGGGAAAGAGGACATCAGCAGTTGGTTCCTACGGCGATGTACCACCGCTTGTTCTTGATCGAACCCTTGGATGGCGAACGATCATTGCGATTTGATAGCAAATTCATTTAAATCTTTACGTAACACTTCGTTTATCGGACACGTTTCCCATCCACTTCGAGATCAACGATAACCTCTACATCTGAAGATGGTCTTAACCTAGACCGAAACGTCGAATTATTAATTTTTATAACTGCTTAGGAAATTAGTAACATAGGATCGAACCTGTGCGCCGAAATTGTAATTTAAAATTGGCGATCGAGATAAAAGAAAAACATTTATTAACCTCTACGTGTTGGAATCGATAGAAAGAGCTAACCGTTTAAAAGCTAGAATTTGAACGGTACGTTTGTAACCGTGGGTCAGAATGGACCCAACTCCCGCTGTCCGAGGGATAAACACCTTGTAACCGGTAAAGGGGGTCGCAAATCGGCTACTCGTTCTCGAAGCACTCTCGATTCCCAGTCGTGTGACTCCCCCACGAGGACGGCGACTCGAGGAAGGTTCGATCTCCACGGGCCGCTCAATCGAACGGAAACCGCAAGCGGAACGCGATTAGGATTGCTTCCGGTCCCGGCGAATTCACCACCGACTGCACGAAGAACGAAGGGAAATGGGACTGTTTTTCGGGTACTCCTTGCGAACGGGCGAGCGAGGCTACGCGGCGCATTGAGGTCCGCTGGTGACTGACTCTCTCCGGGCGTCGCGATGCCGACGCCACCTTTGCGCGTTCGCCTCCCTCCTAAACCCCCCTTCGACCGACCCCCTCGACAGACCTATGCCACCCTCTACCCCTTCATTCTCCTCCTCCTCCTCCTCCTGCCTCTGTTCCAACCCCCGCAAACCTCTTTCCGTTCCCTTGCGGCTGCGAGCGTCGTGGTTTATACCTGCCGAGGCTGTGCACCCATCCACTGACATGCACCTGGTACGAGCCAGCCGAAGGTTGCTGACCGGGTGCCTACCCCTACCCAGAGACATTCGATATTCCTTCCAGAATCGGCTTGACGGGGGTGGGTGTCGGAATTAGTTCCGTGTTCCATCGCGGAGACAAGGCTCGTGAAATATGGGGGTTGCGGGATTTACCGGGTGTTTTGGTGGCTACGCTTGGCCCACCCCTCGGTCAGGCTAGGTTTCGAACTTTGGCAGGGTGCTGGCAGGTTAGAACCGGCGCTGGCCTTTTTCTGTATTGTTGGCTCGCGGTTACATTAACCCTAGGAATACTGCGGGCTTCCTCGAATCGACACGCAGTGGCGATTCCGGCTTAGTTCGTGGACAAAATTCGAAAAGACTTTTGTCTGAATTTTGGAGGATTTCTTTGGCGTACTTTACTTATGATCTAATAAGGCTTATTTAGAGATATGCGAGTCGAAAGTTTCTGTAACAATGGCTTACCTAATCAATCTTAACAATAGTTGTGTAATTTGTTATTGTTGTTTATGCAAAAGAAGAAATGTTTGCATTGATCGCAGGACACAGGAGCCAAATAAAAATTGTATACTTCTTTTAATTATCCTATGAAGCTAGAACTAATACATTGATGTCCTTAATTTGTTTTTAACGAGTCTACTGCTTTAAATTACAAGTACCCATTCTTGTCGTAAATGCATAAAATCCGCAGTCTAGTTATCAGCTATGTGGGTCTGTCTGTCATTGTTAATATTACTTAATTATGTTTTATGTTAATATTTATCTTGAATTTGTTACTCCATTTTATTTATTGCAGCTGTGACAACTAAAAATACAATACGCATCTAATGTTCTTCGAGTTATTTATTCTCGGTATAAAAATCTTAAAAAATTTTCTTTTCTTCAATGTGCAAAATCGAGAAGTACTATTTTCTATTTTAGCCAGGCTTGTCGAGTTTTGAGTATTAATGCGACAAGGGTTACAGATTGCACGTGACAGTATCGTGTTACAGTTCGAGATGAACAGGATGGGGAAAAGTTAGCGAACACGGGAATTTAAATGACCACATTTGATAGCCGATGGAATGTATGGCGGTCAGCAGTCAGGCGGTAAATCCTAGTTTGTTTGCCGTGCAAACAGACGGAATCTCTAGTGTGCGATCGTCGATCGTTCCAGCGTTTCCTACTCTGTCATATAGGGTACTCCATTTATCTTGGACTTGCTACCACGTTAACGGAGAATCTACAGACCACCCTCAAAGGATGTTACTCTCAACGTATAACTAAATGAAGTAAGTATTATATTATTACTAGACAACTAAATAATTAACCCCTCATCAGATATGTCGGTATCTAACCAATTACTACACATTTAAGTATTGTATGAGGTATTGTATCAATTTCATATTTATCAAATTTAAAAAACCATAGAGAATGGAAATATTGTAGTATTGTACTATTATTTAAATAATTGTTTACACTATCAGATATGTCGGTATCTAACCAATTACTACACATTTAAGTACTGTATGAGGTATTATATCAATTTGATATTTATCAAATTTAAAAAATCTTAGAGAATGGAAATATTGTAGTATTGTACTATTATTTAAATAATTGTTTACACTATCAGATATGTCGGTATTTCACCACTTACTACACATTTAAGTATTGTATGAGGTATTATATCAATTTCATATTTATCAAATTTAAATAATCATAGAGAATGGAAATATTGTAGGTCAGAAGAAACGTTTAATTTTCCAGTTAAAATAGCTCCGAGTGCAAAGGGTTATATTGTTCACTTTATACAATAACGCTTGCTTTAAATACACAAGTACTCGCGGTTTAATAACAGTAAAAACTTTCCGAACGACTGTAACGAGTACAGAGGGTAGATAATATTCTTTGTTCAAAAGGAAACTTGTTAGCTCGAGTTTCGCGCGAGTCAGCGTGACAAAAAAAAAAGGTACCGAGGGACGAGAGGATTTGTTAAATTTATTTTGCCCTTGTTTTATGAAATTTCAAGGGATGCCAGCTGTCGACGAAGGGGGCTCGTGTGCACGGTCTCGTCCCTCCCTGGT
This sequence comes from Lasioglossum morio, assembly GCA_916610235.2. NCBI lineage: Eukaryota > Metazoa > Arthropoda > Insecta > Hymenoptera > Halictidae > Lasioglossum > Lasioglossum morio. Next base: position 6,209,983 of record OU744323.1, read on the forward strand.
GTCTGGGAAGATTTCGCTGTCTACTGCACAAGCTTTGTCGCAGTTAATTGCAGCTTTCCTAATTGAGAGTTTAATGACGCCGCGAGGTTATCCCTCTACCCCGCGGGATTCTTTGATGTCGCCCCCGTTGTTCGCTCTTTTCTTCTCCCTCGGACGTTTTCGCGATTCCACCCCCCAAGGATATGGCGTTTTACACGGGGGCGCGTTCCACCGGGTTTCGCTTTCTCGGATCTTTCGAATCCGCTCTACCCGAAGAACACGATTCCATCAAGCTTGCTCGCTTGCTTCCATCAATCGTTCAACCAAAATTAAGAGAGGTACACTAGTTTTTTTAAAAAAATCGATACTTACTGAAACATCAGAACTACAAGATATAAGAAACAGCACGAACCGGGCGGTTTTTTTAGATCAAGATTTCACTGTATCACAGTTTATTTACATCTTTAGAATTTTTTAATTATTTAGTTTTAACACTCATTCGTCCCTCGTGTCAATTTGACACAGTTTTCCCGAGACAAGTTATAATGTTTTGTTATTTGTAGATTTTGCCTGAAACTTGGTAACTTTTATTATTTTAATGTGAAACACACAACCGGGAAACCTAACAGATGTAACTGTTCACTCATCAATTTGAATGAAAAAAAATTGAAAAGTAACTATTTACCTTGTTATGTCATCGATCTTTTACTACTGTGTCAATTTGACACCGAGGGACAGATTCAATTCGTGAAATGAGGGACGGACGAGGGTTAAATTACATGCTTTAACATATCTGGGAAAATGTATACAGAATTTTAGAAAGGGTCTAGTATGATACTGTGTAATCTGAGTGAACGCTGTACCGCTTAAGGTACGCTCAAGTGTCCATTCACTGGATAGGTAAAAGAATAGCAAAATCGTGACAGATTCGCATCCGTGTCAATCCCGTTTCTAATTGCATCCGTCGGAGCAGGGACGAGCTTGCGAACGCAACGCCGTTAATTGTTTTAGCCTGTAATACCGGGGGAAATTTTAATTGCTGTTGGCGGTGCGGTTTCCCGTGGCCGTGGTCCAGGTGAGCGATCGTTAAAAAAAGCTGCCGCGAACTGTATAATTGTCGGCGCCGTGTTGTGTCCGCGACAATTGAAACCGTGCGGCGATTCGAGTGGAATTATTCCCCACGTGTTAACTTCGTCTCGATTTAGAAGAGAGGTACACCGTGCCGGACAAAAATACTGGACAATCGAGGGCCACTGACTGACTCGTTGAAACCATTCTTTTTTTAGTTTCACTTGTTCGCCTCGAAGCCCGAAAAGCTTCCATTGTAACCCCGCTGTGGCTTTTCTTCGCAGCGCTGTGAAACTGTCGATTCTTTCGAACCTTTCCACATTTTTTTTTACGGTGTTTAAAAAGCTTTCTTCCTGATAAATGCGTAAAACTGTCGATGCATATATTCGTATCACAGTTGAAATCATTTATTCGTTTAAGGGGGTAAGGTAGCCTCTAATATTACTAGAATCTTACTAGAAACAAACAATTGTTTGTCCTTATACGAGCATGTTACGAGCTGTGTGAGGGCTCATTTGATAGAGGAAGGTTGATCGTTGGGCGCTTTGGTCATGAGGCAAGTCAGAAAAATCTTTTTGTATTTTTAAAATACATGGGAACCTGAGGGTGGTTGTGTCGATTTTTTCCCCAACTTTGGACGCTCATATTATTAAATATAAACATAATCTCGTTTCCTCATGACCAGGGCGGCCTACGATCAACCTTCCTCTATCAAATGAGCCCTCACACAGCTCGTAACATGCTCGTATAAGGACAAACAATTGTTTCCCGCAAACCCTGTTTTCTAATTATTTTATTTTCTCGATCGACATATTAGATTATATGAATTTTTTCGCAGCGCACAGGTTCGATCATTATTACTTTTGTAATAATGATTTGGCTAATACAAAAGTAATAATGATCGAACCTGTGCGCCGCGAAAAAATTCATATAACCCTGTTTTCGCCTGATTTTCTAGTAAGATTCTAGTAAGATTCTAGTAATATTAGAGGCTACCTTACCCCCCTAACACGTTCGTCGCCCACCGTAATTCGGCTAAGTTTCTCGCGGGCCCAAATTCGACTGTCGGTACGCAGAACGGTATAATGTGTTTTTAATATTTTTATGTTGTATATCCTATATAATGTATAACAACCTATATTTAATTAACTCGAACAAGAAGAGCGTCACCCATATTTGGGTGACGGGGCCCCACGGAAGCATACCCGTCACCCAGATAGGGGTGACGTGGCGACGAATGTGTTAAATGTCAGCAATGGTGATAGAAAATGGTTTCAAACGATAGATCCTATAACGCAAGTTTAGGTTCTACCTAGTTCGTGTTCTTAATAGAAGCGTTTTTATGAAAATACCATTCCTTCGGATAGAAAAAGCACGCCATTTTGATGGTTCTCGGCTGTGCCACTTTGTAAGCACCATCGAAGTTATCAAGATTTTCTGCGAAACTTAGTGCGCGACGAATGAAATCGGGTCCACGTGGAAATAATGAAATTTTAAAAGCGACAGGGGCGATGACTGTAGCCAGCTTTGCAGTGCAAGAAGCACTCAGCGGTGAGTGACTATAATGTACTTACCTTCAGCGTAGAGTGAGACCTCGGCGACTATAATCGCTTTTAGTAGAGGAAGGGTTAAACGAACACCGCTCAAAATTTGATTTGCAACAAATATAGCCAAACCATTAGCTTCTCATGAAAATTTCTTAGCACCTACGCGTCATTGATTAATCCTCGAAACTACGCTGATTTATATCTTGGTAACAAACGAGGGATCCCGTTAACAAAGAATTATTATCTACTGCCGCGCACCACTCGAAACTCGCAATTAAAACCGGAGGGAGTCACAATCTCGCAGAGAAACGCAGTAACACGCACGGGGTCGAAAACACTTCAATTAGCAAGGTAATTAGCTCCTATAATTGAGCCGGGCCCCGAATAACCATTCTGCGCGTCGCTGCGAAACATTTCACTAATTATTCGAATTTCGTTCTGGAGACCAAAAAATCGTATCGTTCATCGTTTCACGCTCTACTTCCGGCGACGCACGGATTGAATCGCACGGGATCGATCAGTCGGTATCGATAAATCGATCGAGCGCCTCGGACTTTCGTTCGACAATTAAACTGCGATTGGAGAACCGTGGGGGTACGAATTTGATCGCGTAATCTTCTGGTAGTAATACTGTTGTAAATTACTGCAGATATTAGTACAATGTGGATTATATATTTTTCATATGCAGCAAACTATTTCTTTGTTTCATTCAAAGATGCCAGTTACCGTGACCCACTCGGTCAGCACGAAGTATGAATTTGAATAAATCATAGCTAATATAGAACTAACCATAGCCCGTTATTATTTACCATATTTTATCTCAATATTAAATAATAATGTTAATCTTGGAGCACTGTATGCGTACAGTCAACTAGATTCAAATTCAAGTATTATTGGTTATTTTTCATTATGTTTATTAAGGCACTAATAATTTATATAATATAATGTACAAAACTAAGCTAATAAACATATTTTCTAAAGAAAAAAGAAAAAACGAATTTGAATAGAATCCTAGGGTACTCGACAGGCTGATTGACGACGATTGTTTTCATTTGTATAAATAGTTGTACGAAATACAATCTACACAAATCGATTGTCCCTCGATTTACAGTAACAATGAAGTCGAAACAACGTGGCATCGGTACTTGACGATTCACTGTACCACGGTTACAAATGAACAATCGCTCTTCGTGGTATTTGCATTGGACAAATTAACTTCACCGCTCCAATTCTCCACAACGGAATTATTAAAATGTTTTCTTTCCGGTATTCGAACGTCAACCTGGATGCAGGTTAAATTGCGAAATATTAATGTTACTGTAATGCATACATGGCAACTGTTTAATTCCGAACAAATTCACCAGAAAATCTGGAATGGTTTATAGGGAAGGATAAAGGATTCATTGCGCGAAGTCTGAGCTTAGTTGAAATTCATAGGACCGATTATTTCGCTCGTACTGACACACGAATAAAAATAATTGTGTTAAGCACCGACCGCTTTAACTGTTTCCATGGAGATTCAGCTGCGCATACAGCTTTTTAATAATGCAGCTCTAACAACGAGGTCCATTTTACGAGATATGGAACAGCTCAATTATTAAGTCCGTACGATTGCAACGAACTTTCGCTCGAGACCTCTAAATTATTCAATTTCTTCCTTTTTTTATTCTAAATTTAATTGCAACGCGCACGTGTGGATTTCATACGCGAATACCGCCGCGTCACGATGTTTCTCTGGAACGTAAATGCACCGTTTAAAGGTGGAATATCTTTTCCGTGCAAAATAAAGCGTCAACATTTTATTCCATTAAAACTACTCAAAAGATTTATTCATTTCTACTCAACATGTATTCTTCATATTATGAATATTTCATGAAGCAGAGGAATTTATAACCAAAGACATCGGTGATTTAAATTATCTGAAGAACTACTAAATAAGTAACAAATGAACAACTTTTAATTATATTTTAAGACAACAAAATTTCAAGATTTAATAAAATGGAATATCCTGCAAAATAATCTACAATTAAAAAGAAATAAGTTCTGCAAGTGAAGAAAAAAAGATCAAATTTTTCGCTAATAAAGTAGATAAGAATACTTTTTAATAAATTTTAGTGGGAATGGCGTCCAGACGCGTAAAGGAGATCCCACCTAAACTATTGCATTTAATTAAGCACCCTTTTCGTTGTAACAACAGAACAACACTTTCGGCGTAACTTTTAATCACTCGCGAAGCACTTTATTCATTCTCAATTCACAACATATTTCAAACAGTTGAACGAGTGTTGTATAAATTCAGGATGTATCGGTATCACTGGAAATTATACAGAGAGCTCGTAGATAAACCGAATCGGAGGATATAGAAAATCAATAATCTGTTGATGAGATTAATATATTAATCGGATAAATTGTCGGATGAATTAGAATCTGTTGTTATTTGGACTTAGAACGTTTAGTCCAGTAATCAGCGACACTTGTTTAACCATACATTCTGGCGGGTTATGTATCCCGCGGATATTTGTAGTATCACACCGAGACCTAGTTGCCGGGCGGAGAAATTTAGGTCGTCTTTAAATTAGACTAAAATATCCCTGTTTTCGCGATAAAGTACTTAAACGGTCCAACTTAATCAATAAATAACGTCGTCTCGCACCTTTCCACCGTCATTAACCCTAAGTCGCACGGATAATGAATCGTGCTCCACATTTCTCCTAATTGAACTTGTTCCGAACTACGTCAACAATACTTTTTTTCTAGCAGCACAGATAAAAGCGTGCGTTAATTAAATACATGTAATCTTTCGATAACGAGGCGAGGATTTAATATGCTCCCTGTATTTGTCCAAAGCAATCAATATTCTGTCATCGAATTACTTGCTCGTTATTGTGCCATAATATTTGCGTCACCATTACAGAAACAATGTCCCGACGAATATTAATTAATTACGCAGCAGAAGACACATCGGGATCCAGGTGTTCCAGTTACAACTGTATTTGCACGATTATTTGTTACACAAAATTTATAACGAATTAATACACTGCCAGCATTCAATGATTATACTGATATGCAGAATGATGTGGTATTGCTGAAACAGTATTCTCACTGCTTTGTTACAAATCATTCGAGATATTGTATCTCTGTCAACTTGGATTTCGAACAAATACTGTTCTTTAAACGAATAAACAATTCAGCTTAAAAAAATTAATAAAAAACGCATGCTGTTCCCTTGAAAGTCCAAATCAAAAATTTTCATTTACCACTGCTCGATTTATGGAGTTTTCCCTGAAACTTTTTCCACCACGGCTTTTTCGCGAACATTACGCATGCTTTCGACGATCCGGCCGGAAAGCACGCTTAAAAGCACCGGAAACTTGCAAGACACTCGGCGCGAAAGCAAAGGACAGAAATAAGCATCCTGACGAAGCAAAGTTTCCGGCGTCGATCCTTTTTGCGGCGCGAACCTTTTTTCGCACCGACTCCGCGAAACTTTGGTGAGTTCGTCGCCGTTCTTTAACGCCGTCGCTGCAGGTGTCATTGGCTTCTTTCCTGTCGACGCTAGATTCGGGTCATCGAGCATCGGGAGGTCCTTCGAGAATTTTATCGATCACGAACCTATAGGGTAAAGGTACCATTTACCGAATATGTAGGTATTTAGCGGCGACTTTAAAGTTTTTCATTAATTTCAAGGCATTCAGTAATTTATTTAGCATTATTTCTGATAAACGATTGATCATCAACCTTTTTTCTGTATCGTCACAATTTTTCTGGACGATTCTGTTAAAACGCAAAAGAAATATTAACGAAGCTTTAATCAATCCGAAGTTTTTGATACCAATTAATTGATGAATTCTTTTTTATGCCGCAGGACAATAAAATCATTATTTCATTAATTTTCAAAATTTTTGAAGAAGAATTACAATTAGCCAACCCTTAGTCATCGTTTTCGAAAAAGATTATTTCCTACAAACTTCTTTTTGTTCATAACACAACGTAAACACGTTACTAAATGTTGTTCGATCAATTAAACACGATAATAAAATTTTACAAATTAATTTAAACTTTCAACGTTTCGATCCTTATGTGGATCATTTTCAAGAAAGAAGAAAAACTGCGTCTGATCGAACCGTTGCGCAGAAATCATTAATACTTTATCCATGTAAACACGTTACGCTGTGAATTCACTTGCACTTGATATTCTACAGAATTTTCTGAATTTTCCTTTTTTTCCAGAAAATGATTATTTGGACATTTTACCATAGTATGAACATAAGCATTGCATGGATACGAAGCAGTGATTTCTTCGATTGTTGTCCATGGTTTGCGACACTGTGCGCCAATTCGATTTTGGCTAAGCTCGCACCGAACGTTGCTCGAAAATGAACGATGGCGATTTCCAGGGTCTGGCGCTATCATAGCAAGTTGGCAAGTGGCGTGCACGTTGGTAACCGCGTGTGCATCGGATATCTTTTTCGTCGCGCATCGATCCGTCGCCGGAGACCGGATCCGCCGGGCCCTTTTCGGCTCCGCTTCCTGGCTAAACACGGAGAAGACGTCGAGCAGAGGTGGGCTGGGGGTGAATTAAGCGGCCGTGATGGAGGCTGTGGAACGGAAAGGGTGCAAACAGAGGATAAAACGTCGTACAGACTCGGGGGTTGAGTTAGTGTATGCTCCTCGTCTGTTTCGTGGCAAGAACCACCAGAGCCAACGACGATCGATACGCTTCTCTGCGTGCATCGCCAGCTGAAGAGCCTACCAGCCGACTCTCTCCCTTTTGCTCCCTCTTACCCATACTTCTCTTGCGTTTTCCCTTTTCTATATTTCCGTTTCCCAGCCGTTCCTATCCACCACGAACTGAAAATCAGAGCTCGAAAGGATCGAACAACCTCGAATGCATTTCTAAATTAAATAAAACCTGGAGGATCGTTGTCCGATTAAGTCGGATTAGAAAATGTCACAGGGATGATCTCATTCGGTGTAGGATAAAAACGACACATGGTTTCTTTGTAATACAGCTGGATCTCCTCGCCGACCTTTTTTTCCGCTGTCGGTTGCGAAATTGTCGTATATACATGTTCCGAAGGAAGTCTTTATTCGTTGAACCCCCAAGGACGCTTCGGATGGTTTCATGGATCACGTAACTGGATCTGATCGAATTCCTCGTGTAGACATTTTCTTCTATGTTTTCTTGAACCTATTTCTTTTCGAGAGAAAGAGAGAGAGAAAGATCGATGGTGATCTTCTGTGAATTAAGGTACATATAGCTACCTAGTAAAATTAAACAGTACAAGTGCTTCAGTAAATAAACTGAAACTAGGTGAAGTATAATTTCCACCATAATTTGTCCGGAACTCGCTGCAGATACCAAGAAAAATTAAAGAGTGTAAGTGCTTCAGCAAATAAAGTGAAACTAGGTGAAGTAGAATTTTCAGCATAATTTTTTTCTGGGTCTCTAAAATTCCGACGAAGATTCGTAGCACGAATCTCCAGTGCAACAATTAAGATCGAAATATCAGGGAACGTTTACGCGGAACGTTTGCATGGTTTACGAGATCTGGGTTGGTACACTCGCTGTTTGTAATAGAAAATTGTGTGCATAGACTCTCCAGGGGACGAGTTAGGTAGTCGCGTGTAAATTCCGCTTTTACCTCTGCTCGGATAATGGAGACAGAAACTTCGGCGTCGAGGAGTATCAGGGTCACCATTAATTCAACACGATGTAGGCGTGTAGCTGATAACTCTCGGGGTTAAAGAGATCGTTCGGATCCCACCAAGGAAGCACGGACTATCGGGTCAGAAGACGATTCTACTAACCGCCGAACGTGTTTATTACGTTGTTCGAGGAGATCGTTTGTCGTCTTGGCCAATCGCGTTGCTGAGAAATAGTTAGCGCTCGTGCCACTGGCTACGAAATAATTCACCCGCCTTCCACCTGTAAGTGCTTCTGCTGGCAACGTTTAAACTAACTTTCTGCGAAACTACTGACAGACATAATAACGATATAGAACGTGATCGTCGATTCTCGATCGATGGGAATGACACGGCACATGAACGAAATGAAACGTTCAGGCTCTATATGTGGACTGTTTACCTCAATTATCGTTTAACGTATATTCTTCATTCAGATGAACAGCACGTACGACCGAACGAACGAAACGACGAACGGAATCCCCATAATAAATCACACCATTGACGAACGGAGACAACACCAAGAAACTTCCCGACAGCTTTCCACTCTCCTCAACTTAAACTCCTCCCAATACAACCACGACCAATTGCAAAACGCTATATTTTCCCACTCAAATCCAAAAGCACCCAATCAGGAAGAATCCAAATTGACGCAGACAGGACGCGACGAGACAGAAGTCAGAACAAATCGAAAACGCAGACGGACGAGACGGACTCTCCGAAATACTTATACATCGCGAACCATTTCAATCTAAAGATAGTTTAATAAAGTGTATATAGTCAACAGTGTTGCACTTATTAACTACCCAAGGTGCTCAATACTACTCAATTACGTATTGAGAGAAGGCAATGGTGTCAGTTTACCTTTACCTTCGTATAGAAGAAATTTTCTACTTGTAGAAAAGAATGGTGACTATATAATTTGATTAATAAAATTTAATTCTTTAAAAATTTAACCATTGAATTTTATTTTCAAATCGGTCGAACTTATGCAATCATCGCATAGTTCATTTCAATGTTATATTGATATTACATTTTCGTTTGATTTGAATAGAAATTACAAGAATGTATAAATGTGTATATGGAGTATAATATTAATAAATAAATAGGCTACGGAAGTCCGTACGAAAATAGCACCCGCTAGAATCACTCGCTAATGGATGCGACTAACTTCGGCCCAGAAGTGGATGTCTCTCCTCAATGACGTATTAATGGCACCAGGCCGCTAACGCGATTGAAATTGCATCGTTGCTACTCAAGAACAGCCGGAGATAATTTCAGTGGCACGAAGTCACGGAACCAGGGAATCTGAGAACACTTCGCTCAATAATCGGTATGTCAATACACGCCACCGTCCATGTTTGTTTCCCAATTCCACGACCCGATGCGTTTACCCGTTTCCCCGACCGACAAGTATAATTACGTCGGGACAACAACCAGAGAAATATGGTATACCACAATTAGTGCGACAGAAAAGCAGGGGGAAGTTGAAAGTTCAATACCGTCATTACTTAAAATAGTTTCACAATGTTAGTGCGGCTATAAGACTCAGGATATTGACGGAAGTTTATCAAGCAATTACAGAAATTGCATCTTTTCCTCCCGCTTTCATGCAACGTTCTACTCTCCAGTCCTACGGCGGAAATATGTAAAATAACCTACTCGTTTCTGAATGACTGTGGTCTGAAGGTTTAAGAAAACAGTCCATCTTTAAAATAGCTTGTGTTTTGGTTCACGATTGTTTATAATTTGTATTATATTATTCAGAATATCACAATGTATTGAAAAACAATGTACGGCAAAATAATCTCTAATTTGAGATTCAAATTGCACTAAATAAAAAAAAGACTTAAAATAGTTACCTGCGCGGCAGTATGCTTCCGAATAATGCAAAGTACGCCTGATAAACGTAAAAATAGGACTCTTGAGGGCAACTACGGCCTAGATTGATCTTTCATCTGGCGCTTTTGACTTCTGAAAAAACCCCATCTTCGCATTATCGAGAAACGATAACGCAATCCCAGAAACGAGCATCATCCCTTAAATATTGACAGGCAGAGTTGAAACTCGTCGTTTCTTATTTAACCCTTACCCCTCCTTCGTATCACTTTGACACAGTTTTCCCGGAACAAGTTATACTGTTCTGTTATTTGTAGGTACACTTTCCCGAAATTTTGTGTAGCTTTTGTTTTTTTTTAATATGGAACACATAACCGTAAAACCTAAGATGTAATTGTAAATTCATTAATTTCACTAAAAAAAAAAACATCGAAATTTATTTCGTATTACTGTGTCAATTTAACATCGAGGGACAGATTCAGTTCGAGAACTGCGGGACGGATGAGGGTTAAAGGATCAAGGATCCTCCAAAGGATTCAAAGGATGCATCAAGTTTGAAGATTCAGGAAAAACAAAATAAAATAAAAATACGTATACGCAAAAGAACGAACATTTATCTCGAAGAATTATCAAGAATTTCTAAAACGAAATAAAATAAGCCGTCTCTATTTTCGATTGTGTTTCAGAGACAAGGCTCCCTTAAAAAATGCAGCGAGGTGCATTCTACGGGCAGGACGCAACAACGTGTCGAGATCCAGCGGATTCGCAGCCGAATCGTTCTCGCGTCACGTAGCCGTGCATATTTCAGCGTGCCGGCACGTTGTTTTCTGGCGTGCGCGTGCACTTGGTTGCAGGGGTGCATCGGAGGGTGCAGCAGAGGGTGCAGCCGAGAGGACGAAAGGGTGCGCGACGGAAAACCCGGGTCGATATTGACGTAGGCCCGTCGCGAAACCTTACGCCGTTGCCGACGACGAAATTCCGTCGATCCAGAAATTCGTGTGATCGCTCTCCTCCCTCGAGCATCCCTCTGAATAATTTAAATAATTAGCTCGCGCTGCCACCCTTAACACAACGATCAATCTCTGGCAGGTTAATTGAATTCGAATTACGCGCCGCACCGGTTACCAGAGCGAGCACTACGGGAGCCCATTAATTTTTTTCTTCCCCCCCCCACCCCTCCTAATTATATTCTACTTTTCTTTCTTCCACCGAGCTCGAAACAATTACCGTAATCACGCTCGTATATTTATATAATCTCTTTAGATACCATTGTTTACGATTTTCTCACGTACTCGCCTCGTTTATACGGTTTATCTGTAGTTGCGTTCTTTCGTACCGCATTTTTCTTGTGTACGTGATAGCAATGTGTTTTTCAAACTTCAAAGATACTGCGTGCGTGCTCTTTTAATCTTGGTTTTCTTTCAGAAATCGCTCGATAGCCGTGCATGTTGCTTTTATCTTTTCCTGGTACGTTCAGGGTTTATTGTAATTCAGGTTCGCTTTGTTTCGTTGCATCAGGAAAATGGTCTCATTAATTTCTTGAAGAATTCCGCTCGGAGGAGATTAACCCTCGTCCGTCCTCATTCCACATCATGGAGTACACAGTAATTTTCAAAATATTAGTGAAACCTGTCTCTCATTACTTATTGTCTTAAATACATACGTCAAACCCCAGAATCCATAAAAGTGAAGGGTACGTTGAAGCAGCAACGGGTTTGCGCGATGCTTTTATTAACGTGTTTTCATTCGGTCACAGCATAACAAAGACGTTATCGCGACTAATATTATTATGGCTCTTGTTCACGTTTACTCGAGGACGTTCAACTCCCGCGCACCCTTGGGAACAGGCGGACGACGTCTAGAGGGGTGGCGATGTGTAATCATTTAGATGTAATCTTGCGATGGTTGGAGGCTTTCGGGTCGTCGCAGCTTGCTCCTAGGAACAGTTTTCAACCTTTTGGGGATTCGATTAGACTAAAAGTGCAAGATGAAAAATTACACCGCGACGCACACATATAATCCAGAGTGGTGGTCTTTATGTATTTATGTGGTAACGCAGACCCATTCGTTTCCGATGAAAGCACATATTTTTTAAGAGACAAGTGCGTGCACCATTAAATTTTATCCTAAATATTTCGCTTAGCATCACCAAAGCGTAAACACAATTTAAACTAATATAAACATTCAACAATTTTCTACTTTATCTGTTTAAAATCTGTCGACACGAATAAAACAGAACTGCTTAAAATGAAACTAAATGAAACGAGGAGTTCGCGAGATTATATAATATTTACACTCTGTCCACCTTGAATGAATTTTTAGGTTCTTATTACAACGAAAAATACACACTAAAAATACAATTACACTTCTGTGACAAATTAATATGCATGATGAATTATACTAGCTTTCCATTCTGTGTGTATGTCGAAACGAATGAAACGTTTTAATAGGGAAAACGACATTTCCTTTAGTTCGAATTTCCGCGAGTCCCTCTAGAAAAATATTTCCGACCGAAATCCCGTGTACCGAGGATTTCTGTTTTCTTTGTGGACTCCCGAGGGTGAAATCCGATCGGAAAACATCGAAGAAAACGCCGTCAGTAAATTTTTAACAAAGAACAGACCACGGTAGCTCGAACGAGCACCGCAAATATTTATCAGATTCGATATCGATACACAGAGGCGGTTTCGATAGACCGGTCGAACGAATAACGCGATACTCGACGGATAAAGTGAATCAAGTCGGCCAGACGGTTTCGAAAACCGTATATCGTCGGGGCTGATTTTACGCGGGCGAGAATTAGTAAAAGCATGCTCGTGAAAAATCGACGAGGTACGCGTGATCAACGCCGGCTCGAAACAAATTTGAGCTTTTTACACGGGGAAACACGATCAAAGAATATCGATATATGGTAAATAACGGAGTTCGGCGCGCGAGAGGAAACAAGGAGAGCGAGCTTAATTGAATCTCAATATTTGCAGGCGGCGTGCTTGGTTTTCGAGAATCATTTCGCGATGAATCTGGATAATTATTTCGTTGCTGCGCGACGTTATGGTCAGCATAATTTAAATGTTGTCCATTCCTCGATGATAAAACCGTGCGGCGTCAGCGGAACGCTTTCTGCAGTCGCGTGTTATTCAGAATTGGATACGTACTATTCTTTCGAAACGCTTGCTGGTATGTTAGTAATACAAACATTTCAAAGATTCGATAACTGCGGGCTCATTGTGGGAAAACTTTACTGTAACAAAATATCGTACGTTTACTGAAAGATACATTGGAGGAGAAAATTGTTTTTATCATATACACTAATTGCAAACGGTTGATGCTTATGCAGATCGCAAGGAGGAATTTATGAATACAGAAATTGGACTCATTATTTTAATGAATAACGGAATCGATCCTTGTCTCTTACTTTTAGATTAATATTAACTCTTACAGTGGTGGCTCTGAGGCGCTATTAAAAATTGCTGTCTGATTATTCAAAATATTGTTTGTGTAACAAGTAACTTATGAGTTATTTGAAGTCGTCATGTTACCAGACCCACCCTGTATAGAATGCAATTATTCCAGTTCGAAAGAGATGTTTAATTTTCCAGATAAAATTGCTCCGGCAGCAAAGGGTTAACCTACGAAAGTGATAAACAAAGGTTCTTCCGACATTAATACAAAGAGCTATTTTATAATTACCTCAACAAATGACTCTGAAAAAATGTAGCCAGTAAAGTCGACGTAAATCTTTACTTTCGCATCGAAAAATAGAAACAAATGAAATTGCACCGTCTAATCGCACAGAGAGTCGGCATGCGACCGAGCTGTATAGCCAGCCACGTTCCAAAAATAAAAACAAAGGTAAATTCATAAAGTTCAAAGTACAGACATGCAAATTTAGCGAGGCCTAGTCGGGCGAGTCCCTCGGTGAATTAACGAGCTAACAGTGAGTTGGCGAGTCTCTATCGGAATTATTCGACGGCAGCACGCTCGCCTCCCGGTAATCTGGTGGCATACCTCCGACGCCATTATCGAGCTCGACAATGTATTTTTACATAATAATAACCCGGCCGGCAGTCGTCGTGGCGAAACAACCCTCGGAACGGAATAAAACCGCGCGAGGGAGAGTCGATCCGGTTCGCAAAATTTCCGAATCACGGCGAATGAATTCGCGGGACGCAACAGGTTGTTCGAAACAACGAGATTCGCGAGAATCAACGAAAATTCGCGCTCCGGTTACCCCGGCAACCGAAAAACGAATCGAGCAGAATTTGTTTTACAGATTTTTCGAACTCGACACAGAAACAAAATCGCGAAACCGTTTTATATGGAGTTTCAGATTTTTTGGTAACTTCGCTTTTCGGACACTGTTTATAGATTTCGAAAGCAACGAATATTTTCTAAAAGTGGGGGGATACTTGTTTTTCTTAATTCGTACAGTTCACGGTTCGTTAGATCGAATATTTATTGTTCAAGCATCCCTGACAGGTCAAATGTTCATTTGACGTGTTTATTTTGCAACGTTTCATACTCTTCGCACTTTACGCATGATTCTCAACCCCCCTACGAATTGAATGATATGATTGTGACATCATCGCTCGTTGCAAATGCACGTAACTATGATTGAAAGGAAGCCATTCACAGTCAGAAATTAAACAACTGATTGAATATAACTAGACTGCGGATCGTTATGCAAAATAGAAATGTTCTGCATTCATTGTGCAAAGCAGGAATAAAATAAAAATTGATTACAACACCTTAATGACTTTGTTACATTGAAAACAACATTACGATATTCTTAAATGTTTCTAATCCTTTACCGTTTTATATTTCATTCAATCAATTTCATCGTAAATGCATAAAGATCCGCAGTCTAAATAGAAGTCTGTAGTTTATTAGTAAATAAACAGAGACACTGAAGGTTGACACCAGGGGGTTGAAAACAGGGAAATCGGGGTTGTAAGTTGTCGAATCCGTTTTAGGCTATCGCGTTACTGGTCCGCATGATATATGCGATTTTACGGCTTCGCTTTGAACCGCAGAAGAAACCCGATAACCCTGCTTCTGGACGATGGTCGAGATACCGGGCACGAGAAAGGGGTGAAAAAGGGGTGAAAAAGGGGTGGAAAGGTCGAGGGTTGAGCTTCGAGTCTGAGAATTTCCGAACTCAACACCAGGCCGGGGGTATCGTGTGACGGTTGCCGAAGAATTTTGACTGTGTACGGGGGTAAACGGCGGTGGCAGGTGGGGGAATTGCGACCGAAGTTTATGAAGGAGCTTCTTCCACGAAGTAGGGATTATGGGAATTATCCGGAGAGCTCGCGGAAGCAGGCAGATGTAGAGAAAAGATTTTCAGGAGACCACAGTAGAATACTAACACTAGAATAACGGAGTCAGTGTCCACAGAAACAACTTCGTAGTCTACAATTTGAACATAAAAAATCTGGAATGTCCACTTTCACGTCTACCGTCAATGATATTAAACAAATGAAAGTAGCCACTTAATATCCACGGCGAGTAATCCGTTAACCCCGATGACCTGATCGTTCTCGATCCCCTAATTTCGCGAATGCAACGAATTTCGTGACGCTGCAACGGGCGAATGCGCCGCCGAAGAAGGCGAGCATGACTGACGTTTGTTATTAATTGCACGGAAATGATTCAACGTTGACGGAATGGCGCATCGCGATCCGGATAGTCGAGACACGGGGATGCCATGTGAAATTTAAGCGGTCGTCGCATAGGCACGACATACCGCTGTCATACCCGATGGCCCGTTAGCGCTGCCTCCAACACGTGATTTCCGGTAATTAGGTCAACGCCTGCACTCGCGCCATTGTGCGCAACGCTATTAGATACTCCAACGGCGGAGCTATGATTTCCTCGTAAGTCTTCCATCGCCACTTTAGGAACAAACATTACCCCTAATCGCATGCTCGTCGAATTTAACGACGATATTCGATTCGGTACCAAAACTCTACGGAGTTTCATGGGATTCTACGCCAGCCCTTGTATTTATTGGAATACAAGAAATTCGAAACAGCAGTGACTATAATGAGTCCTATGGAAATCACCGACTCCAGATTTGACCGATAATAACTTTAGTCGAAGACAGCATTATTCGGTATTAACTGTCGTCGACTAAAATCGTTGTCGATGAAATTCGTCGTCGGTCAAAATCGTTGCCGGCCAAAGTTAGTGTCGGTCAAATCTGAAGACCCGAATATAATATGCTGGAGTATAAACCGAAATCCACGAGCATTCAGAGAAGGAAAGGGCTTTTGACCTGCGTTGCACGTCGAGTGCCGCCATTTTCCCGCACTCAAGGGCCTAAGGAGAACTAAGGGAAATATTCAAGTTCAGTCAGTCCGAGCTAGCCTACTACCGAGCTAGTCACAGCTCTCACACGGTTCGCTAAGCGTATATAATTCAGTGTTAACATTAAAAGGTAGTCGCTAAGTATTTCAAACATTCGTATAAAGTTCCATTATACTGTGTTATATGCAAACACTATTTCTTCACACCTGAACAACGTTTATTTCACTGTTCTGTGTTATTCGAATGATAATAATAATTTATATGCTGTATATGATATCGGCGCTACACGTTCGATCACAAATACAAAAATTAGAAAAATTAAATGTTTCATAACTATTAAATAGTCAGTTTAATGAATAACAAATTTGATTACTTTAATTTTCACAGACGCGGACTTTTCTTGAAAATGGTTCAAAACAGAACCGAAACGTCGAAATTATAATTCTGCAAAATTGCTCATTTTTGTATTTGTGATCGAACCTGTAGCGCCGATATCATATAGAGCATATACAAAATTTACTATCGTTAAAAATCGAGAATATGATCATAATAATCTCCTAATCTATAATCTCAACATAATAATTCTCGACTTCCCAGCTACTCCGATTCGAAACTCGATCACAACCCTCGACTTCGTCGCAAAGTTCGCGGAGCGCTGTAAGTCAACCACTCGAAGCGACGCTGGCAACGCAACAACGTCCGCGATACCTCCCTTAAAGCGGTTCCGTCAAAGTCGCAAAAGAAGACGCTGACTCGATCAAAGCCAGACGGGGCAACCACCGGCAACACCTCGCTGCTCGAATCGACTTACAGAAACGTCAGCTATATCTCGGTCCGTATCGGAAAGCGGCCGTGTACGGTAGCAAGAGACGGTTGTGTCGATCTTACATGGATCGACCGTAGACTGTAGGCGTACCGGGCTTATCAGAGAGCGCGGGTTCTACCGTGTACAGGCTTCTATCGTATCGATGTTTGCATCTTACCTTGCGTGCTGCCGTTGGGTTGACCGGGTTGCGGGATCTCCGGATAAAGGGGCGATAGATGCGGGGACGGCTGATTGCTGACCGGTCCTGTAGAATGCGGATTGGCTGTCGTCGGTGTCGGCGTTGAGGACAGCGGTTGCTGTGATTGTTGCGATTGCTGGACCGTGCCGGCGGACGTAGGTGTTGCAGCGGGGTTGCATCCGCCGGCCGGTTGCTGTTGTTGCTGCTGCTGCTGCTGCTGCTGTTGTTGCTGCTGTTGTTGCTGTTGCTGCTGCTGTTGCTGGTGCTGATGTTGATGTTGGGTCTGCTGTTGCGGTGTCGGAGGTTTTTGGCCGTCCGTCGAGTCGCCGGGTGTCTCTGAAACCGGCCAACGCGGGTCAGCTCGGGTATTAATCCACGTAGACAGATGTCCGGGACTGTGTTCTACTCTGTCGCAGCAGCGAGTGTCTCTACATTGTTGCGCGAGGCCCGGTGCCCGGATAATCGGCTGGCGTTGCTGTGTGTTTGTCACTCTCTCTCACTCTCTCTCTCTCTCTCTCTCTTTCTCTCTGATTCTCTCTCTCTCTCTCTCACACTCTCCGGTCGGCCGAGATCCCCTAAATCCCCTCGTTCGTTGCCGCGGATATCTTTCGAGTGGCATTTCGTGTATCTGTTTACTTTCTGCAAGTTAACTGCGTCACGGCGAAACCCGCGGTAGAAAGCTCTCTCTCTCTCTCTCTCTCTCGCTCTCTCTCTCTCTCTGTCTGTGTCTGTGCGCCCTTCGATCGGAGACTGTTGCGCTACGCCTGATAAGCACCTTCTTCGCCACCCACCCGGTATACCAAGCTTGTGTGCGTGTGTTCTACCACGGCGACTATTAATCAGAGGTGTCTTGGGGTGGTTTCGGGATAGACCACCTTTTGCTACATCAACCTTCCCGGCCGCGGTCCCATCCCCGAGCAAAACCGGCGTATGAATAATGGGGAAACGGTATCTGCCCGAAGAGTTTCGGGACTCCCGGATGCTAGCGAACTTCTTTGACGGAAGATCCGCCGCTGCGAACCGGAGCTATTGATCAACGAGCCTGCGTTCCACGGCCGCTACGAAAGCGAACACTTTCCAGCACACTTCCGTAATTGCATTCCGCCGTTCTACGGATCCGCGTTAATCTACGGCTACGGGGCGGGAATTTTTAGCCGGAACGGTTAATGGAACGCCGATGCGGTGATTAATGCCGACCGATCGATTCGCGATGCTGTTCGGTCGGTGTTATTCGGGAGTTTTGTAGACTTGATTGGTTTAGTTCGTAGATACTGCTAGTTGCCGAATTTTCATAGCGGTGTTAAGAGAGCGTTGTACAGTTTCAGTGGTCGGAGGTAGTAGAACCCGTCACACGATTTTTCTACCGGGAGTAAGAAGAGGACAGCTTATTTCTAATGTATCTTGTTCCTTGCAGTGTTTCAATATTAGAAGTTTAAGGAAGTAGAACCCATCGCCAGATTTTTCTACCGGGAGTAAGAAGGGGACAGCTTATTTCTAATGTATCTTGTTCCTTGCAGTGTTTCAATATTAGAAGTTTAAGGAAGTAGAACCCATCGCCAGATTTTTCTACTAGGACCAACAGGACGAGAAACTTATTTCTCACGTGCCCTGCACTTTATGTTAAATCGCAAGCTAATTTCTTTCTTGCAGTGTTAACAGGAAGCTAATAGTGTACCACACAGTTTAAATACTTTAGTTCGGGAAAGTAGAACCCATCACCAGATTTTTCTACTAGGACCAAGAGGACGAGCAGCTTATGTCTCGAGTGCTCTGCGCTTTGTATTAAGTTGCAAACTAATTTCTCTCTTGCAGTGTTAACAGGAAGTTAGATATTGTATTCGGAGATGTAGAACTCATCGCAAGATCTTTCTACTAGGACCAAGGAGTTTATTTTTAATGTACTCTGTCCTTTGTAATTATACCGCGTCTGCGCAATTGTTAAAAGACTACATCGATCGTCTCGCAGAAGGTAGTATTTTAATACTCAGGACAGAGTGTCGTACAATAATGTTTAGTAACGTTCAACCCCCTTCAGAAGAACGAAGAACTCGAGTTCCTCCGCATGCTTTCACCATTGGATCGCGGTATTTATGCAATTATAGCGCGACGCGTGCGACAAACACGGATGAATAATACTGTCTCCAGGATTCTAGATCCTTCAGAGTGTAACGAAACTCTCCGCCAAATGCGATGAGAGAAACTTCACCCCCGAGAGCCAGAATACGCATAAACATCTGCAGTCCACTTATCTCGTCGGTAAAAGCGACGACCGCGTTATCGTCCCACGGTAAAAGAATTAGTAGACTGCGACCTGAAATTTTGCTAATTACCAAACTCCGGTTTGCTAGTGGGACTATAAATTTTCGTTGGACCACGAACGTCCATCCGTGGAGGTCCTTAAAACTGAATTATGTAATTCTAGGTTGTCACTATAAATGCATAAACGTCCCCGTTTTATTAAGAGTTATGCTTCCACCGCAAGCTTTCCAGAATGTACCGCACGTTTAAACGTAATACTGTCCATTTAGTTTGTCGGGGTGGTTCAACGATGGCGTTTTTTTTCGGCAGATTTACAAGCTCTCTACGCTGTTCCGGAAATCAAGCTCACGTCTGCAGGCTAATCACCACGAAACCCAATTATATTCTTTGATTTTCAAAGCGCCGTCGTCCCCGTGCCTTTGCCCTTCCTCCTCGTTTCAAGCCGGACACCGTGATCCCTTATTTCCTGACCAGTCGGAGTGGACAATTTCCACGTGTCCGCGGAAATTTGCAAATCCGAGGACCAGACTACGAAAGGGTGGAAAACCCTGATCGAAGTCGCGTCTGTCGGCGTCGAATGCGAAATCTCTGACGATTTTTGCGTGTGGACATTTTCAGCGAACACGTTCACTGCCATTGTAAACTTTCAATAAATTAATACATAAGCAAAAACTTCTTCGTGAATAATTAACGTCGTTCATCGTGAGATATTCAATAAAATGGATTTTTTACCCCGACTTTGAGCGCTATTTTCATCCCCTTAACACGAATGTGGGAGTTTTAAAAAGATAGGTATTAAATATTTTTGTTAGTTCTATATCATATGAAAATTTCAAACAAATGAATTTTTAATGATTCTTTATTTAAGCACAGGTATTTCTAATTCGTGTAAAGAGAAAATCAACTTTACTAGTAGAAAACATTTGGCAGTGAACGTGTCAATTGATAAAATGTAACGACTATCACTGGTTAGGTGGGTTTAGTGTTTTCAGATTGCAAAGTGAGTAGGTGTTCATTAATTCGACTGCGGATAGATTTGTGTACATTAAAATTGTGCATTTAATTCAGTAAATGGAATAAAATATTCGGTGTTCGTGACAACATTAATATCAGTGCTCTGAACAATTTGCAACTAAATATCATGAACGCACAAAGTCCACAGTCTGTAAAACGCAGGTGAATGTGAGGATCGAGTTTGGTGTAGAAAATTCTCTATACATGCGTGTGATAAAGAAACATGTATACAAAGAGATTGTCGTAAAAAATTTTTGGGGCAACGTTAATAATGCAAGACTTCCATGAAGAAATGGAAGAAAAATGTAGCACATCTATAATTGAAAATATTGAAAAGCTCAAATTACCCATGAAAAGTCTCCATTATCTCGCCTCGGAGAACAGATTCCAAAACCTTAAGCAACAGTGTATAAACAACTGGTAGACTGTAAATAAATCATTTGCCCCGACAACTAAAGTAATTCCACCGTCATTCCGTTAAACTAAAAATAAGAAAGCTCTACAACTCGAAAGCAGGTTATTTTAGACACCGCAAGTAATACCCCAGTTACCATTCTCTAATTACCATTCGCGACGGAAAAAGCATCTTAACCTTTTCAAATTGGAAAAGAATCGCCACTGACGACATGTACTCGCAGATAGA
This sequence comes from Lasioglossum morio, assembly GCA_916610235.2. Taxonomy (NCBI): domain Eukaryota; kingdom Metazoa; phylum Arthropoda; class Insecta; order Hymenoptera; family Halictidae; genus Lasioglossum; species Lasioglossum morio. The sequence goes on from OU744323.1 coordinate 6,231,330, forward strand.
GATTGAATATTCTCAGATGGAATCGCTGGCGTCATAAAATCCTAACTACCATAAACGTGTTTCCAACTTTGACCTATTAAGTCGTGTTACGAATAATTCACGAAACCGAGAGTTAAACAATTTATTAGCTGTGTCAATCAATTCTTGACACTTCTCTTTACATATACAATGACTGCCATTAATGTACGGAGGGTCTTAATAAAATTATCCGAGTAAATAATTTATTATAAATAGCAAAACACACATTTGGTCACGTTCTACTTGAGGCCATTATCAGTTATTTCTTTATTGATCTTCAGGGCTATATTCATCGTTATTATGCTTATTGTTACACTATAATCGAATGAGTATTTCCTCCTTGTCTGACCAAGACAATCATATTCCACTTAAAGATGTTAGAAATTATTCCTGTATCGATCTTAAGGTACTTTCACTTTTCCATAACGAAGTTGCAGGAAAAATTGCTCTAATATAAATAACATTTTTCTGTAGTCTGACCAATGCGTTCACATTCTACTTCAAGATAGAATTACATTTTAACCTGGTCTGACAAAACCGATCACATTCCACTTAGAACACTTTCCTGCATTCCAGCACAGAAGTAATTGAAAGTTCGGTATTTAAAAAAGTTATCGTCATTTTAAGAGGGTTCGAATATTAATGGGAGTCACTGTATATACATTTTTTAAAATAATCTCAAATAGACGCACGTGTACGCCATCTTACGGGTAAAACTATTAAAATCGTTTTCTATATTTTCGGTAAATTATTCGGTGATTTAAATAATTCGCTACGTTTCAAAAACATTCTATATTCGACTGCTTAATAATTCCTTGAGCAACCAGTTAGATAATTGTCAAGTAAAAGCTCTGTTACAGTTCGATAAACGCTCTTATGTCGCAGAGGATTTCTATTTTATCCGTGGCACGACTTCGCAGGTTCTTATCGTCGGCGGGTCAGAATGGGTGGCACCATCTGATAAGAGGCATGAAAAACTCACCGTTTTCCGGAAACGACGTGGACCTTATCACTGGCAGCAGGATCCCTTTCTGTACCAGCTCGTCCCTGCTGGCTCGTACCGAGATTTTCCTCTCGAGCGCTGCAATCGCGAGAAAACAACCCCCGTTTAATCGGTAATCGGACCAACAAAAAAAAAAACACTACACAATTTTCGCAGGATTTTCACACGATTATCCATAAAATTCCCAGAGAAAATCGCATACTCACACAAGGAGGCGGCCTCGAACTTGTCCGATTTCTTTTTCCGTTTCCACTTCCACGGTTTGAAGAGTCTACCGAGGGCTGAGAACTTGCTTTTCCTCTCCAAGGGTGGTGTTCTCGCACCCGAGCCCAAACTGTTCGTCCGTAGAGCCGCCCCATTTTGTTTCTTCGCTGTAACAGACAAATTGAACCAACGGTCAATCCCAACGTCTCACATTCCAGTACACAAACAACGCCTTATCATCAACCGATTTCACATGTAACATTTTACCCGCGAAATTACCATTGCAATTTCCCAACGCGGTTGGTAACACGAGCATTCGAGTTTATCGACTTGGGATAGCTTCCCGTGAAAGCAGCGAAAGCTTCAGACATCTACTATACCGACGAGGGATGAAACCACCCTCGACAGCAGTGTGTTACCACCCCCGAATCGATCACCCATTTTGGTTGAACGGCGTTAACGCTATCGGAAATATCGTTTATCGATGCCCGCGTCGGCTCGTTTCGAAGGGGATTTCATAAAGAGTTTCGCGAGAAAGTCGCATATCGAATCGTCCGTGGAAGCGGATGCATTCGACGAATTTCGATGTGCAACGAATTACCTGGGAGGAGAACCGCGATGGAATCATTCCCGTGCAAACTTTCGCTGCAAAATCGGGTGGAACGGATTGTCGAAAGCTTCTGCAACCGTGCGAACAAGCACATACGTCGAACGTTCGCAATTGTTCAGAGGCTCCCCGAGGGGTTGCAGAAAAATCGGTTGTCGTTATAACAGGGTGTTTCTCTTTTTTTTTTGCCGCGATGGTTTATAGAATTTTCTCCGCCATTGAGTATCTCGCAGGGGGGCACGCCACAGGACAGCGAGTAGAATATGGCGTTAACACCATGAAGAATGACGCGCACACGTCCCAAAAGTGGAACTTAGGCTATTGTGCCCGTAGCAGGCGAGAATATGCGCCGACCCGGCGAACCAGTATTTGCAGAAAACCGTATCGAACGCGTCCGGAGAGGTTCCGTGGCTCCGTTGCCTCCTCTTAACTCATTGTTAGACGGCCATGTCGATGTCACCATAAAATCAATACCCGACACCGTGGCCCCATAGATATTTAATGGCTCTCGTGTTTCGCCGAACGGATTTGCCTCGGTAACTCGAAACTCAACACTGCTGCCGGCGATTTATCTGTATCACCTGACTGAATAATAGTGATTTCCATGAACTACGATTGTTTAAAGCGACCCGGGAAGCGTCACGGACCGATAACATCAAGATGCCGTCTCTCGCATCACGTCACCAGCACTTTGTACCATCAACGGTCCCAAAACTTTGTCTCATCCATTTGATTCAGCTGTCCTAAAACTTTGTACCCTCAAATCAGATCATCCATTAGTATACGAGATCCTCCAAATCTTGTATCAGCTGGCAGTTGTCGAAAACCTCTGCTACGGCACGTTACTCTGGCTCAGTAAAGTGTCGTTGCCCGTTTTCGATATATCGAAACCTTCGAATAGTGTATTGTGAAAGTTCTCATTAAAATTACCCAATTCATCGTGACAGGAGCATCGAATCCCCAGAATGGTTTATTCATTTCGGAGGAGATAAGAAATTTCAATGGTTTCAGCATTCTAGATTAGATAATCAAAGAGGAAAAAAGTCAACGAAACTGTGCGCGTCGAAACAAATAAGTTTCCTAAATATAACAATTTATAAACCCTCAACGATGCACAGGGTTAAATAATTTTTCACCCCTAAAGGTTCAAAGAACATATTCAGTAAATAATCCAATGTTTCAACTGAGATTCATTAATTTCAAAGTGACCTAAAGATAGCAAAATAATTTCTCACCCCCTAAGATTTAATAACGACTTCTTCCCCAATGAAGCAAATAAATCTTCCAAGCAAATATTTCTAGTATTAATCCAGTCTGACTATTTCAATTGAAATGTTTTCATCGCCAACGATGACATTGTTTATTTTCATAAAACCCGTGGAAATTTTCAATAAGTTGTGCAATGTATAAGTAACAATATAGCAAGGGGATGATTCAGTGGAACGTCCCAAATGGGGTAAAGAAAGTGTGACCCACCCCCGAAGATTGAATAACGCATTTACCCCCGAGGAGATAGTCGAAGGTCGTAAACACCCCTCAAGAAACAGTTTCAGTCACGACTCTGATACAAAACCTCCCTGAAAGAGGCTTCCACACCCCGGGTCCCGTCGCCTGCAGACGTATTTTGCTAAACATCGTGTGCACCCCAAGGCGAGAGACACATCAGCATCCGTCAGTGCAACGTGTGCAAGAGAGGTCGTGTGTCACTCGCGTTAAGTATCGTCTGTGACGGCGCGGAGAAGAAAGGGCAACGCGTAGGGCGTTGTCGAACGGCAATTTCGGGGGTGGCCCCGGTGGAGAATAACGGATGATAACGTGCGGTAGGGCAGTTTCGTCAGGAGCGACGATTATCGGCCTTGAGCATCCCTCCGGGACACTTTTCGAGGATCTTCCAGGCTGAATTCTTGGCACGACGCTCTGGGGTGGATTTAGTCCGACTGCCGCAGCACCTAGTTACGATAGGTCCTTACAGGACTAATTCGGGATGATTAATGAACGGGTGTAAGCAGCTATTGCCCTTTCCATTAATTCGCGATGGATTTTATGACTCGGTGACCTGGACCATTCGAATCGAAATGTCCTTGAGGATGTCGAATCATTTTTCTGGTTGAAACAATTTCTTGAAATTGGTAATCGAGCTCGAGGGAATCGTTCGCAGGGTGGTTGTAGGATCGAGTACTCAATAATAATTACACGTACCCGAACGTATCGATGTGAATTTTGAAAGAAATGAGATGGAGCAATGATTTTTTAAATTGAATCTGAAATATGGTAGAATATAGGAAAAATAAATTGATTATGGTATGAACGTTTCTCTTAATCAAATTTTCATTTAAACAGAAGGTAAGGTAAGTATTTAATCTTTCAGCTTACTTCTCATCAACGAAACTTGTAACTTCTGCTGATACATTATTTTTTTACAACTTTAATCAATTTTCGATTAATATGACTGAAATTTTCGGGTCGGTTAAGTATACTGCTCGATTAAAAACTATTCTTACGGCTTTTTTGTCTGTAGAGTTTATGTCACGATTCATTTGCATCTTCTGAATAGTAAGCTATAAAAAATCCGTGCATGGTATTGGATAAAAAACAATTTTCTTGAAATTCTAAAAGTTTAACACAGATTTTCAAGGTTCAAAAGAGGGTCGTACCGTAACCTCTCTATTTTTCTCATACTCTGCAATATTTCAGCTTTAAAAGGTTCTTTGATTTTGACACAAAATTCATCACTTTGTCCCACTGTGCGGAGAGTCGGAGTTATATGCGGCTGCATTGTTACTCGAGTTGCAGTCCTAGAACTGCGAAAGACCGCGGAAACGATGCACCGGCATTGCACGCAGCGTCTCGAGAGCCGAGTGCAGCTCCGATCCCGGAGAGTTTTCTCGAGACTCAATGCCATCGGAGATGGCTCAGCGGGCGGACTGTTGGCACGGGATTTGCGGGGAAGGCATTCCTTGGCAAGCATCGCCAAGATCGTGGGTCAAAATTACTTGAAGAACGCTCGATCGATCGAGCATGCGATATCCATTTCAAACCCGTTCGCCTAGGCGATGGCCTTCGCTCCCGATGAATCCTATCGGCAAGTCGATGCTCGCCTACTCGAACGAACAGCGTCGTTATTTTCGAAGGGTTCGCGACGTTTCCTCGTTACAGCACTGCTCAGTGAAATTTTCCGAAGTTTCGGATGCCGAAGAGTCAAATCCTTGCGCCACAGCGTTTTTCTTCGAGGAATCTTTGCTCGTCCAAGCAAAAGAAAAGTCTATAGCAAGCAAAAGCGAAGTGGATGCAGTCAATGGAAAATTTCAAATTCAATCACTTTTATCTCACCTCTCCAAATGTGGTACCGGTGGATTGTTGAGTTTCTTCCGATTAAAATCAGTCCAAACACGACGCGAATCGGTCCACTTTTGTAAAATGTTTAATCTTGTTATTCGCGTCGTGTTTGGATTGATTTGAATCAGAGAGTTACCAAGAATCCACTGGTACTACCAACTAGGTAACACAAGAGTAAAATATTTAACTCTTTGCACTCGGAGCTATTTTAACTGGAAAATTAAACGTTTCTTCTGACCTACAATATTTCCATTCTCTATGATTTTTTAAATTTGATAAATATCAAATTGATATAATACCTCATACAATACTTAAATGTGTAGTAATTGGTTAGATACCGACATATCTGATAGTGTAAATAATTATTTAAATAATAGTACAGCAACTTTTAGTGGCGCCTCAGAGGCGCCACTCGAGTGCTAAGGGTTAACTCTCAATAACGGTAAACTCGAACGAACATAAAAGTACTAAAATAAATAAAGGAGCGTACCAGGAGAGAAAAGATAAATCTGTAGAAACGCGAATAAATCGAGCAAAGACAGCATTAAACTGAGGTAAAAGGAAAAGAATACACGTTGAAGTGAAGCGAAGGAACAGGAAGTATCCTCGAGATAGAAACCAATGAAACTAAAAGAGATGCACGTGGAAAAGTTTAAAAACCATGGCGAGCCTGCTGAGGGTCTTTGTTCGAGTAAGTGCCATCAAAGAAGGAGAAACTTTTTCATGTTAAGTAAGAATAATGACGATCATGTTTACTGTAGAGGCAGATTTATGGACATTTTTCATTTTCCGATTGATCGAGATCTGAGCGTTGTGTTCAGGACGGATCGAAACGGTCTATCGCGGCAAAGATTCGTCGAGAAACGGGAAGGAAAGCGGTATATCGGTGGCTCGATGCGGAATAATTGACGCGACAAAGAGCTTCCGGTATCTGGGAGGCCTATTCACGCGCGTCAAAGCCCGTCGAGAGCCGTTGCACCGATGTGCATCGTCTACCGGATCGCGGACAATGGCAATATTAACGCGACGATGGAGAGTGCAGTTCCCATTGTTCTACACGGCGATGCATCTTAACGTGACCCGCCCATTATCGCGTCAAGCCGCTGAAAAAACGGCAGACAAATCGGTGGTGACGGGACCACGTGGTTCCCGTGCAATGCACTTTCGACGAAATTGCAACGGGATCAATGCCTCTTGTTGATCAACCTGTTCATCATTACTTTTAACACTTCTTCTAGAAATTTTATGTAAATCTGTACACACTAGAATTTTATTAATACATTTTACAACAGCCAACTTGAGAAATGAACGTTTCAATGTATGCTCATTCTGAAAGGGTTAACCCTTTGCACTCGGAGCTATTTTAACTCGAAAATTAAACACTTCTTTCTAGCTAGCACAACTCCGTTGTATGTGTTTACTTTCATTTTATGGGTATGAAATTGATATAATACCTCATATAATGTTTAATGTTCAGTAATTGATTACATACTGACATATTTGATAATGTAAACAATATTTTGAATAGAATCAATTTTTGGTGCAAAGGGTTGAAACTGAAAATACTTGATCCCTGATGAAAGGGTGTTTTACTTTAAATCGTAGTGGCTGCTCGGCAACCCTTATCGACGAGATGCACTCGTTTTCTCTGTTCTCCACGGAAATTCCATAGCCGTGGAAAATAAATTTTCCGCGTTCCCACCCTTAGACTCGCGAGGAACGGCAGGAAATGGGAGGAAAGGGCGAGACTTTTCTCTCTCGACGTCAATGTCTCAAGGACCAGTTAAAGCGGGGGGTGGCCGTCGAGCTCAAGGAAACGATGACATTGTCCAGACGCGGCGTCCTTGCATCACGGAGAAGGACTGTGATCCTGCGAGAGAGCGGGACCCTTCGCGTATCGATCCCTTCGAGAGAGGTTTCAGAAGACATTCGAGTCCGGAATTGTGTTTACGACACAAAACTATACAAAGCAATAGAAGAAATACACGTTGAGGATGAGCATTCTGCGGATCTATATTCATTTATAGCATATGGAAATTTCGAAAATACGAGAAAAACATTTATACGAATTGTTAACGCTCTTATTTCATTTTTACCAGAAGAGATGGATGGATGAAATTTTTCCTTCATTTTAATTTTCATAAATTCATATTCATCAAAATGGGAATTCGCATAAAGATCCTCAGGCTGGCGACGAGTTTGTTTGTAGTTTGTCATTCGGCTGTGAATTTATACAGCAGTCATTTCATCCAGCCGTGTAAATTTTTACACCCTCTGCAAGGCACTTAAAAAGTTCCGAGCATCTGTATATTTTCTCGCGAAGAGGCTAAGCGAAATGAATTATCGAGGCGCACTGTCGACGTGTCTACTTGAGAGGATTTTTGTGGGAGTCTGTTAGGTCGTCGGAATCTTGTGAAAAGATTTATCGTAGAAATATACCCATCCTCAGTTATAATATTATAATTGTATGTATCAGGTTGGAGGCTTATCAAAGCTTGTATTAACATCCACTCCTTTTTCCAAAATTGCAAACAACGTATTTAGCGCTAAAAGACATTATTGTTATACTCACTTGTATTATTAGAAAACTCTTACTGTATTATTCCTGTACTCCACATTACTGTATGTACTCGTATTATTCATGTAAAGCAAAATAAACCCAGTAGGGTTTCAAGATGCTCAAAATAAAAAAAAAATAAACATATATTTTCATAAATTGGTTCAAATGTTTTCTTTAAAATACGACAGAACATTCCCTCCAACCTAAATCTATTTTAGGCAACAACGAACCGTAAACTGTGGTTCTCTTAAACAATTTATTAGCTAATTGTAATAATTGTAGCTAATGTTATTAGCCGACACCTATCGCGATTCCTACTCTAGTCTTTCTCACGCTTCCTCTCTCACTCATGTGTGTGTACATATTGTTCCACGGTTACTATAAAACTATAGGTACGTACTTGTGTTCGACGTACATTTTCAATAAGATTTTCAACCAGTCAGGTCTACTTCCCTGAGCAGCATGCTTCATCGCGAGGCGCAGAGTCTGGCGCGACGCGCGTCCGCCGATCGGCGGCGATCGAATTAAGGCGAATCAAGTGTTTTTCGAGCAGGCGTTCGCCTAAGTGAGTTGTCCCGGCTAAAGACGGGACAAAGGCTTCCGCGTATTCAGCCGGGCACAGCGTTATCGATCACCGCCTCGAGAGTTCTTGAACGCGTTATCGAATCACACGGCAATTTAATCCTTGGGACGGACGCGTGTCACATGGCAGCGGAGTCGATCGATCGATAACGAACTCTCCGGTACTTGTTACGCAGCTAGCTGGCCAACCGCACCCGCACCTATGCATTACCCGAGAAGCACCATCGGCCACTTCGTGATTCCTAGTTACGGGTAGGTGATATGCAAATCGGGTGGCACGAGCCACCCCCGGCAGACACACACACACACACACACACTTGCGAACGTTTAATCCGGGCCCAATGCTGGCCCGGCAGGATCCATGGATCCGGTGAAATCCGCCTTCATGAACGCGTCCGCGAGGATTCCGTTCGACGTGTCAACAAACCAAATCCGCATTAGGACGCGATCCTGTGGGCAAATTTCGGGGTTGCTTCTGGGAGATGATACTGGCTAAAGAGGGTTGCTAAACCCGGTCGGAGCTAAATTCTGGCAATGTGTTGTTCAGCCGACTGAGACCGTGTTCGTCCACTTGTCACTGACTGCAAAAAGAGGAGTCGTCCTCTAAAACGATGCTAGCTCGTGTCTATCCAACCTTTTCAAATTCTTGTAAGGTAAAGGCACCAGTAGTTGACCAGTTAAGAGAAGTTTTCCACGAGAACAATAGTAACCACTTGCTCTGTCATCAAATAGCGAGAGTCGATGCATGAAGACACTCTTTAAGTCTTCTAGATTATGTAACAAGGCCACTTTTTAAAAAAAAGTTTACTTATACAAATTTAAGGAACGTATTGAAAAATTCAGTAATTGCTTCAGAAGTTGACCACTCTTGAACATGAAAAATATAGTAATTGACCTTCTCTTCGTTAGTAGTTGACCACTTATACTAGAAAGAGGGTTAAAGCAATAATGTTGGGAATCATTTTAGTATCAATTAATTTCAACAATTACCAACACAAATTACAATTAAAGAATAAAATAAGAGATATATCAGAATATTACTAACCTTAATGAATTCAGACGTCCGTTATTACTATGCATACTTTACTTCGCATATAATTGTTCTGAAATTTAAACAACAAATGCCATAGCACCCGAGATTCACTTTCATCAAAAGTGCACAGCTTATAAAAACCTTATTTTTTACGTTTTTCTATGAAATGGTCAACTACTGGTACCTGGTCAACTACTGGTGCCTTTACCTTATACCGCTTCCAGTTACTGTTGCTTGATTATTCGCTGTATAACCAATTAGATTCCTCGAGGGATGATACAGGCTAACGAGGGTAACGAACCGCTGCGAGACTAAATTCAAGTCGTTTTTACACGCAACAAGAGGACGCGTATATTCATAAAATACTAAGCACGTTCTAAACATTATGCTAATCATTATTACGGTCGACGTTCTTTCCTAACTAACTGTTTCGGACTAATTTCAGTTGATCTATTTCTTCGTTGAAAGAGCGAAGAGCATTCACAGGGTTTCGTGGATGACTAGAATTATTTTAGCTGACGTGATGTTATCAATTCATCTCGATCCACCCTCGTGAACTGTTCGAGCAAGCATTGAGTCAGTATTTTGTCTATTGGCTTGAGCTTTTAGGGGCACTATGCTGGTTGGAGAGGGTAGGGAAGCATCGGGGAGTTAAATGCAGCCAATCCATTTTTTCGGTGAATAGGGGGATGCTTATGGGATGTAATGTATGGGGTGCGGCGAGATGAAACAGTCGTAAGGCTGAAAGCTGTAATCCAACCCTTGTTTGATGTTCCAGTTATAGTTTCTATACTGGTGATATGTTCGTCACGTTCTCTCCCAGTCTATTTTGTATAGAATTTTGTTCGATTCGATGTCGAAAGAAATTCGATCTTGTCGTTTTTATAAAAGTAGAACGCGCCGGTCACTTTGCGAAAAGTGTCACTGTATAAAAAGAACAAGCATTCGTAAGAACGACCTCGAGAGCATTTTTTACGGGTTCGACAACCGGAAGTCCTGGCAGGGACTTAATTGTGCTATATTCGAAAGCGAACGGTACGAGAAAAGCCGGACGTCGATTAAACAAAAAAGAGCGTGGTCGCGAGGGTGGCTGGAATCGGAATTCCCACGCAATCGACCAAAGAACTCAATCAGACAGCACTCAGGGTCGGGCGTGGCCGCTCGAAATTTTCGTCATTTGTGCTAACGAGAGGCCACGATGCGACGATTTCCGCGCGCGCGGGAAACGGTGCTCTGTCGTCGCGGGTCCGCGTAGGCAGAGATTAATTATTGTTGTTAGAACGATAGGGGACAGAGAGGGGCGACGCGCGACGGTGACGCGACGCCTAACCAGTCTGCGGCTTCGATATTGCCTGAGCGAGCATATGAACCCGAATGTCAGTCGAACCACGGCAATATGTTGCCGTCCGGCGAGGCATAAGTGCTGTTCGACCATTGGCGACGCTTTGATGCAACAGGCATGCCCGACGGAACAATGGACAAACGTTATTGTTCCAGGGATCTTGAACCGTGCCGAGTGCTCCCATAATTAGCCAGCGACCGCCGTACGACAACACACTGTCCTGCGATTTCTCGAAATGCTAACAACTTTATACTTTGGTAACAGTCTTCATAGCGCTCGGTGAAATTTACATTCACAGTCCGGCTGCCAACAGTCTTCTTAACGCTTTATTAACCCTTTGCACTCGGAGCTATTTTAACTGGAAAATTAAACATTTCTTCCGATCTAGAATATTTCCATACCTTATGATTTTTGCAATTTTATGGATATGAAATTGGTACATTACCTTATACAGTACCTAAATGTTTAGTAATTGATTAGATACCGATATATTTAATAATGTAAACAATATTTTGAAGAATGGTACAGCAGTTTTTAGTGGTGCCTCAGAGGGGACAGCCGAGTGCTAAGGGTTAATTCCACGAATATTTCTATGACCTTTTTTTCTACAGATGAAACCGATGCAATTTATTCCTTCAGTATTCAAAATCTTTAGTAATTTATTAACTACGAAGAAGTTGTGTAATATAAAGAATGTTTTTAATGGCGTGTCAGAGTCGCCATTCGAGGATTAACGGCTTAACATTATACGGAGGCGCTGACAAGCGAATTGTCAGGAAGACTGACTCGTGTAAATTTCACCGAGCAGACTTCATTCCCCTGTATAGAGTATGGATCTTGGTCTGAATGAGAAATTTTTATCTCTCACGGCCGGTGGGTACAATTCGAAAGACACGTCGTCTACCAGGTTTTGGGAGGAAAAGTTTTCGTTAGGAACAATCAGCGTCCGCAGGACTGGGGTTGCAGTACTAAATGCGATTAAAATCCTGGGGCGGTACGCAATGGAGACATCCTCCGCGGCGGCATTTCATCCTCTATTCACTCGGCCTCTGTCTGTGCTCGATTTCACCTGAACCATGATGGTGCTTCGTCGTGATCGGGATTTCGACGAGGAACCATCGCGGTGACCAATGCAAACGATTACATACGGGAGAAGGGAAGGGGGTGTCTTTGTTTTCGAGGAGAACCGGCACACTTCAAACGCCGAGTGTGTCTTGAGGCAGACCGGAACACTGAGTACACCTGTGTCACCTAGCCCCGGTAGCCGCTGGAATGTGTTTAGGGGTTCAAGTTGACAACCCGCGGCCAGGTAATTGGGGAACGGAAAACAGTGTGGCGTCTCCATAGCAACGCCCCAGCATCCCTTGCGAAGCGAGCCCTGCTCCGCGGGCTCCGGCAGCCATGTCCAGGGCAACGTTGCCCCTAACCACTCGCTCGCTCGCTTTATCTTTGCACTTTTTCGCTCGTTCCCGAAGCCCGACTCTGCCTGCCCGAAAAACGTCTGGATGTCGTTATTCCATTAGATGTCTTCTGCCGAGGCTCAACCCCTCGATCGTCCGAGATTATCCTTCGCCCGGTATTCAGGATGTCTCGCGCGCTTTCAATTATGCCAACCCCCATCCTCTTCGCGTTCGCGACTCTGATTCTGGGAACGACAAACATTTAAGCTTTTTCGCTAAAATTTAGGGTGGCCGAATCGATAACTGCAGTATGCTACGATCGTACTTTATTGGAATGTTATTCCTAATTTTTTGAGAGTATAAAAAAAATTGAATGATTGACAATTTATGTTACATGTATATGATATTGTATATTTATGTTACATCTATGTATAATATGATGTGTGCTATATAAACCAAACAAGGTTTACGGCATTAAAAATAAATAAATAAAGAATGATTGACAATTTTGTTTGCCTTGCCAACGAGAACACATTCTCATTGAACTATGCAAATTATTTGTACAAACATTGGGGAAAAAATACCATGGTAAAACGTACACCTGCAACGTTAGGTACATTTACCCTAATTCCAACGTTTCAGTCTAACGTTAACCCTGCCACGATCGGTCCCAAATTTTTAGTTTACAAGTATTGTAGTTACAAAGATGCGTTTTCATTTATCATAAAATTGTAAAACACAAAGCTGACTTATGTCCTAACAAATTAATCCTTTGCACTCCGAGCTATTTCCATTCTATAAGATTTTTTCAATTTATGAAGTTAACACTTTACCTACCGCAATGCTATTAATAGGATTTTCAATAATTGTGCTGTACCAAAAGAATGCATAGAAATTTTCTTTTATATTGCGATCTTTAATGAAACTATTTGATGACTTTATTGAAGGTGACTTGTTAGTTCACAATGAAAATTGCTGTTGCTGTTGAAGGTGTCATTAAGAAGTGTTTACCCATGTACTATAGATTTTTGAAAATTATGCAGGAATCGCCGGTCGGTAATGTGTTAATATAACACCTCATACAATACTTACATGTGCAGTACTTGATTAGATACTAACATATTTAATAATCTAAAGAATATTTTAAATAATGGTACAGCATTGTTTAGTGGTGACTCTGAGTCACCACTCGGGTGGTACGGATTAAATCCCAGAATGAGCTGAAAACCGTGACGAAATAATTTCGTTCAGCTAACGCCGAGAGTAATCGAACCACTGTGGGACGGGATCGATCGGGTATAATTTCCTGCGACGAGCCTGGAAACAAATACGCGGATGGTAAACAACGGGAGTTGGGTACGGACCTGCCCATCGACTGGAATGCGCCCAGGAGCAGACAGCATTTCGTGGGCACAAAGCACGAGAAACCATAAAGCCACCCCTTGGCGGGTAGCCGTCCGCCTTTCGAGCTCGCCGGGGATCGAATCTCCATTATTCGCCTTTCCACCGGGGCTAAATGCTCGTTAATCCCTAATTGCATCCCCCTGCTCGCGCGAATGTGTCCTTACATGCCACCGGTGGCGGGGATATTCCTCTTTTTTTTCTCTCCATTTTTCAGAGGCGTCCGACAAGCTTGTTTTATGCACCGTTCCCTGTGCAAACGTTACGGAAAAAATATGCCCGGCCGCAAAACGCGGTCGCGCATCAGGGGATTTATACGCGCCTGGATTTTTTATTCCCGTAATATTTTTACGGACGAACACGCCCCGCAAGTTGCTGAATCCACGGAGGATCGAGGATGGATAATTAATAGCATTAATTGGACAAACGCAAATTTAATTTGCCATTAGGGAACTCGGGGTTCACCGTATTTTCGATTACATGTCGGTGAGTCTTGATGGTGTATCTGTGGATTTAGGAGAGGTTTGCGAAGATGTGACTTCTGCGATAGTTTTGGAAGTTTTTAGTGGTTGTTGTTGTACGGTTTGGTTTTATTATTTTCATTTCCTGAAAGGAATAAGGACTTCGAGTTATTCCTGCGGTTTGGCAACGGTGTGTCGTAAATCTTGCACCGTTACACGGTAAGTTTGCAAGCTGGTGTCGTCTTGGGTTATCCCGTAAATGTGCAACCCCTATACGACACTCCAGCAACCCTACGTTACACCCCCATGGCGGCCGAGTTGAGACGGATGGGCATAAATCGTGGATATCATCTTGAAGACTGTCGTAGGTGATATTTCCCTTCTACTAACATTGCTCGGGAAAACTACCAAATATTTTATTTCTTGGTCGGTCTATTGTAATTCAAAGTTACAGTTTTGACAATGCTAAGAACATTTTCCGCGGAGAATTAGATTACACATCGCAACGATATATAATCAGGGGGTAATAAAAATCTAAATAAGCTCATTCTTCTTTAAATTTTCACTTAGACCTCTTTCATAATTATGAGCGCATGCACTCCTTGATAAATTATGTAGACGGAGATTTCAACAGCTAAGTCGCAGAAACTGAATGCATGAAAGAACAGTACTTAGCGCGAGCACGCTCCTCTCGAATACAAGAAGGATTTTAATTACGGTAGTAGAGTTTGCTCTTTCTTTTCTTGCTGCAGGAAAAGCGTTCTCCGTGGGATATAATATGCGAAGGTTGTGGGAAAATGTGGAAGAGAGATCTGGATGTAGCAATCCTCGGACAGGATGCCGTCGAAGCGAATCAGATTTCCGGTAATTACTGGAATCTAGTTTCGCGGTGATCGGATTTGAAATTGATTCAAGACCCTGGGAGACTAGAGTCACTGTCCTAGGCTATGAAATCTTGTTCACTCTGTAGAACCTAATCAGAAGTAGATAAGAAATCCTTTCTTAGAGTTAGGTAGACTTGTCATTAGGCTACGGATTAGAAACTGGATGAAAAATGCGGAAACTCAGAAGCATGTATCTTTCTTTCTTAGTTCAAAGACATAAAAATCACTGCAGAATTAGAGGTGTCTACCACAAACCGTTTCATCAACGAACACTTATCGAAGCAGCTCCGCTATTTCGTCCGAAAAGTGGGCATTTAACAAGGGCTACTCCGGCGGAGATACCGTTCGATTTCTATCGAGGTAGAATATAAAGGAAAGAATTTTCGATGAACCATGTTCGATCATGTTGCCCCAAGAAGCTCCGGCTACAAAGAGCTTCAAGCTCGATCGCTTTCGTCCCGATATTGTCTCGATGACACGCGAGGCGACACCCGCGGAACTTAATGAAACGTCACGCTCGAGTGGCTCTCAAAGAACCAGCGAAAAAGTCCCGAAGCTGAAACACGTTTCGTTCGCAGGCGACGATGGCGACGCTGTAATAAGAGAATGAACCAGCGACGCTCAACTCGAACAACTCGAGAAACTCGTGAACTGGACTCTATACAATGTACACGCCTATTCGCAAACAACCACAGTAATCCATGGTTCAACTCTTAGACCATATACAGGGTGAGTCTCGTAACGTGACGACTTCAAATAATTCCGAAGTTATTTGTTGTACGAAAAAATGTTTCGAACAAAAGTTACCAATATGATTTTTAATATTTTTTTTTTGTTAAATCGAAATACGAGGGTCACAATCAGCTTTTTAAATGGAATGTTTAATACTTCTTAGATTCGGATGAATTATGATTACTTTCAGCTGTTCAGAAATCTTCGAGAAAGAATGAAATAGCAGGCATGAAAGACGTTTTCGGAACCGACAAAGAGCAAACTGATATTCCACAGTCTCTCAGTCCGCGGATGGCGCGACATTCTCCAATATCGCCGGTTTTATCGGTCGCGTATGTTTGGTATCGATAAATATTCAAATAATTGCGTCTGACTGAACGCCCGGATGCTTTCGGAGTCATCGATACCAGCGGTTCTCATCGCGGACGGGCGCGGTCGATTTAGCACGAGCCCATTATGAATCCCGGCGTGAGTCAGCGACCACCATTAAGCATACTCGTTGACCCGATCGACAAGGGACAAGCCCGACGATCCCAAGGAACGGTCCAACCTTCATTCTTCGCCTCCTCGATCCTGTTCCGCAGCTTTTTCCTTTTAGACCACTCGGTCAGTCTGGCTGCCTACAGGTGTCGACGCTACTCGTCTCCGCGAATGCTTGCCGAGCCGGCCCGAGGTACTTCCTTCTGCTGTTACTACGGTAAACTTGTGCGAAACTCAAAGGTGTTGCCACCACGACACTACTTTCCTATTCAGTAGAATCTCCATAGTCGAATTCTTATTCCTTGTCGATTCATCCATGTTGTTTTTTTTATATTTATTTAACGTCTCTTTCAATTCTTTGCTAAGGTTATTTCGCGACAGGACCTACAGTTTATTAAGGTGGGTTCCGAACCACCTTGGGCACCACAGTATTAAATGGCACATGGAATATTTCCAGAGGTGCCGGCGGCGATTCGTCCATGTTGTTGGACAATCAGATCACACGTGAAACCCTTACCTAATCCAATTTCTTCTATGTACGTTACTCTAAGTTGTATATACAAAAATTCAGTATTTCATGATACGAAGTATTTAAAGACATGAATTTTGTTCGTCTGTCAAGGTCGAAATTGTCGGAGTGTACAATAAATTAGAAACGGTCAGTTCGCAGCCGTTTTGCACGTGTTTCTTTGTCCGCTAAAAGATTCTTTGCAGATATGTCGCTTAATCTGCTGGAATAATCGTGAGGTACGGTTAAGAACCTTAGGTGTAGCCGTGGCAACAGAAATTATAAAGTGAAACTATAAATTGATCATTGACGTGAGCGTTAAAATGAGAGCATGTATTGATCCATTGGCACTTACATAATTATAATATATAATATATTACTCGATTGCAAACGGTCTCAAGAGTTAGCACGCGCTTCTAGAAAATAGCAAACACCAAGTGCACGGAACGGAACCTCGCTGCTTGCACTCGAATACATGTTCTTCGGGAGTCGGCATCGTTTCACGCAGTCTTGAAAGGAGTAGCAATCGCTTGTGGCGCGCGGGTTCCAAGTACATATTTTCAGGGACGTTTTAAAACAAGTGGTGCTCCGGCGAGGGGTTAAACCCACCCCTGCAGCGTTTCGCGTGTAGCTGGGACATCCCGTGTACAAAAGAATATTTAAGCGAGAGCTCGGCGTGCTTTCGTCGACCGCAGCGCGGACAAAGCGTCGCGGATCGGTGCGCTCGAAACATCGAATTCGGAACAATCTATCCGCGGAGTTGTCGTGCGGATCCGAGGGTCTGATATCGAATATTCGTGGAGTCGAATTTCATTGACGACGCCCGGGATAGCGGGTTTCGTGCCTCGATATTAAATTATTCGAGCGATCCGCGGTCTCGGATGATTCGGTGGATTCCAGGGGTCGGTGAAATTTCCGCGAGCGGAACCGCGCAACTGCTCGAGTCGAAAGGGAACGTTGTGCGGTGCGGTGAAGTACGGTGCAGCGTGTGCGCGCGCGCCTGTGTGTGTGTGTGTGTGTGCAACGCGCTGCATCGGTTGCGTTACACCGATTCGATCACACGTTCCCCGACGTTGCGTGACTGCAATGTGCGCGGGGCACACAGGGAACACACAGCTCGCGCTGCGCGCCAAGGTAAACGCATTGCACGCTGCGTAATATACTACGCGTAGTACGCGACCGTTCGAGTACGTTTACACCGAGCTAGGGTCGACCGGGTGGGGAATAACGGTGCTCGTTGTACGGCTGCGTTCACAACGCTATCGTCGCGCGCCATTGCTGCGCTCTCCGCGTCGCAACTCTGCGAAATTTAACTTGGCTGGCTGACGAAGACAGTTTTTTTGGTTCTTTGTACCTTCACGAAGACGAACAGCATTTTTTTTTTCAAGCTGTTCAGCGGCAGAGGAAAGGTTTCATTGCATTTTTTCAATATTATTTTTTCTGTCTTATATTAGAAACTAGCTGATCCGATAGACGTTGTCCTGTCAATATTTCGATAAATTCGTTTCTGATCGTTTCATGAATTTGTGAAAAGCTATTGGAACTGTGTAAACAAAGTAAAAATGAGAAGAAACAAACGTTTTTCTGAGTGATCATTGTATCTATTAACAAATGTGGCCATCATTCCGAATTTTCCACTTTTCGGCCAACTTTTCCAATTTTTCTTTCCCAAAAAACCTTATTCGGACTATTACGAACATTGTTAGAAAAAAAGTAGCCGAATCAGTCTAGCCGTTCTCAAGTGATGCGCTTACCAACGAACAGCATTTAATTTATATAGATTAAAGATTAATAGCAGAGGGGATCATTTTCTGTCTTTTTTTAGAATGCTATTGTCGCTGAATAATTCCTTGTTTCGATAAAGCAATATTTTCTACGATGAACAGTAGAGAAAAGTTGCCATTTTTATTTTAGACTTTAATTCTTACTGTATGAGGAATTGGCATATGAATATCGCACACGTCTCTGCAATACTGGAAATTTTTGTTAGTACGGACGTTTTGTGGTTCCTTTTACAATTTATTTATTTATTGATGCCGTAAACCATATTTGGTTTATATAGCATACATTATAACATATATATATAGTTCCTTCTACAATGTTCAATAGCAGAGGAGAGGTGCCATTTTATTTAAAGAATGAGATTATTGCTGATTATTTCATAGAATGATCAGTACGAGCATTATACGGTTCTTTTTATCTTCATGCTGGTAAAGCAATATTTTCTGCGATGAATACTAGAGGAAAGTTGTTGTTTTCATTTTAGACTGTAATTCTTACTGTACGAAGCTATTAACGTATGAAAATCGCACACGTCTCTAAAACACTGGAGATTTAATAAACATACCTGCATAGATCATTCTGCAGACGAAATCGTAACGAAGTCATTTCGATTACTCTGCCAAAGAGGAACGCACAGTGCAAATAGAGGAGCGACCCGGTGCTCCATGCGACATGGATGCGAGTACCGACGTTCCAGCTTTTACCTTCGGATAACATGGTTACACGGCCGCGCAGGCATGTAAAGATGAAATTTTTATACTCGGTACGTACAGCGAAGGGAAGGATCAAAACGTGACTTGGATTAAAGCTGGCTAGGCGAAACGGACTGCCGTATGAAAGGGCCCGCGGATATTGTACTCGAAGAAACGCAAAGGGAGGAATAAAGATGACCCTACACTGCTACCGCGTTTATGCTATTAATGCGTTGAAAGAACAGAAAAAAAATTCAGCCTACCTGTAATTATTCTTTCGTTCATTACATAATTCAAAGCAAACACTGTAACGTCGCATTTGGAAAAAATATTTCCGGACACTGTTAATCATTCGACACCGGATTAAAAAAATTTAACGGTTTGACTAAAAATTCGTTCAGTATTTCCAGAGTTATTTTACTCGACAAAATTGCAGTAACTTCGTGGCGAACTGAATATTATTCATTTTTTCAGAATACAGAATTGCTGCAGCGTTGAAAACGTAACCGATCAAATACTGCAATGATCCTCAATTCAATTATTTACTTTTGATAGGCGTTTATTTGACGTTTCGAGCTGGTCTGAAATATTTCCATTTTATATGATTCTCTTCATTTTATTTGAAATAGTTTATTAACTTATT
Source organism: Lasioglossum morio (assembly GCA_916610235.2). Lineage (NCBI taxonomy): Eukaryota > Metazoa > Arthropoda > Insecta > Hymenoptera > Halictidae > Lasioglossum > Lasioglossum morio. The sequence goes on from OU744323.1 coordinate 6,250,998, forward strand.
GAATACAGATTTAATAATGCATCAAATATTTTGAATAATGGTACAAGAATTATTAGTGACGCTTCCGAGTCACCACTCGTCTGTAAAGGGTTAATAAAGGGTACGATATGCTCGCCGTGAAAAAATAAGTTGGAATTTACAACGTTTGATAGAAAAGGCTGACGCGGGGAATTTTGCGACGCGCGGCAACGTTATGTCCGCTACACAGGGCATTAAAAGGTCCGTGTGAGCCGTAAATAAGCGACGGTTTCCGGTTCGCGGTAAGTGACAGAAGAACACACGCGGAACAAGCTTTTTTAGACGTCGGTTAATGCAGACGCCTATAATAAATAGCCGAGTCGACCGGAAAAGTTCGCCTTTCAGCGACAACTTCCAATGGTAAACATCTTAATTTAACGTCGCTCAAAGTAAACACCGAAAACGTTCGGCAAACACGTCTGTCCGCAGCCACGATACAGCGTTAGTTAACACCTCGGCGACGGATGACGCACCATTGCGTCGAATCGAACACTTCGTCACGCGCAACAATACACGAATTACTATCGCTTCGATGAACAGAGACGCACGTGGACGCGAATCAATCAATATCAAGGTTTAATCGAATAGGCGTATCGTGCGCGGAATACAAATCTGCGAATTTATAACTTCTACAATATTCTATGCGCTTATGGCAACGGGTATGCAGTTGTTTTTAAGCATTATGTCAATAATCAGGTACCCATTGTCAATTTCCAATGATGAATGACCACAGACTAATTTACATTTAAGGTATACAAATATCCATGATTGAAACTGTGAAATACATTATTGAATATTGTAGAAAATGTTGGTTATTGACATAAGGGTTAAATTGCAAAGACGTTAATTTCTTTCGAAAAATAAAGACATAGGAGCAAAATTTAATTAATCCGCGTAACAGAATTCTGCACAAAAGGCTACTTCTCTTTTACATGAGATAATTAAACTTTCTCCGGCAATCTTAGTGGCTGAAGGAGACAGAAAAATATCCGCAGAAATCGATTCTTTCTGGGTATCATTTTAAATGTAAATCTAAGGTATAAGTAGACCCTACAAGAAACGTGTATTAAAAGTTCGAAATCGAAATACAATGTGTTGCGTTGAACATGATAAAAGTGAAACTGTTGTTGCACGGCACTTGGAAATTCATCGTGTTATTTGATGCGATAAAACGACCGTGTAATCAACGAGACAAATTTTACAATCGCGATTTCATACAGAAATTTGCATAAGCAGCCGCCAGCAACTAATAAAACAAAATGCATCTTCGTGGCGGAGAATTTGCATACGCTTTCACTTCTCGCTGAAACGTTCCCCAATATTTTCACGATTTCTCCGGGAGCAGCGTAAAAAGAGCACGACGGCGGAAGGGATCGCGAAATTATGGGATCGAGACATTATTTCCACGTTTCCGTCGCGAATAAAACTTCCTCGGGAGCGGTTCGCAGCCGAGACGCATCTATATGCGCATTTTTCATTCGCCACGAAGAATTTCAATCGTCTGGGTCCGCCGAAGCCCGTTCGGAAATTAGATTCTTTCGGAGCTGCGAGTTCTGGATGAACCGGGAAAAAGGTCTGGGACCAGGAAAAAGGTTCCGGGATTTCGTCAAAGCGAGTTCGAGTTATTAGAAACCTGGCGGCCGTCGTCTCGGGCTGTTATTACACGGTGCCTCGACCTTTTCTCTTATTCATGATAATCGTACGGCATTATTCTCGCACACAGAGGCGTACCCAGTCGTGGCCTTTCTTCCGTCGGTGTTCTGACACCTAATCGGCGATCGGTAACGCGTATCTGTAATTCTATTTGCGACGCGAAATCATTTTCCGCGCCCACGCAGCTGCGAAATGGCCGCGCGTGTGGCGCAATCACGCCACCCTGGAAAAAGCAACGGAACGGAAAGGTGAAGTGGGTCAATACACGCCTCCGATGGCCGAATTATCCAATTTCTCGAACCAGGAAATTAGCTGATTTTCTGAAAACTAGAGCACCCGTTCAAACGGCTCCGTTCGATGGCTTTTTCGCATCCAGCACGAAACGAATGCGACGCGTGCAAATCAGAATAATTACTTTTAGGCGATGCGAGAACGGTAATAGATTCTGCCAGAGTTGGTAATGGTTGCTAATTAATGCACTGCTTAATGTAATACGGCGCGTTCTAATTATTACTACTAGGTTATGCATTGCTGCATTACTCGTTATCAGATGCAGTTTATTTGTACGAAAGTTTAGAGCAACATACTTTTCATCGTCTCAGAAAAACCCTCGTGTCTGTGCTGTTTTTTTTTTAAAGAGCGATCTCCTTTGCACGTCTGGACGGAGCGTTTTGTTATCGCAGTAACTTTTATACTCCGTTCGTCATACTTCATCAGAACTGCGTCTAGACGTGAGCCACTGCGTCTGGACGCACTTCTGACATCATATCGTAAATCGATCGACTCACGTGTTTGAGTTTGGCCGATGCTCTTTCGCTTTTCTCCATAAGTGAAAAACAAGGAAAGTCATATTAAATGGCAGTGTATCCAGAAGCACAATATACAGCTACAACGAATGGAGTATGGATCGCAAAACGCTGCGTCCAGTCGCGCAAAGGACATCGCACTTTTCGATCTGTATTTCCAATTTCAAAGTAGAAATGCAACGAAATATTGATCGATACTTTCACGATAATTTTATACACGCTGTCGTTCGAAATCCATAGCATATTCGGGGAGTTGATAAGTTTCCTTTGCGAAAAGTGTCGTAATATTTTACGAAAGACGCGCGCTACATTCAACAAAACATTTCACCGGAAGATAAAAATACGTCGGGGCAGTTCAATAAAAAAAGAAGCGATTCCGTGGGTTTCTCTTCGAGCACTCTGTGACCGAGTTCTGTAATTCCGCGAGGAACCATGCCAAACGGTGGTGGTGACGCGCGAGAAGACGAGATTCGATTTCTACGCGGGCCTCCGTTAATAACACGGAAAGGATTTCAATGGAACACTTTCTACTCTCCCACGGTGGATTCGTGACCGTTGTTGCAGCAAGTCCTCGCAGTTCGCAGACTTCATGCACCTGACGAGTTGAATGATTATCTGGCAGATGGAAGAGGAAGTCTGAGGAGTCGTGTCGTTAGATTGTTTTTCTGTCACAATCCACGAATTAAAACTGAGCACGAAATACGAGAATGTGCAAGTTCAAACACCTTCAAGGCTGGAGGCTCTATTAGGCACGTGAAATGATCGATGGCCATGCGTTAAAATTGCATCGTCATTCGGGGACCATCTATCTCTATTCAGTAGAAGAGATGCGACATATGGGATTAGGGTCCCCAGTCAAAAAACATTCAGTTCCATTAAACAATAAAATGCAATTGCACCTAGCGGTGCATCGATGCATCCACGTAAAAAAAAGGTCACAGAAAGTTAGGACATATTATGACAAATGATTGGAATTTTTTTTCTATTTGTACTTTAAAAAAGTAGTAACTTGTCCTAGTTTGAAGAATTACTCAGTATAGAATACCAAGGTCGAGATACTTTACGTAAAATTATTAGGAGACCAAATGGTTTTGGATGGCTTGGTTGGAAGTACCCTAATTCAGGATGATTTAGAGGAATGGCTGCCCTGTCTAAAACTACGAAGAGCCGAAAATCCTCTAAGCGATATGTCTCAGAGGTCTAGTTTCTTCATGTAGGATCACTCGGAGACTAAAGTCCTCTGTCTAGGATCATTCGCAGACCAAGTTTCTCCACAGACAATCGTTCAGAAACCAAGCACCCATACCTGGGATTATTCATAGACCAGAATACCTTCTCCAACACACGAAGAAACCCCAAGATCCTCGCCGCATCCTCTCGCATGACTAATTCCTTCACTTCGCACTAGAAACTAAGACCTCCGTCTACGATCATCCGCAAACCAAGTTTTCCGTTCCCAAGCACCTCTGTTAGTAATGATTCGACGACGATGTCCTACGATTCCCTGCGTCTATCATAAAGTTCCAGCGACCGATGCGCGTCTCTCCCTGTTGAAGACACGCAAAGACCTCGGGGATCAAAGCCTAACTCCCTGGAGCGAGAATAGCTCGGAGACAAAGTCTCTCGCTGGTGCTTAAGATCACGTTGGAACCGCAAACGCTCGAAGCATCCGAAGCGCCGCGAGCCGACTAATCTAGAAAGGAAATCCGGTGTTAGAGGGGAAACGCACGTACGCGATGTTTGCTCGGTCGACGCCTGTCGAACGGACGTACAAATAACGATTAATTTCCAATGTTGACGGAGACCGGGTCCGCCGGCAACGGATCCGCGAAGAGCCGACAAGCCCGATCGTCCAATAAAACGCGCGTCCTGATTTTTCGCGCGTTGCGTAAGCCGGTTCTGCGCTATGCTCGCGCGACCATCGTCAATGGAAATTACATCCGAAACGGAGCGCATCCGCGACCAACGAGGTTTTTAGAACGACCGAAACTAGTCGTCTATTGCATAGATACAGCGGCGTTCACCTGGAACAATTTTATACCAGCTGCGTCGATTAACCCTTAGAGTGAGATTAACCCTCGAGTGGTGGACTCAGAGACCACCACTAAAAATTACTGTACCCGTATTCAAAGTATCATTTACATTATTAAATTTGTTGCTATCTAATCAATTAATAAATATTTCAGTAATGTATGTAAGAATGTTTATACCACCATGTAGATGACTAAATGTATTACTTATATATTTACCTGTTATTGATTTATACTGTTATATATAATATTATGTTTAGTTAAGTATTTGAGGTTTAGTATCTTCTCTATCGTATCTATACATTTAATCGAGGACGATTAATTTGTCAGGATGACCGAATTGTAAGAATGTTTATACCTTGTAAGAATGTTTTAATTTTATAATATTATGTTTAGTTAAGTTTTTAAGGTTTAGTATCTTCTCTATCGTATCTATACATTTAATCTGGGACGATTAATTTGTCAGGATGACCGAATTCTAAGAATGTTTATACCTTGCAAGAATGTTTTAATTTTATAATATTATGTTTAGTTAAGTTTTTAAGGTGTAGTATCTTCTCTATCGTATCTATACATTTACTCGAGGACGATTAATTTGTCAGGATGACCGAATTGTAAGAATGTTGATACCACCATGTAGATGACTAAATGTATTACTTATATATTTACCTGTTATTGATTTATACTGTTATATATAATATTATTGATTTATACGTTGCGTTAGCATGTTGTTAACAAATCCATGTTACCATGAGTTTTGGTTAAATAAACAGTTTCCTACGAGTGAGCAAAGGATATTGACGTATCAAACCTCCTTACATGTATGAGGTATTATATCAATTTTATATCCATAAAACGGAAAGAATCATATAGAATGGAACTATTCCAGGTCGGAAGAAACGTTTAATTTTCGAGGGTTAATCCTTGCATCTTTTTTTATTTATAAAGGAGAAATTTATTATTAGAAAATTGTTTCATGTACGGCTAATATTCCATAATTTATGCCCATTCATCAGCCCTGGCAGTTTGACCCACAAGTGCCTTCAAAGATCGCTTTCAAAACGCATTTAACCTTCTCTCTGTGCATTGCTGTTCTAATGTTAACCGTGTGTACAAGGGTGTAATTGGACCGCGCACGTTTTTCGAGGAAAATGTATAGAAAAATTTGTCTGCATAAGTATTTGTAAGGTTTTATTGATTTTCAACCGATAAGTATGCAATATTTGAAAATATTTGAACATACCGCAGATAGCATGGAAATTTTTCATTTAATAACCTTTTATTTCCGTTTTTATCAGGCTGGGATACATTTGCACTCCATACGCAGAGAGAAGGTTGAAGAACGTTAAACAGAACCCGAATGCGAATAGAATTTTTAAAAATTCTTCCCTTGATCACCAGTTAGGATCTCATTAGAGAAGTGAGTCTTCCGGTTACAATCTCGCTCAGGAACAGTTTCCGAACTAATATGGGTCACCTAAACGCGTTCGGAGCCGAACTGCGACGCGAACAAGACGAATCTCTCTCTCCCTTTTCGGTGAGAACATGAGGAGTGAATTATTCCCGGTTGAAGAGGTTCTAACTTCGGTCTTACAGTCGCCAGTCTCCGTTTACGCGAAAACCGCTCTTCTCCCTGTCCCTTTCTCTCTTTCGGATGGATTAATTATCCAGCGAAAGACGAAGGAAACAAAGTTTTCTTTGAAAGCTCGCCGGCTCCTCGCGGAACACAACTGCCCCCGGGGCGGAGGATTCTCAGTCTCCGAGGCTTCAAAAGCGAATTAAATATGGCAGACCAGCACGAAAGGAAAGTTCGGGCAAACATTTGTGACAGCTCTTTTCCCGCAATAGTCGCCATGTTTTATTTGTGTGTTTGCTTTTATATTTAAACACATGTTCCAGTTGTCTTCCGAGCCTTCTACATATCCTTCTTCGTCCTCCGCTGTCAACTAAACGTCGAATTATGAATAGTTCCTTTGCATTCTCGCGATTATGGACTTGGTTTTAGGAACATATTATGGTGTTGATGATAGCCTGAATTTTCAAATAGAGGTCTTTGCAAATAGATCATTATTTGGTTCGAAATTATTTTTAACAGTTCGTTAAGTTCAATTGCATTATTAAATATATATATATATATATATCCTATTAAATATAACCATGCGTTATTGACCAACCACAGCGAGAATGTGTAATTCATCATTATTTTGGACACGAAATCATTTAACGCACCCAGAAGCGAGATTTATTCCGTTAATTCAGCGGCCGCGAATGTTGTATCGATTTCGAAAGGAACGGAAACTCACAATATTTGACCGGCAAACAGCGTGTGTTACGCACACAGTGACTCGAGTATTTATTTTTGCCAGTCCGTCGCGTTTATCCGAGTTATCCATAAATTTACAAATTTTAAAAGGTGGTAGAACTCGGCGCGCGTCACAATTTTTCCGTGTAATAATTCCTTGCAAAAAATATGTGAACGAACGCGCGCGAGTCGGTACGAATCAGCATCGCCGATATTGTACAGAGCATTCCGTTGACGCGGCGAGTTCATATAATATAATAACGAGATCGTCGTCGAATTGAATTTCGTCCGAAACACCAGTGTCCGGAATGGCGGCACGATTTGTTTTTGCTCGGCGATTTTTGCGAGCCTGGCGTCTCCTTGCTTCCTCGTTTTGTGTTATTCGATTAAACTCGTCCGTGGTAATTGTTCGACAGCGTTCATTGGTAAATACAAGGGTCGCCGGTAGGACGCGGGCAGAAATGTCGATCGCGTGGCAGATCGCCAAATCAGCACGACCCGTTACGTTTATCGCCGGTTTTATGTAACTATTGTCCGGTGTGTAACTGGGACGACTTCAATGGGAATATCTGTCAATGGGATTTCTCATTGCGTAAACGGCGACGCTCGTTTAATGACGAGCCGCGCGCACCGTCGCTTTGATGTCCGCTTCAAAGGTCCGCCATCATCGAATTATTTAAACATCGAAAGCACGTCGACCGTATCAGACGTCCGACTTGCGGACGGCGAATTCGCGAGCGCGATTTTTATCGGACAAAGAAAACCCGTTCCTCCGCAATTATCCGCAATAATAACTATTGTGCGTGTATCACTCATAATCTATTCACTTTATCGTTCGTTTAAACTCTTTCTGAACCAAGACCACGAGAAATTCTGTTCCTTCATAAGGATTCGCACACAATCATTTATGCAATCACGTATATATTACTTACTAGCTGACCCGACAGACGTTGTCCTGTCCAATCTTAATATATTTGTTTGTGAAGCAATTTCAATTTGAATCTTGAAATTCAATTCGTTGACATCAATATTTTTCGTATTGGGAACCAATAATACTTGCACCGTTTCAAAAAATTATGATTTTTGCTGTTTGTCCGAATTTTCCTACTTTCCTTTGTGATTGTCTCGAACTTTTTTTCTGAAAGCTTTTCCAGAACTATCACGAACAAAACAAAAAAAGAATTATGCATATCCATCGTTCGAATCATGAATTATGATCTTGAGTTCATACAAAAATCTCATAGAAAAAAAACGCTTTCATTTTTTCCGAATTTTCTATTTTTCTGGACAACTTTTCCAAGTTTTCTTACTCTAAACACCTGATTCGGACTACAACAAACATTAAAAAAAATAATTAGTCAAATCGGTCCAGCCGTTCTCACGTGATGTCGTGACCAATGAACAACATTTCATTTTTATTATATAGATAATATGCGCAATTTGTACAGGGTGACTCTAACTGGAAGTAACTTTTTCCTTTGCCTGTATACACAGCAAGGGGACAAGAGAATCTCTGATTCATCTAGGAAACAGATAGCAACCTATAGATAATTGAACTCAGGAGTAATTGAGCCGATTCCTAGTTAATCGAGTAATGAATCTTTCCGGAATATCATATCTTAGTAAGAGGACAAGAGGTTCGATGATTTATCCGAGAGTATCTCGCACAGTTTTTTAAAGTCTAAATAGTCCTAACATATGGACAGGAGGATTTATGATTTATCTGGGAACCGGTTAGCAACATGCGAGGTGAGTCACGTTCATTTTCCTCGGGTTATTCACGAGTATTGTTCCGACTTACGCAATCGAAGAGGCATTAAGTAGTTAGCAAGGTTCAGCCAGTTAGCAGAATAACCGCGCGCGTGATCCTCGTTCCCAGAGAATTTTTCTGCGGTTGAAAAGGAATCAACGCGAGGACGGTGTCGCTGGCACATGCGAACCGAGCTTTAAGCTCGCTGTAACCGCTAAACCGCTGGTATTTCACTCGACAGAGACGTGCATCCGTCGAGAACCACGTCATTTACGCGTGATGCTTGCACCTTGAACGGCCATCTTCCTTAAGATTTTATTCTTGTCTGAATAGAAGCCTAATCGATGAGAGGAATTCCTAATTGACTTGCCGTGAGGTAATGAAAAATCTCCCATGGAGTTTCGCTGTCTGCCGATCAACGTAAATTCGTTGGCTTCAGATTTTTCACGTTGCAAATAAACGCCTCTCACAATTTGTTCCTTATTCTTGTTGTACTGTATCTCACGATTGACACAGTTTTAGTCTGCATAAAAAGTCAGTACGATCTTGTGATTATTCTTGTCACGCACAACTAACAAGACAACGCGAAGAACATGCGGATTTTTCCAAATCAGTCGAAAATTGCACGAAAGTCAGATAGATGGACAACGGTTAAAAATTCGCAGGCATCCATTGCAACCCTCGCAAAAATAGAGTTCGCGTGTTCTGCACAACGCCGTCTCGCCTAATCGTGTTTCGCGCTCGAATATTAAACGAGACCCGTCTAACTTGAGAGAAATCCGAAAGAACGTCTCCGCCCACAAAAATATTCGTGTTCGGGCTGCTCGGGCCGCGCTTTCCCGGATTCTATTTTCGCCAGGCCGGACACACTTTATCTTGTTCCGTGCACACTTCGGTATTTTCGTTTCGTCACGCATTCCCGGCGGCTGAAGGAATCCCTTGTCCCGCGGGGGAGAAATAATAATGTCGCCGTTACGTTGGGTTCTTTAAGGCGCCCGATAAAACCGAAACACAACGTCCGCCTCGGTCGAGCGGTCTTTTGTTCGCTGACAAATCGCGCCGGGATTACCGAAACTGTGCTGGAATGTAAATTTCGTTTGAGATTTAATGGTGGTCGAAATATGGTACACGGCATCGCTGAACTCGAAACGGGCCGCGAGAAATTACGACTGTTATCATTAAGGGTAGCTACCCGTTCTCTATTTTTGACATTTCTGTAACTCAGACTGTCAATTATACTGAGCATGTCAAGGTCGTATTAGCTAGTTCTGTCATGACATGAGAGACAATCGCACATCGACGCTTATGCGGCAGGCAGATTGCACGCGGCGAGATCCATAATTTCTCATCAGGACGCGATTTTCGGGTCGATCGCGATCCCATTCAACCGATCTGCCGGGGCGATTTATGCGACCGTCCCGCGAAACAACCTGTCGCCAATTAATCTCTTCAGATGGCAAGACGAATTATCCCAGCTTTTGTCGGGAATATTCGCTGCGTGACGTTTTCGCGATCATCGGAATCATATTTCTCGCGGACCGCTCGATTAATCTGTCTCGTTAATGGATTTATAATTAAAGCCTCTGGGAGCTCGGTCGAATTTTCGAAAAACCGATAAATAATCTTCTCGAAGGATTAACGAATTTGAAAAGACTTTGCGTGATTCGATTCGAACCGCGGCTTTGAACTCGTTGATAGACGTCCCTCGTTAATATACCACAGAAAGGTAAGCACATATAAATTTACAGGCTGCAAATGACATTTAACAAGTTTCAATACTCCTTTTGCTTTTTAACAAAAGCGTCCAGAAAAATTATACGGTATAGAAGGAAGTTTGATAATCAATCGTTTATCAGAAATAATGCTAAATAATTTATAGAATCCCTTCAAATTAATAAAAAGCGTCCAAGTCGTCACTAAATATCCGGTAACTGGTACCTTTACCCTTTTTTTTTTTTTTTTTTTTTTTTCTTCTTCCTCCATTTTACTCGGAGACACCGGTGAGGGCCCCTTCTCGGATTCACTCACCGGTGTCCAATACCGAGTGTGGCCACGCGTGTTCTTGGCTTTATGGTACCTTTACCCTATGTATTATTATTTTTACTCGGAAAATTAATTAATTAATTTTACTATTAACTCGGACACTTCGGCAGATTGTTCTTTATTAATGTACATAACTATGACTTCGTGCGATGGGAGAAATTGAAGAGGAAAAGTATAAAATGGAAATAATTCTTTATAATTACATTGCGGATTAAATAGTCCTAAACTGCAGATCAAATTCACCATAAAAAATCAACAGTTTGGTTAATTGTCCAGCGAGACTCGGTGAAAAGAAGATTATGAAACGATGTGTAACTATACAGAATGCCAGTCTCGAGAGATGAATCGATCCTATCGAAATCACAGCACGGCTTTTAAAAACCGCTGTTCGCCGTGTCGATATCACGAAGTGATTTCATTAGCCCGAAAAGGGTGATGAAGAGGGCGAATATTGGAGGGTCTGCCAATGAAATATTGCCTTCGATAGACTGTCTCTCCGACGACGTGTTCTTCATCGAAGTTCTCCGCTTTTCCACTTTGGTCTTCCCCAACCTATTTCTTCCATTTTCCCGGATCTGTTCCGCGGCGTGGCTCTTCGTGGGAAGATCTGGCTTTCGAGACACGTAGCTATGCGTGTCCTAACGATCAGGGTAGCATGGCATACCGACAGAGGGGTCGCGGCAAAGAGGAAATGAAGAGGAGGACAGTATTTTCTCGTGATCGACGAAGAGCCTTTGCTGCCTGATTGCTTCTCTTGCTGCCAGGAGATTTCTTTTTAAGCTTTTGATGAAAGTCTAACGTCCGGATTCTTGTTTTCCAACAAAATTCGTTTATTCGACCGTGTGTGCTTCTTGACGTTTGATTTTTATACTCTTTATACTTTATACTTCGTACTATTTATTCTGTTTTTCATTCCTGTACGACTCGAGTGTGACGCTCGAGATTCCACTACAGTATCGCTATAGTAGTAAAGTCAGAAACGGTTACTTTACCAAGAAAAGTTACTTTATTACCAGCCATTCGCAAGCACATTCATTTTTGATGTTTCAGCTCCCAAATCAATAGGGTTTGACTCGTCATGAAAGTTAGGACCCGATACAATAGTCAAGGGTCTACTAAAAACACGTGACCCCTTCAACCTAGTTCCCTTACAGTCACTCCTTAGGGAATTCTCACGCCCATAAACTGTGGAAGGAGCATATAAATGAATTTGTAACGTGACTATCCACAAAACTCATCCTGATCTTTTATTCAACCATATCCAACCCCTTGGAGCATTTCATGTACACGTTCACTTCGAAAAGGGGGATCCGTTGAAAAATAAGACAAAATTTAGAATAGCTCCTAGCACACTCGAAATTACAAACAGTCAGTATAGAGTAGTGAAAGTGTACGTTTTATCCGAATAATCGAGAACATTTTCGAAGGATCATTTCTCGCTACTCTAATTTCCATCGAATTCGAATCGGCGGAATGGCGGACGGCGCGACGGTAATTGGTTCACTTAAACCGTTTCGGCGGAAGGAAATCGAGGCGGGTGTTGCGATTCACTCGGCGCAGCCTCCTTTTCGCACCTACTTTCGCGCGAAACGCTCTCCAGAGCGTCGTTGAACACGGAACGCCGGGAACTTGGGAACGCCTCGCCCGCCGCGCGCAACAGACCCTTTTGTGTTTGCATTTGCATCGCTTCTAAATGCGACGGCGCACTCGAAACGAACCGTTTTCGCTGTTGCACGCGCTGAGGAGGCCCGTCGACGTGATTTTTTTCGCGATTCCGACGCGACACCGGTCCCGTTTCCACTGCACAATCATCTCGCTCCTCGTTTCCGTTTTCCAAGCTCGTCCGACAACGTTGTCGGCAAAATTCGAGACCTGTGGATCGCGTTTCGCTCGTCGATGCCTCTTGATATTCGATCGCTGAGCTTCTCTCGCCTTCGGAGAACGGTCCCTAACCTTGGTCCCGTTCTGGAAAGCTCTTGGCATCGATTTACTGTTTCTTCTTGGCGCCGCGCCGCCGCCGCCCGCTTCGTTTCGACTGGATTAATAGCGCGACACGTTAATTCGTTCCTCGCCCCCCCCTGGCTGGATATCTCACAGGTTTTTGCGCGCTCTTGGAGATTTCACTTTTTCGCATCGTCGCAACCTTGCCTCGGCAAAATTAATGACACCACTCTGCGGAAGAACGCCTTTTTTTATCAGCGGATTCCCGGATTCTTAACCGTTGTCCAGTGTCCAACTAATTTCCATGCTCGGGCTTTATGGATTACAAAATGTTTGGTCCGTTAAAATTGATTCGTCGGGTAATCGGGTGGAGCGTAATCGTTTACTTAACATTTTACCGACCGGAAGCCTATTAATAGGATTTTCAATAATTCTGCTGTACCAAAAAAAGAGTATAGAAATTTTCTTTGACATTGCAATCTTAAATGAAACTATTAGACGACGTTATTCAGGGTGACTTAGTTCATACTAAATGCTAAATGAAAATTTAGCCATGTACCATACATTTTTCAAAAATATGCAATGATCACCGGTCGGTAATGTGTTAACAATAATTCATGTACTAATGTACTACAAGTTTTATTAGTTGTATGTTTTATTTGTTATTCATTTATTCGTCGTACGTTTGTCTTGTAATTTGAATCTCCAAGTTACGCCGACTATCGATTTCGAAATAATTTATACAAAGCGCAGAAGGCTCAGTTGTCTAGAAGCGTTTTACTACGACATTTCCCTCCGTAACGTCGTGTCTGACCACGCCCCTAGCACCGCCCCTCTCTCCCCGCTATCGCCTGGTGCAACCAATCGCAAGACGTCACCCAATGTCAACGATCCCACAGCTAAATAGTGGTTTCTTATGAATTGTCAAAGTCAAATGTTAAATGAATATTGTAGATGTTTGTTAACAAGGTTTCGAGTTGTTCCCATTGCGTCGAACTCGACGGGACGATTAGGTTCCCAGTGTTCCTCGGTCGAGTCGAAACGGAAAGGTGTCTTCGCATCCTTCCTCTCCCCGCCGATGGGAAACGCTGTATTGCGTCGTTCCATTTAGACAATGAAGCATTTACAGCGAGATCTGCAGACCTCGTTATTCAACGCGACTGTGTCAGTCGCGCATTGTGCTTTCGCGAAATTCCCTATGCGCCGGTTCATGCAGCACCGATGCATTGTCCCGATCGTATCGCGCCGGAGGATCGATGCGCACCGTCTTCCACAACAATTGATACGAGGGGGTCAGTCAAATACAAATTAAAACTTGTTTACAATTCCATTGGAATTTTCTAAACACACAAAAACATTCGTTTTTAGCGACGTAAAATTATGGGGGATTATCTTCGAACATAAAAACATTATTTTGACCATGCTTAATACATGTCGGAGAAGCCTGGATATTTTGTAAACATGGGGTGTTTTTGTTATTATTTCTTGCGTCTGATGACTCGTGGGCCATTAGGGAAGGGGCTTTCACCCCATACCTGGATTAATTGAAGAGGGGTCGACGGATAGATGATCCGCGGTAGGGCGGATGGGCCCGCGGACTTGGTTTCGAGCTTTTGACAAAAGCAGTTCGTCTAGCGTTTAATAAAGTTTTCTCTAAAGTTTGAGAGTGTTCGTTTCTTTGGCGTCCTGTTCCAATGGATACGTCAGGAGGAGAAGGACCTTCGGGAATCTCCAGAGAGGAAATTTTATGTTCTCCAACATACATACAAGAAGAAAATTGAAAATCAAAAAGTTAGTATTCGTTTTTGCCAATCGTCGCGGTCGCTGTTTCTCTTTCTTTTTCGCTCGATATCCTCTTCTACGTTTTAGAGTTACTCCTGGCCGTCAATTGAACCACAGTTGAACTAATATCGTGTTTAATGTGATTTTAATCAGAAAAATGCCACAAATAAACAACTCGTGGATGGGGTAGGCGAACTGGCTTAGATCGCGGAATTACTGTAGTATGTGATGTAGATCGAATGTTAGACATTCTTAGTGGAACTTCCACTCGGCCTCACACGGATAAGAACAACCACTTCCACAATAACATTTCCACAAGTCCGACTAACATTCGGCTGACTCTCCTATTTTCGTGGTCGAATCACCAACTCCTCGACAGCGTCCAATCATCCTGACTTTTCAACGCTCTTAGCCCCGTTCAGTACCTACCGCGAACTTCTGCAACGAAAGCTTTGAACTGCAATTGCATTCGAGTGAGAGACTTTTCAGTCGTTTAAAAGTTACGACGGACTTCGGCGTCGCCGTTCGAGAAGCTATTAAAGTATGCTTCATATAATCATTCTGCCACGCAATCTTCTTCGATGTTAATGCATTTTTGCTACTATCATATTCCGGCCTCTGCCCAGAAAATATTCTTTCTTCTAGGGGCAGGCTGTTGCTAATGCGTTTAGGGATTTGGCGGTCCTCCAAGGATTCGACGATCGCCGCCTCTAAGGACTCGCCGGTAGTTAGTTTAACCTTTTCACATGCTACTTCAGTTTTTCGTCAGCTTCTTTGAAACGGATTTTTACAGATCAGCATCTTTCAAGATCCCGTTTAAAGAAGATAGGAGATCTCGGCAAAACGTTTGTGATCTTACAATAGAATCACTGTGTAAACTCTAACGTAGAGGGCACCATAAATGTTATTTTTGTTCGTTTAATTAGGAGGTGTGATAAAAAAAGAAATGTTTCTTTCATTTTTGACCTTATACGAGCTTGAAGATGAAATCGTTTTGCTACACGTTTGAAATAACAAAGTACATAGCATTCCGTTTAAAAAATTTAAGGTCACCTTCATTTATAAAAAAAAAATGATGCAGATAAACAAATTACAGAGTGAAGCGCTAACCGAGGGGTGAAAGTGTTCAATTGGAAGTGTGTCGCTGATCCATAAATGTTGAGACACACCGATTCAGAGCGTAAGCGATTCTTTGAGGAGAATTGTGGATGCAGGATCGAAAGTAGCAATAACTTGATCAAAGTCTCATCTCGGGACCGGAAGTCCGGCGAATCTGTTCCCGCATCTTTGGCACTCTTTCTGTTTCTATATATCTCTCTCTTTCTCTCGGCCCCGTTGCTTCCGTGCCCGAGGAAATAAAGAAGCGCTGCCCCAAAACTTCATCCTAACGACCCCACTTCGCCACTGTTTGTCATTCATCGTTGTCCCCGGCAGTGCCAAGGTCTCTCGGCTCGTTCCTCATCTTTTTCTTTCCCTGTGGCAACTTCTTGTCCGACGGCCCCCCTTCCCTCGCCGCCCCCGCGCCACTTTCTGCACGCTACTCGGCTCGGGCTCGAGTTGTTCTCCGTCTTGGCACGTTTTCAGGGTTAAAAAAGAACCACCGGCGAGAGCCTGGAGAGAGCGAGAGGAAATCTCCGCGTCCTCGACACTCTCGCGGCCGCGTTTGCGGTGGCGTCGAACAGAAAGAGGCCTCGACTTCCGCCGGAAGTCGAATCTCAGCCCGCTGACTTTTTCCGATCGGTCCAACATGCCAATCGTGTGATCGACGAATCCCCCTTAATTTTTCGTTCACTCAAACATCGATACTTTCAACAATTTCTTTGCACTTGAAATTCACCCTTCTGCAAATCGAATACACCCTTGTGCAAATCAATTTCAACCGTTTACAGACAAAGTATTTTTAAGTTTCTGTTTAAAAAATCTAATCACAATTGTAAATTAATTGTGGAGAAATTAAAAAATTTTTAACAAATTTTTGCAGCTTTTGCAGATGTCTGGAAGACTATTTCACGATAACAATGCCGTATGTAACTCTGATGAATAAATGCAAGATCTTTCCACGAACGAATAGATCAGTCGCCGTGTACTCCGACTCGCCTCGCACAAGTTTTAATTCGAAGATTATAGTAATATTGACTGCATTCGACGCATTAATGCGAGCCACGTTTAGTCACGACTGCCAACCGATTCTTCCCCTTGGATGCTTCACAGAAAGCTATTCCCGTATTCCAATTACATGCTTATGTTCACACACACACATATAGGTACGTGCGTATGCACGACCGTTCCCGATCGAGTCAATCAAATTATCCATCAACGATGCATTTCCCTTAATGCCCTAACCACTTCAGCGAACGATCGATAGCTTCCAGACGGGCGGAGGATCCATCAAGCGGAGCGAAGATTTCTCAAGCAGATCTCGGCAAAAGCTGGGAGCGCTTGCGGATCGGGAAACCTTCTGAAAAATCGCTCGGCAATCGAATCGGCCATTTCATTTCTCCATGCGTCAGCTACTGACTTCTTGCTTATAAAACTCCTTTTATAAACATTCGTTTCTCGTGTTGAAATAAAGGGGTGGACACAGTGGCGGCTCAAGTCAAGTGGAGGCCCCAAGCGGTAAAAATTTTGGGGCCCTCAATCTCAAGTTAGAAATATAAGTTGCAAGAAAACTCTCATAAACTTAATTTTTCGTAAATAAATTTAATTTTTTCGTAAACAAAAAAATGAATGCTGTGAATTCGGAGCACTATAGTATCCCGGGGCTCAGTGGCGGTTCAAGTCAAGTGGAAACCCCAAGCGGTAAAAATTTTGGGGCCCTCAATCTCAAGTTAGAAATATAAGTTGCAAGAAAACTCTTATAAACTTAATTTTTCGTAAATAAATTTAATTTTTTCGTAAACAAAAAAATGAATGCTGTGAATTCGGGGCACTATGATATCCCACGGCTCAGTGACGGTTCAAGTCAATTGGAAACCACAAGCGGTGAAAATTTTGGGGCCCTCAAACTCAAGTAAGAAATATAAGTTGCAAGAAAACTCTCATAAACTTAATTTTTCGTAAATAAATTCAACTTTTTCGTAAACAAAAAAATGAATGCAGTGAATTCGGGTCACTATAGTATTCCGGCGCTCAGTGGCGGTTCAAGTCAAGTAGAAACCCCAAGCGGTGAAAATTTTGGGGCCCTCAAACTCAAGTTAGAAATAAAAGTTGAAAGAAAACTCTCCTAAGCTTATTAACAAAAAAGAAAAGTAATGAAAAATTTCCTACCGTGACACATTAAATAAATTTCTTGGAAATTCGGGGCCCTATAGTATCCCTATGGTATCCGCCACTGGGTGGACATACAATATCTATAAATTTCCATTTTCCTTCTGTGAACTTACTCGAGATGAAGAAGTACTAATCATTATCAATCTCCATTACTATTCCCTCTACTATTAAATCACAGAAGCAAGTATCAACGATCACAGTACGGATGTAAATCTTCGTATCAACAGCTCCTTTCCAACGATCAACAATTGCTCAGAAATTCCATTGTTTGAAATGAAACGCACAGTAGATTGGCCGCGTAAAGGCATGATCGGCGTACTCGCTTCTCCAATTGAAATTCCGAAATTGGCTGACCAACGAGCCTCGTTTCCTCGTCCACATTCCTGCGACATGTGAGTCAGCCTTAAGTCCCGACCCGTTTACATAGCATCACGATCCACACGCCTCCGCTGGTGGCACGCGCGCAGACCGGACGCAGCTCGGAGAAAACGAATGAGAGACCCCGGGTCTCTCTGTGTGTATGCGTGTCCAGCGTATGCGCGCGCGCGTGTGCCTCGCTGCAACTGCAGTTTGCACCGGCGATATTCGCGCGTCGAAACTTACAGTTTGCGAGACACCGGCCGATTAACCGAGGATTAAACGCGAGCGTGTTCCAGAGAGCCGCGAGCGACAAACGAGCCACCGCAGGAGCGTTAAGTTGAGAACACAGTTGTTCAATTCGGGGCTACGTTGTTCGACACGCTCGCGCGGAATTGAGACGTTCAGCGTCTCCTGTTAACACTTTGCAGAACGTGTCTGCTGGCATTATTGCGAATCTGCGTCTGCAATGGTACGTGTCCACGCGAGCATTTCTGTCGATAGTCGCTCTCGAGAGTCACTCTCAATTTTCGTGTCCGTTTCAGAGTACTTTAGAAATTTTTGTCCACTCGGAGATTGACCCGTAAGAGTCGACTCTCGGAAAGTCCTCTCAGGTATGTGGACATTTGAATTTCATGCGTGCAGCTCTCAGACGAATCTCGATAGTTGTAAGAATACTCGTGAACAGAATAGATGCGCCAAAGTTTACTGCAGTTGTCGCAATGTACTTCGCAAGAAACTTACCGATCATCAAAAGCGACTAACGTGTATTAAATTAGATTTATCTATATTCTGTGCGACTTTTACTACAATTATACTGGAGTCAAAAAATGTATTCAATCAAGCCCCATGAAAACATCTTTACAATCTTAATTCTTTTTTATTGTACAGTTGTAACCTCAATTATGAAGTTTTTCTGCAGTCTATATTGCATACATAATATTACGATAGTAATGTTATGCTTTACAATCTCAATAATTGTCAAATAAAAAATCTAAAATTCTTAGTTAAATTTATCCCGTTCAACCATTGTCAGTATAAATAGGTGTAGATCTGACCACTACCATTTAGCTTCTTCCCTAGCACGCATTGGTTTCATTAACAATCCTGAGTGTAGTTGTGGGGATGGAGATGAGTCGCTGAATCATGTTTTGTGGCAATGTAATTTATACAATGATGAGAGACTCTCATTGATTAATAAACTCAGTAAAATAGACTTCCACCTTCCAATGGATGTCTCAGTAGTGATAGCCAAACCTAATATTAGGGCCTGTCATTACATGTTATCATTTTTTAAAAGCTGTGGCCTTAAAGGATAAGTTTTTTTTTACTCTTCTCTCTCTGTTCATATACTGTTCCTTTTAATCATATGTTAATATTATAATATCTGTATTTCTACAAGAAACCTATTCTGTTTTGTAATCTTCATACTCTGTATTATATGCAGTGTATTCCTGTTTTGAAACTATGTTGTAATAAATCTCATATGAGCTTTTCTATAATAAAAAAAAAATTCTAAAATATGTTATTTCACCGCTCGTGGTGGGTATAGTGTCAATAAGAAAAAAGAAATGTTCCAAAAAGAGTTAGAGGAGTCGCGAAAAGCAATATGGCGGCGTTACATCGTTGCCGAATAGCTGTCGAGTGATACATTTTCATAAAGCTACGACAACTGCCGAATAATGCAAATTTCGCCTCGAAAACGCAAAACTAGGCCACTTTGGGATACTTGCGCGCTAGATTGATCTCCTCAGAATGGTTTGAGGCCGTCCGGACCCTTGCAATCCTCGTGTACGTACATGTATCTAGCGGTGTGTGAGTGTGCAACCATATTCACGCGCGAGACGAGTCTAGTGCCTCGAGAATGTCACGTGACACACATCCACAAAGTTCCGAAGCCCGAATTTTAAGAGGTCGCCCCCGAGTGGCGCAATTTGAAGGCAACCTCGTCGCAGTGAGCGTTCCACTGTTCCCAAAGTTGTTTACAACTTCTTGCTCGTTAGCGTATGCGTTGTTAGATGAATAAATGACGCAGAGTTAAGTTGATTGCCGCCATATGGCTCCGGCTATCGTCGTGGGCCTGTGAAAGATTAACCAGACTTCTCGGCTGCGATGATGTGTACCCGAAGAGACGATAGACAGGGGTGAGTCGTCATAAAAGAATCATCGTTTTCAGGAGTCTCGCATAACACGGACAGAGAGAAAGAGAGAGAGAGAGAGAGAGGAAGAGCACCACCCCCACGTAATTCTGAAACGGCCTCGTGAGAAAGCGGAAGAAGGTCAACAAGGCTCTGACTCCGGCGTTAAGAGATCTTTTGTATAAATTTTTGATGGCACACATTTGCCAGCCTCGTGGCCTCCGCCGTACGATATGCTACACGGTATTTACGAACTTCAACGATCGATCTCGTGAATCAGAATCAGCTATTATTGGCTCGCGGGTGCATGAACGAAACTCTCGGTCACGAGGTGTAGCTATACACATAGGAAAAGGTTCTGTGAATATAGTCGCGGAATTGTAAATTACACCTCGTAGATGTAAAAATAGGACTTTCGAGGGCGCGCGATTGCGGCCTAGATTAGTCTTTTATCCAACGCTTCTGACTACTGAAAAACCCAATCTTTGCATCGTCGAGAGATGAGAAGGCGTGTCACGCACCCTTGCAATCCTGGTAAACGAGTCTACCCCCGTTAATCCAGAGCGTCGTCGGAGCGATTTACGGGGTTTAACGTCGCGCAAAAATATCCAGCGAGCCGTTTCACTCTCTTCAGCGGCATTTGTTTTATCCTCTTTCCACGTGGTGATCCTCCTTCAGCCGGATGAACCGTTACCTTACTCAAACCGGACAGGAGAAGGGCAGGTGCCCGCTCGTGGACGGCAGGTGAGTGGGCAGACTGACAAGATATACGGGTAACCTTCCGATAAACGCGGACGACTGATCCCCTGGACACCGTGGGCAGCAATCATGTTGACATTGCAGCTAGCGATCTTGCCCGATCCGAGGAAACACCGTCAGAGATACTCTCTCCTCCAGCTAGTCGATCGAATAAAAATCACGTGTTCCATGATACGAGCGCCATCAACCTAAACCGATTATTCGTTAAACGCCAGGATCAGATTATCCGTGATAAGACAACAGAGATTCGAGGAGCAAACCTGAGGGGTCCTGCTAAACGCTAGTCAAACACTCTGTGTGTTCAGGAATTATCTTCATCGGTGGATGAATTTTCGTATCGACACCCGTATTTACTGTACACACAAGAATGAAAGACGTGTTCTCTACGTTGGCAAATTTTCGATGTGTACCCCTTGTTGTATCCCGGAATGAGGGATTACTAAACGTTGTCGATTTGTGATAAACAAAACACTAGTTTGTTAATGAAAATTGTCTGCAACTATAACTCCGGTCACAAAGTACAAGAGCGCGTAACAAGGTAGGAATCGTCGGAAGTCTGACAACTCGAGAACAGACAGGAATTCGAAAGAGCAAGATCTTATCTACGCTGAGGTTTCTACTAAAAATCCCGGTTCAGTCTTTTGCGTAAACTTAAATAGAAGTCCCTTAAAGGGAGAGGTAGGCGTCTACAATGATGCGTCATAGTGCTGATTTCTGTGTGACTAAGGGTAGTGACTGGTCCACTGTCGAAAACATCTTCGTCACTATTTATCACAGAGTAAATAGTTGGTCATCCAACAACCCTTCAATGTCTCAGATAAACTTCGGAATTTTGCGTAAAGGAAATACAAGTGTCCCATTGGAGAAAATATGCCAGTTAAGCGGCACTCTTCGGAAAATTCTCAGTTTTATACTAAAGTGTATTCTAAATGTTTGAAATGTTCGAAGAATCTGACCGAAATTTCTCATTGAAGAATACCGATGAAAAAAAGAAGAGGAACGGAGTGAAATAGTTGCAGCAAGGTCGTGAAAAGCACTCGGGAGCAATGGGAGACCGGTGTCCGAAAATTTTCAGGTTTCATTTCGAGGTGTGTCCTTTTCCCGACATAGCGACATGGTACAGGACAGATCAGACAAGTGTACAATGAACGAGCGAACCGCAATCTTCGTCGACTCTCTCTCTCTCTCTCTTTCAGCGCGTCCATTACCGTGGCCGATGTCTGCGGATGATGTTCGCGCGAGAGTCATGCGACCATCCATCACGAAGTGGCTTCCATTCGGCCCGGAAAGATACAAAAGCAGCCGCGAAACGATCGATCAAGTTATCAACTTATCGCCAGACGTCCAACAGCTCGCGAAGAGACCTGACTCCCGGAGAAACGGACGGGCGAGATGATTCGCGGGAAAAAATTGCTTGTTTCCGCGGAGGACGGGGGTCCACGCATCGCGACACTGCGGAATAAGAAACGGAAATTCTACATCTTGCGGCTTTCTCGCAATTACTCGGAATTCAAGTTGTAAGGAAGGTAAAGGAAGACGTTGCTACCGTGGATGGGCAGCGGACAGTGGTTGATGATGTGCGGAGCACTGTGCAGTTCATCATCGCGAGATCTAAGCCACTATCGAGGGAGTATCTTCTTCTGGGATAAGTGAATCTTTTGTTGCATCTGTCATCTTAGCGTCTTCTGTGCTTTTAACACGTTCCGTGCCACGTGACGCCAAGTACCAAAGACTTGGACCACCCGACTAGAGGAAATAAATTAGCCTAAAAGTCGAAGGCTCTTGAGCTCGAAGCGACGGGACTCGTCCGATTTTTTCTGCAGCTTTCCGGCGCCATAACATTAATAGTTTGAGACAGCGTCTGGACCACTTCTACAGCTCATCCCCCATTTTTTTCCCACCATTCTTTATCACCTCTACCACAATTTTCACATCCCTTAAGAAGCATCTTTCCGTTCTGCTTTAGTCTTCAGTTTGTCTCACGTAAGCCACTACATTGTACAACCGCCCTACTTAAAATACAAGTTATTTATACCACGACACTTTATACAGTTATTTCACCATTCATCAAGATACCTCACCCTATAACAAATACCTAGTACGGTTTTAAGTAACCAAACCTAGAGTGACAGATGTAAGAAAAGTCGAGTTCACCGATCTTTTCCATCTACGCATTGGTGGTACACGGTGACATTTTTATTTAATCCGCTAGAAACGTATATTTTATAACTAGTAAAGAAGAAGACATTATAAAACATCCAGTATAAAACAAAGCACATAAGCTTGTTTAATTGTCGAGCAAAAACGGCTTGATACGAAACGTGTTAATCATCTTTCGTAAAATGGACCTAAAGCTACGTCCACATTGAAGAAACAACAAGCAACTGTATGTCGCATTCGTCTTCGTGTTACTTCAGTGTGGACGTGGCTTGACAGACGAATGTTTAGAAACTTTTCCGTCCAATCAAGAGCTCGCAGGGTTCCGCGAAAATTCATAACGATTTATTCTTGCAACTTCAAGGAAACGCGACGCGTCAACTGTAGCATGCCGAGTTCCGGGAACGAGGCATAAGTAGAATCATCCGACGGTCAAAAAGAAATTGTACAGAAGTTAAGCGAAGCCGTTTCGTGTCTCGTATCCGGCCCGATGAACGTGTCCGATGATGTCACCTCGATAGTCCTCTCCTACGCCCTGTCCCTCTGCCGCCTCGTTGAATTCCTACGCGCAAATGCGGCCTGACGAAGTGTGTCGAGTCGTTTTTGGCGTACTTCCACCGGGAAAATAGACACGGGGCGCCTCGGTACCCCGAATCACTGCCAGGAGCAGCTCGTTCCGCGGCAGTTGAATCGTAATTTTCGGGGCCTGGTTGCTTCGGGTCATCGAGGACTCGTTCTCCTCGTCCTCCACCGCCTGGTTCTAGGCGAACGTTATCGCGATGGAATTAGGCGGAAAAAGAACTTTGGCCAGGCCTCGGTCGTTACGGTGTTACGTTCTTGGAACATATTCTTCGAGTGACGAGTTCATTCGGAAGGAAATTCGGTTATCCTGAATTGCCGCAGTGTCTGGAGTCGCAGAATTAAGACTTGTCTCCCCACTTTCCTCTTCAACGACGCTATTCCCCCACGGTTTCTTCACCGCCCGGTTATGTGACGTGCGCTTCGTCACGTGACTAATCCGGTACTGGCCAGAGTTCGGCACAAATTTCATTTGAATAAAACTGTCGAGTAAAGTGGGTTTTAAACCCATTTGAAAAAAAATCCATTTTATTCGAGATTTTTATTTATATAAAAATTTTGCCCAACTCTGGTACTGGTAGAGAGAGGGTATCTTTTTCCCCTCGATTCTCGTGTCACAACAGTGGGTCGTTTTGACAAAATCTCTTCTGACTAATAGAAATATTCGGACATGAAATCTTTTATTTCATATATTTATATTTATTTTGTAATACATCAGCTACATTTTTACCGTGCTTGATGTGAGGCCACTAATGCAAACCAATTTTATCAGCTGCATTTAACCAGATTTGACACGAAGCCGCTAATATAAAACAATTTTATTTCATATATTTATTTTGTAATACATCAGCTACATTTTTTCCGTGCTTGATGTGAAGCCACTGATGCAAACCAATTTTATCAGCTGCATTTATCTAGATTTGACACGAAGCCGCTAATATAAAACAATTTTATTTCATAAATTTATTATATAATACATCAGCTATATCTTTTCCGTACTTGACGTGAAGCCACTAATGCAAAACAATTTTATCAGCTGCATTTAACCAGATTTGACACGAAGCCACTAATATAAAACAATTTTATTTCATATATTTATTTTGTAATATATCAGCTACATGTTTTCCGTGCTTGATGTGAAGCCACTATGCAAACCAATTTTATCAGCTGCATTTAACCAGATTTGACACGAAGCCACTAATATAAAACAATTTTATTTCATATATTTATTTTTGTAATATATCAGCTACATTTTTCCCGTGCTTAACGTGAAGCCAGTAATGCAAAACAATATTATCAACTGCATTTTAACCATATTTGACGTGCACACATTAATATGGAACAATTTTAGCGGTTGCATTTTTAGTATACTCGATCCCATCACCGCGATCTTAATGAAACGTGAATGTAAGATCAATGAAGCAGTTGCGAATGCTGAAAGTGTCCGGAAAGGCTCTCGTCTAATTTTGGATCATCGGACTTCAGAGGCTCGTCGTTTCAGCAGCGCATGCACCGTTGTTTTTCGGTGCAACTTGGACGACAGAACGCGCGCACAATTTCGCCTAAGTTCCGAGAACCTGCTCGGTTCTAGAAAAGACGCGCAGTGTCGAAGAGTGTCCCCGGAGGTAATTCGCGTTCGGGGAAACGCGTGTACACGGTTCCATTGAAAGGACGGTTGCCAAAAATCGTGCGAGAGTGGCTCGCGTGAGCTCGCGGGCCACGCGCGACTAATATCTATTTGTAGCGATTGCATTTCGCCGGCGGTTTATCAGCGTATCGCGCGAGCAATCGGGGATCTAGAATTACTCGCAGTCAGCGAGTCGTGTGTCATGGAACGGCGCCACCGCCTTGCAATTTCGCGAAATATTTTTCGAAAACATGTACGATGCGCCGATAAGAAACGATAACAAAAGTATCGCATTCTACTTGGAAGAAAAAAATAACATGAAAGAAACTAGTAGAATTTACAGGGTACAAAAATAAAGGAGACGAAGCAGCGTTAAAAATTAATCAGCGGAGAAACGAGATGGAAGTGCTGTTATTAAATCTGTTGTCGTAATTTGTTACGGGAAAAGGAAACAGGAAAATATGTGAGTTTAATGAAATTGCAAAATGGAATACGCGTTACGAGCTGCAGCCACTTTCTCGAAATCGATCCCGACGGCTCGTTTGTCGCCGCAATTTCGAAGCCCCTCGCCGGCCGAATTGGGAACATTAATATCCATTAAATTGTTCATTACCGTAGCGTCTTGACAAAATTAATAACAATGGCGGCGGCGTCGGGCCGTTTCTTTTAATTTGTTCCTATTAGTCTCACGCGAACGCGATTAAGTTCCTCTGTTTCGACGGTTTTTGTCGGGCAGAGTACTTTCACTTGGCTAACTCCGGCTGTTAGACAGCTCGAGAACAATGCGGGATTCCGCGAAACTTGTCGCGTTCGCTTTGTAATTATACGCGAGCATTGCATACCCCGCGCCGAAAGAAAAATCATCATTTCGTTTTCACTGGCTCGAACAAAAATCTCGGATCCGTTCGATCACGCAATGTCAGGTTTAATTATGGTACGTTCTTCAGTGGGAACGAAACGCTCTCTAGTCGCTGTATCTTTGTAACTTCAGCCATTAAGACCACTGTTCTACTTCGATAACAGTTTCGTTTCAATATTTGATCGTTCTCCAACTTTCCTACGCGGCGACTTCGTGTAAGTATAATTTTCTTTTCTAATTAGCTATGATACGGCCACCAGGATATCTCGAGATTAGAACGATCGATCGACCTCACACTTGGCGTGCACTTTCAGTACCCTTCTCGCTATAGCTCGTGTGTCGTAACGAAGTTATAGCAACTTATTGTTCTAGTTTCGCTGATGGCGAGAGATTACGAAATCGGAGAGACGGAAGGGAAGAACGAGGAGATAGGAAAACCGAGGTGAAAATTGGAACATGAACATTTCAGTTTTACATTTCACATAAGAAATTACATACATTTGAATACTCTTTGTCTTGGATGTATGCTATTGCTTTCAACAAGCTCGCATTTGATCTTTGCTTGATCGAAACATTTCTGGACAATGTTGAAACGCGAACAATAGCTATAACAAAAGGTATTGTAGTTTTACGGTAAAAGAACCGCGAAGTCAACCTCAATGTTCTCGTTTCGAGGTAAAACGCTTCCTTCGGATGCTTTCTTTGCGATCAGCGCTTGATCGCTTGTATCAAGCTCAGCTTTGATCTCTCCGTTATCAAAAAATTTCCAGACAATGTTGAAACGCGAACAAAAACGTACGGACAAGAGCTGCAATGAATGGTAGAATCGTAGTTTCACGGTAAAAAAAAATAATCACAAAGTCGACCACTCAATGTTCTCATTAAAGAGAATAACGTTTCCTTTGGATGCTTTCTTCGCGGTTGCACTAAATTGCTTGTAACGAGCACGCCTCTGATCTTTGCTTTATCAAACAATTTCTAGACATTGAAGCACGAACAAAAACCGTGCAGAGATCAGCTACCGGCAGCTATACGGTTTAGCCGGAAAGTTAGCCTGAATTTGCCCGTTCGGGGTGGGCAAAGTAGCCTCTTAAGTCACGGGGATCTCGGTGCATAACATTTCGGAGTCCTCGGGAGTATCGTCTCGCGCACAATAGAAGGTGTTGAACGCCGGAACTGAAAGGTTCCACGACCGCGAGATTACATCCAGTTCGCTGACCCTATACAACGAGCGTATCGATCATGGACAAGCCACTCCTAGCCGCGCTCTAAAGCGTGTTTATCTCCGGTTGCGGAACCGACGCGCCGCGGCATCGACAGTTCAATTATGCTACCCGGGCCCCCGTGTCTCGACGCACGCTTTCCTACGTAGATACGTGTGTGTGCGTGTGTGTGTGTGCTCCCTTAAAAACGCTGGTGTCGAAATGGAACGTTGAATAGCTTTAGAAAATGATTGACTCTGTCGCGACGAAACTACGCGATAACTCTATTCGCGGGAAGAACGACGGGAAATGGGCCACGCTTATTGTCCTCGAAGCCACAGCGGAAACTATTATTTTTCATGCTGACGAAGGGGGAGAAAAAGTTTCGGGAAACGCTTCTCTTGTTTGTCTAGTACACCGTCGAAGTAGTTCCTTTTAATCTCCTCTCTCGGAATATTTGAAGCGGTTGCTATCTTTGGTTTATTTTACCATGCTTGTGTTTTCATTCATGGCTCTCTCGTCTCTCTTTCTCTCTCTCAATGCTTCATTCTTGGCGCCCGGTGTGAAAAGATGCATGGTAAAAAGACAGCCAGACGGAGAGAGGACTGAGGAACGATAACGTGCGTTTTAAAAAGTGTTAAGCGGATGACATTTTGTTTGTTTCTAACGTGAATTTATGGAAGAGCTTGCGATATATAGATAGAGAACTGCGATTTTTCCAGAAAGATATCACAGACGATTAAATCTTGCGAACAGTATCCAATTTGCCCGGTCGTCAAAGACAGATGACAGAGCAAACGTATCACCGGATCATCCCATTACTAGAATCTGTAATTACGCTAATATCCTTTTTCACAAAATCGGTTCTTTCTCGAAACCCGTATAATTCATTAAAACGCCCCACTCTACCAACCACGAAACCCGCAGCTTTCTAAATAATTGAGTCCTGTCTTTCCTGTTCGACTCTGTTTTTATTTTCTGCTGCCATTTGGCAATCCAACTTGTTGAAAACAAGTATGGGAGGAGAGATAAGTCACAAATTAGCACTTACATCTACACAGTGCAATATAACAAAGATCTAAATATATTGTAATGATTGCTTTACACAGTTACGATATTCAAACAACAGAGAAACGCATTCATGCTCCATTCATACGTCTCACACATACCACGCTTAGCGTATCTATTCACTTTTCTCAACACAAGTTTTCTGCTGTATATTAATTTACCAACGACGCAACTGTCATAATGCGATAGACTCTAATTTGTCTGAATTGTTAACCCATCAATATCCGAACCTGTTTACCGAATTAGCCGGAGTCCACTGTGTGTATCTTGAGCGGGAAAAATGTTAGAAGAGTCCGCGTACGAGTATGCAACGAATAAATAGAAAGTAACGAGCGCAACTAATTAGATTTCAACAGGAGAAATTGAAAAATCACTCACGACAAAGATACACGGGACCCGAATACTTTCGACCGTTGATATCGGGTGGGGACATCGATAGAAAGTTAATCGAGTCGGGGGCTCGCGGAATCGATAGTTGCTTCACCTGACGCGACCCGCCAGCCAATCGAGCACGGAAAGAGGGACTGATGCGGCTATTTGCCGAATTTCTGGCGAATTAATGAACGACCGACCCAGTTCATTACTCTTCGTTAACGTTCATACGATATTTTCGGGCGTCGCCAAGCGCTAAATCGGCCGACTCCCACCGACGTGAAAAATGAACAAATGCTGGACAACTCGATCGCCGTTCTGTGCCATACATCGCCGGACAACTATTCTACTGGATGAAGAATAGCGACTATAATTGGAACGAATTATTGTCTCTATTCGACGGCACGTCCCCTCGTCGACCGAGCTTCATCCTGGAAAGATTAACCTACTACCGCGTAGATGCGATCACTCGTTTCAAACGCTTCGACAGTTAATGTCTTTATCCAAGGAGAAATCAATCTCCAATCCTGAAGACCATAAATCAATTTATTTTTCATATTCTTATCAAATATACGGATTAAGTGTTCTTCCATAAACGATTTTGCGAAGGAAAATTTATCTGATCGTTTTCCATAAGCGGAAAAAATGGCTTTAGATAGAGTGCAAAAAAATCATTTTATTAGCAGTCGGATCGAAAATGTTTTATCGAATATAGTATGGTTTGAAGAGAGCTTTCACATGATTATAGCAAATTTTTTGTCAACTCGTTTTTCTCACGACTCTTCAAGGGTACCTTCAATTTTTTGCGAATACACCTATGATTTTTGACAGCTGTCTGTTATTGGATTTCAAGACGAATTCGGTAAGTATGTAAAACAGAAAATTACTTTAAAATTTTTTACACACAATTTTCTATAATCACATGAAAACTCTCTTGAAACTATGCTGTTATTAAATAGGATGAAACGTTGGATTAAAACATCGTTAATATTTCTTTTACTTTTGAACAAAATCGTTCAGAAAAATTTGACGATACAGAAAAAAGGTAGATCATTAATCGTTTATCCCAGATAATACAAAATAAATTACAGAATGCCTTCAAATTAATGAAATGCTTCCAAGTCGTCGCTAAATGTCCGGTAACTGGTACCTTCACCCTATTATCTGTTAAGTTTGCGAAATGATGTTTCGATACGGAACATTTTCCATATACGGCGATTTTCCGAGGGTGAAGAGGGAACCTTGGAACAGATAGATAACGGTCAGATCCTCCTGGTGAAGAGGACACCTGAAAACAGGCCACTTGGCCCCGCAGCGTGTCATAGAGAAGGGGAATTGCATCGGTTGCGGCCACGCGTGGTTTATCTCGATCGAATGACACCCGTCGGTTAATCCCACGGTCCATTCGAGTCACGAAACGCTGGAATGCATGATCGGCCTTCCTCTGACGCCCACCGGAGTCGCGGAGACACGATCTTTGCCTCGTGATTCTGTCCCGACGACCCTGACCAGTCTCTCCATCCTACTCTATAAAACGATCTTTCGACCAGATTTAACGCTAGAATCACCGACCACTAAAAATGATTAGTCCGCACCGCCTCGTGAACAGAAGCCTCGTCAACGGGACCGCGTTTATTGAAATATCGCGCGAGTTCTATTCTAATATACACTCTACTAGTTGAATTGAGGAGGATTCGAACCCGAATCCTCCGGAACATCGAGCAGAACCTCTAACACCGTGACCATACAACATACTTATATATGCTCTACTAAATTAATTAATTCGGTTAGACTCGCGGGAAAGCACATCTGCAATCTTGGCAATCATAGAATAGAAAATCATAACTCCTCTCCAAAAATATAGCTAGTAATTTTTTGAAAAGTCGCATCGACTGGCATTGGCGATGATATTCTCTTACGAGTCTGTTTAAACTCGCATAAGTAGCAAGGAACGTGTTTATTGCAGTTGGCAAAATCAGTCTAAAAATCAGCTGAAGGACCGCATTGAGAGCATCCAGAGTAAGGATGTATATAGAACCTAGGAAAAATTCGAGTCTAAGTGGATCGTAGAGCTTTGGAAGAACGTAGCGAGTGTTCCTGCTGATTTCGTGCTCGGTCAGCTGCATTTAGCGAAACTGCATAAGGCCTGCAGTCTGCCGGCACCGAAACCGTTCGCGAGACATGTGGGTTCAACGGTGGCTGCGCATACGCGCGCCAGCCACCACGTACACTTACGCATTGTTGCTGGCTCCTCGGCAACAAGATCTCTCGCAGTAATCGAGACTGGCCTGGTTCTATTCTGGTGCATGGCTGACAGGGTAAACACTCGCGGTACCAACGACCCTGTCGCAACATGGCGCGGTCAAGGTTTGCCCAGACCTTTCCAAGGCTCTTTCGTCTGTTTCGAGACGCGCGGATCCAGCTGCGAGCGGATTCCTCGGATCGTTTCTTCTCTAGATCGTGCATCAGCCTTTTCTCGACCAACGTCACCACGTGAAAATCGCCCATCTATAATTCCTCGATTTTCGAACAAACTATTAACCCTTAGCACTCGAATGGTCAAGGCGCTACTAAAAATTTGCTGTATCATTCTTCAAAATATTGTTTAAATTATCAAATACTAGCCGACCCGACAGACGTTGTCCTGTCCAAGTTTCAAAAATTATGATTTTTGCAGTTTCTCCGTATTTTCCGATTTTTCTTTGTAATTGTCTCAAATTATTTTTCACAAAACTTTTCCAGAACCATAACGAACAAAACAAAGAAAATAATTACGCATATCCATTGTTTGAATCGTGTGTTATGGTCTTGAGTTCATACAAAAATCCTATAGAAAAAGCACTTTCATTTTTTCCCGAATTTTCCATTTTTCCGGGCAACTTTTCCAATTTTTCTTTCCCGACAAACCTTATTCGGACTATTACGAACATTTTTTTTTCATTTAGCCAAATCGGTCACCAAAAAACTACATTTAATTTTTATTTATATAGATGCTATTATATCAATTTCATATGCATAAAATTGAAAAATATCATACATAATAGAAATATTCTAGGTCGGAAGTAATGTTTCATTTTCGAGTTAAAATTTTGCCGAACAATTTTCGTCGAGGCTACAATGATCGAAACTTCTTCATCCTCAATTTGGAAATTCTAAGCGTGCGGGATTTCTGTGTTCGCAATGGGACCGATACACTTTGATCGCGGTTGCGATGGAGGGATCCAATTCGTTGAAACGTGCTTCAATATTAAAGCCGCGTTACCATTCCGCGATTCCCAGAAGCATCCGCGTTTCCGTGTTTCGAGATCATGTTCATCCGGAGCGTCACATTTTTTTGACTCTTACATTGCACTCGGAAATTCTTTCCCTCGAAAATTTTCCTCTCCAGAGAGCGCGAAACAAATTCCGTCCATGTTTCAGACGGTTCACTGTGAATTTTTTATCACATTGACATTTCTATTTCTTAACACGAGACCGCGGATTTTTAAGTAAGATAAAAATTGAACAACGTGCGAAGAAGAAACAATTCGTTGTTTTCATAATGCTCGTACCGATTCGCAAGTGATCTACTCGTGTTCGTAATAAATGCATTCAGTTCGCCAACTAATTACTTATAATTGAACGTACACGTACGGATTAACAAATTAAATCACCCGACGCTTGTATATTTTGCTCATTGTGCAAGACAATGGCGATCAATACTGCACGCGTCGACTTCTGGGATTAAACATCGAACACCGGTCCGTTCCGCCGCGTACAATAGTGTTTGGTGGTTGCGTTGCTGCTGGAATTCGTTCTGGGATGTAGATTCGACGAGTTCGCAGAACTTTCCACCTTCGCATCGTTGCTTTCATGCGAGAGTTAAGAGAAAAGTTCTATTTCGTTGTATTCTACAGTATAATTCCTCCGTAGCGTCGCTGTTGGCCACGCCCATAGCTCCGCCTCCTCCTCCCCACCATCTGGTAACGCAATCACACGTGTCTGATTTATAATTTAGCACCAGGTAGATTACGAAATACACCAACTCCAAGAAAATATTTCTCTAATTTCTCGAATCGTTAGAGAAACAAAATCGGAAATTGAGAAGATATCAGTTCCGTAGCTTTCCGAAATATAGCAGCTTTAGGGGTTTGCTATCTCCGAAAAGGACAAAGCTGTAAAAGACTAGGGGTTGTTTAGCTACTACGGTCGTAGGAGTCCGGTTAAATAGGTTTCTTGGGATTCGCGAGGCACACTCGCAAATTCCCCAGGCCCAGGTCTCTCGGTGGTGGACGATCGCTCGGCGTTGTCGCTCTAGGCTCGCTCTCCTCTCCGAAACTGGCTCGCGTTGGGTTCGCTTTACTGTGCATGGACACTCGAATGCAGTTTCTCATAGATAAAGGCCCCGTACGCAGTTGGACGGCGATCGTTTCCCTCGCAGCCGGAAGACTGTTCGCGGCACATTCCAGCGCATTGTTCCCGGTGAGCCGGAGGGTAATTTAGAGCGGTCGCTGCTGTTGCTGGTTGCTTGCTGGTGTACTCGTCTTCTTCGGTAATGGCTGCTCTTCCCTTTCCTCGTCTATTGTCGGCCACTTAATAGCCAACCACGGTCAATTTCTCCGTTAGCTTCTCTACTGGCGAAGGACTACGGTCGCCAGCTTTTTCTGTCTATGAAACACTATGGAAGATCTAGCAATTAGCGATCAACTCCTCAGATAAATACAGTTTCCCCGAAATACTCCTCCTCCTCGGTGTCTTAACGTTCTCCGAGGAATTCGCACGATTGTGATAGGTCAGGTTTGGTGGTTGGAAGCTGACGGTCCTTGCTTCGGACTTTTTCTTTAAATTGTACACTAACGAGGACATATCGAAGCTACTATTTTGATGTCATCTTAACGGACAAGAAGAAAGGGAAAATAGATATCGCGTCTAACTTTTCTGTAACTGCAATCGAAACTGCCATTTCTTCTCAAGAGCGTAACATGCAGAACCTGCCTCGTAGAATCAGGGAGCCGAATGGCAGATACTCTCACCTCGCCGCTGTCGTAAAACTTTTCCATGAAGCGCACGTATTTCGATTCAAGCGTTCAGTCGCCAAGACGGTCCATCGTTGCCAGGGTTAATATAAAAGAAAGCATCAACTTTGAGTGGCACTCCGCGAAGAACGTTCGTAACTCGATCATGTTTCCAAGGTAACTTCGTCCGTGCAGCTCGCTAATGGAATGCGGAATACACATTCCAGATTCGGTTACATAAGCGGGGACGAGCACAATACCTCGCTGCGACTGATCGATTCTTCTCAGGTGCTCTTTCCAAGACACGACCGCAGTCTGGAAAGAGGAATCCTGTGTCTCTAACGATAGGCAGGGATCCTTGTTGGCCTCCTTGGGTTTTAATGAAACTCCGATTTATCGCTGGAAACTTCATTTTTAACATTATTTCGCTATTATACGTTACTTTACAAAAATTACAAGAACATATTTATTCAAATTTTTACTCTTTCTTTTTCGATAATATACACTCCCATCCATAATGATCTTCTATCTACCTCAGTTTTCTGGTTTTGTTCCCCTAATTTCACAATTTCTCTTTCTCGATTGCGTACACCCCCTTTGATTCATTAATTCTATTTGTCTTTACGTTCAGATGTCAACGGCGAACATTTCCGTACGTTGTATTTTACTTCGTGTTATCATTATTCATAATTCTTCGCTTATTTATATGTTACTTTTTTTGTGTATGTTTATAATAAATTCGTAGTATGATTAATATGCATTGCAGTTATTAATGTATGTAGCGATATATTTTTCAGATGCAGCTACAAATTAAATGTGTTTTTATTTGATACATAAAATACAACAGTATAAAGCTATCCACGCAGTTATTTTTATAGAGCTGCGACAAATGACGCTACCGAATAATGCAACTTATTCCTCGCAAATGTAAAAACAGAACTTTTGAGGGCGACCGCGACCTAGATTGATCTTTTATCTACCGCTTTTTGGCTGCCGTAAAACCCCATCGTATACATTATCGAGAAATTAGAAGGCGTATCCTTTTTTTAGACAGGTTAGATCTGTAGTTTGATCTTGAGATTTGTGTTTTCAAAAGTTTTTTAGAACTATCTTGCTCTCTACACTTTCAGCGTGAGGACTTGGTCCTTTTTCTTGATAGTTTGGTTTAGCGTTACTTCTCTTGTTTGTAAGGTAGAAGAAGAAAATTTTCCAAAAAACTTGTCAAGTTATTTTAGCTATCTTACTAGCTGCATCGTGAGCGTGGAGAAATAGGAAAGCGCATCCCGCACCCTTGCAATTCTGGAAACGAGACTACCCCCATAACCGCGAACGATCCGCCGTCGAATTTCTGGTTCGCTCTCTTCCCCGGGCGGCAGACTCATGAATCATTATGAGAAGTTTACGCGTGTCTCCTCCCGGCAAGAATAGATTATGTCTGTAGCGCTATAAACCGTCTTATTGCACCGATCCCGGAGTCTCGGTTGGTTAGCTGTCCGCTTCGCTATGAATCGTTGCACTCTCGAGATCGTCGGAATAAACGCGTTATTGCTGGGAAACTCGATGAAACCGTCCGAACGCCGTGGAAAGGTAGACGGGAATTGCCACTTCGTATTCAAAATTGCCGATATATTCGCTGCGAATGATAACGGATAGGCGTCCGCGCAACCGTATCAATTTTTGCCCGCGATTCAATCCGACCGGTCCTCAACGGTACCTGATTACTTTATCAGAACTAGTTTCACTTGCAATTACTTCCACTTATTCTCTCGTATATCCGTAAATTCAATTAACGCTCAATAAAACGAAACGCTGCTCTTCAGGAGTAGATAGGTCATTTCCTTGTTGCTGAAAATTTTTGTATGGCTTCCAAAAGTTCGGTTGAAACGTATGAAATTTATCCGAAATTTCTGTACGATTGTTCAATCGTCAAACATTGTCATCTATAATACTGTAGTCCCCAATGTGATTCGGAACTTACCTTAAGGGGGAAGCTGTCTCTTCTCGATATTTTCGCGAGAAAAATCTTTTTGTAAACGAAAAATACATTAGAATCTCCGGAATTTTTCTTCATTTTTTTCGCCTACTTTGGACACTAATATTACTTCATATAAACATCATCTAAAAAAAACATGAGAAGAGTCAAATGCGTGTAACCTTCCTCTTTCGAATGAGCCCTCACTCAGCTGAAAATATAAACATATGAGGACGTGAAACTACCCCGCGTAAACCCCTGTTTTGGGCCCAAAATCTAGTTAGATTCTGGTTAGATTCTAGTAATATCACGTGGGTGCCCTACCCTCTTAATAAACTGTAGGTCCCCTCGCGAAATAACCTCAGCAAAGAGTTGAAAGCGGCGTTAAATAAATACTTAAAAAAATCGTCGTTAAATCCCAAAGTCAGTCTCGGCAGTGTTTTTCAGACGTTCTCTGAAATCGAGAAGGAATTTCGCGATATTGTTCGCGCTGCGCGAAACATCGGTGCTCGCCATCGATCCGATGTTTCGCAGCGACGCGAAGTAAGTGCAGCAGTGTGCAGAGATGCGGGTAAACGCCGAGGAGCATTGTGCTCCGCTTATAATCTTTCTCACCATGATTCTTTCCTCTCGCGATCAGCGCGGATCCGGAAAAAAATTGCAGACAGTTACCTACGCGAAGCGAAATAACGGCGCCACGGCCGACGAAATAACGCGCGGACCCGTTACCATCGCAACGACCGCCACCGACCACCATAAAATCACAGTTCGACAACGGCGACCGATTTCGAAAGTTCATGGAAACGATGTCAGCCGCGCGGGGAGAGCAGATCGCTCCGCGGGATGACAGTGATGACTAGCTTGTCACGGCTGTTCTAAATTCTGCTAAATCGATTGCTATTCCTGCGTCACACTGTGCTCGAAATTCCCTCGAATTCTTCTGACACGGCCGACTTCCGCATCCAAACTCGTTGTCCATCGAATCACTTCGATTCCCGAAAATTCATCCATCGAACCATTCGATATTCCTACAAAAATATTCTTCTTAAATCTTTCCCGGTGACATGAAGATTTTTTATGTAGACCTGCTTTATCATTTTTTGAGTACATCCAGCATAAAATTGAACACTAGAAAAAGCACTTCAAGCTGATAGTCGACGATTGAAGAGATTAAACATGTTGTGCGAATTTATGTATGTTTGCACCTTCTATTTGGCTACTTTGATCTCGCAATAAATGAAGACAGCCTCATCGCCATTACCGCAAAAGATTAACGGTCTTGGAACTGCCCGGATGATTCCGGAGTAGCTAAACGATATCAACTAAAAAGCTTTAACCAGTTATCGGCGAGCCGTAAGGCCATTTCTCGGCGCTTCGTGCAGCACTCATTCAATTTTCTAGACCAACCATTCGTACAGGATCGCGGAGAGCTCGTAACTGTTCTCGCGTAAAGAAAACGCGACGATCCGGGGAGCGAGAGAGGACGCGTCGAACATTCGCAGCCTAGAAACGCGATTTTTCTGACCCGCCGCGTTGCTCTTACCGCAACACCGAGCAAGGAACCCGTGTTTCCAGGCTAATCATCCAGGATCATATTTTTACGGCTTGGTAAGGATCGATCCGGTAGCTGCTGGAAACAGAGGCGGACGGGGATCCAGCGATGTGAAAAGGATAGAAGAAACTGAAACGAACGTGTAGAAACTCGGCGTTTCCTTCCTGTGAACAAAGCGTAGAGTGATTTCTCTCTGTAGCCAATTTGGGCGATTTTGTAACGGACTAACTGCGTGTAATTTCCCTAACAGAATAGATTAGTAACCCTTTGTACTCGGAGCTATTTTAACTGGAAAATTAAACATTCCTTACGACCCAGAATATTTCCATTCTCTATGATGTTTTAAATTTGCTGGATATGAAATTGATGTTATCTCATACAATACTTAAAGTTTAATAATTCATATATGTTAAATAATGGTATAGCAATTTTTAGTGACGCCTCAGAAGGGTTACACGAGTAATTGAGGAGCTCTTCACTAGCCTGCGAACACGTTCATTTCCTTTTCTGTTTCCGAAATTTTCCAAAATTTGTATTCACGAGAAAATGAAGATTAAAAGGCATCAACTATGTCAATACACTATTTGCAATCCATTAAAACGATTAAAGCAAGACAGAACATTCGACGAAGTAAGTTTTTTATTTTTGATTAAGATCCACAGTTCTAACGCGAAACAATAAATTCGCAGAATTTATGGATGCTTAAATTTAATTTCGATTCACCCGTGCAGTCGATACGAACCATTTACCGCAGCGTTCCGAGACTGCGCGTTTCAAATGAAAAATTCGATCAACCGCAGAAACGGATAAAACTGTGTAGACTTCAGCATGTTCATTGGTCGAGACGGTTTCTGGCTCTAAGGTCAATATCACGAAACAGTTTCGCATGCGACGCACGAGCAGCATCCCGAAGATTAGTCGCACCCCGGTTGGGGATTCCGGCTGCGTTCGTTTCCACTTCCGGAGTTTCAAGGCGCCTATAAATATCCGGGTCGCAAGAATCACGGTGTCGAAAGAGCGAGAAAATGCAAGGAGAGGTCCGCAGAAATGTTCACCCGGGTTCAGCTCACGTAGTGGCGGACGACAACGACGGGGGCAGGGATTCCGAGTTCGTGAGACGGCACCGACTAATTAGTCATTACGACACGCGCCGCCATTCCGCGAGCCGGCTATCTGTCGCCTGGCGGGCCCCGGCCAGACGGGAAATTCCAGCTCGAACCGAGACAGCCTATCCAGGTATTATTCAGCGAGAACCGACGCGACGGGATTTCTCCGACTACAGCGCGCGTTCGCACGTCGATTTTCGGAGCGTGTCGACTTCGATGGTAGAACACAGAAATTGTCGTAAATGCGCTTGAATCGAGACTTCTTCCTAGATCCGATCGGACCGAATTCTCTTTCCGAGATGTTGCTCATAAAATCATCATTCCGTCAATTGGATTATTTAGTACGAACCTTTCGCTACCTTCCATATCAATTTCATCGTCTTTCGTTCTTAATAATAAAAAAAAAATCGTCTTCCGTCGAGTCGTTTGTGAAATGAAATCATCCAAAAGCATGAAACTTAATCGGGCCGGATAAAATCGCGAGAACGAGGAGAAATTCTGGAGAAGACACACCACCAAGCAAAAACTGATCCACTTTCCGGGTTCTTTTGTTGGATCGCGCTGAATTAGGTTATAAAAGACTGTAGAAGTTTCACGAGATTTTTATCATCCTCGACCATCTTGATGGAACTTCTCGTCGTTCCCAACTCTTGTAAATTAGCCCGATCAAAATCTGTATCTCCTTCGGACCGTAACAGAATTTCTGATAAAGAAATCATTCTCACGTTTCATCTTTTCGAAATTACTCCGCGAGAATGCCCACCCAGTCGAACGTTGTAATCGCGAGCTTTCCAGGGAGAGGGGTGCACGTTTTCTGGAACGGTTCGATAAATACTGGGAGGATGTGCGTCGAGGAGATTCTGGAGGTTCCGAACGACAATTCGAAGCGTGTTATCCGAGCGGGTTTCTGGCAACGGCCGCTCCAGCAGCTGCGAGCAGCGAGCGGATCGATCGGCGAAATCTCCCAGGAGCTGCAGAGCCAGGAGGAACGTCGCCTCCGGGTTCCCGCGTTCCTATGGGGAATCCTGTCGATAAACCGGTGCCTCGTTCTTCCTTTCCGTGACACGTGCAACCGGTGCATCGCAATTTTCCGCCGTGAACGCGGGCGACGCGCGTCACGCGACCATT
The DNA here is from genome assembly GCA_916610235.2 of Lasioglossum morio. Lineage (NCBI taxonomy): Eukaryota > Metazoa > Arthropoda > Insecta > Hymenoptera > Halictidae > Lasioglossum > Lasioglossum morio. The sequence goes on from OU744323.1 coordinate 6,290,463, forward strand.
AACGGGACACGCGGGTAACGGCGGATCGCGATCCCATGCCTCGTCATCGACACCTTCCATCAATCCCTTCGCTCCAATTTCCCTCCCTGCAAATTATCCCAAGTCAGAAGAACCAACAAGAAATGCAATTGAAGTTCTTCGTGATTCACTCACGGATTCAGATGTTCAGTCGAACTTCTTGAAATCGTTCAGACTTTTAAAGCTGACTGTTCTGTATCGTAGGTTCACATTTTTCCGACGTAAATTCCACTTAGAAGACGGTGGGGTGTCACATACACGAATGTTAAGGCGATTTGACAGAGACGATATTACGAAGGCGTTTCTGTATAACTGTTTACAGTCTTCGTTTTTAAGGAGACTTTACGTTATCTTCTATCTTCTTCTTCTATCTTCTATATAAATAAAAACCGAATGCTGTTCGTTGGCAAGCTCATCGCTTAAGAACGGCTGGACCGATTTGCCTAATTTTATTGAAGTGAAACTTCTTTGCTGAGGGTAACAATTTTCTGACGGGACGGATATGGGGCGTGTCGATGCAACGGAAGTGGAAAGTCGGGCGCGAAAATTTAAACCGAGAATGAACGGAGAAAAATAATTTCTTAATGTGAATGATAGCGAACATTTTGGTATATATCGCAACGAATAATATGCTCGGTAGTAGGATCAAACGAAAAGGTTAGAAATACATGGTTAGGTTACGACTACAGACATATAGAGATAGACTGCGCCGTCGTACGGGCGAGTTGAAGACGACACTGTCGGCATGGGGTACAAAGAGTGAGAGAGAAAGCATTAGCGGGATCTATAGCGCTCTCTCTCTCTCACTCTTTTTTTTTAAATGTTCGTGACAGTCCGAATAAGGTTTTAGGGAAATAAAAATTAGAAAAGTTGCCCGGATAAATGGAAAATTCGGGCGAAACTAAAAGTGCTTTTTGAATCATATTTCAATACAACAAACTATTGGAATATGGGTATAAACAAATAAACTATAAGACTATATAAACTATAAATGGAATTTATTCAACTTTATATATTTGAAGCAACGTAGAGAGGCACGTCTTTACTCTACAAGATTTAGAACGCGAGTGAGAATCGTTCTGAAAAACGAATGACGATCTCTGAAACATTTTAAGGTTGAGGGTCCCATGACGTGGACCGCATTGATACAATGTATCTTTCGAGCCTTCTCGAAAGTAAAGCAATAGTATAACCTACTCAGTAATAGTAGATTATTTTTGTTTCATACATAAATTCCAACACAAACAAAACGAACGTCGCAGCTTTTAATCAATATTTCAATAGGAATTTACATTATCGACGTCTGTTTGCATTATCGACATTATCAATATCTGCCAGTTAGTTTATTTCTATTCACGATCACAAACAAATTCATAGAAACTTGGACAGGACAACGTCCGCCGGGTCAGCTAGTTTCTTATGAAAACGAAGGTGTGCCTCGAAATGTGTGTTGCACACACTCTGAGACGACTAGACTGTGTGGACTAACGTTGCCTACGAAAACGATTTCACTGTGCTCTCGTTTGCTGCATCTGATATGAAAATTTGAATCATGCGAAAGGAAAGTAGGTTAATTTTGACTTCCTCCGCTAGCACGGCCATCAACCTTTATTAAGGTATTTACTCTGCGATCTTGCATATTGGGGGCTGCCAAAGTGCCTGAACGCACGCGTGCAACGCGAATGTTCTGTTCGGGCATTCGCCTGAAGTTTTATCTCGCGAGCCAAATTCTAAGGCCGTCCGCACACGGGTCGATTTTCGATTTGGTCGACGCGATTCCAGTCGCATGCCATTCCCCCTCCACTTGACTTACTATGCATGTTCATAGGAATCCACACACGGGTTGATTAGTAGTCGTTTAAAATCTCCTCCATTGAAATCGCCTCGCTTCACGTTCGCTTTTCGCACTAACAGTCAGCTGAGAGAAGCACGGAAGAAGCTGAAGCGATCGCGCGCGAAATTGGATACGCGCGGGGCCGAAAAATTTCCGCGTTTAACTAGAGGAGTCCCGGAATGAATTCGCGAGATGCAGAACTGCCGTGACAAAGTAGTCTCGTTTGTCCTCGGGGAGGGAAATGAATGCACGTTTTCCGGTGTTCAGCGGAACCGTGAATCCTTTGCAAGTTGTATCCGCTGGACACGTTACGGCAAGGACAAAAATTAGGGAAACAGTTAACGAGGCGTGAGCGCCGTGAAAGTCACGCTAGAGAAACTTCTCCGCGGGCGGGGCGATTACGAAGAAGCTTGGCTCGCGCCGCGTGCAACTCTCGAAATACTGTTCGCTCCTAATTAGCGGAGCTTTATTAGCGTAATGGAGGCGTGGGCGAGAGCGCTCCTTCGGATGCCGTAACCCTCTCGACCAATGTCTTCTCATCGTTTCACGTGTCACGAGCTCCTTTGGGAAAGCGATCCAGAGCATGATCGCATTCGATGCCTTCGAACTTAATCGCGAACGACGCGCGATCATCTAAACGACCAGAATCGATCTACAGATATACTCGGCCCTCGCACTATAACAAATACCGCTTTTATAACGCTGAAGACAGTCGTACAGTATGAAACTTAATAGATTTTATAACGCAATCTACATACTCTTAATGCAATCTACTTAGAATTAGACCGTGCAGCTCCCTCCCGTTTTCTTGGATCGAATAATTACTGTACTTGCAGCGTATCTTTATGCGAAAGAAAAATTTTCTACCTTAATTGCAACAAATTAAAGTGGAATATAAATTCAATTTCTTTCTTAATATGTTTAACGGTTTGAAAATAATATTTTTAAAATCTTCTTATGTTTTTACTGTTTTCAATTACACCTATCCAATTTATGTTATAAATAAATAAAATCCTGCGTTCGTAAAGGTACAAATATGTATAGCGGAATTTCAATTTTCAATCAGAATAATTCTGGTTTACAAAACGTTGAGAATCGTGATTGATGAAGCTCTGAATTGGTTTGCCAGCTCTCGAAAGGCTCATTCGCAGCGAAATATTCGATGGATACGCATAAAACTGGAATTTATTTCGCTTTTCAGATCGCGCCGACGTAAATTGGCTTCGATTTCAAAAAGAAAATGGCACTGTAACTTTCCGAATGGACGTGATCGAACGGAGAATCGATGTGCCGGCCGTTAATCGGCCGAAACCTTGCATTTCCAGGTACAAAATGGCCAATGCCGTGGCCCGAAACGGTTTAAATAAGTTTCCTAGAGAGGCGTATCCTATTTACGGTATCGGAGGAATTCTAAACTTCATTTCGCAAGTACGATAGACATCCCGTGGACCGTGCTGCTCGAACAGATCGAAAGATATCGAATGGCGAGGGACGGAATATTGAATTTCCCGAGGAAGCGAGAGACAATCCGAGACGGCCCCTTGATTTGCCGGCTTCTTCGCCATTTTTTTTGCAGTCCGTGCATTGGCGCGTCTCGCGACCGAACGTCGGCTACAAATTGATTCCATCCATTCCCCGGGAAGGAATTACTCCCCACGTATTTCGTCTTGTATCCGTTCGTCCTTGACATTAATGAGCCGAATGTTAGACAACGAACTCGAATCGGACACGAAAAGCGTACAGTAAAACTGTTACTCCCGCCCTAGTTTCAAATATTTGCCGATACAAATTCATTTCCAATTCAAACATTTTTTTTTTGCGAAACGAATAAAATCCATAGTTTGCGAACATTTCTGTAGCGGAGCGTGCCACGTTGGTAAAATAGTTTTCGCGTTTGTCGGTGAAATACGGTCACTGGCACGCGTGATCGCGGAAAGTTGTTTATTTTTTACCGTATGCCCAATGTGAATAAATAAAATCGCGAATTTCACGGCGGAGAATCAGTTTGCAGGAGAAAGCTGTTACGTAAAATTAGCGACTGTTTTGTAAGTATTAATAATCGTGTCTATTTTGATTACCAAAAAAAAAATTGCAAGTTTTAATTAGAGAACGAGTGGCGCGGAAGAAACCCGTTAAGGTGTAAGAAGAACAACAAGCGAGGGAGCGGAAGCAAGAAGCTTCTTGCCGAAGTGGCAGTATGTTAATTAAACAGGTTCACGTCTCAACTCTCTCGATACCCATTACGTGGTCGAGTAGCATAATCACATAATTGTCGCCTAGTCGCACGAAACGGGACGAGCGAAAGTCGAGTACAGAGAGAAAATCCCACGGATTCTACCATCAAAGGCAGCACACGCAGCAAACGTAATTACGGCGTCGAAACGAATAAACGTACCTGCATTAATAAATTCCGAAAAATCGTACAAAACTCAGCGCGACCTTTTACTTCTAACAACACAATTATTGTCTACTTTTACGTTCTTCGATGATCAGATAATTAATTTACATTCGCAGCATAATAAACTATGCATTGAAACACTATAAATTGCAACGTCATTGAATATTGCAAAAAAATGTTTGGTTATTTTCATAAGGGTTAAATGAAACATTAATGGAAAGTTAGAATGCATGAGACATTTGGAAATATATCGGCAATTGTGTTACAATTAATGAGGTCAGTGTGTCAAAGGGTCCTTGCGAACGTTCAAATGTCGCTCAATTTGTTTAGCCAGCTAAAACTAGTGGGGGGATTATGCGGAGGAATGATGTATACGCAGATTTTATGTGCTCGTAATCTTTATACCTTTTTTTTCTTTTTTAATTTGAAAAGGGATCGGGCGCTTGCAAGGGCCGTGTTGTACTCGTCTCTAAAGAAAAAGTCCAGCTGGTGGCTTCGTGATCCGGCAATTAGGAGCGAGCTCAGCGAACAAAGATGATAAATAGGGGCTAACATCGGCGCTTTACTCGTCGCAGACAGTAGCCCACGGAAAAACGAGGAGGAACGAGGCCGAAGAGGGTGGAAACGAAACCTGGCGCAATTAGGACGCTCCCATCCGGAGAGATCTCTCTCGAGGGAGGAAGCAGATCTTCGTCGAGAACGAGATCGTATGGAAGAATTCACACCGATAGCTGCACCGGTTCCCTCGTAATTGCGCCACGAGAAAAACGAGCAGCCGATCTCAGCTAATTTCTTCGCGGGATATGAAGATCCAGCGAAACGGCAACGATCGATGAGACGAGTGCCTTCTGCCCGCGCTCTGCTTTCTATCGAACCTATATTCCGACTCTTTTATCTCTGTTTTTTAATTTTATACGGGTTTCATCGGGCTCCTCGACTCTCCATCCCTTGTTTCGCTTCTCAATATTGCACCCCTGTTTTCTACCTTTGTTCCTTTAATTTTACAATTTCCTTTTCCCGATTGTGTACAACCCCTTTGATTCATCAATTCTGCTTTTCTTAGCGCTCAGACGTTCACGGCGAACATTTCTGTACGTTGTTTTTTTGTGCTTTCGTTATTCACAATTCTTCGTTTATTTATGTAGTTTTATAATAAATTCGTAAAACGATTAATATGCATTGCAGTATACTTTTTCGAATAATTTAGATAATTATCTTGAGATTTAACAAAAGAAACCCAGTTAGTAATAAATTTTGGAGAATCGTCAAATCGACATATTTTATCCCTGCTACCCCTGTTAGCTACCACAATCGAGGTACCACAAGAGAAAAAGTTGGGCGTCTCATCAAAATGAAGCTACTCACGGAATACATATTAGCTTGATAGTAATAACTTGTAAAAATGCTCGGTGGATCCTGGACTAAAAATAAAATATGTTTTCATTTTATACAGTAGGGAAACAATGGAGCTTGTGTTTCGTTGAAAAACGAAGCAGCGATAAACAATCGTCGTTGGTAAAAGATCGCGAACGCAGCGAGATCGGCGGGGTCCTCAATCTTGGTTCTCGCAGAGGTATCTTGTCGTCGGATCTGCATGCGTAACGCTGGTAATCGAGGACGGTCCATCATCTCTCCACTCTTCCGGTTCTGCGTGAAAGATGGCTGGTCGCGTGGTAGCTGCGAAGCAACGACCGGCTGCGCAAAGCCGGAGAAACACGGCTCATAGAAGATTCATCGGTTAATTTCGCGGGCTTGTGTGCCCGGGAAAGGTAGCCATTCCTCGGTCGTATAGAGGAAAAACCGCTCCAGCATTCGAGATCCGCGCGATCGTCAGCTTTTCACGTCGCTCCGGGCTTCGTTTAGTCTGCGGACACACAGGAAACAAACGAGCCCGGATCGCAAAAATCTTCCTCGGTGTACCCCGAGGGACACACACCTTGAAAAGAATCCAAAATGTCCGGCTGACCGATCGACCACTGTTCACGATTTCGTGAGAGAACCCGGGTCCGTCGCATCGGTTCGCGGGAACAAGTTACGGCCGACGTCCGCAGCAATTCACAGACTAGACTCACTCTATATTTATGTCCGCCCCGATTTATTAAAGAATTTATCGCGCAACAGTGATCGTATTCTTCGAGCACACCGTTCTCGCGATCTTAATATTCTAGTGGCGCTACGAGAACTGTTGGTTCGTCTAGAACTGTCCGAATACCACTAGATTTTACTGGCTAACTGTTTTTATCGGCTATAAACGCGAGAAATCCGACGTTTTCTGGGAAAATCAAAGTTTTATATTAGATTGGAGGGATAGATCTTTTCCAATTTTAAAGACAACATTTTATCTTGTAACAGCTTGTTGCCATCCTTCAGATAACTTGTCAATTCTTCTTTCCCAATCACTCACTGGCAACACGTGTTTCTCATTTACGAGCAAAATTACCTGCTTATGTCAAATACGACAGAACTAGCCTAATGGAAATTCGGTAGACCGCTCAATCGGAACACGGCGCTATCTCCATTGATTGAATAAATCAGAAACAAATGAGACGATAAAAATACTAAATAAACAAGTACGCTGTCAAGCAAATGAACGAATGTCTAGAGAAGATTTGACTCGAAAATTCGCAATAAGCCGGAGTGGCGTACATTCTCAAAATAATCATTCATTGTCGCAGACAGCAATTACCGCATAGCAGGGGCACTGTTTCGTATTTCTGCGAGTCTGCGAAGACTCGAAGATTCGCAGAAGCAGCTGTAGCCTAAATTCTCTTAAGTTCAAGGAGCCTGAGTGTACCGCGATTTCTTGGCGGAATATTGCGAAGTCGTTCCAAATCGGCGATTTCGGAAAGGTTAAGTTCGTAGTCCGAGATGCTGAAAAACATTAAGTGTAAACGGAGATTCATTGGGGATTGCCCGTGGGAGCAACGGAGCAAATGAACCGTATGAGATGCCCCGGAGTTTCCAGTTCCGTTCGAGATGTTTTTTGGCTAAATCTTTGGTCGAGTCCTTCATGGAACCGATTAATCGTCGTGGTTCTGCTGAACGGCGCAGAGCCACGTCTTTCCCGTGGAATGTCAAGGCTGTTTCTCGAGGCGAGCATAAATTTGTACACGGAACGATAAACATATACAGCGTCTATTGTGGTGTATCAATGGAGGAGACGCGTTTATAGGCGGATGAGATCATCAATCTAGTGATCATATTCGTCGCGCGATCTTCGATCTCGTTTTATTCTCTCCCCTTTCACTGTCTGGCCAGGCGTCTTGGTATACAGGGTGTCCCAACGTTGCTGTGCTTCCTTGAAAGGACTGATTACCCAGGTTGTTTCAAGTAATTTTTCTCCTTTGCGAAAATGTTGACCGTGAATTTATTAAGGAGTTATTAACGAAAAACACAGACCAATTTTCGGACATATAGTCGGAATTTTTCTTGTTTTATTCTTGCTCTGCGGACATAAAAAAGCACTTGCAGTGATTTATAAATGTGGATTTTTATACAAAATAGAAAGTGTCTGCATTCGTTGCTGAAGCTTTCTGAAACTTTGGGAATGAATGTTCGATCGTTCTGCCATCAACGTGATTCCGTAAATAGAAGTGAACGTTTTAAAGTTCCAGCTCTCTTGGCGAAGCGATTACGTCGTTTCATGCATTAATGAACATCAATTTAGCTTTTCAGGGAAAGAAATTGATTTTCATAGAAAAATTCACGACACGATTTTTCATTATCGCTTCGGAAAAGCAATTTTCTAAAGCGATAGACTGCGACAACCTGCACAAACACGGGACATTATTAATATTGAACACAGAATACATTATTTATTCACGCAGAACGATATTATTTATTTGACAATTAAAACATTAACGCCCTCGTTAGTAAAATTTAATTAAACGCAGTGGATAAAACATTCTGGAAAGCACATCAAAGAGATTCCATCAAGTTCTCGAAGACTTTGTGCAACGGAGAAAATGAATTTCGTTTTCTTAGGTGAATTAAAGAAAATTTCATTCAATCCACGTCAGTCCATTTGAGGACTGAGGCTGTAGAATTATTTCTTCGCGGTGGTTAGAATTTTCGGAATTTATTGAATGCAGAATTATGGAGAAATCTGTGTAGAGTAAATTGCATTTACCTTTGATTCGCGTTGATCATTGAATTTCCAAGATTACGAGGGTGAAAAGGCACGCTTGCGAGTTAATATTTCAAACAGATGCCTGGCCTGTAAAGCTCGCCACGAAATTCATGACCAAAGGAATTTATTTAGGACTGGTTTTCGGGTGACCGTAGCCCGCAGATATTTGCGGGGGCGTTGCGCGAGCGATCCGCAGGGTGAATATCTTCGGCTGCTGCTATTTTCAACGGTGTTCGATATCGATCATCGGCCCCATGCACATCGACAACTATACCGACAAACTCGCCCCCTTGCTTTCCATGCACCCTTCGCCGGATCCGTGCGACGGCAAGCTGTTTCGGACAGGTGTCTCAAAGTGGCTGACTTCCGCCGCAAAAATCTCGATCGAGAACCAAGTGAATGAAATTTTAAACAAAATTGAAAAGTGCTCGCCATGCGAAGAATAATATTAGGTGATCCGGTTAGTTTCAAGGGCTACCTATAGACCCTCTTATCTACACTTTTCGGACAGCCTTATGCAGATTTTCCATTCCCAATTCACCCTTTTCCACATCAATTTCAACCTTCTACACATAAAGTATTTTTCAGTAAGTGTTTGTAAGAATAATCAAATCAAATCTAAAGTAATAGTTAAGAAATTCCAAATTTTATTCATTGCAAAGATGTACATCAAATAATTATGTAAAAGTAATTAGCAATTCAATTAACTTTGTAACGTATGAACAACTGCGTGTAGGGATGTATTGTATTCCTTGCAGCCATTTTCTGATGAATACATTTTAATTAACGTGTTGTCTAATTAAATATATAATTTAATATAAATAAAAGAATGATCAATTTTAAATATTCTTAATGGGTGAAAATGATTTGCAGAAGGGTGAATTTGGAGTGCAAAAGCTATAAAAGAAATAGTCAGCTTTAATATTTCGTTGACTGTATGCCGATGAGAGTGGAATGGTTTTCTGAGGCGTCGGCGAAGCTCGTGCGCAACAAATGCAAGAAGTCGCCGTCACAATTGACTCCGTTCATTAATGTTTGTCCGATGACGTTAGTCATCGTTCTCGGACAGTTCTTGACGCGCGGAGGAGAGTCATCGTTCACGTGATCCCCCGTGAAAATCGACAGAATCGACGTGCCCGCGTCGCAATTACGACGAAGGCGGGCTCGAATGTCCTGGGGTAGGAAATAAATTCCGCGAGGAACAGGTTTCAGAAACAGCTAACTTGCTGGCGCGCGACGAAGAATCCATAAATTCGAGCGATTATTCACTCGCGGGCCGTTTGTCAGTCGTATACGTCCGCGGAGGATTTATTCGAGCGTGTTTACCGTGTCGATCGGCGTTTTATTAAAACGTTTCGATTCCTCCGAGTGTTATAGACTCCCATGAAAGTGAGAACGCGGAGATCGATGACCGAGCCGCAGGACAAGCGGTCTAACTTGTATACCGTTCGTCGGATCCGGGGAAATCGTTTCGATTCGATTAGAATTACATTTTCGACCATCGCAATAAAATGGAAAATTTTCTTGCAGTCTAAAAAATTTGCACAGCGATCGTGAAACCTCGAAGTTACATTTTAAACCTCTGACAAAATGAACAAGTAGCTGCCGTTAGCAGCGAGATCTTTGAATTTCATTTAGCAGAGTATTTTCACTTAGAATTGATTACAATTAATTTTTCCGAGAATTAAAAAATACATTGCTGTCCGAAGAATTTGTGCAACAATCGTGAAAGCTCTAACGTTGTATTTGAACCTGTGAGAAAATTATGTAGTTAGCAGCGAGGTCTCTGAATCGTGTTTAGCTCCGAACAGTTTCACTTAGAATTGATTAACCACAATGGCGACGGTGCCCGTACCGAGACGGTGGTTGCAATTCTTCTCCCTTGTTCTCCGTATTAAATATTTACATTAGAGAAATGGGAAACGGATGGGCGGGGAGGGGGGACGCTTTTAACAAATTAAAAGTTGCAGTTCGGTAGAAACAGGCTGATCGACATTCAGGGGCCGTGAGACATTCGTAGTTGCAAACAATTAGGCGAATTGAATTACGCCGGACTAGGGAGGGGAGAGAAGTTCAAGGCGTTCCACGGTCTTCCCTTGGTCTATCTCGCGTTCCGAACCTATTTCCGGTAATTGCGCTCATTAAGCGTGCATTAGTAGGTTCCGTTCGCTCGGGCTGGAAAGCTTTTCCGAGTTTCGTTCGCCGGAGATAAGAAGAAGTCGCATTCTTCCGCGTTCCCTCGTCGAAATGCCTCGGTCTAGCAATTCCAGATACAAATTTTCCAGTGTTCCCCCTGCGGAAGACGATCCTTCGCCGGTGACTTCAACAATATTTCATTTCTCTATTTTCGTTTAAAACGAGGGAGTGGTTCTTTTTTATGGGAACGCGCAGCACGAAATTCTTGCGTATCGGTTCAAAGGAACAGAATTCGCTTTACGGTGGACTCGGCAGACTGGGTTCATATATTTTCTTGACTGCTGAAAGACATGGGGAAAAACGGTATTGTAGGATTGTCTGCGTTCAAGAATGTTCTCTGCCTTTGGTCGGTCTCTTGTCTCGGAAGAAGAGTGGAAACATTTTGCTTGAACTGTTTGTAAAATATGGTTTTCTGGATTACAGTAAGTCTTCGACTTACGCGGTTAATTCGTTCACAGACGGAACGTATCCGACCAGACAAATATTCTTTAATGCATTTGAATAGAAGTGTCGGTAAGTGTCTGTGCGGTTTCGCTGCGATAGATATAAACAGTTTCATTCAAATACATTGAAGAATATTCGTCTGTACGGATAATATAAATCGTTCTTAGTATTTCGATTCGAAAGATTCGAAATTTTCGAGAACCAGCCTGGCCCAACCCGGCCCGACCTTCGAGTACACGCCATTTTCGAGTACTCGCACACCTCTGGTAAGAAACAATCAGTTTACCTCGCGGAGGATGCAGGACGCTTCGCGCATACACACCAGAGTTGATTCATCACGGCAGATTAACGCGTTACGCAATAAAACGACGATTGCGCGAGTGCTTTAATTAGTCTCCAATCGCGAGGAACGAGTCGCGGCACGGCTTCGCTGTTGCGAAGGTGTTACCGGGACATCGAACAATGTAGCTCGTCAAGTGTTACGACGTATCGGCAACCGAGACGAAATGAAAGTCCGCATTTTCCACGAAATTTCGCTTGTTCATTGTTCGTAGACGCGCGTCCGGTTCGATCAACTCTTCTCTGCGTCTATGCGCGTTATCCCAACTTCGCAAATAATAACGATGCTAATTCCGCAATTTATTCATCATCGTAAAACTACGAAAAGAAAAGCCACTTTGAAATGAACTTAGGAGAACGATCGCAAAGTGTCACTGACAGATGTCAAGACACCTGCTGCGACAATAAAACGAAAATAGTATGAAATCGATTTCGCGCGACACGTGTCAATTTTTGCAACGTTTCCTGTGAATACAATTTGCATAATTATGTCGTCAAGTCATACTAGAATTGCGTAAGATTAATTTCTGGAATCTATTAAGTACTCGGTGTTTTAGCGCAGGCATAAATTTCACGAAAAATTGTCTTCGAAATCGTATCGGTAACATTTTTCTGTTCGAAAACTAGTCGCAGTGTAAAAACGTGGTAAAAATGGTCATGCTCCGTAGGGCATTGCCCCGGCTCCGCCGCAATCGAGAGCACCGAAACCACGCCCACTTAGCAGTTTCTGACATCATTTGCCCGGAACATTGCCCCCAGGGGCAACGTACACAGCGGTGCTGTGTTCTCGCAAAGCAGAGAGTGTTCATTGCACGTGTGTTTCGTGTGGGTGACTCGTGACACATAATTTTTGCCGCAGCATCCCGTGCACACTCGCGGTGTATGTATTTCGGCGCCGAGATTCGTTAATTGCGCCTGCTCGCGAGTCACGTAATTACGCGTTCACGGATTCACATGGCCGAGCGGACGAAGTTTCTCCTCCGGCACACCATCTGGCTCGGTCTTATCTTTTCTCCGGGGAAATTACGCGCAGCTTCCAGTAAAGAAAGTTCTAGCTCTCTTCCATTTCGGGGCAAGTGGTTCTTGATGCTACCTACGTTCAGTGGCCCCCCGGAATCCCTGAATGCGACTGCGTTACAATGAACAGGTTGTTTATCGCATTCCATCTTCTCTCCGCCTGTGTCGCTTGTATTTTCCGCGTGGAAAACGGTTTACGAGTGTCTCTGGCTGGGTCCGCGTGGCAGAACACCGAGAACACCGAGTGCACGTGACTCCTGATGATACATACATTGTATACCCGGATCCCTAATTCAGCGGAATCATACGTCTTATCGTTTCCGCGACGCTGCAGAACGAGCAACTGCGATCGTATCTCTTTCTACCAATTTTTATTTCAACCACGGTCATCTCTTATCCTTCCTCATTGCGCGACACGAAAAATTCCTTCTCGGTGTTCTACAATTCCAACATTTATTTTGCATGCAAAATACGATTTTCTCGAATTTTTGGACTGAATGAGAACTGCTTGCTGATCTGCTTTAATGCCTCATACAATATTTAAATGTTTAGTATTATAATTGGTTAGATCGCTGCATGTTTAATGATGTAAATAATATATTGAATAATGTTGCAGCAATCTTTAGTACGTAACCAATTACATAACATTTAAATATTGTATGAGATATTATATCAATTTAATATCCATAAAATGAAAAAAAAATCATATACAATGGAATTATTCTACGTTGGAAGAAATGTTTAATTTTCTTAATTTTATGTGTGTCGCATTGAAGAAAGAAAAGTCACGAAGTTTCGCGAAAATGAACCTTCAAATAACAGAGCAGTATAACTTATTAAATTGACACGATAGATGGACGAGGGTTAAATATTTCTTAAAAGACGTGAAATTGATGCGTTGTTGATTTTCCTGCGAGTTCCGTCCTCGCGTTATTAATCAGACCCGCCATATCCCGGCTATGACGCGACAGGTCGTATAATATCAATAAATCCCCGTTTTAAATAACATCGGGCTCCGATAGGCCTATTAAAATATTTTCCCCTGCGTCCTCGTCGACTGACTGACGTCAGAAGCGATTACGGACCGTGACGTGTCCCTGCTCCGTTACGAGCACGACGACAATAAAATCCAGGTAAGTATAGGTATCAAGTTCAAGGCCACCTCGGTGGAAGATAGAAGAGTACCTCAGGATCAATTCGGTAGATTTACGAGGCCGGGAGCCGACGCCGTTAAATTGCCCACCAGAAAACACCCATCCCTTTCGCGGTACCCTCGCCTAGGGATAAGGCGTTATTCCCTGCACGCAGCCCTCGTACCGTCATTTCGATGACCTAGTTTCGCTGGAATGGGCACAAAGGAAAGTGCACCTTTGAGGCGCACAGGACCTTTCGCAGGACACAGGTGCACGTGCGTTCACTTTGTTACATTCCTTGCCGATTCTTTCCTCGTCGATACAGGAGCACCTTTGACCAGATTCCTTGTCTACTGTACCTTCCATGCTCTTTTGCGTCAAACTCTTCGCGCGCGTCGTCCATTATCGCTACTGTACGAATTATCTTAGTGATAGATTCGTGTATACAGGCTGAAACTAGTGTTTCGTACGAGTACAATCCCAAATCTGTAAAGATTTCATTTAGCAGAGTAGCTAGAAAACTGTTCTATTACTCGTACTCTGGTTCTTCAAATAAGATGCAAACTGTGTTGTGTTCGGAGTCGTTTGAATCGGAAAGAAACGGCGAACAGGTCGGTAGGAGTGTCGTTGAAAAATCTGTACAGTGAGAGTCTGTAAGATGACGGGTATGTGGAGAGATACTGTTCTTCTAAATACGGTAAAACTGTGGGAGGTGTCGAACGGGTTTCGTGAGTTAGCGTTTGATTTCGAGCTGGCGGGAAGGGATAGCGTTCGGATTAATTAAATTCGGTTTGAAATCTTCGCGGAGAGAGAGCCGGCCGAGGTTATAAGGGGTTAACGAGGCCAGTCGGCGGACAACGAGAGGCAACACGAATTCACGAAACGATCCTATTAATTCCTTTGGCTGCGGCGTCCACTCCCGAGGCCCTGAAGAAGCATCGCAGACGTCGAATTACACCCGTCCCGCCCTGGAGGAGCCCTCGATCTCCAAGTTCCGACGATGTTATCCAAGCTGGCCAGCCGGGAGCAACAGCAGCAGCAGCAGCAGCAGCAACAGCCGACAAGCTGCCGGCTCAATGAATGATTTCCGCGCGGTGTTGCCACATTACGTCTGCATTCTGCACCCATTACTCGGTTCTACTGGCGTCGCGCGTTTTATCGTTTCCTGCGGCTTACTATTAAACATTGCGCAATTATGCCTTTACCGCTGACCTAACGCAGCCGCCACTGGCTACGTCATCGTTTGCTCGAATCCTCTCTTGTGCTCCTCCGAGCGGTATGCAGTAAAATTTCTACGACTCGGGGGAGAATAGAAAGATATCAGGCCTTATCTCTCGCAGCCATTTACGCGTCCCTCAAGCGTATTATTCGTTTATTTATTTATAGTTTATTTTGATTTGGTCGCATTAACAACGTGGTTATTAGCGGCCACGTCGTTTAAAATTGATTAGAAATTATCTTACGTGTAGCTTGCAAAGAGGGCTACGGTTCACGTTGACATTGGGATGAGAGACAACAAGATTAAACAGCAGTTCATACACAGGATGATTCTGGGAACTATTACAAGTTACTGCTCTTTTTTAAATAAAAAAAGTCATGTGTAAGAATACGTCCTAAATTTCTATGACCTTATTTTTTATGTAGATGCAACGATGCACCCGTTAGGTACAATTGCACCTTGTTCTCGAATGCAATTATAATAGTACATTATGTTGTACATTATACACTTGTATGAAAGTACTAACCCAAGGTCTTAGAAATGTCTATACTTCACGAGATATTTGCTCTTTTGTGGAGTTCAACGGCGTGTATCACTACATCTTTGGAATATTTTTGG
Organism: Lasioglossum morio; assembly: GCA_916610235.2. Taxonomy (NCBI): domain Eukaryota; kingdom Metazoa; phylum Arthropoda; class Insecta; order Hymenoptera; family Halictidae; genus Lasioglossum; species Lasioglossum morio. The sequence goes on from OU744323.1 coordinate 6,305,808, forward strand.
GAAGGAAGTTATATGATGTACGTGTATAGAATTTTGCAGGATTGTTTGTGAACCTATAAAGTATGTTGAGGAATTTTTGTATATCGTTGACAGTGAAACCGAGAGAATCGTTCAACAAGCAAGCTGAGCTAACTTTTGATGACTAAACTCATTAACTTCAGACTTTGTGAGCGGTTCGAAGATCAGCATATTTATAAACGAACTTCTGTTCCCGACAATACTTTTCCGCAGAAATCATTATAAAAATTGCGTATAACTGTGTCAATACGATAACGATGATAACGATTTACACATTCGATTATTTTCGTGTGTGATAAATAATTCTAGGAAACTTTGCACAAATGTTTAATTTCGAGAAACAGGCAGATTTTGGTTATATCCCTGGTTGCTCCTTACGCAAAATGGGTAATAAAGTAACAAACGGTGGAACGCAGGGCAAAAAGCGCATAAATAAGATCACGTGAACGCGTCGTGCATTTAAATGTACACCAAAGAATAGGCAAGCTATTTCAATTGTATAATTCCGAGCCAGAAATGAAATAGCGTACAAACTTCCGAAACAATTTGTTTCACGTGCCCATAAATACCGCGGCTGTTTACGTCGGTTACATTTACGTTCCATTTACCTTGGACAAATGAGAGACGCGAAGTAAACCTGGGAAAAACGGCCGACATAATATTACGGAGGTGGAGCTCGAAGTCGGAGCATTAAAAAGTCATTAAAAGGTTAATATACAGGTCTATTAATAATATAAGCTATTAATAATATATCTGCCATGTGTTGCTTTCTGTTTGCATGCTCTTAAAGGGTAATTAGAGGTGAATGAAAATGGCTCGACTAATTTGGTCCGTCAACAAATGATGCAACTCGCGGTTCGTCTTAATGTAACCGTCTCACCGTGTGGAATTAGATGTGGAAATGTTTCGTTGGACAGGAAAAAAGATATGCATATAAAATAACCTACGAACGATGCGGTGAAGATAACGAGGCCGGCTCTTGTTCTCTCGTGAACGAGATAATGTGCCATAGCACATGTCTCGCTCATTTGCAGCGTTTAGCGCTTCATTCCAGCCGTTTAGATGCTGATCCGACGAAACATCGTATTGCCATGCCGCATCGCACGTTTCCAATGGGGAGACCCCGAATGAAAGAAAATCGTGTTAGATATCAATTTTTTTATATTTTGATGCGTTGTCGACAAACTTTTCCTGTTCGACAGAGTGTCGTGGCTTCGTAGAATGGGTGACGTAGACCGAGTAGAATACACGGGTCCGTTTTCCGCGTACATCTGTTGCACAATTCGACTAGCAAGTGCTAATGACGAATCGCGTGTTCGAGATGATTGATCGTCGGCCGGGTCTGCCGCGAATGATCTCGCACGGCAACGTCGCGAAGGCTTGGCCGCCATTAGGTTCCCTAGATCGCAGACGGGCGAGTTTTCCTCGCGGGAATTCGCGTTCTCGCGGATTCTCTGAAAAAGGAGCATGCGTGTTCCCCGTAAAGACACTCGCCACGTGGCCAAACAGCGTGCTCACGCCGACGAAGAGGAATTCCTCCTCGAAACGCGAAACGAGAGTCGCGACACGCCCTCGTTTAGTCCTTTCGCTGCTCGTGGTGTATACAGGGTGGCCCGTATCGCGGGAACAAGCCATTTTATCGTCACGACAAAACTGTGAAAAGTTTCAGCGAAAATAGCCGAAATACAAAAATCTCGTACCTATCGACAATGATGTTGGAACGTAAGCGGATCCCATCGATTTGCGAAATCGGCTGCGCTCTCTTCCTCGTAATTCTTTTTATTAGCTGTGCCAAACTTCTTTTTAACAAAATCGTCTAGAAAACTTTGACGATACGAAAAAAGGTAGATAATCGATCGTTCATCAGAAATAATGCAAAATAAATTACAGAATGCCTTCGAATTAATTAAAAAGATCCAAGTCGTCACTAAATATCCGGTAACTGGTACCCTTACCCTGTACAGTTTTTGTAAAGCGGAAAATAAATTGTATTTTTTATTATTGAAGTATACACGCGTTATTTTTAATACACAAAAAATCGAATTATAGTAAAATTTAGAATTACTTCGGACGAAGATCCACTGTTTTTGACGATGCGAAACGATTTTACAAGGGAGGAATATCCATTCGCGAGGGATCTATAATTGATGGAATAGCCGAAGTGAGCACGCGAGAAGGCATTCCGCACAATTTGTTTTCGAAGAGGCTGGCCATTTCACGGAATATTTATTTATCGTCGAGAGGCTTGACTCAATATCCGAAATATCCGCGCGGCTCGGCGGCGATCCGTGGGATCGATGAATCGTGTGCGATTGCTCGTGAGCCGCGATGAATCCCGAGACCGTTGATATTTCGAACTGGCAGAATTTCCTATCTAGTGAATGTCGAGTGCTTTCCATTGAGGCTATCAACTTTTGATACATTCTGTACGAGTCATTATCGCGGCGGTGTTTGCGTTCGTATTAAACGACTGATCTTTGATCGAATCCTGTGTTAGACCGTGTCATCGCGGAGTAATTGGGAACAAAGGAACAAAGATATCGTCGTGTGTATCAACGCGACGACTAGAACGAAATTATCAAGAAGTTTTCTGTTGAATATTCAGATGATCGTGCACGTGAGATCGCGGCGTTACCAATTATTATCATTTATATGGATAGCTATTGCGAGCAGTACTGTACTGTTTAATAGTAATTACCGAGCGTCAAGATTGCGTGCGACCATTCTATTCAAACGAGTGATCACGTTATCGCTTGTTCAGATAACGAGAAGAAGGAATATAACCGATCTACGCCTCGGGCGGAACTCCGAACAATCATTAAATTATTTTTAGCGATATAATACGTTCTAGTTATTCAACAGTAATTAATTCAAGCCCGATGCAAATATGCACACGCACGGTGGATCCATTAATCGAGCAACCGTCGGATATATACAATTCCGAAAAAGGAAGTTCGCGATGAAAATGAACTTCGATTCGGCCGTGTAAATATAGCTTGTAAAATATAATCACGTTATTAACGTTATCTCCTTGATCCTATTCGATCCACTCCTAAACCCGCGAGATTATGGGACTCCGTGAACCATGGGCTCCCTTCTCACACACATATATATATATACCATATTTCTGTTTGAAGAAATTAGATTCAGTCTCGGCACGACGGTGCAATAAGAATGAAACGCGAGTGGCGAACAAGGCAGCAACGGTTACGCAAGCTGCGCTAGAAGACAGTGCGCGTCCAAGCACACCAAATTTTCGCGTCACGGCGCACCAGTAAATTGCAGCCTGTGCTGTGGCTGCCATTTTGCTCGTTCGAACAACTTCTCGGTAAATTACCCGACCGAAATAGAAAAATATCAAAACTGCACTAGACGGTACAACTGTGTACCACAAGCGACAATTATTTCAACAATTTCGGTAAAAAGCCCAAGTCGCTGGCAATACGAAGAGTTTCATAGAAATGTACAAACCAACAATCACGCGAACAGACTACTGTCTAACATTCAAATTCGGTAATACATAACTTTACGAACTTGAACGATAAAGTAGGATTGATGTTCATATATTGGGTGTAGAGATTAATTGTTTCCAAATATTAGTTTGGAGGGAAAGTTCTGTCGTATTTATAAAAATATATGTTTAATATTATTCAACGATATAATCTACATTATTTGTAACAACTTGTTGCCATCGATAATCTCTGTCAATTACTGTTTCCCAATCAGTCACTAGCAACATTTGTTTTCGATTTACAAGCAAAATTACCTGTTTATTTAACCCTTCGTTGCATAGTGTATCATATCTGATACATATAACAAATCTGGTATATAGTAAACTAAGAATGTGTTTTCTTACTTTGTTTATTTTTCTGAAATTGTTGTTTTAATTTTTTCCCCTAAATAAAACACAAACCTGAGCTTCTTTCAATTTTTTCATCCCAATTAAAAAAAATCATGCAGTGAAGGGTTAAAATACGACAGAACGTTTCCTCCAACGTAATACATACAAAATGAACAATGAACAGAGCAGAATGCCTAACTTAACCGACGAAGAAGAGTCATTCGCATCAGCTGGTTCTAACTTGAATCAGAAGCCCGCCGGACGGATCTTTCGTGGCGACCTAATGTTAAAGCGCGACGGTTCCGCATGTAAATTCACGACGTTGGTACCACTTGCATCTCGTCCGCGATGCACGTGCAGTAAACTCGCCTAGATTTACACGCACCGCGAAAAACACGTAGGACATACGTGCCTCCGAAGCGATTCACCGTCCGGCTTGTTGGTTACTTTCGAGCGAACACGTGTTGCATGACCAAGCCGTGCAATTGAAAGTATCCTGCGACAGACACCAGCTGCGCGCTCAAGAAACGAGAACAATTTCGGGGCCCGAGTCGCCAATTTTCCTCGGGAGCGAGCCAAAATGCTGAATACACCATGCCTTAAGGGGGTAGACTCGTTTCTAGAATTTGCAAGGGTGTGGGATGCGCCTTCTCATTTCTTGATAATGCAAAGATGGGGTTTCTCAGAAATCAAAATCGCTAGATGAAAGATCAATCTAACTTTAAAATCTAATCTTACTTTAAGAATTATAGGAACTAATGTTTACTCTGACACAAAATATTTCGTGAAGTATGGACATTTCGATAACCTTGGCTTAGTACTCTTATACGTAGGGTAATAAAAAAGATCGATTGGTTTAACAAAACAATTGACTTGCATGAAAGAATAAAGTGCGATTGCACCTGCCGAGCAGTAACTTGTTCCAGTTTCCACAATCACACTGTACAGATATCCTTAAATTCTTTTAATATTTCTATTGTTTAAAATTCTATTTAGTCTTTTTGATCATAAATACACAAAACCCACAGTAACAAGCAAGTAGACTTGTTCTCGAATTTCTATGAAAATGGTACGTGGTAGATTATTGACTGCATTCTTGTGTACAACGATTGATTCTCTATCGATTGAATCGTATAGTGTAGATGGATCTTTATAAGGCTATCAAGACGCTTTCTGCAACTTTCGGTGCTCGAAATCCTAGGACACACTCGACAATTGGGTTCCTGAGAGCTGGTCCACGATCGTTTCTCGTTCGTGGTCCACTTATGACCTTAGTGGATACCTCGAACAAGACACTTCATCCAGAAATTCGAGAACAGTGATTCATTTGTTCGGGCCGGAGTCCTTTCCTCGAGGCTTTCTGGGAACAAGGGCGAACTGTTCCCGGAAACCACTTTCTAGGTGGCCGAGTGGTTATGCACAACAGCCTCCGGCTGAATCAGCGTAGTCTCGAGCGTTCTGGAGGACTTCGAGTATGGCAGTCGAGGCAAACATCATGCTATGGGTCTCCAAGGGAGGCGACAGAAGAAAGTTTGATGGAATAAGAACCTGATCCGATTTTCAGCGAGATATTTGCAAACATACAAGTTCGCTATTTCAAAATTTCATTCGCATTATCTTCTAGCAATTCTATTTAACTGATTCTGGAATGCTTGGCAGTTGTTACTTGTTAAAAAGGATTAATCTCTTTTTCGGTCACTGTACAAACAAAGGATAAAAGCTTCCGTAATTTAGTAATTGAACAAACCAAGTGAACCGACAGTGAAAGCTTTCAATGAAGAAAGAAACAATCTCCTAAGGTTGTTGAACATTTGAAGAATCGTTGAACCTGATCACTAGACTTGGGATCTTAATGCAAAATAAAAATGTTCCGCATTGATTGTGGGAACCAGGAATAAAATAAAAATTGATTTCATCCCTTAATAATTTCACCCAACTAATTTCTTCATAAATGCATAAAGATCCGCAGTCTACTGATCAGATTCGAAGCGATGTATTTACAGACACTGATAACGGACACTTTGTCGCCGTGAACCATGAAAAAAGATTAGCTCCTCTGACCGGCCAATGTCAAAACAAAGGGTGGAAGCTTCCGCCAAGCTAGCAATTGAACAAGATGACTGGACCGACTGCGAAAACGTTAATAAAGGGAGTAACAGTCTGATACGGTAGCGGAGGAGGCTACATAGGACTTCGGCTGACGGAAGGTAAGCCACGAGCGAGCGATCAAAGGCAACGAGGCCTAACGATCTATCAGAGGCCCGGAGCGTTCCTCGAAAACAAAAAGCCAGCCACGACAATGGCGCAAACTTTTCGTGGGAGCGCGATAACAAAGCTCCCTTCGCGCGAACCGTCCCGTTAAAAGGGAAGACAAAGGAAGAAAACCCCGCACAGAGAGAGAGAGAGAGAGAGAGAGACAGAGAGATAGAGAGAGAGAGAGAGCGAGAGACAGTCTCTACCTTCCCGATTCTCTCTTTCTCTGTTTCACATTTCCGTCTTCCTCTGTCCCGCCTTCCTTTGTCCCTTCCTCTCGCGGCACGGACCGATGACCCGGCGAGATAACGGCGGCTCGGAGGAAGTAAACGGAAGAGCATAAGGAAAAAATAAGGGGAAAAACCACGTGTAGGTAGCCGGTGCAGTGCACTCGCGGGGTTTGTTTACAAGTCTCCACGGAGAAGCAGCCTGTGCGCTCGAGTTCCTTGACTTCGCGCCGATCGAACCGATTCCCTTTTCTTCTACTACGCGCTTCCCCTCCAACCAGCTCTGCCATGTCTTTACCCTCTCCTTCAGTTCCTCTGCCTCTGTGTATCCCCATTCGCTAGATAAACAGCCCTCTTGCTGCACTATGGTCTGGAAACTCGCTTTTTTTTGGCCAAACGTATTTTTGGACACGTATGGAACTATCATTTAAATTTGAAATTTTATAGTCTATGATAACTAAATGTTTTCTTTTATCTCGATCGACAATTTTAAATAGAAATTGCAATTTCGGCGCACAGGTTCGATCCTATGTTACTATTTTCCTAAGCAGTTTTACAAATTCATAATTCGACGTTTCGGTCTAGGTTAAGACCATCTTCAAGAATATAATTGCGTCTCTAAAAATTAACATGAGGATATATATTTCCGTGTTAAAAAGCAAAAAGAGAAAAATACAGAAACCGAAACCAATGGTTTGCTATTATAAACTTACTTGCTTAGTAACAAATTTAATTTAAATTTAATATTTCAAAACATCTATGATAACTATATTAAAGTTTTATTTCATCTAAATTTTACGATGTTTTTCTTCACTTGAAACGTTATATCTCAGCACAGAATAATCTGAAACGAATATTAACATGGATTTTTAAATTTTGAAGGGTTATTGCTCTGTTGCAAAGAAAATGTTCAACATCTTAATCTTGAAAAATGGGTTTCCAGACCACAGTGTGTTGTAAGAAAGACTGAAGGAACCTGATTGGTTATTGGTTACACATAACTTTGCTACCGGGCGAAGCGAATCGAATTACGAAGAGATCTCTCCTCGACCCTGTGCCGCGCCGTCCCGCTAGTCATCTTTACAGCAACGGACAATACAGCAGAACCTCGTTCATTGCGACCTCGTTTACCACACGGAAGCCTCGTTTGCTGCACTCTAGTGATTCCCATCACGAGTCGTTAGAAATTCTGCAAGTCGTGGTGGCTACGTGGAATCGAAAGAAGATAGTTACACCTGGTACCTTCGTTTTCGGTCCCGTTCCACGCAACGAGCGAGGTTCTACCGTATTTGGGCAGTCGATTACGCGCGCGGCTACCGAGCTTCGAAGGAACGATACGCCGCTGATAACGGACGGCAATTAATATCGATTATTGTCGCGAAACCGAGAGAGCCTCGTTGCAATTACCCGATCTGTAAGATTGTGTCTAAACTTGGGGGAATTCCCTGGCTCTCAGCCGCTCTTTAGGGTCTGTCGAGTGGCTCGTAACGAGGCCGGGTGTTTCTGTTCACTGAACGACAATGTTTAGCGTAACCAACACTCGAATAACTCGAGTAATGAGATGTCGAGTGCTACTGTAATCTTTGTAGTTGTGCAGTCTGACGCTGTTCGGTTCACGGTCTAGATTTCGGGATCAGCAAATCCAGATACGCGAAATCAGGCTACGTGAAAATCTGTTTGACTGGAGTCTGGATTACCCGGCAAATTGCTTTGCCGATCCTACTTGGACGAGTGAACGAGGAAGACAATCTAGAGTTGCCTAAATGTAACGAACGATGTATATAGGCTGTAGTAAGAGGACAGTACGATCCTTTCCTTGCGAAAAAAGATAGCCCACACGTGCTACCTCTTCGGAGTACTACCAAGAGTGTAGTCTCCAGGTGCAGACACGCCTTATGAGTTGGATAGTCCCTAACCCCTCAATGCCGGAATACGTATGCGATACGAACTTTGTAATTTACACTGGTCGCCGGGCTCCGTACGAAATATGTCCCAAAAAATCGCCGACACAAATTTCCCCGACACGGTTTTCATCGACTCCAGATTTGACCGACAACGAATCTAAAACCGTTGTCGGTTAAATCTTGAATCGGTGAAATGTTGTCGGTGAAAACCGTGTAGGGGAAATTTGTGTCGGTGATTTCTATTGGACCCATACGAAATACGGACGCAACTTTTTTCACACGTCGTCAGCACGGCGTTCGTACCTCTTAAGGACCAGTTAGACTAACAAAGCCCAGACTACGAATCCGTTAAGATTGTATCGGTTACGACACAAGTATTTAATTTTTGGTGACGCAAGCGCTCCTGCTCGTGCACGTCATGATGCCGTTTTTCGCAGAGACCCCCCGTCGTTGAGGGGCTAACGATCCTCAACGAACGATTTATCCCGAAGAAAAGTCCACAGCACTCACCAATGACGGTGTTAGCTGCCACTTCCTTTGCAGCAGCCGCAGCGGCCGCTGGTCCATGTGCCAAGAAATCGCTGAGGGACAAGGATGACGCGATGATCTGTCTTTTCTCCTCGAAGTTCAGGTAATCAAGACTGTTGCTTCTCTGCGGGCCAGCCACGATGGTCACAGTCTTGGTCGCGTGGTGATGATGATGGTGGTGCTGCTGGTGGAGATTGTTCTCCGTCGACAGGTTGTTGGGCTTCTCGTTGTTGCCCTCGTTGGCGCCCGGGCTGGGCACCAGGTAGACACCGCTGACCCTAATGGACATGGTCGACGAGCGATCCTTGAAGCGGCCGCGTTTCTTCCTCCTCCAGGGGCTGAGGATCGCGACGAGACCCGGCAACGAAGCTACCGGGTGCTGGTCGACTGGCACATCCTCACCACTGCCCGGTCGAGAGGTCGGCTCGCGTCGCTTGTTACCGCGAAGCAGCTCCACGGCTCAGGGTTTACTGCTCGCAGGCTCGCCGAGGAAATTTGATGGGTTCCCCTGGATAGCTCGGGGAACTTGGCTACCGCATGCGTGACCTTGATATCAGGGTCTACAACGCCGACCGTGCGTCTCCGTGGACCGAGGACTTCAGCATCGATCACACCGTGTGCGCGCCACCACCGGAGTTGGAGGTCGCTAAGAGTTATTGTCTTCCAGCTGGCGAGCTGGTGTCTCGTAGAAAACGCGGGTACAAGTCTAAGATGGCAGGATATTGCGTGGAGCGGATTCTCATTATCGCATCGACGGATTATTCGCAGACTTCAACGGTGAGAGAGACCTTGACGGGCCGTCACATCGGCGGCGTTTCTCCTCCTGCTTCTCTTTTATGGCACTCGGTGTATGTGTGTAGTGTATGCACGAAAGATCGTGGATCCAATGGCGGTTATTTACAGCTACGTTCACCGTGACTCTTCCACGTGACTTTTTTTCGTCAGGGGTCACGGAAAGGTTGACGCTCGATGAACCGTCCTGCGCAATAGCAATCTGATAAAGATAACCGACCAGAGTCGAGCATTTGTTAACTTAGGGGACACGTCCGTAGACGATCATGCACTCGACCGGCGAAATTACTCTGCCAGCCTCGCGGCCCACCGCTTCTATAATTTCGGGATGTTTAATCGCAGACATGCTGCCGCGATACCTCGCGGTCAAATCGAACAAGGTACCCGACCGTTAATTGTCTCTGATATTTTATACCGTCCGTAATTTGAAATTTCGAGATCTGACAGGGGACGAATGATTGTGTCAGTTGTCTCAATTATATGTGTATCCGTAATACGAAAGTGGTCTTATATTTCTTGTTTCGAGACGTTTCAAGGTAAAGGATATTTAATTTATAAAACAATGTGGTGCGAAAGAACTGATAAACACATTCTTTTCATTTTCAGTTAGACCACTCTAACGATCGATCGGAATACACTAAATTTCTGAAATGCATTCAACTGACTTATTGATCTGAAGTACATGGTTCTTGAAGCACATGACGCGAGTCCAATTTGAAACAGTACAAGTGTTGCAAGAATTGAGGAACGTCGATGTGTTATTTGCAATTTATTAAAATTATGAAAGAAAGCGAAGAACTCTTCGAGTGGCTCCTATTTTTCGCAACCGATGTCGAACATTTTACGTTGAATAAATATTTCAGTCTACTCTCATCAATATGCCAAGCGAACATTTGCACTCGAGCTTTTTTTGCTAATTGTAGAACCACGACCATACTCGTTCTATTACGTCAATACATACTACGTTGTCGATGAATCAGGTCGACCTGGACATACTTAAATGCTTATGATTGGATCGACTAGAAATTACTGTAGTATAATAACCGGTTGAAACAGCCGTAGAAGAGGCTTTAATTTTTCGTAACTATATTAATAATCCAATAATATCCGAGGAAACAATTGCAACCGACGAATAAAAAAGTTTTGAAATATTTGGTTGCATCACAAATTCGAAAATTCCATTTTTCAAAACTAACGTAAACATACAGTGTATGTACAAAGTATTCGTACCCCTTTGAAAACCGAATAGCTTTTTCAAACATCGGCTCTACAGCTTCAGTTGTTTACAGACGTTCGAAGGATTAGTTAACTAGCTAATGTGTAAATAATTGCTAAGGAAATAGCGGAGTTCGCGATTTTTTTAATTTTTTATCTGTATCTGTTTTATTGTCAAGAAATAATGACACTACCGGAGATCTAATAACGGCAACAACACTTTCGGTATTTTTGTTAGAAAAGACTAATAAACAAAGCCGAGTAAAATGAAATATCGTACTCGCGCTAAACGAAAGTGAGGTTATAGGGTGGACCATAATTACGATACTTCCCCGGAGGTTTCTAACCTAACCTGAACACCCTAGGAACACCGTTGGTGACGCCGAAAGTTAAATCAAGAGACCGTGCCAATTCTCGTTGCATAGCAGGGAAAATGTCGCGGAAGAAACAAAACATTACGTAAAATATAATAAACGTCGTCTATGGCATGTGGATGGGAGGCGTCAAACACGAAGCCGGTTAATTGTCGTACGTAACCTCAAACGTCCGGTCACGATATACGCGATAGCCGTGCGTAAAAATTTCCGCAGGTATCTATCGTCAATTCACTACTCTGTTCTCTTATACAAATTAAAACCATTGAGGTCGCGATCAATTCTACGTATACTGAAAACGCGACTGAAACTGTGAGACCTAATTTCCTCATACGAGATAAAGAACGGAGTCATGTTTACACACACTCGTGGCATTATCATTCAACGACTAGGTACAATCTGAATGACGTACTCCAGAAATTAAATTGTTATCTCCTACGAAATTTTCGAGACAAATGAAATCAACATTAAACTTATCGAGCCTTCAAAGTAGCTGGTGCACGTTCCTTATAGAAATCCTAAGATAGATTTTATTTAGATATCATGAGACAATTTCGACTATATGATCGTTCATGGTTATTCGAAGTCATTTAAGATCATAAACGTAGAAATCGATGAAAAATATAAATTCACTGCGAATGCTTGCGTAATGGGATATTCTCAGCTTTATCAATGAAATCAAACTGTTTACTATTCTCTCAGTGACACTGAGTGAACGTAAACGAAAGCAAACTTCGCAGAAACGCCTTAACCTATAGCACTCGAATACAAAATTGCTGTACCATTATTACATTAAAATATCTTCGAGTGCAAAGGGTCGGAAATAAAGGGTCTAGCAGGATCTAAACAAGTATCTTGTGCAAAACGATCTTCTAGGTTGAAAGATAATCCCCCAAAATTCTCAGCCGCTAACGTTTGAGAATAATATGCGGGTAGACACCCTTAACTTTATCATTTTTTCTCGGTTGTTAATTAAGATATCATGATGAAAAAAAACACCGAGAATATTTTTTTAAGGTGGGGTTTTCAAAGCAAACCTTCGAAGAATTTCATTAACAAAGCTGAGAATATCGTTGTTTTGCAACATATTTCAAGGTGATCGAAATCAGTGAGGTCTTATAATCATTGGCAACTTTTCCTGACATTTTCTACACGAAAATAACGAGTTCAGAGTGCACAGGAAATATTGAAATTCCGGAGAGAGTTCGGAGTATAATAACGTTTCGAAGGAGGCACGGTGGGCCACGAGCCGGTGCAGACGTATTTCGCGTCCGAAGGTGCGTCTGGCAATGAGGGGTTGTCGTCGACGTACTTGATGGTTCCTCGGAGGGCAGTGTATGGCTCGGTTTTTGGCAGAGCTCGGATCGTGCACCGAGTTGTATGTATCTGTTAACGTCTTGTGGACGTGGTGGCAGACCGGGTGACGATACACGGCTGGCGACGCCACTCCTTCACGGGACACCTGTGTGCCTCTCGTAGCTGCAGGTGAGAGGAGAGCGAGACGGAGAGAGAAAGGACGCAACGATTATAAACACAGAAGCACATACTACTACGGCTGGTACGCACAGTACGATAGAGACAGATATATAGAGAGACACTGGGGTTGGAGGAGGGCTATTTCTCTTTTTAGCCAGGCACAAAACTGTGAAAAGGCACACGGGGAGAGCCGCCACCGTAAAAAAAGAACGGTTAACTGAACACGGTTGGAACGACGACGATCACGACACAACGGCACCGCGACGCCGACGTCGGTATATCGGCGACGGCGAAAACCACGCGCACACCGACGAAACTTTTGACACACACGCTCTCTCGTGAAACAAGAGAGAGAAACGGAGACGGATAGAGAGACCACGGAGAGAAACGCGAACGCGAGGAGAAGGCCGACGTCCCGCCAGCTCTCTTCGCCGAGAGAGAACAAACCGAAAAATAGGCTCGCGGAACGAGCACGAGCGCACGGATCGGGCCGGTTCGACCGGGGACGGATTCGCGATGGAATTAATTACGACTGCGCCCGATGCAACACGTAAAAAAGCAAACGGAGCCGAGCGAAACGGCCGTTGAACGAGAACGACGACCGCGCCACGAAACACACACCGAGCGAGGCTCGTGAACACTGAGGGCGGCCATGCGATCGCAGCGCCGCCACGCGCCGACAGACGACACCATGCGCCGACACGAGACAACAAGCTGTGCCTGCCTGCCTGCCTGCCTGCCTGCCTGCCTGTCTCCCTTGCCTCCTTGCCTGCCCAGCCTGCACAGCCTGCCTGACTACCTGCCCGACGAACGGGGGAAAGTGAACCTGCTATAGTGAGTTCGTCGTAATTTTTCATCAATGAATTCTCCGACCCGGGCCACAGAGTACGCTCGATAGGATACATGCACCCATTACTGCCAGTAGTACGTTTTACTGCGCTATTTCGTTCCCCAATCAGATTGAAACACGTCGAAATAAATATTTTGCCCTGAACAAGCTTTCAATGTATTCTCGTTGGTTAGGCAAATCAAATTGTCAATCGTTCTGATATTTTTGTAATCTCAGGATTATGAAGAAACATTCTTCATAAAAGGTAAAGGTAAGACTCTTTCTTCTATGTCTATAGGGGAATGTTTTATTATTATTTAGATACTTACTTCGATACTATAAAAGTTAGTATTATAGAATAATAGGATGACCTTGAGTTAACCTTGAATAAACTTTTGGATGTATTCAAGGTCTCTACATCAAGGTCACCTTTGATGTCTTAGAAAAAATATGCTATATAAAAAAAAATAAATTCTACTCTTTCGATGAATGTTTTAATTTTTTGGCATAATAGTGCTACACGTATACATATAATCTGTCGAAAAAGGTCGACGATATTTTTTACATAATGTATAATGATTATAATTCATTAAAAATATTCTTGTTAATACTGCTGCCGAGCCTTGAAATGTTTCCTTATAAAAATGACAAGATAGATGTGTTATTTCGACGTTGTGACACGTGCTTTACTAAAGATAACCATTATACAATCATTTTTATTATTTCAATGCTAGCGTTGCAAAGAGAAAAATCTTGTTATAAATTCCTCCACATCGAAATTAAAAAGAGATTGGTGACATTCGAAGAACATGTTCGAACATTCAAAATGAAGTCTTTCACCAAATCAAGGTCGCTTATACTAAGTCCGACGAGGGTATGCTTGTTACTCGTAAACACACAGCTGCTGGACACGCAGAATGAATAATTGGTAAGACTAAATCGTCCACTTATATTGTCAAACAGTTTCGCTGTCGGCGATGCAGCGATACTACGGAAATGATGACATAACAGACACTTGGTCCCCATCGTGCACAATACGTGACTACATTCTCGAATCTTATCGCAACTCGCTCTACACACATCCGTGCATGTTCTTTTGTCCTGCTAATTGAAGAAAATTATAGATTTCATTGGCATGCCGTTCCCACTTTATATTGCACTCCAAAAAAGAAATACAGGCCGTGAGTCATACCCAGCCGCGATCTTTGAACGCATGCGACGATGATTGCAGACAGCAGTCACGCGAGCGCGCACCAGCACACCAACAAATATGTAGGCATATATATATATCCGAGAATAATATCTCGTTAACTGTTCTGTAGGTTTTTCCGCGAGTATCGGTGGTCTAAAGCCTCCGTTTAACTCCGGCCGTTTCAAGAAGCCGTTTCGAACGAGCATTGCGATCGCCGTTCCCGGCTGACAAAGGTGCATACTTCCGGGGAACACCGAATTCGAGTGTTCACTCGATCCGGAAAGTGCTCAGCTTTAATTAGTCGCATTCATTCAGACCGGCTTGTTAATGAAATTCCGATGCGAGGAGCTAATTAAAAGTTTCGTGCCACCCGAGATACAACGATTCTCGGATTGTCGCCCACCGTTGTCTCCAGATCTTTATCACCTGCCCAAGACAATGACAAAATATAATCCAATTATACCGTGTCCTTCTTTCGATTAAGAGATTCCGCTGTTCAAAAGAATTCTCTCAGTTCCGAATTTATACAACACCGACCCTCTGCTGCGAACTATCTGTCAGTCCAGGAGCCAAAAAAAAAAAATGGAGAATCGAGTAGCCTGACTGTTCGAATGACGATCAAGTTCCGTCACAAAGGGATGTCCATTCGAAACCCGCCCCATCCGATGGATGGAATCAGTCGTCTAAGGGCGCAACCAGGCGCGAACATTCGAACTGGGTGCCGCAGGATGAACCATGACGCGGACCACGTGGTATTTCCGAGGCGTCTAGACTCCCTAATTTAAACCGACTCGCGGATCTACCGGGCGTTTCGGCCCCGTCTAGCCGCTGTCACAACGAACGACTGAAATATGAGAAACACTTTAGCCTCAGGCCCGCTAACTCCCGGATGAGTAACGGATTTTTTTTCACGATGATCGTCCGCCAATCAGGAAACAAAGGAGCACTGAACGATCCTCGAGAACACGCTAAAACGAAAATCAACCTCGTCGACGCTTGAACCACTAGGCAATTCAAAATCAGCTGTTTCCTTGTTGCTTGCTATGCTATTGGAATCGTGGAAACTTTCTGCTTGAAAGTCGCACAGTGTACCATTATTCAAAGAATTAAATATGTCGGTATCTAATCATTTACTAAACATTTAGACACTGTATCAATTTAAAATATGTCGGAAGAAATGTTTAATTTCCGGGTTAAAATAGTTCAGAGCGCAAATGAGTTAATATTTACATCTTAGGTTTCTCGATTCTCTTTCGCATTAAAAAAAAATAAGTCCCGAAGTTACGAACAAATTTACCTACAAATAACAGAAGAGTATAATTTATTTTAGGAAAACTGTGTCGAATTGACACTGGGGTGGGCTGAGGGTTAATAAAATCTGAATAAGTTGAGATTAAAATATACACTACCTTGTGTCTAATTTTATTAATTGTTTGATTTGACATCGTACGAAATAAAGTAACGGTACAAGCTCGAATGTCTATAAAACGTTTGCGACAACGTTCCGCGAAAGAACGCTATTTGCGCAAACGAAGGGTAGCGATTAAAGCGGACCGCGCAGAAACTTTTACTGCCGCGTCGCCGGACAGCGTGTATTCGAATCGAATCGTTGGATTCGAAAATAGAACGGAAACGGCATTATGCTGTACGGTTTGCTAGCCGGGAGCTTCCATCCTTTATGCTCGATCACGGCTTAACCAACGCGCGTCTGCGTCGCGGAAAGTAGCGGAAACTACCGCCAAGAGATGCATTTATTGGCACCGGCCCAGTGGAGTCTCTTCTCCAGCCTGCATCTCGCCAAATGTAATTGTGTTCCGCGTGTGCACGGGGAAACAACACTCGGAAAACATGGCGGGCCACAGAGCCGAGGAATCTTGCGCGAAACACTGGAAAACATGGCGGCGGTTACGCTTCACATCAATGGTCAAAGCACTTCCGTCTATCGCCGGAACGCAAAGGCTCGATCGCAATATTAAGTCAGGTATGAACTACCCTCTGACCCGATCCATCGATCGCGACGAATTAAGGCCAATCCGCCGGATAAGATACCCACTTCGGCTCGGGGGATCGAGGGCTGCGAGATCCAGCTTGCGAGTACGAAAAGTTTGCTTTCGTGGGATAGATGGTTCGATGCACTCGTAGGCTTTTAGGCTATCTTCCATGTTTTGGACACTATTGAGCCAAGGGATTTTCGTGGTATCACCAGAATCTTCATTGTTTTTGTCTTTGTAGACAAGGCAGTGGTCAGAGTTCTTGTAAAATGTTTCGATCAAGAAACATCAAGTATGTTCATCAAGTATGAAAGTGGTCTAATGATCAGTTATTTCACATCACATATTTCAATGCAATTTTGTTACGTTATTGTCAAAAATTAACCATTGAATAATGCTTGTTAATATCATTTTCCTTGAAATATATCTTGAAAGAAGAAATACGTTTATCACTTATACCACTTTCATAATGATGAGCACATTTGATGATCTCATGACAACCAGGGCTAGATCCATCCAGATTCTTGTACATCAATTTTCTTAACATATTTTTGAATCATCCTCCTTGTAGATCAACGTTGATCGATCTATCGAATTGAACGAAATGAGGATCTTTATGCGAAATGGACAGCATGGATTGCAATCGATGGTTGAAGAATGGTTACAAGGGGATTTCATAATCGAAGCCTTAAATCAGCCCACAGTTTGCAATTCGTTCACCATGGACCGGTCTTGCAATTGTGATTTCGCTAGTTTATGGTTTAGAAGGCGAGGATCCATTGCGTGGGTGGAACACGAAGACTGTACTTTCCATCATCGTCGACACAAAGCGACGTGTCCCCATAGGATCGTGTGCAAGCCGCGATCCAAACAGCTGGATCGCGTGATTTATTCGAATAGAAAATATATTCGAATGTGTCGGAACCGGCTTGGTTTCGCGCGGTTGGTCTATAATTATCCGGCATGTTGTGACCGATTCCAGGAAGCGGTCGTGCCAAGCGAACGCCGCCTACTTAACAGTATTATTAATTGCAATAAGGAGCAAGCGAGCAGTGTCTTTGCTGACCCGAATTACGGGACAATTTCCAATTAAGTGGCGGGGACGGTGTAATTAAGGCGAAGTGACGGTGCATCGCCGCGGCGGTGAACCGCGAGTCGTCTGCTGCGGCGGCCTGTTGTTTCAATTTACGTTTTCCCGTGCTTTCACGGCTGGCCAAATCCAATCTGGCTGCGATGAACAATCGCGAACCATCGAACCCGCGATCCCCAGCGCCGGAAAATCATTTTCCCAAACATGAACGTGGAATCTCCTGTCAGAACTCATCGGACGCCAACTTGTTGTCAGATGATGTTCTAACGTGCTCGGTCGCACGTTATCTTGATCATAAATACACGAAACCCACAGTAACAGACTAGTAAACTTTTCCTCGAATTTCTGAATGTAAATTCTCATTTCGATTATAATATAAACGTTTGATAAAGAGGAAATTTTATTGCATTTTGGCAATTTGATGCTTTATCGACTGCGTCTTTGTGTGTAAAAAATTGTTGGACACTCTTAGACCGGATGTTCGATCTGTACGAAAACTCCAGGTGGATATGTCGCAACACTCTTCCTTTGCATCGAACCACTAATCCTTTTGTTCAGGAAAAGTGGTATGTGCATTTTGCAAAGGGTAACGAAGGAGACATTGATTTTAACAGAGGTGGAGAGAGGATAAATAGAGGAGAAGGAAAGAAGAGAGAACTACGAGAAGAAGTTCCCTGAAAATGAGAGAGAGAATTGAAAGGTAAAGGAGAGAGAGAGAAGGGGAGAGCCAGATACAAGGAATAGAGAGAGAGATAGTAGACCGGTCACCCATCCTTCAGCGCATACGGCGGAACAACGCTTTACGTGGAAAGCGACGCGCTTGAGACGAAACCATACGACCAACTTCATTCTTCTAACTACTGCACTCTCGTGTCTGCAGTATAAATTCTATATTATTTAACATTTTCTTTTTAATTTGATTTATTTAAGGTAGCATCAACATCTCAGGTTATTAGCGACCGATTTAAAATTTTACATGGACATTTTTATCGGTCACCAGCACTGTTGATTCGCTTATGAACAATTGTCATAAAATTAATAGAAGTATCGTACATATTTATTCGTTCTGAAATTAACAAAATTACAGGGTACGATGCAATGAATTTTTATGTTGCGTTCTACAGTCTATTAATAACACGAGGAGTTTGTCGAATAATAAAAAACACAGATAATAAACATATGACTTTCTAATTAGATGTAATTAGTAGACTGTGGATGTTTATAGATTTTCAAATTTTTTGTAGGCAAATTTTATGAAAGTGGAATGAAATAAACCCCTATTTTTAATGGGATTAGCCTTTGTAAATCTAAAACAAAGAAAAATTGTACAAAATTCTATCGAATTTTATATTCTAGCCTTTCTTGAACATTTTAATAAACCATAAATGCATGAAGCTCCGCGGTCTGGTAATTAGATATAATTAAAATGTATTCTAAATGCATCTGTTAATAGAAAACTGGCTGGTCTGTAATTGTGCAGAGTTGCACACGTATCAAAGGAAGAGTCGACGATTAACTTTAAGACGAGCGGAACACAGCTATCGCGATATCGCACGATATCGAACCGTTGGCTAACTCGAGTGGATAAGACGTTGGACACGATAATGGCAGGAAATTAATGGCGAGGTGATTAGGGATGTCGGACGACGTAATGAAGAGACCGCTTTCCTTATTAACGCGCAAACCCATCCTTCTTTAACGTACCAACGCTTACCGGTGAAAGTAACCACATTTCCCGCGAGCATCACGAAACATCAAATACCTAATACGTCAAGACTGGAATGAGAGATAAGACGAATTATTATCGATAAGTTGTTGGGAATCAGTTTACCAGAACCCGATCCTACGTAAACGCATCGTCGAACTTTTCCGAGTAGAAAAAACGATCCTTAAGTGCCATTAACGTTGAACAATGGGTCGGATGATCGAAGACCTCGGAGAGAGTTCAATTGTGATTAATGGAAATTTGATACGAGGCCTGTTAACTACGCGTAAACAATTACTGTCAATTCCGTGTTATGAACGGGTAATTGAATTTTGCGGCTTCATTACACAGATCACGACGAAACTATTCGCGTGGTCAATAAAAAAGATTAATATATCATTATTCTTAATCGAAGCATTTCGATGGAAAACCTTTGTATTAAGAAATCTATTGATCCTTCTTCAAAAGGTATATTTTTATAATCAGTACATTCGTTGATTGCAACCGATGAATTCTTCTATTCCACCAAACAGAGAGTTAACAATACTTTTCCGTCCACTTTGATGTCTCGAAACATTTCCCCTTGGACAGTCTACTGCTGGTTTCTATTTCATTTCCGCAGCTCTCATCCCAACGGCGCGGATCAGCCGGTAAATAAATAAAACGACGAAATGCAGAATTCGGATTGGCCCAAGAAAGCGGTGTTGCGAGCAACAACGCGGTTCTCGTTTATTTTTTATCGCGCCACGAAAACAATTTCGACGCGGCACAGTAGACACATGTCCGATCTTAAATTTTTACTTAAATTTAAAAAGCTTAGAAATCTTTTCCGATTCAAATCAACAGAAAATGAAAGCTTGAAGTGTCCCGTTTTTCGACCCTGTACAAGTTAGCATAAACAGCTATTTCCGATGAGTAGCACTTTTTTCCAAGTGCTGACATTTATTCCAGTGTGCGCGGGTTTCCTCGTGCATTTAATAAAGTGGTTGGCTGAAAATTGAATTTCTTTTCTCATTACGGTTGCCGCGGCCAACCGAGTGGGGGAAAAGTTTAATCCCTTTATTGTCGCGGTATTACCGGCGGACTGGTAATCCCAATACAAAGCTGGCGAAATATAATCACGGGTGGGAGGGAGTGAAAAGGCTTGCCGGACATTAGTAACGGATAAAAGGTATTCTAACATCCGTCGCACAATATCGTCACCGCTCAACGATTTCATAAATGTAAGTGGCAGTCTCCTCGGATTAACGTAATGGAATAAATTACTTGGAGCGGTGGCGGCGGCCCGGCTCCAAGGAGTCTCCACAGTGACGACGATATCCGCGGACCCCGGACTGCTTGAATCTCATTATCTTCCGCTTTTTCACGACTGTCTCTTAACTAACGAACGCTCCCGCGAATCCGTCTCGGGTCCCAAGCAGCTTCCCAAAGAGCCGGGCCACGACACTTAGACCAGACTCCCCAGGGCCCGTCGAGCGGAAGACCAAAAGGCGAATTAAAGTTTCATCATCCGGATCAGGAAGTACTCCCGCGGAGATCACTCCTCGAGGATAACGCGTCCCCCAGGATCGTCCCTCCGAACATTTTTCGAATGGCTCCGAAAAGTCCCCGGAAACTGGCCGTGCAACGACTTCGGTTTTCGATTTTTGTTGCGCCGACGATCTTCATGGGATTTTAATGGGCCACGCGACCGCCATTGTTTCGCTCGCACAATAGGCAATCTTGTAAAAAAAATTGGACGGTTCCAGTGGAACATTTTACGTTGATAGGAAAATGAACGTTGATGAAACGATAGCACCGGGTATTGTTCGTGTAGCTAACAAATGGTATTGAAAAATGGGTTACTATACGATTGATTGAATCAATTAGTTTCTGTAAGGTAGTACAATTTCGTATTTATTAAAATGAAAAGCAATTAAATGGAAGCAACGTCATTTCTACACGAAAAAAGGAAGGATATTCCGAACGACCTAATATAATCGAATTTTCAAAATCTTCTTCACTATGTATTTAATCTTTCGCCTGATCGTTGTAGTGGAAGTTCATTGTTTCTTTATTTTCATTGTATCGGCCACATACTCTATACTCCATCCATACTCCATTCGTCGTAGCTCTCTGCTGTGCCTCTGGATGCAAAAGTTTGCGTTACTACGATTCGATTTGGTATGTCTTTCCTTGTTTTTCACTTGCGAAGAAAAGCGAAAGAGCATCGCTCAAAGTCAAACACGTGACTCGATCGATTTAACTGTTGCACGCTTCTCGGTTTAAACAAACATTAATGCGATATTGTTTCTTAGCGTCGACTCACGCGTCTAGACACAGTGTGTCACATCTAGACGCATTTCTGAGGAGGTATGACAAAACATTGGGATAACAAAACGCTGCGTCCAGACGCGCAAAGGAGATCGCACTTTTACGTGACACAGGGCATCGGAAAGCATGACGTTACAGTGTTCCCATGTCTCCTGTTCATTTTCTCGCGTGGAAACGTCGGTGTACGACATTCAGAGGGATCGCAAGTAATATTAGCGGGGACAGGGGAAACGCGATTGGAAAGTTCGACAGGAGGAACGGTTGTATACAAAACGGTTGTCGGCGACGCAACAGTCGCGTGGAACTCGTTACGCTAGCATTTCCTTTTATTAACCTGGGCCCGGCCGAGTATCGGCGTCCGATATTTTCTTGTAACGACCCGATCCGTCTTGCCGCCCGTCCACCGGAACCGCTGTGTTTCATTGACATGCACAGGGGAATTCGTGGTTTCTTTATTTCAGGCCGACCTAGAGTTGTTGCGAGACGCGAGATATTTCAAACCGGTTGCCACATAACACGCTGTCGCGCTTCTTGTGCCGCATTCCACGATCGTTATGCACTCGTAACCTTCTGCATGGTCAGACTCCGCTGCACCCCATCGACAGATGTCCCCCTGATTTCTAATGTTTACTGTTTCTGCGGTCCAGCCAGTTGCAACAAATTAATACGATAGTGCTCATTGAAATTGCCAAACTTTGGGATCCAGAAATGAAATTCTCACCTTACAGCTCGACAAAGTACGTGACGTGACAGCCATAGCGTCGATTGTTTTTTAAACGATTTAATAGCAATAAAGATATTAATAAAAAAAAAAAAAGAAAAAAACGCGGAATCATAGCAAAACTGACGCGTTAGGCTGATACCTATATGTATGTTTATCAGTGTTACCACACAAAAATCTTTTTTTCCACGCGGAGATTGGTGACACTGATAAATAGACTAGGAACAGGTGTGCCTATAGCCTTAAGTTGTTAATTGGAAACTTGAATTTCTATGTTCAATAGAATGCCTTGATTGTGTGCGTTGATCAATTTTCTGTCGGTGTCATTCGAATGATTGATGTTCGAACGAAGAATCGACTAGCATCAGAAGATTTGATCTCTTTAGTGGTATCTAGGGACAAAGTCGTCGACTGGTGCACAGTCGAAGGAACTTCATTGAAAAGCTTCAAGAGCACTTCTTCATTCTGATCCGCAATTATTCAGCGATCTCGTGGGAACAGCTATCTCATCGTCGGATAGCGTGTTCTAATAAAACCCGTCCACGCGATCCTTGCCGCGGACCAACTGCAAATCATCGTGGAAACATTCATTGACGGAAGCCATCGGTAGTTGAGCAGAGGACTCGAGGCTGTAGAATTAACAATGATACAAAAAGAGGAAACTTTTCTTGTTAATGTCCGAGAAATTTCTTTAACCCCTTGTCTTATTTCAAACGAAATCTAAGAAATATGTATGTTACGTCTTCCTTTCACATGAAATTAAATTTGATTCGTTTGTAATCAATGTTTAAGCATCGAAATAAATGTAGCCATACAAAAAATATAAATTTTCTTTTCCGTTCTACGACACTGTTGGGGATAAAGACGTTTTCAGAAACCGTGTATAGTTGCTTACAACGAAATCATAGTTAATAGCAGATGTTTCCGAGCATTCTAAAGAGGACTATCATATACGATACGGTTTTAATTAGCACGGAATCTATTAATAGTATCATTCTATAATTGTAGAGAAACAACGTTCTTATCGTTTTGTTTACGACGCATCTTTCGCTGGAGATGGTTTCTCCTTGATCTCCAATCAATACATGTTGTTTCTTCGTCCTATGATTTATCACATCAGTCAATGACAATTAAATCACTTTAAACTGTCGACTTACGTAAACACAGTCAATGCTTGAACGTCTTTCACATTTTCTTTAGCGAATTTTATTAGGCTTTTTGTACATTTTAGCTTTCCAGTCTTTGATCTCCATTTTTCTCGGGGACGAACATTTTAAAGCGAGATGGAAATAATTTAATTTTTCGTCTCATTATAATATAATCAGAGTTTCCACGCGACAAGTTTGTTTTAATTGCTAAACGATTCTGTAGTGAACAGGTCTCCAACAAATTTTAATTGCTGTTTTACTTGGAGCAAATTTAATTTAAAACGAAACTGAACTGCACACACACAAACACCTTCTCAGTGTTCCTGAAGAGATTAAGTGAAAACTTATTAATTCGAATTGAAAATAACAGCAATATATTGACAAACATGAAAACAAGAAATTCCAGCTTGTAAATTGACAAATTACATATTTCAACATCGTAATTGGCGATAATCGATAGACGCAATTGCCTATATCCAGTTTTGTCTCGCCGGAGAAAAAGCGGAGGCTGGTTGCCGTGCCGGAGGAAGGGTCGATCAAGCTTCTAAACAAAGAACCATTGGAATTACCAGAATAAATGTCCCCTAATTAACAATTTCCCGCGGGTGCAGCGAGGGGGAAGAAACTGAAACACGGTTTCACGGGTGAAGGGCGGCGAGCACACACAAGAATGGGCAGGGTCGATACCGCGTATCCTCTTAGAGGCATAATGAACGGTTACGGTGTACGAAACTTTAACATTTAATAACGGCCAGGCTCTCTCGCGTCCCGCAACCATTCTTCCCAGTTAACAAATCCCTACTGTGCCGAGATTCGACGAACTTCGGAAAATTTCAACCGGGAGTCTCTCGATGCAAAACGGAGCATGTAATCGCGACTATGTTACCCGGGATCCGTGAAATTTATCATCGCAAGCTCGTTCGTTGTCGATCGTTATTGCTACCAGCTGCTCTGTCAGCTCGTAACCGGCTCCTCTACACGCTCGCAAAGTTGCTTATTGATGAAAAGCGTCGCTCGCTGTCAAATCGAGCGTAAACAGTCGTCGCTTTCTAGCGGATAATTATGGGCAACTTAGACGGTTTCTCTTTGACATCTTTCTGCAACGTGACGACACGATCAGCGACCCGTTTATTTGATTCTAAAGTTGCGATACCGTTCGCACGAGGAGCCGGTTAGATTTTAGATCAATCCTTTTAATCATCTATGAAACTGATGACGATAAAAAACAAGTATAGTATTCAGTTATGTGAACACATTTATTTTTATCGCGTACAGAACACTATTCCTTGATGTCTTGATCTAGCATGGAACGTCGAGAAGTAAGTATAGTGAGCGAATAAAACGTTAACACCAGTGACAAAACTATTTTGAACTATTTGTCAAAAGTTTAATAAAAAAGTTTGTCAGTTTCGTAAATGTTTATCCGGTGGCATTGACAATTTTGAAGAGATATTTGTAAAAAATGTCACAAATATGTTGTCAAATGTTTCATGAATTTTTCAAACAAGAATTTAAATAAATATCCTATATAATGCAACGTATTTACAACGTATTTACAACGTATTTGCAACGTATAATGCAGCGTATTTCTTTTGCAACGAGTTGTTCAGCTTGCCACGAAGTGTAAAATTTGAAACGCATCAGCATCCTGCGAATTTATAGATAAATTTTCGTTGTTCGTGGTATGGCAATCCTTGGCGACAAATTCAAACAGTTAGTTGTACATTCCCGCACTCGTATCCCATATGTCAACAGGAGTTTCACAGCACATTTGCACAGCAGTTTGTTGTCCATTTTGATTCTCGACCAGCACAGAGCATTTCTCTTTCGGGTTTAACGATTGGAGCTTTGTTTTGTCGCGTCGCAACGGTCTTCTCTATCCTGTGGTTTAACCCTCTGCACTCGAATAGCGACTCCGAGGTGCAAAGTAAAAATTGCCATACCATTATTTAAAACAGTTTATATCGCATCGAACTCATTTGTATTCTGTAAATTGTAAAAAGCTCAACTGTTATATGAGAAAACAGGTTCTATTCGATGTGCCAAATGTAAAAAAGACTACGTAGAATAAAAATGATCTGGGTCGAAAGAAATTCGAGACCAAAAGGTTAACACGAAGCTATTTTCGCTCGAAAATTAAACACTTCTTTCACTTCTCATATGATCTCTTAAATTTTATGAACATTTTATGAGTAGATACCGATATATTTAATAACGTAAATAATATTTTGAATAACGATGCAGCAAGTTTTAGTGGTGACTTAAACTCACAACTCGAGTGCTAAGGGTTAATAATTTCGGGATCAATTTCGGGAACGAAATTTCCACGCAACAACGGGGAAAGAGTTTGCCGAACAATTCTACGGCAAATTACAGCGAGGATTAGGCGAGTGTAATTTCCAGCGGGAGGGTATTCTATTTAATAGCCCGTTGCAGAATTCATTCGGCAAACGAAGTTTTCCGGTTGGCCATTATGAACCCGGGGGTCCGTGGAATGGCCGTTCTTTGGACTCGCCACCGCCGCCGGTACTATTTACCTTCGGTGAGAATGAAACGCTCGCGCACGCTATAATATCGTCCCGGAAAACTATTTCAATAACGGACACGGTTCGTCTGCGCCGAAAATGCTGGCGCGTCCCATTTTTCTGCAAACCCTCCTTCGCTTTATAGAAAAATCTCGCGTAATTGATGCATTCGAACGTCTCCAGCGAAATCTCGAAGGACGCAGATAGATTCGAGAGAAAATAAACAAAGTTCGAGGTTTACGGTTGCCGCGAGCAATCCCGTCGCTCCATTCAGGCTCATTTCACGATCTATAGGTACAGAATTTATGAAGAACCAGCCCTCGCTCTTTACGACTCCGTTCTTCTTTTATTGGATCTCCGTTATATCCCCAGGGTTATACTATCGTCTCCATAGAACAGATCCGATCGCGACAGTGCCCACTTAAATTAAATAGTGCTACCTTCAACATCTTGAACGTCATGAGACGTCGTCTAAACGTCTTCTTCGCAACGTTTTAAAGACGTCTTTAATTCATTAATACCCAAAGAGACTTCCAATCACTTTTCACATGACCAATCACATATGTATATTTAATTACCATTTATGGACCTGTAAGACTTTCTTAGGGGCGTCTCAAAGACGTGTTATAGACATTTTAGAAACGTATTAAAAAGTTTGTCAACCGTCTAAGAAATGTTCGGAATCGTTCCAACAGCAGACGTCTTTGTGCTATCTTTGTCATTCTTTAGCAGAAAAGAAATCCCGTTTGACCATTTCCTTCGAAAGCTAAAAATCCTGAGACAAACAGCATTTATATGAAATTGTTGCATACGAAATGTCTGATGTCCCACAGTAACGTTGAACATTTTATGTTCGTTAAAGGTTAAAAGGGAAAGAGCCTTGGAAAGAGATGCCTCGCCCAGACACCGCGAAAGTTTTTATCTGCCATCGTCCATAGAACCATGTGTCACTCATATTGAACGAAGAAAGAACGTTATCGGGGTGCAAGTAGCGGAAAAAACGACAAGGAGGAGTCAGCCCGTCGGGCTGGGGTAGTTGGAGGGAGGTGCAGAGGCGTGTTCATATTGGATCCTGATGGAAAAGTTGCAGGTTTTTGCAGGACGCGAAAAGTCGGCGACGTTCGACTTCCCCTTGCGCGGAAATTTCGTTATTGAATCTCGCTTTCATCGTAAAAAATGATAACCCAGGTTCGTTCCGTTGGATTCGGTTCAAATTGCGTCCATGTTTCGTCGCACGAATTATATCCGACTGCGGTGTCTCTATACCGTGGAACAGAAATGAACTGACGTTCGGCTCTTTAAATTGTACTCCACGGAATTTTTGGAACCGTTTGCGTATGGTTCGTTAGCGGCGCTATTGCCAAACGAAATAATAATGTTAGCGTGCAGTGGTGTGGGTAACTGTGACCCACTTTGACGAAGAAGGCTGTGCCATCAAATGAGATTCGCGAGTGAAAAATTGGGCTCGTCCTTAATTAAAAATGAAATAATGAAACTTCAGAGAAAATTTTAATACAAAGTGGATCTACTGTAATTTTGTTCCTTTAGCAGATAGAAAGATATTGCAGAAAAACATTTTTCGGATGTACAGACCAGCGATTTAATCAAAAAATTTTAAGAAGTGTCTGTATTATTATATTTATTAAAAATATAAAAGGTATGGAGGCGTGAAAATAAAAGATGTTTGCGAAAGGTTGGAAACCGCTGATATAGATTGAAAATGAGCAGAAAGGGGTACTTTACCGCATACATCGACCTAAAAAGATTCTAATCCCGTAAACAGAGGAAAATTAACCCAATTGAGCCCGCAGCGCTGCGCTTAGGGTAATTAAAAGGCACGGGATTAGTTTCTCGGCGGCCTTCGCGACCCGCTGATCTTACTTTTGAATAGCAACTAATAGTAACATCAAAATGCCACAAAGTTTCTCAGTTTACAACCCCTGTGGATCGATTTTCGTCGAAACCTGTCTTTAGCTGTAGGGAGTTGGTTCGTCAAGGGCGGAGACATCTGTCAGTGACACTGGCCGTCGAGAACGAGGTTGCATAATCAGATGTCTCTTATCCGGCTCAAGTGATCGCTGTATTACGTGTGCCCTCGATGCGCCCTTGCACGGGTGTCTTTGTTGAATGTTTGCACTTCTTTTTTTACCACGTTTTTATTAGCTCGCTTTCTTGTTTGATTGTTCGGTGGCAAATTTTGCAATTGATTTTAAATTAACTTCCTGATGAGCTAGAGACTTGAAATCGGGTATATGGCTCAGAACTGGATGACAACGCATTATTAAAAAAAAAAATTTTTTAAAGTATATCCGTTTAGGAGAAATGCCAATTAAAAATATTTCCCTTTTTTTTCTAATGATCTTTATATTCATGCAATCTCCATCTACACGATGATAGATTAGATAAAAGAAATTTTTTGTATTGCAAGTTGAAAAATGCTTCGGAAAGAATGGAAATCACATGGAACACTTGTAGAATGAACACATACACACACACAGTCCAATGTTGTAGGATCGTAAAGGACTGTTGAGAATAATTTGGTGATCCTCTGCAGAACAGAATTTCGCTTGACCCGCGGGTCGTCCGGCAGGTGAAACAGTATACGAGCGATGTTCTCTCTAAATTTCACGCAGCCCTGCCAATGTCACGCCTAATACCGCACTATAAAACCCATTGAAACACGCTCGTTGGAGCTGGTGGCTCGAAAGTCTACTCGAAGCCGACGAGGCGTGCGAGAACAGAGATAGATCGTTGTCGGGGCGGCACCAACGCCGCGACGCCTCATTGTTACGTAACCGTCGTCGTGACGCTCCATGGAAAATCGTAGTCATCCACCGACATTCTCGTTTTCCTTTTCAGTCGAGCTGGGCCGAGGCGAGCAGAGCCAGGCGCATTCAGAACGGAAGTGCTTCTCACCTAGCCCGGGTATTGCGGTCCCGATGAGCGCCGGCTCTCGGATAAAGGAAAAATACCGGCGAATGGAAAACGAACGAACGAACGGACGCGCACTCTTCCCCCCCCCCCCCCCTCGGCGTGACGACGCGACGCGACGCCAAGAACGAGGAGAGCCTCGAAATGTTTGTCCTTTAAAGTGCCTCTTCCGCGCGGCAGACAAATATAAAGCGGAACGGGCCGCGCGCGTACTGCCGGGCGCATTCGCCGCGGAAGTTTGCTTTTGCACGCGAACTTTCAGCCCTGGCGGCCCAGAAAATCGCGACCCGCCGGCGCGGTTCTCTCGCCGACGTAATAGGGATTCCCTGTAATCCTTTAAAATGTTTGGGACACTACTGAATCCGCTCCCCGCCGTCCCTATTTCGCAGATGATCAACGCAAATCGTGTTTTCGCCGCGACGATTTCGTGTCAATAGGATTTTATCGCTCGCCGGGTTTTGTAAATACAGAGAGATTCGTTGCGGCGATTTCTATTCGCGTGTTCTTTAACCCTTATCCGTCCAGTCAGTTTTTCATCTGAACCGTCGAGAAACGTCGGTATATTAACGAATATTGTTGATCAATATTGAACGAATTATTATACATGACGCAATGACTAGAGATAAACAGTATATTCAATAAAGTTACAAAATTTTAGTGAACAGAATATTTTTCATTCGACACTCGAACGAACTAAATATTTTCATCTCTCTTATCCGATGAATAAAATGCAATATTTTCATTCTGTCACACGCTGATGGATTCAATAATCTTGCCTCTGAGATGCCTAGTCGAAATATTTCTTGGCAATATCAGAAAAGTGAAGAAAGTAACGGTACATATTGAAGCCCGGGCAACCATAATATTTCGATTCAGATTACTTCTTCGACCACAGCGAATCTATCCAATAAACCCCGTACAGAAATATTTAAACATCAAACACGCCTACTGTTACCAGCATCTTTTAAATGAAACATCGTTTCCTAAACATTTTACATGCGATTAAATGTTTTAATGTTGCGTGTACGATTTAAAATGAAATAAATCGTTTAATATTTTTACAACTTCGAATGGTATTTTATTCATTTCTCCTTTTTTATTGGCAATCGCTGCAGAAAATGTTTTTTTCGCGCAACGATTCAAAGTCAGGTAATAAATGTCTATAAAAAGAAATAGTAAGTTGCGAATAACTGTAAACTAATGCAGAGAACGTTGAAATGAACGAAAAGTTTCCGAAGGGTAAATAATAATCCAGCGAACAGAGTACAAGCAGAAAGTATTGAAAAAATATTAAGAGCCCGATTCGTGACCAGCATTGGCCGTGTTATATCAACGAGTAACGAACGTCGTTCTATAACGACCAAAGTTCTGACGGTTACTATAGCCACAGGGCAGCGTAATCCGCAATTTCGACCCTCTGTGCGAGCACGCCGAAAAATTTGGAAATTTCTCGTTCGTAGCGCAGGATATTGGCATACAGACAAATGCTTCATCAAAAAACATTGCAGTAGAAACTTCTGAATAAAATAACACTAATGTTCAATCATCCGAGCGGATTGCATACTGCGATATCATCCAACGAGCAGTTGTATCGTCGCGTCGAATAGAATCTCCGTCCCGGAAGAAAAAGAAGAAGAAGAAGACGGGTGTAGCCGAGTAAGAATGAAAAGTATCGTTCCAGCAAGTTCGAAAGAAGTTGCATCGGAAAGTTTTATGGACTATTAGAACTGTTCGGCATTACGTTGGCCTTTCTTTTTTTTTCTCGACGTCACAAAATCGCCGACAGTTGTCCCTCGAATGCTGATTGCGGACTATTCAGAAGAAAAGTTCCGCCGTGTGATTCTTCGGGATCGCCGTCATCCCCCTTGCCATGGATTTTTGAAGGTTACAGACATTACACTGCTTCCGTTCGGCCAAATCGATGACCCAAATGCTTGCCGTAGGTCGCTGCCAAATCGATACACGAGAGACGTTCCACCCTGAAATAAAGTCACTCCTCGATCCTCTTGTGCGTTCAACGCTTTGACGAACATGGAATATTGTCTGACACGCAAAACCGATTCGTTCCAGTACCCCTCGTACACGAAATTCAATTCGACTGCGATCGAGTGGTTCCGTGAAAAACCTCGATCGATTGCCAATCGAGAGAAGCGAATCCGTGTTGAACTCTATTTTAAAAAAAATTAGTAAACATATCGGAAAAATTCGTTTCGCAACGTTTTATACGGTTACTACGCTACACACCGAATTTTCTATGCAAAATAAAACGGTCCTACCTACATTGCAACTAGAGTGAAATAGAAATTCTTCTAATATCTTTGCTGTCTTCATTTTTCTCATAAATGCATGTTGTATTACGTTAATTAGTATTTCGTTTATAAGATACATCGGAACTTGGTCGAAAAAACGTTGGCAATGTATTATAAGCTTCGGGGGAGGAATATTCAATATTCCCATCTATTTTTGTTATAACACGATAGCACTTTTCGAGACGAATTCAACGACTTGGAAATTTCCTGCCGCACCGTTCGAGTCCTGAGAAAAATTACCCCGTACGATTGTTCCTTTTACACCGAATGATTTTTGTAAAGAAATCTTTTTCGTAACTTCAGTGCGTCACGAGATACATACTTCCATTTTCAGATAAACGAAACATCTTGTATATAGGTACTAACTTGAATGGTGGGGAGTTAGGAATTGTAAGGGCTAGAATGATAAGGTCAGAGTTTTGAAGATCAGGCAAAAGTTCGACTATGCTGCGACGAGGACAGAGGTCGAGGATGAGGCAGAGTTCGAGGATGAGTGTCAAGGATAAAATCATGAGTTTGTATAGTATACAAACAATTTAGTATACAATTTTGATACACAACATTCCTTTTTCCGTCTATTAACACATTACCGACCGGTGATTATAGCATATGTTTGAACAATGTATGGTACATGGCTAAATTTTCATTTAGCATTTAGTATGAACTAATAAATCACCCTCAATAACGTCGTCTAATAGTTTAATTTAGGATTGCAATGTCGAAGAAAATTTCTATGCTTGTTTTTGGTACAGCAGAATTATTGAAAATCCTATTAATAGGCTTCCGGTCGGTAAAGTGTTAACACGAGGATGTACAAAGAATCCGATCATTCTGAATGAAGAATCGACGTACCGTCCTTGAAGGGGCCGAATCGCAGCAGGCTCATTTCAGGGTGCGGGCCCGGCGAAGCAACAGGAGAGACCGAGCCAAGTTAAATCTGCATGGATCCGCGCGTCCTCGAAGGATAGTCGAGCGAGATCCGGTGTCCTTGTCCCGCGGTTCGTTCTCGGGCAGAGGATGTTCGCGTGATCGTGTTCCGCGCGATATCACGCGGAATATTAAATCCCCGGCGAACCGTTCCAC
This sequence comes from Lasioglossum morio, assembly GCA_916610235.2. Classification (NCBI taxonomy): domain Eukaryota; kingdom Metazoa; phylum Arthropoda; class Insecta; order Hymenoptera; family Halictidae; genus Lasioglossum; species Lasioglossum morio. Next base: position 6,338,273 of record OU744323.1, read on the forward strand.
ATTAATCCGTGCCTCATCGTTTCGCGATCACGCGGCACATTCAATACGGAAGTCTCGCTTTGTCCAATCAGAGCCGGTCCCACGAATACCTCTCTGAATATTCACGCGGCGAGGATGAATCCGCTTTGTATTTCCATCGAGGCGATTTCGGTAGTCGAAGTGTCCACGCGGCCCGACAGTTTCGAACTAGACGCAGTATCTAGCCCAAGGATGCCATCCAGAGGATGAAGATGTCCGCCGAAGGTTGCAATCGATCGATCCAGTTTCTTTTATCCTGCGATCCTCCTTCACGCTCGAGAGTTCTCGGAGCGACGACACATAGATGCAAAGCATTCACCGAGGGTTAACTATCGAAAACTATGGAACGATCCCGGAGAAGCTGTGTCCCGCGCCGGGAAACCGGTTTTACACGGAGGTGAGCTTGCTGCCGATAGCTATTGTCTTCACAATTTCGCTCGGAGGAGCGTGCCGCAATCCCGACGATCGAGAACTCGAAGCCGCGGAAGTTCGAACGATCGTTCGAGGATCAATCGTTCGTACAGCGAATCGATGTCTCTCACCCTCGCGAGGACCACGCTCGAATGGTAGTTAATGACTGGCCAGCACGTGAAAGACACACCCTGGTAGGTGGGCGCGACCCGCCGCCGGTATTTATGCGAGCGAAACGAATGTTTCTTTAATCACCGCTTGCCCACAGGTGTCCGTCTCCGGCGATGGTTCAACGATTAATCAACCTGCTCGTTCTCCAACGATCTCCCGGCTGTTTTTCAGCTCCATCGGCGATTTACACGAGGAATGTCGCGAAGAAGGCGGAACCGGCTGTTTGTTTTTCCCCGATGCACTTGAACCGTATCGCGTGACGCTGCACACAGTCAGCTGCGAGGCTTCCATCGATCTACGGCCTATCGGCTAATCCAATGTGTCCCGCCACTGACAACGATACCCCCGGACTGTCTGCGATTTGTAATCGCGACGAGCCGACCGTCCTCGTCGACGCTAGAGAGTATATCGCCGTATCGCGCCGCTATTTTACGTCCGCTTATAATCGATTTTCCGGCGAACAGCCGGCAACACGATTGTTGAAAAAATGCTGACGACGACGGGGACCCTGCCACGCCTTTCCGACGATTACGGTAGGAACGAGAGAAAACCACTGGTTGTCGATCCGCGACCACCTAGCCGCACACTATCCTCTCGTACCATGGGACACACCGACGCACGATTCTACACGCTACACCCTCTGCTTCTGGGAACTATTAGGTCGGTGCCAGTCAGATTCATTGTTGCGTGCCGCTCTTCAGCGCGCCGGGCTAAATGCCCAACCATTCCTGTCGCTGGTTCGCGGACTGACCGAAAATTCAGGCTATTTTTGCGGAAGGGTTTCAAGATGGGAAGAATCTGTAAATTTTTCGATATCTCTAGCCTTTGGCATTTAAGACATATCGGAGAGACTAGATTCGTTGAAAAAAAAAGAAAAACGATCGATGCGGTCTAAGTAAAGAGCCCGGCGCAGACCGGTCTAACAGCTTCGAAGCCTAGAAAGAAATGTCCACCACACGAAAAATCCTCACATGTGGCCCGAAACGCGATCGCGCAAGACCTATGGCAGTCTCCGACGGCAAGCACGCGACGCAGCGTCCTTGGCGATTATGACATCGGCGACTGCATTAGAACGACACATCTTAACGGGCACCAATCAAATATCCACGCGGCAGAGTGCGGATTCCCATATTCGGTCCCATGTTCGATCTCGAGAAACGGAGGCAAACGTTGCGCGATCCTCTTGTGTGGTTAAAGATGATCCAGTGTATCGAGGCAGTTACCGGTGATAGCACCCGGGGGAACAACGTGCTTGGGGGTCTACGTTGGTAGGGATCTACGTTCGCGGTGGTTCGAGGAGGATCTACTACGAGATTCTTGTTCGATGAACGATCGCGGAAGAAAGTTGTAAAAACTGGACGGCGAGTCGTGGAAACGCGCGCGGCCGTCTTCGTCAACGGTATCGGGTGCACTGGAGCTCGACCTGGCTGGCCTGTTTACATCGTGCAGGAACGTGCCTCGGCCACCACACCTTGCCGGGCTTCCGTCGCCTCGACACCAACACCGAGGCGCCGGTGAACTATCTCCTTCACAACAGAAAGAGAACAGCTTTGTGACCAGTCGACCGACGGTTGATTGGACTGTGGTGCTCGCTCGCGATGCGATGTGCTCGCCTTGCCTCGCCTCGCCTCGCCTTGCCTCGCCTCGTCACGTCGAGGCTGCTGGCGTGGCTCTGCCGTGCCTCCAAGAATAGGATCGATGCACACAGCCTATAACGACTGACGCAAATAGGCTGTGGGATTTTTAGCCCACGCAGGAAGGTCATGGGATCTCCGTGCAACGATCGATCGAGATCCGTTCGGTGCATTCTTCCGCGTAAATCGCCCGGCGAGGGATGCTCGCGTGCGAACACAAGGCTGCGATTATGATTGCCACGCACGGGATGAGACTCGTTCGGATGAGCTTCTTCTTCTTCGTCGTGCTTCTCATCGTCTCTCGCGACCATGTTTCTACCGGTTACCGGAATTTTGACTTCGTTTAACCGTAGATATCTAATCATTAATCCTTTGCACTTGGAGCTATTCTAATTCGATAAACGAATTTTTCTTCCGGCCTGAAATATTTTCATTGTATATGATTTTCTTAATTTTATCGATATAAAGCATGAATTTTGACTTCATTTAACCGTAGATATCTAACCACTAATCCTTTGCACTTGGAGCTATTCTAATTCGATAAAAGAATTTTTCTTCCGGCCTGAAATATTTTCATTGTACTATATGATTTTCTTAATTTTATCGATATAAAACATGAATTTCATAATGCTACGAATATTCTGAATAGTGGTGTAAGAGTTATTAGTGACGCATCTCCGAGTTACCGTTTGAGTGTCAAGGGTTAATATTGGAATTGCATAATGTTGGCTAATCTGCTTAGGACGCGCGATCTCTCTTTCCTGACTTTCCCTAATTTGATACGGCAACGAGATATACTACTCGATGAAAACCTGATTGGATAATTGTGTCGAAATGCCGACCTTGCTATGAGAAATTATTAATATATTGCGGTTCATGAATATTTTTTTTTATGAAAACCGGGAAAAATTGATTTCACCGATTAACAGATTCAATATCATGTAGATACATTTAGAATGCTGCAAATATATTTGATATATCTAATATTTTATAGAGATCGATGGATATCATGAATACGCCATCAGGCGTTTTAATTTTCCAGGTTTTAAAAGGACCGAGCGCGACGCACAGAGAGAAAATCGTGAGTAACTTGCCCGCTAATCAAACTTCTTTTTCGGTTTATTTTCCCCGATACCGTCGGCTCGGTTATACCACCGTCAAACCCTTCATTTCCCCGAGAACGTAAACATATTTATTAAAAATTCATCCGAGCGCCAGTTTAAAAACCGATAGAAATTTATGAAACGACCTAATGCTTCGAGCTCGGCTGCACGTCGGGATGCAGCAACGTCCACGTCAGCCTCTCCACGTGGAAGCTTTTCCGCTCATGGTGTGTGATCGATCGAGGCTATTAATAATTCCGGTTGTGTCGGCGTATAAAAAGGAGTTAAGGACGAGGCCGGCCTCTTCAATCGAATTACGGATCAACCGGCCGGAAAAATGGATCGCGACGAAACGGAATCGCGGATCGAGATCTACCGGCGAAGAATTATTTACGGCGCGGATGCCATTCCGCAGCGATGGTGAACGAGCTTAGGGGAAAGAACGATTGTCACTCGGGAGCAAATTGTTCACCGGGATAACAGATTTCACCGAGGTATGAAAAACCCGTGTCCGACTCCAGGGTCAGTTATTTCCCGTGACAGGAAACCGGTTTCACCTGGAATTCTTAGATTTTATCGTGATGCCACACAGTGGTCCGGATCAAAGAATTTCGTGTGATTTTGTCATTATTAGACTGCGGATCTTTATGCATTCGTATTGTATGAAAATTTTCAAAAAATATTAGAATACGAATTTCTGTATCTACAAAGGGTGCTGCCACTAAAACTAAGATTCTATTGGATCCCACTTTCTTAAAATTGATGAAACAGGAGTTGCAGTGGATAGATGGATAAACTGAATAAATTAACAGTATGCTCTGAAATAACGGCTTTATATGACTGCGATATAAACGCGACCGATATTCGTGAGGACTTCAGGTGAACTGCGTGTCAGTTGTAAACATTCAAAGGTGTAGACAAAGCGTGTCTGCTTCGTCATTCGGGTACGCTCGTATTCGCTCGCGTTCGCTTGTTTTGATGTACGCTCGTTCCAACAAAAATTTTATTAGAAAAATTAAAAATTGCATTAACATCCGCAGTCTAGTTATAGCTTTTGAACTATTACAGATATCGCAATGAAATTTTCACTAAAAATATTTAAAAAATGATAATATATTACTAGAGATAATTAAATACTTTTTGCAATTGAAAATTGATATTTATTGTACGCCTACATATTCTCCGATAGCTATATCTGTGGTTCTCACATACTTTCACTTTCGAGATACATATTAGCGTTTAGAGTTTTGATCACTAATGCTTTGCCATAGGACATCGGTTAAATTGTATTATTGTTCAACTCAAATTTTTTTGAAGTTGTGACATGCGGCGTTTCTCCTTGCAACCACAGATGTATCGACGACATCACAGTTTATTTTGATTTAATTAATGAAAATTGATTTGTCCATTTGTCGACACGTTTAGCGAAGTCCATATTAAGAATGGACAAAAATGGACACCGGTTCGAGGCGCAGCCAGCGGAGACCTTCGCCGCAGATAGATATGACATTTCGGTTAAGAGATCGCGTTCTGTTTACGTACACGCGTCGCGTGCATCGGCGACCGAGGAAACATGTCCGGCGTTAATGAAGGTGCATTACATTCCTCCTAACTGCATGAGCGTCGTCGCGAAGCGTTTCGATAAATCGAGCTAGGAGCGCGTAGGCAAAGTCGTCCTTCGTCGCAATTACAGCGAGAGGAACGGCAAACAAATTCTTCTTCGCGTGCGTCGGGGAACCGGTCGCATAATGCCCATGCAAATGAGGAAGTCAATGCGCGAAGAAGCAAGACCGTTTTGCTTTTGTTTGCTTCGGACTTATCCGAGGCGAACTCCTCGAGCACTTAGAACTAGATTGCGGCGTTCATTACAGTCGCAAAACAACGCACGGAACGGGGACGAGCCGGCACGGAAACAGCAATAAAATAAAAAGAAACTGCGATATTTATGCACCGGATCCGAACGGATCGCGACGCGGTGTTCAAACTCTTTTTTTTTTTTAAACTCGAGTCAAAGTTGATTGAAATTTAACATTAAAAATTGAGACAAATTCTAAATATTTCAAAACTATTGTTATAATTTGTAACAATCAAATTAACCCAATAATCTTTCAACATGTAACACGTGTTTCTGAACGGCGCAGGCACAGCGGTTAGATACGAATTTTACGAGGAAAATTAAAATCTCGCTTGCCCCAACTTTTACCGTACACTTGTACGCGTGGCATTCTCGAGTGCGCACTGCAAATGTATAAACATCCGCATTTTCCTCGCAAGTGATGCAATCGCGATGCTCGTCCATCTCGTTGACATTCACGGTGACCTTTAACTGTCGAGGCGGAGCTACGGAGATCGTATGGAATTTCTTAAAGCAACGAGAATGTATACGTTAATCGTTGAAACGAGTAAAGAATAAAATGATAAATAAATTACATATTTTAAAAAAGCTTATGTAGACGGTATAACGTTGTAAACGAAGAGATTCGCTGTTGCAACTCCAGTGATATAAAAAGAAACACGATGTACAAATACGAAACATTTCGGTGCTTAAATAGAAGCCCGTGAATGCGCCTGCAGTTCCAGTAAATCGGCGAACTTTCCAGTTCAGGATCAGGTTTACAATACGCGGAATAAACACGAATCGTTTTTCAATTGTTCTAACGAAAAATTGACCCACCGACCTATTTGTAAAAGCTCCAATATCGGAGGGATTCAGAAGCCGTTTTCCCAGAGCAATCATACTACGGGATCGATGTTTGCGCACGGTCACGTCCTGCGGACGTCGATCCGCCGTTGAAAAGATCCTCGGAGGGGTTTCAGGCTCCTATCTCCGGCATCCCGTACTTCCTCATTACGTTCTAGCTCGATTCAGCCGCCAAAGAAATCCACTTCGTCAATATAAGGACCCCGAAGAGGGAACGGTATTACCGACTGAACCCACTAAGGGAGTTCTCTAAAAATTGTAATGCATTGAAGACCCGGAGACCCGAGATTTCGTCGCGAATCGCTAAAATCATTGAAAATCCATTTTTGTCTTCAATTTATCAAACTTACCAGCATAATACCCGGTTGAAAAATCAACGACTGTCTTATTTCTGGAGGTACGTCACTATTTTACACTATAGCAACGATCTTAGTAACTCGCTAGCATGATCTCAATTTTCATGATAGAGAGCGCACATATTTAAAACAGCATATTATTTGAGGAACTTAAATAACACTGATTTAATTATTAAATGAAAACATATTACATAAAATGAAAGAAATTATATAGAATAACATTATTCTAGGTAGGAAGAGATGTTTAATTTTCGAGTTAAAATTGCTCCGACTGCGAACGGTCAAATATACATTAGATTGGAGATGAAATCAATCGATCGAATCAATATCCAAATAAATCCGGCGGGATTGGAAACCCTAGTCTTCGAGTTCAACAATAAGTACTCCTTTGATTTGAAGTTTTGGGATTTTACGGATTTCTCGGCATTGTGCGACGATCGAAGAGAAGAGACTGTGCCATTGGGAGAACAGATCGAAACGACAGTGTCGGTACGAGGAATTACCAGCAGCGGGTCCGACAATGGCCGAGTACTCGCAAAGGATCAGCGACGGAATCAATGGCTCGTGGACACGCGAACGAGAACGGGCAGATTTATTTGCGGGAGAGCTCCCTACGGCCCACACACACCCCCTTTCTTCTTCCTCGTCTTCTCGTCCTGGGGTAATACCTCTCGTCGATGGTGTTCCTTGATAACGGGCTCGAAGACGAATCGGTCGATCGGCCGATGGAATTTCCAGCAACCCGGTCTCTCTCTCTCTCTCTCTCTCTCTCCGACTAGCTAGCACGGTAGCTAAGTATGGAGATCGTATGCACACGGAGACCTTCGGGGAAGAACGTTTCACCGTATCGATCCATGGTTTATTGTTGACATTATGGACACCGCGGTGCCTGTGTTCCATTTCACAATGCAGACAATTGCGCTCCACTTTGTGTGCAATGGACACTCGCCCCCGAGTCTGGACTACCTGATTTATGTAGCAGGGGACTGTTTTGCTAAATGGATTGCTCACCGCGTTTGCGAAGCTATATTCTAAGATGAAACGTCTGACATTGCTTGTACACGCGGTTGACTATCGGAATCGTGAAAGAGAGTCGACGATTATTGTTTGACAATGATCATTCGCGTTTAAACAGCCCTGTGGACTACAACGATCTAACATCAAACAGCAGGAATAAAATCGATTGCAAGTGGTAATACGAACAGGAATAACTGCAAGTTTTTGTAGATAGCGATGCTATAGATCAGAGTTGATGTGGGATTTAGAAGTGGAGCATGCGCAGGGATTAGCGGAAAGGTTTGAAATAGGGACACTCGGCCAGTAAACGCTCAGTCTCTGCCGGGCTCTCGGCTCGGGAGGGTTTTCAGGCCTCTGGAATGTCGGAAGAAACTTCGAACTCCAGAGTAAATTGAGTATTCTTGGGCAACTTTGGGTCCTATGGTATCTTGCGAAGTTGTAGGTTGTTCATGGTATTATTAAGATCATTGAGAATACTTGTGAATATTCTGTAAACCGGAGGGAACATTAAGTCCTTCTCATTCTCGATAATGCAAAGATGGAATTTTCTTTTTTTTTTATTATAGAAAATCTCATATGAGATTTATTACAACATAGTTTCAAAACAGGGATACACTACATATAATACAGAGTATGAAGATTACAAAACAGAATAGGTTTCTTGTAGAAATACAGATATTATAATATTAACATATGGGTCCGATACACCTGGGAAAACATTCGAGTTCAATGTTCTTACAACTTTGACGTTGGACCTATTCCGTTGAAAAATGATATTCCGTTGCAAAACGATAATATTAACATATGATTTAAAGGAACAGTATATGAACAGAGAGAGATGGAATTTTTCAGTAGTCAAAAGCGCTAGATAAAAGATCATCTAGGGCACAATCGCCCTAATTTTCATTATTCGGCAGCATGTTACTGCCGCAGCAGCTTTATGAAAGTATCTAAATGCGCAGCTGTATGTTTGAAAATAATGCAAATTACAGTAATTTGTCGAGTATTAAACAATAATTGTTACCATCTAATTACATTCTATCTCGACTCAAGTAATCAGCATACGAACATCAGTGGAATTGAACCCAACAAAACGAGATGGACAGCTTATAAACTGATGCACTTCGGAGCTAGTTTCCAATCGCGCTTTATCTTAATAGACTCGGTAGTTACAAGTCCGAAATTAGTGTGACTGTCATTAACAGTGCCGAATTAGGTGTCATTTATATCCAAGCGCACGCACTCCATTATCATCTCCGCTCGTCCAACCGATAACTAAGTCCGACACTTGGCGTGCCTTCCTGATAACGAGAACCGGCAATTAGTTTTGCAAATTACCCGTACGCTTCGCGAACTCGCTCCCGGCGTTAACGAATCCTAGCATCGATACGGTTAACCACGTTGTCGAAGAATTTCCAAATTACAGCGACACAACGAATCCGATATACATATTTATTAACACCCGGAGACCGTTTAGTTATCAATGATAGTTGACTATCTCCTTGTTCGACAAATTACTGTATTTTTAACCGTTCGCAGCTATTTCAACTCGAAAATTAAACATTTCTTCCGACCTAGAATAATTCCATTTTAATCACCTCATACATAAATGTTTAATAATAATTGACGAGATACCAACATATTTTTAATAATGTATACTATATTTTGACTCTGAGTGGCCTATTCGAGTGCCAAAGGTTAATACCGCTTTGAGAAGGCGTGCTCGCGGTAAACGATAATATTGAACTTTTATTCCTATCGAGTTTCCAAGTTGAAGCATATTTGCCTAAAGACTTTAGTTCATCGTTTTCAGCTAAGCGACGGCGATGTTAATTTCTCAACAGGGAAGTGAACTCGCCCGTCTCGACTAAACGCGCAGCGAAGCCTCATGCTAATAACCCCATGGAAACTTGCGAGATAGGTACTCGTTCCATAAAGTCCGCCACGGTTGTTGTTGTTAAGTCGCACATCCGATTAGAATTGCAGTGGAGAGCTCTTAGAGCTTCGCGGTCCCTGTACTTTAAACTATCGGGACCTGGCTGTGCGGGAAGAACAAGGGGATCAGTTCAAACTTCCATATTCGATTGACGAGATGCTACTATTACTTCGAGTAACAGCTGCACCGTCGTATAGTCGGAATCGATACTCCACAACTTGCCGCAATCATTTGCACAATTCGCTCCGCCAGGTTTATCACTGGAACTATCAAATCACACTGACTGTCTATTCTGTTCCGATCGAAAGACTTCTTAATGCAGCCATTTTAAGCTAATCTGAAAATGGTAGACACACTCGTAGCGAAACCAAATGTTGAAGTGTGTCTTTGTATTTATTCCTTCTTCAAAAATTGTAATCTGCATATTTTTTTTTTTTTAAATTTGGAAATCTCATATGAGATTTATTGCAACATAATGCTTAGTACAGAGTATTACATAACAAAGTACAGAGTATATAGTATAGTATAACAAAAATATTATAAGCAATAGAAAAATCAAAAATACTTAATCTGCATATTTAATGTTAACATACATTGTTATTGTATTCACTTGTAATTATTCTTGTACAGCACAATAAACCCAGAATGATTGACAGTGCTTAAAAAATAACAATAAAACCTGAAAATGAGTATATGAATTAGACAGTGCAAAACATCTAAAGAATTTCAAATGTATTTTCATATAAAATTCTGTAGAACAATCATGACGATTTTAGCTCACCACACTTCTCTTTTTTTCATAAATAAATAACAACCTGACAGCTATACAATCGTCTCTCTAAACCTTCATTTTCAAGCCGGGCAATTCCGGTATCGGCATCCCGCAGGAACACGAAAAAGCATCGCGAGCGAAGTGCATGAGTGAAATCAAGTTGTTATCGGTCCGATAACGCTATCAATCAGGTAGTTTGACAATCTCGGTGGAAAAAAAACAACAAAAAAGTGAGTGTTCCTGTGAAACAAGCGGACTAGGACAGCTCCTGACGGCGCGGCTCGGTGTAGACAGTTCGTTAAAATCGATTACCATTATCAGGTTAGCCGCTGGCAGCGTTCCGGGCCCGCTTCGGCCCGCGTTCCGGCCCGATTTCGTGCAGAATCGATGGGAACGGTTTTCGCGGCGATTGTTCGAGCGTGTCCCGGCTGCGGCCAAAGCGGAAAACGCGGCGTCACGTGCCGGTAGCAGCGTCGTGAATGGACAAACGTTCATTGAATAGTTAAGATCTGCTGGCGCGCTTCCGCTGGAAAGAGCGAAGCGCGTTTTGTGTGTAGGCTTTGTTGTTTCGTCAGGTTTTCTCCTGCTCGACGCCCGACGCGTTTCAGAAACAAACGCCCCAGCCCGTACGCAGTATTAACGCCCCGGCCGATGAGTCACGCGAACGTCGATCTGTGTCGCGCGAATGCAATATTCATTGTGCAAATAATCCGGAAATTTTTTTATATTTTTAGACGTGAACGGCCCAGCGACCAACGCACAGTGCCACACTCGGCTGGGAATCCGTTTTTTTGTGATCAAGACTATTGTAGCGTTATTTCAAGGTATAATGTTATATTTTTATCGGTCTTTTGAATTCGTCTCAATACCAGTAAGAAGCGTCCAAGTACCTCAAACATCTATTTGTTGAACCTCATATACACGCGAACGTTACAGGAGGATGTACTTAAAATTTATATGCTCTTAGGAATTGTTGAAGCTTTCGTATAAAAAAAATCCGATGCTTATCACTCTTAATCATTTCTTAAAACCCTTGTAAGAGCTTGAATTTTGCGTTGTTCGTATATGGATTAGAAAATGCTTGAAACAGGATTACGTGAGATGGAATGTTTACTGTAGTATGTTGTCGCTACCCCGCACTCGCTCTTTCATTAGCATTGTTGTAAATAAGATGGCGTGAATTTCATTCAGGATAATAAGCTTTCAGGATTTCGCGAAGTAGGTGTCTCTCGCCTTTGTTTCGCGTTTGTCCAATGAAAAATGGTGGAGCCATCTTTCATCAGCATTTCTAATTTTCCCGCTGAACTAGTTTTTGCCAAAGTCTATCCCCCGGCCACGACAAAGGGACGAGATTTAATAAAAAGGTTGAATATTCATGATTCACATAGGGACCCGGCTTTATCAGCGGAACGTCTTGCACGCCTCGGCTCTGCAAAACATAAACAACTCCATTTGCAAAGAGTCTAATGGAGTTTCCACTGTAACTCCCGCTAATAAACGACAAACAGTACACGACCTCCGCAGAAAATATCGATAATATTAAGCAAACCGAGAAAACTGTTTGACTGAGCATATATTTGTTCTGTACATTAAACACCTGCCGCGCGAAGTACACAAATGAACGGTGACACACAGATGTGTACGCGGACCGCTTGTAAAATAATATTGAAAGTGCGCTAAACAAACCTACCTGTCCACCATAACATGCAATTTATGATAATAACTGTCACTCGCGTCGCCGACATACTCTTGTACCTTCGACAACCGATAAAATGTACATACAGCGCGTACAATTCTTCAAATGGCAGAGTGTTTGCACTTTATTCCGTTTTAAAAAGTGCATAACTGTTTTTGTCGGTTATCAGTCTTGATTAGAACAATTTTTTCTTTTTCCGGTACCAGTTTAATTACACTTCTACTCATAATGCTCATAAAACTTTCAGTGAAATTCCTGCTGAAATTACTCTAACAAGAATTAAAAATTATTTAAGTGAATGACCGGAGCTAAATAACTTTTCATGCAACATGGTTTTATTCCTTCCGACATTTTAAGTCGTTCGAATAATTATGCGTAATAGAATTTAATTGTTTCCAACAATAATAAAATTGTCTACATATCTTTCTTGATACGTGTAAACTCATATAGCAGTAATCAATATAAAATGACTAGAAAGCCTAAAAATAAAGACTGACTGATCGAGGTACTAAAAAGAGAAGACGCTAATTATCCGAGATTAAGTTACAAATGTTTGAGTACACATTGAGTTCTATAGCCACTAGAATATAAATCGCAATCGTCGCCAGAGGTAAAGCATAAAACTGTTTCGAGCTCGGACGTGGCTTTTTCATTCGAATGCGAAAGAAGCGTGTTGCTGTCAGCTTCCCGGTGATTGTTTTGTTCATTAGCGGCGTTCGTCATGTCCGTGTTTTCAAACGCAAGATAACAGACACTTTGTTGACGCGTCGCGACCAAGGAATCGACGAATCACAGTGCGCATCGTGTTCCAGACTATATAAGCGTGAGATCGAGATCTTGTTAATTCAGACGAAAATCATATCCCGCAATTTCATCTCTGCTCTGAAAACCGTTCGACATGGCCAAAGGTTTTCTCGTGGTTTGCGCCGTTTTATTGGCGATAGTTCTCGTCGGTGCTAAGCCACTTCCCCAGTGGGATATCAGTGAGTGCTAGTTACAAAGTATTGGGTTGCCGGATTAATCCGAATCCTCATCTGACAATCAGTGTTGATTGAAAGCTTCGCTTCTGACCACTGTGGTCGTCCATTTTGTACTTACGTCGCACAATGTGGTATTTGGCCGGAAAGCTTAAAAGTTAAAATATTTTTCAACAAAAAATAGAAATCGTTAGCGTCGCTCCTAAAAGCGTAGTCGAGAGGACAAATCACTGAATGAATCGCCAATATGTATTTGACAATTTAAATCACTAAACTGTGGATCTTTATGCAAAATAAATATATCAGAAGTCAAGTGTTCGACAGAAATTCAATGAAAATGTACTTTTCTAATTTTTCTGTAAAATTGTCTGGGTTAACTGCAAGATATGGGAGCTGCATAGACGTTTAATTTATTTTCTATGGAGAATCGGTTATTAAGACGGACTTAAAATTTTCCGACATGCAAACATCGTTGTTGAGATCGTTGATGGATCATTGAAGTTTGTCCGTTTTCTTTTTCATACACAGATGACTCGGAGACATTACAATCAGCGGATACTTTGCATAATGGTTACGCATTCTGGTTCGGCAGACCTTATTACGAAATGGACGACGACGCCGGCGATAATGGCGGCTTTGATTCGCTGGTGAGGCAACGAACATCCACCATGTCCTACGCTAATGTTGGGTAAGAGTATAATAAATAATAATAATCGTGGTGCATCCGCGTCGCAAGCCGCTGCTGCAAGCGAAATGGAAACTTTGAAAACGACTTGTTCGTTCGGACCATTAAGGCTGGAAATTTGTAGAATCTCCGGGTAATAATCACTGTAATAGTAGAACTTGCAAAACTTTACGATACCTGTAATATTCGAACATTTTCTTGATCGGACTTTTTTTCACCCGTTTTTCACCCAAAATATTATAAGTTTTATGAGTTTTAAAGAGGTTATATGAGTTATTAATTATAATCGTTTAATACTTAAATGATATTTGTTCTAGACTATTGAATTAATTACAAAACATAATTAGCAGGATCATGTATCAATTCTAGTATCATGAACCATAACAGACAACATATTCATAATTAATAGAACAATGTTGATGAAAATTGTAATTTGACTCTATCGAATAAATTTTCATTGCAATTTTTAATTTGTCTGTTGCAGAGGCGGATGGGGTCGTTAACCAGCATCATCGAATTTCTTCGACCAAAAATCATCCTCGATATACACACACTCGCATCATTTAATTGTTACAGAATCCAGTGCAATCAATTCTTTACCAGATTTGCAAACTTTTGTACTCTCGTGTGCCTCGACAAAATGCATTGGAATCGATATTTAATCGCTTAATGGGCAGCCAATAACACACGGTACGCGACACGCGCGACCACTGTTTCGAAAACGCGAGCGTTTTACAGCTCGTGGGGCACGGGTTCCACGAATTTACTCGAACGTTGCCTCAGGGATCCGTTAAAAAATTAGTCATACGCGATCTCTGCTAACCGAGGCGGAGATTTGCTGATTATCGAACAGACAGTTCGTTTTCGGGACAGTGACTGCGCGTATATAAGAGACCCTGAGATCTCCTAACCGATAGTGTGCTCTATCACTTTGGAGACGAAGGATCGAGAAATGCGAAATTCGATCGTGATCTTAGCCTCGCTTGCTACATTGTGCGCAGACGCCGCGTTGCTTGAGGACACGGAATCGGGCAAGTCAATATTTTTCTATGCGAAAACTCAGTAATATTCGTGTTCACCCGAACAGTTTGTAAATGAGAGATTCGTATTATCGAACTGAAAGCTGTATAGAAAAATAAATTTTATCTTTCTAGAATCTTCAACTTTAATTCTCCAATTTAAATCGATAATATATAGACAGCGGATTGTATCCATTTATGTGAAAAATGAGGAAGTATAATTGAAAACAGTAATAACATTAGAATTATTTTCAATCATGAAAGACAATTTTTATTTTGCATAAAGATCCGTTATCTAATAATATACATACATGTATTTAATTTGTGTTTCATTAGGTTAGCCAATTTCATTATTATTAGTGCAGTTCCGTTTTCTTGGATCGAATTATTTACTGTATATTAAGATCATAAAAATTGCTCTTTTGTTTCGAACATATTGATCATATTATTTGCAAGAATAAATGAAACCAAACACACTACAATTTTATTGATTCCAATGAAACGAAAGACCATTCTTTTAGACGAAATAAATGTCCGTTGAAGGTGAACTATCGAACGTTTAACTAAACGATCGCGTGTAACGAATCAAATTCGCAGAGTGATTGTACGACGGTAAATTGCATGATTTAGATGAAAATCGAATATCGAGCCCTCGGCTTAAAGGGTGTGAACCCTTCCCCGAAGGATATTAAGAAAAACGGGGAACGTCGAGTCTCGTGCTGAAGAGACCGAATTTACCGGAGAATTCATCTTGATCGTTTCAGACGGACTTAAACCGCACTATGACCCCATGATGCATCGTTTCTACGGGCCATGGAACACTCTACATAAAAGAAACGGCGATTACGTCGACTACAACGATTATGGCGGCCGTTTCCCGGGCTTTTCCCAAAGTTCACCGGATCTTCCGCGCAATGGCCCACCAGAATTCCAGCGGAATCTGGACGAAGCACCGGCGAATTATGGCGACCGTCTCGCGGCGTTCAACTCGGACTATAAATCGAAGCCTGTGGGACTTGCAGATTTCCGTACCGGCATCCGCAGTAGCCAGTCCAAAGCGCTCCAAAATTAGGCGAAACAGTTCATCGTTGTCCAAAGACAATTCGAAAGATGTAGCCTAGTGTCATCGCCACTTCTGTTACATAGCTAATCCGCCCCTGCACATTAGAAACAGCTGTTCTACGATTTAACCCTTAGCGGTCGAGTGGCGCCTCTGCGACACCACTAAAAATTGCTGTACTATTATTTAAATAATTGTTTACACTATCAGATATGTCAGTATCTAACCAATTACTACACAGTTAAGTATTGTATGAGGTATTATATCAATTTCATATTTATCAAATTTAAAAAATCATAGAGAATGGAAATATTGTAGTATTGTACTATTATTGAAATAATTGTTTACACTATCAGATATGTCGGTATCTAACAAATTACTACACATTTAAGTACTGTATGAGGTATTATATCAATTTCATATTTATCAAATTTAAAAAATCATGGAGAATAGAAATATTGTAGTATTGTACTATTATTTAAATAATTGTTTACACTATCAGATATGTCAGTATCTAACCAATTACTACACATTTAAGTACTGTATGAGGTATTATATCAATTTCATATTTATCAAATTTAAAAAATCATAGACAATGGAAATATTGTAGGTCAGAAGAAACGTTTAATTTTCGAGTTAAAATAGCTCCGACCGCAAAGGGTTAACTAAATTTCCAGTGTTCTGTTTCCTTTCTCTTGGCCCTCTGCCCCGCCACTCTGAGTGTGCCACTGATCATAAGTACCCTCTAAAGAGCCTTTGCAAATTTCTTATGAAGAGTCTTAGAAAAAAAATCAAATTTGACTGCAATGGTACACGTCAAAGTCGAGCATCAAGCAGAAATGCGATAGGAGTAGGAAAAATTTGAGGAGCGTATGTTTAAAAGGTTGCAGTCTTGATATACTTAAAAGGAACTATACAAATATGTAGCCGTTCAATCAGGATCGAACGTCGAGTCCAGATATAGAACAGCAAATGTTTGCGCAAGCATTCATCGCAGCGATAATAAACACGATCAAATGAGCATATTGTTTGCTCCGTGCGACTTAAAATAAACTTCCTACAGTTTCAACGCTGCTAAAGCGGGCAGCTAAAATAAAATAACGTTAAAATCGATAGAAGCAAAACGAAGTGGCAACAAAGTTAGTTCGAGAAGTTCGCCGTTTATAAAAGTGTTTAACCTGTCCCTACAGGCGGTTTTCCTAAGTCTTGCGTAACTATTATTTGTTATCTAGTAATCCTGATCTAATAGTTTATAGTAGGAAGAAACCAGATGTACACAAACAGAACTGTACGATTTACAAAAGTGTACATCTTTACAAAACTGTAAAAGAATACAATTATGAATTTATGAAAAAATTGGTTGGGTGAAATATAGAACAGTAAAAGATTATAAAAGGAATGTGTTGTAATTTTCCTTTAAATACAACAAAGTCGTTAAGGGATGAAATAAATTTTTATGTTATTCCTGCTTCCCACAATCAATGCAAAACATTATTATTTTGCATAAAGGTCCGCAGTCCAGGAATGAGCATTACTTTCTCGTTGATAAACTTGACAGGCAAAATACCGACTAATTAGTACACGATCATGTTCCCAAGAGTATTGTATCAAGTTTCTCGGCGTGGAATGCTTTGTTTGTCTGGAACACGAGAAACGGCTGGAACGATCAGGGTAACATCGAGGAGATCGGATCTGGCTGGCCCATCGAACTCGACTTCGGGGTCGCATAAACCGGTGGCTGACAGTTTAATGAAACCGAGTGGCCTGTTTAATCGGCCGCGCAGTAATTCCCCGGAGGAGGAGAAATCTTAACGAGCCTTTTGTTTCGCGGTGGTTGGAGAAGGAAAACCCGGCCGGTTCTCGAGGGGCTTATAACGCGAGGCGCCACGCCAGGGTGAGCTCCGGGCCTCGGCGGTCCCGCAAGCTCGTTGGCTCGGTAACGCACGTTGAAACGAGGCTTCTCGTGAATATTTAACAGGCAACTAAGAGGACTGGCTTCTTCCTTGATGCCGGGACAGCCAAGCCCCTTGTCCCTCGCCCTTTTCTATCTCTTCCCCGGTGTGCTCTCGCAAACGTCGAAACGAACGACTGGGCCCCGCCGCTTTTCCCTTTTAAAGCCTCGCTGCGAAATTATAACTCCCCGGTTTTTCACCCTGCCGCGCGCCGCGCCGTCACACTTTTCACTGTTCCGCACTCTCATTCTCGTTTCGACGGAAATAACGGAGATCTGGACCAACCGTGTACCGGGTGTCCCCGGTGACCCGTATATCGGAGTCGTGATTGCGTGAACTGGTGCAGAATCTCGCGAACGATGACGGCTGCACGAATTTCGCGAAGGAAATGCAAACATGGTTTCTGCCATATTTTAAGTGATTTGCGAAAGTCAAGGAAATCCTGGAGAAAGTCTGGTGTTGAATTCTTGAAACGTTCTTACCAAACTGCGGAACTTTTATACAAAATAAAAACTGTCTGCATTGATTTGTAATAAATAGAAGCTAAATTGAACTTTGCTTCTCTTCGCTTAATGATTTTAGTAGAAATCATATGTTGACATCTAGAATTTTTTTTGAATTTTAAACAACTTTGAATTTCATCTACTCAATTTTCCTATGAATGCATAAAAATCCGCAGTCCCGTTATAAACTGTTTTGCATTTCATCCGCTACCATTTTTGTCATAAATGCATGAAATCCGCAGTTCACTAATAATTATGTATGAAAAAGCATTATCCATTTTGTAAGATGATTCGAATTCAACCCCGAGTCTGAGCACGCACAATTATCCGAACGGGACGTAAGACCACGATCTTGCATAACATTCGTGAAAGCATTCAGTATAATAATACAATCTGGTACGATATGTTAAGCGTAACTATCACTTTTGACGAGGGGATCTTGAATATTCATCGCCGACCTAATATTATCTTTCCATCTTGAAGGAATGAGAATTATGCGGAGATATGACGATTTTCAAGGGAGAAAGAGGGGTGATTCGTGAGAAAAGTGGGTTCATTTGTATTCAACGCACATCACGGATCTACATTCTCGTCGTCGTCGATCTCTTCCTCCATTTTTCACCGAGCGCCGCATGGGAAATCAATGTTCTAGACGCTCCTCGGTCCTGCTAATTAATCTACTCCTGATTCTACGAGGAGTTTTCTACGAATCCAAGCAAGACCAATCGAAAATCACGAACCCCCTACTTCTCGAAACAGGTAAAACTTCCGGGGCGTGAGGGAAATTCGCGAATGACAATGAGAATGTAAACTGCTTTTGTTTCCGGTGCGATCGATCGCGGCGCGTTGTTCGTAAGCCAGCCGAACACGAGCATTGCAACTTTTCTCACGCTCTCCTCGATAAATCAGCCGATTCGAACAGATTTTTCTTCGACGGTGACAGCAGGCAATAGCGGTACCTCGAATATCTTGTAGAAATAGTTCTTGCCGTTACGAGCGGCGATAGAATCCGAGACACGGTGTTGCATAGTTGTACCGAATGGCTATTTTAGGTGGAAATAAGTCATGTCAGAAAATAGATATAACATTCATGTATTCTCCTTGGGAAATGCTTACCGAGCCTAATCATACCTATAATGATTCATTTAACAATAATACAACGAAATTGTACGTTTATATTCGTTACAAAAGAAAATTGAAGTTAGATACATCTGCAAAATATATTTTTACAGTATAAGGAACGTGGTAAAACAATATAAATGAAATGTTTCACAACGTCAAAGACTGTTCCTACTTTTTCTTATTTCTGGATACTCGAGAGCACATTTTACAGAGTGTGCCACATCAGGGACCAGAGTCGCGGCACAAGTGTTTCGATACAATAAAAAGATATCGAAGAGAACAAGCCATCGAAGAGTTTCCCATCGATGCAGTCTCGTTTCCAAACAACTCGACTTTGAACAAGAACAATGTCGAAAACCTCTTTAACGCGTTCAATGCCGAATACTTTCGAAAATTTGATGAAATCAGAACGAATTATCGAATGCGAAACTGGAAAGCTAAAATTGCCCAGAGCTATTTTAATATTTTTGGACTTACACTGACAAGAAAGCTCTCAGTCTTGTGAAAGAATAGTGTCGCACGTTGCCAGTGAACGTGGTAACAGGTCGAGATTAAACAATCTTTTCTTACGGTGATATTCCGTTCCAAGGAGTCTGAGACTGGCAGTCGTTTATCCGAGTAAGCGAGGGAGTTAAACGCAACGAGATTGAACTCGAGTGTGGTTATTACTTATTCAATTGCTACTTCTCGCTCGAGTTTGCCTCGGACAATGGGCTCATTGGTAAAATAATTCAAGAGATTGCTCAAAGGATCGCGAAGAATACGACGGCGAAAGTGAAGAATTAGAAAAGAATGCTTATGAAACATTGCTACGCAGAGGTGAGTTTTCAGCCAGCTGCATAGGGGAATATTAAAATTGGCATGAAGAATTCGATTTTTCAAAACGATTCTTTTTCAGTGATGGTCACCTGTTCCGAGACGAGACCAGTGATCCCGATGCACCGCGCATAAATCGAAGTCCGATGGCCATTAAATCCAATTACCGAGCAGATTGTTCAGGCTGTTCGTGATTCACAGTTCTCTCATCTTTTCGGTTCAATAATTCGCGGAACGTTCCGATCGAATCGAAATTAGGCCAGCCGATGACCCGCAAACACGCTCGGCATTAATACAGATAAACTCATTAGGATCGGTATGACTGGCTGACCCGACACGCTAATGATGGAAATCCGGGGCGAGCCTGCGATCCGCGTCGAATTCTCGCGAGCTTGGGAATTAATTGAAAAGCGACCGGAGAAAAAGAAACGGGGAAAATTGTCGGTGAGAGATAACAGCCGCGGAATGCGCGAGAGACATAGAGGGAGAGACGAAAACAGAGAGACAGTCTCGTTGCAAGTCGAGAGACTGCCGAATTTGCTCCGCTCCAAAAAATGTGTGTGTGTAACGCTCGGTAGAGATCCAGGCAACGAGTATTTACGTCACCGCGAAGCGTACGCAACGATGCAACACGGTTACAGCAATCGTTTCCTGCATCCTCTGCCATCTTCCCAGCGAGTCGCCGCCGGTGGGGGAGCCAGCAGAGGATGTAGCTGCGTAATCAACTTTTTCCACCGGCAGAAAAACCCGCGGCTAATCGAGTGGCCGATCCTCCATCGATCGCGTCACGCGACCGCCAACGCGTTCTTATCAATCAGGATCGGCCCACTTCCGTCGAGCCTTTACCTTCCGCGAGAGGAAAAACCGTGACGGATGGCAAACGAAGAAAGTCACCCTTCGATTGGACGTTTTGCTGGTCCCCGATGGGTTCGGAGACCTCTGATGAGCTAGGATGGTTTAATTAACTGGTAATACACTAAAATGAGAAAACCTTGGAGGTGGAGAAAGTTGAGTATCGAATGATTCGGACATTTTCGTTTATCCCTGACCATTATGATGAGTTTCGTCCTCTAAAGCAGGGAGTCCCAACTAGTTCCCCTCCGAGAACCTCAAGGTTCCCATCATTAGTCAAACCTCTTCCCACTACTACGAACAGCCGTAGAGTTAGTGGCACCTATATGGCCACACAGGATCAGGGACGAAGGCAACGATGAAGTCTAAGAGTGGGGGAAATACCTAAGCGGGGACGGTGCCACGCGTGGCTCTCGAGCTACATACATGTCGCTTTAAAGGATAATGTGTAAATCTTACTGTATCAGTTTACAGGCTGTTAATCAGCTATCGCCAGTCGATCGGGCAGCGGCTTCTATTTCGCTCGCGGCTCGTTCCTTCCTCGGTTTTCCTATTTTCGCGGCGTGTTTCTCGTCTTTTTTTACTCTCCATCGAATTTTCCGCTACAGGTAGAACCTTCCCTGTTAAGAATAGCCGGCGATCGCGTGCAGAGGGGACGGTAACGCGCCCCACGGAAACCGATAACTCGGATAGCTCGAACTCACCCTGAGAATAAATCGGGAACTCGCCATCGCTGTGGCTGTGCGTCAGCATCCCCGTCGAATAGAACTGCCACAGGGCCCTCTTCCGGTTCTCCTCGGACGTGCCGGCGAGGATCTCGTCTTCGTCGGCCAGGCCCAGCAAGCTCACCACCTCGGAGAGCGACAGGTTGGCTCCGGTGTCTCTCCGCTTTTGTCCACCGACGTGAACACGATTTTTAATTGCTTCTTCGGCAACCAAGATCACCGTTCACTATACCATGAATTTGCGAAACCAAACGAGCACGTTCCACCGCCGTCGCGACGAGAGGATGCTCTATACCCTCGAGCACCCCCAATCAATTCACAGACTCAAATCACTGGCAACATGTCGCCCGAACTAGCATCACTAGCTTCTTCCTGCCCGAGGACATTCGCGAGGTCTCCGTCAGACGTCCTGGATGAACATCCTTGCCTCAACGCGCGAGACTCGAACGCCGAGACATTGATCCTGCTTGGACATCCTCGAATTAGTCTTTATCCCATCGCCATTGCGATTCGAAACCCTGCTGCGATCCTCGAATCAAGTATCACTCATCTTTCACAAATTATTAGGTCTTACGGAAAGTAAATTGCGTTTGGCGTGCAGAGATGGCATAACTTTTGTTTATTATTACTGGACTGCGGATCTTTATACATTTATAGCTTATGCATATTTTCCTATGCATCAAATTTCAAAAATTGTAGTGAATGGAAATATTCTCGGTCGGAAGAAATGCTTCTTTTTCGAGGTAAAATGGCCCGAGTGTAAAGTTGCCCGAAAAATCGCAAAAAATCGTAGAACAAAATGTCATGAAACTTATTCTAAACGGTAACAAAATTAGCTTCGATTTTCCCTTGAGAAAACGAAATGACTTTCCGGACGATCTAATATATCGATTACACGATCGCAATAATGTTAGAGAAAGGAACGCAGCAGGGCTAGTCGACTGTGGCTACTTAAAAAGCTCTCTTGAAGTTCTTTGCGGCAACGAATTTAAAAAATACATTGACTACTAACAGCTAACATTTACGCTAAAAATGTTATCTTGCCAAGTTCGTCAGGAGTTCTGAGACCATTCAAGAAAACGTCTGGGAAGACAGAGCAAATTACTAAAAGGTCTGAAGCGTTAAAACGTCCTCGAAGAGTAAAGAGATATTATGTTACAAATGGTGGTAAATCGATGGGACGGAATGATTTCACGAAGCTGTCCCCGATCGTCTTAGGTTGTTTCACGGCTGATCTGCGCCGAAACGAAGGAGACCGTTATCTTCTAAGGCCAGAAACCAATTAAGCTTGTCTCGATTCACTTTCCAGGCGTTTCCCTGGGGGAAAACGTAGAGTCGCGGGCCCGATAATCCAGCGCGATTCCGCGTCCTCCGTTAGCGAGACGCGTACAAAGGGTTCTCGTAAAACATCGCTATCCGGATACCGCAATCTCTATAACCTGATAATCAGCGATTTACGTAAGCTGTTTTAATCGGGCAGCGCGACAAGCTGCGCCGAAATTACGCGTTCTAGGAATTCGGTTTGTCGGAAGAGCCTCGAATCTTAATAATTCGACTACGGATCTTCATGCAAAATAAAAATGTTTGGCATTGATTGTGAGAAGCAGAAATAACATAAAAATTGCTTTCATCCGTTCACGACTTCGTTACATTAAACGGAACAGTACAACATTTTTGAATTTTTAAAATCTTTTACTGTTTTATATTTCAAAGATCCGCAGTCTAATACTAATTCATCAATGATTGCTGGAGATCCGGGAAATTGCCAACATATTTCGTGAGTAGAATGATTAGAACTTCTAAACGCTTCCTAAAACGAGCAAAATTATGTTACAACCGCACTGAAATCGCCAAACTGCTCGCCGGCGCATCGAATGTAATGCAACACTGCGGATGTTGATGCGGATGTAGATTTTCGTGGGCTAATTCATAGAAACCGAGACGAGAACATTATTTCGCATCGGCCGTCATCGGCTCCCCCGAATGAAATCTCGTTGAAGCTACTTCGGAAACGCTAAACCGTTTGTTACGTGACTGCCACGAATGCATAGACATCCGCGCTCTACCTTATCGCAATCTGGAAACTTGTTCTGCTCGATCGAGGCTCGTTGAGATAGGTAGAAACCACTGTTTCGTTAAAAATCACCGATCAGAGGGTCCCGTCGAGATCGTAACCTCGATTTATCGATCGTGGTCGAGTCGATTTCAATTCTCGCGCGACGGTACAAGAAAATCAGATTGCGAACCGCAATTGCGGCCACTGCCGATCCAGAAGCGGATCTAGAGGACGAGAAAACCGAAAGAAGTGTATCCTGTGAATTATAATGAGTCGCTTCGAATCGATTATTCGTGGACTGGTGTGACCTAAGCGTTCTAATTTTTTATCACATTTACATATGTGCACATAATTACAAATTTACAAATGTGTATTTCTTTTTTCAAGATATTTCAAGAAGAAGGATATCAAAACTAAATGAATTCTATATATATAATGTTGAAATAACAAGCACTATCTAACGCAGCGATTTCCAACATGGGAGGTGCGGACTATTGCCAGGGGAGACGCCAAAATTTTTTAAACAAAACTACAAAATTGTAGTTTTCATTTGTTCGTAATAATTTCATGAAAATTGGGGAAAATCGGCTGGGCAAAGTACCCAGCAAGTAAACATAGCGATTATATGTGGAAATCTGGTCCTCCATGGAGGGAAACGCAGGTCAATCTCTTGTTGGCCTCTTCCTTCCCTCTAGCGATCGATCAACCCGCGAGGTCCGACGTATTAATAGCCACGGTATAAATTTACACACTCGCAGAAAAACGTACGAGCGTCGCGACGCCCCTCGATTTTTCCACCGCGGATTTTTCCGATGAATCGTCGCGACGGAGGATAATATACGACTACACCCCGTTCGGCAACGGGTACCGTAGTTTGCACTCTGTTTCCTTGCTCGATTAATCATTCCGCTGGCAACTTAGCTACTGGCCTTTATTACTAAATCTCAATGACGTCTAAACAATAAACTATTACCCATCTACGAGGAAATCTCGTATTTCAATTTTTCCTAGTACGCGAGACTTTGATATACGATCTAATTGTTCACGGAAAATATTGTACAATATGTACGATGGTCTCATTATTAGATCTCAATTATATCTGGACATTGAGCTCAAGAAATTTTTTCTCCAAGACGGCCATGTCTCGTAATAATATTTTATTCCGCCGCGAATGGTTATACAGTGAATAATCGTTCAGCTGTGAATTGACTTACTGGCGTTTGGTACTAAAACTCAATAATAATATTCAAACAATGAACTGTTATCTACGGAAAAGCGTGACACCGCGAGAGGAAGAAATACAATTCACTTTTTGCCTCGAGACAGCCATCTTTCATAAGAAGAGACTCTATTCCACCGCGAACGGTTAATCTCTTCGTTTCTGTGCAGACCCGTCACTCGGCAAATTGACTCGGCTGACTGGAAAACTTAATTAAAAGAAGCTATTAATATTCCTTTAAATATGGATGAACATTTTAAACGAGAACTGCCACAGCACATTACGACGCCCCCTTACAGATCCGCGGAGCGATCATTGTAAAGAGTCTCGAAACTGGGGACACACGTTACTTACATAAAATAGCTTGGCAGCTTAAAAAAAATTTCGGGGCGGGTAAGCGAAGGGATCTAGAAGCTTGATGATGTGAATCCGCACAGAGAAGATGTGGAAGATCCTTCGAATCGTCCAAGACCCGGTGCGGATCGATGACTCGACGTTCACCAAACGGAAGGAGGGCCGAAGAACGCTTAGCTGCGGAGGATTCGTATGAACACGCACTGCCGGGATGTTCACGTTTCGCAGAGCACTGGGAACCTCGTAAACTGATTCACTTTCGGTCCAGGGGCTATCGATCGCTCCTCTGGATCTCGCGTGAAACCGCGGAACACACACCGAGATCCACGCACGTCCGTCGATCCGGTCGCGAGAGAGTACACGCCGTGTTTTCCGCGGTAGTCACTCGCGACGAGTGCGTGTCAGATTTTGTGCGTGGGCGCGTTTCTCGCGATGCGTTTGCGTGCGACACACGCGAATCCTGCGTAGCGTTGGATCAGCGGATGGATCTCGGGGATGAAACGTGCGTCCTACGTGCGACGGAGCGGGAAGGACTTTCGTCCAGGACGGGTTCGATGCGCGCACTGGGGATGAGAGAGAACCAGGGAGCAACCCGGAGGATGGAGAACGCGCCGATGGAGCGAGAGAGAAGGGCGGAAAGGGTGTCAGAGTGAGGCAGACGCGACGCGGAGAAACAGAGAAAGAGGAAGGCCAAACGGCGCAAGCTTAAGCCCGCTACCGGGCTTCGAAATACGCATACGACACACTACCGCACACCAGCCAACCATGAACGAGGCCCGATTCCGGAATACGAATGTCCCAGTGGCACGTCGTCAGCTTGCCCGAATTTTCTTTGAACCTCTCCTGGTCGAAAAATTGTACTTGACCGGAAAATGTCAAGCCAATATCGTACTAAAGAGAAATGCATATTTTGAAATATCGATTTTTCTATTCGAATAACAAGATTCTAAATAGTAGGGCGACCAGTATTTGACTGAACAGTACACCCTTTGATCTCGAAGCAATTTTAACCCTTTGCACTCGGAGCTATTTTTACAATATTTCCAATCTCTATGAATTTTTAAATTTGATAAATATCAAATTGATATAATACCTCATACAATACTTAAATGTGTAGTAATTGATTAGATACCGACATATCTGATAGTGTAAACAATTATTTAAATAGTACAGCAATTTTGAGTGGCGCCTCGGAGGCGCCACTTGAGTGCTAAAGGTTCATTCTAAAATCAAAACATTTCTTAAATCTAGATCATTCTTCGTTTATTTAATCTTTTTTACATTGAGCACATAAAATTGAACCTGTTTTCTCATACAACGCCGGAGAGTTTTGCAATTCATAGAACACAGACGAATTTAATAATATTGAAACGGTTTTGTATAATGCTACAGTCATTTTTACTGACACCTCAGAGTTACCACTAAAAATTGCTTTACCATTATTAAAAATATTATTTAGCATGAAGTATTATATCAATTTCATATTCGTACAACGAAAAAAATTAATATAGAATGGAATTAGTCCCGATCGAAAGAAATGTATAATTTTCAAGTCAAAATAGCACCGAGTACAAAGGGTTACGGAACTACACTCGGAAAAATTGAATTTCAGCTAAAGATGCCAAGCGAAAATGATACTCAAGATGAAGTGGAGTTTCCTCATTTATTGTAAAAAACTCAGCCTACATCTTACGTGATAAAACTAATAACAACTTCATGAACATGTTTAAACAAAACCCTGAAAAAACGATCTGAAACTACCAGAATAAAGGGATCATGCGAAGATTATGAAGATATTTTGTCAGCTTCGCGCGCGATTTGATCCGTATTCAGAGAATAAAAAAAATGGATAAAAGTTTTTCAACTCCTTATCCGGCTGATAAATTCGTACCTCTATCACCGGGACAGGCTAGACTAGAAGAGGGATGGAGCGGAACTAAAGATAGGAGGTAAAACAGCGTGAAAGATGCACGTTAGACTGGATGAATGTTCGGCTATCGCGGCTCTAGAGATCTCGGGGAGAGAACATCAACGGTGCGTAACGAGTGTTTAGCGGTCGATTTTGAAAAGTACCCTCCTCTCTCTGGCTACTAGAGTCGCCACCTGTCGTGACCCAGTTCCCGGAACGACCTTACAGCAGTTTGTCCTAATTTCGCGCGTTAACTGCTTCCTCAGCGTTTCTAATATTTATTTTGAGAAACACGCGCGCGCGAGAAGCACCCGTCCGTCAGGGGTTGAAGTCGAACCGAGCACTGAAATCCGAAGAAGCCGAAGTCCGATTTCACTCCTGTCTAAAACATATCGTGGTCGAAGCGTTTCGACTTCCGGGAAACTTTAATTGCGTTCTCCTCGGAACGACTGCCTTCGCAGACGAAAAATAAAAAGGCTACGAAACTTTTTTTTTTTAAATCGAACATTTCGTATACTTTTCAGTAACACTGAGGATTTTTATGAAGTTGTTCATTCCAACTTCACAAAATTTTCTACAGTCGAAAGATACGCTCAACAATTTTTCTATAATTATATTTCTCTAATTTATGAACAATCGAAAAGCTGCAAGGATCAAACGCGAGCGAGTTTCGTAGCTGTAAAACTTTCGATTATCCGCATCGCACAAGGACAGTGAAAAATTAGCAGTCGTATATAATTGTCTCACTTCGCCGCAGTGAAATTATTACGAACAAATTAATGAGACATTTCGGAATGCAGCCAGATAAATGAAACGATTCGAGAATAATTTACATGCGCGCTTAGTACAATATATATTTTAGTTGCTTAATAATACATGGTATCGTAATGAAGCACCACGCAACACTTAATTGCCGATTAATTAATCGTATCGAAACAGTTTGCGAGCATCCGCGTCGATTAGCGCGATTCACATTTCGATCCTCTGCGGCGAGGCGCCGCGCGAACATTTCGGTCCGCAAGTGTTTCGAGCCACGTCACTTTTGATTATGCTTGTCAGGCTTTGTGCGACGGTTTCGCGCGAAAACCTCACAGTTCGTTAAACCGCGCCGGCACTCGGGAAGAATATTAGAAGTCACACTGTTTACTTCTATCGCGAAAAACCCCCGGGGAGAAAACGAAGACGACGAAAGAATTGCTAGGAATCGCAAGTGTCCGCGTCTGCGCGGAACGATTGTAGTATAAATAACTTTATCATCTGTGGGAGATGTTATGCTGTGTATATAATATTTATTGGACATTGTTGTCAAACGTAGAAATTCCATCAACCATCATTAACCAGCGTCAACCTATTTTTCGGATTAAAACATCGCATTACTATGCATAAGAAATGTTGTTTGACCGCATGCGATAAATATGCGATTTATTGTTCACTTTCCATTGGTACTTTAGTTAATGACAAAAATAAAGTTTTTTCTATGATCGTACTATTCTTGGAAATTATTTTTAGCTCCTTTCCTTTAAAAAATAGCTAATAATATTTTAAAAATACCTGAAAGTTGTAGTGCTATTTCTGGAAGAAGAGTGAAGAAAATTTGAAGCTGCATCTTCCAAGACCATAATAAGAATCTATTATATCGATTGTTGTGTTCTTTACCATTTATGGAAATATAAAATTGTTTAAAAAGCATTATTACGGCTGCGACAGTTCCCATACTGCGAACGGTGCATCAGAACAGATTTCGGTTTCCGTTTTACACCAGTCAAATCGATAGGCGCGCTTGGCGTGCTTCCATCTGACGTGCACAGCGTAAGTGAAAGTGCGAAACTTCGTCGAAAGTACTTGATTATCACTCACCGGTATTACCATTGCTTTGCGCGTTGGTTTCTTCGGTCTCTACCTTTTCGCCGACCTCTATGGTCTTCGTGGTATCGTCCGCTGAAAAAGAAATTCGCAGCTTTTACTACAGACGAGATATGGAAATAGATAAACAGGATAAACTTCCGAAAGTCGGTCAAATCGGATTGAGCTAAGATTTTGCACATAGTGCAAAGTTGTCACAGACAAATCTCGTCTATGGTCCCACGTATGATACAGAAATGCATTGATTGTCTACTGGTTTATCTTACTGTGTGCACATCTACATATTATACAATCTCAGACATAGTTGCGTAGCGACAGCTGTGGCGTTGCGGTACACACTATTTGAACGTGTACATGAAATTTATTTCATTCGCATCTCTCGCGTAGACTCAAATAAATGCACAAAAGTGCTCTCAGCTATAATCTAAAAGATCACACGATAGTGTCCGTGTTCTATTGCCATTTTTATTTACAAGTTAATTGAAAGTTTCATGAAATCAATTTTGTTTACATCCTGTGGCGCCCTCTCTCCAAAAGCGCGCGAACTACGCGGGAAAGACAGGAGCGTATGAAAAAAAATGCAACATTTTATCGTTAATAAACAAGTCGGCTTTGTACACCTGATAAATGTACATACTTTCGACGAGTACTACATTTCGAAGTATATTTATAAGATTAAATTTAAATGGAAGAGACGAGTAGACTGTACCAATGCACGATAAACACAAATTGTAACCAGTTTCTCACGACTACATATACATTATGCATAGAATTGTTTAATAGGTCTATTACTAGACTGTGGATCTTTATGCAAAATAAAAAGTATTCCTTAAAAAATTATTAATTAATTCCATTTACTCAATTTTGTTATAAATACATAAAAAACCGCAGTCTATCTATCATGTTTGACAGGTATCAAAGATTAACTAACGCGAAGAGATAATACGCGAGAGATGTGCACTGGCCCTATGGTTTGCTCACTTATCGCGGTCGGCGCTTATCATTGTGTAATTTTTCGTCGATAGCCTTCCTTCCGCGAGCGTTAAAAGGGTGATAAATAAATCCACTTGTAGACTACATTTTTTTAATACTTCCCTGTTTCTCAGAATACTCAGATAGTTCGAACAGAAAATTCGAACGGAAAAAGCCTTGTGCAACTGCGAGTGAAACGATGATAAAATAAATCAAATAAAACGGGTATATGAGCCTGTCACACGTTTCTCTCGCGAGACTGTGTTCGCTTGTCCATCTGTAACGGTAATCGAAATTAATCGCAGAGAATGATCGGATCCGCGAGACCGAAACACTGAAAACAATTGAAAACCATGCTCTACTTGTGCTCATTTACAATCCATTACAACGTGCATATAATAACTCGATCAAGAAAGCCGTTCCCCGGTCCCTTATCCACCTGCCTAGGAATAATCCTTCCGCCAGGAACGTAATATACGGAATTCATCAACCGGAACGATTCGTGTAAAACCAGGTTAGAGCACGTTATTTTTTATAAAGATCATCGAAATACTAAATCTATGCATTGATTGTACATTCGCGAGCCAAGCTTAAAGAGCCACGGGACTACTAAGAATGAAATTAATCTAAATCCTGATTGTGTAACGTATAGTTCTCTGCGGATCTTTATGGAAAATAAAAATCTTCTGCGTCGATTGTGGGAAGCAGTAGTTAAATAAAAATGCATTTTATCCCTTAATAGTTTTATCACGTGGAAAGCAACATAACAATATTCTTAGATATTTTTATATCCTTCGCTGTTTTATATTTCATAAATGCGTAAAGATCCGCAGTCTAGTAACGTATGTATTTTGACAGAACCAACTGTCCGATGTGCGGTCTGATTCGCCCTTTGTAGAATGCGGATCATTCTGGTGAATCTTTTTTGTAGGGACTGTTAGGATTTCCTGGTAGGGAAACGAAGGTCCGTCAACAGGACGACGAGTCACGTGACGTCGACGACATGTTAGAAAATAATCGGTGGGACGGGACGAGGGCCTCGTGGATCATACGTGACGGCCCTGTTCGGCATGCAAGAGCGCTCCGTGCCACTTGTTGCATGGCCGCGCTCGACCACTCGCGTTTGAATAAACTGGTTTGAAATAGCTACAGGATAATTTCAGGATGGGCTTACGTACCGGGGCATCCGGGTGTCTGAGCGTTCGTCTCCTGGCACAGCGTTTCCGACGCTTTTGTTTGTCCGTGGGACACAACACTGGTCACTGCACTTGACACCGACGGCTCGCACGATTCGGCCATTTTCAGGTTAACTCGCGTTTATCCGCACCGCGGCTATATAGTTGCCTCGCTGCATTCGAATCCGAATTCCTTTTTCGAAACTTCCACGCACGCTTCGCGGTTTATAACGCGCGGCTCTCGCGACAGATGGCGGCTCCTGGATGTTGAATCCGCTACCGCCACCTACCGATCCTCTCAACAAAACAGTTTGATTTTCTTTACCGGACCGCCATTCGGCTATTTACTATTTAGTTGATTATTTCTACCGCCACCGTTTTGCAATAATACAATGTAGCTTCGCTTGTATTGATGTAATAAAAAATTAAAAAGAAAACAAAATTCCAAGAATGTTTTGATGGGATATGAATACGGACACCGATGAGATACTGTTAAAGACTGCCAGCTTTATGGGAGATTGTGTCACTCGAATAATTCGGTATTTTCTTACGCCCTTCAGGATGTATTCTGACTAGAGTAAAAAACAGAAGGCCATCGACATGATCTCGTCGATACAGAAGGCCACTGAGGAGATTCTCATCGAACAGAAGGCAAATTATCATGCAACCATCTTGACACCAATGAGAGACTGTTAGTATCTCCTCGGTGAAATAGATTATCATCATCGGATGTGATGAGGCTCTAGAACCTCACAAGATCAGATCACGAAAATACAATGAATATTATTTCATTTATAATATTATTTATCTTTATATCTAGTTTGAGATACGGTATCCTTCATTCCTGAATTTGTCGATGAGGTAGTTTTCTTGAATCACGAAACTCCAATGTATCCTTTCTGGTTCAATCTTACTCGTATACTTCGTTCGTGGTTTTACGTTCCGCCGGTTGCCGGATCATATGTTTTTACGATTGCAGTGTCACACCATGTAGAATGTGAGGTTAAGTTACTTTTAGTTTTGAACAGTTGAGACGTTTAGACCGATGCATCGCTATGTCATCCTTGTCAGAGCCTATTTATGCGGAGGATAGTACAATTACAAAATTGGCACCGTCACTGCAGGAAATATTGAAGGATTTGAAAGAGAATGCCACACACCATGATTATTTAGTTGCTTTGCTGATAGTACTTTTAGCAGAGTGTGGATTTCAAGTGCCAACATCCGACAAACGTAATTTACAACGGTAGGCGTTGCGTTGGTATTTGACAATGTTTCCTTCCTCTGACGATGTTTATTTTTTATGCACTACTTTCTATGTATTGCAGTGTAAATTTGAAATCCTTGCACATACCAGAAAACTGGAAATTGGAGCACACCGAGATCTACGACATACGCTTTGAATTTATAGCTACTCCTAATATCGTATGCAGGCTGGTTGCTATTCCATCTGGAGACTTGTTGATTATTAATTTTGATCCTTTAATTGACCATAGGAAGACTTATTCCATTTGTGTACAAACTCTGAAGTATATTAATCCTTTCTCCAGCGATCTCTGCGATCGATATATAAATCTAAGAGAAATAGCTCTCAGGTACGATAAGCTAACTCTAAGTTTATATAAGTAGACGGATAACACAGTTTGTTCACTAATTACATAATAGGTTTAAAGATTCTGTGGTCATTCCACTGCGCGCAGATATAGCAGCTAGAGAAGGAGTAGCTGTTCCCAGTTTACAACACCTTCCGCTCGAGTTGAGGATAAAGATCATGGGTATGTTAAATGCCCGTGATAGGTCAATATTGAAAGAGATCTTAGGATAATTCCTTAGGATTTGTCAATACGGAGAAGATCTAATGACTGATTTTGATCAATATCTGTTTTTCACTTATTCTATTCTACCATCCTTTCATGGAGAATAATAAATGAAGAATGAATATAAGGAGATATCTTAAAATATGTATGAGATAACTAAGCGATGTACAATATAGCTACAGATTTCAGTGGCGAGCTTTGCAGTACATAAAAATTACAGAACGTAATTAATAACAGTTATAAGAGAATGAATTCGGAAAAATCTGAATTTTGACATCCATGTATAAAACTATTTTTTCTGTACAAATATTAAATGAGGTAATGTAATTTTTACGATTTGTAACTTATTTTTGTACTTTTTCAATATGAATTCACGAGGGTGAATTCTTCTCCTTGTCTGTCATTCTTCGAAAGAATCGCATCAATGTTAAACTTAACTCTATTCCTAAAGCTTCCGAGTTTTCCAGATGTTTTGTTTGTATAAAACGTCGATTTATATTTTATTTCTATAAAAAATATTCGACTAAAACGTCAGTATAAAATCATACATACACTTCGTACAGAAAAGCGAATTATATTTTACAGTTACGAAAAAAAACTCATATATAAATAACGGAAAATAAAGATTTAATACTTCAATCATTGAACGTAAACGAGCAACGTTTTATCCACAATTATCAATGATCTATTAAGAGATTTGCCGGAGGTAAAGACACGGTTCCGTGACCGGAAACTGGCTGTGGCAGTGCAGAAACGCCCTTCATCCATTTCTCGATGTTGCAGCAGTAACACTCCACATTGTTTAGCGTTTTCAGGAATACTGTGGTTACACCGCCGATAATTAACAGCCGCTCACCTGAAAAAATAACGCATATCCAATTTATTTGACACAACTCTCAACCTATGTAATTTTTGTACGAGTCTGGCCTTTTAATACTTTTAATATCAATCTAATCAATGCCAAAATTGGGTCACTTTCAACCCATACCAGAACCTTTGTAATATTTGCTCTATACGAATAATTTTTCCACCATTATCTTAACACTATTAACTTTTTAGCTGTGTAGTTCTGTTGTACGAGTGATTTTGCATGTGTACAAGGTGATTCTGGGAACTGGGGCAAGTTACAGCTCTTTTTTAAGCGATAGAGGAAAGAATCATATATCATAACACGTCCTAATAACCCATTAACGATTAAAGTGCAATTGCACCTAGCGGGTGCTTCAGTGTATCCACGTAAAAAATGAGGTCATGGGAAGATTGGACGTATTATGACTAGACAATGGATCTTTATCAAAAATAAAAATTTTTTACCCGAATTGCAACAAACTAGACCGAAATAGAAATTTGTTTTCTTTCTTAATATGTTTAATAGCTAGAAAACAATATATAACAGTATGTTTAAACTCTTCTAATGTTTTTACTCTTTTAAATTTTATCTACTGATTTTTTCATAAATGCATCAAATCCGATGTTTAATTACGATACAGTTCCCACAATCATCCAGTATAACTGCCGGTAGGTTCTAATGTATGGTTCAAGAGTGATTGAAAATATCCGAGATTTCAAGTCGGAGAACCTATTGATCCGATGGAATGTCCGTGTCTGGCGATGGACATTTTTGCTCGCTCCTTCCAAACGCATTCGTTCCCGTCCCAAACATCGATGTCAGCAATGCTTTGAGTGGTGTTCTCGGTGGTCGAGGCTCCTCCGATCGCGTAAAGACAATCGGACATGACATAGAACGAAGCGAAGCACCTGGGCGACCTCAAAGGCACTGCTTTCAGCCACCTGGAACCGCGTTCAGATAACAGCCACCGGCGTTTAAACCGCGGACGCGAGTAAATGAAGCGTTTAATTTGGGTAATGGGTACTCGAGATAGAGAATATTGAACTAACAAATTTTTGATCGGGTCGTAGCACTCGACGTCCTTCGAGAACATCTCTTTCTTCGATTTTGTCATCCCGCCAGCGACCCAGATAAGATCCCGATATTTCACGCTGGCAGGTCCCACCCTGGCGGTCTGCATCGGTTGCATCTCCCTCCACGTGGAATCCGTCGGATCGAAAGCCTCCATCGTCCTCAGAGTTCTGTAACGTGGAAATAACAACTATTTGTTACGTGGATTGGGCACTCCATACCTTCGGGGATCTGATTCTACGTGGATTTTGCTCGCTAAAATGTTAAGGGGACTACTCCCGTTTCCAGGATTTCAAGTAAAGGCAGCAATCGCCCTAAAAAATCCTGTTTTTACATTTACGCAGCTTTATGAAAACAGGACGTGTGAGGACGATTGCGGCCTAGCTTGATCTTTCATCTAGTGCTGTTGAATACTGCAAAAGCCCTTGCAATCCTGAAAACGAGTCTACTAAACGAGTCTAATTGTTGTCCAGTACAATTTTGTCAAATGCAGGCAGTATCCTTCTCCAGAGAGGATCCCGTAACCACGAAACACCGTGTATCATGAAATTACTTGCAGAAAATCAGCGATAATTAAATTATGAACGAGCGACTGGTTTGGTTCGTGGTAATTGAATAAAACAGGTGGAAACGCTCGTAATTAGCCGTAGATGGCGTGAAAATAAATAGCGAGAAAAATGAAAGGAAATTCATGCCCGCGGACGTAATTATGCTCTCTGTAACAACTTACATCCCGTTCCTGCCTTGCCCTCCCATCGCGTACATTTTCCCGTGACTGACCACCAATCCGAAGTCCTTTCTGGCTGTCAGCATGCCAGGTTCATTGAACCAAGTCCTGGTGGTCGGGTCGTAACTCCAGACGCTGCCGACCGCAGTGCTCTTTCTGTGCACTTTGTCTTCCAGGGGATCCGCTCCGCCTAACAATACGATCTCTCCTTTATTTATATTTTAGCTCTAACGAGAAACGTTTTTCTCTCCGTTACACACGGGATGAGGGAACGGAAAACGTTGCGCGGACAACTCCCACTAACGTTCGCTATTATTTTGCTACATCCCTGGCGGAAAGCGTTCGATCAACATCGCTAATGATTTTCCTGTATATCGTACACAAAAAATTGGTATCGTGTACATATTAGATTAACCTTTTGTACTCGGAGCTATTTTAACTTGAAAATTAAACATTCCTTTCAGCCTAGAATAATTCCATTCTATATGCTTGTTTCATTTTATTATGGATATGAAATTGATATAGTAGCTCATACAATACTGAAATGTTTAGCAATTGATTAGCGAATAATGTACACATTGAGTAATTTACAATTTATTATATTCGGCATTTAAATTAAATGAAAGGTTCAAATTATGTAATGCAATTACAATGTGATTCAAATACTGTGTACATAAAATACAATGTATTGAAACTAGCGCAACTCTGATTAATTGCCTGCTTGGATTAAAAAAGTGAACAGATTTATTTTGATCATCGCAGTTTTCGTTATCGGTAATTTGTTTGATCAAATGCTTTAGCCAACGATAGTACCATTTTTGCCATTACTAATTTGAATTAGATTCTTACGTATCAAAGCAATAGTTTTTGAAGTAATAAGTGGTTGGATTGATATTTATCGATAGATACAGCACAATTTCATTGGAACCTAATCGCTCTCCGCTTACAGGGGGATTACTTACCCACAACATAGATACGGCCTCTTAGGTAAGCAACCGAATGATGATGTCGCGGCTGAGGAATTTCTCCAACGAATTCCCAAATGTTCTCGTCAGGTTCAAATCTGTAGATGGCTTTGCCGGTGTTTCCTCCGCGGCCATACTCTTCGTGGGGGTCCACCCCGCCGAATACAAGGACCGACTCTCGATCAGGAAAGTACAATGACTCGTCGAAGAAATAACTGTCGACTGCGGAGCCCAGCATGCTGTTACTGATCCTTTGTGGCCTGTGAACGGTACCTTCCTTCAAAAAACGAACTCACCTCATAAAATTACGTTTGAATTTCGTATTCATCTTACGGAACAGAACGGGATTGAATAAGCAGAATATTTTAATAATTCTACCGAATTTGAATATCGTTCGTTTGGCTACAGTTTTGTAAGCCATAAATTCTCGTACACATTTTTCATTCTCTTCACAGTTCACTTTATGCAATTTTCATGTTTCGTCGACAAATTATGAGAAAGTACGACCAGATAAAATCCTATTTTCATTGCTTCTTTAGTCTAATCTTTATGATTTCTTCATTTCTACTCGTTTTACTTATCTTTAACGGTGCATAACACTCACGGTGGCCGTGGACAGTTCGAAGTTCGTATCTGGACAGTTGTCGGTTGCTGAACGTTGTCGTTGCCTTGATAATTCACCACCCTTTGTTCCTCTGACTTCGTATTGTTCCTCGCGTTGTTATCGGCATCAGTTCCAGTCGATTTTCCGTCGGTATGCGGCGACTGTGGTTCCTCCGAATCGGTATTATCCGAAGGTGAGCTGATTATCTCGCCCATATTTGAGAAAAACCTTGGAGATTTGGTGGTCCTGATGGTGTTCGCTGCATTTCTGGACATGCTCCTCGGCGTAGGTTGCGGTCTTTGCTCTCCGGATACGTAAGAAGGAACACGCTCGTCGTACTGCGATATAAAACGTGCAATTAATAAGAGGAACGCTTTAATTAACCTGTTAAGCAAAAGGGTGATTAATCAGAAACGAGCTGAAGCATCTCGCCTCGCGAGAAACGCAATATTTCACAACTGGTTTCTTAGTATGCAATTATTTTTCCTTATGAGGGTACTGATATTCTATGACCAGCCAATTAGTCTTGCTTACTAAGATTACTATATTAGGAGAGGAGTTAATCAGTGATACACGGTTGACGAATCAACGCACGTTTTTCACTTGGTCCAATTTGTTCTCGACGGGCTGTTGGATTTGAGTCCACCATGGCTGCTCGCCCTTCTTGGCTTTTAGCGGCCATGTTGTTTCTTCCATCCCGCTTCTGATTTGGTTTGCTGAACTGTTTGAAATTCCGACAGACTCCACCAAGGACTTGCGAGATGCCTCGCCCATCGGGATGGCCAATAGCTCCGCCACCTTCTTGATATTCCGCTTCACCTCTGACGTTGATGTCTTTATCTGCAGTTTCCAGAAACAACACGTTTCGCGCATGCTCTACGTTCTGTCTGCATATTAGCAACCTCGCCCACGATTAGAATGATCGACTCTAAACTTCATCCCCGTCCTTACTCAGTGTCCAACATTCTATCGATTCATGATCGCAAGAATCTTAACAATGAAACTTTCTCGAGAGGACGTAGATGAACAACACATTTCGCACAAGACTGTTCCACGTTTGCATATCAGAAACCTTGCCCATGATTAGAAGAAATTGAATGACTCTTGCACTTCGTCCTCTTTCCAGGGATTTCTCTAAATTCTATTAATTCATCTTATGAGCCTTCACCCTAGCTCAACGGTGACTTCGGTCAAGCTACTGGTATATCGGACGGAGAGGTAAAGTTTCGCGGCTTGTCCACTAACTTCGTGAAATCTCCTTCTGGCCTTATATCCTCTGTAGACCGCCTGTATCGTGGTGGCCGCCTCCTCCTCGGATTTGCCGGAGTCCGTGCGTTGCTCGCGGTCCCTCGGCATCTTACATCTCGTCTGCTGCATCCTCGCGGAAAATATCAGATTCGAGTCGTGCTGCTGGCACCGGCAAACATCCGACGTGTTCTGCTCCTGCCGGGTCTCGTAATCCAATTTGCCGGCGTTCTGGAAAAAAACAAGACGACTCGCGGACTACGGGGACGAAAGTTTCTCACCGAGAGGCGTCTTTATCCATCTCGTCCACCCCGCTGTATCTCCTTCAGCCTCCCCTTTTCTCTCTCTCCCTCTCCTGTTACCGGCAGATTCTCGGACCGTCGAGCCTGTTCCTGCCCCTGTTTCTCGATGGCCGATGATTTATGGACAGCTTTCGCAGATTCCCCGCCGCCGCTGAACCTGGCGTCAAAGGCGGTCGTGTTCGAAGCTCTCGCCTTGTTCTGCGCAATAATTCATACCGATGCTTGTAC
Source organism: Lasioglossum morio (assembly GCA_916610235.2). NCBI lineage: Eukaryota > Metazoa > Arthropoda > Insecta > Hymenoptera > Halictidae > Lasioglossum > Lasioglossum morio. Next base: position 6,377,156 of record OU744323.1, read on the forward strand.
AACGAGACGTCGCACTTCATTATTCGGGATTCGTTCGACACTCGCAGTACAGTAGCGCTTGATTTCATCTACGTCTGTTTGGGAACCAACAGTTCAATTCTCGCGAGCAGGACATTTTTTACTCCTTTCTCTCGATGTTGTATTTATTCTTTATGAAAATTTAACCGAGCTGATTTTACGTTTTAATCAAGAACTACTGTACTGTAAATGAAGGGGCAAGGTGGGAAGGGTGCGGGATGCGCCTTCTCATTTCTCGAGAATGCAAAGATGGGATTTTTTCAGTAGTCACAAACGCTAGATAAAAGATTTGCATTATTCTTATTATAATTATTGTAAATATTGTAAATATTGTAAATTGATGTAATTTATGTAATTTCTGTTTTTTTTCATGTAAACTTGTAACCGTGCAATGTAAGTAAATGTAAATAAAAAGAATAAATATTATAGTAAGTAAGTAATAGGTAAGGAGTAGGCGTAAGAGTTTAGGTTAAGTATAGGATAAGAGTTTAGATATAAGGTTTAGATTTAAGGTATTACGTAGTGAAGTAGGGAGTAAAAAGAGGAAAGAGTATACAAATTTGTAACCCTGCGGGGAGCAAAATAAAGATTTATATATTCTTATTATAATTGCTATTTGCATAAAGCTGCGATAGTTACATGCTGCCGAATAATGGAAATTACGCCTTGTAAACGTAAAAACAGTGCTTTTGACTATTCAAAAACCCAATCTTTGCATTATCGAGAAATGAGAAAGCGCATCCAGTACTCTTGCAATCCTGAAAACAAGTATACCCTCTTAATACAATCGAGTCTACAGGATTGTCGCTCAGATCGGTGTAATCTCAAGGTAAGAGCTTATACGGCGTAAGTGCGGTCACAATGTCTACAGTGAATTGCTTAGGCGGCGAGAAAATGGCGCATGGATTTCAAGCTGCATAAACTCTGACCTTTGACTACAGCTCCGTGACATTTGATAGGCGAGATTTATTGTTACCACTTACGAGCAGGCCGCCGCTTACCTCGAGATTTCTTTGACGATAAACCCCCTCGTAATAATCCCTGAAAGCAGGCAAAAGCGGAACTTTGTGAAGCGTCGCGGCCATTTTCGTCGCGGACTGTTTCGACGGACTCACCCGATGATTTATCTGCTCGGGTCCATCCATCCCATGCGAAGTTTATCGAACATATATTCCAGAATCGCTTCCGTTGTTAATATCGTCTTCGATCTCCGCACGTGCGCGTTTTGTTTGTTTGTTTGCGAAATGAAAGATACACGCACGAGTGCTTATGTTTTCATATAGTCTCGACGTTTAATGGGTACATGCGACATATACGATAGTTAAATACGATATACAAATGTTTAGGGGTTCGCGAGGCTTCTCGCGATTACGCGGTAGGAAGAGAAACGTAGTTCGTAAATAGCAAACCGTTCGTTTGTGGGGTACAAAAATACTAGGGGATACTGGGGATGTTCAATGGTTCCGTCTGTTTTGAGGCTTTTGGTACGGTCTTCGAGTGGGGCACGGGCCAGGGTTACTCACCCCTCTGCTCCGCTCCAGGTGGCTCAGGTAATCATTCATAAATTTCGGCGGCATCGGAATCCCTGACATCTCCATCGGAGGGTGATTTAGAGGTGCATTCTTCGAGTGCAGTGTTGGGTCGTTTTGAATCGCGTCGTTGTCACCTGTCGATTTAACCCTTAATTAGTTAGACGTCCGATAAAAAGACTAACGAATCGATTGCATCCTTTAGAAAATTATTTAGTTTTCTCAAGGGATAATGAAATACAATTTTTTTACCATTTAGAATAAGTATTATGATAATTTCGTGACTATGATCTTTTGCGTTTTTTTATGACGACTTAACGCAACCAAGAGTTGGATAAAAAACTGAATATAAATTCGAAAACAAAGGCACAGATTGGAGGATCGAGAACATACCCGAGTTCTGAGGGTAATTATTAGCCCCTCTAGGAGGTAAAAACGGGTAATCGTTAGGGGGCGAACTGGGCGGAGTGGGTTTCGCGCGAGCTTTTCGTCCTTTCAGTTCGGAAACCTTCGTTCTTTGATACTCGTCGAGGTACAACAGGAATTCCCGATAAGTCACGTAATTCTAAGGACAAAAATGATTCATTAACTCCACAGTATTCTCATGATAATTATTGTTAATCTGACTACCCTTGCTGCTTAACAACTTATACGAATCTACAACAGTTTGAGTACCTTATCCTCGCCAGCCCAATTTCGATTTGTAGGTTCGGTCAGTCCCAGCAAATCGATCCAGTGGTAGTAATCCTCCGTCTGACTGCCGTACCAATACTTGATAATAACGAAACTGAAAGAGATACGTGTTTGAATGAACTGGAACCGGACGTTGATGGTTCGATGCTTACGCTAAACCGTCGTCGACCATTTTCTGCACCTCCGGGTAGGACATCAGCTCCATGAACTCCGGGTTCTCCGGGTTTCTTTTCACGTCCACCAATTGCCACGGAGCGATCAACCCGAACCGAACGCATTTCATCACCTCCAGCATGTGCTTCTTTCTATTTTCCCAGTCGTGCATCAGCCATCGAACCGCGGACATCAAAACCTCCATTTCGCTGATGAAGAGCAGAGGGGATCAGCGGACGATGCGAGTGGATAGGCTGAAGAACGATACCTGTTCACGGATATGTAGTTCGACCTCAGCAACAGGCACAGCTCCTCGGCTGTCAGCTCGAGGAAGTCCTTGGTGCTGACGAGCATTAGGAAGAACTTCATGATTCTCGGCACCATCAGCTCCATCACAGCTATGTTCTTGCTCTTCCTCGCCTCCAAGTACAGCAGGAACGCCGTGTCCTCGGTGAATAACTCGTCGTTGTCTATGAAGGCCCAACATTGCTCCTCTAATTCTAAGGGACAAAGAGATTTACAACCCATCATAACATAGCAGGAAATGAAGAAGCAGGCAATGCTGCTATGGAAGCTACCCTACCGCTACCAAATAACGCGTTCAGCATATCAATAACAAAAAGACAAGGATTTTTTAAGCCCTCTTTTCATGATACAAAGTCAAAAAGGATATTTGTGTATGTAATAGGTAGACTGCGGATGTTTATACAATTTGCAATTCTTGTAGACGAATTTAAAGAAGGTGGAATAAAATAGAATTTGATTCCCGGTGGTAGTAACCTTCGCAGATCTCAAATAAATATAAATTGTACTAAATTCTGTGGATTTTGATACTGCAGTATTTTTTCAACATTTTTATAAACCATAAAAGCATAAAGACCCGCAGTCTAGTAATAAGTTGCACTCGGAGCCATTTGAATTCCCAACATCTCTTCCGACCGAGAATATTTCCATGATCTTTGTTTGCGCAGATGAAACTGATACAATTAATTCATACAGTATTCAAATCTTTAGTAATGTATTAAATACGAAAAAATTGTATAATGGGAAGAATGTTTTTAATAATGGTGTAGCATTGTTTAGTGGTGTTTCAGAGTCGCCATTCTAGTGGTAAGGGTTAAGAATACTTTCAGTAGCCGGGACAATGTTTCTTTCTGTCGAAACGGAAGTTAGATTCCATTCGCATCCCCATTTTTCGGAGAACAGTCGTTTATTACGCGGCTCGGACGGACGCGAGAGATATAAATTTCGCGAATATAGTATTGCACGGTCCCGGTGTACGGACGGATGCGATACATCCCTTATTTTCTTCGGGTCTCATATGGTTTATTGAAGTTTCGTGTTGGACAGTGACGTATTCAACGGAACTGAAGCGCGGCGCCATCGAGAGTTCCCCAGCGGAAGCTTATCGCGCCACGAAAAACTTTTCATTCTTTCCCCGAGTAAAACGCGGTCGAACTTCTTTAGTGTGCTGGGAAAGGCGTGCGCTATATATTATGCAAGACAGTGCCGTTTCAGAAGATGGATGGGAATGGGAAACGGCACTGGAGGCACAATGTAAACAGGATCATCGGGCGTAAATCCTTCACATAAATAAAGACAAAGGAGGAGCAAGCCTCGCAGGATGTCCGACATTCTTGTTCGCCATCAATTCTCTCATCATCTCCCGGAACACCGCACGTATATTCGTTTAATCATGTTCACACAATTCTATCAATTTTTACAAAATTTTAACCCTTATATTCCTCGCGCTCGCTTATTTCAACTTGCGATTTACTCGCGGTCTCATATTTTAATGAAACAACAAATTTTGCAGGATCTAAAACCATGAAATAGGTGAATTTTCATAAAGTAACGTGATAACTACACAGAGTATTCTTGCAAATATCTCGGAAACTAAATCCGAGCGACGGTTATATGTACAGGAGAAAAGTTGTTCAGAATGTTGAGCTTCACAACATATTTTAAGGGCAACGAGATCGGAGCTGTGTCCCCTTTTGTCAATATTTACAATTAAATTCGAAGGGGTGAAGAATTAAAACTATGCGGTTTATAAATTGTGAAAATGGTTACATACCTTTAATATCAAGATACTGAGCAGCAGTGAAGATCTCTAAGATGTTGTCCCTCTGTAGAAGGCGACAGCTCTCGTGTGGGGGGCTGATCATCCAATCGTAGATGATGGAGAACGCGTTCGAGGACACGCCGCTCTATTTCACATAGATTCGAGTTATCGGGAAAAGAAGTCACGAAATATTAGTTGGAAACGTCGGAGGGTGGCTCGTGACACGAAACAGTAGCCGTTGCTATTTTTAATTAGCCGTTTCCTTGACACGTGGCGAGCAAGAGGGCGTCAGTGAACAGGAGGAACGAGGGTGGACTGAGAAAATGGCCGGCGCTTTTCGCAGCGACTTTTAAAGGGTGCGGAGTGCGGCGCCGTCATTCGAGAGCCGTTATTCACCCTTAACTAAAAAGTGAGTCAAATATAGCCACTGGCAGGGAGGGTGGAAAGGAGTTCAAGGTCGCTTGGCTGCGAGCCCACCGAGCCACCGGTGGAGGACGAGGAACAGAGAGAACCGAAAGAACAGGATGCTGACACAAGACATTGGGGGATGCCTGCAATCCCCTAGCCGGTACCTCGCTGGTGACACTAAAGCTTCATCATTGCCGATATCGATTTCTGTTCCTTCTATGAATCAAAATGTGGTACACATTCACAATGACGTTCTTTTAGCTGATTAAAAATCACCTAGCATAATATATTCAAGAGGCTAGACCACCACTTTGACTATCGAAAAATCTGCTGTTTTTCGGTAATTTTTCTCGAGGGTAATTAACAAGTGAAAAATTCCGATTCTTTACAGCGATATTAACATATGTCACGTCCGATGGTCCAGTTATTGGTAATAATTAATAAAATCTGTAATATATTTTGTTTTTGGAATTTCATTTTTTTTTGTGTATTTTCTCCGATAGTGTTGCACGGAAAATAAATATCAAGTATAATTATTACAAGCAAATTGAGAGTACTCTCGGGAGCAATTATCGAGAGATATTCTCAGATGAAAACGTACCTTAACACGTGAAAGATTATTAGAATTTGGTTGGGAACTGATGTCACTTCTCATCAGATTACCATTTATTTCAAAGTTTACAAAACTCTTTGAACGATGAAACATTCGCTAATGACAATGACCTGAAAGATGGCAGAAGATCGTCGAACAAAATGGAAAATATTTCACTTCGTTATAGTTCACTGCTTGAATACAAACAATTCGGTTTTGTTTCACCTTAAAATAGTGAAATTACTTTGTTGCCAACCCGATAGAATGTCCCGACCAAACTCTCGAGTCGTTTTGTGTTCTCGAAGAATTCCACGGGGCACGAGTATCGCGGAATGTTACCGGGCCGCAGAGCCGCAAGGGTGACACAATGTTCGAGGAATTCCGTCGGAGATCAAACGCGGGTCTCGCAGAATCTGATCAGATCGCCGCCCACTCTATCAGACAAATGGCTGGTCGGGAGAGGTAAGAGGAATCGAGCGGAAGAACTGGTCGAATCTAAGGGGTTTGTCGGGGGATGAACGTTCGACGCTGGCTGATCGAACACGGACGCCGATGGATACACGGAACTGTGGAAGGAAAAGCGGCTAGAAAATCGGATCGCGCGAACAAAGGGACTTTATTCGGCGGACTGGAGGTTTCGCAGACCGATAACGCCGTAATAGATCTTGCGCACGAGTTGCTGGATCCACGGCGTCGCTCCTCTCCCGGGAAAAACCCGGGAGACACGAGCATCGTTTCCCACTTTTCCCTGGTATAATAAATCGTTCGATAGCAGTCCGCGGGAGCGACGCGATTAAACTTATCGGCGCGGCGGAAAGGAGAACCATGGTCACGACTCGTTTAACGGAGTTCGTTAAGGGATGAAGATCGATGGCGGACGAGTGCCGTTGAAGGGAAATCCGTTAATGCAACCCCGTTTGCTTTTCGAGTAAACGATACGTCCGAAGAAATATCACGAGATTTTCCGTCTATCGTCGTTGCGATCGTCTTTGTCGCCGTTCCAGGTCAGCCGGAACATGGAAATGGCAAATGATCGAAGTAATTACGCCATTTTTGTTAGCCTGATGGATGTTCTTCGACGCGGCCACGGGTAATCAAGGGAAAAGGGGTCGGTTTTGCAGCGACCTTCCGAAGATTAATTTCTTTCGAGCGCTTCTAAGCTTCCCCGAACGATCCCCTTTTTCCACGAGAATTAAAGTTTCACGTCGTCCCTTTCATGCTCGCCCGCGATTCTTTGGATAAATAATTAGAAGAGCGAGGAGAATGTGGTAAAAAATACGACAGGGTTCCTTAAAAAGATTCGCTTTTCATTCTTTCTCTCTTCGCTGGCTTTTAGGAGCTTCTATATGCGCCTCTGTCAAGATGGACAGATCAAGACGAAACAAACATGTATTAGGATTTCTACTTTTTTATGAACGGTCCATGTCACTGAGCCGCCATAGTTTTTCCGAGCTTTTCGAAGTGTTTTAGTCCACTTTTAAATACTCAACACGGTTAATTACTCAGTACTTGCAATCTTAAAACTTTCAATTTAGTATTTTAACCATAAACAAAAGTGCCGACTATACGACGATACTAGCGAATACCTATTTTGCATTGAAGCAGTTGTTTTATCGAGTCAAAATTCATTTATGTTGAAGTCATAGAAAGTTCCATGTAACCCAGCGGTTCCAACCTGGCAGGCACGGACTATTGCCCGGGGAAGCAGGAAAATTTTTTAATAAAAAATTAATTTGTAGTTCTCGCTTTTTCGTAATAAAGTTTTTATTATTTAAAACGTGATGAAAATTTTTTCGTGGAGGCGTAATAGCATATAAGTTGGAAGCCGCCGATGTAACTACACAGTTGCGTAGAAAATGGAGTGCGGGTAACTGAAGGTTAAAGTATTTTCGTGGACGAAGCAACCGCGTAAAAAATGGCCGTGCCAGTGGCTTTTTGACCCAGCAGATCTCGGACGTGCTAGTGCTCGCAGCGCAACGTTAACGGCCGATAACTCACCCCGGTCAAGTTGATCTCCTTGCAATTCTTCTCGTCGAAGAAGGCGCTGTAGCTCTGCAGCACGAGCAAGTGGCAATGGAACTCGTCCTGATCGATTCGCACAATACAATCGGCGTTCCTCGAAAGATCGATAGAGGAAATTTAGCCGGTGATCCTGTCTCCGGTGTCCCGTCCCGTCCCTTCCCCCCAAACCCCCGTAACATTGTTTCATCGAGCGGACACGACTATAAGCTTACTTGTAATTTGTGATACGCCTGGCCAACTCCTGATACAAGTCGGTCTTCTCCGGGAGAATTATGTTATCCCAATCGATTGGCTGCTCACCCGTAAATCCGAGTCTGCTCGAAATTACGCCGATCAAACGTTATTGGGGGAAACACCGGTGGAAATCGCTCCGGCGAGCTAGTCGCTTTTCCTTTTATCGGCGGAGCGAACGACCCGGGTCGATACAATTTCATGGAGATTCGCGGCAGTAAATGTTTCGCGCCTGCCTCTCTCTTTTTTCTTTCTTTTTCTTTCATTATTTTTTCTCTCTCCGCGTCGTTCACGAGCGAAACTGCATCGACCCGGTTTCTGGTGTTTTTACGGCGCCGATGGAGAACGATCGAGGGCGGAAAACTTACACGGACAGCGGCACCTCTTGCAATAATGGCTCCTCGTAAGACGTTGACGGGGCCGTTTGCTGTTTTTGCTCGACCTCCATCTGAGCCAGTTTCACTTTGAATTGATGCATCCTCTGTGTTTCCTCGTTCCCCGTCGGATTCTTCTGTCCCTGAAATTTCGCCGTTGTACAGGCTGTTTCAAAATTATATGTCGCGACCACGTGATTCTGTATCTTTAGAAAGATAAATGGATCGCAAGATTGAATTGAATCGCAAGGTGAAAATTACTATAAATACTACTCATCGCGACGAGACAAAAGTCTTAAAGGAACTATAGGACTCGATATAACCGTACTCTTAGAAAGGTGAAAAATGTCTTCGCGAGGGAATAAATTGTTGAGAGAACAAAAGCAACGAGGCTGGGGGAAGTCCGTTTCCCTCGGAAAGGAGGTGCTCCACGAGCCGGAGGAGTTGTTCGGTCTTCGATCAAAGGGTATGGCGGCTTTAAGGGGTCGGTCGATCAAGAGGTATTAGAAGACAGTACCGTTGACCAGGACGTACGAGTTACCTGCGATTGATTGATCATCGACGACGAGACACCGGTGGGAAGATCGACGAGCCTGTGCCGTGTCGAGGACTCGGATACGCGTCCGACAGCCTCGGTTCCGGTTCTATTCAGCTCGGCCTTGACGTTCACCTTGGTGTGCTGCGGATCAGCGACTAGCACGCTGACTTTCTTCGACTCGAATACCACCTAGAACGACTACGCGTCTGCCTCTTGAGGCCAACATTCCCGGGATTCGGTGATATCTGGTTCAGGGATCGGTCCAAACGTTTACCTGATTCGGGACGATCTTCAGGTTGCCGCTTGGCGTCGCCTGGAACGGGAATACTCGCTTAGAGTCGTCGTCCCCGTCGTTCACGCTGATGTATGCACGGTCGTCGCCTCGTTCGCAAGGACACGCGTGCATCTGGTGCATCAGGTAGGCCAAATTCGGGCACACTGTGTCGTTTCTACGCGGCTTGTCGTCACCCTTTCCTAAACTGCAAAGTTAACACGATTCGGGAACAGTTCTGTACAGGTGTTGCGGATCGCGCGAGCTACGCGCGCTACAGCACGCGAGTTAGTTCGTAGGACCGGGGAGAGAGAGGTGACGGGGTTGCCAAAACCATAATAACGACTTGCTATAGGAAAGGCACCTCTTCACCTCCCCCCCACCCCCCGGGCTGTCTCATAGCACACAGCTGATTGCCGAAGAGGCAGTTGCCCTCTGGACTTTATTGCACACACTCCCGCTTTACTTGAGCGGTTAAATAGGCCATTGCGCTTCTTTGGCCGTCTATCTTTTCGTTTCTGGATCTTTGCTAAAAGAGTTACTTAAAACGGGTCCCATGGAAATCACCGACACAGACTTCTCCGACACGGTTTTCGCCGACAATATTTCACCGACTCCAGATTTGATCGACAATAGCTTTGGCCGACAACGCCTTTAACCGACAACGATTTTGACCGACAACGATTTTGACCGACAACGAATTTGATCCACAACATCTTAAGACGACCACAGTATGTATTATCATACAGTATTATCATATGTATTATCATACAATATTATCATACTGTGTCTCAAGTCGTTATGGATAAAATTCGTTGTCGGTCAAAATCGTTGTCGATCAAATTCGTTGTCGGTTAAAAGCGTTGTCGGCCAAAGCTATTGTCGGTGAAACGTTGTCGGCGAAAACCGTGTGGGAGAAGTCTGTGTCGGTGATTTCCATGGGACCCCTTAAAACAGCAGCTTCGCTTGGGCTGTTAATAAGTTCTTGTCGATCTATAGCTTTGCTTGAGCTAAATCTCGCTTAAAAGGTCTCTGCGTTTCTCAGGCCTTCTAGTTTCCATCCTACACTGGATTCTAGCTTTTCTATTCATTTATATTATTTCTAAGTGACGGGTTCCTTCGATTTGGGTTATTTAATAAAGTGGACAAATGACTATTGCCGTTTGCAATTAAACTTGAAGTGCTCCTGCCGTTATTCTACCCCTCCTTCCACGAACCTACTATTTCTTTGACAACAGGGTTTGTCTCGTAACGTGACGATCTCAAATAACTCGTAAGTTGTACGGAGAAATGTTTCGAACAATCTGTTTTATTATCACTTCGATGTTTTATCGAGATACGAGGATCACCTTCAGTTTATTAAATGGAATGTATAATATTTTCTCTCAAATTCTTGATAAATTATGAAATTTTGCGTTCGAAAGTATTATACAAAGTGGGATTCAAAATGAGATCGTCACATTACGAAACTCGCCCTGTACTCCTGAAGAAAATGGTAGCAAGTGCGTGCAATCTTTAATTTGTCGAAGACCGCATAGAAGTTCTCAACGAAGTACACAGTAATGTTCATTTCCAACGAACAAGATCAAAATGTATTTGTCGAAGCTCGTTCTAATCTGAGAGGTATCGATGCAACGTTTAATTTGCTAGTGATTAATTATCTATTTAAATCTCTGTTTAGTGGAGCGATCGACATAAGATATAGCCGAACACCATCGAGCCGAATTTAGAGCTCGTTACACGCCCTAGGCAATAACTGATTAATGCCACTGCGCGGGAACTATCAAACGCGAGGGCTGATGACTATCATGCGCTATAATTAACAGCTATCAAGCTCTCTAATTAAGGGCACTTCAATTTTATGATAGGCCCTACGATTCGTCGGAAATGATTATTGTTTCAGTCACAGCGATGTTAATGTCATTGCGGATAAGCCCTATCGCTTGGGTTTTAATCAGAATTTTGAAATGTTCAATTGTTTTAATGTCACATAAAAGAAACTTATAGTTAATTTAAAAAATGCCAGATATGTTTAGAACGATAAAAAGCGAGACTGCAAAAACACTATATAGTGTACTTATTAGTCTTCTGTCAAGTTCCGCGGATAAAAATTGACTTGCCGGAATAGAAAACGTTCAAGTCAATAGAAACGTTTCCTTCGCGAACGACAAAGCGTGTAACGAAGCTAGCGACGTCTGTCTTCCTTTGAAAATAAAAATTCTCTTGTTAAAGTTCTCGGGCGGGTTACCTGAAGCGAGCCATTAGCTTCGAAACGGTATTATTCGAGGGACGACATCGTTCCCTGCGAGTTTTATCGATCAGTCGGTGCTTATCGGATCTTCCGGCCTGATCAGGATCATCCGAGTCGTCCTCCTGACAAGAAGTGGAGCCCTCACTCGACCTAATCAAATTTTTCGCAGACTTGGCCGAATATCTTGCCGGATCGGATCTCTGTTCCGCTGGCTGCGCCTCTTTCCTCGCGACACGACGATCCTTGGACAAGGAACCGACCTCCTTCGTCTTCTCCAGATAAATGTGTGCGAGTGCTCCTCGTCGCCTCGATAAACGTCCACGACGACGACGACGTCTCAAAGTAGCTTGGTCTCGGTCAATCGGATATACGGGGCCTCGGTCAATCGGATATATGAGCCCTTGGTCCGTTGGACTCGTCCTGCGAGAATACACATCGGTGCTCATTTCAATTTCCAAACTTCGGAATACGGATGTGAAATTCTTGCCTTACGGTGTAGCGTTTATACAGCGTGATTCTGGGAACTAGGACAAGTTACTGTTCTTCTCCAAGTGCAAATAAAAAAGAATGATAGAAGAAACAATCGTATGTCGTAATTAGACAACGGTTTTTATGCATTTATGACAAAAACGGGTAGGTGTAATGTAAAAGAGTCAAAACATTAGAAGAATTTAAGTATTAATTATTAATTGTGAAAGTTAGAACGTATTTTTTTCTCTATCATTTTTTCTATTTTTACTTAAAAAAGATCAGCAACTTGCCCCAGTTCCAAGTATCAGCCTGTATATTCAGTAATAGACTCAGCCCGAGCAACAAAGAAAATTTCAAATTCAGAAGTGTGTATTTTACCTTTTTAAATGTGAAATCAGTGCAGTGTTGAAACTCTTTCTGTTAAAATTAGTCCAAACACGGCGTAAATCTATTTCTATAGACCTCGTACGTAGGTTATACATATGTTCGTAGCTTATAATAATTAGGCTACTTAAATCAAATCTATAAAAATACTTCGATTTGCGTCGTGTTTGGACTCGTTTTAATCAAAAGAATCTCAACAATCCACGGGTACTACATTTGGAAAGGTACAACAAAAATTTCTAAATTTGAAATTGTTTTATTATATCACCTTTTACACTCGCGACATCACTTTGAAGTACGTCTGTCTCCTTTATTCTACTTAGTTCTATTCTTTCCCCTAATTAATTGGCATAAGGCTCCGCCGAGCTCGAGGTATTACGTGTTAGGGGAAGAGAAGGGATGGGTAATGTAAATTTAACCACGATTCTGTCTTTAACCGAGCTCTACTACTGTATTTTTGCCGCAACAACAAAACTTCCGTTCCGTCTCGATCGATAATAGCTCCGCGAGAATGCCTCGGTATGGCCGATTTAATTGGTTTTAGGAATATAGATTCCTCGGGGAGAGGGCACGAGCTGGAAACTCGGCAGCGTTCCACGTTTTCCGTCTACTGGACAGAAACTTCCGAGCCGGGAAATATTGATTTTACTCGAAGAAAAGTACGAACTCTCGGGAACTCGAGCTACCAATCACGGGAACGTCGAAATCTCTGGTCCCGATCCGAATAAAGAATACAGAATTCGTTTGGGTAATTAGTAGCTGTCTTGCCAATTGTAAGTTGCGTTCGACCGGTTAACTTGTTCTCATTCTATTAAGCTGTGTAGTATCGTTTCACGCTGTCTTGTAACTTGTTACCGGACTCGTTTACGAAACTTGGGAACAAATATTTTATGCATTAACTGTTGGTCCAGGTTCTAAATTGTGTGTGAAACTCGTTAAACTTTATGGGAGCTTTTGTCTTACCGACTTTAAGAGAATCTATTATTTCTAGATTGTATTAAGAAAATATTATTTTATCAGTACTTTTACTAAAATGATAGGTGTCAACTTAAAGAACGTCGCACGATGGGGTATTCGGCTAGATTAGCGCGCCAAAACTATTGCAACGTTATTAATAATATCATGGTCATAATGTACATTGTAGCTTAACAGTTTAACATCCAGCTACAACATTATCAAATCGAAAATACAATTTAAAGTTTAGAAAAACAGTTAAACGTTCGTTTGAAACATTTTTTCGTCAGATTAACGGAAATTACTATTATCAAATCAAAAATACAATTTAAAGTTTAGAAAAAAATTTTTTCGTCAGATCAACGGAAATTACTATTGTAAGGAAATTCTACGCGTAGCTGTGATAAAGTACCACTTTGTATAATACTTTTTTATGCAGAATTTCATAATTTGTCCGAACTCCACTGTCGATATGATGTAACTTTTCAGAAAAAGTTTTCCTAGTTTTGAACAAACTGAAAATTTCGACATTTGGCGCGCCACACTGGCCAAATACCTGACTGTGGCGATGAAAGCGGGATCAAGAGCCACTACTTCCAAAAATATGAAGATCGACAGAGAAATGGTAGTCAGTTCGTTGAAGAATGGTTCGGTTGTGATTAAAGACGTAGCCGAGGGTCGATCGCGATTCACCTATCCGGATTCTTGGCTTGGGCGTTATCAGTCAGCGATTGGCAGGCACCGTGAGAGAGGCTTCGTTCCGATTGACAGTCTCGAAGAGCAGGCTCCGGGGATGCTGGTTTCCCGTGATAGAGAACGACCACACTGCTTTTGCTGTTCCCGGGCCGTGGACGTTGCGGCGATTGCGATCGATCTTCAGGACCGACTACGAACGTCCTGGGATTAGATCGGCGCTCCTCGTGCTCGCGAGAATGATGTTCCTCGAGCAGCCCAGCCCGACCCGCCCCCGTTCGTGCGCGAGCTGTGATCCTCCTTGTGGAGGAACAGATAGGCCAAGAGGAACACCGCGAAGAGGAGCAAATACATGGAATCACAGGCCAAATTTCGGGGACCCCTGCCCTCGGGGACGACCGGAATCACGGGCTAGCTATAAACGGGTCCCATGAAAATTACCGACACAGGTTTCACCGACGATTTCAGCCAAGAACAGGAGTGGACGGAGCCAAAAAAGAAAACAGTCAGGAGAAATGATAAAAGCGGGGCCCTGACTGTTTTTAAGGGCATAGCAAGAGAGAAAAGGGCTCTCTCAGTCCTAGACGTGCGGTTTTTTTAGTGGGTATACCTTATACACCCTACCTTCCTTTCCGGGGATGTACGTAAAGGTATTTTCTCCGCACGTCTTTAAAGTACAAAAGAAAAAAAATGGTTTCACCGACAATGTTTCACTGACTCCAGATTTGACTGACAATAACTTTGACCGATAACGACAAAGATTTTAGTCGACGACAATATTACCCGATAGCAACACCGTTTGGAAAGATGGTGATGACATGTTTTTCTTCAACTATTCCGCACTGACATTTTCACTTCTGTATAAAAACATATTTATTACACTATAAGAAGTTAGATGCAGTTGGTTAACGTTGTTGTCAAATAAACTTATTTATATCGATCATAATAGTGTTAATAAAAAATCGTTGAATGCTATTGGCGCTACGGTTCGATCGTTAAATACACAAAAAATAATAAATTAACTAAGCAATTTTGCTAATTTTATATAATCGACGTTTCGGTCACAATTTGGACCATTTTCAAGATTAATAAATTGCTACGATCGAACCGTAGCGCCGATAGCATTCAACGATTTTTTGTTGTTGTCAAATGATGTTAATATCGAATAATACTATTTTTTTTTTTGCGACAGGAAAGATTTCCTTTCAGCTCGGATCACCGGAGAGGGCACGTTCTTAGATTCACTCTCCTGTGAATTAATCCGAGTATTGCCACTCATGTTCTTGGCTATTAATATCGAATAATACTGTCGTCGACAAAACCCGTGTCGGCGATTTTCATGGGGTGCTTATAAACAGAGATGGGCAACAATTTACAAAGAGGCTGCTTTTATCTTCGTTTGACGGGCAGATTGTTCGTTAGGACAAATCTACACTGGACTTTCTACTTTATTCATTGCGTCCGTTTGTTCTGCAGTTTGCCCATCTCTAGTTATGGAACGGCCTTTGAGAGCCGTGTGTTAATAAAAATGCAAAAACAAAAGGAAAATATGTTTCAGTTACAATCGGGCTCCCATAACCATTCGCTAGAGCCAGTAGAACCAGTTTGCGAAACACTGTGTCTGTAATTAACCCTTCGAGGACGACTTCGGACGACAGCGAGTTCCAACTTGTAATCTGTCTAATAGTTTGGCCGCGTGTAATCGAATTTGAAATATTCGCCGTAGTACGGTGTACCGATGTCGTCTCTGAAGGGTTGACTTGGCAAATGTTCGTCTAAAGATTTTGTGGTGGGACTTACTCTGCTTCTTGCTGTTTCGATGAATCGCGCGGACAATTCGGGGCGTGCTCTTCCTGTCGGCGCTGTCAAACAAGAACATTAACCGCCGTTAGAATGATGGCCTGATCGGGAAAGGGCACGTGACCTGATAAACTTCTTAGGTAATTACCAAAGTTTCGGGATGGCTTTGCTACCGGGATCACCGCTCGAGGAATTCTGCCCGGCGAAAGTTACTTGGGGCTGGAAAAAGAGAAAGGTGTGAAGATGTTGTTGGGCCGATACTCCCTCATCGATTCGCCATTGTCCCGCTTTTCTGTTCCTATTTCGCAAGCCCCGAGAAAATTGCTCGAAACCCGGCGTCGCACAATGGTTCGAAACCGTGAAAACACGAACTGCATTCGAATTTTCGCGTTGGAATTTTTTAAAATGTCAACTATAAATTCTTGCATGACTAAAGCAAGTTTTGACATGCACATGGGTGGCTCTAAGTCACTCAGAATATTTTTCCAGAGCGTCGAAAAGAGGGAGGAAAAAAGAAGGATTATATGTCCAACTGTAATTGACGTAGTTGGCTTCACTATATTCTGCGATTCATTGGAAATAGTTTGAATCTCCTCGTGTAGTGTGAAAAAGCAGTATTTTAGCTAGACGTTTGTAAAAGATGTAAGCAATAACAATAAGTTTGAACTTTTAAACAATATCCTTTCATGAAACACTGTGCGTCGTGGAAAAACGATGCTCCCCGATGTTAAAGAATTTCGATGGTTCGCCGTTGCCCGGCTGTTTCATTCCGGCCACTTTTCCTCGCAAAAATGTAACGTGTTACGCGGAATGACGTAAATAGAGGCCTGCGAGCACAGTCACGCTACTATTGCACGCTCCACGTTGCCAATTCACGATGACAGGCCGCCGTTATTTCCCCCAACAAAAGTCTCGCCGCTCGAGATCCTCGGGCTCTGACGCTTTGACGCACGCGAGACTCTCGTCAGAATTGTTTTGGAAAACTGGATCACCGAGCTTTTTCACTGATATCGATGTACCGATACATTGCCACCTCGCTTCGTCGAATACTCGATGAATTACCTCATAGTTTTTTCTGTTATCGCAGCGAGGAAAGTGTTGGAGACTCAGCGGACGCCGTTTCTCGGGCTCTTTGCCTGCTCCTTGTGACGCTGAAAATCGATTAATTCGAAAATCGAATTTGTAGGTGAGACAATTAACACATTACCGACCGGTGATTATTGCATATTTTTGAAAAATGTATGATACATGGCTAAATTTTTATTTAGCATTTAGTATGAATTAATTAAGTCACCCTCAATAACGTCGTCTAATAATTTCATTTAATATTGCAATGTCAAAGAAAATTTCTATGCTTTTTTTTGGTACAGCAGAATTATTGAAAATCCTATTAATAGGCTTCCGGTCGGTAAAGTGTTAAGTATTACTGCAACGTTTAGATTGAGTGGAATTGATGGACGTATTTGCTAAAAATGATCTATATATGTCTGGATACCGCTAACACTTACATCACTTACGTAATTTTGTTCCGACGTGATCGTAGCTCGCGAAACTGCCACGTCGATTAAACACCCTCTCAGACGTCTCGTGGAGATTCGTCAAATTACTTCCGGTGTACTTTACAGGAGGCTGTTGATACAATCTCGGATTTGTTTTCGCAGCTCTGACAACAGTAATAAACTCGTGTTTTATAAGTCTCGTATTTAATGAGATATACGGGAAAAGTGTAATGTCTGTTCTACTCTTCCGCAATAAGACAGTCGTATTGTACCTTGTCTTTAGTAAATCGAAGTCCGTGGAGACGCAAGATTCGTCGTCGGTAGTCGCAGGCGTTCGAAATCCTTTCTGGAAATGTCAAATTTAGGGGTCACAAGAAGATAGTAAAACTAACGATCTGAGAAACAGCAAAGACTAGAAGGTTTCCGTTAGGTCGCACAAATCAATTTTCCACGGTAAGAGTAACCAATAGAGATCGCCATTTTGAACGTGTACCAATATACGCGTCTTCTTTAAATCCAGCGATCTCTACGAACTGTTATCAGTACTGTCTCTCAACCTAATGCCAGTGTTAACTACAGGCCTTCTTACAAATTTTATATCAAATATATTATAACCAAGTGTAAACCATGTGGTCACTCGCTGTTAACGCGACCACGTTCAAATGAATTGCAAATAAATAAATAAATAAACTACACGTGCCATGTGAACCGTGTAGTAAGAAATTATCAGAATGATGATCTTGACTATATATCTAAAACTCATTGAAAGTATTCGGGCTAACATCAAACCGTACTCACGTCATAACGCGTAAAGCCTTTTCGCATGGTACGAGTCGCATCCGTTCACTAGAGATCCAGTTGGGGAATCGGCACCATAGCAGAACGTTACTGTTTCACTTCCGTCGCGTGGTCACGAGTAAAAAACCGGTAAAAATATAGGATGTCGAAACCGCTGGTTTGACGTTTAAAACGACCAGGGCATTTGCAATTACAAAAATAAGAGAAAGAAACAAATGAAAACAGAATGAGACAGTCGAGCGGCGGCTGTTTGACAGTATCAGGCGTCCATTTGTTTTCGTATCGTATCGCCGTCGTTGCGTGTCAATTGTGGACTCTACCTAAATTTATTCTACGAATTCAAACAAATCCCTTTACGCACACGTTCAACAACATCTGCGTTTAAAGAAAATGCAAACAGTTGATTTTTCGAGAGTTGTACCTCTTGAACACGGAGATCCGGGGTCGTCGATGCCCCGGGGAAACAGCTGATCAAAATCGACCCCCGTATGTGGAGCATCCACGTGTTGAACCTTGTCGAGTTTTAGCCCTGTGGGCCAGCTTTTTGTTAAATACGACGGGGCGTAAATAGAGGCGTAATGAGCCGCAGGATCGTGGACCGGTTGCGGGAATCGAAGATGTCGCTGGTACAGTCCTGGCGAAAATGATAGCACACGTGTATCGTCGTTGTTTCATTGAATAATTTTTGTGATTTTTCCATTTGACTTTATGCTGAGGTTCATGTTGACTCAAGCTAATCCAGTCTCAACCCTTAGCACTCGAGTGGTGACACAGAATCACCACTAAATTGTACCATTATTCAAAATATTGTTTATATTATTAAATATTATGTTTAAATTATTAAATATTTTAATTCTAAACAATTACTAAAAATTTCAGTATTGCACGACGTATTATATCAATTTTATAAGGATGAAATGAACAAAATAATATAGATTGGAATTACTCTAGGTCAGAAGAAACGTTTGTTTTTCGAGTTACAATATCCAACTTGAATCTTTCAGCTGTGGAAATTTCGAAGTTCAAAGCTCCGACACTTCATTTCTTTTCTGATCTCTTCGATCTTGATTTGGAGGAAAGTAACAGCTGCGGTATTAAGTTCCTGCACGAGGGTGCTGACATTTTGCCTTCGAGATCACTATTTCTGCTTAGTCAGGTGAATTTTCTCTAACAATGACGATATTCATTCAGTAATTGTATCCAGTGTTTGAGAAATTAATGATGTGGTACGCGCGCGTGATCATTTTGTCCGGGAGTGTATTTGGGTTTCACGGAGGAGAAGGTCGCGGAAGATGGGTCGCCGGCGGGTGAGCACAGAGGGTTGAAGCTGGTGGTGGCTGGCGGGCTGAATCGATCGCTTCGGCGTCCTGGTGACCTCGACCTAATGCCACCCTCTTCTGCTCTTGAGCGGAACCCGCCTCTCCCAATCCCGCCGCGCACCCTGAAAGCCACGGGGTCAGTTAGCACCCCCGTCAAAACACACAAAGCCCCGGGAACCAAGGAGGGTGGTTGAGCGCCAGCGAAGGGATTCGAACACGAGCACACCCCGTTCGACTACGAAACTGTCGCCTGAGCTTTTGATACATTGAATTAAACCGGTCGTTTGTTCCGGTCAATGGTCTCTTCTCTCTTCCTCTTCCTCCATCGCCATCTCTGTCTCTGCAAATCGAGTTCCGCCGTAATCCAACGCCCGGGCTCTCTGCTTTTGTTAGACAATGGTCCCTGAACTGATACCAAACGGAATCTATCTGTTCCTCTTTGCCCTATTAGAACCGCTTTCCATCTACGCCACCCCTTTACCATGATTCAATTCCAACTCTTTTCTCCGTGGGTCAGCGAAATATTAGGTTAGTCCCAAAAGATCCTTTCGTTCTCAATTAATGCACACAATTCAGAGTAATCTTTTTAGAAAGTCAACGACTGCTTAGTGGACTGCGGATCTTTGTGCAAAATAAAAATGGTCTGTATAGATAGTAAGAAGTGGAAACTAAATTCAATGTTATTTCTTCCCTTAACGATTTTAATAGAGGAGAAATCATACATTGACATCATGAATTTTTCATATTTTTCAAGAATTTTGCGTTTCATCTACTCGATTTTCCTATGGATGCATAAAGAACCGCAGTTTACTAATGAGATAGCGAACCCGAACCAAATGTACCTTTGCGAAGCAGCGTTAACGAGCTAAAATTGATCGTTCCGGCCGCTAGGAGAAATATTGATGCGCTCATTGACGCAATTCGTATTTTCGCCAGGTGCTACAATTTTCCGCGGCTGCGGGTTAAAGAGGGGTTGGTGGGGGGTGCGAGGACACGGGGGGGGTGGAGTCGGAATATCGATAGCCACTAATTTTTCCGATCGAGTTTCATTGGACGGTAACGACTCCCCGTTGCTCGTCGGCGGTTCCCGTTCGTTACCGCGGGTTCGAGTATCGACCAGGCGCGATTGTTCGCGGGTACGAATTCCTGGTCAGTGCTGGTCCGAGAGCTGGTGGCAGACAAATATCTCTGCGGAGGAATGGCCGCCCGCGGCATGCAAGCGATTCCCGTCGTGTCAGCGAAACGGGAATTACCGCGGAAACGAAACACGAGAAACGAGCCCAATATTGCGAGGGGCCCTCGGCTTACCAGCCCGACGAGATATTAAGTGCCGCGCAAACCGCCAGGAGGCCTGGAGCCCGGTGCAATAAGCCCGCGAAACTGACGACATTATTGCGGCCCGGGCTCATTTGCCCTCAGTCATCTTGTAGGCTGTATCAGGAATCTTTATGCAGATGAGTCGCCTGAAGGACGCCGCAAACCTCCCACGCGACTCCGACACACTTCCAAACCCTTCTCTCTGATTAATCGCCGACGTTCGCTCTGTGTACTATATGTGTACAATTACTAGACTGCGGATCTTCATGCGAAAGAAAAATTGTCTGCATCGATTTCAAGAAATAGAAACAAAATTCAATGTTATTTCTTCCCTTGTTACGTTACATGGCGAGCAGATGAGACCATCTCTGGTAGATACCGTTGTAGATACACAATGATTACATTCTCTATTTTTAACGATCGTAAATTTTGTATATGCTCTATATGATATCGGCGCTACAGGTTCGATCACAAATACAAAAATTAGCAATTTTGCAGAATTCTAATTTCGACGTTTCGGTTCCGTTTTGAACCATTTTCAAGAAAAGTCCGTGTCTAAGAAAATCAAAGAAATAAAATATATTATTCATTAAACTGACTATTTAATAGTTATGAAAATTAGATGTTTATACATACATGCTAATTGTAAAGAAACAAATTGAAATCAAATTCAATGGAATGTTGCTAGTCACTAAGCCGGTTGGAACTGTACTAAACTGTTACTGTTGTGGCAAAGTCAACACGAAAAACAAAAGAATATCGAAAATATATCTAGCCAATCGTATGTCAAGGATCAAGAACCCAAGAATCCATATTTGGCGCGGATCCTTGACATACGATTGGCTAGATATATTTTCGATATTCTTTTGTTTTTCGTGTTGACTTTGCCACAACAGTAACAGTTTAGTACAGTTCTAACCGGCTTAGTGACTAGCAACATTCCTCTGAATTTGATTTCAATTTGTTTTTCTTTTACAATTAGCATGTATGTATAAACATCTAATTTTCATAACTATTAAATAGTCAGTTTAATGAATAACAAATTTGATTACTTTAATTGTTCACAGACGCGGACTTTCCTTGAAAATGGTTCAAAACGGAACCAAAACGTCGAAATTATAATTCTGCAAAATTGCTAATTTTTGTATTTATGATCGAACCTGCAGCGCCGATATCATATAGAGCATACACAATGATTACATTAAAAATGGAAACATAAACACGACCAACTGGAAGATGATAAAACACGAATGTGAACCAGGGCCGACCAGGGGTACTGACAAGTACCACCCGTTCACTGCAGGGGTATATAAACCCTTGCCTTTTACCTCTCTTTGGTTAGTGCTTGTGCAGTCATGAGTAGAGTCACATTCGGTTCTTGAAACAGTTATGAAGCCGACCGATACTCTAAATATCTATTATGAAGAACCGAAATTTTGGTTAACATCGGTTTCGATTGAGGTTCTTCGCATATCGGATATCGTTTCTATATCGGTCTTCGTATCGGTTCTAAGTTCTAAGTGTCAAGTTGTAGCAATCAGGGCTTGAAACGGATCCGAAAATAATATAATATATAAATATTTCAGTCATAATTGAAAATTGTTTTATAATAACAATAATAAACAGTCGAGAAAGCGGATTGCTCACCACTGATTTAGATTTAGTGATTTAGAGTATCGACCCTTCACAACTGTTTCAATCAAGCCGGAAGCGTAACAGTTTCGAACGGTTATTTTCGGGCCAGTTTCAAGCCTTGCCAGCAACGTAGCAAATACAAGCGTAGAGTGCATTCACGATCGTAGATATGGTTCGAAATGGTGTAGACGACATTGTTTTCCGAAAGAGACCCAGAGGAAGCCTCCAAGGAAATTCGGTAACTATGTCTACCGGGCCTAATGAACCTGTAAACTGTCCCCGGCGAGAGTAACTCGCACTCTCCATTAAATAGTCAACAATTCCACGATTAAGCAGGTCATCGATGCCTGCCGCCAGCATGCGAGAGCGTCATCAGCGGGGAATCGATATCTGTACAGGAATTATTGCGGTGGAAGACGACACCTTCCATATTCTGGTAGCGTTCCGGTGACGTGGGTCTCGTTCAACCCGGTCGCCGTTGACCATGCGAAATGATGGTACTCCATTGTTCATAGATACCATTATTACCATTACACGGTATCATTATTGACAGACAGATCGGTCCCGCATTCATATTCATGCCGATCCAATAACGGTCGCCCCGGCAACAGAGCTCTCCTCTTCTCTCTTTCTCGTCCCGGTGAGAAAGAGAGGATTTCTCTCCCGCGTGATCAATCCCGTTCAATCGCTCGCACAATGAAAATCGTGCCTTTTATCCGCGCGAGCTCTAGCTACGTTAACGGCATCAATCGCGTCGCCCGGTCGCTGATTAAGGACGCGGTTACATATTTACCGTCGCGCGCATATTCATGAGGACGGGAACCCGACACGTCCTCTTTGCGCTCGGACAAAAAAAAAAGAGTAAACGTTGCTCAGTGCTGTTCTACAATGTTTACGAACAGACTCGCCGCATTACGAAATAAACGTTCAATCTTCCGTACAAGAGCGACACCGTGTCCGAGAATTCACTAGGAAACCCGACATCGTCGATCGTCGACGAGGAAGTGGGTCAACGGTCTTACAAACTTTCTTGGTTCGAACGTAAGTTCGTAGCGTTTTTCAATTAGAATTCAAAGATAAAATTAAGATATTCATGGATTTACTTCGTAACGACTTTTTAAGTAATTTCTAGTGTTACTGAATAGATATCTCAATTTAATCGTTGAATTTGTATTTGAAAACATCACGAACTTTCTCGTTACGAACCGGTCTTAAACATTTTTGCATTGAGGATCATCCATTCTTATTGGACAGGAACTTGTTGTTCTACTGTCACAGAAAGAGTGTAAGGAAAAGACTATAAATAATATATAATATACAGAGTGGTCCACCTAAACCTTCGACAAATTTAACAGATTCAATCTGACATATTCGCAGGTTCTCAATTGTCGCTGCTAATGTCGGTGATATCGATGGAAATCAATATCATATCTAATTTCTAAATGCGTTTTAACGTCAACTAAAATATGCAAGGAGAAAATACATTTACAAAAAAAGAAAGTATCCATGACCCTGAAATATACCATTGTAATATCCTGAATAATACGATTGCATTGAAAACATTTGTTACGTTGTCATCGAAAATAAAAAAGATATTTAGATGGACCACCCTGTATATTTATGTATCAAGTTCGGATGTGAAAGAGAGGCAACAGACGGATAAAAGATGTACACAAAACGTCACTGGTAATAGGGGTGGAATCAATGAACAGATACAACCGGTCAAAGCGTCGCGAACGGAACAATGTCCTCCGAGAGCCTTTATCTCGGTCACAGCCGCGAGAGAGATAGAGAAACCGGGTACGAAATGAATTTCACCGGATGGAGATTCCGCGGCGTATAAAAAGACGGTTGGAAAGGAGCAGAGGTGGTAGGCTGCGAAGGGGAAAGACAAATGAGCTATGGAAAGACAGCGAGATAGTGGAATTGTTGAGCAGGAGAGCTGTCGATGCGATAGACGTCAGGCAGAGAGGAGAGGAGACCGCTGGTGGAGCAGAGTAGCGCGAAACGAACGTGCATTCGAACAGGAACACGCTCCACTTTTGCTCCATTTTTAGGCGTGGGTGGAGTTGTGCGTAGAGGAGAAGGACAGAGAGATGGTGCAGCTTTCCTCGTCAATGTGCTCGCCCCAGAGAAAGAGCGAGCAGAAATTTGCAGCCGAGTAGGCGAATCGGGGAAACTGAATGAGAAGGAGACGGGAAACTGGAGTGAAGCTATTAAAGGGGCGAGAAAAGGGTGGAAGACGACGCGAGAGGGATGAAGACGCTCGTTCGAGAACACACAGCGAGAGAGAGAGAGAGAGAGAGAGAGAGAGAGAGAGAGAGAGAGAGAGAGAGAGAGAGAGATCGTGAGGAAGTAACAGGAGGATGGAAAGGGAGAGGGAGATGTACCAAGAGAAAGAGAGGGAAAGGGCGGGAGAGGACGGTGTCGGCCACGAGAAAGGGGGATGCATAGTTGCCAAGGTTACACCCGCGTCATAACCACCCTACAACCCCTCCTGTAACCATCCTTCCCCCTGGACCATTTTCCGTCTCTGTCACCTGAATCCCCACTAACGTAGCTGCGATTCCCACCACATCGTATCGCCGGATCACTGTTGGCGCACCCTTATCCACGCGTGCCCGCTAAGCTTTCTTTAAAAGTTTCACGATAAATCCCTTCTACCGATCATCATTCTGATTTATGGGGGGCCAACCTCGTTAAAAAATGATGGGCCTCTCGATATCGTCAATCCGAGCCTCGCCACGGCTCCGTTTTAATTCCCCTGGCGAGTGTATCGTTAAACAGTTAGGAAATGGTGGATCCCCCAAGTTCGCCGCAGATGGCACACTTTGTAAATTCGATTCTCGCGACACCAAAACTTTTGCCGACTCTTTGTCGACGTACAGTGACTCCCATTAAAATGACGATAACTTTTTTAATATCGAACTATACGATTTTAACTTTTTTGAGAAGTTAGAGCAATTAGATTGCTGCATGTTGTGAAAAGAAATTTTATAAAAAATTCTATAGAAAATATTAAAAGTTCCATTTTACAACTTTTTTATGTGGACCTATGATAAAAATTTTAAAAATCCGTTTTGTAGATCTGTTTCTAACATTGAAAGATGTAAGAATTCTTAAATTGACTGCAGTTAAAGGCCTGAGAAATGAAAGTTACTCAGAAACGCGAAGTATCAAGTGGGAAGTTTCCTACGTACATTTTCCGAAATTGTTGGTGGATTGACTAAAAGTGTAATTTTACAAGGTTTCGTACTACATAAATGAACCGTTAGTTCAAGGATGCTAGCCCCACAATTAGATGCGATAACGACGTGAACAAACTCGAGCTCCGTCAGTATTTGACTACTGCAGAAACTTTGCCTACCTCTCCAACAACGTGAACATTGTTTAACTTTATATGGGGCACTTGTGTTTCCGCAGTAGCCTCTATTTAATTAATCAGGGTCTTATCGGAGATAATGCTTTGAGGAAGCGAAGGGCTTTTTTGAAGAAGAACGAAGATGAATGTGTTTAATTACCAAGAGATTTCTCGGAACAGCGGGTGGAACTTATCGTCGGCCTTGCGACAATATTAATCGTCTCGAAATTGCACACTATCGACGTTCTTCGGTATCAGCGACGATTATGATGATAAAGACACCGTCCAATATCTTCCAGCTTTATAACTTGTCTTTCAAATAGTTGGGAAATTTTTAAAGTCGTTTTTTGTTTGCCACGATAAGTACTATAGAACATAGGATGCAATTAAAAATAATTTAGACCTTGAGACTCAATGTTAAGGTAAATTATGCGGTACATTTTTCTAATCTTCACCAATCTAGAGGTATAGAATCACAGGATATAATGCTCACGATATATCGTTTTGAAACACCCTGTACTATGATAGGCTGCTCCATACAGAAGACTATTGGTTTCCGACTGCATTCCGCTTCTGAACTTCGATAATGAAAATCGAAGTTTCCATTATAGTCCCCAGGCAAGAAGATCCATCTTTCGTCGTGGTCCTCTCCCCTTGGATATCCTTGCGCGATTACGACTTTAATTGCAGGCAGGATGCGTCGGCAAGCCTGAATCGGCAATTAATTAAGCGGCTCTCGAGCGGACGAAGGGGGAAAGGCTGGCTTAATTAATTGATAATCGGAAGAGATCGGTCTACTCGGGATAGGGTAATCCCGGATTATCCGTCCGTCGCGTTTCAATGGATCTTTCCGACCGGTGGCCGATGGCGTTCTCCTTGCAAGAAGGCTCAAGCGCAAATATTTGGTTTAATTGGCGGGATTGCGCCCGTTCTCGATACGAATCGCATTAAACGGGTAGACTTGTTTCTAGGTTTTGCAAGGGTGCGGGATGGGCCTTTTCATTTCTCGATAATGCAAAGATGGGGTTTGTCAGTAGTCAAAAGCGATCTCCCTCAAAAGTGCTATGGTTATGGTTACGAGGCATAGTTTGCATTATTCGGGAGCATGTAACTGTCGCACCTTTATGAAAATGGCTACATACGCTGCGTTACACATTACCGACCGGTGATTATTGCATATTTTTGAAAAATGCATGGTACATGGCTAAATTTTCATTTAGCATTTAGTATGAACTAAGTCACCCTCAATAACGTCGTCTAATAGTTTCAGTTAAGATTGCAATGTCAATAAAAATTTCTATGCTCTTTTTTGGTGCAGTAGAATTATTGAAAATCCTATTAATAGACTTCCGGTCGGTAAAGTGTTAAGCTTCTAAATAATGAAAATTACGCTTCGTAAACGTAAAAATAGGACGTTTGACGGCAATTGCGACAATTGAAAATGTTTGTCGTTTCCAAGCGCTCAAGGGGGTAGACTCTTGTTTCCAGAATTGCAAGAGTGCGGGATGCGCCTTCTCATTTCTCGATAATGCAATGGACACTGTGTCTTGGTTTCCCCTCGGCCGAATGCCGGAATTCGACCGCATGAATTTCCGCGCGCGGGCGAATCACGGAACTGTCCAACTCGCGGAAAAGTTCGGAACTTGCCGCCCCAACGAAATTTAAATTATGCGCCATTTCACGCCTGCCGGGCTCAAAGAACTTCCCGACGCGGTCCGGTTAAGCGATGCGTCGCGTCGCGCGTCAATGACACTCGTTCGGCGCGAATAAAAGTAACGTTTGTCAGTTCGTCGCTGTAGGGCCATTGAAATCGTTTTTTTTTCTCTTTTTTTTTTATTCGAGGAAAAATGTCGACCAAAGTGCGGCCACACTTTGTCCTCGTCGTTTTCGATTTTCTTTTTCCACGATTGATGGAAACGCACCGCTGTAACACTTCGAACATGTCGAAATGCAGTGGCTCTTATTAACCCTCCATAGTCACGCTAGAGCATTTCACTTTCGAACCCTTTCAAAGGGACAGGAAGGACTCTCATTTTTCCGAATTTAACCATTTGCACTCGTAGCTATTTTAATTTATAAATTAAACATTTCTTCCGACCTGGAGAATAATTACATTCCATATTAATTGGTTTCTTTGTATGAATGTAAAATTGATATAATATCTCATACAATACTTAAATGTTTAGGAATTGATTAGATACCAGTATATTTTAATGTAAAAACAATATTTTAGATATTGGTACAGCAATTTTTAGTGACGACTCTCAGTCACCTCTCGATAACTAAGGGTTAATCAATCACTCTTATTTTTTATTAACAGTATTAAAGTAGAGACTTGAATACGTATCTCGGGGGGTCTGTAGGGGTTTCAATGTTTATTATTTCAGGATGTGAGAAATTTAAAAAATTCTGAAATACTCATCGAAGTCTGAAATCAATTGTCACAAGAAAAATAGAAATGTAGAAGAAGAAATTAAACAAATTTTCCGTCCGATCCTAAAGAATAATGTCGGTAGAGGATTAGATAACGGTCGACTGTTTGAAAATGAAGAACCAGGATCTTAACGGACAGTGTACGTACAGAGGATTGTGTTTGCTAGCCCCAATTGACCATGCGGTCTCACCAATTTTGCCGCACGCCGCAGCCGCTAATGAAAACAAACGACAATTGGGAAACTCGACGCGGATTCCTCTATAAATAAGATCTAACGAGGCCGGGGATAGAGATAAATGAATGAAGATGAATTTGATCAGTGTATCGACTCGCGGCGATTTTTCTCGGGTTCGAGAAACCGGTAATGCGATTTTCATGCGTGACACGGGTCGGTGACGCGTCGCTTGGGGAAACGTCCGCGTTTTCTGCTGGAAAACAGGATGTTTTTCATCGGGTTTGACGGACGAGTAGCGGAATGCGAAGCATTTATCACGCGCCCGTACTCCGCCCTTACCGGAAACTTGAGGTAAACATTTATCGTTTCGCAACTCTCTCAGTGAGAGAGGGAAGAGAGTGAGAGAAAGACATACGCCGTTGCAGTTTCCTTTAAAAGAGGTGAAACGTGGAAAAGGGGCGGTATCGTGAGTGTCGTAGGGGTTTGCCGGGAGGGCGGAAGGGTACGAGGAGGGTGCAACCGAGCGAAAGACTAAGAGGATGGCATCCATATTTTCCCCCAAAGCAAACAACCGTTCTCATTCTCTTTCGGCCTGCCGGTATTGTTCCCCATTGTGGCTCGTTACAAAAGGTAAGGATGCAAAAAGAGAGATGGGGACGAGGTGAGTGAAGAAGGGTGTCGCGAGCTGGCGAATTTCGTGCTTCTCACTTTCGAGAATCGGAGCTCGAAGGGAAGGTCCTGACCTACTTTCCCCGGCGCTGACGGATTCGAGTCCTCGGCAAAAGAGGGGATGAAACCACCCCCGTTCCTGCTCGCTCGGAAAATTGCAGTGATAAATTGCTACCGTCGATCGTTCCCAAGCAAAAACCGTACGAATATCGCGGACTCTGAATCTGTACAGACGTTGGATCTTATGGGAGTTTTTGCCTACACCCTGGACAGATCACCCATACCATTTTGCGAGGGTTAGTCAAATGTGCTCATAATTATGAAAGTGGCCTACGTGAAAATTGAAAAAATATGATTTCAATTATATTTATCAATTCTTTTACATTACATTGTTCTTGGATTATCTTAAAACAATATAACCTAATCCACTTTCATAATTTTGGGCACGTATATCTTTTAGTATACCCTCGATGAACAAACAATTAAAAACACACCTGCGTAAAAAAATACAACGCGTAAAACAACCACTTTCTAGTTTCTAATGTTGTAGTTCAAGACGCAAGTATCTTACACAAATTGTATGCAATACAATTATAAGTGTTTATAGATATTTAAATTAGAGAAAATGTGATAGGAGCATACAAATGTTGTAGAAAATACCATTCTTATCAGAAATGGAGTGTCTCTAAATATTGAAATTGCAGAAAATCACAAGATTGTAAAAATCGGAAAAAATCACAGGACTGTAAAAATTGCAGAAACATTTCGACGCTTTTACGCGCGACCACCCGCACAGACTTCAAAAGCCGTCGAGTTATATTCCGCAGCTCGCATCCGGCGTAACCATCTTCCGCCGATATTTCTCGGGGGTTGAACGTATTCGAAGACACTCGAGATTTTCCTCCCAATTACTCCGCAGCTTTTATTTTCCTGTCGTTCAGGCTCGAGTGGAGCACTTGGAACTCTTTCCTCGAGAGTTTGTATCATATTACAGCCGGCTCTGAGAGCGTTCCAAGAGAGAACCGATATCGGAGGGGTGGAAAGTGTATCTCGCGCTCGAATTTACGAAAGAAAGGGAGAGTTGGGAGTCGATCTTCGTTTCTATCTTTATAGAGAGTTGGGTGGCCGGTTGACGACAATGGTCGGGGGGGCATTCCGTTGACGAATTATGTACGGGCACGAGGAAAGAGCAACGTCCCCTAAAGTAGTCGAAGAACGTCCCTCGAATGGCGTGTTTCGGGCAGCTCGTGTTTCCACGGGTTAGTTTTGTGGTTGGTCAATAACACATGGTTATATTTAATAAAATATATGCATTGAATAATGGAATTGATCTTAACAAACTATTGTACATATACAGGGTGAGTCACCAAACGTTAGCACCTCAAATATCTTTGTTGTTTCTAAAGATACGTAAAATATGGTAAGGACAAAGTTGAATGTTGAATTTTAAATAGCTCAAAAATACCATTGCAATCGTACTAAGAGGTTACACTAGTAAGTAAACGCTGACGTCTTAGTACGATTGCAATGGTATTTTTGAGTTATTTAAATTGAAATATCTCCTGAACTACTAACTTTTCGACATACATAGGTTAGTACTTTTTTATAACGAATGTCCAGCTGCATCGATTGATATATTAAAAAATACCTCATTCCATTAAAAAAAATGAAGGTGACCTTGATATCTCCAAAAAAATGACATAGAAACAAAATTTTTTATTTGCATCGTGTCAGCCCCATTGTACCATTCAACTTTGTCCTTACCATATTTTACGTATCTTTAGAAACAACAAAGATATTGACTAACTAACGAAATAACGTTTGGTGACACCCTGTATAATCTCTATATTCTCCACAACGGAATATCTCGCTAACTTTCGCACGCGTTCATGAATCTCTCATGCTCTATAACGCAATTGTCGTTTTTCCCACTCTCGCGTCCACCTCAATTAGCTACAGAACATTCTGACTCCAAGAATGTCTTCTTATATTCAAAACAAATATGTATACCGACGTTGACGCCATTGTCCACACCATAATATGTTCGTAAAACCAAGTCCACAAGTTTCCCTCGTTTTCTCGTCGCGAGCTCGTATCGTGTAGAACTTATTCCCGGCTCGAGCAAATACACTCTCGAATCAATGCGCGATATTGTCTTAAAAACTTCGCGGAGCGGGACGTGTCTTTTCCAGCAACTATCTCCCCGCAGCGCCGTAAAAATTCCGAGGTAAGGAGCAGCCCTCGAACAAAATTTTCTTCGCGAGAGGTGCGGCGCGAGACTCACGGGGAAATTTAGGCGAGCCGGCTCGACCCACATACGACGAGCGTGAAAACCTCGTCGCCGTTGAAGTTGCCGAGTAAATTTCATTTTTCTGATCCCGATGAAACACGTCGCGTTGCGCAGCGCCGAACCGGGAGAAGTTACGAAGATGGATTACTGTCGGAGATAACGGAGTTTACTTTAACCGTGGAAAAACGCTGTCGCAGGCGTTACAGAAATTGAATAGAAACAGCAACGTGATAGCGTGTAATCCGCCGTTTCCATGGAAATCCTCTTAAAGGTGTCGCGTGATACCTGCTGGAAAGGGAATCGGCTGAATAAAAGACAACGACGACGTGTTCACCGAATGTCGTTACACCTCGACGTCAGAAAAATTAACACGTCTTAGAAACGATACAATCCACTTCTTTCGAACCGAATGTTCTAATTGTTCATAAATGGATTTTGCGATTATAATGCGCTGTCACCGCCTTCGAACTTGTTCTTCGCTTTGCACATTCCGATTAGACCGCCGCGTGCTCGAAAATTTGTTGGAATCTTACGTGAAACATATCACAGATAGTATTTCTAGAAATCCTTTGGAAATTATGCATTCGTTAATTTTTTATTTTCGTTTTTATCAGCCTGGGGTGCGTTTACACCCCCCACACAGAGTGGAGGTTAAGTATTAAAGTGAATACAGGAATATAATAATTACTACATTTGAGACACCTGCCGCAATGTTACGTCTTCAAGGTAGACGGACTTCATCCCCTATCAGCGAAGGGGTGGCTCTCTTTAATCCGAGAGGCGAAAAAAAAAAGGAAAGAAAAATTAATCGCCATAGCAGGTCGTAAAAGGGTGATTCCCGGAGATTGGTCTGCTCAGTGGGTAGAGCCCGAGGCCGTTTCTAGTCCCGATTATTTTCATTCGGGCGAGTACTATGCGGCTTTACGAGGCCGCGCGGCTCCGAAGTCTCGCCGCGAGATTCGTTGATGCGAGATCGTAGTTTCGTTGTGTCGGGGGTGGATCGAATAATCCTGAAATTTGTGGCGCGATGACTCCACGCAATCCCGATATGAGGGCTCGCCCGTAAAACGAGATGAGGAGAACAAAGCGGGGTTGGTGTCCTCCGACTTGTCGTTGACGGTCATGCAATATTCGAAGAACGCAGCCTTCAAAAGAGGGCCGGTCGACGGAACGACGAACACGCCGGTGGCCAGGAAATTGCATATTCCGTCTGATGCAACACCCACGTACAACGCCTCCGTTTTGTCGTTTCTCATCCCCTAATCTCCGCGGATTTCATCAACCATCCCCGGGGGATTCTGCTCGTCGTCCGCTAAACGGCGAACCTGAGCGACGAATACTGCGCCGTTTGCTTATTACGTGGATCAAGCTGCGAGTTGGTTTTAAAAGAAAAATGTTTTCGGCTCGTCGCTCCTCTGCTTGATACGTTTCAACGCGTAAAAATAAAGAGATGGTGGTTCTCCATCAATTTGGTAAAAAGGAGTTCCACCCTTGTGTCAAGAACTGCGTCTCCGGGTATCTATTTTCAATCCGTCCTAAAAATTTTATGCACCTTTTCATGTATTTCGTGTATTAGGACAATTCTTTGTTAGCGCAGAACACGTTTTCTATTTTTTTTTTAGAATGTGTAGTTTGACTTGTCCCTGATAATGGTCTGGTCTCAAGTTCAATCAAATCTGTCTTTAATGTAATTAGTTTTTTCATTGTTCTATAACGGAGCAGTGCGCACATAGTTCTCTACGAAGAACATTTGTGTTTTATCACGTTTTTTTTTTTTAAGTGAATTGATTTTCGAACAGCGTGCACGTTCTGTCAACCACGCTCCCTGTGAAACAGCAACACTCGCAATACAGGGCCGACCGAGTATGGAAAATACCAGTGACAGGAAATCAAACTGATTTCGCATGCGCGAAAATGTTTGTCCCCGTTCTACCGGTGAGCGGTTCGCCTCCGTGGATAATATTTGCAAGTACAACAAGAACGAGGTTGCCGTTATTAATCAAACAATCGCGCGGATGAAGGATCGCGTAGAATATCTGTGGTAAGAGCCACGTGAAACACGTACCACACGGTTTTTCGCTGGCACGGGTAAATATTTAATTACATCCACTTGTTACCGTAACGCCTATTCAATTTTCCGAACGACGTGCTTGTAAAATCGTCACGTGGACCTTGTTGCTTTCACCTAATTGAAAATGGTTCAGCTTTTTATTTACTCGTGCAACACGCCTTTAGTATTTTGTGGCCCGTTCAATTAATTAAATTAGAAGGTATTTTGCGGATGTATTAAAAGCGATTCCCTTTTTTCAGTACATAGAAAAATTTCAGAAATACTTCCATATTCAACAATGAACCTACAACATATATCTCTGTAATTTAGTAATCAAAATCTTCTTACATTTTCCTCTGACGAACCTATTTTTAAAAAATGAAAGTGTAGATAGATAAAATAAATATTAGGAAATAGTGAAAATATGATCGAATGAGAAGGCGTCGGACCAATTCACTTGCAGCGGTAGTCGTCACCGTTAATTTCACGAATATTTGCGTATTTAAGATCAACGCAGCGACCATTTTACGTGAAAGGACTCGGAAGCATAATGGCGGCAGAACGTCGCGATGCTTTCAGATACAATGAAATCCGCGGCGGCAGAGTTGGAGTCCGGGGTTGGAGAGATCGAGACAAAGGAACGTGTGCCGGCCGAAGCGAGGGTGGCGTTTTACGCGACGTAATAAATTAAAAAGAATGTAAAACAGACCCGCGGGATTATTATTCCCCGCCGCGTCCAAGATTTATACGATATTCCGTTTTTCATTTCCAGCTTCTTGCCGGGCGCGCGACCACCGGCGTAATTGCTGGCCCCGCGAACAATTTTTATCATGATCGCGAAAATCATGAATAAAAACGTCTACCCGACCGCGCAAATATTCGTCGGGATCCACCGATGAATTTGCCCGGGTTCTGAGGGATGTTCGCACCACCACCATCAACTACCACTGCCCCGTTCGTTGATGGCAATTTACGGGAAACGTATTTCTACGTTCACGTTGCTGTCCTTCACCGTGGAACTTGCGACGCAATCGGCGATGCAGCATTCGGCCCCAAAAGCAATTTCCACAGCACTGTTAACGTTTTAGCGGTGAAAAGCGCGACGATTAAACTTTAAATTACTTTTCCGTCATATTTTCAAAAGCAATGAGCAGTTGAAACATCACAAACCGCTGGGAAACAGCAATTCGACCGCGCTACGTTCGAGACGTCTTTTTGCACATTCTTTTTCTCGTTTAGCTCGTTCCTCTAATCGTACAAGGTTACTGGTAGGGTAAATGTATCTACTACTGCGGTTTTATTATTTTATTGCCAAATTCATTCTAAACGCAATTACTTTTTAAATACATATTGCACAAATGCATTTTTATCCGGTACAAAAAGAATTTCTCTATAAAAGATGCATTAAACGGAAGTTATTCGACGAATCTATTTCTTCGAATATACAGGATGATCGATAACCGGTGGTACAATCGATAATTGATTGATTTCACATTAGAAGAAAATAAATCGAGATAGGTGTGAATTATAACGTGTTAAGGGTAACAGAAAATGTATTAACTTGCTGGTTTGATGGTCAAGGGTCGCCATTTCGCGTTCTCTGATTTTTCTCGAACTTCCGACATTTCGCCAGGAACGGGAACGGGCGACACAAAGCGTACACCACACGTTCCGCCCTTTGTGCTCGGCGAAATAAAAATTTTTCCGGGTGTCCGCACGAGATTCCCTCTGCCCGGGATTTTCGCAGGTGCAAAGCTGACCTTTCGCTTTTGACATTCGACCGCGAAATATTGCGCGACCTTTTCACCGATGGAAATTAACGTTGGTGGAAAGGTTTTCACGTCGCGAGCACCGCCTCGAGTTCTCCATTTCAGCCGTCCGCTTTCGAAAACCCACGGAAACAGAGAGCATCGGGATCTGGAATTATTTTCGAAGTGTGCGGTGATTTGTAACGAGTAATTAATTTAATTCTCCACTCCGTACATCACATGTATTCTTCATTCGAAGACAAACCGATATTTCTGCGTACATAATTTAACGAAGAGGTTCTGCAGTGATTCTGTGGGTTTCCAAAACATTTCGTTTTGTTTCACTTCGAATAAGTTTTATTGAAAAGGGAATTAAAAGTACACAGTAGGGTGGTTCTTATTATTAATTTTGGAGTTTTTTTTACGGCATCCTCCAGGGTTATTCCAAATAATTAAAAATAAAACGTGCCTCAAAACAATTAAACATTAAAATAAAAGAAAGTAAAAGGAATTTTGACAACAATTATTGACAAGAGTAAATAAGAGCTGCCCTAGTACATAGAGTTACTGAAGAGGTGGACGAGGATTGCAAGGTTTTGTGTGGTTCAACTATTTCGTAGTATCAAACGGAGAGAGTGTCGGTGGTGAAGATCGACGACTCTGATTAATAGTTTTTGTTTGTAAGATAGACACGAAGTAGCTCGTGGAATTGCACGTTTAACCTGGTCGTAATTGCCGACGAAATTGCGAACACGGACTTTTCGTAGATTTATCGACTCGAGTTAAGCGAGTAATAGGGCGATGTCGTGTACCTTTATGGAAATTCGTTACATCGATTATAGCCGGATGGTTTAGGCCCCTGTCGCGACCTGGCATTTCATGCAGCATCGGGATCGATGATGTTTCTAGAGCATCGAACTCTCATCATTGTCGTTGTTCGTTAAATCAACGCGATTACACCTAGAAATTTACCGTCGAGAGAAAGAAATGCTCTGATATATGTACATAGAATAATTTCACCGAATCCACTTTGCGGACACTTAAAACCAACGAAATGAAATACAACGCGGCCGTCCGCCATGTTGGTTAGCAGTAATCAAGACTAAGCTCTTCATTTACATCATAATTGGAATACTCGTACCGCTGAGCCATATCCATTTTATACTATTACATTACAACGCCAGGGGTTAATCAAACTCCCATCTTCCGCTAGTCCACGAAAGTTGAAATTGAATTGGCTATTTTTTAGGAGATATTAACACTAATATTTTTACTTTACGATCAACGACATTTTTACAATCTATTTTTACGATCTTTACGATCACACGAACACAGCGTACTAAAAGAGAAACGATCACCAAAGCCATTAAACTTTATGTAATATATAGACTGCGAATTTGACGCATTTATGATACCAATGATTAAATCGAACACAAAATATTAAATTATGTTTGATATTTTAAACTGATTAAAAAAAATATATTTTCATTTAACTTTAGCTTTTACGATTGATTTGGACTATTTTTACTTTGCATATCCGCGGTCTACCTCTTTCTATTTCTTATTTAACAGTGAGGTCATTAGCGACCACGTGGTTTACACTTATAATTAGATAGCGGATCTTTATGAAAATAAACATTTTCTATCTGAGCTGCAGCAAACTCGAGTGAAATAGAAATTACTTTTTTTCTTAACATGATTCATTGCTGTGGAAATAATATAATAGTTAATTTACGCTAATGTGTTTACTGTAATTTAATTCAACAAGAGGCCAAAATTACAAATTACATTGTAATTTAATTGAATGAAACGACTGAATTTGGAATTACAAAATAATCGAATACAATGTAATCGAATTACTTTGTAATTGTAATTTGTGAAGTAATTCAATTGCAATTCAACACAGCTTTGCTTGCAATCATCGTGTACGTACATACGTGGATCTAGCGGTGTGTGAGTGTGAAACATTGGTTTCAATACACGCGCGAGCGGTGTGCACTCCTTTCGAACATTAGGTAACACAGGTTCCATTTTGCTCCTCGTTGAGAACACTTACCCTTGATCAGAATGAAATAAACTTAATTTCTCTTTAATATATTTAATTCTGTTTTGAATTTCTGTTATCATTGTTCCGATACATTGAATAGTAGTGTGCTGTGTCGGTTTACCAATGGCGTCAAGAGCAGATTCCGATTCAGTAAAGATGAAAAATCTGTTTTCGTTCGCCTGAAATTGATCCGACAGACACGAATAAAATGTACGCGTTTCTGGTGCATACTAATTTTTCACGGGCAAACGTGAACGGGAAAGGCTCGCGTAAGAAGCCCGACGGGTCTCTAACCGTTCCGGGACAGCTTTAATTCCGGCGGCTAGTTTGCAAACTCGTCGAATAGGTTTAAAGGCTAGTTGGAGTCGCGGGGTGGTCGATCGTGCATCCCATTTGCGATCGGGGCCGAGGTATGGGTGTTCGAAATAGAAGATCGCAGCGTTCCGGCGTAACTGGATCACCGCGTACCCCATTTTCGTCGAGCTGCGCCCTAACCGCGGCTTAACCCGATTTATGCGCCGCAGCTTCCGCGTTCGTGCGCTATTAGCATAGAGCTACGGCCGGGAATACGTAAAGTCCCCGACGCAGAAGTCGATGAATTTAGGTATGAAATTGCATTTTAAACCGCCCCCGACGCGAATGTCCCCGATTCTATTATCATCGATTCCAGGAGGGGTCGGGGACGCGCGCGGGCTGATCGCCGCCGAGCCGAGCCGACCGGAAACTACCGGTGACGCTCGCGGCACGCTGTGTCATTTTCCGTTTCGCGTGCGGCAAATTGCCGGGAACAACGATCGCGAACGATTTTCTCCTAGCTGCTTCTTCCTGCATCCTTCTCCCTTTTTCTTTCTCCATCGGAAGAAGAAGAAACCGCGATCCCCGAGGATTTTTTATCTCACCCCTACTTACAGTCCTCGGATTCAGCTCATCAATCGTTTTCTGTAGTTTGTTATATGCAACTCCGACATTTAACCCTTTGCACTCGGAGCTATTTTAACTGGAAAATTAAACATTTCTTCCGATCTAGAATATTTCCATACCTTATGATTTTCGCAATTTTATGGATATGGAATTGGTACATTACCTTATACAGTACCTAAATGTTTAGTAATTGATTAGATACCGATATATTTAGTAATGTAAACAATATTTTGAAGAATGGTACAGCAATTTTTAGTGGTGCCTCAGAGGGGACAGCGGAGTGCAAAGGGTTAATAATGGTTTTAAGTAATGTCTCGATATATGCAAACACTTCCGGACTGAAACGTTACTCAGATCGTGTACAAGTCTTAACACGATTAATGTCTAAATGCGCTTTAATGTCAACTAGAATATGCAAGGAAAAAAAATATCGATAACCTTGACAACTCCGGGGAAAAGAGACCTTGTCATTAAGAATAAAGGAGATATTTGGGTGGCTACGTTTAGATAGACCATCCTGTGTGATACAGACAGAAACGGGGTGGTCTAATGGGATAGGGACGTTTAATTTCTTAAGTACATAAGTCGTTAAATTGCCCGTCCTATGTTACATTTAACAGGTCCACCGTTCCGTATATGGGTCATCACGAAGTTAAGTGACAACTTGGTCACGACACAGGTAGTTGAGAATAACAGATGCCGCTTGTATTATTGGCGCGGAAGCCATTTTGTAACCGGCGGAATGGCATTATGGAGTCTTTAAGCGGTCAATGGATTTTACTTCACACAAAAAGCCCATCGTTCCCCTGTAAGCTTATGCGTTAAAATTACCTTACGCATCATTCATGAACCGTTTTCGTCTGTAAAATATGCACGCGCTTGCACAAGTTTTCGTTGCTCGTACACTTCGCTTTTACACAACGAATGTGGAATCTTAATCGGGGTTGATCAATTTTTATAGTCTTGCTCGAGGTATACTTCGCACCATTGTACATCATGCTTTTATAGAGGAATTTTCATCAGGATTAATACATTTTTTGTCTTCTATTGAGCTCAATGCTCTTTTGTGAGTGCTACATGGAAGAGAAAAAGGAGAAGTAATAATGAGATGCAAAGGCAGGCTGACATAGTGGGGGTAGTTCTTCAAGTGCTCTTGAACCGCCGAGTACTTTTATTCTATACACTCTATTCAGTATTTTATTCCGTG
Organism: Lasioglossum morio; assembly: GCA_916610235.2. Taxonomy (NCBI): domain Eukaryota; kingdom Metazoa; phylum Arthropoda; class Insecta; order Hymenoptera; family Halictidae; genus Lasioglossum; species Lasioglossum morio. The sequence continues at coordinate 6,416,073 of OU744323.1, forward strand.
CGTTCGCTCGCGATTCAATGTTCTTTATCCTTGAACTTCCTCGTTATATTTGACGCAAAGGAACCATGGGGATGACCGTGTAATGACGCAAACACCATCCAACACGGGAGTCAACAACGAGGAGAGACGTCGGATGTTCGATATCAGCGAGATCGTTCGAAAAGTCTTTCCCGGGCTGGTATAGAACAATTTCTCATTAAAAGTTTGCACGGCAGGCCAGGACAGCGGCCATTGTCACCTTCTCGCAGTCTGCTTTTCAAAAAATAATAGACGACGATGCTTTCGCGGCACGACGAGCCCTAACGAGTTCTTAATTTCAGATTCCTTTTACGTCCAGCCTGGCGGACAATAAGCCGCCTCAATTATCGTAATTAAAATATTCATTACGGGATTTCTCGTTGATCAGATTTCCTCGAGAAATTGCCCTTCCGACGGGCGGGATTTAAAAATTATTGCGCGCTAATGAATCTAAAGGAATACCACTGAATCTCCTTGAATACCATTCGAACGCAACGATCGATGCTTTACGATTGTAAAAATGCTTCCTAAATGTATACAAATTCAAACACGTGTTTCATAACATTTCCTCGTCATTTTTCCATGAGCAGGATTAGCACTGAAAAGTGCGCTCAATATCTTTAAAAGCTTTACCCTTTGTACCATCCACGCAATTTTTGCCAAAAAGGCTATGGGATCATTGACAAAGAGTATCCCTCGAGGGCAAACATTTTTTTGCGCATACAAACACTGCGTACTGCGGCAAAAACATTTTTCCTAGTGCAATGTCCATTTCTTTGTTCGACTACTAGATCGACTGAGAAGAATTTATTAATACGTCTTCCGGAAATAACCGTAAGACTATCCAGAGTTTCATTTGTTCATTATTAAATACATTTCGAAAATATTTCCACCAGAGTTATTATCGAATTGGCCTTCATTTATGATTGTTAAAAATCATTGTGAAAGAAAGAATGATATCATTCTTCCATAAAGTGCTTACACATATAATTACATCATAATAAATTAGCAATAATATAAAGTACGATCGAAGCATGATACCTCACTAATCGATGCAGTTACACTTACTCGAAACGGAAATAAATTTTTACGTACAGGTTACGTATCAGCGTTAAAAGGGTGACGGAATAAAAGTATCCGATTTGCTACATAAAATCGTGGCTGGAAACGGGCAACAATCCATCACATTTCCTGTTGGAAACGATCTAGGTTCCCGCTAAAAGAACAACGCTCGTCCACGGAATGGCGCGGGTCGCAGCAAACCTGCGGGCAATTCGACGAGATACAAATAAAATACAGATTAAATCCAATTTGCGATCCCTTGACCGCCGGAGGTCGCCAATTTACCCTGAATAATCGAACGGCCGTCGTTCCTCCCAGGCAATTCGTAAAATCATCCGACGGCGGCAAAAAAAAAAGCACGGAAAGAACGCGAACGTGCGCGCGCACTCGTATTTGCGTGAGAGTGGGAGAGAGGAAGGGGTTGAGCGTACGGAACAAGCCAAACGACGAAGCTGAAAATTTAATTATCCAATTCGGCTGCAATCCGTGGCTGCAATAATTTTCTATCCGCTCCCGGCTTGTCCACCTCCACCCTTCGATCCCGCTTTTCTCTCACCCCTTTCGCAGGGCCAGGTTCCTTTTCCATCCCTCACCTGTCCACCACCTCCCCTCCCCTTTTCCTGGCCAGGCCGCTCGCAAATTGGATTGGACGAGGACGCATTTCACTTCTGGACCGATTCGTTCCTCTCTCCCCTGTCGCCCATCTTTCCCCCTCAACCATCGCCGAAGGGGCGATTTGTCCCGGGAACCCTCCTTTCGCCGCTACCCCGTACCCGCTATCCAACGATCTAGGCAGTTAGCTATGCTAATGGTAATTATCTTCGTTAGTGTCCTGTTAATTAACCGCCGCAAAACCTCGATCACTCGCCGGGCCTATCGTTGTTGCGGGATCGACGCCGATGCACTGCCCGTGGTGGCCAATCGGCCGCCCTCTGGGGTAGCTAAGCACTGATCGGCGCTGAAACATCTATCGTAGGGATATACAAGGTCGGCTCAATCTCCGATTGGTCCCAAATGTACCTATAATGATGAAAATCTAACGGAAAAATATTTAAAGAACAGTTTATCAGTTATTATTGTAGGATTTATGGGACTTCCCTAATATCTTCACCAAACATTCTGGAAAATTTGTTTTATCAGAAATCTCAATTTTTCATAGCTTTATTTGCTCTAATCCCTCTGTCTTTGCTTAAACAAATCATTTTTTTTTATTGCACACTCTTTTCATATTTTCACCTTCTTGTATCTCTCGCGTTGACGTACACGAGTTCATTGCGGGTGGCTAACAACATCAATTTTCAAGCAGGGCTTATTTTCGTTGGCGTGAACATGCGGGGAATGCAAGAAAAGACTTGCGTCCAACAAATTCACGTCTGAATATCTTTTTGTGTCCATCGTGTGAGAAACGTCCTCTTTTCGGGGCTATGCCAGCTGGATCGAAACACTATTGGCTATATCGACGAAACTCTCGAAGAACGTTACGCGCAACGAGCTCCCTACGATTTTGATGAAACCTTGCAGGTTTGTGGAACAGCCAAAAATAGAGGATAAGCACCTACTTTGTTTTTATCGGCAGAGAGACTCAAGTTTAAACCACCCACCGAGAATTGGCAACCCCGAAGCTATTAGGGATGAAAATATGGTATGGGTGCCAAAATTGTTTGGTTCCTTCTGTGTGTAGCGGCAAAGATGATTTTCAGAATATGGAAGAAAATAGAAAACAAATAGTTCGCTCTTAACGCCAATTTCCAATCGAATTAACTACTTCGCAACTCTGGGTGCAGAGTATCGGTGTAGCCAGTGATCGAAGGAAACGATGATCGAGACGGAGCGATCCGGTGGACGACGACGACGGTGGCGTGTCTCGATAGAAAGCTCGTCTGGAAGCTCCGGTTCGTCCAAGCGGAAATACGAGCGGAATGGATGTGGCGTAATAACGGCGCTAGCTGCACCGTTCATCTTCCGCGTTGACTAGGCGGCGCGTTGCAACGCCGGCGAATGTGCAACTGCGATAATGGCCGGCACTAAATTAATCGGCGTGTGTGCACGCTCGGTGCGTGAACGCGGACGGATCGGCGACGTCGCTCCCGTGGTTGCGTCCCCGTTGTCGTTGGCTGTTGTCACGGCGCCGCGGCGCAGCGACTAATTAGCTCGCAGCTGAATTAACGATTAGCTCCCGCGCCGTGGAATTCCATGCTCGCCGTCGAGGGAAGTTTCGGAGCGACGACGCGCGGCGACGCGACGTTCCGCGCGGCCAACAGCTTGACGATTTCACTCTCCGTTGGGCCGCGTTGCGTCCCGTTCCCGTGATAACGGTGTCTTTCGTGATACGACCTCCTGACGAACAAGAATCGTTCACGCGCCTCGATTCGCCTGGCAACTTGCCGCTGATCACTAATAGTCCAGGATCCACCGAGCATTTTTACAAGTTATTACTATCAAACTAATATTCCGTGAGTAGCTTCATTTCGATGAGATGCCCAACTTTTTCTCTTGAGGTACCTCGATTGTGGTAGCTAACAGTGGTAGCAGGAATAAAATACGTCGATTTGACGATTCTCCAATATTTATTACTAACTGGGTTTCATTTGTTAAATCTCAAGATAATTATCTAAATTATTCGAAAAAATATTTGTCCTACAAAATGTATGGTTTGATCAACGAGTCCCCTCCTTCCAACATGTATCGATAACGAGGTCATCAAAAATGATTACTAACCAGCTAATTTTTTTACTGTTGCTTAGTTAATATTTATATAATTTAACAGCCACACTGTCCTACAAATTGCTTGGTACGTTATCCCGGTCCTACGCTCAAAAGTTGTAGTACAGATCCCTGATGTAAAAATAATTACTACCAAGCTGAATCTTTGTGAATAGCTTCGTTTCGATGAGACGCCCAACAATCTCCTATACGAAAATTCTCGATTGTGGTAGCTAACAGGGATAGCAAGGATAAAATATGTCGATTTGACGATTCTCCAAAATTTATTACTAACTGGGTTTCTTTTGTTAAATCTCAAAATGGTCGGTGGATCCTGGACTATAAGTCCAGTCTCTTTTTTATTCTCGACACTCGACAACCACGAAAATCTCTTGTACACGAAGTACAGTATTGTCTCTGTGGATATGGTTTTAGGAAATAAATGTAGTGAGAATACGGTATAAGTACAAATATGAAAGACAAATTATGTTATGTTATTGTCATAGACTAAACGTGAGGAGAGAGAGTGATGAGCGTATGGAAAGAGAGTCTGTTGTCAACCGCCGAAGAGTGTTGTTGAAAAATGCGAGACTAGAGATACGAGAGAGAGAGAGAGAGAAGTGGGATTCGCCTTCTCCTTTTTCGATAATGCAAAGATGGGGGTTTTCAGTAGTCAAAAGCGTTAGATAAAGGTCGGGTCTCCTTTGCGCGTCTGGACGCAGCGTTTTGCGATCCATACTCCATTCGTCGTAGCTCGTTTCTGTGCCTGTGGACGCACAAGTTTGCGTTACTATGATGCGATTCGGTATGTCTTTCCTTGTTTTTCACTTTCGAAGAAAAGAAGAGATGCAGTTCTGATGTGAAGTGTGACGAATATAGTATAAAAGGCGCTGGAAAAGCAAAACGCTGCGTCGAGAAAAAAAAAATAATATAATAAAATAATATTCTAGACCGCAGTCCTATTTTTACGTTGACGAGGCGTAATTTTGCATTATTTGGCAGCATGTAGTTATCGCAGCTTTATGAAAGTAGCTACATGTGCAGCTTTATGCTTGCGAATAATGCGAATTACGCTGACGATTTGGTTGCTGAGGGCGCGGTTAGACCGAATTCGATTTTCGATGATCGCACGCGACGCGTATTATATAATTTATAATTAGACTGCGGATCTTTATGCAAGATAAAAATGCTTTGCATTGATTTTAGGAAACAGGAGTAACATAAAATTTGATTTTATCCCGTAATGACTTCAATGCAATTAAGCCGGTTAATCGCGATCCTACTGTAATCAGAATAATCGCGATCAAACCGGTGACTTCGACGACTAGGCCCGCAGACGGGTCCTCGGCGTTGATGACAGAATTGTCGTAGTAAATCCCGGAGAACAGTTATTGCGTATCACGGGACGTAGCGATAGCCTGGGAAGAATAGGGACGGACAACTTTATGGCAATTTAATGCGGCCGCGGGGCCAGTTGGAACGTTTAAATCGTGTCGCCGGCCCGGGCCGAAAGTAAATTACGGTAAACGCCAGTAAATTCAATGCGCTCAATTGTGCTGGCCGTGGCCACCGCGGTCACTTACATTTGCATATGAAAGCGACGGGATCCGCCGATGATATCCGCGCCCGTAGAAACATCGTGCACTATATCGCCGATCCACGGTTTTATATTTCACTCGGCCGAAACGAAACCGCTCGCATCACATCTTGCCCATTCGACAAAAGTCGGACAGTGTCACTGGACGTGATAGGATTTCCAATTATTTCACAAGGGTGTATCTGGTAACTGGGTCGAATTATAACGCGGTAGTTGTTCAAGATAGAGAAGAAAATGGTGCAAATCGAAACAGTCGATCATCGAGCAGTCGACTGCGGATTTCACGCATTTATGAGATAAATGAGTAGATTATAACTAGACTGCGGATCTTTGTGAAATATAAAACAAATGTAATGTTTTTTTTTAACGTAACAAAGTCGTTAAGGGATGAAATCAATTTATTTTTAGTTCGCATAGAGATCCGCAGTCTAATTATAACATATTTTTATTCAGTTCCAGTATCTTGTAACTGATGCAGAAAAATTCAATTTTTATCGAACCGTTATAGTTGTCTTATGCAAGCCACGATAATATCAAATTACAATTGTTTCATTCAATCATTAAATGATTAAACGCTCGACACGTTTTGTTAAACCACACAAATATTGACTAACACCAGGTTTGCATTAAACGGCTAAATCAATGTCGAAAATGTTCATTTCAGTAGGAACTACTTATGTCGACTACTCGATAGGATCGCTGTACCCGAAACCACGCGCCGCTATCGAGGGAGGGCCGTCCGTACATCGAGCAGAATATTCTCCGGAGGCATTCAAGCCGAATAATCACAACGAAAACGTTGGCCAACGAAAACGTTGTCGAACGAAACGAGCGTTTGAAGTGTATGTAAACAGCGAGAGAAGTATAGTGAAACTGGCATCCGATTAAACGGCCTCGGCAAACCGTAATCGTCAAAATCTGGTTCATCTGCGACCTGAAACGGTCCTCGGAACTTTGGTCGGCGTGTGTTCCGCACATAGAGCGCGCCGAGTATACGCGTTAGATAAAACTGTGGGGATTTAGGGCAGAGGGAAACAAAATTAAATAGAAGGCGGCAGAGTGGGGACCCGGTAAAGTAATCTCGCACGGCACGAAATAAATCTGGCGAGCAAACGATGTCACCCGATAACCCGAATCGGCCGACACCGGTGGCTGCGCTTCTGCGACGCGAGATAAGCCGCGCAAATTGCGAAACCCTGGCTCTGACACTTTTTAATTCCTCTTTTATTTTTTCCGCTCCTCCTCCTTTGCCTGTTTTCCTCTACACGTGTCCCCTAAACTTTTCCTTTTTCCCACCCTCTCGGTGTCCGCCTTCCAGTTCTTTTTCTCCCTCTCTCCCTTTCTCCCGAACTCACTTTCGGAAAAAAGGCGCTCCGGGATAATCAAGATGACCGTGTCTCGCACAAAAGGGCGCCGCCTAGAACACGTAGGGCGAATTAGTCCGGGGTTAATTGGGTTAGCTGATGCTACCGCCGGTTTTCAACCCCTCCACGCACCAAACCGCCCCTGAAAACCCCACCACCGGCCGAATGGGATACCCGCATTAATTTCTTTGTTAGTCGTTTAGCCCCGGGTTAATTTCCCTTCAAAACGCGTCTCCACCGGACACGCTGACTTTGTCGGACGCGGCTGCTTCTGATAGCGACGCGATTATACCTTCCGGAGATAATAACGTAAGCGACGGCGATAAATGGTTTGTTGTATTTCCGCGAGCGAACGGGTTGAAATCCATACAACCCTGGAATTTAAAGCTGCTATCCGTCGACTATCAAGACACGAGGAGACAAGACATGTGACAATCAATTTTTATTCACGTGAATTATTTATATGCCGGGTGATTCACGGAAAAAACAGACCAGACAAATAGTTCCGATAGACTTGAAGATGCTCATTTATTAACCGACCGTTTATTATACAGGGTGTCCCAAAACTACCCTAGAAGCCGAAAATGGGAGGTTCCTTGGGTCATTTGAAGCGACATTTTCCTTTACAAAAATTGCGTCCGCGGCTTTGTTTAGGAATTATTCACGAAAAACACGGACCAATCAGAGGGCGACCTAGACACGAGTTGGCAAAATCGGCTCGGCGCGCCAACTGTCCATTGGCCGACTGTGCCAACTCGCGTTTAGGTCGCGCTCTGATTGGTCTGTGTTTTTCGTTAATAACTCCTAAACAAAGTCGCGGATAACATTTTTGTAAAGGAAAATGTCGCTTCAAATGACCCAAGGAACCTCCCATTTTCGGCTCCTAGGGTAGTTTCGGGACACCCTGTAGATTAGATTCGATTGTAGATATAGACGCAGAAGATCACTATGGAGATACAAAACATTTTGTTTCTATCACTATATTTGCCTCCTTTAAAAGTACTCTGTCTAACATTTTCTTCCATCTTCAAGCCTAACGGAGCTATTTTGGTGGCCTGTTTCTCGAGAATCATCCGGTATATTGTTCTTTCAAATTTTCAATTTTTACAAACATATTGTGTTCGAAAGCCTACTGTCGATATTTCCAGTATCAAGTTCACGGCGTTTATTTAAAATTCGTGTACTCGAAACAATACAGGGGAAGGATAGGAACGCAGTGCACAAAAATGCGATTTTTCGCTGCGGCAAATTATCGGAAATCTATAATGAACGGTCGGTTGATAAATGAGCATCGTCAACGAAATCCGATTCCAGTAATTGAAATTTCAATTTGTGATTCCCTATTGGCCGCGTTATCCGCGAGGTGAAAATATTTTATTGTCCGCCCCGTTCCAATTTGCAGGCTTTCCGCGGGCAAAATAAACTCCGGCGAAAATAAAATCCGTGGCACCGTTCACTCGCGTGCTTAGACCGAACGAAACGTGGCGTGTGTTCATAGTGGATGACATTTTGGAAAACTGAATAGCATCTATGCAAAAGTTGAACTTGATTATTCCGTTGCAAAACGTTCATTGACATATTTGTAAGATTCTTTCTATTAAAATCAGTTCACACATGGCATAAGTCGGAGCTTATTTGCTCTGTTCAATCGACGATCAAGTAAAACCTCGATTATCCGAACGGTATCCGAATGTTCCACAGGTAAATAGTTTGATCTAAACTGACCAAAACACAACAGGATTCATCGTACAGCCACAGTCGAAGTTTTTTCGTTACATTTTGCGTTTTTTTTATTGTCTAGATCTAAGAAAAGCCCTGGGTGCCCGTGCTGTTTCTTAGATCGTGTTGTTCTACTATTTTTTTTATACAATAAATTTTGTATAGAAATTGCAATTTCGGCGCACAGGTTAGGTTCGATCCTATGTTACTATTTTCCTAAGCAGTTCTAAAAATTAATAATTCGACGTTTCGGTCTAGGTTAAGACCATCTTCAAGAATATAATTGCGTCTGTAAAAATTAATATGAGAATATATATTTCCGTAATAAATTTTATACAATAAACTTCCGTCCTCTTCAGTTCGTTAGTTGTTATGCTTCAGATTCTCCTAATGCGGCGACCGATTTCGCCCGTTCCCTCGGACATGATAGAACGATTTTCAGAGAACTTCCGTCCGACGCGACGGGAATAAAGTGCTGATGTAAAAGGCACACGCGACGAAGACGTAACGGCGGTGCGGCGTCCGATTTCGTGCCGAGGGGTGACCCACATTTAGCGAGAGCGCAAGAAAACACCTGAGCAAAGGTGCCCTTTAATTCACAGCCTCGTAAAAAGTGCTTGTCGTCGCGGAGCGTCGTGATTACGTCGCGCGAAGGGCTTCGTTAATTGAAATTCATTGTTTGACAACTCGTTAGGAGCTGTCCGATAATCGTCTGTTTCTTCCGGCGCCGAGATTTTTTCCTGCGCACACGCTACACTTTTACTCTCTCACACACAATGATAATATCTCGTTTCTTAATTCTATGATGACAAATTAAATCTTCTGTGACACTTCCTCCCGCTCCAGTCCTTTCATTAATCAAGATAAAATAGGATCAACAATTGTAGGTTCCCCGAGCAGATTTTTGCAGAACAGGAACAATATTGCACTGATTTATTTAGCGCAGCGAGGGAACGAGTAATCTCGACCAGCGATGATAGCGATGACACAACTCCGACATTAATCTCGCATCTCGTATTTTAAGTATTTCCATCTGGCTGAGTAGCGGCGCTGTTTTATTAAATTTTAATACTCCGGTGACTTGGTGGTTTCATGAATGGGGCCTCCCGTAATCCGCTTCTTCCTGCCGCGGAAATGCAATTTTCTTCAGGGGACAAAGAGCATGGCAACTTGTTATTTCAAAATTGCTACCACTTCATTGTGACGCGGGCAGACGTCGTTCCCGCGGACTGCTCGCGAAACAGCTCGAAGAAAGCAAATTGTTCTTTCGAAAGTGCAGAGTACAGCCGACTAACGATCATCATTTTAGATACTTCCGAGTGTCTACAGTGTGTCCTGCTGTTTTCCAATTGGGTTACGAGAATGGATCAAAGAGGGAAACGAGGAATCGGAGAACGTTGTTTTCCGCGTAATTACTCGAGATTACTGAAACGGTGCGAACGTTTCATTGTTGCAAATATTAAATTTCATGGTACATTTCTCCCAACTGGTGTGACACAGTGTGTCTAATTTACAATTAAAACGGTCATTATGAAACAACGCGTATACTAGTAGTATAACATATGCTCTTTCAAACGAGATATTTCCTTTTAAAAAAATGTCCATTAAATTTTTCCAGAAAAAATTCTTAAAGATTACGTTTCTATCGGATTGATATATCTTAATTGAACGAATAATCTATGGAAACGGTATCTGAACGAATCGTGCATCGTGTCCGGTCAGCTTCAACCCCTTCTCGGATCGCAGTCGTTCATCACACTGATCCCCGGGCTGAATTCGATCGTTTAACGCACGTGGGACGCGACCTAATGATATCGCCACTGCCCGATAAATTAATCTTCCGGTGAACAGTCGATTATCATCGGCTCCTTCGGGGATTCGCGTACGGGGGAAGATAAATCCCTCTCTTGCGTCTTTCGATCCGTGTTCCCCGTTTCGGATTGATTAATTAACACGCGGGAACGAGAATAGGGAGTGCGTGGGACGGATCTGACCGATGACCGACAGTCCGACGACGTGATCGATCCGAATTGCTGCATAGTGTAAGGAATAGCCATATTGATTATAAGGAATCGTTGACAGACGTGTTTGTCACGGGCGCGTTCGTTTCGATCTGATCTTCTTTTTACAATTCGTTGGTGTTTGAGACTGGCGCGTCCAGTCGTCATGTCTGCTTCGCGACGCTGCATTTTCCCGCTAGACTAGTGATGGGCACCATCGACTGAAACTATCGACTAAATCGATAGTAGCCAACTACTATTTTCAGTCGACTGATTATTTAAACTATCGACTAAATTCAATTAACTGAATCAGTCGCCGAGCTATTGGTTGAATTGTAACGGGCGGGAGTTTTGAATAGATTTTATAAGATTTACTATCAAATACATTCACTTATTAGCGCTATCGAATAATTCGTTCAATAAACACAAATAACAATTATTATACTAGAAATATTATAAAATTATTAAATAACAATACTTATATCATAAAATTTATATATAAATATATGTCAATAACAGATATTTTTCTAAAAAGTATATTAACACTTTGCCTTTATATCGCATTATTATTAAAGGATAAATAATAATATGTGAGATAGACGTAGGCATAGACTATAACCCGCAATCTAGACGTAACCACTAAAACAAAATGTTCAGTCGACTAAAAACTATCGACTAAATATTCGATAGTATGTAACAACTAAATAGTAATTAGTCGATAGTTGAAATTAGTCGATGGTGCCCATCACTACGCTAGACGCCACCGCGATCCCGCCAAGCGATCGACACGATCACCCGAGTGATCGACCAATCAGCGGCACCGCGGAAATTGCGTGGGCACGTTATCGACCCACCATTGGTCAAGGCCCAATCTCGATCCTTCTGGAATGCTCGCGAATGCTTCACCGGAAGCATGACGTCAGACGAATATTCCAGAAGGATCGACCCAAATAAAAGAGAGAGACAGCCAACGGTTTTCGCTAATCGTATTACGCAACCAGTCAGCTGTTCGAGTCACGTCACACAATCATATTTTCAAGTTCTCATTTATTTAATATTCATATACAGTATTCTTCTTACGATCTATTGTTCGACAATTTGTATTCTTTAATTACAAATATAGTTATTTATTGTAAATCCGGATTTATCACCCTTTTCTATCCAACTCTCAACCCATTCAAAATCACCGTTACATCCATACCACATTTTCACACAATCATACAGTCCACACACTTATCTCATTCACCCACGCAATTCCAATTTGCATTTCGTTGGTCAACCGGACCGCTTCCTTTACAGTTGGCAATTACAATTTTAGAATTCTTTTGTCCCGATTCTCTATTTTATAAATTTAACTGTGCATAGGGTTGTCTGTTAATACACACACGTACATACATACAATACACACACATCATTCGTACTTTAACCCTATAATAGTGAAAAGAAATCTTTGATTTAATGTGAATTCTTGTATGTAGTTCTGCTTACAAAACAAAGTCTGTTCGGAAGGTGTACAAAATGAACGGATTTCGTGACACGCACGAGACCTCGAGACGGACGTCCGCCGCGACGCGCGGAATTGCCACCCTCTTCGCTCGCTGTAAGCTTCGTTTTATTTCCTTCGCTTGGGAGCCCTCTTGATTAACGAGCCTTTTAGGGACGCCGGTGTCGGCAAAGTGGCCGACAGCGTCGATCCACGATTGATCGATGGGAATTTTAATAACCGGCCGGCACGGCGATCGGAAGTTCGAAGGAGAACGGTCGCTCGCCGTGCCGGTAATGACGGAAATATCATTTCGCGGCGGCTGCGACGGATAAGTCTATAGGTGAAATAAATCGGTCACTGGCCGTCAACGAAAAATAAAAAAATAAAAGGTGGTAGGGGGAAAAATATTCGCTGGAACGATACCCAGCCCCGGCCCCTGGGATATTTGTTTCGAGCGCGTTTATACGAAAATACTGCTACTGCTTCGGGATCATTTTATTTTCGGTTCCGGACCGCGCGTTCGGTTTTTGAAACTCCGTAACTCCGCGCGTCGCGCTCGTGTGTACGATAGCCCGTCGAATATTCAGCCCTCGGGAAAATAAAATTTGTGTTTTTCTATATGTGTAGGTAGTTCTCTCTCGGCACGTATGCGCGCCGTTCGGTGTGAAATGGAACTCGAACAAAATTGGGATTATTCGCGATTCAGAACGGGTAATGAGTACACTGCGGGTTTCGCGCGTTAATAGCACATTCGCATGCGTAAAACGCCATCGAATGCGATGGACACCGCTCGTGAACGTGCGAGGCAAGACTTTTAGCTACATTTGTTCCTCCAGGTATTAGAGGTATGAAAATTACTGTTCAGTTCATCCAGATATGCTCAATTAAAATTGAATTTCAAGCAAGGTTTGGTGAAAGGGAAAATATTTTTCAATCAATATTATACTGGAAGGTCTAAGCCATGGTTTAAAAATGAAAGTCTCTCAAGAGAATTTATCTTAATGTGTCTTGTCTTAATGCGTCTTTATTTCGTGTAAGAATTATTGGTGACCCGAAATGCGACTGCGGTCACAGTAGTCAGGATATCAATCATATTGTTTGGCAATGTAGCCTCTTTGATTTACAGCGATATGAACTAATTCAGCAGTTGCATAACATTAAGCTTCAGTTGCCCCTAAGTTTGGAAATGTTGGTTGCCCGACCATATATTGGGGCTTGTCTCCTTATTTTTAAGTTTTTGAGAAAATGTAAACTACAAACTTGATTTGGTGTAGTATGGACTGGATAGGTGTGAATGTGTAAAATATGTACTGTGTTGTGTTATCATATTTTCATTATAATGTTTTTGTGCCTTCAATTTTCTGCTGTGTAAAAGTTTTCATCAGTTTGTAATTTTCGTATTGTATTCTTCATCATGTTGAAATAAATCTCGTATGAGATTTTCTATAATACAAAAAAAAAAAATTGAATTTCAATGAGATAGTTGTAACCTAACAAGACACAATCATATATTGTATAATTTGTAACGTATATGCTATATGTATAAACCATATATGGTTTAAAGCAATGAATAAATAATGAGAATACATTTGCTCCTGTTGTTCCTGCGTAATCGTTGTTCTCGACTCGCCTGGGAGAAGCGCGAACAGAAACTGATCGTGCACAAGGAACTCCAGCGACCCGAGGGCGATACAACCCAAGAAAAGAAGATTACCGTTCTCTTTTATTTCGCCGTATCAACCGTGTAGCTATTATGAACTCTTTCCAGCGATCCAACAATTCTGCCGTTCTAGTTTTTATAAATAACTTCGTATCCGATAAAAAACAATTATCTTAAATTATTTTGTGTCTTACGAAACCTTGAAAATCGCGTGTCAAACGATTATTAAAAGACAAAGGTGGTCCGTTTTCGCGTGAAATTGTCCCGACACAACTTGCCCAGGCGAGGAGCATGTAAACAAGACTGTCCTCCAATTCCAAAAATGTGAATTCCTCGTTGCCCCTAGAAAATCGTCCCCGGTGTGCTCACGGTAGCGCGCACATCGCGTGATTGCCTCGTACGCAAATCCCGCGGCTTCAAAGAGGGCCAATCCGAGCGATTCCCGTTGCGGCAGCACAAGAATTTCCGAAACCGCAAGGTTGCCCGATCTCGAGCGGATCGGCCAGCTTCCGGTACCCTCTTCGGAGAGGAAGGAGGAAGAAGCTTCAGAGGAATCATCGCGGCGTTCTGCTCCGCGACTGGGCTCTTTCAGTCGCGCGCAGTTCCTCCACTTTGCGAGCCAACGGAACCCACCAGCATTTGTCCGACCGTCCATTCATCCGTCCGTTCCACGTTGCAAAGGCAGTCGAAGCAGCGAGCGAGAAAGAGAGCGACCAGAGAGGAGTGGAAGAGACCTAGCGAGCGAGTTCGAACGAAGAAAAGAGAGGGAGAGAGAGAGAGAGAAAGGCGAAATCGCGTCGGATCCGCGAGAGAGAAATGGAAGAGAGTCAAACGGCGAGCGAGAGAGGAACAAAGTGAAAGAGACGGAGAAAGGGAAACCCGGGAGCTCTATCGACCGACTTCTCTCATCCAGTGTCCCAGCTACGGAGCCGTAGGTTGTAGTTGCAGCTGAAATCTCCTCCCCCAACCATCGCCACCCTCTCTCTCTCTCTCTCGCCCTCCACCCACCGGGTTCTCCTTCCCTGTTCAACACTCTGTGTCATGCTCCCTCCTGCTTTCTCTTCCGTCCATCCCAGCATGTACACGATCCTCTCGCTTTCTCCCTGGCCATGGCGAACTCTTGACATTTCGCCGTGGTGCCTGCGCCAGTTCCATGTCCCAGCGAGAGCCCAGATGTCCTCCGATGCTTGTTAATGCGCGCTGATTGCCAACGATATCTTTTCACGGCCGGCCCGGGGACCGTACTGCCATTCTCGACAAGATGAACAACTTCGCGGGATGGGGCCAAGGAAAATCATTTCCAGGAGAAACGCAAGCGTGCGGGGCGGAACTGATAGCGATCGGGGGCTGAGTACGCGTGCAGCCGGGGATGAAAGGATGGTTAATTGGGGTGAGAGGGGCGGGATGACGAGAGGGGCGCGAAAGTAAAATTCGTAGTTAATGACGGGCGAAAGGAAGTGGCGGGAAGCTGCGGGAAACTCGCTACGGGAGTAGCAATGGGGAAACTTGCTACGGGAGTAGCTCTTTTATGGACACAATGTTCCAGAGTTTTATTGTACCGGGGATGGAACGGGGAAATTAACCACCTGAGTGCTTCCGATGATCGTGTGGCTGTAGATCGTGGGGAGCCCCAGTGATCGGTTTAACGGTGTATTTCAGTGTTACGGTGTTTATATTATATACTAACTCTGGATTCCGAGACAGGAAATTACGTCCGAAATTTTACGATTTAAGTTTCAGTAAAATAATTGTAATTCTATTACTTAAATTCTAATCTAATACTTCGAATACTTAAATAAGGCTAAATAATAACTACAGCTTTATGAAAAATACAGATTATTTTTCAACGATTGTGGGAAGCAGGTGTTAAATAAAAATTCACTGCATCCCTTAATAATTGTTTACGTTGAAAATATAGTAAAAATATTCTTAAATTTTTCTAATCTTTTACTGTTTTATATTTTACCCAGCCAATTCCTTCATAAATGCATAAAAATCCGCAGTCGAGTAATAGGATCCAGGATCCACCGAGCATTTTTACAAGTTATTACTATCAAGCTAATATTCCGTGAGTAGCTTCATTTTGATGAGACGCCCAACTTTTTCTCTTGTAGTACCTCGATTGTGGTAGCTAACAGGGGTAGCAGGGATAAAATACGTCGATTTGACGATTCTCCAAAATTTATTACTAACTGGATTCCTTTCGTTAAATCTCAAGATAATTATCGAAATTATTCGAAAAAATATTTGTCCTACAAAATTTATGGTTTGATCAACTGCTACCCCTGTTAGCTACCACAATCGAGGTACCACAAGAGAAAAAGTTGGGCGTCTCATCAAAATGAAGCTACTCACGGAATATTAGCTTGATAGTAATAACTTGTAAAAATGGTCGGTGGATCCTGGACTATAATAACAAGTAGAAACAATCACATCTCTACACGAAAAACGAAATTACTCCATAAATCGTATTAATCTTCGCATCGTATTTAGTATTTGTGTGTCCTTAATACAATTTTTGACGCGATTTTTCGCAGCTTGAATTGAATATGAACAGTTGTATTCGTGGGTTATAAAAGTCATCACATTCTATCATCTCGGAGGAAAAGTTACGTGCTGGAAGTCCGACCTCGCGAATCAAGCGTCAACAAAATCGAAACTCGTATACGAAACTTGGACGCCAATTTCTTCAACAATAATGCTCCCAGTCGCTCCAATATGCAGTATACAAGCAGTACCGTCGACACACTTTCAAACTCGCCCCATCCCCTCGGTCGCAGCTATGCATCGGGGTCGATCACGACCTTCGACCAGCTATAATCGGACCGAACATAAGAAGGTTGGAGTTTTGTCGAGGGGTTGTCTAGCAATTTCGTTGTTTTCTGTTTTTTCCGGATTCCGTAAACGTTTTTTCGGAACGAGCTTTCCCGCGTTCGCGTGTCAGACACGCTCGCACCCCATCAGCCCGGAACGCTTTCATTTCCGAAGGACGAGGCCTCGGCCCACGTGCGTACCAAATATTCAGGCTTATTCCGGGGTTCTTTTTTTTTCTCTGTTTTCACCCCCGAATTGCCGGCAGCGCCAATCACGCAGCTCGCAGGATCATTCGAGAAGAGAGACGCAATCAACGCCGCATAGAACCTCATCGGCATCGAGCAATGGTGACTTATCCGCCGCGTCCGTGCAACTATTCCAACCCCCTTCCCCATCAGCTGCCGGCAATTTCTTCTTTTCCGGATAAACTACCCCTCCTCGGTCATCCCTCCATCAATTGCTTCTTCCTTTGGCGGTGTCCTTCGAATTCACTGCGACGCACGTGCGTGCTCGGTGTACCCTTATGCGTAAAGATTGAGCGATACGGAAATTAGTAGCCTGTGTGCAGAGTTGTGCCAATTTAAATTCATTGTAATTGAATTACATAATTTAATGGCATAGTATTTTATATACACAGTATTTGAATCAAATTGTAATTGCATTAGATCGTTCGAATCTTTCATTTTTATCCGTGTTTCACGGAAAAGTCAAAATTCAAAATTAGATTGAACAATTGTGAAATAAAATCAATTGCAACATTTGCCACTGAACAAACAAACAAACACACAAACACGAAAGCGAGCTAATAAAAACGTGGTAAAATTGTCTCCACTCCACTTTAGCTTCGTGTACCCGAACATTACATACTTTCGGGATCTCGGGCGGATCCGACCCGACTATAATTTCGTGTACCTAGCAATTAATATTGCTGTCTCTAATATAATTCCTTTGATAGCTGTTGACTCTAAATCTCCGACTCTATCGGAACATTTGCACGGCCGTGTTCCAAAGGAACAATAACATAAGCATTGATCGCGTTTGAACGCGTTCGAGAAAAACATCGATCGCGTCGGAATTGTGTTCTTTGACGTATTTCATTATCGGTGGTATTAAACGCGTCGTTAGTGTTTATTTCGTTTCAGAGGACAGAACGACGGGGTTCCGTTCAGTACCGTTTGTCGGAACGCGGCCGAATCGACAGCCGCCCCCGTTGCTTCATTATTGCGCCATTGTTCCCGGTGTTATCGGCTGCAGCAGGCTACGGTAACACGGTTACTCGCTATAACGTGGCAAACCTCTTTCTCGGCCGTCAAAATAGATTTAAACAAATATTATCTGCTGGACGCGCGCCGAATTGGCACAACCGACCACCCTCACCCCCTTTTTACCGTCTCTCAATTATAAACATCGAATTTAACAAAAACAATTCGTCCCCAGGGACGCGAACGTGCACTTCCACCGGCAGATTCAGAACAATCTAAAATATATTTATTTGTTCTCTCGTTTTTATTGTCGAGACTCGACGTCTTTAACCCTCGGACGGCGGACCGAAAATCAATATCTACTGCATGTCTGCTTCTAAAATAATATTTATGATTTTCAAGTGATCTAGAAAAATTTAATTGTACTTTTATAAAAGTGGCTTTTCACGCTATACAATCTTTCACTTGGATAATTGCTTAAGCGTTTCATTTCTCGTATGTTATTCTACTTACATGTGTGTAATTAAACAAGAGAAACGACAAGAATTTTCCTGACAATTATCATCAAAGCGCCACAGCACGCGTGCACGCAGTTAGTGGAAAGGGATGATTAGAAATCATCAAGTTTTGGTTAATGGTCGATTTACTTGACAGTCTGTTAAGCTGTACTTTCGATGCATTTCGCAGCCGTTCGATCCGGCCAAACTGGAAAATATCGAAGTAGTACATTTAAAATTAATATTTAGTACAAAACGGAAACGTCGAGCGTGCACTTATCGTAAGACAATTTCGTGTCCATTAACACCGAATTTACATTTTTATAGAAAACTTTAACGAACCTGAAATCGAATAAGCTTCTAATTCCCCGTCACTGGTCCCCGCTAAATTAAGAAATAAAACGAAGAGGTATTAAATTTCGTTAAACTTCTGGCAAGTTTCAAGAAAAAGGAGCCGCTGAACATTCTTCCCATCTTCCTAACAATTGCATAATCCGATACCGAGCGGTAGAACATAATCGTCGACGGATAATAAAGATGGTAAACGGCCTTTTAAATATCGCGGACGCCATTTTCCCAAGGAAATTGCGATGCTCGGATCCCGTCGCAATCTGACGGCGTGCAGCGTGCGCGTTCCACGAGAATTTGAAAGTTCGAGCTGGCCGAGGAATCATTCGACGACGTCGCCGTTATTAATTCAACCGGCACCAATTGGGAATTGCTGTTGGACAGGCCGTAATCCCGTTTTGTCGGCATTTCGGCGGGTTTCGTTCAATTTCCACGTGTTCCCGAAGACATTTGCGCCGCCGCGCCGCCGTTTGTGTGACAGTGTTGCGATCGTGAGCCGGACCAGGTGCTGCTGACGCCTGTCCAACAACGTAACGCGAATCCCCATAGTATAATTGAAATCATTCCCCTGGACCGGCGCGGCGCAGCGTGTCGGCGGGCCTTCTGCACCAGGAAGACTCGTGATTCGTTGTATCGAGCCTGAAATGGCACGAACATCAGCCGTACACCACGCCATCTTGCCAGTAAAAAATCAGCAAAATTTTATTTCCTACATCATACAGTCATACTCAGCTAGCTGTTTTAACTCGTCATAATATTATCTGTGGTGAAACATGAGTTTTAGAAACGTTTCTACGAAACTTAATAGATACTCTAGTCTTAAACAAATACATTATTTAAAAGTACATAAACTGTGCTAATTCTTGTACAATAAATGTATCTACTTTTCAGAAAATTTTTTAAAATTATTTACATTTTTAGAAATGTTGGTATCTAAATAATTATTAAATATGTAAGTCGGTTTCAGATGAAGGAAGTGGACAAGGAGGAAAATGTAAAAAAGGATTGTAACCCTAAGGGGAGTCAATATATATATATAAGTCTGTTTCAGGTATTATATCAATTTCGTATCCCACAAATTTCACAAAATCGTTAAGAATGGTAATATTCTAGGTCGGAAGAGATGTTGAATTTTCGAGTTAGAATAGGTCCGATTGCAAAGGGTTGAGCAGCCGCGGCCATTTTAGATTACGCGGACTATCGACCACGTCAGCCTTGTCTCAAGACAAAGAAATGAATATTCCGAGAGGAGAATCGTCGCGTCGGAGAAGCAAGAAGACGGAAGAAAATATTCCCAACAGGTCCGCTAATTTTCCTAATGGTCCAGCGGGAGACGACAGCCCCAAATAACGCAATCAACGCGGAAACCGCGCCGCTGCAAGATAACGAGGTCGGCCGTTTATTCATCCCTTTTTTTTTCACGGTGTCGTGAAAACCCACCAGTAATCCGAGCCTCCAACGAGCACCGATATCCTTGTTATCGTCGCGAAGACCGCCGCGAATAAAAGTATAAGCGGAGAATAAAAGCGGACTCGTCATAAATCCGTGTTTCTCAGCCGCTCGCGCGTGCAACGCCGCTCTGGCCGCGGGGATACACTAGCGCCTGCATTTTTCATCTCGCCACGAGTTTCCGCACTCTCTTCTCTTTTTTTTTTTTGCTCTCTCTCTCTCTCACTGCTCTCCCTGCCTCCCACCTTCGTGCGCCACCCACGCCCCCGTGTAACGGCGACAAAAACAATGCCGCGGTTTCTGCAAGAGAAACTGCATTTATGGCCCGGAACCGGCTGGATACGATGCAAC
Organism: Lasioglossum morio; assembly: GCA_916610235.2. Classification (NCBI taxonomy): domain Eukaryota; kingdom Metazoa; phylum Arthropoda; class Insecta; order Hymenoptera; family Halictidae; genus Lasioglossum; species Lasioglossum morio. The sequence goes on from OU744323.1 coordinate 6,436,343, forward strand.
GTCCGGGCAAAGTGGAAAAAGCGCAGCCAACGAATTCTGCTCGTTCCGATTCCCCTTTAATTCTAGTAATCGTTGCTCTCGCGAAACATTGATTTCACTGTCACGATTTATCCACGAATGAGGAAGCACTCTTATTTCTGCGTCGACTAATTCCAAAACATTCTTGTTAACGCTAAACCTACAACGCAAACGATACGACGCCTGGTTGAAAGCCATTCAACCTTCCCGCTGTATCAATTTCAAATATCCACATTTTTATATTCACCATTTTCTATATGTACAATGAGTTTTATCGTTGCATTTACTTTTATCTCGTACAAAAATGTTTTCCGCGTCAGGTATAAAAATTGTTACAATGGCATATTTTTTTTTTAAGTCGAATGGACTTTATCGTTTTCACAAAAATTCAACGAATCACGTTACCCACCCTTCTGTGGCCACAGACGTATCTTTGATTAAATAGCGAACATTCCCGTAGACTCGCCATTTTTATGCGCAGCAGCGCATTTATCCAGATCGCTGAAACGTTTCTCACGGGATAAAAAGTGTGTAAAAATGGAACAAAATCCAATGAACGTATAAAATTCGTTGAATTCTCGTTTTAGCAGTGTTTCGCCGAGTCGCGGGGCCGCGAGCCGATAAAATCCAATTTGCGATATCCCGCTCGATCGGAGGTACCGTATTAATCGGGACAACTATCATCAGAAGTTAAGTTCCAAAGAAAATTGCTGTCCAGCCTCGCTGAACAATTGAACGGTGGTTTCTGAGACGTTAATCGCGACGGTGGTGTGCGGCGGCGTGGCGAACACGCGATTTATATCGTGCAACGGGTCGCGCAGCTCAAAAATTGCATGTCGATCTAAATCCACCGGTCCCGCGTTGATTGCAATCCGAAACGCAATTACTGCACTCTAACTGGTTCTTACTGCGGAATACAATTTCGCAGTAATATTACGAGAAATAATTGATCCAGTTCCGTAAAATTTCACGGCACCTCGCTGGAAAAGTGAGAGAAAATTAATCCTTCCGAGGCCTCCGTTTCTCCGCCCCCTCCTTTTACAACTACCACCCCCTTTCTACCTTCGCTACCTTTCACCCACCCATCCCCCCCGCAATCGCCGCCATTTTTCCCCACCCCAACCGGGCCGGGGGTTCGAGTCTCCGTTCCTCGGCGAAATGTCGTTACAATAACTTTGCGACTGCTGGCAACGACAGAACGTTTAGGCCGTTGAATATGCAATGGGAATTACGCGCGCGCGAAGGAATTCCGTGGAAAACCCATGGAATTGCAGCGGAAAAATTACCTTGTCTCTGCGCGAGAACGGTCCTAGCTGCGTTTCAATTTTGGCACACGGACGCCATGAAGGTTCGTCTAGCTGCCAGCCTCCGAAAATAAAAATGCTCCAACGTTGCGTGCGGCTGAAGTCACTTTTAATAACCACCGCGCGAAATTCAGCGTGCCGAAGGCGTTTTCAATGCGCGAAACTACCGCCTTAGTTTTCAACGCGAGGACGCAGCGACGAATATTTCGAAACAGATCCGACGATTTCGGTGAACGTAGACACTCCGGTCTTAGACTACCAGAGATAAAACAATTTTCGACGTCTCAGCGGATAGCGTTTTGATAGCCTCTTTCCTATAATCCAAGCCCCAGCTCTCATTCGCCAACCTGTAAAAACATCAGCTGGATACTGAACTGTAAAAATAAAAATATTTTCGTCGTTTCAGCAGAGCTGAGGTAGCGTTTGATAGCCTCCTTCCTTTAACCAGAGTCGAATAAAACCACGAATGCACGGCGCTGTCGTTTCGGCTCTTATTCGTCAACCTGTAAAAACATTCCAGCTAGAGACCGGACCGCAAAAGTAAAAATAATTTCGACGTTTCAGAAGAGTTCGGGTACGATCTCTGCCTTGTTTCAACCTTAGAGGAATGAAACGTGCACGATACAATCGTTTCAACCCATGTGCGTCAACCTCTGAGATCAGTTATGCACTGGTTCCCAGATAGCACCGAACGTCCGAAGGACATTCGTTTCATGTCCACTTTATGTCCATATGTCCCACGTCCGTTACGGACGTCCCTCGGACATCCATTGGACCTAAATTTCGGTTATCCTAGGGACATCCGTTTTTTAGGTCCTAAGGACATCCGTTGGACTTCAATTTCGAACGTCCGTGGGACATCCGTTATTTACGTTCCTCGGATATCCGTGGAACCTAAATTTCGGATGTTCCAGGGACATTCGTTTTTCAGGTGCTAAGGATATCCGTGGGACTTCAATTTCGGACATCCGTGGGACATCTGTTTATTACGTCCCGTCGGATATTCGTGGGATCTAAGTTTCGAATGTTCAAGTACGTTTATTTTTTAAGTCTTATAATAATCTTATGTGACAGGTGAGCAGAGTGACATAGTCAGAGTCAAAGCGTCACACAGTGGGATATTTGGCCGAAAATAAGGAATGTATTTTAACATTTAAAAAATCAAAATGATTTTTGCTTTTTGTCGAAAAAATTTTTTTTCGAAATTTTAAATATAGAATTTTTAATTACTGTTCTTAATTACTAACTACTGTTCTAAGTACATATTTAAGTACTGTTCAACTTTTATTCGAAACATTTTATCCTCAGATTATGCAAACTCTTGAAAAGTAGTGATAATTGAATGCTTTGAGTACGATGTACAGAGCACTCAGATTTCATTCAGTTATCACTTAAATTCTTACTTCAACACTTCAACAGTTATCATTTAAATTAGTATTGTTATTAATATTTATATTATATATATATAATATTATAATAATAAGAATATTACTAATCACTTTGTAAGTTTTTTTCCGATTTCAAGATTTTATAGACGATTTTCCCGTTTCTCAGCCAAATACCTCACAGTAGCGTCGCGTCTCATCACCGTGCGTTTACGTGAAGTGAGGTTAGGTTAATTTAGCACGTGCTCCCTGTGCACGTATTCGTAACATTCCAATTAATAAAAAGCGTGTGCAAGTGATTCGATGCCTTCAGCCACTTGTCAGGATTGTGTTGGTGACACTCGTTACTGCGATTTCAGGTAAGCTTTTATTTTATATTTATTTTATTACGTTTTTTCAGTCATTGAAACATTATTGGCAAAACGAAAATACAAAAACATTATTAGGTTGGAGGGAAAATTCTATCGTATTTTAAAGAGAACATTTGAGTCATTTTATAAAAATACATGTTCAATATTATTCAATGATATAATTTCCATTATTTGTAACAATATGTTGCCATTTTTCAAATAACCTGTCAATTTCTGTTTTCCCATGACTCACTAATTAACATGTGTTTTTGCATTACAAGTAAAATTACCTGCTTATTTAAAATACCACATAGCTTTCCCTCTAACCTAATATATTCATGTTAAAATCTTCCCGTTTATTGAACAATGTTTCTAACCAAGAAATTTTAATTTTCAGATGCAGCGAAGATATCCAAAACATCTATACATTAGAAAGAAAGAAGTGTTTCCATACAGATGCGGCGTACATTAGCGGAGAACCGTGAGAAGAAACAAACATTTTTAAAAGATTTTTAATAATAAAATTAAAAATTTATATTTTATAATTGTTATAAATATATATATTTATTATGTTATAAATTACTGTATATATTAGTGTTATATGTGCTATTGTATTGTACTATGTGCCAAATCTATGTGTTTGTAATATATGTAATTTTGATTAAAGTAAAATTAAAATGCAGAACCCATATTCTATGTAGTTCCTGTAAACGTCCTGTAAGGAACGTCCAAATACATAACGTCCTTATGTCCCTGGTACGTACCAGGGATGTACAAATAAAGTCCGTATGTCCCCAGATACGTCCCACATACATCCCAGATTGGTCCGAACGGGACATCCTATGTACATCACACTTTGTAAATCGTACCTCATTCGGACATTCCTGGGACGTATATCGGACATGTTTCGGACATACGGACATGATTCGGACATCCCTGGGACATACGAAGGTCCAATGCGGACGTACTTTGGACATCCTTCGGACATCCGAGTGCTATCTGGGTTAGCTGCCAGACTGTGAATATAAAAGTTTTTTCGCGACGTTTCAACCACTAAAGAAATGCTCGATAAGCTTCTTATTTTAATCCTTACTTTAATACAACAGCGTTTTTACATTCTTTAAAAATGTTTCCACTGTTTCGCATTCGACCTACTCGCTTTTATCATCACACACCCGTAAAATCCGTGGTCTACTAATTAGAATATTACTCGGATCGACCAGCGGTCACAGATTGCAGCACGAGCATTGTGCTCGCGGGTCGTGCAAGAATCTCGATGTTGCATATCGCATGCAACAGCCGAGATCGGATCGTAGATCGCGTGACCGGGTCGCGTGGCCAAATAAATGGAGAAGTCGTAAAAAAATGGTAAGTGCCAGTGGCGAGGCGAAAGTAAAAAGACTCCTCTTGCTAGCGGACCCTTTTAAACTGTGCTACCCCGAGAAGTTAACGCCACGAGCGCTAACTCCTGTCGCTTAGGGCGCGGAACGTCGCATTAGGGGTGAACTATCCCCGTGGACCTCGTATGCCCCCCCGGGAAAAGCGAAGTTGCAGCTGACGTTTCGCGTGCCAGGCCCGGAAGTTGCATTATTTTATTCATGCGAACTGGCGGCTACCTATGTCGCTCGTTAGAATCAGCTGCCCTCACCCAGCCGCATAGTAAATCGGGTGGCCATCCTAGTTGGAAAAAAGTAATAAAAGTCAGAAAATAGGTATAACCAGACTGCGGATCTTTATGCACTTATGAAGGAATTGTTTGGATGAAATATAAATCAGTAAAAAATTTTAAAAATTCAAGGATGTTCTAATATTGCTTTTAATATAACAAAGTCGTTAAGGGATGAAATCAATTTTTTTATTTTATTCCTGCTGCCCAGAATAAATGAAGAACATTTTTATTTTGCGTAAAGATCCGCAGTCTAGATCTAACTTTCATATATTCCTCTTTGGGAATGTTTACCGAGTCTGATTATACCTATAATAATTCTCTAATAGCGATGTAAGCATAGAAATCAATACGTGAAAACTCCGAACCGTAATACGGCGAAATAGCACGTTTGTATTCGTTATAAAGAGAATCGTGTCATAGTAAATAGTCAAGGATCTTGACAAATTTCTTTGCATTAACAATCGAGTGCTAAAACAATACTGTACGTTTAGCTTCCTCTTCTCGCAAATGATAGACAATTATATATAGCAGAAAGGTCCGCAGTGTAATAATTACACGATCCACTGGAATTAAACGAACGGGAATGCGATTGGCTCGAAAAAGAGCACTGAAACGCGAGCAGGAGCGCGTTGTTTGGCGATGCGAAGCCATCCAGGCTAGTAAATTATTTCAACAACATTTATACCAGTATCTGGTCTGGCTTTTCGCCAGTCAACACGTCGAAGCCTTCGCGTAACCGGGGTCAGGGCATTTCGAAATTCGCGGAGGCGCGGCGTGTCACACGATTTATAAAAGCGTCGCGTCGTCGCATTAGCTCGCGAAATGAATCAAGTAGCCCGACGTCGAGCCGCGTCGGGCGACTCATTAGCATTCTGAGCGACGTCGCTTAACCGGGGCGGGGCTGGAATAATTTCAGGTGGTTTGATCCCACCCCCTCTCTTTTGTCCGCGCGTAGTTAGAAACGGGAACAGCGAAAGTCGTTCGACGGTTCGCGTATCCTCGCGAATTAAAGGTCTGTATTTGTCCGCATGAATAGTTTGTCTACAGCTAACTTCTCTCTCTCTCTCTCTCTCTTTCTCTTCCACTCCCTCGTTAGCTGTCTCTTTGTCTCGCTCCCACTCTTTGGCTCTTTCTATCTCGACGGCCAATTATAGCGCGAATCCTGTTATCGGGGCTTTTTCGCGACCCGCGCATGTTAATTAACGGCCGCGTGCGAGGTATACAGGCGACGAGGGAAAAAGCGGCAACTGATGCCGTTCTGACCGTGAACCGGAAAGAACGAAGTTATTAATTGCGGAACGACGACGCGCCGCGCGACAAAAAATGCGAGAATCAAAACACCCGTGGTCTCTGTGCCCATCATTTTTTTTTTCTCCGAGCGAGTACACCGTCATAAAAACGGAGGCGAGCGAAATTAGTTGATTGCAGCGATTCGAGCGAAATGATGTTACGGGTCGATCAAGTAATCATTCGGTAATACACGAAACCAGAAAAATATTCATTTCAATTAATTCTACACTGAAAAAATTAGATTAAACATGGGTTGAATAATTATCGATATGATGTTAGAAATTCAACAAATAATTGTGTCTCTTACGTTGAATTATTTTCGAGATAAAGTAATTAGTTGGTAATCCGTGTAGTCTGGGAAAAATAGGTTGAAACTACGTCGAAAGTATGCTGAAACTAATCTCCGTCGCCAATGTTCTTTTTACTGCCGTTTCTATAGGATGACATCGCGTAACGATCCGTAATCTAGGTATAAAGAAACGTGTGTTTATGATTACACAATTAAGTCAATTGGGTCTTTGAACTTTCTAATTGTAGGTAGTACTCTCCGGTGGACGGTACGTCGTGATGAAGGCGAGTCTTTCCTGTCGATGAATGGAAAATTTACGGAGAAAGTTCTTGCAGTAACGTCGTATTAATGTCATAACATGAGAAAGTACTGTTGAAGTAATAGTTGTGTGTAGAAGTCTTATGTATTACGTCGTTGCGTTATTATCTTGACGGATGTTCCTTTGAGGTTGTGGATTGTTATGGGAAGTAAACATTTCCTATTTTAAATAAAAAATCAGACACTCCAGTCTCAATAACTTGATGTATGAAATGAAATATCTTCAATTCTTTTAATTTATATTTCAACCAAGTCTCATCAGACAGTTTTCAGGGAACGTATATTTGAAACTTGATTATGGATCTTAATTTGTAGAATAATTGACAAAACTCTCTCTCTCTCTCTCTCTTCGCCGTACATTTGCCATTTTACGAACCCATCCGCAGCTTCAATCATCTGCCATCAATATTCCTTCAACAAAAACTGAAACATTTTACATTGGCTCAAAAACATTTGTTATGACATCAAAAATGAAGGAGATATTTAGGTGAACCACCCTGTGTACGGTTCTGGAGTAATTGTTGGAAGGGAACGTATCAAAGCAATCCGTTCAATTAGAAGATTACTATGTCTTTACTGTAATTTACCTTAGTGCAGTAGAAATAGATTTCAGTTCAGATCTGAAATGCTTAAGAAAATAAAAAAAAATTAGAAGATTATCCGACCGCAATACATATAGGTATGGCAGTCCCATAGCAAGAATATTTACGGACCCCGTGGCCGTATCGTTTCACTAGAGACGGCCATCTTTCTCCGATTGATTTTAATCGGACGACCGAATCCGCGGGCGGAAAATCAATAATCTCGGTCCACGCGTCTCAGTATCATTTAAACTCGCGTTAGCTCGAGCAAAGATGGACACTTCAAAGAAATGGTCGTGCACCGGCGTTGTCGGCGGTTCGGGGGTGGTGTCGAGAGGTGGAGTGCAGGGATGGTTCGAAGCTGGTAAGCGGAAATTGCGCCTGGGGGTTGGCAGCGCGGATTTAACGTTGTTTTGCCCTGACCTAGCTCTCTGGGTCCCCATTCCGAACCGGAAGGTAACAGCTCGGTTGGCTTTCATCCCCACCCAAAGGGGAATGCTACTCTCGTAGTACTCGTACAGACCCCCACGCCCCGTTTTTCCCCCCTCACCCTGCCGCCCTATAGCGTTCTTGTTGACCCTATCTCGCACAGGCAGCCGCCCGTGTCTCTGCACAGAGAATGGCGCCGAGAAACCCTTGCTTCGAATCTGGTTAAGGGTTGTACCCACTTTAAACCTCGCCTCCCCACCCCTTTAAAATGCGCGCCGCTTTTTATTCCGTGTTTTCGTCGCTTTTCCGGAAACGTAGACGCCGGATTTTCACTGTGTGTGTATCGCTTCCACGCCAATCTGTCATTTAAACATCGCATGGTTTTTTTTGTATTATAGAAAATCTCATATGAGATTTATTACAAAAAATAAATACAATACATACAATACAGAGTATGAAGATTACAAAACAGAATAGGTTTCTTGTAGAAATACAGATATTATAATACGAACATATGATTAATAGGAACAGTATACATCGCATGGTTTTGACGATGTCATGGCAAATTTTTCTTCTACGTACATAATTTATATATAAAAATTGGTTTCATTAAATTACAAATTCCCATTTATTAGATTCTCCTGCAGATTTCGTAAAAGTCCCGCTGACAAAGATGCAAAGAAACACGAAGACGAATACGAATGAATAGAAACAAAAACGATGTGAAACAAGTGTTTCGTAACTCTCCAAGAATCTCTGCGACGCAAAATGTAATATCACCGCGACGGTTATATTTCGCGAACTCACCTCACCGAGACATCTTGTCGCGCATGCAATCGCAATAGTCGTAGAATTCCAGCAATGGAAAAACGATGTTTTAATATAACGTTACGCGGATGATACGCGTATTACGTTAATAAATTTCCCGCGCGAGTGTGAAGCGCTGCTGAAGCACGTTTTTCATCTGAGAGAGCTTATGAAATTGTTTACACGCACGAAGTACCCGCGATATTGCTATTAAGTTATTACTTGGACGCGACCGGTGTGTTTTGCAGCGCGAATTCGCGCGTCCCGCGTCCGGTTGAAATGTCATTTTTTTCGGAACGAGGGGTTTCAATGGATTCCGAACGTATAAGATATTTAACCCTTTGCGCTCTGAGTCATTTTAACTCGAAAATTAAACATTTCTTTCGACCTAGAAGAATTACATTCTATATGACTATAGTAATCGATTCGATGCCAACATATTTAATAATGTAATGTTGGTTTATGGAAGCAGTTTATATATTAATTAAATAAAGAAAAACAGATATTGGTTTAAAGATATTTAATGGTTGGTTCTCTCTACCAAAGCTAGCCTTAGACTAACTGCGTTCGGCAGCTCCGTCTATACGTTTGAAAACGAAACACATTTTGAATGGGATCATGTCGGCGGACATAAAGAAGCGCGGCCCTGTCTTTGATTCGATACCTAAAGGTACCGCGAGATACAATGTTACGGACCCGCAGATGTGAGATCCGAAACGCTATATATATATGTATACAGCAGTCTCTGGAACATTATTAATTACTGTACATATATCTATATGTAAACAATATTTTGCATAATAGTACAGCAATTTTTAGCGGTGCCTCAGAGTCACCACGCGAGTGCTAAGGGGGCTAGTTTTCTGGTTCCTCGAAAAGGATCAACACTAGAGCTCATTAATTTATCCATGCAAGAATTAATATGATTTTCTTACATGTCCGCTGGTCGTGAACGTGTTAAAATCTTTTCAGCGTGTTTTATCGTGATTTGATCACCGGTTAGGGTATTATACGATAAAATTCGGAAACAATGGCGCTGAATCCGAGGAATGTTAATTTTCTACGCACACAGCCGAACGACAGACATTCTTTCCACAATGTTAAGTGCAATTGAAGGGGTGAATTACGGTTTCGTGATTTCACGGGGACGGTTCCGGTACTCTCGTCGTGCCGGCCAGCTAGGATTTTCGAGCGGACCGCTTCTAATGTACGATCGACCCGCCCACGGAAATTTATAATGGCGGGGATTTTTCAGGCCGCTCGTGAGAACGACGCTCGCTTCCGGTTTCTGGAATCAAGGAGTTTTAATTCCCCCGGGGGATTTATTGAAACGTTGAAGAGAGAAATATGACGCCGGGATTTTTGTCGGGAGATCTCGTCACACTCATCTTTCAACAAATTTCGCGGTTGAAATTCTGCTGTAATTAGATTGCTCCGTGAAATTCTACCAATTGATTGTATAACTCCTTGCGGTCTCATAAAAAAAACCCCTTTAGAACGAAGTAGCACTATTTCAACGACTAGCTGCATATTTTCGGATATTAGAAAATTAAAATTAATACAAGCACAGAGTTAAAAATGTTATTGTCTGTCCAGAAAGTGAACTATAAAATATGATTGTGAGTCACTGCACGCATCGAATTTGCAACTGAAATGATCGGTTTAAGTCCAATCGGTTTCATGAAACGGAAACGGGGTCTCTAATAGATCTGGCCCGTCTAATAGCATCAAGCTCGATCAATAAATTAGCGATCGAGGTACAGGGGTATCTAGATCGTCGTTTACCATTCGAGACGTCGCGTCACAATTTATTCGCGCGATTTAACGGATTCCGTAATCGAGAACGGACCGGAACGGAACGGGGCGGCGTTCTGCCGCTAATAATCGAGGCTCTAATCGATCGGCGCCGGTGCTCGCGACACGGACAAAGGAATTTAATTTGCTCGAATGAAAAATGCGAACAGCCGAGAGCCGGACCGGTCTGCGCCGAGTCGGGCCGGGCTTCAGATGCGCGGGTCGCGACGACCGGAAATCCGAAACGTCGCTTCGTTACGCAATAGCACGCGGATCGATCGGAATCACATCGGGAGCCGAACATTGTTTCCGATCGGGACAAAAGGGATCTAATTTGTTCCCGGCGATTTAAGAGGATTTACCGTTTCAATTAAAAAATATATGGCTGCTCGTTACCGGCCAACTCGCGCGCTTCCTCCGACGACAAAAGGTGTAATTGCGTCGACGAATCAGAAACTCGGTCATCTTTACACCCCGCACATTTTATGGCACGCTCGCTGTACGCCTGCTCTTTCTCCACCTCGTACTCCAACTGTAAAGGTAAAATAAATACAGGATGGTTCAGCTAAATATACCCACCTAAATATCTCCTTTATTTTTGATAGCATAACAAATGTTTTCAATGTAATGTAAATCGCATCACACAGTGAATGCATAGCAAATGTTATTGTTTCTTGTAAACGTATATTTTTTGTCCTTGCATACTCCAGTTGATATTAAAACTTTATAGTTACAGACTGCTATTCAATACATTTAATCGGCAGAAATGATGTAATTAACTTCTGCGTTTGATACTCGGCGTGAAATCGGGGTCGCATCTCGTCGTTCGAGTATGAACCATTTTATTACCAGCGTGGAAGAACGAGTTCTACATAAAGCGCCCCCCAACACCATTAACGAACCCGTAAAATTCTAGCCGATAACGTTGACGCGGCCCACTTGCCAAAATCGATTTTCGGTCATTGATAGTCCGGGAATGGTGTTAATAAACAGCCCTAATCTCCCTTTACAGCTTCGGCGCCACTGAAACAGTGGATCCCAGTTCGCAGAATGAGAATCTCCTGGTTCCACCCGCAGGATCGCGTGTGAGAAGAAAGATGAATTTTTTTACATAATAATGTTCATTTGGATTCGACTCAGTTATGCAGAATAATTTTTTATACAGTCTTAATTACTTGCTTCTTGGATTCGAACATAATTTTTCTGTTTCTCGGACAATCGCCCCTACTAAAATGAATAATATATTTTTAAACAATCGATTATCTGCCTACGTCTGCTTCGAGGCTGCTCCCTTGAAAACGGTCGCCGTTCGCAGGATGGGAATTTCGTGGTGTACCTCCCGCAGGATCGCGCGTGTTAAACGCGGCGTGCGTTCTCGCGAGAGAAAGCAAAGGGCCAATGGATGCTCGTCACTCGATAATTGACAATGGCGTTTGCTTGGCTACCGTTCGGCCGGGTTTACCGTTTGCTCGGGTTTCTATGGTGCGATGGGATCGCGACGTGTCGCACGCGCGAACCGCACCGTGCACCACCGGCCAATTTCATGAACGGGATCGATATTACCGGGGTTTCGCGCGAGCGGGGGATGAAAACGGACAAAGGGCGCCGCCGGCCGGGAAAGAGGAGGTTTCCGAGGTAAGACGGTGAAAGGGGAACGGCGGCGGTGCACAAGGAATTGGTACGATTGATAGGAACGAAGGAACGACGGCGGTAATGGAACCGGAGACCGAGCGCGCGGACACGATGAGCGATCGAGCGAGGATGACGCTTTCGAGCGTTGTCTTCTGTTGGCCCAGATACCCGGATTTAAGTATACCTTCAATACTCGTCGCGATAACCTTAATCTAGGATGTTCGGAGGTATTACCGCAATATCTTCATCTAAGAAAAAATATGCTCCGTGCTGTTTCTTAGATCGATCTACTATTTTTCGAAAAATAATCATTTCTTTCCTTAAATTGCAAAGTGTGATCAACTAATTTCAAACTTTGTGTATTATAGATTGTTGTTACACTTTCATTGCGGTCGACGAATTCGAGACAGATGCGTTCAATATGTACATTATACATTTTTTCGATCCATATTTGTCGTACCATTTTTTTTAGAGTTACAATGATTAGACGTCTTTATCCCCAAAAATGTCGTAGACGAGAAAAGAAAATTTACATTTTCCGTATGGCTACATTTATTTGAATGCTTAAATATAGATTGCAAACGAATCAAATTTGGTTTCATTTAAAAACAAAGGTCTAACGTTCATATTTGTTAGACTTTGTCTAACATCTTCGTCACATGTATGACTCGTTAAAATACTACGCTAGATACCATCCGAAAACCATTATATTAATCTCGGTGGTTGTTCGTTTGTTCAGCAATATTTGCTCGAGGTACCAACTGTTACAATATTCGTAGGATATTGATATTGAATATTTGCTTGCACTATGTAGACACGTGCAACCATCGATAAATTGATTTTCCATTCTTCTAAACAAAAATAACTTCAGAGAATGCAGAAATTTTGTAGTTACGTTGTTTGTTGGTTTATGTTCGTAAGCATTCAATTGTGTTAGTATTAATTCACTGCGTATACAGTTCCGGTAGAACAGAGATAATAATGAACGATTAAATATAGAGATGGGTAACATCCCTGGCAGTTATTGTTACATGGGCCAAAAATAATTTTCTTATATTCATTAACACCGTGCGATCTAAAGGAAGCGTGATACGTTGAATAAAGAAATCGTTTCGGATTTGCACACGTCTGAATTACATTCATAACCTAGGGGGAATGGTAACTGGGCTGCTTGTAAATTGAGGCGCCAGCATCATCCCCCTCGAATAAAATTCCAATTTTCACGCTCGGCTGATAATGGAGGACGAACGCATTAACCACGTGCCACGGGCGTATTTAACACTGTCCTGTTCGTTTGTACACATTTACAGGAATGATCCGCGTATAATTGTAATCGACTTATTAAAATAAATCATCCCTTAATCAGCGGGTCACTTTTAGCACATAATTAAACGGGACGTATCGCTAATACATTTATTCCTCACTAATTCTGTCAGGTTTAATGCTGGACTCTGGATCTCCGTGCATAATTGAAATTAATAGAATTTCTAATCAGTTTAACTATTTTCCTACTTTCCATTCAGGTTTTTATAAAAAAATATAACAACCAGGAAAAACAGTAGTGTAATAATAGAGTAATAAAATGCTTTTGTGTTTCACTCTACAGAAATGTGTAAGAAAATCAGCATTAATTGTGATCTGTATATTTAATGTTAACGGACATTGCTATTGCATTTACTTGTATTATTATTGTATTCTTACTGTATTATTACTGTATCCTATATTATTGTACTTACGTATATTATTCCTGTATTCTATATTATTGTACTTACTTATATTATTCCTGTAAAGCGAAATAAACCCAGAAGGGTTTGAAACGTTTACAAATAAAAGAAAAAAATAGTCAGCATTAATTACGGTGTTGCCTGATAAGTTACAAGAGTGTGGACTTGCATAAAGATCGGCAGTATTCTAAAATTTAAAACGACGGTGCTTAAACTGCTCTGTTGGAACTCTCGATCGCGTGACGGGGGTGTGTAAAACGGCTGATCCGCAATTCTAAACGTCCAAATCAACGGATACAGAGCTCGTCGGCGTTTCCGCGTGTGCCGTTCAGATAACTTCGGAAGTTAGTTTCGCGGGCGGTGATCTCGTTGCGGAAACACGGTTCGAATTTTTCAAGGGTTTCGATCGTGCTGGAAAAATGTTTCGCCGGCACACTTTGGTCGAAATTCGAATTATGAGAAAACGAAGAACTTTTTCTGACATTACAACGTATTACAACGTATACAAATATATGTACAGCGTACATTATGAAAGAATTCGAGAATTTCAATGTAGTCCGGGTTTTCGTGAGTTTCGACCAATGTGGTTCGACGATCGGATCGATCCGGAAACCGGAAAAACAGCGGCGGCGGTTCCGATCTCGCGTCACCTGCTCAGTTCCCTTCGCAACAATTGCTGACGCAGATCGGTAATTGAGACCATCGGCATAATTGCATTTACCACGGTGCCGTGGTGTCGAGCACGTACCACGGGGGTGTCCTCCGTCCTGGAATACCAATGAACGTGTCCTCGTTACCGTCGTCGACGGCGGGAGGTGGCGGCGGACGGAGGGGAGGATTGTGGGAGGGCGGGAGGGTTTATATACGCGAACCAGCCGGCGGAATGTAAGTAAAGAGAACCGGCTGAAACGTATTACGCGACGCAGCACTTTTATCCTCCGCAAATGGCATTACGGGAATCTTCTTCCCGGAGAGAGAGAGGATAAAATTCAGCGAGAGCCGGCTGCCAGCTGAATTTCATTCGGCACGGTATGAATATCTCGTTTGCTTTCCCGTAAATGGGATATTAAAACGTACGGTTTATTCGGTCGACGGGTTCGAACGTCAATTTTCTTCCGTTCCCTTGTTCCCCGAATTTCCACGCCCTCGTAAAACCTAATGATTCCGCCCGTCCCACCCCCGTCTCGTTTCTTTCGACTTGATGATCTTCTTGCTAAACGTTTGCCCGAAATATATGAATTAATGCAAAGACTGTAGGGGATTGCGCCGTGTTTCCTCTAACATAGAAATCAGACGTCGTTTTCTCAACAAAATCTACCCGACAAGTTAAAAATAAAATTTCTCATTTCTTGATCTCCTTCTGAGCCTAATTAACATAATTAATTCTTCTAAAATTCAATTCTTTTGAGATTCTTATTTCGTAAATGTACAAATAATACAAGCGGCTTAGAAATGTTCCAACAACGTCGAACGATCTTTATCTGTGAACCGAGCGACCGATCACGAATACTCCCATCAATATTGTTTTACTACAAATAAACGAGAGCTTGACGTCATTCGCCGCCAATAAACGCTCCATCTAACTTGATGCTAAAGTAATACACCTATTGCAGCACTATAAAGAGTAAGTATCTCCGATACTCAATTTCTGAAACGAAGTCTCAAGAACCTTATGGAATTCCTTCAACCAATGTTGTCACTATATTTACTGCGAATAAAATTCAAGTACTGCTATTTTAACTCCTTAGCCGACAACTGTACCCACTAGCCTTGTTCCCAATTCATTGACAAAGGAAAATTAAATTCAAAATTACTGAAAAAGCGCAGTTGCATTTCCTCGACTTTGTTTTTTAATAGAATTACAGAAAGCTTGTTCCAGACCCCATCTCAACAATTAAGGGCGAGGAAAGCAAATAGGTGTCGAACAAGAATATTTCGAAAAATCGAGTAGAATCGGAGATCCAGTTCACCGATTTCTCCCGCGCAAGTATGTAACAGGTTAAAAACGGTACCAGCCGATCCGGGCGTTGTCGCTCGTTACAACAACGAAAATGCGAAGGGTGTCTAAACGAGCATGGGCCCGTTACCGGAAATAATTAGCGAGGTTTATCGGGAAAAGCGGAAAAAAGTCACGCGCCGCGGGGTGGAGGGAGAAGGCGCGAAAGGCATTTTAATTGGTCCCCGGGCGGGTTGCACACACGTGACCGCGGATCGATCACTCGCCACCCCCGTAGAAAACGTGTGTCCGACATTTTTATGCTCGAGCACGGTGTTTCATATAAAAATATTTCGATCGACGAGTCGATGGAACGGGAATTTCGTGTAAACGTGGAGGAGTATGCTGGAGGATTATAAAGGAGGAGGAGGAGGATTAATATAACTTTCTATTTATGATTTACGACTAGACACTTTTTAAAACACTATTCACCAGAAATAATCAGCAAGGCACCCTCAGGAACGCAATCCAATAAGCTCTTGGGGGATCATTTTTCGTAAGAAAATTGTCGAGCTCCGTTTTCTTAGAATTGCGACAATGGATTTCGGAGTACCTCTAATTTATCTAGCAATTGTCAGCGTTATTGTGTTTGTAGTCACACGAGTTTTTTTTTAGAGATTCGTAACAATTAATTCGTCGAGTTTCGCTAACTTCGTTGAAGACGCAAGAAACTCTCTGTCTAACGCGGACCCTCTACTCGAAACCCCGAGGTCTTAATCCAACCTCGGCGAACCGAGTTTGCCGCATCGATACTTTTTCCTCCCTCTTCTTGTCCTAACTTTCCGCGAATCTTATTAGCAAGTCGTGGCGCGACGGTGCCTGCGCCTCACTTTCGTGCAATGAAGTTTGGACCAGTCGTTCCAGGACGAAGTTTACTCGGAAAACCCCTATGCAATTCGTCCCCTTTGTCGAGAAACGCAGAAGGTCGTCGAAAGGCGACAAGACGTGACGATGGAATTCTGATCAGCGGCATCGGGAGGTAATGAGGTCGGGTTTCTGCTTCTGGGAAACAGAATTGCCTGGTGCGAGTCTGATAGGAAAGTTTATTGGAAGTTAGGAACCTGCGCTCACTCTTCGAACTGGCACAGATTTTCATCCTTCAATTCCTTCCCCCTGGAACATTCTATTCTCCGCTACTTCCTATTTTCTCCCCTGCTCGCAGTGGGACAAATGCCCGATCTAGCTAGAAAAAAGATCTCATCAGAAACTGTTATTTACACCTGTCTTCAACAAAATGATAATTGAAGAATACAAGCTTCCAGCCTGATTTTATTGTTTTCGAATGTAAAATTAAATATATACGCATACTATTTGAATAAATGTTGGACAGAGAGATTGAGAAATTGTGGGATGATTATGGACAGCTCTAGAAGCCAAATTGGAAAACAATTACCCCACTTGCATTTAAAAAATTTGAAAATATCAGAGTAATAAATAAAATTTTGATAATATAGAATATTTCCGTCATTATTTCATAATATACGTCCTTTAATAATAAAAAATCGTCTGCATCCTTACCATAAGTGTCCGGTGACTTATGGGCAGGATTGTACGTAGAATGTAACGCTAACCGTACCGAGTACAAAATGTGCGTGGTATACGTTGCTGTAGAAAAATGACACAACCAAATTAGATGAATTTATTTAATACTTTATAATGGATGCATATTTATTAATAATTAAAATATTTGGGGACATATTATCACAGTGTCAACTTGTTAAGGTAATTAGAAGAAGAATGAAATTTGTAATTATCACGTTTGAAAATGAATGGTTCGAGAGGTGAACAGTATGGTGACATGGAGTATGCATCGCGCAGAGACTAATAAATATTCGCTGAAATCCGCCAGTCACCGTGGATCGTTATGAAAATATTACGAAACATATTGGACAATTAAAGGCGCATTAACGGTGTTCATGGTGCGCTCGCGAGAATGAGCTTCCGGGACTCCACTTGATTACGGTGGTTAAAGTTCACAGCTGCATTTACATTTGCTATTAATCGCGCGGCGCTCGGTTTTCCTCGCAGTTCCAACTCCAGCAGTACGGCGGAAGATGAAGTGCCTTGTCACCGCTGGAATAACAACCGCCAAGACACGGAATGTTTGATCTGCTCCGCGAGTTATTTGACAAATACAAGAAATGGCCGGGACCGAGTTTAAAGCAGCGACGGCGACGTCCGCGTCCCCGGCAGTCTTAATTAAACTCGTAGCAAATTGAAGAACGTATCTCGGGAGGTCCTTCGCCGAATCCTGGGTACAAGATTTTCTGGCAAAAAAACCGGACGATCTGCCCGGCCCTTGGCGAGGAAGATCGATCTATCAGGATCGACAGCGTCGGAAGAAACGAAATCTATCTCTCATTAAGTTAAATTAAAACGAACAGCACATTTCCTGTAAGGTCAATGTCCCTATTTTTGATCATCTAAGAGTTCTGCGATAACAGAAATAGATAGTTATTATTTATTTACGCAACAATTGACAAAAATACTTATTAGATATTAAATTTGCGCTTCTCTTTAAACAGTGCATTAAAAGAAAATTTATTCAAATACATTCTAATACAGTGATAGCTTGCTTGATACGAAGTCTGAAATGTTTAGATGTATATGGATGTGTCGTTTCAAATTTTAACCTATGCCGCTGATTTATTAAAACTTCTATACGTAATTCAGTACAATTTCAGATGAAATCAAAATTGGCAGCTTAAATTTAGGCACTGCAGCATTTCTGTTATGTGTCTATACTAAATATGCATAATTGAAAACTGTCTTTTATAAAACGATATTGTAGCAAATATTTCTCCCTCTCGATTTTAGTAACATTGTTGATTCGCAAACGTTAATTGGGATTCCTCTCGGATAAATGTCGTCGTTTTTCATTATCATTCCCAATATTATCGATCACACAGGTCATTTCTGTTACTAACACTTGACAGTAATCTCGGACACGTCAATCAGGTCGCCGTACTCGTTTAGTAATTTAACAATGCTGGTGTTTTGGGAATTGACAGTTCCATTGGTCACGCCTGCCGCACATTTTGTAAGTTACATGGTCAGCTTTCTCTACTTGATCGCTCGATACTCGAAATTTTCGATTACTCTGCCTTTTGGAATACAAAAATTTGATTGCATCAATTTATATATTGATGCGATCTGTATAAATAAATAAATTTAAAAAAAATTTATATATTCTTTAAATTACTAATTACTAATTACTAGACTACAGATGTTTATGTAATTTTGAATTTTTATAGACAAATTTTTAGAAAGTTAATGAAATAAAAGATTAAAAGAGATCATATACTGAAATATAGGTATCTAAACAATCTTCGTGCGGATTAAAAATAAAACAGGAATGAGTACCAAGAACCAGCATTCTCGTTTTTCCATCAGTTTCAATTTATTTTCACCGAAGTCACGCCACGTTGATCGCCATCGAGATTTGCGTCTCGTTTCTTCGACGGTAATTATTATTTCTGAGTGAGATGCGATTATTATCGTAGCTGGTATCGCGAGAAGAAACGATTTCTCCGACGACCGGTTCCCGCTCCCTTTGACTACAGCTTCCGTTTCCGTTGTAATGAGAAATGTAATAATTCAATCTCGAGATCCGTCGACGCCCAGCAATAATGGATTCCAATCGAATGGAAAGAACAACAAGTGTCTCACCGTGTCTGCGCGAGGAATGCAATTTCCTGAATCTCACATAATTGTCCCTGGAAAGAACGGAATAATCGAGCATCAGGCTAATCTTAAAGCTTCTTATATCACCTGTAACATCAAATAACAATACTTGGATTATCGACAATTTCGTCCATCTTTGATTGTACAGTTCGGGAAAGCAGCAAATAATTTATCCAGAGTGACCTGATTGTCACATCCAGATTTCACTATCGAAGTGTACTCAATTATTGTTTAATTTAGAAATTATTAAATTACTGCTACCGACTTGTCTCTTAAATGCACAAAATTTATCACTTATCGCCATATTGTAAAGTTGAAGATAAAAATCAGATCAAGATTTTCATCCATAGTGTCCTCGAGTATCGATGTACATAATTCGTTACCAAAATGATCATACATAGGAATCGCCTGATCGATCATTTTTCCGCGATAACTCCGTTGAATTCTCACTCCTATAAGTTCGCAGAAATTCGAGAAACGGTGAAGTTTCCGCATAAACGTTCCCAGTTACGTTATTACTAGCTCGCGGAAATTTTCTAACAGGGAAAGTAGAATGGAGTGCAGGCAGGGAAAAGCTGCAGCGAAATTATTAGACAGGCCAGGTGGGAATTTTTACGCTCCGACGAAGGAATCCAGAAAGAATGGCGAAAGGTGGCGAAACGGTGGATCTAGGGGGGGATCGATCGATCGTCCAGCCGCCAGCCCCGGCAACGGGGCTAAGTGTCGCCGACACAATTCCGAGTGGCTGAGAAAGGCGAATTATTGGGCTACTCGGCCACTTGCCGCGTCATTACATCATTATTGTGTCTTGTATCGGTGAACTGGTCTAGTTACGGGGCTCTGGGAAGGGGTTCCGAGGGGGGTGCTGGGGGTTGCAAAGCACCGGTAATCGTGGCGACGCTTGAGCAAATTGTGGCGCTACCGGCGACGACAACCAATAGAGATTAAAACGGGGGTGTCTGCTTTGAGAGGAGTCGTCAACGTCAGATATCCTCCTCCACGGGAAACCGAATCTTCTCTTTGCTACCCCTAATTGTCCAGCATCCGCGTCCCTCGAACACCCCTTTGAAAATGGATCGCGAGTCTTCGCTTGAACCAGTCGCCTTTCAATGAATACCGATGTGCCAGAATGTGGAGTAGGGTGGTCCTTAGTTATACTTGGTGAAAATTTTTTTGCGACATTTTTTTCACGCCTCCTTCGAAAATTGTGCCATTTGGTAAGAAAATAATTCCTGCAAAAGATAAAGTTGATCGGATAAAGGGAAGGCGTGCCTCATTGACGTTGAAGTTGACAAAAACATGAGAAATTCTATTAGAAAAAAAATTTTCTTTTAGAAGTTTTTAGTATTGCTGCAGGGGCCTCTAACCGTCTGCAGAATTCATGAGGGATTGTGATAGGATTTTTACACTGTTAACGCGAAACACGAGATTTGAGAGAAAACGGACTTGTTAGTGGGAAGGTGACGGACAGCAATTAGACAGGCTAATTAATGTGAAATAATCTTAATTCGTCAAAAATACATTTGTACTTGAATGCACGTAAGAAATTATGATATGCTTGGAGGTATAAAATATTTAACTTGAATTTTCAGTATACTCTTCACTTTTAGCGTGCAGTTACTTCTATTTTAAAACTTCGCGCTCGATGAGACACGACTTCCCGACGTCCGATAGCTTTAAAACTTTGGATATATCATTTTTTCATGAAAAGGAACAATATTGGGAGGAGGCGTGTCCAAAATTTCATGGTCGAAAAATAAGGACCACCCTAATGTGGAGCTTAGCTCAATATTTTGTAGAATAAGGCTTACGACATTCTTTCTGAGAGGGGTTCAAGAATTATCAACTCTTTTCACCAGTGTTTTTATCGAACGTTTGATACCGAGGAGGTTTCATCCTGAATATGAACTGAACAATATTATTATTGTTATTAGTATATCGTGTGTGTTTCGAGTTAGCTGCAATAAATATTTATAACCACTATAGCATGATTCTGCAAGTTCGGGCAAATAGAACTGACCTGTAAATATACCTGTATTAACGGTGAATAAGGAAACCAGAGGACAGGAATAAAAGAACAGCGGATCGTTCGCGTGAAAACAGGATACTTACAATCCAACTGATGATAGATAATCGTAGACGATTGCAGGTGTCGTGGAAAAGTGTCTCTGCCAGAAGAAACCTGCAGTAAACGGGAACGAGGAAAATGATTGGTCGGAGCGCTAATTGATTAGAAAACAAGTGGGAGAGTTGTCGTAGAACGGGAGAAACCGCGGAGAGATATAAAATAATTAGCTTCATGTGGTTTAATGATCTCGAGGAACGATTGGGAGGTGACGAAGTGTTATCGAATGAATTTCTCTGGGGTCATTGGAAAGCGTCGATGCAATGGCGGCGATCGATGGAACATTACAACGAGAGAGGAGAATTTTCAATATTTTCTGAAAGACTTGTTTTACGTAATTCATCCAAACATTGCAAAATTGAGAACTGAGAAATGTGTCAGCTTTATACTACTACGCCTCCCCAAAAAATCTTTTTCCGCACCCTACCTTTTATATTTTTATTCGATATAATAATATAGACACGTTTTAAGTGATACAAAACTTTACTACAGAAACCTGAAAACTAGAAATTAATTTGATGTTAAAGAATTTTGGCGCCTTCCAGGTTGGAAACCGCTGCTATAATCTGAAGAAAGATTAGAAAGATAGATAGAATGGAGACAAAGAGTGCAGTAGGAGGAGGTCGGTGTCGCGCCGGTGGACTCGAGCACGCGGCAAACGGTAAATTTCAATTTACTTAGGTCGGGCACGAAGATCGATTGCGGCGCTCCGGGGAATCGTCAAAGGGCATCTCGAGAGGAACCGATTACACTGTCGGAGATGGCGCGCGTGTACGCGTGGACGGACGAGCGGCGACAGATGCGCAGCCGGCTAAAGGGAAGACGCGGATCAAGACGCGCCTCGAGGGGCCGGGCTATTGTCTCGTTAATCGTCGCGAGACGACACCGTTTACTGATGTGCACTAACAAGACAAGCCAGGTCCGGGTGACGCTGCCGCTGCTACGCGGCTAGGGGGGCCCCTCGAGCGGTAATTACGAAGACCCAATTAAAGCAGACGGCCCGGGAACGAGCGCGGCGTAATCAAACGGACGCTTAAGCGGCCGCAGATGATTGTTTATCGAGCGTGTCGAATTGTCGCAATGCGGCTCACGTATTCCGTCGAACCTGTGATGGCTGACACTTAAGTGAATAACCCCCTTCTTATCGGCCCGCTCTCTTAGGCACCGAGGAATCTCCAATGGGCCTTCCCCGAAGAAGCAATCTATTGACTCTCGCTGACGAAACAGCAATCGTTGCTTTTCAAGCGGAATCAGAGGCACGATTTTAATCTAATCGAACAGACCTCATCTGAAATGAATCTCCAGATGCTAAGTAACTAAATGATGCTTTCAAAATGCTGGATGAAAACTGACCAAACATCGCCATCCTAGTGTTCATTTACTTTGAAAGATGGTGCACATCATTGTTGGAAGGTAAGCTTTCCACATTTTGTGCCACGACAATGAGGAGTGCGATTTATTGGAAATGGGTGTAAATAAATGTACACTGGTACTTTTAAAGTAAAAACTAATCTTTATTGCACGGCGCGGAAGGAAGCTCTTTGCTATAAGAGATCTTAGCTTCGACTGACTGTACGAAAGAAAGAATCGTTGGAACCCCCAGGAAGGAAGCCAGAGTCCCTTCGTATCTCGAAACTGTTTAGGTTAGCCCCTCACAGTTCGGCACTTAAAAGAAAATATACTTCTGAGAAGGTTCTATCGATACTTCGTAATGATTCTGAGATCGTTGATTCATTTTTGTAACTAGTTGATAATCCAACACGATTTGCAAGATCGGCTGTGCCCTCTTTGTTGCAGATTTGTTTTGCGATGCCATCGATGTTCAGTTAGAGTTCTGACCAGGCAAACGACGTAACTCTTCTAATACATATATAGTTTTGTAAAGCGGAAAATAAAATATATCTATTAATATTAAATATAGACCCGTTATTTGTAATAATAACAATCAACAATGTCATATCCAACAAGTGCCGAGAACAATGCAACATAGGGTATAGCACAGTTTGACACGGAAGAAGAAGTGCAAGCGCATCGAAAAAGTTTGCTTGTTGTGTGCCACCATTTGTTTCGGCAACAAACACCGAACGGAGAATTACACACAGGTATTATCCGTCGGAGCGATTCGAAGTACGTTTTCACAAGCCGCAAACAGCCGGCTCTTCCTTAATGAAGATCTCGAAGTTGCCGGCGCATCGCGAATCCGTAATTAGCAGGAACGTTACCGCCGGCCGTGGCCCCCGTGTCCCTTATTACAGCCAGTTTTCCCTCGCTTCCGGTACCGGCGCGGCGAAGCCACGAAACTCGGCCCCGTCTTTCGAGGAACTCTCGTCGAACCGGGGGAAATCGAGCAAAAAGAGCCTCGCCGTCCTTCTTAATTAGTCCGCCGTTGAAACGGCCCTGTGTTCTTAGATTTGAGACACGGCCGCCGCACAATGCGATATTTCGGTCATTTAGGGTAATTTAATTCCGAAATCGAAAAGTTTGTAAAAATTCTGTATTTCACCCAGAATCACTATCGTTTTGAATTTTTCGCATTAATTGTCAGCGGTACTTTACCCGAATAAAAGTCTGTGTATTTGAACATTAATTGTTATTGTATTTTCAGGCTGTAAATATCATACAAAATCGAAGAACTTTTCAGTATTTACCAATGTTCTATAGAATAAAGCTTTATTATATGAGCGAATGTGGACTATAAACTACACTGAATGTTAACATTGAAGTCTTCGTACCTATATATGAGGATCGTGTCCGAGTGAAAAAAAGTAAAAGATTACAGTATTAACAATAAAAATAGTCACCGTAAAACCCGGGAACAGAAAACGAGAACCGTTATGAAAAGCAGGACTTCCAACAATTTCTCTGAAGTTCGTCTTCCTCGAGGTTCTTTCCGGGAACTGGAATCTTTCGAGAAGCTTGCGGAATTATTTTCCATTATTCGCACGGCGTGGCGAATCGAAAGAGGGTTGGGGTTGGTTGGGGGTTCCGAAGCTGATTCGACCGACCACGAAGAACACGAACGAACCGGTAGACAGGGATGGGGAGGAATAAAGTTTCCGACAATGATTCGACCGAGTGATACTGGTTTTATTTTTCCCGACGACATTATCCGGTCGGCAGTACCCTCCGCGGGAAGATATATATATCAACCCCGGGCAGGGGAGGGTCGCGGAAAGGGGTTGTAGAGCGTGGAAGAGAGCGAGCTTAATTCAGTTAGCTCGTGCTTACGTTTCCCGAGTTAACTACGTTTCGTATACTTCGCCGAAGAAAGTTAGCGTCTTGGAGCTGGTAAGCTGCCGATTGCAGTTTCCCCGGTGTTGCCTCGAGTTTAAGTGCACGTCGATCCGAAGCAATCCGGCCGATGGACTTAACAAACTAATAGAAGCATCGAATGAGTCGGAACTTTCGATGGTTCGTCTGTTTTATCCATGGATGGCTGGACATTCGCTCCCCGAGGGCAACGGTAAATACGTTTACGTCGGCGAAGGGACCGCTGTATTGAGTTATCCAGCACGCGGACGTTGCAGCTACGTTGTTTCGAAAAAGTGCACGTGATGCGGAGTGCTGCACGGATTAGATTAACGGGCAGGATCGGTAGGGAATACACTGGCTTCCATAATTTACTTACATAAACGCTCCTCTTTCCGCGATCAACAAAATATCTCCAATTCTTCTACAATATTCTCCAAGATTTACGGTGGGAGAATCCACATGGATTTTCAACTGCTACCATCTTTTATCTATCTTCTGTCGAACATTTTCACCGAATCTTATAGAATATTATTATTATTATTATTATTTATTATAGACGGACTGAAGCCCTTTTACATAAGTGTTTACAATATCAAAGAAACGAAAAAAGAAAAGAGAAAGATACAATACTGCTCGTGTAATAACAAAGAAGGGACATGCACAAAAGAAAAATTTAATAATGATACAATCGATATGGTATTATCATATAATCCTGCGTAGTTGCATTTGAAAAGTTTGTAAAGAATCACTGAAAAAATCAATACGATTATATATAGTGCATGATTTTGAGATAATACGATTCATTGGATTAATTAATCCATAAGTAGATTTCGCTTTAGGTGTTTGAAATCCCGCTCTTGTTCTCAGTTCACGTTCTGGTACATAAAAATTGATTTTCGCCAGTAGAGAGGAACAATCAATATGATTGTTAATTAAATTAAAAATAAAGCTCTGATCGGACTGTTCTTCGAGCAGATAATGGTTCTAGGTTCGAATAGTTAGAATAGACCGGATCGAGAAAACATTTTTTTTCGAAATTGAAAAAAGCTTTGGGTCCAATTTTGAAAAAAAGTTATTCGTTTTTAAAAGATGTACAAATACTTTGAACACTCACTGTAGCTCAGATGATACTTTACAGAATTATAACAATATCAGAAAAATAATCAGTGTACATTTTAATCCGCCTGCTTCCTCGAACCCGAACCCAATAGAACTAAACCAAACAAATCCACGCCTTAAGCGTGATCAGTTTTGCGACTGACAGTAGCAGAGCATTAAAAACAGCTGATTTCTGTTAAATCTTTTATTAGCCCAGGAACGTGGGAGTAAAATGTTACGAGCCACTTTCCGTGTATCAGTCCGCATCCATCAGAGGAGAGTAATCGAAACGCGAAGAAAAAGCTGGTTCGATCTGTTGCATATTTACTCAGAGCCTTTTCAATATGTCGATATCGCGGCCGGGAGTGTTCACGGACCCCGAAAATAAATCTCATCGATTTGTATCCGCCGACTGCAACCGTGTTGTAAACTAGATGCAGAAGGCAGCCGCGTGATTTAGACGGTATTAGAAATAGACGTTCCGTTTGCATCCCAGCCACCTCGCTGCGCCGCCGTCACGGCTGGTAATTTAGTTAGTGGCAACATCTCATGAATGTAAGAGATATCGCTGAGTGGAGTACACGCGCCGGAATGCTTTTAGATATAATGAAGTACGGAGTTGATATTCTATTGGCCGATTTATTGTCCTGTAAATATTTCACGAACCGTAACCGTTCAAATTTAAATACCTAGTATCGAGAACCAAAATAATCGAAACATCCTACGTACCTCTGTTTGCTGCTACAATCTCGCTGCGAACTTCGCGTCATCCGTAATAGCGGCTTGTCCTATTATCGAGGCTCTCATCATACGTCTGTTTATTCGCTTCGACTAGAAAATTTATACCGATGTTGCAAACAAGCAAGATGTATTTATTTAATGTGCTTGCATGTGGGTAGTAAAATTGTATATTGTAAGAAATTTTAGGTGTCCAAGTATTATTATGATCACTGGCCTGCGTATCTTTATGCATTTATAAGATGTGACCAAAAATGCTGGAACCTAAAATTCGGTAGAATTTGGTACGATTTTTACGTATTCCATATTTACACAGACTACTGCCACTGAAAATAAGATTTTGTTCATTTCCAATTTCTTAAAATTAGACTAAAGAAATAGAAAATTGCATAAACATCTGCAGTCTAGTGATCACTTAAGACGAAAGTCGTGTTCGTGTTACAAAGTTGCTTCGCAAATAAGTAATGCGAGTGTATAAATAATCTCGATAAGAGTTGAACGCAGCGAACCATTTCTGTGCTACACTCGGGAATTGTTAACAAATGCTGTGAAGTGCATTTAAGTGAATTTATTGGATAGAATCCAGGGAACGAGCACAATTTTCTAGAAGCTGGATCGTTAGGAGTGCAGCGCAGCAGGTTCAGCAACAATGCGGTCACCGGAGCACAAAGCCGCGGCAAACGTTCCCGCTGACAGTCCTCATGAATTAGGCCTACAATTACACCCCTGATCCCTCTTTGGAGTTGCCCTGGTGTTGACTCGCCCTCAGAGATTCCGTCTGACGGTGTCCCGGTTGCAGACTCTCTGTACAATCGACATCGGAAGAACCAATTTTTATCATAAAGAACTTCTTATTTACGACAAAACTGAGTAGTTGTAATTTAAAATAGTATATACATTAGAAAAATCTCAGAATACAGTTATTATCAATCCACTGAACATATTAAGAAAGAAAATAAATTCCCATTTCACTGCAGTTTGTTAAAACGTAGGTAGAAAATTTTTATGTTACATAAAGATTCAAGTAATAAACAAATAATAAAGCAAATAATAAACCCTTCTCGAGGTCCGTCAGACGATGTCCGTATCACAGCTGTTCGCGATTGAAACGAGAAGCACCAATCAGAAAATCGCGTCCACGGTGACGTCCGCCGGGATGACATCCCGAGGACGTCCGGCAGCCAAGATCCAGCCGGTCAAAACGAAAACAATTACGATCTATCGCAGTAGAACGGATCAGGGCGAACAATACGCTTTTGGATCTCCATGGTTGGCGCGTCATCCCCATCGCGCTGAATCCTCGAGTGTCTTCGGTGGTCGTGCGGTGGGTGGAACACCCTGAGGGGGTGGTAGGTGTCGGTCGAGGGTCCCGTAGAAAAGATGGC
This sequence comes from Lasioglossum morio, assembly GCA_916610235.2. Taxonomy (NCBI): domain Eukaryota; kingdom Metazoa; phylum Arthropoda; class Insecta; order Hymenoptera; family Halictidae; genus Lasioglossum; species Lasioglossum morio. The sequence continues at coordinate 6,464,211 of OU744323.1, forward strand.
GGCCAGAAAGAGGAGCGAGAGAGATAGAGATTGCCGGGTGGTCCCGTGATATCTCGCGGACGATCGATAATCCGGGATCCGGACGCGGTTACGGGGCTAAAATGGCGAAATAAACATTGTTCCCGGAGAGAGAGAGCGTTCTCGAAACAGGACCATGACCATCCCTTCCATCCCGGTGACGTCACCGGACCAGTTTCCCGGGAGTTTCCTTGCAGCGAGGCGGAAGAGCGGATTAAGGGTGAGAGAGGAAGAGAGAGAGAGAGAGAAAGAGAGACTGATTCGCAAACTGGGCCGAGCCGGGAGCGAGAGAGAGAGTTGTACGAGAGCGAGAAGAGGAGAGAACGAGCCGTGTAACGGGAAAGTAGGGGTAGTTTAGCTCGAACGGCCCGGGCATGCATCCTCCACACCCTCTCGCAACTCCCTTTCGCCCCTCACGCACACGCGACGCCTTCGCCACAGTGTGCCCGTGTTCGGATTCGCGATCCCGTTGCCACGCGACCGCGCAGTGACGTCACCGAATGACGTCACTGCTGCACCCCACCATCGGACCCGACCAATCCACGAACTGCACCGAGAACGCTTCATAAGACGGTGCAACGCGTGCAGCGCGCGTAGTCCGCGCCTGCACGCGCTACGGACTACTTGGTTCTGGTAGCAACATTCTTTCGCCTTTTTTTTTTTCATCAGTCTCTTGGAAATAGTAACGAGCCCATTCCGGCTATATGCATTCTAGGTTAATGGACGTAGGGTGTGCAACTTTAGGAAGTCTGTCGTTTCGTTCTAGTGGGGGAGGATCGAGGACTCGTGACTGAGCAGGTGTTTCGAAAATAGGACAATAGGTTGTTGCACATGAAATGTCCGATTCGTCGCAGATAACGATGACTTTATGGGACCCGTCTTCATAAAATATTCTCGAGGAAGAAGAGTTCGCACGATGTCCAACGACAAGTTTAATCAATTAAAGCGAGTGATAAAACGAGTTCGCAATAAAATATACACGCGACGTAGAATAAACAACTGGAGAATGCGTTCCCATCGGGATAAATAATTCAAAGATTGCTAAGGTGACAACGCGAGATGGGGTTAAGATAAAAAGCGCGCCGCTGACATGATGAATAAGTGGATGTAACATCTGGTCATAAATGAAAGTTTCACTGACATTTACACGATTCTGCTAAGAAATTATTCAATCCCTCAAATCTTTTAATCGAACGTCTCTTGCATTAAAAATCATTTTATCTTTTATGGGATCAAATCTGTAATCAGTCCTTTTAAAAATAATCAATTAATATTTAAAGTTCAATTGATTTTGAATTGATCGATATCTTAGGATAATCATTTGCCGTTCGCTCAAACGGATGAACCAGCTACGTGGCGCTTCGAACAAGGATTAATTATTGCAAATTGATCCATAGCAGATAGAACTTTACATGCGAGAGCATAGAAAATGTGTAGACGAGGCACACGCGACGATATTAGTGGCGAGAGTACGGAGCCGAGAGTTTCCGGAGCGTTTCAAGTTGCTCTCCGGGATCGTTCCTCAAGGGAGGGTGCATTTAAATTTATACCGGCCTCGTGGAAATCCGCGGTATCAGCGTTATCGGATTACACGCCGGCATAAACAGCGAATAAGGTACTCCTGTATTTTTAAACGGTCCCGGTCGCAAATTTAGCGTGTCTGTATGCAGAGCGGTGTGGAGCGGCGACGAGAGAGCGTGCACGACCTGTGACCTATGCGCGGGGGTGGCATCAGCGTTCATGCGCTCTGCCACACGGTGACATCTATCATTAACGAGCACTCGATTTCTTTTCCTCCGCGCATTGTTACAGAGGAAACAATGCCTGTATTGACTGCGATTCAGCCGGGGAACGTTTACAGTCTCGTTGTTCCCTGCCGGAGCTGAATTAGGCCAAGGTTGCGCCCTTTGTGCCGCGTATTTACCGAGATAACACAACAACGTAATTACCGAACCTTTTAGTGTACTATAAGGATAGATCCTGCGAGCGGAAATTCAAAAAAACGTGGTAAAAAGATATTGTTCTTGGAAAAGTTTGCTTGGGAACGATTCATTACAAAGCTGCGAATAAACATAGCGGCAAATAGAGTGTACGTACCAATTACTGCGGTATTTATTCCCAATGAGATTTAAATACGTGAAAATCAATATTTTCCCCTGAATAAATCTGTACAATTCACTGAGAATGTATTCTTGACGGCGAGGCACAAAAAATTGTTAATCATTCTCGTATTTTTATAATCATTTGAAAAAAAACATTCTTGATGAAAGAATGTTAAGCGTTGTAATGTCTAAAAAGTTATTCGTTGTTAAAATATGTACGAATATTTTGTACATCCGCTGCATATCTGAAATTCGAATCACACCAGCAGTGAGAGATGGCAGAATATTTCAGCACCTCTCGATAAATAGGATCAGATGATTACGGGACGAGTGAACAGTAAAGTGTTCGAAGCCCCCTGAAAGATTGATTTCAACTGGAATCCTTAATCGGTTTCGTCGCTTTCATAATGCCTGTAGAAGTCGCCATTATAGGTCTGCTTTCATGGAAGAACCCATAAAGACCCCTCGTTTCCTGGCATTAGGTCTTAATACCCCGTCCAATTCCTTCACATAACTCCATCACGTGCGTCCAAGGCATTAACGTCAAAGCATCTCTGGTCCATCCTTAAGCCGAATCCTAAACCGACCATCTTAATGGACAGATCGAGTCATTGAAAAGACCGGTCGGCATTTCGGCCGAAAGGAGAGAAACGTTTACGTGGCAGCCTGTGTGACCGAGTATCACCGTTAATCCAGTTCTATGTTGGCCACCCCTTTCGCTTTCCTTCAACCCTCTCCGATGAATTCGAACCCCTTCGTCAATAATTTTCAGTGATCCCATAATGGAATGTAACGGGGGACACGTGGTTGGTACATGGGGCGACTTAGGAAAGTCCAACAGTAATTATCGGGCCGTTGCGAAATCAGCAGGTTCGTGCAAAATGTGTTTAAACCCTTTACACCCTGCTGGTGCCATTGTTGAGAGATTCATAACGCGCTGAACAATGGTGGTAATTACCACACCTATTTACATCGAAATAAAATACACTCCCATTTATGAACGTTTATGAATTATGAGTCACCGGACACTAATTAAAAATTGGGTGCAAATGATGTTTTGTTGTTAACGCTTTGGACTCGAAGCGATTTCATTCCAAAACTATGTAATCATTTTACATTCTGTACATTGAAGTGAACCTGTCTTCTCATACAACAGCTCAGCTTTTTACAATTCATAGAATACAGATGAATTTAATTACATTTAAACTGTTTCAAATAATAGTATAGCAATTTTTACTGACATCTCAGAGTCATCAACAACATTCGAGTGGAAAGGGTTAAAGTATCTATATTATGACATAAAAGTGGTACTTGCTAATTTTTTCCAACGTAGAGAACACGTAAATCAAATCTGATCAAAATATCCTATACTGTCTAAATTTTGATGATTGTAATTTAATCGAATGGAGCTATTGAATTTCGAATTACGAAATAATTTAATACAATATAATTTAATTACTTTGTAATTGTACAGTGTGAAGTAATTCAACTGTAACCCGACAGAACTCTGTTTGCAAAACATAATGAACTAGAAACGTTATAATTCTCTATCAACATTAAATAAAATAAATATGTGCTTGATATTTTGTAAATCAATTGAACACGATCGCAACTCTTCGTGGAACTCTTCGGGGTGGTAGCAGCATAACGCGCTGCCTCGCGACAGCAATTCCCGATCTAGGTTATTGCTGTTGCAATCGGTACGGGTGTTGCGGCTTTCCAATTGCTGGTCCCCTCGTTATTTCCGTCCCTGTTCATGGGGAGTGTCCGCGTCCTCACCCCGGTTCCCGAAATTTTCTCGTCTCGAGCCGGGATTCGAGCCGCGCTTTGAAAACGCGCCGCGAAGTTCGCCACCGCGAGCTCGATTTTCCTGCCGTGGGCACGGGCTACATCCAGAGCGAGACCGCGGACCAGGCCACATCCGTTTGAAATTACGGTGCTGACGTTGTATTTAGTTAACGCCGTACAACTGGAAACTGCGAAACGAACAACGGGCGCGGATATCCAAAGCGGTGGTCTGCACCCTCTTCCAGCCTTTGTTCGAGATGGAGGTCGATTAATTAATTGCGTCACGGCTCATCGCGCCAGTAGATACACCTTAAAGGATTATATACACTTGGCAATTGTTGACAAAATTTATTTTCCAAAGGAATACATTTTTTCTGTAAGTAGATTATCGTAAAAATATCCTGAAAAAATTTTATTTAAAGGAACGGTCGATCACTAGCCGCGCTCATGTACTAAAGAGATAGTTCTGGTGTTCTAATTATAGGTAATTAAAATAAGGGTAGAAATTCTCCATCCCTCAAGGGCATGGAGAAAGTTTCTTGCCCCAAAACAATGCATCCGGAAAACGTCACTGCCAAGGACATTGCAACGGTCCAGCCATGGTTCTCGCAATAGTCACTTTTATGTGCAGTCTTTCTACCCGACCGCCTAGGGTACACACTTGAGAAAGATGGAATCTCCGCATTCGAAAAAAACTCCCTCTTTCCACGTTGCATGTCCCCTACATAATGTGATGTGAAATAAATGATAAACTGCTTTTTTTTCAATTTTCACTTAGGCTACTTACATATAATCTTTTTTCTTGTATTTATTTTACGTACCTCTCAACTCTTTGCTAAGGTTACTTTGCGACAGGACCTACAGTTTTTTAAGGTGGGTTCCGAACCACCTTAGGCACCACAGTATTATATGGCACATAGAATATTTCCAGAGTATAATTCCTAATTATGGATACATGTCCAAATGGACATTTTATTATAAGCAAGAAGGAACATTATTGTTTAACATTTTACTCTGACAAGGAAAGTCTCAATTCCAAAGAGCAACGATTCGGGGAACAATAAAGCATGTACCTCTGGAGAAGAGAGTTTCATGGGACGGCAGCTTAGCGTTTCGAGGTGAGTCGAGGGCTTATTTGGTGGGGTACGAACGTTGATCGATCAGGAACCAGATATCCGGGTATCAGTGTTTCTTCGATGGCGTAGAAACTGCACCGTCCGCGTCTGCTCTCTCTTCGATCCGGCTTGTCTGGGGCATGCAAATTAGATCCGAAACTCTGATGCGCGCTCCGTCACGGGAGCACGTCTTGCATCTGCGGCAGACACGTCCGCCGGATGGGAAAGAGAAAATGATTTATTTCGCGCTCGCGCTCCGCCGCGGCGGGGCCCAAGCCTTATTTATCGCGTCAGGCCGCTGATGAATTTACGCTCGGCGGCCTCTCGATGCTGCAATCGCCGTTTAAGCAATTACCCTGACGCGCTTAATTCTAACCGGGCGCTCAATCACTCTTTCGAGCATCCAGCTGGTTCGCAGTCCATGCCGCGGCCGTATAATAACTCACGCTAACGCTTTCTGCGTACACGACCCCGGGAAAAGAATTATTGTCTTGGCTGAGAAGTTTCGTCGTCAATCCGCACACTTCGAACTGATTTTCCACCAAGGTTTATCCGATTCCGATGAAATAATTATTCCCTGCGACCGGCTGACCATCCGTCGACTCGTACTACTGAAAATGTGTTTCGCGGCATCGTGCACACGTTCGAGCCTGGTGAAAATAGATTTTTCAAACATGTACACATATAAGATAAAATATATTATTGTTATTTCAAACATGTACACATATACACATATTTACTTATCTTGAACAAAATGGTAAGTAAAGATCACAAGCCTTCAGCTTGATTTCATTATTGTACTTTCATTAGACGTATATACATATATACATATACTATTTGAATAAAACATGTAGGATATTTTAGTCAGATTTGATTTACATGTTTTCTCCATTGGAAACAATTAACAGCATTATAGAATAAAATAAAGTACCATTTAAATTTCATAACGTAGGTCCTTTAATAACAAAAAATCGCCTGCATCGAAATTTGAATAAGTCTCCGGTGATTTATGGACGGGAGTGTGCATAGAGCTACGAGTGATCATTTATTGAAATCTCGATCAAGATCATTCTAAATTATTTTAATAGAACCACTGTCTTCGCGTTATAGAAATTCGTAAGAACATTTCTGGCTGTACAGAGTGAATACAAAACATGAATGTTTGTAGAGAATAACTCTAGCAAATCTCCGCTCGATTTTCAACAAAACAGTCGGACTTCTTTCAAACAGGAAGTAGCATTCGCCCCAATGGACGGTGGTCGCAACTGAAAAATGTCAGTAATTAAGTTGAAATACTTCTAAGCTCTTAAGGTGATTATTCTCCCGCCAGTTTAACGCGATCCTTCCGGGGCGAGGATCTTAGAGATTAATGCCGGCAGGTGTCTCGCCAGGTACGCTGCACGAGGATCCAATTACACGATCCTATGGGAAGCACTGTGTAACTTAAACAACGGGTTGGGGCACCCTGACCCTTTCTCTCTCTCTCTCTCTCTCTCTCTCTCTCTCTCTTTCTCTCTCCTATCTTCCATAGAAACTGAATTTAAGTTGAAATATCGCAGCGTGCGCGTCGCGAACGTAAGCGATGGCGAGGTCTCGCGAGCCAGTCAATTATGCGGCGTATTTCAAATTCAAATTGCTCGCTCCTCCATCAGCCTCCTTCGCCATAACTTATTCCCCACTTTTATTGATTCTTATTGAATCCATTATGCTTCCAAGATGTCCATCTTTTAATTATTTTACCTGGAACTTCGTCGCAGAATAAGCGGCGGCTGTCGATGCATCTCTTCAGAGGATGACAATCCGATAGGATTCCAGCAAATCCGTTTAGTCACTTTGACTTGTGCTAGCAGCTCGACGGACATTGATGTCCGTGTATAGCAAGATCGAGGATAAGTGGTTGGCAATGTATACATCACAGTCACCGTTTACGAAAAGTAGAAACTGTGAGTAATGGAGAGTCGTGCTAGTCATACTGCACATATTCAGTTTCATGCATACAGCAGCGAACATGGAGAATGGATCTGCCTCGAGAACGTGGCTGCTGTGAAACAGCTTCCGTTACTCGTCTCCAATTCTTTCTCGATGAAAGATCTCCTCTGTAGCTGATAAAGTAAGCGAACAAATGAAATTTTAGGGAAACAAATTCTAGTGTAACGCAGTGTACACGATGTATAAGTTCAACCCTTTACAAACCTTGTGCCGTTTGTAATACTGTTTTTGTTTGTCATTACGTCACAGCAGATTTTATGCCTTTATGGTAAAGGTGAATAGGTGTAATTGAAAACAGTAAAAACATCAGATAGTGCTTGTTATTTGAACATTATATGGAATTCATTTAGTGTTAATATCATTTCCCTTGAAATATCTCGAAACAAGACTATTTTCATAATTATGGACACAATTCTCTGCTTCGTGCAATCGACTAAAACTTTCACATAAAAATCTATAGTCTATTTATCACTGGAAGGATCGAACACTAGTAGTTAAGCCGTGAAAATGAAAATCTTTGTAGTACTTTTTAGACAGTAATTGACTTTTAATTGCTTTTCATTGACGTACTTGATTTAACTGGAAACTAGAGCTAGCTCTCTCGATACGGCCTTCCACTTCAATGAAAAAATAACTTTTGAAACGTTGGAATGCTTCTATATATTTTCAGTGTTTATTTGATTTTTAATTAGTTGCTCGCAGCATCGATCCGTTAGTCTGACTCGTTCCTTTGAAATTGCCGTCGCATATTTTCCGACAGATCCTTCGTTATTCATTATCATACCGCGGAAATTTATATCGGAGTTTATAAAAGGTGAATGCGTCACAAATTTCAATCAAATTCAGCGTAAGTTCGTTTTTAATTTATGGAAATCATTCGAGTAAATTTTCAACGATTTTAAACATTGTGCAATTCTCTATATCCCCGGGATTGCGCTTTTAATTCGATGCGATTGATTAAAATGCAAAGTTTAAAGTAAAACTCGATTGGTCAAATTATAGTGTAGACACGAAATATATGAAAATCGCAAGGAGAAATTTTGTGAACACTGTTGGTTAGAGAATTTGTTTGTTTCGATTGTTTTCGGGAATTATACGAAAGTTCGATCGGTTTTCCCTAATTAAACAACGAAAATAGAATTGAAAGTTTAGCGAGAATTCTCCCCCGGCGGCACGACGTTTACGTAAACAGGGAAGAAACCGTTTCTTCCGTCTAACAAGCGTCCATTTGCATTGATGCTGACTGCAACTGTAGCTGAGTGCACTTTAGAACGCTTGGATTTCATTTGCATATCCTCCGCGACGAGCGGCGCGAAGACGGGGTTCAAGTCGCTTCTGTCTATGCAGCCTGTGAAGAGCAGCTACGAATGTTTATTATGTTAAACATCCCCGGCGAACCGTGCTTGTGCACCCTAGAACAATACTCGTCGCATAAAGCTACGCTGTCGGATTGTCTAAGCGCGCTACTGCCTCCGTGGATGTCGCTGTTGCTCACTCGCTACTCGTTACGAGGTTATCCCTTCCATTTTACTAAATAAAAACTCATTTTTTTCAGTTAGAACTGTTAACAATTCATTTTTACAATTACCTCTTATCGAGTGGTTTGACAAATATTTAATATCTTGTAATTGGATTTACGATAAAGATACGTGATGAAAGAATATTATATTTTCATTGTGTTTTTGGAACAAAGAAAAATATCTAAAATTTGTTTACGTAGCTGACTGTTTACCAACCCTTTAATATGAATATTAATGAATGACAAAAGAGATAGCAGAAATAATTAAAATGAACGAATTTAAATGTTTGTTAGTTTGTTCTTGTCTGTGTTTGTTGTTTCGAAAAACATATTTCCGACGTTCCGAGAAATCTGTGAATTTTGTGTTGAAACGCGACTGGTTCCGCGATCCAGTTCCATTTACTTTTTAATCCAGCAAGCTCATTAGTACAGGATGTTCCCCATACATTTTTGGCATGCATAATTAAATCAAACCGAACGTACGTTTATGTAAATAGTCTTGCCGTAATTATATTTGAGTAACACGGCGATGTTTCATTATCAATTGGACGACGGCCGTTATTGGTTCACTATTTCTCTTATTAATGCAAAATATGAAACGCAATCCGGTGCTGCTGGTGAATTCGAAATCAAATCTTTAGCGCATTTCCATTCGTGTCATAAATGCAGCCTCCGCCGCGCCGTCTGAGCGTGTTTAATCTAATTTGCATGTTTTAGGTGCCGCGCAGAATGGAAATGCAGCCGACGATGCATCCGCTCGACAGGAGAAACGCGGAAAGACACGTACTGTAATTATTAATTAATGTTTCGCTGATATATATATCTCCGCTCTACTTTCCACTTTACTTAGGTCGGCCAGCTATTCACTGCGTTAAGTATCTGTAATAACGATTTAATAACTAATTCGAAGTAGAGAAAATTGATATTACTGCCTCGGGATTTTCAATTATTTTAGCAAGCTTTTATTCCTATATCGTTTACTATTACACACTTTCGACTAATTACATACATTTTTGTAATTACACTTTCTTTTTAATTCTAGTTGATATGCTATCTACAATTATTTATAGTATTATATCCATTATCTTAATTTTCTTTGCAGTATGCTAGGCTGGCAATAGACTTCTTTCTCATTAATAACATCACTGTCCGAGAGATGCGTCTGATCGCGATCAACCAATCTACTTCTCGCTAATCTGTCAAGCTTTCGAACACGTTTTTAGAAAAAATGATATTCATTTCTTCTTACAGATATTTTTAAGTACTCTGTCCTGAGACAATCCGCATAGGAGTTTGAAAGAATCTGAAATGCTTTAACCCTTATCACTCGAAGGGTAACTCTGAGCAAGAGAGAGAGAGAGAGAGAGAGAGAGAGAGAAAAGTGCCACTAAAAATTTCCGTACCATTATTCAATCTTTATCTCATTTCTGTGCGTAGTAAGGTAAAGGCACCAGTAGTTGACCAGTTAAGAGAAGTTTTCCACGAGAACAATAGTAACCACTTGCTCTGTCATCAAATAGCGAGAGTCGATGCATGAAGACACTCTTTAAGTCTTCTAGATTATGTAACAAGGCCATTTTTTAAAAAAAAGTTTACTTATACAAATTTAAGGAACGTATTGAAAAATTCAGTAATTGCTTCAGAAGTTGACCACTCTTGAACATGAAAAATCTAGTAATTGACCTTCTCTTCGTTAGTAGTTGACCACTTATACTAGAAAGAGGGTTAAAGCAATAATGTTGGGAATCATTTTAGTATCAATTAATTTCAACAATTACCAACACAAATTACAATTAAAGAATAAAATAAGAGATATATCAGAATATTACTAACCGTAATGAATTCATACGTCCGTTATTACTATGCATACTTCACTTCGCATATAATTGTTCTGAAATTTAAACAACAAATGCCATAGCACCCGAGAGTCACTTTCATCAAAAGTGCACAGCTTATAAAAACCTTATTTTTTACGTTTTTCTATAAAATGTTAACTACTGGTACCTGGTAACTACTGGTGCCTTTTCCTTAATCCCAATCCAAACAACGATCCCAGTCGCTCTAAGAACAACCCCCTACTATTTTCGACTCTGGAGAAACTAATTAACGTGCGTTTTAATGTCGTCGGCATAAGGGTGACGTGCAAGGGCGGGAGGGGAGGGAGAGTGAAAACGTCGCGGCGTCGTGTCGGGACGCCACGCGGCCGAAACAAGATTACCGCGTAAAGTGCAGCCACGTGCAACCCCTCCGGATGGCGGTCGTTTATCGACGGCGTGGCTCCTCTTTCTTCGCCGCACTTTAACCTTTTAACCGTAAACGGGCCCGCGTAGAACCGGAGCGGATAGGAGCGTGGAGGAGCCGTGCGCTCGTCGTCTATTTTCGCTCGTTATATTTAGGCGCGGCCGAGTGGACGGTAATATTATTTGGTATTTAAGCACGCGGCTAACGTGTTTACACGATGCGAGGGGTCGTCGCCGCGACGATCCTCGGTCACGACGTCGACGGCGACGTATCGGCCAGAATTAATTACCGGCCGGCTGACACGGGATCGATCCCTCGACCAGGACCAGGAGCGTTTTATGTGGGTCGAGATTCCGGGGACAATTAATTCCCGTGGTCGTTTACCGGCCGGAATTTATTAAAATTCGCTCAACCAGCCAGCGCCGCGACTAATTATCGCGTACGGTGTAGCTGCAGCTTGACGCGCGAATTAATTGGCGGCGTTCAACAGAATACGCCAGAGTTGCAGCGTTGTAATTCGGCGCAATGAAGCGGCGAATGACGAATTTGACAATGTATGCAGATCTCTACCGAACCTACTGCTTTACGTAAAATATTAAACACTAACGAATTCTCGTTGATCCTTCTGATGAAATAGTATTGACTCGTTGTATATTTACCTTGATTTTATTTTCAATACAGTGTAAATAAATATCATAAATGAATAAACGTAATCAGACATAACGAAAAGTTGTCGTGCCAAATTGGTGGTCCATGGTGATGTTCGATAAACGCCGTACTCGATTGGTAAAGTTTCAGAAAATTTCATTCAATAAAGATTAATGTTCTTTTCTTGAAACATCATTAATGATCATACCATTAATGTGACTGTTATTACTTGACAATGGATTTGATGTACTTATGACTACAATGAGTAGATATAATTTAAAACATTAAAAACATCAGACGAATTTAAAAATACTTTTATATCATTATCGACCTATTGAACACATTAGGAGGGAAAATTTTTATTTTACATAAAGATCCTCTGTCTTACTAACTATTTAATACTTTAAGTAATTTACTTAGAACGTTTAACAATTCTGCCAAGGATATAAATGAATCGCTAAAAATGATTCTCATTTAATAACTGCTGAAACTGAAAGTTTGTATATTCGCCCGCGCGTTTCAATTCAATACCCGTTGTCGCAGTAAACGCGCGGAATAGCAAACACGAGATACTGGGTCACATAACTGTCGTCTCTGTTCTGTTTTTTTTTTTATTAAAAGTGATTGTTGCGTCGGATTTTTCCATTTCTTTTATTACGAACAATATGGTATAGCCATCGAATTGATAAAACATCTGCTATTATATTATAGTGTGCTGTATACAGAGTGAACAATCGGTCCGTCCGGATGGCTCAGCTTTTTTTTTTATTTTCCGTGGAAATCTCGTGGAAAACGGTGTGTGCCGTGAAGGGTGAGGGCGACGTAGAAATCAACGAGAAGCGTAGCAGACCTCCGGTTACACGCTTATTCGGTTTATTCGACGCTCACCCCTCTTGCGTATCCAAGGACGATTTGATGGGGTAGTTTACGTCCTGCGAGCCGTATAAATCCAGTCCCGGTTCCGACCCGATTCGGGACACGGATAACATCGTAAACGTGTCACGAGCCACGACGCTGCACTTTCTTAAATAACTATTTATTATCAGACCGGGTCCCACGGGTCCTCTCCCGCCGCGCTGCTATTCCGCGTGAATAATTCCCGGCTCAGATTTTATCCTGTCCTACTCCATGATACTTATGTTCGTCGTAAACGGCTGACCGGCTTTCATCGCCTCCACGATTCGGGAAATTGATTCTTACTTCTTCGGAACAACGAAATGGTAGAGTTGGTAAAGTTGATCAAATTGGACTACCTTTTTCGAACTGACACACAGTGCGGACAAATCTAGCATAGCTCAATACCCGTTTATATCACGATGTACGATAACTTCCTCTGGCAAAACTAACAATCATTTTTATGCATGAATATATTAACTTTCTTGTTAATAAAAAGGGGCAGATGTGTAGATTTCTCTTTTTCATCCCTCAAAGCATTAAAAAGTGAAATAAAGCAAGAAAATCAGAGTACTATATTAAATTAGGACATGCACAAGAATAGGAAGAATTAAATAATAAAAGAACTTTTTAAGGAATAAAAGGACTTTTTCCGTGGAAGGAATATTCGTTTTTCTTAGATCGTACAGTTCCCATTAAGCTTATTAAGACATTTGAAGAAGAGATCGAAAGTCAGTAACTTTTCGGTTACTGTTTCTTGCGATTGACGCGAAGAATTTTGATTTTTTCTGAATCGTATGTATCGATGATTTACGAGATTTATTTCAGATAAATTTTCGAAGAAGAAACTTTCTGTGGATACGGGAATAGCACGTGGCGATTTTTGCGGAAACACACGGCGGAAGACCGTTGAAAATGTACGTCGGAAGAAACTCGGAACTCGGACGAGGGTCTGGCGGTGATCGAGCGTAAATATTGGAAACGATCGGCCCGGATCGCTCACGGTATCGCAATAATTCAATGGAACGACTCCGTGGAAGGAGACGTTCGGATGGAAATGCGGCCTGTTGAAAAACTGTGCGAAATTGCGGCTCGCGCGAAGATCCTCCAACGATATCTGGAGGAAATGGCTTTGGGTACTTTGCTTGTTCGAAGAATGAAATGGAAAGCTCCATTTATCCTAACGTCTCGATAATGTGCTCTTCTCGTTGGCCTTGGGACTCGAGGGAACTGCGATGCATCGGCACAATCGGTTTTCTGTTGCTCCAGCTTCACGGTATCTTGATTACATTAAATTTCAATTTTTGAACCGAGATTTTCGAAAATATTCCTTGAAAATTTACTATAATTTTTACTAAACATATTCGTAGAAGTATTCTGCAAGGGATCATAATAAAAAAGGTAACAACTCTCACAATCAACCCTGTATTTTCCGATAATCGCTTTCCTAGGACAAGGAACTTTATCGAAAATATTTATAAGTGGTCTCAAAAACAGGAAATAGAAATTTGTAATTTTCGTGATTTAAGTGAACCGTATTTAATAGATGTGATATATTAGATTCAGATCCATTTTCAGAATGTTTTTTTTTCACGCTCGCACTGCCAGACTCCAGCACATCTTGCTGTAATAATTCAGTAAGAAACCGGCTCCCCCAAGGGTCAAATGGAAGCCAATGGAGTTCGATGAACCTAACTTTTTTGGGCAGCGAGTGGCCCCATATTTGTCCTCATCGATCATTTGCGTCCTCCCCTCCACGAATTAATATGAAGCAACTCCATCTGCGAGTGACAGCTTGAGAATGGAAGAAACACCTTCGGTGAATAGCCATGGAAATCGCCCTTCTTCGCAACCTTCGAAACGTTATTGCGGAACCGTCAGCCCTCGTTCGATCCTCGAGAAATATATCATTCGCATCGTTCACTTGGATCGAATCGGTGAAATGAAATGAAAACGTTGTACTGCTGCCAGTCTCGAAATAACCAGCCTTGGCAAATTGTAATTAATTACGATAATTGTGTAGCATTTTAAGGCACGCATCGAATGAGTACTATTTGACTTTTCTGTATCTTATTTTCTCTGCGACATCAATTTCTATTAGATGGAGTTTAAAGAATAAAGTTTCTTGTCTTTTAGCACCATTGTGTCAACAAACTTTTTAACGAATTATGTTGCATTTTAAGTGTAGAATTTATAAATAAATTTTGAACACTTTCCAAGGATCAATGGAGGATACGGCAGCCAGATTGGTTCGGACAGGAGGAGGTTAACAAACGGGCCAGTGGCGCATCAACGAAACTGCGAGATACTCGTCGTTCGAATTACTGAGCACCAATATTTCTGGATCTCGCACGATTCAATTGCTATAGCTGTCGATTCCAGGCAATTTTTGTCAACCGGTATCAAGCAAACTAGCGATTCCTCGTGCAGGAAGCAAACAGACCGCGGGATCGGCGATCGAAAGGCTGCTTTTCCGGCGGGCGCATTAAAAAATAACAATTTTCCAGCGAGTATATCGCGGAACGACCGACGGGAAAAACTGGGCGCAGAAGCCGCGATTCACTATTGAAACAGTTTTTATACGAGCGCGTGTACCGCATTCCATTTTTTCGATTTTGTTTCGTTGTCGAAATAAACACAATTTTTTGCCGTTTAACATTGCGGCGGAGGGGGATCGGGATGACCGCGTAGGTGAGTGGACGTTTTTCCGTTCGTCGAACGAAATGAAATGGTCGCGCGTGTCCCCGGGAAACAAGCGTGGAAAACGGGGCAATGGAAAACTCAGAAACGGAAAACACGAGCCAGGTGGCGGAGTTAGGCCGGTTCCTGTAGTTTCCGGCGTACGATATTGGTCGACTTGTTCTCGCAGACGGCACACGTCGGCCATCTGTCTCGGATTGTTCCTTCCGGAGAACTCCGAGACCCTCTGCGAGAGCACTTTTCTCGTCTCGATACAGCTGATCGATATCTTACGCGGAAGCCTAAACTGTTTTCGGAAAATGAGCCGAGGACGTTTACTGGACCTGTTTGGCCATCCCAACTACGAATTTGTATGCAAACTGAAAATTATCTACAGTAATTATGAAATCGTGTATAGATGATTCAGTTAATTTTGAAAATGGTCTAAATCAATTCAATTTTATCAGTTTAATCAAATTATTCATTAATCAGGACTAATAAAATTCGAACTTAAAATATTTTTTAATTCATTCACAAATATAATCCTCTAAATATCTCGAAACAAAAAATATATGACTTATAAATATGAGCACATATGTACAACTAGGCTCGTTGCACAAACTCGTGTAGAAAAGTCAAGGTGTGCAACAGTGTGAAGAGGTAACCAATCACGTGATCCGTTTCCCCACTTTCTCACTCCGTGTTTCCCCAAAGTAACCATCAGAAACTCCACGAGTTCCAGAACTTCTAACAACTTCTCGTGGTGGAAATATCTGTATGCTATCAACGAGGAACTGCAATAAACGAGGTTTCAACGAGCGGGGTTCTACTGTACATGGTTTATATTACGTTGAACCGTTTGCAGCTGGATCGTATTCGAAAAATAATGAATTCAGATATCATCGATTCAGATAATCCACGTCCTACGATACCGTACAATTCACGAACAGAAAATTCGGTTCTTTTTGTATACCTTGGACGCCACATTTCGTATTCAACCGCGGCATTTCGTTTTCTAAGATCGGCCTTGGAGGGAGACGTCCAGGATCGATAAATAATTTTTAGCAACGTGAATCCGCAAGCGCAGCTCAGATTCGTACCGGTGTTACGTCTCCTGGTTATGCAATGGCGGCTCCGAATCAAGGCCCATCTTGTTACGTATGTATGCGGAGCTTGTGCTCGGTTCAACGTGAATATTTACATTGCTAATTCCGACCCAACGTCGCGGCGATTCGCGGTCGTTGACATCCTCAAAAATCTACGTGGGACGCCTTCGTGTACCCCTCGGAGCTGATACACACCCTGCACCACCAACGATTTTTATGGCAGCCATAGCTGAATCGATACGATCAAATTTTTCAAGATAATCTTTTATTACCATAAAAGGAACAGTGATCGTCGATTAGAATAAATAATAGATACAACAGGAATTATTTTGAATTTCTACCATTCAAACTCAACTTCTGACCCATTCTGTACGTCGTTGAACTGGTCTCCAATTTGAACATGACTAGACTGCAGATTTCAAAAACAATAAATACACGAGAGGAACTTTTGAATTTGCTGTTTCATTATTCCCGACTAGATCCTGCGTCATTTTTTAATCCCCCATTTCTTAAGGGGTAGACTCGTCTCCAGGATTACAAGGGTGCAAACATGGGGTTTTTCAGTAGTCAAAAACGTTAGATAAAATATCAATCTAGACCACAGTCGCGCTCAAAAGTCCTATTTTTACGTTTACGAGGCGTAATTTGCGTTATTCAGAATCATAAAGCTGCGACAGCTACGGCTACAAACCTATTGATACGGGTGTCGTCCAAATGCGCCACGCGCAGTTCATGAGGTATGTCGAGAACTAGGATAGTCACGGAGAGCGAGACGCACGGCCGAGAAAAGGAGGCGCAGCTCTCGAAAATCGGCCGAAATGAGCACTTCTTGCCGATCTTTGGTTTAGACGTTAAACTTTAGAGTGTTCTCGGGACATTGAAGATAAAGTCCCGATTACAAAAGAGTTAGCGACTTCGAGTAGCTTCCGGTGAAGCCGAACACTCTCGTCCCTCTCACAATTAGTACAACTTTGTACAAGCGAACGTCGAGCAGCTTGAAAGAGCGACCAAAACCTCGATCATCTAATGAGGGACCCTAACCGGTTTGAAACGAGCAAAAATGGCGGCGAACGAGGGCCGTACACCGCGGCACCGGTTCGAAAAAGGGGTGGAGTTATGAATCCTATCGCGCCGACCTTTCGCGACCATGCAGTTTAATTATAATTGCGGAACTTGGGGAAGTTCCGTCGAATGGTAAGGTATTTCATCAGCCCCTTTATCTTCCGCGGAACTCGTGCCAGGCTGTTAGGCGAACGAAGAATACCCGAAACTTTCGAATATCCCTCGGCAACTTCAAGCCCCCGACCCTTCGGCCCGGATTCTCATTGAAATCGACAAAAAAGGATCCTCTCGCCGAGGTTCGGGCCGCTGTAAAAGGAAGATGGCAAGGTGGCGAGAGAGGAGAGTCTTAAAGGTCGCGAGGTGACTTCGAAAGTGAGTAATAAAAGTTGCAGAAGAGGTCGCTCGAAGAAAGCCATGGGGTTTCGTGCAGCGGGGGTGGGATTGCGTGCAAGGGGTGTGTCGCGGCGATAAATCATACATGACGCGGCCTTGTTTTTCGATTCACCTCCCGAACCTGTCTGAAATTCTCCTCCCAGACGAAAGAGTATCGACAAAATTTCGAGCTGCTCGAACGTACTCGAATTCGCCTCGCAACAGGCTACACGTTTGCCTAAATAAAAACATACGGTTCCGTATAAAAGAAAAAAAAGCAGAGGTCTCCTGTTGCGTAAAGATTATCGAATGGATTAAATTGTATTTTTATTCCGCTATTTATGCCGCCCCCTGACGGTGCCATCTGACATGGTCGTCTCTCTGTATCATAACACGACACGGCCCTGAATGGTACACCCAGTATAGAGCGCTTGGTAAAATTAGAATTGAGCGTCAAATTGTTGGTGAATAAAATAGTAACCATATGACTGCTTCACTTGCTCGCATTGGTATCATCGATAACCCCAATTGTAAATGTAACCAGGAGCAGGAAACGCTTAACCATGTTCTATGGCAGTGCAACATATATAAAGATCAGAAGATCAAACTTGTCCAGAACCTTACTAGAGCAGGTTTCCAATTGCCATTGGACATTGGTTGCTTAACACATTACCGACCGGTGATTATTGGATAATTTTGAAAAATCTGGTACATGGCTAGAAACTTTTTAATGGAACTTTCAATAGTAACAGCAATTTTCATTGTGAACTAACAAGTCATCCTCAATAACGTCATCTAATAATTTCATTTAAGATTGCAATGCAAAAGAAAATTTCTATGCTTTCTTTTGATACAGCACAATTATTGAGAATCCTATTAATAGGCTTCCGGTAGGTAAAGTGTTAATAGCTGAACCCAATACTACAAATAATAATTTTTAAATACATGTAACCTACGTGCCTAAGGATTTTTTTATTTAAATTGTAAATAATATTTTTGTTATACCATACAATATACTCTGTACTAATACTCTGTTATGTAATACTCTGTACTAAGCATTATGTTGTAATAAATCTCATATGAGATTTCCAAAATAGAAAAAATAAAATAGTAATAGAAATCACATATTGCCTGGAAAAGAGGCGTGACTGGTTTTTTGATCGTAAAATGGCTCTGGAGGTTGTTCACGAAGATAGTCCTCCGTTTGGTCTCCTGGGAGCCAGCCGGAAAACAAGAGTCCTCTCTCTTTATTTTCGCGAACGTGTCCCTGGAGATGATCCAGGGTTGACAGGGTCGTCATGCACGACGTTCCGTCTTCAGGATACGAAGAGTACATTGACGGGTCGATGCAAACGATCGTGTCGAATTGAATTCGCGTCTCTCTCTCTCACACACACACATACAATCTCTCTCTTCCTCTCTCTCTCTCTCTCAGCTGAGACTTTTATCCGCGGAGAAGGAAAAAGGGGGACGGACCGTGAAGAACGGAAAGCTGTTCTCGCCGCTGGCGATGATCCTTGTTGGAGTACCTCCTGGTCACTTCGGTTCCCCGAGGGCTTGTCTATCTGTGGTCACAGAACGCTTCCTTTCTACCGTGACACGCCTAATGGTTAATGGATCAACAGGGAATCCCCTTAAGACGCGAGAGTCGGAGAGCCGGTCCGGCCATCGCCGGAGAAAATTGCTCGAACATCGATTGTTATCGAGAAGAGACATGGGTTTCGGGATTTATTAGGGCCCGGAAGGTGGGTGGACACCACGTGTCGCACACGACTTCGACGTCGGATCTCGCTCTAACGAAACCCCTGAAACACGGAATGATCGAGCTCCAAGATTGGCCGAAGGAAGATTGTATCGTGATTGATTTGTGAGAGAAATTTCATATTGTTAACCGTGACGCGCGCGGTACTTCTATAAAATCAATGGCGATGCCGCGTGACATGAAATTCTTATTCTCAAAGAAATCTTGAGTTTATTTATTTATTGTAGACCGATCTTACTTCCGTACGACTTAATATTATTTTTTAAATTGAACCATGGCAGAGGAAGAGACCAGCTAAGTTTGGACACAATATCTAGCTCGGATCGAATTTACAACACATAGTCAATTAGCTGAAGATAGGAGATTGTTTAATCTTGCATCGGGGTTCGCGTTTTGCTGGACCGGAGACAGCAACGCGCGCTATAAATGTCTAGTTATCGCATAATATTAGTGAGTTGATTCGAAATAGGGATACCGGTAATTGACGTATTAGCATCGCACCGGTCGAAGTTAGGCTCTAAGCGGATTTAGGGAGCCGACCGAAACCAGTACAAAGCGTCCCAGATCCGACGTTGTCGGCAACGCTCGTGTAGCCGCATGATTGCTCGTGCACGAGACCACGAGATGGACGAATCACTTCTTAAATAAACACTTCCGTCGACGTAATGAATTGCAACCAGACGTTCGTCAGTGTAACGTGTGTATCGTGTGCATTTTCATTGAATCGCGCCCTGGACATGTATTACCAACAATGTTCCACATAAATGACAATCTTCTTTTGTGTGGACGTGGTTTTTATTCGTTCTGATCTGCAAAAATCGAACTTTATTATGTGGTAGTATCGAGTGCTCTTCTTTAGAAATATTCCAATGGAATCATTCTAACAATGGAAAGTTAGTATTATAGTATATGGTCGAAATGACATGCGTTGTGTGTCAGATTCGTTTAAAGGCAAATACATTAGACACTTTCAAACGTGCTGACAACACATCGTGTCTGAACCAGAGATGCATTTAATGATACGATTATTGATGAGATATTGACAAACGATATTAATCAATATATAAAATTGTTATCGATACATCAGGAACACATCCATTAACTGTAATCTGAATGAATAATGCAACAAATTGAAATGATTCGAGCCAAAAATGTAATGAATCTTAACATATCGATAAATCTCGCTCATCACTAGTGTGAACAAGAATAATGGTACACGTCGATCTGAGAGTTTCGTAGACAGTCTCATTTAGATTTTTGTGGAGCTCTCCGATAGCCCTCTCAATGCCGTATACACTGTCAAATTTGAGCCTCGAGAGTAACTCGCGATAATTTTGAATCTAGAATCTAACCAGAATCTAACTAGATTTTGGGCCCAAAACAGGGGTTTACGCGGGGTCGTTTCACGTCCTCATATGATTATATTTGGAGCTGAGTGAGGGCTCATTCGAAAGAGGAAGGTAAAATCTTTTTGTGAACGAAAAATACATTAGAATCTCCGGAATTTTTCTTCATTTTTTTCGCCTACTTTGGACACTAATATTACTTTATATAAACATCATCTAAAAAAAACATGAGAAGAGCCAACTGCATGTAACCTTCTTCTTTCGAATGAGCCCTCACTCAGCTCAAAATATAATCATATGAGGACGTGAAACGACCCCGCGTAAACCCCTGTTTTGGCCCAAAATCTAGTTAGATTCTGGTTAGATTCTAGTAATGTCACGTGGGTACCCTGCCCCCTTCATAATATTAATGATTCTATAGCATATACAAAAGCATAGAAAACTTTCTATCCGAACACCTCAAGTATCTATCACAGAAATATTTATCACAATTCATCTTGCGAAGGTCGAACGTCTAAAAAAGGCCTCCAAGGAGCATAACTCTTCAACCAGCCTATCCTGTTTCCATCTAATCATCAACCGCCGCTATCCCGAGGCAGATGCAATTAATACTGTAGCGTCGAAGCGTGAAATTTCGTTGGCTCAGCATCGGTGGTGGCTTTTATTCGCTACCCTTTTGGATAGCTATCCGGAGACTCGTACAGCCGCTCGGATCCCCGGTTTTCCCTTTGTGGAAAGGTCCTCGTCAGCTATAAGTGCAAGCGTGGAACCGGCCGGGCCAAGTCGGGCCGGCAAAACCGAGGCCGCTGCGTCTTGATATCGTCGATCGTATCTTATCACTCTGGCCCCCCGGTATCCACGAAATTGCCCTCCGACGAAACAACTCGTCGTAAGGATATAAAAGCCCGGGGAAAACCCGTTCCGCTTGTTATCGGCGAGCACGAGCCACCGGGATTTCTAGAAGAAGAATAATTCGCCGTCGCCGATAAGATTGCGTCCGGAGGGCTGACGAGTCCTGGATGACGTCGCCGGATATCCTCCGTCCTCCTTGAAAAGTCCTTGAAATCCTGGATTGCGGCTTACCGTCCACCCACTGCTTCGTAATTTCGTTATTTATATTAATTACCCCGAGCCGAGCACCATAGCAACGCAAGGTGCTGTGAAACCGTTCGAACTACACTTTGTAATATGCAGGGTGATTCATAAGTCGGTTCAGATAGGTCCGACTCGTCCTGTTACAATATTAGGTAAACTGTGCACAGGATGTTCCATTTCACTTGACCACCTCATCTGTGTATTTAACTTTCTATTGATAAGAAAGTGCTAGAGGAAAATAGAATTGAATAAGTACAGTAGACTCCCATATAACGCGATGAAAAAAGTGTTTAAAACTACTGTGTACATATCTATATCTTCTGTGGCAGTAAGTTTACAGTCGTCTTACGCAATACTTTGTACATTTACTGGAACATACAATACATATATTGTATTCAGTCTTTTTAAACAATGTTCTGGTCGCGTTAGAAGAAAAATTATAAGGAAATATAAGGAAAACGCATATCCCCTCCTCGACGCGGTCAATGTTTACAAAAATTAACGATTAATCAATTCGTTATAAATTGATCAAACTACTTGTCCATTATCAAGAAGGAAAATTAAATTGAAATTTACCAAGCAGCTGTTTCGCCTGGAAGTTTTTCCATTTTTTAAATTAGTTCCATGATAAAGTAATAAAGGAACGAAAAGGAAGAGACTCTGAGGTACACATGTTTTCGAGCTAAGAGAACGGCAGAGTGTATTAAGAAGTAGACGATCTCCGGGAACGAACCGAGCAGACGAACAGACGAGCAGAGTCGAAAATAAGGGGAAAATTAAATTTCATGTTCGTCGTGGAACAACAAGCCCGCGAAACAACTTCGCCAAAGAAACAAACTGCGACATAAACGAATATATTCGAGCCGAGTGCCGCACAAATGCGACCATTGTCTTCCCGAAGGACTGTTAGCTGCGATAAAACCGGGATACCCTCTGAAACGGAGTTCTCGCCAGTTTCGGTTTCCGTTCGCTTCGAAAAATCTGATCACCGTGGAAAGTTTATGTGCCCGGGGAAAAGCGTACGATCTTCTCTCTGACCGTTCAACCATGATCATTTGTCTGAAACAATACGATTGCTCGCTACAAATGTTGCTGGATAACACATAATTCCGTAAATTAGCAGTTAGATAAGTCTAGAATAAAAGGAGAAAGTTCAAACGCATATTTAGAGCATTACCATTATTCCTTCGTTCGAAATAATGGATTCCCTTTCAGACATTTTTCCGTACGTTTGCAATTTCAAATTCAGTTATTGATCAAATAAAATTTTCAATAGTGTTCGGGTATTTTTATTTTATAATTTATCATCCATTGAGAATTATCGTTGATAAGTGGACAGGTTAATCATATTTTGCAAAATATACTTCATATTAATCATAACCTCGCCATTCTCAATTACAGTGTGTGTAGACAATTTACTTAAAGTAAAATTTTTAATAGTGTTTGGTTATTTTTTTTATAATTTATCATCCATTGAGAATTATCGTTGATAAGTGGACAGGTTAATCATATTTTGCAAAATATACTTCATATTAATCATAACCTCGCTATTCTCAATTACAGTGTATGTAGACAGTTTACTTAAAGTAAAATTTTCGAGCTGTATAAAAAGAGGATCATTTTATTTTGAGTTTGGCAAAACAGTGAAGGCGTGAACACATGTACGCCCGACTCCAGGGGCAGTAAATAAATTTTTAAATATACATATACATCTGAGTAAACGTTCACAGTGTAGTAATTACCGTGGGTAAAGTGTTTCGACGGTGCAGAATCCCCAGGTGAACTATAGTCGCAAGAAAAACAGCAGGGCGTAATGCCAGGTGGCTGGAGAGGGGGTTGAGGAGGGACGAGGGTTGAGGGCGGGGGGAAATAATGGCCCTCGAACAAGCGGAACCGCAAAACGTCGTACACCTCGTCGAAACTCGAGTGCCCATTGTTCTCTTCAACCATCGCTTTGCCTCTCCGCGCAGAGAAAGCGAGGGTTGGAAAAGCGCGAAGGCTTTTCTTTTAAGAACGACCTTGCTCGGAGCGGCGACGATCAACCTAGGAGCCTATTTCGGGAGCACTCTTTCGCCGATGTCTTTCGGTTCGCGTTTGAAAGTCGACGTGGGCCTTCGAGCTTCATTCCAGTTGGAATCTGGGTGGCGGAGAAACTTTCGGAGCTGTGAACTTATTGATTTGACAGTCTGAATCGTTACGCAGTTGTTTCCCAATTTTGTCCTAACAAGCAATAAATAGCATAACATTTAACATATAGTAAAGTACATACTCACCTAAAAAATATCTGTAAAGTAAGAAGTTGACACTATTTTTTTGTGATATAGAAAAATGATTAATCAGCGAACAGTGATTCAGAGGTGGGTTAAAAGAAACAGTATTACGAAAACTCTTCATTGTTAATTAAAAACTCATCACAAAAATTTTATATTTTAGACAACATGTTTTAATCGACTTTGGCCAGATTTTGCAAGCGAATACTCGACTGTGGGACGTCTGCCGCGTCCATTTCCTCGCGTCCTCGGCCATCCGTCCCGGGAAATGGCGGCTCGGAGCCCCGACGATCGTTCGATAAGTCCGCAACGCAGTGTCTTACGGATCCGTATGAAAATTAATGTTGTTAGAAAGTTTCGCGATGGCGTCGTTATCCAGTCCGTGGCGTTCCGCCGGGACTTTTTCGAAAGTTTTAAACGTAAAAATGATTCAACGCCGGCCGGGAGGAAGTTCAGAATAAGTTGCACGGCCGATGCAATTGCAGAGGAGCTGCGGCGCGATGTTAGTGGCTATTACGTTTCCGCGTTGTTTGCTATTCCCGCGAGCGCTTGACAAGCCCAACCGACTGTGGCAATACTCAGTCAGAAATTGGAATTTCCTTTAGCCGGGTTTCATTAACGTTTTACGTCCACTCGAAACTTATTCTTCAAAGTAGAACTGTCTGCTGGAAATTAAGACTTCCGCGTTTTATTGTTCGCCCGGCTTCAGCGTGTGGTTATCTTGAGGACCACGCTTACAGCAGTCTGCCCCTAAGTGGTCGCAACTTTCGCGTTCCCATTTCTTAAGTCCCGTCTGGAAATTAAACATTTTTTTTTAGTTTCGTTCACCGGCTTACGCAATAATTCATATCTTCCCTCAACAGCGAAATGCGTTCTCGTTGAAGCTTCTTTTTGGTGTTTTTATGTTCGCTTTTAAAAACGCAGAAGATTCTTCTTGTGTCACGGAATTGTTGAAGACAGGCGTATCTTAAAATCTCTTTTTTCCGGTTTTATCGTCATTCTAGCAACAAGAATTTCTTGGTAAATTCATGTCAAGTTTATTGAAACCGTAAAAAGCTGTACAAAGGGTGTAGCTTTTATTGAAATCGTGTGGAAAACAATACTTTTAGGTTGAAAGATAATCCCCAAAAATTTTAAATCGCTAACCCTTCATTGTTATACCCTTTACCTCATTTACCACACACAGCTTACAAAAATCGAATTTTTAAAAAATCCTCAGGTGGTAGACAAATTTTACGAGCAAATTTGCAAGTTTAGCACATATTTTCTAGGTTAAAAAACGTTCGTACCATAATCTCTCCATCATCTCATATTCTGCAATTTTTTCAGCTTTAATTTAAAAAATGAATCACTGCTCTATCACATTTCTATCGAGAGTTCTTATTAATTTCACACAAAATTCATCACTTTGTCCCACTGTCTGGCGGCGCGTTTCGTTTATCGACTGCGGGCCGAAAATGTTGATTATTGACACGGAAGTTTGGGAGGTGGGGTGGCAAAGCAACGTGTTGTTGGCGGAAAAGGCCGGGGAAGAATGCACGGTGAACAAGGGAACGTGTTATCGATGCAGCAAGAGTTGTGTCGCCACAATTCCGGCCGACTTGTGCCTCCCCCGGCTCGCAATCGTTTTAAAACTTCAATGGAGTTTTCCCCGTGTTCCTCGGTTCCGCGCCGGCTGCGGAATTTCCCGATGAACGGCTCCAGGACAATGGACGAAAACGAGATTTCGATTTGATTCCGGTCCTCGACATCCTTGTCCTTTTGTTTCCCGCTCCTTCCGTTTCAGGCTTTGACAGTTAATTTCGGGGCTGCACGCCAGGCAGCCGCCCCGTTGAATCTAGGTCTCGTCACCCCTGATCAACCAAGATGGATAACCCCGGGGCCCCGATTCCGCCGGAAATTCCATGCATTCGTAAATAAAATCGACCGTGCACCTCGGAACGTAAATACACCGTCCCGCGAAAAAATTGCGACCGTAGAGCGCAGAATAATGAACGCGAAGCGATCTTTTGTTTCCTTTCGACGCTCGATTTTTAACATTCCTTTGTTCCTCGCGTCAATTTCATACGTTTTTTAAATGATTTTCAACGAATCGCGTACACCTTTCTCGTCCACAATTTTTTTTTATCATTTGTCCATAATTTCGGTTCAACTTAGGATTTCTTCGATCGCAAAAGGAAAGTTAGTATTGATTTTCTCGTGTTGTGTCGATTGCATTTCAAAAGAAAATAGAATGCTGACAGAGCAGTAAATTTATAGAATACAAACATTGAAGTCTTTGGAGTTACTTGATTTTATTTTTAATCCATCGGGACATTCAAATTCAAATTTTACCTGATTGCAGTACCTTCCAATTTGGACGCACGCGAACTTGCATAAACTTGCGCAGCGGAGTAATGACAGACTGGAGCATATAATATTTCACGGTAGATCCGCTGCAATGTGAAACTTGCGACACTCTGTTTACAGTTCAACGTATTATTATCCAGCACCGGAAATACGGAACTCCGAGAAGAATAATGAGCCACGATATTGACACAATGGAACCATTAAATACAGTGATTGTTATGTCACCCGTATATAGGTGACGGAATTATTTGTCCAGATTTCATCAATCAATTTTTAATATATTCCTTGTACCTTCCTGTAGAATTCGGAAGATCATTCGGAATCATATATTTTAGCTTTTCAATTTTTACTTGTAAAAAGTTTCTGGAAAAGGACCCTCTGAAACGCGTTCTAAAATATGAAACCAGTTGATGCGGTGTTAATCTTTAGTAAGAAAGTATATTTCACGGTCTTACGACAAATAAACGGTGTAAGGGATGAATGGCAAAGCCTGCTGGGGTCGGAAGCTGTTGATCGTGAAATAGGGCGGGATTAAAAACAACCCATTCAGGGGTA
Organism: Lasioglossum morio; assembly: GCA_916610235.2. NCBI lineage: Eukaryota > Metazoa > Arthropoda > Insecta > Hymenoptera > Halictidae > Lasioglossum > Lasioglossum morio. Next base: position 6,491,121 of record OU744323.1, read on the forward strand.
ACGTGTGTGGGATGCGTGGAAGTTCGCACGTGCCGCCCCATCGGGGAAAATACACTTCTTTCTTCCCTGGTTCACGTCCTCCGCGTTATTTACCACGAACAATCGCACAGCCGCCGCGCCGCGCCGCGCCGTGAGAATGAATTGTATGCACAAGCGTGGGGTGTGTTAATCGCTAACAGTGTTGGCTAAGATGAATATGTTGAAGGGTTGCTGTAACTTTTCATATTCAACGTCGCTGTATTATTTGAGCTGCAGTGGGTGTGCAATGTATTTGTACACCTTTTAAAAACGAATAACTTTTTCAAAATTGGACCTAACAGCTCCAGATTTTCTTCTAGAGACGTTAGAAAAATTAGAATACTAGCTAATGTGTAAATAATTTTCTCTCAAATGTACATTTAAAAAAAATACATTTAAAAATGTATACTTATAATACTTTGTACACTCACTGTAGCTCAGATAATACATTAAAGTATTATAACAATATCGGGAAAATAATCAGTGTAGATTTTAATTCGTCAGCTTCACAATCTATCATTTTTAACTCAAATCTTTCACTTCGAATATTCTTCTTCCTTAGATCGTACAGTTCCCGTTTACGTAGAACAAGGCTTTTCTGTAAAATTGACAACTTCATGATCTCTAGTGGTCAATAATATTACGTCAGATTAGTTTATTGTGCATATCGTTCAAACTAAATCAGAAAGTTAATGTCTATAGAAAATTGCCTTTCATTAGGAAGATTGTCGGAAAAGTATGTCCTTGAACAAAATGCAACGAAAAGGCAGCAGATACACGTGTTGCACTGATGAACGTCTCGAAATATCATTCATCGTGTTTTCCATTTCGCAGCACTTGTTTGGCAAACGTTCGTCGCGGTTCTGATTCAAATCTGCGCGAGATTCTGTTTGCGATTTTCCGTCGCGTACGAAAGTGGCTATCAAGAACCGGATCGTTTCGTGCAAGCGTAACGAAGCGGAAACAGGACGTGCATCAGGATCGGCGGGCATCAAAATTCAGGAGAATCGTATCGTGATTATTGTTCAAGTCGTGATAACATCGACGCGGATTGCACGCGATATCCAAACGAATTTCCATTCGCCGCGGAGCTAGTTTTATCGTGCAAGACGGTCGCAAGGTTATCGTGAAAAGACATTCGAGATGATTGCGCGATCTTGCAGCTGCATCGGCTAGGAGTTGATCGTGGGCATGTTGCGGGAACTTTTTGTTCGAGTAAACATAAATTTTCGAAACGGGGGGACGCTCGGAATAAATTTTCATCTCGGTACGAAAATTGAGACGACACTCTCAGCTGTACAATTTAATTCGTGAAATGTTGTACTTATAAAATATAATAGTTAGTATTGGTAATTAATTTATTCTTGTTTTGATGTTAATCTTAATGGTTTCAGTTGTTATATAGGCCTCACACACACAGCGTGAAATTATTAGTGACTTGATAGAATCAAGGTTGATACACACTCGCAGCATGGTATAAAACGTAGTTTAACTACTTTTATTTGAAAAGTAGGTTAATGGTGAGGACCACATAAATGCGTTCGTAATATTATATCCACACATATTTACCATATTCCACTAATAAATTCCAGTTGATTCAGTTTGGTCAGAGATAGCAGGATAATCAAATTGCTCTAGAGTAGTTGCAGCTACTCGTCGTAACGAATTTAGCCGTTCTGTGAACTGAAATAGCACTACACTCGTACTAGAACTTTATGAATTAATAATGGCGCGTATTCGGTTCTCGTTTACTCCTGAAAGGCAATGTACTGTGTTAGAGCATTATATTTATCGGTTTAGCATTATTATGTGAAATTATTAATTCAGCAATGATAAAAATTTTAATCAATACGAGTTCTGATCTCAATTAACCTTTGAATATTTTTTGAAACATTTCAATGAACTTACATCGATCGCAGTGGTCTTCGGTAGATCCCCACGAGTTCCGCGATCCTTCAGAAAAATCTCAGAGAACTCAATTGGATTTTTGAGAAAACTGCTTTCGATTTTGAAGAATGAACCTCGGGAGTCGTAGAAAAAGTTCTGGAGAACCTCCGGGAACCCCTAGGTAATCTTCGGAGGACTGTGTAGATCCTGAAGTATCCTCGAATGATCCTTTGAAGAATTTCAGACGTTGCCTTGAGCTATCCTTTGAAGGGTCTTAAAGAAGCTTGAAGGACCTTGAGAGGCCCTTGGAACTTTCGTTTGAAATCCTTCTGAGGATCCTTCCGCGGAATTTGTTAGTCATCGGGTCACTTTGACAGACCCTGCGAATCCCGTAAGAATTCCCCTGGACAAACTTGAAGGATCTTCCTTGGCTGTTGAGGAACATCGTATTCGGGGCACATATCCACGGACTTCCCTATTTTCGAAATAATGAAAGACATCACGCGTGAGATTCACCCCCGAATACGCGCTGATCCTTGTAAGAATTTTCTTGGACCTGAAGGATCTTCTTAGAACGTCGTGTTCATATTTTTGTAGATTTGTTTAGTTTTTAAATAGAACGTTCTCGAGCTGGAGACTTGCTCGGTCGTAACAAAGACATCACATGTAATTCAAGTGCGGGGGGTGATATTCATCCCGGAATAGTGCATGGTAGCGTTTCGAAGACGCGCTAAATCCCGACCCAAATAGCGGGGACGCCACGCTCCACGCAGAACGTTAAGCATTCATTTATGCTCTTTTTATGCGCGGCTTACCGGTTTACGAGGGTCGGAATGCAAACCGCGCGACCCTCTCTACCCGGCCGTATACTCGGTGTCCTCCTAACGAAAGTAATGTAATCGCGATGCTCTTCGACGTAAACGAACCGCGATAAAAGTGAATATCGTCTCCGGACCCGTTCAATGCAAATCCACCCGTTGTAAATCTGGCTCCGGGCTGTTACCCCCCTACACAACCCCTAGAAATCTCGATCGTCTTTTCGGTGATGCATGGCATCAATTAAGATCTCCCAGCCCCGCGGTTCATGCTCTCCTCCCTTATCTGCCTCCCCGTCTAATGCGCTGATTATACGCGAATTGTCATTTATGCGTTATCATTATTACTTATGAATAGTCTCGAGGGCGTCAGTTACGAGAAAGAGGACTTAACACTGAACCCATCACCGATGGTGAAATGAACGAGGAACATATAAAAGTATGTAAGGTGCAGTTTTATCGGTTTTTCTATCAATCTCTTCAATTCAAAGATTCTCTGATGAAAATTCATTAAATAAACTTCTTCGCGCAAGCATGTACTACAGTAAATATTACAATGTATCATTATTATTTTTTAATTATTTGATAATTGTATAAGACAGAAATATTTACAAAATAATGATCCAATAAATCCGTTTCGTAACAGTTTAAATATCATTTGATTTTATTTGGAATGTAGAATGAATGGTCGTTTGAAAATCTGCATTTTCGTAATCGTCGCGGATAACTGTGTCCTACGGATGGTGTATTTTCATTTAGACAATAACCGTCGTCGAGGATCTAACCTATTTTAATGAAAGCCGAGAATCGTTTGTGATCTTACCCGTAGGAGAATAATTGCTCGGAATTAATCGCGCCCGAAACAATATTCCCAACTGCAGAGAATTTAGTGTACAACATGCATGCACGCTACTGGATTTAATGGATTCCACCCCACCGAAGGTTATATAATTCATTATTAATGGAATGAGTTTAATTCTACAAGAGTGCTGCAACTGAGCATTACAAATTTACCGTCTCCAAAATTTCAATTTACACATTTCGGTCAGCGGACTGATTTGGAAAAACTAGCACATTATTATACAATACAAAAGACGAGATTAAAGCAATTTTGTAACGGTGTAGGACAGGGCTTGGCAAACTATTATTTTCTTTTTTTTTTGTCTTGGATGATTATGTGATTAAGAACATTATCTGATAATTCGGTATTCTAGAAATTGCTAAATATTCTAATGTCGTGTGAGAAAACAGATTCAATTTCATGTGAATATAAATCTTCTGGGTTGAAAGATATGTCTTGATCTCGGAATGAAACTCGCTTCGAGTTCAAAGGATTAACCTTGCGGGCCGAATTACAAAACGTGGTCTGCCCACCTCTGGTGTAGAACGTAGAATAATTACATATCTCACGAAATTTTATTGTTCTTTCGCGGCAAATTAATGCACGGGAGATCACGATATATTCGCACCGATTCTCCACGAGTCGCTAGATTTTTCACGGGTGGATCGTAAACCTTCTTTGAAAGGTTCGCTCGATTTGACATGGCGGATGACGATAGAGGGGATCCTCGGTCCCTGAAGAGCCCGCAGCGGGTAGTTGCAATTTATCTCGCGCCGTTACGATTCCTCGTGCACATTGCGGCCAGGGATCGAAACGGTTCCGAAAATAACTATTGGAATCTGTTACATAAAGGTTCCAATTAAACCAGTTACAATGAACCTTTATTCTGAATACAAAGAACCGAAATTTCCTGCTATTATCTGCTTCGCCGCAGTTCCTATTTTATTTTCCACACACATTCTACCATGTACATTCTACCCTGTGTAACACAAGAAACGATGCTCTCGGATCCCAAACTTAGTAAATTTATTAAGGGTGCACTTACTGTAATTGGAAATTTCGGTTATCCACAACAATAATTCGGAATAAAGGTTCTTCGAGACTGTTCCGAGAACCGAAATCGATATTAAAACAGTTCAAGAAAACGAGGGAACGAGTGGGTCACCAGGTGGGCGTCGCGATGAATTTCGAAGAGGCGGATGAAAAAGTAAGGTGCCCTGCTTGAAATCCATGAAACCGTGATGACGTTCCGCCACGCCGTTTCATAACCGGCACGGCGTGGCGACGAGCGATCCAGATAAATTCGGGATCGTCGAGGAAGATTCTTCAACATTCTTCCAGCACACGGATGACGTATTTCAAACAATTACGACGAACTTCTCGTTTCGTTCTTGACCCAAGTGAATCTCCAATTAAGGAAAGCAGTTCCAAGGTTTTATTCGAGCTTCTTTTTCGGCCTGCTCGACCTCAATTCCCGCAAAGGGAGAATGATTTTTTGAACTTCGCGAGCCCTTCTCGACCATCATCCGCCCCCTCATCTTTTTCACTTGTTTTGCACCTCGCCGTTAAATTGGCACAGTGGCAAAAAATCATTGTGGAGAGAACGGAGGGTAGTAAAGTAAGGTGAAGTAAAAAGTAAGCTGAAGTTGAGCAAGTTTGAAATAAAATCTTTCGCGATGTTCACAAGTAATAAAATTATGTGCAGGACAAACGTATGTCAGGTGTTTGAAGACTGGTTTAAGACAAAAGAAAATGTTAGAGAGAAAATTCTTGTTTCGAGCCTAACGGAGCTAGTTAGGTGGCCTTTTTCTCGTGAATCACCTGGTATTTATTCTTTGCACTATTGTACCACTTATTAAAAAACCCGTCTGTTCTTTTTTTTTATCATGACCACCACGAAAATTCTTTGAAGCACTCTCATAGATTGGCTGTATAACCTTTCACCATTATTTTTACATCAAACAAAATTGAAACACACACGTTGAAAATATTGGTTCAGACACCCACGGTGATTTCAGATTGGTAAGATCAATGGTATTTTGGAAAAAGCGTTCGAAAATGAATGGCCGTTTAAGTGGCAAAGATGGAGGGTCGGTGGAGCAGGAAGCAGGATCGTCCATTTCCAGCGGACGCGATCCGAACGCGGTCGAGCGGCTTGATTACCCATCGCAGAGTCCCCGAGCTGCTTTACGGGGTTGTTTTCATAAGCGGCAGACGACGATCTAATTTTCGTGTCCGTTCCCGCAGGAGCACGGAGGAGAGAGAAAGAGAGAGAGAGAGAGAGAGAGAGAGAGAGAGAGCTCACTCGCGTTGATATCGACCGGGACTCCGCCCTGTTCCCTGCGCGCCCTTCTCGCAGTCCCGCTGCTCCTCCATTCCCACCCGTGCTGTCCCGTTCATGAAAAACATCCTCGAGGACACGGGGAACGCTTCCTTTACCCCTGCACGAGCCGTTCCAGCCTCTTGACCGTCAGCGTTTCGTTGCGAAAGACGCCACGGACCAGCCTCTGACCCCAATGAAGCTATTGTCCCAACAGTTATGTTCCCGGTTGATTAATGCCCGCTGGATGAACCGCTGATGAGCCGAATAGATGGACACTAATGCCTCGACATACGTAAAACCTTCGCCCCTTACACATACGCAAATACTTCTTTCATCTCTCGCCGCTAGTTCAGTGAAGCAATTTTTCAGTTTTTAATTATTTCTTTATGAAACACGCGTCAACATATTCCTCACATTTTTCTGATTAAAATGATACCAAACACGACACAGTTTTGATCGTATTCACTCGTTTAATCCACGATATAGTAGAGCCTCCATTATCCGAATTAATCATTGAACGAGGAGTTTTCGGATAATATTATACAGGGTGAATCACGAATCGTGATTAGTAGAGGTTACTCTGTTAAGATACGTGTCCATCTGAGAGCAAAACTATCGGGAGTTACTCTCGAGACTCAAATTTGACAGCGTATACGGTATTGAGAGGGCTATCGGAGAGCTCCACGGAATACTAAAAGAGAAGAAAATGTTTTTATCAGCTTTTGCATGGTTTCCAGAAAGCTTCATCGTTCGTAACAAAATTGGACAGAATTTAGTACAATTTTTATTTATTTTAGATCTGCAAAGGCTAACACCACCGGAAATGAGAGTCTATTTTATTCCACTTTCTTAAAATTCGTGTAGAAAAATTGTAAATTGTATAAACATCTGCAGTCTAGTAACGACGTTCGCCGGATTCCAGGCGGCCCGGTTGCGGTTGCTTGTCGAACAACAGGTCCAGGTTAAGAATCTGCGGGGAGCTCGTTCGAACGAGACCCGGAAGAGTCCGCTTGTAATACAATTATCCCGCCGACAAGGAAATTACGCTGGACGTTCAAACAGCTTTCGAACCAGCATAGCAGAGCTCCGTTGTAAATTCACGGGGGGGGGGGCGAAGACGGTCTCGGGCTTCCTGCACGCTGCCGTGGCACCGCAGGGTTAAATGAGAATCCTAAGTTTCCTTCGAGAAGTTAAATAAGCCGCGGCTGTTTCATAAGGGAGGAACTACTTTGAATTTCCAGAAAGGCGGAGGCGCCCCGGCGGCCGCGCCCTTAAAGCAAGAATAATAATCATTAAAGGGAAACTGAAAGAGAGTACGGGACTCGCCAGGAGTTTACTTTTACCGGGTCAACGCGAGGATGGGCCAACAATAGTGAACAAGAAACATTCCGGGCTTCCTTCGAGAGGCGAACTTTCAGATGGAACGCCGTTGTAATCCGATCTTCGGCGCCGAGAACACTTGCCGTTACGGGAGCGTATTTTTAAATCCTACCGAGAAACTCGATTATGGCGCAGCTGTATGCTGATGCCTGGATTACACAGTGACGCGTGTGCTCTGCGACAAATGAACCCGCCACAGTACACTGTCGTCCAGGAACCCACTTTTCGTGGCCAAAATTATTTTAGCGTTATTTCAAGATTTATAGCCATAGTAAAGTAACTCGAAGTCAACAATATATAATTATACGTAAAAATAGAGGTGTATTTTAATTTTCTATATTGAAATTTGTAGCCACCAACCGTAGTCCCGTTGAAAGCACCGGTTCTCGTTAGATCACCGAAGTTAAGCAATGTGGAACGTGAACGGCACTAGGATGGGTGACCGTCTGGTAAAAAACCGGAAAGTGACCCACCCGGGTTGTTTTTCACGTGTTGTTGGCAAAAGGTGGTTCGGAACCCACCATAAACAGTAGGTCCTGCTGAAAAGGCGATGGTGAGAGTGGAAAGAGCGAGAGGATTAGTAAATGAATTTGAAACCCTGAGGGGACCAAATATCATGTTACATAATATTGAAATTTGTAGAAATTTCAATACCTGAATTAATGTTCATTGATTTCATTGAAGTCCGACCTGAAAATATTAGAAAATGAGAAGTAAACAGTCTGCAAAAATCTAGTTCCCTTTATTAGACAAATTATAATTTTATGGTGTCCTATAAATGTTTCCTCAAGCTCTGGCGAAGGAGGGCTAGAATAAATAAAAGTATCGATTCCCCGGTGACGTTGGTTGAGTCCGTATTATCGAAGACGGTGGTTCGTGGGTTTGCGGGGCCAAAGTGCCGTGAGGAATGCAATTTTTTCTGGCAAAGGAAGGATCAACAGGCTCCGACGCGGATCATCCCTCAACCAGTCGCCTCACCGTTCTCGAATGATTCGCTCGGCCCGACAATGGAAAATTCAATCGGCGAAATTATGTCAGCTCGATTCCTCAGAATAATTCCAGCAGAGGTGGAATCGTCGGATAATTCTCTGCGGTGACGGTGTCCTCGGCTTGATCGGGGAGACTCTTGTTCTAGAAAACGCGTCCCTCGGTTTTTATGGATTACCTTCTTCAAGGTGTTCTTGTCGGACCTTTTGTTTCATCGATCCTAATAAAATTGCAGACAGGATGGATAATTCTGGAGTGGTTGGTTTACTGCTTTGAGACTTTTTTGAGATTCGAATAAAATGATGTATAAAGTAATAATGCATTATAATGCAAATATATATGTCCCTAATTATGAAACTGGTCTAAGTTATACATTTCTTGTTTCGAGATGTTTAATGGAAAAAGATATTAACACTAAATGAATTCCATAGGATGTTGAAATAACAAGCACTATCTAACGGTTCATTATTGACAATATCCTGAAAATTACATTGAATTAATTTAGTTTAAAATAAAATGCGTAAATGGACAGATATATATGGAGCAAGCAAGTTTCAACGAAGCTGTGTCGTACTATTAGTGCCAGTAGCAGGTTAATTACTAGTTACGAATGATTCTTAACATCTCCAACCACTACAAACTACTGTTAAAACTCTTTATTATTTAATAACTTGCAGGATACTTAAGTCTCGTTTAAAATCGTTTCTAAAAGCATCGCCAAGAAGTCTACCCTGCATTCGATCGATTCTCAACCCCATTCTGTAATTTGCTCGTGAAAGAATCTCGAGTGAGCTGTCCAAAAACAAAGCAGCTGAATAAATTACAATTCCCTGGCAGTATCGCCAAGTGAATTTCCCAAAATTAGAACCGTTTTAACACAGGATGTCGACAAACAGTTCTCGGCCTTCAACCCTACGATAATCTTATCAACCAAAAGATCATCTCGCCGTTGCGTCCCCACTCGTCGTCCACTTGGTCAACGAAATTTATTTACGAAGAAGGCACTTTTAGCTGAGTCTCCACTTTCGGAAAGAGGTCAATTAGACTCGGGGTTCCGTCACAAACCGAGCAAACGGTGGTCTATCAGACTAATAAAAGCCGTTTCACGGTTCCCTCGGTGGCTCGAACTTTTATTGCCGAGTTAATCCTGCGTATCGGTCAGACTGGACTCCATTATATCGCCTCGTGGCGTTATTATTTCACGATACGGTCGGACATTGAAAAATAAACTCCCTGGGAACGTCTCCCGCAGCTGCAACGGTTTTCTCCGCCTGGAATCCCGACGACGACGACGACGCCATGCCTCTTCCACCCCCGCCTTTTATCGTGCCCGTAAATTTCATGGCGGTAATTGTGTACAACGAAATGAAAAAGGAACTCGCCCGCCGTGTTATTATTACGCCTCTACCGGGGACGGTGAAGTATTGTTTTACGATCGCGAGCGAAAGACGTTCAATCATCGAAATCTCGTTTCTAACTTATCGTCTCGGTTACCGATCTCGACTCAACCCTGTTGTGTCCCCCCCCCCCCCCGGCAAACAAACGTCTCGATTGTGCGACGCTTTAACTTGGATTTTCTGCAGTTGCTACAATTGTGCTGTTTGAGTAAGTGAGTGAGCGAGAAAGGAAGTTGACGCATGAGAGTCAGCGAATGATTAACCCTTTGCACTCGAAGTTATTTTATTGTATAATTATTTTAACCCGAAAATTTAATTTTTTAAATTTTGAGGCTACGAAATTGGTATAATACCTCAAACAATATCTAAATGTTTAGTAATTGATTAGATACCAATATATTTAATAATGTAAATAATTTTGTAAATAATGGTACAGCAATTTTTAGTGGTGCCTCTCTCTCTCTCTCTCTCTCTCTCTCTCTCTCTCTCTCTCTCTCTCTCTCTCAAAGTCACCATTCGAGTGTTAAGCGTTAAATAGAACGAGTTAGGTCGACGATAGGTCGAATGAGGAAAGACTACGAGAAAATTGTGTGAGATAATGGGAGAGAAAATCGCGATTCAATTCGGCGATAGGTAGCGTAGTAGTAGAGAGTATTACATAGTGTGTATTCTCGTAAAATTAATAAAATCTACAATACAATTTTCAAGAAATTTCACTTTTCTCAGTGAGGATATTTTTACCATATTTTATCAGAAAAAAGTTAGATACAGGCACGATTGAGCTCACTGTAGCCTTTCAAAGAAGATTTTCATCGAAAGCATGAACTGCGCAAACATCTAAAACGTTCTATTTACGATAAACATAAATAGCAGAGGACAGATGCTATCGTGTCTTGTTCATTGTGCTGATGTTCAATGAACAGCCCCATTGTCGTAAGGGTTGTTAAGATTGCATCCCTCGGTTGCGAATCAGAAATAGAGCCGATATCTACAGGCGGACGTGGACGTCACAATGTTAATTTCATATTATCGATATCCCGGCAGACAATGCATAATATAATTCAACTAAAAATAATTGGCAAGCCATCGCAGGAAATGTCAATATTAAAACATATCGACAACGAGTACAGAACACAGTTTCATTCATATCGTGCTTAAACTTTATACAAGAAATAGCTCCAAAAGTGTATTTAAAAAATGGAGAACAAAGGAAGCGAATAGTCCTAGACATAATTAACAAACAGCAGTTCTTTATGCAGAATAAAAGTTTATCTGCATCCATTTTTGTGAAACATTTTCATTTCGCATCAAAATCCGCAGTCTATTAATTATATCTAGGACCATTCGCTGCTTTGTTCATCATCTTTTAAAGACAATATTTTCCGAGGTGTTTCTTGCATACAGCTTAAGGGAAATATGAAAGAAATTGTGTTCTGTACTCGTTGTTGATGCGTATAATAAATAGATAATAAAAATTGTCTGCATCAATTTTATGAAACATTTTCATTTCGCATAAAGATCCAGTGTCCGGTGATAAGAATGGTCCGTCGCCCGGGGGATTGAAGATAGCACACGTGTGCTATCGTTTTGTCGAAGAGTGTACGAGCAGGGATACGCACGCGGACCAGAAAGAGTAGAGCAGCGAGCAGGCCTCGTGAAAATCAGGGAAACGCGTGGAAAAGCGAGCATCGACGGCAATGGAGGCCGATGTGGCGCGGGGATTCCGGTTGCTCGGTTCCGAGGCCGGCCCAGAATCCCAGAACAGCGCGTCTCTCAGCGTCCTGGGACATTTCCCGGATTTTTCAATCGATATTGCGACGAGTCCCGTGACGTCACGGTTACTCCCGTGACGCCTACGTGGCGGCGACGCACGCGCGCCGCCCCACTGGGTTAATAGGTTAGGTTATCGATCAGCGGGACATCCGACAACACGCAGACCTCCTCGATTCAATCCGACCCGGCCTCTTCTACCCGCCGACTGGCCCACCACCAACCCGCGCCGGGTACTTCCTTTGACCCAGGCATCTTACGCAGCTCCAGCTACCCCCGGAGACCGTTTTTCTTCCCGCTTCTTCGTCCCCGGCCTTGCCCCATCTCAACATCACCCCCGTCCTTCCGGAATTTCCATACAAGCTGCCACAGGACGCGTATCGATTCGATTCTACAAAGACAAATTACTTTCCGCCTCCGCCACCCTCTCCCTTGATCGCGATTTAACCCAGTTAACTTCCTAGTTCCGATCGCTCCGACATCCCCGACGCTTCCGCGATTTTTTGTCAACGCTTTTTACCATCAGCGCGATCATCCCTCTTCACAAAACGTACCCGTATACTGTGGTATACTCCTGAATGCAGAATGTTTTCCGGGGTAAGGAAAATTTTGCTTGGCGACTCACTGTGGCTCGGTTTCAGCTAGGTGGTTCTACTTTAGTCGGGTCGTATAGAATTCTCTGCGGTGGTAGATTTTCCGAATTTTCATAAAACTTGCCACGCGACTCCTATCGATTTCATCCAACAAAGAAAAATTACTTTCCACCCCCGGTAACTGCTCCTCAGCTTCGAGAACGATGCTGATCGCGACTTAACCTAGTTAACTTCCTAGTCCCGATCGCTCTGACATCCCCAACAATTTCGCGATTTTTTGTCAACGCTTTTTAACATCAACAGGATCATCCGTCTTTTCAGGATGGAACGGTAGACGAGGAGTCGCTACTTTCCAGGATATGCGGCTACCTTCAGTTGGGTTTCACCTCGTTTGTTCTACTTCAGTCCGTTCGTCTAGAGTACTGTGTGGTGGTAGATTTTTGGAATTTTCATAAAACCTGTCACAGGACTCCTATCGATTTCATGTAACAAAGAAAAACTACTTCCCACTCACCGTAACTTCTACCCAGCTTCAAGAACGATGCTGATCGCGATTTAACGATGTTAACTTCCTAGTCCCGGTCGCTCCGACATCCCCGACACTTCCGCGATTTTTTGTCAACGCGTTTTACCATCATCGCGATCATCCCTCTTTTTCAGGATGGAACGGTAGACGAGGAGTCGCTCGGGATTTTAGGTTTCCTGAATGTTTTCCAGGGTTCGTGTAATTTTGTTTGGCGACTCCACCGTAGTTCGTTTCAACTAGGTGGTTCTACTTTAGTCGGGTCGTCTAGAATTCTGTGTGATGGTAGATTTTCGAATTCCCGGTGGGATTAAAGGACCAACTTGCCGGGACAAGGATTTGGAACTGCCTGATGCTGCTGGTGGTTCAATAAAATTTGTTAGAATATACGATTTGGTTTACTCGATTCTCTTAGTGTCCGTTGAACAGAGATTCCATGATTTATCAAATTTTCTGCTGCAATTCGAACACCAAATACGAGGTCAAAGCAAGTGATCATAATGCATATTCCAGAAGACACAATGGTAGATGAGATAGTAAATCTCCATGACACTGAACCCAATATCTTTCGAACCCCTACAGTCAAGGGCTTTTTCGCCTCTTCCATACGATCGATAACTCACAGAAATAATATATGTGTCAAATATTTGTGAAAGAACCGTTCTTTGCCAACTTTCGACAAAAAGTTGAGCAAAAAAGGCGTTGCGTTGAAAATGTATTTTATGTAACGCTGTACACATGTAGAAAAGAATAGCGATTACATTGATCAATAAAGCTGTGTTCTTTAAAATTTAACCATTGAATTTTATTTTTATATCGGGCACGAACTTATGCAACCAACTGATATTATAGCGTTGAGAAGACAGTGTCGATCAGCGTTACTAGGTCAACAGGCATCCAGACCACAGGAAAATCGGTATGAAATCTCGAAGTTGAGAAGAACATTAAGGAAAATAAGTGGCCCGATGGAGCATCGATGACGCAGCTTCCGGTTGAACGAAAACATGATTTCAATGCGGAGGATATTGGTCCGACAGTCACCGTATTAAAGCGGATGTCGTGCGCGCGCGAGTGTGTGAGAGAGAGAGAGAGAGAGAGAGAGAGACTGTGTGACCCAATAAACGAGACGTCTTTTCGCGAAAATTCCGGTTCGCGTACGGAACATTGGAGATTCGGGGAATGGCGTTAACCTCCCGGAAAGTTTCCCTAACGTGCTCCCTATCGGTATCGCCTCTGATTGCCTTTCCACTATCTCGTACAATCGACGCTGGGGATACACGTTCAAATCCTGATCGAGCCCGCGATTTCACTGCAATTTCTTCGGGATCCCCGGCAATTCCCGGTGAATTCCGTCGCGAGGCTCTCTCGATAGAACCGTGCCCGTATATTGTTTACCCGCCCCCCCCCGTGTCCGAAACGAGCGCCGGGCTCCAATTCAGAGATAGATGCACCCGAGGTTCCCGCAGTTTTATGCATCGCGTGACCCCACCCGGTATTCCTTGATTATTCGCCGCACAATCGTACCGTGAATTATGGATCAATTCCCGGCCGCCTGTGCGCATTAACACGCACCCAAGCATCGAGAATTTTCCATGCACCCCCTTCCTCTCCCCCACCCCTCTCTTTCTCTGCTCTCTCTTTCTCTGCTCTCTCTCTTTCTCTCTCTCTCTCTCTTTCTTTCTGTTTCACCCTCTCGTCGTCCTACCGTACGAGCCCTTTTATTCTCTCTCATTTACCCCATTTCTTACTTTTTCGCCTTTTACCACCGCTGCTAAAATACAACCTCACCTGGAAACTGCGGATCGCGGAATTATGCGCCGCCACTGTTCGACCTGACGCACTCGCGAGATTAAGCTGCTCCTGTTTCACCCTATCTCTTATGGTTTTTCAGCGCAAGGTTTCGAGAGATTGAAACAGCGAGATTAAATGTTTGAATTATTGTTTGATCGAATGGTACCTTTTACGACAGAAAAGTTAATGGTTAAGAGTAACAGCGGAAGCGTTAACCGAATTAAAGATTGTCGATACTACATTGTTTTGGGCCTATTAAAATTTTTAAGACAAAGACGATAACTTACCCCCTCCATTCAAGATTAGTCACGTGATATTCTGACATATGTATGACAGAGACGAAACGCGTCACCGTAACCGGCTCGTGGGGGAATAGCGTCGTAGAAGGGGAACGATAGAGTGGGAGACTTAACCTGGCGACTCTGAAATCTGTCCGCTGTAGCCGCGCTCTGACTGGGCCGAATGTTTTTTCGTTAATAACTCCTGAACAACTCTTGAACAAAGCCGCGGAGAACACTTTCGCAGAGGAAAAAGTTACTTAGAATGTCCTCAGCAATCGCCCCTTTAAAGGCAGTATGACAGAAATGAGTGGATAATAAAATACACAAAAGTGAAAATACCAGAATTAACCCTTTGCACTCGAAGCTATTTTAACTGGAAAATTAAACGTTTCTTCTGACCTACAATATTTCCATTCTCTATGATTTTTTAAATTTGATAAATATGAAATTGATATAATACCTCATACAATACTTAAATGTGTAGTAATTGGTAAGATACCGACATATCTGATAGTGTAAACATTTATTTAAATAAAAGTACAGCAATTTTTAGTGGCGCCCCAGAGGCGCCACTCCAGTGCTAAGGGTTAAGAGACACGATAATATTGCCTGTGGCTTAATGAAATTATTAAGGATGTTCTGGAGGTATATAAAAACGCAATAAAATCTTTGAAAATTTGACAAGATATAATTCTTACTAAATTAATGCAATTACCAAAGTTTTGGTTCGATTCACTACACTGTTTAATATTTATAGCAACTTAAAGTTTGCACATTTTAACACGTGTTCTTATGGAGAATTTATTAAATCCTACTTCAAATCCTATTTAAACCTTGAAAAAACGCAACTAGAAACTCCAATTTTTTTTATATATAGTAAAAATTATGTAATTAATTATGTAATACTTATATAAATTTTTATACTTTAAATTATTATTTTAAATTCTTTCATATTATAAATACTTACAATTTTTTATAATATGAAGACAATTCGATTAAACAAATAAATATAACATGAAATTTACTATTTAAACGAAAGCTTTTAAATTAATCTATTATGTTCATGTAAAATATACTCATGAATGGCTTTCATTGCCAATATATTAATAGATGTCGAATTTCCTGTACTTTTGTCTCCCATTGTACCTCCAGAACATCCTTAAGAGTAAAAATAAATATCTATGCAGTTCCTATTTCTTCCTATCTTCTCCTAGAATTTCGACAGCACTTTTCCACCCTCGTTCCTCCTTATTATCGCTCGCCACGAACTACGGCATCCTCCAGGATGTGATTCAATAAATCCGAGCGAACGTTAGGCGGAATTTCCGCGGACTGATTTTATTAGTCGCGGGTGCGTATTTCGTCTCACGCAGCGTGGTGGCGAGGGATCGATTTTCATAGTCCATTAACTAATTACGGCGTCGGAACGGGCCTGGATCGGCTAGTCCAGGATCCGGCAGCAGCTACCGCCACGCGGAGACAGCGGCCACTCTCCGACGTGATTTCCGCCCGTCCACGACAATGTTTGCTCTCGTGATTAATCGGAGCACCGGCCAACTAATCGATACTAACGCTCGACGAATTAAACAGGTTCTGCGATAACGGCGCGGTTACGCGATCGTCCGCGACGCGGACTCGATAGCCTACTGACGAATCGATATCAATCTGCTATCAGAAATCGACGATCGACCGTCGATATCCGGTTAACGCTCCGCCACGCTCGAACGATTCCGAAACCTACCCGAATTGTTTTTAAGTTGCGTTGCTTCAAGGCACTCTTTTATTACAATATTATTTTTTAAAAATCAAATATCCCTCTTGTTGAAATTTCAACGACGATAACTATCGTACAGTTGACTTCTAGTGTTGACAGGTGTTTAAAATGCGAACAATGTCATTAGACAAAAATTGCTTGTTCATGGAAATATACTGCTGAGAATAATTAGTAGTTGTCATATTTATCTCTGTTACAAGCAAACCGATGTGTCTGTGAAATTCCGAAACGTAGCGTGACAATCGTTGTCTTGAACGCTCCGTTTCACGTATAAAACGCGACGATTATTCTCCCGAAAAGAAAATCGATTGTAGGTTGTTCATTGTCCGGTTGTCATGAAATCTTTCTCCTGTTTGCGATCACGTAAAAATTAGAATTTGCCTGAAGTATTGTTTGAAAATCGAGCACATGCTTTTACGAACGTTTAATACGAACGGTATTGAAGAATTACCTTTGTGGAAGACGTATTATGCAGGGAAGGGCAACGACTACACAATGCCGGGACATGAAAGGCAGAAAAGTCCGCGTCAGTTGCCATTGACAAACGAAACTCTCTCGAAGATCGTGTCCAAGTGGGCATCTCGTGACACTTTTACCTGGCAAAGCGTGCGCAGCCGTTCCACCTCGGACCTGCCAGCAATTTTCTATCATTCCGAGTCATCTCGGGTGTCTCTCGCTTTCCCTCGGTCCTTTCTTCGGCCACCCAGAGAGGATTCATAAGCGAGCGCCGCGCGGAAGATTCCCGATAATGTTCTACCACTTGGTCACCGAGTGACCTCTGACTCTCGGCCGGAAACGGCGATTACTGTTCCGGCATTGTCGGCCTTATCTAGACCAGAATAATGGAATCGAGTTTCTTTGGGGATTGCTCTTGTAGTCGGATAGTCAGCCGCGATGTCATTATTGTCTACAGTCGCATTATCTTATCGCCGTCGAACTGGGCTGCTTGTTTGGCCCCGATAGCAACAAATGATAATTCAACGCGTTGCCTTTAATGACGCAACGACTCGGAACTATTGCGATTTTCGCGCAATATTTATGCATGACAAGTAGTTTAGAACTGCGGATTTTTATGCGAAACCAGAAATTTCTAGAACAGGTGTATGACAAATGAGCTACATCAATATGTATCTCTCCTTCAACAATTTCGATAAATTCTAGATAACGCGAGGACTCTTTAAAAAGTATTCTAAACATTAAATTGCGATGATTTCGCTGAAACAAGTTATATTAGTAACATTATTAGATATGTTGGTATCTAATTAATTACTAGACATTTAGGTATTGTACGAGGTATTATATCAATTTCATATGCACCAAATTTAAAAGATCATAGAGAATAGTTCCGAGTGCAAAGGGGTAAAGCTTTGGACTTTTCCTTTAGCGAGTCCATTGTTATTGCTATATGATTGATTTTTACGAAATTACAACAGGTTAAATTTGGTGAATTTCTCGAGAATCAGAAGTTTTATGTTCAAATACTTACGTGAATCCACTCCATTTATTGAAACTGTATAAAACGTTGTATTGTACGACGGAAGAGTAGTTGAGTCAATTACAGAAAGCAATTATAACGTAAGTGATTTTGAAAGTATTTATAAAAATCGTGAGATTTTGCAGCGGTTGCATGGGACGGTTGCTTCCATGATTTGATGATGTTGCGCGAGCAAGTTAAGCTCCTTAGGACGTCGAATATGCCGGGCAACCGATCGACACAATTACCAAAGTCGCTCTATCGATTGGCCTCCGAGAGACCAGCCTGCAACACCGTTGTAAATCGCGCCTTAAGCCCGAAGTAAATACACCGCGTGCTCTGAATTACGACGATGTTAAGTTTTACAGGGGCCGATCGATGATCGCTCCTCCTCCGACTTCTAACGTTCGCTTTTAACACGCCACCCCGAAGGATCAATGGCCCATAAACAGTCTCATTTCGCTCGGAACTCGACCTCCCCCCTCAACCCCTGTCTCGTTTTTTTTTCTGTAATAAAATGGCAGTCTTTGTCGCCCGGCGCCGAGCGAAATTCCGCGGAAAAGTGTTTTCAAGTGCTACTTAATATATTGGAGATTATACCGCGGGAAAATTCGGGAAATTGGGGAACTTTGTGTGCGGGCAGAACAATTTGCACGAAACATAAACCTATTTTATAGCCCTCAGGCTCCTTCGGGGGGTGGGGGCGAAATCACCCCTTGAGAGGAGAGCAGTATTTTCTTTCGCGCAGAAGTCTGGAAAATAGAGGGTTCGGAAGGAAGTTTGAAGAAGCACATAATTTCGTTTTTATTGCGGCAGAATAAATTTTTCTTTCAAACGCTTGGGAACATTCTAGTTTCTCGCCGGGGGATGATTTTATACTATAATAATTCAATCATTTAAAGCATGCGATAAAATTTAATCTTGATTTCTGGAAGTGTGCTTAAAATATTTGCTACGAGAAAATAGAAAATAGTATTATAATATTTTACGATTTACATTTATTTTACGATTCTGTTCCATCCTTGTGAACACAATTCGACACGGAAGGAGACTTTCAGTTTCAATAAGAGTCGTTCCTATTCAAAAAGTATACAACACTGTAAACGCAAGAGAAAGTAAAAAATACCGCTGACTTGTTTCACGGTTGTTGCTCGACCATTTCTTTTCAGTTAAGTCCATTAACTTGAACTATAGAAAACCACAAGCATCGGTGGCTACGCTCAATTGTTACTCTAGAACAAGGGAAACAATAACAAGTATAGAGAGCTATATAACTTCTTTTCTGTTGCATCTGCGAGTTTGAACTACGTGACGTTCAAGCATCTATCCGCATTTGTCACATTAACGATGCCAAGAGTTGATCGAACAAGTGGCCAAATTACATTTCAGCAATCAGAATGATATTAAAACCAGTCTGCCGCTCTGAAGTCGTTAAAATCAATAAAATGCATTAAAGCTCCTTAAAAACAGAATATAAACTTGCAATTTTAAATCGGAGTGCTGCACATGATTAGCCGAACGATTGCGATTTTATACTCTACCTCGTTTATGAGTCTGAACATTAATGTCCCATGTTATTTTTAGCGTGAACGACTTATTAGCGTAATCAACATTCTTTTCATATTACGACGACTGTAATCGCGCGTGTTATAAATAGACTGCGGATCTTTATGTATTTCTAATAAAATTGAGTATATAAATTTCGAAATTGTTGAAAACTTGTAAAAAATGCTATTACGGAAAGAAATAACATTCAATTTAGTTTCTATGTCTTGTAATCGGTGCAGACAATTTTTATTTTGCATAAAGACCCGCAGTCTAGTTACAAAATACTACTAAATGTTCATAAAATTATTAGTCAGTTTTATAACCACTACGACACGTGAATTAAATTCTGGTAAATTACTTTTTCGTAAAAACTGCGTAGTTATACTTCAAAGAAGGTCCAGTATATTCGTTGATTCGTTGAACGAAAGAATAATAATTAATTTGATGAACTCTAGAACTACTGGGAAAATCATCGACCCGCGCGCAAAGTCTAACGAAAGGTGATTATCCACAGATGAGGATAATGAAACGAGTTGCTTTTTTCATTGTGGTGGAACGACGTTCTTTGATCGCCCCTGTTCCACCATCATGGCCGACGATCGCCGAATAAAATTGCGTTTCGATCGGATAGAAACGGAATCGTCTGGTTTTATTAGCGGTGCCGTAAACCGTGAAGAGACATCGACCGTGAAACTGTGCCAACGGATACAGACTGGGTTAACCGAAACCCTGTTAAAGTGTGACGGGTACGATGTTAATGATCGGACAGTGTTTACTACGTTTCATGGAATCAGGCCATCGCATCGAGGTAATTAAATTTCATAACGCCGCGTCGCGTCGGGGATGTTCGAAGAAAATTCAATGTCGCTTGCGCAGCTTGGAGTAATAGCGCAATATGCAATTATTAGAGTGTGGATTTTTGCGCAAAAGGTAGTTAACAAAAATCATCTTGAAATGCCGAAAATAATATAATACTATCCTTAAATCGTTTTTTTTTTAGTTTTGTAATTGACTTTGTGTAGTTACGACAAAAATGACGTAGCGTAAAGATTAACGCTCTGCAGTCGGAATTATTTCAAACTTGAAAATTAAGCATTTCTCTCGACCTAGAATAATTTCATACTATATCATGTCCTTCATTTTATGGATATGAAATTGACATAATACCTCATACAATACTTAAATGTTTAGTAATTAATTAGACGTCACCATATTTAATAATCTAAACAGTATTTTGAATAATGGTATAGTAATTTTTAGTGGTGATTCTGTTTGGTGATTATTTTAGGTATGCGTTACTTTCGACCTAGTAAAAATTATGAAAGAAAGGAATACGTTCTTGAATGTCTTCTGTATTTTACAACAGATGCAGACGATTTTTATTTTCCATAAAAATTCGCAGTCTAATAATTATGAGTGGCACCTACGCGTGTCCAGAATCTCTTTTCCGTCTGTTTCGTCCAGATATTCCCACTTTTGTGCGGAGAGTAACAGTTTCCGGCAGGTTGGTCGAATTCTCGTCGGAGAATAGCGACTCGTGGAAGCTTCACGATGAAATATTCGGGCCCGGGCGCAACAAGAAACCAACAGACGCCATTAAGCACGTAGAATCGTCGAATCCGCGCGCACTTTCCGCGAAATCCCGATCCCCGGTCGTTATAGTAATTATTGCAGAGCGTGTGCATTCCCGTGGCGTGGCACGGACACGCTCGAGCATGCAAAATTGCCGGTCTAAAGCCGCACTGTGGTCACCCGTCGTCGGCATGTATCTCCGTTACCGTTTAATTGAATTAATCCTCCGGACCCGGCCACGGGCCCGTTTCTCGTCCTCCGTCTTCGCCCACGCGTTCATTTCCGGTTGCTCAACTACCGACGTCGGATGTCTTGTCTTCCTGCGATCCACCGCTTGTCTGCTAACTTCCAAAATCGATTTGTTCCGAACAGACCAGTCCCCACTTCCCGGCAGACGGTGCACGAACTGAAATTTTTATTCGAACATTTCTGCCCATAATGATAAAAGTTGTCTACGTGAAATTTTTTTATAAAATGAGTTTATTTAAATAAACTAACAAAAAATCTTCCGTTCCATATACCTCGATTTTTGTGCTCGTGTTTTCCTCGTGTTCCGGAAGATTCGACTGTTATAGCTCTTACGATAATTATAGTTGTTTCTGGATTATGTATTGATTGCGTCGACAATAATTGCGAAAATTTTTAGTTCGTACGATCTCAAGGTATATGCTAGGGATTTGTAGCAATTAGTAGAATATTTCCAAATTTACCGGCGCGCGAGAAGTAGCGGCGCGTTTCCGCGGCTATTCTCGGTCGCGAAAGATGAAAAGGCAAGGGCGCATTGCCGAACGGCCTTGCCAAAAGCTCGCTGCCGATCGACCTAAGAGAGATCGCCAGGCAAAACTGCTGCCAAAGCTTAGTCGGAAGCTTGCTCCTCCTCGAGGATATTCCGGAACGAGGTCTCGCGATCGCGATAAACGTCCCTTGGCATCGACGATCGTGTCGTGACCGGCGTGATTCCTTCAAGTTTTTAATGATTACCTTCGGTGCAGATACGAACTCGAACACTCCTCATGCCTAGAATATTGACGAAGGTCCAGGTCTATTGTTTAGAGCAGTTTCCAGCGTCCATTGGCACCAGTGATGGCTTGCAAAATCACTAGCCATGGTTTTAATCTAGAGTGAACTGGCTCACTGTCATCCTAGTTCTTCATCTCGATCGAATTAGCTCTTTTTTGAAATATATCAATTATAGCTTGCATAAAAATATTTGCTTATAACGTAAAGTTACTTCAATCGGTGATAAAATGTAAAAGAATTAATTTTCCCTCTGGATTATGAAATCTTGATATTTATCTAAATAGTATAAACATGCAGACTTCCAGTACCCAGTACCAAAACCTTGAATAGTTATTTATTAAACACGACCAAAGGCTTTTTCGTTTTAATCAACGAACTTGTCAGCGAGCGAAATAAAATTCTTGCGAACAAAATCGCGAATTCATATGAGCTTCCACGTACGTCGGTATTTAAATTTTCGGAACAGAAATGGGACAGGTCGCGTTTAATAAAATATCGATCGACGCGTTGAATAAAATATTTAACAAACGTTGCCAGCGATCGCGTTAAATAGTCCACGGTAAGTGGCGTGTTAATCAATGAAACGGTGAATTTGGCCGGCCCTTAAAAAATGAACGAAACCGTTCGACGACGAAGCGGCGCGTAATTAGCGTGAACCGCACTTGCCCGCAAATCGGTATACCCGGCCGTGATACGGAATATTAATGAGCGAGATGGATGGGCCGAATCCATTGGTCCTCCGTGCGCGAATTATAATGCGACGATGCGGGCCGGTATTTGCGTGTGCATTTCGCTTGGCGAATAGCAAGTAGCTCAGGACCGCTCGCGCAGAGATTGCGAAAACCTCGCGTCCGACGATTTTTCCCGGTTTGCGAAACCTGTCGCAACAAACTTGCGATAGTACTTGAATCGATGCGTGCGAGCAAGCATTTCACTCCTGGCCCGAATTTATTTAATTTTTATTTAACCCTCATCCGTCCCTCGTGTCAATTTCACACAGTTTCCCCGAAATAAATTATACTGTTCTACAATATGGAGGTACATTTTCCCGAAACTTTGTGCGACTTTTATTTTCTTTTTTAATGCGGAACTCATTATCATAAAACCTAAGATATAAATGTTAACTCATGAATTTGACTAAAAAGCATTGAAATTTTTTGTTATTTGGTATTACTGTGTCAATTTGAAACCGAGGGACAGATTCAGTTTGTGAAATAAGGGTGATTTGAGTTTCTATACTTCGAATATACGATCTTTAGCTTGTCTTTCAAACTTCTCAAAGAAATCAGTGCATGGTAGAATTAAATTGACTGTGCATATTGAGTTTCATATCTTCCGCGCCAACTCGCAATAAAATAAGATCCCGCGACAACTTGTGTTCCGTTTTTCACGAGTCTGCTGGCCAGCAAGAATCGCAATGCAGTAGCCGAAAGCGATGGTCGAATTAACGTCAGTCCAAGGCGTACAAAGTTCACGGCCCCCGGAGCTCCGAATTACAAATCGATTAAGTTTGAATCGCCGTTAAACTGCAATTAAATTATCGGGCTGTTAGCGGGCCTGTTGCGCCCCGCGGTTTTATATCGCGCGGATGGAACCCGGTGTCGCAACGCGATAAAGTTATTACCGAGCCGCGCGGCCGGGATTTACGATGTCACGTTTTTCAGAGCGGCGGATGCGAAATCGCCGTTTGCATAATCGCGTCGAATTACACGCGCGCGCGCGCGCCCGCGGCCGCAGGATATTCCGCGTGACAACCGTCTCGTAAAATTGTTTGACCTTTCGCGGCATTATCCGCTCGAACCCTACACTCTTTCTCGGGAATTACACTCGAAAAACTCCTTTACGATCGGCTGCACAAGTGCTCATTAGGCCACGATTATGCTGGGGCTGCGACAAACAATCGGACAACGAAAGCGAAGCGTCGAAATATCTTCCATCATTTTACAATGGAAGTTTATACAAGGTGTCCCATTCGAAGCACGTCGCGGAAATATTTGGAATAAAATATGTTTCGGCGGATACATCTTATGATTTACTACTCGACAGCGGATCTTTATGCAAAATAAAAAATGTTTGCGTTGATTGCAAAACACAGGAGCGATATAAACATTTCTTTCTTCTCTTAATTATCTGATTAAGATGAAACCAATGCGCTGATGTCTTTAAATCGTTTCAATATGTTCACTGCTTTAAATTGTGTTTACCTATTTTTGTCATAAATACATAAAATCGGCAAGTCTATTAATTATAGACACACTACTCCATAAAGCTCAAGGGTCTTTCGGCTCTCCGAATATTTCGAAGATCCGTTTATATTTAAAAACCAGAGTGAAAAACTGGAGTTGACTTTTGTTCTCGAAAATATTACAAAGTCAAATGAGTCTGTAGAGTTAAAAAAATTTTGTTCGCTATCCGTTTGAAAATGGCTTTATAAAGGGAAGCCTCCCCTTTGCGACGACCTTTGAACAGTTGACGAATTTTTGTTTGCTGTTTCGCGACACTTTGACTGGAAAGTACGGGCTTACGTCTCGCATGCGATGTGTGCTACGATTCATGTGTTTGCGTGTATTCGGTATGTGTCCTAGTGCGTCTAAAAATAAATATTGTTAATTAACATGCAAGGAGAATAGCGAGCAGCAATGAACACACACCGAAACAGAGTCGAATGCATCGGTTAATTAGAAATTGCACTTTTGCATCGTCGGTTTATATTCACGAAAGGACTACGGAGTTGTTAGCCAGCGTATTTTATACTTTCTAAATACGAACGTTCGGCGAGAAGAGTTTGCCAGCAGTTTCGCGTAGGGAAACAACCCTGCGCAACCAATATCTACACCCACGAAATACCGACAGTGCTGGAAAACATTGCCAAACAGTGTCCACGTTTGTCCGATCACAATACCAGAATCGTTGTTACACTATTTGCATCAACAACAACCAGGAACTGCGTTCGAGTGCTCGCGAGTTTAACACGGCATTATTGATGAAGTCCGACGTTAGCAAACAACGCCGATATTGACGTGTGATCGACGGAATATTATTAATACATTAATGAGAAACAGCGTAGCTGATTCCTACACCAATAAATGGAGAAAAATACTAACGTCGAACAGAGACGGAATGTTAAAACATCGAAGAAAAGAAATCAATTTTTATTTAGTAGATAGCATAAATGAAATTTCTTATAATTTATTAGATACTAAAGTACATATATAAGAATCTAAACGATATTTCGAATAATGGTGTAGCAATTTTTAGCAAAGATTCTCTCTCTCCCTCTTTCTCTTTTTCCCCTCTCAAGTGCTAAGGGTTAAAGAATGGAACGTGTAAAAACAATTTACTAATTTCGTTGATCCGCTATCTTTGATCAAGGAGAAAATCATCAATTTCGAATTTCCAGCTGAATCCGTGATGCTGTTTGCAGTGCAACCTTGCGGAAAATTCGCAGCGACGACGTCCAAGAACATGTTGCTCGAAGATCTCGTCCGAGTTTTCGTTCTCCGGGGCCAGGAATTTTAATAATTTTCGTGGCCCGGTTCCCGGCCACTATGAATCTCCCTAGCCTCGGATTCCTTGATGCTTCGAACGCTTTCGGCAAGTTTTTATTGCGGTTTAGAGTTTAATATCTGCCGGTGGCTGTCGTTCGTTCGTATCATGGCGAAATGAATCTTGCGCGAAAACCTCGCGGTCGAGCCAGGCGCCAGCACGGCGTGTCTGGCGAGCAGCGACCGGCATCATTCTACTGTCTCTCCGAGACTTTTACCCGAGAGAGAGAGAAAGAGACGGAAAGAGAGAGAGAGAGAGAGAGAGAGAGAGAGGTCGACCCTCCGAGACCAGAAGGAATTATGGTCGCAGTCGTAACTGACGTATTGTCTAGTTTATTCGTCGCATAATCCGTGTACAATTACCTGGAAGTCAGTCGGAGCTTCTAAAAGCTGCATTCAGCATGCGCCCGTGGAACAAAGCTCCGTTCGACTCCTCCAGCCGACCAGCTGCCGGTTCATTGTAACATTCGTTACATTATGATTTTATTTGGAACAATAACGTTCAAGCACGAATCGGGCTAAGCGGTCTTTTAAAATGCACCTCCGCTCTGCGGCTCGTTGTCAACGACGGAAACCGCATTCACTGGCTACGCACATTCGTTAACGCTCCCGCAAAATCAAAGAACTTTCCTTTCTTCGAGCTGGCATTATCAGCTCTAACTTTAAGGAATATTGTAGATCCGCTCTCGGAGTCTTTGTTCGTACCTTCGCTGTAAACTGTAAAACTTTCGTTTCCTTCTTTTCTTCAATGATTACATTCATTGGTCGTGCATGGTATTGGCATTGTCTTCTAATCCTCTTTTGCTGCAACTGTCTTAAATGTCTCTTTGCTTACTACACGAAAGCTGTTATTCTTTCCAGTGATTTATCGTGAACCGAAAAAATTCATTTGTTTATCACACGAATTTCGATCACTCGTTTCATCCATGTCTCAAAAATGTTGTTCTTTAACACACTTTACTAACGAATTTTGCAAACATTTACAACAATAACAAATATAAACGTACGATTTCGCTGTATTACGGTTCGGAGTATTCGCGAATTGATTTATGTGCTTATATTTCTGTTAAATGGATTGTTATGGGTATATAATTGGAGTCGTTAAACATCCCCAAAGAAGAAAATATTTTTCCACCTGGAATGGCCATTCTACTATACAGTGGAGAGTCTGCGAGGTTCTGCAGCTTCTCCGCGGCCTAGACGGAATGTTTATAATAACATTGTGGAGGCCTGTCAATTCTGGAGGCTCGAAACAGAAACACGGTCGTCTGGCCAGCAGGTTTTGCGTCGTGCCCGTTCGACGACGTTATTAATCGCTAATAACTGTAATTTTCCGGGAGCTGTTTCTCGAGCGTTCCTCGACCGTCACGATCGACCACTGGGAGAAGCGTTCCACGGACTATCCAGGAAGAGCGCAGTCGACCATCTAATCCCGTTGCTCTTTTGCGTTTCCTCCTCTGGTCTTCATGGCAAATTATCAATGTCACGTAGCGCGTCGGACTCCCCTGGCAAATCCATTTACCACGCGCTGTTTGCTGCAACCACGTCCCTGCCAGCCCCCCTTTCGTCCTTTGTCCGTCAGACCCGTTCCACGAATCCACGAGATAAATCCCTCTTCCGGTTCCTCTGTGTCGGCCCTCTTGTGAAACAGGAACGCGCGAAACTCTTGGTTCGTTCTCAGGACACACCTTCGTGATTCCCGGAATTTTAATTAAACATTAAACGCGCCGGTAATTTGCCATGTTTTTTACATACACGGCAGCAGCATTCGTTTAAACTGTATTTTAGAATTCCTGGAATTTTGATCAGACACTGAATGTACTAGTTAACTAATACACAAAAATATAAATAAAACCTTTAGCTTCTCAAATGGTGACTCTGAGGCGCCTCTAACAATTGCTGTACCGTTATTCAAAATATAGTTTACATTATTAAGTATATTGGTATCTAATCAATTACTAAACATTTAGGTGTTGTCCGAGGTATTATACTCATATCCAAAAAATTTGAAAGATCATAGGGAATATTCTAGGTCGGAGGAAATGTTTAATTTTCAAGTTAAAATAGCTCCGAGTGCAAAAAGTTAAATGTTCGATAGTCGCGTTTAATGCAAGAGTATTTTGTATTTCCTCGAAATTTTCGGGACTCGCACACAGAAAACAATTAAATTATAGAAGTCACTCGAAAGATCTTTGAAGTGATTCGAATGTACCGAGACACGTTGTACCAAGCGGTAACCATTTTTGTTGCGGCTTCACCTCGACCAACACCGGAAACAGAAACGTCGCCGTAATTAAGCGTGTGACATCGCGTCGCGGCGATAAAACGTCGGCAAAAAGGCCGCTCGTAACTTCTTGCTGATACGAGTCCGAATAAAAAAGCAAATCGCGGGGACACGGAAGTTTATCGGCGGAAGAATTGTTTGCTTTGCAAGCTCCGGATGAAAGAAACATGCGGTATAATAATACGTGTCCGGTGCATGCGAGTTCCGCCGACGTGGAGGCGCGAGCTTAATTGCAAAAAATTGAGTCTGCGCCACGCCCCCACGTTCAGCGATTCAAAACTAGACAATACCTCTGTAAACGATATTTAATATTTTCATGTGTCGAGGCCCATATTCATAGTGGTAATTATTGCTGTCTTTATTGTCTTACTACATTTTTAATGCTGTAAGTGAATTTATGAAACAAAAAATTACTAAATTATCGGTCGAAATTGTTGCGCAGTAAATATCCGATCCAATAAAAACGAAAAGTCTTTTATAGTAACGCAGTTATTAATAAGAAATAAGCCATTTATTAGGAATATATAATTTATACTATACTTTAACATAATTCAACTCAGTTTTGTACATAATTGCATATCCATTCAAAATGCACAGCTTAGAATTCAAAATTGTGTCGTAATATTTTCGTATGTTAATCTTTTTTCATATGGATATTTCGAAGGTCCACTTAAGGGTTAAGGATTAAGGGGTACTATGTATGGAGGGATCCGTAATACCAACAACTCCGTAATTGCAGTTTGATGGGTGTTTGTCGGAAAAGAATATTTTTTGGATATTTTTCTAATAAAATTGCGCAGTCTGCACGCCGCGGAAGGATAATATTTACCAGCTCGGTATATTTCGAGCCGATTTCCACGGCGCGAAACGCGGAGCTGCTACTTACCGATATCGCGCTGATCAATTTTCAATTTTCCGGCGGTCGTTGCATCCGTGCCGAAGCCCCGCGGCTAAAATCACGTCCCATTGTTTCGTCGAAGCGGCTGGAACGCTATGGGAAGAGGGACCGGCGCATAAAAATACAGGCAGCAACGAAGGAACAGGATCCCCGTCAACGCGGGGTAGGGATACACCGCAAAACACTGCCGTTGCATAATATCCACTCAGGGCCGAGTCTTTTATTTATGCTTGACACCGACGTAATTTCAGAGAAACGTCGCGCGAGATTATTCGCAGGATGTCGCGGTTCCCGGGTTGTACACGGTGGAAAAAATGTATTTACCGTGGTTCCCAGGCTTCAATCCGCGCCCCTTTCTTTAGCAATCTTTGTCAAATAATCCCCTGGAAAATTAACAATTAATCGGCTCTTCTATAACATCTTGAACGAAACAATTCGTTCTGAATAAAAATCCAAGTTTCTGTATAAAATAGACAGGGTGATTCTAGGAACTAGGACAAGTGACTATTCTTCCCTAATAAGTAAAAATTGAAAAAAATGATAGACGAAGAAATCATGTCATAATGCGTCCTAACTTTCTATGATCTTATTTTTCCTTATCTTCAATAGCAAGCGTTATTTTGGTGACCTGTTCATAACTCCTCACCCTGTATATTCAAACTAAAAGCATTGTTCATCGCAGAATAATATGGCGGATAAACTCCGACGATATCCCTTTAATATAATTTATAATATTTTAATGAATAATATTTCTACCGCAGGTTTTCCAATTTCATTCGAATCGAAGATTGTATATTTTTCGTCCACCCCGTACAAATTCTGTTGCCCCGCAACTCAGTGTTTTCATTTGATCGTAAACACCGAAACACGAGACGCGGGAAAAATCGTCTCGACGCTCGGAAACACCGGGGGGAGTTCGATTAATTAAATTAATTCGTCAGCCAGGCGGCGGAACGTCGTTGCACAACAACCCTTGAATTTTATTTACATTCGCGTTTTACTCTTCGCGAGACACGTCGCGTCGGTCTTATTAACAAGTTTATTTACGATCGGGCTGATAATTGAGCGACGTTGGAATGCGGCACGGATGTCGTAAAATCGGGTATTTCTACGAAATTATCCGGGATGCTTGTTTCAGCGGCTCTTCAGCGATCGTTGTCTTTTATGGCACTAACGAGAAGACGAGTTTCAATTCCGCCTTCGCTCTGCGCATGAGACGTTTTCACTTTCCACTGCTTGATTACTTAATTAATCTGGTCGCTAAGTTCGAAAAATGATCGCTTTCGAATTTTACCGATCTGACGAAACATTGGTACTTTATCTAAAGGAAAATGTTTCTTGTGGCTGAAAATGTATGTAAAATTATGTGACTTTTACGCAAACTGCTAAAGCATTACAATATATTTGCAATGTCTGAATGTATCTTAATTTACATCTTTACGTAATCTTTATGCATTCTGGTTATTTTTTAAAAAACAAGTACTGTATTGTATAGGATTTTGTAAAAACGTCATTAACAATGAAAACCTTGTGAAAATACAAATGTGTTAAAAATCACATGGGAATTGTTGACGTCTCGTAAAATATGCTGAACTAAAAACTAAACTTAATTGTTTCATTGGAGAACAAATTTTATGCTCATGTAGAATGTGGTATTTACGCTCGAGAACGTTTGCTCGTGGACAGCCGGGTTCCAGAAGACGTTGGATAATAGAAATTTCAGCTGCGAGAGAAGAGGCCGAACGCGTCTGCAATAAATCACAGGATCCACGCGATCCTCGTGGATCATTATCGCGTAACATCGCATTATGCATCGAGAAGCAACAGTGGTTCTAATGAGACGACGAATACGATCCTGCGATCCATTATATCGCTCGCATTCAGCCCCCTGATACATAATGTATAAACATTACGAAACACTTCTCCCTCCGGCTGTTATATATTCACCGCTTCCTTTGACCCGGCTGCCTTTTAGGAAATAAGCTCCCTGCTAAGAAGATCGCCGAGACTTTTGCTTACACTCGGAACCGCGAACGCTTAAGAGGAAGCTGAAACCATAGGATAACGGATCAAGGATATTTATTCAAGTATAACGCTTTATGGTTTCATCGTTTTAATGTTTGCCCGAGCATCCGAAAATGTTGCGGGAAGAAATCGAACTTTGGAGTATATCATGAATCAATCGAAATTTTGTATGTTTCTTTTTACCCTGGGGGGGGGGGGGTGGAATCAGATCATGTTGATTTTCAGCCGTGATAAAATAATTGGTACCCATAAATCACTAAACAATTTATTTTTACCGCATCTAACATTTCTCAATCTGTGGACTATTGTGTCTGATTTCTTGCCATATTAATAACTTTAGTTCCAACTATCTCAATTTCATAATAATGCACGTTCCATGTTTGCTTTGAAATATACAGCAGTATAAAGAGGTGATTATACCAGCAACGATGACAAAAATAATAATAGTCATGTTCTAGTATCACAGATGTCTTGAACAACGTTACAAGTGCGTCGTCAGCTGCGATCGTGTAATCGTTTTGTAATTTCGCGGTATCTTGCGCGATGCGTGTGCCGTAATTAGACCACCTAGCCTCGATTTTTATTATCGGCCGACTGTTGTCTGGAGTCTGGCACGCGCATGACTACGGTACGAATCAGGACAACAGTGTGTCAAGGTGAGCACACACGTCCCAACGTCGCGAACACGGCCGCGTGACAACTAGCGAGTAATATTTGCTCGATCGGTATGAAAAGAGGATCGTTGAACTGGCCATGAATGCTGAGAGCATTCGACGAATCTATTGACGAAAGTTCGAACCCGCGTCAAATCTACCTTTCTCAAAATGAAATGAGACTTCGACTTGTCGTACTGTTCGAAGACTTGAAGATGATAATTTAATATATTTGCGACATTTTCCTGATTCAAATGACACCCGGTTTAACCATTGTAACGAAAAAAAAAATGTAAGAAAAACCTACCATCACTTTCTGCGACAGGAAGTCCATCCACCCTTGTAAGAAGGGTGTAGCAGGCCTCGTTCGAAACGTAGAACAAGCGCACTAAATCAGTCTGAGAACGAGAGATCCCTTCGGGTAGTATACAGGGTGGAATTATCCTTCTCGCGTCGCGATTTCCTGGTATATAAATCAAAGACGGCAACAAAACCACCCTTAGCCTGAGGGTTAGGGGTTGGTCCCGGTGTCGGGAAGTCGGTGGTTGGTTCTGGGGCCGTTCGTAAGGTGGTCTTTCGTTTGCAGGTGCGATCGCAATTAACCAAAGACGCCCTGGAAATTGAATTCGCGCTAAAAGTAAAGAAACAAGCCCGGCCTCTCAAGCTCGAACCTCTTCGCTCCGCTTCGTTTCCCTTAGCGCCTTCTATCCGGCCCGAGAAACGAAGGCTTCGTCTTTCAGGAAGCAATCTACCGAATGTAATAGAAGCTCGTGCAAGCGGTATCGGGATAGAGAAATGGGGGATGGGGGTTGAAAGACGCGGGGAAAAGAGAGGTGGAAGAGGAACGAGGGAAAAAGACGGAAGAGAGAAGCTGTGCTTTCAGGTCGTTTGAAAACGCGATATCAATCGGGTCGCGAGGAATGGTCCCCGAGTGTCTTTGGGGGGTGGGTCGAAGAGGTGGAAAGAAATACAGGGGTGGAAAGCCACGCGACCGCTCCACAGAGCCCACCTCTGCTTTCCCGCACTACGTGCCGACTGAGATTTCAATTCAATTTCTACCAGGGAATATAAACATGTCGGTGGGACCGCACGCGATCCGCGGGCGCTCTTCCTTCTGAAATTTTTAAAGGATCACGGATTCCGAGCGGATTTAAGTGGTCGAAAGGGGACGCTCGGTCGGGAATTTCGATACGCGTTCTCGTTCCTCCTCAAATATTTGTTTCTTTCGGCGGGTGAAGATCGAGCTGGCTGTTTGATTATTCCCACGGGAAAAAGTACGCGCCATTGTTTCAGCGAAATTTGCGTCTGCGCTCGATCTCGCCGGAGAACTCGCAACTCGTGATCGTCAAATGGAACGATACAGGTTCAGTGGTGATCGGGAATGCGTATAGAAAATTCTCTGTTGCGAGGGGTCGAGGGAGTCTATTTACACACCCTGTAATTACCTATGACTATGTTTAAGTATAATGATTTAGCTTTGTACAATAATTAT
Source organism: Lasioglossum morio (assembly GCA_916610235.2). Lineage (NCBI taxonomy): Eukaryota > Metazoa > Arthropoda > Insecta > Hymenoptera > Halictidae > Lasioglossum > Lasioglossum morio. Next base: position 6,524,012 of record OU744323.1, read on the forward strand.
ATGTACTAACTCTTCTGGTCGCTAATGACCTACATGTTGATGCGACCTGTATAAATAAATCAATTAAAAAATAGAAAAATAAAAAAAAGAGGACTGTGAATCTTTGTGAAAAGTAAAAATTGTTTATACAGATCACAGAAAATCCAGAAACCACTTTAGACACGTTTTCTTTCTTCAATAGTTTTGTCCACTGCTTCAAATTGCAACTACTAATTTTTGCCATAATTTTATTAAATAATAAGATATTTTATTCGTTTCGGTTCGAAATAAATAATCTGCCACAAACGTGGACCTTTTTAGTCGGCTATTAGGTTTGTTCCGGACCGTAAAAGCCACCCTTCGACTCGCGAGCGAGTTTCTCCGACGTCACCGACAGATTCTTACATAAATCTCGCGTCACACGGTCACGTAATTGCGCGACGATAACGGACGCTAACGAGGAACGGAATTTTCGCAGCGTCCGTTTCAATTCGGATCGGCACGCTAATCGCGAAGGCACCTTTCAATTACCCACCACCATGGCTGCGCGAAAGTCTCCCGTGTGTCGATCGTGACGATCGACGACCCGTCGTCTCTAATTACCCTCTGTAATTAATGTCGCGCGACGATCGAGAATTATTGCGAGCCGCCGGTTTTATCGTTAATCCTCCCACTTTATTACACTTGTCACCGAACGTTGAGAAATCGAGTAATCCCGCATATATTTTGCTTCGTTATTCTCCATCCTACGTGTTCTAATAGGCCACACGACTTTCTGCTAATCGGAATTTTTTTTGTAGAATCTATATATATATATATATTATATATGTATATAATTGCCAGTTCCTCTGTCCTCTGTAACGGTAAAAGATCTCGAAACACAAAAGACATGGAAAGCTGGAATTTGGTACAGAAACAGTATTTGGTAGTCCAAAAGAGTGCACGAATATGTTTTTATCTCGGAAGTCCTTCGGAACTAATTGCTAAAATTAAATTAGTGGCATACCTCCAGAAATCAGCCAGCCAGATTTATCAATAGGATTTATGCTAGTATTAATAATCGTTGTGGTCACTATCACATAGCAATTGCAAAAGCAAATTGTAAGATCTAAAATGAATAAATTAATTTGTGCAATTGTAAATGACCAATTGGGAGTGATCTGAACCTTAAACTGTAATCGTATTAAATTTGATTTACCAAGATATTTTACGGAAGATTTCCGTTGAGATACGTTCGAAGTTTAAGATTCAAGATCCTGACGACTGATTTCTAGAACAGCAAATGACTCGGCGTAATGAGCATTGACATAGTTAAGAGTTAGACCACCGCGATAAGGCTCGACTCAGTTTTAGTATATGCGGTCCAAACACCGTAAGTGTAACAGGAAAGCTCTGAAAATAGAGTTGAGTAAATTGTGGCGTGCGCGTGTGTGCCTCGAGGAAACTGTGATAGCAACTTATCTATCTGCAATCGGTGTGTCAATAGAAATTAAACCAGGACAACTTTTCATTCAGTTACGTCTCAAGGAGACGAGTCGTCAACGGGGAGGAGACGCTTCAAATAATCATTCTTCTGCGAAATCACTGGCAAAATAAGGACAGAACAGATCTTAAAGACGACTACGGTCACTTGAATCGATACAGCCATCGAATCTCTACAAACCTAAATACCGGTCCTAAAGTCTGATTTTCAACTTCGAAAAAGAAGTCGAAATTTCGCTTAACCCTCATTCCGTCCCTCGTGTCAATTTGACACATTTTTTCCGACATAAGTTGTACTATTCTGTTATTTGTAGGTTAATTTTCCAACCTTCGTGACTTTTATTTTTTTTAATGCGACACACAACCGAAAAACCAAAGAAAATTAAATATTTCTTCCGACCTAGAATAATTCTATTCTATAGGATTTTTTAATTTTATTGTTATTTAAATGTTTAGTAATTGGTTTGTTACCAACATATTTAATAATACATTTTTAATAATGGTACAGCAATTTTTAGTGGCGATTCTGAGTCATTATTCGAGTGCTAAGGATTAACCCTTTGCACTCGGAGCTATTTTAACTGGAAAATTAAACATTTCTTCCGATCTAGAATATTTCCATACCTTATGATTTTTGCAATTTTATGGATATGAAATTGGTACATTACCTTATACAGTACCTAAATGTTTAGTAATTGATTAGATACCGATATATTTAATAATGTAAACAATATTTTGAAGAATGGTACAGCAATTTTTAGTGGTGCCTCAGAGGGGACAGCCGAGTGCTAAGGGTTAACTCATCAATCTAAATAAAAAAAAACATCGAAAAATAACTATTTATCTTGTTATTTCATCGATAATTTTACAACTGTGTCAATTTCACATCGAGGGACAGATTCAGTTCGTGAAACGAGGTACGACGGAGGGTTAAACGCAGGAAATACGCCGAAACATTTCGGACAACAAAGGAAACACTGCCGCGTCGATCGGCAATCGTCCCGAAACATTGAAATCCGGAGGGAATTATTCAGGAACATAAATATTTCAATGAATTCTAAAATATTCGTAGAGCAAAAACGCTATCGAAAACGAAGCAGATCGAAGAGAGAGAGAGAGAGAGAGAGAGGACGAGGGGAGAAAAACAAAACCGTATGCAAAATAGAATGCAGAACGAGGAGGCGAACGAGTCCGAAACCGTAGAGGCGAAGAGCGCGGGGCAGCTCTCCGATGTTCCCGCAAATATTTGCACGCCGACGACGCCGGCTAAAAAATTAAGCCGACGCTCGTGTGCTAATTCACGAATACTCGGCGCGCTGCCTCGCGATCTTGCTCGTCTGCTTGCGCTCCTATTCGCACGGTCACGGATTGCGTGCGCCTGGAATGATTGCACCCTTTGTTGGCGCGTCTTGTTAACGCCGCTGAAAAAATATTTGAAATCTCCCCTCGTTCTTCAAAAGGGAACTGGGTCACACAAATTTGAATAGTATCCTTCGAAAAGCCCGTCAGTGTGTCGCGAACCTCCTCTAATTTACAGATACCCTCTATGTTCAACAGAAACGTCGCTGAAACTTCAAAACCAAAAACTCATATTACACATTTCACTCGTAAAAGGTACCGTCCAATATACTCGCAGAAAAAAGATTTACAAAACTTTTGTATGATTGATTATGTACCTCTTTTTCGCTGGATGCGATTAGATTATGAAATTTAAGGATGTCGGTCGATTATTTTCAATTCATTACAATTATTTTAAAAAAAGCTTACCTATACTTTAATTAATTATTTTAAAACTTACTATAATAAGAGTTTGTACAAATTGTTGAGCCGTTCATAGTTTCGCAATAAGAACGCGGTGGATCAAAAGTGACATCTATTATATGTCGATGGTTTTTCTATATTATCCCATTCGTACGCGTCGATTGCAGCCGCATGGTCGGTATCATGTTTTCTACGCATTATTACATATGTACATTTGTATTATACTAGAGGATAAGCCTTAGTTATGCTATATTAAAATGTATTATACTAGAGGATAAGCCTTAGTTATCCTATATTAAAATGTGTGTGTGTGTGTGTTAAAAATCGACTGTACCTTTATTCAACTACCAAAAACTGAGGACAATTATATTCCCAAAACAAATTTTGTAATATATTAACTATATAATCGATTAACAAATCAAACGATGAAAAGAAAACAAATTGAAACATCAATGAAATATTGCACATCAGTACCTACAAGTGATGCAAACAAAACTACATACAAGAAGGACACATTCGATTCAGGAACGCAATAAGCCAACGAGCGATTCGAATTCATGAATTTCATCTCGTTCCTGTTTACATTGAAATCAGATCAGTGATCGTCGATCATCGTCCGCCACCGTATCGCCTCGAATATCGGAATACTCAATCACTAGCGGCGATGGGCTATATCCTTTCATACCCTTCGCTCTCGAATCCTGAATACAAGAACGTCGAGGACCTCGTTGTATGCAAAGATAGAGATTAACGAACCGTGATCAGTTGGCTTCCGCCTCGCGAGATCGTTTTAAGAAACTGTTTGCGCGTGCCGGGGCCTACAGCTTCTTTTAGAGGGAGCAAAACGACGGTAACAGGGAATGGAGAAGGGACGACGTGGGGTGAGACAGTATTAATCCAAGTCAAACATAATTACCCGTGCAAACGATCGGAGAAACCATAACCACCATAAACACGCCCACCGGCTGTAAATATGCCGAATACTGACTTCCAGTTAGGCTCTGCGATGTCTCGTTCTCGTGCTCGTTCCTTTTAACCCTTTCACGAGGGTTGACAATAATCGAAACTAATTCTTTATAATTTTGTTCGTACGTGTAGAACATTTTAATTTTGAAAAAAAAGCCACAGTCTAGATACCGAACACAGTTTTAAACTAATTCGGATTCTCCTGTTTCCACGAGTGCGTTCACCCCTGGTGATGTATATTTTCTGAAGCCGTCGTCGTCGGTGCAGACGGTTTCCAGGACGAGAAAAGAAGACGGGGGTCTCGATTGTACGCGGAGTAATTGTTGAAGCGGGACGCGTCGCGACGCTGCGGGTTTCTCGAGCTTTTTAAGCGTCGATCAGAGGCAACAATGCCGGCACAACCGGAGGAGGCAACAACGGTGACGCCGCGGGCAATTATCGCGGCTGGTGCAAACTCGTTAGTGCGCTTTGAAGGTGGCCGTTATGCTTTCGCGGAACCGGAGACGTAAATATGCCGCGATAACGATTCTATCCATGCGGAAATTCCAGGTCGTCTAAGAAGAAACTCTTCTGCACGACCACTGGAATCCTCGTCCGAGTCTTTGTCGTGTCATGGAAACGCCGTATTCGAAGCAAACAATTATATCTTATTTCACTCAACGTCCATTTTACACTAATACGATGTAATATAATTATGTAGGCTGTTTCAAAAAATGTACGTGATTCCTCAAGTCGTTCGAAGTAACTTTTCCCTTTGCGATAATCTTCTCCGCGGTTTTGTTTGGAAGTTATTATCGGAAAACACGGACCAGTTAATCCTTACGCAGTAGCTGCGCTCTAATTGGTCCGTGTTTTTTATTAGTAACTCCTTCGCGAAGCCGCGGAGACCATTTTCGCAAAGGAAAGTGTTACTTCGAACGATCTCAGGAAGCAGAAAATTTCTGAACTTCTTATAAAATTATATTGTAAAAGATTCCTCCAGCCGACATACAAGCTCAAACATATTGATGTTGTTTTTCACGTGAAATTATTTTACAGCGATGTCCAGTTTACACAAGGAATTAATTGAAAGTTCCATTGGAAAATTAATTTGGCGCGGCGACTCGTGTGAATGAATACACCATCGAATTTGCACGCGGCGAGAATTTATGAAGGTTGCATCCATTGTTATGCAAGGTGCCAGTAGTAATAATAATTCGGCAAGCTGCTTTTGGCACGTATCCCTGCATGCTTCAGGAACGTATGAATTTATACAACGCTCGCAACGGCGACTCGGATACCACAATTTTTCGAATTTCATTTCTATCTCCACGGAGATTTTCCAACTGTATTTCATCTCGCTGTAAAACAGTATTTTAACGTTACTGCTTAGGAAGATTTTGAAGTAGTTTAATTAAATTATACAGCGATTCATAATATTTGACGCCTGTAGTCGCAGTTTTTCAGAGTGAATGGAAAGCAATTTCCTCGCTCGAAAACAGTTCTCGCGTTTTCCTCGCACGGCCCTCAAAAATCTGGACGAATTAAACGCGGAAAGAAAAACCTTCGTTTTCCCTCAAGAGCGAGAAATTCCAATTTAGAAGGAAAATAGAACGTTTCGAGTTTCGCGAATTCTATCTACGGAAACCGTGAGAAAATGAAATCGTTTTATCAACAGAAATAGTACTAGAATAATTCCTAAATGACTTTAAATTCTGAAAATTCTGCTACCACGTGGCGTAACTACCTCTGGTGAAAATTTCGGTAGAATAATTCCTAAATAACCACTGTTTAATTAAACACGGTTGAACAATTTCGTATCGTCTGGCACCATAGTAGAATATCAAATGGAAGAAACGACGATATCCAAATAATTTTAATTCGGTGGAGAAATAAATTTATTCCAATTTTAAAAGTCACATGAAAAAAATACTCGAAATCTTTCTGCACAACTTGACAAGTAAATAGTACAGATTATCGGAAGAAATGTTTTATTTATATATTAAACTAAAATCGCAGCGAATTCATTTCTGTGCCTAGCGGTCCACGAAATAATTGTACAGTTTGTCTCCGGTTAGATATTTTTCGTGTTTCCTCGAGCATCGTGATAAAGTTAATTAAATTCGGATCGGTTGTTGAAAATGACAAGCGGGTGAACTGATTTTATCGTTTCCCAACTTCAAAAGTACAAAGCGGACACGCAAGGAATGGTGGCATGACGGGATGGGATATGGAGGATGTTTGGAGGGGGGCGGGGGGTTCGGACGCGAGCAAAACAGAGCATCATCCATGTTCTAATGAGGGTCGACACGGCGGCGGCAGCAGGGGTGGCATTTGTTACTTTTATCGTCGGACTTCCGACACGGCCCCGAAATAATTAGCATTTTAATGTATGTATCTGCTTATCTAGGCGACGGCCGGTTACTCGGCGTAGTTTTGCATGTTAATCTCTATGGGAAATTACATGCGCCATTGCACTATCCGGGGACAGTCCCGAAACAACTTCGACGACGTCTCGTTTCGTTTCGCCGGGATTAAATGCCATACCGATCCCCTGTCTCGTGTACCATACTGTCACGTTTCTCTCAAAGTGATCACTTTGTCCGATACAAAATACTCATTCAATTTTATTTATCTATAATTTAATTTACTATCATCGTCCCTCTCGAAATAGCTCTGCTCTCCGTGGCTCGGCACGTGTTTCCGAGGATGTTACGTGTTCGTTCGCTCGCATAGAACGACTAGTCAGTCAATTTTTCGTGACACGTCGACGTCACCGACTGTCAGACTAGCTGCCAAGGAACTCCAGTACAGCCTGAGAATTTCAAAATCGCCTTTATCTCATTTATTTCTCGCGGCGCTGTGAATACGGTGTTCCGCGTTCCCTTCGACGAACGTGGATCTCTGTCAACGATTTTGATCACTGTAGTACAGCTTCTTAATCAATTTTAGCTTCGGAAATACAACTTTTTCATCAATTATTACGTGTAACTTCTAAAGTATCTATTACGACATATCTGAAGAGACATTTACCTACGAATAACAGAACGGTATAACTTATTTCGGGAAAAGTGTGTCAAATTGTCACAAGAGACGGATGAGGGTTAAAAGCGCAGAAAGAGAGGACGGTATTTAGCGATGGCGTACAATTGCAGAATAATGAGTGGCCAGTGCCATCGAGGATCGAGTTTGTTTGACCGGTTGTCGCAGAAGAACACCGTCGAAGGTAATCGACGTTCGATTCTGTCTGCCGTGCGCCGTTTCCCGAGATGGTATCAGCTTACAATGACTGGTACAAGACAAGGGGGACTATCGTCATTAGTATTCGCGTTATTATCGCGTCGCCACATCGAGCTGCCCCTCTAATCAACCCCGAGCCAAGTTAGTTACTCCGTTACTTCGACGAACTCTGTAATCAACGTCACCATCCGTGGCTATCATTAGGCGGTCATCGTCCAAAACTAATAATTGCAGGATTCCTCGAAGTGCAACCGCAGCAAGCTGAAAGAACCCTCAGGGAACTATCGGGCAATTGTTTTATCCGATCGCACACTGAATAATAAATTCCTCCGACTGCTGAATGCAAATGAATGCCTTCCACCCATACTTTGTGCTTTCCATCTTATCTCACAAATCGGAGAACATAATCGGTATCATTAAAATGCCTCTGATAGCTGTCTGTATGTTTTTCAGATCATAGTGTTTAGTATCGACATACGAATTTGTGCCCATAATTATGAAAGTGGTCTGAGTGATATACTTCTTGTTTCGAGATATTTCAAGCAAAACGATATTAACGCTAAATGAGTTCCATTTAATGTTGAAATAATAAGCATTATCTAACGATTCATCTTTCACAATATCGTCAAACCTATATTAAATTAATTAAGTTTAAAATATAATGTGATATTAAATAATTGATAAACTCATTTTTTTCAAATTTCACTTAGACCGCTTCTATTATTGTTAAGTCCATCGATACTTGAATAAAAAATTTCTCTTGGTAATCGAGATATGAACATTTTACTGGGATAATCGATGAATTTAATTAGAGCTTGTGGTGAATATTGGGAGTATCCTGTATGCTGTTGAATAAAGTGCTTGAATTTCATAAAACAAGTAGATTTTCGAGAAGAAGATGGAACAATGCATCGGTAACAAACGGGCGTTGAAAGTAAGCGTCGGTTTTGGCGAACGAAATTATAGGAGCGATAGAGTCGGCCCGAAACAATCTAGTTTACCGTGGCGGCATGATCGTGTTACTCGCAGTTATCCGGACGCGGTGACGCGATCATTCCCGGCTGAATGTTTTCGCGCACCGGGCTGACGCTACGCCGTGCATTTGCGTCAGCAGCCGAATATGGCGCAAGGCAGGATTAATGACGAACTGTCGCTAATTACGTTGAACGACATAATGCGATACCTCGTCGAGTGACTTTTGCAACGGCGTTACACTGTACAATAGAGCGGTTCGGGAACAGTGGATCAAACAGTGTACGCCAACGCGTACGGGCAGAAAACGTATCAGCTGCTCAAGGCTGTCCCTCTCACTATAAATCATTCCGAAACAGTGCATTAACGAAATAAAATAAACCATTAATCTCCCTGCAATTTGCAACCGAATACGTTACGCTATCTTTATTCCGTGCAAAGCTTTTGGGAATGTTGCTGTGTGCGACACAAGCTCTATCATAAATGTAACGATGACAACAGGGAATTTCTTTAGAATGCTTTCATAGACTTTAAAAAAAAAAAACGTTAAACTTTAAACTTGAAGAAAATTTGTTTGAAATAATACCAAACAGAGGTTCTGTCTTTTAAAGTATAATTTAAATGAAAGATCATAAAACTTGTACAAAATCTGAACAGGTACAATATTCCATACAGATTCGCCGATCGAATGAACCGAATAGCTGAAAATTCTCGAAAAATCATCAAATAATATTGGAGTTCTGTCAGAATCATAGACATAGTAGTTCGTGGTTCGATGCTGCGTGGCTGCGCGATAAATCAGCGGTGTCTAGCATCGACAGGCCCATCGCCCGAGGATAAATCATCATAACGAAACGGGGTTACGTAAATGTTACCGCTAAAACATGGCCGTCGGGGATTCTCTTAGGCGATTTCGAACGCGATCGAGCTAATCAGAACATGAAGCCGATAGATCCAAGCTGTCCGGACAGTTTGTCGTTCGCGACGAAGAAAGATCAAGGGGATTCGTCAAAAGGGTGAAAGAAATACTATACCCAGGGCCGATAAATCAATGTCGGAACGACCGTAGAGCTAGCATGTCCCCGCGATTATTGGCCGCGGTGTATCGACGATATTTCATTGTCGTCCGACAACCACTTATCACCCCCTCGCAACCCCCTGTTCCTTTCCAGGTTCCTTTTTTCAACGATCACCGAGTAGGGAACGCCGGAAACGACGGCATGGATCACGTCCAGTTATTCCTCGATTTTCGAAAACCCGCCCCGGCCCTTTCGATCACGTTTAACGACCGAAAAAATCTACCGTATTGACGACTACGGGTGAGTTCGGCGATTTTATGTTTGACTGTATAACAATCTGCGAAAAAACAGAAATTCTGCGAGCATGGGATCTAACCCTTAACACTCGAGTGGTGAGTCAGAGACACAGACAGAGAAAGAGTCGCCACTAAAAATTGCTATACGATTATTCAAAATATTGTTTATATAATTAAATATATTGTTGTCTAATCAATTACTACACATTTAAGTATTGTATGAGGTGTTGCTTCAACTTCATATCCATAAAATGAAAAAAAATCATTTTGTCATTTAACTTTGTCAAATAACGGAATAGAATTATTCTAGGTCTGAAGATATGTTTAATTTTCGAGTTAAACTATCTCCGAGTGCAAAGGGTGAAGTGGGTGAAATCTGAGGTCTTTAGAAGCATTGAAAAATCCCATCGATTGTTTCTTGAACTAAAAATGATCAAGACTACACGTCGTGATTCGTGTCAGGTGAAAACAATGGAGGATTAATTGTCTCCGGTAAGCGTGGCGAACGATTTCCTTTGTAAATCACGGTTCGGGGTCGCAAATCGTCGATTCAGAGGCCAGAGAGGTGAGAGATCAGACGTGGCCCGCGAGTGGATCAGCTCTCGGTCGGCCTCGAAGGGGCCGTGATGGCAGCCGCAGCGAAATTAGGTTATGGCGGTCTCGGTTCCGTGTGTCCTCGCGCGAATACTCATTATCCAACTCGAGCAGGCCTGTCGTCGACCGCGTGCACACCCACGCACGCACAAACTCGGCGCCCGCACACCGCAGCGTGAAAACGTCCTGCGCCTGACACAATGACAGATTATGCAGCCGGCTGGCTGTCTCTCTCACGAGCCAGACCCCGCGAGACTCTGTAATTTATTTAATCGCGCGCGTGCCACGCGACCCGCTGTCGAATTTCAGGGCTGATTGAAACGCTACGATAGCCGCTGCCGACGATTCCGACGGAATAACGCCACGCTGCCTGCCCTTCGATCGGAAATCAATTCCAACCCCTTGCGCCCTTCGCGAACCCTCCCTTTCGATGTATCGTCCACTTTTTCCTCGTTCCCACCTGGAACGCCTAATTGAGTTACCCCGCGCGCCGTTTCGATAATTACTGGACCTAAACTCCGAAGTTTCGATATTTGGACAGCATCTGCTTTTTGGAAATGACTACAACAGCTTGTTTGGATTTTGAAACAATAAGATGTTCATGTTTTTTTAACGTATAAAAGTCTGCAATAACTTGAAGAGTAAGTAAATAATACAAAGACGGATAAGACCTAATATAATTTATTTTTCTTCAATTCTGAATATTTATATATCGAAAGACCTACCGATGACAGCAAATTAGCACAATCTTGCGCGTGCTTACAAAGTCAACATACAATAGAGAAAAATTATGCATCATTTTATTTTCTGTTAACTGAACGTGTCAGTATGGAATAAATGAAAAGTAGAATTCGACAAGACTCTAACATCTGTTCAACAAATACGAGAAGTGAAGTGAATGATTCTTACGTTAACGCTTCGTTATTTCGTGTCACCGAGCAGAAGATTTAAAGGCCTATGAAAATTTTGAAGTTTCTCGCGAAGTGGGTCGTTATTAAAGAGATCATCATTCGCGAAAGAGTTAGTGGACAGTCGGCGAAACGAATGTAAGAGAATGTTTAACACAACCGTTTCTTTGATCATCCGTCCCACGCCGGTACGTAACTGGGTTAACGAAACAAGTCGTTCACGATTCGGCCGGCAAATTGGATGGCACCGCTTTTGATGTTTCACGAAGTCTCCATTGTGGTCGTTTGTCAGCCAGACAACCGGAGATCCATGAGTCATAAAGTTATCAAACAAACTATGCATTCGACCATGGAGTTGCTCTTCACGCAGGAACTGCGCGTTCGTGATAGTTACACGCGGAAAGAAGCACACCGAGAACGCTCTGCGATTCCGCAACCACTCGTGACGGTACAAACGTAACAATCGTTCAATATAATTCATTCGTTTCAAGAGCAGATACAAAAATTACATTATCTTCACCACAGTAAATGTTGCTTATTACGTAAGATTTGCCTCACCATTTCCTCAGGAAATAACGAGACCGGCTTCGATACTCGGCAATAGCGTTCACAGTTCACTGGTTCGCGTTTCCTGTTTCTAAATAAACGAACGAGACGGCGCACAGTGGGGTAAACCGACGAATTTTGTGTCAAAATCAAAGAATTTTCGATAGAAATGAGATAGAGCGATGATCTCTTTTTAAATAAAGCTTTACAACCTCAAAAATCTGTTTAAAATAACAGAAAAATTGCGGTTTATCCAACAGTATGTACAGATAGATTTTTTTCTTGGCATGCTATACACCAAAGGGTGGTCCGTTTAAGAACACCTAAATATCTCTTCAGGTTATTGTGATGCAAAAAATATTTGTTACGTAATCTGCATGTTGTCAATGCACCAAATATTTGGCGCATTGACATATACATATACGTACATCATTTCCCGTAGATTTTAGATAGAGAACGTCGAACATTTCTATTCTTTCGGCTAGTTTGTCGCAAATGCAGTATCTAATTTTTTCTGTAGAGTTTATGCGACGATTTATTTGCATCGTCTGAATAGTAAACTATCAGTGGGGAAACTCGTAAAACTCGTAAAATGTGGAAAAACGAATACGTTAAAGGCTTTCAGGGTGCTGCAACGGTTCCACCACCGCACCGGAGGGATAATGTTGCAAGGACCTGGTTCGAATCCTGTGCGGCCGATGTTAATACACCTTTCGGTCGCAATTCTTTTCTTCGTTTGGTAAATAACCGCGATACCGTGAGAGGTTCGCAGGTCCGCAAACTGCGGCCGGGCTTTCGCCATTGGCCCGGTTCCAGCTTCCGGGTCAGCTACTTCCGGTACATATACCCGCTTCTTCGCTCGCAACCCTGATACATTTCGACCCTCCTGCGATCCTCGTGAACCCTCCTCACTCGACTGGACACTTCGCGGGCTCGTTTTCGGCAAACCTTCTCTCCGCTTTATGGTCTACTCAAAATTTTTAGGGGAGCCTCTGAATCACTGTCCGGAATCGGGGACACGAGGGCTTCCATGAAAATGCGATAGTGGCTACACTACGCTCGAGATTTATCACTCTGAGCGATGGACGAATAAAATATATCCCCCTCAGTTGGAATCGTACGCATAGATTTTACTTCAGCTGCTGATTTGTATAATATATCAGATGATTGCATAAGTTCGTGGCCGAATTCAAAATAAAATTCAATGGTTACATTTTTAAAGATTGGTTAAATTAAAATTAAAGAACGGTTAAATTTTCTACAATTATAAAAGAATGGTGACTATACGTATAATTGATCAATAAGGTTGTATTCTTTAAAATTTAACCACTGAATTTTATTTTCAAATCGGGCACGAATTTATACGATCATCTAATATTTTGGAAAAAATGTATAGTGAACCACAATAATGATTATTCTTAGAAATGTTCGACCAACATGGACATTAGAAAATCCTTAAAAATACGTTTGATTTCTCTATTTAAATACAATTCAGAAAATATCTGAATAAAATGATCATTAATAACGAAAGAAAATTCACTAACGAAGAACCATCCCAGCAATCTTCTCTTCTTTCTAGCTTGTAGAAAATGGTGGCTGTAAATGAGAACGTAGATCCGATTATTGTGGTCGATATCGAGCGCCGTGGCTCGGGTTAAGTAATTATGAGCGGCGAGGTAAAATCGCGGGAGTCGAAGGTAATTTTGCAAAGGGTGGGTTTTATTACGCGAAGATAGAACGCGAAAGTGCGGCCCGGAAATTCGAGAAATCCCGTGCAATACCGTGCCAGCGCAACTCGCGAGCCTGAATTTTTCCTGCTCGGGGCGTATTCGAAATCTCAAAATCCTATCTAACTGGATCATCTCCCTCGCGGAACGTTCGAATTGCAACCGACCGTATCAGCCGACGATAAGCCGAGCGTTGCAGCGTCGCTGATTACCATAATTCCAGAAATACCGGCGTCATTTCGCGGGCACGTAATATCATTCCACGCTGGCTGGCTTCTGACCGAAAACGTTTCGAACGTTGGATCCTGTACACCTTTTCCACGGTTCGCGGACCATTCCCCGAAGATGGAAATTCGGAATATCGCGTGGAATATGTGAGCACGAATCACGACAACGCGCCCCGGATTTTGCGATTTTGTTCCGTGTTCGTCGCGATTGCTCTGCAAATACCCGATTCGTCAAGATGGCGGGAAGAGGAGCGGTCGGAATAAGGATCCCTGAGAATCGAATACATATTTTGTTACATATAACGTAACTGGCTAGATTTCGGATTATTCTGTGTACATTTCCAAATTGATTATGAGAAATAATAAAAATATATTCCATCATTAATTTAATTAAGTTGAAAGCAGCGTAACAGCGATCTAAAGTCCTTCTAATATCTTCGCAGTCTTATAAAAATACATAATTGTGTAACGCAAACATTTCTCATTTGAATCGCAACAAATAGAAATAGAATAAAAGTGCATTTCCTTGCTTAATGACCTTCGTGGTTTTACTATTCAATAAACATAATGATCTAAACGTAAAATTGACAGTCTAGTACTTGCTGAATGTATATTGGCATATTAATGCATCTACACTGAAAATGTAACACCACTTTTAAAGCCAGTTTGGCTTTTGTATGGCACAAAATAAATTTCTCAAATGCCAAGAAGTCTGTCGAAATTCTTACCTAAATTCTTGAGGAACCATTGAGGCCCCCTATCCTCTTAAGCAGGGTTCGTTAATGTTAACCAGACAGCCTCGCTAATCCCTCTCCAACGCAGTCGTTTGCAAGTATTTTCCCCGATCCGAGCAGATAATGAATTCCAGTCGAAGTGGCTGGAGGCGGCGCGGCGTCGGTCGGCCAGAGGGTGCATCCCCGGCTCGGTCTATTAGAAATCTCCCAGCCCATTTGCCGTGGGCGGCTTCGCCGATGCATCCGCGAGATGGAATCCATTCATCGATACCAGAATAGCACGGACAAGAATGGATATTCCATCGTAACCCACGGCATATCTTATCTCGGGGGGGAAAAAGCCGGGAGCCGTACAGAGAGTGAGAGAGATACGATTTGTCGAGGAAAAGCTTCTTCCAGGTAACGTTACGTCACGCCCTCGTTCTACGCGACCAAATATAAATCAACCGACGGTGTAGACATTATTATACTCCCCCTTTTTTCCTGGTTCTCGTGTCTAGCACCGCCGACGACGGAGAGAAACGTGTCTTGGCCGTGCGCGAATTCGACTTCGTTCTTCCCGGGGAATTGGATGTAAGCGGGACAACAAACACGTTTTTCACGTTTCCCCTGGTTCGTACCTCTCCTGGTGTCAATTTAAGAAGGCTGCGTGCACTGAAATGCTAATGGCGGACGATTCTTTCCTGTCGAAAATTAGTGCTTGAGAAAAACTACAGAATCTTTCTTTTGCAGTTCGGAAATGTTTAATTTATCATTGTTACCTTTGTAGTGTGGGATTTTCTTAATAATAACGAAGAAAGACTATTTATTTTTGTAGAAAATTAATGTTTTATTAGTTGATGGATGTGATCGATAACGACAAACTGGAACGACTTCGGTATAATGGAGACGACTATTCTCAGACACAGTTAAACTGAGGGCAATTCGAATCGGAACGCGTGCTCATCGAAGCATTCGACTTATGGTTAGTCACGTATCACTAAGCTAACTGCATATTTATCACGATCAGGCGGATCGAAATGGGAAACGCTTCGATTTCCGTGTTCGCGATTGCTTCGAACGAGCTGGAAACGATCGTCTTCGAGTTCCTATCGGTTTGAAACAGTTTGAAATTCGTGGAACTAATCTGATAACGTATAAGTGCCTTTAAAGTTCACTAAACGATTGAGATTCTGCATGCTTCACTGAAAACAAACCTTTTCTTGTTCAAAACCTAGAGATACATTTCTACTTAGTCTTTACCAATCTTCTGATCGCCACCACGATCTGCACTGTCAACAATATTTTCTTTCGGGTTGTTTTTCATTCCAGTTAGACCTAGTCATAAATATTTGTCGTTTTCATAAAAAATATTCCATACATAAGACGCCGCATTAAAATTGACCAACTTATTCTATACACTCATAATACATTTCTCTTCAACTCTTCAACAGTTCACGATGAAAACATTTGCTTAAATTACTTTCGTTCAATAATGTATTCGAATAAATACATTTTTCTTCAAGAATTATAACACACTATAGTGATTTATTTTAGTCGATGTCACACGTGGAACTTAATTCGATCGATCTCTAGGAGAAGTAATAAAAGAAGACAGTCCTCGGTTAATTAATTTTTTCCCTTGAGTTTCGTCGAGTGAGTTATACGATTGAACATAAGGAAGTACGCTTTTCAGGGAGCAATAAACTTGCGAGTCAGTATGGAAACGAGGAAGCTGGATCAGCATGGTGCCGAAGGATAACGACTCTTTTTTTCCGACGAATTAAACGACAAACGAGAAACGAACCGTTCCATCAATTGGCCGCCGCGGAATGCAATTGTCGTCACTTTCGCCAACCGCTTTGAACCGTGGCCCGTTCGAAAGCCCCGTACTTTCCACGATTACAGATCACCGTGTTCCTTCGGTAATTAGTTTTTAAATCGCTTCCCCCTTTCAGCGAGTTCTGCCGGATCACTGTTATTTCTTACGATACCGACCGAGCCATTATTCCGTCTCCTCTTCCCCGATTTCGACTTCGATCGAAAGTCAACGAGCCAAAGTCCCTTTAAAGATGTTCCAGTCGGATAGACTTATCTTTACGGACACTTTGTAGATCCGCCCTCGCAGACAATTTCAAGAAAGGAATTATCTTCTGCAGCGATCGAAAAATTTCGTAATCTTCCAATATTCTACATATTTTACTGGACTTCTGCCTTATTATTAGATTGCGGATTTTATGCATTCGTAATAAAAAATGGATCTTAACCATTTGCACTCGAATGGTGACTCTGAGGCGCCAATAAAAATTGCCATACCATTATTAATAATAGTTTTGATATTATTAGATTCGTCTGTATTCTATAAATTATAAAGAGCTTAACTGTTGTACGAGAAAACAGGTTCAACTCGATGTGCTCAATATAAAAAAGATTGCATAGAATAAAATTTATCTGGGTTGATAGAAGTGTCTTGATTTTGGAATTAAAATTGCTTCGAGTCCAAAGGGTTAAAATGATTAACCGGTGAAAATGATTTTAGATATCGATGTTCTGTAATATAATTGGAAATCACAGAAGATTGTTAAGTGATTTCATTCTTAAGAAGAGACACAGTGAAAAAAGGAGAAGCTTAAGATCGCAGATTAAGACTTCTTCGTAATTGTAATGGCCATAATGTACACTGAAATGTGCAGTTTATAGTTCACGAGAAACATTACATGTTAAGTTGACCCTCCAAGGAAATTGCAACAAGTAACATAAAAGATGAACAAATGTCCGAGACACAAAAGAGTACCGTTTCAAAAGTTTCTGCGTTCTCACACTCCGTGACACGCGATTACGCAACTCGCCAAGTATCCTGCACAGTTTTCAAAGCACGGAGCAACAAAATTACGTTTTGATTAATGTTAGTTTAAGCTGCGTAGACAAGGGATCCGTCATCTCAACGCAGTAGAACGTGCAACTTTCTTCATTCTACGGAACTTGCGAGGATTTCACCGATCGAGAGACGTGTCTCTGCATCGGGATCTCCTCAGTTGTTAGGGACATCCACGAAAGATCCACGGACAAAAGCGCTCGAGAGGCTATTTAATAACAATCTAATGGCGGCTGTTTCTCACGGACAGGACAGAAACGAGCACCTTTCACCCATCGGTCAGCCAACTGTCGACCAATGGCGTCTGATTGCGTCAGTCAACGCCATCGTCCACCGTCATCAGACACTCATTTACATTTCTTTTTCTTATGGCTGCGTCATTGTTCTTCCCTATTAGCTACGAGTTCATCGGTGTCCTCCATTCGCGGAAAAACGAACCGGTTGTATCTTCGGAGAAGCAATCACCTTTTTTGGTGCTGATTAATTTGCTGAACAGTCACTATCAATTAGAATTATATAAATGTAAGTTCTAAGATCAAATTTATGTAAATGAAGCTACATCACGATGTCTGAGTACCTATCAATATGGCGACGTCCTTTTAAACACTGATAACTTTTGAACCACTGATCTCCTAAGATTGAAACATGAATTTGTACAGGATTTCATATAAAAAAAGGGAATGCATCTAATATTGTGATGCCCAAGGTGGTTCGGAACCCATCTTAATATAAACTGCAGGTCCCGTCGCGAAGTAACCTTAGCAAAGAGCTGAGAGTGACGTAAAATAATTTAAAAAAAAAAGGAATGATTTTTGAAATCATGTTTACCCACCCGGTTGAAATCGGCGAGGAATTCGCTACTGTAAATAATTAGGAAAAGTGCGCGTATAGACGAACGATTTCGTTTAAGCTCTAAATGATATCGGCGCTACAGGTTCGATCAACAATACAAAAATTAGCAATTTTGCTGAATTATATTTTCAACGTTTCGGTTCCGTTTTGAACCATTTTCAAGAAAAGTCCGCGTCTGTGAACAATTAAAGTAATAAAATTTGTTATTCATTAAACTGACTATTTAATAGTTATGAAAATTAGGTGTTTATACATACATGCTAATTGTGAAAGAAAAACAGAATGAAATCAAATTCAATGTAATGTTACTAGTCACTAAGCCGGTTGGAACTGTACTAAACTGTTACTGTTGTGGCAAAGTCAACACGAAAAACAAAAGAATATCGGAAATATATCTAGCCAATCGTATGTCAAGGATCCGCGCCAAATATGGATTCTTGGGTTCTTGATCCTTGACATACGATTGGCTATATACATTTCCGATATTCTTTTGTTTTTCGTGTTGACTTTGCCACAACAGTAACAGTTTAGTACAGTTCCAACCGGCTTAGTGACTAGCAACATTCCATTGAATTTCATTTCAATTTGTTTCTTTACAATTAACATGTATGTATAAACATCTAATTTTCATAACTATTAAATAGTCAGTTTAATGAATAATAAATTTTATTACTTTAATTGTTCACAGACGCGGACTTTTCTTGAAAATGGTTCAAAACGGAACCGAAACGTCGAAATTATAATTCTGCAAAATTGCTAATTTTTGTATTTGTGATCGAACCTGTAGCGCCGATATCATCTAGAGCATATACAAAATTTACGATCGTTCAAAATAGAGAAGATTTCGTTTAACTAGCAAATGGATGATCACGTGACCGGACTGAAAAAGATTCGATCCTTTGAATACGCTTCGTAAAAGGAGACAACGTTCCCTCCAGGTAACGCAATTATGCTCGGAACCGACGTAAAGGCAACTCGGTTCCGCGGTTTCATCGCAATCGGAGATCGTTCATCGCGACGGTAATCACGTTAATACGCAACAATATTCAACAACGAGACCGTAAATCGCCAATAATATCGGGCCTGTCCGCATAAATTTACGATTGCGGCCGCGCGGTTCGGCTCGCGGTCGGGCGCAACGAAGTTTGCCCACGCGGCAATAATTGTGGAATAAAACATCGGATTGGCAAACGACGACAATCATATGGAAATGATACGTACGATCGGTTACCACGTCGAGAACCCGTTCGTTCGACAATTATTATAACAATGCTGACGATCGCGGCTGGTTAAGCAATCGTTCGTTTGAATCGCGCGGACTTGGTGTTTCAGACCTTCGTGATTTTTAATTCATAGACTGTTCTTAGATCTTGTACTATTAGAGAATATCGGCAGGACGAGCGAGTCAACAGAATATATAATTAATATATGTTCTCGGCGCGAACATATATTAATTATATATTATAAAAATTTACGATCGAGAAATATTAACTAAAGTCAACAGAATCTTGCAATAATACAGTGATGTCGCACTTAAACATCATGATTTTATCACCGTTTTTTGAAGTAATATATTTAGAAATTTTGAGGATAAGTGAACACAAAGCCAATCTTGACTTGTTTGATTTTTCAGGTGTAAGTCTATTTAACTGTATCCTGTGATGCAGACATCATTTAACAAAGCAGCACTGAAAAAAGGAATTTTGGCAAGATGTAGTGAAAGAAATAACAACAACTTTCTAATTAGTAACTGTCACGTAAAGATGCCAGATCATCGACTGGATAGAAATGATTAAGTAATTGAGTCAGAAAAACGGTAATGTGCCTTTTTCTGCGAGCTAATGGCCGTCTAAAGGTCATCGTCGTTGATAGATTTGATGCACGAGGTTTTTTAGACTGTGTCTGAGCGATCGTGATAGTTGACAGATAGATTTCTCGATGAAAACTGGAATAAGAGAAAAACTTCTCGTGGTCGTCATAAAAAGGGTGTAAAAATGCTATCATATTTTAACAGATGTCGTAAAAATATAACGTTCCGGGATTTAACTATGCGATCGACAATCAGCGTTGGATCATAGAAATTATAGAAAGAATACGTTTTTATTGCCTTAGAAATTTATTTTTCAAAGTAAAATAAAAAGAATAATGGAGCATAGTTTCTCTATTCTTTAAATGTTTTATATACCAGTCATAAATAATTGCAAAGTCTAAGTAAATTGAATCTTTTCACTTTTAGTATCCATTAGATTTGGTGTTACTTAATTATTGAGTTAGTCAACCAATTTCGTCTGTTCACGTACAACAAACCAGATAACTAAATGAAAAACTAACGAGACGTCACATCGATAATATCTTTCTCGAACAAGAAACGTTCCTGAGATGGCGAGTGTTCTTCGGTCTAAGAAACTGAAATTTGGCTGGGGAGCTGTTAAATTTCAGATTCATCTAGGATTAGCCTAAAACTTATGGCCGACGACGGATCGCATGAATTTGCTCCGGAGTGTCGGGCAAGTTTCAGTTCGCAGGCAGGTCGTCGATCCCTAGGATGGATGCAGCTGCACCCGGCGCGGCGCGATGGCGTCGCAGTTGCCACTCTCAGTCGAAGATGCACCGACGCGCTTCCGTGATCCGATTAGGATTTATTATTCGAGCGGGCGCGTGCACACCTGTGCCTTTCCACCGATTGGCCAGGCCAGATAAAACGTGAATCCCACGCGTCTAGGCACGCCATACTGCATGGTTAGCTTTCATCGAACCCTTCGTCAATCCTCGATCAATAAACTCAGAAGTGACCTCGAGTCCTCGAGCAAGTTTCTCTGCGCGTTTACGCTTCCGGGTGCAGTATCCTCTTCGAAAAATTTCTACCAACTTCTCACTCCACTTTCAGCTACCTCTGTCAATCTCTGTGCCTGTTACATGCATAGTGCGGTACTACACGCGAGCGTGTAATCAGAAATCCTGTTTGTTTAACTAAAATTATTGGTTACCTTTTTACGACAGTTTCATTCGCCTTTGATAATGTTATAAATTAACAATAACGTGCTGGTACTGTTAGTACAAGTGTGACGATATATACAGTCGATTAATAAATATTTTTAACCCTCATCCGTCCCTCATTTCGCGAACTGAATCTGTCCCTCGGTGTCAAATTGACACAGTGATAAAGAAACGATAAAATAACAAGACAAACAGTTAATTTTCGATGTTCTTTTCAATCAAATTGATGAGTTAACATTCACATGTTAGGTTTTTGTGGTTATATGATTCGCATTTAAAAAATAAAAGTCACCAAGTTTTGGACAAATTTACTTACAAATTACCGAACGGTATAACTTACTTCGGGAAAACTGTGTCAAATTGACACGAGGGACGGATGAGGGTTAAATTGCTTTTATTATTTCTTTTTTTTAGTCAAACTGTTCTACGAATGCTTTTTATATGTTATATTATACATTCTAATATGAGAATAAAAAAAAAATTGTCTTTTTCTGACGTTTCAATTTTGATCAGCAATGGTGGCCATCGATCGATGTACCGATTTATCGGAAAAAATTTAATTCAGTATTTATTTTGAACCGATCGGTCTAAAGAAATTTCGTCCAGGTCTGTCTCGGACTGGCATTTCACGGTTTCCAGGCGACCTGGAGTCAGAGATCGGCGAAACCGCGAGACGATCGGATCGAGTGTTGGAAGCGGAGAGAGGAACTGTCTCCCGCGTCGTACACGGCTTTCCTCTAAGGTGGGCACACTCGAGCGCACAAGTCCGCAACGTCGACCAGGATACCAGTTATCCGGGAAACGGAGTTCGGAACTGCGACAGCAGAGATTGCTACTAGGATACTCCATCAGAGTGGAGAGGCTCTCGCCCGGTGCGGATTGATGTTTGCTGTGGCCCGATCGAATATTGGCAAAATTACTCTGCCGTAGGGACAGAGACCCGTTCTCCTTCCGTCCGGCCACAGTTCTGCTTCTCCGATTGGTGGACGAGGACCAGAAGGGCTCTTACTGGGACCGGAAGTCAATGGGCTTTTTTTTTATTCTCTACCTCCGACGCTAGGGAAGCGTCGCGTCGCCCGAGTCCCGATGAATTTCGATTGCCGCTCGCGACGCGTGAATTTCGGCCACGTTCGGTGACGTTTGGCCAAGTTTAATTGGTCTGCGGGCAGCGATCAGCATATTTCAAGTGGCTCTGAATGGCCCTGCGAAAATACCGGCCAATTTCAATATCCCGATATTTCTTCCTGCTTCAACAAATCAGAATAATGGATTAACACTAAACCTACCGAGCGCTAAAAGCGATTCAAATGTTTTCACTTATTGTTAGACAAATGACAAGGCTCTACTTATTTGGATTCTGTGCAATTTTTTATCATAATGTATGCTTGGATAAAGAAATTTATCGAATCAATTTCCATTCAAGTACTTCATAATTTCAATAATTGTAAGATGAATAATATAAACTCGGTCAGTTGTCCGGCAGTGATAGGTTTAGTCATTTTGTCCGAAAGAAATAAAAATCTCTTGCAACAACATAGCCAGCCTAAGGAACAGCAATTCATAACAAATCATAATTTTTGAAGTTGAGCAACTAAATGAATCAGAACGAGAAATTAGACTTGCACATTCAAGTATGTTTTTCTCCACTGCCAGAAACGTCTGGCAATAATTATTTTAAAATTAAACATCCGAGCAGATCAAGGCGATGAACGAAAATTTTGTATTGAATTATTTTTCCCCGAAGCTGAAAATGTTGTTGCGACGAGGTTACCAGATAAAGAGATAGCAAACCTATTTTCGTAAGAACAGAGGGAACCGGAAATGCCGCTAGCATTGTTGTCCAACAATCGGCCTCTGAGTTATTCCCCGAACCGCGAGCAACCGATCGCGGAAATCCGAGCACAAAGGAGAGGCGCGGGCGCCACGATCTTTTCTCCATTGTGCGGGGCTTCATTTTTCCGCGTTTTCCGCGTGCCCGGTTTCCTTTCGTGACGGTTTAATGAGCTTCTATCACGAAGACGCTGCGGGGCACCCGCGATCCGCCGAACGAATCGCGTCACGAGACGCTTTTCATTTTCCCGGGCGAGAAACCGGTCCGAAACAGTCTCGTTTTGACCCGCGAACTATCATTCCGACAATAGACTGCACGAATAAAGCACGGGCCGAACGATCAGACAGGAAACTAACCCTGCAAATCTCTATCTGCTTTTCGACCATCAAATGTAGGTCCTCGGCGTTCGAAATAATTTCTCTATATAAAGAATGTACCAAAAATTCATGAAAATACTATTTAATGTACAGTTCAAGGCTATAAAGTTTAAATGACCAAAAGAAATGAGAGAAGTCCACCGCTCCATAAAATACAGGAACACTGAATAAGAAATGAAAAAATGTAGAACTTCGTGTAAAAAACTCTGAAATTATTTTACCTATGCTCATTTTAAAGTGTGAACTCTCTACTTTCACGTCCCCGAATTTAATTTTCCAAATCTGTTCTTTTCGTTCTAGAACGGAGTGAAAAACGGTCTCGTCCTAGTTCCAAAATAAGTTTGCGCATTCAAAGAAATATCATTTGAATCCTGAGCCACCGTTTTAATCCTTAAATCAACGTTATAACGCTTAGGCAAAGGAGAAGGAGATCTAAATACGAAATTAATTCAAAAACTGTTGGGCAGGAAGCCGCTTCTCGGGGAGAAGTTTCAAGTCTCACCGTATCCCTTCGGATTCGATTTTTATTCATTCCGGGACAACTTTCGTCGTTGAATCTAGTTAATTCTTTCGCCGTGGACTTATTGTCGAAGAGCTTCTTCGAAAGATCGATGAACGAGTTCAGCAAGAGCTGGCACGAGCACTATGTAAACCGGGCGTAATGCCGTTCGAGCTCGTTTAGCAGCTGAGCTTAAAATGCAATTTTAATGCTACTTAATAGAACTTTTTATTTCGGTATCTCGAGGACTCGCTTAATTTCAAGGGGCGCCGAGCGATTAATAATAAGTACAGCTAGGGAACTTGCCCTGCTGCTTCCCCGGGAAATCGTGATCCAGGATCTAATGATCCGTAGCAAGCATAAACTTAGGAAAGCAATATTAACAATTGAGATCGCTACGTAATAGAAGAGCAGTGTTACTTAACGAATCAGATGATGCAGGGGGGTTCGCCTCATCACCGTCTCATTTCCCTCTTGTTCGATGAAAAAACAATTATAAATTGCTTTCCCCGTTTCTCTCATTTATCCAAGTGAGTGACAGACAAGCAGCCTGTCATTCCCTCCTCGCACAGCTAAATCTGCACTAGCCGGTTGCCCAGCGAGATGAGTAGACATGCATGCACACTGCACACACATTATCCAGTCGCAACAATCCTCCATTGACGGCACTCACGATCTCTGAACTCGGATACGCGTACACCTGTCAGCCAGACGAATCGAGCCTCCTCCGAGTGTTGCATGAAAGAAAGTCAGCATGGTGCAATTCATTATAGTCCGTCGTTGCGGTCCATATTAAAAGGGTCAGAGACGTCTCGCTGTCGAATCCACTTTCCCACGACGACATTCGTTGGCTCGATTGCCCAAACTTTCTCAATACCGAGAAATTAAGAGATTTTGATCGAAAATTAAATTTCAATATTTAATATATTTCAATACAACTTTTATTCAAATACTTTAGTGGTTCCGAAAAATTCTATATTAAAGTAAAGTCTTCATATAAGAAAATAGAAACTATACAATCTAAGAAAAAGTGCAGGTCCACTGCAAAAATATCATTTTCTTTTTACTTTTTCTGTATGTTTGTACCAGTTTCACCGACGTGGATTTTTTTACACGACCCGTCTTTATTTTTTCTTGTTTTTCCCTCTTCCGCCTCGACGTTTCGAGCGCCTCCACGCAAACGATTTGTCCTCGAGAGGTTTGTCGCGTGATTTACGCTCCGCTCGTGGATTAGCGATGCTCGAGCGTGCACAAAAATCCTGTGAAAGACACTCGACGCGTTCTGAGGCGTCGAAAGGATCGATTCTTGAGAGCAAATAAATCCTCGTCGCCGATGAAAGCGCGTTTCTCCGAGGCGTGAGGCCGTTTCGGAATGAACAAAAGCGCGACCGAAACAAAGCTGGCGAACGATCGACGCTGATCCAGCGATCTTTCTCGCGGCTGACACCGGTTAATCAATCTTCCTTTTGTCGAGCTCGGCGTCTTATTTGTTAATACGTGCACGATGATCGATGACCCTGCGACCGTCCGAGACATTGGCGATTTTACTATTTAGTCGAGATTGTACAAACTGCAGATTTCGCTGTTTGAGGATTCATTTTTGATGTAAGAATTTCTTTTGGGTTAACTAGACGACATATATTCACGAAGTTTTACTAATTTGTTTGCATACATCTGGAACACGTTCATGAATTTGTTATCTTTCATACACCATCGAAACAGTATACAAATAAAATTTCCTATGCTGGAAAAACGTTCGACAAACACTTCGATAAAAATCTGAATCGATGTATGTACGTGAGTTTCCCAAATTACAATACATGAACGATCATATCGATATACGAAAATATCGATGGTAAATATTCATATGTTCGTGCAGCAGAAGTGAAAACGAAAAAATATGTCTCGCATTTTCATCCGATCTTCACGGTGGAAACCTTTTTATTCGATATCCGAAGGATGGCGATATATTCCACTAAAATCGTTCTTTTACGAGGATCGCGAACGCTACGAAAACTGAAACTGATTCGGAGGAGTGGTGACATCGGCACAGAGCGGATCTCGGTGAAATAGATATAAAATCGTGAGCGACAGTTCGCGCCGGCGGCGACGGTAGCTTCCCTCGGAACTTCGTATTCCGGATTTTCCGGGGAATGCTTTGCGTGCTCTGGTTTCGAAAATTTTCACGAGCGTCGAT
Organism: Lasioglossum morio; assembly: GCA_916610235.2. Taxonomy (NCBI): domain Eukaryota; kingdom Metazoa; phylum Arthropoda; class Insecta; order Hymenoptera; family Halictidae; genus Lasioglossum; species Lasioglossum morio. The sequence continues at coordinate 6,550,049 of OU744323.1, forward strand.
ACGCCGTTGCATCAATTCGACGGCTCCGTGTGGCTCGTCGGAAAATTTACAACGCGGCCGCACGCTTCCGTATCGCGTTGCATCGTTAATGCAAACGCGGCGGGATCACGCGACTCGTCGGTGTTTTCCTTGGTGAACGTTTCTCACGTAAATCGCCGGTATGAACCGGGAAACGGGATGAACATGTTCCCGGAACGAAGAGGCGAACAAGAACATCCCTCGAACCCGACTTGTTTCTAATTTACTTCCTCTTAACGGCTTAAAGTAAAGAAATACGGCGAATATCAAATAGAACAGCTGTCTGTAGACGCCGAGGTTTTCACCTGCATGCTGTACCGACAATTTTTACAATGATCTCATAAAGATCCGCAGTCTAGTTATTACGCTAGTTAAATATATGTTTATTTCAATTGAATTAGAAAGTAACCACGAGTACAATATTTTCGAATGAAGTAGAAAGAACAAATGTTCAAGTCCAATTTACGTATGATAAATTTATAAGAACACTAGAATCAAAATTGGGCACTCAGAAATAACTCATTCATTTTTGTTAAGTAAAAAAGAAAACACGATCTGCGATATATGTAAAATACCAGTTACCATTAATCACCTTATACTAGAATGCAAAAAATATGAAAACGAAAGGAAAAATGCCAAGCTGCCTGGATCCTTACCCATTCTGTTCAGTTCTGAGGATCATACTGCCGGTCTTGCGCAATATATCAAAGATACTAAGATGTATAAAATATTGTAAGAAACTGTACCATGTTGCTAATGACCTTAGATGTTAAAGCAACATTAAATAAATAAATTTAAAAAAAAAGTTACACAAATTGACCCTAGAATTTACATTTGTATAATTACAATTTAACGATAGTAGACATGAGTGTATGTATATTGATTACATAGGAAAAAGGTAAGAATTTCTGGTTGCGCAAATAAAAGTTTAACCACGATTTCTCTTCAAATTATCTTTCGGTTTGGACAAAAGTTTCGAGACACTCGGACGTTCCACAGTTTTCTGTTTGGCAAAGTGGTGTGCTTATGCGATTCGGCCATGAACTATCTTTAAGCATCTGAGAACGACTTCGCTGACAAAGGAGGACATGGGATTTGCGTGAGATGGAAGCCAGAAAGGCCCGTTCAACAAAATTCTACTGGTTCCGCGTGCCTTCGCGAATCAAACTCAGCTTTGTCCTCGACAAGGACCGTTCTCCCCCGTCACGTTCCTCGTATAAATTCAACGGGTCAAGATAAAAAATCCGCGGTACGCACGCAACACGGGATGTTCCATGAAGAATTTGCAAGGCGGCTGGGAAGGGGGGGGGGGGGGCAGTCACGTTCGAACGTCTTTCTGCGGGGGCGGAAGAGGAGGCCGCGAATAAACGTGGAACGGCGAACCGGCCGAGAAAATAGAGAAAACGAGCGATGTTATCAGGATGACAAAAGCCTCGGCGCAGTTCCAGGATAATTGAAAGTTATGATTGCCGAGATGCATCGCCGTCGAGGGCCGCTATCGTTCCAGAAACGATCTCTTTGCGAGGCTAGCCGGCCGATCGTTTACCACTCTTTACGAGCCTGAACCGAAAGGTCAGGTGCTAATACAATGCTAATGGAAACAGGTTCGAGCAGCTTCCGTGGCCGATTGGGTTCACCGTGTTGGGACCGTCTGCTTAAGCAATTTAAAGGCGCAAACGCGTCCGACAGTAAGGAGACGGATTCGCTTAAACTCTTAACCGCCTGATCGTGTTTGTTGCGAAATCCATTTGTTTCCAATTTCAACCCATAGCAGTCGGAGTGGTTACCCAAACGGTTCGCCACTAAAATTTGCTGTACCATTATTAAAGAAATATTGTTTCTAACAACTGTCAAATAATTGACAGTTGTTACTATTACAAATTACTCCACCATAACGTAAAGATATGTACTTTGGGCTCTGGACAGACATAGATTCGACTTTTATGGCTTCTAAAAATTTTCAAAGAATGCCATGTAGTCAAATTATGATACGTCTCAGATCTACAAAGACTACTACCTCTGAAAATAATGTTTTATTTGGTTCCTCCTTCCTGAAAATTTTCTCGAAAAATTTCAAATTCCATAAACTTTCGAAGTCTAGTAACAACAAATGGAATCAATGCCATCTCTACAGGGAAAACGAAATTACTTTCCAAACGACCCAATATTTCTAACATTTTATCCAATTACTTCAAGATAGAATTCTTCAGTTCAAAATTGTAGATTCTTCAAAAAGATTAAACGACCCTGCGTAAACGAAGCCCGAAGAATCACCGAAGTCAATGACCCGTGACTACTACAGAATAGTGAGTAAAGCATGACTAATCAGAGCTCGGACGTCCCAGAAGATCACGACGGAGCCAGGATGACGTTCTTTTAACGTTCCAGAAAAATGGTCGGTCGTTCGACGTTCGTCTTGCGACCGCGACGCAGATCGGGCCACTAACAACGGAAGTTACTTATGGCAGCTGCTGTTCTGTTAACGAGAACGTCCAAACCTGTGGAAATATCTGTGAACGTGTACACCGCGCGTGGGTGCTGGGTCGAGCGTCATCGGAGACACGAAAAAACACGGTGCTCGCTTTTGTCGTTGTGCTATTGTCGCCGAAAACGAAATTACGAGGTCGTCGCCACCGAGGCACGTCATCGACTGCATATCGGATTAGCTGGTTTCTCGACGACGATCGTTGTTGTGACGAATCCGCCGTCGTCCTATTAATAGCGTCGACGATGTCTAAAAGAATTCTAGCCAAACCAGAGAGAGATATCATTCGGACAAACTTCTTGATTGCATTTATCGACGAAACAGGAGAACAGTAAATATAAATTATTAGATCACGTAACCCCCTCGATATCATGCAACTTTCATTTAAAATGTTTCCTCGTAAAGTAAATAATGTTTGAGAAATTTTAAATCATCACGTCGAGAGACTCATTCTTCATCTTTGTACTAGCTGACCCGACAGACGTTGTCCTGTCCAATTTTAATAAATTTGTTCGTAAAGAAATTTCAATTTGAATCTTGAAATTCAATTCGTTGACATCAATGTTTTTCTTATTGGGAACCAATAATACTTGCACCGTTTCAAAAATTATGATTTTTGCTGTTTGTCCGAATTTTCCTACTTTCCTTTGCGATTGTCTCGAACGTTTTTTTCTGAAAGCTTTTCCAGAACTATAACGAACAAAACAAAAAAAGAATCATGCATATCCATCGTTCGAATCGTGAGTTATGGTCTTGAGTTCATATAAAAATGTCATAGAAAAAAAAACACTTTCATTTTTTCCCGAATTTTCCATTTTTCTGGGCAACTCTTCCAATTTTTCTTTCCCTAAAAACCTGATTCGGACTACAACGAACATTAAAAAAAAAATTAGCCAAATCGGTCCAGCCGTTCACACGTGATATGACCAACGAACAGCATTTGATTTTTATTATATAGAAGATATAAAAATTATTCATTACATTTTGTGAACGATATCGAAGGGTTTTGGCGCCTTCGTCTACGAGTTGGTTATTTTTGATGAAAAATTAGCGCTCTCATGAGAAACATGTGCATTTGTATTAGTGGCTCGCGCGGTTCCAAAGCAAATGTTTTATCAGTTAAGACACGGTAGTGAAGAGTCCCGTGATTTCCTCGGGAAACAAGCTTTCCACGGAGGAATCGTGGCCGATAAAGGATCGAGCCGAGTCAAAGCAGCACGGTGTTTGACTAATTATTTCCGTCAGCCTGCATTCTGTCTCTCTCCTTTCTCCGAGGGCTCGTCTGGCAACTTCCGGTCAACAAAATGAAGGATTCCGTTTGCGGGCCCTGCGTTTTCGGCGGAATCCTTACCGCGCTCGTTTACGATCCCTCGTTATATATTTGTTCGTTGTCCGAACTTCGCCGAGAGGAATAATTTATCTTCTCTGGGGATCGTCTGACGTACGGTTGCTCGTCTTCTCCTCTCATTCATTGATAATCTTTCTCAAAGAATCCCTGGTTCCATAAAGACTTTAAATCTCTTCCGTGAATCGTGCGCACGCCAAGATGCACATCTACGCGAATTCGCTAATGGATGTGGATATAACAATAATAACTTATTTCTTATTTATTTCATCTATATTGCTATGCGCATATACTATTTGAAAATCGTTTATTGTTTCCCCGAGATAATAGCAATCATTTCGTCCGTTGACAGTCCTACGAAAGTTCTGCACTTACCTGTACTTAAACCGAACTCTTAACGGAGTGGAATATGCTTAATTATACACCGCTTTCGTCGATTATTCGACACAAACAGAAATTTGCATAAACGACCACAGTTTAGTCACGACGTATCGATTAACCAGCTATATTTACTCACCTTGTTGACACTCGCGTTTACTCGCCGCGATTAGTCTTGACCGAGCGAATTTTCGCGAAACCAACGAGAATAACGATCCGTCCTTATCGCGACTCGTTCTCAACACCAACTGTTTATCATCTCGGCCAATTTACAAGGACAAACATCAATCATAAACACCAACTAAAAATGCTAGTGTACTTAGAACAGTGTACATCGTCATACCACTTTCGATTCTGTTAAATTATTAAAAAGGAAAAGTTATTCAGACATTTCTTTTAGAAGATTCACAAATTCGTAATTGGTACATTGTCTAAGATTTTATAAAATGTCATGAAGAGACAGTAAAGGACTATGTTCAAGATTTATTAATAGAATAAATGAATTGCGGTAATGGCTATGTAACTGAAACATTTTCTTGGATCTATAAGTCGCAGATATTTCATTCGACGTCCGTGGCAGAGCAGGATCCTTTCTGCGGACATACTTGAGTTTCGACTGCGGAGGAGATATCCCCTTGATCCGGATGGAATTTCATTTTCTTCGGATTTATCCAGCCCTCGTCGACTCCGTTAATTCGCGATTCGATTCCTCGAATTACGTTTTCTGCTGCACTTTTGTCCGGAAGCTGGAGGCAAAAACACTGGGGAATCGCGAACGAAATAAATCTCGTTAGCCCGGATTGCGATACTCCGCGCGGAATTATTCAATCGATGAGTTTTCATTCGGGCGAGCGTTTTTCCGACGCGCGAAAGTGTCCGGTATCGGGCCCGGATATCATGAAGTCACGCGACCCCGAGCGTACGAGAGCGATCATTGTTTCCCGAGCTCGAAAAACGCGCGATATTTCGTCGATACTTTTTCAAATCCTTTTCGAACTTCGTACGAACCGCTTCGAACGGCTAGCGAGTTTTATCCTAACAGCATCGCCGCTTCGTAAATTTTGTACAATGGGAAAACGTTCGAAAATATTTTCTGATTTTAATCAAATATTTGATTAAACGATAAAATATTTTTCCGAAACAACTTGCACGTTCTCCTTGATGTCCTATCAATTTTATTCAGAACGCATCATTTTTCCATGATATATATAAACGTATTATTATTTCATGATAAATTGGGAATAATATTAAAATAAATTACGATCGAAGCATGATAACTTAGTAATCGGTACTCTAACAAAAGTCCTTGAAAGGTAAGATGGGAAAACGAGGAACCGAAGGAAACGTTTCAATTTCCCAGACCCATAGCTATTTCCTCGTCTTCCCCTCAACTCCTCTCACTCGCTATGTGCCCCTGGATCGTCGTTCATCGCGTCAGTGTACGCGGAACGGATCCGATCCGATAGTTTTTGGCAGAAGATCGCTCTAACAGCGCGTCCCCGGCGGGATTACGCGAGAAAACTGGCCGTTGATTAAAACCTCGGCAAAAAAAGAGTGGAATTAAAGCTTTTTTCCGAGGAACGCCGTTTAATCTCCTCTCCGCGGCGTCGCCTTTCGTCCACCGGTTTTCACGAACTTCCTTGCGATCTTGTCCACAATTTTCACCACCCGTGGCGAGGGGTGGATTCGCAGTTTCGGCATTAAATAAGTTTCTTCGCGTCTAAAAAACTTGCCGTGGTTCAAATTGCATCATTAAGTCGAAACCAACCGCGGTGAATCTTTTGTACACTACGTTGTTAACAGCTGGGGGTTGTACAACAAGAATCATGCTCGAGAGAAAATTTTGTTACAGGAAGAATCGAGAGAATTTCTAAAGTTTTACAAATTATGGACAGTTGTTTCACTCTACCAATGCTGTGTGTATAGAATAAGGGTGGTATTAATTTTACGGACTGTGAACCAGTGTCGTTAGATTAACCCTTAGCCTCTGCGGCGCGGCGCCACTAAAAATTGCTGTACTATTATTTAAATAACTGTTTACACGTATTATATCAATTTCATATTTATCAAATTTAAAAAATCATAGAGAATGGAAATATTGTAGGTCAGAAGAAACGTTTAATTTTCGAGTTAAAATAGCTCCGACCGCAAAGTGTTAAAACTTGTCTCCCACTCTACCCTTCCGCTTCTACGGCGCTATTCCCATACCAGTGTTTCCTATATATAGTAGGCGGCCTCTTTTAGTTCTTTAGATAGTTACAAAAAACTGTTATTACGATTAAAGAGAACTCTGCCATATGGTAAATATAGCACAACGTTCACATGTCTTTTAAATATATAAAATAGTTTTGCGCTTATAGCAGTATCAAAACGAATAAGAAAAAAAGTGGTAATTACAGGATTAACACCACCAGAACAATTTTCATCAAAAGCTCGAGTTCGAGGCGAAACGGGTAATCCGTCCAGCATGTTTTCTTCGGTATCGTCTGAAGAAACGTTTAATTTGCTCGCTCGAGCTGCGTCGAGGGTAAATAACAAATTCTTCTACTGCGTTTCTGCTCTAGGAAAGCTGATTACCGTCCACGGTAATCCGTGGGAGCCGCTGTTGCCACCTGCAGCTCGTCTACCTTCGTCACCTCCGTGAGACACCCTCTCTATGTATAGGGCACCTTCTATAGGGGTTAACGAGGTCGGCCGCGAAACAACCCCCAGCCACCCCCGTTCACCCTCGTTTCTCCGACGTTTCCTTTCCTCATGCATATTTAAATTGGCCGCCCAGTGGAAATTTGTAGCCGACTACCGGCCTCGCATCGTTAGTACAGCGGGCCTGTCGAATGGCATCCAATTCGTTCACAGAAGAAATCAATGACACCCCCCGCTAATTAATCCGACGATTGTTCCGAACGAATCATCGTCACTTTCACGATTTTCTGTCGGAGAATCCGTTTGACTTGAATCGCTTCAACAAAAAAAAAACTTATAAATATGTGCATTTTCATCGTGAAGAACGTATGAGGGTTAAAAGACCGGCAAAGTGACCTTTCTCACATCTGTCACTTTTAGCTTGGTTACTTAAAACCATGCTAGTAAAAGGTGAAGTGTTTTGACGAATGGTAAATGACTGTTTCAAACGTTGTGGTAACAATAACTTATATTTAAGCTAGTAAACTGTACAACGTTGTTGCTTATGCGAGAACTGTCTGAATACTGAAGGCTAGAACGTTAAAATGCTTTTTACGTGACAGTCTGTGCTGTACAGTGTAGACTGTAGATCGAGCTTTAGACTAATTTATTGCCCGTAGTCGGGTGGTCGAAATCTTTGGGACTTGGTGTGAAATTCTAGAGACACTTTCGTGGGTCTCGCGTTACGTTGCGTCTCAACAGTATCCCAGCGCGATAAAACCACGGCCCCGCAAACAATTCGCTCGCAGCCAACAATTAACCAAGAATTAAGCCGTCCGGTCCAACTAAAACCGCGATGGAAGTAGAAGTAAGGAACATCGTCGCGAAATATGTCTCGAACTTGCCTAATAAAACTTGCGACTTCTCGGGGCCCGGCCGGTTTTTTATCTGCAGCTCGCGAGCCGCATCCCGAACGCAATTATTCGCAAGTTCCCAAGCCTGATGCATGCTCGCTACGTTCAACTTTTACAAGATGGAGGGCGTACCGCGAGTTAAGTAACCTCGCTCCGTTCCTCGGGCCGTTTTTGCAACGAGGAGTAACATCTTGACTTCTCGCCCGTAAGAAACCTTTATTTATTCTCGGTTTTTCTGGAAAAGTTTAATAAATCCGATGGGGAAAAAAGCGAGCTCGACGCGAGCTCGATTAATGACCGGGGCTCAGGGCTGAAACTTTCGATGGAAATCAGGTTACGTCCGTCAGAAGATGCGGGGGACGCGACGGATAATTAACGATGGAATCGAACCCAGTGAAATGGAACGACGGCTCGCGAACATTTTTCGGAAAATGGCGTTTTCCCAGCGACGAGTACTGTTTAAACAAACGCGTGCGCGGCTGTTCGTTTTTCCGCGAGATGCGACGACGATACGCCGCGATTGAAATTTTTACCGTGTTTTTTTCGCTTTGCACGGAACGTCAGAGACAACAGAAACATTATACACCGGCAAAATCGAAAATGTTTGCACACCTTTTTCCTGGCGATTTTTCGTTTTTATATGCGATACGCTGATCCTGATGTTCTTTGGATAGCGAATATTGGGGAACATTGAAAATGGGTACCGAAGATCGCTTTTCAAAACTCGATTAAACGTACAGATAGGCACACCGTTCGGAAAAAATGTTGCTTCGATTTTTCTTATTATTTGAAATAAATACAAACGTTGTCAGGCTGTTGGTATAATGTACTGGTAAATGGTAATAGAAATGAATATGTGCCCATACTTATGAAAGTGGTCTAAGTGAAAATTGAAAAAAAATGAATTTATTTCACGTTACAATAATTTAAACTAAATTAATTCAATGTAAATTTTAGGACACTGTCAAAAATGAACCGTTAGATAGTGCCTGTTATTTCAACATTATATGGTATTCATTTAGTGTTGTTATCCTTTCCCTTCGACATGTATGACTTAGACCAGTTTCGAAATTATGTGCACATATGTGGAATATAAAAGAAAATGGTCGAGGAAAATGTTCATTTTCTGCAATACTGATTTTCTGAAAGAATTAGCAGTGGCGAGACGTTCAAAGAAAATAATTTCGCCAAGAGGGCCACTCGACGTCTTCAAGGAATAATTGCACAGGGTGTGCAAGTTGTTTTCACGCGTAGCCGGCAGAAGTAACCGTGTTCTTCAAAAATTGTAGGTTCGAGTCTGGGTGGCGAGCAACGGAGAGACTCGTCGCAGCAAAGAAAGTAAAAAGCAGACAGTCGGGGGCGGTTCTTCTTTCCGCAAACGAAATTTTCTCGCGGCGGTCGTCGACCCGTGTCTGCAGAGTGCGGGGGTGGAGTCGCGTCCTCAAGTTCGCGCATATAAAATCAAACACAACGGCAGTTAAACCAAAAAGTTTACGCGGCGTCGCTGTCACAGAGGCGGCTCGTACACTCGTCGAGTTAGTGCTGACTCGAAATGAGAAAATTCCTTTCTTCGGAGGTGTGCCCATCGAACGATTTACCACCCCGTGGCCGTTCCGAATTTGCGAAATTAAGCCGAGTCTCGCGAGGACTCGCTTTGTTTCTTTGTTTCGGAGAAAAATGAAGTTGTTAGGAGATACAGAAACATTGAAACAGTTTTTTACCCGTTACAATTAGCTGTATAGCATGAATTATTTTCAGATTTAATATTTTTTTTACTAGTGTTCTACGTTGCAAAATTGAAATGGACGATTTCACATGAAGCATAAGATTGATCAGAGGCTTCCGTATGGGGTAAAAGGTACGGGGGAAGAGTTTCTAAAGCGATCCCCGGCGAATCAGCGAAAATTTCGACTACAAGACACCAATTGATCCGTGACTCGTTATACTAATAAGATAGAACGACGGAAGGGAGTTCGCGTCCACCCTCACCGGCAGCTTAAACGCAATTGGCGAAGGGGAGAGGGTGCTCTCGTCTCGATCGGTGTAATCATCGTGACACGGGTGAATTTAAAATGGATTTTTTCTCCTCAGATTAGAGCGCACCCCACTGCTTTTCCATCGCAAAAAAACGACCCCGTGATGTCGATTCCATTCTGACTCGAACGCTGTTGCGTTCTCCTGTTAACTCGCTAACACGAGTCACTGATCAGATTAGAAAACTTTTTTCCATTATCGCATTAAGGGGATAGACTCGTTTTTCCAGGATTGCAAGGCTGTGGGATGCGCCTTGTCATTTCTCGATCAATCATGAATTATTAATATGAATTAAAAAAGAATAATAGTAGGTGGAAAAACTGTTTCGTAAATTTCCAATCAGATTTTCGAAATCTTATGGACATCGTTGGTTGTTCGAGGTTCGTCGAGATTCGTTGCTGTCGTTTACAGGAAAATGGAACACCAGCTTTTACCACTATGCTGTGAAACGAGAAGTGTACAAAAGTTGCGAGCAACGCATGCAAAAACGTTTATCCAGGTTCTAACAGCAGCTTGTTTGCGTTACGTACTCTCGGGACCACGGGAACACGCAATCCAAATAATTCCTCGACACGCTTGACGCACGATTATGCGACTGGACTGTCACTATGTTCCATTTAGCTTCAATTAACGCGACTATTTTGAAACCGATAACCGTGTTAGTACCACAATTTCGCGGTGACGTGGACGAAAATCAGTCTGAGATTCCTTGACAGGATTTGTGATCGGGAGACCTGTCACGAGTTCGATCTCTCTTGTTCCATTCCATTGACACGAACAACACAATTACACCTATTCGAAATTACTATTTCTAAAACTAGGGACTTATATTGATTAAAACATTCTTTCTCATCTTTTCTCGTTCGAGACAAACCTGGAATATCTCAAGAATCGTTTATATCAGGATGTACGATAGATTTATTTCGTCAGAACTGCATATTAAGAAGAAATTATTATTATTAATCATATAAGAATCATTTTTTGTGAATAATTACCATTGCATATACATTAGTAACCAAATTTAGATTGTTGTAACAAATTTTCCATTTGCTGCACTCTCTAGATTGCCAAAATTATTCTAGATTAAAAGAAATGTTTAATTTTCAAGTTGAAACAGCTCCATTTCAAACGGTTGATAAAAATGTAAGTCTTTCGTGTAAAGTGTCCTCGACGTCGTACGCGGAAAAATCGGTAACATGAGCGTAGATACAGCCTCCATTCACGTTGTTGTCGAGCCGGGATTGCCCGAAATAGATCCTCGTTGATCATTGCGCAATTCGTAGTTGCGAAGCGCCGCGCGCCGTCATGCTCTCGCATGTTCACGCGCAGGTACGTCGACGACTCGTTGTTGTCCTCTCGTTCGGTATTTTCGGACGGGCAAACCTGCGGAAACCCACGCGCATTCCGATCGGATTTGCCCGATGAATTTTACTCGCGCAAACGACCATCCTCGTCGAGCTTCGTTTCAGCGTGCCTCTGTTCTTTCTCTCTTCGAATTTACGCAGCTTTGTTTCGCACCCGTCTTGCGGTTATTAGCGATGCACAATGTAGATGAATGGTCAAAATTCGGCACTTCTTTAAATTTGGTTACTAATTTATATATATGTCGGGGCGTGCTGACATAGGCAATGATTTGAAAATTTGTATTATTATTATTAATGTCATGTTTGTTTTATTGATTGTAATTTATAAATTTGTGTTACTGTTACGTTTGTTTTATTTTTTTTTTTAAGAAATGCGAGACAAGGTCCTTTAGGAAAATGGTTTAGGTCCTTGTTGAACGTGACCACGGGTGGTAGAATGGACACGTTCCTGATGGTTACAGTGTATATGAAAACATGACAATATCAATGAGATATTGATAGATTTGCGTTGTCAAGAGAGTAGTCTTTTGATATAGACAGAATCAATAAGATTTTGACGGATCAAGACGTGTAAAGGTTAATTCTACAGCACCCGTGAGCTCGTTGACGCATTTTGAAATGTCGAATCGAACAAGGGGTCGGCCTGCCACGACATATATATCACAGAAAATGAAATTTAACAATACAATTAAACCTCATCCGTTCCTCATTTCACGAACTGAATCTGTCCCTCGGTGTCAAATTAACAGAGTGATAAAAAATGTTTTGGTGGAGACTCTGAGTCGAGTGCTATGGTTGTTTAATAAAATCACTCATTTTCCGCTTATAATTCAATTTTTGACGAATACTAGAATTCATTAGAATTCATTGTACACGATTTATTTGAAGATCTCGATGATAATTTATAACGACGAATCGACGAAAAATTATACTTGCGGCTCTTACAAGAGATTCGACGATGCTGCAGGACTCAAAGGACCCCAGCGGACGCGCGTAATCGCTCGCTGAAAAATCCATCGGCACGAAATTGCGACACGTTCGGGTATACGAATTCCTCCATTGAAAGCCAGTGGACCGTACAGGCCGAACGTTCGCTCCGGTGGACGTGCGTAATTAAACGATGCGATGGCTGATCGAGGTGACATCCAGAAATGCCCGTTTTCGTTTAAAATTCATTCCCCGCGATCGACCGATCCCGAGATTTCAATAATCGCTCGCTCGCCGACTTTCGATTCCGGCTCCTTATAAAATATTAAATCCCGTAACGCGAGAGTTACGCCGGTCTTATCGACAGCTACCGCTCGAATTCGACGTACGAGTGGCTCTAATGAAAAATTTTAAATAAATCCTGCTGAATTTAAACGACCGAGTCGTGCTCGACATTCCGAAAGTGGTTCAACAGTCTTCGAACGGAATGGTTCGACTGAAGAGTTTATTTTATCTGTGCTGCGGAATATATTTATTTATTTAATTAACCACGGGAGCATCTTTATAATTTCCATAATTGTAATATAAAAAATCTAGAATTGCTCAATCGACTGGTAGGTTTACTTTTAAATGCACGGAAGTAAATTGGCCGAAGAATATTTCTGGTAACATGCCACGTAATCCGATGGAAGATTCGGATGGTCGAGGTCCACTGTAAATATATCATTTTGTTTTCACTTTTTGTTTATGTTTGTACTAGTTTCACCGACGTGCATTCTTCGGTGTTAGCAGTACATCCGCGTACAAATTTGTATGAAGGTGTATATCTGAACTGTGACGTCACGAACATCGAAATTCCGAAAGTTTTTGGTAATAACGACGTTGCGAAGAATACAGATAATGCTCCGGACGTCCGAGTGATTCATTGTTTCGCGAGATGCGCACCTGAAACGGCTCGAAGATAATTGCCCGCGTATCTATTCCTGTCAGTCCCGATCCATCTTCTTTACGAGGCCGTTCGTCACTGGTCATTCATTGGCGGTAGTTCGTTTCGGTGTGCACGGTAGAGAACAGTGTGCCATCTCGGGACGAGTCTCGCTCGGCGAACGATGAATAAACCGGGCATCAAAGGAGGAAGACTATTTGTTTCGGTGCAAGAGGCAGCGGGCTTACGCGAGCCCGTTACCAGCACGTCCTCTCGCACATTTTTCAATTTTCGTGCACGTCACAGCCACGGTTACACGATCCGTCCAACCGGTAGAACCATTAAATAACGGAAAATACCGGGACGCATTATGTTAACACACCAGCGGGAAAATTTATCCCTGTCAAATGTGATCTACTGTACCTTCCGCATCGCGGTTTACCGAGCTAGACGCTGAAGTGAGCCATGGTGCATTAAAATGCCAGTTCACAATAAAAATTACTTACTGTTCCTGCAGGGGAATATTTTTAATTCAACCCTTGAGAGAATTAATATATTTTGTGAAACGTCACGCATTTCGTTTCGCTGATCAAATTTTCTCGAGGGGGTTAGTAACTGAAAATTGAGCTTTTCTTCAATTTAATTGTGGAACTTGGTCACTGTAAAGCGGGGTGTCAAACTTAAATTATTGCATCAGAAATACGCGAAAGAAAATGAATAAAATTGACTAGACCTACAAAATACAAGTCACGAAATAAAATTGAAAAAATAACCGGATTCCCAAGAGTTAATTTTAATTATTTGAGATGTTACATAATTTTCTGAATTTCCAATTTCACAATTTCTTGGAAAACTTCGGAATTAATTTATGGAAATTCTGCACAAGCAATCGTAGTGCCGGAGCATCAAGCTATCAGAATATATTGACCCAGTGCAGTTTAAGTCCGAAGTAGTCTTTTCGCCCACATTATGGCCGCCCACGTAATTTCAATCCCTCGTTATCCGCTGATATTTTCGATCTAGCTTGATAATTTCCCACTATTATTAATAACCAGATCCCGTACCACGCATTCGACAAACAGGCCACCCACTAAAGCAAATTAATCCGGAATTCATCGGAGCGACCAACGGGACATCGGCAAACCCTGACGGTAAACCTGCAGAGCCACCCCATATTTGCCGCGGCTCGTTAAACGAGCAATCCGCCTCCTCGAAAACAGTAACGATTTCAACTGTTCATCTATGCGAAATATTGCACGTCATCGATTAGTAAATCTATTCAGATTTAGGAGTAGTAGTTCTCCAAGAACCAGACACACAGAAGACGATTCACTTCGTCTTTTAATTATTAATGATGTTATGGAAGTTATTGAAAGAACAAACTATATAAAACTGAGCTGTCTGTAAATATAATTTTGATTGAATTAAATTCAGATAAATGTTCAAATTATAAAACAAGATTCACTTCGTCTTTTAATTATTAATGATGTTAAGGAAGTTATTGAAAGAACAAACTATATAAAAACGAGCTGTCTGTAAATATAATTTTGATTGAATTAAATACAGATAAATGTTCAAATTATAAAACAAGATTCACTTCGTCTTTTAATTATTAATGATGTTAAGGAAGTTATTGAAAGAACAAACTATATAAAAACGAGCTGTCTGTAAATATAATTTTGATTGAATTAAATTCAGATAAATGTCCAAATTAAAACAAAATTGTAATTTGTAGAACTTCGAAAATATAATCGTAAAAATCAAAGACTATTAATTGTTGTGTCTCCCAGATTACTCCTCAAGTCATTACAAAGATATTCCGAAAAAAGCTCGTTGAGCCTCTACACTTGAAGGTCGATTACTTAGTATCAGTGCAACATCGATATAGTTCATCTTGTCAATGAGCATGTTGTAAATATCGACAAAGTCTATCGAACCCTAGAGAAAATGTCTGACTCGTTAAAACGAAATCGTTCTTGTTTGAAACATAAATCTTTGTTTTGTTAGGATCCGACGTGCGATTTAATTGAAACAAAATTAAACAAATTCTTTGGATAAAACGTTTATGCTACGAAAGATAGATGCACATCGGGTCTGAGCAGGGCGATTTGCAGCACCTTCCTTCACAGCTCGCCTGGCGAAACCTGTTTCCTTAATCAGCCCCCAAACTCAATCTCCATGGAGCTACAAACTGGAGTGTGTCCCGAAGTTGGTGTTTAATCCTTGTGGCCGAGGAAAGACGCTCGTTCGTCATGAGCAACGGAAGCCAAGGAAGTATGGCGACGCGGAAGCCTCTCTTGCGGGAGGCGACAGGACTTTGTCGATAATCGATCCGATCGTTACACAGCCGCTTATTACAGTAATCGCGTAGGGTACCGCAACGACGTGCTGGTAGACCGGATCCGGACTTGGCCAGAGTGACGAGAGCGAAGCGCCGCTTAAATGGAAGTTGGCTTAAGTTCTCAGCGGATCCGGCCGATCCTTGCCACTGGATATCATCGGCGAGTTCACCTCGAGCTTTCGCTAGAGGCACGCATGGAAAGCAACTCCCGCGCGGATTAACGCGCGGCGAGCTCTTAATCCGACGTCGAGATACTACCGCATCCGCTCTATAACGTACCGTAAAGATCCCAAATATGAATTCACCGGGTTAGAGTCAATACAAATAATTCCTTCGAAAGTTGAATTACAACATCGTTAAGAATGTCTACAGACGATCTACAGATTTGATATTTTCCATAAGAATGAACATTCTCACCGCAAAGACCCAAAATATGAATTCACCGAGTTAGAGTCAATACAAACAATTCCTTCGAAAGTTGAAGAACAACATTGTTAGGAATGTCTACAAACGATCTACAGATTTGATATTTTCTGTTGGATATGTCTCTTTAATTTCACACGTTATTTTACAAACTACACTTTATTGTCCTTATATACCCTATTGGTATTATAAATGTGTTTCTATATAAATAACGATACAGAGACTGACTGTCAGACCAGGCTCTTGACTTTATGGTCCCGCCTGGGCCCCTCTGTCCCTGAAATAAACCGCCCCTTACGTTCAAACCCTTATATCTAAGAGGCTAGGTTATCGGTGTATTCCAACATTTCCCATAAGAATGAACATTCTCATCGCAAAGACCCAAAATATGAATTCACCGGGTTAGAGTCAATACAAACAATTCTTTCGAAAGTTGAATTACAACATCGTTAAGAATGTCTACAGACGATCTACAGATTTGATATTTTCCATAAGAATGAACATTCTCACCGCAAAGACCCCAAATATGAACTCACCGGGTTAGAGTCAATACAAACAATTCTTTCGAAAGTTGAATTACAACATCGTTAAGAATGTCTACAGACGATCTACAGATTTAATATTTTCCATAAGAATGTACATTCTCCATTAAAATCCATTGCCTCTAGAATTCATTCGCGTAATTTGTTTTTCTTGGGAAATGGAACTTTTAAACTGTTAACAGAATGCTATACGTTGCAGCGCGTCAATCCAGAAATTCATCCCCCGTTTCGCGGCTTCCCTTCGTTTGCGTTCACCGGGATATAATTAAAAAGGACTCTTAAATAATCGACAGGCCACGAAGGGGAGACCCTGAACCTCAACCCTCAAACTCGTTCCCTCCCCTTCAAACTTTATTAGGTTAGTAAACCGAAGACGGGGTGGTTGGAAAGCCTCTTAGACGGATATTGGGTTTAGCGGATGGAAATACTGCAAGTTTTCTAATTCCACTGGAGGTATACTTGTTTAAACTGCTCCTCAATCGAAAATACTACCATCCCTACATTGCTAATTTTTATTTCTTTTCAATTAACTTAATATAATAAAGGGTGGTACACGTAAATGTAACCACCTAAATATCTCCGTTATTTGAGTTGACATAACGAATGTATTCATTGCAAATGTTAATAATAGACATATTAAAAACATTTGTTATGTTATCAAAATTTAACAAGATATTTAGGTGGCTACATTTTCATGAACCCTACCCAGTAGACTTCATTATTAATTGCAAAGTGTTATATTAATGTATATGTTAATGCGAGTGTTGGTAAAAATTGTGCACCAAGAAGTGGATTAGTAGAAAAAGATAATTACAATGGTCTATAGGAAAATCTGAGCCGTGGCAATTTATTCAAAAAATAGCATAAAAGATGACATATCAATTGAAGCCAGGGCATAGAAATCCAAGGACGGCTCTCCAGAAATCTACGGGGAGTAAAATCAGCGATCGCGACCGTCTGTCAGAGATTTCGCCTAGCTCTAATTAAATCCGAGCGAGTTTCCAGTCGGAAAAAGGGCGGGCGTGGGAGAAGGATGAGGAGAACTCAAAAACTCGTTGGTAAAAACCGCCGGCACCTCGGACCGTGGATTCGTTTGTTCCAGGCAAACGAAGATATCCCGTGGCTGGCAGCGAATTCCATCTCGAATCACTGGGTCACCGGTGCTATCGCTTCGGCCGCGGCAAAAAGAGGAAGACCGTGAAATCGGATAAAAAAGGAAGGCTCTCACGGTTATCACGAGCCCGGCAAGTTCCCTTCAATCGCTGACTTCTGGCTTCCCCGTTCCCCATCCATCCGTCCGTCCGTCCGTTTCATCCCAGAAATATAATACCCCACGGTATTTCGATCCGACTTTTTGATCTCCAGCTTCTGGCTACCTAGTTTCGCGATTCATGGTTCCGAAAAATATGTTTTAACGTTCCCTCTGTAGCCAGATTGGACAATGGACAACGGATTTGATGCATTTATGACAAAACTAAGTAGGTGCAATTTGAAACAGTGAAAATATTCGAAGAATTTGAAAATACTGTTGTATTACTTTCAACGTATTAAACATATTAAGAAGGAAAATAAATTTCTATTTCATTGCAGTTTGTTGCAATGCAGATAGAACATTAGTACCTTGCGTAAAGATCCGCTGTCTAGCAATCAATATCCAAGCATTAAAATAAATGTAGCCGTACAAAATATATAAATTTTCTTTTGTAACTGTAAAGCAAATGTTACGGCAAGGGGTTAAGCTACACGTTGAGAGCTAGGAATATGCCTATTCAAATAACTTCTTATAACGCGACATTATATCCTTGAATAAAAACAAATTCATTTTAAAGGGTCGAGTGATGAAACTATTAAATGAATTATCATGTTTGCAGACGAAATAAAAATTCCTTGAGAGGCACCAGCCGGATGTTTGGGGCCTGTCGATCAGGCTGTGTATAGCAATTTGTAATCTCGACTAGGTGGTCTACCGTCAGAATTGCGTCTTCGTCTAGATAGTTAGGTCAGGCGCGAGCAGGAGGGGAGCTCTTTGAGAGCAACTCGATTCGAAGTAATTTAGCGGGCTGGGCCTAACTTGCTGAGTGGTAGGGCTTGGAAGTTTCCAGCATTGACGAGGATGAAAGCTCCGTGAATCCACCGCGAGCCTCCCTCCCCCTCCGCCGTAGTTTCCACCCCTTTGCAGGCGCGAGAGGCGACATTAATCTATTCCGCATTGCCGATGATGAATTTCTCCCCGAGCCCAGCCAGAGGAAACCGGCTCCCTGCTGCATAAGCTGTTTCCCCGTGGCTTGGCAGTGCTTGGCTTTGCGAGCCGGCTAAAAATTAATTACCCCTTTTGCGGCGCGTGTTTTCGCGAGACCCGCGAACAAACGCAGCCACCGCCCGGTTCTACGGAGACGTTGCTTTTCACCGCGGTGCTTAATTGTTCGAGGCTGCTTGATGGGCTCGCCTGGATTAATGCACTTTTGAGGAAGACGAATGTCTTCTTTCCTGGCAGGGGATCAAGGACACCTTGATAACGGGGATGAATGGAGGACATTGGCGGAATTGGATGGTTTCAAATGCAAAAGAGATCCGACGTAAATGGATTTCGGAGCGGCGCACAGCGGGGCAAATGCCCGATCCAACTGGAAAAATGGTGCTACTAATCAGAAATAGCTATTTATACTAATTTGAATGAAATTGATGAAAACGAGAAATTTACTGTTGATTTTTATTATAACATTTACAAATTATAAAACACAAATAGCATTAATATGCAATCAAGAAACAAAGAGTAGTAGAAAAGTACGAAAGTATAATGTAACGCAATGTAAATGAAATATCATAATTTATATATCAGATTCTTCCGTACCAGAGAATTCTGAAGTAATTCATCGAAATGTGTTTTCTTAAGACAAAACCAAAACCCCCGCTCATCGACATTCTATTTTCATAGACATACTTTTCTTATCGTCAGATTATCACATATTACTACAGAATCTTAACAACATAGAGATAAACATTGTGTACGCAAGAAAAATTATTCTATTTTACAGTCTGCCGTTTTTGCAAGAAATACATTTATGAAATAACTTTGCGGATAACTGCTACTTTACTCGACAACAGTAGGTAAAATATTGAGGAACGCGTGTTTCGAACAATTTCGCAGTTCTAACGGTAAAAGTATTGAAGATCAGAGAACAGTGTGTGCTTGTAAACAAGTACCGTATTTCTCTGACTAGTAGGTCCACGATGGCACGTAATTCTGGCCGTTCCGCTGGCGAGAACAAACCCGAGAATCAATCTGACGCGGCCTGATGCAAATTTCTTCCGATGCGGCGACGTCCAATACAAAATCGAAGAGCTGTTGACGGCCAACACGGAACCTGCGAGCGGAACGAGTGGAACACGGTTGAAATTCCGTCGGTCGAAGTTTATTTCTCCGCGGAGGGAGACTTATTGCCCGGTCGGAGTTGTCACGGGGGTCCCGTGTCGACGTCCTCCTCTGTTCGCCGTGAACGGTATTTGTTATACTGTCGCAGGCGGCCGCGAAAGTATTCCCGGGCTGATCACGTCCAGTCCACTACGAGTATCCGGAGAAGTTTAATTAAAATCAAAGTCACGTCAAACGCCGCACCGCGCCGCGCCGTCGAGCCGGAAATACGGTTCGTTCTCCGCGTAGCGGAACAAAGAGAACCAAGAGATTTATCTTGGTTCGACTTCGGTTCACTTTCGACTCGCAACCGACCGATCGTGGCCATTTTACCAAATTATCTCGCTCTTTCGAGAACACACCATGCGAAACGCTGCTGCGCCCTGATGTATACGCGCAGCGTAAAACCAGAGACTTTTAATTGAAATAGAAGTACCAAAAACAATTTTAAATATCGTTCGAGTCCACAGCGAGAGATGATTTTTATATCGCAACGAATACATTGTTTTATTACTTTGAAAATCCATTTTGTCGCTTGGAATGCCCGGTAATGGAGTGAATCATTTGGAAAAAACAGGGGTTAAATACAAATACTTCGTACAATAGTTTCGAGTGAATCAAAATAAAGCAAAATAAATATTCGTTGCGATATATTCCAAAATGTTCGCTATCATTCTAAAGATCATTGGTTGTCCCCAATCGGTGGACCGGGGTTCGAATCCCGTCGAGGTAAGAAATTATTTTTCTCCGTTTATTCTCAGTTTAAATTTTCGCGCCCGACTTTCCATTTCCGTTGCATCGACACGTCACATATCCGTCCCGTCAGAAAATTGTTACCCTCAGCAAAGAAGTTTCATTTAAAAAATTTCTGAATCGATGGAAAGAAGCAGGGGCTAAATAACAATACGTTTCTTCATTAAATAATTTCGTGTGAACGTCCACGCAAAATAAACGTTTCCTGAATCAATTGCATAAAAACAGGAGTTAAATAAAAATACATTTCTTCGATGAATAGTTCTGAATAAATTGAGCCACTGGTAACGTTAGCGTGAACATTCTTTCGTACGTGAATAAGATGCGTTAAAAACCATGTAGAAACAAATCACGGGAAAAAGTGAAGGGTTAAAAACGGTTGCAGCAGGGTGCAAGGCGCAAAAAGAAAACCGGTAGCTGGAAAAGAAAGTTTGAACGGGCAGCGCCGCGCCGCTGGCAGTTTCGCGCGCGATAACTCTTCGACGTTGGAGGTCGAGGATGGTCGGGCCGTGGTCGGGACGACATCCAGCTCGTTCCCAATTCCAGCAGGCAGCACGATCGCTTCGCCAGCTATTCGAGACGGTGCTTTGGACGTGTCCCCCGGCATGGAAACCGCGTTACAGGCATTACTTTCGTCCGACCCTATTCTCCGGTGGCCGAGAGCTCGCGTGCCCGCGCCGCATTGTTCGGGACTTTCGCAAAAGGGGAGTTGCAGTCGATGCACCGTCGCGTTTCCCGAGTTCCTTGCGGAAGGACGAGGTCGTCAGGACGAGGGGAGCCTCGCCAATACACCGCACCGGCGAGAAATTACGAGGCGATCGCTAAGATTACGCGAACTTAATTCAATTCACCCTGAGGAGTGACTCATCTGTTACTTTTAAGCGAAAGAGTTCCCTTATCGTTCTTATGTGGACGAGTGAAACAAATTGATTTTGTATTGTACTTTTGAAAAAATGGAAAACACTCTCTCCAGAATTGATTGAATTCATTGAAATGACCAAATTGTGACGATTCCAGGAAAAGTGGAATTCGGAGTAAACGTAAAGCCTTGTTCTAAGAAACCGGGAAGTGTACGATTTAGGAAAAACGTGTATCCCCTCCACTGTTGTTCTTTTCTACGTTCGGCGCGGTCGTAAAAAAATAATAGAAGTGTACGATGTTAGAAACAGCACGGATCCGAGGGTAGGATACCTCTGTAGGAAAGTGTGAGGAGTTAAAAGGGAAATCGAGCCGTTTTCGACGAGATCGGTTGGTCCGTTAACGGAAGCTCGATCGCCGCGTTTGCAGCGCCGTCGTTCGCATAAAACTTTCAGAATCAGCGAACGGCAAAGAGGGTGGGCCCAGCGAGGCCAGATTAAATCGTACTTTATTAACGAGCCGGTGCGGCGCGGCGCTGCCTTCCCGACGCGAGCATCGAAGAATAAATTCTGCAAGATTAATCGGCCACTTTGGAACCGGCTGCGGTTCCCGGTATTAATGAAACGAGATCTTCCGGCCGGGAACTGTGATTCCATTGCTTGCGAGTGAATCAACCAGGGGGTGGGCCGATCATTTTTCTTCCCTCCGCCACGGGGACGCGGCTGGATGATTGAATGTTGCTACCCTTGGGGCCTAATGAATATTATTTGTTGGATTGCTTCCGATGACGTATTTTGATTTATTCGCAGTCTCGATGGGTGAATCTGTGTTGAGGAAACTCTTCTGAGTGTTTCCTCAGATCAGATATATTCTGTGATCCTCATTCATAGATATACGAATGAAGTTTGTAGATAAATGTTTTCTGATCTATTCATGTTATTACCAACCTGTATCTAGCAACTATTACAGAATATTTTTATCGTTCATAAAAATCCACAGTCTAAAGACTCCTCGCAATTGAATAAAATCCTTGATAGCTAGGAGTGATCGATTCAGTGCTGTATATCGCATCCAGCGAAAGCCGCACAAATTCGCATGATTTATATGATAGCATCAGCATTGGGCTCGAGTCCGCTCGAATAATTCGGCAAAGGGCGGCTGCTGAGTTTCGCGGGCAAGGATCTCGCGGGCCAGCGAACCGCGAGGAATTCCGCAAACCCACGAAACCCAGGATTTGCAGGTGTAACAGGGCCGGCCACGAAGATACCCGGTATCACAGAGCGAAACAAAGAATCTGGGTCAGCACTGGATATTGTTAATCCGTGCCCGGTTGAACGGTGATTAACGGGGGCGGTTGCCGAAACGGCGAGGCGCCGCGCGATCCGCACGCGAGTCGTTCACTGCGCTGCACGGATTTCGAAGTTTCGGCAACCGGGATTCACCGTCACCCTCCGCTGAATTATGCCTCTGTTCCGGATAGGGGCTAGAGCAGAGGGTTTCGGGATCGATCCCGACCCGCTCGCACTGTTTACGCGCCGCTTGAATTCCGTGCAAACCGAGAGACCGACCGGAGACCCGCAAACGATCGAATTCTGCGGGCTAACAGGAAATGTTTGACGATGTTTTAGGGTCGCCAGAATTTTCTCCAAATAATCTGCGGGATGCTGTAACGTAATCTCTTAATCGACCACTCGCGGTGTTTGGGTCCTTTCCGACCCAAGCTTCGATCAATCCTCCTTACAATTTATCGATCTGGAAAAGAAAGGGTTGGCAAGAAATTTAGTGTAATTTGCTTGAAGCTCTCCTTCAACTATGTTATTTTAGCTAAAAAGAATTCCGATCCAATCGCTAGCAACAGAGTAATGCAAGCTGATCACGGTTTGTGACTCACTCTGAATATTTAAACTTATACATTATATTTCAAAAAATTATTTGTTCGAATGTTTTTATACTTTTGGGATTTAATCTACCACGTGGTAGATTATTTATATGGTAGTGCGGAAGATCGACGAAATTCAGTACCAATCACGAATCCTCCCACCGTTCACAGCCTGTTTTCTCGGGCGATAGCAGCGACGACGTACCACACACTATGTTCTCCACTCTCAGTTTCCTCGACCTTATTCGCGGAGGACGATCCTCGCGAATAATAAATTGAATCCCGGTCTCATCTCTGGTTAGAGACCGAGGAGAAGGGCACTTTCGGATGAATCTCTAACGAGCAGCCACTTCTGGAAACGAGAGAACAGCAGACTCCCATGATGGCGGACGGTTTAGGGGATGGAAAACGTCGGAGGGTTGGAAAAATATATATATCAAGGAAAAACAAAAATATCGAACTGCTGAGATGCGACTGCGATCGGGACAAAAGAAAATTGTTTCACGAATACGTCAATGAAAAAATAGAGTGAGGTACTTTTCTTGATTTGCTAAAAATGCGACAAATGAAAAATTAAAAAATATTTTAGCCCTAAACCTAGGAACACATTGATTAGGATCGTTTCTCGGTATTATGTATTTTTCTACACTAATTTCAGGTAACATTGGCCAAACTGGAATTTATTTCTCATTTTAAGAGAGCGTATCCTGACTTTCTATGCTTCCTTTCAGAAAAATTGTAACGTACGTACTTTTCATCGTGTCGAATACTCCCATAAACCCTCGGATTTCTTTTAATAACATTCTCTCGTACGTTTTCTCATTTTCCGCGATCGCATGAACGGCATGGAACGCAGGAACGGAGTTAATGAATCGACCGGTATAACTCTGCGGCTGAAACTCTTACAATTCCCTCGATTTCCACGGTTTCTCCTCGTTCCCTCGGCTTATTTACTCTTATTGGAAATTTCTTGCGCGTTCTCCCGAGTATTTTCTTGATCCCGGAAAAATCACAAGTTCCTTCAGTATGCGTATGGCCGAATGGGAAATGATATCCGTGTGGGGAGCATGGCAGAACTGCACCCGGAGGAATTTAATATTTCACAGCGGCAGCTTCGAGCTAATTCGCCGAAGAAAAGAACGCCGGGAATACAAATTGTTCGCGGAGTCGCGACGCACCAGACAACCTACCGGAATGTTTTTGCGTTCGCAGTGAAATATTTTACGGACGGCGAGTCATCGAACGCGACGAACAACGGGGAAAGTTGTTCCTCTTACTTTTTCTTTTCGCCCTTGCCTTGTCCTTTTGAAAATTAGAATCACTCTTGTCAGGACGAAGATTACATCGCCTTCACTCCGTTGGCAATGAATAAATTTACCGGGAAAACTAACGAGACGCCGGAAATTACGACAAGCGAACCGATTCACCCTCCGTGTTCCGCAGTGGAACATTGTCGAGATAGCCGAAGATACGAGTCGTTCGCAATTAGGGGACAAGATTGCGAACCTGCCTCCTACATCATCAGATCCACCGCTCCTGTATTTTCTGCCGTAAAACTTCCAATTTTAGCTATTTTGTAATTAACGAGCGGCGAGAGTAGCTAACTAGGGGATGGAGCCACAAAATTTCCCCTGGGGTGTGTTTCCGATTAAATGAAATTCATGTGCACGCAATAATATTAATAATGTACTAAACCAGTAAATAGACTAGTTTTATTGTAAATTCTTTTCTACGGATTGAGGTGGTTTGATAAAATGTATTTATTCTGCTTTTATTCAATTATTAGAAGGAGGAGCTTAAACAAGGGCAATTTTTAACCGTTCCACTTTTATCGTGAATGCATAGAGTTCACAAGAAGGGAGTCCTAATCATGGTAACCGCGGAGAAGATTGCAGGAGATCAACATTTTTTTCAGTTCGTCGGAACGGGCAGCTCGTTAGCAAACGTGATCAGACCATAGGCAACAATCAAAATCGAGACACTGTAGATTCCGACTGAGATACTAAATACGGTCCTCGGTATCCCCTAATAGCAGTCAACCTGTTAACCAAGCAGCCCCAACGATGGTCGCGACAATTTCTCGGGCGAGGAGCCACGGATCCGATGGGCCTCTGGGAAGGGGTGCCTAACGTTTCTTTCATCGTCAAAGAGAGCCAACCAATTACTTGCCGAACGATCTCGAAATCACGCGAATGGATCAATGGATGGCGCTTCTGTTACCCTGGGTCGGATACTGCAATGCAGCTTTCACCCTCTTCTTCCCTCTCCGTCTCTCTCTTTCTCGCGCCTTCTCTCTCCCTCTCGTCACTCTTCGCGCGACACCCACCCTCTCTCGTCTCTCACTCTCTCCTTCCCTCCTCGTCTCCCATCCCAACGAGCTCGCACTTCCATTTTACGTGATTCAACCCCCCGTCCATCCCTATTTCCCTTTGCTCGCACTCCGCTTTCCTCTTCAAATGTCACCTCGCGGACGATTAACTTTTGCGCCTCGGTCTCTCGCCCTCGCCAACCCCCTTTTCCCACCACCGTTTGATTGGAGCCCAGCTCTTGACCACCAAAGGGTGGTCCATTAACCACTCACCCCCTACACGTCGCCGCTAACTTTCCGCGCGACCAACGGTTTCACTCGTCGCCGCTTCTTCCGACGAGGTTTCTTTCCAGCACACGCTAGAGTTCCGATTCTTTTCGGATTTTAAACTAGGCTGGAGGACACCGATCTTTGACAATGAGTTAAGGGAGTAGACTCGTTTCTAGGATTGCATGGGTGCAAAATAATGCAAATTACTGCTTTTGCCTACTGAGATACCCCATCTTTTTATTTTTGAGAAATGAGAAGGCGCATCCCGCACCCTTGCAATCCAAGAGAGGAAACTACCCCTTTAAAAAAATAACTATCTATCCTTAAATTCTTATTACTTTTCCAAGTGGTATAAAAATGATTGATATATAATGATTGGAAAATTGTATAATACATAAAAATGATTATTAATAACAATTTCCATTCTAATAAGCTTTTTTACAAAAGATGTGTATTGTATTTCTTATCACGATATGCAGGAATATTGAATTTTTCCAGTTAATCCCGCACTGTAAAAGTGGCGGATAAATCGCAATATTTTGGGCAAGAATAAACATTTGCTTACTAATGTACATGTATTAGTAATTATTCGTAGAAAATGAATGTTAACAATACAACTAATAAATGTAAAAAGAAGTTAGCAAATCTTCCACAATAGTCTATTTATTAAACATGTATTAGATTGAAGAAATAAATCCTTAAGATGCGATCTCCTTTTGGCTAGTTCCTTGCTTCTAGGCCTAGTTTCCCGTTCTAGTACTTTAGTTGGTTTCGTCCCACTCCTGGAGGGAAAAACAACGAAAGGCACATCAAATCACATCATGGGAACGCAAACTTGTGCATCCAAAGGCACAGCAAAGTGCTACGACAAATGGAGTATGGATCGCAAAACGCTGCGTCCAGACGCGCAAAGGAGTTCGCACCTTTAGTCCCGCAGGACTTCGCGAGATTGCAAACCCCAATTTTATCAGTATTTTTGAAAATATTTTGAAATCGGAGGTTGATTCGAGCCTAACTGGCCCGCAGCACAACATCCGCGAGAATCGGTTGAACGACCCCCGATCGAACGCCATTTGCTGTTCCATCGGGGGCGGATCAGTCCCGAATAATGACCCAATTCGCCGATAAATATGCACGGTAAGAGCATGGAAGAACAAGAGGGGTTGGCACGAATTTCCCAGTCCCAGTCCCGGCCGACGCAATTACGAGGAACACGCTCGCGTAACAGTTACAACCGACTGGGGGTGTATATATACCTTGGGGGTGGGGTTTGCGAGACTGCGAGTTGTGCTCGCAAAACGCGAGGGGCGGTAGCGTCCCAGTTGCCGTCGTAGTTACAATATATCCCGGTCACAATGTCGGTCTCCTGGAAAGTGGAGTTATTTGTCGAGCACGGAAGCTCGCGGAAATAGTTTCCGTACAGCTCAGACGTATTGATTTTCGCGTTTCTGTTTCTCTTTTTCCGCGGGCCCCGTTCCGTTCAGTCCGCCGCGGCCGCATTTCTTCGCGACGTTCACGCGCGTTCGCCGCACCTTTCGCGCCACCATTTTTATTCGGAAACCCGATAGATCGTCGAGTAACAGCAGCAGACGAACGGTGACGAAACGGGCTTGGGGACGTGCGAATCGTATTTCGACGGGGACGTCGAGGAACTGGCGCGATAGGAAAAATAGAGGGACAGGTCGCTTAAGCTATGTAAATGGAAAAATCGAGGGGCAAATCGCTTAAGCTATGCAAATGGAAAAATGGAGGAGCGGGCCAGTCGTTCCGCTAAAAGGCAGCCGCTCCATAGGAGCAAGAAAAACGGGGGGGAAACTCGGTACCGAGGGGCTGTCGCGAGACTTGTACCCCCTTTTCCTTTTTCCCTTTCGACCGAACTATCCACGCTGAGACGCCCACTCTCCCCGAGAGACCGCCGTTGGAACTTATTGAATAACGATTAAATAATGGTTACGTTAAACGCGCGCGCGAACGTTTTAGCGTCGTTACGCTGCTACGTCTACGTCTTTATGCTGCAATCTGTAGACGCGATTACGCGAGTTTTACTTCACTTCGGAGCGATTTAAAAATCGGTCCTTGATGGATCTTTCCTTCATGCTCGGTTCGAGTTACAGACGATTTTTATTTTTGTAGAATGTCTTCCGTTGCGACTACGGATCTTATCACAAAAATGGTTTTAGCCCTTTATACTCGGAGCTATTCTAATTCGAAAACCGAATGTTTCTTCCGATCTGAAATATTTCTATGTTATATAATTTTTTTATTGTATTACTATAAAACTGATATTATAATACCCCATGCACTACTTGTAGTAGTTTATTGAATATAAATTTAATGATGCAACAAATAGTTCGAATAATGGTATAAGAATTATTAAAGAGTTAAGTTAAAGATGTAAAGGGGAGACCTCCGTTCAACAAGCTGAGTTAAAATCAATTGTGGAAAAGAATTGTTTATATACTGCACAGTCGTTTAAAGTTGACAGAGTTGATTAACAATTCGTTAGGAGCATAGATCAGCATATTACATGGTAGCGGTAAACTAAACGATACTTGGACAAAATAAATAATGAATGCGTGACTTCTTCTAGGTTACAAAGCGTTATAGAACGATCCATTAAATTTGGTCTTGAACTTTTAACAGGTACACGCAATCAATACACAATTTCGCTTTCTGCTGGAGAGACTAATGATAATGTAAGTCTCGTTAACCAAGTCACGTAATCAATTATAATCGACGAAGTTTGAGGATGTACAAGGAATAGATGATTATAGGTTTTGCACTCCACATTCATCCTTTTGCAAATCTAATTCAACATTATGCACATCAGTTTTACCCATCAAGAATATTGATAATTAATTATTTATTTATTTAGATCAAATCTCGATACTCGATACGCTTCAATAAATACACATGTGTACTTTCATTTTGAAAATTCATTATTCAGGAAATGGCTACGATGAATATTCATATCTGCACACAGAATTGATAATTACTACTTTTAAATAACATTTGATTGATTTTTTCACAAAAACTTACTTAAAAATACTTTACTTGTCAAAGTTTGAAAATGATTTGCGATAGAGTGAATTTGCAGTGCAAAACCTGTATACATTCCTTAAGTGAGTATGAAATAGTCACAGATTATTAGTACTAGAACTAAGTAAGTAGAAAATTTTGTAGAAGGCAAACAAGAAATATTTTTATTCCTTACGTATATTAACCGTTGTACTATATCTACAAAATCAAATATTATAAAATTAAATAAAAAATAGGTATTCGTAATAATATTGCGACAAGTGACAACGTGTACGATGCCAAAGTAAATGCGCGAGAGCGATGCGCCATATTACTAAGTAAAATGGCACATTTACATATATGACTACTTTTCTGTAACAACTGTTGACATTGTGCGTTCAACCTAACATTTCACACGTACCTTGACGTATGCATTGAGGGTCAAAACTGATATCGATCGCTGAACTTTGAACTTGTACGGAGAATTAACGGTAACCGAGATTCCTGGCGACATTTTATGGAAACAACGACACGTACGAGGCAAGGACCAATTTTTGCTTGGTCCGTGCGATACAAAATTGCCGTACTATCGCGTAGGAGGTGAAACGCTGAATCGTGGCCATTCATTCCTCGGTGTAAGAATAAATTCCTTATTATTCTTATCATTATTAATATAAGCCAGGCGAGCCCCGAGTCGACACAAGTCGAGGTGGTAAAACAGTAACAGCGGCGAGGATCGTCATTCTCGCTCGTTATTTAAATCCAAACCCACTTTTCTACCCCCTCGACCCGTCTCACCGGCTATATTTACTCTGCCGGTTGAATTATCCACCGCGTTCCGGTCTATTTAAGCGAAGACCAGCGACGAGACGGGAGGAGCGCACGGTATCGCCGATCCGCCCACCGATAACCGTGCGTGACTCGGCCAGGATTTTCGCTAAAATGCGGAAAGTCAACTCGAAAGGTCAGCCGGATAATAAAACCGAGGCGATTTCGAGCGCGAAACGGCCACGCATGCCCGCCGCGATCCTCTTCGCTCCGCTTTGCTCCTCTCCGCGCTGCTCCGTTACGCTCGTGGGCCGCATTGATTGCAAGCGTCGCACGGTCTTCCGAAACGCGGATCTGACCGGACAAAATCAAAATTCATCACTACACCGCGGATCTTTATAATGGAATTAAATAAATTAAATAATAATTTCTCTCAACCTGTAATACTTGGAACCACTAATAATTGCTGTATCATTATTTAAAATATGGTTTACATTTAAAACTAAACGTTTAAGTATTGTACGAGGTATTATACCAATTTTTCATATCCATCAAATTTAAGAAATCATATAGAATATTCTAAGTTAGAAGAAATGTTTCATTTTTTAGGTAAAATAGCTCCGAGTGCAAAGGATTAATCATTTTGATCAGTATCTGAAGTTTTTATTACGTGGTAAGGACGATAAATTCGTTTCCAACGAACGTGTGCTATGAAACACGCGGTATAGTTGGCCGCAAAACAGCTCTATAGTGGAGCAACAGAACGCAGCTTAAATATGGATCGAAGTTTGCGGAGTGGCACTCTAACGCCTTAATAGCGCAAACATTATTTTTATCAATCCCTCTCGCTGTACAATCAGTTTCAAAGTAAACTCTCGACCGACGATGCATCGGACCGATTAAAGCGAACGTTAAAAAGTATCGAGCGCCGAAGCGAGCAAATGAACGGATCCTATCCCCTACCCCCTGCCACCCCTCCCTCTCTCTCACTCTCTCTCTCTCTCTCTCTCTCGACAAAATATTGTCCCATCGAACTTTACACCGCAAATATTTGTCGCAACGGGGGAGAAGCCAACTTTCTGTACACAGACCGGGACCAAGCTTTTCACCAGTGCACCGCGCCACAGTCTCTGCAGGAACCTTCAGAAATTTATTCTGGAAATAGCCTGTCTCAGGACTTTACGCCCCTAATGGCGGTGCTTAATCTCTTTTCGCGAAATTCTTCCTGTAAAATGGGCCTTCGGGGACTCGGCCCTCTTTTCGACCCCGTGCACACTGTTGTTCGAAACCTTGCTCTCCCCTCTTTACTCATTCTACTCCGCTAAACATTGTTGTTGTTGTTGTTGTTATCAAAACAATATTTCATCGTCGAGTTATATACACTATTCCTATTTTATGATACTCCTCTAAACTTCCAAGCAAATAGATTCCAACCTTTAGTTACTCGCACTCCATTTTATACGTAATTGTTTACATAGAACTCTTATATAGACTCCAACATAAATAAATTTTTATTCAATCGAATAACTACTTTGATTTTAAATAGATATTTTTCGGCACCATTTTTTATGCTTGAAGCAATAAATTTTAACATTGTAAGTACTGTATGCGAGTAATTAAAAGTTAAAACTTTATGAAACTACAGTAGAACCTCGCTCGTTGCAACCTCGTTTCCAGGGAAACCTCGTTCCTTGATCTTTGAACTGTTTGTACTCCATCGCTGGAGAACCAGTGAAAATTATAAAACAAAAATTAATCAACTGATTCAAATACTTATGAATATTGTCATCATATATCTAGCCCAGAGTGAAATTAGACGAGGAATAAATTGAATAAATCTGCTATATGTTTAGACAGCCCAGGAAATTGTGTTTTAACTAGGTTGCCAGACGTGGAATTATACCCGGGACCCTGCAAGGAAACAATAAGAGAAATGACAGCTCATCATTGTTGCAAATGAACCGAATTTATTCAATAATTTATGGAACATCTGGCGAGCAGGGGACTGGTTCGGATAATCAGCCGGGGATAACTCTAAGTACACCCTACCCAAGGGTTAATTAAACTGGAATTGTTGCCCCTGAGTATGTTTTCTGACGGATCTAATTTTCATCGGTCACGAACAACCTATGAAACTTTCATTAGCAGACGCCTTTAGTTTTTATACAGAATTTTCATTAAAAAAAAAAATAAGCACAAGAAAAATTTCATATTTTTCATCATATTTTCAACAATTCTGTTCTCACGATTTCATACATTATGTAAAATATCGTAGAAGGTCAAGGGTTGCAGATACATCTTTGAGCACACCGCCTTTCAGAAATATGAAAGGAAGTTGAAAAAGGACTGAAATTTTCGGAAAACTGGAGCACGAGAAAATTCAGTATTTCACAAGGCAAACCTCGATACATAAAATCACGTTCGCAGCTCTTTTCCTACTTCGAAAAATTCTCTGTTACATGCACGCACCTAAAATTCCATGGAGGTTAATAAAAATGTTAATTAGGGAACAAAGCCTTCGAGAATTCGAGGCAGCGGGTTCATTGAATTTGTTGGTCAGCTTCTTCTCTTTCTTCATTTTCCGAAACTCGCTTTATTTGCATGACGCGTGTAGGGGTTCTCTGATAAAAAGCCTGCTCGAGAATTTGCAGGTGAAGGTAGATGGACAGAAAGTCGGGCAAAGGCGGGCCTCCGGTTTTCCACGGTGTCGTAATTCTTCGCCTCTCCTCTCGAAACTGGAAAATCGAATTTCACAGCCGGGGAAAAGTTAATCAGCGGCCAGGGGCGGTTCAGGGGGGGAGTTTTCCACGACTTGGAGGCGTGCCGGTGAAACGGTATCGATGTTTCATTAGCGCCGCTAAAAATAGCGGACAGACTTCGTTTCGTCTAAGGGTTAACATCCCTCTAAAAAGAAGAAGAGCTTAAAAACTAGAGAAGAAACTTCCCGAGCGTCAGGCTCGAACTTTCTTCCGTTGAATCTTCAACAGCTCGCGACTTTTATTTCGCCAAATTACTCTTCCTACTGCGCGAAACAGTAGGAATGAGCGATCTTTGTGTAGTTTGTCGGCGGAAAAGGCTGACGGCGTTGTTAGCGAGACACTACCCCTCAAAAAAATTTAATTTGTGACCGTACTTTGCTGTTCCTAATGGACTGGGAATTTTTATTCATTTCTTACTTTCAGCCTAAAAAAAAAACAAATAAGATAATTTTGTTCAAGAAATGTTTCGAACAAAATTTAAACAGTGTTCAGACATCTGCCAAAACTCCGATATATAAAATTTCGAAAATATGTTTTTCCAACAAATAATCAAGATCACTCTGATTTTTTAAATGTTAAAATGTATTTTCTATCTCATAATGTTTTAGCTGATCGTAACACGAATTCAACGATATATAATATTACGATATCTTGAGACTATAAATAACGTTACAATAGTTTCGTCCATCGTTCCGGGCCAAATACTCCACTGCACGATCGCGTAGTTCTATTTTTGTGACCCCAGCGGGAAAAAAATAAATCATACCGCAATATGTGTGAGAGAGGGGGGTGAGGATGTTACAACAAAATCGAACGCATCGTTTTCGTCGGTCTGGCGATGCGATCAGATTGAAAAACGACGAGCGGGTGGCTAAACCGAAAGAAGAGTATCGACGAATTTTCCCGGGGCGAGGAGTATCGAATTAATCGGTGCGTGTATCGAGCTCGAAAGTAAATAAACGACGGAGCCGGGAGTATTGTGCGCGGTACGCACGCGAATAATATTATTGGGGATTGCGCTGGAACCGTGTTTGAGTGAGCCGCGCGGATTAATTGGCAAACTTCCGGAATAACACTTCCACCTCCGTCCACCCCCCCACGATGCAAGTGCGAGAGCGATTCGGTTGCGAGCATCGAACGGATGCGCCGCCACTGTTTCTCTGTGCAAATTAAGTTCTGGCCTGTTCAACGTTGCCGTTCGCGCACGAATAGTATGGAAAAATCGACGGCAGCCAGGGCCCCCGGGGATGGAATTTCTTCGCGTGAATTATTGCGGCGATTGCACGTTCCCAGTCCACGGGGAAGCATGATTTTTTTTCCTGTCCCCGATCGCGACGCGATAACGCAAATGGTTGACGATTAGGGGAGCCACTGGCGACGTTTAAGGCTTGAAAAGCTTTTCATGTACATTTACATGATTATATGGACGTGGAACGTATACGTTTGTTAACGACGTGTAACGGACGTGTATGTGGAATGGACTATAAATATGCTGATGCTGATGGGTGAAAATCGTTCTATCTTGTTTGACGAGCCTTTGATTGCAGCATTGTATGTGCAGTTGATTCTAGCTTGGTTCCCAGCAAAATATTGTTACGCGCAACTCTACTTTGGTAAAATGTCCATCTACGAAACACCCTCGAGTTCGTGCTGTTTCTTAGATCGAGTAGTTCTACTATTTTTTTTTTGTGACCTGAAGCTACCGTTCTCTTGGATCAAATCTTTACTGAATTACGTTTTCATTGGTCCTCGACCGAAAAATTTGCCTTTTTCAAATATTGTGTTAATTTTTTACAATTCATGCGTTTGGGAGTTGAAAGGTGGCAAGCAAAAGAGAGTCTCTGTCCGGGGTCAAGGAAACGCGTAATTTTCATTTTTAAGCAGTATGACCGCGCTCGGGTAGCGGGTCAAAATTAAAATGCAGAAAGGACTCGCTCGAAATTACTTTGTCGTCGAATGAATATTTCATGTCGCGAGGAATTAGATGTAGATCTGGAGGTTCTAAAAAAAAATTTCTCGAACTCGGAAACGGAGAAAAAGGAAAGGAGCTCTTATCGGGGTGAAAGTACTGTTGCCATGGGGTGGTTTTATTTCCCGAGCGCAGTATCATGGCTTTGCGATGATCTTGTCACTCTTTGATCCTAAAATACATGTTACAATCGGGAGTTAGACCTTGATATTATAGGAAAAATTCTCGAACACAAAATCGGTGAGAAGGAAACGAGCGCTGATTCGGGAGCAAAAACTGGTGCCATCGGGTTTTATTTTCCCGAGCGTAATGATTTGGCGAGGTTCGTTGATTAAACTCTCGAAACTCGGCGATGACCTTGCCGCTCTGTGATCCTAAAATACATGTAAAAATCGCGTTCTCCACAGCGCCAGAAGAGCAAGGCAACCTGACGTTGCGGAGGAATCGATAAATGGGGTTACAACCCCCCTCTCCCCCCTTTCTCACTCCCTATCTCGCTCGCACTTGGCCATTTCTGCCACCTCGGGACACCCTTAAGAGAACGTGAGATGGCGGTGAAAGGTCAAGGTCGAGCTATTTCCTGCACGACCGAGCCTCGAATCTGTCGGGGCCACCCATACGAGAAAAGAACAAATATCAGAAGATACGTCGGGAAGAGAGGCTCGCCGTTTCACTGCGTGGGCAACGTTTGTTACCATTTTGATGATTGTGTCAGATCTCTTTGATGCGTCCCCATTTCGCTCGTCCGGGGAATCGAGGACCACGACGGAACGACTGATTGGATTTTCTGGTACTCTTGCTCGGTAACTAAAGGAATCGACGGGATATTGTCATTTTAGAGGGAACATGATTTTCGAGGAATCGTCGATCGCGAACGGTCTGTTCGAGAAGCATGGGGTTTGTGATATTCATTCGGTTGAATCGGACGAACCATTCGAAAAGAAACTGTAGACATTTAGTATTCAGGTGGAAGCTTCGTGAATGTTAGAAGAAAGTGTAGAAATTTCAACACTCCCGCAGCGTCGATTGAAATTCACTTTAAAATGACAGAAGTCTTCGCAGTAGTATAGGTCGGCTATAATGCAGACAGCTTACGACTTCTGCGTTTCTGTGTATTAAATTGCAACGTATCTTAATTAAATGAAGTGACTGAGTTTCTAACTAAGAAATTAATGAATACGATATAATTAAATTACTTTGTAATTATAATTCCCGAAATAATACAATAGTAATTCAACACATTTCTGCAATCTGACATCGAGAGGCAGATTCAGTTCGTGAAATGGGATGAGGGTTAAAAATTCAAGAAAATTTACACTCCTGAAATACTATAGATTGTTTCTAACTTCCATCAACCCCCAACGGGTCGACCTGGACCCCGTGGGAACCTCTGGCTTAAAACGAAATCTTGACTATATACAGTGGCGTCCACGAGTGGAGGATTTCTATGGGACAGAAGCAGAGATAAAAAACAATTGTGGAAGAATCACGGGGCGAGAATGTAGCCCGGGTAAAGTCAAGAATGTGTCCCGGTGGCAAAGAGAACAAACAAGCCCGTAGAGCGGAATCCAGCGAGCGTAAGTGTCGCGCAGGGGAATCCCAGCGAGGGTTCAAAGAACCGCGGAAGAAATCACGGACCGGAAGCGAGTTCCGTGGAAGTTTGCAGACATCAGTAGAGGGCAGCGTGAGTTAGAGCTGGCAAATGCAAAGTTATGGGTTGCAGAACACCTTAAACAGTCGTAAAATATGAGACTGCGACGGGCGACGCTCGGGGGTTGCAGTTAACCGCCCCAACCGTGAGACCGCTTCTACGAGACGGTGAGAAAAGAAGAGGAGAGCAAGAAAATATTGCGACTGTTGAGAGGGAAGAGAGAGAGAGAGAGCATCCCACCGGCACGTTTGTTGCACGGCTCTCGGGAAAAAAAAGCCGCGACCCCACTTGACGAGGGAGACAGTTTTATGCACTTCCACGCCCCTGACACCCTGTTCTCCTCATCTACATAAATTCTTGATGTGCAGCGACGTTTCATTGAATTGTTCAAAATGCCGAGGATTTCATGAAATCGGTTGTCAACCGAAAATAAAACTTTCTTATTTGATTTAGAGTTTGAGTAAAATATTTGTTTTATAAAATTGAAGACATCGAAAGTATAATTACTGCAAGTTTTACAGTGTTCACGACAAAAACAGTAATTACAATAACTTCCCTATAAATCGGGAAGTTAAATAAGAATGAAATACATTTCATTCTTATATATACGAAATGAAACCGCGACGTAAAATAATTCGTCGAGTTCTGAATAATGAAGCCGTTCGAAACGGTCTTCTATTTTCGGCGGTGAGAAGTGGAAATATGCAGAGGCGAATCGAATTGAATTAAATCGTTCACTCGTCGGATAAAGTTAATTTCCAGTTACAAATCATCGTTCGAATTATTTACACGCTGCCGGTATCCGGCGAGTTTCTCGATTAATAAAACATTAACGACTCCGCGCTAGAGTTCGCTGTCGTTACGGAATAACAGCCACGTAACTGCCACTAGTCAATTTATTATCCAAAACCGTGAGTAATTAAGCAACCCGTCAGTTATCCCCTGTCTCCGTTTCAGCCCCTTCAACGTTGGATCCCCGATAGCAACCGCTCGCAACAAGGCGAGAATGAAATCGTTCGCACCGAACGAACGAACCGGCTTCCATGAAATATTCGATTAGAATTCAGCTTGCATTCATCATTGATTCTTACAACAAGTTAACCACTCGTTGCCGAAGTTGTTCGTGGTTTATGGGCTCGGCCCGGTATCTCCGCTAATCACTACCCGCGGTGATAGTTACCCGCAATCACTTCTGCAACGGGATTCTAAGTAAATTAGACGGCGGTTCTTGATGGCTCGATGGGAACCGTCCAGCAGTGATTACAGCCGAGGAATTCGAGATATTGCTCTAAACACTTGAAGTCGCCGCTATTATTATAGCCGACGATTGCTAGTTCAGTCTATTCGGCCGGTCTAAAGGGTTATGTCTCTTCTGACTGCAGATACAATCTTCGGAAACCGGCAACTTCGAAGTTAGATGATACCTCATAGTTTAACTACCTCCCATTCCATCTGTTATTATTTTAGCCCTCGAGTTCGATCACCCCAAGTGTATGCTGCGGACATTTCTTGAAAAACCTCAAAGATGAGTTGTACATTTTTTATGAAACTTTGATGTCGTCATCCTAGTGAAACAATTTTTACTAATTATTTACAAAAAGTCTCGAAAACCCAAAGAGAAATCGGAATCTATAACATATTTAAATTTCATGAAAATCCGAAAGGAGTGTCTTTTTGTAAATAATTGACCAATTTTTGAAAAGGATCAAGGTCTGTTGCATGATCCTGAAGATGATTAGTAGCAAAATTCGTTCCATCAATCGGAGAACGCTCTTCTGAAGTTAGAGACCCGCAATCTCAGAGTGGATCCTCTATTCCCAAAGGATTCCCTCGTATCCCCGGTATTCCTTGTTTCTCGAGGGTTAACATTTTTTACCATAATCCGGGTTGTTCCGGCTGGAGGACACAAATTCCTTCGGCGAAGAGAGGATCGGGAAGCCAGGCGCAACAGCAGCAGCTTGTTCGGCTGGACCAGCAGGTCGTGCAGGACACTTTTTCTTCGAGGAACGGAGGATGGCAGCGTAAACGAGGCAGCTAGTTCTGGTTATCCTCGACCGGAGCCACGCGGAAGCCTTTAAACCGCCAAAGTGGCCGACGATACGTGGTCTCGTGCACGCCCACGCGATCCCGCAGCTTTTTCAGGCCCCTCGACATCGTCCGTGGACTGCACCCGTTGCACCGGTTCGACAACCCGGGACAAGAAGTGCCACGGCTTTGCATAAGAGGGAAAACAGCGGCGCCGATCCACCGACATCCTCGCGACGCCGCTTAATGCGAATCCGATGTACCGCGCGAATTTCTTTAGGGGTTGCGCGAGCATCGTGTACAAACTGGAATTTGCAATTGTATGGAGAAGGTAACACCTTGTCGATGACCCTGACGTAATATTTTGTTAAAATCGTTTTTTCAAATGAATTGACACTTTAGTCTGTACGTGTCGCTGCTACTTGGTCTTTGTTTCTGAAACATACAGAACAGTATTATATTATTGCATATTAATACGAAATGTCTAGTTTTTTTAATGTAAATGCTATGTAGCATTGTGACTAGACTGCGTAACTTTATTAAATTCAACAGAATTTAGTAGGATTTTTATTTGTCATGGATCTACAAATGCGATTACCAATGAAAGTAGAATTTTATTTGATACCACTTTTTTCAAATTTGTTTAGGAGAATTGAAAATTCCATAAACATCCGCAGTCTAATTGTGACCTAGGAAATACAGCTTGCAGATTTATGAAATCGTCATTTTAATGACTTCAAGGATACTGACCGTATGTGTATACAAATTCTGATTTACAGCAAGATCATCCCTCCCCGATGTTAGGTAAAATAATTCTTCCGACCTAATGGCAGGCTTCGGTAGCGAATCGTTCCGCTCATAGGTTCGCTACCACGTGCCACGTGGATCGTGTTGCGGTCGATGCGAGGTGGTTTATGAAGAACGTGGTTGAAAGCGAGCGAGGGTGGACTCCGAGGGGCTGCTGACAGTGATTAATACTCCGCTTACAATAAAAAATTACTTTTTATATCGTGGACTTACCGTTGTACAAAGAAACGGCGCTTGGAATCTCTTCCGTTTGTAGAAACATTGTGTAAATAATTTCTCTCGTGGAAATATTTTCAGCAACCCTGCACCACTCTCGAAAAGAGTATACAAAAATCTACACAGTCATGAGTAAATCTAGGTGATGCAGTTAAGTGACACGACAAATCCCATTGGCTCCAGAGTTGTGTTGAATTACAGTTGAATTACTTCACGAATTACAATTACAAAGTAATTCAATTATATTGTATTCAATTATTTCGTAATTCGAAATTCAATCGCTTCGATCAATTAAATTACAATGTAATTTTAGTATCAATGATGATCATAGTATTATTCATAAATTCATATTGTTTAATGAAAAATAAACTTGTTTATTACGTTCGTTTCGGAAAAGAAATATAAATTGTAGAAAGACATAGGACATCAAGCGTGTATTCTACACATTAAGTAATTTACATTACATTGTATTTACATTGTATTTAAAGTACAATGTAATTCATTCCGTCATTCAATTAGAATGTACTTAACCCTCATCCGTCCCTCATTTCACGAACAGAATCTGTCCCTCGGTGTCAAATTGACACAGTGATAAAAAAAAAACGATAAAATAACAGGTCAAACAGTTACTTTTTGATGTTTTTTCATACAAATTGATGAGTTAACATTCACACGTTAGGTTTTTGCGGTTATATGTTTCGCATTAAAAAAATAAAAGTCACCAAGTTTTGGACAAATGTAGTTACAAATTACCGAACGGTATAACTTATTTCCGGAAAACTGTGTCAAATTGACACAAGGGACGGATGAGGGTTAAATTGCTTTTATTATTTTTTTTTTAGTCAAACTGTTCTACGAATGCTTTTTATATGTTATATTATACATTCTAGTATGAGAATAAAAAAAAATTGTCCGTTTCTGACGTTTCAATTTTGATCAGCAATGGTGGTCGGCTCCTACAACAACGTATTAATAACCGACGTCGAAAAATGTCTGAAGTTACGAGTCAAAATATGCGAAAACACCGGACTTTGTCCATCGAGTTCCTCTCTGAGGTGGTTCGAAAGCCGGTTTGCAGGGCGAAATAAAAAGAGCTCGGCCTCCGAAGCTCGTCAGGCTTTGGCAGGGTGGAAAGTCGGAGTCGGTGGACGTTCAAGGGCGCTCGATCGAGTCGTCGCGTTGTAATTCCGTGATACTCGATACGGGTCCCGTCGTCTTTGTCGGGGCGAGCTTGTTCGTCGAGGAGGAGAGAACGAGGAGAGAGCGTTGGAGCGCGCAGTTACCGAATACAGGTCACAGCGCCTCGTCAATAACGGCGCGGTACGTCGACGCGACGCGGCATCGTCGTCGTCGACGAACGACCACCACGACGACAACGGAGCCAGGGTCCTTAAGAACCAGCGACCGTCCGATATTGTCACGCCGCGACAATGGAACCACTGACACGCTTTCAGGAGCCGATACACGTGACCGGCCCCATTGTTTTCGGCTGGTCCCGTCATGACACACCTCCGCCACCTTTATTTACGGCTTGATAACGCTCTTTTCTTCCCTCCTGACCCGTCTTAATCAGTCAGTAAAGGGACCGCCCGTATCGATAGTTCTTCGCCCTAATATCGATATCCTGAACCCCTAAATGCGACTTTCGAGCGATCGCAGCGGATGACGCCTGACGTGAGCGATTTTGTTGGATGACTCTGCAAATCATGCATTACGTAGATAAGTTTACATTTATTCTTTGATTTTTTGACATTTATTATGTATCATAACTAATCCTTCCAACGTCTGAAAAAAGAACTCAAACTGTTGGATCAAATTTTGAAAAAGTTATTCGTTTTTAAATGATATACGAATACTTTATACACCCATTGTGTGCATCCTCGACTCTTAATTATTTTAATAAATCAGGAATGCACAAAATCTGCAGTCTATTCATCAAGTACTGCATTTTTCACCTGATCGAAAAGTGTAAAATAATAAATCCTCGTTTTATTTTTACCTCTTTCAATATAATAACTCAGTTTTAATAAGTTGACGATATTTACCGGCGGACGGAATAATTAATTGCGATTTTCAACTTTGTTTGCAAAATAATATGTGGAAATGGGTGCATCCATGGGAAATTAGAATTATCAGCAGACAGTGAGAGTTCGAACGAGATACGCGTTTGTTCCCATGGTGATTGGGTTTATTATTGAATTGTGATTGCTATAAATTGATTGTGTTTCGCCTGAATCCCATCATACCACGTTGTTACATGCATTATTAGATGAGTGCTGGGAACCGAGATTTGTAGCTAGTAAACAGCGGGGTACTCAGTATTCTGCATTGTTTCGGTCATTTTGATTACGAGTTTGATGAAATCGCCGGCGCTATTGTCTCCAATTTGCCATTGCCACGGAATTATACCGGAAGCGTGTAATATTAATAATAATTGACAGTGCGTTTCGTCTGGTTATAATATGTAATATTAGCGAAATCCAAATTAATAGTTGTTATACCGTTTAATTAAAATTTCGTTTTCGTATTATGCCGAGTCGTCTTGTTTCAGAGCGCTTATGGTGCACATAATATTCTCTTCAGTTGCTACTATCAATAAAATAAAGTACAGTACAAGGTTCTTCATACCTATTCCCTTCATCTCAATAATACATTGTTATCCTAAATGTTTAATAGGGTAACTGTACCGATTACTACGGTATCATGCTTCGATCGTACTTTCTTTAATATTCTTCCTAATTTATCACGAAGTAATGATATGTGTAATCACTTTATGGAAAAATGATGTGTTCTGAATGCAAAAGAAAATTGGTGGTTCGAGATAGGAGAAAAATGATCTTGCTATTACCTTTCACGAAGAATGATTTTTCAAATCCTAAGATTATAAAAAGATGAGAATGATTGACAATATTGTGTGCCTCGAGAAATACCGTAGTAAAACGTAGAGCCGCAGTTATAGGTATGTTTACCCTACACACAGAATTCAACTTGCACCAGCTTTGTTCAACGAAGAGAACGCTCCAACTAAAAACAGAACAAACAAACAAGTACAAATCTGGAATAATCGAAGAGGTCGAGAACCACTACAAATTAATTATATCTACGCCGGTACAAATTTCAAAGACGTATATTTGCCAAACAGTAATATTGATATGTATGAACAATAGAGATCTACAAGCCACCGATACTGGACTAATTGCGGACAAGCAAACAATTAAATCGCACAACGGTCGAAATTATGCGCCGAAAGGAAGACCAAATAACAACGGGGCCGCTCGACCAATTTCATTATTTCGGAAAGCGTCAAATTTAATTTCTCACATTGATGCAAAGTGGCTCTCTGACGCGTTCAGATTCACGGGGATGGGCGGGGGAGACTCGCGATTCAGAGGAGAGAGGCATTATCTGGCACGTACCCGCGCGAAAAGGTCGAAAAAGGGGGAGTCGAACGCCATGAATACTAAAGCCGTGTTATTAATACCATCTGGCAGAGTCGCGGCGATATTAGGAGGGCCGGTTATGGCGGCGTTTTAGCGCAGCCGGTTTATTACAACGATCGTTCGAGAAAAGGAAGCTGTCCGGGGTCGGGAACGCAGAAGAAGAGGGCCTAATGGCGAAACCAAGAACGCGGCCGGCCATCCTGGTAATGGAACTCGCCGACCGCCATTATAATAATCGTAAATGCGG
This sequence comes from Lasioglossum morio, assembly GCA_916610235.2. Lineage (NCBI taxonomy): Eukaryota > Metazoa > Arthropoda > Insecta > Hymenoptera > Halictidae > Lasioglossum > Lasioglossum morio. The sequence goes on from OU744323.1 coordinate 6,592,747, forward strand.
GACTACGCTAGCGTGTCGCCTCTAGAAGGAAAACCGCGGCGCTCGGGCTTCTTTATGGTAATAAGAACGACGATCGCCATCCCCTAACTGCGTGTCAATCGTGAATCGTTCTATTCCCCATGAAAAATCAAGGAGCACCGTCAGACGTTACATTTGAGTCGCAATCACCCAATAGGTGCGGCTGAACACGCAGAAAATTAGACAATCTCTAAATTATTCATAGGATTATTTCGCTTCTTGTTGATATAGAGGAAAGTGTCGGAGGAAAACATAGAGTTGAATGTCTGGTGGAATGTGTTGCGCAAATCACTTTCAAGAAGCTTCTAGTACTCGACAATGGCGGTAGAGATTTTGTGCTATGTCTGACATTTTTTTATATGGTTTATTCATTGTTACTTTCAGCAATGTCTATTTGGCTTGCCACCATACGCACTTTTGTAATAGTGTGTTTCACGAATAATTAATAATTGGTCCAATGATGAATCAACTAGTTCGCGCAATGTCTTTCAACAAGAAGTTCCAATGGTTTAGAGATGCATTCAACGATATGATTATCGATAACATATCCATAATCGAATTGCTCATCACTACTCTGGTTGCTGATTGAAGACGTACACGATATTTCTGTCGAATAAAACGTGATAATATGGATTTGTTTTACACTTTCGTGGCAACACAAGTTTGTATTTTATCGTTAAAAAAAGTTGTCTGCCATTAGCAGGAACGTATCGTTCTATTACTAGAATCTAATTCGCTGTTCTCGGGAGATTTCGATTATATAAGCGTGACGATAAAACCCAGCAACTCAACGATGTAAATTGAGCAGGATCCGATAGAGCAGGCCACCTGAGAGGAATGATCCATTCGAAATGGAGAACCGGTGTTCCCAGAAGCTTTCCGTAGTACCGTCGCTGCCTCTCGTCGCCGATATTATAAAGGGGATTCGAAAGTTCTGCTTCTCCCTGCAAATTGTGCCATTCACGGCGTTGTTTTACGATCCGCCTTGTCGCGGGATCGTAAACTAAATGCGCGTGCAGTGTACGTCATGTTGAATCGCACGTTCGTAAGCATCTTTCCTCTGTCGGTGATTTATAGTGAATTCCATCGGACGAAATCTTCCTATCATTCCAAAAGGCACGCGTGTTTATTTCACATTAATGATAATAAAACTACGAGACGGGATAAAGTCGCTTCAATAAAATATTACAGAAGCTTAAAGCTATAACCATGAAATATTGTTAGAATCGCGTTGTGGAATGTAAGAACTGCACAATGACGTACAGCTTTCTTGAAGAAATAGCACTGAGGAAATGAAAGTATTTGAGTATTTGAACGAATCACACTCGTGATGATAATTTTTTAACAAAGTCTAACGTATATAAATGTTACGTCTTTCTTTTCAAATGAAATGAAATTTGATTCGTTTGTAATCAATATTTAAGCATTAAAATAAATGTAGCGACAAACGAATTTACTTTCCGAACAAGTTGATAATATCACAGAAAACTGACACGAAATTTCTTGTTGGAAACTATCCGTGCTCGTTTTCAATATGATGATAAATTCGTGAAAGTCGCGAAGGCATAAATTGCGACACAGAAAGGAGGGCACGATGAAATAAAAAAAAATAAAAAAACGCAGTGCGCGCTGTGACGGCAGTGCAGTTATTAAACTTCGTAATAATTGCAAAATAGTTTGCCGGGCCGGAGTATTCAAGGAATTTGTTAAATTTTATGTGTCAGAATTTTGCACCGGAGTCAGGCCGGTCTGTCGCGAACACGAAAAATACTTCTTCCACCCTCGTCGCTGCTGGCGAGAGCGCGTTTCCAACAGAGTGTTCAACTAATTTAACTGGAGGTTCAAAACTGCACCGCTGGGAGTGGTACGAATTTGGCACGCGAAACGAAAAGGTCGCGTGTGTAAGGACACGAGGGGAACTAAAGCTCCTACACGAGCCACGGAACCGTATCGAAACGAACACCCTCGCTACGTAAATTTCAAGTTCATTCGCGATCTTGGTACAACTGCTGCTCTATACGTCATGCTAACCGGATCGGGGGAGCGAAATAAATTTCAACTGCTCCAGAAGAACGAGGCATTAACAAAGAAGTCGAACGGACGAAAAGGTCGACGATGATCATAGAAATTTTGGCTCGGCATCATTTTATTTTGCACGGATTATTCAAATAAGAACATATCGAAATTAGAACGATATTAGATCGTTCGGAAAGTCATTTCGTTTTCCGAAGGGGAAATGAAAGCCAGTTTTTTACCGTTAACAACCTAATATATTTCATTCGTCGCGTCACTGTATAATGGACTTCCAAACAGTCGCACAATAATATTTATCTCGTATTTAACTTACTAATGCTACTAAAAAGGGAGACGATAAACCAACAACGATAATAGATTGTATCTGCAAATTCCTTTTATCTGAAACAAAATATCAGCATGTAAATGCATTTATCGGGGAGGATAAGGTTGACATAACATTAAACACGATGAATTCTATAGGATGAAATATATCCATGAAATCCTGTATAAGTAGTTTTTTTCCCGCAGTACGTAACACCCTGTATTTGTGAGAAAAATAGGGAGCCCCATGTGGTCCAGGTCCGTTCACTTTCTCCTCGAAGCAGAAACCTCGGACGTAAAAATATTATTCCATAAATTCGATATATCCTTTGGCTAAAGGGACACCCTCTCCTATTGACACGATCACTTGTGCACGCGACAGAAATTCAGCCAACCGAATGTTCTACTTCCCGTCGAATATACATTTCGTCCAGAAATATCATCCCTCCGGCGATTTTGTACTGGTCCCGTGTAAATATACGCTGTTAATCCGCAGTGGGCCGTTCGATCCCTTTGCTCGAAGGTTTATCGTGAACCCTAGCCCATTCAACGCAGGATTCGCGTTCGAGTGATTCAAATACGAAGATGCATTGATTCAAATGTTCTAGCTGTAGTGAAACGTATCCCTCTTGCACGATTAACCAATTTTCTATTTTCACGTACTGTAGAAATGTTTAATCGATTCTCGTGAGACATTAGCATGCATAAATGAAGCATAAGCTTCTTAATTTAATACGTCTATTTCTGAGAATGAAAGATGTCTTAACTGAAAGAAGCAGCATAGAAACAGCGTAGAACACAAAGTATCTCAGAGCATAGCTGATAATTACTATTAGCAGCACATGTCTCTGAAACGAGTGGTACAAACGGAGCTTATAAGGGATGCGAAAAAATTCGCGTGGCAGTCGACGTGTTAACAAAACCTCCCTTTGCCCGCGCGAATACACGAGCAGGGATTCTTTCGCGCCTCTCCTCACGTTCCCTTGGTATCCGGGCGTGGATAGAAAGCTAGAAAGAGAGCGGGGAAGAGTGAGAGAGAGAGAGAGAGAGGCAGAAGGAAGACAGAGGAGACAGGAGAAAACGCCCCTGTGAATCCGTGGTGCGCGCACCCCTTGCAGCGCCGGAGGGGGATGCTCGCGCGATATGTAGATAGCACGGCCGTCTACTATCGGGAATTGGGTCACGAGCCGTGGCAGCATGGTGGCGCGGGGTTCGGTTGGGGGTTGAAGAGGGTTGTCCGCGGAGAAAAATACCGTCGGGGGTACGAGAATGACGGAAGAGAGGGTGGGGGTGCCGCGGGGGTAGCGTACATCGATCGTGATTGTCCCACGAGCTCGACTTTTGCCAGGTCGCTCTCGGGGAGGGTGGTAAACAAGCGAAGAGACCGGGCTTTGTTAAAGAGAAGGACTTGTTTCCTCGCCCCTCTCCACCTGTTTCTCTCTCTCTCTCTCTCTCTCTCTCCCTTCTCACCCTTTACCTTTCCACCCTCCCGCCCCCTTTCTTTTATTATTTTCGCTTGTTTTGTTAGCTACTGTCGTCACCGTCGCGGTCTGCACCCCTGAAAGGATACGCGCGCTAATAGGGCTGGACGGTTTTCCACCCCGAGCCCGTGCTCGCCTCGCTCGTCGACCGACGCGCGTATTAATGGGGAGGAATAGTGTTTTGGATCATTATTTTTTCACTTTGCTCCGGCTCTCCGCTCCACAACGGTGACGACGCCTTTGTTTTTCTGCCGGCTGACGCGTGAACAGGTGCCCCGGCCTCTTTGTAGGTCAGTATTCGACTGCCGCTCCCACGCGCTCGCTGATGAAGCGGCAAGCTTCTCTGCATCCCTGATGAAAAGTATTTTGTCGGACAAATCGGCCGTCTGTGTTCAGAACTGCTCGTACACGTGATGTCATCAAATGGAATTCGGACTCTGTCAGTTTCCTTGCGAACACATCCGATTTCTTTCGATATAGGATAACGATTCGGGACGGCTTCTGACGTATTGCTGGGAGTTTTAGAGCCCGTCAGACACGGCGGATTTTTGTTTTCGATTGTTCGACCACGCTAATGTAAATAAGATCCACGTTATTATAAATTAATAGAGCACAGTTTCGTTTTTATCGCGCATCATATCCAGAGGAACATTCTCCGCTAAAAGGCTAACAAACAGAAGGAATCGTGTTACGTGATCTCGACCCAACGCGTTAAAAGGAACATAGTCTTTCCGACCGGAGCGTTTCTGGACGGGAACGGCGGCGGCGTGGGTCCCGAGGCGTTAAATTGTTCCGAACCATTGCGCTTTTTCAGCGGCCGTTTTATCACAATATTCGACCGGAAAGGAAGCGTAATCCGGCCCGGTTGCCAGTGTCGTCCGGGTACAATGGCGCCGGGACGTATAAACCGGACGCTCCTCCCGCGGCTTTCGAGAGGGAGAAAAGTTACGGAGATTAAGCTCTTGTTACGAGGGGGACGATTCTTTTTCATACGCGCGAATCTGCCGTGTTCCGCCGGCCGGAAAGAGTATCGTTTGTTTGCGAACGGTGCCGCGCCGCGCCGGCTCGCGAGGCTACGGGGGCGGATAAGCCGGAACGGTCTGCTGCGACGACTCCTCGCGATAAACCGGCACACGTTTATTCTAAGGGATGAGCACCGGTGTGATTTTCAATGGGGGCCGATACTTAGCCCCAATGAAAACTTTCATCCACTCCTTCGCCCCCTTCTCCTGTGTTTTCACGCGACGTATTAACGAACCATTTACTCTGACTCGTCCAATTGGTGCGTTTCTGTTCGAAGAACTTTCAGAACGATCACTCACGCTGGAAGTACGGGCCCGATAAAATGGCGGATGCAGATTCATTAATTTACGATTATACAGATTGTGGAGATTCATTCTACGGGATTTATTGAAAACATTTATTTCTGTGTACATATTGTATATTATTTCGTCTCTTAATAGATTGTTTATATTTAAAACATCATGACGATATTCTTAGATTTTTCTAACTTTTACTCTCTTATATTTCATCCAGACGACGTGTCTTCATAAATAAATCCTTTTCTTCAGTAATAATAATCATCGCAACAGATTTTTACGATAGCAAACGCGTTATGCGTTTCTGTATGATGCGTACATTTCGGACTGAGTACTGAGCGAACCTTGAACTCGAACAATAATTATTCCGTTCTGTAAACGATTAATTTTCTCATGTTGCAATTTGTACACTGATAAACACGCTTTTAACCCTCATTCGTCCCTCATTTCACGAATTGAATCTGTCCCTCGGTATCAAATTGACACAGTAACACAAAATAAAAAAAATTCGATGTTTCTTTAGTCAAATTAATGAGTTAATATTTACATCTTAGGTTTTTCGGTTGTGTTCCGCATTAAAAAAATAAAAGTCACATATAGGTTCGGGAACATTTACCGAAAAATAACAAAACAGTATAACTTCTTTTGGGGGAAAACTGAGTCAAATTAACACGAGGGACGGATGAGGGTTAAATAATAAGATTCCGTCAAACTTAAAGGCGTAATAAAAGATTACGAAGAAGAGTATCACACAATTCAGATATCGCAGCGGTAGCCACTCCAAGAACAAAAGGGAGCCTCTACGAAGGCTGAAAGAGCGATTTAATATTATAACGTTTGAAGGCAGAGTACGCTTCTTGGAAAAACAAATAATTTACTCGAATATCATCCCTTCTATCCGAAGGATTTAGAGTCTGGTCGTTTAGGGCGAACGGTAAAGAAAATTCAAAAAGTTTCGGCGCAGGTCTGTGTCAGCGAAGTTCTTATTTTTATTTCCGCTTTGTTCGAAGGTCCGCTCCCGTGGTATTCTCGGGATACGGTTACAGGGAGAAGCAGAATTCTTTTATCTGGCGATTTAATAATAGAAAACGTGGGCTGCGAGGACATCGGGGTCGAGAAAGAAAAGTCGAACCCGGACACCGGTGCCCCGTTCCGGCCGCTGCTTCAACCTTTTCAGGACATTAAATTCTACTTTACTTAACTTCCTCGCGGTTCACCGGCTCCCTTTAACATAACTAACTTCCGGCTGACTTTAAGCCACCGGCGGTTTCCGGTGCCAATTAACGATTTCCAGGTAATTAGCCGGCGAGATATTTCTCCTTCTTACGAATGCGCGCGCGCGCGCGCGCGGATCGTTTCGCTAAATTTAAGAGCGAAACTTCTGCCGGGAAAATTCTCGCCTCTTTACGGTTAAACCGACTCCTCTTTCATTGGTTACACGAATTCGAGATTCACTGGGATACGCGAGTAGCAATCATACTAATCAGATTTGATACTTTTGGATATTGTGTAGCTAAATTATCGTTTGCGATCAATTGTAAAAGATTACTTGCACAATCTCGGAAATGAGCAAAATAATGGAACGATGCGGGATCACTACTCCAGACCTTTTATCTTTCTTCAATTTATTTATTTGTACAAGTCCAATTCATGTATGCTTGCAAAGCCGAATCCTTCTGCATAGACCTAGTTATAAATACATTATGGGGAAATCAGTTCGCAGTTGTTACTACCATAATTACAGAGTGGATCTTAAAAATAGGATAACTTGAGCAATATTCTTATCAGTATCGAAACATTCGCTTAAATTGCTGAGGATAGCCAAGCGACGTCTACGAAAGGGGAAGATGGAGCAGTGCTAGCTCAGTCCTGTTTGGAAACATTCTGCGAAGATCCTACGGCAGGATCTCTCATCCAATTAACCGCATTAGCCGCGGGCCGTCGCGCGTCAACCGTACCGAAATTGTCTCCTCGGTTCTCCGATTTCCTGGCGAATTCCGGTCGACGCGACGTCGATCAGAATTCATGACGAATCCCCGCGAAACGGGAGGAACAAAGCTGGCAAAACGCGGGAGAAGGCAACGAGATGGAGCGGCAATAAAAGCGGAATCGTTCCGGCTCTCTCGTCCACGCTCGCACGAATCGATAACTGTTTCCTGTTCGATCGTGATTCACGTGGCCGCGCTTCTTCCCCTTGTTCGTCCCTCTCTCTCTCTCCCTCTCTCTCTTTCTCTCTCTCTCTTTCTAGCTATAGCTTTTTTCTCGCTCCCGCTGTCCCCGTTCGTACGCATGATAATCGAGGTCATGGGGGTGGGAGCGCGAAGCGGGCGGGGGTGGAAAAGGCCGGGGATCGTTCGAAGGGATGCCCGGGCGAAATTTCCAGGATGTCGGCCGGTTAAAATGCAAATCTGCGACCCAGCTAAAATAATTCAGTTTTCTGTTTCGACGATATTGAAACTTGTTTTGGTGGGGCGGGCGATGGCGGGCGAGCGTAAGCCCGCTCACGCTGCTCCCAGGATTCGCCGGTCGCCCGCGAATAATTGATTCCGCGCTGTTAGAATGTCATAACTTTGACGAATGGTTTGTCACCGGAGTGACGGCGCTCGATAGAGCTTGATGGAGCGCCGCGGGAAGATTGTTGCCAAGTTACACGGTATTTCAAGCGGACTGGACGCCATGCCGGCCTCCAACAAATCTGCTGGCTTGCTTAAGGTTCGCCGATTCGCGCGAAACCGGATCACAATGTATTTGTCATATTTTACGAATGAATACAATATTACTTTGTTACTTAAGAAATTTGTCATTCCATATTCGAACCGTAATGCAACGTTAAACGTGGCCGAATTTTCAAGCACGAATATATAAACAACCCCTCAACGAAGAGTGATGGAAATTTCATCGAGCCGAATGGAACTGCGACAAGAGCATTCAACATAGACGAGCAGAGTTTGGTCAGAAACGAAAGATGAAGTCCGTCGAACACAGCGTCGATCGGGAACGCATAAAATGGTCGTGTAAGGGTGGTACATAGTCGTCCGAGGACTTGGTAACTCGTTAAAATCGGTGGCAAAGCGTTTATTCTACGTCCGATGACCGGTTCCGCATAATTCCGAATGAGTTTTATCGATTCCGACATGGGGCGTGTGGACCGGGCCGAAGCCCAGGGGTGGGTCAGTTCAGATGGCTGCATCGTCGAATACGCCCAATACGATTGCTCTCGAATGCGCGGCAGTCGCCATGACGGGAACGAGTTTCGAAACTCGACGGTCGGAGACCGCTTATCGGGAGCCGTAAAGGAGTCCCGGCGAATCCTAACAGCAGCGTACAAGAACAACGAGCTAGGAAATCGAGCCGCGATGAGAGTCCCTGTGCCGGAAGCGAGCGGCTCCCACCGAGCTAGAAAGGAGCTTATATCTTCCTGCAGGGATCATGCGCCAGGATGCCGGTGTATGTAAACGCCTGGTACAACCCCGCGGACTGTGCACACCAATTTCCCATACCTGCGATCCTGGCTTGCCTTTCGACCTGGTTTATGGAACCACCGTTCGTTTAGGCGAGAATCGTTCCGGGGAAAAATGGTCGATCACTGTTCGTATCGATTCAGACCTGACAGAACCCTCGCTGATGAAAGTATTGAAAAATACTAAGAATATTCAGGATAAATCGTTTCTAGAAAGAAAATACTGCGGAAGGAAAAAACTACACTCTGGCATTTTGTTATTTAAATAGCCAAGTTATATCTGGAATTGAAACGATTTCATCTGCTAATCGTTACGGGAAAGAGCAAACGAGGAAAATTGATGTTCAGAATATTTCAGATTTTCCTGCTGCTGCAATCTTTCCACGAAGCGAAATAAATTGTACAAGGAAAAGGGGTGTTGGGAAACACGTAGAAAGTCAAGAAAAGATGGCGTCGTGGAGTGGGAGTTGATAGAGGAAAATGTATGAAATAGCATCTGAGCGGAGGCGCGCTGTATAAAGAAATTCAATTTGGATAGTATATGGGACACGTTGCGGGCCAGACCGAGCAGAAAATTACAGATTCGGCAGTTTTCGAATAATGGTGCTTCTTTGTTGCTCACACGTGAATGAAACCGGCCGCGATCGAAAGTTTCTTTCGGCGCGGAACGGGACGGATCAGCGGGAAATAGAAAAATAGGTCGACACGATCTTACGAAAGCGAGCCGTGTCTATTATAGCTGAGGAAGCTTTTTGCGAAGTCGCATCGAGAGCGTCTTTTTTCATAGCGATTCGCAGAGCAGGCGTAAGTAATTGCGTTAGGAGACGTCCGGCGCACGGAATCCGTGTCACGGCGTTCCCGAATATCGATTAAGTGCACCGCGCCGCGCCGCCGGCAGGAAATTTCGGGGTGAGAATTAACTTGCTCCCGACAAGACCGACGATTTATGCGCCGTGTACATCACGGATGGGAATTAAATACACGGTCCCGTGATAAGGAGTTTATTCGCCGCTGGGATTAATATCCGACGAATGTCGGAGCAAGCTGCACCTCGAATCGCTCGTTTCTGCTGCGGATCGATCCGCCGCGAGAAAATATTTCAGCCGGATGATTTAAATTCGAAGGCGAAATTCGAAACCGTGATGAAACCGACTCACCTTTGGATTCTCCCGCAAATTGGTCTTCACGGTTGTGTTCGAATCTTAGCGCGCAGTCGAATTCAAATCGAATAGCTGAAATTCACAATTCAAATGTGAAGCTGAAATTCAAATTCGATTTTAAATTTAAATTCAAACTCCAACGCAAGCTCAAATTCAAATTTGCGATACAGGATGGTCCACCTAAACGGAGCCACCTAAATATGTATCTCCTTTATTATTGACGACACAACAAATGTTTTTATTTTGTTTTCTTATAAATGTATAATTTGTTCCTTGTATATTCTAGTTAACATTAATCCTCATCCGTCCCTCGTGTCAATTCTAGTTTCCCCGAAATAAGTTATACTGTTCTGATATTTGTAGGTAAAGTCGAAAACTTACGATATCTCTGAAAAATTGATAGTCAAAAGATTTCGAATGAGCGTGTTCTTTATTCTTGTTTGGAGAATTCGGAAAAATCCACCGCGTACGCCAAGAAGAAAATAAACCACCGATACGAACTAGTAGTGGCGATAAAAACGATGTAGCAATAAAGAACTACAAATGTAGCATGATAAAAAAAGGAATGTAAATTCTGGTTCGATCAGGGAGGGGGGGGGGCAGTCAGCTGGAAACACATGTGAACACAGAAAGGTTTCCATGAAATGTCTTCGGTCACGAGCGAATCTGGTCGATGCAGGAAACGCGAACGCAAAAATACAGCCGGTTAAATCATTCCTCGGTTCCCCGGCGCGCGACAGCTTGGCAAATCGCAGGCGGCTGCTGTTTAGCATACGATTAACAGAGTACATTATGAATTTTCACGCGTGTTAGCCGCCGCGCCGTTTCAACTACTCTTATTACCGCACGCGAGATTCGCCGGCGAGCCTTAAAACGGAGGCCGGCACGCACGCATCCACCTCACCCGCCGTATAATCGTATGCATATTAGCCGAGCGTGTTTCAATTAAACTGCACATTCCATCGGTAACGCTCTCCCTCCTCTCTCTCTCTCTCTCTCTCTCTCTCTTTGTTTCTCCCTCTCTTCCTCGCTCGGCTTGTCCGTGAACAAGCGGCACGATGTCACGCGAGTGTCGTACGCACCTGCGACTACGCGCGCTCTACTGGAACGGTGTACACGATGTACCGCAAGCCGTCTAACAATAAGACGTTCCGCTTCGCTTAATCTGCGACACGTCGACACGTTTTCTCGAAAAGTTGGCCAAACTCGGATTTTTGTAGGACAGTGCAATTCTTTCATCTTTTACCGTTAGCGTCGAACGTAGAATGTACCGATGAAACAATATTAATTCAACGAGCGAACCATTTTGTTTTGGATTATTTCTAGAACGAAACGTTCAGCAGCATATTCGTAACATTTCTCTGATTAAAATGATACCAAACACGACAGGATTCGGATCGTATTTACCCGTTTAATTCATGATATTGTGGAACCTCTGTTATCCAAACCTTGTTCCCTTGGATTGAATAGCTGCCTAGCTGGAATGATAAATTAAATCGATATTCTAGTTGACGTTAAAATGTATTCAGAGATATTAATAACATGATCTTCAAGCGAATGATCATTACAATCTGTCAATGAACGTTTTAGATAATGCAAGGAAAAAAATCTATATATTTACAAGAAAAAAGATATCGACCACCTTGAGAACTCCGGAAAAAAAGACGTTGAGAAGAATTAACATATACGAAGCATTCACCTTGCGATGTTATCTACACTGCATGAGGGAAATTTGTCATGTTATCAAAAATAAAGGAGATATTTAGGTGGCTACATTTAGGTAGCCCACCCTGTACATGTTACGTGTTTGATTTGTACATTTTTAATCTCGTATCGATCATCGAAGTTTCGTAACAATTTCTGGTTTAACCAGCGATCCAACACTTCAAAAACGAATGTTCCAAAGAGACTCATGAGACCACAAGGTCGCCCGAAACAGTCTCCCAAAAAATGTGTAATGACGAGGAAGAGGAAAGTTTATCGACCTTCTCCCTTATCCGAACGATCTAAAGCCCGAGAGAAAGTCGTCGAACCGGTGCGTGCGTCACACCGAAACCGGGCTTTCGTCATTTCAGCTCTCGTATCTCGCGAGATAAATCTCGATCGCCCACTATCGATTCTCCCGGAAACCACGTGACGCGTCCTCGAACACTATTCACCCTTCGAGTATCGAGAACACAAGCGAGTATCTGTGGAGAGGCGCGGAAGAACGACAAGTGGCCGTGTTCTAGATTCGTTCAGTGAACCCCAATTAAAGCCACGCTTAATTATAGAATTACGGACGCGGCCGATGAATGCTCGGTGTCAATACGCGGAAGCCAACGGATCAGGCTGAATCTGTTGCTAGCGGCAAGAGTTACCTTGAGCAGAGAAAGGCGTCCGAGCGCGACAATATCGAAACCTTGACCCAAGCACTTCGAATCCCTGACAACTCGTTCGACATCGGCTTAATGGCTATATCGAGTCGATGTTGATGGGCACGATAGACCCTCCGAGGAAAACAACACGTGCTGCAAGCCATTTTTCCACTGCAATAGAAAATTCGAATTCCTCTGCACACCCACAACAAATCAACCATTCGGTTACAATTCGGATGATTTCAATCCCTTTGTAACTGTGTACGCTTTATGAAATTCATGAAAGCATCGAGCAAGATAAATTGAAAATAATTGTTAGCAGGTTGGAAAATGCTGACCTCTGTGTCTGTAACTAACTAAAATCACACGATCACGAATTTATATCATGATCGCGAATATGAATAGCCTCGTTCGAAGAGATTATCTCTCTATCCAATAATGTGAAATAATTCTCTACCCTCATATATTGCAGCAATTATAAAACTTTGTAATAGATTATGAATCTTGTACTTTATATTTCTTAATCTCTTACATTACGGTTATTGTCAACAAAATGGTAATCAAAGAATACAAGCTTCCGGCTTATTTGTATTGTACGTTTCGATTAGATGTAGAAAAGTTCGTTGCATTGCCAACAGAATGTACAAAGTTAAACTTGTATGCTTTCCCGCTAATTAATGTGATTTTCAAAACACTAGGTAAAATCAATAAAGTACTAGCAATGAACGTCAGTGAATTTAAAATGAATATTTGAAGAGAGAAGCTTAGATTATGGTTTTATACTTTATTGTACAGCATCCTATACATCCTCCTGAGAAAACCAATCATTTGGAGAGGATGTGATTGCGAACGGCATTATCCCCTGTTTACTGACACGAAGTGTGTTTCACAGTGTGAAAGGTCGCCGGACGCATTGGTTGGGAGTGTATGCGAATGAATTCGCCGGAATACGTACCGTTTTCCGTCAATTGGTCGCAGCTTGTTCGACAATAACGCCGCAAATGTCAAAGTTCGGCCGCTGCAACGGTTGATCAATATTGCTACCGGGCAGAAAGGGAGAGATGGAGAGATGCGATCTCTACCCTCGGCGACGGCCACGAATGATCGTTTGACCTTCGACGAGAATCTTCCAGGTTTTCTCGGTCACGGAATGATTTCTCGCCACGCCCAGGCAGCATGCGTGGGCTGATCAAAGAGCTCCGTGAAAGGGTAAAGGGTGGCCTGCAGAATGGAATTCCAGCGAGCAACCGACCCACGGCAGGAAATCAATTACGGTCCTTTAAATCCCCGTGCTTCCTATCGATCCCAGCCCGCTTGGAAATATATAGCGCTTGGGATTTGCTTACGAGCATCTTAATGCACCGGGTGGATTCGAAACGCCCGATGCTGCGTCGTCTACCATCGTTCTCGAGAGACGCTCGACCCGGGAAAAGATTCAATCTTAAATGAGTTTCAGCATCGTTCATTTCGGAACAACCTATCTCCGCGCCGTGTTACATCGAAACCATATTTTCGTTATATCGTGTTTCAAGAGGGTTAGCTGAAGGTCGAACTAATATTTCAGGAAGCTAATTAGCCTACATTCAGAATCGCACAGAAAACGGCGAATCTCACAAATGGATACCCACACTTGAAAATCTCTGCCACCAGTCAAGGTCTCCAAGAGTGTCCCGGCCAAAACACCGCAGAACTTGACATTGGAAGCTGGTGATGTCGTAATTTCCCTGTCTGAGCAAGCGAGCTCTCTCGGTCGAGTAAACTGTCGTCTTGAAAGGTGCTTTGACAGGTGTGGAAGGTATCACAGGCGATTTTATCTCGGTTGTTCCAGGCTCTCGGTAGAGAGCAGGTCGGGGGTAGGTATGATCGTGGTGGTCCGTGGAGAGGGTCAACGTATTCCATCCCTTGGTGTTGGCGTCACGTTCAAAGAAAGCCGCGCTACTCACTCGCAAGCTACCTAGCTAGCAAGCAAGCAAGCAAGCAAGCGAGGGAACGGAACGGCCCCGATCTTGGCTGACAAGCAAGGACGAGGTCGCGAGCGCGGCCTAATCGCGCCGCGTGCTCTCGTAGCCGGCTCGTAGCTCTCGGCTCGGGACAGGGGTTGTGGCGTGCAGCTGCAGAGTGCAGGCGCACCCCCGGGCCGCTTGTTACGTGCACTCTCTCTCTCTCTCTCTCTCTTTCTCTCTCTCTCTTTCTCGTCGTGGATGCGGGATGCGCGAGGAGGAAGAAGCGTCGTGCAGCGAGCAAGAACGAGAAGCGTGGCGGTCGCGGTAAGAAAGAGAAGAAACTGGGAGAAAGAGAGAGAGCGGAAGAGGTGGGAAAGAGTGGGTGGTTACCGGTACCGGGTCGCGAAACGGCCCGTAGAGAGGGTCGGGAGGGTAGCGAGGATTCGCTTCCGTGTCCCAGTAGCACTAATGACCACCATCCTCCCCTCTTCACGTTCATCGTTCCCCACCACCTCACCCTTGCACTCTCCCCACTACGGCGCTCAAGCCCACCACACGACTCCGATTCTCCCTCCATTCCCTTCCGTGCCGCGCATTGTACATCCTGGATGACTCGGGTTACGTCACAGAGCCTAGAGCGTGCAACCCACCCCTCGCCTCGCACACCCTCTAGCTCTCTGTTATCACTAACTCTTCCCCTCGCGGGATTCTCACGTTGCCTCTCCTCTTCTTCTCCTTCTCTCTCTCTCTCTCTCTCTCTCTCTCTCTCTCTCACTCTCTCTCTCTCTCTCTCTCTCTTTCTCGTTCGCTCGATTTTCCTCCCTCTCCGGATCCGCGCGCGTACCCGCCGACTTCGTTTCCTCCGACCAACCCCTCCATGCCCGAGACCGTTCAGAATCCAGCAGCGGTGTATACACACGTTACGAGCCGTTCTATATATCTTTCCACTATACCGGCCAGCACTCGGTTAGACCGAGGGGAACCCGGCAGTCTCCGCTGGCACACCGAGCTGCGTGTTACCGTTCCTCGTTTGCTATCACGTTCTCTCGCCGTAATCAGCGTCGACGCGCGTCCGATCCGACAGACCGAGGCCGCGGCGGTACGTCGTCGCCGCCACCCACGCGCTCACGAGTCACACACTACCTCAAGCGACGATAGCGCCCATCAACCCGTGCATGCTCACTCTCGACACACAGTCACAGTCACATGTATATACATACATACATACACTGACACAGACAGAGGACACTGTCAACCGCACACGTGCGCACACACACATACACATACATTCATCGTACATAGACATCGTGCGTGCAAGAGGAAACGGAACGCATCCGCGCGACCGTCGTTGAAGCCATCGCTTCAGCCGCCGTTTTCTCCGGAAACCAAGGATAAAGGAAGCGGCCCGCGGGTGTCCGCGAGCAGTGGCTAGCTGATCGAGGCCGGCACGCGTAATCCCCGTTTCCCTCCGGCCGCAGCTGCCAAGAACACGTGCGTACAAGGTGTGTATACGCGCGCGTGTGCGCGAGGTCCACCCGCGTGTACGGTTCTGTTCTCTGTTTCTGTGCTGGCGATTCCAGCACCTCACCGGCCAGGGTAGAGAGATACAGGTAGGCTTTAAACAGCCGCGCGAGTGTGTTGAACCGAGCGTCCGCGACCTCGCGCTGTATACACCTATGATAATGTTGCTTCGGCATTCGGGAACGGGTGTACCGCTTTAACACTTTCGCTGCTACTGACGCGCGCGGGACTACGGGAATTCTGTGCAGTGCATCTACTACTCTACCTGGTGTTGTTGGCCCTTGAGGGTCGATTGCCGAAGAGTGATGAGGGAGCTTCAGTAGCTGCGAAAGCGTTAACACTGCACACTCGCTACCCGGTGCTACCTTCAGTGGATGATTGCACCTTTGGAGAACGCGCGCGGGTCTGATTGATCCGCCGATCTAGTGAGTAGCTGCAGTGATGAACGACCGACGTTCGAAGGGGATTGTTGCACGAGAGCCTAATCACGGCTCTACAGCCATGGGCTCATAGAGGATCTTCCGTACGGTGCTCGTTGCCCTGCAAGGTGGTTGGTATTTTCCAGTGGCTGGTTCCCCTGTTCTATGCATTCCGTCGGGGTCATCGAATGCCTCGCGATTTTTTCAGGCCTCTTTCTTGCCCCCGTCTTCTTTGTTATATAGTTGTTTGGTAGACCGTGCGGATCACACTTTCTCCTCTGTTGCTCTATCCTCGCCGCGTATACGGACGCCCGAACAGGTGCTCCTTTCGAGGGGGAGAGCTAATCAGAACACTTGTCGGATAGAGGCGGGTGCACCGTTGACAAACACACCGCGATACCTGAAATACTTTCGATAACGGTCGGCTGGTATGTGATAACGGCCGGGATGAAGTCCGGGGGAGTAGATAACAGCGCCCACCTGAGCGTCGGATCAATGTGGTCATGTGGAACGCGATACCCGAGGACCGAGTGTTCTTTTACCGTGTACGGTGCAGTATCCAATTGCGATCGACGGGAAGTCAAATTGGTCGATTCTGTTCCATTAGCTTCTTTTTTTGTGGGTTTCGCAAAAATTTCACAGCCGTACCTCTGCTCCCAATCGGCTACCATTTTTCTAACTGGGTTCCAAGGTAATTCAAAACAGGGAAGAAAATGGTACTCGATATGGCATCAAATAGTTCACTTACCGTTTCAATACGAAATGATCCACATTTACCAACATTCGAGGATTTTATGCTCCCAATCGTCAGGCAACTAACTAACGTTCCAGTTAATTTATTTATGTAGAATTCACGGAAATGTTCCAATTGTACCTCTGCACACAATTCGGTAAAATGTCTGTAACTTCAAAACATGATATTGTAATTCAAAATGGGGAAGAAATTAACAATATTGTCTCTGTCTGTCATCAAACGATTTCAATGTTGACTTGATGCATAGCTGCCAACGCTCGAAGATCCTATGCTCCGAACCATTAGATAAATAAACTGCATTCTCAATAGTTTATTTATATAGATTCCACAGAAATGCAATGCAATTGTACCTCTGGTCACAATTCAGTAAAATGTCTGTAACTTCAAAATAATTCAACATTAGGAAGCAATTCACAATATTGTCTCTGTCTGTCATCAAACGATTTCGATGTTGACTTGATGCACAGTTGCCAACGCTCGAGAATCCTATGCTCCGAATCATTAGATAAATGACCAATGTTTCCACAAAAATTACACAACTGCACTTCTAAACAGAATTTCAAACAGCATCCGTAAATCGGTCTGAAAATGATTGCAAGTTAAGAAAAATAACAATGTTAATATGATACCAAACGATTGACCCAGTGTTCCATTACGAAATGATCGTCGGTTGCCAACATTCGAGGACTTTATGCTCCGAATCATTCGATATCGGTCCTGAATTCGTTTCTCTCTCGTCTTCGTTAACGAAGGTTCGATAAGGGACATTTATAGTCACTTCAGTCTTTTACGATCTCAAGCAAACAGTTTATTTCTCGGTTTGAAGGAACACGTCGTATCGGAGAATTTATGAAGTCGGAAGATTGATGAGTTTACGTTAACTAGGAGGCTGAATTTTCCAGCTCGGGGCTGTCGAACAAAAATTCTCTGTCTGCCTGGCGCAGCGGTACGCATTTCAACCCTCTCGCATTAACCGCATCGTAAATATTGACTTACGGCCGAGTAGGCGTGAAGATCGGATCGTCATCGGTGCTTTACGAGTGTCTCCGTTGACAGTTGTAATTTGTATCGCTGTGCACATTGTTCGCGAGCGTATCGTTCTTCGCCAGGCAACGTCACCGTTGTGCCATTAAATCAGTGCGCGTCCCACAACGTTATCGAGCAAGGGGTACGTACAATGTGCATCGAGTCGCGTGATATTTTTAATACTCGTCGCGTGTAAATATCCTGCTGGCACTCGACAGAAAGTTGGGGAAAACTTGGAGACGTTTTTCTGCAAAGTTGACCATGTTTAAATATATACTATACATGGTTGTTTAAGTCGATCTCTTTTATCATGGTCACGAACATTCTTGGGATTACCTTGCTCAAAGTGATTAACATTTTATACAAAATAGAAAGGCCAAGATAATTCTGCTTGATCACAAGAAATTCTCTTTTAAACAATGCTGTTGTGTTACGTTAGAACACTCTGCTATATTTACATTTCATTACTACTATTTTTTTGTGAATATGTTTGATAAGATCTCGAAGATGTGTATTTATCTAATCACAATATTCATCCGTATTTCCAATTTGTAAATATATTTACTATAATTTAGATGGACATTACAACAACTATTGATGTTTGTCCTGGTCATGCATAACGAATGTTGCAAGGACAACAATGACTCTCTGAATATTTAGAGGAGAATTAAATATTGTTCAAGAATAAACCGACCGTTACTTTGAAAGATGAGCAAGATAATTCGATGACGCGTCGTTCCTATAAAATGTAACGAATAGTTGATTCGTTAGCTAGTTGCCTGTGCGTAGCTTTGTTAATTGCAGCGAACTCGCTGATATTTACGTAATCCGGATGTAATCAACGATTCTAGACATCCGAGCGATCCGTACTCGAATTGCAGTTACATTTCAATGGTCGTGTAATCAGATTACACCCGACCCGGTTATTTTGCACGGTGGCGAACGGTGGCGGGCCGATCTAAAATCGCGAATCCCGTGCCAAATATCAGCGTCGAGGTGCGCCGCGCCGCACCGCGCGTCGCCAGCGCTGGAATCGCGGTTTTGGCGACGGGAATTTTGGCACTCGGCTTAGCAAAAGGTTTCGACCGGGTCGTGTTCGACGACAGGTGTTGTAACTGGCCCAGATTCCGGTCCGTTTACCAATAGACCCGTCTCTCTGCCGCTTAAATATATCGCGCGCGCGGGAGCTGCGCCGATTTCGCAAACGTGCGAACCGCGGAATCCCCAGGCGCGCGGATCGATATCGCGAGCACCGATCGCCTCTGTCGATAGCCGAAACCAAAGGCCCCCGTTGCGAAACGGCGCCGAGAGGAAAGCTGATCTTTGTTTACGCGCCCGTTCGACCCACAATGCAATCTCTCAGCCCGATCCGACCCGCCAATTACGCTTGCAAAACGCTCGGTCTCGCGAGACCGTTTGCACGCTTCCGAAGACGATTCCATCGCGGGACCGTATGCTCAGAACCTCGCCACGTCCAACGATCAATTTCTCCACCGGCAATCTGTTACTCTCATTCTTAGAACTGCATCGTCTACGTGCTCGCAAACCGTACGCGAAATCTCCGGTCGTCTTCGAAATTAACAGGGTACTTTCTCATTTTCAAACAATCGGTTTTTCTTGAACTTTTCGTCGGGTTCTAGACATGTACATACGTTTACATATTACATGAATATGATTTACTTAGACTTTTAATGGAAACACGAGACTACCTCCTTAAATGTTTAGTAATTAACTGGGGATATTTATGCATTCACAGTAAAATTGAGTAGATGAAATTAAAAATTGTTGAAAAATTTTTGAAATTTAAGATGTCGATATATGATTTCTCCTCTATTAAAATCGTTAAGAGAAAAAATAACGTTCAATTTGGTTTCAAGTTTTAGTCTATTGCTTAGATACCAACATATTCAATAATCTAAACAATATTTCAAATAATGGTACAGCAATTTTCTGTGGTGACTCTAAGTCGCCATTCGAGTATTAGGGGTTAAATTATATTACTTCTTGTGAGGTGCACAGTCTGCTCTCGCCGAAGAAAAAGTGGAGCGCTGGAAGCGGCAGAGGATATCTCGCGAACGGAGTCGCGGATGATGCTCGCGGGCGTGTCTGTGTTTCACGACAGTAATAAACACCTTGAAACGGCGTGTTACCATTGCAGCGGGACGGTGTTATGCAATATTAGCTAGACACCGATGCATTATCACGATTATTGCGTTGTTGGTAATTCTGTTAGGCAGTAGAAGCGATCATCGCGTCCCACGTCATTTAATTACGAGACAATCAACTAGAAAGTTGTTATTTACAGAGCCCTTCTGGGTCGGCAATTCGTCTGGCATATCGTGCCCATTTACGTTGTTTATTTTTTACGTCGTGACACCGCGTCGTTAATTGCCGTCGCAATTATCGTCCTCGTCACGCCATTACCGTCTCTGGTACTCGCGGTATCGTCCAATTTGGATTTCCCTTTAAGGTTCGAGCGTTATTTGGGTCATTGGGTTATCTCTCGTTGGAAACAATGGGACACGGAACGCGTCATCTTGCAAAAAAATAGAAAACATTATTTACTAGACAATTAGGTAAACTTGTTAAGAGGCTACTGGCTGCGCTCTGAATCGTCCTTGAGTGTAGCAATTAACACATTGACAGCCAAGTTTCTCTACCGAACTTGGATATTAATTTTTACTACAACGCACGAAGTGAACGAAATTTTATTATAATCTATCATAAATATGCCGTGAACGAAAGAAACAATTGTGTGCTGCGAATTTCATTTCGAATAAAGTCGTAAAAAGTCATGTAACTCAATATCTTGCTAATAGAAAACAGAAATCCTACGAGCAAAGGATCTTCAAGTTGTCTGAAACATCGTAAATGATCATAGAACAAAATCTCATAAAACTTAATCTAAATGGTAAAAAATTGACTTTCATTTTCCCTTGAGAAAACAAAATGACTTTCCTAACTACATAGTAAGTTTCTACAATTTCATAAAATACCAGCGAACATAATCCTTTGCACTCGGAGCTACTTTAACTCGAAAATTAAACATTTTATCCGGCCCAGAATTATATCCATTCTATATTCATTTTCTCTTTAGATGAATACAAAATTGATATAATACCTCGTACAATACTTAAATGTTTAGCAATTGGTTAGACACCAACATATTTAATGTACAGCAATTTTTAGTGGCGACTCTGAGCCAGAACTCGAGTGCTGAGGGTTAAAGTTCGAGTTTGGTCCAGTTAGGAACACAATGCGTCGGTGGAAGATTTATCGGGCGAATCGAGTTCTTTCCACGTGGAAGGAGTCGTGTGGAACAACGTTGGGGGAACGCAGCGTGTCGGCCGTTTCCTCAATTACGTGACTGTTCTTTTCGCGATCGCGGGAGGATCGAATTACGCAACCGCGAGTATGATTCCATCGTCATCGTCATCGCAGACGAACGGCAAAAGTTGTAGCGAGCACGCGGCCGCGATTAACACATTCGCCGGCGTACAAAATTTGCATGCGTTTCTGGAACGTTTTTCCCTTATACCTGGGATAATAACGGCCATTACCAGCGTTAATTATCGGCGTTATCGCGAAATTTATCTCTTCAAGGTTGCCCGCGCTGGTGTCCATTACCGGGATATTACCGCAGCCAGCGTGCACGACGCGTTACCATACCGATTTTCCTCGTTACGTGCATCCCGGCTGCAGTTGTCGTTCCGAGTAGCTGCAGTTTCGTCTAGCATCTCTTTTCGATCCTCTTCAGAACGTTAATTTGGAGAAAAATTGATTGGAATACACGGGTTACACCGATTTTGCGCCTTGTATTTCACGATTACTTAAACCGTGAAGATTTTCTGGGAAATTGTTGTATCATTTTATTTGTTTGTGCGCGTATCAGGTACTATAATATATGTCCTTGTCAGGAACGATTTTTTTCGAAATTAATATACATGGCCTTAGTTTCTGCTTAAACTTATTTTTTACGCAGAAATTAAATAGATACGGATAGAAATAATTTGCATCTTGACCAGGTAAATTGTTCTCCTGCGATATCAGTAAGGTTCTTTATCGCAGAAATATTTGTTGTTTCAGTATACTTATCGGCGTCCTTGAAAATGAAAGTGCAGCATTAACATTTATTTTTCTAATTGGCTAATGTAACGTTTGATATACCAATGGCACTAAAACTAGCTGTTTGTTTGAATCGTTCTTGCATTATTGAAAGAATAACGGATGAATTCTTTCAGAATTGGCTTTCTTTTAGAATTTACAGAATTAAGTAGCAATTAAAAAGCTTGCTATTTTTCATCTTGTAATTAGATTTCGCATACATGAAACGTTAAATACTTTAAAATAAGACATTACTATGTTTTACATTGTGTGGTATAAATTAAATTTAGTAAATTCACGGTGCGATAGTGATCCTCGTCGCAAGTTGAGAGTGTAATACAAATGTCAATTAGATGCCCTGGTTAATCTCTTAATGAAACGATTCAAACGATCTTGAGAAACGTTCCCTCCGTTATAGATAGCGATCTGGATATTCAGATTCGTTTGGAATCGTCCAAATGATCGCAATTCTCCATTGAAAATCATACAATGCGATGAAAGTGTTAATTAGATGTCTGTATCGCTTCCTGATGCAGTCGGATGCCTCCAGTAATTTATAAGAACATTTTACGCACTTCTTAATTGGATGGTCATGCTAATCCATTACTCAGAGGTTCAGACAATCCTTCCTGTTAATTGAAACCTAGAAAAATGATATTATGACGTAATTTATTACTCGAACATCCCATTGAATTTTCAGACAACGAATTTGATCAGCTATACTGTACGAACGTTTCTCATTTGTCCCGAAAGTCTCCAATTCTCGATGAAGCTGATCATTTCAATTCTCCAAAGTATGCTGAATATTAGATTTTGATTGGATGTTACTCTCCGACCATTCCTCACTTTTTCCACGCGTCTCCAATCCTCAACAAAGCTAGTACATAGTTCTGACTCAACACCTAACACAAGACGTATCATTACACAGCGGATTTTAAGCAGTTATGACAAACATGAGTAGGTGTAATTTGGAACATTGGAAATATTAGACGAATTCCAGAATACTTTTATATTATTTTCAACCCATTGTACGTATTACGAGAGAAAATTTTCATCTCACTCCGGTTTGTTCCAATTCAGGTGGAAAATTTTTATTTTCCATAAAGATCCACTGTCTGCATATCAGCCGCGATTAAAGCAACTACGAATGAATTTAAAATTAAAAATTCTCCTTTGGTAAGTCTCAGTTTCCAACACCGCGAATCTCGAAAATGGCGAGCACTCAATTTCCCAAAACTCTCTGCCGGAGGAACGTTCCGTTGTTCCTACCATACATCCGTCCATTAATTTCTTAATGAGCTTCGAACAAAACGTAATAACCTTGGATTAGCATATGTAACGAGAAGAATATATTCATCCATTCCCGGTTAAATACGCGGCGCGCGTATTTGTCGAGAGTGAGGCGAGCGAACGCGTTACCCCGTTGATCCTCGTAAATTGGTTTCTTTGGCTGGCCGGTCTATTGATGTTTCCGCGGCGTTTCTTGTTTCGCTGAAAACCCTGGGAATCACTTTTCACGCTCGAACGAGCATCGGCACAGAAATCGCGCGAGCGCGTGCGCGTGCAAGCCGGAACGTTTGCATTATGTAAACGCGTTTTAAATGCCGTTCGAGGAGGTAATTAAGCGACGTTTGCCCAGGCAATTATAGGGAACGAGCTGTTTTCGATGCATCGCGTCGGGAGAGCCGTGCGGACGCATTAAGAATTCACGGTGAAAAACACGGGACCGGCCGTAATCGCGTCAAGTGGAAATCGAGCACCAATACGAACGTTACTTTTCGAGTAAACCGGCCGCGTGGCTGTTAAACAGGTTCGCCAACGTTGAATACCCGGTTCCTGCCCGGCCGGACGTAATTACTAAATAAAATCTACAAATTTGTTACGCTTTTCATCGCGCCCCCGTGTATTAATTAAACCGGCTCGATCGCATGCTCGTCGACAACGTCACTTCACGGCGTGAAGCGCTTTCAAGATACGATCAATTCCCGTATTGTAATTCGAGCTTCGACCAGCGAGGCGATTTACTATTAGGAGCACGACGAGGAGTGCGTAATGGTCACCTCACTCGCAACTCACCAATTAATTCGTTATCGTTAGACCGTGAGTGTTGCGTATTTGTGGGAAATGGAACAGTGAAATGGCAAGTGACAGCAGAAGAATTTAAAGGGAAAGTTAAAAGAAATAGTACAGCTACACGATCTAAGGACAAGCACGGACCCTAGGTTCTTTCTTAGATCAAGACTTTAAAAGTCTTAAAAGGTTACGTTTCTGTATTTTATCTTCCACAAACATGAAGAAGGTCGCGTTACAACAATTTTTTAATAGAGCTTCGAATAATGAATACACCCTATACGAACATCCTGTTACTATTTCTGCCTATTTTTATCAGCATCCGAAATAAACTTGCCAACTTATAACCGTGCATCGACTTCTCCGCTTTCCTCGCGATCCATTATTCCGAGGATTAATTAAAGGTTGGGAGGAACGGAATTAGAGAGACGCAACGAGCAATCTCTTAGAAGAATGGAATATCATCGATACGTGGGGATGCAGAAAATAGTGGATGGAAGGTATGCGGGGGTGGAGAAGATGCAGAAGGGTGTTCGGGGGGTGCCGAAGGAATCACGGGCTCCGCTCGAAAGTGGAGCAATAGTCGAGAGTTTCCGGGACGAGACGAGAGCGCCCTGTGCGACAATCGATCGGCGGTCTAATCGATTCGATACTCCCACGCCCGTTCCAATCAGTGGCCGCACGAGTTATACAAGAAGCCTCGGATTGGTCGACGCTCGGCCGTGCGCTTCGTTTTCGTTTCGGCATCATCTATCGCATTTTCCGGCAAGCCATAATTTTCGAGCAGGTTCCGACACCGTTCGCCGATATCCGAGCGAATTTATGGTCCCACACTCGTACTCTCTCTCTCTCTCTCTCACTCTCCTTCTCTGTCTCTCTCTCTCCCTCGACGTCACTTCCATGCGAGAAACTTTGTCGAGCCTTCGACGATGCTGGTTACCCGGGATCTTAATAAAATTATCCTTGCGTGGGCAAACTTTCGGCGACACGCGTCGCTGATCCTTGCGGCAAGGTAATTAATAAGATCGCGGGGTTCTACAGCTAATTGTTGTTAGCGCGGATCCGCTAACGGAAGCTTGCTCTTCCAGCGAATCATGCTCTCGATGCCGAGCTGACAAATGGCTGCTCAAACATGTTTTAAGTAGAGCTAAAATCGTACTTAATACTGTGTGTTTCTTGCTTGTATTCTTCCAATCTTGTTTTTTTCTTGGTTCACGATCAGACACAGCCTTGTACTTTATACCCGGAGCTCCATAAAAATTTACCTAGAACACTGAGTAACGCTTAACATTAACTCGCTCCACAGCCTTATGCTTAACACATTTATCTTCACAAGTTTCATCGCCGTAAACACTGTGCCTAAAGTGTCTATTTCAGGTAAACAGCCTCATACTTAATATTGTACATTGGCCTCTATTAAATTTTTCCTTGGCCCTGATACTGTGCCTAAAGTGCCTATCAGTTAATACAGCCACAATATACATAACACTTTGGGCTCTATCAAAACTTAGCTTGACCCTGACACTGTAAGTGTCTATCAGTTGACATAGTCATGCTTAAGTCTTTGAGCTGTATAAAAATTTACCTTGATCCTGACACTGCACCTAAAATGTCTATCTGTTAACATAGGTTCATACTTCATACAATACTTCGGGCCCAAGCACCATCCTACGCAAGCTCTTAAAATTCCTAAAAACAGAATGATCAAAGGGGAAGACCCCTACGGTATATTCCGAAATGGTCCCTCGGCAATAACTAAATCTAAGCGAAAATGGCTGTATCGGCAACGCGCCGAAAACCATTGTTTCCATCACCGTGCGTAATCATAACACACGGTGCTCACCGCGAAGCACCTATGCCTGCGTAACGTCATACGCGACCGAGCTAACGGTCGCGAGCACGGCGATCAGCTGTAGTTTTTCGAAACGCCGTCTCAACACAACCGTCTTAGCGTTTATAAGGACAACACCTTTCGAGTATCGCGTCATCCGGTACAATTTATCGTCTGCGTTCATTGTTGCGTATTGCGTTTTTATTTGTGCGTGATTGGTTTAATTGCTTGCGTGCGTTCGCTATCATTGTGCAAGTGGTCTTATTAAACGTTTCGTGCATTGTGAACACTGTATTTTACACGACCTAAGCCACCTTCCGAAATCACGATTCCTTGCGCGAACAATGGCAAACAAAATAAAGACCCGCATCCAAGCAAAATAGGAGTCGCCGGTCCCGTTAAAGTATGAGCCGAAGCAGGCGCCGGAATTCATATCGCGTAATATACTAATAATTGCGCGCAGTTGCCGCCTGCTATCGCGGCAGCTGGGTCTGTCACCGCGTCACAGGTCCCGTTAACTTCTCCCCAGTATGTGTATATCGAGCATTAATGCCGTCCGGGCTATTACCCATCCCATTATCGCCAACTGTTCATTCCGTTATCCGGCGTGATCGGCGTCAACTCTTTCAGCCGATGTCAGTCGCACGCGCAACCTTCCGCTTTGACGGCTAAGCGTCCGGGAGAGAGTAGACAGGACACGCGATTGATAAGTCGTCTTCCGGTC
Source organism: Lasioglossum morio (assembly GCA_916610235.2). Taxonomy (NCBI): domain Eukaryota; kingdom Metazoa; phylum Arthropoda; class Insecta; order Hymenoptera; family Halictidae; genus Lasioglossum; species Lasioglossum morio. Next base: position 6,619,271 of record OU744323.1, read on the forward strand.
GCGTTCGATGTTTGACGATGACACCGAACTCGATCGATTCGATCGATTTATACGTCGAGGTCTTAGGATCCTGGTGAACCGACCCTATTGTTTGAACATATATGAATTTTGCGATCAAACGATGGGCACCTGGACAATGCGAAAGACAAAGAAGATAAGCCAGAATACTGAAAGCGATCTTGTAAAACAGAGTCTCTCTCGACAGTCTAAACGGTTAGTTGACGAGTGCAGGTGATGTATATTGCCGAAATTAACTTGATTTGAAGATAACCGCACAGGTTATCTAGCTCGTCGGTCACTTTTAGCAATGCTCCGTTTCCTTTTTCGGAGGTATAACCTGCTAGCTAACTGCTCTATGAATAACTCTGCCATTCTCAATCATGAAAACTAGATAACTGGATCAAGCACTATTCAATATTTCCCGAAACTTGGCAGAAACTCGGACACTTACTGTGTGCTTCTTTCGAAAGCGGGTTTAGAAAATGGTCGAAAGAAGGTGCGGGACGAAAACCGGAATTGGTTAGCCGTCAGTCGGACCCGTTCTAACGGATACCAGGTATCGCGAACACGCGATCCCCGACGGAAGGACTGACAGCCGATCGGTGAACGGAATTAAACCAAGAACTGGAAGTCGCCTTTCAACCGCATCATCGATCTCGCGTTCAGCGCGCACACCGGGCGCCGTTATTGAAGCCATACTTCTCGACAGGGCCTCATGCTAATAAGGTTAGTATATCATAACGTCTGGAGAACGAGTGCGGCCCGGAGATAAGTCCTTTATTTACACGGGGAATTAGCATGGCCTCGGCGTACGCTCGCCGCGCCGGCCGTAGTAGAATGCGCTATTATTCAATGGAGGCGAGCAGTATACAGGCCGCGATAAATCCTGGCCCCGGGTAATGCGTATACTTCGCCGGCGGAAGTAAATCTTCGGGGAGGATACGCCCCTTTCGGCTGCATCGAAATGCTTTCGCGAAAACGCGACGTCTGCGAGGACGCTTCCACGGCTAACAGGAAATCGAGAGCTCGCCTCGCGGAACGGAATAATGGCTGCGAAAGTCTACTGTCTGATCCAACTCCCCGGGACCACGGCATTTCCTCTTCAACACGAGGAATTCTAGTTTAACCATTAACACTCGAATCGTGACTCTAACACGTCACTAAGAATTGCTGTACGAATATCCAAAATATTGTTTACATTATTAATGAAATATACGTAACAGTTGTGAGAAATAATATTTACAAATATTTGTATTTCTTAGTTGAACTACTTTTTTACTCAGGTCTGATATTCACACTTTCACAAATTCTTTTACAAAAACCAAAATAAGGAAGGCCTATCCCGGACCAATCGACAAAATTCCTCAGCTCGGTGACAAGGTGAAAAGATTAGAAACGTTCCTCGCATTTCGGACAAACACCATGCAAAATTATGAAAAGAGACAGTTTGCCAATTAAACATAAAACTGAGTCAGCAGTATTAAGCGGAGTAGAGTCTTCAAGAGTTTCGCAAGTGCCAGTGAATGAAAGGACGTCGGAATATTCCGGACAAAGTCAAAGGACAAGGAACTCGTTCGCAAAGCTCGATTTCCATTGCGACGATGTCGCGAACAAAAAGAAAAATCGCGGTGGCTAAACGGTCGGTTCTCGCTTGGAACTGAAGCGAGTCGTTCCGTCTGAAGTATCGACGTCTAAACAAATCGAGGGTCAACAAGCCGGGTAGAGAAGGGGAGTATCGATATTCAATAGGGAAAGGAGAGAGAGAGAGAGAGAGAGAGAAAAATCGAAGCTCGAGACACCTGTCCCGGACCCTTTAGCTTTCTCCCGACTTCGTTTCAATGAAATACACTTGCAGCCTTTTTTCGAAACGAGCACGAGCTTCGAGGACTCGGGACGCTCCCATTGTGCTCGCTCCTCGTCGAGTGCGTATGAATGAACCGGCGCGGAAAGTGTGTCAATGTGGCTTTCATTTTGAACAAGTGAACTTGGTAGTACGCGTTGTCTGACCGTGGCTGTCGTAATCTACTTAGCCCGTATTATTCTCCGCTCGCTGCGTCCCCTCCACCCCCAGTTATTCGAGCCATTAAGATCTGTTCAGCAACACGCGCGTGTCTCACGTTTCCTTCTCCAGATCTCGATCTATTTATCGAAATCGTTTTCTTTCGCTCTGTATCGTCGCATCGCACAGAGGGCCGGGAATCCGCTTTTTGTGGCCAAAACTATTGCAGCTTTGTTTCAAGGTATAATGTTATATTATTATTGGTCTTTGAATTCGTCTCGATACCAGTTAGAATATTATGAAATAAAAACTATAAATTTTATATTGAAATTTGTAAGTGATGCATTTTTATTTGTGGTTGAAGAAGCAATTGAATCCCGAGTAAAAAACTATGAGAGTACATGGAGTGAAAAACTAACAATTTTGAGATATTCTATATAAATGATTTTTAGTGGAAGCAGTGCTCAAAAGATCTCTAGATCGATTTCTAGATCCACACCTCTCCTGGAACGATAATCGCGTTCTTTCGGACGCATCTGTCGCCTGATGGATAACCATCAACGCGTTCCATTATGATTAATCAAGGCGATACCAGCCCGATAGTCGCGCGATCATAAATCATTAACCCCCTAATTAAAAGCACAGTCTGCGTTGCCAGTCGACTCGAACCCGGTACACCTAACGAGCTCTCTTCGTGTGTCATTAATCCGATGTATAGGTAAATCCATTGTGCCATGCAAATCCGTCGCGAGCGACGTTTCGAGCCTGCACTTATGCAAACAGTGTATTATTAGAGAATGTTTGCCGGGGTGATTTATTGCGACGCCGATGGCTTCCGGTTTAGGGGCTGAAAATTGGAGAGACACGCGAGGAAGAACTGTTTTTCTAGTCTTCGCGGTTGTTAAAAAGGGTTGGTGTCTGATTAACGATCCAACATGGTGAAGATTTATACGTTTTGTCCAGAAATTGTTTGATCAATTATTTTGTTCGTACTGGTATATAGGGTGATTCTGGAAACTAGGACAAGCTCTTTGAGAATAAATAATAATAAGATACATCACTTTGGAAATATTCAAAGAATTCTACCATCTATTCGCGTGCAGTTTTCTTATCTATATGACGTAGCCTGTCCCTTATTCTGCCATTAAGATAAAAGTAAATGATTGCAAAATTTCTGAACAATTAATTTAAGAAATACTGGCTTTCGTGTTATTTTTATCGAGGAATCAATTTTCTGGAATACATGAGCAAACCAGGCAATTGAAGCAACCTTGCAGTAGTTAGGAAGCATTGTATAAACAGGGAAGATAAGCAACATGCCTAGTGGTTGTAGCAAGGGAAAATATGCGGCAGGAGGGAAACCTAGCGAGTGTCCTAATCTACCGCACGCGGAATTAATGTTAGGTCTACTCTAATAGTAATCCTCCGCGGAGGCTTCCCCCGGTAACACATATGTTACCGTACTCGTGGAAGGTTCCTTGTGTAAATAAGTAGCTGTAACACGACGGCCCATTACATGATACCGAGCCGGTTCCCTGATGAACTCACCCCTTCAATCCTCGCAGCGAAACGAGGCCACTGTTTCGGCTGACGGTTTTGCCAGAAATTGATTAAGACGACCAGAAAACGTCAGAAACAAAGAGAGAGAAACCGACCCTCCACGTCCATTTCTGACCAGTCCTGGAGCAATGTACAAATAATATTATGTTTAGGATTGTTTCAGAAATAATCGATTTACAAGTAACAAAATTCATATCATAGACTGACAATCATTATCCAAAATACAAATTCTCTACCTACGTTACAAGAAAATAGAAATCGTCCTTGCACAACAATGTTTCTAAATTCTTGTAATATTTTTACCGATCTGTGTTAAGTCGACTGGGGATCTTCGTGCAAAATAAAAATTATCTAACAGATAGAAAATCTGTTCCTTGCATGCAAATAATATATTGACATGCTTAAATTTGTCTGAAATATCCATATACCTACCCAATATTGTTATAAATGTATCAAATCCGTGATCTATTCTTAATCATATGTATAAAATCTGTAGTCTAATCATTATGTATTATGCGAAAATTCAATTCATTTATGTCCGATCATACGAATCGTCTGATATTGCGCCCAGCTCCGTCATAAGCTCGTTTCTAAATAGCAATCTTCTCCGAATCGCGAGAAACTGTCGGAAGACCGTTTTATGAGCGAACTCATTTATGATCCATCGTTTCCCCTACTTTCACGAACGAGTTTATCGATCCGCTGGAAAATTAGGAAATTAAAAAGGGAGCTAGGAAGAAACTCCTCGACCATCTTGGTTTAGAGGGATGATCATCGGGAGCTGGTTAAAATTAGGTCGTTCGGAAAGTAATTTCATTTTTCGTGCAGAGATGACATTGCTTTCATTTGTTATTACTTAATCTCATTTTAATCTAGTTTCTATCCTTTAGACATCCCTTCGTCGCACAAGCGAAGAATTGTTTTAGATCATTTTGAATAACACAGACGTTATCAAACCTCCTCAGGAGAGTGGCTACTTAAATTTTCCATCATCTTTCAGTCGCGACGCTTAATTTTCCCGTTCGGATAAGAAATAGACGCCCCATTGAACGGCTTAACATCTCAGCTAAAGCGTCGAGCACGGAAGCGTTCCGGGACAAGCAAACAGAACGCGTCTCCGAGTTAATCGCTAATTTCTTTTTTTTCCCCAGAGGCGTTTTTATCCTCGAAGGCGTGATCCTTCAGGAATAAGGAAGATTACGCGAAATGAATAGGGATTCCGTTTTCCGTGGGAATTAAAAGCGTCCTCGGAACTCCGTCCGAAAATTCAGTAAATTGCAGCTCGCGAGGAGGCTGTCGGAAAGGTCGCCGACGGAATTAAGACGCTTGAAACGCGACGGATTACACGCCGCTCAGAAGACGAAAATTCCGTCGGCAATGCTCTTCGCTTCGCTGCCGTTTTCCTAGCCACCCCCGCATCGTGTGCGCGCGAATCTGCTCACTCTCTCTCTTTCTCTCTCACTCTCCCTGTGTGTGTCAGAACGGTCTTTCGGATGGCGCCACCAGCTGCGAGCTACGGGCGGGTCCACACTAGGTCACGGGTCGATTTTCACGACGTAACGTTCCAATTCGCGGCAGATATTGATCTGAGCTTTTCCGCCCACGTTACGAGCCACCTTCCGGCCTGGCTCGACTACGCTCTTCTCCGGGAAGGGTTGGAAACGATATCCCGACGCCTCCTCGGGACCTAAGAGGTCGACGACATTCAGCATACGCCGAATCTTCGGACACTTCGGTGTGACCTAAAATTACGGGCTGACCCCGATACGTGATCCCGTTCTAATTGGTTCAACGGAACCGTCCGCATTGTTATTTTCTACCATGGAACCCCGGCCGAATCATGGTTCGACGCAGAGTTCGGCAATAATGAATTCTTTTGTAATCGATTTCTGTAATCGCTCGTTTAATGGAATCGGAGTAACTGTAATCATCACGTAACTTGGCCTAAGGATTTTCTTCGTGAAACTATGTAAAAACTATATGTACTTCTAAAAAGAAATTTCACGGTGTTGTTATCACAGCAAAAGTACAGATTAAATTGTAGACTGACATTGAAGAATCGTAGAATTGTTGACTGTTTTTCATCATCACGTTGGATCACGTTTTGCCCAACCCTGCTTCGAAGTCGGAGGATTGAAGATGTTGAAGATTGATGATTTCTTTGGCTAGTGTAACGTTAGTGGATGACCTCCATTGATCGTCTTACTTCGAGTTCAATTCACTCCTTTGCACAGAGAGATTACTGAGCATATCATTCGAACTTTGTTTACTAAAAACTGTTGTGTTGCTATCTTCTGTTATGCAATAAAGAGAATAGCTCTAGAACAAGACCGAACACAGTAAAGTTCGCAAATGACCGCGATTTATGTTCATGTTAATGGCATCGTGCTTGCGCGGTTTATGTGGTTCACAATCACGAGGTCGGCAACAAAAGATAATGCCATTTTAATTTGTTCATTGGAACGTCTGCGGCGTTATTTTCCGTTATAAAACGAGGTGAATCCACGTATTTCTTGTTTCGAGATATTTCAAGGAAAAGAATATTAACACCATATAATATAATTCCATATAATATTATTGACGATATCGTAAAACTGACATTGAAGTAATTTGGTTTAAAATAATGTCATGTGAAATAACTGATAAACTCATTTTTTTTAATTTCCACTTAAACATTACTGCTTTAAAACAAACGTTATTACTTTTTTTACATGTACCTGGAAGGAATGAAGACACTAAAGACGTCTATTGATTTATTAGAAATTGAAGTGGTACACAGTTGAGGTTATTTATTGATAATGTTACGTCAGTTTGAACTGATTGAACGTACTAATTGGAAATTCAAGTGGTCTAAAGTTAGGGGATGATATTTATCGGTAGTTGATTTTCTTTCTCAAGCGACGAGGCTAATGAACAAGTCCCGCTATCGGCAACTCGCTCTTTTCCATAATCTGTTCAATGGTTCCGTTATCCGAAGGAAACCGGAGATACAATTTTTGCAGTGGTCCGTGATCCCCGGTTGCTGAAGCATTAGAATTAATGAATGCGTGGATTAACAAGGCTGCGCCGCGAGAGCGGAGCACCTGGAGCGCTCGGTTGTTCCATTCGCGTTACGTTCACCGAGAAATTGTGAATTACGCGGAAAATAAATAACGTCGCGATACTACGTAAAATCCCGGGGCAAGAATTATTTCTCTCTCGGAGAACACAAGCCGAGCCCGGATATGGAAACGAACGGGAACAAGGGTCGCTAATTTGCCAGGGACTCGGTGTCCTCGTTTCAGGAGAAACCGGCTTAACAATTTTCATTTATCGCAGACCACAAATCCCCGTTGATGAAATTACGATCTATTTTCCCCCGTATCGTCAACCATGCTTTTTAATCCCTTGACGAACATTATCACTGAACCTACCACTGCCGATCTAATGACCGGTCTAATTTTATAATTATTCAAACAATTACGTACAACATTGAAAATTGCATGAGATCTAGATAAATAGAGCCTTGTCATTTTTATCAGCTAAAACATTTCAATCGGTATCAGCGCTCGGTAGTTTCAGTGTCAAGCTCTCCTATCTACCCCCAACAAAATTTAACAAATAGAACTACGTTCGGACTTCCGCAGTGGCTGTACGGTTGATCTGTTGAATTCAAAAAATTCTGAAAATATGACGGATAAACTGCGAATTTTAAATAAACCTTTGAAGACAGTGGAAGAAAATAGAGGTATTAATAAGGGAGATCTTCTGGTCTGACTTTCTGTCCCTGACAATCGACTTGGACCGCGTTCATTTTGCATAAAGATCTGCTGATGATATTCCGGGACACAATGTCCAGTTCGCGACGCGACGATCCACCCTTTCGCAGCTGACCCAAATCGCTCGACGGTTTATCCCCTTAAATTCGACAACACTCGAGGAGGCACGAGGAGCACCGCGCCGGTTCCATCGGAGCGGACAATAATCGTCCATCATCCGCAAGCGGAACAGCGTCGGTTCCTGCGTCTCCGCGGGGTTTCCGATCGCGGAATCGGCCGGTGGAGTTTAGATAGCAGCATCGTCACGCCGAGGCCAGGAGGGTCGGATTCTCAAGGACACCGTTGGGATGACGTCGAGGAAAAGAGGGTAGCGAGGCCGTTGTTTTAACGGGGGCGACCCTGGATGATCGATCGGGCCAGGAATTAACACGCGGCGACGATGCTGGGCGAACGGCGCCGCTGCACACAGAAATATTTCGTGCGACGATGTGCCACCGCAGCTGCCGACGACGCCACGGCTGCGCTTTCCATCGTCAGTAATTTTGGATCGCGGCACGCGAGGTCGTCGAACCCCGGGGCGTGACTGAGGAGGGTAACTTCAGCCACCAGAGCCCAGCGAACTTCTACTTCGCGCGCAATTGATCGACCTAGGGGTGCCACCCCCACCACCACCCACCTCTGCGCTCCTCATTCTCCCTCTCTTTCTCTCTCAATCTCTATCTCTTCTCTCGCACCATTTTACACCTATTGCGTCTACCGAAAACTTCTTCTGCACGATTCCTGATCACCTCCCCCTCGGAAAACAATAAACGCTTATTATACTCCCCCGAAGAGTCTCGCTCTTCGTCCTCGCCAGGGCGATTCAGTCGAGTTTTTATCGACACCACATCTACCACGACCGATCAAACGACCGTTTCTAAAATTTCGGTAAAATTTCCTATAGAATGACTGTAGGTCCGTGTGAATGGAAAACAACATTCCATATCAAATATTGCAAAGATAAGAAGACTAACAATATCTGTCTATCATATGAAAAATCTGTGTGTGGAAAATGTGTAATCGAGAAGCCTATTTGTCAAAAATGCTGTGGAACCGAATATAATGTACATTATTCAATTAGTTATTATCTTCACTCGATATTAAGGAATATAAGTTGCTTTAAAAACCGGTCATTTGACCGGTCGCACCAAGCATCGTTAGGTTTAAAATGGTAGACTCGTTTCCAGTGATTACAGGGGTGCGGGATGCTCCGTCTCGTTTCACGATAATGAAAAGAATAGTATTTTTCAGAAGTCTAATGATCAATCAAAAGACCTATTTTTAAGTTTACGAGGCGTAATTTGCATTATTCGGCAGCATGTAGCCGTCGCAGCTTTATGAAAATAGCTATATGCGCAGCTTTATGCTTCCGTATAATGCAAATGAGACTACGCCCTTAATGTTAAAATTGAAAGGTTGCCTGTGGAAAAGAGTCAGGTTATTATAAATTCTTTTAGAGATGGAACACAATGTTGTGTTATTTGTACTTATAGGCGATATTGGTAATCTGTGGGACACCCTGTACACGTTCGTGTATCCCGAGGATTTATCTTCCGAATCGCGCGCGCGCGCGCGTGAGACCGCTCGAAATTTTGCGCGGCCCCGAACACGCTTAAACTTGCCAAGTATTCCGTAGTCGGAGCATAATCTACGCGGCCGCGATAGCACCGTTTATTCCTGGGCTCGTTTGCAGTTTTCGCAAGGGGGCGTGCCGTGTGCAACCCCTACGCCCCGGCTGAGACTACTCGTCGAGTCGAGACCGTGTCTCTGCTATTAGAAATTAAACAACCGCTTTTTCGGCCCAAGGATTGTGTGTACACGGCGCTGCATTAATTCATGGAACACTGTTTTCTAACCATCTATTAACTAAATTGTCTCTTGCTTTTGTACTTACCGTAAACAATGCGCGGACTAAATCGTGGGTGAAAACGTGGAGGGTGCGAGTGTGTTGATTGTGTTCGTTTCTGCTTTAATAATTCCGTTACACGTACGCGATCTCTTATAAAAGTTAACAATTTGAATAGACGAAAATGTTTTTATTAAGCAATATTGTTATCGGATCATCATTCTACTGTTTCCCTTCTGATTTTGACAAGACCATACAAAATTTACAAAGCGAGAGACGCGTATTATCAAAAGGGGTAAATTTTAATTCAAGGGTTGCGAGGTACTACAGATAAGAAACCGCACAACTTTCAAGTTCAAAGTTACACTTTTATCTCTAATAGTTGTCAAGATAATCTTGAAGGTAGACATTTTCAAATGGCGACCTCACCCTTTAAACTTGAAACTTCCACAGTGGTACAAACTGCTTATTTTTTTTTATTTTTAGCTGTTTCATAAATTAGTTAACTTTTCAACTGGCATGCGGAGAAATGATGAAGATAGTTCTACGAATTGGTGAGGATAGCGTGCTACCAACTGAACAAGAAACGTGAACACTAAGCGTGCATCACCGTATATAAATGCTTTGACCTTTCGATCACGAAAATACTACTACTGAAAGAACATTGCTGTTGCAGGTGTTGCACTCTATTAGGTTTCCCTAAAGTCCTGCAGAATTCAAGAAGTATTGATCTCTAATCCAGTAACGACACTCCACTAATCACACTGCCTTCGATACGATCGACGGTCGATCGAAATCACAGAACGCTGCCAATTTATCGCGCACGGTGTCCAACATTAACAAGCGGCAGTTTCGAAATGGAAAAAACGTTAACAAGCGAGATTATTGTGGGTGGATCGTGAAATGCGCCGAGGCGGAAGTAAAAACCGGGTGATATCTCAACGTTTTCTGTCCCCGTGTAATTTTATCTCGTTACGCTCAACACGTAGGTATTTTCCGGCCGGTGGACAACCTGGGGTGCCCCGCTTAACAAGATAACGGCGCCCCGGATCGTTCTTTTCCCGTCCGTTCTTCCTTTTTTTCTCTCTCTCTCTCTCCGGTGGAAACGCGCTTGCAAAAATCGCGACACGTTAGCCGGCCGCTTTTTCCGCTCGTTCCCGCTCCGGAAAAAAAGTCGGTCGTCGAGAGCGAATGTTTTCGAGCGAACGATCAATACTACCCTCCTGGCCGCTTCTCGCCCCACGGCGAGCGTGTGTTCCGCTCGTTCCTTCTCGCAGACCCGAGTAATCGAGATATTCTTCCGAATGGCATCGCTGACCGACCGAGATGAAACTTGGATGTGATGAGGGAAGAGGGTGGGCCCACGGTATAACAGCTCAGCCTCGGGAAATCATGTGTTCGGATGATGTAGAGCCTACAAGACTTTGGACCGTCTCGTACGCGTTGTGTTTGGCGATGCTGCAGTTGATGGTTAATTAGAAGTCACCTGGAAGTGAGAAGACAGTTTTCGACAAGTCAAAATGCAACCTGGTTTTACCTTAAAGACTGTACAAGAACATCTCCCTCCTGACTCATTCAAGTTAGACTTAGATTAACCCAGTCTCGGTGACAAATTGACACAGTGAGTTTTTTCTTTTTCTTTTTTTTTTATATACTCTTCTCTCTCTCTGTTCATATACTGTTCCTTTTAATCATATGTTAATATTATAATATCTGTATTTCTACAAGAAACCTATTCTGTTTTGTAATCTTCATACTCTGTATTATATGTAGTGTATTTCTGTTTTGTAACTATGTTGTAATAAATCTCATATGAGATTTTCTATAATAAAAAAAAAAAAAAAATTGACACAGTGGTAAAGAATCGATGAAATAACAAGGTAAACAATTACGTTTCGATGTTTTTTTATTCATATTGTATTAAGGTATTAAAGAAACAAAAGTCACGAAGTTTCGGGCTTTTTTCCTACAAATAACAAAGCAGTATAATGCATTTCGGGAAAACTGTGTGAAATTGACACGAGGGACGGATGAGGGTTAACAAGTCTTGCATCTTTGCAAGGGAAAACATCCTGATTTTCCCCAGAATAATTAACTCTGCCTCTGTAACTTTCCGTATTTTAATTGCTCGATAATTACCGAAGGCGAAACTCACTCCGATTACACTTTCGAAGTAAGGAGTTTCGTCAAGTTTCAAATCGATCGCTCAACCGTGTGATTTCGGGGAGGAAGGATTGTCCCAGCGAATGAAGCCCCATTCACCTCTGGTCCGGTTCGCGGAGCAAACGAACCTCGATTCGGACCCCAACACGCCTCGAGAGCTCACGAATCAGTTACCGTGCGCCGAAATCAGGGGCTCTTGTAGAGGAGTCTTCGGGTGTCTTCAGGAATGTCGAAAGTTTTCGGGCAAAGTGTTTTGAGAGGCGGCAATAAACGGTGTAACTCCTCGCTGGTAGGGCGCGCGGAACGGAGATCAGGGGAACTTGGGAACTTTGAGTGCTGACTCCTCAAAATCCTCGTAAAGCATAAACTGTGGCGAAGGGTCCGATGCTAGAGGATATTATTAAAACTCCAATCGCGCATTCAGTGTATCAGATTCTCGCACAGGAGAAATGGACCATTTGATATTATTAGGTCGTTCGGAAAGTCGTTTAGTTTTCTTAAGAAAAAATGAAACCCAATTTTTTACCATTTAATCATTTTTAAGCAACTTAAAGATCCCATGCTCGTAGAATTTCTGTTTTTTATTACTAAAAAATTCAGTTATTCGACTTTTCACGACTATATTTGAAATGAAATGGTTGTACCATTTGTCCCTTGAAGTTTTTCAACAATTTTAATTTCATCTTCTGAATTTTGCTATAAATGCATATAGACCCACAGTCTACAAATAATACATGCACGAAAAACGAAAATACTAATTAATCATATCTGTTTTTGACGGATAAAAATTCGTGAACTGAACAGTAGAATAGTGATTTCTGTTCTCTGGATGAAAAGCTCTGTCGTCCAAGGGTTAATGGGGAGATTTTCGGGGAAACAATCTTTTTAGTGAGTTTCAGCGAATACATAGACAGCGACGTTTCTGATTTGGACGAGTCCGAACGCATCAGGAGGTTCGCGAAACGCGATCTGGTGAGTCAGCCACACCCCTGACGACCCGATTCAATTTTTAAACCGAGCGAATTCGTCGGTTGAGCGATGGAAAAAAAAAGTCGGAGAGCGAATGCAGGCGTGCATCAACGTTGAAACGCAATCGCGAACGCTGGCGTAGGAGCAGAAATAGCCGGGCCCCGGTAATAAAAGTTCTCGGAAGACGAACTCGTCGACTGTCACCAATTACGGAGTTGTATGGGACGCAATGCCACAGACCGAAATATTGGGAGTAATTGCCTGGGATCGTATTACGGGGAGTCGCGACCCGCTAACTCGAACCCCTAAACGATTCAATGGCCACGATTTTTTCAAGTGCTCGGATGCGAAATGTCGTGGTCTTTGAATGTCAACTGTACCCATCACGACAGTCCATCTGCATCGAATCAAAATCAATCGTATTTCAACGAATCAGTGTGCACGCTCACTGGTGTTTTCTGAATGACAAGAAAGATAGTGATCATAGAAGTGCGACGCGATATAATAGTGTCGAAGAAGTTGAGAAAAAAAAGAATACCGTAGAAAAACACGATAATCGTCTCGAGCCCGATAAACGCTCGGTTCAATAACTTTAATTACGAAACGCGCGACGGAGCTATCGGACGACGGATGATGCAAACAGGTTTGCGAGAATCACGCGTTATCGTGCCGATCGCGTCGTTACTTTTTTTTTTCACCTGCTGTCTCTTTCTTCTTCTCAGGACAGTAAAGTGATTTCACGACGATAAAACGTCGCTGCGAGGTCTCGCGGGCATTGTTCGATCGCTCGCTGTTGACATTCGATCACGATCGGCGTAGTTACGATCGAAACAACACCAGGTCGCGGATACCATCGAGCACTTTCTCTCATCTCTTCATTTAAACCAGCTGCGAAACGTCACGACGCGACGTCGGCACCGTGAACCGAATGGCCATTTTAGATGGAAAATAGTCATGTCAGAAATCATATGGATAATTTTGAAAATGTTACAACCATTTTGAATTTCATTTATTCCATTTTCCTATAAATGCATAAAGAGATCCATAGTCTAGTTATTACTTAACCTTATTTTAAATTTCAAGATGGTAGTATATCTTGCCAGCTAACATTTCGGACGTCATTTTCTTCGTTGTACTGCTTTCTAACCTTCCAAGCATTTTTTTTTATTATAACCACATCAAATATACAAAATCAAAGTATGCATTGCCATTTCTTTTGTGTATAAACTCACTTGAATTTAACAAATTCGTGAGACGAATACGGTGTTGCAACTGAAAGTTTCGAGCGACGAGAATCATGAATTATTATAAAATAATGGAATCACGCCGCATGGAAAGTATAATGTAAAAATGTAACGCAACTTTGCCGAAGTGATTATCTCCTGTCTATTGTATCTTGGACACGGAATGCAGCTGGGAGTGCATAAAACGCGCGGTCTAGACGCCGCCGTCGCTCGAAAAGGCCGCACTTCCTGGTTAACATTGTGGAGTAATGAGCAGTTTCACTTGAGCAGAAAATAATGTTTGAAAACCAGTTGCCAATTGTAGCGGTTCCTGGTACAATAATTCATGACCGCATCCTACGGTTAATTCGGTGTAACTGTTTCGCAACGATTCACCATGGAGCACGGGTTTCAAAGGTTTCGAACCGTGCTCACGAGTTTCAAGAACACTATGAAAATCGGAGGAAAGAACCGTGGTGGAATATGCGAAAATTTCCGATCGACTTATCGCGGAAACTCGCGCCGCACGTGGCCGCTCGAACTTTGACCATCGAACTTCGCCACCAACAATTAGCTTAATTAGTTTCATCCGATTAAGGTCCTATCGGCTGAACATTTCACGGTTATTTATCGTGTCGACAAAATCGACGCAAACTGCAATCGATTCTTTCGATCTCTTCAGGCACTCTACTTTCAATCCTCCGCACATGACTTTGTTATTATTTCATTCTTTCTTAACACATTACCGACCGGTGATTATTGCATATTTTTGAAAAATGTATGGTACATGGCTAAATTTTCATTTAGCATTTAGTATGAACTAACTAAGTAACCCTCAATGACGTCGGCTAATAGTTTCATTTAAGATTGCAATGTCAAAGAAAATTTCTATGCTTTTTTTTGGTACAGCAGAATTATTGAAAATCCTATTAATAGGCTTCCGGTCGGTAAAGTGTTAATATTTTCTCACTGTATCGATTTTATCAAATATTGATGCAACACCTAGCTCTAACATTGTGCGACTTTAATGGAAAGTAAGGCTTGCTTTGACTTCGAGAAGGCATTAAAAACATTTCGACGACAAACATTTTCAGTGTACAATTGATTTTGCTGAATGTTTTTGCTAATGTCTGGAAGGCATCGTTCAACAAGCATCGACAAGTTGAATCTGAAAGTAAAAAAATTATATTGAACAGAGAGGGGGAGATGGAAGTTTATTTTCTCGTGTCTACTAATTGCATCGATCGTAGTTCGAGTCGTGAAAGTGAAGCGACAACCGTAAAAAGCCGACGGCGTTTCACACGGTAGGCCGCGCTAATTATCATTTGCCGATCCACCGATGCAAATAGATCAATGGTTTCGACAACACAGAACAGGGGGGTCGTTGATCCATGAAAACCGCGTCGAATTGATTTCGCGCACCCGCGATCGCTATTGTCACCGTTTTGCCCATTGTGTCGTTCAGTGAAAGCGTTCCTCGAACTCATTTCCAAACCGCTCGTAAGAAATCCCGCCGCATAAATTGAGCCACACCTTTCTGTTCTCTATTCGCTCCGTTGGTCCTAAAAACAAATGTTTTTTCAACGAGCTGCGAGCCTCGTAACATCTCCACAATGAACGCTCGTCGCATAAAACCGCATTCTTCTACCCCTTGCATTCCGCTGCGGCACCGCGTTAATATTACTCCTTACACATTCATTAATTTTAATATTAAAACACTCGACTGTCAAATGAATTTTAATCACCCTCGCCGAAATACATCAAAATATTTCTTCTATACTTGCGAAAATTTCCTCTCGACTTGGAATTTGTAATAAATCATCTGTGAAATACTCGTGAAATATTTTTCCGACAAGGATGGCTGCTCAAAAAAAATTTCTTCATGACTCGGGGCTTGTCAAATGGAGAGTACAATTATGACAAAACTGAGTAACTACAATTTGAGTTGCGGTGGAGAGATTAAAAGAATCGAAGAATGAAAATACAGGCTGATCCATCTAAATGTAGCCACCTAAATATCTCGTTCATTTTTTATGACATAACAAGTGTTTTGTAAATGCTTTGCAAATATTATTTTTTTCTTAAGGTCTTTTTTTACCGTTGTTTTCAAGGCCATCCATATATTTTTTGTCTTATAAATCTATATTTCCTTCCTAGCTTATTGTAGTTGACCACACTGTATTCTATTTTGAACGTTTGGAAATATTTAAAGCGAACAAGTTTTATTTCGCATAAAAATCAGTAGTCTACCAACCAATAATACACTATTTTTCCAAGAAATGTTTGACTCGTTCTGAGAAAAGGGAATTCGATTGAAGACTTGTTTCGTCGATTAATGTTTCTCGGTCTACGTAATGTATTGTAGAAAATTTTGTATTCGCGTCTGGGGAAGTGAACCCTGAAAAGGGTTAACGGATAACTAGTAGAAATACGAGACGAACCTAATGCAGTTCGTTTTTCTTGGTTTTCCAGGTCGGAGCAACGGGCGGACACGAGACGGCGCAGAACCACGGCAAAACCACGCAAGGTAACGTTGCTTTCACCTTATTTGCGACCCTGTTTGAATGACCACAATCTCTACTTTGTTTTGCAACGTATACGCGACGATCGTCTGCGTTGCATCAAATTTTTTATTGAAAATACTATGAAACTACTTGCTTGAGGTTTTCGTCGAACGATCACTCTGTCTTCCCTTTGACGTAGCAATATTTTTACATTGACATTACTTATAATATTCGCCAAGGTTCTCAATTTTCCATAAAATTCACTGAAGTACTTAGTATCGTGAACTTATACATTGTATGAAAAAAAATAAGATCACGTTGATAGAAACAACACATATTGAACCATTGTCTTCCCATTCGTTAAGGCCCCAATAATTTCTTCTAAAATGTCTTATTAGTTCCCACATTCGTTCAATCACTAAATAGGTTCACGAACTTGTACCTCGTGCGAATCTAACGGGTACCGTTCGTCATTCACGTGTGTACACGTGGCGCATAATAGCACGTCATTACGGTACACGTTTAACGTGTTGTTAAAAGCTGGTTAGCACACGTACGAACCCATTGTTGTCTCCACGTAGAAGACACCGCGTACGGTAATTTAAGAGAATATTATCTCGATCTTTGTTACATAAAGTACAAAAATATGCAAGTGTATGCACGTTTCCTGAATGACTTGTGGTTTACGATAAACACGCGATTCTGCTTCTTCCGGCAGGAAGAGGCGCGCTGAGGCAGGAGACACTTATTATTCATATTTATATATTTTTTTTTATTGCGGCAAACGTGGAGAAAATGCTGGACAATTTAAAATGTCGCCTTCTGATAAATAATGGAACGTTACACTACACATTTCAGTCCTTTCATTTCTTGTACGCGAAGTGATTTCTGAAGTTCCACTATTTTTTCGTTTCTGATTCACTCTTCCTTTATTTTACGGAGTGGTAATTGCTTCCTTTCTAATTTCTTTCGGTCATTTAAACTTTATAGCCTTAAACTGTACATTAAATAGTATTTTACTAAATTTTCAGTAGTTATAATTATGTAGAGAAATTGTATCGAACGCTGAGAGCCTAGGTTTGATGGTCGAAAAGCAGAAAGAGATTTACAAGGTTAGTTTCCTGTTTGATCGTTCGGCCTGTGCTTATAAAAATTTCGGAACGAGGCGTACACAATGCCGCGCTAAACCACAAGTCCACCTTAACGATCTATAGGAAACCTGCGGTCCGAGCTGAATGAATCGGCATCGTTAAAGGAGATTCATAACAGTAGGATGTCCGGTCGAAGGTGGTGGGGCCCCGCAGACAACAAAAGCTGAAACAAGTTTCGGCTGCCGAGGCCCGTTACATCATAATTGCCTGTGGCGTAATATCGCGTAACGCTGACTCACTTCCGGTCGCGTTAGCTTAATATTCCATTGCTGGTGCGCGCGCGTGCTCGGCTTTCCTCCATTCATTCCAGCCCCCCTAGTCGATAATACATTCGGTAAATATTCGGGCCCTGTGCATTAGCCACGAAAGTAATTCATCAATTTAATAGACGTTGATGAATCGGCGGGAATCGGCTCGAAAACTTCCTTGTGATTGGAACACGGATGATTTTGCGCCTCGAGGGGGAGTCCGGGCTCACTGGCGCCTGACGGTCCTAAGTAGGTTGTTTAGGTGGATGTTCATTAGTTTATAATGTCCACTATCGAATGAAATAGGATCTTTAATTGATATTGATGACACTCTTCGTTCTTCAAAGAAATCTGTTCAGAGAAAATTCATTTGGACATGGTCAGGTTTCAATAATCATGTTGAAAGTCATTGTTAGTGATGGAACAAAAATTAAATTGCGTTGTTATTACAAAATGTGCATTGTATCATAAATCCATATGGATACGCAGTCTAGCGATGGTAAAGGAAACGATAATTTAAAGGAAAGTAAGAACCTCTCGAATGACCGGAATTAATTCGGTAATTGATTCCGGAAGCGTAGCAGTATGTTCATCGACGAGAATTTTCCGAAACAGCTGGGCCCCAAGTAATAAATCACTGGATAATTAACGAAACGGGAGCGTGGCACGCGTGCTAACTGCCGCTTCCCGTGAAATTAATCGTGATCGCTGCCAGCTAATAATCTACTCGGACTTTCGCTCGGCGACGATTGAGCGTGTCGCGCGTTTCTCTCGAGACAATAAATCAATCTGTTCTCCCGGTTGTCCTCTTGTCGGATCACGAATGCCTCTTCTTTTCTGTGATTAATATTAAGTAACAAGTAATAAACAACCTTTGCATGGCCGGTGGCAAAGGTTAATCGTGAATCATCGTCAATTTTGAAGTCGTGAGACGCCGAACACACTGTGTTACACGACGCGTCTTTTTTGAGCGAGGTCCATCGTGAAATGAAAACTGAGGAAGACAGAAAGAGTTCATCAGAGATGAATCAGATTTATGTATGAACGTTAGAACCGCCAGAAAGGTAAAAACCCAACGGAGAAAGACGGATAGACTGGGTCTGAAAATTTTCAAAAAATGCTAAAATATAAAATTCGATAGAATTCAGCACGATTTTTATTTATTTCAGATCTACAAGGGCTACTACCACTTAAAATAAAATTTTATTTGATTCTACTTTCTAAAAATTGCATAAGCATTACTGACAAGTGAATTTGAACAAAGTTTTGTGACTTTACTAACTCTTTATCGCTAAAACCACCAGAATCTGCAGAATCCAGATTCCAGAAGAAGACCTGCAGAATCTGTGCAGTAAAAAAAAAGTGAATTACACTCCAATAACTATAGTTTCGTAATTCATAAAATAAGTTTCCGAAGAAAAAAGGTGTCCACTGTACGTAATTTGAAAACCTCGAAGACAGGTATATAAAGTGAAATATCTCCGTTATGTTCGCGCCTTGTTTCTCGCTTTGTTCGCATGATCTAAAAGAATCAATGTCTCGTGATGTGTAGCGAGTATAGTTAGGTACATGTTACGCTCGAACGGCTCCCGTTGCCAAAAGATCTCTTGACCGATGTAATAAATAACTTTAATAAAAGTCACCGACCATCTGCTAGTGCAGCTAGGTCACATAAAGATCTAGCAGGCATATTAGAATGCTGTTTGATAGTTCGTGGCGATACGCGCACACCATCGCGAACGATGAATTAGAACAATTGACAGGGAACAGTTGTGCTGTTCTTATTACTAATTAACGAATATTCAATTACGCAACGACCTGCACGTTTTTATTGCTTATGAACTGCTAGCCGCCGACAGGAAACGGTCGCCTCTCCAACAGAATATTAAGCCGGTTCTGCACAGAAAAATCGCTTTCAGAATTCAGGATCCGATCTTGACGAATTGTGACAGGTACTTTGTAAACATCCACAGTTTAATTATAACCAGACTGCAGATATTTATGCAATTCTTAAGTTTTGTCAACAAATGCTAAGAAAGTGGGACCAAATAGAATCCTATTTTTCATTGTAGTAGCATTTGTAACATTTGTGCGATTTATTTGGCACTGACGAGGCAGTCACAGTGTTAATTAAACTTGATAAATTTCTGTTGCACATGAGATTCGAATAGGGTCATTCGGATCGATGTACACTACCGATATTTTATTAAAGGACCTACATTATGAAATAAAAATGATACTTACTAATAATTTTGAATGTAGAGAACATGTAAATCAAATCTGACCAAAATATCCTATATTTTCAAATTTTTTAAATTCAAGTGGGGTAATTGTGTTCCAAATTGGCAATCTCTTTTTTTCCCACCATTTATTAAAATAGTATATGCATATATTTAATTTTCCATTCAAATATTATCGTATAATAGCTGTATCTAATCAAAATTAAACAATAAAATCGAGCAGGAAGCTTGTATTGTTTAATTACCATTTTGTTGGAGATAAGTAAGTGTCGGGTGATTTATGGATGGGAGTGTAAGCGCTTCGTTGGAAAGGATCGATCGACGATGAAGCGGCGATCGACGACGATCGGCGAAAATAAAGCAACAGCATCTGGCAGTATGGACCGCTAGCGATCGAACCGCGAGCACGCCGCTTTGTTGCGCGCTTAATGTCGCGTCTAATATTGTAGCAAGGCCGTTCTTCCCGATGTACCATGAATGCCCGGCGTTGCCGGCCGTTACGACACATTCTGCTGATTTAAATTTTCACAGCGCCGCCTCGCGAACCGACCCTTAATGTCCTCGCGATGCGGCGATAAATCAGCGTCCCCGAGCCTCGGAGGAGCTGGCACGCGTTACCCTCATATTGCGCGCGACCGAGGAAATTGGAAAATGCTCAGGGTACCACAACCAACAAATAATGATAATAATCACGTTAAATCACGCGAACGCGAAGCACGCGGAAGAAACGAATGACGCGCGAAATCTGACCGGAATCTGCACGCTCGCGAATCGCTCGTTCCGAGAGCTTTACGCCAGGAAAGGGAATCAAGTTGCAGCCGAGTTTTCACTTCTTCGGATATTCACGGTGAACGTGAACACTGAGACGTAGCAGTGACATTTTCCTGATTAAAATCAGTCCAAACACGATACAATTTGGCTCGTATTTATTTTGGCTCCGTTATACAAGTTCATATGTGTTTGAACGTAAACGGTTTATTACAAAATTCAGATAAGTATCAGACATACAAAATGATATAACTCAGACCAGTTTGGATAATCGAGGTTCTACTACATCGTGCGCTAAACAAGTGAATACGATCGAAAATGTATCGTGTTTGGGCTCATTTTAATCAGAAAACTGTCACCAGTATGCCAGTGAAGGTTTCACATGAAACATTCATGAAAAAGTATACTTCGATCTTGATATTCTCAAAAATGTCGATATTTTCCCTAAATTTTCAAGTTTTGTGATTTTGCTTCTGTCCTTAGAGCGTCGAATCACATTTCTCCCCGTGTGGCGTGTTTCCGATTTCGAAAAAAATGTTTTTCTGGTACCGGACTATTGGAGCCCGCGTAATCGCAGCACGTTTCGCGGACGCGGATTCGGAGACGAGTATGAGAGACTCGTAATAACGTCGAAACGAGCCGGCTGCTCGCAGCCACGTCGACCCACATTTATAAATAGAGAGACCTCATCTCCATCGGAGCGAAGGTGCGCGTCGTGTGTCACCCCAGGAATACCACGGTCGACCGAGTGACCGGCCGGCTCGGTGTGAATGGGCCTTCAAGCGTTCGTCTGCCGTTCGGAAAATCATCGGGGAAAACTGCTCGTAAAACTTGCTCCCTCGGCTGAACTGGTGTGCGCGTCGCTCGAAGGCTTGCCAAGGCCGAATTTTACGATAGAAATAGAGACCGGTCGATCCCGCGACGCGACGCGACGCCGATCGCGTTCGGTACTAGTCTGCGAACGTGTTCAGTTCCCCTCTATTTTGCGCGGTATTGTACTATACCGAGAATAGAAATTGCTACCCCGATCCTATTCTTTTCGTCAATTTCGGCATGAATTAATTCCATCGGATCCTCTGCTGTGTACGGTGTCTCTTCGGAGGTGGTACAGCGACACCGAAGCTTTTATCTCCTGCCAGTCTAGACTGCAGATTCTTGCGCGGAACAATTCTATTTTTATTTTATGTAGGGTTGGAATGTAAGCTTTTCACACTCTGCGCCACGACAGTGGCTAATGAGGAGGCGCCCACTTCCTTGCAGTTCGTTATTTCCGACGCCACTAGGGCCTGCAATCCCGCAAAGTAACGTCATTTTTTGGTCGCTCATTTCTTAAACAATAGTCCAGGATCCACCGAGCATTTTTACAAGTTATTACTATCAAGCTAATATTCCGTGAGTAGCTTCATTTTGATGAGACGCCCAACTTTTTCTCTTGTGGTACCTCGATTGTGGTAGCTAACAGGGGTGGCAGGGATAAAATATGTCGATTTGACGATTCTCCAAAATTTATTACTAACTGGGTTTCTTTTGTTAAATCTCAAGATAATTATCTAAATTATTCGAAAAAATATTTGTCCTACAAAATTTATGGTTTGATCAACGAGTCCCCTCCTTCCAACACGTATCGATAACGAGGTCATCAAAAATGATTACTAACCAGCTGATTTTTTTACTGTTGCTTAGTTAATATTTATATAATTTAACAGCCACACTGTCCTACAAAAGACTTGTAAATAACTTGTAAAAATGGTCGGTGGATCCTTGACTACAAGTGATGCGATATCCCGAAAATCTTGTAGGACTATGCCTGCAATGAAAATTACGCTAATGACGACGCGAGATATGAACTACCTCCGAGTGCAAAAGGTTAAAGATGATTACTCATTAAGAAAAATTTGTTTCTTTATTAAATATACATTAGATTGAAGAACTAAATCCTTAGCCACCGATAGTCAGTTTAAGCTCTGACCAGGCAACCGACTTTGCTTTTATATACACTTTTGTAAACAGGAAAATATACTTCAATTTTTTTCATTAAGATAAGTACGCGTTATTTTCAATTTTTTATTCTTAATATTTTGAACGTTTGGATAGGCACAAACGATGTGCAAAGAGAACAAGCAGTCTCGTTGGGCACGAAGATTTTTCCAAATACTGAGAATAGTTTCCCCACACAACAGACACTGGTTTCTTGGATAATCTGTCATGCAACCGATTGTCCAGCAGCTTGGGCTATTAACGCTTGCTGGCTTAACACTTCCTACTCGCTAAAAGTGGCAAGAACGCGGCACTGTGTAACCAGAACTTGCTCGCACGCTCGCTAATTAATTTAGCAAATCGGAAGAATTCTTTCCGGGAATTGAGAGCAGTCCGCAAAAATTTCGCCGCAGATCTTGTTAACACGTCAATGACGATGTCAGGATTTTGTTAAACTCTTCTGACGTCCTCTGCAGGCTTGTCAAATCTGCAATCTCCTGATCATCTCATTATCGATTATGTAAACGATTCGGGAGAACGTTCAACCATTTCTTGTTGTAGATCAAGACCTTCAAAATATCAAAACGCAACTGATCGTTTAAAAGTAAAAAACAGAAAATGAGAGAAATCTGTGTAGCATTGAAGGGTTTTGCAGTGAAAACGACTACAAAATGGAGAAACCGTGTAGCGATTCGCGAGAAGCAAAGCGTATTGCAAAAAGCAAGGAGCTAATCGACAATCAATGTACAAGGATAGACATGCGAATAGAAGAGAAACGGCTGGAGGAGGATAAAAGCGGAAGAAGTTTTTGTTCTGGCGCGAGAAGTCGTTTGTTGCGAGGAATCCTTCAAGTCGGCCGTCGATTCCACAATTTGTTGCGGCCGGGTCCGCCGTGCATGGTTCTTGTGTAATATCGGCGAGTTTCTGCCAGTAAATGAATATTCGCTCCCAGCAACGAAGATCGGATCGAATTTCCGTGAAAACAGGCAGTCGCGGTTGGTGCCAGCGCGCAAATCCGCTGTTGCTCGTTGGCTTTTTCTTTTCGCGGAAAGTGGCCTCCTGTTTCACGAAGAGGATCCAGCCAGCCAGCCAGCCAGCCAGCCAGTACCAGAGCGGCGGCCTGTTCACCACAACAACGCTATTTATGCCACTTGCTCTGGGAATAGTTTCATTGGCCTGGCTCCAGACCGTATTTTTCACTTCCATCTACAGTCCGCGAAACAAAAATGCGTGCACCACGGCGACGATGTGTTTCTCCACGCGGACGTGGCCAGACGCACGCGGGACACGCGAGCAATGGCGAGCATGCCAGAGCAAACGTTATAATTCAAGCCCAGCTAATATTATAAACCGCCCCGGAAAAACGCTGGGAAAAGTAAACAGAGTCTCTCTCTCTCTCTCTCGTTCGTCGTTGTTCGCCTTTTCATCTGGAAATCATATGTGACTCACTTCCTGGAGAAACAGTGGGTGCTGCAGTGAGTCGTAGTCGATTTTTGCTGGAAACGTCGATGCTCAACCCTTAGCATCATTACTCAAAATATTGTTTACATTATTAACACATTACCGACCGGTGATTATTGCATATTTTTGAAAAATGTATGGTACACGGCTAAATTTTCATTTAGCATTTAGTATGAACTAACTAAATCACCCTCAATAACGTCGTCTAATAGTTTTATTTAAGATTGCAATGTCAAAGAAAATTTCTATGCTTTTTTTTGGTACAGCAGAATTAGTGAAAATCCTATTAATAGGCACCGGTTCTCGTTAAATCACCGAAGTTAAACAATGTGGAACGTGAACGGCACTAGGATGGGTGACCGTCTGGTAAAAAACCGGAAAGTGACCCGCCCGGGGTGTTTTTCACGTGTTGTTGGCAAAAGGTGGTTCGGAACCCACCATAAACAGTAGGTACTAAGAAAAGGCGATGGTGAGAATGGAAAGAAGAAGAGGATTGGTAAATGAATTTGAACCCTGAGGGGACCAAATATCATGTTACATATTAAATATGTCGGAATCTAATCAATATTATTGCATAGGGAATGGAAATATTCTATCTAGGAAGAAATGTTTAATTTTCGAGTTAAAATAGCTCCGTGTGCGAAAGGATGCGCCTTCTCATTTCTCGAGAATGCAAAGAATAGGGGTTTCCGGTAGCCAAAAGCGCTAGATCAAACTAGGCCGCAATAAATAATGTGATGTGAAACAACTGATAAACTCAGCTTCTTTAAATTTCCACTTAGACCACTTTCATAATTACGAGAACATATATCTTTTGTGAAACTAAATTTGTTTTCCACATGCAATTAGACCGCGATAACCGTAAAAAATGTTTATGCGTTCGACCTAGTTGCTGTTGGAACAGTCATAAGAATCTAAAATAAAGATAGCAGTGAGATACAGAAAGTGGCGCCAGGATCGATTTTGACCTAGCGTTTCAACGGCTTCATTTAACTTCCGAGCTTCCGAGTGAACGTAACACGTCAGTTATTTTTAACAGATCTAATAAGATGTTCTCAAGCTGTCTCGGAGAAATAGTTTCCAAATTGCATTTAAAAGAGGTGATAGATCGAGATCAGGTTTGTCAATAAAGCCGGTTAATAATTCGTTGGTTCTGAGAAAGTTAGACTAATTGTATAAATTGATCGACTCGTCTCACTAACCGAGACTTTTAATGATGGGCTCCCTAAACATTTCTAATTCAGCAATCAACGTGTTAAATCTTTATCGTTTCAACGTTTACAAACAACGTCAAGAAAAATCTAAAAAATAACATGTTGTTCACGCAGTTCGTAAAGAACAATTAACAAAGTTGGATAAGACTATCACGGGACAACAAAAAAGTCTATTTCGCTTTTGATAAAATTCGCTACGACTGCACCCTGCGTTTACGGTGCAATAATTATTATCTCGTGGTCGCCGTGAAGTTCTAACCGGTGCGTTTCGCAGGCCGAAGTCCTTGGTTCGGTCGAAGTAAACCGGTGCTAAAGATAAGAAGCACGCGGCATTTTCCGTTGCGCGAACACCTCGGCGCTCGTAAAAATCGCAGGATTCGCGATGGCGTCTCGACTAAAAATAATCGGACGGTTTCGAAAGAAAACGACGGGAAAAAAAGGGACGGTGGAAAAGAGCGGTAAAAATATCGAAGCCTGCCGGTAGATCGACGATGGGTTAATTGTACATAACGCGCGAGGCACGGGCGAGCGGCTCGACTCGGCTCGGCGCAAAGTAAACGGAGACGAAGAGGAAAAAGACGACAGAGGCAAATGAGGAGCGTTCGAGAACGGCCACTGCCAAAAAGTCGATGTGGCAATCGCCGCCGCGTTCTTTCGCTCGGCCTGCCAGCTCAGCACCTCTGTGCCATCGTTTTAATTTAAGACACCCCTTCAAATGTCACGAATACGCATTCCGTTTCGCGCCGCGTCTCGTCGACGGCTCGAAAACATGCCGCGCCGCGTTTCCTACCGCGTTTTCCTCGTCCTCGACGAACCCCGCCGCCTCGTGACTCATTTTTCGGGCTCACGGAAACAATCTTATGCAAGACGGACCACTGACGCGAGAATAAATCCTCATCAAAATATGCGCTCGGGTACATCGATCTTTTTCCATCGCCACAACGCACACTGGTCCAGGAGCCCGGTTTTTTTTTCTGGTTAAAATTCAATTTTTCAACGTTCAAATGACAACATTGTTTTTTCTCTCAAATAAGAACCCTTCGAAACCTCAAAATTCAATATGTTAGATCTTTCGGATAACTTGTCGAGCACATAAAACGTTTAATTAAATAGTTTAATTATTCCTTACACAACGACCTTGAATTCAAACTTACCACAAAGTGTTTGACGTATTCAAGGTAGAGCTAGGACACTCTGAATAAGAAAACTTAGATATTCCTCGGCGATTCCAATGACTTCGAGACACGTTATCAAGGTGATTGTATGTAACAGTTTTTTCTTACACGCGATATCATCGCGGCCGGAAATTATCTGTCGGCTAAAATCACACCAATACGAAACTTTCCCGATGAACGTAGCTCCTCGGCGAGATCGCCAGGCAATTTCAGAGTGTTAACTGACAGAAGCGAGTCCTCGTCGGTGAAGGTAGAGGATGCGTAATCAGCAGGGAAGTCTAATCGGCTTCGAAGGCTCGTCGAAATGAGCTTGGAAAGCTTTCGCGGAGCGGACCCCCGATGTTTATCCCGGCGATGGTGGGATTAATCGAATGAAAACATCATCGCGACGCGTATCCCCGCACGATCGAATTTTATTGGACGTGCCGGGAAGTGAAATTCAAGGACGTCGCGGCGGTTCACGGCGAATCGTGTGCTCGAAGAAGAAGAGAGGAGGGGAGCTGGCTCCCGGTAACGTAACATCGTTGAATTATGCTGTCGTTACGTAGCCGACGATTATGCGACGTCGGGTTAAATAATCGTCGGCCGGTGCCGGACACGTTCCACTCCAAG
Organism: Lasioglossum morio; assembly: GCA_916610235.2. NCBI lineage: Eukaryota > Metazoa > Arthropoda > Insecta > Hymenoptera > Halictidae > Lasioglossum > Lasioglossum morio. Next base: position 6,646,178 of record OU744323.1, read on the forward strand.
GTCGCTGGAACACGAGACCCTGGACCGTTCGCCATAATTGGGGACCGTCGAGCGTACTAATTATACTGTCACGGGTCATAGTACCGTCGAGTACCCTACTTGCGAGCACCAGGATCGATCGCGTGTCAGGTGATATCGGCGTCCACACCGGATTCTTTCGTCGCCGGTGACCAGCTGTGAAATAGGCGCCTTGTTATGCACAGCCCTACCCGGCCCTTAACACAAGGTTCACGGCAGAGTTTTTTTTTCTTTTTCTTTTTATTATAGAAAATCTCATATGAGATTTATTACAACATAATTACAAAACAGAAATACACTACATATAATACAGAGTATGAAGATTAGAAAACAGAATAGATTTCTTGTAGAAATACAGATATTATAATATTAACATATGATCAAAAGGAACAGTATATGAACAGAGAGAGAAGAGTAAAAAGAAAGAAACTTATACTTTAAGGCCACAGCTTTTAAAAGATGATAACATGTAATGACAGGCCCTAATGTTAGGTTTGGCTATCGTTACTGAGACATCCATTGGAAGCTGGAAGTCTATTTTACTGAGTTTCTTAATCAATGAGAGTCTCTCATCATTGTATAAATTACATTGCCACAAAACATGATTCAGCGACTGATCTCCATCTTCACAACTACACTCAGGATTATTAATGAAACCAATGCGTGCTAGGGAAGAAGGTAAATGGTAGTGGACAGATCTACACCTATTTATACTGACAACGGTTGAACGGGATAAATTTAACTGAGAAAACCAAGGAAGTCGATTTTCATTAAAATAATATCGAAAATAGGTTTTGCCTTTGAGAAGACCATCAGCCTTTATAGAGGCGAGGGAGTTATCACGGCAGAGTTGCGTTGAATTACAATTGAATTGCTTCACGAATCAAAATTACAGAGTAAATCAATTATTTGGTAACTCGAAATTCAGTCGATCCATACGATGAAATTACAATGCCATTTGTAATTCTGCTCTCTTATTCGATTACAATGTAACTTGTAATTCTGGTCCTCCTGTTCAATTAAATTACAATGTAATTCGATTTTGTACAATGGAAATACAATGACAAAGTCCAGTGTAATTATGAATTACATGTAAAAAGAATAAGAGGTGGAAAAAGATAAATTCATATTGTGGGATGAAGAATGAACATGTCAGAATTTAACATATGCAGTTGGCGATGAAATTATTCGAGCTAAAGCACGATAGCCATATTTCTTTGTGAATAATATAACTTGCAGTGTTGTTAAATGTATAAACTCGCAATTACCTGGCATCGATGGTTTGTCAAAGAATCCAGTGTAACAAGGTTTTCATTCAAAAATTGATTGTTTCAATGCAACTGAACGGTTCCAGCAATTCAATCATGATTCGAATCACCGTAGCCCGTGCTTTCGAGCATGTCCGCAGCATCGAACGAACGCCATGATATATTTCCACGTTCAAAGACTCCGTCGATCGCATCTAAAGTGTCTAATGTAGTCTGGTTTCGATAAATCATCGGGAAAAGCATCACAGCATCAGTAAGCTCGAATGGAAGAGACTGCGTTGACGTTTTAGAAGTTCGTAGCCATAAAGCGTCGTCAGTCATCCGTCATCGTTCGACGTCGCTTCACTATCGATAACGGTGGCGCGAAATAACCAATAAAATCGAGGGAATTCCACCGTAGCCGGTGGAAATCTCCAGTCAATCCGTGCCGGCTGTCGATGAACGATAAACGCGGGGAAAACGAGAGAGAGGCGCGGCGTGGGCGAGCGGAATCGCGAGAATTAATTGAATCTGATTTTTCGCGGGGCTCGCACTCGTTCTCGCGACGATTTCTGCCCGCGGAATTGATTAGCGAGTTCTTATTGGCCGGTGGGACGGTTTCCATTAAGTTCTCGTCGTCGCGACGGAACCATTTATATCGCGCCGAGATAGAGCCTTCGTGACTTCTTGCACCTGACTCTGATGGAATTTTATGGAAAAATGCGAGCCGACGCCTGGCAACCGTGCCGAGGAACTTGCTCGGCCAATGAAATGTATTCTGATGCTTGGAATTCAATTTTTGCGCAGACCGATCCTCTTGCACTGCTCATTTCTCGTCGCAATCCAAATTCCTTTTTCAATTTCGTTCCCTTACAACTTACTGTTTCAAGCGTTTCATCTAAAATCTACTTTAACCATCATCCACTCGACGTGGTACCCGGGTACCTATTTCAAATTCATTTAGAATAGTACAAAAAATTACCTGTGTGGATGGGGGTTGAGAGACGACTTCTCAATTGATTCTGATTTTAAATAGTTTTGTTTATTGATTATTCAATTATATACCCAACAATTCATTGTTTCAAGTGTTTCATTCGAAATGTACTTCAAGAGACAGTTTCTTCGTTTCACATATTTTGGCAATCACATGTAAAGAAAACAACATGGTTAACCCCATGCGTTAAAATGACGTTACGGGGACGACACATGTTTAGCACGCTAAAACTGATTCTTTGCAACTTTCCATCGTAAAGTAACTGCGTGTAATAGCAACCAAACCAATTTACATAGATTATGAAAGCAATAACAATTCACTTATTTCCCATCGCAGCGTCTAAGAACCTTGGAATTAAGTTGTACGGCCATGGGTGAATTTTGCATAAATATTCACAGCAATATTTAACCCTTTGCAGTCGGAGTTGATTTAACTCGAAAATTAAACATTTCTTCCGGCCTAAAATAATTCCTTTCTATATTAACTTTTTCTCTTCGTACGCGAATATAAAATTGATATCTGTCAATTAAAAAGTGCTAGAAAAGTTGCTGGTCCAGTTCTTTTCGATGAAGAAGCTATCGCGATTAGAAACCTATTCTGTTTTGTAATCTTCATACTCTGTATTGTATGTAGTGTATTTCTGTTTTGTAATTATGTTGTAATAAATCTCATATGAGATTTTCTATAAAAAAAAAAGCTATCGCGATTTGTCTTTTCGCGGTTTGCGGAACCAGCGACGGCGTACGAAATTCCAATCGAGGTGCAACGTGGCCGAATAAAAGATCACCGCCGCGAAAACAAGGAAAGAAAACCGCTGCGACTGTTTACGATGTGATCGAGGAAGTCGCAGTCTTATTGGTGCTAACTGACCCACTAATATTGATGTGTTGGACGGCCGTGAGTCTGCGAGGCGCAATATTTCATCGCTCGAAGGCCGGTCGATCGACGATCGATTACCGGCCAGGGTTAGGCTGACAATCGCTGCCCGTCGCGTCGGAGACGGCCAAAGCGAACAAGATCGACGCCGATCGTCGTCCTCTCCTGGCCGTGTCCGCAGAAAAACCCGCAGTTTCTCCTCGTTACCGAAGGAAACGAGGCGAACGATCGTGGCTTCAGCTCGGTTACCTCCATTGTCTCATTGATTCGTGCTCGATTTTTCGATCATGCTAATCGCGACACTCTAATTAAGAATGGCGTGAACTTTTGGATCACTCGTGATTCGATCACGTCCGTTCCCAAACACGTATAGATAAGGTAACTTAATTTTAAATTTACATTATACACACATACTTTTATGCAAGTGAAGAATGTATTTCAAAGAAAAAATCAATTCAATCGAGATGAAGAATTAAGACGACAGTGAGCAAATGCACTCTAGATTAAAGATCAGTGCGTGAATGAAGTTGAAATCACAGTCGTGATCGTGATTACTGCGTTCACTGTGATAAAACATGGTTAGTGATTTTGCACGCCATCGCTAACTGTAATTAGTGGACTTTGCGCGGCGGTGACCGACGATCGCGAGTAACACGCTAGACAAAGCATTTCAGCAGCGAAAAAATGATTAATTATGTTCCCGTTGTACGATGAAAAGAAGAAGAACAAAATCATATGGCAACGGGGTTTACGGGAGATTTCGGCGATAATATCGGCGAACGATCGTCCGTCGAACGAGACTGGTCGTCTGCAGCGTGAGAATCGTATTGCATTATTCAAAATCACGGTCGCCGTTACGTAACGATCGTGTAATAAGTTTCGCTGCGATCGCTGAACGAGAGCGTGGCTTGATTTCTGATAAGCACGCGCCAATCGATAGCTCTGTTCCCGCTTCATTGTTCGATCGCGTGCACAGTTTGATCCGTCTTTCTTATTCCGGCCAACCACTCTCCGACTTCTACCGTTTCATTAGCGAGCCGAGGAAACATCCGTTCGATTTTTCGCCATTCCATTCCACCGTGTAATTTCGTCATGGCTCCGATTAATCATTTACGTAGCAGATGCACCGACACGACCATAAGCAATTAGAAGAAATCATCGTAGAAATTCAAAATCCAGCAACTGTAATGCAACTTTTAATTTGAAAAATTTTTTCTACGCATCCTGTTTTCGCAAGCAACGAGTTTCATTTGCAGAATCGGAAGCAGCTAACTGTGTACATGTATACGTATCTCGCTGGATTTTCAGTATTCTGGTTCGTTATATAAGACTACCGGACAATTTCCAGCAATGTCACGCGGCGCATCAGCTCTCTGTTTCACTGAATTAACTGCGAGAACCATAATCGGGTGAGTGCGTTGTCTGTAATTTGTCACCGATAACGTTTATCGGACGGCAGAAAATCATCCGATCAGCAATACATGGGAAACGTGTTGTTGACCCATTTAGATCAGATAAATAAAGTCTCCTCGGGAATCAAACAAATCGTTCTCTCGAGTAGAGGGAATTCTGCCGCTGACTTTTTTTTTGCAATCGAGGCAGATCCCGGAAACGTATCAGCAATGCTCGTCTGTTTACCAACTTCCGTAGCATTTCAATATAAATATTGAAATTCCACGCGACGTCGCGTCGTCTTCGAAGATCGCCGATTGCTCGTGTTTGCCTTGTTTTTCGATACAGTTTCGTACCTACTCTCTTGGAAATATTATGGATGAAGCCAACATTGAAAATCACAGATTAGTGATTATCATTGTGAACTTTACGATCCTCGTATATAATAGCAATACATTTATTTGTATTTTCGGTTTATTTGACTTGCAAAAGGGTGAATCTGTAGTGCAAAACCTGTAAATCGATGTAGAAAAATTTCTCAGTTGCATTTGATCAACTTGTATCGCATATAAATCCCCAATTTTCTTGGCTACCTTTCTACATAAAATCATCACTAATCAATGGTCCTTTCGACTGACACAATAAGAAAGAAACTTCAAAAATTATAATATTTTTGTTATACTATACAATATATTCTGTACTTTGTTATGTAATACTCTGTACTAAGCATTATGTTGTAATAAATCTCATATGAGATTTCCAAATCAAAAAAAAAAAACTTCAAAGCTCCGTCGTGATCGATCAGCCGGTTAAACTCGTTCGAATCGAGCCAATGAAAACAGGAATCAAATGTAACACAATTCGGTCGGTCAGCAATTATCAAGAATGGCGAGTTTTCTGATTAGTTCTGGCGTCGGCCAGCAATCATTATGATCCGGATGAGAGGTCATCCTCGCGTTTCTCACGTCATATGCGCGTCAATGAACAGCACGTGATCGATTTCGTGGTTTCCAGCCAAAATATAAACACATCGTAACAATTGGATCATCATCGGAACGTTCTCGCCCCTGGATTAACATCGCACCCCAGTTTGGCGACAGACACCGTGATCGATATTGTTCGATATGTCTCTTTAATTTCACACGTTATTTTACAAACTACATTTTATTGTCCTTATATACCCTATTGGCATTATAAATGTGTTTCTATATAAATAACGATACAGTGTTTCCACGTATCCTGTATTTGTACTTTACGTAAATAGATTGGTTTAAGCGAATGCTCTTTACAATGCTGCGATTTGCTCAGGCTAGCTGTTTTTCCCCGACTGACTGGCAGACCAGGCTCTCGACTTTTCTTTTTATTATAGAAAATCTCATATGAGATTTATTACAACATAATTACAAAACAGAAATACACTACATACAATACAGTGGCTCTTGACTTTATGGTCCCGCCTGGGCCCCTCTGTCCCTGAAAGAAACCGCCCCTTACGCTCAAACCCTTATATCTAAGAGGCTAGGTTATCGGTGTATTCCAACATTTTCCATAACAATGAACATTCTCACCGCAAAGACCCAAAATATGAATTCACCGGGTTAGAGTCAACACAAACAATTCTTTCGAAAGTTGAATTACAACATCGTTAAGAATGTCTACAAACGATCTACAGATTTGATATTTTCTGTTGGATATGTCTCTTTAATTTCACACGTTATTTTACAAACTACACTTTATTGTCCTTATATACCCTATTGGTATTATAAATGTGTTTCTATATAAATAACGGTACAGTGTTTCCGCGTATCCTGTATTTGTACTTTACGTAAATAGTTTGGTTTAAGTGAAAGCTCTTTAGAATGCTGCGATCTGCTCAGGCTAGCTATTTTTCCCCGACTGACTGGCAGACCAGGCTCTTGACTTTATTTTCTATTATAGAAAATCTCATATGAGATTTATTACAACATAATTACAAAACAGAAATACACTACATACAATACAGAGGCTCTTGACTTTATGGTCCTGCCTGGGCCCCTCTGTCCCTGAAAGAAACCGCCCCTTACGCTCAAACCCTTATATCTAAGACGCTAGGTTATCGATGTACCTATTTCAACAAATATGATTTATTGTTTGCGTGACGGGAACATCGATCCCGACGACGTCAAAGGTCGCGAGTGTCCGAAACAACAGTCGTATTCACGAAAAATCACTGATCATGACCGACTCGGTCCAAGTTATCCGGATTGCTCAATGATCGGGCTGCAATCATCCACGCCGGGACACGTGAATGGTACGTGGATCGAAAATTTCCGTCGTTTCGAGTGCGGAACGCGCTGTTTTAATTGAATCCGTGTGGTCGCACGAGACACTCTCGACCGACAGAATTCCGCGGACGTGGACGTGGACACGACTCTGCCGACATCTTACGTTGCAACCCTGCTAATTGTCTCTCCTTAACACATTCCCCGACCAGACTTTCTGGCGCTAACCACTCGAAGCTGTCCGGCAGCTTTTTCCGACGAATAGTTCTCTTTGGTACTCACGGTTCACGCGTCGGCCTGAATTTTTGCGAATTCTTTACTCACTAATTAACCCTTTCACTACAATAGACAAAATATCTCGTGCATCTTTAGTACAGATGCGATGTGTTTTCTTTGATAGTTTGACATAAATAATCGATTTTTAACCCTTCGCACTTGGCTGTCCCCTCTGATGCACCACTAAAAATTGCTGTTCCATTCTTCAAAATATTGTTTACATTATTAAATATATCGGTATCTAATCAATTACTAAACATTTAGGTACTGTATAAGGTAATGTACCAATTTTATATTCATAAAATTGCAAAAATCATAAGGTATGGAAATATTCTAGATCGGAAGAAATCTTTAATTTTCCAATTAAAATAGCTCCGCGTGCAAAGGGTTAAAACATGTCACCGTTGGTAGGAAGTACTTAACGATGATAGATAGTAACCCTTAGCACTCGAGTTGTTGTACCATTATTGAAAATATTGTTTACATCATTACATATATTGGGATCTACCCAATTATTAAAGATGGAAATATTGTAACGAGGTATTATATGAATTTCATAAAATGAAAAAACTCTGTGTGTGAAATAATATGACAGATATTATTGTATGGCAGAGTGTGTAGACAATCGTGGATACTATGACTGCATGGATTGTAGTATACTAGTAGTTTTAATTATTACATGTATATTCTTTACGTCTGCTCATTAATACATTAACAGTTTGAGAGCACAATCGCACAGTGAAAGTATCATTACGCAAGTAGAACTGCGTCAAAGTTTCGAAGAATGTATGGAAAGGTCGTGATTAGACAGAGAAATGTGAGAATTGGTAAAACATTATTCCGCTGTCACTTCACAGATTCCAGCGCACATGCATGACGGCGCTTATGCGTGGAAATCGTTCGGTGATTCATAGTTTTACACGTCTTCATTGCCATCGTCTTTCACATCCTTCTGCGATACATTTTTCTTTCACTCGAGCACAAAGAGATTCGAGTAGAATGTTTCATTTAAATCTTTTTATGGTAATACATTTGTGATTCACTGGTAATTTTAAAATGGAGAACCTTTCTTAGAATTTCGTCGCATTCAATGGGTCCTCAAAATGTGATTCATCGTTTCAAGTAAATGTGTTTCGAGAGCCTGTTCTATGAATGATCATCAACACCGGCGAATTATCAGATGAGCGGCGGCACGTGTTCCTAATCGATGCCTGCCAAAAATGTTTCTTTGTTATCGTCGTTACCTGGCAGACTGTACACTCGTCGACAAAAGCGAGTACATCATTGCCATAGATGTTGCAACACTTTGGCTTACTGCATTAAATTCGACTATGTTGAATTTTATATTTTTAAAAACGTAAGAACAATTTTTCCAACATTACAATCATTTCAGCATACTAAAATTGTTAAGAATGGGAACTACATTTCTTCCAACTTTTCAACTTTGCTTTTGCCACCAACCTAATATTTATAAAATTTCCCTTGTACCTCGAATTTTGTTGATCTTTAAAGGGCCGGAATGGCTAGAGACAAATCTGAGAATTATGCGTAACATGTTGGTTGACAGTGGTCTAAGTCAAAATTGAAAAAAAATGAGTTTATCAGTTATTTCACATGACTCGTTTAAACTAAATTAGTTCAATGTAATTTTTACGATATTCTCAAAAATCCGTCAGATAGTGCTTGTTATTTCAACACTATATGAAATTCGTTTAGCGTTAATATCCTTTTCCTTGAAATATCTCGAAGCAAGAAATATGTAAAATTATGGGCACATTTCATAGTATTCGATCCGACTCTTATCACAATGGATGCGTAAGTGATTGAATTTATTTTATAATTTTCTCTATAAGTGTGTCTAAGATTTCTGTGTTAATACAATAAAGAATCTAAAATGTATCATTTTGATTTAGTTCCAATATTAAAACATCAGAAACCCGTAGGTGAGGATTTCCAATTTTGCTAAATTGTAAATACAAATCGGTACATGTTCGGTAGAATGCCGAAAGTTCAAGATATTAACCACGTATCAAATTGGCTCGCCGGTTTAATAGAACCAAACACGATACAAACGTAGATAGAATGAAGCTTATCAATTCCTTGACCGAAATTCCCGACGGCACGTGCCCAATACCACCATAATTCTACGTCGAATACGAAACGTTTCTTGGACCCGTAGATTGATCAGCATGATTGTTATTAGCGATCCATTGATAAACCGTCGCGTAGGTTCCCCGAGATTCAATGCAGTCGAGACGGCGAGATCGAGACAGTCTTAATTGACACTTGTAGTCGCCGAATGCCTGTGATTCGACAATTTCGATGTATTAATTGTCGGTTGCGCAACCGGAAGATACTGGACACGATTATACAACACAATCGAGGAAGAAAACGGCGAGAATCGTGACCAAAAAATCAACATATACGCGAAAAATTGCGATGTCATGCTCCCGATCACAGCGAAACGCTCGATCGGACTGAAATACTTCAGAGATGATGACAAAAAAATCGCAGTCCGTATTTTTTTTATGAAACCCATTATTGTAACAGACTTATGGTAGCCCCGGTCTTTCTAGAAAATGAACAAATCAATTTTCACCTGCAAAAAACACATTAAGGCTAGAAATTATGAAAAGAAATAAATTAATATAAGTCATGTAACAACGTGCAAAAGAACATGCGAAAAATGTGAACAATGCATAGAATGAACATTAGAGACGATGACAAACAAGTAGGAAAATGCAATGCTTCTGTCCAATGAGTTATTACAACAGGCAATTATTTATAAAAACCTCCGTCTTCTTATGAAAAGGATAAATAATTTTTTTCTTCCAATGAACCGTTCCAAGAGATTGTTGAAATAAATAAATAACTAAATAAGAATGATCCATACGTTCAGTAGTTTACAAAACATGCGAGAAATGTGAAAGTCACTGTAAAGTATAAAAGCCGCGGTTTAATCGCATGACTGAGTAAGAAAAGAATTTTATTATTAGACTGCGGATTCTTATGTAAATTTCGGTTGTTACGGAGCGAATTCAGGAAAACTAGGGTTGCATAATAATTTCGTTCATCGCGGGGACCGGTATACACTCCCGTCTGTCGATTTTGTTGTGTTATTTTGATTGGATGTAGCTATTATACGATGATATGTGAATGGAAAATTAAATATGTACGTATACAAAAGTCTGCATCCAAATTTGTAAAATACGTATCTTGGGGCGTAAAATCGTCGAAACGTTTGATCGTCTTTTATGCAGTCGCTCGTGTGTTACGAGTGCATCAAATCTGTGGAGTGGTTATTATTTGGCAGGGAAGCGATCTCTCGCGTGATGCTTCAATCCTCCCGCATGAATGGCGGGTTGCGCTGAATCCTGGCAGGGGCACGCCCTCAGCTACCTTGTGCACCCTCGGCTAACTTGTGCACCCTTCACGCACGTGCACACCGCGCCGCGCCGCACCTGGTGGGCGAAGCTGTTATCGAGGCAACACGCGTCGACGATGCAACGCCGACAGTGCATTTAACATCATGGCATTGCGCTGTACTTGGTCGGGGCCACGCAATCCCCGCATTGTGCAACAGCTAGGGATGGGATCGAGAATGCAGTGGGTGATCGTGAACATGCGAACAACGCGGACCAACTATTTCCACGTAGATGTCTCACGTTCTCGAAAAAATGCATCGCGGAAAGTGCATCGCGGAGTTTATCGATGCGAGCGCAATCCCTTTTAATGAAGTCCCTCGGAGATCCCCATGAAACTTCCTTACATTATTGGAAAAATTCTGTGGAGCTATTTCATTTATCTTTTATATTCATCTACTTTGCCAAGGGTAGAAGGAAAAATGCATTCTACACTTTATTCGAAAATAACGTTCCCTGAAAGGAAAACTTTGATTTTTCTTTTTAACAGGACATTTACGATGCACATTTACGATCACTTCGGAGACTAAACACGTGTTAGTCATTTATTTTTCTTTATTATTATTATTCATCACACTCTGTTCATCTCTCAAAATTAACGTGTCATTCATGAACTATTAATTCAACTTGTCATTAATAAGTAATGAAAATTATAGATAACGTAGGAACATGATTTTCTCGAATAGGATGGAATTTAGTTCCGAAAATATGAATAGAATATTCAAGTAGACAATAACGAGGGTAAACGATGATCGTGGAAAGAACTACGTGTGCGACGACGGCACAACAGAAGGCAGCTAAATGTTAGGTGAGCTGCTCCAAATTTACTCATGCTGATGAATTGAATTATCATCTGTTATACCTCCGCGTCGTCCTATTTCTAAATGTGGCATGTATTGCATACGAATGTTGTTCCGAAATGCTATTTATATATACGGAAACTAATTATACTGACAATATACTATAGACTGGAGACCGGAATATAATTTGAATCACAAATGACTCAAAGAACCATTCTAAATATGTACCCTGAAAGGGTCCACAAATTTTCCACGTCAGCTGGATCTTCCTCTTTGTTATTCTTATCTGTTTCTCGCTTACTGTGAAAGAAGCGATCTTGATTAATGACGTACAGCAAAAGTTCGGCGTTTTAGTAAATAAAAATAATTCACAGTGTATTCAGAGGATGCATCAATATTTGTTTTGCATTTAAAGTGTTGTATTTAAAGTACAATTTTCAAGCTATTTGTAGTTATGTAATAATCGTGACGCACAGTTGATTATTTGCGAAAAAGTTCGCCAAAACTGTGCATGGGTAAAGTTACCAATTACCGCGCCTGGTTATCGGACACAAAACAAAACTTTTTCGAAATTAATAAAAATAACATGAAGTACCTAGTATTACTTTATTTTTAAAAATAAAATTGATGTTTCCCCTTCGTATATAAATCATAAATATAACATTTCGGTTTTACCAAGCAGATCTAAATGTACGCGAAAATGCTCTCCCATATCAGAATAAAATTTTGACGATGAAATAAAGAACTATTTTCTTAATTTACCATCCGAATTTATTTTTCAAATTTATATTCTATACTTATTTTTGAAATTATCATGCGACATCGTCGAAGGGGTCAGCCGATTGGTGGTGCTCGCAGCTTCCGTGCGCGGAACGGCCCATTTTTTCGTCGGAGCTGCGAGGATTTTGTGTGGACTCGGTAAGAATCACGTCGAACAATCGGACACGCGAAAATATCGGCGTGTCTTCCAGACGGACTTCCCGCGTGACGAGGCTCGCTCGCGGTCCCGATAACGCGATATGCAAATTTCCGTGCTCGATGACATTTCGAGAAGTTCAAGTGCGCGGCGCGCGGAAAAAAGAACCGCGGATACACACACGCGCGAGCGGACACTCGGTTTGAAATATCGCTTGTCGCTCGATGGAAATCCATTATGCAAATCGCGGTTCTCTAACGAGTGGGACGCAAGAATTCGCGTTTTGCAACATGACGAGGATGCTGGGGTATACTTCTGTACAGGCACCTGCCGACGCGCGTCCCGCATACCGTTTCCCGTGTTCTGACGCGATCCACCGGCATCTGGGTCATCGATGACCCAGGCGGATGAACGATCATCGATCGAGCTTCACAGCTGTCCGACCAGCTCGAATCGGCGGACCTTTAACCCGCGAAATACGCGACGCTCGTAAAGCCCGCTCGACGAAACAGTGAAAAATTAATGGCGACGTTGTCGAGCGGACACGAACACGAACGCCGGTGTCAGTTATGCATGGTACACAATTAAATCCATGAATCTTTTAGGGACGCGAGTTTGCGGGAAATTGTTGGCGAGCTGGCCGTCTCGACGAGCGCGTTGCGAAATGAGTGACGAGAGAACACGTGACCCAGTGACACGGAATCGGAAAGCGGGGAGGATTCTATTGTGTCGGGCTTCGAAAGTGAAAAGGCGAGGCATTTTTAGCACCTGATGTACAGGTGTGCTTGTGTGGGCCACGAGCTCACTTGTGTATTGAGCGTGACTGATGGATGGGCTAGAGAAACGATACAGTGACTCGCATTACTAGTCGGACACTCTTAAAAAGACGATAAATTTTTTAATATTAGACCATTGTTTCGTTTCAATGGTTCACCATTGTGCGAATTTGACACACGACGGACAGATTTAATTGCGAAAATGAGGGACGTGCGAGGATTAAACAACGTCGTCGACATCAAAATAAACCGGCGAAATATGGAACGACTGAAATAAAATGACTATCAGAATTTCTCGAAAACGTATAAAACGTAGAAAACATACTAAAACTTCAGTAAAAATAAAAAAAAATTTAGAAATCTACACGAAATTCATTAAAACGTGTCTAAAACCAAAAATAAGACGTTTTTTTTTTTTTTTTTTTTTAAATTTGGAAATCTCATATGAGATTTATTGCAACATAATGCTTTGTACAGAGTATTACATAACAAAATACAGAGTATATAGTATAGTATAACAAAAATATTATAAGCAATAGAAAAATCAAAAATACTTAAGCACGTAGGTTACATGAATTTAAAAAGGCTATTATATATAAACAAGCACTAATATTGGGTTCAGCTATTAAGCAACCTAAAATAAAACATGTTAGCCATGTAAAAATTATTCATACGGAACCGTGTAAAAAGAGAATCATTTTATACGCAATATATGTGCACGAGAACCAACACGATTACAACGCATTTATAGAGTTGCCTCGGTCCGAACCCGCAAAATGCAAACTCGGTTAGACTTCGTCCACGAAATTCGCGCTGCAACAATTCGCGGGAGCTTCGGCGAAGTTCGGACAAATTACGTCGGGCAAATACAAATGAAACTAACTGACACCTGTGTTCCCTATTCTTTCGCCGACGGATCGATTGCTTGCCGCGGGTAAATAAATTTATAGCGGATAACCCGGGTGGGGGTGCGTCGCGCGGCACGAAGATCTACACGAAGTTTCCCGGGCACAATGAAACGCGCAAAACGGATTAGCGAAACGCGTTAAATTCCCGGCCGTGCTCGACTCGCCCCAAACAAAAAGCTATTCGTTGAATGTCGTTCGACTGTTACCCCCTCGCGCCACCCCCGCCGTCACGTAGAGTAAATTGATTCGCGAAACTGAGGCGAGCGTTTCCGCGTCGGAAAATCGACCAATTAATGGTCGAACGCGGAAGCATTGTCGTCGAGCCTCACCGGGGGGAGAGGAGGAGGATCATAGAGAGAGAGAGAGAGAGAGAGAGAGAGAGAAAGAGGGTTCGGCTGATTTGAAAAGCAAGTATCGCAGAAAATATTGATGAGGAAGAAATACCGTTTCCCCAGCGTAATTAGCAACATAAAAGCAACCGTGACGAGGAGGCCGGCGCAGCGCGGTGCGACGAAGCGCAAAAACACAGGAAAGAAACGGTTCCAGAGGTTTCGTTCGTTGCTCGTGCACGTGCTCCGCCAATGGCGAGGTGCTTATCGCGCCCCACGACGACCGGTTTCTAGAAAACTCCCGCGCGATTTGCAATTTAAACGGAGCACCCGTCGAACCCCCCAAACCCCGCGGACGCCGTTCCGAGGGGGAGAGGGAACGGTACGCGAAAACGCAGTCGTAAACGCCGTACCGCGTCGATAGGGAACAATAAGCCTTCGTGATGTGTTATGGCAACGCGATGCGTGCTCGCTGCGTGAACAAGGTCCCGTGACGGCCGTGGCCGAGCTGAACGAGTCGCGAATCAACGTTACGCGTTATAATTCGAAACAGTTCCGAATTATAACTGTTCGAATGGCACACTTGGTCCTCCGTGACCCTGGCAAAATTGTTCGTACACTGCTTCTCCCGTTGATGCGTTGCAAGAATATTGCGAGTTTGAAGTTTCAGTTGTCCTTAACCCCTTGCCGTGTTTTAACGAGTCTGACTCGTGACGAAGATCTGAACAAAGTCTAACAAATATGAATGTTACGCGTTTCTTTTTAGATGAAATCATTAACATTTAAATAAATGTAGCTATAGGAAAAACATAAATTATCTTTTGAGAGAGCACGCGGTCACCTCGGAATCTCCCCCATATACAAGGGGGCGAGTTCGCTGGTGAAGGCAAGCGTAAGTTAACAAATTGGAAGAGGATTTTTTCGTACACCATATAGTTTGCGAATAAGTTAGATGACGCACTTGGCTGAATTAGCCTGTAGACTAGTGAAGAGATAATCGTATTTGCAATTTTACAAAACCAACTGTTTTTATTTGAGTCGAGGGCAGTCCACGTGGAGATTATGCACTGAATGTTTCAAAGAGATATTCAAAGTAGTTATGTAGATACAGCTCGTGAAACAATAGCATATTGTGCAGATAGGTATACCCATCGACAACTTTAAACGCGTTTTCTTCGAAACCATTTTTCCGCAGTTGGTTGACACGATTAGGCAGAAAGTATTCGATCGATCCTCTTGAAATTGTAACCGCACGTTATCAAGTCCTTTTACTGTTTCTACAGGCAAAATGATTGGACGCATGTTTCTCGTTCGACTACCGAAAGTTCCAAGAATTTGTCGAGTAAAGTGGAACATTTCGATTAGAATAGTCACCACTTCTTTGTTGATTGCATTCATTAATTATTGGTTACATGACTGCAGCATGCATTCGAAAGTATGGTACGATCTGTTACGTGATAATCCCCAGCGTGTAAATAAATTGAAAGTACAAATAAAAATCTGGTATCAAAGTTCGTTGGGCACACGTGTGCGCTAGTGTTTACGCGAAGACGAATAGGTAAGTATGTGCGGACACGTGAACTGATTTGTATTCAGTGTTTCAAGACATGAAAAAATGTCGTAGCAATAATGATTTCGTTTACGAGGACTAATAATTATAATGAGCTGTGCTAGTGTCTTTTACATCAGTTTTCATCGGTATAAAAATTTTCTACGATTAAAAAAGAATTGTAACTATATAATTTTTTTTACACTCCGCGGTTGCAGTACAGTTTGCTACATCTATGAAAAGTAAATAAAACTATAAAAATGGAATATTTTATACGAAATAGACAGAAATACTGAAATGAAAAAAAAAATTGAATCCGCATTTTCCGATGTACAAGCACCTCTTCTACCGTCAATTCTCAGTTAGCCTGTATTCGAAAGTAGCCCGAAGTTTTTCAATTCGCAAGAAGCGCGCGGAACAGCGAACTACGAAGAACGGTTTATACATAGTAAACGTCGCTACGGGTAGTCAAGTGTTCCGCAACGAGTACGAACCCGAGGAATCTATACGACAGAACACTCTCTACCGTTTTTCGCGAATATCTAGAGCGATAAAAGCTTCGAAATGTTGATCTTTCACCTCCATTTACTTCAAAGTCGAGTGGCGGCATAGCTCTCGCGGGAAGAGGGTATTTCCTCAACAGTTCGAGTCGCTAAAAAGGCACGTCGCCGCTTTTGATCCTTCCAGACCCGTCTGTACAGCTGCGTGCATAGCAATGGAGGCCGCCTTTGAGCTCCTCCCATAAACGCTCCCCGCCATTGTACACACAAGGAGCCCGTAATTAAAACACGTCTGTTAATTTTACGGATGCTTGTTCCGGAACACCCAGTGTATTAATCGGACCGCGGCACCAAACCGTGTATTATGTTCGCCGTATTATTCCGTGGCTCTTTCGCCTCCTTGGCGAACAAATGGCGCGAACATCTGCCGCGTTGTTGACATTTCAAACGAGATCCAGCCGACGCCGCGCCGATTTCTAAGACAGTTTTCTGTTTACAACGTATTAATACGTCGGCGACACGCCAGCTGCAGATACAACACACTCCGAAGGTGTCGTAAATCTGATTTCCGGGTTCTGTCATCCTTCGCGAGCCGAAAGATGTCTGTCGTCTCAACGGGTGCAACGATGTTGCGTGATTTAGTAATTATAACACTGAATTAGACTGCGGATCTTTATGCAAAGTGAAAATTGCCTGTATTAACCCTTTGCACTCGGAGGTATTTTAACTGGAAAATTAAACGTTTCTTCTGACCTACAATATTTCCATTCTCTATAATTTTTTAAATTTGATAAATATCAAATTGATATAATACCTCATACAATACTTAAATGTGTAGTAATTGGTTAGATACCGACATATCTGATAGTGTAAACAATTATGTAAATAATAGTACAGCAATTTTTAGTGGCGCCTCAGAGGCGCCACTCGAGTGCTAAGGGTTAATTGCAAACAGTATAAAATAAATTGAATGTTATTTCTTCCCTTAATGATTATGATAAAGGAGGAATTATATATCGACATCTAGAATTTTAAAAATCTTCCAACTATTTTGAATTTCATCTACTCAATTTTGCATTAAATGTATAAAGATCCGCAGTGTATACTGGACAGATAATATTCTAGTTTGTTACGTTTCCATTCAGTTTCACATAAAAGCTTCGTTAGAACTATTTAACAGCCTGATTAATCTGATTTATAGACTTGTAGGGTGGTACAGTAAGTATCCTATCTAAGAAAACCGAATATGCCTTCCACTGCGGGGCCGAGAAGCTTGAGATGCCTCGGTGGGGACGGTCTTGTTTCGATTCAGACAAAAATGTGTCAGAACAGTGAACTACCCTTGAAAATAGGATACCATCATATTCTCATGGTATCTGCGCAGTGGATCAATTGCAACGCGGCCAGAACGAGCCCATCGTCCGACATAATCGATATTTTTACCGTTACGTAAACGTTCGTTACCGAGACGCTTTTCTTTGCGACGGACTTGTCACCGAGCGTTACATAAATCGATCAAGAGACCCGCGGACTTCCTATTCTACGCTTTCTATGGCTGGCGAACGAAAAACGCGCGAAAGAATGCGACTTGGAACGTGCGTCGTCGCGACGCCCGTAATAGCGACACCGAGCCAAAAGAAACGATGGGCAACTCGGGCAACCGGCTCGTACAGAAACACGCCGATCGATAACTGTGTGCCCCTTATGCAAGCCGCTTATTCCTTCGATCTTTCGCGATTTCCATAAATCGATCGCCAAAAAGCTACGACCGAATTTACTTGTTGTTCCGTTTCGTAACGAGCGGGCGGACACGCGAACGGCGACGTGTTACATATTATACATGCAGATTCAAACACGAGCGGGTTTTCAAACAAGCAATCTCTGATTCCGTAATTTTGTAATTAATATTTCGTAATTTCACGCCGCTTGATTATTTTGACGCGGCCCTGATTCAACGTGGAGCAAACAGCAACGGACTGTTCGAGCATTCTGTCAACAAATACCGTCGAATATACTAATATGTTAGAGATAAAAATAATTTATTGTTCCCGTAAAATACAGGTTAATATTCGTTCATAAATTTTTGATTTTTACGTCTGCTACTGTAGCGATCGATAGAGTATTATTTATGTAATACATTCACTAAAATTTTCTGTCCAAGTTTACGAATTGACTTTTTTATTTATAAATTAATTAGCAAAGTTAATTATGTGTTGTTTCATTTGAATGGTTAACCATTGTGCGAATTTGATACGCGAAGGACAGATTGAGTTGCGAAAATGAGGAACGGATGAGGATTGTACGACGTCGTCGACATCAAAATAAACCGGTGAAATGTGAAACGACAGCAATAAAATGAGAATCAGAATGTCTCTGAACCCCTTGCCATACAATATCGAGTCGGACTCGTGATGAAGATTCTGAACAATAAATATGTATGTAATTAATTTCATTTATACCGAAATAAAATTCTATTTATTGCAGTCGACATACAGGTCGATTCTGGGAACTGGGACAAGTTACTGCTTCTTTCAAAGTAAAAAGAGATTTCTTAATATTAAAAGAGAATAGAAGTAATTAATGAATAAAGTACATACAATGCAACTTGCGGGTGCATCGGTGCATACACATACAAAATTTCTTCCTCTATCAGTTTTTTCTATTTTTACTTAAAAAAAGAGCAGTAACTTGTTCCAGTTTCCAGAATCACTCTGTACAAACTTTGAAGGAACCATAGGTATACAATAAACATAAAGTTTCTTTTTTTTCTATGAAATTCTAAACGATGAAGAATTTCTAATCACTATTACCTCAAAATAAATAGTAGTACAAGTGGTTAACCCTTAAAATGCTGAGTGGGATCCTATAGGGACACCTGAAATATTTTTCCTTAATAACTGTGTAAGTAATTTTTCATATTTTATGTATTGTCTCTTCTTTCATCGTCAAGTATTGTGGATGATTAGTCTAGCAATAAATACATATATTAAACATATCTATTTTTTATTTTCAATTCTACAATTTTTTAACGTGGGGTCCCTTGAGGACCCCCCATCGTTATTAGTGTTGCCAAAAAGTATACAGCGTTGTAAGGGTTAAACACGTTTCTCGAAGCTACGCTCAATGCTAATAACGGCATCCGGTGTTCGGATACAGGAGGCTCTCCATATTCCTCCGTGAGACGCGTCTCCTTTTTCGAGGGGGTTAAGAATCGGCTGGAGTCTGTCAAGGCAAGCGACGCTGACAAAAAAAAAAAAGGCAAAGTGACGAGGAAGTCGGTTCCATAAGCCGGGTGCAGTAGTCGCGGACGTCTTGTCGCGTCAGGAACGCACGGCGTCTGACTTTCACGCGTCCCATACCACTTTCGAGGCGGACCGAATCCTCTCGGCCCCCGTCTGCGTCTGGGCGAGCATAGCCCGACGACGTCTACGTCGTCGGTGGCGACATCGTCGACGAACGTGACGGAAGGGGAGGAAAAGCGTAAAAGCGCCGCGCGGAACCACGTGCCGGGGACCTTGAGTGCGTGCACTCTCGCGCGCCGGGTACGTACGTCCCTGAGCCGCAAACAGGAACACGCCGATTATCCGGCAAATGAATGAAATCGAGTGAACCGGTTCACTCTCGGCGGCTAGCGTACGCAAGCCGGTACGCGGTCCGCCGCGGATCCGCCTTAAACCAGATCCACTTCTTCGTGAATGGCCGTGCCGAGCGTTCCACGCTCGTGCTCCACGGCGAATTACGCGTCACGCTTAACTATGCCGGTTGCGCGATCGTTAACACTCCGCAGATTGACCAGCCACCGCTGCATTTTACTCGAAATTAACCTTTTTGCAGATCGTACTCACCTTCTTGCAAACGAAATTCAATTCACCCTTTAAACAGGATGTCTTTCTCTCTTTTATTTAAAATATTAGTATAGAATTAGCGTGCTTATATAAAAGTAAAATCTCCTCTGGCCCTCTAGCGAGCGGGACAATTCTAGACAAGTGAGAGGGTTAATTGTTTTACGCACTTTTTACAAATTTTTAATAGCAATAATGTTTAAATCAGCTCGATTCTCTCGCATTCTTTGCTGGGAACGTGGCAAACGATATTAGCTCGAAATGATACAAGTACTTCATCTATGTTTAATGATAGCTTAACCTAGCTTTATTGCTTACGTAGTTCCATTTACGAAGTGTCCCTTACGTAAATAAACACGATACAGCTTTGCTTGGAAGTGTATCTTCATCGTATTAACTTTCTTGAATAAATAAACACTTCGTCTTCCAGATTATTCCAGTTCGGTATAATAAGTGTCATTTCGTAAGAATTAAAAGTCAACGTAACAGTCTAGGATGAACTTCAGCATGAAATAGTGCTTCATAACTAGACAGCGGATGGTTTTGCAAAATAAAAACTGTCTGTATTATCTTAATAAGATGAATTATAATAATATTGCTAAGCTGTATTATAATAAGTTGAATAGAATGCAACGGAATATTGAAATTTATGTTATACTTGCATAAAATCGGCAATCTATTAAATTAATGAATAATAGAGATCCTGATAACCCAGGGTGCAGCTAATGCAGCAATTTATTGAAATGGCAGTGACTCTCTACGAGGAACAAAATGAAACACGATCCGAGAAAACCGACTCACACAAGCGGAAAATTAATATGCTTAGCATGGATTTCAGGAATGGCTTTGCTCAGACCTCTGACTTTAGAAAACGTAGTTTTTTTCTGGCAGCACGTAAAACTACGCGTGAAGAAAGCTGAGAGTCGAACGCGACCGGCTGAGTATCATAATTTTCTCACTCGGCGCAACGTAAGTCAGCAATTTTGGGGACAGTGAATCGAAACCCGACAACGAACTGCCTAACGATCGTACAGAACATTGTCCTCGGACCGTGTCAATAATATTTTCACGCACGTGAACCACATTTGTTACGATCCTCTGTCTCGTTGCATAATTCATAAACATCAATGTTGCCGCCACGGTTCTCTCGTAGGCAACAGAAATCCCACCAGTTATCGGCTCGTTCGAGGAGGTCGATAAACGTCTTTCTAGCAAAAAGCAAATAACGAGCGACGCCATTACGCAAGGAAAATCTCGATCGATCAGCAAACAGAAGAATACCATTGAGTCACGGATAACGTTCGACATGGCAAAAACGCTGAATAACAATGAAACCGCAATTACTAAACTAATAATGCGACGAATAACGACGAATAGTGTGCTAACAATTAGTATCTTCTACCTAAAGCGCCTTCGACACAATGACTCTGATGATTACAGCTCCTCCTGATGAAAATTATTCAATTTATTTCGTTCGTAAAAAGCGTCGGAAAATAATGCGCGCAATAAAAGTAAGTTTCGATCTTCCTGAAAATTTGCATTTTTATCGTATTCTAGATAAACAGATTATGAACCTGTAAAGAATTGCACAAATATCAAACCAGTTTTAGATACTGGAATTAATTAGTAGTTTTCTCTATTGTCGATTAAACAATTACGGGTGTTAGTTACGAGTACATAAAATCCACGGTCCAATTGCAAGCAATCTTTCTCGGAATCTCGTCACGGGACAAACTGTGCAAACATTTCCCCGGCATAGTGCAGCTCGCGTCGGGCCAAGGACAAAGTGGAAACGAGGAAACGCGCGAGTTTTCCTGCTACACAGTCGAAAATAATTGGGAAAAATATAATTTCGAATTCTAAGCTGCTAAATGGATATGCAATTATATACGAAACTAAGTTGAATTATGTTAAACTACAATATAAACTATGTTCCTAAAAACGGCTCGTTTCTGATTAATAATTGTGTTAGTATAAAAGAAATTCGAAAAAAATTGCAAAATTTTATGTCAGAAATATTGAGACACTTTATCGGTTTAAGTTATAAAATCAAAATTATACTTTTCGCATATCTTGATACTTCATAGGATATGCTTCATTTTTTATAACATGCCTTAGACGATTTCGAATATTACTAATTATCTCTTGCAAATAATCCTTGCTAATTTTACATCATCCTTCTTCTATCCTGTTTCTTTTTAATTCTATATTACGTTTTGGCATTTTGTGAACTTTGCGGTCCAATTCATCCCTCAAATTCTCAATGGGATTTATGTCAGGGGATTGGGGTGGGGGCTGCAATACTTTTGCACAATTGTACAGTAGAAATTCCTACATAATTCGAGCCTGATGCTTTGGGGCATCGTTTTGATAAATCTTAATTCCCCGTTCAATGCTCATACTTAGGCACTTTTTTTAAATTTGTGTTTTAGAATATTTATATCTGTCTATATTTGTTAACATTATACTATAGGTCGAGCGAATCGCAGGTTTCGCGACTGTTCGGATAGAATACACGCGCGCAAACCCGCGATCGCAGTTGACTCGCGGTGTCGCAGATAACGCGGCTATCACTCGTGTTTCGCGCTTATCATTGCGAAAACGCGTGGACAGCCAACGAATGAGTCAATTCTGCATTTTTCTACATTGCCCGGGGTTTCTTCCGTGGCTAGCCGGCCTCCCGGTCCTCGGCATCGGCGACTCTGTTTGCACGCGGAACCGTGTTTGCTCGATCAACTCCCAAGCCTGCGAAAACCCGGCAACTCTCTTCGACAACGGTGTTGTTGCTGGGAAAGGTTGTCGATCACCTCGACGGACTCCACGAAACAAGCTCCTGATAAGATGTTTGTTTCGTCAAAGTTTCGCTTGCGTGTTGCGTATCGCACACAACGGATCATCCATCTAGTTCCGGGAATTTTCTGAGACAAATCGAGATTTGTGAACTTCGATCCAGAGAGTAAACAACCAACTTGTCTATGCACATGTTTATTTCTGGCAGTTTCACGGAATTTTATTCAACTCGAGTTCTACTAAATTAGTAAAAGCTGTAGACTCGTATATTTTGAGGTACAGATTTTGAAATATACAATTGTTATTTTACACGTTCACTGTCCCGGCATCCAAACTCGAATCTAGACACACAGTGACCCCCACTAATATTCAAACATTGCTAAAAAGAAGATAAGTTTTTTAGTAGCAGAGTTTTCACTTGAAATCTTTGGTTTTATCTGGATCGGCGTTTACGTTGCTCCTGCGATCAGTCAGAGCTGGGAATCTCTTGGAACCGTCAAGGTTATTGCTTCTAAATAGCCAGAGGGATGGTGGACAACAATACAAACGCGGGAAATACAGTGGTCGAAAAAGTTCCAGCGAATGCCATGTTGTTCGGATCACGCTCTATTTTCGCGGCGTTTCGGCTCTATTTCGCCAACGGCGTCACTGCCACCTTCGAAAATACGCGCAAGGCTCACGCAATTGCGTTCATTCCGGCTCGTGCCGGTTCCGCCCAAATATTTATCTTCGCTCAATCGACTGCTCTGCTCTCTTTTTTTTCTCTTTCTCGTCGAGAACCATTTTCTTTTTCCGCGAACGTATTTTTGCCGCGGTCAAAAAGATAAAAAGACCGTTATACGAATTCGTCGAAAAAAAATCGGACCAGTCTGAAATAATTCGACGGAATTGTTACTAGGGGTGTGATCGAGTACCTCGCAAACAGGTTCGAACTTTGATTAATTGAGTTCGAATAGGTACTTCGAGAAATAGAAATAATACTCCTAAGTATATTCGAACCTATACTTTGGTAAATGGAAGTAATGCTTGCAAGTATACTCGAATCTTGGTCGAACATATTCGAAACTTATGTGAATATCGTATCAGAAATTCTCAATCTTATGCTGCCCTTTAATGCATAATTTTATAAGCCTCTTTTCGAAACTTGTAAACACTCGTTCCGAGGTTCGATATCCGTTTGTATAAAATGAATAGTTTTCAAGTATATTATACAAGACAAAGCGTGTTGTACGCTCGATATGAATAAAAATATTGAAACATTATTGCTTTTAAACAATAATTGAAACATGGAATAAAACTTGTTGATTGAAATTGACTCGGATTCGTGAGTATATTATATTGAACTTGATGCCATCCCTAGTTGTTACCTATTTCGATCGAAGTACAGCGTATCTGATAAGAGAATTTTTATGTTACAGGTACGGGGATTCTTTGTTCGTCGTTGGCCCGTTTCTCGAGAAGCGCATGCGTGAACTAGGTGACGTAATTACGCTTCAAGTTTTTACTACTCGCTATCTAGCTTGATAAATACTACAAGACTCTCATAAGTCCCTGAACCTATCGTCCGACGAGCTACAAACATATAAATAATTCATGCAACTTCTACCATACTGAATTCAGTAGATAGACTCTGTTCGAATTCGATAGCGTGACGAGCACGTTAAATAGGGATGATCAAGATCCCTTGCTAAAAATTAGTAAATCACTACAGTTTATTATCCTAGATTATGTCTTAATCAATCTGATGCGTAGACTTTGGATTCTTCCTCGAAATAAAAATTGTCGACAATTAAACGGTCTTTTCTTTAATAATTATCATAAGTCGAGAACATCAATCTCCTTTAATTAATATCTTTACTATTTTATATTTCATTTATACATTTTTGTTCTAAACTAATCCGCAGACTACTGATGAGTATGCCGTAACCAGTCCTCCGTTTCATTTGCTAGGAATGTCTACTGATAAATCGCGATTTATTAAAAATGCCCGTTCATTGTGCAAGAATAAATCGCAAATTGTGTTTGCGAAAAATGTTTGTATATTGCGAGTCGAACATTTGTTGGTTTTTATGTTGTATGAAGAGAGATTAATCTTTGATACAATATCTACTTATCAGATATTGAGGAGAATGCGAAGGAAAATTGTATGTAGAGAAACATGTACGACGATGTGGAACCTTCTGGAGGTTTTCAATTGTTTACGAAAGTCACGGAGTGGATCTTCTCATCGCCACGCATTTCAGATTAAATCGCGACTGTCGAATACATGATAGGAAACTGTCGGTGATAAAGTGAAATAGTAAATTGCGACATCAATTACTATCGTTTTCACTTTACATAGATACCGAGATCAGCATAAACGATTAGCACGAACGAAAAAACATAAAATATTTCCGAGCGGAGCGTGCAAATCGAGAGTGGAAGTCGCGCGAGAAATCGTGGCGAGTTTTCGCGGAAATTTCGCGATCGCGACCAATCCACGGCTGAATTTTGCCCGTCCACGTGCCCTCGCGAGGTCGCTCGTAAAACGGAGGAACGTTAGCTCGTTACGCAAAACGACGGCCGAGCGAAACCAGCGAGTATGCGAGCAAGCGAGCGAATACTAATACTACAAGCGTTTTCAGTAGGCTGGCCGTGACCACGAAGCCGCTGCGCGCGGCGCGGCACGCTCCCCGGGAAAATAGAAACTCGGGTGCCGCCGCTTGACGCTTAGGCGATTCCTTCGCCAAAGGACAAACACGATTATCGGGGCCCGATATCGGTGGCTGTTAATCAAGCCGCGATTTATCGGCGGACCGGCGCTCGCATAAATTTCCCATGCACGACAAAGCACGCCCACGATCGATAAACTTCTCGGAGGCCGTGTAATCGTAATCGCGCGGCAACGCGGACTTCCTTGCGTTCGATTAGTCGACTGCTGACATTAAAACGACATTTTAGATAGTTAAATGACTGTAGGACGGCTTCAGCTCTAATTGGTCGCGGTGGAAAGGTCGCCTGATTATCACGTCCGCAGTTTTTTATACGTTTAGGCACGTGTCTCATTTTCGCTGTTCAAAAATATACTTTTTATATCTATATTTACCTCTTTTATTTCTGTTTTTTATCGAAAAGTACGCATTTACTTTCTCGTCAACTTGGAAATAGAACAATCGGTAGGGACAATACGTAATTCTGCATACACCTGTTTCATTTTCGTTGTCCGTTGAAAGATGCACTTTTTCCTTCGATAAAATCGAAAGAGACAGAGTTCAAGCTTTATGACATCTTGCTGTTTTATTTTCGTTGTGTGTTTGAAATACAGTTTCTCCTTTTCCAACTTTCGTTGGTAGTTAAACAATATTCTTGTGTCTCTTCGTACAATATCTTTCATACAATCAAGATGCTTCATCGCTTTGACGGACAGAATAAGCAGCGAGCTCCTAATTAAAAAGCTGCGAGCGGAACATCGATACATTCGACACTCTCGAAAACGGTCGGAGCGGCCGAACATTCGCGAGCGGCATTGTACCAACAAAAATAAAAACTCTTCTTAAGTGACCCGGTTCCGTCAGCAGCGGAGAGTTAAAAATAATCGTCAACAACGGCGGTATCGACGTCCTCGTCGGTGGACGGACCAGCAATCGAGATGAGTGGACCCGGAAAAATTCCACTCGCCGAAACATCGTCGAAGAGCACATCATCTAGAACAATGTCGCACACCTGCGCAAACCCTCCTGCAGAGTGCGGATCTTCATCTCATTTATAGCTCATGAAAATTTTCATAAAACACTACTACACCATTCGAGTGCAAAGAGTTTTTTTTTTTATTTAGTGCAATTTGAATCTCAAATTAGAGATTATTTTGCCATATACATTGTTTTTCAATACATTGTGATATTCTGAATAGTATAATACAAATTATAAGCAATCGTGAACCAAAATACAAGTTATTTTAAAGAAGGTTTTCTCAAACCGTCAGACCACAGTCATTCAGAAACGAGTAGGTTATTTTACATATTTCCGCCGTAGGACTGGAGAGTAGAACGTTGCATAGTGCACAGAGTTAATACGATTTTTATTTATCCCAGACCTGCGAATGCTACTACCACCGAAAATAAGATTCCATTTGAATTAACTTTCTTCAAACGCGTCTACAAAAATTGCAAATTCGTCCCTCCAGTGCCGTCCATTGTCCCCGGGAGCTAAGAAAGTCGGTGAATTTCCATCGTCAAATTAATCCGCATTGGGTTTCACGGTGGCGAGAAGCGATCAAATCGGCCGGGCACACGATCTTCTAATTGCCCTAAGCGTCGTGTTTCCCGTCGGCGAAGTAACTTCCGGTCGACGACGGCGACGCGACGCAGCGGATACAACGGCGACTTTCGAACTATCCTCGTTAATCTGTCGCGCGGCGGGCGGCGAAACGGTTTCCTGCTCGTTGTATTATCGGATTATTGCATTCGTAGGCAGTACGTAAAAGTTCATACCGGTAATCCTTGGCATACTTAGCCGGACGGACTCGTGTGCGGAGTATCGCGAGGTGTACGTGCTCGCTCTTAATCTCGGTCGAAAAACCTGCTCGAACAATATGCATGGCACGTGTGTGTCCGCTTCTACGCATGTATATCCACGGGCATCTCGATGTACGTACACGCGAGGGAGCCATTTGCAACGGTATTGGTGTCGTGTCGCGAGCGCTTTTCTACACGTAAAAGTTGCACACCTAAAGATAGCCGTGTACGCCCTCACCTCTCGGACCCCCCGTCGCCTCAGCGTTACATTCTTATTCCAGTGCTTCTCTCACGTTCCTGCTTCCTGCGCCAGAAAAATTGGCTAACCTGTTTACTGATGCAACAAAGGAAAGGAAAACCGGGCGAGAGAGCCTCCCGCTGCAACGAGAGGCTGCCGCGAGACCGGAAGGGAGGAGCCTTGGGCGAGAGGAAGCGTTATATTTAACCAGCGGAGATTAGAAGCCCGAGCCTAGAAACTCGAGAACATTTTTCAGACGGGGACAGGGAAATTGGTGAAGAGATGATGGCCTCCTTGCCGTTGCTCCCTCCCTTTCTCTCTGCCAGAG
The DNA here is from genome assembly GCA_916610235.2 of Lasioglossum morio. Taxonomy (NCBI): domain Eukaryota; kingdom Metazoa; phylum Arthropoda; class Insecta; order Hymenoptera; family Halictidae; genus Lasioglossum; species Lasioglossum morio. Next base: position 6,674,133 of record OU744323.1, read on the forward strand.
ACTGAGGTCTCAAACTTTACAAGTTTCGCTGATCCTTCTCCATTGGCGATCTTGGAAAACACGGACGGAGGAAAGGGAACTGAGAAGATGGGGATTGAGAGGTGTTCGATCAGTGCAAAATGTCGGTAAAAGTGACAAGATTTCTATTTTTTTTTTATTTTGGATATCTCATATGAGATTTATTACAACATAATGCTTAGTACAGAGTATTACATCACAAAGTATTAGTACAGGGTATATTGTATAGTATAACAAAAATATTCTAAGCAATAGAAAAATCAAAAATACTTAGGCATGTAAGTTACATGTATTTAAAAAGGCTATTATATATAAACAAGCACTAATATTGGGTTCAGCTATTAAGCAACCTATGTCCAATGGCAATTAGAAACCTGCTCTAATAAGGTTCTGGACAAGTTTGATCCTCTGATCTTCATATAGGTTGCACTGCCATAGAACATGGTTAAGCGTTTCCTGTTCCTGGTGACATTTACAATTGGGATTATCGATGATGCCAATGCGAGCAAGTGAAGCAGCCATATGGTAATGGTCAAGTTTTCTATTTTGACTCGGTTTCGTCTTGCTCGTATAGGTCACGAAGATTTAGACTGAAAACTGAACCATTTGGAAAATGGATTCAAAGGGATTGAAGAAGGAAAGACACATGATCAGTGCGTCTGAAAAGATGAAATCATATTGTCCGATAGACTAGTGAATAAACGGGGTAATAATGACTAAATTGCGGATTTCATGTATCAAGTTCAGAACAGTGAAAGTAGCTTTTCATTTCGCAGAAGAATCCGCAGTCCGACGATGACAGTTGCTCTCCTTGAAACAAAATTTTTACAAATTATGCTTTTCACACAGTCCCCGTGAAATGGCGATTTTAGACCATCCATAATCGGAAGAGACGCGAACGAGGTACCGAAGAGGAAATTGAAGAGCGGCGAACTTGCACGAGTGTGTAATTGCGCCCTGGGAAGAGCCGAGTTCCAGTAAAATAAGCTTCCTGATCAGCGTGGCTCGGGCCGCGGCCAACGCGGCGCGATTTCGAGAACAAAGCATCGGCAAACAAGATGGGGTGTAGGAACGGGAGATAAGTGATTATGAGAAAGCGCAAACACGCCGAGTGGTTACAAGTAAAAATGAAAATGGCTCGGACGACGTGGCAGGACGGTAGTCGAGGAAATGGTTTCCCCGTTGGGAAGAAAAAAAAAAGGAAAAGAAAATGAGACCTTATAAAACGAGCCTCTGGTTAAATCGATGCAGTGCTCGACGATAGGCGATCTCGGGAGCATAATGCCGGAAGAAATGGGTGAACGAGGGGAGAGGGGTTTATTGTGAAGAAACGCAAACAGGGTAAGTGGTGTTGCAAGTAAAAATCAAGTTGTATCGAATAGGTAGTGGGAGGGTGGCAAACAAGAGATAGGGTCGGCAAATACGACTAAAAGGAAAGTCAACAACTCCGTTGGGTGGGGAGGGGAGTGGGGGGGCAGGGTGTGCAAACGAGGGCGGAAAGGGATTGCGGCAGAAGCGAAAGGAGCAGTCGGAGGGCAAGAAAAATTGATAAGAAGGGGCGCGGAACGATAAGAGAGAAGAACAAACGGGGAGCGGGGGGACGATCGATAACACCAGGAAGAAACTAAACCGAATTCAATGGACCGGCGAGGGCCAGCGTGAAGGGTGGGTTTTGAAAGAGGGACGACGAACCGGATGGAACGAAGCGTTATAAGATAGCGGGGCCCGGAGATAACGCAGCAACGACCGGGCCGAGTCGTTAGACGAAGAAACGAGTCGGCGACCAGTGCAACAAGCGCCGGCCTTTATTTACCGTGCACGTGCTGCTTTCCATGGGACCTTTAAAAGGTAAACGCGCGAACGAAAGACCGAGTGACGGAGCAGCCCGAACTATCCGCGCTCACGCTCGCGCTCGTGTTTCCTTCGTGCTGAACTTTCCACATGCCCGAACCCTGCACCCTGAACTGCTTGCTCTTGCGTGTCGTCGGCGTCGCCCCTCCTCTTTCTCTTCCTTTCTCTTTCTATGCGTGACATATTTTATTCGATACCACGAAAGGCAAATACAGGGAGATCTTAAAAGACGCACGCACGCACGCGCCGCTTTTGATATAAATACTTTGGCTTCGGGGAAAAAAACAGGCCGACCTCGCTCTCGAGGGTTTAGTTATATCCGTGGACGCGGGGAACACTTTTTCGATGCAGCTGGGACACTAATTCTGGACAAAAATTCAGCCTTGGCACCAGGTTACATAATTACTTTTTGGATCTATGGAGCATGTGTGACACCTGGACCCGCTTATCGTCAACGTGTCCGAAGCTCAATACATGTTCGCGTATTATTTCAGTTAATCTATCGATTCCTACGAATCAATTCCGAAGTAGAAATTTGATAGATAGAAAATTCTTATAATACCTTATACACTACCCAACTGTTTAGTAATTGATTCGATACCGACATATTTAATAGTGTAAACAATATTTTGAATTATGGTACGGCAATTTTCAGTGGCGCCTCAGAGTCACTATTCGAGTGCTAGGGGCTAAATTGCCTGAATTAATTGCACGATCAGCTCCGATCGACTGACCCAGTTTCATTTTTAGCTTAATCGCGAGCCGATCGGGTCCACGAACTTCGCCTGTTTTTAGCGGCGCAAGAAAAATATATACACCAGCTTCTACTACGCGTTCTTTTCCATGCGGTTCAATTCTCTCTTGATCGCGGCGTTTTGCTCTTATTTTTATTTTACGTAACCGAGATGTTTCTTGCCGCGACACTTTATATAACTTTCTTTAATTGATGCGTTTCCCGATCCCTTGCGCAACGGCTCTCGGAAAAGTGATCATTTCGAACAATACTCCCTACTGTGGCTATCCAATTGTTCCCGGGAGCTGGTCGATAGGTTCCAAGGCGTATGATTGCCCTGTCTTTTACGACATTTCGCGAAACCGCTTCTCGTTGCGTTAAGATCGACTCCTCCGTGGAACACGGCCGACAGTTTACAATCGCGGTTGCGTTTCGTCGGCGTTACCTCACCGCGGAAATTGCGATAGCTATCTAACTCGCGATTTGTCGCGATCGTCTTTAGATAGCGGGCTTCCTGTACGTTCGGGCTCCCGTTCGCCTAAGTAAATCAAGGTCGAGTTTAATTGATCCAGTCGCGATTAAACGGTATACCAACGGCGTCGCGCTCCTTTCGCACCCATTGCCTGATCAGTGATCGGATTTATCTACTTAGCGGCAGCATCGACTCGCAGAGAAAAATTCTAAAAACAGTGAGTGCCCTCAGAACATGGAAAACAAGACACAGAAAAGTCATAAATGCGTAAGGGAGCGTATATTAATTTATAAATGTATTAGATGCACGAGCAACGAGAATTTTACTTTTTGTATTTTTCATGGAAGGTCGTATCTACGAATTCAAGAAACTGAGGGGAATATATGAAATTGTGATTATGCTTCAGTGTTCTACCTACCAAGAATGTAAGGGGAAGTCTGCATTATTTATGTAGTAGTTTGATATATTAATGATGTGGGGAATATAGTTTCTCTATTTTTCTGTTCTTTCCTGTTACATTCATATTGCTAGCAGGAGAATATCTGTCGCGATATTCACAATAATATACATGTACAATTTCTACTATCTACACAACCCCTAAATATACTTTCCCCTGGGATAATCATAAATGTGACAGCAAGGATGAAAAGGAAGTGTCCACTTTTACGTTCATTATACCTGAAGATGTTTCAGTCAACAGCGAAGTTAACTTTCCAATCTAGAAACCCCAGTACTAATTTAATCGATCTTTAATTCCCGTAAAAGATCATAGTCTACTATTCATCGTCTTTCTATTCATTATCGCCAAAGATCGAATCGATCATTGAATTGAATTTTTAAAATCTTTTACCGTTTTATATTTCTCCCAAGCAATTTCTTCACAATTGCATAAAGATCCGCAGGCTAACCTTCGTTTTCGAGCGGTCTCGGTGTATTGCAGCCTAGAGTTTGCGGTGAAGTAGTTCAGAATATCCGACCCGGTTTGCGAAATTTAGGCGAGTCATACGCGCGCGTTGACAGCGACAAGCGGCCACTAAAAAATTATCGTCGACTACCGTCAACGTAGCGGACTGGTGGAAGCGCAGTCGAGAAGTTTACGATGCGTCAATAGCTATTGTTCGTTGGAACGCTAACAGGAAGGATTTTATTTAGCCATGATCGTCTCACGGTCTCGAAACAACGACCGTGTCATAAACTTGGTTTCTCTTCGGATACGTTCGTCGGTTTTTTCTGATTCTGTAAACTATTATCCAAAATCAACAACACGGAGAGATGCGTCTACAACATGCTTGAGAAAAGTGCAATTACGACGCAGGACGCTTGTGATGTGCGCAACGAGGAAAAATTTATCAAATTAATATCTATCATGGTAAGGAAAAGCGCCGCATGACACAATTTCAAAAAAGTTTGAGTCTACGTATTAATTCAGCATAGAAAAAAAATCTGAAAAAAATAATACAATTTAACAGATGTTCTATGTCGAACAATTCGTGTTCAAATCTTTAAACGGCAATATCTCGAAAGTGAAAGTATGTGACACACGGCGTTCTTCGTGACGACCACGGGTATAACGAACGGGGGAGAGGAATTAAAGACTGAATGATCTTGATATAAGAAACTTTGCTGCAAACGATTGCATAAATAAATGAACCCACGCAAACTAGTGACGCCGTCTATGGGACCGCCGGTGTTGCGGAAGTTAAACCCACAACTTCCCATCGACGTCAAGTGGGTCATGTCACCCAATCTAACTGACCAAAAATGGATTTCCCTAGGGGGGTAGACTCGTTTCGAATGTAATGGGAAATAACTGATATACTCATATTGTCAATTTTCATATGGACCACTTTCATAATTATTGGCGCATATATATATATATATATATTATATATATTATACACACACATATATATATATATATATACATATATATACATATATATATATATATGTATATATATATTATACATATATATATATATATATATATATATATGTATAATATATATATACATATATATATATATATATGTATATATATGTATATATATATATATATATGTGTGTGTATAATATATGTGCAATATGTATATTATGTATATACATATCATATATATATCGTATTGGAAGTCAGTGGGTAAAGCGTGAAGAAATTAGCTGGCGAAGAAAACGTGGACCAGGTGAGGCAAACAGGCAGCAGTACCGTGGAGAAGCGGCGATATCATCCCTTATCAAGAATGGTCGGTGGAAAGCGAGCGGGGGTCTCGGAAAAAAGTAGTACGTCGAGGTCTCGCGTCCTTGCCAGTTACCCCCACCGCCGACTATGTAGTAGTACTCGTCGGAGTGGGATTTTCCTCCCCACCAGGATTTCCACTGGTCGCTGGCTATCCCCCACCACGCTGCGTTCCCTCTGCGCCTGCAGCGGTATGTAAGAGGCCGCACATGTTTCCCCGCGTTCCAGTCTGGCAGCGGCACTCGTGGGTGACTGTTCGTGGCGGATTTCGCGTAACAGTTCACGTTACGGATCGGTCTCGCGCAGCGAAGGACGTTACAGGGACACACGTGTGTGCTATATAGCAAAATACCACCCTACACACCGTTAATATATAGACCAGGTAGAGAGAGTCCCAACACAGTGTGTGTGTGTGTGCCCGGAGAGTTGACTAGCGCGCGCGCGCAAAGGACGAGTTCTTTACTGGCAGTGCTACGCTCGAGAGCCGACACGACAGATCGCGAACGTCGTTGCGCCGACACGCAACAGAGACACCTAGAACTCCTAGAAAAATCGACGGACGAGAGACAGTCGAGCGTCGGAACAGCCAGTAGTCCTCGAGCTGCTACAGTGACAACAACACCTGTCCGAGACCGGACGTGTCCGACGCGCACCCCCCATATACATATAGATCTTTCTTTTTTTTACTTTTATACAAGTTTTTTGATACGAAACGGACCAAACCCGTTCAGAAACCCACACGGTTTTTCACGGTGAGAGTCGTTCGCGCGGATGACAGCATCGCCGAACAGTGCCCGAGGAGGAAAATTTAGTGCTCTACCTGGTGGCCACGCAGACCGAGTGTTGGATACAAGGATATTCCGGGGTTGTTACGGAAACTAGTGATCTACCCGCTGACGTCACCTGCGTGCTTTCGTGATTCGATCCAGTTACGAGAATAGTGCTCGCGACCGAGACACACGTGAGTATCGGATCCACTGCTCACTCACTCTCTTTCTTCCTCGCTTGCTCGCTCGCTCCAGATGCACGCGCGAATTAAGCACGCCTGAACGTGAGCGAGCAACGTTCTGCCGCGCACTTCTCGCGGTAATTTATGCGCGCGTACCGATTCTATTGTATAACTTATAACGCGTCACGCGATCGTCAACTTCTTCCAAGAACATCCAACCCTTGCCGATTTCCACCCCTAATCGACTACATTCTGTCTTTCACAGTCGTGCTCGAGATTCGACATTAACTGCACCACCATCGATCAACTATTCAGTTTTTTATTTAATAATCCTACTAGTTTATTCACACTTACGAGAAAGATTCTACGTGTACCGAAAAGAAGCTTTGAAATATTTTAGATATTTATTGATCTCGCGGATCTTCGTACAATGTGTCGATTACAAGTAGTAGAACTTTACAGAAAATGTAAAGAAATGTAAAAGTATTTGTGAATAACAACCGTTTAAACAACGAAGCACGAAATCGTCGGAAGAGTGTCTGTGTTGGTTTTCCACCCCTACTGGACTACATTCTGTCTTTTAGAGTCGTGATTGAGATTTGACAGTAATTGTACCACCGCCGATGAACTATTCAGATTTTTATTTAATAATTGTTCTACGTGTACCGAAAAGAAGCTTTGAAATATAGTTGACCTTTTCTCGGGATGATCACTTACATTGTACATTTTAGTAGATTACAAGGAGAAGTGTCCATAAAATGTAGAAACATGTAAAAGTATTTTTGAACAATAATCAGTTAAGTGGATGAGATATTATCCCAGGATCTTCAGTGCAACTATTCCCCGAGCAGCGTGCGAGGGTTAATTGATTGTTCAGTTGCACTTATGCATTAGCGCATTAGCGGTGTTTGATGATTCATCGATTTCAAAAAATGTTATGCGCAACGTGCACAAACTGGCAGCTGATTTGAAAATATTGCGGCTGATTTCGTTTAGAGTTTTCCTCGTGGATGTCTTTAAGATGCGAAAAAGTATTGATTTCAATGCAACGAACTTTCCTGACTCTGTGTACGTCATCGAGAGAATTGTTTACATTCTAAAGTGATCATTTTCCTTCATGGCTGCACGCACAGTGGTATCTCAAGTTTAATGCTCTTTCTACAGTTTCTTTTCAGATTTCCTTCTTATTGTCCTCGTGTAGATGCAAATGTTGTTTTGAAAATAATATACATTAAAGGATTCAACAATTGTATCGTAGTCCATTTGTATTCACTGGATCTACCGAAATGCTTCGAAAACGAAGTAGTCCCTTCTCTTCAACTACACTATTTTTCATTTGGCGAACGTGATTTCGGTGTTACCGTTCCTCCGCAAAATTGAAGAATATATATCCGCGGAAACAGCCAGATGAAGTTTTTCCTCGAGCATCTCGTTGGAAAAATGTAACGAAGCGGAATGGTATCGCGAACGGTGGATACCGTAGGAACGGGGTAGGCTAATGGAAAACTAGCTCTGGATGTATTTACGAGAGCAATTATCGATCGCGCCTGCATTGAAATTGAGGTTTCGCGGTGGCGCAGGGGATGTCACGTAGGAATAGTAGTCGCGAGAGCGCGGTCGATTCATCGCATCGGAGGCGGTGTTGGCTCGCGTTGTGGAATGCGGCCACGATTTTAAATCGGCGATAGGAGTTGGTCGTCGATCGCGATCCAGAAATCGCGACAGATCGCGGCGTGTTTCGTTTCTTTTTCCGCCAAGGTCGTCGCGGCGCAAGCGATCTGGAGCGACAACGGTGACTCAGCCTCGTCAACGTTACATCAAATAAACATGCCTATTACGACAAATTACGTTAAGGTCGCGTACACCGTCTGGAACGAGCATTTCCTAACGCGGAAACGGCGATTTCCATTCGCGACTCGACGCTCCGGGTACACGTGGACGTTAACGCGTTCAACGGGTTAACAGATTCGATCGGCTAACCGGGTCAAGGGAGCCGTGTACCAATTCTCTACGCGATTCATGATCGTTTGCCACTGCGCTGTTGGAAAACGTCCGAAAGGTGACGCTTTTCTTACGAGCACTCGCGCAAACTGCAAGGTAAAGGCACCGATAATTGCACCTGTAATTATTAGGTCGTGTTCGGATAGTAATTTCGTTTTTCGTGAAGAGATGGCACTGCTTTCATTCGTTAGTACTAGACTGCGAATCTTTATGCATTTGTGTTTACTTTCCAAATCATATATACGAGAGCTGATCCAAATCATCAATTTTTTTTCTACACCAGCGTAATATCACCATAGAAAATTCCAATGACTGATTAACTTTAAGTAGAGCTAGAATTAATTTTTATATTTGAGTGTTGTATTAAAAAATTGAAAGATTCCATTGAAATAGAATCTTTTGAATGAAAATTTCATCACTTTAAGTCTCTATAATATTTCCCATGGAAGTTTTCTATTACAACTACGACGGAAACCGTAGTTACTTTATTAAAAATGGTGTAAAAAGCAGAAACGCCATCGTAGCTTCTCCCTCGGGTTTTTACAGGCTATGAATAAAGGTTTGCAGCCGAGTTCCACTGCAAACACGCTAATTGAATATGCAAATCGATATGGACACTTGCCTTGAAAATAACACGGCTGATTCCTCTGTATATTATACATATTTCTATTATATGTATTTCTGTATCATGTACATGTGTACAAGATAAAAAGCGAAACGGAAAAATTACATCAAACACCTTCGCTAAGAGGTAACAATAGAAGATGAAAATCATGCGTTACGTCGGAAATGCACCTCCTCTGTCACGCGTTTCAATGGTGTGCAATTATAAAATGTCAGTAATTATTCGGAAAATAGTTGTGTTCGTTAAGCCGTTTACAATTAGCGCAACGACTGCGTGCACATTAAAGTAACGCACTTTTCGCCATTGTACGGTGAACATTAATTCCGAAATGAATTTTCCATTTCTAGATCGTTCCTAGTTCTTGTTCTTCCGGCAAAATGAATTTTCTCGATTGAATTACAAGCAGCCGGAATTAAAATTTCTAATGTTCCAGCCCTCAGGTTGCATTAGACTGCCGGCAAAGTTCTTTTCCACTCGGTGGTGCAGATAGGTTATCAGAATTCGTGATGATATTATTCTTTCGTTCACGGAGTTCAGTGCTCACTTTTTTGTGAATTTTGTGGAATATTTTACATGCCGATAACATTCGCTTGGCTTCTGTATAATTTCCGTTTTGAACGTGTTACGCTTTTAAAACGGACATTAACGGTTGATAACCGAACGAGTATATCCAATTTTTCTCTGGAACGATTTTTCCATTTGCATCGACAGAGGAGGATACGGACAAATATCGTCAGGGGGAGGGAAACCGGGCCACGCGATGCTCGAAATTTCGAAACCCCATTTCTTCCATCGATCGAGCCCCGACTATTTGCACGGTAAATACACGGTCGCGCCCGAAACGGGATTCGCGCGGATCCACGAATTATTTCGATGGAATTTCCGAAGGAATGGAATCGCGAGCCAATTAATCGGCATTTCCGACTTAATTAACCGTTAAAAGTCGGAACGATGCGGCTCATGAATAACTCGCGGCGTAAACAGTTTTATCGGGCCTCCGTGGCTCCACCAAAGTCCGTACATGAAATTGTTCCTCGACGGTTAACATTGTCGCTCGTAAATCTCTTTTCTCTCTCTGTCTCTCTCTCTGTCTCTCTCCCCACGGATCCATTTTTTCCACGATTTAGTCACGCGAGTCAAGGAAATCGGAATTCAATAGTCTCATCAACACTGGTAAGAGTGAGATATGTAGAGATAGAGGAAAACGGAAAGAGAGAGAAAGGGAGAGAGTTAGATACGCATTCATTCGTCCTTCTACCTGCCCGCCATTGAGTGGCACGAGGCAAACGAATTATCCAACTCGTGCCGTCCATCGAAATCGGATTATCGTCGATTCCTCTTCATCCCTCTGCCCCTCTACCCCCTCTTTCCGCCGATATATCGATTTTCGAGGCTATGTACCGGCAACTTATTTCCCCGGCGCAGCGGTGCCGTAAACATTCGGCTCTCTAAGTATTCGTCGCGCAGATTAATCACGGTTTAATTGGAAAATCTGACTTGGTAAATAAACCGTTTGAACCTCGCGCAAACATGATCCCGTGTCCGTGTCGCCGCGCTCGTAATTATATTCAACTTATCGGTAAACATCGAATGTTGCGATCAAAAATCGGCTCGCAGTGCCCGCTGTGCCGTTTCCCGTGGAAATTCATTTTGAACTCCTCTTCGTTTAACGCGTCGTTTCCGCAATTCGATAAACATCGATCCGCCTCGCTGTTTTCGAAATTGTTTGTCGTGATATACTGTTCGCTTTTAAAAACCGTCCTGTCGAGAGAAAAAAGACATGAAAACTTTTCTCAGATCGTGCAGTTTCCGTTTTCTTTTGCACGCAAAATGTTGTGCTTCATCCGAGTTCTAGAGAAAATGTTGGGTATTCTATTTAAAAAACTGAAGGCGACCTTCGTGCCTCGATCAAAAATCAAAGTTAGAAAAATCAGATTGCAAGTGTGCGTGCCAGGCACGGGATTGTTTCCCGTTCAAGACGCAAAACTTACACTCGTTGTCGTTCGCAGATTCAATTATCGTGCCGGTGCTACGAAAACTCTTCCTAATGCTGGCGCGATTCGGCGAAAATACAAGGGGAAAACGCGAGCAGTTAACGAGTCGGCCCCGCTTTTCTCGCGCGTTTCCCCGCTCTGCTTCGCTCGTCGAAAATTAATATGCCGTTATTGAAGGCCCAGAGAATTTCGTCCCGGCAATAAATTCCGTTTCCGTCGGGTTCCTACGCGACGAAAGCAAGATTAAACGTAGTCACCGTGGAAAAAAGGGGATGGGGGATGCGAAACGAGGGTAGCGACGAAGGAACGGGGCCGCGTTTAGTCTGGTATAAAATCAATCGTGTGCTCGGGAAGCAAAGACGAGCTCCCAGCGTCTCGTCGTAATTAGTGTCCTCTGCTAATTATCGGGTCGCGATTCGCGATGCCTTTTCGTTAATGTCGCTGCGAAGCGCTTAAGCGATTACGGTGATGCGCGGTTCCCGAGAATGAATCCCCTCTGAAAAACTATGCAGAAAGGTCACAAAAAGAGGCAGAATTTCTTTGCCAATTTATTGCGAAGTTTCAACTGCTTGAACACTGGAGCGATTTTATACTGGAGTACGTTACACTGCCATTTTGTACAGTCTTTCCTGTTTCATACTATTTTTTCTTCTTTTTCTCGCAGCCACGAAATCCGAAATAGTAATGGAAATTTTTCGAACTGTTTTTTCAGAATTGTCTGTATTCATCGTAAGATACAGGAGCTACATAAATATTTATTTCTCTGTTTAGTAGCATTAAAGAGTTGACATGTTTCTTTACTATAATAACGAGATTAAATTCAGTCAGATTTCGTACGATTTTTATGGCAATATGTACTTAAATAAATCAGTGTACACTAAAAACATTTGCATGTCACCAATGATCGATAAGACTATGCGCACAGTTTTGCATTCACTCTAATTTTTGCAGTCTAAATCAACGGTCTCCAACACTTATGCTACTACGTCTCCCAGAAAAAAATTTTTCCGCTCCTCTCTACTTTTTATCTTTTTAATAGGTCTAAACTAAAGTTTCGAATGATCGTGAACAACGCGAATTACACAATTCTAAAAATAGGTTGTCTGTACGAGATATGACGTGTGAAACTTCCGTTCGAATAAAATTTGGGGACCGAGTATTAATTTCGCCGAGTATTAAGAAAGTTTCGTTTGAAAAGACTGGAAATTACGGTCGCGCGAGTCGAGTGCGTCACCGGTGTTAATATTTACCCCCCGTGAGAGACAGATTAAAACGGAGAACCGTGAAATAGGGAGAAAGTAATTGCTTTTGCCGGCGTGATAGCGCGTTCCCATTGAGGAACAAAGCGATTCAGAAATAACGAGGCGCGTGAAACAGTCGAAGCTAAAAATAATGCTCCCCGTACCACGGCGGCGTGACCTAATTAATCCGAGGAAACGAATTATCGCTCAATTGCTCGCCGGAGAGTTTCTATAATCCCGGCGCACGGCGACGCACGTGTGGCGATTTGTATCGCGTGGCGTGCTTGCCAGCAGACAATGTACCAGCAACTTTTTGCACTTGGCCGCCTGTAATTGAAAAGCTGCCGTTCGAAAACGATGCAATTCCGCGAGCACGTCCTTCGGCCGTTTTTCGTGCTCGTTGATTTACGCGGCCGGGCCTCGCGGATCCGCGTTCCACTAATTTTCTTCCACCGGTTTGTTTTTCAATTCACCGCCCTTTCGATCGATGCTGTTCAATATTTACGATCGGTTTTTCGATCTGCACGGTCTCGGCGACTTTTTGCGCTCGAGGAGAATGCTCGTGAACACGTGTAGAAGGATATTTCTGCGAACGTCCGAGAAAAACTGGAAAAACCATGATTTCTTACCGCGATCGGCGGCGTTCACCGAGACCGGAACACATTGTGCACCGTTCAAGGCCACTCCCCCCGCTATGAATCTTCTCGTGACAGTCGAACAACGTGCTGGACGATTTTTCACCAGATAGACTAGTTTCTTTCCTTTTTTTTTTATTTAAGCCCTTGCGGTCGGAGCTATTTTAACTCGAAAATTAAACGTTTCTTCTGACCTAGAATATTTCCATTCTCTATGATTTTTTAAATTTGATAAATATGAAATTGATATAATACCTCATACAATACTTAAATGTGTAGTAATTGGTTAGATACCGACATATCTGATAGTGTAAACAATTATTTAAATAATAGTACAGCAATTTTTAGTGGCGCCGCAGAGGCTTAAGCACTTTATATGTACCCTTCTGGGTTTATTTCGCTTTACAAGAACAACTACGACAGAATGCAATAACAATGTCTGTTAACACTAAATATGTAGATTACAATCTTTGAAAAAAAAATGAATACAAAGAGAGTCTTCAAAATTTGGTTTCGCTATGATTGTGTCTACATTTAGAGGCGGTTGTAGGCCCAGACTAACAATAAGTAGGGCATTTATTGGTGATCAAGGATTTCGCAGCCCTGATTGCGTTTACACTGGCTATCATTGATAATACTTACCCGCGCTAGTGAAGCAGCTACGTTACAGTAATCAGCACGCATTCTGTTAACCGTAACAATTAAGCTTCTCGAAAGTTTTAAATGGGCAAACCAGAGTACAGAAGTTTCATTGAAAAATTTCTACTAGTTTCTTCTCTCCCGTTGTCTCCATTCTTCTCGATTCAAGCGAGCATGTTAATTGAAATTGAAAAAGTTTCCTTGAACCTCGTGCTCCCTTGGAATTTTCTAGATGAACACTATCGCTGACGTAAATGAACGTCTCTTTTTCATCTGATATGTATTACGAAAGAATGACAATCGCCAGGGGTAAAAAAAACGGTTTATGACTCGGAGGTTCACAGGTGAGAGGGCAGAGTCTGAGCAACGGTTTCCATGAAGACATTGATGAATGGAAACACTCCGAGCGATGAGAACGTGTTTTCAAGTTCGTCACAGTCGGCTTTAATTGAGATTGTCTCTTAAATGGCACATGTCCTTAGTCTTTCGCTTTATGGAGCACCCTGTGTGTTCGCAATACTTACGTAGAGCATCTCTTGCTTTATCTCTTTGACTTTGCGTCGTTTCAATGATCGCATGCCTACTGAAGTTCAAGCAAAAGAAAATTCAAGTTGAACCGAAATCTCGTGTCAAGTAGTAATCTTCAAATTCGTGGCTCCTAGAAATGACAAACAAATTTTCTGACATTTTTCGAGACACTTAAATTTGCGAATTCATGGAAATCCATTCAGTAAAAATATTTTCCATGAAAACGAGACCAGATTTCAAACGCGACCAGATTTATTGCCTGCGAAATTATGACAATTTCAACTTTTCGAAAATCGGAAAAGCTTCAAAACGCCTTCTGGAGCGATCGCATATTAACGTCGGGCGTTCTCGAAGGAATATAAATATCTCGTTGGCAAACACGATAGTACGCGGAGCTATTGTCGCGACAGCGCAACGTGTGCGGGCATTAATTAAAACGGTACGGGCTGGACTACTCACCCGCATTCCCGTGTTTGTTGAAACTACGCGAGCAACAACAAACGGTTCGCGCCAGGGGTACAGCGTAACATTGCCCATCACCTTTCGAACGGAAGCTCAAACTTAGCTCTACTGCTCATCGGTTCCACCACCACCTAATCTACGTTTTCTACTCGCAGAGCAAGTAATATATATTTCACCGCTTCGCTCATCTCTCAGGCGGTGGTTTCTGGGAAACGTTTCACGGAAATAGACGAAAGAATTTCTTTTGCAGTGAAAAAGCAAGGCTCAAGTTTTTCTCAAAACAAGATACGTACTCCTGCACATAATTTCCGTAATTATACCGCGAGGTCGAGGATGTTGAAAAATTTATGAAGATGTTCTACAGAAGATAGACGATGGACCAATTTCATTCTCAAATTTCTTTAGCAGGAAACATGGAATTTTTTCTAAATCGAGAGACGTAGAGAGAATGATACACGAGATAGCCATTTATCTGCGAAAATGTTAGAAAATTCATGGAGAGGTCGTTCCACGGAAATAGGCAAGGGATGAATTTCTTTTTCAAATTTCTCTCGCAGTGGGAACATAGGTGGATTTTTCGAGGACAAGATAGTTACCGGAAATGATACGCGAGAGATATTATCTGGAGGAAAAATGTTACGAAATTCGCAGGAAGATATAAAATTGTAAACACCGTTTATCGCATGTTTTCGTTGATCTTACGAAACGAGCGTCAGTTTTTTCCTTATTCGTGGTTTCTGTTCGCGGCCAGTGACAGAACTAGGTACACGTTCTACCGATCATTATCACCGGTTTTTATACAGCAACCAAGCAATTCGGGATAGTTAACAAACACTATGATAGCACTCGTGCGCCGCTAGCTTTCGCTTTGTATCGACCACTTCCGGTATAACATCGAATCAAACGATTATTCACGTTACATTACGCTTGAATAGGAAACGGAGTTTCCGTCGAATAATGTGGTCCAAATAATTGTGCTGCACAAGCAATCGAAATGATAGAGCTATTAATGCACGAACACCTTTCGAAATCCTCTAAACCACACACTTTACAATGAACTTCGAATTGTATTAAATCAATCCACAACTAACCCCTCGTGGTGAAGACTCTGAACAGAGTCTAATAAATATGTTATTCATTTAATTAAAATTCTATGTTGTTAATTTACTATTGGAGTATATATAACGTTAGCTGGCAAAGAAGTTAGGAGAAACAATTCTTCATACGAGCAGAGTCGCCAGACTCTATCCTCCCTTTCTATGACGCTTTTCTCCGCGCTTCCGCCCGGTCACGTGACGCGTTCCGTCTCTGTTGTGCACTTAGTTAGACCATATACACTTATAGATCCAGCTTCGGATAACATTCCGCGTTCCAAGATTACTTCATCTACCGAAATTCGTTTAACCTTCAGTTACTTGCACGCCACTTTCCGTATATTTGGTTACATAGAACTGTATTCAACATAAATAAATTTTTATTTAATAAAATAAGCTGTAATCGACGTCTCTTTGTTTATACTTGATACACTAAATTTAAAGGTTTGAGATAAGTACGCTATGCGAGTAATTAAAAGTTAAACGCGCGTTGTAACCGCGTTGCATTAGGATCAGCGTGCTCGTGACGCAAGCGGGGTTTATTGATTCGCAGAATCCAATATAACGAAGCCAACCACGGGAGGGGTATCTGCCGTGGTTTTATAGGCCGTACGTATTGTTGGCAAAAATCGTCGTCTGAGGTCGCGTTCGACGATCGATTCGCAGCGTCCTATATTTACGCCGAGTCGACGATGCTCGGCCGCGCAACTCTTCCACAAGATCCTACGCGAAATCGTCGTGCAGCTATGACAACGCTCGTGCACCTAAGATTTTACATAATCGATTACGAAACCGGGGAACTCCCCGACGCGTAAATGTCGCTTAGGCGTTACGCACCACGCCGCCGCGCCGCGTCGGTTTCATTTAATCGCGTTCCCGCGGATTGCATTTCTAAAACTGCAGTGTCTACCCTCTGCCCTTAGAACGTGACGACAACTTTTCCTCGTGTCTAATATTGCTGCATTATGTAATTAATTATCTCTCGCAAATAGCTGCAAGGAAGATCCCAGGATTAATCGTTTCTCTTTTTTCTTTTTTGCTGTACGCCTTGGATCGTCGCGTTATGTCTCGCGTGTTGCGGCTTGAACAGAGAAATTGAAGGTTAGCGGAGTCTACAATAAGGAAGTAGGTGAATTTTTACTCTGAGGAACGTGTGGGCGTTAGGAATAATAAAATTGCATAATACCGAAAGCGATAATAAACGAAGAAAATAATAGTATTGCAAGTTTCTCGTACCTCGTTTCCTTGTACTGGACTGTGGATCTTCACAGAAAATAAAAATTCTCCGAGTTGATCGTGAGGAGTAATAATTTCATTAATTCATTCTCGTCGTAATCACAAAATCAGTATACTTGAAACCAACCGTTGAAGCTTGTCTTTGTATTCATTCTTTTTTTCAAAGATTGTAATCTGCATACTTAGCGTTAACGAACATTATTAATGCATTCACTTGCAGTTACTCTTGTAAAGCGAAATAAACCCAGATGGGTTGAAATTGCTTAAATAAGAAAAAAAAGAAAAATTGAACCTAACAAATTGGTTATTGCGAGCAACGTAAGGTCGATCGCGGAAAATGAAATTGCAACAAAAGCAAGGTATTCGGTTCTTCGAAGGCTCGTCTAGAGTTGCAAAGCCGAAGAAGCCGGTAAAAATTCATCCTCGGGGTAGCAGACCGAAAAAATAATTAGATCTTGGCTCAGCCTCCTTCCGTTTCACTGAAAAGGTATCTTCGCGTGCCAGTTTCACGGATGGTGGAAGAAACAATGATAAAAGAAGAAAAACAGAACACGAAGAGAGAGAGAAAGAGAGAGAGAAACAAGAAATACATTCTACACGGTCCCGTGGCGTTCGTCAAGAGTTCTGGGGGCTCGGTTAACGGCGAGACAGAGGGTACGGGACTTGCGAGCAATTATTTCGGACGTATTGTGCGACGTGATCGCGGGCACAATATGACTGGGGACTCGACTGATGCGTCGGTATTTACCGTAATATATCCCCATGAGACGTTATTGCTTGTTTCAAGCTCGTTATCAAGTGTAACAGCTTTTATTTCACCTTGGCCCGAGTCGGCCAGGAGGGGTTGCACATTTTTCGAGGGTGCCGCGCGAGCGCGCAGTCAAGAGAGAGACGCAGGATGAGAGGGTGAGAAAGAGAGGAGGACTCCGGGGCTCGTTAAGGGTCCTCGAGAAAATGACGGGGTTGCCAAACGAATCTCGAGTTTGCCCTGTAGTTCAGCGTAATTTTAACCCTCGGACGCGTAACGGGCGCGTGTGTGCCCCGGCCACCGCGTGTTTGCTTTGGCAATTTCGCCTCGTTTAGCAGCGGCGACCGCTCGGCCCGCGATCGAAATTACACGAGTTCGCGGTGTTTCGCGCGAGCAGCCAACGTTTCGGTAAGGTTAGACAACGGGCATCGATATCGACCTGCGAACCTAACTCCGATGATTAACCAGAACTACCCCGATCCCCTTGTTACACCCCTTCCGTTAGCCGATTTTTCTGCGTTCATTTCACGAAAATGACATAAATCTCGTACACTTGATATTTTTGCATAATTGTTGTAAAACGACAGAGTTATGGCTGATGACGTGTAACCCTCTTTGAATAAAACTAGTTCTGTCGGTAGCTAAGAGAAACTCCTAGTTTCATGCACCTTTTGTGCTATTTGTGGCAACTTTTAAAGTTTTTAATATACCGATAAAAGAATGCCTGTGCGCGTGTAATAGATTCTGTTTGAAGACTCTACAACGAGTCTGACTCGATCGTATATAGAGAACAAGAAGATTAACCCATAATGTTGTGGTCGGCGTACGACAATCTCGGCTAACCTGATCAACTTCGTCTTATCTAATCGTCTTCGCATAGATAAGGTCGACGAAAACTTCGTGAAGAGGACGTCGGTAGATAGAACGTTTATCGTAGGGTAATTTTAGTTATCGCACCCTTGCTTACTAATCTAGCGGGTCTGTGAAAACAGCGTCAAGACGGCTAAAGAGGGTGACGAGCTCGAACAGGGCCGTGCCATAGCGTCTCACGTAGTTTCCCACGGTTGTCGCTGAAAAGTAAAAGTGGATCGGGACACGATCGAGGGTAGTTCTCGGAAGAACAAGCCCCAACACGTATCGCGGAATGTCAGTTGGCGGCGTCGAGTGACCCAGTGGCCCGTTTTCCATGCGATTTACACGACCCTCCAAGTTCAAAGTGGTTGAGGCAAGTCGTGCATAAGCATTATCGGCTCTATAGCCGAGGCAGGTGCTTCGCGTCCGTGTTCTAAACGAAGCCTTTCTCTGCCCTATGGCCTCGTGACAAGCCCGCGACGACTTACAAAGAAGGCCGTTGAAAAACTCGGCAATAATTATCCGCTATGTGCAGCGAACGCGCGCCGCGCTCGTAGCGTGCGGTTTCCACCGGCGTGGACGCCGTAATCGTTCGCCGCCATCTTGCCGGCGAATATTTCTCCGTTGGAGGAGCGTAATTGCTTTTAATTACGGGACAATCTGTTTGCGTCCACGTGGAAATGCATTGCTCGACCGGAACGTTACTATTCGGATATTTCTACTTGCACTTCTCACCAGCAACCCTTGTTCGTTCAATCAATTTTCTTCGAAATTGTGTTACCGTTCGTTGCTCAACATGCAATTAGATCAATCTTGTTTGTACTGAAAGATCCGCAATTATACATGATTAGACTGTGAATCTTCATTTACGTATATTAAAAGGAAACCAGTAAGGAATGAAATAGCATTCAATTCAGTTTCTATTTCTTGCAAATCGATGCATACAATTTCTATCTTGCATAAAGAACCGCAGTCTGAACATGACATTGTGAAAATTCATTTGCATCCAAACGTATATGTAATAATATCCAAATAAATAAATAAGTTTTGCAAAATTGTCAGGTCTTCAAAAAATATTTTTACAAGACCAACTAGACATGCTACGAACGCGATAGAAGTGCCAACACTTGCGTGTACCGTTGTACCTCCGCACGTAGCCAAGTAACTGATATTTCTGTGAAATACAGCTAATTCGCGAGCGAGTGGACGAGCGAAATGTGAAGAGAGCGATAGTTGGGGTTACGTGACGCAGCCAGGGAACGTTCCCACGGGTCTGACAGTATCCCAGGCATTAAACGCAGCCAAAAACGGCCGAATCTTCTAGTCGATGCAGATAAGCGACCGGGGAAAGGTCCGCGATTATCGGCGTTTTCGCCGGAACTGCGCAGAAACGCCGGCATCGCAAATACCGTCGAAACGAGTCGAGGGCCGTTCTCCACCAAATAACTTCGGCCGTCTGTTTGAACAGTCTGTCGATTCCGGATCTTATCGGGCCTCGTGTTTTTTCCGTTCTTTTTATGATTTTTTTCAAAGCGAACCTCGAACAACCACGAGAAATATTCGCGTGGCGGTGTTGTTTTCACGATCATCGATCGTCGAGCGTGTGCGCGCGCGTCCGCGTTACGTTTTCCAGCTTTATTTATCTACTCGATGACTACACCGTCCGTTCCGCTCGCGGTCGATTTCGCGAACAGGCGAATTATGGTCTCGCCGACCGGATTAAAACGCGACCATAAACACCGGGCACGCGGTGACGTTAACGGCGGGGGCATTAGCTGACAACGAACGATTTTTGGATGCTGGTTTATCGAGAGTTTCGCATGGCTCGACATCGTTAGGGGAACGTACGTGTTGCAGGAAAATTGTAGCAGAGACGCGAGATAAACCGATTTTTGCAAAGTTGTTTCCTCTTTTTTTGTTTGTTTGTGTGAGACGAGCCTGGATTAGTTCGAGTCTCTAATTGTAATCAAATCTGATCATGCTTGAATTTCTTTGTTTTCTTTATTTCGATCTGAAGTTATCCTAACATGTGTGAAAATGAAGAATTCTTTGCTTCTCGCAAAAATTTAATGCAAGTAGCAGTTTATAAATCATTGAGTTTATTCCATAACGAGCAACATTCGTCATACACAGCTAAGAGGTTAAAAGATAAGCTGTAGTTTGTACATATTTAAATATAGATACGGAGACATTGTTTATCTGCAATAGATGCCAACTGTGCTTTAATTTCATCTTTAAATTGTTCATGTCCCTGAAGAACGTATATATGTACATAGAATGGTAAAGAGATAATGTTTCATAAGAGCATTATTTACGATTTTACACAAGACATAATCGTCTGCAGATTTTGCACTCCAAATTCACCAGTTTGCAAGTCAAATACGCCCGTTTTCAATTCAGTTTCACCCATTAAGAATATTAAAAATTAATTATTTATTTGTTTAGATCAAGATTCAATACTCAATGCTTTATCAAAAATACTTTTATTTGCAAATAAAGAGAAAAAAACAGAGTACACGAACTCGTTCAGCTGTTTTTACCTGAATAAAAAAGTACAAAATCTTCCACTTAGAAGCTGAAATTCTCAGAATAGATTATTTCATTTGAAACGATTGACTAATCTTATTACTTTTCGCTTGACAAAAAGTGAAAGTCATCTCGATGGAAACGTGTTTCAGGTATTAAAAGTCTCCGCAGTGCTTTGGAACTCGCTTACTTTGAAATACTTTCGAAAGATGCTAAAAAGATAGATCTTTTGAAACTCCTCTGTAGGAACAGCTTGTAAAGGCGAATTGTAGAAAAACATAATAGGTAGCTGTCGCAAGTCCGGCGAAGTTTGGTGAAAGGTTGTCGACGCAGCTAGGTAAAATTCCACGTTTCTGTGGTGAATTTCGTAAGCGGCCGCGCATTTACCCTTATCTCACGGAACGCTCGAGCCCGTGGTAATCATAAAGAATTATCAGGAAGATTATGACGATCTTGCGTGATGATAATTAACCTTGATCCGATAACGGGAGTCCTTAAACACGAGCCGCATCGCGAAAATTCTATGACTCTTTTAGCTGGCCGCGCCCACGGACTTCCCTGTTCTTTATTTAAACACCTTAACTCTTTGCACTCGGAGTTATTTTAACTTGAAAATTCAACATTTCTTTCGACGTAGAATACTTCCATTCTACATGATTTTTTAAATTTCATGAAGATGACATTGATATAATACCTTGTACAATAAATGTTTAGTAAATTGATTAGATACAAACATATTTAATAATGTAAATTATATGAATTTGAATAATGGTGCGAATGTGAAGGGTCGCGTTACATCAGCGTTTCTATGTATATTGCATAAAAATCCGCTGTCTAATGATGAGACACGAAATGCGTGGTATCCGCGTCATAAAAGAGCGTAACGTTTAATTATTCATTCGACAAAATTGATCGCGACGGTCTCCAGGTGTGGTAAACTTCGTAATAAAGATCGGTATCGGGGAGGGGAAGAACTCTTCCTCGCTCGAAGATTAGATAAAGTATAAAGTGTTCTTAGTTGAAGTACAAAGTACTAACTACCTTCTTGTCTTGCTATTTTATTGTTAATACACAGTAGCCATTTCACCTGTTTATCCGAACTAAATATTTAAAAGCACTTATCGTTTTTTGATAGATAAAAATCACTGTTACCGCTAAACATTTAATCTCATGCTAGATGATTTGTATTGTGAACAGACATGCAAAGTCAATTATACAATTCTTAGAAACATAGGTTCAGAACGTTCAATTTTTCATGTATACGAGAAATAGCGTTTACATCGTTGATATGAGCTATTAATATTGATCG
The DNA here is from genome assembly GCA_916610235.2 of Lasioglossum morio. Classification (NCBI taxonomy): domain Eukaryota; kingdom Metazoa; phylum Arthropoda; class Insecta; order Hymenoptera; family Halictidae; genus Lasioglossum; species Lasioglossum morio. Next base: position 6,696,279 of record OU744323.1, read on the forward strand.
AATTCATTTGTAAAGCGTTTGTAGCTTTAAAGAAACATTTCAAGATTTCATGGTCACTATAATTAGACTCTTTCAATTCTTGAGTATGAATTATGTTTCATATAGTTCGTAATAAATACAATTATTCTAGCTAGTAAAGCTTGTAAAGGAATATTTAGCTGGAACATTGCTAACCCTTGGACAAAATGGACTCAAGTCCGCTTTCCGAGAGTTAAAACAATACCTACACAGATAGCGAGGTTGTGAACGGCAGAATGTTCATGAAATAACAGAGAAACGTCAGAGGTTCGCCTCTAACCTTTAGCACTCGAGTAGTGACTCGAGAATCCCGATAAATTAGAGAACCTCGACTTTCTTGGCAATCCCGATTTTATACAGGCATGTCATCTGCTCTTAAATTTTTCCAAGCGACGCAACTTAAAGATTTAAAGCTATCTTAATACGTTATGTTCTGCTGCATGTACCTACCCTACTAATATATAACTGTAAGATGTCATATCAACTTGATGTATACCAGACCGTCTGTTAATTAACATGTATAGCTTTCTAACCCCCTCCACTTAAGCTGTAAAATCAAAAAAAATCCTGATTAATTCGAGAATCCCAAAAAAATGTCGTGTTCCTGACCCTATCCTATATTTCGGGTTCTCGCACCCTGCTGCTAATGTATCGATAATAGAAAACTGAAGTTGAAATTCACTTTGCAACAAACTCCCACCGAATCCGTGTCCCTATTAGCACCGAAAGTGACCAACCACAGAGCACGAGTTCGGTCAAGGGTTAACAACGCGTATCAAGCCCTAGTATACTGATTCCCAGTCCCCCGGGGTGAGCCGGCGTTATCTCGCCGCTCTGTTATCTAAAGCGATACACTTGCGGGTGCAGTTATATCAGAAAAAAAGCGAATCCGTTTCGAAGGGCCACGAAAGAAGAGGGGGGAAAAAGGGTCATAGGAGATGGATAGCTGAAGAAATAGAGTGAACCTGCGACGAAAGCAAAAGAGGAACACACGCTCGGCATTCGGTGGCACGAGATAACCCCGACAGGTTAAAGGGTTGCGGTTCACGATCGATGTTATCACGAAATTGGGATCGTGGGCGCGCGATCCCGTCTCTGATAACGTTTCGCCCGTGCCCCTCTCTCCGCGTCCTCCTCTCGTGATATCAGTACATCCGGCTGTCCTTCTCTGCCGTGGCTGATCGCGGCTGCGTAATATCGCTCGACGACGTTAATCGCGATAGAGCCGTTATATCGCGATATGCGTGCGTGCACGCGCGTAAAACGCCGCGATAAACTTCACCTCGAACGGATAATTTCCACGCCACCCTCCCTCCCCCCCCTTACCCGGCCGCACACCCCTGAGCCCGGATTTAGGGGTTAGTTTCAATAAAACCGCAGATAATGCCCCTCGTTCGAAGGTTTCCGGGATTTCCATCCCTCCTCCCGGCGATTCGATGTGTTGGCTTTAACATTATTCCGAACTGCACCTACTAGAACCGTTTGTTATACAATATGTTTTTATTTGTTCTCGAGTCCATAAACGAATTATCGAGTGTATTGCATTCTTCAACTTTTATCATTTTTATTGAATGCAACAGTGGCCCATTAATAGTTTGATTACTTTATCATCTTCACGATTACACCGCGGACTTGATACGTTTGCGACAAAAATGAATAGGTCGAACTCAAAACGGAAGTAGGTCTTGCATAAAAATCCGCGGACTATTTATCGTTGATAATTTTCTGTTTTCGAAAATTCTATGAAAATTTTAGTTGATACGCAATCATTGTAATAATAATGACATGTTGCATAAGAAATATATAAAGAATGGTGGGGTCTGTACAGGTTCTCAAAGTGTGCCCATTCCTATATTACTTGCCTCGTTTTCTTTGACGGTGTCGGAACCAAGCGGGCACGATCGAATTAGAAGTCGGTAAATGAAAACGTTACTTTTAATTGACACGCGGCCACGAATTAATTGGAACACGCCTCGGAGACAAAAAATAAAAAAAAGAGGTGAACGAGGGAACGGAATAATTGTTGTTCCTGTTAGCGTCGTTATCGGGAGAACTCGCGTCACCGTGGAAATTGACATCTGTCGCAACTTGTCACTTGTATACTCGTCGCGCGCGTTATCGCCGGGCGCCTACTGTATCGCAAAGCGTACCGGTTTTGTCGAGTTTCATAAAATTCGCGAGATAAATGCTCGGTTCCTTGTTCCACCGTTTCGTGGCACGTTCCGTTGAAACGATCTTCGTACGATCGACGAACAAAATCCAACCATCGTACAGTGTGCTGAATAACCATATGTATGAGGTGGCTAAAAGTCATGTCAGAAAATAGATATAACTTTCATATATTCTTTGGGAATGTTTACTGAGCCTAATTACACCCATAATAATTCATTTAATAACGATATAAGTAGACTGCGGATTTTTATGCATTTATGAAGAAATTAACCGTGTGAAATACAAAACAGTGAAGAATAGAAAAAATTCTAAGAATATCGTCATGCTGTTTTCAACGTAAAAATACTACTAAGGGGTGAACTGAATTTTTATTTAACTACTGCTTCCTCATCAACTATCCAAATCTTCGTTCTCAGTAATATTTTGATCTACAGAAAATTTGCATAATATATTAACGATGCTAAACTCGTTACAATTGAAATATAGGCGTAGAAACATACAAAACGAAACAAAAGTGTGAACGAAAGAATGAATAGAGCACAGTATCGACATATGTATACGTTCCTAATATTCCTTGTTCCATTCGCTCGAGACAGCAAAGAAACCATTCGGACGTTAATTCCCTCATCGCAGACTCCGCGCGGAACGAATGCGTGCGACGAATTGTCTTTGGCACAAACAAGTTGCGCAATTGGTAACTTGTTACGAATAATTGCATGCAAATTGGAGTCGCAACTGTTAGACCGTGGCATTCGAAAGAACGCGTGTAACGCGTCTATTGTCCTCCGCGGCACTCGTCGACGAACAACTCGTTCAAGGAAACTAGCTTAGGTTCGCACCATTTTGTTCGCGAAACGTTGTCGAAAACTATGGAAATTTTCCTACGGTCTTTCTCGTTGGCTCGCTTCTCGATATCACTATTCCCTTTGGCCAATGTTCGGAAAGTTAGACTCAAGAAAATCCAAATCGCAGAAAATGTATTTCTAATCCTCCATGGGCTGTTCCCGCCCCTTCGATACGGACGGACGAGTACGTCACAGAAATTGAAATTGTGGAGCCAAGAGAAGGGAAATTCTTATTTCGCGAATAAGTACAAGTGAATGCAATAATAATGTATGTTGACATTTAATATGCAGATTACAATCTTTGATAAAAGAGTTAATACCAAGAGAAGCTTCAACATTTAGTTTCGCTGTGAGAGTGTCTACATTTAAAGGTGGTCGAAGGCCCCGACTAAGTAGGCCATTTATCAGCTTGCGTCTTTGTGAATTATACAATTCGCGTTGCCATATTATGCGATCAAGGGTCTCGCAGCTCTGATTGAATTTACACTGGCTATCGTTGGTAATATCTACCCGCGGATGCACGGACTGGTCGCGCGAGTAGCAAAACAATTTTCGCGTTTAATTGTCATCAAGAGGCTATGGGAACAAACATATGAGTCACTGTTTAAAGTTTGAGAACGACCGAGCCTAGGCAAGCGCAGCGCCTTAAGGCGGATTCTTATTGAATCTCGAGAGCCTGCCTTGATACAGAGACTCGCCGCGAAATAGATGGAAAGCTCTGATGCAGACCTTGGCCAGTCCAAGTGGGTAATGCAAAGTAGTATTTCGGCCGCGCCAAGTTGGCCAATATCGTCATTTCGGTGTACACATCGGAATGCTGTTTAATCGTGCAGCGGAATCGATACGGATTCCGCGCGCGGTTCCCTCGGATTGGACAAGGCAAAACAAACGAGAAAATCGGGATCCCATATCGATCGTTGAACCATCCGCTATCGGTGAACGATTCGCGCGCGCGCTAGTCGAAGATGCGTCGGGGAGACATCTCGATAAAAATCCGCGGCATGCCAGATCGTATCGGAAGCTCCGATGTTTATGCGCGTTTCACTCGGCAATTATTTTTTCCCCAACGGAAGCGGTAATTTATGATCAGTTGTAAAATCGGCGTGGCTTTTCGCGACTCGCTGGCTCGTGATTTTTTCATGATATTTTCTGCGTTCGATCGGTTTCTCGAGAACGTGGCGAGCGACACTATTCAGGACGAAAAAGAAGCGCGCTTTATTTATAGTTATGGTGTTAATAGAACGGGGCGAGATAGTCTTTTTCTGTAGTGGACTGTTCTCTTTCTAGTCTTTCTAGTCTACAATGTAGACTCTACATACTCTTTTTTTTATACGATGACTATTTTCTATCTAGTACTATTTTCTATGTAGTCAAATACGCTCCTGTACCTTTCTTATTTTACTGAACTCTGCTTGTTTGTGGTTGTTCGTTTTATACATTTCTGTCTTTTCTATAAATGAAACATGTAAATATAAATCATTTTTTTCCTACTCCGGAGTATATTTTGACTAATGTACATTTTCCTTTTCGACCATATACCCTGATTAGACTACGGATTTTTATGCATTCATGAAGAAATAGTCTGGATGAAATTGTAAAACAGTTAAAGATTAGAAAAATTGAAGAATATTGTAACATTGTCTTTAATGCAACAAATTCATTAAGGGATGAAATCAATTTTTACTTTCTCCTACTTCTCACAATCAATGTAGAACATTTTTATTTTGCTAATAAAATTTTTGTCTTACTCATGTACTCTTCATTTTGCAACGATGTACTCGTATCTCCTTCTTGGTGTTCTTGTTCTTCTTCCTACTAAGAAAGTTACACTTTTATCTTTGTTCGAATTTTTCTCTTAACTCGAAACTCGAATAAAATGTTCTGTCTACTTAAATATGCTTCTTATTTATTCAAGCACAGTTTTACTAATCAAATATTACCAAATCTGTCTGTGCACCCTTCTCCCTTCACCCGTGACGCCCTCGAAATAAATTCCGTTGGTTCCAGCGGACCGCAATCGAGCATAATCTCGTCGTGCGACAACCTCGAACTGGTTACGATTATTGCTCAAACAAACGTCTAAGGCGAAGTTGTGCAACCGGTGGCACGATAAATCGTAACGAGTGTGGACCCCTTAACCAGCACCGGTGTGTTTCGTTATCTCGGGACACGTGATAAAAATTCGTTGCTCGGTGATTATCGGTGGAGAAAGACGTTTCCATGGGAGGATGTCGTTGCTTGGAAACGTTATCCGACCACGATAATTCGTCAACTTTTTTTCTCTTTTGGAAACCATTGCGCCATGGGATAGGAACGACCGTTATCAGCTAAGCCTCCAATTTTTCTAAATGAATTTAGAAGAAATTATTCATGGTAATCTGTCCGTCAATTTCGACGCACCAGGGTCGATTCTTATCGTACTTGGAGCTTTCTGGATCTTTGTTGAGCTTGAGAAACGTCATGATTAATTTTGCTGCGTTCTCCAAGCGTTTTTCTTCCATCAATCAGACTTATTATTTACTCGTACTCCACTTTCCACAGAACTGTTCACATGGAACTTTATACGGCTCCGACATAAATAAATTTCTGTCGAATAAAATAACTACTTCAATGCCAAATGAGTATTTGTTAATGTACTCGTCACCTTTGTTTATGCTTGAAACACTAAATTTAAAGTTTTGAGATTGTAAATACTATACGCGAGTAATTAAAAGTTAAAAATATTTCTTCGCCTACTCAAATTGAATGTACTATTAAATTGGTACTGTGTTAGCGTTTGAAGAAACCGCTTTTTCCTAGCGACAGTGCATGCAATAAAATTCTGCATTTTCTGGAAATTCAATTTTGCATTAAAGATTACACTTTATTATGCATTTATGACAAGAACTTATAATATATTTACTACTAAACAAATCCATGCTGATGTCTCGAATAACCACTCGCTGTAATTGTACAGTACCATTTTCATTTATTCATGTTCTCATGACAAGAGAGAAAAGTATAATACACTGAACATCGCATCAGGGTCAACAGTAAATTTCGTTTTGCAAAATATAAGACCGGTTATCGTCGCGCAAATTCACCGAACGCTCCAAACAGGTTCAAAGCCAGCTCGGCGAAACTGAAACGATGGGCTTCGGTTCCGATAAGATTACATAAACTTCTGCGAAAATCCGTGAATTAATATTGTTGCAGACGATCGGCGACTCAACGTCGATGAGTCACAGTCGAAACGGTTTAATGCACCGTTATTTATTCGGGACCGGTGACGAGGAGATAAAATTCGCACGGTAAAAAATAGCAATGTATCCGTCCGATACCGGTAACCTTAAGCAGTTGGCACGGTCTCGCGAGAAATCGGTTGTATTTGTGTGCGTGCGTGTTGGAGGGTTGCACGGTGTCTCTCGAAACGTCGATTCGTTTTCTGCAGCTGCAGAAATGACGGCGCTCGAACGTTCCCGTTCAAGTGCAGAAGCTGAAGAGAACTGTGCGTCGGCCAACCTCGACATCACCGCTGCCAAAGCGAATCGCACCGCAATTACGAGCCAGAGAATAAAGAAACCAAGCTTAACCGGCCGGTCCGGCCAAAATTTCGTGCAGCCGATAGCTACGGATATTACCGCCATAGCTCTATATTCGGTAAACGTTCTCGGATTATCTAAACATAGTCGGCCTCGACGAGAATAGATATCCATGTCTGTCTAGTACCATTATCGTACAAACCTCACCGCGTTTAGTCGAATAACAATTTCGTACTTTACCCCGCGGTTATAGGTATAATTACGCGCGAACGGTGCTCGCTGCTCTTACTCGAAAACAAATACTATCCTCCTACTGGCTTCTCGATAATTAAATGAAACCTCCACGTCTTCTCTTGTGCAGATTATCTATGTGTTAACAAAATATTATTCTTTACCTATGATTATTCATTATTTCAAATATGTCTGTCGAGAGAGACATTACTAATTATTTCGTCTCTTTTCTGTTACAGGTAAGCAATTTTCATTACCACCACCATCACTGAAGTCAATGAATCATATTCCTCCCATGAGTGAGTAGACAACTACCCGTTGATTTTCGCTGTCTTAAGATCACTACGCTTTACCGTGCTGTATGTGTCAACGTCATTCATAGTTGTTGAATTAGAATTGTTGAATTACAATTATATTGGAATTCGAAGTTCAATTACAATGTAATTTGACTTTACAATTGAAGTAACATAAACTAATTTTATTTTAATGTGGACTTAGACCACTTTCATAATTATTGGCACAGTTTTCTGTGAAACATCATAAGGCAAATGTTGATCACATGGCAGAACGTCCAATGGGATTTAACCCTTTGCAGTCCGAGCTATTTTAACTGGAAAATTAAACATTTCTTCCGATATAGGATATTTCCATACCTTATGATATTTGCAATTTTATGGACATGAAATTGGTACATTACCTTATACAGTACCTAAATGTTTAGTAATTGATTCGATACCGATATATTTAATAATGTAAACAATATTTTCAAGAATGGTACAGCAATTTTTAGTGGTACCTCAGAGGGGACAGCCGAGTGCTAAGGGTTAATTACGATTTAGAAGAAATAAGTAATGTATTCAGGGCTATTTTCAAAAAGAGACAGTCGTACTTGTTCACCCAACTCCTATTATTCCAGGCCTGCAATCAAGTCGACAGTTATTATGACTTGCGGCGTGTTCTCTCGAAAAACAGACGATAATATTGACTGGAAGAAGACGTGTACACGAAAGACGTATAGTCTTCTAAAGGAGCACGTGAAATCAATGTTTTCGTGCCTCCAATTTCTCTTTAATGGTGAAGAGACACGATTTACGATACCGGTGACGCACGACATTGCGGCCGTTGAACTCGTTCGTAAATATTTCGGGACCTGTCCGAGACTCTCCGTTCCGCCAGTGAATTTTCCAAAGTTGTTTACCATTTCGGTCGGCTAGGGGGCGTTCGTTAGGTTTCGCGTGTGACCGGCGTCGCTTGGCCCGTGATTTAAATTAATTTCGAAGTTATCGATAACCGGTTGTCGTCAGCGGCGCATCGAATCGGCTGGTTGGCAAGGCGCGGCTCGCGCGCGCGGTTGTTACGCATCTGAATGCAATTATTTATCGGCCCGTGAAAATAGAATGCTCGCGGCCGCGCTATATATAATCGGCGGGTGACAAATTCGAGCCAGAAACACGAATTCGATGTAGCAATTAATATTAACGAACGAGCCAGCCGTGCGCGATCCGATCCGGTACGCACGCGCGCAGTTTAGTCATCGTTCGGATACGAATTAATATCGACGGAGGACGAAACAACGAAATCGACGTAGAAGCTTTGCGAAATCATATAGGAGAGTATAATCTATTCTCGGCATCCAGTTTCGCGTACAGCAATTACCGCTTCAACTGTTCGCCCATTTAAATCAGAATATCGATCACGGAGACACTGTTCAGCACGAATATGCCATCTAACAGTTTCGAAATTCGTTGATTTCTTCGATGAATAGCGAATGGACGCAGTAACTTTCTTCTCGCGGAGATTTCCCCAGATGAGTCGATTTACACATTGTATGCTCTAATTACCAATATACCGCGTATTTTCATTTGATCTTCTTTCATTGTCCGCCGTGAAACGTTCTCTCAATGATATTTTGCCTACAATGGTCTTACAAAATAATAGTTATGTACAGTAGACTCCCTTACAACGTGATGAAAACATTGTCTAAAAAGACTGTTTATATGTATCTACTGTGACAGTAAGACTACAATCTTTTTTAAACAATGATTTCTACATTTACTGTACATTCTTCGTACAATTTCTTCGATCGCGTCCTACGGGAGTTTACTGTCAACACTTCAATCAACAATACACTGAATAATTATTAGTGTTAATAATTAGAAGTCTTCCACTGAATTTTACTCCTATTTCTATGATCTGAATCTTAGTTGAGTCTCGTTACATTTTCCCGAATGTTCATAATTAAAAAGATCTACGGATCAAAGATGAAAGGAAGCCGCTGATTAGAATTGATTTCGGGTGAAATTTTCTTTCCGAATCAGCGAATGACTGACTTCTGACAGAGCATTCGTGTAGAGCAGCTGTGCGACTACCGGCAGCAACTGTCGACGAAGAAGCACGCTGTCAAGAGTGACAGCGCCGTTAGTCAGCCGGCGTTCATCTCCGATGATCTACTCCCGTCGCCACGAACGGAAATCCTTGAAAGCTCTCGTTGTCGAATTTCCGCCGCCACCGCAAAAGCTTCCAAAGCTATCCTCGGCGGCGAGCATTACTCCTGTCCCAACCGCCAAACTTTACCCCCGGTTCTTTTGTTTCGCTGATCCAATTACAAAGGAGAGCTTAAAGCCGAAAGCGCGATGGGAAACCATAGAAAACGAACGATTCCTCTGTTTCGTCGCTTGCCGGCCAACTCGGTTTCCCGAACCACTCCAAGTGTCTTCCGGCAGCGAGTTCCTGCGGCGAGGACGTCTGAGAATTTTAAATTGAATGCCTCCCTCTGACGAACAACGACAGACTCGTATGAGCTGTCCCATACCATCGAACGAATAAATACTTTTCTATAGAGGATCAAACAGTTCGTTAACTTTTGTTAACGCTCGCTGAAATCCTATTCCGTTTACTGTTCAACGAACGTGCCACTTCGTAAGAAGAAATTGCTCTTTAAAAATAGTTCTCGAATTCACTGAATTTTTTTAGGGTTTACCTTCGTGTACACCCTTCTGTAATTTAGTTATGTCGATTGTTTGCAATTCATTGTAAAATGGAAGCAATAAAATTTCTGGCATAAATCCAATAATGTCTGGGGAAAGTGATATACATTTTTCAAACTGTTCTTTTATTAATGGTATTGTGTGAAGATTTGTTTCTTCGCTATCATCACTTTTAAAATGCTTCTGCCTCTAGATTAAAAAATGGCGTGCACCTCTTATCGATGTAATAAACTTTGAAGTCAATTTAGACGCGTACGAAGGACCCGGTGTCTCTTTATATTCTAAAAAGATTTCTCGTTACCAACATGTTAATCTGTACCTAGTTCTAGAATATTGAGAATTATTGTACGCTTCTAGGAAATCGTTGTGCAATTAGTAAGAGGTGTAGAATAATAAATTAGGGTATTTCGCGAATGTTCTGGATGGAGAGGGCACGCGGATCGATTGGCGAATTGTTAATCGCGGATATGGCAGCGGGTATCCGGGTTAGATGATGCGGCGTCAGCGTAAGGGGCCGAGGTGCCGATTGTTAGAGCTCCACTTGGCAATGGTGCCGGAGTTTTTGCTCCGAATATAAAATTAGGTCTGTTCGGGCCGCATGCGGGCTGGGATCTCGGAGAGCAGGGGACGCAAATAGATCACAGTTAGAATGCGGCACGTCTTATTCACACTTACGTAAACAGGTCTCGAGAACGCGTCGTCCGAGGTGAGAGCTTGTGTCGCTTTAAGCAATCTTCGTTCGAGAAAGGGTTACGTTGTTCTTTCGAGAAATTCTACCCGTGACAAACCGTAAACAAAATCAAATTTCCCAACCCACTAACAATCTCAGTTAGAACCATTCGAGTGCTTCCATGATCGACGTTTACTTGAAAAGTGTAGCAAATACGTTTTTAATAAAAAGGAAATGCTCAATTTTTTTATTAACTTGGCTTAGTATCGAATTTTATATTCTGGCATGTTTTAAACATTTTTATATAAACCATAAATGCATGATGATCCGGACAATTTTTACATTAAAGCAGACAATTTTGATCTTATCATTTTCTATTTCATATTTCAGTGAAAAAATTTAGTCCAAAGAATTGGAGAACATAAATATTTGGTAGTTTCACAGTGAATAATGTTCGTCACGTGACTGACTCGATACAAGACTGGAGTTAATACATAGAATAACTTGTTCCTTGAAAAATTCTTTGGCGAGCATATTTTGAAATGTTTCAAGAAAATAGAAAATGAGAGATTTTTCTTGAATGGTCTAGACCAGAAGAGTCCCGATGAGAGGTACCGATACCGGGAACATCGTATCCCGAGAAGAACGGTAGCGGTCGAAAGTTGGCGTTTATAGAGGTGGTTGGTGCGCGTTCTCAGTACAGGGGTGCGTCCGTTGCATGAGAAGAAGGTATCGATCGGGCCCCGTGTCTTGGAAACCTTTTATTTTCCTTTTCTTTTGCCTCCGTTCCCCGTTGGACGACTCGTATCCGCGGCGGCGAGCGTGGACGGGATTGATCCCGTGACTATTTTTTACTTCGAACAACGCGTTTCAAACTTGGAAACCTCCTGGAGCCTTTCCTCGAGGCTCCACTCTCAACATTAATCCATTTTTCCTCTTCCCGAATAGCTCCCTCGCTTCTAAAGATTCATACTCGCACAGACGTACTCTAATAGCATTCGATTTATTGATTGGATTGGCTCGAGGGCGTTGACTCGAATCATTCGTTCGTTTTTGTGTTCTCGCTCAACAATTTCTTTGCACTGAGTGCAGAGTAAATGTACATTTTACTGCGGTATTTTCCCTCTATTCGATTAAAACCCGTAAAAATAAACATTTTCCTCGGATTTTTGTACAATTTCATGAGAATATACTTCGGACAAAATTGTCGATCTCGTTCTCATATTTGTTATAATCTCTTGAAAAACTATTCTTCATAAAATATACAAAATAAGACTATTTTGCTTCTATCTCGATCGCCAAAGGACTGTTGCCATGATTGTACATTCTTTATATTCCCTTAAATAGCATAGGGGATAGTTTTAAAAATATTATTTAGACTAATAAAATATAAAAAAGAACTTCCCTTGCCATTTTAATAAAAAAACATTAAGCCCTCAGCATTGCGTACATTAAAGTAATGGAGGAGCTCATTACTGTGGCACGAAAATCACTAGGAATGTTCTTAATACAGGCGATAAAAGGAAAACCGGAAGATTCCTTTATTTTCCTCGGCAATGCGGCCCAAGATTGTTTCCCATTAATAGCGACGGGAATTGGAATTTATCGGATTCCGAGTTTTCAGACCTTTCAGAATTCTTCTTGGATTTTTCCGCGGAGCCCGTAGACCGAACTATTTCCGCGAGAGTCACCGCAGTGCGCAGTGCCCGGTGTCGAAGATATTGCGTCGTGAACACCACAAATCTCGATTTACGAGCCTGGGATCTAGATATCGGCCGCGTCGAGATCCATCTCCCCCTCTCGTAACTTTTCGTTTTCCGCCTTTAACAAGTATCTACCGTTGCCGATAATTCCCAGACTCCTCCGGTAGGCGAGAACGAACCAGACCGTCCGCCATTCTTTTGTTGCGACGTCGAACATCGTATTAACTTCGCATTAATCGGTTTTCCGGGATACACCGCGGGAAAAATGTACAAACTAGAATTTCTGCTTCTGGGAGCTCGGGAGTCTTAAAACTCGCCTTGAAACTCGTTTGCCCGACGATTCACGTAATTTTCTTCTACATTAATTCTTCCTGGAATAATCATTTGTTATCTGCACGCCCTTGCATTGTTCTTCGAGCTTCTTGAAATGCCTCTACTTATTTTATCTGTATAGGAAATACTCAATTTTTAGCCTACAATAAGAACCATGAGATAATCGCTTTTAAACACACCTTAGCTTTCTCATTCAACGTTTCAAAAGAACAATTATGCGTTTATAATCTAACACAATGTCTAGACTTGTAGTTTACAATAAAAATATTGTTTTCTCTTCGTTCATCCTGCAATGATATCGGCATCCCGGGACATAAAATTCATATTTAATAGATTCCGTTGGTAGACCTCATGGCTATACCGCAAGGGGTTAAACGAGAAAATAAAAGTTCCATTTTCATTTCCTGGAAATGCTGTATCTTCCCGTTAGTTGTTTATTTAAATGAGTGAAAAAGTTTCCTGGTCGCAGTGTTCACCTCCCCACGAGGATATAGCAGTGGATGCATACGATAAAAGAAAAAGTTTCTAATTACGTCTACGAAGTTTCTGATCGGTAGCCGGCGGAGATATGCTCGCAGTGGGTCCCGACAATCGCAATATCCCGGTTCTTCAATCGTCGCTATCAACTATCGATTTCCAAACCGCAATAAAACCCGTTCGTCGTTCGCGCAAGCGATCATCATCCCCCGAAGACAGTTTCAAATTCCCGGCCGGCCCGGAGCGTTCTCGATCGCCGCGTAAAATCGTCACAAATTGCTTTTTTTTTTTTGCCTCTGTTCGAGTCCGATCAGCGAGGGTTCGTGCTCGGAATCGCGAGCTGGCTCGATATCGGCCTGGAGGAACCCTTTTCCTTTCGAGGGAAGCAGCCCCGGTGTGTTCTCTGTTCTGGAGCTGCGGGCGCGGCTTCCGATCGATCAGCCCGCCCACATCCTTTTCCTTCCGGTCTCACGGAATGGAAATCGCGGTCAGCCGCCCCAGAAACGGCTCTTTTTATTCGGTATACACCCTCAAAGGAGTCGGCACGGTTTTCGCGAAACGCAACCCTTTAGCCGCCTTTCAAACACCGTCCCCGCAACCGTCGCCTTCGTCGTCTTCTTAATTCTTTTTTCGTTTTATTCTTTATTTTTTCGTCGTCGTCGACGTCGTCGTCTATGCAGTCCGTGTCAGCTGCTTGAGAGTAGCTCCCTTTAACGCGGTAATTGAAATTACGCTCGATGGTTCTTTTTTCGCCGACGCCGACGCCCGCCTCCATTGTTCCTCCGCTCGCTGTTTTAGATTGGCGAGGAAAGAGTTTTCCTACGGGAAATAAATCGCGGCAAGTTGCCACGGGGAAATAATTTTTGCTCGATTGAATTGCTAAAACGCCCGCTCGATAGAAGAGAATTACTTGTCGCGAGGAGCGAACGTTGAGTCGAGCGTTTCGGTCGTCTCGTGGGGGTGAGTTTTGGATATTGATTCGTGAAAGTTTTCATATAGAATTCAATTGGTTCGGATTTCGCATCGATTTTTTGCTGATCTGCTTGAATTAAGAAATCTGTTCAATTCTTCCTCCATTGAAGCTTGTAATTTTATGTGCGAATCTGGATTTATTTATAACAAAGATAAGCGATTGGATTATTTGTGAAATGTGATTAACAGACGTATCAAAAGTGAGAAAGTTTTATTTTCCAGACTGGTTACACGTTTTTCCTCCTTTTCGAACGTGCAGAATTCAATGCGATTGCTGCAATATTTCTCCACTATTATCAGTCGTCTTTCGTTAGTAAAAAAATAATCGGATAAGGAAACAAATCTACCAGATAAACGATAATAGAATTCCACATACAATAATTGCTTCACCGAGGGTGAGCTGTACAAATAGTTTTACGACTTTACTCATTCTGTACCGTCTTTATTAGGCTTATAAATTCATTTTATATGTGCTCATAATTATGATAGTGAACTAAGCGAAAATTAAAAAAGAAAATGAGTTTACCGGTTATTTCACGTCACATTATTTTAAAATAAATTCATTCAATATAATTTACACGATATGGTCAAAAATGAACCGTTAGATAGTGCTTATTATTTCAACATTACATGGAATTCATTTAGTGTTAATATCCTTTTCCAATAAACATCTCGAAACAAGAAATGTATGACTTAAACCGCTTTCATAATCATGGGCACGTTATGTGTAATGCCGTTTGACACGAAGTGATGCCAAATCATCGAAGTGTACTTTCCAGAACAGTGTATTACAAATATAAAACAATAACTTCCCTATAAATCGGGAAGTTAAAAATTTAAAGAAATATTCTGACAACAATATTGTCCAAAAATTGGAGTTTTGTTATCGCACGATGTTCGGAAATTTGATTTTCCATTCGAAACCATTGCATCGACTTTCGGTTTGTTTTTTCTCTCTGTCTCGGTGCTTCGACTTCGCGAAACGGTACTATTCGATGGGGAATAGGAAGGTTCGAAGTAACAGTCGAAACCTCGTCGTCGTCCGTACCCGAAACCGCGATACGGAAGAGCAAACACCGATAGGATTTCCGCGAGCCGCGGTTTCCGCACGGATGAACGAAGAATTTCTTTGTTCCCCCGACAGGGAACCGCTTTCCTTTCGCAGCTCGGAAACCTCGCGAAAATTTACGTTCTGTCGCTACGCCCGAGGACTCGGTTCAACGCTCTCGTCGATAATTTTAAGGCATGCTCGCGCGAAACGCTCGGGAAAACGGCGACGCGAGCGACACTCGGCTGCTGGAGGATTTGTCCTGCTTCCTGGAATTTTGCATGGACCCCTGTTCATCCTTTCTTGCATAACACATATGCTGTCGATCGATACAATCGTGAATTATTAACAGGAATTTGGTGAAATCAGGTGCTGTTTCTTTCCCGTATGCCTCGTAGTGGACAATATATTCGTTTTTCTTAGATCAAGTATTTACGTTCGGTTCGTTCAAATAGTCTTTCTTTTATTTTAATAATTACATTCATATCTATTTTTTCGAGTGTCCGTTTAAATTGAGTCCAGTATGAATGATATTCATTTATTTTACGAAACATTTTAACAAAATTTCGATTGTTCCTTTCTTCTCTTTGTTTTCGTGAAATGAAATATTTTGCAGAGTATTTTTAAAAATCTCCACCTATCTTCTTTTATTTCACAAAAATGAATTGCAAACGAAGCAAATGTTGATCACCTGGTATTCCTAGATCGAGGAATCTTTCGGCAAGAGAGTAGGAATTCGACGGTGCCCGTCGCGGATAGAGACGAAACATTACCCAAGATTCCACGAACCGATTCGCTGGAGCTTGGTTCGTGACTAATTGCGAATTAATCGAGATAAAAGGCTCGCGCCAGGTGCACAAGTAGTCGAACAAACAACAATCTCGTTGACGCAAGCGGAATGCTGTGTTCGAGGGTGTAAGAAGGGGGAGGAGACTGGTTGTTTTGCATTATTTATCATGCTCGAAGATTCCGGGAGGAGTCAGAGAGAAGAGGAGGAGAGAGCCGGAGAGCCAGGAGTCGGGCGTTTTTTCCGTTCGTTGAAAATCAATTGTTTCGCGCTGGCTCGCAGCGTTATCTGGCAATTATCGAGCGAACGGTGCCGTTTCTCAACTACTTCCTGCAATAACTAGGAACGATAAGGTGAAGTAATTCTCGGCGGCTCGGGATTTCCCAAGTGTCCTGTCTCCGGTGTTCTCTCGATTGCGGCCGCTCTGTTCCTCGTTTCGCGGAGCCGTTTCAGGGAACGGTAATGCCCCGCCAGACGTAATTGATAATATTTTATAGCGAGTGCCGCGGCGCGGTCCGTCTCTTTCCGCGCGTGGAGAAAGTGATGGCCGAAAGGACCCCGTGGAAAAAACTCCCGCGAACATTTATGGGCCCCTCACGAGCGCCGGATTCTTTTATTTTATCGCAACCATTCCCCGAGGCTCCCGATCTTTATGGACAGTCGAGATTGGACGTTCGGTGTCTGCCCGATCATTCCTCCAGCCAGCTTGCCAGTAAACGCTGGGACTAGTTCGCTGTAATGACGCCAGGAAATCTGTAAATATCACGTCGCGGAGGCATCGAGCATGATATATGACACATTAAACGCACGATGAGTTTTGTTGTTTATGAACGGCCCATGCGACGAGGGAGTGTCTCGAGATGTTCGATTAAGTTGTGTGCCACGTAAACTAGCCTCGATGATCGATAACGTCGTTACCGCGGGTACAGTTCAATATTTAAGCATCACTGTACAGTGTGTTTCAAAATCATACGTCGCACTTGGATCGTTTTTTTCACAGACCTCCACCGATCCATAGGTGCAGAATCACGCTACAGTGGACGCGCAATTTCAAAACATCAATTTCCTTTGTTGGATTTTCACTCCTTTGAGAACATTGTTTCTTCTCCCAGGCCTGAACAAAGGAAATCAAGCTTTTCGACGATAGATATACAGGGTGCGTCAGAATTTGCGGTACAAACAGTTCAGAATAACATTTCGCTGGAGGCTTGATATTCGATCAAGCAGAAGCATTCGATGGAAGCAAATCATTCCTCGATTATCGCGGCACAATATTTGCGCGCCGAGAGAAAAACATTTTCGTTGCGGCGATTTGTCAGGCCATTCTAGCCGTGCAGCAGTCCAAACCGCGAAGCGCGAAAAGATTAATATCAGGATCATGTCGACCGTCCGACGCGGCTGGCAAAATTGTTCGAAAATGCGGTCGGAAGTCTGCGAGCATTCACTCCTAGAAATGTATCCATTTAATTGGGAATTTCGCGAAAGTTCAACACTTTATTCGATGTACAGTACAGAATATGGAAGGACAAAATGTACATTGCATTAAAAAGATTTGTTATGTCAAAAATAAACGAGATATTCTGGTGGCTGTATTTAGGTGGACAACCCTGTATAGAAGCATTATATTTCATGACAAAAACCTGACGGCGACTGTAAGAATTCGTGGTTTTTCACTGAATCCGGTGTTGCTCGAGGGAATTTGGCAAGTCGGTGGTTCGATCAGGATTTTGAGAAGATTTTTCTGAGGATTGTCGCGATCGTGGCATCGTGTCACGTTTGGTGAGTGGTCGGGCCAACGGAACGGCTCGGAATAGACCGTCGGATCTTGGATCGTCTGCAGCGGCCTCTGAAGATGACAACCGGCCGTATTTTCCCAGATAATGGTCTTGGCTTTCTTCATCTCTCCTTTGTCCCCCGCCGTCGACGGATACTCTCTTTTTAGGTATTAAGTTTGCAGCCGCCGCCGCCGATTCAAACGTTCGCCGCAGACGACGAAATTATCGAGCGGTCGCGCGAGCTCTTGCTTCCGTGTTCCCGTCGATGCTTGATCATCGTTCTCCTCATCCAAATTCGTCACATTATCGCCTCAAATACACCGCGCATTCTCCATCTAATTTGAATATCTACTCGCACACGTGATTTGATGCGACTTTCATCAAGTTACATCGAAACCATTCATTTCACAACTAACTGCAACTAATTCAACTCCTTGGACCTCAGTTGTTTGAAAAATATTTGCATGCGTTATTGCGTTATTGGACATGAAACGACCGATTGATTGAATGCTAATTTTACGAAGTGATTTAATCAAGAAATAATATTACAATTTGCAGGTAGAATATTATTATTATTATTTATTATAGACGGACTGAAGCCCTTTTACATAAGTGTTTACAATATCAAAGAAACGAAAAAAGAAAAGAGAAAGATACAATACTGCTCGTGTAATAACAAAGAAGGGACATGCACAAAAGAAAAATATTTAATAATGGTACAATCGATATGGTATTATCATATAATCCTGCGTAGTTGCATTTGAAAATTCGACGTTACTATATTTTGCAAAATTCGACGAAAAAATTGATCATTTGTTGTGTAAACGAGGTTCGCGATGTTGCTTTTGTTGACGCGAGAAGGTAATTCTTATTTGCGAAGCTGCGATGAATGGCCGATCCACTGGCAGAAACGGCTGAATAAAGGAATCGAGGGGAAACGCAGAGAGAAGCCGAAGAATGTGTTTGATGTTGGTCGAAGTCCTCCCGGTCTGACCCGACCAATCTTATTCCACTTAAGAATAATACCTGAGGCCCGATGATCTTTCGGAGACATTCCTCTCCCCTTTCCCTCGGTCTTTGTGTCGTCAGGATTGAAAATAATTTCTCGGAGACGCTTCGGGTCGATAAGATCCGAAAAGATATCCACATTGTTCGTCGTGGACCGCTATCTCGATGAACTTTGGGCGGAACCAGGAAACGGTGAATCATATTTATATTCTGTTTTCGCCTTTATTAGACTACGCTGAACGTCGTATTGTCTGGTGATCGGTAATTAGCGATGTCTGGCGAGATTTGTATCGTCTTGTTCGATCGGTATCGATCCCAACTACTGTTGGTCTCCTCGATGCCATCTCGGACACAATCTTGGCCAATAATTAATTGCACGGAGACCAAGCAGTAATCGCTCTTTAATGCTCGACGAGGCCTTCGACCTTTAATACTATTCGGTTATTCTTGATAATATTAGGTTGGAGGGAATGTTCTGTCGTATTTGAAATAAGCAGGTAATTTTTATTGTAAATCAAAAACACATCTTGCCAGTGAGTCATTGGGAAACTAACATAAAATTTTAATTTAGATTTAATGAACACCCTTTGATCGAACATCTTGTCGCGACGGTTAGCCATCGTCGCATAAGAATAACATCCTCATAAGCATAAAAATAATATTTATTTGTCTGCGAATGCGAAACGGATGAAACACGGATAAAAATGATAGATATACGCATTGAGTAATTTACATTATATTGTATTCGAATTAGATTGTATTTCAATTGCATTGTATTTCGATTACACTCATGATTCGCGTAATTAGCAATTAAACGAAGTGAAAGGTTCGAATTATGCAATGCAATTACAATGTAATTCAAATACCGTGTATGTAGAATACAATGTAATTGAATCACAAGGTATTTAAATTAGCAAAACTCTGATTGGCCACTAGTTTCGCGCGATCTGCCAAAATAATTGCGACCGAAGAATCTTGAGGGATCGAAACGTCTGTCTAGAAAGGTTAAAAATAACCGGCGATTGCTGGCGCATTTTTAATGAGCGGGTGAATTAATCGGCGCGCACGGTGCTCGAGCGAAGCGGAGCTTAAAGTTATCAGAAATTTTTTGATACGACGCAGAAAAGCCCCGATAAATCAATCAAAACGTCGCCGGAGACAAAGCGACGTGTTCCAGTGAATTGTGGCTCGGATCCGCGGTCTCTCGAATTAATCTCGCCCGGTCGTAAATCGACACGGTATCCCCGGGAATATGGCCGGGAGAGAGCTCTCGATATTATACTTATTCCGGCGATTGGTAATTGTTTGTCTTCCCTCGGCGAGGCTGTATTTTCGCGCGTTGCAGCTGCGCCGAAAGCAAAAGCGGCTTAAGCGTAATGAGAAAAACATCGACAAACTTTTCACTCGGCCGCCTTATTTGCTCGCCGTGCTTCGCGGCAAATTTACTATTCCACTGCTTGCGTCACGGCTGACGTGTATACAAGCGAGACACGTGAAAACACCAATAAAACTTGCCTCTGCCAGCACCTACGCGCATCCCAAACGATTCACTCCGTTACGTCATCGTTCCGGAGGAATGCTTCACGCGATAAGGCATCGATAAATTGTTTTATCCGTTTATTGGGCACATGCTAGTACGGTATAAAGATGTTAATCCAGCGATGAACGTTGAGCGCGCGGACGAGCGAACTGACACTGCCGCGAAATCAAATAGTTGACGTAGCGATACGAGGATTATGACGTCCGGAATTATCGCGATGACTAGTACGCTCCGAGTATTTATGTAAATACTAATGGGGATTAAAATATTTGAACCGAACACGACTTCTCCAGTCCTCGTCATGCCGAGACGTAAATCTCCCGATCATCATTCAACGCGTGGAACTGCGAACGTAAAACTGCTACGAAATCCGTAGTTGTTGACGTTGTAATGCGAAAAATGATCACGGTGGCTACGAGACTATCAGAACCTCATGCATATTCTCGGAGAGAGTGAAGAACTCTAAATGAACTCTTGAATTTTTTCTTTTCGTCGAAGCAGTTTCAGTAAATTGAAAGGGACATTAACCATTCCCAATTCTAGTGGACTTTTCATTTTTAATTCTTATTTCATTATTGAATCATCCGAAGCAGACAGTGAGCAAAATAATAATTTTGATTCTCATGTTCTTAAGGTTGATTTTTATGAGATAATACAAGGTAATTTCATGTTTGGAAAGCAGTTTCGAAGAGACACGTGGCGAAATGTCAAATTGTTTATTCAAGAACAGAGAGCATTACGTAGGTCTGATCGTATAACGAGCACATTCTACTTAAAAATAACCAGGCTTCGTACACTTGAACAAACAGATCGATCTGCTTTTCCCTGTTTGAACGAAATACGCTATTGTTCATTTTATCATTATTAATTTGCCACGTGGCTTCTTCTCAATTGAAAGTATTACGTTGTATCATTTCCTTTTTCCGTATGATAAACGTAAATATCCAGAGAAATGGTAAAGATATGATAAACGCTATGCTGTTTCCTTGAATGCTCTGATATCATAGTCGGAATTATTTTTGAACGAGACCGACTGCTATCAAAAGCGTGATATCTAAACATCAAAATTCAAAAGAAAGTAAGTTAATCTTTTTGTTAATCTTTTTCTTTATTCCCCGAGACAATGCTAAGAAACTGTAATATACCAGACTATAATAAAATAATGATTTTATTGTGTTACGGCATAAAAAAAATTAATTGACTAATTTGTTATCAGATAAGTGAAACTCTGGCTTAATACTTCGTTATTGTTTCTTTTTCTTTTTAACAAAATCATCCAGAACAATTTTATTATACAGCAGAAAGGTTGTCACAAATAATGCACGATAAATTACAGAATGCCTTCAAATTATTAAAGAAAACCTCTAAGAGTAGATAAATGTTTTGTGGTTTTGCTAGTACTTGATTAACATGAGAAACTATATTTATCTATCGCGCCTATTTTCGAAAGATTATTACGTGCAGAAACGTTATTTTCCACGATTTCCTCAAATAATAATCAACTACTGATACGAGACTGATTAATAGTGCAAGTTACCTTACACGACGTGAAACAATTTCGACAAAAATTTCAATCGGTCGGAATTACAGAGGAAATACTGAAAGTTGCATTTCACAACGTTTTCTCTGTGTTCCATTGAACATTTCATGAAATACATTATGTGGATCTGTATCGTTTCTACATATTCCGAACATTTCGAAAGTCGTATTTCTAAATCGAAACCAGATCGCTCATCGTGCCCAGGTTGCCAATCGCCAGAAACCAGCTTCGAGAGGCTGAAGCAGAGAACAAGTGTCTGGGCCGCGTGTTCCTATCGGCGAAGTTGTTCGAGTAGGAAGAGGCTGAAGGATCGGTGTCTTCGAACCCGGCAAACGAGATAGATCCAGCCGGGTGTAATTTCCAGGGAGGCTTAAAGCCGAAGAGATTGACCCAGGTCGCGAATCTGTCGGGGCTTCGTTTCGGTTCTTTTTTCTCGGTCGGCTCTCTCTCTCTCTCTCTCGGCCTCTGTTCGTTCTTCATCTTCTCCGGGAGTGGAGTGGGAGGAGGTGGAGGACGAGGCTCTTCACGGTTCGGATTTGGGGCGCTATTTAAATAGAGGCTTATAGGGCAGGTCCTCTCTCCCTCGGCTTGTTATCTGGAGCAGTGGCGCCCGTGTCTGCGGAGGCTGTGTCGTATTGATCTGACGGCTCGCTCGCCAGCACACGCTGAAGAAAGAGAGGGAAAAGTAGGGAGCCGGTAATTTATCGCGACCCACACCACCAACGACGACCGACGGGTTCGACTGGGAATCGTGAGCGACGCCTCCGGGCGAATCCAATCGAAGACGCGACGCCACTCTCTGTCTCTCTTTCTCTCTCCTTCTCGCTTTTTATCCGTCTATCTCTCTCTCGCTCTATCTCTCCAGCGTTCGCCGCTTTTCAAATATTAATTCGGTCACGTGCGATCGGTCGTGATGAAACATCGCGACGATTAATTGGAACCGGCCGCTTAATTAGGGACCCGTCGACGTAATTCGACGGCGCTCCCGATCATCTAGCACCTACGGATTCAGCTTTTTTTCGAAATTGTCCTTCCGAGGGATCAACGCGTTAGCAGAGATAGACAAGCTGTGAGATAGGATGCGACACCGATCTTGTGCGCTGACCTTGATTAGCTTCTCGTTCGGAGCCCCCTTCTTTTGGTCAAAACTATTGTAACGTTGTTTCAAGGTTTAATGTTATATTGTTATACAAGATTTTCAATGGGAACCGATACTTAGCTCCAATGAAAACTTTCATCCGCTTCTTCGCCCTCTTACTCTTTAAGTTTTTGATGAACCATTTATTCTGACTCGTCAAGCTAGTGCGTTTCTGTTTGATAAACTTTTGGAACGTTGATTCACGCTGAAAGTACGGATCCAGATTCCTTCATTTACGATTATAAAGATTGTGAAGATTTATTTGTGGAATTTATTGATATACATTTATTTCTACGAACATATAAATGGGGGACCACGAACCGTGATCTGCAGGGATTACTCTGTTACTATAGTAGTCCGATCGAAAATGTTTTCATCAGATTGCAAAGGGTTCTTCAACACTTTTTTTCATGATTTCTCACGGTCACTTTCAATTTTTTGCGTGAGTATAGTATAACAAAAAAAATTGTTGCTTTGGGCGTTGCTTCAGTGTGGACGTAGCTTTAGGTTCTCGTTTCGGAAAGACATTGATTAACTGTTGGTTTGATTCTGTCTGACGGTACAAGACGTGCATGGACATGCATATAAAAAGGAATGACACACTAATCGGTAACGATGAACAGATTTATACTGGTCTGCGTAACACAGTCTTATTCGATTTATTAATCAAGTAGCGTTACATCAGTCATTACCAGCACGGCTCTATTCGATCATAATGTGAATAATCAGATACGTGTAACATGTAGAATCAGCTGTTATAAGATGAAGAAATTATACCTGTCTGACCCGTGCTCTTATTCTACTTAACGATCTGGTTTTATTACGGCGTTCCCTATCGACGTAAATTAGCATCATGAATTCAGACAGTTAAATCTTTCATTGGGCTTCTTAGAAAATGATCTTTGTCTGGCTAAAGAGCCTCATTCTACTGCAAAGGTATCATTATATCGTTTAGATTGTCTGATCGACTCTGTTGATTTAATTTTGAATAAGACCATGGCAACATAATCTCATTCTACTACAACGATTATACTACTGATCTTTATGCAAAATATATAAAATGTGTTTGCATTCATTGCAAGAGTAAGGTAACAAATGCAAATGCTCTTTCTCTTTGTACCGCTCTTAATAAGTTCAAAATGACAACAAAAATTCTTCCACTGTTTAAAATCTTACCTATTCATTTTTGACATACAGCATAAAATCCAGTAGTTTCTTTACTCATGATTAGACTGCGGATTTTCAAGAAACAGGAACTGCATAGGTATCTACTTCGTCTCTTAATAATTTTAACACTAAACCTGCCGCACAAATGATTTGTTACATTATTAAATTTATATTGAATAAATTACTAAACATATTTAATACTTTAAAAAATTACTAAAAGTATTGTATGAGGTATTATATCAGTTTTGTATTGATAACATTCAGAAAGTCATATGAAATAGAAGTATTTCAGGTGCGGAAGAAAAATTCCGAATTAGATAGCTCCGAGTGCAAAGGATTAATATTCGTTGTTACATCGACGCGATTATATCCCGGAAATCAATTCGAAAGCAACTGTTCGAGGCTGAAAGAGAATGACGAAAGAAGGCCATTCCAGAAAAACAAAAATTTCCAGCGAGTCGCCGAGCAAGCTCGACGTGATCGAGGAGTTCACTGTCCGAATCTGAGTCAGCCGAAGATCCAAGGTCACCGGACTAACAATTGCGCAACTCGTTGGGAACGAGGGTGTCGTAAGCGCGTCGAATTGGTACGAAGTCGGGAGCGTGTCGTGAATTCGATTATCTATTTGTGTCATGATCAACAACCGCGGTCGTTGTGAAACTTCGACCGTCCGAAACACGTTCTCGGCACACCGACAACTTCAATTCGCCAGTTATGCTCCCGTGATCGTTACAGAAGTCTCTATCCCCAAGAGTGGAGCACGCGATGTCAGCGATACCCGAGTTTACGCCAAGTTTCCGAAATGTTTGATCCAACAACCTTTCGATGCCTACAGTCGAAAGTGCCTAAATAATTCTGAAAAATCTGTTGCTTCGAGTAAACTGGAAAATTACTTTACACAAGTTTTAAAAAGCATTTTGCAGATGCCAGACACGCAACCTTTACGGGTCTGAAAAGTCGATTTTCTCGAAAACAAGACCTCAAATGAAAAAGCTTTATTCCGTATTTTCCATACATTCCGTAGCATCGATACTGAGAAACCTTATATAAATTTCTAAATTAGGTTTCTTCGAAAGTGTCAATTACAAGGTTTACAGCATTAAAAAATAAATAAATTTTGTTTCGGAGCGGCATCTAAAAACGCAAACGGGCGCATGTTAGGAACGAAGGATAAAGGAATGAATGCTTCTTCATCTGTGTAAACGAAGCTATCGAGTGTGCCGAGGCCGGAGCAGCGACACGTGCAGACATTCTTAATTACTTGGCGTATTTAGCTGCTGCTCGCAGGACGAGTCAGCGAACAGCTCGTACGCTTGCTGTCGGAGAACGAGATCGACACGATGTCACGCGACTCGACCGGCACGTGTCCCCAACTAATGTCACGGCCATGGTCTTCGCGAATCGAGGAAGGTTTCGTTTCGCTCGTGTATTTCCCGTGAGAAGGCACTCGGGGTTTAAGGTTTCTTCAATTTCTTTCTTCAACTGATATTCGAGCACTGCATCACTACAATTGCTGTACAGAAAATTGCCAGCGGATGACGAACAAAATTAAATTTAATCAACTCCGACCACGTGAATGAACATCTTCGTGGATCAGCTAATTACTAGATTACGGATCTTTATAGCAAAAAGGCAAAAATGAATGAAGAACAAAATAGAAGAAACGTCGGATGATTTCAATGTTACTGGTACATCATTCACAATCTATTCAATTCATTAAGAGATGAAACCAATTTGTATGTAACTCCCTTTTCTTGTAATCGTTGCGCACGATTTTTCTCTGGTGATTACGTTATATAAAAACACTATCGGAAGATCAACAAAATTACATTTAATCAACTTCGTCCACGTGAATGAACGTGTTCGTGGATCTTTATGCATTCATAGTAATAATGAAGCACAAAATAGAAGAAGCATCGGATGGTTTCAATATTACTGGTACATCATTCACAATCTATTCAATTTATTACGAGACAAAGCCAATTTGTATGCAGCTCTCTTTTCTTCAACGAAAAGATCAGAAAGATCAACAAAATTACAAACACTTTCGTGGATCACTGGCTGAAACGAGTTCATCTGAAGTTCTGGACGATTGATGGAGTAGATAGGGCGCGCTATAGGATCAGTTCGTAGGAATGGCGGACAATCCGGAAGCGTGGTATCGGCGGGCGCAGCCGTCGTCTGAATTTTTCACGCGCGATCGATCCGTGTGTCTGAAAATCGTGTGCCGCAACGTGGCACGATGCGCCAAAACTAGTAGGCCCCGAAGGCCATCGTCGACAGAAACACGCCGTGAATCGATCGGAGTTTCGTGTACGTTACGGATTTGTTTATGCGACTACGACGGGACGACCTTTAAAACGTCGAGTCGCCATGATGGACGGGCCGCGCACGTGAGCACCGCGATTTGTTGTATAACCGGTCGTTACGTAACCCGATTCCGCACGGTTTCCTCCCGTTCGCCGTGTATTCATTGTCAGAATGGAGTAATCAGAGAGTTTCCAGTGGCAGCCCCGATGCGAGAACGAGAGGGAGAGAGAGAGAAAGAGAAAGCTATAG
The DNA here is from genome assembly GCA_916610235.2 of Lasioglossum morio. Taxonomy (NCBI): domain Eukaryota; kingdom Metazoa; phylum Arthropoda; class Insecta; order Hymenoptera; family Halictidae; genus Lasioglossum; species Lasioglossum morio. The sequence continues at coordinate 6,722,770 of OU744323.1, forward strand.
AGGAAACACCGTTCGCTAATTCACCGATTGGTTCGGCGCTACTCAAACTCGGCTCGATCTCTTGAGTTCGTCTGAAAGGCCGTGCCATTGTCCGAGAAAACTGGGAAACTGTCGCGGAACAAAACCATTGTACAGCCTGTTTCATAATACATGTTCGTTACCAACTGTAGAGTGGTAAATTCGCAAGATGGGTTGCTAAAAGAAATATCCAGTAGAACGAATTGTTTAACGTGTCCCGTGCCACGTGTACCACCGACGGTACACGTTAAACTATCCATTCAGGCCACGTGTACCGCTGGTGGTACATGGTGACATTTATTTACAAGAAAAAGACATTATGAAAAGTCTCAGTATAGAATAAAGCACATAAGTTTATATAATTGTCCAGCAATTGAACCAATCCATTGAAATCGAATTTTATCGATGCCAATTTGGTGAAAATTTTGTGACTTCAAGTCGATATAATATTTCCATTTCAATTCTTCTTTTACTATCTTTCTTTCTTCTTTTATTTATTTAGTTTTATTTACGGTTTTTTCTTTTATTACAACTGTCACGGAAACCGCAGTTACTTCGCTAAAAATTGAGTACATTTACAGGTTGAAAACCTTTCGATACCCCTGATCTAGATCAGAAAATAATGTAAAAAATAATCGGGTAACGCTGATCGTTGAAAATAATCAGAACAAAGTAGAAATTTGCATCTACAGTCTCGATGGAAAATTTCCTTCAAAAACCAATGCATGATAGTACCTCCTGTACTTGTAAATCTGCATAAACGTCTCAGTCCGATGGTCATCGAGGAACATTGATTCCGAGAATTGGTTCCGCGTCGAATCGCCATGAAAGTGACCTGAGCCCGATCTCATTATTTTTTCACGAGTGGCATTGGTCGGGTAAGTTCATTGCGAAGGTGATCGCGATTGGCAGTTTAGGGTTAATACAGTATTTAGGTCTGTTTGGTCTGCCGTTTGACGAGCAAGGGGGCTAAGTGCCGCGACTTAAACACCTTTCCACTCGAGTAATGGCAGACAGGGACGACCGGATCGGGTCGAGCACCCGTGTCTTGACCCGATTCGAGTCGAGTCGTCGGCAAACCCGGTTTCCTACGCTCCCTGACCCGTTTTCCAATCTTCATTTCGGGTTACGCCGTCATTCGCAACCGCGTGCACACCCTTCCACGAAATTTCAGAAAATTAATCCACCGATTCCATTCCTAAACGAGGTCGTATGCAACGGAAATTCCTCATAGAGAGGATCACTGTAATTTTTCTTGAAAACAAGACGCTGTCAAAAATGCCAATGAAATCTGAACAAAGTGGTCTTGTTACAAGATGCAAAAATACTTGTCACCATTATTCTAACTAAATCGGAAAGTCTGTTGAAAGAATATCATACATGGATCTCTAAAACCTAGACTACGATATAATATAGCAAAAATTTCACGAAATTATTTGTCCGCGAGGCAACATGTTTTAAAAAATCCTTGCAGCCATATAACGAAATAAATTTAAGAAATTCTGTGCTACTATTATTCCAAACAAATCGAAAAGTCTGCTGGAACAGTATAACACACTGAAAACTCCAATATAATTTTGAAACCATGGATCTGATGTTCGAAGAACGAAACGGCGATGTGAAATCGAAGAACGGAATAAGTAAAAGAGGACAGGAGGCTCTGAAAACAAATGGCGGATTAATCGCTGTCGCTCGAAAGGTTCACACTGTCAACAAATCTTTTGTGTTCTGGAGAACGTCCAGGCTGTGTTGAAAGAGAAGAAAGTAGGAAGTGGTAAGCCGAAAAGCTAGAGGTGCCTCGCCTTTCGCGATCGATCCGTCGACGAGCTCCACGTGGAATGTTCCACGTTCCACGTTCCACAGGGTGTCCCCCATGCACGGATGCGCAATTATGCGTCGTCAGTCGAAACGACGCCATCCCTGTCGAGCTCGATCCCAGTCAGCCAGCCAGCCAGCCACTCGATACATCGAGTAGCATAATTATCGACAGTCTCCGCTTGTCTCGTCGTCGTCGTCGTCGTCGTTTGCATTAGTATCGACGTGACACGGAGGGGAGAGCATAAAAGCCACGCCAGCCGGGAACACACCCCGAAAACTACGCAGTCCCGTGCTCCATTGACTTGGTTCGTTGAAGAACACTTGTCTGGCCCACATTCACCGGCCCCCTCTGCCACGTGGCCTCCATTCACCGGACGGGAAAGGGCGCACTCCTGGGTCTTTACACACACCTGCAGCCAACCCTCTACCTTCTCACCTCGAAACTTCCTTGGGAAAGGGCTGTCCTTTTGAATCGGCCGCCCCTTTCATCGAATCTCCCGGTGGACCCAGAACGAGACCAGCATCGACTCGACTGAAATAGAGACAGCTTCAACGATCGAAGAAGTTAAGAGACTATTTGAGAGACTCTGGATTAGGACACGGATCTTGGTACATCATCAGAACGTAATTTTAGACTGTGTTTCGGAGATTCTAATGGTGAGCACACCGGAAATTGAAGAGCAACGCGCAGATAAGGAGGATCGGGTCTGTGTTCAGTCGACCTTAAGGTGTCTAAGTTTGAAGAGACGGGAACCTATTTCCGGTCCGTTCTAAGCTTCCTTTAAGCCTACTTTCCGGTTTCTTCTAGTTTTCACCGAATCTACTTTTAGGTCACTTCCGTTTTGCTGGTAGTTCGGCCTGCTTCTGACCATCTTTATATCTATGATCCTATTTCCATCTTACCCGTAAACTGTGACTGTGTTCGACCTACTTATAAACTAATTTAAACCATATTACACAGTAGGCAAACTACTAAAGGCTACTACCACTGAAAATAAGATTTCGTTTGTTCCCGCTTTCTTGAAATTTGCCTGCGAAGATTAATAATTGCATAAACATCAGCAGTCTAGTTATAACTGTGTTTAATGTAACTTGCATCTCTATTCGACTGTCTCCGATCATCGACTACGAGATCGTCACATAACTACGACGACAATAGCAATCCTGTTCTACAAAATGTTAAATTTCTAGTTTACACACGTTCCCGTAATAGCACGTGAGATATGCAGTTCTACTTCATGCTGGAAGATGCACATTGTAGAACCTGGGCCGTGGTGGCACTTTAAAAAACACTCCCGACAGCGACTATTTTCAAAGGAACACGCACGCACAGACACGCGTGCATCCGGAAAGCATCTCCGGTGCAACGTGCACGAACGGAACGGTGCTCGAAACTTCCGGCTCGCGATAGAAAATGCAGAAGTCTCTGCGAAAGCAGAAAGTTTTCGGTGCAGCGTGCCAGCAACCACGGTTCCGATCTTCTTCCTCTCCTTCGGAGGAGACACGCTCCAGCACCAGGGACTTTCTTGCCCGGCTCAATTTTCCCGGTTCAATTCGTTTTTAATTATCCTCGAGGGTAAGTTGCCTGCTAGGAGCCCGTGTCGCGCCTTAATTAATAGTTGCGCGGGGTCCCGCTGTCGTTTAATAGTTGTTCTCCGGCTGCGTCGCGTAGTAAAGCACACGGACACCCGACCGAACTTGGTCTTTGAGGCAGGCCGCCGCTTCCGCGGTAATTATCGAGCCACCGTTAATCGTTCTCCTCCCTCCCTCTTCTTCTCAACCTCTCGTCTGTCCCTTGTTGGCTGTTCTTACTGTCTCTCGTCGCCGGGAGAAGACGTCTCTCGCGCGACGAGCGGAAAAACGACCGACGCGAAGACGCACGCGGATGTTTCGGAGTCGCGCGACGACCAGCAAGGCCGTCCGTGTATTTTTAACTTGAGAAGCTTCCGGCAACCCTGGCCGGGATCAATACCTCCGGCCACCCCGTCGTCGTGTACTACTGTTGCAGGCAGAAAGGGTGCACCGGGGTTAACCTACATATCCCAGCGCCGTCAGCCCGAGAAACTCGATGCGCGAACCTTTTCTTTTTGCCACCCTCCCGCGACACCTCCAAATCGACTGATAATATTTCGCAGAATGATCTCTCACTCTCGAGTTTCTCTCTTTTCAACACTCCGAAAGACGAAACTTCGATAATTGACGCTTAGGACCGATTACAGCTTTTATTATTAATTTTTTTTAGATATATTTTTTGAAGGTACTTCCAGTACAAATACATATAGTTTAATTGCGGAAAAACAATTGACCATTTGGAGCACCCGTACAAATTGAACACGCTCCAGCGATACTGACCAGACAACGTGTTCGATATCCTTGCGTGTTCGATCTCACACTCGAACGGATTAGTTTAGAATCATGGGGAACTGCGTCGGATAGAAGATAACAGGGTGGTAAAAGGGAAAAGCAAAGGGGGAAAATTTCGTTCGATGCATCAGCGGACATTACGAAGTTCGTCTGGCGAAAGTTTGCGCTGAATTAAGTGGGGTGAAGCGTTGCTTGGATGTTCTTCATGGTTTATTTATCCCGGTCGATGACGAAACTTTATTAATTTTATGTTGCTTACGCATTGGGCTATATCCTTGGAGGAAGTTGCCGGCGGACGTGATAGGAAACCGCTGTTCGTAGGAAGAAAGTTTACCCTTTCGGTGTAACCGTGGTGCACGACGCTGTACCCGAAGAAAATTACCCGCTTCGTATATCTCGGAAAAATTATACCGACTGCCTCCCACCGATACGAACACAATCCAACAGAATCTGAATATATTTTCCGACAGAAAATTGCTTTCAACTGTTGTTCGCCGCTGTACAAAATTATTAGCAATTGAAATTATCGAGGCAAACGAATGCAATGCAACCAAACTCTTCCATAATAATAAGTGTCTACACGAAATGATATTTCCAAAGATCGATCACTACACAACAATAATATTGTCCTCCAATCAACGTTTATTAAAATTGTCAATTTCCAGTGTTATTGCATTCTTGCCGATTTTATATATCCGTGATAAAAATACCGCAGTATTATCTTTAATGCACTAAAATTATTTGGAAAAGAAATAAATGTGTGTGTAGCTCCTGTATGTTGCAATTATTGCAGACAATGTATATTTTCCATGAAAATCCGCAGTCTAGTGATAAAAAAAGACCAGAAGTACGCCGCGATAAGCGAGCGCATCTGTCACGTTGTGAAAAAAAGAGTTTCGAGCAGACAGGCTGACGGCTAAGTTTGGAAAGGTGCTCGTTTCCGGTCGAACGACCGGATAAAACTCTTTGGAGCATGTTCGCGGACGTTCTCGATTTGAAACGCGTCTTGAGTGGTGTCTCGCATGCAGCGACGAACATTCCCAGCTGGTACGATCGCCGTGAAACGAACGGCAATAAAGGTTTCGGGTTCCCTCAGTTTAGCCTCGGTGGCCATTTTCTGCGGAGACATCTACGTCGCGGAAGTTACTCCCTGAACCCGAATGACATCGAGAGGGAAAGGCTCCTCTTTTTACTTTTCCCCGCAGAGCTTTGCTCGTTTTCTCTTTCTCGCGACCAGGGGAGGTAGTTCCTCAATCCTTCTTTTCCCTTTCTTTTCATCCACTTCTCCCGGTTTTCCTTGGCTCCCGTTTTCTTCATCACGACACCGCCGCTATCCTCTAACACCGTCTACGATTACCCGTCCTGCACCCCGCTCGGGGATTCCTAGGAGCTAGACGGTTCGCTCTCTCGGAACTCAATTCCGTCCCGTTTCTCCCTTTTTCGCCGTGATCTACCGGCTAAAGGGCAGAGGAAGGAGCAAAGGGAGCGTGAGCAGCCGCCGAGGAGTTCACTGGACCAGCAGCCATTTTGTAACAGGATGCGGGAGGACATACTCGCTGCTCTGTTTTCTTTTCTCTCTCTCTCTCTCTCTCTCTCTCTCTCTCTCTCTGCCTCTCTCTTTCTGAGTCTCGTTTCCGTTTGCGCGCCGACTTCATCCCCTTGCCGGCCAAATATTGCAGCAGACAACGTGGCCACGGGTATTTTTCAATTACGCGACTGCTGGATACCTTTGTGGCCGCTCTGCGGCTTGTTCGCACCCCCGGCCTGTGGTTTTGCGCCGTGGAAAAAATGCTTTCTCGACTCTGGTTACCACATCGAGGAATAAATCGGAGCTGGTATTTTAATTCCAAGCTCTCCCGGAAATTTCTCTGCTCCTAACGGACAGTAATTTTCTGTGCAGCGTCGTATGTACAAATTTGCCAGCGGTATCTAAACATGCTCAAACATGAGTGAATTGCATTTGTCCGTAGCCGAAACAGACCAAAGAAATTTTGTGCAATTTCGTACGCTTCACAGAAATACTTGTACAAAAGATCTCAGGATAATAGAAATCTGCCCATTCTAATGAAAGTGGTCTAAGAGAAAATTATAAAAAAGTCAGCTATTCCTGTAGGATTTATGGGGCTTCACCAATATCTTCCTTCGTTAACAGTGAACACCGAACAACAGTTTACTTGTATAATTGTCAATGAACACTTGCAATCCTTGAAATATCTCGAAACAAGAAATACATGACTTGTGCACCACTGTCGTAATTATGGGCACAAATGAAATGAAACCGTATTTTCTGTCTTAATAATTTGAATAAGCCAACAATAGCCAGATAGTGCACCAAAAATTCATCTAATGTGCTCACAGTTTTATATTCTACCGAATCAATTTTGTCGTAAACGTTTACCCGTTTCGTTCGAATAATCAAGGTTCTACCTGAAGCCATAAATAACGTACGATGTTCCGTACGAGAGAGGCAGCCATTACGAAACCGCCACTGTGCTCGAGCACCGAGTATCGTTTAAAGTGTTCCAGTGGCGACGTGTCCGTTGAAAGAACGGTCGATCATATTTTTCCGAACAATTCTTTCCGAGCGACCGTGGAAACTTACGGCGAAGCGTAAATCTGTCTGGAGAGGCTCGACGACGCCCGGCGAGTTGAGATTTATGCAGCGCATAATCGAGTTCCAAATTACCGAGGAAAGAGAACAAGAACGCGCGGGCGCGCGCGCGCGCGAGCTTTTGCCGAGGACCCGGGGAGGGGAGGGGGCGGATAAGAGCTCTTTGTCGAAGAGTGCCGGATGCCCGAGGAGAGCATTATGCCACCGCGAATACGTCGGGAACGATTGGCTCTACGTTCCTCGTTTCTTCGGCAACGGTGAAACCCGAAGGCGGGCCACCCCCGAGTAACCGGAAGCAGCGTTCCGTTTCAATGCGGGATAGTGAAAGGAACCGATAACACGGCCGCCGAGTAAAAGCAAATCCTTTTCGAAGATACTCGACGGGCGTCTTTTAATGTGATTTTCACACTGTTCGCGAGAGAAATGGGACGAGGGAAGAGGGTGAACCGGGCCACCGCCGCCTTCCAGAATAACGATAGGGCTTCTTTGTGCGTCACTCGCGAATTTTTATTCGGTCCGCCATTGTCGGGCACATCATTATAGACGCCGCTTGTTTCCCCTTTCCTGTGCCAATTCGCTGCGACTTCGTGGAAATCGCGGAATTATCTTGCGATTCGATCCCCCTGGCTCGTAGTGCACTGAGCGCTTGCTAAGTTTGCATATAGAAATTAATGCTATTATACAGGCCGATTCTGAGAACTGCGACAAGTTACTGTTCTTTATCAAGTAAAAATATACATTTTTGTCGTACATTTTCATATATATTACCAGTGGATTGCTCAGGTTCTTCTGATTAAAACGAGTGCAAACACGACACAAATCGGAGTAGTTTTCTAGATTTAAATCAATTTAAAAATAAGATCATAGGAAGTAATGACATACGATATTTTCCTCTATCATTTTTGTCTATTTTTAGTAGAAAAAACAGCAGTAACTTGTCCCTGTTCAATGTGATTTTTAATCCATCATTGACCCCGTATAAACAAGGAATGTGTTCGAGGACAAGAATCTGAAGAGCAACGTCATTCTGTTCCAGGTTCATAGAACAAATCAATCGGAAGTTCGGCTGACTGCGAATAGTCTGCAAACCGAAGCCCGGCGGCCTTGATTCAGCGGACCAACGGGTGGTGGTAGCAAGACGGCCGATCGTGTGAGCACCCTCGGTACTATTCCGCGGCTGCCACGACCAGAAACAGCCCGAAGATTCTCCCAGCAAAGGGCAAAATGCACATCGAGGTGCAGGTGGCGCTCAACTTCGTGATATCGTACCTCTACAACAAGCTGCCTCGCAGACGGGTGAACCTATTCGGCGAGGAGCTCGAGAAGGCGTTGAAGGACAAGTTCAAGGGTCACTGGTACCCGGAGAAGCCGGTCAAAGGGTCGGCGTTCAGATGCCTGAAGACCGGAGACCCGGTGGACCCTGTGTTGGAGCGTGCCGCAAGAGAGAGCGGCGTGCCGATCCAGGACATTCTGGAGAACCTTCCGGCAGAGTTGGCCGTCTGGGTGGACCCCGGCGAGGTTAGCTACCGCATCGGCGAGATAAACTCGGTGAAGATCCTCTACTCCGAGACCGGAGACCCCCACGACGAGAGCTCGGCGGACCGCGAGGTGACCAAGACCTTCAATCCCGAGGCTCAGTGCTTCAGACCCATCGACGCGGTGGGCACGTCCCTCGGCGGGCTGAGTTTGAGTCCGAAGTCCCCGTCGCCATTCCCCAGTTCACTGGGCAGCAATGCCAGCAACGGGTCATCGAACAACCAGCAGAGCGGCCACGGGTCCGGTTCTTCGTCGGCACCCTCGCCAACGCCGATCACCAGCTCCTTCAAGGGCTCGCCTAGCCCCGTGCCAACTTTCATACCGCGCACCACTGCGCCGCTCACTTTCACCACCGCCACCTTCGCTCAGACCAAGTTCGGCAGCACCAAGCTGAAAACCAGCAGCAAACGAGCCAACAGGTTAGTAAACCGATCTCTCTTGCTACAAGCGACCTTGCTTTTCCTCCGCGGTTACGCGTTCGTTGGGTCGCCTGCGGCGTCACCCAGTGATCTAATCGTTCCCTTCTAGAAGAAAAGATCATTTCATTGCCAGGCGTGTATCTAATCGCAGCCAGTTTGTCAAGCTTGTACGCACGCGCCGGTTTGTGTCTGTCCTGTTCGACGATTACCTTGGTCGCTTTCAAGCGAGCCGTGTTCGAAGGGCAGAACTTTTTAGTGATTCAAGGTTGACATGAATTTTGAATCGTTGATCAAGGTGATCGGAAAACAGGAATGATCACACTGTACGAGCCGGTGAACGTTTCAAACGAAACCATCGTTCCCGATCCTCAAGCTCGTACGCAGATCAGCTAATCAGTCTACGTCTCGTCTTCTTACAGAATGTCACCGACCGAGTTCTCGAACTACATCAAGCAGCGCGCGATGCAGCAGCAGATCCACCATCACCACCATCATCAACAGCAGCAGCAACAGCAGCAACAGCAGCAGCAACAGCAGCAGGCGGCAGCGGCTGGCGGATTGCCGGTGTCCCGAAGCTCTCCTAGCAGCCGCAGCCTCTCGCCTGGCAGCATAGTAGCAGGCGCTGGTCAACAGCACACGGATCCGAGCGCGTACTTCTTCCAGCACGGACCGGCCGCGTACCACCCGCAGTTCCCGCACCGCAGCATGTTCGAATCGTCGAGCCACGGCGGTTACCTGTCCGCTGACCTGTACACGGGCGCCAACTTCCCGTCCTCGTACCTGGACCCGACAACGATCGCCGGACACCAGTTCTACGGGGGCAGCGTGAACGGTACCAGCAGCGCGGCTGGCAGCACCGGCAACACGCAGAGCGCTGCCAGTCTGGGCCCGGTCGGCTCCAGCAACGTGGCGACCAGCAACGTGAACGGCACCGCTCAACAACAGGACAAGACCGCGCTGGTCGACGGCCTGAACAACTTCGGCCTCGGCTCGGTCGCGTCGTATCCGGCCAGCCAGTACCAGCACCTCCTCGTCGCCAACTAAAACAACGCCCGTGTCGAAGCCGAGAGAGCATCGCGGCTCGAGCCGCGCACGATTCTCGGCGCTGCTGCTGTCGCTGCTACTTTGTCAGAGAGGAAGGAGTAGAGGATCAGAGAGACGGAAACGGATTTCCCGTCTCTCCAATGTGTCGAGGCGTCGTCCAGGGACTAGGTTCCGTAACCCAGATCACACCACAGCCGATCCGCTTGCACCATCTGATCCGACGTCCACCTCGGACAACCCTGAGGAAGCCGAGAGGACACACTCCTGTGCTGCTCACCCTAGTTCCCAGCTCTGTCTCTCTCCAGAGGTAACCAACACAACACCGTCGCCAGGCTAACTCCAGAAAAACCCAAAACGGATACATCGTCTCCATCACAGCGTCATCATCCTACAGGAACCACGGGAGAGAGAACCCGTCTCGATTCTCGTTCGCTCGATCGTTTCGAAGGATTATCGTCGAGGTTGGTCCCACGACTGGACCCCCCGTGTTAGGGGATGCGGGGTGGCTAGATGGCGTCAAGTCGGGAGAAGACGTCGGCGACGAAGTTGCGAGCGGATTCGTCGGACAGGACAGAGAGAAAGAGAATAAGAGAGTAAAAGAGAGAGAGAGAGTGAGAGTGAGAGAGAGAGAGAGTACGAAAGAGTTAGAGAGAGAGAGAGAATGAGAGTGAAAGGACGTGTACACAGAATCTATAGTTCGGTGCGCTTGTGTATGCTGAAGCGTGCGTGCAACGCGTTGACGGGATACGAGAAGGAAGCGGATAGAGGAGAGGATAGTTTTCGACATGCAGCGAGTTCTCGCAGTGATTCGCGAGCAAGACGGGGAGCGATCGACTAACGTGGAAGTGTACCAACGTTAGTTCGTCAGACTCGAGACCCGCAACCAACGGTCACAGACCCTGGTCGCAGAACGGGATATATATTCGAGTCTCCTTTGTATCGTTCTGGTCCGAAAGAATATCGAAGGACACGCGCGCAACACAGCGCCCACACCCGCGAAAGCGAGGAAACGCCAAGAGCAAACACACGCGTGCACACCCACCTATACCCACCACAGTCACACACGCGACCACACACACACACACACGTCCCCAGAACCCACACGCGATGGGCTACATCGAGAGAGAAAGAAATCTCGGCCACCCGGCATTTTACCTGGCGGTACGTACACACACGAACACAGGACACACACACACATACACCATATTCATATTCTGATACCATTAACGTACATAGAGGACACCCTATGCGGGGGCCACACCGCTCTGGGGGGACTGGACACTTTCGCGCACGACTTCACCAACACGTACACAGATATTACCAACGTGTAATAATTTATTTTTTCACTGGTATAGTCGGAGAATTGATAATGAATATATCTGTAGAGCCTATGTATTATATTCAAGAATATGCACTCACTTCACGGGTTCTAGCGAAACGGTTCGGAACTACTTGTTTACCTAAGACGCAGCGACGTCGATTACGACGCTGAGGTTGGGGGATGGAAAGGAAGAGATAGAGATCGCGGGGGTGGGAGAGACAGGTGACGACTCGTTCCCTTTGGAATCACCAGCGAACCAGACCAGGACCAGCGGGGAGGGGGGGACACACACACCGTCTTTCTTGAACGATCGATGGGGGACGAGCACCTGGAACGGTCGCGAGACCCCCTCCCCCTTCCCCAATCAACGGGGACGATTCGTTTGCCGATCGAGTCGCTGACACTCGCAGTTCCATACCGTTCGGGATAACTCGTCCTCGGTACGATTTTACATTTTATTTTTATAATAAATGCAGTAGAGCGTAGGAGAGAAAACGAGGGGAGGAGAGTAGAGGGGTGATGATGACGGGCGGCGTGTTCGTAGGATGAACGATCCTGGCTGCGCTGCGACTCCTCCGGACGATAATCCCGAATTCACTTGACCGGGACACGGGCAGTGTTTCGTTCGAGCCTTGTTTCACAAAATTTCCTCAATAATCAGAAACTGCTTCCCTTTCCATGAAAGTTTCGTTTACCTTCGAAGTTGCATTATCACGTTCTTCGTTCGCCTATAGAAATTAACCCTTTGAGGATTAGCGTCGTCGTTTGGCGACATCAGGTCCGCGTATTTAATTCTTCAAGTTGCAAACAAGTAATATCGTTATTCCGGTAACAACGGATGGTTTTACATTTTCAATTCACTCCCAGAACTGAAGACTTCGATATAGGATTTAGCTTCCTCAGGAAAATACTTCCAATATTTGTAAAAATCCTCGTCCGCAAACGGTTAATTTTCATAGATTCGGTTTCGTTCAATACTTCGACTCTGCGAGATTTTGTAGGATTCGTTTTTGCTGATCGTCGTGTTAACTGCCAATTCTTTGTTAGTAATATTTGTACGAAATACGTTTCTCGAAGATATCTTTCCGTGGCAAGTGAATTGCAGCGGCTACGTTGCTGCGAGATGCCAGGCAAGGTCGACGGTTAATCTCGCGAAAATTAATCTGTACGATAATTCTGCCCGTCCCCGGCGTTCGACGCGGGCTTAAGATGGCCGCCGACGGTTCGATATTATCGGGCAACATCCTCGGCTCGTCAAAGTTCCCCAAGAGTTGGCAAACTTTCCTAATTCCGTGCTATCGAACGGCGAGCTTCAATTTCTCGCTGTCCCATCGATCCCGAGGCCGCCCGTCCGAACTTCCGCGTCGTTTCTTCTGGACACGAAGATTTCCGGGACGCCCCGCGTTCTTCGGGATCCTGAACGAAGATCCCGGCAGCGTCCCGGAGACTCGGCGCGATGCAGTTCTCGAGGAGGAGCCGGCAACCAGCCTGTGGTCGCGAGATTAATTAGGTGATTACGTTATTAAAGACCGCCGTTGCTGTCCTCGACGGATGGAGCACGATATGACGCTCGATTCGCACAGACTTCAATGTCACCTGCTTTCATGGGGTCTCTGCTGGAATCGCGAACGAGACGATTTTTTCATTTCCGTGTTACCTCGAATGAACATTATCTCTCCCAATGAACTGCACTGGGTCTAGAAATTCGTTCAGGTACGATATAAAAATTATGTGCAGCTCTGTTACGATTTTTCTTCGAAGAACATTGTTTGTTAATAGAACATTACCCGCAGTGCTCTCGAGTTTACAATTTGAATGAACCATGGATAAATGCGCCTATAATTATGAAAGTAGTCACATCACATTTTACATTAAACGAAATTAATTCAATGTAAGTACCTAATACTTTACGATATGGTAAAAAATGAAGTTAGATAATGCTTGATATTTCAACATCGTGAAAGTGGATTTAAGTGAAAATTTGAAAATAATGAGTTTATTTAGTGTTAATATCCTATTCCCTTAAATATCTCGAGACAAGAAACATATAAGTTAGACCACTCTCAGAATTGTGGGCTTAAATGTTTGTGTTACCATGTCGAGACCGCAGCGAACTTCTGAAGTATACGAAAATTGATAATCCGAATGTTGAAAGGATCGTTCGATTCCTCGAGACCCCGGTGTCTCCGATCAGTTCCCAAGTAATTCTCGATTTTCGTAAGCGTTTTATCCTGGATCGACGAATGAACAAAACTATGTTCGAGCAAAACGATTGATCGAGTCTGTTCGTCGAGCGGCAGAACAGCAATGGCGGCGGAGGTGCCGTGAGCCGCGGGCCAGGCACTAGGTGCTAAAAGTATTAAAAAGTGTTTATCTTGTCGTCGTGGGACAAACGTACGGAATACGCGCGGTCGGAGACTGTCGACGTGCTCGCGACAGAACCCGAGACTCGTCCGAAGGAAGCGTACAACGAGAAAGCGTATAATAAAACCTTCCTTCATCCGTCGATCCGCTCGATCCGGCGCGCGCGACCTCTCTCCTTAGACTAGTTTCTACCTTAGCGTGACTTTGTATCGTGTAAGTGTGTAGCATAATTTCTAGGCGTGACATCGTTCATCGTTCTTTCGTACGAATTTTTATATAGCCCGTTTTGTATGATCGACACACAGCAGCTTCCTGAACTGCTGACCGCGATCGACGACGAATCGCGGTCGAACCGCGGCGGATCGAGGCCCGCGATCGACGCCGTCCGGATCCCGGTTCGAGAATCGTTTTTTGTTCGAAGGTGTCCGGTGTTCAAACGATCCGTGGCTTCGCGTCTCAACCGATAGAGAGAGAGAGACCCTCTCCGTTCTGGATCGTCCCGATGCGAGAAAACGTTTAAAAAAATTCTGACGACAAACGAACAACAAAAAAGAATCGGTGGTCGGATCGAAAAACCGCGAGTTCGATTCGGTGGGCGCGTTCCTCGGGTCCACAAAAGTCCATTTAAAAGGGTCAGACACTTTCGGATTAGGGAAATTATTAGGCAGAAATTGATACATAGGTCGCTCGAACGAGGCCGCGAGCGAGCCAGTCGGCAGTAAATAAATTGGTCTCCGGTCGCGCGGGGGGTGCTAAACATGTTTTTAACTGCGGAACTAATAAGGGTAGACGGGGGTGAGAAGCGCGGGAGCGGTGGCGAGAGGGGACAAGACGAAAGAACAGTACCCTTTAGTAATATCTAAACTTAATTGTAACTATTAACGATACGTACGACTGTGGTAGCTATGCTAGTACCTGCTATTGTTAAAGAGAGAGAGAGAGAGAGAGAGAGAGAGCGAGAGAGAGAGAGAGAGACATCAAGGGCGAATGAGAGAAAAAGTCGAAGAGTGACTGAAAGTAATCGCGACTTTGAATGGAAAACCGGCGGGATCGACGTCCAAGTTCTCGAGCGTGGTTCACGATCGTTTGCTTCGTCTAATGCAGGGAGTTCCAACTTGTTCCCCTCCGAATACCGCAAGGTCTCCACCATTAGTCAAATCTTTTCCCACTACTACGTACAGCCGTAGAGTTAGTGGGGTGGCACAGCGGCACGGGAACAGGGGCGAAGTTCTACGGAAGGGGTAGGCATTTTTGTCTGAATTGAGACAAGACCGCCCCCATCGTAGTGTCCAGTGTCCCCCACCAGCAACCGTCGTTACCATGGAGAATAATGCGCTGCATCAAAGGAAGGTTGGTGGGGGAAGCAGGATTTTGAGGGGCCCTACCGTGTCCACCCCTGTTCTCCGGCAACGATGAAGTTTAAGATTGGAGGAAGTACCTGAGCGGGGCAGGAGCCGTCTGTAGCTCGCGAGCTGCATGTTGGAACTACCTGTTCTAATGGACCAGCCAACGATCCGATCGATCCCGATCGACGTTGATCGTGACGGACACTGGTAAGGGTCGCGATCGGCCGCGAGACGACGAGACGCGCACCCGACAACCGATTATTTTTCTAATCTTTGTAATCGAATTGACACACACACGAGTCACCCGAAATCCTCGATTCGACTCGGAAAGATGCTTTCAACCGTAGTCTCGGCGTCTCGGGGCATCGTCGCGATGGCTGATGGAAAGAACAGAGAGAGAGAGAGAAAGAGAGAGAGGGCAAGCGTTGCAATAAATTGCGAATCAAATGGATCTCGGCTTGAGACGAGAGGCTCAGCTCAGCGAAGAATCAAACACACGATGTATACTCTTGTAGAAAATCCAAAAAAAAAAAGAAAAAGAAAAGGAGTGGGATTTCGAGACGACTAACGGCGATCAGAGGGAGGAAATTAAGGGGAGGAACGAGTCGTGACGAGAGGGGCAAGATGGGGATTCGAGGGTGGAACGATGATGGGATATATTGATAGAGCATACATTGAGATACACAAAACAAAAAACATATAGTATTATACGATTACAATACGATTGTAACGAGACACTTTGTAAGCGAAGAAG
Organism: Lasioglossum morio; assembly: GCA_916610235.2. Lineage (NCBI taxonomy): Eukaryota > Metazoa > Arthropoda > Insecta > Hymenoptera > Halictidae > Lasioglossum > Lasioglossum morio. The sequence goes on from OU744323.1 coordinate 6,738,365, forward strand.
CAAGAAAAAAAGAAAAAGATAAGAATTACGCATAGTTTTCCATAATCTGTAATGGATGTATTCGTTAAAACGGGAGGAGATCGAGGAGGGAGGTTAATATTAAACGAGAAACAATGATCAGATATATACACCCACACACCACAACCACCATCACACGAACACATATACACGGACACGTACACACTTTACACGTTCATACATACGAGGACAGGGTGAGAGAGAAAAAGAAAATCAGAGATTTAGAGAAAGAGAGAGAGCGAGACATATACAGCGAAGTTCGAAAGCAACCCTCGGGCACACGACACAACCACGAAGACGCAAACGACAAAAGAACAAAATATAAAAAAAAGAAACAAAGCATAAACGATAAGAAACAATGATAAGTAAACGTGACGTAACAATGGCGACGTTTAACAAACGGTAATCTGTCTCTTTAAAGTATCATGTGTCTATAAACTATAGCGATCGATATTGTCTCTTTAACCGTAAATGGCGAAAACCAAGTAACCAAGTGGTAACGTAAATAATGTCATAGCGATAACCGAACACTGCAATATTAGATATAATATATATTCATACATTTATAGAAAGGGGAGAGAGAACTTGTCAGGGGAAAACGAGGGAAGGGAAACCAGAAGAGAAACGAACCGGAAATATGTGCACAGTCCGGAGCGATGGAAAAAAAAATGACGGGAAGAAAGAGGAAGAGAAGCGGACCGAACGCGACGCGAGCAACGGAAGCAAAAAAGGGGGAAAAACCGGAAACGAGTGTTCGAAGTGACTCGTTTCGCTTTTCGGGAAAAATACAGGGGGCGCGAGGGAAAAACGCGGGCGACGGCTGTGCGCATGCGTGTCACGACCGGAAGCGGGTACGATCTCCAGAGTACACTTTTCAAAGAGAAGCCGTTTCACGATGAAATAATAAGAAAAAAAACGAGAAGAAATCTACCAAAGGGAAAATGCAAAACGAAACCGAAAGGATGAGAACAATATTATATACGTTCTGTGTATCGGACACGAAACCATTCACAAACACACACATAACACACACACACACGCGCGCACACACAGACGAACACATAAAACACACAGGCCCACACACTCACACGAAGAAAAGACCCAAAAACTACCTATCGATTATTCTACCAAGTAATGAATTAACAAGAGGATGATAATTAGATTTGTAACTAATTACATATATATTTTTCAATACTTTAACTACTTGCTGAATGTAAACTATATACATACAATTATATATTATATATATATTATATATATATGTATATATATTATATATATATATATATATTTATATATATACACACACACGTAACGCGCAGAGCTGTTCCCCGATAGCGGCGCGTCGAGGGGGTGGTCTTCGTCGACTTCCGGTTTCTTTGGGGGAAGGGGGAGAATGAATACTCGCGAAACCAGCGACATCCGGCCAAGAAATCACGGTTTCGGAGCAGCTCGGGACCACCGGAAGTCGTCGAACGCGACTCGAATCGTGCGTAGGCGGTGCGGGGACGGGCCTTGCTACCGCGGGTCCCATCCCTTTTTGCACCGGACACCGGGGGGTAGGTCGACGCGCGAGAAAGAACCTTTTTGTACCCCACCCAAGTCACACTCTCGGTGTCGAAATGATAAAAACAAAAACAAGCAACTATGTTACTCGTGTAAGTGCATCCTAAATGTAAACTGTTACGAAATGCCCCTTCTCCGAAGCCCCACCCCAGGCCCCAGTCTTCATCGTTTCGTACGTAGCAAGAGGGATGAAAAAGCGGCAGAGAAATGCGAAAGTGTGATCATTGACACGTTCGAGTAGACACAAGAGAGAGAGAAAGAGAGAGAGAGAGAGAGAGAGAGAGAGAGAGAGAGAGAGAGAGAGAAATAATAAAAGAACACACACAATGTGCGCAGTGTGAACGAACGAGCGAGCGAGAGCGAGTGCGGTTGCGCGTGTTGGTTTGTTTGGTTGCTTGTCTGGCTGCGTGGATCTATGCCAGAGAAACGAAATTTCCATGAGCGAGACCGCGTGAGTTCGATTCGTTTGTTCGCAAAACCCGGAGGGGGCGGGGGCCAGAACCCACCCCTTTTTTCACGTTCCCTTTTCAGTTCTGTTCGCTGACGATTTTTCGCGCGCCTACGTTTCGCATACCGTGCGTCCTTTTAGATTGTATACGTGTACGCTACTGTACACTTGTCGTGGCGCGACTGAAAGAACGATTGCGAGAGGGAGAGATAGAGAGAGAGAGAGAAAGCGAACGAGAGATCGTATGTGAGCTTGAAAGAGAGAGAGAGAGAGAGAGAGAGAGAGAGAGAGAGAGAGAGAGAGAGAGAATGAGAGAGAGGGAGACAAGAATGAGTGCGAGAGTGAACGAGAGAGGCAGAAGAGGGTGCGTCGGACGCATGCGAGAGAGACAAACAGCGAAACACTGTGCGCCTATATATGTATATCTGTATATAGGTTCTTTTTCAAGCGAGTTGTACCGTTGTTTTCTGCAATCCTCCTTCTTCTTCTTCTCTACAATTTTTTTTTATGGTCATTACTATTAATTATTATTGTAATCGAGATGTATTTTCTGTTGGCTTTAGATTTTGTTCCTTTATTTTTGTACGAGAACCATTTTACCTTAGGACGTGTGCGTATACACTAAGAACGTTTTTTTTTTTCTTACCGTCAAACCCGGATCCACGCGTGGATCCAGGGAGAACACTAACGATCGAGATCGGCTTGCGACGATCGCCGCGGACGGTTCAGATTTGACCCGGCCCCCGTTTTTTTTAGACATTAAGTTGACCCTTTGAAATATTTTTTTCCTTTTGTTTCCTCAACCATTTTTTTGATAGTTTGTTATTGTTGTTTTTTTTTGTATGATATTTGATTATATACCAGCGTGTATCGCGCCTCCAGATAATATATTATATACCGCTATATTATATATACATATACATATACATATATATATATATTTTTGTTAAATAATACAGTGGTTTGCTGAGAAACTACAGTGATTATCCTGTTGTAAACGGATTTGTTTCTATCTCTTATGGCCCGCGAATGCGTAATCCAAAAGAAATCGCGAATGGATAAACAAAGACGGAATAGAACTCGTGCATATATACAAATATTGAATATATGTATAGGCATTATACATACTTGTAGGACTATCGATTATATATATACATGTATGTTTGATATGTGTATATATATAATATATATATATATATATATGATATATATATTATGTATATATATATATTATATACATATACGTACACACTGCTACATTATATTTTGTTTAACGAGCAGATAGACAAACGGAGAAAAAGAAAACGATGAGAATGATATGCGATGAGTAGTGCAAAACAAAAAAAAGAGAGAGTGAGAGAGAGAGAGAGAGAGAGAGTGTGAGGGTACAGTGTCGCGCTTTCGGCGTTGTGCTCGTCGATGACGATGAGGGTGGTGATGTTCAAACAAGAGCCGAAACAAAAAATGAAAAATATTCACGAAAGAGAGCGATGGCAGGGGAAGCGTTTCTCAAAATTTTCTCGAGCGTCCGGGCTGTCCCTTCGACCCGAAATAAAAAAAAGATAAAGAAACACTAAAAAACAAACAATGAGTTAGGAAACGAGAGATTGAGAGAGAGTGAAAGGGAGCGAGCGACCGAAAACGAGAGAGAGAGAAAGAGAGAGCGAGAGAAAGAGAGAGATAACAATCGAGATATATACCGACTACGGGGAACGAAGCAAACGAAGAAACAAACAAAAAGTGTGACAAAAAAAAATATGAAACTCGCGTGTAATATACTTATAATATCATTTTGTAAATTATTTTTTGTATTTTTATATATACATATATATACATATATATATATAAAATATCGAAGCATATGAAACAAAGCGGAAGAACAGTGTTTGTGCGTACGAATCTGGAGCAAGAGAGAGAGAAAGAGGGGGAAAAAACAAGAATTAGAGAAAGGTGGAACAGTGCGCGCGAAAATTCGAATTTCGGAAATAGTTACGAAGAACCTCAGGCGCAATAGAAAAAGAAAGAGGATGAAAGGAGAGAAAAAAGGGAGAGAGAGAGAGTGTGTGTGTGTGTGTCTGTGCGCGTAAGTGTGTGTGTGTGTGTGTGTATGATGAAAGCAAGAGATTACGAACACAAGAACCTCGTGACGCATTGATAACACTTACGATACTTAAATCAATCGATAATTAATCGAAGAAATCGTCCTTTCGTTGATCGAGAGCGGCGACAGGATGATGCTGTTCAATCTTAGGAAATTAATGTGCGTGTGTATGCGAGCGTACGTGAAGAAAACAAACCGTGTACATGCAAGTACACATTACACGACACACACACACACACACGCGCGCGGACATACAGATCCAGACAGACAGACACGTACACTAGCGCATTCACGTACAAACACGTGTATGTAAATGATTATGTTGATTCGACGCAACAGCCCCCGAAATGAAATGGATTTTTGTTCCCTATTATTTGTACCTTTGTATTGTATATTCTGCAGCTTGTCAGTGCTTTGTTTATTACTACTATTTACTATTACTACTATTATTATTAATACTACTATGTACTGCTATGAATTTTCAACATTGTACCGACCTTCTTTTTATACCACTCTTTTCATTACTATATTTTCTTTCCGTTTGTTTTGTTTTTTTTTTCTTGTTCTCTCGTTAGATTGTAAAACGCGTTCACGAGCAGCCATGTTTTACTTGATTAGCGCGTAGACTCGCGATCGTTCGTCTCCAAAGAGAAAAACAAACCGACTGTGTGAGAACAGTGAAAACCTCGCAAAACCAACCAAACAACCAACCAACAAACCGACAAACAGTTTAGTCGTATTTTAGTGAGCAGTAAACGGCGTGTTGTTATTTTTTAAATTCGATTAATATACCCGGGACGGTGGACACGGCGAGAGAGACACGCACTTCCGGGGAGAGAAAGCGAGAGAGAGAGAGAGAGAGAGAGAGAGAGAGAGAGAGAGAGAGAGAGAGAGAGAGAGAGAGAGAGAGAGAGAGAGAGGCCAGAGAGAATGTCTCAACGAACGAGAAAGAGGAAGAGAGAGAGATAGAGTGCGCGTGTGTGTGTTTGCGCGTATGCGAGCGTATGTGCGTGCGCGAATGAAAAAGAGAAACGTTGACGGCGTTCGGTCTTTCATCGAGGGGGTGAACGTTTTTTCGTAAGACCGCAAGAGATCTTTTATAATTTTATAGAAAAAGAAAGACAGTCGATTCTGAGCCGTCGATGTTTCAGAATACCGAAAAAAATTTATATATATATATTGATATACATACATATAGAAATATATATCATAGCTCCGCAGGTTCTTTGTTCGAAGCATTGTTCATCGAGCGGGATGCGCAGTCCGCGCACGGCTTCCGTAGAGCTGGCTGCGAAGATCCGTGCGAGAGAAGTTTCCCGAACAAAAGAATTTCGTTTCACGCGTCTCGCAATGCCGAGCGAATGTCACGGAGCGAGATACATGTTTGGTCGGGATGATAGTGAGCGAGAAAGAGAAAGAGAAAGAGAGAGAGAGAGAGAGAGAGAGAGAGAGAGAGAGAGAGAGTATCGGAGGTAATACGAAAGAGAGAGACCGAGAGAGAGAGAGAGAGAGAGAGAGAGAGAGAGAGAGAGAGAGAGAGAGAGAGAGAGAAAGATAGAGAGGGTGAGAGAAAGAGTGAGAGTGAATGAGTCCGAGAGAACGAGCACGTTTCCTGCTTGCTTGCGTGAGAGTGTGCGTGCGTCAACGGAGGGAACTTTTTCGTTTCTTGTGAGGACGTTCTTTCTTATATAGTTTCTCATGCAAGTACGGTGGACGAGGGTGGCGCCGATCAATCTCGCTTCCTGGATCGAAACGCCCGAGGAACGATCGATCCGTACCGACGACGAGACTCTCGTTTCAAACTCCGGCCAGAGTCGAATCTCTACAGCGAAAATTTCTACGAGCGTGGATCCAACGTCCCGCGCACGACGTGACGATTAGCTAATTCGAGGACGAATCGTGAAAACGAAACACCGAGATTTTCGTGGCTTTCGTATTTCCTCTCGGCTCCGTTCGGTCGAGTACGTCGCCGGAGACGACGTAGAAATGAATGTACACCATCGTCGAGGAAGATCGAGATGAAATACGATTGGAGACTCTGTCCCTTAGACAAATTAACTAGAACACAGGGTTCACGAGAGAGAGAGAGAGAGAGAGAGAGAGAGAGAGAGAGAGAGAGAGGGGGGTAAGAGATCCAGGAAGCTGTCGGTGAGGTCAAGGGGAGGGCGCCTGGTATTAGTACACATTAGTTTCTTCGATAGGAGGCGCCCAATTAGTTGTTGGAATTCTGTAGTCTAGGCGATAATTCTCGATATAGTTCAATGTTGTCGAGTTTTTATTAGTTGAGCGAGCGAGCGCGCGCGGTCGTCGCCGGAAACCGGAGAGCCGCGCGTCCGCCCACGCCGGAAACGGGTCGTGTCGATCCACTTCCGGTCGGGATTCTGCGCGAGATCGACGAGCCTCGAATCGATCTCTCGGCACCGCGGTGTGCGTCGAGCGTGTACGAAGCAAATTTCTGTCTGCCCGGCCGTGATTCGATTGGCGAAAAGAGAGTCTATCTAGTTCCTGAATGCAGCTCGATTATCACCGGAAATGCATTGCAGCGCGCTCGAGAGCCGATTCCAGCCGCGCATTGATAGATCTCGACACAGTTCCCCCCTCCCCCGGTCAGGTCGCTACGTTCCCATTGGACTCGAGAGCTGCCGTTCGGAAACGTCCGCTGGGCACTCTGCGAGCTGCGCAAGTTAAAGTCAACCCCTTCGGTATCATCCCCCGTTGTTAATAAGTGTTCTTTCCTCTCGAGCTTCGAAGAAAAAAAAAAAAAGAAAAATATAAAATATCGTCTACGTCGCTGTTTACCGCGAAATGAGTTCAACGATGCTCCCACACGTGATCCGCACTGTGTTTCAACGAACGACTGTATCTCAACGATGTTTACCGTCGTTTTTGAAGGAAAACGCAGCGACTCGTTCGAACGGAAATGTGGGTTATGTGTCGGTGGACCCAAGACGCGCGGATAGTCGTTGCGAGGATTCTCGCCGGTTCCGTCGAAATGTGGAACAACTTTGATCCCCTGGAGGAAAACTGGGCTACAGTGGAACCGGCGAAGATTCTCCCAACGATCCCAGCGAGATCACCGTTCGCCAGCGACTCGTTTCCGAGGGGGATGAAGGACGTGTCGAGAGCAGAATGGCCGACCTACTTCGTCGATCCGATTTCCGGTTTCCCACGAGACCCGGCGATTCGTCTCCGCGAATCGATGTGTGGTTAGTCGCGACGATATCGAGTCATTAGGTCCGTGCGGAGTGTCTGCGCGGCTCGAGATGGATCCTCGGCTCCGGATCGAGACTCTGGATCGAGTCAAGACACTTCCGTTTAGCGCCTTGTTTGGCACGCGACCGCCGATCCGCCCCCATGATCCGAGCAACTTCCGGTCACAACCTCCCGACACCCGTCGTCCCCTCGATAATAGTCATTTCACGTTGGATAAATAAAGGATAAAATAAGAGAAAGACGGGACGAGGAGGTGCGTTCAGGGTTGCGTATCCAGAACTCTGGACCGAGTGAACTGAAGCAGGTTGATCGGGTCAGGGGTGGTTCAAAGATCGGGAGAAATGAAGAGAATAAGAGAGAGAGAGAAAGAGAGAGAGAGAGAGAGAGGCGCGTCTCTGTTGCACGGTCGCTATTCACGACGTGTGAACGTTAGATGAAACCTTTATCTATATATTTGCCACGATATTCAATACGTGAATGAGTATATCTATTAAATAATATTGATATAAATACATAGAGACAGAGAGAGAGAGTGTGTTTAGGGAGAGTATGCGCGCGCGAACGACAGAGAGAGAAAGTATGGTAATATCATGAAATTATTATTCTTTGTTACTTCTTTATAATTAAAACAATAAAAAAGCTGCTGAATAAAAAGATGCAGGAACGTTTCTTATTTCGTAGCGTACACCCCATAACCGTTCATCGATTTATTCTTCTTTCCTCGAGAGATCTCTTTCTGTTCAATGTTGTTAAAAAATCAATTTGCAATTGACTGTCTTTCTAGTTTTTATATTATATACATATATACCTTTATTAAAAGATGGATGTTTGTGACGATTACGTAGTAATCCTGGTTAGATTTCCTTCAAAATTGTAGGGAAATTTTAAAAATCGTAGACGTATATACAATATGATTTCTCATCTATTAAAATTATTCTTACTATCGGAGCAGACAATTTTTTATTTTCGATAAAGATCCACAGTCTACGAATAATTAACGATTTGGCTAGTAGGAAATTCCTATCGTTCGAAGAGCCAGCTGTTCAGTTCTCGGTGAGTACGGCTAAAGTATATTTAAAATCTATCAAAGTTATAAATCTCTCCGATGTCAACCAAACAAAGAGCACGGCTGATGCAATTTGGTAGATCTGTTGCCTACACCGTAGTCAATCCCCTCTCGAAGCCTTAGATCCCAAAGTACGATCCATCTCGTTCCACACGCAACGTCTATCGATATCGTTTTAAAATCGCTAGTTCGTCGAATCCCCTATCGAGCCAGATATCTTCGAGAGCGATACCATTGATTATCCATTATTCGAGCACAATAATGTTCATCTCCGGTTCACGCGGTTGTCACGCAACATCGATATCGCAGTCCGGCGACGATAATCGATGTCGCAGGGACGTCGAGGTCGTTCATCTGTTTCCGCTTCGTCGCGACACGTAACGGCAGCCTTGCCACGGCGTATCGTGTGTCGCGATTTCCAAGCGGGTTCCCGGAGAAACGGTTCCCCGGGATTCCGCGTTCCCGTCTCCCGAGGATCTTTTACTTACGTAACGCGTGCGCGAACACGCGACCTTGAAATTGGAGAACGCAAGACGCGACCGCGCCGCGTCGCGACGCCCACCACCTCTCCTGCGACGATGCTCGCATCTATGGTTTCGCCTGTTTACCGTGTTACATAAAGCCGATTCCGTCGCAATTGGATTGCCGCCGCCACCGGTTCACCGATGCCCTCGAAGTACAGCGTTTTTCGCCACGTGCGAACAATCCTCTCGATCCTTCCTCCACTGATCCACGATTTATTTCGATGCACTCGTGGACACCGCAGCACGCGACCGAATAATCCACCGTTTGTTATCCAAGCCGAGATTTACTATGCGGTAAAACCCGGTACGGCGCGGCCTTCCAATATTTCGCCGGCTTCGCTCGACGCCATTTTCAAGTGCGAGAAGGCCAAACGAACTGTTTAGCCAGGTTATCAGTTTACGAAACAAAATCCGCGGATTAAGGTACGATTCAACCCGACCTGAAGAAAGTTTAAAGTTCGCTCTGAGCTTGAATAGTAATCGCAGGTCCGTTCATCCAGATAGAAAGCATACGTTTGATTGAGTTACTATTCGTACATTGTACAGTTTCTTTTTGTAATAATTGTTTACAATTTATCGTCTTAAAATAGTATGCTCTAATAATAATAATAGTGTTCTTGATCAGCAGCAAACGAAAATATATGGTACAGACTACTTTTAACGAGCGATCCTTATACAGGGTGTCCCAAAACTACCCTAGGAGCCGAAAATGGGAGGTTCCTTGGGTCATTTGAAGCGACATTTTCCTTTGCAAAAATGTTATCCGCGACTTTGTTTAGGAGTTATTAACGAAAAATACGGACCAATCAGAGCGCGACCTAGACGCGAGTTGGCACAGACGGCCAATGGACAGTTGGCGCGCCGAGCCGATTTTGTCAACTTGCGTCTAGGTCGCGCTCTGATTGGTCCGTGTTTTTCGTTAATAACTCCTAAACAAAGCCGCGGATAACATTTTTGCAAAGGAAAATGTCGCTTCAAATGACCCAAGGAACCTCCCATTTTCAAAAGAAATTAAATATTTAGATTCCCAGAGAGACGCAACGAACTTTTTAATTAGGTAACCAGTTTTCGCAAGCAAAATCCACGGATTATTTACGATTCTACCCGACAAAAAGAAAGTTCGCTCTGAGCTTGAATAGTAATCGTGGGTCCATTCATCGAGATAGAAAGGATACGTTTCATTGAGTTACTGTTCGAGTAAAAGGTCACTGTGTAAGATGGCGTTCTAAAGTTCAGTCGTAATTAATTTGATGATGCTGCACCTTCAGGAAAATATATTATAGGTTGTCACTTTAATTTATCTATAGGAATTCTGGATAGCAATTCGGAAACTTTTGATGGTTCAACAGTGCGTTCGAGGATCTGCTCCGAGAGCATGGAACGCGATTAACAGAACACGATTTCGTTTCTGCTCTTTCTGCGTGTTTCTTCGCCTTCCTTTCTTCGATTTGTCATATGATACTGTCGCAAGGTGACTGTTGATCAAGCGTAGCGTGAAACCCCGCTTGCGACACAGGCGTTTACGTATCCTGCGTGGAAGCATCGAGTCTCGTCGAAGGACGAACCCACCAACACGCGGCTGATAGAGATTTCTGTAGTTTTTCTATCACTTGGTTTCCTTTTCCTTCGCATTCCCCGGATCAGAGAAATCCTGCTGGGAATTTGAACTTCTGGAGCCCTTGGTGAAACGGGTCCCATAAAAATCACCTACACAAGTTTCACCGGCATAGTTTTCACCCACTATAACGTTGGCCGACAACTACACTGACCGTCGACGAATTTAACCGACAACAATTTTAGTCGACGATAGTATTATCTGATAGTAACATCGTTTAACTATTCTGCACTGACACTTACTTTTGTATAAAAATATAATTATTACAGTATAAGAGGAATTAGACGTAATCGACTAACGTTGTTGCAAACGATGTTCGAATAACAATGTCGGTTGAAGAAGTTGTCGGTCAAATCTGAAGTCCGGTAATTTCCATAGGACCCCGATGGAACATAGGAAATCTGTATACGATTTTAGCGATCTGTAGAATCCTCAAGGATCTGTTTGGAAAATTTTAAACTTCTAGATAATTCCAGGTTCCTTCCGAGTCTTTAGAAAACGTTGGAAAATTATCCTTGACATCCTGTGCCAGTTGCTTCAATGTTGTTTGCAAGTATATAAGGCTTGTTACCTGGAGAATAGACTATCCAATTAGCTTTATATTAATGCTAATTAGTGTAATTCAGCTTCGTTTAAGCCACGGCGAGTGGATGCCTTGTCGAGCAACAGTTGACCTTGCCCAGATTTTCGAAGAAGCTTCTTCTACATGTGTCGGCCTTTTTATCAAACCTAATTGAAGTAGAGTAGTTACATGTTCGCTTTTAAACAGCTGGATCAAGATGTATCCGGTCTTCACCTTCATCGAACGAGCATACTGCAGATTCGCGCGGTGACCTATAGGTTTCCGATGCAGAGAGGAGGCAGACCTTCCGACACCTGATAATGCGATCGGCAATTATAAGATAAAACTTGGTCAGGGTCGCTGCGTCCTAACCGAATTATCTTTGTTCTTAACGGGAATCCAATATACTATTCTCGCATCCCGAGTGACCTTTTCCCGAGTGACCGTTAGAACTCTGACATAAATGTTTCGCTGAAAGATTTTCAGTGGTCATCTTTGGCTTCTTTTCTCTCAAGCTTTTCTCGTTCGTATCGCGAGCTTCGAGTAGCTCTTCCGGAACAAATTTTCACCGTTCATCTTTGTTTGCAAACCACTCTCTCGTCCGTTCACAAGCGTTATCATAGCTCAGGAAAAAAATTGATCAACATGCTATTGAAACGAGTAACGTTACGGCAGTTTCATGTCCGTTGATCGACACATCAACGACCTCGCTCTCAATGCATCACCGCGTGATGCACACATGCACTTCAGTCTCCTCGTAATTGCACGATCATTTCCCATTGCTCGTGGTGGCGTGCTCGATCCACCGTGAACCATCACTCCTATCGTTTCAGTTTCCGTTCAAACTTTCTTCTCTCTATATATTTTTTTTTACAGTGAACGTTCGCGTCCCGAAGTTTCATAAATTTCAAACTAGGCGCACCCGACGGCACCTCTCGAAACTTTTCGATCCGCCCCCGATATACGCGATTTATCGCGCGTGCACAAATACATTTTTATCGTGAAAGAAATGGAATTTCAAATGAGGCCAGCAGCTCACTCTAGTTCTCGCATTTTTTCATCTACTAAAAAATTATATATTTTATATATTTTTACCAATAACTAGAATAAAAGTATCCGTTTACCATGCTCCGCTCGATTATCGGACGCAAAACAAACTTTTTAGAAATTAATCAAAATAACATGTGAAGAGTACCTAGTAGTACTGTACTTTTAAAAATAATTGATGTTTCCCCTTCGTATATAAATCAAAAGTATTACAATCACTTTTATTTAGGACATAGAAGGTATTAGTTTAAAACCTTATTTCACGAGACAACGCAATTTTTCATTTCCGATTATAGCAAACGTGATAAACCAGAGAATAATAAAATTGATATAACACCTCAAATGGTATAGCAATTTTTAGTGGTGGCTCTAAGTGCTAAGGGTTCAAATGTTCATCAAACGACTACAATATTCAAACTAATCTATCTGTCTTACAACATTTTCATCAAAACTAATTTATTCATTCACTTTATACAGTTTTTACATAATAAAAATCAAATCATGTTCCATATTTCACATTTACATAAACTTTATTACTAAAACGGACCCAATGATGGGCTTTTTACGTCGTTTCAGGGTATAAACGAAACCCTTACTTTTGGCTGGTTTACAATTCTGCAAAGTTTCCTCAGCTAGGTCAGGCAAGTTCATCGAAAGTAGAAATGCAAAGATTGTCGCGCATGTCTCTGCACCCGCAGCGGCTCGAGTTCGATTTTCGAAATCGTTAATCCACCGGTCAGAAACGATCGATGGGTAAGTCGAGATCCCGGACGCGAGATCGTTTTACGATATCCATCCAGCTAAACCGGCCGATTTGTGTCGCGCTGTCGCAACACGGCGCGTTTACATTATTTCGTAGGTGGTGTTTGTAGGAAGATACATACATAAGAAATCGAGTCGGACGTTCGAACATCATCAGAGCCATCCAGGGAGTGAAAATGGTTAAAAATCTACATTTACAAAAAAATATATATATATCAATGACTTTGAATGTTCCGGAAAAATGAACTTGAGAAAAAGATAAAATTTGCAAAGCCTTGTGATATTTTCATTGCATTTGTTATATCATCGCAATAAAGGAAATATTTAGGTGGTTCCATTTAGATGGACCACTCTGAATGAAGAATCGCTGTCTATCGATCATTTAATTTATCCTCCATACCTAAACCGTTCGAAGTTCTCGATGACCGAATTGGAGACTGAGAATTGTTAATCTGCCCAACCCGAATACAGAAGTAGAATCTTATTGACCGTCGATGCTTTACATGTTAAATCCATGACTGAAGATCGCCTATCTTCGGCCGGTGTGACGTAGGAGCTTAAAAATATCTGACTTACAATAGCGACAAAAGTATATTGCTTCTGTACATTACATCTGGACAGGGGTTTTCAGTGTTCAAATATATATAAAATAAAATTTTTACCATTACTTTATAAGCAAATTGTACATAGTTTCTTTCACAGCAAATCTCGTGCATTTCAAGGGTTAAATAGAACTTTCCCTTACCTGTCAAACACGGTGAAAATCGCCGAAATTTCACCACCCACAACTTTCGATCCAGTGGATCCCTATAACACTTAAACTTGGATTTTCGGGATGTTCTTGTCGAAATCTACAGGATTAGATAAAAGAATGGTAAAAATTTCTGGTTTCCTCAAAAAGCTAAGTTCAGCCTCTGGAAGTTCTTTCGCTGAGGGGATCGAATGAGGATTAAAAATAATATAAATAACGTGTTAATTTTTGAGGGGTCGCTCGTTGTTCCTCGATGATCTTTCTAAAGTGTTTTAAAAAGCCAACAGAATCGTATTCGAAGCAGGACAAAAGGTAGTGCAGATATCGTTGCGGTTCGCAGTCCTTGGCACGAATTATCCGCGGGAGTGGAAAGGACGTTGGTGAGGCTGGTGGATCGTTTCCTAATTTTCATTTTAATTTATTTCCGCCTTGACGGCGGCGGGTCGGATAAAAGAACCGCGGACTGGAAATCCACGAGTGCGCACTCCTCCTTATTAAAATCGTAATTACGCAACCGGGCATTATATTTCGCGGGGCCCGAGCGGGAGACAAAGCCCGTTACGAAACCCACGGAGCCGTTTCGACGCTAATAAACTGGTCACCTCGGGCGACAGACGTTTTTTCCTTGATTAAATCACTGATCAATCGCGCATTTGCATCCCGGCGTCGTCGCTGGGGAACAAACGCCGACGGGCTAACGAGATACAATCCCCGTGAAACAGCTTCGGGGAAAAATTCCTAGCGGCGGAATGATTATTCTATTTTCTGTTATCTATTCAACGATGACATAAAGTTATTCTTATAACGAACTGCCTAGACGCGCGCACTGGTCTGGATCGAGAAATTCAGTGACATTTTGCCTAAAAAAAACTTCATCGTACCGATATCTAATGAACATTGCTTCCTTAATGTCCATTAAAATTCATTAACAAATTATTCCTATTTAGTAATATATATCGTCGAAAATTTTCAGCTGGGTCAGTCTACAAGCAAGAAAATAGCTGCGACAACCGTATCAGCATAAAATTGGCATGAACTACTTCGTATCAACAACAAAAAATGAGGAGAATAGCAGTCACAATACTAGATGCAAGTTATGCAAAATGGAGCGATACACTTCTATGGTATTAACCGGAAACGTATTAAAAGGTTCGTTGTACTGTTTGATGAAGACTTTCTGTTAAAAAGAAATCATGTATCTTACAATAAAATCATTCGCTTGGTCTCATCGTTCCTTCACTTTGTTTTCACAGCAATAAAGTTATCGCGCAGAGATCGTTCACCTTCTTCCTTGTGGACAGAATGAAAGGATCGTTCACGATGATGGAGTTGGCTAAAAAATGGCAACTGACTTCCCGAAAAAAGTAGTCAAGTCACGCAACATTACGTAACGAGGATGGCTCCGATATCGGAATCGGACGCACGCCTCGTCGAAAAACTCGCTCAAGGAAACGATTTAGGCTACGTTGACCGGAGCCATTACGTCAGCGAGGATCGTGTCGAGGTGAGACCGAATGGGAACGGGACGCGATCGATGATCCATCGATCAACGCCACGGTGCACGCTCGCTGCTGGACAGCCATGACGCTCGTTTTCGGCATACCGAAGAGCAGGCGTAACCGTTCTCTCTGCGATACAATGGTACTTTAACCGTTAAGATCGTGTGCGAGGTGTAGCCGGCCTGTTCGACTCTGCTCGATTAATTAGGCGCCCCCGAGTAACACGCCGTTCGCTCGCTTAATTAATTGATTGGGGATGTCGGCCGGATCTAGAGCCCTCGTTGGATCGCGGCATGGCGGCCCTCCGAGACACGCGGAACCATGACGAATGCGGGGTAAACGCGCGTACGCTGGTGCGCGACGTGGTGCACCGACTATTAAACACTTATCCTGAACAATTATACTATCTTCCGAAGAATTTAATAGAAAAACTCCGAGACTGAAGATTCGAATAAGGGTAAAAAGATTAGAGCTTGCAATCCCGCAGGATCACGCGTCATTTTTTGGTTCCGCATTTATTAAGTGATGCGAAATCCTGCACATTTTGCGGGAGTATGCGTGTAATGAAATTGGCACGAATAACTAAGTAAAACTACTAAGTAGAAGGTGAACAAGCTTTTTCCATGATATCTTTGTAATGATCTCGCGGGATTCAAATAAATCCCAGATCTATCCCACGGGATCGCAAACCTTAAAAAAGATCCTTTAATTAGGTATATTAGATGTCATTGAACTTCCCGATTATTCCTGTTGTGTCGATGCGTTATCGACAAGAAAATATCAATACTTCCTGATAGCATTAATTCGGTTTTCCACGAATTCGTGCATGATGCAGCTGTATAATCAGCTTGACACGTACGTTTACGGTGACATCGGGTTCTGTAGGAGTCCAGATGGTCGAGATATGGTCGCGACCGTGCACGGGTAGCTAGTTAAAAATCCGATCGATAAGCAGCCTCTGACCCACCGTCGTCCGTGCACTGAATAATCAACGACGTGACAGATACCAGCGTTTTTAATTAAGGAAATCTAAGTCAGTCGAGTGCAGCGTCACACGACGTAACGTAGCCGGTGGAACGATATCGGCCAGCCACGCAACACTAATCGCTAGACTGCAGACCCTTTATGCATTTATAGCAAAATTGAGTAGATGAAATTCAAAAATGTTGGAAAATTTTTAAAAATTGAAGATATCAATATATGATTTCTCCTCTATTAAAATCCTTAAGGGAAGATATAACAAATCAATTTAGTTTCTATTTCTTGCAATCGATGCAGACAATGTTTATTTTGCATAAAGATCCGCAGTCTATTAATCACCAATTGATCCAGAAACTGTTCGGCGCGGTTTCGATTTCTACATTTATCGTTCGTGATCGAACGTGTTAATGAACAACGCAACAGTTTACAAAAAGGAGCGAACCGCGGGGACCGAGTTGCGAACACGTTGGCAAGGCTCTTCGGTCTAATCCGCATTTCATCAGCGTTACGTGCCCGGTGTGTATCTTACGACATCGTGGGACTATTAAACAGCGTTGTACATCGAGGCGAGAAACGTGTGCGCGATTATGTCGCAACACTGAAATGGATCTGTCCACGTGGCCTTCTAGCCTCGATGTCGCTCGTTTTAGTGACAAGTCTAATTGATTACACTCGGCTCTAATTACACAGAAATAGACGCGCGGCTCGCTTCTGTCGCGGCGGTCAACGAAAATAAATTGAACGCCCCTCGATATCAATTAAACGAGACCCAGAAACGCATCCACCAGCAGCGTCCGGACTCGAAAAACCGGCCGGGGGGGTTATGCTACTCTGCACCCGGACTCTTCGAATAATCAATAACATTGGCACCCGGTACAACGCTGTTAATTCCGTGCCCGTAGAAAACTAGGATCGTCCGGCGACAGAAACGATTTTCCAGAAAAATTTCATTCGACCCACCGCGGACCGAGTTCGACTTTAAAATGGCTGTGAAGCGCTACCGTGTTGCCCCAATTTCGGCTACCTTTCAACCGATACATCCTCGACCTCCAATTAATGCTTCCCCGACGCGAAAGATCGTGATTTTGTCAAAAGCAAAGGGCTTCGGAAACGTACAACAACCTGGAGAGAACGAGCATTAAAAATAAAATACTGCTTCTTCACAATTATTAGTAGACTGCGGATCTTTATGCAAAATAAAAATTGTCTGCATCGATTTCAAGAAATTGAAACTAAATTCAATGTTGTTTCTTAATGATCTTAATAAAGGAGTAATCATGTGTTGACATCTTCAATTTTTAAAAATTCTATTAACAGTGTTCTTAAATTCGTCTAATGGTTTAAATATGCTCAATCACACCTACTAGATTCTGTTACAGATGCATAAAATCCGCTGTCTAACTATTATCTGTGACACTCGGTGCAGGACAACGCGTACCGTATTGATCCGTGTTAAAGTGTCCCCTTAACCACCTAGTTCCGTAGAAAGTATATTTACAATCCCAAACTATATTTGTCTTTTTATGTATTATATTTCACTGTCAATTAAGAAGCAGGACGACGTTCGATATTGTACGCTGTCATCGACAGCGAACGTGTTCTGTTACCGTCATATACTAGATCAAGAAGATTGAGACCTTGAATGTCTATCGTATATCAAAAATGTCAAGTCGAAGTTGTTTCATTTGTACACGTTCCGTGCCGAACCGTTTATGCTCGACAATTAGCCAAACTTGTGCACTATTCTATACTGCATTTGTTTAAAATGCCTCATTCTTTTGGTGAAATTATATTCTACAGTGTTAAACTTGTTATAAAATATTGTATGTGTTTTTAGCGCATTACAGAAATATGTCAGCGTATACAAGCAGTGGACAGTTCAACGTATGGAACGTGTTAAAATAACGTCACGATTAATTCTTTACCCGGAACAGTCAACGCCCGCCATGTTTACGGCAAATGGCAAAATGACCAGCCAAGGAAGACATCAGAATGTACGACAAGTGATCCACGAATATACATGAAATACAGGATCTTCAGCTCGGTAAGGGACAACAAAAATCTCTTCGAGCAAGAAAGAAAATGCTCGAGTTTACAGTAGTGAATATATTGATACAATATACACGGACATGTTGAGGGAAAGTAAAAAGTGCGTGCGTTCGCGTACACGCATGTTCTACAATTCTCATGTTTATGTACGTATTAAGAATTTTTTATACTATCCGCACAGACACGGAACGTATCGAACCAGACAAATATTCTTCAATGCATTTGAATAGAAGCATTTATACCTACCGCATCAGAACGGCACAGACATGTACCAGCACCGGTCCGACCGTCCAACATTCTCGCGAAGAATACTTTGTCGTTTCCTAATTTTTTTTTTTTTACTAATTACTTCCTTGAAGAATATTTCCCAAAAGAATATTGAAGCTATATCGTAACAATCTAAAACATTGAACAAATTTTTGTTCGTCGTCTGTTAATCCTTTGCAGAGTCTCGAATATTCTCCGTCAATTTATCCTTTTCTTAAACACTCGTGCACTCAAAAAACGGCGACACCTCTTTTTCTTCTCAGCCAAATTTTTAACAGTTAAATTAGAAAACATTTTTACTCTTTTCTTTACGAGTCGTTGTCTTACCTGACAAAGTATAGTGTGAATACTACTGCTTGTGTCGGAACGGTGCCGATACGAAAATGGTCCGTGTCTGCGCGGATAATATAAATCGACCTTTAACCCTTTGCGGTCGGAGCTATTTTAACTGGAAAATTAAACGTTTCTTCTGACCTACAATATTTCCATTCTCTATGATTTTTTAAATTTGATAAATCTGAAATTGATATAATACCTCATACAATACTTAAATGTGTAGTAATTGGTTAGATACTGACATATCTGATAGCGTAAACAATTATTTAAATAATAGTACAGCAATTTTTAGTGGCGCCGCAGAGGCGCCACTCGACCGCTAAGGGTTAAGTGTCCAGTGAAATCTATGTTCCTCGTTCGCAACAAACACAAGAGCAACGGTTGCGTACGCTAGGTATCGTTTCACCAAACTGACATCTGCGGAGTCTAAAAATCTTATTATACAAAAAGGTGTTCGGTGTACAGAAATATATGTATATATACATATATATATATATATACTTATATATATATAAATGTTTATACGATCTATTCTTCTTGTTCTCGGTAAAAACGGCAGGAGAGTCCTTTGAACTATCGCGATACCGTAGCGCGAGACGAGAATCGCAGAAGCGCAGATTATCGTCTCGAGCATCTGCCGTAAGAAAAGTTAACAGCATGCGGAATGGGTTCGACGTGTGCGAGTCCCGGTGCATCTCGGGTTGATTCCTCGGGACTGACACTCGTCGGATTCCAGACTCTCTCGGACAACGTTCCTTACAAAAGTACACGCGATCGATTCCTAAAAGCAAATCCCGGGAGTAAAATTCACGGCGAAATACTCGCGTTCAAAACACACCGCTCAAAATGGAGGATCGCCCGGCGAAATTCTATCGATCCCTGAGACATTCAGTGGGTTAGGGGCTGTGATATGCTGCGAACCGTTCCAGTGAGTCATGCAGTTAGTAGAGCAGGTGATCGTGCGAGAATTCAGATTCGTCGATCAAAATTGTTCACTGTGTTCTGCCTATGTGAAACATCAATTGTTTAGCAAACCGCGGACCTACTAACAACAAGAATCATTCAGAGGCACTGCACACAAAGAAGGTTAAACGCTAAAATTATTATTCTTACGTTTAACCCTTTGCACTCGGAGCTACATTAACTCGGTAATTAAACATTTCTTTCGGCCTAGAATAATTCCATTCTATATTAATTTCTTTTTTTTGCATACATATATGTAATACTTCATACAATACAACATTTTAATAACGTAAACAATATTTTGAATAATGGTACAACAATTTGTAGTGGCCACTCTGGGTCACCAGTCGAGTGCTCAGGGTTAAGGTGTCCGTCGTCGCTGTTACTTGCTTTTTATGTAAATGTTTCTGTTACAAAAGCAAATGTATTTTGCAGCCTGAATCTCGTTGGTAGACCCATCACTGAAGCTACCTACGATCGTGTCTTTTGTTAATCGAGGGAGGACATCATTACTACATTACATGATGACTGGTCGAAAGATCAAGTCTATAGGAAACGATGTAAATATCAGTTTACAAATTGTAAAGGGCTTTCTGATTTTAGAAAAATTAGAGACCTTAATTACTGATTATCTTACGTTCTTCTAGAGTGTTACTGTAAATGAACAATCATATACCCTCCGACAACTCTTGTTAATCTTATCCCTAAAGCAAATAGAATTTA
Source organism: Lasioglossum morio (assembly GCA_916610235.2). Classification (NCBI taxonomy): domain Eukaryota; kingdom Metazoa; phylum Arthropoda; class Insecta; order Hymenoptera; family Halictidae; genus Lasioglossum; species Lasioglossum morio. The sequence continues at coordinate 6,758,856 of OU744323.1, forward strand.
CTTAGACTTAAACCACGATCCGAACTTAAATGGCTTGTTTCCAGGTGAATTACCCTAATCGTGTAACCTATCCATGCAACCAACACATGTTCCCTTTGTACATCGAATAATTTGAAACCAATTATTGCTCGGGTCATCAAAATATAAAAGCGATCACCGATTATAAGACTTCTCATAAAAAATTACGAAATGGTTTGATCTTTATCTCCTGACTGTTCGTCGCATGCAGTTTTAGGTTAAGTTATACTCTTTCGGAACCACCGTAAACTTTTTCCCAGGAGAATAAGACGAACCGTTTCAACAAAATTCCATTAAACTTTTCTAGATCATTTATGATAGATCAGCTAAGATTATTTGAAGCAGGAATGATCACGAGGCGAATCCAGCAAAGTTCAACCACGCGACATGTCCGCCGTGAGCAACAGTGATGGCGCTTGGAAAATCGAAGATCTCCACATAATTAGTCCTCCCTTTATTTGATCACTATATGCAAAACGCTACAGCTTACACATTCCATATACAAATATGCGTTATAATAAAATCAAAAACAAAAAGAGCTCTTATAATCCCAGCCCAGTCCAGTAACAACGTTCGGTTCAATTCAAGTGCAACCCTTGGCATCATCGAAAATGCATGTCGATCATCCATCATTCTTATCCACGCTGCTGTACTAACCACTCGCCTGTACTGTACAAAAGTCACGCAGCCCAGCCTCACATTTCCCTGGTATTCACCAGGGAACTTGTTCGTACCCGGTTCAATCGTAATGCCATCGCCACCACTCGTATTTAATGAACAAGGAAAAACACACAAAAAGAATAAACAAGAATCAGTGTATAACCGTTTCTGCGTAATAGATATCATGCAATATAATTAATTTGTATGACAGTGTGCCGAATAGATCGACGCGATTGAAAATGAGCAGTTATGGTTTGATGTGGTCGCAATCGGCTATAACATAAAATCAATTGATCAAGTAGCTCGTCCGTATCGCGCCACGCCGACAAAAGCTCTTGTTATTAGACAACGTACGATGAACGACCGATCTACGAGAAGAAAGATTCTGACACGATCAATCTCGCGACAAAGAAGATCGAAAAACGTCCTGGAAAACTGTAATTACCTCGGTAAGGAAACATAAATCGTAGTAGATAGATTCTCTCCTCCTCCTCCTTCTCTCTCTCTCTCGCTCTCTCTCTCTCTCTCTCTCGCGCAATCATTGGTACTCTACAATAATCATGGGTTATGTACAGAAGTTGATGAACCTAGTGTCCCCCGTGACGAATAGACAAGTGAATCTGGCAGAGATATGAGAATGTACCACTAAAACGAAACAACAGTAGGAATCACGGTACGTATGTGTGTGTGTCTGTGTTATATGTTTGCATTCGTGTGCGTGCCTAGGACCCTTAGAACCATCGAATGCCAGACGGGCAAATGGAAACCCCACTCCGTCATGTGATAGAAAAGTTAAGAGCACAACGTCCATCCAGGTTGGAGAGCTTCGCTGCTCCTAGGACCGGTGCACTCGGTATCCAAGTCAACTTAGACACCCAGGAAGCTTTGTCCGCAGAAAAGTGATTCGAACTTCCCGATTTCATAAGACAGGGATCTCGGCTTATCCTAAGTAATCGTGGAACTTAAAGTAATGGATCTTCATGGCTCTGTTATTGGGATACTTGATCTTGCAGTGAGGGCAAGTCGCGTCAACCGCGTTGTTCACTACGTAGAGACTCAGGTCCGTCTCTCTGTGAAAGTTCTTGCTCTTCTCAGCATCGTAAACGGTGTTATGCGCGGTCAGCATGTGGTCGGTCATCGCCTGCCTGTTGAACGTATGGCGACGGCACAGATTACAGTTGAAGATCATGCTGGTGTGGGATACCTCGTGGGCCTTCAAAGCCGGCGAAGATGGGAACATCAGCTTGCAACCGTCGATGGGACAGGCGAACTTGGGTGGGCTGTTCTTGTGCTTGATGGTGAAGTGCTGGCGCAGGTGCGATATTGCGGAGAACGACTTGTAGCAGACATTGCAGGAAACTTTTCCATCTTCTCCGGTTAACGGGATACATTGCGAGGCCGAGGTCGAGGACGTGGACAAAGGCGCCTTCCCGACGTTCTTTGTCAGCCGAGACTTGCTGTGCATCAATTGTTTATGTTTATATAGCACGCTCATGTTCGCGAAGAACTTCCTGCAGACGTGACACATGACCGGCTTCTTGCCAACGTTCGTTGTATTTCCAACTATCACGGGTTTTCGCAGAACCTCCTCCTCCACCTCCTCGTCTTCCTCTATTTTCATCTTCTTCACTTTAGGCCCCTCCTGGGGCATCCTTCTCTTGCCAGAGGACATCGACTGCGGCTGCTGGTCGGATAAATCGTTGTGTAGGTTCATCCTGTGACGTATCAGGGACTGGTTGCTGCAGAAGATCTTGTGGCAAATGTTGCATATGTGCTGATTCGGGATCGGCTTCTTGGTTACCGATTGCAACTTAACGGCGGCTAGGTTCGTCAATTTATGAAGCTTCTTGTGTCTCCATAGCACCTTCTTTGAGCTGTAGAATTTCCCGCAAACGTCGCACGGGAAGTTACCCTGGTTCCTAGCTCTCCTGACGCCACTCAGATTCGGACCCGACTTGTGCCACTCCATGTGCATAGCCAGCGACTCTTTGTCAGGGAAGATATGGCTGCAGATCTCGCACGCGAACTCTTCGTCTGCGAAACTTTTCTCGGTTTTGTGGGAGCAGTGAACGTCCCACAAGTGTTTCCTCAACTCGGTGACATCGTTGAACTTGTCGTTACATACCTGACACTGAAATTTACCCTCAGGTTTCACGGGCGGCGAATTGGGAAATGATTTTCTGGCTCTAGCCGGCTTATCGGTACTGGTGTTGAACTCCTTCTCCTGCTTAGGCTTGAGCGTATCCTTGGCCGGTTTCCGATCTTCTAGCGTTTTCGGCGTTGTTCGCAAGCTCAGTCGAGAGTTCGTTCTGTTGTGCCATCCTCGGTGTATTTTTAAGGATGCTTCCTCCATGAACGCCTTGCCGCAAATATCGCATTCATAACCACCACTCTTCTTGTTTTTGTGAGCAGTCTGAAAGTGAAGGTCCAAGTTCGCTTGGAAGACGAAGGTCTTCGGACACTGAGGACACTGACGAACAGGCTTGGCGACCTTGTGCTCGCTCGCGATGTGCCTGCCCAAGGCTTCCTTGCTCTTGAACTTCCGAGAACATTGATTGCAATTGACGCGATACTTGTTAGTCTTATGAATGTTACGTATGTGTCGTCTAACGTTCGCATAGTTCGAGAATACTTTGCCGCATTCGTGACATTCGTTCTTTTCGTTACCTGGGTCTGAGATGGCGCTCATATTCACCTGTTTACAATCCTCTGAAGATTTGTTCATTGTTCCATACTCTACGCACGAGCTGTTCGCGTTTCTCTCGTTGGGGTCCTCTATGCCATGATCCTTCATGTGGATCTCCAATGCGCCCGCACTGCTGAACATGCTGCGGCAGATCACGCACGAATAGATTTTAACCTTGAGATGAAGGTTCCTATGCTCTGTCAGATCAGCTCTGGTGGAAAACTCCAAGTTGCACAAAGCACAACTATACCGGTTGCTGTCAGATATCCTACTAGCGTTCATTTCAGCTTCGAACGTGTCCCAATCTTTGATAGGCGATGAGAAGCTCTGAGAGTTAGTCTTAGGAGCTGCTTGGACCTTTTCCACCATCAGCTTCTTCTTCTGTGTGCCGCGATGTGTATCGTGATGTGTCAAATACTCGCTAGGAGATCGGAATTTAGCACCGCACTCGGAACAGAAGAAGTCTTTCTTTTTATGCTCTATAGTGATGTGGTTATGGAACTTTTTGAATACCAAATAGGTCATTCCACAGTGTATGCATTTGTAAGAGGTTCGAATGCCCGGCTGCAAACGCTGACACAAGTCTTTATGCTTCAACATATTTGGTTTGTATCTGTAGATCATACCGCACAAATCGCAAATGTGATTATGCGCTGGATCGCCGTTTTTGTAAGGTAACGGAATTTCCAAACCTCCGCCTCCGATCGATTTCTTTGTAGGAGATTCTTGTTTAGGCGCCGGCAGAGGTGAAATTGGTTTCAGTTTAGGAGGTGATCGCGACGGTGAAACTAATTGTTGATACTGCTTGTCCGAGTGTTTCGAAAGATGGCTGAGCAATTCTCTTCTGTTTTGCATTGAACGCAGACACATGTTACACGTGAAATATTTCTCTTCGCCCTCGTTCGGTATCACCAGAGCAATTTTCATTGCACATTCGAACGACGCACCGCAATGTAGTTTGTACATCGAGCGGTCAGGGAACTCTGTTAAACACGCGATACACGTGTACGGTCTCAGATCCGGCATATGTTGACGAATATGAGAAAGCGTACTTCGACGATCGCTGAACGATTGCTGACAGGAGTAACACGAAAACGTTTTCAATTGACTTATTATATTCTGCTGCACTTGAGTCAGCGGAGCATCCTTCTCCATACTCATCAGCTCATCTTCCACATCTTCGACCTCTTCCTCGTCTCTCAACTGTTCGTCAGCATCACCGTTCTGTTTGTCTGTATGGAACCTCTCCATGTGCTTGGAGTACGAATATTTAGAATGTAAAAAGATTTGACAGTGCACGCACTTCTGTTTAAACGCACGTATTCCTCTGTAATGAGTATGAGGACCCCTTCTCAGTTTCTTTTTACTTGCTGATGTTGATGCTCTGGACTTCTGCGTAGAATCAGCCTCCATTACTCTATCATCCTTGTTCGAAAGGGGATTTAATACCAGTTCGCTGCCAGTCACAGATTCTATTTCTATAGTACAGTCTGTATCGCAGTCCTCTGCCGGCTCTGACTTTATACAGATATCGAAATCTTTTGTTACCGTTGGTGTAACTCCCACATGATTCGCTTCGTCATTGGTTATCTCCTGAATGTGAACCATGTTTACAGTGTCGTTCTGATTTTCTTCTACATTAGTCGACTGCTAGAAGCAATACATAACATTTTTCATGTATTCTAAACCCATTGAATCTATTCATAAAATTAAAGTACTCACTGAGTCTGAATCGACGGTAGATTCAGAAATGACCTCAATATTATCTTCGTAGAAGTCCAGATCTACAGGTTCGTCTTTGATAGTCACAACCTGCAAAAACCACAAATTATATATTCGTTGTTGCTATTTACATCTTGGCTGGAACACACGGCGAGGTAACAAGAAAATACTTACCATCGGGTTGCATCGTACATGTCTCTCCAACCATTGGTGTAATTTATCTTGCGAGCGAAGGCAAGTTTCCTTATAATTATGCCACTGATTCACATTTTTCACACACTGTGTACATATCTGCGTTGACAACCTGTCCGTGGCTAAAATCTAAAAGATGCACATACCAGGTGAAAAATGATGCACACTTATCATAATTTCCATTTAGCACAGAAATGTGCCACGAAGTTAGATCAACGGAAAAGGTACATAAACAATTTCATTCTGATCGATATCTCTGGACCGGTAAACGCCAATGATGGCGCGAAAAGGGAAGGGAAGCTAAAGATCATCAGTTCTAAGATCCCTGGCATAGCCGAGTTTAGACCTAACCTCAAAGGCAACACATTGTGTGTATACGTAACAATTGCAATGAATTCTAGGTTACGAGCGAGAGAATGGGGTAATCAGGGTCCGAGGATTCGGAAAGCGTAACATTTACCACGTACCTGAATCGATAGGCAGGCTTGGATCTTAGTGGCCAGTGATACCGGAGTTTCTTGCGATCCGAACACCGACAATTTCGGCTCGTCGCCGGAGAGGCAGAGCCTGCACACATTTTCCATGTTTTCCAACACCACCACCTCGTCCATAACGGACGATCACTGGTGTTGCCTTCCTCGCAAGATATCCCGATCTTCTGCTTGCCAACAAAACGCACTTCTCACGAGCAGGTTAGGGACGCAGCGTTTTGTTTGTACGTCGACATTTGAAACGGATCGTGGAACCGAGCGGTCCGTCCCGGCGCGTTCCGCCCGTTCAGGGAACAGGTCGGAAAAAGCGCGCGTCGTGTCGTCTCGAATTCCTCGAGCGTTCACGTCCTTTATCAGTTAGTTAATTATCAGTTAATCGTTATCATTGCTCGTGCCTGTTGGCTCTATAAGAATTATAACTGGAGATAAAAACAAGAGGACTGACGCATCAATAGTCCCAAATCGTCAAGACGTGGCCGAAACCTCAAAAAAGGAATTTTTTCGTTAAGGGTACGTATATATCATTTTGGATTCTCTAAGCCGTGTATTTGGAATGGATATGCAATTACGTACAAAACTAAGTTGAATTATGTTCAAGCACAACATAATTTACGTATTCCTAAAATACGGCTTGTTTCTTATTAATAATTGCGTTAGTATAAAAAAAAATCTAAAAAATGCAAAATATTGGGACACTTTATTGGTTCAAGCTATAAAATAAAAATTACACCTTCCGTATATGATTACTGAATACTTTGATGGTTATCCTTCATTATTTACAACGCGCCTTAGGCGATTTGACGTATTACTAATTAGGTTTTGCAAATAGTCCTTGCTAATTTTACGCCATTAATTACGTATTGGCAGTTTACGAACTTTACGCCCCAATTCCAGGTTTTGACCCCGTTCTGCTGATTTAGGACCACGGAATTTCGTTCGGAAGGAGGCCGAACAAGTGGAACGTGCCTGTTCTACTTGACTGACAGTGACCTTCACGACAATGTTTTATTACTCAAATATACTCTGACTTCATGAACATTTGTAACACGCAAATGGAATATACGTGATTATGTATAGGTTTTAATAGATTTTATGTATAGGTTTCTAAATTTGAAAAATGAAAGACATATGTATTCAAATAGAACGGACTTGGTGAAACAGATGAACAACGATGATGAAGGTTGGTCGAATGATCTTTTTATTCTCTATATACTCTCCAAAATACACTTGACATGCAACTGTTTGTTGTTTGTACAAGCCGGTTAGACAGATCGCACATATACAGCAGGTGAACGTACACTATACGTCTCGTACGAACGTTGTTATTGTTGATAGTAACCGACATGATTGTTGGTCAACGAAAATAATCGTTCTGCGCGTCGCAATTTTGAAGCCTTCGTGGCAAATCATCATCGAGCCGTTATAAAAACCATACAAAGTATAAAATCGAAATGGGTTGGAATGGAAAATCTTGATTGAATAGCGCCATTTAAGTACCACCAACTCGGGAACGTTATTAGTGGTTACGTGATCGATGTAAGCATCTGTAAAATTCGCAAACAAACACGATCGTACAATCTCGAATATCTCGATCTAAACGATTAGCACAACTAACGATGCATACATATAATCCTACGCGCAATCGTTCGCGACTACTGTACTTCGAATGAACCGCATTCTAAGCTACCAGACAAAGAAAGTTCGGGAACTCGAAACTTATTGAGCAACCGTTACAAACGTGTGGCGAACATGGCAACTAGGAAATTAATCGCGGGAAGCTCTTCTACGGGACGATTTCGCTAAAACCGTCGCTCTACTTGGTACATGTGACGAGCTTCCGCGCATTCTTCCGTTCAACACCGCAAGGATTGTACACAGTGCAAGTTAGAACCATCGAGGCGTTTCCTAAATCTATTCCGGGACATTGTCCGAGATGCTATTCACATTAATGTACAGTACAGGGATAATAATCGGTACATATTTATTTATACAGATATATATCTCATATTTCTATACATGTATAGTCAACAAGAATCTGCTAGATCTGTTCCCCGTTCAAAAAATATCTTCATCTTCGTGCGCCTGTCGTTTGTGCTCCGATATCAACAAAAGGTGCGTTCTTCCGTTAATGGGGTAGCGTCGCGTGTAAACGGAAGTATTTCGCTAAATCTTGAACGATACTTGCGACGCTACTCTCGTTCTCCTGTGCTAATTAATTGTCCGTGTCGGTGCTTGGGCGATTAAGATGATCCTTCTTCGATTTCCGCATCCGGTCGTTGTTACGAACACTCAAACGGTCGCGACGTCTTCGCGCCATTCTCGCGGCCAACGAGTTCCGGTCCGCGTTTCAACGTTCCGCTCGATCTATCGCCGGGAAACGTGCGCGTACGGCTGTTGCGCAATTCAGGTTGTCAGGCAGTTGGTGTTGAAGCAGGAACTCCGCTGCGATTGCCGACGAACGTAGTCCTGGACGTTGAATTTCGTGTCGTCCGGGTCGTCGCTCTTCTTAGCCTTCAAGTCCCTAGAAACATAACGAACGTCTTTTAACAATCTTGCTTCGTATAACAAATTATAGATAATGGGGACTCCCCAAGATCCATGCGTCTTCTTTCTAACATATTTTAGACCACACACTTCCGGTAGAAGTAACCTCAGGATTTTGATCGAAATTCTCTGTCTTTGATAGGTCCTCTTTCATATATGTATAAAGAATTCTCCATTATATTTTTATACTCTGTGCTTCGGGATGAAATTTACGAAATCATAAAAAGGATAGGTTTTTTCAGTAGTTACGAGGCGTACTTTGCATTATTCGGCAGCATGTAGCTGTCGCAGCTTTATAATAGTTACATGCTGCCAAATAATGCAAATTACGCCTGGTAAACGTAAAAGTAAGACTTGCCAGGGAGACAGCAGTCTAGGTTGATCTTTTATCCAGCGGTTTTCAAAAAATGAGAAAACGCATTCAGCACCCTTGCAAATCTTAGAAAGGAGAACACCCCCTTAACATTTATGTAAAAAACCGTGGTAAAAAGAGCTGTAACTCTGTGAAAGGTATGTGCATCGCGATAAATCTTCGAAACAGATCAAACTGTTCGGAGCGTATCGTATCCAGCGAAGTAGCCTTGAGCGGGACTTATCGCCAATTCCGTACACCTGCGACTCGAATACGATCATCGTCTTTGCTGATTGTCCGTGATCGTCTATGACATCATCGCGATAGAGAATCCCTTTTTCGATACGCTGGTAACAATCGGAGCGTGAGCGTTCGTGAAATACCTAGCGACAGCGAGGAAGGCCAATTCGACGTTCAGGCCGGTTTTAGCAGAAGTCTCCATAAAGGGGACTTTGTACTCTTGCGCTAGCCGTTCACCGTCTTCCCTCTTGACGACCCGCTCGGTACCGCAGTCCGACTTGTTTCCTGAAAACAGTTGTGTCAATTTGTTTCAATCAGCCACGTTCTGATCGGATTAGTTGTTCGCCGGCGGATGAACGCGAGAGGATTACTCTAAACGGTTTAGCCCAGTCCTCAATTGAAACCGATAAAGGAATTCTTGCCACTGGCAAACCTCTCGCTTGCCCCTGCCATCCCAATTCTCATGAACTCCGCGATCCCGTAACGAGCATCACGTCCGCGTTAATCAATCATCCCACCAACGAACGTTTCCTCTCGACCCTTGGGATTGTCGACCGATACTTCTCTCTTCCCAGTCCGATCTTCTCTACTTTCTACAAATACAAGAAACTAATCGAAACCACGAGAACCAGTTGCCGCGCGTGGGCACGTTCGATCGCGACTTTCTCGAGAATGAGACCACAAAGAGACCTATGTAGCTTCTACGTCTTCGTTCCTTTGGAAATCCTACTAATGGAGCTGTAACCTGTCCTATCATTGATTAAGCACCACCCCTCAATCATCCTCATCAGCTCAAACATGTCTAACGGCTGGCTTTCAAATCCTTTGTAACCTGAGCTACGCCAATTCTAGTTCTAGATGGTGTGTTTGGTTTGTATACTTCAAGATTGATCAAATAACACCTATTCTCGGCACGAATATGGTTTAAGATCGTTACACCACTGGTGGTACACGTTGACATATTTATTTCATACGCTAGAAACATATATTTCTTAACAAGAACGTATAGAACAAAGGACATAAGTTTGTTTAATTGTCGAGCAAGAACAGCAGGGAACGTGTTAAGGAACAAAAGATAAGAAAGCTGTCCTATCGTTGATTAAGTATCACTCCTTGATCATCTTCATCGCCTCCAAACATTTCTAATGGCTTGCTTTCTAGCCGATATCTCTGGTTAATATCCATCGAGATCGATCAAATCGGACATGTTCCGAGTATGAATATGTTCGAAAATCGTGGAGGAAAGAGAGATAAGACAGGTGGGATACATAACTCACCTAGCAGCATGATGACAACGTCCTCGTTCGCGTGCTCCCGAATCTCACTCAACCAGGCCCTGATGTTGTCGTAACTCGTCTTGTTCGTCACGTCGTACAGCAACAAAAGTGCTGGAACCAATGATCATCGTTACGAAACGGACCACAATCCTGACAATTAGTAACCACCGTAACAAAAGTTTCCTCGTGACGGCGACGCTATTGCGCGTGTTCGCCTGCGTCTCACTTCTAAAAGGAAATTGCCTGCGCGCTTTGTCCCGTCACGCGATACTTTGGACAAGCTGCTTCTCTAAATGCAAAGTGATTTCTCAGCGTCCTGCCGCACAGATTGGCGAGCTCGAATTATTTACACGACGTCCATTTTTACCATCTAATAGTTTCTGAACATATAGGATGCCTCCGAAGCTGAGGACACAAGCGATAAAGGAGCTAATCTACGCGATGTCTTCTGCTTACTTTTCCCTGTAGATTCCTACAATATCCTAAGGACATTGGAGTCCTTCTCAGATTTTCTGGACAGATCAGTTAGAGTTTCTTTTCGGCCGGAAGCTTTTTTCCCGGGGACGTTTCACAGCTTAGAGTCCAGACTGGAAAGCTCTATCGCTCGGATAATAGAAACGAAGGCGCCATTGTCGAAGTGTCTCCGGCACGTAATTGTTACCAAGCCTTTGAAATATCTAAGTATTGTCGCGGCCACGTCTCCGCTCAAAGAGGGTACCTTCTGCCGAACAATAGAGGCGCCCCCTACGGCGGATACGCTGTTTCCTTCTCCGTCTCTTTCGCTGTGAATCTAGTTAAGTAGCGTGCCGAAATTAACGCTCTGGTTGTATCCAGGATCGTGTCGTGACCTACATTACGACCGGCGCGACACGATATTGACAAGCAGCGGACCTCCTGTTTATTAAACGAGGAATGAGAATACATAGTTTCTACTGAATCACTTTGTTTTCTGTCTACTGACAACTTATCGAGACTTGTACAAGATTGGTTCGGAACGTGAATCTTTGTGCTTGTTCATTTATATTATATTGGGTTAAACAAGGTTGCTGAATCCTAACGGTGTACATAGACTCGGAATAAAACGTTTACTTCGTTGTCACGCGCGATTCATACGGTGGACGAGGAATTTTTTAACGCAGTTTACCGACGAAGTAACCATTTCTGCCTGCTCGGCATGTAGAACACGCTTTCGCGTCGGGTAATAGAATTTGCATAATGCCAGTCTATGCAAAGTTTGCGATTTTTTGTCCCGGTATTTACCGGTCTGGTGAAAAAATTCATCAGCATTTCGATCATCCGACAACCTGGCTTTTTCATCCCTGTCCCGATCACGTTCCCGTTTCACTGGCGATTGCGACGACGTCGAAGCGAGTGAACGAAGAGACCAAGTGAATGATTTTATCGTAAGAAACGTGATTCCTTTTTAACAGAAAGTCTCAATCAAACGGTACAATGAACCTTTCAATACGTTTCCGGTACTTAGAAGTATGTTCAAGAATCACCTTTCCCGATCCAATAGTCATTCATAACTTACAAAGTGGTCAGTGGCGGGAAATGATTTTTGTGGGATTATTTAAAGGAAGCTGTGCTAAAAGTATTCCAATTTGTTAAAATGCTAAACTCGGCTAAACTTACGAAATATAAATAAATGCAACTCTGTCTTTAGTATGAGATAAAGTATGCCAGTTGCGTTTGGTGCTCGGTAGTTCTAGTGTTAAGGATAACCTAGTTTACCATCGGCCGAATGTTACCACTCCAATTGACGTAATCATCGAGATGAGAAAAATACAATTACCGTGTGCGTCTCGGTAGTACGCGTGCGTCACGCTGCGAAATCTTTCTTGGCCGGCGGTGTCCCATATTTGGAGCTTGATGGAAGTATCGTCGACGACGACCACTTTGTTCTGAAAAAGAGACGGATTTATAATATCCCGATGCCTCGTGTTCTTCAACATTGTTCGAACGTTACGAAATTCTTTTTTTTTTCTTTGGGATGCGAGCAATGCATTTTGTTCTCTGGGGAAAATATCTAAGTGACATCGATGCCCCTTGCGGGGATTCGGCGACTCTCACCCTAAAGTCAATGCCAACGGTAGTTATGTAGTTGCCGGACAGGAAACGGCCATCTCGGAACCGTGTTAGGAGACAGGTTTTCCCGACGCCACTGTCGCCCAATAGGATTACCTACATTTGTAGAAACTTTCTGTGAAAACGCTCGCGAAATCGCTATTGTTATAGCGAAATGTAATACCGACGGACCTTTCAGTACCTCTGAGATTCTGTGACCGATTTGCTTCTCAGAAAATCAGCGTTTAGCTATTCTTTGCGCAATCATTGGTAGTCATACGGCAATAAAACCGATAGCTGATAATATTCAGAAACATCGTAAAACACAGGATTCACTTTCGGTGGCTAGGGAGAAATTTATACTTGCGGTAAAGTAATGCTTCTAAGTTTACAGCTTGTCCAGTCAAAACTGGTTCACTTTATCGCATCTACATACATTACAGTTGTACACCAGTCCGGCGACAACTGACTGAAAGGAACGGGTATATAATTATCTCTGATTTAGTAATCCACCGGCAAAATAAACAAATTCCAGCGAGACTGAAATAGTAAATCCTGTGATAGATCTCCGGTCGGAATTAGTTTCGTTGGGAAACATGTTTAATCCCTGTGAACGAGTAAGATCTATTTACATGCACGGTGTATAAATGTTTGAAATTTGTTATTGCACCGCACGAATAACATCTTATGTATACTACTCCCTGATGGCGTATTTGTTTAACAACTACCAACATTATAGCATCGTATAACTTTCAACTTCTCGTGTGTTCAGGCATCTCAGGAATAGACTGCAGATTTTAGGAAGTTATGACAGTTATCATCGGTTTTTTCAAATTATTAAGAAACGACGCAACCTTCTTGTGCAGCCGTTATTTCTTTCAAAAAACGTAAACAATTTCGATTTTATAAAAAAGATCCACAGTCTAGCCATGACATACCCAGGTATCTCAGCGGGTCGAGTCAGTACCGATAAGGGAATGCAAAAGCGGAAATGCGTTTGCTTGCTACAGTAATTGAGTCGCATTTTTCAGATAGCAAAGAAAGGTGTCGCGTTTATCAGTCCTGACTCGTCTCGGTAGACGTACTGCAGCTAGAGAGGCCGTTCTCGAGAGTGTAGTGTATCAGGAGAGAGGGCAGGACCTTGAAAAAGAGCTCGCCGTGCTCGGGTGGGGCTTGTTGGCCTGTGGAGTCCACACTGTCCCGCGAGGACAGTCGCCTGGTAGGGCCCATCGGCTCCTGGGACCTGTTGAAAGCTGAGGTGCTGGCCTGCGGACTGGAGGGGACTGGTTGGGCCGTGCCCCTAGCCCCTCCAGAGGTCCCGGGCCCGCTCGACCAATCGGATGTCGGCTGTTTGCTGCCACGTGAACCGTGTCTGCTACGCTTCGTCACGCTACGTTTCTCCTCCACAGTACTCATGGGCCCCTGCTACCGAGAGCACCAATTTGCTCTTCTTCTTCTCGGCCACTCCTCGTCGCGCGTGTCGTCGCCGTCGTTGTCCTCCTCCTCCTCCTCCTCCTCCTCCTCCAACACAAACCTCCTACTTCTCCTCTCACTCGTGCTGCTTCTCCTGCGCCGGGATTCTCGGCGATCAGCCGCCTTCCGTCTCCCTCGGGGTCAATCAACTTTGGACCAAAGGAAGAGAGGGACGGAGAGGTCTTTCACTTTGCGCCTCTTCTGGCTTCTCCTTCGCCCGCTTCTTCGCCGAGCCTGACCGATCAACGAACACGGAGTGAAAGTCTGCCCGAGCCGATAATACGCGCGAGGCCGCGCGAGGACTCTCCCAGTCCGTCTCGCATCGACTACTCGCCGATCTTTGTCAGCGAAACCTGCCAGAGTCTATGAATGCGCTAGATCGAAGGCTAGACAACTGCAACACTGCTAGCAAACGGAACATCCGTGACTTATCTTTCAACTTTGTTAGACTCCGAAAGATTTCACTGACAAACTTAGATTTGATAAGACCAGACTGAAATCGTAACCCTGTGAGAATTCTAGCTCCTCTGCTGAATATCTAAGCTGACAATCTTAATTCCAGGCGACGAAGAGAATCTCCGCTTCAGAAAGAAACTTTCCCGACACTGGTACATACTACCGAATAAGTACACTCAACGCAAATGCCTTCTTATACAGGATTTCCACTCCAAATTCACCCTTTTGAAAATCAATTTCTAATTTGCTAATTTATTTGATAAAACTAGTTGAATTTTATTTGCATAATTGGGTGGAATTGGAATGAAAAACCTATAACACGGTGCAAAATTCCAACGATCCTAGACCACAATGTGCTCATAACGGACTTGGATAACCTAACCTAACCCTCCGCATTAAATTAACCGTGTTATGGTAGGCTTGAATCTACACACTTTCAAAAATACTCAATTTTCTACCTCAGTGTGCACAGAAGAATGAAGTACGAAAAACAGATCAATCCTAAGCGTCAAAATAAAGTTTCGAAATACATAGAAGAGCTTGTACCGGTATTGTCGCTGAATGTTAACGTCGAGTGAACTATCCGACAGGAATACTGTATGGAGATGTCGGGGATCGATTATTTCTAAGTTGCACTTGAGGATCATTAATCTCGCACCGGCAGTAATGAATGCAGTCCAATTTCATTGACACAACAGAGAAATTAATAGAGGCAGAACACCGACGCGACTTCGAAGCGTCATAATCGCTTGGCTTGTTGCATGCCGGATTGCGCAACGGGCCAGCACCTATGCGTCATGCACGGTTGCATAAACATTGAGCACGTTTTAATTAATCCACGAAACACGCTCGTTCCCATCAATTCCCGGCCCATTATTACTAGCGACACACGGTTCGACGATCGCCGCGAGTGTTTATCTAAGCAGATCTGTGTACTGCAGGATCCACTATTGTTTTCGAAACAGTGGCCCGACGACAGCGCACAATCGATAATTAGACTAATTAGCTACAATTGTGTAGAACGCAGTGGCGTATGAAGTGTCGCGCGATCGATCAATAGATCCTAAGGGGGAGAAACGGAATCTTTGCTTGACAGGAGAGCAAATTGAAGCGCTTTGACATGGTTCGGATACAGGAATAATAGACATACGTTGTTGCAATGTTCATAGACGTATGCGAAGGTAAAATTAAACAGTGTAATTGACGATCGTGTATCATTGTGTTCAACACCAAATAAAATACACGATCAATTATTATTAAGTATCTTGAGTGAAAATTGCGATTATATAACGACGTCGTATTTTCTTGGCAAAATACAATAATGGAAATATTCAATGTCCTTCGAATAGGAAAACTTTTCGTTAACTAAATTACGCTGCCGAATAATGCAAATTACTAAGTAATTTCTTATCGGCGCACAGGTTCGATCATATGCTACAACAAACTATTAAAATGCTTATTTCTCAGTGATATACATCGGTTTGCAACTTTTTGCAACAGGATACGAGCATCAAATTGGCTCAAACTTAGTGAACCACCGATGTATATCACTGAGAAATAAGCATTTTAGTAGTTTGTCGTAGCATATAATCGAACCTGTGCGCCGATAAAAAATGCCTTAGTTATCAAAACATGGTGATCGATAATTCAATACCTCAATGCAAATTACGTTTCGTAAACGTAAAAATATAACTTTTAAGGGCGACTGTGGTCTAGATTGATCTTTTATCTAGCGCTTTCAACTACTGAGAAACTACCCATCTTTGCATTATCGAGAAATGAGACGGCGCATCCCGCACCCTTGCAATCCTGAAAACGAGACTACTCCCTTAATAATCCGCATGATCGCGCATCGGAATCTCTGAGAGCTCGTGTCACATTTATCTCCGTTACCCAGAACGCATCGTAAATTTGCTGTTTATAGATTCCCGGTAGGGAAACCGTCGCGTCGCGCCGCAACAGAATTGTTCGGACACTCCTAGCTAGCGTAACTCATTAAAGTACGGATGAAGCGGCTGGCGATTGTTCTGTTCGTTCAATTATACCGCGCGCCGTGGCAGTTCTTCCTTGGCGAAGGCACTTTTCAGAAATTGAAATTCGTTATTCACGTCGGTTGATTACGCTCGCTCAACAGTTATTTCCACGGTTAGCTACCAATCCTCGGCCTCGCTTTTATCCCCGGTGGAAAATTGAATAACCCTTTGTTTCGCCGTCCAGGGAAATGTTTACGCGAACGGGTCTTAATTTACAGTTCCGCGGTGTTCCGCGAGATGTGTATGTTCGTATGCATATGCATACATACGTTTAATATAATCTCTAACGGTGTGCTGTTCGAAATGAACACGCGCGCCGGCGACGACGTCGTTTTCGAGCGGTGTACAAGACAACTCGTTAGCATGCACGGCCAGCCTTGACGTAGCAATTGCGTCATGACAAGTTGGTAATTGCTTGGCTTTAATTTGCCCGGACGGAAATGTCGATTTTTGCGATCGGCTAACGAACACGCCTTTCGCGGTCGCCACGCTTCCCAGCGTCGTCCATTCGCCTAACGAGCGGTCGTCTCATTAAACGAGAGTTATTTTATCATTTTGGCTTCGGTGTCGACCGCCTCCCTGCCGAAATGTCAACTAAATAAAATTGCGTTCGCTTTCGTATTGTAGGCGGCCTGTGCGGAAGCCGGGGGAATTAATCGAGACGATCAAAGAACGGTATCCATCAAGATTCGTGGAAAATTAATTTTCTGTTGAACCGGTACACTTCGACATTTATATATTTTTTTTTTTTATTATTGAAAGTTTAATTAGAACTCCCCATAGGGGGTTATAAAGCTATACATTAGTAATATACATCTTACATTTGAACATTAGTAATGTAGGTACAGTAGAACACATTAAGTATATAACATATTAAGTACATAACTTTAAATCTTTAAATTGCATTGCTTGAAGAACTTGAAAAGAAAATAACATGCCTCAATATTCGGTTCACAAAGCAACGATCTGATATTTAAAGGTGGAAACAAATTAAGCTTCCTTAATTTTTTCATGAGATCAACTCTTTGAGATTCCAACAAGGTACATTGCCAAATGATATGGTTAAGATCTTGAACCTCATTGCCGCAGTTACATTTGGAATCATCTTTGAGATCTCTTTTTCTTCTTCGGATTAACACTTTGATTTTCATTGATCAAATAAACTACCTTGCTTTGCTTTCTGACGAATATCTAACAATTCTTTCCCACTGTCCAGTTTATTTGCCAGTAATTGAAGAAAATATTTTCAAACGTGTTTACCCACCACTATCCTAATTTCAGAAACGGATACGGATTAAAACAAGCATAAAAGGCAAAGGACGTATCCCGGAGCATCACAATCAATCGAACATGATCCAGAGAACATTTGCACGACTAGCCACACTGAATCGACTTCGCGTAATTTCGTTCGAAAAATCCGGAATGCACTGGGGAAAGTAAAGAAAACCGGCAGCGGAACGAGAGAATGTTTTCCGAAAACGTCGGTTCCGATTCCTCGAGCGGAAGAAAGTACGTGACTCGCAATAACGAGAGATACAAACTTGCAGAAGGAAGGAGAAATCGCGGAAGACACTCCCAGTGCGGCGTCATATTTATTCATTGTTCTGGCGGAGGTTCCGTTCGCTTTTTAGGCCATCGCACAGTGTCCAAAATCGTGAGAGCCCGCAGTCAATTCGTAAATCTCTTTATCATCCACTTGTACTTACTAACAACAGGACAATTTCGGCAATCACGAAAGCGTCCTGCATTTAAGAACATGCAGCCACGTAATTTTCAAAGAAGTTGAAAATTTGAATGCAGTCCAGGTTTGCTTCCATGGGGAGCTGCAGATAAAATCTGCGCTCGTATGAAGCGTTTTTCCCGGGCGTAACAGAGCTCGGTCGTGGAAGAATCGAGTTTCCGGCTCGGTGACCGCGTCGCCGGCGCGGATAAAACATCTCCGACCGTATGGAACTCGGCCGGGGTTTCCGTGGAACGAGAGGAGATGTCGTGTTTCCGGTTCCCGGACCGAAAATTCGGACCGCTTCCTCCAACGAGCAACGCGTTCCCCTCCCTTTTTTCGTGAGCGATGTTCATCGGAACGGCGTGCAACGTTTCTGCAACTCGTTCGCGCGCTGAAGATCGCTTCCTGTTGTCGAACGCGATACGGATGGTCTGAACTGCTACTTTTCGATCACTCGTAATTCGATCAAGTTCGTTCCCAATCACGGTGATTTTTTCACAGTGATTCACGATTTTCGTGATCGCTTCTGATTGGCGGAGAGCATAACTGTTCTTCGCGCAAAGCACAGAGCCATAACCCGTATGCTTTTTACACGTATGAACAACATGAACGTGTTAACCCTTTGCATTCGGTGCTATTGTAACTCGAAAATGAAACATTTCTTTGGACCTAAAATAATTCAATTTTACATGATTTTTCTCATTTCGTGGATACGATATTGATATGATACGTCATATTGTACTTGAATGTTTAGTAATTTGTGTTGTATTTAATGTGGTATAAAGTAACATTCATTTAATATATTTATCCGTATAACATAACTATTTATATAACTAAGAAATACATAATGTAACTTGACTTTCATTCGTAACGACTGCGGAGCGACTTCTGCACGACTGCCGAATCGTTCACGGTGTCGGGATTTCTAACCCCACTCTAATTACGGCGCTCATACTAATACACATTACATGTTTACTTATACGTGTAATTGCCTACAATTGGTTAGATCCCAACATATTTAATAATATAAACAATATTTAGAGTAGTGCTACAGCAATTTGTAGTGGTGACTCTGAATCAAAACTCGAGTGTTAAGGGTTAATAGATTCAATGAAAGAGTAGGTATAATAAAAACAACGATCGGATAGAATTCGGTAGAACAGTGCGGCAGAATTCCAAGTTGAAGATACGGAATTTTTAGAGGACTAGTTCGGATTGCAAGTCGCGAGGATCCGGCTCGGCCTGTTAGAGCCCCGAGGAGATTCCCGGGTGGATTTGGCTGTAAAAACTGAACCGTGATGCAGATACGAGGCCGGCCGGTCCAGCCTACCGCTTTGGGCCCACCCACGCCGGTACCTGGCGTCCAAAAACCCCTCGGGCTTCAGACGGAACAGGCCCTGTTGCCGGCGCGCTCGACCCGACTGGTGGCGCCCTTCGACGAGCCTTTCTTTGGGAAGGCGGAGGAAGCAGCTGCGAAGCGTCGCGAAAATCCCCTATGCTTCGCTTCATCCACCGGCGTCACGAACACACTGACCAGTCAAATCGAATAACTTGATAATTTTTCAAAAAATCTAACTCGCGCAACGATTATTTTTTCCTTGGCTTGGAAGTCCCCTGTGTGTTTGGTCCGATCACGCCTGAAACTAAACGATGAACTCTCCGTTTTGTAATTTATTTCGGTTAAGAAATTTCCTATTTATTGCAAGCGAACGTTTATCCACCGTAAAACGCAGCACAGTATTATACCATGGAATATTCATGTTAATTTACGTGTCCGCGGCGCGGCGTGTCTTACTTGACATTACACGTCAAGGGATTAAAATGCTTATGGGTTTCGCGAACGTCTGGAGGTTCAAACGAAATCCTGAAGTACTTCAAGTGCAGCTGTAAGCCCCGAAGCTCGAAATTACAGTAAGTGTTAAGACATTCAGGAACGGCTGCGAATTTTCGATAACGCCGACCGCCGCCGGCATTTCTTCTGCACGGAAGCTTCCATTTTGCCGTGGCAATCTTTATCCGTAACACTTGATTCTCTCGTAAAAAGGCTGGAACGAGGCTGGCAAAGTCGAATCAAACTTTCGAAGTGAGCAGCTACTTTTACCACAACTTGAAAATACTTCGGAAAAGTAGTTTACAGGGATACATACAATTTTGGTGTAATCGGATAGTCAGGAATATTTAACGCGTGAAATATTTTGTAGACGTGACTGGTTTCTTAACATTTTCCGGACCTGCTGGACGCGTTCGAGACTAACCTACCTCGACGTACAGGCCAATCAATAAACCAGTGATCGTTAGGCTGATGACTGTGAAACTCGAACAGGGTTTTACAAGGATATTATCGGAGGCATCTAAGTTACCGGATCGCGGGGAGATCGGCCGATTTCCTAACACCGTTTTCCTCGGTTCTTTTTTACCGAGCAGTCAATTAAATCTCAAAGTCACCGTGTAACAAGTTGCCGACGATAGCGGGGCTCGGAAACCCATCAATTCTTTCGCAATGGAGGACAGCTTCCTTTTTTTTTTGCGGCCGAGTACACGGAGGGAACGAGACGGCTGGGCTTTAATGGAATAACGCTCCCAGTAACCGTGCCTCACGTAATTCTCGTTTCGTTCGAAACATGGTTAATCCTTTTGCATTGTGCAACCGCCCTTGGCTTTGCACTCGGACACTGGCATTATCTTCTCACGGGGCACGGGTTGCCCGTCCCCAAGTTGCGTCATCACGTCACACACCAGCGATCTCCTTCTTTTTTTATTCGCCTTTTTCGTGCTGACTACCACTTCGGACGAGACTCCCTTTTTCCATGTCACCGGCGTCGTTCCAGCTACTACCTTTCAGCCGCCGAAACAGTTTCATTCCCCTGCTGTCCGTTTCTCATTTCCGCGGAGAATACGCGAACACTGTGCGCGCCACCGATCCTTTGCCACCCCTTTTGCTTTATGATGGTTTCGCAGGCAATTACCAGAGCTAGCGTACTGGCGATGAACCTTCTTCAAGTATTAGTATCGTTGAATTTAATTGTATAAGTACTCGAGCCTCCAAGTTCATACTTAAGAAGATATACTCGTTACCAAGATTACAAGGGTGCGGGACGAACCTTCTCATTTCTCGATAATGCAAACACGAGGTTTTTCTCAAAAGACTTATTTTCACGTTTACGGGGTGCAGTTTGCATTATTCGGCAGCATAATTCCAACGTAAGAAAATTACAACGTAACTCAGACCACTGTTATAATTACGGGCACATATGTACTTTCATTTTCAGAATTTATTAATCAGAAATTGGCTACAATGACTATACATATCTACACACTATTTTCATACATTACGAAATTAATGCGAATTGGTAATTATTTTTAAATGAGTATTCTTAACAATTAATATACATTCAATTGGATTTTTTTACAAAAACTTACTTAAAAACACTTTATTTGGGAAAGGGTGAATTTGATTTGCAAAACCTGTATTTCTTAATAATCAAATCTTATCGTGCGATGCTCGAATAGTATTCCCTGCAAAATTCAGTTGAATATCTATAACCAGAAACACGTGGCAGCCGTTTTCCCAAAGCCAGTAATTCTGCAGGGAATGATATTTCTAAAAGGAAATCCCTTTATGCAGAGTTAAAGCATAAAAACTTGGAAACCTACCGTGTCTCGCGTCTTTTTTCCCGCGTACCTCGTGTTGGGAATTGTTTTTTGCTTGGGCATAAAATTACTTCGAGCGTGCCTTTGCGTAACCGGATAGCACGCTGTATTCTCGAAAATCTTGTATCCCCGTAATATTTTTCAATAAACCAGTTCACGTCAGCGAAATGTACTATTCATAGAAAAAGTACATTTTAACCTGTTGTCGTAACATTTTCTTTACAGTTAAAGTAAATTAAAACATCTTATACATATATATCCCTATGATTTTTTCAAATATTATGGACACGAAATTGGACACGTAAGCAATATTTTGAATAATGATACAGAAATGTTGCTAAGGGTTAATACAAGAGATACACCTTTGATAATTGTGATAGTCCAGAGGCGACGCTGAAGAGACAATTTAAAAAAAAGTGCCTGTGAGCAATACTCGGTTGGAAAACCATAATCTTTTCGATAATGGTTGCTCGTTGACGAGCCCGGCGTTCCGCATTGGAATTTCGATAAACCGATTTGCGGATTTGCTGTCGCGATTATGCGAGCATGAGATTGCAATGCTCGAGTCAATTGGCGAGCAAACAAGCTTTTTGCATCGCGTGACCGTGACAGTTGATCGGATGCGCGGAACCCAGACGGTAGTGCAATTAATAACGCGCATCCGAATTAATGATTGATCGGGTTCGCGAGACGATCAATAATTAATCTCGCGTACCGTTGCGTCGGCCGCGCAGGTATTCGCTCAGGTGTGCCCCGTGCAACTGAATGGACGTCGGCGTCGGACAAGGTTCCCTTTGACGCATGAAGACGTCATTTCGCATTTCGCCCAGGGGAGACGGCATCGGATCAATCAAAACGGTAATGATAACGTCATTAGAACGAGACGCAGAAAAATCGCCCGGGCACGTGTTTCCCGTTCGACTCGCTCGCTCTACGCAGTGATGATTAGCGAACACATCTGCGTAGGCGCGATTAAAATTAGATGGACACGACCTGACGCAACGCGGACGCGCTGTCAATCGCACTCGCAGTGCAAACCTGAGGATATATAATTAACACTTTCGCAGCCGACAATTTTCCCACTCCCGGAAACCGAAAGCCGTTCGACGAACACGGCAAGAATGTGTGTTGGAAATAAGAGAAACTGCGTTACCCATCTATAATCGCGACATCTCTAATAACACAAAGTAACCATGAATGTAATGAGGCGTACGTGAGGAAAACAAACTCACTCTGTGTACAACCGCACGTGCGAACAGTCGTATCAATTCAGTGTATCGTTCAGTAAATATAGAGATATTTAGTCCACTAAAAGAAGAGTTCTATCCACTGGCTGAAACCTAATTATTCTACAATGTGAATTATAAAATTGATTAAATCATCAAGGATATTAAAGGGTAATCTATGTATAAACGACTTTAAACCATGTCAATCATACACCCCGATGTGTTTTTCTTTCGTTCATCCGACTTCCTGCGTTCCTCCACGTAGAACGACATGATTTCACTGCGGTGAAAACTAACTGCGTCGAGGAGACGTCATTTATGGTTGCCTGCGATCGTGTTGGTATACATACATATAACATACAAATAAGATAATGAAGAATTTAAAATTTTTTAAATTTTTTAGACAGTAAAGTCACACACAGACAGAGACAGAGTCATCGCTAGAATGCTAAGGGTTAAATTGCATTGTCCTTCTCAGCCTGTCGAATTTGTTCTTACGAGTTTTTGCTGATAAATACGTAAATCCTATACTCTAAAGCTCGATTAATGTATAAACTCAGATTTTTGGAAATCGTGACATGTGGCATTTGTTTTTGACAATCACAGATATTACGATACATTGATTGTACAAGAGAGTAGGAATTTTTTAATACATCGCACTCGAATTTGCCATCGTGCACCCTATACAGTATGTATGTACAATACGGGTCAGAGGGGCTCGTCCCACTGCAATAATGGCGGAGGGCCGAAAGAAGACGTTCGGGGGTGAAGGTTGGTGGAACAAGGTGAAGTGGTAACCTCGTTATAACAAAGAAACCCCGCTCCCTTCCTCGTTATTCCTTTGACTCCGTGTTCCGTGCTCGCAGCCAACGAAATATCAATCGACTATCATGCCGCGGTACTAACAAGGCTAATAGAACCAGACACACTTTTGTCGTCCAAACGGGTCACGGTTATTACGGAAAAAGGCGCCAGCAGGATCGCGGAACACCTCTGAACGATGGTTAGTCTAATGGGACTCTCTCCTTCTTTAAAGAAAGGAGATCAAACAAGCATAGTGCTCTGTTCTTAGCGTTACAATTTTTGTTTATGAAGAAATCAAAATTGGCATCACGCTTTTTCGCTCCGTAAAAGAACCACGTGGTCAATCACTTCTTAAACAGTATTTAATCGCTCTTTTTGGGAAACAATTTTTGTCATGAAAAAATTCTGCACCGCAGACACTGGATTCAAAGAGCGGAACGTGGGAAACAATTTTTGGTTTTAGATTTGGTTTTAGTTTTAAATTTGTGATTGCTTTAGGAAGACCATGGTAGTTAAACCACGATAGGTGCAATTATTATATATATATCGTGAAAAGGATTTTAAACTATAAAAAAGGACAACATGGTTCGAACACTCAGAGTAACTATGACAAACTTCCAGTTCATCGGTCTGACGAGATCCCCAACATGTGAGGTTCGATCGAACAGATCCTCCGGGTAAACTTTAGATATCATCACTGTGTGAACCATTTTGTCACTGACTACAACGAAAGCAACTATTCTGCGAGTGAAAAATTGTTCAGTGGCAGTTCAGGTTTCGAACCGGCGACATTCGGATTCGTATTCCTCTCCTCTACCAACTCGGCCAACGAATCTTTGGCATAGACTATGTTTCTTATCGTGTATATTTAATGCACATGATACTGTGCAATAGATTCTGCACTATATTTAGCACGTTTTGTAACGTCTTTAATATTTGATCATCTGTGTAATGGAAATATAATTTATAATATGCACGTGCAGTAGATTACTATGTTTAGTTACTTCGAGCTCTATTAGATGGCACTGCTAGCAATTTACGAAGCAAAGATTATCCAGTATACATAGTTTGTTCGGTAATGGATGTTTGTAAAAACTAAATTAGTCGCACAGGAGCAACAATTTGTTCTTAATGTGATATAGACAGAGATTTTAAGCATTTATGAGAAAAATGTATAGGTGTAATTTGAAACAGCAAAAACGTTAGAAAAACTAAAAAATATCACTACATTATTTTCACTAAATATAGTAAGGAAGAAAATAAACTTCTGTTTCACTCCAGTTTGTTGCAACTCGGGTAGAAGATTTTTATTTCCATAAAGATTCGCTCTTTAGTGATGAAATAACAATGATTTAATTTGTAAAGGAGACATACATTCGCAATAGATGATAGAAGAACAGTCCGCAGATTTGATGCATTTAAAATACAAGTGAAAATATTTAAACAATTCGATAACACTGTGGTATTATTCTCGATTTTGTAAAACGATTGAACAAAGAGATAAATGTGTATGTGGCTGCTATTCATTTTTATTTTCATAAAAATACACAATTCTGTAATAACGCAACAAACAAAAAAACAATAACTCGAACACTCTGCATTGTATTAAAAAAAAACCGAATCTTTTGATTGTAGATAGACTACGTTACACGATGTACTAAAAATAGAGGAAATCCGCGCACATTTTGCGCGTTCTATGATTAAAACGAAAACCTTGAACCATTTGCCGATGGAAAAATGCAATTGTCCGTCGGAAACGAAGCTGATGCGTTCCACGGTTGTTTCTCGTCCATAGAAATCGCTCACTGGGAAACGCACATCGACGCAATTCCTTCATTTCCACCGAAGCTCCGCAATTCTGTTGAGCTAAAGGGCCGCGGAATTGATCAAAGAAAACTGCTGCCGTTTCCCTCCCTGCGGGCTATAGCTTCATTTTCCCGCGACGCTCTTTCTTTTTATCGCGTGTCGGTATCGAGGAGCAGTGCTTGATTAAATTTCAACAGCGAGAGCCTGGAATCGCGTGTTGCTGGATCTGCTCTTCGGCGTGCCATTTGTCCTTCGGAACCCTTTGACATCCTTTGTGATCACTAGACTACGGATCTTTATGAATTTCCGGAAAATTAAGTAGATGAAATTCGAAATTGTTGGAAAATTTGATAAATTAAAGTCAATCAACACTGTAAATACAAAATGTATTAAAAAAAATTACGGGAATTTTGTAATTTCACCGGTTCTATCAGTCCGATTCAAGCCAATTTCTTTTTTGTTGTGTTGGTAAGTATGTCTAAAAAGTGTCTGTGCATTGGGTTGGTCGTATTCGATGTTTAGTCTATTGTCAGCTTTCGAAAAGGTTACGTGTGTTTTGGTACTATGAGCGATTGTTTGTGGCGAAACAATTCATGGCTTTTGCATCACGATAATGCACCTACTCACACTTTATTGCTTGTTCGTGATTTTTTTGGCATTTGATCATTAGACGAAGTGATAATCGAATGAAGAGATCTAGAAACGTACTCTGTCCACCAAATGAATCAAGGGTGAATTCAATTTCCCAAAGTGTTCCGCCAACAAATTCTCTCCGCGTGTCGTTTGCTCCCCGAGCATGCAAGAAGCCAATTAATTTTTCCAGTGGAGTTCCATGAAATAACAGATAAATGGCGCCGATCTTGCCATTAGCGCGGGACGACGAGAAACGCGGGAGTTATGCCGGATAATTGAAACGAATCGAAATCAGAGCAGGGAAAACAGCGTGCCGCGGGGGTGACGGAAAAACACGAGGGTCCCGGCGTGAATATTAATCGGGAACATAGGGGGATGAATATGGTAGAGGCGGGTTGACGCCGAACACGAGTACCATTTCACGCGATAAAATATATAGGCTGACTGGCGCGATCCTGTCCGACAAATTCTCAATTGTCTCGCGCCAACGCACAGTGGGGAAAAAGACCGATTTAGCATTGCAAAATTCATAATATTTCTTACGTCAACATACACGTCTGTAGAAGTTCAAATCGACAATTTTACTTCTCAAATCAGTTATTGATAAGCGTGGCAATCGTTGGAAGTAGTAGTATGAAAAACAGCATCGACCTAAACTTTTAATTTTGCAAGTATTTGCAAGAATTTTTATGGAGTTTGGAATCGTCATTAAAGAAGAGAAAAAGACAGCAAAATAGATGTTCTGCAAGAGACAATTTTCAAAGTGTTAAATAGTTTTATGCTCTTTCTTTTTACACATACACACTGCTGAAAGAACGCTATTTAACGCTATATAGCTAGTTTTGCTGATATGATTACTCATAGAAAAGTGTGATGAGGCAAGCAACGTTAATTTCAGGAAAAAGTGTACTTAATGTGTACTTAAAAGTGTAGTTATAAGTGACTTATTACAATTTATATTTATGCTAAAACGTAATCTGCCCACTTAAGAACTTATTGGCATAAATAAGAGCTCATACTACGATTACATGTCTACTTGTACGTGTAATTGTCTACAATTTATACTAGATTGTATAATTTTTTGATAATTTTCTAAGCAACAGGAAGTATTAGAAAAGTACCGATTCGGTTCAGCTAAATCAAACAAATAACAGTTTTATCAGTAGAATCTGCACGGCAAATATACGTGCACAAGCTGAATTCAATTTCCCACTCTCATATTTTTGGTTTCATTTTCTTGAATAAACATTGAAGAAAGCTTTTCCATTCTGTACAGGCGAAATGATCTACGTACGCGCGCGCACACTTGTAACACGGTATCGAGTGGACCGTCGAGTAGAAAATTCTACGTGAAATATTGAAGCGACAAACAAAGCAAACTTACAATAATAAAACATATGAAAACTGTAGGCATTTCGAGAGAAGCGGTTTTCTGGCTGTGAAAATTTTCCGTCGACGTTTTTCGATACGTAAATATTTATACATATACGATAAAAGAGTGACATTTGTTATTCTCGATTCTCCTGTTCGATAAATATTGAAACAATCCTCTCGTATTTCAGGTGGCCAGTAAATAATTATTAGACAGCGGATTTTATGCATTTATAACAAACATGAGTGGGTGTAATTTAAAACAATAAAACATTAAAAGAAATTAAAGATACTGTTATATTATTTTCAACCTATTAACCATATTGATTTTTACAATTCAGATAAAAAAAATTTATTTTCCATGAAAATCCGCTGTCTAATATTTACCTATTCTTAGTCGGCACTAAAATTTGATCGCTTTATGAGTATTAAGCTTTAATCGTATCATCGATATTTCGATAAATACCTAATTATTGTATATTAATCGAATTTCTAATTATTCTGCATTGATTCGGTTATTTGTCAATCCACGTTCGCTTAGGATTATTCGATATTAATATAACTCATTTGGGATGTATTACCAACGACGAAATTCTAGCTGCCACTTCCATTTCCAATTTGGTCTATTTCAAACTATGATCGACATTTTGAATGATTTTTTAATATTTCCTAGCTATGTTGGAATCTAATAAATGATTAAACATTTATTTACTGTATTTACTGTATCACCAAATTTAAAAAATCATTGCGAATGAAACTATTCTAGGTCGAATGAAATGTTTCATTTGCGAGTTAAAATATTTCCTAGTGCAAAGGGTTAATATTTCCCATTTTCCACGAAACATGTCAGCCACACGAGAACTACAAAAAATTGCCAAATTTTTGTCGTCAAAGGGAGCTTCGATTAATTACTCCGTGCTCGAGCCAGGGAAAATTATCTCTGTTTTGCCTCTCCGGCGAAATACTCTCGAAGTACTCCAATGACGCCATTGATTCGACACGAAGCTTCGATTTCGAGCAACTCTACATATACTTTGACAAGGCAAATTAATTTTTATAGTGGTGCACTCAAATAAAATATATTTTATATTAGCTTGCCCGTATCGGTTTCATTCATTCAATTATTTCGATTCTGTGAGATTTTTTAGTGGATTACAGTAGACTACCGTATAACGCGACCAGAAACTTGTTTGAAAAGACATATGTATCGCATTTTGCGATAAATGTTAGATACACAGTAAGTTTAAACAATTTTTTATCGCGTTATATGGGAGTCTACTGTACATTTATATATGGTTGACATAATTCATTATCTATCTTTAACAATCAACGAACTTCGTTGAGGTTTGCACAATCTGAAAGAGTTCACAAAGTACCGTGATAAACGTTAACTCTATAGATTTTATTACAACAATCACTTTGATGTTGTAGGATTCTTTCGAGGTGATTGTTCGCCCGTCGACGTTAAATATGTTTATTCACTGTGCAATTCTGTCAACTGTCTACGATCCTCCGTACCACGAAGGAGCTCGCTTCATCAGTTATCGCCTTGGAGCTCCCGTTTGTGTTGTGGCAATAAGAATTGTACGCAGGCCATCCGATCGCCATAATTATCGCAGTAAATCATTGCTAATACGAGCATTAACTGACTTCTTCGGTCGGGCTCGGACTCGGGTTCGAGCTCGACCGGGACTGGTTCTTCTCGGGCTTTTTGCAATTCCCTCGGCCACTCCTCGTTCCTCTTCCGAACCTCATCGTGCTTTCTATCGTCTTCGGAGCGCAAGATTATCTCCGGTAGCGAAAACAGTAGCGCGACTGGTTCGTGAATATTTCCGACGATAACGCTCGATACCGGCCAATTAAATTCCTGACGGTCCCCGTTCAATCGTTTCTCGCGATTTCGCCCGCCACCCTGGCTCGCGAGCCGATGCGAAATCGTTACAAGCCGCGCGGAATGTCTGTTATCGGGCTCCAGGTATTATCTCCGCGTGTCTCGCGCGTTGTTTGAACACTCTGGCCTCTTGTCTGGCCGTAATCTAGACCGAGACATTCGATTTCTAAACATCGTTTTTTTTTCTATCAGCCGAAAGATCGTTGCGGTTTCGTTTTCGAAGCCATTTTCACAATTTTTTCCTGTGTGTTCTAGTATATTCTACTATATTCATGTATGTCATTCTAGTATATTCCAGTATACATATTGTGGTATATTCTTGTACATTTTACAGATAGAAAAACTATCGAACCTTTTGCATTCGAATTTTGCACACATATTCACTGGTATTTGAAGCACATGTGTGATTTCTTTGGTTAAAATTTAATATTAAAATATTTATTTTTCTACCATCCAAAAAATTGTAGCGATTTTGTTTTCGAGGGCTGCATTTTGAAGTCTCGCCGATATGCTATATTTTCCGCACTTCGGCACGATACAAAAATAAAAGCTTGATGGCTTTTAAATATTTTTGTTCGCGCGGTATACGTATCAATTATGTACGCACGTGTACTTACTACTGCCTATAATGCCACAAGTGTTACTGCTTTATGAAAAAAAACCGGACAGGTATTCTATGAAATACAAGACTGCACGTTCCCTCTTCGTATTTCTTCGTTTAATTCAGAGTTACCATCTAATTGGTATTTCGATAATAAGTCTGAAAGAAGAACAATAATTATGATTGCACGATTCATGTTTTAATATTCGCCTCGTAATAACAAGATTTAATTTACTCGATCAATCGTCATCTAAATTGCAAATTACGGAAACATGAAATTATAAATACTCTCAGACAGAAAATTCGATAAAATATGATTCTTCTCTAGCTGGTTTCGTCGTTAAATCTGGTGTCGGTATAATGTTCGAGCGTTCGAAATCCTCGCAATGAATTAATTAATAACATTGGAACACCGCCAATAAGTATTTTCACGCGACTAAACGTCGCATAGGAGGTCGCGGTAAGTGGGGGTCTTTTGGCAGCGAATCTTGTTAACAAACATGGTCAACGACACCGTCGCGTAATGGAGTAATTCAATAACCTGTGGCGTCGCGAAACCCCGCTGGGGCTGGCTGCTGCATTAGCAGATTGCCGCCATTTTGCCGCATAATTCCCGAGTAACTTCTAATTCGTGCAGATCGCTAAACGATCTAAAATACATTTTATCCGACGATACTGCACTCGCTGCTTCGTAAACCGTAGTCCTTGCGGCGAATTCTCCGAATGTTTCGACAACGCTATACATACACATAGTTAGCAAACTAACAGCTTCAATTTTACTGATTAGACTGCGGATTCTGTGTACTCGTGATACACACGATCCTCTAAAAGTCCGCGCGCAATAGTTCTGTCATGTTTAACCAGGTTATCATCGCAGTTTCGTTTATCGTGGTTATCATTCCGCGAGGACGAGAAAAATGAAATTCTTTTTTTTTTTAAATTCTATCAATTCTATGGGTTTTGCACTCCAAATTCACTCTTTTTCAAATCAATTTCACTCTTTTGAAAATCAATTGCACCCATTACGAATACCTTGAATTAATTATTTATTTATTTAGACACGCGTGAACGGTGTCATTACTGCGAGGGAAACATAAGACTCAATCAATACTCGGTACGCTTCAATAATTACATATACACTTTCATTTTTTAAATTTATTAATCATGTTACTATGCATACTTCACTTCGCATATAATTGTTCTGAAATTTAAACAACAAATGCCATAGCACCCGAGATTCACTTTCATCAAAAGTGCACAGCTTATAAAAACCTTATTTTTTACGTTTTTCTATAAAATGGTCAACTACTGGTACCTGGTCAACTACTGGTGCCTTTACCTTATATGTACCTAAATACAGTTTTTGTACATAACAAAATTAATGAATTGGTAATTACTTTTATATAAGTAATTCATTTACAATTGACGACTTTTTTTACGAAACACTTACTGAAAAATACTTTATATGTGAAAGGTTGAAGTTGATTTGCAAAAGGGTGTATTAGTCATCCATCGTAAATATGGACGCGTATCCGTAAGAAGAAATAGGCACATAATGCTCGATAAGTTTTCCAGGGCATCATTACAAAAAAATGGAATCTTTTTGGTGAAAAATGGTATCTGAAAATGATCTTTGAACGCTTAGTGCAACGAGGGTTTTCAATAACTTTTCGAAACATTATGTATTCGTTAAGAATCGATATGAGAAGTTTGATGTTCCGGTCCATGAACAGCTATAGCGTAGAAGTGGACCGTCGTTCGCGACTATTCTCCGTTCGAGGGCTGAAAGGGTTTGTTGCCCCGTGGCACAGCCACGTTATTAAGGGATAGATACCGTCTCCCAGAAGCAACAGGAAGAATGAAATTGTCCTCCGGAGCGGCGTCGTCTATCGCGCAATCTGCGTGTCACGCGTCGCGAAATCCGGCCAGCCAGTATACTCGGCCGATGAATATTCAAGGGATTCCGTTACATTATGCTAATACGCCGCGAGGCGAACAGTCGGAGATCCATAAGTAGGCTTGTCGAACCGTTGTTCTACCAACCTAGGAACACGAAAACACGCGCACGGTAGAAGCAATTTCTAATCGAAACTTCGGACCGCTCTCGGGTAATTTATGGAATACATTACACGCACGAACGGCGAACATTATTTCTACGAATTATTCTGTCTCCTCCCTCTGCTCGTCGCCGTCGCGGTTCGCCTGTCGCGAACCTACACGATAGACCACGTTCGAATGTTGTACTCGGATACACTAAATAATTCCATCGACATGTCCGTAATTATCGTCTTACAGCGATTAGCGTAACTAGCGAGCAGGTGGGTTCAGTGGAAAATTGAAGTGTTTGTTTAGCAATCACCACCGACATCGTTTTATCTTCAATAGTGATCATCAGAATTGTCGTGCCGTTATTAGCAGACTGCGGAATCGATGACAACAAATAGATCAAATGTAAAATAACAAAACCGCTTCAAGAATATTCTCTCATTGCACTTAACTCTTAACTGCAATTAACTCATTGCACTTAACTCTTAACTGCAATTAACTCATTGCACTTAACTCTTAACTGCAATTAACTCATTGCACTCGGAGCTATTCGAACTCGAAAATTAAGCATTTCTTCCGACCTAATAATGTAAATAATATTTTAAATAATTTTACGGCAACTTTTAATGACGACTCAGAGTCACGACTCGAGTGCTAAGGGTTAAGGATACTGTAGACTCTCGTATAAAACAATAAAAAATTGTTTAAATAGATTGTACGTGTGTATTGGCTGCGGTAGTAATGCGAACAGACTTTTCAAACAATTATCTTGTAAATATTTTTTGCATAAAAACTCTTTTCGTTTCACCTGTAGCGATCTCTTGAAAGAGTACACAATTCAAAGAAAAGATAAACACAAACTCTTTTCATTCTTAGACGACAAGGAGCTCGATTGAATTTTTTTGCCATTCTGTTTTTAATGTTTTAGTAAATGTTGTGCGATCCGACGAAACATTCTATGTACAGAAGAACGAGCGTGTTCTGGCCGCGAGAAATTTTTCTCTTGGGAATTTCTTAGCTAAATGGATTATCCGAGGCCATCAGCGAGACTTCAGCCGTTATCGTGATCAGACAGTGAAGCTTCGGCTGGTTGCGTGTCGATGTTCACGCGCTCCGAGGATATCTAGATCGATAGAATCGTCGGGTTCGCGGTGTGAACGCACCCGCGAGCCTCGAGGGTGCGAAAGTTCAGGTAACACGCCTGCTTAGACACCTGCGCGTCGTTTCATCGTAATCGTAAATATCGATAGGCTATCTCACAGCTGGAAAAACGGATTTTACTGTAAAATAACGAATCGTGATTACCGAGCACGCTAACCTGGCGAGTAACTCACCTAACTGGCGAATTTCACTAGAAAATCGTGCATCGATTGACAGCACGCAAACATCTCCTTCAGATTCGCAGACAGTGATAGCTTAAGCCTCGTTTATGCTTTCAAAATCGACTTGAAAAATGTAACAAGTCAATTAATCAGTAATAAGTAGACTGCGGATCTTTATGCATTTATGGTTTTGTTAATTGTTTCTTTTCCTACGTGTTTTTTTTTAAAGAGAAGGCTAAAACTGTCGAGGCTAAATTTTCATATATTTTGTAATTTTAATTTCTAGTACATTTATTAACTGTTTATTAGCAAATGCGTAGAAATGCCGATCGCTTATTGCAAACGAGCAAACAATTCACGAAAGAAGAGTTATTGATTAGGGAAACCGATCTAGTCGAATAACAAAGAAAACATTCTTCGCGAGATTAACGTATCGCTCTCTTTCCCTCCGATTTCCGATTGCGACCCTAATGTACACGTTGGGGGTAGACAAGCCAGAGCTACAGGATCTTACGATTTAACCATAATCGTAAACCGACAGGATGCCCGTAATACGGCCTACACACTGCGCCGATAAAAGGGGGGAAGAACACTAACACTTCGACACTGATACTCGCACGGATTTGTGTGTGTGTGCGTGTGAGAGAGCTCGTGGCGAATCGTGCTGCTCGGTTCTGTTGCCAACGAGGAAGAAAGTGAACGAGGGGAACGGACCGAGAGAGTCGTACTCTGCCAAAGTGAAAGAAAAAATCTGACCGGGGAAAAGAACTGGTAGATATTCGCTAGGGAAGATCAAAATAGAACAGAACGAGAGATAACGGTACAGCTAAGTGCACGAAACAATGGAAAATGCTGACGGGAACAAATGAAATTCGGTTAACCGGACTGAGGAATGTTAATTCGGATTTTTATGCGAAGTAAAAAATGTCAGAAGATAGAGTGAAATGCATTCCTTCTCTCAATAAATTTAATAAGTCGGGAACAATGTAATAATATTCTTAAATCCGTCTAATGTCGTTTTATTTCTCGCTTATTCATTTTAGTCATAACTCCATCAAATCCGCCTATACTTAAAAAATTTATTAGTAAATTGTGAATCGTAAGCAAAGTAGTAAAGTTGAATAGAAATGTTTATCGCCCTTTAATTATTTAGTATAGATGAAGCTCTTAAGTTATTTTAGAGTTATATTGTTCGAAATTCGCTTTTACACTTTTGTAGAGACGGACCTTTGTGCAGAATAAACAAAGCGTGCACCAATTGCAAGAAACTCGTTCAGATTTTTCCGAAAGAAAGACCTGAACGATCCGATCTGAATATTTCCATCTCGAACGACGTAAGTTTCTATTAACGAGCTGCAGTTTTCAAGAAGCCGGTTTAATTGTGGTAATATTGTTGAACTTTGCTGAGCAGGGATTGCCAAAATTTATTGGGACGGATAAAGTGGTTAATTGAAGAGCGTTTGATCAGTGGCCCGAGAATTAATCGGGATCTTCCAATCAGAATGGTTTATCGGTACCGTGCACCGATAAGGATTCCTGAGCCTCTTAAGGACTCAGTTTTAAGGATTCGACGTTACAAAAAGTAAGAAGTTTAAGCGTCAGAGTGATATTTTTTTTATTGCGAGACATACCGATGGTTATGTGAACGCTTTCACAAAGATGTGCTGAGAAAGCTGTCTTTTGTTTCTTAACAGAAATTCTTTTAACAAAATTTTCAGTATACTCAAACAAGTGAAACCGTTAACCGAATTAAAAGATGCAAGTTCCGTTCGAAAGAGGAAGAGTAGCATATTAACCCTTAGCAATCGAGTGGTGACTCTGAGTCATTGCTAAAAATTGCTGTACTATAATTCAAAATATCGTTTACATTATTAAATATATTGTGATCTAACATATTATTAAACATTTCAATATTGTATGAGGTATTCAATTAAATTCATATCCACAAAATAAAATAAATACCATATAGAATGAAATTATTCTAGATAGGAAGACATGTTTAATTTTCGAAGTAAAATAGCTCCGAGTGCAAAGGGTTAAAACGATCTGGAACGCATGAATAACAAGACTTTATCTCCGAGATAAAACCGCGGTTAGAACGCAACAGCGACAGCCGCTTACGCATCAACCCAATAAATCAACTCCCGCAGAAGTAATTGTTTCAAACTGTTTGCACGGAGATACGACGAAAAAAACTCGGCTAGCAGAAAAAGTCACCGGCTAGAACGAAGACATCGGTGATTTAAATTATCTGAGAAACTACTAAATAAGTAACAAATGAACAATTTAAAATTTTATTTACAAATACTGAACAAAATCCGAAACGTGCTCTGAAGCATTGGTTCGACGAATGCATGGCTCTACGTTTGGATTGTTTTGGAAGCAGAGGGTCAAAAAAAAATTCAGAAGTCTCGAAAGAAAAATACAAACGCAAACGTGTGCGCCGAACACATATTGTAAATCGATCGACTCACGTGTTTGAGTTTGGACGATGCTCTTTCACTTTTCTTCACAAGTGAGAAACAAGGAAAGCTATACCAAATCGCGTCATAGAAACCGCAAACTTGTACAACCAGAGACACACCAGAGAGTTACGACGAATGGAGTTTGGATAACAAAACGCTGCGTCCAGACGCGCAAAGGAGATCCCACCTTAACAGGTAGCCAATTACTCGGCGGGACACTCGCAGGAGGCCGACTCAGCGCTCCCGGCCAATACGTTCGCGTTCATGGGAATTTTCTTTCCTCGTCGCACGGTATTTCAAGGAATGGACAAAACTAAACAAACTGAAGCGCAAAATTCTAAATTGTACCCTCAAATTCTAATAAAGGATCACAGATCGTAGGTTTCATCAATCTATACATCTGATAAAATTCATGTTGTCAGTGTTCCCAGGAGGCTCTGCTGTGCTTCGTCAATTATTAAGATATTCAATTTTACTTTTGAATAAAATATATTTCAATATCTATCAATCAATGTGTGATTGTCGATGGTGGAAACACGCAGAACAGGAGTTGATCAGATTAGACTGTCACACAAATATCTGTTTAACAAATCTCCAATGTGGGAGTGTAAACAATTGTTATTTAAAATGAGGTTACAATTGGTAGTGGTCTAAGAAATATTTCTTAGGTATTTCAAGGAAAAGGATATTAACACTAAATAGAATTCTATATAATGTTGTGTGTAATGTTCTATATAATATTCTATATGTTGAAATAACAAGCACTATCTAACGGTCCTTTTTTCACAATATTACACGTTCTCTGTGGGAAAATTCGTGTTGACCAGCGTTCCCAGTGTGCGTTGGAACGAGGCTTTGCTTCGTGAAATCGTGGGTTCGTTATCGTCGTGGGGTCGACCGGGTTGCACAACCGCGACCTATTGTTGTTCTGGTCGGGCCCCTTGTTGGTTTTGGGCCCGGTTTGATAGATCCCGCGGGCTCACGCTCGATCCGTGAACTTTCCGCGATCCCGGGGACGTTTCACGGCGGAAGCCGAGTCTCCTTTAATTGACAGTCGCCGATCGATCGGTTTTAAACATCGGGCCCCTCGGCTCTCGGGTTCTCTTAACGAGTTTTTCCCATTCTGCCCGCTCGCAGGGAACGACTACGCTTCCTTTCTCACGGTTCGCCGCCGCCAGACCGGCGAAATGGCACCGAACGCGAACGAGACTGGCGAGAGAGCTCGTTCAATCTGTCGCCGGCGACGAACGTGGTGTTGGTGCTGTTTGCCTCTGCTACTTTGCTCTATACGAGAGGCCCGCGTAATCGTTAATTAACTGGCTCGCGCGGATCAAGCACGGCCAGCCATTATTCAGATTGATACCGCTACCGAACTGTGAACCACAGTAGTCCTCGCTTGAAGCTGGTATCCTGGTTTTCACGCACGTTCCTCTACGAATTTTTTCAGTAAAACTATTCAACCTACAATGCATTCAATTGCATTGGTATCCAATGCAATTGAATGCAATGCAATGCAATGCGGTCGCTAATAACCCAAAATTTTGATGCGACCTTAAATAAACTAACTAACCACAATATATATTAGTATGAAAA
This sequence comes from Lasioglossum morio, assembly GCA_916610235.2. Taxonomy (NCBI): domain Eukaryota; kingdom Metazoa; phylum Arthropoda; class Insecta; order Hymenoptera; family Halictidae; genus Lasioglossum; species Lasioglossum morio. Next base: position 6,796,199 of record OU744323.1, read on the forward strand.
TGATATTTATATTCAATTCAATGTTACACATACGTATACATAATATGTGTCCATAATTATGAAAGTGGTCTAATTGTAAATGATAATCACATCACATTATTTCAAACTAAATGAATTCAATGTAATTTTTATGACATGATTGTCGAAAAATGAAGCGTTATAGTATATGTTATTTCAACATTATATGGAATTCATTTAGTATTAATAACTTTCTTTGATAACAGTGAACATCGAAAGGTTGTTCTGAATTTTCTGAAGAGCCTCACGATGAGATTCAAATTCAAACTGCTTTCGGACAGCCGTTTTTATCCGTCGTCGTTTTCATCGTACAAGAAGTCTTTCGTCCATCGGACAATTTCTTATCTGTCGAGGTCGTCCGCGCTGGTTAAACAAATTGTCGTTGAAACTGGGTTGTACAATAACGCTCAACCACGTGCTTTTATTATCCTTACACGCGCGTCTCGTTTGAACAAGTGTTGCGCTCCGATGATGCGGCCATTTATGTGCCGAGCACCAGGGGTCTGTCATGATCGTAAAAAAGCACGCGAAGGGTCCCGGTGGTTTCACGATGGCTTTGCATGCCGTTCCTCTTTGCCCGACTGGAGCCTTTCGAACCCGAGAGAGCAATTTTTTCAACCTGTCATTTCGAAGTTCGGGCATTCTCGCAACGGTCTAACAGCCGCCGTTGTCGGCTGGAATCCCGTTTTTCGTAGCCAAAAGTCAATTTTTTAAGTTTCGTATACTGAAAAAATTATTCACGCTATCAAGCGACACCCCTTTCAACATAACTACCCTACTAAATCCTACATTTAAGTATTGTATGAGGTGTTATATCAATTTCATATCCGTAAAATGAAAAAAATTCTATAGAATGGAATTATTCCAGGTCGAAAGAAATGTTTAACTTTCGAGTTCAAATAGCTCCGAGTGCAAAGGGTTAATTATTTCCTATTAATCGTAATTTCCATGCATACTAGAATAATATAGAAAGCTAATTTTTAAGCAATTCATTCTGTAGAATGAACACGATCTTTTCTAAAAGAGACGTTCGCGTAAAATGAATTTTAGTTGTGAGTGAAAAGGAGGGCGCACACAGGTGTTTATAGAGAATACAGTTTCGCAGAAGATCGTGATGTCCCTGCACAGAAAGGACAAACAGATTTCAGCTCGGACAGGGATGAAAATGACGCAGTCGTAAGCTGATGGATTGCAAACAAACTCTCCGAGACGTTAATCGCTTAATACAAACTTGGAACGCTAATAGTGATACAACAATAATTACATTGTTCTGCCTCAACCAACAGAGTTGCAGAAACTCGTATTTATTTCGTGCTTATCCCGGCACAACAGAACGTGACACTTTAATCCGCCTGTTTTTATGCTTCTCGCGTAATCTATCATTAATGAAGAAAAATAGTAATTAGCCGTTTGTTGTATCGTAACACTTTATTCGATGTTATAGAGAGACTACTACTTTTCATATAAATAAATACATAATTATTTCATCTTTCCTGAACTGAGTTTTATGAACGAATGTGTAGTGTTGCGAGCGTTAATTCAATTATTACCGACTGTCGTATTATTTACTCTCACTCAGATATCAACGGAATCATTTATCTACATTTAAAAACGATTTTTCTGTAAGTATATTCAATTGAATGAATTCAGTAGGGAACTACAGCATGCACAGTAAATTTTTCAATTGGAAAACAAATCGAATGTACTTGCGAATCTTCGTGCGGCATCTTTGCTCGCGAGCTCGCTCGATTTAGATCGCCAGAAGACCGCGTTTCGCTCAATGAAAACAGGATTTTTACAGTAAATGCCCCTTCCGTACCAACTAATTAATTACGCGGGCATTATCATTGAAATTCGGAGCTAGTTTCGTGTCGGCAGCGCGTGGAAGTCTTATTGTTATTCAACGGCGCACCGGTTCCACGGTGAAATCGCACCGCGTGATTAGTATCCCCTACCCCCACCCCTTTTCTCTTTCCAGTAGATAAAGAGGGAGTTTATCTGCGCGGCGCCGAGCCCCAATAAATTCAAGTCGAGTCGCCCTTTATCGTCGGCCGATTATCGCGAAACTCCGGCCGGGAGACTTCCTCCAACCGTATCGCGGTGAAATTGTGGCGGGAATTAACCGCGCAAATACTCGTCGACCATACCACCTTCGCCACGCATCAATGCGGATTCAAAGATTATCGTTCAACCCTCTGCGCTACGAATTTTCTCATCATTTCGTTCCCAGCAACTCCGTCACAAGCAGTTTCAGTGTCTTACTTATTACGCACTTCTGGCAACTATATTTTTATTAATTATATTCGATGTAGTTGATACTTAATTTTCTTAACTGAAAAATTACATTTTTAGACAGTGGATTTTATGCCATTATGGTAAAAATGAGCAATTGCAATTAAAACTACAGGATAAAATGATTTAAGAATGCCAATTTATTATTTTCAGTTTAGTAAAATAATTAAAGTGAGACTGAAATGCCTATTTAGCCGAAATAATATTTATTTTGCATGATTTCCACAGTCTGCTTATCGTGTTATGGAAGAACTATTTCCTAAAATAAATTCAATTAGAAATTAGAAACGGACCACACCGAATTTTTGACCATAAAAGTTTCAGAGTTAATTCGTCACGATGAGTAAATGTTGGGCTTGGATGTCGGAACAATTTCGCCGCGGCAAACGAAAAAAAATTACGGAACCGGACGCATTATAATTTTCTTTGCGTAAACACGTCCTCGGAATATTCAAGTATGTAGCTCCGTACGGCAGAAGTTCCGAGAAAAAAGACCTGGCAAAAATTGTTCAAAGGTTTTCCGGGAAGTTGGAGCGAGAAAAAGGAAGAGATTATAATTAACGCTTGTGAATCTCCGAAAAACCGGAGCCGAGGACGAATACCATTTCGGTTTCGTTTGCGGAGCATTGCGAGTTTTTTTCACGAGCTGGACGCGAGAAGTCACGTACGTCGACGAACGACCAGTTCAAGACTGGTTTTATTTCGAATTCTTCCCGCCGCGTAATATATCTTTCCCCCCGTTCTTCTACCGTTTTCTTTTTCCTCTTATTTCTTTCTCTTCGCGTGTCGTCACCATCGTTGTCGTGTATTATATAACAATTCAAGGGACGTCGAGTAATTATAAATCGCTGCGCTATCGAGGATAGCCTCACTATACGATCATGGCTCGACATTAATGACGTAAACACCCTTCGGTGCAGTTACTTAGGGGTGGAAACCGTTTTAATTCCATTTACGGCGCATTAATGCTCCTCCTCGATAAAGGGTCACGGGGTAGCAGAGACTGCTGCCATTAGCAAATTCTTCTATACTAATTAATGTGTGGATAGGTGTGATCAAAACGAGAAAGAAACATGATGAGTGAGAGAAAGGAGCATAATTAGTGAGAGACAAAATGTATGAAGTGAACTCGATTAAACGAGATGAAGAAATGACGCACGATCGCAGAAAAATAGTACAACTACACGATCTAAGAAACAGGAGGAGAAAAAATGGACTGGACGAATCTGTTTCTTCGGAAAACCATTACTCACGTGTATCTATTGATTATTTCCAACCGATACAAATTGTTAAGAAGAGAAATAAACGTGGCTCCTGTATCTTGTAATCAATTCAATTTTTGTTTCGCATGAAAGTTTTCTATCGCAAACAGCAAACACTTGTAACTCACGAACCAGAGCTCCTTTCCCTCCGAAACTTTCCTCTTCGAAAGTCTTTAAAATTCACACACATGCGTCGTCCCTCTATAACTTATAACTAGACTGCTAATTTCATGCATTGACAAAAATGGCTGGTTGTTATTTAAAACAGTAAAACCATTAAGACAATTCAAGAACGTCCACATGTGATTTTCAATTTACTAAAACTGTTAAAGATAGAAAGAAATTTTTATATGTTTTGTGTCGTATAATTCACGAAGAAAATGTTTATTTTGCATAAAGATCCTCAGTCTACTTACAACCAATCCGATAACGACTTTTCCGATTTCAATGTCTCACAATTATACGCACACAATGATAACCAATCCCGGTTGGGGGTTCCGGAAAATTCGGACCAAGAAAATTGTTGATCGATTTTCAATCTAGCCGATTTGCACGTTGCGAATTTCGTATTTAAACGAATCGAACGGTGGACGCTCGCCGCTCGGACTGTCCCCGAGAGGTTCGTCGCTGCCTATCGACACGCTGGCAATCGAAATTTTCCGTTCCCGTTTTTGCACGGGTTGTCTAACGCGTGGCGAGCATTTACAGGTATGCTAAGCTAAGAAAAATGAGGGCAACACCGTGCGAGTGAGCGCGCGAACGTGTGCGACGTGCATACGGATCCACTTTGCGCGGCAGTAAATCATCCGGAGGTAGTCGGCCCGCGGGGGTGGACAACACCGAGCGTGTTGAACTTTGAATTTCAGATCAGAATTTCTTGTTGTTAGACCTAATACAGGGGACAACCGTGGGAACTTGTAGCGCTATAAATCATCAGTTATCGCTTATTAGCTGTCCGGAAGTTTCGCGGCAGCCACTGGCTGGGGTTTTAGGAACGTCCGCCATTGCGGCTGTCGCGCATCGTTCGCGATCGAGCCCCGTGATTTACGGGACCTCGATGATCGACGACGAGACGTAATTAAAATCCCGTTCCGGACTGCCACGTCGCGGCGAAATATCCACCGACGAGTCGGCTCTCATGTTCCTCGACGACGTGGAAATTGCGTTTCCAAATAGGGGATGGACTTCGGTACTCGATCACCAATTCAAACCCGAAGTAATTTATTTCTGTTATTTTTGCACAGAAAAAAAAGATTCAATACAGCGCACAGTGGGCTAAACGGAAATTTCAGCGACGAATAATGCAAAAATTAATTTGTTCATTATTCGCCGCTTGGCCCACTGTGCAGCGCACAGAATTGTTTATCCCCTGACGAATTTTTTCATTTCACGTTTGTTAGGGATATCGTATGTATTTCTTAAGTTATTTCACTACTAAATGGAACTCTAGGGGAACATTATTTGATAAACGTTTTTCTTTTTGACTGGTCGGACAGTCTTGTTTAAAAAAGAGCAAACGTGTTAACATATTGACTAACGAATATTCTGTTCCCGTCACTTTCTCTTCTTTTTACAACAATTGTTCATTATTAATCGTTGTCACCATGTTTCATTTTACACAGATAAGGGTCACACGTGTTCGAAAAATAACTTTTTCGCAACTTTTTTCATCATATCTATCGACTTCGTTATAGACAGTATCGATTAATGGCGGATCAGGGCTCTGCAAACATTTTCTCCAGTACTCGCCATTCTTGTGAACAAACCCGTGGAGTTTCGAATCTGATAATCGTGAGGAGAATGTTAAACAATTTTCACGGTCCCGAGCTATCCACTTGAAAACGTTTAAAACAGCTCGGATCAAGGAGATCCAAGGAATCTGTTCAAATAAAATACAAAATAAAACTTTACGTGTGGAGGTAGTTCTTTCGATCACAGTGAATCGTTGTCTCTTTGAAGGAAGAACAGTTAAAAATAGAAGATAAGAACTTCCTTCCGGAATTAAGCATCCGAGGAATTTGAAGTAACTCGTTCTTTACGCTCGACTTAGTATTCCCTTTATCTTTCATTCTCACAGTCATTGAACCGAACATTGTTACATTTAATTATACTATAATATCACGGATGGCACAAAGAGCACCGTTTATTAATAACTTAAAATCTCAGACCACCTGAAAATACCACAGACGGGATGCATTGATCCGTACTCACCGAGGATCCTCTTCTACATATTCCAACGCTATCGAAAATTATAGTCCACTGTATAGGGTGGCCTACGATTTTTATAATTTCATCAATTGTCACTTGATATTCAAATCCTGACAAAATAACGATTCACTATAACATCCACATCTCATTCAATCAATATTCTCTTCTACATCAACTTTAACAAAAATTACAATTCACTGTGCAAAACAGTCTACAATTATTCAAATTGACACTAGGCATTTCAACACTGCTAAAATAACATTCGTTAGATCGACACGTTATTCTAACAATGTTCAATATTCAATGTTCAAAGTTCAATATTTACTAATTCATACTCGTCAAAAAGATCCTCTTCTCTATACTCTATACACTTCGCAATGTAACCTAAAATTGTTCACGTTGTCACTCCGCATTCAAGCTTTGAAAATTGCAATCCACATTGTCTACACTTTATTCTAAATAACGTTTGACCGTGCCACAACAACCACCAACTAATCCATATTCATCAAGAACCCTCTCTTCATATTCCAAGACTAACAAAACTTACGATTCACCACACAGGACCTTCTACGATGTTTCAAATGCGCATTAGGTATTCCAATCCTGACAAAACGACAATTCACCGTATCTACACGTCCCTCTACTAACATTCAACGCAACTATAAAACCGAATTTCTCGATCAAATGTTTCAAGGTTTCCCACCGGACCAACAACCATCTCAAACTCAAACAAATTTTACAAGCCACCACACAATTTATGATTGTTCAAATCATCACTGCTTACTCGAACCTTGCCAAAATAACAGAGCGAGGTTCCCAAGCAAATTTTTCAAATTTTCCCACCGGAGCAACAACCATCTCGAACTCAAACAAATTTTACAAGCCACCACACAATTTACGATTGTTCAAATCATCACTGGTTACTCGAACCTTGCCAAAATAAAAGAGCGAGGTTCCCAAGCAAATTTTTCAAATTTTCCCACCGGAGCAACAACCCCCAAGAGGCGCTCGCGCGGATCGCACCATAATTAACTTTCCACAGTGTGTAATTGCGCGATGTTCATTGCGTGCGAGGGCGGTGCAGTCTGACGAGGAACATAATAATCTCTCGGCAGCACAGGTTCACTTAGTTCATTCGTCGGGCCCGGACGGAAGCACGTGTCACGATTATAGGACGCGCGAAGAAGGAGGTAAGTCGCGATTCTGATAATCGCGCGGACACGGTGCACGGGGAGTCGTTTTGCGGCGACTATAGACTATACTATTTCCAGAGGTGGCGAGAGGAGGCAGGAAGCCGCTGGAGAAAGGGAAACACCGCCGTGGCGACGAAGGGCGAAGAGGGTATCGCGCAATAGGGTGGCCTGCGCGTTTGACAAAAGGGTGAGGGAAAGCGTATCGGCTTGGAAAATGTGTTGCGAGAGCGGGACGCGACGCATGCCGGCCGTCATACCCTCGTTCTACGATCCTTTCATCCCTCTTCGTTCTCCTAAACTCTCCCCGCTCTTCTTCTTCTTCTTTTTCTTCTTCAACATTGGTGATCCTTCTTCCTTTTCCACATTCTTGCCAATATATTTATATAGAATCTTGATATACTAATTGCTTTCTTATCCACATGATCGATCATTTCCATCGACAATTAATATTCGAGAAAAATCGACGAAAACAAATCGTCAAGAAAAATTGTGATACGTTCCTCCCACATGCAGGATAAGAATTCGTTTCAGTCCTGGAATGTAGTAGCTTTTTGTTTATCTGTCTCCTTTCCACCGTAACTCGTAGCCAAGGAAGATTGCCACGCGGCCGGATGAAAATTCATACGCGAACAAAAGCGAACCCCTCGGCGACATTGTTTGGCAGAGTAATCGAGGGTCGAAAGTGGTTGATGCGCGGCCCGGGGGTGGCTGTTCGGACGTCAACGAGCGTAATTGAGGCACTCGATCCGATGAACGGGCATGGTAATTTCGAGGCGCGAATCCGACGGCCCGGTCCGGCATGCGCGCTGGGATCGATGGGAATTGCGCGGCGAGTTTTCGGGATTTCCAGCCCCGAGGGCCCGTCGAATTTCAGCCCCCCCGAAGTTGATTAATTGCACCGAGACAATCTATTTTACGATCTGTTATCTCTTTCGACTTTCCGCCAATTTTCAATGCAATTTCGTCCAATGAATGCGTCCGAATAGTTTCACAGAGAAATGTCTCTTTAATAGACGAAAGCTTTGTGTTGCGACGTACTCGCCTCAACTCAATCTTTTTCCGGTTTACGGACTGCATGTATATAGCACACCTTTTTTAATAGCATACGAGGCGAGCGTTTTTGGCTACCGCAGAAAATGTTTTCTGTCGATTAGTCCGGAGTCGGGTCCGTTTAGAGCACGCAATCACCGAAACTACCATTGACTTTTATGGTAGAGCAACGATAGATCCTCGAAGCCATGGGACATATTTACTTCGTTTCCAAATCTTGCACATTTCGAGCCTAGGACCCAAACGCTTTTTTATTTTATTGCTTGCTACAGTCATAGTTACATTTCATAACAAACTTGATCGCATTTGTGACGAAAACAAATGCATGTGATGACATTAATTTTAAAAATTATTAAAAAATCGTACACATTTTCGTTTAACCTGTGTTCGTTGCAATCCACTTGGAATATGTTTATTTTACACGAAGATCTGTAATGCAGTAATCAGCGTAACGAGATTGGTTAGACTATGTAAAATTCAATTTTTCAATTTTCATTTGAACGAGATCGCTTCAATTGGCATTTCATCAACCTGGGAAATTCAAATATTAAGTAACATGCACGAAATTAATTCAATTTTCTTTACGTGATATGCAGAATCGTAGTTGCTGCATATGTATGAGGTTCGTCGCGAACGTGTTAATGATTCGCATTGTGGTACTTTTGAGCCGGCTCTGTCAGTCATATTACGTGAAAGATAATTACACGGTTTCGAAGCTCGTTAACATTTTCCGTGGGAAATGTTCGGTTTTGTTTTTGTTCTGTTGGTTAGGTAGTTTTCGAGAGTCTTGTAAAATATGGCGGCCTATTGGCATCGTGCAAATGATGTGTCGTAACGTAGATGTACATATATTGGCGTAGTTACGTCGTTTCTCTCACGGACACTGCTATCGGTGGAGGATTTCGCGACGAACACGCGTCGATCTCTCGATTCGAGAGCAAAAACAAGGAACGATGTGCAGTGCTTCGTCGGTCGTTCGAGTACCAGTTATGTAAAAGGTTGCAGCAGCACTTTACACGCCCGAATTTCACGACTTTCTCGCCGTGGTTTACGCAATCCGCGTCGAAATGTTACGCATTCGTCGGCGCATACATGGTGACTGAAAATAAAATCTTACTTTGATGATGGGCTCCTGAAATCCGTCCACGAGGGAACAAAATCTGTCGTTGTAATACTTAAAAAATTAAATAAATATCTACCGTGGGTGTACAAAGTATTTGTCCACACTGTTAAAATCGAATAACTTTTTCACAATTGAACCCAACAGCTTGAGTTTTTTTTTATGAGACACTAGAAGGATTAATTTACTCTAGCTAATGTGAAAATGATTATTTTTTAAATTTGTTATTGGTCACGATTGCGAAGGAAGAAGTCAAGTTAATGATTCTGAAATTTTCTGTCGTATTACAATGAAATTACTTCAATTATTTCGTAATTTGATATGCAATTGAATGACACGATTATTTTCAAAAAGTTAGTTTTACGCACGAAGCATCTCTATGTAATGAAGGATAACAGATATTTACTATTATTCACGCAGAGTATTTTTTCAACTGGTCAACTATTGGTGCTTTTACCTTATAGTTTCTGTGTCTTGCAATTAACACAGACAATTTTTATTTTGCATAAAGGTCCACAGTCTAATAACAATTACATCAGAAAAAATGACGACAACAGATGCAACATTTTCTATAAAAATCATGCACGATAAACTCGCATCGCAGGGACGTGCGATAAAATTGCAATAATTGGCCCTTAAAGGGGGGAAAGCGGCGCTCGATAAGGGGACGGCGAAATAACGAATGGTTGTCGGCGAAAATGAGGAAGAAGAGGAACCGAACCGCGGAGCCAATATGATGGCTGGCTCGAACGATTGCGAGGAGAAGGGCAGTGGCACATGACCACTTTATGACACATTTCCGCGCTAAAATAGCAGCCGATCACTATTTCTGGCGCGGAAAGTCAATACAGAGCACGTGCACGACACAACGTGATACATACAGACCGGTGCAGGTGACAGTAGCATTAGATATATTCTGCACCGTTTTACGATTAATATCCTTGTTCGTTGAGCGGGTCAAGTTAAACCGATAAGCGTCTGGAGTTCACCATCAGCTTTCAAGAGCTCGTGAAATGTTTAATATCCGGTAAAGATAGAAACATCTGAATACACATTGTTCTCATTAAAATGATACTATAAAAATAATTTGAGCTGTATTTAGTTATTCAATTGACGGTATACAGTGCGTCATAGACCGGGACGTCCGTGTTAGGGACATTACGACACAATAAAGTGAGAGAACTATTTTTCGAATGAAAAAGGAAACAACAAATTTTCAACAGGTGGTAACGAACAAATGACAGCGTTTCACACCAGACCTGGCAGAGTTGTGTTAAATTACAATTACTTCACGAATTATATTTATAAAGTAATTTAATAACATTTGTATTCAATTATTTCATAATTCGAAATTCAGTCGCTCCATTCAATTAAATTGCAATATAATTTGTAATGTTGGTCTTTTATTCGATCAAATTACAATGTAATTGTAATTTTTACAAGGTAATATAAGAAGAATACGAGGTGGAAAAAATTAGTGGGAGTCGTGATATCACAGCGAGGAAGAACCTGTCCGGGTCTGAGCTACATGATCCAAGAAACAGCATGGGCCCGAGGATTTTTCTTAGATCAAGGTTTTACTGTATACCAAAAATAGTTCATTTTCATTAAACCCTTATTTTCTCTTTAAGTCACCGAAAGCATTAAAATATCTGCTGATCCCTAATTTCCGAGGCAGTGCAGAAAATTTGCATTCGCATAAAAATCCGCGACTCGAATGAAACGGTGGCCGGCAATTATTATCCGAGATTATTTACGCGTGGAAACCGCGCGACCAAAGCGGGACCGCCCCGATTAATATCCACGTTAACGACCAGGCAGTAAAATACCTTTAACGATGATCTGCGCGTATACTCGAGGAGTCGGGAATCGCGTGGATCGCGTGCAATCTCTTGGCGGACGGTTGTTTTCACGCAGCCCGTTACATAGCGTCGACGAATTAAAATCAGCGAGGCGTAGCTATCGCTCGCGCGAGATTCGCGAGGATACGCGATACTCGGGGTCGCCTTAAGCTCGTTTCACTTTCTCCTTGCGTTCTGAGCTCCCTTCTGCAGCCGCGACGTGAATTTTAAACGGGAGAGACCAGAGGAATTCGCCGGTGAACCGAGTCGACAATTTACTCGGCCGTTAAAGGGATCCCATACGCTCGTTTAGGGGATTCTAGTGCAACAGGTCCGAAAAATCAAATTTTTTTTCTCACAGAAGTATAAAATATTAACAATACGCTGTTAGAATGTTGTACTATCGATTTATGTAAGAAAAATTGATTTGGCAGACCTGTTGAGAGAAAATTATGAATACAATTTATGCACGAATTTAAACGTGTTGTTTAATGTTATCATGATTTGTAGACAGCGGATTTTATGCGTTTATGATCAAAATTAGTAGGTGTAATTTAAAACAGTAAAAACAATAGATGAATTTTCAAATACTGTTGTATTATTTTCAAGTTATTGAATATATTACCATATTAAGAAAGAAAATAATTGTCCATTTTACACCAGATTGTTGTCTAACGATATGATATCTCAAAGAGTACTTTCACAATCGGACTCAAATTATGTGTATGCCTCGAGCACATGTGTGCGAAAATTTTAGGAGAGGTTCTAGAAATGCTATAGATTATTAAATGATATGTTATTCGAGCCGCGTAAAAGTTTATGGAGTTCGACCCAGTTCGGGGCTGAGAACGCGTAATGATCGGATGCTGGCGATCGAGCGGCCGAAATAGATCCGTCTGGAATTACGCGCCGGTCAGTATCGGTAATTTACGCGCGAACGACAGACATGATGCGGGTCTATTTGCCGGGCGATCGATTCGCGAGCATGCGAATTTCCTCTTTGAAGAGGGCGGACACTGCTCGTGCCTCCTACTCGATGGAATTTGGCGAGCTGTTTGGCGGAACCAACTGTTTGTTATGGTGTTGATGGTTGTATCGATTCTGTTTACGGCTAAGGGACCGCGGGACGTTATCTCGGTTAAATGCGGATGCTATTGTCCACTCGGTACGCGTGAATGAGACGAGAAAATATGAAACATCTTCATGCACGATTCACCGCGGCGACAGCGGACATTATTTGCGGAAGTTAAATCTTAAATCTTACTTTTTATGTTGTAATCGCTTCCGAGACATTCATTTTCATTCAACAATGATTACTTGACTTCTATATTTACACGAGAAATTAATGTGCGAGTAGTATCGGAAATATTCAATAGTATTGCAATGTGTACTCGCTTCATTGAAAACTTTGATCAATTTATTCATATATTTCATATTTTATCGACGAACTCCTTCGGACGATGTGTTTTGTTTTTTAAAAATTAAATTTCTTGGAATATCAGTACTGAAATTCTTACATGCTGAACATTTTAATGAATTGTAACATTCATAGTTGACCCGTATGTGTTGTTCAATAATATCAAAGTGATTGAGCAAAAATTGCAGTTGCTTCTAGAAATAGTAGTAATAGCTATGAAAAACAACAGAAATGTTGTCGTTAAAATATTTTTCTATAAAAATGTTTAATTCATATTGTAATTTCCCTGTCGTTCTAAAAGCAAAATTGCATCAATGAAATATTTATCCCAGAAGTTGGAATCCATAAAAACACCATTAGCATCTCCGATAAAAGTTGTAATGTATTTTTTATTAATTGCATTGTGCACCGCCGTTTTCCATCCAATTATCCTGAGTTTGATGGCGCGCCAAAGACCGTATTGCCCGTTCCAGTAACAAATAAACGAATTACAGGCGAAAAGCTGGTTCGAGCAAATTTGACACGGTTACTCGGCCGTTCATAAACGAAAAATGGCCGACAAAAAAGCGGGCCGACGCTCTCGTGTTCCCGTCGCCACCGGTTACGTTTTTTTAAATGACGAAAAATTTACTGAAAAAGCAACTCCTTGCGTTTTATCCGTCCGTGCGGTACGGTGAGCCAGTTGTGAAATGTATGGAAAGGTTAATTAGCCGGGGTCCGGTTTTTCACGCAAAGATGGAACACCGTACAAAGCAGATGAAAGTGAATCAACGTCCGCGGCCGGGACGAAAATTCCGATCGGCTTAAAAACCCGTTCTACCGAAAGAATCTCTTGCGAAAATTTTATAAAATACAGTGATTCGTCTGGATTAGAGCACGATTATAACGTTATTGTTTATTACCGTTTAATGGTTCCGGAACACAGTTATTTTTCGCTATTTACACTTTATTTTTAGTCTATACTAACCATAATAATGTACGGCACAATGGTGAAAGCCCTGCACGAAAGTTAATCGTGCCCTTTAACTTTACTTCGAACTTATTAAAACTTTTAACAAGTATATCTGGAAAATAAGTTACATGTTGTACATAGAATTTGTATATAAAAATGCAGTATAGTATCGCAGAAATTCTTTTAAACGAGAAATTTTCTCCATGAAACATTTTTAAAGCGGATATCATGCATCTTTAGTTTAATTTTTCCAGAGAAATTGGAAGTGTTCAAATAACATCTGAAAAATTAATGAAATAGCAATCACCGAATTCACGAAAGAGGAAATATTCGATGTTTCTTTTCCGGGCTTTATTGTACGCCATTATGTTATGGCATCCGATGTCTTTGAATTATGATTCTCATTACCGTGTCCAAATTCCGCAACAGCCCCATTGTTGCGGGACGAGGTCCTCTCAAATTTCGCCCCGTACGTTGTTCGACTAGGCGCACGATGTCGTCATAATTTAATAGCAAAACCGTGGGCAGTCGCTAATTAATTACATGCACATAATCGTGTCGCTGGCAATCGTGAAATCCTGCCGACTAGACATGCCACGACATTCTCCCCTTTGAAATACGTCCTCTGTCGCATCAATCGAAATACATACTGCGTATCTTTCATTTTTTTGAAAAAATTAAACTTTCTGATTCTACTGAATTTCTACAAAACCGTTTCACTTAGAAATAGAAAAATCGCTTAGCGCATGGTGTAGTAAATACAGCTTTTGCACTCCAAATACACCCTTTTGCAAATCAATTTCAAAACCTTTTACAAATAAAGTATTTTTAAGTAAGTATGTATCGAAGTTTCTACTAAAAAATTCCAAATTTCATTTATTGCAAAAATGTAGATCCAACACTCATTTAAAACTAATTACCAATTCATTAATAACTGTGTGTAGATATGAATATTCATTGTAGTCATTCTCTAATTAATAAATTTTCAAAATGAAAGTACATATGTATTTATTGAAGCGTATTGAGTATATGTTTCCCTCGCAGTAATGGCACCGTTAACGTGTGTCTGAATAAATATATAATTTAACCTGAAGTAATAAATAATTAATTTTAGGTATTCTTAATGTGTGAAATTGATTTGAAAAAGGGTGAATTGGGAGTGCTTAATGCTTAATTTGCATTAATTGATAATAACGGCGAATATTATTAGATGAGGACGATGATGTATTTAGCTTTATAAATGATCGCAAGTGATACTTCTGCGCGATCGATGATCGTTTTATCCGCCTTCCGTGCGTGGATACAATCTGGTCCGAGGGAAATCGCTCGACTTCCGCACGTCCCTTTTTTTTCCCCGAGAGATGAAAGAACTTCGATCTCGCTTCCGATCGTTCCAGTCAGCTAAGGGTGATAACAGGGGTGCTGGGTCATTGACCAGAGCACCATAAAATGTGTGTGCGTTTAAATAGGAAAAGATCCTAGGATAATATTCCACCCCTTTCTCTTTTACTCGTCAATCTCTTTTTATGTATCACGTTCTTACACAAATATTTCTCATACAAGTTTCTAACACGTCCAATTTGCTTTTACATGATTCTCCATTTGATCGATTTCAATGTCGATATTTACGCACGTTTCCTTCGTTTTACGTGGCTTCTAACAAACATTTTCCACAATACGAAAATTTCATCAAAGTACTTTGACCGACTCTAATGATCCTGTGCAAAATCTATTCTTCGAAAATCGAGTTTGTAACCGATATTTCTCGTTAAAACTTTCTCTGAAAGCCGGTTGTCGATTTTCCCGGACGCTCATCAGTCCATCGAAAACATACGGAATACGGTGCCGGCCATTTTTCAACGTTTGTTCGATCCTCTGCGAGAACCCGTCTCGAAATCGCGAGACGGAAGAATAGAAGAAAAGGACGCCGCTCCCGTGAAATATAGTCGGGCTCGATCCACAGGCGAATTCCCTGAATTTACGAAAGAGGAGCTGTCCGATAAGAGGGTCAGACACCCTGGCGACGACGGCCCAGTCATTTACTGTGCGAGACCACCCTCCGAATTCGGTCCTCGAGGCGTCGAGAAAACGGGGACATCGTCTTCGGGCTAGATAGACGCACTAGTCGATGGATTTCAGGTCGATCCATACATAATCAAGCTAATTTCCAAACTTGACACTATCGCTTCCAGTTACTATCACAACTATACTGCGGATTTTTATGCAGAATAACAAATGTTCGCATTGATTGCAGGACACACGATCCACATAAAACTTGTATTTTTCTTTATATTAAGCTGAATCCAATACATTGATGTCCATAAATATTTTTAACATGTTATGTAACATGATATTTGGTCCCCTCAGGGTTTCAAATTCATTTACCAATTCCTCTCCTTCTTTCCACTCTCACCATCGCCTTTTCAGCGGGACCTACTGTTTATGGTGGGTTCCGAACCACCTTTTGCCAACAACACGTGAAAAACATCCCGGGTGGGTCACTTTCCGGTTTTTTTACTAGACGATCACCCATCCTAGTGCCGTTCACGTTCCACATTGTTTAACTTCGGTGATCTAACGAGAACCGGTGCTTTCAACGGGACTACAGTTGTTGGCAAATATTTTTATTTTTAACATGTCCACTGTTTTAAATTGTACGTAAGCATTTGGGTCTTAAATTCTTAAAATCCACAGTCTACTTAGAACCATGAAAAAGTAGCCGAAAATTATGTACATTAACGTATGTACATGAAGTAGCCTCAAAAATATATTTCAAATGAATTGATAAATAAACCAGTGAATTATCCTGAAGCTCTTGTCATTCGTGTGTGTTTACAGTTTATCAATGTATGTGTATGTATGTGAACCAGTCTTCTGTTTGTGCACAAACGTGTTTACATATGTCGTTTGAATGGAAACTAAAATGAAATTGGAAGTCTTGATGTTTGCTCGCAAAATTAGCGTCAAGAAAATATGTATGAAACGAAGGTAGGTCGATGAGAAGGGTGAGGAGCCTAACTTGCTGACACCGCTTCGGGTGGTCGTAAGCGGATGTCGGAGGATCTTCGCGACAACAGGATCCCGCGAACGTCAGCGGAAAGGTTCAGCCTCTGATTCGGCCGAATCCCGAAATTGATCTAGTTAACTTGTCCGAACCCCTCGAGTCCTCGCTGGGAGATTATTCGATCCAGCAAATCGCTCGCGGGCTTGTTATTGCAAGCCTGAGATTTGCACCGTTAGAGATTTCAACTTAGAAAATCGCCGCGTTGAAACCGAATCTCGCGACACGAGTGTGTTCTATTACGTCGTCCGAAAAGTCACTTCGTTTTCTCAAGTGTAATTGGAAGCCATTTCTTTGCTATTTAGAATAAGCTTTATAACATTTCAAATAAAATTTGCACCGCTTAAAAGTGGTGAAAAACTCGAAAAAAAATGATGATCTCTCTCTAAACAGCACACTACTTTTTCTTTCGTGCACTGCAATTTTACCCTCGCGCAGGGGCGGATTGAGCGGTAAGCAAACAAAGCGGCTGCATAGAGCCCCGGATGGTTCTGGGGACCCGTGCTTGGAGTAGAAAATGTTTAGCTACCATTAACAGATATTTTTTTTTTAAAAATGGTCATTCATTTTTCTTGAAACTTTTTTTGGAGGGCGCCGAAATTTTTGACCGCTTAAGCCCCGCTTGTCTTGATCCGCCTCTGCCTTCGCGGTAACAAGAAGGCAAAAGGTGATAGAATGTGCACTTTAATTTTTCATATTTGAAAGGTCTGAATACACTACGAGGCAGGAAATGACGTCCGAAACGTCAGCTGTCAAGATATATATCATGATTAAGTAATAACAAATTCAAGCAATGCATCTCTAGACGAAAAACAAAATTACTTTCTGAACGACCTAATTACATGCACCGTTTTCGCCGATTGGACGTAAAATTGTATTTGGCACGAGCGTTACCGACATTAGATCCGCACCCAGATTCGCTTCCCTCTCTTACTCGTGCTTTAACGAGGATGTAGCAAGCTTCTGGGGGAAATAGCGGCTAAACGAGCTCGTTCCAAGCGAAGTCGAGCGAGATAACGTCGAGTCTGGTATTGTTTCCTCAGTTATCGGTGAATTTTAATGCAGAATAACGAGAGTTTAATTTCATTACGCAGTTCGTCGAGGTAACATGATATGCGGGCAAACGCGAAATTGAATGCTGTGTCAGATTGAAGATTTTGGAATAATTACTGCGCGGAAATGCACGCCTAATTAACAAGAATCTTGATGTTGGATCGTAACAGAAATTCGTTTGGTCATGTACAACCAATCATTTATAAGATCGGTGACACAGTTTTCATTTAATCACAATTATCTGTATTTGCTTCGAGTCACAACTAAATATAGTGAAGCCTTCATCTAAAAAAATGGAAACTGTTTCAATCTAAGTAAAACAAATATCCCCTCCAAAGGGTGCATTTCTAACGAATCAAAGGAAAGAGCATTATGTATCATAGTAATTTGCATAGTAGTTTCCTGATTGGATTGATACAACTCTTAAACAGGGTGAAGTAATTTCATTTTATTTCCAGAACATAAAAGTTTCATTTCCTACAACAAGGATCCCCTAGATAGAAAAATGTTTTTTTTTTCTTTTAAATTTCCATTTACAGTAAAGACAAACGAACGAACATACGGGTTTCCCGTGCAACTTCGAAGTCGTACGGTGACTTTGTTCAACGGACAACAGTCGAATTTCCACGTTCCGTAATTAACGAAACGCCTGAATAAGTTAAAGTTTATTTGCCCATCCAACTTACATGTAAGTGCGTCGCGAAGGGGCGGCTCGAGTTTACAACCCCCGTTCATCCCCTTCCTCGAACGCGCCGCCCCCTGAAAACCGTGCTCACAACTGTTTTATCAACTTCAGAGAGCGCTAACGAAATTGCTTTCGCGTGGAATTGCGCTGAGAGCAATCACTTAACTCCAAAAATCGATTCAAATATCGAATCCAAACGGTTCCGCGCCGCTATCGTCCGCTCAAACAAAAATTGCATTCCCATTTCTTCTAACATTCAATATTGTCTTTCGGGTTGGGGGTCGAACGTTGCGCGATAGCGATTCGACAATCTCTATATTCCGAATTGGCAACCGCGGACGCAATATCCGTCGCCGCAAAATCAATTGCTCAAAGAAAAAAGTGCAATTGCAGCTAGCGGGTGCATCGATGCATTCACATAAAAAATGCCATAGGAAGTTAGAACGTATTATAACATATGATTTTTTCCACTGTCATTTTTTAAAATTTGATTTTTCAGGTTTCTATCTTGAATCAAGCACTCTGTAAATTATCTCTTTGAGTTTAAAAATTTTTTAAATTTCTGGTATTCATTTTTATGGACAGACTTTTATAATATTCACTGTAGAATTACTTTCCGCTCTGTTTCCATTGTTTCCAGGTCCCACAAAATCGTTCAACGATAACAATAATGATTCATAATCGAAAGCTTATGGATTAATACCGAAAAATTGACAGGTTGGTAAAAATTTTAGCTGATCGAATGGACACATTTCGAAACTAGTGCGGCGGATTGTTTAATTCGCACGAAACTGGCGAGTTTACGCATCGATAAACGAATTCTGTACAGCTCCGCGATGAAATGGCCGAATTCGCTGGACGCTTGGCGCGATCGGGAATCTATACATCCTGTGGATCGTTTGTAAAACGCGATCGCAAACATTCCGGCCTGCGAGCTCGTCTCGTAAAGTTATTAACAAAATTTGACCAGTATTCAATCCAATCTATGCATGTTTGTATGCGCGATTTCCTGCATTTCTGTAATTTCTGGTGATGTTTTAAAGCTTGCGGACCGACCTGTAAATCGGCTAACTTTCTGCTGCAAATTCTTGCGAAGCTTTTGTAATATTCCAAGAGTTCGATCAATTCTATAGAATTCGTTTGACAAAATGAAAATCGAAGTTTGCTTCGAAAAATTGTTTGTTTGAAAAATTGTTCATTTGGTACTCAATTAGTGATTTCTGATATAATTTAAATCAGCGATGTCTTCGGTTATAAATTTCTCTGTATTTCTTGAAATATTCATAATATGAAGAAGAAATGTTCAGCAGAAATGAATAAATTTTTTGAGTATATACTCTTATGATTTCTCTATAAGCCCCTAGTCGTGAATTGTCCCCTGGTCCAGCACCAAAATAAATCACCAAATAAAATAACTTCTACAAAAACACCCTGGTCCGGATGATCCGGGACTAATTGGTTCAGATGATCGAGGTCTTATTGCAGCGATAAACTTCAGGTGTGTAAACCGAGTGTCAGATAAGAGGTGCTCGATTGAATTTAATCCTTCTGCAAAGTCTGTTTGAAGAAGAATTTTCTCCGCGATGCGCGGGAGGAACTTTTGTCTGGTTTTACGGTACATCTTCTCTCGCATAGTGTTACATACTACCTCGAGTGTATGTGGTGGCTTAGAAAGCGCAGAGGTACTGCGTTCTTTGACATTTGCCAAACATAGAGAAGTTAAAATTGAAATTCTTTCTACACACTATGCGAGGGAAGCAAACTGTAGTTGGAAAGTTCTCGCGTTTGAAAGATAGCGTTAGCCGATAGTAGAATACGGTTAAATAAGGGAAAAAAAGTACCGTGAAGGGATTGCTCTTCGTGATCTCGACCGTCTCGCTTAAATCCGCAACTACAGACGAGGAACAGCTTCTCGCGGCGAACCTTTCCGTCAGCTTGTCACCAGCTCGGCATTCACACTGTGGAAACGTGTCTGACAAACGATCTGGCCCCGGTTTCTCGCGCGATACGCGTCATTTTACTCTCATTCATCGTCCCCGAACACAAAAGAAGGATGAAGATACATCCGCTTGACTCTGCCCAACGCTCTCCCGATACCGCGCGCTGGCCAGTTAGGCTGTTTGTCAGCTGCAGAATGAATCGCGACTGCCACGCGAAGTCGCTGGACATGCGAAACATCCGTTAAACGAGTTTCTATGCCGGAAAAGTCCAGTGAAATATTCATAGATAAAGATTACGTTCACCGTAGTTGGATCTGCTCCTAACTTTGCCTCGCCTTCTGCAGTACCGATGCACGTTTAGTTCATTTTTCGTTCATTGATCCTCGGATCAGCATTATTAGCCAGCAGCGCTATTCTTCGCTGTTCAAATACTTTATCAAATGCGAAACACCTGATTTATTAAATATTTAAGCGAGTTAGCAGGAGAAGGAATCTCTGAATATTCTGCACTATAACCTTAGAAACGAGGTGTAATAAATAGACTGCGGATCTTTATGCAATTCGCAAACTCGAATCAAGTAAAATCTTATTTTCCGTGGTAATAGCCTTGTTAGTACTGAAATACTATATCAAAATCGTACTAAATTCTGCCGTATTTTATGTCCAAGTATTTGTTGATAAATTTCAAAAGCCATAATTGGTGCACGAATACTTTGTACACCCACTGTATTTTCTAGGATTTAATCGTAACATACGACCGAAGAAAATTTCACCCGAGAAAGATGTAGTAAATTGATCATCTCGAAGAATAAATAGCTACGAAGGAGGAAAGCCTAATGCTGATGGCCAGTAAAATGGCGGCGATAGTATCCGATCAGCGATGATCGAGTAGCTAAATTGGATCCCACAAAAGGGAACTGAAGCCTGAACCGAAGGGCTAAGAGTAATACACAGAGGACATTCGATACGGTCTAGTCTTCCATTGTCGACGATGTTGAATTAGGACAGGCCCTACAATAGATATTCTTGCCAAAGACATTCTATACTAAAATTCGTATTGTGCACTCTCGATCCAGAAGATCTCATACATTTGCATAAGATTCGATTGTATGTATGTACAATACATGCCTGCTGCTATTTTCTCAAAATTTACTCACGATCTAGTCCGTTACACTTTGATTATACAATGCGACGTGAATTTTGAATAATTAAGGAACGGTAACTACCTCTAAGACTGTAGGATCTTAATTATTCTTCCAGCTCGTAAATACGTAAGCTTTCCGATCTGGAAGCTTCTTGCTTCGTTATATCGAACCCTTCTTATAAATATTTTATTAAATAATCACATTGTTCCCTTGCACTACCTCTCAATGGCTGGATAATGCAAGACAGATCGTTACTAGACAGCAGAATTTATTTATTTATGCTAATAATGGATCTGAGAACATAGCAGGACAAAATTAGAAGTTTTTGGAACTATATTATACATATATCGCAGGGCGAACAAATTGCAAAGGATGTAGCGGCATTTATTATCGGGAGAGACAGTGCGTAAACATTCATAGGTTACACGACAGGATCCAGCAAGAGACAGTTTTGCAATATCGATTAATGGACCAACGAGATTCTCGAGCCGGAACGTTTGTTCAGCCAGTGTGAACGGCTCTTTACGTCACTTGTGAACCGAGGCAGCAGGAAGTCCTCGCGATAAGAGGTCCCAAGGCGACTCTCCTTTTCCGCGTTCCGCGTTCCGATTTCGTGGCCCGGATACGTCCGGCTAAAAATGCAGTTTGCCGCATGGTACGCGTCGCCCGGCTTCTTGCCACCTCTATCGAACCAGTTAATTAAAAGCCGATTAAGGGCGACGCCTTGACGCGGTCTCGGTTACCTGGCCGCCGACTAAAGACGCGATCTACTTTGCATTAATCGAGTCACGGTCCACGCGTTCCTCCACGCCTCGACTCTGCCACCAAAGAACTCCAGATAACACTGTGCAACAAAAGCTAAACTGAAATGTCTAACAGTATAATATAGGTTATTATTTCATTATCAATACGTCGATATATTTGAATAATTAAAATAATTATCACCGCGTAATGGATCCTTTTTACCTCTCTCTCTCTCTTTCTCTCTATCTCACTTCTTGCTGCATAATGCAGGAACAAATACAACGCAAATTGGCAACGATATTAATTAAATTCGCAATTTATTGACAGTTTAAAATGAATTTCAATTCACTGATGTTATGAATGTATATTTACCGAGACCCTACAGAACCGAACATCGCGATTAAAATTATTCCAACCATTTAGAAAATTCTCTTTCCTCAATTATCGCTTTTATCGTAATGGTTTTCCGTAATTAAGCGATCGTTCATGATCCACGAAATGCCAGGATACAGATCAAGAAAGAGTTACCGAGCGATCCAGCGACGGAGATCGGATAATTAGAGAAACCCGGCAGGGCTGGTGACATTTTACTAGAATTCTACAACCATAAGAGATATCGGAATGAAATTTACACTAAAATTCATTAAAAAATTATTCCTATCTACTGATGATTATCGTAATAAATACATCGCTCATGTAATATTTTTTTAATTAATTTTCTTAATTCTTCGATTTATGAGGTCAGTGGATGTTCGAAAAAACAATACCAATTGATTATACATTGGTATGAGAAAGCTCATTTTTTTGGTAAAATGTCACTAAAATCTTCAATCCAGCTCCCACTGCGTGGCGTGCAGATCGGGTACACGACAATAATTATTTCAGCTAATTACAGCAAAATTCGAGCTCGTTAGAAGGGTCGGCGTGTTACGGCGCGGTGAAAACATGGGAGAGCGGTTCGCGATTCGCCTGTTTCCGTGAAAGTGTTCGATGCTCGGTGCTCCCGTGTACGCCGGTGACACGATTCACTTATTAATCGCCTTAACGAGCGACATTTAATTATTCGACGCGCGTGCAAGTTAATTCTTGCTGCGCCGGCGGCGCTCGTCCGTCCACTTTGCACATTCGCGTAGCAGCTTTCCAATCGTGAACTCGTGCCGTGAAACGATACCACTTTGATTTCAATTTGTCAAAATTGCCAGCGTGATACGGCGAGATCGATCCCATAAATTATAATTATTGGTAAGCGAGCCGTTAGAGATTTCATCGACCACGAAAGGTTATTCTTTATCGCGGAACCTGTCCCATTTGACTTCGTTGGTCATAAACCGGGAAACTTGACGGATGCTCGCGTTTTTATCGACTGATTTAATCTTTCGAATTTTCCCACTTCTGATTTTTGTAAGGAATAGCCGTATTTATTATAAGGAATCGTTGACAGACGTGTTTTTCACGGGCGCGTTCGTTTCGATCTGTCTCCTTTTTTCTAATTCGTTGGCGATCGTAATTTTACAATTATATGTTGTTATTTTCGATTTTCTACTTTTATAAATTTTACTATATATAGGGTTGTCTGCTAATACGTACGCATACATTCAACTGTATAATATTGAAAATATTTTCACTTCTCCATAATCACAATGCATTTCATCTTCGCCCTATTGGAAACAATTGTTGCATCTTGCGAGAGGATCAATTTCATTTTGTAATTAGTAAATAAGATTCATTTTATTCTATAGGGTTCAACTACGAATTGTGATCAGTAGCAATCGAAAATGTTTTAATAGGATATAACATGGTTTCAAGAGATCTTCTTGAATATCTTAATAATCATTCGTTTGCGAAAATAAGAATAAAAAAGGCAATTTTTTCTTTTTATGGACTATGGAATTTTGTGCAAACTTGCATTTCTATGCATGAATTTAAGAAACCAAACATTTCAATCAAACGGATACTTTTCGAACGATTGGAAAATGTGATACAATGTTATCAGATTTTATTTGAACTATGATTACATGAATTTTCGTAGACTTTTTACGTGTCGAACATACGTGAATTCATTAAAGTCGTCAAGTACCTTTCGTCACGAGAGTGCACAGAGTGCGACATCAAATTCGAATCATTCTCGAACAATAAAAAACAGCGCAGTTCAACGAAATAGTCAAACGTGCGCGTTGGATTGCGCACGAAGATGGAGATATTGTTGTAAATATTGATCCGGGGAGCAACAACGAGTATTCCGCGCATCCATATTTGATCGGTCGATTGGCGCGGTCCCGCGATCATTGTGTTTCCTAGTCGAACGCGAAAATCAGCGGAGAACACTTCTCGAGAAGGCTGTCCCGGTGTTACGTGAACGGTGAAATCGTGTTTAACGTTTGATAAAACGATGCTCGCGTAATCCTCGGTTGCAGTAGTGAGGGAAGGAGAGAAATAGAGAGAGAGAGAGAGAGCGAGAGAGAGTTGCAGTTCAAGCAGCGCGAATCGTTCTCCAATTAATTAACTCGGACGATTGACAAAACGAGCACCGACAGCCGGCCAGCCGGCCATTGAGTACGGCCGAGGCCGACGGACCCGGCTGCACTTTCGAGCAATTACCATTTCATTAGCGACTTAATTAGTTAGGCGGAATAGATGCGGCCCGCGTGACCGGATAGACCGTGGCGATGCTCAAACGAGGAAGGTTACTTATTGGGAGCCGGTCGAGAGAGCCAGGATTACCGCTTCGGATGTAATTGAAATCGTGTTAGACGGCCAGATACTTGCTACTGGAAAGTCGCTTGCTATCCTTCCCATGGATCCCAACGTCTCATGTAACAGCGTTTATGAGAAAACATCGGCGAAACTTGCGGTTTTACAAAAGCAAAAGCTACGAAACGTTTGATCAAGAAATATTATTATATTATTCACCCTTCAATTGCTGTATTCATATTCACATTTTTATTACACTATACTGTAGGAGTTAATCGCTTAATAGCCAATCCTAATTTCCTATAATTAAACTTCATTGTATACATGTACTTTGTAATACGAAAAGGGATTTTAACCTTTCTAGTCCATTTTCGCATGACCAATCGCATATGTACATTTAATTAACATTTATGAATCTGTAAGATTTCTTATGTACAGTTTTGTAACTTAAGATATTCGTAGGATATTCAAGACGTGTTTAAGATATCTTTGTGCTATCTGTTTAGGATGTTCGAAGGTAATGCGGTCAAGTCTCGATCTAAGAAAAACCCTCGGGTCCGTGCTGTTCCCTAGATCGTATAGTTCTACTATTGTTTTGTGTCCTCGCCTCGACAAAATCGGGATAACAATAAATTTTTCATAAATACAATTCAAATTGCTATTCACCTCTAATATCTTGTAACGAATGCAGAAAATATGTCTTCTACATAAAAGATTCGCAATCGAATGATTATCAAAAATACATGCAAATACGGTGAAAGATTTCCGTCTCTGATAAGGTCAATTTTTTGTCGCCTAGTCCTCGAATAATCCCAGTGTCGGTCAGTACGTTAGGAGTCTGACATCGAGCGTCTATTCCATTAATAATTTAAAGGTAACCGGTGGCTAACTGCGGTCCGACGGATTGATCGGATAATCGATACACGCTGTCTGTGAAGTGGAAAAAATTGGGTCCACGTTGCACCCGCGTCCGAAAACAAGCATGTGCACACGAGTGCACGCGGGGGTTCGTTGACAACCCCCTTACACCCTTGTAACGTCACGGTGAAATTCATGGCCGATTTCACGCTATACGTGACACCACACCATCCCCGGAAAGTTTTTCCAGATTACAGTTTATTATTTATTCCTATTAATATTTATTCAGTTCGTCGTTCTATCACGGATCTCACCCAGATCGACTTCCAATTTACGCCCATACATCCAATGAACGTCCATTGGACGTCCGGGTGCTATCTGGGCAATGATGATCCTAGTCGAACAAAAAATTCATGTGGATTTATTTTCCCTCGTCAAATAATACCGTGCTCGGTTTTGTACCTTCTCCCGTCTGCGAACAGAGCGGTTCCGTTTCGTGCGGGTTTAAACTATGTATGCGTTCGGACAATTTTTCCACGAAAATTCTCACTGTTTAGAGCAGTAAATTCTATTTAATCTTTGTGTCAATATTCGGGCATTTTAAGTCACTTCTCTGTTATTTTTGTTTAAAATATTTCATGTGTTAGTCTCGGAAATTCATTCAGATTTAGCACTCGACTGGTGACTCAGTCGCAATATTGTTTACATAAAGAACATTAGGTAGTATATCAATTTCATATCCACAAAGTGAAAAAAATCATATACAATAGAATTATTCTAGGTCGGAAGAAATGTTTAATTTTCGAGTTAAAATGGCTCCGACTGCAAAGGATTAATAATTTCAACGAATCCGCAGTCTAGTTATCAGAAATACGTAAAATCCGTAGCACAATAATTATTATTAAGCCACACGTATCAGGTTTGTTACTCGGTAGTTCCAGCATGAAGCTCAGATAAATTTAGTTACCTAATTGAGCTTCCACTTTGATCCACATTAGCTTCTATCATATTGACACAACGATTACCGGTGCACAAAGGTTAATGGACGGCTGCTTAGTAGCCGAGACGGTCTCGAGATTCAGGAAGCTCCTTCGAGTGGAGGTTCGTCCACGATAAATCAGGGAAAGCCGATTTATTGGCAGCGGATTACAGTAACCAGACTAAGGAAGTGGCGGTTCACATGATCGCAACCGCTCGGCCCGGCCGATAGTCATCGAGATAAAGATTAATCACCGCGAGGAAGCCGCTTGTTTCGCGTTATCCTCCGCTTGTAACCCCATCGGCAA
Source organism: Lasioglossum morio (assembly GCA_916610235.2). Classification (NCBI taxonomy): domain Eukaryota; kingdom Metazoa; phylum Arthropoda; class Insecta; order Hymenoptera; family Halictidae; genus Lasioglossum; species Lasioglossum morio. The sequence continues at coordinate 6,823,015 of OU744323.1, forward strand.
CCGGCCGCCGATCGGAGGAATAATTAATTGGTGAAGTTGCTTGGCCAAAGCCGGTACCCTAACCGAGCTTGATTAACCGCAATCGGTCGTGATCATAATTTGCCCGGGAACAGAGAATATTGGTTCACAATGGACCGTCGCTTCCGAGAACGATACCTGACCAAACGCTGCTGCATTTCATAGCAATCTTTATCTTGTTATTGTTCCCGAAATCGAACAGAAAATAACATAGTAAATTATTCTTTTAATTTGGTCAGTGGTCTCATTACAATATGGATCTCTATGCAAAATATAAATTGTTCATGTCAATTGTAAGAAACTGGAGTCAAGTTTTCACTTTCAAGACTTCCTCGTTTAATCATTTTAATAAGCTGACCACATGAAATTTTTCGAACGTCTTCGTAGCTTCGAATCGTAAATGAGTTAACGTAACGAAAATTTAATAGTTCGGCAAATATAATCAACAAAATAAAAAAAAACTATAATCAACAATTATAATGTTATATAATGAACCAATAAACTATTTCCTCGTTGCCTCCGTTCAATGAAAATCAGAAAACATATTTTTGTGTTCAGAAAAATCGAGAAAAATTTTGCAAAACATTCTGCAGTGCGATGGCAGGTGCTTTGGTATGGGATAGCGTTGCAAATCGAGTTGCGTAGAAGTTCCGTAGCAAATTAGTCTTTGTAGCTTCGTAGTATTAACGAGGATGATTGAAATCAAAGTTCCGTTTCGAGTAAAATTGACCTGTGTTCGGCGCTTCGTAGTTAAACGATACCGTATCTCGCGATCCGGATCAAGTGGATCGTTAAATACACGACGGAACGTTCTCGAGAATTGTTGTCGGGCTTCGAGCCACTATAAAATTCACTTTACAAAACTTGTTGCAGTTACGAGTGCTTACGGTATTTTTCCGCGGAACGTTTCTGTGCGAATAAATTCGTCCATTCGAGCGAATCTTTCCCCTTAACACCTTAACAACGGATGACGCATTGTTACGTCGAATGGACATTTCGGGTGAAATATAATATAAAGCAAACATTTCAGAGGAATTTGCTGAATGACCTAAATATCATTTCGCACGTTTTTAAGCAGTTCGTCTGAACGGTGATTTCAATATTAATGTTTTCAATGAGACTTTCCCGGAACTAATTACCATGAATGTAAAATTGAACGGCAACAATTTTATTAATTAACATCGTCAAGTGACATCCTTAATGAATTTTCTGCAACATCGTGTTAGCACTTTCCGAAGAATTTTCAGCAACTTGCAAGGTCTTTATTGATTGCATTCTGACGTTCTAACGCGCAGGGAATATTAGACTTGTCTTTTAATCATAACGCGACCTTAATCGACGAAAACGAGCGAATCCGACAACGATTTACATTCGGGCCCGACACAATACCGCTCGGCTGGCCGGTCGTCGAATAAATTTTCCACGACATAAGCGTCCGAGGGAAATATTTTCCCCGGCGAGTGATCGTTACCGGGACACGAAAACACAGTTGTTTCCTCGAGGCCGGGGGCCGATAAAAACAGGGAGAAAACCTCGTCGTGCCTCGGAGGCGCGTCGGATAAGCGTTTTATGGGATCCTGTAACCCGTTACCGATCCATGAATTCCAATAGAAAAATTCCATCGTTCGAAGGGGAAAAACCTGTCGCGATACAATCGAGATACCGCGTCGATCTTCATAGAACCTTTAAAACAGTTTTCCATCCGACTCTGAGACCAGCCAAGAATCTTTTCCAATCGCTCGCTCGATAAAAGCTTGAATAGCTCTCCTTTTTTTATGGTAAAGCGGCTGGATATTTGATAACTTTCCATCAACGACGCCCTGAAGTCAGGTTCAACGACGACCCTTCGATCTTGCCCTTGCAAGTCGCATTTACCTTTTATTTTCTTTGCCTTTGCATGACCACTTCGCGTTTCTATTCATATAACGTTCTTGCGTTCGTATCGTTCTATTATTACTTTAATACGTTGCTCTTGAATTCTTCTCCCAGACCGCGTTTTATGTTTCAATCGTTTCTTTTCTGTATTACAGAAGAATGGGAGATTTCTTATTATTGTTTCACGATTGTTTATGGTCAGCGATTACAAAGGAGAAAATGCAACTGACGAGTTCGCGCGATTTAAAATAGATTATTAAAATATTTGCAAAAAAGCAAATGAAAGAGTGCAGGATATGTTGCAGAATTATTTCCTGGAATAAAAATGATCTGTTGTATAATTCTTTTTTAAAAACGTACGAGGTCTGAAGGAGGATCGTATAATTCAGACGAGAAAATATGAATAGGACAGAGTAGTAAACACGACGAACAGCGTTCTTTTAGAAATGAAATGGCAGCTTTTAGCTCATCCAGTTGTCCCGGAGCTCTCGCGGAGGCGAGGGCGCGGAAAATCTGCAATCTGCATTCGTGGAAGAATACTCGTGGCAAGGATATTGTGCGCGGAGCTCAAACGCAGGTGTCGCCAATATTCGAAACTGAAAGACCCTCGAAACAACGCCTTTTGAAACGTTACTCCTCGAGCGTGCCGCGGGAACACGAATCACTGGGAATCAGTTTCAGATCGGAGTGTCTAATTCGAGCAGTTTGAACGCGACGCGCGACGTGGCGTGGGTGCATCGATGCGCGCAGTGCACGCGGCCCAAATCAGATTCGATCCCTGCGAATAAAATAGAATAAATGTCCGTCTCTTTGTTCCGCGAACCACCGTTTTCCAGGAAAATGGAATCATTTTCCAACCGATTTCCATTCTACATGGTTCCGACAAACAAACATTTAAATAACCTGATCTTGTTGATTTACTTTCAATTCATTAAAATGATTAAAGAAAGGAAGGAATGTTTGTACAGCTCCCCTGTGTCTTGCAATTCACTCAGACAATTTTCATCTTGCAAACCGGTCAAAATTCGCGAGCTGATTGCCGAATTTCGAAATGAAAAATTCTTAAAGCTCCAAATTCCAATTAGGAACACACGCGGTTTTCGCTTGCTACATTTATTTCGACGAGGTATAAATTAATGAGAAACAGAGGATCAAAAACACGAGTAAAACCCCTTGGTACCCGAGGATGCAGGGGCTCTAGCATATCCTCATTAAAAGCACACGTTATAGTACCACAAATTTAATCCCATCTCATCATTAACATAATCAGTGTTACATTAAAAACCCACTCGTCCACCGTAAATCCTTCGTTTACACGTTTCAGTGGTACATCCGGATTCCTCTGGCTCTGACAGAAGGAGACCGTTAGCGATAGAACTGCTGTTTTTCAATTCAACAGAATGATTTTAGACAAGAATTCTCTACACAAACATTCGAAAAACAAATGTAAACATCAACCTGCAACATCGAATTTAAATGCGTAAAAAAAGCACCGCTCGATACGCGATAGCTCGAACGAAATCGTGTAAAAGATAAATGGATCTGTGTTTCCGAAATCGCGAAAAAAAAATCCGTGTAGATCTGTTAAACCGAAATCGAATTTTCCCAGTGAATGATTGATCAACCATTTCTGGTTCTGATTCAACCCTCTTCCTTCACAACGTTAAATCTTTAATCGATTCGGAATGCTACAATCAGGGAAAATAAAAGACTTGTAACAGGAGAATTGAGATCGTCGTGGAATTCAATAGGGGAAACCATTTTCTTTGACGACGGTTTAAGGATTTGTTCAGCATAATTTTCGCGTAATACGACGCTTTTCGATCGGAGTGTTGTCGACGTCGAGTGCAGGCCGCGTAAAAGTAGCACCGCTTTCCTGTGGATCACAACATTGATACGCGTTGTCGAGCAACCATCATTAAAGTTACGCGCGTCGATTATGAAACCGTTGCGGAAGCGTCGACTCGCCCCAAGACGAATCGGTCCTAAACAGACGCGCAATTTTCCGGTGACAATGTCCACGATTCTAGGTTTAAACGAAAGCAAATTTATTTTTTAAAACTTAATTTAACACGTTTGAAGAATAAACTGTTTCTTCAACGCAGAGCTACCGGGTTCGAGAAGTAATGTGAACGCGCTGCATTATAAAAATTGATCTAATTTATTTATATTCCTGAAAACCTGAAGTCTTTTTTTAAAGCCTTCTTTATTTGATAGATTATCTGAGACACGTTCTTGTATGAAAATTGATACAGCAACTCACGAAAGTGTTTGTAAAATCTGTGAATTTCATGCGGAAACTGATCAAACATTATTTATACAAAAATAAAAGAAACGCGATAGTAAGGGACCAGCAAGAAGAAGAAAAGTTTGTTGGATCCCTTATGTTAGACGATGATCCTCGATCACAATGCAAACGCACAAAAAGCGAAACACGAAATTGACTGATCTCCAAGCAAGCATTGCAGTAAAGAAAAGCCGAAAAAATATGAAACTACACTATCAGGTGGGAAGAGACGTGTAGCTGATCACGTCACATCGCTGACGACCACCCCCGCACTTTAAATCCGCACGATCAAACGAGAGCACTGCTATAGATCTCTCGACCTACGAACCACCTTATGTTCTTCCCCTAAAATACCAAGAACAACACTGAAAAAAGCAGGAAAAATTGCACGGAAAATTCCTAGATCCCTTCGAAATCCATATCGAACGACCCACGTCTAAATATTCGCGTTTCGTTCAACAGCAGGCAAGAAAGGAACAATTTTTCTTGAAAAAAAAAAAAAGAAAACAAAGAACAGCAACATCCATGAAAACAACAGCGACGTGATTAGAGACACAGTAGCGAGCGAAAGGTAAAGATAGAAAGATGAAAAAAGAAATAATTTGGAAGGATCCATCGTGAACACTCACGAGAGAAGGAACAACCAAAACCGTGTGCGCGGTCGGCGGTTTCGCGCGGAACGCGGCAGAGAGAGATCGGACCGACTTGGACAGTTCGGAGAAACTGTCGGCACTGTGACGCTGAACGAGGGGTTTTCTACCCCCTAGTACCGCCACCTGAAGCCGCAGGGGGTCCTTCGGGGTGTCTGCCACTGTGTGAGTCGTTGTGCAGCACGAACGCACACGCTCGCACAGTCGCGCGCTGATCTCGGAGCCGGCCAGGAGACTTCGGCGTTTCCATGGCGATTGGTGCGCGCGTGCCGTGCCGTGCCGTCCCACGCCGGTGCATGCGCATCGCCGATGCAACCACGCTCGCAACAGGTTTTGTCCGGCAGCCCTGGAACAGAGAGCTGCCGCCGGGATATGCCCGGATCCGGACCATCGATCTCGATCCCGTTTCCCGAGGAACCCCTGTCGACGACGCACAGTGGCGAATTCGTGGTCAAAAATAGAAAAAACTTCGATCTGAATTTGAAAAATTTGTTTAACATCCTTTACTTATAATTTAAGAGATATGCGAGTTGAAAGTTGAAGTTTCTGTAACGCCGGCTTCTCCAGTGATACTTAAAAATTACTGTGCGATTTGTCATCAGCCATGCAGGTTTCTCTATCATTGTTAATACTACTTAAATATGTTTTAAGTTGATATTTATCTTGATTTTATTGCTCCATTCTATTTATTACAGCTGTGACAACCAAAAAATTCTACATGTTTGTAATTCTATGTTTCTTCAATGAAATAGTAGTACTTCGATCGACATCAAACAGTAATTCTGTTTTTAAAAGAAACTTTGAAGTTTACTGAACTACATTCTGTTTACGTTGAATTAAATTTCATGTAATATTTTTCAAATTTGCTTATTGTCTCCAATTGATCGAACCAGTGCGCCAATAACATTAATTGTAGTTACATTCTGTTTAGTTCGCCTGTGATAACTTGCGACTTTATGAATTATCTTCATTTTTCATACGGGCCCATTCATAATCAGTATGAGAAAGACATGCTCCTACAAAGGAGAACAGTATCCTATACAGATGTTTGTCAATTCCTGAATATACCGAATACCAATTAATATTAGGTGTATTAGCTAATTAGGTATCAGATCTATAACTATAAATCGCTTTTCCATAAGGTGCATACAATATTTTTAATAAAAAAAAAGAAAGGATTGTCATTATAAAGTCATACCATTGTCATTTACTGAAAAGGGCTGCGCAGTGTTATTGGAGGTCTGCGCTGATTGGTTACCGGATTTCTCCCTCATTTTGTACATTTTTTGTACTGTCGATTATGGATTGAACGGTCCATTCTTGAAGAACAAACCGTTCGCCCAAGATCTCAGATTGGAGAATCGTTTGATAGTCTTTACGGGGTTCCAAAGAGAATAGCAGTTGGAGGATTGATGACCCTACTGTTCAGTTTTTGGCGGTCCGAAAAAATTTGCCTGATTTCGAGGACCGCTCAACGTGGCAGTTTGGTTTCCACAGTTTATCTCAATACTGATTGCCCCTATTCTTTCTCGGATTTTCTGGTCCTGGTACTTCAGACCAGTTCGGTCGATTCGACGCGTTTTTGTTGGTTGCGAGACTTGCGATCCATCGCGCGACAGTGTTTTTAGAGGATTTCGCAGGGAAGAGCAGTTTGTTTGAGGATTTTCGAGAATCCGCAGACATTCTCGTGTGGTTTCGTTGATTGCTTTCGAAACTGCTGGTGTTAGCAGAGCTCTATCTGCCGGGGGACCTTTTTACAACCACTCTATCGTTCTTAACCCATTGCCGTATTTTAACGAGTCAGACTCATGACGCAGATTTTAACAAAGTCTAACAAGTATGAATATTATGCCTTTCTTTTTAATCAATACTTAAGCATTAATAATATAGCCATAAAAAGTCCTAACTTGCTTTCTACAGGTTTTACCAATGTGTCAAATCTAAATTAATCTATGATTTATTCAAAAGATAAGAATCTACAAATAATCTTGTCACTGGTCAACAAAAGCATTGACGATGTTTTAAAAAGACAATGAAAATGGATACTAAGGGAAAAGAGAAAGGGAACAATACAAAATTTTGTGGATATTGAAATAATATAAATTTCTATAGCACCGACACACTGAGAAAATAAAGAAAACATTGAATCTCCATCATATGTTAAAAATGCAAGAAAAGTAATACATAATATACGAAGAGCGATTGCAACCAGATGCTAATTAATCGAACAAAAAGATTATTAATTACTGCCGAAGCAACCGTGCTCGTAAACATCGTCGGGTATGCACAAAAGGGAAGGCGATCCATTGAATCGTTGATAAATCGATGAAGCGACAAGCTCGGGTGGAAAAGCATCGATCCGAGGGCCTTTAAAGCCGAGCCAGCAAACAGCTGGGATCGATAGCGTGGTGGAAGAAGAACGTTGGGACGAATGATAACCCGACAGAAGAAGAATGTGCTCGATCGGGAGAGTCTGCTGTTCGGCTCGTTCGACACGAATTGACGAATTGCCCGCAGTCCGTCGGCTTCTATGGAAATCGAATCGTGTCGGCTCGTTCCTCGAGCAAAAAATCACCGGAATTCATCCCCCTAAGGGGGTGATTCGACGATTTATCCTGTTTCCGAGAAAGAAAAAGTCGTGAATCAGCTGGCCGTCACGGCCGTTTCTTCGGGGCTCGCGGTCTTGATGGATTCGGGACGGTTTTGCATCGACACGAACCACCCTGAGACCCTTGGAAAACCACCCCCGGCCGCAAGGGTGCAACAAGGAAGTCTGAGAAATATCGTGAACCATTTAACTTGTCGGGATTTCCAGATGATCACCGCTCCAACGCATCGCATTTCTCCGGGGAGCTCGCGTGTTGTATCTCTACAACGTGCGCGAATTCGCGGGGAACAGATGTCTTCCGGGACCCTTAGCTTAGGATTCTGAGAGACACTTTATTGGGTGAGCACAAAAGTTTCGATTGTTTGCCTTAAAACTATGGCATCCTACTGGAAACTAGTTTATTCGGTCGGACAATTTTTATTCTTATATCAGGCTAGTGCAAAAACAATGGCTAGACTACGGATCTTTATGCATTCATGGTTTATAAAAATTTTCGACAACTGCTGTAATGTCAAATTCGACAGAATTCCGTACAACGTTTGCTTATTTCGGACCCAAAAATGTTATTGACAATGAATGTAGGGTTTTATTTGGTACCGTTTTCTTAAAATTCGTCTACAAACATTGAAAATTAAATGGAAAAATAATCGCGATCAGCTTAGATCGGATCTCATTAACGGAAATAAGAACCATAAAAAGTGGCTAACAATAAGTTATGCGGGGCCTGTACGATCGAAGAAAAACGAATATCCCAGCAGTGTAAAGTGTAAGCATGTCGCGTAATCCGATAATCCGATAGTCGGATTCTCTAGAGTGCACTGAGAGTCGATGACGTAGAATTGGCTACGATACTATACAGTTCGGAACACGATAGTGGGGGTAGGACGCTATCTTTTTCACAAGAAAATAGTAGAACTGGACACACACACACACAGACCCTGGGGTTCTTCTTTGATCGAACCTTTACTGTGTACAAATAATATAAACAAGGATTCGTACTGAAAGTGATTTACAAAACTCAAAGTAAAAGGATCCAATTATTATTCTGATTAAGAATGCGTCAGAACATTTGAATTCCACGCTACATCGCAAAATGATTTACCAACTCTCCCGAGCGTAACTAAACATTTCATTTCTTTGGCTGTTGTACGAGGTAATTGAATGTTTTGCCACGTTGCATCGGAACCACCACCAAGAATAACGCATGCGGATAACTCCCGTTTGAAAAATATAATAATGATTGCAAAAGCGCATTTATTAATTCCAGGCTTTTTATCGTCGCCGTTTTTCCGCGTCACTAAATATATCGTTCCGTGTAAATCGTACGAACTGAATATCAAATAACACGCCGGTGGGCTGCTATATTTAAATAAGAAATTCTCGACGATACCGCAATTATATAAAATGTAGACGACCCTTAAACTATTTTCAGAAAGAAAGGGAAACACGCATAATATTTAAAGGGTGCTCCACCCTGGGGAACAGAATAGGGGTGGAAAGAACAATTTCCCTAATAAGCATACTGCGAGAAATGCAGCTTTATACTCCTGTAGTTAGAACTAAGAAACTTATAATTAAAGTTTCACTGACTACGGGAATCGCTTCAGTGCATTATACGCAAATTCAAATATTATATGCACATACATAACGCGTGCAACAAGTGAAATGAAACTGTGTTCAATATTGTTAGGATTCTAAAATAAGAATATAAAGTGGGATTGTGTTCAAATCAATGAGACATTCAGCCCGCAAAAATAAATTCAAACTGTATCAAATTAAATAGAATCTCCGTGCTACACAAATGGAACGAAACTGTACTAAATTCCATTAAAAATTTGTACTGCACCAACGAAATCAAGGCGTGTTAAATTCCATTCATATTTTATACTACACAAATGATTTAAAATTACATTAAACTGTAATTGAAAATCGCGTGATAGAACTTTTTCAAAGTATATTTGAAATGATCAAAGTTCCATAGTCTGCTAATAATAGTAACTCCACGAAACTCAGTCCCAACGCTTCGGAATCGAAAGGAAAAGCAATTTCCCAGAAGTTGCCTCTCAAAGATTCAAGGTGGAAAGGGTTGGAGAGCCGGTACGACGTTTTTTGTTCAGAATCTGAAAGAAATTTGTGAAATCCTCGTTTCGGAAACGAAACCCAGCGGGACCCGATCCAAATAATTCAGGGCACGTTTTGCATACTGCGGAAATTCTCCCCGGTATCGTTTTGCGAATTCGCGCAACTTTAAACGGTATGTATTCCCATTCGCGGCGATACAGAAACGGACGTACATAAATTTCCGGCTAGTTTTTGTCATCTTATCCAGCAATGCTGAAAGCTGGCTGTCCGCAGGGCAAGCGTCTTTATGCGGACGGGGCACGAGCGAGATTCCGCGGGGGATTAATTAAATTGCAAATTCGGCGGACTTAGTATCGCCCGGCAAGAACGCGGTCGATCGGGGAAAATTTCAATCTGGAACTTCTTTATCCACCTCAAGAGAACTACGACTCGTCATCCGAATTTCCGGACTCCGGGTTTTATGCATTTGGGGCAGGAATGAGTACGTTGAATTGTGAACCAGTGACATCATTTAAGGAACTTCAAGATAACGTTATGTCTATGAAGGAAAGAAATCATTGGCTGTATTGCTCCCGTATCTTGCGGTTGAAGTAGACATAATTGATTATAATATCAAAACATCATCGGTACTAAAAGTTTTGTGTAAAATCAATTATAAATGCTGTTATTAGGATTGTTATAATTAAACTTGTATAATTCCTATTGGAATATGGGTATAAATAAATAAACTGTAATACTATATAAACTATAAATGGAATTTATTCAACTATATATATTTGAAGCTACGTAGAGAGGCACGTCTATACTCTACAAGATTTAGAACACGAGTGAGAATCGTTCTGAAAAACGAATGACGATCTCTGAAACATTTTAAGGTTGAGGGTCCCATGACGTGGACCGCATTGATACAATGTATCTTTCGAGCCTTCTCGAAAGTAAAGCAATAGTATAACCTACTAAGTAATAGTAGATTATTTTTGTTTCATACATAAATTCCAACAATTCCTATTGAGAAATCAACGGCTGGCTTATTTCTGGCGGTATGCCACTATCGTAATACATATTGCGCTGCCGAATAATGCAAATTACGCCTCCTAAACGTAAAAATAGGACTTTTGAAGACGATTACGGCCTATATTAAACTTTTATCTAGCCCTTTTCACTACTGAAAAACTCCATCTTTGCATATTATCGAGAAATGAGAAGGCGCATCCTGCACCCTTGCAATCCTGGAAACGAGTCTACCCTCTTAAGAGTGACTTTTGAATATTGCAGTACGCCACGATGCCTAGATTTGATCCAACGGTTTCGTGCGTCCATTATTCACGCGCATCCGCACGAAGCGCTGTCCGAATAATGCAAGGCGTGTGCGAAACTGACCACATGACTGCTCCCGGGCCCTTCGAGCTGCCAATGGAAACCTCTTTGCGATCGTGCAGATAATAAAATCGAGTTGCCCGCTTTTTATCGTTCCATTATTCTTATTTAGACTCCTCACAGTTCGTCGATTCCTCTTTTTAAAGCGGTTCTCGAGCGGAAACTCTTCACTGGGAGGAATTGCACTAGCTTCGAACTCGCGACTTCGGAAATCTTTACGCCCCATGAACTTTACAATTGAATATTCACTGATTGATACGAGTCTTTTTTATTTGATCTCATTAATCTTTTAATGGTCGATCAATTCCTTTTCTAATCAAGTTTCACGAGAGTTGAACAGAATGTATTTTTAACTGTTTCCTGAATTGATGTGGTAATAAATTTCTTTATTCAAGTACATGATCGTAGGAACTCTAAATAAATCTTCTCGTTACTTCGCAGCAATATACGTCAATTTAATGCTTGGTAGCTCTAACAATTTTATTAAAATTGAACCATGGCAAGCTCTAACGACGTCATTATTCAAGACGAATAATTAAAGTGCAACTACTTTCCTCCTGCAAACAGCACCGCGGTAGAAATGCAAGTTACTCGGCTGCGTTCATCGATGAGCCTTCATTTCTGCCGGACTTGTCCGAGTTTCTAATTAACTCGGCGACGTCTGTGCGTCGTCTGCAGCTGGTTGCGTCCGCTTTGTCGCGTATATTTTAAATTGTGCATTCCACGAGCGCGTTGTTTCGCGAGCCGGGTTTCCTTTGTGCGGGAAACGCGTTTCCGTGCGAACCGTGCTTTTATTATCGTGCTCGCTGTAAAAATTTCGTTTCCGCAGCCGTCGTGCCGCGAATTCGACGACCATGAACAGCACCTACTCATTTCCCGGTTATCGTATCTCGCTTATCGGCCCGTTTCGTCGTGGCACTCGCCGTCCTTTTCCCTATGGCGAAACCGCATCGCTCGCTTCGCGAACCTCTCCGTCCCTCTTTTTCCATTCTTCGATGTTCCGTCCTGCTCTTTCGACTCGCCGCTCTTTTCGGCTATCTTCGTCGGGCTCGTTTGTTCGTGGCTTGCCCTCGTGTCGCGTGTGTACGAATTATATCCACACACAAGGGAAGACAGAGTGGCTAAAGCCTGCTATCGGGCGTCCCACTGCGAGCGAGCCCCGGGGGCCGGAGTTTATTAGCACAACCCCCGGTTAGCGATGGCTGCGAACCTCTCCGCGCCGTGAACAAGCGCTGCATACTCGGTCAAACTGATAAATCCTATGTCAACATCATAGAACTTTCGATAGAAATCAGATAGAGCGATGATTTTGTTTTTTGTTTCAATTAAAGCTGATATATTTCAGAGTAAGAGAAAAATAGTGAGATCATAATGATTTCAACGAGAAAATTATGATTTCAGTAGTACTCTTCACACAAATCGATTTTTTTCCAAAAATCCCTCGGGAAGTAGACAAATTTTGCTACCGGATTTTAAATCAGCGTGACAACATGATGTACAGTATGTCATTGTTCTTATAATTCTGCAAGTTTAACACAGAATTTTAAAGTTATAATAGATAGTTCATTGATTTTGACACAGAATTCATCAGTTTGTCTGCACTGTACGCCGCTGCCAGAGAAAGTCCCCACTGTAAGGACTATTGACTTCATTAATGAGACGATAATTCTTTCTTTTGTTCGGTTTTCTCTTAAATTACTAAAAAATAGAAAGCAAGTAAACAAAATTCTCGTATTCAATATTTTCCCTGTAAACTGAATGAAGCGTTGCTACCTCCTCTTCTTGTAGATGCTACTTCAGACATTCTGAAGACCTTTCTTCTATCATCAAGGGCCTGATTAACATCTTCCAATTCTCTAGGATCGTTTCTACCTTTTCTACAGACATTGACTTACAGGTTCTGAAGAATGATAAAAACTCTTCGTGTTTCGTCCTCTCGATTGTTCTTCAAGAGTGCATGATTGAAGCTTCAGAAGAGCTTGCTGCAATCTGTGAACACACCATCACCGGCTTCCTTTACTCCGTGTGTTCTCTGGAGGTTTTAGTTCATTCGTTTGTTCCTTCCGGTTGTTTTTCAAAGTTGTCGCTACTGTCGGTTCCATCCTCCACCCTGAGGCGCCTCCGTTCCCCCCGGAACTCGGGACGCATGATACAGAAAACACATAGGGACGCCTTCGAGCCGCACGGCACCGGCAACGGCGCGGCGGTCGTGCCGCACAAACGGAGTGTGTTCCACTGCCATTACGGGGGAAGCCGGGGTGAGGCGAAAAAGAACCACGAGGAGGAAAGAGGAAGAGCTTATTTGCACTCTGCGAGCGGTCAGATGACTCGGCCCGAGACACCCTCAACCTGGTCGACAGATGTTGGATGTTCCCCGGACACAGGTCCGTCCACGGGCCTCCCACTTCGTTCCGCCGTGCTCTTTTCAAAATGGCAGAGGTGCTTTGCTCAAGGACAGGTTCGCCTCGGTTCCCATTGCTACTTCACAAACTTACGGAAAATCTTCGCCAAAACGACCCGAACTCATCCTTCATCTTTCTTTTTTTTTATTTAAGTTCTTTAGGCCCTTAAAAGGCCCATTTCGCTTTACAATTTATTTTTTACAATGTAGCAATTTGATATTACAATGATACATAATAATTAAATAAATAGTTTACAATCTGTGAAGTATTGATGAATACAAATACACGCCTTAATATTAGGTTTAGCTATAAACATCTCAATACTTAAGGGTAGTTGGTAACCCATTTTACGTAGAGAATCTAAAAGTTTGTGCCTTCGAATGTCATACTTTTCACACTGCCAGATCACATGGTTTAGAGTTTCATCGCTTTGATCACAGCTACACCTGCCGTCGGAAATTATGTCTACTCGTGCCAATGAAGCGGCCAAATAATAATGATCCGCCCGCACCCTATTGATCATAGTAATGAAACATCTCGTACGGGAGAACCAGGGTGTGGAACTGTCACAGAAAAAATGCTGGAAGTAATTTTTGCCCTTAAATAACCCTTGCTTCCTGATAATTTCCACAGAATTCTCTTTGGCCTGTTTCTTGTATTTTTCGTAAACATCAGTGAAAGGAACCTTCGGAAAGTCAAAGGATGTCGAGGAAGTAGCCAATTTGTTGTCTAAGTGCGAGAGTAGAGATACGAGAGAGAGAGTGAGATTGAAAGAGAGACTAGAATATTTGCGAGCGCACATGGTGCAATTTATTATTTCGTTCACTTTTGCGGTGTTCGTACATGTTTAGTTGATTGACTCATTAAAAAATATATATATATATATTTTCTTGCAAATCCACGCGAATTTATTGTGTTAAACCCACAGTATGTACCTCAAGGAAGCAATTACTCGACTAACCGACTAATTTCCAACAAAATCGGATTGGCGGCTGAGTCGCTGAGAGATCCACAGGAAAAAGAGGAGAGTAGATCAGCGATTCTCGTCTCGATCGAGATAAGGGCCGACAACCTGTCGTACGCACTCGGCCCGTGAGAGAATTAACGTGTCGCGGTTAATGCACTTCCGTACGCAGACACTGCCGCGAATTTCCAATGTAAATAGTTATGGGGAGGGGGAGTCGAGCGGAGAGAGATTTACGTAAATTCTCGGCGTAAATTCTCCGGGGGGCTGTTACATAAATCGAGGCCGACGATCTTAGCGCGGATCCATCAAAACGCCAGTTACGAGAAAAATTATGTAACGCCGGCATGGAAGTAGCGACCGTTTATCGCGGCAATCCGAGGATTCATTGTTGGTAACAAGCGGACTATGAATCTTCATGCAAATCTGCGATTCCGACCCCTTGCAGTGGCCGAATTGAGATACAACAACAATTCACTCGGTAAAAATCAACTGTGGACTGCGACCCCCATCGGCGATTGTCGGTTCTCCCACTCTTCACTTCTAGCTAGATTTTATCTCGAGAACTGGCGCACTGTTTCTATCATAGATCCGAATAATAGGAATTTTTCACGGCGCACAGGTTCGATTATTATTACTTTGTATTAGCTCTACTTAGAGTACTATTAGCTCTACTTAGAAGCTCTACAAGTGGAGCTAATACAAAGTAATAATGATCGAACCTGTGCGCCGCGAAAAATTCCTATTATCTAATATGGCGATCGAGAAAAAGTAAAAACAATTATAGGTCCGAATGATAGGAGTCGCTGGTAGACACTGAGAAAAGGGGAAAGAAGCGGTGAACCAATATTTTATATTCCGATTTATTTATATTCCGATCTCCTGTGTTTCCATTCTCGATGATTTTTTAAATTTGCTGGATATGAAATTGATATAATACTTCATATAATACTTAAACGTTTAGTAATTGATTAGATACCAACATGTCTAATAATGTAAATAATATTCTAAATAATAGCGCCTCAGAATCACCACTCGAGTACTAAGGGTTAACTAAACGACCATCATAAAGAACACTTTTATCGCGTACTGCACGAAGAAAGAAATTTCGAGGACTACTAAGCCGTTCCGGGACTCACTAAAGCCTCTGTTTTATGTTCCAGATATTTGAATGCCCCCGTATCTCCAATTAACGTCATTCGTAATACACGCGATTCCACGAGATCGCTTACATAAATTCATCGTTCGCTGGACTTTCCAATGCAGTTTCGTCGGGACAACGAGCTATCGGCCAGTTACGTAAGGTGAGTCGTATATTTCAATAATTTCGAAGCCGACAATTTTCGATTTGGATGGGATCATTTCGCGATCGGCCTCGTCACGCTTCTCTGCTATTCGCAATTAATTAATTTAAAGCGATCGGGACCGGCCCGGTGCGCAAAGAGACCGTTTAATCGCGCGACCTTTTTTTACAACCGACGGACGTTTCGTGTACGTTACTATCGACGCGTATACGTAATTAAAATAACCTCGAAATTGTATAAGTAAATGATAAAATGCGAAAATAAATTCTGCTTTTAATGACGTGGTCGACAATTTTAATGAAGGCTCGATCAATTCTACAAGTATATCGGAAACGTTTCAAAATTATGTTGGAGGGAAGAATACATTGTAAAACTATAATTTTAACTTTATGAATTCATCAAATTTACTTTTAAATCCTACTTAGATTAGTTTTCCATAAGAATTATTTAAAAATTAATGTTTTATAAAAATCCCTCTTAATATTGGAAGAGAAAGGCCTTCAAAGTTTCATCAAATATTAATATTTATTGGTTCTGGTGATTTATTTAAGGATCACTATCCATTAAAAAATCATCTAACACATTGTTATGCACTAGTACATTATACACAGACTGCGACGTTCATATAATTTTCAATTTTTGTAGAAAACTTTTAAGCGAAAAGCAATAACAATTCGTGATTCGAACTGTCGGAGTCTCTTTTTCTCTCGACAATCACGCTGCCATTCCCAGTGACGTTCCTCTACGATAACACCATAAAACGCGCAAATTGTCACCTTCTCCGTATCTCGACAGTAGCTCCATCATTCTCGAATAGCGAACAGCCATCGCTCGTTCCCGCTGAAAAATCAACTCCGCGTTTTCGCAGTCTAGGAAAATGTTTTCGAACGATTCGCAAACAACCGTGGCAACTTTGAATAGGAATATCCGACCGAAAAAAAGGAACAACATATCGCTCGAAGCGGGTACGCTTCACAAATTTTTAAAAATCCGCAGAACTTTCTGAACGACTTAAAATTTTCGACGGAAGAGTGCAAGCTTCGAAGAAGTGAGCTAGCGGGAGATGTTTGACAGCAATTCTGCGCGAAGAACAATTACCCGGAGAGGACGTTGAAGAAGCAGGATCGCTTCTCGATTATTCGTCGAGGAGGTTTCGTCGTTGTTCCCGTCGCGGGACGAAGTAATCCCAGAAAGGGACATCCGATAGGAGACGGACGATAACGAGTTTAAGTTCCAGACGAGGAAGAAGACGCTCATCCCGGTTCGCGAAATTCTAAACTAGCTGCAACGAGCTCGTTAACGAGCCCGATCGCGAGCCAACGAAACGGAGTTTTCCGCGCATTGTCGTCGTGTTCCGATCGATTTTCGAGTCCCATTGACCGAATCCCAATGAAATATGCACTGCGAACTGCATCAAATTTTCAATATTCGCACGCGCAAATGGCTTAAATGGCGTTAGTCATATGTCGCCGACACAATGCTTCGTCCACTTTTAGGAATTAACCCATCGGGGATGACGTATCAGTATTCCACACTAAATACGAACATTTAAAAATTACGCGTGACCAAATTCTTAGACGAAATACACGTCCTGATTCCGTGTCCCTCCTCACAGGTAGAATACATCTAACATCCCAGAAATTTTAGGGAAGCACTAAATATGAACCTGAGAAGTAGAATATGAATATATTTATAATCACTCGCAATGCAATGCAACGCGCTCGCTAATAATCCGAGATGTTGATGCGACCTTAAATAAACTAATTAAAAACAGAAGCAAATTATTAGTGAGCGAAAATGTATAAATTACTTAAAGTGTAATACAAAAGTGTAAGTGTAATATGTGTTAACCTTACGCCATTTATAACAGAGTATACTTTGATTTTGATATTCTTGAAAACCTCGACATTTTCTCTAAATTTTCAAACTTTTGGCTCAATACGCAACTTGAAGGCATCATCGCGCTACTTTGGGATTTTTGATCCTGTCATTGGGCGTCGAATCACAACTATTCCCATGTGGGACATTTTCGATTTCGAAAAAACCTATTTTTTTACTCCGGTTGAACGTACAGAGAACGTTCCCAGCACGTACACAAGATATCTTTGTGCTGCATGGGACCTGGTCCCTGATATGTTAACGAGCATATTCGCAGAGATCGGCCGAGTTTTTAGGAGGAACGCGGCCTAGACATACCGCGGAGAGGACAGAAGCAACCCTCGCGAACACGTCAGGCAGTTCGAAGAGAATGTTTCGCGAATCGTGGCGGACGTGCGGTCACTGCGGCGAGTCTGCAGCCGATTCGAGACGGCTCCGGAGTGTTGCTCGAATCGCTTTTGGACCTTTTTGCTCGTACACGAGAGAGAGCACGAGGAGGCCCGGCCGTTATTCTGGTCACGAACTCGGACCCCCTTTCTCTTTCCTCTTCCAGCCAACCTCCCGTTGTGTCCCAGCCTTTTCCATCGTCCCCGTCCACAGCCGCCGCGCCGGTTATCAATATTTATGTCGATTTGCTTTCGTCGAACCTAACCGTGGAACGGCGACAAAAAATCGCGAATCCCTCCGCCACCAGAACGTCCACCGATCTTATCGGTTCCCCCCCCCCCCCCGGTTTAATTTGCCGCGATTTTTTAACGAGCCCGCCGAGTCCTCCGCGCGTATACCCGCGTAGCACGCGACGATTTATAATTGAACCAGACCGGTCCGTTTTCTTGCTGGAAACGTTCACCGCTATCACCGATTCGAAATCGCAACCGGCGCACGATTTATAACTTATTCCACCACGATCATGCCGATCCGTTCGTCGGATCAAGTATTCCTCGCGTGATCGCGCCGCCGCGAGTCGATCCGGAGGATTTTATGATCGCGATATTATAACATCGATTCTGCCGAGATGTATGAACAGTGGATGATACTGCTCTTTGTTTTGTGCGTCAGACTGAATTGGTCGCGTTATGACGTATTTCGACGAGTTGTTTGTCCCTCGCGATGAATACGCGGTTTTTCCCTGCGCCGTGCAAGCTTATCGAAGTCCACCATTTTGTAGCTCGATGGACGATATCTTAGGGAATCTTTATCTTCATTCATTCTTGACACGTGGCAGCATATTTCTCTTAATTTTCAATAGTTAAAGGGGTAGGGTACCCACATGACATTACTAGAATCTAACCAGAATCTAATCTATCTCTCGATATTTTCGCGAGAAAAATCTTTTTGTGAACGAAAAATACATTAGAATCTCCGGAATTTTTTTTCACTTTTTTCGCCTACTTTGGACACTAATATTACTTCATATAAACATCATCTAAAAAAAACATGAGAAGAGCCAACTGCGTGTAACCTTCCTCTTTCGAATGAGCCCTCACTCAGCTCAAAATATAATCATATGAGGACGTGAAACGACCCCGCGTAAACCCCTGTTTTGGCCCAAAATCTAGTTAGATTCTGGTTAGATTCTAGTAATGTCACGTGGGTACCCTATCCCCTTAAGGGGGTTGTCTCGTTCTCACGATTGCAAGGGTGCGCGATGCACCTTCTCGTTTCTCAATAATGCAAAGATGGAGTTTCTCAGTAGTCAAAACCGCTAGATAGAAGATCAATATATGTATGCGTAATATGCATTATTCGACAGCTTAGGCCTCGGTTAGTTGCAGCGCGTGCATCTTGGAACGCGTTTACCATCTTGCAATTGGTAAACGCGGCCAATCGTCCTCGTGAATGCGACGCGAAGCTGGCCAGAGCGAAATAGCTGATCTGATTCACCCTTTGTGCATTTACTACGGGGTAAATGTTTGTCGAGAATGCACGCCCACCCCCCAGCGTTGCTAGCTCCCCTTAGGAGACGCCGAGGGATCGATGCGCACGCAAGAAACTCTTGAAACCCCGTTTAAGAAACCCCGTAGACTCATTCGAATCAATAACTTTCATTTTCTAGAATATTCGGTGTATAAATTAATTCGTGACTCTCCCTATTAACGAGTGTTCCGTCGTTTGCTATTTTGTTTTTGTTATATACATAGGTATTGTAAAACGATCGAGTTGTTTTTGCCTGTATGGTGAGATGTACATTTATACAATGTGAAGTTATAAGTTATATGTGAATGATAATTAGTGTATAGAAAATAATTTGTGAAATATTATACTAATGTCTTTTGTCTAACTAACGAACAGTGTACGAGGGTTAATCCTTCGCTGCATAGTGTATCATATCTGATACAGTTAACAAATCTTGTAGATAGTAAACTAATAATGTGTTTTCTTACTATATTTTTTTTCTGAAAATGTTGTTTTAATTCTTTTCAATGTTTTTCCCTTAAACGAAACACAAAAACTGACCTTCTTTCAATTTTTTCATCCCAATTAAAAAAAATCATGCGGTGAAGGGTTAAGGAGAAGGTGTGCAAATTTATGGGATTTTATTTGATCGATGTATCGCAGCTAAGAAAGAAGTACGACTCGATCATGGATCACGTTCGACGTGACGACGAGCGAAGAAAAGGAACGCGAGACAATAAAGACGTCACCGGTGAAACATCGCTGACATAGATTCGAAGGAACGTCCACGGTGTCTCGAATTACCTCGGTAGAAAGTGATCATCGTAATGTGTGTATCGAACGCGTGAATCATCGATACATCGTGTTTCGGTATGTGACCAGTTGCGGCGAGCCCGTGAAATATATTTGCAACAACAAAAAGATGAAACACGAGAGTCATGGTTACAGCGTTTCGTAACCCGTTTCGAGACATTTGTACGAGGTCGATTGTAAAACTACGCGGCAATGAAAAACCATCTAGCAGAGACAATGAACAATAAATCATACCGTTAAAGTCTGTTTGACACCTGAGAAAACAAGAAAATATCTGAAACGAAAAAGGTAGACAATTGAATTTACTGGTTGCCCGATGTATCTTGACGCCAGTCGATACTCAAATGTAATTTACTACTTTCTGTACTTTACGAGGCAATACGCGCCAGTGTTAACTCGTAGCCCATTCTTCATTTTGTTGCTTATTTGCAAACGATCAGACACATATACAAGGCTTAAAAACAATCCTCGTAGTTTTCTATTTAGGACCACCCCTACAAGAATCTTCAATGACCACAGCTTTTTGATATTGGACCGTATAAATATCACATTCACCAGAAGTTCTTGTGGATATGGTTTTAGGAAATAAATGTATTGAGAATGCGGTATAAGTACAAATGTGAAAGACAATCTATGTTATATTATTGTCATAGACTAAACGTGAGAGCACATGGTGCAAATAATTATTTCATTTATATATTACGGTGTTGGTACATGTTAATTTTTTGACTCAGTAAAGTATATTATATCTTCTTGCAAATCCACGCGAATTTATTGTGTTAAATTCATAGTTCTCACAATTTAATACGTTTGTGCATATCGTTTTTTCGAAATTTTACCCATAGAGTCTTTTCCTGATAAGAAAAATGATGTGCGCAAGCATTGAACTGTGAGAATATTAAATCAAATGAAATCCACGTTTGCACGATGTTTTGATAGTTCGAGAAATTAATGAGAAAATATACGGGTGAAATTCCAGTTCGATTGAACGTAAGAATAAATATTTTCAAAGAGATCCAACGCTCCAATCTTTCTCCAGTGATACAAAAGCTATGCCAAACGAGAAGAATATACATAGAAAGTTGTTAAACAACGAAGTTGCGTAGCGATTTCTGCCGCAAAATCACGTAGCCCGATATCAGCTCGAAACAAAATTCAGCTTCCCAATAAAAACTTATTCGGGTCAGGTTATTGGATTGAAAATTGATTTCTGACGAAACAAGGGACCGGTCAGTATTAAATTTCCGTCGAAGCCGAAAATCCGCTCGAAATCATGACACGATCGTACGTCCTGTACACGCTGTATCGAGTCTACACTATCAATCTGGCTGCTCGGGCTTAAAATTTGCCCATGGTAACCCGTTCGCACGGTTTTGTCACGGGAAATGAATATTTGCAAACGATGCGCAAACAGTTAATTTGCGACTGCTCACAGATTTTACTGTCCACAGATTTTATACATTTACTGCACTTGTAACGTGAAAATTTCCAAGAAAATACAGAGCACAGATAGAGACCCGACATAAAAATTGCACGATTTAATCACTAAATAAATAAACGTGCACATTTATTTCTACCTGAAGCATCTCTGTAGTTTCAATAATTACGACCGAAAATCTTTGAAAACTGTTATTTTTCTAGCGGTGGTAGGTTCAATGTTAAATTGTTGAAGGGATGAAAAATGCAAGAGGGGAACCATCTTGTTATCTGGGGAAAAGGATCAGTCTGGCAGAGTTTGAACGATTGGCGGGGGTGTTTCGCAATCGGCTAAATCGACTGTCCGCGATCCACCTTGAAATTTCGCCACGTGGGAGGAAAGAGAAAGAGAAAGCTGTCTGATGGAGGGGATGGGGTGCGAGCGAAGCAGAAAAAGGAGGAGAAGCATCGAATTCGAATCCGCCTCGTCACGCGGCCCGGCCCCACTTGGCACTGTCAGCCCTGGCTGATTTATTGCTCTCTGCCCCTTTCTCTCCGTTAACCCTCGAATAGGCCGACGATTCTCGATTCTCGAATGCCCCCGTGGTCGATCATCGCGAATGGTTATTTTCTTTCCTCGATCGTTCGAACCACTGACAAAGATTTCGCCCGATGTTACAATGGACGTTGATGAAGTGCTTCTATGATTTCGTATAAAAACTGCCTGTCTTTTGCTTGTTTGCTTCTCAATCATTATCATTTTAGTCGGAAACAAAAGCGTTCGCAAAGCGAGGAGAAACAGAGAACAATGCGGACGATGGAGAATATCGATGGTGGAAGTAGCGGGCAACAATCGCTGGCTTATAATATTTTCTTGCAGGAACTGTAACATGATTTCGTTCAGGTCTAGATTTACTTGTACTGCTGCTGCTACAAGGTGTCTCAAAATAGTAATTTTGTCCCTACTCTACCTTCGCCTTCCACGTCTCTATCGTGCATGTGTCACAATGTCACGTGATTAAATCTGATACTCGCAGAGAGAGAGAGAGAGAGAGAGAGAGAGAGAGAGAGAGAGAGAGAGAGAGAGAGAGAGAGAAAGAGGGTAACTGTTTCCCCTGAATTCGTGCTCCCTCCCCTCGTCGCATTACAGTGACGTAATAGTGTTTAAAAATCAGAAATAAAACCCTTGCTGCACGATTTACCTCGCTCATAATTAGAACTTCTTCCTGCTTAAACATTTTCCACCAGAAAAAATGTTTTCACTGTTGTTCTCCTAAATACATAACAGTCGCTATCCAATAACCGTTTCCTTTATAAATTAGACGTCTGATAGATTCTTGAGGAACATGAATTTCCCATCGAACAGCGGATTAACTATTGGCAGTTCTGATAGTTTTCGCAACAGTTCTGTCGAGTCCTCAGGATTTGGGGGGAGCGAACCAATCGCGAGGTAATCCTTTCGCTGATCCTTTGGAAATGCTCGGCTAACGCTTGCTCCACTTGTCAACCTACTGTGCACACCTTTTCCTCGCCTTCTCAACCATCTTTGTCGATTATTTCATTCACCGAGGAGATCGCAAACTTCTCTGCCGCGGATTTCGCACGAGCTTCCCCTATGCCACTCGCGATTGATCGAGGGTCCCCCGCTAATAGCTCGGCACAGGTGCCACCCGAAATTACGTGATAATGGCCATTCTGCCAATCACGTTTCGCGAGTTTCTAATTTGGGGCTCGCTATTCGGCCACGGATATTGCCGGCTCGGTCCTCGACGTCCAGGACGCTCCATAAAACTGCTCTTATTAATAGAGATCATGGTTTCGCACGTGTCACTGAACTACTCGTGCACACGTGTACACATCAGAGTTGTATTCACTTAAATACAATGTAATCGAATTACATTGTAATTATAATTCATGAAGTAATTCAATTTTAATTATATCTTCGCAGCTCCTTGCAATGCAGAACATTTTTAAAGGTTAAATGTCGCCCTGGTTATCAGGAAAGTTTCTTTCACGTTTTCTCATTTATAAAATATTTTTGGAACTTGATTTCTACGTTCATAGTAATAAAAATAGAAAAGACAAGATTTTTTATAACAGTTACGTTGCCAACGCTCTTGCACCATGTATAATGTAGATCGTAGATAGTCAGGATCTACATACTTTACCTTATTTAATGTACTGTAATCAAGATTGATTTCCAAGCTGTATAAAAAAAAGTTATGACGGCGTCGATTTAGCTGTAGCATAAGAAATTTGTAATTTCCAGGAGCCGCCGCGTTCGATGTAGAGTACCCTTCGATTGACATCTACATAGAGGACGCGCCGCCGTTCGGTCTGCGGCGACGTTCGACGTTTTCCTACGATTATACCGGTCTCGTTCCCGTATCCGACGTAAATATTCGACATTGCATATTCACGGTGCGTCGGGGCAGCGTGCTACTCCATTATGTAATTACCGGGCCGAACCGACGCGGCGCTTATCTCGGCGCCGCGCCGCGCTCGATCTGAATTTCATTGACTCCGCGTCGACGCCGCTTCTAATAATTACATAATTCCCAGTATACCCGTATCGGCTGGGAATCAAGGCGGCGCGGCTTCTCGTTCGAGATCCACCGGCGCGATCGTTCGCAAGATCTTAATCCCCGAACACAGCAGTTCCGTGCAATGAACCAGCCCAGAATCAAACGCTGCCATTAAAAAGGAAACCGTATTCGATCAGTTTCTCGGAATCGGTATCAGATATTCGCTAACAGCTTTGCACACCCTTCTCCATCGATATGTCAAATTTTATCGAATTATGTATATTCTCTATATCGATCTATAAATGATCGAACCCATGCGCCGAAATCATCAACTTCATTATTATGTATTATGTAACATGATATTTGGTCCTCTCAGGGTTTCAAATTCATTTAACAATCCTCTCCCTTTTTCCACTCTCACCATCGGCTTTTCAGCGGGACCTACTGTTTATGGTGGGTTCCGAACCACCTTTTGCCAACAACACGTGAAAAACGCCTCGGGTGGGTCACTTTCCGGTTTTTTACCAGAACGGTCACCCATCCTAGTGCCGTTCACGTTCCACATTGCTTAACTTCGGTGATCTAACGAGAATCGGTGCTTTCAACGGGACTACGGTTTTTTTTTGTTTTTTTTTTTTTATTATAGAAAATCTCATACGAGATTTATTTCAACATGATGAAGAATGCAATACGAAAATTACAAACTGATGAAAACTTTTATACAGCAGAAAAATTGAAAGCACAAAAACACTATAATGAAAATATGATAACACGACACAGTACATATTTTACACATTCACACTTATCCAATCCATACCACACCAAATCAAATTCGCAGTTTGTTCCGGCGGAGCCAGTGCGCTCGAACTCGGCGTCGGACATTCCCAAATTTCCGCGCGTGTGAATTTAAACGCCCTAGCGACTACCGTTAGCACCAATGAAGGTGAAAAACAATGCGAGCGTCTCTAAGTCACCGTTGCACGTTAGCGCACGAATTTAAAAACAGAAGCGTTCCGAACTCCGTATCAAACACATGTACACCGAGTATAGTCTCGCGCCGAGCGAACGAGAAAGAGAGTCATTGTGGAAGTCTGCGTAGGAGCCCGTGCTCTTGCCCTTAATAAAACTAGTGTGCATTATTGCGGTGTTCTTAGTCTTCTCACCTAAACTGGAGTGGTTTCCTACCTTCCTCATGTGAACCGGCTAAATTTAAATATTTAGAGTGTTCTGACAGAATCGAAGGTGTCGTGAACACAGTTTACATTTTCTCAAAAACTTAAAAATAAGAAGACAAGCCCCAATATATGGTCGGGCAACCAACATTTCCAAACTTAGGGGCAACTGAAGCTTAATTTTATGCAACTGCTGAATTAGTTCATATCGCTGTAAATCAAAGAGGCTACATTGCCAAACAATATGATTAATATCCCGTCTACTGTGACCGCAGTCGCATTTTGGGTCACCAATAATTCTTACACGAAATAAAGACGCAAACGGGACTACGGTTGTTGGCCAAAATCATCAACTTCAGAATATATTCAAATTTCGATCGAAAAGAAATTCACCTTTATGTATATTGTGATTGCTACGAGTAAACTCGTAGTCTCCAAATTAACACTTCTGTTACCACTCTACCTTCCTCTTTTACGAAGCTGTTCTCCAAGTTGCAACAGAAGTATTCCGAGTGATCGATGATTTTTCAGTAGGATCTCGTTTCAGCTTGTTCGAAACTTGGTTCCGTGTTAGTTTTGATTCCATCGAGCTCCAGGAAACTCGAGCGGAATTTTTTTCGAGAAACCATCACTCGAATCGGTTCCACCTTACGGCTTCCAAACTTTCTCGGGATTCTCTAAATTACCAAATTCCGCTGCTCCAGGAGTACCCATTACAATTTGAAGTTCGCGACGCGGTGCACAGCATGCACTCCGACTAATACGTTTACGAGAAACGAGAGCCCTCGTGATCGATAGTGCGGCTGTCTTTTGTGCGGATTGCGACGGGTGCGAAACAATGGCCGAGCGTTTCTGCATCTGAACCTGTACTGCGTGCTACACTTTTTTATCGTTTCGTATCGTAAAGGTACGTGTCTAGCTGAGAACAAAACTATCGCGAGTTACTCTCGAGACTCAAATTTGACAGTGTACACGGTATTGAGAGGGCTATCGGAAAGCTCCACGGAAATACAACAATGAGCGAGAAACAGTGACACATAAATTGAGTGTACTCGCAACAACAACTATCGACAGAAACTCTCAGATGGACACGTACCTTTAAGGTGGGATCTCCTTTGCGCGTCTCGACGTAGCTGTTATCCCAGCTTTTGTTATCCCAGCGCCTTGTATAGTCCATTATATCATAGTTCATGAGAACTGCTTCTAGACGCGGGCGTCTACGCCAAGAAACAACTAGTATTATTCTTTCGAGGAATATTCTACAATATTCTTGACTATCGTGGCTTCCCAAATGTTGCAATTTACCGAAATATGCGTATCCGCGTACAAGCAAGTATGTACCGGATGAAAATCCCTTACAATTAGATAATTCCACACGAAAACGAATACTTTTTAGAGTACAATTTCGAATTTTGTTCAAATTTAAATATGTTGTAGTCTTTAGTGACCTACTGAGTAAATATTGAATCGATATACAATCTCGGACGGCCGCAGAACACATTTTTCCGATTAAAATGATACCAATCATGATACAGTTCGGATTTTCCATGGCTGTTTAATCCACGAATTAGTGGAACCAAATCAGAATCAATGCGACTATGTATGCGTCACATACATAACTTAAAACGATCAATGCACGTATTTGAGTTTGGGCGATACTCTTTCGCTTTTCTTCGCAAATAAAATACAAAGAAAGACATACCAAATCGCATCATGGGAACGCAAACTCGTTCATCCAGAGGCACAGCAGAGAGCTACGACGAATAGAATATGGATAACAAAACGCTGCGTCCAGCAGTTTTTATTTCACTTTAATATTCCTGCTTAATTCTTTTTATAAATGTTCATCATTTCCATTTTTCTTCATCTCGTTTAATCGTAACACTTTTTATTCTACGAAAACTGCTACAAAGGAAACGCGCTAACAACTTCCTACGTAAGAGTTCACAAAATGAAATTGGAATGGATCACGTTGACTCCAGGTCGCTGGAGATACAAGTAACAAATAAATAATAAGTAACGAAAACGATACGCGAGACAAGATAATGCCATCCACGCGCGATCGGTGTCTCCCGCGTAATCGAAGCGTTGCGAAACTGCTTCGCAGATGCGTCAAGCGTTGTTACAGATCTCGCGCCCCGTCGTGAATAACTTGGCCAATTAAATAAGCGTCGCTGTGCGCGTCACCGTTTCCGATCATCGCGAAAAGGGGGATTTGAACGCGATTTCCCGTGCGCGGGATGTGCTGGGTAACGAGACGAAAGTTTCGCGGGAAAGCCGCGTCGCGAGACGAGACACGGCCATCACGAGACAGACACGTGTTACAGGAGAAATCTGCGACCGGCCGGCCGCCTTGATAGAGCAATTTCAACTTTCTCGACGATACGGCACGCCACTGTCGCCTTCGAACCACCGACGTCTCTCTACCAGCACTCGAAAGTGCAGCGTGCATCGTAATCCGCCGGGAACCGGGACAATATCATCGTGTAGATTCGTTGATCTATGTTAACACTTTACCGACCGGAAGCCTATTAATAGGATTTTCAATAATTCTGTTGTACCAAAAAAAAGCATAGAAATTTTCGTTGACATTGCAATCTTAAATGAAACTATTCGACGACGTTATTGAGGGTGACTTAGTTACTTCATACTAAATGCTAAATGAAAATTTAGCCATGTACCATATATTTTTCAAACATATGCAATAATCACCGGTCGGTAATGTGATAATGATCAATATATAAATTTTCGTACGTCTACTTTAAGAACAACCTTGGATCTTACAGCGATGAAACCACAGCCGAGAACGTTGAAAAATATGCCAGAATAGACATTACTACATCTGTGTAGAGAAAAATTCATTTCTTCACAGATCTTTCGTATCTCGATTCGGTAGTGAACAATGGTCGATGGTATCAACAGTCGCACAAAATTGTCACAATCGAGAAAAATTAGTTTTACTAAAAATTTTATAGTCCTTTATTTTACAGCAATGGATTTGCTTGTACAGAATGCCTGAGAACGTGAAAAATCGTGCTAACATAGACGTTGTTGTATCTGTGTTGAGAAAAATGGATTTTACCACAGCTCTTCCAGGTCTTGAATTTCGCAACGATGAAATCCGATCATGACCGAAATCGTGGAAAAAGTAACCATGGTGAAATTCTTTTTTTCAAATCCACATTGGGAGAAATTGGTTTCATCACGTAACGTCAGGATTTTGAATTTTAAAGCAATGAAATTGGATAGTCCACGGTGGCTGAGCCGGTGAAAATGTCGAAATTGATTTTTTTTTTAGTGTTGAATGCCACTGATACGGGAAATTGAAAAAGTGGCATTAATTTGAACAGAAACGTTGTATTCGCGAACGGTAGACTACGTTGAGCATTCTTTCTTGTTTTTCGTACACGAAACAGGGATGATTGAAAAAGTATTACGTTTCGATAGAATTGTGGCTGTGCAAGTATCGAGTTTTGTATAATTAAGTAAATTGGCGTGATTCCGCACGAATGGTGTACGTACGGAACACGATACCGGCAGGAGTGAAATAGTTCGTTCATTATCTAGCCATTGAATTTTTGTACGGGCGCGAGTTCGGTAGGTCTATGTAATATTAATATGATGTCGTGCATCGCATATAATTTCGCGAATTGAAAACCGCAATTATTCCACCGTGTTCGAAACACGTGTATCAAAGAAAGCCGCATTAACATTGATTGGGGGATGAGTTTGTAAAATTCGATTGTAATTCATGATAGTATCACGTTCCCGTTGAACACACCGTATCGAATATTGCAAATAACAGGTTGGCAACCACAAAAGCGTTCGGATCATTAAATAGACCAATATAGACCATCATCCGCGAAACTAAGGCAAACGTGACGTTTCCGTATAATGTGGACACGTGTGCACTGTACAACGAGATATATAAACGTATTACCGGCGCTGCATTACCCCTTATTGGTTCTCCTTTTATTGTAATTCGAGTTTTTATACCGAGCTATGTGCCACACCAAAAATAGAAATCGTGCTGTTGCCCTGTTGAACTATCATCTTAAGATATACGGAAAGTCATTTCGTTCTCTCGTCACTTAGAATAAGCTCTATGACATTTTGTTCTACGATCTCTTGCAATTATTCAGGCAACAGAGAGATTCCATGCTCGTAAAATTTCTGTTTTTCATTAGCAGAAAATTGAGTTATACAACTTTTTACGACATTATTTCAAATGAAGGATGATCGAGTGGAAAAGGTTACCCTCTCTCTCTGTCAGTACCCGATTAGTCACGTGACATTGTGACGCATGCACGACAGAGACGAGACGCGTCACGTGATTGGTCTGAAGCAGAATCGTGAGAGCATAAGAAGGGGAAGGTAGAATGGTTAGCAGCACTTGAGTGGCGACTCAAACAGAAAGAGAGTCACCACTAAGAATTGCTGTGCCATTATTCAAAATATTGTCTACTTTATTAACCCTTTTAATACTGAGCGAAAGGAGCGTACCTAAGCGAAGAATACCGGGCCGAATCGGCGAATTTGCAGAGGTTTGCAAAAATGCTCGTAAAAACGAAAGTAGGAGTGATATTAACAAAATTTAAAAAGCAGCATATTGCGAAATAAACGGAGAATAAAACGACGCCAATTGTGTCTCGATATTTATTGAAAATCATAAGAATAACATAAATATAAAACATCATGAAAATCGTACAAAGTGATTTCTCTTTTTCAAACCGTAATTGCACATAAAAAAATCATCGTTTAGTCATAGCTTTATATATATCAGGTAGTATGATGTATAGGTATTGCATTTTGCAATCATTTGCAATGAAATAGTTGGTGTCGGATAGCAAAACGAAAGGATAACGCTATGATGCACGGCAAGCGTCAGACAGATCTACTAACACAAGTAGATCGTGCAGCTGGTAATACGTCACTAAAAAAAATATAGGTGGTATTATAGATATATATATAGTTAGTTCTCTGGGCACTAAAAATATGTAATATTTCCTTATTTTTACTTACACAAGCCATTTATTAGCAATGATGCTTACTGTTAGACACGGTTAACGATATTCGGTATATTTGTTGTCTCGAATACCCCCCCCCCCCCCCCCCTTGATGCCTCGTCGCTGACGCGACAATTAGACAGCTCGAGTGAGCTCCCGTGTATGAGCGTGGTGGGGGACACCTATCGATTCCGGTAAATAGGACCCCCAGCCGTAATAATAACAACCGTTCCGTTGTAACCTCCTCTGCGAGAACACGCGACTTTTAACAGCTACGAGCACGTTTCGAAATAGATCGGTAATCTCTCCCCTGCGAGAGAACGAGTTGAACACTCTCCCCTGCGAGAAGCTGTTTTTTCGGGACTAAACGCCTCTGTAGCCTCAGTGCTGAATAAAGTGTTTCTGTGAACCGTATCACGCGGGTGGAACAATTGACTTCAACCCATTCGAAATATCCGACTCCCGACAAATTCTCCCTTCTTTCTTCACGCAAGTCCAACGCATTTATAGTTCACGGATCCTCAGTTCCTTAAAGGGTTCGTGTAACACTTACTAATGCATACACCATGCAGCCCTTTATTGCAATGATTGCAAATTGTGCGCGACGTTCGCACATCTTCTAACATATACAGACCCTCGGCACTAATCGGCATAAGAGATAACAAAATGACCATTTTTTCATTTGTGTTGCATCGAATATGAACCATTTTAACATTTTATAAAGTTATTTTGAAACACAGGCCTCTTGTGATGAGTATAATAAGGCTCCAATATCGTCGTTCGGTAACTAAAAGGGTTAAATATTGTACAATATAAGCACACTTCGTGAGAAGTAATCGGTTTTCAAAATCATATAGAGCGTTACTGTTTATGTAATATGTTTACGTTTATTAAATATGTTGTTATCTAATCAATTACTACACATTTATGTATGTATTGTATGAGCTAGTATATCAATTTCATATTCATACAAAGAAAAAAAATGAAAACAGGTTGGAGTTATTCTAGGTCGGAAGAAATCTTTAATTTTTCTAGTTAAAATAGCTTCGAGTGGAAAGGGTTAATCTGGCGACTCCGAATAGGAGCTAGTTCGGAGCGGGTAGCTGCAGGGAATCACGACAAAATCAAAACGGCCGACTTCGACAGGGTGCCGACGCGAATGAACTCGCTTGCCCATAAATTTGCCGCGCGCGTAAATATGTACGGGGCCGGCTGTACAAGCAGCTCCGGGCAGTTGCAGCTTCGTGCATAAATGCATTGCTCGCATTGGCAGACGCTGATACTCGCAGTCGTCTGCGCGCTTCTCCGCGACTTGTTATCGCGAGCGTCACAGATCGATCCGGCATTCTCCAAATTGTTTGTCCAACTAAAATTCACTTTTCTCTCGTGCGCCGGGGATTACCGATGCTCCGTGCATCCCAGAAGCCGTTGCTTTCAATATTTCGAAAAAATTGCATCGTTTTAACAGGAACGTTTGCAGGTGGCGCGTAACTTGTTGAGCTTATCCACATGGCCGCCATGAAACGATTCCACCGCCATTTTTGTTAACGGGACAAGAGACAAAAATATCTTCGATCAATAATTTTTAATATTTATTATATTTTATTGGCTTATCTCGAAGTGAATTAAACGATTATCGTGTGAGACTCAATTTGGAGAATGCTGTTAACGATTGAAGAAAGTTATATATGTCTTTTGTACTTTGTATAAATGTTTGAAAAGGCGAAAGACATTTTTGCATGATTCTCATGCGTGTACGAGAAGCACTGGATTGTTTAAAACCGTAGAAAAATTGAAATAATTTTTCAAAAATCGATACACTGTTCCAAACTTGTTAAAACTATTGAGAAAGGGATGAAATGTGAGAAATCAGCACTCTAGTTACAAACTTTTGGAAAGTTGTATACGGTGTTTGCGACGTATTTGTAAAGGTTAAACGGCAAACACGGATTGAGGGACTCTCGATCGCAACGCGGTATTAAAGGCCCGCGACGCTGGCTGTCTTTCGCCTAAACAAATGAATAAATATTGAACGTTGGCTTGGTACGTACCGTGAATCCAATACCAACAGTGGCTGCAAAGTTTCCGTGCTGAAATCTCCCGGTATCGAACTGGACCAACAGCGATGTCTTGCCAACCCCGCTGTCGCCGAGTAGAATCGTCTGTAAATAAAACACACATGTAGTTTGCTCGACGATACTCTGGTCGGATGAAAGCCAATCTCATCTAAATGCTATCGTTCTCTTAGTGAACGTTCGTCCGAACTCGTCGACGAAACACGAACAACTGTAATTGCCCCGGCATCGTCAATTCCATGGAGCGAAATAAAGGTCTTTGTCGCTCCCCTTGGCATCAACAATTTTTCAGACACGCTTCCGATCTTTGAAAAGTATCGAATATGTCAAAATTACCCCGAAATATCGAAAAGTCGTACCGAAAGTCATCTAGTTTTTTCAAGGGAAATTGGAAGCCAATTTTGAACTATGTAGAATAAGTTTTATAACATTTTGTTCTATTAAAGGAGTAGACTCGTTTCCAGACTTTCTTTTAGTAGTCAAAAGATCTAGATAAAAGATCAATCTAGACCGCAATCGTCCTCAAAAGTTCTATTTTATTTTATAATAATGTAATTTGCATTATTCGGCAGCATGTAGCTGTCGCAGTTTTATGAAAAGCTGTATGCAGCTGTATACTTCTGAATAATGCAAATGACGCTAAATAATTAAAGGAAGTAAATAAACAATGGGGACAACGGTTGATTAGATGTAACTATTATAGGGAGTAAAAGGTGGCGACAGGTTCAAACTGGTAAATCATCTCGTCAGTAGCGAGACGATGAAAGCCTGTTCCACGGTATACATATTGTAGGTTCATTTAATGTTGAAAAATGGCCAAGCCGCAAGATTGCACTTATTATTATGATTGTTGTCCTGGGGTTTCCTTGGAGGATGCAGGTACTTCGATCTCTCCCGTTAGCCATCGTGCTGTGTGGTCCCATAAAAGCTGCGGTCGGCAGCCAACTTTGTTGCCGGGGCCTCGCCTTTTCCCGATAGTAACACCTGTAGCCGGTAATAATCGTTTGACCTGGCCACGCGGCGGATTATTACATTACGGGCCTGCGATGGCACCTGCTTCGCCACAGGTAGACGGTCGTTGGACGGCCGATCGGAGGCGTGCGCGACGTGAAAGGCACGGTTAATTGTCATTATCGGTGGGATGAGTTACTATCAGGCGCAGAAATGACTTTCGCCCGGCGTCTTCCGTGAATAACCAAGACACGCGTCACTCAAACCTCCGCCGAGGATAATTTATTTGACCCTATGCACTCGCAGCCATTCTAACCTTTACTATGTCT
Organism: Lasioglossum morio; assembly: GCA_916610235.2. NCBI lineage: Eukaryota > Metazoa > Arthropoda > Insecta > Hymenoptera > Halictidae > Lasioglossum > Lasioglossum morio. Next base: position 6,856,643 of record OU744323.1, read on the forward strand.
GACACCTTCGCGTTACTCGAGAAGTAATTACGGCTGGGATTAAGCGCGTTCCTCGTCTGACTGATTCTTCGGTGATTTATCAAGCACGGAACAATTTGGTAAATTGCTGTGCGAAACTGCGCTATTTATTAGATTGTCTATGCCATATGTAACCATAATTATGAAAGTGGTTTAACTGATATGTTTCTTGTTGCGAGATATTTAAAGGATTACATTTGAGAAAATGAAAGAAAATTTTTTTATTTTATGTGATATAATTTAGAATTTTATTAGTCTTGATTAATGAATGTTGTGCGAATCTAGTATGAAAATGTTGTTTTTAAAATTTCCATTGACTTGGTCTATTTTTTTTTTCAATTTTCACTTTGACCACTTTACTTTGTATTTATATTGTTACATAATGCGAGCATTTTCAAACAACGAAGTACTTATAAAACAGTGTAAAATACGGAATAAGAATTTATTTAATTTTATTCATAGTCGGTTCATTCTCCATTTGCGCTTTTTTATAGACCATGAAAAAAGGTTTGGAAGTACCGACACGTTCGTAAAATGTAGAACTGTGTGCAGCAAATGCATCGGAAGTGGTCGATAAATTCACAATCTGTCTGATATTTGATCTGCGTGAAAGAGTGTAATTTGAAGTAATTTGAAGAACACGACAGATAACGTTCCCTTAAATGAAAACCGAATATACTGTCCGATTGGTGTCGATAATTCAACCGTACCGAAAGGAAGTACTCACTTTGTACCACCGTTCTGTATTTATCCGAACGAAATCTCGATCGATCGATCGATCGAGGAGATCGGACATCTTGCCCTTATGGTTTAAATCAACCGCAGCGTGGTTCCTAAAGGTGGCTAAATTACACAGCTTGAATTGGAGACCAGCTGCGACATCTTCACACAGGTGCATTACAAGAAACTCGGTCATTGTTTCTACCTGTGAGTAAATCCCGGAGAAAGGAAAACAATAGTCGATTCATTCTTTTCCTTTTCCTCTTGCCGTTTGTTCTTCCCCTTTCTCTTTCGAGATGGTGTGATATTGTACGAAATCTACTACATGGATCAACTCAATGTAAATTTCTACCCCAATTGAGAAAATTTTGTGCACACGAGAAATCTGATAATTATATTGATCAATTTTTTCTCGATTCTACTAACGAAGATGCTCATAATTCATTCAATCAGATTTAACTTGCAATTTCGCTTCTAACGCCTTGTTTTATGAAAAACAATAAACATTGTATTCTACAGCCGGAACAGTAATCGTCTTACCAGCGAACACATTTGCTTCCATCGTTTCCGCATACCGCACTTCACAGGAAACATCGGCGCTAACTGTTCAGTTCTCTAATAAAATGTGCAACCATACAATCTTATTGCGCGATAAAACGTGTCTTCGTAGCTTACTATCGGCCAACTATGCACACTTGCGATGCAACAAGATATCCCTTCAAAAACTTACCGAAGGAATCTCGTTATTCGAATATTTCTGTTCACTAATTCTCCCAATAAAGTCATTACGCGGCAAGCCAACAATGTCTATTGGAATCTCGAAGCGGCTATACAGATAATCCCACTGATGCAATAAACTTGAACAAGAGGATTAACATCCCCAACGATCCTTCCACAAAGAATTCCCAAAAACTGATCCTCAATTCTCCCTCGAAGAAACGGTCGAAGTTCTGGTTGAACACGGCCGGCATCGGTAAAATCAACCGCAGGACAATGATCCCGTGATAATCGGAGTCGAATTCAATTTGCACCGGCCTTTTTGAGTCCGACACGACGTAAAGGTGAACGGGAGGGGTAACAAAAAAAAAAAACGGAACGGAAGCGGCCGAACGCGGAATCACTCCGCGCGGCCGTCTCTGTCCATAAACCAGCGGCTCGTAAAAGTAACAGAATTAGTCGGCCCGGACTTTTATTACCGTCCCATAAATTTCCATCCATCGGCGGACCCGAAATTATCCGTCTTGTCGCTTCCTCGCCTTTCTCTTTTCCGCGCGAGCTGCGAGATACTGTTCTGACACCTGTGATACCGTTCGCGGTTCACAGGCCGTACGGAGTTTACCGTTTGACCCGAGGCACGAACCGAATTAATACATTATACGGTGTTGCTTCCACCTGCGCGGACCCCGGGATATCCGCAGCTGGGTTCGAATTCGGTGCCGTGTAATTTAGTCACCTCTCGATCGTCCGTCCCGCTTCATTTCCGCCCCGAGACTCGATCGCACTACCTCTGTTCCGTCGGAAATAAGTCGCGAGCTTGTACGACAGTTTCTCATTCCGTATTTCCCCTAAGCTGCTCAAGATATGATGCTGCCATCACAATTCCCGACCAGAGTTGTCAGATTAAGTCTCACTACTCTTCTACCCTTCCCCTTCTGCGATGCTATTCCCCCACGCTCTTTTTTAGACCATATACATTATACTTGTGAACCCGGCATAGGTATAGGATACGTATCGTACAAGTACACAAGTATACTAATTTTAAACGATAAATTCTTCTCGATCGAAATTAAGACATATAATAAATTTGATGATATATATATATGTGTATATATATATATATATATATATATATATATATATTAATTTTCTTGCTATTTGTAGCATAAAGAAACCTACCACGATCGGTTCTAGATTTTGTATTTTACAATTATCTATGTACGTATAATTGCCAGCTCCTCTGTCCTTTTACCGATAAAAAAATCTCGAAACATACTCGTGGCATACTTTCGGAAATAAGCCAGTCGTTGATTTTTCAACGAGAATTACGCTAGTTGAAATTCCATACATGGTTTCAAAAGAAATCATTGAATACATATCTTTATTAGAGCACATGTTACAATAAGAATCGTGCAAAGTCTAAATAAATTAAATCTTCTCATTTTTATACGGCAATCACATTTAATGGTCGACGAGTTTCGTGTTAATTCATTGGGATTTGCATGGTCTAAAAGTAATTTCTCCAATGAGTTAATTAGTGTAGCTAATGAATGAATCGTGTTTAGCGCTCGGTGGGTCCCCCTTTAATAAAAGGGTAACGTGAGTAGAGTACGAGTGGCAGGAGAGAATTCTCAGGTGAGGGGTATTGTCTTGCAGGTGGAAAGGTCCTAAACGGACGTCGGTTTCTCGTGTTCGATTTATCCGCTCTCCAGTTTCGTTAGCAGTTACAGCCAAGGGAAAAGGCAAGATCGAGCGGATTTTTTTCCGCAAGTCAAGCCGTTGGAACGTCGGTTAGAAACTGCGCAAACCTTAAGCGGCCGTGCATTTGGCGGGTTCGTGCAGTAGCATACAAATTGAGTTAGCGGCGTCGTGGTAATGGAGGCAAACGAGAAATACGGGCGAACGAGCCGACGAAACTGTATCCGAGGGAAGGAACGAGCAGATTCTGTTCTAGTCGATTAGAGAGATCTTCGATATTGTTCTGTGCTGGATAAGCAGTAAGAGATCCCCTGAACCTCAACGATTCGTCTAATTGTTTCGTTAACCCTCAGAAGACGAACGATTTTGACTGTTGCACCATAGCAATGTTTAGCTCCTCTTAAATAGTTGTTCGCCAATTTCTTAAACATATTTTTCAATATTTTAGACAGTTGTACTCGATTAACCAGATTAAATATTTCTATTTTAATCATCGATTTTGAAAAGATCACAACTTTATTCGAACATTTCAAAAAACCCATGTCCCTAACAGATTTCGTTTAAAATCGTCGTCACAGTTTACTCGCTATTACTTGCTAAATGATTAACAAATAAAACATGTCTCTCGCAAAAATCTATCAACTGATCCATTAATGTAAATCAGGATTTTAAACATTGAGTCAATTATCCCTTGTTGGAACACCAGTACCTTCAAGTACTAATCGCGACATCTCTGATTATATATTTACATTTACCAAATTGTTTGGTCCGTGCTCCTAATGTCCGATGGCGCTCGGCCCTTGTGTGTGTGTATGCGTGTATGTATGTATGTATGCGTGCCTACGCGCTGTCGCTGCTATACGCGGCTTCGTTTCTTCTTCTTGTGTAAGACCTTGTCAAGTAAACACGTATTGTATTAAACAGTCTTTACAATTACTGCGTACTCTCGCTTATACATTATATACCTTGCAATATTCCCAGTCGCACTCCAACAGGTTATGGGCCCAGACAAATTAAGTCAAACCCAGTGTAAACCAAATTAAAAGGATTAAAGTGATTACGGCCTTGTTAAGGAAATAAGCGAGATAGTAGTGAATATTAAAAAGTGCAATGACTACAGAAAGGTTGTGTAACCACGTGGTGGAATATATTTGGTGAGTTCCCCACATTATACGTATACATTTGTCTTCAAGAAGCGACAAATATTATTAACATTTTCTTTCGTTCGTATTGAACATTGATATAATTGACTCAATCCAAAAATTTTCGTACAATCATATTTTGCAAGAAATGTCTACGCAAAGTACGAACGCCAATATGGCGGCTGTACACGTTTACGGTAATATTCCGACAATTGATCCAAAACTAGAAGGATCTTCCAATTATGCATCTTGGAAATTCGTAATAAAAATGACCTTGATTGGTATGGATTTATGGGATTGTATTGAATCTGAAAATACAGCACCAGTAGATAATAAAAGAGTCCAGAAGGCGCTTGCAGTAATTTGTCTAAATGTAAAATCGCATTGCCACGTTCATTTGAGGGATGCACAGACGGCCAAAGACGCATGGGTCAAACTAAGTAAAGCCTATGAAGATACAGGTCTTTGTCGTACATTAGTGTTGATGCGAACTCTATTTAAAATTGATTATAAAAATTTTGAAAATATGGCGCAATACGTAACTGAGGCGTTATCAGTGTCTCAAAAACTTGCCGATATAGGTCAACCAATAGAAGACAAATTACTAGCAACAATTATTTTAGCTGGACTGCCACCTGAGTATAAGCCAATGGTCATGGCTTTCGATAGTTTAAACATTGAATTGACCACTGAACTAGTAAAAAGCAAACTGTTACAGGAGGATGTAAAATCTCAGTTAGAATCAAACTCCACTAACGTAGCATTTTCTGCAAAACATGATCGGTATGGAGTTAACAAATCTAAATTTCACAGAAAAGAAATCGTATGTCATAATTGTGGTGAAAAAGGTCATATTAGGCCACACTGTCAAAAACCTCGAGAGGACACCTCACCTAGAAGTTCGACTACATGGAAGCAGAACAAGGGAAGACAAAGGTGTTTACAAGTAGCTCTTATGGCAAAGGCAACCGACGAAAATTGGTATATTGATTCTGGAGCCACTCACCATATGACTCCACATAAAGCTTGGCTACGAAATTTTAAAAACGCTCCGGTACAGTCGATAACAGTTGCAGATAATACAATACTGCAGTCTACAGGATCTGGAGACGTTGAAATAAGTTTAGCAGGGCAGTCTGATATAAATTGTATTAAGGATGTATTACATGTGCCTGAACTAAGCACAAATTTGTTATCTGTTAACAAACTAACAGAGAAAGGTTTCATCCTCGTGCTCGATGAAACGATGTGTCATATATATTGTAAAGATGACTTCAAAGTCGAAGGAGAAGTCTTGGTAACTGCAACAAATAAGGATGGACTATATGAGTTGAATACAGGACCGGCAAGTGCTTTTAGTGCGACTAGTGTCTCACAATCGCAAGAGACATGGCACAAAAGACTTGGACACCTGAATGAGCGAAGTATGAGCCTATTACGTAAAGGTATGGCTACCGGTATTAATTATAATGAATTAGATAAAAAGCCGTGCGTAGCTTGCATTAAAGGTAAGCAAACGAGACTACCTTTTAATAAAGATGGAAGACAACGTGCAAATGATTTTCTTGAATTAGTACACGCAGATTTATGCGGACCATTTTCAGTAGCGAGTTGGTCAGGTGCTCGTTATATACTAGTCTTAATTGATGATTACTCGTGCTTGACGTTCTGCTATTTTTTACAGTACAAAAGTGAAGTAACGAAAACATTTAAAGAATTTACAGCGCGGATGCAAACAGAAAAACGATGCAAAATCAAAACTATCAGGACGGACAATGGCAAAGAATTCGTCAATGCTGAAATGGAATCCTTCCTGAAGTTAAATGGTACAACGCATCAAACCACTATTCCGTACACTCCAGAACAAAATGGCGTTGTGGAGAGAGCAAATCGTACCATAATCGAAAAAGCAAGGTGCATGCTCAATGATAGCTGTCTGGATAGGAGATATTGGGAGGAAGCTGTAAGAACAGCAGTGTATTTAAAGAACAGATCTCCGACGAAAGCCGTAAGAGGCAAAACTCCTTTTGAAGTATGGACAAATAAAAAGGTAGACCTGAGACATCTACGAATTTTTGGATGTAGAGCCTTCATGCACATTCCTCGACATGCAAGGACAAAGTTAGATAAAAAAGGAAAAGAATGTATATTCGTCGGATACTGTACGGACTCAAAGGGATACAGACTAATAGATCCCGATAATCCAAAACGGATTCTTAAAGCACGTGATGTAATTTTCATTGAAAATCAAATTGCAATTAAAAAACAGGAAATTACAAAAGTAAATCCAGAAAATTATACTGGTGAACTGCCACAATCTTGTGATGCTGTAGAAATTGTTGCTGGTAGTACAAATGAAGATGATGACAGCATATTGTTAGGAGGAGATCAATCCTCTAGTACCCTAAATGAGAGTACTAACTCAACTGATACTACTTATCATGAAATAACTGAACAAAATTCAAGTTTGGAAGAATTATCAAACAACAGAAGATATCCTGTCAGAATAAGGCAGAACCGCGAATTTCCGGATATGGTTCGACATCAAGCATTCATGGCGACGGATCAGGATCCAACAACTGTAGAAGAAGCGTTAACTTGTCCTCAAAAGGAAAAATGGAAAGAGGCAATGGACAAAGAATATAGCGCACTAATTAAAAATAATGTATGGGATCTTACCGTGTTACCGGAAGGGTGCAAACCGATAAAATCAAAATGGGTATTCAAAATAAAGCGAAATGATACTGGTAAAGTTGTTGATTACAAAGCTCGACTAGTCGCAAAAGGGTGCTCACAGAAATATGGCACAGACTTTAATGAAACATTTTCTCCAGTTTCTAGGTATTCAACTATTAGGACGCTCTTATGCATGGCATTGCAATTAGGGATGGAAATAGATCACCTGGATGTGACCTCAGCCTTTCTCAATGGTCAATTAAAAGAGGAGGTCTATTTAGAACAACCAGAAGGATACATTCAAGATAATAACAAAGTTTGCAAACTAAAAAGAGCGATCTATGGACTGAAACAGGCTTCAAGAGTGTGGTATGACAAAATACACTCAGTACTATTAAAATTAAAATTTAAGCCTTTTGAATGCACTCCTTGTGTATACTCAAAAACACAAGGAACCACAAAAATAATTATTTGCGTATATGTAGATGATATCCTTTTGTTAAGCAATAATTGCAATGAAAAAGTAAAAATAAAGAAACAATTAGCGGCAGAATTCAACATTAAAGATCTAGGCGAAGTAAATATGATATTAGGCATAAAAGTCACAAGAGATGAAGATCAAATTCATTTAGATCAAAAACATTACATTGAACAAATATTGCGTAAATTTAACATGTGTGAATGTAAACCAGTAGGTACTCCGTATGCAGTCGGATCTCAACTAAGTTCAGCCATCCAGACTGATAATCACGCTTATCGTGAATTAATAGGTTGCTTAAATTATCTCTCCTCGTGTACTAGGCCCGATATCACGCATACGATAAGTTATCTAAGCAAATTTAACAATTCGCACAGTGAGGAACACTGGCTTGCTGCAAAGCGTGTTCTATGTTACTTAAAAGGAACAATTAATCATCGATTAACTTATAAGAAATCCAATCCTGAAGTTATAGGTTTCGTCGATGCGGATTTTGCTAGCGATACATTAGATCGCAGATCGTATAGCGGCTACGTGTTCTTATTAGGGAACGGAGCAGTCTCTTGGGAAAGCAAAAAAACAAGCGACGGTTTCAATTTCTACTTGTGAGGCAGAATATGTTGCCCTATCAGAAGGATGTAAAGAGGCTAAATTTCTGAGTAACTTAATTTTTGAGATTACAGATACAAGAGAACCTATAAAGGTATTCAATGACAATCAATCTGCACAGTTTTGGGCAACAGAGAAATTGCCTCATAATCGAACTAAACATATTGATGTCAGAAATCATTTTGTGCGAGACGCAATAAATTCGAAAATTGTAAGTCTGCATTATATCAGCACTAATGATATGATTGCAGATATTCTCACGAAACCCTTAACCAAAGATAAGCATTCAAAATTTGTAAATGCGTTGGGTTTGAAATCAGAAATGTAACGATTAAGGGGGAGTGTTGGAACACCAGTACCTTCAAGTACTAATCGCGACATCTCTGATTATATATTTACATTTACCAAATTGTTTGGTCCGTGCTCCTAATGTCCGATGGCGCTCGGCCCTTGTGTGTGTGTATGCGTGTATGTATGTATGTATGCGTGCCTACGCGCTGTCGCTGCTATACGCGGCTTCGTTTCTTCTTCTTGTGTAAGACCTTGTCAAGTAAACACGTATTGTATTAAACAGTCTTTACAATTACTGCGTACTCTCGCTTATACATTATATACCTTGCAATATTCCCAGTCGCACTCCAACATCCCTGAAAGAAATTTCTGATTGATCTTCGAATTAATGAATTTGATTTTCCAACGTTGCTCTCGATTCTTCCAGGAAATTGTCGTTTAAAATTGTCCAACTTCAAAAGTGATTTCATTTCGCTTCGATAGCTGTTGCAAAAGGTAGCCGAGTAAACCGAAAAGTTTTTCAAGAGTGGTCGCTGTTTATGCGAAAAGATTTTCCAGGTTCGACAGCGAGATGGGCGCGCCTGGTTGCAAGTAATGTCCCTAAAAATGGCAACGTCACCGTGCTCCTTTTTGCAACAGGCATTTCACCCGGCGCGCTGCCCGATCGAAAGGTTGACTCGCCTTTTATCGTGAATCCGAACAACTGACTGGACAAGCTCGAATGGAGGATTCAAGCCGCGTTTTTCGCGTGCGCGACCGATTGGTATTCCAACCGTCTACTCCCCGAACAGGGAATTGTAAATTGATAAACGCTCGGCTGCGTTTCACGATAAAGAAGAAGGGATCGTCCTCCTAGTTTATTTTTTATCCCAAATCTTCGGCTATCGATCCTTCTTGCACGGCTTTGGCCCTCCAAAAATAAAAAATTAATAAATATCTATTTCTGCGATAACAGATCTCTCGCTTACATGATCAGCAGACTGCGGATGTTTACGTAAATTTCCATTTTTATAGACGAATTTTCAGAACATGGCATGAAATGAAATTCTATTTTTAATAGAAACAACCTTTGTAGATCCAAAACAAATATAAATCTTACTAAATTCTATCGAATTTTATATTGAAGCATTTTTTGAAAATTCTCATAAGCCAAAAATGCATAAAGATCCGCAGTCTTAATGATCAGAAATAGAGACATTGAACTTAGCTTTTAAATGCAAATTTTAGTGGCGAAGGTCACTTTTATCAGCGGCACGCGCGCCGAGCGTCCGATTTTTGTCGTCGAGAAGTCGATTAATTAAATTTCATTCACGAATCAATCGGTCCATCCAGCCGACCTCAGATCCATAATACATAAAGAGCGCCAGGGGATTTGCAATTCCGAATGAAGAGAATCCGAAGTTAGTTCGCCCCGGTAATGGACGAAGAAACACGGCCTTCGGGTAATAATTTCATTCGACTATCGGGCCCGGCAAAAAGGGAGTCAAGGGGGATGGATCCTTCTTATTGTTTGGCCGTAATTGAGTTTTTCAGTAATATATTCTGGAAGCGTTCGATCCTTTACGGTCCCTCATTACAAAACTTCTCCGTACCCTAAATTTTTCATAACGAATTAACATCGTGAAAATAGAGTACCATACTCTCCAAACGTTTCTTTCCCTATCTTATAGAAGACTGGCTTCCAACCTGAACCTGGCTTATAATTCATAGTTCATTAATACCGATTGTGGCACTGCAAACATTTAACCCTTATCCGTCTCATCAAATCTTACAATTATGTTTCTCGGTTATGTGTTTCGCATTGAAAGAATAAAAGTAAAAACTGTGTCAAATTAACACGAGGGGCGGGATGAGGGTTAAGAAGCTGGTTGATTCAGGATAGTTTTCAAATACAGATCTTTATGCACTTACGAAAATTAAATTATTGAATAAACGGAGAAACTTCTGAATCACTACTGTGACTTTCAGTTAAAATGTAACTGCTTGACATTCTGTCTTCAAATCGAACGACATAAAGCTATGTCCACACTGAAATAACATCGCGCGACTTTTTCAAAATACACGCGGCATCGTTTAAAAAATGCTTCAGTATGGACGTAGCTTATTAGTATGTCTAATTGTGTGGGATAGTGCAAATTCGAAGTTGTCTAAGAATATGCAAGTACTTATCTAATAATTCAGTGTTGATATCATTTTCAGTAGTGTAACTTTGAATCTGTCTAAAAATGTGTAACTTTTCATCTAATAATTCAGTGTTCTTATCATTTTCAGTAGTGTAACTTTGAATCTGTCTAAAAATGTGTAACTTTTCATTTAATAATTCAGTGTTCTTATCATTTTCAGTAGTGTAACTTTGAAGCTGTCTAAAAATGTGTAAGTTTTCATCTAATAATTCAGTGTTCATATCATTTTGAGTAGTGTAACTTTGAAGCTGTCTAAAAATGTGTAAGTTTTCATCTAATAATTCAGTGTTCATATCATTTTCAGTAGTGTAACCTTGAAGCTGTCTAAAAACGTGTGAGTTTTCATCTAATAATTCAGTGTTCATATCATTTTCAGTAGTGTAACTTTGAAGCTGTCTAAAAATGTGTAAGTTTTCATCTAATAATTCAGTGTTCATATCATTTTCAGTAGTGTAACTTTGAAGCTGTCTAAAAATGTGTAAGTGCGAGCTCTTAGGAGAGCCCGTAAAGAATTACAGGACAGTGGCAGTGACATAACCGAGTGGAAGGGCCGATGGAGGAATTCATCTGCGAGAGTCGATCGCGTCGAGAAGTCGAAAGTCGGCGTAAAATTTACGGCCGGCCGATGCCGCCGCGGTGGAACGCGCATGTATACGACGGGCCCGCGACGTGACAATGCCGGACGTGCACTTATACGGGCTGCATTATAATTTGCATTGTGCGTCGCGCGCCATGTGCGTGCACGCGCGCTCGAAAACGCACGAGATATCGCGTTACACGCGCCTTTCCGGAGAATACACGGTTCTGCCCTACGTGTGCGTCGAATTCGGAACATGTGCGTCACAGGAACGGGGAAACGTCCGAACCGAACTCTGTTCAGTGACTCTCAACACCTTATAAATATTTTATTTATAACAAGCATCGACCCTGGTGTCGACACTCGGTCACCCGACTACCCATCAAGTTACATAAATCTCGGAAGATGAAATAGAAATATAAAATCACAACCATTATCCCGAGCCTACCTGTCAGATCATAAATAATGCGATGTTTATTTCAAGAAGTTTTAGAACCTAATATATTTTTCTTCAGTTTTTCTTTGTATTTTGTCCCTGAAAAATATGAAAGTGTAACGATGAAATATGTCGTATAACGAGATCAAAGAAACTTTTTGAAGGGACTGCGTGCGTGTATTTCATGTGTCGTTACCTAGACATTCACTTTCTATTTCTTTTTGAAAGTACTTTAACCCTTCGCTGCATAGTGTATCGCATAGTTAACAAAGCTGGTATATGTATAGTGAACTAAGAATGTGTGTTCTTACTTTGTTTATTTATGTTTCATTTTTTCCCTTAAATAAAACAAAAAAACTTATCTTCTTTCAGTTTTTCATCCCAATTAAAAAAATCATGCAATGAAGGGTTAACATTTCTGTCGACGAACAGCATGCTTGTCGTCGACTTTCACGTTCTTGGATGATCAGAGAATTAATTTACATTTTCGGAATAAAAATAGAATATTGCAGAAAATTTTGGTTATCGACATACGGGGTTGAAAGGGTGTATACACTGTCACGGAAAATGACTGTGTAAAGAGTTCGTTGATTTGTCTCTGCAAGCGCAAAGACTTTCCGAACCAGCTGACATTATTCGTCGCATTCGGGGATGAAAAAATTACGAAATAACACCGGAGAAAGGCTGTTGGTGGAATTAATAACGATTGCACGATAGTAGTACGAAAATGTTTCATCCATTTTCGTTCCCCCGTATGTATAAGGAGCCGGCTTTGGCTTTATAGAGTCCGATACACACCGATAGAGCCGCATAAATAAAGGTTCGCTGGTTCCGAGTCAGAATAATCAGAATATAATCCGCACGCAGGAAAGTGGTCCTCACTTTCACCGTGGCTTTAAATCAGTCCGCGTCCGCGCGCGTTAATTTGCATGATGCGTGAAAGGAAGTGTGTACTTTGGTTTGATTTATCGTCACGGTTTAGCCGTAAGTTGGTCCCCACACGATTTAATACCGACGCTCGCCGATCCTTATCTCTCTACGGGAATCGCTTCTCTTAATCGCCGGCTCCGCGCTTTTTATCACTTTACGCTAATGATAGTCTTCCCGGTGCATCGATTCTCCATTGGAAAAGCCTGCGTTGCTCTTTCTCAATCCTCCACCATAAATATCCCGTTGGAATAATTCGCCCAACTCGATCGAAGTTTATCTGATTACTAGACTGCAGATTATATGTATATTAAGGTAAAGGGAAAGTTCTGTCGTATTTTAAAGAGAATATTCGAATTAATTTATAAAAATATATGTTTAATAGTATTCAATGATAGGAGCTCCATTATTCGTTACAACTGGTTGCCATCTTTCAGATCACCTGTCAATTTCTGTTTTCCAATCACTCACTGGCGACTAAAAGAATTGATTAAAATGATTAACCTGTGTAGTAACGAGTCTAACTGTTTGCGCATCTTTAATTTCTTGAAAGAATGTAACTTGCGTTTATAATAGGATATACTAATCAATAAGGATGCACAAACTGTCTCAAAATGTAAAACTTATTATCTAATGTAAACTAAGTACAGCTGTATAGACACCTTTAAGGGTCTGGGTAAGCTTAAATAAAAAAAAAAAAAGAAAAACGAGTCTAACTCGTGACGAAGATTTTAAACAGAGTCAAATATTTTATGTAGTCGACACAGGCAATTTTCTAATTTCTATAGAAATCCGCAGCCAGGTACTCACAGATTGATTTACATTCGAGGAAACTGTGGACGTCGACGTAAGGGTTGAAGAGAACTGGAGCTTGCGGGGTGTTTAAGCTGTAAAAAAACAGTCTGCGAGGACCTGTCCGCAAAAAGGTGTCCGTGGTGTCGCGCACAAGGGTGGAATTCGCGGAACAAAGATGTTCGGAAGGGGAGAACCGAAGCGTGAAAGAGAGAAAAAGAAAGGGAGAGAGAGAGAGAGAGAGAGAAATAGAGAGGGAGCGGTGGTCTCGTGCGACAGCTGAGGACAGAGATCGTGTCGGAAGGAGAGGAAGAGAAGGGAGGGCAGTGAATTAAGTTTCTCCGCCCCTGAGGCCGACACATTCGCCGGTGCTCGTCACGACCACCCCCTGGGGGTCCTGCGAATCTTTCAATGGAAATTGTGCGTGAAGGGGACACGCCGCCTCGAGCCTCGCCTAAATCATATAGAAATTAAACGTATCAGACTCCCCGGCTCATTGATTTTGAAAACAGAGTGGCTCCTAACCCCCGCGCATACTTCCTCGTCGCTCTCATTTTTCGCGGAGATTCTCCTTTCGCGGGATTCATGAATTATGGAAACGAATGCATTGTGCTGGCACGATAGGGATGCGAATCGTTGTTTCAGGAGTTGTTTCGAAAAATATTGCGAAAAGTATTCAGTCAAATTGAATATTAAAAACGAACGTTCGAGTGAATATACCGTATGCTTTTTGTATCGAAGAATTGAATACAGTTCAGTACATTTTTTAACGAGTATTTCTAATTTCATTTTCTCTCGTGGCTTTTATTTGCGAAACTTTGCTTTCATCTTTTCTAATTTGCTTCGCGGGTTCGTTAAAAGTAGTTCATAAGAGCGTTTTTCTACACGGAAACTAACTAAAAGCATATGCATGTTTTCGTGGTTCAATTTCTGAAAGGAGAAAGGGATGTTCCGATTTTACCGAGGCTTTTAGAGACATTCTTCAGGTATACGAACATATTTTCATCTGTTTTTGACTTTCGATGTTGTTCGTGTTTCTCTTATATTCGTTCAGTTACGTTTCAATCGTAAAATCAAACATATTGACTTTCGAATCAAATTACAACGCTGCATCCCATTTAGCGACGTAAGTTACACTACCATCGATATTTATTTTATTGGAAATCTTAAGAAGATTCTAATCTGAACTCCTCGTAGGAGGTTATGAAGCCCCTACGCTCACGTTCCTTACAATTCTTTAGGTTTAATGTCGAATCCTTAATTCTCGAAGTCACGTCAGTTTCTTTACGGTTACAGTGATTAAAAACGTCTTTATCCCGAAAAATGTCGTAGAAGAAAAAAGAAACTTTATATGCCTTTATACGATTACATTTATTTTAATACTTAAATATTGATTACAAACGAATCAAATTTTATGTAATTTAAAAAGAAAGGCGTAACATTCGTATTTATTAGACATTATTGAAATCTCATCGCAAGTCTGGTTCGTTAAAATACTCGAAAGGGGTTAATCGTGAAACTCGAAGGGTCAAGAAATTTTGCAAACAAATTATCAGGATCAGGAATAAAAATTAGAATTTCTACAAAATGAAAGCTTGTTCCGAAGAACTGCTTGGGGTTTTTTATAGCGTTGGATGTACTACTACTGGCCTCTACATTCCGAAAGTAATTCCGCCGTCCAGGCGGTGGCCTAATTAGATCGAAAGTAGGTATCTACTAGTCCATCAGGATCGTATGAAGGATCGCGCATGTGATATGAAGGGATGCGAACGAGCAAACAGTATGCATCGAGGAACAGCTTAATCATATCCCGATGCTAGCGCCGTCCGGCTTACGCATTGTGGCCTGGGAGCAATTGTGTGCCCTTAATCCGCCTACGAGGCCTCGCTTCGAGCGGCGACGCTTCGCCTCTCCAGCCAGCCAACCCATTGATCGCATCCATCGCTCTGCGAGCACTCGGAATAATATGTATATTCGCTGGTAACACAGCCGGGATGATCCACGTGGATCGAACCAGCAACAGCTTGCACCGTATTTCGAGGAAGCCTTGAGAATCGACGCCGTGATTAAACTGCGATTGGAAAACCGTGCTGGTGCTTCACTCGTCTTCCAGAGACCTGTGTTCCAAAGCAATTTTCATAATTGTGAGAAAGCAATCAGTCTTACAAGTCTTCGCGCACACTTTCAAACGGAACAGCTTTGAAGCGATTTTAAATAAATAATTTTGAATTATTGTAGCCAGTCGTAAAACATAAAAGGTGAGGAAAATACGAAAGAATCTTTGCAACAGTTACTACTAAAACAATGTTACAGCAATTTTTGGTGGTGCTTCAGAGTCATCATTCCTAATCTATGGGTTAAAAAGAAAAATAAACATTTCTATCGATATAGTTCTATTCCCTATGATTTTTGAAAAAAAAAAACAATGTGTGCAAGTTCCGCGAGAGAGTTAACGCGCGCGTGCAGTTCGAGTAGACAGTGAAATAGAGACCTCCGCGTGTACGAGCCATATGATCCGCGAAAACGTTCTCAGAATGTGACGGCAATTAAGGTGGGGGCCCTTAAGCCGATTCGAGGGAAGGACTGGACTGGCCGAGACCGATCGGGAGGGCGAAGTAAAACCGGTAGGGGGTCCACGGTCCCGAGCCGGTTCTTGCTTCGCATTTTCTTCAAGCGGAGTACTCACTCCTATAAGGGATAATTGAAGATCTCGGTGCTGCTGTTGCTGCCGCTCTGCCACCGCTCGCAACTCGCCTCACTGTTGCAAATCTTTCGGCAAGAAGGCAGAATGGTACGCGATCCACGCTCATGCTCCGTCGCGCAAACCGTGTGCGTTTCTTTTACCCCAACTCGATCTCGGTTTTCCTTTTCTCGAACGATCGCTCGTCACCGGATTCCCATCTGAATCGATACCCTTCATTATTTCTTTGCCTCGCCCTCCGGATCCAGCTTCAATTACCGCATTATACGGTAATCGGTTTTTCTGACAGCCTCCGGACCAGCACCGTGGGGATAGTCAAGGCTCTCGGTTTCGTTAGTCGATTTACGAATTCCCGATTCAATTTTCCTTTCTTCACACTCTTCGTTTAACCCTTTGCACTCGGAGCTATTTTAACTAGAAAATTAATCGTTTCTTCCGACCTGGAATATTTCCATTCCCAATGACTTTTCAAATTTCATGGATATCAAATTGGTATAATACTTCGTACAATATCGAAATGTTTAGTAATTGATTAGACACCGACACATTTGAGCCATCATTCGAGTGCCAAGGGTTAATGGGCATCGTCGCGACTGCTGCGAGGCTGACTAACTTTGTACACACGGCGTTTGATGCTTGTAATCTTCTTTTAGTCTCGTTGTGATTCAACGTGAGAGATTGCGTTTGAATTATTTATTTCATGAATACAGAATACTTTATGTTGCATAAAGATCCGTAGTACAGCTGTACGGGAACGTTGACTGCTCTCAAGTGGCTGAATCCTTCAGTTTCAGCTAGCACAATCGTCTTTGAATATTGGTTCCGACTGCAAACTTTATGAGTAACAACAAGAAGGTAGACTTTTTCATTTTTCTGCTGCAACGTGCGTCGCGCGTCGGGTCGCGTCGAACTGGTTTCTCGTTTCGTACGAAACCCGCGTTTATCGGGCCGATCGCTGCGCTCCCCCGATCCTCCTCTATCGACGGAGATCCAATCTGCGGCTCTCGAACGGCGAGAATCTTTAACGATCCCATTTTACGGTGATATTAAGTGTAGCTACCTCCTCGCCATGAGGACTTCGAAAATTCATTCTCGGCCCGGATCGAACCAGAGAATCGAACACGGTTGAACAGCGTGGCTGATAGACTTCCAACAAGATTCGTTAACGAAATGTCTTTTCTTCGCTGGAGGATCGTGGAGAGTTTGCGCAAACTTACTGTTCGCAAACAGGCTTCTTCGTTTGGAGAAGGTTAGACGAATTTAGGCCAAGTATCTTAATTTATTGGGTGTGCCAATTCGTGGCTCTCACAAATAGTTCTGGATAAATGTATTAAATCCGTATCAATGTGTCAGTTTGTGAAAAATTCGAAAGAATTAGTTTTTGTACCTAATAATTGTGGATTTAAAGCATTTATGAGAAAAATGGATATGCGCAATTTAAAGTGGTAGATCGATTTAAATAATTTAAGAACATCGGTGTATTATTCTCAGATTATTAAAATCGTTAGAGGAAGAAGCAATTCTTATTTTGCGTAAAGTCTACTAAGAAATCGTGTATAAGGCCGCGTTAAGTAGGTACTATCGACGAGTAGACAGCGGATCTTTATGCAAAATAAACATTTTCTTCCTGAATTGCAACAAACTGGAGTCAAATTGAAATTTATTTTCTTTATTTTCTAATATTTTTACTGTTTCAAATGATATATATATATATATATATATATATATATATATATATATATATGTTACGGTAAATGTGATTAATCCGCTGTCGATAAAATATACGATACGATAAAAACGAACGGATGTTTGTTGAGGAAAGCAGCTTCTAGCTGCAGTGTGAGACACGACGGGGTCGCGAAAGCGTGCAGGAATCGGTTATCCGAATGAACCCTGACTAACGATCCTGCAAGAACAATCCGATCGCAGGACGATATCGCGTTAAGACAGGATTCTCGGCAGTAACCGCGTCAGTTACGATCGTAAAATGCGCTCGGTCTCGTTACGCTCGGAGGCAAATCGGAAAATCGCTTCCGGTCGATCGTAAATCGGCGGCCATCCGCGTCGCGGGCGAGAAACGGTTTGAACCCTGAGATACTCTAAGGCGCTGCTGTCGTGAAAAAATTCGGAAATCGAGTTAATCGGCGAGAAAGCTGCCGATTTTCACCCAGGCTTTATCTTGATCGCCGTATCGGGGGATCTACGGATCTGCGGGATTGCTTACTCGCGCGGAACCGTAAACGCTTGGGATCCCATTAATCATTCATAGAGCTACTTGCGCCATTTTGTCTAGTGGGAAGAGATATTGTTGTCGCGTCTGGTCGAACTGGCGCACTACATATAGGGCATTTGGCCGATTTAGCTGGCCAAAAGTCGATTTCGTCAAACTGATTCAAGGAAAAAAAAATGAGTTTTTATATGATGATGTCCCGTCGTGTTATACGATGGAATAGGAAATTGATATTATATTGTTTATATCATAGTAATTCGCGTGTATTGTTAAGTTAATCAAAAATAATACTTTCATTAAAAATGGTTATTTTTTATTTGTTATAATTAAAGATATAATACTATAAATAAGTTAGTAGGTATATTTCAAACATATTAAGCAAAAAAATAATTTTGGTCAGCTAGTTTCATCAAATGCCCTACTGTGCGACGGATTACATAATTTTATCCGACCGGTGGATACGTGTACGCTGATCACGAGCGATATCATTATTGGCGTATAGTCGCAAAATTAATTTGTTGTTGGAACATACAGGGTATACATACATATTTATATACATACATATATTCGTGCATCTGTTCAAATAAAAAATGAGCGTAACGATATTGTTAAGTTTATTTAAATTTATAAATAACACCATGCTCGTCACTGATCTTTCTCTTTTTCCAACTCTTATTCGTCTTATATACATGTAATTCGTAATTATACATTGTACTCTAATTATATTTCAATCGTAAAAGCGAGTTACATTGTAATTTAATCGAATGAGAGACCAGAATTACAAATTACATTGCATTTTAATTGAATGAACACGGGTGAATTTCGTGTTACGAAATAATTGAACACAATACCATTGAATTACTTCGTAATTATAATTTGCAAAGTAATTCACCAGAACTCTGGATGAAAGTGATGTACTCGCATATATGAAACTCTCTTTGACGAAACAGCAGCTGTGGCAGACCGAACAATCCCGGCAGCATCGAAGAAACGAAAACATGAATGGTATCGGAGGAGGCTTGTAGGAACGCTGCAGGGTTCGGAAAGCGAGTGAGAGAGGGTGCAGAGGATGAAAATCGAGGTAAACCGAAGAAAATTGAGTGGCATTAGAAGGCAAAAGGACCCGTGGAAGATAAAAGCGAAGGTGTAGGAGAGGGGCGGAGGGGGACACGCTGGAAGGGGGCAAGAGTAAAAAGAAGGGCCAGGGAGCAGAGGGAACCGAGAGTCTCGAAGGTAGAGAAAGAGCAAGATCGCCGGCAGAAAAAGGAAGAGGGGCTCTCTGGTTCGACGGAGAGAGGACCGAGATGAATCGACGTGGAAGAGGGAGAGGGCGAGGGACCGAGCGACCGAGGGCCAAGCAGAAAAGGAAGAAGCCGAAGGAAGGACGTAGGAATCGTCTTGGGGGCCGTACCACGGGTATAGTATGGACCTCGACATTCCCGATCATTATTCCGCCGGCTTGCCACGGCGCGGGGGGGACCCGGAGAGTCCTGACCTTGGCGGGTAGGCATGACTGACCTTGTTGGTCCTACATCCGAGGAACACTCTGTGTCCCATTCATCATGCAAATGAGCCGGTAATGAATATCAAACGACGTTCTTACGGCGGATATTTTCCACGGACGGATACATGCCGGGAATACTCGGAATATCTCGCGGGGGCCCCTTGTTCGGGATGCATCGGAGACGAGACGCGGATTCGACGAACCAAGAGAAATCTTCACCGGCCACCGAGGCTGGCCAGCTTCTTTCCGACTCCCAGATACGGAAACCGCCACCTTCTTTGCTGCTTTCGTGACCGACGTTTCGTGGACCTTACCTCTCTATGTCAAAGTCAGGCTAGGAACTATCGAATAAACCTTGCGTACTCTAAACTCCTGTCGCCGTGGTCAGGTCGTCAGGGTTTATTCAAAATTCAATAAGAAACAAAGAAGGTCAACCCTATTCACTATGATTCGTTACCTCTTGTTTTTTACACGTGTTTTCCGTTCTACTGTGCATACAACATTTTATAGCCAAGTATTTAACATTAGGTGTACGGAGCACGATATACGATTATTTTACGTTGCTTTATAAAAATAATAGGAAAGCGTCTATCCAAATTTTTAGCCATTTTTCGAATAATATACACCCAGAGAAATAAATTTATTGAATAATTCCTCATGGATGGCAATTAAAATTGTATTAAAATGGTAACTAAAAATATTAGTATCCGTCATTTCGACGTATCTCTAAACCTAAATAAATTTAGGTTTACGTTTACGTGTTAAATAAATTTAGCCTATAAATTTAAACTAGGAAAAATGTCTATAAATTTAACATCCGAGAACTCTGTAATAAACCGAAATCCAGGACACGCATTTTATCCCGAATAGAAGCAGATACGTCGAATGGAGAATCTCTAGCATTCCTCCGCGACAAATCCACTTTTGGTATATTTTATTTTGAGGATGCCGCGAGAATCGGATTCCCTCCCGCGGATCTAAATTCGATTCAGGCCCGCTGACAAGAGACGCGAATCCGAGAAGCGAATTAGCTCACCTTGTGCGTTAAGCCAGTATCCTCTTGCTTGGACCTTTTCAGCCCGTCACGGATGTCGTTGTAGTCCCTGGTCCCGGTTGTGGGGTAGCCGTAATTTTCGGTGAACACTTCCGCCGGCGGTTTGTAATCCCGGTATCCGGTTGGGGATGGAGTTGCGGTCTGAGGTGGTTCCGTGGTCCCTGGCGTTAGACCAGAGTACATCGCGTCGCCTGATGTACTGTTTTCCTCGGTATCGAATACGTCGTCGTTAACGTCCTCGCTGGTTATTATCTGGCGACAGAGAACGACGGGGGTGAGTTTCACAGGTGAGAAACATTTTCTATTTTAACCCTTTGCACTCCGAGCTATTTTAACTGGAAAATTAATCATTTCTTCCGATCTAGAATATTTCCATAACTTATGATTTTTGCAATTTTATGGATATGAAATTGGTACATTACCTTATACAGTACCTAAATGTTTAGTAATTGATTAGATACCGATATATTTAATAATGTAAACAATATTTTGAAGAATGGTACAGCAATTTTTAGTGGTGCCTCAGAGGGGACAGCTGAGTGCTAAGGGTTAAATTACACCTACTCGTTTCGACCACATATCCTTAAAATCCTTAAAAACTGATGATTTGTATTCAATTCAATTTGTTTCAAATTGAAATTTCTAGATAGATTTGTTAATTAGATATGTAGTTCGATCGCGCAGGGAAATCTTAGGAAATAATTATTGTCTCTACATATATGTTCTGTTTGATCGACATTCGATAAATCACGAAAGAACTTACCGCGTAACGTAATACTTGTATATTGTATCTCGGTATACTTAGAATTTTATGTTCTTTAATCACTTCGTCTCGACAGTAATTGCGTTAATTAATCGATACTCCGGCTACGTCCTCGGATAGTTTAGAATTTGATTTTTCATTTACTGAAAGCCTCACCGGAGGAAAGACAATTTTATTCCATTTCGTCGAACTTGTCGACGGGAGAGTGAATGGAATCGTATCGAATCATTTTTATGTATTGTACCTTTAAAGCATGTTGTACTTTTTGAAAAAAATTTTAAGAAAAGTGGCTCTCATATTAGGCTGCGTTACCTATCAACTTTGACTCGACGAAGGTTCGAAGACAGAGTTAATCGAGCACGTTAGGTATCTCGATGGTTAACACCTAGATAGCACGTGACGTCCTAAAAAGATCTGTTTGGAGACGGTTTAAAGACGTCTTATCGGCTTTAAGACATTTGAATATCTAACAACGGACGTCTTTAAGACGTCTTTGTGTTATCCGGGCAGCGGCTTCGCGGCAGGAACGACAATTCGCAGTGAATGAGAGAGGAAGATCGGTCGCCGAGAATCGATTCCCGGATCGGGATACGTATGCCGTCCGGTTAATATTTTATTATAATCTCAAGGCCAGAGAGTGAGAGAGAAAGAGAGAGGCAGAGAAACAGAGAGAGAGAGAGAGATAGAGAGAGAAGGTGGACGCGACGCGACGGTAGTAGGGGAGACAGCGTCTCTCCGAGCACGGTGAAGAAATGCTCGAGGTATACGCCCGGCCGCGATAATTCTCGACAAAACGAGGGCCGGCTGTCGCATTATCAAAGCTACCGAGAAAACCAGTTCGCAGAAGCACACCACTCGTCCGGCCGCGAACGCTGGAATAACTGTCCTTCGATCGGCCGACATCTCCATCGGTACGGTGCGGCTTGCCGCAACGACAAGCGGCCTTGTAGCAGTTAATGCCAATTAGTAAGGCGTTCTGACTTCGACGCGCTCCTAATTCCCCCCCGCGAAACCGTGAACGATCATCAACAGTAATAACCACCGGCCCCGACGATCGTTCTACTCGCGGGAAATAGTCCTGCTCGATCGCGAACGCTATACACGAACATACTCCTGATCGTTCTCGGAACGCGCTGCCCTAATTTCGATGAAGTCGATGATGGCTCTCGCAGAAATATTTATCACGTATTTCTTGGCACGATGAACCTCGACTTCTTCTCGAGCTGCTTTGCGGGATCAGAGTTTGCAATCCCGCGGGATTGATGTGGGATTTATATCAATCTCGCGGAGTCCCACGGGGTCTCGCAAAATTTGCAGAATTTCATCACCTATTTAAGAAATACGAGATCAGAATATGACGCGGGATCTTACGTGATTGCAAGCCCTCTCTCTCTCTCTCTCTCTCTCTCTCTCTCTCTCTCTCTCTCTCTCTCTCTCTCTCTCTCTCTCTCTCTCTCTCTCTCTCTCTCTCTCTCTCTCTCTCTCTCTCTCTCTATATATATATATATATATATATATATATATATATATATATATATATATATATATATATATATATATATGTGGGACAATCTTGAACTTCAATTTAAAAGATTGTGTTTTATAACGTCCACACAGATCTTTCACTCAATTTCAGTTCAAACCTCTTTCAGTGTGTGAGATTATTGAACAAATTGCAACGTCGTCGGAAAATATTGTCGTTATGATGTTTTTAGCAAAATTATACGATTTTCAGTCGTGGATCGTGTGTGCCTAGAGTCCGCAGTGGGGGAATAATGGGGTAGCCCCGGATTCAACTGTTCCGAAAACAATTGACTCACTGTAGACAGTCAGACTCGATGGGTGGCCATCGATCAGAACTTCTCGGCACCGAAAAACTGATTCGAGGGAACGTGTAATTTCTTTCAATTCGTTCGCAAGTTAGCAGTAACTCGTACGCCCCAATAGTCCGCCACAAAGCGGCCATTGAAGTCGCAGCGACGCCTCGCGAGCACGGTGAACGTGGTTGCCAGAAAGTCGGCTATTCATAGGATTAAAAGTTGATTATCATATTCCGGCCGGTCCTGTTTCACGGTTCCCCTCGGCCGATTTTCTATTTGCACCTGAATGGATGCAAATTTAAACTGTTCGTTTCTTCGAAGGAGACGACGTCGACGACGAGAAAGGAGAAGAAGAGGGAAAGAAAGAAGAAGCGTAGGGGGGAAACAGACGTCGCGTCGTTTTGAAACATTCATACGTGACTTGGAAAGCTTCCCCGGCGCGAAAGAGAGATTACATCGGATTTCTTCGGCACCACTCCGCGGCAACAATACTATCATAAATCATGCATGACTCTCGTCCTCGTCTTCGCAAACATATCGATCCTACGAGTGCATTTCGGCCGATATACTGAACGTCGAATAACACGCGCGGTCTCTTCATCCGCGGCTTTGGAATTCTTGTCATTTTTCGGCGAAGAATTTACACTCTGAAGTTACTGCATGATACATAGGTTCGTTCGTCGTTCGTATTTAATTTATCGACAGTCGTCGTTGCAGTAAACAGAATTTGATAATCGTAGTGGAAGTTGGGGAATCTGATGTATTTCTATTGGCAAGTTTAGTATAATACACTCTTGTTCGATTAGAGTGCAAATCTGTTGACGAACTTGACTTGGAGAAACTCAATATTGAGAAGCACATGGAATGATATTGGCAAAGTAATGTTGGACGTAAAGATCGGTAAATATTTTTGAAAGAAAAATAACATAATTTTTATTCAGTCTGTTTAAAAGACACATGCAACAATCACGTATGAATTAAGGCGATTGATAGTCTCCTCCTTAAAATTTTTTTTTGATACACAGATCGATTATATTAATTATAGAAGACCGGACAGTGTTCGTACGAATTACAAATGGCGGTTCGGTCGAACCCGGCCGCTTTGCCGAGTTTTCCCTTCGCCCACCCACCGAAGAGTAAATAAAAGTAGAGAGACAATTTAATTACCCACGCCATTAATTAGAACCCGAAAACAATTTAGAAGTTCCTCGACTCGAGTTCATAACCACCATTAAGCGTTATATGATCCTTGGCACGACGGTTATGAATAGAATTATACCCTGCAATTTAGCGAGCCGAAGGGCCGGCAAATAAAGAGGCTGTTTTCGCGTGCGACCATCCGTTTATTAACCATTTGTACTCGGAGCTACTGTATTTCGAAAACCGAATTTTTCTTCCGACCTGAAATATTTCTATTTCATATGATTTTCTTAATTTTATAGATATAAAACTGATGTAATAAGTACCTGATGCAATACTTTTAGTAATTTATTAAAATATTAAATACGTTTAGTAATTTATGAAAGCTTTAATAATGTATAGTATAAGAACTATTAATTGTGCCTTCAAGTCACCACTCGAGTGTAAAGGGTTAATCGTGAACTGCCATTGTTTCGAGCGAATCGAAGTTGATTCACCGTTTGTCCTGATAACAGATGCGAGGAATCTTTCTTGAAATTTTCATCGGAGGAAGGAGCCGACGGTTCCTATCGATAAATCGTATAGTTTCGCGGGAGACCGCGAAATATGATTCTTGTTCGAGTCGACCCAGAAAATTCAATTTCCGCGGCGCGAAAATGAAACTCTATAGACACTCGCCGGGCGTTTCATCGTATTCACGGTAGTTGATGGTAGTTGGCACGGATATTTCCGGACGCGATTCCAGATTCTCCGATTCGCCTAAAAAATGGCTCGTCGATTCCAGTCGCTTTTGTTTCAGTTTGTTCGAAACTTCCCGCAAAGTGTGTCTTCAATAGAATTTGATGCTGGAGTCACAAATTGTTTGTTTTTCTTTTTCAAATTTTAATCCTTAGCATTCGAGCGGCGACTCAGAGTCACCACCAAAAATTGCTGTATTACATCAATTTCGTATCCATAAAATGAAAAAAATCATATACAACATGGAATTATTCTAGGTCGGAAGAAATGTTTAATTTTTGAGTGTAAAATAGCTCGGAGTACGAAGGGCTGATCGATAAAAAAACAGTCTTGGCGAAGAAACTAAAATAAAAATAAATTCAATTTATTGAGCCATTACAATGTTAGAAATAAAAAGCGTGCTCCGCGACAACTTTACCTGAGTCTGTTTTGTCAATTTGTGGCAATTAAACTAACTGAATAGCTGTTTCATTGGGGATATTGGAAAAACAAATGTATCTAGACAAGATATCATGAAATGTCAATTTTTAAAAATTATTAATTAGAGCTGTGAACGTTCGAATCATTGCGCATTAAATATATTTGCTATAAAAAAACGTCCGTTGTCAGAGAATTATGTATTACACTTAATTAATATCGCTCGTTGCGCGTGTTTATTTTCCGACAGAAAAGCCGGACTCCCTCAGCGTGTTTATTTCTTTTCTGCGGCACGGTGCAATCTGTTTAGAATGACTGTTATTATAAGGTAGCCGAGAGGCAGCGATCGAAGATGATTAATTCCGCGTTCCAGCGAACGCGCGCCGCTCGGAACACGATCAATCACGCCGGAAGCACGACTCCCGCCACAATAATTTAATTAAGCCAGCACTTCCGCCCTCGCGAGCGGCTCACCTGCGCTCCAATCCCTGTCCCGTTCCTCTGGCCCGCCGAGAGAATGCTAATTCGTCGCTTTGCACGCCGCGCCTAATTGGTACGTCGCCTGTATCGGAAGCGAGTCTGATAAATTCATGGGGCACGAGTGTCGTTTGTAGGCCGTTAGGGGTTGGACTACCCCTTGTTGCGGCGCGCTTTGACACGGGGCGGTCTGCACAAGGAACAGAAATGGAGGGCAGATCACCCACCTCTCGACATCCTTTGCACACTCACCTATTTCCCTAGATCTCGCAAATTTCTTCCTGTCTTTCTCGTCTGCGAACATGCACGGTCCGTCAAAACCGATCTATTAGGCTCTCGCATATGCAATGTTCGATTTTGTTTACCTTATCAATAAATTAAAAGAGATACCGTATATAGCCGAACGTATTCACACTGCGATTCAATAAATCCTCCACATCAATTTTGAAATTCCGATAAAATCTTGTAAATCAGCAGCCCGAAAAGCGTAAGAGTAATTTTTGTGAACGATCCATCGTTCGACGCGTCAACGATTTCGATCGCGACGGATCCTCAGGACTGCTTCACCCTGTCATAACGTTCGAGTACAAATAAATGATAATTAATAAAAATAAAGACCGTATATAGCCAGATGTATGTTCGCTTCGATTCAACAAATCCTTGGTTTGAATTTTGCAATTCTGAAAAGATATTGTAAATCACCAACACAAGAAACGTAAGAGTAATTTTTTTGAACGATCCACCGTGCAACGTATGAACGATCTTGATCACGAAGGATCCTCGGAACTGTTTCACCCTGTCATAACATTCGAGTACAAATAAACGTTAATTAATAAAAATAAAGACCGTATATACCCGGACGTATTTTCGCTACGATTCAAAAAATCCTTGGTTTGAATTCTGCAATTCTGAAAAGATATTGTAAATCACCAACACAAGAAACGTAAAAATAATTGTTTTAAACGATCCACCGTGCAACGTATCAACGATCTTGATCGCGACGGATCCTCGGGATCGTTTCACCCTGTCATAACATTTGAGTACAAATAAATGATAATTAATAAAAATAAAGACCGTATATAGCCAGATGTATGTTCGCTACGATTCAAAAAATTCTTGGTTTGAATTTTGCAATTCTGAAAAGATATTGTAAATCACCAACACAAGAAACGTAAAAATAATTTGTTTGAACGATCCACCGTGCAACGTATCAACGATCTTGATCGCGACGGATCCCCGGGACTGTTTCAAGCTGTCATAACGTTCGAGGGGATGATTTCGCAAGCCAATTAACAGTGGCGAGTTTATCGTCGAGCAATGTGGAACCGACCGGTCGTTGAGCAACGCGTCGTGGAAACCGGTGCGGCAGGTATTCCACGCGTCGACAGTCGTAGGTCGCGGGTCTTTACCATCCATTTCGATTTGCCGGAATCGATCGAACGGTGGATCCCTTCTCGAGAAGTACGCTCCTGGAAGTTTACGAGGCCCTTAGAAGCTCGACGGAGACTCGTTTTTCGTACCGATTTTTTGCCGAACTCGCGGCGCGTTCCTCGCGGTCGCGAATCAATTGCGGCGAGCTTTGAATATTTCCGTACGATTTCCAGAAGAAATCCTCCGTTTCCTCTTCTTGCTCGCGTTGACATAAATATGCAAATCGGAGGAGATACTGGAAGCGGGAATTCACTTTCTATGGGCTAAATGTACTACCTTGGGATTGTCTCGTTAAAGAAACCGTGGTTCGAGACGGTAACGTTTCTTTATGCGACGATGCTAAAAATAAACTCGAACAATAATTGTATTGCTCTTCGGGTCAAACGCATTTCTCGAGATACTTCCTTTCCCTGATTTTGTATTACTGCGATCAAAACGTCTTTATCCCGTTAAATATTTTACATTTGTATACCACATTTATTTCAACGCTAAAAAAAAGCGAAACATTCACATTTATTAGATTTTGTGCATATCTTTGTCACTCGAGTTTGACTCGTTAAAATACGGCAAGGGGTTAATAAGCTTAATTCAATATGTATATAATGAGAATATTCTATCCAGTGTTAATAATCAAACAACAGGCTAAATTTGTTTCTCTGTAAATAAAGGTTATGTTTTATTAGATACTTATTTATTTACACTTTTTACAATTATTTACAAACTCATCTGTAAATAAAGAAACGACAATTAAAGTCTTGTTCGGCGTTGACCGACGGTCAGAAGCGCCTGAGGCTGGAACCGCTCAGACTTGAGCGCGCGAGGAAGGCAAAGATCGTGAGAATGAAGGAGATAGAGATAGCCAAAACTTTGTTCACCACTTGCACTTTATTAAATCCTTGTAGGTTTCGTATCGTCAACGGATCGCTAAACGGAAATCTTGCTCGTGCTATATGCTGCCTGAATGCACGCGACGGAGATCTTGAGCTTCCCTTGATGAGGGCCGCCGCGAACGGAAATCTTCAATGCGTTCGACGAAAAGTTAACGCGTGGCAGACGCACGAATCGCGAGTTAAATAATAACGATCTAAACGAGTCACTGTAGATAAAACGGAGAACAGTGAAATTGAATTAAAGCGCAGTGACTTTACTGAACAATTAAATTGACGAAAGAAACTTGAAAAGAAGAACTGAGCGAAAAAGAAGTTGCGGTTGCGCTTGACAAGATAATAGCGAAGAAGCGTTGCTCCGTCGCGGGGGTCCCTTATATTCTATTCGAAACGGCAGGCGGGGTCATGCGTGATTGGTTCCGGATCGATCACATGATCCGGGAAGACGTACCGTTCGAGATTCAAACCATGAGAATTTACCGGTGTAATCGATGACAAACACTTCGCGGCCTTGCGCAACAATAACGAGCGATCGCTACGCGAATCTAAACAGAGCTGAAAAACTCATCACAGCTCTGTCGCTTGATGTTTGGCGTAACCGGCAAATCTCATAATTTGAATCCCGAACAAGTCTATTGTTCACTCTCTTTATTTACCCTACCTTTAGATCGTTAATTTATTCTGTTAATTAACTATCTCTATCTTCATTTAATTTGCTATGCACGTGTGCTCTCTATATTCTTTAATTTTTATCTCTCTATCTTTCTCTATCTATTTCAAAATGTAGGAACCGTTCAAAGAGTGCGCTGAGCATGCAAAGCGCGCTCGATTTAAATTAAAGAAAGTATATGTATTTTCTTTGCATGTATATTGACATATTTAAGTGGTGTCAGTTTTTTTTCTACTGTTGTAAATTACACCAAGTCGTTATTGTCATAACTGCATAAACAGTTGTTCGCTCTCGCGATAAAAAGCCTCCGGGATAGTCTCCCTGGCGAGGGATGTTTCACGTAGAAAATGCCCTTTAAGGGCGTACTTACGTTGAGAGACGCGGAGGCGGGGACGGTGACCATGGCAGGGACATCGTTGCTGCCACCCCTCATTTCGTCCCCTTTATGCAGTGGACGCGCTCGCACACTGCCAGCCCAGAGTCACTGGGACGGCGTGTCACATCAGATCTCTGTTAACAGAGGAAGCGTCACCGTCAACGGGAGCAAGCTTGTAATTTCATTCGGGGAATTTGTCAGCGGTTCCGCGAACAGCGAAACCTTTCGCCGCCGCAGTGTTTATTACGTGCTAATTGATTCTCTTTGTCCATTTATGCGAGCACACGCGAATTGAATGGGACGCGGCGGCTACGGGAATAATTACATAGCTACCGTGGCTTCCTTTTTAATCAGACATCGGGAATTTATTTTACTCCATACCACCTTCTCTTTCCGGTTCGTACTGGCTGAATCACGGGTCACCCGATCGGATTCGATTATTCTGTTGGCACGATTGAACATTCGTTTTGCTCTTGTATTACAGTGTTCAAAACTTTGCGGTAATCATGCTAAAATTGTATCTTTCTTTTTCGAAATTTGTCAAATCTGCAACTCGAACTTCTCTATTTCCGATGTTTCGATTGAAATCCGTCTGTCCATTTTGTACTGTCGATGTCGATGGATATCCCAAGCATGTATAGCCAGTGCTTAGATATTGGTCACAATTTCTCGCACATTCTCGTCCAAAATAGTTTTAAGAGTAACATGATATTTGGTCGCCTCAGGGTTTCAAATTCATTTACCAATATCCCCCTCCTCTTTTCCACTCTCACCATCGCCTTTTTACTTTTTACGGGACCTACTGTTTATGGTGGGTTCCGAACCACCTTCTCGTCCAAAATAGTTATGTATCTATATTATAATGAAAAGTTAGTGGAGTAGTGATATCCGAGGGAAAGTACCGAAACAATCTATTCCGGACAAACAGACAAATACAAGATGTTAACAGAATTGAAAGAGGATCTGTAATGCATTCTAAAAGTACGCGTGTATCTGAAAGTAAAACTATCGCGAGTTACTCTCGATAGTAAAATTCGTCAGTGCAATTCTGCAGAATGATTCTGCGTTAAAATGCGACGATACATCTTTTTTTAGCAGCGTATATTCAATGCTCACCGGAGATCTTATGGTCATTCTAAATATTGGCGCGTTACATCAACGTCCCAAAATCTACACGTGAATGGAAATCTTGGCTTGGAATCTAAATTTCAGATGAATGTTGAATAAGTCACAGGTTGCACACGATCCGTAATAGTCATTCTAAATATTGGCACGTTACATCAACGTCTCAAAATCTACACAAGAATAGAAATCTCGACTTAGAATCGAAATTTTAGGTCAATGCTGCATCAGTCAGCGGTCGAACAAGATCCCGCAACGAAATATAACAGCACGAAAGTAAAAGTTCATTTCTAAACAGATTTCATCATTTTGTCTCACCACAGAGAAGGTTATAGATCAGACAATTAAACTCAAACACTGACATATCAACGCTATCATTATCGAAATTACAATTACCGAAATCACAAGCCTGTTTTTATAAGACAACGTGAACCACCCTCGGTGTCAGTGTGCAACAGCTCCAGTTAATAGCTCCTTCTGCTCGGTAGTTGCCTAACTAAAATGAAATTGGGCGGGTGTGAGGATGACCGGGGACACTAAAATGATAATTAAGTTGTAAATGGATCGCCCACGGGAGCACTAAAATTATATCGATCGAAGTTCAACAGAGATTAATCGGGGTCCACTTTATCGATCCGTATCGCGCACGAGGGGCAAAATGGACTTTGAGGGAAACTCTCTGCCTCTCTCTCGCTGTCTCTCCGGAATGATTAACATTGCACGCGAACAAACGCCATCCGAAAGACAATCGTTAATTAGGATGGCCAGCGGCTGGAGCTGAGTCTAACGAAGTTCCATTTAAGCCGTCGAAATTGTTCCGGTTTCTTTGGTCGGGTGCCGCATGCCGGCGCCGCCATTATCTTGCGGCAATTTGCGTATCCACGCCTTCCGCGTTTTATGCACGAAAATTATAGGGTTAATTTTCGTAATTACGACGCGCCCGGTCGCGCGATTACCAAGCTCCGCGCCTAATATCATTTGTATAAATTACCAGGGACCATCTATTTACACAAGAGCCTCGCGCAACCCCTTTAGCTGCTGCCCTTGTAATCGCCAACCAATGAAATAATCATAAAATTCTGTCCTGGACCCCTTATAATCGGCCTGACACTCCCTGAATAATGCAATTACCGTTGCAGAGCACTTAACTAATCTGTAAAACAAAGAAAAACAACGATCTAAAGAAAGCTTTCATGCGTCTTCTGCGGGACGCGTCTTCGTTTATCCTTTACGAATTAAAGATGCAGCCTCCCTGGAACGAAAATAATACTGGCGCGGTTTCTGAGATTGATCAAAGATGATTTATACAAAGATAAAGATTAGCGTTGAAAATTATTTACATCGACTTATGAATCGTTGCTAGGCGCCAATTATTGAACACAGCATTGAATTTAGCATTGAACGCAGCATCGACATTACTCAAATAAAATGTTTAAAATCGAAACAAGCAGAAGCGATCATTTTCACTAAAAATTGTGACGCGTTTCGAATAATTTGGTTATTATAGAAAGGAGATTTCAACGCTGCCTCTCCATTCGTTCAACGGTGTCCGTTCTTTTTCGCTTCCAGGCTGTCACCATGAAATAAAACTTTACTGGCCCTCTATCAATGACTTCGGTTCGAACAAGTTTGCAGGCTGGCACGTAAATCTTCATCGCGACATTCCGTTCCTGATAGACTGTTCTAGCATCGCGTCGCTTGTTTCCTTCTCGATGCACCGATATTTTCTCCCTCCTCGATCCGAAATCTCACGGTGGAGGCTCTTCCTCGTCCTAGATCGGATCGATCGCTGTGTTACCGTTCCTTTGCGCTATCGCGATTTCTGTTTCCCTCTGCGGTCGAGAGATCGCTGCTTTCCAGCGCTCGCTGTTCCCGTTTACGCGAAACTTACTTTATTTGTTCGGCTATCACGTTTCTCGTTCGCACGAAAAAAGTAGATTACAGTTTGAAAATTCGTTTCTTGTCCCATTTACCTCACCCTCTTTCTCTCTCTTTATCGACGCAGCCTCTCCCGGTTTCCTCTTCCGGCGGACTTCCCATAAATGTTTTTACTTTAAGAGTCCGTGAAATCAACTGCAACAGAGTCTTCGCGAAGATTAACGAGCTTTCCACATTGCTCGAGTCAACACGCTGTTTCGCCGAGACCATGAATTTTCTCTGCTCGTTAAAACGGGGATTTCGTCTGGTGTTCGCAGTCTTTCGGTTACCATCTTGATCTCGCAATCTTTTCGGCGCAATCCTTAATACCGGTCTGACCTCGACTTCCTCTTCCTCGTTGAAATGTGATCAGCTCAGTCCTCATTTTCTTCCAACAGATTTCCATTTCTTTCTTTCTTTTGTCTGCGAGGCTTTCGCGTATGAAGAGTGCACCCTTTCCAAATCTCGTAACACTAAACCTACCAAATTCATAGAAAATTATTACACAAATATCTTTAGCGATTCCTCGCTCGTATCACGATAAAACTGTGCGAACTCTAAATAAATACAATCTTCTCATTTCGAGAAGTCAATACGTATCAGTCGGAAATGTGGGCTGTAGCTTTAACCCTTTGCACTCGGAGTTACTTTAACTCGAAAATTAAACGTTTCTTCTGACCCAGAATAATTCCAATCTCTATTTATCATTTTCTTTGCATGAATATAAAATTGATATAATACTTAAGTGTTTAGTAATTGATTATACGTATTTAATAATGTAAAGAATATTTGGAGTAATGGTGCAACAATTTTTAGTGGCGACTTAAAAATCAAATTAGAAGGATGAAACGAACGGATGGACGAAGTCGACATTTTTTCTGAATCAGTGAGCAAGGTACAGGGAAATTGTTTGCAGTCCTTTCCCCTCCGTGAACATCCCCTGGCTGCATTCCGAAACAGGACTTTGCCCGACACTCGGTCGGTTTAATACTGTTTGTCCAGCACGCGCTCCATCATAAATTCCCCTTAGGGACTAATTTTATCATATTCCTCTGTTGTCCAATTCCGACGGCTCTGCAGACAACTAGCCACGCGTTCCTCCGTAATGATTCCATCTCTATCTAACCAGGAACCAGCAGAGTCCATCCCCCTCTGACAGCGGAATGTCTTCTTGATACACACTCTCTCTCCCTCTCTCTCTTTGTTTCTGTAGCGTTCGTTGCATCCCTCTCCCTCCGACGCTAGCCGACAGCTCTTCTCATTCTGCACACTTTGCTCTATCTTCGTCGAGCAAGCGCCTGTCTTCCTCGCAACACCTAACACTGTCTATCGTTTGGCAGTGCCTTCGGTGCATCCTCTTTCCACTTGGCCAGCTCCAATTCTTTTCGCTCTTCTTTTTCCCTCTTGGTCCAACAACGATACCCATCCTTCTCCTAATGGATACTTCTAGGATGCACCTAGCACTGTCTTTCGTTCAATAGTATCATCGGTGCATCCTCTTTCCATTTGGCCAGCTCCAATTCCTTTGCTCTTCTCTCTCCCTCTTGATTCAACAACAATATCCTTCCTTCTCCTACTAGATACTTCTAGGATAAATCTAGCACTGTCTATCTTTTGATAGTGCCTTCAGTGCATCCTCTTTCTACTTGGTCAGCTCCAATTCCTTCGCTTCTCTCTTTCTCTCTTTCTCTTTCTCTTTTCCTTTTGGTTCAACAACGATATCCATCCTCGCTCCACTGAACGCTCTATCCTTCTCTCACAGTCAGTATCTGCAATCTATCCTCTTCGCACCAAGTCAATTTTAAGTCGTCCATCCTGCTCGCTGAGGCACAAACTCCCACAGCTCCATCCTCGTTCCCAAGCCAGTTAATCCGTCCTCCTCGCTCTCGAGAGTTCTGACTCCCCTATCTTCTTCTCTCCTAGCTCTACGGTCAGCGTGTCTTCTACACTCTATAGCCGCCACTCTGCACTGTGTCCTCGTCCCTCCCAAAGGTCTCCCTTCTATAGCCAGCGTGTCTCTCATTCAAGGCACCCGCTCGATTCCGTCTCTCTCGCTCCGGTCTCCTCCCATGACACCCTCTCTCTCTCCGATCGTCCCTCTTCATCCAACGAATAGGTCGCTCCTCCTCCAACAGGCTTGCGTGAACGCTTTTTTCTCTGCTCGTTCGTAGTGTGTCGTGTATCGTTCACTCTTTCTGGCGTCGTCCTTGTCTATCCTCGGCGCTTGGCATCGCTCTATCCTCATTGGGTTCCTCGGAACCACTCGGCTAACCCGTCCCTCCCGTCACGCACGCTCTTTTTTGCCTCTAGAGCAGTCTCTCGCTCGCTCTAACCATTCTCTGTTCTTTTCCATGGTTCGCTGGCACTCGTAGCGCCGTCCTCGTCCAGGGAGTTAGCGTTCCAGCTCCCCTTTTTTTTTCTCTCGTACGTCGGTCTCTGTCGGTCGGGTTAGCTCCCTCGCTACTTCATTGGCCCTCTTTCTCTCTCTCTCTCTCCCGCTAGGCAGCCGGTTTCTCACACCGCTGGCTCGCAGCACGGCCGAGACGAGAAACGGGTTCCGTTGGCGGTCTCTGTTGCACGCTCCCTGCGTGGCCCACCCACCGCAATAAGTTCCACCCGCCCACGTTACCTCTCACGCACTTCTGCCGCGCGATCATCCGTTGCGAATTGGAAAGCAGGCGCGTCGCTTATCTCGCCTCACGATCTACCCCTCTCACTCACTCACTCTCTCTCTCTCTCTATCCCCATCTCTTGCTCTCTCCCTCTCTTTGTCTTTCTGTCTTTCTTTCTTCCGTGGTCTCCCTTATCTTCTCTTGGGAGGCTCGTTATGCACGCGCGAGCTCCTTCTCTTTCTACGACACCGAACTCGTGAGAAATCCGATGGACCTAAAAAGTGCACCGGCATTTTTCGACCGTACTATGCATGAAAATCGAGAGCTATCTCGAGTTTATCACTGAACCATTGTCGTCATTGTTGCAATGCTCGATTCAGGCGTTGTTAGGATCTTGTCGTGTGGACACTGTGGACCAGTTATAAGATCCTGGTATGGAAAAGCAAAGAGTAAGTCGATTTTTTCAGTAAATTGGTACTTGTCGAAGTTCGACGCGGGTGTATTATGTAGCTGACTCTTTGGAATCGTTTGTTTAAAAATCTGGACTTTGGACAAAATCTGTAATATCGATCGCTGGGTCTCGATCGAGTTCTGCGAAATC
Organism: Lasioglossum morio; assembly: GCA_916610235.2. Taxonomy (NCBI): domain Eukaryota; kingdom Metazoa; phylum Arthropoda; class Insecta; order Hymenoptera; family Halictidae; genus Lasioglossum; species Lasioglossum morio. The sequence continues at coordinate 6,892,367 of OU744323.1, forward strand.
TGTAGCTCTGTGGTAAATATAATGGAGCAAAAGTTGAAGACGTCATTCGTATCGGTCATGTATTACCAAGTCGAATTCGCTGAACGACTCACGCGAGTGCCCCGGTTCTTTCATAATCGGCTCTCGCCGGATTCCCCGGAGTTGCACGAGACCGTGCAGCCTCTGCCGGCGTCCATTCTTTTGCGACGTTAATTGCGCGACGTTTTTCTCGAAGAGAACGAACGGGAAGGCCGATTTGCAAGTGAGATTCCATTGTCGTCCTTGAACCCGCCGCTCGTCTACTTCCTCGGTCGTTGTTTCCTCGACTTCCACGGCCAGTCAAGCGAATCGTGCTCATGGTCGGAAGCTTTATTGTGATCCATCGGTGAACAAAGGATCCTCTCATTGCCTGCCCGTGAACCTTGACGGACCGGTGACGCCGATGCACCAACCTCGAATAAATTCACGACTCCTGTATTTCGCGTTTCAAGTGGCTCTAAACTCTTCATCCCATTTCGTTACTCGTTGCTGCTCGTTGTTCCATTACTGAATCGTACGTATTAGTCCACGAACGGTATAAAGTTCGCGCAAATTTCTTAAAAGCTTCGAGATCCCCGCGTTCCAAGTTCGCCATCTGTTTTCATTACCGAATATCCTTGAAGATTGTCTGTTTGCATCAAAGACTTATTTGATTCTAGCTTCTCGAGGGCTCGCGATCGGCAAAGTGGCCATCCTAAGAAACTATCAAAATGGCGGTGAAATTAGTGCCGCCGAATGGTAATGGCACTCGGCAATCTATCAAAATTTTCACAGTAATATTATTGCACTGGCTGTCGTTAAATCGTCCCTTGAGGGGGTAGACTCGTTTGCAGGATTGCAAGGGTGCGAAATGCGCCTTCTCATTTCTCGATAATACAAGGATGGAGTTTTCAGTAGTCAAATGCGCTAGGTAAAAGATCAATCTAGGCCGCAATGGGTCTCAAAAGTACTATTTTTACGTTTATGAGGCTTAATTTGCATTTGCTCTAAATGATATCGGCGTTAAAGGTTCGATCAACAATACACAAATTAGCAATATATTTTCTATTTTTAACGATCGTAAATTTTGTATATGCTCTAAATGATATCGGCGCTATAGGTTCGATCAACAATACACAAATTAGCAATTTTGCAGAATTATATTTTCAACGTTTCGGTTCTGTTTTGAACCATCTTCGAGAAAAGTCCGCGTCTATGAAAATCAATATATCATTTAGAGCATATACAAAATTTACGATCGTTAAAAATAGAGAATATTAATTTGCATTATTGGGAAGCATAATTTTGCGACAACTACATGCTTTCGAATAATGCGAATGATGCCTCGTAAACGTAAGAATAGGACTTTTGAGGATGGCTACAGCATAGATTGATCTTTTATCTAGCGCTTTTCACTACTGAAAAACCCATCTTTGCATTATCGAGAAATGAGAAGGCACCCTTGCAATTCTGGAAACGAGAGTTTCTCGTTGAACTTGTTAATATTAAAGGCACTGCAGTATTAAACGCAACCTATGAAAATCAGTTTAAAGAAACCAATAATCTGCCAGTGGCGCGTGTCCTAAAGGACGCATTGATTTTCACGTGGAACTTTCGTGCGTCAGTTGAGTAACAAATTTAGCAAAAAGTTCAGTCAAAACTCCTGCAGCTAGTTACCAATATGTATATTCGTGTACGATACAATTATACAATACTCTTCTTCTGCTTTGCCCCGAAAGAACATCGCACGCAAAGTACTTCAGCGGAATCCAAATATTACATTGCAGGGTAAGTTCTCTCTTATTTTAAAGAAAACATTTGAATCAATTTCATCAACGATATAAATTCCATTATTTGGAACAACTTGTTGCCATTGTTCAGGTAACCTGTCAACACCTGTTGCCTAATCACTCCCTAGCAACATGTGTTTTTGATTTACAAGCAAAATTACGTGCTTATTTCAAATACAACAGAACTTTCACTCGAACCTAAACTATTAGGTTCTTTGTCGGTGAAACTGCTTGCCGTACGAAATTACGAAAATGGCGGTCCTAGGAGACGCAGAAACATCGGAGCCCGGGTTAAATGGCCGTTGTTCGTTCCCCTTGGAAAGCATCGAGGAATATTCCGCGGGGGATGTTGAGGAAGGAAACTTCCTCGGATGTTCCGTTCGCGAAATCATGGCGATGTACTCGATAACGCGGCCCTAATGAGAGGCTCGGCTGGATCGGGTAAAGGCCATCGGGTTCCGTGATCGTCCGGGTCTCCGTGGCCACGACCGCACGCCATAAAAGCGCTCCCTATATTTAGCCAGGCTTCCCCATATGTGTTCCCCACCTACATGGTTATACTACGTGGGCCAGCAACACGCCAGCACGTGTTTTACGACCCCGGGACAGCGCGGACGTCATCCGGACGTGTGCACACATGCCGATTCGCGTTCCAAAGGCTCGTTTCAACCCTCCCGCGTTCCACCCTGTCCCTCTCGACGATTTCGGACCGTTTGCGGTCCACGGAAAGTTAACCCCGCGTTAGGCGAGCTGATGTTACTACCGCGGTTAGCCGCGTGACGACGTCGGCCTACATCTTCCTGCTAAGCAATTTTGATCCACCAAGTGTATCGGGATCTGACATTTTCAGTGGTGCCGTCTACTGCCGGAAAGTAGAAATACACTAAGCTTGGCGTATAAACTTACACTCCCGTCCATAAGTCACCGGACACTTATTCAAATTTCGATGCAGACGATTTTTTGTTGTTAAAGGATTATTTCTATGTATACCTCACTTCTTACTTCTATATCTATATTAAATCGTTCAGAGAAAATTTTACGATACAGAAAAAAGGTTGATAATCAGTCGATTATCACAAATAATGCAGAATAAATTATAGAGTGACTTCAAATTAATAAAAAAAACCTTCCAAGTCGTTATTATGTATCCGGTAGCTGGTATCTTTACCCTACTAGAATATTTGAGAATTTTCCATTCTTTCCCTGCGAGCAGAAATTTTCTTCTAGACTGAATTTTACGTGAATTTGGAGATTAGTGACTGCCCTGTGAAATGATCCTTGACAAGTGTACATTACATTTTGATTGTTTCGTAATTTTCACTCGATGTAAAGGTTTCCATTGGAAAGCTCCCGAATTATCGATGCTTTCAACTAATTAATAACACAGTTAATAATCGAAGAAGCGTGGATCAGTAATGATGACATTGGCGATTGATCGTCCACGGAAATTACGAGGTAAACAAACGTCCGGATGGAAGCGAGGAGAATGTTCAGCCGGATCGGTTCAATTAAGGGAACAAACATCAATAAAGGCCGACCGAATCACGTGTGAAAATTCGCGGGATCCGATTAATCATGCGTCGAAACGCGATCTTTCTCGATCGCGGACATTTCACTTTTCCCGCGCTGTCGATCCGCTCCGTTTACATTCGCGTGAAGGCTCTTTATTATCGGGCGTGATCGGAATTACACAGTGCCGCGGGATCAAGATCGCGATCGAGATCGATATATACATAACCGATCATTTGCTCGATCGCCGAACAGTAGCGACCGATCGCGATCAATTCGAAAGCGATCGAGGACTGCGCCGGAGATCACGACTGCGCTCGAGCGTGGCGATCGATCGTTTGCCCTGTGATTAATTGAAAAATACATTATTTTAACGAACCGTTCGAGAATTATTTATTGGCTCGTTCGTTGAAAGACTCGGCTGATAAGAATTGAAAAAGAATCGAATCTCGAGGGTCTTATTCAAACAACCAGATAATTAGAATTCAGATTAAACAAGTGTTTCACGGTTATAGGCTGGTGGATTAATTGAAATAAATGGAAACCGAGTGATAGTTAATTTTCTTTCGATCCTCAAAAACGGCGAAAGTAATCTAAGAACAAAGTCGAGTATTATTAAAACTCTATCAGCTTTGCAAGAAGAAAACGATTTGCTATAATTAAACTAAAACGGGTCGGTTCCTTGTGCACTTAATAAATGTACGATTTTGTTTGCAACTTTCATTATTGTTGCGTCACGGACTGAGTAGCGAATTATTCTGCTGTCTTGCTTAGTAAATTGTTTAAGTGAGTTGCGAGCATTTTCGAACTAGATCGAATGTCTCGACAAGATCGAACAACTTGTCGTGCTCGGTCGACCAATATGTCTTTTCGATTCCATAATAAAATGCCCGGTACAGGCCTGGAGTCTGTCGAGATTCGATGGTATCGCGACAGTCCGATAAAATTGACGACACCGCGAGCTTATGCGAAACAATGTCCTCGCCGCGGGTTGGATCGACTTTCGCCATTGTTGCCGAACTAACGTCACGTACACGACCCGCCACGGTATGCGACCCAGCTTTCTAATCGGTCGATTTCGCGACTGGTCCGATGATTTTTACATGCAGTCACTTGCACCGTTGATAGTCGAACGCTAAAGCAAATACCTAACTCTGACCTTTTACCTGATCGATGCCTACATTTCATTCATTTCAATTCAATCAAGTACATATTCGATAGAAGAGAACGGGAACTGTACGATCTAAGAAAAACGAATATCCCCTTCACTAAACTTAGAGTGAATCCACTGTAGAGTGAGTCCACTGCATCCACCCGTGAAAAATATCCGAACCCGAATATGCAAAATTAAAGTACGGATTTCCATCGCCTTTTGTCTTTCAATTACCGCAAGGGTAAAAATTCAGTGCACAAAAGAAAAATCGTGTGCTGTTTGAGGAGAGGATGTAGGTACTACCGGATTACCATTTTTTTTGCTGTATTCAACATTATTTATGTGGTGCAAATTTTTATTCAAATAAAGTCCTAAACAATCATATAACTCAATTTTTTACTAATAGAAAATGGAAATTCTACGAGCATAGTGATAGAAGATCATAGAACTTAATCGAAACGGTAAAAAATTGGCTTTCATTTTCCCTTGAGGAAACGAAGTGCCTCAACTGTTTTCGTATACTAGTTTTGATCTGCCATACACCCCAAGTACATGTTCTACCTTCTTACATCCATTGTTAGGGTTGGACAATAGGAATAGGGGTAGTATCTGCGTCGCTTAAAGGAGGAAAAGGGATAACTCAATCACGCAACTAAATTAATTAATTTACGCCAGTTCAAAAGTCACGTGTTTATTGGAACACCAAACTACAACAGTGAGAAATGATCAATACGTGGACGCAGGGGTTGTTCGTAGATCGAACTTTTACCGTGTACAAGCAAGGTAAGCTACGGTTTGCTACGAAGATTATTCATAAAACGCAAAGTCGACGCACGTCAACATATTCATTAATCAAAAGACGGAAATGGTTTTCATGGGAAAAATCGCGAAGAGTCGACCTCGTTTGAAGAGAATTCGCAGGCAGAAAAATTTGTCGGATACACAAGCGTACAAGTGGGTGTGTGTACATACGTTGGAGGATAGAAGTGGCACACGTCACGTTTCTGACGTTATTATTAGAACCCGCGTCCGGATACGTCGTTTGACGGACTAATGGAAAAAAATATGATAATATCGTTAACGATAATGGCACGCGGACACGCGAGAACCGAGTAATACCGTCGAATCCCATACCGGTTTCCATCGGAACGTTTCCATGAAATATTGGCAACGAATTGACGATTAGGCGAAATAATGGGATACGTCCCTATCGATTCGACAGTTATAGAAAAATGATTGGCGAGGATTAAAAGTGACCTGCCAAATAAACAGCGAATTTTCTTTACGAGGACGCCATATTTGCCGTGCATTGGACTGCGGATTTTCATGCGCAATAAAATTTCCATAATAATTTTATCCACTAAATATGTTAGATGTCCTGGGGATTAATGTCATAATTAGACATCGGATCTTTATATAAAATAAAATGTTTATACATCATCCACATGGAAATGAAGCTGTATAAAGATTTATTTCTCGTTTAAATAATGTTACGACAATAACGTCTCCGTATTTTTACAATTTTCAAATGTTTTTACCGTTTTCATCAAACTGTTTTCACAGTCTCACCGACTGATTTGTGTCATAAATGCATAAAATGCGCTGTCTAGTCATAATTCGAAACGTGCAGAGCGTCCAAGCCTGATTCCATGCAAACCTGAGACTAATTGAATTACATTGGATTTTGTATACACAGTATTTGAATTATATAATTCGATCCTTTCACTTCATTTAATTGCTAATTACTTTAATACAATATAATTGAATTACTTTGCAATTATAATCCGTGAAGTAATTAAATTGTAATACCACGCAACTCTGTCTGGGATAGTGTTGCGGGGTACATCGCGGAAAATGGCAGATAAGCGTTCGTTTTTTTTTTTTATTATAGAAAATCTCATACGAGATTTATTTCAAAATGAATAAATCATATAATAATAAGCGTTCGTTGCCGCCATGATCGTCCTTAAAAACCGATATAGACGTCTCGTCCCAATTTGCACGTACGTTAATTATTGCCGTCGTTCGCGTTTCTTAATGGCAGCTCGGCAAGAAAATAAAAAGAACGGGACCCGCGGTATTATGTAAAACATAGACGAAATAACATTCCGCGCGTGACCGGGTGCGTGTTGAGCTGGAGTTTCGCGCGGTTGCACAATTTTCTGCGATAACCGCGACCGGCCGAATCACTTAATTAGCCAGATCGTCGAACGATCCGTGACTCAGTGGCTACGCGAACGCATTGCGCAAGCGAACGCGGAATTTTTCAGCGTGCTCGAAAGTTTCGCGTTTCTCCTCCCGGCCCGATGGTGTTTCACCGTTTTCTAATATTTTTTTTTCTCCCGATCGCCGTGTTACACCCAGCAGGGAATGCACGAGCCCACGACTTTGAAACCGCGGTTCGATATCGATTAAATGCCACCGCGGAAAGGTTAGCCCGACCTCCATCTTGAAATTCCTCCTGGGTCTTGGCTCGGCCGTTCAAGGTCACCGTGCGATGATTATTTATTGAAAAACTCGGCCGTAACAATACCCGGACAATTACCCGTCGTTCCATCAAGTTATGTTCCCAGGTTTATATCCGAATGCGCACAGTCTGACGTCAACGGTCGACGCTTTCGCTCGCGTCATTCCGAAGTTCCGGAAGCTTCTGCTTTCCAGTTGCACCTCTTATCTTCAAGGTTTGTCAGGATTTGAAATAAGAATAGCGATATTTGATAATTGCAAATGTTTATTCAGTGTCGGAGTGCAGGAAGTATGACAATCGTAAGAAACACACGTCGCAAAGAAATGCTCATTTCCAAGGCGAAACGAAGTTTGAACTATGAACGACAGGACTACGCACTGATCCGATATCCACTATAAGCACATAGTACACTACTCCGCACGATCAAAGAGACACTAAAATGTAACCGAAAAATTGTTCAACTCTCGAACTGATACAACTTTCTGTAAAACATCTCAGAATGTCTGTGCTCATTTCGAAGAGTGACTTCTCTTCTTTCGCGTCTCTAAATACGTCTCTGAATTCAGTTAAACGAAACGAGATACTTGACTTACACTTTTTCTTTTCGCAATATAACAAATCCAAACGACTCTATCGAGTGTCAACAATATTATCTCCAGATTATCTCAATGCGACGAAAGTCGAGAATTCACCGTTTAAAATAGGCAGAGTCAGAAGATTTCAAGATTCCTTGTACGATTTACTGAAGATCGACCGTTTCCCGCTCACAATTGATCGCTTCTTCAACCCTTAACATTGGAGTCGCGACTCTGATGCACCACTAAATACTGCCATGTCAGTAATGTAAAATAATTGTTACGAATAACACGTCACGATTGCACGAGTAAATTGCATCAGTTTAATATGCATAAAATGAAAAAAATCATACATGTAGAATGGAAATGTTCTAGGTGAGAAGAAATGTTTAGTTTTCGTGTTAGAATAGTTAATTTCGTTTAACCTTTTGCACTCGCAGCTATTTTAATTCGAAAGTTAAACTTATATTCCAACCTAGAATATTTCCATTCCCTAGGACTTTTCAAATTTTATGTACACGAAATTGTTACAAGCCCTAAATAGTTAGTAATGGATTAGATACCGACACATTTAATGTAAACAATACGTTAAATAATGGTACAGCAATTTTTAGTGGCGCCACGGAGTGACCATTCGAGTGCTAAGGGTTAAGGAAGTAACGTAACCCCTGAATATTACTAGATTTAAGGGTAGAAACAGTGTTTGCGGGAAATAATTGTTTGTCCTTATACGAGCATGTTACGAGCTGTGTGAGGGCACATTTGATAGAGGAAGGTAATCTAATAATATGAGCGTCCAAAGTAGGGGAAAAAAATCGAGATACCACCCTCAGGTTCCCATGTATTTTTCTAATACAAAACGATTTTTAACTTTCCGATTTATAGTTTTTACTTAAATCGTGAGCTGAGCGCCCTACGATCAACCTTCCTCTATCAAATGAACCTTTGTGCAGCTCTAAGTATGGTCGTATAAGAACAAACAATTGTTTCTCGCAAACACTGATTTCATCAACGAAACAGTGTTTGCGAGAAACAATTGTTTGTTCTTATACGTCCATACTTAAAGCTACACAAAGGTTCATTTGATAAAGGAAGGTTGACCGTAGGGCGCTCAGCTCATGATTTAAGTACAAAATTACAATAACTTCCCTATAAATCGGGAAGTTAAAAATCGTTTTGTATTAGAAAAATACATGGGAACCTTAGAGTAGTCGTCTCGATGTTGTTCCCCTACTTTGCACGCTCATATTATTAGATATAAACAAAAATCTCGTTAAATCATGAGCTGAGCACCCTACGATCAACCTTCCTCTATCAAATGAGCCCTCACACAGCTCGTAACACGCTCGTATAAGGACAAACAACTGTTTCCCGCAAACACTGATTTCATCAATAAAACAGTGTTTGCGAGAAACAATTGATTGTTCTGATACGGCCATACTTAAAGCTGCACAAAGGTTCATTTGATAGAGGAAAGTTGACCGTAGGGCGCTCAGCTCATGATTTAAGTACAAAATTACAATAACTTCCCTATATCGGGAAGTTAAAAATCGATTTGTATTAGAAAAATACATGGGAAGCGGGTGTAGCTGTGATCAAAGTGATGAAACTTTAAACCATGTGATCTGGCAGTGTGAAAAGTATGACATTCAAAGGCACAAACTTTTAGATTCTGGGTTACCAACTACCCTTAAGTATTGAGATGTTTATAGCTAAACCTAATATTAAGGCGTGTATTTGTATTCATCAATACTTCACAGATTGTAAAATATTTATTTAATTATATGTATCATTGTAATATCCAAGTGCAACATTGTAAAAGATAAATTGTAAAGCGAAATGGGCCTTTTAAGGGCCTAAAGAGCTTAAATTAAAAAAAAAAAAAAATACATGGGAACCTGAGAGTAGTCGTCTCGATTTTTCCCCCTACTTTTGACGCTCATATTATTAGATATACACATAATCTCGTTAAATCATGAGCTGAGCACCCTACGATCAACCTTCCTCTACCAAATGAGCCCTCGCACAGCTCGTAACATGCTCGTATAAGGACAAACAACTGTTTCCCGCAAACACTGATATAACCCTTTAAATCTAGTAATATTTAGGGGTTAGGTTACCCTCTTAAGGGTAACTGATCTCGAAGCAACGAACCCAATCAAACAAGTAAAACCGTCCCAGTCCGAGACACTTCACTTTCCCCGCAGCATCGTCAGCGGACGATCACAGACTCCCAACCGTGGAAAAAGAGGCCAGGCGAAAACACTTGGCAATTTCGTTCTCGGCGCCGTTGCACCCCTTTACCACCCGTTCCCCCTGGGAAGGGTGAAAGCATCGCAGCGGCGCCGCCACCGACCACTGACCTAGATCCCGAGCCTACCGCACCATCCGAAAAACATCAACATCGCCGGTAGGCCGGTTCGATGGTGGACAGCAATTAGCCTCCCATTACCCCCGAAAACCTGTCCCACCCCCTACACCGTTTCCGTGCTCGTTGGATCGAAAGTTTCGCGGGTAACCAGCGCGGCGGATCCAGCGCGCATCCCCTAGCCCCCAAACTGAGAATACGGGGGGTATATACAATCCCCATGCGCGAGAAGTTTGACCCCCGTTGTGCGGGAGGGCAGGTGAAAAGGGGCTGTTGGTCGCGGTGGTCGGAGATTTGTCGCGTGTCCTCTGGAGTGGAAGTTGGACACGGAGAAGAAGCGAGACCGTAACCGGAAGCGGAACGTACAAGTAGAAGGAACGTTGGTCGACTGCGCGGTTGACTCACCTTCTGGTTGCTGGTCCGGTATCGATCACACACGGGTTTCCACCCACACGGTGCTCTCCGGGAGCCGGTTTCGGCGATAAACGCCAAACGGAGAAGACACTGGGGCGGATTCGCGCGCGTGTCTCCCTCGCGATCCGTTTCGCCGGCACTTCGTGTGTGTGTCCGTCACGTGACCGTCCGGGGTGGCCGACACCGACAGCAGAAAAGTTCTCGGCAAGGTATCCGCGAAACGGCGACCGTGCGAATTCCGGGCCGGGAAACGAGGAATTCTCGCGAGGAGAAATCGTGGCGTAGCGACCGACGAACCTTTGTGTACGTGTGTTGCTGGAACCAGCGAACGAACGGATGGAAACGAGGACGCACGCAAGCGCAACCGGCCGACGTCCTAACCTCCACTCGATAACGTCGTCCTCGGTCAGCTCTCGTCGTCAGCCTGTGCTCCGCGGAGGGTAGAGGAGAGGAGAGAGAGGTGCACCGTCGCGTTACGTCACTCTGCCATAGTATATACGTGTTGCGTCACCGAGAGACGCTTGCGCGCACGTGGTCGACACCGGAGGAACGAGCTGCACGTCGGCTGTCACACAGGGTGCACCGATTGCCAACCCCCGATCATCCGTCGACACGCTGAAAGGGAAAGGGACAGGACGGTGAAAGTTCCACAGGGGGGGGTGGGCCTCGGGGTCCATGCCAGGTCTGCGATTGCTTGTTGCCCGTTGGATCATCGGGGCTTCTCGGTCGGCCAGGTCGGTGGTCGCTCCTCGATCTGGTTTCGGTGGTTCTCCTACCGTTCGAAGCACTTTGCTGAATTCATTTGATAAAGGGGATGGAGATTAGGGGGCGAGATCAGCCATTTCGGGGACAAAGTCGTCGAGCAGATCGTGAACGCACTGCAATGACAACTGCATTGATTCGCACATTAACCCTTAGCAGTCGAGTGGTGATTCTGAGAGGCGCCATTAAGAATTACTGTACCATTATGAAAAATATAGTTACATGTATCCGTATCTAATCAATTATTAAATATCTAGGGATTGTTTGATGTATTATATTAATTTTATATTCGTACAAAGAAATAAATTTATATAGAATCGAATTGTTCCAGGTCGCAAGAAATGTGTAATTTCCGAGTTAAAATAGCTCCGAGTGCAATGGGTTAATGTTATCTATTGACGTAGTTTGCACATAAAGATAAAATGTATACATATCAGTACGACACACTAGAAATTCCCATATGAAATTGGTTTTGTACATTGAATCGTAACAAATACATTCGATTAGATATTTCTTTTTATTTGTTAATCAAAAACAGGATTATATTCAATCAATTGTATCATCTCTGACACCGACTGGCCTCTTTTCAATCGTAACTGAATCGTTTTGTTTCGATTAATTTCAGTAAGTGAAATGACGCTCGGATGAAAATGTATTTCTCCTTTCAATAATTTCAACAAGCCGAAAGTAAGTTAACAATATTCTTGAATACTTTTCGAATGCCTTCACAATTTTATTTCCTTCTTACCGAATTTTTACTATAAATGCATAAAATCCGCAGTTTAATTGTAATAGATTGTAAAACAGGTTGATAACAATAAGAAATATTACGAGATAATGAACAAGATTAATATATAAGATTATAATTCCAGTATAGCGATTGTACTTGGGTTTAGCGAACTACGAACTCGGAAGAACGAGCCAGCAGAAGGGGCAAGAAGCTGAGAATGCGAGGGGAACGAGCCACCCCCCTGTCAAAGGAAAGTATGTCGGTCGAACTTGCGCAGAGTGTTCATGAATTTTATGAATGGAAGGTTGTGTTGCCGTTCGAGCGGATGTACATAGTATTCCCGTTTCAGAGACTTGGACACGTATTTCGGTGAATCGAACGATTAGAGAACGGCCCGTTGTCGGCGGTCTGTCTTTTATCTTTCTTGAAAGAGGCTCGTATATGTGTACATGTGATTCGTGCAACTTCCGTGAACGGACGAACGGAATCGAACCGAAATTTCACTGAATACCCGCGAACAGGTCTGGACGCCATAATTTACTGGCGGAAGCGAACGATAAAACCCACCGGATGGCCGAAATGTCGCGCAAACTGTATTGGAAACGGCTGTAGATCGGGATACGGATTGCGTGACTTTTCGACCGTTCTGTGAGAACGCACCCCGAAGAAACGATGCTCTCCTCGCAAGATATTTGGGAATGTTTCGGGGACAGTTTCCTGTGAACCCCGGAAGTGTCTTGCGAAACATGGGAAAACGCGGCTGAATCGACGGAAGACAATGTTCTCGTGAACTGGCGTGTCGTCTTCTCGGAAGATCCTTGTACAAGGGCTTCGAATTTTCTTTTTCATTCAATCGTTCCCATTCATTTCTCTTTCGCAAACGTCATTCTTAATCCTCGCACGGTCCTCGGGAAACTCACAGGAGACTCGAAGTAGATTGTACTTCGATTTACTTACTTATTTATGCTTAATTCATATTTCAATCTTACATTTTCAAATGTGAAAGAGAAATGGAGAATTAACGAAGAAGTTCAACTACTCTGAGGAGTGCGAGAGGGTCGAAGACACCAGCGCAGGAAATGTCACCAGCTACCTAGTAAATTGAACGTTTCCATTCGAATTTTCAGGAGATAGTGTCGAAAGATCGCTCCACAAGATATGCCTGTTGCTTTTTAATAAATCACGGAGTTGGCCCCACAAAAACATTTGTTAACCCTTCAATACCTGAACAACTGAAATGATTCCTGTGTGGCTGCCTTGAAGACACACTTGTGTAAATTTTAATACGAAATAAGTGAAGTCCGTAAGGCGAAACAAATAATTGTATTAATTACTTGAGTGAAGCAGGGTAGGAGTAACATTCTTCATGTTATCGTAGCTTTACCAGAAAGAACTTGCTCATTTTTTCGAGGATTGAACTCGCCCCCGTCCCAGGCCAGTTTAACAAAATGAACCCCTCTCGAGCGCAGAATGAAGGGTGTTGATTTCCAGCGGGATTCGAGAGGGCGAGCAGAGCGCTTGCGAGATTTTCCGCAACCGCTGGTCCAATTCCTCCGCGGCCGATAAAATCGCAACCCCCGTCACGGGTTTACCAACCCCTGGACGCGAAAACCCGAGCGAAAAAGCCGCCTGCGAGAGGTGTTGTGGGTGGTTGCTTGCGAAACGAATACCAGCCTCGATACGCGCAAGCGCGATCCCCGAAAGCTTCTTAGCGAGCTTCGAAAGCTCGTCACAGGATGGCGACGCTTCTCGGGGAACGCGGGAATAAAGTCGTTCGTCCCTTGCGAAAAGCCAAGGGCGAGTCGGCCAATCGCGGAAGGAGCCGGGCTCCGTAGTTTCTGCAATTCGGCGGGTAGACCGCCATTTTCGGCCGGCCCTCCTAGATCGCCGGCTCGCCGGCCGACCGATGATTAATGACCCCGAACCCCCTCAATCCTCGGGATCGCTCGCGATCATCGTGACTAACCTGCTACATTCGCCAACTACAATTTTCATAGAACTATCTCTCGCGATCGCAAATATTGCTGAATACAGGTACTTTGTGGCTGCGTTCTATTGGAGAGTGAGGGATGAAACCACCCCTTAAATTTCGATCTTTAACCTTCAATTACGCGCACTCGACTTTCTACGGAACTAGTTACATGGACCTTTATATCGCTTCAACATAAATATATTTTTATTTATAGGGTTAAAGTACGAATGATGTGTGTGTATTGTATGTATGTACGTGTGTGTATTAACAGCAACTCTATATATAGTTAAATTTATAAAATAGAGAATCGGAACAGAAGAATTCTAAAATTGTAATTGCCAACGAATTGTAAAACGATCAATAATAATAAATTTTATAAACTAATTTCAATAGTACATAAATTTTTTATAATAATTCAACGAACGCGCCCGTGACAAACACGTCTGTCAATGATTCCTTATAATAAATACGGCTATTCCTTACATATTCAATAAAGTTACTACTTTAACGCATAGTGTGTCGACACTTTTGTTTAAGCTTGAAACACTAAATTGGAAGTTTTGAGATTGAACATAATACATGCAAGTAATTAAAAGTGAAAGCAAAAAGCACGTTTTGATCAAACATCGCATAATGCTGTAGTCAATTAATTTGCTCGTCGACAACCCTACTAATCAACATCAAACTAAACCAAAGTTACTACTTTAATGCAGAGTGTGTCGACACCTTTGTTTAAGCTTGCAACACTAAATTTGAAGTTTTGAGATTGTACATAATACAAGCAAGTAATTAAAAGTGAAAGCAAAAAGCACGTTTTGGTCAAACATCGCATAATGCTGTTGTCAATCAATTTGCTTGTCGACAACCCTACTGATCGACATCAAACTAAACTTTATCTAAGGGAAAATTAGACACCTTAATGAATAAAAATGATATTGAAGATACTACAAATCATCAGATCTTCAAACGCTTTACAAGAGTCGCATTCTAAAATCAGATCTTTTGCGAACTGAGATGTTTGGTGTTGTAATAAACATTTCTGAAATGTTTGAACTCGTCGTGTAACTCGAACGGGTGGAAATTGAAAATCGCGAGTTCTCGAGCTCACGTGTTCAAGCAGTGTTCTGAAAATCGAGCGTCTCACCCTGAAATACCATTCTGCGTAGCGCGACCCGCTGCCTTCCGCATATTTTCACAGTTAGCGTGGTTCTTCGAGGAAAGCTGGCGCGCGGCGTGTCGCGGCTCTCGTTCAGAAGTCGAATTACGCCCGAATCACCGGTATTATAACGCAGCGCGCATTAAAGACTTAACTGGTTCGCCGTAAAACGTCCTCGAGCATGCAAATCCTCCATCGATTTCACTTGCAGCGTGCCGACCCTGCCGACGATTATTAGGTTCGCGCGCAGAGAATATCCGAATTTTTAATAAAACCCTCGGCGGCTATGTTTTATTAATTATAATATTTCTTAACCACTTCAAGGATATCGGCACATTTTGTTTTAGCTTCGCGGAACGCGTTATGGTCGCAGACGCGAACGGTCACTCTTTTTCAACGCATTCACGATCATTTTCATTTTTGTCTTGTTATCGTGAACGAGCAAAACATCCTCTTGCATTTACGAGTGCTGGCTTTACTTCGTATATCCTATTATGTATTTCTTGTCTTTTTGCAGCCATCGTTTCATCATGTTCCAGAAAATATAACGCGTACGTTCAGCAAAATAATAATTTTCGAAATCGTAACATAGAAAAATCAAATAGAAATGTGCCTCTTCGTTGGAACATTTTACACGTTGAAAATAATGGTGTCAGTTTCATTGTCGCGCTAGTTTTTACTTCCGAAGATAGGAGTTGTCACTCTTCGGAATGTGTTGCGTGAATTTGTAAAGAACCACTTTGTTGGAATATTCTATAAATTGAAAGTAAATAACTTGTAATATAAATATATGTAAATTTTTGTAAAAATTGCTGTACGAGTACAAATATTATATGTTAGGTATTAATTAGGATATGAGTATGTGTGAAAGGGTAACAGACATTTATAATTGTGAAATTTTTGAAATTATATTATTTAAAATACTACTACTATTATTACGAGCATTATAAATAAATACATTCTTTCAAAATCAAGTACAAACATGAATTTGTTAGTTTGGATTATACAATGGGACGTTTCTGTGATCGCAGATATCAATTTATATGTTAATTATGTAAGCAATAGCCGTATTTATTATAAGAAATCATTGACAGACGTGTTTGTCACGGGCGCGTTCGTTTCTATCTGATCTTCTTTTTACAATTCGTTGGCAATTACAATTTTAGAATTCTTCTGTTCCGATTCTCTATTTTATAAATTTAAGTATACATAGGGTTGTCTGTTAATACACACACATCATTCGTACTTTAACCCTATATTATTAAAAAATAAAAGATATAAGTTCAGTTCACCCCAATTCACTGAATCAATTTGAATTATTCGTCGCTAGAATTATCCTTATGGATCGCTTCATTATAAAAACGAACGTTCCGCGTGCATCGAACTAATGTTATCCCGAGGCAAAGGTGCCGCGTACGTCGCTCGCACGACAGCAACATGGTTGATGTCGTGTGTCGCGTTTTGTTGCAAATTGTCGGTTGCACGACCGTCCGGCTTCCGCTGAAGATTTCACCAGGAACATCTGCCGGCGTCGATGTCTTTCCTCGAACAGGTGAGAAGCTGTTCCCGACTGCCCCCGACTTATCGCTCCGTTATCTGCAAATTGAATTTTATTTAATTCGGCGAGCTCGTTCGGCTGTCGAAAGTAATTAACAATCCAACTCATACGGAACGTTACTCGTAACATGTAAACGGTTACGTAATTTCTTTATCCGTACACACTAAATTGGCGATTGCTTCGGGTACAAAGACACTATCCATGGTTTAGTCCAGCATTTTCTCTTTTCTTTTTTTAGTATATTTCTTTTTTCTTATTAAGTACATTGCAACAATGTTTTTATAACTATCGAAATTCATCTGAGAGCTACACGCATGAAATTTAAATCGACGTACTTACATGAGGACTTTCCGATAGTTGACTCTCGCTTTAATCTTTGGGAGCAACAAATTCCTGAAGTACTCTTCAATGGACACGCGAATTAAGAGTAATCTCGAGAGCAAGTATCTGCAGAAACTCTGAGATGCAGAGACAGGTATATCCAGAGACAACTATTTATATTAATTGTACGCAAAGGTATAGATAAATTGGGAAATGGATAATTGCAATTAGATTTCAGACTGCTGAATCACTGTATCCGAGCATGCAAAGGTTCATTCATCAGCTCGGCGTTGCTCGATCAAGAAGAGAAAATTGAGCAGCAATTTCCAGGCAATTGTATGCGAAAATGAAGTAACGCTGTAGGCTGCTATCGGAAATAAGTTCTTCCTTCGGCGCGATACTGACATATCCGCCGTATCAGCGTCCACCACCGACACGTTCAACAATTTATCGGTATCTCGCCGATAACCGTGCGTTTATCGTGGTTTGCGAGACGGGCGACGGTATTGATACACGGTGAAAAAGACACGACGCCAATTACGCTGTTTCACCGTGCGCCGTTGGCAATTATGCAAATCGTTGCGCATGGCGGTCGACGTTAGTTGCGACGCGGAACGGTCATTTGCATACCGCGATATTCATACGTACTTGAGGAATGGAAATGCCGAGCCGAATCTCGTCGCGAGGACGCTGCGACAGAGAAGTCAAAACGAAGAGGGAAAGAGAGGGAGAGAAAGAGAGAGACAGAATGAGAGAGAGAGAGAGAGAGATGTTTGGAAAACACAAAGGAATTCCGCGAGGCGGCTGAGGAATTGCCAATCGAGTCGATCGACTCGTTTTCGATGGAAGAACGATCGAATTCCAGAATTTCGTTCCCGTGATAAACTGCCAGGCATCTCGCAATCATAAGATTCGAACTACAGTAAAGCCTTTTTTTTTAAATATATTTATTTATACAGGTCGCATCAACAACTAGGTCATTAGCGACCACATATATTATATCATAATATTACACTATTGTGTCTTGGTACTTAACCTAAATTATGTGTGTACTGTACACAGTAAAGCCTTGATCTAAGAAAAACCCTCGGGTCCCTGTTTTTTCTTGGATCGTATAGTTCTACTATTTTTGTGTAACCCGACCGAACGTAGAAACGGACAGCAAGAGCTTAAACCGGGCCTTGGAATAACACGCGTATGTCGATAATTCGAAACTGGGGCAGATGCGATTGAATCGTGTGGAACAATAGCTTGCAGTGACACTAAACACTGGATTGTATTAGAAATATCGAAGAAACAATGAATTCTTAATCTTTAAGTGGATTTTCGATTTGAAAAATGCAATGATTGCACGAAATTATGTTTAATATTTACTTCTATCGAAATGGTAAGTAGAAACGTACCGAGGTAGTAAAATATCATCTAAATCTAAACATAGGTACACTTGAAGTAAGTATTAGCGTAAATTTTAAAGGTCCCGCATATCGGCAACGATACTTTACCGAAGGGTTCAACATATGTAAAATTGTTCGAACCATAAATTCTGCATTCTCTGAGTAGCTGATTGGTTATAGATTTACTTTCTATGAAAATGCTATTGGGTTATGGATAAACCGCACGCTAATCTCAACTTTCATCTAAGTAAATTCTCTATAATACATATAGTTGCTCGATATTATGCACGTAGATAAAATCCGTTCCGACATCCAATGGTGACTACCAGGTGTCGTCTGTCGATGATAATGACGACGCAGCGCTGATAGCGCTGATTGTTTCGTCGCGACTGAATCGCCGCGTGATTACGTGAACGGATTAACGTTGTCGCAGCGCTGACACGACGGGAATTCGAAAATGAGCATCGTAATACTCACGATTGAACCTTATTCAATATTTTGATACGTGGGTCGCTCGTACTGAAACATTTTCCTCGAAACTAGACATATTAACCCTTTGCATTCGAAGCCATTTTAACTCGAAAATTAAACATTTATTCGGACCTACAGTAATTCTATTCTATGTAATTGTTTTTTCATTTTATAGATACGAAATTGATAGAATAGCTCGTACAATACTTAAACAATATTTTGAATAATGGTACATACAGCAATTTTTATCGGTGACTCGGAGGCGCCATTAATAGTTCTTACACCATTATTCAAAATATTTATTGCACCATTAAATTTATATTCAATAAATTACTAAATCTATTTAATATTTTCATAAACTACTAAAAGTATTGTACGAGGTATTGCATCAGTTTTATATCGATAAAATTAAGAAAATCATACAAAAAAGAAATATTCTCCGACAGCAAAGGGTTAAATCTTTAGAGCTCGCTCAATCCTGGAAACTCTAATGTTACATGAATCTGATTTCAAGGATCTTTACGCAGAAGGAAAATGATATGCATCAATTATGAGAAACAGAATGTGAAGATTACACATTAATCTCTGTACATAAATAAGAAAGTACTTCTCGTAAAAGGCTAATGCCTGAAAACGGGAGAAACTTTGATCATCTAATGGAGACTACAGATGTGTGGCGGTCGTGTCTGTGTAAAAAGACTTTTGTCATCAGAATAATACGCATACTGTCTCAATCGAGCATCTCGGATTGAAGAAGTTGTACACCTACTTAGAGTCACGATGCAAACGAATCAATGCTGCAAGTCCCGAAGACTAGAATGGCAGCCATACGAAGCAGCGATCAAAGTTCAAGTTTGTCTCGCCGCGTTCCCGAAGCTCGGCAATTCTTGCTGTCAGTCTCGAGCTTCCGGTTGACCGGACTGTCAAGTGGACGCGTAGCACATGCGATCCTGCTTACGCGTCGACAGCCAGCGACGACGGCGTCTGCGTGGCGACAGCTGGGCGTGCCATCTTGCACGTCTGCGTCTGGCTGCCCATGCTATCGAGCCAGCAGGAAACGCGAAGAGGTCTCTTCGAGAATCACGACAGCTCTAATGTGTTACGGGCGGATCAGAAAGCGTCGGAAACGAATAGACATTTGTTTCAGATTAAGACCTTTTTTTTATGACGGGGAACGGACCCCGAGGTAAACCCTCCTAAAACAATAAAATACCATTTGAAGGGACCCAACAATTGCCGACAGGCATCTGCACGTTGGGTACCCGTACACCCACCGAGACTACTAACCTGAGGTACCGCGCGCAAACCAAAAGAGAGGACTGTTCTCATTGGTCAACACCTAGTACACCGAAATTGTATTTAAGATCAACTGCAAATCAATAAACCGCTTTTTACTCCGAAACTGTCCGAGAGTTAACATCGTCGTTTTTCTGCTCCTTACCTTTCCCGATCCCGAACCTACGGGCCGCGATCGTGAGGTGTTTCGCTGCGTGAGTGGATTTAATAATTTCCCCGTAACATTTTGGCGATCCTGCCAGGATACCGATTCGTGTGCTGTGAGAAAATCTTCGAACGTCAAACCAACTACGGCTGATTGACCACGGAGACGGACTACGAGAGCCCTTACGAAGCAATACGTCGGTATCAACGAACCGAAAATCTACACAGAAGGACGACCAGAAAACAATCAGAGACCACTGGATCCAAAGAAGCTGTTGAAAAACTGAAAGGACAAGTCCCGAAAGCCGTCACCACTCGCGCAAGCAAAAAAAAAAAAAATTTAATCAGAAAATCAAGAAGATTTTTCTGCTGAGATGTCCACTACGACTGTCAACGACGCCCTTGAGGCGCTCACCAACTCCATACAGAATCTGGCTGAACGATTCGAAAAGGTGGAAGACAATATAGCAACTCTAACAGTGGAAAACGAAGAAAGAAAGAAGGAAGTGCAAAGAGTTTACAAACTCTTAAAAACAGCGATGACGGACGACGAGACTACCGCATATTCCGCAGAAGACAAGGAACTGGACGACGAGGATGAACGCCGCGAGGGCCGCGAAGGCCGCGAGGGCCGCGAAGGCCGCGAGGGCCGCTTCCGGCAACCACCACCGAGTACATCCCGACATCCCGCCCGTCCGTTCAACGATAATGTAGAACCCAGGTATGAAGAACCACGGCTTTCAAGGGCCAAAGAGCTAATTGACACAATAAGACCTCTTAAAGGACGCGATGACTCTGGGGTTGAAGATTTTATTCGTGCGGTCAAACGCGCCAGATCGCGTTGTAACAACCCAGATGTCTTACTTGATATAATCGTAAATACTAGAATCATCGATCAAGCGGAAAAGAGTATTCGGCACATAGAAATAAATAGTTACGACGATTTATATGAAGCAGTAAGGACGTACGTATGTCCATCCGTCTCATCCGACGTCGCGAGAGACCAATTAAATAGCGTGATCCAAGGAAAAACAGAAAGCGTGGCGAATTACAGCATCCGTTTTAGGCAACGATTAAATGAGTACCGATACGCGACACAGAACGAACACACGCAAATTACCACGAGACGAGTAGCCCTTAATATCTTGGACAAAGAAGTGGTTAGAATGTATGTTAAAAGCTTACGTTACGAGCTCGGGGTAATAGTACACCCACACAAACCTCGAAATATTTCGGAGGCGCAAGGCTTTGCGCTAGAAGCTGAAACGTGGGAACGAGAATCTAGAGACAGGCGTGCAATTAATAATAGATCGACAAGCGATAGAAACTGGACCGAACGCGCAGAACGGCCCGCGAACTATAGACCTAATATAAATAATAGAAGTTGGAACGAACCAACGGAACGGGGTGTAAATTCTAGACCAATAACTAAACCCGCGACAGGTCCATCTGAAAAACCTGTAGTAACCAACCCGTTTAGGCAACATGCGCAAATAAAATGTAACCGATGCGGAAAGTTAGGGCATTACGCGAATCAGTGCCAAAATTTTTATATATCGCCTCAACAGAGACCGCCGCGAATAAATTCGATCCGCAACCAAGAATCGCAAACGTTAGATCACGAGCAGGAAGACTACGATTCATACGAACACGGTTTAGAGACGGAAATTTCGGAAGATTCCTCCTGGATACCGGAGCAGGATTAAATTTAATAAAAGAAAAACATTGTAACAATCGGGAAATCGTAAATGAGGGACGAACATTTCTCATGGGGAACGACAAACACATTAGTAAAGGAAAAACCTCTCTCAAAATGTTTAACAAAATACACTTCTTTCATGTAGTACCAGACGACTTTCCATTGTCAGAAGACGGTATAATAGGATTACCATTCTTAGAACAGTACAAGTACAAAGTCACTAACGATAAATTGACCTTAAACGACCGCACAGTGAAACACGAGACAGAAATCCTTATTCCACCCAACGAAACATATACCACAAGAATCCCCATCAATGAACACATTCACGTAGCACACCTTCATAACCCTACAGAGCAAACCCTCATATATCCCATTAACACTCTTAACACCCCGCTGCCAGACCGAATAGAAAAGTTAAGAAATAAAATTGACTTGCAACACGTAGATTCAATACTGAAACCAAGTTTAGAGAAAATATTAATCTCCTATAGTGACGTATTCTCTTTCGAAGACGAAGATTTACCGTGTACAAATCTAACCAAACATGTAATCGAATTAAAAACTCACAGACCCATCAATGTAAAATCATATAGGCCACCAGAAGCACACAAAGCTGAGGTAGACAGACAAGTAAAAAATATGTTAGATCGAGGAATTATTGAAGAATCCGACTCACCCTATAATTCACCAATTTGGATCGTGCCCAAAAAACCTGACAAATTAGGAAACCGCAAATGGAGGATAGTGGTCGATTTCAGACGGTTAAATCAAGAAACGGATCAAGATGCCTACCCGTTGCCGCCAATTGACGAAATTTTAGATCACCTAGGCAAAGCAAAATTCTTTTCCGCGTTAGACTTAAACTCAGGGTTCCATCAAATACCCATGGACGAAAATTCGAAGAAATACACCGCGTTTAGTACCCACCAAGGGCATTTCCAATATTGTAGAATGCCGTTCGGATTAAAGAATGCCCCAGCCACTTTCCAGAGGATGATCGACAATGCTCTACGGGGACTCGTCGGTAAAATCTGTTTTGTGTACTTGGACGATATTATTGTTTTCGGTACGACTATAGAAGAGCACAATAAAAACCTCGCGATCATTTTCCAGAGACTCAGAGAATTAGGACTCAAGCTTCAGGCCGAGAAATGCGAATTTCTCAGACCTGAACTCGAATATTTAGGTCATGTTATCACCGCGGATGGGGTAAAACCAAATCCAAATAAAATAGATGCAGTCAGAAACTTCCCCACACCAAAATCCGCGACAAACATAAAATCCTTTCTAGGGATCGCCGGATATTATAGGAAGTTTATCCGCAACTTCGCCAAGATCGCGAAACCCCTGACAGAATTAACACAGAAAGATACACCATTCCATTGGACAGACGCTCAACAAAAATCGTTCGATATACTTAAACAAAAACTTTGCGAAGCTCCCGTCCTTACATATCCTGATTTTGATAAACCGTTCACCTTAATAACCGACGCATCAAACACCGGACTCGGTGCCATCCTATCACAAGAAGGTCATCCCTGTTGTTTTATTAGTCGAACACTGAACAAAGCAGAGATTAACTACACAACCACAGAAAAGGAATTATTAGCTATTGTTTGGGGTGTCAAGCGTTTACGACAATACCTCCTAGGAAAGAAATTTAAAATCTTGACAGACCATCAGGCTTTGAAATGGTTATTTAGTGTAAAAGACCCATCATCCAGATTATTACGTTGGCGATTACGATTAGAAGAATACGATTACGAAATCGAATATACAAAAGGGAAAGAAAATACTGCAGCAGATGGCCTATCCCGTATATACCCTCTATCCCCATTAGAGCAAGAAAATGACAGCTTAAACGACAACTCGAACGAACTAGAACAGACGCAACTTTTCACCGAATATGAGAATTGGAAACAAAACCCTGATCCCGCGTACGTTTTGAACACTCGACCAAACCCCGTCGGAAAAGTTTGGAAACCACTCCATAAGGATATGTTAGGTACATATAACCCTCTAAATTGGTTAGTAAAATTAGACAGAATTGTACGAATCTCCATAGAACAACGTCACACTATTTTAAAGGTATATCTACCCGAACCAATCGGATTAGTGGAACTTTTAGAATTACGGGAAATCCTCAGGTATATAGGATATAGGTATTCAGACCAAATCGGAATCATATTCTCAGAAAATTCCAAAGAATTAAGTAGAGAAGAACGTTGTCAGTTAATTAAAGAATGTCACAACAGCAATGCGGCGCAACATTTCGGAGAGAATAAAACATTGAAACGAGTACAAGAAAAGGCTATCTGGACCAATATGGAGAGAGACGTGGTAGATTTCGTAAAGAGTTGCGAAAGCTGCCAAAGAGAAAAATTAATTAGGATCCGTAATAAGGAACTCGCCGTTATACCCGAAACACCCCGTGCACCAAACGACAAAATAGCAATGGACATACTCGGTCCACTGACTCCCACTTACAGAAACAACAAATACATCCTATCCATACAAGACGTTCTAACGAAATACCTAGTGTTAATTCCCTTGAAAACAGCAGAAGCAACGACAATCATAGACGAACTCTTACGACACTACATCTACATATTTTCGGCACCAAAACACATACTGACCGACCAAGGAACAAATTTTCTCAGCCAATTAATGCAAGAATTCGAATCACAGTTTCAAATCAAACACATCAAAACAACCGCATTCCACCCAGAATCTAACGGCAGCCTAGAAAGAACGCATGGTACCATATTAAACCTCATCAGAACTTGTATGCGTGACAAAAACAACGAATGGGACGAGAATTTACAACTCGTTTGCATGGGTTTTAACACCGCTGTACACGAATCAACCGGTTACACCCCATTCGAATTAACCTTCGGGCATAAAGCAAATCTCCCCTCAACGATAGCAAATACACCACTATTATCTAAAGACGAACTATTCCAAAATTGGAAACGGCAACATAATACTTATATAAATCGAGCACGCTACAATTTAGACAGAACAAAAGAGAAAACTCAAAAACGAACCAATCGAAATATCATTCGAACGCAACCAGTATTCAACATCGGAAATTATGTATTTCTACACAACGACAATGTTAGAAAAAACAAACTAGAACCACAATGGCTTGGACCATACCCTATCCTAGGCACCTCTCCTCCGACATATACAATTAAAGTAAACACTCATACAGCAAGAGTACACGGAAATAGGCTAAAACTCTGTATTTTTCGTTCTTCTGACAATTCTTCTGACTATGACATTAGTAACGCTACAAACAACTTCGACGCCTCATAAGACCGGTTTAGAAAAATCAAACGCATTTACAAATACAAGAAGTGTGCAACAATATATTTGAGAGCGAAGGTCGATCATATCCCAAAGCAATAGATTCGTTTTGTAGTAAAGAAACCGCCACACCGAAATTTTCCGTTAAAACCCTGTTTTATGACTAGGTCCCGACTAATTCTAAAGAACACTACCGCTTACAATTTCCGGATACCGCACATCACGAAATATTTTAAGATAGCTTGTAAGATCTTTATTGTATGTGATAATGTACATTTCTCGAGAAGTTTCTCTTTTTACTTATATTATCCTCAAACCGTCAAACCCGTCCACGTTCAAAACATCTAACAATAAGACTCGGAGGACCAAGTCGACTCTAAGGAGGGGAATGTGTTACGGGCGGATCAGAAAGCGTCGGAAACGAATAGACATTTGTTTCAGATTAAGACCTTTTTTTTATGACGGGGAACGGACCCCGAGGTAAACCCTCCTAAAACAATAAAATACCATTTGAAGGGACCCAACAATTGCCGACAGGCATCTGCACGTTGGGTACCCGTACACCCACCGAGACTACTAACCTGAGGTACCGCGCGCAAACCAAAAGAGAGGACTGTTCTCATTGGTCAACACCTAGTACACCGAAATTGTATTTAAGATCAACTGCAAATCAATAAACCGCTTTTTACTCCGAAACTGTCCGAGAGTTAACATCGTCGTTTTTCTGCTCCTTACCTTTCCCGATCCCGAACCTACGGGCCGCGATCGTGAGGTGTTTCGCTGCGTGAGTGGATTTAATAATTTCCCCGTAACAAATGTAAGGTGACGCGACGGGACGCGAGAACGGGAACGAACGGGAACAGGAACGACACGAGCGGATGAACAGGCGAACGAGGGAGCCGAGTCGACGTAGGAGCTGTTCGATGCGCGAAACAGTTGAGCCGAGGAGGTGTCCGTTCGGGACACGAAGAGGAAAAAGGTTTCACGGTGGAGGAGGTGCCCGGAACCGTGAGATAGAGGAGATACGATCGACCAGGAAGACGCTCACAAACTGTGGAGGTGGCTCGAACGGGGAAGAAGATGCTCGGAGATAAGTAACTCGGGAGAAGGTGTTCTAGACACGGATCAAGGAGGTATTTCGAGCATGAAATAGAGGAGATCTTCGCGATCAGGAAGAGATTCGTAGGAGGTGTTCCCGGACCGAAGTAGAAGACCGCGATACACCCACGGAGAAGCTGTTCTAGAAGGGGGAAGGTCTATTTGGAGTTTCACGCCGAGAATTCGGTTGGGCGTGGAGAAACGAGGCAGATCACCGCGATCAGGAGGATATTCGCGATCGTAGCTGGTATTTCGGACGGGGTGGAAAACGTACAGAAACGCAGGAGGTATTCCCGAATTAGCGGAAAGAGGTGTTCGAGGTCTGCGACGCGCGATGTTGGTAAACCGTCAAAATCAAAGAACTTACAATACGAATCAGATAGAGCGGTGATTGAAATATAGAGAAAAATAGAGAGCTTATCGTACGGATGTTTCTCAACCTTGAAAAGCTGTGTTAAACTTGTAGAAGAGAGCCACAATTCTGTTGAAATTCTGCAAGTTTACCACAGACACTCAAGGTTAAAAAACATTCGTTCCATAATCTCTCTATTTTACCTATATTCTGCAATATTCCAGTTTTAATGTTTGAAAAATTGCATCGCATTATCTCGTTTCTATCGAAAGTTCTTTAGTTTTCGTACAAAACAATCGGTTTACTCTGATGTGCGGCGTGGAGGGTCTTAATTATCTGCGCGGAGAGACGAGTCATTCGGTGCAGGATGTTCGGTGTTAAAGAATTGCACAATATGCACGCGGAATGTCACGCTAGAGAGCCGTGCAAGGGGCAAAGAAGAGGGAGATGGAGGGATAGAGAGAGAGAGAGAGAGGGAAGACAGACGAAGGGAGACCTTCTCGGTCGCTGGCTCCGTTGAAAGAACGAAGGGGTAGAAACAGAGAACCGAGGGGGAGGTCACCGGTTCGGGGAACCAAACCGGTGCTGCCGCGGCGAGGAGAGAGTCACGCTCTCTCTGCCGTGCGTGGAAGAAACGAGGAGAGGGTCGCGGTACTACCAAGGCGACAGGAACGCCAGAAAGTCGTTGGATCAAGCGGTTTCTGCTCCTCGGCCCGTCTGCCGCTTCTGGGAGGTCGTCTCGGGCTGCTGACGAAGCCGGGGATACGTCGGGCACGATGCTCTTCTGGGTCGCGAATCGAATTAGCGACCCTATTTGGTAGCGTGAGGCTCGCCTCCGCGACTCGTACCGCCATCCGCTCATCTATTAGAAGGTTGCTTTATGCTATCAAATAATGTCCCATTGCTTGCCACGCAGCACCCTGCATCCGTAGGACGTACCTTTCATGTTCTAGACGGAGGTAGAGCAAAATTAAAAAAAATACTGCTTGGTTGTGAATCTTTCTTATTACATAACAATACTACTAAACGACTACCGTCGTCCCTGTAAAAATCAAGTAATTCGTCATCTCGCTGCTTCTTAGCGGGATCTCGTCCCTTCGTGCTTCTTAAGAACTTACGGATATTATATTCTTTTCAGAAGATCGAAAGAAGAAGTATATTTTTATTCAACTGTGGCTCCTTACGATTTGCTCGGACAATTTTTCTGTTGCACAAAGATTTGCGATTTATGCGGAGTACGCTGCGGATCTTGATGCATTAATAGCAAAATTGAGTAGATAAAATACAAAATTACAGATGTCGATATATGATTTCTCCTCTATTAAAATGATTAAGAACATTCAATTGCTAATCTTCTTATTTTGCATACAGAGTGAAGGGAAGAGCCTAGAGATATCTAGGATAGGCTAGATAAGAAGTAGCGAAAGGAAATGGGTGAGTGTTAGTTTTATTGTAAAAGCAAGTCCGATTAAAAGCCGCGAGGCTGGATAAAGAAAGACTAGATTAATTCTAAATGGTTAGGAAACGAAAAGACGAAACTTTTGCGTAGACCCGATGAAAGAAGATATTTCTTCTTAATAGGTAGGAATGAAGTCAGCAGATTCGAGGAGCGCAAGAGGTAGCAACGGAAGAGGAAGAGTCAAGGATGAGCGACTCCAGGGGTCCCGGAAAGGTGTTCCTCTGGTAGACGGTGCGGCAGGAGGTAACCTGCGAAACCTGGGGGCCAGGAACAGGTCGTCGAAGTGAGTAAACGGCACGTCAGCGTGGACTGCGGGCAATATCGGCGGCGAACGTCAGAAGGCCGGCCAACTTTTTTTCCTAGCGAACACAGACAAATCGATATCTACTCGCGCAGCGGTTCCACGTTTTCCTGCTGCAGCAGCAGCCTCGACCACAGGGTCACTGACACCCTCGGCGTGTCTTTGTCCGATGGAACAGGCCGAGCCCCGGTTTCGCGATTTTTTCGCGGCAAGTATTTTCCTGTCCATCGATCCCCACTTGACCGTCCTGCATCGCCTCGATCAGATCCAGAGAGAAATTTGACGCTTAATCACTTTTTAATCTGCGCTTTCTGTCTGCTGGGAATTGATCGAGTCGAATAAACGTACCGCTCCAAGAATATGAGTTCGTCAAAGAGGAATTTAGACTTTTCATTCGTCCACGATGAAAGATGTAAAAGATTGCTTCCATCTAACATGATCAGTTATCCGTCTATGTTGATCCTGATAGCACAAGCGAACCAAATATTTCAACTGTACACAGAATCGGCGACCAGAAAAATTCCACAAAATCGGAGTAATTTGTTTCGTAGAACGGAAACGAATAGGCTGAAATTTATTACAGTGATTACGTCAATCCACAATGGAATAGACTACCACAGAATTGTACATTATACTATTAGTACTGAATTATGTATTAGTTGTAATTAACTACTGAATTGCAATGTACATTTGAGGTATACGCATTACAATGTATAAATAATTATGAGCAATTTCTTTAGACAGCTTTAATGGCTCGCAGTGTAGAATTGAATTCTTATTTAAACGATTAGACAACGTACGCGATGGCTGTTATGGCTTTCAACGATGGCTTTCTCTCGCGCACGATATGTTATCTGTAGACTGCGTATGTTTATGCAACTTTCAATTTCTGTAGACAAATTTTAAGAAAGTGGTACCAAATAATATTCTATGTTCATTGGTAATAGCATTTGTAGATCCAAAATAAACAAAAATCGTACTAAATTTTGTTGAATCGATAAGCCATAAATGCATAAGGATTTGTAGTCTAGTTATCTATAATACGCTGTAAAAAATATAGAAAATTGTGGGGAGTGTTTGCAAGAATGTTCCGATGATTTGTAGACGAACAAGAAGTCTACGAAGACAAAAGTATTCATTTACACAGCTAATATAGATTTTGAAGATCAGAGAAAGAGCAAGTATGCCTATTTAGAACCAACGTTCCCACAGTTTATAACTATCTTGTAACTTCCAGCAGGCCGTCCCAATTAAAGGAGAATCAATCCGCGAGACACCGTCCAATCCAATCAAATGAAAAAAGCGTGGCCAGCAGAGAGAGAGAGAGAGAGAGAGAGAGAGAGAGAGAGCGGGAGGAACTGGGTCGGCGCAATTTCATAAAACCCCGTCGTGAAACAGCAAACAACGCTATATAGCCGCTTTCATAACGTAGCATCGACCCGTGCTCTATCACTCGTTTCTCACGGCTCAGTGAAAAAACCACGTACGATCTTCAACAGAAGAGAACAGTTTGAGATGTAATCGCCGTGCTGGCTGATCGGCACACTCAATACCCGCGGCAGATCGTTTCGAGTGTCGCGAACGACTGTTCTCACTTGTCACCACTTATAACAAACTTTCAGAAACAAAGTGGCAACACCATTTTTACTTCTAGTCAAGACGTGGAATCTATTGGCACTCCAAGCAATCGAGTCTCGAGCACCATCGCTCCGAGTCGGGCATGATTTTGAAGTGCTAACATACTTCATCTCGAACTTCATTGATGTGTAGAACTTCATTGATACTGAACGAGTATGTTATGTACATGGATTTATTGATTGTGAACGGTATACGGATAATATTTTTGATTCGACTCATACGATCTTCGATTATCACTTCAATTTTTTTATTTTGCACGAAGATCTTAACTATCTTCTACAACGACTTGTTTATTATGTTGCTTATTACCCACCCTAAGTGTTCGATAACCTACTATACATATTATGACCGTGACCCTATAAGTAATGTTAACCCTTAGCACTCGAGTGGCGCCTCTGAGGCGCCATTAAAAATTGCTGTACTATTATTTAAATAATTGTTTACACTGTCAGATATATAATTGATATATGTGTTCTCGGCGCACAGATTCGATCAATGATAAACGAAACAAAGCAAGTTTGCAATAATTAAATTTGATTTGGATCATCTTTAGGAGCATTGCGTTTGCTATGTATAAAAGAACGATTTTAAGACTGTAATTTACTGACTGAGTTCCATGCTGGTTTAAATTGAACTGAGGATCGAAACGTCGAGTAAAATTTAATTATTGCAAACTTGCTTTGTTTCGTTTATCATTGATGGAATCTGTGCGCCGAGAACACATATATCAATTATATATTAAAAATTTACGATCGAGAAATATTAACTATTACTATCAGATATGTCGGTATCTAACCAATTACTACACATTTAAGTATTGTATAAGGTATTATATCAATTTCATATTTATCAAATTTAAAAAATCATAGAGAATGGAAATATTGTAGGTCAGAAGAAACCTTTAATTTTCCAGTTAAAATAGCTCCGAGTGCAAAGGGTTAAAATAGTTTTTTCCGACTTTTCGGGCCAAATGCCCCACTGTGCGTCCGTCGATTTTCGATGTCCTTGTGGCTCGCATCCTCCCCGATTCCCCTTGAACACGAGGCAGAAGAGGTCGCGACAGGAAAAAGGAGGCGAATGAAAGAGGGCAAGAAGGGTGGCGTAGAAGGCGAGGCAGCGACAGGAAGAGAAGAGAGCCGGACTCTTTCCTCCCATGATTCCCTCGAATTTGCATGCGAGCCGCCTCGGACCGGTCGCGATATCGATTCGCAGGTGGCTACCCGAGGGGATTGCTTACAATACGATTTATTACGGGGGACCACCTGCTCGTAGAAATCTCAATCGTGCCGACTCGATGCCGCCATAGTCGGGGATGATGGAACCGCGGAGGAAGCGCTTCCCACGGATCTTCATTAGGATCCTCGAGGTTGCCCTGCTAAACTCGATCCTCTCCTTCCCTTAGATCTTCCTCTGTACAGCGGCTCTTTCGTGATTCTCGCAGGGGAATGCTCGCCAATTCGAACCGTCCATCAGATTTTTATCCTTTCTTCGCCGTTAGTTGATTCTTCGTTAAACGTCGCTTTCTACATTCTGTTCAGACTTCGTTATCTTCTAGTCATCTTTTTTTTTATTTCTTAAGCATTTTAACCCCTTCTGGGTTGATTTTCCTTTAGCAGAATAACTACAAGCGAATACAATGATAACAATGTCTGTTAACATTAAATATGCAGATTACAATCTTTGAGAAAAGAATGAATGTAAAGACAAGCTTCAACATTTGGTTTCCGTTATGAATGTGTCTACCTTTAGAGGTGGTTGAAGGCCCAAACTAAGTAGGACATTTGTTAGCTTGCGTCTTTGTGAATTATACAATTCGCATTGCCATTATGTGATCAAGGGATTCGCAGCTCTGATTAGATCATTCATTTTATCCTTATCTGCTTGATTTTTTCAGCATCTTTGTTTATTTCTGTTATCTGCTTGATATCTGTTATTAGGTATGGAAGCGTAATATATTTTTAGTTTATAAATGATGAACGGAAAGAACAATTTATTGAGTACGTGTATACAGGTAGAAGGAAGTTTTACGTCTAGTCCGATATAGACGTGTGTCAAAGATAATAGAATAACATGTGTTACTTCTAATTGTATTACAGTTCTGCTTTACCGATATCTACAGAGAAATTAAAGTTATCGACAAATATGAATTTAATGAGTCTATGCTCAACAATATCTACTAGCATTTTTCTCTTCTTTTGTTTTATTACTTACTATTGTAGACTCGTATATTATTTTTTTACTTGACGATATGACTATATCCCACCAATTGAAATTACGATTTTAGTGTACTATGATTAAAATGAAATATAAAAATATTTAATAGTTTAGTGTCGTGAATCCGCGTATAAGACGATGCTATTATTAACGTTGAACTATGTGTACGATTGTTTAACAGAGAATCGTTGCGAAGCAATCCAATATGGAAACTTCACTGCAATAAGTGCACGGCAAAGGAGAAACGAACGTCAAAGTGGTCGTTAGATTTTCGTGCGTGTACAGGGTTCGTTTAATTTCGAATAATTTATAGATCCTCCCTTAATCGAAGGTTTGATGTGACCCTAATCCCTAGAGTCCAACAGGAAAAGGGTAGAGAATTTAGGGGTAGACCGAGGTTGGCTCGACGATGTGATGCTACTACCCCTAATTTTGGTTTTCATACATAACTGACAAGGGAAAATATTCAAGTTACAGGCCGATTTTGATGCGCGGTCATGTTCGGCCTTCGGACAAAAATAAATAAATAAAAATATTTAATGTCTCTTGAAACAACCGTAAAAGTTGTACAAGATCGAAGTATACACTAATGAAATGTTCGCTGAAAAGAAATTACATTTGATTACCAATCTTTTGAAAGTCTTGTAAAATTTCATTCGTACGGAATGTATTAGAAAATTACTTTAAAAAAGTAATTAGCTAGTGAATTAGCTAGACACCGTGTGAACGTAATGAAACATCCGCTTTTTGCACCCAAATATGGCATCTCTAACAATAAGCGTTGGCACTGATCCACAGCAACTCGGAAGACTTGAAGAAAGCAGTAATTGCAAGTCGTAGCCGTATTCTAAGCATTTTCGTTCTGGATAGTTTGAAAATATATGGTACTACCGAGTACCGTCAAGTCTAAGGAGGTTAACACGTTCATTGCACCTCGTCCCGTATGTAGGCCATGAAGATTTTAAATAAAAAGCTAATAAGCCACGCGTAAGAGGACACGAAGTGCTGCGAGTACCGTCAACTTGAAAACCTTCGTGAAAACAATAAAACAACGAATCGTAATCTGGCTTAAGAGAAAACTAGTTATTAGTACTCGTACCTCTGGAATCAACGAATGCTAAAAGTAACTAGTGTCGCGGCAGCGTTATCGCGTTGTGAAAGTAATTAATACACTGCGGACGTTTATGCAATATTCAAGTTTTCTGGACAAATTTGAGGAAAGTGGAACCAAATAAATAGAATCCTACTGTCATCAGTAGTAACATTTGTAGGTCGAAGATAAATAAAAAGCGTTCTAAACTCTGTCGAATTTGATGCTCCAGCATTACTTGATAATTTTATAAGCTATAAATGCATGAAGATACGCAGTCTAGTAATTAGCATTATTGGATATTCAGAATAAATTAATAAAACCTACAGAATAAACTTCTGTTAAATCTATGGAATATATTCATTTAAATCGGTATCATTTTACAGCAGCATCTTTTTTAGCCTGTAAGTAAGACAGGCTAAGAATTTTCATGGTTTCTTTATTTCTGAGACAGCCTCTTTTCAGAAGCATCTGCATTTTCATTTTCTCTTTACGAAATAATTAGAAACGATGCTAAAACATTTGTAAGTATATTGTCAAATTTTTACTGGAAAGATCTTTTTTATACCCTTAATAATTTACTTGCAGTACTGAAAAATATGTATATGAAATGCAAGAAAATAATTTTGAATATTTTCGTTTTTCATCATGTTAATATCTTAATAGCAACCGAGAAAAAATGATAAAGCTTAGGGAGTTTACCCTCATATTGCCATCAAATGAGGAGTTAGAGAATTAAAATTTTGAGGGATTATCTTTCAACCTAAAAGCATTGTTTTGCACATCATATCATCAAAAATTGTCACGAGGGCCGCTGGACCATGCTTATCCTGCTAGACTCTTTGTCCAAGATTCAATGAAATTTGAATAAATTGAATAAAGTCTGGTTTAGGGCTCGGTAGAACTAGCGTTAAGAATGAACAACGCTTTAAACTAAGGAGTCTGGCAGCCGTCGTTTGGACTGTCTCGCGTTGGCAGGCTTAACAAACTCATTATCCCAGGCCGCAGTTGAGTCCAGGTGTTCGGCCAGCTAACGTGTTAATTAATAACGTCCGATGTTAATGAGCGTTTCGACGCGTGCGGAAGATGCGCGGATGGGCGTTCATCGAGCCAGAGAGCAGGAAACGAATGCGGAGATGGTCCCGCACACGGTGTGTACCATCTATGGTCACATCGTCGAGAGGGTTCAAATGAATGAGAGGCGGATGGGCGAGCGGGCGCGGGCGGTGCGGCGCGTTGCAACGCAAAAGGACGAGCCCCGGGGAAAAATAAACGAGGAGTCGTCGGTGGCAGCCGGTCCAGCGAGTTTTTGACCGTCTGGCGCTAACTGTTGGCCCCCGTACCACCTTCGCAGGTACCACGACGCCGTCCCACACGCGGTCCCACTCCAACCGCCGCGTCGAGCCGAGCAGGGGTCCTTCCGACAGAGAACCCTTCCTCCTCCGTTCACAGAACACAACGGACGCCCACAACTCGTAATCCCCTGGATCCACGTGATTTATGGGACACGCGCTCGATCGCCCCGGAGCGGAAACGGTACCGATTCTGACGGAAAAATTACTATTTTGCATTCATCTCTTTCCAAAATCTTTTCTCAATTCTCAACAATTCTTTTTCCTTAATAGAAATTGTGATTTCGGCGCACAGGTTCGATCCTATATTACTAATTTCCTAAGCAGTTGTACAAATTTATAATTCAACGTTTCGGTCTAGGTTAAGACCATCTTCAAGAATATAATTGCGTCTAAAAATGTTAATATGAGAATACATAATATCATGATGAAAAGCAGAAAGACAGAAGGAATATTACTGAATTCTTTTTCCGGTTAAACACGGCTTGATCAATGCAACTTTGGGTCAGCTTATAATGTCACCTTTTATCTCAATTTTTTCGTTCGAAAGCGAAACAATTTTTCGAGACAGACGAAAGGTAGTTGAAAATACGCAGGTTACACAAGTAAGTAGTTTAACTTTCTCAAGACACGATAATATTTGTAGCAGGGGTCGGCAAATTTATTTTGGAAAGAGACAGATCGTAAGATTTTTAGGGTGAGCGTAAGATATTTACATGGGTAATTCAACTAATAGCGCAACGAACAAAACAGGTTTAACATTTTTTTATTAGGAAGTGATATTTTTTATTTTACGTGATTTGATTTATTTTTAACCCTCATCCGTCCCTCATTTCACGAACCGAATCTGTTCCTCACGGTGTCAAATTAACACGGTGATAAAAGACCAATGAAATAAATAGAAAAACAGAAATAACAAGAAATCTTTTTATTCTAATTGAAGATTTAGCAATTTACATCTTAGGTATTTCGGATGTGTTTTGCAGTAGAAAAATAAAAGACACGAAGTTTCGGGAAAGTTGACTTACAAATAACAGAACAGTATAACTTTTTATAGGAAAACTGTGTCAAATTGACACGAGGGACAGATGAAGGTTAATCATTTCGTGTGAAGAACAATATTAACATATTTTCGTCGTAGAATTGAAAATCTATTATGTCCGAATGGTTATTTGTTGTTAGAAGGAAAACATAAAGGACTCGTAACACTGACTTCTTGTAAAAAGTCAGGGAAGTAAGGCAGAGCTTATACATAGATTACAATGGCTCCAACTTTATGCTGATCCCGCTTCGAGCTACAAGTCAGTGATGAATATTGTAGTATAACGGCAATGATGGCAGACAAAGCGTTTACGACCACAGTAAACCTGTCGTCGTTCCACTTGTTGATACTACTAACCACTCCGTGTATGCACAGTGGTAAGCGAATTGTGACAGACTCACGATATTCATACGAGTTCCCATGTGTGCGACACGATGCAAACAATGAGAATCGAACACAATTTATTCCCCGGGAAATACACAATAAACAACACCAAAAGTCATTCTTCCGACGTGAAACGTAACAAATTCAATTGCAAATTTATTTCATTTTCGGTCGGGAAAATTCTCGTTGAAAATCAGTTTTCAGCGTGACAAAAAAAGAATAGTAGAACTACGCGATCTAAGAAACAGCACAGGCCCGAGGATTTTTTGTGGATCAAGACTTGACTGTATACGGAGTTGTGTCGAATTAATATTACAAAGTAATTCAAGTACATTGTATTGAATTATTTCGTAATTCGAAATTCAGTCGCTTCATTCAATTAAATTGCGATGTAATTTGTAATTCTGATCTCTTATTCATTTACATTTCAGTATAATTCGTTTCTACGATTTAAATACAATTACAAAAGTACAGTGTAGTTATGAATTACATATAAACTGAATAACAGATGGAAAAAAATCATAAATTCTAAAATACAAACGATATTAATGTACACAATGTGAAATTTTATGTTAATTACATTTTATTCCAATTACATTGTACTTCGATTACACTCGTGATTCGGAAGGTTCGAATTATATAATGCAATAACAATGAAATTCAGATACTATTTATATAAAATACAATGTAATTCAATTGCAATGTATTTGAATTAGCACAACTCTGACTGTATACCGCTGAAACTGCATTTTTGTTGTAAACTGTTGGGACGTTTGTGATCACGTTTACTGTTATTCGCAGCTTAAGTAGAATAAAATTTTGCGGTCGATCAATTTCTACGAAATCCCCAATGAAAATGTGGACTGGTTTCCCAAATAAATCGCAGCGAGTCGTTTAAACGGATCGTTTGATCGCTGCCGAGCCGAGCCGAGCCGACGCGGTTTCATCCGGGGCGAATTCTTTGAACGTCAAAATGAAGCGGCGCGGTTTCCTTTCCCCCTATGAATTATTCAAACGAAATCCCGCGGATCCCGGACAGAAACAAATTCGCTAAAGAGAGGCAGAAGCGGCTCGAAGCGGATCCGCGCGGCGCGGCGCGGGCTCGGTAATTACCAATCTCCCGCGCGGCACGATCCGCGCCGTGCCCAGTTATTAACCATAAAATCACGGGAACGATCACCTTGGCCAGTCACTCGGTAAACCAGACAAACTGACAAGAGCATCGAACATATTAATGGCCGCCGGTTAACAGCTCTTCGTGTGTACCGTTCCTCCATCTCCATCTCCGACAAAGACTACAACGAAGAACTAAAACCACGACTCTCTCTCTCTCTCTTTTCCTCTTTCTCTAGCGCCCCGTTACCGGACCGAGTAATCTCTATATAATTAATCGTTGATTAACTATCAATCGGACTCCCACGAGGCTCGTCTACGCGTCTCTCCCACCGGCGCCGCAATTAATTACCAATAAACGCGTCGGTGCACGGTGCATAAGCTCCGCTAGTTGATTACACCTGCCAGCCGGAAATTGATTTCCACGCGGCGCGAGCGGTGGCCGCCGATTACTTTTATCGCGACAAATTGATCGTTCGCCGTGCCGTCGCGAGGATCGCCGGAGAAAGCCAGGAGAGGACGGACAGTTTCTGCGAGGAGGACTCTAACGGTCAGGAATCCGAGATAATCGGCCACCGACGGAGACGTTCTTCCTCGCGTTTACGCGAGGATCGTCCCCGCGGGGACGGCATTAAAAGTCACGCCGCCCGGTGAATTATTGTTATATGCACACCGTTGCGCGCCGCCATTACCACCACCGGCTATTAGCCGAGCACCCAAAGCACGCGAACCCGAACATAACCGCTGTGACCTTTTCTGCCACGACGCTATTTCGATCCACGTGGGCCGCACGTCTCCGACTGTCATCGAGAATCTGGCGAACCATCCATCCGACAAACTCAACGCTCACTTTACGGAGGAACTTCCGATTTTCGGACCGGCTAATCATTCCTCTGGAACACTAGTTTCGAGAAATTTTCTCGAAATTTCAAGCGGTTCTCAACGGATCAGCATCGAAAGGAATTTAATCATTTTTTGACTATGATTTGTCGTCTTCTCAAAGAAAGAATCTTGGTTAGATTATAACGTTTGTAATCCACCTTACTATGTATCATGCCGGCACATGGTCAACAAGTGTCTTGAAATATTGAATTTAAATTGAATTTGTTACTAAGCAAGTAAGTTTATACCTACAAACAAATGGTTTCAGTTTTGTAATTTTCTCTTTTGTTTATCTTTTTGCTTTTCAACGCGGAAATGTATATTCTCATATTAATTTTTACAGACGCAATTATATTCTTGAAGATGGTCTTAACCTAGACCGAAACGTCGAATTATTAATTTGTAAAACTGTTTAGGAAATTAGTAACATAGGATCGAACCTGTGCGCCGAAATTGCAATTCCTATTTAACCATTTTTGTTAGGATAGGCGTTGCTCATAGGCTGCGTATTTTACTGCCGAAGAGCTTGATTTACGCTTAAGGCTGTCACTCACTAACAGCACCGCACATGATCGACAACGGGTCAACGTCAACGCGTTCACATTATTAGACAAATTTGGTATCTCCTCTGTAAGTCTAATGCAATGTTCCAAATATTTTTCGCACGCTGTGTACTACGCTAATTGTACTAACTGTTCGAAAAAATGAAAAAAGTCATTTAAAACGT
Organism: Lasioglossum morio; assembly: GCA_916610235.2. NCBI lineage: Eukaryota > Metazoa > Arthropoda > Insecta > Hymenoptera > Halictidae > Lasioglossum > Lasioglossum morio. The sequence goes on from OU744323.1 coordinate 6,931,107, forward strand.
GTGCCAATATTATTTTGGTTCGTTGTGTATGAATCGTTCAAGCTGATTAACCACATTCAAGATGTTTCACTTTTTCCATTTCATTAACAGTTTTATGAATGTTAAAATTCTTTTCACGTATTTATTGTTTTACCATTGACTCTCACCTTTGTCATTCATCCCTTTATTATAGGTTTATATTTTATGTATAGCTATATTTATTTGAATGGTATTGATTAGAAACGAATCCAATTTTCATCTGAAAAGATACACGTAACATTCGTATTTGTTTAAAATCTTCATCACGAGACTGATTCGTTAAAATATGGCAACGGGTTGATGCATAGAATCCCTAGTAATAATTAGAAGTAAAAGTTTTATTCCGTGACTAACATTTTGCTATCTACATTGTGGTTCACTTGACACACATTCGGGAAAAATTCTCGACGGTTAGGTTAAATTAGGACAGTTAGGATTTTCCGGGGAAAATCTGCTCCTGTGGACATAGAATCCCTAGTAATAATTAGAAGTAAAAGTTTTATTCCGCGACTAACATTTTGCTATCCACATTGTGGTTCGCTTGACACACATTCGGGAAAAATTGTCGACGGTTTTCCGGGGAAAATCGGCTCCTGTGGATATACAATCCCTAGTAATAATTAGAAGTAAAAGTTTTATTCCGCGACTAACATTTGGTATCCATATTGTGGTTCGCTTGACACTGTTGACACACATTCGGGAAAAATTGTCGACGGTTTTCCGGGGAAAATCGGCTTCTGGGGACATACAATTCCTAGCAATAATCAGAAGTAAAAGTTTTATTCCGCGACTAACATTTGGTATCCACATTGTGGTTCGCTTGACACACATTCGGGAAAAATTGTCGACGGTTTTCCGGGGAAAATCGGCTCCCGTGGAGAACGATATGCTAAGTTCCCGGGCAAGCTCGCCGAGCATAGTGGAGGACGCATTTTTCCGTGGTTCGTTACAACGACGCGACGTCGCAGTTCGCCCGATACGGTATTCAATGGGCCGACGTCGAGAGTCGATGAATCGATTTTCGCCGCGACGGCATCAACGTGGCCGCGACGTGGCATGCGATGTGGCTCAATAATTCATTATTTGAACAGGAGACGGAGTCTCGAAACTATAGCTAAAAACTGCGACGCTGAATTATTCCTGTCTCTCTCCCTCTGAAGGACACGATTTCGCGAAATTCCGCGATTACTTCGCGTTCGACCGCGAAAATTCGCGGTAACAGCCTGCGTCATTATCGTATTTCACCTCCGAACAGGAATCGATTGTTTGTGCGAGCTACCGGAGGCGGAGTTAGATCGATCAATATTGAAAGTGTTCGCATAACTTTGTAACCTTCGCTTCCCCGCTGAAATTGCACTGCAAGAAATGAGATTTCTTGTTAGCGTTGCATAATTTGAGAGACACGGCAGAACGCTATCAAGCGATGGTCACTGTTTCCTATTGGCTGACGATTCGGCGATGTTTCGTATGTAGCGGGGATAGGAAAGATCGCCATTGGACGCGCCATGAAGTGGTGGGGATAAAGAGGGAAAACTGTAGATAGCTCAACGTTTTTTGAAACGGATATATGTATTGGAGGTACAGTAAATTGTTTAAAATTACTGTGTATCTACATCTTCTGTGGCAATAAGTGTACACAATGTCTTGTACTGTATATTTACTGCAACATACTGTATACAGTCTTTTTAAGAGTCTGGTGTATTTAAACAATGTTAATATTATGTCCTGGACCTTTTGTATTTTGTGTTTCTTCTGAACATACAATATGAGGAAAGGATGTTAAAAATGTTGAAGAGCAACTTTCAGTTCTTCCCGACAACCACGACAGGTCTTCTTTTATAAAACATTCAAACTGTCTACTTCTTTTGCAATAATCTTGTGATTTGTTACTTGTATATTGAACTTCAAAGCACGGTAGAATTTACTGTTTAAAACCCAAGAGAAACAGCCGGATTGTTGCAACTGCCGATAAGCGCGAACGTTGAAGAGGAATCCGGTATTTGTCCGCAGCACTTTTCGCTTTCCACCCAGACTCGGCCAACACGCGTAAAGTATAAACTTTCGAAAGGACTCTCCTAGGGCGTAATAAATATTCATTAACGCTCGTTCGCGGATAACTAAACGGGTAACGACGTGGCCGAACGATCCGAGACACGAGTACCGATCGAATCGGAGGAGGAAAGGCGTACTAGTCCTCTTCCAGCTTGGGACACGTCCGCTTGGCCACGTGCGTGCCGCATATGGGACTGATTTATCGATCAGCCGAGTCCCATAATTCTGTGATCGAGCGCACAATTTCGCGGCACCGCAAGAAATCGTAATAGTGCCATTCGATGCTGAATACGCATTGTGTTGTCCCCTAAGGAAACCGGGGAACGAATATCCTCGCGAGCCGCCCGCGCGAGTGCTGTTTTAATCCTCGATACACAGAACGATTGCATCCTCCTTTCCCTCTTATACACAATTATTAACCGTATACTAAACTATATATAATACGTCGTTCGGAAAGTCTCTTCGTTTTCTTCAAGAGAAAATGATAGCTAATTTTTTTACCATTCAGAATGAGTATTGTGACATTTCGTTCTATGATCTTTTCGGTGATCTTCTCGGAGAATTTTAAATGAAATTTCCACCGCATGGAAAGCGTTGAGAAAAGCAAAAAGAAAAAATGGAAACGTGATGGTACATCCTCTCCTTAAATAGCACACAATTTTCTCCTTCGTGCATTGCACTTTTATGCTTGTGATAATAAAGAAGCAAAAGGTTAATGGAAATTCATGCTTTGCTTTTGCATATTCGATGCGACGACAAAACTGTGCACGAAAGGTTAGAAAGCACTGCAAGGCTGGAAATAACGTCCGAAATGTCAACTGTCAAGATGTTCCAGGATTTTGTGATTCAAGATAAGATTAAAATAAAATATTAATATTATTTTATTATTTCTTAAGTTGCCTGAATAATCGCAAAAAATCGTGGATCGAAATATCACGAAAGTTATTCTAAATGGTAAAAAATTGGATTTCATTTTTCCTTGAGTAATGACTTTCCGTACGACCGAATACAATTTTTAAGAGAGCAAATTACACGGTTAAGAAGAAGCTTAAGCAATAATAAAACATTGTTTCACGAATATGAAACATGCACATTGCGAAAGGGATTTGCGGTACTAAAAAAGCTTCTGATCATAGCTACTAAAGTTCCATTTCCGCCGACAGGAATACGCAGGTGGTCTCGAACGGTTTCGTAGGACACGTTCGGCAATCAATGATCCTCGCGGGCTCAATCCCCATCCACAGTGTGTTCACAGCAACGCATGAACGCTGTGAAGTCGGCCGCGAGCATGAACTCGCGCGCCGCTTAACAGGATTTAGCGAACCCTCGCGAAATAAATCTCGGTTATTTCGGTCCTGGATCCGGCCGGAGGGCAACTCGAGCCTCGTCTCTCTCTCGCTCCTTCTCTGACACTCTCTCTCTCTCTCTCTCTCTCTGTCTCTCTTTCGCCCCTCTGCTTAGGGAAACTCGCGTAAATTCCCTCGTTAGCTCTGCCCCGTTCGCGACTGGTTATCGTTCTCGGCGGCCTTCGGATTACGATGATAGGGAATTACGATCGCTCGAGATCGAGAGACGCGATTTATACTCGTTCCGGGCGGCTAAGAAACAGAACCGTCCTTAGATCGCGCGTCTGTAACAGACTTTATGTAAGTTAGTAGACCGCGGAAGTTTATGCACTTTCACAAACAAATCAAAGAAAACTGAAATGAAACGATACTTTTAGAAGGAACGTTAGAAATATAATAAAGCTGCATATTCTATTAAAACTTGTACCTGTAGGTTTTGTATGTTAACAAATTTACAACAATTAAACATGCTACAGTAAAGTCTTGATCTAAGAAAAACCCTCGGATCCATGCTGTTTCTTAGATCGTATACAGTTCTACTGTTTTTACTGTAGATCCTTTGTTCCTTTCAGTTTTCCCCAGATTAATTGTTTCTATTTTTCATCAAACGACAGATATGGTAAACCTTATAGACAATACATATAAATATAAGTATATGTAATGAACATCATTAACCCTCATCCACACGACGTGGTACCCGGGTACCTATTTCAAATTCATGCCGAATCGTGCAAAAAGTTACCCGTGTGGACGATCGTTAATGTAAACATTGTAAATACTGTATATAAATTTAAGTGAATTAAGTATAAGGTATGGGTCGAAGAAATTGATTACAATTAATAAGAAATGCGGATAGCAGTCCATTGATTATGATATACATATCTTCGACAAAATGAGGCGAGAGAAAGGGTCGCCAACGTCATCAGGTGCCCCTGGACCTGGGAGTTTACGGCACCCCCGGTACATCTTCGAGGATGTACATGGGTTTTTTTTATTTGAAATCTTCTACAAGATTTATTACAACGTTAGGTAATGATATACAAACAGAATATTATATACATAGCGAGGAGTATTTTCAATGTAAGCATTCCCCTTCCCCTTTTCTCTTTTTCCCCCCTTGTGGATGTATCCTACGCACGCAAATTACATCTATTTAGAAAGGACACAATATGGTGGCAAGCCCCAATATTAGGCCCAATCAGGAACATGTACATGGGTTATACCGGTTCTCCCAGGTCCTAAAACAAAAAGAAAAGATATGGTCCACCTCATTTGCTTCGTTGATGTTGCTTGCAAAATATTGCTGACCTCTTAGCTGACAGAAGATTCGCGGGAATCCCATTCGCAACACGGCAAGTGGTCATACGACTATCGAAACGATAACCGAGCTCGACCAAGCACCGATAACGATACGAGGTTCTAACGACCAGCGAAACGTTGCTTTACATTTTCAAGAAGCTGTCCATCTCAGGATTCAAAGCACGCTCGCCAGTAAACCGAGCAATTTCGCTTGTCGTACGGCGGCATACGTGCAGAATTACCTCCAGCTAACTCCACCTGGAATCATCGTCCGTTCCCACTTCACCTTTGCCCGGCTGTCTTCGCTCTCCACTTCTTCCACGCTCCCTAATCCAGCCGTGCGTCAAACGAATAGAAATTGTTAACACGTCCGCACTCCCGTGAACTTTGAGCTCATGACGATTAATAAGTGACACGTAATGGACGATAACAAATGCTGCGAGCACATGCTGGATCAAAAGTCACCACCGTAAAGTCCATCGAGCGAATTTTCCAACGTTCCTACGACTTTTCAAGAAATCAAACGAAACATTGTAGGAAGCAGAATGGTTACACTTGTTTTACAATTTTCATTCTGACAGAGCAACTTAATCATCAATTAATAGACAGCGGATTTTATGTGTTTATGACTAAAACGAGTCGGTGTTATTAAAAACAGTAAAAATGTTAGAAGAATTTTTTATAAATGCAATAATTGCCCCACTGAACCAACCATTTTCTTGTATCACTAAAAACAAAGGATATTTTCGGTGTTTATGTAATATAGTAACTATGTACAATGTATTATTAACACTCCAATGGTCTTATTAAAATTATTTAATTTTCATTGCAATGTTTTTCAGTCCTTTTGGCCTTTGATGAAAGTTAGACTGCGGATTGGATGCGTTTATAACAGAAACGAATGCACGTGGTGCAAAACTACGAACACATTAAAAGAATTCTTGAACGGAATTATTCTCGACTTACTGAAATTAGTAAAAGAAGAAATGCATTGTCGACTAGCTTATGCTCCTTGGAATCGGGTCGGAAAATTTGATTCTGCACGAAGACCCACACAGTCTAGTTATTAGATTGAAATTCACACGGTGCAAATGAATTCGGAGCGAAATTCGCCAATCTCCGAGGCAACTCCGACAGTTTCGCTATCGAGGTCCTAGGATCGAGAAGCCGGAAGAGTCAGCGATCGTTCTTCCGCCTCGATCATCGTAATTAAGGATTTTCCCGCAGGAGCAAGCCTAACGAGCTGCTAACGAGCAGCCAACTCGCTCGGTCTGCGATGAATGCTGAAAAAAAAAAAACGAACGCTCCAAGTCGATTCTTCCCCTGCGATGCTTTTAGTCGACGATCCGAAGAAGCGCGTTGGTGTCGGTGCATCTCAATTGAAGTGTAAAACGTGCAATTTGTCCGTGAAAGTCAATCTTTCCTTCGAGATGAGTGCAACGAGACGAGAACGGTGCACGGCGAACTGAAAATTGAAAAGCAGTCGTCGAGTTTGCAAGAGTTGTAACAACAGAAACATAGAAGACAATAGAAACAGTAGACTCGAAAACGCGGTATGTCAATGCGAATGCGTTCATGAAAGACGTTAACTTTCAAAGAATGAGGGACCAGCACAGCGTCGTTTGTCTAAATCAAAGGGGGACACGATCACCGGAAGTTACGCCACTGTCCCAGCCGCTTGCAAGAGACTCATTAAAACCGTGCACCGTCGAGTGCCGGGGCATTTCCCGGGGAAAAAGGGAGAAAATAAACGGTTGAAAAGGCGAAGTCTGCAGTCGATAGACCGCGAAAGATTGCGGATCGACCGTGGATCGCTGGAACGACCAAAGATGAACGAACAGAACATTTTTCAACCGCTACTGTTAAAACATCTTCTCCAGCTATCATCAAATTGTGGAAAGCAAACAACAATGCACGGGACCACATCGCAACTAATAATCTTCTGTATAATAATTGCCACTGTAACGATAACAAAATCTCGAAACACAGAAGCCTTAGGAGGCTGAAATTTGATACACAGTTAGTCGGTAAGAGAAAATGGTGCTCGAACGTGCTTTTATCTCGAGAGTCCTTCAGGATTAATTGCTAAAATTAAATTAGTTTTATTTCTCTATCCTCTGAAACAATAACAAAAAAATCTCGAAACATAGAAGACATAGATAGTTGAAATTTGGTACACAGGTAGCCGTTAGCCCAAAGGGGTGCACAAATGTACTTTTATCTGGGTAATCCATAAGATTAAGTGCTGAAAATAAATAAGTGGCATACCTCCAGAAATAAGGCAGCCGTTGATTTTTCAACAGGAATTATGCTGGTTTTCACATATTTCTCAGTAGTGATGTCGGGTCGGAGGGGTTAACTCGTTTCTGATCGATTTATTTTTACGTTGGATTCGGAGTGGACCGTGCGTGATAGCCTAATTACTCGCAGCAGTATACTTAACCGACTCACCGGGCCTCGTCAAGCTTCTTGGCACGCGCTACGACGCTGTCGTGTCTCGCAGTAGGTTTCGTTCCCCTTCCCTCTTGTTCTGCCCCCGCCCTGTCCGCTCGGCTCAGCGCTGAGCGGCGCGGAGCGGCGCGGAGCGGCGTCCTTCGGAGCTTTCAATATTTACGTGGCTGCTCGCCGTGGACTGGCGTGTCCCGTGGAAAGGCTACGTCGCGCAAGAACAAAGTGGCTTCGTTAGATGCAAATCACTTCTGGAAACGATCCAAGGTGGAGCAGAAAGGACGGCTGCGGGAACAAAAGCCGACCTTCCCCGCCGCGCCGCGCCGTTTCTGCTTGACAAATTCGAGCGACGCGCGACGGCTCGCAGCAATCGACGGACGACGCACAGTGCACCGAATGGCCATTTTAGGTGGAGAATGGTCATGTCAAGAAATAGATGTAACGTATCATATATTCTTCTTTAGGAATGTGTACTGAGGAAACTTTTCTTATGGATTTTTTCCCGCTGAATTCAAAAATCAAAGTTAAAATTTTTTATTATGGAACAGTTTTTAAGATATTGTGATTTTCTCAATTTTTTTTACCTCTTTTCACTTTAAAAACCATATCTGGAGCTAGATGTGTCCGCTTTGTCGTTCTTGATGCCAAATGAAACACATTGAAATGATGAACAAATTATGTATAACGAGATCTTTAATTGGTAAAGCGGTTCAAAAGATATTGATGAAAATAGTCCAGATTTGAAAAAAGATTAAATTTTTTAATTGATTCAGTGGCCACGGAAAAATAGAAACCGATAAAAAAAACGTCCGGTTTCTCTTCATATAGGTAAAGCTGATACTTTTACGCAAAAACTAACACCAACCAGAAGTAAATCGACCGTAAAATGACAAAGTTATTAGCGATTTAGTGAATAAATCCAAATACCACATTTTCTGAATATATTAATGTTTTATTTGAATACGCGAAAACTCCGAACCGTGATAAGGCGAAATCGTACGTTTATATTAATTACAAAGAAAATTGTGTCAGGACAATAAATATGCACTGTGCAAAATAAAAACTTTTCAACTTCGGCTGAATGATTTTACTATTATTTGAACACCATTTCTAGTGGGACAGCATGTCTGAAACATTTACATGAGCGGAGGTATGGAGTACAATTGGTCCGCGCATTACCTTCTGTAGGATCATCGGTATCGCAAGGGTTGAACACGCAGTGGACATGAACGGGGAGCGGGAAAATGAAAAGAGAACGCGAGGGTGGAATACAAGCGCCGGCGCCAAACGATTCAGTCGATAAACACCCCAGCGGATTGTCGGACCACCTCCACCCCCCTTGGCCACCGTGAAACCCCCGTAAAGCCCAATGACACAAAACGCAACAGGGGTGACTAGCAGTCGTAGGGGCTGACTGACGGGGATCCACGGGAAAGACGACTGTGTATATTAACCAACCACGATGACTCTCTCTCTCTCTCTACTACTACTACTACTACTACCAAGTCACTCTCAAATGGACCACTAATGTTCTGTAATAACTAGACTGCGGATCTTTATGCAAAATAAAAAATGATCTCACTGATTGCAGGACACAGGAGCCAAATAAAAATTGTATGTTCTGTTATTAATTATCCTACCAAGCTTAACATATCCACTGCTTGAAATTGTACGTGCCCGTTTTTGTCATAAATGAATTAAAATCCGCAGTTTAGTAATAACTAGCTTAATCATAATCTAGTAATAACTACTTTATTTTAATATTATTCCCAATTCATCATGAAATTGCAAGCATATAGTATGCATTTTACGCAGAAATGATGTGTTCTACATACGAAAAGAAATTGATCACCCTCGAAACCTCATACGACATAAGAAAAAATTAAAAAATAATATCAATTACAAATGTGTTACGGAGAGAGAAGGAGCCCGTGTAGGGAGAAGGAGAGATGAGGAGAGAAAAGGAGAAATAAAGAAAGGGATAGGAATAGGATTAGGATAAGGAGTAATTAAGATAGCTGTATACATGTATATATGTAGGTTAAGTTAAATTAAGTAATTTAAGGGAGCGAATAGAGATACATATGTTAGGATTAAGGTAAGGAGAAAGGAAAATAGAATCGTAACCCCTAGGGGATCAATAAATATATACTGCTACAAATGAGTTAAAATGTAATTAAATGGGAACGTTTGTGACACCGTGTACATTGTTCTTCTCACGGCGAATCAGCCTATGCAGATGAAACTCACATAAGCCGCACATGCGTCGGAATGCATCGATATAGTTATTAGTTTCACGTTCGAGTTAATCTTAAATTTAAATGAATTCCATATTCAGCAAACTATCGTGATTCGAGACTCGTCGCTGCGCAATCGGAAGAAAAATCACTAATGTTCGAACCATCCAAAGACAGACTAGAACTAGCTTGTTTAGATAGGACGGTCATTAGCGCCACGGGCCCATGCATAACAAACGTGGATTCAACTGATTAGCGCTCGAGTTGGTTGGCTTTCTTTTCCGGGAACAGAGATTTACTTTTTCTCGTGTGATTCTGAATCTTTGTTGGGTTTCTGAACAGTAAGTAGGCGAGGAAGCTTGAAGGACTGCTGTGACTACCACGAAACTGTGAAAGCAAAGATCATTTATACCAGAGGACCATACGATCGCATGAGACTTTCCGATTCAGCAGTATTATTTTCTGTCTGTCGTAATTTTGTCATATGTCTTTCAACAATTTATATTTCTTTCCTGAAACTATCGTAATAGACAAGTTTATTTTGTCATCACCCAATATGAATTTATGAATAATACCATGCTCATCACTGATACTAATCTTTTTCTTTTTCCACCTCTTATTCTTTTTATACATATACTATAACTTATAATTACATTGTAAAAACGAATTACATCGTAATTTAATCGAACAAGAGACCAGAATTACGAAGTACATTGCAATTTAATTGAATAAAGCGACTGAATTTCGAATTACGAAATAATTTAATACAACGTCATCGAATTACCTTGTAATTATAATTTGTGAAGTAATTCCATTGTCATTCGACACATCTCTCATGTCAACGACCGACACAATTAAGAATGAAGCCTTATACAAATGTGTACACATGTTTTTTCCAACATTTCTATAACATTGCGACGTCTTTGTTTGTCTCTGATAGAACTGTAAATTGCATAAATGATGAAATGCTTTTGAGCTGCAGAGTGCGTAAGAATCCCAGTCGGTTTATCGAGCTTGCAAAGAACTTTCGTTTGAAGTTTGACGTATCGGCAACACGCCGTCGCGTCGGCTCGCGTTGGAAGAGTATAAAAACGTTAATTAACAATTACAGGACCTCGCGAGAGAACAAAGGCGAGTTCCCAGGCAGCAATCGCTCGAATCTAGGCATAAAATCGAGGCTCGAATCGACGGGCGAGCCGGTATTAATAATTTTTCGCGTCGCCGAGCAATATCGATCCTCGAGGCGGCGTGCATCCTTCCGCGGGATAATTCTCTCCTCCCACTCGAAAATCCATCGTGTCCTCGACCTTCCTCTCTTCCCCAGCCTTCCACTTGGCTTCTCGAGACTCCGACGGGGTGGATTTACTTCATAAATAAAAAGTTCCCGAGCAACAAACAGAAAAAAGAAAAAAAAAACAGAACCGGCTCTCCCAATTACTCTACCTTTAGAACCGTCGGAGGAGCACCGATAAAGTGGTCCACTATTTGTTTGCGACAAACTGCCGCCGGTGCCGCATCAATTTCGAACATCTCTCTTGACCTCTCAGCTTTTTTTAAAAATGCAGGCCGACCCAGAACCGGAATAAACGTCATTCTTTCCGATTGCTTTTCTCCGCCTCTCTTTTTTTTCCATTTTTCTTTACTCTTTCTCCTCGTTCTATTTTCTGTTCTGTCACTCTGCATTTTCTTAAACGTACGGATTCTTCTGGGAAAATGCTTGCACGATAGATCCTGCGGTGATCTCCATCTTGTTCTTGTTTTACAGAGACAACGAAATGACTTTCCGAACGACGTAATATAAAGTCACATTTTCCATGAAATGTCAAGATTCGTCATCTTGTTATCGTAAATGATCGCAACTCCGTTTTGGAAATATTTCTTGCCTCGGTTGAATATGGAGCACATTGTCGTTACACCACTTTTACTATTAAGAATTCAGAGGCTATTATTTGGTGACGTAACACACCTACGTGACATCATCTTATGAATGATATCGCAACGAACAATATGCATAGGACTACGTGCCGGTAATACGATACACCTTTTTTAGTAGTACGCGAAGTCAAATAATGAAACGCTGCAGAGGAAAGAGAAATCATTTTTATATGCAAATAAAGCGATGCATAGATATTCCCAAGCAACGTCTATACAACTTGTGTATACATTATATGTAATGTATGTGTATACATTATTCAAACCTTTGTTTCACAATGTATATTATTTGTATAATGTCCAAGCCTACTAATAAGTGTGACAAAATCGAATTCTTGTTATTAGCGAATGTTTGAAATTGTTTTAAGCCGCACAAAGTCTAAATAAAATCAATCTTGTCATATTTGTAAGGCAACGTGTACCAGTTACTTTTAAGGAGGTTTACTGTTAAGGGTAGTCTAGTTTCCAGGATTGCAAGGGTGCAGGTTGCGCCTTCTCTATTTCGCGATAATGCATAGATGGGGTTTCTTCAGTAATCAAAAGCGCTAGATAAAAGATTAATTTAAGCCACAGTCGTTCCTAAAATTTCCAGTTGATACGCAATTTCTGCTCGTAATAACCTGCCAAGAATCGTCCAATTTGCAGGTCCCCTCAAATAACCACTTCAGACTCATTTAATTCGTAAGTGAACAAGTCGCAGTAAACCGCATTCGAACAGGATACACTTGATATATCCACGAATTCCTGATAACTAGACTGCGGATCGTTATGCATTTCTGGCAAAATTGAATAGATAAAATTCAAAATTGTTGGAAAATTTAAAAAAATTTAATATGTCAGTATATAATTTCTCCTGTATTAAAATCATTAAGAGAAGAAATAACATTCAATTTAGTTTCTATTTCTTACAATCGATGCAGACAATTTTTATTTTGCATAAAGATCCACAGTCTACTGATAACTAAACAAAATCCACCGGAGTGTACAACATGCGCCGCGACCAACAGCATCCCACATGTCCTACTCGAATGTCAAGACAAATCTAGACAAAGAAAACATTGGAAACGTCCCCCTCTTTTTTAAATCTGTCGATATACAGGGTGTTCCCTACTTTTCTGGCAAGATCGTTAGCTGTTAATGTGACCACATTAAAATAAACCATAAATAAATTTGTAAGTGTTCGGTCTTAAGCAGACCGTGAGATTTAGACTTGCATTAAACACGGTCGGCTGCTCGAGACAATCGACGCGACGGTCCCAGAATCATTTGGGTGTCATCGGACATCACTTCGAGACCTCCTCGAGAGCAAACCCATTAACAGGGCGATCTTATACAAGCAAATATTTTAGTTTCCATACCTTTTGCACCCAATTGATTACATATCCTAAACATTGTTAAACAATTGATCGAACTGTAGCGCCGAGAACATTAAACTTTTGTTATTAACAATAATACGATCGCTATAAGAGACATATATATATATATATCCTAAACATAGTTGTCACATGCATACATTTTAAAGATAACCAATCAGGAAAGATTCGAGCTGACATTATACACGACACGACATCGGAAAACAGATCTTGAAAATCACTCGTACCGAAAAGAACGTAGCTTTCATCTCGAACCGAAAATCTGTACCTTGTTAACTTTTGAAATATATATTAAAGTGTTTAACCTCCAAACACGTTGATTTCATTTCAATTAATCGTTGTTATGTACTTCTGTAACCGCGTCAAAGCTCCGAGTATCGTCGCATGCAACCGAAACGGGATTTACGACCCCGAGAGATACAGCATACAGACTTGCTTCACTGAGCCCCATTTAAATGATCAACTAAGACCCATTCAATTTGTGAGTCGCATTTAATGTAACGTAATGAGTCCCGTTTAAAGTAATTTGTATGTAACTGTTTTCATAAAGCTGCGACAGCTACATGCTGCCGATTAATACAAAGTACACCTCGTAAACGTAAAAACAGGACTTTCGAGGGCGATTGCGTTTTCGACTACTGAAAAACTACATCTTGACATTGCATATCGAGAATAGAGAAGGCGCATCCCGCACCCTTGCAATCCTAGAAACGAGTCTACCCCTTAATATAAATTATATCGTATTCAACTTGATTTGAATGGCTTTAACACTTAATGTTAAGTATACTAAATCCACTTTTAAAGCCGATTTAAAGGACTGCATAGAGATATTGGAACGGTGCCGCTTCCGACGGGACGGAGAAATGTGCGACAATAACGATGATGGGAAGGAATCTGTGCCAGAGGCGGGCCCGTTTCGGCTCGGTCGAGCACGAGCCAATATTTACCAGGAGACCACGAGCCAGGAATATTTCCCTCGGAAGGATTCTCGCGCCTGGCGAAGGATCCTTCGCCGATGGTGGGGATGGAAAGGACGAGGGGTGGGAGGCCGGGGGGTGGGCAGGATACCTTTGGTTTTCGGGACGAAGGCGTGGGAGTCGAGGAGCACCAAGGACAATAGAAGGCTCGTGAAAGGATCAGAGGAGCAGGACGAGGCTGTTGGTCCACGTGAACGTGTGCCCGGCGATTTCGTGCCCGGCGCTGATTGGTCGGCCGGCGGGTGGATCTTCGATTTACGATGCTACTGTGCGTCGAATGACACGCGACTTCCTCGCGTCGGAGCGGATTTAATTAATCGCTCGGCCGGCTTCCTTTTTACTTTCGATTCGGCCCACGATGGATTTCGACCGACATCTCGCAGCCGAAGTCTTTCTCCGTTCTCTTCTTTTCCCTCTTTGTTCCCCGTGGGCGAACGCGATAACAACAATTGCAAAGGTAACTGATAACTAGACGACAGCGGATCTTCATGGACAATAAAACATTTTCTACCTGAATTGCAACAAACTCGAATGAAATAGTAATTTAATATGTTTCCTTAACCCTCATCCATCCCTCGTGTCAATTTGACACAGTTTTCCCGAAATAAGTTATACCGTTCGGTAATTTGTAAGTAAATTTGTCCAAAACTTGGTTACTTTTATTTTTTAAATGCGAAATATATAACCGCAAAAACCTAACATGTGAATGTTAACTCATCAATTTCAATGAAAAAAACATCGAAATGTAACTGTTTGTCTTGTTATTTTATCATTTTTCTTTATCACTGTGTCAAGTTGACACCGAGGGACAGATTCAGTTCTCGAAATGAGGGACGGATGAGGGTTAATATGTTTCACCCCGTTGACGTAACATTTTCTTTACAGTCACAGTGATTAAAACGCGTCTTGATTGTCGTAGAGCAGGAAAGAACATTTATATTTTTTGTATGGTCACATTTGTTTGAATACTTAAATATTGATTACAAACGAATAAAATTTTATTTCATATAAAAAGAAACGAGTAGCATTCATATTTGTTAGACTTTGTTGGAAATCTTCAACGCGAGTCTGAATAGTTAAAATACGGCAACGGGTTAAGCTATTATCAGAAAAATGTATATTTAGACATAGAGATTTAATTTTTACAGATATCATTCCGTTGTGCTTATCGTTAGATAGTAATAATGCTACATAATTACTGATACGTGCTTATAATATTTTTGTTATACTATACAATATACTCTGTACTTTGTTATGTAATACCCTGTACTAAGCATTATGTTGTAATAAATCTCATATGAGATTTCCAAATTAAAAAAAAAAAAAATTACTGATACGTTGTTGGAAGTCCAAAACTTGATCCTACAAAATAATTTTGATAGGAAAATAAGAGCGACGAAATGAGAATAAGGTATCGGTAACAATAATTATTGAATGGTTCAAATTGTGTATTTTGAATTCGCTGCTTATGCCGCCCCCTTACGGCGCTGCCTCTCTGTATCACAACACGACGCGGCCTTGAGTTGATAGAATGGTAGCAAATGAGGGATCATGACGATCGGTTGTCGGTGGAGATTGGAATTCCGTGTTGCATTATTTTCCATTGGCTCGATGCTTTCCGAAATTTCAGCTGCTTCAGTGATAGTTAATCATTGCACGGCCCGTATCACCAGCATAAGCGAAAGAGGTCTCGAAATAACGTGTGATGACCTCGATATGCCAGAGCCGGCGATGCCGGTGATTCGCTGGTTGGCTCGCGGCCCGATTTCTCTTCCGATATCTTTCCGCTGCACCCTCGCAAAACCACCCCCTGTTGTTCGCTGCGATTGCACGCTCGCCCGAAAACGAAGCTCCCGTAAATGCTGCCCCGTATTCTGCGCGGCATTGGCTCGCGATAATAAAGAAGTGTCTCGTTTCGAGCTCTCCGAGTCATTCATGTCCCATGCCTATTGAACGATCCTCCCCCCCCCCTCTCTCTCTTTCTCTCACGCTCTCATTTTATTTTGTTCAAGATACCGGAGCTCCGCCGCTGAGAGATTACACTAATTTCTCAAGAAAGCTGATGCTTTGTTGGAAATCAGCGCGCACTGTTTTACAGCTGAAGAATTAATACAACAATGTGACACGATCGGAATTTTCTCTAGAAGTCACAGAATTAGGCTCGTTAAGATTTGCTATCACTCTTGACACTCAGTGACACTCTTAGTGACATTTCTTAGTAATTAATAAAAATAACATGAAGTATATAGTTAGTGTTACTTCATTTTGAAAAATAAAATTGATGTTTCCTCCGTCGTATATATGTAAATCAAAAGTATTACAATAATTTTTGTTGAAGATATGGATAACATTAGTTAAAAACCTTGTTCTCCCCGAGACAAAGAAATCTTTCGATTCAGATTACTGAAAATGATAAGAAACTTTGATACACCAGAGGATAATAAAACAAAAATTAATTTATTTAAAACTTCGTTAATATTTTTAATAAAAAAATGAAAGTAAAAAAAGAATGTTTCCGCCCGGGATCGAACCGGGGACCTTCCGCGTGTTAGGCGGATGTGATAACCACTACACCACGGAAACACATATGCTGAATAGTGTTTTTAATTTTGTATTTCTTGGACAATTAATACGTAATTGTACCATATGTTAAATTAAACAATTATATTATGCATTGCAACGTAATAGGACAGCATTAAATATTTTAAAGTAATATTTTTGTTTTGTACTTGTTGAATCAACTACATTACATATCTATCACTCCAAAATTGAATCAATCTTATACGTGATTTAAATTATTATTTGTTCGATTTGTTTATTTATATTGGAAGCGTACCATAAATGGGACAAGGGGAGAAATAGGTTCATTTTATAGTACACGAATTATATCCAACATAGCATATTCGACATAATGAAATGATTATTGCATCAATATAATTCAACAGACCGTGTTGCCTTTTGTATTAACAATCTCAATCATCATTACATCCAAGTACACAGTTATATTAACGTCGTTCATTAAATCAAATTTCTCATGCTCGAGTATTTACTCCGTTAATTACTATATGTATCGGAGTAAAGAGTATCTATCGAATAAATTGCCGAAGGATTATTATTCAACAAAAGATCTATCCATTATGCGTGAAATCTCAATATCAAGGTCATTTTAATATGAAATATTTAAAGTACAACCACTCGCACTCCATTTTCTACATATAATTGTTTACATAGAACTCTTACGTGACTTCAACATGAATTTTATATGTATATTCAATAAAATAACTACTTGAATGCAAAATAAATATTTTCTAGCGTAGACGGCGTAAGTAGAATCATCAAATTTCTATAAAACAAAGCTTAACAATTGTGTAAAACTGTTTTTAGGTACTCCATTAGTTAAAATATTCATTGCAATGTACGAAGAGGAAATAAGACATAACAAATGCAACCAATTTGATTACCGATACTAAAACTACGGAAAAAAAATGTATGAAATTGCTGCAACAACATGAACTTTGACGAAGACAAAAGCAAAAGTTCGATAAGGGCAAAAAATTAATGTTTCCGCCCGGGATCGAACCGGGGACCTTCCGCGTGTTAGGCGGATGTGATAACCACTACACCACGGAAACATTTTGTGATTGCCGATCATTGTGGCCGGTTCGGATTCCGCGACTGCGCCCGCCTTTCTCATGAATACATTCTATTAATCGATTATTCATATTATTCAGAGAAACAATTTGTATAATTCGAGCGAGCAAACTGAACATTGGTTTCTATTTAATTGAAGTTCATGTTACAGATAGTACAGGTTCTCAGCCTCGCAAATGTTCAAACTCGTATCAACGCGGGTATGAAATTTGAAAAATTTATTCAAAGAAAATAATGAAATCAGATGTATTTAAAATTGAAAAGATTCATTCGCATACACAGAGATTTAAATATATTCCGAAGGAGGTGATTTAAAAATTTAATAAGAAGTATAAGGTTACTATTTATACATGTCTAATAACAAAAATGAAAAGCTTGATTTTAAAATAATAAACAAGTTCAAACAATTTAAAGATATCGATGTACATCGATGGATTCGTTCAAACATGTTCGAGGTATTTCTAAATAAAAAAAATTGTTTAATTCGTTTAAATTTTTCCTGCAAATATTATAAATAGGCTTTGTATGAACAAGTTAGTTTACACGGAAATGGATGATCTATATTTAAAAATATAGCAACAAAGAGGCCAAGAACGGCTCAAGAATCACAAGCAAAGAGGAGAAACCCTCCAACACCACCCCTTAATCTATGCGCTCGCATGTGACTAACATCCTACACATTTTTCAAATATTTACAAAATTAAATCAACCGACTTGTTGCAACTTTATGCAAGAAACAATAATATTCGGAGTTACGTTACGTATCTTCATCACTACAAACCTACTTCTAGACTGCGCGAACAGCACGTAAATTGACTACAATTACTCGTAGCAATTATTTTCGGACAAACAAGTATGAGGAACCAAATGAAATTAATTTCGTGAAACAGGAATTCACCACGATCTTTAACATTGCCACGAATTTCGCGTTATAAACGTCAAAAAGACTGCTTGTAATATAGAATCAATTACAATTACATTTTGAGGCCTCATAAATATAAATTACCATGATCGATTTATTCGAATCAATTTGTGGGTTTTCAATACAGAGTTTGCATAATTACGTTTACGAATGCCATCGATCTAATATACATATAAAATAAAATCGTATCCATCTTATCACACGAATTGCTGTTTATAGTAGTGAATTTGTATAACAATATCGATACGAAAGAATTCATTCGAATTGAATCAGCTAAACGAAGAGAATAAAATTCGTTTGCAATGCACGTCCAGCGGGGATGAACCATAATAATGGCCGAAGAGAGAGAGAGAGAGAAAGAGAGTGAGAGAGTTTATTCGGTACAACAAAATAGATATTTAATATCGAACGTGCGCCTGACGAGCACGGGTTTTTCCCTTCAATAATTCATGGATTCTAGGCGATGCAACTTTAATGCGCAGCAGCATGTAATGAAACGAAAATACCAATGATGGTTCCATCAATTTCTTGCATGGTTCTCGAACTAAGAATATCTCGAGCGATAAAATCTATCAACTGTCCGGTATACGGGTGAAAAGTATTTATTTCTCGTTTACTACCGATTTCTTCAACTTCCAAAATAATTCGCAGCGTATTGAACTCTATTATATTGTACAAATCCTAACGAATTTGGAATTACGAAAGAATCTTTGCAACGGTTTCAACTAAAACCATTTCATATGTCTAAATGGATAAAAATCACGGTTTTTTAAAAAGTTAGAAACGTCTAAGGGTCGTACGAGGAATAAATAAACAATTTTTAGCAGGATAATGGAACACCGTCCGTTTCTAGAAAATCCATCAAAGCTCGTACTCTCTTTCTCTCTCTCTCTCGCTCTAAAGGCAGATGAGTTCCCGGTGATTTCTCCTTTGAGGGGACGAGGAACAGGTTCGATAATCGAGAAAAAGTTCGGAGAAGCGTACGAGGCAGCGGCATTTATGATGGAAACGTCGACGATCCGGTAGAAAGGAAACACGGTCTCCTCTGGATGCGTTACACCACGAATCCAGAGAACGTAATGCCTGGGCAGAACCGAAGTGTGCACCGGTCTCTCGCTTATCGATTTCCTCGTCGCGTCGCGACGCGGAACGTTCCCTCCTTATCAAAGAGTTACGCGGTCTTCGGGACTCGATCACGCCTCCGATCGTTTCGACGCGGCAGTCAAGCCACCCCGTAAATATCGGAGCCCGCGATCTTAATAAACCAGGCAAATGGCCCTGTTTTTATCAATCCGTGGACGACGATTTGTGGACGACGATAGAACGCAAGGCGCGCCAGCCCTGGCCACGATAAAGCATGAATTTACGGAGTCCGATCAACTGTTTCCGTTTCTTGCGCCGCGAGACCGAGAACGCGATAAAGAAACGGGGAGGACCCCCTTTTTGTACGCTGTCCAACAACATCTCGAAACGTTCGTTCGATTGGTTTAATCGATGTGAATCAGAGGACGCGGTTCAGTAGTTACATTATTAGTACAAAATTGACAGCTTTACACTAAAGCAGTAACACTCGTATCGGTAAAACGAGGGTCTTATTTGTTAGTTACTTCCACAGTAGACCAAAAATAAATAAACGTAATTGTATTCGCACAAGGGTGTATTTCACTTGCAACAGGATGAATTTGATGATTAGAGAATTAATTTAAAAAGCTATGCGAAAGCCAAGCTACAGCGAATAGTTTGTACTTTCGAAATATTCGTGTTAAAGCGTTAAGGAAGACACAGGAGGGAAACGTATGTTTCTGGGAGAGAACGAAGAAGAGAGTTCCGTGGAAGGATCAAAAAAGCGTCGAAGGAGGCGAGAAACGGCGCAGGGGCGCGATCGATATCTCGACGTCCTGGCCCACGCGTGAAATCAATGCCTGTTGGCGCCGGTGAGGGCCGGTCACCATATTGCGGCCGGTCGACGAGCCGAGAAGCTCGAGTAATAAAAGTGCTGGTAGGCGCGGCTGTTCGAACCGGTAGTCGCTCGTACCGGATAAGATTAGCCTCTCTCTCACTCTCTCTCCCAGCAGGCTCGTTCGTTGGTTTCCTGTCGGCACGAACGAGATCGTCCTGGTAGCAGGACCTCGGACTAGGGCACCAGGACCACGAAAAACCAACCCCTTCGTTCAACTCCAGAAAATAAGTTCAATCCTTTAGGTCCTTTAGGAGCTCTTAAAAGAGCTGCACAGCGATTTATTTCTTCTCCTCGTCATTGTAATAAGTTACATGTAACCGAATTCTTGAAAGCTTCTGATATTTTCGAAGAAGTTAAGTAAGAAAAGAAGAGAGAGCGAGTTTATTTTTCATCGCGCACTATGAACTTATGAATAATACCATGCTCATCACTGATTCTAATCTTTCTTTGTTTTTCCAACTGTTATTCTTCTATAATTCATAATTACACTGAACCTTGTAACTTAGTATACAGTATTTGAATCGCATATTAATTGCATTACATAATTCGCACCTGTCACTTAATTTCTACGTTGTAATTGTATTTCAATTGTAAACACGAATTACATTGTGATTTAATTGGATAAAAGACCAGTATTACAAATCACGTTGCAATTTAATTGAATGGAACGACTGAATTTCACCTGAATCACTTTCAGTTTGCTGAGATCCACTTCACTCATCGGCACGTATAAACTTTGCAATACCTCGCTTATTATTCTTACTATAATCACTTATTGTTGAGAGGTTACGTATAAATAATTATATACGAGGACGGTTGAAGAAATATATTTAGGTGTAAGAAGACGTTGTCAGAGGTGTTGTCTCCAAGACGGGCGCACGATTAGAACTAAACCCCTAAACGCGAAGGCGGCCGTACGTACCTTCATACCTGAAGGGAGGACTGTTATAAAACGAAGGGGAACCAGGTATTTCCCAATATATACATAGGATGTTGGGTTTTCGCAAAGTAAAGTAAAAGGCCTGATGTTTTACCTTGACACTTATGCAGTCGCTGAGCGTTAACCCTGAAATTTCGGCTGAGCCCCCAATTTGAAGGATTCTTGAGGAATGGAAAGGTTGATTTTCTACTGACGCTTTTTACTGGTTATAATATTACATTTAAACCGATGTTTAGAAGCTCGCTGTTCACTCTCTCCCTCTCTAAAACGCACTTAACACTACAACTACCGGACCAGTCAAAATGACTGGTGCAAACTTTTTCCGATTAGAAATATTAAAAGTGTAAATATATTTTTCTGAGAAATTTTTTTAGTGGACTTCTCTATTGAAGTACATAATTAAATAAAACTTGGACGAAATCTGAATAAATGCAATATTGTCATTATTATAGCCAACAACCGTAGTCCCGTTGAAAGCACCGGTTCTCGTTAGATCACCGAAGTTAAACAATGTGGAACGTGAACGGCACTAGGATGGGTGACCGTCTGGTGAAAAAACCGGAAAGTGACCCACCCGAGGTGTTTTTCACGTGTTGTTGGCAAAAGGTGGTTCGGAACCCACCATAAACAGTAGGTCTCGCTGAAAAGGCGATGGTATGAGTGGAAAGAGGGGGAAATGAATTTGAAACCCTGAGGGGACCAAATATCATGTTACATACATAATTTTTTGTCATTATTATAAGGAAATTTATGCCAACTGCATTTAGTGCTCGGTAGTTTTAGTGTTAAACACACTGACTCGCCCGGCGAACATCCACGCTTTATATTCTTTCACCCCCTTGAATTCGTCTCGTTTGCACTCTGTCTCTCGTATCCATGGCTTACAATCGTAAAAGCACATATACTTTCTTATCCGTCCGATCTAAACACTCATCATTCACGCCTTCTCAGTCACTCAAGTTTTCCAAACTTACCGGCACCAGTCCGTCGCAACATAATCGGGTCGCTCGCACGCACGCGCAACGAACCACTCATCCCACGATTGTAATTATAATTCATGAAATAAGTTGAATTGTAATTCAACAGAACTCTGGCGAGGCAGTGACTTCACCCGCCGTAATGCCGCGACCCTGCGAACCATTCGACACACCCGCAATTTCGCAATGAAGAATCGTTAATGACGAGGTGAAATTGAACGAGACAGGAATTGCACTTTGGATCTCGTGATACCGGATATAGTTGCACGCTCGCATGCCGGTGCGCGAACGTCAGCCAGCCGTAGACCGATTTCCTTGGCCGGTCGCCAGAGGATAATGTATTCCTTCTTTTGAAGTCGACGGAGTCCTGGCCTCGTCCCACTGTGCACCCTGCACAGGGACCAGCGAAAATTCCCGAGCGTGTATCAAGAAAATCATTCTTCCGTCGTTGCGACCCATCAGAGCAAACAGGATTATGTGCCGGATACAAATGATCATTTCGACGTTACGTTCTCTCCCACTTTGATCCGCGGAATATTTTTATCAAGTATATCAGTGATCGATAAGATGAACGTTTTAAACCCAACATCTCTCGTTCGCACAGAGGAAGAAAAATTCAAGAGAAATGCATGTTAATCCTCGGGGAGTGGAGGTTTCTCATAATTTTACAGATTGAATATGCAATGTTCGTTTATCAATATTTTCAATCGTAATTTTACAGAATTACGATAGAAGACATCGATTCAGATCGTTTCGAGAATAACCAATAAATTGGCGAGAAAATTAGGTTCTTGAAATTGAGTATACCTTTCCTAAACGCCGCCCTTTCAAACTGATAAAAATGAAGTATAGTGCACAGGAAAGTGAAAGGATCGAAAGATTTCATGTTTTATTCATTCGTGCGAGTCACTCGGTCTGCACACATCCGTAGTGGCAAGAATGGGCCCGGTTTATGCCTACTCGGATCATTGTATTTACTTATTTGTCGTTCCTGATATTTCTGGTTGGCATCGTGGCGAACATTCCAGCATTTTATCGACACGGAATGAAACGTTCGAATAGCAAATCGGAAAGTATCGAGAGGCGAAGCTTCGCTCGGCCGCGTTCCACGGCCGCCATGTTGACGGAATGCAGCCGAGATTTCTGCATAAATTTCTACACTCTTCATCTCGACGACTCGTTTTCTACATCTGTTTCAAGGTGTCACAATGGAGCGATCGAAACGAACGCCTCGTCGATGATCGCTGACGATCTTTCAGCATCGAGTGATCGGCAGAAAAGATCGTAGAATGTTAACGCAATTATACATCCTAAAAGATTCACTTTACTCCATTTCTTAATCACACTCGTGATAGTGTCATTTCATTCACCGCAGGATATAAACGATCATTATGACGAGACAGAGAACTGTATGCATTTATGAAAAAACACGAGTAGGTGTCATTTAATACATTAAACGCATTAGGCGAATTTAAAAATACTTTTATATCATTTTCCAACCGATTGAACATATTCAGAGGAGAAAATAAATTTCTATGTCACTCCAGTTTCTTGCAATTCAGGTGGAAAACTTTTATTTTCCATAAAGATTCGCTGTCTAACTATAACTAACGTTAGCCATTTACTCGTTGACGATTACCATTGAAATCATCAATTTTAGAATGCATGTACAACTAAGGATATTATCCATACTGTAACGTGTTCTATCCACAGAATTCGTGGATTCGATAACGATCGATGAGTTAAAAGAACAAAAAGAGTTATTAATACAGCGCGTTTATAATTCACGGTTGATTAGTAATTTACAATTAGCTAGTCCAAGTATGTTGGAAACGGAGATGGTATTCTTGGTTTCGGAAGTCGTTGAACGAGTCGTAGACTGACAGGAAAGGAGTAAAACATCGTAAATGGAGACTTCTAATTGAAAAGGAAGCTAAGAATCGACGTTATCGGCTGTCATTGCACTGGTGGATATTAAATACTGCCAATCAATCGATTAAAACGAGTTCGTCCTCGAACTACGGGAAATGGCGAAAACAGAATCAGAAAAATCTAGCATAGTTCTAAAGGTCGTTTTCATTGGGAAAAGAATCTATACGATTATCTTTGTCGTACATATTATGAATACTTCATGAAACACAGAGAAATTTATAACCAAAGGCATTGGTGATTCAAATTGTCTGAAAAACTACTAAATAAGTAACCAATGAATAATTTTTTATTTTATTTTAAGACAACAAAATTTAAAGAATTAATTAAAAAATGATAGTAGGTAGGAATAATTTTTTAATGAATTTTAGTGGAAATTTCATTTCGATATATTTTATGGTTCCAAAGTTAAAGTAAAATGCCAGATTGAGACTAGTCTCCCCCTTGCCCTTCCGTGACGCTGTCCCCTCACCATCGCGCTTCGGTCGAGGCACGCGCGAGGCAGGCGCGAGGCACGCTTCGGCTCATCGTTCAGTGGTAAAAATGTTCTGTCTCAAGTGAATTTCGGCTGATTTCACGATTGCCAAATATACCAATATTTCGCGACCTTTTCACATATTTTTTTACATTTCAGGTACATAAGAAAACTGCACTCCCCTCACTTAGCATCCACTCCTGAAAGGGACGAAACTCATCAGGGGACGACGACTCGGTTTTTACACACAGAAAACGTCCGAGCTAGCCGATAAAATTTTTCTGGCACGGGCGAGGCAAACAATACATGTTGTGATCGCGGAAAACAACGCGTTATCGCATTACTTGCCTCGCCCGGCCAATTCAGATTTAGTTTTACTAAAATCGTGGATTAAACAGTCACCGAAAATACGCACTATATCGTGTTTGGTATCATTTTAATTAGAAAAATGTCGCGAATATGCACCTAAAAGTGGAATCCGAAAATTTTGAAGACTTTAGAAAAGCACATGTGTGGAATAAAGTTGATAGGAATAATTTTTCAATGAATTTTAGTGGAAATTTCTTCCTGATATCTCTTATGGTTGAAGATTTATAGTAAAATGTTATGATCCAGCCCACTGTGTTTCGTCGGCCATCCGAGATTGTATATCGCGGTTCAGTGTACACTTCAAATAATTTTAATTTCGTCAATTTTCAAACGTCCATCTATTTAAAAAGAGATCCGTAAAGGGGACATTTGGGGCTATGTCCCCATCTTTGTCAACTTTTTAAAAAGTGGCCCACTATGAAAACACGGCATGTTGTTTAAAACAATTGCAAAATAAATGATGAAAAAAAACATTTTCTCAAATAACAACATTTTGAATAGTTACTCTTATGTTTTCACTATAAGCTCCAAAAAACTGATTTCTATCTCGCCGATTACGTATCTGAATTTGGAATTTCGATAAACAAAACAGCCGACCAATATGTCGAACAAGTATTTGAAGAAAAAGAAGATTGTCAATGCGCCTATTTCAAATGTTCAGTCAAACTTAAAATTTCTGCAATAAAATATTTACAATGATGTACTATCTGCACCCGTTCTTTCATAAATGGACTCTTGTCAATTCATAGATTCAGGACAGACTTTGATCCCTGGATCGAGGAACACGAGTTAACAGAATCTTGCAATAAAACTTCTCTCTTTTGTTCAAAATTCGCGGGCGCACCTCGCCGCTTAGTTCAATTAATAAATTCTGACCGACCTGTCGAATCATTTGCATAACAATGTCAGCCCGAAGTTCACGAAGTAACGATCAACGAAGAAGAGGACGAGGAGATGAAGAAAGGAGAGGCTTGGAGGTATGCGTGGACGTCGTATCTCGAATCGCCGATATTTTTCACGGCGTGGCTTCGACTTTCGAGCAAGCGCCGCGCGCCGCCGGAAACCGGTTTTTTTCTCTGGTTGCGGAGGACGCGGATAGCCGCGCGCGGTTATGCTCGCGGAGAAGATAACCGCTGAAAATTCTCGATGCAATGGCGAGCGCGAATCGCGTGACGGATACGCCCGCGCGGGACCGCGTTCGTCTGTCGGGCAAGGACATCGCGTAATCACTATTACGCAAGCGATTATGTTGGCCACGGGTGAGGCCCACGTGCAACCTCGACTTCGCCATCCCCCCTTCCGCCCCCGCTTTACTTCACTTCACTTTTCACTAACTGCGAATTCACCCTAGAGGATATAGTGAGCGGGAAAAAGGATAGAAAGGTTGAAGAGTGGTTAGAGAAGTTGAGGAAAAAAAGAGAAAAGAGAGCATAAACAAACCAAAGAGAATACCAAAGAGTATAACAAACAAAAAATGCAAAAATTAAGGGATGGAGAGGGAAGCAATAAGTATAGAATTAAGCGGGTTAGTGATAATTAGGATACTAAAAGAGTAGAACAGGGTAGGAATGTGTGAGAGACAGAAATGAATGAGAAAAGGTATGGAACGAATGTGTGAAACAAGATAGTTGTGTATAAATAGGTTAATGTAAACCAAGTCCAATTTTTCTTAGCTGTAAGGCTGAAAATAAAGCAATATCTATCTATCTAACTGCGAATTCACCCTTCTGCTCCGAAACACATTTCCGCGGGACCACCGTATCTTTTAGTAAAATAATTCTACACCGAAAATGAATAAACAAGAAATTTAAATTGAGACACGCCCGAGAATACCAGGAATGATAAACGAGCGTTACAGCGCGATAATAAATCCCAAAGGTAATTATAAATGAAAATGCTCATCGTTTAAAACTACCAACTTTGAACTGACGTATCTCCAACAGAAGTACGTATTAACCCTTAGCACTCGAGTGGCTCCTCTGAGGCGCCACTAAACATTGCTGTACTATTATTTAAATAATTGTTTACACTATCGGATATGTCGGTATCTAACCAATTACTACACATTTAAGTATTGTATGAGGTATTATATCAATTTGATATTTATCAAATTTAAAAAATCATAGAGAATGGAAATATTGTAGGTCAGAAGAAACGTTTAATTTTCGAGTTAAAATAGCCCCGAGTGCAAAGGGTTAAACATTGGTTGTAACAAAAGAAGCGTGCTCTGGTATTTTATGAATAACTACTACTACACAGATTTGGAAATTATGGAAAAAAATGTCTTACTTTTGACTACGATTTCGGTCGAGCTCACCGCTGTGCCAGTGGTAGGTTTAGTGTTAAACAAAGATACCAAGGGTGCGAGAGAGATAGCTTTCGCAATAGTGATCTCGCAACCGATTCGAAAAATGTCCTAAAGACCGTGCAGATCGAGTGGTTGATCGGTGTCCGGAAGGAACGAGAATGAAGCCGAGGTGACCGAAGGCTGTGTCCGAAAAGGAAAAAAAAATGGAGGAGCCAGTCGTAATTGAACCGGCGAGGCCTGAGCCCTGTGTACGTTCGTACACACGCATTAAATTCGATCGAAGCGAGTCGGTAAGCATCGGTTTTACCTTTTCAGGCCAACGAGCGTCGGCCACGGTGGGTTCGAGCGCTCGTAAAACCTTGACGAGGAGCGAGCCGAGCCACGTGAGCCATTATTTCGCTCGGCGAACGAAGCGGAGCGGCGACGCGGCGGCCGCCGCACCATTGCTCGCCAAATCGTCGATGCGTTCCGTTTCCATTGGCACCGACACGACACGACGCGTGGCCGTGGGTCACCCGGTAGATTCCCGTTCTCATGTCGATACTGTTATCGGCTACTAAAAGATAATCAGCCACTCGACGCATCGAGTCGAGTGGGCGTGCGACCGGCTGCATCGTCGCGGAATTTATTCAGCTGTCCCCAATTGCGGCGGAATTCAACGTCCACCGACCTAACTGTGGCCGGCATTCTTCGTGTCGTCGATACGGAATCGTGAACGCATACTCGCCACTTGTACACACGATACCTACCGATTTTTCGAAAGTTTCTAAACAATCGCTATCATCCGCCGTACGCCTGGAACGTCCGGTCTGCGACTCTCCCTGACAGCAAACTGGAGGGATAACTACAATGTCTACGTTTGCTTTTAACCCTTCCAGTACTGATTGTGAGTAACGATTAGACTGCAGACGTTCTATTGATAATTTTATTATGTAATTCAATTCATTTAACGCTATACTTACCGAACCTCAAAAGTAGCTGATACATGTATGTATGTATGTAAGTTTATTTATTCCCCTTAGGGTTACAATCATCTTTAAACCTTACTCCGTCTTTATCTTCAAATTCCCACTTCTTAACCAAGTAGCTGGTACATGTTCTCTGATAAAAATGACAAGCTCAATTTTATTTAGACTTCGTGCAGCTCCTATTGTAATACGTGCCCTACTAAAGGTATCTATACAATCATTTCTCGTAAAATCATTCGTACTATTTCAATAATTATAAAATAAAAAATCTGGAGCCGGTCAGTTTGACCGGTGGTGGTGTGTAGGTTTAGCGTTAGCCCCGTTGTCGTAACATTTCCTTTATTGCCACAGTGATTAATGTCTTTATCCCGAAAAATGTCGTAGAAGAAAAAAAGAAAACTTATATCTTCTGTATTGCTACATTTATTTTTACCCTATGCACTCGGAGCTATTTTTACTCGAAAATCATACATTTCTTCCAACCTAGAATATGTTCCATTGCCTATGATTTTTTAAATTGTATGAATATGAAAGTGGCACAATAGCTCATGCAATACTTAAATGTTTTGTAATTGATGAGACACCGACACATTTAATAACGAAAACAATATTTTGAATAATGGTACAGCAATTTTTAATGGCGCTTCTCTCGGAGTCACCAGTAAACATTGCTCATAAATTGTGTCTCGCCAATTACTAAATATTTCAGTATTGTATGAAGTGTTAAATCAATTTTACATATGCATACGAAGAAAATGATTAATATACATAGAATCGAGTTATTCTAGGCCCGAAGAAATGTTTAATTTTCTAGTTGAAATAGCTTCGAGTGCCAAGGGTTTATGCTTAAATTACAAACGAATCAAATTTCATTTCACTTAGAAAGAAAGCCGTAACATTTATATTTGTTACAGTTTGTTTAAAATCTTCGTCACGAGTGTAACTCGTTGAAATACGGCATATGATTTATTTTCTGACTTTTTTCGGTTCGCACAAACACTCTCGGATCGTCGAAAATCTATTCGATCCTAAATCATGATTACACCCTCGAGATCATTTGTAGATTCCTTCTCGGCCGGAAACCCGAATCAGATACTTAATAAGAGTGGCTTTCGTTTACTCAAGATGAATCGGACTTTTCAACGGCCCTTTACTAGCTTCCCTGTTTAACGGCTGTTTATTTGTCGCCATCGAGGGTTTCGCGAGAGGGCCGACGCGATTTATGACGGCACTTCGAAAGAGATTCTCGTTCGGCTCCTGTAATGGCCTCCGCGCCGCGATATTTCTTCGACGGAAACTAGGGGCCCCTTGTAAAACGCTCCTCGAGACAAGTTACACCATGCTTTGATCTCGTTCTAATTACAACCCCGTTATTATCGCACCAAATTAATTTTTGGCTAATCCATAAATAGACTCAGATCGTACCACTCTTGTTAATAAACCTATTTCCATTGTTCAGTCGAATTTAAAATTTATGTACAACAGATTTTTACAATGGAGTATTACAAACTCCCGTTCCTTCATAAATCGACCCTTGTCAATTCATAGATTCAGAACAGACTGCTTTGGTTCCGCGATCGGGGAACACACATTAACTTGATCTGGCAATAAAACTTATTTTCTGAACAATATCCTGAAGATGTTTCCATCGACCATCCCCTAACAGTCCCGAAATGTTGGGAGAAAATACGGAAAATTAGTTGTCGCTTACCAGTTGCTTCTCCCTTCGATTCATCCGAATATCTTGCATAGTAATCGAGGAAAACGCTTTCGAAACTTTCGATATTTTTGGTAAAAAGGTATATTGTGACATAAACATTGAAAATGCCGGTGAGACTGGTTGTCTATGTTTATACGGCGAGATTCGAACAGCAAACAACGCTGATCTTTGTCGTGAGAAAAGCGTTGTCTTAAAACCCGTCGCCGGATGATTCGCAGCCTCGTGAGTGACATGTGTCACAAGGTGTGTCGAACCCTTATTTAGAGCCGCGTCAAAAGTTAGGCCACTCGCATCCGCACATCCAGAAAGCGAGCGGCAGCCCCTCTTGGCTTCATTGTAGTCCTCTAATACGTAGCGTGCACGATCGAAAAAACTTTTCTCTTCTCTCTTCTTTTTTCTGTTTCGGCTCCGTCTCTCCTCTGCCTCGTTTCCTCCTTTCTTTTTCTTCCGTCGCCTTTGTTCCTTCGGCGATGTGTGTACGAAAGCGGGAGCCGGGAGAGAGAAAGGGAGAGAAGAAAGAGAGAGAGAGAGAGAGAGAGAGAGAGAGAGAGAGGACACAGAGACACAATACGACGTAATTGGAAGTCACCGGATGCTGAGAATTGGCCGTTTCCCATGATTCGTGAATTTATTGGGTAAACGTTATCGAGCGACGACCCAGTTGTCGCTCAGCCCGCGAAAAACTGGCTACCCGGTTTTCTTCCGTCGATGAACTTTGACCTGGAAAAAGACCATTCACTTTTTGCAAAATAGTCACCGATCCCCGTGATACGCCGGATAGTTTGTTAAGAGACAACGATCGAATGGTGACGACCAATAGATACGGACAGTCTGGATTTCTCTTAACACATTACCGACCAGTGATTATTGCATATTTTTGAGAAATATATGGTACATGGCTAAATTTTCATTTAACATTTAGTATGAACTAACTAAGTCACTCTCAATAACGTCGTCTAATAGTTTCATTTAAGATTGCAATGTCAAAGAAAATTTCTATGCTTTTTTTTGGTACGGCAGAATTATTGAAAATCCTATTAATAGGCTTCCGGTCGGTAAAGTGTTAAGAGAACTACAATTGTGTATTATCGTTGTTCAAAATGTATTGAAAAACTCATTCTTGTAATATTTATGAAATATAGTGCATGCCTAATTTCTTCACTGCTTCTTAGACGATGCAAGCAATAATTAGTCCTGGGGTGTCTCATGACTAGACAGCGGATGTTTACGCAGAATAAAAATTTTGTAACTCAATTCCAACAAACTGGAGCGAAGTAGATGTTGATTTTATTTCTTAATATGTTCAGTAGATTGAAAATAATGTAACAGTATTTGTAAATTTTTCTAAGGGTTTTACTTTTCTAAATTGTACCTACCCTTTTTTACTCGTGAAACCAGCAAAATTTTTGTACACTAATCTTTTGCGCTACTGTATTGCACAACAATTACAATATTTCTTACTGCTGTAACAAAGAGTGTAACGCAGTACGCTCTTAACGTGAACTGTTGTTCGCTAGTGGATATTGTTCTCCAAAGTAGACAATCGTGTTGACAATGTCACTACTCCAAAGTAGGCGTGGCCAACGAGGGCAATTGATATAAAGTACATCACAGAACTAAAAGAATATCTATCTTAAAAGTTCGTCATCAACAGCGAAAAAAGATTATCTACACATCTTGCTGTCCGTATACAATGCTTAGAGTAGGCGTGGCTTAGCTGCTCACGATTTCGACGTAGCCTGGACAGTGCTTCAGAGTACAATTCGTGCTTATTCCTTCTAAGTTTAGCAAGTCCACAGCCAACACTTTCAAAAGACTGTATCCACGGTGCACGGAAAGACCAGAGACTCTAAAATATCTTGAAAAGGTGAGATTTTGCGAGTTTCTCATCAACAAGGACGAACAACTATTATACTTTGCTCTCCCGCAGAGGCAGGTAGGCTGTCTCCTCAAGACTTCCTCATCGCTGGTGGAACACTTTCAGAAGTCACCAGCAAAGTTCCCCGCTAGACTGCGGATCTTTATGCATTTACAGTAAAATCGAGTAGATGAAATAGAATTCGTCCTCTATTAAAATCATTAATGGAATAAACACCATCCAATTTAGTTTCTATTTTTTTCCGATCGATGCAGACAACTTTTCTTTATCATAAAAATCCGCAGTCTATTCGTCACGAAATTCAACAGAAGATGCTCTACTTCTCATTTCGTCCTCAGAGTGTGCCGAGTGGGCGTGACTTCATTGCTCCCAATCTGAACCGAGTCAGTGCCCCCTAGAGCATCTGCCGTTCAATCTCGTTCTACAGCGAGTCCCGACGATTGCTCTTGCGTGGATCCCTGGCATAATCGTCGAGCCATCCCCCACCATGGCGGAGTTACGTCGACGTTAATGAACCGATCGGGTGAACGCGAACGACGCAGGCCGTTTTGCGCGCCCTTCGTGTGCGGCGCGGTGTCCGATGGTCAAGCCTCTCCTTTTCTCGTCGCTTCCCGTTCTTTCTCGCTCTTTCTCGCTCCTCCTCGTCCTGGATCGTCCTCTCCCCTCCCTCGTCCCGTTCCTGTTCCTCTTTTTTTTCTTCCCCGTCCGTCCCCGTATGCTCCGTCTCCTCTCTTTCGCCTCGCGGGCCGAGATTTATTAACGCGCGGCGCGCCTCGCGGGGCTACACGCGCGTTGCGAATTACGGACATATCCCGCGCGCGAGAAACCATCAGGCCGCTGTTTTGCACACAATGCGACTTATGAAAAATATCTGTATTAAATAACCGCGTTTTTCGACGCGGCAGTCGCATTGTTCCGCTGGCACCGCTGTTAAATCACCGGCCGCACGATTTTTCGCGATCCTCCGGCTGGACCCATTGACCCATCATTTTTACCACTGTCCCTCACCGCTCGTTCACATCGTCCTCGTCCTTATTATTCTACTATCCGGACTGTTTGTATTTCATTCGCGCACGTACTCACACCCGTTTTCTTCGCGTGAAAGTAGGCGAGCTACGAACTTCGCGTTTTCTACGGCTCGCTTTTACAGCTGTTGCATCCGGGCTCTTCTGGGTTTTCTCTTTCCTCCATTTTTGTCTAATATTTATGGTAATGCCAGCAGACTTTCCTCATTCCTTTCGGATATCTCCTGTTCCTACGCCAGCCTCTCTAATGATTCCGTTGGTTTCGGAACGGTGACGTTTGTCGGACTCTTTCCGCGGTTCTTCAAGATCCTTCAAAGGATCCTAGTTACTCCGGAAAGTCCCTAGTGACTCCTGAAGTTTCTCCGGGGACACCGAAGACAAAGAGTAGGGATTACAACAAGAGGCGACACTCCGGTCGGTACCTTTGATGTCGGTCGTTCGACTGTCCCTTTAAATTGGTTGTATAGGCACGCAGGAAATTGAAATCAACTGGATTTAATGTACTTGGTTCGCGATAATGTCGAATAATTACAAGTCCATTTATTTTTTCATGTAATATTTTTCAAATTTGCTTATTGTCTCCAATTGATTGAACCAGTGCGCCAATAACATTAATTGTAATTTTGAACAATTGTCGATCGAGATACAGAGAACTGTTCGATTTACTTTAATTTAGACTGTGATATTTATTAACAGTGGATTTCGAAATATTTACGTTGATCTTACAATACTGAAAAGTTAAAAAAGAAGAAGTATAATAAAATGCAATAAAATAAAACACGAGTTTCTTTGAAGTCAAGGAATGTAGTACTTCACTGCAACGTTTGTTCGTTTCCAGACTGTGATCGCTAGACTACGGATCTTTGTGCGATTACAGCTTCTGGAAATTTTCAAAAAATGCTAGGATATCAAATACTACAGAATTTAGTATTATTTTTAATTTATTTCAGATCGGAAGAGGTTACTACCACGGAAAATAAGATTCTGTTTGATTCAAGGTCAAAAACTTCGACTACATAAATTGGGAATTGCATGAACATTCGTAGTTTAGTGATGATAGTCTCCCGCTTGCAATGTGTTAAACAAGAGGTACGCGATCTTCATCCCACGCTGCTGAAACGCTCCAAAAAGTAGCTAACTACATATAGCACAATGTACCGCAGGGATCCCGGAGGCTTTAGCCCCGTGTAAACCCATTTCCGAGCCGATCGTACGGTAGAAAGGTACTAATCGCGTCTTATCGTGCTCCTCGATAACCAATCGGCCTCGGAGGAGGTCTGCGCTCCTCGTTCTTAAATAGACAATCAGCTTTTCAGCCCCCCTCATCTCCCCGTGTTCTCCCCATCGAAACGTCCCCCTCGCCGTGGCCGGGATATTGTCGCGCAATTACAAATTCCCACAGTGAACGGGCCAGGATTCTTCCCCTCTGTCGTTCTCTCTGTCCCTCTCTCGATCCTCTTCCGATACTCCAGGACCAGTGTCAATCTCTCTTATCCCTAGGTGGCTGGTTCTTTTCACTAAGAACACTGCCGGGGCAAAAGATGAAGAGCGCTCGATCGAAAAATCAACGCTGCCACTGTGTCGGAATATTTGGGCACTCGGTCCTTTCACCAGAGACATTTAATCGACTATGAAAATTGGGGTTGCTGTCGGGCTGCACGGCGCAGAAAAATGGCCAAAATTCGGCACTTCTATAAATTTGGTTAGGTACTAATCTATATGTAGTTAATTATTCGCAGAAAATGAAATTTAACAGTACGACTAATAAATTTATAAAGAAATCAACAAATTTTCCGGAATAGATCCTAAAGGAAAGGTACGGGCACTTATCAAAAAGTTTATAAAATTAAGTATACCAGTTAGTTGCAAACAAAATTATAATAAGAAATATATCGTGAAATGTGAAAGAATCGCAGACGTTTTATGTGCAAGTAATAAATCGAACCATCGTTGAAAAGTTATACGAGAAATAAATCAGAATTATTATTGCAACACTGTTCTACACTGGATGTAATATCGTTCGGTTAATGTCCAACATGTTTTCACTATTTTAAATTGCACCTACTTAGTTTTGCCATAAATGCAGAAAATCCGCTGTCTAAACATTATACATTCATACAAACTGATCGTGTAAAATGTTCTGCTTTCAAATGTGACATCGTAAGTGAAACATAATTTTTTAATTGAAACAGAAATTGAGGATTACAGGGAATACAGCATCTCAATTTATTTTCCATTCGACAATTTTATTGATCACCATCACCAATTCTTTTTACACTACTCCTGTGGAAACTGGCTGCAACTGCGACAGCTTCCATAAATGTGTTAGCTGCAACATCGAAAAGTGTGTCTTGCCTTGAAAATAACAGAATAAATAATGGTACATCGCACTGTTATCCGCTATTAGAAATTTTCTCCGTACAGGAAACGGTCGATTAACCAAGCTTAGAATCTAGTACACTAAAATTCGCTGGAAAAAAAGAATTGGAGCTCCAGGTGTCTAAGGAAGCGTGCTCTGTAAAAGAACAAAATAGCTTATGAATGATAACTCGCGCGATTGTTTAACACTCGAAGACCGGCGGGACGCTCGTAAAAGTTTAAGGGGTTGCTTTTTCCCATTTAGAGCCTAATGGGATCGTTAATACGGTAAACAGGTTTGAATCCAGTTTCTCTGGATCAGTCCATAAAACTGAATATTCGCGGAAACATCTGGCGGTCTACTTATCAGTAACGATGGGTTTATCTCGTTAGCGGCGATGCCTGCTCCGTTTCTAGATGCACTCGTTACTAGACCAATTGTCTCTCTCCTCGCGAGACGAGACAAATGAACGGCTGCCGTGCAATTCCTTCGGAGCGTGCAAACGCGCGGCCGGGTGTGTATTTAGCGCGGTGAAACCTCCGACATGCGGACACCGTTAACGTTCATCTTTGCCCGGCGAACGACCACGGTTCCGTTAGCTTCTTTTGTGACAGGTTCGTTCGTTTTTTTTTTTACCTTCGCTCGCCGGCCATCCGATGGATCACTAGATCATCCGGCGAACCACAACAGTCTAATTCTTGCGTTTCGAACAATGCTCGACAACGTGAAAGAATAGAGTCAAACGAAAGCGAGACGCACGCAAGAATTGTGTTACAATTGAATTACTTCACGAATTGTAATTTCT
Organism: Lasioglossum morio; assembly: GCA_916610235.2. Lineage (NCBI taxonomy): Eukaryota > Metazoa > Arthropoda > Insecta > Hymenoptera > Halictidae > Lasioglossum > Lasioglossum morio. The sequence continues at coordinate 6,967,076 of OU744323.1, forward strand.
TGTATATTGCAAATTCAGTCGCTTCATTAAATTGCAATGTAATCTGTAATTCTGGTCTCTTATTCGATTAAATTACAATGCAACTCGTTTTTAAGAATTAGATTCAAACAAATGCGAGACGCACGCAAGAATTGTGTTACAATTGAATTACTTCACGAATTATAATTTCTTGAATATTGCAAATTCGGTCGCTTCATTAAATTGCAATGTAATTTGTAATTCTGGTCTCTTATTCGATTAAATTACAATGTAATTCGTTTTTAAGAATTAGAGTCGAACAAAAGCGAGATGCACGCAAGAATTGTGTTACAATTGATTCACAAATTGTAATTTCTTGTATATTGCAAATTCGGTCGCTTAATTAAATTGAAATGTAATTTGTAATTCTGGTTTCTTATTCGATTAAATTACAATGTAATTCGTTTTTACAATTGAAATACAATTACAACGTAGAGATTAAGTGACAGGTACGAATTATGTAATGTAATTAATATGTGATTCAAATGCTGTATACTAATGTACTTAGATTTGCACAACTCTCACAACTCACATGCAATAAAGAAAATCTGAAATTCTGTAATTTTTGTGATACCTCCTGAAATGTGGTACCGGTTGACCGTCTCTCGAGATTCTTCCAATTAAAACGAGTCCAACCACTATACACAATATTGGTGTACTTTTGTAGACTTCGTATATCCTCAATTTTGTTGTTCACATTCAGTCTAAAACTAGTCCGATTCATGCTGTGTTTGGACTCGTTTTAATCAGAAAAATCTCAACAATCTACTGGTACAACAGTTGAAAAGATGGGACACAAAAAATAATGATGACATTACGTTTGCGATATTTCGTTGTATGAATACCGTATGAAGAGATACCTTATGCACGATTTAAGTAATTTAGACCGGGAATTATTTTCAGAACAGCAACCAGGACGGCAAAGTACCGAAATTTCGATAGCAGGTCAAAGTAAAGCGTGTATCATTAATTGCAAAGGAAAAACAGAGAGGGAGAGAAAGAGAGAGCGTAGATATTCCTCAAGTTAATGAGAGAGCACACGTAAGTAACACCGTCAATAAAACTGCTTTGGTCCGGCGTCCAGGCCGCTTTAATTAAGCGTATTCGTTTTAAATCGACTTAAAAGCGGCCGTTCCATTTGATTTTTCTGCGCCACGGCTGAATTCCATCGGCGCACGCAATCGTCCCTCTTCGCTCCCTTGATCTTCGTTTACTCGATAAATTCAGCCGCCACTCCTGCAACGAGAACAGAGAAAAAAATATACAGGAACGAAGTCCACATGAGCGTCGAGCTGATTTATTCGCGTTAAAGTCGATCTATACTATCCGCACAGACACGGGCCGTATCCGACCCGACAAATATTCTTCAATGCATTTGAATAGAAGTGTTTATATATATCGGAACGGTACAGACACCTATCTGAACCGGACCGTCCGATACCATCGCGAAGAATACTTTGTGTAATTGCTTTCTTAACACTAGCTTTACGTCAAAATGACGGGTTCTAATATTCTTAATTTGCGATTACTAATATTGTGTAGATGCTTCCCTGAGGAATTGTTTACCAAGTTTATTTCTTTGGGTATATATTATTGGAAAAATGGCCTAGAACTTGGATAGACGCATGCTTAGTTTATAAAACAATGCGAATAGTTACTTTAGAGTGTTCATTGAAATATTTTCAATGTGTCCCAAAAGAGACGCCTAAAATTTGCTATACCATTATTCAAAGTATTGTTTGCATTATTCAATGTGGCGGTATCTATTCAATTACTACATATTTAGGTATTGTACGAGGTATTATACCAATTTCATATCTATAAAATTTGAAAACACATGGGAATGGAAATGTAGTTAAAATAGCTCCGAGTGCAAAGGGTTAAACGGTTAATTCTGCACGAAATAGTTTCTCGATACTGGTTATTATTTATTTATATTGTAGTTTACAGTACAAGGAAGAGTATACCGAAGTAATTTCGCAGGTTGCATCGGTGGTCATCGTTGCTCGACGATGGAATTCGGCAACCATAAATGACTCCGACGCGACTAGATCGCTCGCAGGGTACCCGCGAGTCTGGCGGCATGCAAACTTCTCGGGCGAACGCTCGTAAATCGCAGGATTAACGCGTGAAAGTAGAACACCGTGAAAAAGTAGAGTGAAGTAGAACGGTTTCGGAAAAAAGGAATTCGCCGCTGTGCCAGGTAAATGTACACGTCAACTGCACCGGGACTTGTGCACCAGCAAAAAGGATGCACGGGAACGCGTTAAAAAAAATTGCCAACGTCCTTTGAACAGGAAAAGTAATCAAACTCAGCGATCAATAATTTTCAATCAGTTAATTCAGCGACTTAACGTTTCGGAACAAGATAATAAAACAAACAAGGCACACCGAAATCACATATATTTATGAAATCATATACTACAAATTCAGATTAAATATGAACAGGAAAATAAAGTGAATGATGGGTCCAATGAAACGAATGGTTGAAGAATTCGAATGAATGGTTTTCCTCCGATCGTTACTCGACGAATATTGATATGTACTTATGTTCAAATACTTTGAACGTCAAACTGGCAGCCTTGAAAATTCCGAGAAATCACAGACATTTATGGAACGAAATAAAAATTGAAATATTGACATTTATGATGCTGAGAATAATCTTCTAACGACGTTCTTGACTTAACGCAGAAAATTCATTTGTATATCTGAACAAACGATTTCGTTTGCAATATCTGAGATAGTCAAAATATTAGAAAATGGACGAAGGGTTTACGAGTAGAGGACTCGGGTGAATGTTAATAGATAAGGGATGAAGAGAAGGGAAATCTGGAGGTGCAGATACGGGGAAAATAGAAAACGAGACGCGAGGGGGGCCAGAAGGAATAGCAAAATGGCAGGAGAGGCTAGAAATAGAGACAGTGGATCAAGAGAAAGCAGGGGAGAGACGAAGAGGGGAAAGTGAGAAGATAGAAAAGGGAAGACGCGAAAGGAGAAAGAGAGAAGGAGAGAAATCACGCTCTCTCCCACTTTAGCGTGTGGTTCTTATGAATCGAGGGGAGGGCGTAACCCAGATTACTGCTCACCGGACTATAATATTACGCGAACAGATCGGCCTGGATATATAACGGGTGGTCCTCGCGGAATCGACCGTCTCCCCAACAACATCGTCTTTGCCCATCCAAAATCTGAAACAGAAACAAATGACGTACTCATTTTATTAGGTAACCATTTTGCAAGATCAACTAGACAAGCTTACATAAAGCATCTAGAGTTGTTTAGTTAAGTAGCTCTTAAGCTGATTTTTTGTAGCGATTCGAAAGAAATTATCGGAAGCAATTGTACGTGAATCTATGTTTTTGTAGAGGTAACACAAAAAAAAGGAAACTAGACTAGCAGGGTGAAGAAGAGTTCTCACGAACCCTCGTTTCAATGATAATGAAAGTTTCTACCCTTAACTCGACAACCCCAGCCAGACGAGCCTCTAAAATTCTTCGTTACCAACGATTGTGCGTGATTTAGTTTTTCTCGGTGGAATGATTCTTGCTCTAGACGACATATTATCCCATTTCGGTATGCATTCAGTTTTCGCGAACTTTCTGAATGTTAGAATCGGGTTTAAAATTTGTTTCGGTACCTGTAAAAATTATGTAAACGCGATGTCCTTCTCGTTTCTCGAAAACACAAAGATGGGGTTGTTCAGTAGTAGAAAGCACTAGATCAGTCTCCCTTAAAAGTCCTATTTTTACGAGTACGAAACGTAATTTGAATTATTCAGCAGCATGTAGCTGTCGCAGCTGTATGCTTCCGAATAATGCAAATGCCGCCTCGTAAAAGTAAAAATAGGACTTATGCGAGCGATCGCGGCCTAGGTTGATCTGTTATCAAGCGCTTTCCATTGAAAAACGCCATCTTTGCATTATCGAGAAACGAGACGGCGCATCCCTTGCAATCCTGAAAAACGTGACTGCCTTCTTAAGAAACGAATAGTAACTTGTCCCAGTTCCCAGGATCATCCCGTGCAGTTCGATCAGGAGAGAATGATAGGTTCGAAGAACTATTTTTAGGATGCGTACGGGGGTTGATGGAAGACAATGAGGCGGAAACGGCGAGGGTAGGAAGTGTCCGGTGGTTGCGAAGGGTCGCGAATCGCAGCGATTTCTCTCGGGCCACCCGGTAGGTATTCCCGAAGGATACCTCAGAACGGAATGAGACGGAGTTAGGCCCGTCTCGTTCCCTCTGTGCTCGGCTCCCACTTTCCCTCTCTGTCTCACACTGGCTGGCTGCCACTCCGGTGTTCAGGTGGTGTCAGAATTCTGGCGCAATACGAAGGGGTGGGAACCCTTGGCAGTCCGAATTCCCAACCCCGACGCGACCTTGCGCTCTCGCACATGCCCAAGCGCACACAGCCGCAGCAAACGCGACCGCGGATCCTGCTTCTGTCTGTACGTACGTCCGTCTGTCTCTCCGACCCTTCCACACACACACACACGCACGCACTCATACATATGCAGTGTACCGCGTGGACGCGTGTGGAACAAGGATGCGCGCGTGCGCGTGCATCCGTGTTGCGGCACGTATGCACCGCTAAGTATGCACCGCCGCTACGCCGAGCATTCCAGCGTGCACTTATGCGCACGTTCGAGCCGGATACTACATAGTCCCTCTGCTACGTCTGTGTCCGATGACTAGAACCCTGCGGCTCGAGAGATACGAGCCAGGATCCGCGGATGTTTTCGCCGTTTTCTGCAATTTAGGGGTTTCAAGGCGATACAGGCATTCCTCGGACGATGGATCATTCTTTTAGATAACTTCGCGGTTGTCTTCGGGGACTACACCGCCGGGACTGAGATGTTTATTACAGTTTCCGGACCTTTGTCAAATTATTCCGCGGATGATGGATCATGGTTTCAGATGTTTCGGTGATTCGATTTTTGTGCAGGCACGGCAATGTGTCTCTCTTGGAATCGTGGAACGTTTCCCGTGAGTCGTTAGGACACCATTTTCTTGTTTTCATTAATTTTTGTAGGTAGAATGGATCATAGTTTCGGATGTTTCACTGCTGGGTTATTCTTTCAGGTTTTGCAAGGTTCGTAGATTTTTTTTCAGCGAGCTCCGCTGATGTTTCCAGAAACTGGGACATCGATACTTGGAGGACCTCTGGAAACTTTCTCGATTACTATTATTGGTTTGTGTTGTCCAACTACCGGGCCCAACGGGGTGCACGAATATGTTTTTACTCCGGAAATTCTTCAGGATTAATTGCTAGAATTAAATTAGTGTTGAAATTCCTCTTGCAACGGTAATAAAATCTCGATACATAGAAGACAAAGCTGAAATTTGGTACAAGATAGCCGTTCGCCCAAATGGGTGGACGAACATTTTTTTATCCCGGAAATCCTACAGGATTAAGTGGTAAAAATTAATTAGTGGCATAAACCTCCAGAAATATACTAACCGTTGAATTCTTCAATGGGAATTATTTTTTTTTATTAGAAAATCTTAGAAAAGATTTATTACAACATTAGGTAATGATATATGAACAAAGATAAAGTGTACATAGCGAGAAAACCTTATCAAACTGTACATGAAAGTATTTAACATTATCCTCTCTGTTAACCCTTGAATACACAGATTACAGTTATTTAGACATGAAATGATATGGAGGCAGGCCGTAACATTTGGCCCAGCCAAAAATATAGAAACGTCCAGAGCAACGGGAATTATGATAGTACAGAAATAAATATAACAAAGTTTGATTTTTGATCTAGCAGAGGCTGTCGGGAATCGAGCGCAGTGCGTTGACCGAGGAAATTCAAAGGTGCGAAGACGAGCAGCGAAATAGTAGGTGAAACGCCGGTCAGGTATGGCAGTCGATTTACAATCGTTCGCACACCTGACCGGCGTAGAACAGCTCTGGCCGAGAACATGGGCATGCACGCGCGCGTTCCCGTGTTATTCGTCGTGTAAGTGGGAACGTACACACGGGTGCAAGTTAGGTCGCCACGGCTGACCCAGATACAAGGAGCGTCGTCGTACCGAGCGAAACGCGATTGAAAGAGCCGCTCTAGATTTCGCCGCGTTTATCATTCCCCGTGTCATCGACGGACTCGCCGCGTATCGGCCGAAGGATCGTCACGCGATACCTCGATCGCGACCAGGCCTCGATCGATCGCGTTCGTTCCAACACTATCGCACGTGTGCTCGAACCTCCGCGAATAAAAATCATTCTCTCAAAATTAATCCCACTACACGTCAATATCCGATTATACTTTCGAACATCGTCCTCACGGCCGTGCGGTTCATTTTCGCAAAATTCTTCGAAATGCCGCCCCTTAAATGATTTTTCCTTTAACCCTTCTCTGCATGATTTATTTCAATTGGTATGGAAAAATTGAATGAACGACAGTTTTCGTGTTTTATTTAAGGGAAAAATATTTTAAAAAATTAAAACAATATTTTCAGAAAAATAAATATAATTTAGAATAGTAAGAAAACACATTCTTAGTTTACTATATATCAGATTTGTTAACTGTATCAGGTATGGTTCATTATGCAGCAAAGGGTTAACCTTCCATTGTGATTTAAGAAAGAAAACTGCACAAATGTACGAATACTATTTTTATTTTGAAAATATAAACCACTCTAAAATAATGAAATCAAGCACAGTTTTACCCTTCTTACTTTAACTTTAGCAAATTCGTTAATTAGGGATGTGTAGTCTAGAGTGGCAGCCTAAACACAAAATGTACGAATACTATTTTCATTTTCAAAATATAAACCTGCTATGAGTTTCCATAAGCGTGAATCGTTCATTCAGAGAATTAAGGATACCGTCCAGAATATAATTGAGAAAAGTTCTTGTGTTACATCTTGCGTAAAGATTGTTAATTATTGAATGTTTCAAATTGTATTTTGATTTCGCTGCTTATGACACCCCTTACGGATCGCCCGATGCGGCAGTCTTCCTGTATCGTAGCACGGCACGATCCTGATCTTCCTCTAAAAGACGAATTAGAAAAATATTACCAATAATTGAATCGAAATATATACAGTTTATCAAAATTTCCGTTTAAATGCTCCTAAAAAGAAGACATTTCTTTACGAACTTAATGTATTACGACCCCATTGGCTTCACGATCCTCTAAACGCTCTTTATCCAATTTTGCACCCCAGAACCCCTCGAGCACGTCTACTGCAAAAAAAAACTTTAACCATTTCTCCTGTTGCGAAAATATTGAAAAAATATATGGTGTTTAACCCGTTGAGAATTCTATCAATAGTTCTATCGATAATCTCTGAAAAATAACGTGACAGAATTAAATACTCCCTTTGAACTCCGAATTTCAGATGCGTCCTACTGTTTTGTCAAGCGTTTCCCATAAAAATATCACTGTCCCCGGATCCAGAACGCAATTCGTCCGCGGACGAACGGTGGACACCGATGGCCGATTAAAAAATCGCGGCGGGATAGAGGAACAGAGAGTCGGGCGAAAGACAAGATTGATTACCAACAGGAACGCGTCGAGGGTCGGGGAGCATAGCGTGGAGACACAACAGATCGAAACACCATCCGAGCTCGGGGTGGGTTTCTATTTGAGCACCCTCCGGCTCACGCTCGAGTGCCTTACTAATTCGATTAAACGTCCGTCTCGGGCTGCCGTACCCCCGACACGTGACACTCTAATTAGCGTGTGAAAATTTCTGTACTATACGAAGACGCCGGTGCATCGAATTCCGTGACTGTTTCTTTTAATGCGGCGCCATCGACAAGCTGCATACTGCGGAACCAACCTGGCATATCCGATTAATCGTTTGTAACACGATGTACGATAAATTTCTTTTGTCAAAACAGCTTATTAGAAGGAAATTGTTATTATCATTCATATAACAATCATTCTTGTATATTAATATTATTATTATTTTTTTAATTTATTAATTGTATTGTTAAATTTCATTTCTTGCGAATAATTACCATTGCATATTACCATTGGTAACCAAATTTAGATTTTTCTGCAATTTGTCAACAATCGAATAATATTACATTAATTGTAGCTGCTCACCAATAAATAAATATCTATGTCACTCCGATTTGTCGCAGTTCAGCTGGAAAATTTTTATTTCGCATAAAGATCCGCTGTCTAGTTATTAGATTGGTGTTGAATGAATGATCAACTGTTGCCTAGAGTTTGATACAGAATGCAATTCATTCTTGGTGACGTACCCGTGACGCAAATATGCCGATTATTCAAATGAAATATTCGAAAAGTCGAAATCCGTCGAAACATTTTATTCTTTTCTCTTCTATCAAATCAAAAAAAAAATAGAGAAACTCTTCGTATGCTCGTAGAAGATGAACAAAATTGATTATGAAATGAAAAAATAGGTTCGTTAAATTTTATCGAATGCATTCGACAATCTTATGCGTCGCAAGTGCGGCAAATCCGCAGCCTGATTAATTTGCATATTCTCGAGGAGTCGAGTAAAATTAGTGTGCAAGTTTCATTTCGAAAAGTAGAAACATATTTTGACAAATTTAAAGAATCGTCTTCTGATTTTTCTTCGGTAAAATTGATTGCGAGGAGTTATCGCGTCGCGATGCATCGCTCGCGTCACACGCAGTGCACCAAGGCCGGTGCATGACGCACTGGCGCATTATGTCCACTTTACCAGTTAACCCTGTATAACCCGGTGTAACTTTCAGGTAACGTTTCACGCGGAATAGAGGCATTGCACACGAACTATTAAAGCCGGAACGATGGTCTCGTTTCCATGGTCGAGACTCTCTTCTAATCTCCGTTCAAACATATATTCTTAAATACAATTATACCCATACTGGATGCAATTGCACTTTATATGCATCGATTAAGTTCACAAGTTTACATAAGTCTTCATATAAGGAATGAAAATGAAACATCTACTCGGTAGTTCTTGTGTTCTAGATTTCACAGAATCCTCTAGATTACACAAAACAGTTGTTAAACATTATTATCGCTGATTACACAATGCAGTCACTTTCCTTCCAGCCTCATAGACAGAAATATTGCAACTTGAAAGAAACAATGGACTGCAGGCGTGCACATCGGTGCAACATACATAAATGCATGGAATCCGCAGAACGTTCGTCAATTTCAACTCTAACTTCATTTACAGTCTGCGGATATTTATGCGAACACAGATTTTTATTGACTCGCCGAACGAACGATCAGAGAGAAATGTTTACAATGATTAAATTGTATAAAACTCGATCAATGTCTACGTAATGTTTGAAGTTATTGCGACGATATTCTCTACAATATTTCATTGAAATGGTGTTTGCCTTACTGTTGGACAGCGGATTTAATGCATTTATAATAAAAACGACTGAGCGTGATTTAAAACAGTAAAAAGATTAGCAGAATTTACAGGTACTGCTATATTAATTATTTTCAACCTATCAACCATATTAGGAGAAAAATGCATTTCAATTCCACTCCAGTTTGTTGCAATTCAGGCAGAACATTTTTATTTCGCATCAAGATCCGCTGTCTGCCTATTGCACATCGATAATTTAGTCGGAAACTTTCGACCTCGTGGATTCAACCCCCGATGACATATTTCGCTTGCCACCTTTCGATCCGCGAATGCATGAATTTTAAAAATCCTCACAGCATTTAAACACTAAACCTACCACGCGGATCAATGATTGAAATTATAAAAATCTATGTACAGAATGTCGAATCATCTATTGTACTGAAAATTACAGACAAACTCAATAAATTTAGAGCTGCCATTTTTACAAGGCAATATTTTCCAGATACCTTTACTGCTTGGCCGGTTTAGTGTTGAAATGGCAAATTTATAGTCGAACCGTACGATCTAAGGAACAACACGAGGGTTTTTCTTAGATCAAGGCTTCACTGTACGTATACACCGACCGTACACAAACGCAACATCTTCGACTCACTTTGCTCAAGTACAGAATTAGAAGAGCATTAATTACGAAAAGAGTTGAACGGCGTATGACTTGCAAATGACGGAACAATCTCATTGATTAACAAACTCAGTAAAATAGACTTCCAGCTTCCAATGGATGTCTCAGTAATGATAGCCAAACCTAATATTAGGGCCTGTCGTTACATGTTATCATTTTTTAAAAGCTGTGGCCTTAAGGTATAAGTTTCTTTTTTTTTTGTACTCTTCTCTCTCTGTTCATATACTGTTCCTTTTAATCATATGTTAATATTATAATATCTGTATTTCTACAAGAAACCTATTCTGTTTTCTAATCTTCATACTCTGTTTTATATGTAGTGTATTTCTGTTTTGTAATTATGTTGTAATAAATCTCATATGAGATTTTCTATAATAAAAAAAAAATGAAGATTGCAACGGGAGGTGATCATCTGACGATCCATCGAAGCCTTCGTCGCCCGGAGCAGATCGTTTCCGGCGTTTTCCGGCCACGTTCCAGTCACGTAATATCTTAATAGTCGGCCGTGTATCGCGCATAATTAGCCGGCCGTGTAAACACCGCATGCAAATGGGGATAACGCGGTTAATCATCGACGCGTGTTTCCAAGCGATAGATCACGGTGACGCGGTGTCGGGCCGAGCTGTTGCGCAACAATAACCATGATCCGCGGCGGAACAGACGTTCCTCTGTTCCTCCACCGGCTTTTTACGTTCGACCTCGCCTCGACGCGATAGATCCCCGACTCCATTCCAAACCGAAAGCGCCATAGATCCTCTCTCGCGACGCTTCTGGATCTACGGCTGCGATGACTCATCATCGTCCGATCGGATCTTCATGTAAATACAGACTTTTCCGCATTAGCTGACGACAACGAAGAATGCTAGGCGAGTTTCCTTTGTTCCCGACTTCGAAAAGCTACGCATTCAATTTTCTATTTCTTAGTCTGAACGTCAACTTGTTTAATTGTGTTACTTCAGTTTTAATGATACTTTATACTGAATGCAATAGGATTGTATACAATTTTGTTGGAAATAGAGATGTGTTGAAGTATAATTGAGGTACTTCACGAATTATAATTACATTGAGTAGTTTACATTACATTGTATTTGAGTTTTAATGATATTTTATACTGAATGCAATAGGATTGTGTACAATTTTGTTGGAAATAGAGATGTGTTGAAGTACAATTGAGGTACTTTACGAGTTATAATTACATTGTATTTCAGTTTTAATGATACTTTATACTGAAAGCAATAGGATTGTGTACAATTTTGTTGGAAATAGAGATGTGTTGAAGTACAATTGAGGTACTTCACGAATTATAATTACATTGAGTAATTTACATTACATTCTATTTCAGTTTTAATGATAACTTTATACTGAATGCAATAAGATTGTGTACAATTTTGTTGGAAATAGAGATGTGTTGAAGTATAATTGAGGTACTTCACGAATTATAATTACATTGAGTAATTTACATTACATTGTATTTTAGTTTTAATGATACTTTATACTGAAAGCAATAGGATTGTATACAATTTTGTTGGAAATAGAGATGTGTTAAAGGAAAATTAAGGTACATCACGAATTATAATTACATTGAGTAATTTACATTACATTGTATTTCGATTACACTCACGATTTTCGCGTACTTAGCGATTAAGTGAAGTTCGAATTATGTAATTCAAATACTATGTAGGTAAAATTACAATGTATTTAAATTAGCATAATTCTGATTGGAAATGTGTCTGAACGCGTCCTAACAATCTCAGATTGGCTTTCTTGTCGTTCATGCTTCCAAGCTTTGCATCTCAAGAACAAAGTAGAACACGCTCGAACCAAAGACTTTGTGTTTGTTTGTTCAAAGAAATGTTTAATGAAAGTGACCCAGCGGTTGCAAGTAGAGTGGAAATTACTGTCAAAGAAACGCGAAGCAAATATTACGCCGTACGCAATGAACTCCACGCGCAGTTTGTGTCATCCTGGCCTTTCATTCGCCCACTGTCCAAGTAAATTACTCGGAAGCAAGCGACCGCAAAATTGACGATCCAACGAGTGCAACGTGCGCAACAAATAAACAAACACCGTGCCCGGGTAAATAATTATTATTGGGTAAAATGGCGCGGCCAGCGGCGGGCCACTCCAGCGGCCATTTGTACGTGGCGAACTCATAAACACGAGCCATTGTGTTGGCTTCCACAGGATCTCCCGAAATTTGGTCGCTGTGCCCCATCACTTAAACATGATTTTGCAATTCTGCTTTACAGGATGAAAATAAGTATTATCTTTTCGCTAATCATTCTCTGAGAACAAAAGACTGCCAACACTTCTTTAAAAAGACTGTATATGTATAATGTATTGTACGTTGCAGTACATGTACAACACATTGCGTAAGTCGACTATACACTTACTGCTCCAAAAGATACGAGATACACAATGATTTTAAACAATTTTTGTACAGTGATATACTGACGTAAAAGATTATTGAATTAAGAAGACAAATGTGTCACTACGACCAATTCAAATTCACAGAATGTGATTATTAGACTGCGGATTTTATGCGTTTATGACGAAAATGAGTAATTTAAAATAGCGAATATATTGGTAAAATTTAAACATACTGTTATATTATCTTCAACTTATTAAACATAATTGAGAAAAAAAATATATTTATACTGCACTCGTATTTGTTGCCATTCGGGTAAGTCATTTTTATTTTGCATAAAGATCCGCGGTCTAATGATTATTATAAATCATTGACTATTATTAACCCGGGAGTACGCGCGCCCCCAGCACTTGCGTTAGTAGGCGCGCGTCGGTCATTTCGACCGATGCTATTACAATGAGAAATAATTGAATAAAATGACTAATATAGTATAAATAATGTGTAATATTGTATTTTAATTGTTTTACATAAACAGTACCAATTTTTTATTATAAAATAAATGGTCACCTGGTAACGAAATAACTAAAATATAAAATAGATAAATTAAATAAAATATTAAGTAACAATATAATATAATATTTAAAGTAAATGAATAAAATTAAATGTTGAAATAAAAAAGTAATAATTATTCATCGCTTGATAATTTAGATTCGCTCGCATTACTAGGACACTCGCGATAAAAGTAAACTTTTATCAATTTGAATTTATAACTTGATTTTTATTTTTTCATAACAACAATAATTTAACATATGTTGTATCTATTTTTCACAAAATGTACTCGTAAATTTTCTTCTTTTATATTTTCTTCAGATTAGAAATGTATTGTACTTACGTATTCTTCATTGGAAACATATGTCACCTCTGAATCAGATATTTCTATATCTGAACAACTAGTTTCCGAATCAGTATTATGATCGGATTCTATTATATAATCATCATCTTCTGCTGAATCACTGACCTCGTCTTCAATGTCTTCAAAATATCCGAAATTGGCCATCGTTGCCACAAAGTATGCGTCAAACTCGATGGACGAAATCAGACTAACGTTAGTAGGCGCGCTATGGTCGAATGAACCGACGCGTAGCGATGGTATGTTTTGAAACCAACACGAAAGTACTAAGTATCGCCACATAAGATAAACAAGTCGAGACACCCTTCAAACGTGAATAGCTCGACGGAAAAAATCAACAGTCGAAGACTTCGTATCGTATTTCAATATACAGGGTGTCCCAAAACTACCCTAGGAGCCGAAAATGGGAGGTTCCTTGGGTCATTTGAAGCGACATTTTCCTTTGCAAAAATGTTATCCGCGACTTTGTTTAGGAGTTATTAACGAAAAATACGGACCAATCAGAGCGCGACCTAGACGCGAGTTGGCGCAGTCGGCCAATGGACAATTGGCGCGCCGAGCCGATTTTACCAACTCGCGTCTAGGTCGCGCTCTGATTGGTCTGTGTTTTTCGTTAATAACTCCTAAACAAAGCCGCGGATAACATTTTTGTTAAGGAAAATGTCGCTTCAAATGACCCAAGGAACCTCCCATTTTCGGCTCCTAGGGTAGTTTTGGGACACCCTGTATACGAAATCGTCGGTCCAAAAGACATACAGTGCGCGTACTCCCGGGTTAAGGGAATACGGATACTATGACACAATTAAGTGAAAGAGTTGTTCGTTGAATTCACAAGAAATTGAATAGTTTCTGAAAGCGATAACGAGCTCTCGAAAGACGAATTATCTCGTTATTCCCAGTTGAAAGGTTAAAACAGTTATTTATAGGTTCGTCTTACCCGGAACGTCAATAAATAAACGAAAGGAAAAGTTCGCGGTCCAAACGCGCGTCGCACGGTGTAATTGATAGAACGAACGAATCGTGTAATCGGTGTCTCGTCACGACCGCGAAAGTCGATTTCCCGTTACCATCCATAATTGACGCGTCGCGCCTTAATTGGCCATGGCGGCGTAATGACATCGTCCGAGGATCGATTGTTCGCCGCGTGGCGAACGCTCTTTCCCCCTTTTCTTTCCTGCTCGCTGGCCCGTCCCAGCGCGCTGGTCCGCCAATAAATCAGCGGCCGCCTTCCGCGAATGGCAACGATTAAGAAATTTTCGCGAGAACGGCCTCGACGGCTCAGTTAATTGACGCCTGACTTTGCCGAGTCAATTAACGCCGCGCGCGATCCGCGGATTAATTTCTTATTAATCTCGCGATTCCCTCGCGCTTTGTGTTCTTTCACCCTTTACTTCGTTCATTGCTGTTTCAGAAATGTTTCAGAAAATGTTTCAGAAAATGATATCAGACTCCGGATTTGATGCGTTTCCGGCGAGAATCGGTAATTGCAATTTGAAGCAGCAGACAGGTGAAAAATGAAAAAAATATCAATACGTTATTATAATCTAATTATAGAATCAATTACGTTTAATGCGTTCCTTCTTTTGATAATCTCGATAAGTAGTAAAACGTTGGCGTTTATACAAGTAGTAACATAATATTTTTAAAATTCCTCTATGTCCCTACAGTTGTACGTACTCGTATTCGGAGTTGTACTAATTTAAATACAATGTAATCGAATTACGTAATTGAATTACATTGTATTTTATATACACGGTATTTGAATTACATTGCACTAGCATTACGTAATTCGAACCTTTCGCTTCATTTATTCACGCGAATCATGAGGGTAATCGAAATACAGTATAATGTAAATTACGCAATGTGTACATTACTCGCTTTATGTGAAAAATATCTTTCATTTCTATCCGCGTTTCTTCCGTATCGCATTCACAGACAACTCAATTTGATATTTATGTTTAGGAGCAATCCTTAATTGAATGAAGCGACTGAATTTCCAATTACGAAATAATTGAATACAATATGATTGGATTACTTTGTAATTATAATTCGCGAAGTAGTTCAATTGTAATTCAACACAACTCTGCTTGCATTTTATCTATTGATTTTTGTCATTCATACAGAAAATCTATATACACAATATTCCCTATTGTCTATGATCTATAAAATTCTTTTTTATGCATTTTATCGGAAAAACGGATGGCTATAATTTCAAATAGTATAACAATTAGAAGAAGTTAAGAACATCAACGCATGGTGACAACTTAATGAAGCCACTGAAGAGAGAAATAAATTTGCCAAGTTCCTAAATACATGTAAACTTGATATTATGTTGAAAAAGTGTAAGAGGAAAAATGATCCAATGGTACGTTCAAACCGAGTATGTTTGTTTGCATAGATCGAAATTAAGTTCGAATTTTCGCGTGGAGCACTCCTGTGGCGGGAACAATGAGAAGGGAGAGAGAAAAAATTCTGAAACAAAGAAACGACGGAGAGAGCGGTTAGGAGCAGGGTGTCGGAGGGTAACACGACCGCCCCTGGGCGTCGCGGAGTCAATAAACGTGTGTCGTGCAGGACTCGCGAGGGAGGACGCGTGTTTCAGTGGAAAATGAAATTTCGGCTCTGCCGTGTTCTCGGGAACCGTTCAAATTGAAAAGTTCTCGCGGCGGTAGTCCCGACGATTCTCTTTAATCACAGTGATCACTGTAATCGCGATTATTTATTATGCAATGCTGATCTCTGTAATTACCGGCGTCCAGACTGTCATTACGCTCGGGACGCCATTAAACCCGTTCCCGTCTTACGGCGTCCTTAAGATAGCGTCGGAGATTCTGTTAATGGGACCCCTTTTATCGACGACTATTACATCGACGTGACATAAAGTATAGCGTGGTTTTCAGTCTCTCCGTTTCCTGTTTTTTTGATAGGAAAGACGCGCTAGACACAGGGTGTTGTAAATTGTTGCTCGGAGGCAGGACGTTGGTATTAATTCAGTCTCGTTATTGGCTCTTCGTGGATTTATGAAATCTAAGTGTTTCTGAGATTTCATCTCTGTATTAATTGATATTTAATTGATCAAAGTCTGACCGATATGACGCATTAACCATTTCAGGATGAATATCATTGTGTAAGGAGGTTTGACACGTCAATATCCTTTGCTCACTCGTAGGAAACTGTTTATTTAACCAAAACTCATGGTAATATGGATTTGTTAACAAAATGCTAACGCAACGTATAAATCAATAATATTATATATAACAGTATAAATCAATAACAGCTAAATATGTAAGTAATACATTTAGTCATCTACATGGTGGTATAAACATTCTTACAATTGCGATGTTTCAATATGATTGGACTGTCATCGTATTGGCGACAGGAGTTCCATTTATTTGATTCTTATAGTTACAGACAAATAATTTAATCATCGCATTAACAAACTCGAAACTTGCACCAGACTTGAAGGCAAAAATTGTTTGGAGACGAACTATATTTTTAGGGAACCTTAGGTTCGTATACTTGACGTAGAAAATTTTGATTTTACACGAAGATCCTCCATGTGGAAAACTATTTCCAATATTAAAGAAAAGTCCTCGCCCGTTAATATCCGAGCTCGCAAAAATCGTACACAGACCAATCGAATTTCATTTCGGTGAAATTTCAATCAGAAACGACCGATCCGTCCGTATTCGCGCGAATCAGTCCACCGAACAGACGAGCAACGATCGTGACGGCTTCTATTATTTCAATTCCAGCTCTCTGATAAACTAAAACGGTTCCGCTGCGAGGCAATTGGCCCGCAAAGGGCCGACACGTTTTTACATTGATTATTTCGAATTTCTTTATGCCGCCCTCCCTTTTTTTTCTCTCTCTCTCTCTCTGTCTCCGTCTCTCCCATTTATCCTGGTCTTTATATTGTTCTATTGTGCCGGTCTGTATTCCCGTTCGCGAATCGGAGCTTGAAAAGCTGCGCGAAACGGAACACACGCGGCTGACAGGCGAACGAAGTTCGGCGAACGACGGAGAGGGAAGAAAGAGAGGAAAAAAAAATCGCGGCGAAGAGGAGAGCATATTCAGAAGCGTGGTAGTAAATGGGTTAAACGGCGGGTCGAGGGGGCAGCCAATTTAAATCACCGCCAATTCCCTCGAGTCCGTTTCGATCCAACGGGGGATCGCTTTGAATCCTCGATGTCCGTGCCTCTTCCGCTACTATTCTGCCCACCGTCGCTGCTCGTTCCTCCAGGATGAACTTCGTTACCGATTAGCTCCTGGCCTTACAATCTTTTTTCATTCCTTTCATTTCTTCAAATCACCTCCTTGCTGTTCTTTTACCTTCTCACGTTTATTATCCGTTCGAGCTGGCTTATCGACGCTCCTTCGTCTTTGTCTTTTTATCAGCTGTTACCAGTGCCTTATTCTTAACTCTTCAATCAAAATTATTTTTCTTATTGGTTCCCGTTTGCTATCTTATAAAAGCCTTCGTCTCAGGGAATCGCAGGAGAGGGATTATTATTATTATCCAAGTAGATTGTGGACCTGCCAATAAGATGTGGACACTTCTAAAATAACATTAATTGAAATATCCTTTCAAATAGCATGCCATTTTATTTCAGAGTTATTTCAGAGAATTGTGAAACTGCTCTTCAAAATTATATTTGCTGACCTGGTTCGAGTCCAGCTTATACCGACAGCCGGTTGATATTGCTAATGTTTCTTTTACTTAACATTTAAATTATGGAAAGATTCCAACAACGAGGAATAAACTGTTTCAATAAAAATGGTCTGTCGCCAATCTATACTGCGGATCTTCATGCAAAATAAAAAATGTTCTTTCTTAATTGCGACAAACTCGAGTGAAACCAGGATTTCTCTCCATCCTCAATAAGTTCGATCATTTAAAAATAACATCGCAGTATTTTCATATAGCGCAGTGATCGGCGCTATCGACCCGCTTAAAAATGATTGTCAAAAATGTGCAGCTGTAATTTAGAACAGTACATTACTTCAGCTCGTTCTGCTTCACGTAAAAACATTTTATTTTGCATAAAGATCGGCTATCTAGTCGTAATACCAGCAGCACTGAATGCCAATTAATGTGTTCTGAAGAGAACGAAATTATAGTGCGAACTTCGTCATCAAGCGACGAACAATAATTATGAATAACTCTGATCTTTTATACGACTGAAACCGAGCTGTACGATAATCTGAATATACATTTTTCTGATAATAGCTTAACCCGTTGCCGTATTTTAACTACTCAGACTCGCGTTGAAGATTTCCAACAAAGTCTAACAAATATGACTGCTACTCTTTTCTTTTTATATGAAATAAAATTTTATTCGTTTGTGATCAATATTTAAGTATTCAAACAAATGTGACCATACAAAAAATATAAATTTTCTTTCCTGCTCTACCACAATAAAGACGCGGTTTAATCACTGTGACTATAATGAAAATTTTACGTCAACGGGGTGAAACATATTAACCCTCATCCGTCCCTCATTTCGAGAACTGAATCTGTCCCTCGGTGTCAAATTGACACAGTGATTAAAAAAAACGATAAAATAACAAGTCAACAGTTACTTTTCGATGTTTTTTTCATTCAAATTGATGAGTTAATATCTTAGGTTTTTGCGGTTATATGTTTCGCATTTAAAAAATAAAAGTCACCAAGTTTTGGACAAAACTTACAAATTACCGAACGGTATAACTTATTTCGGGAAAACTGTGTCAAATTGACACCAGGGACGGATGAGGGTTAAGTAACAATATTGGCTGATCCCAGATGCACGTGGATCGAGAAACGGCAGTGTTAACTCGACCGACAAGGGACTCCGTGGTCGTTTCCGCTAAATCTAACTCTCCCTTTTCACGATTCCATCGCGGGAAGCTTCGCCCTCTGAATATTTCGCATTAGCCCGAACAGAGAGCTGTCGCGGGCACTGTGACGTCGCGCCACATTGTTAAGATAGACATCCTCGACTGCTCTTGAGAACGGCGGAGCTCTGAAAGGGTTAGCAGGGAGCGCGGACCACGGTCGACGACGGGAAAAATTAGGGAAAGAGTCTGGAAAGGAACCGCGAGCTTGCACGACTCCTCGATATCGACTTCCGGAAGAATGGGCGACGAAAGAATGGAGAAAAACGGTCGGCGACGGCGCGGCGGTGCGGTGGCGTGCGGAGGGGACAGCCCGGTGAATACCGACGACGAGGAAGAGGATGAAGAGGCTGAGCCCTGCGAGATCTCTTCGCTGGCAGCGAGCCAGACGAGGCTCTCCGCATCGTCATCGTGTACTTTCGTTCCGCGCGCGTAATAAAGATCGCCTTGCTAGTTTAAATCGCCAAGCTGCTCTGCTCGGCCCTGATTCGAACGAGCTCGCTCGATCGAGTTCGCGGGATGAGTCGCCGAAAGAGCACACACACACACTCACACACACACACCGGCCGCAATTCGGCGGACTTAGCATTCAGACGACTCGAATATTCGGGACGATATGCTGCCACTTGTGCGTGCTCGATTTATTCGGACGCTCGCGGGTTCGCGTTCAACGAGCACCGTTAACGACCTGGTGCCCATTCATACTTTAACCCTTTGACGGCGCACCCACTGGAAACGGAACGTGCCAATCGAACGGCGCGGCGTAGCGGACACAATGATAAACCGGATAAAAAAAACAACGGATCAGATGTATCTAGTTGCGGATTCAAATAATGTGGTCTTGTTCCTCCTAACAGCATTCGGTCACTTGAATAATATCGCCTGCCGGACTATGGCGTTAACATTTCAAACTTTCGAATATGTAAATACCGATCGCTTTATTCCGAATGAAATAATTAGCACGATTCATTTATATCGTTTCAATTCATTTTACGTCTCACTCATTTGTGCCAGTTCGATAGACTAGGGACACGTCAAGCTCCGGTGATAAGGGACGGATGAGGGTTCAAAAGAAGAAGAAATTCTCCTCTCGAGGGACCAGGTGATTCTCAGCCGACAGCGTAATGTTCTTGGAAAATGATTCGCATCATTGACTTGCCGGGTCGGTATGCAAATCGTAGAATCAAACAACTATTTTCTTTCGATCGTCCTGTGTTTGTCTCGATCGGAACGTCTCGCTGTTTTAATCAATTCTATCCTTCTAGCAACCAGTATTGATCATTAGCTACGGACGTTACATATACATGTAATCAAAATAAAATCAAGCTGGAAGCTTGTATTCTTTAATTCCCATTTTCTTGAGAAGTAAGTGTCCGGTGGTTTAAGGACGGGAGCGTATGTTGAATTCTGCGTTATGTTGAAATAAATCTGTTACGAGATTTTCTACGGTAAAAAAAGAACTATGGACGATGGGGGTCCCATGGAAATCACCGACACAGACTTCTCCGACACGGTTTTCGCCGACAACGTTTCACCGACTCCAGATTTCACCGACAATAGCTTTGGCCGACAACGCTTTTAACCGACAACGAATTTCATCGACAACGATTTTGACCGACAACGAATTTGGTCCACAACATCTTAAGACGACCATAGTATGTATTATCATACAATATTGTAAGATGATATTTGGTCCCCTCAGGGTTCCAAATTCATTTACCAATCCCCCTCTTTTCCACTCACACCATCGCCTTTTCAGCGGGACCTACTGTTTATAGTGGGTTCCGAACCACCTTTTGCCAACAACACGTGAAAAACACCTCGGGTGGGTCAGTTTCCGGTTTTTTACCAGACGGTCACCCATCCTAGTGCCGTTCACGTTCCACATTGTTTAACTTCGGTGATCTAACGAGAACCGGTGCTTTCAACAGGACTACGGTTGTTGGCTTATCATACAGTATTATCATATGTATTATCGTACCATATTATCATGATGTGTCTCAAGTCGTTGTGGATAAAATGCGTTGTCGGTCAAAATCGTTGTCGATGAAATTCGTTGTCGGTTAAAAGCGTTGTCGGGCGAAGCTATTGTCGGTGAAATGTTGTCAGCGAAAACCGTGTCGGTGATTTCCATGGGACCCGACGATGGTATTAGAAGTCAATGCGTCTTTTGGTAGGATCTCGAAACGATCAGCCATCGAGCATTAGCCTTGACAGGTTCGCTTTCCTTGTCTATCAGGCACAGATGGAACCGTAGGTAGTAACGCCGCGGTTTTTCTATCAGGCCGGGTCATCGGTCGCGTTGGACCACGGTTAGGACCAGATAAGCCCGGGGGAATGCCGTTTATCTCGAGATTCCAGTTAGTCACGGTGCTGGCCGGGCTAAATAGCGAACTGGCTGGCTCTACGCGAGGCGGCTGACCTGTGTGAGTGCATTAAATGGGTCGTCCCCGATGCACGTGTGCGTTTATGTGTGCTCGTTCACTGCAACGCCGTGCAAGCGTCGCATGCGCAGACTCGCGTGCAAGCATAACGCGCGCCCGGCCAACAATCTGCTTCACGGACATCCGCATAACCGAGTCTCGTTATCGCGGGAAAACTGACTGTCGAGTTAGCGATCGACGTTCCTCGGCTCCCTCGATCCTCCAGGACACGTCTACGATTCACGATCCTCCGCCGACGGGGGTCCCGGAGATTGCGGATCATCTTCCCTGTAGCTAGCTTTCTTTTTCGAACTGGCTACGTGACCCCAAACACCGTCGACGTGGTTTCGAGATGCAATTATTCCACGCGGATACCCACGACCAAACCGTGTACAGTAAAATTAATTTTTCACGAACAGACAGAAGATTGACAATGTTGGATGATTTACTCTATGATAAATAGCCGATTAACACTTTACCGACCGGAAGCCTATTAATAGGATTTTCAATAATTCTGCTGTACCAAAAAAAAGCATAGAAATGTTCTTTGACATTGCAATCTTAAATGAAACTATTAGACGACGTTATTGAGGGTGACTTAGTTAGTTCATACTAAATGCTAAATGAAAATTTACCCATGTACCATACATTTTTCAAAAATGTGCAATAATCACCGGTCGGTAATGTATTAAGATGTTTTCGATAGTGAACCTCGACCGGTCACTACCTTTAGTCACACAGAAACCAGCACTATGACACATCATTGTAGTCACCTACCTCTCCCTTGAAGGGACTACTATTTAAGTTGGCGCAGGAGACTGAGCCGGGATTTTTTTTAGTAGAAACCTCAGCGTAGATCTCGCTCTTTGGAAATTCTGTCTATTTTCGAGTTGTCAGACTTCCGACGAATTATACCTTGTAACGCGCTTCTTGTACTTTGTGACCGGAGTTATAAATGAGGAATTTATATTAAGAAACTAGTGTTTCGCTTATCATAAACCTACAACGTTTATTAATCCCTCATCCGGAATACAATCACAAATTTTGAGAAAACATTTGTTCGACCATTCCAGAAGAAGGGGTTAAGGGCGATCATTCGTCAATGCTTTAGGGACTGCGTCTGTGAATAGTACTACACATTTTCAATAGACAATCATTTATCGAAGAGAAATATTCGAACCACTGGAAAATTCCCTTGGTGTATATACACTATTGGAAACTGGTGACGTGTCTATAAAGTACTTAGTTGAGACAATAGAAAAATACTATACAAGTTCAGCAAATGATAAAACGTTAACAGAAAAATAACCGTGCTGTTTATATGCGTTCTGCTCGGAGAAGAAAAATTTTGAGCAACCGATGAACAAAAGCTTTGACTTTTATCGTGTTTCACACGGTCGTAAGAATATGTAGGGCTCGTTGTAAGCACAGAATCTTGACACTACATTTGAGAATTGCTCCCACGGCACCAGCAGCGACCGCATACCAGTGATTAGTCGCGACGCGTGAAAACATATGGAAATCACGTGACGGCTGAGCGAGACAGGGAAACTGTTTGTAGAAGAGAAAACGCGGAGAGGCCGGGAGCAGCTTGGACGAGTGTAAAACGAGAGAAAAAGTCGGACGTGGGGCGCGAAGCCGGGCCAAATAAGATGCGGGGGATCAACAAGCGAGAAACGAGGCGATATCCGAACGCATTTCCCCAGCGAGTTTTCCGCTGTTTTCGTGTGCACGTCACGCCGGTTCAGGACCGTCGCGCGTTCACGGACAGAGACTCGTACGAGGGCCGAACGAGATGGAAAGAGAGAAAGAACGAACGAGAGACCGACCGACCGGGAATTATACTTGCATGAGCCAGTCCTCCCTCTGGCCCTCCGGCTTGAATGGTAATTAAAGCGTGCGAGACTTTCTTACGACGCTCTTAATTCCCAGGAGCGGCGGAGAGCTTGAATTCGTCGATGAATCCCGTGGCCCGATTACTTCGATCGAATTCATTCCGCTCGCCGTTTTTCGCGCCGCATGGAAAATAACGATGCTGCAAACTGCTCAAATATTATGTGTGCAAAACTCTACCTCTTGCAAACATTGAAACGTGTCTTTGCTCGTGACGCCCCGAACAGCTTCAAATGAATCTTTACATCGGAAGAATGCAGAAAATGAATATTTATATTGTAACTTCCACGTTTCAAAGATGGAACGATGAAGCACAGCTCTGTTTTCCAAAGATATCGTTATGTACAATTTGAAGTTCGGAAAGCTTCGCACAAATGAATTGACATCAAAGGGTGCAGAGAATGTTCCTAACGTAATCCATTATTCAGAAACGAAATAGCGAAACACATATTCGTACCTGTAGTAGCTTCTCCGAGTTAGTTAGGTCTTTGTTCATAGTTTGAACCTCGGGAAGCTTCAAACAAATCTTTACATCAGAAAAAGGCAGAAAATGTATATTTCTAAGTTTACTTTCACTTTTCACAGATGGAACGGTGAAGCTCTAAAAACGGGTTTGCTCGCAATTCGAATTGCAATGAGTTTCAAACAATTTTAGTTTGAGAAAAATGCAGAAAATGAACGACCCTAATGTAACTTCCTCTATTCACAGATGAAACGACGAAGTTCTAAAAATGAGTTTGCTTACAGTTCGAATTCCGATGAGTTTCAGATAATTTTCGTTTGAGGAAAATGCAGAAAATGACCGTCTCCAATGTAACATCCTCTATTCAAAGATGAAATGACAAAGTTCTAAAAATGGGTTTGCTCGCAGTTCGAATTCGGATAAGTTTCAGACAATTTTCGTTTGCGGAAAATGGAGAAAATGAACGACCCTAATGTAACTTCCTCTATTCAAAGATGAAATGACAAAGTTCTAAAAATGGGTTTGCTCGCAGTTGGAATTCCGATGAGTTTCAGACAATTTTCGTTTGAGGAAAATGCAGAAAATGACCGTCCTAATGTAACTTCCCCTATTCAAAGATGAAACGAACAACTCCGTACGTGCAATAGGTTCTCCGCGGATGAACCTGCGTTAATAAACGTCGGACGAAATGACAATTAAAATCGCCTCGCTCGGGAATAGTCGACCGCACCCCTCGATCTCCGATCTCATAAACGAGAATCCGCTCCGGACGCCATCCACAATGGCGAATAAATAAGACCGACTCGGGCCTTGTCGTTCGGCCGTCCCTACAACCGGCTGATCAAGATGTCCACGTTTTATTTCTCGCGATATCGCGGCCCTCCGGATCGCCGAAACGTCGTTCCGCCCGATATTCAACTGGTCACCTGTTGATCGTGGCCGTACGACTTTGCGGCACGCCGGAAACAAAAACAAATTCGACGTTTCCGGCCGTAGGACCGGTCCTGCCATCGGTCTCGAGCTATTCCTCTTTCCCACTGACACATGATTCGCCCTGCTAATTGGACTTTTATTATGCAAATCAGGCTCCGACGCGATTATCGTGCGCGAGGGCTGCGCGGGACGACCAATGCCCGACGAATTCAAGTTAAGGAGAACGACCAGACGACGCGCACGCAGCCGTAAATATTTCGTGTGCAAATGAATTCAGCATCCTCCGATTTATTCTAATTACTGCTCCAAAGTTTCTGCAAGCTTACGCTTTTGCGCGACGGAATATCCGTGGAATTCGCATAAAACGAACGGTTCTTTCCCTTCCTCGAGGCGATCAACAGGAAAATAAAAAAACTGTTTCACGTTTCATTCTTTACGAGTTTTTCTGTTACACGTAACTTAGTTAAAACGAAGCCATTTCTTCGGATACAAATACAGATATGCCAATAGGAATTCTTCTTCGATTCTAAATTCTATAAAATGATTAAAAGACATTGGACCTCCGATCTGCAGATTACCGATAAGCATCGCAGACGTACAGGGGAAAAAATCCAGACACAGATCAGCACGGTGTCGGCGTTCCCGTTGACAGAGCGGTGTCATCTGTGTCGGACTCGTCGGCTCTTCTGCATAAATGGAGCTTAACAAGCGAATAACGCGTCGGTGATTCGTCGCAGCCATCGTCGAGTAGGACGCGGTCGGGTGCGGGTGCGGAAAGGCGAGTCACCGGTCGAATCGCTCACGGTTTTCACCGGGCCTACGAAAACATCTGTCGCCGGACGATAAATGGGCCGAAAGACGCAACGAGCAACAAGAATCGTTTGGTTTCGTCCCGAGTCGACGTATTCCGGTCGATCGAGTTGGTCGTCGCGAGCGAGCAGAGTGCAGAGCAAAGCAGAGAGGCGATCCGCATCGGCGTCGAGCCGTGCCGAGAGCGGATCGGATCGGATAGGATCGACTCGGCTCGAGGATCGGGACCAGAAATTCCAAGGGGGCCCCGTGGCCGTCGACGAGATAAATCATGACCGCCCCGGAGAGACTACGGCCTCCCTTTTTAGCTCTCTTTCAGCCCGTTTCTGTCCACGTGTCCGCGCGTGCTCTCGCCTGTAAACCCTCGCACTGCCTCGCACACACGCCGATTATGTGGGACGTGTACGTCCGCGGACGCGAGAGACCAACAGACTGTGAAGAGGTACGCGCCCCGCGTACTTGTTGATTTATTGGTACACCCAAGGCACCAGCTTCACCCCCGCGGATCAGACGCTAACTGGATTCTCGGCCCTGTCTGTTGACTTTCCCCGTTTGTTTCCGTCTTTTTTTCGAGGGGGCCGGACCGACTCTATTTATTTGAGACCAGCGCTGGCGGGACGAGAGTCGCCGGGACCTTATGCTTGGTTGCGGATGGCGGAAGAGGATGTCTATTAAAGCTAGTTCTTTTCAGACGCCACGAATCGATGCGACACTACAGTGGAGAGAACGGCGGAGTCTGGGGTGGAAAGTTCTAAACGCTGCTAATAATTAGACAGCGGATTTTTGTGCATTTATTACAAAAGCGAGTAGGTGTGATTTATAACAGTAAAAAGATTAGAAGAATTTAAAAGTACTGTTATATGTAAATGAAAATTATGTTACTATTACTAGTATTTATATGTAACTAGAAGTTGCATTCGAAGCTATTTTATCTCGAAAATTAAGCATTTCTTCCAACCTAGGATATATCGTTCTCTATGATTTTTTAACCCTTGGCACTCGGCTGTCCCCTCTGAGGCACCACTAAAAATATTTTTTTTTTTAATTTGGAAATCTCATATGAGATTTATTGCAACATACTGCTTAGTACAGAGTATTACGTAACAAAGTACAGAGTATATAGTATAGTATAACAAAAATATTATAGGCCCACTAAAAATATATCGGTATCTAATCAATTAGTAAACATTTAGGTACTGTATAAGGTAATGTACCAATTTCATATCCATAAAATTGCAAAAATCATAAGGTATGGAAATATTCTAGATCGGAAGAAATGTTTAATTTTCCAGTTAAAATAGCTCCGAGTGCAAAGGGTTAAATTTGGTGAGGTATGAAATTAATATAATATGTCATACAATGCCTAAATGTTTAGTAATTGATTACATACCGCTATATCTAATAATGTAATATTCTAAATAATGGAACACCAATATTTAGTGGCGCCTCAGTGTCACCACTCGAGTGCCAAGGGTTAACTTCTACAGACATGTATGTTGACGTAAGAAATTAAAAACATCGATAGTTAACGACAACTCGTTTGACCATAGAAAAGTGACATTTTTTACATAGATCGTGCCACTTCAGTACCCAGTGAATGCACATTATACTTGACTACGATCAAAATCGAAGTCGACCACTTGGTTGAGAGACACGCCTTGCAATTACAGCAACAATGTAAATTGCAACTAAGCGACGTGTACACGATCGAGAAACGGTCAAAGCGCACGCCTAAATGTCTCTCCGTCGCGTAACAAGTAACAACAAGATATCATGTCACACTAATGCTCGGTCCGTTATATGCATAGTACTAATCCGGTTACTTAATGACAATGTACCGCGTGCAACAACGTGGCATTACCGCTGGAAAATTGAAATTTTTGCACGTCGTTCGAACCGAACGGGGACACACATTCTACGGGAGTATGATCAAAATCGTGCCACTCGGGCGACACGCCTCGCAATTACGGAGCGACACGGTAAACAGCGCCTAAGCGAAGCGAGAGACCATCGGAACAAACACGGCTAAAGGTCTTTCCACCGCGAGGAATCCCGGGACACGGTGCTATGACAACGTTCCGGCGATCATCATGCAAAATAGCGTCCCAGACGAACGTGACGAGTGTCTATAAGCCGTCAGCTAATGCCGAGTACACTCGAAAAGCGAACCCAATAAAGCGATTCCTCCCGGCGCGCGACGCGACGCGGCGCGTCGGGACGGGACGGGCTTCGATCACGAGAGCCCACTACCAGGATTACGTAACCTGTCCACGGCCGAGTCGCATTCCGAGACGGAGAGCGTTCTAATTGATTGAAATTCATCCTGTCTCTAATTAGATGCACACTGGCCTAGGCTACGGGGGAGGCGTCGAACAGGGTGTCGGGGACTCGAATCGTGCGAGAAAACGGCCGTGGCGCACGAATGCACGCGAACCCGAACCCGAACCCGAACCCTGAACGCGAACGCTTCGAGTTCTGCGTGGTCGTCGTGGCTGCGGTTGCCGTACGTGCGAGCCTTGCGATCCTAGGATCCGATAACGATCCCCCTGGACCCCTCTTCGAGAGCCTCCTACCCGAGTCAAACGATCCCTCACGCGTTCGTCGTGCCTCCTCCTCGACTTCATCGCGGAACGGACCTCTCCTTTCCTTCTGACTATGCTGCACTCTCTCTCCCCCTTCGCCACCACTCTCTCTCTCTTACTCCAGCGAAGGTCTCTGCTTCTTCCAAGCTTCTTCATCGTTGCAATCCTAGTTTCCCCACTGCTTTTTCCTTGTTCCTCTACAATTTATGGAGTTTACCGGTTCCCTTCGTACCTCCTCTAGGGTAAAACTACCAGTTACTGGACATTTAGCGACGACTTGGAAGTTTTTTTATTAACCCATTGCACTCTGAGCTATTTTAACTGGAAAATTAAACATTTCTTCCGATCTAGAGTATTTCCATACCTTATGATTTTTGCAATTTTATGGATATGCAATTGGTACATTACCGAATACAGTACCCAAATGTTTAGTAATTGATTCGATACCGATATATTTAATAATGTAAACAATATTTTCAAGAATGGTACAGCAATTTTTAGTGGTGCCTCAGAGGGGACAGCCGAGTGCTAAGGGTTAATTTGAAGGCTCTCTGTAGTTTATCTTGCATTATTTGTGATAAACGAATCAAATGCAAAAGAAATATTAACAAAGTTTTAATCCGAAGGGAGTGCAGCTGTTACAGCTTTATAAAAATAGCTACGTGCGCAGCTTTACAATAGCTACATATCGCCGAATAATGCAAATTACACCTCGTAAACGTAAAAGTGGGACTTTACAGGGAGACAGCGATCTAGATTGATTTTTTATCTAGCGCTTTTCACTGCTGATAAGGCGCATTTCGAACCCTTGGAATCCAGGAAAGGAGAACACCGCTACTTTTTTTTTTTTATTAAGCTATGAAACCCCACATGGGATTATTAGCAGCATGCGCATGACTGTGCATGCTAACCTTACAAGGACATCTTATAAACTAGAATTGAACAATATAATGAACATTTTTTAGTACAATATTAATATTAAAGATATAAGCAGTGGGACTTCAGGAATGTATGTATATAAAATAGGGGGCAAAGAATGGGTCCGCACAAAAAGGAATCTATTGTATAGGGTGGAAAGTATCCTTTGCGGCAAAGTTTGCGAATCAAATTAGTTCTGTTATTATCGTAAATCGGACATTGCCATAATACATGATTATGATCCTGTATCAGACAACCACATGGACAGCTTGTATCATCAGCAAGTTTAATCCTAAAAAGGGAGGCCCTCAGTTGGTAGTGTCCAGATCGAAGTCTATTAACCCAGCAAATAAATTCTTTAGGGAGCCTGAGGTGGTTAAACCAAGGTTTAGATCTAGAGTGATAAAAGGATTCGAAAAATTTTATGCCCTTGTACCCTGCCTCTTTGAGAATATAATTTTTTGTCAGCTCTTTAGCTTGCTTTCTGAAACTATTAGAAAAGTCGGAGTAGGGGACCAACACCGCTACTTAATAACCCCCACTTGCTCTTCGATAAAGTTTTCCTAATTTCCTCGTCTCCCTAGCTCCCTCTCGACACCTCCCCAGTGATCTCCATATTCATCCCCGATTTCGCTCCTCATCTCTTGCAATTATAGCTCTCCACACAGACTCCTCCCATAGGGTCCTCTTCGTTTCTAACTCTCCTCGCTCCAGTACAAGTGCTCCTGGCTCCCCCATAACATCCTCCTCGTTTCCGCGAGACTTCTTGCTCGCTCCCCGGCAATTTCCTCCTTGCTCCCTCGCAGCATCCTTCTCGTTCCTTCATCGTCTCACCACCGTCTGTCCTCGCATTCTACGCTCCCTCCGCGTCCACCGGCCTCGTCTCGCGGCTACCATCCCCCTTCATCGCTCAAGGTGTCTCCTCTGGTACCCTCCTCACCTCTACAAACCGCCAACCTCGACACCCTCGTAGACTCGCTGCCACCAGCTATCCTCGTCCCTCCGTGTTCGTATCGTAGGGTCGTACCGTGGAGTTCCACTCCCGTCCGGCCGGTTCCCTCCTTCGAGAGATCCGGAGACATTCTGTCCCTCTTCAGCCACAGTCCCGTACGAACGATCTCCAGACAGAGAGCCAAGTCCCCCACGTCGCTGCCGGTGAACTCCATCCACCGGATTCGATTTTTTGCAACCTGTTTTTCCCGTTGGCAGCATCCCCGCGACTCTACGGACCGAGTTTCAACCTGAAAAAGGTTTCACCCGTTTCCGGATTGTTCGTCTGCTAGACTCCGATAGAGGCCTGACCCACAGCCTCCACACGGTTTGCAATTTCGTTCAGACTGTCCGAGGAACTTCGCTTGTCTTTTTTGGACTCTTGGTCCTCGTACTTTTTGGGACCTCCTGTTGCTGCACGTTGCAAAAAATTTTCAACATTCACTAACCTGCGGAAACGTTATGTCCGAGCTTGCCTTTGTCTTGCCGAATCCTTTGACGCCTGAATGGCGCGAAACATTTTCGACATATACTGTTTATTTAGTTTTTAGAAATATTTAAAGTGTGTTTAACCCTTTGCACTCGGCTGTCCCCTCTGAGGCACCATTAAATATTGCTGTACCATTCTTGAAAATATTGTTTACATTGTTAAATATATCGGTATCTAATCAATTAGTAGACATTTAGGTACTGTATAAGGTAATGTACCAATTTCATATCCATAAAATTGCAAAAATCGTAAGTTATGGAAATATTCTAGATCGGAAGAAATGTTTAATTATCCAGTTAAAAAAGCTCCGAGTGCAAAGGGTTATATTTGGTAAGGTATGAAATTGATATAATATGTCATACAATGCCTAAATGTTTAGTAATTGATTACATACTGCTATATCTAATAATGTAAACAATATTCTAAATAATGGAATAGCAATTTTTTTCTACAGACATGTATGTTGACGTAAGAAATTAAAAACATCGGTAGTTAACGGCAACTCGTTTGACCATAGAGAAGTGACATTTTTTACATAGATCGTGCCACTTTAGTACCCAGGGAATGCACATTCGCATCATTACTCCCTTCGGATTAAAACTTTGTTAATATATCTTTTGCTTTTGATAATCAATCGTTTATCACAAATAATGCAAGATGAACCACAGGGAGCCTTCAAATGAACCCTTAGCACTCGGCTGTCCCCTCTGAGGCGCCACTAAAAATTGCTGTACCATTCTTCAAAATATTGTTTACATTATTAAATATATCGGTATTTAATCAATTAGTAAACATTTAGGTACTGTATAAGGTAATGTACCAATTTCATATCCATAAAATTGCAAAAATCATAAGTTATGGAAATATTCTAGATCGGAAGAAATGTTTAATTTTCCAATTAAAATAGCTCCGAGTGCAAAGGGTTAAATGTGTGTAAAATCTGACAAATTCTTGGATCCGGAGCACCGTACGGCTCGGTAAGGAACGCACGTCGCTTCGCGACGAAATACGCGCCTCGGGATCAGCAAAGGAGGACCCGTGGTTGCGTTCCACAGCTTGTGCGTGGAACGCGCGTGTACGTGGCGCGCGTACGTGACGATTCCCGTGGCGGCGACGGGTCAAAAATGCTCTCGCCGCCGGGACCCGCCGGGTTTATGAATAATAAAAACGCGCGGCGGGTATGTATTTTCGGAACGCGTGTTTTCGCCCAGCCGGATCGCTCGTGGAACATACCGCATACCGCTTGTTCACGGAATTGTCCGGCTCCTAAATGAGCCCCACGGTTCCGAAACCTTCCCGCGGGACACTCAAATAATGGAAAACATTCCCGCGACACTCGGCACACTCCCGAGCCCGACTATTTTCTAGTTTCACCGTGCACAAGATGAAACTGCTCCTCTCGCATTCGTCCCGACCTCTCTGCAATTTATCGAAATTCCTCTGTGCAAACATCCTTTTCCATTGGTGTTGAATTTTCGCCAATATTGCTCGGATACAGTTACATCAGGTCCTACGACAATACTTTATTCATTTTTGATTCGATTATTCTGTGTACTGTCACAATTTAACCCTTTGGTTACCCTGGATGAGATATTTCGCGCCCCGATACTTCCCGATAAACGCTTTTGACGAGATATCTCGCCACCTAGCACCAGTGGTTTGACATTATAGACGAAATATTTTCGGTTCTGTTCGGTCATTTTGTACCCAAGATAACGGAGTACGCAAAGAAACAAGGTATTTTTATCAGAAATGTGACGTACCTCTATGTGTAACACCATGTTTTGAAGTTTATCATGTAGAAAGTAAATAAAATATTTCAACAAATTAATAAAGATTTCATTCATTCCTCCCTTTTACAAATCAGGATATAGTTACTTATAAAATAGATTTGTCTATAGTGTCTAGGTGGGGCGGCGAGATATCTCGTCAAGAGCGTTTATCGGGAAGTATCGGGGCGCGAGATATCTCGTCCAGGGTAACCAAAGGGTTAACACTGATCTCACCGAGCACTAAAAGCGATTCAAATGTTTTAGCATACAAAAGTGACGATGCGCTATTTATTCAGATTTTGTGGAATTTTCATTACAACAGTGTGCTCAGATAAAGAAACCGAATCAATCTCCATGTAAAAAACTTCATAATTTCAATAATTGTAGGACAGAAGAAGTATCTTGCACTATCTACGTAAGGGAAGAAAATGAATAAATGTTCACCGTGAGTTAGTTAATTTAAATTGATGATGGTTCACTCAATCCTAACCAGAAGAAAAACAGACATTTTAATCTGTCCGTACAATTGAATTAAAGTCCTGGAATTGATTGACGAAGCTACCAAGATCCTTTTATCAAAATCATGGCTCTGTCAAATAACTTTCCTAGCAACTTGATAATTCGAAATCCCGCAGGATTTGAATTTCGGGATACACGGTTAGGAGTTTAAGCAACAAAGGCCAAAAGTCCTGTTTGCAGCATCTCCACCTACAGCTTTCCGGCATGATCGTCTCTCTTGTTTCCTCTCGCAAACGAACGCGGTCTCTGCTGCGCTCGTGGTGGCCGCCACCGAGAACGACGGCGAGAAGATTTATATTCTCCGCCATGTTGACCCGTCCGACGCCCTTTCCTCGCTCGACTTTACGAGTCTTTAACCCCTTTCGTCGTCGTGTTCTTCCGTCATGAAGCTTCGGTGTCTTTGCTCCACCGGTTGGTCGAATTATTCCGCAAGATCAACCAAGATTGTTATTTAACATTGCCGGGATTAACCCTTAGCACTCGAGTGGTGACACAGAGTCGCCACTAAAAATAGCTATACTATTATTCAAAGTATTGTTTAGGTCATTAAATAGAGTATCTGAACAATCACTACACATTTAAATAGTGTATGAGGTGTTGTATCAACTCCCACCTCCATAAAATGAAAAAAATCATATAGATAATATAAATGTATGTTTAATTTTCGAGTTCAAATAGCTCCGAGTGCAAAGTGTGCTCTAGACTTGAAGCAATTTTAGTTTGAAAATCAAGAAATCTCGTTCAACCCAGATCATTTTTATCCTATGTAAGTTTTTTTACATTTTGCATATCAAATTGAGCCCGTTTTTTCTTACGAAAGTTGAGCTTGTTACAATTTATAGAATACAGATGAACTTAATAATATTATAACTATTTTGAATAATAACACCATTCGAGTGCAAAGGGTGGACTCTTACACCAACAATCGAAACATTCTACTTCTTCTAAAATGTAAATCAAGTGATCCAACAGCGTGAAATATAATAAGTTTTAAAAATATATTTGAAGCGGTTGATCGTATAGTCAGTGTCTAAGGAATCATGCTTAATCTTTAAGCGCACAGTATATTTACAGAAACATTGATTTTCCATCAGTTCTTTCACTCGTCATTCTGCGTCACAGTTTTACTGGCCATTAATAAATTAAATATCCCACCGACATTATATCACGTATAACACGGTGCAATGTTTCGCGGTTCGTTTTAACTTACTTGACAACTGCAGGTCAAAAGGATTAAACATCAATCCTCTCGTTGAACAAGCGGTCTCCCTTTATAGTAACTGCAAAAAAAAAGAGGTAATCGCAAAATCAATAACGGTCTCGCTTCTTTTCGATTCAATAAGTGTTCGAGTCGACGTAATAAATGGCTGATCGGTTCTGCTTTGTTCCGAGCGGTCATTTCATCAGGAACCTCCAGGTGTTCGTGATTGTAACATCGACCGGGAGTTGAAACGAAGGAAAATCGATTAGTATATCGCCCGGGAGAATCGGTGCGTCGAGCTTCGAGAAGAACGTGCAGATAGTTGGCTGCTCGTATAAACAGACGATTTCGCAGTCAGAGTCGTTGACACTAGTTTCGCGACCCACGGATCGATCGGAGTGCCGTTTCTAAAATCGATACTCGACACGCTCGAACATTGTGATTTATCGTTCGCGAACTGTTGCTCGCCATCCTCCTTGTAATTGCCGGTCAATTGAGCGGAGGAACGCCTTCTATCGTCGGTGAAAAATTAATCGAATCGATAATCCGACCACCAGCCAGCGGTCGCAATTATTTTCGCGAAAGAGGCCATAGACTCGTGCAATATTTATACGGTGATTCGAAATGAAAAAGGTTTAATCAGGTCGTTAAATAAATAATCACTTTTGTCAAGATGAATCCATTCGATTTTTAGATTGAGAAACAATACTTAACCTTCTCTCCGTGTATACAAAATGCAAATGCACCGCAGGCTGACGAAATAAAAAATAAAATGTTGACGAATGGAGAATTTCCGAAAATTTTCTAGAAATACTATCTGTGATACGTTTCAAATTTTTTAATCGTGTACACAGGTGAGCTGATTGCACCAAATTTTATATCAACCCTTTTCTCGAGAGTTTTTTATCGCTAGGACTGCTACATTTCGGAAGGTTGATCATCGACGTGTAAGAAAAAAACATCCTCAGAAACATTAACAAAAAATAGAGTTATCTGTGAATACGAAACGGAAGAAACACGGATAAAAAATGAAAGATATTTTTCACATCAACCATGTAATTCACATTGTATTTCGATTACGCTCACGATTCGCGTAATTAGCAATTAGATGAAGTGAACGAGGATCGAATTACGTAACGCGATTACAATGCGATTCAAATACTGTGTACATAAAATACAATGTAATTCGATTACGTAATTCGATTAGAACGTGTTTATGTGTTTAAATTAGCACAACTCTGTCTGGGAGGAGGTCGAGAAGGAGACAGAGAGCTCCTGGACGCGGAGGTAAAAGTTGCGGCACGTGAAGCAATCGAGAAGTCACAAAGGAGGCCGGGGCGGGGGTCCCAGGGTGAGGGTGAGATTAGGTGAAATGGACGCGAACACGAGGAAGAAGGCCGAGGTATCCCGTCGCGGCGAGAGGCCACCGGACAATGCACGCGGGGGTGTAAGAAGGGGGGTTGGTGGGGTGAACGAGAAGCAGCAGCGAGAAAAAGAGGATCGGTAGGCGCCTCGTTTCGCTTCATAACGACCTTCGGCGTTGTCGGTGTTGCTTTTCCCGACCCTTCGAGGCAAAAGAGAGTCGTCGACTACTTGTCCTACAATGAGGACCGCCGCCACGCCAGGAGGTGGTCCCTGACCGGAATAACGAGCCGAGAAAGACGGAGGAACGGGCCCCATGTCCTTCGGTCTGCTTCACTTTGCTGCATTTCGCTGCACCGCAGACTCGAGGGGAACGTAACGACCCTTGAAATCGTTTGCACCCTGCTCGAGGGACAGAGACGGAGAGCAGGCCTCTTTTTAACACTTTGCGGTCCGCGGTCCACTCGTAACCACTCTCGCGCGCTTCTCTCTCTCTCTCTCTCTCTCTCTCTCTCTCTCTCTCGCGCGCTCTCTTGCGGCGCATTCAAAGATTGACGATCTGTTCTCCACGTACTTCGCGAATTTTCTGAATGGAAAACCCTGGTACACCGTCGCGGAATGATCTCCTCGAGCTAAAATGGAATTTCAAAGTTTTCGAGCCGTTTTCATTAATCCTGTGATGATATCCTGGAGTCTCTCAGGACCCCTATTGTCTTCTAATCTTAAAGTATACAGCCAAAACTATTTTAATAAATTCTCACTGAAATTTTCGGATGATCCCAGTGCGGTACAACGAACTCCCGTACAACGCGATCACAAAATTGTTTGAAAGTACTGTATACATACAGTTTTTTAAACATTTCCTGTCACACACAAAATATAGAAATATGCAGTCTTTCAAAACAGTTTCTTGATCGCGTGACATAAGAGTTTGCTCTTATTGTTAGTCTGAGGGAACAGTACATTTCGGTATATAATTTAAAAATGTTGAATATTTTCTATTTCCCATCAACAGATGATTCCACGGTTTAGAATCAGAGCGAGCAGTGTTAAAATGGAAACGCCGAAGCAAACGATACTTGTTGATTGTCCATAAATTCGGCTCGTCCCACTTGGTATTTATACGTTCCGGTTTCGTAATCTGCGATCGGAGCCGTGCAAATCGATAGGGAACACGAACGATTCTCGGTGTTATCGGTTCGATAAGAACACTCGCGCCGCGCGATAACGATCGGGGGGGATCGAGAGATACCGAGGTCGCGTGGGGGAGAGAATTCCTCTCCGGTTTCCGGAAACGGCCGACTGGAAGCGGACATTGCGCCGGGCCGGCCGTAAATTCGCGCGGTTCTGCGTCACAATTTTGCAGGGACGTTAATCGTCGCTGCCGTCGCGACGTTGAAATATCGTTAGCCGGTTAACGAGGACAGGAGCGCGCGTGTCGCGTGTGTCGTGTTCCGGCTCTGCGAGATCGTCGAGCGTGTGTGGATCGTTCAGGATTCAAGGCACAGAACGAGCCGCGACGCTCCCACTAAACTGCGAAATTTCTGTGGTCGTTGGTGCCTGCGCGGACTTTTTTTTTTGCCACGAACACACTCGGAATATCTTTTTAACGAGACAAACGCGACTATGAAAGCTCGCGCCGGTTAGTCGGCGATTTTGTTGCGCGTAAACGCGGATACTCCGCCCTTTATGATTCCCCGGCGAGAATTCATTACCCTTTTCGTAATTCTGTTAGCGTGCTCGTATGCTCATCGCGCGAAGATTCGCCTGCTTTCCTTTTTCATATAAAGTCCGTTGTTTCTCTGTCGTTGTGTTCAGGTTCTAAAGTAGAGTTCGCAATCCCGCGGCACACGTTCAATCTAATATTATATTTAATAAAGAAACAAAGCCGAGGTGAGTCGGAAGAATTTTTTCCTTTACCAAAATGTTGGCTTCGTTTCTTAATTATTAATAAAGTTGTATATGAACGAGCTGTCTGTAAATAGAACTTTGGTGCAATTTAAGTCAGAAACCCTGGAAACGAGACTATCCCCTTGAATATGGATTACAAATTAATCAACTTTATAGAAAACGAAAGGCATTTATATTTATTAGGCTTTATTAAAATCTTCATCGCGAGTCTGACTCGTTAAAATACAGCAAGGGTTTAATAAACTACGATTGGCTGATTCGCATGTTAACCCCGCGTTATCTCTGTAGCATTTTAATGACTAATTTTCCAGTTCAGATCGAGGTGAACGTCGATTAGACATAAAACACGCACGACAGTGTTTACCAGTGTTTTGTATCGCGTCAGGCTCGTTTGCATGAATCGTTAAGAAGATAGACACGTCGTCCACAGTTTAACGCGATCCGCGAAAACCGGTTGCCGAACGAAATGCGGGCAACGAATGAACGTATTCGACTCGGATAAATGAAAACAAGATGGACTCCCTTAAAAGTCACGACGCATTATTCCCGAGGCGAAATCGAAAGTAAGTCCTGACGATCGGGTCCCGGCCCGAGTGTTAAGAACCATTAACTGAATTTCCCCAGTAATTGGTCCCGATTAAGTGGAAGCGGGCTTCGAACAGAGAACGGCACGGCGCGGCGCAAAAGGAAGCCGGGCATGAATACGGTGGAAAAGACCTTTCATGCTATAAATCCGTAGTCCTCCTGACCTTGTTAAACCCGTATCTCGGGAAGATCTTCAGCACGTACGGCAGGTTTCAAGAGCATACTTGCCACCTGGCGGCGAACTATCTTCGCCTTCCCCTACGTGCCTCTTCCTTTCGCAGTTACGCGACAAAAACTAGTCGCATGCTTAGCTAAATGCTCTCCCGTTCCTTGTCCTTGGTCCTCGTCCTTTTAGAAAGAACGCCGAAGAGGACCCGAGGAGAACTTCTCCTCTCGGAGCTACTGAATCTCCACCGAGTTATTCGCGTTCCATCGAGATCGACGTCCGATCCAGAAGAAATCCACCGGCCACGAGAAAACGCGCGACCCTAAACGATTCCTTCTCTGCTCGCGCGCTAATCCTTCCTACCACGAAACCTCCATCTTGCTATCCTCCAACGTTTCTGCTCTCCGATTGCACGTTCTTTCACCGAGCTTTAGGTTATCTTGGATATTTTCTTCACATTTTTACAGGTTTCTTTTATGCAAATCCCTTCATTCTACAGGTAACTGACGAGTTCAGTATGAAATTTTCATTTGGAAACAATTTATATTAATCGCGAGAGTCACGAATTCGTTTGTGCACCTAATTTATATTATTACTTATCCCTTGATAGAAGAATTATTTGAAGATCGATATCGACTTTTGCTGTCTCGATATATTTCTGATGCCACCAATCAAAGCGATATATATACATTCGATTGCCTATTAATAGGCTTTACAACAATTAGATATCTGGTGAAATTGTAATTTCAATACTTGTCTATGTTTATGCATGAGTGAGACAAGAATTTATTTCTATTCTTAATATGTTTAATATTTCTTACTGTTTTAAATTATACCTACTCACACATTTTAGATATAAACGCATCAAATCGTCTGGTAATTAAGACGTCTAGCGGCTGTGATTACGGTTTACATTTAAAATATATATGTGAAAGGGAATTGGAATTGCTTGTAGGAGGATCCAATGACAACGAAATTACACATACACATATTTTCGTTCGGGTTTTTCGTTTAATGTGTTCTCCTCTGTCTACCCTCGGCGTTTCTACCGCGAGCAGTCACTAATTAGACACATGCCCGGTCCATTGTGGCGATGGGAGCGACACGATGACGCAGCGGGATTGAACGGAAGGATGGAAAAAAAGGGGAGGATCCGTGATTGTTCAGCTCAGCGACACCGAAAGTCCTTCGGTTTTCCCGACGGAAATGATAATCCTAATTAACGACGCACTGGGGCCGGGCAATAAAAAGAACGATCCGGCACGGGGCCTCGTTGTTAATCGCTCGGAAAGAGTCGACGTTCGTCATGGGAAGTATGCAAAATGCTAATCATCACACGGCATCTTATCACTGATTAATATTACTACTAATTACAAATATACTAATACAATAGCGAGGGGACTCTGCGGTAACTACATTACTATGAATCAGCTTTATAATTACAGTGACTCCTATTAATACTACAATTAATGTTATTGGCGCACTGGTTCGATCAATTATAGACAATAAGCAAATTTTATTGTTAATAAATTAGTGTTTTCTGCTTTTTCGAGAAGGCATATGCCTAACAATATATTAATCAATTGTTTAACTCTTGCAGACGCAATACTGAAAATTTACATTCTTGAAAATGGTCTAAACTTA
Source organism: Lasioglossum morio (assembly GCA_916610235.2). Lineage (NCBI taxonomy): Eukaryota > Metazoa > Arthropoda > Insecta > Hymenoptera > Halictidae > Lasioglossum > Lasioglossum morio. The sequence goes on from OU744323.1 coordinate 7,006,884, forward strand.
GACAGAAACGTCGAATTAAATTTCATGTAATTTTTGCAAATTTGCTTATTGTCTATAATTGATCGAACCAGTGCGCCAATAACATTAATTGTAGTTTCGAACAACTGTCGATCGAGATACAGAGAACTGTGACTCCTATTAATATTTGGAAACTCAAAAAAGAAAACGATAACTTTTTTAATATTGTACTATATAGTTTACTGCATGATGTAGAAAGAAATTTTTTCGAAAATTGAAAATTTAAAACACGTTTTATAGATCTGTGTCAATTATACGGACTATATGCGGGGAGAAACGACATACAGATTGAAAATTCAGAGTGATATTGTTTTCTCGTGACTGCTGTGGATGTCGATGCAAGAATAACAATTGTCTGTATCGATTGCAGGACATCGATAACATTTATTTCTTTGCGAAGTAATTTTATAAAGGTAACCTTTAACCATCGTCCATCCCTCGTGTTAATTTGAAACAGTTTTCCCGAAATAAGTTATACCGTTCGGTAATTTGTAAGTAAATTTGTCCAATACTTGGTGATTTTTATTTTTTAAATGCAAATCATATAACCGCAAAAACCTAATTTGTGAATGTTAACTCATCAATTTGAATGAAAATAAATCGGGACGTTAAAAACATCGAGAAGTAACTGTTTGACTTGTTATTTTATCGTTTCATTTTTATCAGTGTGTCAATGTGACACCGAGGGAGAGATTCAGTTCGCGAAATGAGGGACGGATGAGGGTATAAGAGAGGTAATCATTGGTGTTGGACGCTTATAAACATTCTTTTTGAACGGTCTACAGTCTACTGCGTAGATCACAGTGAAGACGGTACGTGCAGACAACAGGAGGAAACGGTACGGTACATTAGCCAGGTCTCGCACGCGTTCCCCGATCTGCCGGCGACAAATCGAGTTCGTCACGGTTGGATCAGCCACGCCTCCGTCACCGACGGATACGTTTCGCGTCGGGTACGCGACGTCTCCTCGGGATCCTTCGAAATTGCAAGGGAGACAAACAGAGACAGGAAAAAGAAAAGCGGGAGGGTCGGGGCAATGAGAAAACGGGAACGGCTTGCGAACCGTTATCCTCCATCTGGCTCGGTACGACGGACTGCACCGCGAATAGATCGTGCTCCGTTGCAGTCGCGACTAGGATTATGACGTCACGACGTCACGCGCCATCGAGCAGCATCGTAGCCGACGTGCACGACTCCCCGACGAACGTACTTGAGCGGAGGCGAGAGAATTGGACGGTTCAAGGCCACTCGGTGACGGTTCTCCATCGCATCAGCTGGTTGCCGAAGTCTTTTTGCTCTTTGTTCTCCGACGTTCCTTCTCGAACCGACTTTTCGACGAATTCGAGCACCTTCCTCAACATTTATAAACAAACCGGCGACGTTTCGGGCTCTTACGTTCGTCATTAACCGTTTCACCACCGTGGGCGAGATATCTCTCTTCCACGATGTCGAAGAGACGATTGCTATGCACGAGATGTCTCGTCATCATGCTGTCGTGCGTACAATGCTATGGACGCGGTATATATTGTGTATCTTTATTATTTATTTGTTTCGTTTCAAAAATTATGATTTTTGCAGTTTGTCCGAATTTTCCGACTTTCCTTTGTAATTGTCTCGAATTTTGTTTTGAACACTTTTCCAGGGCCATAGCGAACAAAACAAAAGAAAGAATTACAAGTATCCATCGTTCGAATCATTAGTTATGGTCTTGAGTTCATAAAAGAATCCCATAGAAAAAAAACGTGGTAAAAAGCACTTTTAGTTTTTCCCGAATTTTCCATATTTCCGGGCAACTTTTTCAATTTTTCTTTCCCTAAAACCTTGCTCGGACTATTACGAACATTTAAAAGAAAAATAACTAAATCGGTGCAGTCGTTCTCAAGTGATGCGCTTACCAACGAAGAGCATTTATTTTTATTAATATACATATAAGATATAGAAGACTAGCTGACCCGACAGATGTTGCCCTGTACAAATTTCTATAAATTTGTAAACAGACGTCGATAATGTAAATTCCTATTGAAATATTAATTAAAAGCAGCGACGTTCGTTTTTTTTTGTTGTATTGAAATATGATTCGAAAAGCACTTTTAGTTTTCCTCGCATTTTCCTCTTTTTTCCGGGCAACTTTTTCAATTTTTCTTTCCCTAAAACCTTGTTCGGACTATTACGAACATTTAAACTAAAAGTTAACCAAATCGGTCCAGCCGTTCTCAAGTGATCCTTTTACCAACGTACAGCATTTGATATTTATTTATTGCGAGAACGAAAGAAACAATAAATAAAATTGAGACAATAGAAATTTCATTAAAATCAATTCAAGTCGAATACGATATAATTTATATTAGCATTCAGCGGTATACTGACCCGAATTACAAATTACATTGCAATTCAATTGAATAGAGCCACTGAATTTCGAGTTACGGCATAATTGAATTACTTTGTAATCATTATTTGTGAACTAGTTCAATTGTAATTCAACACAACTCTGCTCTTCGTATACCGAAATCATTTGATCGAATCTTGTCTCTTCGAGGTCTTGAATTTTGCTCGATGGTTGTTTACAAGGTAACCTCTTCCATTGTAGCACTATTCTTTTATACAGACTCTGTATTACAGAGATTGTAGGTCTCTATAATATCTATCTTGTGATCCAGAATTATGGTTTTGCTTCTCAGGGGTGTACTTTTGAAGTTAGCATTCCATTATTGCGTATGAATATGTACTTAACTTTATCAACCTTCTCTGATACTAATCTTTTTCGTTTTCCACTTCTTATTCTTCTTATATGTAATTCATAATTACGCTGTACTTTGTAATTGTATTTCAATTGTAAAAACGAATTAACAAAATTAACAAAATTCGTTAAATTACATTGTAATTTAACCGAATAAGAGACCAGCGTTACAATCTACATTGCAATTTAATTAGATGGAGCGACTGAATTTCGCGTTACGAAATAATTGAATACAACGTAATTGAATGTAATTATAATTCGTCAAGTAATTCAATTGTAATTCAACACAATTCTGCTGGGTATATTACTTACTGGTGCAATTGTCTTCTTTCGAAAAACGGGGTTAGAATTGGAATAGTGTCGCGAATTTGGGACACGTGTCGCAACGTTTATCAGGATCGTTTTCTACAGGGTGTTCAAAATTCACCAGGGATGAAGGTGGTTGCACGGCCGATGGAAAAGCCCTGTTGCGTGAGAAGGACGGCACGCACAAGCTGTGCGTTTCGTGCGGCGTTGGCGCGTGTCGCGGGTACAGCCAGCTGTCCGCTCATTGTGAAAGGAAAAAGGAGGGAAAAACGGTCCCTCGGGAGGGTGGCGGCGGGCCTGCCCGGATATATCGCGTATAATAGCCCGAAATGGCCAAATTATAGAGAGAATCTCGAGTACGCCGACCCTATTATACTCACACGCAAACAAACACGCCGAATACCCCGGCTCCGAACATTCTTGTTAGCTCATCGTGTATTATAACTCATCGGACACGGGGTTGGTATTATTGACAATCGGTTTGGATTCATTCTAGATAATTACAAAAATCCAAAGTTCAAAATAAAACACCAGTTATATTTCAACAATTCTCTGCCAAATAAATATTCCATTTTATCGATCGTAATGAATTAATAGAAAAATGTATGATATCGGCGCACAGGTTCGATCATAATGAAAAACAAAGCAATTTTGCAAAAATTAAATTATTCCCAACGTTTCGATCCTGGTATGGATCATCTTCAAGAGAATTTTGCGTCTGAAAATTACAAAATATTATATTAAGTGTTTCAAAAAAATCAAACAAAAGGTAACTGATATACTTTTTCACCTGATATACTTTTTCACATTCATATTCGGTAATTTTCAGCCGCAAAATTCTCTTGAAGATGATCCATACCAGGATCGAAACGTTGGGAATAATTTAATTTTTGCAAAATTGCTTTGTTTTTCATTATGATCGAACCTGTGCGCCGATATCATACATTTTTCTATTGTCTCCCAAAGTTTTACAAGCGAATTCAAAGAATGCTACTAGTCAACAAAGATCTGGATAAACTAGTGAATATATCTGGTCGTTTCGCTGTACAATTTTATAGATACGAAAATAAGTGAAATTTTTATTTAAAACGTTTTCTTACACCCGCTTACGTAAACTCTCCGCCGTCCAAGAATTCCTGTCATAGCATAAATATCGAACAACCGCCGTACCGTGTAAATTTAGATCCGAGAAAGAGTCTGATTTCTAAGTACCCTCGTAAAAATGGCCGCCGCTTTAAGGCCAATAATAGACGGTCGGATTAAAAATAGGCCGAAGTGAATCGCGTTTCAACGAAAATACCACGGATCCATAATACCATTAGTTTTCCATTAACGAGGATCCCAACCTTCTCATTGGTTCAAGAAATTAAAGCGACAACCCTACGTTCGAAGCATTCGACTAAAAATTGTACCAAAATCATCTATTTTTCATTCTGTATGCATTTATTACCTGATTGTGATGATATTCAATATTTCAATATGTATAGCAAGATGCTTCTATGAACATTTATTTCCACCCTCAATAATTTTGTTAAACAACAAACAATATAATCATGTCCTTAACTCTAAACCTACCGGCTCTAAAAATGGCTGGCATGTGTTGCCTCATAAAAATGACATCATAAAATGTACATACATTTTCTGTAATTTTTATCATAGAATGTGCTTGGATACAACAATGTAATAAAAAAACAGCAGTCTACTTGTTGCAAAATATCTGTCAAACTGGAGTGGACGTAATTATCCAGCTACGATCGTAATGTGATAATCAAGAATTATTTTTCATCAAGGATCCACGACGTTGATGAAACATTTTCCATTCGCGGTACCAATCGGTTTCTTCGGCTTCGCAATCGAAACGTGAAGTGTATACAAACGAAATATTCTTCGTGTACGACTGTGTAGGACGATTCTCCACAATCTTCATCGTGGACCGAGCCATTCCCACATTAATCGTCCTCTGTCGGATTATTCTTCAAGATCAATTGAATCCGCTTGGCCGTCAGGGCTCGCGACATTTCAATAATTTCCCAGAGACGTGTCCATCGAGAAGCGAACAGAGTTGTAACAATCATCGTGTCATAAACAACATCCAAGCGGGAGGCACGATCGGCCATCGAGATAGGGAACGGTAAATCCGTCGACCGGTTATCATCGGCACGCAACCGGGAAAGGGACCAGTCCGAGAAACGATCCTGTGCTAGAAAACCCTTCGGGATCTCATGGTGTACCGTGGTCAGATCCGTCGACTCCGATCCAGCAGATCGATAAAAATCGCGGCACGCGTCGCTATCGAATTCAACTTTTTCCCTGAACGAAAAGTGCTTATTGCCATTACTTCTGATAACGATCGAACCGGATCAACTTGCTCCTGTACGTTGATTCAAATAGATGTGATTGGTTGCTGCCACAGGCTAGTAGTTCGCTAATGATTTAACATGTTCGCGACCGGTGTCACATATGTGTGACGATCACGATTACATATGTATAAAACCAGCCCGTGAGGCTAATGAACAAGAAACAATAAAAAATATGTCAAATTACGTAAAATAAAAAATATCAATTCCTAATATAAAATGAATCTATTTCTATTTTTTTCTGTTGCTCTATGAGTAGAATTACCAATGTACGACCAGTCTAAAACTTTTACGATTTGGCTCTTCCCAAAAAAAGTTTGCCGACCACTGGTCATTTACTACACGAAAAAAATCGAATTACAGGAAAGCCCTGATCTAAAAAAAAAAAAACTGTAGGATCTACAAAAAAGAATATCCCCTCCACTAAGGGGTGTATCTGCATATTTCACATGAGAATTCATTGCATTTAATGGGATATTGAAATCATAGTACACCGCATAATATTCGGTGAATCAAAGCTTCTTCTAAATTGTTTTAATATTGCCCTGATCTAAAAAAGAAAAAACTGTAGGATCTACAAAAAAGAAAATCCTCTCCACTAAGGGGTGTATCTGCATATTTCACATGAGAATTCATTGCATTTAATGGGATATTGAAATCATAGTACACCGCATAATATTCGGTGAATCAAAGCTTCTTCTAAATTGTTTTAATATTGCCCTGATCTAAAAAAGAAAAAACTGTAGGATCTACAAAAAAGAATATCCCCTCCACTAAGGGGTGTATCTGCATATTTCACATGAGAATTCATTTCATTTAATGGGATATTGAAATCATAGTACACCGCATAATATTCGGAGAATCAAAGCTTCTTCTAAATTGTTTTAATATTTCATGAAAGAGGTATATTTAGTTTATAAGAGTACTGGTCGATCTATCAGAAAATCCTGTTCTACATCAGCTGCGAACGGACTAGTACAGGAAAGACGTTTATTACTTAATTACTCCGCGACATGATTTCCCGTTATCTACAGTTCGTAGCCATCTACTTGGCGATAGCTTTCCTCGAGCAGTTAGTAATTTAACTATCTTAAATAATTACGTAACGTAAACGTTAAAATTAAATGTCTTTCGTTTCCAAACAGACGTATAAAGATGTTCTAACTACAGGATTAAAGTGAAATAATCGAGCTGTTATAATTGAAGGATACATTTACTGATTCGTTAACCGGACGAGCAGCTTCCGTGGCGAGGGGTAAAAATGTTCAATCTGAAATAGTCGGCACGAGATCCAGGTGACTGTTGTCGTGCGACGATCAAAAATTTTCGCATTGTGATCGAATAGAAAGGATCCCGCAATTATCGCCTTTTTTTCGTTTCATGCTCGTCGAACGAGAATTATCATTTGGCCGAAAGGGGAGAAAGAGAGAGAGAGAGAGAGAGAAAAGAGGAGAACGAAGAGAGGATGAAAAGGGGGGTTGAGGGGAATAGAGGAAGAGAGAAGGTATTTCAATGAAGACTCAAAGGATGCTTCGCACGAGAGGATCTGATCTTGAGATCTACGTCGAATCAATGACCGGCTGAGAGCCTTGTCTCAGGAAGAGGGTCTGAAGAAAGAGAAGAAGAGGGTTACTGAAGCGACGAGTTGCGCAAAAACCAACCGAATGAATCTTCGGCCCGCACTCGGCCCGACTCGAGCCGTTCCTCTCTCTCTCTTTCTCTCTCTCTCTCTCTCTTTTGCTCTATCTACTCGCGACTGCACGAGGAAATAAGGAAAGCAGAAAAGATCTTTCTGTCCCGAGTGCCGTAAATAATTGTTCCGGCTGTTTCGCGGAACTCGAAATATTTTATTTTACCGCTGCGCCGACGTGCCGCGAGATGCTTTGAAAATCGTTGCACGCAATTGTTGATACGCTGATCAAAGCGGAGGAATGGCTGCTGCACGTTCCTTCGTTCATTTCAGAATTGTTATTGCCTCGAGGACATTTTCTCAAAGAACCGTCGTTTTCATTGTAATTACTCGGCAAATTCCTACTATTTTTAGTCGGAAGTTCCTCGATCGGTATTTCTCGATCGGTAGACCTCGATCGGTCTGTTTTGCGAACTTGTAACAATTCGTCTTATTTTTAATCGAACGGTCTCTCGTCGCTACTCATGCAAATTCTGTTTCGCGCGTGACTGTTTGCACTGTAAATCTTCGTTGCGCGAGGTGTATAAACAGATTGTGTCAACTGTTTGATAAATACCAGGATTTTGTACTTGATCGATACGTTTATTAATTACTCGCCAATGTGTTCGACGTTCTACTAAAACCTTTAAAATTCTCAAATAAAATTAGAGAGTACAATATCAACGTCAGCTTCATACATAATCAGTGACTCGAAAAACCCCGGAATATCAATTTTGAACTAAATTGGAGAGCTCCTTCCTATTTTGGACACGTTTAGTGTTAAAATTTGATTTTTTCATCTAGTGATTTTCCTAGCAGAAAGACTTTTCTTGCAATAGAGAGTACAATTTCAAGAATCTTAAATCCTACTTTGCAGTTCTCGCTTGTGGCTTGGAATGTGCTCGATTTTTTAAGAGGATATACGAGAAGACAATTTGCGACAATTGTAGCAGGGTGCTTCGCGATTGTCTCGGGAATATGCGGGGAATTGAAGACAGCGACGAGCCGTAATTAAAGGCAGCGCTGTATTAAAATATTACGAGGAACAGGCCGGTGCTTGCGCTACCGGTCAGGCGACATTATGCTGGCTAGATGTGCCCGAGGATAGGATTACTCAGCGACACCGGAGACTCGTGAAAACCGAGCATAAGGCCTTTAAATCCGGTATCAAGAAGAACCGTGACGATTGCGTGTCTCGGAGCCCAGCGAATTGCGCCGTATGTCGGGCTCGACGAGTAAACAGTCATTGTCTTTCTCGACCCAGAAGTCCCTAAACGTGTTACCGATTAAGGTTCACCACTGCCAAATCACGTATCGCCAGAGTCGATAGCGAACTAACGCCGCATCTATAATAGTTATCGGTAGACTGCGGATCTCCATGCATTTACAGCAAAACTAAATGGATGAAATTCAAAATTGTTGACGAATTTAACATGTTAATATATGATTTCTCCTCTGTTAACACTGAACCTACTTATTTTACAATTATTGAAATTATAAAGGTATTTTCATGGAAATCAATTGAATACATTTGTTTTTATTGCAGTGTATCTTACGATAACAATCGCACAAAATATAAATGAATTTTAAGCTTGTTATTTTTATAGTACAATACAGAACAGTCACTTTTGATGGTCGATACGTTTAGCGCTAAAATCATTAAGGGAAGAAATGAAATTCAATGTAGTTTCCATTTCTAACAATCGACGCGAACAATTTCTATTTTACACAAAGATCCGCAGTCCAGTTGTCAGTCATTATTACTCTGTTGTCATCCAAAACGGGTATCGGTGAATTCTCGTCGATCGCTGTATCTGTCTGCAACTTAAAAGAAAACAGCCCTATAAGGCAGCGTGCAAACAACATTCAATTCAGTTTCTATTTCTTGCGATCGACGCAGACAATTTTTATTTCGCACAAAGATGCGCAATCCTCTGTTGTCATTCAGAGGGAGTATCGGTGAATTCTCGTCGATCACTATGTCTAACTCTAGCATAAAAAAGAAAACAGCCCTGTAAGGCAGCGTGCAAACAACATTCAATTCAGTTTCTAATTCTTGCGATCGACGCAGACAATTTTTATTTCGCATAAAGATGCGCGATCCTCTGTTGTCATTCAGAGGGAGTATCGGTGAATTCTCGTCGATCACTGTGTCTAACTCTATCATAAAAAAGAAAACAGCCCTATAAGGCAGCGTACAAACAACATTCAATTCAGTTTCTATTTCTTGCGATCGGTGCAGACAATTTTTATTTCGCATAAAGAAGCGCGGTCCTCTGTTGTCATTCAGAGGGAGTATCGGTGAATTCTCGTCGATCACTATGTCTAACTATAGCATAAAAAAGAAAACAGCCCTATAAGGCAGCGTACAAACAACATTCAATTCAGTTTCTATTTCTTGCGATCGGTGCAGACAATTTTTATTTCGCATAAAGAAGCGCGGTCCTCTGTTGTCATTCAGAGGGAGTATCGGTGAATTCTCGTCGATCACTGTGTCTAACTCTAGCATAAAAAAGAAAACAGCCCTATAAGGCAGCGTGCAAACTGTGTCGAAATCACGGACAACGAAAGCTGCTCGGAGTGGTTCGACGCAGAGAAAACAAGATGGATGGTTTTCTATCGTCTTCCAACTCGTTCTCTGACATCATTTGGCCTGGAGCGTTAGCTCCCGGGGGCAAACCCGGAGCTCGCGCATAGTTGAGAGCGCTCGTAGCTCATGCCCGCTCTAGAGAGATCGGGAATAAAATGCAACGCGAGGCCCAGATGGTCACGGGGCCCGCGAAAACGGGCCCTACCTTCGGAATTCCTTAAACTGGATCAGCGCTCGCGATCCCGTGTACCGAGAGGAGTATCGATGGTGGCGATCACCGTGTTCAGGAGAGGCTCGGCGGATTTACATGAGTCCCAGGCCGCACACAGGTATCGCCGCGTCGAATCGGCCGGATTCCTTCGGGCTGTTCGCAACGCTGCACTGCCGGAGAGAGCACCGCTAGAGCGTAGAGAAAGAGGAAAACCACGCGGGACAGAGGGCTGAAAGAGAGGACGGAGAGAAGAGAGAGAGAGAGAAAGAGAGACGACTACTCCGGCTTGGTTGATTTACAGCTTACTAAACAGACGGCTCTCACGGGCCTAATACGTTGCCCTGGCGCGGAATGCGGGAGGATCGACCGGAAATGGACAAGTTCACCTTCTTCTTCTTCTTCTGGGATTCTGTCTTTTAACAACGAATTGTTATAACCATCGTCTGTCCCTCATTTCACGAACTGAACCTGTTCCTCAATGTTAAATCGACACAGTCGTAAAAGATCGATGAAACGACAAGGTAAACAGTTATCTTTCGATATTCTGTTTTATTGAAATTGATTAGTTGACCCTTTACACTTGAAGCTATTTTAACTAAAAAATTAAACATTTCTTCCGATCTAGAGTACTTCCATTTTCTATGCTGTTTTAAATTCGGTGGATACGAGATTGATATAATTCTAATTAAGTGTTTAGTAATTGATTAGATGCGAACGTAGTTAATAATGTAAAGAATAGTTTGAATAATAGTACAGCAATTTTTAACGGCGACTCTGGTTCATCATTCGAGTCCTGAGATTTTAAAAATTCTAAAAATTCAGGTCTGTTCGTACACATCGCGATTGTTCTGATGGTCTGTGAGACAGGTGAGCTACGTTGAAGAATTCCAAGATAATTAGAAAGGAGATTGAAACAGTAGAAATTCGTGTACTGGGGATAGTTGTGTTTTTATCATCATTTCGTTTTGGATGGACGCTGTTTTCTTCCTAGAAAGATGGTATCGTTGGTGTTGCGAGGATAGCCCTGGGGAATTAGCATTTCCTCTTATCCGCGGTCAATAATCAGGGGCCCGTTCCGAATCATAGTCGCAGCTTTCGGGGAAACCATTACCGTCTATCCAGCAGTTCGACCAAAATTGGCATGCTCGTGGGTTCAGCAGGCGATCCATTGTATCCGTGACGTGGCATGCTCTCCGCGGCCTTGCTCGAGTGTATTACATTCGAATCTCGGGGAGAGAAACCGACCAAGAGCGAGAGAGGGAGAGAGAGAAAGGGAGAAACGCCGAACAAGGTATCGAAATGGTAAAGAAGGAGAGAACGATGAAGAGGGAGGTACAGTTGCCGGCACGTGCCTCCTCGTTGGGTTTGACTTTCTGCGCGTATACTAATTACGAGATCCTGCTCCGAGATCGTTCAACCGAGGTCCTTGAATAACATATTTGCGCAGACGAGGGATCAAAACGGGTCCGCACTATACTCCCTGGATCTCGCTTGGCTCTATATTCCTGTTCTCGTTTTACGAAACGGGACATCCAGTGACTCAATGCTTTTTTTTTCAACGACCTACGACCTTGCTATAGTCATTTTAGTAGAGCAGAAAATTAGCAAGATTTATTGCCTGGATTAACTACACGGTCCGACTTGTTCTGATACTTTAACTTCCGTTTGACTTGAACAGATAACGAGTAAAATAGTTTGCTTAGTTGGGAAAGGATACAGAATATCATCTTGTTAAGGTGAATGAAAAAAGAATTAGAAAATGGTCGAATCTAACTTTGAAACCTGGTGAATGAAAGCTTTCTGTGTCGAGTGCGACATACATCCGACTGTTTTCGATGTAATTGAAAGTACTTTCGAAGTACCCTTTAAATATGTCGCTTGCAACGATCGGGAGTTGTTGGAAACAAAATTGAAGAAGAATTCGGAGAGCCAACGATATCTACACTCCCATCCATAAATCATCGAACAATGGCTTCAACAAAGTGATAATCAAAGAATACAAGCTTCGTATTTTAAATATAAAATACATATATGTGATTTGAATAAATGCGGGAGAAAAGAGATTAAGAAATTGTGGGACGATTATGGACAGCTTTAGAAGCCGAACCGGAAAACCATTGCCCACTTAAATTTTAAAAATGTTCTTCATATCAGAAAAAAATTAGTGAGTACCATTTTTATTTCATAATTGTAAGGAATAGCCGTATTTATTATAAGCAATCATTGACGGACGTGTTTGTCACGGGCGGGTTCGTTTCGATCTGTCTTCTTTTTCTAATTCGTTGGCGATTGTAATTTTACAATTCTGTTGTTATTTTCGATTTTCTACTTTTATAAATTTCACTATATATAGGGTTGTCTGCTAATACGTACGCATACATGATGATGTGTCGCGTAGATATATTATTGTATTAAAGTTGGTATTATGATTAGAATAAAGATTTAAATCGATTAGAGATGAGAATGCGTCCGTCGATTGTATAACGCGGCAAGTTGATTTAGAAGAAAGACATAGAACGATCGTTGTTATTAAAATAAATGAGTCGTGTTGTCAATGTTCTCGTGATATGCAAAGACGTGATATGTTATTAATGTTTGATTAAAATGTTCATACGATAAATATATATATTATATACATTAAATGCTGTATATTTATTAAACGTTTAACAACGTAGAGCTGAGTATCACAACAATACATACATTCAACGGTATATAATGTGTGTCCTGAAAATAACAAATAAATCGTCTGCATCCGAATAAATGTCCGGTGACTAATGGACGGGAATGTAACACCGAAAGCATCAAAAAATGAGAAAAAGTTTTCACTCCTCGAAATTTGTTTATAGGAAGATAAGTTTGCAGAGACGTTACCGCAGTCTGGTCAGAAGCGTCCAACCGCTTGTGGACGGTAGTGTACACAGGTAGATCTCGAGATATTATAGCGACTGCGGAGAATGATCGTGGCAGGAGGCAAAGGAGAGACGACTTTCGAATGCCGCGTAGAACGAACCTGGGGCCGAAGGTCGAGCTTGCCACCTGTTGCACAATCGACCAAAAGTCACGCACGAAAGAAGATTAAGGGAGCCCTCTCTCTCTCTCTCTCTTTCTCTCTTATCCTGTATGTTTCTTACTCTCTCTCTCTCTCTCTCTCTTTCTTTCTCTCTTTGTATTTTTTCCACACGCGGATTCGCGAGTAATCGTCCCGTCCGCGAGGAGAGCTCGTCGACCCGTGACTATCGCGCGATTCGCCGCATGTTAATGGACTCCGTGACGCAACCACGCCGGTTAATTGGTTACCGGATTCGCCGTGGATCGTGGCGATTTTCGCGGAGATATTTCCAGCCGATCATTGCGAGCTTTCTCTAACGATGTTCGTTATCCGATTTTCTCGAGGAAACCAGACGGGGGATAAGTTGTTATTCCGACTGGTTACGAAAGTTCTGATAAACCGCGCTGCTCGTGAAACTCTGGAAATCCTGTGCCGGCTACTTCGACTCTGTCGAACGGACCGTTCAACTTCCGGACAATTTTATGCGCGTAATTTTCATTCAACCCTTTGCACTCGGAGCTATTTCAACGGGGAAATTAAACATTTCTTTCAACCTGGAATAATTCTATTCTTTACACTTTGTTTATTTTAGATCATTAGATGAAATTGATATATAACTTATTTTAATTAATATTTGTCATTAAAGAGGACCGTATCAGATTGTAAAGTTTGTCGGTATTTTTATTATTCATCTGTTCTATTGTACACTATCGGAAAGTGTAATCATTTACATTGAAAATATCTTTTTAAAATTAATTTGCTATATCAGTAATGTAAAATAATTGTTACGATATTAATAGTCCAGGATCCACCGACCATTTTTACAAGTTATTACTATCAAGCTAATATTCCTTGAGTAGCTTCATTTTGATGAGACGCCCAACCTTTTCTCTTGTGGTACTTCGATTGTGGTAGCTAACAGAGGTAGCAGGGATAACATATGTCGATTTGATGATTCTCCAAAATTTATTACTAACTGGGTTTCTTTTGTTAAATCTCAAGATAATTATCTAAATTATTCGAAAAAATATTTGTCCTACAAAATGTATGGTTTGATCAACGAGTCCCCTCCTTCCCCATATCAAACAAATTACTAAACATTTGAGTGTTGCATGAGCAGATCGCAACAGTTTAATACGCTTAAAATGAAAAAAAAAATCGTATAGAATGGAAATATTCTTGATTAGAAAAAATGTTTAGTTTTCAAGTTACAATAGTTCCGAGTGCAAACGGTTAACATTCGAATAGCAGTACACGGAAGGTTAAATAACTAGAAGAGGCCCGAAAAGATTGTCAGCGACATACAATGCATTCACCGCGCGAAATTATTCGAAGGACGAGGGAGGGCAGGAAGCAGCCGAAGAGGGGAAAGAGAGAAAGAGAGAGAGAGAGAAAAAAAGAAAAACATCTATCAGCTACAACTTGCCAGGAGTTGCAGCTGCAACGAAGCAACCGCAGCGTATCCTCGGCGCAGGAGTGGCGTCCTGAAAGGATGTCATAAGTTACTGACAATTTTCTCCTACGGTGAAGTCCGTAGCCGGCGACGGTGGCTGAGAGGGCACGTCGTAACTTACGGACAATTTTCTCTTATCCTTGCGACCGCCGCGAGTTATCCTGCCGCGAGGAAACCAATACGAAACGGAGATGGAAAGTGAATGTAAAAGATGCGCGACGCTGAAAAGGAAACGCGAACGCAAATCGAGCGAAACGCGGCGGTCGATCACTCGAGGATCACGTCGAAAACGCGCTAAATTATCTAGAGATTCTGACGGAACGAACTATTAAACAATACTTGGGGTACAGATATAATGGAGCGGTGAAATCAAACCAATATAATCAAATGCGTCTGATTATAATGGACTGGTGACGAGAGAATAGCGGTGCACATTAGGGTGGACCTTATTTGTCGACCATGAAATTTTGGGCACGCCTCCCCCCAATATTGTTCCATTTCATGAAAAAATGATAAATCCAAAGTTTTAGATCAATCGGACGTCGGGACGGCGTGTCGCATCGAGCGCGAAATTTTGAAATGGAAGTAACTGCGCGCTAAATGTGAAGAGTATACTGAATGTTGTTAAAGATGGTGTAATTTTCCAATATCATAACCGTTTCTCTGTGGTATATTTTCAGACGCAGTTTTGTCCGCTTTCGTGAAAATGATCCAAATTAGGATCGAAACGTAGAAAGTGTAAATTTATTTGTAAAATTGCTTTAATTGTTTAATTTGATCGAACCGTTACGCCGAAATTATTTTCTCATTATCTGTATTATACTGAATATTCAGGTTAAATATTTTATACCTCCAAAAATATCATAATTCCTTACGTGCATTCAAGTACAAGTGTACTTTGTACGAATTAAGATTATTCCACATTAACACTAGAACTACCGGGCAAGTCAGAATGACTGGTGCGAACTGTTTTCGATTCGAAATATTAAAAGTATAAATGTGGTTTTCCGAGAAATTTCTTTAGTCAACTTCTCTGTTGGAGTACATATTTAAATAAAACTTGCACGAAATCGTAATAAATGGTATATTGTCGTTATTACAAGGCAATGTATGCCAACTGCGTTTTAGTGCTCGGTAGTTCTAGTGTTAATTAGCCTGTCTAATTGCTGTCCGCCACCTTCCTGCTAACAAGTCCGTTTTCGCTCAAATCTCGTGTTTCGGGTTAACAGTGTAAAAATCCTAGCACAACACCTCAAGAATTCTTCAGACGGTTAGAGGCCCCTGCAGCAATACTAAAAACTTCTAAAAGAAATTTTTTTTCTTTTTTTCCTATAAAATTTCTCATGTTTTTGTCAACTTCCCCTTATCCGATCAACTTTATCTTTTGCTGGAATTATTTCTTTATCAAATGGCATGATTTTAGGGGGAGGCGTGAAAAAAATCTCGCAAAAAAAATTTTCACCAAGTATAACTAAGGTCCACCCTAGTGCACATAGAAACAAAACGTGGTAAAAAATCACTGCACCGACCGCACGAGATTTGTTTCCAATTGTTCGACAGCGCGGACATGTGTAAACAAATACCAAGACGCTAATGTAAATAAGATCCGCGCGGTTTCAGCCGTGTCTGAACAGGCTCTAAGAGAAGTTCATTAACGCGTCGGGTTTTCGTTATTGAATTTTGTCACGGTGAAATACATTGATGCGATTCGTAACAGAAATGGCTGTTCATTATTAATTACTCGATGGCGCAGCAACCAGTTTACGATACTATCTAATTAATTATGATACCGTAACAATTATGTTCGATGACGTTCGAGTTATTGCGGTCGCTTTTAAACTATTCGATAACGCTCGTCGATGGGCATTACAGCGTTCAACATAGTCGAGATTCTGAACACATTGCCATGTTGAACAATTGAAAATGAAATTAGCGAGTATTGTCGAGAACCTCGAGTGCAGAGTACGATGGATATTATCCAGTACTGGAATGGAAAGAAAAATAATCTACCTAAATTATATAAAGTGGCCTGCATAATATTAGCTGTTCCGCCAACTCAGGTTAGCATGGAAAGATTATTTTCCGCACTAAAATTCGATTTTTCTACACATCGATCGAGTATGTCGTCAAATATTATATAATATAATATTAATTCGTTTAAAAATGCCTACTTATATCTATTGTTATAGTAAAACAACGTGCAATTATGACCGAGATGTAACCGTTTCTAATTTTAATAGTTATTTTCGGACCTGTTTCAAGCCCTGATTGCTGTAACTTGGACCTTGGAATTTAGAATCGATACGAGGACCGATATCCGATATATGAAGGACCGTAATCGAAACCGACATCAACCATAATTTCGGTACTTCATAACAGTTATTCAGAGTATCGGTCGTTCATAACTGTTTCAAGAACCGAAACCGATATCACAACTGTTTTCAAGCCCTGCAAGAAAGTGAGTCGCCGTTGTCGCGTTCCCCTAATTCGAAGGAAATTGTCGAAGGCGAAAATGGCGTGCAACCTCGGCGCGATTCCGGTGGTGGAACGGTGAATTGGACCGCGAGGAGGACAGGTCTCCTTTCGCATAATGACGAATTTCGCTCGGGTTAATGAATCGAGCGGCTAAACAAGCGGCGCGGCGCTCGAATGCCGTAATTACACGCTCTGTCGCCGTCGAATTTCATTAACGCTCGAGAGGAACGATGGGAAGAACAGGGAGGGGGGAAAATGGCGGGCCAGGACAAAAAGAACGAGGACCCAGCCGACCGGTGAATAAGTGAAAAATGGCAATGGCAACGGCGAGCAAGCGCGATTGTATCTCGGTTCGGAGGCATGCTCCGCTTAAAAATTCTGTCCCTGTTAAATAGAGTTTCGAGATCGGACGCCGACGCGACACACCTGCGCCGCGGAAATTGATAATGCGCGCAAATTATCCGGACCGGATCTGAAATTTCTGTCACGACCCGCCTCCTTCCCCCGGGCCTCCCTGGCGAGGCCATTTTTACGTGCAATCGCTGCCCGATCACGATGATTCGCGATCAACGGCTCGCGCGTTCTGCCTGATTCTCAAACAGTTATTTTATTTCGACCAAACCTGGTGCAACGTCCGATCTACAAATTGGTTGAACAGGCACTGGTTCTCCTTCTCATGCATATTACTACTGATACGTGTTTGTCTAGATTATGTGACATTTTTTCATTGATTGATGAGCTTGCGCATTTTTCACACTAATTGGTTAGTTTATACATGACTTACGAAAGTATTTGAACAATTACCATAATATCCATTAAATCGCATCATTGCTAGCTCAAACATATTTTACAATAATATCTATTTTTTAATGGCACGTTACAGGAATTCAAAACTAAATTGCGCAATACTATTTGTTAATCGCAACTGTATTTGTTTAGTTTCGTGCGGTCCATTTCTTTAGTAAATAATTAAGACCTAGGTTAAGATTTTAGGTTAAGACTTTCTTTTTTTCCTTGTAAACATATATAAACTGTATACATATGTATAAAAGGACGTCGGTCCGTATATAATAATAATAATAATAATAATAAATGTTCTATTCGTTGTAATAAGTATATTACACAATACTTACGTAGATAGCTTTACGAAGTAAGTAAATTATTAAATATACATATAAATAGATGTACAATATATTACATTCTCACACAATCATGTTTACATTTTCCTACGATACAACGAAACGCTACATCGTACAATTTATTCATAACGTTGTTAAAGCGTGAGAAGGGCGATACATTAGCAATAACTTTCGAATAGGCCCGGCGACTTCCGAAAACAGAAGTTGCCTCGACGCGCGTCCATCGATATTTCCAGTGACCTCTCTATCATTCTGTCGCTCGGCACAAAAATTGTTCGGTGGCCAGTGGCACGATGAAAAAAGAAAAGAAAGAAACAAAATTTCGCCGATAAAACGAAGGCAGGTGGCGCGACGGGAAACCGAGGACACGATATCGCTTGTTGTCGCTTCACGCTAGTCTGAAGATCCGCTTGCAAGTGCATGACCCGGGGGGCGTCCATTTTGAAAGGCACGCACCTTATCTGGGACCTCGTGTCGCCATCGGCTTGTATTTTGTCGTAGATAAGAGCGCGGTTCGCATTGCGGTGTTGATTACAGGCTCGCGCAACTATGGTGGCCCCTCGGGATACTCTCGCAAATTGCAGACTCCATTTTCCAGTCGCTGGAACGTCAGTGTAAACAATCTTCGTACGGTGAGAAAGAATTCCGGATAAATATCTTCATCTTTCTTGTTAAATTTATATCGACCAACGAAATGCTGAACTCTAATCTTTTCTGTACGAATTCAGCAGCACAGTAAACAGTATAGTTCAATAAATAAATTTTTGTTGCTGCGGCTCTAATAATTTGATCAACCACAGCATCAAACTCTCGGATCGTAGTCAAATGATTAGGGGTGAGATGACATAATTGATCGACTAGTTCGATGTCCCGCTGCGCAGCATCGTTCTCTCGTGGCACGGTAGGGTGACCGAAGAAGAGATCCACGATAATGCGCACAGTTTCGTTTAATTCTACTGAATTCCGTCTCATATTGGGATTGACGATAACGAAAGAGCTGACCTCTTAGCAGAAGAGTTCCTCCTACAGCGATCCATGCATTTTCAGTATCTCCTACTCCAATTTCTACGAGTTGCTTAGTAAAATGTTTGATAACACCCTCTCCACTATAAAAACTGAAGGGCTACGAAAGGGGAAAACTTATTTCCAGCGTCTTCCGTAGTTCCCACAGCTTTTACCCCATTCGGCTGTTGTCACTATCAATAGATATAGCTTCTCTAGCTTGCACAGGGACTCTGAACGATATTGTATAGCAATGTAATTTCTATAACGATGAAAGACTAAAATTAATACGAAAAGCTCTATAACTTTTATTATAAAAGCTTGCCTGTACATGTTGTCATTCTTTAGGAGCTGCGGTCTGAGTACAATAAGGGTTCTCACAGAAGTATGAGTGGATAGAACGTCTACACAGTGTCCAGTATACATGTGTTCATATTAATGTTTATGCATTTGTATATTCTTATTCTGTGAATACTTGGTTGTTATTCTTACATTGAATTCTGTATTATGTTGAAACAAGTCTCTTACGAGATTTTCTTCAATAAAAGAACAAAAAAAAAAGCCCGAAGAAGAGGTAACCGGTCGATTCAATGATCCCGGACGATCGAGCCTCGGGCGCGAAGGATCACAGGGCACGGGGGCACGCTCCCTTTTTATCCAGCTTGGTTCCTGCGTCTTCGAGGGACGCGGCCGGGACCATCGCAGCTGCCGCAAGGATATAGGACCATCTGGTCGTTCCTCGGTCGCAACATTGCCAACGTCGAGACCGGCCAAGGAGGCCCATAGAACGGGAGCGGGAGCGAGAGAGGCGAGAGAAACGAAGAGAGACGGAGTGAGAAGGGGCGAGAAGTCGAACAGAGGAAGAAGAGACGCAAGGAACCGGGTGAGGGAGAAGACGAATACAGAGGAGAAAGAGAGGTGAAACGGTGGCCTCTCGAGTGGGCTGTTCTCCAAATAGCTCCACCTGCCCTCGCGATGCCAACGCTGTGTTCATCCCGGCGACTACCGATTAAGCGGCGTGCTTTTGACCCGTGGTTCGCGAGTAATGATCGCGAACGTGTTCAACGGGGCAAGGTGAAGCGGCGGGAGGATCTAGAGCGAGCCCACACCTGGCCCCGGAAGCGATTCTCTTCATCCTTCCTCCAGATCGATCGGGGACGCCGATCATCCTTCTTCTTCCAACATTTTCATATCATTTTTCTTGCATCTCTGTGACACTTCAACCCTTCGAGCATCCCTTACTCTGTGAGAAACACGAGCCTACCTAGACGACCACAACTTTTGTAAATTATAATTTGTTTGTTAACATGCTGCTTTCATCCTTCCTCTTCGAATATTTTCATATCATTGTTCTTGCATCTCTGTGACAATTTAACCCTTCGAGCATCCCTTACTCTACAAGAAACATAAGCCTACCTAGACGACCACAACTTTTGTAAATTATAATTTGTTTGTTAACATGCTGCTTTTATCCTCCCTCTTCGAATATTTTCATATCATTTTTCTTGCATCTCTGTGACAATTTAACCCTTCGAGCATCCCTTACTCTGCAAGCAAGCGTGTCAAATATATTATCTTATTAAACACAGTTATATACTTCATTATAATAAATATATATTTGTATCACTAAACTAAGTACTCTGCTTAAACGAATATTCTATCAAATGCAATTAGAATCTCAAGGTAGAGATTATTTTTCCGGGCATTATTTTTCAATACATTATTATACCTAGTATAATACAATACAAATTACATATAAATATTCATAGGCCAGTACAACAAGCAGTTTTAAACATATAGAGTTTTCTTAAATTTTTAACTCACAGGCATTCAGAAACGAGTAGGTTATTTTACATATTTCCACCGTAGGTCTGGAGAGTAGAACATTGCATGAGAGCGAAACACCACTTCTCATTTGCACAAGCCCAAATCTAGAGAGCGTAATTTAGTCGCAGACTAAATAAGACTGGTAGATTAAATTGCGTGTTCATTACGTACTCAATTAGTTTGTTAAAATTCTGCTTTCATCCTTCCTCTTCGAATATTTTCATATCATTCTTCTTTAGTCTCTGCGACAATTTAACCCATCGAGCATCCCTTACTCTGCAAGAAACACGAGCCTACCTAGACGCCCACCATTTTTCATTTACACAAGCCTAAATCTAGAGAGCGTAATTTGAACTGCATCCTTCTGATTTTTCTCAGGATAATTATTGGATCTAACTTTCCTAAGGCTCTTGTTTCTTTCGCGCAAGTGTCACATGCTGTGAGCTGCATCCTACTGATTTCATCTGAATAATTTATATGACTAATCTCCGAAATATTTCCTACAACAGAATAAGTTATGCGGTTTTCGCGTTAATTCCAGCGTGCACGCTTGAACCATCAATGGTGTTCGAGATCGCGGCCGGTGATTTATTAATTCGTCGCGAAACTTGACGGCGTGTTGAACGCGGGACGTGAACGAAAAAATGTAAAAAAAGGGAAGAATAATGTACAGATAGACGGGTAATTCTGGCTGTCCCAGAAAGCGAAAAAAGCATGAAAAACCGGGCTCGCGCGCGCGTCCAACGGGGATCTCGGAACGCGGCCTATTGTTCCATTAATGGTGGAAAAAGGAACTTTCGCGGGATTATTTGTCGTGCCTTGCGAACGGCTCGGATGTAACAAGAGGAGTTCGACCTCCTTCGCGAATGAACAAGAAAC
The DNA here is from genome assembly GCA_916610235.2 of Lasioglossum morio. Classification (NCBI taxonomy): domain Eukaryota; kingdom Metazoa; phylum Arthropoda; class Insecta; order Hymenoptera; family Halictidae; genus Lasioglossum; species Lasioglossum morio. The sequence goes on from OU744323.1 coordinate 7,028,596, forward strand.
GGAATGATGGTCGATCCTTCCACTGAATCAAATTCAAAGGATCATGCACGAGGATGTTCGGTACATATGCTTCTTAAAATATGTAAATATGCACAGACCTAAATTTTAACGTTCGAGATGGGAAAGTGAGAGAAACGTTGCAGAAGCAAGCTTTAAGTAACGACTTCTGTCTCCATTATTTTTAACAATTTCTTCTCGTAATGTTGTATTTGTCACGTCGCTACTTATCCAAGCAACTTTGCAATGTAAACTATTAAGTCGTTCGGAAAGTAATTTTGTTTTTCGTGTAGACACGGCATTGCTTCCATTTATTATTAATAAACTGCGGATCTTTATGCATTTATATGAAAATTAAGTAGATGAAATTCAAAATTGTTGAAAGATTTTAACAATTTAAAATGTCAATGTTTGATTTCTCCTCTATCAAAATCATTAAGGAAAGAAATAACATTCAGTTTGGTTTCTATTTCTTACAATCGATGCAGACAAATTGTATTTTGCATAAAGTTACTTAACGGGACAAAATAAATGATGCAAAGATTGACTTTCATTATTCCTCGAGAAAACGAAATGACTTTGCGAACGGCCTAATGTATTTGCCATCGACAATTCTTTTCGCGAGGCAGCTCGAAATGTACTAAGTGTTTATAAACGTTTCTAATGAGCTAGCTAAGTGAAATATAAAACGTGGTAGAAGGTATGTAAGAGATAGAATGTTACTTGACTCGATTCCTGTGATCGCTTCAGAAAATTTCGTAATAAATATATTCGACAGTGACGGAACTGAACATTTTCATAATTACAAGGTGAAATTTTTATAGATGGCAGAACAACGACTAATCGCGGCTGCGATAAGATTGGAAACGTTCGACGAACATTTGGAAATGCGAAAGAACGATCATACGGTGAACAATTACGATTTCCTCGGCGCGTTCAACCCCTTCTCAATCTTCACCCCGCTCGGTCCCTTCCATCTGCGACCTCTATTAAGCGTTATATCCCGCTATCCAGCAGCGATGGAGGATAGTTCCAGTGTATTGGCATGCTGAAATACGGGGCGCGTTCGAAGCGCCGGCAGCCCGTCAGGGTATTGATTTACAATGCTTACTCCACTCCACAGCAACTCCCATAACTGCAGACTCCCTCTCCGTCTCTGTCTCTCGAACAGGTCTCTTCCGGCACTCGCGTTACCCTTTCCCTTTCGGATCCTCTCCGATCTTCACGATCTTTCACTGGCTCGATCCTCGCGATCGTCTCTATCGATGCTCTTCAAGTTGCGAACTGTGCGAATTCGGGGTGACCGAGCACGATAGCGATATGATCGAGGATCGCCGAGCGATGAGGAATCGATTCCGTCTCCGAGATGATACCGAACCCTACTCGTTGCTAATGTACAGCTACTACTAGGCAAACACGGAATTTTCTGGACTTTCAATGTGAATCAAATGAGGTAATTGTGTCAATCATCGTCAATCAAGAGGGACCCTTGCTAAAACTTGGCAAATCTAAATAAATACTCAACAAACATTGAATACAAGACGTTTTTTTCTTTTTTTTATTTAAGCTCTTTAGGCCCTTAAAAGGCCCATTTCGCTTTACAATTTATCTTTTACAATTTTGCACTTTGATATTACAATGATACATATAATTAAATAAATAGTTTACAATCTGTGAAGTATTGATGAATACAAATACACGCCTTAATATTAGGTTTAGCTATAAACATCTCAATACTTAAGGGTAGTTGGTAACCCATTTTACGTAAAGAATCTATACAAGACGTTTTCTGGAAGTGTTCAAACACATACTGCACAATTTTTTTTTACCGGAAACATTGTCTTCAGAAAATTGGCTATAACTTTTTATCTATACCTTTTGAACGGTGTAAATTTTGTTTGCGTAATTCCTATCCTATAAAATTTTATAGTTAAAAACTGTTGGAAATAAGAGAAACTGCGTTACCGATCTACATATAATCGCGACATCTCTAATAACACAAAGTAACCATGGCATGTAATAAGGCGTACGTGAGGAAAACAAACTGACTTTGTGTACAACCGCACGTGCGAACAGTCGTATCAATTCAGTGTATCGTTCAATATATATAAAGATATTTAAGTCCACTAAAAGAAGAGTTTAATCCGCTGGCTGAAACCTAATGCTTCTACAAAAACAATATGTATCCCAACCTTTCCGACAGTCCCCCACTTTATGTAGGGTGTCCCAAGGATGGGGTGATTCTTGAGGTCATTTGAAGTAACCAATTCCTTTGCGAAAATGTTCCCTGCGGTATTATTAACGTGTTATTAAGGGTAAGACTCGTTTCTAGGTTGCAAGGGTGCAGGATGTGCCTTCTCATTTACCAATAATGCAAAGATGGGCTTCTTCTCAGTAGTGCAAAGCGCTAAATAAAAGATCAATCTAAACCGCAATCGCCCTGAAAAATCCAACTTTTACGTTTACGAGGCGTAATTTGTACTATTCGGCAGAATGTAGCTGTCGCAGCTTTATACTTCCGAATAATGCAAATTACAAATATATTTACAGTACATATAGAAAAGGTTTATTTAATTTTGGTTTTTCTGTCTTTCTAGACGCAATTTCCCTTGAAAAAGGTTCAAATCAGAACCGAAACGTCGGGTATATTGTAACATGTAACAGCTATATTAATGTAAAAATTGATCGAAAATATAGCGCCCATAACAATTGTTTAAGAATGCAAATTACGCTTCGAAACGAGTCTACCCCTTACTGTAAAACACGAGCTGCATAAATTTCAAGAATTTTCAGCAGAAGGTGTCGGTAAAACTGACTTCCAATAAATTACTTTGTATCCTGGACTTGTGCAATAAAGCACAAACGGTTCCAAGGTCCTGCAGTAGATGACCCTATCTGGAAAAATATTGAAGGTGACCCGTTACTCGAGCGTTTTGTTTGGGAAGTAACCTGAAAAAATCCGATTTCCGAGTCGTTCTCGATCGCCACGTAAACGACGGCTCTCAGGTATTCCGTTGCCGAGTTTTACGGCACCTCGCGTAAAATGAGTTACAAGCCGGATAATCGGGCAATAAACTTCCGGCCGAGCAGCCCGCGTGGGCGACCACGTGGGTCGTCCCGAGTTGCGGTATTACGGCGACGACGTCGGTGTAAATATATTTATTATGACCACCCTGTTAATGCTCCTTCGGCAGGTACCGAGAGGTCTGTCCGCGCTGAAAATCCTTTTGCCCTTTCTCTCCCTCTCTTTCTCTCTCTCTCTCTCTCTCTCTCTCTCTCTCTCTCTCTCTTTCTCTTTCCTTCTCATTCTATTTGGCCCCTGTTGGCATCTCCTTTCCCTCTTCATTGTGGAATGTTTGTTCGACCGGTCGAACAGTTAGGGATGAAGGACACGTGACAATAATTTACGACCAGTTTTCCTTTGAAAAACCGTGGATAGCCCTGTGCTTCTAGCATTCCTTTCTCCTGTCTCCTCACTTTAGAAATGTTGACCTATCGCTTTTCGCTGTTATTACTCGTTTTTCATTCGAAAGCAATTTCAACGGTAAATGAGTGGGCACGATGCTGGATTGTCTTTGTCGCGTTGCTATTGAGAACCGTATTCGGTTAACTAGGAAATTACGTGTAAATAGATCCCTGGTTTTATGTTCTCGGGTACAGTATAGTACCCATAATTATGAAAATTGCCCAGCAATAAGTTATATATTTCTCGTTTCGAGATATTTCAAGAAGAAGGATAGTAACACTAAATGGATTCCATATAATAGAATGGAAACAACAAGCACTGTCTAACGGTTCATTTTTGACAATATCGTGTTTCAATTTTGAGACCACTTTCCCAATTATGATCCCATTATGATAGAGAAACAATTTTTTCTCTTAATTCATTGCTTGAAGAATAATCTCAAAAATTTCGATTGCGTTCCAATTTTGTATAAAACGGGCGACTCGTATTATTTAAAACCCGAATCAACTTTAACACCTGCACCTTTCACAAATTTCACGCAATAGCATTTTTTTTGCTGCTCCGTTAATGAACTTCAGAGTGTCAGGCCCGTATTTAAAATACATTTGGCTTCGGCGAGTGTTTCGCTTGGCCAGCGTTTAGCTAGCAAATGAAACGAAAAAAATCTATCAGAGTAAGTCGAACGGCAGGCACGAGAATAGCCGGACGTTCCCAGAAATTCGGCGGACAATCGTTCGGGACAGCGCATCGAGCGCGACTTCTGTTTCGAAAGTGGATAAGACAGAAGCGGTAAACAAGTTTACCCCGGGGCTTCTCGTCTGAGTCATGCGGAACGCGTTATTTGCGCACCTATTATCATCCTGCGGCCAGGTACCTGCACCGATGACGTAGGACGGGCGCAATTGTGAAAGAATGCTCCCGGCGCGGCGCGGCGCGGAGAGCGAGCTCTCGAAAACCCTCTTTCGTCCCCGTTTTCCTTGCAACGGGACGCTGATGATGGCGAGGTCGTTGCACAATAGACGCTCCCTCGAATCGGCCCGTTGAAACGGAATTATTAGTCCTTCGGGATCAATCGCAAGGTAAATGGAAGGCGAAACTGCTACCGGAAATGCGTACCAACCACGCGAACAAATTCCGTTAATGGACGAAGAAAAATCTGTGTTATCTGGATCAAGGACTGATCGTATTAACTCTTTACAGTAGGAGATATTTTCACTCGAAAATTAATCAATTCTTCCTAGCTAGAATAATTCCATCGTATAGGGTGTAGAAAAAGTCACCCGCCCCAAGTGGTGAATCTACAACTCACGATCGATGGACATTTGTAAGAGAAACTTGCCGCAAAATTGTCGTTCAAGTTTTTTTTTACATCAACGCCTCCTACTCATCGACAACAGATAAAAGTTTAAAGGGAGACATACATCGCAGACAAATAGTTATTGAGATACAAGTTTCTCTTATAAATGTCCATCGATTCAGAGATGTAGATGCACCTCTCGGACGGATGTCCATTACTTTTGATTTACCCTGTACATTTAGAAGGTAAGTTTGGTTTCGCGGTGCCGACGTCGAAGCCAGAAAAATCTCGGGGATTTTTCGGACGGAACAGTTGGCGACACTTTCCCGCTGGGAGTTTTTGTCGCGTGGCATACGGAGGGAATTTAAACGAGCGAAATAAATCTCGCGGTCCCCTTTCGCGCCGCGGGTTTTACGAGCCTCCGGCCGGCCTCTGTGTGCACACCCGTTCTTGCCATGATAATGAGCGCTATCAATTTGCATCTGGGTTATTAGCACTTGCTCGCTGTTCCTTAAGTCAACGACAATTCGACCGTAATTTAAGCCGCCTTATTGATTACTTCCGACCGGCCAGACCATGCCGCAGCTACCTCTCCGGCCCCGTGGAATTTATGTCCCGCCACGATCATCTTTTCTACCCGACGACACGCTTCTCGATCGTACGTCTGTCAGCCGAGTTTATCGACCAATCCTGTTGCGATACCATTCACCGTCAGCTCGCCCCTTCAATCCGCCGATTATGCGAACGCTAATGACGGCTGACGTTGACTCCTGCTAACACGCCGCGAAGGGAAATCGTTTCGCCGTCTTCTGCACGCATATTGAAGATGTCCGAATTGTTTCTCGGTTTTTAATCGTTCTCAGTCAACTGCGGTCAACATTGTTGGACAGTTCACACGGTTTTATAGATATTCGAATAGTGAATTATACTTTTTCACCTTTATACACTTCCCAAAAAGTCCCATTAGGTCGTTCAAAAAGTAATTTAGTTTTTCGTGTAGTGATGCTATTGCTTCCATTTGTTGTTACTAGACTTTTATACATTCACTGAGAAATTAGATTAAATATAAAACAGTGAAAGATTAGAGAAATCTAAGAATATTGTTACGATGTTTTCTATGGAAACAATTTATTAAGGGACGAAGTGAAATTTTAACGTAAAAATAGGAAATAGGGTCTGGGTTGGTCATTTAAATGGGACTCGGAAATTGAATGGGCCTGAGTTGGTCATTTAAATGGAACTCACAAATTCAATGGGTCTGAGCTGGCCATTTAAATGGGCCTCACAAATTGAATGGTTCTGAGCTGGACATTTAAATGGACCTCGCAAATTGAATGATTCCTGGCGGGTTATTAGGACTAAAATTTGCGTATCAACTGCAAAATTTAGGGACGACTACGGCGTGCATTGATCTTTTATCTAGTGCATTTCACTACTGAAAAACCCCATCTTTGCATTATCGAGAAATGAGAACGCGCATCACGCACCCTTGCAGTCCTGAAAACGAGTCTACCCCCTTAACTTTATTTTAAATCGCAGAGTCCTAATACATCTTGTCAACTGACATTTCGCACGTCATTTCCTGCCTTGTAGTGCTTTCTAACCTTTCAAGCGTTCTTTTGCGATCGCATCAAATATGCAAAAACAAAGTACGCGTTTCCATCACCTTCTCCTTTTTTATTATCGCGAAGGTAAAAACGCAGTGCACGAAAGAAAAAATTGTGTGCCGTTTAAGGAGAGGATGTACCATCGGATCATCATTTTTCTCGCTTTTTTCGATGTTTTTTATGCGGTTCAAATGTCATTCCATTAATTCTATGTCATATCAAATAAATTCTACGAACATATGGCATTTTCAAGTTGCCTGCAATCTTGCTAGAGATCATAAAACCGAAATGTCACAAAACTTATTCTAAATGGTAAAAAATTGTCTTTCATTTTCCCTTTGAACGAATGAAATGACTTTCCGAACAACCTAATAGAATACACGTAATATGTGAACGTGTTGGTACAATAATGAACAATATACATAGAGAACGTATCTCGTTTAAATTCCACGTTGTTGCCGCACGAACGATTCCGCACCCCCTAGTTCTCCGGTAATTCTGAAACGATCAGCGCTCGACATTTATTCACACATTCTCGCTCGCTTATCCCCCGCATAATTGCAAATTCATAATTTACACCGACATCTCGCCCGATTGGTTGCTCTACACCCCTTCGATCGGTCTCAACTTGTTGCCAGCGGCACGCAATCCATATTTCACCTGTCTCTATAGGCTTTTTCCTTTCAATAGGCACGACAGTTTGCGCGAGCCGTGGTTCCATTATTTCACACGCTGCTCTAATAGATACAAATCATTCTGTTCGGTCGGCCAGGCCATTAAAAACCTCGGTCTTGGAGTACTAATGCCTTGTCGTTCCTGCTCGAACTTGGAATTCAATACGGAATTACAGTTCACTGTGCTGATAATAATAATTCAACTTTATCGCGCACAGAATCGTAAACCTTTGTAAAACAAGAATAAAACAACATCTGTGTACTTGAACTCTGCTCTGTACTATAATCGTGTACGAGAGCCCGGGTAAGAAACGTTTTATGCGAATGACTTCTTAAAAAATTTATAAGAAATAACGTATCCAATAGCATGATCGAATGCTGCAAGGTTATACGAACGAAGGGAGACATTGAAATGTTGATGAGAAATTGTTCGTCGCTACTGACAGGTTAAAAATCAACCCTTACTGTCCGTTTCCATCAATTATTTCGCGCGCGGAGCCGACCGATACGGATCGTTCAAACTACCATGCCATTAAGAACGCGGCCGTTGACTGTCACGATCATTGTTACCTCGCCACCCTCGGCCACCTTTCGCCCTGTCCAACCCTTTCCGTCGCGATAACATGTAATTCCCAGGGTAATACGCGCGGCGTGTTCCGCGAGTCGAGCTGAATTCAACAGGTGACACCTAACCGAGCCGTGTCGCTCCGAAATTCTATACAATTTCCATGCTTTTCCGAGTTGCATAGTAATCCCGATCGATTCACGAACTTCCCGCTAAACGATGAAAGAAACCTCCATAAACGAAAATCTAGTTATACTGAATTCTTATGATCTTTACGAAGCATCCATGTTTCGAAATTGCAAATGTATGTTTACTAATACCATAGCCACCATTATTCGCCATACGATCCCCTAATTATGAAAGTGCTCCAACTTAAAATTTAAAAGAAATCAGTTTACCAGTTATTTCACATCACATTATTTAAAACCAACCGAGTTCAATGTAATTTTTACGATATTGTCAAAGAATGAACTTGATGATAATGCTTGTTATTTCAACATTACATAGACTTCACCAATGTAGCTATCCTTCTTCCTTTAAATATCTGAAAACAAGAAATACATGACTTAGACCAGTTAATCGCGTCAGGACCAATCATTATAACCTAGCTGGCTCTCTTCATCGTGTAAATATTATCGATGATCCCAGTTGTAAGTGTAATTCAGCCTCTGAGGACTTGGATCATGTATTATGGCAGTGCTGTTTATATGATTCCCAAAGAATTAAACTTGTAAATAATTTACGTAAAATTAAGTTTTTCTTACCACTAAAAGCGGACCTCTTCTTTGCAGAACCAAATGTCAAAGCCTGTGAATTTATCTTTCAGTTTTTAAACGATTGTGATCTGCATCTCTAGTGGTTAGTCATGTTGTAAATGTAATTAAACTGTAAACTAGTGTATCTTTGTTAAAGCCGAAATAAACCTACAATAGGTTTCAGTGGCTCAATAAAAAAAAAAAAAAAAACATGACTTAACCACTTTCACAGTTATGGGCACAAGTATCGGGCCTCCCGATTAACGAGTCAAACGTTAAGATAAACCGTGTTTTCGAAGAAAGTAGAAATGGTTCGGAAACTTTCCACGGATGCACACATACAGGAGAAAGAGGAGAGAGGTAGAGAGAGGAGAGAGAGAAAGAGAGAGAGAAAGAGAGGGTAGGTGCGCGTGCACGCGCGGGTCCCGACATGTGTACGCATTGTGAGGCACGCACGACCGCGTATCCTCGCTCTCGCTACGTTCACGCTACGCTTCCTCCCCTCCTCTGTCCACTGCTACCCACCCCTCCCCCTCCCTCTCTCGCTACGTCTCGCTCTCTCCACCGTGTTTCCCTCCCCCACCCCACCCCCTCTACCACCAAGTTGCCCCCTCTTGTCTCCGCCTCCTCCGCTCCCCGACCGACTACTCCCCGTCCGTCCCGAAGGCAGCCGCGGACAATTTATGCCCAATTACACCCTAATTACCGTAATGGCACGACTCCGGTACAGATGGTGCACGGAGTTAAGTAACTGTCACGGGCCACGGTAGCACACCGTCCACGGTGTTCCATCGCTCGCTAACATCCGAACGGCTAGTCGACAATGCCATTCGCGACTCTTGCGGCCCACTGCGAAATCCCGAGCACCCGCTCATTTCGCTCGCATGGAAAAGACGACACTCGCAGCGGAACGATTTCCACGGAAAACCAGAGAGAACGACGAATTCTTCGGTGAAGTCTTTTTTCGAAGAAAATGAACCTGGAACGTATAGTTTTTTAACCCTCATCCGTCTCTCGTATCAATTTGACATAGTTTTCCCGAAATAAGTTATACCGTTCGGTAATTTGTAAATAAATTTGTCCAAAACTTGGTGACTTTTATTTTTTTTAATACGAAACATATAACCGCAAAAATCTAACGTGTGAATGTTAACTCATCAATTTGAATGAAAAAAACATCGAAAAGTAACTGTTGGACTTGTTATTTTATCGTTTTTTTTTATCACGGTGTCAATTTGACACTGAGGGACAGATTCAGTTCGCGAAATGAGGGACGGATGAGGGTTAAGGAACCGAGTGTTCCTGCCAATCGTACTTGTTTTGTTCCATGGATATATGCGTAATATACAGATTACGTATAATTGTTATCACTAGACTGCTGATATTTATGCATTTAGTGCTTCTAAAAATGTTCGGAAGTTGCTTGAATATAAAAAGCCACAGAATTTAATACGATTTTTACTTATTTAGGATATATTAAGGCTACTATACCGACGAAAATAAGATTTCATCTTTTCCCACGTTCTTGATTTTTGCTTGAAAACATTAAAAATTGCATAACGCGGTCTAGTTATTACTAATAAACCATTCTTACAAGGGGATCGACGTACACATCATTTCCACCTGCTTTTGGTCCACTGTATAGGGGTGCGTGCCTCTTATGGAAACAGTTGTCATTCGGATGGAACGATTAAATACGAGAGGGATTTGTTTATTGAAGTAATTTTATATGAACAGAAATGCGAGGTAATTCTTCAGGGCTTGTATTGTGTGTGCGGGTTTCACTCGTTTTCTGTCGAAACAGATGCGCGTACAAAAGAAGCTCTTTCGTGAAACATATATGCGAGAACAACATATGTATTTATGGACGATAGTCTTTTTTTTATGGGAAACCGACATTCCTTTTATACAGGAGTGTAACACGTGCCATCTCATAGAACGTTGTAATCACTAAAAATTGTGGTTATTAGACGCGAGACCTTCTGCGTAATGCACAAGCTGTTTGTTTAACACTCGTCCACTTCTCAGGTGAAAATCCATGGGTACATACAGGGAAATGCTTGATTATTCTATGATATTATCATTTGAGACATACACTACAAAACATTACATCTATATTCATGTTCGTCATGTTGCGTGGTAGAAAACGTCGGATAAAGAATACCGTTTGCGAAATAGAGCGTCAGGTATAAATAATTGCATGTCATTATTAGACTGCGTATGTTTATGCTGTTTTCAAGTTTTGTAGAAAAATTTTAAGAAAAAGTGGGACCAAATAAAATCCTATTCTCATTGGCAATAGCATTTGTAGATTGAAAATTAATGAAAATCGAACTAAATTCTGTCGAAATGCAGCAATCCTAGGGACAAGTTGTTTGAACAAAGAGCGTTCATTAAAATGTATTTAAGGTGACGAGTATCACACGAAGAATGTTCTTTCTTTAGATTTTCCCTATTAAACAGTGTTAATTCTTTTCTGTAGTGTGGCCCATGTCTTTCGACAATTTATATTTCTGTTCTAAAACGAACGTAACAAACAAGTGTACTTTTAACACACAATATGAAATTATGAATAATACCATGCTCTCATCACTGATACTAATCTTTTTCTTTTCACACCTTGTAATTGTGTGTTCAATTGTAAAAAACGAATTATATTGTAATTTAAAAGAATAAGACAGCAGAATTACGAATTACATTGCAATTTAATTGAATGAAGCAACTGAATTTCGAATTACGAAGTAATTGAATACAATGCGATTGAATTACACTTTGCAGTTCAATAGTAATTCAATTGTAATTCAGCACAACAAGTGACATATCGAACCACCCATTCCGATTGATGGTGGCAACTGGTCGTGCGATAAATGGTAACGCGTATGGGCCCGTTTGGGTGGGGGGTTCGTCCCGAGCAAATTGCCAGACAACTTTCTACGTTATCGTCTGTCCAGCTAGATAAGCAGCCGCCTTGGTGGCCATTATCGGATTCCTGTTCGTCGTGGTCGCTTGAAAGTCTATCCCCGTAACGCATAGTTCAGTGGTCGCATGCCCATAAGATGCGTTAAACAAATGGTTCCGTTGTAGAACGGTGACGAACGGCTCGCGTCCGCTTAATCGTTGGAGAAGCAAGCAACGGGACACTTCAGGACGGCGTGAAATGTGGGGAACACGTGGTGCTTTGCCAAGCCTCACCTTCGGATTTGAACTAGGCTCGTCTCATTGCCTGGGCAACTCATTAAAATCGAACGAAGGACGCTCTACGGCCGCTTTGTCCCATGCAGATGGGCCCGAACGACTAGAATATGCCAAACTGGAAAGGAAAACCTGGGAACAACGCGGATACATTCCGAACTGCAAGACGAATCGCCACTGTGAACCACGTGCTTTCCATTCTCGGAGATCGCAGTCTCCAGTTTCACGTCTTAATGCGTGACAGCATATTTAGCGAACAATTTCTTTAATGTATTTTTCTCATTCAGAATCACGGATGGCAACCTGAGGACGTGCACCGGATGTATCATGATTAAGTAGACTAGATTGACTAGATCTCCAACCCATTGGAGTGATTCAAATCGTAAATGAGCATCTGTGTCGTACAATTAATGCAGACTAATTTGATATAGCAGTATAATCATGATTATAATGCAAATTTTTAATTTTATAACTGATTGGATAGAGTTCGAAGCAATTCAAATATTTATAAATCATTTTGTGTCACAGTATAACCTAGACGGACATTTTTATTTTACTCTTAAAATATTTTTCACTTTATGCGTTAACTCTTTCCATTCTTTGTCGATTGTAACTCGACATCGGAGGAAGGAAGATGTAAATGAAACGTGTTTTCATATGTATTTGTTTCTTCCTTTGTTTATTTAAGTCGTGTTTTTTAGTTAGAAACAAATATAAGTTCCACAAATATAAATTACAACAAAGTTTGAGAGCCATATTTAATATAATTAGTAAACAAATTATATTTTAATATAATTAGTAAACAAAATTGTTTAAAATAAGTCAAGGAACTTTCCTTTGAAGTTAATTTCAAATGAAACACTTAAAACAGTAGGAAGTTGTTGGCATGAAAATTGAAAAATAATTTGGAGTGCGAAGGGTTGATTTCATATTAGAGCAAGGTGTTCAGGTGTGACCGATATACATAGGACCCAAGAAAAGAACGGTCCGAAAACCGATATGAGAATCGAAGGACCAAAATTTCAGTCCTTCGTAACTGTAATTTGGAATATCGGTCATTTATAACTGTCTCAATCAAACCCGAAATGTAACAGTTTGGAACAGTTATTTTCGGGCCCGTTTCAATTCCCGAGCTGTAGTCGCGTCGCATCTCTAAGGAAACGCAGAACCGTGAAAACGAGTCCCATGGGGGAGTAGTGGCAGTCGTTATATCGAGCCGCGTTATACGTCGAATTAAAGGGGTATGGTGAAATACCATGGGGTCGCAGTTCAGGCCACGCCTCGTTCCCTGTTCCTCTCTCCTTCCCTCTCTCTCCGACTCGGCCAAAACGAAAAGAAAAATTTCGAAACACGCTCGGATTCGTACTTGGCGACTTGCCTCTATCACACTTTCGCGATTCGCTGCGCCCTATGGAAACATTTCCTTCTCCCTATCTTCATCACCGCAGAGCTTCCGACAGGAAATTCACAATTTTTCCTTAAGTTGATTATTCGAATCTTCCTGTCGCTCAAAAATACTCAAGCCGTTGAGTCCAATTCATAAAAAGTTATTCGTATTTAAAAGCTGCACCAATACGTTGCACGCCCACTATACATTGAAAATTCAAATAAAATCTCTATTTCACGTAGAGGTGCATTAATAAATGTGCAGTGTACGACAGCAAGATTCGAATAATCAACTTAAGGAAAAATTGTGAATTTCCTAGTCTATCGGAAAGTGAGTACCAAATGATCTGTAGTATTTTTTCGAAGACAAAGTGAACCATACAATACTGTGAATAAAATAGCAACAGCACCTGAGAAGAATTAACGAATTAAATTGAGAGGAGACGAAAATGATTGAAAATGCATATGTACTTTAAGCTAGATTTCTGTACTTTTTTTCTACTTTATGACATTAAGTCACACGTTAATTCCCCGATCTGATAGATCGAGCTACTTCGATTTGGCGCTTAACTACACCAAACCAATAATTCGTCTCTCTATGCATACCAGTGCTGGGATACTAGGGGAGTAACGAGGAGAGGGCGAAACGCGTGGCAGAGCTAGCCATTATCTTGTACCGTAATTATGTAATTACAATGTCGGAGGGGTGAGGGGGGCTTGAGTGGAGTAGCCGACGACAGGGACCGATTAATAAGAAACCGAAACCGCGTTTAATGGACGGTTTTTCTACGGTCCGTGCCGCTTAATGAACAGCCCCGAACGCATGCAGTTAGATCTTAATCATCTTAATGTCCGCTCCATCATATTTAATCAGTGGCATCTTCGTGGTCACCGATCTTATCTGTCCATGAGAGATCGCTTTGCGGCTGTCCGAGTGAAAAATGGGAGATTGTCTTTTCGCGGGTGCGCGTTATTCAGCGACTGACAACGTGATTACAGAGAGAACTCGCTCGGGGTGTTGCGATCCTTTCATTGGCTCGATTTAGTCAACGCGACTCGAGCCTATTGCGGTGACTGTGATGTAATTATAGAGCAGTTATGCTGGAAACTGCGCGCGTCAACAGGGAACGCTTGTGTAATTTGTTAATCAATTCTGACTGGTGGTCCAATCGCGTGTCTTTAGTCGGTCGATCTGACGAAAAGTGATTGCTAGACAAAATTGACCGAGTTCACCAAACGAGATCGAAACTTTCTTTTTAATGCCTTTACAGTTGTGTTCTCAACTGATCCGTGTTTTCCATAAATGAATAAAATCCAGTGATCGCTATTGGAACCTTCAAATTCTCTCTCGAATAGAATCGAATGAATTTAATGTCTTTCTTAAATGAAATACAAGCGAAAGGTCTTCTAAAATCAGGCATAAAATCTTGTTTCTTCACGGAGATGCATACACTCCCGTCCATAAGTCACCGGACACTTGTCCAAAGGATGCAGACGATTTTTTGTTATTAAAGGACCTATATTACAAAATAAGTATATCTTTTTCCCAACGTTTATTCAAATAGCAAAAGGAATATATATAATTATTTTATTCGAGTATTATCGTATAACAGTTACATCTAATCAAAATAAAACAACAAAATCAAGCTGGATGCTTATATTTGTTAATTATCCGTTTGTTGAAGTTCAGTAAGGGTCCGGTGATTTATGGACGAAAGTTTACGTGGAGAATCAAGAGAGTCAGTATTCAGGTTTGATAGAAAGATGTCATAATTGTTTGAAGCGATCGAACAATTTCGCTTGAGTATCCTGACGGCGAGGAATTTCTCTGTTCAGCATTTCTCGACTAAAAGGATTACAAGAACCCATTCCCACCTATGCGTTTCAACCTAATCTCTCCGCGCATAGACAATCCTATAACCTTTTAACCCGTAATCACGAGTGCGTAATGAGAGACCCCCTCGAGCTGCAGAGTCACTTGTTTTTACTCATTTCGTAACAGTACCCACTTAAACGAATATCTACCTTTCCCTTAGTCAGTATGACGGCAATAAACGCAGTCGCATGACTATACTCCGTATAGCTAGATTTTTTATTGTTCCAGGAAGATTGTGTGGCATAAAACCAAGTTACGAAGACGCGTGCATTTTTCCAGGAAATTCTTACCTCTCGCATGATAAATTGTCCGTCAAATTTACAGTACAACATTTCTACACAATTCTTAACAACATAGAACTCCTTTAATTCTACAAAATCGTACGCTTCTCAACGCATTATCTGCCATAATTTTCGGAAGTCTCTTCGACGAGGAAACTTCACCGCTTCGATCAGGCGATCGAATAATTTCTTTCGGGATTATTATGCAATAGAAGATTTTTAGATAATGTGTTGAAGATTGATCAATGCGTAAACTACCGTTGTAGCCATCGCAAGGAAAAAATCAGGAAATGTTCGTCCTCTCTCTCGGAATAGCAAATAGGCCGAGTCCCTCTACGAACCCTGTATTTATATGCGTTCGTTGCTATCCGCGAACGTGAAAATCAACAACATGGTTGTTAAGCGCGATTCGTCTTTTCGCGCACTCCCCTTACGTCGCTACCTCACGTCAACCGTCAACAAACTATGCTTCTAGAAGGTTTTAGAAACTTTTCGTCTGATTTTATTCTGGATTTTTCTATACATGCTACACCGTATAATAAACTTTGAGCAATTTGATGTAAGACTATAAGCGTAGTAGATACTGTTACATCCCGAAGAAGATTACAGGAATTTTTGGAGAGCGTTAATTGTAAAAATTAGCGTGGCGATGAAACGGCGATGCTTGAAAGTCTGTGATTACGGGGTTAATCAAGATAATCGATTGATGGATGGCCTAGCACCGGGGCGCGTTTGTTTCCCCGGCGTATTTTCCTCTTTCGTTTTCCGCGGAGCCCTCGAAATTTTCCACTTCCGGCCGAGACAAAGGAGAGGATGATGTCGGCGACGATCGTACGGCGCGATTACCAGCCGCTGGACTTTGGCGAGCAAACACTTTCGAATACCGGCAATCAGTGACGTAATCAGATAGCGCGATGAATATTCATGAGCGGGACGCATGCGTTCTGGCGAGCGTTTGCACGCTTATTAGCATAACTCGTCTGCTTTATCCATTAGCCATTGGGCCAGGACTAAGTGAGCGTGCTACTGCTCGCTTGGCCGCCGGTTAACCGCGCTGTCCAATTAATATAAACGCGGGGGGAATCGGCCAAACGGAAGAAAGAGAGAAAGACAAGAGGGGAAACAAGAAATCGAAAGAAGATCGCCGGGTTTTAATCGTATCGAGTTCTGGCTCCGTGCGTCTCGTTACGGAGAGGATCGAGGCCTCGCCGCGCCGGGGATTTCCAGCGAATTAATCAAACTCCTAATTCCGTTTTACACTCGCCGATGCTCCATTTTACAGCGGCGATTAAGCCGTACCTTTTCGTATCCAAGCGAAGCAAGCCTGCGCTTTATGCGTCGCACAGTGATCGGAAATCGCCGAAACGGTGGCCAAAATACGAAGGAGTACGCCAATTTAATTCAAAATTGATACTCTGAGGTTTCTCGAGTCGATGATTATGAATCCGATGTGAAAGTTACAGAAAACAAAATAACGGATGCGTAACACGAAACATGATTGGACTCGCTCGAAAATTGGTATTTCCATATCTCTTGTGCTGTGGAATATCAATCTGATTACGTCATGGGTTTTTTTTATTGAGCCACTGAAACCTATTGTAGGTTTATTTCGGCTTTAACAAAGATACACTAGTTTTACAGTTTGAGTACATTTACAATATGACTAACCACTAGAGATGCAGATCACAATCGTTTAAAAACTGAAAGATAAATTCACAGGCTTTAACATTTGGTTCTGCAAAGAAGAGGTCTGCTTTTAGAGGTAAGAAAAAATTAATTTTACGTAAATTATTTACAAGTTTAGTTCTTTGGGAGTCATATAAACAGCACTGCCATAATACATGATTCAAGTCCTCAGAGTTACATTTACAACTGGGATCATCGATAATATTTATACGATGAAGAGAGCCAGCTAGGTTATAATGATTGGCCCTGATACGATTAACAGTGGATATAAAGGATTACGTCATGGGTTTCGTATGGCATCGAACATGGGAACTGAAAAATTGTTTCAAATTAGCAGCAACATGTCTATTATCATCCAAGTTAAATGCATAAATAATGGTACTTTTGGCTAAAGATTCCCGATAAATTTTCCGATGGCAATGGAAACGACAATAATGTCTGTCGGGAATGATGTTTAAAAGAAATTCTATTGATATCGAATAAACGA
Source organism: Lasioglossum morio (assembly GCA_916610235.2). Taxonomy (NCBI): domain Eukaryota; kingdom Metazoa; phylum Arthropoda; class Insecta; order Hymenoptera; family Halictidae; genus Lasioglossum; species Lasioglossum morio. Next base: position 7,045,865 of record OU744323.1, read on the forward strand.
TAGCGACATCACGAGAAGAAGAAGAACGAAGAAGAGTAAAACATATTTTTTCAAAAACCGTGAGCAATAGTTAATTACATAGCAATCGAAATAGAAGCGATAAGCTCGTCTCGGCGAGAAATACGGCGAAAAGTAAAGTATGTATACGTCGGCGAGCAGTATACGGCGACGAAAATTCGGGTACAAGGTCTAATTACGCGATAACCTAAAGAGGCGGAGGTTAGTCAGCGGTTCGAGCCGACTGGAGAAAGCAGGACAAAGGAAAAAGAAAAAAAAGGTAGTGGCCGGAGGTGTTCGGGAGACGGTGAGATGCGTCCCGTGTCCCGGTGGTTCGGCTGGCAGGGATTCCCGTGGTGCAACGGTGTCCCGACGGATAAATGACCGTCTCCCGGCGGGCAGGGTGCGAAAATAGAAAATCCGATTGGCCGGCGCGAAAGAGAGCGGAACAAAAGCATCATGCAGAATTCAGTGTCGGCCGCTCCTCTATAATCGGAGCGGAGTATCGATCGGTTACCACCAGATACACCTGCTCGTGTGCCGAGGCTTTCCCTATGCCCGCTCTGTGCGTTGCCTCCGCTCTCAGCCCCCCCTTTCGACCATCTCGCTTCCTCTCCACCTCATCCTCGCAACCCCCCTATCCCCCGCCAGCCCCTTTCATCCTCTTCAGGTTGCCCTCCCCGCGCGCTCACTCCGTCCCTGTCCACCCTGCAGGAATTTCGCCCAGGGCTACCACCTTGTTAATCTCGCCCGCCGACATCGCCATCTTTACGGCGGCAGCCGGCGAGATCGTGGTCGATACCGGGGACCTCTGATAATGCATTCTGTTGCAAGAAACACGCGTCATTCGCTTTGTTGCCGTGCTGCGTTTTCGGGTAGCCGAGACCCTCTAATCACCTACTACTGTCGATTATGAAAGAAGCTTGAACACGGTTCTTTATATGGAATTGATTGAGCAACTGAAATTCCTGGGAATGTAGATAGCAATGATTTTGGGGCTTCGTGACGCACATTGTTGCAGATGTAAATTGTCTACAGGAGTCGGCAAGCATTTTTGATAGACTCAGGCGAATGATAAAAGGTAAATACAGAATGATCTTCTGAAATGGGAATTACTACACAGAAAAAGTAGAAAGCAGTATCGATGATGGAAGGGATAGAAACAGTAGGATCCAATATTAAAACCATGAAACAGATGAATGATAAAAAGGGAACTTGGAAAGGATCTTGTGAAATAGATATTGTTATATAGGAAAGATTACGATCGTGTTTTCGATACCGGGGACCTGTGATAATGCATTCTGTTGCAAGAAACACGCGTCATTCGCTTTGTTGCCGTGCTGCGTTTTCGGGTAGCCGAGACCCTCTAATCACCTACTACTGTCGATTATGAAAGAAGCTTGAACACGGTTCTTTATATGGAATTGATTGAGAAACTGAAATTCCTGGGAATGTAGATAGCAATGATTTTGGGGCTTCGTGTCGCACATTGTTGCAGATGTAAATTTTCTACAGGAGTCGGCAAGCATTTTTGATAGGCTCAGGCGAATGATAAAAGGTAAACACAGAATGATCTTCTGAAATGAGAATTACTACACAGAAAGAGTAGAAAGCAGTATCGATGATGAAAGGGATAGAAACAGGAGGATCCAATATTAAAACCATGAAACAGATGAATGATAAAAAGGGAACTTGGAAAGGATCTTGTGAAATAGATATTGTTATATAGGAAAGATTACGATCGTGTTTTCGATACCGGGGACCTCTGATAATGCATTCTGTTGCAAGAAACACGCGTCATTCGCTTTGTTGCCGTGCTGCGTTTTCGGGGAGCCGAGAGCCACTAATCACCTTATAGTGTTGATTATGAAAGAAGCTTGAACACGGTTCTTTATATGGAATTGATTGAGAAACTGAAATTCCTGGGAATGTAGATAGCAATGATTTTGGGGCTTCGTGACGCACATTGTTGCAGATGTAAATGTTCTACAGGAGTCGGCAAACATGTTTGATAGGCTCAGGTGATGATAAATGGGAAACACGGATTGGATCTTCTGAAATGGGAATTACTACACAGAAATAAAGCAGCAACTGAGTGGCAAGTGTATCAACGATGACAGTAACAGAAACAGTAGGCTACAATATGAAAAGCATTAAACAGATGAATGATAAAAAGGAAACTTGGAAAGGATCTTGTGAAATAGAAATTGTTAAACTATAGGAAAGGTAGAGAACATGGTCGATAGACACCGTAATGCAATGTTGCAAGGGACACATGTCGCTTGCTTTCTAGCAAGAAAAGCATTTTCAGAGAGCCACGATAAAAGAAGCTCGAGGAGGATCATCGTGGCTCGTGTCGCACATTGTTGCAGATGAGCATGAAAGCTCTCTGAGAACGAAGAAGCTTCGCTGATATGTTGAGAGTGGTGATAGAAGCGGGCCCTAAACTATCCTTTAAAATAGATTTGAAAATGATTGGTGTTATAGAATGTAATGGACGATGTAGAAGAAACATTATTGGACGATTAACAGACTTCGCTGACATACTAGAACGGTAGAACGGATTATGAAATTGAGGAAAAATCTTCCAGAATAGAGATGATCCTGGCATTTTTTGCGAAGCAACGTGTTCACGAGTTCACAAGACTACGCTGACATACTAGTTCCAGTGAAAGAACGTAATTGGATAATTCCGGCGATGAAACTTCCCGGTATGTTTCGTAAGATAGAATCGCCATTTTAAGCCGTGCGTACACTCGCCGGCTTGTTAAAAATAACCTATGAATCTTCGTATGTTCACAGCGCAAGGGAGTCTTCAAAAATCGGTATTAAACTTGAAGTAGGATACGATACCTTACTTCTCAGTTTTACATTTAGTCTGCGAACAAATTAAAATTTTACTGGAATATTTTCCTTCGCTCCTGGTTTCTTTCGTCAATGTAACATTTATTTCAGCATTCGGATTTCAGAAAAATAGAGTCGATCGGCGTTCCGTTTTCGATGTATGCGTCTAATATCGCGATCGACTTGGTTGCAATGAAATCATCTTGAAATTTTACTCCAGATTTCTTTGATCAATCTAACTTTTATTTCCTCCTCGCACGCATGTTGCAACAAATCCGATTGGGCATTCGGATTTCAGCAAAATAGAGTCGATCGGTGTTCCGTTTTCGATATATGCGTCTAATATCACGATCGACTTGGTTGCGATGAAATCATCTTGAAATTTTACTCCAGATTTCTTTGGTCAATCTGACTTTTATTTCCTCCTCGCACGCAAGTTGCAACAAATCCGACTCTGGGCATTCGGATTTCAGCAAAATAGAGTCGATCGGCGTTCCGTTTTCGATGTATGCGTCTAATATCGCGATCGACTTGGTTGCAATGAAATCATCTTGAAATTTTACTCCAGATATCTTTGGTCAATCTGACTTTTATTTCCTCCTCGCACGCAAGTTGCAACAAATCCGATTGGGCATTCGAATTTTAGCAAAATAGAGTCGATCGGTGTTCCGTTTTCGATGTATGCGTCTAATATCGCGATCGACTTGGTTGCAATGAAATCATCTTGAAATTTTACTCCAGATTTCTTTGGTCAATCTAACTTTTATTTCCTCCTCGCACGCAAGTTGCAACAAATCCGACTGGGCATTCGGATTTCAGCAAAATAGTGTCGATCGGCGTTCCGTTTTCGATGTATGCGTCTAATACCGCGATCGACTTGGAAACAGGCCGAGACCGAAACATTGCTGCAATGAAATCATCTTGGGAAGTGCGCGCATGCCGATCCGGTATTGTCACGATGATTCGAAGGGCGATCTTGATGCCGTTCCATGGAAACCGCGATACGCGCACCTGTAATTTATCGGCTCGATCTCGATCCCCGATCTCCACTTCGCAATAACGTCGTTCCTAGAATCGGAACAATGCGTCCGCGTCGCGACGCATTAAACACGGGACAAAGGTGTTGTTCGCCGATGCTTATTAACGGGAACCAACACGTATGGAAATTCACGCGTCGACGCACTCGCATCGGTTCGGTTTGTCTGACTCGCTAACGACATCCATTTCGCGTATCGGGCATACATAAATCCCTGCGATCGCCGATTAAAATGATCGTGCATTGGTAACGAGGCTTATCGAAACTGGCCAATGCAACGGGCGCCGCTGTTCGCGACGATAAAGGAAACGCGGCGACCTTCGTCAACGCTTTGTCGACCAGAGATTTTGCCGTCGATACTCGGCAGGTATCAGAAGTCAGCAAAAGATTTGTACCTTCAATTATTGGCACTCCACTTTCTACATAACTGGTCACATGGAACTTTACATCACTCGAACGTAAATCAATTTTTACTTAATGAAAAATAGTAGACACCTTTGTTTATGCTTGAAATACTAAATTTGAAGTTTTCGAGATTGTAAATACTATTGTGCGAGTACTTAAAAGTTAAACAACTTATTAGAAAATTCATTTCATCGAAGTGAACAACTCCGTTCGAAGCAAGCTTCTGCCCGATCTCGAAATTATTTTAATTTAAACGCCACCGGCGTGATAAAACCAATACGCTGTAAGTTTTTAGATAGTGTATACAAGATGGTCTTTACACAATAACTTTTCAATAAATTTTTCTCTAACACCGCACAAAAACGATGAATCGAACGAGACATAGTGTAATCCCCGAGAATTGGTTGATGATAGCGAGCATGTTATGCTAACCTGTTAACCCGTGTCGACAGCATTAAAGATAAATAACAACGATTCATCGCGATTTATGCTGCAATGGCTGCCGGTGCTGCGCGTCTTGTATTATTACAGACATTACACCGCGCCACAAAGCGCACAAAACCGTCTTCATGATAACATATGGAAAGGTGTTATTGTAAATGATGAATGCAGTCGCCTTCTCTGGTTAAAGGATTATAAAAATCACTGATAGAGATCGGACACTGTGACACGGACTACTCAAGGGACAGTGGGTTCCACTGAAACGAGATTAGGTTTCTTTCAGATCATTTGTACGGAGCGTTGAACGGCAAAGTGCGCCGTCGACGAACAACTATATAGCAACAACGCATGTCAGCGTACGTGCTACTGATAATACATTAAGCATACTTGATATTTCCGCCGGTGATAATGCGTTGAAATCCTAGTTTAATGCTGAACAAGTGATTGTCAAAGTGAAATAAATGTAGGTATTTTAAAATGTGTTTCTACAGCTTGTCCAACATTTTTTATAACTGTGAATGAACAGTTAGGAATTGGCCATGAATTGTGCTTATAGTAATTCTTTCTGAGTATCGAACCTATCAAAGGGACTGCTGCCTTAAACACATATGTACATCATATTAAATACAACCATATTTTATTGACGAACCACACTTTCACTGATCAGATTTACCGTGAACGAATACCATATCAATTGTCTATTGCGTGGAGTAACTCATTTCAAATACGTCGATGCAATGATAAATTGAAACTGATCAGGATTTCACACCGCCAGCCATCATCAGTATTGCGATACCACACATGTTTAAATGTATACATTCACTTTTTTAATTGACGAGTCTTGGTCAAAGCCTGCGATCTCGATAGACATCGATTTTACATAAAACTGTAATTTCGAAAAACCAAAGTCACATTATTATACACATCTGAATGTACATTTCGCTCAGCTGCACGATGCAACAAAAACAAGAAATGCATTTATGTATCAAGAAACACCGATGAGCTTGTTAACTCTAATGACTAGTTTTTGCATCACTATAACCTGAAGAGATATTTAGGTGGCCTTACTGATAATGGCCCTGTACAAATGTATATGAATTTGGCGCCTATTATCGACCTAGCAAACATAGATCGCTTGCTTTTAATTGGTCAAGGTTCCAGTCCTTTGTCCTATGTATTCGCTGTTTACGTTGTAATCTTCAACAAGGTTTCAGTTCATTATCTACCAGCATGGAATCATTATATGTTTGTTAAAGTTAAAATTTCTTCCTTATATAACAAGTGAGATGAATAAGTTCACTTTTCTAATTATTGGTTTTTTCTTTCTTTTGAGAGCAAAAGTTTAGTTTTTTGTAAATTTATATTTTGTTTTTCAGACGCAAAAGTCTCTTGAAAATGATCCCAATCAGGATCGAAACGTCGAGATTTGAAATTGCAAATTTGTTATAAAACAAGGATTAGTTAGTTTATTTTTGATCGAACCTGTGCGCCGAAATCATCTTTCTAATATCAATTCTTTTCGATCGCAAAACTACCTCGATATACAAATGTATATCGTCCGGGAAAAGTATTCAGGACGAGCGCAGAGAACGCTAATCCGTGGAGGAGAGATAGCGCTAATCCGAGGCACGTCGCGATCGCTGGATCGACTCATTGTGCACCGCTCGGCGAACCGTATCGACGCGACGCGACGCGAAGAAAGTGAAGCGAGGACGGGCAAGAAAAAGAAAAGCACAATCCCCGAAATTCCTGACGAGCGGTTTCGTCCTGAACACGTTCCGAACGTTCGTTAGCGCGGATCTCGGCCGCGGCAAATAAAAGATGCACAAGCCTCCCCGATTCAAGCTGTCTGCCGGTCCTTTTTTTTCCCGTTTCACCTCGGCGGTGACAGCGTCAGGCGATTTTGGCGCGGAAACGAATGTCTTTTGGAACGTCTCCAGGTGCGGCCTCACCGGGCTACTTAGGCGAGGGCCGAACGAGTCAAGCCGGAGAAAGAAACGCGTGCTCTAATTCGGGAACGAAACGCCGCGTTCCGGGCACGCACCGCCTCCGAGAATAATAAAGCATTCTCGTAGGCGAGCATGATGCCAATCGACCGATTCTGTCTGTCTGTCCACCGATGCTGAGCGCGCGATTCAACACTGCCACCGATTCGCCTAACAACCCGCCCCATGAAGTATCACGCTGACTTCGCAATCCCCTTTTTTTAGTTTTTTTTTTCTTCGAAGACCTTTCTCTCCACCTAATAGGTCATGTTACCCCCACCATCGAACCTCTATTCGCATTACTTGATGGTGGGGGTATTGCATGATCTCCAACCACGCCTGTTCTTTGCCGTAATGACTTCGCAACCCCCTGTCGCATCCTATCACTCCCAAAATTCAGATCATTCTTAACCCTCAGCACTCGGGTGGCGACTCAGAGTCATCATTAAAAACAATCAATTACTAAACATTTAAGTATTATATAAAATGTTATATCCATAAAATGATGTCGCATGGAATTATTCTGGGTCGGAAGAGATGTTTAATTTTCCAGTTGAAATAGCTTCGAGTGCAAATGGTGAACCAGTAATTCGTAATCCGATGGTAATCCACTGTATTTTTACCACTGCGGTAATGAAAAAGCAAAAAGATGATGGAAATGTGTTCAGGAAACGACGTCTGATATTTCAGCTGTCGAGATATACCAGACTTTTGCGATTTACAATAAGTAATACCAAATGGAAGCAATGCCATCTCTAGACGAAGAACAAAATTATTTTCCGAACGACCTAATAATTTCGAACATTTCGATTTATTTAGTCTTGTCACTTTGACGTCGGGAACGCGCGATAAAAATATGTTTTTCAAGCTACATCAATTCTGTAACTGACAATGTGTAAAATGACAATACCCGTGCACACGTAATCGCTTTTTCTGCACAGTAATGAAGCATTCGCAAACGTTTACTGTAACGTGAAATCAATTTACGCTACGTCGCAATTGTGAAAAATTCTGATTTTTCGACGGCACGCTAAGGGTGCTTCAGTTAGAGCCCTCGTTAGTAACCCCGTCCCCGGATCGTTTTCGAATGCTTTGCACCACTTTATGACTGACTATCGAGTTGGTGACAATTTGTCATCGCCCACATATCGATTTTTTGAAATATGTCAAAATTAATCTATTGTTTCACACAAGGAACGATCGATTCAATATCGGTATCTTTCACTTTATTTATGAAACCGTTAGTTTTTTGTTCGATCTATCGTTCAACACTTTCCAGCCCGAATGATCCTCACTGGACGTGTGACATTTAAATCAAATAAACGTGTTTTCCTCGTACTCATAGTTGTGTTAATAAAACTATGAACCTTCTGTGATTAATATCCTGTGAAATACATGTTGGTGTAAATAAAAATAGGAATGTTACCGGAGTATCTGAACAAGGAGGGTAGAGAGGACAGTCAAAAACTTATAGTGCGGGTAAGATGCGGAAATGCAGAAAATTGGAACAGATACTGGTTGGAGGAAGAGGTAAGATTATGCGACCTATGTGGGGACAAGTATGGAAATCTAGAGCATTTGACAAGGGATTGCAGGATAATGGGGGAAATGATCAGGCTAGAGGATGTAGTGAGCGGGAAAAAGGATAGAAAGGTTGAAGAGTGGTTGGAGAAGTTGAGGAAAAAAAGAGAAAAGAGAGTATAAACAAACCAAAGAGAATACCAAAGAGTATAACAAACAAAAAATGCAAAAATTAGGGAATGGGGAGGGAAGCAATAAGTATAGAATTAAGCGGGTTAGTGATAATTAGGATAATAAAAGAGTAGAACAGGGTAGGAATGTGTGAGCTACAGAAATGAATGAGAAAAGGTATGGAACGAATGTGTGAAATAAGATAGTTGTGTATAAATAGGTTAATGTAAACCAAGCCCAATTTTTCTTAGCTGTAAGGCTGAAAATAAAGCAATATCTATCTATCTACATGTTGGTGTAGCTGATCGACCATTTAAAAAATTTAAAGCAGAACTTTAGACTTGTAATCCTTGATCCAACTGATAGCAAGTTGGATTTTAGTGCTTTCCTTTAAATTGACTGCACAATTCAAGTCCAATTGATTCTTTTCTAGTCTTAGTATAGTCAAATATTTTTCGCCTTTGTGACCGTTGCTTGAATAACTTTGACTAGTAACGGATTGATAGCAAGTTGGAATTATTGACTACTTACAGTAAATCTGAAGTGGAAATCAACAATGATCTCAAACAGGTAACTTAGAAACAGGAAAATTGATGCATCAGGATTTGAAATGGTCTAGCGAAATCCGGTATAAAGTCGTCGAAAGCGTTCGTCCAAAGGAACGAAGGAGCAAAAATCAGCGGAGCGTTTTTGTCGCGAAACGAACAACAGACGAAACGACTGGGAAATGAATGAGAGACGGGAAGACGGGAAGAGATTAGAGCTGAACAAGAATGAACCGCAGGAAGGTTTCCGAGTTACGAGGTTGGAACGAGCGCGCCTCATTGCACGAGGGAGTCACGTGATCCTCGGGTCACTTAACTCTCGTTCTCTCGCGTGCGCTTTGTCTGTTGACTCCTTTCTACGCAAGGCCAACTTTGGACACTTCAGACCACACAACCATGAACAATCTCACGAAACATCAACTAACAAAAACAAATCACTTGGTCCGGCCCAGATGTGGTCTAATTAATATTCTCGTTTCTCGATTGCAACGAATTTCAGCAAAATAAAAATCCTTCCAATTTGTCCAATCTCTCTCACTTCATCTACCGGTGTTCGCCATGCATAAAATAAATGCATCAATTCTGCAGTCCAGTTATGAGTAATGTGAAAGACATAAACAGGTATAATGCATGCATTAACATGAATCATCGATGACCCGTACAGTATGAATGTAAAGCTACATAACACCTAAAGCGTACAGTTACATAACACCGATGCTTCCAATGTAACTCTCGCTAGAGTGAGTAAACTGATTCGTGCATTTATGGCAGAGCATCGGATAGATTTGATATTACTGATACGATACGTACAACCTACTGAAGTTATTGAAAGAGATTAATTTTTCTGCAACTCTTCCTCCTTCCAATAAATGCAGACGATTTTTATTTTGCACGAAGATCCGCTACTTATAACTGTGTCAACTTGACACCGAGGGACTCCGAGGGAATGGTGACTCTGAGGCGCCAGTAAAAATTGCCGTACCATTATTCAAAGCAGTTTTAATATTATTAAATTCGTCTGTATTCCATAAATTGGAAAAAGCTCAACTGTTGTATGCGAAAAGAGGTCCAATCCGATGTGCAGAATGTAGAAAATATTGCATACAGTAAAAATGATCTGGGATCAAAGAAATGTCTCGATTAGCTTCTTCCCTAGCACGCATTGGTTTCATTAACAAACAATGAGTGTAGTTGTGGGGATGGAGATGAGTCGCTGAATCATGTTTTGTGGCAATGTAATTTATACAATGATGAGAGACTCTCATTGATTAGCAAACTCAGTAAAATAGACTTTCAGCTTCCAATGGATGTCTCAGTAACGATAGCCAAACCTAACATTAGGGCCTGTCATTACATGTTATCATTTTTTAAAAGCTGTGGCCTTAAAGTATAAGTTTCTTTTTTTTTGTACTCTTCTCTCTCTGTTCATATACTGTTCCTTTTAATCATATGTTAATATTATAATATCTGTATTTCTACAAGAAACCTATTCTGTTTTCTAATCTTCATACTCTGTATTATATGTAGTGTACTTCTGTTTTGTAATTATGTTGTAATAAATCTCATATGAGATTTTCTATAATAAAAAAAAAGAAAATGTCTCGATTTTCGAATTAAAATTGCTTCGAGACCAACGGATGAAATGCCTACTCTATGGTTGGTTTTTCGAATCTTGCACTGGTAAAATCGACCGTTTTCTCGAACGTGCGTCGAAATTCACCGAAGAACAATGGCGGAGGGTTAAAGGTGGTCGGAGATCTTTTTACGATGGGCCGAAGGGATCGGTTTCCCTTGGTCGGGTACCAACGTGTCACCATGACCGGTATTCGTTTAATGGAATGATGAGACAGACGGTCCCGTCTGCGGTTTCGCCGACAGACAGAGACGCTGGCTCGCGGTCACAGTCCGACTGACTTGGCTTGCGAGTCGTGTACCGGGACCACCGGAAGTGGCCCATCACCGCCCCACATTCCCGACTTCCGCTCTCCTCGGGCTCGCCTGAGCGTTCGCGTTCTCGCGCAGTTTTCCCTAGTCTGTCTGCCACGACTCCGAAAAAACGGCTCCCGGTGACACCAGAATGCAAATTACTCGGCCATCGGACACGCCGAACGGACATCCTCGCAGACAAAAGCTCGAATTCGCGAAATACCGAATTATCGGTTTCGCCTTTTGTCACGATAATGAAGGACCGGGCTCGTGCCCCTTTCGTACAGAACATTTGCATGTCACTCGGAGGAAGTGTCCACGATCCTCGAGCGTTGCCGAGACCCCTCTCGCACTGCCAATTCTGCGGAGGGACAGTGTCGTTCGACAGAACCTTGGTCAACCGGAGTACCGATAACTGAAACAGCTGGTTTGTAATTTCCCAGTTACCATGTCTATGTCACCAAGGGAGAGTCCATGTATAACTCTGGTGTACGTCCCGACTCCCTTTGCCCCCCTCGTTTTACAAAAGAACCCACTGTTCTTTAGTGGCACTCGCTAAACCGAGGTCTCAATCGGAATAAAACTAACTGGTCAAATGACTGGTTTACGATCTGCCGTTAAAATTGCAAATTACTTTTTCTATGCCACCAAGAGAGGGTTTACGATTCTCGTGTGTATTCCGCCACTTTTGTCTGCCAAGCTTCGTTAAGAATAGTGTTGTTAAACGCAGCTCTCGATCGGAATATTACTAACCGAAATGATCGGTTTACGACTTCCTGTAAAAATTTCAAATTACCATATGTATGTCGTTGATGAAGGGTCTGCGAGTCTCGTGTCTGTATCCGATCTCCATCGCGTTGCGACTACTGTAAAAGAATAGCGTCATTAGACGTGACCCTTGCTCGTAACCGCGTTAACAGTTAGAATGACTAACTGATTGCTAATTTCTTATTAAACTTTCAAGCACCAGCTTGTCGCTTCGAGGACGTAACCATAGTCCTTACGTGTTTGTGTCCCCTCTTACCGTGGAAGTAGCGTCTTCGTGAATTGGTACTATAGATACCATTGACGAACTCGTAACCTTTTATTCACGCGCGGATCGTGAAAAAAGTAATAATTTTACGTCAGCCGTTACGAGTGTGGTGACACACAGAATTTAAACGACGCACACCGTCCGCGGTTGGATAACCGTGAACGCTCGTTAATGCGACTTTTTATCGTGACTTTTTTTTCTATTCTAGATCCAGCAAGATTGCGTCGATCCCCGTACACAAACTCGTTAGCTAACGACGCTCGACACCGCAGGAACCATTTTCTTTATTTGATGCACTCGCCGCAGGGAAACATGGAAATATGGTTCGGTGGGCTGTTCGTGAGCGTTTCTTTCGTCGGACGGCTAAAAACACAATAGCGACACGTGTTTCGTTCTTTATCGTCACGTAAAACTTCAAGCTCTGCCTTATCCACAGCTTCCTGAACTTATCTTTACGAGCGGCTCGGCTATTCCGCATTGTTTCACGTGCCTGGCCAACTGTTTAGCATTTCTTGGCTCGAATTTCGAGCGGCTGACGCGAGGCAGTTCATTTTCTACTCTTTGATTTAATTACCAGAACACGACCGGTCGATGACTCGATGCAACGTTCTTCGTGCCTTCTTCCCGAGTCCATTCTCCTTTCATTTTCCCTTTCTAGATCGTCGAAATTTCATTCCTCCGTTCGATTCAATTCGATTACGAAAGGAGATATCTTCTGGAGATAAACCCGAATCTCGAAAATGGAGCAGAAGAAACGTAACACGGGGTAAACTAACCACGGGGGGGGGGAGGCGAAAGAGGGACGCAGGCTTTGTTAAGCATAGTAGGCTGCCTCTCTATCGGAGCTTGAAGAGGAACGAAAAAAAAACGAAGTCAATCGATCGAGAGGGAAGAGAGCAGACGGAGAGGGGACGAAGTGAGAAAAGACGAGAGAAAGAAACGACCTCTTAACGCCGACACGGAAGGGTAATTATAATCTTCCATCTTCCTTCCTCTATTCTCCGCTATCCTCTTCCTCGTTCCGCTCGTCTTCCATCCTCGTCGCTCGCTCGAAGAGCCGATGGGGGCGCCACGCGCGCGACAAAGAGAGAGAGAGAGAGGCAACCAGTGCCACTCATAGGAGCGTAACAATGGCTTTCCATGCCGGCTCAACCAACCAGACGACCGACTGACGATCATGACGAATCGTTCCCCATAGGATTAGCGGGGTCCAACCACGGGGGCTGATCTCGATTTTCATCCAGATCTTTTCGATTTTCACTTTCGACCAAACGATTCCTCGCCAACCGGAACCCGAACACGCGGCACTCGCGAATCAAGACATGACCCCGTAGACTTCGACCGAAGCAGTTGGATGTTCTTTTTTCACATTTATTTAACGTCGCTTTCAACTCTTTGCTAAGATTATTTCGCGACGGGACCTTCAGTTTATTAACACATTACCGTGTTAGTATGAACTAAGTAAGTCACCCTCAATAACGTCGTCTAATAGTTTCATTTAAGATTGCAATGTCAAAGAAAATTTCTATGCTTTTTTTTTGATACAGCAGAATTATTGAAAATCTTATTAATAGGCTTCCGGTCGGTAAAGTGTTAAGGTGTGTTCCGAACCACCTTGGACGCCACATGGAATATTTCGTACTTGAATTGTTTGTTTCAAGAATTGGAGGTCGGAGACTGGTCATCGGACGGGATAACACGCATCATTAAAGTTTCACCGTTTCGATGATGGTCAGAAGTAGACCGCGGATCTTTATGCGGAAATAAATGTTTTCTGCGTGAAAGACTGCAGCCCAATAGAAAGTCCTTTCAACCGCGCCTACTCATCTTTGTCATAAATGCATAAAATCCGCAGTCCACTCGCAAGCAACGAATTGTCCGTACTACTTTGCGAGACTTTCTTCTCTGCTTTGTTCGCGCACGAGGTCTCGTCAACTTTGTCTTCAATGTGCTGAAGAAACAAGCTAACCGAAAGCAGCTGCAATTCTTAGAAGAGCCACGCGATAACATTCGCCAGACAGTTCCGAGTCCCGAATCTGCAGCTATGAAGCGGAGATTGCTATATTTCAGAAACTGATCGAATGAGTTCCTTGATTCTCCGATCTCCCGTTCCATCGTCGCTCCCGTTCACTTTCTATCGCTTCTCATCTCGGAAAATCCCCATTCGCCTAAGATTTTCACGAGTTGGTGGCCCCATTTCCGTTCGATGCATATTTAACAGAATTAAAGATAAGGAGTAGCAGCGACGCGAACGATGGTATCAACCGGTGAATCGTTTTACATCTTATGCATGCTAAGATTCGTACGATATCCAAGATTATTCGGTGTTGCGAACGGATTGACACCGCGTTCGACTGCCTGATTTCCATCAAGCAATAATCAAGAAATATCTGAGAACCCTAATATCACTTTCGTGGCTACAATAAAATAATTGCGACTCCTTACAAGATGATCAGTTAGTTTCACAAATCAGTTCAGATATTCACGATCCTGATTTCCACTAGTTTTGATAGAGGAATCCGAATTATACGCAATCCCTACGGGTGCAGATCAATACAACAATACTCTGATACAAGTGCTAGCTGCATCTCTAGTAAAAAACACTAAACGTTTTACAAATTGGACCAGTACGTCTCTAAAACGGGTTAAGATGATAATAATACTAACAGTCGAACTTTCTATTCGTAAGACACCAATTTTCCCGAAGCTGTTGAATCGGAGTAGCAATCTTATCGGCATGCTAAATTGCATTACCTAGAAGTACGGGTGAAAGTCTTTCACACCGACGAATGCGAACCTTCTTGGCAGATCTCGTGAACGACAACAGCGGCTTCGGGATGATGTAGCTTGTTTTTCGAAATATTTACGCTATCCGTTCGTAACAACTGTCCACCCCACTCCCTCGACACCAGACTGATAACACGTAAGAGCGAGTAGAATGGAGTGGACAGATACGGTGACTGTCGATGTATCTTAGGCCTGTTCACTCGAAAAACAGACCATAGTGTCGGAACAGAGATAAAAATGGATAACGTACCCAAACGGATAAGTAAACCGCTGCGTTTCCATCGTGCGCGCGCGCGTCAGATCAGGCCGCGAACGAATGAACAATAATTGTAGGTATGTATACGATACCTTTAACGAATTGGCACGAGTCGTTCGTTACGGTGTTGATCCGTGGCGGGTCTTCTCGTAGCGAATAGACGCCCCGGTGGTCGCCGATACCGCAGAGTAATTAGCACCCTGTTGACCAGTTAATAACCGTCATTAGTCGTTTATCTCTCTTTCTCTGCCGCGAAATCGAATAAATTACATATTCCCGATCGAGTTTATGTTAATGCGTGCGGAAACTGGAATCGAACGGAGACATTCGTCCGCTCTATCGAGCAAACAAGAATCACGTAACGATCCGGCGCGGCGCGGCGGCGGCGGCTCGGCTCGGCGGGTCGCGCGCGGCTCCGAAAGCGTGCACACAGGTCCCCGAAAAACTAATCCGGGGAAAATCTGTCTGGCGGAACAAACATCCGCGATTTCCATGAAAACAAAACGCCGCGCCTTGTCGGTGTTGCGACGCGACGAGGTTCGCTGGAGCATAAACGTCTGTCTCCGTTCCGCGAGTAGGTATATACCGGTTACACCGGGGCACAGAAATTCGTGCCTCGGGTCCTCGAGGTGTTAACAAAGGGGTCCCCGGTGAATCGGACCTGTTGGTCGCGCGAGATGCGTGTGCAATAGCGCGCTGCAACGTCCCTGGTGCGCGTCGCTGCAGTAGATCCCGCAAACAGAACGGTGCTCATCGTGCTCGGTGAAAGCGAGCGAGAGGGAGCGAGCGGTGGCTGAGCAGGTTAGAGGAGGACGGGAAAACCGGTGGTTTCTTTATCGCACAGCCGGAGTGCTCGCTGGAGAAGGACGGACAGGGCTCTGTGTTGCCGAGACGTCTATACTCGAGGCGACAAGGACAGCGATGCGCGCCGTTCCACGGTGCAGAGAGAGAGAAAGAGAGAGAGAGAGAGAGACGGGTGCGGCGAGGGAGAGAGGCACGCGAGATACCGAAAGAAAAGAAAAGAGAAGCGAAGCGAACCGGAGAACCGCGGCACTCGACGAGCGAGCGAGAGGACGCTCGAAGTGAAAGAGAGGAGAGAATGCAACGCGAGAGAGGGCTGGCAAAAGAGCCGAAGGTCTCTCGCGGACTCTCCTCGTAGACGGGTAATACAGTCGGGCGCGCGGCAAGCACAACAAGCAGCCCGCTCGCATGCACGTGCACACGCGAGCGAGCCCGTGAGCGTGACGCCGCGCCGCGCCGCGCCGACATACTCGAGCCAGAGACCGAGAGAGCTCGTACCCGTACCCGTACCCGCGGTGATACCCGCGCCCGTACCCGCACCCGCCACGCGGATCCTCGCGAGCCAGCTCGCTTTTTCCAGAGCCCCGGAGGCCAGGCGCGAGCGTCCCACCGTCGACACCGCGCCGGTGTAGCACCTACTCCGTTTCCTAAACTTTCTAGCGGCCTCTCGGTACGGCACGACTCGATCAGCCAGCTGATGCCATGCCGGTGCAACCTGGCCAACGGTCGCTCCGGGATCTCGTGATTCACAACCGGGACCCAGAACTTTACGATTATTAACCCTGCAACGGCACATTGCTCTTTTTTTCCGGACCGACAAACGTCACGCTCCGCTCTTTCGGACGTTACCCGTAATTTCTTCCGATTTTCGCACCATCCGAACCTGCACCATGCTTTTCGAATATTTTATCGAATCTGGCTCGACGTTAGCTCCTGCGCCAATAAGTACCTGGATTACCTGGTTACAATTACATGGTGCTCGAGAACTCGTGGACGTTATTCTAAACACCTTGTCCTCTTACATGAAAGAACCCCGTTCAATGATATACCATTGGACTTTATACGTTTGCCCCATGTATACAAGTCTTTCGTGAATCATGATCAGGAATTTTGGCAGTGTAATGTAAATTTATTCAATTTTCAATACCCGACGCCCAACTGTAAAAACAAAACGTTATCTCATCGCGGTTTCTGTAGATTTATCTATGAAACTTCGCAGAAAATTGTCTACTTCTACTAACTTGTGGAACTCGTAATGAAGATTTCCAGTCGAGTAGAGACTCTTATCTTAGACAATCTTCTGACTATTTTTATAGTTTGTCTGACCAGTTTACCGGCCGTTGACGGATTCCCGAAGTATATTACAAGAATGTTAAGACAAGATCTCTGCTGGAGCAAGATCAGTGGTACTCTGAAAAAGTTATGCGATCAAATAACCTGCATACAACTTTAACCCTGATCCACACGGGTAATTCTTTGTACTATTCTAAATGAATTTGAAATAGGTACCCGGGTACCACGTCGTATGGATGAGGGTTAAGAAGAAACTCCCAAAGTCTACCTGTTTTCACACCGTTAAAAGAAATCGCAGAAGTACAAACTGAACAACTTCCAAAGCATAAAGTAGCCAAGGTAACAAAAAAAAGGTTGTCTACAGGATCATTTGCATACGATTCGAAAAGAATCCCGAGCCTCCCGTCCCGAACACAAGTTTCCGAAGGCACGCGGCCGGTGGATTGCATCACCGACTCCTCCGACTCCTACCCCCGACCTGAAAATATGCAGCGGAGCGTGTCGTTTCAATCTCGACCGAAAAACGAACAATGAAGCATCGAAAAGTCGCGAGGGCAGGCCAGACCTAATAAGACTCGGGGACGCGCACGAAAGTGGACGAGAGATCTCATAGAGGGGCCTCGTTATTGGCGGGGGTCTGAAATATCGATCAATCGTGGAATACTCGGTGCATCGGCAACACGTCGCAGCGTGCGAAATGGTGCAGCACCGCGGGCTAGCAGGAACGAGAACGACCTGTTTATTATACAGTGAGTCCGCGACTTACGCGGTTAATTCGTTCCAGCGCTTTCCGCTTAAATCGAAAAACCGCGTAAGTCGAATACATATTTGAAAACGGTAGGTTAGTGACTTCTTTACAATACAATATTAATACCTACACTCTGCTGAAAATTGCTGCACCATTATTCCAAATATTGTTTAGATTATTAAATAAGTTAGTATCTAATAAATCACTAAACATTTAAGTACTGTATGAGGCATTATATCAATTTTATTTATATTCATACAAAGCAAAAGATTAATTTATTATAGACGGACTGAAGCCCTTAATTAATACAGAATGTAATTATGTTAGCTAGGAAGAAATGTTTAATTTCTGAGTTAAAATATCTCCGAGTGTAAATTCAGTGAATTCTGTTAACATCATCATCGCGAGTGCGACTGTAATAATATAAATTATTGTGGAGGGAGAAGAGTCTGTAGTGGCAATCGATCACGGAATGCTCGATGCATCGTTAACAGATCGCAGCGTGCGAAGCTGGTGCAACCGCGCGGGCCAGGAGGAACGAGAACGAGCCGAGCCGGCCGACTGTATGTACTAGAATCCCGCTACTCGGGTAAAGATAGAAAGAGGAACGGAAAGAGAGTAATCAGAAGGGGGCACCGGCCGGGGGATCCGGCGCGGCGGGGCGGAGGGAATAAACAAGAGGTAGGGGTTAGATCTTGTAGCGCGGCGCGGGCCGTGTGGCTTTCCAGCGAGAGAGTTGGCTTTTACTGAATCTCTCGTCGATCGTGCGGAGGGCCCACTCTCCTCTCCCTGTCTCCCGGAGGATTCGTCGCGAGCGTCCTCGATCAATTCCCTCGATCCGTAAAAACCAATCGTGGCCGCGTCACCTCGCCGACCGTTTCCCGGACGCCTTCGGGCCAGAAATTCCTCAAGGTCGCGGCCGGAAGAGCGACCCTATCGAGCGAGGGAAGAATTAAAGGGAGAGACGTTCCGCGTCGCGACCGATAGACGACAGCGATACTCTAAAAATACCGCGGCGACGAGGCCACGGATTGAACACGTTCGCCGAGAGCACGCGGCGTACACCGTTTCCCGGATTCTCGTGTAAACACCGGGAGACAAGAATCGGGTACAAACCGAGAGATCCAATAACCCCGCGATTCTCGATAGCGAAACCGAGAGGGGGGGGGGGGATCGCGAAGGGTGAAGGCTCGTTTGGTATACGCACGCGGTAGGGGATCACGGGAAGAGGAAGAACACGGATCGACGGTGCTCGAAAGATGAACGGAGACGCTGCGGGTTGAACGAGCCAAAGCGAGAGGGAAAGCTTTGGACGATCCTGTTGTCAGTAACACTCTCCCCGTAGAATACGTAGGACCTCGAACTCGTCTGCGGATCGATACGAGTTCCTGGTGGACTCGCGAAAGGGGGGTTTGCAGGAGGGGGGCTGCCGGTGGACGAGGAGACAGAGAAGCCAGGGAGGGTTAGCTGATGGTGTTTGTGGGGTGCGGGGGTGGACTGGCACAGGGACGCCTTGGGGGTGTTTCCATGGTGACGGGAATTATCGTCCGGGGTGGGTGTATGGTTCTCCGTCCCTCTCGCTCTCTCTCTCTCTCTCTTTTCTCTTTACTTTCTGTCTCCTAGTATCTCTATCTCTCTCTACCTCTCGGTTAGTCCTCGTACTATGTCTCTCTCGCTTCCCTGCTATCTCTTCTATTTGGAAGTGGTGAATTTGCAACGTCGCCTCCCGAGAAGGGTACCTTTTTTCGGCCGTCAAAGGGAGGAGACGCGCGTATAAGTTACGCGGCAGGTATCCGGTGAACGAAGCTGTCTCGAGCGGACCCATCGGGGATGAAAGGCCGGGGTCGGAGAACCCGAAGACCGCGGATCGAACGAGGCTCGACGGGATTTCAGGAATCGGGCGGCGTTAATTCGGTGGTAGCGGTAACGCGTCCGAAACAGGTTCCTCCGGTGCGTACGCGGGCAAAGAGGCGAGCACGACGGAATCGCATCGGCGCGGTGGTCTCATAAACGCGAGGCGTCCGCGGAACGGAGAAACGAGAGGAGAGAGACGAGAAGCGGAGAGAAGAAGCCGGCCGGTGCCTCGAGCGGAAGCGGCTCGCCGGCAGAGACGCCGATTGGTCTTCGTAATTCTATGGGGAAACGAGATGCTTCTCTGCCCTCGACGCCTCGATGCCAATCGCTAAACCGCGGGTTCTGTGGTCTTCCCGCAGAAATCAATTTTATCAACAAATACACCGAGATCCGTTTGCAAAACGCCGGCATCGAGGAGAAGCAGGCGTTCTCGGCAGAGGCGCATTTCAGACCGATATAAAAGGCGTCGGTACTTCGTCGAGAACGCTCCTATTCTCATGAATCAGCTCGCAGGCTATCGGAATCGAAGACAAGACATTCTAAAGAAATTTGCCGAGTTGAAACTAACATAAAAGATTCAGCGATATCTCGGGGAATTTAGTATCTCGTAATAGTCAGCGAGTCGTTGGGCAGTACCCAGTTTTCATAGATCGGTTCGCAAACTTTCGATGTCAGAGAGAACAAGAGTTTGTCGGTAGTAACATGTAAAAGCTGCTGAAATCTTCTAGGAACTCTCCAGCCCTGTGTTTTATAGTAGCGGGCCAAGGTTTACGAGATCGAGTTCGCACGAATAAGTCAGAAATCAACGGATCGAACCGTCCAACTAAAACGCGCGTACATTTCGTTCGGAAAAAGTTACGAGAACCTGACGGTTTTTCGTCATTTAGATGAAAAGAACAGTTTCGCACAATAGATATCACTTGTAACGAAGGAATTTAATGGTGTAACGTTTCAGGAGGCCTCGAAGAGACATCGGAATTAGAAAAGAGGACAGCGTCGAGAGCGGTTTGCTTTGCTCTGTTTAAATCGTCGAGAGCGTACGGTTCGTTAAACCGGGTTTCGAAGAAAGTCAGTAGCCTAATTCGCGAAAAGCAGGCTGCTCGCGAGAATCGATCGAACACCGATGATCTCACCTCGAGATATCGATACTAACGTCGAGGTCGTCGGGTCTCGTGTCATGGAAAGTTCCACTGGGCTCGAGAGAGGCCGGCAACCTGCGCAGACACGGTACACGATTCCGTGCGTCCACGCGCAGATCGAAAACCGACCTCTCGTATCTCGGCTTCTGTTCCAGATATCGGGATAATTCTTGTTGCATCCGAATCCTTACCATTTCGCCGTCCTAAGTTTCGAATTTCATCGCGATCGGACAAACCGTCTGCGAGTTAGAGCGATTTTCTGGGAAGAGGGTCGGAGAGCCGGAGCCTCGCGAAATATCGATTTCCCTCCATTGTTAACAACAGTTTTTCACGAGATATTGTTGAACGACGATCCATGACCGGGTAGGAAACGGATAATCGAGAAAATTCGATCGTAACATGGTAAAAAAAAAAGGGCGGGGTTAGAGATCGGGCATTATCGAGGCGTACAGATCGAAGCCCAATTACATCGATCCACGGAGCGATCGGGTAAGCTTTAACGAGCGGCTGGATCGATTAATCGCGCTTAACCGAGGGCCTGTTTGTGTTTAAGGTGGACGTAAATCAACGCGCGCCGCGGTTTCTGTCCGCGAACAAAAGGAGGGTGTGGCGGATTTACGCGGGTTTACGGCTCGAAATCGAAAATAGAACGGCCCGTAAAGACCGCCACGGCCACCGTGCGCTAGGATACGTGAAATTCAAGACGTAGAAAGCACGGTGCGCGGTTTTATCAATCGCGAGCGGACGCGAGCGTGTTAGAGGCCGCGCAGTTCTGCGCCGAGCGTTCCTTTAACTTCGTCCACGCGATCGGATCATTCTCGATCCATTAACAGGGATATTAACTTGAGCACTTCGTAGACAAAGCTGTCCTCCCCGCTGAACCTTTCATGTATTGTTTATTATCGCCGTTAGTAAAATGGCCTCCCAGTAAGCCTCTCGACAATGCTCTATAGGCAATCCAACTTGTAGAACAATCGAACGCTTGCGTGGTCGATAAGAAGGTCATTTACCTTATGCAGATGGAATTATTATACCAAAAACGGCACCTGAAGCTACCAAGTACCTATAAATAATGGTTTCAAGAATAGAAGACCCGACGTGACTAACGACGAGAAATACTTCGCATCTTTTAGCCGGATGGATTATTTTAATCTGTAAACGGGACGGACAAACAGTCGCGCTTCGATCAATTGTCTAAGATTCGTAATACCGAAAAAACTTTCGTGTTTTCCATTCTTCCTTTCTTTCATCTTTCCTTTCCTTTGTCGTTGCTCCGCTAAGGAAGCAAAGCCATTCGGATTAAGAAAATGAGGAACCGAAGAGTTCGACGCAACTCGGCTTACGAAATCAGGAAAGCTATAAACGTTAGAAGAGCCAATTTTAAACTGAAACGGATAAAACTGTGCTTCAAGATCGATGATTCCTACGTGAATCATTTAGACAACTACAATTGGATATCCGAGAACGGCTTTTAATAGAGCAAACAAATTTTCCCTCGACCCCAAGTCTGTTGTAATTAGTTTGAAAACCACTGCACGCCGCTACAGTGGCTTTCGTTTACGTCATCGTTTAACGAATAGTGGCTCGTTCGTTGTTTCTCCGCGGAATGTATGTATTACGTATATGTATCATGGTTACCATGCTGTTTACACCGAATCGGCGCAGCGGTTCGTAGAACCGTCAAGGCTAAGAAATCTGAAGGTTGAATGGCTCTCTGAACACAGAGAGGTACGTCCACTTTTATCAATTTCTATCGATTTCTATGTCTTTATTGGAATGCTGACTGGCCGATACAGTGAATTTTCGATACACGTAGCGAAAGGGGGCATTGCGGATATCGTAGAAAATGGGGGAGTGGAGAGTAGACCGAGTCAGTTGAAGCGACAGGAATGTATTAGGTGCAACGTGAAGCCGGTCTGCCGTATTCGTGCTGGGACGTGTTTCGAGTCCGAGGGAAGGCCCCAGAACCTGCCAGCTAACAAAATGGTAGGACCCACCGGGCCGGACTGAAAGTCGAGCAACAAGTCGCAGGCCGCCTCTGGCTCCTGCCAGGACGTACCTGAGATGAGCCGAGCGGACCTCGCTTCCAAGAAGGGAGCAAGAAAACCTCGTGCCGCCGCGCGGACACGTATAATTTGCGACCGTTTCACTCGTCTAATTGACACTTCATCTGATCATCGACGATAATTCATTGGCCGGATCGATCGAAATTATTCCCAGACAATAAACGCGCTTTGCGCAATGAATAAGATAGGGAACCCAGCGAACTATTCGAGCAAGCCTCGAATCAACCGTTTAACAAATGCCGAATTTACAGCTGTACAAAACTCGTAAAGAAGTTGTAAGATTTCTAATATTTTTCTTACTTCAAGTAGAAAATCCGCAGTGTACTCTATCGCTATCAGATCAGATGTACTCCGCGTGCTTTTGAAAAAATGTGTTTGCTTTAGAATTTGCACCGCTCGAACGGTTCTCAAATATGTAGAATGGAAAGAACGATTGAAAATAGGGATAACCTCGTGTAAAGGAATGAATAAATCCATGCACAGTCGACACAATCTACAGGAACACGATTAACAAAGAAGTTCGGACGATAGAGGAGAATCGAACTTTACTCGGCTGTTTCTCGAACGAACGAAACGGATTTATAGATTTCGATCATTACGAAAATTCTACATGATTCGGCTGCATAATTACTAGCCGCCATCACGAATCGGCTGTACGTGTATGGAATTAATCAGCGACTCGATGGATACGCACGGGTTCGATTAGAATCGGCTAGCCTGCGTCAGTTGCTGCTCGTCTATCCGAGAATCGCACGAATATCTATTTGCCAATGGAATAACGATCATGGTAATTAGGCAAATGTCAGATGTATTACACCGGTAGTCTATGACCGATACTATTTTTCAGTGATTTCGAAAGGTTCACACAGAAGTTCACACACTTTTACGTTAACGCGTTCGGTGTACCGTTCACGAACCGAATGTTTGATTGTCTCCAAAAATTTTGTCGTCGATTCAAGAATATCCCAGAGGAGGAACATCGAGATGAATGTGGAATTCTGACTGGCCGAAAGGCAAGAGAAAATGGCCGTGCAGAGAGCAGTTTCGATGGAAATGGCAAACGCATGACAAACTGTGAGGGAAATTTTGTGCCACGTGAAAATTCAAGTTGGCCGGGTAAAGGCTATCGCGATGATATCTGCATTGCGAAGAAGCATCTGCCTGCTGACGATGAGCGGGAAGTGTACTTCAAAATCGAGCAAGTGCGCCGTCACTTCGACGCTGATACGGCGGAACTGTATTTATCGCGCGTCGCCGCACATTGTCTCTATTTATCGTGCACACAATCACGCGCGCCAGCGCCATCGCCACACGGCCGCGCTTGTACGTGTATAGATATGTGTGTGCTCACGCGACATTCTTCGTACAACAAAAAGGAACGTCCTCGACTTCCTCCCACGCGTCGCCGAGCGAGGCTAGCTGCCAGCCAGCAGCCGTTTTCGACATTCGTAAATTTCAGGTGCCACCCGAAAGCTGCCTCGCGCTTCTAGCCCGCGTGTCACCTCGGGATTTTTATTCGGAAACACCGAAGCGCGAACTCGACAGAATTCGAAGTACTCTTCAATTGTTTTTTTGAGCCAGCGGATGTTCCACTTCGCTCTATTTTCTCGTCCGCGCTACCATCGCTCGGTTATATCAACGATGCGAATTACTTCACGCTTCGATTCTGAAACCTTTTCAAGATTTGCCAGAACATTCTCATTTTATTGGCCGGCTGATTAAACGATTCTCGAGGTGATTAACTTGTCGCGAAGTTCACTTCGATCACATCTCATATGTTCGTTTCAAGAATGGGATGGACATTGTGATAGTCGCTGTATCTTCAATTTGGTGATTCTTCTATTCAAACTTTTATCTTAAACATCTAGCTGGAATGAGGACGTCGTAAAGATAACGAGCTGTATTATCGGGACGATAGAATATCGAAGGACGGTATTGCTGTTACCGAAGCAATGGAAGATCGAAGACCGCGTTCTCTTGGTTGGGAGCATAGGATCTAGAAACTGTACAATGTAAAAACAACACGACTTTTAAGTTATTAAAGAAATTGTACAAGCACTTTTCTATTAAATGCCGTGCGCATACAATTTGAAGTAACCGGAAAGCGTTAATTCGCATTCTGCAAAACTGATTACAGATATTACATACTGTTGTGGAAACGGAGCCATGAGTACGGGACCGCGGCCGAGTAGGTTTGCGTTTGCATAGACTGATTTTCGAGAATCTGAATAAACGCAGACTTAAAAACGGTATTCCAATTATCAAAATGAATGCGTTACGGGACGGGTACCGTTGGTTTTTGAGTAACAGAAGAACGAAGATATATTCGCATGGTTAATCAGTTGGCATCATTATCATTTTTACCCGTCTTTCACGTAGTATTTCGCTGTAATCAATGTCCGAGTATACTAACGTCCAATCACGGAAAGACATAAAAGCCTAACTACTATGCCAACGACTGTGCAATGCTGTTCCCCGAGTTTTAAATAATCTTCCGAACCAATCAGACGCAAAACTCTTCTCTGAATCACGTGGATTTTACGTGAACTTTGGAATCGCGTGTTATTGAGCTACTGGTTCGTTACCAGCGAGGACTGAAACTGACTTTTTGCAAAATTTGATGTAGCAACTAAATGAACGAAACAGCCGAGCAAGATGACGCTCTTCACAAAATTGGCAGAATCACTGCGAAACCTGTCGTACGTCCAACCGCAACAGATTTTCAGCAAGCCGCACTGCCGTACGATACGACCGTGTCGTTCGAAAAGTTGTACAACCGCATCACAAACATTGCAATTGTCTTTCAAACGGTTGAAGCAATGAATTTGTACGATTTGCTGTACAATAAATTGCATCGTCTGTGGACCGTTTCAGAAGTCGCTGTGCCTAAAGCATCGGCCGATCGACAAAGTATCGGCTATCCTGATTCCCTAGCAAGAGGATATTCCAACCGATATGGGAATCGGTATGCAATGTACGAAGAACCGTAATCGAAACCGATATTAACCAAAAGTTACGGTCCTTTGTAACATTTATTTAGAGTATCGGTCCTTCATAACTGTTTCAATCAAGTCCGAATACTCTGTATTGTGTGTAGTGTACTTCTGTTTTGTAATTATGTTGTAATAAATCTCATATGAGATTTTTTATAATTAAAAAAAAAAAAAATCAAGTCCGAAACGTAACGGTTTCAAACAGTTATTTTCGGGCCCGTTCCAAGCCCTGAGGCAAAGACGATTCCCGTCGACTAATCAGCAGAGGATGTCGAGCGGATTTTCAGCGTACGTGGGAGAGCAGAGCGGCGATCCGCGCGAGGCAGCGAGACTCGTTTTAAGCGTTGTGAGAGGAGTTTGCGCGATAACACGGGCCCGATAACGCGGCGACGTACGCTCGGTCGTTCGGTTGTAACATCGCGGCGAGTCGCCGCGTGTGCACACGCCTCGCACACACCGGTTTCTCTCTCTCTCTCTCTCTCTCACTTGGCTATGTACATACGGACACAGGCTCGCACGAAGAGCGGCTCGCCGCTCCGTATAAAGAGCTCGGTGCATTGCGCCAAGCCTCTGCGCCGCGCCGCTGAATTAATAATCGAACTTACGTGGGTAGGTGCTCGTCTACCGGGTGTCTGCGCGCGTACTTGACGGATCCCTGCCAAAGGAGTGCCACTCGATCACACGCGGCGAACCCCGACCGTTATCGCGATCCGGATACCACCTGAAACGAAACGGGGCTTTGTATTATGTTCATGACAAAATGGCTCGTTGCCGAGGCGCGACCCTTCGTTAACCCTTCCGCTACGGCGACCTTGCTCGAGATCTCGCTCGACAGCGGAACCTGGAACTTCCAGGCAAGAACCGAGACTTTTCCAAGGAACGAGGCACTCGATCAGTCACATAAGATTTCCGCCCCACTGTCGAATCAAAAGCACGGCCGATATATGTGCATAACTAGACTGCGGAGCTGAATGTAAAATGAACATTATCCAAGTCAGTCGCAGTCAGAAATAGAAGTTAAATATACTACAATTAGACGTTGCTAAAATCGTAATTGAAGCCCTTGTTTGACGTGAAAATAAAGTCGTAAAAAGTCATATAACCTTTTACTAACAAAAAATAGAAATTCGATGAGGATTGGATCTTTTGCCTGAAAAATCGTTAGAGATCATAGAACAGATTGTCATGAAACGTATTCTAAATGGCACAAAAATTGGCCATTCATTTTCCCTTGAGAAAACGAAATGACTTTCCGAACGATCTAATAGTTTATGGAGGAGCAAACGTATGTTTGGAAAAGATTCGGTGTCACTTTAAGGAGTACGCTTTATTGAGAGAGTTTTTCAAGGCTACTGCAATGTCAAACAAATATACCACCTTCATATTCTCTTCTGTATCCTAGAACTCTTGTCTAAAACAGGAAGACTATCAACGCACTGCACGGCGCGGCGCGGTGCCCCAAGCGAGACCAACAGTCGAGAGTTTCGTGCAGTATCCACGTTGGAAAAAGTGACCATTTAATATCTCGGGAACCAATGACGATATCTACGTGAAACTTTCCACGTATTGTTCCTTATCACGTTTCATGCTTATTTATCCAAGTCTCGTCTCTAATCGACGAGCGTTTACCGAGATAATTAACATTTCCAGTCGGAGCGATGGAGGTACTTCCGCACGCGTTTGTCAATCGTACACGGCGCATATCTCGATGTAATACACGTTGATATCTTGCGATCATGTCATTTCTACCATATTTCTTAAAAACTAGCGAAATCCAAGTTAGAAATAATTCTAATCACATATTTCGAACTTTGTCCGCCATTACTCTCGATTACTCGCGTTCTACAACATCACCGGCGGTATTCTCGATGTAGATTCGAATCTCAACAAATCGCAGGGCTCGTAGTTCAAGTTATTGGTACTTTAGAAAGCTTTTGTGCAGGCGCTCCGTTTTATTTCTGAGGACGTACGAATTCGTGATATTTTTATGACTCCGTGCATTTTATCATTTATGAAATTATTTTTGGTTTTGTAACATGACGTAGAAATCTCTATATTCAGCGATACTTCAATCACGTATGAGAATATTAATTTGTCTGACCTGTTTCTAGAATTTCCGTCTCGTTTATTAAAACACTTGTTAAGCTCGATACGGAAATCATCAAATATATTTCCGATGACACGAAATATTTCAAACAAGCAACTGACATTTACTATTTCGATACGTATCGATCAATTGTTTAAAGGACAGCGAACATTTTCTCTTCAGAAATGTTCAAATCTCAATCACCGTAACGCATTCGTGTTTCGGAAAAGAGAATCGTTGGATGATCGTTTCATTTGCATGATCGTCTCCTTCGATTTTCCGGCTATCTCATAGAATGACGTAATGTTACGTCAGCAGCAATCAGTCACAGAGTTGTGGGAAACGTAGATGAAGGCTAGGCTTTCGTTCCGAGAAGTTCTTGCGCTAAAGCTTCCAAATGTTTGGGCCTTTACAAATCCATGTATGCTAACGAACTGGGGGAGTAAATGTTTTATCCGTTCGAGAACAATCGCGAATGCTGACGCGACACAAGTAATCAAAATAAAAACACGGCAAAGTTTTATACAAAACTGTACACATGTTTATTCTATTGAAAATATTTCTATACTTTCGTAGAGATCCCGAGTCGCTGAGAGCAAGGTTGATCTTGTTCAGACCATGTTCAAACCAGCGAACAATCGTGGAACCTTGGAGCGTCTCAAAGCAAGAATCGCAGTTGTATGCAGTACATAAGAATGATTTAGTGCCAATCCGTTTCCGGGCCTCGATTATCCAACGAATCCCGATTTAACTGGACCGCCTCGGTCCCGATTAAGTCGTTTAATCGGGCTCTCTCCCGGTGCACTTCCATCGAAACAATACGCACGGGCGCGCGCATTTTGCAGTCAAAGGGAACCTCATTAAATCTCTTCCTGTCGGAGCGTACAAAGCGTACTGAACATTTTTTTTTGTCCCTCTCCGCGGCACAGCGTATTAAAACGTTTCAATACCATCTGGTGGAAGTGCAACGGCCGGAGACTCGTGCAATCATTTCGGCCGAAATCGCTATGGCAAATGCGCAGACGAAGATGTTTTCGTTAAGTTACTTTCGATCTTTTCATGTTTGCTTTTCAATTATGAGAAAGTTGAGAAAGTCATTTCGTTTTGTCAAGCGAAAATGAAAGCTAATTTTTTGCCATTATCTTACGAATGTTTCTACCTTTTGTACCAATTAAATGCGAATGTACGCGCAAAGCCATTCGAAACGAGTGAGGAGACAAGAAAATGTAGAATTTATCACCGATGATAATTTATAAAGTTGAACAGAGACGATTCAACTTACCAATTCATTAACGATTTTAATAGTATCATCTCGAGCACTGTACGCATTCTTTCAATAATCTGTGATTGTAATGATATATGATATGATATCTATCATATACTGCAGTTTTTACCTTGTGGTAATGAAAAAGCAAAACGCGATGGAAATGCGTACTTTGATTTTGCAGTTTGGTACGATGATAAAAAAATACTGGAAAGGTTAGAAAGCACTGCAAGGCAGAAAATGGCGTCCGAAATGACAGTTGTCAAGATATACCAGGAATTTAATAACAAATGGAAGCAATACCATGTTTATACGAAAAACGAAATTACTGTCCGAACGACCAGAACGGCCTAATATTATGGAGATATAACCGTTCTATATTGATGTGTCAACTGTGAAAGTTGATTTCTGACTTTTTACCATTTTCAACGCTTTTCGCCAACGTCCTTATTAACGCGCGTGCCCTTTATAAACAATTCATTAGCCGCAACGTTTACACTAGCGTACACCATGCACCCGTATAAACCACGACAGTAATGACCGTTGGAACGACCGTTGCAATTTCGATTCGATACGTAACCCATTTCGATAGGCGAAGATCTAACAGCGATACAATCGATACATGTCGCGTGCGCCGTTACTCGCAACGATTATTCCGTTTCCATGAAATCGAACTAATTTCGAATATGTTCTCAAAAATCATTATGATGTTTAGATAAAAAGATAGTTTGCAGATCTAGTCCATTTCTTATTCACGACATTACAAAGTGCTTCGTGTCGTACGGTTAGATATTCAAATTGGAACGTTAGAATTAAGTATGTAACACGCGCTGACGACATTGGGGTTATGCTCGGATCAATTCCGCAGCGTTTCCGATCGATAAACTTCGATAGAAGATTTAGAACAATATTCCTAACGCTGTGCTTAACTTATCGACGCTGTTAACGAGCTCACTCATCTTTTCTTGTTCTCGTAAATACTAAACATTTAATTTTGCTTTGCTCGAAGAATAGCTGATTCAATTGCATTTGTACTCGTATCGTAATATTACGAAAGACCATTACCAGTACAGAATGATGCTATTCATAGCTGTAATTACTAGACAGCGGATTTGATGTAATTCTAACGAAAATGAGTAGGTTTAAAACAGTAAAAACATTAGAATTTCACGTTAGTATTGCGGAATCCCATTTTGCGGGATTGTGGAGTCCTATTCGCAAGTCTACGCGAAGTTAATGTACGTTTCGTAACCTGTAAGACATCTTTTTAACTTCGTACGTATGAGAAATGGATTCAGGGAATCGGATTGTTCGCCCGGAGCTGGCACGGTACAGATTCACGGAATTCTAGGGATCCACAAGAGAATGCCTTGCGCTACCGGAGTGGTTCCGATTCTCAATAGCAAATTTTTGGGGATAAACGACGACGTAGCATTCAGCTTGTGTCCACGTCGCAGGCGCCACGCCCTGCTTCCGATGTTGCCATCTTCACGATGGACGGCCCGCATAATGAGAAACACGAATCAGTGGCCTCATCGTTCTCCCGTATCTTACGGTCTCTTTCGCTACTGTTTCACGCACGCTCGCCCTTGCTTATCACACTCTTGCACAGTTAATTAGCTTGCCGCCATCTCTTGATCACTGTACCGCTACCATGCGCCCCTCCCCACTTCAATCCGAAATAGGTGTCATTAAGAGGCAGCCAATTAAAATTAAAATTTTTAAACTGCCACCGTTCCTCTTGTGACAGCGTTTGACGAGTAACGTTTGTCGTACGTGCCGACTTATCAACGCAACGAATCAACCGTAGTCAGTCAAACAAAATTACATACCATTGCATAAATTGCGCATGACAAGTACAGGCATTCATTCGAGAGATGAAAGACGATATTTATCGTGGTAATGATACAACTATACCAGGAAGCATCGGAATACTTTCTCGGAAGGTGCAGATCTATCGACGAAATTCAAACGCGTATGTAACTGGTCCATATCTAATGGTATCTACCACTTTTCCAAGTTATTCCAAAGAATCATAGCTACTTCCTGAGGCCATGGAAACGGTCTATACCGATCGCCTGCCGCATAGCATGATCTATACGAATCTATGATATCGATACACCGTGCTCGACATACCCGAACAGTGGTAACTGAAAGTTTTAATCGCGGTAACGAGCGACGATAGCAATCCAGCTCTAATATTTGCATTGCGTAACAGATATCGTATACTAAACACTGAAACAGTGTCGGTGCGATATCTATCGACGATTCTTGTACGGATGGCGTTTCTCGATGAACGACATGAAATCTATCACCGGCGTCGACTCTTTTAACGCGTTAAACGGCGCAACTGAAACGAAGCGCAATGGCATCGCGGAATGCACGGTCGTTATGCGAATCGGGTTGTCGCGACTGCAAATTTGTCATCTTCGTTGTTCAACGTCCAGTTACGTATCGGCCGAACACCGAGGAGGCCTACAAGGCATGCATAAAGAAGACATCGAGGAGGTTATTTCGGAGGCGCAAACTGCACCAGCAACGATGACGACGAAGAACAAAGGAGGGGCATTACTTATGCGGGGAAAAGAAGGAAAAGGAGGGGACGTGCCATAAGCTGCGTACCCGTGGCACGCCATCTACGTTGGCTTTGTATATTCCATGGTTGCGCAATGCCGCGCGCGGACCGAGAAACCGAACGGCGCTACGCACACTCGGATTTTTTGCTTTTGTGCATCGTCGGCCGTAGGGTTGCGCAGCGTTCCGAGCGACAACTGATTGCGCTTTAAAGGGAGGCGAGACACTCTGGATGCAAAAGAGAGAAAGAGCGAGAGAGAGAGAGAGAGAGAGAGGGGGTGAGAGGGAGAGAAGGAGAATAGAAACTCTCTCTCGGAAGAGGGTACGCAACTCTCCTATTCCGTAGCGTAGCGTCCGAGCAAGGGCACATCGGGAAAGAGAGACGACGGATCGCGAAGAGTTCGCGGGCACGCGGGGGTAAAGGGAGAAGGGAGCGCAGGATGGAGGGAGAAGGGCGGAAAACGTAGACAAAGAAACGGAGAAAGGGGAAGGGTGCGTGGAACGAGAAAGGGTGGGGAAAAAGGCAAAGGGAGAGGAAGATCGGTCTCGGTGCACGGCGTAGTGGTTTTATAAAGAGAAGCGGCATCGCCGCACGAATGCTTGGCTCTCCAGGGCCAGGATATTTCAATACCGACGGTGGTCGGCCACCGCCGACGCGGGTTACGGAGAGGGGAAATGGTTGTGACGATGTGCACTCCTATGTATACATACGTATATACATGTATAAGGTGCATATACATATTCTCCTCTCGCTCCCCTCACCCATGTGCCCGCCCAACGCTCGCATACACAGTATGTATACGACTTTACACACCCGTGGGCGTTCAAGAGAAAGAGAGAGAAGGAGAGACGTGACGGAGAGACCAGTGCCACGGTAGCGCTCCGCTATTCGGGTTCGCTACACGAGGGGAAGAGGCGATGGTAAAGGGGGAGAGAGCGAGTCTGTCTCTGTTTTAACATACGGAGGGGGAAAGTTGCGGCAAAACGGAAAGGCTCGCGTCGAGGGGAATGCAGGGACGCGCGCGGCACGGCAATGGGGACCTCGAACCGAACCGTCGACCGACGACTGTGTCCGTAATCCCGCCTTCCCGACGAGTCGAGGGGAACCGACGTGGGCCGTGCCACTTGCCTATTGGTCGGCTCGGCGAGCGTGGTTCGGAGCGTTGGTAGCGCCTCGGGAATCCCACCAATCGAGTGCCACCGTCGTGGCTTTTTTATCCTGCTATTTACGCCGAAGGACGGAGAAGAGCAAGCTCCCCATCTGGCTGGCTCTCTCGCTCCTTTTCTATCCCTCTCCTTTTCCATCGGCCGACCGTTCTCCCTGTGTGTTCGTCAGCACGGGAGAGGACACTCTCGTTTCGGGATCCGTTGAGGTTGCACACGTTTTCACGAGAGGAGCGCCGCCCGTTTTACTGCGACGCGCTCTGTTCCGCGTCGCTCCTGTTCGATACGTCGTGTATTATCGTAATACCGTGTTCCTGATCGCGTCGAATAATCTCTATCGAGCGTCTTGTTTACTGTAAAAGCATCGTATGCG
This sequence comes from Lasioglossum morio, assembly GCA_916610235.2. Taxonomy (NCBI): domain Eukaryota; kingdom Metazoa; phylum Arthropoda; class Insecta; order Hymenoptera; family Halictidae; genus Lasioglossum; species Lasioglossum morio. The sequence goes on from OU744323.1 coordinate 7,079,167, forward strand.
GCAGCCGATGCCGTGCGGGTAAGTGTGTTGTGTAGTGTGTGACAGTACGTCGCAAGAGGATACAGTGTTGCCAGATCGTGGGCGCGAACGCACAGCAAAAGCCGTACACTCCGATTCACCGGAACACGCTGGATAATATTCGGTGATTCGTACGTGGCGAGGCGTAACGATCGATCGTGGTTTCGATTGTTAACGGTATATCGTGACCGATATAGTGGGGCGCAGTGAATTCTGGAATTTATCGGTAGTACGCCAGTGACATTTGGTGCGATGCTATCGACGAAATAGAACTGGCAACGTCGCATCGACTGCTCTCGCACACAAATACACGCATACACGTACCTAGAAGGGAACTTGGGGTGGCTGGCTAGCAGGCAGGCGGCAGTCAGGCAGGCAGGCAAGCAGGCAGGCAGCTTTCTTGTTCCGAGGACGGCGCTCCTGGTCGCGCCGTCTCTCTTTTCTACCTCCATTGCGCTTGCTCTTCTCTCCCTCTTCTCCCTGCCCTTCTCGTCCTCGGTCACTCAATCACACTCTCCTTCTTTTGCCTTTCGTCTCTCTCCCTCTCTCTCCTCGCTCTCTCTCTCTCTCTCTCTTACTCGTGTGCGGCGCACGTACCGTTGAGAGCTTCTGCCTCCCCCTTTAGTGCTCTTTCTCTACTGTTACCCCCTCCTCTCCTAACCTCGAGCGGGTCGGGCGAGTCCACTAAGCTTGCAAGGGGAGTTCGGCAGACCTCGGCTCTAGTCGGCCTCGATCCGCAGAATGTGCTAGACGCTGCGAGTCGATCGCTCCAGTTTTCGAATATTCTCGTATACAGAAGCTGTCTGGTAAATACGAGAACTGGAAACGTCTTTTCGCGTGTCTTCCGCGGTTCCACGGGTCTCTGGTGGCTGTATCGACGTTAGTTTTCACCATCAGCTTGGGACGCACTCGACCAGCGTATATCCGTACGACGGCCATGTTTGGTGTTTACGAGGTGAGGGGGAATCGCTGACGTCACGAGAGAGCCCCGATCTCGTACGAAGGGAGCAGCCGCAGCAGCACCAGCAGAAGCAGAAAACGTGTTACCGGCCAACACGGACACCAACTACTCGCACGATTCCGAAAACTGACGATACTCTGCGGTCTAGCGGGGCTCGTTTACTCGACTATAATTGTACGCGGGATTATTGTGCGGTGAACACACGAGCGGAGAACTCGCGGCGCGCAAACTGTGCCGCCTGAAATTCCCTTCCCGATGGGACGTGCGTGTACGCCGACTTCGCTCGTGTTCGCCGGTCTTACCGCGACTACTGGCCTTTCAAAAAACATCGGTCGCATTGCCGCCTCGCCGCTGAAATAGCAGCAGCCGCCACTCTAATCACCGTCGTCGGCCGACACCGATCAGTGCGGAAAACATCGAGCAATGCCGAGTATTCTCGTACACGAGACAACACGTGCCGTCTCGGCGTTTCGTTTCACATGATCGTCATCGAAAATGTTTCACACGTCGAGGATGCGATCGAATTGATCGCCCTTCGAAAACACGTGGCCATCGTATTGCATGACGTGTGCAACACCATTGTCGTCAACGACGATACCGCAATAGTGTTGCTCGCAAAAGGGTTCAGTGAAATCTTCGACTACGTACCTGTTCGGTGAAACAACGGCTCGTTTTCAGTGTGGTTTCGTACGGTCGTGTCATCCCGATTCGAGAAGTATCGTGGCCGAGTACAGTGTCGGTACATATGTTGTTGCTCTGTGTCGTCTCCGCCAGTGACATACATCGTTATTCTCTCGAATATCCGAACGGATCTTACATACGTCTAACGTGCACGGATTAAAAGGATCATGGATCTAGGTGACAGAGTTTATGCTGCGGAACGGATTACGAAGAAGAGGGAAAAGCGGGTAAGTAAATGTAACGCGAACCGTCACCGTCAGGTAGCGCCACAACACGGATTCTCTGTTTGTCTATGCGCCGTTGCCGTTTCGTCCCCTCTTCGCGATCTCTTTCTCTTTCCCACCTATCGTACGAACAATTCTGCCCCTCCCGTCGCGATTTCTATCGTATACGATGCTTCCCAATATCTCCCGTCGAACACCACCAACAATTTTCCCAACATTCTTTACATCCGAGCGTTCCTACTCTCGAATTGTCACTAACAAGTACTCCGAATTAGTGGTGAACTAACGACAGTCTGCACCCTCTATAGTTGCCGATAGTTGGACCATGAACTATCGATAGTACTCGATACATTATCGATAGCGATGGTGTGCGATATATTTTGTATAATCCCAGCCAGCATTCTATTATTTTGGTATTTTTAGGAATAAAATAGAATCTACTAACCATGAGTTTTTGTTGTGAAAATTAAAATTTAACATCATTTTTTTTAATCTTATACGATTTTATAAGTATAAAACAATTTGGAAGTTTAAATTTGATATGACAACGATATATCGATGTTTTGGTCATCCATATTTGCAGATCGATACGTATACAAAGCACATTTTTTACATTCTATATTTTCCAGTTTCATCGGATTTTAGGAATGTTTGTCGAGTAAAACGATTACAACTATACGAATAGCAATCCCGAAATTTCGCTACCTATAACTATTGATAGTAAAAGGAAATCGTCGATAGTGCCTCGATAGTTCATCATCACTATTCCGAATCGAATATTCGAAACTAGAGCTGCAGATGTTTCTGAACCACAATTGGAGTATATTTTTTGAAAGAATCGGTGCACGGTAACGGGAGTCGGCAATTTTCGGATTAAAGATGCCGTCAACGTTTCAAATCCGCGTAGAACACGCGAGACAGATCTCTCAGCTGGGACCGGCTCATGCGTGATAAACCAATGTGCCTTATGCCTGCACAGTTATGTCATTGTTTTTCAACTGTCACACTGGGCTGCGCACCGCGACCGGTCGGCACGCTTTCGTTCGCTGGCCGATGGCCAATAGGTGAGCTGTATCTGCGGTTCTCGTACAAGTCAACGCCGCCCGTTTTATCGACCGTACGCGATAAGATGGATTCGAAGATCCGCCGTGTTTGACGCAGACGCGCGAAACGGATCTTTGCGAGATCGGCTCGATTCCGACACGTCTTCTCTTAACGACCACTGGCGCCAACCACCCTTTCTTTTTTTATCTTCCGCCGGTTTTATAGGTTAGGTACGCATAGAAATTGGAATGGTCCGAATCCTCGCATCCAGATGCGCTTGTATGTAATTAGGAATGTCGTGGACTGTTACTTTTGGATCACTCATGATTCGATCACGTTCGTTCCCAATCACGGTGATTTTTCACAGTGATTAGTGATTTTCGTGATCGCTTCCGATTGGCGGAGAGAATGACCGTTCTTCCGCGCAAGTCACTGAGACATAACCTGTATGTTTCACATGAACGAAATCAAAACAGAATTGTCAGTCGAATTGCATTTATATGAAATTTATTAGATTCGTAAGACGTTTCCCAAACTATCATTTGCGTCTCTTATAATTGTTAAGTTTTACATTGGTGTTTTGTAAAACTTTATGGCCAGCATATACATACGTGAACATAAAAGAAATTGTTTGCACTTTTATACTATTTAAACGACAATTACTCGCACTCTATTTTCTAAGTAATTGGTTACATGGAAGTTTACATCGCTCCCAGACAAATCAATTTTTATTCGACGAAATAACTACTGTAATGGAAAATGGATAGTTGCTACTGCGGTCGAGTAATTAAATCGAGAGGAAGAATTAATCTTTTTATTTTTATCATTCGATGAAGTAAATTCACGTTATAAACAGATATTTTTCTAATTTAATCGAGATGAAAATTAGAATGACAGTGAGCAGATTTACTTTAGATGAAAAAATCACGGCGTGAATGAAGCTAAAGTCACTACCGTGATCGTGATTTTGCGATCACTGTGATGGATCACGGTTAGTGATTTTGCACGCCATCACTACTTGCAATGTATGTCACGCGCGTAGTTGAATCGAATCTTTTACAATCTTCCAGAATTCAAACACATTGTATCTGTTGAAACTCTGTGTCACGAGATTGTAGATACCATACCGATTGATTTGAGAGTCCATTTTTTTACCCTCAGTTACTCGCACTCCATTTTCTATATAACTGTTTACGTGAAACTTTATACATATGACTTCAACATAGATAAATTTTTATTCAGTAAAGTAACTACTTCAATGCGAAATAAATACTTCCAAGTGTAGACAGGCACCTTTGTTTATGCTTCAAACATTAAATTTCATATAATGTATATTCGCGTTTGATGATCTTTGCAAATATTTCGATACTTTCTTATTTATCGGAGCAAACGCGAATCTGGAGCGAGTATTTTTTCACGTGTATGTCCGAGGTGATTCGGAAAAATGTACGAGCCATTATCGCAATTGATCTGTAATTATTCTTCACGGTATTTGTTGTAATTGTACAGGGTGAATCATAAGTCGTGCTAGCCTGTTAAAAAGTAGTACACGTTTCCCGGTTCTGTTATTAACGATTGAAACGGTAACGCGACGTCGGTACACGCGTGATCTAATTTTTCTACGCAATAAATGTTTCTCTAAGTAAACCGTTTGATGTTCGCAGGGCAAAGTGGAGTATTTCGTAAAATGGAAAGGATGGAGCAAAAAGTAAGTCGAGAGTAAAAGCAATTCGCTTACGAGATTAGGCTCAGAATTCAGAGGGAACAAGAGTACAACTTTCTTCCTACTTTCAGATACAACACGTGGGAACCGGAAGAGAATATTTTAGACGTGAGGTTAATTGAATTATACGAGGAAAGTCAAAGGGGTGGGGATGTGGCGACGAGGAGACCCAGGCGGAGGGATGCCAGATACAATGTATGAAGATGTTCCGTATACTCTAAATTAACGCTGTTACAAGTGAACAGCGTGTTACATAGAAATTAGTCACGAGAAATGTCTTGAAATGTATATTTTCGTTCATGTAGGAGCAGGTCCTTGCTAATCTGGTGGTCGAGGAAGAACCCGGCGGAGACGAACGGGTTGGAGAAGACAGTCAAGACGAATCCACTACCGGTAGCACGTCGGCTACTCGCTTGAATCCCGTTGCACCCGACGAGGATACACTTCCGAGTTCTCTCGATGGACACGAATCGCCGATCGCTCCGGAATTATCGGCATCCGCGTTCAGCGTCGACTCGGACAGTTCCAACAGTAGCGTAGACAGTCCTTTGTTACCAAGAAAGGAGCCAACGGGTACGAAGAGGAAGGTCGAGGTTCTCAGCAAGGAGTCTGGGAAAATCGGTGTCACTATCACCACAAGCAGTCCTAGTAGCGGCAGTGGGAGTCCACCGCCGAATAAGATTCCTCGATTATTACCTCTGAATCCTACGTCCCCTACTTATCACGTGAGTATTTATTGGTTCAATGGAAATTAGAGATCCCCATTTCACGTACACGTACTTCGGTACAGCCATTTATAAGTACACCGGGTACACGTGCATTAACGTATCCGCATTTTAATTCAGTTACTAATTTTTGAAAGCAACATATGGCTATATAAGTAGACAGAAAAAGTAATTTGAAAGCTACTCTCATTTAAAAAAAATGTTATTAATTATCCCTCTAGTTTATTAGAGAAGAATCTGATATGTTTTAATGATCTGACAATAAACGACTTCTTTTAGAATAACAATATTCTTTGCTATTGTCCCATTATTAGAAATGATGTTTAAATTTACTGTTGTTCCAACGGAATTTGTGAAGCCGTAGTCTCGATACATAAATTAATATCAATGTTCTAAAAATTAGGATGCATTAATGCACGTGAAATAGTACAGGTGTACCCGTGTACTTAAAATGTCACGCACTAAAGTACGTGTATGCAATTACACGTGTGTTATTAATACTCGTTCGAAACCATGATCTCTAATGAAAATACATTTTCGATAGCTTTGCCCTAGTAGAACGTTCAAATTTCCGATATGAAAGTCATTAGCGCGGTGGCGCTCGCTCGGTGTACCGTGTTCTGTGAAAACAGATGAAGTTTTAACCTTTAGCAATTCGAGTGGTGACTCGGTCTTGGTACCATTATTCAAAATATTGTTTCGTCATTAAGTATGTTGGTATCTAATCAATCACTAAACCTTTAAGTGTTGTACGATTTATTATTCACTTTTATAATCATCAATTTAAAAACAAATCATATGGAATGAAATTATTTTAAGTCAGAAGAAACGTTTAATTTTCCAGTTAAAACAACTCCGAGTGCAAAGGACTAACCCTTTGCACTCGAATAGTGACTCTGAGGCGCCAGTAGAAATTGCCATGCCATCGTTCAAAACAGTTTGAATATTATTAAATTCATCTGTATTCTACAAATTGTAAAAAGCTCAACTGTTATATTACATGAAAAAACATATTCGATCTGATGTGTAAGATGTAAAAAAGATTGCATAGAATAAAAATGATCTGGGTTGAAAGAAATGTCTTGATTTTCTAATTAAAATTGATTCGAGTGCAAAGTGTTAACATTGTGATGTATGCATTTCAGAGTCACAAAATTAATGGTAGGAGGCCGTCGTCATCCAGCGTGAAATCTACGCCGGAAGAACCGCTACCCGCAGTACCGACGACACCAGCTCCAGCGGTGCAGGATAAAAAGCGTCCTGAAGCGGACGTGCCTCACGGTCCTCCACCCTCGCTGCCTCGTGCACCGCCAGCACCTCTATCGCCTCAGATAGACACGCCTCTGGAGCAGCCTACCAAAAAGAGGCATTTGTCGGAACAAAAACAGGAGAAGTCGAACGGAGCCGTGACGGTTGACGCAAACGGTCACAAATCGCCAAGTCCTACAGACTCTTACACGAACAACAACAGGTTAACGCCCGTCGTGAATGGACACCATAATCATAATAACAACCATAATAATAACAATAACAACAACAACAATAATAACAACAACAACAACAACACGTCGAGCCTGAAACAAACGGAGATCACGAAGAAAGACATGTATGTCCCTCTGTCCAGTCCTGGTACGGATTACTGGCACGCGAGGAATCCAGTCGCCGATCAGGTGTTCATTACCGACGTCACGGTGAATCTGAAAACCGTTACCATCAGGGAGTGTAAGACTGAAAAAGGATTCTTCCGGGAGAGGGATCCTAAGAGCGATATCTATTAACGTTCTCTGACTACGAACGTTACAATAATAATATGAACTTAAGATTCGAACTATTTGTACATATAAATTATTTTCACACGTCGAGTGGTAAGCCGAGGATATAATGACTATACCAGGCGATTAAAACTTTTCTAAAAAAAAAACAAAACAAGAAAAACAAACGGACAGTTTTCGTGGTCAACACGAAGTATCGAGGATATTATAGTATTCACAGAAAAGTTTCACTGCTCAGTTGCCGGTATTGTGTCGTTCCGAACGGAATTGCAGACAGTATCGACTCGAAGATGTCGATAGCCGTGAATTTTCTTCAAGACAGTGTAAATCAACGATATGAAAGGATGGAGACTAATCGTCGCGAGACAATTTCTCATGGAAACGATACATCATGGTTCACGTCGTGTGATATACACTTGAACGTTTGCAAAACAAAAAAAAACAAACGCTTGATAAACCTTTACTCTGTACTAAAAACAAAAAAGATCTGAAAAGAACAATTAGAGAGGGCAAATACGTTTTCTTATTAATTGCATTTCCGCTTCTACTAGAATTCTGCAGAGGAAACAGTGTATAAATTAGTAAATTAATTTGGAACTTTGCTATGGTAAATAGTACAGATCTGGAAAGAAATATTTTTCTAATTCGTTTTTAGTATAATCGAAACTGCTTCGTAGAAGCGAATTTGAAAGGAACAGAAAATTATGAGAGAAAGAGAACACGAGAGAGAAAGCGAGAATGAATTTTTTTTCAATGAATAGAAAAAGAAATTAACGTTTACTGTCCTGGCGACGTATTTCTCAGCATTATGATATTAAATTGTATTTACTGGTGAATATTTCAATTTTCTTATCTTTTTCTTTTCTCTTAGCGACTAATCACGTGTCACAAAAGGGTATATCATTCGTTCGTAGATTTTAGATTCGTTTAGAGGCGTGTACACGCTCATTGATTTCGTCAGGTTGTTGTATAGCATCACAAGTTTCATGTGAGTGCATGCTCGTTAATTGGCATGGCACCCGATGACTTTACAAACCATTGTGAACATGTTTTTGTATCGGTTTCCGGTTTTGTTATGAATTGATTTTGTGTTATTTAATGTTAGCTGTTGCATTTTTTTATACCGTCGGCTGTTCTTATTTGTCTGTAAGGGACTGTCTGTGTTTGTTCCATGACGAGACGCGGCACGAATGAATGTGTGTGTGTGTGTGTGTGAGTGTGTATGAGAGAGAGAGAGAGTGAGATGCAGAATATTAGTAAGAACGCTGCGCGCGATCCGATTTGAACGGTATCAAAGAATCTTTATGCATATCTAGAGAACCATTTTATTTAATAGATGGGTTGTCTGTCGAGTGTGTCACCAAATAGATGTTCCTACCTCGAACGGTCATCTTTGAACAGAAAACCGAGTACAACAACCGAATTCTAATCTCTTATGGAATACCTAAAACAACACACGCCGTAAACTCGGAAAGCATCGTTTCTAATTTTTAAACGACTTCGCACCGTACCCAGTTCGCGTGCACATTCAGAACCAGTAAAAAAATCCGTGATATAGTTAATTAATGTAAACGTAAAACTTATCGAACATATACGTTGCTTATTTATTGTAACTAATATAAAGAAAAAAATCGTGTTTAGATTTTTCCGTTCTCTTAGTATAGTATTATTAGACTGTGTATGCAAATGCGTCCCGTTAAGAAAAGAAAAGAACGTTTCTCCTATGATTTCGAGTATTTGAATCGCGCTGATCGCGAGTAAGAACGAAACAAACGAAAAACGAAGTATTCCATGAAACCACGCTTAAATATTTTGTATAGTGTGTACAATCCATTGTCAGCGACGCGATAAAAGAAATAGCGATTTATCTTTTTTCGATGATGGGGCTATTTGTGTACTATTAGGTCGCGGTTCCGTGCGAGAACGTGAACCGCACGGGGCCCGAGTGCACGTTTCAATTGTTGTAATGTAATGCTGTATATTTGAGAGGCGTGAGAGAGGTATACTTGTAAAAATTGTAAATATTGAAGAAACTTAAACACTCTATGATAACGGAGCAAATGGACCGCGTAGCTTTAGACCGGTTCAGTTATTGTAAATAGAAACCGAGTGAAGAAACAAAACCCCTTCCCTCCCTCCTCCACCCCCTTTTAAGTTGTACGTGTAAACTTTGTAAACCGCAACTGCAGGTCTAGAGAAGATCCTTTTTAGCTTTAGAACTTTTGAGATAGACTGTGCGCGTACCTTCGATATTGTTTCTGTACTTATAGAATATTCAGACTACTTATAACGATACACACGTGGGAGGAAAAAAAATAATGAAGATTACTCAGCGATTACGCAGGCATATACGATATGTGAACCCCGGTAGTACCAAATTCAACGGTAATTTTAGTTCTGTCTGGTACAGATTCCTTATATTTCAATAAAATCTTTACTTGAACTTCGCTTGCGTACAGTAGTTCTTGTTTTTCAATCCACTCGACATTAAGCTCGTACCCTCCAAGCCTACATTTTCTTTCCTTACGTTTCTTTTATTATTATATAGAGATTGTGTACAATAAAAGCGGAATAAAATAATTATTTTTAAATATTAATCCGCCCAAATATTATGGACATTTCGAATTTAAAAAATCCCTTATTCGTTCACAGTAATACGTACCCGTAATTATGAAACTGGTCTAAGTCGAAATTAGAAAAGAAAATGAGTTTAACAGTTATTTTGCATCATTATTTTAAACTAAATTGATCCAATGTATTTTTTACGATAGTTCAACATTATATGGAATTCATTTAGTGTTAATATCGTTTTCCTTTAAATGTCTGGAAACGAGAAATATGTTACTTGGGCCACTTCCATAATTATGACACATACAATGCGTATCAGGAGTTTAGACCACCCTATTATTTTAACAAAAACGTAAAATCTTCGATTCATCGGTAAAGTAGCCGATTTACGCCATGAAGGCGGGAAATTTATTTCTACATCTTATCAGAAGAGACGGACAAGAATGTTTTTTTAAAAGATCTTTTATTCAGTCGAATTTAGCGATTTAAAATGTCAATAGACCCATTTAAACCTTGGCGCCATCGCGTATAGATCCAGATCATCCGAGTCGGAATCTCCTGTGGACATAAAGTCAGTGATTGCTACGAATGTTGATTAGTATTTCAAAAAGATGTTCGAATAGTCTCGTATCGTAACTTTGAAGTTCGTATTTTAGTCAGTAAATAGCAGAGAATTTGATCGGAATAAGAAAAAACTGCAGTACTCTTCTGGCTTGAAGCAGTGCCGGGATATTGCACGGGTTTCGTGCGCATGTTTAGCGTCAGTAACGTAAAAACGTGACCAGAATGGGGTACCTTGGTCATCCCGCTTAATTTCGCAAGATTTGTTATGATTTGATTTTGAAATATGAATGTATAACATGTTTGTGTTGTATTAAAATTTAATATGTATACATATGTACATATAATATATAAACTTCTGAGCTCTTCCGATACTTTCTTGACAGTAATAGTTCCTCACTACTTTCCCCACAAACTTAGGACATTAGACACGTTCCCGCGTGAATTTCGTGCAATATCCCAGCACTGGCTTGAAGTTGCATCATGTTAGGTATTCTTTTTAGTACGATTCCACAGTGTCGCGTGAAGTTCGTCATAGTTCCGCGGATACAAGACAAACCATGTGGACGGTGTTTGGTTTGGTTATTTCGATCATACCACGTGCAATTGTCAAAATATAATATTTTTTATACGTGTAACTGGTACGTAGGCGTACTATTGATGTATGGGGTATATAATACCAAGTGCAGTTATCAAACACGTGAATCCATCAGGAATCAAGCGACAAAATGCATGTGAAGTTAAACGCACGGCGTGCGTCCACAACCGTCGAAGTAATAGACGTGGACGATTTAGTTTTGGCGAGAAAAGGCGGAGGTAGCATAATTGATCATCGGCCAATCTTTTCTCACGATGGAGAGTAAGGTTTTATTTTCATTCCTACTACAATTTTAACGTTTTATTAAAATCTATTGGTCAGTTATGGCAGTGATGAGCAACCGGCGGCCCGTGAGCCTTGGTCCACGATTTTCAATACATTGTTGTTATTTCTCGGCTGTTTTTTCTAAATAGTATTCAACAGTCTGCGCCGAGCTGCGTCAGAAAACACATTGTTTGTATAACAATCGAGTATTCTCGTATTTTACAAAATTCAAAATGCACATCAGCAGTCCATCGATTAGGATCTCGTACTAGGAGACCTTAGCGTGAACACAGTCTAGAATTAGAGCTGGCGGCACAACAAAGTATTTAATATTGCATTGGTTGCAGCTTGCGCGTAGTATTAGGTTTCCACTTTTGGCCTATTGCAGTCTGCGTGTTGCTCGTCGCTGAACTAAATCATTAATAGCACAGTTTTAAATAACACAGCATCTCATTGTTACAGGACATTGTATATAATATGGAAACACTATATAAGAGCTTATAGCACGCAAACCGGAGACTTTGTAAAGGAATTAGAGCCAGCAAGTCATCGGATTAGCGGATTAATTGTACATCCTGATGTACATCCTGAAAATTTTAATACCATTATTGCCTGTACAGAGAATGGGGAACTGAATTTCTGGAGTTGTCAAAGTGGCATTATCACTAAAAAATTAGTATGAATATTAAATGTATTTTTCGATAGTCTACATCTTTGTCATAGAGAATTTCTACAATTTTGCTAACGGCTTTATATTTTTTATACAGAAATTGAACTTCCAAGAAGAGCCAAAAGTAAAAACTTTTCACATTGTAAATTATAAGACTCATAAAGGAAATGAGTTAAGTCAAGTTCTTATAACTTATATTTCGAAATGTAACAAATTGATCTATGTAGTTTTATTTGACATAGATACCGGAGTATGTGCAAAATCTACCTGTATATCGTAAGTATAATTGTACCAGTGATAGATTTTCTTATTTCGTGTTGTTGTATATTCCCATCGATCGTTGCAGAATTAATTCTCAAGATTATTATGTCGATATAATTGGGAATCATGGAGAAAATTTAATAGCGATTCTTCACAATGTAGATTTGCACATTCTAAATCCATCCAGGAATCTTGTAGATAAATTGTACGTATCTAATTCCATAAAAATTGTATAATTTTTATTAGAGAACAGCAGATTCAACAAGAAACTTTTTAAAATTACTGTATCTTACGATTGTAGGCACAAGACAGGTAAAACTGGTAGAATACCAACGTGTATCGCTGGACATCCAGAAGAAGAATGCGTGGCCACAGGAGATTCAACCGGTCGTGTAGTGGTATGGAAGAGTTTGTTCCAATCGAGACCTTACACAGCGGTATACCATTGGCACACGTTACCAGTAACAGAAATAGCATTTAGTAAATCGGGTAAATATAGAAGTTACAATAGTTATTCGGTTAACTAAAAGTTTAAATAATTCGATACAAATCGTAGGTGGTCATATGTACACTGGGGGAGGTGAATGTGTACTAGTAAAATGGGTTTTAGCACATCCGCAACATAAATCATTTCTCCCACGACTGCCGGCTCCTATAAAACACCTTACCATCGCACCAGATAATTTATATGTTGCCGTTTCTACTTTGGACAATGGTACATGAATCAATTACAACTATTTAATTTCCGTTACGTTGATATCACAACTTCTTCCGGATGATTCATATTAATACTCGATCGAAATTGCAGGCATTGTAGTCGTAAATCCGCAAAGAAAATTGACCTCTGTAATACAGAACTTTACATGGGGTGTAGCCTTGTCTTCGCAAGATTTATTCCCTGCTGGTCTTATCGTGGATCCACGTACCAGTTCCCTTGTCTTAAACAGTCGCACTGGACACGTTCAGTTTTATAATACCCACACAAAGAGTTTATTATACAATGTGAGTGCCGATAGAATATGTCGTTATCGATAAAAGACAAGCATATACAATATATTGAAGTATTCATTTTTTTCAGATAAATATTACAGCGCAAAATTTTTTGACTCAAGAGCGTAGTGTGATCATTGTAAACACAGAAGTTACGAAAATAGCTTTAAACGACGACGGTACTTGGATGGCTACTGTCGAGGAACGGAACGACAAATTATCTTGCATAGAAGTTAGACTCAAGTTTTGGATGTTCGACGTGAAAAAGCAATTGTAAGTATAAAAAATATTACATTGTTAAATTCGATCGTTATAAAACTTGACGTGTGCTTCATAGATTTTCTTTAAACACATCCATCGAACTTCCTCACGAGGGTGGCGTGAATGCATTGCGTTTTCAACCGACTACATTCGGCGAAGACGGAATACTCGCTGTCACAACCGGCAGGGATAAAAAATTCAAATTGTGGCATCTGGTCGAATCTACATCCATGTACAGTATGTAGAGCTTATATGTTCTCTTAATACGCTGTCGTAAAACGGTATTATTAAACTACAAGATCATATGTGTTCTAGAGAAGACAAAACATTGGCAATGTCATAGTATAGGGGATTATAGAAATCTACCTGTTACGGATGCTGGATTCTCGATAGATGGTTCATTAGTTGGTATTGGTTTTGATTCTAGCGTGACAATGTGGATACCCGATACCTGTACATTTAAATGTAGTCTTACTCACAGTCGATGCAATGAACCAATAACGTAAGTTTTATCAAATAAAACAACGATATCAAATACATTTATGTTAACGTTACCGTTTTAATTGTATTAGACGGATCGAATTCGGAAAGCAAGAAGCCTGTCATCTCGTGGTAACAACTTCCGCAAAACACATCGCTGTTTGGAATACTTTATCCCTTACGCTGATATGGAGTGTGCCTTTGAACGTTGCAACTCTCGCAGCTGACTCGAAATCTATTTATATGGCTGTTTTTACCACTGATAACTCGTGTAAGTTTCTACAGTTTTTTTATGCGATCTGTGCTCAAGATCAATCTAGGCCGCAGTCGCTCTCAAAAGGCCTACTTTTACGTTAACAAGACGTAATTTGCATTATTCGACAGCATGTAGCTGTCTCAGTTTTATGAAAATAGCTACATGCGCAGCTTTACGCTTCCGAATAATGCTGGATTGATCTTTTATCTAGCATTTTTCACTACTGAATAATAGTATTTTCATTTTATTTACTGAATCGAGTACGACTGTCGCGCGACGCTGACGCGACTGCGTAACAGCAGTACCACTGTCATCGTGTTTCATTGAACTGTTTAATTTCTGTGTTAAAACTAAAATAGATTTTCACTTCGACATTCTTCACTTTTCGAAAAATAAATGTAAAAGGTATTTCAATGTGGGCACGATTTTTATTACATGTTTCATTGTTCCAGTGTACGTATTCACACCTCAAAAATCATCGCTCGTATACACAAGGAAAAATGTTGTCGAGAAAAATAGTTCTATCCTGGGAGCTACCTTTATACCGCATCTCCAGGAGAAGCGAAACTCCTCTTACAGACAATGGCAGCGAAAGTCGCAGCTATACTTTTTAGATTCCAATCAAGTATGTGACATTGTACAAGAAAATTCATAGATAACGAAGAAGGATATTCATTTATTCTGCATGTACATAGGAATTGTTAACACTGGAACCAGAGTCCGAGGTGACTATATCGTTAGAGATACTGTCTTCGAATGCCTCGGTACCCGCTACAGCTTTCGCCAACATGATAGCAGGTCGGACCACTGCGGAGAAGGAGAAAACAACTCCGTATGTTCACGGACAACTGGGTACATCGAAAGGAGGAATGGTAGAAGAAGTAAGTGATGAAGTTTATGTTAACATTAATATACACGGTACACACGTAAGGAATAGAATAACGTACTATAGCGGGACCGATAAGGTAAGTGACTAACGTGCAATAAAAAGAAAACATAATTTTATTCTGTAACATATTCTCATTCTCGCATGAGATCGAAGCGCATCTATATGTACAGTGTCTCGTATGGTATTGTACAAATAATTATAAAACGCAGAAGTACAAATAATATTAATAAGTTAAAGAGGGGGCTGGTTCCACCGACAGCGTGTTCGGTCGTAAGAAATTGCTCTATCGTTTTCATAATGCTTTTAATCTATACAAAGAAGGGGATCGAACGCGAGCATAGAGGTCTTACGACGACAGTCTTGATAGTAAGTGTTGTTGGAACCATGAAGAGTAAAATTCTATGCGCGAGTGATGTTGTTCTGTTGCGTCAGCTACGTACGGTTTACATAGTTTACATAGTTTACAGTTGTGTCCTAATCGATTCTGTTCGGATCTCGGCGGTTCAAATGAACTTGAACATGTGCAGTAGAACGTTCAGTACGGCTGGTCGATGGAGCTTGGAGTAAAGGGACTTGTTGCTGGTCGTTGGCCCGGGGTACCGGCGGTTTTGTATTTGTCAGTGTTTCCTCCCTAAACGGTAGTTCCGACAGCGGCGCACCAGATCAAACTTTCTATAGCGGAGACAATGCCATTGCGGGATCTGTCGCATGCTCTCGATCGCCTGCAAGTTATACATCTTAACAAAAACGATTGGTGGGGTTTAGTAAAGCTCTGTGAACCGCGGCCAGCGACGCCGGAGTATTATAAATAACCATGGTAATCGTACCGAGGTTAATTGTAATTTATCCGAAAATTACTCGCGCTCGTCAACATCGTTCGCAATACTTTACACCACCTACAGCCCATTTCGATTAGATATACCAATACAAGAATCGGAGGAAAAGAACCGTTGGTTCGCGATCAACGTCCATTTTACAGTTTGCAGTGCTATCATTCCTCGTATTTATTTCATTTATATTCGCCGATTGTCACGGACCCGCCGCGTTGCACCGGAGAGAGTCAACATTTTATTGCAGTAACGGACGATGGGAATGTTATAATAAACAAAAACAATGATCGAGTAGATTTTCGTGAATATTCATTGAACTGTTTAGTTCTATCCGAATGGTGATATCGACTGTCTCCGGCGTACACATTCTCTGCATTGACACAAACGAACTCGCACCGAGTATTAATAGTCCAACTCGATAAGAGTTCGATTTCTGTAAATAAACATAGTTCGCCGTTTCAATCGGAATACCAATGACCGAATTATATCATCTTACGCGAAATGTTCCTATCGGTGAACACGTGTGGTACATTTTCTCCCCGTAATCTGACCGCTCTATTTCGTCAATGCAAGTTGTTGCGCCATTCGACGATAACATTCGGCGATTGTCCGAATCGTCGTCGCGATTTGTAACGATTATCAACTTGGTCCGACTTTTAAAACGAACTGCGTCGTACGAATAGAGCATTTTGTTTTTTAAGATTAGAACCCCTCTACACCCGGATTCTCAGATAGCCGATTCTGTGACGCTTCGTTTCGCAATTATATCTTTCTAGACACAACCGTCCGTCTCGTGACACTTGCACGTTTTCTACTCACTAATTCGCGGCGAGGAACGGAAGCTTGCAAGTCAAAGACCCTGAGCTACTTGCTGGCCAACGATTACTTTCAACACGTGGTTCTGCACGATCCGCGAGTCTCGCGAGGATAGAAATACTTTCCCGAACAGCTCCGAATCGAAAGCTGACCGAAAGTTGTTGCAATAAGAAAATCATTTTTCCATGGATCGGCTCGAAAGTGAATTGTAGGTGGTTCCGACGAATCGGCGACACTGATCGGCGAATTTCACTGAATAGAGGATGGTACTCACTATCTCCGGGTTGCTAGCAGGGTATCCGGACGTAATAACCGCCAGGAACAACATAGACACCAAGATGCACGACACAAAACTCCACGATGTCAACTTCATGCCCGACAAATCTCTTCCAATCGAGTCACTTCGATAACAGAGAACAACCTTTTCCCGACACCCTCCTTCAATGAAAAATATCAGGTGTTACAGGCCGGCTGGGTCTACCCGAGAAGAGTATGCAGAGGGTTGTTAAATAATCTTTGCCCTTCGATCGTTCGATTTACTTTTTCTTTCTTTCTTCGACACTGCGTGGTCTGGATTAGGCGTCCGGTAGTGTCACTGTTGAAACCGTCCTTCACTAGGATAGGTTCAAGCGAGAACGACTCGTTGTCCAGGGAAGAGTTCCTTGCTTCAACGCCCGACGTAGGACTGACTTTGAGAAGTGGCCTCGCCATGATTTAATATAGGAGCTGCTTCTCCGCACTCCCACCCTCTCACGGCGTTTCAGTTGTCCCTCTGACCTAGGGCATTGTCTTTCACGGAGAATCTTCGACACGCATCGTTCAAAGAATCGTACAGTTCTTCCCGGACGTCTCACACGATGCCTCCCACCCCGTTGAATCTCGAAAAATTAAACCAGATTTTTCTCGTTGTCTCATTTTTCACTCGAACTCGGCAGCAGCTTGAACATGATGGAACCGGCTCGATTTATCCAAGAAACGTTGCTTTAACCCTTATCACTCGAACGATGATTCGGAGTCACCATTAAAAATTGCTGTATCATTATTTAGAATATTGTTCACATTATTAAACATGTTGGTATCTACACTTCCCTGTCCATAAGTTGTTCATAAGAAGGACCTATATTATGAAATAAGAACACGTAAATTTTTATTCTTATTCTTATATTTTCTAATTTTTTAAACTTAAAGCGAGGCAACTGTCTTCCAATTTGACTTCTACAGCTGTCCATAATTGTCCCACAATTTCTCAATCTCTTTTTTCCAACATTTATTCAAATATATGTATATATATATATTTAATTTTGCATTCAAATATTATCGTATAATAGCTACATCTAATAATTACCGTTTTGTTGAAGATAAGGAATTATTACCTTCGAGCGATACTGTCCCTGGCAGTAAAATGTTTATGAATATAATTCAAACGTGGAAAATCTTTTCAGCGAAGTCAACGGATATAAAACACGATACTGTACACGAATAAAATATAACACTATAGTATATTCTAGGAAGAGATCATTCACCTTAAAAAAAAGGGGCAGGATATTTATTGATTTTTTTAATTTTCTCTTTCAACAATTTTGGTAAACCACTTTATCAGTAGTATTGTCTTCACTTCTTCGGACGTGTGAAGACGCTCGACGAACAGTGCGGACAAATGGCCAAAATTCGGTACTTGAAATTTAACAATAAAATTAATAAATTAGAGAAGAAAATTAACAACATTTATACATAAAAATGATCGCTATATGATTAATTACAACAATTTCCTCTTAATATACAGTTTCGGCAAAAGAAATTGATCGTACATCGTGATGTAAACGAGTATCGAGATATGCCAGGTTTCTCCGCACTGTGCGAAGTGTTATTGTTGACGTAGTGAAAAAACGGTTAAGAACATCCGTAGAAAGTTCAGCTCGGAGGATGATAAGGAGTGATTATGAAAGAGCTAAGTACGGTAGAAATGGCGGGTTAAAATGGCCAGTCGTGATCGTACTCGCGGACGCGAACAGGCAGATTACGGTATCATGGTCCGGAGAACAATGAAGTTCGAAGGCGGGGCATTCGAAGTTTCGTGGCTCGATGCAAAATCAATATAGCAAGTTTCAACCGGAGTTGTTATCACGGGTACGCGCAACAAGTGCACGTCTAAAGTTCGCGAGCATCGTGGCCGTTCGAATTAACGCGATAACATCAGCTCTTCTGAAAGTTAAATCTTGCCCCATTTGGAGACCGGCTTAGTCTGGAGGCTAAGCTAATTAAGGATCATCACGAGCGGCGGTCCTTAAGGCCGCATGATCGCTAATGATGGCATTAAGAAGAACGTGGACGCACCGCCTAATTAATTTTAAACGATTGTTCGTATTGCTTTAAACGATCTCGCTTATTGTCTTCAATCTCTCCGTCGTCCGTATCTTTAATCTCCATAGAGGGTGTAATATGCGATACCCGAGGAATGTTTGTGTTGCTGTGTCTTACACTCGTCGGCCATCATGAACGAATTCAGTACACGCTCGGCGTTCAAAGTATCCACCCCCTTCAACTAAGCACCACCCTCTTTCATTTCGGCTTCGAAATTTTTGCGAGGAGATCCTCACTTTCGGATCATTTCTCACTGATTCGTATCATAGTTATGTCGAATTACAATGGAATTACTTCACCAGTTATAATTACCAAGTAATTCAATCACATTGTATTCAATTATTTCGCAATTCTGTCGCTTAATTCGATTAAATTGCAATGTGATTTGTAGTTCTGGTCTCCTATTCAATTCAATTACAATATAATTCGTTTTTACAATTGCAATACAATTGCTAATTGTAAGTACAGTGCAATTATGAATTATATATGTTTAAGAAGATAACAGGTGGAAAAAGAAAAAGATTAGTATCAGTTATGACATTTTTTTTTTAAATTATATTTGATACTCGTGATTCGCGTAATTAGCAATTGAATGAAGTGGAAGGTACTAATTACGTAATTCAATTACAACGTATTTAAATTAGAAGCTCTATAATCCAAGTGATCATATCCGTATGATCTAACGAAAGCATGTATTCAAAAGCAAGTTTAAAGAAACGCAGAAAACGAGAGGATTCGCGTGTGCACCGTAACGAGAACCATTTAAAATGTCTTGATGACGACATTAAATTGGACGTAACACGTCGCGACGCGTAATTAATTAGGTGCGTCCACGTCTGCGACGATGCGTTCACGGTAGTCGGACATCCGCTAACTCACCTCTTTCGTTCTTACTTTGCTAGCTGCGTCAGTTCTACGGAATTGCTTGGACTTAATTGTTTACCGTCTTCCATGCCTTTTCACGATCTTTTAATATCCCGAACACTTGTCCCGCGAACGTCTACGATGACCTCAGACGTGCATTACCTTTTAGTGAATTATTGACACTGACGTTAGCGAAATTGGATGCAATAGATTCACTTGTGCAACTCAAACATTTCATGAAAATTGAAATTTTCATATTCCCGATTCTTCGTTGCAGTACCTCGAGTCTCTTTCTGCTCCTCGTTACAGACGAATCTTGAAACTTCCAGCCTGTATGAGTTCGTTAATAAAATGAAGAAAAAGTAGCGCAATTACGAGCAACGGTTTAATAAATATCAGCAAATTCTGTTTAATATTTAATGATAGACAGGGGTTTCACCTTGGATAGTTTCCGATCCGCCGCCGCGTGCTTTTCTCCCGTTAAACATGGCGGAATGTGTGCCGAGCGTAGGAGGGTCTCGATTTCAATTAAATTTTCGATACTTCGCCATGATTAATATGCGATGTTGCTGTTCCATCGGCTCTCGAAGAATCAAACTTTCATCGGAACGTACCTTCATTCATTCTCGTTACAGCGTACAATGGCGGACGTGGTTTTCGCTCCGGAAATGTTTGCAAACGTTCTGGTAAAACCAGGTCAGGACTAACCTTGCTGGGAACGCTACTGAACAAACTCTTATCACCTCCCCCGGGAACTGCCCCGATTGTTACGTTACCTATTAATAAAATGGCATTCATCGCATTCGACTGAAAGTTCGGTCACGTAGGCGCGTTCGAAGCTGATTACGTGGGAAATCGATGCTTCCGATTAACATGGCGAACCCGGAAAAACGATAGTATGCTTTATCATTCGCACTCCCTTACATTCGCATCTTGCACTAAAATTATATTATTTAATTCGTTTACCAAAATTATTGCAATACACACAAGAGCGTACCGTATATTTAGTAACGACTTGGAAGTTTTTTTTATTAATTGGAAAGCATTCTGTAATTCATTTTGCCAAACTATGGACGATTTTGTTAAAAATAAAAAGAACTGTTAACGAAGTTTTTTCAAGAAATTTGAGGTAAGTAGTCTGCGGATGTTTATGCAATTTCAATTTTTGTAGACAAATTTTAAGGAACTGGGATTAAATAGTCTTTTTAGATATGAAATAAATTAGAATCGTACTAAATTCAGTCATATTTTATATACTAGAATTTTTTGAAAATTTTCGAAAGCCATAATTGCATAAAGATCCGAAGACTAGTGATAAGGATATTTGTGATTTATACGTAGGATAATAAACGGGATCGATTGCGTTGCATTAAAGAATAAAGTGTAATTGCACCTGACGGGTGCATCGGTGCATTCACATAAAAAACAAGATCACCATAATAAGTTAGGACGTATTATAACATATGATTTCTTCCTCTATCATTTTTTTCTATTTTTACTGTAAAAGGAGCAGTAACTTCCTAGAATCACCCTGTACACACCTTAAGCAAATACGATAGAAGAGTTAACAATATTTAAAGAAAATGTAAGTAAAACGGAAAATGGTGTTGTCCTCTCACTGATATAAAACGACGGACTGTGTCGCATTGTTATGAGAAAATTATAAAAAGTTTAAGTACCGCGACGAAGCATCAGGATATTTCTTAATGACTTGAGCGACGGAGATGACGACATAAAATTGGATATTGTTTGGTCCGTCTGGTACTTCTGATGCTAATTTGCTTCTTTACAAATTTTCTCGCAGATTTCAGTATGCAATACGCTATTGTGCATTGGTACCGGTACAATTGAAAGCGTTATTAGTTAATTCGATGGCTTCGAAGAGTAGGAAGCATCTAGAAGTTGCGAATGCGTTGTGTCTGAGCAATGTTTCTTGTTATTCCACTGACGCGGATGACACTCGCGTATTTCGCGCGACTTTCTGGCGAAAACTGGTGTATTCTGAGAAGATTCGTGTGGGTAGTAAGAGACGTGTCAACCTAGATCTGAAGTAGAAGATTACAGGAATTGTAGAAATTTTCGTTTGGGGGTGTGCCTGCGTCAGCCTTAAAACTAATTAACTAATCGGACGTGGTTATAAGCGCAGCCAAAGTGAACGCACTTTAAACCCGTCACGCGTCTCTTTCAATTACAGCCCTGTATTTACTACTACTTAAAGAAACTATTTTACAACCATACCGGGTTGATACCACCATTTCCTAAACAATAATCAGTCATGAATCTGAGGAACGAGAATACAGTGGGAGTTATTAATGTTTCAGCTGCTGAGCGTCTCGGCCCACACGTTGCCGCCCATGAAACTGCTCTGTACATCTTTCATCACCTCTCTCTTGATGTCGGCGAAAACCCAATCGGTGGAAGGCAAACACGACAGGTAATTTGATGAAAAGCATTTTAATCACTGGAGTTTCTTTTCAATTCTAAAGTCGAATCTCGTACAGTTTTACGCACAGTCGAAAATATTGGGATACAATATCATTTTGGATTCCAAGCCGTGTATTCTAAATGGGTATGTTAAAGTAAAGTATACACTATGTATCCTAAACAACGGCTTGTTTCTTATTAATAATTGCATTAGTATAAAAGAAACAATCTAAAAACCGTAAAATTTTATGTCATGAAAATATTGGGATACTTTATCCGTTGAAGTTATAAAATAAAAATTATACCGTCCGTATAATTGAATTTTATCAAGACTATGACCCAAAGCATAAGGCCCGTAACGCGTAGAAATTTATGCTATTTATGCAATTCTACAAAAGTATTGCAGCCCTCTCCCCCATCCCCAGACATAAATCCCATTGAGAATTTGTGAAGAATTAAAAAACAGGATAGATCCAATATTTTCGTGATCAACTGTGTGCATTTTTCATTGAAGATACGAGTTCAATTACAGCGAATAGTAAATTAATTGGATTAAATCGATCCTTCCGCAAAAAATTAGATCAAAATTATAAGCGATGTGTTCGCCTGACGTTTTCTTGTTTTTTTTTTTTAGGGACGACAAAGGAAACAGTGAAGACGAATCAGCAGACGAGAGCGAGAGCGAATCCGCACATCCAACGAAACCAGAATCTTCTCCCGATGTTGTAAACAACGATGCAGACGAGACAAAAGTGGAAGTAATAGACCATAATTGGACTTTCTTAAGAGCCATACTTCCCGACGAAGAGGACATCGAGACCATCGAACATTAACAAGAATAACTTCATTATATCGCATTGAACATTTAATAAGTCCCGTGGCTGAGATTCCGACCACGAGACTAATTGTAAAGTAATTCTGTCTAGCTTTAAAAAATACATTTTTTAATGTTAGTATTTAATATTAGAAACGATATCGTGAAATATAATTTTCTATTTTCCTTCACGTCCGCTACTACCATATCCAGTGACTCGATCGATTGTTCAACTCGAGAACTTTATACGTAGACAGCGGATTTTATGCATTTATAACAAAACCGTGAAACAGTGAAAACATTAGAAAAATTTTAAAATACTGTTGTATTATTTTCAAGCCTGTTAACCATATTATGAAAGAAAACAAATTTTTTATTTTGCATAAAGATCCGCTGTCTACTTATACGAAACAATAAATTACGGAACACGGGGATTAAAACGTTTGCATACTATTGTATATAGTATTTATTAAAATTTGTTTCTCCATCAAATATATACATTAGATCTTAGAACGAAATCCTTAGTCCCGCGGGATTGCGAATCCTAGTAAAGATGCGTTGCGTTACGCAAGCGTGCAAGTTTCTCCTGCCGTTTCGCATCACGCGAAGAAAGAAAGAGCTGGGAAATAGGTGATACAGAATCTCATCGAGTATCACGATGGTTTCGGGAGCTGATCGAGGCGCAAACTCAAATCCACAATGTCGACGACAGATTCCGTGATTCTTTTCCGATATCGCGGGTTCTCTTTCATGATCCCGAGTACCGTTTCGGTTCTGTTCTCAAACACGTACTCGTTGTATGTGACAGGATTGTTCATAATCTCCGCGCCCAAGTCCTCGTCCATCAGCACAGTCTGGAAGAACGTAGCTGCGGCGACCGCGCCTGCTAACCGTTGTTCTTCGTATCCCTCGACGATCTCTGACCACGGTGGAATTTCGATGGATGTTCCAGTTGACTTCAAAGTCTCGCACAGCACACTGTAATAATGTTTCAGCATAGTCTCCTCCGAGGATTGTCTGAAGCTGCGATCGGTGCAAAGGTATAGTAACTGTGCGACGTCGTGTACCAAAGGTGCGTATCTCAACAATTGAAAATCCACGAGCAAACACTTCGGAGGTACTTCGTTGCTGAACATCATGTTGTTTCCCCATAGGTCTCCGTGACTGATGACGTTCCTCTTGGTAGGTGACATCTCCAGACCAGCGAACACTTCTTGGCAAGCCTTCGGCACTTGACTGGCGTCGAGGCCAAGTTGTTCAGCGACAGCGACGATGGCGACGATGCCGGCGTCGAACCACTGTTTCGTTTTGCCGGTCCTAGCGAACGAGTTCTCCACGAAAGCGTCAGGGTACAGCTTCTTAAAGGTAACACCGAGCCGTTCTTCCGCTAGAAGAGACGACGCGTGCATCCGCGCGATACTGTTTAAGCTGGAAACAACCAGTTCCTTGGTGAACGAGTGCTTGTCCCGCATAGCGTAGCCTTTGGCGCCTAGGTCCTCGAAGATGAACAGGTGTTCCTTGACCAGGTAGCAACGCGGAGACCATTGCTCGGCGTTGTACGACTTCTTCAGCTCGGGGACTATGTCGCGAAGGAATATCATTTCTTTCAGAAAAACGCACTTGTCGATCACATATTCGGCTTGAGCTGGCAGGTCGTACGGCACAACTTTCACGAAGAAGGTCTGTATCTCTGTCTCCCCGGTCTTGGTCTTCGCCTCGATAGAGAGCCGCTGATGGGAACTGAGAAAGCCGAGTTTCCCATCGGAATATTGGCGCAGAGAGTGCTTCTGCGCTTCCGCTTCAGGACCCAGCGAATCCTTCGCTAACTGTTGAACCTCTTCGAATGTCAACACATTGCGGAACGCGTTCGCCCGAGTGTTGAATCTTGGCGAACTCTTTGTCTGTTCAGCTGCGATTGGAAGCTGCAATTTCGACTCAGACATAATGGAAGAGAACGACCGCGAGAGATATGATATGCTGGGTTAAATAGACGGCAACCGCCACATGCATGTCCTTTTAAATCGACCGGTTTGATTTGTTTATAGCAGGAATCTTTCCGCATGTTGCGTCGTTCGGCTTGTTTGCGAACAAACAATCCCGAGATAAAATCGGGGCAGCAGCCCAGCCACATCTCGGGGTTCAAACATTCGATCGAGTTGCGTCGGCTCCGGTAGCGCTTTCTTCCTTTGCTGTTTTTGCTTTTTCCTTTTCCTTTTTTTTTTTCTTAACGACACCACACGGTGCTGCGAATAAACTTTTGTAGATCTCCGCTACCGGAAAACCGTTTACCTTATCTTATCGCGGCGGATGAATAACCAGTACGGTATTTCGAAGATGCTCAAAATACTGGCGCCCATGAACAGCCCCACTGCACTCCCGACTGAAACTAAAGGAAATTTATACAGTTTGCACGTGACAGGCCACGTCTGACGTTGTTAACATTCGCATATAGTTTCTAGGCTGCGGAGGCCCGTGGAAACAAATATTGTTATAGAAAATTTATGATACAGTGGCGGCTGGATAGCAATTTTCCTCGTCTTCCGAGAGGTTCGAACGTCTACTAACTTCGTTTTTCATGCATTACTATGATACGTTCTGATGATTTACTATATTAATTCACACATACTAAACCGACTTTCTTTTTCAACATCTAATCATTATAACTGGACAGTCGATCTTTGTGTGAAATAAACATTTTCTGCTTGAAGTGCAACAAACTGGAGTGTAATGGAAATTTATTTATTCTCTTAGTATTTTTAATAGGTTGAAAACAATATAGCATCAAAATCAAAGAACTTTTGATAGCAATGAGATAGAACAATGAAATTTTTTTAAAATTAAAGCTGAAACTTTGCAGAATACGGAATAATTATCGAGATTGTGGTACGAATGTTTTTTAACCTTGAAATAATTCGTTAAACTTGTACAATTTCGAGGAAATTGTGGTTTTTCCAAAACCACGCACGGAACAAATTTTTTTGAAACATGCTATCCATCATTTCCCATAAACTTTTTCACGCTGATTTCAAATCTGGCCTCAAAATTTGTCTACGAGCTCTGGATTTTGCAAAAAGCGAATTATTGTTAAAAATTTCAATTTTTATTTCTTTAGGGTGAAAACACGTTCGTACCATAATCTCCATAATTATCCCATATTCCGGAAATGTTCATCTTTAATTTCAAAAAAATTTCATCGCTCTATCTCATTTCTATCAAAAATTCTTTGATTTTGACACAGATTTCATCGGTTTGGCCCACTGTGAGGCGTCTGTAACAAGACGTCTTTAAAACTTTCAGACTTTCGAACGTAAAACACACCTACGTAAATTACACCTACATACTAATTTTTGTTATAAATGCGTAAACTCCGCTGTCCAATTATAACTGATCGGATAACTCATCGGATAGAAGTTCCATCGGTGATCGGTGTTTACCTATAACATCCAACAGATCGTACACCACGTATCGCCGGAACCTAGTGGTTGGATGGGAGAGCAATGTAAAATGGAATCTGGAGTGCGACTTCTTTGATGAATCGTAGTCTTGAGGATCCCATCGATTTCTACGGCAGGAAGTTATCGCGTTACATCAATCTTCGATACACTTCCGTAAAGATAAAACCTCACGCAGTAAAAGTTCAACGAAATACTCAAAGAAATAATAATTGATAATTCAACGGAAATCTATAGCTCATCCTCTAAACCAGGGGTCGGCAAACTTTTATTGGAAAGGGCCAGATCGTAAAATTTTTAGGCCTGGTGGACCATAGAGCAACAAAAAACCAGGAGTTCCAAATATTTTTTAATATGATATTTTTACAAAAATAAGTTTTTTATTTCACGTAATTTGATTTATATTTAATTTCTTCATGTAAAGAACAATATTAACTTCGCGGGTCGGATTTGAAAAGAGGCGGCGGGCCGTAGTTTGCCGACTCCTGCTCTAAAACGTTCTTGTTGGAAATGTGTACAAATCTATCGAGGTGCCATCGCAGTCCGGCTCGCATAATTCGCTCCTCAGTTCTTCGGAGACAATCTTTGACTTGTTGGCGATTATGCAGAGCATCTCGGTGCCGTTACACGCTCGTGCACCTTTGGGCACAAAGTAGTAGAAGTTCACGCAACCGCAAAACTTCAGCATACGTTCTATAATGACCTGCAAAAAAAAAAAAGAAAAGAATTGTGTCAACGTGCCGTCGTTTCTACCGAACGTCGAATATTTGCGTTTCCGCGTGCGCGCGTACTTGGATATAACACGAGGCGCTGCTGTAAATAGGAAACATGCTGTCCCGTTGCTTCTCGTGCCGAAATCGACAATCCCTGGGCCCGATCGGGACATTCTCCACGGCCGGCTCGTTGTAGATGTCGTACATCGTAAATTCAATGCGAATCATTTTGCCGATCTTCATGAACGTCTGCTCCTTCTCGAAATTGTTGATCGTCGGCAAATCGAAATTGTTGAGCACGTGCACCTACAATCACGTGTACGACCTCCTACCACCACGGCATCGTAATTGTCGCTTCTATTTGCACGACACTGCAGAAACAAGTGACGTCCTCCTGTCTGCGACACCATTTTTTTCTTTTTCTTTTTTATCAGAACCAACTCGTGCTCCGTCTTACACTCTCATTCACGTGACTGTTATCGCAACTTCGCGTTTCAACCCCGTTAACCCTCATCCGTCCCTCATTTCATAAACTGAAGCAGTGGATTGACAAACGCAAGGCTCTGTGTCTGGACTGCCTCGGAAGCAGCGGTTCAAAAAACGCTTGCGTTTGAGACTGACGCAACGTTCAGTGGTCTCGAAGCGAAAATACAATCTCAAACGTGTGCATCGAACACATACCGTAAATCGATCGACGCACCTGTTTGAGTTTGGACGATGCTCTTTCGCTTCTCTTCGCAAGTGAAAATCAAGGAAAGACATACCAAATCGCATTATGGGAACGCAGACTGGTGCGTTCAGAGGCACAGCTGAGAGCTTGGTTTCATAAATGCATAGACATTATTAGACACCCGCAGTCTAGCAATGAAATTAAAACAGGACTCCTTTTAAAGCTAAAGTTAACCGTGCGATTCATCCTTCAGATTTTTACCGATTAGGACCAGTAGTTTAATCAGCGCGGAATTGTGAAGTTAACAGAAAGATAGCAAAAGATCATCGAACAAAATGGAAAGTAATTTATTATTTAAAGCTCATTAAAGGTTTTGTTTATCTCGATCGCCAATTTTTAATAGAAATTGTGACTTCGGCGCACAGGTTCGATCCTATGTTACTAATTTCCTAGTTGAATTATAAATTTGTACAACTGCTTAGGAAATTAGTAACATAGGATCGAACCTGTGCGCCGAAATCACAATTTCTATTAAAGCTCATTGTTTGAATAAAAAAAGTGGGTTCTATATTTCACCTTCAAATACCGAAACTAATTTTTTGCCAACCCAATAATTGTTTGACAAATAGCGAAGCAAAGAGATTGATATGTGAAGGCGTTCCCGAAGAGACTGAGAGTGGTGGTCCTAACATGAACGAAACATTATACGAACGGTGATCGCGGTGCTGAGTAACTCCGGTTTCGAGCCCGAATTAATGTCGATGACGAGGTCGCCGTATTTCGCGGTCTTATTGACGAAGTATCGCATTCTATCTTCGCCCAGGTGGTACGTGTTCATAGCGAGACAATAGCCGATGCCTGTTTTCTGCAATTCCTGGAATTCCGTGCAGCAATTGAACTGCCTGTTATTCCACGTGCACATGTCCAACAAATCCACGCACGGGAATCTCATCTGCGGTACAAACAATTTGAAAACATGCCGCAATCGGAATTAATATCGATGCAAATAACACGAGGCGTTATCAGAACCGACGTCGGCAGAGTTGTGCTAATTTAAATACATTCTAATTGAATTACATTGTATTTTACATACACGGTGTTTGAATTACACCGTGATTGCATTACATCATTCGAGCCTTTCGCTCCATTTAATTGCTAATTGTACTGTCATCACTGATACTAATTTTTCTCTTTTATAATTTTATGAAAGTCTATAAAATTCTATAAAACTGTGAAAATTTCATCGAAATAGATTGATGCGGAAAAAAAACGACAGGCATTGAAAGATGTAGGAATCTTTAGATTTACTGCAGTTATCCACTGAAAATCGTGAAAATCTGCAATTTTTACCATCTTTACTTTACCTTTTTTTTACGTTTAATTGACACAGATCTGCAAAACGTAGTTTTTAAATTTTCAATATAGGCCCACATTAAAAAGATGTAAAATGCAACTTTTAGTATTTTTTCTACAATTCCGATCACTTGTAATTTTTGAAAAAAATTTTTTTCACGTCTTGTAGCAGACGTGTGAAGTACAATATTAAAAAAGTTATTGTCGTTTTAAGAGTGTTCGAATATTAGTGGGAGTCACTGTAACTTACGTTCAATTGAATTGAATGTACCGACTAAATTTCGAATTACGAAATAATGTAATACAATGCTAGTGAATTATTTTGTAATTATAATTCGTGAAGTAATTCAATTGTAATCTAACACAACCCTGGACGTGGGATACGACATCCAAACGGAGTGAAATGATTTCTTGCCTGCTCGTAGGCGGACAACAGTTCCTCCGACGTTGCCCGAAGTAGTTTCGGATTGGAAACGTTTACGAGCATCCCGGGATTCCTATAAAAATATTTCGCGCGTCTATATGTTCTGTTAACAGTTGCAAAAGGAGCGCTGATAATGCAAGCGAGAGAAACAAAGAGAAGGAAGGCTCGGCGCTATAAATCTTTAGAACGCGTGAGCTCGTCAAGTGCCAAAGCCATCGACTCGACAAAAGTAAAAAGTAAAGAAATTTGATCGCATTGCAAACAGCGTGTTTTAGAATCGTTCTAGAGCACGCATAAGAAGCTATATTTACTATATTCCATTGTTGATGAACTTGGCGATTCTGTTTTAACTCTGCGTTGTGACGTACCGTTTGAAATAATTGTTCTTAAGAGTTTTCGTACTGGAAATGCAGAGAGCTATCGTAGGATACGGTGTCGTCCACTCCAGAAACATACTTTCCTTCGTCACTGCGACAGGATACTCGATGTAGTTCCTCAAAACGTCGTGGATCATGCTGGCACATCCATACCAGCACGCAACGCAGGAAACCAGCCAAAAGAGTCTGCGAATATTGCGAAAATGTATGGAAAAATTCAAAACCGTATCCGGTTGACAAAAGAAGATTTACGAATGTATTTAACCCAGATATCACAGAGACGTTTTTAATACGCGTGCTATCTGGAAACGTCTGCCTCTTCTCGAAGTTCTGTTACCTTTCCGGGTAGGAAAGCTGATCATCCACAAGATATTTAACACCGTGGATGTTGCAATTACGTAAATATTGTTTTATGACTTTCCAACACCAAACAAATGCCCGCCACATTGTTCGATATAAGGAAATTTAAATTTTCCGAATGAAAGGAAAGCTATATCGCAATACTTTTTGATTTATAGAAACAAATTCACTTTGCTTGTTGACCAAACCACTCGATTAACTTAACTGCCTCCACGAATGCAGCAAATCGATTCGTTGTGCATGTTACTTAATAAATAATACAGTGTCTGATTTAATCTGTTACCGCTGCTGGTTTTCCCCACGGTATCTGATTTACGACTGTTTTAATTCGTCGTATGAATATGAATATTATTGCAGTGAACAAAATTTTAAGACACCCTTAAAATGTACAACAAAACAAAGTGACAACGAATCCCTTGGATGTAAATATATATGTTTAAAAATATATATTTTTACAATCTTCGTTCTATATCCATTTCTTGTAATAATCATTACAAGAAATTTTATACATATTAATATTTAATGACACGTTGTATGGTAATTTCTAGGGCATCTAATTTATATTACAGGTGCTCGATAAAAATTGTATTTCCATCATTTAGAGATAATTACAGATATATAACATGACATGAAATAAAAAGATACCATTCGAGTCAGTCATTTATTTGTTAAGGGTGGGACTCTGGCACCTGAGATTAGGTGTTAGGATCCCCCACTATCCACTAAAAAAAAACCAATCACCACTCTTGAGCCCTGTCCCTCCTCCAGGCCTGGCTAAAAAATATTTCAACTAAGAAATACAAATATTTGAAATTCATTTCTCACAACAGTGTTACATATGTTTCATTTGAAACTAATACTTTGGAACTCCCTGATTTAAATGAAATGACACACACTGATTCCCTTCGCATTTTTCGATATCTTTTTTTTATTCGCGTTTTCCATAATAAATAACATATATACTTTTTATATAAATGTAGATTTGTGTATTGGTTGGACTAATGCATGTAAATATTTTTTTTTTAATTGAGGATCTATACAAAGAATCTTAAACAACTACGTACATGCATAGTGGTTGCACACATAATAATTTATATTCTACGATTTTATCTTTATTTCTTTAACATTCGTATTAGCAGACTAGTTATAAAAACATGATAACATACTATATTATCTCTTATAAAAACGATTCGACCTTTGCACTGTAATTATAATATATTAAAAATACCAGGATATAAAAGAAAGCCGTACATGTCACAGGAACTTTCCTTTTTTTTTTTCTTTCACTTATTGTACAGTTGAAGCCAATTGAAAAACAGTGAAGTACAATATTGTTTCCCTTATTTCTTAAAAAAACGCACCGGAAAGTGCATCGAAATATTCATTATTGGTCAAAGTAAACGATGTACAAAATAGAAAATTCAATTCTTCTATTGATCTTAAAGTATACACTCTTAATTATATTTTTGTATACATTCGAATAAAGTAACAAAACACATTTCACAAATAGTTAAAAAATACAAAAATTTCATATATCCTCGCTCGCTCACGTATGTTACGTGTACATTAAAATGCGGTACTTATCGAAAGTATCGAAAAACAATGTTTATTGCATGATTGTATCTGTTATTAAATGCAACGCTCTAAATGCATAAATTCGAAGTTATTCTGTACTTGTCTTACGATAATACACTGACGTACAATAGCATACAAAATTTTGTAAAAAGTATTGTTGTGTATTTAAACTAGTGTAACTTCATTATGCTTTGGCATTTTTGTTATATTTTACAATATAGAGATACTTAAAGGATTAAAATATTATGACTCTTATCCGTACAATTATTTTGTTCGTTCGAATCAAACAAGAAGTTACGTTTCGTTCAACCGAACTTCATTCTATGAAACTTGTCTTATGTATAAATATATACATGGCGGTAAGAATTATTCATTATGGATTCCACAATAGCAATTACTGTTTGGCACACGAACTATTATTGTAAATTTAGATATACAAGAAACATTATTCGGTATGGATTTTCAAGCAGGCACATGTAAATTATGTTTGTCGTCAAGCATAGTTGTACATGATAAATAGCATTACTAGCCGTCATGTGGTGTTACAAGGAAAACACTTCCATACAATTATTCTTTTTAACAACAATAACAAACCATAACAGGATTTTTATACATATATATCGATCTATTGTTCTAGTACTTTAACTCTACTGCAACGAAAGATGAATATTACACCTGCAAATTAAATGTTTCGACTAACCACCTAGTGCGATTGAATTAACTTTATTCTCTTCTATTCTCAATTAGAATATGAAACACTTATTATTAGACTGCAGATCTTTATGCAAATTAAAAACATTTTCCATTGATTGTAGGAAGCAGAAATAAAATATAAAAACTTATGTTCATCCCTTAACGAGTTTGCTACAATATTCTGAAATTTTTCTAATCTTTTACCGTTTTGTATTTCGTCCAACCAACTTCTTCATAATCGCATAAAGTTCTGCAGTCTACTTATTACTCACAATGATAAAATAATCAATCTCGATTCTTTCGATTAAAATTATCTTACTATTGGCTACAAACTAATCTGATATTTGGCAGACATGTAGCTCAAATAAATTGACTTTGTTAATGTATTAAGTGAAATAAATACTTCTCTTATATTGTGTAAACATTTCATTTGGTATTTAAGTACTGGTCACACCTTTGCGAGCTACTAATAAATTTAATACTGGATGCTTCCTTATATAAGATACTGCTTTTTTATGAGTGACCATGGTAAAATCGTACCCGTTACACTGTAATATTTTGTCGTGCATCCGAAGACCGCTTTTTGCTGCTGGAGAACCTTCGTGAACTTCGGTTACATATATACCCTAGAATAATGTAACGATTAAGTAGATAACTATCTGTTACGAATAAATAACAATGTTCCTAATATTATTATTGGGGTAGACTTGTTTCTAGGATTGCATGGGTACAGAATGTGCCTTCTCATTTCTCGATAATATAAAGATGGCGTTTTTCAGTAGTTAAAAGCACCAGATAGAAGATCAATCTAGTCTTATACCCTTACTTGGCGAATTTGCATTATTTGGCAGCATGCAGCTGTCGCAGCTTTATGAAAATAGCTTTATGCTTTATGCTTGTGGAAAACCCCATCTTTGCATTATCGAGAAATGAGAAGGTGCATCCCACACTCTACAATCCTGGAAACGAATCTATCCCCTTAAACAGTGTAATAACACATCTTACATTGTCTGTGTAACCTTGAGGACTTTTCCTAAAGTCTTGATCGATTCCACCACCGATCTTAAAGCCACATTTCATTACTTTCTCCCCATTTTCATTAACTTCTGTTTCTTTGTGTAATGTGATTGGTATCTGAAAGAAACATATAACACATCAAATACTAAATTAACGATGCTGAATATCCATTGCTATACTGGCATCATTGGATAAGAAACTATCCGAACTATATGGTTCTAACGTAATAGAGTTTGTTTTTAAATTACTTGTTATTCAAAGATGTAGATGAAGATAGAGTAAGATAAGAAATTTGACGGGCGTCTACCAAAAGAAACGTGATCATTTACGAATTAGTATTTAGAGAGAATGTGAACATTATATTAGAATAATGTGCTACGTACGCTTAAGCACTTCATAGCTGTGCCAGCTTGGTGCTGAAATGCCATTTTCGCACACATGATGACGGATCTTGTGTTCTCCGACGGGCTTAGATTGACAATTGCTTACAATGACT
This sequence comes from Lasioglossum morio, assembly GCA_916610235.2. NCBI lineage: Eukaryota > Metazoa > Arthropoda > Insecta > Hymenoptera > Halictidae > Lasioglossum > Lasioglossum morio. Next base: position 7,113,352 of record OU744323.1, read on the forward strand.
CAATGTAATCACCAGTCGTTCACGCACTGTATGCACCGAACTGATGACGACAAGATTAAAGTGAATTTGAAGATGCAAGAGTAAACGTTATGATATACTCGAAAAAGGCTTTCTATTCTTAAATGCACGATTAACTGATTAACAGTGATCAAGCTCAGAGTTGTTGAGATCAGTTTAATACAATTCCGTTCTCACGTTGACAGCCATGTGTACTGACTGACCTAGATGGGAAAGTGTCTTTCACGAAATCTTCTGTTGAGAGTTAAAGCATAGACGAGGTATTAAAGATAGACCAGTCATATTGTGGGACTTTGTGTCTCGAGCTCTGAAATACCGATCATATATTTCTACTTTCTTGGAAAGTAGCAGAAACTTGATTTAGACAAGTTTATGCCACCAATCTTCGCGCTACAAGTCTGAAACGTTGAATACGATGAATATAATAAATATCGTGAATATGATATCAGAGATTTATCTACCAGATGACGGATGTTGGCAAAGTGCTATAGTTTGTTGAGAAGTCGCAGTGTATCTAGAGGGAAACGAAGAATACATATATAAATTATAGACAGCGGATCTGATGCATTTACGACAGAAATGCGAAAAATATTAGACGAACATAATAATACAGTTTGTTTCGATTCAGGTAGAACATTTTTATTTAGAATAAAGACCAGCTGTCTATGTAGATCTAAGGATCCCCTGGAATCATCTACTCTTCTTACACCGTTGTCAAGATGGAGCAGTTAGAAAGACATGAATAATTCATTCGCAGTTCACCGACTGCGCATGCCCGATGAGTCTGTTTAAAATTCGAATCATCTTTAATGTTACTTAACCTGTTTTCCTCGATTAACAACTAAGAATAATGTACCATTTCCTGATTTTAAAAAATAGTGATCCTACCTAACGTTTTCTAATCTGTTACAATTTATTGTTGGATAAAACTTTCACAGATACTGCGTGCTCGTTCGTTACGCGATTCGTTGGCGATCAGACATGCGACGGCTGAAAAAAGCGACTGATGCATGGTAGGACTGAAGTAGTTTATTAAATGCTTGAGTTTAGAGTGTACGTAATCGTGAGACGTGCTAGTATTAGGCGGCTAGAGGGTGGGAGACGAGAATTGCCGTATATATCTGGCCTTGCACATGAACGGATAGTTGCAGTGACCACAAAACCAATGCCTATGACAGTTTTACAGAGTGTCCGGCCTTCTAACTGACCGCGCGAAAGATCATCACCTTCAAAAATTCGTCTTTAAAAAAAAAACGCGGTTTATTTGAATTTTCAACGGTTTTATATAATATAATTCCTCTTTCCGAATTGAATAACGCTTGATTTTCGCAAGATCAAAGATGCGGATAACATTTATATTATTTATGTTGTACGTGCATTGGACCGTTGCTGAATTAAAAATCAATAACGAACAGTTGACAACGGCCAGTGATAGTTTAACAAATAATTATACCAGTTCCGAGTTACCGGCGTCCCAATGGGATGATTTAGTAGACGTTTGGGATCCTCTGAAAGTTGCAAGAATTTGGCGAAACGATGCTCGAGGATCGACGAACATCTCCGCGAACTGTCAACGAGATTTCACGGATTATATGACGGCAGTATCATCGGGGGATCGATGGGCCCTGAAAAGCAAGTAGAATTAGTCAAATATCTCGGTATTCCTTAATCCTCATCAGTCCCTCGTGTCAATTTGACACAGTTTTCCCGAAATAATATACTGTTCTGTTATTCGAAGATAAATTTGCCCGAAATTTCGTGGCTTTTATTTTTTTAAACGCGAAACAGATAATCGAAAAACCTAAGATATAAATGTCAATTCATCAATTTAAATAAAAAAACATTGAATAATAATTGTTCACCTTATTAGTTGATTAATCTTTTACCACTGTGTCGATTTGACACAGTTTTCTCGAAATAATATACTGTTCTGTTATTCGAACGTAAATTTTCCTGAAATTTCGAGGCTTTTATTTTTTAAACGTGAAACACATAATCGAAAGATCAAAGATACAAATGTCAATTCATCAATTTGAATAAAAAAAGATTGAATAATAATTGTTCACCTTATTAGTTGATTGATCTTTTACCACTGTGTCAATTTGACACAGTTTTCCCGAAATAATATACTGTTCTGTTATTCGAAGGTAAATTTTCCTGAAATTTCGTGGCTTTTATTTTTTTAAACGCGAAACAGATAATCGAAAGATCAAAGATATAAATGTCAATTCATCAATTTGAATAAAAAAACATTGAATAATAATTGTTCACCTTATATTAGTTGATTAATCTTTTACCACTGTATCAATTTGACACAGTTTTCCCGAAATAATATACTGTTCTGTTATTCGAAGGTAAATTTGCCCGAAATTTCGTGGTTTTTATATTTTTAAACGCGAAACAGATAATCGACAAACTTAATATATAAAGGTCGATCAATTCATCAATTTGAATAAAAAAACATTGAATAATAATTGTTCATCTTATTAGTTGATTAATCTTTTACCACTATGTCAATTTGACACCGTGGGACAGGTTCAGTTCGTGAAATGAGGAACGGAAGAGGATTGACTTTAATTCTTGAAATTCTTACGGAGAAACATCCTGCTTATTAAATAAGTAATTATGAAACGGAAGAATGTTCGACTACTTCTATCTGGAATAGTGATCATTCTTCTTACGAATAGTTTAATTAATCTCTCGCGTTCTATAAGGAATGTGTTAATTGATTACGAGCATAATTGCACGCAGAAAGTAGTTGAACCGAAAGAACACCGGTTTAGTTTTGATGATCGAAACTTTCCTCGCCTGGAGACGGAGATAATTTCACCGTAGAATGTAGAAGACTTTGTCCACTCGTGTTTCTCTACAAAATTAAGAAATTTACTTTCACGGTTCAGAGTTCAATGGCAGAAACGGCGGGCGTCATAGAGTTGCGGATTAATTTTGTTTCGTAATTTGTTAGCTCAGTCAGTTGACGCACACGTAATTGTTTCCGTCATTGACTACCACATAAGAAGCGTTCCGAGCGGAAACAATGTGGCAAAGCAGTAATTGGAATTTGAGAAAGCGGTTTGATCTAGAAAGGGAGGAAGTGAAAAATGAAAATTTCACTTGCGGACGTTCGCAGTCGGTTCATTTGATACAAATGACGGTGTCGTAACCGATGCGTAAGCCCAGCCGAACAGATCTAACAAAAGGAAAGCATTTTATTTAAATTCGCACGGCGATCGAGATCAGTCGAATTTTTATGTAACACCAACGCATATTTATATAAATAAGCATGTACTTCCTTTTAGAAAGTGTACACCGGTTTAATCGGCTTAGGTTTGATTATTTTTAGTGGTCGACGCGACCGGCAGGTATACCTGGGGATTGTTCTCCGGCAACGTGTTCTGGATAGGTTCCACGGACCAATGTCGCGAGATGGCCGCTGAATTTCTCGAGCGACAAAACAAAGCCGATGATAATCGTGATAGGAACGTGCCGCCGTTTCTAGTGAGCATCACTTCCGTCACCGTCATTCTGAGTCCCTTACACCTGAAACCGGATAAAGTAATTGGAAATTTGAGGTTTTCACGGCCCGGCATCATACAGTTTTTGTTGTTCAGGCTTTTGGGTGCAATAGTACAATTGGCCAAGTGGTTAGGTCCGTGGACTGCCAAACGGCCGGGCAGGGTTCGATTCACGAAACGGTTGAAATAGTTTTTGGCCAGTTGAGTTCTCGGAGATCCTGGCCCCCCCCTTACAATAGCTTAGGTGGGAGAGCGGTTTTAGTGGGTAGAGGCTGGTGGCCGGAGAGTCCTCTGGACAGTCCCACATAACCCTGGCCCCCAAGAGGGCCAGGGTATGCGTAACGCATTTCCGCACTTAAAAAAAAAAAAGGCTTTTGGGTGCAAGCTATGTCCTAAAGAAAGCCCATTTTTATCAGGAGATCTGGAGACACACTGATACTGTACGCTCGCGAAACGTTGGGAACTTTTTTCCTTTAGTACTCGGCTTACACCCCGAAAACCTCAACAACAAAAACTGTGGATAACGTAAATCGCCGTTCGATCATACAAACACGAAAACACAGAATTGTTACTACCTTTCTTTGAATAGTCTTTCAGAATCATCCTTGGACTCTGTCTACCCGATTCCTGCGAAATCGAAGACGTTCGAGAGCTTATCCACTTTGCGCAGAACCGGCGAGAACATAATCCCTCCTCGATGATAGTCGTCCAAAACGTTAGGAATCTTTCGAGAGGATACTCCTTCTGGAAAGACCCGGTCTTCTACGGTTTAGCGTAAGCCCAATGGTGTTCACGTGCTAAAACGGAGACTGATTTTCGAAAAATCGCCGACTGGCTAGGATAGTTAGAGGGGTCCCATGGACAACGTTTCACCGACACCAGATTTGACCGACAACTACTTTGACCGACAACGCCTTTAACCGACAAGGACTTTGACAGACAACTACTTTGACCGACAGCGCCTTTAACCGACAAGGACTTTGACAGACGAAGAATTTGACCGACAACTACTTTGACCGACAGCGCCTTCAACCGACAAGGACTTTGACAGACGACGAATTTGACCGACAATACCTTTAACCGACAAGGACTTTGACAGACGACGAATTTGACCGACAACGCCTTTAACCGACAACGAATTTGATCGACAACGAATTTGACCGACAAGGACTTTGACAGACGAAGAATTTAATTGACAACGAATTTGATCGACAACGAATTTAACCGACAAGGACTTTGACAGGCGACGAATTGGATCGACAACGAATTTGACCGACAACGAATTTGACCGACAACGCCTTTAACCGACAAGAACTTTGGCAGACGACGAATTTGACCGACAACTACTTTGGCCGACAACGATTTTAGATTTGTTGTCGGTCAAAGTAGTTGTCGGTCAACTCTGGTGTCGGTGAAATTTTGTCGGTGGTTTCCATGGAACCCAGTTAGAGTAGGAACTGGTTCATCGATTGTGCTGATAGATAAACGGCTTGCAGGATTGTTTTTGTCGTGGCCGTTGTTTTGGTCTGTCTGGGTACTTTCTACGACGTATCTATGAGGTATAGGCTATTACGTTCGAGGAGAAACGTTCAGGACACGGAGAACACAATGACGGCGATGAAAACCATACAAACCGACGAAAACATCGACAACGAGATCACGCTCGCGAAGCTGTGGTCGGTGACGGAGCACAATGGCGCTACAGGTATTTCTGCGCGGTGGAGACTCTCTTCTGCGTTAGACTAGCCGAGTTTTCTTCTTTCAGATATAAAAGCTAAGAAAACCACTCCAAAACCATTATCGGAGGCGCTGTTATCTTTCAGCCTTTTACTGAATTTATCGAAACTCTGCAGTCTCGATGTCGGCGACGACACTTTAAGTCCCATTCACGGACTGCGATTCATCTCTATGCTGTGGATCATCTTGGTCCACACTTGTCTCACGGTAAACGAGGTTACTGGTAAGTATTATAAATCATTTCTTTCGTAATTCATTCTCTTGTACACGGTCCTCGATCCGCAGAGACTACATCGTTCAGGTCTAACGCGGAAAGAGACTTCTTGTACCAAACGATTAGCAACGGTATCTATGCTGTGGACACCTTCTTCTTCATGAGGTACCCATACAAATCTTATTTAACTAATTATGTAAACCAGGGGTCGGTAAACATTTTTTGGAAAGGACCAGATCGTAAAGTTTTTAGGCCTTGTGGGCCATAGAGAGACAAAAAACCAGGGGTGTCAAATATTTTTTTAACCCGTAACCACTGTTGATGGGTCAATTTGACCATGTAACTATGTAACTATGTAACTAAAATAGGGTCACAGTGGTTACGGGTTAATAGAAAGTGATATGTTTACAAAAACAAGTTTTTTATATCGTATAATTTGATTTATATTTAATTTTACGGATCCAAAACAGGCGGCGATAAACAATTGTTTTCCTACTGTTCAAAACACGGCTACCCTCTCCTATATTTAAATTAACGCATGCTTTCACTGTGCGCTAGCGGATGCTTGGTCTCGTTCCTCTACCTACGCACGATGACGACAAAATCCATGCAGAAGATGAAATTGTTAAAAACCAGTTGCGGCACGTTTCTACAGTTTCTGGCAATGGTTTTCTACCGGTACTTTCGCCTAACTCCGCCCTATCTCGTCGTGATAGGTCTGGTCCAGGTGACGAGTAGCTGGTTCCACAGCCACACGATGCTCGACCTGTACAGGTTCGATTACAATAACTGCAGACGATTCTGGTGGAGAAACATTCTCTACGTGAACACATACTTCGACTTAGACGAACGAGTACGTATCATTTGATGGCAAGAGAGCTACTTTACCTAGAACATTGAACTAAATTGGTTATGCGCTACCCGATAGTGCATGCTGTGGAGTTGGTATCTGGCGAACGACACGTTATTCTACATCGTTGGAGCAATCATTCTCATTATCGGCGCGAGGTACGAGAGATCATTTATCAAATGGTGAAAGGTGCCGCGGTAATTAGTTTGAATTGTCGTGTGCAGGCTACTTCCGGCGGCAGGGATCTTGACGACCGTGATCCTGATCGTGTCCTGGATCGTTACGGGCACCATCGCGTGGCACACGGAGCATGTGCCAAGGTAAACGCGTAGCTTCGAAAAAACGAGTTCCTTCGTTAATTAACACCTTTTCAAAATCGATAACAGCATAGTGGATCCGTTCGCTCACTACAACAGCCTGTACAACAAGCCTTGGATGAGGGTCGGGCCGTATCTGCTGGGGATGATGGCCGGCTGGTACCTCTACAAGTCAAATTGCAGCCTAAAGATTCCTAAGGTGAACGTTGCGTAACTTCCCTGAAGAGTATCGAGGAAGTACCATCACCTATACACGGTGTACCGAAAATCGAGGTGGAAACCGAACGGTTACTGCCGTAATAACATGGTATACCGTGTTGAATCATGATTTTCGATACCCTACCTGCATACAGGGTGGTCCGCTTAAATGTAGCTATCTAAATATCTCCTTTGTTTCCTAACAAATGTTTTGAATGCAATGTGAATGATATCGCGAGGTGAATCCTTTGCAAATGTTATTTTTTCACAAGGTCTTTTCTTCCCGGAGTTTCCAATTTGTTTCTTGTAAATGTATATCTCTTTTCGGTGCATGTTCTAGTTGACATTGAAACGCATTTAGACATGTCAATAACACGACCTTGAAATTCATTGTTTTAGACAGAGGTGGTTTGGAACCCACCATAAATAGTAGGTCCCGCTGAAAAGGCGATAGTGAGAATGAAAAGAGAGGTAAGAAGATTGGTAAATGAATTTGAAACCCTGAGGGGACCAAATATCATGTTACAACAGAGGTATTTAGTTGGTCTACCCTGTGTAAATTGATCGCGTCTGGATACCAGAGGTTTTGCTCGATACTTCGCCGCTCCACGACTCTCTCTCTAAACGGCCGGAAGTGGATTAAGACTAACCACAAGCGCAATTTCACGTAACTGATGATCGCCAATTAGATCGCAGCGCAGGAAGAACCGTCGTAATCCACTTTCTCCGTAATAAACGTCGACTAAAATTGTGATCCTGTGATCGCACCAGCTAACCGCCGCGTCACACCGATGTAACCAACTGATGCTCTGATGCACTTTTAATTGCAGACGATCGCATTGGCTTGCTGGGTCCTCTCATTCTCTGTCATGCTGAGTATAGTGTACGGGCTTTACGGAAACAGCTACGGTCCATTCATGTCCGTGGTGTACACCGCGTTGTCGCCTTCAGCATGGGCAGTCGCAGTTGGATGGATCCTGATCGCTTGCGTCACCGGTCACGGTGGTCAGTAATCGATGGAACTCGATCATTACTTCTCGACATCACTTGAAACCACGCTGTCCAAGCTTGGCAATCCCTCATCGAGGAAACCGAACAATAACCAAGCCGCAATCCGCAACCGCGACAAATGGAGGGCGTACATTTCTACGTTGTACATATTTCGCTTGCTAACTTATGCAAACATCGATGAGACTTCTGTTAGGTCGTTGAGTATAAAACTTGACAAATGTGTTTGAAATTTGCGTTTTATTTGTCGAGTTTCATACTTAACACTTTACCCACCGGAAGTCTATTAATAGGATTTTCAATAATTCTGCTGTACCAAAAAAAAAGCATAGAAATTTTCTTTGACATTGCAATCTTAAATGAAACTATTAGACGACGTTATTGAGGGTGACTTAGTTAGTTCATACTAAATGCTAAATGAAAATTTAGCCATGTACCATACATTTTTCAAAAATATGCAATAATAGCTGGTCGGTAATATGTTAATGACCAGATACGTATTTCTATATCGATGAAATAATCTTTCAAAATGGGAATTTTCACGCTACAATTCTACAGATCCCCTACAGAGTTGGCGGGAACCGCACGGTTTCAATTTTTGTTTTCAATTGTTTGACCGAGCGAAAACGTGTCAAACTGAATACAAATACCCTAAAAATCCGGGCAATCGAAAAACGCACAGTTTCGATCACGCACAGCGTGGGTGACGGTTTTCATTTAACCCTCATCCACACGGGTAATTTTTTGTACTATTCTAAATGAATTTGAAATAGGTACCCGGGTACCACGTCGAGTGGATGAGGGTTAAGGAACCGATTATATGCGAGTACCTTTATTTTTCAGGTGTCGTGAACAAAATACTGTCTTGGAAGGTTCTGTACCCACTGTCCAGATTGAGCTACTGTGTCTATTTGGTTCATTCTATTATCATGCGTCTGGTACTTATGAATGGAGAAAGTTCGTTGCACTTGACGAACGGATTAATGGTACTTCCAGCGTCTTAATTATCAGTCGTTTTGATATACTAAGACTACTTTCGATCTATCTCCCACGCAGCTGTACATTCACCTCTGTAATGGCATATAGTGTTCGTCTATCTCTGCCAAAGCGTTGCAAAGCAACTGCAACTTTCAGAACTTTAGGCAACTGTGCTTTTGTACCGTTCAGCCGTGAACCTGAAAGTATTTTCTGAAATTGTTACAGAATTTTGTCAAAAGATTTCGTGAAAATACCATGGGTTTGTCGAGGTAAATTGAATTTCCCGATTACCGATTATACGAAGCGGTCGGATTCTTGAAAGCCCCGCTAGATCCCGACTCGTTCGCCTTTTCCGCGGCTTCCCACTCCGTTCCCTCTTCTGCCTCCCGCTCCGACTGTTTTATTCATCCCCCCACTTGTCTTTTACTTTCCATTTCTTCCCCCTTTCACTGTTTTCCCACGGAGAAAGTGCTGCTTGCCTCGCGTCGACCAAATTTCAACGAAATAACATCATGCATCGGCCCGTCCCTTTCCTTTTAGGTACCGTAGAAATGGGGTCGGGAAATTCGAAAGACCTCGATAGCGTTTAGACTGTGGATCTTGAAAATATTCAATACATTATTAAAAAAATGGCTAAAAATTTAGATAACGTCTATTGACATTAATCTTATTATATAATTCTTATAACTATGACTATATTAGTAGACTGCGAGTTTTTATGCATTTACGAAGGGATTGACTGTGTAAAATATAAAACAGTGAACGATTAGTAGGATCTAAAAATATTGTTACGTTGTTCTCAATGTAAAATATCTTTTGAGCGAGATGAAGTGAATTTTTATGTAACATGCCGCCCAGAATCATTGCAAAATATTTTTATTTTGCATAAAGATCCACAGTCTATACAGGGTGGTCCACCTAAATATAGCCACCTAAGTATCTCCTTTATTTCTGATGACATAACAAATGTTGTTAATACAGTGTAAACGGTGTCACAAGGTTGAACGCTTTGCAAATGTTATTTTTTCCGGTGTTTTCAAGGTGATCGATAATTCTTTTCTTGAAAATGTACATTTTTTTCCTTGAAAATTTCAGTTGACATTAATACGCATTCAGAGATATTAATAACATACCTTGTAGCGAACCTGACTTCCATCGAGAGATGTCGAAATGCGTTTAAATGTTAACTAGAATACGTAAGGAAAAAAAATATACATTTACAAGAAAGAAAATATCACCTTGAAAACTCGGGAAAAAATAACATTTGCAAACTATTTACCTTGCATTCGAAACATTTGTTGTGTTATCAGAAATAAAGGAGGATTAGTTATATTTTTTTTTTTTATTGAGCCACTGAAAGCTATTGTAGGTTTATTTCGGCTTTAACAAAGATACACTAGTTTACAGTTTAATTACATTTACAATATGACTAACCACTAGAGATGCAGATCACAATCGTTTAAAAACTGAAAGATAAATTCACAGGCTTTGACATTTGGTTCTGAGATTAGTTATATTAGTCTTATATATTATTATCTTATATATTAGTCTGATAATGATCGTTGTTTTGGAGATTTTCCCTTTAAACTGGAATACTTTTCAGGCGGTACTCTTCTTCGGATTCGTGATTATCTCCTATGCAGTGGCGTTGCCGATGAGCCTGCTATTCGAGGCTCCCGTGGTGTCCTTGCTGAGGATAGTCCATCCTATGAGATCCTGGAACAAGTAGCCGCACATCGGTCAAAGGATCTACGTCCTTTTTGCACGCGTCACGAGACACAACAATCGCACCATTTATTCGATAAAGATCGAGCACCATCGTGAATGGGGTGACCGCGATACGATCGACGATATTACATAAAAAAAACCGGAGGAGAAAAAGAGAAAGAATTAGATTTAGTTCGGCGAGCATTTGCGGGGATCTTCTGAGCAGACGCCTGCTCCGCGTGTTACCGAATCGTCTATAATTCTAGCGACATAACACTCGGCTCGGCGGAGAGTAAAAAAGAATGCGGGTTCGGTAAACAATCTTCTAGGAGCGTGGAATGTCCAGCAGACGAATACAACGAATATAAGCGAATATAACGTCGGTTCCAAGGAAAACTTGTCGACTGGGTCCGAGATACGTTTATGCATGAGCGGTTTAATTGACACGCGTGATTTGCCTCGCGCCAAAGGCTGCGCATAGTTTCGGAAACGAAAGAGGAAAACGTGCCCTTGAGCCCTAAAGGTTAATCTCTGATTCGTATATTTCTGCAGCGTCATTTATTCGAAACGGTTTCAAATTACCGGTCCACGTGGACAGCTGCGGCTAGCAAGTTGCTCAAAGGTGGGAAGCATCTATGACGAAAGATTCGATGATCGATGGAACAGCCTTCCGAGAGTGACGCGGAGACGAGAGGAAGGCCATCCTTGAACCTTCGTCCCGACGAATTTTGGCCGGTTTTCGAAGTCGGGAAGCTTCTTGATCGTCACGGACGTAAACCTCGTTCCCCGGTTTCCAAGAACGAGGCGGGACGGAACACTGTTCGCCACCCTGACAAGTTTCACCTGCCGGCGCGGCGCGGCGCGACGCCGATAGCGGTTTGCGTCACAGAATAAATATGTGACTCTAACGAAAGAGAAATTTTGAATTAAAATATCTATAGAGCCGGTCGATCGTCTAGGAACGAAAGTTTCCACGCGATCGAGTCAAAATACAGATCGGCCGTTAAACGATCCGCCTTTTATCGGTAGCATCAATCGGCGTTCTATGAATATGTAAGAACCACGGAAATGGCGTGTACTGCGAGAGGAAGATCCTAAGCAGAGCTTCGCGAGTACTAATAGAATCTGTTCTCTCCTGTGTTTATCGGGCATCGCGGCAGTAATGAGCGACACGCACGACGTCCATTACCGAACGGTTTACGCGCGGAACGACGATCTAGAAAACGAGGATCGCGCCTCCGTAAGGTCGAATTTTCAAGCGGGTCTCGTTCCCGCAGCACGCGCGTCATGAATACGACCGATGTATCGTCGGAAATCATGCTAATCGCTTTCTCGGCTTGTCAGCGGGTCATTTTCGATTCGTTGTACGCCCTCGGCCCCTATCGTTCGAGCCGCGACCTCTTCGACAAATTAACACTGGGTTCACATTACAAAAAATACCGAGAATATGTCCATCAAATTTTTCGTCGTTTTTCAAATGATATACATGGAGAGTATTAGAACCGTGAACCAAATGTTAACGGGAGTCGAGGGATTCGGCAAGTTAATTTTTGTTTAAAAGGACACGGACCCGCCTCGACGGCTAATCACGTTGACGCATTGGCAACTGAGTTGCCTGATAGTAGTTAATAGTTTATAAACCGCACTACGTTCGCTGCGACGCGTTGAAGGGACGCAGCGGCGAGAAATCATTGATTTCGTACACGACTATCACGCAATGTACTTTTTAACTGGAAATAATAACGCGTGCAATATGAATTGTTTGATTTTGTCCAGGCGGAATGCGAGATAAAATAGGTCACGTATTCGTGACTCCGATAGCGAGCGCGTGAAATATCAAAAGTAAATATTTCTCGACGCCGAGGAAGCAGTCGTGTCGTCGGGAACGACGTTTGTATACGAAAAGAAGAGAGGTAAGGGAAATTTCAGCACGGCCGAGCAGCGAACGACGAAGAAAGCGTCGGACCGGAGAAAGAGAAAGAGAAACACACCTGTAACAGCATGAAATTTCCCAGTGAAACCTGCACGCGACAGACACGATCGTTTTCTCGCGGCGTATTCGCGCAGAACTTTGCCGAGCGCGTCTCGACTAATTCGCCCCCGATATCGATCGATTTATTCTAACGCGGCGCTTCTTATCTCCCGTCGTTAAGACGGTAATTACGAGAGCCAGACGAATTACGCTTTCGTCGACGGAGCAACGATCTCTTCGTCCTTCGCGGAACAACGTTCGAACGTCGCGTCGCGCAATTCTCGATTCGCGAAACGCCGAAACGTGTTCCGAAATAAATTACCGGAAGAGGAGATGGCGGGTGCAAGGGTCAGCCGTCTGTTCAAACACTCGGCTCGTTTCCGAAAACTGGATTTCAGCTTTCTAGTTTTAACGAGCAGAACGCGTCCTCCTACTTCTTGCACCGCGTTCGACGAAGATCGACGAGAAAAAAATAAAACTGTTCGCAATCGTCCAATAAAGATGGTTCGGAACCCACCAGAAACAGTAGGTCCCGCTGAAAAGGCGATAGCGAGAATGGAAAGAGGGGGAAGAAGATTGGTAAATGAATTTGAAACCCTGAGGGGACCAAATATCATGTTACATACATACATACAATCGTCCAATATTTTTCCCGAGCCGATTGGACGCGAATCAAAATGATTCCGTGGTCCGCGAGAAGGTGCGATTCGATTGACGGTAAAATGTCGAGAAGAAAAGGATCTCTGGAATACAACTGGAGTCGTCTCGACCAACCAAGTCTGCTCGACCGTTTCTCATCTTCCGGAAACTGCATAAATTGAAACGTTTCGTTCCGCTTTTAGACGCGGTACGATGCGCGCAAAGTAAACGCGAGGATCGATGAATTGTCGGTCGGACAAACAGATTTGTGTCCGAGACTCGACGCAGCCGTCGTGTCTCGTCTTGGCCGATTTGCGGACATTATGCTAACTACGCGTTTAAGCTCGCCGCGTGTCGTGTCGCGTCGTGTCGGAGCAACGTGTCTCGCCACTGGCGTTCACTTTTCGATACCGGGGAGGTTTGCTGCCCCACCACTCCTCCGCCACTTTCATTACTACCAAGATATTCATCCGGCGAGGTCATTTTTCTACCATTGCCAGCCGCGCGTCGTTCTAGGTGATTCTTGGACACCGGCCGCGGAGGAACCACACGAGCAAACGAGAGAGGACAGAAGAGAGAACAGAGAACAGAAGAGGATAAGGACGGGGGGCGATCGACTCGTTTCGGAAGGCCGAGAGGAGAGAACCGCGTCTCGGAGATCTTTCGGGGGCACAGTCGCGCGCAACGGACTCTCGGTGTCATTCACGATGCGAACGGAAGTGATTCGCGACGGAACACCTCGGAACACCCCGAGAATACGATCGCAAAGCTTTACGTGATCTCTCGACCGGTCTATGACAGTGAACGCGAAGCTGGAACTCGACAGCCGAACACGTTATCCTCCGTATCTGTGATATATCGTCGCGGGTCTAGCTCCGAAGGAGAGCCGTAAAATATTCGTCGAGACGTCGAACATGCCCAGTTGAGATCGATCGAAGCTCCGATTACTCGATTGGGAACGGTGTATCGTATAATAATACATATTAGTGGAAACGTATTCTAGAACAATGAAGCGCTCGTGGAATCCGGTATTGTTCGCGTTCGCTTTGATCTCCGTCGCGAGATCCTCCTCGAACGTGTCACAGAATCCGGCGCAGGAGCTGCTCGCCGGACAGGCGATCAGGATTCCCGCGGACGTTCTTCGGGACAGCAACTGGACCACCATGTCGGAGGCGTTGGACATCTTCAACGTGCGTCATCTTGCCAACAACTGGACCGAGGGACGGTATCCCGTGCAGGAGCAGTGCGCCAAAGATCTCACCAGGTACATCCAGGGACTGAAGAGGCACGAGGGATGGGCCCTGAAAGGTAAAGTCGATTGCGATAGTCTGATACGCCGAGCGGAATCGGTACTCTCGCGAGAAACGCGCGCCGGACACGTCGTCTGCCGGACAAAAATTTCTTACACAAATAGAAAGCGCGCGAGTTACGGAGCAGGAACGGACGTAATTGCCGTGCGGAGCATGCTTTCGCGGATCCTTCGGTCTTCTCCACTGAAAACGCAGCGAAATTGTCGGGAAAGGTTACCCGCGTGCGGTTCTTTAACCGTTCCGCAATGGGAAATCGCGACAAGGGAGCGATTCATACGGGCGCCGAGCGCGGCTCGAGGAGTTTCGTAAGCGAGAAAATCGAGAGTGGAGAAGGAACATCTGCCTTCCTCCCGGAGAATCCTCCCGGTTTGCCTACTTTCATCGTGAAATTTCACTTCGCGCGACACAATGGACGGCCGCCGCGGCTGGTCACGACACCGAATCGCTTTCAACGGGTTTCCTCCCTCGGTCAATGCCGGTTTTTCTCCGGTCTTTTCGAAAGTCTCTACCGGTTGATCGCCTCGGTAACGATCCAGCTGAACATCGGTCGTAACGTTCGACCAAGCAGCAACGTTCAATGTACGATAGATTTAATCTAGATTTTCCGAGATACATTCCCAAGGATCGTCCGATCGAGACGCTCGACTGAATCGGTTGCGACAGCTGTGCAATGTCCAAGGGTTGCATGTTCCATTCTTTTTTACATATTTTTCTCTCTCCCTCTCTCTCTCTCTTCGGAGATTCGTGACTTTGTCCTCTCGAGAAAGCATCGTGGCTGCTGCTCGTGGTATTCCCGTTCGAAAAGGGTGAAGCGTTCCCTCCAGGACCTTGAGCGCCGGTGAAAGGACAAAGTGTGTCACGGTCGTCCCTTTCGAGGAGGATAAGGACGATCGTGATTCGAGGATCCCCGTTGTTACGGAAAAAGGTGATCAACCGCGGCACATACATATCAAGTTCGAAACGAGTCTTTCCGCATCGGCGCGGTGCGACGACCGCTTTGTCAGTTCTCCTTGGTAAGAGAAGTTTTTCAGGTTTCCAGACTGTTGCGTCGACACTCGAACGAAATCAGGTTGCTTCTTCGTCGTTATCGACCGATTACTCCAGTTGCTAGATTTTTTGTATAGTTGCTCCGCCGTTCGCAATACTTTGGTATTCGTAACGATCGGACATTATTGACCGATCTTTATCGCTTCGCGATGCTAATTGTGCAAGCCAATTCCGATTCAATTGAATCGAGCAGGTCGATCGACCGTGTTAACGCGTAATCGGTATTTCGTCGGTGGACGAAGAAAACGCGCGACGGAGGCTTACCAGGAAAAAAGGGAGCAACAGTCATGGCTCGTTTCCCTCGTTGAACTTCGAATTCGCGTGCTATCGTCGAAAAACCGGCGTCCGCGCTGGTTCGCAACTGGTTTTGCCCTGTCATATCGATTGCGCCACGTGGACTATTTGCGGGGGAAGTGCTCGGAGAGCGTGAGGTGTTCGGTCTGGCTCGCGATTAGGCGAAACGCACGCGGTTTAATCGGGGGAAAAAAATCACGTTGCCAAGGCGAAGCAGATGTTGAAACGAGTCACCGTGGACAGACACTAAGGGGGCGGGCTTCTCGAAACGCCTATAAAATATGGAAAATATACTGCGCTCGCAGAGATATTATCTCTCGAGACAACTATCGGAAATGAACGTTTACGCGCGGGGATAGGTTGCGCAGTCGGTCCGCGATCAGAGCGTTGTACACGATGAAAAATTAATTCTATTCGATGTACTCTCGTGGATTTAGAATCCATTTACGATTAGGATGTTAATGAATACATTAATCATAGCTCATTACCAGATCAGGACCCTCCGGACCAAGCAAGTATGGAGATTAGGAAAAGTCGCAGGGTTCCGTGTCCGATGCCAGGAGCCGATCACCTACGAATCTCGAGGTCGCGGTTCCCCCTTGTTCCCGACAACCTACGCTATTAATAAGCCACAGCGTTATGCTGTATTTAAGAATTTGTAGTCGCGCGAGTTCCAACGTAAATTAATTTGCGCAGCATCGTTTTTTCTGAACGAATTCGTTAATTAATAATTCAGACTTTGCGAAAGATTCGAAGTGGTTATGTATAACTTTATTTGATTGTTATCCGATTCGTTGATTTGTATCCGAAACGACGCGGTGATTATTTATTTTCGACGTCGCGTCGTATTTACGAATTCCAGCGGCCGACGAGACCGTGTGTAATAATTGAATATTCGAGTCCGTAAATACCGTTTAAAGTGGAGGAAACTGGTTCCTCCGACAACGCTTTCATCATCTGTCCCGTTACGAGGTTGAAATCTTCCAAACGAACGAACGGTAATCGGGTAGCTGTCCGACAGAATGAACCTGATACACCTCGCGGTTGGAGAGCTTTGTTCGTCTTCGCGCGAGGATAACGAGCGACGACCGCTTTTCTACCGAGGAAAAGAGAATCTCATTATTCCGAGTTTAGACGATGGTCCGACGGGGAATAATCGTAGAAAGTTCCGGCTCGCGTTTAATTCCCGGCGTAGGATTTTGCGAAGTCTCCATTATCCTCTAATGTTTATTATTTCCGGTCGAGAACTGAGAATCCGCGACGACTCGACGAGCTCCCCCCAATTTCCGCGCGGAAAAGTCGTTTCGCCGCTGCGAAATTCGTCGACTTTCTCCTTCGCCGCTACGCCGCCCGCTCCATTATCATCGTAGGCAGCTCAAATTTGTACAATTGCGCCCGGCGAAAGGTGAAAGGTGCGTGCCGCGCGATGGCTCATACCATTATACCGTTGTATGACATTTGAAAAGTTGCTCTCGCCGGGTAGCATCGGATCTTGTCGGACGTGTGGGAAGCATTCCTCCTCGGCGAGCCCTGTGCTCGCGCGCGCGCATCAATCAACAGTTTCCGGTTCGCCTTTAATTTCGCCGTCTAACTCGCGGTCTGCGAACCTGACGCGAGAAGTCGTTTGAAATCGGTGAAAGGTTCGCGTCGAAGAAATTAATCGAACGAGGAAGTGATCGCGATAGATTCTCGAGCGACACGACAGAGTCGCGACGATCTTTCTGCATGACAGTAATTAGCAGTTCGATAAAACCGTATCTTAACCCTTAGCACTCGAGTGGCGCCTCTGATGCGCCACTAAAAATTGCTGTACTATTATTTAAATAATTGTACATTGTCAGTATCTAACCAATTACTACACATTTAAGTATTGTATGAGGTATTATATCAATTTCATAATTATCAAATTTAAAAAAATCATATTTAATGGAAATATTGTAGGTCAGAAGAAACGTTTAATTTTCCAGTTAAAATAGCTCCGACCGCAAAGGGTTAACCCTTAGGACTCAAGTGGTAACTAAAACCACTAAAAATTGCTGTACTATTATTTAACTAATTGTTTACACTATCAGATATGTCGGTATCTAACCAATTACCTACTACACATTTAAGTATTGTATGAGGTATTATATCAATTTGATATTTATCAAATTTAAAAAATCATAGAGAATGGAAATATTGTAGGTCAGAAGAAACGTTTAATTTTCGAGTTAAAATAGCTCCGAGTGCAAAGGGTTAACCCTTGGCACTCGAGTGACGCCTCTGAGGCGCCACGAAAAATTGCTGTACTATTATTTAAATAATTGTTTACACTATCAGATATGTCGGCATCTAACCAATTACTACACATTTAAGTATTGTATCAGGTATTATATCAATTTCATATTTATCAAATTTAAAAAAATCATATTTAATGGAAATATTGTAGGTCAGAAGAAACGTTTAATTTTCGAGTTAAAATAGCTCCGAGTCCAAAGGGTTAATTGTTCTACCTACAGTCGCTCGTTGAAATTTTACATTAACGAACTATTTATTTATCGGGCGTAGCTAATGAATTGAAACCAACAAAATCCGACCTCGTAAACTAATAAAACGCACCGCTTGGTACTTAATCGGTTGTTAACGATGCTCGAACAAAGTGAAAGGAAGTCACGGGAGAAATTGAAAAATGTTTGAGACCGCAATTCAATCATCGAGAACGGGCCGCCGGGTAATGATCGAGCACGAGGTGCCCGGCGAATACTTCCGTCAGCATCTGCAGCAGCGTCAGCGTTCGACGTTCAGCGAATGCAACGGACAGCGTTAGAAAGTTTAAGGAAGAGTCACGCGTGCGGAGGAACCGCGCCGGCGGTGTACCAGAGAAACCGCCACAGTTATCGAAATTACGTCACGCCAAGTACAAAAAGAAAAAAACGAGGCCCCGGCACCGGCAACGGCTGCGACTGCGGGCCCGGGAGAAAGGATTACGTGTAAGCCGGGCTTGCGAGCGTAACTTTCACGTAACCCGACTTTTCTTGAATAATCCTGATCCTTTTGCATCTGTTTTTCTTGTTAATAACAGTGATATAACTCGCTATTGGCAGAACCCGCGCGCCCGTAGACTTCCTAGATCGCGTCCGAGTACGTGATCGCCGACCGACGTCGATTCACCACGTTCTACGGATCGTTTTGTATTGCACGACATAGTTTCTTACCTGAAAGAAAGAATACAGAATCTCAGAAATATGTATATTCTTTTTGCTTTCGAGAAAGGTTCGGTAGGAAATTATACGATCGGTCATTTCGAATGATATATTTCTTTAGCCGATAGATCTTCAGGTTGTTTTGGCGTCGCGCGATTTAGTTACTGGTTTGAAAAAAGAATACAGAATCTCAAAAATATATTTTTTCAACTTTTAAAAAAGGTTTGGTAGGAAATTATACGATCGTTCATTTCGGATGATATATTTCTTTAGCCGATAGATCTTCAGATTGTTATGGCGTCGCGCGATTCAGTTGCTGGTTTGAAAAAAGAATACAGAATCTCAAAAATATATTTTTTCAACTTTCAAAAAAGGTTCGGTAGGAAATTATACGATCGGTCATTTGATATATTTCTTTAGCCGATAGATCTTCAGGTTGTTTTGGCGTCGCGCGATTTAGTTACTGGTTTGAAAAAAGAATACAGAATCTCAAAAATATATTTTTTCAACTTTCAAAAAAGGTTCGGTAGGAAATTCTACGATCGGTCATGTGATATATTTCTTTAGCCGCTAGTTCTTCAGGTTTTTTAGCGTCGCGCGATTCAGTTGCTGGTTTGAAAAGAGAATACAGAATCTCAGAAATATATTTTTTCAACTTACAAAAAAGGTTCGGTAAGAAATTATACGATCGTTCATTTCGAATGATATATTTCTTTAGCCGCTAGTTCTTCAAGTAGTTTTCGCACTATGTAGTTGCTGGTTTGAAAACAGAATACAGAATCTCAGAAATATATTCTTTTCGCTTTCAAGAAAGGTTCAGTAGGAAATTAGACGTCCATCCAGGGCTGTGTTAAGATATTCTGCGTCCGTGAGCTACTAAAAATAATACGCCCCTCTTCATAAGAAAATACACGGGATGGGTAGCGGAGTGACCAGCAAAGTTATACTAATTATACTAATAACTAAATAACTAATAATAACAAAAAAATATAATACCAATAAAAATTGCCGCCCCCAAAAGGCTTGCGCCCCGGGGCTTAGCCCATTTAGCCCTGTGCTTAAGACGGCCCTGCGTTCATCTCGGATGATACACCTTTAGTTCTTTAGCCGGTAGTCCTACACATTTTTCTGACGTCGCACGATGCAGTTGCCGATCTGAAAGAAGAGTACTACGTTATTTCGGAAACCGAAACTCGTTTCATGGAATAGCCCAGCTTATTTGCGCGCGTTCGGCCGAGGAATTCGAACCCTCAGGAGTTGCGCAACGCGTTAGAGCACCCTCTGTACAGGTCGTGGAATACAAGGCGAAGCGAGACGAAGCGAGGCGGTTGTATTCGATCTGTGCTCTCGTCTGATTAATGTAGCGGGCCTCGGTGTGGTATTATGTAAGCAGATATACCGTGATGTACTTTCTACGTGTTTCACCCGCGTCAACAGGTTTCCATCGACGTAAACTTGAACGGTCGAGTGGATCGCGTATCCATGGGCATCAGCGTCAACAGCCTCCTGAAAATTCGACAAAGATCAGCGTTAACAGGTAAAACCTACCCTGTAACGACGTCGCGTCGACGCGAATTATCGACTCGCGTCAAGTAAAAACCTAGCGAAGAATAGAAAGCATTGGTGCGCACGTTTACACCAACACACGCTCTCCTTACGCAACCGCCAAAATATATTACCGAGCGCAAAAATTACAACACCAGGAAATTGTTAAGTAACCAACCCGGCAATTCTGATGCCTGCAATTACGCAGACTGTATCAACATAAATTATCTGTTACATGTACGAGACAGCCCTTTTTTTTAATCGAATCCTTAACGGAATCCTTTTTCCCGCAAACTGATGTTCGCCTGGTCATCGGAAATATTTCGAACGATTTTTCCGAACGCTCCGTGAGCGCACGATACTTATCGGCGAGTATGGTTTCTTACCGATTCAGACAGCGTGGCTGGCTGGCCAAGGACCGTAATTAATTCGGCTTGGCAAATCGACCGATATCGGTTAGGAAACGCGAGGAAACGCAACCCCATTCGACGTTTTCGTTGACCGATCGCCGATTATGGGACACAGCTATCGAAAGAAAACGTAATGATCGGATTGTCGCAACCATCACGAAATCGTGCCGCGACAGGACAATGCATCGGGCGTGCCCACCGCTCGTCTCGCATTCCATTCGAAGCGGAAAAGTGGCGCGCGCGTTATAATTTTTTTCTATTTTCCTTTCTTTTCATACCTGAGAGCCGCGCGACGATCGCGCGACTCGCTTACGCAACGGATCGGTTAAAAGACATCCTCGCGTCACGGTTTCGCCGCGGCTCTATTAATACTTCGAACGAACATGACGAACCGATCGAGGAATCGCGCATGGGCACACCTAAGTATCTTGAAAACGCATTATCTCCGCGTAATCAACGACAGTAAACCAGCCTACGAGGAAAAATCGTAAAATCTCTCGATGGACCGGAAAGGGGCCACGGAATGTCCAGTGGGGCGCTGCCTGACTGCAAACGAGACCGCGCCTACTTAGGATACTTAATGCAAATCGTGCCAATATTAGGATTATTTCAAGAAATACAGAGAAACTTGTAACCAAAGACATCGGTGATTTAAATTATCTGAAAAACTACTAAATAAGTAACAAATGAACAATTTTCAATTTTATTTTAAGTCTACAAAATTGAAAGAAATGGCAGTGCAACCTATATGAATTCTTGATCTTCATCGCTAGGTTTATATCATATATCAATGATCAGAGGATCAAACTTGTCCAGAACCTTATTAGAGCAGGTTTCCAATTGCCATTGGACATAGGTTGTTTAATAGCTGAACCCGATATTGGTGCTTGTTTATATATAATAGCCTTTTTAAATACATGTAACCTACGTGCCTAAGTATTTTTGATTTTTCTATTGCTTATAATATTTTTGTTATACTATACAATATACTCTGTACTTTCTTATGTAATACTCTGTACTAAGCAGAATGTTGTAATAAATCTCATATGAGATTTCCAAATTGAAAAAAAAAAATTGAAAGAATTAATTCAAAAATGATTATAAAAGATATATTTATTACGATAGTAGGTAGGAATAATATTTTAATGAATTTTAGGGGAAATTTCATCCCGATATCTTTTATGGTTCAAAAGTAGTAGTAAAATGACAGATAAAGACGAGTCACCCCCCTTGTCCTTGAAAAAAGCACATATACGTATAGGAGGTTTATTTAAATGATTGTTTATTCTTTAACGGTTCGTTACATTCTGAAATTCGCTAAAGACTGTTATTTTTCAGTCGAATATCGGTTGTTAATAGCAAATCGATCGTCGGCTCGCAATGACGACCAGCAGCAGACGATCACATGGTCGCCGACGAACGATCGGCACGAACACATTAAAATATTTAAATAAATACCTACAGTTCGGCCTCCTGCGGAATGTCCTGCAATATTTGGGAAGCCACGATTGACAAGAATATTCTAGAATATTCCTAAAAAGAGAATAATGTTTAATACGATTTTGTTTCCTGGCGTAGACGCACGCGTCTAAACGCAATTCTGACGAAGTACGACGACTGGAGGATAAAAGGCCCTCTTGAATTAATTCAATGTGCTTTAAAAAAAAAAAAAAACTGTGGTGCCCAAGGTGGTTCGGAACCCACCTTAAACTGTAGGTCCCGTCGTTTAATAACCATAGCAGTTGAAAAAGCGACGTAAAATTAATCGAAACAAAGGATAAAAGGCGCTGGGATAACAAAACGCTGCGTCCAAACACTGCGACAGCTACATGCTGCCGAATAATGCAAATTACGCCTCGTAAACGTCAAAATAGGTCTTTTGAGGACATTTTTGATAGCGCTTTTGACTTCCGAAAAACCCCATGTTTGCAATTCTAAAACGAGACTACCCCTTTTAAAAAATTTTTGGGGATGCAGAGTTCTATGCCAGCAAGCCTCCTTAAGTACTTGCACCGAAAGTGAGACACGGTCGACGGGTTAACTCGTCTTCACTGGCCCGGTCGATGTTGCGAAACGATTGTCCATGCAAAAATAAAAGGAGAGCCTTTCTCTTTCCGAATTACTTTCCCTGCGGCCATCCGGAACGCGTTGTTCGGCACGTTCGATCGCTCGGAAATAGACGATAGATTCCGTTTGTCACGGTCAACGAACGACAATACGTCAAAGGAAAGCGATCGTTTAGACCGGACCGGACCGCGACCGCGACCGGTGCAAACGCGAAATTAACCTACTTTAACGGCGGCGTTTCCATCGATCTTTCACAGCTGCATTGCAGACGGAGATATCGGTCCTGCAACACGATCTGCAAGGCTAGCTGGAATTACACCCTATTTATAAGACTTTCGAGCGGCCTATACTTTCCATCGTTCGGCAAACAAAGTGCGGCGGCCAAGTTACCGTAGCCGAACGTTTCTTTTCGAGCAACATCGATCGCGATAGCCCTTGAACTTTGTCGAGGAAACCTCGACCATGGGAGCAACGCTCTAGTCGACAGACCTCCGTGCAAACCGGTCGCGGAACCTATCGAATTCGTTTCCCGCTGTCGCGTCGTCCGCGAAAACATCGAACTACGGTGAAAAGAAAAAGGACACCGGCGACCCCAATGTTGCCGGAGATCGATCATCTCGTTTTCCTTGAGCAACGTGTTAGGGACCTTGGTATCCTCGAAGGCTGCGCAGAGTGCCCGCGAGGCAAACGTATCCTCGTTGCTCAACCTTCTCGGTGAGCAAAGACCCGGTTACGGCGAAATTAGATCGCGCGGCGCTGGCATGGCGCGGCGGGACGTTCACCATCGAATCGAGGGGCAAACGACACGAGTCACGTGCCACGATCGAACTTGACTTTGAGCAGGAGCACGCGAAGACCTGCGAACGAGTCGGGGCCCATTGTCATTCTAATTTCGACGCGCGACGAACGCGTGAGCACCGATTCCCTGCGGACGGAATCGGCAATTAGTTTCTCCCCGTTCCTGGGTTCAACGGATTTGCCGCACGAGCGGCGGTTATGTTCCGTTTCATCCGCTTAAGGGTCTGTTTATACTGGTATATTTCCGATCGGATATATATCAGACCAGACAGATATTTTTCAATGGATTTTAATGGAAGCATGTACACCTACTGTAGCTCTACATACTTCCATTAAAATCCATTAAAGAATATCTGTCTGGTCGCATATATTCCGGCGAATATATTTGAGTATAAATCGACCTTAAAGCTGCCTTCATACAAAGGCTCTGGCTCCTGGAGCCGGAGTCAAAAGTCATAAGCTTCGAGCGCGGGTTGACGGGTCCTTATTGTGCGTGAACGGTAGTGATGGGCACCATCGACTGAAACTATAGACTAAATCGATAGTAGGCAACTACTATTTTCAGTCGACTGATTTTTTAAACTATCGACTAAATTCAATTAACTGAATCAGTCGCCGAGCTATTGGTTGAATTGTAACGGGCGGGTGTTTTGAATAGATTTTATAAGATTTACTATCAAATACATTCACTTATTAGCGATATCGAATAATTCGTTCAATAAACACAAATAACAATTATTATACTAGAAATATTATACAATTATTAAATAACAATACTTATATTATAAAATTTTCATCATAATCTAAAGAAAAAGTAGTATTTTATAATTATATCTGTCAATAACAGATATTTTTCTAAAAAGTACATTAACACTTTGCCTTTATATTGCATTATTATTAAAGGATAAATAATATGTGAGAGATAAGACGTATAGACGTAGGCATATACTATAACCCGCAATCTAGACGTAACCACTAAAACAAAATTTCAGTCGACTAAAAACTATCGACTAAATATTCGATAGAATGTAACAACTAAATAGTAATTAGTCGATAGTTGAAATTAGTCGATGGTGCCCATCACTAGTGCACGGAAAACAGACCCATGGAAACCTTTTTCCCGAACAGACACAGCAAGGACCCGTCAATCCACGCTCGAAATTTATGACTTTTGGCTCCGGCTCCAGGAGCCAGAGCCGTTGTATGAAGGCAGCCTAAGGGTACGCGCACAGTGGATCCGTTTTCGTCCGATTCGGCCGACGTCAGATGTTGTGTCTCTTTTCCGAACGCTTGTAAAAAGAGACAGATGCGTCGGACGTCGGCCGAATCGGACGAAAACGGATCCACTGTGCGCGTACCCTAAGGCCGACACACGCGCTCGATTTTGTCCCTTTCGCTTCTGCAGTCATAGGCTGCAATGGAAGATGGGCAAATCAACAACGCGATGATTTCGTTCATGTCATGATGACTGACGAAACACGTTGCAACTTATGATTGCACAAGCAAAAGGAACGCCGCTATAGAGTTTGGCACCACTTAAAGCCAAGAACACGTGTGGCCGCACTCGGTATTGGACACCGGTGAGTGAATCCGAGAAGGGGCCCTCACCGGTGTCTCCGAGTAAAATGGAGAAAAAACAAAAAAAAAAGAGTTTGGCACTACTTGCACGGAAACGTGAACGCTGAACAATTCCGACAGAGAGGACCGCGTTCGAATTAGGGACTTTGGACCGGCAGGTGGAAAAGATCGTGACCGACAACGAGAAACCGATCCTTTCCGAGAAGGGAGGAGAGATTTCACCGATGACATTGCTCCAGCCCAATCAGATGACGCGTCGCGTCGTCGGACAGCCGATTACGAAATGTCTCGATGGAAACCTCAGCGGAGCCCGTTCCGCGTGAAACGATGACGATGCAATTCTATCCCGTAACCGCAATTTATCGTTAACGCAACGGGGACCCATGATTAGAGTACAACACGTACTCCCGCGGCCTGGTCTGTAGAAATCCGATCGGCGCGGCTCTAGGCTCGGCATGCCACGACCGTGATTAGATAATATTACTTTCTTCTCGAATAGAAAGTCTCGCTGGGGAATCGCTGGATACTCGACTCTCTCGATGGGTGTTGTAATCCCCCGTTGGTAATGAAAATTATGTATTAACCGGCGCGAAATTATGCGAGAACCGTACCTCGGAAATCTCTGAGCCGTGTCGCCGATGAACGCCTACAGTGGTGCGTTCGTGCCGATCGCGAGCCAAACGGAATATACATACATATATATCTATATGTATATATCTAGATCGCCGAGAGACAAAAAGATTCAAGTTTCTCGTCGTCTCGAAGAAATTTCGTTGACATCGCGTCGGTGGGAGGTTCGTGACACGGTTATTCGGTTTCGACGGAATTTCGACGGAACAGAGATCCGGAAATGGTCAGCGGCTGGTCGAAGGGAAAGTGTCTTGACTGGCAAAAGTGGGTCATTGGTTACGACTAGTCGTCCAACGCCATAAAACGCGGCAGCAATGTGCACACGCGTGCCAGCGTGTATCATTCCAGCGATCCTACGAACCACTTTTCCAGATTCTTGATTCGCGTTCGTTTTTCTTTCTAATTATATACGCTCGGTTCCTCCGTACGCATGGATCTTGTCGCGGGACCCAATTCAAACAAGCGAGCGAAGCACGAGCGTGTCGTCGCACGCTCGTAAATCACGAAATTAGGCGAATCTTCTCGCGAGTCTTACTAAAAATAGGCCGTGCTACTATGCTACTTTCATTGAAATACGTTTTCCCCTGCAGCGGACGATGCCTCGGGCCGTTACACCAACAGCTTCTTCTGGGGGAACTCTTACTACGTCGGTTCCTCCACCGAGTGCAACTACATCAACGAGAACTATGTGAAGAAAACGAAGGAAGTTGAGAATTCCGCGACGGAGGAAGCTGCGGAATTCAACGCGGAACCGCAGAAGAGGAACTCGGGCCTCAGCGGGAACAACCTTTGGACCGAGTCGACGGTCGTCAAGCCGCCGTACAAGCTCGGTTTCTACATGATGACGATTTCGATAAATGCCACCGTGTCTCCAGTGGTAAATGGTTTGCATGCAAATTAAGCGACTCGGACCGCGAAACAACGATTCCATACGGAAATAGAGTTTTCACACGAAGATTCTCCGATAAACTCTTCTATCTGACGAATTCTGACGTGTACACGAGTAATCGCAACGTTGTCTATTTTTACAGACCAGGACTATCTATCTGGGAGTGTGTCTACCATTTTCGTGCACCCGCTCCGATGTTCCCGCGATAGCGAAGCTGGCCGCGAGCGAACTTGCAGCGAGCCACTCGATCATCGAGAAAGTCCGGGACCAACATGACATGTACAATATGTACGAAGACCCTGTGTTCTGGGCGCTGATGTACGTTCCATTCGAATCTGCTTAATCTACGCGATTAGACTTTAGACAGACAGATCTGTTTGCCGGTGTACGAACGACAAATAGATTTTACTTCGAAAGCGAATGACTCCGCGGTGAAAGGAGTCCGCGGCGGGTCTTGTTACATACTGAGAATCTTTACAGGGGCATAAGCATGGGAGTTTTCGCGTTGATGGCGATCGGTTCCGGATACGATGTCTACGTGACGCGCAAATACGCTCGAAGAAACGTGATCTACGATTTGGAGAGGCACGCGAAGCTCGAGCAACTAGCCGGCGGAAATCAAAAGTCGCTAAGTGGTAAGACACGCGTGCAACGTCTCCTATGAAACTTTCTCTCTTTATCTCTCCCCCTCCCCTCTCTCTCTTGCTCTTTTCACATCTGGATAATACTCGAGCGCAACGCAGGATGATACACTAACACTTACAGACTATCACAAGACTGAGACAGTAGCAGAGACAGTGACACACTTTTATTGTGTTATTCCGTAGCTTTTCAAGGTAAGGTCTACCTTCCTGTTCCAGCGGCTGAAGCTATCATTGGCGCTCCCCAACCGTTACCGGTTAATAATAACAACGATCACGAGGGTAGCCTACGGTCGAGTACACCGGAGGTGTACAAATTCAGTGAGTAGCGATTCCCTCGAGACAAATTCCTTCGGGGGAGGAGAAACAAGATGGAAAGAGGAACCTGGTCTCGAATCTGTTTTGCAGGCGTGATCGAGGAGCTGTTGCTGTCGTTCTCTATTCCCGCGAACGTGAAGATCATCTGCGACGGGAAAGTCGGCGGTGACACGATCAGCACCATCCACGGTCTCCGAGTGATATCGATGGCGTGGGTGATCCTCGGGCACACGTGCATCACCGCGTTCAAGTACGCCGACAACATGGAGTACCGGAAAGTTGTCGAAAGGAAATTCTTATTCCAGACGATCACGAACGGCGCGTTCAGCGTAGACACGTTCTTCTTCATGGGCGGGCTGCTGGTCAGCTTCCTGTTCTTCCGTACGAACGCGAAAGGCGACCTGAAGACGCTCACGCAGGGTACACGGGGTTTCGTATCCGGCAGCCTGAAATTTATCGGGCTGCTGATGTACCGATTCTTTCGGTTGACCGCCACGTACATGTACGTGCTGGCAGTGGTACAGATCGCGATGAAATGGTTCCACTCGAATTCGGTGTTCGAGCCGCCATCCGCGGATCATTATAACTGTCCGAATTATTGGTGGAGGAACTTACTTTATATCAATACCTTGTTCCCGGTCGATCAAATGGTGAGTCCTATCTCGTCGTTTTCGAGGATCGGCGCGCGCTCCGCAGGTCGAAGGGCGCGCCAACTCTCTTTCTTTCTTTCTTCTTTTCTCATGCTCCTTGCCACGCCCACCGCGTCGTAGATAGAACTCCGTGACCAAACAAGGTCGTGGACAAGGTCACTTTGACCGTTTCTTTCTACCTTCGACGCTTGGCGCGACTCTTTCGAAACACTCTGGCAGATATTCCGCTGAGACGGTCCTTTATCCCTGACTTCTTTCCAGTGCATGATCTGGAGTTGGTACGTCGCGGACGACACTCAATTTTACGTCATTGGAGCGGTGATACTAGTCCTGGCGACGAATCACTTCAAAATCGCAACGTTCGCGCTGACTACGTTGCTGCTCAGCTCCTGGCTGACCACGGGCTACATCGCCCTGGTCAACAACCATATGCCGAGCTCCGACGATCCTCTAGCGCTCTTCGACAAGATCTACGACAAACCGTGGACCAGACTGGGACCTTATCTGATAGGCATGTCGATGGGCTATTTACTGTTCAAGACTGATTGCAAAATAAAGATGACCAAGGTAAACGATTCAACACCTTCCGAGAAACTCGGGAACCACCGATTCGAAACGTCCTGCTTTTACAGACGACCGTCTGCGTGGGCTGGCTCCTTTCTTCCGCCAGTCTTCTCAGCTTACTCTACGGCTTGTACGAAGCAGACCTCAGCCCCCTGATGGCCGCCGCTTATTCCTCCTTGAGCCACAGCGTCTGGGCGCTCGGCTTATCGTGGATTGTAATCGCCTGCAGCACGGGTTACGGAGGTAAACCGTTTATCCTCTAAGCACCGGGATTTTATGTGCCCTAATCGTTCCTCAAAACTTATTTCCGACTTCTTTGCTTTCCTTGTCAGAATCGTAATCACTTTTTCCGAAATACTTCCACTTTTATCAGACATCGATTCAAACGATACTTACTTCGAGTTCGGAAATTTTTCGATTTTTCTGGCAAGACCGACACCGCGTCGAGAGGAAAGTATATGATCAAAGGGTTATTCTGGTACCGAGACATCTTCGGCACATCAGCGTTGTTTGAAATCGCGGATAGTAACCGATCTAATGTTTACAGGGTGTGTTAACAGTATCCTGTCGGCACCGATCTTGTATCCAATTAGCAGAATAACATACTGCGCTTACTTGATACATCCGCTCGTGATCCGGCTAACAGCTTTGAACTTGGACTCGCCGTTTCACTTAGGGAATTACACTATGGTATGTTCGAAGGAAAAAACAAAGTACTCGCTCTTTTTTTTTTTGGGAGAGAAAAAAAAGCATAAAGTGGACTGGTTATGTTTCAGGCGATCACGTTTCTTGGACAAATGGTGCTATCCTACTTGCTGTCTTTTATTATATCGTTATCCTTCGAAGCTCCTATAGTGAGCATGCTGAAGATACTATCTCCGAAGAAACGGAAACGTATACAATAAGGCAGTGATATTGTAGCTTTTGAACAAAACACACACGTCTGGTAAAATTATTTATACACGTCTTTATTGTAATTAATTGTAACTGATGTGAAGAAAAAGGATCTCGCGAACACAGATGCGAGAACAATGAGGAAGAGTTTACAAACTCGATGAAAGAGAGAAAGAAAGAGTGAGAGAAAGAGTGAAAGTGAGAGAGAGAAAGAGAGAGTGAGTCGCTCGAACTTTTTTTGCATTGTCGCAAAACTATGTTAGTCTTAACTTTTCGTATGTACTGTTACATATAAAATAAATTATTTGTCTTTGTATGTTCGTTCACTCTCACCTCCCCGCAAAAATGTATTCTCTCGTTTGTATAGTACGTGTAATAAATAAATACATGCTCCCTTTGTCTCATATTATGGTATACGTATCGGAGAAACGTTTCTAACTATCGCAATCGGAAGTTTCAAGAATCATTCGAGACAGAGGAACATATATTTTCTTATAAAAAAGTCCATCAAAGAGCTTCTCAGCTTTTGTAAACGCTGGTCCGACGAAATAACAAGATTAAAAAAGTAACAGGTTTTATAGGGCACCGTCCGTTGCCACTTCGGTAATGATTTCGACGTGGTGTGGTCCTTGGTTCACGAATTCTACGAACTTCTGCATGGTGCTCGCGTCGAATATGTTCGACTCGGCCTGGGATAGTTGTCTGACCACTTCGTATTTCGCTTCCTTGCACTCCTTGAAGCTCTCGATGTTTCTATCTAGCAAGAACTCGACAAGACCCGGGAAAACGGATATGTACTCCTGGCCCCAGGTTTGCGCCGCTACAACCGCCAGCACTTCCAACCCTGCTTGTCTGATATCTGCGAACGGTTGCCTGCATATTCCTACGATAACACCCAGTGGTTGCTCGCAAAGGCAGTCGAACCACGACTTCGTTAACGATAGAATTCGGTTGTCTTGCTCCGACTTCTTCACATCCAGTATAAGGGCTAAATTTTCCAATCCACGAATTCTTAATGCCGTGGGCATTTTCTGTATAACATCTGCAATTTTCTTTAGCGCGCATGGCATCGCGTCTCCTAGAGCTTGCAAAGCGTATTTACCCTCTGCGCTCACGGAAACGTGTCCGAGCGTGTCCAGTGCAACGCCGAGAAGAGCTTGGTCCCCGCTCTCTATCACCTCGAACAACGAGGACACTACAACCGGATATTTTGAGAAAATTTCGTTAGGCCAATGACGCGCGACATTTCCAAAAAACTTCATCAATCCTGGAATCAACAAATTCGACAATGGATTCTCGTTCGCTTGAGCTATCTTTTGTACAAGCTTCCTCAGTACATCTTGCTGCTCCAGATAGCTCAATCCATCTTCCGTTAGTGCCAGTTGCGTCAGTACCTCCAATGCATTTACTTGAAGCAATATATCCTCGCTTTCCAGAGTATCGAATAAAGTGTTTAAGAATCCGGATTGCACTGCAGCATCTAGTCCCTGTTTTGAAGCCTTCGCTATATCTACTACGACTTCGTAGATACGAAAACTAACGGTGTCGTCTTTTTCTATTGATCTAGTATAGTTTTTTAATAACTCGAAGGTGTGTTTCATTTGCGGTTCGTTCGCATTTTTACCAATTTCCTTCATGACACGCATCGCACATTTGGCTACAGTCAAATTGTCATCGGAGATTCTATTTATGACGGTTAGTAATAAACTTGTGTCTGTAAGCAACAGTGGCAGCAACCGAGGATTGGACACGACGCACAATATTTCATGTAATATCAGCGACCTGACCACAGCATCGGAATGAGTTATCAATCGAGACATGTGAGTGACGTATCTTTCATGTACGTCTCCAGGTTCCGACAAGGTAAACAGTGTCTTTAAAATATCGCATATTTCATTCACAGATTCACTGAAAGTAAAAAAATAGAGAGACATTAAACTATTGTAAACTACTGTAATTGTAAAAAATTAGCGGCGTCATCGTACCTGTCGTCCAAGGTTAACTGAGTAAACAATTGACCAAAATCGAGAGTCCGAGCGACCTGCTCGGATTCTCTGTTATTCAAACTTCCCAATCTGATTTTAATCTCCGTCAAAACATCCTTTTTCTCTTCTACAGAATTTAATTCGCCCAAGCGAACAATTCTTGACTGCAACCACTCCGCCATGGTCGTCGAACTGACATTACTTTTTTGAAATACATCTTCGGTCATAACAATGCCGAGTACCAACTTAATACACGAATTGTACACGAATTGATCAATGACGTTTGAATGTTTTCCGGTTATAAAAAATTGCTGTAATTGTCAATGATCGTTTGCAAATATTATTCGAAATAAATCTTTATAAAAGATTGCGCATCATTTGTTAGTAAACAAATTTCAAATCTGTATATGCCTTGAACTTTTTTGTATCACCAATCATCGCGGAGAATTCTTTCAATATGCACGCACCCATAGGTCTCTTTTAATTGTATATATCAGTTGTAATCTCCATGTAAATTCATATTTACTTCTTGTATAGAATGCTTAGACCATTTATATGCTTATCAATATCTTTTCCAAATTATAATTGACAAAATGATTTAGCCACATTGAAAATAATAAGAGTAAACTTTGCCCACATCCATTAACTGGTAGATGAAGTAATCTTGGAACACGGCTCGTTATCTAAGAAATATATAGAAGACAAAACGAAATAATCGTGGAACATAACCAAACTGGACTGAACTGGACACTTGTCCACGCGAAATATTTGGCATGTAAACAATTAACAATTCGCACAACGATTATGGATATAATAATTGATACGAGAGGTGACGCGAATTTGTTGACGAGGGATCAGTTGATAGAATACGACGAAGTTGATTTAGACTTTTCGAATAAAGGTAGCTTGAACTGTTTCCGATAATTTTTAAGGTTAAAACTTGTGACAGGTTAGACCCATTAGTAATATTTATTCACAGGAACGCAATCGTCGAATTTCTTCGATGTCGAGGAAGATCTGATCAATAACGCGGCTTCGTCGAAGAAAAAGCAGCGTTACGATGCTAAAGACATCGATCTCGAAGAATTTGAAGATGAGATGGGTTGGAATCAGAAGAAGGTATCCCAGAAAAAGGCAAGAAGAAAGCCAATAAAAAAACCAACGGAAAAGCCAGTTGCTGTAACGAACGATAAACCAGCGATAGATGAAGTACTTAAGAAAAGCGTGATAAAACCTGGTATCGAGCAACTAGAAGCATTGCCTTCCGGCAAAATGAGTAAAAGGAAATTGCAATTATTGAAACGCCAGGAACGCGCCAAGACCAAGGGCAAAGATTGGTTCAACATGCGTGCACCTGAGATGACACCAGAGATTAAACATGATCTTGAAGTACTTCAAATGAGATCTGTGTTAGATCCGAAACATTTCTATAAAAAGAACGATCTGAAAGTTTTACCCAAATATTTCCAAATTGGTAAGGTGATCGATTCTCCAGTGGATTATTATTCGAGCCGTCTCACAAAGAAAGAACGTAAGAAAACGATCGTGGACGAGCTCATGGCAGATGCAGAATTTGCCAAGTACAATAAAAGAAAATATAAAGAAATCATTGATGAAAAGAAAAAGCTGCACTATAAAGCTCACAAACACGCGAAAAGGCTCAAAGGAAAGAAAAAATGACGTATTTAACGTGCGAGTCCTGTATAAAATCTATTTATAGATCATTATAAAAAAAATATATATATATATATGTAAAAAAATGTATTTTCAATGCATTCCCCCTGTAACTTCTATAGATGCGCCATTGATGAAAGAACTCTTGCCAGATGCTAAAAATGTTATTACTTCAGCCACTTCTTCTGGCTTTCCCATTCTACGCAGAGGTATTCTCTTTATAAACATCTGTTTTACATTGTCGGGCACTGTCTCTGTCATGGCAGTTTCTATGAAACCTGGTAACACAGCGTTAACTCGAATGCCGAATCTGTAAGAAAGACATGTTTTCGCTTTTAATACTTGTTACCAGTAGACAGTGGATCTTTAAGCAAAATAAAAATTTTTACTTTACTTTCAACAAACTGAAGTCAAATGGAAATTTATTTTCTTTCTTAATATGTTTAATAGGTAGAACACAATATAATAGTATTTTAAAATTCTACTGTTTTTACTATTTTTAGTTATGCCTACTCATTTTTGTTATAAATGCATAAAATCTGCTGTCTGTGTTATACTCCAGATATCCATGATAGTAAGAGCCTTAGTTATTATCACTGTTGATAAACTTACTGCCCAAATTCAAGGGAAGCGCTCTTTGTAAGAGCTACAACCCCAGCTTTCGATGCTGCATAATTAGCCTGCCCTATATTTCCCATTTTAGCGATGATAGAGCTCAGATTTATTATCGAGCCATCTTTGGTTGCTTCAGCTTCCAGCATATGTTGTACCGCAGACTGGATAACCAGAAATGTTCCCTTCAAATTCACATTGAGTACTTCATTAAAATCATTCTCAGTCAGCTTCAGAATAAATTGATCGCGCGTGATGCCTGCAGAATTCACTATAATAGTTGGAGGCTTGGTGTATTTACTTGTTGCACTCTTGAATGCTTCCTTGATACTGCTTCCATTCGAAACATCCAAATTTAAAGCCAGATGATGTTTGGTGTCTGAATAAAGGAAATGATTCATCATTATGTACAATAAATGCAAGAATATACCCATGGAAAGATAATTCATTATTTTCGTATATTCAGACCATTCAGTGAGTCAACAGTTTGTTGAGCAGATTTTAAATTTTGGTCGGCCGCGATAACTTTGGCTCCTTGATTTGCCAAAATTCTGCAAACCTCTCTGCCTATACCGCCCCCGGCACCTGTAAATTAGAACACGTTTAAAATTCTGTTCTGTGAAAAATGTTTCGTGTACGAAGATACCAAACAAATAAATTTCTTGTCACTACGAAACCTGTTAAAAACCTACCACTGCCAGTCAAATGACCGGTTTTATATCTTTCATCTTACAATTATTGAAATGATTGTATTTTCATAGCTTGTAGTGCTCGGTAGGTTTAGTGAGTTCGAACAAAAGCGAAACGTTTGTTTCCATTCGATTTTCGATACATACCTGTTACAAAAGCAAGTTTGCCAGCAACCATCTTCAATGCTTATCGTAACGCTACCGGCGAGGGCAAAGTCAAATTCTGAATACGCATTACGTAATACGAAGAAATCGTGAGATACTGTAGAAATGAATTTGAGCGCGAGCCATCCTCGATTTTGAATAGTCGGTGTTTTTTTTCCTTGATAAAACCATAGTCGGATGTACGCGCAACGAGCAAGTACGTACACGAGCAGCGGACCAATTAGGATGTACCAGTGTGTTACCTAGGTAACCCGTACCATATGCTGCTGACGTCAAAGTACGTCTGCAGTGACGTCAGAAACGCAACGCGAGGAGTATGCTATGTTTACCGAAAAATTGAACTTGAATTATATTCCTACTCGAAACGAACCGTTATCGCCGGGGTTCTAAACGGAGCTGTCAATGCTGTAGCCATAAGTAACAAAATAAACGTAATGCACTGCTTACGAAGCGTCTGAATTCCAATTCGAAAAGTTATGTTTGAAACACGAAAAAATAAATCAAATAAAGTACAAAAGATCGAAGCGATGGAAAAGCTTCCCGTCGGATAAAATCGGTTTCATTAGAACAGCGTTCCACGAAGATAAGTGTGTATATTCTAGATCGTAAGAAATGTTTAATTTTTCAGTTGAAATATTATAGCTCCGGGTGTAAAGGGTTAATGAAATTATTGGCTAAAGTTAACCGTTACTGATGCATTTACTGAAGGAAATGCACTTTTAACGTCTACGATAAAAGTACATCGTCTGTGGTCGAACTGTTGCAGCAACAGATTCGACGATATGAAAAGTTGGAAATCTACGAGTAACGTTACGAGTTCTGTTAGCTAAAAAGGACAATGGGAATAGGGGTTTTCGAGATCGAATAAATTGAGAATATAGAGAACAGCGCACGTTCTTAGGGAAGTACATATCTGTGATTGTCAGGAAGAACGCCGTATGTTACATACTTTCAGTTCCGAAGTTTTCATCGCTAATGCTTTGACACAGGACCTCGGTTAAATTGCATTATTTTTCGAGCCTTTCGAATTTGTTTTTGCGACGTTTTCCTGGTAAATACATAAGTCTTATACTATAAAGCTCGATTAATGCGTAAACTAAAATTTTTTGTAATTGTGACTTGCGGCGTTTCTCCTTGCAGCCACAGATATTACGATAGCAGTGTGCGAGAAACGCAGGTAAAATTCAAACGTCGGAACAGGAAGAAAATGAGCGGGAGAGGGCGGAACGGTTGGCAGCACCGGCGCTTCAAGAAACATAGCCCCGCGCCTCTGTCCTCGCTCCCGCATCGCTCGTGCCAGTTTTCTTTCGGAACGGCTCCAGAGAAGAGGTATTGAAAAAGGGGGGGGATACGAGGCGAGAGAGAAGGTTGAAACGGAAGAATTTGTTGGTCGATCACGGGAACCAGCGGATCGCTGGTTCGAAACGAGACGAGACGATCGAAAGAAACAGGTTGGCGTGACGTTCTATCGCGTGGAAATTCGATGGTCGAGAGAGTCGAGGATAGACGACGGCGTATGCTGTGAAGTCGCGCATCGGAAAGTAGGTATAACTCGGCTCGGCTGGTCGTAACAAGGAGAAGAAAGAGCGTCGTGGTAGGAGCGAGGAAGAGCGCGTCTGTGCAGAACCAAAAAGTATCTAACTAAAGAGGAAGAAAAGAAAGAGGTGTGCGACGAGGACGCG
The DNA here is from genome assembly GCA_916610235.2 of Lasioglossum morio. Taxonomy (NCBI): domain Eukaryota; kingdom Metazoa; phylum Arthropoda; class Insecta; order Hymenoptera; family Halictidae; genus Lasioglossum; species Lasioglossum morio. Next base: position 7,150,129 of record OU744323.1, read on the forward strand.
TCCGTGCCCGTGTCCGTGTCCGTGAGTCGCGCGAGAGGCGAGAGCGACAGTGCGATAGAGCGGCGTGCAGAGAAAGCCGAGTCGCGGTGTGAACCAGAGAGAGAGAGAGAGAGAGAGAGAGACAAGTTCGGCGGTAACCGGTGTAGTACCGAGGCTGCCAAGGTGTTCCGGAGTGCAGCAGCAGCGGCTCAGGATGCTGCCTGACGGAGCAAGAAGATGGCCGTGATCGGCGAGCAGAGATATTACACGGCGGTACGTGCGAACGCGTACACGGAGCTTTCGTGTCGTAGGTTCGAGGCTGCGACAGCCGGGTCGCCGTCCTCCTTGTCCTCGACTTCCCCGTTCCCTTTGCATCGGCGTCGACCGAGGAAAAAGTCCACGCATTCGCCCGGACGACCAGCGATGTCCTCTTCACGGGGTAGCGGTCCGGAATCGGGAGAGCTCAGCGACTCCGAGGACGGCTATTTGGACACGGATCCTCTGAGGTACGAACTGAAAAATATACAGAATGTGATACACGTTACTCGCCAGAATATCGATGCTTTGAACAACCATATCGCCGGGTTCGAGGAACCACCGTCGATATACGTGAACGAGTACAAGGAACTGACCAGTAAGTTGCAAGACTTGGAGTCCAAGGAGCAGAAACTGAACGAGTTGTTGAATGCCAGCAGAGTGTCCGGCAGTGCCTCCACCTCGGAGAGCGAATCTCGCGAGGCCAATGCCAACGTCAGGGGGCAGAGACTACCTACGAGGTCGCTGCTCAGAGCGTACCTACCTAATCAACAACGCACCAGCATACAAGTCAGGGAAGGACTGCCACTGAGAGACGCTCTGGCCAAGGCAATGAAATTGAGAAATTTGACCACCGAAATGTGCGTGGTATATATCTTAGGCACTGACAACTCCAAATATCTGACGTCTTGGGACACAGATATCTCTGTATTAGACTGCGATGAAATATCTGTGGAGATTCTGGACAAGTTTCCCATAACTACTTCTATCTCTCACAATTTTGTGCGTAAGACTTTCTTCACGCTGGCATTTTGCGATTCGTGTAAAAAAATGATCTTTCACGGATTTTATTGTAGAACTTGTAATTATCGATTTCATCAAAGGTGTACAGGCGGTGTTCCCGCGTTGTGTCATCAAGTTCGTATGCAAGACGCTTACTATCAGGCATTATTGGCGCACAATCTTGACAGTACAGCTGGGATCCTGCAGATTCCACGGGATTACGGTTTGAGCAGAAGCGTGTCACCGTCTCTGGCTCCTTCGAGAACCCAGAGGCATCCACGTTCCTTGGGACAGCAAGATCGTTCGAGCTCTGCGCCCAATGTATGCTTCAACATGGTGAAGCCAAGTGGAGATTCTACTAATTTAGACGAATACAGTAGATCTCAGAGTTTAGGTCGACCTGTTGGCATCATTCAGAGCGCAGTGTCTCCTGGTAGCAGCCCGACCAAGCACAGTCAATCGACACAGGCTAGTCCCACAAGTACTTTGAGGCCAAAACGACCAAGGGCAAGGTCAGCTGACGAATCCTCGAAGAATCTTCTTGCACCTAGGGAATCTATAGAAGACTGGGAAATTCCAGCGGATGAGATTTTAATAGGAGCTCGTATCGGATCCGGATCCTTTGGGACTGTATACAAAGCTCATTGGCATGGTCCTGTAGCTGTGAAAATGCTTAATGTTAAGATACCCACGGATGCTCAGTTACAAGCATTTAAAAACGAAGTTGCAGTCCTGAGAAAGACACGGCATGTGAATATTCTGTTATTCATGGGATGTGTTAGCAAACCACAGCTCGCAATTGTTACTCAGTGGTGCGAGGGCTCGTCTTTGTATAAACATTTACATGTATTCGAAACGAAGTTCGACCTGTTCACGTTGATAGAGATTGGAAGGCAGACCGCGCAAGGTATGGACTACTTACATGCGAAAAATATCATTCACCGAGATTTAAAAAGTAATAATATATTTCTGCACGACGATCTTACTGTGAAAATCGGTGATTTCGGCCTGGCCACTGCTAAGACTAGGTGGTCCGGTTCCCAGCAATTTCATCAACCAACCGGATCCATTCTGTGGATGGCACCGGAAGTGATCCGAATGCAAGAAGAGAATCCGTACAGCTTCCAGTCGGACGTCTATGCTTTCGGTGTTGTTTTATTCGAATTGCTAGCCAGCCAGTTGCCGTATTCGCACATTAATAACAAGGATCAAATACTGTTCATGGTCGGATGTGGTAATTTACGTCCTGATTTAAACAAACTACGCTCGGACACTCCAAAAGCGTTGAAGAGACTGACGGAGGACAGCATCAAGTTCTCCAGAGAAGAGAGACCGATTTTTCGACAGATCCTAGCTAGTTTAGAAAGTCTTTCGCGAGGTCTACCGAAAATCACCAGATCCGCGTCCGAGCCAAACTTGAACAGGACGCAGTTGCAATCAGACGACTTCTTGTACACCTGTGCATCACCAAAAACTCCAGTGAACTTCCAGTTCGGAGCATTCTCCTTTTATCCTTCCGGTGGGAACATATAATAGGAATATCATTCGACAATGAGCAATGAGTCCGAGTCTGAGTCTGGCGCAGTTCCCGTAAATTGAGATATTTAAACAATTCAATGGAGAAAATCGTAATAAACCTAGCTATGAACAATCTACGTAATTCTTTTCAAACTACACTTTGACTGTGTTGCATCTGTTTGCTCGATGTAGAATGTGATTATAAAAATACTTAACGCAAATAACAAGAGAAACGAAAACAGAGAAGGAAAGAGACAAAGGGAGAGAGAAAAGAAAATCCATCTTAAACAGAAAGGTGTAGCTTTTATCTTTACAAAACTTACTATCTGCGTGTGAGGAGGGGATTTTTATTTGACAGAGTCCCCCGTCGCGTATGTATAAACGCATATTTCTAGAAAAATGCGTATGCACAACGCGCGACCGGTGTAGAGGTGTCTCTGTTACATTTGCGGAATCCTTGTGAAGGATGTAAAAATAAAGTAAGTAATAGAAGTAAACGGCATTTAATTCGCGTGGGCCGTCATTCATCTGTGGAAGTATTTTTGCAACGACCGAAGTGATTTTTGTACCTTCTTCCTTCGTATATCGTCTTGAATATGCTCACACAGAATTGTTCCTTTCAGTAACTTATAATTTATAGTCTAACGCCAGGAAGTTCGACGTATTATCGCCGTAGACTAACTAGCGGACGCTCTTTAGCGATAGTCCCAACAATTATGTTCTACGAGAATTATCTTTTCCTTTTTCTTCTTCTTTTCTTTTAGTAGTTCTTCGCCATACTAATTATCATAACCGACTGATTTTTTTTTAATTTTATGGACAGTCGGTCGCAAGGTTAGTTCACATTTTATCAAAACAAAATTACGAAATTTGTTCGTATAATTATTAGTCGTGTTACAATAACAAAATTTAATTCGTTTCTCTAAACGAATCTAGACATACTTGAAATTCGACTGGTGTACATAAACCTTTGTGACCGACTTTATATTTGATTCTATGAGTTGAATACCGGGGGATACTCTTTCGAACGGTACCAAAAGATTTTCAGTACATTGGAGTAACAAACGAAAGACCAGGAAAAAGTGGTACTCATTGCTCGATCAATAGGGTCGATCTTGTGAGTCATTTTGGCTTCATGTACTTTTTCAAGGTTTGCCAATGATCAAGGCCTAATTCAATTCCTATCGATATAAAAGTTCTAACGAGTTCGTCGTCTGACGATTTAACGAAACGAAAGTCAACCGAGAACTGTTGATTCGTAATGTAGAAGCGCATCGAAGAAACGTTTATCGAAACAACTTTATAGTCGACTTGTGTATTGTTCCTCGCACTTTTCTATTTATTAATCTTTATCGTTATCTTTTGTAAGTTCTTTTCGCACCGGCCCTCGAGACTCGCGATGCAGGAAGGGGCGCGAACTTCACTTCGAGATCGACGGATTACAAACTGCTCACCTCTGGCAAACAGTATTTCGATTGACGAAAATAATTCGATCTATCGACAATCCAATCGAATAGTTTTCTTAATCATTTATCCCCGCAAACTAACGTAAATGTACTCGGACTACATTAATCTGCCGTGAATCATAGATTTTTCAAATTTGTTAAACAATCGCTGGTAGGTGGTGCGTTAACTCCGTACGATACATACCGATGTAGCAATATTATTTAGTCTAATTTCATGTTCGGCCACAATACGGCGAAAGCAACTTGTTATGTTAACTCCTCGTAAATCGAAGAGATTATGCATCGCTAATGTCAATTCTTGCTTCATGCGTCAAGGTTCGATTTCGTTTAGATCTCAAATTTATTGTTAACTTTCCATTACTCGCATATAGTATTTACTGAATTGCGGATCTTTATGCAAAATGAAAATTGACTGCATCGATTGCAAGAAATAGAAACTAAATCGAATGTTATTTCTTCCCTTGATGTCGTCTTCAATTTCAAAAATTTTTCAACAATTTTGAATTTCATCTACTCAATTTTGCTATAAATGCATAAAGATTCGCAGTCTAGTATTTACTAAATTATAAACAAAGGTGTCAACCACACTAGCAAATATTTACTTTGCATTCAAGTAGTTATTTCGTTGAATAAAAATTTATGTACATTGGAGCGATGTGAAGTTCCATGTAACCAATTACGTAGAAAGTTGAGTGCGAGTAATTGGAGATTAACTTTTATTTAAAAGAAAATTAGGTTATAAAGGGTTAATCTGCGTAGAAAACGCTTTGATCGGTGTTCACGTAAGCGTGTTTGATGAAATACTTTTTGCTAGTTGGTGGCCATTCGTTGGTATTTGCATCGAAGACTTTTTGTTACACGTGGACGACTTAAGCTTCCTTGGTTACGGCTGGAACGTGTTTGATACAGCGGTTTTCGTAGCAGCAAATAAGTACGGAGGAAATGTGTACGCGAAATGGACCGCGAGAGCGTGCCAACATTTCGAAACCGTAAATTAGAATCTTCGGGACGGTGTGGCGTCATCGATGACGTCTCTACGCTGTCGATGATTCGATAGAGCGTCGACGACGATTGATTCGACGAGCGGCCGCTCCTGGAACTCCGTGCCGCCGTTTCCCGGCCGTGAAAAAGGCCTAACAGCAAATCTTCGAAATTCGCTAGTTAGAAACGAATGAAAACGATCTTATTTCTAAAGCTCCACGTGGTATCCCCGATTTATTTATTTATTTATGGCGTAATCTTTAGTGTGATGAACTGCGATCGAAAGTGAGAAAAACGTGAAAAAAGGAGAATAATGTTAAAATTGAAAAAAGAAGCAGTGGCTATCGAGAGAAAGAGAGAGAGAGAGAAAATGAGTGAGTATGAGTGAGAAAAACGACGTGAACTCCGGAATCATATGATAAAGAGAACGCGTTCGAGCGCAAGAGTGAGAGAGTGAGAATAAAAGGAAGAAGGGGGTGAAACGATACGACGGGAGCGTTAAAACTGGAGCAAAGTAACGCACTCGTCATCGTTAATGACGCTTTCTCGTAATAGGGAAACAGTGAACCATGAAACATAATTAATGATGCTAAAAAATATCGGAAAAGCGACGAAAAAAAAAAATGAAAGCCAAAAGAGGACGTCGGGCATCGGGTTGTTGATATGTTCTTAATCGTTTTCCAAGATTTACTCGATAGTTAGGTACTTTCAATGGAAAAGCCTCGAGAAGACTATATTTACAATGTACTGACGTCTCGATAGTTTCTATGTATTGAGAGAACCATCTTTTAACCATGTATGTACACACGAACTCTTGCGATCAGTGTATTATTTGTTTGTCCTGACGATACACGAACAAACGATTAAAAGTTCAATTCGATTGAATGCTAAGAAATCGGCGAGTAGGGGATGAGAATCTGAACTTTCGATGCCCAAAGCCTTGCGTCCTTTGCGATCGATATTCCTGTTTATCATTGTGAAATTTTCGAACATTGTTTTCTCGGAAGACATTCCTCTGTGCATTGCTTCGATGTGTATCATACACGTAGAACGGTTTTCGCGCGGTTCCATGCGATTGAACTCGTTTTCGTGTCGTACTCGATCGTCAACGAGCAGAAACCACGAGTAGATATCGTTTCGAAACTAAATTCCAAGCTTATACGTACGATTATAAGCTTGACTATCGCTTGATCCGATTCCCCCGAATCCCGCCACGAAATTTCTGTACGGGTCCGACACGGAACAAACAATCCGCCGAAATGTTTTCGTTCGATCGACGATCGTCGTCGCATCGTGTCGTCGTCATTCAATTTCGGCTTCGTTCTCGGTCAAATTACGCTGAAGTTGCTGTCAACCGTAACGTGTGTCTTGTGACAGGATGGCGTGGCTGAGATTGGAGATACTTAATTCAGTCAATCGTGACACCACCGATTGATTATTGTATTCAACCAAAAAAAGAAAAAACAAACAAAAAATAAAAAAATTGACTCTTCATGTAACGAATCTACTTTCTTCTCTCTTAGCTATATTAAATCGAGCTCGACTCCTAATTTCGAAATCAATAGTGTATCATTATGTATTTTCTATCGTTTCATTATACTTAAACTAAACCTACTTAATATTTCTCATTTTACAATTATTGAAGTTAAGATGTTGCTTACGTACTATTGTAAAAATTGCACAAAATCTAAATAAATAGAGCCGTCTCACTTTTGCAAGCTAAAACATTTTAATCGCTTTTAGTGCTCGGTACGTTTAGTGTAACCCTTTGTACTCAAAGCAATTTTAATTCCAAAAGCAAGACATTTCTTTCAACCCAGATCACTTTCATACTGTTTAATCTTTTTTACATTGTGTACATCAAATTGAACCTGTTTTCTCATACAACAGAATTTATTAATATTTAAACTGCTGAACAATTTTTACAGGAACTAATCTGATTTTCTTATTATTTTTCTCGTATCTTTATTTTCTACCGCGATCATTTTATTCTTTCGTACTCGTCCGACTGTCAGCTTGAATAATTCGAACGATCGTTCAAAGACAGCGCAATTCCCGCCACGGACGATCTACAGGCGTGTTTGTACACGAACACACACGCGCAGAGACGCTCCTCCGTGAAGGTAAGCATTTGCACGTGCGCTCGTGTGTTCGTAGATACATCCCGACAACGTGTATATGTACGCGCATTCGCACAAATGCTTTCGGTGCGTGCGTACTCATCGGTGCTCGACATGTACAGGACGCGTCATCGATCACGGCCCAACCAGATATAGCGATCGCATTTCGACTCTACATTCCTATATTTTTGGAAATCGGTATGAACGTTCTAATGTAGTCATCTTCTCTTTTCTCTCCCTCTCCCAATATTATCTGTAAACGCCAATTCACATTTGATGAATTGATTGATTTACACGCCAAACGAAAATAATGATACTTTACTCTTATTATCTTTCAATATGACTAACTCGTTTTGTCAATTATTTTAATTTTAACGTAGATGTTGATAATATAAAATCTGCATTTATTTCCTCACAGCTTTATTAAAAAAAAACTAGAATACTTACTTGTGAAAAGATATATTTTTATCACGGTTTTGTCGTTCCTTACGATTCTTTGTGCAAGTTTACATCATTTTTCCAAATATATGCGAAATAATGCATGAATATGCCTGTACACCTGGCTTTTATATCGTTATCCATCATTTTGAATTATCTTTAACGTCAGTAGTAGGCACCAGAGATAAGTATATGTAGTCTAAAAGCCACAACGACTGAGACGCGCTGTAGTCTTATATATGTTCGTAGGTGGGAAGAACATGGAGGGAGCGCGCATGCGCATATCCAGCTGGCGCCTCGACCGGCTGAATAGTCGATGCTGGAAGCTCGTAGTGCGAGTGTCTGTGTTTCTTCGTCCTTTGCGTCTTGCCCGTGGTCGCGAATCCGTACGTGAATTCTATACGTACACCACGGTCTATACGGTTTACACGGACTGTATGGTCTATAGAAGCAAGGCAAAGAGGTTCTCATTTACGTTGACTCGCGCGATCGTCGTGAACAGGTGGACGTCGTCGTCGAGGTCGCCCGCCTTGCTTGCGCGAAACGAGGTTAGTCGACTTTGAATCGAATTTCGAGCAACACGTCGTCCTGCGAGCTGCGAGGGGAACGACACCAATACATCTCTCCCTACGTTCGCTAAATACAAAAACATCCTGCCTCTCTGTGTTTCTCTATCTGTGCTTCTGACCGCGAGTGACTCGGTCGCGTGTGCGTGTGACAGTACACCACGAACCGTGGAAAATCGAGAGCGATTCAAGGATCGAGCTCGATCCTTCGTTTCTCGCATGGAACGTTCGACCGGGACACATCCGACGAAAATAGTATCTCGTGGATGGTCTCGAGATTCCCGTCGTCGTTGCTCAAAAATCTAACGTGTCTAGTGTGTTCCACGTTCATCGAAATCCAGGCCGACGATTTCGAGAAAAGGGAGAACCGGATATCGATACTAAGGCACGTTCGAGCGTACACCGATCACGGGATCGAACACTCGGTCTTCGATAAATACCGAATTCGTTGACGTTCGATACTACTATCTTTTCCGCTCCCTCGCAAAATCAGAGAAATCGATAACGCGTAAAAAGCTTATTATCGTTATTTCGTGGCGGAACGTTTCTTCAGCCTTTTCTCTTCCGGCTTGAAATATTTCCGTTTTATATGACTTTCTTAATTCTATCGATATAAAACTGATATAATGTTACGTACAATACTTTCAGTAGTTTATTAACCCTTAGCACTCGAATGGTGAGTGAGACGCCACTAAAAATTGCTGTACCATTATTCAAAGTATTGTTTACATTATCAGATATGTTGGTACCTAATCAATTATTAAACATTTAAATATTGAATTAGATATTATATCAATTTCGTATCGAACAAATTTAAAAAATCATTGAGAATGGAAATATTCTAGGTCGGAAAAAATGTTTAATTTTACAGTTATAATAGTTTCGTGTGCAAACGATTAAAATATTAAATACATTTAGTAATTTATTGAATACGAATTGAATAATGCATCAAATATTTTCAACGATGGTATAAGAATTATTAGTGACGGCTCCGAATCACCGCTCGAGTGCAAAGGGTTAATATATGTAATCTTTCTCGAAACTCGAACGATTGAACGTGATTCTTCGAGACACGCCGCGTCGCGACTTTCCGTCGCAACTGTCTATCAAATAGCGTTCAACCGTAAGCTGAAAAAATGATCTATCGAAGGTTACAGTAAAATAAACAGCGTGTTGTCCGAACGCCGAAACGTGCAACGTGTAATAGTCGATTAACCCTTAGCACTGAGGCAGCACTAAACATTGCTATATCAGTAATGTAAAATAATTGTTACGTTGTGAAATTATTTTATATCAAATAAATTACTAAACATTTGAGTATTGCTTGAGCAAATGGTACAGAATGGAAATATTCTAGGTTGGAAGAAATGTTTAGTTATCGTGTTAAATAGTTCCGAGTGCAAAGGGTTAATCGAGTTGCAAAACAACGCGAACGCAAAACGTGAACGCAAACCCCGCTGCGGCCGCGAGTTCTCGAGGGCTGTCCCGTCTCGGCAGGGGGATCGTTACGGTAACGTAATACGGCCGCTAATTAATCGCGTTCGACGGGGATTCAAAGTAAACGACATTGACCGAGAAATGGTAAAGCGATCGCCGCGTAGAAATTTTCTGCCACCGTCGCGCGCAATATCGAGTCGTGCTGACACGGCGCGTCGATACGTGTCAAACGAGCCTTTCCTCTACCTCCGGTGCAATTACTAGACAACGGTTGATCATGCAATTTACTGGGCACACGTCTCTCCTGAACACACTGTAATATACAGTTTAATCAAGTTTGACGGGCTTTCCATCTCGTTTGCAATCTGATGAACTATTTAACTAGTTAACCGGTCGATTTTTTCGTTTAAACAATTGCCCCGGGATACGATCGTATTCGAAACATTGCCGCCGCGTGTTACGATACAGTCAAACCAATAGTTTCTCTCGCGAATAAACAACGACCTGTAAAACTGTTCAAACAACGCACACAGTTTCAACTCGATTAAATTTCGTCCGACCTAAAATATTTCCATTCTCGATGATTTTTTAAATTTGGTTGATACGTAATTGATATAATACATCGTACTATACTTGAATGTTTAATAATTGTTTAATAACGTAAACAATATTTTAATTAATGGTACAGCAATTTTTAAATTTACCGAACACTAGAAGCGGTTAAAATGTTAGCTTGTAAAAACGACAATTTATTTAAATTCCGTGTAATTTTTATCACAATAAGTGTTTCAATAAAGAAATTTATCGAATTAATTTCCATGCAAGCAATTTCGTCATTTTAATAATTGTAAGATGAAATTTGACGGGCAGTGGTAGGTTTTAGTGTTCACAGGTGAACTTTTGTGTTGACAAGCAATTTTTTTATTCGGTATTTTCGTACACGGAACATGTCACGATTTTCCAGCAGAAGTTTCGCACGGCCGTTGACGTAGTTGTTGACAGAAAGGTTGTCGTTTGACTCCAGTGTCAGCGAGTCGATGCATAAAAACGTCTGATTTGCATAAATATCCGCTCGGTCCGGTAATTACCGTGAAAGGTGCACGTGTGTTCGTGATCGCTGGAAACATAACCATACGGCGACTTTCTCTTTGTGCCGGTAATTCAATATTTCGACGTTTTGTTCCGCGGCTCGCGACAAAACCGCGGCGACGTATGTAGATTCGATGGGAAACGTGTCCCGAGGATAGGTATATTTTTAAACCAGTCGCTACCGTCGACGAACGAAAGAACCGAGTTCTCCGTTGACGGACGTCCACATCGCGCCTTACTACCGACCGCATTCTTATCGCAATTCTTTCCGATAAGGACGGTTAATAACGACGATGTGACGGTTGTTTTTTCCACAGATCGCCGCATGGTTGAGGATGCGGCTACAAAGTTCACGAATCGCGCGCCATTTCGAACCCTTTGCACTCGGAGCTATTTTAACTCGGAAATTGGACATTTCGTCCAACCTAAAATAATTCCATTTTATATGATTGTTTTTTCGTTTTATGGATATGAAATTGATGTAACGCCTCCTGCTGAAATGCTTACAATTAGTAATTTATTAGATATCAACATATTTAATAATCTAAACAATATTTTGAATAATGGTATAGCAATTTTTATTGGCGATTCTGAGTCACCACTCGAATGCTAACGGTTGAACTTTCAATCTCTACTTGCCGTGGCCCTTCGAATAAATATGTAAATGACCGTGGACATTCAAGTATTTTTCTGCCACGAAAAATCGTTGACATTAAACAGACATTTGTGTTTGTATTATTCCAGTACTGTAACACGATGCATGGGAAATGGGTATTTGCATAGAGATCCGCGATCTAATTATAGCCTTACGTCAATGTTATTCGATATCAGTGTTTTCCAGTATAACAGCCCATGTCACTCCATGTTGCGATCAAGTGTAATACAATATAGGTTTTTAATATGAATTTTATCAATGAATATGATCTCGGTTAGAAAACATCGTGTTGTACATACTAACTGAGATACGGTAGCGAAATGGACATTCGTACCTATCGAAGTAGCACCCATTCGAACATTGTCCTTATCGAGAACTATCGAGAGCGGTTGTTCCTTATCGGTTTCAAGATACAAGCTCAAGTTTTTCGTATAATCTTTCGGACGCTTCGAGGGTACGTTACGATACCACAAAATTCTTATCTAGCCGGTCCCTTGCACTCCTCGCGTCGAGAACGTTCGAAACTTAGATGTTTAGTTACCGCAAACGGTGTAATCTACTCGAGGCGCCGTAAAAGAAAACATGATTTCGAGAAAAAAATCGATTTGTAAAAATGACGAGAGATAAAGCGGTTCGTAAAAACCGGAATATCTCGAGTTTCTTTCTTGTTGAGGTCGCGTCGTTGTTCCCTCTTGATTTTCCCGGCTTGGATGGTGGACAGCGCTTATCGGTGAATGCATCGTGTACACGTGCCGCTAATTGCCGGCATCTTATTACCGGTCCCCGTATCTCTTCGGGAATCGATGCTCTAACGAACCCGTATTTTCCTGGTTTGCAGCGTCGAGCCCGCTAATCGAATTCCATCAGCCGGACTGAGGAAAGACATTCAGCCACGGACAGTGACGGAGGGAGACGGCTAAGAGGATCGGACGGATTCGTCGCTTTCGCGGACCTCCCCCGATCATTTTCAGCCGACCGTACACGCCGTAGCCATTTTCGCAGGAGCACCGCGTCGACGTTCCACGATCGAACGAACAACGCGACGCATAGATTGACGAAACTGGAACGATCGTTGGCCGTAAGGAGCTCGATCGAGGCTCTGCTCGCTCGACCTTCGAAAGCGGTGCGCCAACCGCGACTTTAATCGCGTTCGAGTGTTGTCCCCGTTCGTTCGTTTGTTTCCATTCCCTGCGATCTACAACGATGGGGCGAGGCTGCTCGATCAGCGGCTCCGACTCGGTGGACCGGTAAAGTCGCGATCAGTGCAGTCCTCCGTGTCCCAGAGCCACGAGGAGGACAAGCTCAACGAGGTCGGTGAACGAATGCGCAGACCCACGGCCACGGTACCGGCACCGGACGATGCCAGGCTGGCCCCGTTCAACATGGGATAGATGATAGATCACGAATAATGGGGTGGTAGAGCCAACAGGAAACGCAAAATGGATTGGGTGCCTCGGCTCAGGTAGCCAGAGACGACGGTGTCGCGGCCGCCGGGGCGAAACGAGCCCCGAGAAACCAGTGCGAACGACTTCTGTCTCCTCGACGAGGAGACGGACCGGATTCGGATCGGATCGGATCGGATCGGATCGGATCTTTTTGACGACTGCCGTTTCGTGGAGAAACTGAAAGACTGACTCGATCGAATCATCCCCGCGATTAATACATCGTATACATATCGTGTTCCTTGGATTCTGCCTTTCTCCTCATCTCTTTTTCATACACACACACACACATACACTCCTCTCTGTCTATCACCCTTCCGCACGTTCTACCCTGGAACCTTCACATATCTTTCGGGATCTCGCGTATCGATTCCCGGCAGCTACGACCTCTCAGAAATTTCTGGGCCGGTACTTGCCAACGTCTTGTTCGTACACATATACACGGGTGTAGAAACAAGAGTATACGTGCATATACTTGCGGTATCTACGTGCAACCAGAACTATTTTGCTGCCTAATCGCGCGAGCTTGTCGCGTCTAATACGACCGGCTCCTTTTTTCTACGAAAAAAGAGTTTCTTCGAGAGACTCGTACCGCGCGAACGAAATTCTGCTTTCGCTCCGAGAGAGACGACTTTCCGTTTCGGAGTACTTGCCGTGCAACATACACACACACACACACGTGCGCTCCCGGACTCTTCGATCGAAATCAGTGAGAGAAGCGAAGTCAGCGCGGCCCGCGACAGAGCAGGATGGGTTGTGGACAGAGCAAGATCGGCAACATCTATCCGAAGAACAAGAAGAACAAGAACAACAGCGCCAAGAAGAACGGCGAATCCGTGGGTGAGTGACTCTCCATTAGTTTGCACGAATCGGTAATAATTGGACTGCGGATCTTCATGCACGATAAAAATGCTCTGAATCATTCTAACAAATTCAAAATAGTGTGTCGATATTTTCCGATTGTTAGAATTTTCATCGTAAATGCATCAAATCCGCAGTCTAGTAATCATTTAACCCTTCGCACTCGAGTGTTGACCCAGAGAGATGGTCGCCACTAAAAATTCCCGTAATATTATTCAAAATATTGTTTACATTATTAAATATGTTGGTATCTATTCAATTCCTAAACATCTAAGTATAGTATGAGGTATTATATCAATTTCATATCTATAAAAGAAAGAAACTCATATAGAGTGGAATTATTTTAGGTCGGAAGAAATGTTTAATATTCGAGTTAAAATAGCTCCGAGTGCAAAGGGTTAATAAAAATTGTAACTCGATTTGGCTTTGGATTGAACGTGTCCGAAACAACAAGATAGCTATTGCATACGGCAGTTTACGATAAACATGTAAAAATACAAGAAGCATTCAAATCCATAGTAATGTTAAGTTCTGTGACGCGATTGTAGGGCAAAGGGTTATCTCGAGACTCCCGCGTCGACGCTTGTCCAACGTACGCCCTGTAAACTGTATCCGAATGCAATCTTGCTCGGCATCATAGCTCTCGGTGTCGTCTTCGTCGGCGTAAATACCTAACAGTCCCCACGCCTGTTAGCAGACGCGGCAGAAACCGGCATTGTTCGCGTAATTAACGTCCTCGCTCGTCAATCTCGGTCCGCCGCATAATCGTTGACCCGATCACTGTAATTAAGCAGATGCTTAATCCGAGCCATCAACACTCGTCGCTCTAGATCCACCTCGTTGAAGGGTGATAAACGGAATCGCCCCGATTGCGGATCTCGTTTCCCGGCATCTCTGACACACGCTCCGTTCGGGAAGGTGCGTGTCTCTTACCCCTCTAGGTTCCCACCTTTTCCCTCACTCTGCCACTGTACACACTTTAGAGGGCGATTGTGAATCCATTTCCGTCTCCCTACTCGTTCGAAGAAGGGAGTAGAGTGTAGAATAAGCTTCCCACGTTCTCAAATATTTTTGAAGAGACCTTTCACAAAGACAGAACTCGGGTCTCGCGACTGTTATAGCTTTTGCACTCCAGATTCGCCCTTTCGTAGTTAAACTCAATCTTCTGCAAATCAATTTCACCAATTAGAAATATTTAAAATGTCACACACATGTCATGAATATTTGGTCCCCTCAGGGATTCAAATCCCGTTTCACACTTCTCACCTTTTACCAACACTCTCCCTATCGCCTATTTCAGCAGGACCTACTTTTTATTACGGTGGGTTCCGAACCACCTAGAAATATTTAAAATTAATTATTTATTTATTTAGTACTGATATCTAGTACTTATATACACTCAATGCATTAATGTGAAAATTCGTTATGAAGAAATGATTCTGTTACTCATTTCTGGTAAGACGTGTCACTCGAAGTCTGTTAATCCCCGGTCGTTACCGTCGAATAGCGAGATAAATTCGTTACCGATATTTTCTCGACGAGCCTCCAATTCGGCCAATCTGATCTCTGAGCCACTAAAATTACAGGAACAAGCTCCATGTTCGGAGATCGACCTTTTTCCGCGTGACAGGATATCCGAGTGCTGTATCTCGCGTTGCATTTTCCGAAAATACGGGGAAAACCCGCGCTCCTACCGCAACAACGTATTTCCTCGGCGTGATTTCCTTACCCATAGTAACGTCTTTTATCATCGGACGGTAGCAATCGATGAATCACGAACCAGATTAGAAAAGTTGTATGTATCTATAATATTTATCGTAGCGGAATCGCGGTTTCCCGTTTTCATTTTTCATCGATGCGGCGCGCGCGTCATCGATATTATAGATAACCTGTTGATACACAGGCGGCGAATGGGATTCATTAGTCACGTCGATGTCGCGGTGATGAGAGGGCAATTCGTCGATTTCCTAATGATCGAGCATCGATTGACTCATCGTCACCCGGTTTTCTACGCGTATGCGTTAACGTTCACCGATGAAGCCGATCGATACGGGGAGCTTCATCGAATTCGTTATCGAACGATTTTATGCTGTAATCAAGATACAGGAGCTCGGTGGAGCGAAGGAGAGAGAGAGAGAGAGTGGGAGAATCGACAGGCGACGTGCGTACGTGAACAAGAACACGCACACGTGCGCACGCGTGTCCCTTGCGTCGATCGATTTTCTTGGCCCGCGCGTATAACGTATAGTAGCTATATACGTATAGTGCGTGGTTCGAGGTGGATTAGGCTCTCTTCGGGTGAGGTCGCGCGAAAGGGGAGCGCGCAACCTTTCGAACTATAAATTGACATTCTGGAACCTGTTGTTGTTTCATCGTTCGTTCGTCTGCGTTTCGTCGGGGGCGGATTGATAAGCGGTCACCAGATCCTTTTCGTTCCCCGCGGCGGAGAACGCGCAATTTTCGCGCGCGTTCTCGAGCCAAAGAAATCGGGCGGGTATCGTGACGAAGCAGCGAGATAGTCCGGCATTTTCGGTGGAAATGTACGAGCAACGCGGCGGCTATTTCGAGCGGTGTTTGTCGGCCTGATTCTACCGGGAATAAATTATCTGCGGCGATTAAGCGCTGATAGATTTTCTATTCGGCGGAGTCACGCGACCCAGATTCGCCGGCTCCGAGGGACACCGACGACGCCACGCTGCGCCGCGGTTTTTCTCTCGGCTTCTGTACTCGACACCAACAATTTCATCCTCCGCCGATGCTCTCTTCGTTCCGATTGACTCGGCGACGTTGATCGATGGCCCGGCCGTAATCAAAATTTTATTGTACTCTCGTTCCTCGACGATCACTTTCGATGCTGGAACCAGATCACTGGACCATCGAGAGTTTCGGCATTGCTAAACATTTAGAAAATAATGTAGAATCGTTAACACTAGAACTACCGGACAAGTCGAAATGACTGATGCGAATTTTTTTCGATTAGAAATATTAAAAGTATAAATATGTGTGTTTTGAGAAATTTTTTTAGTAATCTTCTCTATTGAAGTACATATTTAAATATCCCGTGTACGAAATCTAAATAAATGCCATATTGTCATTATTAGAAGGCAATGTATGCCAACTGCGTTTAGTGCTCGGTAGTTCTAGTGTTAAATATTAAATATGAGACGAGTCATTTTTTACCAAATGAAGTAGTAGATCGGTCTTCCTGATCACTGTGCTTTCGAAACATTTAGAAAATAATGTAGAATCGTTAAATATTAAATATGAGACAAGTCATGTTTTACCAAATGAAGTAGTAGATCGGTCTTCCTGATCACTGTGCGTTCGAAACATTTAGAAAATAATGTAGAATCGTTAAATATTAAATATGAGACAAGTCATGTTTTACCAAATGAAGTGGTAGATCAGTCTTCCGGACCACTGTGCGTCCCAAACATTTAAACAATAATGTAGAATCATTAAATACTAAATATGAGACAAGTCATGTTTTACCAAATGAAGTAGTAGATCGATCTTCTTTATCACTGTGCGTTCTAAACATTTAAACAATAATGTAGAATCATTAAATACTAAATATGAGACTATTCATGTTTTACCAAATGAAGTGGTAGATCGGTCTTCCTGATCACTGTGCGTTCTAAACATTTATAAAATAATGTAGAATCATTAAATACTAAATATGAGACAAGTCATGTTTTACCAAATGAAGTGGTAGATCGGTCTTCCTGATCACTGTGCGTCCCAAACATTTAAACAATAATGTAGAATCATTAAATACTAAATATGAGATAAGTCATTTTTTACCAAATGAAGTGGTAGATCAGTCTCCCGAACCACTGTGCGTCCCACCGCATTTAGAATAAAGAGGAAGGCAAACGAACACCGGTTTCCATCGCTCGCCTCGAAATCGCGCGTCGGATCGCGGTTTGTTGTTTACCGGCTTGGACGTCCGCGAGCTAAATATATCCGCGCGATAATTCTGATATTTATATCATTAGGATGGTTTCGTTCACGCGGCGCGACGCGGCGCCGCTGGAGAGCCTGTCGCGCGTCTAATTCGCGCCGTTCACCGAGATTACGCATCCTTAGTCATCCATCCCGTCAGTGAAACGGTAATAACAATTTTTCTTACATCACGTGCAACGATGAATGGACACGATTCCACGTAGCCGTTGCTGGAACATCTCTATTACCATTTTCTTCGTGAATCGTCAGCGAACGATCGGCTAAAACAATGGCTCGATTGTGAAAGTCATCGAGTCGATGAATCACAATCTTCGGAGCCGTGTTCTCCCACCTATTTTGAAGAAGCCTGTAGGACAAATAGATGGTTAACAGCCCGATGTTTACCGCCGTCTTATCGTCGTTTTTTTTGCAAATTTCACGCCTGCGCGCGAAGCACGAAAATAATCTTGTTGTTTACGAAATTATCGCGAATACGCCGCCCGATTATAATTTCATAGATAACTGTACAATTGAACATAAATATATTTTTAGTTGTTGATCGGTTATCTGCGAAACGAGTGGTCCTTTTTGAAAACATAACGTCAACGTCTCCGGACATTGGTATCGCATCTTAGATAAAACAGGAACGACTTGTTTATTCGTAGAAATTCTAGTTACCTCCTTTTTACAATTTTAACGAGTCAGACTTTTGATAAGATACTGTTAATAATTTTTTTACAACCATTTATAACCATAGACAAAAAAAAGAACAAAAAAATTGTGAGAGCTCTCTTGAAACCGTGATACGTCTGATAAAAAGATTTTCGATCAGACTGCTATTAACGGAGTAGTCTCTACCGATCGCGATTCGCGGTTCACTCTGTACAGGCGTTTCGAATTTGGCGGGCGCGAGGTGCGCATGGGTGTTTTCAATTTTCCAGTGAGCGCGAAAAGCTGCGCGCGCAGGCCGGTTCGCAGTTTCCATGGGTTGCGACGTTGCCGCACGTCGGTGGCGGGCAATGCCGCGCGCGAAACAGTTAAAAGTGTCCGGTTGCGCGAGGCTGTGGTTCGTAACGAATTGCTAGCGTGTTCGAATACTCGAATGTCCGAGTTCAAGTGGCTAGTGCGGCGAGTAGCGAGTTGAAAACGGGCCGCAGTCGCACGCGTCGCAGCTCTCGCGAGCGACACGTCTTCGCTTTGTAAACAAGACAAGTTCCAAGGCCCGAGGCCGATATCATCGAGCTCGGTAGTAGAGCAGAGCGGTGGTCTGGCTTGCCTACGTGATCGTCGTTCCGCCTATAAAAGGGTCGCGCCTCTCTAGTCTCGGAGTCTGTCTTTCGTGGTAATTTCGTGTGCGAGGATCGTTCCTCTCGATTCCGCTCCCGTCCAGTGAGAAGGGGACCGGAATCTATCGAACGACAGAGCGTTCTTCTTATTTATAATCATCGTCGAGATCGATCGATCGTCGCGTCGCGCGAGAACGGGTTTACCGATTCGCGCGCGCCGCTGTCTATTGTGCAACTGTTTCGCGAAAAGTGAGGTTAAGTAACCGGGTGCGCGCGAAACGCCGATAGACTGCAGACAGGTGACAGTGAGAGAAAAACGGTCTCGTGTCCCCTCGTGGAGACACAGCCCCGAAGGACATCCTGCCCGAGCCAGGACGTCGGATCTAGAGGGCAAACAGAGACGTTCCAGGATGTGGCTGAAGGTGTTAAGACAAAACATAACGCATCTGGCCCGCAGGGCGAAAGGTAAATCCCCTTCCTCTCATCTTCTGTTTGTCTCTCTTATTCCTCTCTCCTGGAAATAGGAATGCCGGAACGGGACGGAGGGCGTAGTGTGTCTAATGCCATCGAGGGAACGGTTATTTATAGCGCGTTACTTCACGCTTTTACGGGCGGACGTGTCTCGTGCATCGTTCTGTAAACACGTTACGTAGCCAGTACTGGCTCTTGTTGTTCAAATACTTCGCATGGAAAATGCAATAATAATGCAGCCGAGACCAATGTATGGCGTCGTTCGCCCAGTGTGTCATTCGGCCACTCGGCGAACCTGGCTGCGACGCTAATCAAGCGTAATCTCGTTATGCGGTGAATCAGGCTTTTGCAATTACTGCCAGCCGGCTCGTTGATTATATCCGGTTTGCCGAATGGGGGGAATCGAAGCGCGGCGTAGTTCGAAGTACGCGACAACGTAACTATCCTTCCGGATATTCGAAGATGTATAGAGTTGAAAAAAGGGGAGGCGTTTCCGAGGTGGGGGAACATGAGCTTTCCCGATTGCGTCGCAACAATCGATGGGACGGAACATCGACGCGTAGTTTAGAAGCGGATTTTCCGAAGGCGTCCGCTCGTGCCGCCGGTAATTCTACACTGGAATTAGGCTGCATCTAATTTAGGCTCGTCTCGCGTTTCGCGGGTCTTACGGAGGAGCGAATCGTGGAATGCGCGGCAAGCACGGCGCGCCCCAAAGCGTGCGTGCGCGCGCGCGTTTGTGCGTGCGTGTTGCAGCTGCGTGAGTCACCCAGCTGCTGCTTCGGCAGAACGTATCCGGCTTTTGCATTGTTCCGAGTTTGTTCACCTCACGGAAAAATCGTGCAAATGCCTGTACCGGCACAGTATTTAGGTTCTGCGTGCGCCTTGGCGCCGCGTGACTAGGGTAATTGGCGCGATCGCGAGCCTGATTTGAATTTCGAGTGTTGTCGTCGGCAGGGGAAACCGTCGAGCAGCGTTATCTGCACGAATCGGAAGAAGTCTCTGTTGTTTTGCAACGGGCGCCGCTGTATACGCGATACAAAAAGAAATATTTATACTTAGCGCAGACGCCTCTTTTTATTTTGATCGACGATAACGTATACACGGAATACAAACATCGTGGAACAGCGAAAACAATCCAAAGTATTCAACAATAAAAGTGGTGGCAGTCATTTCTTGTTTCGAGATATTTTTTTTTTTTTATTATAGAAAATCTCATATGAGATTTATTACAACATAATTACAAAACAGAAGTACACTACATATAATACAGAGTATGAAGATTACAAAACAGAAGTTTCGAGATATTCAAAGGATAAGGATATTAACACTAAATGAATTCCATATAATATTGAAATAACGAGCACTATGCAATTGTTCATTGCTGACAATATCATAAGAATTACATTGAATTAATTTAGTGTACAATAATGTGATCTGAGGTAAATGATAAACTCATTTTTTATAATTTTTACTTAGACCACTTTCATAATTATAGGCTCCTATAATGATTGAAAGTTCAATTTGAATTTGGATTTAAATATAGTGATTATAAGATCGATATATTGATTGGGTCGAATTTTGCTAGGATTCTGAAAGTGCAGGAATCCTAAATAGTGGAACTACACGGCCCAGGACATAGCGCGGACCCGGGGTTTTTTTCTTAGATCAAGGCTTTACTGTAGTAAAAAAGATGTTGCGGATTTTATGTATTTATTCTTCTCAGCTCCCGTTGGCTGCAATTATTTCAGAGAATGTTGATCTTGCGCAAGAATCCACAGTCCAGTAAGAAATAAGACGATTTTAAGACCATAACGGTCACGATTATAACCGCCAAATTAACGAACGAATTAACGTTATTTATTCTTGATTACCAACAGGTCTGAAACCAGATGGATTAAAAGCGTTAATTGCAACTGCGTTGCACAGAAAAGAACATTGACAATTCACAGGAGAAATTAGCAGATCCGCCGAGCGAAGGCTTCGTCGGTTGTGTACGTCGTTCGCTAATTACGGAGCTAACAATCGTGCGCGATAAAGGCGCCAGTGCGTTGCGCCGACGTAAGAATTCGAAACGTGGTTCGCGTGGAACGGAGCAACAAACAACGTACCGTGTTTCCGTGCGTTTACGCATTTTTGCGCGTAGGAGGACGTGCTCGCTGGACCGTGACCGCAGTCGTGCCAGCCATATTGTTCGCGAGTCGACCTTGAAAACGTAATACGAGCTGGACACAATTTCGGGCGATCCCTTCGAGCTGTTATCGATAGCCGGCTAATTCTGGCGCACGCGAAAACTTGCACCTGTAACCTTGCCATGGCAACTGCGTCGTCACGCGTTCCGAACACAACATCACGATGTATTACGTCGACGCCGCTGCTTCTAAACGCTGTCGAGCCGTTTCCTGCGACTATGCGCAGCGCAGCCGGTCGCATGCCCTACTTAGGCCCTTATCTGTCTATTTCCGGGCGTATCGGTCTTCTTATCGGATCTAAAACGATTTCGTCGTCGTCTTCACCTTTACGTCGACGTCCAAAATGTTGCAACCCCCGTAACTCGATCCTATAACTTGATCAGATATTATAAATAAATAGACTGCGGCTCTTTATGCAAAACAATAGCATTAAATTCGTCTAATATTTTTGCTGTTTTTCATCTCTAATTAGAACTCTAATTTAGTCTAATTAGAACTTGCAACGAATACCGATTTTCTTAGAAAGAAGTTGCATTGCCGACGTTTGGGTAATATTCGATCAATGTGTTATCGCTGTTTAATTACCAAGTAATTGTCGATAAGATGCTCGGTCACGAAGACAAGAGATTAATATTTTCACTCGGGGGAAGAAAGCGAAAAACAAAGATTCGCGTATCAATCGACAGCACGATTGAATAGATTAGTTTCTCTAATCCGTAGATAACGAGCTTTATCACATTTGCGTACCAGTCGAGGCTGTTATCGGACCAACGCGACGTGTCGCGACTCGTTGGAAGCTCCGTCGAGCTATGGTGAAATCGAATTCCTCGATGGTTAGCCCCTCGTGTTCCACGCAGTTTCCTCGGCTACTTTCGTTCTTCCGTTCCGGCGACGAAGGAAGTTCGAAGTCCCCGGCGTTTTTCGTAGCACGTGACGGACGCGTTCCTGCGTCGCGTCGCTTAGATCACGCCTCGCCGCTTCGTTCCGCTCCGCACCGCTTCCGATTTATCGTCGGACGAAGTCGTGTGACGATCCACGTCACTTTTTCCCGGCTCGACGGAACGGGGGAATGCGTGCACTCGTGACACCGGCCAGACTATACATAGAACGCGCGATATTGCACGCAATGGCGTAAACGCTCGTAGAACGCGGCAATCACGGGTTTTCTGTCGAGTTGTCCGCGTCCCCGACTGACAACCACCTCGCTCCAGTTAATGGGATGCAAATGAACAATTTATTTCGAGGGCCGGCCATCCTCCGTGTTCCCCTTTCCCGTTCTCCCACCAGCTTTTTCCATCGCGGAGTCCGCAGTAATTTCGCTATGAATAGTTTATTTTTGCTTCGATCGTTTCGAAATCTATTATTTCCTGGCTGCTCCACAAACCTACAATGCGCTATCAAAGTGGCCGGCAATGTATCGCGTGCATCGCAGGGTGGTTTCATCCCTTACACTCCGAATCGCTGCAAGGAGAAACCTACATGTACAAAAACTGAGCGTACAGAAATAATTAGTAATATGCTAAATCGCCTAAAGCATATTGTCAAATATCAACGATACGAGAGGTACAATTTTTATTTTATAACTTGAACCAATCAAGTGTCCCAATATTTTTGTGACATTAGATTTCACATTCTTTAGATTTTTCTTTTGTTACTAACGCAATTACTAATAAGAAGCCGTATTTTAGGAATGCATTGCATGTCCATTCAAAATACACAGCTTAGAATCAAAAATTTAGTTCTGCCACAATATTTTCGTGACCGACTGTATACAATTCTATAAAGAATCGTGTTAATCATTTGAAACTAGGATTTTTTGAAACGTCAAAGTTCCATCGAATCGAGAGCCCAGCGGTTCGCGGCCTTGTCACGAGGCTTCACCGTCATCCTGGTAACAAAGTTTGCCGGATGATTGCTTAGTCGGCAGCGCAGCAAACGGTCGCGCAATTAAAAAGTACGGACCAGGGTACCAATAGCACTTGGAGGCTCGTTCAGACGCAAAACCGCTCTCCGGGTCGGTCGTAATGTTACTAATCAGCGTCGACTCGAGTCGAGTATTTGCGGAATTACGAGGCGTGACGCGACCAGACGAGACGAGAGACGACGCGGGGAATTAGTAATGGTTTTTAGGAAGGCCAAGCCTTGTCACGTTGGAGCGTTGTTTTCGCGCTGCACGTTCATCTGCGCACAATGTTTCGGGGAAACAAAGTGCACCATCGGTGCAAGCCGATAACGATATTCGACGGTGTGTACCGTGTTATCGGCTAGTAAAAATCTGAACTACACTCGAGAGACCTGTGTGTTATCTTCTCGGGCCGCCTACACACCTGAGCAACCTTGCGTGGATCGCACGTTACACGCTGTAATTGAGAACGATTAACCGACGCGATTAAATCCGCGCAGAGGCGCGCGGGCACGAGCGAACGCGTGCGCCGCTTATTATCAAGGCAATTACGGGACGCGTTCCCGCGCTTACGTATTTTAATCCAATCGACGCTGGTTCTTGGCGCCTGCGATGTTTCTTGGAAATCCGAACGAGTCGTTCCTAGACTACGGACTTCATGCATCGCCCATCTACGTATAAGCTCAATTTGAAGACGGTAAAGAAATTAAAACAGTCTGAGGACATCGACATGCCATTTTCAACGTATTCAGATCATTAGCCTGCGAGTGTACGCGTTTTATTGTGATATTTTTTCCTAATCAAATTAAAATACGTAAAATTATTTGTTACTGGTCTGTCTGGATATTTGGTCCCCTCAGGGTTTCAAATCCCGTTCCACACCTCTCACCTTTAACCAGCTCTCCCTATCGCCTATTTCAGCGGGACCTACTTTTTATTAAGGTGGGTTCCGAACCACCTTAAATTATTTGTTACTGTACTCAGGATTTATTTATTACTTATGAATTCATTTCTAAATCCAATTCGCAGTAATGGATACGAAGTAAATCGCCCGTAGTAACACGCACAAAATCGATTTTAGTTTTTAATATTTTCTTATGTTATACATAGTAGGTTTTGAGGGCCACCAATTATTTTGTAGTCATAACACATTATTCTTCCATAAAATGCTTTATTTCGTTCGTTATTTCTTAGAAGAAGAGTGAAGTTTATGTTCCCAGTATGCCTATCTGTTCTCTAGTGGCTATACACCGATAACAAATAAACAGCCGAACGAAAACGGTGTAATGAACTTCGGCGATGTTTTGGTTCCGCGCGAATTCAACCGAGAAAAATCAAAGTTATATTGATCGATCGAACTTGGCGTATACCCGAGCCGAAGTTTATCCGAATCGTTAGTCTCCGTGTTATAACAGAGGCTAAGGCCAAACCGCGAGTTTGGTCGGCTGATTATCGGGTTGCCTGCAGCGAACGTCACCGAGAAGTCGAAAACTCAAGGCCTTCCGGAGTACGCTCGGCAATTTATATTTAAATCAATCGTTTCAACAAATTATATATACCTACGGATTTAATAGACACTTTTTAACTCCATAGGGAAGTTATAAAGCCATATAGTAGGATTAACATACATTCTGATATACTACATTAGGTTGGTATGAAATCTTACAGCAGAATATAACGCATTGAGTATATATCTTTAAATCTTTAAATTGCATTGCTTGACAAATTTTAAAAGAAGATAACTGTAGCGTTTTGTAATTGGACGTGGGTGCACATTGGGAGGAGTTTTAAGTTGAGGAGTGGGAAACTGTCAGGATTTTCCTTGGTTATTATCTTCGTTCGTTAATGACGAGATTTATTATTGTGGAAATTCCGCTCGTCGTTTCGTTGGTTCGAATTGCGTAATAAAACAAATTTCCTCGGTCGGTTTGTAGCCGATCCGCATGCGCCTTTTACGGCTGTTGAAAACGTCCCTTTCAGGTATGTCGCTTTGTCCTTTGGACGAACGGTAAGGTACGGTTGGCCTTCGGTGTTCCCGTCGCAACTTGCCTGAATATTCGTAAAGTAACTGATATTTAACGGTGGGTACAAATTGAGCTTGTTTAATCTTTTCATAAAATCAACTCTGTGTAATACGATTAAGATCTCGAACCTCAGTGGCGCAGTTACGCATCGCTTGTTTTTCGCAATGGAAATTGTATTCTGGGCAAAGTCGGGAAGTTTGAACGGAGAAGAAACGTTTGTTCGAGTGTTAGAATTCGCTGGTTCCTTCACGGAAAGCTGCGGTGTTCCTGTGGTCTAGTCGCGACGATATCCTTTGTCCCGAACGAGGTCCAGCAGACACGACAGGGAGAAACTTTCCTTCGGCGAGTAACTTTCGAGGAAAAGTTGAACGCTTCTCGCGAAAAAATGTCTCCCGGTGTCGGGGACAATGACGCCATCGAAATGTTCGTGACGAACGCGCGCCCCTCGTTCTTCGACGCGACGGAATTCCCGTTCGTTGGAATTAGAAGCACGAATTTTTTCCTCGGTTCTCTCGAGGACCGCGAATCGATCGATGCCGCCATCTTGGTTCGAAGGTAGCCGTGCAACGAACGCAGGGGATTTGTCGGGGATCGTGCTCGGAACCGGAAACGAGAGGCTGCCGCGTTCTTTATTTTAGCACACGTGAAATTCCAACTCGGCTCGTGCTCCTCCCAACTTTACGAAGCTGGCTTGATCCATCCATTCGTTTCGTTCATCTTCTCCTTTCTCTCGGTTCCTCCCTCTCCGACGGCCATCGCCATTTATTAAGATAGCTAGAGCGGAGAAAGTTTCCGCGGATTCCAAGTGCAAACTTTTACAAGATTTTTTGGATCATCAATTTCTTTAGCAGAGTACATTGCAAGTTTTCCTCGTTTCGAAAATCTTCGGTTTCGCTTGAACAAGGAAATATGTTTCGTACAAACAATAGCAAACGATAGTCGTTGAAAAGTAGGTCTGAACTATAAAAAGGGTGCGATAAAACTTCCTATCCCGCAGCTGGGTCAACGTGTGTCGCCTTTATACATACTTTGTTCATGTATTTTTAGTTTGTTGTGCCGTAACAAAAACATTATTATCACCTGTTGACGCGTTCGTCAACAGTCTTACGTGTACGCGTCCCATCTTGCGCAAAGAAAATGCTAATTAAAACCGTACCGCGTAATCTGGTGTCTGGGAAACAATCGACTGCTTCTTCGTCACATTTTCCGAATAATTCTCGAAAGGTTATACGTCTTTTCTAAGAACAGTTCCGCGAAGTGTTCCGTTTATAATCATCGTCGATGTATTTTTACTTTGTTCTGCCGCGAGAAAAATATTATTTGTTACATCACAAAGTTAATGAATTGATAATTTTAAATGAGTATTTAAAGTACCTACATCTTTGCAGTAGATACAATTTTAAATATCTTAACAATTAATTTACATTTAATTTGGTTCTATTTTTTTCACAAAAACTTACTTAATAATACTTTATTCGTAGAAGGTTGAAATTGAGTTGCAAAATCTGTAGCAGTGGAACGCTAGCCGCTAGATAAATAGCGACTGTCAAGCATCGAATTAATTACAAATTGGATTTAATTACCGATTAGCCATCGTATCCAGCGACGCCACAAGATCACGGTACAGAAATTTCCCTCGCGGACTCGCTTTATTCGAGTCCCGGTTTTCCTCGCGAAGGACGGGGCCGCGTCTCGCACCCGAGAGGATTTCTCTTCCACCTCCGGCTCCCCTCGCCCCCATCGTTCTCATGCCACTGTCGTCTAGAGTCTAGACTATTACGTTTCCCCGAAGAAATTGCCGAGGCGCCTTAATAGAGGTTGCGGAGGGCAGCATCGTTCCTCTCGTTTATTTTACTTACATAGAAGAGAGTACCCTCCGCCGCCACTGGAATCGCTATCAATCGTCCTGCCGCGTATTGATTTCCACGGGAACCAGTTACAACCGCGGTAATTCGAGCCCCGCAACCCATATCCGTGTAATACCATTCGACGGACGCCGAGCTGAAGCAAGCCGAGTCGCGTCGCGACGCGCCTCTTTTCCTCCTTCCTCGTAAATCGAACTGCTACCTATCGCTTCCTTCCTCCGCGCCGAGCCACGCCGTTCTCCATTAACCCTTTCAGCGTTTTATTTCATTTCGAAAGTGCGCACCTGCGCGCTTAATTATTCCCCGGCTGATCGATTTTTCCTTTTCAAATCGTATTTCCGATGATTAAAAAAGTACGTGATTACTTCATGATTAGAAACTGTCTTGGAAAGAATCTAACAACACGTGCAGAAATTGCAGAACGTATTTTTAAAACGTTCAATATAGGCTCACATAAAAAAAGTTGTGAATTGCAACTTTTAGTATTCAATTCCATAAATTTCAATTTTTGAAACAAATTTCTTTTCACATCATGTAGTAAACTAATTGCTCTAAGTTCCCAAGAAAGTCCAAATCGTATAGTTCAATATTTAAAAGGTTATCGTTTTTTTTTTGAGAGAGAAAATAGAATCTTAGTTCGGTTTGAAGGAAATTAATAATATACATATAAGTATATATTTATTAGGCTCTGTTCAGAATCTTCATCGCGAGTCTGAGTCGATATTGTTGGACAAGGGATTAACACGTTTAGTTTCGAAAAATAAGAGGGAACGATGACGTTGTATAATATGCGGGTCGATGGAAATCGCATCGGGTTTGCTTAGTCGAATGGATTTCATTAGTCTCCGAGAGCGGTATCATCGAAAAATCAGACCATCAACAGGTGAATCGGGGGATTCACGGTTCCGGGCCGGGAGTCGTTCACCCAAAACTAGTTGCGCGTTCGCCCGAAATGAATCCGACCGTCCGGAATCAAAGAGTGCACTGTGCTCGGAAACCGCGCTGCCTTTGTTCCGTTCCGAGCAAACGTTTTCCCGCGTGTCTGTCACGATCCGATCCGATCCGATCGATCTCGCTCTAAATTCATCTGCAATCCACATTACCGTTCCCTCGCCTAGGGTTCCCTTCGAAAATGTCGAGCTGCGGTTTACGTAAGATCGAAACGAGTTGTCCGCGTGACTTCTCGAACCAGAAACTAGTATGCGAAACGTGATTCTTTCGTTTCTCGGATTGGCATCCAGATGGCCAACGGCCACGATCCATCGGATCACGTGCTCCGTTCGACCGTGGATCCACAGTATGTATGTAACGGCATTCGAATCGCCTCTACGCTATTCCTTCGGAATTTTAGATACCAGGAGGGAGGATGCTTGCAAAATTCATTGAAGTTAATACCTGCCAACCGTTCAGATAAGTTTTTCCGCTGTAACGTGGACGCTATTTAAAGCTTCGGTTATTTAATTCACAGTGGTCCACGAGCCCGTATTTTGTAACAAAAATTCAATTTTCCCACTTTAAGATTACAAGAAAATCTTATTTTCTCTCAAAAATAAGAATCCTTCGAAACCTTGCAATTCAAAATATTAGATATTTCAGATAACATCCCGTACATATACAGCGTTTGAAATGCAAAACTATGAAATTCGAGTTACAATGATATAGTTTACGATTTTTCAAAATATTTCGATGATCGGACAGAACAATGTTTCGAACAAAAGTTGATCAGTATCCACTTATCTACAAATTTCAATATAAAAAATTGCTTTTATAAGAATAAACCTTAAAATAATAACGCTACAATAGTTTTGGCCGCAAAAAGCATGCCCCTGAAAACTATATCCAATTAAAAGAGAAGCTTGTCCGCTACCTGATTTAAATTCGCATCAATCAACGTGTTAAAAAATAAATCTCTTTTGGTTCAAATCGACCCGGTCAAATGCAAATAGTATGTAGAACTGTTTATTTCACTATGATGAAATACAGAGCACACGCGTGTTCGCGAACTAACGGAAGAATAAACGAGAGTAGAAAGAAACAAGATCGTCGCGTAATCATCGACGGAGAATGAGAGATTAGGGAAAATTGGGTTGATTCAACAGTTGCTGGGCGAATCAGGGCCAGAAGGTTCATCGCCAGGAGAATAGCTCACGCCACAGTACGATTGAATGATTCGTGGGTTGGAAAAGAAGACCGGGTCGACTCGTGTCCTATATTTGGCTCCGTCTGCTGCCAAGATGCATTAACGGAGGAGACGCGTACATATGTACGGGGTGAATCAACTAGTGGCGGCCTACTGTTCGATCGTCGATCCAGTCGCGTACATCAAGAATCGAATTTCATCGTTATTTTTAGCGCGGGATTCGAAGCTGACGTGTAAACAACGTTTCTCTGCGGCTTGGTCGATACACGCGTTTCATCGAGGCGGGATCGTCCACGGGACTCGCGTGGATTACCGGTTTCGCGAAACACCCATCGGCCGAGAACATTTAATTACTCTTTGTTGTTCCAGCGCCGGCAACGTCCGTCTCGCCCCCGGTATCGTAGCAATTATGTTGCAAAAATTGAAATGCTTTGAAATTAAAATTCCTAATTAACACAATCTTTTTTTTCAATTTTAACATTATTTCCCGAAGCGATGTCATTTAGGCGAATCATTAGAGCGCCAACGTTTCTCAGGTGATTTTGAAAAAATTTCAATCAAGATTTAAACAGATTTACGAAAATAAAAATTTAGGCGTCGCCCGATTCGACCGTGCGCGTGCGGCTGGACAAGCTCATCCGAAAGGATTTGATCGAATTAGATCGGTGAAAAGACGCGGCTTTGTATGTCGTGGCATTCCCACGCCTTCGCCCTTGTTCGCGCGTGCCTCCGCCCGCTTTATCTGCTGACCCATTTAATTACATGCGGTCGGCCGGATCTCGGCCCTTTCATCGTCTCCTTCGAATACAAACGGTGTCTAAAAAGCGTCGTTCCTCGAATTAACGCTTCGTTTTCAATGTATTGTTGGCTGAATATTCGTGTCATCCGATTATTCGGCTTATTGCGACAATACATTTCGCTTCGTGACTGTTCACGTAGGCGAGACACGGCTTGTGCAATCCAGATGCTGCTCCAAACGAGGCTATTCTAATCGTTCGACTAAAGAAATCACCAAGAAAATTGATACAGTCGACTTCTCCTTGGTCTGCGAGTAAATTTTCAATTTGTACATACATCCGGGATCCGGATGTGTCTGTCGATCCCGCATTTTTCAGACACCCTGTACCCCGGTGTCTATCTGGACGATTCGCGGAGAACGATCGGTTCTCCCTCGCTCGCTTTTGTTCGACCGTGAAGCAGTCAATATTGGTATCGGCGTAACGATACGTCAAGCTCGTAGCTGTTCTCATTGTTCTCCTGCGATTAGTATTGTCGCTTTGTTTATTAAACGCGGAGAGCCCGCGAATAAAACGCGACCCGATGCGTTCATTGAGAGAGCAGATCGATCGACTTTGCATTAACGCGGCTTTCCTCGGGTTCGTTGCCAGTAGAAGCTGCGAGCAATCCGAGCTTTTTAGAGCCCGTTCAGACACGCCGGAAACCGCGCGATTTTTTCTTTTCTATTGTTCTACCGGTTCGATTCGCATGAACGAATACAACGACATAATGTAAATAAGATACGCGCAGCTTCCGTCGTGTCTGAACGGGGTTCTAAGTTAGGAACGATTCGAGCTAAGTTCGGGCCTCGAACTTGAAGTTTCGAAGTTTCACCTCCGAGAAGATTCTGAGTTTCAGCGGCTCCGAATTTCGACGGAACCGAGGCCAATGCTCCGCAGGGCATTCTCCGGATCTCGTCGAGACCGATACGAGGAAGTCGATCTTTTCAAACGACCGAGGTCATCGGTGTCTTTGAAATCCGGCACAAGGCCGTTGACTTCCCTCGATACTTCCGCCGTTCCGACGAGGCTACTCGGTTTTTCGACGTCCACGTAATCTCATCGTCGTAAATTGACTTTGGGTTTTATGCGTTTATAGCGGTAACAGGCGAGTGCAATTTTAAACAGTGGAACGGTTAACCCTCATCCACACGACGTGGTACCCGGGTACCTATTTCAAATTTATTTAAACTAGTACAAAAAATTACCCGTGTGGATGAGGGTTAAAAGAATTTAAACGTGTCAATACATTTCTCACGACTTAGAAGTGTGAAATAAATGCCTACGTGGTTTCCGCAGGATCAGAGCAGTAGACTGCGGATCTTTATGCATTTATAAAGAAATTAGTTGGGTGAACTATAAAATATTCAAGAATATTGTAATGTTGTTTTTAACGCAACAAAGTCGTTACGGGTTGAAATAACTTTTTATCTTATTCTCGCTTCCCACAATGAACGCAGAATATTTTTTTTCTGCATAAAAATCTGCAAATATGTGTAGTGAGCAGTTATAATTGGCTGCAACGATTCAATATCCGTAACAAGGAAACGAACGAGAGTCATATTTAGTATTATAGATACCGTTTGAAATTTTCATCGCGAGCCTGACTCGATACGTTGATTTCTGCGATAGTTTATTATAATGCGTTGTAATCGTCGGGACAGTGGGTGCGACAATTAACAGGAGGAGAAAATAACTGGTAATCGATCTATTAGACTTTAATCGCGATCGGTGGCGCGTAATCGGATTAAATTTCGCTCGACACCGATCCGAACGGCGGGAGGGGCGAATTATCATTCACATTTGTACTCACGGAGTCGACACGGTGCTCGGCGCGCGTTGGAACGTCGAGTAATCGCGTTCTCGCGTTATTATTGGAATTCCTTGTTACGGATGTGACACGATCCAGGCGAGCCGAAGTAATGATCGTCGGGGAAGGTCGTGGACCGATCGACGAATCGGTCTCGATCCGATCGCAGATCCAACCTAACGTAAGCACGTGCGCCGCCTTAATGAACCGCGATACTCGTCGCGATAGCGATTCAATACCGGCCGGATAAATATAGCCGGTCCGTGAAAAGACAACGTTGAATATTCAGGGCATATGCAACTCGCTTCGAATGTAGTTGTACCACTTTTTCCTTCCTTGGCGAATTCGCTTATGAAAAGACGCGGAATCGGTTTTACAAGTGATAGTGAAAGGAGATTAATCGACGAGCGAATGTAATCGGTGAATTTATCGCCGGCACGTATGTATACTCTAGAGATTCCTGTTTCACGTGTGCACTCTCGTCCATAAGTCACTGGACACTTATTCGAATTTGAATTGATTACATATTTGTTGAAGGATTTTGAGTAAATGGAAATTTAATATAGAACAGAACACAAATTACAGGGATTCAAATAAACGAGAGACGCGGTCTGCTCGAGTGCAGTGATAAGCTTCCAGCTCGCTAAGAAGACTGACTTTGCAGATGTGTGCGGTTATTACTTTCGGTGGCCTTTTTAGGGATTCCCCAATATATTACCGACAGGCAAAACGTGCTTCTTCTGGGACCGAAAGTAATAAACCATCCTAAAAATAAATCGGGGACCAGGGGCTGCCGGCCGGTCACAATTGACCTGAGGATTATCGGCAGGGAAACTTTAAGTTAACTGAATTTCTTAGTTTACGCAGAAATCCAACAATATTATGTAAAATAAAAATGGTACTTACCAATTGTTTTCCAATGTAGAGGAACAATCCAATTCCAATCGAAGAACAGATTGGAGGAATATCGTCGACCGTGTATCGTCATCATTATTATTCGTGTCTATTACGTACGTACACGGATACGGTTGTTACAGATACCTAATAATAGCAAATATAATAGTGAGAGAGACGTAATAGGCTACGTCCAGTGATAGGATGTTATTTTAGCTGGCCTTGGGGCCGTTACTAAACTACTCATTAAACTGAAAACTAAAGTAAAGCGAGGAAAGCATGCTACCGGCCATCAATCATTTACCTAGTTAACGGACAAGTGTTGAATTCTGCTGTTTGAAACGCGATTATTGCCGTTCTCGGCAAATTATTCGCCAATCTTAGCCACTTTAGCTTAGAAAATGACTCGAGTTTAACTTCTCCGATCTATTTAATGGCGATGTCACGAATAGACTGCAGATCGTTACACAAAGTATAAGTTTTATGCATCCATCGCAACCAACAGAAGTTAAGTAAAAATATCTTTCCTTCTCAAAATAATCTTAACTTTTAATTACTCGCATGTAGTACTTACAATATCGAAACTTTAAATGTAGTGTTTCAATCATAAACAGAGTAAAGTAGTTATTTTATTGAACAAAAATTTATTTATGTACGAGTCATATGAAGCTCCGTGTAAACAGTTATGTAGAAAGTGGAGTGCGTGTAACCGAAGGTTAATAAGTTGAAAATAACATTGTACCCAACTATTTTTATCATAAATATATGAAATGTGTAGTCTAGTCGTGACAATCCATAAACAGGTTTGCCATTACCAGCATCGAGGGCCATTTTCGCTGCGAGCACGCGCAAAAATTGACAGCAGCCACCTGCCAATGTACATTCCGGAGTAGGTTGTTTACCGACCATGTGAGAAATTGCGGAGGTTGTCTGGCCGTGGATGAACATTTGCATGAGGTATCGCGTGCACGCACAATATGAATCTACTAGGCGGGTTTGTGGAACCTATCGAATTATAGCACGCGACACCCACACACCGATGAATAATGCATGGGCCAATAGCGCGCGGCGTACTCGACCGGAAGCTTTTACCTCGACCCGCTCTCCTAACGGAAGGATCTGCATAACGGGCAAATGAAATTAACTCGGGGACTCCTGCGTTGCATCCCTCTCGAGCCCTGTGCCTCCCCTGTCGACTGCAGCAGCCACTTTTTTTTTTTCCATAAGTTCAATTATTCCGAACTCGTATTCGCGTCGCGCTAGAACTTGGCTGTTCAAGTTTCTAAATAAACATCGAGGATCCATAACTCTTCTGCCAACAGTTGTATCATCGTGCAATGGACAGAACGCCAAATATAATTTTCTTAAAGACCATTCATTCGATTACCGTTTATTTAAAGAGAAGCAACGTTTCCGTGAAAACTGGCGTTGCGCAAAATATCCATCTTCGACTGGTCGTTCCAATTGTAATTTTGAATTGAATAAATGGATGGGTCAATTTTAGTCGCGAACCACTGCACGGTGTATCGAGGCCCGGAACGAAACCGCCTCGGCCAAAGGAGAGAGGATCGATCGATCGCCTGGCTGGGTCATTTGCATTCGGTGCATCTTGCACGCGGTGTGCACCGCACCGGCTAGGCTCTCTCCATCGAAGGTTTTCGGTTCTGCAGATTGCGGAGAGTTATTTTCTTCGGTAAACGCCGACAGACGTTTCGCGTTCGTCTCTCGGCTGGAAAGCGAGTCCCGCATCTCGGCTACTCTCAAATATTTATCGGATTGATCGATCCGACCGTATTTACCGGCTCACTTTTTCCCTTTTTCTCTCTCTCTCGTCTTCCCTCTATCTCTCGGCAGTCTCGTCGCCGATGCGCGAGGCGATAGGCGTTCCTCGGGAAAACAAACGGGAGGAAAGAAATGATTTTTCCGTTCGCCGATGGACTGCTTCCGTCGCTTCTAATTGCTCTCGGAATTAATCGGTGCCTCTGATTTATCCTGGCTTTCCGTTATCTGCAGATATCGTCCGCGCATTCGTACTTTTATTATCATTAATCCTAGAAGCAACTACTAGGGCAAGGAAAAACGATCCGCCGGTATTATTTAACTTTTTCTCCCATAATCTCGAAGACGCAAACAGCTGTAAATCATTCTTTGTATTGTTACTCGCGACGGGAGCTACAGGTTTTAATACTTTATATCCGATAAATGCCAGAACTACTGGAAGCGAACTTTTTCAGGATTAACTAATCGACGTTGCTCGGAGCGAAGGCATTGAAAACGTGTAATCGAAAAATAATCAGAAACACGTGGAAGGAAATGAGAAACTGTTCCCACTTTAGAAATTCCTATTTCACGACTATTTAAATACACCTATATTAACGTATCCGCATTTTAATTCCTATTAATTTTCAGAATACCGTTACTAATTCTCGAAAGCAAAATATAGGCATATATAATAGATACAAAATTAATTTGAAAACCAGTCTCATTAAAAAAATGTAATCAACTAACCTTCTAGTTTATTAGAGAAGTTATATAACAATATTCTTAGCTGTTGGATAATACCATTATGGAGCAACTGCTGTTGCTGATATGTTGAAATATTTTCTTGCCGGTTCTACAATTTTCAGATGTTTAGCTTTCCACGTCTTTCGATTGAATCTCAACGGTGTGCTTAAAGATACAATACCATTCAATCCCGTTATTAAAAATGATGTTTAAATTTATTGTTATTCGAAGAACCGCGGAATTTGAGAAACCATAGTTTTAATAAATAAATTAATATCAATGTTCTACAAATCATACAAATTAAAATGTGGATGCATTAATACACGTGTACACGTGTACTTCAAATGGCACGCACTAAAGTATGTGTATGTAAATACACGTGTGTTATTAATACACGTCCAAACCTACTATCTCTAGTAATTAGGCTGGTTGCATGTACTGCGTAATAAGCCAGAATGATTACGAGATTGGCGAGTCCGTCGCGGCAACGAACAGCGGCATCGGTATCGAAATTTCGCGGATGGCTTGGAATACGAATGGCCGCCGGTCTCTCTTTCCTTCTTTATTTTTACCTAGGCGGCCTTCGCAATTCCGCGTCCCCCTGCTCGCGGCTCCAAGGTGAATGCGTCTCGCTCTCGTATTTTACGCTCGCTCGCGTCTCTCATCCGTGGTGGACTGTTACGTTAGCGATTCGTGAACAACGACCGTCTTCCGGTAATACCGTGTCACGGTTATCGTTCCGTCTCGTTCGAGGCGATTATTTTTCCGGCCTGCGTGCTCGCCGCAGCTTCCGAGACTCGCCAGCGGAATTCAGGCCGCGGACGTCGCATAATTTCACCGACGAGCTAGAAAAATTTACGTTTTCCTCCCTCTCTGCCTTGCTCCTCGCTCGCGCCGCGAAGAAACGATCGAGGACACAGCCATGGACACAAATTGCCCCATGGAGCAGCACCCTCGTTCCTCCGAGAGCAACCATGTCACGCCCACCGGGCTTAGGCCACGCCTCCGCAGAATATTCCGTGATACACGAATAATTGGATGCAAGGACTCGAGACGAATAGTCTTCTATCTCCCTTCGACGTTGTTTGTTCCGAGATATTGCCTCCGAGGGCAGTGCAAAATGCTCCCAGGGTCAGGCGGACGATCTAGTGCACGAGACTGTGAAATAACATGCGTAGGTTATGAGTAGACTGTAAATATTTATGCAATTTTAAAAGTGGTACCAAATAAGGTCCTATTTTCATTGATAATAACAACTGTAGGTCCAAAAAAAATATAAATCGTACTCAGTTTTGTTGAATTTGATACTTCGGTATATTTTGAAAATTTTTATAAACCATAAGAGCATAAAGATCCGCAGTCTACTTATGAGGGTAAATCCTAATGCCTCCTAAAGGGAAGATCGAGCCGCAGACTTTCCCGAGCTCAATTTCACAATCGAATACACCGACCATCGAATTAATGGCAACGGCGGCAATGATTCCCGAGATGATCGTAAGTCAACGTCGCCGCGGCGCTCTTAAATTATCCTTTCCGTTCAGCGGACAACGATATTCTTCAGGGTCGGAACCGCGGCTTCCGGTCGCGGACAAGCAGCGTTCCCAGGGTCTGCGAGGCCGCGGCTAGGCGTTGCGATTCGCATCACCGACCTCCGATTCTTTTTTTATTTTCCTGTGCGAGATGTTCCCTCGATAATGACGTCACGTCGCGCAATGTACCGAATGGCTATTTTAGGTGAACAAAAAATCAAGCTCTTTAGAATAATTTGTAGACAAGTGTGTACCAAGATTTCTTGGCCTTTTCGTTGACTTTGATAGAGCAGAACTTGCAAATCAGATTCTTCTTTAATAAGCTAGAGGGTTAGTTGATTATATTTCTTCAACAAGAGTGGTTTTCAAACTACTTTCTGTATCTATTTCATGAACCCGTGTTTTAAAACTTAACACATTACCGACCGGTGATTATTGCATAATTTTGAAGAATCTGGTACATGGCTAAAAACTTTTTAATGGAACTTTCAATAGTAACAGCAATTTTCATTGTGAACTAACAAGTCATCCTCAATAACGTCATCTAATTATTTCATTTAAGATTGCAATGTAAATGAAAATTTCTATGCTTTCTTTTGATACAGCACAATTATTGAGAATCTATTAATAGGCTTCCGGTAGGTAAAGTGTTAATAGAAATTAAAATGTGAATACGTTAATACACGTGTCTTTAAATATACGCGAAATAGTACACGTGTATTAAAATGAAATACCGATCTCTAGTCTAAACTGTGAACGACTGCGCGGCGATCGCGGCCTTCCGAACGTAAAAGAACGAGCTCTCGTATCTCCGTGAGAATGGCCCCGAGAATCGAGCCGCGCCGCGATCGCCAATCGGAACTCCCGTCTATGCAAATACACCCTCGAACCGGCGAAGTTACGTAGCCGTTCACCGCGGAATTTGCATTTCTCTGCGGCACGACCAGACGACCGGACTGCCGCTGTTCCACGGCACTGTTTCCAAGGTTCTAGTCACGCGCCAAACAGATTCGGTGTAATTGATAACGGACCGGTTTCCGAATCGCACGGCACCTGCCAGTATATTAGAAAAGTTTTCTCGCACGGCCATCGAAGCCGAGAAAAATCTGCTACCCCTAGCAAGGACACCGACTGCACGGACAAAGCGGACTTTTCGTGTCGAAATAGTAACGAGTTGGAAGTTGCCTCTCAACAGTGTCTCTGGACAGTTGTTGTTCGTGAATAATCGAAAATATAGCAAAATAGCAAAGATAGAGCCTACTTGTAATTTTTTACCACGTTTTTATTAGCTCGCTTTCTTGTTTGTTTGTTCGGTGGCAAATTTTTTTTACAATGTTGTCAAAAATGAAACGATAAATAGTGCTTGTTATTTCAACATTCTGTGGAGTTCAATATGGAGTTCATATTCTTTTCCTTGAAATATCTCGAAACAAGAAGTATATCACTTATCATTATGGGCACAATTAATGAGCTGTGGTGTCCGAGTGGTTAAGGAGTCAGACTCGAAATCTGATGGGTTATACCCCGCACAGGTTCGAATCCTGTCCGAAATTATGGGCACAAGTAATCCAATAATTGCGTGAGTCTGAAACATCTAATACGATCGGTATGGTCTCTGTCGAGCGAATTTTCGGAGCGATCGGCGAAAGCACGGTGTCTCTCGAGCAGCTTGAGGGTACCGGTGGTTCGCGCGCATCTCTTCGCCGAGAGAGCTAATTGCGTCGCAGTTAATTACTCGCCCCCGTCGCCCTTTGGATACGCGGAGCGGCGTTTATCGTGCGCCGGAGCGAGCGGCTCAAAGCGCCGCGACGCCTTTCATCGTCGTTGCTGGTATTATTAACCCTGCTAATAGTTTTTCCAGCCGAGGGAGGGGAAGAAACGTCGTTTGTTTCGCTTTTTCACCGGCCTATTAATAGGCAAGGTGCACACGCGTCCGTTTGAATGCGCCCCTTCGTTTCGGACCGGACAATAGATTTCGCTTCGGGTTTCCGGCACCGCGTCCTACGGTTCAATGCAATGGTTCCAAGAGTCGAGAGTCCAACGGGAACACCAAACCCAGCTGCACTCTTACTGCCAGATGGATTCGACGCATTTGTGGTAATGACGAATAAGTGAAATTTAAACTCTGATGGTCTTGGGGCGCTCTTACGTCTCTATCAATTTTAGAAATCATTTCATTTTCTCTCTATATTCCTTTTCCATTGTTTCTGGATCTGCCGACCAGATGCACGCGGACCCCTAACCGTTATTCTCCTTTGTCTTCCCAGGTGTCGCTCGAGTCTTTTGTTTAAGGGCGGTGGGGAAATGCACGTTTTAAGACGTCTTCTTATATTCTTCGATTAAACAAATATTCGATGGAATGAATTGCGCCCATGTAGATTCGTTTGATTGACAATCGTAAAACGTAGAAATCCGGTTTCGACCAGCAACCCCTGTCTTCTAGAAGGCTGTGCGACGACTCTGGGCGTCGCTGATCGGTTTATCGGAAAAAGAAGGCGAAACGAAGATGGTACACGATGCTCGAAATAATTAAAGGACGAGCCCGAGCGAGGCTCCGGGGGCTGAACTTTTCAATAAGAAACGTTGCGGATGTTCATCCTCCCCTATCTTTATTTATTCCGCTCGGCTGCGAAGGGAGTCGACGTTACAGACAGGCCTGCCAAGTTTCTTTCACCCTCATTTCGAATTCGCGAATTTCGCAGGGTTCGTAATAAAATGGAATCGAGTTTCACGGTCGGCGGACGCGGACTCGTCCGATTTTTATGAAGGAGATCCTTATCCGTTCGAGTCGGGGAGATAGCAGGTGGCTGATATCAAAGGTTGCCAGTAGGCCGAAATAACCGAGCGTTTCGCGGAGTCGGTTTTATCGCGAAAAATGCGAAAGCTTTCTTCGTTATCGCCTCCGTTATCGACGACGTTATGCGAGAAGTTGCGCTTATCCGACGCCGACGGATTAACCGATCTGATCGATCGATTCACGTGACCAATATTCCGGTCCTTTGTAATTCGAAGGTCGTCGAATTCTTCTAGAAGTTTATTTGTTTTCGATCGGCCACACCAAACAGAACGTTCTTTCCGCTCCCGATGCGGCGCTGCGTGTGCGACAGAGTCCGATTCCCTCCCTGTCAGCTCGGATCAATAATTTCGAGCCTCTCGAGACGCAATAATATTTGATCGATCGACAGATATCGCTTATCTCCTCTGCTTCTTCATATTTACTCATTTCTTTACTATTATCGCGCCTTCCCCTGTTTCTTTCAATTCCGTTCCCTTCGTACGCGTTTAGTTCACTCCACAATGGAATTTTAATAGGTTTTGCTACCGGCGTCACACGTTTTATTATGTCGCTCGGAAAGACCTTTTGTTTTTCGTATAATGGTTGCATTAATTCGATTTATTATTACTAAACTGTGGATGTTTATGCAATTCTCAATTTCTGTAGACGAATTTTAAGAAAATGGAGTAAAATACAATCTTATTTCCAGTGGAAATTTAATTTCGAATAAAGTCATAACAGATCGTATCGTGTCTGGGATTTTTAAGTTGCCTGAAAATTTGTAAAAGATCATAGAATAAAATGTTATAGAACTTCTTCTAAGATTAGTCATTCGAATAACTTGCTAAAATTACCCTCGAGAAAACGAAGTGACTTTCCGAACGACCTGATATAACACGTTTGGAAAATCGAGTTGATTTTGTGCAGATTATTATTTAAAATTTTAATGCGCAGTACGATGTTCACAGAATTTATAACTATTTTCGTGCTTTACAAGATGATCCGTTGCATTTAATAGAATATGCCAACTATTCAGGTTGTTGGCGATGTAAATGCTGATAACGAACGTTGCACGTCACGG
This sequence comes from Lasioglossum morio, assembly GCA_916610235.2. Taxonomy (NCBI): domain Eukaryota; kingdom Metazoa; phylum Arthropoda; class Insecta; order Hymenoptera; family Halictidae; genus Lasioglossum; species Lasioglossum morio. Next base: position 7,190,913 of record OU744323.1, read on the forward strand.
AAAACGATCGGTACGATAGGTTATTGTCGTCGAGTTGCAGGTTCACCGAACGAACCATTCGACGCAATTAGTTCTGTTTCCGCAAATACTTTCTTCGCATTTACGCCTCGAAATTTCACGGTGTCAGGTCGCGTCGGCTTATTCACGATAGGGGACCGTAACGGCACCGGACGCGAGGAATAATTACCGATCGATTGCCGATGCCAGCTGGTCGGGTTTTCTTGCGATCTCTCGGAACCAAGTCGTCTGCCAAGCCCTCCGTCAAAGGAAATGAGTGCTCCGAGTGGAACAAATGAGCCGGCGTGGCTCGTGAGCTTTGTGAAACGAGCCCGAGGGGATGCGTACTGTGAAAAATTAAGGCGCTCCTTTTACCCGTCTCACCGCGCCGGAAAACCAATCGCCAACTTTCCGGTACTCGTTCTTTAATCCTATCAACCGATTACGGTCCCCCTCTGTTACGTACAAATCAGTGAAAATTATTGCTGCGGCCCACCAAACGCTTACGGTTTCGATGGTCTTCGATTTCACGTTACGACCATAGTCGCTAGATGAGGAGAATTTACTCGGATCGAGGGTAAAACGAATGGAAAAGGAATAGCGTCGTAGAAGAGGAAGGTAGAATGGGGACACAAGTCTAATCTCTCGATAACGAATTCTACAAATCTTCAAAGGACGTGTCGGAGCAAAAATATTCTTGTTCGTTTCACTTGTACGTCAAAAGATTATCTATATAAACAAAAATTAAATGTTGTTCGTCGGTAAGAGCATCACTTGAGAACGGCTGGACCGATTTGGCTCATTTTTTTTTTTAAATGTTCGTAATAGCTCGAATAAGGTTTTTAGTGAAAGAAAATTCGGGGAAAAATGAAAGAGCTTTCTTCTATGGAATTTTTGTATGACCTCAAGATCATAACTAACGATTCGAACGATGGATATGCATATTATTAGAATTTGGACACAGGACAACGTCTACCGGGTCAGCTAGTTTTATATATAATAAACAGGACCTGCTTCAAATTTTACGCGAGCAGTGTTTAGGTGCTACTTGAAGCGTTTTATTCAATTCCTAAACCGTGTGCACAGGCGTTTGTCGTAAAGCTGAAACGTTGGGCCGCGGATCGAAGCCGGTCACGAGTTTGTTCAACTTTCGATCAGGCTCGATTTAATTAACCTGAATTTGCGGACGTCCTCCGCGGGGCTGTGGGTCGCAGGAACGAAGGAACGAAGAACCGGAGGCTTTCGGCACGCGATACGTCCAGCAACTTCTCCTTGCCGCGCAACCCTCCGGCGTTCTTCAACCCCCTGGATTCCGCGGGATTAACGGAAAGTTTCGCGAGTTCGTAGAAAAACTGGAAGTTGATCGTAATCCAAGGTTCCCGGTCCGAGATGATAATGCGAGCTCGCCGAGTTACGAAACTGGATCCGAGGGTTGACTCATCGGACCTGGCAAGCTTCTCGAAGGTTTCGCGCCGAGAAGGATCTCTGGCTCGCTATGGACATTCGCGTGGATTCGCGAGAATTTGCGCGAACATCGGCTGGCTGGCTAAACTAGTAGAGTCTCCGTTTTGACGAGCGTGTTGGCAACGGCTCATCTTTTATTAAGAAAATCGAAGTGGCTGTACGTTTCGCTTATGGTTCGTCTGTCACAGCGACGGACTGTCGAGCACCGCCTGCTGAACCGTAACTTTTCCAGCGAACAAACTCCGGCCGATGATGGCTGACGACTCCGAAGGTGTGCCCGTTGACACGGTGTTTAGAAAGTTAGGAATCTCCGCCAGCTGCACGATTTTTCCGACAAAGTCGCAGACACCTATCGTTGCAAATTTCACGGGTTCGCAACGGGAATGAAACTCATTGTGAAAGTCATTAAAACTGAACGGTACGCAGCAAATAACGCGAATTCCTCTGCGACTCCTGTTTGTTGCAATTCAAACCAACGAAGGGGTTGCCGCACCGTCGGACGAAAACTCGGTCGTGTTTTAAGTTACCTTTTCGACTGCTCTCGGTAGCCGAGCCAAACAGTCGGATAGTCCTTCGCGGCGAGGCTGCACAGGTGTTCGAAACTGCCGTTGAGAAAACAAGCTACGCAGCCTCGGCCAGTTTATTATCGACGTTTTATAGACTATACATACAGCCGCTGTCTACACCGGCCGCGTAAACTTTGTACAAGGTTCGAGTTTCGAGCGGCGTAACCTCATCGCCGCACCGCGCCGCTGCAGAATCGAACGATTACCCTGTCATGTCGTCGTTCACCGCGATGATTAACCCCGTCCCCGTATGTTATAATTAAATAGACCGCGGGTTTTACGCGCTCGCGACAAGATTGGATATGCGTGTAATTCGAAGCGACAGAGGAACTAATGAATTAACACTTAGCCCTCGAGCGACGACTCTGAGGCACCGCTAAATATTGCTGTGTCAGTAATGTGAAATAATTGTTGCGTTATGACATTATTTCGTATTAAATAAATTACGAAACATGTGAGTATTGTATGAGTAAATCGCGTCAGTTTAATATACGTAAAATGGAAACAGATCGTATAGAATATTCTGGGTTAGAGGAAATGTTTAATATTCGTGTTAAAATAGTTTCAAGAAGATCGACACATTATTTTCACCTCGCTGAAATAATTAACCCTTTGCGGTCGAAGCTATTTTAACACGAAAATTAAATGTTTCTTCTGACCTACAATATTTCCATTCTGTATGATTTTTTAAATTTGATAAATATCAAATTGATATAATACCTCATACAGTACTTAAATGTGTAGTAATTGGTTAGATACTGACATATCTGATAGTGTAAACAATTATTTAAATAATAGTATAGCAATTTTTAGTGGCGTCGCAGAGGCGCCACTCGACCGCTAAGGGTTAAAGAGAAGCGATCAACACGGGGAGCTCATTCTGTGCTGCTTCCCATTTCACTCTTTATTCTAAGTGCGAAGATACGCCTGTGCACCAGCGAGAAACGTGCTCGTTCATTTTTTGTTTGATTTGTTGTTAAGACAGAGAAAATAGTTTTTGTTATTGTATGAAATGTGATATTATATACTATTCTTTAAATTTGATACTGCATCTAAAGCGGAAAGGTGGTTAGAAAGCTCCTCGACTTCAGTATAAAATAAATTACAGAATGTTTGTTTAGAAACTTGCGTCGCATAAAGGACAGATATTTGAACACCGTGTTGATCCAGCCACGGCAAAAAGATGGATAAATAGTGTTACATAATTCATTCCTTCCGGGGAAGAACGTAGCGTAGACAAACAGAGTGATCGTCGTGTCGAGAAACCGATTGCAGAGTTTGCACGGTGCTTCGTAGTCTTTGGATCTTCGACTTCCGGTTGCTCTGTGCTCTCGAGGACGACGCGACGAGTTTTCGGCTTTGTATTCCACCGTGAAAGATCTGGATCATCGGTAACGGATCTTGAATAATTGAACGACTTGCAAACAGGTTTCTTGACCTGTAATTCTTTGTTTGAAGACTCGAGCATAGTTTAACGATCGCCAGAAAGTTACTCGAAGCATGTCGCCAGCATGAAAGGGAAGGATCGAGACGATCGAGGGGGCAGGCAACGAACTTTAGCCTGGTTTTCAGAAATTCTATGATTATTGCGTCACGCGAGAAATAGGATTTATCGCCGTGAATGCTGGAATCTAATGTCATCGGCCTCCTCGCTCGCTGCGTGCTCGCCGCTGCACGCTATGCACGCTTCCGGTCGCGAGCATAGCGTCAAGAGGAATGATTTTACACCAATCTTCGCCCGTGATCGATCATCCGCTGTCACCGTGAATCTCCAGTCCGAAGAGACACGTACAGCGGATGCACAAAATATTCGTACACCTTTTAAAAATTAATAACTTTATCAAAATTCGACCCAACCGCTTGAATTTTTTCGAGACGTTAGAAGAATTAGTTTACTAATGTGTAAATAATTTTTGTTTGTAGTTGTTATCGATGGCAATTGCTAAGGAAAAAGTAACGGTCACGATCTTTAAATTTTCCCCAATCTGTTTGAGATATCTGTCGCGAGTAACTCCTCGTCGAAATAACTTGATGAAAGTATCGTTTCCATCCTATCTGCGTGGATCGTGTCTATAGCGACTGAAACGATCGTTACAACGAGGCCATTCTTGGATAGTCAAGAGCTGCCAGCGCTACGATCACGTCGCTGTCAATCTACGCTGTTATTCTCAGAGCTTTGTTGCGCTCCCACGTTGCATTAGAAAATTTTCCAAATAGATAACACCGTCCGGAATGCACAGACGTACATACATATATGTCGTTAACGATTTACTGCTAGGAATCGTATTAGTTTCGCGCACGATTACATTATCGGCAAGAGGAATTGACTGTCGCTTGTTCGTTTTGCAATCGTAATTCGCGGCCGGCCGACTAAAAACTTGATCGATAGATCCTCGACTATTCATTCCGGAGTCCCTCGAGTGGAAACCCGAGAGAATAATCGTTCACTTAGTCTCTCGATCGGGATGCGCGCAACGTCCGGAATCGTAAAAGCTAAAATCGAGAGATTTATCAGTGGATGACGAACACTGGCTGGGTGATCGCTGCGCCGCGTTTAATCGCGGCGACGTAAATTGCATCGCGAGAGCTATTTATTGCGCGATACGCCTCGAATCGGCATGATTCATCTCTAAGTACGGGGATACAGTGAAGCGGCGCGATGAGTGTAACGTTGAGAAGAGCGTTGCGGTGATTTTTGTTTTTATGTGCGCCGATATTGTCTCGTCACCGCTCCACTATAAATAGTGGCATTTAACTTTTAATTACTCGCGTACAGTATTTACAAGCTCAGGATATTAAGTTTACTATCAGTCCAAAATAATATTAAATCCTTTTGGAGTTTTGTTAATTCTAAGCGAAAAGCGCCTTGGCTTTTCTACTACGCAGGATAATACCATATCGTTTGTACCATTAGTTTTTCTGCATGTCCCTTCTTTGTTATTAGACGACTACATTTTTATCTTTCTCTTTTTTTATTGTAAACACTTTTGTACAAGGGCTTCACAGTCCGTCTATAATAAATAATAATAACAAAAAAGTTTAATGTTCCGAGCATGAACAAAGGTGCCGTTTAAACTAGCAAATATTGATTTTGCATTGAAGTGGTTAGTTTACTGGATAAAAATTGATTTATGCTGGACTCATATAAAAGTAACTGAAGGTTAATTGTGCACATTGATTTGATTTTGCCGCGATGCTCACCTCGCCGCTATCTTCGATCTTCATCGCTCCACTATATCTGTACCCGAAATCGGAGAACGTCGAACAACGATCGGCGAAATCGATCTTTTGCGACTCGATGCTACGGTCGGATTCGGTCTCTCAGGAACGCTGGCTGCCAAGGATCGGCCGCGAGAGATGCACCCAGAATATTTCGGTGGGCGTTGAGAGAAAAAATGGATCCACGGGAATGGCTTTCATTCATCGATCTCGAATTCTGCGCGGGTCTCGAGGCTGGCACGATGCCGAAGGTCGACGTACGTCGGTCGAGACCGTGGAGACCGTCGTGTACGAGAGAGAGAGAGAAAGAGAGCACAGGATACACGAATTCTATAAAACGCCTCCGCGCGTCAGGCCAGCTTGCCGAGCAACAATTTCTTGAGTGGATATACACGACCCGCGAAAAGTGAAAATAAATCGATGACGCGCGAACGAGTCGTCGATCCTACCATACCGCCTGCTTTCCGCGCGGTTTCGAGGATCGCCCGCGAAAACGGATAGCGTAAATCCATTCCGCACGATGCGAAGAACGTGAGTACCCCGAGTCGACCGATTCTAAGCAAACACAAATCACCGAGGCTACAAATAACTATGTACTCGTCCGACGAGCTTCTATAGGGAATACCTCCTCCTGTAAAACCTCCGGAGAACCGTTAATTCTAATTTTCACTGCAATAGAGTGACAGAATAGAATATTAGGTTGGATACCTGATCCCACTTTGGGCTCCAGGTAGTGCGACTGAGGATTAAGAGGGTAGACTCGTTTCCAGGATTGCAAGGATACTGGATGCGCCTTCGCATTTATCGATAATGTAAAGATGGGGTTTTCCAGTAGTGAAAAGCGCTAGATAAAAGATCAATTTAGACCGCAGTCGCCCTTAACAGTCCCTATTTATACATCTACGACGCGTAATTTGCACTTTTAAAACTACATATGTACCTTTATTAACAACGATCAAAGACGAGTAAACCTAGGAGTCCCGCAAGCGAGCGAGCAACTAGATTCCCAATATCAATAATTATATAGTATTTTTTTAATGTTTGTTGATATTAATCATAAGACTGTACTAATTTTATCCAATAAACATATATATAAAAAAAAAACATCAGCTAGTCCACTCCCTTGTTCCACATGTGAGGCGCCTCAGCGATGAAACAGGCATCGGCTAGTCCTCCATGTACCCTTCCTACCTATTTTTTTTTTATTATTTTAGAAAATCTCATATGAGACTTATTACAACATAATTACAAAACAGAAATACACTACATACAATACAGAGCATGAAGATTACAAATCAGAGTAGGTTTCTTGTAGAAATACAAATATTATAATACGAACATATAATCAATAGGAACAGTGTATGAACAGAGATCGTAATTTGCATTATTCGGCAGCATGTAGCTGTCGCATCTTTATGAAAATACCTTTCTTTATTTATTTCTTTTTTTTTCTATTTTACGTCGCTCTCAATTCTTTGCTAAAGTTACTTCGCGAAAATACGTACATAATGCAAATTACGCTTTGTAAACGTAAAAATAGGGACTGTTAAGGGCGACTACGGTATAAATTGATCTTTTGTCTAGCGCTTTTCACTACTGAAAAACCGCATCTTTGCATTATCGAGTAACGAGAAGGCGCATTCCGCACCCTTATCATCCTGGAAACGAGACTACCCCCTTAACTCACCTCGAGAGGATAAAAGTCCTTGTATCAAGGACTTATATATTTCTGGCGCATACCATACATTTATGAGAAGGAGAATTCATTATTTTTCCGGCTGGGGGAAACGCGCGGCGACGGTTCCTCGAGCGATCGAAGCCCCTCGAGCTGTGCAACCCAATTAAACGGTGCGCCGTGCCGCGCCGGTGTATCCGTGTCGTTGGTGTCGTTTCGGGACGGTTCGAAAAGGCTGCGAGCGATCGATCCGCTGCTGCGAGCTTCGCTGTCCCGATTCTCGAGCAATTATTACCAACACGAGAGAGCGGATCCGCGCGGGCGCGAGCGCATGTGTGGTCCATTCATTGGCACGCGAGACGAGAGATCGAGGAGCAAGAGGAGCTAGAGGGGGAGGAGGTAACAGCGGAAGGAGAATGAACTCCGATTACAATGAAACGCAAATAAACCCCGAGACACACGCGTGCAAAGAGACGCGATGCGATGGTACACGTGTGTAGGTCAGTAGGTGGGCCCGAGACACGGTCTCGTGCCGTAACCTCGCGCGGCAATTACTCGACGACAAGCGACAAACGACGACTTCTAGGCGACGCCTGTTTCGCGATATCGTGCGACGCCCACGCGTCGATCCCGAGACACAGGGAATTACCTACTCGTCAAATTAGTCTATCGGTAAATGAACGTCGACGTGCTTTGACTCGCCTCGCGAAGCACCTTCGCGTAAAAGCCAGATAGCACGAACGCGCGCGCGTCACTTTTCTTCGAAGTGATTCATTTCGAAACTACGTTGATCACGGGCGTTTCCTGTAGCTACTATAATTATAATACACACCTCGTTTCAGCCTCACAGCGAAGAAATTCGACTTGGTTCACATAATCCTAACCAATACAATTTTATCTTAACCCTTCAGTGCATGATTTATTTCAGTTGGGATGAAAAATTGAAAGAAGGCCAGTTTTTGTGTTTTAATTAAGGGAAAAATATAAAACAAAATTAAAACAACATTTTCAGAAAAATAAATAATATAAATAAACACAGTAAGAAAACACATTTTTAATTTATTATATACCAGATTTGTTAACTGTATTAGATGTGATACACTATCCAGCGAAGGGTTAACCTTTCATTTCTGCATTCGTTTATTCGCTCACTCATCACTAGACACCGGAGCTTTATGCAAAATAGAGGTTTTGTTGTGTAAATTACAACAAATTCGAGTGAGATAGACATTTATTTCTTAATATGTTTGATAGGTTGAAAATAATGTAACGGTATCTTCAATTTTTCTAATATTTTACTGTTTGAATAACGAAATTACTTTCCGAACGACCCAGTATTTCTTTTTCATGTCCAAAATCTGAAAGTTCATTTTACCATCAACCTCGACAGATTCAAGACTTTCGAGAGCGCTTCGAGAATCCGGAAAAATGGAAAAATTACGCGAATCATTTTCCAGCACTATTTAAAGCAGCTCATTCAGCCGTAAACAGTGAGACATTTTTTTCTCAATGCTCATAATAAAGTAAATGTCCGGACAGAAGGCTATTCATTTTCATCACAGATTCATCAAATCCCCAGTCTAAGAATAACACAAATCCGCGAGATTTTCTTGATGGTCGTCGCGTCGCGCGGCAAGGCGAACTTCCGATAACAATTTCCGCGACGGAAATCGATTCCCATAATCCTGGACGCTGTGTCGCGGATACCTCGGATCCTTGGATTCATTCGAATTGTTTCTAGAAGGCAACTAGACGTTCCAGAGGCCTGTCGCATCGATTCCAAGGCTGGCTACTTTCACGGGGAATCGAATAAAAACGAGAAATACTTGGGAACACCAACAACGTTCTCTTTGATCGGCTTAAGGCTTGGATACATTGTTGGATAACCAGCCTTCGGGATCATTAATGGATTTAACAAGACAACTTTCTTCGTACCGTTACTCGATGAAGTACAATTTTTCGCTCGGAGAAATCTTTCGCTGAAAGGGTGGCTTAACATTGACTTCTAGAGCTACCAAAGGGCTCAGGGTCTAGGCTTGTAGGCTGCGAATGGTGGTCGCTTAGGGTTACCGTGATCGTTTGTCTCGGGAATTGTAAATCCCAGATGCGAGACTCTTAACCACGCCCTTTGGCAGTGGCAATCTATATAATACTCAAAGATCATTACTAGACAGCGGATTTGATGCATTTATAACAAAAATTAGTAGATGTAATTTAAGACTTATTAGATTTATTTTGAACCTATCAAACATATTAATTACATTTTTATTTTGCATAAAGATCCGCTGTCTAACGATCCACTGTCTGTTGAACAATTTCTTCAAATTGACGTGTTCTATCGCGACAAATATTAGGTGTAGAAATAATCTCGTTGCTTCTGCAAGTAAACGATTGCAGCTTTATTTTGGAAATTCATGGATGGCTTTGTAGACTGGAGGGAAAATGTATTACATGCCATCTTGCCCTATTGTGGAAGAACCAGAACTGGGGAAGCGAGAAGTATGTACTGTGCGTGCGTCACAAGTTGTCTCTCGAGACGGCGCAGGGAAAGTGGGGGTCTTCGCAGGCAAATTAGGCCGTAACGTCGCTCTCACTTTAGTCAATAATTCTGGTAAAACCGAAAGTGCCAGTGGAAGGACCCAATCGGACGGCTTACCGCCGCATTGTTTTCGAGTTCCTGCCAGGGGAGAATTTATGAGGCAGGGAGGGTAGACGGAATGGCACGCGCTGTGCGATAGGCTGCGTTATCTGTCACGTTTTCGCGAGATCCGTGTGATTGGCGACGATAAGGTTTCCGACACCTGACTATTAATCGCAGCACACCGCGGAATCAGTATCGCGAGCGTTGCGGTACTCAGAAAACACGCGGTTTCGGAATCCTCTGTACGGGTTCTATTTGGCAGGTATTGTCGTGGCGAGTAAATAGATCAGACAAGGTTAGGTAACGATATTACGGCTTTAATAGGATTACGCGGTGCGGCGATCAAACAGCGAAGACTTATCGCGGTGCGAGGAACAAATCGACGGGCCTTGCAAGCGTATTCTAACGCGTCCAGCACGTCCGACGGCTTTATCACGGCCGATAGAATCGCGGTCGATAGATTTCCTCCAATTAGGCCGAACCGAACGAGCCGCGGACGCCCTTTGTTGCGGAACAGGAAACGGAATACGACCGGGATACACGGCTGTGTAATTGCCGGTGCGACCGTAAATTGGTGATCGATGCGTTCCTTTTTCCCCCCGTTTTATTTATTCCGCGTGTTCTCGTCCGTTTTCCATTACGCGCAGCGAAACGATTCGATACGATTCGATCTTCGAACGTATTCCACGGTCCCGTGGTTTCAGCAGAATCTCGCCGCGGTTCAAACGATTCCGCTGCTCGCTGCCCCGGCTTTTTTCCATCGATAAGTATTATCGGATCCGGTCGCCCGGATCTTCCTCCTATTGTCCAAGCGATTCTCCCGGTCCACCGGAGCCACTTGTTGGTCGAAATTAATCGCGACTATTTCGGCGGAACTTGTTGACCGGCTCTCTTCTTCTAAGCCGATCGAACTCTGGCTTCGCTGGTTTCAACTGCCAGCTGTGGCCCTTCGTACTTATTGGCTTCCGAATCAATTTTATACGCGGTAACGCATTTACGGATTCGTCGAATTTCCAATTCTCCGCCGACGATTCGTTTGCTTTTATAATTTCCGTTGAACGGAATGTTCGATAAACAAATCGGACTTCTTTCTACGCAAATAAGTTCTCTGTAGTTATTCTTTTGCTTTCGTTACGTTAATTAGATTTTTCTACCTCTTGTCAAGCTCACTTTGAGTGTACCATCCTGAACGTTTGATTGTTAAAAATCTATAAAAAAAAATGATTATGGACGAAGTAAATATACCTCACGTATACTGCAAATATGTATTCTGAAAATACAATAGATGTTATTTGAAAAGTTATGAACAAGTCGAAATCTTTTTTTATTGTCAAACATTTCACGAAGATGGTATTAAAAAAAACAGTTCGAGTGAACGGTGGGAGAACGTAACGGTGATTATATGATTCGTTAAATGGATCGATAAACTAGATTAGATCCATTAAATAGATAGTCGAATTCATTTCGAGTAGAAACGCACGATTTTTTCGTTCAACCGAATATTTTCTGTGGTCGACGGTTGTCGCACCTCGACGCAACAGCCTTCCCAGCGGATCAGAGGATTCGGTGGGGATTATGAGGGAGTGACGACAAGACGGAAAAACATAGGGAAAACAACCGAGGAATTTAGCTAGGTGATGTAACAGCGTAACGAGATCGGTCGCACGCCGCGAACGAACCTAGGATACGCTGCGTGCGCGTGTTTCTGCGTTACTTAACAGTAAATCGCTGAGGTAAGGCGAAGAACAAACGCTCCGGGCTTATTGAGTTTAGTCTGGGAATGAAATAAGTGTTCTATGCCGCGGGCATAAGCACGCGCGCGATCACTTTATCCTCCATGCGCCGTTGTTTTGCTATCGTCGCGTTGCGCGAAGAGATTGAGTAATCACCGTCATTATTATGTTTTGCGTGTGCAACTTCCCTCGGTCTCCTAACGTCGATTTTCCTCAAACGGATGCTGCTTTACGGTTGATCAATTCTTCGCTAATAAAAAACAGAAAATCTACAAGCATGCGATCTTTAAGCTGCCTGAAAAATCGCAAAAGATCGTGGTACAAAATGTCATAAAACTTATTCTAAATGATAAACAAATTGGCTTTCATTCTCCCTTGAGAAAACGAAATGAATTACCTAACGACCTAATAGATTCAGCTTAGATGGTCTGCTAACAAACCAGAATTTCAGTCAAGATCCGAGGTTTTTTCAATTAGCTGCTCCACTATTGAATCTAAGTTGCGATCAATGCATACATATTACAATATAATAATTTCCGCTAACAATGCAGCTACATCACCACCATGATATTTGGTCCCCTCAGGATTTCAAATTCATTTACCAATCCTTTCCCTCTTTCCACTCTCACCATCGCCTTTTCAGCGGGACCTACTGTTTATGGTGGGTTCCGAACCACCTTTTTGCCTACAACACGTGAAAAACACCCCGGGTGGGTCACTTTCCTGTTTTTTACCAGACGGTCACCCATCCTAGTGCCGTTCACGTTCCACATTGTTTAACTTCGATGATCTAACGAAAACCGGTGCTTTCAACGGGACTACGGTTGTTGGCTCGATGCACACATATAACAATATAATAATTTCCGCTAACAATGAGCCACATCCCCACCTTGGACGAACAAAACGTACGAACGCGGTACGCGTGAAAAAGGGGCATTCGATCGAGACCACAATAATCGAGAAGCTACTCTACCGTCCATGGTCTTCTCTCTCGACCTTCCGGAAAGGGTCCCGGGCCCGTGGGTTCTCTGTCGCAGGTTCTGTGTTCGTTTCCTGGATTTGCCAGTTCCCTCGGCGTCCCGAAAAATGGCAGTGTGAGCCGCGTGGACGAAGGTGCTCGGCTCGTTGCGTCGAACCCTCGGCGTGTCATTTATAGCAAGCTGTCGGTCTATTTTAATCGAATACTCCGGTTGGACTCGAGCCCGAGTGTGACGGCCCTTAAAAGTGTCAAGCGGGTCGCACGATAAGATTAAGCGTGTTTACGAGCGCAATCTTGAACCTTGCACCCGTGTCGTGAGTCGTGAATCGTGAATCGTGAGTCGTGTGCGCTGTGTCGTGCACTCTTTCATTATGCGCGCGGTACGTGATGCGGCGCGGCGGTACCGAGCAAACTCCGCTTCCGCGATAACGCGTTCGAGCTACACCGACCACACGACCTCTATCGGAGGATCGTAACTTCCGTAGCTTCTCCAAAATCGGGTTGCAAGAGCCTCCTCCGTACTCTCCTGACAAGTTGTCCCCTGGCAGAAATTTGAAGGAATGCGACAGCAACTCGTCCGATTGGGCCATTCCACTGGCACTTTTGGTTCTAGCCGAATTATTGGTTAAAGTGTACGAGGTCATATGTGCCGCCTCGAGGGACAACTTACGAGGCACGGAGAGTACCTTGCACTCGCTTCGATCTCGAATCTCAGGTTTAATGCTTGCGACTAACGATTTCATGTTGTTTCAGGCTCCGCGTCGTTGGAGCAGAAGAACGGCAACGGCAGCGCGAAGAACAACAAAACGAACAACAACGGAGTCGAGGTGAACAGAAACGAGGAGCAGAATGGCGCCGGAGATAAGGGCAAGAAGAAGCCGAGCGCACCTGGGAGCGGTCCTCTGTTGCAACAAGCGTAAGTTTCCAACCTTCCCGATGCATAAGACTTAGGGTACGATTACACCGAGGCTACGATACCAGCGAAAAAAAGCGAAGCGTCCAAATACAAATGAATACTTTTATAGTGGTAGAGCTACGCTTAGTTAGTATCGCAGCTTCAATGTACTCGTACCTATATATGTACATCAACATCTGGATGGTTATTCGAGCCAAAGTGCTCGGAGGCAACGACGCCGAGCTAGTAAACCCGGTGGAACTGTAAACCATAGTTCTCAAGATCCTCTAGTCCGGGAAGCAACTGGGACACTAGCACCGTAAAAATTCTTTTTACTTTTTAAAAAGATGTTGCGCGACGGACTAGTCAGGATTACTATTTTATCCGCATCCGCGAACTTGAAGTTCTTTTTGCGGCTCCTTTGGGTTTACCGCGTCGCGTAGTTGTTTCCTTCGAGAGCGTATTTTCTTTGGATCCGGTTCTCTGGACAATTCCGTTCCGTTGCGTTGCGTTCGCCTCGCTCGAACTTCTTCTAAATATAATATCTTTCGGTCGTCGGTCGATTCGCGTTGCATAATCCGTTATTCGCATCCGCGCCGTGCCACCGCGGTCTGCGAATAGATCTGCCAGAGATAAATAATAGTGCCACTTTAAAATAACCGCGAAACCGACGACGCGTCTCGGACCACGCCTTCTTCTCATCGAACGCCATTTTTACGGCTCCGCGTCGCCGTCGATCGAACGCGAACCAACGCCGACCGATCCAAACACACCTGTGGATCATTCGCTTTCGCGCCATGAAACCTTCTGTATATTCATATAGGTTGTCCCAAAAAAAAAAATAGAAATCGAACGAACCATGTGTTCTCGATGTACTCGCGTTACAAATTACCGATTTGCGAAATGGTACATCGAGAATACTATTTCTTTTTTCGGACATCCCGTATGCATATAGTGTATTTTTCACGCGAAATTAACTGATCGTTCCTCGTTTTTCCATTTTCCAGAGAGATATCCACCAGTCAGCTCGACTTCTTCAAGATGCTCGACGAGAAGATCGAGAATGTAAGTTTCGAAAACGAGAATTCCAACCGTCGGACTAAGCGCGGTTCACCCGTCGGCCTGTTCACCGGGAAGGAAGAGCTTCGATGGCCGCTCCTTTTCTTATAGCGTAAATCAGAGAGTTCCAACATGTGGCTCGCGAGCTACACGCGACTCCGTCCCCGCTTAGGTACTTCCCCTACTCTTAGACTTCATCGTTGCTGTCCCCGCTACTGCCGTCCAGTAACGCGACGGCTGTACATAGTAATGGGAAGAGGTTTGACTAATGATGGGGACCTTGCGGTTCTCGGAGAGGAACAAGTTGGAACTCTGTGGTGTAAATGAGTTATGCCAGTGTCCACGAGCCGAGACAATCGCCCGGTGAACAGATCGTGGAGTCGAATTCTTTAGTTTCTCGTCCTTGCGACGCTGCATCGAGTTCCACGAATATGAGCCTTCTCGAATCGGAGTTCGATACGTAACGGCAGGAAGCGTGCGAATACAGTGACTCACGAAAGTATTTGAACACTTACCATAATAAGTACATTATACAATACTTACAGGAATATTATTAACATTGTAAATAGGTACGGCTCACTTGAGACTTGACCTGTATAATCTAGAGAGTCATACCTATTTACAATGTGAGTATTTCTGTAAGTATTGTACAGTATACTTGTTATAATAAATGAAGTATTTCATGACAAGTGTTCAAATACTTTCGTGAGTCACTGTATGCCCCGGAAACTGGTCTCCGACTATCGAGAATGTCCTGGAAACACCCCAATGCTGTGCGCGCGGTACTCGCAGATCGGTAACGAATGCTCACGATCCGATGGAGGCTGCACATCGAAAGATTTGCTCAACTAACGAACGTGCACGGTCTAATTAGCGTAAATGACTGTGCAGACGTGCTTTCATCGAACGCGAATAGAACATTGTTGTCTCTAGCCTCGAGCTCGACGCTTCTATCTATGCTGCAACGATCCAGCATTGTCCAAACGATCGGAATTCGTGTTGCGACTCGCGAGAAACAGTCATGTTCCCTTCAGCGGTCCCATTAAGGTCAATCTACACTATACGACACTTGTGTAGTCAACCGGATACCTATTTACTGTATTCCTTTCAACAAATGATTAATGTTCCTCTAAAAAATATTACAAAATTTCACTGAATGTCGATCCTTCACTCGCTTATATATATTAATTTATAGTCTTACAATGAGAATTTCTGCAAACATGTTAAGTACAGAAAGGTTTTAACCCTCATCGGTCCCTCGTGTCAATTTGACACAGGTTTCCTGAAATAAGTTATACTGTTCTGTTATTTGTAGGTAAATTTTCCTGAAACTTCGTGTCTTGTATTTTTCTAATGCGAAACACAACCGCAATACCTAAGATGTAAATGTTAATTCGTCAATTTGAATAGAAAAATTTCTTGTTATTTCTGTTTTCCTTGTTATTTTATCGGTCCTTTATCGCCGTGTCAATTTGACACCGAGGGACAGATTCGGTTCGTGAAATAAGGGACGGATGGGGGTTAAATAATCCATACACATTTGGTTGACTACACAAGGGTTAACCCTTTGCACTCGGCTGTCCCCTCTGAGGCTCCACTAAAAATTGCTGTACCATTCTTCAAAATATTGTTTACATTATTAAATATATCGGTAGCTAATCAATTACTAAACATTTAGGTACTGTATTCGGTAATGTACCAATTTCATATTCATAAAATTGCAAAAATCATAAGATATGGAAATATTCTAGATCGGAAGAAATGTTTAATTTTCCAGTTAAAACAGCTCCGAGTGCAAAGGGTTAAGAGTTACGTCATTCCGTAGCCGGTAGATCGTCCTTGCTTTGGACTCGTCGCCGTGTTTCCCATGCGACCCGACGCGACGAGACGCGACCCTTTTATTTTTAATTGGAGAAATTCGTTATGGATAACCATACCTGTCGTCGAAGACAAGGATGGCCAATTGCGGAGCCACCCCGACTAAAACCCCAATAGCAATCCCTAAACATTTAGTGCAGTGGGCCCAGGATCACCGGAGTACTCAACTAGGCCCACGCTGTCCATTTGTTATACCACCCATTTAGACGAGACGCGACCCGAGCCAACCCGAATCAACCTGACGCGCCGCATATAACGACGCTTTTATCTCGGTTATGGAAAGATCGGGATCAGCCTCGAATTACACGAGCCGTGCGGCTGCCTCGCTTCTATCGCGTCGGCGAAACGCGCGCTCGAATCAGGCCACGTAAAATAGACGTCCCCTTAAGGCTTCAGCGGCCTTGCGGAGCAGCCTTGTTGCAATAATAATATTAATCCGTGCGGCGGTCGTCGGTGGATCTCGTCGCTTTCGTCGGCTGCTCGCGAACTGTTATTGACCGTGGGACAAGCTTTCTCCCTGTTTCTCTCTCACTCTCGCGCTCTCAGTTATGTTTTGTCCGGTCTGGACACCTTGACGTCGATCGACCTTGCCTCCCTCTGTTAGTCTTCGGTTTTCCCGAAGCGCGTACCCGGTCGTACTTGACCGGGACTCGTTCATTTGCATCCTCCTCGACAACGTTGCGAAGTTCCTTTTAATTAATGTCGGCCCGTTACCAAGTTCGATGCACTGGTTTCTACGAGTTAGGGTACGTTTACGTTGCAGAGCTGCGATAAAAGCCGGTCATCCGGTGAGCGTTGCTCCGCTTGTTCCTTCGATGTAAACACTTCTATCGCTAAAACAATAGAACGTGTTTCTACGCTTCTCTCCGATCGTTTATCGCGGCTCGAGCGTAAACCTTTAAGAACATAGAACGTTCGCTTCGAGGCAGACAGAGAATTCCAAGCCGAGAGACAATGCTGCAAACTTGTTTACTACTCTAGAGCTATCTCGGCCAGTGCAACAATGTTGCGCTAAATATAGATGGAAACATCGAAGCGAGTGCGCGCTTTCCAAACGAACGGTAGCGTTGTGAAACGGGGGAAGCAGGTTTTTCGTAGATGTCGACTGCGATTCGAATTCGGAAAAGATTTCTAGACTACTCCGTCTGTCTCTGGAGTAGCTGTTTGACGGTAGTAAGGTCTGCTAACGCCGATAAGTCGGTAATTGGCACGGAGCGCCGCGGAGATGGTGGTAATTAATGCTAATCGAAAGTTCGATGCACCGTCGTTGCCCTTGTTTACGCTGCTGCATAGAAACGCGACACGATACTGCGCGGTAAACGCGGAAGACTTTGGCCAGACAAGGTCGCCGACTGTCTGACTACTCCCACCTTTTCCACTATCTATCGCTGCGACTCCCATTGCCCGTTGCGTTGCATTGGTTATGGTATTCTCGCTCGCTCTTCGATCCGCTTTTCGTACAGGGTGTTCCAAAATTATATGTCAGGACACCGATGCCCTGTTTCCGAGCGAGAGAAAGCAAGTGAGTAATCGTGTATGATTCCATTTCAGGGGCCCGACTACGACGAGAGTCTGGACGCTACGACCCGAGCTGAGCGACTATCCAGCCACCTGCGTCAATGGGAGCTAGCCAGCGTGAGCTGGTCCAGCGTCCGTAGCTCGATCTCGAACGCGTCTCGACAGAGCTTGACCGCCAAGGACCGGGAGGGAATGAGGAACATCGTGGGCGGTCGTCCAGAGAGCGCGCCCATCTATACCAGGAACGCGAATAGGGTCGACGGGCTGCAGGAGAGCCATCACCATTGTCCCTCGCCGAGCATGCCTCGGCACGTGTTGGAATCGATCACGCAAAGTCCCACGCAGAGCCTGAAGAACGCGACGCCGCCGGGCAGTGGCTCGTCGCCGACCAGCCTGCGCTACCACGACGGCTACAAGGAGTGCAACGTGAACCAACCGTCCGGCAAGTCGGTGAAGGTGCATTACACCGGGCAAAGTCCCGTCAACGGAGAGTACGTGACGCAACAGGCGCTCTATCGCGAACAGTATTTGCAGCAGACCGGCATAATCACGGTGCCGCCGCAGTACTCGGCCGGATCGCCGGCCGGCAACCTTCTCAGGAACAATCCGTACGTGCAACAGTATCAGATCGCCAGTCCCCAGCATTTCTCGACGCCGAGGAAGCGCGGGTTTAACGCCGCGCAAATGACGTGACCGGGATCGCCGTGTACCACCAGATAAGACTGAACACGAGACGCTCCGAGAGCCGGCGATAGTACAACGAGAGCACCGAAAGCACCGAGAGCATCGAGAGCACCGAGAAAGAGAGAGCGAGAGAGAGAGAAAGAGAGAGATAGATCGCCGTTAAGAGCGAACAGAAAGGAGAGAGAGCCCCTCCCGGCGGCTGGAGACTGACCAACGGACGGAGAACGATTTACGGATGCTTCTCTGTATGTTCCTAAACACGATTCCGTACATTTTTTTCCAAGCGATCGGCCGTTTGCGGTATAGTCGACGGACGCACCCGCGTATTCCCGCGTCGGTGTTTTGGCCTAAAGACGAGTCGTCGATCTTTAGCTCGGAAACAACGGCGACGATCGTCGTAGAATCTATTACCCTGTCGCCTCTGTCCCCTATCCTCAGTCTGATTCTTCGAAAGTCTTACCAGAATTCTTCGCTGCAAGTGCCAAAAATTGCTACGCGTCGAGCGAACCCGAGCGTCGCGGTCAAACGAGAGACATTGTCCGTTGAAACGATACTCCGTTCATATTGTAATTCGTGTAAATCGATAACTTTTTCGATGTGTATATGATCTTTACATACGTACATAAATATATCAGTAATGTATATATATGTATATACACATGCGCATATATGTGTGTATATATATGTATTTGTTTTCGTTCGTTCGTGTACTTTGTTTCACTTTTTCTAATTGGGTAGTATATGCGCGTACCAACTCTTTGGTAAGTGTATATTTCTGTAAACGGAAAGATATTGTAAAAGCGAACTATTTAAGAATAGGAAACGATCAAAGAAAACTGCGTCGCCGATCCATCGATTTCGCCGTAGCGTTTTGTATAATTGTATTAGCAAGATGTATACCGGGATATAATATATACGCATACACACACATGTACACACAGTCACACACACACACATACACGCGTATACATAGATATATATATACTGGGCATATACGTGTGGTATGCATTTATGTATGTATCGAGGCCGTCGAAACGACGAATTCATCGACGAGAGAAAGAAAATCAGACATCGGATGTGTGTAGGAATCTTTTACTTATACCGTGTATAGATTCGTTGTATATGTACGTACTTGTATCGATATACATTTAACTTAACGTGATGACTGTATATTTATATGTTGACCATGTTTTCGAGGACAAAAAGAAAGTTAACTATATATAATAGTTGATGATGAGAATTTTATATTTCATGTTGCTACGAGTACGCTCTGTATCGTGGGATACACACTTTAAACAAATTCGCTGCATTACACTGTCGACGACATTGCGACTACTACTATCTTTCGTTCCGTTGAACAACTTTTTTTTTGTACAAATAAATTCGTAATTTCTCCCCAACGAAAGTCTTATCCGATCCGTTCGAGCGTCTTGTCCGAAACGAAACCCTCCGTTCGATCGTATTTTTCTGTCTGATCGGTTTTTGCCATGATAGAAACGGAAGGCGAATTAGAAGCCCTTCGCTTCTGGAGCTAACAATAAAAATATTGCTGCGATTTAAGCGGTTCACGTTACGCAACGCCGGTGAAATCCGTCGACAAGTGGATTGGAAAGAAGGGACGACACCCGACGATAGATTTACAAGTACGTCTCCTCGTTCAACGTCACCGGACACGATTCTCTATCCGCGAGAGAACGGTCAGCAAGCAGTCCCCGTGTAATCCGATTTGACAATTGCTTAATAAGATTTGGTTGTCCTGAAACCTCTGCGGTAGCAATCTAATCGCATTTGTTTATAAAATGAATATATACGTGTTCGTCGAAATATTCGTATAAATAGAGCTGAGAGAGCAAATGACCAGACTTTGCTCTTTCTCTATGATATTGTCAGGCGATGGTACGCATACAGGTAAGTTGCAGATTGTGCAGTTGACGATTTATATGTAACATGTTATTTACATATGCACTGCTACATCACGTCTGACAAATTTCAGTTGTATCTATTACAGAGCAAGCTCTTTTTATACGTTCTTGCGTATCAATTATGGTTGTTGGTTTTTCGCGGTAAACTTGTTTCTTCAATTTTCCCCACAAATAAAAATCTAGTGGTGTCAGGTCTGGGGAACGCGCTGGCCATTTATGACTTCCTGATCGACCAATCCAACGACCTTCAAAAGTACTGTGAATTTTTAAAATTCACTTTTGTTAAGTTCCAAGATTACTTCGTCTACCAGATGACGAATGTGGGCAAAGTGCTATAGTTTGTTGAGATGTCACAGTACCACGAAGCCAAAGTATACCTAGAGTGATAGTATAGTATAGATCTGTAACTTTAATTTCCAAGGTCGCCACCGTAAATGACGTCAACGCGCAGCAGTGTTCCGTCAGAAATTGATTGGCACCGTGTTGGCGCCAGATTTTCTCGCGCATGTGCAGCGATTTTAGCATTGGTAAAGTAAAATTCTAGATAAAATAGAGTATCTTGGTCAGGATGTAAAATTAAAAAGAAAATGAATGTATAATATTTGTATTTGTGTATATTTTGAAACTCCTAGGACACTCGTGTCGTCTCGTCCCGTGTCATTTCGTATCTCTTGTCCTCTTGTTCTCGTAGTTTCCCGCCAATATCACTACCCCACTACCTTTTCATGAAGGTATGGGTTAGAGTACCGATAAACTGTCGCGATGATGGTGTTATTGATGTTTTGGTCCTACAAATATCAGTATTTCGCAGTATCTAAAGTCGATAACTCTGAGTGAAAGGTTTATTAAGATAACGAATTGTGTTTAACAGTGTTAGTAATCAACAACACGGACAAAATATGCCGATAGCGCGCGGAGCGTTGATAGTATTCGAAGGTTGCGATCGGGCGGGAAAATCTACACAAGTAAAAATGTTAATCGAAGCTTTAACTAAGCTAAATATTCCTGTAGAGAGTCAAGCTTTCCCTAGTATGTGTGACTTTCTATCTTTGTTCCGCAGTCTATACGAAATATACTTATTATATATTTATTTACAGATCGTACAACTTCCATTGGTTTAATGATAAACGATTACTTATTAAAGAAACAGGAACACCCCCCAGAATTGGTGCATTTACTATTCTCTGCAAATAGATGGGAATTCAAAGACAAGATTCTGAAAATATTGCATAGTGGAACTACTGTCATAGTCGATAGGTATGTTCTAATAAAGTTACCAATTAGTGTTTATATCTGGTAACCAGACATTTTTGCCCCTTTTCTGGTACGTTCTAATATATTCTTGTATATTCTGGTATGCTCTGATATTTTCTGGTATTTTTTGCTATATTTTGATCTATTCTAGTATGTTCTTATTCATTCTGGTACATTCTGCATGTTGCAATTAAGTGAAACATTTTTATTACCATGTTCTTTTATTACAAAGATCCGCTGTCTACTCATAACTTTTGAACCACCGATCCCCTAGGATTGGAACTTGGATTTTTCGCATTATCTTGCCAGGAATCTATAGGCAGGATTACAAAAGAAAAAGGCAAACATTTCTGGTTACTGGAGGTACAGTGCAGCCATGTTGCCTGTTACAGTTATTTCAACATATGATGCAAGCTCAAATATTTTCTTGTTAACATTGTCATAGGTATGCTGCATCGGGTGCAGCTTACACAGCAGCTACAACCGGCAAGAGTTTAGCCTGGTGTAAAGAACCTGATAGAGGATTGCCTAGTCCCGATATGGTGATACTATTGAAGGTTTCAAAAGAATCTCAGTGTGTGCGAAGTAACTGGGGAGAAGAGAGATACGAGAATTCCATGCTCCAACAAGCTGTGGCATCCAATTATAATCAATTGATGGATAGCAGGTGGAGAACCTTTGATGCTGATCAGGACAAAAACATTATACATTCTGAAATATTAGAGGAAGTTCTACATACTATAAAGAAAGCAAAGGATTTGCCAGTGGCTGAATTGTATGAACCTGTTGCATGATTGTTCCACATTGTCTTTTGCCTGTCACAAATATGTACATATATACATCATGTAATATACATCACATTGTTCATTAAGTGATAATAATATGTTTTGTATATAGTTATTTTACAATTGTTCCAGATATTAGAAAAATTCTATCCTAATTATCTTCCATTTGGCAAGGGTTAGCATCAAATCAATCGCGATTGAAAAGCAGCAAGCTTGTATACTTTTTCCGAAAATCAGGTGTCATAGGCGTGAGTCGGGGTATCAACGAATTACTATTAAAGACTGCTAGTCCCTGTGTGCTATTCTGCGACATAGACAAGTGGGCACCGTGGTCTTCTGCACTGACGAAATGCCGTCGGTGGCCTTCAGTGTCTCACTCCAGCCAGAATATATCCTAGAGAGCGTAAGAAAACACCGAAATATTCGAGTTACACCCGTAAGGCTGGCAGTCTTTATTAGTATCTTGTCGGTGCTTCTATTGCAGTACAAATTAGGTATAAGGTATCTTCAGTTCTCGCTAGTACGCCTAAATACTGTGGATAATATTGGACGCGACACTGAAATGCTGCTCTCGATTTCGAAATCGTAATATTCATTTAAATAGTACAAAAGTACAGATAATTTCTTTTATATTTATATATGTACATGCGTTAGAATACAAGTTATGATCATGTACAATATCAATATTTTTTGAATGAAAATACAATGAATAAATAAAGCAATGTTATAAAGAAGCGTATATAATTATTGCACCACCCATTCTTCCTGAATGTTTGGCTCGACGCTGAGTGTTCCACTGAATTTTCGTGCCATTTCTTTCGATGTCGTGTTCTCCTAATACTATGTACTACTGATTTTCGGATACCTCCTTCGACATCATGTTCTAATACAAAGTTCAACTTTCATAATTTTCGAAAAATTTTCGGCCGTCTGACTTGCCATTGATTTGTACTACTGAATCTCGAAAATTTTCGGCCGTCTGATTTATGTTTGACTTATACTACTTTCCAGTTTTCGAAAATTTTCGCAAATTGAGAAGTAGTACAAGTCAACCATAAATCACACGGCCGAAAATTTTCCGAAATTAAGTAGTACAACTCAACGACAAGTCAGACGCTCGAAAAATTTCGGAAATTCAGTATTACAACTCAATGACAAGTCAGACGGCCGGAAATTTTTTGAAAATCGTAAACTAATATTCTCATATAAATAAACTTAATGTATTGTCGAATTTAAATGTTCATGTCTTACTTAAAATTTTTGAAGAGATTAATCTAATACTGTTGTACCTAATATTCTTTATATTTCACCAGAAGATTACAACATTAAATGTAAATCGTGACGAGCTGAAACGGTGGTGTCTAGCAGGATTGCAGTGACGTAGGTACGAATGTCCATGCGAATACGAATGTAGATAGCTGCTCCCCAGGCAGCGGCAGCTAATTTTTATTTGAATTAGCGTAATCCTCGTGAAATTTTGCATCAGGGACGAGTGTAGCTTACTGCGTACTGAAGTACTAAGAACAGAAAGGAACACAATTAGCATACGATGGTTAGATAGACATTAGGGAATGTGATAAAAAATAATAACTCGAGGTTCGAAGCAATATTATTCGCGTTGATACAAAAATCAAATGAACAAGCTCGGATAATATATTTTAGAAAGTAAGATAATATATTTTGCAAAATATTATGGAAAGGAAAAGGTTTGAAATAATCGTGATATTTATTTACACTCTATTATACAACATTAACGCAAATTCAAAGTGTGCAGCTATTAGCTCGATATTATCCACCATATGTGAGAATAGATGTTCTTACAAATAGAGAATAATACCGATTGCCCAGGTCTCACCACGAGGAGGTTGCTGCACAAGAGACCCGGAAAGGGAGTCAGAAAGAATGCAAAATTCCTTCTGGCTCCCTTTCTTACAACGATGGACTAGAACTAACTTACGTCGAGTAATTATCGCGAAGCAAATGGTGTGAATCGAGTGACACGATCTCCCATAAGGCTGGCATTCTAGTCGGTAGTCGGGGATCGACGTGATAGTTACACGGAGCATGTGAACGGCAACCCGGTGTACATCGGTACATTTCTGTAGACCAGCGTTAAGGGTTAACGGGGTTGAAGAAATTAGCATTTAATCTGTGATCGCGACAGAATTGGTGTACATATACAAGAACAGCGACAGGATTCTGACGAGAACGAGTTATTACGGCAGCTATACATTTCGCATTATTTAGGAGCAACTATCACAGCAATTATAAAGTGTTCGTGACTAACGGTGGCAAATCTTCTCGGACGTTTCGGAAGCTTTTCGAAACGTTTAGCGCCAAAGCATGAAAACCCTACGAGATGATGGCTATACTCGCAAGATGGCGGATCATCAATCGCTGGAACACGGCTGGTCTCCCTGTATTACCACCAAAGCTTCCAGTTAGGGATTCAAATAGGTGAAATGGCGCAAATCTTGCGGGACTATCCGTGTAATAAAAATTGCGCGAATAACGACGTGCTAGATGAGTTATTTCGATGTTGCACTGATTTTAAATATTCGATCTACAAGTGTAGAGGCTGAACAAGCTTTTCCGTTGCAGGATGTCTTTGTAATAACTTGAGGAGCAACCTGGAACATACAATAATCAATAGTCTATGCTTTTAACGATGATATTTTCAAAGTTCTACAAGTTAAAATTTTGTGTTTATAATTTGAACATTTTTTTCATACTTGCAGATAGCTCGTTTACATATGTAGTTCGTTCTAAACAATTTTCACCGTTACTTAACTTCATTAAAATGATAATTGGTAAAGCAAAAAATTCTTCCGATCCACCTCAGTAATCTTTCTTTCTCTATTATATAAAATAGTTCTGTCACGCTAAAACGCCGAGCGGGTTGCCTACCGAAGGGGAACTGAAAATTGAAGAGCGGGTTGCCTCCTGAAGGGGAACCAAAAATTGAAGAGCGGGTTGCCTCCTGAAGGGGAACCGAAAAGTGAAGAGCGGGTTGCCTTCCGAAAGGGAATCGAAAAGTGAAGAGCGGGTTGCCTTCCGAAGGGGAATCGAAAAGTGAAGAGCGGGTTGCCGTCCGAAGGGGAATCGAAAATTGAAAAGCGGGTTGCCTTTCTAAGGGGAACTGAAAATTGAAGAGCGGGTTGCCTCCTGAAGGCGAATCGAAAATTGAAGAGCGGGTTGCCTTCCGAAGGGGAATCGAAAAGTGAAGAGCGGGTTGCCTTCCGAAGAGGAATCGAGAATTGAAGAGCGGGTTGTCTCCCGAAGGGGAACCAAAAATTGAAGAGCGGGTTGCATTTCTAAGGGGAACTGAAAATTCAAGAGCGGTTTGCCTCCTTAAGGGGAACCGAAAAGTGAAGAGCGGGTTGCCTTTCTAAGGGGAACTGAAAATTCAAAAGCGGGTTGCCTTCCGAAGGGGAATCGAAAAGTGAAGAGCGGGTTGCCTCCTGAAGGGGCACCGAAAAGTGAAGAGCGGGTTGCCTCCTGAAGGGGAACCGAAAAGTGAAGAGCGGGTTGCCTTCCAAAGGGGAACTGAAATTGACGAGCGGGTTGTCTTCCGAAGGGGAACCGAAAATTGAGCGACGTGACAGTGTGTATTTTTCAGAGAGAGAGAGAGACAGAGCAGGAGAGAGAGTGAGAGAGAGAGGGGTAGCGGGTGAAAGGGGGGAGAGAGGAGGAGCGGGAGAGAGAGCGAGGCGCCGCGGGGGTTGACGAGCGAAGCGAGTATAAATATAATAAATGATATGTGCCCATAATTATGAAAGTGGTCTGAGCCATATACATCTTGTTTCGAGAAATTTCAAGGAAAAGGATGTTAACACGAAATGAATTCCATATAATGTTGAAATAACAAGCACTATCTAATAAATCATTCATGAGAATATCGTAAAAATTATATTGAATTACATACTTTAGTTTAAAATATAATGTAATGCGAAATAACTGTGATAAACTCATATTTTTAAAAATCTTTACTTAGACCACTTTCATAATTATGGATACTTATATCGTCTTGTAGCCTCGTTACTGATATAATAACTTTTTATTTAAGTACCTTCTTTTAATAATTATTAGATGTAACGAATTATCATACATAATTATTATATATATCTCAATTATAGTTTGTATTCCAAAAATAACGATATATTTTAACTTAGATTTCGTTAGTATTTTCTTAATAAATTTTGATTACTATACGATTAAAAAGTAATTAATTCATTAGTTAAAATTTGTTTCGTTGTGAAATATATATTCGATTGAACATCTAAATCCTTCTTAAATCAATTCCCACGGGATTGAAAATGTCTCGGGCTTACAAGCCCTTCTTCCAGTAAAGATTTCGCCGTTCTAACGCGACTTCAGTTTCGAGGGGATGCCGAGGGTGTAATGGCGATGTTGTCGTTGCGTTCCTGACTCGAGGAGCAATTAGCGGTGTGCTGGTTGCCGAAGACAAAGGTGGTCTCGAATTCCTTGAACCATTCGCAATCTCTCTTTAGCTTTTTCTTAGGGGACGCGTTGCAATCCGAGTCGTTGTCCGAGACATTCGTACCGGAGGACATGCGTCGTTTCTTCGTGGTGTTGGCCTCCATCGTACGACGGGGAGCTGCTTCCTCCAGCAAACAGGAAGCTTCCCTTACGATCTCTCCGGAGACTTCGGTGCAGTTCGCGGAATCGGAGGGCCGACAGGATTCGTAGTGTTCTATCGGTGCTTTCGACGACATCCTTGCTCCTTCGTTTACCGCGTCTTCTCCGGTTGAAGGGTCTTTGTTTGCGCTGCTTCCGGTCTCTTCATTCGACGCGTAGATGTCCGCGATCAATTTCCTTACGTAATCAGCCTTCGCGGTAGTGGTCCGTGTCAAAGCTTGGTCTATGATCGCCTGGACCGATCCTGCGACGTTATTCAATTCCGTCTGGTGCACCGGTTGCATTCGTTTGGACGCTTCGCTGCCAATCGATCCTCCAAGGCCGGCGTCCCTTGCGGCAAAGGTATTCTTCATATTTTCCGGCGTGTCTCTGAAACCACCGTGTTGCTCTCCAGCCTCCCACCTATACAATTTCGGAGAACTATCCACAAAAGTTCTGTTCAAGGACTCTTTGTGCTTCCTCGATCCTGTCGCTTCTTTCGGCTCCAGGTTTCCCGGTGAACAACCTCGCCTTCCGCTGAGACACTTGTCGCGACTGGTGCATTCGACTGGACGATCTCGGGCGGACTCGTTCAGAGATTCGTTCAACATCGTTACTTCCATCCGATCGATCTCGTCGGGAATCGAATCTTCGCTGTCCTCGCTAACTTGAACCATCTCTCTGCTGCTCGTACGAAGATTGTAGCCGTGATAGCGCGAGTCCGAGAGATCGTCGTCGAACGTGACGAATCTCTTAAACGAGATGCCTGTGTCCAGGCTGTTCCAGCAGTCGCAGTCGATCTGCAGGAAGTTGTCGTCGGTCCGGAAATGCGTCCTCTGGAACCCGTAGACCACGATTTCCCGCGGAAGCGTCTCCCACGCCTCGATCAACGACTCCAGGATGTCCCTCAGGTTCCACTCCGACGTGTGCCGCTTCAATCTCTCCGCATACCTATTTTTACCGCAAGCTTTTTTATTTCACGGCTCCCGTGGAGACATTAGACATTGTTGGTAGTTCGGGAGCTGACATAGTGTCTCATTTGAAAATATTTCAATGAAATTCTTAATGCAAATTCTCTTGTAAATTAAATTACTAATTTACTTTCTTTAGGTATTACGTATATTATTGTACGTATTACTGTGGACGAAAAATTGCCGTGTACCAATTATTTGCGTACCCATTACTTATGCTGATTAGAATTCGAAATATACGAGCGTACGGAAGCAATCTATGTATCCAGACGTTAATTTAAGTAAATCCTGCGAGTACAGTAACAAATAATTATTTTGTCTATTACATTTGAAATGAATTAACCTTTTATTCATTTGAACACCGTTAGTATGATATCACATAGATAACTAAATACATTCTTTTAACAATTATTTTAGTGTAATATCTGTTATCTTTAATTTCTGCTGTATCTTCTTATTTATATCAACAAGTCTGCAAGAGTGTACAATCACGCGAACAACGGTCACTTGTTGATCGAGGTAGCAGAAAGATTGTCTTACTTTTACCTTTTATAAAAAATGATTCTCTTTCAATCCTCGGATTATAAAAATATGGGAATGATTGACTTTCATTGAAGTCTACAAATTATGTTTATGTACTTTAATCTCATTTGGGAAAAAATACCGCGGCGAACGTACATCCGCAGTTATAGGTACATTTAACGTTCTACCGTCTCTGTGCCAACTCTCGAGCACCCAACGATATTGGGTCCCATGGAAATCACCGACACAGACTTCTCCGACACGGTTTTTGCCGAGAACATTTCACCGACTCCGGATTTCACCGACAATAGCTTTGGCCGACAACGCTTTTAACCGACAACGAATTTGATCGACAACGCATTTTATCCACAACGACTTAAGACACAGTATGATAATATTGTATGATAATACATATGATAATACTGTATGATAAGCCAACAACCGTAGTCCCGTTGAAAGCACCGGTTCTCGTTAGATCACCGAAGTTAAACAATGTGGAACGTGAACGGCACTAGGATGGGTGACCGTCTGGTAAAAAACCGGAAAGTGACCCACCCGAGGTGTTTTTCACGTGTTGTTGGCAAAAGGTGGTTCGGAACCCACCATAAACAGTATGTCCTGCTGAAAAGGCGATGGTGCGAGTGGAAAAGAGGGGGATTGGTAAATGAATTTGAAACCCTGAGGGGACCAAATATCATGTTACAATACTGTATAATGATACATACTGTGGTCGTCTTAAGATGTTGTGGATGAAATTCGTTGTCGGTCAAAATCGTTGTCGATGAAATTCGTTGTCGGTTAAAGCTATTGTCGGTCAAATGTAGAGTCGGTCAAATGTTGTGGGCGAAAACCGTGTCAGAGAAGTCTGTGTCGGTGATTTCCATGGTACCCACGATATTATTTCCCTACCTTCGCCTGAAGATCATCTTTACATAGTGGAAGACGTCTTTCTGCAACGGTCGCAGCATCGAGGGGAAGTCCGTCGGTAAATAAACGAGGCTCACGTTGCTCAACGAGAAGTCCCTGAGGGCTCGACTTCTGCTGCGCTTCAGGAACAGCAGGATCTTTCGATTGGCCCGCGACATACGATCGTTCAGAGCTGTCAGCCAGTCCTTGAACAGGTCGTCGCTGATCGTACTGTCCTCGCTGTGGCAGTAGACGTGGTCTTTCGTCGTTGTCCTGGACGAGTACGGGCCGCAGACTAGTAAGGGCAGTTTCGTCGTTCCCGAAGAGTTGCAGCCGAGCAGGACGGTGATTCGATTTCGCGAAGTCCCGCAGTCGTCTGGATCGCCCTCGATCTTGTTGGACGACAAGATCCTCGACGGAAGAACGTCCGAGTACATGGTGAGCTCGTCCACGTGGAAGAGATCGCGGTACTTGTACCTGGTGATCGTGGATCTCATCATGTCGATCCAGTCGCGATAATTTTTGAACACCGGGTCCAATCGCGATAGATTCGACGGGTCCGTGACGATACCGTACTCCTTCAGGAAGTTCGTCATCCATTTGGCCGACCATTTGAATTCTAGAATCGAGGGAGAACAGATCTCGATGAGATTTGGTTAATCGGATGGTCTGGGTTAGGTAACATTATTGAAAATATTGTATTGTATGTTTCGTATCGTTGTACGAAATACTTTGTATCTTTATAAACTTTATAGATACCGAAATACCGGTAAATTTATTCGATGAGGTATCACACCAATTTTCATATCCAGATACTTTAAAAAATCATTAAGTGATAAATATTAATTTATAAATGTAATCGCTCACGTTGAATGTTGTCCATCCAGTACAAAATTAGTTGAAAGATCCAGTGGTATTCAATAAAAGTTAGACGAGTTGAATCAATACATTATTATTGACCCTTACATTGTTAAACATATCAGTATCCAAAAACTTTTAAAAATCATTAACTGATAAATATTAACTTATAAATGTAATCACTCATGTTGACCTCGGTGCGTCAATAGTAAAATGGTTCCGCATGTGTTCATCAACTGCGGGTCCTAACGTTTCGTGGAATACTTTAAATTACGATAAACTCGTTAATCTTTGGGCCATGCCTTTCTTCGTTTATGGTGATCTCGGTCGTTATGTCGCCAATAGAGGTAGGCTAACCGTATTTAGCCGATTTTGCTGGTCAAAATTTTTTATTGCTCAAAATTGATTCCATTCATTATGGTTTATTAAATTATGCTTACATTAATGCCATTTTAGTTATCGCGTTCGGTGAGGACCGATGAACAATGGGGTTGGTTCGAGGGACTACCTGGTTATTTTTTACCTAGGGATAGTTCTGGAATTTCACTTTTGGCCAGCTAGATCGGTCAAATACCAGTCTGTGCAACGGAACAATTACTAAACATTCAGGTATTGTACAAGATATCATACAAATGTCATATCCAGAAACTTTAAAAACCATAGGGAATGGAAATATTCTAGATCGGAAGAGAAGTTTAATGTTCGAATTAAGAGGCTATACTCGTTTTTAATCCCTTAACCTACAACTACGTGTGAGACATGTGGTTTTGTAGTCGGGTCAAAACTGATTATCACGGGCCTGGCCCATGGTATATCGGTCGGGCCAAATGTAAATATTACGTTTTGGACCCAGGCTGTTGGAACGTAAATCCTACGTTAAGGGGTTAAAATTGCGAGGGTGCAAGATGCGCCTTCTCATATCTCGAAAATACAAGAATGAGAGTCTTCAGTAAGGTAAAGGCACCAGTAATTGACCAGGTACCAGTAGTTGACCATTTTATAGAAAAACGTAAAAAATAAGGTTTTTATAAGCTGTGCACTTTTGATGAAAGTGAATCTCGGGTGCTATGGCATTTGTTGTTTAAATTTCAGAACAATTATATGCGAAGTGAAGTATGCATAGTAATAACGGACGTCTGAATTCATTAAGGTTAGTAATATTCTGTTATATCTCTTATTTTATTCTTTAATTGTAATTCGTATTGGTAATTGTTGAAATTAATTGATACTAAAATGATTCCCAACATTATTGCTTTAACCCTCTTTCTAGTATAAGTGGTCAACTACTAACGTAGAGAAGGTCAATTACTAGATTTTTCATGTTCAAGAGTGGTCAACTTCTGAAGCAATTACTGAATTTTTCAATATGTTCCTTAAATTTGTATAAGTAAACTTTTTTTTAAAAAGTGGCCTTGTTACATAATCTAGAAGACTTAAAGAGTGTCTTCATGCATCGACTCTCGCTATTTGATGACAGAGCAAGTGGTTACTATTGTTCTCGTGGAAAACTTCTCTTAACTGGTCAACTACTGGTGCCTTTACCTTAGTGAAAAACGCTAGATAAAAGATCAATCTAGGCCGCAATCGCCCTCAAAAGTCCTACGTTTACATTTACGAGGCGTAATTTGCATTATTCGGCAGGATGTAGCTGCTGCAGCTTTGTGAACTACATGCGCAGGCGTGTGCTTCCGGATAATGCAAATTACACCTCGTAATCGTAAAAATAGGACTTTTGAGGGCGATTGTAACCTAGATTGATCTTTTATATCTATCGCCTTTGATTACTGAAAAACCGCATGCATTATAGAGAAATGAAAAGCGTATTCCGCACCCTTGCAGTCCTGGATAAGCGAGTCTAGCCCTTTTAAAATAGCATCGAGTGCAAAGGGTTAATTTCTCGAGGCGAAAAAATACCGGTCAGTCCGAAGCTTTTCGTCAACTCGAGCGTCTTGTCGCGTAGCTGACGTTTGTCCAGGATGCTGCTGGTCGCGTGTCTCTCGCAGGCCCACCGGAACAGTTCCTGCTTCAGAACCTTCATGGCGGTCCTCGCGTACTGCTTTTCTCTCATCATCGTTCACCGTTCACGGAGCTAATCGACGGTCGAGCGAGGAACGAATCGTCCAAGGGATGACAGTTCTCTTGGAACGGTGACCTTCGATTGTCGAACGTCCAGCATCGATTCCGCAACGGCATTTTCACGACGCGACGGTGTTTCTCTTTGAAAATCGCGATTCGTCGGTAGCGAGTTTATTGTTTTCCGGTAAAACGCTCTCGTCGACGGACTCGACTCGCTGTAACGAGTTTTAATCCGGCTCCTGTCCGGCGAAGCAATTTGCTAGAAAACCGAGATAAAAATAGGGTTTACTCTCGTGGATATGGACGCGGGGGCAGGCCTGGACGCCGGCCAACGCAGTGTGTTGACCGCTCGATGAATATCATTCATCGTGCGCGCCGAGTTAAATTGCATTTCTCCGGGCGTCGTCCTGACGAGACATTTTCCACCGTAAATTTTCATTTATAACACGGTAAGACGAAAAACCGGAAAAACCGTAAGTTGAATAACGCCTGAGCGCCACCGCTGAAAGGTTATAAACACGATCTGCGTTTGTACATAGTACTATATTTATACAAAAGTAGATTATATTAATGTATACTACAGGGTGTCCCAAAACTACCCTAGGAGCCGAAAATGGGAGGTTTCTTGGGTCATTTGAAGCGACATTTTCCTTAACAAAAATGTTATCCGCGGCTTTGTTTAGGAGTTATTAACGAAAAACACGGACCAATCAGAGCGCAACCTAGACGCCAGTTGGTAAAATCGGCTCGGCGCGCCAACTGTCCATTGGCCGACTGTGCCAACTCGCGTCTAGGTCGTGCTCTGATTGGTCCAGGTCGCGGTGATTGGAAAGTCGCGGATAACATTTTTGCAAAGGAAAATGTCGCTTCAAATGACCCAAGGAACCTCCTATTTTCGGCTCCTAGGGTAGTTTTGGGACACCCTGTATACATATATTATTCAGTAGAAAATATATAATACTTAAAAAATTAAAGTGATCTTCACTTTTTATTAATGAAAATAGTTTCTCTAACTTTTTACATTTGGTAGAAAAGTGAATACTGATCAACTTTCGTTCGAAACATGGTGTTCAGATCATCGAAAATATTTGAAAAATAGTAACTATTTCATTGTAACTCTAATTTTACAATTTCGCACTTCCAACGTTTTATCTGCTCGGTAAGTTATCTATTAAGATGTAATATTTAGAATCGAGATTTCAAAGGGTTTTTATCTGAAAGAAAACAAAAATTAATTGTAATTTGACATTCGAAAATGTTGGATTGTTAGTTACATTCCGTTCACTGTAAACAGGTGATACACAAGAAGTCAATGAGCTCACAGGCCTGCGTTTCTTTCTTTTAAACAAGTGAACAACGGGTAATTCTATATTGTTTTTCTGCGGCGTCTCTTCACTTCGAGTTAAAGTAATTCGATGTCCTTGCTCGCGTTTGTAATATTATTATTATTATTTATTTTAAACGGACCGAAGTGGAAGAACGGACCTTTTATACAAGTGAATGAAGTATTATATAATATGACAGAAAAGAATCTTAATCTTAAGTCTTAATCTAAAATTCCCATAATTATGGACAGCGCGAAACTAAGCAAATATAGGTACTATTAACGAATAGTACAGCGCAATTCATTTTGAATGGCTGTAACGTGCCATTGAAAAAAATCAATATTATTATAAAATGTGTTTGAGCTAGCAATAATGCGATTAAAGGATTTATTGCTCCATATGAGGATTTGGATTTCATTGTTTGAAATCCTGTTCTATTTCTCAAAACACGTGTCAGGTACATAGAAATTAATTTGCCTCAGGAATGCGGGACAATCTATATTATTATTTATCAAATTAAAGATAAAGCTCAGGTCAGAAACTGTTCTACGATCAGATAATGTTTCAAGGTTGACTGTGTTTGATATTTTCGAGTAATTATGATCAAAGATTGACATTGGATACAATAAATTTGTGTTTAAATGAATACGCTGTTGTTCGATTCATTTATCCACTCGTTCCAATAGAAAAATTTAATTTTCGCCACAAAAAGTGCCTCGCGTTACCGCCGCGTCGTTTTTAATCTTACGAGGTTCCTTATTCTTGCGGCGTCTTTGTTCTCTTGTTATCGAGCGTCGTCGACCAGCGATATCCCTTAAACGTCAACCACGATTCGCGGTGTCTAATGATTGATGGATAATTCCCGAGTAATTAATCACCTTCGACCGCACCGTTCTTGCGATCGTATGTCATTCCTCGTTACAGTGGCATCACGTAATCCGTCTTTATTACAGTTCGGTTCGAGTTAAAACCGCGCCGTAAAATATCAAAGTAAGAACATTCGTAGCCGCGAAGCTCCGCGCAAGATAAACCGGATATACGGTAGCGCGCCGGATGAGACTCGGCGCTGTTTTAAACACCGCGTTTTTATGAAATCATGTATAAGGCATTTTTCATAGAAAGCACCGAAGTCATTTTGAAATTCAGATGAGACGAAACGTTGCCAGCGCACAATGAATGCTGTAGCTAAATAAACTACGAACTTTTGACATCCGGCGAAGGAGAAATGAGAATTCGAGATTCTTGTCTCGCGACGGTGGGTTGTCGGATCTTGAGAACCAATCATTTAGATCTCGACGAATCTCCGTGATACGACGAGGGCACCTGTGTCCAGAAATTTACGAGCAGGATGACGAATGCAACGCTGTTTCATAAGCCAGAAGTGACCGTAAAGGGGCGAACGCGGTGAAATTTGCATGTACCGTCGGAGGATAGCGTTCACCAATGCAGCAACCGTAAATTACGCCAACGTTCGTAGATTCTTACAAACCGATTATTCAGTGTAATACCAGTACAGCTTGTCGAATCTAGCTGTTGCGGCTGAAGAAAATGTAGATATGCGCAGAAGAAAACAAAGACCGCACTCGATGAGAGTAGGATGCAACGTATGTACACACCTCGTCAAAAGTGTGTACTGTCCATTATTTCTTACAGCAGTAAATATACAAAACATCTGTTTATACGATAGTTGAATTGTACGACGAGACAAGTATATTAACTCAGACGAATTATTTTATTTTAAGCTTGTGTAATGAAATACCTTTGTAATATAAGAATTATTGCAATTCTTCAACTGGTTTATGGTTTATTCTTCTCTTTATATACATAAAGATGGCGTTGTAGAGCCTGAGCATGGACATAGGAATAAGGGGACGGAGCATATCACCGGCGGGGGATATACTTTATAATTGTTAACAAACTAAAGGTCTCGTCTTCAAATTTCGCGCATATATGCTAGAACCAATCACTAGTGGGGCACCAGAGTACCACGTGACCGTGCTCCTCCCTCTCCGGAAATGGCTTCACACCCCTCCAGTGATGCCAGACGGAGGAACCTGGAGGAACTTGCCCCTCCGGCTGGGCCCCCCACTCTTACTTCTCAAACTCTTGTAAGTCTCACACAGGCAGAGTAGAGGTACGTTCGTGTGTACCACGTGCGCAGTAGAAGTAAGAGTGGGGGGCCCAGCCGGAGGGGTAAGTTCCTCCAGGTTCCTCCGTCTGGCATCACTGCACCCCTCGCCTAAAGTAACGGTTTATGCTCCGTCCCCTTATTCCTATACTATACCCCACGAGAGAACCGTAGCGCGTGAAAACCAGTTTGCGTTCGTCGCTGCGCATCTTCGCCCTGATTGGTAGGAATAATAACAATTCATATACCGCGTATATGAAGACTCGCAGTCGAGACAGTGGGAGATGGGTGGTGGAGTGGGAGTTGGGAGGCTCGCAGCGCTGTCCGCGGTCACTCAAGCTGCGCGAAACGCTACGGTTCTCTCGTGGGGGCAACTTTATGTCCATCAGCCTGAGCTCTATTTGCCCAATGCAAACCGGTCCTTTAAATTCTTCAACTGAAATTATTGCACTTCACTTTTTAACTGAACTGTCACCACGTTTATCGTTTGACAGGCGACAATCAGTTCCATATCGTTGTGAAGTACCGCTTATTTACCACTGCGCAGCGGGATCGTTTCCTCTTGCGGGGGACATCCAGCCGCACAGCTAGATTTGACAAGCTGTACAGTATAGCGCCAGATTGAGACTAGTCTTCCCCCAGAAGAGGTGGTATAGGACGCAACCGGCGGCGACCGACTGCGTAAGAATGGGGTGTTTTAACTTCTCGATCGCTTCTGCAATTGGAACGATATCGAGACGCTAACGTAAATCGGAGAATTTCTATATCGAGGAATTCGACGAGACGATTACGTAACTATTGAGAATGGAAGAAATCGAATGTCGTTGTATCGTGTCAATAGACGAACTGAACGATCAGCTGGGCGCGTCGATCCATCGCGTTCGTTCCCCCCCGCCGCGCCCACGAGGGAGGGGAGAACGGGGGGGGGGGGGTGCGAGAACGATCGCGCGCCGAACTGATCGCTAGATCACAGTCAATTTATTGTAACAGAAATAAATATAAATATAACATAAATAACTGGGAAAAATCTCTAACATGGGGAGAGTATTGTACATATAAATAAAATATATCCCCCCACTTATATTATTGATCGTTACGCTCCTTCGAATTAGGCTTACACCCTGCCAAAAGAAGTCTCACTTCAGATAACACATTTTTCGCTAATAAAGTAGACAGGAATAATTTTTCAATAAATTTTAGTGGAAATTTTATTCCGATATCTGTTATGGTTGAAGAGTTATAGCCAAATATTACGATTTCGCCTACTGTGTTCTTCGGTCGTCCGAGATTCTATTGTTCCCTTCAAATAATTGTGAACTTCGTTAAGTTTCGAATGTCCATCTCGTTAAACAGAGCACCGTAAAGGAGCCGACGGGAACGGAGCGTTAATTAATTCTTCGAAGTAAAATAATGTCGGCAAATGAAAAAGTTTCTGGACGGAGCTTCGTTCTTTACGCGGAGAGGTTCCGGGCGTGTCGAGAAGTACATTCAAGAAATATCTAGTTTGCTTTCCGAACGAATTAAGAGGCAGCTTTTAATTCGTTGGACACGGTAGTGGTTCGTCGACGACGGCCAAGTGAATTCAGACCACGTTCAGACGCGTTTTATCAGTCTACACGTGTCGTCGGGGTCCAACAATTCGTAACAGAAAACCGCGCGATCGAAAACGCGTGGTTTTCCGGCCGTGTCTGAACGGGGGCTAAATGTTCATCGATGCGATCGCGGCGCCTGTTCTTCGTTTGCCGAGAGGGCCGCGATGCCAGATATCGAGTGGGAAAATGGCACGATTACTCGTTAACGAGTACCTGTTCGCGGCAAATGGCTCGCGATCACGAGGCGCGCGCTTGTTTACGAGTTTTGCATACGAAATTAGCACGCGTCGTTTGCGTCCACGTTCGCGTTCGTGTCCTGCAACGTCCCAGTTCGCAGTCGGAGACGTCGAAACGACACATCGTCGCGGACAATTATTTTCGGGGAAGAACCGAGTTCGTCCGTTGTCGCACGGGCTACGTAGTTCATTGATTCGTCGCTCGTAGGTTAAACTAATATCCGACGGCGGACGGAAGCGCAACTGCATGCTTGTTTCACCCGGCGCACAGTGTGGACAAATCGCTAAAATTCGGCACTTCTCTGGTTACTAATGTATATACACTATTATGCAAAAGAAAAAAACCACCCAGTATAATTATAGGATATAATGACAAATAGTATCTTTATGTAGAAATTGTATTGAACAATGATTGATTTATTGCATTTAAAATATTCGATAATCCGCAATAACTATATTCTCAGAACTGTTCGAGTAAACAGCGGAATACTTTTTTAAAACTTACTGTGTTCTTATTCGATATTTTACACTTTTCTATTAACCAACTAGCTGACCCGATATACGAAGACAAATTTAAAATTCCATAGAAAAAAGCACTTTAATTTTATTACGAACATTAAAAAAAAAATTAGCCAAATCGGTCCAGCCATTCTCAAGTGATGCGCTTATCAACAAAGAGCATTTAATTTTTATTTATGTAGATTTGCATCATAAGCGTATATATACGTGGAATTTTCCTGAACATTATCATCATACCGCAGATATGCGCGCTAGTGTTTCGTACTTTTGCACGCAGCCACAGCACGCATGCACGCAGTTAGTGGACAGTGATGATTACATATCACCAAATTTTGATGATATAGTCAATTTTCTACTTTTTCGAATGATGCAAATGGTTTAAATACGGAAGGGTGAAGCACAGAAAATGAAATTTAACATTAAAATTAATAAATCTTCTATCTTCTATCTTCTATATAAATAAAAATAAAATGCTGTTCGTTAGTAAAAAGAAAAAATGAAAAATTGGAAAAGTTACCTGGAAAAATGGAAAATTTGGGACAAAATGAAAGTGCTTTTCTCTATGGGATTTTTGTATGAACTCAAGACCATAACTCACGATTCGAACGATGGATATGCGTGATTCTTTTTTCATTTTGTTCGTTATGGTCCTGGAAAAATTTTCAGGAAAAAAATTCGAGAGAATTACGAAGGAAAATCAGAAAATTCGGACAAACTGCAAAAGTCATCTTCTAAACGTAGCCCTCCTTAAATTAAATATCCATAACCAAAATCGTTGATAGATACAATAATCACTCAGAAATACTTTTTTTCTTATTTACACTTTGTTTACACATTTGTTTACACATAAACAAATTTATTGAAATTTGGACAGGACAATGTCTGCCGGGTCAGCTAGTTTGGAATAAACTAGTTTTAAGCATAAGTAATTAAGTTATTAAGTAAAGCCTTTTTAATATTAAAATTATAAGTTTTACATATTTACTTCCTATTATTTGTACACATACATCATCAAAGTATACGAGCATACTTTGTATACTGAATGTAAATATAAATTTACAGAGTAAAAAATATATTATTCAGTAAAAAATTAAGTAAATATTAAGTAAAAGAACAATATTTATGCATAAACATGATTGGTATATGTTTTGCGAAAGGGATTTATCGTACATCGTGATACAAACGAGTAATAAGATATGCCAGGTTTTTCCGTACTGTGCGACGCATCTTTGCGGATAATTATTTTCGACTAGCTGACCCGACAGACGTTCTCCTGTTCAAATTTCTATAAATTTGTTTCTCGATAATATAAATTCCTATTGAAATGTGTAAATTCCTATTGAAATATTGATTAAAATCTGCGACGTTCGTTTTTTGTTGTATTGAAATGTGATTCAAAAAGCAATTTTTCAAAATTTAATTTTTTCTTTACCCTAAAAACCTGATTCGGACTACAACGAACATTGAAGTAAAAAAATTAGCCAAATCGGTCCAGCCGTTCTCACGTGATGTCATGACCAACGAACAGCATTTGATTTTTATTATATAGATGAAGAACCGAGTTCGTCCGTTGTCGCACGGTCTACGTAGTTCATTGATTCATCGTTCGTAGGTTAGACTAATATCCAACGGCGGACGATAGAGTGCAACTGCTTGCTTGTTTGCCCCGGCGGCGTTTTATCGCGACAAGTAACGCCGTTTATTCGCACGGTTGCTCGGAGACATTCGACCACTCTTCCTGCCCCCGGGGAATGATTTCACGACACAGTTCTTCGGCGACGACCGTGCTCGATCGCAACGCTACCTCGTCGCCGACAGGTAACCCGGAGACCGTTCCGCAAACTAGACACGCTGCTTTTATCTCCCACAAATTCGACGCTCCTCGTCGCGGATGTGCAATTCGATACACGAGTCCCGTCGCGTCGATTCCCACTCGAGCACACCATTGTCCTCGCGTCGAACGTCAACAGCACACGCGATCGAGCGCGATTTCCTATTTCGAGTGCCCACTTGATCGAACCGTGACCGGCTTCGCCGTTCGAACGCGTTATTTCGCATGTGTGCCACGCGTTTCTCGCGGACCGTCGCGATAATCGAATTCCGCGATGATTTAACACGTTCACGACGGTGCTGCAATTTATGTTTCTCTCGAAGGGGCGGCGCCGAAATAAGGTAAAGGCACCAGTAGTTGACCAGTTAAGAGAAGTTTTCCACGAGAACAATAGTAACCACTTGCTCTGTCATGAAATAGCGAGAGTCGATGCATGAAGACACTCTTTAAGTCTTCTAGATTATGTAACAAGGCCACTTTTTAAAAAAAAGTTTATTTATACAAATTTAAGGAACATATTGAAAAATTCAGTAATTGCTTCAGAAGTTGACCACTCTTGAACATGAAAAATCTAGTAATTGACCTTCTCTTCGTTAGTAGTTGACCACTT
The DNA here is from genome assembly GCA_916610235.2 of Lasioglossum morio. Lineage (NCBI taxonomy): Eukaryota > Metazoa > Arthropoda > Insecta > Hymenoptera > Halictidae > Lasioglossum > Lasioglossum morio. The sequence continues at coordinate 7,231,394 of OU744323.1, forward strand.
ATACTAGAAAGAGGGTTAAAGCAATAATGTTGGGAATCATTTTAGTATCAATTAATTTCAACAATTACCAACACGAATTACAATTAAAGAATAAAATAAGAGATATATCAGAATATTACTAACTTTAATGAATTCAGACGTCCGTTATTACTATGCATACTTCACTTCGCATATAATTGTTCTGAAATTTAAACAACAAACGCCATAGCACCCGAGATTCACTTTCATCAAAAGTGCACAGCTTATAAAAACCTTATTTTTTACGTTTTTCTATAAAATGGTCAACTACTGGTACCTGGTCAACTACTGGTGCCTTTACCTTAATTCCTATTATTTAACATTCAAGTTTGAGCCACCGGAGGTACACGCCGCCCGATGGGACACTCGAGCTTGAGCCACCGGTGGCACACGCCGTCGTGAATGTGTTAAATCCAGTTTCGATCAAGCACAGCTCCTACTGTCTTCCTTCGCAGCTGGTTCATTAATTCTGTTTGATCAAGTTCCACCATCAGTTACGTGTAAAATTTTTTTGTGCAAAATTGATGGTGAATTTTCAAGATCAAATCTTTCTACTGGAACTTCTCTTTACTGGAAGTGAACTGTTCTCTTAGAATTCAACGTTCAAGTTCAAGAAACCCGTACACTTACTTGATTCAGAGTTTCACTACCACATAACAGTTCAACGGGATAGAATAGATTGTAGAAATGTACTCTGTCCATGAGAAACAAAGTGAATCTATTTTACCACACAAGGAACGATCGATTCGATTTCAGCGTGTTTCTAAAACCGAGTGATACTCAATTGAAGAGTTCCTTTCAAACCGTATAGACCAGTTTTGCTTGTGCTTTTCTCGCTTCTGAATAAACTTCGTTGATTCATTTATATAACGTACGGTTTATTCTAGTACATAATATAATATATGTAGATCAAATCCTAACCCATCTATCCTCATTTGATGAGTTCCTTTCAAACCGTACAGACGCGTTTTGTTTGTGCTTTTCTCGCTTCTGAATAAATTTCGTTGATTCATGTATATAATGTACGGTTTAATTTAGTACATAATATAATATAGATCAAATCCTAACCCACCTATCCTCACTTGACGAATTCCTTTCAAACCGTACAAACCCGTTTTGCTTGTGCTTTTCTCGCTTCTGAATAAACTTCGTTGATCCATTTATATAACGTGCGGTTTATTCTAGTACATAATCTAATATATGTAGATCAAATCCTAACCCACCTATCTTCACTTGACGATTTTCTTTTAAACCGTACAGACCCGTTTTGCTTGTGCTTTTCTCGCTTCTGAATAAACTTCGTTGATTCATTTATATAACGTGCGGTTTATTCTTGTTGATTATTCTACAAGGTTATGAAATAAAGTAATGCCAAGGATTCGTAGTACAGAGAATATGAAAACTCGGTATAGGGAGTTTATTAAGAAAAACAAGAATACAAATGAAGCTTCTCGCTCAAGTGCTTCGGTTCGACTGACTTTAGGGTAGAAAAACGTGTTCAGCCTATACCTACAAGACGGTCCTTTTTTTTTTTATTGGTGGTCGAGGAGTAGGAGAACCCAGGTATAAGGGATAGCGCTGCAGAGGAAACTTAATTTTTAGCTAAATCCTAAATACCAAATTTAACAATTCTAGTACATAATCTAATATAGATCAAATCCTAACCCACCTATCCCCACTTGATGAGTTCCTTTCAAACCGTACAGACGCGTTTTGCTTGTGCTTTTCTCGCTTCTGAATAAACTTCGTTGATTCATTTATATAACATGCGGTTTATTTTAGTACATAATATAATATAGATTAAATCCTAACCCACCTATCTTCACTTGACGATTTTCTTTTAAACCGTACAGACCCGTTTTGCTTGTGCTTTTCTCGCTTCTGAATAAACTTCGTTGATTCATTTATATAACATGCGGTTTATTTTAGTACATAATATAATATAGATTAAATCCTAACCCACCTATCTTCACTTGACGATTTTCTTTTAAACCGTACAGACCCGTTTTGCTTGTGCTCTTCTCGCTTCTGAATAAACTTCGTTGATTCATTTATACAGGGTGTTCGACTACAGGTGGGAGAAATTTTGGGGGGTGCTTCCTGACGATAATATAAGACGAAAATGAAGAATAAAAAAATTGCGATTTCGGCTTCGTTAATTAACTATTAACAATTAAAAATCCGCCTAAAATGCCGCAACGTTTCCGACAGAGGTGTACGTTGCGTACGTCACACAGGCGAGCGACAGTCATTTATCAAGTGACAGTTGCATGCATACCTTTATACCTTAGTTGCCATATTTTAGGAGGATTTTTAATTGTTATTAGCTAATTAACGAAGCCGAAATCGCAATTTTTTTATTCTTCATTTTCGTCTTATATTATCGTCAGGAACCACCCCCTAAAATTTCTCGCACCTGTAGTCGAACACCGTGTATAACGTACGGTTTACTTTAGTACATAATATAATATAGATTAAATCCTAACCCACCAATCCTCACTTGACGAATTCCTTTGAAACCGTACAAACCTGTTTTGCTTGTGCTTTTCTCGCTTCTGAATAAACTTCGTTGATTCATTTATATAACGTGCGGTTTAATTTAGTACATAATCTATATCAATTCTGAATCAAATAAGTTCATGCGTAAGTTGAACTTGAATGTACCTTTGAGAAGATGGTTCCTCTCGTTTGATTTTAAATAAAGTCTGTAAAGTTGAAATTTGCAGTAAACGTTGTAGAACACGCGAATGGGCAGCGAGTCAACGAGTAGATTCCGGGGTGTGTTCGACTGTTAACGAATGAACGACCGACGCGACGGTGGAACGATAAATCAAGGGGGTAAATGAATTCGCAAGAGAGAAACGGTTCTCGTCGAGGTACTCGCGGGATCGTCGGCGCGCCGGAAATTTCCTCTCTGGCCCTGCGAAATAAATATTTCAAATCGATAGCGGCCGCGCCGTGCTTCGGGAACGTTGACTAATAGCCGGCAAGAGCGAACGCGATTCGTTTCGCGCCTTCGGCTGATCGATCCTGCGTCGCAACACCTTTCGTTGGTCTTGCCACGAGTCTCGTCAGACTGACCGTATGTTCAACCGAACGACACCTAGTGTGCTTGTAAAACATTCGGACCACTTTCTACGACTTTCCGCTTTTCCGTCTCCGCTTTTACGAAGTTTCACGGTTCGCACGGTAGTGCGGTAATGTTTGTGAACGTATTGGTTACGGGATGAACGAATACCGACGTTCATCGCGGCCGCAGCTGCGTCGCATTAGTGGTATTTCAGCGACGAACCAACGATCTCGTTACGCAAGATCGGACGGAGTTTGATCGAACAGTATTTGTTATTAGGAGAGAGAAAATTGGCCTGTCGAAGATTCGGTGACGGATGGTCGTCGATGGTTTGTGGTAGCTATAGATAAGAACATCTATACAGGGTGGCCCAGCCTAAAGAATTAATGTGACAGTATGGGGATATGTACAGTAGGGTGGTCCTTAGTTATACTTGGTGAAATTTTTTTTGCGAGATTTTTTTCACTGGAATGTAAGGATTCTTACATCTTTCAATGCCTGTCGTTTTATTCCACATCAACCGAGTTTTCGATGAAACTTTCACAGTGCATACAATTGTCACAGTAACTTTTACAAAAGAATGTTTCTCGTTAACCGTTTGCACTCCGAATTATTTTTCACAATTTTGTTTGCAACAACTCCCTACTATTTTAAATGTTTTCTTCGTAATTTACTTCAAAGGACAGTTCCTTCACTGCTACTTACTTACACATTTTTGCTTACTAATTAAATTACATACAGCTCTCAAACTTTGTTGTAATTTATATTTGTCTTTTAACTAAACAGTAAGACAATTAAATAGAAATAAAAGAAGAACCAAATACATATAAAAACCTGTAGTACTTACATTTTTCTTTCTCCGATGTCACACTCGACTAAGGTGTGTAAAGGGTTAAGGTACAAAGTTGAACAGTTTCGTTTTTTTGATGGCGAATACGGGTTCTTTCCAATGCATCAAATATTATCCTATAGCTTCTTTGAGGATTGTCAGTCTGATTTGAGCCATCCTGATTACGATGTTTTTTTTCTGTTTTTTTTTTCTGCTGGAGGTTCCCAGATCTTGCTTGATTCCTCGATGAACGGCCTGATCGCGAGGATGCTGCGCCAGGATGCGGCGAGACGGGCTACCAGGAAAGAGGTGGTCCGGCCAAAACCGGAGAATCCTTCGAAGCCGTTCGACGTGGACATCGTGTACGCGGAGATGATGGCTAAAACGAAGAATCGCGAGATAGAGTATCGTGGCCCGTACTCGCCGTTGTATTCGGCGATCTATCCCGTGGTTTTCGTGTCAAGGGTGTTCGGCTTGGCGCCGTACGATTTCACGGGCGACCGGATGACACCGTCGAAAAGCTACCTTGTGTTCACCTTCACCTTTATGGTCATCTACTCTTACATTATGTACATAGTGTTCCTGAGGTTTATCAACCTGAAACGGGATAAGTCTATCTTGGGCGCAGTCGAAACGACCAAGGTCCTAAAATTTAACACAATGATAATAATTAGTAGTGGGCGGTTACCTGGAAATTCAGGTTCGGGTCGGGACCTGAAAATTAATGATACTCGGATACCTAGAAATTTCGAGTACCAGTAATCAAAACCTGACCCGAGGCTGAAGTACTCGAAATGTTCGGGTAGTCGACCACCCCTAATAATAATGATTAGACTGCGGATCTTTATGCATTTATAGAAAAATTGAGTAGATGAAATTTTCAAAATTGTTGGAAATTTTTAAAAACTGAAGATGTTCATATGTGATTAACCCTCTATCGCATGGATTTTTATGATGAGTTGAGGGAAATATATATGGCTGTTAGACTACTTAAAAATGAGTGTTGCATTGTTGTTTGAATGTGCATGAATTATTGCATTTTATGACTGTTCCTGTATGGGGTCTTAATACAGGGTAAACTGTACAATAATTGGCACCCTAAGACAAAATCGCAGTAAAAATCTTTTTATTTTTTATTTGAAATGTCTAAACAAGCGTAACTTTCTATTATTACAAGCTAATCGAGATTTTTCAGCGAAATCAAACAGTTTTACGAGTGCTAAACCTTTTATTATAAAATATATTCAGTGAATAACAATCGTAAGACAAATAGTACAATCATTAGCACATTTGCTAACAATCATACGTGGAACTCCGTTATGATTACTTCCAACGTTGCTTTGAAATATAAATAAGAAGCAATAAAAAAACTGATTTTCTATACTAAAAATTCTTAATATTTGCTTTTAAATCACAAGTACCAATAACTACTGCAATATCAGCAACAGTACAGTTTACCCCATATGCGGTTTTATTCATAAGCACAATGCTCCCACTTGGAAGTAACGTGCTCAGAGTCTTCAGTATTATCTACTCCACTACAGAGCATTTGAAATTTAAGTCCCCAATTGGGAAAGGCATGCAATAGAGGGTTAAAATGATTAAGAAAAGAAACAACATTAATTTGCATAAAGATCCGCAGTCTGATAATGATTGTTGAAACGTTTTCTGGATGAAACGATGTTCCCGCAGGTGATCGTTAATTACCTGGTGATGATGTACGAAATGATCGCGACCGTAGTCAGGCGCGGCAGTTTCATCAAGATCTGGAACGATCTGCAGGATTTCGACGAAAAGCTCCGCCAGCTGGGCTACCCGCGGAAAGAAAGATCCACGGAGGTCGGGGTGTGGATCCTCCTCGGCAGCCAGGCTGTCGTCTGGACAATGGTCAATCAGAGCGGCATGTATGCGTTTATGGAGGATTGGTCGTTCAACGTGAGCTACATGTGCACTTACGTGGGCTCCGCGGTTTCTGTCTACAAGTTCAGTGGAATGGCCATATTCGTTGGACAACGGTTCCATCAGCTGAACCAGATCACCAGGGAGAACCTGCCGGCCCGCGTTGGCTACAAGAGCACCGTCCTCAGCAGGAAGGTTCGACGCTGTGTCTCCTCTACCTGTAAATACAGTTACAGTTAAGTTTCTGTAGGAGCGACAGCCTCGGGGGGATTTGGTCGCGTCTATCGTACACGGAAGCTATTTTTTTTTATCTCCAAAGGACGTGCCGAACATAGAGGAGGACAGCCAGTCTCTTTCTTTTCTATACGTTATCCTTCCTTGCGCCCGAAACGTTCATCGTCATTTAAATGGTTGCCAGGAAAATCACCGACACAAATTTCCCCGACAACATTTCACCGACTCCAGATGTGACCGACAACGATTTTGACAGAGGACGAGTTCGATCGACAACGAATCTGAAATCGTTGTCGATCAAAGTCGTTTTCGGTTTTTTTTTTTTATTTTGGAAATCTCATATGAGATTTATTACAACATAATACTTAGTACAGAGTATTACATAACAGAGTATTAGTACAGAGTATATGGTATGGTATAACAAAAATATTATTTACAATATAAAAATCAAAAATCCTTAGACACGTAGGTTACATGTATTTAAAAAGGCTATCATATATATATACGAACACTAATATTGGGTACAGCTATTGAGCGACCTATGTCCAATGGCAATTGGAAACCTGCTCTAGTATGGTATCGTTTTCGGTTAATGACGTTATCGGCCAAAGTTATTGTCGGTGAAATCTGGAGTCGGTGAAATGTTATCGGTGAAAACCGATTCGGGGAAATTTCTGTCGGTGATTTCCATGGGATCCCATTTAAATACGGGTATTGGTGTTATACATTGTGATGGCGCACGGACGTCTGAACTTTGCCGATGACTGCGACTCTCCGCGTTGCGTTTGTAGTGGTTCAAACCGATATATCGAGCCGAGATCAGATTACTAAGTTGGAGGGATAACTTGGTCGCATCTATCGTGCTCGACATTGTCGCTCCTATAGAAACTTTATTGTACACGATAACAGTAGAGGTGTGCGAGATCCCGAGAATTCTCAAAACCCGATGCTTCGGACGGGGTTGGGAAGACTTGTATCAGGTCGGGACGGAATTCCGAAAATGTTCGGGTTTCCCGAGAATATTCGGGATTGCCGGAATGTTCGGGATTCCCGAGAATCTCATTAGGATTTCTGATACTGTACGGAATCTCTTAATCCCTTGCTTTACAATATCGTGTATGACACGTGATAAAGATTCGGAACACATTCTGATAAAATTGTATGATAATAGTTTCCTTTAAACCGAAATAAAATTCTATTTTGGTTTTGTTAATATACAGCTATCGGAGATCATATAGGCACACAATTTATATCAAAATTCTCGTTTTTTACGAAATTAGGATCTACAAAAAAGTTCTAGTCACTCAAACCGTAATATAAATCGTAACCCAAGGGGTTAATATTGTTTGTTAGTAAGCAATTCTGAACATTTTCGAGAAACCCCAAAGTTTCAAGATCCCGTTCCCGTCCCGTCCCGGGCGCACACCTCTAGTATACATGCGTTAAGATTAGGTTACATTGGTCCAGTAGCATTGGTATGTAAATCTGTGAACTTACTGTCTGGAATAAATACAGGCTGATCTACTTAAAATGTAGCTATCTAAATATCTCCTTTATTTGTGATGACTAGACTACGGATGTTTATGCATTTATGAAGAAATTGGTTGAATGAAATATAAAACAGTAAAAGATTAGAAGAATTCAAGAATATCGTAATGTTGTTTTCAATGTAACAATGTCATTAAGGGATGAAATGAATATTCATTTTATTCCGGATCATTTTTCACGAAGATCCACAGTCTAGTGTTTACATAAGAAACGTTAATGTTATCACAAGAGGTGAATGTGCTTTATTATTATATCTAAATGCGTTTTAATGACATCTATAATATACAAGGAAAAAAATATACATTTACAAGAAAAAAAATATCGATGCAATCTTGAAAAAGCTCCAAACAAAATGACCTCGAGGACATTTTCTCAAGGTTTTCTCAAGAAAAAAATTATATTTGCAAAGCATTCACCTTGTGATACCATTTACATTGCATTCAAAACATTTGTTATATGTCATAAAAAAATGAAGGAGATATTTCGGTGGCTGTGGACCACCCTCTATAGACATCAACCGATTCCAGCGAACAGTGGCGCAACAAAAAAAGGAAACATCTCAATGGATTTTATTTAATGTGCATTAAAAATCATTCTGTGGCCCGGTACGAAATTCTTGAATATCTGTAGTTACGAAATAAATAAGTTTGGCAACCATTGACAGATATTTTTGCTAAAAAGAAGTCATTTTGTTGAATTCGTCCCCCCCAAGATTAAATCCTGAGTGCGCCACTGGCAGCGAAGCTACTGGAATGTAATCGGTGGTTCCAGCAATTGTACTAATGTAAATCCTAGCTGAATGCTAGGATTAACTGTAAGATCGAATGCCTCGCGAAGAAGTCGTTGATACCGTTTGTCCCAAAAAGACGATCCAGGAGCTGCACAACAAGCTGATGTCGATCGCCGAGGCACTCGCTTCGCTCTACTCGTGGTCCTTGCTGTTCTGGCTGTTCAATCTGAGCGTGCACAGCGTCAGCAATCTCTACTTCATCTTCGAGTGGATGTTTTCGTTAGAGACTTCAGCCTGGCCTCTGATACTTAATATGAGCGTATGGCTGATCGGTTTCTCTATGCAGATCCTGGCGATCACCGGAGCCTGCGATTACGCGATCACCGAGGTGCGATCAATTAATTTCGATTCCTCTGTTCCCCGATATCCTAGACGCGCCACACAGTGGGAAAATTTGACCTAACTCGATTCAAAAAGAAAAAATTCGGTTTACGATTTTCGGGGTAATTACAATAACTTCCCTATAAATCGGGAAGTTAATAACTTTCGATAGAAATGAGATAGAGCGATGAATTTTTTTTTAAATCGAAGCTGAAACATTGTAGAATATGGGAAAAATAGGGAGATCATAGTACGAATGTTTTTAACCTTGAAAAAATAAAAGTTTAACTGTTTAACTATAATTCGATTTTTTGAAAAAACCAGAGGTCGTAGAAAAATTTTGAGGCCAGATTCGAAATCAGCGTGAAAAAATCTACGGGAAATGATACACAGCATGTTAGAAAAAACATTTTTTCTGCCTGTGGTAACGCAGAAACCACATTTTCTTGAAATTGTGAAAGTTTGACGAATTTTCTCAAGGTTAAAAACCGTTCGTACCGTAATCTCATTAATTTCCCCATATTCTGCAAAGTTTCAGCTTTCATTTTTAAAAAAATTCATCGCTCTACCTCATTTCTATCGAAAGTTATTTCTTTTTGAATCGAGTTAAGTCAAGTTTTCCCACTGTGCGCCACCGCGGAAACTCGAGGTCATCGAACGATCTGGTTAATTGTGTTTCAGGCTAACTCATTGGGCCCAATCCTTCTCGAGTGGGATTACAGGATAATGACGAGGTTCCCGAACGACGTGAGTACCATCGTCTTTCCAAACTGTCTCGTTGTTGACGACTGGGCTCTTCGCAGGACATGATGCGCAGCTCGCTGCGCTTTCTGATCAGACGTCTCGAGTTTCCCGCGGGTGGCCTCTTTAACGTCAACCTGCTGCTGCTATGCTCGGTAAATGCATTTCACCTCTTCGATTTCACTGACTTTGAAATATGTTGCCAAGGGGTCGTCGTTCCGAACAACTTTCTCCTATACACGATGCTAGGTTTTAATTTGCGAGACATTTTTAAAAGTACCTAAAAGAACTTGTTGAGAATAATGATCTTGACAACATGTTTGAAGGTTATTGAAATCGCAGAGGTCCCCCCTATTATAAATATAATAATTAGCCAATCTTCTTCTTCCGAGGTTCCTATACTTAACCCTTTACACTCGCAGTTATTTTAACCCTTCATGACTTCTTTAATTGGGATGAAAAACTTAAAAGAAGGTCAGTTTTTGTGTTTTATTTAAGGGAAAAATATTTTAAAAAATGAAAACATTTTCAGAAAAATAAATAAACATAGTAAGGAAACATGTTCTTAATTTACTATATAGCAGATTTGTGAACTGTATCAGATACACTATGCAGCGAAGGGTTAACTCGAAAGTTCAACATTTCTTCCGTGCCTGATGTAGACTAATTTCATTCTTTACATTTAGGTTTTTCTTTGTACGATTAAAAAATTGATGTAATAGCTCATACAATATTTATTAACACCTCTCGAGTGCCATAAAGAATCGAGTACCGTTCGATGACGATTCGAGGCTCGAATACTATGAGCCGCGTTAGCAAGATGCACGTTCAAGCTCTATAATTCGGTGTTTGATACTCCCCGGTTCGCATGACCAAACCGGATCGTAATAGTCGGCGACACTCGGCCCGTCCAATTTTGCGCCGGATACACGGCCGGGACACGGTCTCCCTCGGCGACGACACGCAATAACCGCAAGCTTTGAATACCGCCGGCAATACCTGGGACATTTCACTTCGCGATTCGATTAATGCCGCCGCAGTTCCCGTTCGATCGATGCAAAACAACCCATCATAGCCTGTTCCATGAAAGTGTCGCTCGAGAATGTACCGTCGTCGAAACAATCGTTTGCTCGATCTCAGACGTCTCGATAAACAATTTCAATTCTCGTTTCGCTGGTTAATTTGATAGAAACTCATTTTCCCAACCAAATGATTTCTTGGTAATTATATACGACAGGTCCACGTACTCCGATTTTGATGAAATTTTAATGTGTTATAGATTTCGACATTTTGAACAACTTTTTCCTTTTCCAATATAGGGGGGTCGCTTTTAGTTTTTGAGATATTTCAATTTTTCTGTATTGAATTTTTCGTATTCCAGCACGCTCCGCGGCAACGTAAGCCTGTACCGGTGCGGCGTTTGTTTACGTTTTGACGCTGTAGAGATGAGAGAGAAACCGGAGGGGGGGGGAAGAGTCGGCCTGACACTACACACAACCACCCAGTGCTTAACACGCACCCAGTGTTGCTAAATTATACTCTACATTTTTACGTATTTTGACATGCTGATTACGAATAGGTTAGGTTAGGTTAGAACCCTTCCCTCTCTACCCCAACGCGAAATAAGCTCGGCAGGCGAAGATCGAATGGAATTGATATCTTGACCAAAATCAAGATTTCGATGAAGTCGGATCGGACCCGAAGTTGCAAGTAACTTCCTCCCACGCTTATACATGCAATGCGTCACGGTACCTTTACAGTTGAATTATCCAAGTAAACTCACAGACTAGGCGAGGGACTAGCCCAAGGGTGGGAGTGGGTAAGTTTCCAGACTATCCGGAAACAGACTAGGGACGGGACTCAATACTTGACATACTCAACATGGAAATATGATGAAATGGGGGGGAGTCAAAAAGGGCAGGCGAGACACCCTGGAGGTCTGAAGGTAAGAGGGTACAACGTTCACACCGAGCCGTAAAACAGCTCAAAAACTCAAATAAAATTAGGTAGCATGGTCCGTCTCATCAATGATGACCGTCCCGTCTAGTAAGCCGAAGACTCTGAAAGTGGCCCGGGCCTAATAAAACAGAGGAGCGACCGAAAAACGAAGGATCAATGCAACCCAACTATGGGCCGAGAGCCGGAAGCCAACTGTGAAACTGGTGATGATGATCCGGTGTGCCTTTAGGAAGCGAGGGATGGCCGAACCATCCTTCCCCGGCTAAAAGCATTTACTACTACTACTACTACTACTAGGTTAGGTTAGGTTTGTCTCTCATCTCTACAGCGTCAAAATGTAAACAAACGCCGCACCGGGACAGGCTTACGTTGATGCGGAGCGTGCTGGAATACGAAAAATTCAATACAGAAAAATTGAAATATCTCAAAAACTAAATGCGACCCCCATATATTGGAAAAGGAAAAAGTTGTTCAAAATATCGAAATCTATAACATATTTAAATTTCATCAAAATCGGAGTACGTGGACCTGTTGTATATAATTACCGATTTCTTTTCGCACAAAAGCGACTGGAATGTCATTGATCTTCGCGAACTCCCGTTCAATTATTTCAGATGTTCTCGATATAAGTCTCTTCAGCTGTCGGAAACCTGTTAATTCCTCCATTAGTATTCCGTACGGATGCCTCGAGGTCGATCTCGGGGCTCTTCTTTAGGGAAATAGATGACGAAGATGAACCTTTTGCAGGTCAGCGGGGTTTTGTCGACTTATCTGATCATCCTGCTGCAGTTCCCTTAGGAGCCACCGCGAACGTCGAGGAGAATCACGCCAGCCACTCGGATAGAATCGATTCTCTTCTGGATCGACTGGCGAGTGGATTCGTCGCCGTAGATTTTCCAGGGCCGTTCGAAACCGCATTTCCCTCGGTAAGTAGCGTGCCCGGACTATTCGCGTGTCCCCGAATCCGCAGCGTTTTTCCAACTGCATTTCCATAGGAATTGCATCAGTTACTCGGGGAGAGGTGCTCTCGGCGAAATTACCGGCTAGAAAAATTGGTTTTCCGCGGCGTAGGCTGGAACTCGATAAAAAATTCTCGCGGCATACGTTTTCCGGTGACGTTACTCTCCCCTTGTACATTACACTCGCAACATAAACGATACAGACACTCGGTATTGCATTGGCGGCGTTGGACATGGATGCAAGCGTTTGTTAATCTTTAAACCGCGACGGCTCGCTGCAGTTGCGAACATTCCGATCCAATTTATTCCCCTTTAAATCGCTTACCGCTAACAGAAATCGGATCACTTCCGAAATTACAAATCTTTCCGAACGGATGTGAGAGAGTTCTCTGTATCTCGATCGACAATTGTTCAAAACTACGATTAATGTTATTGGCGCACTGGTTCGATCAATTGGAGACAATAAGCAAATTTGCAAAATATCACATGAAATTTCATTCAACGTTTCGGTTTAAATTTAGTTCTTACAGACGCAATACGGAAAATTTATATTCTTGAAAATGGTCTTATAGACCGAAACGTTGAATTAGATTTCATGTGATATTTTGCAAAGCTTATTGTTTCCAACTGATCGAACCAGTGCGCCAATAACATTAATTGTAGGATGGGAGAGACGTCAAGAAAATTGGCTGATGATTCCATTAATTCGCGGCGGATGAGACTTCCTGGTTCCCAGTTCTTCTCTTCTGGAATTGCGACTATTTCGGAACGATCGTCATAATTCACGAGGGGTAGAATGGAAGATTATCTGCAGACGGAAATTTTTGGCCGACGTTGTACTCTGAGTAAACTGGGCCGCTTCGGAACCTTTTTCCAGCCACCGCACCGGCGGATCATCCGAGCGAGCTGGATAATCGCGAAATTAATTCTCCGACGAATCGCGGCGAGATGCTCTTCGATGCTTTGCAGATCTCCAGTGGGGAAGAATGATCGTGATTATTAGGAGGAGAAATTCGATCAATCCCTTTCCAAAGTCCCGGTTTCCGGTCGGCGCAATCTGCTAGGAGTGGAACTGCTTCTCGAGCGGAAAGCCTGCTAATTACTTTCCGAAAAGGGACGCAACGGGCGAAATCTCTTTTGTTCCCGAACGCGAAGAAACGAGGCTCGGTACTCACGCCGGCCATTATCGCGCTTCGCGAAAGTAGCTTTCGCTCGGCGAAACAGCTTTTCGGCGAACGCTGTGAGACTCCAAGACAAAACGTTCGACGAATTGAATACGCCGATGGAATTTTCCAGGAGGGCAAGGAGCATGAAAAAAATCGTTGTTACTGGACAACCACGAACGGAGGCCGCGGTGCAGCAATTTTCTGCGCCATCAGCCTGGAAAATTGCGCCATCCCTTGTTCCGTCGGCTTTCTTTTTCGCGGAGATACGCGCGAGCATCATCGCCGCACGCGAATTTCCATCGTGCTCGCGCCTCTATTGGTCGGCTCGATTATATTAAAACGCAGCCCTTTGCCTCGCCCCTCCACTCTGTGATCGCTCTCGACAGGCACGCGAGCCTACCGCATTAACGTTTCATCGATCGCGAGAAACAGATTTATTTTAATTACACGCTGAGAGGTCGCGTGCACCGCGTTCGAGACATTTGAAAAATTATCGTGGCTGTAACTCGTTATCTTGTTTTCCTTGCGCAGGAAATTATAGAAATGCGCAGCGAGATACGGATCGGATCGTCCCACGAGTTGCGTCCTTATTTGATTCCAAGCTTTCTCTACGAGAGAAAGAAAATTTATATTCTAGCACACTTTCAAATATCGATAACAAGAAAGTAGAATTTTATTGTTCCGCCACGTCAAGCAAATGATCTTTATTGAATTGTTGTTGGGCACAATGGCGAAGGAAAAAGAGAACGTCGCGAGTTTTAAATTGTTTGTCTGTGCCTGCAATGAAAATTTCGAATATACCTTTTGTAAATCTATGTAAGTTACAAAGGTTTGAAGTTTCATTGAAATCGGTTGACGCCTAAACAAGCTGTGGGCAAAACGTAAAAATCCTTATTTTCAGTCAATTATATTTCATAATGTAGGAGCGAGATTTCGAATGTTTTCTGTATGCGTGTAATTATATTTGTATGAGTGTATCTTGTGTGTGTGTGAGTCAATCGATGCGATACAGAGATTCTCTTGAAACACGGTTATACGATACGATTACGAAATACGAACACGAATTACTACACCAATTGCTATTTAAGAGTTTACGTTTATTTAGTTACATTTGTTTAAATTGATATTCTCAGTTGTGTACTTTTGTTAAATAAATATTTAGAGTTCAACATTTATACTCTTACAATAATAACCTTGATCGATTTCGATGAAACTTTGTACGTGTATACATGTAACTGACTAGGACCTAGTAACCCATAACAAATTTAAAATCATTACATTCACTGTTTCCTTCGCAATTGCGACAAGTAACATTTTCCAAACAGTTGTTTACACATTGGCTCGTGAAATAGTCCTTTTAACGTCTCACAAAAAACAACTCAAACTGTTGGATCCAATTTTGAAAAAGTTATTCGTTTTTAAAAGGATCACTTCGTTTTTACGAACACTTTGTACCATCCACTGCAGCTTAATTTAATACCCGTTCGTTCTCTTATCTTTCGGGTGTATTGCGTCGCGTGGTTTATTATGGTTTGATTCCGGTTGCAGGTTTCCACCCGCACGCGAGGCGTCGCGTCGCGTTGCGTCGGGAATATTATCGGTGATGCATGCCCCGATCGACCGCGTCGATCCGATGGAATTTACGAGCATCGTTGAAACGTTCACTCAGGCTGGATGCAACGGCGTTCGTTAGTTCGGAACTGATGCTCGAACGATGCGCGAAGGACAACCGGAAGCTGCAGACCCTCAGAGAATTCGGATCTCGGAAAGAAGAGCTTTCGCTTCGCTTTCTCGGCTCTCACAACTTCGACCTTTTCACCCGAGACAATGTGAGCGCGGTTTAAATGCAGCATAGCAATCGTTGGAAGTTCCTGCGATTCGTTATATTGTTTCCGTGCTCCTCGTTCGCGGGATTAAACTTACTCCCGATTCCTCGCTGCAAACTTGTTCAAACGAAACGATCCTTGATGTAAGCCGATACGTTTCATTCGAGAGGTGCGCCGTGGATAAAATACTTTTTCTTCACCCCTCGCGCTACGATTTATTTTACAATGATTTGGAATTTCATTGACATTTATTACGAGACGGTTTTATGCATTCGCGACCAGAACGAGGAGGTTAATTTTGAAACAGTAAAAATATTAAACGATTTTATAGATATTGTCAGATTATTCTTGTCCTATTAATCGTATTAAGAAAGAAAGTAAATTTCTTTTGTGATAGCAGGCTTTTGTCTACACGTATAACTCGACACAATCAAATTTTGAAAAAACTTCGACAGCTTATACCTTAATAAGTATTTGTTTGCGACATATGGTTCCTTACAAACTTTTTCTCTTTACAATGTAAGAAGGTGTTGATGTAAATACAAACTTTAACAATTTTCTTTGGCATAAACAATTGTGCGGAAAGTTTCCTTTACAAATGTCCACCAATCCAGAGGTGTAGATTCACCTCTAGGATGACCATTACTTTTTGTACACCCTGTACAAGGGGTGTAGAGTGACCGGTGATTAATCTCGATAAAACCGTCATGTTTAGAGTGCAAGAATTATGCTCTGTGTCCACGATGCGTCGCGTCAGAGATACGTACCCGTACTTATTTATTTTATTCACAAAACGTACAGCAAGTTTCGCATCATTACGAAAAAAGATATATATATATTTAAAGGGACATTCGTCACTAGGCCCATACCAAATGATTGTCTTCCTGCCCATTCGGATCGTTAATATGTAGCAAAATATGAAAGAATACCTTATATCCATTTTCATACATACGAATATTAATCTTGGGTTATAAAATACTAATGTAAAGTATATGTACTTACAATTTTTTTAGAATCTTATGTTCCTTCGTCGAATCAACAGCACACTGCCATTTGCGCGTCTTAACACATTACCGACCGGTGATTATTGCATAATTTTGAAAAATCTGGTACATGGCTAAAAACTTGTTAATGGAACATTCAATAGTAACAGCAATTCTCATTGTGAACTAACAAGTCATCCTCAATAACGTCATCTAATAATTTCATTTAAGATTTCCAATGTAAAAGAAAATTTCTATGCTTTCTTTTGATACAGCACAATTATCGAGAATCCTATTAATAGGCTTCCGGTAGGTATAGTGTAAATAAGTGTGAAGCACAAAACACATAATCACAAACACATAATCCAAAATCGTGACAACGAACGGGACGAAGTTACTCCGACCACGGTCGAAATAGTACTGCCGATCATCGGCAGCCGATGTCACTTCGGTTTTTCGTGAATGGTTAAGGGTGGATTTAGGTGGGGATATGTTGCGGTTGTTAATTGAACGTATCAATAATTAGGATATATAATAACGCGTCTGGAGCTCGCTCGGTACGGAACAATAGTTTCGGAGATCTACAGGTTGCCGCGTTAAAAAGCATAGTTTCGAAAGGAGTTTCACGGGAATTTTATTAACGTGCAACGGGCAGTAAAACGCCCGTTGCGATGCTCACGAAAAACAGAGAACTCCCGCGAAAAATAACGGCGAAGGTCGCAGAGTGCGGCGGCGAGATAAAGTCTAGTGAATTATTGGCTCGACATGGAGCATCGCGATAAAGATTAGATCCATTAAACATGGAAGCGAGCGCTGCTCGTGCTTATTGAAATTGATCTTTGCAACAGCCCGTTCAGACACGGCGGAAAAAGCGCGTTGTTTGTTTGTTTTGGAATGTTGGACCGCGCGGATACGTGTTAACTTTCACGTGTGAACTATCGCTACAATGGACGAGATATCTCGTTTCCACGACGTCGAAGAAACGATGCTGTGGACGAGACATCTCGTCGCCAATGCTGTCGTAGATACGATGCTTAGGACGAGATATCTCGTGTATCTTTATTATGGATATGAAGTGTTTTATATGAAAATTCGTCACAAGTAATCAATTTTTAACGCATTACCAGCCGATGATTATTGCATAATTTTGAAAATTCTATGGTGTGTTATGGCTAGACTGCGGATCTTTATGCACTTTTAGTGCAATCGAGTAGATGAAATTTAAAATTGTTGGAAAATTTTTCAAATTTAACATGTCAATATATGATTGTTCATCTAGTCACATCATTAAGCGAAGAAATAACATTCGATTTAGTTCCTATTCCTTGCAATCGATGCAGACAGTTTTTATTTTGCATAAAGATCCGCAGTCTAGTTATGGCTAAACACTTCTTAATAGAACTTTCAATAGTAACAGCAATTTTCATTGTGAACTAACAAGTCACTCTCCATAACGTCATCTAATAATTTTTATGCTTTCTTTGGTACAGTTATTGTTATATTATTGTTATAATAGTAGTGAAAGAGTTAAAAAGTGCCTCTCTAGTAATTATTTTCTTTCACCATTATAACCTCATTCAGTGACCATTCCTTTTGACCTGTATATCATTGGAAAGCTCTGAAATTTGTGATTAATTTGATATAAAATACTCGTGCTAAAAAAATATACATTAAATGATTTTGTTTGAGAAAATGCGAAGGTCGCGAACTTAGTTGCCAACCTAATACTTCTCGGAAAAGGCTGGAACTTCCACGTAAAGAACAGAACTGTACCTAGAAACTTTTTCATTCGCCGACTTTATTTTCCTTCAAAGAATTAATTAGTGCTCCGTTCCCGTTGGCCGGTCAGGATTTCCGTCGCGAGTTCGCGATATGAATTTACGGAGAGAAAAAGAAGGGCAGTTCCGTGGTTTCTCGCGCAGCGGTGCACGTGGAATCCACTTCCGCAACGGGTGCGCTACGTAATATCGGAACGCGAAATACGCAGGGTACTCGTAAATCTGTGTTCCGTCGGCGTCGTAACGCGAAAACTGTGTAATGCGATGTCAGCCACGTGTGGGGGCTGTTTCCGGTCTTGTCTCTGGAGTGTCGTTACCGTTGAACCATCCGGAGGACGTCGACCTCCCGAAAACTGTCCCTTTCCTCTTCCCGTGAAAATCGTCCATCACGCCGCGCCGCAACTTTCGTCCAACACCGACATTTTATTTCTGTTAAGCTACTTTGCTCCGGAGCGACGCAACGGCGGTTCATTAAGAATAGATAAATAGTTTAAAAAATTTTTAAATACCATTGTATTATTCTAACACTCGTGAGGTGACTCAGAGTCACCTGTAAAAATTACTCTGCCATTATTCAAAGTTATACATTCTTTACGTTACTAAATATGTAGATATTTATAATCAATAGACAGCGGTTTTTTATGCATTAGTGAGAAAAATGTGTAATTTCAAACGTGAAAAACATTAGAAGAATTTAAAAATACTGTGATATTATTTTCAACCTATTAAACATATTAACAATGAAAGTTAATTCCTGTTTCACTTCGGTTTGTTGCAATTCGGGTAGAAAATGTTTGTTTTCCATAAAGATCCGTTGTTTATGGGTAAGCGAAGATTCAAGGGAGAGTGGGGGTTTAGTGCGCAATGCATCTTTGAGTTAGCGCAGTTTCAAGACGATGGGGTTGTAACGGCGCGTTTGCGGGTGTACAGCGGCGGCGCTTAGACAGCTTCCTTAAAAAGGATTTATGCAGCACGGGTGGCCTCGACTGTCCGCGCCCTTGACACGACACCCACGAACGCGAAACGGGAGTCTCTGGGAGTGCGAACTATGCATGTGTCCGGATAGGGACGCTCGGTGCATCCAACGGTGCGCTAATGGCCGCCATTACAACCCACGCTTTGCACCTACGTCACACAGTGTCCCGTAGCGCGCACGAGCTCCTGCGTCACCATCCACGCACGTTCTCGTCCACCTATAAGCACACGTATACGGCAAAACCAACGCGAAGATATCAATGTGATGGTCCCGCGGGCCCGACACCGCACTTACTTTCATAACGTGATAACGTGATAACGTCACCGGGATCTTCTTCGCCGTTAACGTCTCTCACGGCGCGGCCTAACGAGGATAAGGACGATCGGTAGTCTAATCCTAAGAAAACTCGAAAATTCCAGTTAGAAACTGTCCGCTGAATTGCGTCACGGCAGAACGTACGAAGAAAAATCGAAACGCTTCAAAGACCATGAACCAAGCCCTCTCCCGTGATGCCCGAAGGCATTTCGTGAGATTCTATGCACAGTTCTGTCAGCTTGGACGAACATCTCGAGACACTCTTAACATTCTTTACGTAAACTTGCGTTGCGGCTTGAATCTTCAAGTCACTTTGTTTCGCATTTTATTTCCTTTAGTTCTGCAGCAGGTTTCCTGTTCCGAGCCCCGCAAACCCGTATCCCCAACTACCATCCGAGAGAATTTCCCTCGAAGCGGCCGGATCGAACGTCCAACGATTCAATCGACCTCGCCGCTATCGCCTCTTTCTCACGATCCTCGCCGCAGCTGCCGGGATTTGCGATATTCCCTGCTGCCTTCTCTTTATGGTAATCCCGGCCGCCATCTTCGCGGCCGCGCCAATCTGTCGAAATGAAACCTTCGCCGCGTGCCGCCGGCCAAATTAATTGGAAAAAAATCAATTCGCTTTACCAACGAGAGGTATATCGCTTTCCCCACCGGTGACTTTCATTTATTGAAATGGAAACGCGGGGGCTGTGCTAGCCGGTTTAATTTACAAACTTTTTAATCGACGCCGATTACAATTCCCCGCTATCTCTACGCGTCGCGAATAAACTGCGAATTTTTATGTATTCACGGTACTTTGAATTTGTAAAGTACGGGGGAGGCTCTTGCTTTCCAGTTAACAAAGTAAAGAGTACTTCCGAACCACTGCGTGCATTGATATACATGTATTTTCAACCGTTTGCACTCGGAGCTATATTAACTCGAATACGAAACATTTCTTCTAATATTTCTATTCCCTAGAATGTGTTAAAATTTTATGGATATAAAATTGATATAACACCTAATACAATACCTAAATGTTTAATGATTGATTAGAATAATGGTGCAGCAGTTGTTATTGACGCCTCACAATCCACCACTTTACTGCTAACGATTAAAAACAATTTATCGATTTCACTCATCTAATTTTTATTCAATATTATTTGATCTTTTAACTAATTTTGTACTAGATAGACAATAGACAGAGCTATATTAACTAGGAAATGAAACATATCTTCCGAACTAGAACATTTCCATTCCTTATACCTAAATGTTTACTAATTGAGTAGATACCGATATATTCAACAATGTAAACAATATTTCGAATAATGTCACAGCAATTTTTAGTCGCGCCTCAAAGTCACTATTCGAGTGCTAAAGGTTAAAAACATTTTCGTATGATATTCTTGGAAAATATCACATTTATTAAAAAGTTTCATTAATTAATGCTACTAAAATTCTATATTAAAATATTACATATAATATAAAAACATTTTCTAATTTATCCAAATGTAATTCTTTAAATATCTGGTAACAAGAAGTATACGATTTAGACCATTTTCATGTATTCAATTATGGACACGTATTAGGATCGGGATTAATTTACAATTTCGATCGAAGCTAATGTTCTATTAGTTACGAGCAACGTTTTATTAAAACTTTTAAAAATAGTACAGCATTGGGTTTTAAAGATATTCGTTCGTAAATAATTTTATACAAATTCGCGTCTACAGTCCCTAGCCTAATCTATATGTCTACGGTAGAAACCCAACACTCTGCTTCACTCGGATACGTAATACTGATACGTCGCAAGATCACAAAGTATAAAACGTTATGTTCGAGTTCTCTGTAAATATTTCCTGCAAGAAATATATACGAGCAATACGGATCGTTCGCGCGAATCTGGCAGCATGGTGTGTGTCCTCCACAATCGTTTTCTCCTGGAAAACGAAGGGGACACGTTCTCTCTGCCAGTCTATGTCTCTCTCGGTTCTTAAATGTGAATCGTGCCGCTACGAACGGGTCTTTCGGGAGAACATTTCCGCCGGAAAACGCCCCAAGACGCGTCGCATTCTTTTTACTTCTCTTTTAAATCCATGCTCGCGAGCTCTCCCCGCGGGAAAACCGCAGCGTGTTTCTTTCTCTCTTATAAGACAGATTACTCGCGAGGCTGGTTTATCGAAGCAAGCGAACCGAGTTCTCGCTTTCGGCAATCTCGCGAGCGTTTCCCGCGAAACGCACCGAGATGCCTCGCAGATGCTTCGCGGTCTGGTCAAACGAGAATATCGAAACTTGATTTCACACGACCGAATACGATCCGTAACTCTGATCCGTCCGATTCGCAGACTAATCGATTCGCAGACTAATCGATTCGCAGACTAATCGATTCGCAGACTAATCGAAGAGGCGAACATTTATCCTACATTCTAGCTTGAAAAAATATTCGGTTCAAAGTACATACGTCGCGATCCGTAAAAATGAATATCCTGAACCAGGATCCGCGTCCTACGGACAACTAAAACAATCGGCAAATGCGTTACGATGGATGGCAATGTTTGCGCTATCGTCAGCCCTCGAGAGCGTTCCTAGCTAAAAACGACCAGAATCGCGCGCGTGTCAATCGTGTCAATTTGAACCGAAGTACTCGACTCGATTCTAAAATCGGATATAAAATCTGGCACGCGCGATTCACGGGTTACAACGTACCCGGGAAAATTGCTAGGACACGTTCGTGCCCCGGATTGTCGTTCCGTTCATTTGTCTCGGGAATGGCGGCCGATTTAAAACGCGTACGCGTTCTTCATCGGGGCTGCGTCCCCGAAATTCGGCAGTATCTCTCTGCTGTGATAGAGTCCGTTGTATATCGGTTTTACAGTGGCGTAGTGAGGTTCCTCGCACGTGGGAGACGAGTAATAATGATACAACGGTAGTTGATCGTCGATGCGCGCACTCTTTCTCTTTCTGGAGAGGGTGTCCTCGTAGCTGCTAGACTTCGGTCTCTCTTGGTGGCGTTTTCTAGGGGTGTCGTAAATTGCTTCCCTGGGCTTTCTCAACTCCACCTCGCAGATTTTTGGGATCTGCGTCTCGGATTTCGACAGGAACCTCCTCGGCACGTCGTAGTGGCTCTCCAAGGACGAGTTGGACGAGTTGAGGTCTGTACAACTCTTGCGGAACTCAACCTCGTACAGGCTGTTCTTGATCACCACAGGTTCCCCATCCTGCTCAGGCTCGTCCAGCTTCGTCAGAGTGACGAAAGGATGCTTTGGAATCGTCGACAGGTGCGGATGTTTCGGTAGTTTCGGTAGTTTCGGCAACAACGGTGTCATCATCACGGGACTGGCCACTGGCTTCTTCGCCATCGACGTCTTCCGGTTCAGAGACATGGTCACCGTTTTTGGTGACGGATACACCGGTCCGAGGTCCACCTTCACCTGCTCCCGAGGCACCTCGCTCAGCACTAACTTCCTCGTCTGTTTACTGCAATATTTCAAGGTCACCGTTAGACAAGGTCGAATATTTTAATAAATATGCGAAATTCGGATCTCGATTTATTTATTAATTTTTGCGAGATGCTCTACGCGTCTCCCGATTCGTTATTGCTACACTGCGGATCTTTATGCATCCGTGAGAAAATTGTTTGATTAGGTGAAATATGAAACGGTAGAAGATTCGAAATATTTAAGGACATTGTAATATTGTTTTTAACGTAACAAAGTCATTAGGCAATAAAATCTATTTTTGTTTCACTTCTGCGTCCCATAATGAATGCACAACATTTTTATTTTGCATAAAGATCTGCAGTCTATTCATCATTTTTGTTAACCAACATTTTTTTATCGCGAGAATGTCTTTCTAAATTCAAAAATCAATTCCCCGACTCTGGAGGTTTATGGGAAATTTCGTAACTAAAGTTTATATCTCAGAAACTGTTCGTCGAATAGAGTCGATTCTTTTTTAAATTTCATCTATTAGGTTGGAGGGAAAGTTCTGTCGTACTCGAAATAAGCAGGTAATGCTAGCAAGTGATTGGGAAACAGAAATTGAGATATTATCTGAAAGATAGCAGCAAGTTGTTACAAAATCATGGAAATGGTCTTCTTTAAAATATGGCAGAACTTTCCCTCCAACCTAATAGAAGGCTCGATGTATCGTAAGAGTACTTTACTCACTGAGAAATCAAACTATGCTTAAATTCTACAGAAATCAGCAAAGCTCCGTACTTTTCGAACCAATTCGCGATCAGCAAAATGTCGCCTCGAACCCTCCCCTAATTTCGCACGAGCTACGGTACATTTGACTTCGTGCAAAATCTCGAAACTCTACAGAGGCAAAATGACGACCGATGCGGCGTGGAACGCAGGGAACAAGGGACTGCTTACCCAACGGTGCGGCGAGCGTCCTGGGAAGCTTCGTTGTCCAACGCGTCGAGGGAATTCCTGGGACGGAAACTCTTGAACGTGGTTCTTCTGTCCGGTTCCCTGTAGCTGTTCTCTTGCTGCAGCAAAACGTCCGTGATGGAAATCAGCGAGGTCAAGGAGGACGAGGAGTTGGACCTCTCGTCGTAGCCGGAGTCCTGGAACTCGCGAGTCTCTTCGCTCAAGTTTCTCTCGGACGAGAACATCGAGTTCTTCTTGTCGAAGGACCGTTTCGTGGCCCAGGAAGTCAGCAGCTTCTTCAACGATTTCTTCCGCGGCAGCTTCTTGCCGGTGATCGGTATCCAATCGATCGAGGTGTCCTCGACTTCTATCGGTTTCTTCAGGAACGCCCCAATGATCTTCGGCGTCTTATCGTTGCGAAAGACTGGCGGAGGATCGATGATAGAGTCCTCCTCCAATCGATCGTACTCGCCGATCGCTGTGCTGGTCTTGCGAAGTTCGTGGTTGTCCAACACTTCCAAGAAGATCGTCTCGTCCGGTTCGGGCAAGGTCATGTCCAGATCGATGCTGTCCAGAGTGTCCAGAGTGTTCGTGTCGTCCAGAGAGGACACTTCATTGTCGAACGCGAAGTAGGCGCATTCGTTCCCGTTGAAGTCCTTCGACGCCTCGCAATCAAAATGCACGGGACTAGCGTAGATGTCCGACTCACCGCTGTCGTTGTTGCAATTGCTCGGCGAGAGGATCTCCAACGACTTGGCCCTTTTCTTCGACGGAGTCGAGATTATGGATCCATCCTCCGCGTTCTTCGACTCGTTGTCGGAGACCTGGAAAGGCGAGCCGTACACCCCGGACCGTCTGAAAGCCTTCGAGTCCTCGACGCTGTACTTCGAGGGCGGCGAGAAGACATCGGATCGTCTGCTCGAATTCTCTGAACTCTTCTTCGGGGTGTCGAACGTCTTGCCCCTGTTTCGAAATTCCTCGGAGCCGCTCCTGCAGGGACTCGAGAACAGACCTGATTTTCGATTCGTTTCCGAAATCTCGACCCTCTTGCGGGTCTCTTCGGCTTCCCTCCCATTTTGGGCCACGTTCAGCTCGTTGTTGCACGGCTTGTATTTCACCTCGAACGCCGCGACGATCTTCTTTACAAAGTTCTTCGGCTGTTGCTTCGGCGTTTCGACGGTCTTCGGCGTGCTCTTCTTCGTCGGCGAGTGGAAACCCATCTCGAAGTCGCGAATTATGCTCTCCAGATCCGGCATATTCACCGGCGTTATTGGCGAATCGAAACTTTTGCTTCCCCGAGGCAGCATCCTTTGGTTACCGTTGTACAGCAAACCGGTGTCCAGTGGCTTCAATACGGTCATCTTAGCTGGACTAGTACTCAAAACTTTGTACTTCTTTGGTGAACAATTTCCAAGCTTCTGTATCCAATTACCCTTCGTTGGAGTTGCCTTTTCTGCTTCTAGCGTCTGATCCTCCTTGAGAAGGAACGGCTGTGCTTTCACCTGTGAAGGAAAAAACGTTAGTATGTAATAAATGCGTCCGACAGACAAGATTCATATTTATCGATTCTCAAGGACATGCATCATACTTCAACAATCGCACAGCCGCACGAATAATTGCAGCAGTTAGTAAAAATTACAAATTAACCCTTAGAATTAAGTTATTATTCAAAATATTGTTTAGACTATCAGATATGTTGGTATCTAATCAAAAACTAAACAGTCGAGTATTCTATGAGATGTTAAATCAATTTCATATCTACAAACTGAAAAGAATAATATAGAATGGAGTTATTTGGAGTAAAGGTACCAGTTACCGGATATTTAATGGCGAATTGGAAGTTTTTGTTAATTTGAAGACATTCTGTAATTTATTTTGTGACTAGCTGACTCGACAAACGTTGTCCTTTTCAAATTTCGATAGGAAAAATCACTTTCCTTTTTTCCCAAATTTTCCATTTTTCCGGGCAACTTTTTCAATTTTTCTTTCCCTAAAAACCTTATTTGAACTGTTACGAACATTTTTATTTTTAATTAGCTAAATCGGTCCAGCCGTTCTCAAGTGATGCGCTTACCAACGAACAACATTTAATTTTTATTTATATAGATAAAAGATAAATAGATAAGTAAATGAACTAGGTACTTCATGTTATGTTTATTAATTTCTAAAGTTTGTTTTGTGTCAGATAACCGGGTGGGACACGATAACTGGTACTTTTACCCTAGATCGAAAGAAATTAATTTTCGAGTTAAAATAATTCCGACTGCAAAGGAATAAGAACACATTTGATCTAGATCTTAATACTTTCGTAACTTATACAAGTTTTCAGAATTCACTTATATTTCCTATCGAGCCTGCAAGACTACCACTCAAGATAACATTTCACTTGACTCTACTTTCTTCAAATTTAACTAGTAACACTGAAAATTGCGTTATCAATATCATTAGTGGAGCAAGTCACCAACCTCCTCGTTGTTTTTCTTTAGCATCCGTTGCAGAAATGTATTCATCTTTATCGCACTCATAAAAAAGTTTCTACCGTTCAACACTTAAACCGGCGAATATCAGTTCGAGAAAATCACCAGAAAATTAAAATAACGTAGTTCACGGAACCAAAACTAGAAAGCTCAAATTTATCATAATACACGGTGCTTCAACACTGCTTCATTTTAACGATCCAAGTCACGTTTCGATTATCCGATTGTAAAACGAACAAATCATTCACTGAAGCTGGTCAGAAATAAATGTCACTTGTATGTTACCGACACGTTGTGATACGACGACGTCGTATGCTCGACTCGAGTTTTAAATCGAGAACTACTCGAAGAATATTTATTTTCAAACACTTTAAAGTAGACTTACAACACGCGCGAAGTTACCCGGTACCGATCTTGAACGCAAATGATTTTCAACGGTCAATGACGCCCTTTTTGTACCTGACGAAGCTTCCAGGTAACCCTCCCCTTTCCGATGGTGACTTTCCGAAAGGTAGGGGTGCAAGGATCGAGTGGGGGGTAAAGGTACTAGCCGTTCGTCGCCGCGTGCCCTTCCTCGACAATTCTATTTCTATGATTTTGTTCAAATTTGAATATGCTGTAGTCTTCAGTAATCTATGAAGAAATCCCACAGGATTTTTCCATATCTTAAAAATTGTTGATTCTACCCTCGATGTCACCTTTTTCTCATTAAATTATAACACTTATATTAACAAACTGAAAATGAGTTTCTAGGAACTTGTAGTGAACACATAAGAATATCTACTAACAATATTGTCATTTGAAAAAAAACGTTTTTTTCCATCATTTATTTTGCGATTGTTTTAAACAAATGCAAGGCTTTTATGGTAGGAAACTTTTTAAACATTTGTAAATGGGGATATTCTCCCAAGTGTTCCCATTTACCTGTTTTTATCAAGATGGACATTTGAAAATTGACGAAGTTAAAACTATTTGAAATATTCATACGAAAAATAAGTGTTAAGAAATACAGAGAAATTTATAAATGGTGAAGAAACATTTTTTTTACCCTTAATTAAACAACGTTCGTTGAAACTTTTAATTAACCGATTTAATTTCTCGTCCTCCGGTAACGCTTCCGTTAGCCAAAGATTAAATATTCCCGTGAAAATTGTGCAACCCGACGCTGTCCTTTCCTGTTACGAATAAAGTTGCATTTTAATAAGCATTTAGGGAAAAAATGGGACCACAACGTCGAAACGGAGCGGTTGCATCCGCATTTAATATTACGGCGAAATCAAACAAATGTAATTAAATGCAACTGTTTATACAATAGTGGAGCAGTGACAAAAATCACTGCACCCCTCTCCTCAAACCTAGATTCACCTCGCCGTTGTACTATCGGGTCGATAAGTATGAAACTTGACAAATGTGTTCGAAATTTGTGTTTTATTTGTCAAGTTTCATAGTTGATGACCTGATATATTCTCGTACTAAGGCGAGTCGCGTTTATCAATATCAATTCTCCGATTCGTAGTAAAGGGATCATGCAAAATGCATGCGCGGCAAATGCAAATTTCGCATTTGGCAGGACACTCGCGGTTCTACCGCGTTGCAACGCGTTGGAAACGAGCCTTTCGCCAGTTCCAGGATGTCGGGCTCCGCTAGATTTCCGTTTACAACGTTACCTGCCAGGACGAACCGCTGACAACGGGCAATAAAACAATAGACCGCTGCTCGATAACCTTGCTCGAGGCGATCTATTGTCCGATGAATGGATCGATTCCACCGATCCGCAAAACTGATCGTGCTGCAAAATGGTCCCTTTACGTGACTCTCTGTGCATGCAACCACCACAGTAGCGATGAGTCGACAACGATCTCTGCAGAAAGTGAATTAAACCCCTGCGCATTTGCATCTCGCGCTTATAATATATATATTAATTTTGTTTGTCAATAAAATAAGTATTAATCAATTATTTGGTGCCATTCATCGCGAAGCACGTCGTTACGATAATAAATGTATCGTTGTATAATTCGTTTCCAGAAATGATTTCTGACTCGAATGCATCGGCGAAATGATTCATATTGTAATATCCAGGAAAATAAATCGCATATCTATGTTTCTATTTCATCTTCCGACCGTATCATTTTAATGTCGAATAAAATTGTAACTTTTGCATTTCGACACCGACATTTTAATTTCCCATTTATGCTAGATCAACCGATAGCCGCGTACGGGCGGACGAACATTGGCCCAGTTGAGCCGCTACAACATCGGATAAAGTCGTCGTATTTCGGTGGAAAAATTTCATTAGATTCTGCAAGGATCGACGAAAATTCCCGCAAAGTTTCAAATTGATTCGCGCATAGAAACTGTTTTTGAAAATTGCCGAAAATTGTATTGGCGTTCGAGCTTCGAAATAGACAATTTCTTCGACGGCTCCGCCCACGCTGTCCTTTAAACTTTCCGAAGCTTTTGAAACGTTTCTATATATTCGGGGTCATACTCCCACTTCTCAGGAACGGATTTTCTCGACAAGAAAACAGGATTCAACTAACGGACCTGGAAGTAGCGGAAGGAAGATTAGACACGAAGCGGCCGCAATTAAAAGAACTTTTCCTCCACGCCTTTTAAAGTCTCGAAAATTACCGCGAGGCTAAGAAAGGGTACACATTAAAGGATTATAACGGGTACCGAGACGCTGTACAGAAATTAACTGAATTTCCGGGACATTGAGATCGTTCGAGAAACCCGCGCGTCTCATGAGTGATGCGAGTCAACGAGGAGTCGGCCTCGCGTTCAGAAATAGCGACGAACCTGATTCCAACGCCACGCTCCGCGGGGTTTCGGCTTCGTCGCCTGTATTTTCCGAATTTCCATACAATTCCTTTCAAAATTTTTCAAATGTGCAGAGAACACATTTTAACACTAAATTTAACCCTGGAACTTCACACTTATTTTTTGAAGTATGTACTTCACACTCAGACACCCAAAGTTCTTTTTTAGAAAACAAAGCAAAAAATGTGAATATTTAATGGTTTAGTATCCCACCTCGATGTTTCACTAAAGTTCAAACAAGCCACTCATACGCATTATAATTAATGACGCTCTGGGTTTCTGAGATTCACAGTACAGTTTCAGTGACTGGCAGGCAATGCTTTACACAAACAACACGACTACGATTACACACACCTTTTGCTATTTTACCTCGTTCTTTATATGTTTGATTTAAGAAACTTATCTTTGGATTTTCAATAATCCTAAAATAAATAATCTGGGATCCTTAGTATTTGAGAATTGTTGGGATTTAGAAAATCTTCTAGAAAGAAGATTATGTTATTTAGTATTTATATCCACTATATGTCGGAATGTTTTTCAAGTTCTGAAAATCGACAACAGAGAAATGTAACTCTTGTACTCTTTGAAGGAAATCAACAATTTTCCGCAGAAGAGTGACGCATTTGTTATTGAAACAATTTTATTTCCTTTAACCATGGCAATTTTTGACTCTAGTGCGTTCTCGTTCGCGGTCCGTTTGTATCCCGTAACAAAGAAACGCGAAACCGTCGTCGTTTTACCAGGGCTCGTCCAGCTTCGATCAATAGGGTAATTGTCGATCGGAATATATTGGAAACCATCTTTCCCCGGTTCGCGTATTCGAAAAGCAAACGTTCCTCAACGTTTCCCAGCTTCGCCATTTGTCTGTGTTGATATTTGCTCGTTCAACACCGGTTTTTTAATATCCACGGCAGCTGCAAAATGGCTCTTAGCTCGAGTCTTTTGCGAATTTGTTTGATTAATCGCAGTTCCCTTTGCGAATTGAATCGCGGCGCGGCGTTCTCAAATATACGGTGAGATTTTTCGTTCCCTTTGCGAGTAGCGAGCGCGGAGAATCCTTTTTACCCTCATTACAATAATTATTTGATTCGCCGTTTGTCTCACCGTTTCCCGATAAACAGCGATTCCATTTCGCTCGACCGGCCTGGCAAATATCGGGAAATACCTAGTTGGCGATCGACGTCGGCCATCTCGACGATGAGCAAAAAACGAGCTCGCATCGCGTCGTTTAATAGATATCGAGGTAGCGAATAAAAATCCGGTCGGCCGGGTCATCAACGAGCTCGCGCCGGCAAATGGAATTAACGTGGGATTAAATAACAATGGGAAAAAGTAGCAGCGACGCGACGGGGGATTTCCTAGTCACGAGAAAGATTACGCTGCTTCTACCCTTCTTTCCGTCCTTTCCCTGACATAATTCGCGTCGCGTACGGGCCGGAATGAAATAGAGGAAAGCTGCCAATATTGCACCGCGAAATTTGATTTGCTGCTTCATCTCTACAATAACCGAGCTATCATAATACTACCGGTTGTAATACAATGTAAGAATTCTTCCTCAAAGGGGATGAAGACCATTTATCGAACGTTAAAATAAATATTAATGCAAACGTAACAAATAAATGTTCGTTATCGAGAATTCGCAGTATTAGGGACATTCCTAGTGATTTTTCTGCACCAGGAAAAAAAGAGGAAAGAGAAGTTTCTTTTTATATTTTTACTGGGTCGAAATATGTATCTAAATAATAATAAAACATTCCCTTACGCAATATAAATAATGTACAATCTTTAGAACAGCAGTTCTTTGGTGATCGAGATACAGAAGAAAAATGGTCTTATTTCCACTGTTTACGAATAACGTTTTTCAAGTCAAGTAGATTATAAAAAATACAAGAATTATTGACAATTTTGTTTGTCTCGCCAACGAGAATACATTCTCATCGACTTGTACAAATTTATTCAGGGTAAAATATTTGTTATGACGTATTCTAATCTCATTTTCAAAAAATATCGCAGTAAAACGTACACTCGCATTAATAAGTGCTTTTCCCCTATCATAACATTATCGGATATAACACAGTGTAAGAAGAATTCTTCCTTAACACTAGAACTACCGGGCAAGTCGGAATGACTGGTGCGAATTGTTTTCGATTCGAAATATTATAAGTATAAATGTGTTTTTCCGAGAAATTTCTTTAATCAACTTCTCTGTTGGAGTACATATTTAAATAAAACTTGCACGAAATCGAAATAAATGGTATATTGTCGTTATTATAAGGCAATGTATGCGTTTAGTGCTCGGTAGTTCTAGTGTTAAAGGGGATGAAGACCTTTGATCGAACGTTGAAATGAATATTAATGCAATCGTGACAAATAAATTTTCATTATCGAGAATCACTCGTTGTGTCGCCGTTAACAGCCACACCGTCTGATCGTTCGAATCCAATTTGTGTAGCACGAAAGAACCCGCCGTTGCGAAACAACTGCAGCATTTACAGATTGTACGGCGGATCGTGGATGCTACATTCATCGCGCACAATAAATAATAACGAATCAATTGACGGGTGCACTCGAGAAAAACGGGCAAACGAGTTCGCCGCTACAGAAAAGGGGTGAAAGGAAATCCAATTTTCCGGGATCTGCTCGTAGCGGGCGCCGCGCGCGTCTCGACAATCGAGGCGCGGCAAGGCGAGGCAAGTTTTTTTCCCGGGCGTCTGAACGATACAGCAGCAACCTGCTGCTAGCTGTACGGGAGGGAAGCAGCGCAGCGTCATCGAATTATCTCGGGTAATCTGTCGCGAGCAGCGAATCAAAGGGGACGAGGACGAAAGTGCACGGCGACGCATACAGAACGGCCTTTCCGTGAAATTAACCTGTGGATTTCGCGGAAAATCCGCAGTCGACCATGGGTCTATAGGACGCAGGACACGGTGTATCGAGGTCATCGAGGCTGGCGAAAGTAAAACTGTGCCGGCTCGCTATGGAGGGGTAGGCATTCAGCTATATTAAGGCAATTACCATGGGGAGGGGCAATTACCATGGTGCGGGGTCATGGCGAAAGTGGCGACGTTGTGTCCTGTAATCTGCGTTTAGTGTTGGCCTCGGGAACGATACGTAGGGGACGTTCTCGCCCCATTGTCACGGGTATCGTTAGTTTACCGGAATCCAGACAACAATGGCCGGCAGCATACCTGTCCCCGCTGCTCGTCGGAATTACTTGATTGTCTCGCGCCAATATGCTTCGCATTTCAATGGGAGCCTTCGCATAGAATCAAAGCCAACAACCAGTACCTTCCCTCCCGCCCCTTGGAAATTTCCCGTTACTTAAAACTTCCGATAATACCTTCTGCCCCCATGGATTAACGCGACCGTTTCACGATGGCCCGGGATTTACCTGACTACAGCCCGGACCTTTTTCAAACCTTTTCGAACAATACGTTTATACTTTTATACGCCTTCCTACAAATTATACCGTCTTGCACTTGAAGCTGCTTCAACCAGAAAACCAATATTTCTTCTGACAGAATATTTAGATTGTACATTACTTACTTGTAGTTTTCATTTCTTTTTTTATTGTAGAAAATCTCATAATAGATTTATTTCAACGCGATACAGAATAAAATATAAAAATGACAGACAATTGAAATATTTACAGAATAAGAGTGCTTGCAATGCTTCAATTTTTATCAATTTCTTAGATACAAAAATGGCAACATAAATGGTGCTTACGTTATCAATGTAAAAATAAATGTTTCACTACGAAACTCGCTATCAGAAAATAAACATTTTCACGGGTAGGTATGTTCTCCGAATACCATGAGTTACAATTCTAAGTAAAAACATATAAAATTCATTTCATTTTCTTTATGTAAAATACAAAATTGTGGTTAAATAATAGTATGGCAATTTTTAACTCTCTCTCTCTTTCTCTCTGCCACCCGCCGAAGATTCTAGGCATTCTATGATTTGTAAATCAGATCCAACAGGTCGAAATTACGCTGCTGCTCTACGCTAAGTGAAGGCAAGTTATCGTTCGTATAATTAAATTGTCCGCATATGTAACCCACGAAGGATAGACATCTTCGTTGACTAAGCAGCTTATCGGTCCGATCTGTTTGCGTCAGAAATTTCACTGCGAACGAAACGGTATGACGCAAGTGGGACAGCTTAGGGTCGCGATTATTCGTATCAATCAACGGCAGCCTCGAGGCAATCACTATCAGGAGCTGTTACAAGAGTTCCGTGCAGACTTCTTCCGCGAATTCGTCTAATCTACGCGGATTCGATTTACGTAACGTATCTCTCCGTCTGGACGTTGCAGTTCGACTGGTTCGCCTGTAACTTCCAACTTTCAAACAGTTTCGAACTATTCCCGTAGTTTCGACGCTCGTTTGCACGCCGATCAGGATTTTTCGTTATCTTTATCGCTGTGTCTTTCAAAGATCCTGTGTCTTTTTTTTTTATTAGAAAATCTCATATGAGATTTATTAGAACATAATGTATGTTATACAAAGTAATACAAAGTAATAATGATTGAACCTGTGCGCCGCGAAAAAATTCCTATTATCTAATATGGCGATCGAGAAAAATTAAAAACAATTAATACAAAGTATATTGTGTAGGTATTAGATAGATTTTAATATTTATATGTGTTGGTGCCGATCGATCGTCGGTGACCAGCTGATCGTCTGCTGCTGGTCGTCGTTACGAGCCGACGATCGATTTGTTATTAACGACTGACGTTCGTTTGTATTAAACATTTGTATTCAGATTGTAACATACCGTGAAACGAAAAACATCTATTTAAATAAACCTCCTATAATTGTAAAGTAGTAACATTATAAAAAAAACCCTTAGGCACACAGATTACAAGCATTTAGAAAGGCCATCACGTACACGCACGCTGCGAGTGTTTTGTTGCAGATATTTTCACTAAACACAAATGTCTATAATTGCTAACTGTTTTACAAGCAATTGAGATGCAGGGGACTCTGGCGAACAAACAATATACGTTATTGTATAAACTAAAAGTCATTGACGATTCAAATTGCCCTGTATGTGCACGAGAATCGACAGTCTATTTGCTCTTATTGCATTGTATTTATCGTGTTCGTGCACGAAACAATACCGAGTTTAAATTATAAATATCGATACACGCGCGGCTAACAAAACGAAAAAGAGAAAGCGTGCACCGCCGCATTTCGAAATATTTGGCACGATTGAAATTGAATTTCGAACAGCTGAATTCCTACAGAAACAAGCATTGTGTCGGCGAATGAAATGCCTGGAAATTTCGATTGGTCGGAGCCAATTCGCGTGAAAATCGTGGGAACGCTAACGAGCCGCGTAAATTGGCATAGATTCGTCGTCCTTCGTGCTTGTGACGCAACAGTCCTTAATCAGAGCGACGCGGGAGCTGTTCATTGCCCGTAAAAACCACTCTGTTTTGTATCCTTGTAAGTTTCCCTCGTAAAACCCCGTCGGATGGACGCGCGGAGTTCATCGACCGATAGCGGGGACCAATGTATTTACGCGTCAATTTTCCTTTGAATATCTTCGAACTCCTTTGAGCTCGATGCCGATCCTCTCGATGCATTCAGTTGCAAAGCAGCCACCCGCGAGCTAAATCGATCAACCACCTTTCGAGTGCATCTACATTTTACTCGAGCCAAAGTGCTCGATCGGTTTCTTCCATCGAAAATAAATGGCTTCTATTATGCGTCGGTCTCGTTCTTTCGATGGAAATATATTCTACAGTGTTAAACTCGCTAGAAAATATATGTTTGTAGCGCATGAAATAAATATGTCAGCGCCTTGAATAGATACACGTGGCACGGAACGTGATAACCCTTATTTTCACTCCGAATTATTTTTCAATTTTGTTGCCAACAACTCCCTACTATTCCAAGTGTTTTATTTGAAATTTACTTTAAAGGTCAGAGTCTTGACTGCTACTTATTTTAAACAATTTGGTTTAATAATTACATTAAATACAGCTCTGAATCTTTGGTTGAACTTATATTTGTTTTTAACTAAAAAATAACAAATTAAATAAATGAAGGAAGATTCCTACATACATATGAAAACCCGTTTCGTTTACATTTTTCTTTCTCTGATGTCGAGTCACACTCTATAAACGAGTGCAAAGGGTTCATAAGCTGAAACTCGTACATTGATGTTCTCAAATTTCTTAAATTTATCTACCACTTGAAAATTGTTCGAGATCATTTTTATCGTAAATGCATGACGTCCGCAATAAATTGAAACTAGCTGCTGGAGAATTGAAATACAGATGGAACGTTCGTAACCTGGGTGAAGAAGAGCCGCCGCTCGATGGTGCACACAGGTGTCTGTTCAGGACAATGCGCCGCTCGGAAAATCCTTCGTCCCGCTGCCCGTGTCTCGCGCCAACTAAATTCTGTTCGGTAGTTTACCGGGTTTACCCAAAGCTGGGTAATTACGAGCGATATTTTACCTGACAGGGTGGCACGGTGTCGTCTCCGGTCATAAACGGGCCCCTTTTACGGTTCCGCGAAGCCAAGATCGATCCAGCCCGGCGGTCAGTTAAAATTGATCCGCAGCCGATCCTCGAGAATTCACCGAAAAGGATAACGATGCTCGTTACCATCCCAGCACGCTTTTAGTGTCGCGAACGGGGAGACAATGGTCCCCTCTAAATCCTCCTCCTGTATGCTCTAGATGCAATGTTATACTTTCTGTTGAACATGTCATCCTTCACTGCCCACTTTTTTCCTTCCATAGACGTAGATTGAATATTGCTAATAATTTAAGTGAATGTCTAAACATTCACAAGAACATTGTCCAAACCATATCATTCTTAAAAACTATAAATATATACAACTCTTTGTAAACCATTATATGTACAGCGTATATATAAGTTCTTTATAATGAACACTATACCAAATTGTCAATATCTATTAGCCCTAAGTAATTACGTACTCTTGTAACTAAATATTGTAACTATTGTGGTCGCTAATGACCCAGATATCGATGCGACCTTTATAAATAAATAATTTAAAAAAAAATGGTCCCCTCTAACTCGACTCGACTTCACAGCCCTTATAAAACTGAAGTTAGTAAAGTATTAACCCTCATCCGTCAGTCGGACTTATACTATTCCATTAGTTGTAGGTTTTACCCGAAACTTCGTCACTTTCATTTTTTTTTTATACGGAACACATAACCGAAAAACCTGAGATGTAAATGTTAACTCGTCAATCTCACTAAAAGAACATCAAGAAATAAGTGTTTACTTTGTTCTGTCATCGATCTTTTTACCACTGGATAGATTCATTTGGTGAAAGAGGGACGGACGAGGGTGAAAATACAAAATAAAATTCCGTTAACGTTACGGACGCGTAAAAAATACATTTAATTCGATAAAATGTGTTTTCCGTATTTTCCGCTGAGAGGTTGGATTTCGTAGTGCTTTATATCGCCTGGAGAATCGATCGAGGAGCAGGTGCTAATTTTCCGTGGTACACAAGAAAAAGAGATAGAGGGTTTTGCGGATGGTTGTGGGGGGCAGTGGGACGATTTGCGATCGTCTTTGACCCAGTTTCCGAGAGCCGGATCCACGGGCAACGGAACGAGGCGGAACGGAACGAAGCGAAAGCGAAGGTTTCGCGTTGCGGAAGAAGATGGCCCGATGGCGCCGAGCGCATCGATTTCCCCGTTGGTTCCGGGCCGTAGGAAAAACAAGCGGAATCCGGGTCATTATACGGCTTATCTTAACGATCCCCTGCGAAAGAAGTTCCACGTTCAAATCGTCGGCAACGCGATAAACAACCCCTCCAAGTTTCGAGCATTATTCCACCGAGCAACACCGGTAATTGGACCCCGAGTCGATTCCAGACCGATGTCCGCGAATTGTTTCCAGTCACGAGACCAAACACAACGCGACACGATTTTCCTGACTGTACGACGCGCGATAGAGGCTCGTTCTGCTCGATATCGGTCGATTGATTTCCGGCTTTCGCTTTCCGATCCCTTCCGGCTCGTCTTCATCTCTGTCTGCGACGGATTTCGCTGTTTCAATGATTCCCTACTCGGATACATTATTCATAGGATCACGGGCAATCCAGTGGTTCGTAATCGGATAGAACAATCTGTTCCGAACATCCAGAACCATCTGACGAGGTTCGCTACACCGATCAGAGACCACGTTGCTCTGTGACGTCCGACAATGGACTCGCGGGATTTCATCTAGCGCGACTCGACTTCGGAGAATTAACGTCCCATGTAAATGACGATTTCAACTTTGTAATGTCACATGATCCGCTAACTTTCATGTCATGAATATTTCTCCCGCTAAATAAAAACTCTGGCTTAGCTACCTGGAATTAATCAAATTGCTTTTTGGAACAGACCCTTATTATTATCAACATAGAACGTAAAACGTACAAATTATTGATAACGACGATTTTAACTTTGAAACTTTTCTAGTGTCACAAATTATTATTTGGAAGAGACTCTTGTCAATATAGAACGTAGCACGTATAAATTATTGATAACAACGATTTCAACTTTGAACCTTCATTGTTACATGATCCTAATTTTCATGTGTGTGTGTGTGTGTCTAGAATATTTCTCCTGCTAATTAAAGACTCTAGCTTAGTTGCGTGGAGTTAATGAAATTATTTATTGGAACAGATCCTTATTATCATCATAGAACATAGCACGTACAAATTATTGATAACAACGATTTCAACTTTGAACCTTCATTGTTATATGATCCTAATTTTCATGTGTCTAGAATATTTCTACTGCTCAATAATCAAATTATATAATTTATTGGAACAGATCCTTATTATCATCATAGAACGTAGCACGTACAAATTATTGATAACAACGATTTCAACTTTGAACCTTCATTGTTACATGATCCTAATTTTCATGTGTCTAGAATATTTCTCCTGCTCAATAAAGACTCTAGCTTAGTTGCGTGGAGTTAATGAAATTATTTATTGGAACAGATCCTTATTATCATCATAGAACGTAGAACGTACAAATAATTGATGAAACCTGTAGGATATGCGAAGAAGAGAAAATCAACAGGATGAAATAGAAATAAAGAGTATTATCAAACAGAAGATAAACGAAAATAATAACGTAATAAATCGTTTCATACGTACAGACACTACGAACGCTGATTCTTCACCGAAATGAGATCCTATCCTTTCACAATATTAACACATTAACGCTAACAAAGTAATACGGAAAATTACACTTTTAAGCTAATTGAAACACGAATTTGCGTAGCTTGTGTTATAAAATAATAAAAGCATGGTAATATTACGTCTGCTATTATATGAATAATAGCCTTCACCGAGCGAAGCGATTAACCACCTGAATTTTTCGGTTCAATCTATCGAACGTTCGTGTTCCCTGTGCACTATAATAATTAAGCCATTCAAATTTCGATACATTTCACTGTCGATGCAATTGATTGATGTTTAACCCACTTAAAATAATTGGCGTCAGCACTGCGGAATGACGTGGATTAAAAGATCTTTTGAAGTCGAATATGCTCTCTCCATGTGCAGCGAAATTCGGTCGCAGTCAATTTATTCAGCAAACGAGCGGCTCGTACGACTCGCATGTCGCGTGTGCTCTCATCAGGTCGGCGTCTTTTCCGTTTCAACTTTCGTGGATGACAGTAGTCACGCTGATTGGCGGTACAAAAGATTGACGAATCGAATCGATTCTGTTCGTTCGAGGAACGTGGGACGCAGGACATTGGCGTCGAATACACCGACCCGTGAAAATATTGTAATGAGTCGCGTAATGGGAAAAGTATTATCGAGTTATCAGACGCCCCGCGGCAATTAAAGTCTGTTTGCTTTTTTCAATTTGCACCGTTCGCCGGCCTGTCGAATCGAACCGAGGGATCTCGCGCGAAATATTTCCGATCCCGGTTTAATTGAGCAGAGGGAGGCCCCCGGAGTTCAGTTCATTCTGAAATTTAATTGCGCGATTTATGGTCCGAGCAAGGAGGACCGAGAGCGCCGTTACTCCCAGGCCGAATCATTCTCGCGGCCGTTTAGCGGAAGCAGGTTAATTGCTAAATTATGTAGGTTGTGGGGAAACGAACGTCCGTTGAACGTTTCGTGGCTGCATCACGTCAGGGACCACGAAAACTCCTCGCATTCAGCGAGAACTGCTTCGCGAACCTCTTACAACACATTAGGCCACGATTTACGCTAACTATCGTTCGACCGCGCGCCCTTTTATCCCTCGATCGGTTATCAGCCTCATCCAAGGACTGATAAACCGCATTCACCGCTTCCCGATTCCCGTTTATTCTACCTTGCCGTTCTAGTGCTTTTACTTTGTTTATTCTAGCGCACTGTAGAATTACAGGTCTTATCTCACCAATTAACCCGTTAACATTTACTACGATAATTCCGTTCGCCACGAGTATCGTCGAACAAACACAGGTTTAGCGAATCAATTTAAACCTTTTATACTATACTGCAATATTTATCTACTGCAATGATGTACGTGAAATACCTATTTATATATAAAAGTATATAATTACCAATTCGTAAACTTTGTAATGTATGAAAAGCGTGTGGAGATATGTATATTTATTGTACATACAAAGTAGATGTGTATTTATTGAAGCGTTAATGACACCGTTCACGTGTGTGTCTAAATAAATATATAATTAAATCTAAATTAACATATAATTAATTTTAAATATTCTTAGTGGATGAAATTGATGTACAAAAGGGTGAAATTGATTTGCAAAAGGACGAATGTCGAGTGCAAAACGAAAGTATACCCATTCAACGAAGAATTCGTGGCCCTTCGGAGGAGACGCCAACTCTTCCGGGAATCCGACAACTTATTTCGGTGAAGGAAATAATTAAAGGAACACGCGGAGAACTTTTCAAGGGCGAGCGAGGGCATCGGCGAATCGGACCACTCGAGGCCGCTGCACGTTCGTGCAAAACGCAGCTATACTCCTTGCACACAATTCCTTCGAGCTGTTCGTTCATTTGACGTTGCCTGTTTCTGTTTCGTTTTTATAAAATTCCTTATTTTCACAGGATAAAATCAGGGTTACCTCACAGTCTCCTATACAGACTTTCTTGACAATGTTTTAAATCGATTTTTGTTTCCAATTCTTTTTTTTTTTGTTATTGAGCCACTGAAACCTATTGTAAGTTTATTTCGGCTTGAACAAAGATACACTAGTTTACAGTTTAATTACATTTACAATATGATAACCACTAGAGATGCAGATCACAATCGTTTAAAAACTGAAAGATAAATTCACAGGCTTTGACATTTGGTTCTGCAAAGGAGAGGTCCGCTTTTAGTGGTAAGAAAAACTTAATTTGTTTTCAATTCTATTCTGTTGCCAACAATCGTAGTCCCGTTGAAAGCACCGGTTTTCGTTAGATCAACGAAGTTAAACAATGTGGAACGTGAACGGCACTAGGATGGGTGACCGTCTGGTAAAAAACCGGAAAGTGACCCACCCGGGGTGTTTTTCACGTGTTGTTGGCAAAAGGTGGTTCGGAACCCACCATAAACAAGTAGGTCCCGCTGAAAAGGCGATGGTGAGAGTGGAAAGAGGAAGAGGATTGGTAAATGAATTTGAAACCCTGAGGGGACCAAATATCATGTTACATACAATTCTATTCTGTTGTAGTCGATATGCATATACATGAGCATAAAACAAATATAAACTTCATTATTTTCTATGAAATTCTGAACGTTGAAGAATTTCTGATCGCTACAACTACAAAATAAATATTAGTGCACGGGGTTAATGTCCAGGAAAGATATATTAATTTCTTCGGGAAAATAAATATGATTTATCACGGAAATGGAAGACGCGTGCGCCTCCTTCCTCGGTCTTCGTATCTCGTGACAAGATATTATCGAACCCTGTGTCTTATCGCGAGGGAACGACAGTTCCCTCGTTACCCTTGTCAATTGTTCGTAGTCGTCTGGCACGATCGCGACTAATGGCATCAAAAATTCGGGGACATTAATCAAACGTATCTGACAGAGCCGACCAGTTTTTCGCCGTTCCCAGGCCAAATAAATTTTACTAAAACCGCCTTGGACGAGAACGTTACAGCACGGACAGGCGCGCGCGTGGGTGGAGGCAATCGTTTCGAATATTGCTTGCAAATGAAACATTTCCGACAGGGACGATAAAACGTCGAGAAGTTCGTTCGAATCAGCTTGTTCCTGAAAATCTTGAATAAATTGATTTCGGGTAGAGAGAGAATGATATTCATTGTTCCGAGCTAAACGACCCGGTTAAATGGCTTTTTACTAAAAAAAAGTCGTTAAGGTGGGCGTGCAATGTAAAATATGACTGGTCAAAATAATATTCAGTTTTTGCACTGGACTTTCCGAGGGTACGTCGTAAATCAGCAACTCGTCCTTTTTGAGGGAAGATGGAAAAATTGCTGGTAATTAGTTTTCCAATAATACATCACGGCAGAGAACCTCCTT
This sequence comes from Lasioglossum morio, assembly GCA_916610235.2. Taxonomy (NCBI): domain Eukaryota; kingdom Metazoa; phylum Arthropoda; class Insecta; order Hymenoptera; family Halictidae; genus Lasioglossum; species Lasioglossum morio. The sequence continues at coordinate 7,272,962 of OU744323.1, forward strand.
TAACCGTGCCTCTGTTACACGAACTACATCCCAATGTACAATTAGTTATACGGAACACCCTTCGAATCTGTGTATGCACTGTCGCAGCATCGTTGTCCCCAGTTAAAGGAGAGTGTTTGTCGACCGAGTTTCGCCAATTAAGACCCGACGAGCAAGAAAATGAAAACCGACAAACTTCGTTCCGCGTGCGTACACGGACCTCTGTATTTGTATTCCCGCTTACAGGCTCCGCGCATCAAGGACACCGATAACATAATTTGACTAACCTGAACGCGATCGTGTTCCTTGGGCGACAAAAATGTCAAAGTTGTAGGTGGGTTGAATCTCGGCGGATGCGTGCGGTGCAGTTTAGTTACCGGATTAGAATTTCAGGGGGCGATAGGATGTCAGCAATCCGGGCGACGATCTCATCAGGTTTCGCGCCATGAAATTCCAGCCGACTGAACCCCTCGAGTCACTTCGGAATCGTAACGACCTTCGTGCCAGCTCGCCCGCTCGAGTTTACATTTTCCACTCGGCTCGAGAGATAGAGAAAGAGAGAGAGATAGAGGTTTCTCGTTGCGAGACACGCGCGCGCGTCTTCGGTAAACACAACGAAACTCTGCGCGAATTGCGTGCTCGTGCCGTGTCACCGGTCCACGGGAAAACCGTTTCGTCTTACTCCGAATATTTATTGTTCGCAAACAGCGCTGTCGCGGGTTGAAAAGCTTCGTCTCGTTTCCGAGGAACGCGGCACGTCTCTGCCTCTATCGCGTCGCATAATGTGCGATAACGTTTGATCGAGATCCCGGAGACCGAAATGTCTGGTCGCTCAGCCTCGGGCTCACTCTCGGTATCTCGAACGGCACCTCATTTGCTTGAAAAATACCTCGATAAATTTCTTTTTCTCTCGTGGCTTCCACCACCCCCACCCCCGCATACTGCACAGTTGAACCCTTCGCTTGTCGCTATCATCGATAAGATTGAAGGATTTCGACGCGTCCACTGTCCCACGGATTGCTCTGTTTTTTGCGATAGCTCAGTTATTGCTTTAGAATTTAGAACGACAGAGGCTATGATGGGATCGAGAAGTGCATACAGAGTATGTCAGAAAGGATACCACAGTGCGAGACACCGTGGTGTACCGAAAAGAAACACGATTGCAATTGTTATTATTGTTAAAATCTCTGTCGGAATTGTTGAGAGTAATCTTTGAAGTTCGTACGAATGCTAGACTTCACTAACACAGGAACATCCTTAGCAGCGAGTGGTATCCTTACAGAAATTATCGATCAGCCACCAGATGCTAATGGCTGCAGCGCCGTAACGCCTTCATTTTAACGAAGTCATGATTAAGTGATTTGTTTACATGCGTCTGTATAACAAACCACCTGTAAATAGATTTTTCATTTCGTTTATTACAGTTCTATAAGAAAATTCTGAAAATTCGTTTTCGTACTCTAAAGTGCTTGTAGCCATTAATCTTTAACGAAAATCTATCGGACTCGAACCGAACGTGACTCGGGTTCCAAGTCAAAGGAGAAGAAGTCTTATTGAATGTAATTGTGCCCATAATTATGAAAGTGGTCTGAGTTTAAAGTAAATCAATGTATCGTTAGATAAGGCGTGTCATTTCAACATTATACGGAACTCATGGAAATCACCGACACAGACTTCTCCGACACGGTTTTCGCCGACAACATTTCACCGACTACGGATTTCACCGACAATAGCTTTGGCCGACAACGCTTTCAACCGACAACGAATTTGATCGAGTACGATTTTGACCGACAACGCATTTTATCCACAACGACTTGAGACACAGTATGATAATACTGTATGATAAGCCAACAACCGTAGTCCCGTTGAAAGCACCGGTTCTCGTTAGATCACCGAAGTTAAACAATGTGGAACGTGAACGGCACTAGGATGGGTGACCGTCTGGTAAAAAACCGGAAAGTGACCCACCCGAGGTGTTTTTCACGTGTTGTTGGCAAAAGGTGGTTCGGAACCCACTATAAACAGTAGGTCCCGCTGAAAAGGCGATGGTGAGAGTGGAAAGAGGAAGAGGATTGGTAAATGAATTTGAAACCCTGAGGGGACCAAATATCATATTACAATACTGTATGATAATACATACTGTGGTCGTCTTAAGATGTTGCGGATCAAATTCGTTGTCGGTCAAAATCGTTGTCGATGAAATTCGTTGTCGGTTAAAGGCGTTGTCGGCCAAAGCTATTGTCGGTGAAATCTGGAGTCGGTGAAACGTTGTCGGCGAAAACAGTGTCGATGTTTTCCATGGGACCCGGAACTCATTTAGTGTTAACATCCTTATTCTTTGAATATCTCGAAACAAGAAATATACGACTTAGACCACTTTTATTATAATTATGGGCACAATTGCCGTCTGACCCTGGTAGTTTCGTCGCGTCCCGTAGGCGGCCAGCTAAGTAGGGACGAGTCTTACGGGGATGGCACGGCTCGTTAACTTTGTCGGCCGTACGTGAAACATTGTTCTCGCCCCGAATGTCCGGGACCCTTTTGTTGGCAGTGTTGGTTGGCCAGCAGGCTCCTTCGGGGGTTCGTTAAAAGGGGGATGAGAGGGTTGAGATACGTAGATTCTTTCCCAGCGATTCTCGGCTAAACGGGGCGCATAGAAACGAGGCATTTCCGCGACGCGACGCGACGGTTCAGAGGCCAACGTCCGCCCACGCCTCTCGCTAAGAGGAACGCCCCGATAAGAGCAACTCTTCTCTCTTCAGAGAAACGACTCGTTCCGACCTGGTATCTGATACCGCGCGAATAAGTAACGCGGTTTCGTCACCGGAGCCCAATTTACGTCCGCTACTAGCGCCACAGACAAGATTGCCACTACTCCACTTCCGGTTTATTGGCTGATCTTCAACACAGGGTTGCATCGAGGTTTGAAGACGGTTTCTAATATCGAGGAAACTGCTGGGAATCGGCCTTCGAACGAGTACACACGTGTCGCTTTTACTTCCTTTCATAGGAACCACCGATGCTAGGTACCGATGATGGGACAAGTTTTCTCCCTCGTTTCCTGCGACGACTTCCGCAACCGGTTCCCGGAAAATCTATTTCTCAAATTAATAGATCCCATCCTCTCTCGTGCTCCGAGTTCGCCGCTGTTTCTAACCGGACCGCTTTCTTTTCCTCGCTCCGAGGAACAAATCTCTACGACCCGCTATTATCGGGGATCTCTCGAGCTTCTTCCGTTCCTTTGCGGTCCTCGTCGCAACGAAAGCTCCCGGAGGATTAAACGATCCTCGAACCGGCTTCCTACTTTGTTACAGTAAAAAAAAAATCAAGTTCCGTACATTTTCATGGCAGCTCAGATTTTCTATTCTCAAGGTGCAGCGCTCTATTTAGGGCATCGTAATCTCGAACGGAATCGCTGCACCCGCCTACAGAACATTTTAGCGTTGTTCGCGAAGATTAAAGAGCGTATCCAGAAAGTTTCAAAGCGATCGTCTCATCAGATTTCCTCGAAACAAATTCTCAAAGCCGTTTCTTTCGTCAAGTATGCATATGAAGTTTGCAGAAGGAGTTCCAGCAGCAACCAGCAACGATAGATTTTGTCTTTACAGTTTTGGCTACATTAATGAAATTCTTTTGATCTTGTGGAAACGACTTTCAGAACTGCGACGACGGGGCGCTGAACGTGTTAATTGTATGCATAAAATCGTCGATCGGAGGCCAGCTATCCCGACCCGATTCAGGGAAACTGTGCCAGCAGCCACCACGTTCACGGTACGAGCGGTAACGGTGTCGCGAGGCGTGGCGTGCATTGTCTCGAAAACTTCAATTATGCAGTTAATACTGGGCGGGTACGCGCACCGAGGAAAGCAGAAAGTTTTCAAGACGCGTGGCGTGTAACAAGGTGTATTAAGCACCGTAGCGTTGTTCTCGACAAGGAGCACGGGGTCTCTGGCAAAGCAGCCATCTCCGAAATTGTCACGACGCTCAGGACTATGAGAAATCTCGCGGCGGCGGATTACTTTCGCGGATGTTACGTATGCGGCTGCGACCGTTACCGACTCTTGGCCCTTCTGAACATATGCGTTGAAACACATGGCCTTTTTAACACATTACCGACCGGTGATTATTGCATATTTTTGAAAAATGTATGGTACATGGCTAAATTTTCATTTAGCATTTAGTATGAACTAACTAAGTCACCCTCAATAACGTCGTCTAATAGTTTCATTTAAGATTGCAATGTCAAAGAAAATTTCTATGCTTTTTTTTGGTACAGCAGAATTATTGAAAATTCTATTAATAGGCTTCCGGTCGGTAAAGTGTTAAGAACTCTAAGGACCTTTCCCACGAGTTTCTACGGAGATAAGAATATGCAGTTGCCGCGGCTACTAGAGTCTCCGTTCCCGGGAATCGGGTTTTTTTCTGTGATCCCCACCCTTGCCTGATCTAATTCTGGCTGGGGTTTTTGACAGTATATAAGGGCATAGATTCCCTGCATAGGCGGGCTTTCATCTGTAAACTTCACGTTGTGCGCGACGGTCCACGTCATGATTTCTTTTAAACAAGATCGGGTATAGATTTCCCATCATTACATTTATTCCGTAGTAGCCCCTGCACTCCTCGGTGCGTTAACACAGAGACTTAGTTCGCGACATTTTTACACTAAACATTTGTATTCCAAATAATTAAGATTATATCATTGTTTGTGAATTCACTTGTAATTCAATTTTAACCACGTTATTCCTCGTTCGATGTCCAGTCGTTAGTATCTTACGACGATACACCTTTACCGCTCGAGGTGTATCAGAATGAAATTTATAAGTTACGAGTCAGCGAAACCACAACCCTATCCCAAAAAATTCTTTAGTAACCGACAGTGGCTACCCGGTGATGAAATAGACACCGGCACGTCCACTTTTTCACAATTCCACACACAAGGCGCCCCGGTGCGGTGGTGAAACAGACATCGGCTAGTCTTTGTGTACCTCAAGGGGGTACCCTACCCATGGATATTACTAGCATATTACGAGAATATCACTAGATTTAAGGGCAAAAACAGTGTTTGCGGGAAAAAATTGTTTGTCCTTATACGGGCATGTTGCGAGCTGTGCGAGGGCTCATTCTAAAGAGGAAGGTTGATCGTAGGGCGCTCTACTCATGATTTAGATAGATTATGTTTATATTTAATAATATGAGCGTCCAAAGTAGAGGGAAAAAATCGAGACAACCACCCTCAGGTTCCCATGTATTTTTCTAATACAAAACGATTTTTTTGACTGAAATCATGAGCTGAGCGCCCTACGATTAACTTTCCTCTATCAAATGAACCTTTATACAGCTTCGAGTAAGCTCGTATAAGAACAAACAATTGTTTCCCGTAAACACTGTTTTGTTGATGAAATCAGTGTTTGCGGGAAACAATTGTTTGCCTTTATACGAGCTTACTGGAAGCTGTACAAAGGTTCATTTGATAGAGGAAGGTTGATCGTAGGGCGCTCAGCTCACGATTTTACGAGATTATGTTTATATTTAATAATATGAGCGTCCAAAGTAGGGGAACAAAATCGAGAAAAAATCGAGTTACCACCCTCAGATTCTAGCTTGCAGGGTTGGTAACACTGATTTAATACAATAGAATCCATGAGTACGGTACCCCCTTAGTTGTGGCGCCCCGGTGGTGAAATAGACATCGGCTAGTCCACTCCCTTGTTCCACATGTGAGGCGCCCCGGTGATGAAACAGGCATCGGCTAGTCCTCCATGTACCCTTCCTACCTATTCTAAATTCTCCAAAAAACCCTAAACTTCCTCGGTTTCCGCAAGCTGCCGAACCTCGGCTCGTAACACGGATAATTCCGCTGTATTATGATCGTCCCTGGAAAATTCTTGTTCGCGAATCAATCTCGATTACAGTTTCTTTAGGAACGTCCTTCGGAGTGCGCGTTCGCGCGACGCTGCCTGGGATCTCTCTAGTTTCGAGGCTTGTCTCCCGCGGGAGAACTCGACGAAGAATAAATTCTCGCGGGGAACCCGGACTCTTAACCCGGAAGAAGTTAATCGCACCGGCGCGGCTCGCGGCAAGTTATTACGGCGTGGTCGGAATAGAAAAGCGCAACGTTAATTCGAGCACCGACGGAGAATATACCCCGGTCTTATCCGGGCGATTTAAATTCATGAGAGAGCCCGCGATCCGCTAAAAACCGGGAAGAACGCGAAAGAAGCGGATCCTCCTTCGTGGATCGAACCTGCGTCGTCCCCTCGGCCAACCCTGTTTTGTTTCTCGGAAAATTTCCTCTGCGCTTAAAAATGATATGCGCTTCCCCTATCATGGCCAGTGTAACTCTTCGGAGGAGTTTCGAGCAGCGGAACACTGGATTCCTCTCGGCGCACAGTGGGGAATATTGACTTTACACGATTCAAAAAGGAATAACTTTCGATAGAAATGAAATAGAGCGATGAATTTTTTTTCAATCAAAGCTGAATCTTTGCAGAATATGGGAAAATTAATGAGATTACGGTACGAACGGTTTTTAACCTTGAGAAAATTCGTTAAACTTTCACAATTTCAAGAAAATGTGGTTTCTGCGTTACCACAGGCAGAAAATTTTTTTTTAACATGCTATGTATCATTTCCCGTAGATTTTTTCACGCTGATTTCGAATCTGTCCTCAAAATTTTTCTGCGATCTCTGGTTTCTTAAAAAAATCGAATTATAGTTAAACAGTTAAACTTTTATTTTTTCAAGGTTAAAAACATTTGTATCATAATCTCCTTATTTTTCCCATATTCTACATTGTTTCAACTTTAATTTAAAAAAAAATTCATCGCTCTATCTCATTTCTATCGAAAGTTATTCCTTTTTGAATCGTCTAAAGTCAATTTTCCCCACTGTGCGGCGCTGGGAATTCATAGGCACCAGCGAATCCGCCGAGCCGATAAATCGCGGACCCAACACTTCTCTACTCTCGCGGCTCACCTCGGGCTACTTTATTCCCGATACGTTTCCGTCTATGAATTATGGCAGCTTTTCCTCCGGGCCGGCTTTCTTTTTACCACGTTTTTCCTTTCTCCAACGCGACGCGTCCTTCAGATTCACGATAAAACGCTCTCCGGCGCTCGCACTTTGTCATTCAGCGTCGCGTAGTCCGTCATTCCCTAACGTTTCTCAATCTCGCGCGATCGGCAGAGCCAGCTGTCGTTGTCCGCGGCGATAGATTCGCAAAAATCCACCATAGACTGCAGATTTTACCGCGAAGATCGACGTAAACGGTTATCTAGCGTCTCGAAAGAGAAAATATCTTTCCGTGGAATTTCGACCGGAAGAGATGCTACCCTTAGGAGCATCTCTGAAAAGTATTCTCGTGGAACAGATATTTTAAAGTCTGTGAAATAGAAGTCCCACGCAGACGAGTTTTTCTAGCAGCTATTTCACGATCCATGTTTCGAATAGGATACGATCGAAGAGGGATAAAACATTGTACATTTTCAGCCAGGGGGAGCGCGAGGATTAAACGAGGATCAGAGTGGAAAAATATCTAAAGAGATGCTGAATGATACTTGTTTCGAAAACTGAACGCGTAGGATTCGAATTACGCTGCGTAAAAGAAACACCATTCTCGATGCATCGATCCGCGACATATTTATTATTATTATTATTATTTATTATAGACGGACTGAAGCCCTTTTACATAAGTGTTTATAATATCTGTTTGGGATTGACTGATTGGGTCAGCGGCGATCGCGTATCGATGACGCGGCCCAATACGCTATTGGGTAATTTCGCGCAACTGCGAGATCTGACTGTCGAGGATCAGCTCGCTGACTCATTGGTCAGCACCGCGAAATCAATATCTATCGATTCGCCCAAAAGTGACGGTTGCTCGCCAGCTGATCTTATGTACAGTTCGTTCTCGACTACCTACGTTAACGCATCTTTCGCTACCTTTCTCCCTTCTGTTATCGCGCGTCTTTTGACCGTTAACTGAATTAGAAGCCACTCGAGCTTCCCGCGACTTTCCGGGAGTCCACGTATTAAATCTACTCTTTATCGCAACGGGAGTTTATTAACAGCGTAATACATCTTCCTTCGGTAGAGTTACAATTTATCATTCGCACATTAGTGTATAGACGAAGCTCCAGAGGGGAATAAATAAGTGACTTTCGTTGTGAATAAGTGTTTTTCTACCCTGCTCCTCTAACAATATCAAAGAAACGAAAAAAGAAAGAGAAAGATACATTACTGCTCGTGTAATAACAAAGAAGGGACATGCACAAAAGGAAAACTTAATAATGGTAGAATCGATATGGTATTATCATATAATCCTGCGTAGTTGCATTTGAAAATTTTGTGAAGAATCACTGAAAAAATCAATACAATTACATATAGTGCATGATTTGGAGATAATGCGATTCATTGGATTAATTAATCCGTAAGTAGATTTCGCTTTAGGTGTTTGAAAGCTCGCTCTTGTTCTAAATTCACGTTCTGGTACATAAAAATTGATTTGCGGCAGTAGAGAGGAACAATCAATATGCTTGTTAATTAAATTAAAAATAAAGCTCTGATCGGATACTGTTCTCCGAGCAGATAATGGTTCTAGGTTCATTGTAGTTATTATTGCGGAGTAATCATGTTCAAAGAAAGACATTGGATTGTGTAGCTCATACGAGCAAAACCTGAGAAATTTATGCTGCACTCTCTGGAGCATGATTTCGTACTTCGAGCTTTTCGGAGACCATATAATTGATGCATATTCTAATAGCGGAGGGTCGAGGGCAATATATACAGGGTGTCCCAGTTTTTTCCGGCCAAACTTTGCCAGTGTGTTCTACACGCAAAAGTAAGAAAAATATGTTATATGAACATATGCTCTTAAATGTTTTATTAAGGAGTTATAACTAATAGTACTAAACATTATTAGCTCAGTAGGAATCAATGTCGATATCAACTACTTCAGCAAGTAAACATAAGACTTTATGTAAACACAAACAGAGATATTCATAATACGTTCGTACGCTGTGTCGACGAAATGTCAGTTCATTATCATTTTGTATTATTAGTTATAACTCCTTAATAAAACATTTAAGAGCATATGTTCATATAACATATTTTTCTTACTTTTGCGTGTAGAACACACTGGCAAAGTTTGGCCGGAAAAAACTGGGACACCCTGTATATAGCAATCCAAGTGTGCAGATTGAATGGAAATCAGTGGAAAAACGAAGTATGAAACCGAGTGTTCTAGAGATATTGTATTTTCTTAGCGAGGGTAGATCGTTACGAAAGGTGTCGGAGATTCGGGCGTATATCGGGAGAAAACTGGTTCAGGGCCGAGTAGACGGTGTCGATTAACTCGCGTCGCAGTTCGATCGACTATTCCTGTCGGGCAATATCATTTGAATAGAACGAAGATCAACATACTAATGGTCGCTTGAGGAACCGTACGCTACCGACTCGGGGAGTCAAGGATCGGCCGGTTAATCCATTGTTCCAACAACCGGGGAGACAGGCGACCGTCTATCGGGAGTGAGCCCGATGTGTGTAGGTGTAGCTAGACTGACGTCACTTCCTCCACTGCTTATGCAGTATGCATGAACCGGCACGCGCGAAACCGTGCATGAATTCTGCGAGGAACTCGTCGAGAACCGCCGCGAGACGAATCGAATCGAATCGTCTTGCCAGGCGACTACGCTCGACGGGTACAATCAGCTGACTCCGTCGTTTCTCGCGGATCAGTTTGGCAACAACACTGCTCCTCGCCTATTACCGCCATTGTCAGACTTGTTATCTTATAATCTATCTTTGCAAGCAACCTCCAACGACCCGGAACACCCCGCAGCAATTCATTTCTTGGACAAACATGTAATCGAAGTCTGCCGGTCACCCCTTGCTCGATCATACCGCGTCAGACTCGTGGCGGAGACTTCGGAAGACGTCTACGTCTAAATATGAATATTATCTTTTTCTATAGATCTCTATCTGCACCACGTTTCGTTGAGCCTCCAGGCAAAGACTATAAACCTGCCATGTATGTACAGTGACTGTAGAACGTGTACACCCGCTGTAGAAAATTGTTTCGAAAGATATGAAATACGTCACAATAAAGGTTCAAGGTTACCTTCGCTTAAACATTTTCAACGTTATGCCAGACACCGTGGGAATCCGATCGGCATAAATTTTTTCTAGCAAATTATAAACGAGACGCAAAAGTTCTGATCGACTTTGTCATTTTACGGGAACGTGTATACCGAACTGTGTGGTGCCGCTTGAAAGTTGCCGATGTCGACAAAATAATCTCGGGGAAGAGTTTCTCTGTCCTTGCATCTGTTCCTGAACGAGGTTTTTATACTTTTTCTTTGAGCATTAAACTTTGTATTTCTTTTGTTCTCTGTTGCCACCCTAGTCGGACCCCCCGGAATCGATCGAGTCGATCGATAATGCCGCGGTTAAAAATTCGAGGGCGAAGGGCGATACGAAGGACAAAGCCGTTCCGCAGTCCTCGAGGGAGAAAATAAAAAAGTTTCGGGATATCGAATCCTGGGGTGGCGGAGGCATAGTCGATTCTGGTACGCGTGTAGCAACCCCGAGGAATCCGTTCAAAGTTTACGATCGGTCTCTCCCTCTCTCTCTCTCTCTCTCTCTCTCTCTCTCTCTCTTATGTTCGTAGCAACATCGCGTTCGTCATTCCCGTGTTCTCTGCTTTACATTCGAGATGCAACAGAAATTGCAACGGCACGGGCTAACTTCCTGTCCTTTCTCCGTGGGACGTGCCGCGATGAAAATTACGAGAAACTCGCTTTGAAAGCTTACCGAACTACCTAACGAAGAGAAAAGAGATTGCAGCTCGAAAACGCCCCCCTCCCTCGAGAAGATGAACGAAGACCGACGTTTCCCCGAGCAAAGAATCTCGGGAAATTTCGCCAAATATACGGCAGCTGATTGCTTTTAAAATTCCCGCTCTATCGGACGCGTCTGGGATCAAAGGGACCCCGTTCCATCCACTCGCCAAATATTATCATTGCGCGCTGATCGCACGCGCTTCTCTTCGAACGATAAATTCGATCGTCGATTCATCATCCATTATCGCTTCGGTGTTCGTCTTCCGGAGGGCAAATCTATTTGCAGCCAGTGGATCGTGCCCGACCGACTTTCCTGTAGATTTCTCGGTGGTTGCCGATCGTGGCCAGAGCTTCCGGTTCGTTCCGACTTCTCCATAGTGCGCTACGAGCCGTGATCATCGAAATCGTTCGGTCCACGATCGGCCCGTAAATCTTCGCAAAACGACCAACGATTTCAATTCGCGGCCGAAGATTGCCTGGCGATTCTGAAGAAAACACTTCATATCGGTAATAAAGATATACGAGATGTCTCGTCCATAGCATCGTTTCTTCGACATTGTGCAAGCAAGATATCTCGTCCACGGTAATGAAAGGTTTAATGGAGGAATTTCCCTAGGTGACACACACACACACACACACGGAAACTTCGGGGGATATCGATGGCACTGGAAAAAGGAAGAGTAGACACGATACACAGGCGAGTTTCTATTCTTTCCACGCGGACTATCTCACCCCCACCAGGGAGAAAAGTGCTTCGGTTAAGAGTAACCACTTGTTCCACCCTCTCTCTCTCTCTCTCTCTCACTCTCCGTCTGTCGTCGTCTTGCCGACGAGATGCGACCAGACACGGTGAAATAATGCTACTTAGGTTACATGTCCGGACCGTTCTTTCGGTTCCAGAAACTCTGTACGCTTTTTATTGGATTCTACCCCTTTCTGCGGATTTTATCCTTTTTATTGGACGAAATGGGACACACTTTTATACGGACCATTGAGGAGCACTTCTCTCGGCAGAATATCGCGAAAAATACCGAGATGAACAGAGAACCTTGACAGTCCATCGCGAAGATAAGACGTCTAGAATTTCACCTTAGGGAAAGTATCGTCCAACGTGCAGAGCAAACGGATTCGTCTCCCCTATTATTGATCCTAGCAAACTAAGCTATCGTAAATAACTGTTAGGTATCTGCGTAAATAACTGTTAGATATCTGCCCGATCTGACTAATCTCAACGTAAACGCCGACGCATCGCGCTTAGTCAGAAAGAGGTTCAAAACAAATTAGTCACCAGACCAAAAGAACCCTTAGCCTCTTTCAACTTCTGCGCGTCATTCGTCTAGACCAACAGCTCCCAGCCTTTGGCCTTTCGCAATTTTCCTCAACACTGTTCTTTTTTTTTTAAGGAAAACTAGAACAAAAGTGATACGTCACAATACGTCCTAGCTTCAACGTTTTTGTTAAACCAATCGATCTCTTTTATTACTCTGCGTATCAAAGTACTAACGAAAAGGTCGTCGCAATGTCAATACTTCACGAGATATATTTGACGTTTTATGTCCGAAACATATTTTATTACAAGAAACGTCCAACGTCTCAATATGAATTGTGGGTACTGACGTCGTGTGTGATATAGTGGACATAAAATATCAAATGTCTCGGGAAGTATTGACATTTCGATGACCTTGGGTTAGTACTTTTATACGCGGAGTAATAAAAGGGGTCGATAAAATCTAGTAATAATTGTTAAAGGCCTTTGGACGTGACGCTGCTTTACGAGACCAGGAAACTTTGTACCGCATAGAATCTGCAGTGCAATAATGACCATCCCCGGACAGCCTTTTCCTTATAAATTCGTTCGCAGTTTCCTGCATCGTTGCTGCTCCGTCGAGTCGTAATCGAGACTTTTGCAGGAGCTATTACAAAAAGGAAAACGAATGCTTGCTTTTTCCCGAGGCAACGAGCCGTTAACGACGTATCGTTCACCCCACCGCGCTTCGATTTCTCGCAATCGTTCGTCTTAATTTACAGTTGAGAGAGATGAATAGGATCCTCCCAGCGGTTGTTACTCGGTCGAGGCATCGCGGTACACCGGTTGCTTGTAAACTCGGTTTCCGATCCGGAAACAAATCGTTGCGTCGCGTCGTCGGGCGCCGATTCCGACTGATCCGTCGATCGTTCACGACGGAACGTCTCCGTCAGAGACGGCTGCTCATTTCCCTAACGCCACGGGCCTCGGGGACACTCGAATGATAATCGATAGCCCCAGCAACGACTCACGGTCGGATCAATACGAAAAATCGGGCAGAAACGATATTATTTTAGAAGTTGGAAATTGTTAGATAATTGGTTTATGCCTAATATGTACCTAAAATGACTCCCACTAATATTTGGACACTCAAAAAGACGACACCTTTTTTAATATTGAACGATCTGACGCAGATCTACAAAACGTATTGTTTCAATTTTCAATATAGACCCACATTAAAACGTTGTAAAATGCAATTTTAATATTTTCTATACATATCCGACCAATAGCAATTTTCGAGAAAATTTCTTTTCACAACATGTAGTAAATTAATTGCTCCAACTTCTCAATATTAAAAAAGTTATTATTTCTTTTTTCAGCATCCGAATATTAATGGAAGTCACTGTGAGTATTGTAGACTGCGAATCATCGTGCAAAATATAAACTTTCTATTTGAATTGCAAGAAACTGGGTTCAAAAAATTTAATTTCTTTCTGAATATGTTTAATATCATGTCTTCAAATTCTTCTAATGTTTTTACTGTTCCAAACTACAACCACTTATTTCTGATAAAATCCGCACTGATCAGTTTTCTACAATTTAATTGCAATGATTAAAATTTGAATAACCACGTTTTCGCTTAGAAAAATTGAAACAGTGTGAACGTGGAATAATGTGATTGTTATTGAAAAGACCCGTCATGATCGATGATAACGATTAAGTCAGTACTTGACAAGAATGACACATATATCTATCTAATGAAATTTCCTGCACGACTGTGCCACTGGCTCGAGGCACGTAAAGCGGACTCTTAAATCAAGACGAACACCGTCTCCGACTCGCGAGCAGAAAGAAATCAATATCATAATGGAGCCGGCCGTTATTGGCACTCGTCGTTCCATCCATTACCGAGCGCAGACTATGTCCATTCATCTCCCAGCGCGGTATCGCGCGGACTTTGCATCCTTTGCTCGATACTCTTCCACTATCCGACACGACGTGCTCTCGCGAGAGAGGAAACAGCAATTTCTCAGCGTCGCCGTCTCTCGTGAGATATGCGAAAGTTCGGGGGATTAAACGCGCTTAATCCTGTACACCTTCTCCTCTCGCAAAAACGAGCATCGGAAACGAATCTCCTCGTGACCCCGGGCGATCTGGGTTGCTGGAAATACGAGATATCCATTCTATTTATTAATCCAGCATTTCTCAGAATAGATACAAGCGTAGAAATCTAAAGAATTTCATGTGTGTTTCAAAAACATAGAGTGAAGCTTACAGAGCTTTTGATTTTTACTTATTTTCTTTATAATCAACGCAAATCCGGCCTGATTGCGATTGTATGAAAGGACACCGCGTGCAAACACGGTCTCGATGACGTTGAATTGGCTCCTGTATGTTACACAATCGATGAAAACAATTTTTATTTTATTAGGTTGGAGGGAAAGTTTTGTGGTATTTCAAATAAATAGGTAATTTTACTTGTAAATCAAAACCACGTGTTGCTAGTAAGTCATTGGGAAACAGGGATTGACAGGTTATCTGAAAGATGGCAAACAAGTTGTTCCAAATAATGGAAATTGTAAATATCATTGAATAAAATATTGAACATATTTTTATAAATTGATTCAACTGTATTCATTAAAATACGACAGATCTTTCCCTTCAACCTAATACATAAATCTGCAGTCTATGTTGTTCGTTTCGCAGTATTTTCTATCTGTACAGAACATACGATCTCGTTTATCGTTTCTCGTTTGAGGAATAACCAGAATAATTAAGCACGTTTTGATAGGATTAGATCAAAAGGTTTCGATTATATTGGAGTTTTTATTTGTCCATTTCCGTGCTCGATAGCTCAGTAATCCGGGGTTAAACGATAGTAGAAAAAATTGATCGAGAAGCAAATGAAGAAAAAAAGTCTCTGGCGAATCTTCTATTAACCGATTGTAATTTAGGTGGAACGAGAGGGGCCAGTGACGAATAATGTTCGAGCGCAGCATCGTTCGCGATTGTATCGATTGTATCGCGGAAGTGGGAGTCGATTGAGCGACGCGACGGGTCCAGGATATCGACGTCCCGCTCGTTTCTCGAGCCCTGAACAAGTAAAAAAACCGAATTGTAATTAAGCTCTGCGGCTTGTGCTCCGCTGTCGCGTGTATCCGCTGCTGCACGAGCTGCACACGAGGTTGCGTCCCGTGCGCTCGTCGGAAGCTCGCCGACGTTCCTCCAATAACCGACGAACTTTCGCAATATGGGGTCGCGCGTTCTTCTCCGCAGCAACTCGGTGAACTTTCGACGCCGTTAATAATTCGTCGATAGCCGACCGAGGAGCTTCCGGTCGAACGATTCCAGTCGACGTCGCGTCGATGCATCCGGATAACCGATAGGCAATGCGCCGTTCGATCGCTCGACTCTACAGGTTGCCCCCGCAAAAAAATTCCTCTCGGATGTTCTTGGTTGTTAAATCAAAATTTCGTGGATGAGAATCCCTACTCCCCCCGGCACTGTGACAAATAGACTGTGGATCTTTATGCAAAATAACAATGGTCTGCATCGAATAGTCTGCAAGAAATAGAAACCGAATTGAATGTTATTTCTTCGTTTAATGATTTTAATAGAGAAATCATATATGCGCATTGGTAGCTTCAATTTTTTAAATTTCCACAGGTTTTTGAATTTCATCTACTCAATTTTGCTATAAATGCATAAACATCCACAGTCTAATGATAAATAATAACCGGCGCGGGCGAAATTGCAAAGTTTGCGAGAACTAAAAGGAGTACAGTGTTTCTCGAAGATTAATGGGAACGTTACTCGCAATTGCGTTACATACTCGCGGATAGCGAATAGAATTGGCAAGAAGAAATTGATAAGGTGGATTAAAGATTAAGAACAGAGGTAAAGCAATGACGATCGCTCGAGTTCGATTGAATTTTTGGAACATGGCCAAGTTTGCAACCGCTCGGCACAATTAGTCGTCTGTCCCCTCCCGTTGTCTCGGATTGGGGATCGAGATATCTCGAATCGAGGAGGGTGAGCGAGATGGGGAAGGTCTGCCATTATTAGGCAATAAATCGCGAGGATAACGTCTCGGTATGGACGGAACGGTGCAATCGGTGGAAGGCAAAGATCGCCGAGATCGTCTCCGGATCCTGCTATTTACCAGCGAGATATGTGTCACGGGGATCGTTGACCGGGAAATATTTCGCTTCCGTTGATGGACGAGTCTCCAGCGGTTTTCCCCGAGGAAAAGCTGTGGAAAAGCGTGGGAGGATGGCTCGTCGCGAATAGAAGCCGGGCCATCGCGCTTCTAGGCCAACCTGGAAGCCGAGCTTGTTCCTCGTGAAAATGTTCCGCTCGACGCCTTTATCGGGGAAAAATATGCGAAACTTCGGCCCATCGAATTCCTTCAACTCCGAGATTAATGTTACGATAAGTATCGTACGGTGCATACAATTTTCCGATGCGACGACGACGCAACGGTGCATCTGTGCCGTCGTCTGAAAGTTCTCGATCCTAGGAAACGACGAGAGAGCCTGCGTTTCCATTGATCGGCAGCGATTTTACCGAGCATCCTCGATCCTATTCGAATTTCATGAGTCTCCGCGGTCGGAGGGAAACTTTAAGGTAGCCGTTTTCCTCCCGGAGGGAGCCTCGAGACTTTGCTCCCGGAAAGAGTTCCGCTCCCGTGGAAAATCCTCCGAAAACTAATTAAGAGTAACGAGGGCTCGTAACCGGTACCAATGGAAGACTAACGATTCCAAGATATTTACCTAGCTGATCCCGAGTCCACGGGAGCGGAACGTTTCCTCCGACGCGCTTCTTCTTCCCTCCTTCCGGTTTATCTCTGAGTCGGGAAAATTGCCCGAAGATCTCCGCGCCGGGACAAAGAACTTCGAGGAAGCGTCGAGGAGGTCTGTCTAATAAACCTCGAGGAAACGGTACTCGACGGATTTAACCATAAGAGTAAAGCGGTTTGCGCGGCGCCGATAAAAATTTGAGAACGATCGTCGAGAATAGGGGAAACGTCCGATGGAACGAGTACGACTCTGGTCGTAAATAAACTGTTCGATCCCGACTTTCTTCGAGCTCCTGTCTTATCTTCGAGGACACCCACGCGAGCATTGCGATTTAAAACCGTCGCCCAGTCAACAGGTTGAAAGGCTTTGTTCCGCGAGGGTAAAAAGGAATACGTTTGCAGAGCATGAGAAAACATGAAATATAGCGCCCCAGGAGAACTCGAGCGATCGTGTTTCAAAGCCCCCAGTGTCCTCTTCCTGGTTTTCACGGGAAAGAGAAAATTCGTCGACGATTCTGTCGCGTTTTCCGCGGATTGAGCACCGGAATTCGAAAACGCCGGACACAATAATCGGCTGTGGACGTTTACGACGAATCAGAATCCTTCGAAACTTATTTTTTCCATCGGAAAAGCAACACTGTGACGGAAACGCGAGGTTTGCCGATCGGTTAACCAAGTTCTCGAGCGGGTTCGCGTTAACGTGACGGCAACAGAAACTATTCGAACCTCGACAAGAACGTGCTGATTTGGGAAACTCGAATCGATACTGTTTGCAATTCAATTACCTCTTATTGCGTCGGGAGGCGTCGAGGTTCGCTGAGAACGTCACGATCCTCGATGGCAAACACATGGTCGCGCAGTAACACCAAGAAACAGAAGACTGTACGAAACTAAGTTGCCTCTTGTCGAGGCAAACGAGAACAAATGAACGAAGACTCGTCGGTCATTTCTCTAGTGAATAATTTGAATCGACACTGGCCAAATGGTCGCTGTCTCCGCGGGAGGCTATGTCCATTCTTCTCGATTTTCCCGATAAAAGTCTCGAACGCTACCGAGCATATTCGAGGACCAGCGTAAATCTGTTCGGCGCCCCCTCCCCCAAATCGAATGCTTCGAATCTTCTTTGCCTGTTTCAGCCGATCAATTCTGGCCCACTTGTGCCCTCTCAAGTGTCTTCCCCTGCGATTCCATCAACTCTCGAACGGTTTTAAGGATCGCTCTTCGATTCGAGTACTCGGACGTGAAATTATACCAATTTCCCCATCGTGCACGGCTTATCATCGTTTCGATACACAAAGATATTGTTATTCCTGCATAAACACACAAAACCTAGTATCTTTTAGCGGAAGAATTACAAAATATCGCATATTTCAGTTTCGCGCGGCACACCGACACAAATCAAAGAAACGCGCGTCACATTTTGAAATATTGTCCGCATCTGATAAATCTGGCGAATTTTCGAAACAAATCAACGATGAAAATATATATGGCCTCCGGGGGGGTCGTTCTTTTTCTAATCCGACAGCCGACGCGTTAACCCTGCGTGGCATTGTGCAACTTTCCAGTCGCGCATCTGCCATTCGCATTTTCAAATCCCATTTTCTTTTATCGCCGGAATTTAGGGTTTATCGTTTCACCGGTTTCTTTATTATTCTTCGAACTCCTTTGAAAGTTATATGCGTTTCACTCGGACCGGAGAAAATCGAGTAGTAAAAGGTGAAATAAAACGTTGCGTTGCTCGAAGAAAGGCCGCTTCGGAAGTATACGCTTTATATCCTTGAACACGGGATTTTTGTGGCAGCTAATAAATGCAGAGATCGAACGGGCGCGCACGAGCGTAGCTCGGTAGGCGAATCTCCGGGAAAATGATGAATGGGTGGCACGTGCGGCGCGACAGGCTCGGGGAGAATGTTCCCGTTAAAAATTATGCTCCTGTAAAAAAATAGCCGGCGTTCGGGAGCCGTGGCATGATGCGCTACAATAAAGCGCGATGTGTTACGCAGCGCGGCTCTATACGATACGATGCGACGAGGCGCGATACGATGCGATGTGACCCAGCCGATATCCCGCCCCTCCGATCTTCGCTATTTACAAAAGAATTTCCCGATAGTTACCGGTCGGGTTGCTCGCGTCCAGCCCGACCCGATATCACGAGGAAAATCTATCGAAAGCTTGCTCGCAAAAATCAAATACCGGGCATCGTTGCTAACGAAGAACCCTTATTATTTCGTTAGCCGGCCGGCGTACCTATGACAGTTCAAATAGTGGAACACTACGGAAACGTAACTGAATATTTGCTTTTGTTAAAAAAAAAGCAAAATTCATCGGGTATGATTTTTTTTTTACCAATGGCGACGCAGAGAAGATATAATTGAGAATAATACGAAATCTTCCCTGCACGTTATTTAGTAGATTTTTCAAAAGTTGTGCAATTTTAAAGACCGTTCGTGTTGCGACTCTGTTCACCAAAACATACATATTTTTTTTTACATTCACACATTATTATTATTATTATTATTTATTTTAAACGGACCGAAGTCATTTTATACAAATGTATGCAGTATTATATAGTATGACTGAAAAGAATCTTAATCTTAAGTATTAATCTAAAATTCACATAATTATGGACAGCGCGAAACTAAGCAAATATAGGTACTATTATAGCGTATTCAAGTTAAATACAATGAACTATATTATGGATGTCATTATAGATCGTTCAATATCGCCGAATGCAAGCGAGATGTTCGAGTGACCTATTTAAAAAACTCCACCCTGTGTATCGCGATGTACCATCCGGAAAGGGACATAACCTGTTGTCCGCGAATCCCCGAACTCGATTTACCAGCAGGACGAGGAGTTGTTCTTTTCCGGCGCGGCGGCGAGGGACGAGCGCCGAAGGATCAAAGTATATTAAAAGGAAGAAGGAAAATAACAGGATTCGAAGCAGGAAGGAAAAGAAGTTATCGAACGAGCGAGCTTCCCCCGAGAGAGGTTCTCTCAAGGTTTCGCAAAGAGCGCACGACTGCGACTCGTAAAAGCGCAATCGTCGTAACCGTTCCGCGACGTTTTCCGGACGCGGACGGGGATGTACGTACGTCAAGTTCCGTTCGTGAGTACGGCGCAAACAACTGCAGTTCCGACCAGCAAACCCCACGAAATAAGTCGATGCAATTTACACCGGAACTCCCGAGTCCATCAGCCGTAAAATCTTTGTCCCGGAGACTGGATTAAATCATCTTTCGCAGAGACTACAAAGCCTTTGATGGTCTTCTCTCTCTCTCTCTCCTTCTCTCTCTCTCTCTCTCTCTCTCTCTCTCTCTCTCTCTCTCTCCCTCTGCCGCCTTTTTACCCTGTCCTCTCTACTGTACTTTTAATCTTTTTGGCGTCTAATGGATTCGTTACCTCTTATTACATCACTCTAATTTATCCTCAGAAACTGTGTTACAGATGAAACGAGATTGGAACAAGATTATTCGCTTTGCTCGCAAATAACCAAGACAACGAGGAACGCGTCTAATCGACTGGAAAAAAGATTCATTTTATGGAACGGCGAACATACACGTATGCGCCGTGGTCTGAGTGATATATTTCTTGTTTCGAGATACTTCGAGGAACAAAATATAAGACAGAATTAATTTTTTTCTATTTTCACTTAAACCACTTTCATAATTACGAGCTCATACGACCTAATGTAGTTAAGCCTTAAGTGGACATTCACCCAACCCGGTGCGTCCTTTGACGCCACCATTTTGGATCCATACTCGACTCCTAGGTATCCAAGGTAGCTGAAGTGACGTAATTACTGAAAATGAAAGCGACGACTTCAACGAAAGACACGAATATAATTGAATTGCCCTTATCCAACAGGAAGGACATAATCCTCGGGATAAGTGAATCACCCGACGTCACAAGACTGAAATATTCAAGGATCAGGAACCGAAGTAAATTACTTGCTGGAAAACGAAGACTCAGCGATGACGGTATTCGAATAACGTTGCATTAACTTCGAATGAGCTCGTGCAGCGAAAAATGCGTCAAATTGGCGGGAGACGTTAACGAGGATTAAATAAATAGATAAATAAGGAGTCCTCTGACGGCTCGTGCGTAATCGAATCTCGTAATTTAAGCGAGTTCGGATAGAGGTTCTCTGAAAGAGAGAGAGAGCAAGAGGACGGGCCGACTTCGTTAAAGTTAGCTTTCGAGTGGAAAAGCTGGAGAGTCGGTTTCGACGTAGCGGAACCTAGCGAACGATTCCTCGTCTCGGTGCTCGTGTCGTTTCGCTTCGGATAGAACGACCGATGAAACGTGTACTGTACAAGACACGCGACAATAGAAATGAATTAGTTACGAAGCGGGACAACACTGGGAAATATTCTCATGACCCCATCATTCCCCATCTCCCTGTTCATGCTCCAGAATCCCAGTGTCCCGGTAACCTGAAATTCTGTATTCTTTCGCAAGGACTCTTCCGGCGACGACGGCTCGCGGAACGAAGTTTCGCGGTAACGGCGCGCGTTTTCGCTACGAAATAATAACGGGAGCTTTACCGCTCGAACGGATAATCTCGGGGACACGTTTACTTTCCTTCGCTAATAAAAGGTCGCGTTTAATACGTTCCCGGCACGCCCATACTCGTTAACAGTTTCGGAATAAGCTTCATCCACGCGGAATAACTATGAGCTGCTTCCTGTCCCGGAACTTTCATTATCCCGGCAGGAAAAATTGCAGGCCATTTTTCACGGGAAACGGTCGGGCCCTTACGGGAACAGCCGAAATTCTCTGCGACGTTCAACAACATTACGCTCGTCGATTTGGAGGAGAGTAGATGTTCTACGGCAATTTCGCTATTGACGAACAAGACAGTATTGAGGTTGCAAAGATTGATCGTCGACGAGTCGTAATGGAAGGAAAACGCCGAAGAGACGATGGTTGAACGTTCGAGGTCGATGAAAAAGCACCAGAGTTTTCTGTCGAAAGACGGTTCCCGTCCGTGGAGCAAATCTTCTTGCGGGACACAGCTCCGTAGACGCGTCTGTGGTCGGTGATCCGTTTCAAAAGCGATCCGCTCGAAAGTGAAACGGTCATGGGAGTTTTACTTCGCCATCACTCCCTTTGAAGGGCCTTTCCAGCGACGTGGATTTTCCTTCGTCCTTCCGGTTTCTCGTCTGTCTACGGCGGAGTCCGTTTTATCGAATACGAACTCCCTCCTCAATGTCTTTCCAAAGCGAATTCGCTCGAAGTGTCTGCATCTGTCTTCACCGAATTATTTAAACCAGATGGAGACAGACAGTATCGCTAAAAACAATACCAACAGATTTGTAATCCAGTTTCCTATTAACCAGAAAGGTTTCTATGTCTTTATCGAATTATTTAAAAGAGATGAAGCGAGACAACACTGGTAAAAACATTACCAATTGGTACCAACACATTCGTCATCTAGTACCTATTAATCAAGAAGGTTATTAACCCTCATCTGTCCCTCATTTCACGAACTGAATCTGTTCCTCGGTGTCAAATTGACACAGTGATAAAAAATCAATAAAATAACAGGGTAAACAGTTATTTTTCATTTACATTTAACTCTTAGGTTTTTCGGTTGTGTTTCACATTAAAAAAATAAAAATCACGAAGTTTCATACAAGTTTACCTGCAAATAACAGAAGAGTATAACTGATTTCGGGAAAACTGTGTCAATTTGACACGAGGGACGGATGAGGGTTAACAAAAAGGTTTCATATCTATACCGAATTATTTAAAAAAGATAGGACAAGACAGCGCCCCTAAAAAACATTACCAATTGGTACATGTCACAACCGAGAACAGCAAGATTACTCTAAATGTCTCTTCGAAACCAATAAAACAGCATGGCGCATTTACCGCCAATGGAGACGAGACGACAGCTTCTAACGACCCTTAAAGAAGCAATCACATTTCCCATATTCGTGTTGATGTCTCTGACGCAAACGGAAATGAATGGGATATGAAGGGCGTCGCTAAGACAAAATAGCGAGCGGTGCTATTTTAAGGAGAAGCGAATTATGCAAACTCGAAGGAGCCGTCTTAGCCTCGTGACACCGAGACGATCGTACACCGAAGGCAAATTTCGTGCAAATGCGTGGCGGCAAGAACAGGGTGGAACTTAAATGGAAATCAGGGAATTCGTCAATTAACGCGCTGTCTCGGCGGTTGGTCGCGCGCCGCGACGGTGCCAGCGGGCTGAATGAAGCGGTGCTGAATGAACTGCGGGGATGAAAAGCCAGTCGACGAACATCTTTCGATGGGAGCTGGCAGAATTCGAGAGAATCCTGCGCCGGCAGACAGGCCGGAGCCACACGGTGCGACGCGGCGACGTATTCGAACCTCGTTCTCCGCGAATTCGACGCGAATCTATGAGCTTCGATGCTGGCCAAATTAACTAAACGGAACAGCGCAACGCGTCGCGTCGTGTCGCACCGATCGATACCTCGAAGCTCGTAAGTTACCGCGCTTCGGGAACAGACGCGCAGTCCGGATCGACCGAACCGACGTGCGTTTTATTTATAATCAAGTA
The DNA here is from genome assembly GCA_916610235.2 of Lasioglossum morio. Classification (NCBI taxonomy): domain Eukaryota; kingdom Metazoa; phylum Arthropoda; class Insecta; order Hymenoptera; family Halictidae; genus Lasioglossum; species Lasioglossum morio. The sequence goes on from OU744323.1 coordinate 7,296,373, forward strand.
TAGCCGAGGAAATTTGAATCCCGAGCAGAACACAGATCCAACTCTCCTCGCCGACCAATGGTTTATACTTCACGGATTTCGTCGGAATTCCGCTCGCGTCGCCTGTCTCACGGCCTAAACGGATGCAGACGCTGCAACAGAAGTTTGCATTTCAAACTGTCCTTCGTTTCCAGTCACGAGACACTTCTTTGTCGGATCGTCCACGGAAAACTCGCCGCTCTGGAAAACTCTTTTCCCCTCGAATCCTCGGGGAACGAGGTCTGACTTTTGCCGGAATTTGTGGCGTCTGTATCCGTTCGGAAAAGTGCTGTATAATCTTCAAGCTGCTTTTTTTCCGTGTACATTAATCGAATTGGATTTATCTACTCGAGGTAATCGGCAGATCGGTGTTTCTGATACTTGAGTCAGAACAGCTCGGTAGCTCAAGGATTAATCGTGTCGAATCAGCCGCAGTTAGGATCGTAAATTTGCTGAAGAGCCGAACGCCGGCAAGTTTAGACACGAAGGGACCCTTTGCCCGATTTACGAGCTGCGCCGACACAATGTTGACCCTTTACGGTGCTGTGTGTAATGTAACTGGACATTATACTTCATTCCGACAAGCTCTGTATCGAATATGAAGATTTCCTTACTAGCGGTGACTCTGGTCAGGATAGAGATCGTACAATCGGGAATCAAGGGAGAATCAGGGACCTGCGGAGGGTTCCGACTGGCAAGCAATGACACCTCGTTCCCGTTTCGAGGTAAAATAGATGGTGGGGAGAAAAGGAACGAGAACGGGAGCGGGATTGCAATTTAATAAGACAACGGTGACCCGCATCGTCCGGATACCGGGCGCATTTCCGTGTCGCGACTTTAATTCAATTGTGGTGACCGACGCGGCGGGGAGGACGATTGCATCGGTGCAGCTCGGGATCGTGCGACGCATCTCAACAACAACGCCAGCGAAATTTGGTCGCGGGGAAATCGTTGCGCTTCTTAAGAAGCATTCCATACGATTTCCCGGCGTTCCTCCCGCGCGGCCGCTAATGCAATCGCTTCATTATACGCATCTGCAACAATCTTTCCCTGTCCGGTGCAACGTGCCACCGCATTCCCGTGGCATTTCGTTCGCGCAGCTTCCTGCGAAACAGTCGCCGTTCCCCGTCAGGAAATGATCGTGCGGCTGCATCGCGCTGAGAAAATTGCTCACTGGCCTCGCGAGACACGACGTGCTACGATTTCGGATAAATCGCCGAGCCAATCGGTCACCGACATCGATCCATCGAACCCGGGGATCTAGCTTGGCTCCGTTCGAACGACTCTTTATTATTATTATTATTTAATATAGACGAACTGAAGCCCTTTTACATAAGTATTTACAAAAAAAGAGAAAGATACAAGACTACTCGTCTAATAAGAAAGACATGCACAAAAAGAAAAACAAAATATAATAATATAATACTGGTACAATCGATAGGTTGTTAGATATTAAGGCACTAGATCGCGCTTTCGACAGCGGATTCGCGACGCGATCCAGTCAGTCGTTGGTAATACCTACAAATGTAAACAACGTATGCGGTGCTATGTACACAAGCGAAATCCTAAAAGTAGGAATAAGCACAAGGAATGTAAAATATATAACTCCGTCTAATTTATAATAAATCAGTGTTCTTGTTCCAATACATAACATAGGTATTAACATATAATCCTGCGTAGTTGCACTTTAAAATTTTCTCTTCGAAGTCGCTTTCGAATCCGCCCTTATTAGAATCTTTGGTGAAGTCGTTAATATTTGATCGCTTCAACAAGCTTCTCTGTCTGCTTATACCATCTGTTGACACGCTCTTTATTTGTATTTTTACTGCAGCAGCGATATTGCACACGAGATCATTAACACTATTATTATTAAATTATAACTGCGGAGGACAGTTTCGATGATCGAGAAGGTAGCAATGTTTAGCTCACAGTTGTCTATCAATTTTTCCAAGAAGTATGCCCCGCAGCGGAGAGGATATTCGTTTCTCTTAGATCAAGACTTTACTGTTCCTTGCAATAAATGCAGACAATTTTTCCTTCGTATAAAAATTCCCAGGCTTCTCACCACAATCGGGTTAGCTCTAAATGAGAGCAATTAATCCCTTGTCGTACGATTTTCTTATTCATGGTTACAATAATTACAACTTATTCGTTTTTAATTATATCACTGATGAGAAAAGGAAATTTGTATCTATCGTATACCTATATTCACTTTAACGCTGAAATATTGATTAGAAGATAGTTGAATTGTATTTCGTCTTAAAAGAGAGACATAGCATTCATATTTAGCAGATTACATTTCAAGTATTTGTTACGAGTCTGACTAGTCATTGTACGGCGAGGGGTCGATACTAAACCTAGCGAACTGCGAAAATGGTATATGTTGTTTTATAAAAATGACATCATAAAATTTAGTAGATGTTCTCTAATTTTTATATATGCTCTTGGATACAAAAGTGTGTATAATCATTTTCAGTGAAAGCATCATTGTAATTAAAATAATTGTAAAATAAAGAACCAGAAACACAGAAGGAAATTCGAAAGAAAATTTGAAGAATCGCCGTTAACGGTTAAATCATGGAAAAGGAGGTTTCTACGAGCCGAATGGTATTTCCGACACGGCGTAATAAAAGGGACAATTTGGTTTTACGACCCCCGTAAAAATGTGAGTGACCAGGACAGTTGTACCTACCCAGGTAATTGATTAGTAGCGAGGTGGGTACACGGAGTCGCGACAGGAGTCCCGAGTGCTTCGGAAGCAAGCTCGTTCTCTGTCAGCGTGCTCGTTTCGCATTCAGAACAGGTACGTATACGGCGGTGTACGTTTCGAATACATTTGAAGAGAACGCGCTAAAACAGCGTCTAGTGTTCGCGATGAAAAAATAAACTCGGTAATGGTATCTGCAGCTGCGTACAGCTTTTAACCCCATTGGCATGTCGCCCGCGACCAGAAACGTCACCGTTGTTGGCGTCGAGAGGTGTCGAGACGAGGTGTTTCGAGGAACTCGAGACAATTGCGTTTCTGACGTCGCACGGTGGGGAAAACGGCCGATTTCGGAGTGCAAAATTCAATAAACCAAACACGGAGTAGGCACTTTACCATACTATTTCTTACGTCAACACACGTCTGTAGAAGTTCAAATCGACAATTTTACTTCTCAGATCAGTTGTTACGCGTGGCAAAGGTTGGAAGTAGTAGTATGAAAAATACCATCGAAATAAAGGAGATCCTTTTTCACCTGTTATTTATTGTTTACAACGTTAATATTGATTGTAATTGGAATAGCCCTGATAAAACGACGACGGTTTCGCGTTTCTTTGTTTCGAGATACAAACGGACCGCGAACGAGAACGTACGAGAATCAAAAATTGCCATGGTTAATGGAAATAATATTGTTTCAATAACAAATTTGCCATTTGTACCATTCTTCTGCAGAAAATTGTTGATTCTCTTCAGACTACGAAAATTATATTTCTTTGTTGTCGATGTTTAGAAATTGAGAAACTTGTAGACATACAGTGGATATTTTTCTCTCTTTCCTAAAAGAGTGTCTAAATCCCAACAATTCTCAAATATAATCTCGAGTCCCAGATTATTTATTTTAAAATTGTTGAAATTACAAAGACGCTTTTTCTTAAATGAAACAGAAAAATATTAAAACGTCTATGTAGTCATAATCGTGTTATTTGTGTAAAGGACTGCATATGCCAGTCAATGTAAACTTAATATTAAAGTATGTTCGCTTCGAATTTAAAAAATTCTGAGAGGGACTGTGTGGAAATTCGGAAAATACGCGCAACGAAACCAAAGCACCAAGTCGATTCATTTATTCGATATTTTTCATCATATTTCTCGTATCATTTTACAAATTCTTAAAAATTTATGAGTGCAATGAATAAAACATTAAATTGACCACAAAGTCTCCGCATTTTTCTTCCTGGTCAAATCAATATACCTTCTTGTACTTGATTGCATAACGAAATGAAGTACAGCATCAGCAACGGTAGAACGATTCAACCGTTGATTTATCTTGTGTTTTCCTTCTGGTTTCCCAGACTTCAACATTTAACTCTGACCTATTTCTCTTTCAAATATTTTTCCATTAGTTACCACTGTCTGGGCACTGCTAACATAGTTCTCATTTTGAGTCTCTTCAAATTTAAAGCGTTCACTCAATTTCTCTGCTCCTTTCCATAAAGTTAAGTTTGGCAAACGAATCTCTCGCTGCTCGATGAATTATTGAACGAGATTTTGAAAACTGAAAGAGCGACTGGCTAATGTTGATGGTTTCACGTGGTTTCGCGACACATTCAAATGCGGTACTCGGTGAAATGGATACGTGGATGCAATTACTAACGGGGCTCAGCTGGGATAGGACGATCGCGGAAGACAGTTTCACCGACGAAGACCGATGGCGAGAGTAATGGAGAAATGGACATGTACCAGAGAAACTGTTCCAGAGTGCGATAGCCCTGTAATTCCCCTGTTATAGTCTTCCTTCGAGCAATAATCCTCCAAGCAAGCCTCCGCAAATGTGAGTTCCTTGCTACTGTTACCCTGAACACAAATCTAATGGTCCCTGCCGATTCATGAATTCTACCAAATGGAACTTAATTCTCTTTGTGGGGGTAGACTCGTTTCCAGAATTGCAAGGGTGCGGAATGGGCCTTCTTATTTCTCGATAATGAAACAATAGGATTTTTCAGTAGTCAGGAGCGCTAAATAAAAGATGAATCTAGGCCGCAGTCGCTCTCAAAAGTCTTATTTTTACGTTTACGAGGCGTAATTTGCATTATTCGGCAACATGTAGCTGCCGCAGCTTTATGAAAATAGCTACATTCGCTTATGCTACCGAATAATGCAAATTGCGCTGCCGAATAATGCAAATGACGCCTCGTAAACGTAAAAATAGGATTTCTGAGGGGGACCGCGGCCTAGAATCATGTTTTATCTAGCGCTTCTGACTATAGAAGGGAATGAGAAGGCGCATTCCGCACCCTTGCAATCCTGGAAACAAGACTACCCCCTTAAACCATGGATGGTGTCCATAAAACTGACGAATAATGAAGCACACGACATCAGCTGATCCACGAGAGAAGCTTGGATTAATAAATTCAATACCGCGAATATAACTTTTATGTTCCACCTGTTCTGTTCCTTTATAAAATAAAGTATTTTCGTTGGTTATTGACGTTGTTATTTCCACGGGATGCAGTTCAGTTATCTACAGTTAAATTCTTTATGAAATACATATTTGCATAAATTTCCACGTATAATTACGAATCCATTGCGAGCCACGCGTCCACGTTTAATGACTTCGTTTCGTCTGTCCACAGCAGTGCAATATTTACCTACATTTGGCCGGAATTTAATTGCACGATTCTCGCGATTACACTCGTCAGCTATTAGCATCGGATTATGAAATTCGCCGGATACCGTGACCATAACAAATATTTTACAAATCCTACGTCAAATTTCAAAATCTGCTATCCATTTTTGTTCGCGAGTGTACCGTACTCGTCACGCTCAATCAAGACGATGCAATAGACGTTCGCAGGGAGTCTCGCAATGTCTACTACTAATCGAATTACAAAACTTCTTTACTTTTTATGGGACTTTCAGCTACTTATATATATTATATATATTTTTATTCGATTCCCCTTAGGGTTACAATTTTAATATTATATAAATCACCATTTTTCCTGTTTCGCTCTTAACCTCTATCCTTAACTTATTAACTAACTTATGACTATCTTATATACTATTTACAGATCGAGAGAGATAGAGAAACGCTATGTACAAAAGACTTTCAGCTACTTATTTGTGGCATTTTTTCTGATTAAAATGGCATCAAACACGATGTAATTTCAAATGTATTTTGTGATTTCATTCAAGCCTGGACAATTAGCGCTTCGAGAGTCGATGAGATCTGGATAAGCTCCTGAAGCGCGATACTGAGAAGCCGTTCTACGTCATCGACTCACGGAGCACCAGTTGCCCAGGCCGTGTTAACATGCGATTTCCTTTCTTATGTTTGGCGCGGTCGGTGAGGTCACAAAAAAGAATGGTAGTCCTACACGATCTGTGTCGGATCACGGATCCGAGTATCCGGACTGAGACAGCGTTGGCAAATTGACCGGCTTGTATTAGAGACAGCCGCGGTTGGGATCGAATCATATCCAAATCCCTGTTCGCAGTACTGACCACTTCTGCTGTATCTTCACGACCTTTAAGAATTCTTAAGCCGCCCCGGACAATCCCATCCGAGCACTCTCGATTGATTAACCATCGCGTCGATAGGTCGATTACGCGACCAGGGAGTCTCCAGTGGAATTTTTCTGAATGACGATCCCGGGCAGTTTGTTGCTCCGATCCGAAGCTCCAGGGAGACTCTCCGAGAAACAGACGTTCAATTCGCTGCGCTGATTTAAAATTAATCGGGGATTCTCTCGATGCACTTGTTCCAGCGTGCGCTGATGAATTTTCTATTTCACTCTGTCTCTTGCCTGCTGCTCCGACGAATGAAACTTTTCTTGGAAAGAAGCTTTCGAAAAATATGAAGAGTCCAATTACGATCTCGAAGACCTCGGCACGGTGACAAGGATATTTGTTAACTGAATCGTACTTGTTCATTCAATTCGAATTTCGAAAAATATTCGACTCTTTGTAGAGACCTTTATTTGTTATTTTTTTAGCAATAGGGTCGAATCAAGTTGAAGCACCGTCTGGAAGAATTAACACCTCTCACCGTCGAGATCAATAGAAATTGGATAAGGCCAAAATTCTTTGCTACCTCCTCCATCAAATTTGTCGGGGAAACGATATTCTCGAAAACTTGTTACCCCCGAAGTGATGTATGACGGCCCGCGGCCGTTTTCCGGGGGCCACACAGTTTCCCAGCGCCCGCAATGACGTCAGAACAGGGGAGAACAACTCCGGTTTTCCGCCCACGATTACCAAGATCGCCGAGACCCCATCCGGGTCACGGGTTACACGCATCCTTCGTCGTTCGAGGGGATGATACAGCGGTAACGCGTTCTCTTTCACGGGGATGTGCTCATTATTAATCGTTTGTCCCGGTGGCCATCCGATTTATAAATGGTTTCCGGGTGATGGGACTCCTCTGTCGGTAACAGCGAAACGTTTGTCACCTGCTGCCCTATTATTGTTACGTCGACGGCTGCAGAACGAACGCAGTAAACTCGTCCACAATTCTTATTCCCGTTACTGTCGCGTTCGAGTACACGTCTGACTCACGTATTTGATCAAACGCCAAAATTGCGCGCAACAAGTCGACCGCAACGTATCTGAATCGGCAATGAAAATTTGACAAATCGGTCGACTATATCACGGACCGCATACCATTAAATGTGCCGATAATTCTGAAAGTGGTCCAAGTCAAAATTTAAAAACAATGAGTCTGTCAGTTATTTCGCATCGCATTGTTTCAAACTAAATTAATTCAATGTAATTTAGATGGTGCTTGTTATTTCAACATTTTATGGAATTGATTTAGTGCCAACATCCTTTCCCTTGAAATACCTCGAAATGAGAAATGATTTTTAAATTACTGATGTCAAATGATCGATTTCTTCCTGTTGGTGTTGCGAAACATATTTCTTCAGCACTTCAGCAACCTAAAAATTGGTATGAGATCGAAGTAACTTATCTAACGAAATAAAAAGTGAAATGTAAAGACGTATGATGCTGAAACTATTCCAGTACTCTTCTAATATTTGGCAGATTCTAATGAAACTTGCATCACTCATTACCGCAGAAATTTATTTGCATGTGACGGCATTCGAAACAATGTGATGCTACAAATAAAATCCAATTTGTCGATTGAAAGTGTAGAATAACAATGGAAGAATTCATTATGTACCAGAATCTTCTATGGGACTATTTCCGAGCAGCGTGCCAGGGTTAAATGTCGTTTGATCAATTATGTGAGTCCTGACGTTCTACATGTGTTTCCACAGCAGTCGTAACATCGAATTCCCCCGTGAAACCCGAAGACAAACGAAACCGACGAACTTCGAGCAGGACGATCGACGAAAACACCGCTTCCGCGTGCGATTACTCGCAATTACAATCAGCGAAGGGCGAACCCTTTAATCCGATGAAACCGCTTCGGCTCCCCGACTTATGTTTCTGAATCCAGCCTCGAGTGTCGAGGCGGAAGAAACGAGCACGCGAACTCCGATGAAAAAGGAAACGAAGACGACTACAATGATGATTGGAAGGCGAGATTCGACTCGCGCAACGTTGCGTTGTTCGTAGCGGTCAATTATAAATCCTGCAAATTGTAAAATTACATGCGGCGTATTTTTCCAGAGCCGTTTGTTTTTTTATTGAAATTGGTTGGTATGCGGGCGTTTATAAAACTAATAAGATCGAGTTGTTTATATTGGGAGCAAAGATTCGAACGTAACGCAGAAGGTGTGCCGTGCTGGTAACTCGTGGAGACAAATAATTTAATGTATGAACGGGTGTTACTAATAGCGATGTAAACCCTCCGGTAACGTTATCATTAAGCATTCGGGGAAATAATAATGTTCGCTAGAAACACGACGATAATTGAGTTAAGTGGGAACACGAGTATGATTGAGTTAGCTAGAAACGCGACTGTAATTGAGTCAACTAAGGGAGCACGAATATAATTGTGTTCGTTTAATTTCACAACAGAGATACTGCAGCTTACGAAGAAGCAGGACGAGCGAAATGAAAAAGTTCTGTTTGCTTGTGAATTATAGAGCAGGGGATTAAGGAAACTCGGACGTCGGGCCAATGGTCGATTCGTTTCACTGCAACTGGGGACCCACCGGAGAAATGATCGATACGGCGCGAGGCGGATTGCTAGAGGATGATTGTTCGACCGTGCACTCGATTTTGTTCCCGCTTAATCTATCGAAAAATACTCGAGCTCGTCCAAAATCCACGATGCCCTCTTCGAGTACCATCGCGATTCCACCGATGCGTATCTTCGGACCGATTCTTTCCGAGGCTGGTCCCCACCGATTTCGAATATTTCCGAGCAAATCGACCACCGATAAGCTCGACGCTTCACAGTCTACCGATTGCCCAATTTTAGTGGATAAAATCCTACACATCAGACGCGGCTAATGATGTCAACTCATATGCTGATGTTGTAAAGTGGAGATCTCAATCTTCAAGTTTATCAGAGTTTTCGCGTATTGTTTTCTATGTTTATATCGCTACTAAATGCATAATTTTGGATATAATTAGGCTCGGTAAACGTTCCCAAAGAATAATACATGAATGTTATATCTATTTTCCGATATGACTTTTTCCCACTTAAAATGGCCATTCGGTACACTGCGCGTTCGTATAAAATATTCGAGCCTGGGGAATCGTGAAAAAGAATCCCTCCCTTTTCGCGTTTCGCTTCGATCGGGCAATCGAAAACAATTTTCAAACGGCGCGGCAGCCCGTGATAGGGTAACATTACGAATAGGGGGGAGGGAGGGGGGAGCAATCGCGCGGATCGAATCGAACGGGGAGAGACTAATTGCGAATCAATCGCGGTTCGTTGCCTTCGAAGATAATAAATTTGACGCGAAACACGGGGCTCGGTCGCGACGCGCGCTCTCTCCGAATCGACAAAAGCGTCGCGGATGTAACAGGGCGCTCGTAAATATCTGCCTTAATCGAGCTTCAGTTGGGGACTAATACAAGTTCGTTAATTGTTATTGGGTAGCGGAGTGACACAGTGCCGAGCCGAGCCGAGTCGCGTCAGGACACGAATAAATTGTTCGTCCTGTTTCCCATTAGAAACACGCGTCTCTCGAAGAGAAGACTCCTTCGGCGAATACGAGCACTCCCACGCGAATACGACGACGTTCGTTCGATCTCTCGCGACACTCGTTCGTCGGAAACAGCGAACGAATATTAATTAATCGCGTCCCTACCACCGTGTGCTGACTCGTCGGAATTTACTTCGGTGGTAATTCCCCGGTCGAGAGAGAGACACCGAGTTGGAGACGTGTATAAATCTTCTGGAAATCCAAGAAAATCCAAGAAAATCCAGGGAAATCCCGCCACGCCCTTCATCTCTCCGAAAATCCACGGTTATTAAAATCATTTCGCAGCAAACGACAATCGCTTTATCGGTCGGGAATCTACGCGTCGCGTTTACTCGTTGACACGGTCCACGGAATAATTAATCGATCCGTCGCGGACCGTGATGCAAATTAATCTAGGTCCCGATAAAAACATCCAGCCCTGCGCTCTGGCAATCTGAATTAGGAATCACTCGGTGAACGCGCAAATTCCAGATCGGAGTCGATGGAATCACGATGTTTCCAATTGTTCCCCGGCGCGAGCACGAGCAGCACTATGAACGAGCGGAACAACATTGAAAGCTGCACGACTACGAGCACATAGTGCCGATCAAATGTGCGACACTTGACTGTTGCCTGGAGGGTAGACCCTCAAATTCCGTGTTTTACCATGACATTTTATTGAAACGTTCTGTTTTTGTTTGTTTTCGTTGCACGATGTAAAGTAGTTGTTTACGAAGAACTGGGTGGATCTAGTTCTCGTCAATTGTGCAATATATCGGCGAGGAACATTTACTCTAGCAAATCCTCCAAATTCTGTTCGATATGTTATTTGTGTTGTTAATATGCATTAACGCATAGTGCTTTTTACGTGATTATACAATTATCAGTAAAATCAATCGACGTGATAAGCCAAAAGATCAATTTCTTTAGAATTTTTGCTTACATAACGAAACCTTTATCGACGTCCCTATATTAATATACAGGGTGATTCTAGGGGCTTGGACAAGTTCCTTTTTGTAGTAAAGATACAGGAAAAAATCATATATTATGTGGATGAATCGTGAAGTATTAATATTTCGAAGAACTCGAGTTAGTACTTTTATCCGTAGGATAATAAAAGGATCGATTGATTTAACAAAAAAATTCGGATGCATTAAAGAATAAAGTGCAATTGCACCTGGCGAGTGCATCGGTGTATTCACATAAAAAAATTTGCTCATAGGATATTAGGGCGTATTGTAACACGTTATTTTTCCTCTATTATTTTTTTCTATTTTTAATTTAAAAAGAGCAGTAACTTGTTCCAGTTTCCAGAATCACCCTGCATAATCGCCGGAACGTGAAATGTGTAAAGCACTAAAGGGAGAAAATAAAGGAAGAATAAACCTAAACGACCCAGGTTGCAGGCGGCGAGTTCTGTCCGCGAAATCCCGAATCTGCATAAGCATACGAAGCCTAACGATCGCGCCCGAGCGGCGAGAAGTCGTGGAAAGCGTGCGATAATGTTTCCCCGTCCACGATAAGAGTTAATTAAGGAAACCCCTGAGGGTGATCGATTACTCGCGTGTCCGGTTATAATGCGAAAGTTTTGTGCGTTGGGATTTTCGAATCCGTTTAAAGCTGGCGGACAAGCCGCGGCTCGGAATCGATTCCCTTCCACGAGATTAATAGAGTTCGCCTTCAGGATTAATCGAATCGGCCGTGAAAAATTACGTGACGTTTCCATGATTCCGTTCTGCATCGACTCACTGACCATAAGTCATCGTAACGAATTCCACTCGCGAGCGCATTTTCGAGCGGGAATCCTAGTCCGCGAATTCGACGACGTTAATGCGCGACACATTAGGATTCGCGTAAGCATCAGGATTATCGCGGCCCTAACCGATGTATACCAGCATTTCGATTCATGGTCCCGCGAAGACGAGCGTATATGTAGCCTCGAATCCTGTTACGAGCGCTAATGAGGAGAAGAGCAGCTTAAAAGCGACGGTGTGGAACTGACGTTTATCCTGAGCTCGGGCCAGCGAATCGCCAAGCCCTCCATGGACCTGTTCGCGGATCTCTGTGTACCGGACACATAATCGTCGCCATTTCTAGGGGCAAATCTACACCATTTGCTAGACGCATAGCTGGACATTTCTGAAAGAAGCTTGCTGCCATTGTTGCAACAGAGAGTTATCGCCTACAATTTTACTGTCTACGATAACAACGTGTTGTGCTCGACGCTGAGAGAACAAAATTTTACTAATAATTAGAATGCGGATTCTATGAACTCGTGATAAAAATGGATACGTGCAATTTAGAGCAGTGGACATATTGAAAAAGTTCAAGAATCCCAGTGTCATTTTTACTTAGCTTCTGAAACTAGCAAATAATGCAAACATTTTTTTTATTTTGGATAAAGATCCACAGTCTACTAATAATTACATAATGAAATGACAAATTACATCATTCACTTTAAAGCAGTGGACATATTGAACAGATTCAAATAATATATAATAATAATATAACTATAAAATAATTGAAAGGAGAAAGCTTTGCTCCTGTGTCCAGCAAACAATGCAAATATGTTTAATTTTGTACGAGGATCCACAGTCTGCTAATAATCACGTTCGTCGCATACATAATCACCGACACGGAATTTAATTGTCAGATTGAATGCAAAGAAAATTCTCGTTATCGACATTTAGCCATCAAGAGAAACTTCGGCTACACAAGAGAGATCGGTTTTCTTTTGCCTTTGGAACAACATGGAATGTTTAATTATTCCAACTATAAAATAACGCCTTTGGGAAATTACGGACAGAGCAGAACGAGGTTCGTACGGTGCTCGAATCGATGGGCTGCTAGATAAAGAACGATTAAATTCTCCGTTTTCGTGGCGGGACCACGGGAATCTGCGGATGGCGGTGCGCTCGATGCGGCTCTTTATGAAAAAGAGAGTTTTACTGCAGACTCGGACAAAGAATGTGCTGGCGCGGCGGCACGTGGGCGTCGAACGAATTTCGGCAGAGAGTCCACGGGAATATTGAGCATGACAGGTCGGTTATGCGCTCCCGGTTCACCGTTACAGCTCCACAGGCGGATTCAATATCGCGTTTCCCTCGGAACGACTTCGGTTTTTGCACCTCGGCAGGCACCCGCAGATGCTGCTGCACTTGCAATGGCTGTCCTCGGCGACGCGACGGCTTAATATCGAGATGTACTACTGTCCCGGCCGCTTTTCCCTATCTCTGCCGACAAAAACCACGCTTTTTGTCGACTACTTTCCAAGTGAAATAATCCGTGAGCCAGGGAGTGCGGCGAACCGTTCCCGGTAACGCGATCCACGGCCGCTTAGAAATTCAATTAAAATCAAATTAAAAAGTACAATTATCTGGTATTACTCGAGTTCTGCCGACGCGGCCTACTTGCTACAAAACCCTGCATCTCGTTCAGGAGAGTACCATACTAGCAATTTCTTAGACTCTTATCGTCCCGACCCTCCCGTGCCAACGAAATTAAAGGATCGCGTAATCGCCGATACGTGGAACGCCGCGCCATAACTTTGTGAAAAAAGATTTGTCGATGATGAAGTTTCTGTTTTCACATCCTCCCGTTGGTTTCTACTTGTATCTGTATTACCACGCAAGTCGGAAAGCGAGGGCAGCTTATACTTTAATCCGACAGATTCGAACGTTTCTGCGGAACTAGGAATATTTCGCTCGCGGTTCAGACCAGCCTCTATTCGAAGAGCGGAAGCTCCTCTTCGCAATAAGCCGAAAAACTTGGATGTGCCATTTTTCGTTGCCGTTTCACCGCGGTCCGAGCGAACGGTGTACTGTTCTCGCGTTAACGTTGTAAAGTTGCACGGGTACTTTCCCGCGAATCAAACGAAAATAAAAGTATAAAAGCTGTCCGCGCCTCGTCGAATCTCTGAAAAAAGCGCGTTAATCTCGCCGGGAGAAAACTTTTTGGCTTTTACACCAAGAGCGACACAGTTTTTCGCCGCTCTCTCTCTCTCTCTCTCTCTCTCTCTCTCTCTCTCTCTCTCTCTCTCTCTCTCTCTCTCTCGCGTGCTGATAGCGAATTATGTATCCGGGCAGGAATCCCCGAAAGCATCGCGTCGATAACGATTCGGGTCGGGCGTCCACGGTAACAGACGGGGAAAAAGTTGCGTGGGCGTCGCGCGCCTCGCCGCGAGCGTCTCCTCGATAGAAATAAAAGGAAAGAGAGTCGCTCCTCTTTCGCGTTCGTACGATAACCCGTAGCATTTCGAAAGAACGAGGAACGGAAAACGAACAACCTCGTCGAGGTGAACAGGGAGATCTCGAGGTGATCTCGCGAGTATGGTCGTTACGGATCCTCGAACTCGATTTCCTGACAGGGCCGTTACCAGGGACACCTCGCGACGCATCCAAGTCGAAATGATCTCGACCTAGTCGAACCAAACGAGCAGATACTTTGAGGGTTTCTTCGAAGATCTCAGACTTTTATCCATCCTCTGTGCGTTACCTCTGCGACAAGTTTTACGTTCGATACTAGCTGACTGCGAGCACCATCTGTCTCACTACTATCCTGTCTATCCATCGGGTTTCTATTGTCGGGAGCTCGGAAGTTGGCAGAGATCGTGATTGGTCCTAAAGGTTGAGAGTTTCCTGCTCAGACACGCGTAGCAAAAAGCCACGCTTATTCTCCTTATTATAGGCAACCCTTGTAAATGGAGATCAGAAACACTTGCTATAAGGTAATTAAATAATCTAGAGGGAAATCTGGTTGCACTATAAAATTTTATGTCTAACCCTTTGCACTCGAATGACTTCTTTGACCTGAAATAAGAATACTTGCCGAACGGTGATATTGGAGTGAAAAAACTGTAAATAAAAAGATTGAACGAAGGTATTCTAAGTGATAAGAAATGTCTTCAGGGAATAATGTGCGTTTTGAGTAGGGGACTTGGTAGCACAGGAAAATTGGAGATCTCTAGCGATCCCAGGATTTCCTCCAGAATCCTTCTCCAACGACTACACCTTGTAGAAGAGAAGACGGAAAGCAGGTGTCGACAGCGACGAAGATGAAGAACCCGAAGAATCCCTGGTCCTCGGCGGAAAGGAAGTTTTGCGCGCAGTCAGTGCGCGTCGACTTTCAGAATTTCTCTAGGAGCTTGTACAGGTTCCTTTTGGCCCAGTTTTTCAATTCAATTTCCGATAAGAGTTACCTTCCGAGTCTCGCGAAATTAAGAAAGATAGCGGCGCGTTTCCGGCGCGCGTTTCTGTCGTGAACGTTTCTGAAGCGGAACGGATCTCCGGCAGTCCCTCCCTCGATTTTCGTCTCGGTTTTACGAGACTTTCGTTCCTTCCACGGCTCGAAAGGTTAAACTGCCGGGCTCCGGGTGACAGAGAGGATTCTCAAGCTTCCTCACGGCTCCCGAAAGTCTGACCACCCCCACGACTCTTTTTAACTTGTCTCGTCAAGCGAATGGTTCACGGACTGGTTCACCTGAACGCGCGACGGCTTGAGCCTTCCATCGATTTTCCGCGACTTTGCCCGTCGACGCTCTTCCTATTATTATTCATTAGAGAGGGGGGCCAAACGATTTTCATACATAATGCACGATCAAAAATTGTCGCTAGCTTACGACACCGTCCGACGTATCTTAACTCTCATCTTTGCATTCCAACGACCATTAGGCGATACTTCTACATTTTGATACGGCGACGAGAATCTGAAAATTCTTTGGACAACCGTTCGAGTTAGGCCCTCTGTCCACGGAGCGTAGCGTCATCGTCGCGTAATCGTCTATACGCGAAGCGTGTACCAAACTTCACGTTATTACTAAAAGAAAACAAAGATGTCGTGTGACGAGGAGACTTGGTTTCTTTATAATTATATTCGACGGAGAAGAAGAAGAACAAGAAAATTCTGGGTGCACCCTTACATTCGCAATAATATTAACACATTACCGACCGGTGATTATTGCATGATTTTGAAGAATCTGGTACATGGCTAAAAACTTTTTAATAGAACTTTCAATAGTAACAGCAATTTTCATTGTGAACTAACAAGTCATCCTCAATAACGTCATCTAATTATTTCATTTAAGATTGCAATGTGAAAGAAAATTTCTATGCTTTCTTTTGATACAGCACAATTATTTAGAATCTATTAATAGGCTTTGTAGCTGCAAGAGAATTAGCAGAAGACGATGTTAAATTTCAAGCATTTTACAGAATGCGCAAGACTACGTACAAGAATCTTGTACGTACAAGAATCTTGTACGTATAGTGGGACCAAATATAGCCAGACGGGACACTAAATATGCGAGAATGTGTCACAATTACATACGGAGAAATGATGGAGTCTCATACGGACATAATACAAACAATAATTCAACAGTTTCTTCGGCAACGCCTAGAATTATTCCCAATACGCGGGAAAATATTAACATTTCTGGGCGACCTTCTCCGCTAATTTTGCGCGAATACTTAGCGAATTATTTCTTAAGACCACAGGTTGCTTTGCCATGGCAATGGAATGTCTGTATTAATTAAAAAATACACACCTGAAATGATAAGATTCTTGTACGTAGTCTTGCGCATTCTGTAAAATGCTTGATATTTAACATCGTTTTCTGCTAACTCTCTTGTAGCCACAAATATTCTGCAGTTAACATTATTGCAAATGTAAGGATACACCCAGATTTTTTTTATAAAAAATCAAAGTCTCCTCGTCACTCGACATCTTTGTTTTTTTTTTAGTAATAACGTGAAGTTCTTTACTCTTCTGAATACAGCTGCATATTTTTTTATCACATCATTGTCGATCAGCGTTCGCTCGAAATGTTTCGATTATTTTTTAATAATCATAACATATCTGTTTCATAATTCACTGAAAGATTCTGTGTCTACGTTTTGCCCTTCACAAATTTGTAAGCGCCACGACCATAGAAAACTCAGCGACGCAATTGGTTATCTGTTAGATTTTGTTCCGTGCAACGCGAAAGAACGAAGCAGATTTCCATGGCGATCTGATTGCAGGCGAGCATAAATCGAGAGCTAGCAGCTTTGACAGTCGATAGGAGTGACGTAACGAACAGCGGCTCCTTTGTGACTGCACCGCGATAGGTGCAGACCCGCGGTCAGTTAATTACGATACATCGCATCGGACGGTTATGCCCGCAACGCTAACGATATCATGGTCGATCTAATTACAATGGCGCGTGCTGTCGAGAGTATGCCGGCCGACTGCTTTGATCCGGAGAACACGTGGAAAACAGAAGCACATCGAAAGACGCGACGAAGAGAATTTCCTGAGAGACTGGTGCAATCATTTCCATTCGTTTGGATCAGGTTTTATTATACTAGTAACAATGTTCGTAACAGTTACAACCACTCCGTGCGACAACGATGTGAAATATAACGTTAAACGTTCCCGATATCCTTTTATGGCGATAATGAAACGTAAATATCGGGAGTATTTCCTCTGGCGGATGTTTTTCTGTATTTCCTGCAGAAACGTCCGCAGTCCGAACGAAACGTGAAATGTTTGTAAAGGTATTAATAGAACGCGTCTGGCAGAAAAATCGGGACAACAGCAGCGAGAAGATAAATGAAATAAAGTACCGAAAACGATGTTGCGTGCAGCGCGGGGATTTACCAGCGGGAGTAATCACTCTTATTAAATTTAACCCAGATACGGTTTTTGTTCCCGTAAAAAAAGAAGTGAGCAAAGGGGAAACAAGAGCGTGATACAAATGCCGGCGCCTGGAGGAGCAACGAAACATGTTTGGAAAAAGATTGAAAGGAATTAAGTAAAGTTATAATGAACGCGTCAAATGTTCGATTCTGTTCTAACCGAGAACGCGCGTGCTAACCTTTTAGCTGGAGCGAGTCCGGTCCACTTCGTTTATCCCATTACATTCGCTGTGAAACGGATTCGAAATGTCAACCGTTTACACCGATAACAATGCGACCAACAAACTTAATAATTTCAGAATCGTGCATAAACGATCGGACATTCTATTTTCATAAAAAAATAATCAAGCGGACCTCTATATAATAAACACGTTTAAGTTGATTTTCGTTATTAACATTCCTGTGTACCGTTTAAAAATGACTAGGTTATTTCAGGCGCATAGAACTTCGAGCTTTTATCCTTCTCTAAAAAAATAGTAAAACTGCACAATCTAAGAAACAGAACGGATCCTTTCGATACGGGAACGAATGGGCCACCATACTGGCGCATCGTCCGACAAGATGACACAGATGACTGCAGCAGCATGTAGCAGCTAAAAGGTGGAAAAATAAAAACAGCGAAGAGAGCTCGCGTCGCGCGTTTTTCCAGCTGATCGTTACTTCCTATTATCCTCGACGGAGTGCGCAGCACGTTGACACAGTCGTCGACGTAGCGAGTCGCGGGAAACGTCAACGGTGGCGAGCGTCGAGTTATTTCAAGTTTTCGGAAATAACAGGCGTCCGATCGAGTCGATCTCATTGGAACCTATGAAATTCCATTAACGGGTCTGTTCTGCGCGCGCGCGCGTCAAACACAATTACAAGTCCACGCAACGCAAACGTCACGTTCGCGTCGACAAACGAATCATTTTTCTCGTGGTTTCGTTCGAACACGACGTTGCAGCTCGTTGCAACGTCGTTAAATGAATTTTCGGAAAAAAAATCCGGGGAAATTATAAAAACTGCAATGGCCCGAGGGACGAAATGTTGTTTCCGTTCCAGCGAATAAATGAACCGCCCTCAACCGAAGGTAACCTCATTCGCATAGCTAACTTTCGATTCCGCAATCAACTTCGTCTTCCGTGCTCGCGGCTCCGACAAATTAACCGACACGCGAGAACAACCTTGTTATGCCGTGGACCGCAACCGTCCCTAGATCCTGTAAACAATTCTTCCACGGTAGAGAATCATCTCCATTCGTTTATCTCGACAAGCCCCGAGCAAATCCCCAGTCTGAACCACGACCTTTGCGCGTCCCGGCCGAGCGCGTTCGCCGCAATCTCCAATTCTTAATCCGTTAACTGGCGATTCAACCCGCAATAAGCGTAAATACGCCGCAATTGGTCCTCTCGAGAAACTATGATTTATCGCTTGAACCCCTGAAAACCTTCGCGAACGGCTCACCGAATTTCATTCAAGCAGGATCCGCGGTTCGGTGTACGCTGGGAGAGCAATTTCGGTGTTGCGCGAGCGATGATCGAGTTAATGCGTTATCCTTGAACCAGAAACTTGCTTAGAACGACTGTATGCGTGCGCTTTTTCCAAACAATTTCTTCTTAACCCTCATGCGTCCCTCATTTCACCAACTGAATTTGTCCCTCGGTGTCAAATTGACACAATGATAAAAAAATCGATAAAATAACAAGTCATACAGTTACTTTTCAGTGTTTCTTTTTCATTCAAATTGATGAGTTAATATTTACATCTTAGGTTTTTGCGGTTACATGTTTCGCATTAAAAAATAAAAATCATCAAGGTTCGGACCAATTTACTTACAAATAACAGAACGGTATAACTTATTTCGAGAATACTGTGTCAAATTGACACGAGGGACGGATGAGGGTTAAGCTACGTCAACACCTGCGCACATCACTTGAATGACATTGGACCAGCATCGAGTCGCGATTACCAAAAGGGCGAATAAAAGAAGAAGAAAAGCTACAGATGTTGCCAACCACCGTAGTCCCGTTGAAAGCACCGGTTCTCATTAGATCACCGTAGTTAAACAATGTGGAACGTGAACGGGACTAGGATGGGTGAACGTCTGATAAAAAACCGGAAAGTGACCCACCCGGGTGTTTTTCACGTGTTGTTGGCAAAAGGTGGTTCGGAACCCACCATAAACAGTAGGTCCCGCTGAAAAAGTCGATAGTGAGAATGGAAAGAGGGGGAAGAAGATTGGTAAATGAATTTGAAACCCTGAGGGGACCAAATATCATCTTACAAGCTACAGATGTTCATGCGACTACATAGACATTTAGTTTCTTGGTGATCATTTTAAACAGTTGGAAATAAAAGAAGTGCATAAAATCTGCATACTGGTCTGCTGTCGTTCAAGGATCGTGTTGTTAAATAAACAACGATGATCACGATACTTCGAGTTGAATTTCGCCGGAAAGGTGAGCGATTGCAAGGTCGTTGAACTTGATCGAGGGTCGGCCAGTGACTCGATGGTTCCGGGTAGCAGCGGCCTGGCGAACTTCTATTCGAAGAATGAAGTCGATCTGTTCATGTGGCACGAGTGTCAGCAGCAGCCAGTCTAGATCGTCCCTCTCCTGCTCGAACGAGTTTTGGGATATTGGATGGCCGTCTAGCCGCGACGTCTAAAAATACGTGTCGCGCTGTTCGTTCGGATAATTGGGTCGCACGATCTTCGCGGGCTCGGTGGTTCGGGATGGCTTGAGGAGCTCGAATGAAAGATGGCCGGCCGACCGATGGCGTGGACGGATGCCGAGCATTACTCTAACGACGCTTGACGATGTGAACGGCGTCCTTTAGGCGAGATCATCGACGCCCACCGTCGACGATCACCCGTCGCCGCTCCTCGTCTTATGGATCGTCGAGCTGTGTCCAGAGACTTTGTTTGTTCTTAGCCATCGTTCCGAGCGCCGGATAGAAACACAATCTTCCCTCGCATAGTGTGACTTTCGTGTCCACGGATAGTATCGATTGCACTGCTAACGCAAATCTAAAACTTTTTTATTTCTATTCTTTATTTCCAGAACTTTCTCTACCATATTTCTGAGATTTCCTTGGTTAAAAGAAGACCAAATTCGACAGAGTTTCAATCATATTTACCTAAATATGGTTGAAATTATGCCGTATTTAGACTCATTTTAATTAGAAAAATCTCACAAATACGATGGTAAAAGTTCTGTAAACAAAAATGATAGAGAACTCTTCGCCGGCTGCCTCGACCCCTCAGTCCCTCTTCGTTCTTTACCACTGTCCTTCTCTATATTCTCCAATTTTAATTTTTATATTTTGTATATGCACTATATGATATCGGCGCTACAGGTTCGATCACAGATACAAAAATTAGCAATTTTCCAGTATTATAATTTCAACGTTTCGGTTCAGTTTTGAACTATTATCAAGAAAAGTCCGCGTCTGTGAAAATTAAAGTAATCAAATTTGTTATTCATTAACCTGACTATTTAATAGCTGTGAAAAATAGGTATTTATACTAATTTTATGCCAATTTTTGTATCTGTGATCGAACCTGTAGCGCCGATATCATATAGTGCATGTCCTTCTCTATATTTGGCAAACGTCAAAGAACGTAGTATCTCTACGCTTTCCGAGCCTCCATACTCCCGAGGTAGTAAGACTATTGGAGGGAAAACTGTACCATGATTGCTTCGAGTCCTTCATCGACACCGAAATCACCAACAGGATCTCTTCAGCGTTCGCTCTCTCGAGTATCGGATCCGGTCGTGATCGAGGAATTGGAATCGCGCGATCCGATGCCGGTGCACGCAGTTTCTCGTTTCCAGAACCTGATAAACGCAGGACCGGAGTGCAACTCAAACACCGGATGATAACGCGAATCGAATCGATATACGAGATACTGGCATAATGCGGCGACTCCCTCCAGATAACACCGAATTCAGTTATCTGTTCCATTCCCGCGCACGACCTTCGAACCCTTCCCTAACACCCAACACGCGGTATTGGCAGTTTCCTCCGACCTATTCGGAGAAATCTTATTTTATCGGTGCATAAACCTCCGCGATGGCGGATATCGGTGACGAGAAAGCGATCGACCGTGTCCCGGAACGACTTCGGCCTCGTGAAGGGACCGTCCTTTCGGGTTGTCCTTCCGAAATCTCGAGGAAATATCGTTCCAAGGAACAGCGGGTTCGTCGGTACAAGAAGAAGGAATTCGATCCAGGAACATTCCTTCGCGTTCGACAACGGCCATACGTTTCTTCTGGCCATCCGAATTGGCTGCTGCAGGGTTTCTCAATCTCATTCGATTCGAGCCACAGATCACAGGACTGGTGAAACTTTTTAATAGGCTCTGCTTAAAACACGGACCGTCGAACTTTTTTAACAAACGTTTCCGGATTATAAGTTCCAAGGAAAGGCCGGAGAAGTTCTCAGAAGTAGCAGTCCTCGATATTAAAGACTCTCGATCACTGTAAGTACGAAGTACGGGAATATAGTGGAGCAGTGGCGCACCCAGGATTTAATCTTGGGGGGGGACGAGTTGAACAAAGTAACCTTTTTTCTTTTTTAACAAAAATATCTGTCAAAGGTAGCCACAAATATTTACTTATATATTTAGGGAAAAGTTGTTCAAAATGTTTAGTTTTACATATAACATATCCAAATATCATCGAAATCAGAGAGGAAGCAGCTATTCTACGGTTTAACTAATTTTCCAGTGTGTTGTTTCTTTTTTCTTGGGGGGGGACTTGGCCCCCTGGCTCCCCCCCTGGGTGCGCCACTGTAGTGGAGCTGCGAGGTGAGCGTAGCGTCAAGGAAAGTGGTGCGGTGATTTCTGTTTCTATGTAACCTAACCCATTAAATTTAGTGTATCAAGCATAAACAAAGGTGCCGTTTACACAAGCAAATATTCATTTTGCATTGAAGTAGTTATGATACTGGACAAAAATTGATTTATGCTGGAGTCATATAAAGTTCCATGTAAACAGTTACGTAGAAAATTGGTTTATTTTACCCCGATGCTCCTCGCCGCTATTCTCTATCTTCTTCATCGCTCCACTATATCTGCACCCTAACAAACGAATACTATTGAACGAGTGGCAGTACCAAGGTTATCGTTTTATCGCATACAGATTCCACAAACAATTTTTCCAAACAAACCACACAATTGGAACAGAACGATTTTAACGAACGGAGAGTTCATTTGCATGTCCGACGTTGTACCGTTCGAATTTAAATCGCCGGTGTTTTGCTGTTCGAATTTATTTCAATTTCGAACAGATTAAATCCTATTCAACGAGCCCGGTGGCTCTTTTCGCAATACCCGAACAAAGTGTACCTAATTCACGCGCGATCCTCGGTTAATCAATACCGCAGATAACACTGCAAACATTTCTGCCCTCGAAACGCGGCATCGGGCCGAGGTTAATTGTAATTATAGTTAATTAATCTAATATCAATAGAACACTGGGAAATATCTCTCTTCCTTTCTTTTCGAAACGCAGCTGGCTTCGACTCACGATTTGTAGTTAATTAATGCTGTTCGCGCGCGCCGCGTACATTCCTCTTTTTATGGATAGTTCGAGCCGGATTCTTGTCGAAACCAGTTTTCCAATATTTCCGAGGACCTGTTCCAAGGAGAATCGAATCTCTCGATTTCATACAAAGCACTGGCATAGCGAGAAGAGCGTCAACGTAATCGGCGATCGTGAAACAGATGCCTTGATGCGGTGTAGGCGCCCTTTCATCCGACGGAGATTACGCTGGCCGTCGCTTCATCTTGCTACCCAAATGTCGATCATACAACAAGTTTACTCTTAGCTTTGCTTGATCCCAGAATCACGATACTATAATTAATTCGGTTCGCTCTACGGCAAGGGACCCGATACGACATACAGTGGTTCGAACGGGGAAAAAATCAATTTTTCGAAGGTTACATAGATTTTTCATTGCAATGTCATTTACTAAATAGTTGGAGTATTTAAACCAATAAGAAATTTCGGTAAATATTTACAACAGGTCCACGTCCTCCGATTTTGATAAAATTTAAATATGTTATGCAGCAACACATTTTGAACAACTTTTTCCTTCACAAACGCCACACCGGGACAAGCTTACGTTGCCGTGAAGCGTGTAGAAATACGAAAAATTCAATACAGACAAAAATTGAGATATCTCAAAACCTAAAAGCGTCCCCCCTATATTGGAAAAGGAAAAAGTTATTCAAAATATCGAAATCTATAACATATTTAAATTTCATCAAAATCGGAAGACGTGGACCTGTTGTAAATATTTACCGAAATTTCTATGAATATCAATTATTTTTGGGACTTATAAATGAACACAAGAATCTAACACGTTAAAACAAGTGAACAATGTTATAATTTGATTATGGTTATAATAGATGATTTATTTAACGTAGATATAGTTAATGTTAGTGTAATTTATTTGCCTAAGACAAAAAATTGGCTTTGGCACATTGTGCACGCACTATTGGGAAATTTTTTGCCGCCTTGGCACTTCATCTACCCGCCTGTTTTTGGGCAAACGTCGTCGTGACGCATCTTGCGGGAAGAATAGTCGTTTTTTATTAGATCGTACAGTTGCCATTTTATTTAGATCGACTATTTACTGTAAATATCATATTCGTGTTTCCGAGCAAACATCTTTGTAACGGCGAGTGCGCGGCGAGATTAATGCGAGGATGTTCTGGTCCCGCTGTAGCCGTCGAGGAACTAAGAAAAGCGAGGCTGAGAGAACAGAAGG
This sequence comes from Lasioglossum morio, assembly GCA_916610235.2. Taxonomy (NCBI): domain Eukaryota; kingdom Metazoa; phylum Arthropoda; class Insecta; order Hymenoptera; family Halictidae; genus Lasioglossum; species Lasioglossum morio. Next base: position 7,320,624 of record OU744323.1, read on the forward strand.
CAGAGACGCAGCAAATAGCAAAGGGAACGTTTCCGACGATGAAAAATGAATACGGGCGAGCGTGTACGTCTCTGTGCGCGCACGGTGCGGCGCGTTACGAAAGATATCTCTTTCACTCTCTCGCTAAAGTTAAATACAGTTTCCGAAAGCGGCGAATGTACCATCGCGGAAGTAGATCGTGGATCCAGCATGGACAATTGCCGCTGCGTATCTCGAGAGGGTTTTATCCGCGCTTTCTTTTCTTTATCGCTTAATAAACTGTTTTACTCGACGCGTTAACTTTTCACCTTTATTGACCCTTATCCCCTACGGATCGTTGAGGGACGGGTTCCTCTTATTTATCGCTGGCGAGATCGTTCTCTTAATCTCGAGATCCAAGGTTCACGGAGCTTCGCTCGTCTCGCCTGTTCTCGCGAGAACACTCTCACCGTTCGCCGAGAACGAAGTGGAACGAGAAGTCGCGTCCCGCAAATTAATAATCGAAAAATCAATGCGGCCGGGTCAAGTGGCGGCTACATAGGCGACTATACGTTGCGGTATCTCTGGCCACGCGGCCTACCTAAACGTATGAATGAATGCCAAGAGAGGGACCGAGGATCGAACGAAAGCGAGACAGCGAAACGAACGCTCGCGGAAAGTGTATCTCGAAGTTGGAAAAACTCGAAGTGTTCTTTATTTCAAAGCCGCGATGGAGAACCGAAAGATACTTTACAGGCTTTGCGAATTACGATCAGACTGTGTTCATTTTGTAAAGTGATATTCCTAAGAAATACAGTGACGTCCACTAATATTCGGACACTGTTACAAAGATGATTACTTTTTTAACTTTCTTAATTTCTTCCTCGTTCTTTCTCGTCAACGTTGTCTAAACCTATAATTAAGAGATGAACGTTGCAAAATGATTCCTGTGTAATACTGACGTTTCAGAGTCAACTGCAACGGACAGGCAAAGCTAGAGAATGTCTTGCAAAGTAATGCAAAGCCGCACCAAATTCATTCCTGAGAGTAGAAGGTCCATTCGTTTACGTTGTACCAGTTACAGCCATTAAGGATGGCACAACTTTCCAGGAGTTTACACAAAGACGAACGTTCCCTTAAAAGCACCTCTATCGATTCAGAAGTTATTATTTAGGAAGTTGTTAACATTCTACATGAATTTTTGATGAGTATCGAATTCAAACTAGCACAACCAACGCACTAACTACTTCCAAGCTCATTTTTAGAGGAAACTCAAAGAAGTAGAAGAAGCTGTGGGAAGAGTAGGCGTTTCACGTTTCAGCTGTTCGAATTCGAAAGAAGCAAAACTTTCGGATCGGGATTGATTTGACGTCAATTTCGTAGCCTACAGGGACACCCACGCTTTCTCTCTGGAAGCTAGAGCGAGATCGCGAAAGCCTCGGCCAAAAGCTGGGTTGGGTATTATTCGAATAACGAAATCGAGCGTATTCACGAAATAACCTTTTCGCAGATTAAATTCATCCATTTACAAATGAAATTGCAAATAGCTTAATAAAATAACACAATAACCTGTAGGGAACTGCAAAAATTGAATGTACAGTAAATATTCAATCTAAGAAGACATACTCCGCGAGGGGCCAGATGTAGTAGAATCACAGGATCTAAGAAACAGCACGGTTTTTCTTAGATAAATGCTCTACTGTACAGAATCTGGAGAAGTTTCTTCGGGTTCTTAAAACTAAGAACATTCGGTGAATGTTATTAATCTTTCTCGCAACGATTGCATCCACGGACTGACGCAACGATTATGTAAATACATGTACACATGATGAAATTACCTCGACCAACGATAGAAGAACCATTACATGTACATTGTCGATGAAACTATGCATACAGTATACTGTTCAAAAAGTATTTTACATATATGTTCATTGTTGCCCACGATAAAACGTTGAATTTCAAAATGCTGAGTTCAATTTGCAAGAGAATGAATTTGACCTACGAGAGGGTGAATTTGGTTTGCAAAAGGGTGAATATGGTCTGCAAAATGGTGGGTGTCGAGTGGAAAATCGTCGGATTGAATCGTGAATAATTTAGTACAGTAAGTCCTCTACTTACGCGGTTAATTCGTTCCAGCGTTTTCCGCGTAAGTCGAATAAGCGCCTGAGCGCCACCGCTGAAAGGTTATAAATACGAACTCCTTTGTACATACTATATGTATCCACGCATTTGAAAGGAAAGTACAAGGAAACCAACTATGTTTGTGGAAAATTGATCACTCATAAATAGCTGAGTGACTGCGTTGCACACAAGCAAACACTCCTTCAAGAACTAAGTCAAGAAAACCAATTCGAAAGGCTCAAGAAAAGAACAATGCAATTTCACCGATGCTCCGCATCAAAGGAAATTGGTGATGAAACTTTTAAATGGCAATATCTCGAAAGAGAAAGTATGTGAGATGCGACATACTTCCTGACAACCACAGCCATACGTACCGACAAAGTTCCCGTTCTGGCAATCAACAAACGAAATTCACAGTTCGGAATTGGTATTCCGATTCGTTTCTAAGAATCCGCGTATCAATGAGTCCGCGTGAGTCAAGGATCTGCAGTGTACGTTTTTGAAGAAAACCGACTGATTCGTCATTCGAAATAACTTTTGGCCAACTCTGGCGAAAAAGTAAGGAGAAGAGGCCGGCGACACGGGAGGACAAAGAAGCGAGAGATGAGACGAAAAAGACGAGAAGGCTACAGGTATCGGTGACAGAGGCGCGCGAAGAACGCGGAATGACGTAAAATTCGGGGGGCCACGAGGGCAACGAGGAAAGATAGAAAGAAAGGAAAAGAGCCACGGGCTTGAGGGACCGAGCGAAACCGATAGAGCAAGAGAGGCAGAGAGGGAGATGGAGCAGAGAAAAAGAGAGAGAGAGAGAACGCGAACCGCGCAGGCGGCATCCACTGCCAGGGTCACTCCGGCGCTCCTCCGCGAATGCTCTTGTACACCGATGATTCTGTTCTTCGGAGCAGTCAGTGCGCTGCAAGCGCTCCGATGACGCGCGTCCACCTTACCGCTTCGAAAGAGAGAGACGCGTCAGGTGAGCCGATCGTATCGCTCTCGTGAAACACGCTTCCGAAAACGGCGACGAACGTTCCGACGTAAAAAGTGAATCGGTTGCCGCGAGTGACGGTTCTGCGGATCGTTTCCAGAAAAAGTTTCCGCCTCGTCGTACAGTTTCCGGGCAATCGGGGGCTAAAAACAGGCGGCGACGATCGGGCCCGTGTTTCGAGCGATCGCCCGCGGCCAAGTGCTATCGATGTAACTCAAGAGAACCGCTCCAGGTGCCAATTCACTCGAAAAACACCGCACCGCGGATGGACGGGTTCCGCCGCGACTAGCGACCATGATCCAACGTCGTACAACGGAATCGGATACAACCGCCGCGTCCCCGGTAACGTCTGCTGCGTTCTTCCGACGATTTTCGGTGATGTTGTAGCGACGACGAAAACACAGACGGACACACCGGACAGTTCAAAAGTGCGACGCTCGTCAAACAACATTCCCGGCAACGGTATCGAGAAGACGCGCTCGGATCATCGGAGAAAGCTTTCGCAGGTGCGACAGGAGATCGTATCGTTTAAAAATCCGGTCGAACAGAAAGTTTGTTCCGTTCCGCTGATCAACTTGCGAATCACAGATGAATAATCTGTAGAAAATCTTGTTCGCGCGGCAAGACGCGAACTGCGCAACCAGCCATTAGCTTAATTATATATATCCGGAAACGCCGCGTCAAAACGGAACGAACTTTCTGGCCAACCCTATATAGATGAGTCTAAGAAATATTAATTGTTACGCGGAGAGATGAACGAAGCGACGGGACTCGCGGCCGACGCGATCTATGATTTCCGACTGCGTAGCGAAGGAAGATCGACGAAAAATATGACCGGTGCCATTCCACTTTTCTGGTATACATATTTCGGAAGACAGTTCTTGCATGATTCATTAAACGAACACTACCGTAACACTCTGCGCATTGGAAATTGTGGAATAATCATCGTAGAATCAAACATCGACGTTTGAAAATTGATCTCGTAATAAATTGTTCAATGGCGACAGCAGTTTCATTAGATTCAATGAATTCGTGCAAGACAATAGAAACATTTGAAGAATTTTAAAATACTGTTCCAGTCTCTTAGGATAACCAATAAAGTAGACAATTTTGATTTTGCATAAAAATCCGCGAATCTATTGATGCTGAAGCTTTTCGGTAGCTGAAGTGACGCGGTAGATACATTTAAAAACACTGAAGGATGCGAAGTCAAGTGTAATAAAATAGTCTCTGTCGCGAAGCCGGTTACGGGTTAATGAAAACTCGCCGTGGAAAAAGATCCAGAGGATGAGTCGCTTAACGAGCCGTCGCGTCGCTGGAGGAGACGCTGTCCCTCCGACTCTTTTCTTTTCCTCCGAATGTCTTTGAATGGCTCCCCGATTCGCGAGTTCTCGCGACGGAGCACAGAGCCGCTGGTACAATAGAAATTAATTGCTAAGGTGGGCACCCAGCCAGCTTTTCCGTTCGATTTCCATCAAGAACCTTTTCGCGTCCTCGGCGATGCGGCTGTGATTAATTCGATGAAAATCGTGGTTTCCTTCCGATCGCGGCAAAACTCTTCGCTGGTCGAGATCGACCAGACACGCGGCGTTTGCTTCGTCACGATCAATAAAAAAAATCCGACGACTGTAAAGCGACTTCCGTCGCGCATTTGCATCGATCGCGCGCGGACAACGGTCGAAATTATCATCTTGTCCGAAACAGGAGAGAGAGAGACAGTACTGTTTGAAGCGAGCAAATTACCGTTTCGTTACGGTCGGGGATTCCATCGATTTTACACCTCTTGATCAGAAATAACGTCGAACGAAATGCGAAGAGCGCATTTGCCGATAAAGAACAATCCGGCTTAGATTTTAATGCACGCTCCATTTAAACGCGGCCGTGTCGTTTCCGTGCTCGTAGCTGGATACGTGTGCTCGTGTTTCCGAACTCTTTTCATTCGACGGCTTTCGGCAACCATTTTGCTCCGTTAATCCGATAAAATCATCCCCTCGCTTCTCTCGTACGAATGTGTCCCGCGCGGTGGTGGCTCGACGCTTCGAGGGTGTAGCGATTCGAAAAGAAACGGAACGGATAGACAGCTAATTACGAGGGATTCGATCACGGCCGGGGATAATGACGCGCAATGTTCGCGTGGCACTGCCGTGGTCGAGGATCGAATTTAAATCGCGCGCGTTGCGGGATTAGCGTCAACCGCGAGGAGAAATTGCCTTTTAAATTTCTAATATTCGATGGCTCCGTGCACGAGAAGATTGGAAATTCTTTTCTGTCTCTTCCTCGCTGCGATCGCAGCGACGCGCGGTGTCTTAAGAATTCCTCCCACGGTTTTGATCGATGACGATCCAAAGAAACCCGGACACGACCGGCTTGTATCGTCGACGAACAATGTCTGATCGACGACCCGGGGAGGATCGTGCAAAAATCCGACAACGGGCGTTCCGGGAACACAAGATTGATCCTTTAAAAATCGGGTCGAGCGTAAAGCTATCCTGTGGGACGCTTGAATTAACGCGCGATTAACCGCTCTGTAATATCCAGCCAGTTCCAAACAAAATCCACTAGACATCTACATCAGACATTTTCATTAAACTGTCAAACAATGTGAACTTTCTGTCTCTGCCACGAAATGATAAACGACGAAGACATTCTAGGGGTTCAATCAAAGCGATTACAATATGAATTGAATTGGAAATACAAATATTAATTATTGAACAAAGAGATAAATGGATAGGCGAGATCTTATGATTTCTGAGCGCGTAGAGGGGACCAACCAACCAGAATTAGTCGAGAGATTGTACAAGAATCGAGGATAGAATTCGATGTCCGTCGAGCGAAACTCGATTGTCCCCAGTTTACAGACACGAATGATCCCTTCCGGAAGCTTGGATCGATCCGATCGAGGACCCATTGTCGCAAGAAAAATTGTTGGTATTCACGGCGCGTCCGTATTCGGCGCGAAGGCGACCGAAAAAACGAAACCGAGGATCCACCCCTTCCGGTTCTCGACTTTTTCTCGAAAGGTTATGTGGGCGACGCGAGCAGCCAGCCGCCGTCGAAAAGAATCCTAATCGACTTTGGGGATGAGCGATTCTTTCCCTCGCTCGTCCACGAAATCGTTTTTCGATCATAATGGGGATCTGCGATGGGGAACACTCTCGATTATTTATTCGTTTATTCGCTAGCAGCTATAGTACAATAAGTATGCCACGACACGTGTTATTTTCGAAGGTGTCCGCCATCTTGTCCCGAGAGAATAGGAGCCTTACGGGGAACCATTACAAGCATACAAATCACTGAAACACGAACTTTCTTTTTAGAGAAGAAAAATATTGTTCTCGATATGTAAATGTGTAAAAGTGACGCGCCTTTGGGAATCGGAATTTTCATGGGAATGGATTAAGAATATGCGCTTGTACTAAGTATTGTGTAATGTTTATTGTAGACACAGTAGAGAATATACGTTATAAACGGAGGTTGAAAGCGGAAGGAAGACATAGGGCAACGCCGGTGCTATATATGTCTTTGGTGGGCAGTGATGCCAATACAATATATTGTGGGGCGCCAAATTTGAAATTATCTTTTTATACCTAACAAATTTAACATTGTAAATTACTTCTTTAGGAATCGATATTTAAGATAAGGCGAGATAAATGATCGATTCGATGCATTGCGATGGAGAAACGAGTACCTTCGAGCTGGTTTTTTAACCTCGACTCAAGTCGGAACGAGAATTCTGTGGAAAGCGTCGTTTTCCCGTAGATCGCCTGGCAGATCGACGACGAGTTTCTCCTTTAAGGGCAAAATACGCGAGAACGAGGAGTTCTTGAACAATTTCCGCGAAACGATACGCTAAACGATCCTCTGTTCGCCTCGCTTAAAGGACGCGGTTTGTTAAGCGTCCTTACGCGGTCCGGCTTCCATATCGACGGAGATTCGCGAGAACAGTTCGAGAAGTGTTCTGGGGAAGTTGCCTCGGGAACTCGAAAGTCGACAAGTTACTCCTTGGAAGGAGCTGTCTCTCGGCTCGCTGCCCATTATTTCAACCCACGGACGCAAGAAGGACGAGAACTTTCTTGTCCCGGAAGGATTGCGGCCAGGACTCCGCGGTCGCGTGCGTGTCCCCAAACTTGAAACAGCCCGAAGGATGTCCAGTCGACTGCAAAAATTCACACGGTCCTCGCCGACGCAAACACGCCCACAAACGGACTGCACTCCCACGATTCCGTCTCTCTATCTCGCCACAGACTCTCGCGAACTTCTGGACTTTCGGACGGCTCCGAGTGTCCTGTTGTCCTCTCTCGCTACCAGATCGCTGCTGACTTAGCACGTTGACCGAATCGATCGTAAACAGAGAACAGCCAGAGTTTACGGAGAATCGAGTGTGTCCTCCTTCGAAAGCGAAACCGACTACTGCGAACTCTTTCCGGAGGATCCGACAGACTTTTGGGACCAATCTAGCTGAACCTGTATCTTCGTAGACAATGTTTCGGAGTTGGAATCACTTCGTTGAATCTCTGGAAAGTTAACAATGCTTGACACGATCCGTGCCACGTGTACTACCGATAGTTAAACCGACCGTTAAAGTATCGTGTGTACCGCTGGTGGTACATGCTGGCATATTTATTTCTTTTTTATTAAGCTGTAAAACCCGTATGGGATTATCAGCAACGTGCGCATATTTATTTAATGATTAAATAAATTTTGACACTGTAGAATATATTTCCACCAAAAATGGAAACATTATAAAATATGTAATATAGTACAAACTTCATCGGTTTGTTTAATTGTTACAAAATGTAGCTAAAAATCTGATCTTCTGTAACAAATTGAAAAACAAGACCCTTCAGAGTTAGTGCGATAGACAGATATCGTCCCTAGAGGATTATGTTCAGAAATCTTCAGAGATCCTCCAAAAAGAGAAAAATGGTGGAGGTTGGAAATTGAACTTGGTTTTCTGTTTACGCAATAGATGCGAGGCGAATCGATGTGGCGGTGCTGAAAATCCGACTGTGCAAAACGATATCACGCTTAAAATTTCGCGTTCTCCCTTGGAACGTCGATGTATCGTGGAAAAGTTGCGGTAGGTGGCCGGATTTTAATCGGATTCGGGCGAGACGTGTTTCTTTTTCGCGGCGAGAGCGAACTTTTCAGAGATTTGCTCTCTGGAGCATAATCCTTTGACGAAAAGGTTATTATCGGATCGGTGGCAGACGAGTAATTGTGTCATGGTTTCGCGGTAGACGGCCGCGTAGCTCGGCAATGCGGGTCGAAGAGATCCAATGCGACGAGGAGATCGACTAGCGTTCAGGTGAGCGTTCGGGTGAGAGCGCGAGAGAGAGTTCTTTATTATTGCCAGTTCCCATTCGAGATGGAAAGCGTGGAAACAGCGTGGCTTTGCGCGCGATTCGACGCAAAACCGCACCGGCACGCTATTGGTAAATACAATATACAATCTGATCGGATGGACGATCGGGCTCTCGCTCGGCCCGCTGACGTCACCGTCGAAACGGCCGCGTCGCAAAAAACCTGATTAGCATAGCGGCCGCATCGCAACGTATACTAATTAATAACGGAGTCGATGGTTGTTCCCTCTACTCGTTAATTAGTCGGTCTTTGTACTCGAACAGGTAATAGGATTCCCTCCGGTCACCCGGAAATAATGCAACGTTCAATCACGGGATGGAAGCGTAAACTGATTTCGCGTTCTTTCAAGGAGCAAAGCTCCAAGGAATCGGGGGACACTGTTGGTCCGTGAAATTGTGTGATTAACTTTTAATTATTTTTCAGCGCGAATCTCCCACGGATTAAACGTCCGATCCCGAGGATTCAACGTGATATTAACCATCCCGTGTTTCGCCTCCGAAAACGTCGGGCAAACCCTAGCTAGGGGAAAACGGCAACGGATACACAAATTCGGAATAACGTATACAGTCGACATCATTGTTCGTAGAAACGAAACCGATTCGTTTCGAAAAAATAACGGAAATCGAATAAACCTGGATCGAAATTCATTTCTTCTTTTAATCATGTGATCTAAGCAAAAATCCCTCGAATCGGTGCTGTTTTTTAGATAACGTAGTCCTACGATTTTCGTTTTCTGAAATCGAGACTGTCCGGCTTTTAGCTGCTCGTTTTTCCCGCGGCCGTATGAAACCCACGATCTAACCATTATTAATAAACGGACGTTAACGAATATTTCTGTCCACTCGATATTAAAACTGCCCTATAGAAAAATTACAAGAAAAAAAATGAATGGGACGAGGCTGTAATTGAAACGACCGAGAGTCCAGTTTCCATTTGGAGTATTAATACAGACTAATTCCGTCGATAATTAACATGACGCACAGTAGATGCCCGTACTGCGAGCTATGAAATCAATCCCGAACATTATCCGGATTTGATTGAACGCCCTGCAGCGATTTTCACATAGGAAGACTGTCGGAAAGCAAAGAGACTCGAGGGTATATGTGCCGATGCACGCAAAGTGCACGCATGGTCCAAGGAATTAGTGGTTCCATCGAGAAACAATATTGCGCAATTAGAAACTTCGCGGAACCCAACACCCCCGCAATCGGAGAAACCGTCACCGTCGGCTCGATTTCCACGTCTCATTATCGGCTGAACTTTCAAAGGACTGCAACCCTCTCTGTTCATCGATTCCACTACCCCCATGTTCTACGATTTCCTGCGTTGTTACAGCAACTACAACTTCTTCGCGTTATTAATTTCCTAAATGCCTTCTTTAGGAACAGACAACCATCTATACTTCTATACATCAATGCCCAAAACTTGTTAAAACAATCACAAATATTGTACACATAATTTTGACGTCTATTTTCATGCCTCAAATAAAAAGAAAGTTCGGAACGTCCCGGACACGCTCGGGTTGAAAATAACCGTACCATGATTGGAAACAATTTTTTCAAATGCTGTGTTATAAAATATTCCCGAGATTGAAACAGCTTCGAGTACGCGGAATTAAAAATATTGAATTTAATTTAGATTCGGGACAGTCAGAATTTCCGGAATCGACGTTGTGAAAGACGAGGGATTAATTCGTCCCTTTGGAGTGTTAGCAAGAAAAATCCACAAGTGGTAAGGCAAATGGTTGCGACGAGATCCTTTCTTGGAAACGGAGAATGTGTATTCCGTAAACTTTCGCGCGCGTGCAGGGAAAACAACGAGACGTGCGAGCTCGCTCGAATAAAATACTAGCTGGCGCGACAACCGCGAGAGGATTTGTTTGAACACCGGAAACGCAAAAAAGCCTCTACCGCGCGCTCCCGCTCGTTTACGATTAAAACGAACGCAGAAATTCGCCCCGGCAACCGCGGATGTAATTAAGGTTTCATTATCGGGAGCCACCCTTTGCGTTCGACCGTCCGATGAAATCTCCGCGGTTCGAATCCTGCTCTATTTCTGTGTATCCAACGGCGGAGATTTAAGAGGATCCGCTGGAATGCAAATACCCGCTGCCATTCCTCTTTGTCGGGATCCGTTCGCACGCGCGTTTTCAATTAACTCGGCTTTCCGAAGGGATCTTACATTTTCGAAAAAAAAACTGGCTCCCATCGCATTGGCCTTTCAGTCCCTTTTCCATTATTCAACCTTTTAACCCAAAATTCTCCGCGACGATAGCGTCGTATCTTCAATGCGTATTTTTGCACCTCGAATATCAAGCGGTTCAAAATGGTTCGAGAAAATAGAAGTCTAGAACAATTTGGCTATCCGTCAATAAGAATATTCAATCTTAAAAACAAATTGGAAATAGATATCTGGAGTATTAACCACTTACCTTATGATCTGCTTCACAGCTACAATTAAATCTTCCTCGTCGTTCATAAAATCCTAGAAGAAAAAGAAAATTTATATATAAATATAGACATAATAAAGTATAGACATAAGTCTATACTACAACAATTTGGCTATCCGTTCATAAGAATATACAATTAAAAACAAAGTCGAAATAGGTATCTGAGGTATTAACCACTTCCCTTATGATCCGCTTCGCAGATACAATTAGATCTTCCGCGTCGTTCATAAAACCCTAGAAGAAGAACATTTATATTCTCCTAATGACTAGACAGCAGATTTTTATGGAAAATAAAAATTGTCTATATTCGTTGCGACCGTTCATGAGGTCCTATTCAACAAATTGATTTATTTGCGTGTATAACAAGGTGGCTAAACATGCGAATAGACACACTTTCATTACTTTTATAAAGTAGTATAAGATGATTACTTTTGATGTGTAAACTTAGCGTTAAATTCGACATATTAATTTTTGTCATAAATGGAAAATCCTCAGTATACTGAATATCGAAATACGGAATTTAAGGAGTTGAAACATTCGGTAATGGTAAAATCTTAGGAGATCAAAAATGCCACTATCAAATTCGCGGGCCAGTTACAAGAAAACGGTCCACCCGGCGTCGTCCAAGGTTGAGAGGAGCTTTCAACGAAGTAACAGCCACCCTATCGAAGGGCAGCCATGTCAGCTCGGATACAACGTGCTCGTTTCAGCGTTTTACGCGTGGTTCACGTTTCATTGACCGTCAACGGCGTCTCTCGCTCAGAATTTTAGGGAAATCCGTTTTCCCGTTAATCAGATAGCCGGTTTTATCTGCCGGATACAGTGCACTCTTCCTCATCGAGGCTTTCGCTTTTGTTCCGAGCATAACTCTCGCTGCAGTTCGATTAATGTTGTACACACGATCGTTCTGTGATTTTTTCATCATTATATACGTTAGGAAGAGACGAGCAATATTCGCTATTACAGTCCGGCAGTTGGCCGTCGTAAACGTTGCGTACACATGACGTGTGATGAACCCTCTAGAACGAGCCTCATCAAAGAATGATTTGTCCTCGAAACGATCATTTGATTGCAAGAAAAATGGGTCATATTTTACTGCGGGAAATTCTGGACGGAACGGCGCCTCTGCCAGCGTAACATATTCATCCCACCTCGAAAGAGTACCACTATTACAGTTACTATACTGTGCTTACGGCGTCAAACGTGTGGAAACAATGTTGCAGGCAATAATGATGTCCATTAATTTAATGCGTGCACAGTAGTACAAACGGTAGAACAATTAATGAGTATATTTCTGAAATTATCAAAGGGTGAAATACATTTTTAATGACTTCCTAATTATTGTTAATTGATGCAGAACATTTTTGTTCTACGTGCGTATTCACATTGTAATAATATAAAATAAACATTTGATAGATAACGCTCGAAGAACTTCTATAAAAATTATAGTCTGTTTGTTTGTGAATCTGGTGCACAGCAAAATTAATAAGCCGGATCAAGCTCGAACATGAAATAACAGACTCTTTTAGTTTCGCTCGACTGACGTAAGGGTGTGGCGAAATAATATATGGCGGTCTCGGGCAGATTAAGGGCTGGAATAGTAGTTGCCGAGAAACAAAAGGGTGTGCGACTCGGAATGGGGATCGTTTCGAATGGAGTTCTTCCTAGAACGAAGGAGTATTCGCGACTACAGTGACTCCCACTGATATTTGGATACTGATAAAAAGACGATAACTTTTTTAACCCTCATCCACACGACGTGGTACCCGGGTACTTACGTCGAATTCATTTAGAATCGTACAAAAATTTACCCGTGTGGATGATGGTTAATATTGGACCATAACTGAAAACAGTGGATGGATACCGTGAAGAAGATTTTCCCTCTCCATTAAAAATATAAGGTCCATTTTGAAGCGGTCGAGATGTTCAGACTCGATTTCTCGATGCTCGAGAAATAGATCCGTCGATGATTAATGGCCAATTTTTAATTATCCCTTCGATATTTACGGCTGCCTCGAGATTATCGCAGCCGGCCTGTCTTGTCGAAACCATTCAATTACGCCCGCTGATGAATGGGGTGTCCGCGGGGCGAAAACGAGCCGAGAGATTTATAGAAATTCCATTGGCACCGAGTTCGAATCCTTTCGTTTTTGTGTTCGACGTCGCCTTGCTGCCGAAGGGAAAGACGCTTCGGGTTTGGTCTCCAATCAGCTCTAGTTTAACCCCTTGCACCGAGGAATTAACTCGTCATCCCCAGTCGAGGGGTTAACAGTAGGCTTACGGAACACTAAAATTGTTTCACGTTACGTCACCTTTTCAGCCATTTTTTCAATAGTATACAGAGTGATTCTGGGTACTGGAAATTCTGCGAAATGTCAATACTTAACGAAATATTTGACATTATTTTGTTCTTGTAGTAAAGTACGTTTCCGACATAAAATATCTAATTTTTCCTCTATCAGTGTTTTCTGTTTTTACTTAATAAAGAGCAGTAACTTATCCCAGTTCCCAGAATGACCCTGTACACGCGAAGAAAGTTGAATAAATCCTCAAGGATGTATCTTTACACCCTCGATGATCATCAATTAAAAACATTAAAATCATTTCAACTGAACGCAGCGTTAAATACAGGAAAACAAATCGTCTACTTCTTCAAGAAAATTGCAAACATCAAAGTTCTAATCGTTGCAAAGAAGATCGTAGCGCAAAGAGTTAACGCGAGCAGCTGAAGCTCGGAGATGGAGGGAATTAAGGTAAATGAAAAGCGCAGAACAAGGCGGTTCCTCTGACGGTGGCGAAGAAGGAAGAGGGAAATCCGCGCAGGGAAGTTGGGGAAGGGGATTAGCCAGGTAAATAAGCATCCTTGATCTTGGCGGTAGCCGTTTCAAACGATTTTTCGTCGCTTGATCCGACCCAGAGGGAGGAAGAGAGAAGGAGCTTGGTTCTCGAGCCTCCGAGGAACGATCAGAATAAAACAGGAGCCACCAAGATCGTCTAAGCGCGGCGAAATCCGCGCTCTTCTTTATGGCCGGCAACTCGGACGACATTTCTTCCCCTGCAACCGATGTGTCTCGAGACTTTCCTCCGAGAGCCAAGGAGAAAAAAACAATTCTACCCAACTGTAACGCGCGAAGCTGCCGAGGAGGAACGGTTGAACGATTTTCCCGTAAATCTTTGTTACCCGTAAAATCACTGGAGACGAAGAGTGTCCACTAGAGCAGATCGAAAAAAACATTTTTTTTTCTCTGAAAATTTGAAAGTTGAGGGTAAATATTGACATTTTTAACAATATAAAAATTGAATGTACATCCTGTTTTATACGGCGCACAGTGAAACGAGAGGACCTGACAACGATTGAAAGCTAGAGAATACCTACTCTGAAATATTGCTATCGAGAAACGTGTTTGCAGGCGTTCCGTGGTTTTTTGAAATTTATTTTTAACCAAACGGAACGGAGGAGCAGAGGAACAGTGATTTAAAGAGATCGCGGATAAAATAGGGGATGACACCAACAAAGAACAGTCGCGAAAAATAAGAATTGTTCCAGATCTTCAGATATAACTTGGCCTAGTTTGTAAGAACACTTTCGAACTTTTGCTACCGTTGTTAAGAGCGACAGTTACCTTAAAGCGACGCTTTGTCCCCTGTTACTGCAGCTTTGGCAGGATCAGATGGTCCATCATATTCTTGCATGTCGTACGAGTAAATGCGAATTTCCTGAAGGTCTGCGAATTACCCTGATAAAACTTGAAGAGCGTCTTTGCGAGACCGCTTCTGGATACCTTCAAGAGTTATCATTTGAGAAGTTGTTTGCTAGGAAACTGTTGTAAAAGCCACGAAATTGGAAGATGGAAAATTCGCGGATGAAAGAATGTCGTAATGAAACTGGAAAATGAAAAATTATGGATTCAACCACACTTTTACATACTGTCCGATCTCTTTCCGATCGTATTTCGTTTAAAAGACGGTATACTGAATGAAACTGTAAAGCGGAGATGGTTGAAACGTTAGCCCAGAATCTTTGCGAGACTATTCCCGAGAAATGTGCGGGGGTTGCTAGAAGATTGCGCGTTATCGTTCTCGAGAAGCTCGAGGTTTTCTTGTATTTTGGATATTAAACATCCAGCCAGAGAGAGAGAGAGAGAGAGAGAGAGAGAGAGAGAGAGAGAACGAGCGAGGGAGAAAGACCGTGTCAACTCGGCCAGAAAGGAGCCCGGTGAATATTGCTCGTTCCGGCTCGAAGCGAGTCTCGTCGGCATCCCCTATGTTTCGTGTAACGGGGGTGGAAAGAATTTGTCTCGGGAGAAATTGCGTCTAAAGAATCCTCGACGCGAAGCACCCCCGAGGATAGGTCCTGGAGTCTAGAGGGTCGAACGCGTCGGCGTCGCGTCGGCTTAACTCTTTGCCCTAAAACAATGTCTCCCAGGCACCGGTTTCGTGTGGCAAACTCCATTATTATGTCCCCGAGACGTCGATTCCTAAAGCTGTTCGTCGTGTTTTTAATGGCACTCTAGCCACTCGATTAGCTACGACAAACATTGATTCTGTGAGGGGGTATTCTTGTTTCCGAGGTCGTTTCTCCGCGAATCTTCAGGAATGTTTTTCATGAAAACTGTCGAACCTTTTGCATTAGAGTTTTGCACGCATGTTCATTGATATTTGGAATATACGTGTGATTATTTTCAAGTAAAAATAATAAAAATTACACGAGTTGCATTTTTTTTTTTGTGGAGTGTCTTTAAAAATAATTCGGGTCCTTTCATTGATCGAAAAAATGAGGAAGTATCTGAATCAGTATGAGTGATGCTACGGTCTAAACCAAAATAAATTAGTTGTCTCGATTATTTACAAAATGATGATATTTTGAACGCGATTTTTGATGTTTAGGATTTGTTTTCAGAAGAATTATTGAATCTCCTGCATCAGGATTTCGCACACATACTTATTGGTATTTCGAGTACACGCGTGATTATTTCCAAGTAAAAAGGTCACCATGATTCCAATTTGTCTACTGTACGAATGCAGCGAAGGACCGAACTAAAAGAAATGAAAAATCTTTTTTATTTACAAAACTCGAGACAAGATCGTAGGGCAAAGGGTTAGCCCTCGAGGGGAGCCTATCGTCGGCTGGGTCAGATGGCCAGCTGTCGCTGTCGTCGCTGCCAACCCTCTAAAAATACGTGGAGCTTCGGGCTTCGAGCTTTGGCCCCTTCTCGTTACAACTCTGAGTCAACTATAGGAACTCCTTGTCTAATTTTACACGCGCGAAACACTGTCCATGCGATCGGTGGGAAACTAGCCTCGCGAACTAGAAGAGAGAGAGATCGCGCCGCGTCGCGTCACGTCACGTCGCGTCGTGGCCTTGGTGATTGTGAAATTTGGACGGGGGCCTCGTAAAGCTTTCGATCCTCGAGAGAGAGAGAGAGGGAGAGAGATTCGTCGATCGGTCTGATACACGAAACGACCGTAAACAGTCGAACGCAAAAGCGACACACACCACCCCCGCCTTTGATCGTCGTTCGACGCTCCGGCGCTCGTCTACCCTCCGTTTAGACGCCAAACCTCTACGTTTACGGTCGATTAAATCATGCTTGTCGCTAACCACTTCCTCAGTGAAAAGAAAATATTTTACTTTGCTTATTTACTCAGCGCCCGTGGTAATCCTTTTAGTACTCACGCGAACACAGATTTCTACGGTCAATAGACGCAATATTGATTTTAATTAGATTTCCTCGTATTTTTATTACGTCAAGTAAATTGAATGTCTCGTCGCAAACATTGACTCTTAAAAAATCAGCGCACTCTTGTATCGCGACCGAGCAGGCGTGTCTTTCAGAGAACTTTCGTAACACAAATGTACATTTTAATTTACCAGAAATGTCGATCGCACAAATCATGAAGGATTAAACATCTTCAAATAATGATTATGTTACAACAACATATATATCACTGTATTTGTAAGAGCGTAGAATCGTCTGTTCTCGAGTTCAGAATACGACTTCGCTCTTCAAATTCTCCTCGTCCGTTCTCCTTTTCGGATTCGAGTTCGATGTAATTACACGGTCTCTAGAACAGAATTGGCGAGTATGAAAAAAACAGCAGGGAGCTCTTGGGAACCGGGACGATGGAGAATTCTGTCGAGAACGAAGCGGTGAAACTGACGGAACGTATCGCCGGTCGGGTCGGCGAACGAGGATCGTTTCTCCTGGAAACGGTGGAATTAGGCTCTCGGTGGCGAGATGATCGCGAGAGGGACACGGCAGTGTCCTTTGAGAAATCCCCGACATCTATTTCCAAAATGGGTCGTGCGTAAGAGCGACGAGGCGAGAATCTTTCGTAGAACAGTCGGTGGCGACGATGTACCGAAAATAATCCACGTGGCATCTCGCCGTTCCCGTTCGCGCACACGATCGCCTTCGTATCGGTGACAGAAAATAAAAAAAGAAGAGGAACGAGGGGAAACAATACATACTTTGCGGTTCGTAAAGATTTCAGCGAACGATTCTCGAAGAGGAACGACGCGTCGAGGTGAAAATAGAGAGGACAGTTGGCGAACGCCTTTAAACCCTGTTTTCGAATTCCGATTTGCAGATTTTAAATTTTGTTGTCGTTCGGGTATACATCGAAATGCACAAGCATGCGGAGAAAGAAAGGTCTTTTCGCCTGCGTTTTATCGCACGTCGAGTGCCGTCATTCTTCCGTGCTGAAGGGCCTACGGAGGAATAAGGCAAATACTCGAGTTCAGTCAGTCCGAGCCAGCCTACCGAGCAAGTCACAGCTCTCACATAGTTTGCTGAGCGTATATAATTCAGTGTTAACATTAAAAAGTAGTCACTGAATATTTCTGACATTCGTATAAAGTTTCATTAGTTACGTACAATATGTTATATGCAAATTAACAACGTTTATTTCACTGCCAACAATTTCTTCGTAAGAATTCGAGGTTTATTGAAGTATTATTGAAGGATCATTTCGTATTACAATATAACAAGGCATCGGGCACGAACCTTTGCAGTGAGCTAACATTAGTGAAGATTTTCTTAATCAATGAAATTTTAAAGTTTTATTTGGTACGAAATGTTTAGAAACGATCTGCAGGAACACCATTTTAAAAGATGCTGAAGATTGGTTGAGAACATTGCAGAAAAAGCCGTGAACATAATGCCAAGATATGATAAAATTGATTAAGAAGAGAAAAAGAGTAGCTAAAGGGACCACCCTAGCAATACGCGAGCAATAAGAAACCGTGGCGAATTTATTCCACCCGATAGTTTCACGGGGCGCACGCGTTGCAGGTTGCAACGAAAGCCAAACTAACCGGGGAGACGTGCCGTCTGATCTTAAACGGCTGCTACCACTTATCGCATTCTCATCTCGTCGCGGCACGGTTATTCCACTTTCCGAGGACAATGCAGCGACGCGACGCGACGCCCAGTGACGCGTCATGACGGCCACCGACGGACACCTCTCTCTCGCATCCGTTCGACGAACGTTTTCTCGCGTCAGTGGAGCAAGCATACTTGACGACCTTGCTTGCGAAAATCAAGCGAGTCGACTTTTTAGTCAAATTGCGTTCAAAGTTCTAGAACTGGGGAAATAAAACCAATCGAGGGAAGAACCACTGCTGGAATGAAAATAGAAATTTTGGCCGAGCGCAACAATTATTTGTAGACTGCGGATTTGATGCGCTTGTGATAAAAAAAGAAGGGCAGCTACTATTTAAAATATTACAAAAGATAAGACAAGTATTATTTTCAACTTTCTAAAATTATGAAAATGGAAACATATGTTGTTTGATCCTCTCTTACAATTAATGCACACGATTTTCACTATACATAGAGATCCGCAGTTTAGTTATTTGAAACAAAAGTTCTTCGTGCCCGTTTCAGAGCCAGACTAGCCAGATTTTTTTTTTTTAAATTTGAAATCTTATACAAGATTTATTACAACGTTAGGTAATGATATACAAACAGAATATTATATACATAGCGAGGAGTATTTTCAATGTAAGCATATAGGTGTACAAAAAAAAAACTTCCTTCCCCTTCCCCTTTTCTCTTTTTTTCCCTTTTTCCCCATTTTTGGATGTACCCTACACACGCAAATTACAGCTATTTAGAAAGGACACAATATGGTGGCAAGCCCCAATATTAGGCCCAGTCAGGAACATAGAGACATCCAAGGGCAACTGAAATCCCAGTTTGTGGAGCTTTTCTAAAAGTAAAGATCTTTGAGTGTTGTATAAATCACACTGCCAAATAGCCAGATTTTTGTCCCTACTCTACCTTCCCCTTCCACGTCACGTGACGCGTTTCCCCTCAATTCGTGCTCCCTCCCCTCGTCAAGCGACTCTGGATGAATTTCCTGCGATAATTGCTCTAGAGCCTGTGAGAACTGTATTCGTTCCGCTGTATTTTCGACAATGACGCAGCCTCGCAGAGCCTCGATTCGAGCCACCTGCTTTGATCGCAAAGGTGTCGAGAAGAGATCGACTGGACCCCGTCACGCGTCCCTCCGACCAAGGACACAGAAGATCCTTTTGTCCGTCGGAGAACGATCGTTCTCGCGTGCTACGAAATCTGCTCGACCAGCGGCCCGACGGTTCCCGACTTCCTAATAGCCACGTAAAAGAGAAGACACACCAGATGTTGTTCACACTTGCTGGTTATTACTTATAAGTGACAGTAATACCGTCTCATTTCCTGGCCGCTCCACTTTGCGAGACCAACGAGACCCGCAGCCTCGACACAATGCGACCGATTTACGAAAGTCGGTCCAATGGCGATGCCTCTTTGTCCCCCCAGCTTTATCATCGTGGTTTCAAAATCGTGCCACGACGTTTTAGCTCTTTTATAGGCGGAGGGAACCCTTGGCTCGTCCATTTTTATGGATATCTTTCCCCTCGACCGCCGCCACCGCAAAACGTAAAAATCCAACGCGATTCGAGCAATTTATTCGATGACAGAAGGACAAACAGTCGCGATTCGTCACGACCATTGGAAGCTTTGTCTGCGTTCATTTCGCAGGAGCTCGCCAAGGGAACGTTTAATATATCAGCGGAAAAATGAATTTTTTAAATGTAGATAAATAGCTGCGCGGCTCTATTCGTTCCACTGTTGCGCCGACGAGCGTGAAAATGCAACGAATTCCGAGTTTATTTATCTAGCGAAACCAAGATGAACGGCCTCTTATTATTTATTGTATTATGCTATTATGCTTATTGTATTATGCTTATATTATGGTATTGTCCTGAATGAGAATGGATGGAATTAATCCCATAAGAGCACGAGGGATAAATTCGCGATCGAATTTCTATTGAATTTTCGATGAGGCTTCAGCTAAGAGTCTCAGGAGAAGCCGGTTTTCGGACGACTGCGGAGTCGCGGTACTGATTCTGAGTCATTGTCATCAGAGAATGATCGCGAACGGGGAGTCATCTTCTATAAATAATCATCGGACCTGCGGCGCGTGGCGTTACGAGCGTAGCGGGATAATAGCAACGTCGAATAAATATTTATTCGTGAACGATGGCTTAATTCGAAAGTGCCTCGCGCGGAACAGAGGGTTGGTTGAGTTTTATCGCGAGGAATCGCGCCGCCCACGGGCGTAATCGTGCAGGTACGTCACCGTAACGATGATTAAGGCTAACGACTGCACACGACGTTACCCGAATTAGCGGTTTAATCAAAACGATTCGTTGCGTCGTCGGCGAGGCTCTATGCACAAAGGCGATTCGGCCGGTTCCATTGTTCGGCCGGCGGCGACTGCACGAAAGACTCCTGGCGATTTTCTGTTGCACACGACTCGCCAATTAGGGAACAAGCACGATTATCAGATTTAACCCTAAATAACTGAGCTGTCTGCGAACGACGTTATCGCTAGACCACGGAACGCCCATTGCAGGAAACCGGGGCTGAATGTTTTCCTTTATTTTAATCTCTGTCACAACTATCAAATCTAATTACAATTGCTAAACACTCGTGAAAATCACAACGTCAATTGTGCCTAGAATCGTGAAAGTGCTCCAAGTCATATATATTTCTTGCTTAGAGATATTTCAAGGAATAGGATATTAATACTAAATGAATTACATATAATGTTGAAATAACAAGCACTATCTGACGGTGCATTGAATTAATTTAGTTCGAAATAATGTGATGTGAAATAACTGATAAACTCATTTATTTTCCATTTTCACTTACCGCACTTTCATAATTATGGCACAATCAGAAACTCGAGTATAGTTGAGCTCGCTCCGTACAACTGTCTGAGTATTTTACTTAAACTTTTACCTGATACGAAACAAGATAAATGGAATTAAAAAGTTCTATTAATAATTATCCAGCGGTACATTCGAGAAAAATGTACCCCAAGTTGCGAGACAGTGCTCAGAACATTTGCCTTGATTGAGGCAAAACCGTAGCTCTTACGAAGGTTTAGTTGTCTGGAATTGAATAGCCGTTGTTCCGACGGTACCCAAGAAGTTTGTTATCAAGAGGAGAAAGAGGAAACGCGTCTCGTTCGAGCGACAGTCTTGAAAGAGTTGGCACGGTAACCTCGATGCAACAACAAGATCGATAATTTCAGCCGTGCCGGCTCGCCGAGTCCGTTATCTTGATTAATGAATGAGTTATAATTACGGGAAGAAGGCTAATAAAGTCGTTGAGACGTTGTCGTCCTCGAATTATCATTAGCGAGGCTATTCTCGTGGTCGCTCTCGTCCGGCATCCCCGATGCCATGCCGCGATCGTTCTCACGAAATCCGTCGACGATCCAACTCCTTCGAACGCATGCAACACCGTTTCCAACGTCTTCCAACGAGCCGTTCTGCACGCTTCCTCGCACCAATTTCACCGGCTTCCGTTACACCAACTTTAATTAACCGTCTCCACCAAACTTTCCTCTCGAAAGTTCCTTCAATCGAAAAAATTTCAGAAAAATCACGCGTGCACCTTCACGCTCGTACTGCCATGTTTTCGCGTTAACAAGTGATCGCTATTCACTACAGTCCTCTTCGAAGTATAAAGCTGATGAATTGAACAGAGAATTTTGTCCGTCCGTTCCCTATCTGGAATGGATTTCTCTGAATTCAACAATTATGAGGTCTCGTAATAATTTCAAGGCCTGGAATGATTGATCCATATTTAAAAATCAATTATTACGCTAATATAGTAATTGTACCGCCAACAACCGTAGTCCCGTTGAAAGCACCGGTTCTCGTTAGATCACCGGAGTTAAACAATGTGGAACGTGAACGGCACTGGGATGGGTGACCGTCTGGTAAAAAACCGGAAAGTGACCCACCCGAGGTGTTTTTCACGTGTTGTTGGCAAAAGGGTGGTTCGGAACCCACCATAAACAGTAGGTCCCGCTGAAAAGGCGATGGTGTGAGTGGAAAGAGGGAGAGGATTGGTAAATGAATTTGAAACCCTGAGGAGACCAAATATCATGTTACCTACATATAGTAATTGTACCAAAGAAAACAAAATTTTCAATTTTCAATGGTTGTTTTATCATACGAATTACTTTGGTTCCGTGGAATTGTTGAGATTGACGCTGTGACAGTAAAAATGTTAAACAGCACATTTAATTCCTCAATTTCCGGCGATTAAACTATAAATAGCTGTCACATTAGGAACGGCAGAAACGCTAATGGCTCTCGAAGAAGTATCTTGAAACGTTTAAAAAGGCGTGTTGATGCAATGCAAGCTGATGCTACAATAATTGCGATTTCGCTGCAACTTTCTTTCTGTTCGCATCGTTTGCGGATCGCGCAGGCACCAGACGAGGGAATAATTCGTTGGCGGAACGAGCGGTTGCGCAAGTTCGCTCGTATTTATATCGCGGTGCAAAGTACCCGCATAAACAATAATTAGCGAGTCGCGTGGGAGGAATGGCAAAGTGGAACGTCCGATAAATACGATCGCGTTACCACCGGCCGTCGAAATCGATCGGACCATTATTTTCAATGAAATTTTCGTCTCGAAACTGAGAATTCGTCGTTCCAGTTTGGTCTCGAAGCAATTTTATTTCCAAAATCAAGACATCTCTTAAACCTATATCATTTCTATTGTATGTAATATTTTTTACATTCGACACATCAAATTAAACCTGTTTTCTCATACAACGGTGGAGCGTTTTGCAATTCATAGAATACAGACGAATTTTTTAATAATATTCAAACTGTTTTGAATAATGGCCATTTTTATTGGCGCATTTATGTGGTACGATTACTACGTTGAAAGCGTGGCGAACGCGAGATCAAACAATCGCGAGGAAGTTAGTAAACCGCGACAAAAGTTTGCGTATCACGTTCCGCTCGGACGATCCCTTCGCGAAATAGGCAGCTCGCGACGATCTGTATCCATTTCCGCGTAGGTTTTCGGGAGCTTAATCCGTCGGTTTGCGGCTGCTAACTTTGTCCGACGGCTCGCGTTAACCATCGCTCGGAACCGCTCAGTGCTTCGCAGTTGTCGGAAGCGTAAAGTTCCTTTTGCAGACAATTATTGGATTAAGAGGAATCCTAATAAATCTTTTCCAGCGATTCGTAGAAGGAAATACGAGCGAACTACTCGGTGGATAGAAATTGACGAGAAGCTCTGCGATCTTTGCCATAAAGATCAGTCGATGAAACTTGTACCTTGGTTTACGATCGTCGGAAGCGTAAACGGTCTTTGCTAGACGCTCATTTAATTAAATCGAGTCCCGATAAAATCTCCGGTGATCGGGAAATGCAAGTCGAATACTCGGACTCAAAATGAGATCTTCAATTTCAGCTGAAAGATTGATTGAAACGACTCGTTCGTATCGACGCGACGCGTTTCTAGACAATTATTGTTTGTATAATTATTATAGTCCAGGATCCACCGAGCATTTTTACAAGTTATTACTATCAAGCTAATATTGCGTAAGTAGCTTCATTTTGATGAGACGCCCAACTTTTATGTGATCAACACGTTGATCAAACCATACATTTTGTAGAACATATATTTTTTCGAATAATTTCGATAATTATCTTGAGATTTAACAAAAGAAATCCAGTTAGTAATAAATTTTTGAGAATCGTCAAATCGACATATTTTATCCCTGCTACCCCTGTTAGCTACCACAATCGAGGTACCACAAGAGAAAAAGTTGGGCGTCTCATCAAAATGAAGCTACTCACGGAATATTAGCTTGATAGTAATAACTTGTAAAAATGCTCGGTGGATCCTGGACTATTCTATACGATGAGGAAAAAAACATATACGAGCCGAGATCTCGATAAATTCGACAATTTCGCGGAGGTGCTGTTAATGACGGTCAGCTGAGGGGAAAGTGGTCGAGCCGAGAGAAATCCCTGTGAAATCCAAATAGGAAGACCAGAGAGCGGTATCATCCACGGGACAGTTTCGAAATACTCCGCGCGAAAATTGCATACCGCTCTCGCAATTCGAGCTGACGCGGAGCCTCGTAAATCACCGTGCGAAAGTACAGTAAAACTTTGCTTTCCCCGGTTGCGGCGGAACCCGGGATATTGCGTTCGTCCCAAAGTCAAAGTTTGAACCGTGGCATCTATAATAAATCTAGAAAAGGCTTCGCGTGCTGCCGCGTAAGCTCCCGAGGATCGATCTTCGATTACCGAGCAAAGTTTGCAAAGGGACGGTGGTTCCGGATCGATCCAAGATTCCCAGAGGTTTCGACGCCACCGCCGCCGCTTTCACCGGGAAAACCGAAACTGCGCGGGGAGACCAATTCGCGCTCGAACTGTTCGTTAACAACAATGGTTTCGCATCGAGCTGGCAAATTAGTTCTCCGAGTTCGTTTGCAGCGGGCAGAGCGAGCGCCGAAATCATATCGACGCAAACATTTAAACGATTTACTTCTGCCAACAATTTATCGGAGACAGGAAACAGGAAGTTCGCTGGAACTACACTTACCGGTAACACCTGCCCTCCGCGCGAAAGTTTAATTGGGGACGTAAACGGTCTGCCGACGGACCGTTCGTTCCTCGAGCATGCAGTCGCTGCAGAAAAATGCGACAGAACTCGCAACGACTTCAAACTTTCCTTATATCGAGATAATCTTAGGTCGAGTATTTTAACAAAATACTTCTGAAATAAACTCTCCAAAGGGCCGACAAAATAAACTTCAAAAAACGAGAAATGCTTCGAAATCATTCTTCTATTCTTCTACCCGGCGGGGAACTATTCTACTGTCTAAATCGACGATTCCTTTCCCTTTATTCTATATATCTAGACAAGCGGAATTCTCTCCTTTTTCGGTGCAATTTAACGGAAAACATTCATCAAATGTTTATAAAAATAAAGCTATAAATTTAAAGGGAAAGAATATTAGCACTAAATGAATTCCACCAAATGTTGAAACAACAAGCACTATCTAACAGTTCATTTTTGATAATATCGTAACAATTACATTAAATTAATTTAGCTTAAAACAATGCTATGTGAACTAACTGATAAAAACTCATTTTCTTTAAATTGACACGTAGACCACTTTCATAATTATATGTGGGCACATATTTTTCCAGAAATATATACGTAGAAGAGAAGCACGAATATTTATTGTTGCCGGACACTAACGTATATAATCCGCTTACGTTTCTATCGGCGAAAAGCTACTTCCGATCGAAGATCGGACGCTGTCGGACGAAAATGTCGACGCAAGACCGTAAACTGGTAAAACGTATCGCGGATCGATCCTCCTGCACGAATTTAAGCCGGGTTTGACAGATTTCGCTGAAAACAACAGCTCGCCGATGCATGAATTCGATACGCGTAGTAGAATTTCGGAGGCAGAAACCACGTTCCTCCGTGTATGTGGGAAATCAACGGCGCGGAAATTAGGAAAGGACGGGAATTGTAGGTCGGAGCGTGTACCAATCGACGATAAATGTTGCGGAACCGGTCGCTCGATCGTGTCCAATTGCGATCGGTGTTTTCCCGCTGCGAAAGAAACGGAAATTCGATAGAAATTTTGACTTACCAATGGCAAATGGCTGGCAGATTAACGGTCACGTTCCATCGGCGACGAACACTCCCTATACCGAAAATTCAGGCAGCTACTGACGCACCGTTCGAGTCACGCAAAACCACTGATACAGAGATCATTCGGGGACATTCGGTTATTCCCCACTCGCCTCACTGTTTACAAAGTAAAGTCGAGGTTAATATCTACGTCTTCTGTCTAACGATACTGGCATTGTGTACGGGCGGAAGAGGCCAACAAACTCACCGATACCTTCGGATCACAACAATCACGGTCCCGCGTTCCTTCTTACAATTAGGATGCGTCCTGGCTCGACATCTTGGAAGGCTACAACGCAATTCTCCCTGGGAGCAAAAATTGATTAATTGCATGTTGTTTTCTGATTGATGAACTCCGCTACTTTGTTTCGCCGCTTCTTAACCTTCAATTACTTGTACTTCACTTTCTACATAACTGGTTACATGGAACTTTACATCGCTCCAACATAAATCAATTATTATTCAATGAAATAACTACTTTAACGCAAAATAGATATTTTCTAGTTTAGTCGGCACCTTTGTTTATGCTTGAAACGCTAAATTTAAAGTTATGATATTATAAATACTATATGCGGATAGTTAAAAGTTAACTCCGGATATGATCGTTCAAGGATCGCCTATTCGTTTTCCTCGCAGCCGGAAACGTCGCGAAATGTACACGAATCGCCTTAGACTTTAGACGATCGTCAGATGGCCTGCCTCCAATACCTCATTCTCTTTTTGATTACAGTTTCGTGGGGAGACGTTCGAGGCGAGGTCCCGGAGGGATTACGGCGGAATCACGACACGTTGCAGATGTACATACGGGAAGACTGCGAGCTGGAAGTTCCATCGAGATTGGACAAATTGAAATTGACTCGGCGACGGTTCAGGGAGGACGGGAAGAGAGGAATCTTCGGTGAAGGAGAGCGAGATAGCGGATCCGAAGGGCCGCGACGGTGAGATCTTCGTCATGGTGCCGAGATTGTCGGTGCTCGGCTCTCACAAAGTCAAAAGGTAGTGAGAGTCGAATCGCGAGGCTCGAGTTTCGAAATTCTATCACGCCGGTGGTTCGCGAATCCTCCGAAAAGAAAAAAGAAACCGGGAAGGTTCTCTCGAGTGAAAAGACTGCTAAAAATCCGATAGAGGATCGAGTTGGAAAATGGTAACGTGAGATCGAAAACAATCAACGGATAGAGAAGACGAAGTGAAGAGAAGCTGATGACGAAGCAGCGGGCAAAGAACTGCGACGAAAGTAGCCGGAAACGATGGAAACCAGCTACGAACCGTTCACCGACAGCAGTTTTTACGATGCCGGGCTATCCTCGACGAACCTGCCGATCGATGGGACCAGCACGGCGGTGCCGATGGAGTGCAAACAGGCGATCGACGAGACCGGCCTGTTCGACTTCATCATCTCCGGCGTGCTGGTCAACGTGATCGGGCTGTTCGGCCTATTCGGCAACGCGATCTCGATGATCATCCTCTCGAGGCCACAGATGAAGTCGTCGATCAACTACCTGCTGATCGGCTTGGCCAGATGCGACACGGTCCTCATCGTGATCGCGGTGAGTCCTCGCGAATCTCCTTTTTATTTATTTCCCAGCCAACCTCCGCGCTGAAGAACGCTCTCGGGAGACTTGGCACGGCTAACAATTTACGCGAGCACTTTCGCTGTCGTGCCGCGCCGGAAGAGTACCTTAAAAGGGTTGGTTGTAGTGGCGCCGTAAATTTCGAGAACATAAAAAGGAGAATGAAAGATACAAAAGAATCGGCCGATGCTCGCGTCCTGAAGGTAACATACCGAATTACCACCACCACTGATTTTTAGCAACGCCGATCTTTCGGTATGGTAATCGATCTACTTCTACAGCTCGTCTATGCTTTTGCATAAAGTTCCTCGGTCTAATCATTATGTAAACCGACACGGCGTAAGCAACAAACAAAGCTGCGCCGAGTTGTAATTCGATCCGGCTTTCTCGAACGATTTCATAGTTTCCTCGATAAACTTCGGATCAGCGAAAATCAACGTCACCGTTGCGGATTTGCAAGATCCCGATAAAAGAGGTGCTCGTACAGTGCAGCGGCGAAGTACAGTGCTGTTTACTCGCGGAAAGTATCCTCCGACGTCGCGTTACGTAAACCTAAGCAGTCTCATCACCAAATGAACTTCTCGCGGTCGATACCGAGATCCCCGAGGGTGTTCGATGCCGAGAGTGGTTTCCTACACGCTCGTATCAACCAGTCGAATCCGCGAGATCTACTTTCGGTTTCCTCTCGAGTTGTTTTCTCAAATTTTCTCTGTGTCGTAGAACACACCATGGAAACAAAGCCGATGAAGTGTCTTTCCTCGACGTAGTCTCGTAGCAATATAACCAGACGGCGAATTACACGAGCCGATGTTAAGGAAACTCCGTTTGTTATTTCAGGTGTTGATCTACGGGCTGCCAGCGATCTACGCGTACACCGGGTTGCTGTTCAACTACAAATTCGTCGTCTACCCGAAGATCGTTCGGTTCCTGTATCCTCTGTCGTGCATGGCGCAGATAGCGACGGTGTACCTGACGTTAACGGTAACGCTGGAGAGATACATCGCGGTCTGTCATCCCCTGAGAGCGAGGTCCTTCTGTACGTACGGCCGAGCTCAGCTGGCTGTGCTGGTTATCGTGATATTTTCCTTCGTTTATAATCTACCGAAGTTAGTGATCACCCTAATATATTCGTCCGCTTCCCAGCGATCTTGAATCCAACAGTGAAAATAACCGCCGAACGTCGTTCAACATTCTCTGCGCTGTTCGTAGATTCTGGGAGATAGACTTCTACACGGAGGTCCACTGGAAGTACAACGTGACGGTGTTGTGCCTGTACCCGGCGGAGCTCCGGAACAACGACCTGTACGTTACCCTCTACGTCCACTGGATGTACTTCTTCATTTGCTATCTAATTCCGTTCCTCGCTTTGGTGATCTTCAACGCGGCCATCTACAAACGGGTGAGCAACTTCATTACGATCGCTTGCAATCTCGTAGGCACTTTTATCGATAGGTAGTCTAGACTCTAGAGTAGAAGGGTACATATATAGTGGAGCGATGGTGATCGAGGATAGCGACGAGGTGAACAACGCGACAAGCTCAAACCTATATAATCAAATGCGTGGAGAGAATAGAGGTGCACATGGAAACGAAAATCACTGCACCGCCACTATATTCCCGTACTAATCCAGTCTACATCTTACGATACCCTTCCGTTCAAATTAAGGGGCAATTTGCTGCCGTGTTCGCAGGATCGGATGTCAATTATGCGCGCGTAGGCTCTGAAAGTATTCCAATTTGCACCTCTAATGATTCGATCATCCCCTCCATATCAGCCCTTAGCACTCGAGTAGCGACTCAGCGTCGCCACTAAAACTTTCTGTACGATTATTCAAAATATTGTTTACATTATTAAATGTGTTGGTGTTTAATCAAGTACTAAACATTTAAGTATTGTATGAGAGATTATATCAATTTCACATCCATAAAAGGAAACAAGCGTGTAGAATGGAATGGTTTAATTTTCCAATTAAAATAGCTCCGAGTGCAAAAGGTTGAACTATGAAGGTGGTCACCTCGAAGCTGTCCTTGCGTATACGTGGTTGCAATTTCGAGGCAGTGAGCAGGGAGGGGATGCTGTCCGTTCGCAGCCATGATCGAAAGTAGCGAAACAAGGTGTACATTTCTCCGTAACCCAGTTTCGTGATGTCCATAATTTCGGCAGGAATGACTCGTCGAAACGAGTCGTTCGATTCTAACGAGCACTCGCATTACCATTCCCAGGGCGATCGACCGAAGGAAAATAGAAATGCTTGCCGATACGCGAACGATGTGCAAAGCGACACATGCGGGTTTCGCTTTTTCTGCCCGATAAAGCGCTCCAGATAACGACAAGTGCCATCGAGATGACGCAAATTTCTCGCGAAACTCTTTCTGCATACCCACGAATGCTCGCGAGTTTTCACGAAACTTTGTGATCGTAACCAACCCAGGAACCGGGCGGACTCGTTTTCCCGTCGCGCCGAGAAAGAGACAGCCGCCGGCGAGATCTATAGTTTCCATAAAACGGTTGCGGTTTCGTACGTGTGCCAAAATTTACGGACACATAGGTAATTCACACATGTCGCAGCTGGCACTGCAAACGCGGCGAGACTCGTGACCGATTTTCAGCGTTGTTCCTTTTTCTTTCGCGACCGATGCGAAATGTGTGACTTTCGAGCGCGAATATGCCAGCTCGTCTCCTTTTTCCGCGAGCGCGCAGATTTATCACATTAATCACAGGCCCAGAAACAGCGCCGACGCTTTTTGTTGCGTCTACGGCAATTCCCTTTATTGCGATTAAGGTGTAGGTAAATATATAGGAGAAATTATGCCAGTCGCTGAAGCGGCGCGACACCAATCTCCTAAATGGCGTCTTGCCAGATAAATCTTTCCGCGCAGCATCGCGTGTTCTCCCGCGGGCCGTACAAGAAATTTCGCATCCAGACGAAAAACAATCCCCCGGTGAATAGTTTGCAGCCACTCGATCCGCCATTCTTTCACTCGTAACTCCGCCGACGAGCGTTGCTTGAAAATGTAGCTTCGGCTCCGTGAAAATAAAAGCAGAAGGCACTTGCAAGCACGTTTATTTTTCCGCCAAGATATTCGGTCGAATTTATCGAATTGGTAAGACCGTTTCGAAGATAGTAGGAAACCGACGGAGAATATTTGAAGATGTTCTAGTGAAGATATTCGTCTCAGTAAGTTTACGGAAATTATTTAACAAATTTATTCCATTGGGTATGCAGCGTGGTCCAACGAAAAGTAGCCACCAAAATATCTCCTTTGTTTGTGATAACTCGACAGCGGATTTTATGTATTTATTATAGAGTTATTATTTAGAGTAGGCATTTTTAGTATTCCGTAAACCTAGAGTCAAGGACAGACCGATCGCTTGCGCATAAAAACAAGCAAAAAATGGGGAGAGGTAAAAATGATTTCGCTCAGGTAGGAGTCGCATATTAAACCACCGCACGGCACGACGCGCGGCGGCCCAAAAAAACCTTCCCGCTCGTGGGGAACATTTTACGAGTGAACGATTGCAATCCGACATAGTCATACCAAAACGAATTTCATATTCTTGGGATACATACGTGGGAATCTTCTATCAGTTTTGCGTTTATGGTCCTCCAGACGCGTATATCCTCATCCCCTTTTATGAGTGCGGGAGAAGACGAACGGTGGAAGATAAAAGATAGACGTTGGTGCCGTGGATCCCGAAGACAAGTTTTACGCTTACATCCGTTCCGTACGGTTTTATCTGAAACGAAAGTATAAAATCAATAGGGGGCGCCCTGTGTTCGATGGCAAAAAAGACAGAAAATTCGAGAATTTCACGAGGAACAAGATCGCGAGTCCCTTCCGCGCCCAATGGAGTTGCAGCCTAAGTTCAAAAGAAAATGGTAGTGCTAAAACGTGAAAGCGACGGCGAAGGTAAAGGCGTAAGGGTAGCAATAAAGATACAGCCCCGCCTGGGACCACTCGTGGTGGTGCACGTCTTTCTCGTCGAGTTTGTCACGCTCGCCCAAAGTAATGCTCGGATCACGCGATAATCCTAGAAAGTGCAGAGAATAACGCCTCCGTGCCAACAAACGCCCGCCATTTTTCACTTTGTGATTCGACCGGGGGACCATTAATTATCTTCCGCGGTACCTATGTCCTTCCATCCTGTTCCTTCGATGCCGGCGGGTTCTCGTCCAACTGTTTGCATCTTGCAAGAGAAACGACCACGGTAGGGTAATCGATGAAACCGCTCCACTCGTACAAATTTATTCGTTTAACGGGATATAAATGAAATATAGCGGAAGAAGTCTAATTAAATGAATTGGCGGCGGAGGAGCAGCGCCTGCGAAAACAAATTTCGTACTGTTCATTAATAACAACGAATGAAGAGGGAAATTTATCGCGTATTGTATTTTCCCACGCTGATTTAAAGAATTTCTGCACGCAGGTGTTTGGATATCACTTCCTGGAGATACGTAGCGCGTGCAAATATATTCCATTGTATTAGTGTCAAATTACTAACTTTATAACAGAGCGTGTTGTTTCTATAGTTATACAGGGTGGTCCACCTACATGTAACCAGCTAAATATCACCTTTATTTATGACGACTAGACTGCAGATCTTTATGCTAAATAAAAGTGTTTTGCATTGATGGTGGAAACAAATATACATTTACAAGAAAAAGAATATCGACGACCTTGGAAACTCCGGGGAAAAAAGACCTTGAGAAAAAAATAACATTTGCACAGCATTTACCTTGCGATACCACTTGCATTGCATTCAAAACATTTGTTATATGTAATCAAACATAAAGGAGATATTTAGTGGCTGCATTTAAGTGGACACCACTCTGTATAGAAATACTTTTTCACAGGAAATTATACTATAGCCTCGACTGTGATTCAATAGTATTATATAAAGACAAAGATTCCTTAAAAACTTACCGGAGGGATTTGTGTTACAGGTGAGAAAGGCGAACAGAGATTTGCAACAGCTGTCCCGACACCAGAGGCGAGAGATCGGGCTGGCGACCATGTTGCTCTGCGTCGTGATCGTATTCCTAATCTGCAACATCCTGCCGCTCGCCTCGAACATCCACGAGACTTTCCTGTACGACCCGCCGCTCTGGTTAGTGCAAACGGGCAACCTGCTCGTCACGATCAACAGCAGCATCAATTTCATCATCTACGTGATCTTCGGCAGGAAGTTCAAGAGGATATTCCTGAAGCTGTTCTGCAGCCCGATGCTGTTCGGCCCCGGGAGGGACAGTCCAGAGTTCCAGACGTACGACGAGTCGATCGTCACCAACATGACCAACATAGAACTGAGGAACTCGATCAGGCACTATCACCTGAACCGGTCGAGTACAATCAGCCGAAACAATAACGTTTCGAACGGCAGCACGAGGCAGAGCACGAAAGGGTCGGGAAGACCGGGAAGTCCGGGCCCTTGCGTTTATTATCCTGCCAGGAGTCCTGTCAGGAGTCCAAGCCAAATGTCGAGGACCTCTAGCACCCATAACGGGTGGAGCAAACGGGATGATTCGGTCCTGTAGTGAACCAGACTCGAGATCGAATGGAAACGCCCTCCGAAAAAGGATTCGCGACCCTGTGTTCGATCCTTTCCGAACTGAGAAAGCGTACTAGAATTAACACTCGATTCTCAGTTTTCTCTCGTCCGTTATCCGTGTCTCCACCACTTTCTCTCCTATCGTTAGAGTACAGAGAAACGTTCGCCCGTAGATTAGGGTGGTCCTCAACTGTAACGATCGGAAATTGTTTTTAGTGTTCGTCCCCTAAACCTAGGAGTGCACAGTCGGGTATTTGACCCGTGCATGCGGTGAATTTTCAAAATTCGGCATAAACTGAAAAACTTTCGTTGCAGTCTATCAATATTTGTTTTAAAATTCATGTATCCATAAAGCAACCACAAAGTATCCATTAAAATGGTTGCTTTTTCATCGCATTTCAATAAATTTTAGCAAAGTTATAACAATTTATTGAATATTGAATATTGAAATAACTTCGACCGTATTTTCGAGGCAAATATCCCACTGTGGGGCGTTAGACCAACAAAAATCAGAGATCGAGAACGAAAAGGGGCCACTCTACCGTAGATGCTTGCGCGAGCGAATTGTTCCGACAATTCGTCGGCAACTCGCGCGTCATTTCAACAATCAATCGAACTCGCAAATTGCGATGCATTTCAATATGCAACGCGTGACTGCTTCATCGTGTGTATATATTGTATACAAGGCATTTCGGCGTGATAAATATGTAAATGTACGTGTTTCTGCGAGTGTGAGGTCATCGTTCGAATTCAGGAACTGCGTCGCCCGCGTAGTTTGTCCGTTGCGCTGAAAAATAAAGCATCGGACACGATGAACGACTACCTTGAATGGATCTGATTCGATTGTAAGTAGGACAATATGTAAAACTACGTGTAAAAAAAAAACATAACCGCGTCGAACAACATCACAATGCACCGCGCATCCGTTTCAGCGAATTGTAAATACAACTCGTCGACTATGTGTATCACAGATTTCGATATGTTTCAGAATGATTCGCGATGCACGAGCTATTACGTTCGCGATACCGATATACTTCCTTTCCCAAAGAACAGAATTACAAAGAAAGATACGACCGAAAGATCCTCTACACTTTTCCGTTGTTTTTGCAAAACTTTCAAAGATGTCGGAGATCTCTCGTCGTCGAAGAAAAACGCAAACACGAATACAGTATTATTAAATCTCGCCAACACTTACGATGAACAAACGGCGCAACGATACTGTGCGCGAACATATACGCCAGAAAATTACCAGTGTAAACGTCTTTAATACACAGAGACCCACAAAAGTTCTCGGCCCGTTCTTGACATGTAAATTTACCTAAAACAGTTCGATCATCGGCGCCTCAAGCTAGTTTATACATTTTCAACTCCAATTGCATAGACAAGTATCGACACTTTACCTACCAGAGATTACCTACAAGTTTTTTTTTAAATTCTGATGCCTCTATCGGCGTAGAGGTGTACTACGAATGAAAATAAAGCTGTTTGCTTGGTTATCTCTCTGCCTTTGAGAGGCATCAGTGTCGCTCCTGCGCATCCCAAATAATTGAGAGACTTCTTAATAAATTTATCGATAGATAACAATTAGAAATAATCGTCAAAGTTTCTTTTTAGATAGACCAGAACTATTGACAAAATCTATCGATAATCTCCCAGCCGGTAAAGTGTTGAGACACCGATGAAATGAAATTGAACAAAGTATTTCTGTTCATCGTATCGCATCTTGAATTATTCCGATATATTAAGGTGTATTAGACAGATGGAAGAAGGGAGAGATTTATTTTTGTTACGATACACTATCCTGCACCAATAAATAAAGACGTACTACATTCGATTCGTAATTTCTTGGGAGTAACGTCGTACGGAAAACCTGCGCGTATCCTGATTCTTCTGGATTTACACCTTAGCATTTCAGAATTACATACAAACGTGTACCTGAGACCATTTACTATATAAGTATATCTATTACGTAGATCTCTTAGATTCTTCTCATGTTTCTCTCTCATGAACGTGAACTTGGATTGCGAACTCTATTTACTAATTCATCATTTCATCGAACTCGTTCAGATTTCTTTTCGAAGAGACATCACTTGAAATGTACGAACACAACACTCATCGTGTAAATATCGAGATATAAACTATTCTACTGTAATACTTCTTTAAGCGGTTCTTTTAATAGAACGAATCGGAAACACGTTTCTATTCGTGATGGATAATGAAATTTCAAATTAAACAGAGGGAAAAGAAACGCTCTTGTAACTATACGACAAAGATATTACACGAACTAAACTTATATGTATATATATACATTATATATAGTCTAGTCACGAAATTTCTATCAAGCTATTATTATATTGGAAATCTTTGGAATTACGTATGTATATACACATGTATATGTCTAACCAATAAGAATCACATGATCGTATATTATAAATAAAGTGGATCACTTATACAATTTTCTTCAGCTAACGTCAATTGCTACACCCGATGTCTCAAATACAATTGAAATAAATTTTACTTTACTTCTACAGGGTGCTCAAAAATGTGGTATTTCTTCTTTTGCGAAAATCTTCGCTAAAAGTTACTTCATACGACCTCTACAATCGTCCCTTTCGAAGTTCAACATTCATTGGACACCCTGTATACTATATGTACACGTAACACGACAGAGCGAAACCACGTGTACCTTTACAGTAACACTTCGTTTATTTTACGATTCATATACAATTTGTATAGTAATAAATTAAATAATTAGAGATAACATACAGATGAGATGCCGAAGGAGGCCTGACATCACGACCTTTTGCGTCGTCGATTTACGGACACGAGTTATAAAAATAAGCGTAAAGTTAAAAAATAAAAGATCCAACAATGGCCCATTCCTACTTTATTCGGTACAGGTCGTGATTACACTCTTGAAATCATTACATAACTCTTCTATTAATGTCGGCTTTTAGATTACTTCGTGAGACTACCATGTTTCCTCGGTTTGAGTAAAAGGTAGATAGTCAACAGAGCAACTCCAGCGTACGTCGCTTTTGCCGTCTGCAAAAAGAAACAACGTCGTTAGAAGAATTTGAAAAATTCCGACACAGCGTAGATTAGAAACAAAATCGAGCAACGCTGCAGAACGTTGAGGTTATACTAACGTTTGCTCGGCCAGTATCCGTGATACTATTGAAGTATTTTGACAGTCCGGTCAGCTTTGGTTCCGAATCTCCTGCCATTTTGTCTCACTAAACAAGTCAACGAGTATAAACGTGTATTTTGACTGTAGAGAGAAAGAAATAAGATTATTAATTCAATCGCACCTTGATTGCACTTCGACGGGCAATGTGCGACGTACGACGACTCAAGCACAATCTTCTGCGTCTGTCTGTCCGGTCTATCGACAATTTATAAGTTGCAACAAACTGCCACCAGATGGAACAATCCATATCCGATGGCGCACACATGTATTTCAAATTCAAAGTTGTTTGAACGGTTTGTCGACGATTTATGAAATTGTTTCTTTACATGAACGGAAGAAAAAAAAATGAGAAGAAAAACCAAGGCATCGGGAAAACATTCAATTTAATACTGTCAAATGGATACAAGATCATGTGATGATACACACATATTATCATTTGTACTACGTGTACAAGAAATGTTTAGACAAAAAAAAAATTTTTTGCAAAAAAAAAATTATCGAAAAATTCAGAATTAAGCTCAACACTCTTTTAATATCATGAGGTAGAAATCTTCCATTTGAAAAAAAAATGAAAAAAACTTGTGTTTTTAGAACGAACTCCAAATAGTCATACATATATAAACTGGCTCTGCAGAAATGTCAACAGGAACTAATATACAACGCTTACTTGCTATTAGTCGTAGAAAAGTATATAACCAACACTTCATAGTCGTTCTCTGCTTTTAATATAATATAAATTATATATATGATGTCGGCGCCATTTTAATATAATGTTTGAATTGTCCGTATGCACGAATTATTATCTAAAAAGTACAATACATTATAACGTCATGCAACATTCAGAGAATACTATATGCATAGAGTTCGACTATGGGTGTCAAATATTTGGTCCTTTATTTTGAAACGATGAAAGTCCAACTGATAGATCAGGGATTTTTCAAATCTCAGATAACTTGACAAAGAAGCCGTTACAACAAATAATGTTTCTTTTCTTTTTCATTTTAAATTAAGTTGTAGGTAGAATTATCCCTTGAAATATTGGACACATGTAGTCGAACGCCATATCTATTGCTGATGTTTACCGATATTTCGTGCATGACCGAACCGCTCTCAAATTTGTTCTGCATAAAAAGATCATTCAATTCTTGCGCAGAAATAACTTTTAGTTTTTTCAACAATTTCAATGTTGATTTTAGTTGTATTAAACAAAGATTATTAAAACCGTGTATAATGTCCTTAGTCAGCTGTTTGTTGCTACTAAAACAGACAAACAGAATCTTCGTAATTTTCGAGAACTATATACAAGGAGAATTCTTGAAATAGCAATTTGCTTATTTTTCTCACCAATTTTTAAATAAATTAGTTTAATATGCATATCACTTACCTGGTTAATTCTAAACATTCTATCGAGCATTGGGTTCTGTCGATTTCCACGAGCGGCACCGTAAAGTCCAGTATCCGCAGAATATCGAACATATACGCAACGCTCGTAAGTTTAGTAAACGATATGAACTCTTCAATTAATAGCCACCCTTCGTTTTGGTAATGAAATACGTGTACTTGACGTTTTGGTAGTTCTAAAAGAAAAACCGTATAAGTAAAATATGCCAGACATTTGCTAGGATGTGGATTCATAAATACCTACCAATTAGTTTGATATATACTTTACGATCTAATGGTGTATCTACTGACACTGAATGGCAGTTGCTGTTTGGTAATTGACTTATATTCTCGTTTTTTGTAGATTGTAGATATGTCTGACAGGATTTCTCAGACTGGGCAAGATTGTCTGTAGCCGATATGGACCAGATTTTTGTAAAAGCACTGTTATCATCTACATTAGCAATTGTTTGAGTCAACGAGGATGATCTATCCAAGGTGGGTGGTCGAGTCAAGTATCCCTCGTCGATGCTTTTGCTATCTTGCAACGCAATTACCGGAGATGGGAAACTATTAATTGGTAACCACGATGTAGTCGTACAATTATTCCCGTCACTCAGAGCATGACCAGTGCAAGGAGTTGTCGTTGAAAGAGGATGTTTCAAGACAACGTTCTCTTCTTGCTTCTGTACGTGTTCTTGCGAACGAATCCGGAGATACGATGGCGTGTACTTATAAGCATCGTAATTTTCACTCTCTGTTCGTAAGTGATTCGTCGCACTATGAAAATTGTTTACACCGAGCATCGTTGAAAAAGAATTCGCAACAATTCCTGTATTGCTGGTAACATTAGGCCGCGGGTAATCGGTGGAAAGAAATTTCGTGCTAGTATCGGTATTATCTGTGGTGCTTAACTGGCTAGTAGAATAATATTGTTGATAGCCGAATGGGTTATTTGCAGAAAATTTTTTTGCAACATCGAGATTTGTATTTAGAATCGCAGTATCATTTTCTTTGAAAACAGTGTGTTTGACAAATGGTCCCTGATCTTTATTTGATGAAAACAAGCCGTCACTGTTTAAATGGTTCTCTTCTTGTGATTTCTGCAACTTATTTATTATATCAACCTTGAAGGGATTAGTTTCTTTTAAGGGTATGTTGAAGCTCGCAGGTTTTTCGAATGTTTCTGATAAATCAATGTTCACAGTGTTCGTGCATTGATTCGGAAGGTCCAAATCGACTTTTGAATTGATTTTTTCGAATCCTGGGGGTATTTTGCTTGATGCAGATTTTTTTGGGAACATTTGACTCGCTTTATCTGAATTTCTACCACCATCTATATTAATCAATGTATTTAATTCTTTGAGCGAATCTTTTAGGACGTTTGTATAATTGTGGATGTTCAAATTGTCATTTAACAATTCACGAGAAAGATCTCCAACATGCTGTACGTCTTTGATATTAAATGGGCATGTTTTTACCAAGTTGCTATTCGTGTTCAGATTGGACATAGCACTCATTGTATTTAAAGTATTTTCGTTTCTCTTTAAATTGTCGTCTGATTCTGAATTACTCCTTGCTTTGTTAAAAAGTATCTCAAACACTGAGCTTATTTGAATTTGCAATTTTAAGTTTTCGTTCCACATCTGTATTAGGTTTTCGGTCGAAATTTTGTTGCTATCCAGATTACAGATTGGTTCATCTTGTAGTGTAAATGGTTTCATAATTCGAGGGACCGAGTTATTTTTAACTTGGGTCTGGTCTTGAATATTTGTTGATTTGTCATATTTTCCAGATAATTCTGGTTGCAAAGAAACCTGCAAATTCTGGTCTTCCAAAGTACTTTGCGGAGATATTAAAGGAGGGTTCTCAGATGTTTCTTTGCGTACATTACTGACTGTATTAGAAGCATTGTATTCCTCCTGGTAGCATTGCTCGGGAGAATACAGTAAATTTTCTTCCACGTACAGCAATAAATTGTGCATTTCAACTTTGTCTGCCTATATAAAACAAGAAAAGGAAATGATCAAACAATGCGATACTATAAAGTACACATAGCTGTCAATAATATTACACAAGCACATTAGTTTGGGAAAAATTATTGCTTTATGAGATCATTGCACATATTGTAAAGACATCGGTATGAAGTAAATGTACACAGTTCATTTTCTTAGAAAAATATTTTTATTGCTTAAGTGAGAAACGTAGTACATGAAAGTGAAGTGATAACATAAAGATCGTATTTTTCCCAAAAACTCAAAAACTCATTTGTATCACTGTATTAAAAAAAAATTCATGGTTCATGCAAGTTTTAGACTTTGAACAAATCAAATAATTCTACATGGTAACTAAATTAACAATAAGTTTAAGTATTGTCCGTGTCTCATAACGCGATACTCGGGACCATTTCGTCCGTCGCAAGCAGTGCTCAGGCCTCGTGCGTCGCGACGAAGGCGCGTATTGTATGTATAAAAGGGAGGTTGGTTGGAGAAGCAGGAGTTTGAGGGGCCCCTACCGTGCCCACTCCTGAAGTAGACGGTTTCTTCGCGAATTCCTTTCGAGTACCACGTTACGAGACATTGTCCATATCTAATACATAATACGTCCAATACATATTGCCCATATATATTTAAACTGCAATAAAATACTGTTTAATAATATAATAATTAATATAACACTTAAGAATTGAAATATTAGAAAAAAATACTGCTGAAAATATAAGAATGTATTCGCTGTGGCAGTTAAAAACATGATTATTAACTTTAACAAGATTATTTAGTCTATACTTTATAAGATCATTATTACTATAATTTATAAGATCTTGAAACCTATGCATAGGTATTCATCCTTCAGCTATATTTGTTCTCAACTTCAACTTATTTAACATTAATGTCAAATTTTTTAATTTTCTCAACTCGCTTGATTCGTTATTACTTGATTCAGCGTTGTCTTCAGAACATATCACAGATGCTGAAGTGGAGTGTTCATTATTTGAATTCGCAAATGATGTGTTTGAATATTTTGTGCTATCTACGCTACTATTTCCCATGTCGTTTCTATTGCAGTTGTTTTCCACTCCATTTGTATTGTCACTAGAACCTAAATTATTAATTTCTTCTATTGTTAGACGTGTGTCGGATTTCAGTGTTCTATCAATGTTCTTATTTAACGGAGAGTCAATTTTAAGGAAGTATCGAAGATCGGAATGTCTTATGTGTACATCCCATTCTTCGCTGCTAGATTCAGCTGAATCTATATCAACATCATTGAAAACTGGTATAGAAGGCGCAGCTGTCGTTACATCAAGAGATGATGATTTGCTTGTTGGTACCAATTCTGCTGATATTTTTTCTAATCTATTCTCTAGCAACTCTTCTGCTTGTAGTGTGATTTCTTTTTTATCAATCGCTTGTCCCGTTAAGTTATTTTCTTGCGTGTCAGCTGATTGAACAGATACTAATTCTTCTGTCAAACCAGATGTTTCTGACAACACTGATCTATCTACAAATGCTGATTCCTCATACGACTCATTCTTGTTCAGAGACCTGGATGATTCCAATGACGTTGAACTTACCGAAGCCTCAGGTTCTTCGCAATATTCATTTTTATCGACAATTCTACCTATAAATGACTTTGATGTGTCCAAGTTCATAGTGTCCGTCTCGGTAGAATGTAAAGCGTTATCGGTATTAAGTTCGTCGTTATTATTACTGTTAGTTTCTCCACTGAGATCATCTGAATCTAACACCGACGAATGACTTGACTCGTGTTGTTTCCTCAACAATATTTCTATCAATTTCTGCTTTGCCGTGCGTAATTTCATATATATATACTGATTCTCAATATGGGATGTACTATTACTATCAGAATCAACTTGAAACCTTTCACTAGACATATTCTTTTCATTATCTCCGTCGTTCGATTGAGAGGAATCGTTGCCTGTTATACTACTAATCTCCTGTACAGACACGGAGGATGGTGTATCATTTATACTTTTCGATGTACCTGTCGAGGACTCGAGAATTTCCGTTGATGAATCCTTTTCCATCAGAAGATTCAAGATCTTCATAGGAATTCCTATCGTCGTTTCTGTTGCACTACTACTTATCGCACGTTTCTGTATATTTCTTAATACAAGTGGAGAAGGATCCTCTACTTTATTGACATTCCCACTTGGCAACCAGCCTATCTCTTCGTCTCGCTCAGTAAAATGTACACTATTTTGAACTGCTCTCGAAAAATAAGTTTCAGCCTTCGGTACGGTATCTCGCTTTTTCGATATAGACTTATAGATTTTTTCTGTAACATTCTTTTGCATGATATTTTTTTCTTGTATCATTTGGCCCTGAATGATAGACCAATCTATTTGTTTAAACTCTCTATTTGTATAATCTCCTGGGTTTATGTCATTCAATGCGTCTTCAGGATCTTGTATTTGAAAATGATAAGCATACGAACTCGGTATATTGCTATAATTTCTTAAAATATCATGTTGTTCGCTAAACAATTCGCAAATCATTTTCTCTTTTTGGGAAGAGGTGGAATCGTCTTCATGTTCATCATTATCGTGATTACTATGGAGAGGTTCTTCCTTCTTATTTAACGCTGAGTCGCAATTTGAAGACTGACTTGCTACAGTGTAGGCATTAAGTTCTTTCGAAGTATTATCGTTACGTTGAGAATTTCGTTTAAGAGTAATTAATTTTTCGTATAAAAATTGTAACTTTGGTGATTGTTTCCCTACAGTTCTTATCGAATCTACCGTTTCCGAAGATCGACATGATTTAGGTGTTGTAGACTTTTGTTTACGGTTTTGACATTCTAAATAATATTGAAACGGAAAA
Organism: Lasioglossum morio; assembly: GCA_916610235.2. Classification (NCBI taxonomy): domain Eukaryota; kingdom Metazoa; phylum Arthropoda; class Insecta; order Hymenoptera; family Halictidae; genus Lasioglossum; species Lasioglossum morio. The sequence goes on from OU744323.1 coordinate 7,363,062, forward strand.
TTTCGTTTTTTCATACAAACCATTCTCCCATGCTCTGCTAATTTTTGTTCGACTAGCCAATCATTGATATGTACATCTTCCTCCTCTATTGTGTCGGTTAAAGTAATTAGCATGGAATTATCCTAAATTATAGAACGGTTGATATTAGACATTTTGTTTTGTAAATTAAAAAACGCGTTTTCTTTTAAATATGTTGAAAGTTCTAGTGTTACCGTTTCGTTAATCCATTGCGGTTCTACCGTTGCAACAAAAGGTATGGTTGATGTTCTAACTGCAAATTTATGAGTTGCTGTGCGGGACCATTTGGTCGCTCGGTATGGCCTAACATTATATAGCCCGCACGGTATAGCTTGTGCTGGTAGAATAGAAAACATTCTGTGCAAATAATATATTTCATTTGGATGGTATGTTTTCAGTGTGCCGTAATCGTAAAACATTACCTGTAACCAATTATTATCAGTAACACAATCTCTACCGCATTAGTTTCATCAAACATTAACTTATATTACAATAACGAACTTACCGTCACTTGCATGTCTGGCTTTACTGTTTTAATTATTCCTCTATGCCATATATTATTGTAGATGCACGCACAATTTAAGCCCTTTTCCAATATGACAGGTGGTATAACCAAATCATGATGTTTAGTTACATAAAAATTACTGAAAAAAAGAATAAATATTGTCTATTCAAATCTATTACATGTTGCACGAGTATATTTCAGTTGTACATACTGTAGGTCGTCCATAAATGTTTTAAATGCCTTTTGCTTTTTTCGAAGCTGTATCCAGAAGAACGTTGGAGTGAACACTTCTACAACAATAACTTCTATGTAAGGTTTTTCCTCACTTACTAGGTCTGTAACACTTATTTGACCGACGCTTTCTCCGATAGTTACTATACCCTCTGGTATTAATTGATTGCACGTACTAAGCGTCTGAAAATGTACAAATACATTCAAATATATCTAAAATATTAAGGTACAGCAAAAAAAAGGTTGCCTACCAGAGTCGTTGGAAGAGCTTCATTTTCATCTTCTTTTAGATAAACCTCATGCAATTTTGCAAGGTTAATGGAATTCTGTTTCTCCTTCAAACCACTCGAAGTTATTCGCCTTTTACTATCATAAAGTATGGAATCTCCAGTTTTACTGATCTGTACGCACTGGAAGATATTAGGCAATTGCGACGCAAATTCTCTAACACTACTGAAACCGAGTTCAGTATAATTTAGAGGTAGTTTATATTCTTCTAAGTACTTTTCTGGAAGCTCTGCACACCAAATACCATCAGGATTGTTTTGAATAAGTTTCTCCAAACGAAATCTAACTCTACTATTTATAAGATCCTCTGCGTAATTATTTTCAACATAATTTTCTTCCTCTTTGTTGTTATTATTACTGTTTATCGAAGCGTTATTATTATCATTAGAGAAAGTGAACAAACTACTTTTATTGGTTTCCGATTGTGCACTAACTTCTTTGACTCTGTTGTTCATAGCGTTGCTTTTACATTGGGACTGTGTTGCGCTCACGGAGTCCATAATAAAATTCGAGGTACTTTTCGCTTTTGTAGACGATTTCATAGGATCTAAAGTAGGCATACTTCTAGGAGACATGAATCTAAAATCGTCTTCGTCTTCTTCATCAATCATATCAGTTAAATTCTCTTCTCCGGCTGCAGTCACCGATGGCAAAATTTGATTGATACTGTGCGGTTTGCGTAAAGCCGGAAAAATCTTATTGTTACATAAATATATCTTGTGCGACAACCTGTGCAACTGCTCTTCCATTTCGTTCATTGTAATGTTTACCTGTGGCATGCGGTCTTGTACTTTTTGAAAGACAAAGTCCTTATTGACGCCATCTGGATGTTCATTAACTATACCAATTATCATGGCCAATGTGTCGGCTGGTATGTGTACCTTGAAAGGGGCAGTCATTGGGTAATAATGACTCGGTTTAAACATTTTCCTACCCACTGGTAACTTTTGATCCTTCTGACCAGACACTAACTGGCTAATGTGTTTGGATTTGTTCGACGCAATACCTTTTAGAAAAACCATATTATTCCTATACTCTATTTGAATCGACTTTGACATACTGTGCAAGAAATTCATTAGCGAAGTATATCCTAATTCTCTCCAGGGTATCTCCTCTCCTACCATTTCATGGTAATCTCTACATAAATGGGATAATGGACATCCTCCTTTGTGTGGAACTAATAACGCTACTATCGTGGTCAGAGTATCCTCACGTTTCTGCTGTATTACTTGCATGGTGGAAATTTCTTTCCGAATTTCTTCACCAGAGATATATATGCGTCCTTGCCGAACGCGTGACAAATTATTCACAGCTATTTATGTAGTTCAAACTTCAACACGAAACTTCGGCAAAAAATATATGAATTTTAATATCTTTCTTAACATATTAATACAATAGCATGTCGAGCTCTAACGTGGACACCGAGGCATGAATGATATACCAAAAATTGTACAAAACAGTTAATTGACTCCTGCATATAATGTTATGCAATTTATTACTGAGTTTACGAGTTGTATTCTGTATCACTTACACTCTACCAGCAACTATATTAATTGAAACACAGTGTTAAAATGGTGTTCTGGTGAATTCACGCGAACACCATGTGGCAGATTTATATGACTAAATATGTATGTATGTTGCGTGCAACGCCAACAATCTAACCTAACCATGGAACTGGCGATTAGCGATGCAAGGTAAGCGAAATTTGAACCTCTTTGAGTTTCAACGTGTTTGCCGCGCAAAGTATCGAACTATCCACGGTGCGATATTAAATTCGATATTTGGAATTAATCGAAGCAAGTATATTTAAATTTAAATTAGATTTTTCCAATTTCGTCGATACGCACAATAATGTATGTATCAATTAAAAGGCAAATCCTAAGAATCATATTTCACGGTTATCAAATAATGTGTGCAGAGAACGAGATAAGATACGAATTCTTGCACTAATACCACAACGCTTTATCCCAGCGAAGTTCTTTTATGTCTCTTAGCGTAGTATCGCTAATTTCGAATGATTGATTAAAAAAAGAACAAAATTACGGTAAACATTTTGAAACGTTTAACAAAAACAGCTCTTCAGGTTATAATCGTAACAAGACTATTTTTGTACTTCGAGCGTCATAAGTATACTATCAAAACTCGTATGCCAAACAATGAGAATCAATAACGCGGTGTGGTAAGTTAAAACGACGAAATTAATCGTTCGTGAACCATTATTGTCGAAGATTGCTGTCGTACGGAATTATAATAACTGGACAGCGGATTTGATTAAATTGGTAGTCATTTTATTAAAACAGTAAAAACATTAGACAAATTTAAGGATACAGTTACATTATTTTCAACCTATTAAATATATTAAGGAAGGAAATAAACTTCTATTTCACTCCGATTTGTTGTAATTCATCTAAAAAATGTTTATTTTGCATAAACGATCCGCTGTCTATAATAATAGCACAGAAATATAGGCATTTAAGTAGAGTACAGAGAGGATTACGTGTGTATAGGAGAAGAGAGAAAGAAGACGGGAATGGTGATCAAATGATTTTCTATTGATCGCAATTTTTCAGATCATATTCGCACGCAAGCGAGCGCGCAAGTGGTCATGATACAGATATCATTGAACTAGAAACACTATCACCGTCGAGTTAGATCTAGGCGAATGATCGCCGAGGGCAGTTTTCCAAACAGTGAAGCTCTCAATTTAACTAATGTATAACGCAGTTATCTAAAATAAGTATTTAATCACCGATAGGACGGATGATTAAATATAATCACCAATCGGACGAACCGTTAAGATATAGAAAACATTAGTTAAAACACTTATTCCCCGAGACAACGCAATTTTTCATTTCCGATTATAAAAAATGCTAAGAAACTCGGACATCAGAGGATAATAAAATAATGTTGAACTTCGACGAAGAAAAATTTGTGACGATACAGAAGAAAGGTTGGTAATCGATCGTTTATCGCAAATAATGCAAAATAAATTACAGAAAAAATGCCTTCAAATTAATAAAAAAACTTCCAAATCGTCACTAGATATCGGGTAATTGGTACCTTTGCCCTACGTATATTATTCAAAGTAATCAATTTACTAGAATTCAATTTTAACAAGATAATATGTACTACGCATTATCTTTTATCGCTTGAATCGTTAATTATAATTGATAATTAAGCAATTTCATTGGGATCATTAATCGCATGATATATCGCCCAATTTTGACATAGACTAGTTGATCGAACAAATGTGATTTGAATCGAGGGGCAGCAATTTTGATCAGTGGAAGATCGAGGCGCGGGCGTAGAAGCGAGGCAGAGAGAGGGAGTGAGAGGGATAGAAAGAAAGAGGGTGTGGGAGGGAGAGAGAGAGAGAGAGAGAGAGGGAGGTCAGAGGAGACAGGGAACACCCCTGTTCTCAACACGGGAACAAAGTTTGCGTGTCCGTGCGTGCATGGGCTGCGGCTGTGGTTGTAACTGTATGCGCAGAGTATTCGGGTCTGACGAAGTCGCGCGAACGGGCTCGGGCAGCATTATAAGACGGTGATCAACGGTGATCCAGCAGTCCATGGGTGACAGTCGAGGGTCTTCCTCAATCCGTGACACCGTTCGAAGCCGTACGATATCGTAAGATCGTGCAGACAAGCGTAAAAATCACTTTGCTCGGGTCGTGTGCTATTGAAAAACAAAGTCTTAGTGTAGTATCCGCCCTCTGTTTGCCATAAAAGATGGCACCGTCGTGCATTGAGGTGATCCTTGTTGGTTTCATTCTTGTCTTACCATTTCTCTACGAGATGAACAGAACCTTTCGTTACTATTTCAAGTTTCTCCTCTATTATGGATACGTGATGATCAATTCGATCACTTTGCTCCCAATCATGATGTTACGTCCACGGAACGTAAAGAACTTTATGTTAGTAATTTACTAACAAATTTTATAAACGCTACTTATGTTCGTTTGTTATTTTTCTGCCGTTGTGTGTGTGTGTGTGTGTGTGTTCTCGCATACTTTGTTTTTGTCGACTGTCTTGTTCCCTTGCTATTCTGCCTGGAAAGATAATGTGGCAGCGAGCAAATTTATTGAACGATGGTGGGTATAGAGTACCAGCAGCAGTTCCGATACATTGGTGCGCTGATGGTGGTGGTAAATGGTAGTGGTAGTGGTGGACGGTGGTGGTTCTGTGTAACATTAACCACTTACCCTACGAACTTTCCGTGTAATGTGCCGTTCAAGTTATCAATTAAAACAGATTTCAGAGATGCCTGTTGTTTTTCGAAATAAAATGAAACGCTGTCGATACTTGTCGATAGCGTTCTTCAGGTGTTTACCGCGGTTCTCGATTCTATTTACAATCTTCGAATGGCAGACATCAGATCTGTGGACGCGGTAACAAGCACAACCGACGTGACAATTAGGAGAAAAGTGTTAACCCATTGACGTTACAATTACCGCGTCGATGTCGGTTGATTGACATTTAAGTACTCGATCGACTGGCGTATGTAGATCCGTGCATTATATCAACGATAATGAACGCCTTTTTTTCTTTCAAATTGACGGCGTTGTACGCGCGACATTTGAATTGACCGGTGACAGATTTGTTCTGTTTCTTTTTTCACAAGATCTCTTTCAATTTGCTATAATCAATGTTGTCACGTCTTGTGACAACAATTAGCGTCAAACGACATTTTTATTTCTACACCGTCGGCGAATACACTTACGATTGCACAAAATTTTTTATAAATGTATTGTATAGTTTTTATCGAATCACCAATTGCCGAGAAAAACGAGAAATTCATATGCTTGGAAGTTAATATCTATCATTCTTCAATAAATTTGTTACTTACGCAAATAACTCTGTTTTTATCGTATCAATGAATTGTATGCTATTTTGTAAAATGTTTATACGCAATTTATTTTTTAGATTAGCATCGTCTGTATGTTCCTGTCTTACTAATTTCTTGGGAGTCCGTTGGGAGCTCAGAGGAAGGGAACATTTAGAACAAGATAGAGCATGCATAGTAGTATCGAATCATCAGAGTTCTTTGGATATAATGGGACTGTTCCAAATATGGCCGGTAATGGAGAAATGTACAGTTATAGCGAAAAAGGAGCTTTTCTATGCCTGGCCATTCGGTTTAGCTGCATGGCTTTGCGGCTTGATATTTATAGACAGAATGAACTCGGAGAAGGCCCGCATGGTCATGAATACTGCCACAAACAATATAAAAGATAACAAGGTAATATATTGTGTAGACCATGTTGCAAAGATAAACAGACTGCCTTAAGAAAATATTTGTGTTTACATTTATGGATTTTTTGTACAGATTAAATTATGGATTTTCCCGGAAGGCACCAGGCACAATACTGGCGAAATCCATCCCTTCAAGAAAGGTGCTTTTCACGTTGCCATCGCTTCTCAATTACCTATACTACCAGTTGTATTTTCTTCTTATTACTTTTTATCCTCTAAAGAGAAGAGGTTCGACTCTGGTAAGTCACCTATGTATTGTATATGTATCTCTAAGAATACAACAGTAACAATTTTAGATTAGATTTTCAATAATAAAATTTACATGTACACGTATATTTCAAAGGTCGAGTTATTATAACATCGTTACCACCAATATCTACAAAAGGTTTGAGTACGGACGACATTGAGCATTTAATGCAAAAGACGCAAAGCGCTATGACGGATGTTTTTCAAACAACCAGCCGCGAAGTCCAACTTTCCAGTAATCCTGTAACATCTTAGAATGAAACGATCATTCCATGGCAATTTGAGTAACAGCGCTATCGTTTAAAACTCAATGGTAACTGAGTTTCAGCTTGGAAACCAAAGACTATTTTTCTATGCCTTATGTTCTGATTAGATATTACAATTTTGTTTTTATATTATTTATAAGCATTTTCTGCATACCTAAGATGCACTCCCGTCCATAAATCACTGGACATTTATTTACCTTCAACAAAAATGGTAATTAAAGAATACAAGCTTCCAGCTTAATTTTATTGTTTTATTTTGATTGGACGTAGCTGTTATACGATAATACTTTAATACAAAATTAAATATATACATATACTGTTTGAATAAATATCAGAAATTGAGAAATTGTGGGATGCTTATGGACAGCTCTACAAGCGAAATTGAGAAACAATTACACTATTTAATATAATATAGGTGCTTTAATAACAAAAAATCGTCTGCATCCAAATTTGAATATGTGTCCAATGATTTATGGATGGAAGTGTATATGCACAGACTATATGGATTAACTTTGTATGGCAATTGCTTCCTTGTTCGCATATCCGTAACTGATTTTTATTTCTACTCTACTTAAATGTGTACAATGTACACATATTCCATAACCGACTATCGGTTTTTTGCAATACTGTTTTACTTATCTACTTTTATTCTATTTGTAAGGGCTTACCTAAAACTGGTTTGATTCGAATTACTCTTTCTTCATTGTTGGTTTAGTGCTTTCAATCTTATGCTAAATCGAAATAGGATAACTGCATGTAAATCGCAATGGAACTTTATACGAATTTTGCGAATTTTATACATATGCGAACACAATGTTACATCACATGACATACTGTAATGTAAACTTTCATTTCCTTTTTGACGCGAATAACAACAAAGTAATGTCACGGAACAACTTTTATATTTTTTTAGGGACTTTTATAATTTTTAGGAAGTAACAGCAATCTGAATTTTATCTTCGAACTGTATATACCATCGATCTAAATATATTTTACAAATATTTAAATATTAATGTCCATACGCATTCGTTTAGACAATAAGTTTAGAGAAAAGGAATTTAGCCATAATTATTTTAGTATTTTCGTGAAATGTATTCCGTTTATGATATTTTGCACTCGTTCATACATCTATTACATGCTTCCACTCACTAATACACACGGGTATTGGAAATGAATAAGTTCTGCTTAAATGATTAGTATCATTTGAAATTGTGAGTGTAGTCATTACATTATTACTATACATCGATGAGAATATCAACGTTTCAAAATTCTTTTATTATGTTAACATTATAGATATTTTAATTATATCAATTGGCAGTGTAACATTGAAAAATTTCATCATGTATTATTGTATCAATACAAGTCACACACTGTGATAAATTTTAATTTGTGATATATGCTTCTCTAATTATAATTATATTATCATAATGTTAAATTGAAACTACTGATAATAGCTGCATAGTTTCCTTATAAATTTATCATTTCCATATGTATTAAGTAAATTAAGTGTAATGAGCAGTTCTAATAAGTATTATTGATAATAGAACGAATTAAGTTGTATTAGATTTTTGTGATTTCAATTGGAAACTGTTACCAAAAGAATGGTTTATAGATTAATAAGATCGATGTACCATTATTAATGACATAGGTGAATATAGTGTAATTCCAATGAAAATATTATTTAGAAATATTCCTATTTATTTCACAAGGTTTTTATGTGAAAACTATGCATTTTCAATGCATGTACATTTGTTATATCATGTATGAATACGTTTTAAGAGTGCCATATATATAATTATAAAATAAATTTCTCTTTACATTTCATTTGTACGATTCGATATAAGTTAAAAAACAAATTTCGCATTTTAAGTTAAAATCAAACAATTCATATGTATAGAAAATTATGCTAGTATTTCAAAGCTTACTGTATTCAGTATATTTAAAATTACATATATTTATTATGTGGTCACACTAACAATTTAAAAATCTTCCAAATAGCAAACGCACAATTTTATATAAATATTTCGACGATCGACATGTAAGAAATGAGGAAAGTCCATTTATACTTGTAACTAAAGTAAAACATTTTATAATGACATGACCACGATATACTTTATCTTAAAATTCATTAAATTATCATCTTATATCGAATAAGAAATATTGAAAATTTTTCAATGGTACACATCAAGATCAACACAGGAAAGGTGGAAGTAAAGTAATAGAATTAAGAAGTCATCGTTGTACAACTACTATGATAATTGTATCACTGTTGGGTAGTTATAACATGCCTAGTTAATGTCGCAAGAAATATTACCATAATTCGATCACAGTAATTTATTGCCTATGTTCGAAACGAAAATAATCAGACCATGCAGTTTGTTTTGTGCATTCTTTATTGTAAGCGGTAATAGCATAGTACACTATAATGCAGCTTAACACTATGAACAAAGAACCAAAAAGTCATTACACGATCTAGAAATGTATGACTTTCCTTTCTTTCTAAATCCTTTAGATACAGCAATATCTATTGAACAATTTGTTAACTATATTGTAATTAGTATAAGTAAAATAAACAAATTTCAGTCGATTAATGTTCTTATACATATTGGTAGATACTTGTATTTACCATAATTAGAATATACAAGAACAAAATAAACTTGTATCAAAATAATATTTATATGCATAGTGTCTCTAAGTCTAAATTAATTCTGTACATTACCACCTTGGGGATGGCTTCAGCAGCTTTAACTAAGCTTTGAAAGTCGCACATTAAATATTAAGAATCTTTATTATTTCTGCTTCAAATCTATTGCCTGTACTAATCAAAACATTCCATCCCCAAAGCGTTAACATCCGATAGATAGTGGCCTTAGAATACAGGTAAACATAAAATTATAGGTCTGACAGACCAGTAGTTGTCTTCTGCTGGCTCTCCGCCCATGCTTTGGCTATTGTTCTCTTCATGTCGTCATCTCCATCTTGATACATCTTTTTCATTAAGTTCATTATACTTGCACCAGGATCACCTTCGTCACCCATCTCAGGAATCGCAGATGATTTTGATGCTTTTATCCTTTTCTCTACTCCTGTCACGTGTAACCATGTTTTTGCTTCCTTCTTAACCATGGAAATAGTAACTAGACCTTTCTTTACTTTGAAACTACTCTTGCTTGGGTCTATGTCTTCGCATAGATTAGTGATCAATAAATTGTAATTCTTATTATCCAATCCAAGAACACGCAACTCCAATGACTTCTCAGTGAAATTACATAAAACAGATTCTTTGGGCAACTGTTGTACGTTCTCTAAAGCAACGTACAGCTGTACCGTTGTGTCTGTTTGATCCCAACCATAATTATTTAATTTAATTTCGTATAATTTGGGAGTAGAAGTCACCTTTTCGTTGGATGGTTTTGTAGATTCGTTTTTATGACTCTCAAGCAATTTGTTCAAATCCGTTTGTAACTTTCGAATTTCAATACTGAGTAAATCTTTCACTTTTTGTCTACTTGATTGCTGGAGCAATCTGTTCAATTCTTCCATGTCCAATTTTAACTGTAACAAAGAAATAGAACAATCTTGTTATATTTCGTAACAATGTTTCTGACACATGAATTTCTTTTTGTTGTGATAGCTGCAATTTCCAAAAATCAAATAACGCACCGTTCATATTTTCGAAAGTTTATTATAACCTATGAATATTCAAAAATGTCGCTAAATATGTAAATGTCGTACATGTAAAGAATACAGTAATGTTTCTTTATTTAAAAATGCAGGTTTGTTAGGATCATACGATAAATAATTTCATAAGTGAAAGAAAAATTCTCCATACCTCGTCAGCCTTAGTAGACATAGTTTCTCAAAAATGTGCTAACAAATATAATTCACACAAATTCAACAGCACAGAAGAAACAGAATGTTTTTCAAGTTTTTGTTAATATAATTTATAACAAGATTAATGCTTTTATGTGAACAAGCGACACCACACTACTAATTCGTCGACGATCGAGCACTGACTGAACGCATTTTGCGAAACATTACCACAGCTCATGAGCTCAGCAGATATATAGAAATTTCTGGAAAGTTCAGTGACAATACACGAGTTTTGGAAATATTTATATCCGTTCTGGTCACGATTATTACATTTGACAATGCGAATATTTCATTCAAAAATTCGTATTTTTTGTTTAGAACTCCATATTTACAATTAGCATTAATAAAAACAGTACATTCAAATAAATTTAGGTAATATCAGAGAAGATACGTGATATTCGTGCGTATTCAAAATATACTTTATCATTCGGTATAGTTCACTTGGAAGTGAGAGTATGTTGAAATAAAACGAGAACTCTTGCGAATTCGGATAAATTAAATAATTTAACATTATTGTACGCTTTTTAACTGTTTGCATTTTTTTTGTGAAATAAAAAAGTTAAAAGATTATTATGATGCCATCTGGCATTATACTAAGACACTAATCAACTTTGAAATCCTGCCATAGATGGCGTCACCATTTACTTCTAGTCTCCATGAAGTATGGCGCAGATTGATTGCGCAGTTCAGTCAAAGAGTAGGGATACCTCTCCCCTTTGGTTCAGTTTGCTTGAATCGTGATTGGTTTGTTTAAACTCTAACGAATGAACGAATATTTATTGTTGTTGTAAGCTGTGTGCACAGAAAGGTTATGTTGGAATATTTATCGAAATGAATAATAATAGTTTATCGGATGCGTCGCATTCGCAAATGCCATTGGATCATGATACAGCAGTTCAGAAACGTCGATCTTCTATTTTTTACAGTCGTGTTATTGCTTTTGACCAGTATGAAGGTTAGTGATCATATTTATATTTACATTTTCTATTCTCGTAAGTTTTAAACAATTCGCAGTGATGTATCGTGTCGACAAGACTTTTTACAGCAATAGTTAGAATTCTGTATCACAGTGAAAGCATAGTTTCTAACCAAAAATGCACAACTTACAGATGGTGAGAAGTCTCTGGACAAAAATAACGTAAAGGCTTGTGGATCTGAAACACCACAAGTGGAAGCGTTCGATTTGGAACAATATATATGTAGCCTTAAAAATGAGAGGACGGAGTGGCTAAAAACGCTGAAACAAAGGAAAGCTGAACGCAAGAGTTTGACAAAACAAAAGTTGCGTTTAGAAAATGGAGGGCAACCTGTCGATCTGACTGCACTGACAGATTCTGAGAGAGCTTTCGTTGTGGCCCGCCCAAACTATCAGAATATCTGGAAAAAGAATAAAAAGTTAAGAGAAACAACGTCGAAAGTATTGATACTGAATCAGATGGTGTACAAATTAAATCAGAGATTTATTTTCAAAATGGAGAAAAGACTTAGTAAAGTTACAAGAAAGATTATCGAGATGTCTGAATCATGACATACGCACTGTAACGTTATTGGTAAAATGCTCATGATAAATTAAATATTTACATTATAGTACTTTTATTGTAAGATTAAAGTAAATATACTTGTAAGCGACGGAAGAACAAAACCGTTTATCTTTGTACAGAATCAATGTAGATTTTTATATATAGACGTATGTGTAAATTATAGGATAACATAAAGAAAAACAGTATGTCGTCCTCCATTATTTAAAACTAATTTTCCCTTTTCAATCCAACAAATTCATGGCATTGTCATTGAATCGATAATGATATATTCGTATCAAAGCAAACCTGTGTTTCACAATTGATCGCATTAAAATGATTAATGTTTTAAATAATGTAAAATGGAATACAGAAACCAGTAGAGTTGTCATCTGTGCAAGTAAAAACTCTTGCGCCTAGCGACCTTTCTCTCTTTTTGAGATAAATACTCTTTCCTCGAGGTACTAGTGTGTAATTCAAGTATATGATTTATTTTTCTGACGATCTCCTCGCCGGTTATTGAATCCGCCTCGAATTCATGACTTTTGAATTGTCCGGACGACACTGTTCGAAAATATTCATTTATTAGTCAAGTTTTGTCTAGGTGTGAAACTTGTTATGTGTATGGTAATAGTAAAAGCATACCTAAAATATTTTCGGAAGTAGAAGAATGTGGAGTATAAACTAACGTAAAAATTGTCTTTGATCCCTTTGTTTCCGTGATTTCACACCAGGCAATATTGTCTATTTGGTAGCTAACTGCGCGTTGCCTGTTCCAAAATCGTCCAGCACCTTTACCAGTTATTATTGGATTGATTTCGATTTTTTCACCTGAGATACCTAGGTAGATTTCAGTCTTTGTTCTGACTTTATTAATTATGTATACCCTGTAAAAAGGAGATACAAGAATTAATTTTGTGAAATGCGATTATATATCAGCGATGCGTATTAGAATGAAAAGTATGCCTGTATGATTGGTATAATGGAGCTTCCATGGCAGTGGTGTGACCTTCCATTTTTGCCAAATCTTCGGCAACTTCTTGTTGTTCTTTGTTCTGTCTCTCTATAAAGCTTTCCTCGTCGACCGTTTCAATGCGAGTGATCATATTGTGTCTCGCACGGTCGCTCGCTTTCATTTCCGTGAGACCGAGCGTGGTAAACTCAAATTTAGAAATAGTTTCCCTCGGATCAAGGCATGGTAAGTCCCAATCAACTTCGCCGTCGTCTTCGGTGAAATATAAGCCGTACCTTGTGATGTCGTCCCTGGAAATGTTCGACTATCAAAATAGTTTCAGCAACAAATCGATATATGAGACCGAAGCGATTCACACTTTAAAGGATGATCCGGATGTTCATTCGCGTATTTGTAACAAATTAATCCAATGAATTCCAATACTTTCGCTGTAGCGACTACGATTACTTGTAAAGGGTACATTCTGTGTTCTTTTGGTAGCATACACATGAAAATCCTGTACTTCCTGATAGGGATATCAACTTGCGCCTGTGTACAGTTTTCATTTAAACAGGAATACCTAAATGTTATTGTTACACAACTTGATACAATATATCGATACGTACGCTTCCATCGAATTTAGCATACTCCATAAATGGGTTTTGCGGCAAGTTCGGACATTTCTCGAGCTGTTCTGATAAAAGAGAATGCCTTTTAGTACCCTGGCCAGTCTTTTTCCGAAAGTCTTTCCTTTGAAATAGCTCCGATTGTTCGGTAAGAGATATCGCAGGATTGTTCTCCCACTTTACAGTGACTTTGGCAGCCTTCTTTTTCTCGAGGTCCATTTTCTCCAGTCTTTTAGCAGTATTAGACCGTTCTCTGTGACTGTATTCTATATCTGCGGTAATATTAAAATTACATCGATAATTATGTTACGCTGGAATAAGAATGATAATCTGTTGAAAAAAGTTACCCATCTGTACGTCATAAGACTCGCCGAGGCCATCCAAATCTTCGTCGTCGCTTGACTCCATGCCAGGATAACAGTGTAACGTGCCATTCGATTTTAATTGTTTAGGGATATCCTCTCCGACCATCACTATCTCGCACTGGCCTTAAATCGTATCGTGTAAAATTTTTAATATATGATACGAGCTTTTTTCCCCGTTGAGCATCCTGACGTGTAACCTTAATAAGACGTGGGATGTACCTGTGTTGTCTGTCAGTAAAAAACTATCTCGGATATGTGACAGGAGCCAGTGGTCATTATCGTATAAAGCCATTCTCTTTTTACTCGGATATTTTTTATACCGTAAAAACTTGTGGCAACTATTGTTTAAACCAACGAACGTTTGCTTCAGTCTTATTTCGATCTTGATGTGTAAACACGTCAGTTGTGCCTGTCGCCGACAGATGGCTCCACAGACATCGTTTATCTGTAGAGAGTATCCTCTCTGCTGTTACATCCAGTTACATATCGGACAAGACGAATTGAAAATAGTAGGGGCACCGACCAAACTGTTAATTCGAGCCGTCAAACGTTTAAAAATTCCTACGGGAAAACATTCTAAGATCCAGAAATTCCTCTTTATCAAGAATTTCAACTCGATTCGACTCGACATTTTCGGGTTCTCGCACACTTCTAGAAAGTAGCATAGAGTCATAGGGAGATGGGTCAGGGTCAGACCCAAGGGAAGATTTCCTCTGAAGAGGTCTTTCTGGAGCTATCAGGGTTTGAACTGCCAGGACTCCTCCGAACTCCCGGAGATAGTGGTATGTATTATTATGGGTATTCATAATTAGTCTTGGTAAACATTTCTAAAAAAGAATACATGCAGGTTATATCTATTTTCTGATATATCCCTTTTCCACCTAAAAATGCCATTTGATATACTGTGGAGCAGTTGAAACAAAACTCATCAAACTGAAAATACAGAACAAAAACGAGACGATTTCGATATAGCCTCGCGGCTTCGTTTCGTTCTTTTTACGTGCTGTTACCATACTTATTTTCCTTTATTGGTAACTATCGGGTTATATCTCGAGATATATGTATATGAATAGCGGTAAAGAGGAAAGAGCGGCTATAGCCGATCGTTGGTGTACGTACTGTATGTACACGGCAACGTACGACGTATACGAAGTAGTAGTTTTGCCACGTTTACCATGCTAATGGAAAACCTTATTGTCCATTGGAATGAAAGCGAAACAGCGCTCGCGATCAAACTTTTCATTATTTATGAATTTCGCCGAGAACCCTCTTCTTCCCCGAGGATCCGGGTTTTATCGATAATTTCCTGCCTGGGAGAAGAGCTCCGAGACGATGGACGACGAAATCTTCAAAGAATAACACTGGTTATGAATTCGAAAACAGAGTCCTCTTTCGTGTTAATTTGACAAAAATCTCCCGAAATAAGTTGTACGCTTCTGTTTTATTTGTAGGTAAACTTGCGTGAAACCTCGTGACTTTTATTTCTGTAATGCTAAACAGAAAAAGAGAAAAATAACTGTTTCATCGATTTCTTTACAACTGTGTCAATTTAACACCGAGGGACAGGCCCAGTTTGTGAAATGAGGAATGGATGTAAGGGTTAATATAGCGGTTCTATTCGTCGGACAGTTATCTGCCAATGGAAAGTAGAGTTCGTTGCTTGAAAGCATCTCGCAATTTTTCACGTATGCAGCTAACGAAACCGTTTTTGTCCCCGAATTCGGTGTACTTTTGCGATCGCCACAACAACGGTCGGGCCATGTACAAGGTGGATTACGTTTTTCACTCTTCGTTCGTTCTTGGACGGTCTTCTCCAGCCGTATCCAAGCTGCGGAATTAATATGTCGGGTGTTCGCGTTCGGATATCATTTCATTTGTCCCTCGGCGACCTCGAGTTGCCGGCTGCATACGGACCTGCATGCATATTACGCGACTCTCTCGTGTGCGCTTCCAGCGTTCATTTGGATCGGAGCTTCCCAATTTTATGAATTTCTGGGACGCCCGACGATGTCGACGGTCCGTTCTATTGCAGCGGCTAACGAGCAGAGCTGTTCCGTAGCTTGGCTCGCCGGTTGGGAACCGCTGTTTTCCAATAAAAATTCACACGGACGAACACGGATGAGGTGGATGCACGGCGCGGACGTTAACACGTGTATCCGGCATCTATCAAGCTGGCCTCGGGCGCGCGATGGCGGAAACGGAGTCCCAAAGTAATACGAAGAACCCTCGTTGTCGTCGCGACGGATCTCGTTGGCGTCGGCGGCCGACGACGACGAAACTCCGGCGTGCACCGTAATAACCGGGTTATGCTACAAAGCCGACAATTAACCGACCAGTCAGCCACTGTTATTCGTCATCCTCTTGGTTGGCCCAGACTGCCAGCGTTCAAAGTATCGCGGAAATTTCCGGGCCCGAGAAATTCCCCGACCGTGGAATCGACTGTTCGCCAACGCTAGCTACGGAGAAACAGTTCGACCAACGATCGCTTTGAAAGAGGAAAACAATTTCGAAACTCGGTTTTAACGCCGCGAACAAGATTGCGACGATTTCGTGGACTTTCCGAGAAATTGCGCATTTCACGGGTCTTCGATCGTTTCCGGCTCGGCTGAACGGACTCGACGAGCGAAACTTGGGAACCACCGAATTGAACAGGCCCCGCGTGAGGGAAATCTGCTTTATGCATATCCTGCCCCCTCGCTGCAGATGGGGAGGGATTATGTTGAAGTGGCCCTCACTTTGGACGCTCCTATTATTAGATATACACATAATCTCGTTAAATCATGAGCTGAGCGCCCTACGATCAACCTTCCTCTTTAGAATGAGCCCTCACACAGCTCGCAACACGCCCGTATAAGAGCAAACAATTGTTTCCCGCAAACACTGTTTTTACCCTTAAATCTAGTAATATTCTAGTAATATTCATGGGTTACGGTACCCCCTTACGGGGTGTACCAGCTAAACCCTCACGCCTGCCTCTAGTGTGGACCCAGAAACTCGAACCAGATTTTATTCGAACCAGAGTTGTGCTAATTTAAATACATTGTAGTTGAATTTCGTAATTTATCTACAGTGTATTTCATATACACAGTATTCGAATTACATTGTTATTATAATTCGTGAAGTAATTCAATTGTAATTCAACACAACTCTAGACCGAGGGGATTGGGTCCTTTTATACAGGAACACCTTAACGCAATGCAGGGTGGATACTTGTGCAGACACGCACATAAACGCTTAGCGATATTATTGCTGTGTAAAAGATTAAAAATTTTGAAAATTTCTACGATGCACTTCTTCTGATGCACTAAGCACCTACTGATTTTGTTCCCAGGATGAAGACTTTGATGGTTTCTTCGAATTGGCTAATGGCGGACGGGACGAGACGAGGTTTGCGATAGGAACAGAGGGACGCGCAAGCCTGGTAAACTGCATTCCTCGAGAAGGAGGGAGGAATGTACGCGCTTGCAATGGGATGTAACGAGAGAAAAGGACCAGGCTCCGGTTCAGTGGGCACTGAAAGGTGTCGGAAGTCCAATAACCAAGAAGGGAACAAGGTGAAAGGCAGCGCGTTTTAGAATTTCCTTTCGAAAACGTCTGGCGTGGCTGAAGAATGGAAAAAATACAAGCGTCCGCGTGTGAAAGAAAATTTTAAAGAGAAAGACGGCTGCGAGGAAGAGGTCGAGAGACATGTTTCATTGAAGAAAACGAGCCGAGGTTGTGCTTAGCCTCGGTAGGCAGCGGCAAAGGGAACGAGACACCCAGGTGTGCGACGTATCGTGCAACGTTGCAAGGATATCGCATACACATCGACCGTATCGCAAGCAACGTACATCGATATACACCTTGAAATGTTGATATTACAATTCCCATGTGGTCAACAATTTCGGAAACATTAAATGTTCAACATCACAGTTCGAGTGCCGGCCATTTCTGGGAGAGGAAATTTCATTCTTTGACCGATGGAACTTTTAAGACTGCCAAGTTGTCGCTCAAAGTAATTAAAAGAAGAAATTCAAAGTTCGCTTAACGGGTCTGACCGAATATAACGACGCGACGGGTTGAATAAATGTCTCCGTTATTTCACTGTTCGTAAAATTAAGCACGAAAACGGGAATTCGCGCAAAGCTCCTTAGGCCAGTAATTAAAGACAAAGAAAAGCGACTCGATTTGTCTCTCGATGTAATCGGATGATCAGGAAGAAGCAAGCAAGACGGAACGCTGAGCCGCGCCTCGCGGCACGGCGCAGAGCGAGGTAGAGAAGCTTGGAAAACTCATAGGCTGTGAAACAGGTGAATCGGAGACAATATGCAACGCTACCGACATTCCAGGTAAAACCATCCGTCTACTAGTACGATCTCCTTTGTCGCGCCTTGGGGCTATACGCGATTGTTCTTCCTCTTTCCGTCCTTTCTTACCGATCTTCTTGCATTCCGTTCTCTCTTCTTCTCTTGTCCTTTCGCGATTTTTTCTCGTTTTCACGGATATCATTCTGTCTTCCCCCGGTCTCTATTTGTCAGTCTTTCTCTGCGCTGGTCTCCTTTTCTCGCTTCTCTCCAACTACTTCGACCCTCCCACGACTCTCTTCATCCTTTCCACTCTCCCTGACTTGAGTCTTCTATCTCCAGCTCTTTTCGTCTTTGCCGTTTGTTCCTGTCCTCTGGCCCGTTCCATAATAACGAGAACCCCATTCAAAGTACAATAGCCGGTCATAAATTACCCTGGAAAACGGTAGCATTAGATCCTGTTGGATTCACCCTTTATACAAACCGGGCGTACGCTCGCTTAATTGAGCATCCTCGATAACGCCGCACGATTCGGTATATCAGGCGCTAAATTTTCGGCGTGGACTTGGAAAATTACCGGCGGATCCGCGAGTTCGCTGATACAGGCCCGTGCCGAATTTCTGGAGGATATTCGCCTCGTTTCTCGGCCGATTCGATCCGTAACAATCGACCTCTCGCGATCATCTTCCGGAGATCTCGCAAAAGAAAAGCGCGCGCGCGCGCGCGTGCAACCGATCAATCCGGAAAATAAAAATGGACGGGATAGTAGGAACGAGCGTGAGATACAGGAGATTAAAGCGCGAGCCGATTTCGGTGGCTAATTACGAACGAAAGCCGGCTCTAATTGTCCCGGCGATAATTCGAGGCCGGCCGCGTAAAACGATCCGCTCCGAGCAGGATGGAATGCGACAGCGAGGTATCGATTTTCCCGTTTCCGATCCAACGACGCGGGCTTTACGTGAAATTAATGCCCCGCCGTGTAAAAGCATCACGGCCAGCGCCGATTATTCTTTGCCGCGTGATATTAACGCGCACCCACCCGTTCGCTGCTACCGTCGGTTTCCCGCCTCTCGACTGGTTCGTTCGATCTCTCGATTGCTCTCGGTCTATCGTCGCTCTCTCAAACGACTTCAATCGTTTTTTAACTCGCTGAAAGATGCTCGCGGTGCATATCATTTCGCTCGGTTTCAGTGTCATCGCAACCGCGAACGCCGCTCCTCATTGTTCTCCGCGGCCGATCGATCCCTGCCGATTCTAAAAAGAAAGTATAGCATTCCCGGACATTTCCCGACAGTTTCCAATCTCGCCAGACCAGACTTGAAACGGTTCCGAAAATAACCATTTCAAACCGTTATTACCATAATGTACAAAGGTTCCGATTAAAACGGTTGCGAACAACTTTTATTCCGGATAACTGCTACAAAGAACCTGTCTGCCATTTGCTTCGGTTCTTATTTTGCTCTCTCCATCGTTCTAAAGGTTCTTTATATCACCGAATCTACGTTATCAGAATTTTCAAGTCCTGGCTGGAACACTTCGGAAACGTCTAACGAACCCGTCGCCGTCGACATTGGCTGTCTCTTCTCTGCGATAATGTCTGAAACTCGACGTCGACGAGTCGGAGAAAGAGAGAGCCCGAGGAGATCGGAACACAAACGAAATTCGGATTCGCGCGGAAACTTTCGAATCGAATTCTGGTGAAATTCTTGGGAGGGGATCGTCTGTGAGAGCAAACAGACTTTTCGTTTTCGAGGATCCTTTACCGGAACACCTCCCTCTCGTAACCGATCCATCCCAATTCGAATTCCCCTCGTCCCCGTCTCATCTTCTCAAAGTTCGCAACAAATGGCGACAAACGACTCTCTGCCGACGTTAGACAGCCTTAATCGTGCTCTCGCTCTCGTCATCGATCGCCGGCTAGAACGATTACCCGAGAGGGAATCGATTTATGACTTTGCGAGCATCGCGACCTAAACAATACGACCTACCGAAGGCCACTTGTTTCACAAACGTCGACCATGTCGGATCTGTGTCCCCACTTTACCTTCCCCTTCTACGACGCGGCCAGGTCACGTATTATAGATACGTACATGGCCATATTAGACACGGCCGGGTCTAACTCGCACAGTGATGCCAGAAAGGGACAAAACGGACCCTCGGAACTCTCCTCCTTTTCCCCTTCCACTATCCTATTCCATCGCCATCTAACGTCCCTCACCAGTGATGCCAGAAAGGGACAAAACGGACCCACGGAACTCTCCTCCTTTTCCCCTTCCACTATCCTATTCCATCACCATCTAACGTCCCTCACCAGTGATGCCAGAAAGAGACAAAACGGACCCTCGGAACTCTCCTCCTTTTCCCCTTCCACTATCCTATTCTATCGCCATCTAACGTCCCTCACCAGTGATGCCAGAAAGGGACAAAACG
Source organism: Lasioglossum morio (assembly GCA_916610235.2). Lineage (NCBI taxonomy): Eukaryota > Metazoa > Arthropoda > Insecta > Hymenoptera > Halictidae > Lasioglossum > Lasioglossum morio. The sequence continues at coordinate 7,383,914 of OU744323.1, forward strand.
GACCCTCGGTACTCTCCTCCTTTTCCCCTTCCACTATCTTATTCCATCGCCATCTAACGTCCCCCACCAGCGATGCCAGAAAGGGACAAAACGGACCCTCGGTACTCTCCTCCTTTTCCCCTTCCACTATCCTATTCCATCGCCATCTAACGTCTCTCACCAGTGATGCCAGAAAGGGACAAAACGGACCCTCGGTACTCTCCTCCTTTTCCCCTTCCACTATCCTATTCCATCGCCATCTAACGTCCCCCATACTAAGCCGTAGACACGCTGCGCGTGCACATATTACTCTGGTCATCAGAGAGGGGGTACATCATTTCACCGTGATTCCCCTCATCTGGCATCACTGAACTCGCAGTCAGATTTGTCTCTGTGCTTGTTTTTTTTTGGCGAAACGGATGCGGTCGATTTCGATCATCAAAGTATTTCGATGCACGAGAGAACATTTGATTTTGGTACGCGTAACAGTTCGCGTGTGAACTTCGTTATCGAGGTTATTAGCCTTTCGACGATGAGCGAATTCAAATAGACTGGGAACGTTTATCGAATTTCCCGTTTACACGGATTATTTCATTGAAACTAGAACGAGAAGATTGCCGTCGCTGTTCGATCATCGAGATCACGATTATAGAGTACCGCGATAAAAGAGGACCCATAACCCGGGTAAATAGAAACATAAATTCGTGTCAGACGTCGAAGCTTAATGAAATTAGCTGGGGCGAGGTTGGTGCATTATTTTCGTCGCGACTCTGCGTTGTTCGAGGGAATGAGGTAGGACGGAATGAAGCGTTTCTATCCAGGAAAGCGATCCCGTTTGGTCCCGAAGAAACGATCGCGTCTCCCCGGACGTTCGATCCGTTCGATCGCAGACGCGTGACTCGCTTCGAAAGAACGTGGCCGTTGGTGGCTGTTGCAACGCGCGGTGCAGGTTGCGGGCAACCCGCAGGAATTCCGACGGTGTGCAACGGTCGATAATTACGTCGACGGTCGTTGATATCACCGCCGGTGCTATTCCGCGGGGCGCAACGGCGACATGATTTGATAGCGGTATTCCGCTCACGGTTTTCTGTTTGCAGATATCTCGGCCATTCCTATTTGCCCGATTTTACAATACGTTCGCCGCGTAATATTCCTGCCGCGCCGCGGCTGCTTCGTGTCGAAACGTGAATCACGTTCGATGGCAAATACTTTTATTAAAGATTATTTATCGTTTCGAGCGGGCCCGCGTACTCCCGGGAACGTAAATCGCGCAACACGCCGCGCTGCGGTACTCGAACAGAACCGAAAGCGCGACAACAGTCGTTTGTCGCTTTTAATATTTTACACCCTGCCAGACAGTCTCCCGAGCATCCTTTCCTTGTAAATGTGCAACGTCGTCTTGGGCGGATCTTTCTCTTAATGTCGTCCTTGTTGTTTTGCAGGTTTTTGTCTGCTCTCGTTCCAGCGCGACAGACAAAAATAATTTTCCCTAGAACCCTGGAAAAAAAGGTCTCTCTAATATCTATGATTTTTAATCTCTTGCAAGGAATAATTAAATCGTTGTGTAACAATATCATTCTTTATCTTATCTCGAATTGACTCGAATTGAGGGGAAGAAGTTATTCTCTATCGGTATCGGATTGATCACGTGACATTTTGACAGAGGCGGAACGCGTCACGTGATCGGGCCTTGGTGGAAGGTTGGGGGCAGTGATGCCAGAAAGGGACAAAACGGACCCTCGGTACTCTCCTCCTTTTCCCCTTCCACTATCCTTTTTTTTTTCTTTTTTTTTTTTTTTTTGAATTGGGGGAAATCCGATTAGTGGATAACCATCCTAGCCGCCGAAGGCAAGGATGACCAATGTCGGTCTCGGTATAATCGTTACCGACTAAAAACCCCAATAGTCGTCCCTAGACATTTACTGCAGGGACCCAGGATCACGTTAGTACTCAACTGGGCCCCTGCTGTCCCTTGATGAGACATCCCCTGGCAACCCCCCTTAGCAACCGGACGAGCAGCCGACAACCAGGCTCCTCGTCCCCCTTCCCATGGGCCCTTCCACTATCCTATTCCATCACCATCTAACGTCCCCCTCACTAAGCGTAGACACGCTGCGCGTGCACATATGTATTACTCTGGTCATCAGAGAGGGGGTACATCATTTCACCGTGATTCTCCTCATCTGGCATCACTGGTTGGGGGAATAGCGCCGTAGAGGAGGAAGGTAGAGTGGGGACACAAGTTTCAATCTGACGACTCTGACATAGATACCTGGTTTTCTATTTTTCACTCAATACACACATTCCAACATCTTCGACAAACCAATGATTTCACTCTTGACTCATCCTCGACCTTTGTTCCGAGATATCTTCAAAAAGATCGTCCTACATATGTCACGTCTTACAAACGCAACTACCTTGTGGGAGCGATGTAATTTCATACCGACTCAGCGAACGAATAAATCTTTTCAGGATCGTTGGCACGCGACGACGTATTTTTTCGAATAATCTCAGGCTGGAGGAAAAGAAGAGACACGCAGCGACACGTGTTTTTCCTGCACCCCCTGTTTACTCTCGTTCTCGTAGTCCTTTTTTCGCTCGCGTCACGCTTTGACGTCGCGACGCCCGGTTTCTCGAAGAACGGTGTTCGGTGATTTGTTTAAACCGGATAATAAAATACAAAGACCGTGTTTGAACACTTTTCGTGCAACAGCTTTATTGGCTGTTATCGGAGAAGATAATCGCATTGCCTTTCATCTTTTCCTGCAGCGTCGCGCCGCCAGTTTCCCCTCTCCCGCGTCGACGATTCTTTTGTCGTGTTTTCCGCGTGTCGAAAGCGACGCACGGATTTTCAAATATTCATATTCCTTCTGTCGACGGGGATTGTCTTCGACCAGCGGATCGTCGTCTCCGGTCTCCGAGATTCTCGCTTCTTCGCTCGATACCGAGAGTTACGTCGACTCCGCGGCGCGTTCAGATCAAACGAACAAATGTTCCTCGACAAAATTTCAGTGGAAATAAGCATTCTTGTCGTCCGCATTCGTCGAGGCTCAAATTAAATTCGTTCCGTGTCGCGAGTGCGAATTTTTTCACGAATTTGTACGTTCGATCGAAACGCAACATAAACACGGTGCATTTGAAATGATTCCGAGGTGGTTTCCACCGCGTTTCAAATTTCGATTTTTCGTTGTTTATCGTTCTGAGAAATGGCGAAAGGTTCGCGTTAATTGGACCACCTGGCGAAACGTCGATCACGCTACTCGTGCGTCTGGAAAATATTCAATTCTGACGGTTTCTCGATGCAGCGTGTATATTGCCGGTTAATTCTCGCTGAAAGCGTCGAGAGCGAATTTCTCCAAGGATTGGTGCGCTTTTTCCCATCGGGATTCTTCAAAGAATAATGCCTTTCGTCGTCGCCGCGTCGAATTCTTTCCCGTCGACGCATCAATTATGCAATGATGCAGACGGATGCGCATTCAGACACCTACGCTCTCAAGTGGCGAACGTCGCGGGAGATATAAATCGACAGTAAATGGCGTCCGCGATTTATTTGAGCGCGGGAGCCGAAAAGAGGCGGTGCGAGCCGCGATAACGAATGGGATAATAATTGAAATTAGGGGGGAGTCGGCCGAGAGCCTGATACGCCGACAAGACCGGCCAGCTGGCAATTAAACCGTGACGTATCGCCACTGTTATCTCCGCCTTAAACCAATTTCGCGAACCATCAAATACGATTCTTCGTGCTGCCGTCGTCGTCTTCGTCGTCGTCGCACACGTCCCTAAGCGTCTCTCAATTCAAGCAGTCAACCTAAATACCCCGCGGAATTAATGGAGTAAAAGACCCAAGCCAAAAGACCACGTAAGGATGGAATTATTTCGCAACGAGCTACGCTCACTGAAATACATATAAGAGCATTTACGTCTCGTACAAGATCGAGTCGTGATACAGATTTACAAACATGGCCTGCTGATTAATTATTATTTTTATTGCTTCATTACAGCCTTACAGCTAGGAAATGTCACTTGGATTACGATACCCTAGCTTTACAGACCTATCTTATTCACATTCGGTTCATACCTTCTATTTTTAACCTAATTATCGCATCCTTTCCTATTCTCTAACATTTGTTTGTAGTTTGGTAGATTTACTGGACTTCTCAATTCGACGTATCTAACCTTTTTTTTTTATAGTGCGGAAATGCGTTACGCATACCCTGGCCCCCTTGGTGGGCCAGGGGTATGTGGGACTGTCCAGAGGACTCTCCGGCCAGCCTCTACCCACTACCCACTAAAACCGCACTCCCACCTAAGCTATTGTAAGAGGGGGGGGGGCAGGATCTCCGAGAACTCAACTGGTCACCGACGTGTCTAACCTACTGATCAATTGCAGATATTATTTCATCGTGTATTTTCTCGGTCCGCTCGACTCACTGTCTCGTATCTTTATATTTTCTTTAAAACTTACCAACGATCCAGAACGTTTCGATTAAAAATCAGAATATCTTATCGTTACATGTGCGTCGATGGTTTTGAAATATTCCAAGTGAAACTCGGTTTCTCGCTGTTTGAAGTGAACGCCTCGGAAATAGGTAATAGTTTCTTGAAGAAGCGTATTCATCGTAGATAGAGAGAGGAGGTTCCGGAAAAGTAATCGCCTCGACTGATACAGGTGTATAGATCATTGTCGCATACAGAAGCGAGTCGGCGGCCCCAGGGAGTAGACACTCTGTGTCTGACAAACGATCGCGGTATTCAGACGTCGATCTCTGTCAAGATCCGAGTCGGGTGCGCGTTTTCCTCGGCTCGGTCTTGCCGCTACGCTGCGCTGCGCTGTGGAAATTTTAATCGCGAACCAATTCATCCTTCTTCTTTCTCTTTGTCTCCGCTCGTCGATAATTCGTTTAAGCGAACTCGAGCAGCGTGTCTCGAAGACCGATCGTTCGATTTACTCGAGTGTTTCGTCGCCCGGTTTTCACCTTCTCCGCGGACGAATGAGGAATCCAGCAAGGCTAGCTCGGCCGGGCAGCCCCTGTGTCAATTCTTGTTGTTATCGATTGCTGAATGATGCTTCTCATCTGCAACACCGTTGTAACGTGGTTAGCGCTTGAATTATTTCAACGAATTAAGAAGGCAAATGCATCAAACATAAAAATTACGAATAATGTTCTGTTGTCTAATTATTGTGTGCGAAGGTTCTAAGATGAAATTACGAGTAAACTGCGGATGTTTATGTATTTTCCAATTTTTGTCGACAAATTTTAAGAAAGTGAAATCAAATGAAATCCTATTTTTAATGGGGACAGCCTTTTTTAGAATTTATAAATACATATATAGATCCGCAGTCTAATTACGAGTTTTGACAGATCGGTGTCTCAGGCGATAGCAATCAATAGCAGCAGGAATTGATGGCCGTTCGTTCATGCTTGCCTTGCGGAATACTTTTTCCTTGGCCGCGTATTTGTCTTCGTAGCGGTCGAGATATTCGACAGCGCCTTTCGGAATTTGTCTCGATCGAGGATCGAAGGTGTTTGATATCGTCAGCGCGGATTGCCGCGACCCGGCAAAGTCCACGGAGAATTCGCGCGTCGATATCTAGATTCTCGTGATTGCCTCGACCGTTTCGCCGTCCGACGCGGTAGGCGACCATTGCACCTTTCCTGTCCCCGTTTGTCGGCGTCCACGGCACCGCGGGAATCTTATCATTCCCCGCGTTTCCTTTTCAAGGAAATATTACGTCGAATGTCGCGAACGTCCACGGTTTTTTTGTTCTCTCCGCGTACCCGCCGCGCCGAGTCAAAGACCTTCTCGCACACAGCTGAAATAGAACTGTCTCGATTTTATCGAACGGATTTATCGTCCGTATTAACCTTCGGTTCTACGAGAGGGACGAGCGTGCTCTCTGTCCGACACCCTCTCGCGTTAACGCGAATCGTAAATTGCGATCTACACGCCGTAGATCGTTCCTCGCTGCCTTTTTCTAAAGCGGACCTATTAATCCGAGCTCCGACGAGCGGCGTCTCCATAAAAATTACCATACTAATTAACCCTCGCGATTTCTTTCACGGTTACGATCAGCAGAGCGACTTCTTTGCCGGTAACCCTTTCTACTGAAACGAGTGGCCGAGGTCTTCATGCCAAGCAGACAATGGCGAGCTGTAGTGATCGGGAACTATCAAGGATCGAAGAGCTTAATAATAACTAAATTGTGGTTTTGTATGCAAAATAAAAGTTGGTGTTCAGACACAACGACAAGCCCTGAACATCCCAACAAGCCTGAGTGAATGCCTCAACGACCAAAAGACGATTGCAAATGTTCTTACCTTCCTCTAAAATGTAGACCTATACTACAAAATTTAATTATACCTACACTCATGTATTATTGCGGTAACAAAACATTGTACTTATACCAAAGTGGTCGCTAATGACCTTGATGTTAATGCAACCTTTATAAATAAACAATATATATAAAAAAAAGTTGGTGTTCATTGGTTTCGGTAGGATGACGCGCTATTTTTCATTATCTGGTGAATTCGAGCACGTGATCTCGTGCGGGGCAGGCGGGTAAGCAATCCGAGACTCGTCTCCTCCGTATTTTCGTTTGCGCTCTCGCAGCTCCTTCCGGTTTCTTTGTTTCGTGCCGGTCGAGTTTCCCGCGACGCGACGCGACAGGGAAAATTTCGCTCGCTAATTAACAATCTCGTTATCTTCGCAGGCGATTGCACATACCGAAGCGCTCGACATTAATTTGGCGTGACGCGCCGCTTCCATGGAGCACCGTTTTCCTCCTGCTTGATTTCCTCCACTTATCGTACCCTTCCCCCACTTTTCCCGCATGTTTTATTCCCGGCACCGATTGTCTCCCTCTCTCCCTTCTGTCCGGACCGAAGAAAAATAATTGCACTTGCCGAGTGAACCGGAAGGAACGATAACGATACCGTCTAACGACCCGGCAAAGTGACGCAGCGAACATAAACTCGCGACGGGAATGAAAATTAGCTCTCGTTTCCCAGTGTCGTTCTTTACTCGCTCCCCTCGGATTGACCTTTTCGCATTTTATTCGAGGTTGCAGTCTTACGACTATTCTTGCCAGGATACGGAGCATCACACGACCACGTGCTCCGCAATAACGAGTCACACTCGTCGCGGACATTTTCAATCGATCTGAATCTAATAGACCTATGCTATGCTAAGAATATTTTAAAGGAACTTCTACGCCTAGAGTGTGGCGTATCGGGTTAAATAATTTAACCCTCTGCACTCGGAGCTATTTTAACTGGAAAATTAAACGTTTCTTCTGACCTACAATATTTCCATTCTCTAGGATTTTTTAAGTTAAATATCAAATTGATATAATACCTCATACAATACTTAAATGTGTAGTAATTGGTTAGATACCGACATATCTGATAGTGTAAACAATTATTTAAATAATAGTACAGCAATTTTTAGTGCTAACTCGAGTGCTAAGGGTTAACTCTAATACTTTCAACATTTCTCTTTATTAACTCGTCGCAGATCGCAACGATTATCCATTTTCATTGCTCCTCTTTTGCGCTCTCATTCTCTCACTAACTAACATAATTTCTGATATTCTACCGATATATCGATAAATGTTTTGATGGTAAACAAAATGATCGATAAGGCCCTTTCACGCAGGAACCAAATACGTTAATTTCTTTTAAACCAAATTGTAATTCCATTCTTCAAAGATGTGAATCGGAGATGAAACGATTGTACTCCTGGATCAAAATGGACGACTGCGTCTTCATCCCGAGCCGACATCGACCGTAAGAAAACACTGACGGAGCGCACATTGAATATCGCTCCACGTGTTTTCCCTTCGTTTTTACAGTAAGCAATTTTCTAATTGATCAGCAGAATTTCTCCGTTGATCTGATTCCCGTAAAATAACCCACGAAACAAGCTACCCCTCTGAACTCAATTTCCATAAAATAATCTGCGAAACGGGTTACGGTACCCGATCTAATTTTTCCATGAGATAATCTTTCGAAGTGCACGGTTTCGTCCAGCCGTAACGGCCTGTTCGACACGGAATAGTTTGTCGTCGACGCGATGGGGCCGATTGCGTCGCTTATTATCGATGCTATTAACGTTCCCTGAAATTCGCGGAGCTGATTGCTTTTCTTCGGCGAGCGCGCCGTCTTTTAATCTTATTAACTTCCATCGATTTCTCGTCAAGCCCGGCGAGAAGAGCTCCGAAGGTACGTTAACGGGAACGCGGAGACAGGTGAGAAGGGTGACACGCGCAGCTAGCGGAAACGTTTCGATAGTATTGCCACCCCGTTGCCGATTCCCGGTTGCCGCATGACGGTTCGATCGCCGTTTGAACAAGTAAATCGTCCATCCGTAAACGGATAGACCGTAAATTTAGGTAGCGCTTACCAGCCAAATACACACGAGCTGCTGTGTACCACGGGAATGGTCGATAACGCAAAATATCTTTACCCCATGCCCGATCTTGGACCCGGAACGATTTCTCGAGTCGCTTTCTGAAAACCTGATCTAGCGTCGGACCTTGTAAATTTCTAACCCGTCAAGTCCCACGCGTACATATGTCTCTCTCTCTCTCTCTCTCTTGATTTCTTTTCTGGTTTACTTATTTACAGGGACAGAAAGAGTTGTGGACCTTTCTTTCAGCTCTTCCGGGACGACGATGGATTATCAGTCTGCTTCCACATAGTCGACTTTATACAATTCCACAAATGTTACTATAATTTCTCGATGAATCAAATAATTTTGCTATTTTGCCTAGCTATCTTGAAATTCCGGAAAGCGAACAATAATGCATGGAAATACATCGACTCAGAGTGACCACTAGAAATTGCTGCACCATTATTCACAATATTGTGGTATTATAGCAATTTCATATCCATACAATGAAAAGAATCATACAATGGAATCATACAATGGAATTATTCTAAGTGGGAAAAACGACTGCAAAGGTTAATAATCTAATATTCAGTAATCAATTTAGAAGTATTCTTCAGCAATTGTTCGTTGTCCAGCTTTATTGTCAAAATATTTTAATAAATGCAACGTCTTTCCTCGTGAAATATTGGAACAGTTTAGTAAAGGCTTCATTAAAAAGGTTTGATTTCAACAAACAACAAGCAAATCGAAAAAAGTGCGTGAGGTCAAGAGAAGTTCCGTGCACGCGAGACAAGGCCGAGTACACGCGTTCCAGGAAACGAAAACGGTTCTCTTGGAAAGTTTGACCGGACTTTGATCGTTCCGTGGCGATATTCCTCTCGCGGATAAATTCGAAACTTTTTCTGTCACCCGCAATTCCTGTCTCGTTTATTCGTTGTTCCAGCAGCGTCCAATCTCCCGGCAAAATCTTTCAGTACGTTCTTCTTTTTTTTTTACTTTCTCGACCCGTCGACGCGTAATCGTTTCCAGTCTTCCCGCGACCCTCGGCAAAAAGATGATGCGGCGTCTCCTGTCCGACAATTTCAGAATTTCACTTTGAAGCTGCTTCAAGCTCTCTAGCCTCCATTCTTCCTTCGTTTCCTCGCGATTCGATCCGCGAGCGACGCTTGCGCCCGCGATACTTGATCTCGAGAATCGTCGCGTTCGATTACGAACCTGTACCTGTAAGAACTTTGTCTCTGGTACGCCGCGTAAATATACTTCAGCAACAGGTCCCTGTAATGTTCGCACCGAAAGAACGAGAACGCAAATGCGCCGGGTAATTCCGGGTAAACACGCCGCCCCACGATCGAGCAAGATCCCGAACAAAAAGCAGAACGGTTCTAGATCGAGTAATTAATCGAGTCCGATACCGCGGCCCATTTAACCCTGGCCCCGTCGCTGATCGAGATCTCGTGAGGCGAAGATGGTCGTCCGCAAGTTCTAACGTTTCAGGGCAGTGCGATAGATTTTCTCAATATGATGCGAATCTCCGAAACGCTGCCCCTTAAATGATTTTTTCTTTAAAACAACCTTCGATTCCGATTTAACCCTCATCCGTCCCTCATTTCGCGAACTGAATCTGTCCCTCGATGTCAAATTGACACAGTGATAAAATAAACGATAAAATAACAAGTCAAACAGTTACTTTTTGATGCTTTTTTCATTCAAATTGATGAGTTAACATTCACATGTTAGGTTTTTGCGGTTATATGTTTCGCATTAAAAAAATAAAAGTCACCAAGTTTTGGACTACTTACAAATTACCGAACGGTGTAACTTATTTCGGGAGAACTGTGTCAAATTGACACGAGGGACGGATGTGGGTTAAAAAATAGAAAACTGCATAAAATGTACGAACATTATTTTCATTTTGAAAATATATAACTACTTTAAAATAATGATATCATTATCAACTACAGTTTTACCCTTGTAACTTTAACTCTAGCAAATTCGTTAATTAGGGATGTGTAGTTTAGAGTGGCAGCCAATGTAGATGGAATAGAAATGAATGAACTTCTCAAGTAGAATTTAATTAATTTTAATTTGAACAACTTCTTCCCATAGCCCAGCACAGTCCTGTTTCATCTGCTTGTTTCTTCAAAGACGTAACCCAGGCTTATGTTTTTGTACCCAACCCAGTATTTGAAAACTGGTTGTTTCAAGAAAACCACTAATATTTTTCCTACTTGTATCTTACAAGCTTGCAAATGGCTTAAGCGCATAAAAATCGGCAGTCCCTCGATAAATCGTTGAAGCCATCCACTTGTTTGCAATAACATCGCGCTTACGAGTAACCGTAGATTCGATAGCTAGTTTCTCTTCTATTTTCAAAGCACCATCGGGGCGAGATAAGGCTTGGCCATCGTATCGTTGGGGAGATCGAGTGTCCTGCGGCTTTCAGGTTTCGCTGTTAGATCGTAGTAGATCTGCGGAGGGTGTCGATTCCGCGTGCCGTGTCGCGAGAACGCGTGCCATTATCGGCCGTGACGCTGTAAAAATTCCCCTCGACGGATAAACATCGCCGAGAAATAGACGGGTGAACGTGACCCGGCATGAACCAGCCAGGTGGAAGGGCGCGAGGGCGGTAGCGATCGAAATTAAACGACCGACTGTAAATTACTTTTTCATCCCTCGGCCGCGATAATCCACGAATGGCTCCGGAAGTTGCGCGCTCCCGGCCCATTAGCCACAGCCACCGCCCGCACTGGGATCGACTACCAACGCTACCATCGTCTCCACCACCTTCGGTAGCTGACAGGAGAGGTCTACGATCAGAAGATCTATGAATAGAATTAATTAAAGAAATGTTCATCGCACGAAACAGGCTAAGACTAAGTCTATTCCTGAAGAATTCCAGAAACCATTCTGTTCCTAATGAATAACGTATAATTATCAGAGCGACACGGCTGTTGTTTTTGCGATTCTGGCCCACTGTGCGACGCGAGCACCTTACTGTCGCTTTCTGACCGAACGACCGACTTTCCATCCTCGTCGGTCGTTCTTTGTGGTCCGCGCGGCCAATCGGATTCGATCTTTAAAGCTTCTCTTCCTCCAGATCCTAGGACGGCGTGGCCCGCAGCGTGAAAGCGCAGCGAAGCAACCGCGCGAATCGTGCATGCGCGACACCCTGCTGCGCGTGCGCCACCCACTCGACTTATATCTATAAGGGCAGCTACCCTCGGCGAGGCCGGTCAGTTCTCGCCCGTTCCAGCTCGGGCTATGATCGATCCTCAACTTGAGTGGAACTTGACCCTGTTTCCGCGCTCCGTGCCGCCGTCGTCGTTCAGGTCGTTGTGTTCTTCGCGTTTCGTGTCTTCGTGTCGTGTCGTGTCGATCAGTGAGACAGAAAGAAATAGAGAGAGAGAGAGAGGAGACACACGGTGCTACTCGGTGCTACCAGTCTCGGGTGAAGTGTCGCGCTCAAGTGTGGTCCTGTCCACGGAGGACAGCGCGCGATTCGAATAGCTAAGCCGACGAGTCGGCGAGGGCTCGAAGAGGGATTCTCGCAGGACTCGGGAAAGGATTCGGGAAGGACTCGAAGAGGCCTCGTTGATGTTGCGCCGGTGCCCGGTCCGTTTCGTCACGGCCCGCCCCGTGAACCAGTTTCGCGGGCAACAGCCTCCGTTCACGTCTCCGGGCCCCGACACGATCTTCCGCGAGTAGAGCACGGTCCCACCCCCGACGCTCGCCGGTCACCGGCCCGAGAGGATCTCTGCCAGAGAGGTATTTACGTCGTCCACACAGCCTCTCGCCAAGCTACCACCGCCCCGCAGGACCCGACTTCGGCTTTCCATCCAGAACCGAGATTACCCGAACGCGCGCTGTTCCCTACGGAAATGCGAAACTCGAAACGCAGCGTGCATTGCCGCCGGCAAGCTGCCGCTGCTGTTTCGATCGAGCTCTTCCGCGTTTACCGTGAAAACAGCCGCGTGTTTTTTTTAACGAAACTCACTCGCGATCGGTCGATCATGGTTTTCCGTCTGCCAGCTAGTGGTACAGGTTCGAATCAATTTCCCATTGTGCAGCGTTCACTGCCATCGTACACGGTTATCGGTGTCCAGGCTTCCGAAGGCAAGCCGCATTCCCTTGGAATTATTAACCCTTTGCACTCGAAGCGATTTCAACTTGAATATTAAACGTTTCATCCGATCTACAATGTTTCCATGATCTTTTAAATTTGGTGGATACGAAATTGATATAATACCTCATACGGTACTTAAATGTTTAATAAGTTATTTAAATTAGATATCAATATATCTAATAATGTAAACAATATTTTAAGTAATGCTATACAGCAATTTTTAGTGGCACCTCAGAGTCAGCACTCAAGTGCTAAGGGTTTAAGTCATTCCATAAATCTTGCCGTTTCTTTCCGCTCGCTTTCACTCGAAAATAATAACGCGAGCAACATATCGAGCAACGTTTTGTCGTGCTCTTCGTTTCGCTAGCTGTTGCTTCAGTGTGGACACCGCTTTAGATTCACCTAACTTTTAATCATCGACCCATTGACCGTGGCTGTCAATGACGGCTTTGTCCCGAACAACCTTTGCTTCAATTACAGCTTGCAATCCGACGATATCGAACGGTGTTGATCCATTCCATTTTGTGTTTCGCATCGATACCATGAACAGCGAAATCGATACCGGGCCGCGAAAGCTTCGCATTCGACATTTCCCGCGATCGTTTGTATAGATCCTAAAAGAAACCAGAATACGACATGTGTTTATGCAACTTTCCGTTAGGCTAGAGAGCTTTCGAAACGTTCGAATAAACGAGATGTTCCCCGAGGCTGTCGAATGATTCTTCTTGGTAGAGATAAAACAAAAATACATACTAGCGAAAGACGTTTTCGTGGTGAAAGCGGCAAAGGCTACTGAAAGATTCCTTCTATTCACAGTATGGGGACTCTTGTAATATCGTTGCTCGCTGAATAAATTACTTCGGTCCCGTATTTTTATGGTTGCTGGTCAAGCAGTCAACGCTGCGCAAGGTATTGCCGTCGTCGTTGCTGCCGGAATTTCTCAAAAGATACCGTTTTCGATCCGTCGAGGTGAAACGCGCGTCCTTACAAACCGGAGTTCGAGCCAGGCTTCTCTCTGAAAATTAATTGAGGTTTAATTAACCGAACGTGGCTGTAAGAGGAACGGACAAGGTTCGCCCAGAGCTCCACGAGCATTCAGGGTTGAAAGTCATTTTCTCGGACATAATTGCTCGGCCCTCTTATTTTGCGAGGCGTTCTCTAGCGGCGTTTACGTTCGATGCGCGAGAATTACGTTGCGTCGAGAATACTGGAAATTATCTGTTGGGATTCTAGAGACTAGGGAGAGAGAGATAGGAAGATGGGAAGAGAGAAAGAGAGAGCGAGAGAGAGGGAGAAATCTTGATGGAGAGACGCGGGGTACTAGGGCTGTTGCGGTTCGTTGCCGCGGTTTGATCGAAAGGGTATTTCCTCCGCATACAGGAGAAAAGTTCTTCCGGGAAGATAAACTGTTCCTCCCTCTCCTCCTTACACCCCTTCGCCACCGCTCTTTCGCTCGTAGCAGTTCCTCGGTGGAAACTTGCTCGGGCCCGGAACTTTCGCGGAAGATTCACAAAAGATTTTTTTCCTCCCTTCTCGATACTCGAATATAATTCAAAGAAGGGCAAGCGAAGTTTCGCGATGGGAGCTCGCCCGACGAGCGAACTATTTTAAAGGAGAGCCTCGCGAAATTAATTATCGTCGGCAGCCGCGCGCGTCAGAACTTGCGGCGATCTCTCACGGAAAAATTACACGGGTACACCCACTCTCGAGAATCGAGAGCCTCCCACAGACCCAACCGCTGCTTCTCGTCGCTGTCCCAAAATTTCGACAAGAGTCAATTCTAAGATTGTCCCCTTCCTAGACTACTATGTAGACCATCTAGACCATTTCTTTTATTTATTTTACGTTGATCTCTTTGCTAAGGTTATTTCGCGAACATTTAGATCATTATCTGTCAAACACTAAATCATCACTTTTGAATTTCTGGATTAAAGTAACTTAGTAACTAGTAGCATTGGAAATCTCGTAGAATTAGCCAATGACAGTGATTTATGTTAATATTTCGTAAATTAAATTTCTATGTCGCTCGGAAGTAGTCTCTTTTACATAGAGCAGACGATTTATTGCGAAAAGTTGAGAAGAATTCATGGAAATGATGTTCGTGTCAGGGTGCTGAACGGGTACAGTTGTGCGAATTGGTGCGAACAAATTACTCTACATTGTTATTATCAATTATATGTAACCACGTGCAGAACAATATGTGTAACAAACGTGTACGAGCTATTGGGACGCGGAGGTTCGTTCTATTAAAAAGAGTAACAAAAGAATCGGCGATAACGGCATTGTTTTTGATCGTGCCTCGTGACGCAAATGGGTTAATTCGAGCGACTCGATTCTCTGGCGGGAAGCGCGGAAAGAACGCGTCGCGGGGAATCAGGTCGATCGTTGACTCGGCGGTATCTGCGGCTCGCTGCGCGGGGATGGTCGACCGATACGTCGATAATTAAAAATCGGACTGTCGAATCCAGTGGAGAATAATTAGCCGGCGCGGCGTGGCTCGGCGTGTCGCTTGCGCGAACCTTTTGTGATCCGCGCCTCGCTCTCGAACTAGGTCGAACTTTCGCGGGGGTACGAATCGCAGGGGGTTGGCTGACTTTTTCCTGCCCTCTCTCTCTCTCTCTCTTTCTCTCTGTCTGTCTCTCTGTCTCTCTCTCTACCACTATCTCCCTGTTTCAGCGTGCCGCATCGTTTCTGTCGGCGGATCGATCCCGGAATTATTAGGTAATTACCGCGGTGCGCCGGGAATAATTTCAGAATCGATTAGGATGGCAGGCTGCGGGGCTACGGGAGGTTCGCTAGTACGAACTTCCTAGGCTGGAATTAAGTGCCGACTCGTTTAACGTCGGATCACTCGCCCCGAACCTCGACTACCCTCCCGCTTCCCGTTCTGAAATCTTCGCCGGCAAGTTTCCGCTCGCGCCTCAACGCTTATGCTATTTTTCGAGAAACGCGCGTTGCCGCGACTAGAGTTTCGCTAGGCTGACACGCTGAGAACGTTGACACCACCCGAGCCTCCACCAGAAATTACAATATCCAGAACAAGTTCTGGATGAAAGTTAAGGTCTCGCCTGACCTCCTCAGACACGTACTTGTTTCTCTACCGAGTCAGACATTTTCGAATTGCTACGGTACGATCCTTGCTCTTTCGAGGTTCCGGAACTAAATCTTAACGTAAGACTTCCCGAGGAAAATGTTTTCAAATGTGAAGGGAAAATTGTACGTTAGGTCGTTCGGAAAGCTATTCCGTTTTCTCAAGCGACAATGAAAGTTAGTTTTTCCTATTTCGAATAAGCTTCTCAGGCAACTTAAAGATCCCATGCTCGTAGAATGTCTATTTTTTGTTAGTAAAAAATTGAGTTATATTACTTGTTGTGACTTTATTTGTAATTATGACGAAAAAATGATTGAAAGGTTAGGAAGCACTACAACGCGGGAAATGACGTCCGAAATGTCTGCTGTCAAGATACACTAGGATTTTGCGATTTAAAATAAGGTTAAGTAATAACTAGACTGCGGATCTTTATGCATTTATGGTTACTAAATATTAAAAAAAAATTCCGGAGTATCAAATTCAATAGAACTTGGTACGATTTTTATTTATTTTGGACCTTCAAATGTTGTTACCAATGAAACTAAGATCCTATTTGATACCACTTTCTTAAAATTTGTCTACGAATATAGAAAAATGCATAAACATCCGCAGTCTAGTAATAACAAAGAGAAGAAATGTCATCTTTACTCGAAAAACGAAATTACTTTCCGAACGAGCTAATAGATGCTTCGCAGATTTTGTTTGAAATGTTCATTTCCGAGTCCGATTGGATGCGATAAGACAAGAGAGGCGAGGAGAGGAGAGGAAAGGAGAGGAGAAGGGGATTAAGGAGAACTGTTGAATATTGCAGAGTGGTCGCGCAGCAGCTGCACGCCCCGAGGATGACCCGGCGCCATAAGAGGAGCTCGGCAGCTCGGCTCTGTTAACGTCTGGATCGCGAGAGCCGTGCCAGCAACGAGGACACGATCCTTGCGAGGTCGGACCTCGGCTGTGTGAGAGGCGGGGGTCGACGAGCGGGGCGGAGGCGCGATAAAAATAAAGAAAATGGGGGTGCCGGATGTGGAGCAGGCTAAAAGGCGACTCCAGGATATTCTGAGGAAAGCGCAGAAGCTCGAGATACCCGCGCAAGAAGTGATCTCGACGAGGAGTGCCCAGAAGCTTCTTGCCAGGACGAGGAACGTCCCGGCATGGATGATCTGGATTGCCGTTTTTGTCCTACTGCTCAGCGGCGTCGTTTATGCACGCTGGCCGACACGGCAGGAAGTCGAGACCATTAGGACTGTCCTCAGGCGAACGGTGAGTCACTCGCAAACCCCAAAATCCGAAAACCGATCTTCTCGACTCGACCGATAGAATCCTCGGATGTTCATTTGCGAATTAGTCTTCGAAAGTTCGCCGGGAAACGACCAATTCTCTCTTGCTCCGCGGAACTCGTTCCCCCTGTTAACCGGATTTCCCTATTCTAAACGCTTACGAACACATAGTCCGACGCAAATTGAAGATTCTGGCACAAATTCATTTGTTAGTAAAATTGTACAAACTGTACGATTTAAGTAATTCTTAGAAGCTAGATCTTCAATGAAATTGTACCTGTTGATACCGACAGAAAGGCAGTAACTAAACACGAACGATACGTTAGACTAAACTAGAACTTGTTAGGATTCGCGTGATGCAGAATGGTTAAAAGAGTAATCGTTATGTTATTTGCGGAATTTGTTGGCTGTTACGATTTGTATTTGAGCAAACAAAATTCCACCAGCGTTGTTCGTTCCGACAAATTAGCTGCACCAGTTGAAGTCTGTTGGATCAAAGGGACTGTTAACAGAATCGCTATTCGAGAAGGGTGATTGAGATTCACGAAAGACTGCATCAGGGGTTGAACAACGAATGGGGGCACTTGCTGAATCTTTTCTCCGGGTAGTATACATACATAGATATACTCAGCCGACTTGCAAGAAATTCAGATCATGAATCGCGAAAATGACGTATATCCCGATCGGGAAGATCGATCGGCTTTTATTCCCGAACTACCGGCACTCTCCGCTCCGCGTTGATCAGCGTCGCGCCGCGCGCCGGCTCGATGGAAACGGTTAACCGATAACTATTGTTTGCAGCCCTCCATTTACGACCTGAATTTTCCATGCCGCGATTCCACTCGTAAACCAGCCATAATCGCTTCCGTTCTCGTCTAATAAATATCGGCTCGCCGGGACTTTATTAGACCGTTAGCGTCCCGCCGCTGAGCGCTACTTTTCCGCTCGATTTCCTCCAGATTTTCTAATTGGAGGACCGAACATCGTCGAGAGGGAACGCTCGGTCATCCACCGGGAGGGTTCCGTCGGCCGAAAGCGAAATTAAAACGAAGCGAGCCCCGCGCGAATAATAAGCGGCTCTGGCGACCATCCAAAAACGCGGGACAACGTACTACTCGCCGGACCCTTTTCTCGTTTTTACTCTCGGAACACACCTTATATGGCCGGATTGTTTCGTCGAGTTTGTTAGCTTCTGGATTTGCAACTCCGTCTGACAGAGTTAGAGCCCGTTCAAATACGTTTTCGATCGCGCGGATTTGATTTACATTAGCTTCTTCGTATTCGGTCACACGTGTCCGCGCGGATCAACAATCCAAAATAAAAATCGCCCGGTTTCCGCAGTGTCTGAACGGGCTCTTGATCCTGTGTCACGCGGCTTGCGGTTCGATCATCGACGAACGACGCGCTCGAAGATCGAGCTGTCAAACCTCTCGGACTCCATTCCGTTTCAAAAGCGCTTTATCTAAACAGCAATTATCATTTGCGAGTAACGGTTGTTCAGGAACCCGGGATTATTTTGGGTTTGAGAGTGGACTGTATGGATGACTAATGTAGGATCGGGTTTGAACACCGAAGGGAGCTCGGAAAAGGAAACCGTGTGGAAGGTGTGAGCGACGAGATGTCTCGAGAGGGACGATAAGAAAGAACGGTGTCTTGATCCGGCAGAAATGGCGTTTATTACAACAATCGCGTAAACGAAACTGGGTGCACTCGAGACGTATTGGCACGATCTACAGTGCGTTAAACAAGTAATGAAGATCGGCAAGCGTAAAGATTGCGTACGAAGAAAGGGCGCGATTGCGTAACGTATAGATCGATGAAGTGTTCGAACGATTCTAACGGTAATGTGCTGAGCGCGATTAGCGGCGGTTCTCGGTAATCACGTGATTACACATCGCGAGCGCGTTACCGGGAATTGCCAAAAACAGCGGATTCTCAGGAGCGTATATCCTGGGTCCGTGATACGCGGGGGGGGGGGGGGGCATCAAGGGCCGTATCGCTCAACATCGACAGCTTAAACTAATTTAATTTTTACACTTAATCCTAAACAACGGTAAATAGTTCTTTTACAGGGACATTCGCAGAGTCGCGTGGTCGCTCGTTATAAGATAATTCTGCTTGTCGTTTGTATGTGGCGCGCTGCAAACAACCGTGCCCCTCGTCGTCCAACAGTTTTAATAGCATGGATATCGAGAAGCAATGGACCAGGCACAGAGGCCTGTCTCTAGAGACGCTTTTAGTTAGAGTTCGTACGGCGGGGAGCAACGGTTTGTCACCCTGGACAATAGCTGGTACGATCACGGATCGGAAAGGCAATCGCGCGGCTTGGACCGGACCTATCGTCACAGAGAAAACTATTTTTAGAGCGATAATCGCGTTACGGTTCCCAGGCTCGTTCCACGATTAAAGCGGTCCTCGTTCGTTTGCATCTGCTCGGAAGACAGGTTATTTGCTGGGGCGGAACGTATTATACTTTGGTCGCCGGTTGCTCGCTGAAATGCTTGATTCGCGAGGAAACTGTTGCGGTATTCGCCGAGACCGGAGGATCATCGTTCCCGACGAGCAGAGACGAACCCGTTGGGAGATATTCAATCTTTTCTCTCGTGTTTCTATGTTGTTGCCGGTACGCACGCGGCTCCGATATCGATCGATTAAAAAGCAACGCGATTCGAGCAATTTTCCCCGAGTCCCTTTAATCGGAGAATTATTGCCAGTTCAGCCGACGCCGGCCAATTCCTGTTGACTCGAGAGCAGAGCGGAGCGGAGCCGAGCACGGGCGACACGCCTTCGTCGGATTACCATAGGAAATTAATATACGTGCTGTATCGCGGGCCGCATCGACTGACGGCGCAACTTCAAAGTTCGCGCGCGAACTCGCAGTCGACTGAAAAGACAAAGTGGAATATTTACGAGGCAATTAACGAACGAGTCGCGCCGCGTCGGCAAACCCTTCGAGTATCTTTGTCACTTGTCGCCGACTGCAGTCGAATTACACGGACTCCGCTCCGTTGAGTCGCGTATCAGAGTCGCCAGGCCAGAGGAATTGATTCGAATCGAGGGGAGAAAGTTACCCGCTCTCTGCCAGTACCAGATCAATCACGTAACGTTGTGACTCGTGCGAAGCGTGGGGCCATAGCATCGTAGAAGGGGCAGGTAGAGTGGGCAGACAAATCTTAATCTGGTGGCAGTGACCATCCGATTTCGATGATTTTTGGAAACGTTATACATCTAACTCAAGTTTCCAACGCATAGAACCCTACACGCACATATGGCTCTTTCTCTCTCTTTCTCTCGAATTTTTTTCTGGTTTGCTTAATTACAGGGACCGAAAGAGTTCCCGGAGTTCTTTCAACTCTTCAAACCAAAAATTGACTTTCATTTTCCCATGAGAAACCGATAATACTTTCCGAACGATCTAATATGTATCAATTTCCAAAACATGTCCGAAAATCGTGGTCATCGACAGGGGCGTCTTAAGATATTCGGCGCCCGTGGGCTACTAAAAATAATGCGCCCCTCTTCATAAGAAAATACACGGGATGGCTAGCGGGAGGGGGGTTAGGTTAATTTGTAACAGGTTATTTGGTTACTTTTGTCGTGAAAAGATTTCGAATAAAAATAACTAATAACTAAATAACTAATAATAACAAAAAAATATAATACCTATAATGTTATTTTATTCCCAATGCGGTTTGGAAAAGGTAGTAATAATGACAGAACTGAGTTTCTCCTGTAAAAAGAGGTTTTCGATTTTATTTTTAAGGTTTCTATATACAAATATTTACAAGGCTTACCTGTAAAAAGAGAAACGACATTAAATGTCAATTATTCGTTAGCCTTTTCTCTAATTACAATCTTTTTCTCGAGGTATTTGATTTGTCAAGTCTGTTCTTTTCCGTGTTTACTTTTATCGTCTCCCATCCGTCTTTCTATCCTTCTTTCTCTCTCACTCTCTCTTATGACCGTTATCCTAGCTTAATTTAGTTTGTCAACGCGCCGTGAGTGCGCGGGATAATTAAAAAAGAGAGTACACGTACTTTCTTTACATACCAATAAAAATTGCCGCCCCCAAAAGGCTTGCGCCCCGGAGCTTAGCCCATTTAGCCCTGTGCTTAAGACGGCCCTGGGCATCGAAGGGTATGACTGTTAGGCAGGTTCGCACTCGCGTGAAAACAACCGCTTTTGGAATCGCAGAAGCCATTATATCGAACATCGAATCGTTGCACGGTGCGTGGAACGAATAAAAATTAAATTTAAAGTTGTGCAACTCATTTATATGAGAAGAGCGCGTTTCGCGACCGGCGACCGGTCGCAAATTTCGATAGGACGCTATTTGGAAATTCGGTGGTTTAGAGTTGAGAACCGAGTAGGGAGATTTAGTCGAGCCGTGCCGATCCGGCTCTCGACTTACGGATGCTGAGCGGTTATATGGTAATCGCGTTAACTTGCTTAATTAGGATCGCGTTCGCTAATCAACTCGAAATCTCTTTGGAAAAGTTGCCGGGCTTCGGTGGCCGGCGCGGCGCGCCTTTATTCCATCGATCCCCACCTGAAAGACTAATTTGGCGCGCGCGGTGTCGTTCGCCAGCCAACTCTTTTGTTCGAGCCTTGTTCACCATTGTTGTCGCGTCTACGACACTTTGGTATTCCAACAGGCTAGTTTTTACTATTACACTAGATTTTTTTATAATATGATTGCAATTAAAAATGTCTAGTAATCTATTAGGTCCGAGGGAATGTTCTGTCGTATATTAAAGAAAACATTTCAATCAAGTTATAAAAATATATGTTCAATATTATTCAACGACGTAATTCCCATTATTTGCAACAATTTGTCGCCATCTTTCAGATAACCTGTCAATTCCGTGCATTTGAATTACAATCAAATCTACCTGGTTATTTAAAATACGACAGTACTTTCCCTCCAACCTAAACATTCTTTCGTCACGATAAGAAAAAAATGTATTCATACATGATATTGAGATAAACCACTTATATTCTGCAATATGTCAGCTTTAATTAAAGAAAAATCATCGCTCTATCTCATTTCTATCGAAAGCTCTTTGATTTTTATACAAAATTCATTATTTTGTCCCACAGCGCGGTTTGACGCGTTCAGGAAATCCCACCTGTACAAGTTTCAGGAATTGCGGGTTTCGAAGACGTCATAGACAGATTCGAAAATCGAGGTTCGCGTAGCGTCTCGGAGACGTTATGGAGGTGAAAACGTCCCGCTGCTACTCGCGCTAACGAGATCGGTGTCAGCAATTTCTTAGCTAGTAATTACGACGTCCCGCGAGGTCGAAAATTGCGTCGACGTGACTTCAAAGAATGATCGTTTCGCAACTCGCGGCCGCAAACCGGCTTCGATCGGCGTGGCGGCGGCTGTTCCCGATTTACAGGCGACGCGGGCGAATATTTATTCGACGCGGGAGAAAATAGTGCGCCGCGGGCTACGTTCCCCGCGGCTGATATCTCCGAACAGAATTTATGTTTGCAACCGGAGAGCAATAACGTTACGCGGCCGTCGCGCCGTTTTCTCCGGGAATAATCTTCTTGTCTTGGAATTCCATCCGAGTTTCGCTTCTTCTTCCCCCGCGCAGCCTTTTACGTATCCCGCTTTTAAACCGCCACTCGGCGTGTATCCCATCCGCTTCATATCCGAGCGCGTTTCGTCAATCCTGCCTTCGTTTTTGTTGCGCTGTAAACCTCGTCGTTCGCCGATTCGCAACGGAAGCCCTTTCTCACTGTTTATTTATGCAATTGACGGAACGAAGCTGTGGGATGCGAGCGTAGCAAAAGAGAATCAGGCGGACGACACAATTGTCACCCGGAGAAAAGCGATCTTTCAGAATTCTTTTTTTCTCAAAAACTGGTGATCCGTTCGCGACGATTCTTTTGACACACGAGAGAATATATCTTCGAACGGTACTCAGAGTTTTTTAATTGATATAAACCAGTCATTTCTAAATATACAACCGTCTTTCTAAAAACCTGTTTCGGAATGTTTTTCGATTGATTTCCATTTATTCGAAAACAGTTGGTTTTTGTGATCGATCTTACGCGTATCGGAGAAATTACATCTTTCAGCATCTCCCTGGAGTGTTTTCATCTAAAAATATTAATTTTTGCGATATAGTCGCCAATTCGATGACCCATTTTCAGAAGCGTTCCGCCGCGATCGCGACTGCCCGTTTTTATTTTGTTACGCGTCGTATCGCGCGTCCCGAAAAATTGATTTTCAACCAAATGGTAGGCTATTCGAACATAAACTATCAATTTCTAATAATAATAACTTTTTATTTCCAACAAAGGGAGAGATCTCTCGAATGATCGGCATACGATAAAAACGATTGTATTTCAAATTGGAGTCGGTAGGACGGGGCGAGCAATTCCGATTGGTTGCGATGGAATTCGAGCCTTCGGCCCACCCATATCGCATTCCATTTTGGAATACGTGGCCCACGAGACTCGCGTGCCACAATTCTTCCGATTTCCTTTTGGGCTTGAAGCTGGCGCGAGCCGGTCCCGACCTACGATTCGATTCGATCGTCGCCGTTAATTTATCTGCTCGTTATCGGCGAGTAACTGGTGCCGATAATGCGACCCGGAGAAGTGGGTCGAGCTTGTCGATATTGAAAAATGAAGGGGCCCGCCTCTGCGAGGAATTTTTTCAAAATTGATCGATCGCCGTTCGAAGGCCATTACCGAGTAAGACGGTCGACGATTTTTCGAATCGTGGCTCCTCGAGACTAATTCCGGAAGGGTGCACGAGCCTCGCTTTCTCCTTCCCGGCGAAACGAAGATCTCACAGGTTCGTTGGAGACGCGAAGTCGATCGTACACGCTCGGGACTTAACCGCTCGATTAATCCGCTTGTTTCCCTGTGTGTAGAGTGTCGAACTCATTATCCGCAATTTCGTCGGGTAAATTAATCGCTGTTTGCTCCGAAGGCGCTCGCTGGAAACGGTGCAACAGTGCAACCGAACCCGCGAAATTCCCATCGATCTCCACTCGACGCCTTGGATCGATTTTCTTCTCGCTTCTCTCCGTCGCCTCGCGCCCAAAACAAAGTCCGCTGGCCGTCTTGCGACTCGAATAAACAGAGTATCAAGAGTTCTTGACGTTTTCCTGAGCGATTCTTCTTTTTAATCCTCCGGAAACGCGAGAGCGGACAGCTTCCGACAGGCGCAACTTCAAAAGATCGACAGCCTTTTCCTCGTTCGGCTTTGTTCCCCTTCGTTCTGCGCACGGTATAAAGAATTTAATAGATTTTTATTGCGCCATTTTCTCCGGCTGTTCGCCTACTATCGCGTCCATTTCTCTCGCGCGAGTATCGCGCCGCGGCCGTTGCTCGTTCTCCTCGAACACTGTCTCTTCTTTTTTTCAAACCGTGCTGAAATCGACGGGCTTGCTCGACCGACCGACAACTTTTCCGATATTCGATGTCATGCGAGACAGATCCGGAAAGCACGTTCTAATTAGCATCGAGGAAGAACGAACATTTAACAGTAAACCTACCGAGCGGTAATAGTAACTGGTACGTGTTCCCTTATAAAAATGGCAAGATTGATTGTATTTAGACTTTGTGCAGCTCCTATTGTAGTATATGCTCCACTAAAAGATATCTGTACAATCATTTCTTATGAAATTATTTTTAATATATCAAGAATCGTATAATAAGAAATCTGAAATCGGTCATTTTGACCGGTGACGGTAGATTTAGTGATAAACTAATTTTAGTTACCACGTCAACGTTATCCACGAATCAGTTTTAAATTAAATTTATTCGTTTTAGAACGTTCCCATTTTATTATCCTGAAAAGCTTCCAACGTTACTTGTCTGGCCATTTCCGGCGTAATCTACTTATAGCTAGAACGTGAAAGACTTCTCATCAGCCTCAATAAGGTACCATTCGTATTCCGAGAACCTTTTAAAGTCAAAGCTGTGTTTTATAATATTATTAGACTGCGGCTGTTATACCACTATGGTAAAAGCGAGTGTATTATTTCCAACATATTAATGCTATTAACTCTTTGCACTCGTCTGTCCCCTCTGAGGCACCACTAAAAATTGCTCTACCATTCTTCAAAATATTGTTTACATTATTAAATATATCGGTATCTAATCAATTACTGAACATTTAGATACTGTATAAGGTAATGTACCAATTTCATATTCATAAAATTACAAAAATCATAAGGTATGGAAATATTCTAGATCGGAAGAAATGTTTAATATTCCAGTTAAAATAGCTTCGAGTGCAAAGGGTTAAAGGTGTGAAAAAAATTCTACTTTACTCCTGTTCAGAAAATTGTTATTTGGCATTAAGATCCACAATCAATTGATAATATTGAGGGTTACTCAGGACAGCTTCTGAAATAGTTAATGCACGTGTCGTCACGGGGAATCAGTTCTAGTACGCTCGTAAAAAGTTTCGCTCCTAAGAATATTTGTTAACTCAACTCGCCTTCAGAATGCAACGATAATATGTCTTTTGGTTCGATCGGTTTCCGCTGTGTATCTGCGGGGATCACTGGCCTCGTTTACGAGTTGTAATTCTTGACGAATCTGGCCGAGCGGGTTTTGGAAAAGTTCGGCTCGGTAATTGGCCAACGTGAAAGAGAGATAGAGAGAGAGAGAGAGAGCAAGGTTTGCGGTGTCCGGTGAAACTGTGAAACAAAATTTCGCGGCATCCGCGCGCGAGCTTGGCCTCTCGCAGGCTTTTTTTCAACGAGGTTTCAAAGGGGTCGAGGTTTTCACAAATGACCATCGGTCAAGGGGAATCGATTCGGCGTGGGCAGACCTTTATTTTGAGTTGCGGAGGTGAAACGAGTTCGACGGAAAATCTTGCGGCGTTCTCGATAACGAGCGGAAAAATTCCAGAGTCTATCGGCGAAGTAGACTCGGTGTATAATCGTTCGTAAACCGGCGCGATCATGTCCGGGCAACGTTGCAATTACTTTCCTGTTAATAATTCCTCTCTTTTTTGTTCGCTGAGGCTCGAACTAGCCCGTCACGAGTAAAACGCGGATCGAGTTGTCGAGTAACTCGAAGCCAGTTGGAGAGGTTGCCGACTCTCGAAGTGCTCAATTTCCATGGAAATGGCAGCGAAACAGCAGCACTCTTCGTGCTTCTCCCTCCCTTTCTATCTTTCTCTCTCTCGCTCCTCGTGGCAGCGCAGCGCCTGAGTCTCTCTCTCTCTCTCTCTCTCTTGCGCGCGCGCGGACATTTTCGGCTTTCGGTCGGTTGTTTTTCTCGTTGGAACGCGAGCGATGCGACGAACACGATCGAATGGAACCATATCCACTCGGGTTGTCCCGCATCCGGCCCCTGTCGCGTTCCTTTCGTTCACTCGAGTTTTCATTTGCTCGATTACCATTCGTTGTTTCGTCCGTGGAAAAAAAAGCTCGGTAGCGCGAGCTGGCTCGGCGGCCATGCTCGAGGACAATTTCCAAACGGAAACAGAACGTTCCGCCTGTTTTCAGCGGTCGAACGGTCGTGCGCTAAACGACACACAGCCCGTTAAATCAGCTATTTAGCGCGTTACGTGTGTTCTGATCGATCGGGAACCGAAATTTCATTTGTACGAGCAGCCCGAGTCCGTTCGCATCCGCATTTGCAATAGCATTCGGTTCCGGTCGCCGCGAGTCTCCTTTATTGTCAGGTTTCGGTCTGTCCTGCCTTTTCTGACGCGGAAACGTTGTTCGCTCCGTGGCCATCGGTGCCGATGCGCGATGTCACGTTAATGACACTTCTGCATCCCCTCGACGCGTCTCTTGCATTCTCCGCGATCCGTGTTTGTCGCACGATGCGCGGAAACGGGCAAATGGAGTTTCAAACGGTCACTGAATTGAATCGGATGCAGCCTCCTCCAGGTTAACACCTTCATTGCCCGTACAGCAGCGTGAACATTTTCGTACGATCATTTATTTAACG
The DNA here is from genome assembly GCA_916610235.2 of Lasioglossum morio. Lineage (NCBI taxonomy): Eukaryota > Metazoa > Arthropoda > Insecta > Hymenoptera > Halictidae > Lasioglossum > Lasioglossum morio. The sequence goes on from OU744323.1 coordinate 7,410,711, forward strand.
AAACAAAGATTGAAATATTAAAGTCATGATACCGAACGTACTACTTGTCCTATTTCTTTAGAATGTACATCTCTCGGTAAGCTGCGGATATATTGACTCGTCCCAAAGCATTCGCTAGTCGCCTTAAATTTCAACGTTGAACGTAGCGAATCGAGCGTAGCGATCTCTAGGAAGATAGAGCAGCCGAAAACGCGAGGACAGAGGCCCGACGCAGGTCCGACCCGGGTCGACCAGCTCGAATATCTTCCGTTGGCACTAGCTCGCCGGTCGTGGGGGACGAGGAGGGTAAGAGCGCGCCGAAAGAATTTTAATATCGATGCAAAGTATTCATCTGGATGCGCTCGCGAGCGACCTCGGGCAACGGCTAAATTAAAAAATACTGAGAGGTGGTAAACAGTTAAAAAGAAGGAAAAGCGGCGCATATTATGGAGGCTTGCTGGTAGCAGTCGCGAACCGCAGATTAAAGCTCGAACGCGTATTTACGCTCGGCCCGTTCCGCGCTCTCTTATAAACAGTCGGACACAACTCTATTTCGTTTTTTCTCTGGCTGTTTCTTTGTCCTCCGATGTCGAGCAAGAAAGAATTCCAGAACCGTCGCGTCGATCGCGAAAGATTCCGGACGACGTTTCCGTAGTACTCGCAGTCAGTTAGCGGCGTAGCTTTGTCGGTGTTTCCAGCGGGCCGGGCTTCGCGCACAATGGCTCCGTATAGGAAGTCGCAGAAGAGACAATCACGGTTCTATTGTGTAAGGTCGCGGACGGGACTCGCGATTGCGTAACGGCATCCCGCTTTCCTCCTCCGTTTCCCTATTCCAGCTTCCCGCCCCCGGTCGCTCGTAAATTTTCCCGTGCACCAGCACCGCCCGAGAAAATCTCTGCCTCGTGAAAAACGCTCGTCGGACCGTGGAAGAACGCGACGGAGACCCTCCGATTCTCTCGTTCGTCTTGCTCGCCGATCCTCGACGGCTCCTTCCATCGCTCGTCGTCCGTTTCCTTCCTCGAATTATACGCGAAACGAGCTTTTCTATCGGCCTCGCCTTTTGTACAGCCTGCTCTTACTCAACGCTCTTACGGCGAACCTGACCGTCCGATACGGCCATCTGGACACCAGACTCTTGTCAATTTTCACACGAACTAGCACAAATCAGCAGTGCTGTTTTTTCGATAGACCTCCTACTTTCGGAACGCTCCACTTAATCATACAAAATCAATGGGAACAGACTGCGGAGTCATAAGCAAAATAAAATTTGTCTGTATTCGTTCCGAGTTACGGGTGTGATTTAAATATTTATTACTTTCCTCAATCATTTTAGCGAATTAAAATTTTTTAATGCTTTAAAAATGTTTCAACTGTTTCACATCTCGATTTTTGTAATTACTGTAACTCGCTAGAGCCCCCCGCATCGAGGAGTTGACTTTTTACCGCTTGTACGGGAGGCTTATCGATTTCGCACAGGCTTCTAGATCGAACCATGGTGTACCATGAAAAATGATAAAGCGTGATCGATTATGTTAATCAATTTCGAATTATGCTTTCAGTCAGGTGTACCTTGAAAAAGGGAAACAATTGTAGCGTTATCAGTGGTATTAATCGACGACGAGTTATCAATTGGGAGCAATCTACGATCCGATCCGCATTCTGTAAATGCCTGTTAGCAACCTCAACAAGCTCAGTTCCGACTGGGAGGGACGCCTTGTTTCCTCGTGGCTGGGAAACTGCAGCTTTATTATTTCACGCTGCTCTCGGCCGGAGAACGGTCGCGCGAAAAATTGCAATGGAATTATTTTTTTTTCTGCGCCCGGCGACGAGGATATTGCGTGAGACCACGATATCCAAACGTTTTCCAACGCGCTTCGCTAATTCTCGGATTTCACAAAAGCCGGCCTGAACTCTGACCGGCCGCCATCGCGTATACCACGGAAAACGCGATGCCTTGTTTTTTTCGATTTTCTCGTTCGTTCGTTCGTTTGTCCACGTTTTATTTTAATTTGAGAGGGCGACGAGGCGCCCACTCGCGTCACGCGAATTCCATTTTGCTGGAAGAACAAGATGGCTCCTATCTAGGATCTTTCGTTTCTCGGCGATATTTCGCTCGGTCCCGGATCGTTTCCGTGATCGTCGAGTTTACGTCGCGATAAATCAGAGCCGTCGCGTCGCGTCGTTCGACCTACGATTCCGCCGACGGACTTTATCTACCGTGCAACGAAACGTGTAAACGTCGCGCGATACTCGAGGAATGCGCCTCGTCCCCTTCCCAAAATAAAAACCAAGGAGCTGCCGCCGGTCTCTCGCGCAGGTTTTACGTTACCAGCGCACAGAGATCTGCGGCGTAAAGATAACTATTTGTAGGGCAGAAAAATTGAAAAAAAAAAAAAAAACAGAGACGGTTAGCGACGCTTGCATTAACTCTTATCCTCTTGATAACGCGAATCCCTCGCTTCTGGCTGTACTTTGCTCCGTATCTACAAATTCAGCGTTCACGTATCAGGCGTTTCACATTTATCTTCTCGGTACAGAAAATTTGAAGACCTCCATGCAAAACCTGTGCAGATCTTGAAAATTATGTAATACTTGCACCGAACGATCGAGAATGTACAAGATATGTACATTGAAAAATGTACACTGTAATAACCCTTTGCGGTCGAGTGGCGCTTCTAGTGTACTATTATTTAAATAATTGTTTACACTATCAGATATGTCAGTATCTAACCAATTACTACACATTTAAGTATTGTATGAGGTATTATATCAATTTCATATTTATCAAATTTAAAAAATCATAGAGAATGGAAATATTGTAGGTCAGAAGAAACCTTTAATTTTCCAGTTAAAATAGCTCCGACTGCAAAGGGTTAATGCACTGGATAATGCAAGTACTTTTCCTTCTTAAGCTACAGGGTGCAGAAATTTATGTATTTTCGGCTACCTGACGGTACCTAGTACAGTAAATCCTTAAACACTGTCCAACAGGCGTATTCTGGACAGGCAGCGTGTGCAATGATGACTTGTTTTTTCGATTTATGACTGCGTCTATCGCGCTGAGCGAGACTTCAATAGAGAACGGAATATAGAGAAGGACAGAATGAAATATGGATCGCGTGACCGAAAAGTGTCGCCGTCGCCGGCACAGTGTTCACAGGCAGTGGAATGAGTATGAGTACAACTTTTACTGTATCTGTATTTTCAGCCAACAACCGTATTCCCGGTGAAAGCATCGGTTCTCGTTAGATCACCGAAGTTAAACAATGTGGAACGTGAACGGCACTAGGATGGGTGACCGTCTGGAAAGTGACCCACCCGAGGTGTTTTTCACGTGTTGTTGGCAAAAGGTGACCGAAAAACCGACCATAAACAGTAGGTCCCGCTGAAAAGGCGATGGTGAGAGAGTGGAAAGAGGAAGAGGATTGGTAAATGAATTTGAAACCCTGAGGGGATCAAACAATATGTTACTGTATCTGTATTTTCGACGCGGGTTAAAAGTAACCATCGACTGCAGACCGTGAAAGAGAGACCCAGTTGTGATAAACCGTCAAGTATAAGTCTGCTTGGAAATAAAGGGGAAGAGCGGAAAGTTTCAGGTGGTAGTTGATTCCGCGATCACGTATTCAATTCTCGGTCTAAGTTTTGGTTCTCGCGTTACATATCAATTAAAAGCGAGGTCGGTCGGTCGGCGGAAGGGTTGCGGCGAATAGGAAAATTAGGTTTTCGTCCGGGCCGGGCTCTTCCGGTGGCTCTCGTCCCAACAATCGCAATTGTTCACGCAGTGCACGATGCACCGGTACGGACCGTGACGTTTCTACGCGTCCGGCAGCATCTGCGATTATTTACGTCGCGTGACGTACCCGTCGAGCACGGCATACACGCGCTCGCATATGCCGACACGTCGCACGTCGCGACGGCCCGGAGAGTTTCGTGATTGCGCTCAATGCACACAATCCGTCACGAGCACCGTTATCGCGCGCAGTTTATAGTTGCTAGTCGGCGGCGGTCTGACCACCGTTTCCCCTCGCCACGCCTAATTTCTCCCATTGCCGACCCTTTCGCTCGCGATCGAACGACTTTGTCGCAATTTCACGACGCTACAGCTCGAGACCGCCACGCACGCTTCCCTTTCCTCTCGCAATCGTAATCCGCGAGCGGGCGATCGTACAGTCGCCAGCTCGAAATCGACCGCCTGCCTTTCGTGTACGCGTACCGTCAATTATCTCGCGTGAACGCAATCAACGGCGAGCCTGATTTTTCCGTGCGGCCTTGCAGCTCGCGCTCGCTCTTCTTCTACTATGGTCGCACGATTTCTCCCGTAGATCCATTCTATATGATTTTCTTTGTTTTATGAACCTGATATTATACTTCATGCTATAGTTAAATATTTAGTAATTCATTAAATATTTAGTAACCCCTCAACGCTACCACTCTAGTGCTAGGAGCTACAGTTACACCAACAGAATGTTTAGTTATCTTGGGGAGACATCTCTGCACTTTATAGCATGTAGGGGACATCCCTGATTCCTGTCACGTGTCGTGTTAAGGCGATCCAGCTTGGCAAAGAGCATTAACACTAACCTACCGACCATTAGAGGTATGCGCTGCCTTATAGAAATGACGCGATTGTGTGTCTAGATGTTGCGCAATTCTCATTATAACGTGTACTTGAACAAAGTGTATAATCACTTCCAGTGGTAATCTGTTCGTTTAATTTCAATAATTCTGAAATAAAAATCTGAAACCTGAAGGTAAGTTTAGCGTTATAGCAACGAGCGAGGGTTACCAAAGGTACGAGTGATCCAACAACATTATTTCGATGTAGAAACTAATCCCGAGGCTCGCGGAGTTCGCGGCCAGAGGGCCGAATGGTGGCTGCGATTAAAACGTTCTCCAAGCCAGAATTAACGATCCCTCGCCGTTTCTCTGGACGTATTAGTTTGCGGAGTCGCGGGAGGTCGCGTGCGCGGCTCTCTATGATCGCGGGACGCAACGCGAGCACAAAACTGGCGAGCAAACAGCTCGGAATGATTGCCGGTGACTAGCGGTAACCAGGGTTATCCGAATGCTTCACCGCAAGCCGAAAACAAACGAACGGGGGACGAGCTGGCTTGGCAAACAGCGAACGTTCCGCCGATGCGACGCGACCTGACCTGACGCTGTGCGCCGATTTTTGCGGGTTCGGTTTCGCGTCACCGTTGTCCAATAGAAATCCCAAGTTCGTCACCCGTTGCGGTCCTGTCACCGCATTATATTCCTCATCAGTCAAGTCTATTTGTTTCTTCCCCTCGCTCGCGCTGCCAGGAATCGTTCCGTTCACCGCGTTACCGAATTGTCTCTGTCCAGAGACATTTCGCCGAACAATAACCCTTTATACGGGCCCGTGGTAGCGTACAGTGGAGTGACATAATCACGAAAAATCCGCGATCAAATTCGAACAGGTTCTAAAACTTCCAAGGATCGACACAATGATTAGTAAACTGCGTATTTTATGCATTTTGCGGAACAGTGGTGGCAGAATTTGGAAACAGTATATTGTAAGGACGCCCGAAAAAATATAAAGAAGTCTCGGATTTCACATAAACGTTTATTCAATCAGACTGCTTCGTTCGCGCTACAACAACAACCCTGTTGCTTGTTCGCGCTGTCTTTTTGTACGCTTCCGCATCGTAGGCGGTTACCTTCGAAAACCAATCAAATATGCTTAAAATTAACGCACGCCCTCTAAAAGGCGACAAGGTGAGGGAAACTGGAGGTACCCTCGCCTTGAGCCCTCGTCTACCTAAGGTCCTTACTATTTGCATTTGGTCTGCAGATGTTTTACGGTACGTCAACGGCTATTGAGACCTTTAGCTAAAATATGAAGTCCCGAATAAATTTCTTTTTTGTTTTAATTTGGAAATCTCATATGAGATTTATTATAACATAATGCTTAGTACAGCGTATTACATAACAAAGTACAGAGTATATTGTATAGTATAACAAACATATTATAAGCAATAGAAAAATCAAAAATACTTAGGCACGTAGGTTACATGTATTCCCGAATAAATTATCGTAAAACAGAAAGTACGGCTAAATCTAAAAAATAGCCTGATGTCACGTCCGCACCGTAATCATAAACTGCGACCCTTTCTAAGACCCGGTACCCTGCTGCAGTCCACATGGGCCACGGTCACTCGAATCCTTACAATATAGTTTAAAAGAATTAGAGTAAATTAACTGCACAAAGTTATTAAAAACAGCGGGAAATTTCTGTACAGTTTCTACTATATGTAATATCCAACTGCAAAAGTTATTTAAACCAGCAGGAAACTATGTAATTTAGTTGTAAACCTACGACTTGCAACTGATGCAGACAATTTGTATTTAGCATAAACGAATCTGCTGATCGGTGGTTGTTCTTATCTAGAGACCGTACGTAACGGGATATAAAGCTAGATAGATCCAGTGCATCCTAATAAGATAATTTCTAAGCAAGGCGTCGAAAGAATAAAACGACAGAGTGCGCAGGAGATAGAGAATACGTTGCGTCGCAGCACGGGCTCTCCCACGAGAATCGCAATTTCCAGGTGCGAAGAGCGGGTAGGTTTGGACCCTCCTAAGCAAGGCGGAGGCCATAGCTCGCCCGTGACACAACGCCAATTACTTTAACAGTCGACACGGCCTGTTAACACGTGGTAATTGGCCCTTTAAACAGCCGTATCACCGTGAGCGTGCATCGCGCCGCGTAATTTGCATAATTATTTGGCCGCGAGCGTGCGATCGAGCGGCTCACCCGGTTGGAAATTCACCGGTGCGGAATCGAAGCCGGGTGGTCCGATTTTTCGGGCTGATTCGGTTTCGTCTCGTGTCCATGGCCCGGGGGGGAGATTGGGGAGAGGTCGGACCGCTTTATCTCCGGGCGTCTCTTTGAACGGCAAACCCGGAAACCTTGGTCGGTCGACGTTAATGCAAAATTTCAGAATGTGCCACCGGCACGGGGTTATCCTAATTAAAATCTGCTGATTAGAGTACTCATTCCTCCTAATCAGTTGTATTCCTCCCGCTTCGTCTCCGTCTCCGACCCGGTTTTGAATCCGTCGGAGCGAGGCTACTGTTAAATTGTAGCCGCTAGTCTTGCAGAATCGGCTTTGAACGCGGAGTGGTGATATCGAACGGGGGAACCAACCGCTTCGAAATTTCTTGCGGGGCAGAAGGGAAACGGAACACGCTGGAAATTTTCATTCGCCTTGGCTCGAGAAGAGTGGCGGAACACGACTCTGACCGAAGGGCAAATTGGTATAGCGTCGTTCTGATCCCGCGAACTAATACGCCGTGTCCCGAATTCTTTGGAGATAACAACAGCGGCGTGCATACGGCGGAGAGGAAACTCTTGTCCCCGCTCTGTCGTTCTCAAATATTAAACCGGTTATTCGGCGGGTGTGTTTGACGGTGGGAGCACGCAGGTTTTTTTCCGGAGCGCGAGGGACGAGGACACGGAAGAAGCGACGTCAAAGAAACGTTCAGCGTGAAACGTTTAATAAACGTAGGATGGCTTCGAAGAGGCGATATAATGAAAGCCCCGCAAAGGGACTACTTTCCAGCAGTTGGTTTAACAACCTTCGCTCCTCGTATCTCTGCTTTTTCAGCCGCGGAAATTTCATACGCCGCGCCTCTCTCGCCCCCGCGTCGAGTTCTCGTCCCCCTTTTTCTTCCCGTTCCTGTTCCCGTTCTTCGAACCAGTCGGCCCGCGCCGTGAAATCCCTCGCGCGAAATCCGCTTCAACCGTGAAACGCCTCGAAAAGTCTCTCTTCTCTCTCTCTCTCTCTCTCTCTCTCTTTCTCTTTCTCTCTCTCTCTCTCCTCCTCCCTTCTTGTTCCTCTCACCCCGCGGTATTGTTCGAGCAGGCTCTCCACCAACAAGCGAAGCGCGTCTCGCGTTCCCTTGCACCGGTGCAGCTGACGCGGACTACTGGCATACTGCTCAACTTAACTGCCATTAATTATGGGGAGATTCTGCGCCGGACTCGACCGACACCCCTTCACCCACGAGCCTCACCCTCCTCCGCGTGTTCGCGAGCGTCCCTCGTCAATTATTTATTCGGCCCCCGTTTTTCAATCGGGTGTACTTTCTTCTTTTCGTTGCCCACCGATCACGGGAATACCGACGCTCCGACCAACTCGACGAAATTTCATCGTGATGGGAAGCAGGATCTTCTAAAGGCTAAACTTTCAGTCGTGTCCGAAGACACTTGTATCCTGGAGATATGGTCGTTCATCAAAAAATTCGCCACGGGATGTTAGTATTGAAATTCTTGTCGATTTTCCATTTCCTCTTTTATTCTCGCGGCGAACGGAATAAACTGCACCGACCATGTTGTTCGTCCATAAGTGGGCTTTTAATATGGACTCGACAAAACGCAACAAGTCAATTGATACGTTTAATATTCAACTGTATCCAATTGACGAATGGAAATCAATTGCAATTTTCGACATTGTAATCACAGTGAGAGAATGAAGTTTCATTCCCGTCCTCAATTTGTTACGTCCGTGCCCATTAAATTGTCAGCATAAATTCAAGTAGTTAAATGTAAGGGTGAATGCATAAACGAAATCGTTTCCCTTCTATCGTGTACTGCATTTTTAGCCTTGCGCCGATAAAAACGCAAAAGGTGATGGAAATGCGTACTTTGATTCTGAACAAATGCTTGAAAGGTTAGAAAACAAGGCAAGAAATTATGTTGGAAATGTCAGCTGTCAAGACATACCGTATGTACCAGGATTTTGTGATTTCAAATAAAGTGAAGTAATAGTTAATATTTCTCGATCGTAAATTTTTATAATATATAATTAATATATGTTCTCGGCGCACAGATTCGATCAATGATAAACAAAACAAAGCAAATTTGCAATAATTAAACTGTACTCGACGTTTCGATCCGGGTTTGGATCAACTTCAAGAGCATTGCGTCTGTTTATCATTGATCGAATCTGTGCGCCGAGAGCATATATTAATTATATATTATAAAGTGAAGTAATAACTAAACAGCGGATCTTTATGCAAAATAAAAATTGTCCGCTCGATTGCAAGAAATAGAAACTGAATCGAATGTTATTTCTTCCCTTAATGATTTCAATAGAACAATTCCGAATTTCATCACTACACGAAAACGGAAATTACATTCCGAACGAGCTAATACTACTCGTACGTGCATTCACTTGGCAAGACACACCGGGCCACGTGAGTGTGTCGCTACCGTTGCAACGGATCTCGTTTCCGCTAGGAAACGAAAGACGCTCGCGAAGCGTCATCAATTAGCCCGCGTAATTGCTCGCGCGTTCGGAACGCACTCGCGCACATACATAGGCGTGCAGGCCGTGTTATCAGTCACGGTTCCATATAATTTCGACACGCATACCAGACGACCCGATTCCCTTCTCTCGTGCCCGCGAACTCGTCTCTCCTGGTTTCGAGTCCTTTGAGCGGAGCATAGCTTAGCATCCGTCTTAATTGCTCCAAGATTCTTGCATCCACTGCGCCGGAGGTATTCGCTGCAAAGTCCGGCGCGCGAAATGATATTCAGTCACGCTGCGCTGTCTCTGATTTCGAAGGTCGTCGTCAACCTTAAAGTCGACGAAGCCCTTTGCCTCGCGCACCGGATCGTCGCCCTAATTGTGAAAGACTCAGCGAGCTGTAATAAGAAGAGAAACGGGAAAGGGAAATAGGAATTTGTTGGCGTCGACGTTTGAGTCGCTGTTCTGCATTAGAAGGGTTCCGTGATAGATGTTTAGGATTAAACAGGTATCCAACTATTAGGTCAACTATCGGCTCAACTGTCGGCTATCGGCTAGCACTAGGATGTTCCGGGAGAGTCCGATGATAGTTGGGAATACGCTGTCTCGAGAGTAAGAGCATCGTTCTCAGAGGATCTTAGAGGATGCTGGGTGGATTGAGTGGATACTAGTGGATTAGAGATGGACGATGAAAGTTTCGAATACAGTGGTGGTCTGAAAAGATCTTCCTCGTAATCTCCTTATGATACTGTGTCAGTCTTCAGCGGTATTTAGTCATTGGAGAAAATATATGCGCACGATACATATAAATTCTGTTCTTCTAGTAGGTTTTGAACGCCGAAGAAGTTTCGCATTCCAAACTCACTGTTAAAGAAATAGTAGGTTCATGGAAGGAGGGGTAGAAGAACGGCACGAGCACTTCAAGTTTAATTGCAAACGGCAATAGTCATTTGTCCACTTTATTAAACAACCCAAATCGAAGGAACCCGTGTACCACTTAAATAATCACAAATAATATAAATGAATAGAAAGGCTAGAATCCAGTGTAGGATGGAAACTAGAAGGCCTAAGAAGCGCAGAGACCTTTTAAGCGAGATTTAGCTCAAACAAAGCTATAGATCGGCAAGAACTTATTAACTGCCCAAGCGAAGCTGCTGCTGTTTTAAGTAACTCTTTTAACAAAGATCCAGAAACGAAACGATAGACGGCCAGAAAAGCGCAATGGTCTATTTAACCGCTCAAGTAAAGCGGGAGTGCGTACAATAAAGTCCAGAGAGCAACTGCCTCTTCGGCAATCAGCTGTGTCCTATGAGACAGACCGGCGGGGGGGGGGGGGGAGAGGTGCCTTTCCTATAGCAAGTCGTTATTATGGTTTTGGCAACCCCGTCACCTCTCTTTCCCCGGTCCTACAAACTAACTCGCGTGCTGTAGCGCGGGTTGCGCGCGCGATTCGCAACACTCGCCTTTATGCAAATCAAATTCAACCTTTTCCAAATAAAGTATTCTTAACAAAGTTTTTGATCTGCAAAGAAGCGAAATTGATTTGCGAAAGGGTGTATTTTACAATACCTGCAATCGTCGGAACCGTGATTTAAACCACAGTGCAGATCCGTTAGATTGTAAGGCCCTTGCCCTAAATATCTAGAAAGAGCAGTTGCAATCTTCGTGATGTATTCTTTGAACATCGACGGGCGTATTCCGCTCGGTTGCTGCGTTTAGAGGCTGATAATGTTCACCGTAGTGGTTCGATCGATGCGAGTCGGAAATATCGAGTATCGAGGCATCGGTTATGAAACCAGCGCTGGATGCCTGTGGGCGAAAAAAGGAGGACGAAGTTAATCAAGGCTCGTGGCTCGTTTCGTCGCTCGCTAACGAAGGACTAGTTGAACTTGGCAGCGAGTGGAGATAATTGGCCGATATGCAATGTTCCGGGCAGCAAACAGGAGCCGCTAGCCCGGCACACGGCCGAGCGTTATTTCAAATACTAATTAGTAGGGGGTCTGCGCGAGGGAATCGTGGCACGTTGGCGATCAACAGGCTAGGCGGTAGGTAGGCAGGCGGCTTCGTAACGAAGCTGCCGGCCTCAATTATGCATGTAAATTCCACACACGAAACTGCCTGTTCGTTTGCGACCGCTCTCGTCCACGATCCGCACTCTTTTCTCCGCGAGCGGACACTTCACCGCGAACCAAGACAATCGCGCTTCACTCTCGCGGATCGTGACGCGTTAGGAATTATGTTCAACCTAGAGCCTCGCGAGAAATTAGAGGAAATCACTGAAATTGAATGAGTTTGCAAGGTGGTTGAGGATTGCTAAAAAATGGCTTCTCTTTGTGGGAGATTCGATAGAATGGACGGTAGCAGGATAATAAGCTGAGATCTTGAGTAAAACGTTTGATCGAACAGTAAAGCTATATTCCCAATAAACAAATATAATGAACACACCGAACTTCTCGCTCGCACGATAACAAATTAAAACCCGAATACACTAAAAACCCAAATTACAAAAAAAATAACAAAATGTGACACTAAACGCACGGATTCGCAAATGATCGGAAGCTCCAGAGTATGCCTCGCTCGACCTAACGCGTGCTATTCGATCTACGTCTGATAATCGAGTGTGTCCTCTGCGGTAACGCACGAGCACACGTCGATCACGAGATGACCTTACAAGTTACCTGTACGGCTCCCAAACGTGTCCGTTTGCTTACATTTTAAAAACGTCTCTAACGGCAAACGTACAAGGTGTCTACCAAACAAAACAATTCTTGCTCATCGAGAGTTCCGTATCAACCGTTACGTTCGTGTCACACGATTACATAATGTGTCTAACAAATTAAGTTTATCTTCCCATCTACATATACGGACACTGGATGCTTCAACGTAGCTCCCTGTTGAGAGGTTACGAGTAAATAATTATATACGAGGACGGTGGAAGAAATATATTTAAGTGGAAGAAGACGTTGTCGGAGGTGTCTACAAGGCGGCCGTACGTACCTTCATATCTGAAGGGAGGACAGCATTGTTTGACACAAGACATCGTCATTATAGCTAAATAGATTCAATAGGAACTCCCTTTCGTCTCCACGATAATTAGACAGAGAAACGAACTCTTGATTATGAAATGATGTGGTGGGGATGCTCGATGATCCGAAACGCCATCGGAGCTCCTGCCGAATGTTCGTATATTATTATTCGGTCGTAACCTCCTCTGCGAGCACACGCGAATAAGAAAGCGATTATCTCCCCTGTGAGATTAAGTAAGAGAACGATTATCTCCCCTGTGAGAGTAAGCTACCAATTTCTGTTCTTTGTGCGTGCTAGTTGTTGTTTCGTCTATAGTGCAATAAACTTTGTGTCAACGAAACACTTTAGTGAACTAGCATCAATCAATTAAGACTGCTTCCTAGACCGGACCAATCCTATTTCTTTGCTTCCCGTCATATGGAACACGGCGTTGTTAGTTCAATTTTTCGACCTTAGTTGACTCAAGTGTCGGTGAACAGCATTCTATAAAACGAAGGGGAACCAGGTATTTCCCATACGATGTTGGGTTTTCACAAAGTAACGTAAAAGGCCTGATGTTTTACCTTGCCACTCCCTTTAGCGAAGAACTAACTGAACACAATTGCAACTGTCGTTTAAGTAATATATGACTGATATGATAATTATTTTATTAGCTTTCAACTGTTGAATTATCAATAAGTTACCAGCTCAAGGAACATACTGTCCATTCTCAAAAATGAATCAACGATCTCAGAATTGTATTGTTACGCAGAGTACGAAGTACCGATGAAACTCATCTGTAGAATCTCAGACCGTTGGGCCAGACTGTTGGGCCCAAACTATATAGTCTGTAGATACGAAGGAACTCTGTCTTCTTTTGACGGTACCAATGGTTTTCCTTTCAGCGTTGGTCGAAGCTAAAATTTCGTATACTAAAGAGCTTCCGCCCGCAGCGTGAAATAAATGTACATTTATTAACAACCATTCCCAATATCAACGTTGATTCGTACGGTGCTAGGCAGATTGAATGAAAATTTCGTTGAGACCTACGGAGTACAGGAAAGTAAAAACAGTAGTGACTACAACAAGTCCTGACTTATCAGATGCGGGTTGAATTAAAAAAATTGATTACATTTCTTGGATTTCGTAAAAATATTCACAGGTGTCTTTACCTCGGAGAAACGAGAGGAGACAGCTGAAGGATGCAACCTTTGAAAAAGGAGAAGAATAGTAGAGCGACGTCGTAACGATAAGCCAGCCCCACCTCTGGCTGACGTCTCGTCGGACGAGCAAAGGGATCCGGATAAACCGAGGCGATTACCAATTCGGAAAAGGAGCCGGCTAGGACGGATGGCTTGGTGTTGAAATTTGAAAGTTTAATTCCCTCGACGAGACGCGACGCGATTCGAGCTTTCGCGTTTCGCGAGGAAATCGACGAAGCTGGAGGAAAAGCAGCAGGATCAGGATCTGTAGAGGGAGAGCGAGGCGCGTCTGGCGAGTACACGGTTCCAATTCCGTGGCGAGGACATTCGGTCGTTCATTTGCGCCTCCCCGGAGACAACGGCGAGCATGAAAAATGAAGTGGATGGCATTTACGGGCGTTCCGCGATTTATGGTCGCGTCGTACGCTCGCATATATCGCGGCTCCGCGAGAACGAAGCTTCGCAATGGTTCGTAGCGATTCAGGCCGCTCCGCGCGTCGGTGACGCGTCTCCTCCTTTTTTTTTTTTTTATCGCGTCGCTCCGCTTCTAAATAATCGAGTTTGGTTACCGGGCACGCGTATTTTTCTTTTCTCCGACCGCAGGGCCGTGACAAGCCCTCCCACGAAGCAGCCACCAACACCGTCTCCTCCCTTCTCCTCTCCTCTCCTCTACGTTCCTCGTGTCCTCTCTCGCGACCGCGAGCACGCTCTCTCGCTACGTCGACCGACATTCTTTCGCGTGCTCGCCGGTACAAATTACGTTGCCACGATAAAGAATGTAATTTAAGGCCGTGATAATACGGACCGCACTGGCTGCCGGGTTATGCCGCCGGTAATTAGCCTGCTCGCGCTGCCAGCCAGCCGACCGAGCCGACCACTTAACGCGACGAACTCTATTAATTCGCGAACGGAGCAGCGCCGGCCAGCTAAATCGTTTCTGCTTCGCTGCTCTCTCCCACCCACCCTCTCTCTCTCTCTCTCTCTCTCTCTCTCTCTCTCTCTCTCTCTCTCTCTCTCTCTCTCTCTCTCTCTCTCTCTCTCTCTCTCTCTCTCTCTCTCGCCCAGTGCTTCATTTCGTTTCGTTTCGCCGGTGTGTTCTTTCGGAACTGGCCTGTCCGGCTGATATTTCTCTCTGGGGAGAACGAGGACGCCGCGCACCACGGAAAAGCGCATGATAAACGGCGAGTTAGTTCTTTATGGGACGCCGGGGGATTTATGGGGATGCCCGAGATGGATACGTCCGCCTACCACCGTCGAGTCCATCTCCCACGCTTTATTTCTAACCCCTTCCTGTACTTCGATCCGCGAATTACGAAATTTGCGACTCACCCTCGAAGAATACAGGACCGAACCAAAGCCAAAAACTCGCAGCTTCGGCGTTATGCTTGATGCCAGGGAATCAGCGTAGTTCAGCGATACAGCAATTACTATACTACGAACAAAATTAATTTTGAAAAGTACACGAAGAATTGTTTCACTCATATATAACCAACATGGCCGTCGACGTGTAAACGATGTTCTACGAGAGACAGAAAATGTCTATCTATCGTGTGCCTTCATTTATTCAAATGTCCAAATGTCGACGGCGAAGGAATAGATAACATCTGTATTTGATAGATTCCGCTGGAAATATTCACCACGAGTCTGTCCCGATATTACAGTGAAAAGGGTCAGTGGTCCTCGCAGATCCTTATCAATTTGCAAATTGAGTCTCGGTTCACGAAATATTAAAGATTGAAAAGGATCCAGTGATGTTTTACGACGACACGATGTTTTCGGAACGCTGTGGAATTTCTGGTGACGAAAGATTGCGGCCGCGGCTCGGCCGTTTTTCTTCGAATAGCCGACAATAGCGAACTTTGGTAAATAATTTAGCCGTTATCGATCCGCACAGCGGCGAGCTATAAATTCAGTTTTTCGGTTTCCACGGAAGGCGATGCTATCGGAAGGTTTAGCGCAGCCGGCCGCGCGATGAATTCACCGTCGACTGTCGGCAACAAATAATCCGCGACACAGACAGAGGCATCGGCATCGCTAATGGTAGGTCCGATAAGGCCACGAGGGCAAACCCGGTTGCTGACTACGCTTAACCGCAACGCGGACCGGTGCAATACGTCGCCCGACATAGATAACCATCGTTTTCTGCTTCGCTGCGATTTTAATCTCGTCACGGAGTTTAATGAGCTATCGCCGCGTCCTATCACCCTCGTCCTCGCTCTCCTCCCCCGCCTCGCCAACAGGTGCAAAACTCTTGCGCAAGCTTCGCCGTAGGAATATGGAAAAGCGATCGCGTAACTCCTCTTTTTAGATAATCCAGTTAAATGCACCGGAAAATGCATACTTGTCCGTATTTACTGGAACTGCTCCGCAGAAACGTACAGTTTTATTTCTCCGAGGTAGACCGGTCGATCCACGGAGGTAGAACGAATTTCCTGTACCTCTTTATTCTCTAAATGTCCGCTCCAATTATTTTCCCATATCATTTCCCATTCTCTTCGCTGTCTTATCGATTGCGTTCGTGTCGGTATCAGGTGACCAATAAAGTTCCGTTGGTTTTTCAGATACGAGCAGACGGGTTTATACATTTTATCTAATACAATTTTATTCCTTGGAACGCTCGCGTTCTAGAAAGCAACTCAAAGGTACTACGAACAAAGGTGCATCGTTCAAAAGTAATACAATCGCATTTTTAAATTAGTTTTATCCCTCCATTGGTTTCTGCATTAATGCGTAACAATGATATTATATTCGCCTAATGCATTATACAATACATTCGATCCTCTCGTTATTATAGCCCGTGCAGCAGAGTATACGAGCATAATTTTACTAGCGGATGAGAAATTGATTGTAAATAAAAATTGCATCGAACCAGGGAAGCAAGTCGATAGAAAACTGCGAATATTTTCGAAATTCGACAGGGTTTTGGAATGATCCTGTGACGGGGACGTGCTCGCTGAGGGAGTTAAACGATTCCATCCTGACAAAAACGTAGCGAGTCGTCTTGAAAAATTTGCATGGCCGCGATCGCGGCGTCGACGAGCTCTCGCGGCACGGTGAAATATAGATCAATGGAGAGATAACGATCCGCTGCCTGTTTGGATAAAATACGAGGACGGGAGGGCGCGAAGTCGATGGAATCTGTATCCGCGGGTGTTCTACGCTGTACGCTCCGCTCTGCTCGGAGTACACACGTTCGCGTGTATACACGATAAACAACTGGAACGCGTGACGCACGCGAAATTCAAAATTCATTTAGCCTGTGAAGCACGCCGCTCCTTTCCGCACCGCACCGCACTGCACCGTACCGTACCGCATCGCTTCGGTGTGTCGATACGCGCGAGGCGTGGAGTTTCTCTCGCGTGCATCGATGCACATTTATGCAGAGCATGCAACGAGACAAACTGAGCTCTCCCTCGGTTCTCTGGTCGCCACGCCACGCCACACTACGGCGTGCCGCAGCCAGCTCGGTGCAGTCACGATGCAGTCCTGATGCACCGAGTACGGATGTGTACCGACGTTGATTCGATTTCGCAGTGCTAAACGGGGAAATCGCTTCGCGCAACCCCCCTCACCCACTCACCCCCCCACTATCTTTTTTGCTAATGCAATTTTAATCTGAGAACTTGACAGCGTGAGAGAAAAAAGTGTTGATCGATGGGATGCTGAAAATCGAACGCAGCAACTCACGCAAACAGAAATTACAGGGTGTGCATAAGTAGTTGATTATGAACTACGAGCGTTTAAGTACTCCTGTTGGGTACTTGCCATTACTTATTTTTGACATGTTTGTATTAACATTAAACCAACAAATGTATGTTGGTATTAACATGAGTTTGAATGGTCATTGAACAACTAAATGGGTAACCATGTCAACGTATCCTGTTAGCGTGCAATTATCACTGTAAACGGACAGACAGAACTTTATACAAACGAATCGGAAATAATAACTGTATTATTTATGCGATGAGTACTTGCTAGATGTTTCTTTTCGGGCCGATAACCCTTGACGTTTCCCGGCATTTTAACCCTTCGGAAACTACCGGCTCTTAAACTTTGAAACGACGATCATTGCACTCCAAGAGAAATGCAGCGACGGTCCATCGAGTACTATGATACCGCGAGCTTTTTGTTAGCGAGCCCTTTGCGACTCGACGGGCCGCAGTCTGTTACTCGGTCCGAACAAATTACGACCGGATTCCAAAAGTCCAAGAAACGTCGGACCGCATTGCGGTATCGCGCTTGTTCTCGATCGAGGATATATCTTCGAAATGTGCTCGACTTTCCGGAAGAATCTTGTCCAGCTCTCGATCGCAAAATATTCTGGATGCGGGATAAATCGTACGGTTCTTCGACGAGCCGCGATATAGCAGATGAAATGACGCGGTATCGCGCGATGATCCGCGGGCTTTGGCTCGCAATTCCCGCGAGAGCGTCGTCGAAGCCATCCTAACGAGGCTCGAGAGCGTGTCCCCGTTGTCGCTTACGGGAAAAACGATAAATTTGAATTCGCCGCGGTGGAGCCGGGAATCTGCTCGCGGCATCGCCGATAATCGGCGAGCGATATCGGGGACCGATGAACTCGATCGATTACCAGACACGAGGATTAGATATTTCGAGGTTTACGGCCGCGCCGCGCTACGTGTATGCACCTACAAATTGCGGGCCATTGTGTGCAAATCGTCGTCGCGTCGCGCTGTGCCAGGCGATTCCGATCCAATCGAATCGACTCGAAAGGCCGCTCCACTCGCTCGCGACTGCTTTCGATGCGATCGTGAGCACGTTCCGCGGCAAGTAGTCGTGGTCACGCAGTGGTCAGACTGGTCGCATTCCTCTGATTGCCACGACCCCTAGCTGAAAATACAGTCGCTGTTTTCACCGGTACTCATCTCTATTATTATCGCTCATCATTATCATCTTCTTGTTGGGACGGTCTGGCTGATTTTGATTTTAACGAGGTTTCTTGTACGTTCATAGTAGATGAATCCCACAATGGTCAGACGGCTCGCTCTCCTCTGGTTGCCTCGACCCCTGACTGAGAATACAATCGCTGTTTTACTTCATTATCATCATTCATCATCATCTTCTTGTTGGAAGGGCATGGTTGATTTTGATTTTAACGAGGTTTCTTGTACGTTCATAGTAGATGAACCACGCAATGGTCAGACTACTCGCACTCCTCTGGTTGCCTTGACCACTGGCTGAGAATACAATTGCTGTTTTACTTCATTCGCATTTTTCATCATCATCATCATCGTGTTGGTACGATCTGTCAGATTTTCATTTTAACGAGGTTTCTTGTACGTTCATAGTAGATGAACTACGCAATGGTCAGACTACCCTCACTCCGCTGGTTGCCTCGACAACTGGCTGAGAATACAGTCACTGTTTTACTTCATTCGCATTTTTCATCATCATCATCTTTTTTTTGGGACAATCTGTCAGATATTCATTTTAACGAAGTTTCTTGTACGTTTATAGTAGATGAACCACGCAATGGTCAGACTGCTCGCACTCCTCTGGTTGCCTTGACAACTGGCTGAGAATACAGTCGCTGTTTTACTTCATTAGCATTTTTCATCATCATCATCATCTTATTGGGACGATCTGTCAGATATTCATTTTAACGAAGTTTCTTGTACGTTTATAGTAGATGAACCACGCAATGGTCAGACTGCTCGCACTCCTCTGGTTGCCTCGACCCCTGACTGAGAATACAATCGCTGTTGTACTTCATTATCATCATTCATCATCATCATCTTCTTTTTGGAACGATCTGTCAGATTTTCATTTTAACGAGGTTTCATGTACGTCCATAGTAGATGAACCATGCAATGGTCAGACTGCTCGCACTCCTCTGGTTGCCTCGACAACTGGCTGAGAATACAGTCACTGTTTTACTTCATTCGCATTCTTCATCATCATCATCATCTTGTTGGGACGATCTGTCAGATTTTCATTTTAACGAGGTTTCTTGTACGTTCATAGTAGATGAACCACGCAATGGTCAGACTGCTCGCACTCCTCTGGTTGCCTCGACAACTGGCTGAGAATACAGTAACTGTTTTACTTCATTCGCATTTTTCATCATCATCATCTTTTTTTTGGGACAATCTGTCAGATTTTCATTTTAACGAAGTTTCTTGTACGTTCATAGTAGATGAACCACGCAATGGTCAGACTGCTCGCACTCCTCTGATTGTCTCGACCCCTGACTGAGAATACAGTCGCCGTTTTCACCGGTTCTCATCTTCATCATCATCTTCTTGTTGGGACGGTCCGGCTGATTTTGATTTTAACGAGGTTTCTTGTACGTTCATAGTAGATGAATCCCACAATGGTCGGACTGCTCGCATTCCTCTGGTTGCCTCGACCCCTGGTTGAGAATACAGTCACTGTTTTACTTCATTAGCATTTTTCATCATCATCATCTTCTTGTTGGGACGGTCTGTCAGATTTTGATTTTAACGAGGTTTCTTGTACGTTCATAGTAGATGAATCCCTAACGACGTATATGGAACGTTAGACGATGTTACTTGATAGACATACCGTCAAAGAGAACTTCGATCCAACCTTCAATCCTTTATATCTTGAATACATTGAATGCCACGGTGGTAACAAAATTAATCAATTTATTTACACACTATTTTAAATTAGTTTATAAAAGTAATAAGAACTCCTTTTATACTATATTTCCAGAGGAATGAGATTTGCTGAACAATTTCTCATGAATGCATCTTTACAATCTGAATAATCGTAAATTAAAAATATTTGAACCCGTCATGTTGATTAGCTCTCTAGTTCTTTCGAAAAGCAGGTACTCTATCCTTCGCTTGCTTAACATTGTTTTTTAGATAGTACAGCAGAGATCCTTCGCATTCAATGCTTGTATCAGATGTGTTCTTTGGAGAACAGTGGCCAGGACAGTGCCCTACGGGGCAACCTCTGCTTCCGTGTGCTCCAGAGTTTGGAGGAGCTGGTGGAGCGCGCTCGCAGCGCAAAGACGGAGGAACGATACCTCGGGAGCAGACATTTTAGCGGAAGTAGGGTGAGCTGCTCGTGGCAGAGCCGATTCGAGCTAGCTTGGCCCGGCTGGAGCTGGTAGGGGGCTATCCGTGTTTATCGGGGAGCGTAAAAGCCGGCCAAAGTAGCTACGGAAGACCGGGAACGGTTGGCTGATCGGCTTCCGCTCTGACCACTTCGAGAGAATGCTTCGCGGAAATTGATCTTGTTCGACGGAGCGTGGCGCGGAGCAGAGCCGAGCGGCGTGTATCTTTCTCTCTCTCCCTCTCTCTCTCTCTTTCTCTCTCTCTCCCTCAATGATCGAGTTTCATGAATTTAATGCCCGTCGCGAACCCGCGTCTCTTTACGCCCGTAGTTTGCTCGCCGGCTGCGCGGAGTGTACTCTGCTCAGTTTACGAGTGGCAGCCGAACCCGAGGACGTAATCGGTCCTTTATCGCCGGACACTCTCGGCTTAAACAGGTGCTAAACGAATTCACAGACTCGAGACGTTAAAACCAAGCACGTATTTCCCGGTCTGCGAACAACGCAGTCCACGAGTCTTCGTAAAACTCTATTTGTTCCGCGATTAACCTGTCCCTCGTGTTCGCTTCTCGCGCCTTCTCTCCGGCTAGAATTGCATCCTTCCCCGGAAGCGAGGTTCGTTCTACACCAACGAACAATAATATGCAGACGGATTGAATAACTGACGATGAAGCGTTTACGATTAGACCAGCTGGTATCAAAAGGATCGTGTTGCTTGTTGCGCTTGCAACCGTTCCGCGAGTTTACGGTGTGTACCATCGGAAACCAGCAATACAAACAATGTGAAGTACTACCACGCTTTCCCGAATGTTTTGGAAAGTACCAACAACAGCAGCATTGTTAACGAAACGTTGTTATCAAAATAATACTGTCCGTGCTATTTTTCACCGTTAGATATACAGATAGCTTCGAGCGAAATAAAATAGTACATCTTGAAACAATGTGAAGTAACGCGATTCGGTGGTGAGGTATCGTTGCGATCGAGGAAAGCCGTGCACGACGATTACGACGGAAGTAGCGCACGCGCTGGGGGCCGTTGTTGTTCAGCCTCCCGGTTTATTCTTGGCTCCCATCCGCGAAGGAGTACGTGACTCGCGCGAAGATAGCCTCGCGATTTATGCATCCGCGTTAACCGATTTATGAGCGTACGCACCGTCGCGCGTCGACTCGACTCCGCAGGCATCGCGTCGTATCGTGGCGGCCGCAATGCATTACGCTTATCGCGAGGGGAAGTCGTTGCTTTGGAACAAAAACGCTCGTCCCAGTTTCGATGGTGGGCGGAAGCGACGCTGGGAGCACCGCTAACGACTTCCTTCGAAAACTCGTCACCGCTGTGCGCGTCACTCTCTCTCTCTCTCTCTCTCTCCCTCTCTCTCCGTCTCTATCTCTCACTCTTCGTTTCTGACAAGAAATTTTGGAGATTACGGGTCGGTGTCCTTTGGCAAGAAAGCCGCCTCTCGCATCGGAAATTTTGTCACGACCGAGAGAAAGGAACGGCTCGAGAGCCCCTCGCAGCTAGTTAGTCCGCTCAAATGAAATTAAGTGCGAATAACCGAGCACGCAAATAGTTACTTTTGAATTTAAAGTAACTCCTCGTCGTCGTCGTCGTCGTTGGCGGCAACGTACGACGTTCTCTCTTCCTCTTGAGAAAGCGAAAGAGAGAGAGAGAGAGAGAGAGGAGTTCGTCGAGGTCGTTCTCGAGCATATTTGTCTTCAGGCTCGTCAAGGGGAGCCAGGCAAAGCGGAGTCGAGAACTCGCCGGAGATCCTCCTTTTTCTGGTTCTCGAGCACGTTACTTTCCTGGCCTTGGGCCGCGACGCGACTCGGAGTCGCGCGCGTCGTCGTTCGACTCGAGGAGCGTCGCCTGCGTCCCTGAATGAAATGCAAATGTGACGACGCGAGGATGTCGTGCGACAGTCGTACAACTCTCTCTCTACCGCGTCTCCTTTAATTATCTACTTTGCTTCCTTTCCTGCGATACTTCGGCCGCTTTGATCCGCGCCGCGATGTAATTGCCGACGTCATCGGGCTCTTCCAACGTTCGTAATAAGATCCGTGGAAACCGCGAGCACGCATTCGCGCCAGACGCGTATCGTCTATGAAACGACCACGCGTAAATCATCGAGACGGTCCGGGTTAACAGCAACGTCCGCGAAAACACGGCGTATCTCACCTGTGGAAAAATAAAGTTCTCGTTGCACGACTATGAGTATGTGATTGTATTACTCAGTGTATCACATGGTATTGCATATGCTCTATACTGTATAGTCTGTTGCATTTTATGTGGTATTTCATATGATATACTGTCTATTATGTTAGATTATATGATGTTTCATATGTTATACTGTATGTTACGTTATATTATATGGTATTCTAAATGCTATATCGTATATTACGTTATATTACATTATATTATATGTTGTTTCATATGCTATTACGTCATGTTACGTTATATTATATGATAGTTTAAATGCTATACCATATATTACGTTACATTACATGATATTACATACGCTATACTATACATTACATCACGTTAGACATAGTATGTGGCATTTCACATGCTATACTATATCTTACGTTATATTATTTGGTATTCTAAATGCTATACCGTTACATTACATGGTATTACATACACTATACTATACATTACATCACGTTAGACATAGTATGTGGCATTTCACATGTTATACTATATCTTACGTTATATTATTTGGTATTCTAAATGATAGGTATATCGTATATTATGTTACATTACATTATATTATATGGTGTTTCATATTCTATACTATATCTTACGTTATATTATATATATATTTGGTATTCTAAATGCTAAACCCTATATTACGTTACATTACATGGTATTACATACGCTATACTATACATTACATCACGTTAGACGTAGTATATGGCATTTCATATGCTATACTATATCTTACGTTATATTATTTGGTATTCTAAATGCTATATCATATATTACGTTATATTACATTATATTATATGGTGTTTCATATGTTATACGTCATGTTACGTTATATTATATGATATTCTAAATGCTACACCGTATATTACGTTACATTAAATGGTATCACATACGCTCTACTATACATAACGTTATATTATATGGTATTTCATATTCAGTCGTTATTGCCATCTGGTTGAAACATTGTATTTATTAAAATATTTTAACAACGAAGCCCAGCAAAGAAAAATTGCTGGCAGCGGACGTGACTAAGTATTGAAGAGACTAAGACATTTGCGAGAACACTGAATACAAGACAGGAAAGGAACCGGAATCGGAATTTCCATCTGAAATTCGTGCAAAGCTGGAACTGCCGAACCGTGCAGTCATTTATCCGGACAAAACCGTGCATTTTCATTATCACGGCAAGTTTGCCAGGACCCCGAAGCAGTATTTCGTTGGTACGCTGGTGGGATATCGCGGGGTGGAAAAAATCGCTGGCGTTTTATCAGCGGATAAGGGTGGTTCCGGGTTAAGAAGCTCTCGGGGCGATCCGCGGCGGTTGCCCTGACGTGATGCGGGGGGCGAATGAGAAAAATCGTGTCGCATATTTTCGCGAAAAGTGTATCTGGACACTGGAGCGCGTGAAATAAAGCTGATCGATGCGGTCGCGACGTCTTACGGCGCTTGGGAAATGCTGGAAGTAGGATTCTCGGGGAGTGTGACGGTTCGGGAAGAAGCCACGAGTCTGCTATCGCAATTTCCACTCGGCTGGAGATTCTGGTCGGACGGTAGGCTCTGGAGGAAGATGTAACGCGGGAGTGGAAGGATGCGGAGGCTCGGGCTCGTCCCGGGGAATCCCGGGAGAATCGCGAAACAAAATTCCTCGCATTGAACCGGGAATATTTCCGAGCGGGAGACAGGCACGCGAGGCGGCCGAACGTCGGCGGAAAACCGAGAAAGCGGAGGAGAAAAAAGTAGCGTAAAGCGTACTTAACACACCGTTATCGTATTATACACCGAAAGTGGTATGCCGTGTATGCCGAAGGTGGCTGCGAACGCGCGGATGCGGCGCGGAGGAACGAACACCGATGAACACAGAGCTGAGTTTAGAGAGTAAGAGGGAAGGAGAGAGGGCCGAGATAACGTTACGCAGTGAATAACAGAGCCGGAGCAGAGAGGAAAATCGATCGATGAAATGATTCGGACCGCCTCGCTTCGCTCTTTCCGCGTCTCTGCACGCACCGCGTGTCCATTTCAGGTACAAAAATAAAACTTCTCCGTCCTCCCTCCCTTTCCGTTGCGAACCGAGATTCTAGAACGGGTAAACGAGAAACAGCGCCGGGAACGAACACCGTGGCGAACATGTTCGAAACCGAAACGCATCGACCGCACGAGGAACACTTTTATCGCTTTCCCTCGGCTCTGTTTCGTTCTGTAATCGGAATTGTTTTCGGTCACGTTGAACGCGCTGAACGCGTTCAAAGCGCGAGAACAGGCACGCGGCCGGAATGTAAAATTGCAGCCTCTTCGCCGGGCAATAAAACCGAGAACGAGCCCGCCGAACAAACGCCGCCACCAAATTCCGAGACAACCTTGTAAATTCCAATCATCGTCTCGTTCATCAACGTCGCCCCTGACCCTATCTCGCTTCTCCTTTCTTTTTCTTGGCGAGCTAACTTCTCTTTCGTACGAGTCAAAAGTCGTTGCCCGTGGAACGAGTCCAGCGAAAAATAGAATTGTGCGGTCGAACAGAATGAAAAGCAATGGCTGCCTTGATCGGGATCAAGATTTGTTACTTTTCTTTAACCTCCGCCAAAGAATCCGAACTAAATCATTGATCGCGGAGGCTGCGAGCAGCGAGATCTTTAGGACCTCTACGGTTCCGCAGTAGATTCGGCCGGCACGGTCGGACACTATTCCTTATCCCTTTTAACTCTGCTGTCGACCTCGGTTCAGCTGTGCCCGGTAATAATTTTCTTGCAGCTTCATAGACTCGAAACGAACTTTAATCCATCGGCGATGAAGATTTTTCAGCTTCCTCACGTTCAACACCAGATTTACGAAAGGACTGTTTTGCATTACTTTGTAGAAATTAGATTTAATATTTATCCAGATATCCAGCGGTTGTTCACGAATTGAATCTGCCTCCCTGTGTCAAATTGACACGTTGATAGAGATCGATGAAACAACAAGGTAAACAGTTATTTTTCGATGTTTTTTTTTATTGGAATTGAAGTGTTTTACGGTGAAAAAAAATAAAAGTCACGAAGTGTCGGG
The DNA here is from genome assembly GCA_916610235.2 of Lasioglossum morio. NCBI lineage: Eukaryota > Metazoa > Arthropoda > Insecta > Hymenoptera > Halictidae > Lasioglossum > Lasioglossum morio. The sequence continues at coordinate 7,436,460 of OU744323.1, forward strand.
CAAATTCACCTATAAATAACAGAACGGCATAACGCGTGTCGAGAAAGGTGCGTGAAATTGACACGAGGGACGGATGGAGATTAATAAAAATGCGTAAAAATGGGAGAAGTCGACGGAGACTCGGCACGTGGCGAATAAACCAGTTGACAGGGTTGACTGATCGATGTAAATAAAGGTGCAACGAGTGTAGCCGTATGAGCGGATCGAGTGTTCCTTCGTCGAACGACGAGTTACATCGTTTTTCCCGGTTAACGGGTGGAGCAATGGAGATTACCCGGTGTATCCTTTATGGATCGGCGCTTATCACCGGCTCCGTTCGCAGCGGGCCGATTCGCTCCGATACGATCCGATCCGATCCGATCGGATTCGATGGAAAAAGTTATGGCAAGAAGCGGGTTGCACAAGAGACGACTCGAGAATACGGGAAGGCAAAGAGCTCGGAAAATTCGATCCCTTTCGTCGCGAAATCTTTCCGTAACGGAGCTGCGGAGCTTTGATCCTCGATGACCCCGATATCGAGCTGCACGAAGCTACGTGGGAAACGTTCGACGAAGGCTGCGCGGCCGAGCGTTTCTTGTTTCCCCTTTCCGTTTCCGGTAGCTGGGATAGAACCGGTATATCGAGCTGATATCCGGTCGAGTCCTCGTCGTGTCATCGTTCGGAACAATGGCGCTCGATGGAGACCGCTGAGGACACACAGAGAGAGATCCTTGCGAGCCCTTGGAGTCGATCTCGCGAAAGCTTCGATTCGCGTCTCGCGAAAAAATATGTACTCCCCGTTGGAAACGGAAACAGAGGCGAGAACAATGGTCAGTCCGCTTCGGCCGAAACGATTGGACGCGGACGTGGACGCGTATCGCGTGCATTGTCGACGCGTCGCTCGTTGGCCGTCGCGCGTCGTCGCGTGTCGCTCGGTGCGCAACAAAAGCCTCCGTGTGTCGGGGTAACCGTGTCTCGCCGGTGGATAGAGTCGAGGAAGAAAGCGAAGAAAGGAGAAAGGGGACCGACCGGGAGAAAAGAAGCTACGGGAAAAGGGGTAACGGGACGACGCCCGTAAAACTCGTAGGTCGCCGGGGCGAAATGAAAGGAAACTAAAGAAAAGAAACGAGAAAGGAGATACCGGGAAGACCGGAACAGAAGAGAAAGGAAACGAGAGGCGGCAGGAAAGAAGACGCGATGCGGCCTGGCCACCTCGCATTTTCCTATCTCCAGCCAGAGCATTAGAAGTTGCGAGCTCGTAAGCTCTCGAGCGGAGGCGTCGCGACGTCTCTCAACGGATCGGCACCGACCCGCGACGTCCACCCAACTGTTCGTATCAAAAATGCAGAGCACGTTTAAAATAATCTTCTCCGCAGACAAATGGAACCGACTCACATTGTCGACCCTAACATCAACAGCCAAAGTTTTCCCGGATGTTCAACGATGTACTTCATAGTCGAGACAAAATGAAACTGTGATCACTAGACTGCGGATATTTATGCAAAATAAAAGGTCTCTGTGAAATTGTGCAAATCACCTTTAATGATTGCGATCAGCTGGAACCGACACAGTGGTATTTTTAAATTCTTATTAAATTACACTTATTCATTTTTGACGATAATCTTGGCATAGACGAACAAAATCATTAATGAAATTTCAAGAAGAAATTGAATGTGAGTACCCGGTTATTAATATTGAACCTGCAGAGCTTATTCGTTAGTGGATATTTATGGCTTTTAGTTTACGGAAACGATCAGAATGAAAGACTAATCCGACTCGAATCTCCGTGCGCGTGTATCGTAATTTAGATTTGTATCTCTGTTATCTAGCTGCTTATAATCCCATCGAATTCGATGCTGAAATCATTCCAAGAGAGGCAAGGCGACCCAGATTCGTTCTCCCGTACATCTCGCGCTTCGTATCTCGGTCAATCCTCCTTGGGAGATCCATAGTTTGCAGGCTTGCCGGATTTTCCCGCGCCTCGGAAATCCTCGTTCCTTCTCGCGCGAGGCGTTCCCGTGAGTTTTCCCGTGTCGTTGCCGCTTGTTCGACTTGTGGACAGAGTTTCCACCGACGAAAATTTCTGGGCCGCTGCACGCTCCTCTTATTAGCGGAGTCGCGTTGTCGTCGTCGGGAGGAATTGAAACCGAGGCGAACCGCAACACCGGTTTTTTTTTTTTTTTAATCAAATGCGTTTTAAACTCGAGCGATCAAACTTTGGACACGGCTCGTTGAACTTGTAACGCCCGGACTTTCCGACTGCCAGCGTTTGAAACCTTCCGGTCAAACTCGCTGCAGTTCGGTGCAACGTCACGTGCCTGAGGAGATCTTGCTCTCTCTGTTGGAATTTATTTAAGGACAATTTGTCAAAAATAATCTACTGTTACTTAGTAGGTACATTCGGTTCTTTGTATCTCTCAAGCGCGTATATAAATGATACATTGTATCTATGCTGTCCGCGTCATGGGACCCTCAACTCTCATTTTATCTGAGAACGTCATCTGGTTTTTCAAGAGCGCTCCTCACTTCATTCGAGTTTGTCGAATAGTAAAGACGTGTCTCACAACGTGCCTTCTAAGATATATTTTACTTTGAATAAATTCTGTTTCTTACACTAATAGATTCTAGTTTTATATACCCATATTATAACACTCTCGAGCTGGGATTTCCTATGCAACCGATCGCACGCGTAGCTGTACGCGGACACGTGTCGTCTATTTGGTAATATGCGTTTTATCTGATCAATAATTCTATAATGAACTCAAGTTTAATCAACACTTGGATTTACACAGGATTTTAAAGGCGCCGTCTAGACATTCAGCTCCTGCCGACGAATTTTAATTGAAAGTATAGTAAGAAGATCAATGGATCTAAACAAAATTCCATTAAAAATATATTTTAAATAATTTATAAATACAGCCTTCTAAATTGAATCCGACATTTCTATCTGTACTATCAAAACCATCCGCCTCCTCAGTGTGCAAGTATCACTTAAACGGCGCTGAAGATTATTTTCAGCGATCTAATGCGTCTGTGCGCGCGAGATCGATCGCATAGGACAGGGGTCGGCAACCTTTTGAGTCGGAAGAGTCAAAAATTACAATTTACAAAATTTCAAAGTTTTTAAAAAGACAGAAAATATTTTCTTGCCAACAATAAATAGTACTCGCATAAATAAAGTTTTTTGATAAAAAAAAAACTAGTCTATTCATTCATAAGAAAAAATATCTATTTATTCATATATATAAGTAAATAAATAAAATAAATAATATTTGCGTATGGAACTAAAGAGCTGCAGCTTCACATCCAAAGAGCCGCATGTGGCTCGCGAGCCGCAGGTTGCCGACACCTGGCATGGGACATAAGAAATCGCGAACAGGAAATCCCTGAAGGCTGCAATCGCCTGGACATTTGATGGGTTGCGTAATTCGGGGCGTGACCAGCTAAATTTCGACCGAATGGCGCAGCCAGGTCCAGCTGCGTTGGAAGCGGAACGGAGCCGAGCGGTGGCCCGTTACCGATTATACGCAACCGATTCGACCCGACCCAACGCGACGCTCTCGAAACCTGGATCAAAGTTTCACGGCAGGCTCGCAGGCTCGATGGCTCTCCTCGGCATACTCTCGGTCCGGTTTACACGATCGTTACATGGGGCTGCTGCATAATGCATGCACTTTCGCGCGCGCTACGATCGGTAGTTTACGGTTAATCGACTGGTACTCACCGATTTGCGAGATTCTCCGTTCTCGTCATATCATTACTCGTCCTTCCCACCTTGCTTCTGTTTCGCAAAAAGGTCGGACGCGGAGGTCCAAGTTTCCAGTTGGATTCTACAAAAATACACGACTATTGTGTCACATTTCATGCGCCGGTCAGAAATAACATCTTTCGTTGAGAATTGGAGAGAAAAAAAGTAATGTTTCCGCCCGGGATCGAACCGGGGACCTTCCGCGTGTTAGGCGGATGTGATAACCACTACACCACGGAAACCACTTGAATTGCTGCTCCGATTTCGGCGTATCCAAGCTTAGGAAATTCTTATCAGGTTACACGCTGTCGGTAGATTTAATTTTTTCATGAACGTATCGATGAAACGATATTCGTTTCGTCGGTTCGACTTATCGAGTGTCATGTTTCTGCTACCTCTCGTATTAATTTTTCATCTACAACGTCATTCGTTCGTGTATATATACTATTTTCAAGCTTGACGAGCCTTCCACGGTTGTCAAGCTTTTTCAACCTTCAATTACTCGCAATCCACTTTCTGCATAACTGGGTACATGGAACATTATATCACTCCGACATTTGTTATTGTGGTCGACACCTTTGTTCATGCTTGAAACACTAAATTTAATGTTTTTAGATCGTAAACTGAAGCAGATAGATTCTATGTCAAATATAAAGAAACCGACACGGGAGGATTTTGATAGATGCCATTGTTAGATCTTGAATTTTCCGGCTGTCTTTCTATCCTTAATTCGAATGAACCAATATAAGGCTCAATTATTTATAGTATTTATATATAAGTATATTATTATATATTTTTGTTCCGCGTTCTATGGAAGATTTACTGTGTTCACGAAAGGTACTCGATTCGAGGAAGATCTCGACAGATTATTTCTAGTCCATCGAGGACAGCTAAATTTCATCGTATCTCGCATTGTTCCGACAAGTTTATCGGCGTACGATGATAAAGAACAGAATAAGTTAGGAAAAAACAGTAAAAATAATGTCTCACCGTGGAAAAAAATAATGTTTCCGCCCGGGATCGAACCGGGGACCTTCCGCGTGTTAGGCGGATGTGATAACCACTACACCACGGAAACTGGTTGCGGTGTGGTTCGTTTTAGCGGTTGGCTGGTTGCCTCGAGCCTTTGATCGACCGCTTCGCACATGTGAAACCGGTTTGCTCGATTCCGATGTTCCCCGTCGCGTCGGGCTGCGGATAAAAATCGTAGACGGCCTTTTCTAGGCTCCTTGTTCTTGCGACAGAGGGGAACGATAAGAGTGAAACTGGCGCAGGATCCGCACGGGGGTTAGAGGGCGCGAGCAGTGAATGCGAGCAGCGGGGGGTATTTTATGTCGCATGAAATTGAAATGTCACGGGCGACGTTTCCGTATCTGATAACAAAGTGCAATAACACACACGGCTGCGCAATAATGTACGCGTCCGTGCAGTCACGTACGCTTCCATCGCATCGGCGGCACGCACGCGCGCGATAACATCTAATTTCGGGCAGGAAGTACCTACCCCGTACGTCCGAGCGGAACACCGCGGCGAAGCATTTCGTTCTCGAACGACTTTCGACAGGAGATTCGGTCGGCCGGTGGTCGGACCATCTCCCGGAAACATTCAAGCCTCTCGCGAGCGAAACGCTCCAACTTTGATTTTAACGAGCTCTCCCGTGCAATGATAGCTCGTACACGTTCATCACGGAATGCACGAAATATAATCTGTAGTTACCTGATAGTTTTAATGATATAAACAATTAATCATACATACGCAGCCAAGTGCACCGCGACCAAATTGCACGACCGAACTCGATCACTGAATTGGGCAATTTTGTTGGCGCAGCGTGGACTGTTGAACGGAGTGGATGTTTAAGAGGTTATTATAATTATAAACAAGGGAAGGGAATATTCCAGAATCCTCTTATGACGACGAGGGGAATATGAGGATAAATGAATTTCTATAATACATGCAGCAATTGAAACAGAAATTGCAGGTTATCTGAAAGATGACAACAAGTTGTTTGTACATATGTATATTTTTATAAATTCATTCAAATATTTTGAAATACGACAGAACATTTTCTCCAACCTAATAAATATAGTGTTCAATAGTAGAATTTGCGTTGTTCTGGTTTCCATCCGAGTCGGGTGGTCCTTTGTGAAATTTCTTATTAGTCGACACACCCGGTGCAAAAACATTCAAGGTCCGAGAGATCGTCTGATCAACGGCAGACAATGAACGCGCTTTGATTGTCGCGGCGCATCATTCTGTTGGCCGTGAAGCGCGCAGCGTCTGCAATATTCTCTTGCACCCAGTATCCGGCAATTTAATATTTAATATCTTGACTGAGCGACCCAGTCGTACGGTGCAGAAGGCTGTCAAGCGCACGAGAGCCAGTCACCCCCCGTCCCAGGTTCATCTTTTGCCCGGATTCGTTCGGAGCAGTGGAAAGATTAGCTCGGCGGCGCTTAGAGTCCGTTGAATCTCGTCGACGTCACGTAGCAGGAGGTTTTTCTGAAAAGTAATCTGCTCGGGTCGCGATGTGTTTCGTCGGTGGCGGGCGCACGGAGACTCGGCACCGTTAATCCGTAAAACAAACCTGCATAATCCGTCCTCTCGTCGAGCAGGACGAGGACCGGCTGGCTTCGGCAGCCCTAGCTCGAGGTACCTAGGTACGCCCTGTCGTCCGCGCCCCTCGAATTCTCTTGTTTGCCTTGAAATATTCACGGTTTAATCTAAACTTTCATCTTATCGTCGTCGTTCGGGCCCGAGGATTGGCTGTCGACCGATTCGATCGAACCGGAGCTGTTTTAGGGCTCGGAAGGGCTGCGGAGTCGCGTTTCCACCCGAGCTACGACGCGTTGTAAACCGACCCGAGGACGATCGAGTCGTTTCCCCGAGCTTTACGACCGCCCGGAAAGATTCTAGGGCCGGGAAAAGATTTTCCTATGCTTTTCGGAAAGCCGACAGGTTCACCCTACACCCCTGGGGAACGTGCAGATGACATGGTCTGCGATTAATTCTAAATATCAACCCTCCCAGCCCTGCGCCAGTCTCGACATTCGCCTCTGCGCCAACAGTTGCGTTTCTCCTCGATTTACAGGAGATTTCAGACGTACACGGACAAAAGTCGAGTCGCTGGTGCAGATACGTGCATTTTGAAGCGGTTTTGAAGTAATTTTGTGAAGCAATGCGTCCTGCTTGATTATAATTCATTAAGACGCAAGTTAACCCTTAGCACTCGGCTGTCCCCTCTGAGGCACCACTAAAAATTGCTGTACCATTCTTCAAAATATTGTTTAGATTATTAAATATATCGGTATCTAATCAATTAGTAAACATTTAGGTACTGTATAAGGTAATGTACCAATTTCATATCCACAAAATTGCAAAAATCATAAGTACAGGATACTAGCATCAAATTGGTTCAAACTGGTTCAAATTGGTTCATTTAATATAAAAATTATATAGTTTGTTGTAGCATATGATCGAACCTGTGCGCCGATAAGAAATTACCAAGTTATAAAAATCATAAAGGTATGGAAATATTCTAGATCGGAAGAAATGTTTAATTTTCCAGTTAAAATAGCTCCGAGTGCAAAGGGTTAATAAATGCCATACTTGGAATGGACTTTCAACCACCTCCAAAAGTAGACACACTTAAAGCGAAAGCAAATGTTGAAGCTCATCTTTGTATTGATTCTTTTTTCAAAGATTGTAATCTGCATATTTATTGTACTCATCTGTAGTTATTCTTGTAACGCGAAATAAACCCAGAAGGATTTAAAGTGCTTGACTGAAAAAAAGGGTCCTTCGTGTGGTGGTTTTATAAAACCATATGGGGATTCTTCATCGGTCATCGATGCCTGACACATATGGAGCCGCACGTAACAATACCTTTATTAGCCCTTCGGACGACGGATGGTCCGTTGATGGTTGGGACCATTCACTCGTTTTTTTATCAATTGTTTAAAACATTTTTGTTGAGGTCCTGTTCGAATACCTTATTTCAGCAGACAAACACAGCGAAATAATTTGGGACACAGAACTGTCTCCCATATTTTTCCACCGGTCCTGTGCCAATTCCCGAGTCCCCGATGCTCTCCCCTCTCGTTCTCCGTTTCACTCCCGCTGCTCGGCTCTGTGATATAATTGGAAAGGAGTCCAGGACGTCGAGGATAATCGCCTGACACAAAGGTTATTATATAAAGATTATCACGGACCCCCGAGAACGGTGTGACGCGCCGCGCTGTCGACGCGAGATGAGAATATTTTGAAAAATTATCGTGCCGCGTAGAAAAAAATCCGACGCTCTCGGAAAATTTATTATCCGCTCGAAAATTGATCGTTCCTTTCGCCGCTGCGGCTCTCGGGGTTTCTCTTTTTGTTCGCCGCGTAGCAGACCTCCTCCGTTGTCCTGGACATGTTCGATAAACTGTCGGGCGAAAAATTTTTTCGAAAATTAAAAGTTCCGCGGGGGGGGGGGGACGAACGCGTAAAGTCCGCGTGATAAGGACGGAGCAATGGTAATTCGTGCGCCGAATAAATTTCAGGAAATCGATACTCGGTGGATCGCGAACGCCGCCGGCCGTTTCATCGTTTTACGAGGGCATTATTATTTCTAATAGGTTTCTAAAAGCAGCTGGATACTCGGTGACGACGAGGACGCGGCGAGCGGAGGGCAATCTGGGGAAAATGTACACCGGGAAATCGGCTCCAGTTACGATATAATTTTCCACGAAGCGGAGCGAAGAGACGAGCGGGGCGGTGCGTAAAAGTGAGCGCATACTTGCGGCGTCCGTTTCGTCTCGTGGCTGCATTAAAATATTGATCAACGCAGGCGGTTGGATAACGGGTACCGAGCCCGTACACGCGGGTCAATACCAGCCAGCGGCATTGCTTAATTAATTAATCGGTTGCGCTCCACTTTCACTAATGAATATGTTGTTTCACACCGAAGAACCGCCGCGTCGGGAATAGTTGTCGCGCTAAACGGCCGTGTCTTACGCCGCGCCGCGCCGAAGCGTTCCGCCTCGAACGTTCGATTAATCGTTCCTCCGCGGACGCGAGACGCAATCGGATTTGCGGCGTCACGCAAATCGATTCTCCGCCTCTCCTTTCAACCGCGTTCTTCCGTGCTGTTACATTCGCGTTACGACGTTCTTTCGATGTTTCCGACCCCCAGCGGGGATGCACGAGAGGTCCTTATATCTTATTGGTTTGCCTACATTATTCTGCAGCTTTTCCGTGGTATGCAATATAGAGTTAAGGTACCGCGGCAGGATCAAGGGTGAAAGCAGCTCGTCGCCGTTATGCCGCGAACGAGCACGCGGAACCGTGTCGCGGGGCAAAAATAAATCTTTGAAGACAGGCCGGATCGATGCAGCTGCGTTCCTCTAGGATATTTGATATTCTGACGTGGTCGGGATGAAAACAGCCGCCCGTACGGAAATTAGGTCGTGCTCAGGTAGAAATAGGGGACGCTGCATCGTCGGTCCGGCCCGAGAAGTTTCTAAAACGGTCCGTAGCTCGCAGTCGGATGAGCAATCACGGACGATCGAAATTCGCTAGGCGGGATACAGTTGCATAGCGATATCGATCGGGCGGATGAGCGACGACGTTGCATCTTTCGCTGCTAAACGGTTCCTCCCTGGAGGAGCGACTCTCCTCGACAGCCTCGCTCGTGGAGAAGGAGGAACGGGGTACAACGAGCGAGTAGAACGGGGAACCGTGTCACGAAATCGTCAACTGAAAGTTTCATCGAGGTTAAAAAAGGCAAAAGGCTCGAAGTGGAGAGAAAGAAGGCGCGAGAGCCAGCACGGCGTTCTCCTCGGGAAACGTCTCGCGTTGCACTCGGACGCATACGTCGGATGCCTCTACATCGGTTGCCACTTATCGATCTCGACCCGCTGAAAGCTCGTGGGAAAACTTCTCTACCGCGGCGGTTGCTCGCGTCTCTCGAAAGAGGCGGATGGATCCGTTTCGAATAATTCGCCGAGATGGACCGCGTTTCCTACTCCAGCTGCTCCGCCACCTGCTTGCGAGTGAGCGCGCCGGATTTTCCTTCGCGGTTCCGAAACGATTCCACCGTGAAAACGGCTGTTTGCACGGTGGAACCGCGTTCCCGGTCTCCGTCGAAGATGTCCGGTCGCTTTGAAGCGAGTTCGCCCCTCGTTAAACACTCCCGTGCAAATACGAGGCTCGTGGGGATTCGATTATGCCACAGGAAGGGACACCGGGACGCTCTGTGGACACGCGCAACGTTCGTCGAACCCCGAAGGCGCATCTGCTCGCAATTTCTATCGCCGGTCCTCGATCGGCTCGTATCAAACTTTCCTTCGATCTTCGATTGCACGGTGTTCACCTAGACGGTTTTATAATTCTCTTGGTGCACCGGTCTCTGCTTTCGGATAGCGATAGGTAATGCGAGATCCTAATAGCCAAGAACAGGTGTGTGGAAGGAGGAGCCAGGAAATGGGAGTTTGAAGTACTTAACCCTCATCCGTCCCACATTTCGCGAACTGAATCTGTCCCTCGGTGTCAAATTGACACAGTGATACAAAAGAAACAATAAAATAACAAGTCGAACAGTTACTTTTCGATGTTTTTTTCAATCAAATTGATGAGTTAACATTCACGTGTTAGGTTCTTGCGGTTATATGTTTCGCATTAAAGAAATAAAAGTCACCAAGTTTTGGACAAATTTACTTACAAATTACCGAACGGTATAACTTATTTCGGGAAAACTGTGTCAAATTGACACGAGGGACGGATGAGGGTTAAAGAAAAAGAAGGTGATGCGAGACTCACGAAACTGTCCTTAGAATTTGACACCATATCCACTTCGACCATCAGACTAGAGAAAAAATAAATTAGTCTAAAAGTTGAAGGCTCTTGAGCCCGAAGATACGGGACTCGTCCGACTTTTTCTGTGACTTCCTCGCGCCATAACATTAATAGTTTGAGACAGTGTTCAGACCACTTCTACAGATCACCACCAATTTTCTCCCATTACATTACTCTTTACCATCTCTAAAACAATTATCATCTCTTAAAAAGCATCTTTCCGATCAACTCTTCAGTCTTCAGCTCACATAAGCCACAACTTTGTGTCCTATTTAAAATACAAGTTATTGTTACCACAACACTTTATATAGTCACTCCATGTTTGTGATTGGCTGAGCGCGTCGGCAGCGTGAACGTGCCGCTTTACTGCGCCGTCTCGCTATTGGCGGACTCGCACGTTACAGCGAGATCGAGAGTCGATAAGCAGCTCGCAGTAGCTTAGACCAGCACCGTCGGACTTCGATTAGGATCGATTATCGACCCCAAAAAGGGGATTACTATTGGCGGATCGCTCTATCGATCTGCCAATCACTAGTTCGACGTTGACGGTAAACTGCCAGCTGTTCGACCCCGATGTCAACGTCTGTTAATCGTGCTCACTCTTGCGAACGGTAAACATCGCGCGTCTCTTGACCGGTTTTCGCGAGCAAGAAAAGTCGATTCGCTATCTGGATTCACGGACGCTAACCGTGAATATCTCTCTAATCACTCATCTGGTTATCATCTGAATCGCTTTATTCATCACATCTCGTCAAAACAAGCTTGTGTTTTGGCTTGATACATCAATCTGTTCTGTACATAGTTCGTGACAATTTTGAACGAACCCTAGTTGGGGAAATAAAGTTTGTTCGACGTGAAGTGATTTGTTTTACCCCTTCTAATCCGTAACACTCCACCATTCATCGAAACACCCTTTACCAACTACCTAGCACGGTTTTGAGTAACCAAGCCTAGTGTGACAGATGTGAGAAAAGTCCAATAGCGGTAGTATCGTCCATTATCCGTTAATGTTCAACTCGTGAGATAAAACTATTGCAGGAGGATATATGTAAGGGAAGTACTTACATGGACTTCCCCAATACCAGACAAACCGTCCCGCGTAATCACGACGGTCGGTGAGCCAGTGTTGGAATCCAACGATAATATTGTATAGAAGCAGGCAGTGGTGCGATTCCGGTCCAAGTGGTTTATGGCACCCCCACTTAAGAAAAGGGACCGAAGGATTTTTCCAGAGACGAACCAGTCAGTCGTTGTCGTTTCACAGAACAGACCACACCACAGCATCGTTTACGCTACAGCATTAGTTCTACCTTATTACAATATAGCCTTTTTTCTCTTATACACACTGGAATCCACTTTTATATTTTTGTTTGCGTTAAGTAAATAAAGTTATCTTATTTAACGAAATTAAAGTTATTACAACAGCCAGTAACCAACAAGTACAAGGTGACGACGAGAAACACATGGGAGAGAAGAGTATACTTGTAAAGTGTAACAACAGAGTGAATAATTAGACATTGAATGTTGTTTCTTTCGTTTACAGAGAAACAATTCAGTCGATTATTTGCACAATCTGAAAAAATAACCTATTACATATATAATGCATGACCAATCCATAAATCCTTACGATGATTAACCGTTAGCACTAAAAATTACTGTACTATTATTTAAATAATTGTTTACACTATCAGATATGTCAGTATCTAACCAATTACTACACATTTAAGTATTGTATGAGGTATTATATCAATTTCATATTTATCAAATTTAAAAAATCATAGACAATGGAAATATTGTAGGTCAGAAGAAACGTTTAATTTTCCAGTTAAAATAGCTCCGAGTGCAAAGGGTTAAACTTTGAGAAAACACTCAATAATTTACTTAATCTAATTACAGTACTTTCCAAATAAAAGAAAAACCATTTGGAAGTTCGATGTGTAATTAGTAAATGTTCCAATAGCGGTAGAGATGTGAGAAAAGTCGAGTTCACTGATCTCTTCCATCTACGCACGCACACAACGTCTCGCGGAAAGCTTGAAAGGATTCTTCTGTCTACCCGGATTACCTATCCCGGGTGTCGCGCGCCGGAAACGCGGTTACAAACGCGGAAACGAAAGAGTGAAGCTCCTCTGGTAATTGTAGGGACCGCGCATAATTCGACCAGCTCTCGTTCGAACCGGTTCGATTCGCACACACGGTTCGTTTTGTCTCGCAAATATTTGCGCGCGTCTTCCCTCTCCGGGATACGCGTTCGCCGTTGATGGCATTTATCGGCTCGATGTAACGGGTGATCCGGTTTTTACGGTGTCCGTGCGGCCGATTCTCGGGGCCGGCATTTGAATGACAATGGGGAACGCGCGGGCGCGCACGAGTCAGATGTTCTCGCTGTGATAATTGATATTCTCTGCCAGCCGGGAAATAAATATGCATTAACACAAAATAACAAATTCGCGGGGTTCGATCGATCCCGGCCGTTATTACACGCGTTCGAACGGCGGCCCGTTAATAATGGCGGCCGGCTACGTGATCGAAATGCGGAAAACTGGGCGCAACCGCGGAACAACGGAAGCCGTCGGCCCCTTTGTCGCGGGCTACCGTGCCCGTGTGCTTCCGTGCTCGGTGTAACGAGCAAATTTATATTTTATTTACGGTCGTTGGTTAGCCGAGAGACGGGCGTTTCGTTCGTTCGCAAAGTGGTGCAAGAAAAAAAAAAAACACGGACGCGATGGAAATTAAACGAACCGCTTGCTACGAACGCAAGGGCTTTAGAACCCGTACAGACACGGTGGAAACCGCGCGATTTGCGTTTTCGATTTTTCGACCGCGCGGACACGTGCGAACGAAGACGCTGTGGCTCGTAGCGACCTCGGAGACAGTTTTCTGTCCCGAGGACTCTTCCTCGCCACGTTCTCTCTTCATTATAATCTTTCCTTCTGTAAGGATGCCCAAAAAAAATATAAAGAAGTCTCGGATTTCACATAAACGTTTATTTCAACAGACTGCTTCGTTCGCGCTACAACAACAACTCTGTTGCTTCCTTCCTGTCTCCTTTATAAATGTTTCCGCAACGTAGGTGGTTACTTCCGAAATCCAATCATAAGTACTTAAAACTAACGCACGCCTCTAAAAGGCGACAAGGTGAGGGAAACTGGAGGTACCCTCGCCTTGAGCCCTCGTCTACCTAAGGTCCTTACTATTCGCATTTGGTCTGCAGATGTTTCACGGTACGTCAACGGCTATTGAGACTTTAGCTAAAATACGAAGTCTCTAATAAATTATCGTAAAACAGAAAGTACTGCTATATCTCAAAAATAGCCTGATGTCACGTCCGCACCGTAATCATAAACCGCGACCCTTTCTAAGACCCGGTACCCTGCTGCAGTCCACATGGACCACGGTCACTCGAATCCTTACACTTCGTTGTTGCATCGATGCAAAACGAGGCACGCGCTGCATCGATTCGACGAAAGAACGATGACAGAGTTCGGTGGTCGATTCGACTAGCAGGATCGGGGCTCGGTGACCGAGGGCATAAAATTTCATTGTAATCGGAATGCTCCTTTCGCGGCGAGAATCGGCATCGTCGTCGGCTCGTAACGAGGATTTTATTGCGGCCTAGGTGCGTTTATCGAGGCAATTATCGTTGCTGCCATTAATTTCCACTCAATCGGTGCTGGCATAATGGCGAGCGGAACAGGGAAGGGAGCCAAGCTACGAGCGATTCTGTCAGGCTTTCGTTTTATTCGCTGCCAGTCACCATGGTCAAGCGGAATTATCATTGTCCCTCAGCCTCCCCTCGGCCCCGTCGCGTCGGTTCCGTCGAACAATCATTTTCCTCGAGTGGCTGCCTGCCGACGCGTCAATAAAGGCATTTCCGTTCTCGCGTCGATCTCTCGCGGTAATGCGACGCGCGTTCACCGTTCATTGCAATTTCGCATGACGCTCGAGCCGTGCCTGCCAGCGAGCGGTCGCATTATGCGCTGTGCAAGGTCGGTTTCCCCGGAGCCACCACCGAAACCGAAACGCGAATAGTTTCACGATCGCCGAATGAAACTGCAGTAACAGCGGTGGTGGTGTCTGCCAGCGGCCGAGCTCTCCGTTCTGCGATCCAGATTATCGGCCCAAATTAACCCATTTGCGTCATAAACAACGATCCAATGAATCGGGTGTCTTATCACTAGATAACGCGTTTTATACGTTCCTCACAAAAATAGGCAACTGTGACACGAAACACGATCAGACGAATTTAACGTTGCTGATATACTATTTAGAAACTACTGGACAGATCCGCATATTTATCAACAATTTCTATTTTTATTACACTGGAGTTTCACGGGTCCTGATATTATACTTGTTTGGGATGCTGGTAAGCGAAGTGTTTGACACGTAAGAATGACAATTCGCGCAATACAAAACCGTCACGCATCATGCCCGCGAACAACGTAAGACGCGTATCTTTGTCTATGAGCGTATCAGTGGTGGAGACCCCCCTTAACCACTGTTGATTTCTAAGTAACGATTCACACATTTCAGTACAATCCGAACGATCGTCTACCGAGAAACGAGCGAACTCATCTCAATTCCGAATTATTATTTTGTATAAGAATTACTGTTTTTTTTAACTCTGTATAAAACCTAAAAATAAAGTTGACTACTATAAAACCTATCAGTGCTGCTACAAACACGGAGAAAGGATTCTTGAGTGAGAGCCGATTGGCGGGAGTGTAAGGTAGGTTAGGAGATATCGTGGATATCTGGTGTAATAATAGCACAGACGGATAAAGGATCACCAAAGATGTTTATTAACACTTCCACACGATCCGCCCTTAGAAGGCTGTTGCGCGTAAACTATAATATGATGGTCGCGAACAATTGCTAGATGTAGCGTGATAGAAAGATCTGCTTGGAAGATGTGCTTGGTGGGACGCTCAATTTCGTACTGCTAACGGTTTCGCTACTGTTCGTCACCTTCGTGTCGGTCACCGTCGCACAGTGGTCCAAGAGACCGATTTAGGAGTGCAAAAGTCTAAACGCTTCTAATAATCGATAATTCAGTGTTACATGTATTCTATACACATTAAGTAACTATAAAGACGGCTAATAGAGTTCCGGAAGTTTATTAAAATATTTTTTTTTCTTAAAATAGAGCAGAGGAAGCAACGTATTTCAATTTATCATGCCAGTTTTAATTTACAATGACAGAAAAGAGGAACTTGTACCCAATTTTTTGCTTTTACAATAGTATAATTTTCAGAAATGAAATTTACAACAAAAACAATAATAATACAAATAAAGAACACAATAATAATAACAATAAAAACGAAACAAATTTACATCTTGCTATGAGCATTATAATTATTACTAAAACAATTATTACCTAAGCTTATAATTATTATAATTATTACTAATTATTACTAAAAATTTTTTCTATTTCGCGTTCTTCATCTGACTTGCTGTTGGCATCATCCAAATTACTATCTTTATTATCCCATTGCTATCTTCATCATTCGAATTATTGTCGTTATCATCCGAATCACTATCGCTATCATCCAAATTATCCTCATATAATAAAAGGGTTTTCATCTCACTTTCAAATAAGTACTCTTTCTTTGTGTGTCCGTGTTTTTTTGTTTGTCCGTAAATAGAGTGCGATATTGTATATGCACGTCCCACGCGCACTCGTCATCGAACTGTTCCAGAAAAAGTAAAATAACTTGCTAATCTGCACGATTTTGCAAATAAATTTGATGAGACCATAAACTACACATTCCATTCGTAATACTCATGCAAAAATTAAAGCGAATACGGGCGAATATCGTTAGGATTTCTTACAACAAACTTAGGAAATAAATTTCTTAATACTTCCTTGAGAAATTTTTAGTAATAATTAGCAAGATGTAAATTTGTTTTGTTTTTATTGTTATTATTATTGTATTCTTTATTTGTATTATTATTGTTTTATTATTATTACTAAAAATTTTTTCTATTTCGCGTTCTTCATCTGACTTGCTGTTGGCATCATCCAAATTACTATCTTTATTATCCCAGTTGCTATCTTCATCATTCGAATTATTGTCGTTATCATCCGAATTACTATCGCTATCATCCAAATTATTCTCATATAATAAAAGGGTTTTCATCTCACTTTCAAATAAGTACTCTTTCTTTGTGTGTCCGTGTTTTTTTGTTTGTCCGTAAATAGAGTGCGATATTGTATATGCACGTCCCACGCGCACACGTCATCGAACGAGAAAAAGTAAAATAACTTGGTAATCTGCAAGGTTCTGCAAATAAATTTGATGAGACCATAAACTACACATTCCATTCGTAATACTCATGCAAAAATTAAAGCGAATACGGGCGAATATCGTTAGTATTTCCTACAACAAACATAAAAAATAAATTTCTTAATACTTTGTTGAGAAACATTGTTTAAACATTTCCGAAAAATTGTTTCATTTTGTTTTCGTATCTTCCTAATGCTTCTGAACACACCTATTATGATTAGGATCAATATTAACTTTCTAAACAGTAAATTATAGGTGAAAAGGATGTCCTTTATTTCGATGCTATTTCTCATGCTGCTACTTTCAACGTTTGCCACGCTTAACAATAATTGATTCGAGAAGTAAAATCGTCGATTTTATCTTCTACGCGTATGTATATTGATGTAAGAAATAATAAAAAATGCCTACTTCATCTTTGGTTTTTCGACTTTTGCACTCCTAAATCGGTCTCTTGGACCACTGTGCGTCGTGTCACCACCATAAATCGGGAAGTTAATAATGAAGAGGGGAATGCTCGGAGGGGGGCGTTGAACTCATGGGGTCGCGCGGCGTTGTATTCCCGAACAATACTAATTTCTTAATTACTGTAAGGATTCGAATGACCGTGGCCCATGTGGACTGCAGCAGGGTACCGGGTCTTAGAAAGGGTCGCAGTTTATGATTACGGTGCGAACGTGACCTCAGGATATTTTTGAGATTTAGCGGTACTTTCTATTTACGATAATTTATTAGGGACTTCATATTTTGGCTAAAGGTCTCAATTGCCGTTGACGTACCGTAAAACATCTGCAGACCAAATGCGAATAGTAAGGACCTTAGGTAAACGAGGGCTCAAGGGAGGGTACCTTAATTGTCGCCTTTTAGAGGGCGTGCGTTAATTTTAAGTATTTTTGATTGGTTTTCGGAGGTAACCGCCTACGATGCGGAAGCATACAAAAAGACAGCGCGAACTAGCAACAGGGTTGTTGTTGATGTAGCGCGAACGAAACAGTCTGATTGAATAAACGTTTATGTGAAATCCGAAACTTCTTTATATTTTTTCGGGCGTCCTTACATTACAGAACCGTTATTGTAGGAGGCAGGCGTAGAAAAGAAGAGTTCAAATTCGAACCATACAGAAAAACACCTGAAAGAGGTTCTTGAACTTTCCTGCTTGCGAATTGCGATCAAGCGTGTGTGTTTATGTGCGACCGCGGCATACTCGAAAGAGACCTGACCTTCTGTGAGATCGGAGAGCGGGCGTGAGGCCATTTACCTGACAATAAGAATATTCAAAACGAACGAAATAGATCGAGAACGTTCGAGGAACGGATAAATGGACGTGTCTCCGCCACGGCCGGGGACTCACGTTGAGACGATCACACGTCAAAGTTCACCGCCACGCTACCATACGATAGGAATACGACTACGACTAACGGCTAGCGGATACGGAATACGAACGCGAATTACGGATACAGGGTTTTATGTTTATTCGACGTGCGAAACACTTGGGTATTGTCTCTCTTTTTGTACATTAATTTGTAGGCGTGTGCTTTCTCTAAGAAAAGTAATAGTAAACTCAAATTATCTACTCTTACATTATCGTAGATCCGAAGTTGCCCACGGCACTGTTCATTTAGACAGGACCGTGGAATGCGCTTCCGTTCCTGCAACTACGATTTTGTTGCTGCGTCGCGTCTCCGCAACATTCAATTAGAACACAGCTTTATTTTGAATCGTCCTCGTGGTTGTCCTCGAGCCGGACGCGATTCGCCCGTAATCCTTTTAAGTCTGTTACCTCCGGCTTTATTCTTCCGTCGTAGAAAAGTTCCGAATGCTCCAAGTGCCGTGCAATCGTAAAGGCCCGACCGGTTTACGGTGTCTTTTACGAGAGTTCGAGCGAACGTATCTGCATTTACACGGCGTGATGATCGAGTATGCGAGAGCCCTATCTAATCCACGGCTGGTCAGTCTACGGTGTCCGAGGTCTGGAACCGTGCGGAATATCGAAAATAGTGATTACTATCGCAGTTTGGCCAGCTTAACGGTGTCGATCTAATAGCTTGAAAAATTCTACAATATCGAAATAACGCGTTGAATCGAATCAAAATTGACTCGTTAAGATTTGGTTGGCTGTGAGTACTCTTCGAACCTAAGTAGCAGATGCCAACCAAATTTTAATAAACACAACTAATTTCACGATTGGCTAGTTATATTTCCGATACTCTTTTGTTTTCTGTGTTGAGTGTGCCACAACAGTAACAGTTTAGTACAGTTCCAACCGGCTTAGTGACTAGCAACATTTGAATTTGATTTCAATTTGTTTTTTTTTTACAATTAGTATGTATGTATAAACATCGAATTTTCATAACTATTAAATAGTCAGTTTAATGAATAATAAATTTTATTACTTTAATTTTAATAGACGCGGACTTTTCTTGAAGATGGCTCAAAACAGAACCGAAACGTTGAAAATATAATTCTGCAAAATTGCTAATTTTTGTATTGTTGATCGAACCTGTAGCATCGATATCATTTAGAGCGTATACAACTAATTTCGTGTGTCAATAGTTTTTAAGAACGAAATATTTTTTAGCCGAGCGGCGTTTCGATTACGAACGGTTGAGAAGACGTAACAGCAGTCGGACGAGATAACAAATATTTAATACTCGTCATTTGTTATGCGTTGATAAGAGACAGAGAACGATGTTCCTGCTGCTTATCTTTCTTGGTTGGCTCTCGAACGAGGAATATTCGCGTGATAGTCGACCCGACCTCGACCCGACCGAGTTCAAGTAGTTTGTGCAGGCCTTTTCCCCGATCGTGATTCAACCCGGAAAGAAAGACGTCGCGCGGCTGTATCCGTGGCCTACAGCTGAAGGGAACTCGGGTGAACGCGCATCGAGCACACTCTCGGTCCCTGGTGCAACGACGCAACGGTGCAACAACTCGGCCCGACTGCCGACTGGTTTCTTCGTCCGCGCAAAAATACGGGACGCGCGCACGAGCCCTTTAGATCCGTGCTCGCACACTGCATTCGCCTTTGCCCTGTGCTCTCACCGGACTCCGAGCCACGGTAAATAAATGAAAACGACGAGACAAGGCGAGACGAGCGTGCTCTTTCGACTCCCTTTCTTTTCCAGCGAGCGTCGTGTCCTGCGATGAATCGATTTCGACCGATTGTTTCTATCCTGTCCACAGGACGACAGTGTAGAATTAGAAAAAAGCCTTAAGAGAAATAGAAGAGTATCCGTGCGCGAAAGTAAATTCGAATATTTATTTTTAACTTCCCGATTTATAGGGAATTGGAGTTACACTGCTATGATTCGACTATTAAAAATATACGTATTAACCCTTTGCACTCGGAGCTATTTTACTTCGAAAATTAACCCTCATCCGTTCCTCGTGTCAATTTCACACAGTTTTCCGAGACAAGTTATATAATGTTCTGTTATTTGTAGATTCTGCCTGAAACTTCGTGACTTTTACTATTTTAATGTGAAACACACAACCAGGAAACCTAACAGATATAACTGTTCACTCGTCAATTTGAATTAGAAAACATCAAAAAATAACTGTTTACCTTGTTATGTCATCGATCTTTTACTACTGTGTCAATTTGACACCGAGGGACAGATTCAGTTTGTGAAATGAGGGACGGATGAGAGTTAAACTTGTCTTCCTATCTAAAATAATTCAATTTCATATGATTTTTTTTTATTTTGTGAATATGAAATTAATAGAATACCTCATACAATATGGAAATGTTTAACAACTGGTTAGATCCCAACATATTTAATAATGTAAACGATATTTTGAATTATAGTACAGCAACTTATAGTGCTAAGGGTTAATAATTCTCTAACGTATAAAACCACACTATAAACTGTAAATATACTATAATTAGAATTCTCTAGTTTTTAAACGATTGTGATCTGCATCTCTAGTGGTTAGTCATATTGTAAATGATAATTGAACTGTACACTAGTGTATCTTTGTTAAAGCCGAAATAAACCTATAATAGGTTTCAGTGGCTCAATAAAAAAAAATAAAAAAATTGGAATTCTCTAACGATATATCATTTGATAGTAAGCGATGATAGCGTATAAGACAGAGATGGAAAGGTGTTTTCCCGCTTCCGCGAGATACAGGTATCGAGCTGCGAAACGAGCGGAGTATGAACGGAGCGACGGTTTTTCTTGACGAGGGCGCGGCGTCGAATAAGCGTCGGTCTCGCGGATATTCGTAAGAACCGGTATATATCAGGTTGTGTCAAATAGCCGTGATATTAAGGGGAACGGCAAGGGATGAAAGCGTAAAGAGGATTACGCGTATTGTGCATGCTGTCAGAGATAAATGACAACGAATGCTCGGCGCGTGTCGAGGATCGTAATGGGTCTGCGCTTGGCGTCTATGTAGACGAGGATTCTGGGTAACGGGCGCTGGCGCGCGCGCGCGCTCGCGTACGAGCAGAGACCGGCGAAAAAATGATGCGCGATATCAGGGTAGAGCGGAAGCGATTATCGCAAGCCGGTAGCACGGGGAAAAAAGCGACTGCGATATTTGGTAGAACGGATCGGCGAGAAATTTCGCGAGACCGCGATAACGCGCTCGTTGGTCGATGCATTGTTACGCAATTATTCGCGATTAAGCGTGGACGGTTATGCCGCACGCGTTCTCCGACTAAGGGTGCGTTTATGTTGCAGCTTCGACGAGACTAGAAACGCGTTCTATTGTTTCGTAATGGAGGTGTTTGCATCGCAGCTGCGGAACAGAGCATCGCTTACCAAAATGACCAACGATACGACCGTCGAGAACCAATTACTCGTTCTCGGATATTATCGCGAGCTCTTATCATCCGTACGTAAGCTTATTGCCGATAAAATAAGCCGGCGAAAGAGATTTTGTTAGCGGCCAACAGATAAAGAGTGGTTCGGGAGCAGGAGCACGAGATGCGTGTCTGCACCTCGTAACTTCTTGCTTCTTGCTTTGAAAAACGAGATCGACGCTCGAGGGGCAGCGTTTTGACACTGTGAAAGAAGTTCGCGTTAAATCGCGGAGCCACGCGATCGTGCTTCCTGCTAAATCGCTCGTGGCACGCGTTAAGATGTTCACAGCTCAATGAAACTTGGCAAAGGAAGATTGAGAGGAGCGCAGAGCAGTGACCCGCGGTGCCATCGAACCTTCTCCGATACGAACGTCACGGAGAAATTCGATAGAATTCGATTGTCTTTTCGATGGGACGGAAGATTATCGAGGGAGAATCGTCGGAGGCGTTGGAATCGGATCGCGTAGCTGGTAGAAGTGGGGAGGTCGTAGCAGAGATTCGAGCGGGGGGTTAACGATCCGCTGCCAGCTCCCGGAAGCAAAACACGGGATCTGCACGCGCATTGTCAAAGCTCTCGGAACGTTCCGGCGCGGCGCGGCACGGCGCGTTCCACGCTCGAGGAAATATTTGCCTTGCGAAGATTTCTCGTGTTTGCCGAACATTTTAAATGTCCCCGTCGTTTGTTGCCTCGTCGAGTTTCACGAGCGGCCGGATGGGCGGACCGGGCGGAATCGTGGGACGATCGAGCGAAGCGAGTTAATTAGAATCCATCTGAAAATTCCGACGATAAATTCACGGTTTCCGGGGGCGTATTGCCCGAAGGACGACTCGGATATAAATTTCGATTTAAGGGACGTTGCCGGGCTGTGCCGGGCTGGATGGCTGGCTTTAATAACGGGCCGAGAGTCGCGGCTCTGCAACTTTCGTAATTACTCGACTACGCTTTTCGGCCGCCGCCGCCGCCGCGCCGCCTCGCGCAAAGCCTCGCGCGCTTCTTCGGACTTCTTGCGTCTCTTAGCAAGAAACCGCTCGGGACAACGCGGCGTGCGTCTAATGGCGTTCCAACTTTCGCCTCTTTCCTGCGTAAATCCCTCGGGGCGGCTTCCTTCTCGATTTCGGTCCAGCGTTTCATGATTTACCGCTGAATCAGCGGAAATGTTTCAGCGGCCTTAGAATATCGGGCAGAAGTTAGGGAGCTTATGTGACCGCTATAATCATCCTCTATTAGGCTCATCGACCTTCTACATGTGTCTATCTAGGTTTACAAGCACAGTAAGTTCTCGACTTATATGAGTTACATTAAAATTGAATTACATACATTCTATCGAATTTTATATTACACTCTTTTTTGAAAATTTCAGGAGCCATATATGCATAAAGATCAGCGTCTAGTGATCAATTTTCCATGAACATAGTTTTATATATATATGTACTCATTTGAAAGGAAATTTCAAATAAACCAACTATGTTCATGGAAAATTGATATATACATATATACATATATATGTCTACCTAAAAAACAGATCGTGTTAATAACCTTCCAGCGGTTACGCTTAGACGCTATTCAGCTTACGCGGAACGAATGAACCACGTAAGTCGGGGACTTACCGTATGTAGTAACAATATTACATATGATATTGTTAAACACAAAGTAGACTATTATATATTCATGTATTTACAATGAAGATACCGCATCTTTCAGCTAGACGAACGAAGAATATTCTTCACCGATGCTCGAGTTTAGAGGTTGATGAACTTTGCCGTAGATTGCGGATCTTCATGGAAATTCTCGCTTGCATAAATCGCTCTCCTGCGGCGATCGCGGAATAATAAAGAGAACTAATTTTTGTTCGGACGTCTAATGACCAGCGGTCTGACTCGAAACCAAGTACCTCGGGCGTTTGTTTGTAGATCGTTTAAAGGGAGCACGATCGCGATCGTTTGGTTTTTTGTCGCGTGGAACTACGTCGCGTCGTAGCTCGAGCAAAAGTTCGCCGCTCTGTGGGAATCGAAGATGGAACCGGAAATATGCCGAGTCGATGGAAACCGCGCGTAATACGTGGGATATTCCTTGGAAGTTCCGCGGAGCCTCCGGATCCGGGAGGGTTAAATAAGAGCCGGTCGGTTCGATGAACCGACGACGGTGTTCCTCTCGGTCGAAAGCTTACCGGTAATTATGCGGGGATTAAACGAGCGCGGTGCGTCTTGTTCAAACGCAGATAGGGGCTCGTTCGTTCTGTCTCTCTCTCTCTCTCTCTCGGTTCGAACGAAGACGGAATCGCTGGAATTATACGGGGATGCTCGGCAACGGTTACCGAAGTGGAAGTTCGTTAGCGACGCGGGAAAAGCGGACCCCGTGCCGCGAGCAGCATTATGCAGATCGACGAATTCCCATTCCGTTCCGACGACGCGACGTCGCCTTCGCCATGAACAACGGTTCCGTTTATTTCGACCGAGCCGCGAAGACGCTAGTCTTTTCCGTTCGGTCGCGTGTTCGCGTGCCTCGCGTCGCTCCCTCCAGAACGACTCTCGTTTGTCGCGTAAACAAGGCTACTACGAATCGGTCGGGCATTAACGCATCGGAGAATAGCGTGGCCTTTCTTTCCGTGCATGTCCTGTCACCGATAAAGCGTTACTTCTTGTTTACACGACAGGAATAACGCAACGTCGTCGCGACTCGACTCGCAATCCTCTCGTGACCGTCGCGTGCGTTCGCCTAGCCGCACGCGCGATCTCGGGACGATAAATGTTCAATTTGGCGACGTACTTGGTCTGCACAACTGTTTAAGCTTCGACGTGTTCGCAGTCTCTACGTTCGATTCTGTCGTCGCAAGTAGTACGAGTCGGCTAACGGTCAGCCGCTCGTTTAACCCTCGTCCGTTCCTCATTCCACGAACTGAATCTGTCCCTCGGTGTCAAATTGACGCAATGATAAAAGAAATCGATAAAATAACAAGTTAAACAGTTACTTATCGATGTTTTTTTCATTCAAATTGACGAGTTAACATTTACATCTTAGGTTTATGCGATTATATGTCTCGCATTAAAAAAATTAGTCACCAAGTTTCGGACTTTACTTTCAAATAACAGAACAGTATAACTTATTTCGGGAAAACTGTGGAAAATTGACACGAGGAACGAAAGAGGGTTAACAACGACCGAACGTTATCGGACTCGCAGCAACGCAACGTATTAATATTATTCATACTGTGGGATAATAATATTAGCGGTTGATTTGCTGGTGATTATACATGTATGTTTACTACCAAGTTTAACACGCTTTGGTAGATTTGCACTATGGGACTGTTAGACTTGCTTTTTCGAATCTGAAGATCATTCTGCTCGGTCCTCAATGATCATTTTATCTTAAACCCAAAATCATAGACACACGCATTCACACCCAACGTATCTCGCTCGATTCTGTCGTATGTTGTTGGGAATCGCGCGAGCTACGCACGCTACAGCACGCGAGTTAGTTTGTAGGACCGGGGAAAGAGAGGTGACGGGGTTGCCAAAACCATAATAATGACTTGCTATAGAAAAAGGCACCTCTACACCTCTCCCCCCGCCGGTCTGTTTCATAGGACACAACCGATTGCTGAAGAGGCAGTTGCTCTCTAGACTTTATTGTACGCACTCCCGCTTTACTTGAGCGGTTAAATAGGCCATTGCGCTTCTTTGGTCGTCTATCTTTTCGTTTCTAGATCTTTGTTAAAAGAGTTACTTAAAACAGCAGCTTCACTTGGGCTGTTAATAAGTTCTTGCCGATCTATAGCTTTGCTTGAGCTAAATCTCGCTTAAAAGGTCACTGCGCTTCTCAGGCCTTCTAGTTTCCATCCCTACACTGGATTCTAGCCTTTCTATTAAATTATATTATTTGTGATTATTTAAGTGGTGACGGGTTCCTTCGATTTGGGTTGTTTAATAAAGTGGACAAATGACTATTGCCGTTTGCAATTAAACTTGAAGTGCTCGTGCCGTTATTCTACCCCTCCTTCCACAAACCTACTATTTCTTTAACATATGTCATTCATGGAAACCATTCTCAATATCTGTCACTCGGTCCAAACACTCTTCATTCATAATTGTTTAATTTTTTTCTCGATCGCCATATTAGATAATAGGAATTTTTTTCGCGACGCACAGGTTCGATCATTATTACTTTATATTAGCTCTCCTTGTAGCAAATATGTAAGAATTGTCATACGTGTGCTATCCAAATAGTAGAGGAAAAAGGAAAGGTGGTGTTTCGTCCTAGACCCTTCATTCACACGTTACGCCCGATACTTATCGCATCTCACTATCTGCAATACGTATTTTAGTATTCTATACCGTTTCACGGTGGCAGCGATTAGAACCTCATTGTTGTTCGTAAATTCGTAGATATACATTTAATTCTGTTCGAAAGCTGCGCGACGAGTCTCGATGTTATGGGTTAATGGAAGCGCGTCAACTCAACGACAACGGCACCGCATCGACACTCCTCCTTTGTCCTTTTCCCTCGTTTCGATAATGCGAACATGTCAATACCGGCCCGATGTCGTTCAGGTGTGGCGCTGTTAAATGGTGTCGACGACCTTTAACCCGAAAATCTTTTTCGTTGGAAGGAATCGTTCGAGCGTGAATTGATTCGCTTTATCGATTAAGAGTTCTTTTCGAGCCTCCATCGAGCATTTCGCAGCGGCCGTTATCGTCGGTTTCACGATGAAATCTTCTTAACCGGTGGACAAGAGCGCGCGGCGTTCGGCGAAATGAACGAGGAAACACTTTAATCGGGAATGAAAGCACTCGCAGAGCCGATAATTGTAATCTGGCGTGGACGGTAAGCGACAAGCAAAGAGAGAGAGAGAGAGAGAGAGAGAGAGAGAGAGAGAGAGAGAGAGAGAGAGAGAGAGAGAGAGAGAGAGAGAGAGAGAGAGAGAGAGAGAGAGAGAGAGAGAGACGGGATCGGGCCGAACCGGACCTAGTTGGGAAACACAGCGACAAATGAAAAACATCAACTTGCCGATCGACGTCGCGTGCTCCACGGCTGATTATTCTTGCACAAAGGCACACGCGAATTTTCCGTTTTAATGAAGCCTCGCGAGCGCGGCTCGCCGCACACGAACCGTTAATTGGCTGCCGCGATCAACGAATCGGCGAAGGTGTGCGCGCGAGTATCGATCCGACGAATCGAACCGGCCGCGGGCAGGCAGCCCCGCGTGGACGTTGATTTTCGCTGTTCCGAGCTCCCGATTGCCTCGGCTACAATAGATTTCGATGTCGGACACGAGAAACATCGGAATCGCTGAACCGCGGGCCAGCAAGTGTGGAAAACACCGGACGCTCGCGATATTCGAAATTCGATCGGAACGCTCTTTCATTATAGTTTGATCGAGAATAGAGACAAATTACAGCCTGATGAAATAGGATTAGCTACACGCGTTGTCGGTGGGTTCAAAAATCTGTAGCAATAAAAACTGCAGCTGCCAACGCGAAGGCGCATACAGGTCAACCTTTTACGTATTCAACCTGTTGGAAATGTCTTTATGTGGGAACGTTATTCTAAACAAACTACACATTGTACCGTATACATTATACTTTATTAGTATTATAAAGATGTTGCTCCAAAAAACGACACAAGTGTTTCCGCATATCCTGTATTTAATCCTGTATTTAATTAGTGAAAGCTGTTCAATGTTGCGATCTGCTCAGGCTAGCTGCTTCTACCTGGCTGACGACGATCTGATTTTTGTAAGGACGCCCGAAAAAATATAAAGAAGTCTCGGATTTCACATAACCGTTTATTTCAACAGACTGCTTCGTTCGCACTACAACAACAACAACCCTGTGGCTTTTTTTTCTAATTGTTTCCCATGAGTGGGGAGCGCTTCTGGTTCCTTGGGGATCTCGTTTCCCTTTTACCCAGATTTCCTGTGAACAAAAATTAACTTCTCAAGGTTTCGTGATGGTTTGGGGTTTTCAAGGAGGGGACATGTGTGGGGTTATAGGAAAGGTTTCAAAAAACCTATAAGCATGTGAAGGGCAACCCTGTGGCTTGTTCGCGCTGTCTTTTTGTACGCTTCCGCATCGTAGGCGGTTACCTCCGAAAACCAATCAATATACTTAAAATTAACGCACGCCCTCTAAAAGGCGACAAGGTGAGGGAAACTGGAGGTACCCTCGCCTTGAGCCCTCGTCTACCTAAGGTCCTTACTATTCGCATTTATTATTTACTATTAGCTAAAATATGAAGTCCCGAATAAATGATCGTAAAACAGAAAGTACTGCTAAATCTCAAATAAACGGATAGACTTTTTAAAAATTTTTTTTTTGAATAATGCATTGTCATCCAGTTCTGAGCCATATGCCCGATTTCAAGTCTCTAGCTCATCAGGAAGTTAGTTTAAAATCAATTGCAAAATTTGCCACCGAACAAACAAACAAACTCACAAACACACAAACAAGAAAGCGAGCTAATAAAAACGTGGTAAAATAGTCTGATGTCACCTCCGCACCGTAATCATAAACTGCGACCCTTTCTAAGATCCGGTACCCTGCTGTAGTCCACATGGGCCACGATCACTCGAATCCTTACATCTTATGCACCCGCCTGGGCCCTTCCGTCCTTGGAAAAAGCTGCCCCTTCTGTTGTAATTTCACAATAGAAATATCGTTGCACCCTACCAGAGCTGTCACTTTATCTTCCACATGCTCGCTGATGCGAGAAAGTTGTATGATCGGATACGAAATCAGAGGCAGTTCGCAGGGCCATCGTCGCGTAATTCTTTTCGTATTTATCATCTGGTAACGACGAGGGTATAATACAGCCGGTCCATTATCGTTATAATAACGCGGGGCGAGCAACGAGGAAGCAACAACGGGGAAAGTTGCGTAGTCACGGCGCACAAGAGAACGCAATCCTGGCTAATGGCTAATAGCGTGCACGACTGGCAGATCCTAATTGCCGCGAGAATGGAAGAATAGAAGAATGAAGGGCGAATGGTGCGTGGACGGTCCAACGTATCGTCTGGAGTCGGAGCAGCTCTCGGAACAACTGATCGACGCGGATAATAGGTACTGACGGTAGAAAGGTCTGATACGTGTCAATTAGCTTGTCGCGAACTAGTTGAACGAGTTGGAAAATTACAAAGCTGCGGACGGTATTGAAGGAGCGCGGAGGAGACGGCGATCGTAGGAATACCACAAATTTTAATCGAGTTAGAAAGCACTTAACGCCTCCCCGTGGAAGCTCATCCGAGCGTGTTCGGATGCCGGCAGAAAAGCTGGCGGTCCAAGCCCATTTCCGGCTTCCGTCGGCCGTTTTACTACCACCGAACGAGATGGTCACCGTGTTCACCAATTCGCGTGCGCGCGCGCGCGAGCGCGTAGGCGGGCGGGCACACGCGCAACACCGAGCATTTTAATCCTGTTACAAAGCACTTAGCGCTGCTAATGGCCGTTTCTTACTTCTTACGTCGCAGCTGCTGGATCGGCTTCGTCCACCGGAAATTGCGCAAGTTTTCCGCAACTTTTGAATAACGCGCGGCTCGTCGAGAGGCCGCCGACCAGTTTAAATCGAACCCGGTTTTCTTTGTTCACCGCCCCCTACTCCACGCCCGCTCCCTTCCCGTCCTGGGTCGTTAATTTCTCGCGGGGGGGGGGGGGGTTTCTCGCAGTCGCGTCGCGCAGTCGAGTTATCGTTCGGCGAACGAGCGAGCCGGCACAATCGACGGAGAATATCCTCGCGAACGAGCTTTCAATTCCTTCTCGAGGATTTTACCGCGCTTGGAATCGCGAAACGCGTCGCCGCGAACTGTTCGTTCATGGTCGCCATTAAAACCGTAATAATCGTAAGCGACGACTTTTCGCTACCATTCCTTTCCTCTCCTTCGGCTGCTGTCCTCGGAGATTTATGGCCAGAACTTAAACGGAGAATGGCCAATATACTTCTCCCGCGGAACACGATCCCGTCGATCATCCCTGGGATCAATTAATTCCACGATCAACTTTTCCGACCATCGATCGGGACTACTGTTCCACATTGAATCCGGCCTGAATCGCGTGCAGTTTACGTCCTACGCAATTTTTCTTTTCGAAACGGCACGGCGAGATGCTTCTCCGTTTGCATACTGTTCATTCCAAGTAAAAGAAAAACGTTGGAACTCTTACTTCATTATTAATTCAATTTGTAAGCCAGGTAGTCAAGCTCATAAAACGACCCCATCTGCCTTGCACATTTCCTTAAATAATATGTAAATAAAAATAAATTTTTCGCTTCCCTCACCAATGTCGAAGAAAATGCCAATCGACAAATCCGCATGGCTCCTCTTTCTAAAGTCACGCCTTTTTTAAACCGACAATCTTTTCATCATGTTCACCGGCAGTCAGTTCATCTCGAAACATCAACCACGTACCATCTCGAAACATCAAACACGTATACCTTTAATCATTTGTAAATTCGACTGTGTTAAAATAAATTCAGAGTTTATTTTGTTAAAAGTGCAAGTTCGTTTAATAATCTCCTTTCCGTCCAATAGATGGTAAGGAATCGATTAATTCACGTTCTCAGTGAATTGAGTTAGCCAATAACCGTAGTCCCGTTGAAAGCACCGGTTCTCGTTAGATCATCGAAGTTAAACAATGTGGAACGTGAACGGCACTAGGATGGGTGACCGTCTGGTAAAAAACCGGAAAGTGACCCGCCCGGGGTGTTTTTCACGTGTTGTTGGCAAAAGGTGGTTCGGAACCCACCATAAACAGTAGGTCTTACTAAAAAGGCGATGGTGAGAGTGGAAAAAGAGGATTGGTAAATGAATTTGAAACCCTGAGGGGACCAAATATCATGTTACAGTGAATTGAGTTGAAGATTTACGACCTTCAGCGACGTCATTCAAAAATCAACGACGGCGCAACGCGATCTAATCGGACACATACTATCTACGCTCCAACGTCTGCTCTGATATCCGATGTGCGAGCAATATTGTCAACGGTATTCGCTGCATAGTTCAGCCTTGCGAGGAGCTGTAAACTTCGTCACGGGAACTATCGAGTAATTATGGTGACATCGGTTTTCGACGTGGACCCTCTTGCTTCTGGATGCACTTGGAATGCAGCCTTCTGTTCCCGGAGTCTATTAGATCTTCCTTAATCCTGGATAACTAGACTGCCGTGCGTGGAAGTTCCGATATCGATTAAAACGACGTGCCGATGTAATTGGACCTTTTTATAGTGTAGGATTGAAGGGGTTGTTGAGCCGCTGCCAAACCACGATGTACCGAATGACTATTTTAGGTGGAAAAAAGGCATGTCAGGAAAATATATTCTTCTTCGGGAATGTTTATCGAGCTTAATTATATCAATTCATTTAGTAGCGATATAAGCACAGAAATCAATACGTGAAAAATGAAAATACGCGAAGGCTAAAGGTGGGTACTTATTGCGCGTCTGAACGCAGCGTTTTGTTATCTCAGCGCCTTTTATATTTCATTCGTCATACTTCGTCAGAACTGCTTCTTGGAGATGCTCTTTCGTTTTTCTTCGCAAGTGAAAAACAAGAAGGG
Source organism: Lasioglossum morio (assembly GCA_916610235.2). NCBI lineage: Eukaryota > Metazoa > Arthropoda > Insecta > Hymenoptera > Halictidae > Lasioglossum > Lasioglossum morio. Next base: position 7,467,654 of record OU744323.1, read on the forward strand.
ACATATCAAATCGCATATCATATGCAAACTTGTGCATCCAGAGGCACAGCTGAGAGCTACGACGAATGGAGAATAGATTGCAAAACGCTGCGTCCAGACGCGCAAAGGAGATCGCACCTTTAGGGAGCTGAAATTTGGTACACAGGTAGCCGTTAACCCAAACGCGTGCGCGAATATGCTTTTATCCCGGAGATCCTACAGGATTAATTGCTAAAATAAATTAATGCAATACCTGCAGAAATAACGCAGCTGTTGACTTTTCAACAGGACATATCTGATAGTGTAAACAATTATGTAAATAATAATACAGCAATTTTTAGTGGCGCCTCAGAGGCGCCACTCGAGTGCTAAGCGTTAATAGTTTCCTTAGCTCAGTCAGCTAGGCAGGGTTCTCTGTATTCAGAATTATTTAGCAGGAGAATACCGAATAATAATAGCAACGTTACCGACTCGTCCAATCTGGGCAGACTAGTGACACATAAGAAATTCAACGTCCACGTTGCGGATAATTGTCGAACCACGGACACGGATGGTCGGTGTGTATGATCGTGTAAATTCGAAATATCCCGGTGAGATGGAAGCCGGTTTTTCCAGCTGTCGAGCTCCGGTGAACGACGCGACCCGATGGGATGCTCGATACGGATTGCGGGAAGCCTCGGAGCGACCTCGTTGAGCACGGGCCTTTCTTCCCGGCTCCGCGAGATGCTCTTTCTCGACCGCGCGTTCTCGATAACTTCGTAAATTATGCATGACACGGTTTCGCGCGAACGAACCGCTCGATACAGACGGCTCCTCGCGGCAAAAGGCTCCGACGAAAAAAGGTAGAGGGTCGAGAGAAGGAGGCTGCGGGGTTGCGAGGCTTCGAGATGGAAGGGAGAAACGGTAGAAGCTTAAGGTTGCTCGCTGCTCCGGGGATCCTCGAGGAAAGAGTACCTTTTAAAATTCACGAGAACATCGTTCGGAACGGATTTCGGTCGGTGGAAGTGTCGAGGTACAAAGTGGTTCCGCGGAGCACGTAATTTCAAAACACACGTGCTACCCGGGTATATTGGTCTCGTTCGACCGAGAACAGCATCGAGATCGTTCAGAATCACCGAGAGCAAACAGAAACTCGGACCGGGACCAACACACCTAACGGACTCGCGAATTGTTGGGAATGGGGTGCCGATTAAACTAAGTCAGAGTTAATGCTTGAAAAACAAGACTTTATTTAAACGGCTCGGAACGAAACGTCTTTCCTTGAAGAGGATCTGCAGCAGACTGACTTGAGACAAATGTCCACAGCAATGCAAGCCCAAAAACCAAAACTATAGAACAAGGATACAGGGTCCTTGTCTACACGCTACAGTGCGCTTTCTAATTTTTACTGCTTAGCCTGGTGTGTTAGCACGCGGAGCTTTAGGAGCAGGAAACGTGCTAGTGGAATAAACAGGGTGGACGCTTAAGGTCGGGAACCGGAATCGAATGAACGTTGGGCAAATAAGTCGTACTCAAGTTTTCTCTGCACTCACCGAAGTTACACGGTCTTTCCACCTTTAATTTTTAACTATACACATGTAACGCACTACACCGTGAATATTTAAATTACTGAGCGAGCACGCGAAGCATCAAACCTTTTCATTTACTTTTCAATTTTAATCGCGTTGTGTACTCTTCAAAGATCGCATTAATCCTGACGCCTTGACTTCGGATTGTCTCCTCGATCGAACGGATCGACACGCTTCGTTTCTCGTATCCCTACCTCGTCCGCACAGGGGACAACAATGCCGGGCGGCGCTATGTCGCTCGCTGTCGCGAAATACACTGTACGGGTTAAACATGGTGCTTCGGGGTTTTTTCTAGGTAAGACCCTCTTACGCCACATCTGGCTTGCAGCCCTTATACTGCCTTCGGTTATTTCAAGGATAGATACAAGTAGAGGCGATTTTGAAAACGTCGGTAAATCCAACACGAATAGTACGCGATTATGTTCCGGAAGGAAATGCGATCGAGCTGCTGGCAGATGATCGAGGAAAAGTCTCCGAGTACAAAGAGTTAATACTGCTTATCGAGGACGCAATCAGTTGGCAACAAGATCCTCTATAAAGTCTCGCTATTCTTTGATCTAATACTTCCCGTGGTTATGGAGCGAAGAGTTTCCTTTTTATACCGTTAACGAGTTTGCTTCCTTCTCAGTTATCTTAATGCTTTGGTCAAAGGAGACCCATTAGCAGTTTTCTAAATGATTGTTCTACGAGAAAGGGAAGCTTGAAAATCTTCTGTGGGTTAGCAATACCAAGGGAAGTTGTCTGGCCGTGGATCATACAGTTTCACGGACTATTAGTAAACCTTTTCCGGAGGAACAATCTTCAACGCGTGGCAACATGCTGTTGCATTTAATGTAAACGACGCCGCGATAGTGACAGACGCAAACGACGCGGTCCGGCCCGTATTCGGGATCACGGCGTGTCGCTAGCGCGACAAATTGAATTCTGTAGGACGTCGCGCGACAAACGAGGCCGCGCGCATTCGTTTAAAATCGTTCTCGTGTCGCGACACGGTGAACAAGTTGTTCCGCCTACGGAGGATCGATCGGTTTGCCGGGGCTAATGGAATCGGTAGCGCGAGCTTTCGCGCTTTTCTGTCGGGGCGAAGGGACGTGAAAGGACGCGAAGGGACGAGAAGGTTCGAGAGGAGGGTCTAGATGAGGGTTGAGGAGGAGGAAGAGGGTCTCTGTCCGCGAGACCGCGCGAGTACACTGTTCCACGAGTTGGCCGGGTTTGGATGGGATCGAGAGTTTCGCAGGGTGCGCCGACGCCGACGTCGGTCTGTTTGCATGCGAGGCGGTATATTCCGCGAACTTGCCGGAGACGCGTAAATCGAGTTTGCCCCGGGGGCTGGCTCCGGTCTCGTTCGAGTTGCGGCCGCACGTACGCGCGCGGCTCCAGATTTACTCGGCGCGCGATTCGTCTAAACGCGAAACGCGCGACAACCGACAACCGACAAGCAACGCGACCCGTGGAACCCTAATCAGGCTCATTGTGTCAAAGCTCCCCCGGTAATTAAACGCGCATCGCGTAACGAATGCAGACGCCGCGCCGCGCGAAACCCCGGGCTTGCAGATTCCCCGAGCACACTGTCGCCCAAAACTTTCCTGCTTGTGCGAATTCGGCGAGACCGGCCGAAACCGATCCCACCACGAGCCCTGCGATTATATCGTTATCATTTCCATATTGTTCGTTCGCGACTTTCACCCGCCAAACTAATCTTGGATGAATATTTCAAAGTTTTTAAAGAAGCCGCGTTTCGTCCCGAATTTGCCGGAAGGACTCATCAGCAAGGCTGCCTGGCAAATTCCACCTTGTTACAAGTGGGAATGACGCGACGAATTTCCAAATCTTCTTAAATGAACGATAATGTGTTCGACCACGATATGTGACAAGAAAAAGAATATAGATTCGTTTCGTATGAAAGTACGATTGCGAGTGAGCTGGTTCTCGAAATCGGTCGTAATTGTTTTTTGGGGGGAACATTTTGTTTCGAGGGACTTTTGTTTGAATTCGTGTGGGGGAACATTCTTCATCGTGAAAAAGGCTTCTAATCAGTCTGTGGGCTGATTTCAATGACGTTTCATTGATTTACGCAAGGCGATGTGTTGATTGGGTATTGCCGAACGCTGCATTTCAACACACCCTTGATGGTTCGTCATCCTCCACGGCAGACTCGAGCAGCCTTCGGGTGGTAGGAGAGAGACAGAAGGAATGAAGTAAACGATATTACTCCAATGGACGGTCCCTAGCGATCGAACAATATAGTATACCAGAATTGAAAAAATTTAGTGAAAACTCTCGTCGACTAATAGTAAAATCCTTTCTATTTTGTTCAAGTCGGTTTCTATTCGAGGCACAGACGAACCTAATCTGTTCGTTCACGAATGAAGAACGATATAGTTATCGGACCTCGTAGGGAATTTCGAGTAACCACGCAAGGCTTGATAATAACAATACCAGACATCTGAAACACGTTATTTTGCTTTTCGGTAGTCCCAGCATCGAAGCACACGCAATTCAAGCTAGCGAAGAGCTACATTATTTTCGGTTGGTTAATTCGGAGGCGGTCGGATGCAGCTCGTGTGTCGTTCGACGCGAGCTGCGGCACTGAATTTATCGTCGACTAATTCAGCTAACTGTGCCGCGTCCGTTCGTAAACAGAATTTCTTTTCGACTCGGCAGACTTGCTTATGACGAATGACGTATGACGGCGTATGACGTGTAACAATTCGTTCGAGCTGTAAAGAAAGGGCAAATTAAATAATGTTGCTTCCGGAGTACAGAATGTTGGTAGTTGGCAGCGATGCCAGAATGAGATGCTCCTCCTTTTCCCCTTCCACTATCCTATTCCATCACCAATTTAAGGGGATAGGGTACCCACGTGACATTACCAGAATCTACCCAGAATCTAACTAGATTTTGGACCAAAACAGGGGTTTATGCGGGGTCGTTTCAGGTCCTCATATGATTATATTTTGAGCTGAGTGAGGGCTCATTCGAAAGAGGAAGGTTTACACGCAGTTGGCTCTTCTCATGTTTTTTTTTTTTTAGATGATGTTTATATAAAGTAATATTAGTCTCCAAAGTAGGCGAAAAAAATGAAGAAAAATTCCGGAGATTCTAATGTATTTTTCGTTCACAACAAGATTTTTCTCGCGAAAATATCAAGAAGAGCCAGCTGCGTGTAACCTTCCTCTTTCGAATGAGCCCTCACTCAGCTCAAAATATAAACATATGAGGACGTGAAACGACCCCGCGTAAACCCCTGCTTTGAGCCCAAAATCTAGTTAGATTCTGGTTAGATTCTAGTAATGTCACGTGGGTACCCTACCCCTTAACGTCCCCCACGCTAAGCCGTAGACACGCTGCGCGTGCACATATTACTCTGGTCATCAGAGAGGGGGTACATCATTTCACCGTGATTCCCCTCATCCGGCGTCACTGGTAGTTGGATCAGTTCGTACCGTTGGAGAGACAAACGGTAATCGATGATCCAGCGAGGTCGTTGAAACGCTCGGCTAGACCGGTGGTAGCCGCGAGGTGTAAAGTTCTCTGCGGCCAAATAAATCGCGGCGGTCGAGCCTCGTCGTGAACGTTCGTCGCCTCCGTTCTCCCCCTTTCGAGTGCCCTTCAACGTTTAATTCCACTAGATTTAACGGGATCCAGTCTATATCTGCCGGATATATATCTTCAACCGCTCCCTTCGTTTTCCCGCGGCGCGGCGCACAGCGAGCTCCATTCATGGGGTTCGAGGAGATTCCGCGTTCCCGTGGTGTGCGGTGAAAATAAATGCGTGATTCGACCGCTCGCAGGTTCTCCCGGGAAGAGCTGGTCCGCGAGGCGGTTTGCTCGTATATCAGTTGACTATTCGCTTGTCTGCTTCAGATACGGTTGATGTCGTTTCGCAGAGGCCCGCGGAAAATTCTCTTAAAGTTTAAGATGCCATTAAGCCGCGCACGCAGAACCTGTCGCCGCCAGATGCTCGGCGTATCATCGAATTTATGAAACCAATAAGCGGTGACGGGAAAGATTTGCCGAGGGGGGAAAAACTTCTCCATCCTTCGTTTCGTTCCGCTCGCTTCTTCTCCCGGGATTCGAGGGCTTAGGTTATGCGAGTTCGGTGGTCGCTTAGGGTTGAGGAAGAGGATCGGCGAAGGAGACAATAAACACGGCAGATAAATAGCTGACAAATAGCGGCGGGCGGCGCGGCGCGCGCGTCGGCGATTCGTAATTAGATTTTAATCGGAATGAATCACCGGACGCGAACGCGGCCACAGGCACCGAGCACCGTCCGAGACTTACGGTATCGTCGATGCACTAATTCACGACGCATTAGCGCAGCTGCATCCTCCGCAGCCTCTAATGGCTTCTGCTCGTTGGTCCCCGGCCCGAGAAAGTACATTCACCGGTCCTGACCTCTTCGGCGAGGACAATTTCCACAGCGATGGCTTCCGTCCCGCGTCAAATTTATTCGGCCGCCGAATGCTCGCCTTTATCCGAGCAGTACCGGTCAATTACCGGCCTGTTTCCTTGTATCTCGCACTCTACCCGGCCCGCAGAGAGAAATCGATCTGATGGAAACACGCACTGTTTCCTGTTTGCTCTCCTCGTCCCCGTGACGAGACGGAATTCGTTCGATTTTTCTAGACTTGCCAAGCTGATTCCTCTCGACTATCTTGCTTTCACCATTAATCTATATATATATATATAAATTTATTTTTGTTGAAATAACAGTTCTGGAGAAAGCACAAAATCCAAAAATTGTTGCGACGTCGTATCTACTGTTACAACGTAACAGTATGAGTCACTAGTCAAAATGAACATCAACAGCCGAAATGACGATAAAGAGTCGCTTTAGGCTGGACATACCTGGTATACTCTATAGTACAGTTTCATTCGCCGTTTCCATTCACAATAAAATTTAAAAATAATCTATTTCACTAGGCTGTCTTTCAATTTAACTCTTTCACTACTACGGGCGACTATAGTCGCTCTGCATAAAACGTCACTGAGGTACTACGGGCGACTATAGTCGCTCTGCATAAAACGCCACTGAGGTACTACGGGCGACTATAGTCGCTCTGCATAAAACGTCACTGAGGTATTACGGGTGACTATGTATTTATTTATCAATAAACATCGTCAAACCAACTCGGGTTGAAGTAAAGTGTAAACGCGGCCGCTGACGATCTACTCGAGCCCGTTTAGCGGGGGTACCGCGGCGGAGAACCAGTCCGTTCAGCGGGAGTACGGCGGCGGAGAACCAGCCCGTAGCGAAAGGGTTAAAAAAAAAGAACTCCACTCTGATCATCTCCTTCAACCATTTCTGTCAGAGATTATTGAATTCCATATGAAATAGAGCGTATTTACTCGTTACCAATCTACGAAGCCTGTTTTTGTCTCTTGAGTACTCTATAGTATAGTTTTATTCGCTGTTTCACTGTTTCCATTCAGAATAAAGTTTAGTGTAAAATAATCTATTTCACTAGGCTGAGTCTTTCAATGAAAAAAAAACTCCACTCCGATCATCTCCTTCAACCATTTTTGTCAGAGATTATTGAATTTCATATGAAATAGAACGTATTTACTCGTTACCAATCTACGAAGCCTGTTTTTGTCTCTTGAGTTAGGAACATCCGTTGTTACTTTGTTCGACAGGGTCGCTCACGCGTAGAAGGTGCACGCAGTCGAGAAACCGGAAACCGGACGAAGGAAACGGACCGACGCCCTCCCGGTGGTTGACGCGAGGCGTCGGAACGCTCGCCGGTTCCTGGTTCCCGGTTTCTGGGCGCCTTGGGAACGGTAGCCCTGAGTGCTAATAGAGGTGGTTACGGAGTTTAGACCACTTACAGCCCTTTGGCCCTTCTCCCGATCCTTTCCAAGGCTCTCACGGCTTACCGCTCTATACTCTATCCCCTTTATCGGTAATTTCGTCAGCTCCTTAAGGAGCCCGTTGCCGCCATGCCATCCTCCCACAGCTCCTCCTGCTTCGTCTCCGCTCGATTATTAGCCCTGCTATTAGGGTTCGAGCGGGTGGCGTTTCGGATAAAGGAGCGAGAGACCGAGTAGGGAGTTAGAGGAAGATACGGGAAGGGAGCAAACCGATCCCTCGATAGGTAAAATGAACCTGGATCGAAATAAACCGGCGTTCCTCTTCAACGAGCCGGGGCGACGGCAGTTCGAGGTGCTTTGTTCCTTGGATAGCCGAACGCTCGTTCAAAAGCCGATATTGCGGAGCTAGTTGGAGTAAGATGATGTAATACTTGACGCTTGTTTAGTAACACAAATCATTTCGTAATATAGCAACCTGTTCCGCGTGTTACAAGTGGCTCGCGTGTCTGGGATATTGTCTATTTGAAAGTCAAATGCGATCTGATGTGTGCCGAGTGTGCTAGGTGCTCGAATACAAAGAATGTTTGCCTCTCTGTTCGATGATGTGTGTCGCTGATAAGCACAAGAGTTAGCGCAGAGGTGGTGCAAAAATATGAGAGATAGCTCCGTGTCCTAAACAAATCATTGACAATTTCAGTAATTCCCCGTGAAATGCTTCTTGTATGGGAAAGAGGAGAGAGAGGCAACGGGATCGTCAAAACTATAACAATGACCAGATACAATGCATGCTCTTCGTCACCACTACTGTTCCCTCTTTTCTTTACTGTTCGAAAGTTAGCTTTGCTTGAACGAAAGAGACGTGCTTCTGACCAAAAAAGACCAAAAGATCTCTCGCGCTCTTTATACAGTCAAGTTACATTTAGTGCAAAGTGGTGTCGGGTTAGTTAGATTCGTTTAAGATAGACCTAGATTTTTAATGAAGTGGACATTGGACTTTTCTTTTGCTTGAATACCAAGCTATTAATTCTAGCGCCATTATTTCCACTTCCTTCCTCGATCTTTCTATTCCGTAACAGCTTCACTTTTCTTTCGGTTTCATTTCGGTTCGTCTCGCGTGCGTTAGGTAGCCAGCACGTTGGTAAATACAGTTAACGGGAGGTGGATAGATCGGGCTAAGCGAGGTACGGGCATAAACGGATGGATATGATTCACCGGGATCTAAACGAGGAGCACCGCGCCGTTAAGCCGGCAAACACCGCTTCCCGGTCGCGATTCTTTCACTGGGTTGTAGCTGATAACGGCACCGGGATAACGGCAGACCGTGCTTAACGTCCTGGGGTCGGGTCGCGGGTGAACCGGATACCGAGCATGCCCGACAAACAGACAGCTATACGACGTGCGGAATTTCCTGTTAAAGTCGCGATACCGCGCCCCGTATTGTGCCCGCCGCTGTTCTAAATACTCCGTCGAGCTGCTAGAAAAAAAAATTAAAAATCCGATTTCTCCCAGCGCGAGAAGAAAGTTACCGGTTCCCCGGTAAAGTTCTATACTAAACACAATCAGTGAAGTTTCCCCGGAGTTTAGACTTTCGAAGTCGATAGAGCCACTTCCTTGCTTCGATTCTTCAAACTTCCACCTCGGAGCGCCGCGAACACATCGTTCGAGAGTGTGCTCGCCATTTCTGCGCTGTATTCTTAAACATTATCTGTTCCTTCCGTTAATTTCACGTACTTCTCACTGCTGCAACAGTTTCAATTTTTTTCACGATGCTGATCACTTCAATGATTACCACAGTTCGTTTGTCGCACTGTTAAATAAAGGATACAACAACATCGTTCTTCCTCTAAAACATGATCAACACATACAGTAGAATTTCAATTATCCGTGGTAATTAGTGGAACATGATTGTTCGGATAACACGATAATTACATAGTGTCAGTGCTGAACTTAATCCTTATTGAAGAGTGCAGTAAATCCTGTATGTAGCGTGAAACTAATACTTTGTGGATAGTATTCAGACGATAAAGAATTAGAACATCAGAGATTCGGATCTAATCGATGTTCCACTGTACTGTCAATATAATACTGCCACAATTGTTGAATATACACGTAACAGACTGACGTACTGTCAATATTCCTAACACTCTTCCCTTCTTTCTGTTTTCATTAATAACGATGAAATCACGGCTGTACAAGCCTCCTTCCGATTAGACATCGCTGAACGCAAATTCAATGTATTAATAATTAAGATATATATGTATACATATTTCCACTAAAATTCATTAAAAAATTATTCCTATCTTCTTTATTACCGAGAAATGTTTTTTTTTAACTTGTGAAACTATTTCTTTTAACCCTTAGGACTCGAGTGGTGACTCAGAGCCACCACTAAAAATTGGTTTACCATTATTAAAAATATTTTTTACATTATTAAATATATTCGTATGTAATCATTTATTAAACACTTAAGTATTGCATGAGATATTATATCAATTTCATATATATAAAATGAAAGAAATCGTATCGAATCGAATTATTCTGGCTAAGAAGAAATGTTTACTTTTCGAGTTAAAATAACTCCGAGTGCAAAGGGTTAATTCTAGATCGTCCAAAGGTTCTTTAGAAAAATGTTGAGGACCACGAAATATCGACAATATACAATTGATGTTCGCAGAAATAATCAAGGAGCCTGCAGCTTGGCAATTGCTTTCGAAATGTCTGAAACATCGTGCCTGGTTACAAAAGCTTGAAATTCGTCAGAAGCGCGATGGGGTGCGAGGACACGTGAATAGAAAATACAAAGCGCGATGTGCTTCTTCCGTAGTGCAGTGGTTCTTCGTATTTTTAATTTCGCGTATTCCAGCGTCGAAATCGATTTTCCCCCGGACATTTCGCATTCTCTCCGAGGCGCGACACGACCCGGGAGGACGAATGCTCGCGTTCTAGACACCGGTGCCTCTTACGTAATCGCTGCGACTGTCCTTCCGCGTCTGCTCGGCCGTGTAAAAGCCAACGACAAAAAGGACGCAGCGTCGCGTCGGATCGAAGGATATCGGAACTTTCGGAATTCCCCGGGAACACGTAAAGTGCACAACGCGCGCAAAGTGCAAGGAATTTTTTCCACCCAGGTCACAGGCTAGCTCGCGCCGCGTCGTTCATAAAAGGGATTTCGCCATCCGGTTCGCCCCCTCCGGGATTTCACGGAGAAATTGCCGCGAGAGTTTGGTCGCCTTTGTATCGAAGCCGAGAGTTCCTCGTTCGCGTTCAGAGTTCGAGTCCAAACTGGAAGTCAGTAACCCGGAGATCCGTCTTTGAACGACGAGATCGACTCGACTCGATCGCTGGCTAGCTCTCGCAACCGTCTGTCCCGGGGAATCAAGATCGCATGGAAGTTTAATTGCAGACTCGATAACCGAGCCGCGGAAAATTCGGCGTATCGGCGAGCCCCTTTGTCCCGATAGCCGATACTCGACCCAGGCTCGCCGCAAGAACTCGGAAACGCGACGAGTCAACTCCCCAAGGTACACCGAGTGTCCTATCGTGTATCTTCCGTGGCGTACAAGTTCGCTAGTACTGGAGAAACCTGTGGACAACGGTGACTCGTTCGTCGCCACGTTACAATTTTCTCTGTTGTGCCCTGGGTATCAAATATTTCATTTTTTTTCAGTTAACCCTTTGCACTCGGACCTATTTTAGCTCGAAAATTAAACATTTCTTACACGAAACTGATATAATGTCTCATACAATACTTAAATGTTCAATCGAGTAGATACCAACATATCAAATATAATGTAAACAATGTTTTAAATAATGGTACAGCAATTTTCAGTAGCGCTTCAGAGTCACGACGAGAGTGCTAAGGGTTAATAAACTGCTGCAACTATTATACGAGCTTTAACATAAGTTTTATATCGATTAAATTAAGAAAATCATGTCAAATGGAAATACATATTTCAGCTCCGAGTGCAAAGGGTTAAAGACGACCATTAGCACCTTGAGTATGTATCGACCTAGCAGCCTCAACAATTCCACGAGATGGAATGGATGACATAAAACTTGAACTGTTGCGATATATGAAGGTGAAAGAGTGCTGTTCCAAAGTTCGTGCATTTCGCAAGACAAATCGAAAGACATTTAATAAAACGTTAGATTAGGATCGTATTCTTCTCTCTGATGTATTTCTCATACCGGCGTGCTATCTAGCTCTAGGTCCATCCAGTTCCTCGGAAAGACCGAACTCGTATTGGCGCAGGTTTGAAAAAGTTGACGCGAAGGGTAGTTGGTCAATTAACACATTACCGTCCGGTGATTATTGCATATTTTCGAAAAATGTATGGTACATGGGTAAATTTTCATTTAGCATTTAGTACGAACTAACTAAGTCACCCTTAATAACGTCGTCTAATAGTTCCATTTAAGATTGCAATGTCAAAGAAAATTTCTATGCATTTTTTTGGTACAGCAGAATTATTGAAAATCCTATTAATAGGCATCCGGTGGGTAAAGTGTTAAGCTGCGTCTTCCAGGGGCGACGAGCAGCCAGTGGCGGATCTAACGGTAAGCGGACTAAGCGGCCGCGTGGGGCCCCGGGATACCATAGGGCCCCGAATTTAAGATAAATTTACACATTTTTAAATAAATTTATTTAACGTGTAACGGTATGCAATTTTCTATTACTTTTCTTTTTTGCTAATACGTTTATGAGAGTTTTCTTGCAACGTCTATTACTAACTTGAGTTCGAGGGCCCCGAAATTTTTACCGCTTGGGGCCTCCACTTGATTTGAGCCGCCACTGCGAGCACCAGCTGGGAGATAGATAAAGATGGAAAGGTTGGAGCGAGTGTTGCGGATGCCTCGAGAATGGCCGGAGTCCCGCGATCTCGCGATAAACCGTACTCGGGAAGGATTCAGCTGGGTGCTGCGAGAATTGCAAATGACGCGTTAGAAGTCGAGGCCGGGGTTGGTGCGTGCCGCCGTGCCAGGGCAGTCCCGGATTATCCTCGGCTCTTTGTTATGATGCGGGTATTAGTCGGCGGGATGATACGATAAAACTCTCGAAGTTTGCTTCCTCGGTCGAATGGTTGGTCCTCGTGAGCGAGCGCGGGGGGATTAAAGTTTAACGAGTGCGAGGACCTCTCGAACCAGCACGGCAGCAGGTCGGATAGGTATCTTTCTCCTGTTTGTCTCTTTGGCGACGGAGAAGCGCGGCGTGTCCCTCTCTCTCTCTCTCTCACGGCTAAATCCACCGGGGAGAAGTCTCGGACGAGCGACGTAGGAAATATGCGAAACTCGCGTGCGACGCGTAACACAGATCAAAGGAGTGTATTCACGGGCGAATACGTGGCCCGGGTACGGGGGTAATCGTACTCGCGAGCTCAAAGCAGTTTCTCCGAGCGCGCGGACCTAAGAACCGTAAGTGCTCGAGAAAAGTACCCGCGTAATTGCTTTCCATTCATCCGTTCCACGTGGACCAGGCCGAGCCGGCCCGCTGAAAGCGTCACAATCCAACCCCTTTCTATCCATCGCGCACTGCGGCCACGAATTTCGTACGAATTACTTGCTCGAAATCTGGTTTCCCTCCGCAACCAACGACGAATCTTCCCACGAACAAAGACGGACGGATGCGAGCCGTACACTGATCCTGGCTGCTAAAGTTAACAGTAGGCAGGTACATTCCACAGGATAAGGTTATCCTCAATTAACTCGTTAACTGCAAATTTTACATCATCGTAAATAGACTGCGGGTGTTTAGGCGAAATAAAAATTTTTTGTGATCGACCTTCCACTCTTCAGCCCTTTGGCTACGGCAGACATTAGCACGCACCGGTCGTACGGTACGGTACGATTCACTCGCGACGTTCACTGGGTACGGCGAAGGTTTTCGTTAGACGCATTTCTGACGAAGTATATTAAAATATTCGGTAAATATTTACAACAGGTCCACGTCCTCCGATTTTGATGAAATTTAAATATGTTATGCAGCAATACATTTTGAACAACTTTTTCCTTTTCCAATATAGGGGGGACGCATTTGGTTTTCGAGATATTTTAATTTTTGTCTGTATAGAATTTTTCTTATTTCTACACGGTCCACGGCAATGTAATCCTGTCCCGGTGTGGCGTTTGTTTACGTTTTGATGCTGTAGAGATGATAAACAAACATGGGGGGCGGAAGGAGCCGGATTGACACCACACATACCCACCCACTCAGTGCTTAATACACACCCAGTGTTTCTAGATTATACTCTAGATTTTTACGTATTTTGACGTGCTGATTACGAATATGATAGTGAAAATTCGATTAGGTTAGGTTATTAGCAATAATAAATAATAACCTAACCTAACCTAACCTAATCCAATGTTCACTATTATATTCCTAATCAGCACATCAAAATACGTAAAAATCTAGAGTATAATTTAGAAACACTGAGTGTGTATTAAGCACTGAGTGGGTGGGTGTGTGTGTGGTGTCAAGCCGACTCCTTCCGCCCCCCTGGTTTCTCCCTCATCTCTACAGCGTCAAAACGTAAACAAACGCCGCACCGGGACAGGCTTACGTTGCCATGGAGAGTGTAGGAATACGAAAAATTCAATACAGACAAAAATTGAAATATCTCGAAAACTAAAAGCGTCCCCCCTATATTGGAAAAGGAAAAAGTTGTTCAAAATCTGTTGCTGCATAACATATTTAAATTTCATCAAAATCGGAAGACGTGGACCTGTTGTAAATATTTACCAAATATTCAAAATACTGAGCAATTATAAAATTGTAAAACGGGCGAAACAGGCGAAATTTGATCTGGACGCCTATTGGCGCCTACAGTACCAGGAAGCCAATATGTGGCGGACGGCAATAGGCGCCAACAGTAGTCAAAGGGTTAGAATAACGAGACCACGGTTGACTTATGTATGAAATCGTGGTTCGAGCCGATCGAATGGAGTTTGAGGGAACCACGGTGGGCTCAGGCTAATCGACAGCAAGTCCCATCGGACTGGTCTCGATAACCGAACGACGTGTCTCGGACGCTGATGGTTTTCTCGGTGGCGAGCCGGTGCGCGAGTGAATGGCCATTGTGTCACGGACAAGGATTGTGCGGATTGTGGCGCGTGGTCGGTCCAAAGGCACGAGTGAGTCGCATTGTGTCCCGGGACGAGTCACCTCCGAAGAAAAGAGGGAAAAAGGAGCGTGGGTCGCGGGAACAACCGGCGTTCGATGTCCTCGATTCCGCGATCGCACACACTCTTTCTCCGTAAAATAATTCCAGCGGGAGACTGTTCGCGTTTCCTAACGACATCACCAAGAGAATCGGAGCGCGAGGAATACATTTGAATATTTTCGGGTTGGAAATCTCCAGCGAGGACTAGGGACAACGAGATCGATTCGTGCGGTGTCTTCCGTAAGAGTAATTCTCTCTCAGCTTTGTTTAATCGGTTCGCGTACGTTTGCGGCGCGGCGATACTTAAATTTCCATAATTAGAGGAGGACGAGCGACGGGACGCGACGGATCGTTGAATTACGGGAAACCTGCGGTTGAACGATTAATTAGAAAGCCGTGAAGGGGCGTTTTTCGAGCGGGCGACGTCCGCGCTCGGTACGGTTCGCGAAACTTTTCATTAAACAAGTTTCCCGGTGAAAATGGAGTCGGCCGCGAAAACGACGCCCTGGAAGCAAGCTCACCCGCCTCTCACTTTCTCTCTCTCTCTCTCCTTCTCACCGAGGCACAAAAAAATCACGTGCAATCTTGCAGGCGCGGGACGTAATTTCCAAGGATTAATTAAAAAATACGAAGCTGCCGAGGAAAGAGCAAAGACATCGAATCGATTCCCGACGAAAGCACGGGCGCTTTCTGGCCCGGATCAAGGCGAAATCCCTGTAATCCTTGATCCGGATGCCAGGCGAAAGGATAAAAAGGCTCCGTCTGAAATGGAGCTCCTCCATTTTCTTGTTTTCCGGCGGCGCGGCGCGGCGTCCCTTTTTCGGCCGCCTCGTTTTCACGATCTCTCGGCCTGGTTACGTATGCCGAGTGTGTTCCTCGGGTAATGGAGCCAAATTATAACCCCGGGATTACGTTATCTATCTATCCGCGATATCGAGGACTTAGTCCGACCTTCGGCCGGCCCATGAACGGGGCTTCGTCGAGAATTTATTATTCGTTTTCCTCCACTTCGTCCGCACTGCTCTGGTCCGAACGCGGCCCGTCGACCGGGCAGAAACTTCTTACGAAGAAGAGCCGATCCGCTCGATGCTCTCAAGGAGAAAATCTTTCGCGTCGGCTAATCCCGATTTCGACGAAACGAGAGCCCGGTTCGCTCGACGCGGACCAAATCAAAATTCCGCTAATCCTTCGTCCCCCATTTGTCCGACCGGCTTAGCCTGACCAGACGTACCGATTTTTCAGGATTCCATCCTATTTTTGGTTGGATCCAACATGTATTTGCTCGGGACTATCGTGTGCCTCGATATTCAAATATTCCGCACCTTTAGCCCCCATTTACTACTAGATCAGTGCAAAAGTTTCTGCCGGATTTGGTATTTAACAGGCAACGAGGGATCAAGAATTTTTCCACGTGTATGCGTACCGAATAGACGTAGTTTTGTGACATAATGAAAACTTACTCGTTGATTTGTTCGTCTCGCAACAATCGAAGCGTACAGCAACGTGAACAGAAAACCTCGTTGCCTCGAGGAGCGGTGTAAACCGTGGACACAGTTTCAGAGTGGGTCGATCTACAGGAGGAAGAAAAGCGTCGAACTGCTTGGCGATTCTGTTTTGATACATCGATGGGAATTTGGTATCAAACGACGCAAGGCGAGGCGAGGGAGGGAACGCGACGCTGCGGGAGGGAAAGTTTTCGCTTCGCGAGAGAAGTTGATTCTCTCCGGGGCCGAACACGCGATGGTGACTTCTCGCGTTCTCGTGTTGGAGTCGCCGCGCCGCGCCGGTCCGCTCGCCCTGACAAATTCTTTCGAAAATACTTTATCCGGTTTCGTCGGTCCGAAGTTTGCTGTCCGGTTAGGAGAGCGTTTCGCAGCAACGGAGGAGTCGCCCAACGGCTCCGTTTTTCGCCGGTCTAATTCCCCGGCGAGATCCTCGGGACAGCGACGAAAAGCGGTTCGAAGAAACTCGTATAAATTCTTCCGGGTCTCTCTTCCGGCGACGCTTTACGGGTCAACGGAACGACGGCGAACCGTCGCTATAAATAACCGTCAGATAATCCGGCCTGTCGCCGTTTAACCCAGTACCCCTTGTCCCTTCTCCTCTCATTTTCCCTGATCCTTCATCCTTCGCGAAAGCTTCCGAAATTTCGTCGAGCGATCAACTTTTACTGCCCGGTCATACATAATGCAGCGAATACTTCTCGCCGTCGGAGAGCAGCACGCGGAACGAACGCCTCGGACGACGCACAGAGGAACAAATGCCCGATCTAGCTGGGAAAAAGTCATGTTCGGAAATAGATATTATTTTAGGGATATGATTGGCTGAGGAATCAATAACCTATCTAGATTTATTTCCTTTATTTGACGAATGATTTAGAATTTGACAACTGCCACAATACAAAATAAACAGTCGCACTACAAAATACGCGACTCGGTTCGATACGCGGAACGGAACAAGAGTACAGAACGGAAAGAGACGATGTTTAGGATTAAGTGTAAAAATTAAATTAGTTTAAGCTGTCGATGTTGAGCGATACGGCCCTTGATGGCCCCCCGCGTATCACGGACCCAGGATATACGCTCCTGAGAATCCGCTGTTTTTGGCAATTCCCGGTAACGCGCTCGCGATGTGTAATCACGTGATTACCGAGAACCGCCGCTAATCGCGCTCAGCACATTACCGTTAGAATCGTTCGAACACTTCATCGATCTATACGTTACGCAATCGCGCCCTTTCTTCGTACGCAATCTTTACGCTTGCCGATCTTCATTACTTGTTTAACGCACTGTAGATCGTGCCAATACGTCTCGAGTGCATCCAGTTCCGTTTACGCGATTGTTGTAATAAACGCCATTTCTGCCGGATCAAGACACCGTTCTTTCTTATCGTCCCTCTTTCGACATCTCGTCGCTCACACCTTCCACACGGTTTCCTTTTCCGAGCTCCCTTCGGTGTTCAAACCCGATCCTACATTAGTCATCCATACAGTCCACTCTCAAACCCAAAATAATCCCGGGTTCCTGAACAGACGACGTTGACGGAAAGCGCAGCAAAGTCAAAAGGTGCCCTCCGACGCCTTCGGAGGGCTATTTATCCATTCCTGTACAAAGGACAGCGTGCCCCTTGGGAGGGGGATGTACGATTGTCTACGGACCCTGTTAGACACGATTAACGATATTCGGTATACTTGTTGTCTCGAATACCCCCCCCCCCTTGATGCCTCGTCGCTGACGCGACAATTAGACACCTCGAGCGAGCTCCCGTGTATGAGCGTGGTGGGGACACCTATCGATTCCGGTAAATAGGACCCCCAGCCGTAATAATAACAACCGTTCCATTGTAACCTCCTCTGCGAGAACACGCGAATTTTATATAACAGCTACGAGCACGTTTCGAAATAGATCGGTAATCTCTCCCCTGCGAGAGAACGAGTTGAACACTCTCCCCTGCGAGAAGCTGTTTTTTTTCGGGACTAAACGCCTCCGTAGCCTCAGTGCTGAATAAAGTGTTTCTGTGAACCGTATCACGCGGGTGGAACAATTGACTTCAACCTATTCGATAATATCCGACTCCCGACAAATTCTCCCTTCTTTCTTCACGCAAGTCCAACGCATTTATAGTTCACGGATCCTCAGTTCCCTAAAGGGTTCGTGTAACAGACCCTCTTCGGTACGTTCCGCGGGAAATCCCCAGTTCGTGCGCGAGAGTGACTATCAGGTATGTTCGTGTTGTACCTCCATTTGCTAGACCGGTCGCGATCCAAGATCTCTTACCGGTAGGGTAGTTCCGGTCTGGACGAATCCGTTTCCCATATGCGATGCAGACCTATCTATCCTAATTTTTATTAAATGTTTGCAGCGTAATAGTTCTTTGTTGCGATCGAAATCAACAGAAAATGAAAGCTCGAAGTCTCCCGTTTTCGTCGACCTCATACGAGTTAGGCCCTCTGTCCACGATGCGTCGCCTGGACAATGTCACTGGACATTTGTCTCACTGTGCGACAGTGTGAAACTGTTGCTTTGTTCTTTAATGCAACCGAATTCTTTTGTTAAACCAATCGATCCCATTTATTATCTTACGTATAAAAGTACTAACCCATTGTCATCGGAATGACAATTTTGATTTGTGATTTATATTGCATTAAATTATACTTTATTACTTTTATTACTCTTTATTTCCTGATTGTATATGATTTTTATTTGAGTTTTGTAAAAATTTTTCTTAAATATTTGCAGCTTAATAGTTTTTTGTTGCGATCAAAATCAACAGAAAATAGAAGCTCGAAGTCTCCCGTTTCCTTCGACCGCATACGAGTTAGGCTCTCTGTCCACGATGCGTCGCGTGGACAATGCCTCTGGACATTTATCCCACTGTGCGACAGCGTGAAACTGTTGCTTTGTTCTTTAATGCAACTGAATTCTTTTGTTAATCCAATCGATCCCATTTATTATCCTACGTATAAAAGTACTAACCCATTGTCATCGGAATGACAATTTTGATTTGTTATTCACATTGCGTCACATTATACTTTATTACTCTTTATTTCTTGATTATGTATGAATTTTATTTGTTTTTTTTTTAATTTTTATTAAATGTTTGCAGCTTAATAGTTTTTTGTTGCGATCACAATCAACAGAAAATAGAAGCTCGAAGTCTCTCGTTTCCTTCGACCGCATACGAGTTGGGCCCTCTGTCCACGATGCGTCGCGTGGACATTTGTCCCACTGTGCGACAGCGTGAAACTGTTGCTTTGTCGAAGAGTGTATCGCCATTTCGAAAGACCTTTTGTGGAGGAATCCCTTCGAATCGCGACGCGCGCTCGCGAGAATAATGGAAAATTCAAAGAATGGAGGGACGAGATAGAGAAATATCGTTCGAGGATAGCCGGAGGTGAGATTCAGCGAAAGGATTCGCCGAGAAAACAACTCGTCCGTCTCTGGGCGTGAGCTCGCGCGCAGCTTGTACAGCAGGGTTCTCTCTAAAACGCGAACTCTCGGAAGGAAAGTTTTACCGGCAGAAGCGGCCGGGAAAGTTTCATTTACCGGTAAACAGAGCCGGCCTGTCTCCATATTTCCAGGAGAGTGACGCGGGACCGGAGTTCCGGAATCGAACGAGCCAGCCGTCCGTCGAAACGCATCTGGAATGCGAAAGTTCGCCAACGAAATTATCGAACACGGTAAACAGTCCTGCTGCTCCCGCGCAGACACGCCTCCATGGCTACGAGAGCACGTCCTCTCCTTCTGCCTCGTTATATTCATCGCAGCCGCAGACGTAATTTATAGACTCCGAACAGAATTTTGCGCGAGCAGATTCTCCCGCTAAACGCATCAAAAGCTGCGGTTAATCGACATTGCTGCCATCGCTGATTCCGTATCCACCGTTGCGAAAATTTTCAGGTATTCCTAACTTTAAAACAGTTGGCATTGTACTGGGTAAAGAATCGGAGAACAGGGACACACCTGAAAAATTGCGTCAAGCGCACCTTGCTTAGCTTCGGTGAAATCTGTAATCCGATATCAATAATTTCTTATATGTGAAGACATAGAAGAGACATTAACCTGTAGGTTATGGGATATAAATAAACAGTCACTTTTTGATATTTTTGTTTTATTTCACTTTATTCTGTTTCTGCTCAAGGAAGGCACGTCTGTTCTTTTCGACTGACACACTGTAAACTGAAATTTAGTCGTAGACGAAGAATTCGCCTCGTGTTTACCGACGCTCTCGGTTATCCTCATAACACAAAAAAAAACTATTTGTAAGAACAGGTACGCGGACCCATTCTGCTTGTATTGAAAGCTTAGGAAATAAAAGATAATTTTTGTATATAAAAGTAGACCTTCATAAAATAGAAAAATAAAATCAACATAACCTTCATGTCAATAACCAGGCACTCAGGTACTCATTGTCAATATTTTTTAAAACTACTTTAATAATTTTGTGCACAAATAGAAAATTATTATTGCTTTTTAGGTTCTTGAATGACCACAGATTAATGTAAGAATTTCTCTTCGATTATATACGTAGGATATTAAAAGTTCTGTTGATGATACTGATGATATTGACTGTTGCTTATCTTTGACATATGCTATAGTTAAAGTTGACGTGATTGGGTCGAAGACGTTCTATCGTTTTAACGCGCCCGTCGTCGGCGTGCTGTTCAGCCAAGCGTGATCCTTTATCAAAGTCGATCCCGCGGGTACGGTTTCCCGTTGTCCTTGAAGCTTGTGGACTCCATTTTCACGCGCCATAAGGGAAGGTAAGCAGGAAGAAGCTTCCGGACAGTAAGGAGCCACGGGTGGCCTCGTAATTTTCGTTTAGCTTCCCAGGGACGCTTTTGATCGCTTCCCATTGTCTCCCTTCCGTTCTCCGACCGCTCCACGGTTTCCGGCTCTATTTTTCCCCCGGCGTTTCCCTTCTTTTTCCTCGTTTCTCGAGGCCACGAGTCGAAACTATTATCCCGCAGGAAGGAAACGTCGACTCGTCCGGAAAGTCGTCCACGTCTCGACGTGCCCGTGAAACGTTACGTTTTCCTCGTTATTCGATTTTAATACGCGAGAAGTCGCGACGCGAGATCGTGAAACCAGGTCTCCTCGACGAAAGAGTTTGACCGAGTTTCTTCTTCCTGTTTGCTTCGAACGACGCTGCTGGCGCAAACATCGAGCCTTTCTCGATTCACCAAATAGCGTTCTCCGACGGCCACACTGGCTCCTTCCGAATCCAAGAACCGTTCGGATTGTTTAAGGCTCGTTTGCGAACGAGTCACGAGCCGGAATCGATTGCTGTCCTTGTAAATACGAGGATCGGCCGCCCACTCGTCTCAAACGATTTCCATTCGGCTCAGATCAATCGAACCATCCGAGGAAGAGAAACCAAAATCACTTCCATCCTCGAAAGCCCGTTTCCTTAATTCGAACTTTTCTCTCGTGGTTTAGAAACTCTCTTCAGCCTTTGGGAGCGATGGGTATCCTCGAGCAGGAAATTTTCAAATCGATCGAGAAGTTTGCTACCCAACCTTTTATAAGAACACGATTACTAGACAGCGAATCTTTATGCAAAACAGAAATATTTAACCCAAATTGCAACTAACTGCAGTGAACTAGAAATTTATGTTCTATCTTAATACATTTAATGGATCAAAAATAATATAACAATGTTTTTACATTCTTCGAACGTTTCTGCCGTTTTGAATCTATTCATTTTTGTTATAAATGCATGAAAATCCGCTGTATAATAATTACTCACGAGTCTGCGCAGCATTTCCAAAGAAATAATGCGAGAGGATGATCGCTGCGACGACTATTACCGGGGCCGACCGGTTGGGTTCCATAATTACATCGAATTTGCTCGCGGCTGACGATTACACGGCCGTTAGCGCCAGATATATTTCTTGTTCACGGTCCCTGCGATCGAGAAACCAATCAAGCTCGACAGCAGATAAAACGGCCGGGCCAATGGAAACCGAGTCCCGCAGTAATCGTTAGCAACCTTCTTGTTGCCGGAATTAATGCAATTGGCCGGGCCGTTGCGCGTCGCTATCGCCGGATTTTCGGCCGATTGAAACGACGGGGCTTTATCTTTGCATCGTACGCGCCAACCGGATCGCTTGTTTACTCGCGCTTGTTTGTGCGCGCGCGCCAGCACGAGTGCCGAATTACGTCCAGCGTGATCGGAACAGAAATTCTGAATGACCCATTTTTAAGAAGTCATATACGGCTGATCAGCAAAATTATGTCTACTCATTCGTGACCAACAGTGTTTGGGATTGGCTGAGAGGATCAGCAGCGGTCGCGGATCGATAAAGAGAGCCAATGCGCTATTGGTTATTTTCTATTAATATCGAGATCTTGAGATCGAGGATCAGCTCGCGGAGTCATTGGCCGGCACTATTGAGATCGATTACGATCGATGTCTTCGAGCATCCGCTCCACGGTGACGGCTAACCGTCAACTGATCTATCGCACCAGTTCTCTTTCGATCTCTCGCTAGACAACATTTCGCTAGACAGTATTTGGAGAAGAAAATCTATCTTTTGGTTTCCCGTGACTGTCCGCGAATTATCTAAATCAACCGAAGCTTCTCACTTAGTGTAATGTAAGGATTCGAGTGACCGTGGCCCATGTGGACTGCAGCAGGGTACCGGGTCTTAGAAAGGGTCGCAGTTTATGATTACTTATATACAGGGTGTCCCAAAACTACCCTAGGAGGGTAGAAAATGGGAGGTACCTTGGGTCATTTGAAGCGACATTTTCCTTAACAAAAATGTTATCCGCGGCTTTGTTTAGGAGTTATTAACGAAAAACACGGACCAATCTGCCCATTGGCCGACTGTGCCAACTTGCGTCTAGGTCGCGCTCTGATTGGTCCGTATTTTTCGTTAATAACTTCTAAACAAAGCCGCGGATAACATTTTTGCAAAGAAAAAACGTGGTAAAATGTCGCTTCAAATGACCCAAGGAACCTCCTATTTTCGGCTCCTAGGGTAGTTTTGGGACACCCTGTATTATGAGTACTTTCTGTTTTACGATAATTTATTAGAGACTTCACATTTTAGCTAAAGGTCTCAATAGCCGTTGACGTACTTGTAAAACATCTGCAGACCAAATGCGAATAGTAAGGGCCTCAGGTAGACAACGAGGGCTCAAGGCGAGGGTACCTCCAGTTTCCCTCACCTTGTCGCCTTTTAGGGGCGTGCGTTAGTTTTAAGTACTTATGATTGGTTTTCGGAAGGAACCACCCACGTTGCGGAAACATTTATAAAGGAGACAGGAAGGAAGCAACAGAGTTGTTGTTGTAGCGCGAACGAAGAATTCTGTCGAATAAACGTTTATGTAAAATCCGAGACTTCTTTATATTTTTTTCGGGCGTCCTTACAGTAAACCGGGAGTTAAGTTGTTCACCCACGACGTACTGTATCGGGAAATACATTTATTTTGTGTTTCGTACATCGACGAGTCCCCAGTCGGGAATAAAGAAGTGACGTTCGTTGTGAATAACTGTTTTTCCACCCTTCTCCTCTAACAAACAGTATATAGCATATACTACTCGAATGCACCAGATTCTTTTTGGAACGATCCAGATTCTCCATTAAAAATGACCACAAGTCGAATGTAGGCGAGGACAGTATCAAGAACGTCCTCCTCTACTTTAGATCCATCGTGTTGTTTCTCATCCAAATATAAAAATTCGCCCTCTTTGCCAGTTACATCTAAGGTACGTGTCCATCTGAGAGTTTCTATCGATAGTTTCTCTCGAAAGTAACTATCAGAGAGTAGATAGCCCTCTAAATACCGTGTACACTGTCTTTGAGTCTCGAGAGAAACTCTCGATATTTTTGCACTCAGATGGACACGTACCTTAAGATACGGTATTACCACATTGAAATAAATTGTAAATAAATAACATAAGGTTGATGCGTGTATTGTATGTGTGTACAGCCCTGTATATGACTGAATTTGTAATAACAGAGAATCGAAAATAACAGTAGAGTCACAGAATTGCGATCGGCGTATCGCAAGAAGAAGAAGATCAGATCGAAACAAACCCCGCGACAAGAAACACGTCAGTCGAAACGATTAGTTATCCATGTGTCCTTACAGCTTTTACCTACAAATACGGCTTTTCCTTAAAAAAAATACTAAAAATAATAATAGTGTCGCGTCTTCTTTCCTCGCGGAACAGAGAGTGAAACAAGACGGAGAAGAAACTATGAAAAAATGGGGTGTAATAAAGACTTCCGGTCGTGGCAGTGGCGCTAATTGAACGGGCGATCTTTTTCCGCGGGAGGATCAACGGGACTGCGAAATTGGTTCCGCTCGGATTCCAATTACACACCGCAGATGGTGCTTTTTATCGAAGATTAATGCGCGGGGACAAACGCGTTTTTTTCGGGTGGACGGTAATTAAATCGTCCGGCGGGTTAGTCGTCCAATTCGTGGAGTTAATAATTCCGATTGGATCGCGATCACGATGGCGTCGCGCCCCGTCACGCAAACAGAGGGGAATTGAATTTTCGCGGGATCGGTGATCCGGTTCCTAAGTTGATCGGAACGCGATGGTACGCGGACGGTACGGTATGGTAGGGGACGCGGAATTTCCACGGGATGGTTCGATTTCGTTTCCCGCGTACCGTCGCGATTCGATTAACCGGTATTTTTGCCGGGACACGGAGTGGCTCGATAATTCGTCCCGTTGATTCGCGGAAAGTTCGTTCGCCGAACGCCACGGGAAAGCTGTTTGTCCGATAATTCTTTCGGCAAATAATTTCCGACGCGGACAAACGGACGGGGGCCGGAGAGTATCGATACGCGGCCGATGCGAAAATGCGTTTATCGTGTAAATTCATTTCTACCCGTAAATTGCGAAAAATCCCGCGAGGTGTCGGCACCTCGAGCTACACCTCTCTAGCCGAATCCGCGGGGAAACAAGCCGGGCGACCGCAATTCCGAAAACAAAAATTCTCCGCTCTATTCACTATCTAAATAGCTTGGAGCGAGCCAACTGCTGCGTCAACAGCGAAACACGATTGGAACGATTGATACCATTGAAAACTCAGAGCATTGGGCTTTAGAGAAGTTATTTCAAAATATGCCACGCACTCGCCTATTAATGTTATTCATTGACGAACCTGGGCTGTCTCTACTCGCGGTTTCCATTCAGACCACTTCATACGTTGATTCATTTCATGTGTTTGATTACCTGAAAAATAATTACGTCTAACACGAAACTACTCTCGTCGTGTTATAAAATCGATGATGTTCGAGTAATTCGTACTGGTGGAGCGGGCGGTGTCGTTAATGTCCGCGAAGAGCAGATTTTTCTGGTACCATTGGCTTCCACGCTTCGTCGAGTGGAAGCAAAACGAGGAAGGTGGGTGAGCAAAAGGGTCACAGAAACTCGAGGGATGACCCGAGTCCGTCCACAATCACGGCACCGTTCGTTCGCGTCGAGTTTAAGGCGGTCCGTGCAGCTTGCTCGGGGCCAAGATCTCGTTTCTGCATTCCGTCCGCGTTCGTTCGCGTCTGCGATCGAGGAATCGAATTCTGGTTAGGTGGTCGACCTTCCCTCTATTTCTCCCTCCCTCTCTCTCTCTCTGCCCCTCCCTCTTCTCTGATTCTGGTTCTGCCGAGCGGGAGAGCAGAGGAGAAGCAGACCCCCTAGAAAAGCCCATCAGCAGGTACCGAGTCGCGCGTCGCTTTCACGATGATCTCGCAGTCTCTGGTACTTTGTCGAATAGACCGGAGAGAAGTCCATCGTGCTGATTCGCGGTGCATATTGATTCGAAAGGTTTCCTCCTCGTGTGTACTCTCCCTTTCTCCGGGACCCGACTCGCTTCAACCCCCATCCACGCTGCACGACGCGGACGCCCACACCCTCGACTTCGAGTTCCCTTTGCTCCTTTCTCTATTCCTTTGGCGCTCGCGTCACCACGCTCCACTCTGCACCACGCTTTTCCTCCGATTCCCCGGCTAAGCCGTGATTAGATTGCAGATGCTTCCCTATTCTCCCTCTCCTCTGTCTCCTTTCCACCTATTTTACAACTTTTTCCACCGACCGACCGACATATTTAACGAATTCGCGTCGCCTGGCTCATCTTCTCACACCGACCCAGGAACCTCTTCTCAATCCAGGTCTCTTAACACATTACCTACCGGCGATTACTCTAACATTTTTTTAGCGTAAGAACTTCTTATATATTTCGATAGTTTTGCGATCGAAAAGAATTGAATAAACGTATGATGGTTTCGGCGCACATCCTCGTCAGGATCGAAACGTCGAGGTTTAAAATTGCAAAATTATTATAAATTAATGTTTGTATTATTGATCGAACCTGTGCGCCGAAACCATCATACATTTAAGAACTTCTTAACCCTTCACTGCATGATTTTTTTAAATTGGGATGATAACATTGAAAGAATGTCAGTTTTTCTGTTTTATATAAAGGGAAAAATATTTTAAAAAAAGTAAAACGACATTTTGAGAAAAATAAACATAAATAAACACAGTAAAAATTAAGGAAGCTTAATTTGTTCCCACCTTTAAATATCAGATCGTTGCTTTGTGAACCGAATATTGAGGCATGTTATTTTCTTTTCAAGTTATTCAAGCAATGCAATTTAAAGATTTAAAGTTATGTTCCTTATATGTTATATACTTAATGTGTTCTAGTGTACTTACGTTACTAATGTTCAAATGTAAGATGTATACAGTACAGACTTGATTTTTGTCCCAGGTCCGACGACTCGATTTTTGTCCAGGCCTACTCACTCCACTGCCTGTCAACGCTGTCCCGCGCCGCAGGGCGGCGACTAATGTTCTCGGCCCGGGTATATCGGTGTGAACACCACTACATTGACTCAATGAATCGAATGTTCAAACTTCTTAATAATCATTATTTTTTCATGGGACTTTTTGAAAACGTATTTCTGGCATCTTTCTGAGTAAAACAAGACCAAACACGATATAGTTTCAATTGTAATTTAGTGGTGTAATCGACGAAGAAAGTTTCGGTCGCAATGCGCGTAGCCGTCGCCGACACCGTTGCTCTATTGTAGTCTCGCTCGCCGCGATCGGAGCGGTAGACCCAGCCATAAATCAGAAAAGCAAGTCTACATCGCGATTTTTGTCCGCTCCACGAACAGCCCCTGGGACAAAAATCAAGTGAATACTGTATTACTAATGTATAGCTTTATAACCCCCTATGGGGAGTTCTAATTAAGCTTTCAATAAAAAAAAAACATAGTAAAAAATCACATTGACCGTTGTGTGTAATTAATTGGCAAAGTGTCGAGGATCAAACGTATTCTTCAAGGTACATCTTCTATTCAGCTTGACCTTTTCGTGCAGCTAATTCAACAGTTTTCGATCTACATCATCCACAAAGAAACAAGCACCGTAACGCTTCAGTTCGGCAAAACCGAACTTTGATAAAATTCTGCACCGCGGGCAAGAAGGTTTGAAAAGCGGTACTGACGAGTCCCAACTTTTCCGTGCTGCTTGTTTCATTGAATTATCGCGGAACTTTGATCGGCAGTGGTTTAGCAGTTTTCCTTTGCAAATTCCCATCGCGGTGTAGGACAAGATGAGGCTCTCGAAGATTGTTTGCAGAGCCGAATTCGATACACGCCGTGGTATCTCGTCGGTGGAAAATCGATAGTTGGTAATTTATTAACGCGATATCGGAGAGGTTCGGGCGCGCGAGCCTTGTCCAATGATATTTGGATAACGGATACCGACGTTACGACGTCGTTCCAGCCAGTTTCATCGGGTTAGACGGTATACACAAACCTCGTGCCTCTGCGTGGCTCACCTTCGACCCTCCTGTTTCGCGATCACCAGCCACGATGGATTACGATCGACCGGAAACGCTCGTCGTTCTTGCGCGACCCGTAACCGATTAACATCAGAATGTTCCATCGATAACACGCCTCCCGTTTTTGTTTATCCGAAAATTCAGGGGAAGCCCTTCCGCGCAAGTTAGTCTAGAAACTGGTTGGCACGGGAATACCCGAGACCCTTTCAGAGTCTAGTTTAAATGATAATGGCCGAGGCACACGGGGGACACTTAAATCCTCCCTTCTGCTTTCCATAAATAATTGGAGGTGGAAATGGAGCGGATTCCCCAGTGTATTAGTCGCTCGGAATCGAGAGTCCCGCTTTCCTTGCGAACCAACAGAGTCCAGGCCGACAGCTTCTTCTCCTTCTCGCAGGTTCCTCTGAATAATTAAGAGCCAGGCCCGAAGCCTCGATCGCCGAGCCTTCCACCGAATTTCCCAAAGAAAAATCCTCGCCGCAGTTCTCTCCAGCGTGCGATTCGCCGCGAAAAACGATTCGACCGGTGCACGGTATGGTCGACGCAGGGAAATATATTTCCAAGTTAAAACAATATGTACTTACGTCTCTATAGTTTCGTTCCGTGTAGCCTACATTTATGTTCGCAGAGGAAAATCTTCAAAAAATCAAGAGGATCGACAAATGTATTTCTTGTTATTTTCACAAATTAGTGTGAAATAGACGCTCCCAGAGGTTGGTAAATCTAGTGTGTAACAGAGTCAGGTTTGAACCAGGTCATATAGTTTCGAATTCCAAGAGCGGACATTATTTTCGTAGGAGGCTAATAGAAAGTGTGCATCAACAAATGTATTTATTTTTATTTTCACAAATTAGTGTAAAATAGACGTTCCCAGTGGTTCGTAAATCTAGTGTGGAACAGAGTCAGGTTTGAACCAGGTCATCTAGTTTCGAATTCCAAGAGCAGACATTATTTTCGTAGGATGCTAATAGAAAGGGTGCATCGACATTTCTTTTTATTTTCACAAATTAGTGTAAAATAGACATTCCCAGTGGTTCATAAATCTAATGTGTAACAGAGTCTGGTTTGAACCAGGTCGTCTAGTTTCGAATTCCAAGAGCGGACATTATTTTCGTAGGAGGCTAATAGAAAGTGTGCATCAACAAATGTATTTATTTTTATTTTCACAAATTAGTGTAAAATAGACGTTCCCAGTGGTTCGTAAATCTAGTGTGGAACAGAGAGTCAGGTTTGAACCAGGTCGTCTAGTTTCGAATTGCAAGAGCAGACATTATTTTCGTAGGAGGGTAATAGAAAGTGTGCATCGGCTATCGTGGACGTCCGGAAGATCGACGAGCGACGTCGTTCCCTCGAAATTGCAGGGCGAACGGGTCCCGATCGCAGCAGGCGTAGGATTAATCTCTCGCGGCTCTCTTCGGGTTCTCGAACGAGTGGTGTGTCTCGGATCTGGGTTGTTCCGAGGCGGTCCCGTCCGCAGGCTTACGGCTCGACGTTGTTGATACTGTTGCCGACGTTGTTGTTCTTGTTCTAGTTGTCCGTGTACCGTTACAAGCACACAATACACCGGAACCAATCCTATCGGCTGCATAACGTACACATCGAGCCAGCCTCGTGCCCATTCAGGATTTAATTGGTATCAGTTACGCCTTAACCATGTTGTGGATACCGTAGTACGCTACACTTCCGGCGTCCTCATTAGACGCTCCAATTAATTGCCTTCGAGGATGCGTCGTCGCGCGGTCCACCATCCGGGGACTATCCATCCGTCTTAGAACCACGATTTTCTTCCTTATCCTCAGCGTTGTCCTTAGCTCGGTTTTCGTAACGTTTCACTGTGTTCGGACGGCTCGAGGCGCGTGGATACTCGCAACTATCCGCGCTGGCTCGCTTCGAAACGAGATTACCGGATCGCACAGCTTCGACGAACGCGACGCTGCTCGTGGGACTGTCCAGAGTGGATTTCCACCGAGTTTCCAGCCGGAGGAACTAGTTTGATATCTTGTTTGTCAGTACAGCGCTCGATGACCGCGGTCCTGCTTTTCGGCGCCGCCCTCGATGGAAATCCAACATTTTTCCACGTTATATTCCCCGTCAATTCTTCTCACAATTAACGCTTCGCACTCGGACTTATTTTAACTCGAAAATTCCTTCGACCTAGAATATTTCCATTTTCAATGATTTTTTAAATTTGCTAGATGCAAAGTTGATATAATACTTTATACAATACTTAAATGTTTAATAATTGATTAGATACCAACATATCTAATAATGTAAACTGTTGGGATTATTCGGTTATGGAGAAATAATTATCACACTATTGTCTTTCATAGTGAAAACTTTATTTTAAAAAGAAGGTATAGCTCTATCGAATCGACTCTCACGAGCGACTGACTTTTTCGTGACACATTCATAGAGTACATACAATTCTCCTAAAGAGGTTAGTTTTTGTAAATAAAGAACTCCTTGGTGGACGTACGTTGTTTTGATATAAACAATATTTTAAATGACGGTAGAGCTATTTTTAATGGCGACTTAGAGTCACTACTCGAATGCTAAGGGTTAAGTCTAAACCAGAGGAAATACTGACTAACAATGGTGTTTAGGATTAAGCTTATTAGATCATTAGAAATAAGTTAGTTTTAAAATGTTGAGTGGCCCTGGAATATCACCGTTCCTAAATAGACGCTCATGAAGATCAGCCATGAGTACTCACAACCATTGTTTTTGGCAATTCCCGGAATCGCGCTCGCGATGCGTGATCACGTGATTACCGAGAACCACTGTTCTCGGCAGATTCGTTTTACCTTCCATACGGTGTGTTTGCTCTTATCGCGCCCAAAGTACTTTAAGTAATCTCGTACGGTCAACCTGGCTCGCTCTCTTTATCGACTCGAACGCGTCGTCCTTTGTTGTTCACGCGATCAAAGTTAATAAATATTCGTTCTATCGATAACATACAACGTTTCTTAACATCCGTTCTCGGTTTCACCGCTTTCCGCTCACGATTCCTACCCGATTTCCTTATCCGAACTCCTGTCTGTGTTCGCACCCGATCCGTAACAAAGCCATACAGTCCACTACCAAAATTGTCCAGGGTTCCCGAACAAATGGAAACATTAATTTTGTGCTAAAACTTTACAATCTACGTATGAAACACGGAACTATATTGTTCCATACTACTACTATAAGTATAGCCAATTTTCCACTTCTCTCTCTGTTCATATACTGTTCCTTTTAATCATATGTTAATATTATAATATCTGTATTTCTACAAGAAACCTATTCTGTTTTTTAAATATCTATATCTCTTTTCTAAATTGTAGTGTATTTCTGTTTTGAAATTATGTTGTAATAAATCTCATATGAGATTTTCTATAACACAAAAAAAAGATATAGGCAATGAGATTCCGTCCGATTCACTGTTTTGTTTGCGAGGTTGCGGGAAAGAATTCGTGCGCGTATATTTCCATTACCCTGTACCGCAAGGAATACTTTCTCTTTCATGATTTTATTCCTGACATTTCGTTCCCGATTTTCAGTTTCCCTGGTTCCGGTCATCCTAATAAAGAGATCCACTGTCCACCAGGGACATTCTTCGTCTGGACATCTAACAGATTCATTCCACGGACAAGTAGAGTCTTGAGTGGGTGTAAAGGGGCTGGGAGGATTCGAAGCTCGTTCGATCGGATTCTGGCGCAGCTCGCAGTGTTCTGCCGTTGACCGATGGATCCGAGAAAGTTGTCTCTCGTGCAGGAACGAACGGAAGGAAAGAGAGAGAGAGAGAGAGATAGAGAGAAAGAGAGAGAGAGAGTTAGAGAGGTCACGTTCGACGTTGAGTTTACGATTAGATTGGTATCGTTCGGCAAGTTCCGAAAGTTCGGTGAACCACGGTGATGTTCTACGAACTCTTCCGATATCGCTGGGGCAAGAGGAACAGGTTGTTTCGCGATGAAAAACTTGTTTGAGGATTCAACGAAGGCTGTACTTATTTTATACGTTCTATTGATTCAGTTGGCGGTGGCACTGTGAACGATTGCTGCGTGGAAACGAGAAATGAAAGAGACAATGCGAAAGTAGTGACGCTCTTGCTAAGCTCCTCGCAATTTCCTGAGAGCTTGCTCGTGGAGCAACTGCGTACTCCGTCTCCTAATAGTTTATTCAATGTAACAAGACTGGTTTCATTATTACACTAGACCACGGATTTTTATGCGAAATAAATATTGTCTGCATTCGTTCAGAATTATACAAGGAAATAATAGAAGAGTGTTTACACTGTGTTCGATTTGCTCACTAATATTTGTCATAAATTCATAAATTATTTTAATGATCCAGAATGCGTACAATTTATACATATATTTTTAATTTTACACAGATGAAAATACCCGCCAATTTTGTTCACGATATTTAATTCACTCATCCAACAAAACTGAAGTTTAAGTGGGTAGGGTACCCACGTGACATTACTAGAATCTAACCAGAATCTAACTAGATTTTGAGCTGAGTGAGGGCTCATTCGAAAGAGGAAGGTTACACGCAGCTGGCTCTTCTCGATATTTTCGCGAGAAAAATCTTTTTGTGAACGAAAAATACATTAGAATCTCCGGAATTTTTCTTCCTTTTTTTCACCTACTTTGGACACTAATATTACTTCATATAAACATCATCTAAAAAAAAACATGAGAAGAGCCAACTGCGTGTAACCTTCTTCTTTCGAATGAGTCCTCACTCAGCTCAAAATATAATCATATGAGGACGTGAAACGACACCGCGTAAACCCCTCTTTTGGACCCAAAATCTAGTTAGATTCTGGTTAGATTCTAGTAATGTCACGTGGGTACCCTACCCCTTTAAGCATCGTACCGAGTAAAACCGGTAAAAACAAATAGTGGGTTGAATACTGGTGTGGCAATTTTTAGTGGCAGCTTAGAGCTTAGAGTGGCCACTCGAGGTAAACAGAGCCGTTGCTTCATCA
Source organism: Lasioglossum morio (assembly GCA_916610235.2). Taxonomy (NCBI): domain Eukaryota; kingdom Metazoa; phylum Arthropoda; class Insecta; order Hymenoptera; family Halictidae; genus Lasioglossum; species Lasioglossum morio. Next base: position 7,500,459 of record OU744323.1, read on the forward strand.
CGAAGTTCCCAAAGTGCAAGAAGCTGAACAGTGACGCTAGTTGAAGGATTCTGCTATCGATTGACGTCACCGTCCGCCGATTAATAATTATTTGACCGGGGGCAACTCCAGTTCTTTTTCCGTTCGAGTTGTGACCTCGGACTCGCCGGGTGAATAACGAATCTCGGGGATCGACGGTAACAGGTTCGTTTCTCTTTGCTGCGGGTACCCGGAAGCTCGGATACCCGGGAAACCCCACCCGCAGCAACATTAGCCCAGCTGCGAGGCGAGATTACCCGTTCCGGGAAATATACGGCGTCGCGGGTCGGCCATCGAATAGGAAAACTTCGCGCATTCGTAAAAATGCTCGGATCGAACAATCTTAATTGTCCCCCCGGTGGCCACGAGCTGTCGCGCATCGGCTCCGCCATTTTTCGATCCCCGTATCTTCATATTTCCTGTAGCCCCGGGTGCTTCATAGAAAATTCCCCGTTTGATCGGCGAATTCCGTCCGTTATCGCGGATGATGCCGTCCGTCGCGTCGCGTCGTTTCAGGGGGAAAGGGGATCCCGGAAAACGTCGAAATTCAACGTACGAATTGATTCGAATCGACGCGACGGACCCCGAAGGGTTCCAAGTCACGTTGAAAATCGGATACACGCGGCTCGATATCCTCGTCACATCCTCGCGAGCCCGTTTTGCCATTCCTATGATGGAAACCGGTTCAACCGAATCGATCACGGCGCTGGTGACTGCTATTTATACCGCTGGTAATTAGCTTTTCACCGAGGCGACTCTTAATCTCCCAATCGAACTTTATTAACTGGTACACGTTCCTCGGGGTAGGTTATTTTAACCCTTCGACTGTAAAGGAACAATTTCAATATAAAATATTTCAACAAATTACTTGTACAAATCATTGGTAATAATCGCAATTTAGAATGTTAGATTATCTATTAGATTTTCTAAAGAACTATTAATAACTGAAAATTTACTCAAACTGAAGGGAATACAATTATCCTCTTTCACGACATTATACTCCACAAAGCGTGTGAACGAATACGACTACACTAATGTAAATTATTATTTATTATAGACGGACTGAAGCCTTTTTACATAACTTTTTACAGTAAAAAAAGACTACTCGTCTAGTAACAAAGAATGGACATGCACAAAAACTAATGGTACAAACAATATGGTATTATCCTATAATCCTGCGTAGTTGCTTTTTAAAAATTTGTAAAGACTGCGCGATCGAAAAGTCGCAGTTTCCATCGTGTCTGAACGGGATCTTACAGTCGACACTGAAGATAAACGGCGAAATGGTGGTAGCAAACGTAATGATCTTTCTATTGTATCAACTTACACCGATTTCTGTGAAAAATGCAACAAATCCGCAGTCTAACGATAAATAAAACTTGAAGAACCATCGATAAATTATTCACTTCCGCCAGGATCCCAGCGACTCGGAAAGCCGAGGGATCGGCTGCAAGGCTATCGGACAAGAAATGTGCCAAACTTTCAGATTATCCGTTGTCACGGCAACGGGATTGCCTTGGAGTATCGAGGTTACAAGGTCCGTGTAAATCGTCCTCCCCTTTCCTCTAATCCTTGCGTCCCTCGTGGTTCTTCGCGTCGACGCGAAGGTTTCTCGAGTCCAGGACCATCTCGAAACGTTCTAGCCCCGAGAGAAACGACGGAACGACAGTGATGGAAGGATTCCCGCGGGAATGGCAACCTTGGAATGGATCGGGGTGTGGACTCGATGGCCGAGGATCAAAATCCAGTGAAAGGGATCGAATCGGGTGAGAGGGCTGACCATCTTTCGACGATCCCGCAACCCTTACCGAACGAATATAATAAACCGAGAAATTCCGTCCTTGGCTAATAACAGTTCCGACGTGATCGGCCTGCGAAACCGGCCTCCCCTTTCGATAGAATCCGTACAGAAATGTTTAAACGAATAGAAGGTCTGCGGTTGGTCCGAACTTGCTAGTTAGAAACACTGTGATGCTCTCCGAAATTCTGTACAATCAAACTAATTTATTTAACGTAATGAAAACTTGATAAACTAAGATCTATGATATCGGAAGTACTCTTTCTACTTTCATCAAGTTTATATAGATCCTATTCATATGCTACACTGGATGCATTTAAAATTAATTTACGAATTTGGACAAATAATTCCCCGTTTCAGAGAGGGATATTATAATTATAATTGTAATTATTATTGTAATTATAATGATATGATATTATAATTAAAATTATAATTAAAATTATAGTTATTTACAAGCAGAAACAAAGAATCGACAGAGCCACGGAACATTTTCCATTCATAATTAGAATGAACTTCCGAACTTTTTCTGCAAATCCTTTTTCACATTATCGTAATTCAGACGAGAGCAGATAAAGTTCGAAGAAGGACGTTACGGAATGGAGAGATAGAGAATTGTCTACAGTAAGCGTGTATTTTAGTTGGGTAATTTTACCTTGATATTTTTATTGCAAACGAGCATGAACTCTGCGATCGAACAAGTTACGTCGAGCAAATGGTATCTCTCGATCGAGCAATCGTCGTCGCGTTTGCTGCTCTTTCAGATGTAACATCGATGAATATCCGGGACAATCGTCGTTAAACCGAAAGCCGGACCGTCGAACAAGGTCCGCGCGGTGCGTTGACATTCAGATTAATAGACGACCGACCGTTTCGTTGGAAGATTTCGGGAAACATTTATCCGAGGGATGGAAGTTTTCTCGGAATTTCCATTTGGATCGCGCGATGAACCTAGGGGGAAGTAGAGTAAACTCGGTTTGCTGTCGATCGCGCGATGGAAACAGCGTTTTCTGCCCGGTGGAAACGCGAGATTAAAAGATTTCGGAATTGGTTCGTGTAACTCTTTGAATGCGAGAGAGTTCTCTCTGTCACTCTCTTTCGGTTCGGTGATCGAAGCACGTCGAATGCGGCGGCGTTGGCCGCTAATCGAAAAGCCTGCGGATTATGAAAAATTTCGGCGGTGCGGAGGGTTTCGCGCCGCAAAACCGCAACGCGGCCCGCAGGCCAATGCAAAGATAACAGCCGCGGCACAAATCGCTTCGGAGCTTCTATTACATTCGAGGCCGTTTTCCGCTGCTGATCGAAAATCGGTTCAGCGAAGCCCTGCGAACTGCGAGAGAGAGAGAGAGAAAGAGAGAGAGAGAGAGAAACATAGAGGAAGAGAGAGAGGGAGCCGCGACATGTACAGTAATTGTTTAACGCGCATTTGTTTCGTAATAGAACCGGGCTAGCGGTTTGCGTAACAATCGCGCGGATATGAACTAAAGCCGATACCGTTCGGCTATCGTTTGCCCGCCTCGTAACCGCGTTTACTGTTGGTAATCATTACCCGACGGAACGGTCACTCCATGCACGCGCACACAGTCCAGCGAATTTAGCAAACAACGTAGACAGAACTGCAGCCTGCAGCGTCCAGAACCTCACGGCCTCTCGCCCTCTCGATGTTGCGTTCCGGATCGCGTAAGGCGTTACGCAAACACCGGCGAACATTATAAACCGTCCTGTCGTTCCAACCAATGGCTGCCCCCGTCCATTTCGATGCATTACCCGCGCAAAAATTCCATGCATGAACCCCGCACGTACCAGTTACTATGCTCGATATTTCCGATAAACCTGCAAAACGCAATCAAACTTAAATTAGAATAATGAAAGTGGTCCAAGTCATATATTTCTTGTTACTTGTGGTATTAACACTAAATGAATTTCATATAATGTTGAAGTAACAAGCACCATCCAGCGATTCATTTGAGACAATAAATATCATTACAATTACATGTGTGATGTGTAGATTGCGGATCTTTATGAAAAATAAAAATCGCGATTGCAAGAGATAGAAATCAATTTGGATATTAATGTTTCCTTTAATCATTTCAATAGAGGGGAAATCATATATTGATATCTTCAATTTTTTAAATTTTCCAATAATTTTGAAGTTCGTCTACTTAATTTAGTTATAAATGCATAAAGATTCGCAGTCTAGTGGGCTGAAATAAATGATAAACTCTTTTCTTTTCAATTTTAACTTACAATTAGACGACTGTCGTTATTAAGGGCACACATGTTCTAAAAATAATTGCACGCCCAACTTTTATTACAGGCTCACGATTCGCACACACCGACCGACTGCCTCGCATCACCAAATTCATATCGATCCGTTTATATAACAACCGTCCTCTTCGTTCCATGCCATTTATAATTTATATCCACGTCATTACAATATTTATACAACATGACAATCTACATAGATAATAGTTGGAGAATATTAACCGTCCGCACTCGGAGCTATTTCGACAATGACAAATTAATACCATTTAACAGCTATAAATGTTTAGTAGTTTAATAAACAGAAACAGCCTCGGCGTTTAAATGAAAGCTGTACAGCAGCTCGTTGTTCAGTGATGATTTTAATAATGATTTGGTCAATTTTAATGATTCCAAAAATGATTATGATGTGGATTATTTAAGAGACTTTGTTCTATTCGCGAACAGTTTCTCGGCACTTGCATTCGTAAATGTAAAACAAATGAGTTTATTAGTTTATAAATTAATTCAATGTCATGTTTAAATATCTCGAAATAGAAATATGTGACTTAGACCGCTTTCATAATTATGGACGCAAATGATTAGCCTGCGAGAAACAGCATCGGGAGAATTAGAGTAATTGTAATAGGGCAAGCAGAAATTTACAATTTTTCTTCCTTTGCATTTCCGCCGTTTTACAATATCCCGTCCATCGGTTCGGTTTATCCTAGCCGATCAGGATACGCTGAAAGTCTCCTCCCCCGCGAACACGATTCAATGGGGATTTATCTTCAGCGAGCAATTCTATCAGCGGTCTAATTTTTTGCGGCGACGTCCGGACAGGACCGCGGACCCGGTTAAATAAATATTTGACAAGCTTTCCATTCAGAGCCGGATAAAAAACGGTTCCCGCGCTGCTTAATTTAATTCCCGCGAATATTACGTCGACCCGCAGCTAGAAAACGGCCGTCTGTTTTTTTTTTTTTGCCCGTTTCCTCGCGCAACCTGTAAATTACAGTTCGGTCGGCCGGGAATTATTCCCGTCACGTAGACAGGAGAACGCATTTCTCTCCCGAATATTTTCAGCAGCTCGGACGTTTCGATTCTGCAGGATCGTTTTGCCTTGCGGTTGATCGTTTCGCTCCCGTCGCCATTAAGGCCTGGGTACAATGGCCAGTCGAGAAGATGGCTGTCGACTGTCATTAGCTGACATACGACTGACCATAATATTGGAAATATGGGATAAATAAACTGAATCTGGTTTTAAATGAATGAACTATCATTTATTTTTATACTCAAGGAATGACGCCGTGACACGATGAATGCCATAGAGAAAGTGAACATAAAACAAAAGTAACTTATGAAGTAGTATTCAAATGGATTAAACAAATTCATTTTTGTTTATCGATTATACTATTTCAAATAAACCAACACATAAAACACACGCGCTTAGGACAGATTTTCGATAAACTGTTTGTTTCATTCGAAATTGGTGTTCGACCTTACTTAATTATCGCACTAGTAGTCTTCTATCGTGTTTAACACTTTGATATATGATTCAGTTCCATAAGGAAAGTATTTCGAGAATCTTGGAAAGTCCATCTTATGAAATTGATCGATAGGGATCACTCTGTAGAATGTATTAGGAACGAGGCAGCAGAGGATTGTTTAAATTTTCAAACAGCTATGTAGAGGTATATTCAAGAATGACTAATTTACACCTGCATAAGCTGCAGCTTTAATAATGCCCTTAACTTTCTTGTCACGGTCTGCAACGTCGTAACTTCGAACTGTTTTGGTGCACAGTGTCTGTATAAACGGTACACCTAAACAGAATCCCTTTCCGTTTCGGGATTTCGTGCTCTACGGAAAAACAAATCGATGCACGAGCATGCAGTTTCGCGCTCCCCTTTCTTCTCGCGGTGCAACGAACTACCATGGAACCGTGCAAAATTGTCCGCTCGACCAATTAAAAGCTCTGGTCAGCAACTAGCGATCCGGAAACACGACTGGAATACAGTGGAACAGTGAATCGGTGCACGCCCGGATGAGCAAAAACAAAAGGATGAAGCATCTACTATAATCATGTTTACTTTACGGCAAATAAATATTGAATTTTTCCAAGCCATAATCGTATGGCGAAAATACATTGAGTTTATGAATGGAAGACTATAACAGACTGGAAGATCAGTCGTGAAACGTTAATTGACTTCCGTACATTAAAGCCTTGTTATTTAGTTACATATAAAAAAAAAGTAAAATGCAACTATACATAGAAATAAGAGTAATTCCGCAGAGCTAGCGCTTTGAGCCATTGTAGAGAGGCGCCGACCGCGAAGCCGATGAAACGCAGCGAGATCATTTTTTGAAAAGCATCGCGGCTCTCGCGGAAAGCCTGAAATTTCATCGACAAAACGCGCTCGCGGTGCTTCGCCGCCGCGCCGTTTTCGAATTACGAGAGAAGATTTCTATCTTTTGATGGACCCGGCGAGCATTGTTCTCGCCATGGAGTCATCGCTGGCCATTCTACGCGGATCAAATAATTAAACGGCGAAACACGGCCTGGGAGTCAGGCAATTTGTGGACGCGTAGGATTTGCACCGCGTACGAATTAGATACCTGCGATTGTGACGCGTGCGATTTGGGAACGCTTGAGAATTAGACGCGTGCAAATTGAGGGTGTTTGGGAATTGGGCGCGTGCAAATTGAGTGCGCTTGAAAATTGAAATGTGAAACTTGGGCGCGCTCGAAAATGAAAATGTGAAACTTCGGAGCGCTGCGATTTGGGCGCGTACAAATTGGGAGCGCTTGAAAATTGGACGCGTGCACCTTGGAAGCGTTTAGAGAGTTGGGAGCGTGTAAGTTGAGAATATTTAAAAACTAGGGTGTGTGCAAATTGAAGGTGCTTAAGAATTGGGCGCGTGCAAATTGAGTGCGCTTGAAAATTGAAATGTGAACCTTGGGCCCGCTTGAAAATGAGAATGTGAAACTTCGGAGCGCTGCGATTTGGGCGCGTACAAATTGGGAGCGCTTGAAAATTGGACGCGTGCACCTTGGAAGCGTTTAGAGAGTTGGGAGCGTGTAAGTTGAGAATTTTTAGAAATTGGGCGTGTGCAAATTGAGGGTGCTGGGGAATTAGGCGCGTGCAAATTGGGCGCGCTTGAAAATTGAAATGTGATACTTGGGGGAACTTGACAATTGGGTGCATTTAGCTTTGGAGCGTTTGAAAATTGGGGTCGTGTAACTTGAGAATGTTTTAAAATTGGGTGTGTGCAAATTGGAGGTGCTTGGAAATTAGGCGCGTGCAAATTGGGCGCGCTTGAAAATTGAAATGTAAAACTTGGGGGAACTTGAAAATTGGGTGCATTTAGCTTGGGAGCGTTTGAAAATTGGGGCCATGTAACTTGAGAATATTTTAAAATTGGGCGTGTGCAAATTGGAGGTGCTTGGGAATTGGGCGCGTGCAAATTAAGCTCGATTGAAAATTGAAATGTGAAACTTGGGGGAATTTGACAATTGGGTGCATTTAGCTTTGGAGCGTTTGAAAGTTGGGATCGTGAACTTGAGAATGTTTAAAAATTGGGCGTGTGCAAATTGGAGGTGCTAGGGAATTAGGCGTGTGCAAATTGGGCGCACTTGAAAATTGAAATGTGAAACTTGGCAGCACTTGAAAATTGGGTGCATGCAGTTTGGGAGTGTTTGAAAATTGGGCGCGTGTAACTTGAGAACGTTTAAAAATTGGGGTGTGCAAATTGAGAGCGCTTGAAAAATGGACGCATGTAACTTGAGGACGCTTGAGAATCGGACGCGTGCAACTTGAGAGCGCTAAAGAATTGAACCCCCGAAAATTGGACGCGTGTAACTTTGGGATGGTTGCGAATTGGACGCGCAGGATTACGTATCGCGTAGAAATTTGTCCCGTAGAGCTCGAGAGTGTTTGATAATTGCAGCGTGTCATTTGAGAATAGTCGCGAATCGGACGGGCAATGTTTTTCTCTCGACACCATCTGCGTTTGCCCTGTTCTCGTTCGAATCGTTCGCGATATAAACCGGCGATAGTTGGCAGTGCAGCTGCCCGGAAAGCGATCGCACCAACCAACTGTGATATTATTACGATTAAAGGATGAAAAGGGATGGAACGAAAATACCGGGGGGCAGAGGTACACCGCATTTTATAGGTCCGCTTCTCACGCGAATCGTAACTCGAACGAGAGACGACGCGATATCTTTCTGTCTCTCTCTCTCTCTCTCTTTATTCGAGCGTCAACCGTTTATCGGACCGGCAAACGGGTTGCGGTCGAGCCTCGATTAAATGAACCGAGACTCTTCATTTTTCGATCGCCGATTAGTCTCAAGCCTTTCGTTGTTCGCGATTTCAATTACACGCTGTATTTCACCGGACGATACTCTGTCGTTCGGACGCGCGCCTGCGTACCACGAAACCGGAAAAGCCGATTTTATGCTTCGAAACGATTCCGTCCGCTTCTTACGAATCGAAATATCGAGGAATCACTCGACGGACAAACAGACGACGCGACGGTTCGGAATTGTCGGGAGACGAAATCGAGTCCAGCGAATCGTCGGAAAGAGGAATAAATGTTGCCAACGGAAAAGTTTATTCCTCCACCGAGGATTGAGAGAGAAAAATCACGATGACACAGACGGAGGGATGAATTTACTAAATGTCTATACAATCACATGAATTTTTTGGTTAAGTGTCACTGAATTTCTCGATCGAGACTACCATGGAGTGCGATGAAAAATATAAGGATGCTGACAGGTACTCGTGCACATATAGCCTGCGAGACTAAACAACTCCGAAGTACGGATCTATAGATACACGATACCCGCTGGGAAATCAACATCGTCTGTGCTTTCAGCGGCGCGGGTTGGGCCTGGTCGAGTCGAGCCGAGCCGAGCCGAACGAACGAGAATGAAAAAACCAGCAACTTTTCAAGTTTTCATTGCTGGCCCGAAGGGCTCGCCCCTCGCTCTTCGCGCAGTGTCGGGGAATTTTTCCAAGCCGGCACGGCGGATCGTTTAAACAATGCTCGGCGACGCGGTCTTTACCTCCACAGCAATCGATCCTGCCAACCCTACGACCGCCGGTGACTCCGATTCCTCGGAGAATCATTTCACTTTTGTATAGAAGAATCTTTTAACACGACGGGGAAATGTCTAGCCTCGGAAAATCGAGCGAATCGATGAAGGACCGCGAGCTTCACAATATCATTTTGATGTTTTGGATTGAATAGGCATGATTTGTACGAATGCAAATTAAAAGTGCGCAATTCCAACGCGTGCAAATTGGGCACACGCAGTTTGAGAGTGTTTGAGAATTCGACGCGTGCAATTATGAGAAAGCCTGATGATTGGGCGCTTGCGATTTTGACGCGTGTAACTTCGGAGCCTTTGAGAATTGGATGTGTGCAAATTGGACACACACAATTGGAGAGGGTTTGAGAATTAGACGCGTGCTATTTGAGAGAGCCTGTTGATTGGACGCTTGCAATTTTGACCCGTGTAACTTGGGAGCCATTAAGAATTGGATACGTGCAAATTGAACACACAATTTGAGAGTATTTGAGAATTGGACGCGTGCAATTTGAGAGAGCCTGATGATTGGGCGCTTGCAATTTTGACCCGTGTAACTTGGGAGCTATTTGAGAATTGGATGTGTGCAAATTAGACACATACAATTTGAGAGGGTTTGAGAATTAGACGTGTGCAATTTGAGAGAGCCTGCTGATTGGGCGCTTGCGATTTTGATGCGTGTAACTTCGGAGCCTTTGAAAATTGGATGTGTGCAAATTGGACACACGCAATTTGAGAGCGCTTGAGAATTGAACGTGAGCAAATTGGGCACACGTAATTTGAGAGCGCTTGAGAATTGGACGCGTGAAATTTGAGAGCGCCTGATATCGGGAGCTTGTGATTTTGACGCGTATAACTTCGAAGCGCTTGAGAATTGAACGCGTGTAAATTGGTCGCACGCAATTTGAGAGCGCTTGAGAATTGAACGCGTGCAAATTGGACGCACCCAATTTGAGAGCGCTTGAGAATTGGACGCGTGCAATTTGAGAACGCTTGATAATGGAGTGCTTGCGATTTAGACTCATGTAACTTCGGAGCGTTTGAGAATTGCGTGCTTGAAATTTGAGGGTTGTTGAGAATTGAAGGCGTACAACTTCAGGATGCTTGGTAATTGATGGCGTCCAAATGAAACGCAAGCGAATCGAACGCGTACAACTTCAGGATACTTGTGAATTGAAGGCGTCCAAATTAAACGCAAGCGAATCGAACCAGCGTGAACTAAATCAGAATTGAAGGGCGACTAGTGCAGAGGAAACCGCGTATAGGAAATCGCACGTTTACGCGCAAGATTGCTCTCCAAACTCCGAAGGCGTCTGCTGTGGAACGCGTCGAAACGCGAGCGTTGGCATACGTTCGTGGAGCAGGCAGGGCTGGAGCGAGCGGAACGCGATCAACGCCCGCGGCGATGTCATCGATCCGCGTTGATCCCCGGTCCGATTCCCGAGGGAGAGCTTCGTATTTCACCTTTCAATCCGATTGTTTTTACTCTGCCGCCCGTAATTTCAATTTTTCCGTACTGCACCGCAGGCATGATCGACGAGCGCTGTATTTAACCTGCGAGCAACGTTTAAAAAATACAAGGCTCGTGATGGTGCTCTCTCTCTTTCTGTATAGAGTAGGCGTTCTATGACCTTAGTAGACGTGACCTCGAGCCTTCTTGTTCTAGGGAAGTAGATCGGTACCCTACAGGATAAGTTTTTGCTCGTGTCTGTCCCAGAAATTTTCCCCGAGGCTGCCTCTCCGCAAATAACTGTTTAAAACCGTTGTACAGAGATTCTGACTAAAACAGTTCGGAAAAACTTTCGTTCTGAATAACTTGGAAGTGGATAAAAGTAAAACTGTTGGATAAAAGAGGGGAATTAAAAAGTTGTGACTAGGAGATTGGCTGGGAATCTAGCGGGGTAGATAGATCCGAAGTAGAAATATTGAAACCGTTGATAGAGACCATATTAATTTTAATATGAACGATAACAACAAAGTTAAGAGTTTCATTTGTCTCTGATTATAATAGTCTCGAAGGTATGTTTTCTCTCTAATCGAGGGTGTTCTGCGTTTCTGTTTCAGTGTTCCGGTGCAGCGTCGGGCGAATTCTCGGACCGAGTCGCAGCCCTTCTGCAGTCTTCGTCCTCTCAAGATGACTGCTAGTCCTCGTCGAGCTTCTCCCTAGGCGTTCTACCCTTCCACGCGATAGTAACCGACGGAAAAGCTAGAGAAAACAGCGCGACTCTCTCAAAAATTGTCGACGAGTCCCTATGATCGTTGGCGAGCTCGTTCCGCCGAATGCGATCACCACCTCGGAACTTTCTCCTCTACCAAAGAAGCTGCGATGATGTAGCGACGTTTGCAAGAAAGTCGCGAGGAGTGCCGGCCAATTTATTACAACGGTACTCCGCGCTATCCCGAACACCATCTTTCCCCTTTCGAAAGGCGCGCCCGACTCGTTACGATGCATTTGTTAACGCTTTAGCACATGACAACGCGTTACGCTTCAGAATTGGACGCGTGCAACTTCGGAGCGCTTAAGAATTGGACGTGTGCTACTTTGAAGTGCCCGAAAAATAGACGCGTGCAATATGAAAGCGCTCGAGAATTGGATGCGTGCAACATATGATCTCTTGTAATTTGACAGCGCTTGAAATTGAGTGCTTGCAAATTTTTGAGCGTTTAAAAATTGGATGCGTGCAACTTCGGAGCGTTTAAGAATTGGACGTGTGCAACTTTGAAGCGACCGAAAAATAAGCGCGTGCAATATGAAAGCGCTCGAGAATTGGATGCGTGCAACATATGATCTCTTGTATTTTGACAGCGCTTGAAATTGAGTGCTTGCAAATTTTTGAGCGTTTAAAAATTGGATGCGTGCAACTTCGGAGCGCTTAAGAATTGAACGTGTGCAACTTTGAAGCACCCGAAAAATAAGCGCGTGCAATATGAAAGCGCTCGAGAATTGGATGCGTGCAAATTGTGATCTCTTGCAATTTGTCAACGCTTGGAATTGAGTGCTTGCAATTTTGGAGCGTTTGAGAATAGGATGCGGACAACTTCGGAGCGCTTAAAAATTGGACGTGTGCAACTTTGAAGCGCCCGAAAAATAAGAGCGTGCAATATGAAAGCGCTCGAGAATTGGATGCGTGCAATATATGATCTCTTGTAATTTGACAGCGCTTGGAATTCAGTTCTTGCATTTTTGGAGCGTTTGAGAATAGGATGTAAACAACTTCGGAGCGCTTAAAAATTGGATGCGTGCAAATTGTGATCTCTTGCAATTTGTCAACGCTTGGAATTGAGTGCTTGCAAATTTTGGAGCGTTTAAAAATTGGATGCGTACAACTTATGAGCGCTCGAGATTTGAGTGCTTGCAATTTGGAAAGCTTATAATTGATTGCTTGCAATTTTGGAGCGTTCGAGAATTGGATGCGTACAACTTATGAGCGCTCGAGGATTAAGTGCTTTCATTTCGAAAACGCTTGGGAATTTTGGAGCGTTTAAGAATTGGATGCGTGCAATTTTGAAGCGTCTGAAAATGGGGCGCGTGCAACTTGTCGGCTTGCGGTAGCTAAAGCGTTAATTGCGTTTCGAGGATTCTCAGAAACGCGGGTGTCGAATCGGGTTGACCTTTCGCTTGGCTTTTCACAAGGAAGAATTGACCACGCTTAATCCATCCCGATTGGAAGACACGGTTCCTCGCGGGCTGCAATTTCCCTGCTCTCCTGTCTTGCCTGTGAAAAATGCGGGACCCTCTCGAGCGGAGGCACTGAAACGAGAACACCGGGAAGAAATGAAAACAGCGCGAGTCGTTTGGAAGCGGAGAGACGACACGACGCGAAAAACGGAAGGGGACGAGAGAGAGAGAGAGAGAGAGAGAGAGAGAGAGAGAAAGAGAAGTTTCGGTGGGATCGAGTCCCGACGATTAACGATGCCCAACGAAAACGACAACTTTCCAAGGAAATTAGCAGGACGGGCTACGGATTGGGCAAACATTCCTTGCGAATCAATCGAGAGGAATAACGAGGTGGAGGCAGAGGAGGAAGCGGAAGCGGACGGGAGCTGCAGCTGCGGCGCAGCGATTCGTCATAATTAATCACGATGCAGTCAAGCTGTAGAGCTTTATCGGTCGCATTACACGCGACGCTTACCTTTCAACGACGCCTCGGATTTTCCTCCGAGCGCAAAGAGAGACCGAATAATTAATGCGGCCCGCTTTTAATCGCACGAGTTAAACGACTCGTTCGAGCGAACCGGATACGCTCCTGCCGATCCAGTTTCTACGCTGTCCCGTCCGCGTCCCTTTCGTTTCTTCGAACCCTTTGCGGTCCTGTGTCCGGTGTGGACAGACGACCATTTTTATTTTTGCTGGTCCAGTGACCTGTCTCTGCCTGGACGACCATTTTCTTCTAATAAGAGCAATGGTTTGTTGGTGACTGATCAACGACTTTGTTCTAGTAAGACCAATTGCCAATTAGACATTTCGATCGTTACGAATGACACGTTCCCCAAATGGCTCTTCCTTATTTATAATGTGCCAATCGTAGCACTGTATTTGTTTATGGCGACACCTCTCGTTCTCTTGTTAGTTTGAACATGTGAATATAATATGGACCTGCTAAAGACAAGGACTGCAAAGGGTTAAATTTAAATGTTGCTTCCAAGATCGTGGGGTGGATTCGTTTTAACCCCTTGCACTACAAACTCTGAATTTACTAAAAGTATGCATACCATTGCTTTATTTTCGATCCAATTAGAACATCTTTTCGGTCGATGTTCAGCCGTTCAAACGAAAAACAGCCATCAATGACGCGGTATAAATATAAATTTTCAGTTTTTCGTGGATGATCATTAACGGCAAAGTTTAAAGGGGGGAGGGGGAAATCGTAAGTCCAAGGGGTTAAGGTGGATTCCGCGCGAGAGCAGTAAAAACGTCAGAGGATTATTATGGGATTCCGGTACTTATCGGGATCGCTTCGAGACAAGGATAAAGAGGGGGAATAATTTATACGCCGACGCAGCTGAAATACAAGACGGAAGCGAGCACGATAATGAAAACCGTTCCGTTTCCTGTCCCTCGTCTCTCATGAAACATTCAGGAGAGCTCGCAGACAAAAGCGCTCCTCCACCCCCCACCCCGCGAGAGACGATCGTCTCTGCCACGACCGATCGACGAGCTCGAGGACGACGAGAACCACCATCGTTTCATCTAAGACGAGAGAGGAGAGCCACCGGTAAAAACGGAAAGAAACAACGAACAGGAGAGAGAGAGAGAGAGAGCGAGAGCGAACACCACAGCTTCGTGGAGATGCCTGGAGAGAGAGAGAGAAGTGGAATAAAAGTCCGGCGAAAGTCGTGGTTTTCGAGGGCAGCTATTATGCTCTCGAAAGCAAGATTTTCGAAGGCTCGAGAGCATTGTTTCGGGACGGAAAAGGACCATGCTGGCATCTCGAGTCCAGGCGAAACACCCCGGCTACACCGCGCGGAAGACAAATGAACGTTCTTTTCCAGTGGCGTGGGCCGAGCGCCAAACTAGAATCCACCCCTTTTGCTTCCTCATCCTCCTCCTCCGTCTTCTTCCTCGCTCCCTTCTCCACTTTCCACCTCGTCTCTCCCTCTCTCTCTGGTCATCCACCTCCGAATCTCTTTCTTTATTTTCCCATCGTGCTCTTGCTCTTATTTCGCTCCCTTTGTTTAATCCCGGCTTTTTCACCCGTGACTCTCTGGTTTCCTCCCGTCTCCCGTCTCCCGTCTCCCGTCAACCCCCCAACCCCTTATCGCCTTTTCCCGTCTCTCCGTGTGGCCTCGACGGGCCTCTTTCGACGCCGGAGACCTTCGTCCTATGTTCCTCTTCTCACTCGACGATCGAAAAGTTTCGCGGAATTCATTAAAGACTAACTTTTATTCCCTCATCTTCGACCAACGGCCGATCCGTTCGGAGTTTCTTCTTCGTGACGTGTTTTCCGCTCGACGATCTATGAACGCGATCCCGGCTAACCGAAGAGACCAGGCTTTTGTCCCGGGAGCATCGCGATCCACGAAGTCCTGCGATCTCTCGAAATGACGACGCGACCAGATCGACTCTGCCACGTTAAACCTGCCACAGTCAAATGACCGGTTTTTTATTTCACAATTATTGGAATTGTAAAAATTCATTTATAGAAAATATAGTATAAATTTCCTTATCCAGACAATCTCTGAGTGTAGCCGGATAAGATGGTCAAAAGTGCTCTTAAATTAATGAAACAACAACTTTTCTGCTTATTTTGCCATAAAATATTTCCTAAATATTTTAATAATGCTTCGAAAAGTCTGAAATAGAAAAAAGAATTAATCAAATAAAAACCACGTGAAATCTGCATTCTTTCGATTTTCTTAAGGTTTTTGATTTCCATTGAAAAATCTAGAAATGAATTGCAGGGTACGTAGTTGAGTGCTTAACATGTGTCAGATTTTTTTCAGATTGTCTAAATATCGTTAACCAGAGAAAATAGACGAAAAACTGATTTTTCGATTTCACCCTACAACTATTCTCCCGACCGAGATATTGGGTTGAAACTTGTACAGTATATTCTTTCTCGATGCCCTATCGCACTTTTGATCATCTTATCCGGCTATACTCTAGTGACGCCACTTTTATACGGCTATAATTTACTAGATACATGAATGGTAGGTTTAGTGTTAAGGGGATAAGGTAGCCTCTAATATTACTAGAATCTTACTAGAAAATCAGGGCAAAAACAGTGTTTGCGGGAAACAATTGTTTGTCCTTATACGAGCATGTTCCGAGTTGTGTAAGGGCTCATTTGATAGAGGAAGATTGATTGTAGGGCGCTCTGATTATGAGGAAACGAGATTATGTTTATATTAATATTAATAATATGAGCGTCCAAATTTGGGGAAAAGAATCTACACGACCACCCTCAGGTTCCCATGTATTTTAAAAAAACAAAACGATTTTTCTGACTTGCTTCATGACCAGAACGCCCTAAGATCAACCTTCCTCTATCAAATGAGCCCTCACAGAGCTCGTAACATGCTCGTATAAGGACAAACAATTGTTTCCCGCAAACCCTGTTTTAGCCTGATTTTCTAGTAAGATTCTAGTAATATTAGAGGCTACCTTACCCCCACGGCACAAACGCATGAAGTTGCTCAATCTAGTCATGCGGAATCAACCATCAAATTTTCCCTCACCTGTTGCACCGGATGCATCGCAGACGCGCGAAGTAAGAAATGTATATCATCTAAATCGAACACGATCGAGATTCTAAGGAGAATAGCAGGATCAAAGGGAAGCCAAACAACGTCGCGATCGACACCGGTTCCTCGCGTTAATCGCAATTAATAAGAGTTAATAGGGAAACGCGTCACGACAGCGTAAGTTGCTTCAGCGGATCCCAGCTGGTACGCTCTCCTCTCTCTCTCTCTCCTCTCTCTTGGTCCGTTTTTCTGGCGCAATTCGCGAAGCAGCCGAGCGCAGCTGGGTTAAGGATCAGAAGGATCTTATTAAATTGCTCCTACAAGGTGCATCCGCAGGTGCGCGACGCTGGCTGGAAGCTTCCCGTCGGGAAAACGCGTGCTACGGAATCGCCGATTTTTTACGACGGCTTAGATGCCGACCGGGAAATTGCATTTTTCAAATTTACTGGGCCCGGCAACGCGTCGGGCTCCTGAGAAACATTTAATCGGAGTCGAACGAAAGGCAAGATGTTTAACGTGTCCCGTGTTACGACGAGTTTCAGCTGGTTGTCTTTTCAATCGCGAACTGTTACGAACGCGTAAGAAGAGACAAGCGAAATTGAGATCACAAACGTCGGCTATGGGCTATTATTGTGAACGGGTATAGTGACATATTTATTCATTGAATTAACAATAAAGTGAACAGTTTCTGAATGGTGATCGCGAATTCGACTGGCAAAGTAATCATTTGAATGATTTAAGTAATCATTTAATCATTTGAATGAGTTGAAAACGGTAGAATAATACTCTGTGGCCTGTGTATTAGATTGGAGAGAAAGTTCTGTCGTGTTTTAAAGAAAACATTTGAATCAATTTCTAAAAATATATGTTTAATGTTATTCGATGATACAATTTCCATTATTTATAATAATTTGTTACCGTCTTTCAGATAACCTGTCGATTCCTGGTTACCAATGACTCACTAGCAACATGTTATTTAATTATTTATTTATGGTTTATTTTAATGTGGTCACATTAACAGATAGGTCATTTAGCAACACTACCGACGTGTGTTTTTGATGTACTAGCAAAATGACTTGCTTATTTCAAATACGACAGAACTTTCTGAGGTTGGAGAACCTGATACCATGATAAAGACAATTTTTACTTTGCATAGAGATCCGCAGTCTGCTCGCGATTGTTATAGGTGTAAGAAATGATTTACGGATCGACGATACAAAGAGATATTTTGCGAAAAAATCGAGGGAGCAAGGCTCGGCACGGAACGCGTTAAACGGTAAAAGAGCGACCGCGGGGCGGTTTGATGGTTTCCAGCGCGATTGTTCGCGTCCATTTCGAGGGAGGAAACGCGAGGGATAATCGTGATTTCGCCAATTCTCGACCACGCGTGCACTCGACTTCGAGTAACGACTGTTTGCTCGAGTCGACTCCACCTCTCGCTCTTTCTCCTCTTCGTCCTCTCTGCTTTCCCTCGAGCTCCGCTCGCGCCCGGAGATTTTTTAAACGCTTCTCATCGACGGTCCTCGAAAAGTATACTGAAAGTGCATAATCGGAAAGACCCGGCCGAATCGAGCAGCGACAAACCGAGAGTAACCGATTCGGTCTGTTCTTCCTCGGCTGTTCGATCTCCCTAGGTAATTACCATTCGATAAACTCGTAGAAACGGCGGCGAACAGACATACGCGTGTTTATTAGAGGTGTGCAAGAACCTGAAACTGTCGGGCAAGGACGGGTCCGGCATTTCATTCGGGTTTTCGAAAATTTTGTGATCCCCGAGGATATTAGGATTCTCGATTATTCTCAGGAATAAATGTTTTCTTTTATCTCGAATTTGTGATTTGAATTAACCGCCATATATTGATCGGCCAATTGGCTTGATCTTACAAGGAGAGTGCACCAACGACGTCTCACCGATTTAGTTGAGACTCTGTATGCTTATAGATCTCGATCTCCCATTTACGAATATATACCATTATAGACGCTAACACTCAATAGTTGTCGAGATATTCATAAACAAAGTTCTTACATTACTGCTTAAATCTGCTGTTGTAGAGTAGGTATACTTCCACCCGGTGGGCTAGGGTTCGATTCTCGTTTGGTGAAAATTTTTTTTTCATATTTATTTATATTATTTATTCAACAACAAGTTAAAGAACAAACGTATTAATAAATTATAAATAAATTAGCCGAAATTAATGAAATAGAAAGTATCCCCTCGTGTCTGAAAACAGAAAAAATAAAGTAAATATGGGAAGAGAAAATATGGTATACGATAAATTTAATAATATTGCACTTATATATTTTTAATTACAACAGTGGTACGTGTCGTAAAAGCATACGTAAGAACTTTGTTTATGAATATCTCGACAACTATTGAGTGTTAGCGTCTATAATGGTATATATACGTAAATGGGAGATCGAGATCTATAAGTATACAGAGTCTCAACTAAATCGGTGAGACGTCATTGGTGCACTCTCCTTGTTAGTCATCTGTTTTGTCGTCTCCTCAAACAAAGAACCTTGGTTAGACTATAACGTTTGTGATCCACCTTACTATGTATCATGCCGGCACATGGTCAACAACTGTCTTGAAATATTAAATTTAGATTAAATTTGTTACTAAGCAAGTAAGTTTATACCAACGAACAAATGGTTTTAGTTTTTGTAATTTTCTCTTTTGTTTATCTTTTTGCTTTTCAACACGGAAATGTATATTCTCATATTAATTTTTACAGACGCAATTATATTCTTGAAGATGGTCTTAACCTAGACCGAAACGTCGAATTATTAATTTGTAAAACTGCTTAGGAAATTAGTAAGATAGGATCGAACCTGTGCGCCGAAATTGCAATTTCTATTCTCAGGAATCCTGAAATTTTTGAGAATCCGACCCGATCCCGACTAAAATTCTTCCAACCATCGGGAACCCGAGATTTTCGGGTTCTGATACCTCTCTAGTACTTATGTATTATACTGACCTACGCGTGCACTCTCGGCTGGTGTTGATGAATACACGCGCTGCGGAATAAGCGGCGACGAAACTCGGACACCAAAGTATTATAAATATAGATATATAAATGCATATATATATAAATATATATATATATATATTATATACATATTATAAATAAGTCATACGTTATAAGATGTAACTATCCGTTGGTACATATCGCACTTGCAAAACCGGTAGAAGTTAATGTTTGATGCTTCGTGGAATGGAACCATGGCGAGACCGGAAGAAACGGAAACGATGAGGAGCAAGAAGAAGAATAGATTTCCGTTCGGCGATGTGTTTGCGAAGCATCGAGACCATTGTTTTCGCGTTCGAAACGGTAATTCGGTCGAGGCGGTCAGTCTGTTTGCGGGCTTCGCGAGCATCGCGGATTCCGTTCACGAAATTCGTGCTTCGCCGTCGAATTTTCTAGATTTTGTACCATTCGAAACGAGCATCCCTTCGATCTTTGTTCCAGTCTCGCGAAGTTACACGAACGAAACGGAAACGCAAACGGGAACGAGCGAGAAGAGTATCGATGTAAGACTGTACAGTGAAGGGCGCGTAAAGAAACTATGCTGCGAAAGTCTTTGTGTGCGTGTGCGCGCGAATGAGTGAGAGTGCGACTGAGACTATTGTCAGAGACAAAACCGAATCAAACCGAAGGGGTGGATGGCTTGTGGCGCACACAATTTGTAAATGCGGACACGACGACATCGGAATGTCTCGCGACACAACGAATATAATAAAGAAACAAAGTTCTTCGTTTTCTACATACTCTGTGTCGTCTTTTTCACTGCCGAACACAATTCCAGATCCAGCGTGCCATTCCCTAATCCATTTGAGTAGACTGCGAATTTTGATTTCGCATTAAACAATTCTATTGAAGGGTTCGATTCGAGCGGAGTTCTTTTTCAATTAAAAGACACAGCCTAGTGAAATAGGTAACTTTAAACTAAACTTGGCAATTGTGCACAAAAAGGTTACACCTCGCCAAATTCGATGATCTTTTAATATATTGGCAGGGTGAAGATTTCGAACAACTTCTTAGTTTTTTTAGATATTTGCGAAAAACTGCAGATTCTACTACATTGAATTTTGCCTATACTCCTGTTCATAAGTCACGCACACTTATTCAGTGATGCTGAGAAGAAAGTTCTGACATCAAACAATATAACATTTTTCTATGTTTCATTTCACTGTAACGAGTACACTTTTATTCGCCATAGTAGCCGCTTCGTTCTCGCCTTCTCGAGACGAAATTCGCACGAACGAGGATCCCAGAAGACATTTCAGTACGCAACCACTGGCTACCATCAAGTTCGGCGATAATTCCTGGCCTCAGCGTTGCAACAAATTGATAAATCATCCCCCGAGCGCGTCCGGTTTTCGGAACGGTTGTTTGCTTGATTCTCCTCGTCAGCCCGGACCAGCAAAAAATAACTGGACCGTATGCGTTTGCATATTTTATGCTGTCTGTCTCGACGCATACGGAAGTCCAACACGAATTACACAAGCGTGCGCACACGTGTAAGTATAATACAGAGAGCTGGCTGTCCGTTTTTTCCCCCTCGCGAACGCTGTTTTATTCCCCCGTCGTTTCTCTTTATCTCCGGCGTTGCTTCGCGCCGAGCAAGACACGTCAAATCGCGCGGCATTATCGGAACAAGCGCGGAATCAAGCCGGCAACGATCCAGGTAGCGATTTCGATCGATCAGGAAGAATCCTTAACGATCGACTTACGATTAGCACGTCGCAGTCGGATCGTCGAAAAATGGATCGCGAACAGCCGCGTAAATATATTTCCTCGTTTTTTTTTTCCGTTGTGGACCCGTGCATCGGTCGAAATACAATTTTCCTATATTTCTATGCTTGCCGCGGAAATAAAATACACGCGTCGAAGCGATAAATCGTCGGGGCGAGCTTTCTATCGTTTTGTTTTGGACACCGGTCGTGAACAAAGGATGCGCGTCACGCTCAGTTTTCGATTCAAATCGACGGTAGAATTTCCCCGTTGAAAATTTTCATCGCGGAGCCTGCTACGTCGGTCCTCCTTCCTCCTTTTTCCGGCGCGGATCGAGCACGCGTGACTTTTTTTCCCTTTGTCCCGCGAATCGGATCTTGCAGCGCGATCTCCGCGATAAATCATTTCGATCCGAGCGCGAAACGCTCCCTCGCTTCCTCTCTCGCGCGGTCTCTCGTGCGCCGAAAGTAGTATTCAAAGATTCGAGAGAGGCTCGAATCGGATTGGAAGCGCTATTGTTTATGGATCGCGAGCACGGTAAAAGGGGCGGATCGTTGTTCCTCTGTGATCGGCTTAGAGCTCGATTTTTCGTTCGCACGGTGCGCCTAGGTCCGCGGAAAGTTCGTCGTCGTGGGAATCGAGGATTCCGGGGGCCGGGAGAACGCTAAAACTCGATTCCGTTGGTCTTAAATGACCATTACAGCTGATTGTTCGGGGAATTGACCGCGCGAAATCCGGACCGGGCCGGCCCGAGTCGGCGATAAATCAATTTTCGCGGAACGTACGCGCAGAAACGTCGGTAATTAAAGGTGTAGGTTCTGGTTCCAGCAACGTGCAAGTCCGTTCCACGTAGGAGAAGCCGCGGAGCGAATCGTAAACCGAATCGATTCAGCTGGGACGCTGAAAGAAGCGAAAATCAGTCAGAGCTCGAAGCGGTCCGGAATATTCAATTAAAACGGTTACAAGTGGACTGCGGGTTTTATGGATTTACAACAAAACGATGAAATTGAAATTTTTCAAAACATTACAAGAACCTCAACATTTTTGTATTAGGTATTCGAAACCTGCGAAAATTGCTGAAAGAACAACTACGAATTTCATTCTGTTGGAATTTATTTAAGGACAATTTGTCAAAAATAATCTACTGTTACTTAGTAGGTACATTCGGTTCTTTGTATCTCTCAAGCGCGTATATAAATGATACATTGTATCTATGCTGTCCGCGTCATGGGACCCTCAACTCTCATTTTATCTGAGAACGTCATCTGGTTTTTCAAGAGCGCTCCTCACTTCATTCGAGTTTGTCCAATAGTAAAGACGTGTCTCACAACGTGCCTTCTTAGATATATTTTACTTTGAATAAATTCTGTTTCTTACACTAATAGATTCTAGTTTTATATAGCCATATTCCAACACATTCGTCTTCACCTAGAAAATTGTTGCTTTTCCACAATCGAGCACCGGAACCTTTCCGCGCAGCTCTCGCCGGTCGTTGTCAAGGAAAATTTCGATGCGACGCCGTTCTTGTAGCGGCTCGCACTCCATTTCGCTTTGAATACCGTCGTCGTCGAGTCGAGACGGGCCGATCTCGGAACTTCTTAAAGTCCGTTCGACTTAATGAACGCTTCCCGTAACACTTGGAAATATTTCATTCCGTTCGGCGTGCATCGATGACTCGACTGAAAAGCAACAACTTGGCAAACTCGTTCTTTCCGGGCGCGATGGCGGTCTGGCTCGTTTTAGCCCGCCCTCTCCTACTCCTTCTTCTCCGTCTTCTCTTTTCTTCTCTCTCTCTTACTCGCTCTCGTTGTTCCTCTGTTCTTGTTCTCGGTTCGACTCGTTCGGGAAGTTGGTTCGACGGCGATAAGCGTCGAAACGGTTCGTTAGGCCGCGTACGGGCATTACGGGCTTCCCGATACCGAAGTTACCGTTACGACTCTCCGGCGCACGCTAACTTTTCACGAACCTTCGGTGGCCAGGTAAGAAGCACGATTTTCGACGTTGCGTCGCTCCTCGGCGAGGCAAACTTTCTCGCCACCCTCTAAAAACCGTTTTTCGTGTCCCGCCCGGTAGCTGGCTCGATCAGCAGACTCATCTCGATGCTTGAAATACCTCGATTCTGATAATAATGGACGTGGAGATATCGTTCCATCGTCTTTCTGTATTCCGTGGCTGCGCTAAGTACAAAACCCTCGCCTCGGGTTTCATGATTCCGAACAGCCCCTCGATCAAGCAGTTATCTGTTCGACGGATTGCTTTATACATGAAAAGATTCCATCCACCTAGCGTTCCACCTTGGAGACACATTCTCGCGTTACCGAAACGATAGCTGTTATCGCGAGTCGGTGACCGGTTCGGCGAACAAGTTCAGAAGAATATCGGTCGTTCCCGGAACGGCGAAATCGTCGGACCGAAAAGGAAACAGGCAGAGTTTACGAGCGGATCACCACGGTCAGCGGAACGAGCCTTCAGATTCCCTCAGATTCCCCGAGAGAGTCCCGGGACCGTCCGGTTGGAACGCAACGTTCTTTGAGACGCGTACGAACCGACCAATGGACCCGAGAACTCTTTACGACCGAAGACACCGAAACTACCGGCGCGCGGCGAAACACCGCGCGAGAATTTCGTAAAACGTCGACAATTTTCCGGTCGCCGAGCTTTTCACCAGCTACAGGGAATCGGACAGGCTGAAACACACTACATACCGGCCAATGGGAGAAGTAATCTTCTCCTCGGCTCGCCACCTCCTCCTCCTCTCGAACGATTACGAAGAAGGTCGTCGTCGAATTTTGAGCCAGGGCTTCCGTGAACGAGTCGACCTGATCCAAAAGAAAGATCGGGACGCGCCTCTGGGAATCGCGCAGCTGACCCCGGGCGTGATCCATGGCTGCCGTGGCGAGTCGCGAAACCGCTTAAATCCGCAACGGGAGCGAGCTTTTTTGCGAGCCGGTCTCTCCACGGTGCACCGAGAAATCCAAGAATCTCGTCGCGTTTTCTTGCGAGCAGCCGGGCCAACGACCAAGACGTTTCTTTCTTGCCGGAAACCAAGAAACTTTCTTCAAAACTGTTATAATATCCGTTTCAGTTCTCCGAGCTGTTTCGAAGAACCTTTACCCTCAATCAAAATCATGACTGCCAGCTTAACGATCTCAAGAGTAACCACACATAGAAACGTTCGATACATTTATATAGAAATCTGGATTATATTTTTGTCTCTGTTGGAAAGTAAAGGTGGCTTTTCAATCTCTGCGCCGCGCTAGTGTAGTGATGGGCACCATCGACTGAAACTATCGACTAAATCGATAGTAGCCAACTACTATTTTCAGTCGACTGATTTTTTAAACTATCGACTAAATTCAATTAACTGAATCAGTCACCGAGCTATTGGTTAAATTGTAACGGGCGGGAGTTTTGAATAGATTTTATAAAATTTACTATCAAATACATTCACTTATTAGCGATATCGAATAATTTGTTCAATAAACACAAATAACAATTATTATACTAGAAATATTATACAATTATTAAATAACAATACTTATATTATAAAATTTTCATCATAATCTAAAGAAAAAGTAGTATTTTATAATTATATCTGTCAATAACAGATATTTTTCTAAAAAGTACATTAACACTTTGCCTTTATATCGCATTATTATTAAAGGATAAATAATAATATGTGAGATAGATGTAGGCATAGACTATAACCCGCAATCTAGACGTAACCACTAAAACAAAATGTTCAGTCGACTAAAAACTATCGACTAAATATTCGATAGTATGTAGCAACTAAATAGTAATTAGTCGATAGTTGAAATTAGTCGATGGTGCCCATCACTACGCTAGTGGCAAGTGAAGAAGACGCCCACCGATTTCCAAGATCGGCTGTGCTCTCTTCATTAGTCTTTTGTTTTCTCGATGCCATCGGCCCCGTCGCGATGCCATCGATGTTCAGTTAACGTTCTGACCACGCAAGCGACGTGACGTTCTTGTTTTATTATATTCACTTTCATTTTGCAAGGTATTAAATAAATTATATTCTATATTTATTTAATTTAGAAGCATTATTTTTAATAGTCTCCCATTCTCGGGAGACGTGTCACTGAAAGTTTGACGGTCAACAACTTTCAGATAGACTGATTTTCGTCTGAGATTCTTTCGAAGAACCGCCCCCTAAATTTTGTTCCATCTGTTGCCGAACATCCCGTATTACAGTTTGAAAGAGTTCTTTTCGGAACCGGTTGAAGGTTCGCCGGAAACTCGCATCTCGGTCTCGAGTTTCGGAGAGCCGGAGGGAAGGAAAACATCCGGCGAGCTCGAGCTCGATCATTTTTACGTTGTTTCTTCCCCCGGTTCGATTTGTCCCTGGCAAATAATTAATTTCCGACTGGGAGACGCATTGCAAAATAAAGTTGCCGACCGTTTCGTGCTCGTTCGCCTTGCCCCGCGTTCTCCCCGTTCGTCGTCCCAACTCGACTCGCCTCGATGCTTTCTTTCCAAGTTCCCCAGGCGCGCGGCGTGCTTTCTTCGCCGAACTCCTTTTTGCTTCTTCCGACTTCGCTAACAACCGAAGACAATCGATCCTCGTGCTTTTCTCCTGTCCTCTCCGTCTTCCAGCGCGCTCCCGATCTCGCCGGACGAAACTATCTCGAGAACTTTGTATTTCCTGAATTTCTCTCCTCCGATCGTAATCTTCGTCGATACGCGACCCGCTCTCCCGTGGTTTACGCCTCGTTGGTAACCACGCTGGTTATAAATTCCCAGCCGATCTCCAGA
Source organism: Lasioglossum morio (assembly GCA_916610235.2). Classification (NCBI taxonomy): domain Eukaryota; kingdom Metazoa; phylum Arthropoda; class Insecta; order Hymenoptera; family Halictidae; genus Lasioglossum; species Lasioglossum morio. Next base: position 7,526,304 of record OU744323.1, read on the forward strand.
AAATAGTTATTACCCGGGAATACATTTTCCAACGAAAAACCTTCGCAATCTCTTTTCGCTTCTCCTCGCTCTTTCTCTGCCACCTTTGCACGCAAAGCGGCGAAGAATGCTCGGCAAACCAGTCCGACGATTTTTCCACCGTGACGTCGGGAGAAATTTACCTTTCCGCCTGCAGCGTACAAAGTTATCGACGTCGAGCGAAAATATACAATGAGGTTGTTACGGACTCTCTTCCTGGTCCACAAATTCACAAAACCGTGGTATTAACTCGAAATAACTGAGTCAGTATTCGTAGAGATGGCGACACTAATTTTAAACGCGATTATAATTGAAACGGGCAAAAATATCCTCGTAAATTCAACTAAGAAACATTTAAGAAACACCCTCGTTACAACCAGTTATACTATTAGATTGGAGGCAACGTTCTGTCGTATTTGAAACGAGCAGGTAATTTTACTTGTAAATCAAAAACACATGTTGCTAGCGAGCCTTTGGTAAACAAGAATTGACAGGTTATCTGAAAGATGACAAGTTGTTACAAATAATGCAAATTATATCATTTATACGGTTAAAGTACGAATGATGTGTGTGTATTGTATGTATGTACGTGTGTGTATTAACAGACAACCCTATGTATAGTTTTTATAAAATAGAGAATCGGAACAGAAGAATTCTAAAATTGTAATTGCCAACGAATTGTAAAAAGAAGATCAGATCGAAACGAACGCGCCCGTGACAAACACGTCTGTCAATGATTCCTTTGTTCACCGACACTTGAGTCAACTCAGGTCAAAAAAATTGAACTTACAACGCCGTGTTCCGTATTACGGGAAGCAAAGTAATAGGATTGGTTCGGTCTAGGAAGCAGTCTTAAATTGATTGATCTTAGTTTCACTAAGGTGGTTAATTGACATTAATGTTTATTTCACAATAGACGAAACAATCACTAGCACACACAAAGAACAGTTGTTGGCTTAATCTCACAGGGGAGATAATCGTTTCTTACTCGCGTGTACTCGCAGAGGAGGTACGACCGAATAATCCTCGAACAATCGGCAGGAGCTCCGATGGCGTTTCAGATCATCGAGCATCCCCACCACATCCCTTCATAATCAAGAGCTCGTTTCACTGTCAAATTACCGTGGAGAGGAAAGGGGGTCCCTATTGAATCTATTTATCTATAATTCCGATGTCTTGTGTCAAACACCTTATAATAAATACGGCTATTCCTTACACATTGAATAATATAAAACATATATTTATAGAAATCGATTCAAATGTTTTCTTTAAAATACGACAGAATTTTCTCTCGAACCTAATATTCTCTTTTTATACTATACATTTTTTTCCGTCGTAGTTACACGGTATTTGACCGTTACTGAAAATATAGGAGCACGCATCGATATAAATGTTGTTTTTCCCCTCGAAATATGAAGAACGTAAAAAAGACCGTAGCGCAGTTAAGATGGCTGAACTTCGCCGCAGTCTTAGAGCCGTATAAATTTTTCCTCAAGTTTCCCGGAGCCTCGCTTTTTACGATCGTCAAAGCTGTCGAATTCGAATGGTTCGAGGTAGATTCCGCAGTGTGTGCTCTTCGATCGATTATCCAAAGAATCCCCGGGTTCTTTCCGTTCTGTAGCGGCGCGTTGCTTTTCCGCCGAAGCGATAAAAAAGTTTCGCGCGTTTAGATTAGAAATTTGCCGGGTTTCGCGGCGAACGTAGCGCGAAACAGGGGGGGAAAAAAAAGAGCCACCGTTCCATACACGACGTTGCTGCGGCGATGCTCCTCGAGCTTATCTGGAATTAATCCCCAGACGCCTCGCCTCGCCGGCAATATTTTCATTTCCATAGGGTTTCGGAGGCCGACTCGAACGCCATGCAGCTGCGTTTCCGCTGGAACGCCTTCGCCGACCCGGAAAACCATCTCTCCTATGAATTTCCAGCCATACAACGTTTCTCGGAAAGCGACGATGTTTCTCGTTGCGAAACAACGAAACAAACGCCGTGCCGCGCAACTAATTGACAGGCGGGCGCACGGAAAAACCGACGCGACGCGACGCCAGTCACATTTCACATTTTTTATTTATTCACAGGGAAATTAAGGGAACGAGCGCGTCCCTTTCCGGCTCCCGTCCGGACACAGGTCGAGGACGACTGTTGCGAAGCGGCTTGAAATTACCCGCTTACCAAACAACGTTCCCGAAATGAACGCGAACCCACGGAAACGGGCGCGCTTTGTGCAATTCCGCGGAATAACGATTCGCGTAATTTTCTGGACCGGCGAATGCCTCCGAATCGACCACGCTGTCTAACCCGGATAATCGATCGTCGATCGGGAAATCGTAGACGCGCGAAATCCTCGACGAACCAGGGAGATTGACTGGCGAAGAACGGATACGGCGATTAGGGTACAGTTGCTCTGATAACGGGCCTCCAGTTCGTCTCACAAATAATGAACGTGGAAGTAATAATATTGGGTAGCAGGTAGATTAATTTTAGGAGCAGACGGACTTAGGAACCGAGCATCTTTTGCTTCGCAAGTAGATTGCAAGAATAATTCCGACCGTGCCTCCGGACCGTATCGAATCTCCGTGAAAGCGTTCTCTGGCAGGGATTTATGGTTTTTTAAAGAGGCGAGTCTCGTTCCAGGCAACTCCAGCCTAATATCCGGAATAGATTCGCCTCCGAAATCGAGTTTCATCTGAAATTCTGAAACGGGCCGAATTTCCGCGAGCCGATTAGGCGGACTCCGATGACACCGTCGCGTTGGGGCGGCCATTCGGCCGGAGGAGAATTTCATTTCCGGTTGGCGAGGCTTGTCCGGTAAAAGAGTAACGAGTTGAAATTGAAGAGCGCTTATGGGATCCGGAATAATTAAATGTTCCGGCTCGTGTTTCCCGTGGTCGGCGATGAATTAGCGATAAGCTTCGGGAGGACTTTGCGAGGCAAAGCTCGGTTTATCCAAACTGAACTAAATGGAAGTAGTTTCCTGATTGTTTGCCCGTTGGCTGTAGAAAAGGTCGGCAAGTAATGAACCTAACGGGCGGGCTTAAAAAGAGAAAACAAAACTCGGTGCATACGTCCCCCGAGGGACCACCGAGGGATGCGTTTCCTTTCTCCCCCCCCCCCCCCCCCACCCGCCTTGCACCCCTTCGGCAAGCCCTAGCTCCCTGGTCCCCTAGCGGCGGTTCAATGGAACGCGCAATTTCATTTAATTAAATCCCAGTTGACAAAAAGTTTCGCCTCGAATTTAAGCGAGGCTTTTCACGCGCGGTGGCGGTTCGGCGCGGCAATAACAAAAACCGCTCGGCGAACGAAAACGCGCCGCAAAACTTATCGGCGATTGCTCAGCAAAAAGAGGACAAACGCGTTCCCCGGGACTGTGTGTTGCCTTTTTTTCTCGCCACGTTATCGCAACGCGACTCTGCGACTTTTACTCTTTACTGCTGCGCGCAATTTTTACTATACCTTGACCAACGAAACGAGGATGTGAACATCTAGTAATGTAGAATATATCTGGTGAACAGGCTAAACAATCGTGATCTGTAGAGCTTACTCTGTTATTAGGCGTATGTATGTCCAACAGACGTATTCTGGGTGGACAGCGTTTGTAGCGAAGCACTGATGACTTGTTTTTTTTTATTTATGACTGCGTACCGCGCCGAGCGAGACTTTAATAGAGATAAGCCAGACATAGAGAAGGACAGAATGAAATACGGATCGCGTGACTTAAAAGTGTAGCCGTCACAGCGTTGACAGGCAGTAGAGTGAGGAGGCACTAGACAACATTTAGGATGACGACCCCGGACAGTATTTAAGACAGTATTTACTGCAGCATGGTTTCACGATTTTCGATCGGACTGCTATTAACACAGTAATCTACTGATCACGATTCATGGTTCACCCTTTCACACCAGAAACTTTCACAGCAGAAAAGGACCGCGCGTATATCGGAATGTATTACGCGGTCGGTGAGGTCACAAAAAATAGAATTACATGATCTAAGAAAGAGCACGGACCCAGTTTTTCGTAGATCAAGACTTAGCTGTATTTTTCTTCTTATTCGCCAAAGATTTTTATAATTCTTCCGTGGCAACGGTAGGTAGAACCTAACGAACGCTGCGTCATGTTGTGTACCCTAGCACCGTGAAAGTTGGCGGACGAGCGCGAAAGAGCTTGTTACATCTCGAGCATGAATACGGACCAGAGACACCGTTGACAATGAGCGAGTAGCCGGGCGCGAGGTCTTCCGATCCCCGAGGCGTCTTTCGTTTTCCTCTATCTATCTCTCTCTCGCTCTCTCTCTCTCTCTCTCTCTCTCTCTCTCTCTCTCTCTTTCTTTCTCTCTCTCTCTTTCTCTTGAGGTCGGGGCAGAACAGGTCAGAACAGAGTCGTCGTCTCTGCGAGACGATACGAAACGGCGACCTGGGGCCAGTAACCACTAAACTAGGCGTCTAACGGTGTTCTCCTCGTCCAGCCGTACGAACAATAACCCGTGGCGAACGTCGCGATGTCGGCGTCGGTTTCCTACGACCCCTTCAGGAATAATACAATTCTCGACGGTCACCCGATACATCGTACATCCACACACATAAATTCACCGGCACCGATATCCGCGACCGTTAATATCTCGAGAGCTGTCCAACCGAGATGCTCCCACTCCGCGATTTCAATTATGCGTGGGACATTCGCACGAATTGAGCAACGCGCGACATTTAAACACGAATCTGTTCTCGATCGAATCTGTTCCCGATCGAATCTGTTCTCGATCGAATCTGTTCTCGATCGACGACTGAACTGGACCTTGCAACGAGTCTAGGATAAACAATTTTTGAAACAATGCTTTTAGGTTGAAAGATCATCCTCCAAAATTTCAAGTCACTACCCCTCATTTGAGAATAACATGATTTACCATTTTCCTTTCTCGGTTGTTAATTAAGATATTACGATTAAAAAGAAAACGAAAATAATCGAACTTATCTCCTGCATTTCATACATTTTTTTTACAATCGTGAGAAAATTATTAAGGGTAGAAAAAAAAGACTTTCAGACGTCTACTAAGAAATTCAAGAACGATGTGTAAAAGAAACACCTTGCGATAATATGGAAGCATGTATGTCCGTTACGCGAGGAACAGTATCGTTCCTCGAACATTATTATGATGCGCGGTCATCGCCCTTATTTTGTCTTAAGACAAAACAGTTGATCGACGACGACTCGCATTCCAAGACCAAATATAAAAAACCGTGGACAACCAGGCCTTCCTTCGAATAAATCGTTTGGAAAAGGTCAGTTAGCGTCCACACTCGAAAGAGTATAGACGAATAAAGTATTTTTACATCTAAACGATTCGATCTCTCCTGAGAAACCCTTCCACTCTACAGATGTGAAATTGTTGGAGTATACACCGAAATGCACGGAACATGCGGAGGAGGAAAGGTCTCTTTTGACCTGCCGTTTATTACACCTCAAGCGTAGCCATCTTTTCCGTACTACAGGGCCTAAGAAGGAATGGTCAAGTCAGTCCGAGCCAGCCTACCGAGCTAGTAACAGCTCTCACAGTCTTTAAAGTATTCTAACCATCAATGGTTCCACTTTCAATGTAACAGTCAGAAAATATTGTATTGTGTTATATGCGAGCAGTACATACTATTGTAATTCACCACTGATAGACGGTTATTTCATTGTGTCGTGGAGTTTGAATAAATACTAAATATACAGTAATATTTGATCTCTCAACCTCGTTCTCACAACAGAAATAATTGAGAAACGAATGCAATTACGTACACTTGATCGGAACTAGCGTTTCCCGGTGTGTGCGATCCGAGAGCGGAAGGGACATTGTTTGCAATGGGATTGTTGGAAGCAGGTTAGGCGAGGGCTGCCAGAAACAAGCGACGTCCGGTATCAGGGCGTCTCCGTTCCGCTGATTACCTCGCGTCTAAAACGGGATCGGCTGGTTTTTGCGGGAACGTGTGCACCGTATCGCTCGGAGGTCCTTGATTTCCGAGATCCGGTAATAACGTTTCTCGCGTGCGAACCGCGTACCACCGATCCCACTGTTTTGCGATATCGGAACAATTTCACCGTCGCGGACTGCAAATCTGCCTTGGGAAACTTGGCACGACGAAGACGCAGAGCGGTCGCCGGTTTGAAACGGTTGAAACGGTTTGCTTTTCGAGGAGTGCACACGCGATTCCGGGCTGTGCGGAAGCTGGCGCGTTCCGCTGGCTGAGGCTGGGGTTGGGACTACACTAGCCTCGGACGTGTACGTATCTCTATCCGCAGCCAGTAAATACTAACTATCCAACTAACTGTGCCACGCTGTTCGAACACCCGAGGAATCTCTCTCTCTCTTGCTCCCCGCGACTTATACAAATCCGCAGGCGGCGGCCTTCCCTCTTCCAAGGCTCGTGTTCCCCTGTGAAATATTGAAATAGCCGGGGCTCGTACCCCGCTGTGCACACACCATTCTACCATCAACCGTTCACATTTGTCGAACGGTTCCGCCCATCGTTCCGCGGTGCCGTTCCCCGGTACCACCGGATTCTGTCCAGAGATTTATCGCCGAGCCGCTCGAAACCCGATGGCTCTCGTCATACTCTGGCTCGAATCCTTGTCCGACCATCGAACGCACTCACCACTTCGCGAGCCAATTTTATCAAACGATCGCTCCGCGGTGTCACTCTTGCTTTCTGTCCGAGTCTACATTGCTTATATTTAACAGATGAATGTATTTTTTCACTATGAAACTGCTCGATAACATTAGGCTGTGTAATATTCATCGGTAGACTGCGAATTTCGAGGTAAAATAAAGAGGGTCTAGCAATTCTGAACGATGTCGTGTGCAAAACAATGCTTTTAAAAATAACGCATCTAAATGAAATCTTTGTAACATTTTCTTAAAAGATTTGTAATATTCGGTAGGCAATTTTTATACAGGGTGTCTTAAAATTCCTTCAACATCCGGGAATGGGAGGTTCCTGAGATTATTTGAAGGGACGGTTTCTTTTGCAAAAATGGCGTTAAGGAGGCTTTGTTAAGGAGTTGTTAACCCTTTCGCTACGGCAGCCCCGTCCGCCGAAGTACCGTCACTGAACGGAAACTTGCGCCGGAAATATGCACAGTGCGCGTGGTTTCTGTATATATGTTGTTCTAAGTCTTAAATAGGAACGGTGCTGAATAAAACAATCATTGCTCTAATGTAATAAGTATATTTACATTTTTAATATAAAAGGACTTATAAAATTATTAAAATACAAGATACAAAATTATAGGTAACATAGGTATTTGTATAATTACAAAGCTTAACGATTAAATGTTTAATATAATTAATAGCGACACGAAAATTATTAAAATATAATGTGAAAATATATAATAATAATAAACGAAAATTGTTGCCATCGACTATAAATGGCACTTGTACAGATAATTTCGATACCGCATATATGCGGCGCTCGTATGCAGCAGTCGTGGCGTGGATGCCGCGTATATGCGGCGCACTATAGGAAAAATTGACCTAACTCGATTCAAAAACAAATAACTTTCGATAGAAATGAGATAGAGCGATGAATTTTTATTTTTGACATTTTATGTCTTTACTTTGGCACATAGCAGAAAAAAGCGTTACCGAAAAGCGTTACCGAAAAGTGTCACGAAAAAGTGTCACGAAAATTTCAAATGCGGTGATCTAAAACCTTCCAGAGAGAGAGAGACAGAGAGAGAGTGAGAGTCAGAGCGATTTGATAGGTTATTTTTGTTTTAAATAAATCTTTCCACATGACGTAAGACGTATAACGTAAGACGTATGTTCTCAATTGACCTATACACTTGACCAAATCATATAGGACAGCAAAGGAAGAAAAGCGGGAGCGGGAGGGGGTGGCGGGGAGCAGAGTAAAGACATAAAATGTCTCACTTCTTTGCGGACTCGTATGCAAAATTTCATAAGATTTAACAAGATTCAGTTGTCAGCCCTTAGACGTTTTTATCTTGTCATTCCACAATTTCTTAACCGATGCCCAATCCCCGGAGAAAATCTGGCGGTTTGTGAATTTACGCGTTTAGCAGAGAATGAATTCTTTTAAATTAAAGCTAAAACATTGTAGAATGTGGGAAAATAGGGAGATTATGGTACGAATGTTTTTAACCTTGAAAAAATAAAAGTTTACTGTTTAACTATAATTCGATTTTTTGAAAAATCTAGAGGTCGTAGACAAATTTTCAGACCAGATTTGAAATCAGCGTGAAAAAATCTATGGGAAATGATACATAGCATGTTAAAAAAAAAATTTTCTGCCGTGGTAACGGAAAAACCACATTTTCTTGAAATTGTGAAACTTCGACGAATTTTCTCAAGTTTAAAAACCATTCGTACCATAATCTCCCTATTTTTCCCATATTCTACATTGTTTCAGCTTTAATTTTTAAAAAAATTCATCGCACTATCTTGTTTCTATCGAAAGTTATTTGTTTTTGAATCGAGTTAGGTCAATTTTTCCCATAGTGCGGCGCCCGTACCCACAGGTTGTCGAGTGGATGCCGCATATATGCGGCGCTCGGCGCGAAAGGGTTAACGAACAACATGGACCAATCAGAGCACGGGTACAACGAACGGAGTCCGACTCGGCGGCAGGTCCCACTTAGCGTTGCGTCGCCTTTGGCCGAGCCAGAATCAATTCTCCGGTAGTTTTCGTTAATAACTCCTAAACAAAGCCGCGGACGCAATTTTTGTAAAGGAAAATGTCGCTTCAAATGATCGGAGGAACCTTCCATTTCCGGATGTTGAAGGAATTTTCAGACACCCTGTAGATCGTGCATTTCCCGTTTACGGTGAGATTGCCGGTGCGAATTTCGCGTCGGCGACACACGAAGTTTTGCAGCGAAATTTGTCCGTCGTGCAGCAGTGAAGAGTCGGCATGCGGAAAACGTTGTCGCGGGTAAAGAGAAGACCGGTAAGAGAAGACACCGAACCCTGTCCGAGTGGAACATCGGGCGAGGACAATCGAGGATGAAAAGGGAACACGATGGAACGGGTCTCTACCGGCACCGCGGTAACCCGCAGCTCGTTAGTCAGGATAATTAATTCTGAGAGCGAGTATTAGCGGAGAAGCTCACGGACCTGGAGGGTCTCCGAGGCGACTGGCTCGCCGGATCGTCGTGGGGGCAATTTTCATTTTCGTTGATCACCGAGAGACACCGGTCTCCGCTTGTCCGCTCTTTAACGCTCCTCTTTTCACCGTTTCTTCCGCGTGGTTTATTTGCGCAACAACGGTTCCTCCCTTTTCTTCACGGGAGCATGACAAAAACCGTTTCCGCTGGGACAACACGCCGAGAACGAGGCGAACTTCGAGCACTTGAACGCTGACAATCGATGAACGAGCAACAAAAACTAGGAACATCTGTAGAGTCCACGAGATAAAAGGAGCATGTCCATTTCACGAATTCTGGGTTCAACCCGTTCACCGGATGCCAAACGTTTCAGCCTCCATTGCACGGGTCGAAAGCATCTATTTGTTGATGGATATTTTCTTGTAAATACATACTCTAAGACATTTAAATAAAACACTGAATGGTTGAATAAAACAACAAACTTTTGTTGTTGCTTCGAGATCATATTTTTCCTAAAAATAGCAGGGAATTCAAGCTCGTAGTAGGCGCTGGTGACTGGAAAATAAATATTTCTTTTCCGAGCAATGCTAAATTCTCCGTTTCCCCACGAGGAGCCTTTGTCCATTAGCTCGTCTAGACAATAGCCGTCGAGGAACGTTTCGTAGCTGCGAGTGAAATCTCAGCGTTTCCGATCGGATCGTTCTTTTTTTGGGAAGAATTAGAGACCGAGCGGGAATCGTTCGGATTCCAGGGTGGTTCTTGGAGAGCGTCTGCCGATTGCAGCTCGCCGGGCACGGCAACGGAATAATCCGAGCTCTCTTTTTCTCGGGCGGCGGCGTCGGGACCCTTTCGAATTTCAATCATAGGAAAAGTAAGAGACTTGTTCGAGGGCTGGTTGATCGTCCGGCGTCACCCGAAGGTGTTACCGAGCTGTGATTTCGGCGGAAGCGTTCGAAGCTTTGGGTTCTCGAAGATCGACTCGTTTGTTCCGTTGTAAATATCGTAGCTGGAGCAGGACCGGCTGCGAGATAAACGAGATGGAAGACGCCGCCCCTAACCCACTCGACTGCGGTCGACCCTCGTCCCATCCACCCCCCGCGGCCCGGTTTTCCCGAGGGGCAACAGCCGAGAGAAAACTCGAGGCACGGTGGAAAGAGACACGGAGAAAGGAGAGAGAGAGAGAGAGAGAGAGTAGTAGGGAGAGAAAGGGGACCGAGAGAACGGGCAGAGCCGCTAGTCAGAGTCAGGCTGGGGTGTTAATTACATCAGTGTGTGCTGGCTCGTTGCCCACATTCGGATCTCTCTCTGCTTTCTCCTCCTCTCCACTTCTCTCTCTCTCTCTCTTCTCTGCTTCTCTGAAGCACGTGAAAGGAGAGAAACGCGAACGGGAAAAGGGTGAGCCTCGGTTTCAGAGAGCCGAGCGGAAAGGCGAAAGCGGAGACGAGAAACGCCAGAAGGAAGAACAAGAGAGACCGTGAAGAGAGCGAACAGGAAAGAGAGAACGAGAGAGAGAAGAGAGAGAGAGAGCGGAGGTGGCGCGCGATCAATGAGGGGTTTGGCGCTCCATTGGCACGTTGCCCGTTTCACCATCTCCTCCGCTCTCTAACTCTTCATTCTGTCCCTGTATTCCGAGGCGGGTGCCCTGCCCCTCTGCCCCTCTGCCTCGCCTCTAACCTCGAAATTTCTTCGGCATCCGAACCGACCGGCAAGAATTCCGCATTCTTAGCCCTGCTTCAGCGTCCCGACCCTCAAACTCGCCCTCCGGAACTTTAAACCCCCGTTTAACGTCGACGACGCGCGACGCCCGGAACGATGATTGGTTTCATTTAAATTTCAGCCTCGACGGAGCTTAACTGGCTGCCGATTTTTTGGCGCCCGACCAGCAAATTCGCTCCGTTGGCCGACGCGCTTGTTTGCGGATTTCGACACTGTCACTTTTCATTCGCAGTTCTGCGGATCGATCGCACTACCCGAGATTGACGAACAAGTGCGCTACTTCTTTCAGGAGCTTACGCGAGACCTTCTATCTTGCGATTATCGGTATTGTAATAGTTGGACTGCTGATTTGATGCATTTAAAAACTGTCTAACGAAATTATAAAGATTAAGAGAATTTAAGGATACGTTCTTGTTGGGAAAAATAAACTTAATCCAGGGATAATCACAACTTGGATATGACCTGTAGTCTGTACGCGTTGTTTAAAAAGGGGAAACACACTTTATACAGATATACTTTATTATATATTAAGGTGCCAACCCTACAACGTCACAGTGTATCCGCGTGATTCACAATATAATACTAGAACAGTAAACGCGCTTTCTTTCTCGGTGCTAGTGGGACCTAAACTTTATCGCGATCCGCTCGGGTCAGCTTCTGCAACTGGACTGACTTTCCGCCCCCGGCTGGGCCCCACCATCCCTTATACCTGAAACCTTATACCTAAGCCCAAAGGCATCGTTGAGTTCCAACAGTTCTTGATTGAGTTCTGCGTCTTACGATGAATTTAGACAATTTTTGTATTCTAGTTATAAAAATCATTTCTGAGCTTGTATAAACATCTAGAAACATAGCTGGGTGATAAATATCTTTATTTGTTTACGCGAATGTTCCCCAGCTAGGTCGGCCATTCGTCCCACTGCGTGTCACTTTTGCGAGGGGAGAAGTCGCAGGGTAGGGGAGAAAGAGAGGCTGGCCGCGACGCGGAAACGATTCAATTCTGATGGAACACGGGGAGCGATTCGCGACGGTTCGTTTACATTACAAGGGCGGTCTTTGTGACGTTGTCGCGGTAGCCCGAGTAATCGACCGACGAACTGAAAAAAGAAAGAGAAAAAGCAGAAGGAAAAAGAGGCCGGGAGAAACGACGACGACGACGACGACGACGACGACCCGGGGTAAGGAGGAATTAAGGTGGAGCGAAGAATGTGGACCCGGCAGTGATTAAGGAAAACCCGAACAGCCGAGGCGACGCGGAATTAATTTACCGGGCTGGCCGCATTCTCGGCCGTGTTCCCGATTAATGATTTCATTCGGCGGCAACACGCTCGGAGCGCTGGCAAACGGCAAAAAAAGAAAACGCAGACGAAAAATTGGCTGGAACAGCAGCTGAAATTGAAACAGCCCTCGGACACGTTTCGCGACGGAACACGCGAGAGTAACGGCCCCGGCAAAATGCAACGCGATCGCTTCGATTGATGTTAACTCGAACAGATTGCGCTCGCCGAGCCCCCCCCCCTGTACCGCTGCGGCGAAGAAAAAGGGGAGGAAACGCGGAAGGTAAACCGGGAAAATACCCTCGAACAAATTCGTGGAAAAGTATGAAAAACGGGACACGCGCGGCCTCGGGGATGAGGATCGGTAGCGTAATCGTTCTTGCACGGGCTACCAAATCCGCTCAGCGCGACTTGACGGACGACGCTTTTAAGCTTCGATAATGCGCAGCCATTTTTTCATAGGCGACGACCCGCTGCGAGATCTACCGAAACGAATTTCATGAATAAAAAGCGCGAGCCCCGAGAATATGATGGCATGCAAATCCTCGAGCCCGGGGAACCACGGGAAAGACGAAAAAGACGGTCGCACGAGCTCGATCCGTCGATATCTTCGCGAATTATCCTGACGATTACCGCGCCGAATCGAATTTGCCCATCCCTCCGGACAACTTTTGAGTTTCTTCGAGGTTCGACCACCGGAGAATCGTCTTTTTGGTACAGTCCGAACGTAGAAAGAATGATTTTAGACTTGAAATCATATTTAATACAATTTTACTAGCGCAAATATGTACTTCGGTCTAGTCCGAATATCGAACTGACTATCTGCGTTAAATTTTCTTTTCATTGGACTATGTCTCCTTGAGTTACGTTCTGTTTAACCCTTCAATGTATCATTTTTCTAATTGGGATGAAAAAATTGAAAGAAAGGTCAGTTTTTGTGTTTTATTTAAGAAAAAAATATTTTAAAAAATTGAAACATTGTCAAACATTAAACATAAATAAAAATAGTATGAAAACACATTCTTAGTTTACTATATACCAGATTTGTTAACTGTGTCAGATATGATACACTATGCAGCGAAGGGTTAAAATTAGTGGATAGTCGATTAGAAAAAGCACGAGATTATTAATAAATAATAAATACATTGGAACAAGGGACTTTTTGTCCCACGTTTCCCTTGTTGCGGTTATTCGGAAAACGTGAACGCCTTCGGACGGTCGCTTCCGCTCCCTTTTGTTACAGTGGCAAGCCGCCATGAATATGCATCGAGAAGCGAAGTTTAATTTCGCGACGGGCTAATGAAATTTCTCGAGTTAATTTCTTAAGATCGGCGACTCCTTCGGCAGCACCGGTGTTTTCGCGTTCTAATCCGCGGAATTACGCGCGGCCGACATCTCGTGGAAATGTTTATCGGACACTCGGGCCGCACGCGAAACGTACGAATCTACTTTTCCAATATCGCGGCGAAGGATTAGCGGACATTCACTCGGATAAGCCGAGTAATCCTTCGATCCCAGCCGCTCGAATTCGGAGAAAGTTTCACCACCTATGTACGGTGCTCTGTATCTATCTTCTCGTCTATTTTTCACGTTGCCACCGCGCGACAAAATTTCGACCGGCTCTCCTTTGAGAGATAAGGCGAGAAAGCTGCAGATGCTTTCTCGAAACGGTGCTTCGCCATCCCCCGTTTTATCCTACATCTTTTCAGTGTGATAGATGAAGATCGCGCTTTTATTAAATATATCTCTCTCATAAATAATCTTCTTGTTCAATTCGTGGCAAAGATGGACAAATATAATATTGAGTAGCAAAGAAATAATTTACCAATATTGCACTATTTAGAATTTACCAAAGTTACTAAACGAACAAATACATTTCCATTCAACTCCTGTTTCCTACAAACGATGCAGAACATTTTTATTTTGCATAAAAATCCGCAGCCTACGTATATTATTTTTAATATGCTCGATAAAACCTTTATAGTATAATCACAAATTGCGTTTTCCAGTATAGTCAGGAAATGCAGGTGACGTAGTAGACCTTTTTTGATTTGCTTCCAACGTTTACACGCTATATTTTTCTGTATTGACCGCGAACAGTTGAAACTTTATATGAATCCATGATACGAAAAAATGATATTGAACGATGTCTACATAATTCATTTTTCTGCAGCAAAACTTGAGGGAGGTTCAATACCGCGTGAAACGTGTGCACCTCTCGAAAGCTCATCGCTCAATCGAAAACAGCTAGAGCGAGTTTGGAAACAGTAGCGCGAGTGAACACGTCAGAGATCGATAATCTCGCGATTCGATGGCGAGAGAGAGAGAGAGAGAGAGAGAGAGAGAGAGAGAGAGAGAGCGCTCGGCGAGGTACAGAGGGTTCGTAGAAGCCTTTACGCCGGCGCTTATTTATGCAAAAACCGTCAAGCCGTTACTTAACTTCCAATTCCTCGGTTCTGCTCGTTTTTCAAAGCCTGTCGCTACACGTTCCCGCACTCTTGAACTTTTTCCGAACCGTGCTTTTAATCCAGCCCTCGATACCGTGATTTCGCGGCGCGGATTCTGTCGGTGCGCCACGATGAAATCACGCGTAATGGCAACGCGAAACGCACCACGCCGCGCCGCGGCGGTGATCGAGCGACCATGATTTGTTCGTGGCTCGTCGTAAAAGACGATTTTCAACGCAGCTTGTGAGCCTAGTTGTACCCTAAATACTAAATAATAGTTGTATTCTTGTAACTAACAAGTAAGGAGCTGAATATAACAGAACTCAGGTGGGTATTGACGAAGTAAACAATTCTGGAACGTTTTCTACAGTAAATATTAGATCTGAGAAAAACGCATGTCCCGTCCACTGCGGTGTACAGTAGTGTACAGTACAGCAGTGGTGAATCTAGCGGTAAGCGGACTAAGCAGCCGCGTTGAGCCTCGGAATGTTATAGGGCCTTGAATTTTAAAGAAATATATATATATATATATATATATATATATATATATATATATATGTGCCAACAACCGTAGTCCCGTTGAAAGCACCGATTTTCGTTAGATCACCGAAGTGAAACAATGTGGAACGTGAACGGCACTAGGATGGGTGACCGTTTGGTAAAAAATCGGAAAGTGACCCACCTGAGGTGTTTTTCACGTGTTGTTGGCAAAAGGTGGTTCGGAACCCACCATAAACAGTAGGTGCCGCTGAAAAGGCGATATATATATGTTTAAATAAATTTATTTAATGTGTAACGGTATGAAATTTTGTCATTAGTTTTCTTTTTTGTTAATAAGCTTAAGAGAGTATTTTTGCAATTTCTATTTCTAACTTGAGTTTGAGGGCCCCACAATTTTTACCGCTTGGTGCTTCCACTCGACTTGAGCCGCGACTGCACCGCAGAAAGAAAGAATGGCGACGTTCCGAACCGTCTCAAGTGGAAGAAGAATCTCCCGTGAATTTTCTACAGACAACGCGGTAACCACGTTCGCGGATCGCGAGCGAGCAGCAGCGTAAAATCTGCGAGCGCCAGCTCGTTTGCGCAATGCAACGCGAGTAGGTATCGGTGAAATGAAATCCTCGCGCGATAGCCAACGAGAGCTGCCACGCACGTAAACACACGCTCTAACAGTGGCCGCTAACGCTCGCAGCTATTGTGGATGCACAGGGCTCCAGGTCTCGTGTATGATCGATGCGAGCATCCGATAAATGCACCGGGGCCACGATTCGCGGTATCGCAAAACCATGGACTCGTGAATCCCGAATTGCCGCTTCTCAGCGTCCATGGGAACGATTAATCCGAGAGCGGAGCGCTCGTTACGATGGAAAACTTGCGATCCGGCGCAGGAATTTTGATCCCGATGAACACTAACCAGCGCACCGCGTGAAATCGCGGTCTACAATCCACGGCAATTACAATCGGCGTTGCCTTACGCTCCTATTCCCACTGGCATTGCGTCCTGACGTACCTGTTCACTGATTAACTGCCGATGATGCCGGCTACGCCTTTATTCGAATAATTTACCGGGCGAGCGCTCCGAGGAACGCGAGTGCGATTCTATTATACCTAGATCAAACTGAGTTTGGTCAAACTGAGCCGCTAACATGCGGCTTTTCAATGGGAAACAGTTGCAGACTTTAATATCTCCTTTATTATTAAATCGATTTTAAGGTACCAGATTAAGACTCGTCTTCCCCTTCTACAACGCTACTGACTCCAATTTAACACCAAGCCAAAAAAAATTAGTCTTTAACCCTTTGCACTCGGAGCTATTTTAACTGAAAAATCAAACATTTCTTCCGACCTAAAATATTTAGAAATTTTATGGATATGAAGTTGGTATCATACCTCATACAATACCTAAATGTTTAGTAATTAATTAGATACCGATATATTTAATAATGTAAACAGTATTTTGAATAATGGAACAGCAATTTTTAGTGGCGCCTCAGAGTCGCCATTCGAGTGCTAAGGGTTAAGACTCTACCATATTATGTGTTCGTGGAAGCACTTACAGTTTTAAATTTGCTATTTTTAAGCCGTGATGTCTAGAAACGTTCTAATATAAATTTCCATCAAGTATGTCTCTGCGACACATTCGAAAAGATGCAGAAGATAAAAAGTTGGAGGCATCAACACCTGTGGCAGTCGCTTCACGCTCGTTTCTGTGAAAAATAGCCACGATTATTCGTGATAACGTTGCGTGGCATCGACGCATCGTCGCCCGTCGCGTGTCTCATCGACGTTAGCCTGAGCTGTATACTCGTAACGTATCGCGGGTTCGTCGGTCGTCGGTCATAAGCAGCCGCGTCGCAATTAGAGCTCGAAGTATTAGCTATTTGCTGAGAATATCTATATTACGAGGTTCCTCTGGCCTCTCTTTATCACCGATAAGCCGTTCCCTGTAACAACAACCGACACGGGAATGTGTCGCGTCACGCGACATCGATCTCCCGAACCGGTCAAGTGCGCGTCGTTCGATCGATCCACGAAATTACAAAATAAGCGACTTCAACACTTGTTTCGCTCGTCTCTTCCGTTTTAAAGTGGGACCCTGAAAAATTACTAAATAAGTAACAAATAAACAATTTTTAATTTTATTTTAAGACAACAAAATTTAAAGAATTAATTAAAAAATCAGTAGGAATAATTTTTTAATGAATTTTAGTGGAAATTTCATCCCGACATCTCTTATGGTTGAAGATTTACAGTAAAACGTTACGATCCAGTCCGAGATTGTGTATCGCAGTGCAGCGTTCGCTTCAAATAATTTTAATTTTGTAAATTTTTATAATAATTTTCATTATTTTTAAAAGAGCTCCCTACAGGGAACACTTTGGGCTATATATGTAAAGAAAAGATACTTTCTTTAAATCAAATTAGCCGCGCTTCATTAGCCCAGCGCGCGACCTCTAATCGATATATACCATATCATAGCTAATCGATACCAAAACATAGAGAGGTGACGTAAACGAACAGGTGTGATAAGATTAAAGTGACAAATAAAATAAAATAAAATAATAGACCTAGGAGGAATTGAGGAGAATAGACTTTAATTGTCGTTTCTCTTTCTTTTAGGTAATTAATAAATCCTTTTGTATATTTGTAAATATTGTATATACACTATATGTCAATAATAACCTCTTTCTTTTAGAGCAACACAAACTTGGTTATTTTCCTAGAAAGTCCTTAAAATTACTCCTTGATTTATATATATATATATTAATTTGTTCAACTTTTTAAAAAATGGCCCATTATGAAAACACAGCATCTGTTTAAAACAATTACAAAATAAATAGTGCAACAAACATTTTTTCCAAATAAGATCAGTTTGAGTGGATACTCTTATGTTTTCACAAGAATTATGTATCGGCAAAAATGGAGGTTTGCGTCCACTTTACGACTAGTTCTGATAAGATTCGGCAATGTCTGATTTTTCTGCTTGCCTCGAAGGAGAAAGGTCTGGCACGTCGCGTCGTGCGAAAGGGTTAACCTGCTGTTGGATAATAATTATGTATCGGCAAAACTGAAGGTTTGCGTCCACTTTGCGACTAGTTCTGATAAGATTCGGCAATGTCTGATTTTTCTGCTTGCCTCGAAGGAGAAAGGTCTGGCACGTCGCGTCGTGCGAAAGGGTTAACCTGCTGGTGGATCTAAGAGGACGGGCAATAATAATTCGGTCGAAGCGGAGAGCCGCGAGGAAATTTACAGTGGACGTGGCCATTGTCGCGGATGGGTCGTCCACGTATTCGAGAGGGAAAAAGGAAAAGGGATCGCTAATGTCTCGCGCGACGGTCTCACGAGGATCATTTACCGAAAATACGGTCGGTCTTTGGTGAACCCGGAGAGATGGCACGCCACCGCACCGGGATACCTTTCTCGCCTTGTTGGCTCGCGTTAGCCGACTTGGGAAGCCGCGCACGTGTGCAGTCGTGTGCAGTTTTCGTGACACGCCGCACCAGGCCGGCAACCACATAAAACGGACCCGCGCGTCGCGTCACCCTACGGCGGCGAGGCGCTGCGCTGCAGCCGAAACGAATAACTTATGCGTTCTGAATAAGAGACCAGCACCGTCTGGCCGCGCGTCGCGACGCCTTCGCGAAACAGTAGTGGCCACTTCCAATCTACAGCCTCTCGTACTCGAAGCCAACAAGCTTTCGTAGTTTGTCCACTAAGCACGCGTTCGCCACGGAAACCACCACGTACCGAGGACAGTGAAACGCCATTGTATCATTCGTTGTTGCTAGAAGGAACTCCGATCGAGCGGATACCATGAATATTCTGCGAGCCGATCATTCCCCGGCTACTTTCTTCGTACGGTTCCCTTCGAGACTCGTTCCAGTCTCGCAACAATTGCCGGCGATTGATCGAAGTCATACGCTGATTTATTCGACTAAGTTCGAGTCCCACTGTGACCGGTTCTCTCTTTTTCTTAAAATCCTACAGATTCCTACCTATACAGAATCCTACAGATTCCTTCCAAATTCCTATGTTTCGATGCAATCTTACGGATTTCGAACGTTTATGCACCGGGTGCGCCGACTAAAACCAAATTTCTCGAAGGACCATCTTCCCAACTCGGAAGGAAACAAAAACCAAGGAATACTTTTGAACACTATATTTACAACTATGTATAAAGTTGAGTAAACGAAAGTGGCAGTAATTGTAAGTCTTTTTTTTTAGTTTAAGGATGAGGGAAAAGATACATTTATGTATACCCCAGAAGGGGGTAATGTGGGACTCGAGGGAAACAGATGTTCGGTTCCCCCAATACATACTCACTAAAAAAATCACTCATCCAGGGCCCTTGGGCCCTACCCTCCCAATCAACAAAGTGCCCGAGGAAGGTCAGTTCAGGAAACGGCTTTTGGCATTTCTGCCTAAACTGACTTATAATTTCAGGCAAATACCACACATGTTCTTCTCTGTCATTTCTTTCATTCTATGTTCATTACATTCTATATATATTTTCTTTTTCATTTCTCTTATCAAAATTTCAATATCTTCCTATAGGGAGCTACCCATCAATATCCACTCATGTTCTTGTCTCGTAGTAATTGTAAGTCTAGGTATGATCGCAGTAAAGTCTAACTGGAGGACCGAAATCACACCTTCATCCCTACTTATCTTCCTACCTTTTTTTTTGTTTAAGGGCGGTAGGGGAATCCTATTGCGGACACCCTCCCCTACGATGTTGTTCGGGGAGGGTAGTGTGGGACTCGGCTCTCCCCTCGGATGGTATTGGGGGGACGGTAAGGACGCCGAAAAAATATAAAAAGAAGTTCCGGATTTCACATAAACGTTTATTCAATCTTACTGTTTCGTTCGCGCTACATCAACAGACAACCCTGTTGCTTGTTCGCGCTGTCTTTTTATATGTTTCCGCATCGTAGGCGGTTACCTCCGAAAACCAATCAAGTATCCTTAAAATTAACGCACGCCCTCTAAAACGCGACAAGGTGAGGGATGCTGGAGGTACCCTCGCCTTGAGCCCTCGTCTACCTAAGTCCTTCCTATCCGCATTTGGTCTGCAAATGTTTTACGGTACGTCAACGGCTATTGAGACCTTTAGCTAAAATGTGAAGTCCCTAATAATTTATCATAAAACAGAAAGTACCGCTAAATCTTAAAAATAGCCTGAAGTCACGTCCGCACCGTAATTATAAACTGCGACCCTTTCTAAGGCCCGGTACCCTGCTGCAGTCCACATGGGCCTCAGTCATTCGAATCCTTACAGGATTATCATTAGCTAATACTAAGTCTACCGCCATACCCACTAAACCCCCACCGCCCAGATCCTTTTGACCTTCTCCTCAAACTTATTTGACGCATATAACATCGGCACCGTATCGCTATTCGCATTTCATGGTGCCGTTGTTTTATGCGTCCCCAAATCACACCTGTTCTTGGCTTATATACTTATCTTCCTACCTACATCTCCCCCAAAACCAACGGACCCGTGCTGTTTCTTAGACCATGTAGATCCTCTATCACGCATGTGTTCTCATCTTTCCTCGGATTCCTAGACTGGAAGCAACTTCGAGTGAAGGGGGTTGAAATGTTGCAGAGCTAATAAACGAAACAGTTTTACCACAGACGGTACGCGCAGCCGACCGAGGGTGGATAAATAAATAACAAGACTGATCAGTATAGCGGTGGCTCGGATAATTTCGGCTGGCCTCTTTGTATTCGCCGCAACTTTCCCCCAAGGGGACGACCGGCGTTCGGTGGTAGCGTAACCTAAGGGTTTTACAGCGGTTCGTTTGGTGGCCGCGGGGAAGCTTGTCGTCCCAGCCCGATCCTTTCATCCCGTTCGTTATAAGTAAACGAATTTCGCTCCGGAAGGCCGGTCAAAGACCTTGCCGATCGCGCCGGCGTCCGGGCGGCCGAAAGACAAATGAAATTTGTCCTGGAAGATCGAGAAGAACGCCTCGCGGCCATCGGATCGCCTCGAGATCCCTCAACCGAGGCGTGTCTCTGCGAAAAGCCGACATTCTTCGCGAGAAAAAAAAAGGCATTCTGCGAGAAAGAGGAGCAGCGCCGAGTGCCTGAAGGGACGAGAAAGGTTCGCGTAAGAGGAGAAACGCGTTCCCGTGACGCTCTTTACGGAAAACCTGCAGGACCGAGGAAAGAAACGGAGCGGTGGTCGGTAAATCGTTCGAAGCCTGACGAGATTAGGTGAATTTAAGGGGTGGGAGGCGAACGCAAGCACTATAGGGAGCGCGCGAGCCGGGAAACGAATGAGGTGAGCGGAGAGTGCTGTTCTTGGACGTTTTCAGCCGCGCGAGTGGATTTCGAATGGTCCAAATCTTGGCTCCAGCCTCGAATCGCTCAGATTTAACGACCCCCCCAGTTAACTGTCCTTCGCGACTCTTTCGATCGAACCCCACAAAAACTTCTTCACCGACTTTTCGAGACGGTATCTACTGTATCGAAAAGCATCCAGGCTTCAGTCGAATGTCTGTGAAACGTCATGTTACAGCTGACAGCGGCAAGTAACCTTCTAAAGAAACGGGAACGAACTTGTTACTCAGACTAATATTTTCCGGGGGTTACTTCGTAATCTCGTTGCGTAGCGGCACCGGGACAGCCGGTTGGCTGTAAAGTATGAAGAAAGGAAAACGAGGGTGAGTCTCGCAAACTTCGTTAGGGTGAAAGTTCGAGGAGAGGCTCGCGAGACGGTCGTTCGTGTGGAAAAAAATGCCTCGCGCTTTGTCGCGACGCGACGCGTCGGCCGAACCTCATCGTATTAGAAACTTCCCTCTGCTCGTTGTACCCCCTCCCCGTTCTCTCTTCTTCGTGCTGTCTGCGGAGTTAACGAGAAGATCAAACGATGTTACGTTTGATGTACGACTGGAACGTGACCGGCTCTCTCTCTCTCTCTCTCCTCGATGGAGCTGAGTGACGCGGATTCATTTTGTTGCGTCGGATCGATTTCGCGCTGAAATCGCTATAACTTACGATACTGCTAAGCGCGTCCCAAGGTATGCGAGCAAAGGCTGAAAATCTAGGAACGGGGACGAGAGGCGTGTGGTGGGAAGCCGAGCGATAATAAGGAGTAATCGAAAACAGTAGGAAACTCTGATTGCGAGCGATTTGGCTGTCTACTCGAAAACACTTTCCAGGGAAAACGGCAGCCAGCTGCCGGGGCGCGCGGTCCGACCAAGAGAGAGAGAGAGAGAGAGAGAGAGAGGGAGAGAGAGAATGAAGAGAGCGAGGCGCTCCCGCCCGGTCGAAACTTCCCCGGTAAACTCGCCGGAGATTTGCCCGTGGCGGATAAACTTTTTAAGGAGATCGTTCGCGTCTCCCTTAACTTTCCCTCCAGCCCCTTTCTCGCGCCCCGGGCCCTTCGTGCCACCGTAAATATTTACATATATCATAGGCATGGGACGGAAAACAAATGTCGCCTTCCCATGACCCGCGACCCCATTCCCAGACCCCTTCGTGCTCTTTAATCCCGGAACTGGAACGCGCGTGCCTCAGCTTCTTCTATACACCCCACTGAACCGTCTGATATCTCACTCGTCGATTCTGGAAACGTCACTTCTGTTTCAAGCGCAATTTTATCTTGATAACAATTATTTCTTCCTTTTAGAAATATTTTAATTAGCACTCTCTCTCTTTCTCTCTCGGTGTGGAAAACGAATTAACACAGCAGCGAAAATCGAGGGGAGCACAGGTCAGAGATAATTTTCTAATTTCAAGAACAAAAAATATGTCCACTTTTTCTCCCGATTTGCTGCACGATTTTGAACCAGCTCCGAAACAAACTCTCGGCGAAATTAAAAAATTCAAGACACGTTCTCGAAGGTAAAATCATGCAGAGAACACGAGCGTCGGCATTCGCGTATTAAACGCAATACTTTTGAATCTCTACAGCCTCGAGAACGTTTCGGGCTTTTCTCTACAGAGCGAAATTTTTAGCTACGGGTATATGCAGCCGCGCTAGCTGCATCACCGAGAGAAAAACAAACGCGGCCAATGATTGGATCGATCGCGGAAAATTTTTGCTGGCCGAGCGCGGGTGGGCGGAGGGAACGTGTGTCCGATTAATTTATTACGAGCCGAACGGCATTGATCACGGTAATCAATTTTGCAGGCACAACCCAATTAGAAGCCGCGGATTTTTCCCCGGCACCGTTCGAATTGCGAGGGAAAGAGTGCGGACCACCGCCCCTCGTCATCAATATTAATAAGCGCCCTTCGTTTTTCGAAATTTCGACCGTGATCTCCGATAAATCGCCCGAACACGGGAGATGGAGATGGATCGAAGCGCAACGCGCAAAAATGTCGGACACGCGGAAGACTGTAGGAACGATTCGTGACTGGGCTTAAATCCTTCACGAAAATAATTGTTCGAATTTTTGTAGAAACGTTACGATTAAAAGCAATTCTGCAGACCGTTTTATTTCAGAGTTACAGCGAACAGTCTACCAGCGAAACTTGTATACCGTCGACATGTTTGCGTTCAAATTCCGTATGCTTGCATATTTCATTATCACGTTCGGTGTCATCATTTTATATCGTTGCCTGCCTTTAGTGTTCAAATGTTTTATTAAATACAACGTACTACACATTCATGAAATATCAATATATTTCAGCAGAAGAAAGTCACGAACTCTCCGAATATATTAATGCTGTGCCACCTACTAAATCTTCAAACAATAAAGTTTATACAATTTTTTCGACTATTTTCAATTAAACAGCGGGATCACGAGCATCACGTATGCGTAACTGTAACGAACGTGTTGAGTGATAAAAGACTTTCCCCTATTTTCCGGGCTATTGTGGCCCGACGTTCAAATATTGCTTCATTTACTATTTCATGCGATTGTTACGCTCAAATGTTTCAACATTTGTATCACACTTCCAAAGCGACGGAAACAATGGTTCTATTGTTCCGCTTGGAACGTTTTGCTCGATTTATAAATAGTAGATGTAACAATGGTTATAAACGGTGGAAAATAAAAATTGTTCCAACAATTGTTAATAAAATTCCCATATCTAATTATTAGACAGGGGGCCTTTATCCAAAATAAAAATTCTATATCTGAATTGCAACAAACTGGAGTAGAGTAGAAATTTATTTTCTTTTCGAATAATATAAATTTTAAAGGTTTTGTTTATCTCGATCGCCAAGTTTTAATAGAAATTGTGATTTCTGCGCACAGGTTCGATCCTATATTACTAATTTCCTAAGCAGTTGTACAAATTTATAATTCAACGTTTCGGTCTAGGTTAAGACCATCTTCAAGAATATAATTACGTCTGAAAATGTTAATATGAGAATATACAATATCATGATGAAAAGCAGAAAGATCGAAAGAATATTACTGAATTGAAAAACATTTTAACTGGTATTAACTTACTTGCTTAGTAGCAAATTTACTTTGTATTTAACATTTCAACAAGACACTTGTTGACCATGTGCCGGCATGATACATAGTGAGGTCTAATATAAATTATGCAAATAATATAACAGTATTTTAAAATTTGTCGAATGTTCTTACTGTTTTAAATTACACCTACTCATTTTTCTCATAAATGCATGAAATCCGCTGTCTACTAATTATAAATACACGCATTCTCGTGGGACAAAAACGATGTACTGGAAACAAGTGATATAAGCCAACGGTATAAGCGGCGTTCAGGCTTACCAAGCGATTTGGCGATACGCAGATTTAGCTTAAGGTCTCGGGGCCATCTTGCCGACACACGAAGCCGTAGAATGCTCGGGAAAACAAAGTAGACGCTACGGAAAGGATAACGAGACGCAGTTAGAGCATGGCCGAGCCTGTAATCCGAACGCTGCTGGCGACGACGACGTTTGTTTGATCTCGTCTTAGATTTTGCCAGCTCGTCGGCAAAGCTGGTTACCCGGTTGGTTCACACGTTTCCACGTACGGCAAATACACCGCTGCTGAATCTTTCCTAGTGGAACTCCTCGCGATCCGTTTCGACGAATCCGCCGACTTTCCACGCGGCGTTTTACACCCCTTTCGCGATTAAACGCCGCTGGGAAACCACTAAACGGACATCCGACGGGGTCTTGGACAGCTCGGAGATGGGTCGTAGAAGCGTTACAGTGCTGCTCGAAATTATAAACGCTCGGGAAACTGTCGAGATAAAGGCTCGGCGCACAGTGGGCCAAACGGGAATTCTAGTGACGAATAATGCAATTATTAAATATCCTCAGAATCGGTAAATTTCTGTTTTACCTTTTTGCGCCCCAGGTGGTCGGTTTTAATCTGAGGAGTTCTGACCCCATATTAGTTCCAATATTCATGATTAGCGTCCCACACACACATTGATAACAAGACTGTCGATGTTTATTCGATTGTTAATTTTTACAGGTAAATTTCAAGAAAGTGGGGATAAATAAACTCTTATTGTCAATGGTTGAGCCTTTACAGATCTGTGGAATTTTATATTCTAGGATTTATTGAATATTTTTAGAAGCCATAAGTGCATGAAGATCCACAGTCTAGTGATAACATACAAATAATTAAGCTTATTATATGGCTGCTTTACTTGCTCGCATTGGCATTATCGATAATCCCAATTGTAAATGTAACCAGGAACAGGAAACGCTTAACCATGTTCTTTGGCAGTGTGACCTATATAAAGGTCAGAGGATCAAATTTGTCCAGAACCTTATTAGAGCAGGTTTCCAATTGCCATTGGACATAGGTTGCTTAATTGCTGAACCCAATATTAGTGCTTGTTTATATATAATAGCCTTTTTAAATTCATGTAACCTACGTGCTTAAGTATTTTTGATTTTTTTATTGCTTATAATATTTTTGTTATACTATACTATATACTCTGTACTTTGTTATGTAATACTCTGTACTAAGCATTATGTTGCAATAAATCTCATATGAGATTTCCAAATTAATAAAAAAAAAAAAAATTAAGCTTATTAGATGAGAGAGAGTGATACAATTCGTAGTCTATCTTGAAGATAGATAATAATTTTATTCATAATACAATATGAAAAACATTTTATTAAGATTCGTACGCTCCGAAAGAATTCAAGAGATAATTTCTCAGTGATTAAATGATCACGATTTTTTAGAGTGCTCGATAGCGAACGTGTTAATGAACTCGAGCATTTTCGACCTCTCGGCGCGTTTTCGCCAGCGGGGGCTCGTTCCCTGATAATTCGCCACGTTCCAGTACATTTTTCTGGCTGCCACTCTCTCGAATTTGGGAACGGCAGATCATTTCGTTCCCTCGGAGAGCGGAGGATCGTTCCGAATTTGTAACGAAGGATCGTCCGTGCGTGGAACGAGAACGAGACGGTTGTTGTCGCGCGAGGCGCTTTTAAAGCCGGCGCGGGAGGAGGTTGTCCCGTCACGAGGAAAATAGAATACAGGAATAAAAATCTGGACACCGTATCGACAAAGTGTCTCGCATAAAAGCAACAATGGGGAAATTCTCCCGGGGTCGGGGGCGAACCGTTTCAATGTCTATCCGACGCGGACAAATACCGCGCACCTCTCGGCGGAGACTGCTGAAAAAAAAT
Organism: Lasioglossum morio; assembly: GCA_916610235.2. NCBI lineage: Eukaryota > Metazoa > Arthropoda > Insecta > Hymenoptera > Halictidae > Lasioglossum > Lasioglossum morio. The sequence continues at coordinate 7,552,925 of OU744323.1, forward strand.
CCCAGCCCCGCTCCCGGTTACTTTTCCTCTCTCTGTTTTTCCCCTCGTAGATTCCTCGTGTCGCTCTCTCCTCGCACATCTCCTCTCCTCTGCTCGTCGCTCCGCTCTGCTTCGGCGTTCGTCTTTGTTGCTCGTGGACGGAAACGTTCGCTCGTGGATTTTGACGGGCTCTCTCTCTCTGGGCCTGGGCCGTACGATATTTCAACGGGGTTTCCCAGAGCGAAAAAGAGAGAGAGAGAAGGAGGAAGCCCGTATTCCTCTCTCCTCGATACGTGCGAAACGTAGAACAAATAGACCGGGATCCAGTGCGAAAACGATGAATCCCGGCGTGACGCGGACAATTTGCCGAGTCGCGCGAACGAGAGGGGACACGCCCGTAAAAAAAGCTATGGGGAAAGGACAACGACGCTCGTCCACCTCCGAAAGCTTTCCATCTACGTCTCGAATCGCGCGAGCGACACGAATAATAAACAGGAACAACGAATAATGACTCAACTGTCTTCCAACGACGTGGACGAACGAGGGCCGACCCACCATCATATTTTCTTCCGTTGTCTCATCGATTTCGTTACTAGAATTCAGCTCTGAAGAACGTTTACTCCAAGCAACAATGAGGACTCCATTACACAGGTGGAAAACAAAAACGATCCGGTGCGATCTAACTTAGTAAAAAGATGAAAAGAATGTAAGTATGCCAATACATTGTACTCGATCTTCTAATATAATTAATGAAACATGAAATTTGTGCAAAATTTTTGTGTAAAACGAACTTTTTCTGTGTTCAATCCAACAAGCACCTCGTACGACTGATGGTTCCCTAATAATATTAAGCTTTCCTATGAAACCATTATTTTAAAATATTTTGATGAAATTTTGAATTCATGTACCAGTACACTAGGCCAACAACCGTAGTCCCGTTGAAAGCACCGGTTCTCGTTAGTTCACCGAAGTTAAGCAATGCGGAACGTGAACGGCACTAGGATGGGTGACCGTCTGGTAAAAAACCGGAAAGTGACCCACCCGGGGTGTTTTTCACGTGTTGTTGGCAAAAGGTGGTTCGGAACCCACCATAAACAGTAGGTCCCGCTGAAAAGGCGATGGTGAGAGTGGAAAGAGGGAGAGGAATTGGTAAATGAATTTGAAACCCTGAGGGGACCAAATATCATTTACATACCAGTACACTAAAGGTTCGACGAAGGGACATATTCGTTTTCCTTAGACCCTACAGTTCCCGTTTTCTTTCGTACTTTCATTTCGCAATACACACAGTGGTTTAAGCTAGCTCAAAAAACGGTTCGAGTAACACACTATTCTAGTCTCTTCTACGTCTTGAGCACACTCGAAACACCGAGAAAAAGATGGTAACCGAATCGCGAAATATTGAGCCCTCTGTCCACGAAGATTATACTCCTAGGATCCTTGTTGAAGGGAGAGCAACGAAATTACCAAACGGCGGATACCTGTTCCCGCGGCGGCGAGGTGTAATACGTTTCAAAACGTCCTTTATTTAATTCCGCCGGTAAACTTTTCTAATGTGAATTTCTTGTCTGAAATTCTTTAAAATGTATTACTTCGCTCGAGGGTGCGGGAGTACGTGTCACTTCTCGTACGAGCGGAGCGAAAAGTTTTAATGGAATCCGCCACCGCGTTCCTCGGCTGTCTGCCTATTTAAATTACGCGTTTCGAGTCCTCGCTCCGCTCCGCACCGCTCCGCGCAACGTTCGCGTAGTTGGCGAATCCAACTATCCGACCACACTGAAATCAACCCGAAAAATTTGCTTCGTTCGCTTCCGAAACTCATTAATCCTTGTTTCACCGCAACGAAATTGAAACGGGTTCTTTCTTTTAATTTCATCCGAGCGGAATTAGACCGGGGACTGCGCGGCTTCGAGACCACCGTCCACTCCGAAATTCGAACTATGTAAGGAACAGGATGCGCGTTAACCAGACGATGGTTGTCTGTTGGATTCTGTACCGGAGCTGTACGATCTAAGAAGAACCGATATCCCTTTCACAGCAGGGTATACATTCCAATTGGTAGCGAACGTATGAAAATACTTTATATTCTTTAAAATCTATTCTTTAAATTTCCACAGTGACACGAAATAAAAAAAAATTTCAATGTTTTTTTTTAGTCAAATTGATGAGTTAACATTTACATCTTAGGTTTCATGGTTGTGTTCCACATCTATATAATAAAAATGAAATGCTGTTCGTTGGCCACGACATCACGTGAGAACGGCTGGACCGATTTGAATAATTTCTTTTTTTTAAATGTTCGTTGTAGTCCGAATCAGGTTTTCAGCGTAAAAAAACTTGGAAAAGTTGCCCGGGAAAATAGAAAATTCGGGAAAAACTAAAAGTTATTACTGAATCATATTTTAATACAACAAAAAAAACGAATGTCGCAGCTTTTAATCAATATTTCAATAGGAAGTTGCATTATTGACGTCTTAAGGTTTTTAGGGAAAGAAAAATTGGAAAAGTTGCCTGGAAAAATGGAAAATTCGGGGAAAAATGGAAGTGCTTTTTTCTATGGGATTTTTGTATAAACTCAAGACGATAACTCACGATTTAAACAATGGATATGGGTAATTAGAACGATCTGAAACAAATTTATTGAAATTTGGACAGGACAACGTCTGTCGGGTCAGCTAGTTAAAAAAATAAAAATCACACAAAGTTTCGGGAAAATTTGCCTACAAATAAGAGAACAGTATAACTTACTTCGGGGGAAACTGTCATAATTGACACGAGGGACGGATGAGACATAAAAAGTATTCTAGAAATGGCACACAACTCGCAGAATCGTACAAAATGCACACTTCCTTGTTTCAAATACACGCGATATACAAACACGCACAGTGCATTATCCTTTTGTCCAGCAGTGTATTAGAACGCATTCGAATGGATGCATCACTGATAATAGCCAAACCAAATATCAGGGCTTGTCGCTGTATGTTGTCATTTTTTAAAAGCTGTGGCCTTAAGGTTTAAGCGGTTTATCTCTTCTGTATATTATATTCATGTTTTAACATATTACTATGTATGTACAGTTTTATTTTCTGTAACAATGTATTATGTTTTCTTTATTATGTTGAAATAAATCTCATATGAGATTTTCTACAATAAAAAAAAAAAAAAAACGCATTCGAATAATCTGACTTTCCGTAATCAATATTGACATATTCGGAATCGGTGCGTGGCACAGACGCCGGCTCTGAGTGGTTAATGGACACTAATGCACGGAAAGGATTCTCGAGTTTCAACGGGGGGATATTCCGTTTCTTCCGGTCGTGCTTTTCAATTTTTCGAAAAACATTGTAATGCGACCGGTCTCGCCGTTGCGACAGATTTTCATTCGAAGTCAGGGGTGATTCATTTTGCACGGGAAAGGTGAGCGGCTCGCGGACTCGCTCGATGTAACCCGATGAACGTTCATTTAAATCCTGTTTGACGATTACGCGACACTCGAGTCTTTGTCGCGAAAAAGCTGCGCACTTTACCGGCTGAATCGTGCTCTCCCGCCCGTCCCACACGCGCGTGCCGACAAACAAACAGCGTACCTATCATTTTCATTGAGATCGCATCCGGCGATTTTAATTGCAGCGACGTATAATACGCGCTGCAATTTTTAACAAGCTCACCAGCCTGATACCTCTGCGATCCGCTGGCGATTATTAACGCGATACGGGGTCCCGGCTTCTGAGCTTTGAACACAGTGGGTTCAAAATTATTAGAGAGGATTCGTCCGATCGGATTGGATGTGCTCTCGTTTTAAAATACGCTTGAGATCGTAATGCTGCGGTCGTCCTTTGCCGAGATACAGCAAGGTGAAATGAAACTTATCACAATCGTACAAATGTAACTCGCCTAAAAAAATTAGTATTTTTTGTTGCAACGTATCGAAGTTAATCTCGATATGAACGTAGTGATTAAGTAAATACAAGCTCTCTTTGCGTAGCTATAGCTTTCCCGATCAGCAACGCAGCTGTAATTATAAAAGGAACACGAAAAAGTGGAGACACCGCCCTCTCAAAGAAGCTCTTAACCATATCGATACGATTATTTATGCCGAAGTTAAGAGCACTCGAAGTTGGCCCTGCTTCTCGCGTAGTTCCCAAAGCTGCTTCCAAGTGAATTTCTATTTCACATATGGGACCGTGAACGTGTTCCACTTAGCCGGCATGTATACAATTTGGCAAGGGGAGGGAACGGAGAACGTGGAAGACACGGCGAAGAAGAGAGACCGGTGTAAATAAAATTAGGACGATCGGTCCGCTTTCCAGGGGACGTTCCATCCCGGGCAAACTTCTCGATTTCTTCGTTATAGCGAAATAAAGTGTCGCGAGCAAAAAGGCCGGGGAGCGAAAACGCGATCAAAGTTTTGCTGGAAGAAGGGGACCAGAGGATTTCCCATGTCCATTTGTTCATATCAAGCCGGCCTTCGCGATAAGTTTGTCGGTCCAAGTTTCGCGGCGGAACTTCCTTGTCCCCGGCTCACCCTTTGCGCTCGCATCGCGTCCTGCCGCGCCGGTTTATCCTCGCGCAGGTGGACCACCGTCGGCCTTTCCTCTATTCGTTCCACTTAATTCTCCGGACACTCGCCCATCGAGGCCTTTCTCGAGGCTAAGTGCTTGCGGAACACAAGACTCGGCGTCTCTGCGCCCTGTCGAACACCTTACGACATCTTCCCAGTCCTAGGTTGCTTTCGAACGTCGAGTGTCCTCATCGGTCTCGAGAATTACTCCCTTTTTTTTATTGTAGAAAATCTCATAAGAGAATTATTCAATCATAATGCAGAATTCAATATCAAAATTACAAACAAAAGAAAATTTTTACAGCATAGGAAAATACAATTATAAATTAACATTATAGTTATAACTTTATGTTATTTAACTATATATTATATATATATATACAATATTTTCTAATTCTATATAATATTCAATATTAATAGAATTTTTCAAAAGAATTAATTATTCAAAAGAATAAATCTATATAATATTATCTAATTATAATATATATAATATTAACTATATATTATATATATAATAAAGAACATTATAAAAACATGTATACTAGACACTGTGTAGACGTTCGAACCGCTTATACTTGTTTGGGAACAAGTATATCATTAAATTATGTGACAAGTACATATGTCATTAAAAAATGACATGTAAAGGCAAGCCTTCATGTTGGGCTTGGCTAATAGCAATGCAACATTCATAGGTAGCTGAAAGTTGATTTTACGGGGTTCTCAATTAATTTTAGTCTTTCATCGTTATACAAATGACATTGCTATAAAACTTGGGTCAGAGTCTCATCCTCCTCCTTGCAACTGTATTTTGGTTCATCGATGATACCTTTTTCCTTTTTTCTTTAAGGACAGCGGGGAAATGCATTTTATACACATCCCCACTCTGATGATGGTCGAGGGGGTAGAATGGGGTTCATCTATTCGAAATAAAAATTAAGGATAGGACATACCTACTAAGACCCCGCTGTCCAGGAGCCCGAAGGACTCTGTGCTCTCCTTTTCTCTAACCGGAGATGTTTCACACACCTGTTCTTGGCTTTAAAAGTTTATCGATGATACCTATGCGAGTTAGAGCAACAGTCAGGTAATAGAATTCTGCTCTACATTATTGAATTCCAGAATTGATATATTTACGACAAAAACGAGTAGATCAGATTCAATGAAAGTATTCCACGAATTTAAAAATATTGTTGTATTATTGTTGACTTGTTAAGCCAGTATTTTGCAAACAATTTTTATTGTGCATAAAAATCCGCAGTCTCGTAATTGTGTAACGCCGCACTCCTCGGTAATTTGCGTCTTCCGAAGTCTGACGTTGCCCATTTAAGATAGCCTGCTAGTGTAATGGTAACAACTCGCATTGCTTCGGAAAGAAATCTCTCGCAGTCCTCTCGTTAGTTTCCTCCGGAAACTTGGTACACAGTAGGAGGGTCTATCGACGCAAGAGAGAGAGCTCTTCTCGTTCGGAATGCCTGGTACACTGCCAATATTTAAAACACGAAGACCGACCACGAATTCCTGCGGCGGCAATACCAGCCGAGAGGAAAGTCTCCGTGAATCGTTGCTTGTCGAACTTGTACTCCCATTTTCCCCGTTCGACTTCTGCCTCCGCCCCTCGGCATTCTTCCGCTCGCTCTTTAGATACTCTTGTTCGGGCCGATTCTTCTATGGAATCGCTGATTGTCCTTTCAAACTCTACTTCGGAACCGTCACCTCCCACGAGCCACTTGCCTGTCGTTTAACACGATCGCTACCAGATTTTTTTTTATATTTATTTAACGTCGCTCTGAACACTTTGCTAAGGTTCCTTCACGACGGGACACATAGTTTATTAAGGTAGGTATTAGATGGCACATGGAATATTTCCAGTAGTATATATTATTCTTTTCTTTTTTTATCCAGTATATATTATTCTTTTAACTACCGAGCCTTCAAAGTAACTGGTACATATTCCCTTATCAAAATGACAAGATCGATTTTATTTAAACTTTGTGCAGCTCCTATTGTAATATGTGATCCGCTAAAGATATCTATGTATACAATCATTTCTTATGAAATTATTTTTATCATATCAGTAATAGTAATATAAAAATCTGGAACCGGTCGTTTTGATCGGTGATGGTAGATTTAGTGTTAAACACGATGCATCCTTCTTTAAAGTCAGAAAAGATATATTGTCAAGTACATAATAAAGAGGTGCAATAAGTAGTTATATAGGCACTTAGTATACTTAGATAGTAATAGGAGGTAACACAAACGATGAGAAGGAGAGTGACGCTGATATAAAGTATATATTATTATTACATTGTCAAATGTCGCAGAACGACATGCGTTCAATTAATTTAATTTTCTTTGTGTATGCAGTATTCTCTCGGTGATTCTAGTAAACTTTCTTATTCTAAAATCAAATCCGGAAGCAAAGTTTGTTTATCGCGCACAGTTTTCGAAAAATATCGGTTTTGCATAAGAATCCATGATGTTGATTAAAAAATAATGGGGTCTTACGTGAAAACTAAACATGCGAGGAAGACCGTGTTTCAGTCGAAAGATAGTGGGGACTTTGCTCCATGTGCTGGTTGAAGTTTGAAAAAGAGATCCGACGCGGATACTTCATACGCGGAATTCTTATATTCCTGTGAAAAATCCTTTATCTAGCAGGAATTATAATTCGCTCGATGAAACACGCGTTTTCTATCGAAACGGAACACTGTCGAAGAATTCGTATCCACGGCGCGGAATACAGATAATACCGAGAAAATTTAGCACACGTTTCGCGATATTCCGCGAGTTCTCCCCTCCGGCTGTCTCGGTGTTCTCGTTTGCGCATGAATTCTTATTGTTCGTTTATTAGATATTCACGAGCAGGCAGTTCTCCGTTTCTCCGCGTTGCCCGGCGAGAAGCGAGAGCTCCTTTTATGTCTAACGGCTTTCCCAACTCTTTCATTATTCCGTAGAAATATTTGCTTGTCGGGTCTGCAAAGAAAGTTAAATATTTGTTCGCGACTCTGGCCGCGCCGCGCCGCCCCGTAAATTCCCATTCGTATTACGTTTAATCACGGGAGCGTATCAACCGCACCGTACGCCGCCATCATCGCGCGATCATTACGAAATTTTCGCGGGTTACGCAGCCACTTTCGGGCCGTTTGCGACCTCCAAGGGTTTTCGCTGAAGAACCCAACGCTATTCGCCGGCGGCGAATTCGGGTCGAGTGCGTTCCCGACGCACGTTACCATCAAGGCCCGACAACGTCGTTCCATTCGGCAATTAAACGCCACGAGAATGCGATTCCGGGGAACGTGTACACGGAGAGCTTTCGCCGAGACCGAATTTCCCTTAGCGATCTCCACGATACACCGCCGTTCCGCGCGATCCAACAAGAAATATCGCCGCGTGTTAATCACCATCCTACCCTTCCCCCATTGATTCGCACTCTTCGATACGCGGCAGGAATTTAGCTCGAACAAAACAGGCAATTTCATCCGAAGGATATTCGGGGATAATTGTTTTCGTAAATGCAGGACGCAGTCGTTCGAGCTTTTGTGCTCGATTAAACTGTACACAGGCTGGAACGATTATTCTTCGAGTCTCTCTACGTTTCACAGGTAAACAAAAATAGTGAAAGAAAGTTGTACCTGGATCAGCTGAATTTGGATCTGATATACAAATCATATTTAATTATGATCGCTAGAAAAAATTCCATCATCAAAGAAAGAAAGAAATTATACACTGCCTTCTGCTAATTGCATATTGATCCAAAAGAATTCTTATTTTGTACAAAGATCTGCTGAATTTGGATCTGATGTACAAATCACATTTAATTATGATCGCTACAAAAAATTCCATCATCAAAGAAAGAAAGAAATTATACACTGCCTTCTGCTAATTGCATATTGATCCAAAAGAATTCTTATTTTGTACAAAGATCTGCTGAATTTGGATCTGATGTGCAAATCATATTTAATTATGATCGCTAGAAAAAATTCCATCATCAAAGAAAGAAAGAAATTATACACTGCATTCTGCTAATTGCATATTGATCCAAAAAATTTCTTATTTTGTACAAAGATCTGCAGTCTAATCGGAGCTGAGCAGTAGCCCTGCAAATATTTTTCCTTCGCAACGCGAATGCTGAGAAGCGATTGCTCTGGTTAATTGTTGTTTCGATGAGACTTTCGTCTCGTCAGTTTCCAGGCGTATTTTTGACAGAGAGCTCGCGTATCGAGATACGTTTCTAGGAAAGAATCGCGGCAAGAAGAATGCGCCACGGCGAAGGAAGTCGCCGCGCTGCGCCGGAGAGGAGGACGAGGCGGTACAGCATCTTGGAGAACGGAATAACGTGGCCGGGATAAAAAGGGTGTCTAACGAGTCCCCTTTCAGCCCGATAGCAACAAATAAGCGGCTGAATAAAAGATCAAGGGATCCCGGGGAGCGGAGCACTCGGGACAGCGGCAAAGAAAAGCGACAGAAGGAAAGAAGAATACGGTATAAAACATTTTCAAGTCGCAGCGTGCGATCTCTGCATGCTGCTCGTTACTCTGACGCTGTCCCCGAACGAACCGTTTCCACAGCAACCTGTTCCCAACGCGAGAGACTGCGAGCAAGTTAAAAAATTAATTCCGAGCCGTGTCTGATACGAGAGAAGAGCCTCGTATCGAAATTCCTGGTCGCCTCGGGCGAGCTAACGAGTTGAATATCGTTGGAGGTTGGCGTGGTGTGCGATTGGCCCCAAATATTAGCCCCTCATACCATCGTACTCTACATGCGGGACCGTGTTTATCGAAACAGGCTGCACGGAACTGAATTAGCAACTGCTACTAAAGTAAAAATGTAGTCGGTCTCTTGACTGACCTAACCATATCTGGGAGTTATAAATCTTCAGAAATTTACAATTAATGGGGAGGAAGTAGTTCGGAAGTTGTTGGGTGGCAAGCATCATGAAATACTTTATGCACAGAGTCAAGATTAAGCAGGAACCACAGAATTCCACGAGACAGAGTTTTGGAGAGATATCATTTCGGACAGATAGTTCCAACATGTAGCTCGCGAGCCACACGCGGCCTTTCCCGTAGAAAAGAAGTGGATATTTTTGTGTCAATTGGTGGGGGAAGCAGGAACTTGAGGGGCACTGCCGTGCACACCCCTGGCGTATAATTTCATCACTAACTCTACGGTTATACGTAGTGGTGGAGGAAAGTTTGGCAAAAGGGAACAAGTTGGAACTCTCTGATTTGGGACATCGCAGTATCCTCCACATTTTTCAGACCCAATGGGCGCGAATTTTCAAGCTGGAAATGATCCACGTTGATCCCACGGTCTATTCTGAGAGCGGAATCCTTCTGAGCGGCGCGCGGTGGGTTGCAACGATAAAATTGAAATGGAAATAAGTAAGACAGCGAGGGGCAGAAATTCGTGAAATTGTAACTGCGTATAACGACGTCGACCTGCGCGGCGTGGTGTGGCAGCCGGTATCTTCGTTTCCACGGAAGCAAAGAAACAATTTAGGGAAGCAAAAAGAGCTGGCAAGCCGTTTAAGCCTTTGTGAGGAGAAGCCGCTCGGAAGGGGCCACTGGTCCGTCTCTCGCATTCGAAGTTCATTGTTTTGCCACGCTCCACCCCGCTTATTGTCCCGGGAAAACCCTCTCGAATGCACTCCAGGTGGAAAAGACGCGAACCTCCCATCCATCCCACCACCCACCCCCTCGGTCCTCCATTATCGCTACGGTGCATAGAAGTTTCCGGGAGGAGAAATGAAACTGCATCAGAAATACGAATAACAATGAAAGTCTTTGTCCCCGTCTATTACGGTTTCGGACGCGTTTTTGTCCTCTCCCCACCCCTCTAGCGTATTGCGATTCTATTAACTCTAGGACGAGACCGAGGGAGCTCCTCGAGCACATTGGATTAAAAATATATCCACGATGTTTATTTCTCTCATCTTGAGAATTTGTTTGAAATTATTTTTCGAGCCGTTCCGCGTTATTGTCTTTTCAGGACCGAGACTGTTGTCTACGCAGCTCCCCGATAGTCAGAGAAACAACAACCAGAATTTGTTGACAGAGCTCGAATCTCGCGAGGCATTTCCCACTCTCCAGTTTGATAACCCTTCCTAGTTGGATCCAGAATCCCCCACCAGGGCTTGCCTTAATCTCTGACTGGAGCTTAGCCCCCGTTCCATAAAATATTCGTATCCTGCTTTTAAAAATCGCTCGCCAGCCGGGCACGGATTTCCCGTTTGGTAACAGGTATAATTTATCGACAAACTATCTAGCGAGTTGCAAGCAGCCTCGACTATGGAATAATTTCCCTAATTTTAGATTAAAAACTCGCCAGCATCCACGCATTGCGCTTTTATTATTGCGAAACGATTTTCAACGGCACTGCACCTACGGCTAGGTTCACACGCAAGCAATACAAGTTACAGTAATGTGTAGCAAGTACGGTAATGCTGATCTCGGCAGAAATTTGAATATTAGATTAGCGTTGAATAATTAATTAGTAAAGTACGTTGCCAGTCTTGTTGCAGTAGATTGCGACGTACTCCGTTCTTCGCACCAGTTGCACTTCAACTGACGGTTACCTGTCATGGCGTCGGGGAAGCGCGCGAATTCTGGACCGCTTCTACTTGGATGTCTGTTGCGAAAGTACGAAATGATTAGTAACGTAAGCGTGGTAATTTCGAGAACTGATTATTTCTTTGTAGACAATAAAAGAGTGAATTCAATTAGAACTAATGTCAGTGCGAGACAAATTGGTACCTGGAGAACAGCTCTGATTGCTCGATTGTCAGATTATCCTGACAGTTGTTGGGTTCTCGACACGGAGCTAATTTCTACTAGAGATTTCTAATATCAATTACGAAGCTGCTATACGATTTAATAATTGCTGAGGTGTAATTGACTTCAACCACCAGACTAAAGGCAATAAATAAGTCTAATGGTCGAAGACTCTTGACCCCGAAGCGACGGGACTCGTCCGATTTTTTCTGCGACTCTCTGGTGCCATAACATTAACAATTTAAGACAGCGTCTGGTCCATTTCCTCACCCCCAATTTTCGCCTACTACTCTTTAACATTTCCACCACGATTTTCACATCTCTTAAAAACCATCTTCCCGTACTAATCTCCAGTCTTCAGCCAGTTCTCGCATAAGCCACAATGTTGTACAGTTACTAGCTTAAATATGAGTTATTGTTACAACACTTTATACAGTCATTTACCATTTATCAAAACACCTCAACCCTTTACTAATTACCTAGCAACGTTTTAAGTAACCAAGCCAGGAGTAACAGATATGAGAAAAGACATTTCATCGGTTTTTTCCATCTACACACGTACAGATCTTATACCGCTAAAATTAACAACCGAGAAAGGAATTGAAGAAAAGAGACTTGGACCTGCAATGGACAAAGACTGACAATGTGTGGCAGTGCCATTGATTTTTGCGTACTTGCACCCACGACCATTCATAGATAACAAAACCGTTGTTTTTCTGAAGACCCGTGATGCAAACCTTCGTATACATATAGATTGGTATATTGTTACTCGTGTGTGTCATCTGTGCCGTTTCGTAAACATTGCTGACTTTTTATCTCGGTCCTCGCGCAAGTAATTATTCGTTCACCATTTGCCGGTGTCGTATCCAAAATAGCTAGCTCGTTAAAATCGACAACGTTCATTGCTGTTTTAACCGACATTCGCGACACGACGGGGGCAACGGTACGTTCGTTCAATTCTGACGCGTTCGTATAAAGTTCAACAGCGATCGTTACTCTTTTCCCGTTCGCAATTGAATAGCGTTGCGCTGTAATTAAAGGTATAATTCATTAGACGCGGCTTTCGTTCGATAAAATAAGTGACGCTCGCGTGCCGCATACCGGACCATAAATTTTTCTATTCCCGTACAGATACATTTATTTTATTACATTTAATACGACTTGGTCGTTTACTCTTGTTACAGATCCCGGACTGGAATTCGACCTATCATGGCGGCTCGAAAAACCATCTAAAACATTTCGGAACTTTTTCCACAGGCATTCACTAGGTAGGTACATCATTCCCCTCGAGGGATGAAAATATAATTTGTAATTTTTTAAACGCGCGAACTTTATAAAAGTTCTTCCGTGCTGATGTAATTGAATTTTCCAATTCGTGGCGAGGCGGTCTAGTTGGATGCGAGCCGTGAGCCATCGTTACAAAAGGCGCGCGTCACTCGGGACGACAAACTAGCGGAGGAATTGACTTTCCTTTCCTTTCGTTCCTCGAACGATTGAAAGCCTTTACCGGAGGATTTCGAGAGTGTTTCCCGGGCGCAGATTGTCCGCAACGCGGAGCAGCGGCGGCCTAAAGGCGATAGAAAAATCCGGCGAACCTGTTGGAAGCCGGGGACGCGTGCGCGCGCGCGCTCGGTCCGACGAGGGAATCTGGGTTAGTTTGACAGGCGAATCTCGTTCCGGCTTCCCTACCTATCGAGTTGTAATTGCGGCGCGAAACTTCGTCATCGAGGGCTCAAACTGAAGCCAAGTAATACGAAGTTCGCGTAAGTCCTTCGAGAACGGGACTGCGTTTCCGCGGCGCCTGCTCTCGCTCGGGAAACGGAACGTGCGGGAGAAACGAGCATAGAACGGGGATTCGAACTTCGAGAAACCAACGGTTTTTGCGCGTGCCATCCGGTTATACGGGGATTCGAGAGAACGTTGCTCGCGAGAATTAGTCGGTGCGCCGCTCGAACAAGGACGAGCGATTTCATGCTGCAAATCGCGACGTCCAATTATTATGCATTAAGGCCGCTACGCAAGCTCCGTCTTCTCGTCTCTTTGATTTCTGCAGTAGTAAGTTGCAATTCAAGACGAAAGGAATCAACATCGCGGATAAGGTTTTGCAATCGCGCGGGATAGATGCGGGATTTATTTCAATCAAGGGACGACAAGATAACGAACACACCTTGACCTGCATCAGCACGGCGAAGCACAAATTGGGTTACTTCGATATAAACTTCCTGGACATCTGTCGAGCTGAACATCGGAGACTGACGAACCGTCGGCAAGTTTTAATAGCATGTTGGACCCGTAGCTTTTAAGCGGTTTTGCAGCCGTAACCTTCGTGGTGCACGAGGACGCAAGTATGTTAATCCGATATTAGGTAATGCGCCGCGCGGACATCCTAATTACAGCGTGCTTGAACGCTGGAATCGTTGTAGTTCGTTCAACAAATCCAGTAGATCTTCTTTTATCCAAACTTGTCCGAAGACAAGGCTGTCCAATCTCACGGACCAAGATTGAACAACAATTTCGACCGAAACACAGCTGCCTGTGAAAGGTCAGTCTATCCGCACCCATCTCTTGAAAGTTCGGATAGCAGAGGCTCGATTATGACTTTGGTAGAACCGACTGTAAACAAAAACTTGTCCGTGGAAACTAAGTTCCGCCGTAGCAGAGAAACAATCCGACGGGTGGATAGGGCGAGGAAAGATATCTTGTTATCTCGTCGGAAGGAAACAGAAACGACGGAGTCGATAAAGATAAATACGTTAGCGGGGGATGACCGAAGATAGGAGTTTTATTGTCGCGTTGCCGTTGCGCCGGGAACTGCATTAAGGATGGTAGAAACTATCAGGAAGGTTCCCCGGCTCTCTCCCAGTTGTAACATCGCCGGGAAACTACCTCGAACAACTGTCTCGGCGTAACCGAACTCGAATGCATCACCGTCGTAGTTGAACCCGGGGCTTCCGGTACTTACCGCGAAGTTATCAGACGGCGGAAGTGTCGTTGGCTCATAACCGCCAAATTATTAGTTCCGCGTTGTCGAATTTCCGCGCTGGCTAACGACAACGACACCGCGCTTTAAGTACGCCGCGACGCGTGCCACCTTGTGCGCGAAAAACGGAAGTTTGATCGTCTTCGAACACGCGGGAACCGAGTCCCTCATCATTATAGATAGCTTCTACATACACCGCGTTTACAACACCCTGTATTTTCCGTTTCCTGCTCAAAAGGTATCAGTTCATCCGATTCCCTAATCATTATAATTAGCTTCTACGAATGCCGTATTTTAACCCTTAGCACTCGGCTGTCCCCTCTGAGGGACCACTAAAAATTGCTGTACCATTCCTCAAAATATTGTTTACATTATTAAATATATCAGTATCTAATCAATTAGTAAACATTTAGGTGCTGTATTCGGTAATGTACCAAGTTCATATTCATAAAATTGCAAAAATCATAAGGTATGGAAATATTCTAGATCGGAAGAAATGTTTAATTTTCCAGTTAAAATAGCTCCGAGTGCAAAGGGTTAAACTCCTTGTAGTTCCAGTGATTCATCGATGGGACCCTGTTCCCCGATCACCTCGGTCGACTTCTACAAATCCCGAGTTTTAGATCGACTGCGAAGCGTATCGTTTTTCCGGGCGAAAAAGGAAAGTTTAATCGTTTTGGAGCCGATGGGGCCCTGCGAGGGAGGGTAAAGAAAGGCCGAAGAATGGGAACGGTAGAGGAATTACAGAGCAGGTTGGCGCTCGGAGAAGGCAGGAGGAACCGGTGTCGGGGTAGTCCGTTCTCGTAGAGACGCGGCAGAGAATAATTCAAGTAGGTAGAAACTGGAAGGATAAGGGTGAGGGTTGCGTGGCGGTGGAAATTGCGGATGGCAGGGGTAAAGCTGCAGCACTCCGCTTAGACAAAGCCTAACGAAGCCTCTATTCAGCAACAGTAGGCACCGCGAGGCCCAACTTCACTTCTATTATACTTACTCGTCGGCACGAAGTGAATTCCATCCATCAACGGAATTCCAGGCTAAGCAGCTCTCGGCTGCCTGGCATCCTCCATCTCTGGCACGAGAGGCATTCTCTCCTTTTTTGGGGTTGCGTCCTCTTTGTGTTTACCTCGCCACCTAAAGTACCCGATGTTTTCTTCCTCGTTTCGACGTCGACGTTTCTATACCGGCCGCCCGTGCAAACGCGGACTTTATCCGTTTTTCACTGGCGAGAACTCGAATCTCTCTCACCGTAGCACGACGTGTCGCGCCGATTTCCCGCGAATCTTTTGTGCCGCGTGCCACCGCGCCGCGGTCGAACGTTATTCAAACATCGGTTTCTCCGCGAGGCGAAACCTGCTAGCGTTCGCTACCGTCGCTTTTTCGTTGCCCACCTCCGTCGTTAAAATGTTCTACTGCATATAGTTCATCTCCTTCGTGAAATATTAAAACAATTTAATAGACGACAGTCTCCGTGAAGTCGCTGAACATTAAACCGTGTATGTACTACCAGCATTTGGCAGACTGGTGCGCACAGAAGAGACCCCGACAAAGCGACTAAATCTTATTTGACACTGACGCGGAGGATCCGATGGTGTTTCTTTTTACGTTTTAACAGCGTTGCGTGCGAGGGGGTAAAATAGTGCCGTGCGTCCGATGCGAAACGACCAAACGCGGGTCCTGCAGCTGTTTGTGCTTGTTCTTTTTTTTTTTTGTCAATGTCCTCCTCTTTTCTCGTGGCGGCGGCGTGGACTTATCGACAGCCGAGGATATGTTGGCGTGAATCTGTGGCCGGGATAAGCGCGTCTCCGGCGTAATAAAACTCCCGAAGGGAAGCTGGCACCGTTAGCCGGAACTTTTCCTCCTAGTAGGAGTAGAACGAGAAGAACCACAAGAAGTAGGAAAAGAAGAAGAAGAAGAAGTAGAATCAATCCCGTAACGCCGGCATTGTCTGCGCGCACTCAATCTCAGCTCTGGGCTCGCGACAATCTCCTGTTTCCCTTCTAAAAATTGCCACGTCTATTTACTTTTTATGTCCAGTTGTATCGACGCGTCTTCGCTACCATATTCCATGTTCGAGGAGCCGTGTAGAGAGCAGTCATTTCGCTCGACTCGATGAAACAAAAAGGATCCCAGCGAAGAAGCATCGAGCAAATAAAAGAAAGGGAGGTAGGTCACGAAACTCGGACGACGAATTCTCGCAGAACTCGCACGTTCCTCCGTTTCGGCTTTATCCGGCTCCGTGTACCGCAGGATGTCAACTTGTGACCGGAATCGCAATATTTCGAAACGCTGCACGCTGCTTCGACGTTCTCCACGAGGTTCGAGACGGCGAAGTCGCTTTCATCGGCGACGACACGTCGTCGTTAGGGTCTTCCGGAGACCCGTGTCCCTCGTCCCTGACTCCTCCTATCGGGAATATGATGACTTTTCCACTCGAAAGAGAAAGAACTCGCCGCGAACAAAGCGGAAACGAGAGGAATCTTCCGCCGTTCGGTCAATCTAATTCGAGAGCGAGTTCTCCTCTCGGTGTCTCTCGACACTAAATCTTTGCGTCGATGGTATACTAATCCTTCATAATTTTATCGATTCTTCTAACAACGAGGAACAGGACATTGTTACGTCACTCCATTGGTCCGTGCCGTTTCTTATCGCACCTCCTACTTATTTTCTTCTAAAGGGAGCAAGAAGAATTTTATTGATTCTTCTACCAATAAGGAATCAGACCACTTCATAAGTCGTGTCGTTTCTTATCGCACGACCTGTGTCTGTCTGTAATCCTTTCGTTTCTCCGTTTGTTTCGAAAGGACGATGAGAATGAAATAAGGGTGATCTCGGTAATTCTTTGTTTTACTTAGTCGCTGGCGTTGTATTTTATCTTGGACTCTCGCCGACGCTTAATTTAGCGGACAAATGATCTGGTCCGCGCGTTTAATCCGTAATTTGTGTTTGTTTTCCCGTGTTACAGCCCATAAACGCGATACAGAGGGTAAAGGCGGAGCGGTATGTTGACCGGACAGAGGAAAGGACGTGGCGCAAGCTCACGTTTGCCGGATGCCCGCGACGCTTAAGTACACACGCGAAGCTCACGAGACACGACGGTTTCCATGCATAGAACGTTCGCGCGTATATTTGGACGGTGCACGGGATTTTAGTATGCGGAACAGGCCCCCTTTAATGCTGAAATATCGTCGGGAACAACGCGGGCGTCGTCTCCTCGTCTCCTCGTCTTCTCCAGGCTCTTCCGCAGCCGTCCCTGCGAAATTTCATAGCCTTTTACGACACCGGTACCCGAAACGACGCGATGCGACGCGAAGTGAAGCGCTTCAACCGAAATCTGCGCCCCATCGAGCACGCCAATTCCAAATATTACGTGACACGAAACGAAACGTATCGACGGTGTCCCATGCCGACGCCGTCACCCGGAGTCGTCGCGCAGTCGAATCAAGAAACGCCAAGGGAATAAAGGGGTCCAAACTATCCTCTGTGCTTCAGCTCTGCCGGTACGACGTCAATATTCAACGCTTGTGCAACGGGTCAATTTGAGCACGCGTACAGCGCTTGATTTCAACAGAAACATCGCAATAGGGTACTCTGCGTTGACGCAGTAATTCGAGCACCGAATGCGCGGACAATTTTTCGTTTCGATCTGATAATAATCTGAGGATACGGAGAGAATTCTTAAGATCGCGAGTACGACGGAGTATTCTCTCACCTCTCCCGCTTCACCGAAAACAGCTTAAAGCTGTGCCGAGGCGAGGAGAGCCTCGAGAGGAATGGACCAATTACATGCTGCGGTTAAATCAACAGTGCTTCTCGTCTCGGTGGCTCGCAACGGCGTATGACCGCAACAGAAAGGGATGAGAGCACGCGCGGAGGGGGGGACGATGGGATGGGGGAGAGCTGGAAATGGAAGCTGAAGTATAAGGATAGAATGGATAAAAGAGGGAAGCGGATGAAGCGGCTAGAGGCACAGGGTGGGATGACCTCCATTGTGTTCGCTGGCAAATTTCGTTGGACAATGGAAAGGGTTGATTTGGCGCTCATGAATGTATATTACATTAGCGCCCGAGCTACTTTGGGATTTGAGGTAACAAGTTTTCGTGTCCTCCGTGACTCTTCTTGCCCTCCGCGTTCTCTCTCTCTCTCTCTCCACCGCGCCGTTCCGTTATATCGCGTTCTCCAACTTCTCCTTTCATAATGCTGATTCAAGCAAACTCGCGGCGGCAAAACAGCCTCGATTCGATCGAATCGACCGATTCCTCGGGATAACGTCTCGGACCACGGAATCGGTATGCTGCACCGACTCTGCAGAATATTTTAGGAATAGCTAGGAAAAATAGTAAAAATCATCAAGAGATTATTGCAACGTCCGTAACATCCCCGAAGGGCTGAAGACGACCCTTCCGGGTGATAGAAAGCTTCTTGGAAATTATTTTCGCGATGGTGTTCGCTTACTCGCAGCATCCGCCGATCAATTCCCGAGCAACGAGAGGATCCCGCTCCTCAGATCTTAATCGCTCGATGGAAAGAGTTTCGCTTCCGCGCAAAGTGGAAACAGACGTTCAACGTCGTCGGTCAGATCGCTCGCGGATCCGACCGGTATTTACAGAAGAAATCTAGAACGAGCAAACCAGAATCACTTCGCTCGCACCACACCGTTCTACCACCGTCCCTTGCCCTCCGCTTTCCCGTTCTTCTCTATCCACGAGGATGAAGGCACTCGTGGGGCATTTGCAAGCCGGGTGAGACATCGAAGGATGCATTAGCGGCCTGGAAAACGCGGCTCCGAGTGCTGCAGGTCTTTCCACCGGATACGGAGATACGCGCTTAAGGAAAAGTGACTCCGGCGACTGTCAAAACTGATAAACGCACCGTGGACCCGACGAGGAAACACGAAAACACGGATCGAAAGAACGACATTCACTTATCCGAGTTTGTCGATCAAATAACAGCGAATCTGCTCGCGACTTTAACCCTTTCACTACGAAAGACGTAAATATACGCCCTGAGAAGTCCATCGATAGAAAGGCGTAAATATACGACATCTATATTTGTATACTTTCGTTCTATGGGCGCTGTCGATAAGACTGACATGGTTATTAGTACTGTTTAGTGCATAAGAAGAAGTTATAAATGGTATAAAAATATTTTTTTTTCATTTGTTAGGTGTAAGTATTTGGAATTCATATGTGTTATATAAATGCAAATCAGGTAAAGAATTATCGTTCGCGACATTTCATTTATTACTAATAAAAGAAATATTTGGAAAATATCTACGAACTCCAGGTGCATACCAAGGCAATAGAAATACTGAAGGTCCATTACGTCTCATTGAAAGGCATTTTCCAACTATATATTTTAATTCGCCTTCAAAAAAAGAAAAATCATGCTCGAAAATGTGCAGTAGTAGTAAACATAAAATTCGTCGAGAAACTAGGTACGAATGTAAAGAATGTGATGTAGGTTTATGTGTAGATCCATGCTTTAGGATATATCACACGGAAATGGATTATTAAATTTTTTCTATTATATTTTTATTATCTTTATTCGTTCATTACGTAAAATTGTTTGTCATTGTTAAGTTCAAACGAATTTATTTTCTTCATCAATTTCGGATTTTTTCCTTTATATTTAATTAGCCACTGTTATTGAAGAAATCTGTAAGTTGAGTTATGTAAACTAAAATAGCATAAAAGACTATTTAAAATAAATAAGAAATGGATATTTTTTATTTATTTGCAACGATTTTTTTAAGTCATACGAATGGTATGAAATCTTCGGGTACTGCTTTGGTCACTAGCCACTGGTCTGCGCGGCGCAGAAAAGGGTTAACATCTAGATCCTTAACACTTGTCTTATAGAGGGATCGATCCCTTAGATCCAATAAATTGTTTCATTAGAAGGTTTTCGGTAAACGTCATAGTTCATACGGACAGCCATTCCGAAGACGTAAGCTGTAATATTGCAGATAATCTCAAATATCCACGAATTCGAGCCGTTCTTCTTCTTTACGCGGCTAATAACTTCGGTAGAGGCGAGAACGTTTCTGCGAGAGGATGAAGACGGTTCCCGGAAGGAGAGTAGGAAGAAGACGCATCAACGGCCCGGGGAAAATAAGAGGAACGGACGGAGCGGAGAAATAGAACAGAGCTGGACGGCTATACGTATGGTGTACCGGCTATATGTATAGTCGGTTTACCTATATCGTTCGTCCAGACTTAAGACAATCGGCAACGAACGGTACAAACCACTTACTGGTTTTAAGTGGCGGTTCCGCCTCGCTCGCTCTCTCGTCGCGCCGTCTGTTCCAAGTCTGAGGAAGCGAGACAGAAAGAGAGAGAGAGAGCGAATCGTAGACCGAAAGCAGGGAGAGACGAGGGTTGCAACTCGGAAGCGTGGCACGGTCTGCTAACCGATTGCCGGAGTCCTTTCGGGACGGGTTTGTAACAAAAACAATCGCTGCCGCCCCGGTGCGGTGGTGGAACAGAGCAGCAACAGCTCGGATACAGAGCTACGTCGACGATCCTCCACGCTCGAGAGTCTTCCTTCTCTTCTTGAATGGGCGAGTCGTTAACGATCCAATAGAAAAGATACCGGCCCGATTCTATTCGATTCCATTCGATTCGAGCGAGTCCCGAATCCATGGTTCTCAGATTCGACAGGTCCCGGCAGGTTGGTTAATCGACGCTTTAACAATCAACCGTTTCTCTCCGCAATTAATTCCAACATCGGATATCTCCCGGCGACGGGGAAGATTCGGACAATGCGAGATTACATCGTCGAACGCTTCCTTTTCTTTGTTTCGGTGATCCCGGAGGAAACGAACTTTGGTCCGGACCAGGACATTCTCCGGCTGGTTTTGCTCCGGTTTAAATAAATACGTTTTCCTCGGAGGGCTGGTTTGCACGGCGGAGAAGCTGTCTCGCTTCTACGAAATACCGATTCCGATCCTACTCGGCTCGAACAGATTTTCAAGGACCGACAGGTTCGTTAATCCTTTCCGGTCCTGTGTCGAGCCAGACTCGACGTTACATTTTACGCCCAATAGTTGCTTAATTCACTGATTTCCAGTGCATTCGTCAACGGTGCCACGATTTCAATTGTATTATCTCTGATCTGTTCCCGTGTCGTTCGGAATGTCGTTTCGTTTTTACAGGATAGAAAATGAGAGACAATTTTTTACTATTTGCGTAGAATTTTACGTAGATATTTCGATTTTGATATTCTTCAAAATCTCGATATTTTCCCTGAAAGGACGTCGAAGCACAACTGTACCTAGCACAGCTGTCTTGAATCAGTGTGCTTTTGCATACGAACGCAAGCGTGTACAAACGATTCTCCATGCAAAAACACATTTTCATAAAACATTGAGTCACGGTGTTAATTAAGTGGGTGTACTTCACAGTAATTTCACTGACATTTTCTTTTTCGTGTGCGAAAGTCAAATTGACGTGCATCAAACGTGACTTAGCTGTGAACGATTCCGGTACGCATGTGCATTTTTCTGGATACATGCATTTGTGAGGACTTTATTCAACATTTATGGATACAATGGATACCATTTTATTTGTTTGTAGTTTATTTGAGTGTACTATGTACGGTGTTATGAACAATTATAGTTCAGGATAAAGATTTGTGGATATATGTGTGTTCAAGACTGGCGCGCCCGAGCGCCATATTGTCACACCGGCACCGGACGATCCCGCCAAGACTAGCGCGATCCCGCCGAAACCGCGAGCGTATCGTGTGCCATCGAGGCTTACGCGGCAATAGATCGGCTGCGTGATTGGTGTAATCACATTCTCGATCCTTCTGGAAGGTTCGAGAACGCTCAACCGGAACCACCGGTGCGTGATGAACTTCCAGGAGGATCGAGCCAATAAAAGAGTTTGACAACCGTCGTTTCAAGCTTACAGCGACATATCAGCTGACAACGTCATACAAAGCGATTCATTGTAGCATTTAAAAGTCATCTTTATTCCATCTTCTGTACAATCTTTCTGTTACACAGTGTAGTGTTATTTGACAAACTAGCTTAAGTGCAAATACAGTTATTTATACATAGATCCATACATTCATGCTTACTCCATCATTTATACAGTCCACTTCGCCTTCATTCAAATCCATTCGTTACCACACACTTCTCCATTCCTTTCAATCTTGCATTCTGTCTCTCATTCCAATCCATCACTACGCGATCCTGTCTCGCATCCCTCAATCCACTCCAAACACCTGCACGGTCGACCAAGACCGTTCACGTTCAAACAATGTGAGAACAATTTAAAACGGAAAGGTCATTGACCCCTTCTACTCGATAATTCCATAGGGCGGATATTAGAAATGCCCTTGTGGATTTTAACGAATAGGTAGGTTCAATGTAGTCCAACGATTTGTTAAACATTTTCAACTCGCTGGGGCCCCAAGTGAGAACCAAGGTAAGCATGCATCTGTCACTTGATACGTGACTGTTGCGCGCCAGTGTGACGTACGCAACGTACACCTCTGTCGAAAACGTTGCCGCATTTTAGGCGGATTTTTAATTGTTAATAGCTAATTAACGAAGCCGAAATCGTAATTTTTTTATTCTTCATTTTAGTCTTATATTATCGTCAGGAACCACCCCCTAAAATTTCTCCCACCTGTAGTCGAACACCCTGTATAGGGCGTTTTCGATTTAAAAAATAATGTTGTTTCACTCCGATCTATTTCATAAGCCGCCGAAACAATATGACGATAGTTAATTGACGGTTTCCACAATTCCATGATCTGACGTGGCTTGATGGACAGTGCGAGAGATTGTCTTTATCCGATGATTTCTTTTTCGCTGTTTTGATGAATCCGTAGAAAGTAAGGAACTCTGACCGGTTCAGACTGGGACATCTGAATATTGGGTTACTCCGGCGCAACTCCGGCTGGTTTTCTGGCTGGTTTTGCAGCCGTTAAAATAAATACGTTCCCTTTCGGTGGTTTGCACGGCGGAGAAGCTGTCTCGCTCGGAAAAAAAAAGGAAGAAGACGCGGAAGCGGCACGGCATGGTGCGGGCGCGGCACACCGTTAGCTGCGAGAGAAACGCGAGTCAGATACGTTTCCGGCTGCCGGTTCTCGGTTGCCGGAAGGAAAAAAGATTCTCCGCCCGGGAGCATAGATGGGGATTTTCTAGGATTTAGTAGCGCGGTATCGCGGCTTGCAATGACTCTTCGGTCAGAGGTACGCCGTTGCATTTGGATAGGTAAAAAGCCAAGCTGTTTCGTTCTCGAATCGCTTAATCTTCTTCGCTGCGTTTCAACCGGTACACCGAGGTTTCTTGTTTTCATACGTTCCCCGCTTCTTTTCACTGGAATATTTTCGTCTTTGCGAGAGAGAATGGTTTTGCCCGCGCGAACTTCTACCGAGCGAACATCCGTTACAACGGACCGTTTTGCTTGGAGCTTTCGCGGCGCTGATTTTGCCATAACCATGTAAGTAAGCGACTTACAATATTGTAACTTGTCATTTGCATCGAAAGACCGAGTTGTCGAACAGGAAGCCTACAATTTATACTTCGCTCGATCCCTCGACTACATATTCGGCGAGTTGCACGGCAATTTGCATTGCGGGAACTTTCCCGATTCGACTGTTTCGGGAGACGACGACGCGACGCACAGTGCGTTCGCAATGGACAAAGCTCGGAAAAGCAATTTTCCTCTGAAACAGTTTTTCATGTCACCTATAATCTTTGTAGCAATATTTTGTAGGAATTCCTACGTCGTGGGTGTGGCGTATCGGGTTAAATAATTTTAACTCCGGCAGTTCGAATGCTATTCTCTTTATTGGTATAACTCGCGGTTCACAACTCAAAGTTCGCTCTTCTATACTCGCAAGCTCTCTCGATCTCACACTTCTGACCCCTTGGCCCTTGCACTCATTCCTTTTATACAGTTCCATTCTTCTCTCTCGCACTCTCATTTTCTCTCTATCAGTCTCACAACCATCCGGAAAAGTCAGTCGCTCACGTACACCCTGCGTTTGGCGCTCGCAGCCACTCGACACTTGTCATCGACACCCAAACAATCTCCTTTCATACTTCGACCTAATCGGTCCAGACAGATTTCCTTTCATACAAGACCCAAACACGCTGACGCCAAGGTGTCGCCAGAGTTGGGCGTTATTCGAATGAAATTTCATTTGAATAACCAAGAGAATAAAAATTGCGAATAAAGTCACTTTATTCGCAATAACGAATAAATTTTTATTCGAATAAATTGTTATTCGAAGAGCCCGGCGAATAAAAATTTATTCGTAAAGCCCAGCGAATAAAAATTTATTCGAATAGGCCAGAGAGCGAATAAGTATGAGTATTTTACTGAAGAATCACTGTTTAGTTATGTATTGTATACGTCATCAATCGTCAACCCGTATCTCGTCTCGTGAAGCCTCAGCTCAGGACCTCAAGTGTCGGCGTCGGATTCCTACGTGTCGCGTCCACAGTCATTCTAAACATTCACACCCCTACATCTTCGAGTAATAAAATTTTGTTCAGAGAACGGTCTTTTGAAACGCATCGAAAACCCGACGATATTTACGCTGTATTCGCACTCGAGAGACTCGGCGATTCTCGTCGGTCCGCATTCTCCTCCGGCCGGTGTCTCTCAAAACTAGAAACTCGGTCACGCGGATGATCGAGCGTGTTGTGTTTCTTCGCTAACAACCGTCGTCGAGTCCGTCTGGCCGAGCGATGAGACAGACGCGAACGGCCTCGTACGTGCCGTCTAGAGCATCCTCCAGTTGAAGAGGGCCCTTCTCCAGCATCCCCGGCACACCGGCAACATAGTCGTCGCCACCATGTCGGCTACACCCCCGCAAAGGGACGACGGAATAACCTTCCTGATTTACGGACTTTCCGGCGCACTTGTTAGTCCTCGGATAAAAGGACCGGTCGCAGTGGAGAAACTCGATCGCGCGCGAGTCTTCATTTTTGCGAAAGAAAATTCCGCTAAGGTAAAGCTACTGGCACAGTCGCGCGCTGGAAGCTTGGAAATCCTCGGGTAAATAGGAGCGCGCGTAGCTCAGGATCAAGGGAATTTAAAGGTGCGCCGGACAGAAGCGGCGAGAAGGTGAGAAGCGAAGTACGATAGCCTGTTGTAGTTGTGCCGGGGATCGCATTCGTGGAGGAACACGTCGAGGTTTCTATCCAACGTGACAAGAGCCCGCAATGTGGAACCAACTCGAACGGAGATAATGTCGATTAAGCCCTATAACCCTTGGAACAAGATCGTCAACGTACGAGCCGCTCGACGCGAGGCAATCGTCTATAGCGAACTCGTGTTACCATTTTTACGAAGCGCGAACGTCGCGCTTGAATTTTTCCTCACTCGCTTTTCCACCCCTATCGCGATCCGCACACTCTCACCCCGTACCCTCCGCGAGCGGCGTTATTTAAACCGTGCAGTTTATCAGCGAATCGTGGGAGGAGGTCGTCGTTGGCGACGGATCCTCGAATTAATTTTCCTCGCCTTCTATTTTTTTCCCCACTGGTCCGTTCGATGATCAAGCGGGATCGATGGAAAACACGATTCTCCCCCTATCTTCTCCCGTCTTTCGGCAAGACCGTTTCTACGCTGTTTCCGGCGCGGCGACCGATCAACCGTGCGCGATAGTTACACCGGAATTCCCTACGTTTCCCACAAAGGGCTTTCCCGGTTCGTTCGAAACGGTCGAACGTTGCGAGAATTTTAATTGAAACGCAACTACTCACGCAGCCCGCCGAAAATGAAAGGAAAGGCGAAACGGGATCGCGGACCGCAAACAACAGACAATTTGTTTGTTCGAATGCTGCGTGCGTCGCCGTTGTAGGGTTTGTAGGTTTTTTTTTTTAAAGAAAATTATGCAATTCGAAAACCGGTTTTTGTGTAAACCTTAGTTAAAGGGCACGCAGTGGGTCAGTGGATAGAACGCGCGACTGCGACCAGGCGGTCGCAGGTTCGAATCCCCGCGCCCGGCACCTCTTGAATTAATTCAATGTGCTATTTTAAAAAACTGTGGTGCCCAAGATGGTTCGGAACCCACCGTAATAAGAAGTAGGTCCCGCTGAAATAGGCGATAGGGAGAGTGTTGGTAAAAAGGTGAGAAGTGTGGAACGGGATTTGAAATCCTGAGGGAACCAAATATCCATGACATATAGTGTAAACCTTAGCTCCGTGTCCCCGAAAGACCGAACGCGAGATTAGGTAGTTGCTCAAAACGCTTTAAGATCGCTCGTTTCGGGAGACGAGAATGTAGAATGGGCGCTTGCTCCGGCAACAATTAACGATAGACAACCTTGTTTGGAAAGCAACCCTCATTTGGAACTTTTGTCGACGCAGCCACGAGAGGAAATTCTATTAAGGCGTTTGCTTATTGCATACCTTCAAACGAGCAGTGATAGAGAACTTTTACTTTGCATAAAAACCAGCTAATCACGTCAATCGTTTTTAAACAAGACCGTAGGTCCCTGGTGACCGCCACGCTAGTGAACGCGTTAACCAGTTGGACTCTTGCCGAATCAATGGTATCGACCAGAATCGTGAAGAGATTCGATACGAATCGCCTGTTGAGGGTCGCACAGAAATCTCGCGTTTAGGATCGTGGTTTGAATTAGCGCGAACGGAGGAACGAAGGAAACGGAAAACAGGAAGTGCTCGAGAGAATTGGCTCGGCGGAGCGTCGTAATAAAGAAACGAGGTCGATGAGAAAAGACGATGAAGACTGGAACGAGGACGACAACGTTTACTTTTCTCTTTTGTAGAAGGGACTCTTGACAAGATTTGCCTCGGTATACGATTCTGGAGGAGGACGAACACCGGCGTAAAACACGATCTTCCTAGCTTGGGTAAGCAAGACCATCGAGGGAAACGTAGGAAAAGATAGAAGGCCGGAAGGTCAAGTGGGGAAAAAAAAAAGCAACTGCCCCCTACCCCGATCACCCCCGGCCCTTTTCCCGGCGCATTCTTTTTTATTACTTTTCCGTAGTTCACTCGGAATCGACTTCATTGGTCTTCCGTCCCGTCCTTCGTTCTCCACTTATTTTTCTCCCGTTCGTTCTCCTCGCAAGCGCAGCGCGGCGCGGCGTTTGTTCCTCGCTTTTCCGCTGGCCACGCTCGTAAACCGAGATCAACTCGAAGGAGTCGTAGTCTCTCGTTCCACCTGCCACGAATCATTTTATTTATATAGCCAGACTTCCAGAGAGACAGAGCGTGAGAGAGAGAGAGAGAGAAAAACTGACGTGGTTTGGTCGCCAACGAACCTTCCCCAAACTTCTACTCGAGCTTCTCTTCCAGAATAATTGAAGTTCCCCAGGCGCGTCAAAACATACCGAGTAGGACAATCTCTAAGAATCTCTTCTACCGCGAGCAGGCGTACGTATTTAGCGTCGATTGGACGATAATTCTTTCCCCGCGTTCAACCTAATTGGATCTCCCCGGGACACTGATGCTTCTCACGACTCCCACGAACTAAGGTATTGTTGTTCCTCGAACGGAGTCGACGCGCTCTGAATCGAATCGATGCCGACGATCTGCTTTTCGCGTCTCCATTTTCTACCGTACACGGTTCAAACGCAAGCGTTTTTTGACCCACTGCTTCCGAGACAGTCCGGACGCAGAGCCATACGTTTGACGACTCACTGCTTCAGAATACTTTTCGGACTACTGTTCCGGATTTTGTTCTGGATATGTTGTGATCTGCGATGATATATAAACGTATCTCAAAGAATTCTTCGAAATCTTAACCCTTTGCGGACGGAGCTATTTTAACTGGAAAATTAAAGGTTTCTTCTGACCTACAATATTTCCATTCTCTATGATTTTTTAAATTTGATAAATATGAAATTGATATAATACCTCATACAATACTTAAATGTGTAGTAATTGGTTAGATACTGACATATCTGATAGTGTAAACAATTATTTAAATAATAGCACAGCAATTTTTAGTGGCGCCGCAGAGGCGCCACTCGACCGCTAAGGGTTAAAAATTGTTGGTTTTACAGACGTGTAAAATAAAGCGTCAACATTTTTCCGATTAAATTATAATAGCTGAACTAGGAGCTTATAGTGAAAACATAAGAGTATCTACTCAGAAAATTTATTCATATTAGGAATATTTTAAGAAATACAAAGAAATTTATAACCAAATACATCGATGTTTTAAATTATCTGAAGTACTACTAAGTAGGTAACAAATGAACAATTTTTATTTTTATTTTAAGACAACAAAATTTAAAGAATTAATTAGAAAATGATCATAAAAAATGTATTTAGTACAACAGTAGGTAAAAAGCGTCCATTTTCGCGTGGAATGACTCTATTGTAAGGGATTCGCGTCGTCCGATACACACTTGCTTGATCGCGGATACGTATGTGTCGATAAATTGCAACATTTGAGAAGCACGATTGACATGAATATTCTAGAATATTCTAGAATTAATGCCAAACATCATTACGTATTCGAATAAGACTGCAGATTCCGACAACAATGTTCACTTCGATAGACCGAATTGTATAAAAATCGTAAAAACAATTTCATCGTTCGAGCCTCCATCCGAACGAAAGTTCTACCATTCTGTCCACCGTTCCGCGAGAGGAAACGTACGAGCTGTCGCGCGTTGTCAACGAAATCATTTTTATCGAGAGAAGCTTGAAAATTCATACAGGAATTTCCTTGACGACTCGACGGGGAGGAGAGAGCGTGCGAGACGGAAGTCCGAACTAAAATATTTCTAAACCCGACGACACGTGTATCATGCTTCTCCCGGAAGGCAGAAGTTTCGTTTCGCGCGGCGCGGCCGGCGAGTAACCGTGTCCCGGGCAATTTTTCTCGGAACGTTCGGAGAAAGCTCGCCGCATTAAATTTTGCGAAGGGAAGTTCGCCGAAGCCGGTGATCCAGACGAAATTGAGGAAGTCGGGCATTGAATAAAACAAAACTTTTCATGTATAGATTATCGGGGAACGAGGCGACAACGTTCGCGCCGCGTCGCCTCGTCTACGAAAGACGTCGCGACGCGTCTCGCGAGCGGCGTGAAAAGCGAGGAGGAAACGGGTCGACGTCTTCCGAGGAGTTCGCGGCAACGAATATAACGATTAATCGTTCTCAAGGAACTTTATACTTCTCCGCTTTAATAGCCCTGTCCCGTAACTTTAAACGTATGCTGAAAGTTCGGGGCGAAGCTCGGCGCGCTGCTCCGGGAGATCATGCGAGTCGGATGAAAGCGAGCGGGCGAAATGACTTTATCGCGTTCCACGGGGGAAACAGAATGGTGCTCGTTCGATGGTAAAAATGCAGGAACGGGTTCCTCGTCGAACAAAGAACCAAACAATTATCGACTCGGCTTAGTCGGAACGAGCTAATATCCATTCGGTCTCGTTATTTCGTCCCGCGCGGTACAATTGACGGGATCCTGTTGTTTCTTCCAGAAAGAGAGAGAGAGAGAGAAAGCGAGAGAAGGACAGCCGATAATTATCGGCTAATTCGATCGGGAAAGTTTCGCAAACGTTTCCCGCTGTTGGGTAACATGTTGCGCGAGTCGCGCAACGGAGAAACGGCATCCTTGGGAATTGGAACTCGGAGAGTCTCTCGCCTTGAATGTCGTTAGACGATACGACCGGTTGGAGGATGAGAGTTGAAAGTCTCGTTTGGACGTTCGAGCAGCGGAAACAGTCGGCGAGCCGGGAATCGGTTGTTCTAATTATAAACGGCGGGACGACGGATCCGTGGACAATCGACCGTGTCCCAGTTTCGAAAAAGAACGACTCTTTGACGAGTCTTTTCGCCGTGGAAAGAGAGCGGACAAGAGGAGCGAGCGGACAAGAGGAGAGAGCGAGAGAGGAGAGAAACGGCGAGGTGACAAATGCAGGGGAATGCCTGTCCCCGAGTGTCTGGCATGCTCTGGCCGAGTAATCGAGCGCGTGATCAATGGGCTTAACTTCTCGGTGGAGGGAATCCAGCCGAGAGGAGAGGAGAAACGGAAAATAAGAGCGGAACGAGGGAGAAATGTTTTCCAGTGGCAGTTGCCGCCACCGCCTGTCGTCCGCGAGATCGTTCCACGATGAAAACTTATTGCGACTATGAGCAGAGTGATTTATGGCGGCGCATCGACTATCCAACGGCGAGTGCAACTTATCGTTTATGTAAGAGATCGCGTTCACGCGTTGCAGAGTTTACACCCGGCTCCGAAGATGTTCACCCACCGTTACTCGAGTTCCGTCGCGACCAGGAATACTTTTTTCCATCCGGATTCATGCTCCGAGGCTCGAAATATTGTCCGGATAACAGGTTGGAGGAATCCACTGGCCGGCCGTCTCTCCTCTTAATCCCCTTTCGCCGACAACCAGCTTGTTTTTCAAGCGTCCGCTTCCGAATGCTTCACCGGACTCCCTTGTTTCCTGTTTTCGGCATTGTTTTGTCTTCTGGCAACATGCGCCGCTGATTTACGCCTCGATGAACACCCACGAACCTCGTGTACCCTCCGCCTATCGATCTGTTCATCTAAACCACTTTATTCCCGGTCCCCTACGAACTGCCCTGGCTCGCGCCGATCGTTAACGTATTACCCGCCGGTGGTTAATTACTCTGTCCGACACCGATTCTCCGTTTCGATAACAAAGAATTCTTACAGGTTTTTCAAAGCCCTTCGAAGATCGCGACAGCCGATCGCCGACTTCGTTCTGCATGATGGACGTTGTACGGTGTTAAGGCTGTTACTGTAATCTGTTGGTGATTTAGACACTTCGTGTACTGATGTCGCTCCGAATGAGATTTATTACAACATAATGTGTATTACAAACTGTAGTGAATAGAATGGATGTTAATATCATTGTAAGAAGAGAACACTAATAGCTAGACATTTTTATGGAAAATAAAAATTGTCTGTCTGAATTGCAAGAAACTAGAGTGAAATGGAAATTTATTTTTTTCTCTTAATACGATGAAAGATTGTAGCGGCCATCGGCACGAACATAAAACAGTTGGCGTGCAAGATGGTCGGGTGGTTTATGACACGGGCAACAGGAAAGCTATTTTTAAGAAAGCTGATTTTTAACGCGTACAATTTGTATATTGCAGACAATACACGTCTCGCCCGTAATACTTTCCGTCTCAGCCTCAATAGCGAAGGCCGACATCGTAAACCCCCGAGTTACCGAAGGGTCACGCCGACCGAGGTCCGAAAGGCCCAGGCAAGGCCGCGACACGGTACCTCGCGGACCCGAAGGAAAAACCCGCTATGTCATAAAAAGCGGTCACTCTCAACTTCCCCCAAAAAGCGCGTCTCGGACGCAAGAGACGTTGGGGGTGTACCTAACAAGGAGAGTGCACCAACGACGTCTCACCGATTTAGTTGAGACTCTGTATGCTTATAGATCTCGATCTCCCATTTACGAATATATACCATTATAGACGCTAACACTCAATAGTTGTCGAGATATTCATAAACAAAGTTCTTACATTACTGCTTAAATCTGCTGTTGTAGAGTAGGTATACTTCCACCCGGTGGGCTAGGGTTCGATTCTCGTTTGGTGAAAATTTTTTTTTCATATTTATTTATATTATTTATTCAACAACAAGTTAAAGAACAAACGTATTAATAAATTATAAATAAATTAGCCGAAATTAATGAAATAGAAAGTATCCCCTCGTGTCTGAAAACAGAAAAAATAAAGTAAATATGGGAAGAGAAAATATGGTATACGATAAATTTAATAATATTGCACTTACATATTTTTAATTACAACAGTGGTACGTGTCGTAAAAGCATACGTAAGAACTTTGTTTATGAATATCTCGACAACTATTGAGTGTTAGCGTCTATAATGGTATATATACGTAAATGGGAGATCGAGATCTATAAGTATACAGAGTCTCAACTAAATCGGTGAGACGTCGTTGGTGCACTCTCCTTGTAAGAAGACGGCTATCTGATTGGTAGCAATTGTTTAGAAGTTGCCCAATCAGCATAGCCAAAATAAGAGACGCCTCTCGCACAAAGCTATAAGAAGCTGGCGAGATAAAGAAACGAGGATAAGCTCTGGAGAAATATACGAAGTCAAAATAAAGAGACATTCCCGCGAACTTGTGTCGTCTTATTTAAAAAACCACGATCACGCGAGTTTCTTCAAGATTAAAGATTTTACTGTCTCCGATTCGCTGTCTACTAGTAGCATATGCGATGGACCTTTCGACCGTGACTACGAGAATATAAAGTGAAAGAATTATGCGTTGGATCAAGGATGAAATGGCAAATTTTTGACGGGCAATGGCGAACGCGAGTAACGAGCAAACCCCCCTTCGTCCCCGGTTGAAAGTTTAAAAGCAATGTTAATCGCGAACGAACGACACTGGCGTGCGCGACAGATGCCGAACGGTGGAAAAACGAGGAGCTTACTCAGAGAGGTTTTGCTTGGTCAGCTTTCGAATGGTTCAATAGCCATTGAAAAATCTGTAAGGCCAGTTTTGACCATCTTATTCGGCTAGGCCCTTTGAATCGGGAACGGTTAATGTAACGCCCGGTAACGAGGCCGAGTAATTACGACGGATAATCGATGGCAATAGCCTGCTCTCGCGCAGAGGGCACCGTTTAAACAAGTTTTTCTCGTCCGGCTCCGGCTCGAAATCTTTGAAGCAAAGTCTATCAAAGGGACGGCATAACACGAAACGGCGATAAACAGGGAGCCGAGGTTCTGTCGATTTCTTGGAATTTTCATTAAGCAGCAAATCTTTCCTCTCCGGGTGTTTCCGCCCGCTAAACCTCGGCAGCCTTTCCTTCTTTCTAGTTTTTTCCTTTTTTCCTTTCATTAACGGCACGTCGAGCTACTTTGCAATTTCCTTAGGTAGACAATAAGCACGGCCCGAGGAAGAGGAGGACGAAACAAGAACTCGAGCGCTGCTCCGGTCCGCTCCGGATCCGCACGACTTCGCGAGCTTCCGAGCCGCTACTGCCTTTCATAAAATCCAATTTAAGAACTGCTTCTGATCCCCGACTGTCCCTCTTTATTCAACGGTAATAAAGAACCGACGGGACCTCTTCTTTATACACTTGCAAGTAAACTGCCTTTAATAGGACGGTTATTACTTTGTGTAGCCGCGGGTCCGGTGTCGCGAGGCTAACAGCTCGCGACGCCGACGGTACTAAACTTTCGGTAATTATTTGCGATCCTCTCTCCCATGCCAATCTCGAGTCCCTTCGAGTACAACGTCGAGAGCGTGATTCCTGATATTTCTCTGTATACACTTTACATTCAGGCAAATATGGAGGAAAGATTTTCAAACTCTGTAGAGTCGTCTGAACCTGTACAATTTCAAAAGAAAAAAGGTATTTCTGCAGAAGTTGCTGAAATTCGACAATCAACGTGCATCGAACTTTTCGCGAACACCTCGGGCCTCGAAGGCCGAACGGCCCATACCGTGCAACGGTAAAAGTTGTTCGGAACTTTGACCTTGAGGATGTATCTCGTCGTGATTGAAATTGGTGGGAGTAGCTCTTCGCGAGTAACTACCGAACTTTCGAATGGTCCAAGTTACATATTCGATAAATTCGCGTTGCTGTCTGGTTCTTGCGCGGCTCACGATCTCGTCCCCGTTAGAACTGAATTAGTGCGCAGGCACAATGCCAAATGCGTATCTAGATGTATACCTGCGGCGCGCTATCGTCTCTCGCAATTTACCGAAAACAATAAGCACGCTCGCAGCGTTCGATGATGTATGTACGAGCTCCCGCGAGAAATATTCTAAACTGTATACGGCTCTAAAGCTCGTCGTATTTCTCTCCGTTTCACCAGTCCGGATCTACAGACCCCAGCAAATTACATTTAACGTCGACAGAGAGAGAGAGAGAGAGAGAGAGGAAGAGTCCCATGTTGCCGCGACACTCGATTACAGTGATTTTATTGCGCTAGACACGGGACGTACAAGTTAATGAACTTTATTGTCGAGCTCTATCGTTATTAGTTGCTCGGGAGCAGCTTGTTTACGCAGGACAAGGCTCGACGTCGTTTACAGCATTCCGATAATCGATCCACAACCGCGGCTGCTTGAAGCACATTGCTCCGCCGCCTCGGGAGTACTGCGTGTCCTGAAAAGAAA
This sequence comes from Lasioglossum morio, assembly GCA_916610235.2. Classification (NCBI taxonomy): domain Eukaryota; kingdom Metazoa; phylum Arthropoda; class Insecta; order Hymenoptera; family Halictidae; genus Lasioglossum; species Lasioglossum morio. Next base: position 7,587,308 of record OU744323.1, read on the forward strand.
CATGTTGCGAGTATGCGAGAGAAAAAATTGAAATAAACAGATAAAAGAGAAAAGTATGGATATTTACTGCTCTGTTAATGTCACTGACGCAGACCCAGTGAGTAGCCGTTTTATTGGTCACCGTAATGGCCCATTTAGAATGGTCGCGGCTGCTCGAGAAGTCGATGTTTGCCGCTTCGAATTTCAAAGATCTCACGTTGTAGACCCTGCAATGGAAAGCCAACGTGAGAGAAACGCCGACAACCAGCGAACATTTAATATAATCGTTTATAATCACTCTACGATTATGTATTGAACGATGATTATGATTATGTACGATTATGTATAATATCTATGATCGTTACTTTCTACGGGTGCAACTGGAGGGCAGCTTCCCTCGGCCGTTCAGCCAGGATTGCACGTACAGATTCGTTTGCAATTGCGGCGCAACGTAGTCGGCATACAGATCTGAAAGCAGCACCGTATAACGTAACCGTTTCCGCGCGAACGTAAACGTTTCACCTTGGGACAGTTGCACTATGGGCTGGAATCCCGTTTTTTTTCGTGTACAAAAGTCAATTTTCCAAGTTTTGTATATTGAAAAAGATTTTCTTGCTACAGAGTGGCAACCCTTTAAAACACCCAATCCAAAATATTACTCGGTTTCGATGATTCTGTGATCAGATGTGACGTTCCAACACACAAAATCGTAAAGTCAATTTTTGTTAATATTAACATATATTTGTTACATCATACTATTCAAACTGGTATCAAGACTAATACCACGAACCAATGATATTATAACATTAGACCTTGAAACAACGCTACAATAGTTGTGGCCACAAAAAAATCGGGTTCTCACCTCGTAGCGACGTTGGCCAATTACCTTTCTGCCATTTGCTGCCTTTAGCGAACGAAGTGAAGTTCACGGACCCTAGAGAGAGTATGGTCTCTTTATTGTTGTACGGGGCCGATTTGATCCGTCGCTGATTGGTCGCGTTCCACAACACAGGGTACTGTTTGCCGAGCGAATCAGGGATATTCTTCGAGTACACCGATATCTCGTTGTACATCAGTTGTTTGCCGACGGTGTTGAATTGGTCGCTGCCGAGCGATACGCACAGAAAACTCTGCCCGTACAAGGTTCCACTTTCGGGATACGCGTATCTGCCCTGGATCGTTACGTGCTCTCTTTTCGAAGGTCGCTTCAACTCGCCGCCTTTCGGCACTGGAGGAAAACCAGGCACGCTGTGAATTAACCAGAAGCCCTGCTTGCTGTTAACAATCACCACACCCTTCGTGTGACCGTATTTGAAGACCGTCGGCGCGTCCGGCGGACTGTCGTTGTACAGGCTCCACATGTTGTTCTCCTCATTTTTCTGGAAGCGTGTCAAGCCCAAATAGTTCCATTAGAAAATTTCTAGACATAGACCAAACATTTCTGGTTGCTTGAAAAATAAGAATCAATTCGATCGGACAAGTAGCTAGCGAGATAAAGAAGATTCATTGATGAATTCATTCATTGATGATGAAAATTCCCGCGAAGAGTGGTAGCAATTGAAAAATTCAAAACCACCACCTAATTTCGCACCGGCCACAGTGTGTTCCATTTCGCACAAGCGTCGAAAAGATAAGTTCATTCCTTTTCATAATCGTTGACGAACGCAACCGGAAGTTGTTCCAGAGCATCTCGAGACGTTTTCAGCGACCCTGAAGCGGCTAAAGCATTAGTACTAATTAATGGATCTTCTATAGACTTACTTGGTCGTAAAGAGGCGCTAATGTTAATCCAGGGACAGAGGTGTCCGTGCCAATGGACTTTGTGGACAACCGCCAACCAGTTTCGACGGTCCGATTCGTAACGAACAGGTACGCGAGGCCTTCTCTGATCAAGGGATTGCTGCTTGTCGACGTTTTCGGTAGCTTGTACAGCGCGTACCTGGAAGATTAATCGACGTGAAATGATTTCTTGATCGCGATTGTCCCCGTTCGCTAGCGTTCGTTTATCGGGTCTATTAACACGTGCCGTACACCTGAAATTATCCATTCAGGCCGACATATTTATCTAATGCGCTAAAAACAAATGTTTTGTAACAAGTTTAACACTGTAGAATGGTAGAAGGTGGAATTATAAACAATGCAGTATATGGAGAACGAAGTATATTGCTTAATTGTAAAGGAAAACCGTGCTCGACCCCAAACGTGTTAACACTTCACCTACCAGAATCGTGAATTTTCAGCTATGTGACTTGCGGATTCACAATTGAAATTGTTGTTGCTATTAATCCTTATGTCAATAACCAGGTACCCAGTTGCCCATTGTCAATTTTCTTTTTAAATTTTGTGGACAAATGACATTGTTACTTTTTATCCTCTTGAATCGCCACAGATTAATTTACATGATTGAAGCTTCTAAAGTACATCATTGAATATTGTAGAAAATTTTGGTTATTGACATAATGGTTAAACGATCCATTTAGCCAAGTATTTATAGCCACGGCTGAAGTGCTTCAGAAATTATGAACTAATCGCCCGTAGATAATGCGGTAAGAGATTTCGTGATATTTGAAAGCACTCGTAACGATTCAGACGCTTCGCAAACAAACGGTAAAATTTGTTGATAACACCTGTACATACGATTGAACAATTGCGCAAACACTTACCAGTCGACCGGCAAATTATTTTCATCTCTGCACTGCAATTGATCTCGAAGATCGCCATTTACAGCGTTACAGATGATCAGCCACGCGATCGCGCGACACAGAACACGCGTTATGGTCAACTGAAAATAAGGACAAATGTATCTTCGTGTGATCCATCCCCTCCCCTTCGCAGTTTTAACGCAAATAGCGATGGCCAGTTAAGCGTCATTCGCAACAATTACTCATAAAGTGAAGTCACGCCGTGATTTCAAGTTCCCCGCCTCGGCGATCATCGCGACAATTAGAATTGTACGAGCTGTTGAATCCTGAAAACCTTAATTACCATTCCCTTCAGCACAGAGATTACAGTTTCACCCCATTCACGTTTTATCTACCGGAAACCTATTAATAAGCTTCTCGAGTCGCAGTGCTGCGTTGGGGAAGAGCTTCATAGCTTTCTGTTAAATAATAATCCCAAAATAAATGGTTAACACGTTCCGTGGTACCGATGGTACGCGTTAACCCTTGTGCAGCCATACCGGGTATCCATTTACTGCATTTCTTTCAACAATTTGTCAATGTTACTCTAAAAATATTACAACGCTCCTCTGAATGTTCATTCTTTCCTCGCTAATATATTAATTGATAGTCTTAAAATGAAAATTTGTGCAATTATGTTAAATACACAGGGTTTTATATAATCTACACATTTTTGTTGGCTGCATAAGGGTTAAACTATCCATTCAGATGTACCCGTCTGGTGGTATACGCTGACATATTTATTTAATGCGTTAAAAACATATATTTTATAACAAGTTTAACACTGTAGAATATATTTCCACCAAAAGAACAAGGCATTATAAAATATGCAGAATAGAACAAAGCACATAAGTTTGTCTAGTTGTCGAACAAAAACGCGTCGACACGGAACGCGTTAATACCTCGAGATTTCAGTTGCCATAATCAGAGAATAATTGCTTAGGTATAATGCCTAACTCTAGTTCATTGGATTTCACGAGGCCATTAAGTCTCTATCCGTAAGCGAACGTTTAACAGTTTAGCAAATGTTTGTCTCTGTTGCACAGGATATCGAACGTGTTAATTTGTCATGTGATTCATGCTATTGTGGCTGATTTGCGAACATAAATTTTCAACGGTCAATCTACGTGGAAATTCGAAAAGAAACAATAGCTCGTTTACTTCATTAAAACGCGTCAAATCGAAGTTCAAATTCGTCTACGTATAGTTTGAACTGTTTACCGGGCTAAGTTTGAAATAAACGCGTCGAAATCTACAGCTCATTAAACGAACCGTGATAAATACCACCGAGAAAACAAACAAACCAAGTTAAGATTAATAATTTTAGCTTCTGTACTTACAGACATTTTTCACAAACACAACGAGACTCTGCTCATCACTGTCTGTTCACTGCGCGGTGACAGGACTGACTGTTCATTATGTGCAAGGTCCATGAACGTGTAGCATCGTGACTACGTCACGCAGCTTTATTCATCCGATTGGCTGACCGCTTTGTGCTCTGTTAAAACTTGCGTATCTTAACGCATCATGAACAGAATTAAAAATTATCGAAACCTACTTGACCTCGACCTTCCATCACGCTAGATAGAAGTTTCTTGATTGTATTGCGATAAAAATAAAATATTATAATCATTCACGTTTTTCATTTACAAGATTTTTATATTGATTTTGTGGTTCTTTTTATCATCAACGATCAGTACGTTAATTAATTTAAATTTTGACCAAAAATCACATAATGCTATTGTCAATAAGGTATTTTTCCAGATATATAGAAGGAATACACAACAGTCGTGTTGGTTGACGTTGAAATAAACTTTATTTAAAAGTAAAATTATATAATAAATATAAAACTATAAAAAGTAACGGGCACACGCGTGGTTGCCTTATAAAAATGACAAAAATTTTATTTAGACTTTGCGCGGTTTTTATATAATATGTGTTCTAATAAAGATATTTATTAAATCATTTCTTATGAAGGCATCTTTATAATTTCATTAATTGTAAAATAAAAAAATCTATAACCGGTCATTTGATCGGTTGTGCGGTACGTTTAGTGTACGATTAACTTTATACCTCAAAGTTTTATATAATAAACTTATGGACTATAATAGCATTTTTCTTGATCGAAACGTTTCATAAGAGTTGTATTCCAAAATCAGACATTTCATATGCAAGAACTTAATAGAAACCAGCGAAATATTTTGATTTTGAACTACTTTTTCAATTTTGAATATAATCAAGATACACACAGCACCATCTGTGGTTGAATGTTTGAAGCGAATGGTGGCAACAAAATTTATGATATGATCGACTGCATTGGAGCAGCAATATGGCGGTCGCAAACCACAGTGGGCCGAACGTCATAATATTACAATGAGAAAACAAGACATATCGTGTGATGGAGTATTAACGTATTAACAACCGTAACTGAACGAGATGCTTTCTTAGCGATGACACTGCCTACGGAATATTAGCAACGGCACGACGGTTTCTGTTGAGACAGCTCTAGGAACCGCCAGGGAACATAATAATGAGTCCTTCTATCGTAGTACTTGTTACAGAATATTCCTAACGGTGACAGAAGAACGAAGAAGCGACTCGCAGATCCTCCGGCGAATGGAGGTATGCGTCCAATTCTATTATTTACCTTAATCTTAGAGAAACAATAATGTATCTTATCATAATAGTTTTTTAATAGTGTTATCAACTAAAGTATTCTATTGTAGATAGTCTTCTCGTTTCCTGTCATTTACCAACGTACCTATGAATATGTTTAGATAAACCTGATAAAAAGTAGCCTCATGTTTCTGTAGTTTTTCAGTGCATCAGGAAGCGCATCCACAAAGTCTCTACGGCCTAATGCACGATTTTAAATCGACAAAACTTGTAACGTGAACTTTTAATATACTGTGAGCTCTACGCAAGCAACAATGAATCGAATAGACGGCGGTTCGGATAACGGCTGGCACGAGTGCGCCAAGTGGTTGACTCGATGTGGTGCTCTAAGAGCGGATCACAAAGCAAACTGGCCAAAAGCAACCGCAATCGATTTGGCTTACACGTTGAGGGACGGAGTACTGCTATGCAATCTGTTGAACATGGTGGATCCCGGTTGCATAGACATGAAGGACGTCAATCAGAAACCGCAAATGTCCCAATTCTTATGTTTAAGGAATATCAAAGTCTTTCTGTCTGCGTGCTTAACAATTTTTGGCCTGTCCGAGTCCGACCTTTTCGAGGCTTCCATGTTGTTCGAACTGGCTAACTTTCATCGTGTACTATGTACTTTATCTGCTTTATCCAATTCTCCGCGTCTCAGACGCAAAGATATTCCGTGAGTTAATTGTAATCTATAATTCCTTGGGTGCGAGTTATATTATTTTAACATATAATATATTTTTGTTACAGCGGATTCTCCATAGGACATGGTAGATCGCAAGAAGATATGTACAAAGATTTGCAAAGCGCCGGTGCCGGGTAAGCATCTCTGTTGTCTATCTGTAACATACTGTACAGTTTACGAACGCTATCAATTCCAATGTAATATACAACAGCACATGTATATATGTGTTGCACATTATAATTCGTCATTAACTTCTGTTAATGGGTTTAGCCCCACAACAGGAATGGTAGCATTTACCATAAAGCCTAAGGCTATGGATGTAGATGAATCCCAAGTATATCAAGAATTACTTTGCTTCTCGAGTAATTCTCAGCACGACTGGCCTTCCGAGAAGAAGGTATCTGTCGTTTGTAATTTGAAAGATTTAACGTGTTTCACAACCCAAGTACATCACTGTATTCTGCTGTTGAAACTGTATGATCATTCTTGCAAAAAAATACACGTTCCATGGGAAACATTTATTTGTTTCTGAGCTATTTGCGATTTAGTACAGTAATATTGTGTTCTATTGCTTGAAAGCAATAGAGGATGATTCGCGAGAAAGGGAATGCTTAAATATTTTTCATAGTATCGAAGATAAAAGAAAAATTATATCGATATCTACTAATGCTTACACTGATAGAGATTGTTGTCAAGGTCTTTTGGAGGTCATTGAAGATAACGTAGTAAAATACGAGTAATGACCTTCAAAATGCCTTAACCGTGATCCAAGTCAGGAGACCTGTTAATGTCATCGTGTTTGCTTCTATGGAGTAGTATAATTCTACACGTTCACATCTTCTTCTATCCTTGATACTAAAAAGAACATGTAGGTGTTCTGTTCCATGTGATTCGACCTGTATAGCATCCGCTAAACGAGATGTATCATTGCTAGAGTTAGTTTTAAGTTTGCCAGAAATTTTACTTTTGTTTCGTGCATGAATAGTGCATGGCTGTTCGTTCATGTTTTTATGCTAAAGCCGTGAGGACGAAGGTCGCCGCAGAAGGTTTAGAAGGCGAGAAGGTGATGAAGCAGGTGGAGGAGGGGACAATGGAGATCCGGTCGGTGAGGAAGACGGATACGGAGCATTTTGCAGCCATGCTCAAAGCGAGGAGATCTACAAAGGCCTTTGTAGTCTGCACTTGCCACCTCCTCCATCTGTTGTACAGGTCGTTAATGTTTTTTTTCATTTTATTTATTTGCTATCTACATATACATACAATATTGGTAAATGTGACATTTAGGGAGACTCCGTATACACGAGAAAATTTCAATGTAGTAGCATCAATATATTGTTTTGTTGAACGACGGCTAAAACCTTTTGAAGGTCACTCAGGAAGGCGTCCTTGATAACATATACTCATCGAGGTCATTGGAAGTGGATCCCCTAAACGTCATACTTACTAGAATATTTATTTCAATGACATATGACATTATAAAATTGTGTAAGTCATTCAATGTCGAACCATTGGTCTTGTTACGCTTCATAGTATGTACCTACTTACTCTACGTGCCTTACAAGAAGTCGGTGACGTCGTTTCATTCGTGTAACGTGAAGTCTAACCATTGGCTGCGAGCGAAGACTGAAGACCCTTTGTCTCTGTTCCGTTTCACGAAACTTCTTGTAAAGTACAGACTGTATTCGGCATTATACTTCTATTGCGAATGAATCATTTTTAAAACATGTTCTCCTTATAAATAGGACGGTATAATCTCCGGAGGCGGGAAAAGCGATTATGTGATCCAGGAGCTCGTTGAAACCGAGCGAAATTACTCAGATGTCCTCAATAGTTTGCTCAAGCACTTTGCCAGACCGCTTTCGTCTTTGCTGCGACCGGAGGATTCGGCGCGAATATTTTTCGGCATTAAAGAACTCGCAGAAATTCACGCCGGTTTTCACAGTCAGCTCCGTAAAGCCCGAGGCGGCAAAGCTTTGGCGCATATCTTCCTCGAATGGCGAGAAAAGTTCCTCATATATGGTGATTACTGCGCAAACCTTACTCTTGCACAAAACACGTTGCAAGAAGTTTGCGCTCGAAACGAGTTAATTAATCAAGAAGTTATCGTAAGTTTCCTCAGCATGATTGTCTGGCCCATTACGTGTGTTCTACTCTACGTAATAACTAGACTGCAAATTTTTATGCATTTACGAAATATAAAACAGTAATATGATTAGAAAAATCTAAAAATATTGTAATGATGTTTTCATTGTAAAAAATCTATTAAGGGATGAAATGAATTTTGATGTAACTCTTGCTACTCACAAACGCTGGAAGATATTTTTATTTTGCATAAAGATTCGTAGTAATAACTAACATTTATTAATGTTACATCGATTACAGAGATGCCAACAAGAAGCTAATAACGGTAAATTCAAATTGAGGGATATACTCTCCGTTCCTATGCAAAGAGTGTTGAAGTATCACTTACTGTTGGATAAACTAGTGGAAGAGACGCCCTGCGAGAGGTCGGAAGATAGAAATTATCTTGGAGAAGCCAGAGAAGTTATGGTCGATATAGCTCAATACATTAACGAAGTGAAACGTGACTCGGATACATTGGACATTATAAAGGACATACAGGCATCGATAATTGATTGGGACGTTCCAGAGGATGCACAATTAAAAGACTTCGGACGGCTGCTTAAAGATGGAGAACTTAAGGTACTGATATTCGGCAAGTATATTTCAGAATACGAATGTTAACGCGAGTAACGTGTGTTGGTTACCTTGCAGGTAAAAGCTCACGGCGACCAACGAGTGAAAGCTCGTTACGCATTTGTGTTTGAGCAAGTAGTATTAATTTGTAAAGCGGGCAGAGGAGAGCAATACTGTTACCGTGAGACTTTACGGTTGGACGACTATAGATTGGAGGATCACACAGGAAGACGAACAATCGGCCGAGACATACGATGGACTTATCAGTGGTTGCTTGTACACAAACAAGAATACACAGCTTATACTTTGTTCGCCAGAACGGAAGATCAGAAGCAAATATGGATAAAAGCATTCCAGGACGCGATGGATAACGTTAATCCTTCTGCTTGTCGCAACACTAACCACAAGTTTAAACTGACCACTTTTGACCGACCCCTTAGCTGTCAGCGGTGCAATAAGTTCCTGAAAGGTCGCATATTTCAGGTAAAAGAAGCGACTGTAAAACTATGTTCACGCCGAAGCAACATCGAGCAACTTTTTCTCGCCTGTTGTTGCCTCCTTTTTCTTCTCGTATTCGGTAAAAGCAAAGAAGAAGGTAACAAAATATTACAAAAAGCTGCTCGATGTTGCTTCGGTGTGAACTTAGGTCAAGTATCAGCGTAATTATTAATTCTTATGTCTGGATAAATAATTTTGTCATCCATATACGGGTGACACGGTAACGAATGTATTAATCGGATAAAATCAGTGGAGAAAGGTGTGTTACTGCGTGTCTTTCATTGGTTCAGGGATATCGGTGTGATGTGTGTCATTATGCTGTGCACAAACAATGCATTGCACAATCGGGCCGATGCACGCCAGCACCGTTGTCACCTCCACCCCCGCCGCCTATACCATGCGAACGTGCTCTGTCAATGAAATTATGGTTTGTGGGTGAAATGGGCCGGGACACAGCTTTCAATAAATTAGAACCCCGCGAGGATGGTACATACATGCTACGAATGCGGCCTGCAGGACAATCACGTTTGAAACATGAAACGAATTACGCTCTTAGTATCAAGTAAGATTCTCCTACGCAAAACTGATAAGAAATTTTCGAAATGTTAATTGACGAAAAACTTGATAATATGTATGTGAATATTATAGGGCAAATGGAGCGGTGAAACACATAAGGGTGTTCAAACGTGACGTCGATGGAGCAGATTTATATTATCTCAGCGAATCTCGTTTCTTTAAGAGTGTAGTCGAACTCGTCGAATATTACGAACGGGTATCGTTGTCGGAGAATTTTGAGAAACTAGATCAACGCTTATTGTGGCCATACAAGCGTGTACTGGCCAAGGCACTATTCGATTTCCGTGGAGGTGAACGTAATCAGCTGAGCTTACGACGAGGCTGTAGGGTTGTTGTATTGAGTAAAGAAGGCGATGCCAAAGGATGGTGGAAAGGAAAGATAGGAGATCAAATAGGATTTTTTCCAAAGGAATACGTCGAAGAGGAAATATGAGAAACTCGATTACTTAGATATATTTTCGATATGATGGCACAGACGATTCTCAAATATTTTTTCATATTAATCGCGTCATCGTGCAATTATAACACTTTATTAAAACGCCCCTCGGTAGAGAACTAAAGAAAAGAGAGTAAACTATACATATTATAATATAATACATTTTTACATTGTATAAAATAGGTATAAATTCATTCGTGCATCAATATCATTATAAAAAATAGTTTATTTTATTGTTCTCTTAACTCGAGAGGTTGTGCAGTATCACAATTATATATAAATAGAAAGTACATTTGCGTGTATAAGAATTGAGCACATAAAAGCAACTATATCTAGTGACTTGTATAAATGAAAAGAATTAATTATTTTTCGGTACGATATCACGATACCATGGAATTTTAGAAAAAAAGTAATTCATAAAGATCAAAGTTGTCTATCTTTGTATATTAGAATCACGTGGAAATATTATATTATATTGCCAAATGTTTATAATTTGTAGACAACTTTTTTTCTTTATGATTATATTTTAAAGTCAATTGTCGAGTTTCAATTGTATATACTGTAATTCCGTATTGTTAACAATGCAAATTTTAACTATTTCTTAGATAAATATATATATATATACAAATACATACATAAGTATCGCTACACGCATTATCGTAGCAAATTAATTGTACTATTTTTTTAACTGTTACACATATTTTCTGATTGTGCCAATGAGAATAATCAATAAAATTTAATTCTTATTCAAACGTTAACATAAGAAAGAAATACTGACTTGTGGATCCTACAATTCGTTATTATCTTTACTTTTCCTATGACTGTATATAATAGAAGCTACCTTTTGCTCTAATCTTTTACAACCGGATGTTGCATAAAGATTGTGAGGAGAAGGTCCGAAAACAACGTAAGACATTCCAAATTTTACGTGATCTTCAGTAGGAGTAATGTCTCTACTTTTGAAAGCTTTGATTAAACACTGTTTTACATGTATTTCTTCGAGTGGTAAAAAAGGCACATAATGGTCTATGACATTTGTGTCGATTGTATCGCTATGATGAAAACCTCCTTTCTCGTTGAACGCTCCGATGCTTATCAAATTCTCAAAATCTTGAAGTTTAGTCTGGCTTCTGTGTTGACCTTCTTCCCAGAGAGTTATTAAGTGTTGTATAATTCGTGAACTGCCAGTATTCGATAAAAATATGTATATTGCTCTTGTAGTGTTCAACGAAGTTCCAGAGAATCTCCATGATTTCATTTGTGTATTATAATCCAAAAATGGTACAAGAACATTTAACAAGCCTTCCGGCATTTTATCTACTTCGTCGAATACAAATAACGACCACTCGCATTTTTTTAAACTTTTGGTAATAGTTTCGCGTAGTTCTTCCTGTATCAGGCCAAGTAACACAATATATAAGTTAACTTGTTTTTAAAATTAAAAATAACATACGATCGTATGTATACATTACAGGTTTCATTACAGAGCAATGGTAATAGCCATAGTACATATACATTTTTTTTCGCGATTTAAGGCGGCAGTCTTGTTTCCAGGATTGCAAGGGTGTGGGATGAGCTTTTCCATTTTCCAATAATGCAAAGATGGAGTTCGAATCCCCGCGCCCGGGCACCTCTTGAATTAATTCAATGTGCTTTTTTAAAAAACTGTGGTGCCCAAGGTGGTTCGGAACCCACCTTAATAAAAAGTAGGTCCCGCTGAAATAGGCGATAGGGAGAGCTGATTAAAGGTGAGAGGTGTGGAACGGGGTTTGAAACCCTGAGGGGACCAAATATCCAAGACATACAAAGATGGAGTTTTTTAGGCCACAGTTGTCCTCAAAAGTCCTACTTTTACGTATATGAGGTATAGTTTGCATTATTCGGAAGCATAAAGCTGCTATTTTCATAAAGTTACAACAGCTACATGCTGCCAAATAATGCAAATTATGCCTTATAAATGTTAAATAGGACTTTCAAGGGCAACTGTGGCCTAGATTGATCTTTTATTTAGCGCTTTTCCCTACTGAGAAACCCCATCTTTGCATTATCGAGAAATGTGAAGGTACATCCTGCACCCTTGCAATCCTGCAAACGAATCTATCCCCTTAAACCTAGCCTGTTATAAAGCACCAAATGTTTACCTTGTATCGTTCCAAGTCTCGTTCCAAAGGAAAATCATTACGTCCATTGAAAAAATGATAAAACTGACTTTGTTCCCCTTTCTTGTAAAATGATTTAGCTATCATTTGAGCTATAAATGTTTTACCAGTTCCTGGAGGGCCATGGAAGCTCATAGCCAGAGCTTTTGGAGGATTCGGTCGACTTAAATGTCCATGTAGAGCACTTACTATTACACGGTGTGCAATATCCTGCCCGTAAAGCTCATTACTAAGAAGATCATCTAATTCTATGAATAAGTACATTACATTTGAACAAAAGTACGCATAATACTTAATTGTCTATATTTGATATACTTACTGTTGATGTCAGGCGAAATGTAGTCGTTATTACAACATTCCACAAACTTACATGGTAAGTATTCTACAGAGACATCAAACACGCTGGATATAGAAGACAGGGTATTTCTCAAAAAAGAATCACATTTCATAGGAATTACTGCGAGACTGATAACAATACATATAGGCAACAAACCGGCGAAATTCATTCTCTGTTTTTATTCGAATGTTCGTAAAAAAAAACTTGGACTCGATCAAACTATAGAATATCCTGTAATTGTGTGACATAAGCGGTTAACAATCATTCATTCAAACGGGAATTAATTAGCGAGAAAACATTCAATTGTTTCGCAAAGACGTGGATTCAATTTGCACGCTTAACTAAACTGTTACAAAATTCAGATATTGGCACAGAAATCGAGGCTTCTGATTGGTCTAACTTCTAATCCGAACTTCTCGCTACAGACTTGAAAGCTCAAAGTCTAAATATTAATTTATATACATAACATAATTTTATAAAAAAAACTAACAATTTTGTAAGCAATTTGCTGGTAATTGGCAACAGACATTGAACAACATTGAACAAAACCTGTTACGCAATCTAGCGACAGTTTTGATGACTCGGGCTGGAATTCCAGGTTGTTTTTGCTAGCAAGTTACGGTAACAGCCGCTAGATAGCGTCACAGATATTGGTCAATGTCTGCTGCAAATCTGCCCGGTTCTGCTAGCAGGATTTACTGTTTTTCTGGCATTACAGACTGTTACAGACTTGGCTATTTGAGTAAGAACTGGATTCACGCGTGTACTTACAGGGTTTCTGATTAATCGAAAATCATTTTCTTCTACGATGCGGACTTTTTGCAACTTATTATCAATCTAATACGGTGACTATACTATATCGATCTTACCGCGATAACGAAAGTAAAAAATTTCCAACTACTGAGCTCTATTAGCAGAGAGGAAATTTCCTCTCTGCTATTAGAACCTGGCATAAGATTCGCATCATCTACTAACCGAATCGCTAAATTCAGACTGTGGCGGCGGCTAACCGACAAGCAGTCGAAACTCTGTGCGTTCGATTTGTATTTTCTAACGAGTGTTACAATTATTCCAAACGAGACATAGTTGTTAATATGTAACTCACGTTCTGTTCTTTTCTGCACAGCGGTATTTGTATAATACTCGACGACCTTCGGAACCGTATTCCTTTTCTGGATAGAAGAAAAAATATGGCGACAGAAAATACTACGCCCGATGCCACTCCTCCTCAAATATATACTCGAGCAGAAGTAGCTAAACACGCCGCTGCCGATGATCTGTGGGTTGTCATTCATCGTAAAGTGTACAATTTGTCTGCGTTTCTGCTTAAGGTTGATATAATTATAATTTCTTAATTTCAATGTTTTCACGTACCATGTATTTTCCATGAAAACACGTGTTTAAACTCTTATATCATTTGCTTGAAATTCAAGCATCCAGGAGGAGGAGAGATTCTTATAGAAGTGGCTGGCGAAGATGTGACGGAACCTTTCGAAGATCTTGGTCATTCCAGCTATGCCAGAAAGATGATGGTAGACTATGAAATTGGAGAAGTCGAAGATGAACCTGTTGTGGTGGTTGACAAGACCAGGTACGAAATTATTATCTGTAAGTTACCGCATATCGGATAGCACAATTCATGTTCTAACATTTGAAATATACTATATTACTAACAATCTGGTTGTGGGCTCTTTTCTTTATGTAGCTACAGAACGAATGTTCTATTTGTGAATTGTGCTTGTGCTATCCGAACCTGTAACATTATTGAGAATTTAGGAGTTGCAATGTGTAGATTAGTCGATGCTGCAACGTGTTGTGATGATTGGCAATTGCAGTGCTTTTTGGAGACCATGGCTGATACCTATTGCACTTGGAGTACTGGTGACTCTTGTCTACCGTTACTTTATCAAAGTGCACTGAATCATTCCTGACATTTATTTTTTGTAATTTGTATTATACATAAACGATTGTTACAAACCAGAGGATATTATGTATATTGCACATTATCACGATTTTTTTATATCATGGAATTGCACATACGAGAGCTGGCCTAGCGCAACAAAATATACAAGACAGGAGAATTTATTTGTTCGAGCGAAATCAAGAAGTTCATGCGTATACAGTACGATCGCGGGGGCATGATGAGATGCTATCGAATAATAGACAGTATTTCGTATCGACGATCACTCGGTAATGAGTTGTGGTCAAAGACAAAGGGGAAATGATATTGGATGCATCAGGGAACAGAGGGAGAAACCCAAGACGTTAAAGAGAGAATACTGTATACAGATTTATATGTAATATAAATGTTTGTAGAATACCAGTACACTGACTATAAATAGAAGGACAAATTACTTTACCCTACATCATTGCGTCGAGCTTCCTCAGAAATAAAAGAATGGAGATACATTCGAAAGAAGCGATACAAACTTGAATTGAACGAAACAGTGAATTCAAAACATTTCACACATACAAGTGCTCTTATATTCAGTATAAAAACTCACGTGTAACAAAAAAATGAAATTAGTTGAAGAAGTCGAACGAACGTCTCGAAGAAGAAGATATTCTGGAGTTTCGTAAATGAACATACATTTACCAAAAGAGGAAGTTTTCATTTTTATAGTTTGTTGCAAACGATTAACGTAGCGGCGCATTTTCTAAGTACAGCATATTACTGAATCTTCATTGTACATTTTTGTGTATTGTATAAATAAACTACTTTTTGTTATGTTTCTTAGATGTACTCTTCGATTGCATACCGCTCGATTATCAATTGTAATTAACGACTCAAACTTCAAACTAATCGATGTATAATTAGTGATCGATGACTGATTAAATCAATCGAATAAAAAATTCGATCGATCAACTCTTGCGTAGGCAACCAGTTGCACAGATACGCGTCAACTATATTTCTTTTAATAATTTCTTATGTCCAAAAAATATCACAAAACTGCAATGAGTGTTCACTCTGTGTACATTACTACATCGATTTATATTTCTAAAATAAAGATTTATGCAAATAATCTTGTATTAAAGCTTCAAATTTATTTATGGATTTCGGTTGTCTGCACAAGGGGCTTAATACTACCTTACCGGCTGGTACCGTTATCGGCCTCATCTCAAGAAAAATAAGTGTATGTAGCAAGCAGATGAGAAAAACAATTTCTATTTACTGCATGTCTATCAACATTACAAAGCTTTGTTTCGAAGCAAAATAAATAAATCACATTCGAGGTTCATAGTATGTAGAAATGAACCGTGCAAAATACTCAATTGCCCCTAATCACCGCACCGGCGAGTTTAAAATCCTGAGTCCTACGAGCGCGTGATAGAAAAATACATTGAGTGATTCCTCTACTCGGGTGATTTTCTCACAACTATTTTATTTAAATCATGATTTTGTCGTTCTTTACAATTCTTTATGCAACAAGTTTGTACGATTTTTCCAAATGTTTACGAGATAATGCATAAATATACTTGTATAGCTCGCTTTTGCATCGCTGTCAAGCATTTTAAATTATTTTCTGACGTGACTTGTGGGCACCAGATACTCCGTTATCTTGAAACGCTGCGTCCTATGCATATTCTATACGTATGCCGGGTCTATAAGTATATATGGTCCAAGAGAGGAACGATATCGAGCGAGTTGTGGCGCCGACGCTGGGCGTCCGCTTGTCCATCCTGCTGTCCCTGTTGGTCTCTTCGCAGCTTCCCCTACCCGGCCTCGTTCCTGGTCGGTGTCGGTGTTGGTGTTCGACGGCTGCGTCTCCTTCCGTTGAAAGCCCAGTTCATCGTCGGAGCTGGATCGGTGCATATCGTTTCTGAATACGCCTAGTTAAACAAATCATTCGTCAAAGCCCGTGAACAAGTGGGAAACTTGGGTTAGAACCGCCAGGCGACTCGAGCAGGGGACGCGTCGGAATCGACAGACAGAAGGAGCAGGAACGTTTTGGTGGTGTCCGAAGCAGAGAGCCGGAGAACCAGACTAGGAAGAAAGGGGCGAACGGAACGGTCGCCCGTCGTATCTCGAACAAGAGAATCGTGAGGGAACGTTTTCGCGAGAAAGGTGTCAGACGGCGTGCAGAAGACAGCTACAGTCTGACAAAGACGTTGCTTGCATTGAACAGTCGGCGTAGTGTCATGAGAGGCGGTCTCACAGTCCGCCCTTCTTATCGGTCCCTCTTAGAGTCATGCATGTCGCGCCCTTCAAACGAGGTAAGCGATACGTATACCCCCAACCGTATGAGACAACCGAGATTTCCTTGATCCTTTCACCACGTCCTCCGACTGTTCCTCGACTCGGCGCGACAACAACAAACGTCGAGAGGCAACTTGTTCTCCCGATTGAAAAGATTCGCGCGCTTTCCAACCCTCGCCGGGTCACTTCATTCATAAACACCGCTTCCATTCTTGGGACAAGCCTCTCCTCGATACACCGCCCGGCCTGTACAAACGGTTACGAGCCTCTCTGTGTCGTAACGCGCCGCTTTTACGGTTCGCGCGGTCTCGAGACTCTGAAACGTGCGTCCAACATGATTATCGTTTCGTTTAGAAACAGGCACGTTCGCTCGATAGATGCGATAACGCGCGAGATGCACCCTTAACGATCTGGCGGTGTCCGGGTCCATTTCGACCCGGTCGTACCGATATTTCAAGTTTCATTGAAATTGAAACTGCTTAGCTAGTAGATAAATAAGCACGCTAAGTCCTCGACTTGCGCGGTTAATTTCGTTCCAGTGCTTTTCGCGTTAGTCGGAAAACCGCGTAAATCAAATAGTGCCTGAACGCCATCGCTGAAAGTTTATTGAAAAACGAATTTCATCGGAATTAGTTTTTCTGTATTCGCTTCTAAGAATTTTCGTAAGTCGAGGACGTACCGTAACTTCAGGAATATATTCCAAGAAAATCATCAACTGTTGTAAACCGATCTAAATGAACGGTCCGTTTTCCGAAGATTAAACAATGCTTTCAACCGAGGCGTATTGTCTTGGTGGTTAGAACGTAGATAATACATGCCAATGCCGAGCTTTCAAAGACGCTTGTTGTTGGTTAATTACATGTGTTCACAATGCGTACGCCCGTTTTATCGCCGGCGCGATAATAGACTGAAGGAAATACGGTCGCGGAATACAAGGTAATCAAATATATAGTTAACGGTTAGAACCCAGGACAAAACCGCACGTTAGCGGGCTCGTTCGTATACATCGTGTCGTATGCACGTGCACGGCCGCGTCTCGACTTGGCAATTGCAGTTGTTTACGGTCGCGCGCAATTGGCGCGAGTACGACTCGGTATATACATGCATACAGGCGTCTAGGACGGTTCGCCTCGATCCGAGACCGAATTCGTGGCCGAGCTGGGTAGGAAGCGTTCATTCAGGGGCGCGGGTTCTGGTTATGCAACGCGGGAGCCAGCGCGGACGCCGAAATTCACGAGGGGTTGCGTCATACTGCGAAATCGGACCACTGGAGTTCACAGAGTGCACGGAGACCGAGAATAACCCCGCGTTTTCTATTTAAACGATCCCGTACACCGTGCGCGATACCACTGACACGAGATGTATCCAAAAATCTAGAATCACGGTACGAATTGGCACAGAGCCGGTTTAACGGCCGAAATGCGTCTCGCTGAAAGCATCGTTTAACACAAGTGTGGCCAACCCTTTGCATACAATGCATCAATTATTTTTCACATAAGAGTTCAGATGCGCCATACAACTCGAGCACTTTTTCTATCTCTTCTCACGTTCATTGTTGGAGTTGGAAAATATGGATAACTCGATCACGCAACTAAATTAATTCATTTACGCCAGTTCGAAAGATGGACGTTTATTGTAGCAGCTATCTACCATAGTGAGTAACGATCTTTTGGACGAGAGGACGATCGCTGTCGTGAAAAAATTTCAACGAACTGAAGCACTCGGATACTTCAAAAGAATAAGTATATGCGCAAGGATCCATTATGCTACAGGTTGGCCACCCCTGGTTTAACAGATGGTTACACTTAGGTCCATTTCGACTGTTTATCAATTTTCCAACCCCGTTGGTTGAGATTAGAAGAAAATTTATATCGTTTGTATCTCTATATGTTCGTTAATGGCTAAATATCGATAACGGCACGAACAATAGACTTGATATTATAGCGATAAAATGTATTCTGTAAAGGTACTTTATCTAGAGGCGGTTTTCTCGTCATAGCTACTTAACCTACTTGACTTTGTATGTAAATTGCAATGAAAAACTGATATGCATTTGTCAACTTGGTAGATATCAACGTTAAATAAATCAAGGTTTAATCGCCAGAGGTCGACTAGCTGGATGACCGGGTCAAAATGTACCCAGGTACCATCGGTCAAGGGCCAATCCGCGCGTTATCGTATTTAACGAGTAGATCCTCGTTCTTAAATTAGAAGAAACGGGTTCGGCGCGTGTCGCGAACGCGTTCATCGATCTTTCATCGATGTGCTGCCATTCCTCGTCCTCGCCGTATAAGCAAACGGAGTCGGGTGTCTAAGTCCAACGCGAAATCAAACAGGCAAGCACATTTTCCGATGTATCAGCAAACTGTGACTGCTAACAAGATGTTCCGAGAGTACGATTAAAATCTCTTCGAAGAATCACGTACGGTTACCATAATGTACAATATACTATTGCACGGTTACTATTAGTCTAACTAGGTTGTACTTAAGTACTTAAGATTCGTGCAAAATTTTTTATTACAAAAATAATTTTAATGAGACAATTACCGATCTAAAGAAAGAAAGGAATTTCAGCTTGGTTCTACTTGTTTTATTATTAGATTGCTACCTAGGGAATAGACCAGCGGTTTCCAACCTTTATATTTTTAACAGATATTAGACATGTTTTAAAAACGGTTAACCCTTAGCACTCGAATGGTAACTCTGAGAGGCGACTTCAAAATATTGTTTACATTATTAAATATATCGGTATCTAATTAATTACTAAACATTTAGGTATTTTATGAGCTATTATACCAATTTCATATCCATAAAATTTCAAAAATCATTGGGACTGGAAATATCCTAGGTCGGAAGAAATGTTTAATTTTCGGGTTAAAATAGCTCCGAGTGCAAACAGTGAAGTCTTATTTATTTGTATATATTATAGTATGTAAATTACAGTTTTATTAACAAATTTTGGAGCTTGCCAGGTTGGAAACCGATGGAGTAGACTGAAACTACGTCGAAAGTCAGCTCGCTAATCGAGGGGTGGATTCTTCCGATTCCCCTGGTGTTTGCATTTGCTTATTGTTCGAACCCACTTGCGAGCGTGAGTGCCGGCGATCGAAACGCTTCTTCCCATGAGTCCGAGTTCGCGTGCCTATTTTGAACGTTTCACAATGAATATGTGCCGTATGAAGTGGCCGCAAATAGACGAGCGAGTTCAGAACGTAACACTTCGACGAAGAGAGTCCGAGCAACGCGACGGCGACGAGCTCGGTTAAGCCAATTATATTTATGCGTGTCTGTCGAGTTACACTTTTCAATGGTGTTTCGATGTCATACGCTGCCAGACCGAACAGCGTTTTAATAAACACAGTTTTCTCGCGAGTACTCGTACGGTAATCCTGATCGATCACATTTGTCGTTCGTCACGGACGCGATCTTTTATTTATTCTCTCCGCTAAAAGATGGCTGGGTCGAGTCATAAGACAATAGAAAATACGACGATCGATAGGATGCAACGAGAAGCATTGGACAATGCCGCATAGCTATAAATCGACAGCTTTACACAGGTAATTCGACCCGTAGGTGCCGCGTGGGAAGGAAATTGAATGCTGTTCAATTGTATTTGCGCATCGGCGCGCTCGGAGATCGCACTTTTCGACCGTGCATTAAAATGCGAGCGTGTTTGCTCGACCATCGATTCGGAGGTTTAAAAGTTTCATTCTGACTCGGTGTACCCGGCTGAATACATATATGCATTCACGACGACGAAGGAACCATAGAAATTCAGCTGTTGCCTGTTCGCGTTCGCTCCGGCGGCATCGCACGAGAATCGGTCAAACAAATTTAAGCTCCCAAGCACAATTTAATACGCTTTTCTCAAGCAAGTTGACCTTCATCTTGAATCGGTCGAGACCGCGCGCGCGCGCGCGCGAAGATCGGTTTCTTTCACAGGAACGATAAATTAAACCCAATTGGATCATTACGCTGCCACGTCGCAGTGGACATTCACACGATTCGACATAGTCAAAGCGTCTCCAATAATGAGAGAATCCGACGATCATTTGTATTCCTTTCTAACGTGTTTCGTGCCACGTGTACTACTGACGTATTTATTTAACGCGCCAGAAACATATATTTTGTAACAAGTTTCAAACTGTAGAATATATTCTCACCAAAAGATTGAGACATTTTAAAAAATGCAGTATAGAAGAAAGCAAATGGTCTGAATGAAAAATCGAGCAAAAACTGCTCGGTACGGAACGTGTTGAATTACAGTCTTTATTTCCGGCATCGAAAAAAAAAAATCGACTCGTAAATGGTCCGATTTCGTAGACGATTGTCATGTTCAGTAATCAATGGTCGTTAAGCTTGCTTTTAATTGATACGGTGCGCGAGCGAACGGCTCAATGACGACATACCTAGAAGCGCGGCGAATGGTCTATTCCTTCTTGGAAAATGATGCAAAATAAATCTCGGTTTCGTGTCAAACATTACAGCCATCATTTGTAACTGCAGTCCGATTGGTTCCGCGAACGACCATATTTGCATATCGAGTTACCGCTTTGTGGAATTTCGCAATATAATTCGTTGCGTTAATCAGCGGCCGATCGCGAGCGCAGCCGGTGGCAACCACCTTCTGCGTGTTCGGCGACGTCTTTGTTAGTTGAATCGTTTAAAACTATTAAACTCGGCTTCCCCTTACGCCTAGCAATTAGATTGCTCGACGATGGAGCGAAATATCGGCCGCGATTGCCTTTAAACGAGACCGAATTACGTTCCTCGAGTTTCCGACACGCTCGACACTGTCGATGTAAGAACAGGCTGTCGTCCGTCGTCACGATACTATTGCGTTCACGTGCAATTAATATTCGGATTCTCTAAAAAGAAAACGATAAGTTTTTTAATATTGAATTATACGATTCGAACTTTGTTTTGGAAGCTAGATCTATTAATTTGAAAAATTGCAATTTGTCGGAATTGTATAGAAAATACTAAAAGCTGCATTTTAGAATTTTTTTTATGTGAGGCCATCCAATTAGAGGCCGAAAATATATCGTGAAGAACTGCAATTTTTAACATCTTTATACGTTTTTTTTATTTTGATGAAATTTTTAGATTATGTTTGATTGATACATATCTACGAAACGTGTAGTTTAAATTTCCCAGTTAAGCTCACATAAAAAAAAGTTGAAAAACACAACTTTTAGTATTTTCTCTGCAATTACAACTTGCAATTTTTCTCAATAATTTTATTCACGTTGCGTAACAAACTAATTAGTCTAACTTCTCAAGGAAATTCGAATCCTATGGTCCAATATTTAAAAAGTTATCGTGTTTTTCAGAGTGTCCGAAAAAGTTCTTAAAGCTCGGCTCTTCCTGTTTCGAATGCGCCTTGAACTTGACACTTTGTCAAAAACATTTCCTTCAACGAAAACCGCTCAAAAGATGATTATCTCGTTCCAAGAACAACCGCATTAACTCACGGCTCGATAGTTTTTGGCAGTCACCGCGATCCCACCTCCTCGATTAAGTTCAAAGGGACGGACGTGTTGAAAGCGTATGTTTTCGACACTGCTTTCAGCTTGAACCGGCTTAAAGGTAAAAGGAAATTCAAAACTAAACCGTACAAGCCACGCTTGGAAACGCGAAAGTTTGTGTTTCTAATAAAATTAAGGTAAAACCGTAAGCGACAGGGGTTGCGCGTCAACCGAACAGTAGTCGCCGAGGGCACTTCGAAAAATCGTTCACCCTCCGTTGTCATGTAAATGTCACTGTGCGAATAGGGAAAATCGATAGTTCTTTATCGAAAGGTCACCTTGAAAGGAATACCACGCCTCGCATGGTACGGTCGCTTAATTCGTTCACAGAATGCAACAAGTTCGACATTGCCCGGCGAACGTATATACGCTGTACGCAATCTCGCGACGTTTTCTTTACTGAAAATTTTTCTATAAAGATTTATTGGCTCCGGTAATAAAGGCTTATCGGTTATCGATGTCGCTAGCCGATAGTATTGATTTTCAGCGCGGCAAACCCGCGCGGTCCGATAAAATTCAACGGCCGGCCGGAGACCAATTACGACCGGCGATTAATAAGTCCCGCATCGAATTTGTTTCAATTTAGCCGCGGGCGCACGAACGCGCGACGCAAAAAAAAAAAAAAAGAAACGAGCAAGCGTGTAAACGAGGAACGCAATTATCGCGAGTAAAGGCGCGCGAGCGTGCGGGTCCAAGCAATATCGCCGGATGGGACACGTAAAGAAGCAATAAACGATCCCGGTCACGAGAAATCTGTTGGCAACCAGCCACGCGAACTATTACGGTAACGGCAACGTCTCGAAGATAATAATATAATAATGGACGTCACGTGGCAGCATAAATACAAATTCAACGATTTGCCGGTTCTTAGATCCCCTCGAGCTCCTTCAAACTATGCGACACGCCTTTCATCAGTGACGGAAGGCATGCGACGCGACGCGGCACAGTCTCCGTATTTCGAAACGCCGCCACTGATTTTCGAGTTGACCGTCGACGACAATTATCCAGGTTCTCTTCGTTTCCATTTCAAGTTTCGCGACCGAGTATCAGGATCGTCTCGAACCGACGAGGGAACGTACTCTAGTTAGACTAGCCGACAACGGTGGAACTGGCGCGACAGATACTTGGAAAAATATTGGACTCGTATTTTTCTTATCTTATTTTCGCTACAAGGAATCGGTTAGTCGATCGTCATAAAATTAAGTGTACAAATAAGGATTCGCGTAAAATTCTGCAGTCTGGTGATAACAGACCTTAAAGTTCGAAGTGAAACACGCTTCTCGATATAAATCTCGCGAACTAGAGGATGTAGAAGAAAACACTTCGTGCGTGTTCAAATTGGAGATATAATTGTGTATGTTCGTTAAATTCCTTTAACCAACAATATTGTCCTATAAAAACACTAATCAGCGTAACCAAAAAATAATAAATCACAGTGCAATGTATTGAAAGATATTTTGCTCCGAAAAACACAAGAGTAAAAAAACATTGTATGAACTCGCGTTGGCCGTTCGTAGGAAATATTAATTAATGACGATATCGACCGTTTGGTAGAGTACTCGTTCATTAGTCATCCTGTATATGTAGAGTCTGGTAAACTATGTACGAAGGTAGTTATATGGTGGTCTATCGACGATAGGCCAGGAGGATAGTGAGCCAAGCGTTGCGGGACAGTCTGCGATGTACATTGGAGTTTGACGAGTGAGAGGTTCCATCGGAGAACGAGTAAATGACGGAGAAACGATGTGTTTCAGCTACCGTGGGACATGATCCACAGACGAGCAACGGCAATCAGCCACAGCAACAGGTGCAAAGTGGCGGCGGCAGCGGTGGCGGTGGTGGTTGGAATGGGATTCCCGAATCGACGTTGGTATCGCGATCAGCCCGAAACAATGGAACCAGCAACAGCAACGGCTGGAACACCGTTGCTACGACGCCTTTTCAGCAACAGCAACAACAGTTACACGAACGGAAACAAAAAGAAGCTAAATCGGGGGACATGGGAGATGATGAAGACGGGGGTGGAGGGGGTGGAGGGCTGGAGGGGACGGACCCAGAGGAGAACAACTCTGTTCACCTCAAGAGACGGGTGGGACTCGTCAGTGGGGTGGCTCTAATCGTTGGCACCATGATAGGTAAACACTTGGACACTTTATTTAGCATAAAGATCCGCAGTCTAATGATGATATTGCAGCGACGGTGTAACGTTTGGCGTGTGTGCAACAGGTTCCGGGATATTCGTTTCGCCGTCAGGGCTTTTAGTTCGAACCGGCAGTATCGGGATGAGCTTCCTCGTATGGACGGCCTGCGGAATGTTGAGTCTGTGCGGCGCGTTGGCATACGCCGAGCTGGGTACGATGAACACGAGCAGCGGCGCCGAGTACGCCTACTTTATGGACGCGTTTGGTGCGCCGCCAGCTTTCCTTTTCTCGTGGGTTTCCACGTTGGTCCTGAAGCCGTCGCAGATGGCGATCATTTGTCTGTCCTTCGCGCAGTATGCGGTCGAGGCGTTCGCGGCCGACTGTGATCCACCCGAGGAAGTCGTCAAGATCGTTGCCCTCCTGGCGATAATACTAATACTGTTGGTGAACTGTTACAGCGTTAATCTGGCCACAGGTGTGCAGAACGCGTTCACCGCGGCCAAATTGATCGCTATACTGGTTGTAATCGCCGGCGGTTCTTACAAGTTGATACAGGGTAACACGCAGCACCTGAAAGGCGCATTCGACACGATGGACGGCAATACCTTGAACATCGGCAGATTGGCCACCGCCTTTTACACCGGCTTGTGGGCCTACGACGGATGGAACAATCTCAATTACGTTACCGAAGAAATCAAAGACCCATCCAAGAACCTTCCGCGTTCCATCATGATCGGTATACCCCTGGTCACGCTATGTTACGCGTTGATAAACGTCTCTTATCTAGCCGTAATGTCACCGTCGGAAATGATCGAAAGCGAAGCCGTCGCAGTGGTAAGACCACAATCTGTAAATTTTATTTCGATTAGAAGCCAAGAATTAGAACGAACGTTAGTCACATTCCCTTTCCTCCTTTACAGGGGACATCGTTCAACCGTAGCACACCGATTCTAATTCATTTTTATACGGGACACAATTTGTTCAAAAATACTTGACACGTATGTATTTAGTTTTATCCGCGATCGTTCGTATCTAGGGGACAAATACAGCAGCCCGCAAAACTGATACCAGATCGGATACAACAGAGACTACGTGACAAATATTTTTTCGTAAATTATTTCCTATACAATTCTCATTAAAATCGGCGTGTTATGCTTGACCGATGTCCCTTGTTAGTCACATTTTTAATCCACGATCAAATCAATTCGAACTCTTCGGAAAGAATCGGACAGAGACAAAACAAAACCAACAAAATCTCTAATCGATGGGAAATAGTCATCCTCGTATAACGTTTTGCAGACTTTTGGCAATCGGATTCTTGGCGTCATGGCATGGCTCATGCCGCTCTCGGTTGCGATCAGCACGTTCGGTTCCGCAAATGGTACTCTCTTTGCAGCAGGTAGATTATGCTTCGCCGCATCCCGCGAGGGTCATTTGCTCGACTGTCTCAGTTATGTGCACGTGCGACGATTTACTCCCGCCCCGGGCCTCATCTTCCACTCCATTGTTGCAGGTACCGTTCAAACTTATACAAACGATATCGTACCGCCTATCGTCAAACCTATTTCAAGGCTCAGAGCTAATAAAACACGTTTCTACCATCCAGGAACAATGGTATTGTCTGGGAACATAGATTCCCTGATAGACTTCTTTTCGTTCACCGCTTGGATCTTTTACGGCGGAGCGATGCTCGCTCTTTTGGTGATGCGAAGGACCAGACCAAATCATCCACGACCATACAAGTGTCCGCTGGTGATACCTGTGCTCGTACTTGGAATCTCTGCGTACCTGATTGTAGCGCCAATCATCGATAAGCCTCAAATCGAGTACCTGTACGCAGCCGGGTTCATTTTCGCGGGCATGCTTGTCTACCTCCCATTTGTTAAATACGGATACGTGCCCAAATTTATGGGTAAGCACACCTATCCAATGCTCTAAAGAAAACACAAATTATACAACTCGACAGAGCCGAAATTCTTCTTTATGCGAACGATCAAAGGATGCGATATCGCAATCTAAATATTGCACATGCTATTTGCAGAAGGAGTGAATGTCTTTCTCCAGATGTTACTCGAGGTGGCACCAACTGCTGCAGCCTTCGATTGACTTCGGGGGAACGTAAGAGAAGGTTTTTGAAATGCCAAATCATTCCATTGAGGCATCCGGAAATACATACGAATATATATATATTTTAAATATGCATATGCGAAAATGTGTACCCTATTATTAAAGCTCAAGGCTGGCCCAAATGATTCGTAAACATATAAAAAATATTATTTTATTACTCGTTATTCTTCGTATATAACGTACAATATATGGAAAATGTTACTGTTAGACATAACTAGTTGATGTATCAATTGCAATCGAGCAACTAAAAATATTTTAAATGTTTACAGTTGCAATCTCATCTTTTCTTTCTACCCTCCGGTTTCTTACTTACTTTCCCGTACACATCTAAGATACCGCTGGAACCTTTCTTCTTCATTTTAGTTGTTTTAACAGTTTTATGTTTTATCATACTCTTCTCGAGTCCCGACGCGTGTTCCTCGCTTTTCTGCCTTTCCTTTTGCATTCCTCTTTGCTCTTTCAATGTCTTATAATTTATACTTCTGTTTTTAGGGGGTTTAGCACCTAAACTTATGGCAAGCTGAACTTTTGCTTCCTTCGCCTGTACTTTCTCAAAGCCGGACATGCCGAATCTCATAACCTCGTATCTAATTCGCTTCATCTCCAGTTCCTGCTTCCTTTTTGGATCTATATCATTATCATCATCGTTAGAACTTGACACGTCGTTTTTCACATGGTTCCCATCATTTCTCTTTGCCTTTTTCTTCGGAGCCTCATAATTCACTACCATTAGTTGTTTCGCAGCATTTTTCTTCATTTCGGATCCTCGCGTTGGAATAAACTCTTCCATTATGCTTATAAAATATAAACAAACATTCGAACTATTTATTACTTCGTGAAAATCGGTGTACATACGTAAAAAAATATAAGAAAACTATTTATGTATGTAGTACTCACAAATTTTCGCAGAATATAAGTTCAATTCAAATGTGGCGTCGCTATTTGTTTACATGAATATTATCTATAGTTTGGAATTCATCGTAGTTTTGTAAATGTGTCCTACCAGTCGTAGGCTAAATACGACGATATGAAACTGATCTCTTGTAACATCTTCATCTCACAACATTCTCCGGTGGTGTTCATCCATAACCTGAAAAATAATCGTGCAGCGTTCCTGTAACATAACCTAGAATAAATGTAATACCAGATCTTTGGTAATGCATAAAGACGTACCTATGTAACTCATGCGCGTACTGTTATTTAAAATATACATTGGTACTGGCATTTAATTATAATGGAAGAATATCCGCCTATTAATGTACGGCTGGCTGCGAGTCGAGTTAATTTAAATTTAATAAAAAACGAAGATATCCAGCCGAGAATATACACGCCGGGCGAAGAAATATCTAGCCAACCTGATTTTTTGAGGTAAAACTAAAGCGTGATTACATTTGCTAATCGATAAAAAGAATTGTTTGTTTATTCACTGTTTACTGTTCGTAGAGGTCACGGAACGTACGTAGATGACGAAAACACGTTACGTGCATCCGTAGCTGGCGTTTTAGAAAAGGTAAACAAGCTTATTTCAATAAGACCGCTAAAAGCGCGTTATCAAGGCGAAATAGGAGACGTTGTTGTTGGTCGCATAACAGAGGTGCAACAGAAACGATGGAAAGTTGACACGAATTCGAAACTTGATTCTGTTCTACTGTTATCCAGTGTTAATTTACCTGGAGGGGAACTGGTATGATATCGAAAGTAAAATTAATATTCCTAGAATTATACATTTCATGTTGTACTTGCATTAATTGAAAATTTTTATTGGTTAACACTGTAGAGAAGAAGATCAGCGGAAGATGAGCAAACTATGAGACGATACCTCCAAGAAGGCGATCTGATTTGCGCAGAAGTACAAAGTACATTCGTAGACGGTTCGCTTTCGTTGCATACCAGAGTATTAAAGTATGGCAAATTGTCTCAGGGGATAATGCTAAAAGTTTCGCCAGCTCTTATCAAACGGAAGAAAACGCACTTTCATAATTTAGAGAACGGTGCTAGTTTAATATTAGGAAATAACGGGTACATATGGATCGGCGCCACCAGACAGGATGCCGATAGATCGGAGGGTGGTTTCACTCAAGATTTGTCTAGAATTCCACAGGCGAATCGCGAAGTATGTGCAAGACTTCGTAATTGCATTTTAATTCTAGCGCAATCTAACATGCATCTGACCGATACATCCGTCATTTATGCTTACGAGGAGTCCATGAAGTACAAAGTGAACGACTTGTTAGAACCCGAAGCAATAATTGATGTGTCATTATTAACTCATCAAAGACTTGCACAGTAACTTCGCATAAGTATAAGTATACGTTATATGCCGCACGAACGGAAAAACACGCAAAGTTGTATGGTAATAAATGAAACGTAACTCAGACTGTTGTTAACTTTCAATTCAAGACATTCGATAATAAAACGTTTGGAGGAGTTTATATACAGATATTTTATTTCAAATTTCCACGTTTAGAAAAACACTTCTAAAGAGAAAGTGAGTTGCTATCACGAACAACAACTTTTGTAAACTCTGTGCAAACTCTATGCAGTAGGTGTAAATATGAAAAGTTAATGCTGCAGTGCAGTAAAACTAAAGAACATGATATAGGAATAGATTGCAGTATTTTCACAGCAGTTTAAGGGATGAAAAGTAGTATATAAGGTGGCTATGCAGTTTTACTACGAGTATTGATTTAACAAACGACTTAGAAACCGGTAGCCACAAGAAATATGGAGGCATGCTTCACTGCTTTTGATAAAGATGAAGATGGATATTTATCCATCACAGAGTTCGAGCTTATTTGCCGTGCATTGTTCCGTAACGATCGCGGAAAAGTGTATACGCTGGAAAAGAATCAGTTGAACGAAATATACTCTATATTCGATTGGAAAAGAGATGGGAAGATCGACAGAGAAGAATTTGAGGTATACTCGTAAACGTAAGATTACTGCTATTTCTACTAAATTTAACTTCTTCATATTTTGTTTGATTATTTCTCAGATGTGTTGGAACCGTTGGATTAAGGTGTGCTGTCGTCCAAAGAGTGCTTTTCTAATCGTCGATGTACAAAACGATTTTATAACAGGGTCTTTGAACATTAAGCAATGTGCTGCCGAGCATGATGGTTTAGAAGTGATCGAGCCAATTAATCGTTTGTTGGACACTGTACAGTTCGATGCGGTATTCTATTCTCTTGATTGGCATCCTATCGATCACGTATCTTTTATCGATAATTTACATCTCAGGTAAGTAGTCTTTGCTTCGATGTTTGATCATGCTCATTTCTTAAATTAAACGCTCTATATTTCAACAGAGAAGTTGATTCTAGCAGCGAAATCACGAAAGATGAAGCACAAGTTTACGATACGATTACGTTCAAAGGACCACCGTTATTGATACAACGTCTTTGGCCGCGTCATTGCATTCAGGATTCTTGGGGTGCGGAGTTACACAAAGATTTAAAGGTCATCGACAATGCGATTAAAATTTATAAAGGGACTAACCCGGAGGTTGACTCGTATTCCGTCTTTTGGGATAATAAAAAGATGCAGGACACCAGCTTGTCATCGCAGTTACAAGAAATTGGAGTAACAGACATATACATTTGTGGATTGGCTTACGATGTTTGCGTAGGAGCAACCGCAGTCGATGCACTGAAATGTGGCTATCGTACTATTCTTATTGACGACTGTAGCCGAGGCGTAGATCTTGTAGATATCGAAAAAACCAAATCTACTGTCATAGCCAACAATGGTGTTATAGTCAATTCTAATCAGGTAAAAGCAATGGTCGAGGGGAAGGACCGTCGACCAGAACTTGGATACAAATTAGCTTTAGAAATCAAAGAAAATTTCAAATGTTGAAATCTCATAGATTGAAATTATTATATAGATTTGAAATTAGTATGCGAATGTATAAATTCAATGAAACACATGTTACAGGGTTCGTTCAGCTAAAGACTATTCTAGTGTATTAAGTAAATTAGAATAAATATATTTTTCGTTAAAGCAAACTTGTCTACATTCTTCTCTCATTTGAAGATTCCCGCGAAATATGTAATGGCGATCAATGGCGATATGGCGATGCGGAATATTGCGGAACCATAATGTTTACATATCGTCAGATATCGTTTTCATTGCGAGGACAACGCCGCTTGCGTTTATATGTATATTCCTGTAATTAATTTGTGACATGTAACAAATAGATCATTTAAGCAAAAATTACCATACATTCTGTATCGATAGTGTACTACTATAAATAAATAGTAATGAAAACTATTCACAAAAAATGATGCGATAACCTACAAAAATTTGACTGCTTATTTACATTACAGTATAGTATATAACCTAAAACTTAGACAAACGGCCTCGTCTAATGAAAAGGAGAAACAATGTTTTATCACGTAAGTAATTTTTACATAAAAAAAAGGGATCGAATTCGAACACCAATAAACATTTGTTTATTTTCGTAGATATCATTGGAACATGAAATTTTATTACATCCTAGGTACTTCGGCCCACAATTGTTAGACACTGTTAAACAAAAATTGTACACAGAAGTGGAGGGTACTTGTACTGGAAAGTAAGTTTGTATTTTCTACGAAAACACGAAGTATATCTGAGTAATTGTGTAAATAATTCCTGAAATTTTAGATACGGTTTTGTAGTTGCTGTAACAACAATAGATAACATAGGTGCAGGAATTATACAACCTGGACAAGGATTTGTGGTGTATCCTGTTAAATACAAAGCTATTGTTTTTAGACCATTCAAAGGAGAAGTGTTGGATGCTATTGTAACTCAAGTAAATAAGGTAATAAAAGAGTTTTCAGAAAGCTATAATATCATGGC
The DNA here is from genome assembly GCA_916610235.2 of Lasioglossum morio. NCBI lineage: Eukaryota > Metazoa > Arthropoda > Insecta > Hymenoptera > Halictidae > Lasioglossum > Lasioglossum morio. The sequence continues at coordinate 7,618,853 of OU744323.1, forward strand.
CTAACTTTCCTTTACATTGATTAGGTTGGAATGTTTGCTGAAATAGGACCTCTCTCGTGCTTTATATCTCACCATGTAAGTTGTTCTTAACCAGGTATAAATGTATGACATCATTTTATAAATTGTTCGTATATCGTTTACAGTCTATACCAGCAGACATGCAGTTTTGTCCAAACATAAATCCACCGTGTTATAAATCTAAAGAGGAGGTAAATTTTACTGTTATAATAATAATGAAAATTTTGTTCGCATAATTTCACAACTGCTAATATAAATTTTAGGACGTGATCATTCAACCAGACGACGAAATAAGATTGAAAATTGTTGGTACAAGGGTTGATGCCACTGGAATCGTTAGTATCCAAGACACAAATTTTCTTTCCTAATATATAGTATGGTATACATTGTGTAGTATATGTATATGGTAATGTTCTATATTCTTATTACAGTTTGCTATTGGAACACTGATGGATGATTATTTAGGTAATTGCATATATTTCATAACTTTACATACATTTCTAATACTAAATCTTTTTCAATTCTTCCTTTCACAGGTCTTGTATGCAACTAAATAAGTATATTTGTCACACTCAATAAAGTTTTATTGTATTTTTTACGAAGTAATATTATCTAAAGCTGTTTACTTATTTTATTACGCGAGTGCATATCACTAGTCCAAAGAATTGAACACAGTTGGCTTCATAGATTAACCCTTGGCACTCGAATGAGAGTCACCACTAAAAATTGTTATATCATTATTCAAAATATTTCAAAATATATATATATATATATATATAGGAGAAGGAAGAAAATAGTATACATACAACATGTCATCAGTAATAAATAGTATAATTGAATTACAATTTACATTTTGATGTTTTTATACATAATGCTTTGTCTATGTTTGTTTCTACTGTTCCAAAATGCTTACAAGCTATTAATTGCATATCTCTGATGATGCAAACACAATGCAATACATTCAATTCACCTTTGTATAATTATTAGTGCAATTCTTTTCGGAAATAACTTAATAACAACACGTTTTTCAAATGAATTGTTTATAGTCTGTTATTATTACACAAAAGATGTATAGTACGTGTTCGTTTGCGTGCAAAGTTTCTAACAAACATATTTCAAAACAAATATGTTAATGTAATACATTATGTACTGCGATGCGTGTTACCGTTTTCATCTGTTTTTGCGATTCATTTTATTGAAGTGCGGTGTCTGAACAGGACTTAATGAAATGACAAGTATTTAAATCTAGTAACGGTAGAAATAGAGCTAATTTTGCTGCAACGGGTGTCTTCAATTTTTCCATTAGATTACTTTGATCAGGCATCATCTTGTCAGCAACGTGTCTAAACACTTTACCGTCGTTATTTACGTAAAATGTAGAAAACCCATCGTACCACCTATGAACAAGGTTTTATAATTTAATTAATACAGTACAGCACAGTAATCGGATTATGAAGTAAGAAGATGATTGAATTTACATACCCCTCGGACTCATGTTGTGTATGATTCTTTATGTTCCAAGCTTTAATCATCCAAAACGTGAGGAATATTCGTGTTCCAGATATACCCACTATACGCCAACGAACTTTAATACTACTGTCTTCTGGATGCATAGTTATTTTTAAAATTTCTAGTTTGACATAAGCAAATTTTAAATGACCTAATAATCTCATCCACAACACTTGCTTCATGTAATTGTGAACTCCTCTGAAATACAATATCAATGCATTATAAATTTGAAACAATACATTCCAATGGTACGATTGAAAACATTTTAGATCGTACGCTTACGTAATTACTGTTCCTTTAAAGTTGTTAACAAATACCAGATCTTGCGTGTATATAGTATAGTTTATAGTCCTAACAAACACGTTTGGTAACTACAAAAGAAAAGAAGCTTTATGCAAGGTAAAGCAACATATTTGGAAAGCAAATACATACATCATCTCTAAGGATATTAAATATATTTTTCAATTGTGCTTCGGTCGGTTTATGATCGTCGGATGGTTGCTTATCATCCGCGTTTCGCACATTAGGAACAGGCTTGGTATAAAGAATACTTTGTTCTTTCGAACAAGACGAATTAACTAGATTCCTGTTGACAGAGAGCCTCTCGTTGTGGGACAAACAAGACTTGTTCACATAAGGCTGTCTCTGATCAGTATTCGCTTCTAACCATTGGAAATTATTATTAAATGCAGACTCGTTCACGGTAACAGCATCATCTTTGTCTACTGTACGAATATTTGTTTTTCTTTCCTCTTGCATCCATGTCGATCGTCGTTCGCTCCAATTGAACTTTTTATTCAGTGTGCTCGACCATTCTGTGCGAACATCGAAATAAGTAACTGGCGTATATTGACCCATCAAATGGGACACAGAATTCAGAGATCTCTTCCCATGATTATTTGCTGTGTATGTTGCTGTCGGTACATTCAAAAACTGAAATTTTACAAAACGAGTATTTTTGTTTATCTGTCTCCTGTACTTTTATCTATTCCGAATATGTCAATACAATCCACTAAAAATATTAATGCCGATCAAAACAATTTCTAATTGATTGTCTATTATATAAGTATTTTGAGGTTAACATGTTCCGGTAATTTTGAATAACGAAAGAAAGCAATGATAATTTTATGCGAATCAACGATAATAATAACAGCGACGATTGTGATTGAAATGATTCGTAACAATCTTGAATAAACATTCGTAAATACCTCTTCTAAGAACAAAGACGACTTAACATGTTTTGGTAAGCGACGGTCGATTTTCGTTATTTGTTTCCGGGTATTAACAAAAGGTGTAAATTTATTTGGGATATTTCGTAAACACAAAGACATCTTCCTCCTGTTTTTGGCTCACTAATTCATACTCAGTATCCTCTAATTACACAGAATATTATAATACAATCCTACGACAAGCACAAATGTTGGTTCAATCTCGGCATGATACCACAGACAGACTACGAGTCTACGACAGATTCATACACGTTTTTAAAACACGTTTTCGATTACTTTCCGGGAATATACTTTGAAACCCAGAAGAGGGCAGTGTATAGCTCCAGTGGGAAATTTGAAAATTTCAATGATATTTTATTTACCGGTATACTATTAATAGTCGTTTTTTAAAATGTTTTTTAATACAGTGTCTAACAAACACTCCCGAAAGAAATGATTAGATTACGTTATTGAAGAATCTTTCGCCGGTGAGTAAAGTGTTAATAATGTTACGAATAAAAAGTCAAATAATAAGTCGTATGACAATTTCTTGTTTAATCATATATACATATTAACATGATGCTTTAACGGTGGCGTTATAATAATTACGATAGAAAATAATGACCCTATGTAATTGCTTAATCGACATAGATGTTCATCTACACGAGGAAACAACTTTTAAAAGAATAAGCAGCTATTAACACCTGTGGACAAGCAAGTAAAAATATTTATCAAACATTCTCTTGAGAAATGTCGCATCGGGGAAGATTCGAAGTGACGAAGGAAGTAGTTCGAGAGTTCGTATGGATCATAAATATTTTTTTGAAACTGTAATGACGAGATACATTTGAATTTGAATGAGTATCGTACATATTTTTACATGAGATGCTAATGGAGTGCTAATCAGACAAATACGTTATCAACAATTATTCAAAGTTCGAACTTAATAATACAATATTACTTTTGGTTCGATAAAAATTTGCTTTTGTTACAATTCATTACTTTCGTCTTATCATACAAAGAATTATAACAAAACATTCGTATTGTACGCAGCTTGCTTTCAAATCAACGGCAAGCCATAATCTCTTTGTTATTTTGAAAGATTCATTCTTATAGGAAATGTTGCGTGTCTTACCAGAAGACATCGTTATGTATTAGAAATACGATTAAATGTAACATCATTTAAGCAGAACGCTACATCGCTTTGCAGACAATATCGGTATCAATTTGGATTCCAGAACCATTCGGAAATTCTTCGCGATTCCTGTTCCCTGCTCTCTTCTCTTGATCGGTGTGAAGACCGTTTCTTTTTCTTTTCCGTTTTGTCTGTCTTGTCTTTCTCCTTATCCTTGTCTCTAGATTTCTTTTTCTTCTTCTTCTCTTTATCTTCCGTCTAAAAAATATTGAATTTCGTAGGGCCATAGATTGATTATGAAATAAAACCACTTATGTTCGGACGCTCTTGAAAAGACGATAGCTTTTTAAATCTTGGACTATACGACTTGAACCTTTTTGTGAAATTAGAACAATTGGTTTGCTACACGACATGAACAAAATTTTTGAGAAAAAAATGCAAGTTATGTTGTAAAATGTAACTTATAGTACTTTCTCTTCAATTCCGACCAATTACATTGTAAAAAAATATCTTTTCACATCCTGTAGTAAACTAATTGTTTAAATACTGCTGTAAAAGTTATCTTCTTTGAGAGCGTCTGAATATTAATGGGAGTCAGTGTATATACCTTTTCTTTGTGCTTCTTCTTTTCTTTCAACACAGGACTGCTGCCGTTCGAGCTCATGTGCTGTACACTAGCGTTATCGAGTAATTCTAGATGTACGTTGGAACTCGTTACGCTAACATCTAAACTTTTATCGCTCAATCCTAGTCTGTCTTTTCTCGTGCTACTACTACTGACATCTTCGCCACCCTCGGGACTTTGTCTCCATTTAGAATCACCTTGGAGCCAAATATCGAATTCGTCGGAACTGATCTCTTGTTGTTCACTGATTTCGTAATGTAATTCTTGTTGTTCACTGATTTCATAACGTAATTCTTGCTGTTCGTTGATTTGTAATTCTTGGTCTATCGACGACACAGAATCGCGTTTAACGATTTGTCGAAGTTTCTCCGAATTGATTTCCGTGTTCGTTAGAGATTCACGTTTATGCTTCTGTTTGGATAATGGATTTTCGGCTAGTTTCGGTTGAATCGGAGGCGTTGTTTCCTCGGTGGATGACAAATCGTCCTCGTAACCAGCGACCAATGGATTTGCAGTTTCGGTATCGCTATTCAAAGAAAAGAGGAGAAAACAATAAGTAAATATGGAACCAGGTTTCATTTAAGGGGGCAGTCCTGTTCGAGGGCGATTGCGGCTTAGAGTGATCTTTCATCTAGCGCTTTTGATTACTGAAAAACCCCATATTTGTAATATCGAGAAATGAGAAGGCGCATCCCGCACCCTTGCAATCCTGGAATCATGTCTACCCTCTTAATCCTGCTACTTCGCGTGGCCTAATACGTACCTTTCGGAATCTAACTCTTGGTGCTGTACTTTCTGTGGCGAGATTTGGCTACCATCATCCAAGAATGATCGATCTAAAAGACCATCGTCTGGTACAAAGTCTTCGACGCTGGTCAATGGTACACCCGTATTCATATTATTAATATGTGCTGCTTTATCCACCTCATCTTCTTTTTTGTTACCAAATATCTTCGACATGAGCGATTGTGGTTTGCTAATGGAATCTCTTCTATCCGAATTGCTATTTAAAAATTCAGACACCTTGGAGTCTGTGTTCGATACATTTTGCGAGGCAGATAACGCCGATGCAATCTGCAGAGTTTTAGTAGGAGCTACTTGGTTCTCTAAAGTACTGAAACTCTCTTTCTTTGGCGATGTTTTCAGATCTATAGTTTTAACTGGAATCGGTGTACCACCTCCTATAGGACCAGGCATCGAAATGGATCTCCTAACTTCTGCGTTCGCATTTATGTTACCATTAGAAGACGATATATGATGATTGCTTAAAGAAGTTGTAACGTTAGAGACTAGAATACTGGCAGAGACGGAGTCGGCAATAGCTCTTCTTCTGTTAACGAGATTGTCCAGGAACTTATTGTAATCGGCATCGTCGCTGTCCTGGAACAGGTCAAGCTCCTGTACCGTCAAACGTGTTTCCTCCTCGTTTGTTTCAAGCTGCTTTAGCAATGTTTCTCGTTGCAGCTGAAGGAATGGAAGATTGAAGAATTTGTGCAGAAGTTTTAACCCAAAGCCGTTTCTCATGGACGACTCCGTGTATCTTACCTACAAAGAATAAATGTATCGAAAGCAATTAATATTTCTTTATGCTATCGAAGACTAGACTGCGGATATTCATGCGAAATAAAAATTGTCTGCTTCGTTTGCAAGAAATAGAAACTACATTGAATGTTGTAATAGGGGATAAATCTCATCAACTCAATTTTACTACAAATGCATGAAGATCCGCATTTAGTTACGGCTAATAGTGTAAATGAATATACTTGTGCCGATCTCTCGTGTAACGAATCAATAAAATACGTCACGTGATCCGATGTAACAGTTCTATGATGAGCCATATCACAATGGTTTCCTAAAACGATGACGGGAATATGGCTAGGTATTTTCGGAAGTTCCCTTTGTACATAATCGAACGTCCAGGATTTCGTGATATCCATCATAATGATGACACCGTTGGTCCCTTTATAAACATCGAGAAATTCTGCGTCCAATGCAGGCTCCTCGATTATATTCTCCGACTGAGAATTATCCATCTTCAGGCCTTCGAACTTTTTTCTTCGCCGACCTTTATCTACAACATCCCACACTTCGACTTTAACAATGTCATCCGTAGCTTTATAGTTCCATTGAATGCTGGTTACTTGTATCTCTTCCGTCGGTATATATTCTTCTATAAATTTTTGGCCTTGGAGTCTATGAAATAAGCAAGTCTTTCCCACGTTTCTATCACCCTTTATAATAATTTTCACTGAAAATGGTACTGATATCATCACAAATACTTCATGGTTTTATTAGATACGAACAAGACATACGTACTATTATATTGTACACCTTTGGCAAATTTTCTCTGCAACGTTGTTGGCATGGACTGATGAGCCGGTCTTGGGGATACGTTACCGACTCCATCGGATTTCCCAGCTAATCTTTTAAACGCGGACAACATCTCGAACTTCTTCTCGGTTGTGCCAAAAATAATGTAGGAAAATATCTTTTCCTTATCGATGCTAAGACAAATATCTGAAACAGAGTAATCGCTATTACATTCCATTACTTTCCACGGTTATTATCAATCTTATAATTGAATAATTGTGACTAGCAGCAAAGCAGTTTTCTTATTTGTTCATACATAGATACAAGTGCAATAAATATACAAACTGCTAGGAATACGAGTTCTATAACATATTTCTCCAATGGTAAAACAAATAGCAATATTTATTAATCAATATATAAGATATATAAGTAATATAAACATTTAGAAATCAAGTTAACATTCGTTATTGTTACACGTCTGAGTATGCTTATAAAAGACAATTATATTTCGACGAGTATTTTTATAAGAAACTCCAGAGATAACGGAAAATTATTGTATCACTTACCACATGTTATTCTAAATTATCTGTAGAAAATAAAAATTCATTCCAAATAGATAACCGATACAACAAAACGAAACCAGCTGTCACTTGGCAGCTACACTTATTTCTTTTGGTAATGTTGGTACTCGTTCCCTCGACCAGACCAGTTGTCAACTTGTCAGCGCACGCAACACCAGATCATAGACATCTATATACATGCCTATGCGCCAGATATATAGTTCATCATGCTGAGAGGGGGACGTTTTCATTAATTTTCACATTTGCAGATCTTGAATTGGCAAAGTTGTGAGCAGAGAGTATATGAGAGTGCTCACGTCAGCTCACGTCCAGGATTTTGCTGTTCCCGGTACAGTGCTGTCCCCTAGTCTAACTTTAGCCTGGATCAAAACCTACATCATCTTTAGCATGGACATCGAACTGCACCGAACCACCGACGAGATACTGTTAAAGACTGCCAGTCACAGTGCTATTCTGCGGGACGATAAATGGGCGAAGAGGGCGCGGGGATAACGTGGAAATTACAGTGATCTGAAATACCACATAGCTACAAGTTCCACCACCGACAAGAATAGTATCATAACAGTGCCAAAACATCGGCTGAAATATGCAAGAGAATGTAATGTTTAATAACAATTGACATGAGGGTTAATAAAAAAATCAAATGAACAAGCTTGAATAATATATTTTGTTCTGAGGGAACGTGCCATTGCAAAATGGTATGGAAGGGAATAGGTTTGAAATAATCGTGGATATTAATTTACACTCTAGTATGCAATATAAACGATAATTCAAAGTGTGCAGCTATTAGCTCGACATTATCCTTTATTCGTAAGATACTGGAAGTTCTTACGAATAAAGAATAATGTCGATTGCCCAGGTCTCACCGCGTGGAGGTTGCTGCACAAGAGACCCGGAAAGGGAGTCAGAACGAATGCAATATTCCTTCTGGCTCCCTTTCTTACAACGAAGAACTTATACTAAGATACGCAAGTATACGTCGAGTAATTATCGCGGAGCAAAAGGGTGTGAATCGGAGAAGAAGTCCCCGATTCACGGGGGACAAAAAGCGAATCAGGTTGAAGGCTCTGATTCTTTCAAGAACAGACAAAAAAAAAAACAAACCAGAGCAGAAGGCTCAGATTCTTTCAAAAAGAAAAACTAAGCAAACCAGAGCAGAAGGCTCTGGTTTGAGGGTGACGCGAGCAATGGTCGAGAGGAGTTCCGACACCGATACCAACTGCATCAACCACCTGCCGCCAGAGACGGACATGGGTGGAAAAATTTTACGGATGAGTGGTAAAGAGCGGACACAACGCGTCTCGACCCCCCCATTAATATAAACTACCGCGAACTCCCGTACCAATTGATCTGGTACATACTACGTACGAGCAAAGGTGTCCGACACAGTAGAAGACTGTGTCGGAGTAAAAAAAAGAAACGAACAAAGTGAATTTACGGCGATAATTACTCGACGTATATACAACGACGATTTACAAACTTAATAACTATCGCATAACATAACGTACTACTGACTAACGCAACTTAAATATACGCTGATGTCTTCTTCGGTGTGTGATCTCCTCTTCTTAGTGTGTCCTCTTCGTCGACGATGAATGACGTCGGCTGTTGTATCCTAACTGAAACAGACTAATTACATTTAGACGCAACACAAAATCCTGCACACGAGTGCGAATCCCAACATAACACACCAACAAAATAAAATTTCGCACTCGAGACGAAACAAGAAACCAGATGACAAGAGGAAACCAGAAAACCAGAAAAAGAGCTCACGTGAGCGAACCAGAAAACGAGCTCATGAGAGCCAAACCAAACCCGCACACGAGTGCGACTCGACCGACCTATAGGCGATTCGGGTAGCCCCAGGGACGCGACTCCCCGTACTCACTCACGGTCCCCATCCGTGAGTGAGCCCCTGAGGGAACTCCGATCGGAGGAATACCAATTTTAAACAATATATACAAATTGTTCGAAATGGAACTTGTGTTAGTTCCATAATGAATAGTTGGAAAATCAGAATTACTTGTCTTGTTCACTGACTGAACAAGAACTTTGAAATGACGAACTGAAGGTGGCCAAGGGTAAACGAAGAAAGCATCGATGTACCCTTGGCCGACTGCGAGCTAGTTGGAAGTAAATGCATAATCAATTTAATGGAATATGTTTCTATATTTTGCAAGTCTTAAACACTATCAAAAATTGTACACGTGCAGCTATTTGCTCGACATTATCCTTTATTCGTAAGATACTGGAAGTTCTTACGAATAGAGGATAATGTCGATTGCCCAGGTCTCACCACGAGGAGGTTGCTGCACAAGAGACCCGGAAAGGGAGTCAGAACGAATGCAATATTCCTTCTGGCTCCCTTTCTTACAACGTCGAACTTATACTAATGTACTACGCAAGTACGTCGAGTAATTATCGCGGAACAAAAGGGTGTGAGTCGGAGAAGAAGTCCCCGATCCACGGGGGACAAAAAGCGAATCAGGCAGAAGGCTCTGATTCTTTCAAAGAGAAAAACTGAACCAGAGCAGAAGGCTCTGATTCTTTCAAAAAGAAAAATTGAGCAAACCAGAGCAGAAGGCTCTCGTACCAATTGATCTGGTACATACTACGTACGAACAAAGGTTTCCGACACAGTAGAAGACTGTGTCGGATTAAAAGAAAAAAACGAACAAAGTGAATTTACGGCGATAATTACTCGACGTATATACAACGACGATTTACAAACTTAATAACTATCGCATAAAATAAATTCTTACTGACTAACGCAACTTAAATATACGCTGATGTCTTCTTCGGTGTGTATCCTCCTCTTCTTGGTGTGTCCTCTTCGTCGACGTTGAAAGACATCGGCGGTTGTATCCTAACTGAAACAGACTAATCATATTTAGACGCAACACAAAACCTCGCACACGAGTGCGAATCCCAACATAAAAACCAGAACAAAACAATATTCCACACTCGAGACGAAACAAGAAACCAGAAAACGAGCTCCCGAGAGCAAACCAGAAAAAGAACTCTCGTGAGCAAACCAGAAAAAGAGCTCTCGTGAGCAAACGAAAAAGCGAACTCTCGTGAGCAAGCCTAACCGACCTATAGGCGATTCGGGTAGCCCCAGGGACGCGACTCCCCGTACTCACTCACGGTCCCCATCCGTGAGTGAGCCCCTGAGGGAACTCCGATCGGAGGAATACCAATTTTCAACAAGATGTGAAAATTTTTCGAAGAAGAATTTGTGAAAGTTCCATAGGGAACAATTGGAAAAGACAGAAATTAAAATGGGAATGTTTACTAACTAAACAAGTTCTTCAAAACAGCGAACTAGATGTGGGCCAGAGGTAAACGAATAAAGCATCGATGTACCCTTGACCGACTGCAAGCTAGCAGGAAGTAAATTCATATTGAATGTAATGAAATATGTTTTTACATTTTGCAAGTTTTATTAAACTCTATCAAAAATTGTACGCGTGCAGCTATTAGCTCGGCATTATCCTTTATTCGTGAGATACTGGAATATCTTACGAATAGAGGATAATGCCGATTGCCCAGGTCTCACCACGAGGAGGTTGCTGCACAAGAGACCCGGAAAGGGAGTCAGAACGAATGCAATATTCCTTCTGGCTCCCTTTCTTACAACGTCGAACTTATACTAATGTACTACGCAAGTACGTCGAGTAATTATCGCGGACCAAAAGGGTGTGAATCGGGGAAGAAGTCCCCGATCCACGGGGGACAAAAAGCGAATCAGGCTGAAGGCTCTGATTCTTTCAAGAAGAGAGAAAAAATAAACTAACAAGAGCAGAAGGCTCTGATTCTTTCAAAAAGAAAAATCGAATAGAGCAGAAGGCTCTGATACTTTCAAAAAGAAAAATCGAATAGAGCAGAAGGCTCTGATTCTTTCAAAAAGAAAAATCGAATAGAGCAGAAGGCTCTGATTCTTTGAAAAAGAAAAACTAAGCAAACCAGAGCAGAAGGCTCTGGTTTGAGGGTAACGCGAGCAATGGTCGAGAGGAGTTCCGACAACGATACCAACTACTCCAACCACCTGCCGCCAGAGACGGACATGGGTGGAAAAATTTTACGGGAGAGTGGTAAAGAGCGGACACAACGCGTCTCGACCCCCCCATTAATATATTATAAACTACCGCGAACTCCCGTACCAATTGATCTGGTACATACTACGTACGAACAAAGTAGTCCGACACAGTAGAAGACTGTGTCGGAGTAAAAAAAAAAACGAACAAAGTGAATTTACGGCGATAATTACTCGACGTATATACAACGACGATTTACAAACTTAATAACTATCGCATAAAATAAATTCTTACTGACTAACGCAACTTAAATATACGCTGATGTCTTCTTCGGTGTGTGTCCTCTTCGTCGACGTTGAAAGACGTCGGCGGTTGTATCCTCACTGAAACAGACTAATTATATTTAGATGCAACACAAAATCCCGCACACGAGTGCGAATCCCAACATACTCACCAGGACAAAACAAACTTCCGCACTCGAGACGAAACAAGAAAGCAGATGACGAGAGGAAATCAGAAAACGAGAAAACGAGCTCTCGAGAGCAAACCAGAAAAAGAACTCTCGTGAGCAAACCAGAAAAAGAGCTCTCGTGAGCAAACCAAAAAGCGAACTCTCGTGAGCAAGCCTAACCGACCTATAGGCGATTCGGGTAGCCCCAGGGACGCGACTCCCCGTACTCACTCACGGTCCCCATCCGTGAGTGAGCCCCTGAGGGAACTCCGATCGGAGGAATACCAATTTTAAACAATATATACAAATTGTTCGAAATGGAACTTGTGTTAGTTCCATAATGAATAGTTGGAAAATCAGAATTACTTGTCTTGTTCACTGACTGAACAAGAACTTTGAAATGACGAACTGAAGGTGGCCAAGGGTAAACGAAGAAAGCATCGATGTACCCTTGGCCGACTGCGAGCTAGTTGGAAGTGAATGCATAATCAATTTAATGGAATATGTTTCTATATTTTGCAAGTCTTAAACACTATCAAAAATTGTACACGTGCAGCTATTTGCTCGACATTATCCTTTATTCGTAAGATACTGGAAGTTCTTACGAATAGAGGATAATGTCGATTGCCCAGGTCTCACCACGAGGAGGTTGCTGCACAAGAGACCCGGAAAGGGAGTCAGAACGAATGCAATATTCCTTCTGGCTCCCTTTCTTACAACGTCGAACTTATACTAATGTACTACGCAAGTACGTCGAGTAATTATCGCGGAACAAAAGGGTGTGAGTCGGAGAAGAAGTCCCCGATCCACGGGGGACAAAAAGCGAATCAGGCAGAAGGCTCTGATTCTTTCAAAGAGAAAAACTGAACCAGAGCAGAAGGCTCTGATTCTTTTAATAGGAAAAATTAAGCAAACCAGAGCAGAAGGCTCTCGTATTAATCGATCTGGTACATACTACGTACGAACAAAGGTTTCCGACACAGTAGAAGACTGTGTAGGAGTAAAAAAAAAAACGAACAAAGTGAATTTACGGCGATAATTACTCGACGTATATACAACGACGATTTACAAACTTAATAACTATCGCATGAAATAAATTCTTACTGACTAACGCAACTTAAATATACGCTGATGTTTTCTTCGGTGTGTGTCCTCCTCTTCTTGGTTTGTCCTCTTCGTCGACATTGAAAGACGTCGGCGGTTGTATCCTAACTGAAACAGACTAATCATATTTAGACGCAACACAAAACCCCGCACACGAGTGCGGATCCCAACATAAAAACCAGAACAAAACAACATTCCACACTCGAGACGATAGAAGAAACCAGAAAACGAGCTCTCGAGAGCAAACCAGAAAAAGAACTCTCGTGAGCAAACCAGAAAAAGAGCTCTCGTGAGCAAACGAAAAAGCGAACTCTCGTGAGCAAGCCTAACCGACCTATAGGCGATTCGGGTAGCCCCAGGGACGCGACTCCCCGTACTCACTCACGGTCCCCATCCGTGAGTGAGCCCCTGAGGGAACTCCGATCGGAGGAATACCAATTTTCAACAAGATGTAAAAATTGTTCGAAGTGGAACTTGTGAAAGTTCCAAAATGAATAGTTGGAAAGCGGAAATTAAAATTGGAATGTTCGCTGACTGAACAAGAATTTTGAAATAACGATCTGAACTTTGCCAAGGGTAAACGAAGAAAGCATGTATGTACCCTTGGCCGACTGCGAGCTAGCTGAAAGTAAATTCATAATCAATTCAATGAAATATGTTGTTACATTTTGCCGTTCTTAAATTCCATTACACATTGTTATAAAAAATTGTATACGTGCAGCTATTAGCTCGACATTATCCTTTATTCGTAAGATACTCAAAGTTCTTACGAATAAAGGATAATGCCGATTGCCCAGGTCTCACCACGAGGAGGTTGCTGCACAAGAGACCCGAGAAGTAAATCAGAATGAATGCGAGCGAAAATTAGCAAGTACGTCGAGTAATTATCGAGAAATTAGATAGGCAGAAGTGCGAATTTGACAATCAAAAGCAGGAAGGAAAACACAAGTACAACATCAGAAATATAAAAATGTTTCGAACAGTGAACTGTGAAAGTTTCTTTTCCGTTGGAAATTGCAATAAGAATATTGGAGGCAAACATTGAAAATGATTGCTCAGTGAAAACAGTTGAAAGGGAACAAAGCAACGAGCATGCAAGAATATTTGAATTAAAACTTACCAGGGGATCCCTGGTCACTCCTGGTCCACCCCTGGTCCACCCCTGGTCTCTCGGGACATCCTAGCACCACCGGTACCGCAACCCGTCCGCCTCTGACGATTCCGCCGACCTGACTGACTGACTTGACTGACTAAGCGCTCTCGCTTAGCTGTCTCCCCCCACTCCTCTATCATCGATCGATTCGATCGCCGAGTTAGTAATTATTGATAAATTTGTTATTTCTCGCTGGTCAATGTTTATAACAATTCCTTTTGCAAACGATGCCCACAACCACTCCCTTGACCATCTGGCCAGCTAATTTTTTTGTAAAAATATACAATAGAACTCGAAATACAGAATAACTTTTAAACCATGCACATTCGCATTAATTTAATCAATATAAATACTACGATAAATTTATTGATTCTCTCTGTTCAATGTTTATAATAATCCTTTTGCCATTTTAATTGTTTACAATAAACTCTCTCTTACTCTGTTCTTCAACATATTTCCTTTTCCACAGATCGATTCTTCAAACATTTATGTATGAAAAAGTGAAAGGTAATAATTCTCGTTTATGAAATACTTTGAAAGTACAAACTGAGATATGTCTATACTTTCAATCAATACTTTCTTAATATTTCTAGGAATCTTTTGTCCTTGAGTTTTGCATTTAATATTGTAAATCTTAAATAACGAACACTAAAACATCGTCTGAAATATCTGCTTAACTTGGAATACGTTCGGTGCAGAATGGAACAATACTTACAGTCTCTCGTTGGTGTCAAGATGGTTGCGTGACAATTTCCCTTTTGACCGACGAGAATCTCCTCAGTGGCCTTCTGTACCGATGAGATCACGTCGATGGCCTTCTGTTTTTTACTCCAGCCAGAATATATCCTAGAGGGCGTAAGAAAACACCGAATTATTCGAGTGACACCATCTCCCATAAGGCTGGCCGTCTTTAACAATATCTCATCGGTGACGAAGCTTTGGTTGAAGCTAGTTCTGGTCCTGGTCACAGATATAGTAAGTAGTAAAGTGGGTTCTGTGTCCTGCTAAAGATGATGTAGGTTCTGTTCCATGCTAAAGATGATGTAGGAGCTGTTCCAGGCTAAACATGATGTGCAAACAAAAGTGGCACGGGCAAAACCCGGGCTTGAGCAATCTCATTTACTCTCTGATTAGACCAACAAAAGTCACGAAATACGAAGAAATTTTTAACCAAAGACATTTTTGATTGAAATTATCTGGAAAAGTACTAAATAAGTAACGAGTAAACAATTTCAAATATTATTTTAAGACAATAAAACTTAAACAATGAATTATAAAATTATTACAAAAAATATATATTTATTACGATAATTATCAGTAGATAGGAATATTTTTTTAATGAATTTTAGCGTAAATTTCATTCGGATATCTCTTATGGTTCAAGAGTTATAGTAAAATGTCACCTTTTTCTTTATAAGATCTTAACTCTTGAGAAAATGAAACCCGAAAATTTTTGAAGCTTTAAATAAGCACGTATATAAAGCCCTTTCTCTATGTTGTAATTGCTCTGAGGTGAATAACAACAGCACTATCAAACGTATACGTTGTACGACTCTTTATTATAATAGCAATAATAATGGGATAGTGGTAGTAGTAATAATATGCAGTATACATTTCTCATTATCCATATTTTCCCATAAACATACATCGAACGTTTGAACCGCAAAGTGCATTAAAGATATATATCGGAATATGTTACATTAAGCCCGAAACGAGTCACTCATAAACCATCATATACATACATAACATACAGCTCAATTAATACTTCTGTTCAACTTTAACGTGTGTACTCATAGTATCCCCTTCTGTCATTTGCGGATTCATTGCAAGTATACATATATATACAGTGACAGAATTAAATCTATTCATAGACCGGTGACGCTTACTGTCAACTGACAATTCTGGTTTCAGTGTAACACTAAATCAACAATTATCCCCATCGGCCTACACTTTAATAGGAATCGAAATGACCATATGACAATACAGGAATGAAGAACATTCGCAAATTTAATGGTATCATTTACCGAGGGTAGTATGAAAATAATAAACTGTAAGGTGGTAAAAGTCAGCGGTGTATGAACATTTTTCGCATGCCGCTGTGTATCACGTCGGAAAGTTTCGAATAGATCGGTCTGCTCTTCGATCACCAGTTCGCTACCTACTTATTACATATACATGCGTGGTAATTTCTTATCTCGGGCGAAAGAAAACCATCGAGCATGACAAAAATAAATTTCAAGCACCGACCGAAATTGCCAACCTCCTTTAATAATTTATATTTCACCGCTAAAATAATGAAACAACGCAAATAGAAGCACATCTTATTCGGAAACGAAATGCCATTTTTCACAAAAAGAATTGTTCTGATTTTGAATACAGATTTTCGGGAAAGAATGGTGTCATCGATTTTGCTCTAACTGCACTCTCGTAGTGTTCCCCGGGAGGACTCTTATACTTATATAATATGTACAAATCAAAAATTTCAATAGATATCTATATATATATATACGTATATACATGTAACGTACGCTAAGGAACGCGTTCGCATTATAATATGCTACAATTTATGCGCGATGTATTAGTCTTTGAAAGCATAGTTCTGTGTCACGAGTATAAAACCGAAAACAATCTACCGTACATTTCGCAAGAATTGACAAAACCAGCGTCACTCAAATTGTGATCAATGGCGGGGAGGAAAGAATCTGACTTGACGTTAAAGAAAATGGAATTTTTTCGATCTTCTCGTTCCTCTCGAGAATTTATCATGCAAATGGAATAAAGCCTACTAAACGTATTCCTCGGCTTCTTCGTTTCTATCAAATCGACGCGATTCATATTTACGACACGTTCTGTTCGATCATTGTCCTATCACAAAATGTCTGGACACCACCATGAAAAACCGTTGTAAGGCTTACCCTACGTGTTTGTACATCGTATCGTAAATCGCTAACCTTCGCTCATCGAGTTCCCACGTTCTCCACTACCGGTTGTGGCTTAGACGCAACGAAACTAAATTTCTCCCTTGTTATTCAAGTTAGCTAAAATATATAAGTGTGTAAGTATGGAATATATCGCCGAAAGTAATGATCAAGAAAAGCACAGACTTTCGGAGCAATCGTTAGTATACATTTTTAAAAAGAGTCTGCTGTCGCTCTGGCAGATTAAACATTTTATGGCATAAGTCGACGAATTGAATATTCGAATGCTGTAGAAGCACCATTTTCCTCGAATCTCAGATTAACACTTTGCTATTCTTTACAGCGTACCGACAAGCTTTTGATCATTCTGTTTTTCTTTTACAAGAGAACAAAGTGTTATGCAAACTGTGCACCTTTCGAGTGGTATGAACAAGGTATATATCAGCGGATAGACGAGAAAAATCGTGTGGCAATTTGTTTAGTAAAAAAAAAAAAATGCGTAAGGCGGCGGCTATGTTTGTCTCGCTCTGCGTTACTCTATCTAACGTGCTACAAGAAAGACTTGACAGTAGGAAAACCGAAATTCAAGACTCTGGAGAGCTCGTGTAATAATGCAAACGGGAAGAAGCAGGGCGCAAAGCACTTTCGATTTTTTCCGATCCGCGTCAATAAAATGGCAGTCACGCTTCTTATTAGTTACAACCTTGATGTAATGATACAATTCGCTCAGAAGTTAATAACAGTAGCTGCATTGCACATCACCTAACAATGGGATCCATAAAATTTCTCATATACCTAACATTTCTTACATCATCGATATCTCGTGGCGATTCGCTTTGTATAATGCAATAATTGTTATTCCATCCAGCGTATAAAATCAGACTTCATATCGTATCGTGTCCGTAGACGTGTGTAACAAATTGTCGCGATACGATCAACATTATTTCTGCTATAGTTAACTTCGCAATTGATTCGCGTGCAACTTAATACTCTTCTTAGCATTCCTTTCTCTCTCGCTCTCTCTTTCACACACACACACATTCTCTCTCTCTCTCTCTCTCTCTCTCTCTCTGTCTCTCGCTATTTCTTGACTTGTGTTTCATTTACGTTTCCGTCGCTATTGGAATTCTGGCGCTTCATCAGTGACGCTATAGAACAATATGAATTTTAAACGCACTAAAACGGTTCAGTTGAAGTAAGAAAAATATTTAAGATTTCCACTATTTTGCACTTCTTCTCGTTGAGCCCGTGAAAACATTCCGTGTAAAAGGAAACTAAACGTACGAAACACTACCCTGTGTATCTGTTTCCAGTGAAATTCGGTTAAACAAGAGTGGAAAAGATTAAACTGTACTGTAACCGTACCGGTAACATATCGGCGTCCATCCCCACTGCGACGATCATGACGTCACGCGTGATCTTAGTTTAGAAAAGGAGCACAGGATCTATCTACATAATGAGATGCGCGCGCATCGATCCCCTTCTGGTTCCGATCGAAGGAGATCGATGCGAGCAGCAGATTGATCACTCTGCGCCTGGACGCGGTCCTATAAGCACGCATGAGTCCAGCCTCTCAGGTTTCGATTAGGAACAATACGATCAAAATTATAAATTGCCTTTGTAAGCAGTTAAGACTGTAGAACATGTCGTGTGCGATGAGAAACTGTCAAATGCTAATCTGGATTGTGGTAAACGGTATAGTCAAGTAAAATATAAAATGCAATTATTGAATTTAAAACATTAAAAGTATAAATTGTTTTGTAAGCAGTCGGGACTGTATAACATATCGTGTGCGACGAGACGCGGTCGAGTGCCAAACTGAAGTTCAGAGCAAGTTCGGGACTCGAAGAAAAGGTGGGAAATTGCGTTGACTTCTAAACTAAGATCACGCGTGACGTCATGATCGTCGCAGTGGGGATGGACGCCGATATGTTACCGGTACGGTTACAGTACCTTGGGTATCCAGAAATTTTTGTCTTTTTCTTATGTAGTAGAATTTGGTGAGAAAATTCGAAAAATCCAAGTTTCAATCATAGGAGATCAGTGATTCAATAGTTAGGAGTGTTTAAAGTTGAGTGATTTTCAGTGATTCTGACAGGTAAGACTGCCGTCAAAAACACTGAAAATCGTTCAATTTTAAACACTTTTGAATTACTATCTCCTAGGATTAAAGCTTGGATTTTCGGCATTTCCTCGCGAAAATCTACATGATTACAGAAGAAAAAGGCGAAAATGTCTAGTTGCCCAAGGTACAGTGCAGCCGCGGAAAGTACAAGCTGAACAACACAAACTGGTCTGGATTAGATTGAGAATAATTATCCGCGAAACGATAGCTATGGCGGTCTACTCGAGGAGTCGTATCGTTAACTTTCGATTCGCGGCGAATAAATCGGAGTCCAAGTGAGGATTAAAACTGGATTCGAAACTGTTGTGTACACTCAACTGAAACAAGTGGCGCGTTCACTGTCGTTCACTTACTTATCCTGAGGTATTTTTGCCGGCGTTTCTGTGTGCCTTACAAAAACTTTGATTCGCGCGAGTTATCCTGATCAGCGAGCTCGTCGTGGAACGTCCCGCGAATTCTATCGCGGAGGATACCGACTCGGCTGTGTAGGTTTTCCTGAATGATCCTTCAAATCACTCGGGTTGTACATCATTGGTCCCTAAAAACAAAGATTTGCGTTAAAACACCGGTCAACAGAAATCGCATATTGAAATCATAAAACAGATATACATATATCAATTTTAATCGAACAAGATTTGTTATACCGTTTCCTTACGATCTGGCATTGGAAAAGAAACTAAGATGAAATAGAGAAATTAATATAATCATGTAACATTATCTTTCCGCTTCTTCTTTACAGTTACTTGTCCGAGATTTCCGTAAGTTGAACGATTAAACGCAACGAAAAGCAACGAAAATGTACACCGGAGGCCGCAACCAAAAATCTATCCTTCACCAAGCTTTCCCATAGTTTTACCATTGAAATCTTATGTCTCATTAGATTAATGTGCTCGGCATGACGAACGTAAGCTTGATTTAGCAGTAAAGCCGCACGGTGGTGGCACAAATCGGAGGTAAAAATGCTCGTATGATATTTATCGAGGATGCAGAGTATTTTTTAAGTGGCAGAAAATCGCGTGTGAATAATAGGAAAAGGCCATGGTAAAGCGTGTCTTCCATAGCGATATCACTCGTGTAAAGTATTGCTGTCCTTACACATCAGGAACCACTCTACCTAGAAGAATGTGCCAATTAAAATATACTCCTCGACTTGGGTACCGTATGATAAATTGAATATTTAATACCGTCGAATTTCAGTAACTCAAGAACCTGAGAAAACAACTTTTCTTTGCTGAGAAATCTCTACAAGTCGACATCGAAAGTTACTTCGATTTGACTTCGAAAAGAAGTTTCAAGTCAAAGTCTCATCGGTAGACTGCGGATCTTTATATTAATTCAGTACGATTGTTATTTATTGCAGATTTATAAAGGCTACTACAGCTGTGAAGAAAATTATATTTGACACAACTTTCTCAAAGTACGTCTACAAAAATTGCAAATTGCATAAACATCCGCAGTCTGCTTATCGATGTAGTTTCATAGAAGTTCGACTGTATAATATTAGCTCATCCCAAGAGTAATGCAGTCTTTCCTTATACTTTGCACAAACATTGATTCACAATTAAAGCTACTACTGCTATCGAAAAATGGATGAACAGTTTATAAATTTTGCGCATTACTCGTGGGACGAGCTTGTAAATAAGTTACTGTTTTCTACCATGTGTAGCTGAGTAGAATGTATGAATGATCACCTCTGGAATGAGAAACGACTAACGCCGCTGGATTACCTTGTTCCTCGGGAGGAGACGCAGATCCCTCATCGTGTAGCTCTGCACCTCTCGCGATAACGAGCTGGTTGAGCTCCATCGAGAGAGCTGTGTGCCATATACAACACAACAATCTTGTCTCACTAACCAATACTCGGCTTTCGCAATGATTAGGCATCAAAGTATGCGAGGAGTATGTAACGCTGATGCTCACTAGTACAACACGAATGCTTTTCGCGCAAAATCTTTCTTTTCTACCGTTAAATGGAAAGAAAACGTTGAAGTCATCGGTGTTGCAAGCCTCTCGCATCGCCGTAAAACAAACGCAATATTTTCTATAGTAGAAGTGTAATTTCATTGTAACAATCAAACATGCTTGGAATCATCACGCAAATACTCTACTGTGTCCTGTACCGTGTGTTACGATGCCAACCAGAAACCTCTCAGTGCTCTATTCGCCAGAAAAATTGTCTACGTGCATAGAAATAAAAATGGTTAAAGCAGCATGAAGCTTTTAAAGTAATGTTAACACCGTAGCTACTGTGATAATCTGTTAGTTAGCGTTTCGACTACTTAATTCTTGAAAGACTGTTAGATAGATAAAGTGTTAACAAAAACGCGGTGGTTAGTGACGAAAGAAAGAAAGGGTAGCTTTTGCGAACGCTCTACTCCATTTCCTGCTGCTTTATCATTTCCCACAAGCATGACAGCGCTAACATCGAATCGTTCAGGTTGTCGGATTGCATAGAACTATGGTTTGCTGTAGCAAACACGTATACATTATTTACGGTCTGAACCATGCTAGCAGATAAAATACGGCATACCATGCGTGCACGACCATGAGAACAATGTATAAGATTAATAAAATAGTCCTTACTATCTGCAACAATTATTATTTGGCTACATCATTCTGCCTCCCCGACTGCTTGCAAAGAAAACATAAAAAAGAAAGGTGGATTAAACACAGATCGTCAAGAGAAGGAACATCTGTTACGATCTCGAGGAAAGTGAAATTAGTACGATGATCGTTAATGTGGCGCAGGAAAGCACACGGTTTTCAAGAAACAGCAATGAGACTATCGACACTCTTTCTTTTTTAATATCGAATCGTATCTGCCGAAGGAGAAGAAACACCTACTCTTTGACCTTACTCTCTGTCCCACCTCACTCTCTCTAATTTTTATACGAACACAGACTGCACAAACATAAATTGAAATTGAACGTAAGAGAGCCATTACTCTTCAGGGGAATAGACGATGCACAAAACTAGGGAAAATATTCAAACATAACCGATCGTGTGTTACCGAAAGGGGAATAATCGGTAAGAAAAAAAAGTAACATCTTAACATTACAGTTCCAGAGACAAGTACAACCAAGCTGCATACCAGCATACTGCAGCCATAACTTAAAGATAACAAACGGGGTTGTGTACGATTAGTCGGAAACTGTAGAGGCACATACTGCAGCCACAACTTAAAGACGATAAATGGGATTGTGTACAATTAGTCCGAATCTATAGACGCATACGTGAAACTGTATTGTTAATGTTGTACAATCTATACATGTTTGTAGTGACAAAACTGTGTACAGAAATGTAACGGAAAGAAGAGAAATGGTGTATCTAAAAACATATCATAGCGGTAATTGGATTGTAAAACTTACTCCTTGCGATGCATTTTCGGAAACATTCGCCGATGGTGCAGCGGGCGTCGACGTTGATGTCAGAGAGGTCATGGTCGCGTTCAGGTCGTTCACTGAAAATTAATTACAATATAGAATGTGCATAACATCTACGATCTAATATTTTCAATTTACGATTATTGAGATTAAAGAGATTCATGAGGAATTACTAAAAACTTGCATAGACACATTGTCGTTGTTTTTATAAAATAATGTAAAATAGTCACTTTTAGCGCTTCGTAAATTTAGCATCAAGTATACTCGAAAAGAATGGTGTACAGACCTGGCGCAGGAATGAATAATTGAGGCGAGGAGGTTGCCATAGGTACAATCGGAGACGTTATGGGGGTTGGCATGTTTGGAGGCGCAGCGGTGCTCTTCGAACCAACGGGATTCATCACGTCTATGTAATTAGCGCGCATACTCCGTCCTTTCGGTAATTTGAATTTATTAATGCCAGATTCGTCGGCTTGCGAGGGTGGCTGAGGTAGCTGAGGTGGCTGAGTGGGCTGCTCCGCTATAGGTGGTCTAAACCCCATGTCGGATGCCTTTGGAGGAGGAGCTAACGTCGTAGAACCAGTGTCCCCGTCTTCGTCCTTGTTAGTCCACTTCTTGGCAACAGGATCCCACACGATCTGTTCAAACACACAATCGATTAAAATAGAAACCTCTTTGTTTGGAGATGTACACGGTACTTGCACGGGAACTACAACCCCTAGTCAAAGTACTAAGAACGTGATCGATAGTATACATGTAAATAATTAATAGACGCTTCGTTTAA
This sequence comes from Lasioglossum morio, assembly GCA_916610235.2. Lineage (NCBI taxonomy): Eukaryota > Metazoa > Arthropoda > Insecta > Hymenoptera > Halictidae > Lasioglossum > Lasioglossum morio. The sequence goes on from OU744323.1 coordinate 7,642,194, forward strand.
TTGACACTTTTCACCAGGGGTATAGACTACAGGGCTCAAACAGGGAGTTGCATCGGCAAGTGTTAGGAAACGACACGTTAAATCTGAAGCCAAAATGTATGAATAATTCGTTAGCTGTTAATTGTCCGAACAATCAGGTATACTGGCCTTCTCCTCTGGCACCGTTACAATCAGAGATGTTCAACTACCCCAAGTACCCGCGTGAGCCCTTATAAAACATAGAAACCAACTGTCGTGATTGTTCAGAGATCTTTTTGAGCAGAGCTGGGTAAAACTTGAAACAAATTCAAAAGAATGAAATACCAAAAACTTAAATAATCCCTCGTGATACTATTGAAATTACAGGGTAGAATATTTAAAATCATCTTGCTTGCTATTGATTAAATGCTCCCCTGTATTCAAAATTCGATTGCCTTCTTCGACTACCGTCTCAAAGCACTTCGATTTTCTCCAGCTCTGTTTTTGCACGCGTCACGCTACCCAGAGAACGAGGGTCTCACCGTTGGATTGCTGTCATCGGGTAGGATCATTTGGTTCTTCGGTTTCGGAGCGAACTTGCTGAACAGACCGCCAATCCATGAACCTCCGGTGTTCGACGGTTTCTTCTCGGCCGGTTTCTCCGCAGGTATCTTGGCAGGGGCTGTCTGCTTGGCGGTTGTCTTCGGTGTCTCCAACGCGTCCAACTCTTCGAGCGGGTCGAACTGCTTCCTCGTCGACGGAGTCATCGAGATCGCCGGCTTCGGTGGCTGAAAGAAAGTATACGATTCATCATCGCAAAATTGTTCCGGCAAAGTTGATCACTGTTTACTGCAACAGCAACCGTCCCAGGGTTTTATTTAGCTGTGCGATTCTGTTCTATGCGTTCTGAACATCCTGGTACATCCGAGTAACTATCACAGTAAGTAGTGAAAAACTTTGCTTGCATAACAAACAGTCTATCGTACAATCGTTGTTGTCAAGTTAAAACAACAACAAAAAGGCGCGGTCTTGAAAAATCCACAGAATATTCGATGATATATATAGGAAACTTTATTGTATATTTAACAATAACAGACTTGTGTACATAAAGTGACATCTAAAACAGAGAACTAGCTTCGATGGATCCGGCGCTAGAATTAATTTGTATCAAAGAGCTTTTTTCACAATCGAGACTCTATAAACAACGCAAAGCATCCGGTAGACTTTCTCGACGCGGAAGAATTCAAGAGAAACCGCGCAGAATTCACCGTGTGCTCGCTGATTTCGTTCAAGCTCGTTAGACTCTTGAAATGTATTAGGTTGCCGCACATGAAATGTCTGATTTTTTATGATATCAGATTTTTACATGTTTCTTGATTTCCAAGATCTGCAGTCAGAAATCGTACATTCCATATGCAACAATCTAATACAAGAAATCCTTTATAAGATTGATCGAAATCAACGGCCAGGCGGTTCCTGGGCGGTTCGAATGGCTCGGAAGTAACTTAATCGTAAGTTCACATAACATTTCCAGTATGAAACTGAGGGTGATGGAGGAGAACGACTTAGCGCATCGAAATTTATAAGAATCGGCTACTGGTTATCAAAACGCAACAATCGCAGCGTCGACCCGTCGTCGTCTACTCGCAACTCGTCGGGACATCGATGTCGTATGTTTTCATGAATGTCTTTTCGACAGGGAGATCGTTAAGCTTAGCCGAGTTAAGATCACTTCGGTCCGGCCTGACTGGTAGATCTATTGGATAGGTTCCGCCAGAGATGAACGGCTTGTACCGACAGAATTCAGAGGAATTCTGCGAGGAGTTTGCGTAGGACCAGGCGTCCACTGTGTCGTAAATAACGTCTTTCCTTCGAATGTGGGGGGCTACTCTCATGACCTTTTTATCCTCGAAGTTACAGTACTGCGTCAACGTCTGACTATCGGGGGAGGGGGAGGGGCCAGGCATTCCTCTCCCTAATAGCGAATCGAGTTTGGAGATCGTCCCCAGGCTGACCTTGGTGAATTGTACATCTAAATCGGTGATAGCCGCCGGCGATTTGGAACTATCCTCGTTAGCCAGAGGCTCCGGTTTGCACGGGTCCGTATCGTTATCGTGATCCGACTTCTTTCTGACTTTGCATTTCAAGAACACAGGAGGTTCCGAGGAAGGCGGCTTCACGTATCTACCGTCTATCATCTTGATCTTTCTCACGTTTCTCGGAGAAGATTTGTTGCTCGGTAAAAACTTTGGATAGGCCGTCGTGATTTTTGGATAGGTGATCATTTTGTTCGAAGGTTTCGTGGACTTGGTCTCGTCTACGTGGCTCGACCGATAGGGATTCGAAACCGACGACGACGACGACGAGATAACGATATTCGACTCGGGGGAAGAACTGATTCCTCCGACTGGTTTCGCTAGAGTGCCGCTTAATACTTTGCGTCGACGTAACAAGCTAACGTTGGTTCCGTCCAACGAGTACGCGCCGGGAACGATACTACTATCCGCAGTAAGCGCGTAATTACTTACTTCAGGAGTGGCTGTTTTATCTTCTGTTTCCGCCTGTCCGTATGCGAGCATCAAGAAAAAGGTGAAACAAAACTCCGTTATTTTCGCGTCTAATGAAGAAGCTTTGTTAAGAGTGGAGCAGTGGCATGCTTAGGGTGTCCCGTTCGTTACCGTAGACTATCTTAGAGTCTTCGAATCGTAATTTACATTCCGATATCCTTAAGACAAGAATATCTCATTTCATTTTTATTGGTAACCAATGCGTTAGAACAAACGAGAGCGATTTTATGAGAAATCTGAGAACTTGCTGGACTAATTGGTAAGTGTATACTTATCGGAATGTTTCTCATTAAAACCACCCGCCACTATTTCAACTGGGACACCCTGGATACGATCAGCAAGACTGAGGAGATGAAACGAAAAAATTAAGCTAGTTTATTGCAACGACCGACTCTTACCTCATAGTTCCATTTTTCCTGTAGCTGAGAATTGTCGGTGTCACCTTGTTCCGAGGGATACTGAGCACCGGTTGACTGCTGCTGCCAATTAGCGACGCTGTTTCCGTAATTACTCTGGTAATAAGAGTCTTGGTTCCAATAATCTTGCTGCTGCGATTGTTGGTAAGATTCGTCGTTGTTCCTTGTATATTTCATGGACTGGTCGTACGTATCCGGCATATTGGACGGCAAGGACAAAGGTTGCCATTCTGATTGCACATCGGTCGAAGGAACGTCCATCATCGACGTCGGACCCTCTCTGTACTCCGCTTGAGGTGGATTCCAGTGTTGGGCTTGTTGTTGTTGTTGTTGTTGTAGTTGCTGTTGCGGATGCTTCGTTTCGTACATTTCTTGAGCTTGCAGGCTACCGTACGGCTCTTGCTTCGCGTGCGAACCGTAGGCATCGTTCTCGACTATTTGCCCGGACTGTGAGAAAACGTAACAATTAGTACTGAAATAATCGACTTAACGAAAGTAATGCGCATTGAACTTACACAGCACTTGCTAACAATCTCCGCTAAATTATCGAACCACGGTACAGTGATAACTTCGTCGGTGGAGTCCTTGTAGACGGGGTCATGATACTTAATCCTGTCGCCGATATTGTACACCGAACAGATGAACGACTTCTTGTACTTGGACGGCTCGTTGGCGATGTTCACAGCGATCTGTTCTATGTACAACAACGCTTTCTCGATCAGCCCGTGGTCCATCATCTTCGATGCCAGATCAAACTTGAAAGTCTGAAGATCGACCAACGTGAATCTCGGCTCGCTGAGGTTTCTCGCGTACTCGTAGATCTCCGTCAGCATCACCGCTTCCGTAGTCAGGAACGTGTTATACGGTTTATGGTGGTTCGCGCCTATCAGCACCAGTTTCACGTTGCTCGCCCCGTACGCCCCGAAGTCGACTTGCGAGAGGATGTAACAGAAGTGAGCAGCGTGGATGTCTCCTCGCGCGGACAGCGTATCCCCGAGGGTGGTGATCGAGCGACGATTAATATCCGGATTCGAGGACGTGTTGGAGATGATCATAGCTAAATGAGGCCGCCAATCGTCCCATTGCGGATCCGAGATACTGGTGACGACGGCAGGCACACGACCAGAGTGCAGCTGGTACAACGTTTGCAACGGGTCATGGTACGGTAAACTATTCGCAAACCGGGTCATCACGGACGCATGGGTGCGTTTGTCCAACTTGCTGGCCAGGAACAGTGCATGCCCCCAAAGTCCCTCGTTCATAGCATACTCTGCACAATAGAAGCGACGAGGATTGCAATAACGCGATCATTCAAACAATCAAAGAAGGCACAACTTGAACGAACACGTACCCAGCGCTTCTTGAACCAAACCGTACAGTAATGTGTTTCGGAATTCGTCTGTTATTTGCTCCGTGCTTTTCCGCGTTTTGCTCTCCGATTTCTCCGAGACTGTCGCCCCAGCATCTTGGCTGCTCTGGAATCCATCACCACCTAGTTCTGATCTCTGAGATATTACCGACTCTCTTCTTCCCGAATCCTGAGGCTTCTTAGACAATTCGTAAGGATACGCTTCCTTGTTTCTGAGCAACAACGCCGCTATGTCGACACCAACAACGTTCTGTAACGATACGTACAATTATTAGGCGAGTGCAAAAATTCGTCTCCGACTTCGTATTAAAATTCCTCGTTATATTTTAATACGAAACTTTTGCATTGGCTTAATAGAAGTGAATGAACATCAGAGACATTTCAGAATAGCAAGGAATGTATCTTACGCCGTTTTGTTGGATCAGCAGGATCATTAGCTCGTACAAAAGTATGTACGAGGCACGATCGGCCATTTCTTCGTTCGCCGCTGCTTTCTTTATTTTATTCTCGCAATACTCGATAATTGTCTTTTTATGTGTGACGCCCCTATACGAAGAAGAAACGTTGCGTTAAAAGATAAATAGAAATCTAAAGGAAATTAGATACTATATTCTAAGCAGGCATATTCGAAGATGCTACAAATAATTGTCTGCAACATGCAAAATTACTGTTGTGAGTCGTTCTACTCGAAGTAATAAGCATGCTTAGATATATAAATATATTGATTACACTTGCTTAATTAAAGGTCCAGGATATGCCCGTAAATCGCGCGTTACAGGGTCGTGCAAGAGTAGGTTGTCCAATTTAAGAATGTCCACCTTGGCTCTTTCACCATCGGTTGGATAAGATGGAAGCACATGAATCAATGATCCGATCGAGAAACACCCTATGGATGTGAGATGTTTTTATAGTCTACTATATATGGTGTGCTAGAAATGTTTAGTAACTCTCCGACGGATTAAATATATTGTATTTATATTTTGAATGATTGAGTACTATACCGTATACGTGAGAAGTGGAGAATTTAGTCGGCGTCATTCTTGCCGAAGCGCTCGTTGAATCTTCGAGCAGAGACATGTCGGCCAAAGTTCGTTTGTCACCGGTTGTTCTGCAAAACACAGTTCTTAGTCCAAATAGGTGCTAATCATTAGACTGGGGATCTTTATGCAGAATAAAAATTTCCTGCATCAATTACAAGATATAATATATAATATATATATAATCAAATAGAAAGTTCATTCTATCTTTACTAATATTAATAGACCGAAAATAATTGACGTTTTTTTTACTCTTTTAAACCTGCAGTGTCTAAACATAATAGATAGCACAGTTTTATGCAAGTCGTGGACCCGAACAAAAATTAATAAACGCATAAAAATCCGCAGTCGAATCGTAAGAAAACTAATAGAAAGATAAGCTGCGATGAATATCCATCTACCGAGAAGATCTCAACTTGAATACCACATGTACTATAGCAACAGTATCTCGTATCATCTACAAAGGATGAAAAGTAATGGTTCTTGCTAAAGATCTACACGAGCAAAACACACAAATTTTCGGTGGAACAATTATCTAGCATAGAGAAGAAGATACATCGAATGCGACGAGAGGATGTTTCAAACTAACAATAAGTTACTTTCGATAGGTAGCAGAGATTCGACAAATTTCAATACGTCTGTTGCAAGTTTCGAACCGAGAGGACTCTCTCTCTCTCTCGGTCTCACCTATTTGAATTTAGAGAACACGGCGGTCTCCGTTGCGGACTCCTGACCCATCCAGGACACCCGAAATACGGGACATACAATGCTTTGTTTGGCGAGTGCAAGCATGCGCTTGGATTCGTAAAATATCTAACACATAATCGACATTGTAAAATCCATAAAGAAACCATAGAATCGAAGAATCAGGTTCGTTTCTTTCAATTCTTTACAGAGCTGGCGAGGAGGCTTACCTGTCGTCACAAGAGCTACGACCTGAGTGAACGCTTGCCCTGTCTTCTGGATAATTGGTAACGCCACGGGACACGAGCTGCTGCTGATGTCGGTTGGCATAGTACTTGTGGTACCATTCCGAGTAGGCGGCTGGATTCGTTCGTCGTAAATTCTCGATATACGCGTAATAATTGCTGGCGTAATGAGCGTTGTAATCATATCCAGGGTAGCCTCCTAAGGAACAAGCTCATTTTAATTCTGGTTGTAACAGTTTAATCAGAAATACAATAATGTCCGACTGACTTGCTGAAAACTTGACTGTACGTCCGTACACTACTCACTCTCCCTAGGGGAGAAATAACTTACAGTCGGACATTATTGTAGTTAGATTTCACGAATGTGTACCGTTGTAACCATAATAAGGATCCCTCGATCTCACATAATACGCTCGGTCTCTGTCGTTGTAGGAGGATCTGCTGGATGGTCTGGACCTGAGGAACAAGGTCAACGTTATTGTAACATTTTAGCCTGCTGGCACACATTCCCAAAAACACATACCCCCTGCTATACGGATCATCGTAGTATGGATCTCTGATATCATAATCGTCGTATCGTCTCGGTCGTCTATCGTCCCGTCTCCTATCACGATCAACGTAATTCCGATCCCAAGGGTATCGAGGATCGTAATCCCGGATATCCCTCTCCCTTCGACGTACATCGTCGGCCCTGTCCCTTCTGCGATCATCAGGCGGCCGTCTTCTACTGTCCCGTTCATCCAGATCGTCTTTAGGTTGTTTGTTCCTTCTTTCGATATCTTCCCGGGGATGTCTATCCAAATCGTCCCGGCTGTGATGCTTCCGATCGTCCTGTATGTAAGGCATTTCCCGACGATCGAACTCGTCACGGCCATTGTATGGTCGATCGGTCTCGCCGCCCCGACGACGATCATAATAATACTCGTCGTCATATTCACGTTCACGATCGTAATAGGAATTCTTTCGTTCGTACTCGTATCGTCGCCGTTCAGAGCTACTGTCGCGTCGTCTCTCCCTGCTGTCGTCCCTGCTATTCCCGGATCCCTCTTCGTTCTCGTCATCATACGAATCTCTGCGATTCGACGAGCTCGAAGCTCCTTGAGCCTCGCGTATCGACGCACCCACAGCTTCCTCGCGTTTGCTCCTCGAGTCGCTGGCTTGGTCCGATATGCCGGCTGAAACACAGTCATTGATAGTATACAATTCAATTTTCAATAGAAAAGTGTGTTGAATTTTCAATAAAAAAAACCGTATCCCATATTTTTTTTTTTATTCACAGGTCACAGATATGAGTTTGCATAAAAATTGAACATTTAATAAGAAAAATCAACTTACAGCTAGTAGAAGGAACTTCCTGGGATCCCGTGACTACTCTCCCATTGGGTCTGTCGTCGGAAGATTGAGCAACCTCGTTAGGAGACGCGCCTCCAGGAATCTGCCTGAGGTTCTCGTCTGTTTGCTGATTAGGGTCTTCGGGTTCGTTGCCCCTGCCAGGAACTTCTCGCGTCTCGCTGGATTCCAGCATGATCTGAGGTTGCGGCTGATACCTCTCCTCTCCGGAAGGATCGTTCCGGGATTGTTGAGGAGGCAACGAGCGTTCTCTGCCAGATGGATCGTTTCTACGTTCCAACGTGTCCGAGTCAGCTCGCGAGAGCATCGGAACACTTCTCTCCTGACCAGAAGGGATATCACGTCGCTCGGATCTCTCGCTGATGTTTCTCAATTGCAGACCCTGCTCCTGGCCCGAAGGATCGTTTCTCCTTGGATCCGACAATCTCTGAGCAGATTGGACGTACTGCTCCTGACCGGTTGGATCGTTCCTACGCGGATCTATGGAACTCGACTGGCCCGGTACTTCTCTCAGGAAAGGAATATCGTTAGGCACTTCGTCATTCTCGTCGTCCTGGCTCGGTGGAGTCGGCTCGTGCTCCTGATGCGAGTCCGTTAACTCTCCGGTCTCTAAGAACGTGTTTCTATCGTTCGATGCGAACTCGTAATTGTCCGGCACCTGTGAAATAATAATTTCTCAGATATTACAACTCTCTATTCGAACTACATAGCATAATCAACCAGGCATAATCATTAGACTGCAGATTTTATGTTTTTACGACAAAAACGACTAGATGAAACACATTTAACACGTCCTGTGTCACTGCTGGTACATGCTTACATATTGATTTAATACGTTATAAACATATATTTTATAACAAGTTTAACACTGTAGAGAATATATTTCCACCAAAAGAATGTGGTATTATTACACATAAGTTTATTTACTTGTCGAGCAAAAACGGCTCTGCGCGGAACATGTTAAAGAATTTGAGAATACTGTTGCATTATTTTCAATTCGGCAAAATGATTAAGAAAAAGAAACGAATATCCATGTAGCTTCTTTATCTTGCAATTAAACCTTTGTACTCGAGTGGTGACTCAGAGGCGCCATTAACAGTTCTTATTACCATTATTCCAAATATTTCTTGCAACATTAAATTTATATTCAATAAATTACTAAACGTATTTAATATTTTAATATACTACTAAAAGTATTATATGAGGTATTATATCAGTTTTATTTTGATAAAATTAAGAAAATAATATAAAAAAAAAATCTGCAGTCCACTAATCATCATAGCATACCTGTTCCGGTTGTAGAGGAGGTAGCGACCGTGTCAGTTGTTGAGCAGCAGGCACTTCAACGTTGCTCGCCTCTTGCCGAAAATCGCGCGTGCTCGCCGTCTCTTTAACCGGATTAATAACCGGTTTCGGATCGTTATCCAGCGTTTCCTTGTTTATAGAATCTCTCGAGCCGTAAATATTGCGTTCCTGCAACGACGGTGTGACTACCTCCAGATTGACAAACTCCGTAGGCTGTTGAATATTCTCATAATTCTCGACGTTCTGTTCAGCACTCCAGTCCTTGGTCGGCCTGGGAAGATCCTTCGTATACCATGGGTACTCGGAGGAGCGTGGCAGCGTGCTCTGATTGTACCACTGATCGTATCCGCTTTGCACCAAGTTGTCCACTGGTGGAACAGTCGTTGCCTGATACCCGATCTGCGCAGATAGTTCTTTGTTCGCCTGATTATCAATAGGTTGGGAATGCTCCACAGGAGCGCCAGCATAGTCCAAGGACATCCCAGGAATATGATCCGTGGCACTATGAGGAACCGTGCTTTGAACCCATGCATCCCCGGATGTAGCAGGAGCCGGTAGTGCTTCGGACGATTCGCTCTGATGTTCTAGGTGTTTGCTAGTCTTAGGACCAAGGCTCATTTGTTCCAATTTCGCGGGCAGTTCCTCCGGTGAATTGTTCTTCCCCCATTCCGCCAGGTCGCCAACCGAGTTGAACTCGCTGTTCTCCTGCACGGAAACGTTTTCGGAACTTGCAACGGTAGATACAGTTTCGGGAGTCGACGACATGTTCAGTCGGGAATCGGACAACTGCGTTTTCGAGATGGTCGTTTTCGTAGCAGGATCTTTCGAGAGGACAGTCGGGATTAACGAGGGTACGGACTTCTTCCTCTCCTCTGGCTCTACGCCAGTTTCTAAAGGCGGCGGTGGAGGCATGTTCGGTAAAGAGTAGTGAGCAGCTGTGCGACTTTGTTGCCAATCGTTCGAGGAAATAACGCCGGTATTGTCTGGTTGGAGATGCTCTTCTGGTAGATTGTTGTTCTCCTGTTGCTCCTGCAACCATTGGCTACTGTGCAACTCGTTCGTATGCTTCCATTGTTGTAGGGGATCCGCGCTGATCGGTTGAGGCCAAGAATTAAAATCGGTGTTAGGACCTTGCTGGACGTTGGAACCTTGCGTTTGTTGAGCCTGGTTGGGCAGCACCGATTCGTAATTTTGATTGTTCCATTGTGACGCCGACATGTTCATTTGATTCGAACCGTTGTTCGCATCGTTCGTGGAATGTTCTTTCTTTGCGTTCTCAGGGGCGGGCGGAAGATGCGGATTCGATCTGTTTCGTGGCGGCCACGGTAGACACTGATTACCCATATCATCGAAATGTTTCGCCTCTGTATTGATCTCTGGATCCGGCCAATCGCCCGGCACGTTGCTCTGACAGTTATTCGGCGGCAACGAGTTCATTTGATCCGACTTGTGCCAATTATAATTGTTACCGGCTAAAAAACTGTACGCCGCTTGAGCCTCCTGGCTTTGTACAGAGGGTTGTTGCTGCGGATACGGAGCAGGTTGGGAAGATTGGGGCTCGTTTATCCATTGTGAACGATCGTAATCCAAAGACGCGGATTTACCGGAACTGGGTCGAGGAGGCGGTGGATATTGCTGATACGGATAATTTAAATAAGGTGGATAGGTGTCCGAATGGTTCGAAAGCGGCTGTCTGTTGCCAGCTGTTCCATGCGTGTTCCCGTCTGGTATAGAATTCTGATTAATCAAATCATTCTTGTTGCCATTAACGTTTTGATAATAATGATCCTGAATGGAATTGGATGTCAGCTGTCCTTGGTTCTTATACGGTGGTGCATAATGCTGTGGTTGTTGCTGGTCTTGTTGAGGTGGTTGTTGCTGCTGCTGTTGATGTTGTTGTTGTTGCAGACTATCTGTCTGCTTATCAAAGTCCCAATTCCACGAATTATTCCAAGGATCTGCTGTTTGTTTCGACTGATTCATAACTACGGATTGTTGCTGCATGGAATCATTGGATGGTACATCCGATTGCATTCTTCCCATTGGGTTCCACATGTTTTGATTATGAGCTCCATATCCTAAATTGTGATCTACTCTAGACCTTGTAGGTCTAGCTCTATAGGGATTCTGAAAACATAGTTGAAACGTTAATAAACTAGCCGAACGTAAATGTCTGTGTGTAAATACTGTTTTACTCACACTCATACTGCCTTTAGGACAGTACCGCTTGCTTCTTACTTATAATAGAACCTAGAAACCAGGAACCAATGTTTATATTCAGTTATATCGAGAAGAGAGCATACGCAAAATCAATCTTGTTACATTTAATAAATCCCTAGTTGTCGGACAATAAAATAAATTTAAGAAAATTCTCATTAACCGTCCGATCAGTTGAAACATCAAGAATTCGTAATATTCTTATTAATTATTCAAACATCGGTAGGTATTCAGAGACAATTCATTTGTGCAAGTGGAGGGAGATCTACTTTCGCGTGTAATGAGTAACTTATATGCACGTACGTATGTACGTATACATATATGCACATATAAGTACGTATACATATACATATATAGGTCAATAGGAACCTATTTTTCATTATTCTAATAACCCTTCCAACAATCACATCAATCGCGTACCAGCGCCTCTTTCATTTTCACGCTTTCGGTAGAACGGAGGCAAGTGTCGCGAAGTCGTCGAGCGTTAGAAATCAAAATACAAAATCCGTTGGTGCTGACAAGAGGTTCGTCCGAGAAACAAAATTCCTCGAGCTTCCGAGCGCGAGAAAACGCGAAATTCGCTTAATTATGTAACGAAAATCGTGAGAGGGCAGCTTTAGCGTGATAAAATCGAAGCTGCCGGACAAGATGCGGACGGAGATACGGAAAATTCGAACGGTTCTGACGAAAAGTCAGGATACCAGCTGTGATAGCCAAGTTAGCGTTCAGGGACCTTTCTCGTACTCGTTCACTCACCTAGCTATCGTATCTGGCACTGATGTCCATACGCGAGCACAAGCATTATTTTCTTCCACGGAACATTCGTATCTTTGCTCGGACAGATTCGATCGTTTATCTACACGGATTCGAACGTTTGTAGGGGCTGATAACAGAGAATCACAGAAGCCCAAGCATTTTACGGGCACTACGAGGGAAAGGTGTGGGTAACGCACGTCACGAAATTTTTCCTCCTTCACTTTCCACGCGAGCAGAACCATAGACGCGCACAGCGCGGACGTGTTGATCTCAAACGTCAAAGAGATTTGCAGTAAAACCCCGTCAGATGGCGATGTAATGCAATTCGAAATTCGAAAAAATTTCTATGGAATATTTCATGTTTTTCTGTTATCGTTAGACAACGGATCTTTACGCTAATTAAAAATTATCCTCGTTAATTATAAGAAATGGGAAACTAATCGAAATTTCATTCTTCCTTTAATAATCTTATTAATAGACAGCGGATTTTATGTATTTATAACAAAAATGAGTAGGTATAATTTGAAACATTAGAAACATTAGACGAATTAAAAAATATTGTTATATTATCTTCAATCCATTGAACATATTAAGAAAGAAAATATATTTTTATGTGACTCCAGTTAGTTGAAAATCAGGTAGAATATTTTTATTTTCCATAAAGATCCGCTATATCAGGCTATATCGACTCCAAGGGGATAGAAACGCGATGTAATGGAGGTCGTTGCGACTAGACGGTAAGAGGTGATTTTTGCAAATTCGTAACTATATGTATGTAACTTCTTTTGGCCTATATTGTCGCAACGATACATTGTCTTTATTGTATTTATAGCATTTTCCGGCGATAACGCAGACATCTACAGTGCTCGTACAATTGTAGGATTGCAGTTGTCAGGAAAATGTGAAAACAGAGAGGAAATCGTTCCATGTCGGAGCTTCGGAAACTTCACACCGGCTGACGTGGTATATCAGGAGTGGACGGGTGGACAATTTGACGAATCGGCCACACTGCGACCAGTTCCGCGTAAATGGATCTCAGGTGGTGAAGTTTCATTTCGGACGGAGTTTTCTGAGCGGGTTTTCCGACGTTTACTCTAGCGAATCCACTTGATTTCCGGGAAAATGGTGTTGTTAACGATGATTGCGAGGATAGCAGATGGTTTGCCATTAGCGGCAACCATGCAAGAAGACGAACAGGTTAGAAATCTGTTATGATGAAACGTCAAGTTTCGTTTTTCCTCGACGATTTTCACCATTTTTTCCTGATAACATCTCCAATTAATTTGCATACGATCGACTGTGATGACGTTTCGTTGACATGGAAATGTTCTATCATTAAACATTATGCAACTTTGTCGAATATTAACAAATAATTTTATTTATTTACAGAGCGGTAGGAGCATCTTAGATTATCAGAATCAGGCGAAAATGTTGTTTAGAAAATTAGGGCCTCAGTCTCCAGCTAAGTGTACTATAGAAACAGGACCATATTTATTCCAGTAAGTTTATTATTTTTCGAAATTCAATGCGTTTTTAATTGTCTATTTTTTAGACATGTTATTAATCGCTCAAATTTGCAGCTACCTAATCGAGAATGAAGTATGTTATTTGGTATTATGCGAGAAGAATTACAGTAAACGTGTAGCGTACAGTTACCTGGAAGATATTGCACAAGAATTTCATTCTTTGTACGGTAGACGGGTCAACACAGTTACCAGGCCTTATAGTTTTATCGAATTTAGTATGTGCTCCTCTGTTTATTCTATAGTTTCACCCTTTGGACTCAATGCAATTTTAATTCCAAAATCAAGGCACTTATTTCATGCCAGATCATTTTTATTGTGTACATCGAATTGAACCTGTTTTCTTATATAACAGTCGAGCTTTTTACAATTTATAGAATACAGACGAATTGAATAATATTGAAACTGTTTTGAATAATAGTATGGCAATTTTTACTGGCACCTCAAAGTCGTCATTCCAGTGCAAAGGGTTAAGTGTAGCACTATTTATAGAGTGTATTTAATTATTAATATATCCGACTTTTCCAGATACTTACATTCAGAAAGCGAAAAAAGTTTTCTTGGATGGTAGGTCGAGAAGAAACATGAACGCACTGAATACCCAATTGCAGGATGTGCAGAGAATTATGGTTCAAAATATAGACGATGTTTTACAGAGGGGTACTGTTCTTTCAGGTAACGATACAACAGAAATTTAAAAATGATCTTTTACATCTGTAAAAATCAGGCATTGACTTGAAATTCATTTTACAGAACTAGACACGAAAACGCAAAACTTGTCTATGTTATCACAAAAATACAAGAAAGACGCGACTCACTTAAACAGTAAATCAATGTACGTGAAGGCTGTGGCTGGACTGGTCGCCTTCTTGGTCTTCCTGTTATATTTCTTTGTTCTTTAGTTCAAATTAATCGACGAGTTTGTCATCACTGTGCAAAGACCATGGAGGTTTTTAATCATTCTGGTTTTTTTTTCAAGATTAGCGATTGTATTATTATTTCCCGATAAGTGAACGGTACATTTAACTTTGACTCCGATCGTGATCGAGAGCGATGTACAGAAGTTGTATTCCGAGGAAAACTCGTCGCGACGAATACTATAACATTGATAACGATTTCAGGACATTCTTTCATACGTTTACTATATATTGCTGTGCAATAAATATATAGTAGGTAATTGTTCACACGAGTAATGTACAACCATCACAGTTTCAATTAATGGAAAAACGATGCTAATAATTTTGTAAAAATAAAAGACAATATGTACAGCCGTATTTATATTAAAACGAAACTTTACTTTAATTTTCAAACAGTGAAAGTTCGTCTCACTTATTCCTGTTCGAGGCTGTATTAGTTTTATTATATATATTTTTCTATGGGGTTGCGTATTTTATGAAATCAATAATGATTTTCATGTAAAGAGAATCTGTTAATTATATTTATTCCTGTGGTTTTAGTATTCTCTGGAATGTAATTACATATTTAGCTTTTCGGAAAGGGAACCAAAATAACGTATTACAATTGGTTTTATATTATTAGAAATGTTATTTTATACGATTCAATTGTATTGGTCTATTAAGGTATTATATTTACAGTAAAAAATGAATTGAATTTATATTAAATGTACAATATGATTCCTTGTTTAAACCAAGAAAAATAAAAATCTTACACACCTATATTTTTCCGAATATGTACAAAGATACTATTGTTCAAATTTCACAAGTTCCTCGTAATTAGGAATGTTAAAGGTTCTCGTATTTGTTGTTCTAATTTTTCGATCGTCGTCACCCGTCTCTTCTTCGGATTCCGAAAATTCGGAGTTAAAGAAGTAATTCACAGCTGAATTTGTTTTCGTGTTCTCCGTTATTTGTTTATACTTTTTCACTCTTTTTCGTGGAATATTTCCGTTACTACTTTTACTTGTCGAATCATGTATCCATTCGTCGTCTGAAATATTAATTGATAATTGATTCGTCATTTACGAGATTAAGAACGATATTAAATATAACTACACGAACAAATAAACGTACCTGTATCAATAATTTCATATATATCTGAGTGCTCTTTCAGAACCACATATATTATTGGAAATTCTATTATAGTTTTATTTTCGAAATTTTTCTGTAACGACAGAGTAACGTCCAATTCATGAAACCTGATGAACAATTTGCGATTGAAGATTTCGTACTGTATATGTAATGAAATAAAGTAAATGAATGTGTTCTTACTTTGCATCTGACTTCGTTACTTTTTCTGCCTTTAAAAGAACTTTTATTCCAGAGAATCCAGCTGCTCGATAAAACTGTAATCTTTCATTTAAACTCATTTTCAAATTTAATTCATCCATATCAACTGTGTTTTCTAATGACTTGATAGGATCCAAAATATTTTCTATAACATTCGATAGCCTTGTATTTTCTAGAGCCCTGTAATTCGAACAATTTTCCATATCGAAAAAAGAACATGATAGTACTTACTCTATGTATTAATTACTTTACCTTTCTGTTACCCATTTCGTATGATCTGCTTGAGCAAAAATCCATTCTATTCTCCAAAACAATTCGTTAGTTTTCCAATTCAAATAAGTTGTATTAGCTTGATGTCTACTAAAGTGTTGCGGCATAAATTGTAAGTTAATATTTCTCTTAAATGCTGCTGTTCTGAGCTTCAGCAAATGCTACGAAGACAATGTTTATGTAATATATGTTTTTATACTAACAATAAAATTATAACTAACCACTGGTAGATTATTTTGTCGAGTACACTTTTTAAACGGATCTCTCTTCAGTTGCTCTACCGATCTGCCAACTTGTTCGAGCAGTCTATAATCTAAAAATTGTCAAACCTTTAACTGAAGCACATAATTTCAGAGAGACGGTCACAATTATGTAGACGAGTATATTTTCGTAAAATAATAATTTACCGCTCAGGATGTCCAAGTCAGTGAACGACTTTAAAGGTACAAACTTCGTTTTATCTCTGACACCATCGCATTCTAACTCTTTTTTGTGAATGTTTACGCACTGGAGGCAACAAGTCCTAACCTCGCATTTCGGACACGTGTATTTTGCTTTCGTTGCGCCGCATACTTCGCAATTTTCGATCCTGTAAATTGTTGTTATTTCAATTACGGACAGTACAATGAACTTACGAATGCATTCATCTTTGCGATCAAATAAACGAACAGATGATTAATATGATCATACTTTTCACTGGACGTTGCCATATTGATTTTGTACCACGAACACAGAATATAGTAGAGGCGGAACTCCTATCGGAAGTTTGAGTGCTAAAAATATACAATGCCTGACTATTTTGTCGACATTGTATACACTAATTTTCTATTTTATCGACTATGCAAATACAGCTATCCTGCGATCAATTTGTAAGCCGATTCTCGGTTCTGTGCTGTGACAAAGATCG
Organism: Lasioglossum morio; assembly: GCA_916610235.2. Taxonomy (NCBI): domain Eukaryota; kingdom Metazoa; phylum Arthropoda; class Insecta; order Hymenoptera; family Halictidae; genus Lasioglossum; species Lasioglossum morio. Next base: position 7,659,044 of record OU744323.1, read on the forward strand.
TGAAGGGATACTATTTTTTGAAAAAGACAGCATACAAACACAGAAAAAATACCGTCGCGGTTTCTCTTTCTTTATCACTCGCTGTCCACAAAATACAGTTGAAATTATTATACGTATGGAGAGTCATTTTGATCAGAAAAATGCTACAAATAACTCGGTGAAAGTTTCATAAGAGAAATAATGAAAAATAAAGAAGTTTTGTACTTAGATTAGTAGTAGTTCACACCGATATGGTCGACCTGTTCCTATTTTATAGTTAGTATCTCTGTTAGTATTAACATTCCACACGGTTTCCAATTTTAAGATTTATTTTTCATATTTCTGTATGTACATATTCGTAGGTATTTCATGTATATTTCCATTTCATTTAGAAACATAGAATGGTAAATGCATTGACATCAAAATATGGACAATTTAGCTCTATTCTTCCGCTGGTTTTGTTCAGTATCAATATTCTTTTCCGACGCTCTTAGATCTACGAGTTCTTTTTGCTTCTCATTATACTTCATCGCGATGTTATTATACTGAATGCTTCCTTTCGCGTGTCTTCCCAACGATTCCCTCAGCTTCGATGATTCTCTTTCCAGTCTTAATATATTTTCCCCGATTTGAAAGCCCGCTAGATTCAATTGTCGATTCGTTTTCGTTTTAAGTTCATTTTTACTTTTTGTACTACTCGTTTGGCTGTCAGTTTTAGCTGCAAACAAATTTGTAAGTTTATTGAAACACAAGAACCAAGCACAACGACGGTACAAGAAATTTTTCTCGGACATACGTTTGTCACCCAGAGTAGCGTTTATAAAATTAAAAACATTTTTCTCATCCCTTTGTTTCTCCCTTTGGTACTGTTTCTCTCTTTGTTGTTCCAACTTTTGTTGTTGTTTCCGCATTCTTCGTTCAACGAGAAAAAAATTTTTATCTCCGCCCGCATTCTCTCGTAACTCCATACAGTGATCTAAAGATGTTCATAGTGAAGTACATATTAGATCAATGCAAAAGTTCGTGCCCGATTTTTGTTGTATTTTAATACGAAATTGGACACGAAATGTCAAATATCTCGCAAAGTATTGATATTTCGATGACCATGATCGATTGGTTTAACAAAAAAATTGGGTTGGATTAAAGAATTAAGTGCAACTGCGTCTGGTGGTTGCATACACATGAAAAATAAGGTCATAGGAAGTTAGGACGTATTATGATATATGGTTTTCTCTATTTTTACTAGAAAGACTATTGCCATCGGAGTATAGAATATACGTAAATTCATACCTAAGGATTTACCAGCTGGCAATACCGTTGCTTCGACTGGTTGTATTCGACCATCGGAATTTTTCCCAAGACCAGTACCCACCACATAGCCCATCTGAGCCATTAACTTGCTACCTATACCACGAGTATGTTTCTCCCAATTTCCAAGGGGTGCATTGTTATCCATCGAGAGAAGGGACTGGTGAACGACTGCTTCCTTAGGATACTCTGGAGAATCGTTTTCGCTGTCCGAATCATCGGATGTATCCGACATTTCTAAGTCATCTACGGTCACATCTATGGTAATAGACAATGTGAAAAAAAGAACCTGTGTAACACACCGAATTTATGCATGCAATACTAACCGAGGGGCAGAATATCTTGCAAGAAAACTTCGATAATGTTACCACTGGTTACGAACTTAATCCTAAAAAGATCTCCGGCTTTGTCTGGCATTTTGATCACAATACCTCTGTGCCAGAGTTCATTCTTTTGTTTTGCCAGTACCCTGCTTCCCATTTCTATACTTTGGAAATCAGGTTCCCTATCGATAGAAGCACACTTACATGTATATACGTGCATGTACGCGACGATTGGCGTTTACACTTCGGTTACTAAATCTTGATTGATTTACCTATATTCTTGAATGCTAGACAACAACACTAATTCACCGTGAGAAAATCTGCAATCCTCGTCGGAAAACTTACAGTTCCCATTCAAATAGTAGGGACACGGAAGCATTTCTTTGTGCATCGGATTTAGGAAGAATACTCTGACCTGAACAATAGTTACATTCTCTTAAGCATGCAAATATGTGCGGATTAACGTCGTCGGACAATTAAAGACCATCCGACTTTCTAAGCGGTTTTATTTTAAAGGATACATTGTTAATTAATGCTATAACACGTGCTAGAATCGCAATGCTCTAGAAATATCGATCTCCTTACCTTTATATCTTGCATACTATTTATTTCCATTGTATTGTTGATCCAGTAAACAGAGCATATCATAGCATTATGATAACCAATTCCTCCCCAACTGCTACCGTAGGGAGCTCTACATTTCATGCCTTCCAGCTGCTTCAACTCTTCCTACAAGATTAACTTGCACCGTATAATTGTGTCATTGCTGTGCCGTATAGAATACTTGCATACTGACTTCTATATTGTTACTGGAAGCTCCAGCAGCTTGTTCATTCTGCTTATTATTCTCAGTGTCATCGGACACTTTCTCCAGTTGTGCCTAGTGAATTCACAATCAAAGGGAATACTATAAGTAATGCTTCTTGTTGCTAATGGGAAACGATGCTCAAGGAAAACATTCAAATTGAATAGGTAAATATGGTTTGCAAGTTGTGCAATGTACACACAGAGGGGAGCATTTAAAACAAACCACCTGAATACAGTAAGTCTGAGACTTATGTGATTAATTCGTTTCAGTGATTTCTGTGTAAGTCAAAAAAACCTTGCAAGTCGAATATTGCTTGAGTTCCATCTCTGAAACGTTGGGAGTAATCTCCTTTTTCATTTCTTGATAATGCAAATATGGAGGTTTTCAGTATTTAAAAGCACTAGATGAAAAGATCAATCTAGGCTGCAGTTGCCCTTAAAAGTCCTATTTTGGCAGCATATAGCTGTCGTAGCTTTATGAAAATAGCTACGAATAATGCAACTTATAAATTACATCATAAATGTAAAAATAGGACTTTTAAAGACGACTGTGGCCTAGATTGATCTTTTATCTAGCGTTTTTGACTACTGGAACACCTCATCTTTGCATAATTGAAAAATTACATATGTACCGACAAAGCTCCCATTCTGGTAATCAGAAAACGGATTTCACAGTTCGGAATTGATTTTCTGATTTGCTTCTAAGAATCCGCGTAAGTCGAGGACTCACCGAAACATTTAATTTGCGAGGATTACCTTGAACAAGGCATATTCCTTAGCCAGTGGATCATCGTCGTCGTCGCTCAGAATCTCGGTGGAGGAATCATTTTCCGTGTCCCCGGAGTTGATGCTTTGCAGGCTCTCTTTCGTTAAATTAATTAGCTCTTCTATGTCGGACTTTAAGCTCAACAAATTCTCCCGATCGGGTCCCTCGGCCGTCGACGATAGGGTAGATTGGACTTGTGCCAGCTGACAAGGTTTGAAATCACGTATATTGAGATGAATCGTGAGCAGAGAAGATCGTTTATTTATAAGGTTGATCCTTGTGAAAAAAAGGAAGCTGCTCATCGTACCTGTTCCTCGTACTGCGTGATTGCTTCCTTCAGACTTTCCACGTCTGTCATGGTACTCCTATGACGACGACAGGAACGGGTATTTATTCATAGGTCCCCGATAAACAGGGAACTTCTGTGTCGGACGCGTTTAACAGTTCACATTTGCACTATATTTGCCGTTTTGCTTTTAACGATCGAAGTCGTAGATACTTACACATATTTACATCTACATACACGATGCCACTGACAACTGACAACGCCGAGAGGATCAACTCTGCTGTATTTCAGCGAACGAATTCTGTCTTTACCGACCGGAGCGACGGCGCGCGCATCGAGCACGATTTAAATTCTATCGTAATTTTCACTTATTGATTTTGCTTATTGTTTTCGTAGCGTGTCTCATTTAACAGGCTGCGAAAGTTTATGCAAACGCATATTTACGTTGAACGAGGTTGGATAAATGGGATTTCGTCGGAAAACGTGTTCCATGATGAAAGGCTCACAGAATATATTGTTCATGTTGTATACTTTGCGTTGTAGAATCTTTTTAGAAATAAGTTGATTAAATATATTAGATGCAGCACCGTCAAACATTTGTTGTTACAGACTCGATTGTTCTGTTTCTGGCAAGTATACTAATGCAAAATTGAGTAGATTAAATTCAAAATTGTCGGGAAATTTGAAAAAATGTCAATATATGATTTTCCTTCTATTATAATAATTCAGGGAAGATATAACATTCAATTTAGTTTCTATTTCTTGCAATCGATGCAGATCAATCTTGTTTTGCACAAAGATCCGCAGTCTACTCATCATTGTAAATTAATAAATAAAAGAGTTTACCGAGCAGAGCTGGCAAGACGAATGAAAAAATAATAATGATCATCTATGTCAGACTTTCGAGCAATGATTAGGAATTTCTGCGATAACGCAATCGATGTGCTTAAATGGTTTTGGAGACCTTGACTCGAGTGTCGCGATTAGACCTATCGCGAGAGTTACTGCGTTTTCGCGACAGGTCGTTTCCGATACGCGCCGGCAACAGGAAATCAATATCCGGAAGGAAGATGGATCGCTTCGAATTAAGGGGGTACTGTACCCATGGATTCTAGAGTATTTATCAGGGTAACCAACCTACACGCTGAAACACAGTTTGGCAACAGTGATGAACAACATTTGTATCAATCTAACGCTTCAATTTCGCTATCATTACAGGTTTTTTTATTTTCATCAATATTTTTATTGCTATTAATGGATCCGAGTGGCTTCATGCCCTTTACACTTTTGTTGTTACGAATCTACGCTGACAATTCTCCTGACAAGCGCCATCTCGTCCAAGTAGCTGAACTAAAATTGGTTCTAGACTTGCTCTAGACTCTGCCTGTATGAACGAAAGTATGGGGAAGTTGAATGCAATCACGGGAAACCAGTTTTTGTCTTCATATGAGCATATTTTGAGCTGCACAAAGGTTCATTTGATAGAGGAAGGTTGATCGTAGGTCGCTCTGCTCATGATTTCAGTCGAAAAAATCTTTTTGTATTAGAAAAATACATTAGAATCTGCGCAATTTTTTTCAATTTTTTCGCCCTACTTTGGACACTCATATTATTAGATATAAACATAATCTATCTAAATCATTAGCAGAGCGACCTGCGATGAACCTTCCTCTTTACAATGAGCCCTCACACAGCTCGTAACATGCAAATATGAGGACAAAAACTGGTTTCCCGCAAACACTGTTTTGTTGATGAAATCAGTGTTTGCGGGAAACCAGTTTTTGTCCTCATATGAGCATATTACGAGCTGTGTGAGAGCTCATTGTAAAGAGGAAGGTTCATCGCAGGTCGCTCTGCTAATGATTTAGATTGATTATGTTTATATCTAATAATATGAGTGCCCAAAGTAGGGGGGAAAAGTGAAGAAAAATTCCGCAGATTCTAATGTATTTTTCTAATACAAAACGATTTTTCCGACTGAAATCATGAGCAGAGCGACCTACGATCAACCTTCCTCTATCAAATGAACCTTTGTGCAGCTCAAAATATGCTCATATGAGGACAAAAACTGGTTTCCCGTGATGTCCAATATTTCGTTCATACAGGCAGAGATTAGAACAAATCAAAGGACGTAGAGTGATTTAGAGAACAAGTTTTGAGCCAATTTTAGTTCAGCTATGTAGACTAGATGGCGCACACACAACACAAAAAAACAGTGTTTGCGGGATTCAATTGTTTTTCCTTATACGAGAATGTTTTGAGGTGTGTGAAGGCCCATTCTAAAGAGGAAGGTTCAGTGCAGCGCCCTGAGCTCATGATTTAATGATATTATGTTTATATCTAATAATATCAGCGTCCAAAGTAGGGGAAAAATCGAGAGAAAAAATCGAGATACCACCCTCAAATTCTAGCTTACGGGGTTGGTTACCCTGATTTAATACAAAAGAATCCATGGGTACAGTACCCCCTTAAGGGTGCCATGACGCCTACGTTAATGGGGATAATTGCCTCAAACGCGAAGCATATTTCCGGATCAAGAGTGCATAGGTTGCGGAAGGTTGCTCGCAGCGGCCAGGACGCAAGCAGGACTTTCTTCGGGGGATGAAATCCTGACCGTCTCGCCCTCCAGTCGACAGGTATCTCCTTTCCCGAAGAGGGATTTCCCGAATTACATTCGATGTTCTCGATACTAGGAGAACACAGATGGCAGGAATCGACTTGTAAACATCATCGAGTCTTTGATCACTACATTTTTCCAGTCATCGCGATGATTAGATTGAAAAATCTCCGTTTCAGGATTTAGAAATAGTACGTTCGTCGCGCTGCCAAATAAGAGACCCTTTCGAGCGACCGGAACAATTATGTAACGAAAATAACGTTTGTTATAAACGTTAGGCTGAGAGTTCCATCGATGATGATGAAATTCATGTTACAGGGCGGACGTTACGTGACGTGGAATGTCTCTTTCCGCGAAACAGCGCAAACACCGGAAGGAAGCAGGAAGTCGGAACGTAGGGAAGTAGAGACGAACGGAGGTCGCTCGCTGTGATCATCCGATGAGAAGGAACTTGCAGGTGTCTCGCGTCTCGCTCCTCCGCGGTATAGTAAATACAGTAATTATTACTACTTCGCGAATAACAATCGCATTTTTCCTTAACACTATTAATTCGAAATCATATTCAGCGATCCTTCAACAAGCTCCGATGCCTCCACAGAGTTCCGCGTTCGACGATTGCTACCAATCTCGAAACCAATTATTTTTAAGGCAAATCACCGTCGAGACACATCATAGGTAAAACTTCAAAAGACGAAATAAGCCCGGGTATTAGGGTACGAGGAAGCGGAAGTAGCGTGCCAGGATACCTGTGATCCTCGGTTATATCCTTCTGACGAGCCTGCACCCCTGTATCCTGAAAACGTGACGGGTACGTGTCGAGGACGAATCATGGACACCACCACGACCACCGCACATCAGTGGTCCTCATTGATATTACAGATCCTTGCGGTCTAGTTTCCAGGATTGCAAGGGTGCGGAATGCGCCTTCTCATTTTTCGATAATGCAATCTAGGCTGCAGTCGCCCTTAAAAGTCCTATTTTTACGTTTACAAGACCTAATTTACATTATTCGGCAGCATGTAACTGTCGCAGCTTTATGAAAATAGTTACACGCGCAGTTCTTATGCTTCCGAATAATGCAAATATGTAAATATGAAAATAACACAGATTTTCAATGTTCAAAAACTTTCGTACCATAATCTCTCTATTTTTCCCATATTCGGTAATGTTTTAGTTTTAATTTTTAAAAAATCATTTCTCTATCAGATTTTTTTCGAAAGTTCTTTGATTTTTACACAAAATTCATCATTTTGTCCGACTGTGTGCCGTGGCGGTTACCGCGTATTAAACTATAGTTGACTTGCTTAAAAGTGATTCTAATAACTAGACTGTGCAATTTAAAACGAGTTTGCTAGGTTTAGTAGAGATATTGCCAAAGGATACGCGGGTTTGAGAACCACCCTCTACATATTCGGAGGAATTCTTTTTTTTCCCGCTGAACCACAGACGCATTAGGCTCGCATAACAGCGCGACAATTATCCCGATCGACGGGAGGAGCTGTTTGGGGTGCGACCTGGCGGCCATGTTATCCTGGAAACAGCGACGACGCTGTCGCTGTCGCTGACGCGACGGTACACGTTCGTTTGAAATACTAATCTGGCAAAGCAAAAATTTTAAAACCTAAATATTCCTGAAATAATTTCACTCTGGATTGTCATCGATGAAACAAACGAACAAATCAGTAGTACAACCAAAGATTGATCAGTCATGTAATAATACATTTTTATGATAACCGATAATGCGAAACATTACAAAATACTATAACATTTTAAGCGCAGTTCTTGTTGGTAATTATGACATTGAATGGTTACAGATCACAGTCGTATCTCACGAGGATGTTAAGTCTAGGAGTGGAGGACTATAAGACGTCTTGCAAAAGACAAGGAATATATGTACATGTAGAAAAGAAATCGGTCAATTAACATTAACGTTTACCTACTTCCTCGCATTCGATTCCTCCTGCTAAACAGTTTACACAAATGAGCACATAGTAATAATACTATGTCAAAATCAAAGAACTTTCGAAAGAAACGAGATAGAGCGCTAATGTTTTTTTTAATTAAAGCTGAAATATTGCAGAATAAGGGAAATATAGAGAGATTATAATCATTTCAACAAAAAATTATGATTTTATTATTTCGTTTCATACAAATCTATTTTTTGCTACCGGATTTGAAATCACCGCGACAAAATCTACGGGAAATGATGTATAGCGTGTGAAGAAAAAAATCTATCCATATATGGTATTGGATAAACCACAATTTTCTTGTAATTCTGCAAGTTTAACACAGATTTTTAAAGTTAAAAAACGTTCGCGCAATAATCTCTCTATTCTGTGCATATTCTGCAATATCTCAAGTTCAATTTAAAAAAAATATCATCGCTCTATCTCATTTCTATCAAAAGTTCTTCGATTTCGACATAAAATTCATCGGTTTACCCACTGAGCAGCGTCGCGCGCTCGTATCTTACAAACGTCGAACGCAACTAGGATACCATGCGGACGAGCGTGTTGTTCAGGTCGGCTGTATCCCTTGAAGATCCTGGGTAGCCGAGCTTGCGCACGTTAAGTATTCCATCTACCAGGACCCCATGCCAGGACGCTCGCTTACCCCGTCACGAAGCTCCGTTGCCGTTTCAAGGAGACGGGACATCTGGACGTCTGGAGTGTCTGGACGTCCTCGGGGTCTCGTCAACGTCCTGTCACTCGTCAACCGCGTGGCGCCGGAAGCATCCGCGCCACCAGGACCCCATAACTCAGTAGCGATATCCTCCGGGATTCAGGACGACCGGGTGGTGTCGACGTATTCGCACGTTCGTAGCTCGCCAGGGTAACAGGACGTCGGCAACCGTTCGCCGATGCCGTTATTCCTTTCGTGGAGAAAATTCAAGACACCTCGAGAAGAAGACTTCCGGTGGACGGGTAAAACAGGATTATAGAAAATCGTAAGAAAGAGAAATGGCTCCGTTCTGGTACATTTTCCGGTAGAGAGAGAGAGGAGAGTTTTCGTAGAAAGAAATGATGGAAGACAGGGAGTCGGACATACAGGCTTTCTTATCGAAGTTGATTGGTAGCTGTCGAACTTGCAACGTCTTCCGCGCGTCTTAATTTTGGCTACGTATCACAGGCGATCATAAAGCGGGTCGCGTGTACCACCGAAAAAAAATTCCAGATATCCGGATGGATTTCCGATAACGGACCGTGCGGCTATACGTGTACACACACGTGTACAGCACGTTCCCGCAACACTGTTCCCACCCCCCGCGTCCCTCGATGAAACAAATATTGATTCGATATTGTCGGACGCGACGCCACGCGACGCTACGTCACGGCAAATTGCCTATTTTTTTCTCGTGCCATTAGCTCTTCAGTACGGAGCCAGAGGAGCTTTCTGTAGTCTTGCTCGCGAACGGATCCAGGCGTGTTCCGCTGGAGTCTCGCGATGGGAGAGCATTTAAACAGCGGCTCCGATCGATCGCAGGCTTTCACCGGGTGACTGGTAGACTTAACCCGAGTTAATATCGGGAACGATAACTGGATTTATTCCAATTTGAGCTTCAAAGCGTCGCCCTGTTTGTCCATCAGGATATCATCGCAGAGGTGGAGGCCGACGTTTCTATTATTCATCCGCCCACAATTGATCGGAACGGGGGTGGCACGATTGGCCTGGTGGCTGGCGGTCGGATAGTCGGCTCCAGAGGATCGTGTTCAGTCGATTGTTCTGGCCATTGTTGCTAGATCTGCGCGGTGTGACATTTGAACACGTTCAGCGCCTTTTACTGTCCCTTTCCAATTCATTTATTTATTTACCAAACCGATGGACACCGTCAAAATGATTGGTCAAATGCCTGTCAAACGGATCTCCAGATTTTCTCTTTGCGAATTGTAGCACGAGCTAAGAATTTAATAATACTAAGTACATCGTTATTCAGATTTCATAGGATTTTCATAACATGTACTTGAAGAAAGAACCGCACTGACAAATTTCTCAATAAAATATTTCTGTAACTTAATTTATCTATTTATCAATGCGTGAAAAGAAAACATCTGAAATCCGTTTGACGGGCATTTTGTTACCAGCACAATGAAATTAGAGTGCGTTGTCGAGAATGAAACACCGATCTCAGAATCGTATTAATAAACGAAGATTGCGAAGAACTGATGGAACGATCTCAGAATAGGTTTGAAACAGAGATTTTGAAGTATCCCATTTGATACTTTGTTTCAAGAGCCGAACTGTGGGGCCTAACCTAAACGTCGTAACCAGTCTGGAAATACGAGGGAACCCTGGTCTCCTTGTAAAGTACAGAGCTCCCTCGCACGCCGTAAAATAAAGAATAGTTTTTATTATAAAAGTACACCGATTTCCAATACATTTGACAAATCATTTTGACGGGGTTGATCGGCTTGGTAAATGAGTAAATGAAGTTACAGAAATATTTTACTGAGTGAATTCTATGAAATCTGAATAACGATGTAGTATTTTTGAATTCGTGAAGCTATTCGAGAAATAATAAAGTATTTATCTACTGATAATGTAACAAAGAGTGTAGCCGCGTAAGAATTGTACACAATAGTTCGCATGACCGTAGCCGTGAAGGAATGCGATAAGGGAAGGGGTTAAGGTAACGCTATCGATTGAGGAATTCGTGAGGGAAGCTTAGGCGACTGGAGGCAAAGGCTCGTGTCTCCTTAGGACGAGTAACGGGCAACGATATGATATCCTCGAGCGTAGTAGCTAGTAATTACGAAGGAAAGCTGCAGCTTCTCGCGGCTGCGAGTGCTCCGATTCTAAGAGAAAGAGAGAAAGTTATGATGGAGAGGTATCGTTCGCCGGTAGAACAATGTTCCTTGGCACGGTGTTGGTGCATCGTTGCCTCTTAAAATCCCGGCAGCCTCTGGGCGTTTAAGTCCTCAAACCGTTCTAATTGAGGTTCCTCCTCGTTACCGCGAAAGGGTTACCGGAAACAATGGCCGGGACGATAGCGGATGACAATTGCACGTAGCCAAGCATCCGCGCCGCTAACAAAAGCGCGGCCACCGTGGTCCTTCTCGTTTTCGCAGTGCCTCGTATGCTGCTACTCCGTCTTCTTCTTGCTTCTTCTCTTCTCTCGGCATTGTTCCCGGCGAGCTTCAGCCTCGGATAACGAGTAACGAAGCGTCCTCCGCGGTCCTCGAGGTATCGAGACAGAGAGCCAGCCCGAAACGGCCCCCTTCGAACCAAGCAACCTTGCTGGGGAACCTGCGATAGGCCCGAAGCGGTCTAAACGCGGCGAGTACTCCCTTCTACCACAGAAACTCAATAAAAAGAAACTACAATTCGGAAATTTAAAAAAAAAAACTGATATTTTTGTAAAGGTTTTGTTTATCTCGATCGCCAATTTTTAATAGAAATTGTGATTTCGGCGCACAGGTTCGATCCTATATATTGAAGATGGTCTTAACCTAGACCGAAACGTTGAATTATAAATTTGTACAACTGCTTAGGAAATTAGTAATATAGGATCGAACCTGTGCGCCGAAATCACAATTTCTATGATATTTTTGTCTTGCGAATCAGTATCATCTATACTTTCGCTGTCATATTGACTGAACTACATGTATTTCGAGGAGGCATTTAGAGCGTACCAATGTAGCTTCACTATTCATTGTTAATGTTAGAAGTATGTAAACCTTTCTTTATGACAGCCCTCGGAAGGGTAACGTCTCCTCATTATACCGTGAAAGGAAATTGGCTGCTGCTAGCTGTTGCCGGAGGACTCAGGGTTTTCAGGATTATGATCGACCATAAAGGACCTTCACAATAAAGGTCGTGTTTTCGTTTTGAAACGGCTTATTAAATTATTTGCCAATTCGTTCGGGCAATCTGTGTGTCCTCGCTACGCGGAAGATCGTCGAAGCTTATGCTCGGGTTTGCCGGTAGCTTAGCGAGTCCGTTCGATCGTGAAACCGATCCCGACTCCCGTTAACTTGTTCGGGATTGGTCGTTAATCGGCGACGTTCCTCCAGACGACAACCAACGAGGACGATAACAGAGTGACGATAACGAGCGTCGCGTCGGTGTTGAGCCAATAGAATATCCGTGCAATTACCGAGGAGCGTGCGTAATTATTTTAATGATCGCGCCGGGAATCGATAGCCCCGAACCGGAGAGATAGTCTGGCCGACACGAGCTCCGCTTTACGAAACTAATTTAATTAGTACTTTAAGCAGTGCGCGCGCGCGCGCGCGTAGGCGTAACAGAGGTCGCTGATAATAGGAGGGAGAGGCGAGCGTTATCAGCAGGATCCTTTCACGTTAAACCCATTAACGGTACAATTAGCTGCACGCTGGATTTTCCATTGAAAAGCGGAGGCGAGCCTCGTGAAAAGGCTTCTACCTAATTTCGCGAGAAAGGGTGAAAGAATCCATGTTGAAGGAAACACGGGGAACGTTCTCGTTCTCGGGCCGGAGAACGCGACGTAGAATTGCATCCCCCTAGCCCTGAACAAGACGAAGAAGAAGAAGAAGAAGAAGAAGAAAAGCCCGGGATTAAGAAGAGAAAGAAAACGGCGGAACAACGAAGAGGACTGAAAGAGGAAGAAGAAACAAGTCGAAGCTCTGACTCCGCGGAGTTACTCGCCTCTCATTTTGCTCGAGTGCCCTCGCGAACGGGGAAACATTTCAATTAATTACTGCGTAATTAAAATATGAAAAAGTAGTCATTACCTCGCGTTTCCGCGTCGGTTACCCGGACAACTTTCTTGTTCGCTCGCCAACCCCCGTGTACCGTTCGGCAAGACTCCTTTCCTCCACTCTCCTCTCCTCTTTCACTTCTCGTTTCCGTTTCGTGTTTCGTGTTCCTCGCCGCGCTCTCTAACCCAGACCCGACTTTCGAACGATATTCCGTTCTCGCGTTTTATTTCGCCGACACAGATAATCCGCTGCGGTGCACTTGTTCTCTCGCCCTCGCCCACCCTCTCCCTCCCTCCTACCCTTCATTTCTCTCTCTCTCTTTCTCTTTTACTCTGTGTTTCTCGTCATCGCGAGCATTAATTATGCACGTGTCAGGTAACTCCGAAGTGGTTGCCAGGTAAGCAGCCTGCTAGATGCGCACCGTGTGCGCCGTGTACCTACATGCAGAAATAAACACTCTGCCGGGACATCCTCGCGCTTGACCCGTCGCCGACGAACGTTCCCGAACATCTTCCGAGGTCATACCAACTTTCTGGAACGGCCGCCAACACTCCGACTCTTCCTATTTTCGAAAAAAAAAACCCTCGATTTATTTCTCTGAAGTAATCGCACCGTTTGTTTGCTGGATCTCGTTCAGTTGCTCCTGTCTATTATCCCTGTACACACTGCTACGTTCATTCAAACCATTCGGACTATCATTTGGCTAGTCAGTTCCTGGCGAATAAATTGAATCGATGGTTGTTCCATCAGCACCAACACAGTGTCATTTCTGAGAATAAACCAAATATCTGACCGAAATCTGATAAACGCAGCAGTAAATGGGTTTCATACTGATGGCTCGAACATGTTAATAATTGTCATCAACTATCTGATTCTTAAGATGGTATACAAAATCAAAAAAAAAAAATTGGTATCCTCCCTTAATAATTCCAATTGAACGATGATAATACAATGCTGATACTCTTAAATCTTATTTACCAGATGGCGACAGAGAAGAAGAAACATTCGAATTCATCAGTCTACTCGTCCCTATTCACCCGCTGATCACGGCGATGGTAAAAGAGAGAAGTTAATATTTGTTGGACAGTGTAATCGGCGATCTGCGAAGCGCGTGCAGGCAATTGCAGCGATCAAAGGGTCCCGGGTTAACGAGAATCGCAACCGGTATATCGCGAACAGAAACACCCCTATACACGCGCGGAATTGAAGAGGTCGATTACAAACGAATCGACGATCGAACGAGATATCGCTGTGTGGATGGATGATCGGCGCTCGTGTGCCGTTCGCGAACAAGAGGCGCGTTAACTTTGGTTCGCGTCGCCAGATAATAGCGTGGAGCCGAAGGGGGTCGAGCTGTTATGAACGTGAAAATAAGCCTTAATCCGTTGTGTTAGCCCTGCCGCGAGGAGGATCGCTCGATCTCTCCTGCTTGGAGCAGGACGGAGGCAAAGCAGAGTAGAACAGAGTGGAGCAGGGGTGGCTCCGTCAACGAGCCCCCGCCCGCAACGCGGCGCTAACTTTTCAATCTCGGTCGAATAATCCGTTGGAAAGCCCCGCGGTTACCTCGGCAACGATCTGGCCTCTCATTGGCTCGCCGACTACCTTTTCCGTCCCTGTTCCTCCACCTTCCGATTTCCCTCCAGCCTTCTTCTCGGACCTCCCCGCCGACTACCCTTCTTTCGTACCGTCACCCTCCTCTACGGATGGGACTAATTCGCTTATCGTTCCCGCGTCTCCCATTAGCCTAAACCCTGATGTTCGTTTCGACTCTATCAAACGCCAATTATCACTTTCCTCGACGACTTGGCCTGCATTACGCATCAACCCCCTGCTCTATTATCTTCGTCCCGGCTACAATCATTACAACCTCTTGTCCTTCGTCTACTAAATCAGCAGCCTAGATAGAACTTCTTCATTTTATCTAAGGAAAATCAATCGAATTTAGACCGGTGCACTGGCAACAAATATTTTCGACTTCGTGTAATATTGTAGCTGATGTCAAGACGAATCCAACAACCTACTATACTATATAGACATGTATGCATTCATGACAAAAATGAGTTTATGAAATATAAAACAGTGGGATGATAGAATTATTAAAGAAAGAGAGAGAGATCTTTCTGTATTCGGTTCTAGTATCTTGCCATTCGAGTCTAACGATGACTGATCAAACGAGACGCATATCACGTATACCGAATAATTTTTCTAAGAACTGCCCCCGCCACAGAAGTTTTCTAAAATCAGGCATGCGTAATTCGTGGAATTGTTTTCTTAGTAAGATAGGGTTACAGATCTGCAGCGGAGTAATTGGAAATTGCAGGTGCAGCTTGCGAGGACATTGTTCCCATCGCTACGCCTCTCCGAGCCTCTGTCTCGCTCGAACCTCCGCCATCGGTGGCTGTTTGGCCAACCGTGTATCTTTGCCGGTATCTTCCCATCCCATTTCGCTTCGCCTCTGCGTTATTCCCTCCCGTTTGTCGTCTCTCCGTCTTTGTCGGGTTCGCAGCCCCTTCCCAGGAGAGCTTGCAGAGCGTTTCCGTCGTTTCTCTCGGCAAACTGCGAGGCCCTTCCACCCTCTCCGTGGCCCTATGCTACCATCTACCTAACCTTTAGTCATCGCTTCTCCTTGCTCCTCCCGAGCGGCACTCCCCGGCGCACTTAGCCCCGTGGTTAACTTCAATGAGCGGATAACAAGCCACCCCTCGACTTTGCCCTGTAATATTCACTCGTATAAATGGACCCGCGGCTTTGTCAAATCAACTGTCGCTTGTAAACAAGCGACCCTCTCTCCCGGCGTCGATGTTCGCCAACCGAGCCTGCCCACACCGTCTTCGCGATGTCTTCTAGACACCCATGCCAAACATAACTCCGAGGCCGGACAACAGATTTGCGACACGTAAAATCATTTTCGTCCGTCACAGACCTGTCTTCGCATAGTTAATCGCCTTATTCTACATTTACGTATAACCACCCGGTTAACGGACTGTAAATACTAGAGATCGTGGTTTTGAACGTGTAAGTATCACTAACCACACGTGTATTTACATACACGTACTTTGGTGCGTGTCATTACCACGTTTCTCTTTTTTAAGTACAACCGAATAACAAACTAAATAATAATGGAACTGTGTTGAATTATGCAATTGTATAGAACAATAATAACTTAGAAAACAAACGGGCAACATTAGGGAGATTTAAAGGGGAAACTCCATGCACCAGTGATTCCCGTTATTCCGGTTCCGAGTTGAATGGGTTAAGAATATTCTGTTCCCCGTTCTACGAAGCACAATGCGATCCGTTAACGAAAGATAACCGTCGGATAAGATCCCTCTAGATCCTCTTCTATCTTTTGACACGCGAAATTAACGATCGATTTAAGGGGTCTTCGGTGGGATTCACGGTTTATTAATTCGTAATGTCTATAGGCGGTTTCTTTCTTCCTCGTTTAATTCGATGATTTCTCGATTCGATGGGACGCGAGGCTCCATAGTCGCGAGCGCGAGAAAATCCTCGTTTAATTCCGTAACGAGAATCGTGGACGGAATCTCGTTAGAATGGGGGACGAGATTCTCGTCCCGTTTCGTCTCGTCTCGTCTCGTCTCGTCTCGTCTCGTCTAGTCTCGTCGAGCTGAGTCGTGTCGAATCGTGTCGAGTCTCGCCGAGCGTCACCGTAACGTAAACGAGCCAATCAGCCGGCTTTGTGGCGGCAATCATCCCTTGATTACACGGCACTTAGCTCGAAAACAGGGTCGCGGTACTATCGGGCGATCATTTTCGTCTTTGACGATACACGAGGGGGGGATGATCGGTTAAATCGCGTAGGAGCAGCTATCCTCGGAAATAACTGACGAGGGGGCAATCGTGCCTACGGGACTCGTCGGGGTCATTCATTCAAATCCGGATCGTTTCTCTACCAAATTCAGAAAAACGACAAAAAGCTCTTTGATTCGACCCTCCTCCATTCTGAAACGTTCTACGATCTCCAATGAAGTCGGACGACTCTTATCAATTCGATTGTGATCTTACTTCTTGACAATTCATTATTTAGTCTGTCCGAGATTAGAATATAGGATATGGATGGATGGATGGAGGGATAGTCCAATTCCTTGGCCGCAAATACAAAATAAATAAATTAATTATTATTTAGTCTATCCGTAGTCCAGAATGTTTCTTGCATGAATTTCAAGAATTTGCATGCTTAACACTTTACCGACCGGAAGTCTATTAATAGGATTTTCAATAATTCTGCTGTACCAAAAAAAGCATAGAAATTTTCTTTGACATTGCAATCTTAAATTAAACTATTAGACGACGTTATGGAGGGTGACTTAGTTAGTTCATACTAAATGCTAAATGAAAATTTAGCCATGTACCATACATTTTTCAAAAATATGCAATAATCACCGGTCGGTAATGTGTTAACATATTTCGTGCCGATCTATTTTTGCACTTGGTGGAAATATATTTACTACAGTGTAAACTGTAAATTATTCGCGTATGATACTTACAGTCCAAAAACATAGTTTTTTTTAGTATTCGAAGTATAAACATAGGTGTCGACTACACAAGCAAATATGTATTTCGCGTTGAAGTAGTTATATTTTATTCAATAAAAAGTGATTTATGTTGGAGTTGTCTAAAGTTCCGTGTGAACAGTTATGTAAAAACTACCTGAACCTGTTAAACTGTAAACGGGTGTGATTCGTGTCCGAGCAATTTCGAACGGTTAGTACGTACAATTCCGTGCTTTTGTTTCCGTGTATCGTGAGCTTTATTGTTCGGCGACAACGATGGCGGCGCATCCGTATTTGCATTTTAGTTGCACGTTCGGACGAATAAACGTTCCCTCCGTGCTGAAAAGAGGAAGACTTTTTTCGCTCGGCGTTCGCCATGGAAACACGCGCGTCGGGACCCGAAAGTGGCCATGGGGTAAGAGTGCCTTGTACGAGGCACTGAAGAGTCCGCAGTTACGGGAGGCGAACAAACAGGGCCGCCTTTCAATCGTAATTGGAACCGCGGGAGCCTGACCAACGTCCGTGTTCAAGCACTCTTTTTCCCATAACCATCATTCTTCGAGAGTGTCTCCTCCTCTCCGCGGAAGAAGACGGTACAATAGGCTGTATATCTGCTCACCGTGGGTTGCCGTAGAATTTCTCCTCGAGCCTGATTCAACCTTCCGATTGTTTCTTCCTGCTATTAACGATCCGTTCCATTTAATCTACATGAGAAATACGTCTGAAAATATAAGCTCGTTTGAAAAGTAATATCGATTTTCGTGTAGAGGTAGCATTGCTTCTCCATCTGTTATTACCAGACTGCAGATTTTATGCATGTAATGCATTTAAGGACATCGACAGATCAGTTTCAGCCTAATAGACTAATTAATAGAAGAATGCAAGTTTGATTTGATTCCTATGTCCTGCAGTCAACACGCTTATTTTAAATCGCAAAATCCTGGTATACCTTCCTGCCTTGTAGTGCTTTCTAATCATCCAAGTATTTTTTTATAGCCGCACCAAATATGCAAAATCAAAGTACGCGTTTCCATTACGCTTTCTTATCGCCGCAATGGTAAAAGTGCAGTGCACGAAAGACATAGATTTATGCGGTGCACATTTCATCTCAAATAAATTCGTAAAAAGTCAGATAACTCAATGTTTTCCTAATAACAACCAGAAATTCTACGAGCATAAGATCTTTAAGTTGCCTGAAAAATCGCAACAGATCATAGAACAAAATGTTATCAAGCTTACTCTAAATTGTAAAAAAAATTAGCTTTAATTTTCCCTCGAGAAAACGAAATGACTTTACGAACGACCTGATAGAAGAGCCAATCAATCAGTATTACTACTGGAATACGAACGTCATGTTCGTAGATCGTGTTCGGAGACGCAAGTAGAGGGAATCTCGCCAGAAACCGCGAGAAGAATTCTCCGCGCATTCTCCGCGTCATTCCACGCAGAAAAACGCGGGTAAATCGACGGGATTGCAACGTATTTTTCCGCAGTCCGTGCGAGACGTCGCGCCTCGACGTTTCCCCGGAGACGTGGTCGTTAACTGAAGAATACCGAGGCGGAACAAAGTATACATACATATAGAAACGGCGCAAGGAACGGCTGACAAGGAAATCTAAATGAATGCCGGGGGACACATTCAACGTGAAACGAGAGGCACGTGTATACCGAACGATCTTTTGCTCTGTTTAACCCGCGAACCCATAGCAATGGACTTGAACAGATACACACACCCTCTCCTCTCTCTTCTCCCTCTGTCTCTTTCATCTCATTCGCTTTATCCCCGGGTCGCGGTTTTCCCTCTCGAGAAAGGAAAAAACATCGCCGCGAATCACTTTGTACGCTTTGATTCGCGAGAAAGGAAAGGCCAGAAGTAAAAGCAGAGAGACGTTGCTTCCGACTGGACGGGAAACAATGCCGGGCCAGGAACCAAAGAAATCCGGAATCAAGTTTAGGGTAGGGAAATGGGGGAGAGAAGAAAAAAAAACGAACGGAACCGATACGATCCACCGAATGGCGGATTGTTAGTCGCTGTAAACAGAGCCGTTCTTTTCGTTCGCACTTCTTTCTCCTCCCAACGGGGTATAAACGAATAGAAAGAGCGCCCCCTCCTCTCGCGTTCTCGCACCGGACGACGACGCTGCTCCGCGAGCAGAATATTCAGCCTCGACAGTTATATTCACACGCGTGGTCGCACCTCAATGGACTTTGCTTTTGCCGCGATTGTTAACGATTTCGAAGCCCTCGTGGCATCGCGAGCGTTCCGATCAATCCTCCGACAGCATCCCAGCGCCTCGCGAATTGCGAACCACCCCCCGCCCCTCTACGCCGCCACCCCCAGCCTCCCCTCGATCCACCACTCTATCTCTGTTACTCGGCGTTCTGTTCTAAATCGCTCCACCGTGATATCCTCTTCAATGTTTTTTTTGCCCCTCCTCGCTCTTCCTCTCCTGTTCTTTTCCCTTCTCCTTGCTTTTTTAATCCGTATTTAGCAATTCGTCTCGACACGATCGACGACCGGCTCTGTTATCGATAATCATTCAGACTCGAGAGAGAGAGAGAGAGAACGTTCTCGAGACTTGTGTCTCGATTCTCTCGCGGCCAACGGCATTGTACTTTTAATCGAAATAATTGCGGTGTTTCGTTGTTACCAGTATGCCCGGAGAGACTCGCGGCTTTACAACGGAGATTAATCGACGTGAGAATACTTGCTATCGAGAATCGCGAGAGGCTCTACGAGGGATTCTGTAGAAAATAGTCCACCAGAATGAGAATGAGCAGGAAAATTCGCAGACTTACGAATTAGACTGTGGAATTTGTGCAGCTGTAAGCGGAATCGTTGACTCGTACTACTCGTCACTAGCTGCAACGCGGCGGGAAGACGGTCACCGTAAATTCTGTGAACCGTTTCCTGTAAGTATTTTGGTGTATTCACGAAGCCTCGACTCTTGGAGGAATTCGAAGGGACGAAGGGAACTTCGAAGTGCACGAAGTTTCGAAGTCTTCGATTCGTATGAAGTTGTAACTTACGAGATTCATGTTACGTAATGATTTTTGTCAAATAAATATGTGAATAAAAAATTTGACAGAATTTTTACAGAATATACAGAATAAAATGAAGCTTCGATACAAAGCTTCAAAATCTTCGACCTTCGAAGGGAAGTAACAGCCCCATTTCTGAATAATACACTATAGTGTTATCTATACACCATGATTCACAAAAGAGCCAGATCACGATATTTTTTTTAGCAGTTTTGGATGTCGAGCACTGTATATTCAGCAATTAGGCATTATTTGTTTAAGCAATCTCGACGATGGAGGGGTACGGGTAATTGAACGCATTTCTGTCGCTAATCCACGATCGTTTCCCCTCCCCGTTAAAGCGAAAAGATTCACCCCGAGACAAATCCCATTTGTCCATCGCTTGTCCGTGGGTGGTTGTATCGCGATGAAATTTCGTATCCCACTGGGGAGCGAATATCACAAATTACCGATAACAATCGTCGGCCGAGGGGGATGATTTCCAGGCAATTCACGCCCAGCCCACCGCCCTAATTTCCATTGATTCGCTACCGTCTAATCGCGACAGATGCGGTACGAAAACTACCGTGATTATTCGTCGGAGAAACAGGTTACAAATACACGCAAAATTTCTCCACAATAACAAGACCGCATTTAACCCTCGATTGCTCGCGTGCCATAAAAATATTTGCTCCTCGGCTTGAGCGTGTGTTTAAGAAAAACATTTCGCACTTTCTCGCAGAAGAATTTTTCGAATTTTATGAATCGCGAAGGAAAGAACATTCGAGCAAACGATTGTAAGAACTCTATCGTCGAATCTCGCGCGTAAACTTCCAATCAAATTTTACCATCGGTAAATGTTCGGAAGCACGTTTTCAGTTGCTTGTTTCTGTAACGATGAATGTCTAAGTTCGAATGGTAGAGCAGTCGCGCGTGATGTGTCGGCAAATTAACACCTTAGAGAAGGTATCGGGCGACAAGGGGTGCCTATTCTAATTGGATCGGTCGCGGGGGATGGGCCACACCGAAAATCGTCTCTCTCTTCTCGTCCCGTTGGTCCAGGCTTTGTTTTCGCAGCTCGGCGCCACTCAATTTATCCCGTCTTCATGCATTTATTCCGCCATTTGCGCGGCACCGAGGCCCTTTTCCAGCGAGCACGAAGAAGACGCCCGGGCCGCTTTGCTGCCCCTTGAATTAATCCCCTGCATACGTTAATCCTAATGAATTCACGAACGCGCGCGGAGTCGTGTCCGACTCGAATCCAGAGGGGTTGGTTTTCCGCCGTTACAGGTGCCAGCACGCAAACTCGAGGCCATTAAAATACCCATCCTACGGGGAAGAGAGCGCGCAACCACCGTCGACGCTCGTTCCTCTCTATATTTTCGCGCATCGACGCGAGGATCAGCGAATTTTATGCGACGCCACGCGACCTCGCGTTGCCGAAAAATGCATTCCCGTGGCCCCCTTGTTGCTCGACCGTCGACCGGCCCGCAAGCACACGCCTTTATTATTCGTTTCTCGGCCGTGCTCATGAATTACCGAGTTACAAGCAATTCGCCAGGTTTTTATTTTTAATTGCACTGTGCATAGCTACCCTTCGTTAACCCTTGTGCAACCAACCAGCCACTCGTTCATTATGGTCTTCTTTTTTAACGATTGTTTATGAAGTTCTTAAAGCACCACAAAACCGAATGTTCATTCTTTGGAAGATTTAAAATCATTTATATCGGTGCTGATGAAATGCCCGAATTTCGTATACAGCTTCCAGTGGAAAAAACATTTTTGATAACCCTCCTCAGAAATAGTTGCACACATTGTTGATTTACACTTTATCTGTACAAATTATGCCGCATTTATGTATACATCAAACGTGTTCTAATATGTAAGAAAATTAAATCAGTGAATTTTCACTTTGAGGCACCTATGCGAAATGGATCAGAAGGGACTGGAATATTGGGACGATCATTTTGGTCCGCCGACTTTTGCAATGGATGTTCTGTATATTCTAGGAAATCAATTTTCGTTATGTTTGCAGAAAATGGAATGTAGAATGCGGGGAATGTACAAGACACGCGAAATCTTGCCAGCACCATCGGAACCGGACAGGAAGAATATCGGGCCAGCATTTTAGGGCCTGTGAAAAGTGATCGACGACTGATTTAAGGCGTCCGTTAATTAAGCAGTGCGGGGCAAAGAAAGATCGGAGAGGTCGGCGAACTGGCATATCGCGATCCATCCCCGTTCCGGATCGACTGACTCGGGGCGCGGCTGATTCTCGCGGAACGGGAAATGTTTAGGTATTGAAGTCGGCGGCTGTACAGTGTACAGGGGCCATAGAGTCGCGCGAATGCTCCCGGAAGATAAGTAGCGACGAGGTGAATAGACTAACGGTGGGGGTGTAGGGGGGTTGCTGGTGCTCTGGCGAGAGACTCGGCAACGGAGAAAACGGGTTGAAAAGGGGGATGATGGAGGCGGTGTCGAGGATTGGTGGTTTCCATGCGTCATGCATATTTACGCTCACATACTAGCCGCGCGGAAGATGACTCGGGCCGAGGGCTCGGCAAATTGCGAGGACCGTATTTATGCAAATACTCGGCCCCGTGTACTCGCGCGCTGCTATCCTATCTCTCTCTCTCACCCGCAACGCCACTTTCCCGACCGTCCGCAAATTGACTTCGTTAGAGTCTGGCCTGGGCTCTTTCAAATCCGCGCGCATCCTACTCCGAAAAGCTGCTGCGACTGCTGCTTCAAAAACAGCAAAAAAAGGGAACGACAAACCGGAAGAAAATTAGAAAACGAGCATCTAGCAAAAATCGTGGCCCGCGCCGCGCCGTGCTGGCATTCGGGCCGTGCACGACTTTTTCGCGCGCCTAATTCGCCGCCCGGCGGAGTATTTGGTCCGATAAGCCGGAAGAAATTATTCTAGCGTTATTTATAGGTTCAAGGCCGTCATATGGCACCTCGTTGGACCTGTCTTAACGCCAGCTACAACATTCTGAGATACAAAATGAATATAAACATTTAAAAAGTCGACGGTGATCTTGACTTTTGGTTACAAAAAATTTCCTATCGAAATTTTATATGTTTATATTGAGGTTTGTAAATGTCTAGATACTGATTAAGTTTTGTCCAAAACATTATTTTGATAGAACAACAGTTCATTTGCTCCGTCAATGGACAGCGGATCCGTATACAAAATGACAATTTTATGCCTGAATTGCAACAAACTGGAGCGAGGTAGAAATTTATTTTCTTCGTGAATACGTTCAGTAGATTGAAGATAATATAACAGTATTTTGAAAACCTTCTAATGTTTTCACTTCAACACTCGATGATTATGAAAATAAATTGTACCACGTTATGGCCGAAATGTTCGACCAACTGCGTGTATTATACATATTTCGGGATACGTCTGAGAATGGACTTGTCTCCGCTTTTTAAGATCAAATACCGCACCGTGCGTCGCGGAGAGAAAACACACCGGAGAACGGAGCACGTTCTCTGTGGAGGAGGTTGCGAGAAACCGCGAGGAGGCGACCGTTAAAGCCACCCCCGGTTGAATGCGGGGTTTGTTGAGGCGGGTCGAGAGGGGAGAGAACAATCTCGATATCGCGGCCAGCGACTGTACCCGGGCGAAACGTTTCACATCCAATTTGTTCCTCTCGTTTCGCGGTAATCGCTCGCCAATGACTTTCCTACCCCGGGTTTCACGGCGTCCACCCCCCCTCTACAGTTCTGGAAGCTCGTTTTGCTCTCGGCACAGGCCGTCGTGCGTTTCTCTTTCGGAGCGTGCACCGAAATACATATCTTGGCTCTTCTCTCGTTGTGTGTCCCCCTCGTTGCGCGCCTCGGCCTCGACTTTCAGCCCCGCGGAGACACAGCCCCCTTTTGCGCAGGCCGGTTCCCACCGACCAATCCGACAGCTTTCCACCCCTTCGTCGGCGAGTTAACGCGACCAATGAATGAACGGCCGCGGTGAAGCTCGGCAAGGTAAGGCGAGGCGAGGCGAGGCACCGTTTCCACCCCCAAAATGGCTGCGAATTCGCGCGGGCATTAGGCAGCCCGTTCAAAATAAACGGGCGGATTAATTGGAGCGGGGCTGCATCCCCTGGCTCTTTCTCTCTCTCTCTCTCGCTTTCTCTCTCTCTCGCTCGCTCGTTCTTTGCCATTCGACTCCTCGACTCGCGTGGCAACGCTTCCACCTCCAGATTCAGAGGCACAGAGAAGCTCGGCAACGTGTGCTTCGCTTCAGCGTCGCGACGGAGGACGTCGACGAGCACGACCAGGAGGACGGTGCCAGGGTCGACACCGACACATCCGGTCACCAGAACGACGCCGCGCGTCCGCACGTTAGCATGAAACTCGCGTACGCTGCCGACCAGGTGTTCCCGCGCCGATTCACATCGTTCACACGATCGGTCCCCGTGATTCTTCTGCAATAGAGCCGACAGTCTGTTCAATCGTTATCGTTACCCGGTTGTTCGTTCGTTCGATCGGTTAACCCGAGATCAAGGAGTACCATGATGCAGGAGCACAAGTCGTTCCTCATACGGGATCTCCTGGGGGACGTGCTGTCCGAGAGAGTGCACGGTAAGTACACCAACTGACCTTTCAAGTGGCTATTCGCGGATCATTAGTAGACTGCGGATTTTATCGAGACAGTAGAAAAGCAGGGCCGAATAAGTCATATAGCAAAAGTAGCAAATACTACAGGCCCCGCGTTTCTGGAAGCTCGTTCTGTTTGTAAGAATTGTGTTTTATTTTATTATCATACAAAACCTAGGGTCTCCTGGTAGCATTTGCTACAGACCCCGCGCAGGCTTATCCACGTCTGTAGAAAAGTACAAAGTATTCAGCTTTATTCTTTTTGCAATATTATTATACTATTTTTCAATACAGTCTGCGTTAGTATGAGAATATAGTGAAGTTTATTGCTATGTGCACCGCTAGTCTCTCGTCGTCGTTCTACCATAAATAGGCGCATTTAACTTTTAATTACTTGCAGGCAGTGTTTACAATCTCAAAACATTAAGTTTATAGTGTTTCAAACATAAACATAGATGCCGTTTACACTAGCATATATTTATTTTGCATTGAAGTGGTTATTTTATTCAATACACATTGATTTATGTTGGAGTCATCTAAAGTTCCATACGAACAGTTATATAAAAAATGGAGTGCAAGTAACTGAAGGTTAATTATGTATGTACATTGGTTTGATTTTAAATAACTGTCTTAGTTTAAGCAACTGTCTTTGTGTTCGATCAATTGCTAAACGTTCAACTAGGGTACAAGCAAATAGACTCGATCTCATATATGCAGACATAAAAAGGTCGTATACAACGGAGATATTCTAGGTCAGATAAGATGTCCCAATTCTGCAGTTAAAATAGGCCAACAATTTGGATAGACACATTCTTGTTATGTTTATAAAACAAACAGTTCTTTCTAGAGCTCCGTAAACCTATTATTAATATTCTATGTGCCATCTAATACTGTGGCGCCCAAGGTGGTTCGGAACCCACCTCAATAAACTGTAGGTCCCGTCGCGAAATAATCTTAAACAAAAAAAGAGTTGAAAACGACGTAAAATAATAAATAAAAAAGAACCTATCCTTAATATCGAATAATACTGTCGTCGACAGAGTCGTTGTCGGTCAAAATCATTGTCAAAGTTATAGTCGGTGAAAACTGTGTCGATGATTTTCATGGTAACCAAACAAATGAAGGTCTACTACTTCCAGAGCTTCCCTCACTGTTTACTTTCACAAATCCACGGCGCGTATCTCGTCCACGGTAGCCAGAAGGCAAAACACACGGATTGTTGGAGGAATTAAAAGATCGATCTACCGTGTTTTTTTCGTCGACGAGTCTCGAGCGACGATTCCGATGAGAATCAATGGGGAAACTAGAAGTTTTATGGGACACGAACGGTGTCGCGTGGCCGCCAGCTAGGATGCTCGTTAGGGGGGGTGCCCCGCGGCGCGGTTCTATTATCTTTAGCCACGACTCGCAGCCTCGGGGGCGCTTAGATCGGTGCTGACAGGGTGCTGGGCCCCCGTTAACGACGATCCTACAGATGGCCCGAGCTGCGGAAGGATTCGTTAGGTCTCGTTAGCGCAAGCTTTCGAGTCGCGCGATTATCGTGTCTTGCTGCGCGAGCCAGGTTTTATTGGCCGGCCGGCCTACGGGACAAGCGTTCCCGTAATTGAGATCGTTTACCGTCGACCAGAGGCGATTGCGATCCGCACCGTACACACGTCCGCATTGTTCGGGTAATCGACTTTGACGGGAGAATCGACCGATTCGACCATCGGGACCCCCTCCATCCGAAATTCGATTGTATTTTGTCGCTGCTTCCGATCGAACAGGGTGGCTCTTCGGGTCGAGAGGGTGGTCTCGATCGAACATCTATTTTTTCACACCGAAACTGGAACTTATAGATCGTAGACATTTGTTATAAGCAGTGATAGGCACCATCGACTGAAACTATCGACTAAATCGATAGTAGCCAACTACTATTTTCAGTCGACTGATATTTTAAACTATCTACTAAATTCAATTAACTGAATCAGTCGCCGAGCTATTGGTTAAATTGTAACGGGCGGGAGTTTTGAATAGATTTTATAAAATTTACTATCAAATACATTCACTTATTAGCGATATCAAATAATTCGTTCAATAACACAAATAACAATTATTATACTAGAAATATTATACAATTATTAAATAACAATACTTATATTATAAAATTTTCATCATAATCTAAAGAAAAAGTAGTATTTTATAATTATATCTGTCAATAACAGATATTTTTCTAAAAAGTACATTAACACTTTGCCTTTATATCGCATTATTATTAAAGGATAAATAATAATATGTGAGATAGACGTAAGTAAAAACTATCGACTAAATATTCGATAGTATGTAGCAACTAAATAGTAATTAGTCGATAGTTGAAATTAGTCGATGGTGCCCATCACTAGTTATAAGAAGACAGCGGATTTTGTGCATTTACGGCAAAAATAAGTACGCGTGATTCGAGAGAGTAAATTTATTGGAAAAATTAGAAAATGCTATCATATGTTTTTCAACCTATTGAACATGTTAAGAAAGAAAATTAATTCCTATGTCACGTCAGTTCGTTGCGATTCAGCTAGAAAATTTTTATTTTGCATAAAGATTTACTGTCTAGTTATAAGTATAGACTGCCGATCTTTAAGCAAAATAAACATTGTCTGCTTCAATTGCAAGAATTCACAGTCACATACAGTGGGTGTACAGAGTATACGTACACCTTTTCATCACAGGCACAGATAAGAAGTTTAAAAATCGTGATCTTGACTCTTTCCTTCGCAATTGCGATCAATAACAATTTAAAAAGCAAAATTATTTACACGTTAGCTAGTAAATTAATTCTTCTAATGTCTCAAAAAAAAAGAAGAGAAACTCAAGCTGTTGAGTTCAATTTGGAAAAAGTTATTTGTTTTTAAAAGGTGTGAATACTTTGTACATCTACTGTAGAAGTTTTTTCGTTTCTTTAATAATCTCAATTCGGTGAAAATGATATTGATATTTTTTCAATCCTTTTAACCGTTACATAAAGTTATAAAATCCGCAGTCTATAAGGGTTCTACGGTTCGCGTTTTAGATCTCTACATAAATGAACTGTTCGAGGACCGAGTGATGGCTGAACTGTTCAAGGGTTGAAATTCGTTGACACACAGGTGACTCGGAGGACGACTCCGCCGTTCACTCGGACTCGGAGGACACGATAGACCCTGGCAGCAGTCCTTGCACTCGTTTGGAGAGTCCTCCGCCAGCTTTGTCGCCGTCGCCGGCAGCAGCCACTTCCGGTAAGACTTGCGGAACGACCACCGGACCTCCCAGCGGAAGGAAGCCTAGAAGAAGACGAACAGCGTTCACCCATGCTCAGTTGGCCTACCTGGAGCGGAAATTTCGCTGTCAGAAGTATCTGAGCGTGGCGGACCGCAGCGACGTTGCCGATGCCTTGTCCTTGTCAGAGACGCAAGTGAAGACCTGGTACCAGAACAGAAGGTCATTCTCCAATCTATTTTGCATAAGAACCATACGCATTCATAAATATACCATCCCGTAATATCGCTTGATATTCGGGTGATAGACCTACCCTTTTGAAACTCTTTCCTCAACGTTACAAAAGCTTTCGGTTAGCGCGTAGCATTCCAGTGATTCGTTAATCCTTTCTAAGGACATTAAATTACAAATGACCAACTGCAAAAGACATCGTATTGATAGCTTAGGATGTATAGTTAAAAACGAATACAGGTTTTGTACTCCGAATTCACCCTATTGCAAATCAACTGTAAATTGTTAAGAAATTCAAAATTTTATTAGTTGCAAATATATACGTGAAATACTGATTAAAAAGTAATTACCGATTAATTAACTTTGCGATGTATGAAAAACTGTGCGTAGACATGTATATTCATTGTAGAGCCATATATTCCGATGAATAAATTTTCAAAATGAATGTACATATGTTTTTATTGAAGCGTATCGTGTTTTGTGTTTACCTCGCAGTAATGTCATCGTTCACGTGTGTCTAACGTCACGCAGCACTTCGCTGTACTCTCTGGTCCGTGGTGACTTCTTCCGTACTCAAGGAAGATGCCTTCAAGTGTAATTAGATTTGAAATATTGCTAATGGATGAAATTGATTTGCAAAAGGATGAAATTGATTTAGAAAAAGGTGAAATTGTTTTTAAAATGGGTGAATTTCGAGTGCAAAAGCTATATCGTCCCCTTGCAGGACCAAATGGAAGCGGCAGAACCAACTCCGACTGGAGCAGCTCCGACACCAAGCTACCGTGGAGAAAGAGCTTCTGGTTCGCGGCGTGGGTCTTCACCATGGCAGCATAGACGCCTATTGTCCACCGTACAACGCTCAGACCCAAACACAGAGTCATCCGCCTCCGCCACCACCGCCACCAGCACCTTCGACAGCTTCGACAGCCGCGTTCCTGTCGACGGCGGCGGCTCTCTTCCGGAACGTCACCTACGTCCACGGATGTCCGCTTTAACCCGCGCGGCGGCGGCTCCAGGATCGTCCTCACCGGAAAACGGCCGCGTTTCCGGAACCACGACGGCCTCGGTTGCTGGATCTTTGCACCGGACTCGTCGCGAAGATGATTTCGATGATCGACATGTTCTTCCGCTTCCGGTGCAAAGGGAACAGACCCAGTACGGTGAAGTCGTCGTGGTGAAGTGCCAGCGTCAAGACAATGCTCGCAATTCGACAAGGTCGCACGCGTGTTTTGTTTTGCTGCATGTGGGACAGTGTACATATGTAATTAAGAGGTTCGCTGGGTAGTCGTAGCTCTGTTTCTTTCCGGTACCGACACGAGGACACGGATGCTCGGAACGAAATGATTAACCCTCGAATAGCGGACCATTCTCACGTGATCGATCATTCATTTCTCAATTTCTTTTAAACATATTTTCCGGGGTCCTTCTTGCTGTTAGTATTTCTGTTGTTCCTAACAGCTATTCTGTGAATTCCATTGGTAACAAACTGAATAATTAAATTACGATTCTGATATTCTGGACAAAAATAGACCCTGGTTCTGCTGTCGGGGGCTAATCACGCGCAGTCTAGCTATGGGCCGGTAGCGAGTGAGAGAGAGAGAGAGTGAGAAAGAGAAAGTGAGAAAAGTTCGTAGCTGTGTAATAGAGTCGTAGGTAACCGTAATCAGGAGAAAGAGGGGAAACGAAGACGACGACATTGCTCGTCGGCCGATTTTCGTTTAGAGGATCTAGTTGATTCACGCTCACCGCTGATTATCGATCACCTTCTCCAGCTAGTCGACGACCGTTTTCGTCAACCGAAACAATTCTTGTAGATAAATAAATTATTATCGAGCAGAGACTCAGCGTTTTTTGATTACCGTCTCCTCGCGTACGATGTGCTTCACTTTAAGTGTTGCATCTAAAGCAGAAGTCCTCTTTTGTTTGCTCTGTGTTCGAGGGTTCGAAGGATAACAAGCCTTTATGGATTTGCAAGCAATAATTGATCAGCACCACTAGCAGTAAGTCTTCGAGAGATATAGATACAGCTAGACCAGACTCAAAGCTTAATCAATTGATATGTATAATTCTGCAAATATTTTTTGTTCTCAAAGTAAATGGTGGTTCTATCTAGATGGTCATCCAAATTAGGCTACTCCTGTTCTGTATCTTCATTTAGCGAATCAGGATCGCAGCTGAATACAGGCATGCCTCGATAACTGTCACCCACCAGTCAGCATTTAATTTAATTTTCTGAGTGTTGCGTCTCCGAAAAATAGAAGACAGAATGTTTTTCGTTAATGTCTTCAGCATAGCTGTTAGCTAAAACGAATCTTTACATTCAAAGACTGTTCTCTGAATTTCCGCGACGATTATCGAGCCGAGATTGCAACGTTGTGCCTGCAATTTATGTTGCTGGGAGCTTGGGCGAGTTTCGGGCAGCGGTTGCAATGATTACAGGATGAAGGATTCACAGCCAGAAAAAAAAGAGGACGCGTAAAAGCGGACGGGGATTTTTGGTCCGACCGGACAACGATAGTAACGAGTGGCGGGACGGGGATGGGAATCCACGCGTGACAATGGGCACGTGGCCAGAAACAGCGATCCGCGAGCCCCGGCTGAAAGTAATTGGCTGAAACCGATACAAGTCGAGTGCCGGTGCCACTCGTGGCTGGAATTGGCTGGTGGATTTAATTGAACGGAATCGACAGGAAAGAGAAACACGTGGAGATGGAACGAGAGGAGAGGAGAGCGGCCGATATCCACGGAGAAACGGTTTCGATTGTCGCGGATGATTTTTTCGCGGCGTGGCGCGGGCAAGCTCTCCCCGTTAATTGGACTAGGAGAACGGAGAGATAGAAAGAAAGAAGGAGAGAGTGAGATGAAGCAACGAGGAGGAGCAGCTGCAGGAGTGAGAGAGAGAAGTGTACGATCTCGTTGCACGGATGATTAGTCGACATTACGCGAGACACGCGGAAACAATCTCCGGGTAACGACACCGTTAATCACTTTCCTTTGGCTCGCGTTCGCCGATACGAGGAGAGAGAGAGAGAGAGCCGAAGGGTCTCGAGGAGAGAAGGCATCAGCCACGGGAAATTGAGTTTCTCTGAAAATTTTTACGATCGGCACGAGTGTCTCGCGAATCGGCTCCAGCATCATCGGCTTTTCCAGCCGACGAGATCACTCTCTTTGACTCTCGTCGAATGCTCGCGAAGACGCGATACACACCCAGACCATTCCGAGTTACCTTGCACATATTATGTTTTGCACTCGGGAGAGAAGAAAAAAAAGGAGAACGAGATCGATCTCGTTCGCGAATCAAGCTCGTTCTTTAATACCACTTATCGCGAATCGTCGCGACTCGTCGGTGGGTGAAAGGCGCGTGAAAGAACCCGCGTTCTGCTCGGAGGAACGCATTATTATACGGACGTCGTGAACTCCCGAGCCTCGTCACCGCGTTCCGAGAGCTCGGTCCCAGCGACGAGGAGCGGGGCCGAAACTGGGAGAGACATCTCCTTTCGTGCTCATTCAGGATAATATAAAGCAGGAGAACGCGCCGCGCTCGTTCCTCGAATCGTTGAAAAAAAAAGAAAGGAAGAAAGAAAGAGAACAGATACGTGTTGCCGAGCGTGAAATCTAGGAAAAATTCTTGCGACCCTCGGCAACTCCATTATTTCGCTTTCACTCGCGAGGAGGAAACGAGCGGGCCTCCCTCACGCGTAATTACTTCGGCATAATGAATCGCGTAATATTCGTAATAATTCCGCGGCGGGCGAGCGTTGTTCCCGTCCTCGTTCTTCCTTGCTTCTAATTTCGTGTTTTAACGCGTTCTTGACCCCACGATTTCGTTACCATCGGAAATCGGTATGATACGCGATGGGTATCTCTTCATAGCTCGGTGTGTGACTATGATAAACATTTCGGTGTTTAGATGGGTTGTTAGTAGTATTGGATCATCTCGAAAGTTCGTGCCGTGGAGATGTTTATACTCTTCGTGGTGTGTATAAGATAAGAAACCGAAGGGTCAGGGTTTAATGGACCAATGTCAATTCTCTTTCCTACCGCAGTAGAGGGTGAGGTACATGTCCACGAAGTACATTTTTTTATGAAATATGTATACATGATATGATATACAGGGTGTCCCAAAACTACCCTAGGAGCCGAAAATGGGAGGTTCCTTGGGTCATTTGAAGCGACATTTTCCTTATCAAAAATGTTATCCGCGGCTTTGTTTAGGAGTTATTAACGAAAAACACGGACCAATCAGAGCGCGACCTAGACGCGAGTTGGCAAAATCGGCTCGGCGCGCCAACTGTCCATTGGCCATCTGTGCCAACTCGCGTCTAGGTCGCGCTCTGATTGGTCCGTGTTTTTCGTTAATAACTCCTAAACAAAGTCGCGGATAACATTTTTGCAAAGGAAAATGTCGCTTAAAATGGCACAAGGAACCTCCCATTTTCGGCTCCTAGGGTAGTTTTGGGACACCCTGTATACATTTTATGAAATGTGGTGCACGAGGTACATTTTTTTATGAAATACGGCATCTTGCAGTTTTATTAGCCTCCATACAGTACTGATCCGACTCCTTGCAAACATCTAGCTGTCCCTATTCGGTCTCGAGCAGACCGAACGCGAGAATTAGACACGGTCGGCAGCAATAGCTGGAGACACTCGACGCGACGGACCCAGAATGATTTGGGTGTAATCGGACACCACTTCGAGACCTCCGTGAGCGAAACCCTTGACAGGGCAATCTTATCCAAACAAGCACTTTCCCATATCTTCCTCACCTAATTCATCCTAGCCAAAAAATAGTTTTACTAAAGCATACTCCCATTCCGACAACCAGAACGCCCCACCCACTCACCAATTGGAATTCATTTAATCACCCCATACAGTTTACAGTCAACCAATAGAAAATGATCCAAGCCGACGTAATACGTGACACGATTCAGAAAATTAGAATTTAGAATCGTCTCGAACTGTTCACAGCTAGCCAGCACACTACCATCTCGAGCGAAACCTAAAGAAAAGTGTCTTCCACAATTCGAACTTATTTCAACTAGGGGTTGTTTTTTTTTTTATTAAGCATTTCAGATCTCAACTGAGATCTACATATATCTGCTATATAGATGTAAGTTACAGTAAATACATATTCATACATACATAGACAATATTAAATCTAATTAAATTCGTGCTTTACAATTCCTTAGGAAATGAACTATAAGAAGACAAGCTTTAATGTTGGGTCGGGCATCTAACATTTTTAAGCAAAAGGGTTGCTACAATTTAATTTTACACAGTTGGCGAGTTAGCTTGGATCGCTGCAAATCAAGGAGGCTACATTGCCAGAATCTTACATTCACTATACGTGACGCTATACATATATACAGCTCACAATCTTTTAGGAAGGAACAAATGATCTTACATATAGTGAATGTAGGTCTGTGGAGCAAAACATTACACGACATAACTAGGGGTTGTTACACTGTAATCCCGCCAAAGCCTCGAGTATCGCCGCGTGCAAGTGGAACGAGATTTACGATCCCGCAAAATTTCGTATACGAATTAGTGATATTTCGGACGCTACAGTACCTACAACTAAAGCATTTGCTGAAAGTAGAAAGATTTGGCGAGGAGGCTTGCTGTTGCCTTCAAATAGCGTTTGCGGAATGTCTCATCGTTCGGAATCATGGCTGTCGACCAAGATCAACAATCTTCCTGCCGCAGTAGAAGGTAAGATACATGTCCTTCTAGTGTTTTCTCATTTGCGCAGTCGAGGACGCTTTGATCGTGTAAACGGCCGCGTTTTGCCCGTGAATAACTAGGTTCTGTGCCCGCCCCCCCTCGATCAGCTTGGATCGATGTACCCCCGGTGGATCCACTCGTCAAAGAGTCAAGGACTCGAACGAGATATCCTGGGACACGAGTGGCTTGTCGCGTGTACTCGGCCACGTGCGTATTGTCGCCGGGCGAATGGATCGTGTGCGCGCGTGCATACGTGCGTAAGTCGTGTTGGCACTTGGACACGCGCCTTCTTATCCCTCTTCGGCCGTCTCTCCCTCTGTTACCCTCCGAGAGGCGGCGTCGTTAAACACTTGACGGGGTGCCTGGTGCACGCATCCTTCCTTCTGCATCCTTCGAAATCGGCGAAGCGACTGCAAAAATTTGAACGCGGGATGCGATCGCTGGATTAAACCTGAGTTGACAAATGAATCTTCCTTTCTGCACGGAATTATTATTATTATTTATTAATGGTTTATTTTTTTTTAATGTGGTCGCATTAACATCTAGGTCATTAGCGACCACATGGTTTATAAACAAATATATATTACATGTTACTGAAAGGGTTACGGTTAATATTAACAAACAAATTATAGTAATTCCTAAATGCCGATAGATTTAAAAAAGAGGAGGACGTTTCGAATGTTGTCATCTGCACGGTATTGTATGCACTTACTAAAGTATTATAGTCCAGGATCCACCGACCATTTTTACAAGTTATTACTATCAAACTAATATTCCGTAAGTAGCTTCATTTTGATGAGACGCCCAACTTTTTCTCTTGTGGTACCTCGATTGTGGTAGCTAACAGGGGTAGCAGGGATAAAATATGTCGATTTGACGATTCTCCAAAATTTATTACTAACTGGGTTTCATTTGTTAAATCTCAAGATGATTATCTAAATTATTCGAAAAAATATTTGTCCTACAAAATGTATGGTTTGATCAACGAGTCCCCTCCTTCCAACATGTATCGATAACGAGGTCATCAAAAACGATTACTAACCAGCTGATTTTTTTTACTGTTGCTTAGTTAATATTTATATAATTTAACAGCCACACTGTCCTACAAATTGCGTGGTACGTTATCCCGGTCCTACGCTCAAATGTTGTAGTACAGATCCCTGATGTAAAAATAATTACCATCAAGCTGAATCTTTGTGAATAGCTTCGTTTCGATGAAACGCCCAACAATCTCCTATACGAAAATTCTCGATCGTGGTAGCTAACAGGGATAGCAGGGATAAAATATGTCGATATGAAGATTCTCCAAAATTTATTACTAACTGGGTTTCTTTTGTTAAATCTCAAGATATTTACAGAAGATCGGATTATTAGGTACGATGCGTTTCTATGCATTATTGTTCACTAAAGGACTTCTAATAGCAGCGCACACAAATCTGATCAGAAGAAACACTATACAGTATACCAGAACGATCGGAAAGGTGTGAGTCGAAAATGCACGCTGTAGCACGCTTACGAAAACGATAGGATGGTTAGACGGAAAACGGGATACAAGGGGGATTGCTGTAAAACTGGAATTTATGGCAATTACGTGTTTCATGTTTCCTGAAGATAGAAGCACAGAGTCGATGAGTAACCGTTCGAAAACGTTGTCTGTCCTTATTGAAAGTTTCTTAACACTTTTCACGGATTTTCAATAATTGTGCTGTACCAAAAGAATGCATAGAAATTTTCTTTTATATTGCGATCTTTAATGAAACTATTTGATGACTTTATTGAAGGTGACTTCTTAATTCACAATGAAAATTGCTGTTGCTGTTGAAGATCTCATTAAAAAGTGATTACCCATGTACTATAGATTTTTCAAAATTATGCAGGAATCGCCGGTTGGTAATGTGTTAAGTGAGGTATAGGACAATAAGGATGCTGCGCGAATCTGAGAATTGTACTTCTTGCTGGGTAAAAGGACGGACGACGTTTCCGAACGGTTACCCATTTGCAGGAAACATGTGATAGCCATAAATTCTAGTTTCACAGCGGTCCTTCTTGTATCCCGTTTCTTGTCTAATCGTCCCCGTCTATTTCGTGAACGTGCTGCAGCGAGCATTTCGAATTTCGACACGCATAATGCCCTTTCTACAGTCTTCAGAAATATGTATCTTGCGGAAAATCAGTGTCGTTCGAGCCGCGGTAGAGAGAATATCTCCAAAGACTTTTCATTTCAAAGCTAACGGTTGCTATTAGATGTGTTTTTGATAGTGGTATTCAAACTAATCACTAGACTACGGATTTTTATGTAAAATGAAAACTGGCTGCTGATATTGCAAGGGATATAGTACGTAATACATTGGTGTTTTTAAATTATTTTAATCTCACTACTGTCTTAAAAATACCCACTCTTTGCCACGTTTTTGTTCTGCTACAAATGCATAAAATCCGCAGTCTAATGATCACATTGCCTGAATGTTGTGATTTGCGCTGCAATACAAGTGCTATTAGTGCATAGCTAAACATGAACGTAATTGCGAGTGTGGAAAGATTTCAAGGCATCTGAGTGAAATAAACATACGATGTATTTATTGATTTGAGAGTGGAAATGAAAATCGAATGAAAGGGTAGTTTTTCGAATGATCGTTGAAGATCCGAGA
Organism: Lasioglossum morio; assembly: GCA_916610235.2. Classification (NCBI taxonomy): domain Eukaryota; kingdom Metazoa; phylum Arthropoda; class Insecta; order Hymenoptera; family Halictidae; genus Lasioglossum; species Lasioglossum morio. Next base: position 7,695,784 of record OU744323.1, read on the forward strand.
GAGAGAGAGAGAGCATCCTTATCGATGATTGAGGATCGAAGGACTATCCGAAGGGAGGCAGCGAAAGGACGAGAAGGAAGACGCGCCACGGGTATAATTCTAATTCTTGGGGGGGAAAAAAGCGGCGGAGTAATTGCTGGAGAAACTGGAGGAGGGGAGAGGGAGTGGGAGCAAATGATGGCTGACTGCACGGCGGTACGCGAAAAGGGATCGCGGCTCCGTTGGTGGAAGGTAAAAAGCAGAAGTGAAAGGAAGAGGGAAGGGTAGCTGAATGCGCGTGTGTACGTGTACGTGAAGGGAAAGACGAAATCGCGGGGTGGAGAAGAGCGTGGAGAGGCGGAGAGGGACAGGTAGGAAAAAGAGCGAGAAAAAGTGGAAGAGAAAGAGAAAGATGGAAGGTAGGGGAGGGGGTGGAGGGTACAAGGCGCAGGGCGCAGGGCGCGGCGAGGGCCGGGCCGAGTGTAACGAAGCTCCGACTTTTTAATTGGAATATATTCAGAAAGCGGAACGCCTTTTCATTCGCGGGGCTCGATGCACTGAATACAACCTGAATCAACGCGGAATCAACTGCGCTTGCAACGAGCCTGCTGTGCACCTGCGAATCGGGCCGCGTCTCTGCATTTATACGTAACGGATGCAATAGCGGCCGCATAAAATAACCCGCGAAAAATCGTGTGGATCTCCTCCGGCCTCCCTTCATCCCTCGTTCCTCTCTCTCTTTCTCACCCTCTTTCTCTCTCTCTCTCTCGTTTTCTGCCACGAATCGCCGACAGCCACGAACGTATAATCACCCTGAAAATACGATAAGCGCGAACGGACTGAGAAACCGCGGAGAGGTTCGTTTACATCCCAGACTATCCACCGACGATTCCATCCACGACCAACACCGTCATTCATCGTAGAAACATTCTTTATCCCGTGAAATCGTCCCCGCTCCTCGTAGACTTCCACTTTACTCTGCCGCTACCCTCAATTATTTCGCCCATTTTTGTTTCGGGTTACTATAATTCGAAGAAAAATACGAAATTGCAAGTATTCCGACTCGTGCTATTCAACAACCTCCGTTCCTCGCTTCTCTAACCTGCACTGCTCAAGAAATAATTGCTTTCGATCGTCCTTTTTTCGAAAAATTTATATATTATATACATATATTTTGATTAATTAATATCTAAAACGACAGAGCGACGATAGCGGAGGCGCGATCGGCACTTCTTGTCAGACGTTCGAAACATATACAAGTGTTATAACTTTTTCCTATTTTATTCCCTGAGTGTTGTTTTATTCCCTTAGTTCGAAGGAGGCCTTACATCAGTTTCAGAGTCTGCCAGGATTTTAGCTTTCGTTAGTCACAGTCTGTATAGCGGCATTCGGGTACATACCATAAAGACCATGGAGGACCATAGCGGTCGTCCGCGACCGGAAGGACCCCACGTGCGTAAGGTCTGGAGGAAACCAGCGTTATTTGGAAAGGATTTTGTCCCTTCCCCAAAAAGACGAGGACAGAGATAGTTAGGATAAGAAGACGGAACCTCCAGGTCAGTTGTCAACTAAAAGTCAGTCCAGGCTCCGTATAATATACGTGCTGTAAACTTAAACATAAAATCTTTACGCAAATATATCGTGTGTACGAAGTTTGTACTAAATTAACACATAACCGTATATGCCGATAAAAAGTGGTCTAAGTCATATATTCCTTGTTCCGAGATATTTCAAGAAAAAGGATATTAGCACTAAATGAATTCCATATAATGTTGAAATAAAAAGCACTATCTAACGGTTCATTATTGACAATATTAGTTTCGTTTAAAATAATGTGGTGTGAAATAACTGATAAACTCATTCTTTTTTAAATTTCACTTAGACCACTTACATAATTATGGGCACGTATGGGGAAAAAGATGAAACGTGAATAGGCAGAGGATGTTTATGCAAAAGAAAATTGTGTACCTGCATTGAAACGAACTAGAGTGAAGTGAAAGTTCACTTTCTTTCTTAATATGTTTAAACGATTGAAAATAATGTAACAGTATTTTTAAATTTTCCTGGTGGTTTTACTTTTCTAAATTACACCTACTCAGGTTCGTCATAAATGCATAAAATTAAAGATTTAATTTGAGTTTTGAGAGAAGAGTGTACTCGTCTCTTTCTTTATTGTTTAGTTCCATTCTACAACGTGATAGGTAAAATCACGAATATGCTACTCATTTTACTTAAATTTCGAGAAAGGGAGAAACATTTTGAATGAGAAACAGAAGAACGTGTCGCGAGAGTCAAAACCGAAAACGTCCCCTCCTTCCTTCGCAGCACCTACCTCTGTCTCTCCGCGTCTCTCCATTGTTTTCCCTCGTTGAGCACGAGCGGTTTAAATATCGTGGACCCGCACGACGCCTTTCCTGTGGATTTATTCGCCGCGGAAGGGTCGCAACACCTATCTATCGTGGAAAGGCAGAGCTCCGGCTTAATGGGCTGTTTGCTTGCAAATTGCGGTATCGCTAAAGGGCAGCAAACAATTCACAACTCGTTTTAACTTCCACGTTTCAATTCCAAGATGCTTCGAGTCCCTCCAGCGGGCGTTACATTTGCATAATTGTCTCCCGTTCTCTTTTCCCGTTCGTGAAAACCGACTTCTGCCTTCCCACCCTGCCTGGGTGAACTGGTATTTTCGCAGCGCTGTCATCGTAGTTGCCTACTCGCGAGTGTGTCAGCGAAACAGTTGATGTTGAGACGGAACGTAATGCGACCGACCCACAAAAGTGTCTCTAGAATTTGACACTGAATCCCAAACACTTCGACCACCCGATTGGAGGCAATAAATTAAGTCTAAGAGTCGAAGGCTTTCCACGACCTTCTGGCGCCATAACGTTCACAATTTAAGACAGCATCCAATTATCTCCCACTATTCTCTATCTCCTCCACCACAGTTACCACATCCCTTAAAAAGCATCTTTCCGTTCTAGTCCACACGCTAGCGCAGATAATACAAACACCTTAGTTCAATCCGTCTACAACCACTCCCACGACAACCCCTAATAAGCGACATAGAAAACTTTGACATACAGGACATCCCACTCAAAGTGATTTCTAAACTTACAAGGAGTAAACCCATCCATGACCGCGAAAATGTTCTTGTTCACAGGAAATCTAGATTAAAGAGAAACTGAGATAAAAAATATTACAACTTTGTACATTGTTACAACACTTTATACAGTCATTTACCATTCATCAACACACCTTGCCATTTATCAATCACTCGACTGCGGATCTTTATGCAAAATACAAATGTTCTGCATCGATTGTGGAAAACAGAGGTAAAAGAAAAATTTATTTTATCCCCTAACAACTTTATTACATTAAAAACAATAATACAACGCCCTTAACTCTTAAATTTTTGTAATCGTTTACTGTTTTATACAGGGTGACCCGGAAATCGTAATTCAATTGTGCGGAGGATGATTCTACACGTAAAAATAGATCGATAAAAAAGGAAGAACGTTCTTTCGTTTGCCAGTTCGTTTACGAAAAAACTGAGTTTGAAAATGCAGCAAATACACGTGCTATGGCATAGGAATCGTCTGACGCGTCTGACCACGATCAACCAACTCTACTTTCCGCATATACTAAAGCACGCGAACCTGGCGGAACTTTAAACTCGATTTTCTCGCACGGTTTTAAGTAATTAAGTCTCACAGATGTGAGAAAAGTTATTTTATCGGTCTTTTCCATCTACGCACGTACAGTTGCTAAAAATAGATTCGATGCTATATGTCATCGAACTTTCTTTTATCAGAATTTCAAAAAAAAAATAGAAAGAAAGGTAACGATGATTGTACTCAAAATTTCAAAAAGAAATTGCCCCGGGTGAGGATCGAACTCACGACCTTAAGATTATGAGACTTACGCGCTGCCAACTGCGCTACCGAGGCGATGACAGCATTTTTTCCTATCTACCTATTAAATTAAGAGTTTATCGTACAGTAATAAATATATAGAGGAATGTGCAATTAGATTTTTTCTTTGCAAAATTATATTCGCACAATGATTCTACAGTAGATGCGGTTACCGACGAGAGAGATGCGGTACATAAATGCATAGCTTCTCCATGAAGTGTAAAACTCCAGATGTCGCCACATTGCAGGGAGTTATTCGTATGTACACGTGAATATCAATTTCCCTTTTAAATAAAATAAATACTTTCTGTATTTTGCAAATAGGATTCAACGTTACCTACTATTTAATTGTCTAATGTGATAGTAATTCACAATAGAAAATTTCAAAGTATTTCAAAACCCTTACGATGCTTGTCGAGCTTCATGCTATCGCGAGCATAAAAAGATGACAATATTTTTATTAACGATGGATAGATTCTCATCATACGAAACGATAACGAGACTTTGAGAATTTATTCAAATAAAATTATACGCCCGCAGTCTCCTAATCAATTACAGTCATTTTAGGTTAAAATTAGCTGAGTGATATAATTTGAATCCCTTTGTCCAGCTAGGTCTTTTATTCCATTCAAGGAAGTAGTGTAATTTATCGGACTGTACTAACTAAAACTAAAGATTTAATTCTCAACCTACATATTTTGCACGTGCTCTGACATCCTTCGTAATTGTCGATACACGCACAAGGGGAATCTTCGACGTCGAAATCTATAATGTTGCGGAGACAGATGCCTGAACTATCAGGATAATAGGACTCGCTGGAACAGGACTTCCACCCTCGACGAAGGGTGAGTTTTCTAGGTACCCTGGTAGTCTGGTCCGCATTTACCGGCGCACAGGGGCGGTTAACAAACTGTTATTATATCGATTTTGGTCCTTGGAACGCCCGGGATTTCGCTGTTCTCCGCACAGTGCTGCCCCCTAGTCCAATTTTTGGCTTGGATCAGAATCTACATCTACATCACTGTCGGTATTTCAGATCGTGAGACACGAAACTGACAAAGTTGATGCCACTTGTTACAAATGGCGCTAAGTTCAAATTGTACGTAACAAATAATTCTTGCCTTGATTTACTTCGCCCCTTACAGCCAATATTTCTTTATAAATTACACATATTCTTCTTCACTAAATGAAAACTGCAATGAAAAGCAGGGCGGGCAATGTTTTGAATTATGGAACTGACGTGCAAGCGAACACTGTAATCATATAGCCTGAAATTTAATTATGGTAATTTTTAATCGTTCAATCGTATTACATATCTTTGTTTAATTATACACACACACCGATGCTTGCAATATGTATAGATATCTCAATTAGAATGTGTAAACATAAAGTATGGCGACGTGTCAAAATGGCCGAACTCAACAAAGAGCTGAACGAATATCTCCTGAGCAATAAAAATGAGAAACAGTATAAAATCACGGTGCCATCGGTGACATTACCGAAAACGAACATTGGAAAATGGTTTGGAAGAAATGGCGATGAGGAAGCGGAAGAAGCAGGCTGGATACAAGGGGCACAGAAGGAATGTTGCCCTAGTATGGTTAGTATACTTTCTAGACATAACCTTAAACGTCAAATATTCGTTTGATAATGTGTAAATAAATAACACTTACCTGTTGACAGTCACGGATGCAACGGCTGATCGCGTTCGTTGTATGTTTCGGCATGGGTATACTTTGTTTCTGTCTGTCAGCGATCTATATACCGGTTCTATTGCTCAAAGCGAGGAAATTCGCGCTCCTCTACACACTAGGGAGTGTATTCTTTCTTTCGAGGTATGTGCAACATACCAATCGCAACAATTGATCGTAACAACAGAAACAGTTGACTAATTTCCAACCTAATGTGTTTTGTAGTTTCTGCTTTCTGCTGGGCCCTCTAAGTTACATAAAATCCTTATTCACCGCTGAAAGGAGATGTTTCACAGTGTCCTATGTCGCCACTCTAATCGGGACGCTTTATTTTGCTCTTCATTTACAGTCTACGCCTCTAACAGTACTCTGCGCTGTCCTACAACTGATAGCTATGTTGTCGTTCTTAGTGAGTCATATACCTGGAGGTACCAAGGGTTTAATGTTTTTTACAAGAATGTTTAAATCTTCTGTGAATTCTACATTACCTGTATGATACTATAGTTATTTAGGTGTATCAAATATACATACGTGAGATTAACACTGTAACGTTCATTTTGCATTTACAAAATATAAAGATTTTATATGCGAGTGACAACCTGTTTATAAAAATGTTTTATGGTAAATCGAGTAAATATAATTACGTCGATAAGACTGATACTTCCACGCCGATATTAGTTCTGTTGTAAGAAACAGAGACTGCAAGGAACGTGGACACGGACTTAGTTCAATTATGGTTATATAAGTTTTGTATATAATGTATTCATATGTATAAAAAATACTTGCATTCTGTATTCTGACATTTCTGTACATTTTATATAAATGATAATAGTCTTGTACAATTGTATTTACACATTTCGTATTTATTGTAATTTAAAATAAAAATTATTAGCTCCAAGTTTTCTGAGACACATATACATTAATATTGATTACTTTTTCTTCTGTTTCGATACTTTCGTGGCTTTCACGCGATTACTGTTACCTTGCAATCGTTTTACCTTTAATGGTAAATAGGTAATGTTCGCAACATTTTTATTTACATTGTAATCTGGTCGTCTTCTATATGTATTTTTACGAATATTTATATATCGCATGTGTTTCTTAATACTCTTGTCGTACTCATCGGTATGGTAATTGCTTAGGGAAATAAACTCATCGGTTTCCGTTTGTTGCGTAGTCGACTTATCGTTGGAGCTAATTGTTGCATTTGAAGGAATAAATGCTCTCTCTTTCCGCGAAGACCTGTACTTGTATACATCCGTGGATAACGTGAATTTAATAGGCTCAGAAGTATCTACTTCTGTTTCATTCTCGAAGCTTATCATGCCTTCTTTGGCTATAGTCTCATCCAAGGGTTCTTCAGAATCCTTAAATAATTTAAGTGAATTTTTTGGTAAAGGTATATCTTTGAAAATGTCGCATATTTTCATATAGAGTTGATAAAAGTGATGCTCCGGTGACTTTGCAACAATATCCTGGAAATAAAATAATATAAATGATATAGAACAAGTAAAATATTAACTAGATAATCCAATGGTTTCACCTTAAGAGCACATGCGGCAGATGCAAACCCAATAGCGTTTAATACCATGGTTTTAAAGTTAGGTAATATCAATATGGGTATCTTCTTATTCTGTGCCATCATAATAATATGTTTCACTAAAAGTTGTGGATCAATACCAGCATCCATTATCACACAGGAGACAATATTTTTCTCCAATGATCTTGTAATTGCATTTAAACCCAGGACAATTGAATTTCTAAAAGTAGGAACAGTATAAAAATCCTGAAGTATCACTTGATACATTTAAGAAAAGTAGCTACAATATTTCAGTATTGGGAACATATTCTTGCTTCTGAAGTGCTTCCAGCTTGACTTTACTTCGCTCCTCTTTGGTCATTTGTTTCAGCTCAGACCAAGGAATTGTACGGCCTGGCCGTTTTATAGCTGGCATCAATCTACAATTGATTACAATTTTCTATATTTTTTGCTATGTTCTATACTGCATTTTTTATAATTCCACCTTCTTTTGGTGGAAATGTATTCTTGTTATAGTGTACCACTGGTGGTACACGTAGCATGGAATGTGTTATTATACATTGTATGTATGTCTTGTTTAACTTACTTTTTTAAAAGCTGTTCCAATTGCGAACATTTCTGTGTTTCTCTTACAATCGGCCTGTAGAATGTGATTCCTGATTAATTTCTTATAATTTATTTATGTGAAATGTCAGTACATATTATTAATCAAAGACCTACCAAAAATTGTCCTGCGGTTGTGCTAGAACGTTTCGCAATCCTTTGGCAGGTGTCTTTTTTGCTGACAGACTATGTTTCTGTTGTTGTTTCGTTAATATCGGTGTATTCATGGTGATCAGACCAAAAATTCAAATGTATCGATGTAGGTTATGTTTTCCTATAAACACATGGTACATCCATGAATCATGAAGACGACTATGGATGTAGAAATGTGACAACATGGAATTAGCGCCCAGCCCCTTTTAATGATATCGAGTAATACATGTTGTCTGACCGGTCATGGTATGCCAGGGGCTACAGAAATAAAAGAATTCGAAAGACATACATATAATATAATTATATTTGAAGAACCAGAGTACATTAAGGCTATTTTTTTAACACATGACACTTCATATACAAGCTTCTTTTAAGAAATTTGAGCTTGAAGATCTTTTACAACTATGAAACGATGAAATAATGACTGGTTTATCACATCCTGGTGGAGATTCAAAAGCGGATAAAATGCTGAGATGATCTTTTGTGCAAGTTTTTTCAAGGAGCGTGCGAGGGTTGTATTGTTATATTTGTATTAGGTAGATCCGCTTAGTACGGGAATACAGTGGAACAGCGAGATAATTTTTGTTTCCATGTGCACCGCAATTCTCTCGTCAGCGCTCCACTATAAAGAATCGCATTTCATTATAATACATTGGTTTGATTTTGCCGCGATGTCCCACTCGTCGCAATCCTCGATCTTCATCGTCCCACTATATATATCGGAGAGGATACAGAGGATATAGTCAGAGTATTCTCCCTCTGACTATATGACTACATCTGTACCCTTAGAATGCCGAGCGAAACGACGCGACGCGACACGACGCGTTGTAAACGGTGGCTTTGGGGTGCATAGGCGCGTCCCCAGCCGGTCCGGGCAAGGAATATCTCGTGGGTGGTGGAAAAAGAGGTAGGTGTTACGCCAGTGGGTCGAAGTGCAGGGGAATGGATAATGTGCAGAATACGCTCTCGAAAGGGAGCAGGACCGCAGAGCAGTGCACGCAGCAAGCCAAGATTGTCAAGATGGATGCTCGCCGCGGACGGTGCGGAGTATGGATTGTTGCCGCGTGATTCGTGAAAGAGACGAATGGCCGAGACCGTGGTTGTTGTTCGGTGTGGGGAAAATATTTGCGCGGCCCGGGAAAAAACGCTGTTGTTCACAGTGTATTCTGAGCGTTCTCTGTGCTTCTACGGTTCATCCCCGATATGTGCAGCGTTGATTAAACACACCGAGTGATCTCGCGTAGTGATGAGAAAAACACCTAAAAGCAGTGTAGCAGCAGCAGCGGCCTTCTACAATGGTGGATAATAATTGTATTATCGAGGGGAACGTGAAATTTCGCGACGGTAAAAAAGTGAGTAGAGAACACCGATCGAATTCTCTGTTAACTATACCCTGCTCACCTTTTCCCTCGTCCCTGGTTCCGGCCGACCAATTAACATAAATCGGATAATTGCTCGGCTCGGTACCCGTCAAAATAATGCCGCCCGATCTTTTTTCTCTTTCCCCCTCTCACCCACCCCTCTGTCGATTTATCGAACGCCGCTTCAAATTATTTTTCTCCGAGCTTCTGCTGCGATGTGTAAAGGATTTTTTCACTGACGGATTCGTTCTCGTCGGCGAAACTCGTGCTCGTGCAATAGTCACCTCTCAGAGTCACTTGAGCACGATAGAATATAATAAAAGAAATGATAATTGTTGTTCAATGTTCAGAGCAGCTTAGGCTAACGTGCACGCTTAACACGCATGTATCGTATGTATATATGGGACTCACCTCAACAGATGTGGCCTTAATTGATTTATGCCACTGCTATGATAATTAAAATTCTTTGAATGTCTTTTTGATCGTTGCTGGGCCTGTTTCGCGTGTGCATAACCATCCGTATTTATCCTTAAATAATGAAAAGCAAGAATTTAAGAGAATATCCTATTAGTTGTGATTATAGTTCGTTCAACTGGATAAAAATATGATGTGACACCAATTCGTGATAATTAGATTATGAATCTTTGTGCGTTTATACAGTGTACAAAATTTAGACACACAAGGGAATCCATATATTAACAAATATTCGAGGAACTGATTTAATTTAATTTTTGTAAAATCTTGAAGTCTGTATAAAAGGACCACAATCTAATAATATAAATGGTTTCAAAATTCCTTCCGCATCTGAAATAACAATGTAAATTGTAGTAATGGTGCTTCAAAGTTGGAAATGCTGTGCCATGAATGTTAACAATAATCCGAACAATAAACTGATTTAATTTAACTTTTGTAAAATTTTGAAGTCTGTATAAAAGGGCCATAATCTAATAATACTAATGTTTTCAAAATTCCTTTCGCATCTGAAGTAACAATGTAAATTGTAGTTGCAGCGCTTCAAAGTTGGAAATGCTCTGCCTTGAATGTTAACAATAATTGAATGCACATCATTATTATATTCTGTTGATACTGTTTGAATGTGTCCAACAAATGTCATTCAGGCATCTATACACTGTGTCCATTCAAATTTAAATACAATAGACAACTTTTCTTTCTCCCATGGCCAAAGAGTCGAACGAAGGTGTCTCAATCCAATTTCAATGCAGGCCCCAACGATTAAGTAGTTTGTTGAAAGCTTGAGGAAGTTAATGGGAAAGGAATGAGGAGGCACGAGGTCATAAAAAGAAGCTAGGTCATTTTCTTCTATTTACATTGGGGTCATTGAAGAAGTCATTCAAATCGGAAAGGGGTGAAGGACTCTTTCACTTTGATATTGGAGGGGTGCAGAGGGGCTACATGGATTCAAACAAATATGTAACACACACGCACAATGTTTCCCTATGCGAGGCTCTTTATGTAAATGAGCATAATATATTTAGGGACTGTGTTTGTTATTACTAGCAAACTCTGGCAGGAGTATTTATCGTATCCATTATAATATAATTACGTGTACTTTCTTAAGATGAAATTAACTGGGAACCTTGTCAAACTTCTTTGTTTACCTTGCAGTGGAAATCACGGTGGTGTGTTATGAGGAAACTGTCACCGGTTGCAGGTAATTCTCTTTTTTATGTTCCCTAATCGATTTTATAGTAGAATAAGGACAGGAAACTGCAGTATTTTAATGTCTTTCGTTAGAGAGAGAGAGAGAGAGAGAGAGAGAGAGGGAGAGAACACTGGCTTTATTATGCTAGATGCAGTAATGATTCATAGTGTGCAGAGTTGGACACTAATTATTTCTTTTGTAATCGATTATTTAATGTGATCATTAATCAATCAATCGCCGTTGAAATAAATCAGTAATCATGATTACCTTCTGTCATTTGTAATAATTAATCAGTACTTTTTAAATCATTCAATGATTAATCATATTTTATACAGATCTGTAATATATATCTGTACATTGAAAATTGTACAACTTGTCTTATGTGTACATTTATGAAGTTCTTCGCATCATCGTACTAGCACTGTACGATTCAGAAGAACTAAATGTTATTGTTTGCTGTAGCTGTCTAACACACACTGTGTTATATAGTACTTTAGACATATATAATACACCACTGCCATCTCCAGCTCCTGTTGAGAGATTATTTTCAAAATAAATTACCAAAAACAGATAAGTAATTTGTTCCAAGGATTTTCTATGTAAAACTATGTAAAAAACATGTATATATTTCTAAAAAAATGTTCACAGTGTTGTTACCACAGCAAAAGTACAGATTAAATCACAATCAAAAATGTAATCGTTTCATGATTAATAATTAATAAAGCAATCACGAACATTGGTTACAACAACTTCTGATTCCTTTCTTATTCATTAATCAGTGATTACCGATTAGTTAGTAATCAGTAGCCGCAATTAATAATTGGATTTTATATTAATCGTACTTTTCAATCATTAACCGGTTTGCGTTTTGCCCAACTCTGGCAGTGTGTGCATCATGCATCCTGATAATAAATGTCCCCGTCTCTTTATCTTATCCATGGTGCACTTAATATTGACCAAGGGTCTGATGATAAATTATGTTCATTATCAAGGAAGGAGGCAGATGTTGCAACATTTACAATTAGATGGTGCAAGGCAAAGCAAAGCAATTCTGTTTCCTAACACATTCCTAGTGTCTAATCTCATGAAAGAATTTCCTTACTTGTTATCAGCATGAAAAATCCCTCCCTATGGACCCTCCTAGGGTGGCAGCTGGCACATCTGTTACAGATTGACTGGCTGAAGAAACAAAAAATTTTCCAAGAAGAGCTTTGCTTCTGGCAATAACCATTAATACCTGCGCCCTTGTAACTCGAGGATATTTTCGAACTTGGGGACACCAGTAGCTCGTAAATTTTCCGTAGGGAGAATTAGTTAAGAGTACATAGAAGGGTCTAAATGGATTTCGTTCGTTTTCCACCTCCGAATCACTGTATTAATAGCGTCCCATGAAAACATTTGCCTTTCATTCACGAATAAATAATACACGGACGAACGAGTCCATGAATGTTTATCGAATTAACAATTATACGGTACCTTTCATTATTTTCCAAAGTGTAGTCGAATTGAATTATCACCAAACTGCCGATCTTTTCAAAATTCTCTTTTAATCCATTTACTGTTCCAAATTGCAGCTTGATCATAAATGCATCAAATCCACAATTGAATCATCAGATCCTTTTGTCTATTATTTTTTTAACGTTTTTCATACTTTTATAACTTTATACAGTATGGGCTAAAATTCAGATAATTTATTTATAAATAGCTCAATGATTTGTATTACTGCTCGCGTATATTGTAACTGATTGCTGGCAGATTCGCCGTGGTGAATTGCATAAAGATATAACGAGCAACAATGTAACAACATTACAAGTCCATTTGTTTTTATAATTTTCTGCGACGAGCTATTCATTTGCACGTTTGAGCTTATTCGGTGAATAGAAAGTTCATATATAATTAGTAAAGCGACGAATAAATAGTGTATATTTATTTTGAGAATTACGGGTCTATTTGATTTTATAATTTTCAGAAATTAGTGCATATATTAAGCAAGGTTCTGCGACGAGCAATTCGTATGCACGTTTGAGCTTAATTTTTAGAATAGAACGTTCATATATAATTAGTAAAGTGATGATAATCCGTTGAAATACAATTTACATGTTTGAAAAGTTCATACATTATTCATTATTGAATTTTGGCCCGACCTGTACGAAATCCAGCGGCGACGAGCGCTTTCGCAGTAGCGAATCGGCTGAATAATTTTCAAGTAACAACCGAACGCTCACCCCACCGGATTTTAATGATCCAATCGATTCCAGATTGTCTCCATTTACAACTGTACGGAGATAGCAAGGATCGATACAAGCAAGGCCAAACGAAAGCTTCCTTAAGCTTGCAACACTTTCTCGGTGTGGAAAGCGGTTTCACCCTCGACAAGGAGTCGAACACTATCGCTATAATATGTCAGGACGTTACGGTCGTTTTGGCGTTCGATACCAGAGAACGGCTGATCCAATGGCAAGTCAAGATCTCCAACAACCTAGGCGAAGGTGCGTCTTATTCTTCAACACACAACGAATCGAACTACCAATGATCCTAAATTTTCTAAAAAAAATTTCATTCTTCAATTATCTAGGATCTTTTTAAACCATTCAAATCAATCAAAGTCTATTATACACAAGAGTACAATGCAGGTTTTTAATGGTAAATCTGAAGCATAAACTAATTCTTCTAACTCTCAAAGAAGTTCGAGTATATTATATTATACTCTAATAAACTAGAGGACTAGTTGATTACATTTTTTAATGGTAGTGGTTTTCAAATTAATTTTTCTATCTAGTTCATATATTCATACTTCGCTTTCGAAAATTAGTAACTGTATCCTAAAGATTGATGCGAATTAAAATGCGGATACGTGAATACACGTGTATTTAAATGCACGTGAAATAGGGATCTCTACTGCATATCATTATGAACCTGTACGTATTATCATGGTGCACAAGTTGGACAAAGGGGGTTGATCCTTTATAAAAGAACCGGTAGTCCCATCACGCAGGGTGATCAACCCTAACAACGTTGTATATCCCTGACCTTCTCAAATTTTGTTCAGACCAGCAGTACCTGATCCTGATCTCGACGGTGCCGTCGAAGGCGAAGATGACGAACGGTCCGGCGCATTTGCACATCCAGGACCGTCGTTTCTGTATCACGGTTGGCATACCGCCTCGATTGGTCGGTATCTGGGAAATCGGTCACCTGCGTCGTTACGGTGTGGTGGAGGGTCGGTTCTGTTTCGAGGGTGGCTCGAGATGCGGCCGGGGGGAGGGTTTGCACGTGTTGATCACGGATCAAGGCGAGGACATCGTGAAGATGTTGCAACTGGCGGCGGAGGGTAAGCTGACGAAGAAGCGACCGTTGAGTCGCGAGCAAATATTACAGGACAGCCCTCGCCGTCAGTTTTCACGCTCGGAAACCAGAGCGAGCGACTTCTTCCCCTCGGCGGTGTACTCGTCGACGTACGAGGAGCAGTGCGACAGCTGCAAGAACGAGAGTTCACCCTATTGGTCGTCGACGGAGAGCAGCAGGCAGCAGACGGAGCTCGACAGGGATTACAGTAGCAGAGACACGATCTCCGTGTCGGAGCTGCCCGACCAGCCAGGGGATTGGCGCAGCTGTTCCCTGACACGTCAAGGGACGTCCGCTCTGGAGCGATGCGCCAGTTGCATCAGCAAGCTAGGCACCGTTTCGAAATCGTCAACGCTAGCCACCACCACTGGCGCCAGCAGCATTAGCAGCCCCGCCGGCGGAACCACCAACAATCTCGGTTCCCATTTGCAAGCGCGAACACTGGACCGGTTGTCGCTGTCCTCTTACAGCAGCAGCAGCCACGACAGCGACTATTCTGGCTCCCAGCAGCCGCCCCAGCAGCAGGTGGAATGCCATTGTTCGCAGACGACAAAGAACGCGCAACCAACAAGCTCGGCGCAGCGCGTGTCGCCTAGCCCCAGCAGCAACGGCAACAACAGCGCGTTACCACCCAGGCCTCCGAAACCGTCCCAAACCACTGCCACAAAAAAGCTGAAAAAACCGCCGATGCCACTGCCAAACGAGCCGATTTGCGTGCACTCGCGGAAACAGCAGCTGGTCACTCGAATCACTGCCGCCAACAATGCAGCTGCCGTTACCGCGGGACCGTACGAGAACTACGATATTCCCAAGACGATACTGGCTCATCACATGTTACTCGAACAGGCGCCCCAACCCGATCAGTATTACGACACGCCGAGGAAGATCAAGGAGTGTCTGGCACTGCCGAAAACCTATCCGAATTACGATACTCCGCAGACACCTCAAGCCGTGGTTCTCCAGCAATGCGGCTGCCCAGCTAAGCTCACCGTTCAGTCCCCTAGGTCGTCGGGGTGTCCCTGTCAGAACATGATGAGCTGGGCCGGCTTCGTGTTGCCGTACTGTAGAAGGGGAGCGGGGATCGAGCCTACGGGAGTAACCGTGCACCCTGTCAAACTCTCCGGTGAAGGTAAGATGCCTGTGGTGAACGCGAGCGGGGAAATCGCAATCTACGCGACTGCCAAAAGGACGAACAAATCCGAGAACGTCCAAGACGAGAAGTCGAAGGACAACTGCGACTGCCTCCAGGAGAGCAGGACCAATAACTACGAGAACGTCGAGCCGGTGATCGACACTCAGCCCGAGGCTAAACAAGCGAATTATGCTAACATAGACTTCACGCAATCGCTGGAGCACTACGAGAACAGCAAAGACCTACTGACCAAAAGCGGAATATCTCAGGAGGAGATCGAGAAGTTCGCTGATCAGATTAAGGAAGAGGCGTCCGAGCCACCTGCAGAGGAGTCGAAGATATGCCAGAAGTGTGGCCACGTGAAGGACAGAGAGAACGATTACCTGGTGATGGACCCTGAAAAGCAATCGCCAAAGAAACCGTTCCCGGGTTATCTACCAATGCAACCGGCGCACAACGCTTGCTCGAAGGAGATCCTGTCGAGGATCTGCAGCGGTATCAAGAGTTCGAGTAATCCTGCGTTGTCCGGGTCGGCTATGGCGGCCGATGGCGGGAAGAAAAGATCAGACTCCGAGTTCCGTGTTCCCGGATCCGCCATGTTGGCTAGCCCCTATTTGCGACGACGTTATCTCGATGGTAACGGTACCGAGTCCAGCGGGAATATCAGTTTGTTGCTGAGGAAGCGATCGTATTCGGCGGAGTCCGCGCACTACCTCGACGACGAGAATCACACGTTCCCATCGACGCTGACGATTCACAAGTGTTCCAGCGAAGCGGACAAGGCCGCGCTGGTTCAAGCGGACAGCCACGCCTCCTGCGTCAACTCGGAGACAAAAATGAACCAGGACAGCGGGCAGATGTCGATAGCATCGCCTCAGCCGTCTTTCATCAAGATCAGACGGTCCTCCTCGGTGCCATCCAAGACTGGTCACAACAGAGACTCTTCTAGCAGCAACGACTCCGGCGTCTCGACCGGCTCTCTCAGTCATAGAACCGCCGAGTTCGTCGAGTTCGAATTGTCTCTGGCCCCGTCAACCTCCGCGAGGAAACAGAATGTTCTCTCCATCTACCGGAAGAGTCCACCGCCCACGTGTTACCATAGCAGCCTGCCCAGGAAGTCGAAGTCCAGCGATCCGCTACGAGAGCTATCCTTCCAGTTCCAGAAGATCAAGATACCGACTAAATCGTCTTCGGCGGAAGCCGATATACCCACCTGTCTGCCAAAGGGAGCGAAAGGGTTCAACAGCCCTGGAGAAGTGTCCAGCACTCCTTACATCGACTCGAGGAGCACCAGCAGCGGGACTTCCGATATGTCCGACTACATTGAGACGCTGTCGCTGTCGTCTCATTCGTCCTCCGATACTCCGGACAGTCTGAGGTATAGTTTTACGGTTGGAACATCTGTTGGTCGTTGCTCGACCATTAGTTTTAGTTTCATATATGATCGACACAATTTCTTTTTATTAAATTTTTAAATCAATCTTTGCGACTATCTATTAAGTCAGAGAATTCCAACTTGTATCTCGCTTAGGTTCTTACCCCGCTCTTAGACTTCAACGTTACCTTAGAACAGAGCCGGACAACTGGCGGCCCGCGAACCGCACACCGCACACCGCTTCATTTGGACTTATGAAAGAAACAGTGTGCGGCTGCCGTACCCGCGCCAGCTTTTCGGCTCTGGAGATAAAGTCAAGCTAGGTGTGAAGAGTGGGAGAACCGGCAAACCTCGGTAGTAACCTTCGTCCCTGTTCCCGTGCCGCTATGCCGCCCACTAACTCTACAGCTGTACGTGGTAGTGGAAAGAGGTTTGATTAAAAGTAGGGACCTTGCGGATCTCGGAGGGAAACAAGTTGGAACTCGCTGTATTAACTCTTAGCACTCGAGTGGCGCCTCTGAGGCGCCACTAAAAATTCCTGTACTATTATTTAAATAATTGTTTACACTATCAGATATGTCGGTATCTAACCAATTACTACACATTTAAGTATTGTATGAGGTATTATATCAATTTCATATTTATCAAATTTAAAAAATCATAGAGAATGGAAATATTGTAGGTCAGAAGAAACGTTTAATTTTCGAGTTAAAATAGCTCCGAGTGCAAAGGGTTAAGTAAAGAAAATTTTATAATATTTTATAATATTGCATTCGCTAACCATTTGTCGCACATTCGTTCATGCAGACTGGGAGGCAGAGCAGTGGCGACGACGTTACGACCCCGCAGCGGGAAGGAGTACTACAAGATAGACAGAAGCATTCTCGTCGAACAAGGAAGAACCACGTTGACCACGCCGGCCGCGAACTACGCGAACATCACGCCGGTGATCGAGAAAAGCGAGTCTCCGTCGCCTGGGTACATGAGCAGCTCACCGTTCGAGCAACCGCAACCGACCCGCGAACACTTTTTGTTCCCCGATGTAAGTAGTACCGGTTGATGGGACATCAACGTGGACCGCGTGCACGGCCGCCGTGGGTCTCACGTGTCTTGGTTGACTTCTTTCCAGGAAGCTTGAATACACGGCAAACATTGTTTGGGAAGAGAGCGAAAAACTTCAAGTTCCTAGGAATTCCAAACAAAACCACAGCGAGAGTGTTCTCTCGCGTGTCTAGAAACGATCGAATCGGGGCATCGTGACCGTTTACACTATACGCGGATATCTAGCGTATCAGCAGACAACCATTCATTCCAAACTGATGCATTTATTCAGCTCGCAACATATATAAATATATATAAATATATACATTATATTATGTGCAGGCTGTTTCAACTGACTAGAGCATCTCAAGTATCTCGTATTACCGCCAATAGGCATAAATCTCAGAGGAAACTGCGAGGCCAAACATTGTAGGAAGAAATTCTAGTACAATTACGTTAAGGGAGGTAGTTTCAATCGTCTCGACCTTGACACGTGTTGCCAAGATAACTGAGGGTACATCGAAACACAGCCTCCCTTAATGTACACGTTTACTAGAATTCTTCCGCAGGTGTCATGTGCTTTGAGATTTCCAGATAATTAATATTTTCTTTAATGGGACTGTGTAGATTTGTTATTGTCAAGCGACAGCCAAGATCAAGAAGATCCAAAGACTTGGATATCATGATATCTCTGCGTTGATCTTGAGTATCTGTTCTGCGAACATGGTTTTCTCTTCTGATATTTGTTCTATTGTTGATATGTTTATAATAAGATGTTTGAGGTGCTCGAGTTGGACGGGACAGATTGCATATAGACGCGTCATTCCGTCAGACTGAGGACACGATCTTAAACGGTCCAAGATCCGTATTGGGAACCATATTGAGCTATACACGTAGTCGTCTCCCGAACTTTCTTTCATATCTGTCGCAGCGAAGTCTTCTTCTCGAACGCAGGATACACATTCGAATCCGCACAATCGAACAGAACCTGAGACCGCTCGAGGACAATTTTCGTCTGGACGGGCGGGCAACGAGTCAAAGTCTAGGTTCTAGCGTATAGTCGAAATGAAGTCAATAATCGAAACACTTCCTACAACGACTCAAACAATTTCTAAAATGTGCTCAATAAGAAAGAAACTGTAATAGTTTGTATAGTAAGAAAATCCTGCCCTAGGATAAAACAAAAGAGAGGTAAAGAAATAGAGAGGGAGAGAGGGGAGGTGTGAGAGAGAGAAAGGAGCAAAGAAGCGAAAGAAGCGTGTGCATCGTGCACTCTTTGTACGAGTATATATCGTTTTTTGGATATGTTTTATTTTATATGAGTATACTTCTAAAAAAAAAACAAACTCTAGGGTACTGTACAGCGGTGTTTAGGGAATGCAATTCGCGGCTCTGTGTTTATATACATGTACTGTCTGACAAGAGACATCATTCTATTTGCATTCTGACCGAACAGAAAGAGAGAAACTGGAAAGAAACGGTGAAGAAGAGATTGGAAGAGACGCTAATGAAAGTAGTCAGTTGCAAAGCATTCACAGGGTTTTTCAAACTTACTAGTTATTTTCTAAAGGCTAAGGTATAACGTAATATAGCCGTCAATGGTCTTCTTTCTAACGAGATTTATATGGTGGATATTGTAGAGTCTCTGGGCAATCAAAGATGGCACTATGTATAGATTATAAAGAACAAAAAATAATAAGTATCTCTAAGTAAGTCCTAAGGAACACGCGACACAAAACACAAAAAAAAAAGAAGAAAGGAACGGTGTAAAGCTCGTGTGTTATTTTTATTGAATTTTTACGAAAAAACGGTACTTTCTCGATTATCTATGATTTTCCTATTAGATTTACATAGATCACGCAACGAATTAGTTGTTAGCAGCGCGACAAAGGCAATATTGAGTTCCCGTGTGTTCTTTCGTGTAATTGATATGCGTAGGCGTTCGGGTCTCGAACAAGAATATTTTTTAATTACGTATTTAAGGATATCTACGATTGTTTCCCTGCGCGAAGAACCTATATGTTTATGAAATTCTTTACCAAAAAGAAACAGGGGGAGAGACAGAGAGAGAAAAAGAGAGAGAGAGAGCGGGAGGAGAGAGAGAAAGGAAACGAGGAGGGAAGAAGCGAAACATAATACAAAACGGGAAAGAAAAGTAATATTTATTTTTACTTCGACGGTGCAGGATGGATCTTTTTGATAATAAACTATTTATAAACGTAGGCGATTAAGGGGTAAGCGAACGACTAGGTGATCGTACCGGGCGATCGAGTATAGTTTAGGCCTGTTTCACGTGTCTGCACAGCTTCGAAACTTTTCTTTGAAGAGGCGAAAGCGATCACAATACATCCTGCACAGAGATGGGAAATAAAGCATTGTCTGAAACACTCCTTACCGAAATACTTTCGGTAGGCATAATAACGCAAAGATGCGTTTTTGTTTTACTTAGATTCCAAAGATACAAATAATGTCCATTATTTGTGTAGGAAAAGCTTGTTCGGTATGTCGAGATTTACAACATATTTCAATTTCATCAAAATCCGTGAGGAAGTGACGCTTCGACAAGTTTATCCAAGGCAGAACAGATATCAAGTGATTCTTCGGTTAAGTAATGCCGTAATCATTTTCACTCATTGAACTGTTATATTACTAATTATATAACTATTCTAGTGTTAAATAAAACTCCTCTTCTTTTTATTCTTGTTTATTGCACAAAGGTCTATACCGTTAGACGGCTCGCTTCGATCTCGCTCCGCGCGCCGCTTCGCGTTCATCCTTTCTTTCAAGCATACCACACAATCTTTTACCACGTTTTTATTAGCTCGCTTTCTTGTTTTACATCAACATGTTCAGTCCTCAATCATGCATTCTTATCAGTCGTACAACTTACTCGATATTTACATTCCATTCACACCGCTACAACTGTATCCCATCTCTGGCTGCAGGGTGCAAAACCGGTCGCGAATCTTCTCTCTGTGCGTGTACAATTCGTTTGCTCTTTTGTCTGGCCGCATGGTCCACCGGGATCTAACCAGACGTGTAATATCGTTCGCGAATTAATCTTTGCACCGCGGATAATCGAGTTTTCTGCAACGCGCGTCGACGCGGTCGACGATACACAAGCGCAGTGATACTGAACGCAATAAATAGCAATGCTAGGGAATTATATGCTGATATTAAAGAGGGGGGGGGCAGAAGGGAAGAGATTCAGAGGAGAAATAGAAAGAGAGAGAGAGAACGTCGAGAGATAGAGAGTGAAATGAAAGAACTAATCGATATATCGAACGTTTTTCGCATTTGTGAGATATATTAAAAGCAGATTGTTCTGTGTGTTTCATATATATTATGCTCCACGGAGCGGATAATCAAATCAGTATTCAGAATCAAAAAGATCAGCGGCAACGAGAGCGTTTTCGCTGTTCCGTGTATACACACGGGGTTCATTAACCGTGTACAGTTAGCCGGGAATCGTTTGCTTGTTACTATAATACAGCTGACGTGGCTGGAAACCGAATATCTATAATACTTGTACAGCATACGCAGGACGTTCGATCGAATTTGTTCGGTCGTCGAGGTTTTAGCGACTTTGTTATCGGCTCGAGAGTTACTTCGTAGTTCAATACAATTCGTGAACGTGACAACGACATTTACTAAATCAAAGTAACCGAATAAAATTAATCAAATAATATTTGATATTGAATTTATTCATCGAACAAATCCAATCAGATAAACTATCCGCAATAGTAAAATAAGACGTTCTTCGTGACTGTTTGCGTGAATGTATTTACATACATTTCATTACGTACGTGTCATTTTAAGTACACGGGTACCACATTTTAATTTGCATCAATCTCTAGGATACAGTTACTTATTTTCGAAAGTAAAACATGGGTATATGAAATAGATACAAAAATTAATTTGAAAACTACTTCCATAGAGAAGAATCGGATATGTTCTAATGTTCTACTGTTCTCGCCAGTTCAGCCATGGTTCAGAAAACAAAATATAATCACGAATAATATCAATGACATAAATTAATATCGATGTTTTAAAAATTATGCAAATTAAAATGAGGATACATTGATGCGCGTGTATTTAAATGCACGCGTGCCCCCGTGCACTTAAAATGACAGGCACTAAAGTACATGTATGTATATAACACGTTCAAAACTACGATCTTCGCTACAAATTGATTGTCATTTTCACGGAGGATTGGTTATACAGGATTAGAAAGCTGAACAGGCGACGGATCGCTCGATAGGAACCTAAGTACTTAATTTACCCCTTCGAAACGAGTAATGTCTGTATACCAAAGAGGAAATACTCGAGAAAGAGAGAGAGAGAGAGAGCTAAATAGAATAGATAGATAGACAGAGAGCAACGGCAGAGATATTATAGACGATCAAATCGAAAATCGGTTGGAACGCCTTGTACAAGAATATTTCGTCCTGGACCCCGGGGGTGCGTTCTCGTCCGTTAATCGAACAACTATTGCTTCAGCAATGCCACGCTTATCCATTTTCCCACCATGCTCTGTTCGTTCAGCCAGCTAGCCACCAACCCGGTCCGGTTACGTGCACAGTGCTAACTTTCGCATAAACGGATACGGTACAGGGGGTTGCGTACACACCAGTCGGTTGACGGCTCCGCGCGAATCGTAAAAGTATTAAAGTAGTATTATCACAAGACTGAACAAAAAAAAGGGAGAGAGAGAGAACGAAGAGGAGATAAGAAACTCGAATAATAGTTGCTTTGTGGTCGAAATCAAGTAGGAGAGTATCTTTAAAAGAAACTACAGTAGTGGATCCGAAAACAATTTGAACGCTGCGTTTTCGATTTTCGAGAAATCGAATATTGAGACTGGTCTAACTTTGGCAAATGAAATCGTACGATAATAGATCTGACTCCGTTTTAATGCTTGAAGCGTCTACTTTCACGGCACGTGTCTAATTTTTCGCGGATAAATGTTTACAGGATGTATCGGGTGGGAAACCGAAGACATGCTCGAGAATAATCGAAAAGTTTCTAAGAACAGTGGAATATTTTTTACTTGATTGAATCCATCACGGATTTGAAGATTTGAGCTTCTTTTTCGCAATAATCCGCTTCAACTTCGTGTACGCTTGGTTTTGGGATATTTTGCCGATCTTCAAACGAAAGGCGTACCGTCAACATTACGATGACACAAGATACACCATAAGGGCTTTACATACAGTTATTTTATTCAAATTAAGTGAACATTTACACCCTTCGGTTTTCGGTACTGTTTCGCATTGAAAAAAATAAAATAACACGAACTTTCGGGAAAATGTTCCTACATATAATAGAACAGTACAACTTATTTCGGGAGAACTGTGTGAAATTGACATGAGGGACGGATAAGGGTTAAAACGAGCCCAGATTTGTTGCTGTGCGACTTCGAACATCGAGAATTTTCGAAAATTATAGGCTCAGCGTTCGAATGGTTTCCAGAGCCACCGTGAATTGTATAATTATCATCTCGCTCGCGAGACCCGCTTCGGTCCCCAGCATCCCTCTATTCTTTTCGGGATCGGGAGGAAAACGGTCCTTTCGTTTCTGTCATTTCACATTCCTTGCGCCGCGTGTCTTCCGTCGACGTCTCGCGGCAGGAAAGCCGACCGGAAAGCAGGATTGCCCCGTGGAGCACCGCCCTGGCCCCGATCGTAGGCCCAACGCCCGTTTCTCGAGCGGTCCGCTCGGAATTGTCGAGCGCCGAGATCGTTGCTTTTCGCTTTCTCGATGCCAAACTCGCGACGATCGAGAGCTCGACGAGACTTCCTCCTCCCGTTGCCTCGTGGGGCGGTCCGAGCTTCGGCCCGGGGCCAAAATTCTCGCGGACGCGACCAAGGAGACACCGGCACCGAGGCAAGGCTCTTAGGATGTATCGAGTAAACTCGCGTAGAAACGTAGCGTGTTAAGTCGAAAAACGCGGTGGCATGTTGACTTAACTTAAACTTAACTTACCTTTAACATAAACTTAACACTAAACGTACCACACCGTTCTTATTTTACAATTATCGGAACGACGAGGACGTTCGACGAGTACGATCTCGTCATTTTTTGAAGGCGATATCTGCCCATAAACTATGTAAGCGGTCTAAGTGAAAATTGAAAAGAATAATGAGTTTATCAGTTATTTCACGTGACGTTATTTTAAACGAAATAAATCCAATGTGATTTTTTACGATATTGTGGAAAATGAATCGTTAAATAGTGCTTGTTGATGCAACATTATATGGAATTCGTTTAGTGTTAACATCATTTTCCTTGAAATATCTCGAAACAAGAAATATATATAACTTGGACCGGTTACATAATTACGGGCACATACGAATGGGTATCGTTCGGGCATAGTACTCGGGGTACGTTTAGTGTTGAATCGGTCTATGGGTATGGCCTCTGCGCTCCACGCCGTTAGATCGTATTTATTCCGTTTGGATGATGTAATCTTAAGGTAAAAAGCCGACATTGTACCCCATAATTTCTCGCGTAAATCTATCGTATACATTGGGAGGGAGGATACGATACAGAGCTGTGTCTCGTGGTTCGAAAGCGACTACAGGTGAACAGCCTCTCGACGATCCCCAAGTCGAAACGAGAATACCGGTCTTACGAGGTATCCGTTTTTCATTCGCGTGGGCGCGCGCACGCGATCACTGGGGATCGGCTCTATAAACACATGCTAGTCAAAGTTAAGTACTACCGTAGCGATAATATATTTTTACTGTAAAGGGGACTGCTGCGCACTGGCCGGCAGCTGAGCACACGACGCTCCGATCCTTGTTAAGAGGAGAACAGTGCACATAGAATTGTTACTTCGACGAGCTACGGCTCCGAAGCTTAGATAGATCTGTAACGTATGAACTGTTCCAAGTGATGCTGGTCGAGTCCACGGAGGTCTCAGTTCAGTTACATTTTCTTCTGATAATTTCGTTACGAAAAAATTGATCTTTTCGTATGCTATTAATTCCCTTTAATCTTTTTCATCAATAAAAATTAAATGCTGTTCGTTGGTAAGCGCATCGCTTGAGAACGACTGAAAGGAGTTGGATAATTTTTTGTTCATGTTCATAATAGTCCGAATAAGTTTCTTAGGGAAAGAAAAATTGGAAAAATTCGGGGAAATGAAAGTGCTTTTTTCTATGGGATTTTTGTATGAACTCACGATTCGAACTATGGATATGCATAATTCTTTTTTTGTTTTATTCGTTATGGTCCTGGAAAAGTTTTCAGGAAAAGAAATTCGAGACAATTACAAAGGAAAGTCGAAAAATTCGGACAAACTGTAAAAATCGTAATTTTTGAAACGGTACAAGTAGCAGGTTGACATGTTTAGACGAATTTATTAAAATTTGGACAGGACGTCTGTCAGGTCATCTGGATTCGAATAAAATTCTATTTTTCTGTCATCGATATTTAACCATTAGAGAAAATATGGACGCATAATGGATATCGACTTCCTCTCTTTTCTAGAGACTTTACACGATGAAGAAGAAAATATTGTCAAAATGTCGAGCCTTTCAAAGAATGGATCTACTCGTAAGGGATGTGTAAAGGTTAAAGAAGATCCACGGATCAAGTATACACTTCATACGTTACAGTTTGGTATCCGCTGCCGGCCGAAAGTTTCTATGATTCTGTCTACGGTGAACGCACGTTGGAAACGAACTGCCGAGTTGGAATCTTAGTGGAGATCATCAGGCGGACGAAAATTTTCGGCCAGCAGCGTGCGCGTAGATCTCAAACACACATCGTTCGCAGTTGTAATCCCTCCACTGGTTTAAGGACGTTAAGGAAGGAATTGGCCAAGCTCGGAGCCCCGTGTGCCAGCTTTCGGGCCGCGGAACAACCATATCTAAGAATTTACTAACGATATACACGATTACGAATAGCGAGTAACGTTTCCCGAGGGTATTATATATTGTATATACACGGGGCGAGTCGGTCGAGACAATTCACTCGGACAGCCTCCCACAATCGTCGATTAGACTAGAAAGAAAGTTCTCGCAGCATATAAACGCTGATGAAGCAACGCTTGATCTTTCATTGCACTTTAAACATTGTTTTCTATACAATTAATCGTTCTGACACTTGTATTATTCCGCTCTGCTGGAGAATCAATACGCGAGATACCTCAACACGTTCCCAATTTAATCAAAGATAGTCCAATTAATTTCATACTTGATCTTCTGAGACTCCATGACTGTCTTCTACGAAATTATTTAAATATTTCGTGAATTCGGTGTACTACATTCAATAAAATATTTTAACGGTAAAGGTAGGTTGTAAAAAAATAATGACCGAACATGTTAGCTTGTCTTATTAATTGTTAAAGATCGTTCTCCAGCTCGAAAATTGTGGGAGCTGTCTGGTCGGTTCGTTTCGAGCGACTCGGCCAGCGTATGTGCATGAGAAAATATATATACATATACATATACACGCTCTCGCGTTCTAATTTCTGTACATAGTCGGTGTGTGGCATTAGGCGTAACCGAGGTGTTTCTTTATTTCTAGCGATTCCGAAAGAACCGCCGTCGGGCACGATTTTTACCTGTACATACGTGAAGAAAAAACGGGGGCAGGGGTATTTCGGGGGGGTTGGGGGGTGCACTCTAAAAACGGTGCGATGAAATGCGCTCGAATCGTCTTCGGGGCCATTATCGCTCCCGCGATTGATTCCGGGCGTTGTAATCGTTGCGCGATCATTGTTTAATCGCGCACGAGTCCGTCGTCGTTGTCGTCGTCGTCGTCGACGACGATTATCCACGCGATACCAGCAATCTTGAAAACGCTTTACTTGCACACAGACACGAAAACGTTCGACGTACGATGTCTGTCTGTCTGTCTGTCTGTTGAGAGAGAGAGAAAGAGAGAGAGAGAGAGAGAGAGAGAGAGAGAGAGAGAGAGAGAACCGGAACGGAAGCGAAATTCGCTTAAACGCCGGGCCGGTTCTATATGCAGACACTTTGCATTCTCGATTCGGAGAGAGGAGACTGCGAATCGCATTTGCACGCGAGCAATACGCTCCGTGGGATCGATGCTGACGGATTAAACGAGGATCGGTCTAAATGGAACTGCTGTGTAAGGAAACGTTGAATATTCTTCTCTTGGTCCGTCGTCCTTCTTCGCTTAGGAAAATATTAGGTCGTCTTGTAAGTCGTGTCGTCTCTCATCGCGTACGTTCGTTTCAGAAAATGTGCCATACAGAATAATATTTTCTGTAAACATAAAGACCCCTTTGATGGTTTACGAGTGATTTAACCCTTTGCGCTCGGAGCTAATTTAACTTAAACATCAAACGTTTCTTCTGACCTAGAATATTTCCATTCTCTATGATTTTTTAAATTTGATAGATATGAAATTGATATAATACCTCGTACAATACTTAAACGTTTAGTAATTGGGTAGATACCGACATGTCTAATAACATAAACCATATTTTAAATAATAGTACAGGAATTTTTAGTGACGCCTTAGAGGCGCTATTCGAGTGCTAAGGGTTAACTCGAAAATTCTGTTTAGTTAAATCGTTCTGCAAGTATCAAAAGAATGTTTTGAAAGCTTGATCGAAATTGAATGAACTGTTTCCGTTTCAAGGATCAGTGATTAAAAGCAAGTATTATTTTACACTTGGAGTGCCACGGTAATAAAAAACACGACTTGTAGGACGATCTGTAATTGACATATAACCACCTTGATCTTGGCTGTTCAAAGTCTGCGTGAAAAGACGATGGGACTTCTGGGTACGACCCTAACACCTTTCACCCACTAATTATTCCGAGCAGTGCGCTTTACGGGTACGTCGGGAGATTGTTAATAGGTCTCGCCGATCCAAATCCAGCGATACTCTGTTTAAACGGCAGCATCGAGCCCCGGAGCCTCTTCATGTACATACCATTCCCGTAGACAGTCTGTTGATCATGTGTACTTAAAGGATCGCTCTCGTATAAGAGCCATTCCGAGCGAATAAACGTTCCGCTCGGTCTGATGAACGCCTGTGCCATCTTCCCTCGGCTGAGACCGATCTTGAAGAACGGCACCCGTGTCAAACTGTGAACGCATACACTCGACGATAACGGCGAACTATCATCGAAAATAGAGCAACGGAATGTTTCCAAATTTAAGTCCAAATAGAATTCTAAATCAAAGGAGAAATAATGGAAAGTCATTTCATAGATTGTTCGATAGTCAATTTTATGGAGTTTCCTGGAATAACTTTATTTAACACTAAACCTACCGAGCATTCAAAGTCGCTGGTATATGTTGTCTTATAAATAGACAGCGGATTTTTTACGTTTATGAAAGAGTAAAATGATTCGAAGAATTTAAAAATATTGTTGTATTAGTTTCTATCAATTCGACATATTAAGAAAGAAAATAAATTTCTATTTCACTGCAGTTGCTTGCAATTCAAGTAGAAAATCTTTTTCTAGAAGATTTTTAGTATATTATTATTATATAATCGAGTGAAGAAATCTGATGGAAGTATTTCAATAATTGTGAAATGATTTGTCTGGAAATTGGTAGATTTAGTGTTAAGGTGACTGTTTAAAAGAGAAGTTCGTTGAAAGTTCGTTTCGGGACTGGACACAGTGATTTTTTTATGTTGCTATGCGTTACCTTGCTGCGCATTCCTCGAGCAGTGTCGTTATCCTCGGGTGTTAACGCGAGGATGAATTCCACTGGACGATAAGGGCATACCGAAGGGAGAAAAGGAACAAGAAAAAGCGTCTCGCGATCCGTTCTCCGGAATTCTCACTTTGACAATCCGTTCTCGAGAAGCAAAACAAGATAGAGATTCGGTTCAGACTGTCGAACGGCTGTCGTGCGCTCGTTCTTGTTCCGCACCAGGGAAATCAAACCAGAACGAACAAAAAAAACAAAATATCGAGATGCTATTTAGATGAAATTCTATAAATATAATATATGTAGGAATATATTGTCCGTCGTACGAAACAGAAACCGTTTATTTTCGAAATTCCAATCGCGCTTGGAAATTATCGCGTACCGATATACGTTTCGTCGACGAGAAGGAGGATCGCCGAAAAACTGTCCGTGACGAGTTCGTCATTTTCGTCGCGATCGCTCGCTGCTTTTGGAACGCATTTCATCGGATACAGAAAATGGGGACAAAGAGTAAGAGGGAGAGAGAGAGAGAGATCACAGATCCGATCCGGTTACAAATTGGTAACGAAAAGCGTTTCTGGTTCATTTTCTTTCGGGTAATCGAAGTGTAATGGGGTGCGTGTGAATGAGCGAGGATGATTCGAAATCGGAGAAATCATTATTATGTACGTTCGTAATTAAATTATAAAAGGAACTCATACACAGTTTGTAGCGACTCGAGTCACTGATTTATTAAGAAAGTAGAAGAAATAAAAAGTTCAAAAATACACCCTGTGTCATTCTTCGAACTTACCCGCTTCGACCAATGTTGCGACAACTACTGCCTACAACTATCGAGAAGAATATTTGGGTTGCTAATTTTACGTCAATTTAGGTAAGTATTTATTACCTTGTTGTGCATTCCACTGCAATGCAAAATTTTTTATGCACGCTTAAAAGAGGAAATGTTTTCAGAATCCTTTTTAAGGGTTGAAATTGCGAAGTCCTGTAAAAAGGATGGTGCTCGACGCTTCGTGTTCGACGACCAATGAAAACGTCATGTTGCGTAACAAAAAAAAGTTCGACTTATTGTTCGTAACGTATATTAAAACAGATGTATAATATAATATCGACAGAGCCAATAAAATCTACGACCGCGGCGCTCGTTTTCTTTCCTCGTCTTGTACGCACGTGTGTATAATTATATGTATATATATATATACTCTCTTCACATTTAACTATATTTTTATTACAGATATACCTCACAAAAATACAATTCTTTCTTTTGTCTCTTTGTTTTGTAACGTTCTTTAATTCTTTACGGGAGCAGCGTGTGAGTAATAAAAATATCGTTTCTCGACGAAATTTTCTTCTTCTTCTCCTCCTTCTCCTCTCTTTGTCTCTCTTCGTTCGCCGTGTGCAACGTGAACGTACTTCTCGTTGTCAGGTTCGTTCTTTATTCTTTCGCATATTTTCGAATTCTATGTTTCTTCATCCTCTTGCTCGAAGAAAATGATTTTCCGCGTTTCCACGCCGAAGAAAATAATCCTCTCCGTGAACTATGCTCGCGTATCCACGTGCAACGGTGTCGGATAACAGCGCTCTTCTCTAAACGAAGAACAACGCGCGTAACGTTGTTTTAACAATCGCGTAGAATGCTCGTTTACGGAGGCGTACGTATGTTTCTACGGTGTGTGCGTGTGTAAGAGTCTCTGTTTCGGTAGTGTGTGTGCGTGTGGTGTGTATGTGTTCATGCAAAGTCGCTCCGCGTTACTTTCTGGCACAAAAGTTACTAATTACCGTACCGTAGGTAGATCTGTACAAAAATAAATAGCAGCATTTCAAGCGGCACGTATTGGCGGAGAAAACATTCGTCGAACCGTTCCACCGCATTTACGAATTTTCCTGTCGTATTATTTGCAAGATGAAATGTAATTCTAAAGTGTGAATGTTTATGAATGAGTGCGATAAATGAAACGTAAAAATCTGGAGACATCGGAAGACTCGAAGAATATCGTTCGGACCACGTTTTCGACTGATCCAAACGATTAAAAGAAACAATTCAATCGTTTCTGTTGCATTTGACTTGGACAAAGATCAGCAATCTAATAATCACGAACATTAAATTTCTATTAGACTGTAGATTTTTATGTACTTGCGACTAGAAATTACAACGAAATAATTCGTTCGTTTACGAACAAAATTGCGATTGCTCTTTAGTGTCTGTGAATTATGGACACGCAACTCGCTTTGGATAAAACAGCCATTTCACCCACCGGAAAAGACAATTAGGTGCTCCGTTTTGTTCGTCAAAACTACGAAAAGAAATTCGCATTTTTTTCGTGGAACAATCCGACGCTTTTCCCGGGTCTGTGTACGCGTGTATAATGTGTCTGTGGGTGGGTGTGTGTGTGTGTCGGTGTGTTTCCTTAATCTTCCTACGATTCTTCGATTATTTTGGCCTGCCTTTCTTCGAATGCTGTGACGTTTTACTGCCCCTAGTTGCATATTCAACAAGTTTTCTCAGTTTCGTTAAACGTTAACTCTTTTTTTTTCTCTGTTTACGTATATGTATATGCGCGTGTACGTATAGATATTGTATAATATAGATCTATGGTATGGTATAGTATACTCTAAGATTCTCTATAAAAAATTAAGTTTGCTCGCGATCGGCGGTGTCGGATAACGATTTTCAATTATTTGCTCGGGGAATCGCGAAACTGCATTCGCAATAAGTCGCGTTTCAGCGAGGCCTCGATTTCTATGGGTTTTATTTGCAAAATCTCACTGATTTGAAAAATCGCTTGCAAATTTCGATGCGTACCAGGCTCCAATTTCTATGGAGTTTATTAGAAAATGCTGACTAATAGATTCGATTCTCTGTTTGGAGACCCACAGGTAAGGCTGCAGTCGCCATAAGGCGTTATTAGGCTCCAATTTCTATGGGGTTTGCGTGAACATGTCCGGAAATTTGATTAGCAGATCTCGGGGCATACCACTCTTCAAATATCATCTCGTAATTTGGGATTTTCTGTTTGGAGAGGCACAGGTAAGTCTCCATTCGCCATAAGGCGCATCGGGTTCTCAATATTAGGTCTCGATTTCTACGGGTTTGCATTTGAAAATATCATTGATCACTTTGATTAATTGTTTCACTTGTTCGAGGTCTCGTGATTGTTTTGCGCCTCGGAGAGCATGAATGCGGGTCTGCTCGTGGTGTTAAAAGATTCGCGAGCCTCATGAATCGTGTACGACCGACGCCGCCCTAAAGTCTCCTATAAAAATAACAGAAGAAGCTTCTCCGCTATGCTACGTGAAAACGGTAGCTGTACGAGGCCACATTGCAACGGAATAATTAACGATCGATCGTTGGATCGCTCCTCTTCTCTACGATCTAAGCGTAATGTTTATCTATCGTTGCTCCCACTTGCGTTTAAACACCATTAACACACCCTCGCCCAGCGTGTCGTTATTAACGTTACAGTCTGTTAGCCGGACAGAAAAATACTCGAAATCTTCCCGGTAGATATTAAACGATTTCGTTGTCGACAGAGCGTTCCTACGGTTCGAGACAGATGATCCTAATCAGATATAGTTTGTGGACGATACACCAGCAGGTTGAACCAGCGAACGCAACCACACACGCAACGATATTCGAATACAAATGGGAGCGAGCCGATCAGCTCAGCAGCTTGTGCAAAGAAAGGGTGTCTCGTTCGAGGATTCAACTCATTAGAATTCGTTACGTCTACCACGGATCTATCGATCGGCGACCGTTCGAATACATTACGAACGATCCTCGCGCGTCGATCCCGTAAACCATGTCGCTCTGTCAGCCGCGTTTGTTGCACTGAAAAATTCAACTCGCGACTCCAACGATTTTCCTAATTCTTCTTGTCATTTTCACACTCTAATCGGACAAATACCACAGATAGCAAATCGACTAGAAAATATATATAGATATAAAGAAAATATTCATACAAAAGTGATCAGTTTTCTTTTTCAGAAGATATGAGAATATTTTTGAAAGTGTTCGAATGCTTCGTTGCTCGCAGAAGACGCTTGATAAGTTCATGTTCGGTAAAAGAAAAAAAAAACACCCATACACCAGTTTGTCAAGATTTCTCAAAAATATTTTTTGCACTTGTTCATCGTGTTAGTTTAATAAATACATAATATTATTCATTATTTTCGATACGCGCTCGAATTATTCTTTCGAGATTCGTTGAATAAATACATAATATAAATCGTTAGTTTACGTTCAGATAATATTTTCAGCCAGAAGACGACACGATTCACGGGGCCGACTCGGTTCCTTTCGAAAAAAAAAAAAAACGAACGGAGGAGAGCGCGTCGATTCGTATCGAATGACACCGGAAGTCTACTACGAACTACTCTAATGAATCTTTATGCTCGGGCTGCCGAGCCTAGGATATTAAATATCGCAAAAATATTCGCGTCAACCGGACCGATCTTCGATATCCGTAGCTTCGTTGATTGAGCCCATTGAAAATCTCTTCGACGGTAACGCTCTTTCCACGCGTTCAAATCTCCGTGTTGAGTGGATGTGTGTATGAAGAATGCGTATAAGTATGTACGGTGTATGTGTGTGTGTGTGTGTCCATGCGTATATATAGATACGTGTGTAATCGTGTAGAATGGCACTTGCACTGTAAAGCTTACACGGTATTAATGTACATGGTACACGCAAGTACATAATGCCTTTAGGACTTTGTACGTTCACCTGAACCTCGTTTACAAGTTAGAAATCATACATATTCTTTGGCTTCGAAGCATCTTAACATCTTCTCTCTTTCTGTCTTGCGTACACGCTTTTTTTCCTCTTTGTTTTCGTCGTTTTTTTTCTGTACCGTCGCCCGAAAAAATATATATATATATCTCTCTAGAAGCTCAATGAAAATATGATCGCGTTTGTTGCTCCATCCGTTGCATTGATATATATGTGTATATATATGTATACATTCCCTCTGCTCGCGATAGACATTTTTCTTTAGATCCGCTTGGTCAGTCTCTCTCTATGATATACATATACGATACATCTAACTATCCTTTAATTAGATCCTGCGACACCTCCTGGATATCTTCTCCAAGTTCAAGACACAACAGCGCTTAAACATCCGCGGCAGAGGACAGCGTGAATCTCGTTTTCTACGGTCATTTTTCTTTCTTTTGTTTTCTGAATATTTTTCTTCACGGTCGTTCTTTGTATTCACGGGGTGATCGGGGAGTTCGAGAATCCCTAAAAGTCGTGCTCCAAAAAAAGGTTTTTTTTTGTTTTTTCGTTTTCCGACGGAGTTCGCTGGTTCGTCGAACGGAAAAACGGACGTTCCTTCGACACGGGTCGATGTGTTTCGTGTGATCGATTTAAAACTTACGAGTTAGGCTAGCGAGTTACAGCTAAGTCGTCGATAAAACGTTAAACGGACTATGATCCGGACTTGATTCGTTAACCTTCCAACCGGGGAAACGCTTCAACAACCGCGGCCGATTGCCGAGAACCCCTCTCTTCAAACTATAATACAATATAAAATATAAACTTCAAATATATTGTTGGGTTGGCCTGGAAATATGATCGTATATCTTAGTTCGTTAGATAGAAATTAATAAAACATATATATACTCCCGTTCATAAGTCACCGGACACTTATTCAAATTTGAATGCAGACGATTTTTTGTTATCAAAGGACCTATATCATGGGGTAAAAATTACTAATTTTCTCTATTGTAGAGAACACGCAAATCAAATCTTATGATTGTTTTCCGATTTGACATCTAGAGCTGTCCATAATCATCCCACAATTTTGCAATCTCTTTTTTCCAACATTTATATGTATTAATTTGTATGTACATTTAATCAAAGTCAATTAACAAATAAACAATAAAATCAAGCTGGAAGCTTGTATTCTTTAATTATTATTTTGTGGAAGATAAGTGTTCGGTGATTCATGGACATGAGCGTAAGTGTTGTCTATTCTACTCGAAAAGCGAGTTCTGTCATCTTGAATAGTCATTATTTTAATATCGATTCTATCGTCGAATTTGGGACTTTGCGCGGCCAACCTAACAAGTTTTCTATCGATACTTTCTTCGCTTACATGCGGCGAGATTAATCGTGTCGTTTTCTCTGCGTGTATGAACAGTTGCGACGGACGCTCGATTCGTTAGATCGAATACTTTTCGCCAGTATCGATCTTATATATTCGTGTTGATTTAGAATAATTTGGTGGATCACGCGTTTACAATCGAAAAATCGGCCGGTTGGAGGGTTAAAAGAAAAAAACGCATAAATATTGCACGTGTCTAACGAGAAGTGTTTCGCAACCTTCTACGATTTCGAAACGATAAAAACGTCGACGAGTGATTCTAGTAGAAAAGAGGGGAGGGTTCAATATTTCTAATTAGTTTTAAAAGGGATAGGGAGGAACGGGACAGAACGATTGTACGAAAAGCAAAATACAAAACGCACGGGCGAGTTTTAAAAAAGGACGCCTCTCGCTGGAAGGCGTGGAGAAAAGCTAGCTCTGTTTTACAACTAATCGAGACTAGACCTAGAATTGGCTATTACAATACTGTGTAACCCTAGCGTCGTCTGATCTCGTGTTCGTCTCTCGATACAATAGTCTATCAGAATATATTCCGTTAGTGAATCAACAACTGCTCTTTAAACTCTATTAACAATAAGAATGTAGGAGAGAGTGGCTGAATCCGGGCCAGCCTCTAGGTTGCACCTGATTTGTGCCGGAGATACAATGCAGGAGAATTGTAACATGTTTTCACTCGAAGCTCAATTATACATCTTCTCTACAATTCAAGGATTAGAGCAACGCATTTAATATTTGACTAAATGTGCCTATAATTATTAAATGTTGAAATAACAAGCACTACCTAACGGTTCATTTTTGATAATATCGTAAAAATTACATTGAAGTTTAGTTTAAAATAATGCGACGTGAAATAACTGATAAACTCGTTTCTTTTTTCAATTTTCACTTGCACCACTTTCATAATTATAGGCACGAACAACAATACGCATAAAATTAATTCGTCACGCGTGACGGTTGGTAGCGAACGTGTTAATACCCTCTCACAGAGTACATGGTGGTTGAACCAAGGTGCTGGTCCAAATTATGCGACTCTCCCCTACATATGTATATGTATATATATATGTAATAATAATAATAATATATATAGTTCTTTTCACTCTGTTCGTAGGCCAGTATTAGATATGCAGCTATAAAATAAAGTGCAAAATAGTCTTATCTTCTTCGTCTCTTTTCATCTTTGAAACCCTTTACGAACATCGATAAAACAGTCTTCTAAACAGAAGCATACGCGCCTCGACACGTTCAACACGTTCTCGCGATGCAATCCGCGCGTCGAAGAGAGATAGAAATAGACAGACAGAGAAAGAGAGAAAGATTCTTCTATCGAATGCGGAAACTACACGCGATCGAAATAAATGCCGAGTGAAATGCGAATCACGGACGCCTGGTCGCGCGTAACAATCGATCAGAAATGCATCGCGAATAATCAATAGAAATGCTCCCCTGGAGAATATTTAGTCCGCAAAGAGAAAGAGAGTATCTCTCCTCCACAGACCGATAGGAAAACACGTTGTTAGGCTGCCTATGAGAAGCGACGAAGAACGCAGAAGGCTCTGTGTAAAAGGCACGAGATAGCGAACCAGCTAAACAGCCCTTATGACAGTTCTCGAGTACCTCGTTAGTAGCGGAAGTCCGCGGAAACGCCTCAGAGACCGCGAATGCAACCCTTTATCACAACCCCTTGCCATATAATATCGAGTCGGTCTCATGATGAACATTTCAAACAGAATCTGTCAATAACAATGTCATTGTTCTTCGCTTCTTTCCAGTAGAAATCAATCTCTTATCAATATTTTCTCCTACGAAGTTATCGAAGATAAAGCAATTCGAATCATTATAGCTAAGAAGAAAATCATACGGCAAGGGGTGTCAAGGAGTTTGCCTAGTTTCACCGGTTGCCTTGTAATCGTGAAACTAGCGAGACCCCTAAATATTGATGAATCCGGACAAAAACAGTTACTACCTTAATTTTTTTGAATAAAGATTGTGTGCAGCAAAGTAAACGCAAGGGGAATGGAGGCGCCACGAGTTCCTATCCTCGA
Organism: Lasioglossum morio; assembly: GCA_916610235.2. Lineage (NCBI taxonomy): Eukaryota > Metazoa > Arthropoda > Insecta > Hymenoptera > Halictidae > Lasioglossum > Lasioglossum morio. The sequence continues at coordinate 7,732,368 of OU744323.1, forward strand.
TCGGATCGACGCATGCAGGAAGAATGTCCGAAAAAAACACGTTTCTGCTATCCCTTAAGACTCCCAGAATGGCATTCGATACAATTTCTCTATGTGCACGGGGCTGGACGCTCTGGTGGCTGGTGCGGTTCTACTACGAGGTACAAAACTTCTTAAGGGTATTTTGCTAAGTCCCTGATTATGGTTCACGTCCAAGGTCGAGTACCGTCTGAGAGTTCTGCCCAGACGTTCGCTCGGCGCGTAATCGGCCACCTCTAAACTATGGCATTTTATGTTCAGTTTGGTCTCCTTCGATTCGGTCGGCTTCAGGTTGAAGATAGCCGAGTGCCTCTTAGTTCTGTCCAGCGTGCACTTGGTGTGCACGAGCTTAGGCTTATCCTTGTCCAGGATCAATGAGTTCCGTTTCAACTTGTCGTCCATGGACCGTTCCTGATTCGCGAAACCGAACCTGGTCCTCATCAGAGGTCCCATATCCTCGTAGTCGATGGAGGTCCTGGGATCGTTCGCCTGATTAGATCCGTTAGTCCTTTGTTTCATGCTATCGTCGTAATCTATCGACGAATTCCTTTTCGGTTTTGCTTTCTCGAAAATTGCCGAGTGCCGCTTGGTCCTGTCCAGGTTGCATTTCGATTGTAGGACCTTGGACTTGTCCTTGTCCAATATCAGAGAGTTCCGTTTCATTTTATCGTCCATCGACCGATCTTGATTGACGAACCCGAACCTGGACCTTACCAGAGAACCAATGTAGACCGTCGTGGTGTCCTTTTTGCCAATCTGCTGATTCTCTTTGACGAGCCTCAGGCCATCCTCGCAGTCTATCGATGTCCTCGAGTTGCTAGACTGTTGGTCTTCTCCGTTCGTTCTCATCTTCATACAGTCCTCGTACTCCATGGACGAGTTCCGTTTCGGTCTTTCCGTTGCTTTGTGGAAGCTGTAAACGCCCATGGTCCTTGATCGCTCGAATGCGAAGGATCTTCGTTTGGCACATATCAAGTCCATCAGATCCGGGATCTTCGAGACCCCCTGGCCTGCGGAGAACTGCGCGGGTATCCTGATGCCGGCGTCAACCAGGAACTCGTCGTCGGACAGCATCACCGGTATCTCCGGCATCGAGCTGCAGGGCCAACAAGAATTATAATGAGCCGCTTTGGTCGGTGCTCGTAGTACGGCCAGGTTCGGAGCACTGGCGAGCGTTCTCGCGGTGGCAGTGTCCTTGCTGGCGATGTTCATCGAGAACTCGCGAGCGCAGTCTCTTGTCAGCAGTAAATTCTGCTGGGACTTCCGCCTGTTCTCCCGCGCCAGAAATAAAGACTTGGCATAATCGAACGAGGAACAAGAATGGAGATTGTTCTTCTCCTCGTAGTTGCACTCGGCGCACGGCCCGTTGTCGAAGCTACCGTGCCCGGTGCCGACGGGGTTCGTGTTGCTATGCCCTAGCCTTTCCCAAGGGTATGTTAGTTGAGGTCTGTTAGGTGTAAAGCGTGCAGAACTTGACGTTAGTCTCTCGCTGGAAGTCGTTAGTAGACTAGGAAAACAGTTAATACGTTCGCAATTTTACAAGATGCACTTTTCTCACCATCCGACATTCGATTTTTAAACATGCTTTTTCGAAACCGATCTCTCATTCAATAGAACGATTATTGATTCGACTTATATATTTCCGGCGATCTTACACGGCTAACGGTCACAGATATAGTCTAAGCTGGTGTTAGAATCGAGAACCGAGAGAGAAATAAAAAGATTGCGTACCTGATTCTTGTGGAGTCAGTACTGTGGCGGGGGGATGCTGTACCTTTGCGAGAAATCGTGTTTCGTTACTCGTTCAAGTGGAAAATAATATGCAGTCGGTCGCATAATTGATGGCACACATGAAAATTGGTCAACTGGTTTATGAACTATAAACGATTAATCCTTTGCTCTTGAATGCAGACTCTGCGGCCTCAGTAAAAATAGCTATACCATTATTCAAAACAGTTTTAATATTATTAAATTCGTCTGTATTTTATAAAATGCAAAAAGATCAACTGTTGTATGAGAAAACATTCGATGTGCACAATATAAAAAAAGACTACATAAAATACAAATGATCTGGGTTGAAAGAAATGTCTTGATTTTGGAATTAAAATTGCATCGAGTCCAAAGGGTTAAAAATGATGATGATGATTTGAAGCGTGTGTCATTAATTACGCGACTGACTGTAGTTAAACTGCGGATTTTGTAAAACGTGTAACATTCTTAAAAATACAAATCAATGCTGATCAAATTGCTTCTAGAAACTTTCATTTTGTAGAATAATCTGCAGTCTAAATATAAAGTTAGAAACATACGATGGTCGGACTGCTCACCTTTCGATGTTGCTTGCGTTCTGTAAAGAGCACAAAGAATATACGTATTAGAAAAACGAGATAATGCATATGTTTTTTAAGTCTACAGGGCAGAGCATTTGAAACAAGTCATTCAAATATTTCTCTTTGGTCTCGTGAATCTTGTTTTAAATGCTGCATCCTGTATACAGAATCGTGGATATTTACGTTGACTTGGATGTTGAGTTGACCTCAGGCGGTCGTCGCCATGCTCCTGTAAATGCAGTATTATCAACATTCTTTTTGGCTAATATTTTTTCAGACTCTCTTTCGCGGTTAGTACCTTTCTTCATGGTCGCGCCGCCAGTAGGAGATTTTCCAGGGACCATTCCCGACAATCTTTTCTCTTCCTCCAACTTCTTGATGTCTTCGGCATCCTGCTTCGACTGCTTGGTCACCTGCGCACAGTGGTAAAATATACAGTACTCTCTGCCATTAATAGTTTTTATATGACAGCGCTATTCAACTAAAAATTGCAACTCGGCATTGCTTACAGATTGGCTATCGTATTTCACGTCGATATCGTTCAATTTCCGCACGACGATGGTCAGCATGGCGATCACATCCCTGTCCGTCTCGCTGTTCATCAAGTGTCCTATAGTCGTCTCCATCGCAGTCAATAATTTCTTGTCGGTCGGTATCCATATCTGGCTCTTTAACTGAGGGAAGAGCGAGACAACTTTGATTCTGATATTAGCGACAGGATCTTCCGCCAGGTTCAATAAAACGGTGAAAAAGTGCTCCTTGAAGTAGACGGACGAGAAGATCTCAAAGGCCTCTACCATCATGCGAACGAATATCATCCGAACGTAACAGTCCGGACTGTTCGCCAGTTCTGTATATAGTCTGCTTCGCATCTCGACTCTTTGCATTGCCTTCATGTTGTAACGTAAAAGGAACAGGTACAACGTTCCTGCGGCGAGACGTACGGGTATCGGTCTCTGGAATTCAAGGGGATCGCGATACTTTTACAGGCACACCTAATCGAGTACAGCAGTGGCTGATTTGCAGATGCAATAGTGTCGTAAGATAGTTTGAAGCTAGTAAAATATGCTTGAGGATTGGCTTTTTCCGAAACTCACAGCGTGCAGTATCCTGAAGAACGTCATTGGCACAAAGTACGAGTATATAAAATCACTTGGAAAGTACTTCGGTATTATCTCGAGCTGCGAGTGCATCATCGACGCTAGCCTCCAGTTGTGGGTGGCTGATATTTCCGATTCGCATTTCAACAACGCTCTGCCGATTTCCATAAGAGTGGAGTCCTGCGGGTCGGTAGAAGAATTTCAAACATTTATTACGGAAAACAGTTTCTAGAGCCCTGGTTGCGATATTCTGTAGCAATTCAAAGAGATGATACAAACCACCCTGTCTATCCCGATTGTCTGACTTTCAGCTAGACAATCGAGCGTTGTCCCTATGTGGGGAACTAAACCTTGTAACACTTCCTCGCTGTCGTCCTTCAGCAATTTGATCAGATCGGACTTGATTCGTCCGCTCTTCGGACCCAATACTTTCGCCACCTACGTGTTCAATGATAATATCGTGAATACGTAACGACGCTCGAAGCACAATATTGCACAATATACATAACGTAGAAGAGGATGCGCTCCTTACTTCGTGAATTCCACTCGCTACAGTTTTCCTAACTATGTAATAGTGATCGCTCGCTAATGCATTAAAGGTAACAAGCAACGCGTCCATGTCGTCCGAGGAGTTCGACACGAAGAGAAACATCGCAGGCAAATTATAAGCGCAACACCTTCTGCATTCCATGTGTTTCTCATCTTCAGCGGGATTTGAGCTCATCTAGAACAATGGAACGTGCTCGATAAACTTGATTACAGTACTATACGTTTGTCTAGAGATCGTCCAGCTTATACTTACAAAGGAAAAGAACTGGGATTTCGATTCTTTTTTGATCGAGGCAGAGCCCATTTGTGCAAGTTGTTGAAAATATTTCAAAAACCATGTTCTCTCCGCGGGTACGAGGCATTCTAAAACGAGGCTTTCGGTAACATATCGTCATCTAATTTCTAGATAGCTGAATATCGATTAGGATTCAGGATTGTCTTACTTTCTAAGCCGAGCACGAGTTTTCCATACTCCTGAGCAATTACGCATACCACATGGTCGTCCGATTTCATCGCGTTCTCGGATAATAATTTTTTAACGAGCGGTACTATGATAGTTTTTATCGTATCTGTAAATGGTCGACAGAACAATATCATAACCCTTCCGCTTGTTAACGGGATTGTGTTTCATTTACCGAATTTCAAGTTACATAGTATATAGCTACAAGAAACTTGGAATGCTTAATGAATAATGCACAACTAGTCATCAAGCATACCTTCCTGAAGATGAGGTAGCAAGTACACTATTGTCTGTACAGAGGTGCATCTTACATTGCTTTCTTCGTCGCTTGCTAATTCTACAAGAGATGGTAGCAAAGCAGATTTTACAGACTCAGCACCAAGGCCTTCGGCAACAAAACGTAGCTGTAAGCAGATACTAGCTCGTACTTCGCTATTTACATCCTGACAGAGGGAGTGTACCGATGGTAGAATTTCCTTCTGTATCCTAATAACAATTTTAATGTTTATACCGAAAACGTAATCTTTTTATGTAGTTGTTTTGTTTCTTTTTTTAATATAAATAAACACTGCTCTGGTTTTCCAATAAAAAAAAATTCAATACTCACATAGCAGAATCGAATCTTGTACAAATTTTCCCTAGTAACCTGCTGCACGTTACCCTGGAGTAGATAGGCTGAGACAATTGTCCTTTGCTTATAGCCAATGGAACGATCTGTACGATTTTATTTCGATTATCATCCGGTCAGTATATATCGTTATCTTATCAGACTTAAATAAGGTTTCAGCTTTGTCGAATATTATCATTATCAAAGCTATGTAGAGCACATAGCACCTTTCAAAAGATCAATGAGCTTTCAGAGTACTTGATGCTTAGTCTAGCTGGGACTAATGAAAATAAATCAATCAATTACGCGACTACCGCATGATCTTCAAACTACTACACGAACCAACAATACTTTTGCCCTTCTACGTTGTAAACGTTACTTGGATATCAATTACTATGATTGTCTATACAAACCTGCAATTTTATGACTTCTACCGGCAGTAACTCTATCACATCCAGTAAGGTCTCCAGCCATGCATCACAAACAACTTTAAATGTATATGTACACGTTAAGTTATGTAGAGTAACACCAAACGCATGAGAGAACTGTCGATACGGGACTATCTAGCGATGTCTAACGTACGAATGAATATAATTAGTTTACCTGTATCACGACTTTCGATCGAATTTAATATACTTGGGAGGAATGTTTGACTGAAGACATTATGGCTGACAAGTTTCTGCTCTAATATCGTTTTGAACGTCGAGGAGGCCGCGATGTGGAACTCCGTGGATGCAGTAGCCAACGACTGCTGCATTTTCGGTACCACACGAGACATGCATGACTGCGTGTCTGTCTGTAAGAGGCTAGGTAAGTTTTGTATGACGCTGAGCTTTTGGAAATCATCGCCTTTCCTGAAATAATTACAAACACACACACACACAAACCCAAGAATAGTTAAAAATGCTAGATAAACTCTATGTATTGATTAACACGTTCTATGCCATGTGTACTACCAACAGTACACGTTAAACTATTCATTCAGGCTGCATGTACCACCTGTGGTACAAGGTGACATATATGCGCTAAAAACATGTATTTTATACCAAGTTTAAGACTGTAAAACATATTTCCACCAAAAAAAGGTGGCATTATAAAAAATGCAGTATAGAATAAAGCACAAAAGTTTGTTTAATTGTCGAGCAAAAACAGCTTGGCCTGGAACGTGTTAAACAGATCATTCCACAATATTATATTAATAGTAGACTGCGGATCTTTCTGCATTTATGGCTTCTAAAAATGTTTGAGAACTTCTAGAATATAAAATTTCACCGACTTTAATACGGTTTTTACTTATGTCAGATGTATAAAGGCTACTACCACTGAAAATAAAATTTTATTTATTCTCACCTTCTTGAAATTTGCCTGCAAAAACTAATAATTGCATAAATATCCGCAGTCTAATCATTAGATTAAAGAAACTATTTTCCATTTAAAAATATGAATTATCGAATAATTTTAAATTCTCCATTCTTCCTTCGAATAAGCAAATTGTTCACGGTACTTTTTTATGGTCGACGCGTTAAGAACGAAATATATTCCTGAAATGTATGCAACCACCAAGGACAAGAATCTTTACATAACGCATCCTTTCGGAGCGTGCGACAGCAGAACCTGCATAGGTGCAATGTTTACATACGAATGCACGGCTGCATTACTGCATACGTCGCGGTCTTCTGGAATCCCGCACACCCGACAATCGGTGGCTATTATTACGATTCCCGCGGGCAATGGAAAACAGACGCGAAACGGTAGAGAGAAACGGCCAACAACAATACTGTCAAACTATGAAATATAACCTACTAGAGCTCGACACGGTACGATCTCTAACCTTTTCGATCGTGGCGCGCTCGAACTCAAAACTATCAGCATTTTCGTACACGACATTCGCATGACAACCGTTGTCGTAGGTAGCTAAAATAATTCGCGATCCAATCATAGCTACGGCGACAGCACGAATCGCATTGTTAGCCCCTTCCCGTATAATAATGAGTCACGAAGATTTCAAACCGAATCTATTACAAATACGAATGCTATTTCTTCCTTTTAGATTGAAATCGAATAAAAACATCAAAGTGAACGTAGACATATATAATGAATTTGCATGTAGATATTTATTTACTTATTCTTTTCGGATCTTATTTGAAAAATTTCAATTATCGCAGCCCCGCAGAAAATTGTGCAGAAAGGGTTTACGTGCCTGAGAGAGGGTTCGTGGATATTTGAAATTGAATTATACGAGTTTAATATGTGAATGTGTTGCAACAATGAACAACTTTTAAGCGTATACTGTGTATACATCTCGTGGACGTAGAAGACCGTGTATAGTGTACGCGTCTCGCAGTCGAAGGGCTAAATAGGGTAGCGCGGTTGCATTGCTTACGAGTTACTCGTACGTAGAATGTCATTTCTTACGAGTGGCTGTCTTTAAAGGACTATAATTAGCGGCGGTCGGACGGACGGCAGGACAGTATACTCCTTGAACGACGCCGCGGTATTTTTAGAAACGGTGTGTGTGCAGTGCATGGGTGCGCACGAAAGGGAGAGATAAGACAGCCGCGAGAAGGAAGAAAGTGTGCTGGCCGATTCGGATTTTTCGATAGCGAAAACTGACTGGTCCGACTACTTACGGATCCAGCACGCTCTCGTACGGAGCTTTATCTTCCTCTTGTAACATTTTCGGGGCGCATTTTATTAAACGACACCACTGGATATCGGCGACGGCGACAACCGAACCGATCGCACTCGACCCGAACGTTCACGACGACACACGCGTACGCACTCGCATGACGCATTCGACGCAAGAAAAACAACACGACAGAACCGTGGATGACAACTAAACTGGGCTCCGACTCCAAGGTATCGATTATACCCGACTTGTCGTACGAAGCGGCGAGCAAGACCGAGCCGAGTCGGAAACGACCGAACACGGCCTACGTACGCTCTTGGATAGGATGCACACGTAACCCCGCGTAATACAATAGAACTGATGCGACGCGTCCCGTCGATCAGGAGTCGGCGTTGTGTAATCGACAAACCGATACAGCAGAATTAACACGTTAATCGATTTGAATTTTCAATTCGATACTTCCTGATCAACGATTACGATTACAAATAATCGATCGTGAAAGATCACAGTCAATTGTACAGTTACGCGCATAATTGATCACGCACACTATAAAATCGCAATAACTATTTTTAACTTTTTTATGAATGGACCAAACGACTTCAATTTCTCTGTTAAGGCTAGGAGAATTAGTTTGGTAAATGACGTCCAGTAAATATGATTGGAAATAGTAATCGTTGATCAGTAGACTTTCAACAAACTGAAGTGAAGTAGAAATTGATTTTCTTTGTGATATGTTGAATAATTAAAAATTCTTCTAACGTTTTTACTGTTTTAAATTACACGTACTCATTTTTGCTATAAATGAATACAATCCACTGTCTATCGATCACTAACTGGCAGTTTGTAATCGAGATTTAATTGAAATGCAACTTGATACACGCTCGTCGTGTTGATCAATGAATCGTAATACGTAATGAGACAATAAGATCAGATCGAAACATGTTTATTTATAACAATGCCATAATGCGTACAATGACTCACATCATTTTCCCCCCGGGAAGCTGTTGCATCTTATTATTCAAATTGCGTGAAAAATTTCCAAGACAAATGATCTGTTAATTAACGATTAAGCGTTTTGTATTAAGTACTGTCCAGAGTAACCAATGAAATTTTTATGTATACGCAACTGCACCTTAATTTGAACTCCCATCGGTACGTGTAACGATAGATGACCCACGTCTCCATAACCCGTTATTTAGTTGACTGAGAATTAATTGATCAACGGGCAACCTTGATACGATAATCGCGCAAGGATTACGTAGTCCGATTCAAGGTTTTGCCGAATGATTTGTCGACGGAGTGCGCGCGCGAAATTACAGCAATCTCTCGATATATGCGAACACCTCGGCATCGAGCCATCGCTTGATTTGCTAAAAGTTGTTTTACACGTTACATTAAATCATTCGGTCCAATTAAAAAAGAAAAAGTTATTTTGATCTACTAGATTGGAGGGAAAGTTCTGTCGTATTTTAAAGAAATCATTTGAATCAATTTATAAAAATATACATTTAATATTATTAATGATATATTCTCCATTATTTGTAACAACTTGTTGCCATCTTTCAGGTAACTTCTCAATTCCTGTTTCCCAATTACTTACTACTAGCAACATGTGTTCTTCATTAAAGTCCTATTTTCACGTTTACGAGGTGTAATTTGCATTATTCGGCAGCGTAATAGGATTTTTGAGGATAATCGCGGCCTAGATTGATCTATTATCCTGAAAACGCGAGTCTATCCTCTTAATATGTATTTGTTTACGACATATGGTTCCTTTCAAACTTTTTCACTTCTCGACGAGTAGAAGGTGTTGATGTAAATTCAAACTTTAATAACAATTTGCTTTGGCTTAAACAATTTTGCGGCAAGTTACTTTTACAAATGTGCACCAATTCAGAGGTGTAGATTCACCCCTAGGACGGATGACCATTAATTTTTTATACACCCAGCCCAGTACAATCGAAATATTAGGATTTATTTTGACAAGAATACCGACCGTGGTCCTGCGAAGACGCAGCAACCGGAAGTAGCCCCGAGCAAGCGAGAGGAAGCTGTTTTACCGACGTATTCCCACGGATCCAGGAAAACCGCGCTCAACACGAAAATTTAAAATGGAAACTAGTTTTTCTTTTCGTTTACTTACGTTAACAGATAATTGGCTTTCTCTATCGGCCGTTTTTCCAAACTGATGTCCAAACTGTGCTGTTTCAGTTGCTCTTCGTTCTAGGGACGTATTCGGTTAGGTTATGAATCGGTCGGTTACTCGAAACGAGACGGGAATGTATGGTACACGTACTCTCAGTTCAGTGATAATAGGTCTGTCTAATTGTAGACTAGCGAACTCCTCGTAGTCCAAGATCGGTTCACGTTGCATGTTTTTGCCGACGAACGGCCGAGGAGAGACACCGTTTTCTCCGAGAACAATTTACCGGAACAGGAAACGCGTGTTCGGGCTGCGCTCGACCGGAAGCGGGAGAACCGAGAGAAAAGAAAACGACGAACGATCGCGTTCGACGATTTTCAAGAATACAATTAATCCAATCGACACTCGACGCACGTACAAAAGGGATACGAGAAATGAATATTTTATAGAGGCAGAGAGTGTGTGAACCCTGGAAAGAGACAGACATACAAACACATGATTGTATAAAATACGAAATATATTTAACCTTTCATAGCATGTCGTATAATTTAGATAGAAGTATACATATTTACCTTACGGGCGTTGCATAGGGCGTGCGTATCGTGTAATACGTTCTAGCGATATAAAAGATTACAGTTTACAATTATACTCGATATGTACAAAGAACGAAAAAACTCTCAGCTTCGCGATTGCAACGGAACCGATCGCCGATTCTCGACAACTTTCTGGTGTATATCTTATTGCCTTAAGATTATCGCGCTTTGCATTCGAAGTATTCTATACGCAATTCATACGGTCTAGCGTTTACAAAGTACTAGAAGAGTAGAGGAGACAGAGGAGGGTAGTTATAATCATAAGAGAAAAGGAGAGAGACGCGAATGTACAAGGACGCGAGGGGAAATCGGTGAAACGTGTTGATTCCTGGGTTCGAAACGAGTCCGCAAGAACGATCGTGAGCTCGCGAGACGTTTCAACGATAACATGTGTGCGTTTACGTCTTAGTCTCTCGAAAATCTACAGGGCAGCATCCGCGGAGACCGTATCGCATCTTTCTTTGTTGCTCCGCGCGAAATGATCGCTTGGCATGTACACGTGTGTATATATATATACATATGTATATATTTATATGTATATATATGTATATATTTATATTTCTTTACAACTATTCTCGCTCGCTTAAGAAAATTGTTACGAATAATATCATCTCGACGAAAAGTCTTGTCCGCTACAGTCTATACTTAACGATACAACCAGGGCTTAAAACGACTCCGAAAATAATAGTTTCAAACCTTTACGAAGAACATTTATATTGAACATAAGAAACTACCGCCATGAAGAAGCGAAATTACCAACTGTGTCAGTTTCAGAATTGATTTTTCTTTGTCAGCCATCGTAAATGATACTCTACAGTATGAACAGTTGGTACTCTCGGTTTTTCGTAACAGTTACTCAGAATAGAGGTTCTTCGCAACTGTTTCAAGATTGTACATCGTATTACTACATGTTTCAGGCCCTGGATAGAACATCTCTATAATGAATGTCTAATTAAAAAGAAAAAAAAACAGAAGAAGAAGAGGAAGAAGACCTATCGGTTAAGGTTCGTGGAAGCACCCTGAATCACTGTGTAACAGTCAAAAAAGTCTATCGCTAAGAACCGCCGAAGATCGATGGCGTGCAATCTTTGACTCTGTTCGAACGTAAACGTTTACGTCTCGATCCTCCGTACTAATTTGTTCGTTTTTCCAACAACAACGACGACGACGCCGTCGACGGACGACGACGATGTTAATAACAACGAAACGCTATTTTGTCCCGGATATCATGCGTTCCAGTTTTGGACTAGTTTCAGTCGTAACGAGACCACGCGCGCACACGAGCCAACGTGTGTTCGCGGTCCCCTCGAGTCGCTTTATTGCCGACAACCTCTGAACCGAGATTTTACATCCTCGAAAACCGCTATTATACAATTTTGAACTCGGTGATCGAATGTACCTCGTATCGCAATAAACACGAAACAGTTTCTCGGCTGGCGATTGTTCGATCCGGTGCACGCAGTTTCAAACGCAAGTTTCCGATCGCTGTACCCCCGAGGATCGCTATCATTATTATACTATCCCGAATTCGACGATGAAACAATTCGATCGCGACGAACACGGAAGAGTCTCTCTCGGCCGGCGATTTCTCGATTCGATGGAAAGAGTACAACCTCGTCGCGCAGGCGTCGCCCCTCAAACGTAACTCTCATCGTCAACGACTGATCTCCCGTATCCCAGGTGTCTCCCTGTGACCGAGGCTCGAGGTTGCGGGGGCGGTCTGTAGGGAGGCGGTGGCGGCAGAGACCTTGACCTTCCGGCCACTTTGTGTCTGTCCTCCAGATTCATGTGCACCGGCGGCAGATGCCTGAGTCTTGGGGGGAGCGGGGGCGGCGTGTCCGGCCACGTCCTCTCCTCCTCCTCGTCCTCGTCGCCGTACAGATCGATCGCCTCGGCTTGCTTGAACGGGTACAGATCGTTCCTCTCTCTCGAGCCGTATATCTCGCTCGTCCTGTCTCTGTTCCCGTAGATACTGTTCTCGGACTCGTATCTCTCGGTCCTAGTGCTCTCCTTGTTCACGTAAATCTCGCTCTTGACTTTCTTGAACTCGTACAGATCGCTGCCCGAGTGATAACTTCCGTTCTGCGAAACCGGCGACTCTCTGTTCACGTACACCTCGGACTTGACCTTCTTGAACTCGCTGAACCGTTCCTTCTTGTACTCGTATCGGTCCCCGCTGGACAGCGAGGACTCCACGGTCAGGTCCTGCTCCGAATTGTGAATGGAGACTCGCTCGGTGCAGATGTCCTGCTGCGAGCTCCGATAAATGTCCTTGCAGTTCTCCACGTTCTCCTTCATCGAGTCCTGTCTGAGAAATTCCCGGCCGTAGATATCCTTCTCGTCGAATCGTTCTTTCCTGTGCTCGTGCTCGTCCAGCTTCATTCGGGGGGTCCTCTTCAGCTGCGCCCTCAGCCAATTCTGCCTCTGAAAGTTCGGGTTCGGGTAACCAACGTTGTTGCTCTTCTCATCCCGGAAATCGTGTTCCACGCCGCTCGACGAGTGATGGTTCGTCGCGGTGTAACCGTTTATCCTCTCCTCCCAGCCGCCGTACACACGGATGTACGAGTTCTTGCTCGCGGACTTGTCCTCTTTTGCCAGAGACTTGTCGAAGCTCGACGAAGAAGCGTTCACCGCCGAGTCCTCGGAGCCCACCGGCGACTCCGGAATGAACAGCTGGCAGTCCGATAGAGTCAGGCCCGAGTCTCGCGACAGGGACATGTGGTCCTTTCGCGGTGGTTCCGTCAGGTCCAGGCTGTCCAGGGAAAGCCCACCTGCTGCAACGAGAGAAACTCCTCAGTGGATCGTCAACGGATTTAGTAATAATCGATTCGGTAGTTTAGTAGCAATCTCGAAGGCATAAGGATGGTTTCTCCTTCCTCGGGAGTTCTAGGGTTAACGCGTTTATACGTTCAGGCCCGCGGCAAAGGATATACCAAGGTACTCACAGTGAAGACTATCGGTGCTCTCCTCGGCTCCGCTGTCGCTGCGCTCCTCCCCAAGGAGCTGCGTAACTCCTTCGCCGAACAGAACCTCGCATCGTCGAATCAGCATCTCCGTTAACGTGGGGATCGCCCTGCTTTGGTTCACCGAGGGATTAGGAGACCAGAGCAGACTCGGTCCACAACAGACTCCGAGGTTGCTCGCGCACATCAAATTGTGCTTCGATCTTCTTGCCACGTGGTGCAGCACGCAGATCAGGTGCGACAGGAGGGTGTAATTCGCTTTGGGCAGTCTATCTAAAATACTGAAAGGAACGAGCATTAGCTACCGCGTTAGAAACTAGCTGGACAAGATAAACTAACATATTGAACCTAGACACTTGGACAAATATTTGGCATTCTCAAGAAACTAATAACCTTTTTAATATTGGACCATACGATAGATTTGTGTCAATTGTATGCATTGTCAAAGTTTTATCGATATCAACAGACATTGAAAGATGGAAGAATCCTTACATTTATTGCAATTAGAGATTTAAACGTTTGTAGCTCATTGCAACGTCGATCGATTTCGATGAGGTTCAGAATATGTTTAATCGATAAATATCTACGAAACGTGTTTTCTAAATTTTCCAAATAAGCCCACAAAAGAAAATTTGCGAAATACAACTTTTACTATTTTCTCTGCAATTTTGACAACTTGTAAGTTTCTTCAAAACTTTTGGTCACGTTGCGTAGCATTCCAATTGTTCTAGCTTCTCGAGAAAGTTCGAATCGTATTGTCCAAGATTAAGAAAGACTATCATCCTATTCGGAGTGTCCGAATATTAGTGGGAGTCACTGTATCTTTTTATCAAAGTCGGGGATAAAATGTATACTTTGAAAGATCAACGTGTCCAGGCGTGTTCTCTTGTAAATGGGAAAACGGTGCTTACTTCTTAATAGTTTGAATAGGATTTGGCGTGTCGAGGCTGTCCATCCACAACGGGAACAGGTGAGAGGTCAGCAGAGGGTCTGGCAATGACCTGAGGAAGTCCTTGAGCAAGGCCGCAACCGCGATGATCGGCGCGTCTTCGAGACAGCTCGGATCCCCCGTCGTTTCGATCTGATCGCGCAGCTCGCGAACGATCCTGACGTTTGCGGACTTCCGGAAAATGCCCTGGGTGAACGGGCCCTTGGCGAACAGTTGTTGCAGCATGACCAGCACCGGTTTCGGCAGGCCGTTCTCGTCCAGCCTGGACAGGTTCACGCCGAACAGGCTGGGGTTTAGAGAGAGCGACCTCCTGAGCAGTCCGGTGATCTTCGACTTGTTCTTCTTGACCGGGGACTTTGGCACGGGCCTGAGGATAAAGTGGCAGGTGTCGTGGCCGCTCTTGTTGCAGTGCTCCAAGTCGAAGCCTTCGTCTGCGGAGAGGGTGTGTCTGAGATTCGACAGTTTCACCGCGAACGGTCTCTCGTGGCCGATCAGGGGATAAGGTGCTTCGTCCGCGGACGTCCTTGCCCAGAGTTGAAACGGTCCTTGGAGGTCCAGCATCCTCGTGGCCAGGTTTACGCAGACTGCCGCAGTCATCTCGGATCCCACCATTATCGTCTTACACTGTAACACGACAGAACGCGCGGATGTGATATGCTGGTTTTGACGGATGGGAGGGAATGGCACAGATTTCGAGGAACAACGAGACGAAGACTAAGCGAATTCTTGTTATTTTGTGAAACGAACAGATAGAGAGCGCGGTCGCGGCTTCCGGAGCGGAACGCGAGCAACGCGTGCTCCCGACGATAGCTCGCGTGTATTTAAACTTAAACGCGTGGCTGGTCGATAACGACGAGGGACGGGGAGAGGTTATTCTCGCGTCGATAAAGTCCATGAGATAGAGACGGCTCCCTCTTCTGAGGGAGCGATCGACTCGGCGTTGACGTCAACGATACGAAAGAGGCATCTCTCGAGAGCGACCAAAATGCCTCCAGGAAGGTCAAGCGGCACGATCGAACCGTACGCTCTCGCCGATGTGCCAAGAATGGACCCGCGAAGGCGTGACCGCGCGTCTATGAGAGACGACCGACTGCATGTATGTGTTTGCTGCACTTACGCATTCCGTGCTCGTGTCGCTGTCGTGATACACGACTTGAATGTTCGTGTCCGGCGGCTCCTTCATGCTCTCCTCTCGCACCAGCTCGGTCAGCCGTCCCCACCAGAGATCTCTGGCTGCTGCGGTCCTGCAAACCAATCGTGAAAACACCGTTCAACACCATCGGCTATCGCCAATTTCGAGGACGTTCCTCGGGTTCCCGCCATTACGGACGGAGAAGCCGTAGAATGCTTAAACTAAGATGCTTAACGGGCCGCGAGGGACCATCGAATCTTTAAAAATCTTCGTAGCTGCATAATAATATTTCACGAATCGACGATCGTCAAAATTTATTGTTAAACATCGCCAATTCTCACTGTGGAATTTCTTCGTCTTTTTTTTTTAATAATTCTAAATGGGAAAAATTAACGTATATCGATACTCGGAAGGTATAGGAGGAGGACTTACATGAAGGTGGCGACGACGTTCGTGGTGGGCCAGCCAAGAACGAAGCTGGTTTCCTGAGATTTGCTCGTCTCGGCCACGTCTTCTATGTGTCCAGCCGTCAACCACAGCTCGCTCATCCTCACAGACTGTTTCAGCTTGAAGTTGCCTCCGCTTCTTGCCTTGGCTATGAGCAACAGGTCCGAGAACAGGAACAGGTGTCTCTCCTGAGACTGCACGCCCTGCGAACACGATCGATATCCTTTGTAATCCTGGAAAGATCGCAATGCGACAGGGCAACTATTCGGTGAACGTACCGTGGTGAACTGAACCGGAGTTTCCAGGAGGAACGTCCTTGGCGGGGATTTAGGGGCCGGCGAGTTGCTCGACACATTCAACGACTTCTGCGACAGTACTCTCGTCAGCCTTCCGGTGTTCGCGCCGCTCCTCTTGCGGATCAGGCTCTTCATTTTCTGAAACAGGCATTCCACGTTGCTGTATACACGGGCCACTTCGCGCTCAGTCGTATCAAATTCGCTACGTGACCGCCGAGATTTTTCAAACTCGTGCAGGACTCGTTGCACGATCTGAGAAATTAACTTTACACACGCTACCCTCTTATCCTCTACGCTCTACGTCTCCGTTCCAGTTTGAGCAAACAACTTGCAAGCATTTCAGATAAATGTTCAGTGTTCTCACCCTCGGATTCGATAAATATTGAAATGAGTACCACCCAATCGCTCTTGTCGAGCTTTTTTATAAGATGACGGAGCAATTTTACGGAGCTTTTGCAGTGAATATTTTTCGAATTTCTATGTCCACAACTTTTACAGAATAACGAATCTACGAGTTTCAGGATCCTGCGCGACTCAGCAATGGTTCCCGTTCATATGCACATATGAGAAGAAGATACACGAAGGAGATACACGAGAAGAAGGATCGAGTCGCGACACGGAGGATCACACGGGCGGAATCGATTTATCGGGAATCGAAACGAGGTTATCGCCGCGCAGGGTACATGGATCCATCGGACGGGAGATTAGCATTAAATTATCGGCGGCACGGCCGATCTACGGACTCTCTCTCTACACTAGCCGGTTACCGCGCACGAGCAACGCGTGTAGCTCGAGGGCCACAAAGTAACGACCAATTTTGATGCTCGGATCTAGGACATAAATTATTATCATCCTCGCAGCGGGCGGCTAATAACCGGACGCCAACGTGCCAAGCTGCATTAACTTTCGGATGACTTAACAGCATTATTTCACCGGTGAACGCGACAGTGAGGCATCGCGCGCCGCCTCGGAAACCCGTTCGAAATTTTCGCGTGCAACTGTTGCCGATGTTGACCGGTTGCGACTCTCGCAGCTCGACGAAACCGCGACTGAGCAAAACAGCTCGCGGGAACTGAAAGCGAACCGGAGAAAATTCACTGCCATTAGAGGCCCCGAGTCAGAGTTCAACGAGACGAACCCGATGCGCCGCGGTCTCGCAGAAGTATCCTTTATTATACTATTCTCGCCAACTCCAGTCGAGTTTTCATCAAATGCGTGGAACCAACCTAAAATAGGGACGCTATTTCATATTGGATCACTGGACAGGACCCTCCTAACGTTATATCTGATCGTATTCGTTAAAGAGTCAATAGTTGTTCCTTAGAAATAATATACAGTAAAACCTTAAATACTGTCCGGGACCGTTTATGTTGGAATACACCGATAACATAGCTTCTTAGAAATAAGTGTTTGAGCGTAAGGGGCGGTTTCTTTCAGGGACAGAGGGGCCCAGGCAGGACCATAAAGTCAAGAACCTCTGTATTGTATGTAGTGTATTTCTGTTTTGTAATTATGTTGTAATAAATCTCATATGAGATTTTCTATAATAAAAAAAAAGTCAAGAGCCTGGTCTGCCAGTCAGTCGGGGAAAAACAGCTAGCCTGAGCAGATCGCAGCATTGTAAAGAGCATTTACTTAAACTAAACTATTTACGTAAAGTACAAATACAGGATACGCGGAAACACTGTACCGTTATTTATATACAAACACATTTATAATACCAATAGGGTATATAAGGACAATAAAGTGTAGTTTGTAAAATAACGTGTGAAATTAAAGAGACATATCCAACAGAAAATATGAAATCTGTAGATCGTTTGTAGACATTCTTAACGATGTTGTAATTGAACTTTCGAAAGAATTGTTTGTGTTGACTCTAACTCGGTGAATTCATATTTTGGGTCTTTGCGGTGAGAATGTTCATTGTTATGGAAAATGTTGGAATACACCGATAACCTAGCCTCTTAGATATAAGGGTTTGAGCGTAAGGGGCGGTTTCTTTCAGGGACAGAGGGGCCCAGGCGGGACCATAAAGTCAAGAGCCTCTGCATTGTATGTAGTGTATTTCTGTTTTGTAATTATGTTGTAATAAATCTCATATGAGATTTTCTATAATAAAAAAAAAGTCAAGAGCCTGGTCTGCCAGTCAGTCGGGGAAAAACAGCTAGCCTGAGCAGATCGCAGCATTGTAAAGAGCATTCGCTTAAACCAAACTATTTACGTAAAGTACAAATACAGGATACGCGGAAACACTGTACCGTTATTTATATGGAAACACATGTATAATACCAATAGGGTATATAAGGACAATAAAGTGCAGTTTATAAAACAACGTGTGAAATTAAACATAGATATTAATATTAAGATTAGACATATCCAACAGTTTACGTAAACGTTGTCTAGTGCCTACTCACTCCACTGCCTGTGAACACTTTGCCGGCGACAGCGATACTTTTCGGTTACGCGATCCGTATTTCATTCTGTCCTACTCTATGTTCGGCTCTTTATTGAAGTCTCTGTAGACGCAGTCATAAATTAAAAGATGAAGTCATTGTGGACAGTATTTAAGGATTTACTGTATCTCGTTCTATGTACCTACACTGTTTTGAATAGCTATACTGTAGCTAGCGACCTTCGAAAACTTTTTTACCAACGATGAAGAACCCTATTCGAGTCATTTTGTAAAGATATGTTTGATAACACCCTTACTTCTATAAAAACTGATAGTCTGCTTAGAGGTAAAACCTACTTCCCGAAATTTTTTAGTGAAAACCGATATCCTTGGTTCTCACAGCTAAACCTATCCCGTTTGACTGTTGTCACTGTCAACAGGTGCAGAGCAGATCACTACCACCTAGCTGCTTCCCTTGCACGCACTGGATTTATTGATGATCCAGAGTGCTCTTGCGGTGAGGGAGATGAGACCCTAAACCATGTTCTCTGGCAATGTAAACTATATGATGCTCAAAGATTAGTGCTTTTGAAAAAACTCTATGGGTTGGGATTTCAGTTGCCCCTGGACGTCTCCATGTTTTTGGCGGGGCCAGCCTTCAGGGCTTGCCATTATATTGTATCGTTTCTGAAGGATTGTGATCTGCGTGTGTGAAAGATTTGCAAAAAGAAAAATACTAACTTGTATGCCTTTACGTCTGCCCTCATGTAATTTTTGTATTATATCTTGTACCATGTTGAAATAAATCTCATAGGAGATTTTCTAATAATAATTTTAAAAAAACGATGAAGAGCACACACTGTAGAAGGAAGACGCATTTCAGGGCAATTGAAGGCAACTAACCCCCTCAATTGAATTCCGCAAAATAAGAAACGTGGTAAAAAGGGAGACAGTTTCATCGCTTGTCCAACGAGCCGCGTGGGAAAGGGAGTCCCGCGTGTGTCTGGATTAATAACTATACTTTCCACGGTCGACGAGGGGAAATTGTTCCCGTGAGAATCGCCGGAACTATCTCCCGCGAACTTTTCTCGCTCACGGTCGACGCGTTTCCACCGGAAACCTCGCGATTATACGCTGATCTTTCCGCCCGCAGATTTCCCGATACAGTTCCCGAGGCTTTCGGTCGTTGTGGTAATCGGTATATACTTTTCGAACTGTTTTCCCAACATTTTCGCAAGTGCAGAAATATTACTTGCATATGGTGATGGAGCAGCGATACTCTTGCGAAACGTTGGGGAAAGAATTTCAAACGGACTTCGTGTTCGTGGAAAGAAGTCACGCGGTACAGCGGCAGGAGGAGACTACCAGTTCGTAATCTAATTTGTTGACATTGTCACACGTTGAGTTCGTCTTAGTGTGTTCAATCGAAGTTGCATTCCATCCGGGTGACTCCTTTCCAAGACTATACGTATGTGCCCATAATTATCTAATGTATTTCTTGTTCCGAAATATTCAAAAGAATAGGATATTAACACTAAATGAATTCCATATAATGTTGAAATAAGAAGCACTATCGTCGTGGCCTATTTTCATCCCCTTAACACAAATGTCGGCAGCTAAAAAAAAAGTACGCGTCGAATATTTGTTTCAGTTCGATAGCATACAAAAATTCTATTAACACTTTACCGACCGGAAGCCTATTAGTAGGATTTTCAATAATTCTGCTGTACCAAAAAAAAGCATAGAAATTTTCTTTGACATTGCAATCTTAAATGAAACTATTAGACGACGTTATTGAGGGTGACTTAGTTAGTTCATACTAAATGCTAAATGAAAATTTACCCATGTACCATACATTTTTCAAAAACATGCAATAATCACCGGTCGGTAATGTGTTAAAATCGGCGTGTTACGAGTGGGTAACCTCCCTTGTTAGACCACTTTCATAATTATGGGCACATATGGCTGCTGGTACTTGCAGGCTTACGCGACGGTGATTTTTACGAGATTCGACAATGGAACTGTTTGATCGCGAAACAAGCATGACGTAGAAGACAAGTACCGTGGTGAGGACATCTCGCTCGTGCAGCCGGAGGTTATCTCCAGGGAACAGTTCTTGGATGCGATGCAAATCGCCTTCGAGTTGGCCGCGTTGCAGCACCGCGCCGCTTCCGACGCTTCCGCTTCCGTTCTCCACCAGATTCCTCGCTTCCTGGCCCAGGTACCTTTCGTATTCGGCCAGCCTCTGGACCTGCAATCACACAAAACAATGTCACGTTAACAACACCGACAACTCCAAACGATTTCGTCATTATAAAAAGTTTGTTTAATCCGCTTATAGCCGTAACAGCGCAACCGTCTCTCATTGTCTTTATCGACTCGTCAGAAGAATCGATGAGCTTTGCGCAAGACAGAAGAGAGAGTTCCCTATGAGGCTCGCTCACCAGTAACGTATAGCTCCCGGCGTTATTGCGGACGCATGCATAGGAAACGATTGGCAAACGCGTCTCTCGGTTTCAGAACAACAGAAACTGGGCGCAGCATCGTTAATGCAACCGATACCGCGGAAAATCCTCGCGCGGAGTAAGATTCAGCGTCGATTCTAATCGACGACTGATGGGAGTTATGCCATTGAGGCTAGAGACTCATCGAGCAACTATTCGACACCCGAGAAGCATGATCTACGCGGCTCGACTGCGAGAATGCATTGATTCATCGTCTACTATGTAGCGTGCTCGAGTAATGCATATTAGTTCTACGAAACACTAACTTCCAACGGATACGTTAATACACGTGTATTTAAATACATACATGTAGGATTTAAGTCGTCGATAGAATAATGCGGTTTTAAACACAAAATAATTTAATACGTAACTTGAAATATAATGAATTAAATGAAATACAATTAATTAAATTATCTCGTCTGAATATCCGTCTGAGATCACACACGTCTCTTCGTTTTCACGCGTCGTACCAGAATGACGAAAATTGTATAATATAATATGAATAACGCAATCTATTAACAAATATCGTATCGTCGAATTCTCGCGGCTCGGAGAACAAGAGCGGGCTTTCAAACACCTAAAGCGAAATCTACTTATGGATTACTTAATCCAATGAATCGTATTATCTCAAAATCATGCACGATATATAATCGTATTGATTTTGTTCAGTGATTCTTTACAAAATTTTCAAATGCAACTACGCAGGATTATATGATGATACCATATCGATTGTACCATTATCAAATTTTTTTCTTTTGTGCATATCCCTTCTTTGTTATTACACGAGCAGTATTGTATCTTTCTCTTTTCTTTTTTCGTTTCTTTGATATTGTAAACACTTATGTAAAAGGGCTCCAGTCCGTCTATAATAAATAATAATAATAATAATAACAAAGATATATTAGTGGTTTTCTTCAAGAAAGACCAAAAGATACTTTTGCGTTCCTTCTATGCACTCAATCTTTCCAGATGCTCATTCTGTACACTGATTTAATAGAATCGATTCAACAAAATTGAATGATTCGATATAGTCGATCACGCGCGCAAGAAACGATCAGTGCATTCCAGTTCTCCTATTATTCATGACTTTGATACACACAGTCAAGCTCACCGAGTACGATGCGTGGAAAATCCTCGGCAGCGAACGATTAAAATTGCAAATGACAATAATTACCAGGTTCTAGTTCTCGGAACACACATTGTGCACCAGTGTGACGAAGCGCAAAGTGGTTCTCGCATCTGGCGCTCCGGTTTCGCTACTGTTTATCAAGCAACACGCGAACACCCACGCGTTCACAGCTTCTGCGGCTTC
This sequence comes from Lasioglossum morio, assembly GCA_916610235.2. Lineage (NCBI taxonomy): Eukaryota > Metazoa > Arthropoda > Insecta > Hymenoptera > Halictidae > Lasioglossum > Lasioglossum morio. The sequence continues at coordinate 7,754,792 of OU744323.1, forward strand.
GAGAGTGCTTGTTGCGATCTGCTCCGATTTCGCGTGACCCGCTGAGACATCGACGGAAATATCGGCTTGGATTCGACCCGTGGACGCAGCACGCACGCCAACGTTTTCGCAGCTGCTCTCTGACGCTCTCCCACGTGCGCCACGAAATTTTCAATTAAAATGCGAGCAAACGAGCGCGTGAGCCGCCACGCAGACTGTCCGTAGAAACCACCCACGCAGGCTTTCGTAACGAGAACGCGTTCTTCCTTTCGATCGAACCGAGCCCCGAGCCGAGATTCGATCTGTAAACCCGTACGAATCGGTAATCCTAACTTAAGACGCGCCACTAACGACCTCAACTCCCTCTTAGGCAAGAAGAGATCGAAAGCGGATTCGCTCGATCACTAATTTCGTGTAAATGCGAACGGGAAACCGCTTCTTCCAGCTTCCGTATTAAATCCAGTTGTAATAGATACGCGAAAGATCTTTGGCGATGTTGAACTTCTGAAATGCTAAGAGATATTATATATTCTCATCTTAACATTTTCAGACGCAATTATATTCTTGAAGATGGTCTTAACCTAGACCGAAACGTTGAATAATAAATTTGTACAACTGTTTAGGAAATTAGTAATATAGGATCGAACCTGTGCGCCGAAATCACAATTTCTATGCTAAGAGATCTGTTCGAAATCCAGAATTTCATTTTTTACTATTATTATTATTATTATTTATTATAGATGGACTGAAGCCCTTTTACATAAGTGTTTACAATATCAAAGAAAAGAAAAAAAAGAGAAAGATACAATACTACTCGTGTAATAACAAAGAAGGGACATGCACGAAAGAAAAATTTAATAATGGTACAATCGATATGGTATTATCATATAATCCTGCGTAGTTGCATTTGAAAATTTGTAAAGAATCACTGAAAAAATTAATACGATTATATGTAGTGCATGATTTTGAGATAATGCGATTCATTGGATTAATTAATCCATAAGTAGATTTCGCTTTAGGTGTTTGAAAGCCCGCTCTTGTTCTCAGTTCACGTTCTGCTACATAAAAATTGATTTGCGCCAGTAGAGAGGAACAATCAATATGATTGTTAATTAAATTAAAAATAAAGCTGTGACCAGATACTGTTCTTCGAGCAGATAATGGTTCTAGATTCATTGTAGTTATTATTGTGGAGTAATCATGATTTTTGAATGGATACGTGAAATTATAACGTAATCGTAGAGATATCAACCAGGTACGATGTAAGAAAAACAAATAGGCTTGTTTCAACAAATTGTCGATAACACGTTCATGCTCTTAAACTCTCTTAATCTTCATACCGGCTCATGTTTCGCTTACTCGCGTTTGTGCCAAGTGCTAAAAGTCTACAAATATCAATTGGTGTACCTACGAGCGTCGAATCGGAGTCGTAGCCCTCGTCCGCGAACAGGTCTACGAGCTTCTCGAACATATCGATCTTCCGGGATCGTGTAGAGATCCTTGGACACTGTTCCACGCGATCGTTCGCGGTTTTGCGAAGCAGAAGCGTGGCGCGACCGGTTGCTCGAGTCGCGCGACCAACACTGAACACACGCTCGAGCGCACGATTCCGCTCGATTCCGCTCGAATCCGTTCGCTCCGCAACGCATCTTTCGCGGCCAATGAATCACCGAATCACCGGAAGCAGCCACTACGCTTCGGAGGCTGCATGGTTTACCGTGTCTTATGTGTCACCGATTTTCTCACCTATCCGGCTACTCGAGCACGTCTCGCTACGTCGATCTTCACACACCGTAACCAAATACGTCTCCTCTCTCGACAAGATGAAAGTTTTTTTTTTTCTTCCATGAACCGGAAAGCTAACCCAGCCCCGTGCTAATCGGAGAGATTCTGTATTTCTTTATTTATCCCAGACCCAGCCGGTGTGTTCGCTTTCACTCGGCCGCGAGCGATCGAACTCTGTGGATTTCGCGAATCGAAATGGATTTTCTGCCAGTCGAAACGATTAGTTTTGCACTTGAAATTTACCCTTTTCGATACGCCGATGTGTAGTTTTATCGAACGAATTATTTTACTCGGTGGATCATATTGCACCGTTATTCTCTGATACTTTATCCAGAGTATCCAAATCGTCATTTAATGCCCAACAAACCGTGAACATTAAAATTGTAAAAAGAACGCAGTAAATATATGTATCCATAATTATGAAAGTGGTCTCTGTGATGTATTTCTTGTTTCGTGATATTTCAAGAGAAAGTATAAAAAAGCACTATCTGTTCATTTTGGACCATATCGTAAAAATTGCATCGAATTAATTTCGTTTAAAATAATGTCAAGTGAAACAACTGATAAAGTCGTTGGTTTCAATTTTTACCGAGACCACTTTTATAATTATGGGCATATCGAAGTGGAAGCAGTGGTGTAGGTGGTTTCGCTGGGGTAATGGCCGTCGAAGATTTGATTACGCGGCCTCGCGAGCCGATGGCGTTTTTTTGCGACGCGCCGCGGGTTTGTCTTTCCCCCTTGGCCTCTCGTTTTCTTTCGTTCCGTTTCCCATCGTCATTGTTAAAGCGACACGTACTTTTACAAGCGGCATTCTTATCCCCGACACCGTTTCTGGGCCCGTTTTCGCACACTTTCACCATGCCGCGTCGTCGGTTCCATTCCTAGGAATAGCTCGCGAACATGGAACGCCGCGCGGCGTTGTACGCTCTCGATCGCCGCTCGATAATCGTTATCGAGTCACGATTGGGTCTCGCGTTGTTTCACGGGCCCTGGAATTTCGCTTCGGACACGTGGGCCAGCCTACTTCGATCGGAACCAGACAACGGCACCAACAACTCTCCGTAAGTTGCAATTTTTCCGATCTGTCTAGGCTACATATCTCCGCACAGCATTCCAGTGAACAGAGATTCATTATTTTTTATTCTATCGCGTTCTTCGGTTCTATTTAACCGGTTTATACATTGTGTTTATAACGCAGGCTGAGTTGTCACAGTTTTTGGTACCGTTTCGAAATTTCGTGGTCCATAGCGACAGCAATTACAATCGTGAACCAACAACTCACCCCTGATAACGCGGTCGAATAATTTCGTTAGATATTGTTACATAAAAGATGATTTCTGAGCTTCCTTTTGGTGCAACCAAAATATGCAACATTAAATTTATATTCAATAAATTACTAAGCCAACAACCGTAGTCTCGTTGAAAGCACCGGTTCTCGTTAGATCATCGAAGTTAAACAATGTGGAACGTGAACGGCACTAGGATGGGTGACCGTCTGGTAAAAAACCAGAAAGTGACCCGCCCGGGGTGTTTCTCACGTGTTGTTGGCAAAAGGTGGTTCGGAACCCACCATAAACAGTAGGTCCTGCTGAAAAAGGCGATGGTGAGAGTGGAAAGAGGAAGAGGATTAGTAAATGAATTTGAAACCCTAAGGGGACCAAATATCATGTTACAATAAATTACTAAACGTATCAATATTTTAATAAACCTCTAAAAGTATTGTGTATGATGGGGTGTTGTATCTGTTATATACTGATGAAATTAAGAAAATCATATAAAACAGAAATATTTCAGGAAGAAAAATTCGATTTTCCAATTAGAATAGCTCCAAATGTAAAGGCTTCCGGTAAATAAAGTGTTTAACTAAGCGTGAACCTTTGAGTTTGCTTGGATCACAGAATTAAACCGAAGAAAATTTGCAGAAGATTCTCCGTGAATCGATTACCTTCGTTGCCGATCGGTTTCCTCGGTTCGCGACGTCCGCGTCTGCGTGCTCCTAGTTCCCAGCGTTCCTTCTCACACTTTGTTACGAGGACAATCGACGATTTAAAAGTCTAATAGAATTCCATAATATTCCGGCGATATAAGTAACGTATTGTGCAAAACCGCGGAAACGGGGCTCAGTTCCTGACCTGCCCGAAAGGCACAGCCACTGTCGAAGGAGCAAACGTTTCCTACGGAATCCGAGTTACGCTGACAAGACAAGAAGCGTGATCGCGAGCGGTGCTACAAGATTTCATCGACGACGAACGCGGGATCGTCTCGAAACCCTTCGGGCCCTCGAGATTCGTTCCCCTCCCGGTTTTCCGAGCACAAAGGGCACCGGTGTCGTCCAATCGGGGGTCGAGATCAACGATATAAATACTCGGAGGACAGTCGGTCTTTTGGTTGAAAAGGGATTCCTCGGAAATCCCCAGGACGGGGAAGGGTGTCGTTCGGGAAACGGTAGAAGGCTTCAGGGTGGTTCTAGGACGAAACCAGGGTGCGCAGCGAGCCGGAGAAGCAGTTGTCGATTCAGCTCGTCGCGACGAGTCGGCGGTCCTCCTCGCATATTAAACAGTCGCACAAAAAGGAGCGAGGACGAGTCTCGCAGGACTCGTCGCGCGAGCAAAGAATCTGTCCCAAGGAAAAAAGGGTCGCGCCAAGAAAAAGGAACGCGATTCGTTACGGCCGAGAGGATTTTCGCCCGATAATCCTGCCCCAGACCGAGATAAATTATTGCTGATTAGCATAGCGCTTTATTCTTTCCTATCCGAGAGAGAATTCCTTCGAACCGTGCTCGTAAATCGAGCATTTTTTGTCTTCTCCGCTTGGAAATCGAAAGAAAGACGTTCTGTTCGAGCTTAGCCGTTTTATTGAGAAAGAAATATTTATATTAAAATTTCTATGTTTAATTTTCATCTTAAAAGAATAAAGTAGTTATCTTATATGTCTATCCTCATCTCCACTGTTTCATCAATTCTCGGCACTTTTTCGCGGAGTTAATCGGTTTGGCAAATGAGCGGCTCAATTTGCCGGCTCCGACGATCAATCATTTAATTAGTCAGCGGGAACGTGCTCGCCGATGGAAATTTTCGAGCCGCTGGTGAACGGAAGAGAAAGGTCGCGAGGATTCTCGCGCGCCTCCGCTCGAGAGGCCTTTTCCAGCTGAAGCAGCGAGCCAAGCAAGCAGAGATAGAGAAAGAGAAATAGAGATGGAGAGTCAAGCAAAGTCGTCTCGCGTGTCCGCGCACGCTCCTATCCGCGAATGCATACATCAGCCTATCGGGATAGCTGAATACCTACGGATATGGTATTATACGTGGCACCGGCCGTGTATCTGGAAGCGTACTTAAACGTATATTCTACCGTTAGTCCCGCTCGAAGCATCGACCTCCGCGACTCCGAGCGTCCGCGCTATTTCTCGACGGACTGTTTACGCCTTCTATGCGAAATATGCCTCGGTATCGTGATCGCCGGGCCTCTCGTGACCCCGCAACATCCACCATTGCCCGTGATTAACGCGACTCCGCGATAACAATCCAGATAAACTCGTGGTACCTGGAACGGTGCCCGAGAGCGAGACGTGGACCCTGCTTCTTCCAGATTTCTCATATTTCCGTGTGAAAACGCAATCGCACTCTCCGCGAGACGTTCGATGGCTCTGCCACGATCGATAATGTTAGTAATGCTTTCGACCATATTGGTACATCCATGTATTCTGTAAATCCTTAATTTACGGCCCCTAAGCAGCTTTCACAAGTTCTATTTTCAAGGTACACGATGGGACTTTGATAAGGAAAAGGGTAGACTCGTTTAACAAGCTTCCTCGATAGATTGTAAATTGATATTTACAACCCTCAAAGACAAGAGGCATTTCTACGGTTGTAAGGAAAAACGCAGCATGTCGCAATTGAGCTTTGTTTTATAGTGTAAGATTTGCATATTTACCAGAGGAAAAGTCACGAAAACAAATTCGAAAGGCTCATAAAAATAATGTATTTTACCGATGTCCTATGACATAGGACCTGTGTCAAAGCATTAGGGATCAAAACTTTGAACAGCAATATCTCGAAAGCGATAGTATGCAACATGTGGACTTGTTCTTGACAACTATAGATTTCTGCTGTAATAAATTTAAAATGCATTTTACCGATGTCCTATGACATAGGACCTGTGTCAAAGCATTAGGGATCAAAACTTTGAACAACAATATCTCGAAAGCGATAGTATGCGACACGCAGATTGTTCTTGACAACTATAGATTTCTGCTGTGATAAATTCAAAATGCATTTTACCGATGTCACATGACATAGGACCTGTGTCAAAGTATTAGGGATCAAAACTTTGAACAGCAATATCTCGAAAGCGAAAGTATGCGACATGCGGACTTGTTCTTGACAACTACAGATTTCTGCTGTGATAAATTCAAAATGCATTTTATCGATGTCCCATGACATAGGACCTGTGTCAAAGCATTAGGGATCAAAACTTTGAACAGCAATATCTCGAAAGTGATAGTATGCGACATGCAGATTGTTCTTGACAACTATAGATTTCTGCTGTGATAAATTCAAAATGCATTTTACCGATGTCCCATGACATAGGACCTGTGTCAAAGCATTAGGGATCAAAACTTTGAACAGCAATATCTCGAAAGTGATAGTATGCGACATGCGGACTTGTTCTTGACAACTAGAGATTTCTGCTGTAATAAATTCAAAATGCATTTTACCGATGTCCTATGACATAGGACCTGTATCAAAGCATTAGGCATCAAAATTTTGAACAGCAATATCTCGAAAGCGAAAGTATGCGACTTGCGGACTTGTTCTTGACAACTATAAATTTCTGCTGTAATAAATTCAAAATGCATTTTACCGATGTCCTATGACATAGGACCTGTGTCAAAGCATTAGGGATCAAAACTTTGAACAGCAATATCTCGAAAGTGATAGTATGCGACATGCGGGGACTTGTTCTTGACAACTATAGATTTCTGCTGTGATAAATTCAAAACGTATTTTACCGATGTCCTATGACATAGGACCTGTGTCAAAGCATTTGGGATCAAAACTTTGAACAACAATATCTCGAAACTGATAGTATGCGACATGCAGACTTGTTCTTGACAACTATAGATTTCTGCTGTGATAAATTCAAAATGCATTTTACCGATGTCCCATGACATAAGACTTGTGTCAAAGCATTAGGGATCAAAACATTGAACAACAATATCTCGAAAGCGAAAGTATGCTGCGGATTTGTTCTTGACAACTACAGATTTCTGCTGTGATAAATTCAAAATGCATTTTACCGATGTCCTATGACATATTTAGGACCTGTGTCAAAGCATTAGGGATCAAAACTTTGAACAACAATATCTCGAAAGTGATAGTATGCGACATGCGGACTTGTTCTTGACAACTACAGATTTCTGCTGTGATAAATTCAATTCCATCTAGATCGAGAACGTCAGCGCGACTCCGGAGACTTGAACGCATGGTAAAGACGCCACCGTCCGACCGATGGCGTTCAAGTCTCCAGCGCTGCTGCTTCGCTAGCCTCCACAAATGAATTCTTTGTCAGAGGATCCTCTAGAATACAAACGATCTCTATACTCAACATTTCCGAGCGTAGCACGCGCAATCGTTGCACGTTTCTGTCTTTACACAACAAATTATTACATTTATGTGGGATTGACGAAACGAGCGATCGCCAGGGGAATTCCCAGAGTGGGGAAGGGATAGATGTTTTTGTAGTTGGTGGTCCAAAAATCGTGGGGCCTGATTTTTGTTCGGATTGCGGTAATCGTGCATGACCGACGATCGGCGAACGTCGAGCGGAATGGGAAGGCCCTGGAGGCACGAGAGGCTGTAACTTTTTCCATCGGTGTCTCGATATTACAAGAGCGGAGAGCGGAGTACCTACACGGATACACGCAGCCGAGACAAATTGTTACGGGCTGACGCAACTCGCGGAGAACACCTGTCTCGAAAAGTTACAAAATCCGTTTCCTGCGGCGCTGATTAACGCACCGACGCGCAACCTGCTCGCGTTGATTTACAAGGGAACCGATGCCGGGACTAGTATCTCAGTTTCATTAGTCGATCATTGATAAAATCGTACTCTCGGTTTACGCAAGCCACGAACTCTGACGTCCAACGATCGGCTCTCTCGCTAATTCACCCCACCAACGATCTTTCTCGCAGCAAGAACAATTTTGCTGCGTCGCATTTCTGCTTTCGATAGTTCAAATCAATTAAACATTATATATTCGGAAATTCTCCTGACGTTTTTACAACTCGGCGATGATTTTTCTCGCAAAAAACATAAATTCTAAAAACCTAAATATTGTCTGCCTCCTTCATTTTTCTTTGATATAGAACTGAAAAAAATATTTGACATGTATTATTTTTATAGCTACCGATATTCGTGTTGAGGGGATGAAAGTAGCCCTCAAAGTTGAAGAAAATCCATTTTATTGAACATCTCCTAAACTATTAGACCTAGACAAAAATTTCGAACTCCAATTTGTGCGTCTTTCAATGATAAATCTTTTGGTGTGAACTAATTTAAAAAAAAATTGTTTAAAAAATATGCTAGAAAACAACTTGTCTTTGCGACATTGAATTTTTACTATTCAGAGAATCATTGGGTAACCTTCTTTGTTAGACGATCGTGAACTATTTGCGACTTTATTTGCAGACAGTAGAATCGGGAAAAGCAGTGCATTGGAAGATAATTCAAAATACATAAAACCATCTAGCCAGATGCGTTTCAGCAAATTTTTCCGGCACACTAATTTCCAGTGGCACATTCAGAGATAATTCGAAACACATGGAATCGTCGGACTGAACGTATTGGAGTAAGGTTTTGCGTCGTGTTTGGAAAGATTTCGAGAGACCAGAGTGCTCCATTACGGTAGCGTGCATAAGACCAAGTGCACCGTGGTTTCGGTAGACGGAATCGGTTTGGTGTGCAAGGATCGAGGCTAGTTTATATAACGTAATGGGCATTAATAACACGGCATCGAGGTCAAATCCACGCGGAATGCATAACGCGCGTACGAATGTCGGGAGGAATGCAACGTGTATTACGTACGGTGTACAGACGTGTGTGCGGCTCGGTTGGGTTGCGAGGCACGTTGCAAGAAACGCGAGGATATAACTATACGTTGACTACCGACGGTATTACGAAACACGCTTCGCGCAGCGCTGTACAGCGCAGCGCGTGTTGTATCTGACAATAATTCCGCTCGGCAATAGCGCGAACCTCGACAAAGAATACATAATATCTAGACAGCGGATTTTATGCATTTACGACAAAAATGAGTAGGTGTCATTTGAAACAGTAAAAACATTAGAAGAATTTAGACATGCTATTATATTATTTTCAATCTATTAATCACTAGCTAACCCGACAGACGTTGTCCTGTCCAAATGTCTATAAATTTGTTGATGATCGTTTTGTGAATTTGTGAAAAGCTATTAATGAAAACAAACATCGATAATGTAAATTCCTTTTGAAATATTGATTAAAAGCTGCGACGTTCGAATCTTCCATTTTTCCAGGCAACTTTTCCAATTTTTCTTTCCCTAAAATCTTATTCAGACTATTATAAACATTTAAACAAATTAGCCAAATCGATTCAGCCGTTCTCAAGTGATGTTCTTACCAACGAACAGCATTTGATTTTTATTTATATAGATATTAATAGATCGATAGAAAAGAAATTTCTATTTCACTCGAGTATGTTGCAATCCAGGAAGAAAATGTTTATTTTGTATAAAGATCCGCTATCTAGTAATAACGCGTTGTTCGACCAGCGCGGCGGAGAATAAAACCAGCCAGAACGAGGAATTCCATTGAACGTATTATCCTATATAATCCTATTCAAGGGTCCTGCGGTCGGAAGACGATCGCGCCCATTGCTGCCGGAAGATGAAGTCATCAACGGTGCTCGTTCGCATATCGATTCAATGAAACCCCTCCGGTAATCGGCTGCACGCCAATTACTCCGTAATCGAGTTACGAAATGATATCGAGCAAAAACGTTCAGAACGATCACTAGCTATCGCGGTTGCCCGTGGTCCAGGACCCGATCCGATTAATATTCCGAGCCTCAATACCATTACGCCGCTTCCGCGTCGATTCTATCGACGCACTAGGCTTCTTTCTTTCGCTGCAGCCAACTAACGTCGGTAGAATTTGCTTTGGCAACGACAGAATACTAGTCTAGGATCGGTAGAACAACCTGTCAGGAATCGTTAGAACTCGTTTAAGATTCATAGAACCTGTCTGAAATCGGTAGAACGCATCTAGGATCAGCGAAACTGGTCTACGATCTGCAGAATTCGTTCGAGGTCAGTAGAACTCTGGGATCAGCGAAACTAGAATCGGTAGAAGGCGTCTAGGATAGTGAAAACTAGTCTACGATCACCAGAATTCGTCCAAGAACCAAGTAACTCTTATACTCCATGCGTCACGAACGCTAACTTGTGTGTCTGGGCGCATAGCAGGAAGTTACGATAAATGGTTTACGGATCGCAAAACGCCGCGCCCAGACGCGCTCAGGAGATCCCATCTCGACGAAGAGGCCGAGCTTTTCTTTTCATGTCGATAGAGTTGCCAGAGCGCGTTCAAATTAATTTTTTACGCCTCGAAGACACTCTGAACTTCAGCTTCAAATCGGCCCGCTTGTTTACTCGCTGCATTTTCTCCCGCAGGATCTCTCATCTATTTCCTTGCACCTTTACCTCCTTTTCTAACTTCGAAACCATTCGATACTCTACACTCGAATCGAAACTGTCGATTTACGGAGACAGTTCGCCGAGGAACGAAATGAATTTTTTCTAAAACGTTGCAGCTCGCGAATAACTGGCCCCCAGTTGTATATCTCGTTCATTCATTAAAGTGCGCGCGCGCGATCGAGGTCCACGAGATATCCAGCCTCGGTACAGCGAAGGCAGTGCCAAGCCTTGGCTTAGATTCCAGGTTTGTCTTGTACGCTAACTCTTGTCGGGCCATTGGCGTAGCTCGCGAGAGCATATATACAGCCAGGCTCTTTTCTTTGTGTACCGCGAGCAGCGCACTTTCTCCAGCGGAGCCCGGTTGACTGTGACACGTAATTGCATACTTTCGTCGACGAGTTACGATGAAAGTTCCCAGCCAGAAATCGGAAGGCAACGACGACGTTATCGCGAGAGTCTACGTTCGCCTCGCAGAAGAAGATCGAGGCTCTTATTCTTCTTCCATTGTGCCATGCCGTTTAGCCGGAGAAGTCGCGGGCGGACCAGATGTGCAAACGAATCTCGCAGGATGTCGGATTCGAGTGGAATCGAGCCGACCGATCGAACCAGGAAACGATCACAGTACGAAAGGAGTTTCGAGGAGAGAAACACACGCGAAGCCTCCGGCGGCGTAAAATCCCGGCGACTTCCACGAGTTCTACGCCTCTGCCCTCTCTCACACGTATACACCTTCACTATTTAGCGGCACTTCGTAATAACCGCTGGCAAAGGCATTCGAGCCACGACCAAGGAATCTCATTCCGTTCACCTCGATGACGGAATTCCGATAGCGAAGCCTAACCCGATCCAACGATCCACGATCCCGCTCGCTACCAGAGAGAGAGACAGAGGGAGAGAGAAATTACGATTCTGAGATCGACAACTGCGGTTTTTTCGAAGCGAGACACCCGAACCATTTCAGGTTCCCATCATTGTACACAAATCTGCAAAGGTCTCCTCGAGGACCTCGATTTTGGAGAACGTTCGATCACGAAGGAAAAATAAAGAATTCGATTTTAAGCACTCTCCACGCTTCAGCCATGAAAGTTAAACGATACTCCCAGTACAGGATGATTTTATTATAGACTCCTCTCGGTAAGGTTATTAAATGGTGAATTTTATCCATTCAAGATCAAATCGAGTAAAAAAAAATTGAGAAAATTTGTGAAGCAAGAAAAAACTTTCTTTTTGATTTGTATTTAGTTTTGAAAATTTTTATATCGCAGTCTAATAACGATACATTGTCCCACGACTAGACTGCGAACCTTTATGTAAAATAAAAATGGTCTGCATTACTTATAAGGAATCGGTGAACACTGCAATGAACCTGTTGAAATAAAAGCTTCCGCTCCAATGTAATTATCGATACGGTCAAGGGTCTTGGTCATTCACGGTGATCCGTGAAGAGACGCCTAGCTTCCTCGAAGATGTTCGCGATTGCGGAACTTCTCCTCGATCGAACGTTTCCCCGCATGCATTTCCGTTGCACGCGCAAAGTTTCGCAGTGCGTCTCCCTCGTCGTCGACGAGACAAGCTCTCGAGGAGAAAGCACACACGCGACGTTCGTGTCGTGTCTCAACAATATTATCGTGGTCTGTCTAACGTACGGCCCATGTCTTTTACCCCGTTAACCTAGAAGCTATCTCGTGCGTCATCGCGACGAGGCCGCAACTTTCGTTGTTCGAGGTCGAAAAATCGGGGTACAGGTACGGGTACAGGTACAGAGTACAGGTACTCTCACGGAGAACGCGCGCTGCACGCGCCAACTTCAACCGGCACGTATGTAACGCCGGGTAAACGACTTCGAGCGCCGTCTTCCAGCTTGTAGTTAACGGTATACGTTGTGCCTAATACGAGTCTCTCCTGTCTGTCGGGGATTAAGGCTGGATCCGTCTTTTTCTCTCTTTTTCCTCTCTGTCTCTTTGTCGGACGGTTCACGATCGATCGCCTATCGTCGAACAAATTGTGACGTTCGAGACGCGCAACCCCCGGAGCCTGGAGAAATCCGTCTGCACCGGGACTTTCCAGATCTACTGCATCGACTTCGAATCGTCCAAAGCTTCAGCTAATTTTTTGACTGCTACCTGCTTTTCGAATGTCTTCTTCTACTCATCCATTTTTGATACATGAATAATGAAAATTAACCCTTTGCACTCGGAGCTATTTTAACTGGAAAATTAAACATTTCTTCCGATCTAGAATATTTCCATACCTTTATGATTTTTGCAATTTTATAGATATGAAATTGGTACATTATCTTATACAGTACCTAAATATTTAGTAATTGATTAGATACCGATATATTTAATAATGTAAACAATATTTTGAAGAATGGTACAGCAATTTTTAGTGGTGCCTCAGAGGGGACAGCCGAGTGCTAAGGGTTAATGAATAATCAATTAAGCGCGATATTCGTAATGAGATGCTGTACATTGTGCATACAAGAGGTTTTGAATAAAGATTCTTGATATTCCATTAGATCGACATTCTTAAATTCTTTGAAACTTCTTAGTATTTTGAAAATGCCTATTCCATTGTGCCACGAAGGCATCGAATCCGCAGCCTGTTAATAACGTCACTCACGGACAGGTTAGTCGGCTAGGGTTAAAAGCTCTCGACGGAATATAAAAGGAAACAGAAAAGAAGCAGTAAAAAAAAAGAGTATCGCCTCCGTGGGATCGCATGACGTGATCCAGAAATCACAGGAAGGATCGTATGCCCAAAAAGAAAGTAATCTGCGGGGGCTTAACGAGGATCCTCGAGGAGGGGAGGCAAAATCGAGAAGCCGTGTCGTCGGCCAAGGAGAATCGGTGCCGATGAAAGGAAGGAATTTGGTGAATGGGAGTGCCGCGACTCGTTTTTCCACTACAATGCCGGTCGCCGGTTGCGAGACCGAGAGCGAGAGAAACGGTCATCGTGAACAGCGCGCGCGGCTATGTCCGCTGCACCGGCTACCGAGGAATTTCTGGATCCACATCGATCGGGGAGGAGGATCTAAACTCCCGCTTAGGCGCGATACACGGCTATTCCCCTTATTCTTGAACAGATCTCGATCCGACCGATCTGACGTCATTCTCGATCACGACGCACAGTGCTCCGATTAATGCTAATTAGTAGACAGCGGATTTTATGCATTTATAACAACAACGAGTAGATATAATTGATAATATCAAAAACATTAGACGAATTTCGAAATACCGTTATATCATTTCCAATCTATTAAGGTGGTTCGGAACCCACCATGAACAGTAGGTCCCGCTGAAAAGACGATAGTGAGAATGGAAAGAGGTGGAAGAAGATTGGTAAATGAATTTGAAACCCTGAGGGACCAAATATCAAGTTACATACATACATACATACATTTCCAATTTATTTTCGTTTTCGTTTCTTTGATATTGGAAACACTTATGTAAAAGGGCTTCAGTCCGTCTATAATAAATAATAATAATAATAATAAGAATAATAATATTTCGAGAGAAAATCTATATCACTCCGGTCTGTTGCAATTTAGGTGAAAAATCTTTGTTCCGCGTAAAGATCCGCTGTCCACAATTAATAAGACAAACCTCTTATCGCAAATTAAAATCAACCGACATTATTCAAATAAGTTTAGCATTCAATTAAAATACATATTTACGATGGAAAATATCGGTGAAAGCGTACTCGAGTGTTTCCTTTAATTCTATGAATTATTTTTTTATTACTTAGGGTTACATTTGCAGTATACTAAAAGCTGAAGGTAGACGAGAAAAGTCAGGATTTCAGTTCTGTAAAGAGAGAAGAAAGAGAGAGAGAGAGAAAGCGAAAGATAGAGATTCACGGTCGGCCGGCGATAGCGTTGGCCGGCAAACAATTCGAGCTTAAAAATAAGCTTGTTTGCGAGCGGCTCGATAACGCGTTCGGAGCTTTATCGAACGAGTCAATACCCTAACCGTCGCAACGGTCGTCGAGGAGGAAGCGGAGGGGCGACGTTCGTGTAAATTCGGTCGCGCATTAACGCGCCGCAGTAAAAATCACGTTTAATCGTCGCGATCATCCGACATTTTCCACGCTGCTTACGAGCGGAGCTTCTCTTTCCGACGAGCCGACCACGAAAAATCGCGCAATTAGTGCGGCGGCGCGGTATCGCGGCCGACAACGAGGGGGGGAGACGTTCGGAGGGTGAAAAATGGGGGGGGAAAAAAGGAGCGAGATTGGCCGGGAGTAAAGTCAGAAGTTTCACGGTGCAGATCCGCGATAGCGAGCCGAACGACGATAGCGAGGGGCCGAGGGGAGAGGGAGAGGTGGGTGTCCTTGAAACATGGTAGTTAACCACCAGCAGCATCGGCCACGAGGGACCATTACCATCGGCGTGGATCCCGTCCGAGAGGAGAGACGAGAGCCAACCGCGAGTGTAGACCGAGAGGAGCGTGCACGGGCTTCGATCGACAAATACACCCGGACCACCGACGCGACGCGTCGCACCAACAACAACCAATTCTACTCTGCTCTGTACACTCTAATTACCACTATCCTTTAAGCTCGCCAAAATGATAATTCAGCCCCCACTCCAACGAAGCAAGTCGCGCGCAACGTCTTACCCCGGCCCAAACGATTGCCACAGCAAAGTCAAGGGCAATCTTCTAGATTTTTTTTTTTTATTGTAGAAAATCTCATATGAGATTTATTTCAACATAATAAAGAAAACATAATACATTGTTACAGAAAATAAAACTGTACATACATAGTAATATGTTAAAACATGAATATAATATACAGAAGAGATAAACCGCTTAAAC
This sequence comes from Lasioglossum morio, assembly GCA_916610235.2. Taxonomy (NCBI): domain Eukaryota; kingdom Metazoa; phylum Arthropoda; class Insecta; order Hymenoptera; family Halictidae; genus Lasioglossum; species Lasioglossum morio. The sequence continues at coordinate 7,770,105 of OU744323.1, forward strand.
CTTAAGGCCACAGCTTTTAAAAATTGACAACAGACAGCGACAAGTACTGATATTTGGTTTGGCTATTATCAGTGAAGCATCCATGGGAAGTCGAAAATTCAGTTGACGGATCTTTTCAATAAATTTTGATCTTTCCTCATTGTACAAATTAAACTGCCATAATACGTGGTTCAAAGTCTCATCTCCCTCTCCACAACTACATTCTGGATCATCGATAAAGCCAATGCGAGCAATCTTCTAGATTAGTTTAAAAAACTTAAAATTTCAAATACTCAATCCTTCCTAATAATATGTGCCCATAAGTATGTCACATCACATTATTTTAAACTAAATGAATTCAATGTAACCTTTACGATATTGTAAAAAATGAACCGTTAGATAGTGCTGGGTATTTCAACATTATATGAAATTCGTTTAGCGTTAATATCCTTTTCCTTGAATATCTCGGAACAAGAAAAATATCACTTATAAGCCACTTTCATAATTATGATTCTCTCTTCAATAATTTTAGCGAGTTAAACGTATTATGTATATTTATGTCCTGAAATTATCTTGATCGTTTTTGCCATAAACGCACAAATCCGCAGTCTAATAATAACCGAAGTCAGTGTGTCATTTTCTTCGGAAATTTGATATCGATTGGAAAAATATTGCGTCGAAGTCAGCCTCAAACTATATTCGTTAGATTCATTCGAATTGAACAGCCAAGTAAATCAACTGGAACAGTAAAATAAACAATTCCGATACGGTGGGCGTTGAACATTCTTTCATCCATCGTGTCCGAAGTCCGCAATCAGATTCACGTTCCCGGGTGTAAATTATTCGCGCGTGCAGACCGGACGGGCTGTTTAGGAGCGATCCTAAGGGCCCGCGAAATTGGATCGAAATTTAAAAGACCCGGGCTTCGTTCTCTTCCTTTTGGAAGAGACGAGGGCTTGGGCAAAGTAGGTGTACAGAGGACGGGCCCCCGGTCGCTTTATGCAAATGCGAACTGCGGTAGCCGGACCAGGTAGTCGGCTCGTAATTTACCGAAAATATAGTCGAGGCTCACAGGTGCAAGATCCCCGCTGAATGCCGGTGCTTAAGATTGCCGGCCGGTCGGGACCCTCGGTGCGTCGCGTCTAAACGAACCGACTTCGCATTCTGATTTTGTCAACGCGTGCCCCGTTCCTGTTACCGCTTGCCGAACTTGTAATAAACTGAAGATTTCTACTGCCGTAAGCTTACCGGTCCATTTGGTTTGTTAACCCTTTAAATGCGAGGCGAATCAACGCGAAGCTTGCCGATCGAGAGGCGTAACGAAAGCAGACACCATCAGGATACAGAGTATAGGAGACAATTATTACAAGGAAGTACTATATATATATTACACAATGAATTGAGGCTAATTTAACAGTTAAACAATTAATTCGCGAAGACATTCGGACATAATATTTCAATGTAATAGAAATATGTGCACAAGGGCGAGGCAGCTAACTGGATCACCTCGAATTACTTCTGAACGATACGTCGTACAAAACAATTATTTTTACAGATGTTACATGGTATTATTTCGGCAATTTTCTGTAAAACGATTACGCACCTGATCTGTCTTGTCGTTCGGGATCTAATTTGGTCCGTGCTCGAGGAAAAGAGGATAGAGCCGGCAGATAACATTGCCGCGTGTTTCGCGCGGTCGCGAGCGACGCGGAAATTCCAGCGTTCCTCTCTTCCTATTTCAAGAAACGAGCAACGCGGTACCGGCTACTCTCGGCGACGGCTTTGAAGACCGGCGAGAGACCCTTACCAGGAAATACGCGCTCCGCGAACGCGAAGGAAAGAGAGAAGACTGAGAGAGAGAGAAAGTTAGCTCTCGTTGGTCCGCGTCTCTATCGGCTCTGTTTTCTCTTATTCCTGCCGGTGTCTCGTTCTTTTTGCACCGGTTCCCGGGCTTCCTTCTCTTCGCGACAGTCTCTAGGAACGATTGCTCATTCGTCACGAACAGGTGCGGGCTTGATAAACGAAACTGCTCCTCGAACTGCGGTTTACCTGGAAATTAGGGGAGGCAACGGTGCGACCGCAGCAGAAGAGCGACACACCGAGACACGCTTCTAATCGGAGGCCGGATCGAATTTCGCCTGGATCGTTACTCCGTGAAATCGTGTCGCGATTCCTCGCGCGATCAACCTGACCAACAACGGGGCACAGTCGTCGCGTTTCTGCCGGAGCGAACGATAACTGTACCTTGATTAGGGCTCTCTCTACGGTCGCGTCGAGCGCGTCGCCGCGATTCGCAAGATTTACAAGCGAAACCGTAATCGGCGGACGCCCGTTTTCCTCCTTGCTAACGAGGATTTCGCGTCCGCCGCGACCACGGTGAATGCAATCAGCTCCTGGCTACCGGTGCAAGATCGTTAACAGGGATTTATAATAAAGACGGGACGAGAGATAATGGCGAATAACGCGCCCGGCCAAGAGGAAGACGCTCATTGACGTATCACCTGGCTTCGCGCGTTTAGAACACCATTGCGACGTACAACCACAGCGAGAGCCATTCCTTGCAACAATTCCTTTCGATTCTTTCGCATTCTACACTGTTTTGTATTTCGCCTATTGATCTTTCCACGTAAACGCATACGCAGTTTGCAGACTGTAGAGGTGAACATAGAAATGCAAGACACTAAGGATTCTCCAATATAGAATGCTGATCGTTATTAGACTGCGGAATGTATGCATTTATTATCACGTAAGGATATTGTTACATTCTTATTTATTATTCATTTATTTTAATGCGATAGCATTAACAGCTAGGTCATTAGATTGTTACATTCTTGTCGACTCAATAAAATGATCAAAAAAAAAAAGAAATACACTTTCATTTGGCTGCTGTACCCTGCAGTTGACTTGGAAAATTCTTGTTTGCCATCAAAATCAGCAGTGTAATATATTTGGTTAATTCAGATGAACAGAAACACGAGGTTTGTTCAACTTTTTGTGATTCTTGTCCGCGAATGCAACGCGTCCTCCCGGACAGGAGCCGTGCGAGTCATGAGCGCTTTTAACGAGCATAGTTTTGACAGCTTCCATATAGCTCTCGTGAAGCCGCGTATGTGACAACGACCTTGTCGTCGGTCGACTTAAGAGAGAAAGAGAGAGAGAGAGGATGGCCCTTAGTCATCGTAGGAATGTCGACCGACGCATACGACCCGATGCACTTCCTCTATCTGACAGAAGCTAAACGAAACGGTGCGGTTACGCGTACTATCGAATATTCTTAATGGACCTTCCCGATTGGAGTACATACTCGGAGTAATGGAGCGGGAGAGCCTCTAGCTCGGCTTTCCTCAGCAATTCTTTCAACATTTTTTCTAGTCCAATCAAACCCTGAATTTGACGATCTGTGTCATCCTACAGTTCCAATGTCTAGATCTATACTGCAGTTTTCGGCAACACAGGCAGTTCACAGCACCTGAAGAAGAATATACACTTACAGACAGTGGCGCACCCAGGATTTAATCTTGGGGGGGGACGAGTTGAACAAAGTAACCTTTTTTCTTTTTTAACAAAAATATCTGTCAAAGGTAGCCACAAATATTTACTTATATATTTAGGGAAAAGTTGTTCAAAATGTTTAGTTTTACATATAACATATCCAAATATCATCGAAATCAGAGAGGAAGCAGCTATTCTACGGTTTAACTAACTTTCCAGTGTGTTGTTTCTTTTTTCTTGGGGGGGGGGGGACTTGGCCCCCTGGCTCCCCCCCTGGGTGCGCCACTGCTTACAGACCCTGAAGTAGAATATTCTTGTGGCTCGACTCGATCGAGAATTACATTCAAATCCATTCCGAGGATAAAGAATTCATACATCGTAGATTCGGATAATCGAGAGTTCCACCGGCACTTGATAATTCACGGAAAGGTTCCAGGACGATCCTAATTCAGTGAGCCTAAGCAGGCCAGTTTCCCATCGAAGCAACCACAGCGGAATTCAACACGGAGTCGCGCATAAATCCGGGATAAACGCGTTTACTCGAGGCCGCCGATAACGAGGATAAGAGGATCAACGTTAAGGTAGGTTTGCACGTTGCACCAGGTGTCGGACGGTTCGCCGGGAAGTTCTCGAAGAGCTAAACTATCGTGGCTAGAGAAAGAGAGAGAGAGAGAAATACCGAGTCGTAGATCGCGACTCACAGTCGGAGAGTACGGTCAATGCACCAGCCCAGTTTTCAAAATAACTTCAAACGCGGCTCTGCCGTATGAGCCTGTGTCTCCTCCATCCTGCTATCCCCCCTCCCCATGTTTCACGGAATCGAGAATATCCTCGGACATTCGCAGACTGTCTCTTGACCAGGCGCCAAATCGCCCACTTTATATTTGCCCGTCGCTTACCGGAATATGCACGGGCCGATTCTATAATCGTGCGACACTCGTCTGCCGAGTGAATCACCCCCGGGGGTGCAAAAATCGACCATCGAAAACGCGCCCCGTAACAGCAACGAATTCCTGGTGTGCCGTGTCTGCACATCCTTTTTACCTTGATTCGCTGCTGCCTACGCTTCCGGTGCAAGCAGAGCAGCCTCCTGGAGATTCTCAGAAGATCCGACGGCTCGCACAGATGCATCACTTTCATACACAACGCCTTTTTGACACTTTGTCTATTGTTTTAAAAATGATTTTATCCTTAAAACGATTCTATCGTGTCAAGCAGAAACACGGAAGTATTTCCTGCTAACTATTAATCCCGAAAGAAAGTGCTGGACTATGCGAGACATTTTTATTGTTATTCGAGAAACTAGTTGAAAAAGTCCCCAGCTTCGTATAATTCGAAAGATCTATTAAACAATCGTTAGTAGGCAATAACGTGAACGCACTCAATGCCACTTGTAGATTCCAATGTCCAAGATGCTGAAGACGTCGAAACAAGCCCCGAGATCGGTGCCGATTTTTGAAGTATTCTTGTTTAATTAACTATTTTGTATTTCGATGCACCAACACCGTCACGGAAGTTTTCTAACGATTTTTTTTTAATTGAACAATATCACACACAATGAAGAAACTCCGCGATTTAACGTCAACTGAACAGGACGGCTCTGTCGCGTTGGACCACCGGCTTCGACTAGCACGATCGATGGTCGAGGGATCGACTGACAGGCCAGGGTGTGGATGGCTTACCGATTATCGTTCGGCGACACTCTGGTGGTCGGCGAGCAAAGTAAAACCACCCCCGAAGTCGAAAGTCGCCGGCGCGCCGTTTACACTCGGATTTCCTTTCGCTTCTTATCGCTGACATAGAGACTGTATATGTAGCTGGATTCCCTTTATCTGCTGGGAACGATGTAACAGTAACGTTTGTACGACTCTGTGGATTATCGAAGCGGTTTGCCGATTCGTTTCATCAGTGGATTGCAGGACTTTTAGCGGCGAGAGAAACCAGTGTTTTAAATGCTCCCGATTCACTCTCGTCGTCGAATGAAAATCAATTGCATCGTTTTACAACAAGTTCTGAAGTAAACGAGGGGAAACACGTTGGACCTTAAAAAACTTCAGGACAGTATTATGGAATAGAGATTCTTGTCCAGTCTTTTTCATTTCTGTTCGGCTGTAAAACTTCAATTCGATCCCATTGCAATTTACAGAGTTTCCCGGACGTTTATCAACAGGGCAAATGTACCTATTACCTATTAAAATATGTGAAAATGAATATTTTGCCCACAATAAATTTGTACAATTTACTGAGAATGTATTCTCGTTGGCGAGACAAACAAAATTGTCAATCGTATTTTCGTAATTTCAGGATTTGAAAAAAACATTCTCCATAAATGGTAAAAATAAGATCATTTTTCTTCTATCTCGATCATTGATTCTAATCCGCAGTAATGGGTACGCAGTAACGTGTACATGACTATTTTTCATCCGCGGTAATACGTACAAAATATTATCGATTTTATTTTTTAATATTTTCTTACGTTGTGTTAGGTTTTGAGAGCCATCAATTTTTTTTTGCATTCAGAACCAATAATTCTTCCGTAAGATGTTTACACATATTACTATTTCATGATCAATTAGGATTGATATTCAAATAAAATACGATCGAAGCATGATACCGCAGTAATCGGTACAGTTACCCCATCCATTATTGTGAACACCACGCTGCCGCCGGTTTATGGAGTGTTAATATTCCCCGTAACAGAATCGGGAACAGTTTCTCGTTAATCAATCGTCGCGTTTTACGCGCCGCGCCGAGCGATAATCGATCGTCAACCGGCATTTTTCGACGAACGTTTACGGACCGTTGCGCTTTACGACGCAATGGCAAACGCAACGCGCGACTGCTCCCAAAGAACGATACAGCTCCTTCTCAATCAACTTCTGAACGCCGAGGATGGTCGAGGGAGAATCGAGGGAGATTCATCGAACGACAGAAGCAAACTAACTAGATTCGATCTCGAAAGATCCGAGGAGTTTTTACAAGATTTTATGTCCCCTTGACAAAAATGTGTACCGATCAATTCAAGATTGTTAAAATCATCCAAGCCATTTGAAAATTAAATTGCGCTATTTTCAACTCACGACAACCATTCAGAGACGACATGAATGTCTACGTAGCTGCTGGATTTGCCACTTAGTGCGACGAATTTTTATTATTTTTCAAACCGAAGAATTCTCTGGAAATATTCCGTGTGTCATCTAATACCGTGGTGTCCAAGGTGGGTCGGAACCCACCTTAACCTTTAACACTCGAGTGGTAAAAAAAACCACTAAAAATTGCTGTACTATTATTTAAATAATTGTTTACACTATCAGATATGTCGGTATCTAACCAATTACTACACATTTAAGTATTGTATGAGGTATTATATCAATTTCATATTTATCAAATATAAAAATATTTATCAAATCTAACCAATTACTACACATTTAAGTATTGTATGAGGTATTATATCAATTTTATATTTATCAAATTTAAAAAATCATAGAGAATGGAAATATTGTAGGTCAGAAGAAACGTTTAATTTTCCAGTTAAAATAGCTCCGAGTGCAAAGGGTTAATAAACTGTTGGTCTCTTCGCGAAGTGACCTTAGCAAAGAATTCAGAGTGACGTAAAATAAATAAAAAGAAAACCGAAGAATTTTTCACTCGAACTGATTAACGTTCGGCGAACCTACTGGCGATATCGATTTTTCGCGGAACGAGTTGGAGTACTTCCACCGAGATTCAAACATATTCGAGTAGACGAAGAGGCCGTGCAGATTGTTGCGCGTTCGCTGCTGAAAAATCTCTCGAATTTCGAAGTTTCCAAACTGTATTGGCATATAGTGCATTGTTTCTAGTTTATGGTCGCTCCTGGCGACCGAAGACAGTCGTTCGAGGGGCTAAGGGCAAGATTGGAAAATGGGGTTGTCTCTTCTATGTTGACTTCGTGAAAACCGGAACAATGGCATCTAGTCGGCCCGGTTGGCCGACATAGTTCGAATAATAATAGTTCGATGGCCCTGTCTAGCGGCGAACGATCGAAACAATGCCTGGCGCCTCTAACAATGGATCATTCGGAAATTACCGAGCGTGGATTTCCCCGGTTTATTGAGCTGAGTTGGCTCTCGTTTATGACCGACGCGGCGTCGCACACCCTCGAAACCGTCGCGTAGTCGCAGGAGGCCCCGCGGGTCAACGAGCGCGTGCCGACCACGAACGTTAAACGCTCCTAATCCACTTTCGAGGCAGACAGTAGGCCAAACGATAAATTCAGCGTAGCCTTCGAGGAATATCGGTCGTTTCGACTCGCCCGATCGACTCCTGGCTGCCTGCCGGCCATTGTTGCCCGTTAAAAACCACCGGAGATTCATTGTCTTAGATGTTGCGAAACGACTCTTTCGTGACTTCAGTTTTCTTGCGTTTTTTACGCAACGTCGCCGAGAAAGGCAACGATAGCTCTACGATAATGAAGAAATCTCTTAGATCGTGTAGTTTTACTATTTTTTTGTGACCTGGTCTAAATTCGAAGGCAAAATTTCGGGTTCGAAAGGGTTAGTTAACACTTTACTGACCGGAAGCCTATTAATAGGATTTTCAATAATTCTGCTGTACCAAAAAAAAAAAGCATAGAAATTTTCTTTGACATTGCAATCTTAAATGAAACTATTAGACGACGTTATTCAGGGTAACTTAGTTACTTCATACTAAATTCTAAATGAAAATTTAGCCATGTACCATAGATTTTTCAAAAATATGCAATAATCACCGGTCGGTGATGTGTTAATATTTAAAAAAAAAAGGGAACAACCAACAAGTATAGACGATTCAAAAGCTTTAGTATGTAACGTGTTTGCATAAATTCATATTTTCAGATTCTAAATTGATGTAATAGTGACCAAAGAATAGTCGTAATATTCGGAAGATTAAAAATCTGTTGAAATGAATGCAGTAAACGGGTAGCCTACGGTTAAACTGTCTTCCAAGAGCAACGTGTCGGTGGTTTTCCGACTATGCGTCGCGACAGAGATATGTTTAGCGTGGTTTAAGCAGCACCCAGCATGTCCCGAGGGAACAAAGAAAGGAAAGTGGCCGACGAAGAAGAGAGCCCGATGAATCGGGCGTTTTTCGCGAACAAGATTTCGCCACCTGTCGTCGCTCCGTTTCGTCGACGCGCCTCTCGTGTTTTCTCGCTCTCTCTCCTCTCCTCTCGCGTGTCTCTCGAGTCTCCGATGAATCGTCGTGGGGGTGTGTTTTTTCATTTCGAAACCGGATACTCTGGATATTCGGCTCGGAAAGAGAACTCGGAGAGGGAGGAACCGCAACCGGCGCTAAAATAGAAACGCATCGGGGTGAACGCTACAAGTGGGACGTCGCGAGCCAGGAACACGGTGACGGCGACGAGCACACGACGAACAAGACGAACAGGAATCGACGGAGAAATGCATCGAAATAACCGGACGACTGGAAGAGGTCCAAGAAGAAGGAGATACCGGCGTTGCACGCGCCGCGGCACGAACGAACGAGACAGTACTCGTCATTCACCAGACACCAGCCCTCTCTTTCTCTACCATAGGGTGCGATCTCCTTTGCGCGTCTGGACGCAGCGTTTTGCGATCCATACTCCATTCCTCGTAGCTCTCCGATGTGAATTTGTGCAAAAAACAGATATTTGCTAGTAGTCGACACCTTTGTTTATGCTCGAAACGCTAAATCTACAGTAAAGTTAAGTAACCGAAAATTATTCTTACTAAAATGTAGAACTTGTAATATTTTTCCAGCTTTCATAAGGAATTATGTCATAAATAAAAACAACATAAATACCACATCAGCATTTACAAGCAACAAAATGTTAAATTTGCAAAATAGATTCATGAAGAAAATTCTTAATATCGTAAGTAAAGACACTCATAATTTACTTATATCTTTAAAAAATAGATTAACAGAAACAAACGAAGTTTTAGAATACATTTTTCCCCAATTCTCATATTAACATTTTCAGACGCAATTATATTCTTGAAGATGGTCTTAACCTAGACCGAAACGTTGAATTATAAATTTGTATAACTGATTAGGAAATTAGTAATGTAGGATCGAACCTGTGCGCCGAAATCACAATTTCTATTAAAAATTGGCGATCGAGATAAACAAAACCTTTACTAAATCTACAGTTTCGAGAATGTAAATACTAATTAATAATAATAATTATTATTTTATTCTATTCCCTTTGCGGGGTACAAATGCGGACCTCCGCTTACAAATTCAACTTCCACCTTTCCTATCTCCCATTGCGAGAGAAAGAGTGAGCACACCGTTCACTTATTCCTCATACCTTCAATCATTCAGAGAATTTAAATACTATATTCCAGCAATTTAAAGTTAAGAATGGATTTCCACTGAAAAAGAAACTTTTATATTTTCACCCCCTACGTGACCTTACTATCCCCGCGTTTCGTACTTGACCCTCTTGTTCTGATAATTCGGACATTTTTCTTTTGATAATTATTAATGCTGAATCTCCGTCTACCACGGGTCACACGATTGCTAGTTTGTTTTAGGACTGAATCTACCGTTGTCAAGTGTATAGTTATTGATTTCACAATTTTCTGTACTGTTAACTCTCAGCGACGGTTGTTTCGCGGACGTTTATCGTCCGCCTGTTTTTATTGACACATATTTATCGAAGTAACGTGAAAGCTCGTGTCGCGAGCATTTATCGTGTACCTATTTTTACCGAGTTGTATCTACTGCAATAAAGAGTGTTTTCGTGTCACTGGAGGCACAACTGTATCGTTTCCCTCGTCCGACAGGCGTGTCGATTTATAGAAAGAGAACAGCAAGAGCATCAACAGCAACCACCACATGCAAAAAAAAATGCTACATCGATTTCGAGGGAAATTAGCCAACCAACAGGTAGATGCCTCTTATCGGTAAAACGAACTAAGCACGCAAACATCTTCGATCAAGGGTTGGATCGCGAGTAAAATTTATCACGCGTTCTAATTAGCACGAGAGCCTCGAGCTACTCTGCAACCCGAAAGGCTTTTCTAAGGTCCACGTGGTCGCGATAAGCTGAGTTCCGCTAAGAAATAAGACGAAATTACGGATTTCCCTGACATCTTCTACGAGATAGAATCGTCCGGTTTCACGCTCGGTTGGAAACCGAATCGATTTACCGAGGAGCGAGAGTCGATGGATCGTTTCTCTCTCGGTTCGCTCGTTATCGGAGGCCAGGGACCGAGGAGCCCCGAGATAGACGACGACGACGAAGACGACGGATCTCCGCGACTGCCGTCGAGGAATTCGAAAGAATCATTTCGATAAACTCGATGGACAGGGAGGTGGGGGGAAGGGATGATACGTCGTGAGTTGAAAGTCCGCGTGGAATTTGAATCTTGTTGCGAGACACGCTGGGAATATTCTCGCCGAAACCGATAGCTAGAAGGGGATCGATACCAAGAGGAGGACTCACCAGCTCCAGCTCCAGCTTGCGAACGTCGTAGTATCCCTTGTAGTATTTGAACCACATCACTTCGCACTTCTCACTCCGCGCCGATCATCGTAACAAATCCCCAACTCCTTGCTGTTGGTTCGGCTGCTCGCGAGATCCTTCGGGAGCAACTTTTCTCGACACTTCCCGACCGAGGATGAAGAGAGAGAGAGAGAGAGAAAGAGAGACAGTGAGAGGAAGGGGTCTCGGAATGATCACCACGCGTTAGATCGACTGCTCGAATGAAAAGGAGTTCTTGTTCGGTCCCTGAACGCGTGGTATCGCCGCGACGCGTAAGATAAATACACGGAGAGCGGAGAGGGAATTAGGAGAGGCAGAGAGAGAAGAGAGAGAGAGAGAGAGAAAGAAGAACGTGATACGATGCACTCGAGGACCCTTGAGAAACTGTTCGGCTCGCGGCATAGCACCGAGGGGCCAAGTATAGACGACGAGGGCTCGCGAGCAAGAGCTCCGCGGTGCACGCGCGCTTCCACTTTTCATGCTCTCTGCTCTCTTCTCTCTCTCTCTTCTCTCTCTCCCACTTTTCATGCTCTCTGCTCTCTTCTCTCTCTCTCTTCTCTCTCTCCCACTTTTCATGCTCTCTGCTCTCTTCTCTCTCTCTCTTCTCTCTCTCTCTCTCTCTCTCTCTGTCTTTCTCTCTCTGCTTTCTGTTCTATGCACTCTATGCACTCTGCTCTCTGATGCACTATGACACGTTGCCGCTCGCCAACACGAAAATTAATTAGCAGCGCGACGCGACACCAGCATTACCTGCGCTTCGATCCGCTTTCTTCCGTAATTCCCGTAAAGCGCATTGTTTCCTCGGACGACACTGGCAGCCAGCGCGAACTGTTATTCAGACTAGCCTGTTCCTTGCGAGAAAGGTCCTCGGAACAGACACCGAGAAAATACTGGTCTATATCGGACTCGTTAGCTTATCTGCTCTCGACCCAGATCAACCAGGCTAATCAGGTGTCGGCCGGAGAGCTGCTGGTTCGTTCGTTAATCGATTCTTAACGCATGACGCGAACGAGTTTCTAATAGGACGCGAACTGTGTCGCGGCGAGCCGGATTCCGGCGCATTTTATACGAACCCGAGATTTCTGACTCTGCGCCAGCATCTATTATCAACGTTACGATACGATCCTTAGATGAACAACAGGATGAAAATGTAGGAGACTCGTCGAGGCTGGACTCAGAACTGTACGATTTAAGAAAAACGATCTTTCATCCTTTAAAACAGTCGTGGAATAACGTTAAAATAATTTTGACCAGAAAAACGGGTTTCACGTCTGCCGGAGCCTAAAATTTCTGATCGTTGAACACGTACTCCGGCAATTTATTCGCTCTGCGCGGCGCCCGGAGACAAGTTCTACCGTCTTACGCGCGGTCAAAATAAGAAACGAGCGCGTCGTTCACGGAGTATCCATCATCCCTGGCAATTTTCGAAAGTGATCGTGGAGTTGTAGCGTGGTGTCCGAAACTGGTCGACGCGGTTCATCGGTAATTAATTAGTCGGCGATAGAGGGACAGGTAGCAAGAGGGACAGGTAGCAAGAGCGACAGCTAGTCCCACGGGTTGGTCGTCGTCGTCGTAACTCGCGCGAAATTGATCGTGAAAGAACGGTGGTTAGGCGCAAATGAATTGCCTCGGTCGCGGGAAAAGTCAATCAGGTTTTTACGAGCGTGCACGATGCGTCGCGCGATTATCATGCCTCGTTTTTTTTTACGGGACGGACGAGTCCGCCGGCTTCCACGAAAAGCACCTTTCTCGAACGAAAGAGAGAGTCATCGACGAAACGGAAACGGGTACCGAGACGTTTCCTGCAGAGTAATTAGAATGCACTCGCTCGTACCGTCGACCATCGCACGCATCTATCGATCCCTTGCATCTCCAGTGCGTGACCGTGCGTACGATGTCGATCCCTTTCGAGAAGAGTCCCCGGCTACGTGAGCCTGGGAAAACTCTACTTTCAACCTTGAGACTTCTCTTTAGGGCTACGTGATCTTTCAATCTTCTTGGGATGAGAAACTGATTCGAAACGGGACCCGCTTCTAGAATAATATCAACCCTCGGAACCGAATTTTGTCTTAAAGATCTCCTGGTCTCTGATAAAGGTCGATTTTTTTTTTTATTGAAAGCTTAGTTAGAACTCCCCATAGGGGGTTATAAAGCTATACATTAGCAACATACATCCTACATTTAAAAATTAGTAATGCAGGTACAGTAGAACACATTAAGTATATAACATGTAAGGAACATAACTTTAAATTTTTAAATTACATTGCTTGAAAAACTTGAAAAGAAAGTAACATGCCTCAATATTCGGTTCACTAAGCAACGATCTAACATTTAAAGGGGGAAACAATTTAAGCCTCCTTAACCCTTTCATGAGATCAACTCTTTGAGACTCCAACAAGGTACATTGCCAAATGATATGGTTAAGATCTTGAACCTCATTGCCGCAGTTACATTTGGAATCATCTATTATATCTAATAAAGGTCGATTTATACTCAAATATATTCGCCGAAATATATGCGACCAGACAGATATTCTTCAATGGATTTTAATGGAAGTATGTAGACCTACAGTAGGTGTACATGATTCCATTAAAATCCATTGAAAAATATCTGTCCGGTCTGATATATATCCGATCGGAAATATACCAGTATAAACAGAACCTAACTCGGAATAAAAATGTTTTCATAATTTCTACGGAGGGGTACGCGCGACAATAAACGCCATTAACAACGTGAAATCAGGTGCTTTGTGGAGCTAAGAAAGGGTTGAAATACTCGATAGTACGTCGTTCGAGTCGGGAATCAATCGCGATCCACCTCGCCCCGACAATTCCGCTCGTTTACCCTCCGTTCGGGAATTTATGAACGGGTCCCCGCGCCGCGCCACGTCGCGCTGGTCTCCCATTAATCATCGCACTCGTATTCGCGTTCGTTCGTTCATTCATTCCGAGAAAAAACACGCGCGCGAGTCCCTCTCCTCGCATTGATTTATGAACGATGCCGGACCGATCGATCCTTTTAAAAGTTCGTCGTTTTCCGATCTATACGACACGCGGTAGAATTTGTCCTGGCGGAAAACGCGTTGCGGAAAGCGTCCTACTCCGATCTTAGAGCCCGACACGGCGGAAACCGCGCGATTTTTGTTTTGGATTGTCGGTGAAGACGCTGATGCAAATCAGCTCCGCGCGGTTTCCGCTACGAATTTTTACTTTGTTTTCCCACAAACAGAAACAGTAAAGTAATAAGCAGGGAACTGTGGGAACGTTAAAGCAGCAGACAGAGATAAAATAGAAATTAATTTTCCTCGATAATTATTTGCACCGGCCAGGAAGTTACCAAGAGCACGATTAATAAGAAGATCTGACTCATCTAACCTAGACCAAGGAGTCGTTTAACGATGCGCGACTTGTAGGATGATCTAATGCTCGATTCACTTTCGCCGGGAATTCCACCGAGAAACAGGTACATACAACGGACATATAAATTTTCATTTGCACGAGGATTCGCAGTCTATTAATTACCGCGTTGTTAAAGACAGAGTCGGGGGCAGTGCGCGCGGCAAAAAGATCGCTAGATCGCGGGCGTTTATCGATCGAGGCGCGCGGTTAACGTCCCTGGTATCGATCTTCGAACGGACGAGCAATTATCCGGATAATTGCGGCTTCCCGAGATGGATCGCTGTGTCGAAACGCGTGATGCTGCAGTTTTCGATGCTGCGATTCTTCCGTGGCAATATCCTTCCGGATGTTTCCCGTCAGTTTCTGTTCCTGAACCGTTCGTGCCGACCTGGAAGCATTTTCATTCTGCGATTCGTTCCGGCTCGAATTCTCTTTCCACTTTGACTCTCTCGAACTGAATTCTGTATTTTATGCGCATGAGAATGAACAGGTCGGACGCAACACAGTGAAAACTTGTTGAAGTCATTAATCTCCTAGTTCGAAATGTGTAGCACGGTTGTGTAAAGTTGTTTTGAGCGCACTTCAACTTCCTCGTTTTCTTTCTTTCGTCTCTGTTTTCCTCCCAATCAATTAATTTCATTCCAGTATACTCGTCGCACCAAGAGCTGAGGAGAAGACAAACTAATCTTCCGAACCTCTAACGAACTTGTTCGAATGATTAAGAAAAGTACAAGGAATTCGATTAGAAGTACAGGGAATAGGATTATTCGATCTAAGAAAAACGAATATCCGGTAGAGGTGACGCATCGCGACGTAAATTCGCGAGCGGGACACCACTGGAAAAAGTTAGTTTCTTATTGGCGGGCCGCAAACTAACTAATTCCGCAAACGGGGCCTGAATCGTCGCGATCGAGCGGCGCCACGCCATCCGAGCAATTTCTGATTTATTACAGCCGCTTGCTGAGGTGACGCATCGCGACGTAAATTCGCGAGCGGGACACCACTGGAAAAAGCTAGTTTCTTATTGGCGGGCCGCAAACTAACTAATTCCGCAAACGGGGCTTGAATCATCGCGATCGAGCGGCGCCACGCCATCCGAACAATTTCTGATTTATGACAGTCGCTCGCTCGCGCGCGCTTTTCGAGATCGTATCTATTTTTAATGCAACGAATTGCATTTTTCCAACCTTGTAGCACGCACATGTTGCAGAAAGAGAAAGAGAGAGAGAGAGAGAAAGGCCAATCTCGCGTTTCAACGGTGCCGGGCGTAGGAATTAATTTCAATTCGATCGTATCGCGACAGAGCCAATACCGCATCGCAAAATTTATGAGGACCGGTCTTATTATCGGGTCTCGACGGCCTGGATTGCTCTCTTCTGGACGGGCCCGTGGGATTCTCCAGCACAAACTCATTGGCTGATCTGGCGGCAATTCTTAATAATTCTGTTTTCGAAAAACGAACATTGTGCATTTAGAGAACTACAACACGAAAATTAAAATTACAACACGATTGCAGGGAACTTTACGATTTCAGACTGCCTAACACAGAGAGCTTCACAGAAAATGAAAATTCATATTTATGGTACGTCTACAGTTGCTATAATGCTTGAAAATTCGTAGAACAAAGGGATCAAATTTGATTACGCTGTAAAAGAGACTTCTGCGCAAGTTTGACTCATTATTCGTCGCGAATGTGGTACGAACACGGCGAAACGAATTTCGAAAAACGAATATTGTGCATTTAAAGAACTACAACACGAAAATTGAAATTACATTACGATTGCAGGGAACTTTACGATTTCAGACTGCCCAACACAGAGAGCTTCACAGGAAATGAAAATTCATATTTATGGTACGTCTACAGTTGCTATAATGTTTGAAAATTCGTAGAACAAAGGGATCAAATTTGATTACGCTGTAAAAGAGACTTCTGCGCAAGTTTGACTCATTATTCACCGCGAAGGTGGTACGAACACGGCGAAACGAATTTCGAAAAACGAATATTGTGCATTTAGAGAACTACAACACGAAAATTGAAATACGAACACGATTGCAGGAAACTTTACGATTTCAGACTGCCCAACACAGAGAGCTTCACAGGAAATGAAAATTCATATTTATGGTACGTCTACAGTTGCTATAATGCTTGAAAATTCGTAGAACAAAGGGATCAAATTTGATTACGCTGTAAAATACACTTCTGCGCAAGTTTGACTCATTATTCACCGCGAAGGTGGTACGAACACGGCGAAACGAACATTGATAGCGGGCACGTTGGGACTAGAGAAGATGCTTAGAGCATCTTAAGGCATCGACAGCTCTTCTAATTCTCGTAGTAACAAGGCTGTCGCGATCGCGCAGGATCCATGTTTCACCAGCGAAGAATTCAATGGTCGTAGCCGCGAGGGATCTAGATAAGAGACGGGAAGAGTTTTTCTAGCACCTGAACAGAGAAAATCACTTGGCCGAGGAGAGTCTGGTTCGTCTCGTGCTGCGCCTCCGCGCCGGCGGTTTTCAATTTAAATCAATGCCGCCTCGAAAAATCAATCATCGTCCCCACCCCCTGACCGATATATCGCCGGAGCGAAATTTATGAACCGCGCTCCCATTAATCAATACTATCGGTCGCGCGGTCGCGCAAAAATCGCAGATTCATTTCTGCTGAAAGGAGCGGGCGCGCGAGCGAGACCCGCGCATAATTGCATCCGCGGCGATGAGCAGAAAGAGAGAAAGAGAGGGAGGAGAGAGAGAGAGAGAGAGAGGGAGGAGAGAGAGAGAGACACCACGGGACGACGACGAAGAGCCGGGCACAATTTCGATTTCCATACGAGTCCACGGATAAGAGATACCGGGGAGGATCATCCCGCACGTCCGGCGATTCCTGATTTATGAGCCGAGTCTGCTTTACAAAAGTCGCTCTGCGCTGCGTTGCGCTGTACTGCGCGCGTGTTCCTGCAATTGCCCTGCCGCAATTATTGCGCCGAGGGACCTCCGAGGATCGGCCAGTCGCATCTTTCAGCGCCTGCTCATCATCTGTCCCTTCGTCGAGCTCCCTTTGCACATAACTCGGCCCCATCTACGCTGAAACTCGCCTCGCATTATCGACCAGTCGAGTTCAGTCGAGTCGGGTCGAGTCTACCGTGCAGAGATGACAAGTTGAAGAATGAATATAGTCTCCGAATAGCTCCAGCATTGCGTACAGAGCAACTGCGGATTGCCCTGTGGGGCACTGGTTCTGTTAAACCCGGGAGCAACGAGACCACGCCTACTCAAGGCATCAGATGTAGAAAAGAAGTCACTTGTGGTCTCTAAGGCAAACTGTTTTGAATCATCGAGTCCTAAGTTAATGTTGGAACACCAGTACCTTCAAGTACTAATCGCGACATCTCTGATTATACATTTACATTTACCAAATTGTTTGGTCCGTGCTCCTTATGTCCGATGGCGCTCGGCCCTTGTGTGTGTATGCGTGTATGTATGTATGTATGCGTGCCTACGCGCGTCGCTGCCGTACGCGGCTTCCTTCTTTCTTCTTGTGTAAGACCTCGTCAAGTAAACACGTATTGTATTAAACAGTCTTTACAATTACTGCGTACTCTCGCTTATACATTATATACTTTGCAATATTCCCAGTCGCACTCCAACAGTTAAGAAATGTACTCAGATTAATCCTGTGGGGACACTGTCCTGGCTCGATGGAGCACCGAAACCAGATTTTTCGACAATGTTGAATCTGATCTAATAAATGGGACGTTCGACCAGTCATTAAGATATAAAAAATCGACTTGTCGTGAATGATTACGCTGTCGTAAAATTTCGAGCTCGTCGTCAACGTGAAATGCGTTTCACGCGTGCTCCTTGTATTTTCTGCGAGGTGTCAAAGTTCAACGGTTTTATATTTCCAAGCCCTGAGATCATCGGAGAGGGCGCCGCGCTCGAGAGATTTAACGGTCGTGGATTCCGAAATCTTTTCTCCGAAAATAGAAGAGGGAATCCTATTTAGGATTCGGCGCTGATTTATGGCCGGTCTTTTATCGATCACCCACGAACCGGACCCTCGACGATAACGAGAGGCTTGTTCTACGATATTAAACTCGCCAGGGAAAAATTCTCCGCAATAACCGGCGCGCGTTTATCAAGAGGCTCCCGTTACAAAAAGCCTCTCCCGCTCACCCTCCCCTCCCCACCTCAGTCTCTCTCTCGGTAACAAACGAGCCGACGTTTATTTGTGCTGTCAGTTTGTTAAACGTTCGCCGAGAAGTCGATGCTCCACTTCGAATTTATCGCGCTCGTTATCGGCCGCGCGGTATTTAAAGAATCGCAAGTTGCCGACGCGACGCGAACAGTGTGCGAAACTGCGAGGCACAAACCGCCGAAAACCGGCGACAATGTCGACGTTAATTAGCCGCGAGAGCACTTTCTCTCCGGGCTGGTGCTCCCTCGCGGCAGAAAATTTCACCGTCACCGCGAAATTTCGTGGACACTGGGGCCGCCGATTCATTCGCGGGCCAGTCATTAAACAATTAAGCCGAACCCAGACACAGCTGCAGTGGAAAATTAACTTACAGGCAACGTCTCGTGATTCCTCGATACGGTAATTACTAGGTTGTTCGAACGTTTCAGCTAATTAACCCTCGTGCCCCGATCTCGCTCGTCAGCTTCACCCGAGAAGTACGTTTTCTTTATCACTAAATTGCCGATTCGATGCATTTATAATCGACGGAACACGGAATTCGGCATTAAGAGAATTAGAAAGTAAGATTAGATTTCTCTACAATGAATAACTTTGTTCTTTTTATCCTAGACAATTTCGTGCAAGAGTTATCAACTAGACTGCAGATCATTATGCATTTATGAAGAAATTGATCGGGTGAAATATAAAACATTTTTAATGTAACGAAATTAGTAAGGGATGAAATCAATTTTTATATTATTACCAATCTTTCTTTCCCTAAAAACCTCATTCGGACTATTACGAACATTTCTTTTTTTTAAATTAGCCAAATCGGTTTGCCGTTCTCAAGTGATGCGCTTACCAACGAACAGCATTTAATTTTTATTTATATAGATCCGCAGTCTAGTTATCACAGTAACAATTGGCGAAAGAGTGAACAACTAGATAAATCGACGATGTCTCTATAGCAATTTCACTTGGTGAAGATATATGCCTGGAATTGGGAAAATTGTCATCCACGAAGAAAATTGACCATCCGATTTTTCAGGACCCTTGGTTGACAGCAATGTTAACTTTGCTCGGCTCGTTAAAAACAAATAACTTTCGATAGAAACGAGATAGAGCGATGAATTTCTTTTTAAATTAAAGCTGAAACATTGTAGAATATGGGAAAAATAGGGGGATTATGGTACGAATGTTTTTAACCTTGAAAAAATAAAGGTTTAACTGTTTAACTATAATTCGATTTTTTGAAAAAACCAGAGGTCGTAGACAAATTTTCAGACCAGAATTGAAATCAGCGTGAAAAAATCTATGGGAAATGATACATAGCATGTTAAAAAAAAATTTCTGCTCGTGGTAACGGAAAAACCACATTTTCTTGAAATTGTGCAAGTTTGACGAATTTTCTCAAGTTTAAAAACCATTCGTACTGTAATCTTCCTATTTTCCCATATTCTACATTGTTTCAGCTTGAATTTAAAAAAAATTCATCGCTCTATCTTGATTCTATCGAAAGTTATTTGTTTTTGAATCGAGTTAGGTCAATTTTTTCCATAGTGCGACGCATCGAATGCACCGGAGAAACTGCGTCGATTTCGCAGCGTTATGCATCGGTTTGTTCGAGGTCTCATCTTTTCAGCGAGTCACGAGCTCGCGGTCAGGGTTTGCGTCGCATCGCGAGACCTTTTCAGACGTCACTTACCCGATGGTAGTTCGAGCGTGTCGCGGGAATAGCATCGCGCTTCGGATGTCACTTACCTGCAACACACAGAGGAAAACAATAGTTAGTTAAAGAGCACTATCGGACGAGTTATCCGCGATTCGGTTCCGATCGGTTGCATTGCAGATTCCGCGACAACTGTGCCCGCCATTGTGCGATTCTATCCGCTAGAGAACCTGGCCGTTTCGCATAATCAATGCCCGCCTGTTAACGAGAGTCATCCCGCGACAGAAACGAAGGAAACCGCGGACCTCGGGGACTTTCGATCCCGGAACAGGCGAGGATTTTCATCGAGAAACGAGCACCGGCCCTCCCCGACAATCATCCTTTGTGCCGCAGATTGCAAACGATCAACGTCCATCGCCTTGGACGACGCCGACCGCTTCTTCGTGGTCTTCCAATCACGAACAACTGACTTTCACGACAATCAACGAAACCCGATGGCGTCTCCTAACGGACCCATCGTCTCCACGTAGGAAAACCCTTGCGTTTCAAGATCGTAACGGTGGCGAGGCTTCTGTAGATCCAGTTAGACAGTTGATCCTCCGTTTCTTTAACCCGTGCGCTCGTAAGCATAATACTTCCCTCGTGTTCAACTTCATATATTAAAACAGTATATTGTGCTCCACTCATAATGTTGCGTTTGAAAGAAACACGATCTACAGTAAAGTCTTGCTGTTCCTTGGATCGTGAAGCTTGACTTTGTTTTGAGGGACGTGTACGATCAATAGACTGCGGATCTTTATGCAAAATAAACATTTTCTACCTGAATTGCAACAAACTAGAGTGGACTAGACATTTATTTTCTTTCTTAACCCTTCCCTGCATGATATTTTTTATTGGTATGAAAGAATTGAAAGAAAGTCAGTTTTTGTGTTTTATTTAAGGGAAAAATATTTAAAAAAATTAAAACAATGTTTTCAGAAAAATAAACATAGTAAGAAAACACATTCTTAGTTTACTACATATATACCAGATTTGTTAACTGTATCAGATATGATACATGTTAATATGTTTAATAGGTCGAAAATAATATGTTTGAAATTATTTAAATTAAATTTGTTATACATGCATCAAATCCGCTGCCTAATGATGAATTTGAGCGACTCGAGGGACGTATGAGGAATTTGAGGGACATGCGAGGAATATAAGCAATAAATGAACGAAAATATTCTCGCGATAGACTCTCTTGTAGATACTAAAATCTACAAAATTAACTGAACCACTAAGTGTTACCACGCCCCTACCACGCTGAAACGCTGTACGAAAACGAACACGGATTAACTGATTATCATGGATGGGAAAATAATCACCTTGACTGTTATGGTCGTGATGCACATGTTGTCAGACGCGTGGCTCGCATATCACTGCTAGAAAGACACGGCTCCGCAGAATCGGGGGGAAAAACGATCTCGACGTAACCACACTCGGCTCCGATTTATTGGCGACTCATCGCTACGTTCGTCGAAAAGAAACAACTCCTCTGGATCAGGAAAAAAGACGATCCCGATCTTCAAAACACATGGCCGACACGACTTGGCTCCGATTTATCAGCAACGTTGGCGAAAAAAAAAACTCAACGGTTCCGGATCGAAAAAGAAACGATCTCAATCTTCGAGCACACTCGACCGACTCGATTTAGCTCCGATTTATCGGCAACGTTCGATGGAAGCGACTCCTCTGGATCGGTAACAAAAGCGATCTCGTTCTTCGAGCACACTCGACTTTACTCCGATTTACCATGAATCTTGAGAAACTGTTGTTCCGAAGGAAAAATGATCTCGATCGCAAGCACAGTCGATTCCGATTAATCCCGGAGGCTCGTCGCACTGGTCGTCGATCGATGGAAACGATTGTTTTCGATTGAAGAATAAATAAAAACGATGCTCTCGACGCAAGTGTTTCTGGTCTGCTCCGATCTATCGTCAAGCGATCACGCGCTATGCCGGGTTCTGACTGACTTTTCGACGGGTCTGTGTTGTGTGTTACGCGACATATGCTTCCCAGTCTCGACGAGGAGGGTAGGGATGGACGCTGGCCCTGCGATTGGTTCGACAGAGTAGAGCTCTCGTCGCAGCCCTTCGTCGGGTTCTCGAACCCCCGAAAACCCGCGAGTATTTTTATCGGGGCTGTGCGTGTGAAGTGTAAAGGATCCTATCGGGATCGAGGTGGCGGACTCGTTTCTGGAAATAGACGCGTGAGAAACGCGGAAGGCCGCGCGCGTTCGTTCAAAACCCAGCTCTAGCTGAGCAGAAACAAAAAAATAACATGTTCATTAACGAATTAAAGACAACTTTTTTATTCACTTTATATCACGGTGGTATCCCTTCGCAAAAGAATAACGAAGCTTCAGCAGATCTCTATGGAAAAGGAAAATTGTTCCTTAATAATTCTAGTTAATCTTCCTACTGTCTAAAATTTCATCCACCCATTTTTGTCGCAAACGCGTAAAATCCGCAGTCTAGTTATTTTATAATCGTCAACTCACGAGTGTTTTGTTACCAGGCGCGAGCACCAAAGAAGTCTCCGAAGAACAACATGGATGATTAAATACAGCAGAGACACCGCGATGCGATAAATCTAACGGAACGGTAGCCTCGGGAAGCAATCGCGTAATCTATTTCTCTGGATCTCGTAAATATGTAGTATATTTAGCTGATTTCGTCTATTCCGCGCTAATGATCTATCGAGCAATAAACCTCGAAATACATAAATTGTACCGTCGATCGTGACCTTCGTACGGCGAGTATTAATAGAGACATCGGTCTAACCAGACCTCCCACGCCGGATCCGAGTGGATCTATCGATCCACAGATCCGTTCGTTCGGTAGAGGTGGGTTTTATCGGGAAGCGCTCGGATTTATTTACCGTGCTGGTTTTCCCGTGATCGGCTCGAGTTTAATCGATCGACCGATAGGCAGGCCGGTTCGCGATCATATCTAAGAACGTCGACGGACATTTCGTATTCCCACAGCCGCCGCCGCCGCGCCGACGTAACGGAATCCTAGATCCGCGAATCACCGTTAAACGAGTGCGTGCGATTAGAGGGCGACGTAATTAGAGCTGCATCGTCGATACAGTTCGGCCAAATCACACGACCGGTGCATACGAATAGCGGTGATCCAGCCTCGAGAAACGACATCAGAATTGTGCGGAAAAAATATTTCTTCCGAATTTCATATACGCGTGTATTAACACTTTAACGACCCGCCCGTCTACGCAGTCAAACGTCGCCAGGAGCCGGCAGTATTTTTGAAGAATTAATTTTAAAGAACTTTATTGAATTATTATTAATAAAGAACTTTATTGAATATTTTTCCTTTGTATGATAATTATTAAAGCAATCACCTACATGTAATGGTATTTAACATGTCTTACACATAAAACGGTTGTTACGGCTATCACACACATGTTGTGTCAGCGGTCGTTAAAGTGTTAAGATCGATTTATACTAAAATATGTTCGCCGGAACATATGCGACCAGACAGATATTCTTCAATGGATTTTAATGGAAGTATGTAGACCTACAGTAGGTGTAAATAATTCCATTAAAATCCATTCAAAAATATCTGTCCGGTCTGATATATCCGGTCGGAAATATACCAGTATAAACAGACCCTTATTCGATCAATATATTCAGCACTGTTTTGCCCCGTGAAATCGATCAATCCGGGAGATGGAAGGTCGTATAAATTACTGGGAAAACGGCATTTGTCGACAATCACTCGGCACGCATGGACGTCCCAGCCTATCCTTGGAAACGAGATTAGCTTCGTCGGAATGCACTAATCGTCCTCCCGTTTAACAACCTCTGTCCGCGAGAGGTTAATTGCCGAAGGCCTCTTAACGACCACCGAATTGAACCGTAAACTACGTGTCCTAACTGTGACTAACACGAAAAGAATTTAAATAGACGGAAGCGGTAGAGTTCGTCCTGCAGGGACGAGCCTTTGAAAGGAGCAGAGCTGGGAATCCCTGGAGGGCGAGCAGCGAAAAAGAAATGCGCCACTGTCGAGAAGGAGAGACGACCAGCGGACGTCGAAGGCGTCTGTGAACCCGACGATTTTCCCACCGTTTTCCTTGGGCTACACGTGCAGCTTGTTTGTACAGTTGTCGCCGGGCCCTATTGGTCCTTTCGCGGTCCACTCATTTTGTTCGATTCGGAATGACGTTCGAACACCATTCGCGAATCGACCTCGGACCGAGCGAGCAAAGCCGAGACGCGCAAATCAGTTCTACCGTCCTTGAATGCTTTATGCGCCGTTTCTCTGGTGTATTGTTGCCATTTCGACGAGAAAAAAAAGAATCTGCGACCATGCCCGCGATCGACGACCGTCGTCGCGTCGTTTCAGAAGCTGATCGCTGACGCTGCAGCCACAACAATAGGATAAAACCGAGCAATTTATGTGTAATCTGCTGCATTTTATTCGAAAACATTGATTTTCAAATTTCTTTTGTACATTTTATTAGTCTTCCCGGGACAATACACTCTACGTAATCACGTACGAACGAATCGTTGCAACAGTTTTGTGATCTTCATACTTCATACTATCATATGTAGTGTATTTCTGTTTTGTAATTATGTTGTAATAAATCTCATATGAGATTTTCTATAATAAAAAAAAAAATTTTGTAATCTTCATACTTCATACTATCATATGTAGTGTATTTCTGTTTTGTAATTATGTTGTAATAAATCTCATATGAGATTTTCTATAATTAAAAAAAAAAAAATCGTTGCAACATGACCGACACGTGTTGAAGTTCCCCAATTTTTTCCAAATCACCTGTTTACGCGCACGCGTTTGTTTCCCCTGGCTTTCCGCCCAAAGTGTTCACCTCGCCGCGACTTTCACGCGAAAATGCGGCGTCAAAGTCCGCGAACGAGATAGAACGCCGACCCCCCTGGACCCCTTCGACTCCCCATGGATCCCCAACCAACTATACCAGAGTTCCACTGGTCGTCTGCGATCGCTCGCGCACCAAGCCAGACTTTTACGACGATTTTTATAGTTTCCTCCATGCGACAATAAAAAAAAAACCCACTCGAAAGATCTCCCCTTAGGGGACCCTGAAAGCTCGAAGGGGACCTCGTAAACGCCAGTGAAATACGCGAGAGCCCTCGCTCGCTTCGACCGTTTTCTGTGACGCTTCGCTTCTCTTTTTTCGAACGCAGCCAACGATGTTACCGATGTTCGTTTATTCGAGGAGACGCTCGTTCGGTTTGACACTGCAAACGCCATTGTACGCAGTTCGTGTGAAGACTTCGCCATTTTTCTGTTTCCAAATACAATAGAACATAGAAATTGTGGTTTCGGCGCACAGGTTCGATCCTATATTACTAATTTCCTAAGCAGTTGTACAAATTAATAATTCAACGTTTCGGTCTTGGTTAAGACCATCTTCAAGAATATAATTGCGTCTGAAAATGTTAATATACGGGAATAGAATATTCCTTCTGTCTTTCTGCTTTTCATCATGATATTATATATTCTCATATTAACATTTTCAGACGCAATTATATTCTTGAAGATGGTCTTAACCTAGACCGAAACGTTGAATTATAAATTTGTACAACTGCTTAGGAAATTAGTAATATAGGATCGAACCTGTGCGCCGAAACCACAATTTCTATTAAAAATTGGCGATCGAGATAAACAAAACCTTTACAATAGAACATGTTTAAAGTGAGAGATTCAATTTTTATTCATTCGCACGATAGATAACTATGAATATGAAGCGCGTACTTTTTTCGTCACAGATAACACCAGAGTTGTTATCATTTGTACTGACAAATGCTTGATTTTCTCCGGTTGTTTTGCAATTTGAATGGTAACAAGAGTATAGAGAATATATGCTCGAGGATTTACCGTGTTTTTGGGGTGCGAATGAGAGTTAAGAGTTCGCAGTTGAAATTATTACTATTCGTTTTCGCACAACGAGATTGGCTCGAATCGTGGTCAAAACGAAACGGTTCGACTCCTGACGGGGAATTGTGTCACCTATATAAACGTACGACCGTCACGACGCTCGCTGCGATCAAGAATGAGTCCATTGAACCAACGTAACACACAACTCGAGCCAAATCCCGACGTCCGACGCGCTCTCGAGGCATAAAAACTCGACGCGCTCGATCACGTTTCCCACTTTTCGATCCCGCCCCATTCTCGTAAATCGAGAACAAGTTAGCCGGCTCCGAACCCTCTATTTCGACCGGTCGTAAATCAGGTAATCCATCTGGTCGCGTGAGACGAACGAAATCGGGTTCACCCGGGCCCGATTTAAAAAATCGATTTCAAGTTACCCCTCGGAATACAATCATTTTTCTCGTTCGATCAGGACTTCCCAATTTTTCAACGTGAACACGTCATCTTTATCGGAAATTCGATCTTTAACTTAAAATTTCAAATCCATTCGAAGTACACCCTTAAATACCATCGTTTCTCGTCATCTCGATCGACATTTCTACCTATAATTGTGAAATGGTCTAAGCCATATATTTTCATTATATTTCTTATATTACAATGAGTATCTAACAGTTCATTGTTCACAATATCGTAAAAATTACATTTAATTAATTTCGTTTAAAATAATGTGATGTAAAATAACTTTTTTTTATTATTATTATTTATTATAGACGGACTGAAACCCTTTTACATAAGTGTTTACAATATCAAAGAAACGAAAAAAGAAAAGAGAAAGATACATATGCACAAAAGAAAAATTTAATAATGGTACAATCGATATGGTATTATCATATAATCCTGCGTAGGTGCATTTGAAAATTTTGTAAAGAATCACTGAACAAAATCAATACGAACTGATAAACTAATTTTTTTTCAATTTTCACTGAGATCAGTTCCATAATTATGTTCACATTCGTCTATTTCTTTCGTAACGACTTTTCCTGGACATCGAAATGCACCTATCGTGAAGTATCTCTCTTCGCTTTTAATTTAAGCCCGGAAACATTGAAAAAATCCAACGGGACCACATTTGAAAATCCATTCGAATAAACACCTTCAAGTCAAACTACTTCCTCCGAGGTAGCCATCGAGATCAATCGATTTTCCTACACTGTTCTACACTATGTCGAATTTTTTTCGATCCTAAACGTCTCTATCCTCGAGTACGATCAGTTCCAGCTTCGAAGTTCATAAATTCTCCGGGGGTAAACATTTTAATTCGGAGCCGTCGACCCACGCGTTGGAAGAGGATTTCGGGGTTTGTTTAGAAACGAGATTAGAGGTGCGAACAGAGAACGGTGGAAAGCTAGGCCTGGGAGCTTCTTCGGATCTGTTCCTCTGGTCGTCTGTGTGTCTCGTATTTCTAGAGCGTCCCTCTCTGTGACCCGATGCTTATCGAGACGATGGGGGCCGTGATGTGACGAACATCACGTAGCCCAAGGCTCTCGTTTTCCTCCACGCCTGACCGACACACTGTGGAAAAATCATGGTCTCGCGCGACTGCGGGTCTAGGCCTCGGTCAGTCTGTCCTATCGGGACAGAGACTTTATCGTAAGCAGATTAACGCGACATTTCTCGGAATCGAGACGCGTTCGTGCGTCAACGGACGGGCCCGTTACTCCCTTTCGAGCGATCTCGAAAAATCCCCGACCCGGAAAAGGCGGAGCCGCCGAATCCATTTCGGACCACGAGAGATTTGTAATCGGAGAGCACGTGAGCATCGCTCGAATAAACGAACGGTGATCTTTGATCGTGCTGCAGAGGATCGGCGTTTGAACGATGAAAAAATTCCTCCTTGCGCTGGTTCGTAATACAATCATTCCCGAAAATGAAATTACCCCGAAACAGGTGTGCAAGCACTGGAATTAAATACGGGGTCATTTCCGGTGTCAAGAATTTTGATTTACGGGAAAAAAAGAATTGGGTACCTTGGTTGTGCTGTCGTATACAGCCGAAAAAGAAAAATAGTTGCCACGCTACTTTAATAGGGTTAGTAATGTTTTTGGGTCTGAGAAAAATATTTGCAGCATTATCAGTGGAGCGAATTCACTGTGTGTCGTGGATTTAGTTCGATCCAACAACCGACTACGAAAACGTGGTAAAATAATGCAAAATGTCGTGACAGATCTTGACTGTTCAAGTTCCGCTTCGAATTGCTGATGCACCAAGGGATATTTATGTATTTATATCCATTTTTATGACGGTTTTAAACAGCACTTCAGGTAGACGCGTCTAGAATCCAACAACCGGGAAAAGGGGCTTTCCCGGAGGCAAAGCTGAGCCTAACAAAGCACGACTAGAAAATAAATATACCACCCAGCACGTTTACCTTGCATCTTGCACTGTTCTCGTGTCTCTTCGCGCGTCGAAATCTAATCTAATCTAATCTGAGATGTGCTGTAATAAGCTGCGACAAAGTTAAAATTAGAGGCACGCTTTTACGTAGCGTACAATTCGTTCAAAGAAATTGTTCTCGTAGTATGGATGCAAGCGTAAGCGTCGTTTGAATTGGGGGCTAGGAAAATATACATCGACCATCGTAACGGTAATAATAACAGTAAAAAGGGATCCCGAAAATCCCCTAGGGTCTAGAGCCTAGACCTTTCTCCAGGCAGTAAAAGAAAAGCCTCGTTCATTTTTATTATTATTTATTATAGACGGACTGAAGCCCTTTTACATAACTGTTTACAATAAAAAAAAAAGAAATATAAAAGACTACTCGTCTAATAACAAAGAAGGAACATGCACAAAAACCAATAGTATTATCCTATAATCCTGCGTAGTTGCTTTTTAAAATTTTGTAAAGACTCAATAAAAAGCTCAATACGATTATAGATAGTGCTTGAGGATTAATTAATCCATATGTAGATCTTGCTTTATGTTTTTAAAGTTTTTTTTTTATTATAGAAAATCTCATATGAGATTTATTACAACATAATTACAAAACAGAAATACACTACATATAATACAGAGTATGAAGATTACAAAACAGAATAGGTTTCTTGTAGAAATACAGATATTATAATATTAACATATGATTAAAAGGAACAGTATATGAACAGAGAGAGAAGAGTAAAAAAAGAAACTTATACTTTAAGGCCACAGCTTTTAAAAAATGATAACATGTAATGACATGCCCTAATATTAGGTTTGGCTATCATTACTGAGACATCCATTGGAAGCTGGAAGTCTATTTTACTGAGTTTGTTAATCAATGAGAGTCTCTCATCATTGTATAAATTACATTGCCACAAAACATGATTCAACGACTCATCTCCATCCCCACAACGACACTCAGGATTATTAATGAAGTCAATGCGTGCTAGGGAAGAAGCTAAATGGTAATGGTCAGATCTACACCTATTTATACTGACAATGGTTGAACGGGATAAATTTAACTGGGAAAACCAAGGAAGTCGATTTTCATTAAAATAATATGGAAAATAGGTTTTGCTTTTGAGAAGACCATCAGCCTTTATAGAGGCTGTTTTTGAAGTTGATTCTAATTTCTTTTCAGTGTATTGGGCTAGGGTATCGGCATAAAAGGCTGATGCAATTTTACGATTTGATAGCGTGAAGATCGAATTTCCAGTGGCACGTCCCCCAATTGATCCGCGGCACGATGTTCTCTCGTCCGAGAACTATGGAAGCGACAAGCAAGTGCGCACGCGTGTGTTTCATTATCATAGGGCCCTGCTTATCGTCGAGCAAATTTATGAGACGATGGTTGGCGTTCCTCGGTCCCGCGAGCCGATTTATCACCTTTGAGGCCGTGATTACTGGTCGATTGTTTCTCGACCCGGCTCGAAGCAGCTCGAAGCGCCTCTTCTACGTTCGGCGGGTACGCGCGATTACTCGTGGAACGTCGGGTAATCGGCACGAATCGCGTATACGTGCAATAATAGTTTCCAGCTTACCGGAGCTCACAGGTATCAATAAGCGGCGTAGCTACGTCGGATAAAACTAATGCAAAACATTCGACTCGGTGCTCGAACTTTCACTTCAATAAATATACGAACAGGATTTAAACATTTTTCACACAACTTTTGCTGACTTTCATGCAGAGTTTCATGCAACTTTTGTATCGTTTCTTTTCTCATGTAACAAAGTTATCGTCCCACCCTGTACGAGATTAATCTGACCTCCAATAAACACAGTGGGTGTACAAAGTATTCGTACACCATTTAAAAATTCGACCCAACAGCTTGAATTGTTTTGAGACGTTAGAATGATTAGTTTACTAGCTAATTGCAAAGGAAAAAGTAAAATTCAGGATCTTTAAATTTTTTATCAATGCCCAATGAAAATGTCAAACATGTATTATATTTTTAAAAGGTGTACGAATACTTTGTACACCCACTGCAAATGTATTCGATCATTTCTCATTACGGCGAAGATCGTAAGAATTTCGATAAAGTGCATAAAGTACGCGAAATCGATCGTTTGACGAGTGTGTACCGTTTGCAGGACGTTGAGAACATCGATTGTCGAAAGGTAATGAAAAATCAGGAACATTCCTTTGAACGGAACACGACCGCGGCCGAATAATTCATTTCGATGGGGATAGACTCGTACCCGATTGCGATTTTTCCCGGTGCCATGCCGGTTCACGGTGTCCCATCTTTCATCGAGCAATTGCGGCATGGGTAACTCGAAATCAATGGAAAGCGACTCGAGACGAACCCGTTTCACCGGGGAGAGAGAACGGGGAACGGAGAACGGCGCGCATCTCCAGCGGCGTGTGTCAGGGAGCACAATAACTCTTCGTTCCGTCGCGACATGTTAATTCACAGTTGCGGGGAGCAGCGGTCTTCGCGAGGCCAGAAAATAATTAAGTCCGGGGAGCTAGAGTCCCGCGAGCATGGCCGTCGGCGATTTTCGTCGCCGAACCCACGGTGGTTTATTACGCGAGTCTAGCTCGGCAAAATTACATCTATTTCTACTTATTTATAGTTATTGTTGGAATACAACGATAATATTGTATAGAAGCAGGCAGTGGTGCGACTCCGGTCCAAGTGGTTTGTGGCACCTCCACTTAAGGGGGTAGGGTACCCATGTGACATTACTAGAATCTAACCAGAATCTAACTAGATTTTGGGCCCAAAACATGGGTTTACGCGGGGTCGTTTCACGTCCTCATATGATTATATTTTGAGCTGAGTGAGGGCTCATTCGAAAGAGGAAGGTAATACGCAGTGCGCTCTTCTCGATATTTCCGCGAGAAAAATCTTTTTGTGAACGAAAAATATATTAGAATCTCCGGAATTTTTCTTCATTTGTTTCACCTACTTTGGACACTAATATTACTTCATATAAACATCATCTAAAAAAACATGAGAAGAGCGCACTGCGTGTAACCTTCCTCTTTCGAATGAGCCCTCACTCAGCTCATTAGATTCTGGTTAGATTCTAGTAATGTCACGTGGGTACCCTACCCCCTTAAGAAAAGGGACCGAAGGCTTTTTCCAGAGACGAACCAGTCACTCGTTGTCGTTTCACAGAACAGACCACACCACAGCATCATTTACGCTACAACATTAGTTCTACCTTATTACAATATAGCCTTTTTTCTGTTATACACACTGGAATCCATTTTTGTATTTTTGTTTGCGTTAAGTAAATAAAGTTATCTTATTTAACCAAATTAAAGTTATTACAACAGTTATTTTTCGCTAGATTTTAACCTGGGAATCCATTTCGGAGTAAAACTCTCCGGAGCGTTGTTCTCGACGATATTCACGCACGACTGCCGTTCGAGACCTCGATACTGTAACGGGCAAATTAATAACTATATAGAATATTATAGTATTTGCTCTGCTACAGCCTTACAGCTAAGAAATGTGACTTGGTTTACATTAAACCGCATTCGGCCCATACCTTCTCTCATTCTTTTTTATGTCTCACTCTCATTCCTACCCAGTCCTACTCTTTTAATATCCTAATTATGACTAACCTACTTATTTACTTATTGCTTCCTTAACCAATCCCTAACTTTGCATTTATGTTGGTTTGGTATGCTCTTTGGTATATTTATACTCTCTTTTTTCTCTTTCTCCTCAACTTCTCCAACCACTCTTCAACATTTTTGTCTTTTTTCCCGCTCACTACATCGTCGAGCCTGATCATTTCTCCCATTATCCTGCATGCCCTTGTTAATGTTCTAGGCTTCCATACTTGTCCCCAATTAATAATTATATCAATTGTTTTGAATCACTCAATAACTACAAACGGATTGCAATATGACTACAATAAAGTCTTGTAGGAAACTGAATAAATGTTAAAGCGAGGAGGAGAAGAAAAGGAGCGTTTCGTCTTAAACCTGCTGGAAGAATCATCAGTAAGGCTATCTAGCATTTCAATTCAATTCGATGTTTATTTCTGGAGCTTCAACAATTTTAACCGAACTTACAATAATTATAAAAATAAACAAAAAGTTTTTCTTATCACAGGTACTTATTTCTAAAGTTACTAATGTATATAGGTACATTAGAGTCATACAGTTACGGCTTTTTAGTCAGAGGGGTAGCGTAAGAGCCTTCCTCTCGTAATTTTCGATCGTATTAGAATACGTTGGTGCAGTTCACAGCCACAAACATTTTTGGTCTGGATTCTTGCTTCCGAAATTGTTCTTAATAAAACAGGACCAGGCTATCTAAGCATGCCCTGTCTTAAACGTTGGGATATCTGCAGACGGTTGAGGACAATTGTATATGTAACTCACTAACAGTTCAGGTACTAGCGGGAAAAGATAGGAATAGACTTGACTGTCTGTCCACCTTGTGGCATAGCTGAACCCAATATTAGTGCTTGTTTATATATAGTAGCCTTTTTAAATACATGTAACCTACGTGCCTAAGTATTTTTCATTTTTCTATTGCTTAGAATATTTTTGTTATACTATACTATATACTCCGTACTTTGTTATGTAATACTCTGTACTAAGCATTATGTTGTAATAAATCTCATATGAGATTTCCAAATAAAAAAAAAAGCGTCAGAAGTTAAATGCCGCCACACTCTTGATCTAACAAAAACCTTCGAGTCTGTGCTGTTTCTTAGATCGTGTCGTTCGATTTCTCAGGGACCGAGGCAGCTCAAGCTTCTCAGTTCACGTTACTCCTTTTTTTTTTTAATGTCTATAGTCTGCTTACGATAGTCTGCTCGCAATCGATCACTGCGTCTCTTTACTCACACAGACATACGTGCACTGGTTCACGTACTTAGTCCTCTAACACAAGATCGACATTGAAGTAGGGGATGTGGAGGACTGTTCGGATGGATCGTTCACATCCGTTGCTCGGTGGTCGACCTAGGTGTTCTCTTCTGTAAGAAGTACGATTTCCCAGCGATTTGAAGAAAGAATATCGAATTCTGTGTGTTCCGGCGCGGCGTCGAGCAGAAATCTCGGTCGTTAATCCGACTGGGCAACAGAACGAAGTAGAACGGCGATGGTCGTTGATTGCACGTGGCGCGCCGGTTAATGATATCGGCTCGGGTTTCATAAAACCGGCGACGACTGTTACATCGCGGAAAACACCGGAGGCATAGTCGGTCGAGGGCGTGCATCGCCGCGCCCCGGATAGTTTAATTACAGAA
The DNA here is from genome assembly GCA_916610235.2 of Lasioglossum morio. Classification (NCBI taxonomy): domain Eukaryota; kingdom Metazoa; phylum Arthropoda; class Insecta; order Hymenoptera; family Halictidae; genus Lasioglossum; species Lasioglossum morio. The sequence continues at coordinate 7,803,925 of OU744323.1, forward strand.
AACGCAAGAAAGTGGCGGGTCAGCCGTTTTCCCCAGCGATTACCAATTATTATGGACGGGGGCTAAAAACGGGGCCGGTGTAACGTCGTTGAATTACACGAGGATTTTTCAATGCACCACCCCGGTGGCTGAGCCGTGCTAGATCGAAAGGGGATAGTCCGGCTCTTCTCGTTCGTCTCGAGAGAGGAGATGCAGGTACGATGATGATCGAGAAAGGCACCTGAGGCGAGGCGAGGCTATTCTCCTCGTCTCCCTTTCTCTCTGTACGCGTTTGCATTACTCTTAATTATTATCTTACCAATCCACCGAACAACTTGCCGCGGTCTTTACGCGTCTAGCATTTAAATCCGCATTAGTCGGTTTTTCGAAGAAGCCGACGAATTCTGGCCGACCAACCATCCTTCTCCTACGGCATCGGTCATTTCACTGACCCCCTGCATTATATTAATTATTAGATTGCGGATCTTTGCGCAAAATAAAAAATTGCCAGCGCCAATTGTAACGTGCTGGATAGACAGTTAATCATTTTAACAAGCTGAGAGTAATAGATTGGCTTTCTTAAATCATTTTAAGCTTCCTAGCGTTTTAAATTGCACCTAGCCACTTTTGCTAGAAATATATCAAATCTTCAGTCTAATAATTATAGAGCCTGTAGAGTGTTCGAATGAACCGTTTAATAAAGAAACTATGTTTTAAGAGACGAGACTGCTGGAAAGCGACAGCCATCGTTCAGAGGAAGGAGGCAGTCTTCGTGATTTTATTCGGGACATTGTGACCCCCCTGTGTCCAAAATGATAGAGCCCATAGACAGCTCAATTGATCCAGCATCAGTTGCTGCAGCGAAAGTGCTCTTCGCGAACCTTTAATTACTTCTACCGATATAATCTGCCTGTTTATTCAATCGTCGTATAATTATACATCTATCTCATGCTCGTGATTGTACTTGGTACGTAGACTGTCACCTGTCACCAAAATGATGAGACTCGAAGGCAGTTCGATCGTTCGAGCGTGAGTTTCAAGGAAAGTGTTCCACACGAACATTTCTCTCCGTTTCACTTCATTTCTTTTTTTGATCAACGATTGATGATTAACTTCATCAATCGATTGAATCAATCGTCCATGTTTCAATGATTACTTTTTAAATCGTACACATTAGTCAATCAATCTTGGTTAAAATTTTCATTAATTAATGTTCAACTCTGCCGTATGGCTATTAACTTCAACAATTGATTAAATCAGTCTCCGATTTTTCGAAGATTCCTTTTTTTAATCAACGATTGACGATGAACTTCATCAATCGATTGAATTAATTTCCATGTTTCAATGATTACTTTTTACATCGTACACATTAGTCAATCAATCTTGGTTAAAATTTTCATTAATTAATGTTCAACTCTGCCGTATGGCTATTAACTTCAACAATTGATTAAATCAGTCTCCGATTTTTCGAAGATTCCTGGTTTTATTCAACGATTGACGATGAACTTCATCAATCGATTGAATCAATCGTCCATGTTTCAATGATTACTTTTTAAATCGTACACATTAGTCAATCAATCGTAATATGTAATATGTATGTAACATGATATTTGGCCCCCTCAGGGTTTCAAATTCATTTACCAATCTGTTTATAGTTGTATGTTTATAGTTTATAGTGGGTTCCGAACCACCTTTTGCCAACAACACGTGAAAAACACCCCGGGTGGGTCACTTTCCAGTTTTTTTACCAGACGGTCACCCATCCTAATGCCGTTCACGTTCCACATTGTTTAACTTCGGTGATCTAACGAGAACCGGTGCTTTCAACGGGACTACGGTTGTTGGCATAGTATTAGTCAATCAATCTTGGTTAAAATTTTAATTAATTAATGCGCTACTCTGTGTACGACATAGACGAATCGGGTTACGTGACCGGGTGGAAACGTGGGATGCTCGTCGCCGAAAAATGGGGAATAAAATCGTCGAAGGGGAAGGGTAGAGTAGGAGAAAAATCAGACGACACTACTGACATGTGTCTCGTACAGACCGTCGCGAGAGGGGAATCCGATGGTGGAGAAGCAGACGGAAAAACTTTTTCTGGAAACGGTGTTAGTCGCGGCGCAGAAGAAACACTAAAAGCCTCCTAGAAGCATCATTTCGGGCGAACTTTTACGAGCCTGTGACTCGTCCGGACAAGTGCACGGCGCGGCGCTTTTGATTTTTCGTCAGCCAGACGTTTTCCCGATGGTCGACGCTGCTGTACTAGAAACTTGTCGATAAGGGAAGGCAAACAGCCAGTGAAACGAGGCGCATCGAAGCTGCTCCGCGATGCTCTGGCTGGGCGTGAACAGATTATCTTCACAAATATTGTCCCGGTTACGATATACCGGCCTGTATGTTCACGTGTTTGACTACAGCTCGAGCGTATTTGCTCGCGCGATATCGCGCGGCGTAATTCGACCGTGGATACACCATCGTAAGTTGCCGCGAGCTGGCTTCTTCCGATCATCAACTGCACAATCCTTTAAATATATTCTTCTATCGATCGTATTTGTTGTTAATATAGAATGGATAGTTACTTTGTTTTAGAAAGCAATTTTTCCAATTACCAAGTTAAATACTCGACGTTTCGACCTTCGTTTAGATCATATTCAAGATTAATTGGAATTGCGTCTGTAAAATATTATACAATTTTCAAAACACTTGATGAAATTAATTATAACATATGTTATTCAGGAAAGTTACCCAACAAACGATCGAACCTCGCGCCGAAAACATTAACCATTCTATATTAACTCAATTCTTACATTTCATGGTTAAACTTCGGATTTAATGGATCTGTGAGAGAAATGGGTGAATGCAATTTTGATCTGCTCCAATGCTTAAGGGTAGAAAGACATTTTTAATGGGAAAATCCAGAGTCTAGTAAGTAAAGAAATATATTGGAAACCGTAAAAAGATGACCGAGATTTCTTCATTGTTGCTCGCCAAGGGAAACGCGTTCTGCCATTGTCCTGAACAAAATAATGGATGTCCAAGACTCATCTCGGTGACTCGATCGAATTCTTTTAGAAAAGGAAGAAGAACGCGACGAAAGTTGCCTCGTGTCATCCCTCTGCCCGTTCGTTTCTCTCTAGCTCGAGGCATTTACGGTAACGAAGACCAGCCAGTCGCCACGTCGTCGTCCGGATTGTGATTATTCAATTTTTCAAGGGATCGCGATCGCCGACACCGTTTTTGTCCCGCGTTCGATCCATCGAGAGGCTAGTGGGCGTGGCAGCGAGCAGACCACGGCTCTTTCTTTTTTCGATCGTGGAACGGACGTGCGAAGAAAGGGCCGCACTGTCCTCGCTGCGGCTCGATTCTCGTGAAGCGTCTCTCGATCGACTCGAAAAAACTGCTCCCGATCCGGCGCGGCGTATCGGGCTGGCTGTCGACGGGGAATGGCAGTGGCAGAGCAAGCAGAGCGAGAATGGCAGCGATCGGGGCACCATGAAAGACCCGTTCTGTGCCGGTTCGACACGTGTGGGTGCGCTCGGTGTCACAATAAAGGTCTACTGTGCTGCGCCACGATCCCCTACCGCTGCTCCAATAGAAATCATTTTTTTTTTTTTATTATAGAAAATCTCATATGAGATTTATTACAACATAATTACAAAACAGAAGTACACTACATATAATACAGAGTATGAAGATTACAAAACAGAATAGGTTTCTTGTAATAGAAATCATTTCCTCTCGATCTTCGCCTGTGCTCGAGCTCTCAAATCATCCAACTTTTTCGGCAATGGCTGCCAAACGTCGACCAGACGCTACTGGCTCGACCTCATTTGCAATTTTCATGTGTTAGGTTTGTCGTACGAAAAGTTACTTCGTTTTCTTAAGGGAAAATGAAAGCCAACTTTTTACCATTTGGAATAAGCTCTGTGACATTTTGTTCTATGATCTGTCGCGATTCTTCAGGCAACTTAAACATCCCATGCTCGTAGAATTTCTGTCTGAAATTTGTACCGTATAAAAATGTTGAGATAAGCGAAAAAAGTGTACTCTTTGCTCGACAATCTAACTTATGTGATTTGTTTCTATATTGCATTTTTAGGTACATCAAGTGCTAATGCACCAAACCGTTAGCATTGTGCGTACAAAAGCGTACTAGTACTTGCACCAAGATCTTAACAATTAATACCACTAACAACACTGCAAATTAATTAACCCTTCGCTGCATAGTATATCATATCCGATACAGTTAACAAATCTGGTAAATAGTAAACTAAGAATGTACTTTCTTACTATTCTAAATTATGTTTATTTTCCTGAAAATGTTGTTTCAATTTTTAAAAATATTTTTCCCTTAAAAAAACTGACCTTCTTTCAATTTTTTCATGTCAATTAAAAAAAGATCATGTAATGAAGGATTAAATTAATTAAAAAATATTTTTCCCTTAAAAAACTGACCTTCTTTCAATTTTTTCATGCCAACTAAAAAAAAACATGCAATGAAGGATTAAATTAATTAAAAAATATTTTTCCCTTAAAAAACTGACCTTTCAATTTTTTCATGCCAATTTAAAAAAATCATGCATTGAAGGGTTAAATTAATTTGCTCTGTTGCAGGAATTGTTACGGGCATCTACATCGTTTCTACATTCATGTATTGCGAATGACAAGAAGAGGAGTGTACTCGTTGTAGTTGCGGAAGGAAGGGAACAGGTCGACCGCGAATGGAAGTATTGAAATCGTGAATTTGGAGCAGGAGAAAATAAGGAGGAGTTGTGGGATCTTTAAACTAGTGAGAATCTACAGGAAGAAGAGCGGAATAGCCGTGGGCAACGGTAGATGGTCTGTAGATCGCGATCGGCGTTCCAGTGGATCGTCGAACCCGGTGGCTCGCGATCGCGGTTAATTAATAAGGTGCGTCGTTCGGGTTTAACGGTGAAGATCGACGGTGAAGGCTTGGTTGTGAGCACGATCGCGAAATCGCGTGACGCAGGGCGTGTCATCGGCTGCCGCCAGTTATGTTCTACGTCGAGTAAACGTAGGCAGCGGCACGTCTTCCAACTCGGAGAGTTAAGCCGTCGATCGGTGCCTGTCAGTCTGTTTGAGAGAACGTGGCCCGTTTTTGCGGGCCCGCAACGAGGAAGCACGTTCTCCGCGCTAACCGGAGAGTTTCTACAGAATAAAAAATTTAAAAAACAAGTCCGAAGAGTATGCGAGAGAGAAAGAGAGAGAGAGAGTTAGAGACGTTAGCGCGTGTTTTGCACGGTCGATCGCTCGTGCGGATCTCGCGAGGACCGGACTGGATCTGCCGAGCGAGTCGACAGGGCTATTTGAATTCTTTGCAGTTCTGCCTGATCGCGAACGGTTCGTTTGATCGATCGATCGATTGGCCGCTCGTGAGTCGATCGTAAAACAACGCCGCGCCGGGACGGTCCACGGAAGCACCGGAAACAACGTGGATTACGACGTGGGCGTCGCTTTTCTTGGCTAGACTCTAACACGCGAAATGTGCAGCCATTTTTCTGCCGATCATCCATTTATACAGAGTGTCTGAATTGTTTCCCGAATATCATATGAAATAGTAAGTGCGACTTAGGGTCTGTTTATACTGGTATATTTCCGACCGGATATATCAGACCGGACAGATATTTTTCAATGGATTTTAATGGAGTCATGTACACCTACTGTAGGGTCTACATACTTCCATTAAAATCCATTGAAGAATATCTGTCTGATCGCATATATTCCGGCGAATATATTTCAGTATAAATCGACCTTTATACGGTTTTTTTTTATTACAGAAAATCTCATATGAGATTTATTACAACATAGTTACAAAACAGAAAAACACTACATATAATACATAGTATGAAGATTACAAAACAGAATACGTTACTTGTAGAAATACAGATATTATAATATTAACATATGATTAAAAGGAACAGTATATGAACAGAACCTTTATACGGTTCATTGGATTTTCAAGTCTGTGAATCATTGAGATATCGCGTCAAGTGACGTAGGAGTGTTTTTATTGAAATTGGGAGAGGCTGCTCGAGCCTGTTGCGAGATCGACATGGCTGTTAAGGGCAGATTTTCATCGCGGCACGGCGCGTTGCGTAAAGGAAAACGGTTGGAATCTCCGTTAACGACTCTTTAAGTAGTAATTAAGGTCTCCGTGGGGGCCGAAGGTGGAGAAGGCTCTCGAACAATAGCGACAATTGGATAAATTGCTTCCCTCCTCGAGCACCTTGCGCAACTCCGTCCGTGCGCGCACCGGAGGCCTTCGTTTTTCCAACGACTCTCGAAGAATCATCGTCGAAGGTACGTACAATAATTAATATTAAAAAGACAGGCGATCTATAATATTGTACAACTAATATAAAGAGAAAAGCGATTGCGAAGAATTTCTAAACCGATATCGCCTGCGTTTTCATCCGGAGTGCGATCGTGTTAAATACGATGTCGAGGCTTTCAGCAATGCGTCTATTCGACACCGCCGCGCCGGTCAGTTACGACGCGAGAAGCCCACGCAGCTTGTTCATAGTTAATAAACCCGGGGGCACGTTCTCGCAAAAGATCGGCGTATTCGATTACCGATCGCGACAGGATGGGATAGGGATAGGGGATCGCGAAGACGAAGAGAAGACCGGATGATCGAACGCTACACGGTCGCCGGGTGTTCAACCCCGAAGCGGGAATATTACTCAGGCCAATATCGCCGATTAATTAAGGAGGACAGCGGGGATTGCTCCCGTTTCTATCAAGCGCCAAACCGCGGCTTAGGCCGGATAGAACGCTCCTCCTGGTTTTAATCGTTCCCGATGGAAAATGAGCTGCTCGAGTTCCGCGGCGACTCGTACGTGTATCGCATTTAACGGTAATTACGGTAATGGACTAATAAATTGCCTGGATCTGCATCCCGTCTGCTCGGCGACTCTCTCTCTCTCACTCTCTCTCTTTCTTTCCCCCCTGTTTGCGTGCATTCACCGGCTGACCGAGCCTAACCCGAGACGTGCTCGAGGCCGACGATCCCGACGAGATCGTCGACGTAGACCGTCTAAATCCCGTTTAACCCCGTTCGCAATTTTCTTCGTGGTGACGATCTACTTTCGATCTTGCACTATCGAAAGAGTACTTGGCGTGTCAGATCTGGTCGAGAAATCAAGCGCACTCGAATGTTGAACGAGTCGAATTCATTTGCAATCATTGCAAACATATATTCTGTTTTACAGATCCGCAGTCTAGCGACAATGAACACGAACGAGAAGCTGACTGACTATTCCCAATTAAACCAGAAAATTGTTACTCAAACTAGCCGAACTTTTTTGCTCCTGCATTCTATCCGATTTTTGCAGGCTCCGGACGAACGATAAACGCGTCAAGATTCCTCGCAGCAGGAATCCTAGCAAAAATGCAGAAGAAACGTTTCTGTCTGGTGAAAGGAAGATAGATGTATCGTCCATCCATAAAGATCCATTTCGCGGAGGAAGCTCCGATTATTATCCTCGAGCATATCCCGTTCGCCGCGATCAAACTTCTAACGAGACGCGTCCGATCGAAGCATTATCTCCGGCCGATCCTAAGCCTTCGATCGCGATTTAGCGATTTTATCGGACCCGGGGATCCACGAGGTGCTCGCGTACACGGCCGCTTGTGCGCTCGTTCTCGCGAAAAAGTTCGTTTTTCTCGGTCGTTTCGCGGCTTCGGCGATGCTGCACCGCCTCCCTCGGTCTCTCAGCCTCCGCCGCGCACAGCCTCGACCGCGAGGCTTCTTCAGCAATTTACCATTCTTCCTTTCTGCGGAGCTCTTCCGCCTCTTCTTCGTCCTTAACCGGCCGTTTTTCTGCAGGGCCAGTACCAGCTGGCCAGCACTGTGCTCCCTCCTTCCTGCTTCCCCACGGGGACCCTCATCGCGCCTCTGCGGTTCATTTTTTGAATTCTTCCGCGGCTAAGAACAACCGCAAAAACCGGCACCGGAGGCTTTGTGCTTCGACCGATAGCCTCCTATCCGCTCATTCTTTCGGAAACACCGCAGAAACTCGGAAGACACGTTGCTCCCGCCACCTCTTCGATTTATTAACGCGATTTACCTTTCAATTTATTTTATTTATTTATCGAGCCCGTATACTATCCTTCGTTTGTATAGCGTACACATTTGTATGACACTTTACAATTAATAATGAAGTATATATGTATGTAATGGATATTTGGTCCCCTCAGTGTTTCAAATCCCGTTCCACACTTCTCACCTCTACCAACACTTTCCCTATCGCCTAAAGGTCGATTTATACTCAAATATATTCGCCGGAATATATGCGACCAGACAGATATTCTTCAATGGATTTTAATGGAAGTATGTAGAGCTACAGTAGGTGTACATGATTCCATTAAAATTCATTGAAAAATATCTGTCCGGTCTGATATGTATCTGGTCGGAAATATACCAGTATAAACAGACCCTAAATCAGCGGGACCTACCCTAGTAGCACAAAATATTGTATACACATTCATATAATATTAAAAAGAGATTCAATCTGTTTTTAATATTCAAATATACATACAATATTTATTTGACATTGAGTAACAAATATTTTTTTTTTTGAATATTCAGGAAATATCTATTGCATGTTACGAGAAAAATATTTTTTTCTAAATATGATTTCAAATGTTATATTCACATTTTTTTAATATTAACTTTATATTTTTTAAATATCTAGTTTATATTCTCTGAATATTTAGATAATATTTTTTGAATATCTATTTTATATTCTCTGAATATATAGCTTATATTTTCTAAACATTTAATTTACATTTCTTGAACATGTATACAATATTAGATCTAATATTTATCTCATATGAAAAAGTGTGGCTCAAAAAATATTTTTCCAATATTCGAAAAAAATATATATCCAATATTTTTGTGCTACTAGGGTACTTTTTATTACGGTGGGTTCTGAACCACATTTAATGAAGTATATATATCGTTATATAAATGGTAGACGCTAAATCCATTTCCCTTTAAATATCCAATTTTGAATGCTATTCTTCGTTCAAATACAATTCTGTTAGAAGTGGTTCGAAAAGTCGACGTTATTGCTAAATAAAAGCCACTGATTTTATAAAAGTAAAACAACAAGCGATAAACGGTGTACGAAATATATATGAACAGATGAAAATTTATAAATCTTGCACGCAGATAATATTGCTCCGCAACTTCACGTATGACGAAGACAGCACTTTTGGGAGCAGCTCGAGGACACATTGGCGGCTCGTGGCTCTGGAAAGCGGATTCGTTCTCGGAAGGGACAATCGTAAGGTGACGAATGTGTTCGGCCAAGTGTCCAGTATCGATAGTCCTGCAAGGTCTGTCTAGAGTTACCAAGAGGACCGCGTCCCGCGTTTTCCCATTTCGGCAACGTTACACCGGCTTTGTTTCCCGGACTCGTTATCAGCGACCACCCAGCGATGTCGAACCGCCGCGCCAGCGCAGGTGCTTTCGAAACGATGACAGAGCGTCGGGTGTCCGGATAACCAACGAGTTCGCGAGTCTCGAGTTTTATCTGCGAGACGATTATGAGTCGTGGAAGTCGCTCGGGCGTCTCGTCTCTTTGAAAACAGTGACTGATACGCTCAGATAACCCTTTGATCCGATCCTAAGAAAGGGAACTATACAGGGTGTCTCAAAATTCCCCTAAAACCCGGAAATGAGAGGTTCCTTGGGTCATGTGAAGCGACACATTCCTTGGCAAAAATAGTTTCCGCGATTTTGGTGCGTCGCCGTTGGCCGAGTCAGAATCAGTGGTTTTCGTTGATAACTCTTAACCCTCATTTCACGAACTGAATCTGTCCCTCGGTGTCAAATTGACACAGTGACACAAAATAAAAAAAAATCCAACGTATTTTAGTCAAATCGATGAGTTAATATTTACATGTTAGCTTTCTCGGTTACGTGTTCCGCATTAAATAAACAAAAGTCATACGAAGTTTCGGGAAAATTCACTTACAAATGACAGAAGAGTATTACTTATTTCGGGAAAACTGTGTCAAATTGACACGAGGGACGGATGAGGGTTAAACAAAGTCGCGGAAATTATTTTTGTTAAGAAAAATGTCGCTTCAAATGAACCTCCCACTTCCGAATTTTAGCAGGCGAACGGTTAAGTTTCTTTCGCAAGTATCATTTCCGCGGCCAGTAAAAAAGAAATCCTCCGAATGTAGACAATCCTACGAGCATCGTTCGGATTGTCCGCGAGTTGTTCAACACCTGTAACGACGTTTATACGGTGCGCAGTGGTAGCTCGTGGTTTCTCGCGTCGCTGGCACCGCCGCGACGGTTTCTGTCTTGTTTTTACAAGCCGGTAAATCAAGAATAGGGAAAAAGGAATTGTCGCGTCTCTAGCTTTTTTTCCCCGTGCGAGATAGACTAACCGATCGCGGTACACGAGGTTGTCGTTCGTGTTACGCTCGGAGCGTATTCTAGGCGCGAGCTGCAGCAGAGAAAATCGGCGCGGTTCCGGTGCAACGACTCGCGCAGTTTTGCCGCGTTCGAGCTGCCGTTCGATGCACACGAACACCGGCGAACGGAGCTCAGAAAAAGAGAGACAAGTCCGGACCACGAGAGTGCAATCGTAAAACCTCCGCTCCCGGAACATTCCCGGGCGAGCGCTCCGCTCGCGTGCCGGCCGCATGCAAAACCTGCGGAACGCCTTTCCTGTTCGCATTCGAAAAGCTTCGGATGGAAAATGTATTCACAATTTCAGTTTGTATTCTGTTTTGCGTGCTTCTTGACGCTACGTTGTGTCAAGAACGAAAGTTGAGAGTTCAATACCAATTTTCGTATAATTACGCACATTCGCACCGGATAACGCGTATGTGCGTTTTCCCCTTCTTCAAACTTCTGTCTTAAGGTGGGATCTCCTTTGCGCGTGTAGACGCAGCGTTTTGCTATTCATACTCGGTCTTTGTAGTTCTCTGATGTGCCTCTGGACGCACAAGTTTGAATTCACGCTGCGTAGAATAACACCTTTAACACATTCACGACGGCGTGTACCTCCGGTGGCTCAAACTTGAATGTTAAATAATAGGAATTATTTCGGCGCCGCCCCTTCGAGAGAAACATAAATTGCAGCACCGTCGTGAACGTGTTAAAGTAAATGAACACCATAAATGAATGAATTTATTTTCAGATATATATTAGGACGGACGTTTCAAGAGCTCGACATAAGAATCGGTTGATAAGTTGAAATATTTAGTTGAAATAGTATAGCTTTGCTAAGTATATTTTCTACAAACTGAAAGAACGTTTATGCAGAGAGCAATTTTAGTTTTTACTCTTCTACTTATTTAACGTGTACGAACATCTTGAGGAGAGAGTGTACAATAAAAATGATTCGAGAGCCTAACCAAGGCATCAACTGTTAAGGGATATGGTTTTTGAGTGGACTAAACAATTTAGTGAAATAGGTACCTTTTAACAATAACTTTATTATAAAACAACTTATGGACAATTACACCAGGTATATCCTGCTCACACCGACTCTAGCGTCGAACTGGGCCGCGACTCTCGTTTTTGTTCGTCGCTGCGGCTGCCGATCGTCTTTTCGATCGACGATCGTCACTTCGATGTGACGCACACCACCCGTTACATTGTAACAATATTCTTGAGTTTTTACTTCAACATCAACGCGTAAGCATACGTCGAAGACGCTGACTGAAGTATTCGTGAAGCAGCAGGTGACTCCGGTAGCAGTTTCTCGGAGCGATTAGCGTGACACAGCGATCACTCTTCATCGATTCGAGTGCCCTAAGGCCAACGATTAGTTCGAATCGAATTCCGTCGGTTAGCAATCGACGGATGGTCCTTAATCGACGCGCGGATCGTTCCGAGGAAGATTTGTATTGCGCCGTTTGCGGCTCATCCGGTGCCTTTCGGCCGTTCATCCCCGGACATTATGATTACGCCACGATACGACCAGGCGCATTAAATAGAAATAAAATAAATCCGAGCTCTCCGAGGGTAGAGACGAGTCTCGAGTTCAGTAAACGAAAGAATCCCCGCAGGCTTCTACATATTACACGGCAAGAGGCGGCCAGCCAGGCAGAAAACGCATGCCAACCTAAGCCAAGCCGTGCCGAAGCCAGTCGTCGGGGATGTGATCTCGAATTCCCTCGTAAAACGCATCCGCGCCGCTGCTGTAGGCTGATCCTTAAAGGAATCGGTGCAGCTGCAGTTTTACAGAGCATCGAGCATCGTCTGCCTACGATTTCTCGCGCCGAGACATCGATCATCCAATCAAATATTTTCCCTTTCGACTCTCTATCCTTTCTTCATTTTCCCGTTCAGCTTGCGAACAATCGAATCACCGCTAGACTTCAGCGTGGATATCTATATAATCTATATAATAAAAATGAAATGCTGTTCTGACTGGACCGATTTGGATAATTTTTTTTTTAATGGTCGTTGTAGTACGAATCAGGTTTTTAGCGCAAAAAAAAATTGGAAAAGTTGCCCAGAGAAATAGAAAATTCGGGAAAACTAAAAGTGATTTCTTAATCATATTTTAATACAACAAAAAAAAACGAATGTCGCAGCTTTTAATCAATATTTTAATAGGAAGTTGAAATTATTGATGTCTTAAGGTTTTTAGGGAAGGAAAAATTGGAAAAGTTGCCTGGAAAAATGGAAGTGCTTTTTTCTATGGGATTTTTGTATAAACTCAAGACGATGATTCACGATTTGAACAATGGATATGCGTAATTAGAACGATCTCAAACAAAATTGAAATTTGGACAGGACAACGTCTGTCGGGTCAGCTAGTTGTACAATATATACATCGTGTAAATACTTAAATTTAATGTTTGTCCATATTTTTTCTAATGATTTCATATCGATGAAAAATGTTTTTTCTATAATCTATGAAAATGGAAATCTCCAGCTTCAATGCCAACTCTACACCAAAGATTTTCAACGATATTCTACAACTTTCATTTGCCTTTCATTTACAACTTTCTACGGTTTATTCGAACGGAGTACTTCAGTTTGCACATGTTAGTTTAGAAGCTGTGCTTTTGATTTATTTCGAGATTCGTTGGCCGACGTGCAGGTAACGCGAATTATTATTATCATCGCGCTAGGATCGATGACTTCGGGCTCGAGAAGCGGGTCGATGCACCGCAAGATTAACGCAGAAACAATCTCTCCTTGTGGTTACATTGAATCTCTTTCTTCGTGGTGCCTTTATCCCAGCATGGACAGCAGGTACACAGGTTCCAGGCGATGTACCGCGATAGCCGTAAAGCCAAAACACGTGTTTCGCCAAAACGCGGTCCACGACACCACTAATTCCTTATCTCCGGACTTCCTTTACAATTTCGTTTATCGTTCCGACGCTAATGGACTCGAGAAAGTACAACGACGGCGCATCTTTTCATTTTTTTTTTTTATTTTGGAAATCTCATATGTGATCTGATGGAATTTATTAAATATATATCGTGGAATTTTACAATACCGCGTATACAATGTAAAAAATATAAACTGTTGGGTACAACTTTATGACTAAAAAACAATATGAATGGAGACTTTCTAAGTAGCGACGTGTCAGGCTCGATGGTTTACTTGCGACTGACTTCGGTCCTCGCTATTTCCTTGCTACAAGGGTCGCTTATACCTAAGAACAGTAAACCGCCCTTAAAACCTACAGTTCCTCGAAGTGGCAATCGTTGCACACCAACAAGATTTATTACAACATAATGCTTAGTACAGAATATTACATAACAGAGTATTAGTACAGAGTATATTGTATGGTATAACAAAAATATTATTTGCAATAGAAAAATCAAAAATCCTTAGGCACGTAGGTTACATGTATTTAAAAAGGCTATTATATATATACATCATCATCTTTTCATTTCGAACGGCCTTGTCGAAGGGTTACGTCCCTCGAAAAACAAAAGAAACTTTTTTTTATGTAGTGCAATTTGAATCTCAAGATAGAGATTATTTTGCCGTATATTGTTTTTCAATACATTGTGATGAACTGTTTTCTGAAACCTTTAAACCACAGTCATTCAGAAACGAGTAGGTTGTTTTACTTATTTCGGCCGTAGGACTGGAGAGTAGAACATTTCACAAAAGCGGGAGGAAAAGATGCAATTTCTGTAATTGCCTCATAAAATAAAATTCAGCGCCCTACGATCAACCTTCCTCTATCAAATGAGCCCTCACACAGCTCGTAACATGCTCGTATAAGGACAAACAATTCTTTCCCGCAAACCCTGTTTTCGCCTGATTTTCTAGGAAGATTCTAGTAAGATCCTAGTAATCTTAGAGGCTACCTTACCCCCTTAACGGCGTCATTCAGTGCTACAGACTCCGCAGTGCAAAAGAAACTTCTTCTAGCTAGTACGATAAGGACAAAACTGACTAAACGAAACAAATAAAAGATCGTATCTCTAAAAACAACATCAGCTCCGTCATTCTATCGGGATAATCGCTTTAACAATGCTCTTTGGCACTCGTGTGACTCTCATCGTTGTTAGTTTTCCCAGTCATATGCTACGTATAGTGTGCATAAAACGAATCATCCCACAGGCAGAACAAACAGCTCCGATCGTCTGCAAAAATTCTGCGAAACTAAACAATGCCGGGAATTGAAATTCGACCGAAAACGGCGCAGTAAAAACGCTCGGATTTAGCGAACGCGATCGAGTCTGTTGGTCAGCGAATTTCCAGTGCGCGAGAGCACCTACCTGCGCGAGAGATCACGGGTGCACGTACGGAATCGCGAATCGAGGTGTGCGTGGATTCTCAGGCGCGTGTGCGTGCACGTTTAACAGCGAGGAGGGGTACTGACCGCGCATTCCACGAGGGAGGTGACCGCCTCGCTTCTCATCTGTAAGAACCTCTACCAGCTCCGCCTTGAGCTGAACTCGAACTCGAACTCGAACACGGACTGCCGAGGCACAGAGAAACGACGAAAAAGTGTTGGAAATCGTTCGTCGCGGTCGATCCTCCGCGAATTATCGCGCCATTGTTGGCCTATTACCGATCGCGGGGCCGAAACGAGAGCAACGAGAAACGAACGACAGTGTCGAGCGACACGCACGATGTTGTGTGCGCACTCGGTATCACGGTTAGTGAAAGAGTTCGCACGTTCATCATCGCATTATCTCCGGCGATACTTGTTCGTTCGCAACATTTTCATGGGCGCGCTCGCGTCGCTCGTGTACTTTTCATGCGGGTCCGTATACGCGCGCACGCTGAACATCGGCCGGACGTTCGCTCACGCAATCGAGTTCACAGCCGTATCATTACAGCGGGACTAACGTTTAGTTGTTTTTTCGCGAGCCGCTCCTCTTAATCGTATAATCAAGTTTTTGCGCGTTTCCCGGCTAGTCCCCTCTCCGTCACGCGAACTCCCTCTGTTCCGATGAAATTAATTTCCCGATAAATGACGGTGTCTCGGCTCGCGTTCTCTAACCGAGAGCGATCGACGCGGATAGGGAATTCGGATAGACGAATCGAAATTAGCGTGCGGAATCCGGAAAAGTTTGCCGAGCGAACGAGAACGGCGAAGGAGATAGCGAGAGGAAACCGCTGTTAGGCGAGGGGGGCTAATGTAATCGGGAACCTGCGATCGATCTCGAGAATTCTATTAAATACAATTACCGGTCCGCCGTGGGCTTATTACGTTAACCGTAAGGCGTCTGGTGGCATCATCGATCTAACCGCGCGAGCACAAAAGGCCCGAGAGATCTCTCTCGGCAGCCACGGTGTGCGGCAGTTGGCCGTCGTCGATCGATAATTCAGTCCAACTAATTGCCAGGCTACGATTGCCGTGAACACACTATTACGATCCTGTCGACGCGCTAGCGAGAACGCTATACCGGCCACGGGACACGATTCCAACGGCAATATCCCCGTGCTCGAACACAAGCCGTACAAGTACCGCGGCGTGCTAACGTAAAATGAGCAAACGAACGACATGGTCCACCCACGTTCTAACCTACATACACCACCTCCTTCTTTCTCTCTCTCTCTCTCTCTCTTTCTACTACTACTATTTTCTCGAGACAGATTGTAACACCGTTCCTCGTCACCCGGCTAGGTACACCCTGCGAGAGAGAGAGCCTTATCGCAACCAAGATTCCTATCGCGCCCATCGGTTCTCTTGTTTTTTTAATCTCGGACTTCTCAGACAGTGATTGAAACGCCCGTGTCGCGTCAGACCATGGAATTTTGTGTTCTTTCTGCCCTCGAGAATTCGCAACCTTGGTTTCCCCTTCTTTCATACGGATAGTTATATATTTATTATTCTCGAGGATCCAGTGTCTATTTTTTTTTTTTTATTGAGCCACTGGAACCTATTGTAGGTTTATTTCGGCTTTAACGAAGATACACTAGTTTACAGTTTAATTACATTTACAATATGACTAACCACTAGAGATGCAGATCACAATCGTTTAAAAACTGAAAAATAAATTCACAGGCTTTGATATTTGGTTCTGCAACATAGTGTCTATTTTGCATTACCCTATCAGTTTGGAATGTTAATATGTTTTCCATCAATCCTCATTCAGGAATAATTCTTCAGAAAAAGTATCCCTACGCGCGCGTCAACCTATCCCCAACTCATACCACGATATGAAATATCAGATAGACAATGGCCTTCCGATGTACCCATAATCTTTCACGACTATAGCACGATAACTTTTGGTGCATCTGTTTTGAATCTAATCCGCGAGGTTAATATTGTTCTTTACGTGAAGAAAATCAAATATAAATCAAATTACGTGAAATGAAAAACTTATGTAAAAATATCACTTTCTATTAAAAAATATCTGGAACCCCTGGCTTTTGGTTGCTCTATGGCCCACCAGGCCTAAAAATTTTACGATCTAGCCCTTTCGAAAAAAAGTTTGCCGATCCCTGATCTAGAGCAACCATTTCTACTGCTATGTACAACCCGTTTATACGGTAGGTTTATCGTTGATATTGAAGTCTTTGAATGTTTAAACCATTAATGGGGAAGAATAAATGTTGGAACGATCCTGGATGCTCACGGAAGTTTAAAATAATGCATTTTCTACTCAAAAAATAAAAATAAGTTATAAATAATAGATTTAATAGATTTAGGCTTAAAATTGAGGGAGGGGTATAAATTTCTAGAAAAAAAAGTCCACAAGGAGACTCGAACCAGCAACCCACCGATTACTGTCCTTAAAGTATAAGTTTCTTTTTCTTTTTTTTCTTTTTTTTATACTCTTCTCTCTCTGTTCATATACTGTTCCTTTTAATCATATGTTAATATTATAATATCTGTATTTCTACAAGAAACCTATTCTGTTTTGTAATCTTCATACTCTGTATTATATGTAGTGTATTTCTGTTTTGAATCTATGTTGTAATAAATCTCATATGAGATTTTCTATAATAAAAAAAAAACCCACCGATTACCAGTAATCCTCGCTACGTCCACGGCTATTCATTTTCTTATTGACCTCTTAACGCGAACTCCTTATGAACGGGTAAATCGATTTTCAAATGCAATTTTCTCGAAAAATATTGAGAAGCGCGCGCTACTGTTTTGCCAAATTACATTTCGAGAAGACATCTTCAAATACTAAAAGTTTCAGAAAAATCCGTGACCCATCAACCGTGGCTTCCCCTTGTTAATGACATTTCTGCATATTACCGCATACCCAGAAAATCGTCGCAGCGCAAACATTTGTCCGAGGCTTTTTCGCGTATCTGCCGAAGGAGACAGTGCAAACAACGGTCGAATCGGGGACCTACGCTAAAAAATCAGTGGATGTACCGGTACCGACCGGTGGCAGCTCTCCGGGCACGGTTTTGTTTCCTCGTCGGATCTCTCCATCGCAATTCACCGGGTGTTCCGCTAGCCGAGTACATTGTGTGGGCGATCTCGCGCGAGCCTGTGCCTGGCTGCTTGCTTGCCTGTGCCCGCCTATGCCTTTTCTTTTCTTTTTCCCCTGGTTGGCCCCTGCTTATTGTCAGGGTTGAACCTGTCCGTTGGAAAAATCAAGGGCACGCTCCCTCGTAAATTTGTCCTCGCGATACTAGGGACTTTCGAAGCCGCGTGACTCGCCCCTCGGAGCTACGTTCTCCTCGGACCGATAACCCTTTCCACAACGAATTATTTTTCAATTTTGTTGCGAACAATTCCCTACTGTTTCAAGTGTTTCAACTGAAATTTACTTCAAAGGACAGTTTCTTGGCTCCCACTTATTTCAAACAATTTTGTTTACTGATTATATTAAAAGATGTATATAAAAGTACTTTTTAAACATCACGCTTATATGCAAATGCACTAAGAAGAAAATAATTTTTCACTCCACGCTTTTATTTATACTCACTAATATTTAAAAGAAACTATTTTCTCCTTTTTAGTGCATTGTAATATAAGCGTGGTTTTTAAAAAGTTTTTTTTATATATTTTTTTATTTTCTACTTTTTCATCTTGAAGGCCCGGGTTCAATTTTTGCTGAGATACTCTCCTGACATTTTTTTATCTCCTAAACGCACAGCTTTCTAAATAATTTCTTTTTAATATTGCATTGTCAACCAGTTCTGAGCTACGTTTAAAGTTTCAAGTCTCTAGCTAATCACAAAGTGGTTTAAAATTCGATTACAAGATTTGATACAAACAACACGGCGAGCTAATATAAGCGTGGTAATATATACTCTCAAACGTTGTTGTAATTTATATTTGTGGAACTTATATTAGTTTTCAACTAAAAAATACGACTTAAATACACAAGGGAAGAACGGACATCGAGTCTATGTATAATAATATAATTGTGCTTTATTCGTGATCACTTTTTCCGTTTCACAACTGTTTTCGAAGAGCAACAACGACAGTGCGTTGATAGTTCCATTCGTTAGGAAATCAGTGACGATAAATTACTCAAGGTCATTCAAGGTCACAGAGAGAGAGAGGACACGTGGAGCAGGAGCACGGATGGCTACCTTGAAGATGTCCATGGTGAGTAACGTGGGTACCGTAAGTCGTGTGGTGTCTCATTACTCAACATTATCAAATCACGAGTAGACTGCGGATTTGATGCATTTGTGACAAAAATGGGTACGTACAATTTAAAGCAGTGGGCATGTTAAAAATAATTAAGAACATCGAAGTATTAGTTTCAGCTTAATAGGACAATTAAAAGAAGAATACAACTTTTATTTGGATCCTGTGTCCAGCAATCGATGCAAATATTTTTTATTTTGCATAAAGATCCGCAGTCTGATCAAGACAAAAGTAAGTTCTCATCAAAAAATCGTAAAAAGATTGACTGGAGTTTCTCTGTGAATTACGTGGACAATCACCGAAGAAAACCGTGAAGATTTTATGACCTTTAAGAGATACTTTTTCTCGATCCCTGCCGGCTGGCAAACACGATGAAAATATCATGGAAATCGGTTAACATTGCTGTCAGATAGAAACTGCGACGACTAGACCCGCGGCGGAACTTCGATCGCAAGAAACACCGATCCGCAAAAACCAGTAGTAATTTCCTTCTTTAACGATCTTAATAAGTTGAAAACGCCGCGTATCGCGATTCTCTCCGATTCCCTCGATCTTTCCACCGTTTGAAATTGCGCCTCGAGTCGGTTCCGTGATAAATGCATAAAACCCGCAGTCGATGGACCAAGTCGATAGACCGACGGGAGCAATCTATTTTCATGGTAAAAAAACGCGAGGGAGCAAGTTCGAGCGTCTGGTCGCGTCCTCGCGCATCAAAATGATGAGGGTAATGCGATGAATGGCGGTCAATTTCCTGTCATTTTCGCTGGTCCCGGGACGAGACCGAGGTGCAGGTTACACGCGTTTTATATGTATACCCGAGGAGAGAAGATGCGGGTTAGCGTGTCTCGGAAACAAGAATCCCTCTCTCGCCTCGACACAAGACCGCACACCACATTGTACGGCCGTCGAGACGCATAACGAGCGCCGTTACGACGAACGAAAGGGGCCTCGATTAGTCGTCGATACCATTATATACGTCGGGGTTCTCGCGATTCCCTTGGACGTCTTTATGCGTCGATCATGCATCGAACGTTTAAAAGGACAACCTCGCGGGGACCAGCTTCGAGAATGGCCGACAGACTTCCATTGCTCTCTCTCTCCTCCGGCGTTGGTTTGCTGAAAAGACGTGATTTTATCCGACTCCTGTGTTCGCCTGTTATTCAGTCCCTTTTCGGAAGGCTGCGTGCCGGTGTGTGTTGTTTATGTTGGCCCATGGACAGTGAAGAAAGATAATCGTGGTGGTGTGCGACTGTTCCAAGGAACAGACGTCCAGGGTTATTTCTACGACGATCAACGATAATAATTGGTAACGGTACGCGGATGAAGAAAAATGTGGGTCCGTCGCGGCGGACAGTTTTCCTCGAAACGATGGAAATCCGAGAGTCGCCACAGTCCTTCTTCTCTCTCAGACGTGTCCCCGTACGAAGAAATATTGCGTGGGTCTCTCGCAGTTTCCCGAGCTTCCACGAAAGCTAGATTGCTCCCAAGAAGCGATTCTAATTGGGACTCAACTTGAACGGGCGAAAACGAAATTCTACCATTCGAAATACACGTAGGATTGGATAAGTACGATATCTCAAGCGATCGCTTTTCTTTTTTTATTATAGAAAATCTCATATGAGATTTATTACTGATGAAACAGGAGTTGCAGTGGATAGATGGATAAACTGAATAAATTAACAGTATGCTCTGAAATAACGGCTTTATATGACTGCGATATAAACGCGACCGATATTCGTGAGGACTTCAGGTGAACTGCGTGTCAGTTGTAAACATTCAAAGGTGTAGACAAAGCGTGTCTGCTTCGTCTATTCGGATACGCTCGTATTCGCTCGCGTTCGCTTATTTTGATGTACGCTCGTTCCAACAATTACAACATAATTACAAAACAGAAATACACTACATATAATACAGAGTATGAAGATTAGAAAACAGAATAGGTTTCTTGTAGAAATACAGATATTATAATATTAACATATGATTAAAAGGAACAGTATATGAACAGAAGCGATCACTTGATACGTACTGTTCTTGCACTGTTCAAATTAAGAGTACAGAAGTCACGCCCTCGTAAAGCGGTCTATTGAGATAAATTGAAAATAGGGATTCAGCAGAGATCTATCTAGTCACGCTGGCAGCTCTGAAGCTTGAGAAAAGTACTAGAATGATTTTTAGTTTAACTCCAAATCAACCCTCAGTGCACACCTTAGAACAAAAAGCGTTGGATGTCTATGTTTGATGAGTAATACAACTCGTAATTCGCATCGTCCAAAGCTGATTCGAGCGTTCTTCGACGCTCCACGCGTGCAAAATCGCTCGAGTCAGCGTTCGCGGGTTGCGCAACGACTTTCGCAGTGCAAGAGACGAGAGGCTAAATTAGCTTGGGAAGTGGGGGGACACGGTGATAATTCGAGGAGGGGGAGGGGCGAGATATCGAGCTGAAACGAGCGAATTCCCGAGACGGCGACGTTACACCTGTGCTATCCACTTTCGACGAGCGGCAGACCGCTGCTATGCCGATTCGTACCACCTGCGAGAGCGCACCTTTCACAGAGACTCGAAACACGGCCTGCGGGGAGAGGGCACACGAAGAACCGACTCTGGCCCGTAATAAACTTTCTCTCCCCGAGAGTCTCGCTCGGCCGTTCGTCTACTCTCTTTCTCTTTTACTCAAGTTTATTCGCTTCAATGGGACGATAGTCAAATTAATATTCAAATAATCCATGACTTACACGTATTAACGAAACAAGAAGAGACAAATGTGTATATTGTATAAAAAATTTCATCTATCTATATAAATAAAAATTAAATGTTGTTCGTTGGTAAGCGCATCACTTTAGAATGGCTAGACCGATTTTGCTAATTTAAAAAAAAATGTTCGTAATAGTCCGAATAAGGTTTTTAGGGAAAGAAAAATTGAAAAAGTTGCCCGGAAAAAATAAGAGTACCGTTTTCTATGGAATTTCGTATGAACTCAAGACCATAAGTCGCGATTCGAACGATAAATATGCCTAATTCTTTTTCTGTTTTGTTCGTTATACGGTCCTGGAAAAGTTTTCAGAAAAGAAGATTCGAGACAATTACAAAGGAAAGTCGAAAAATTCGGACAAACTGCAAAAATCATAATTTTTGAAACGATGCAAATAGCAGGTTGACATGTTTGGCATTATCGGTTCCCAATAAGTTCGTTGTTAGCAAATCACACGACAGCCTAAATTAAAATGAAATTACATTTGTTTTTACTTTTGTGTTGTTTCGCGACCTGTACAACAAATGTAGTTATTTTATTTCAATCACAAAACGATCACAAACAGATTTATTGAAATTTGGACAGGACAATGTCTGCTGGGTCAAGTAGTTATCAAATAAATTCCCTATTCTAATTATCGGCCATTGGCCTGCTCTCTTTTAGTCTGACTCAAGTTTACTCGCTTCGAACAGTGTGACAAAATAATACACAAATAATAATAAACAAAATAAGAAGAAATAAATGTGTATATTGTACAAAAAATTGCATTCATGGTCAAATAAAATACTTCATGTAAATGAACCACAAGTTTGGGCTCTCTTGGCATTAGGAAAATCGATTTTTGATCGCAGTCGGACCGTTTCGTCGGACCGTGTGCCGATCGAGTTCCCTCTCGTTGTCTCTTCCATTGTTGCTCCGTTGAAATAAACGACGAGCACGAGAACGACGACGACGACTCGGAGGAGAGGAGACGAGACGACGAATACGAGGAGGCGGCGTAACGAGGCATCTCTTCCTGGTGCGCGCTGCTTTAACGAAGGCACGCGTAAACGGGAGGAATGCGGGAGCTGGCGCGGCGGCTCGCTGTCGTGCCGGTTTGCTCCTTTGAAAAATCGCGGCGCGTTAATACGCGGCTGCGTCGACTACTCTCGCGGCTTTAACGAACCACGAACCGCGAGAGCCTGGCCTGTTCTTCGCTTGCAGAGCTAGCTCTATGCACTTGCACCATTAACGCCTTTCTCTCTCTCCGAAACCCAGACCTTTCGGCTTTTCCTTTTCTTCGACCGTGATGGCACGCTTCTGCAAGCTGTTGCCACGCTGCGCTGCACGAATAATGACAGATCCTCAACTGACACCTCCGGAATGCCTCGTGCGCCTCGGCACGTATATTAAACAAGCTAGAAAAATGATTTGACGTCGTGGAAGAACGACAAATTGCCACTCGTTGCTAAAATCAGACAGGGATTAACGGGACGCGGACGATTAACGAACAGGAACACTATTTTATTACCCTTTCGATTCGCTGACTTCTGAACCCTGAATGCTTTCGCGCGAAAGAAGTAAAATTGACGCAACCAGGAATTCCGCTCCGCGATTTTCGTCGAAAATACAAAATTGTCTGCAATGATTGTAGCATACGGCATGGAAGATTCTGTTTTTCTTTGCTAATCGGAACAGCTCCAGCAATAATACGAGTAATCGTATAGCGCCGACTCAGAATTCCGTCATGAACGCATCATAAAGCCGCAGTCTAATATAATTGGTAGATATTAAGGCACTAGATCGCGCTTTCGACAGCGGATTCGCGACGCGATCCAGTCAGTCGTTGGTAATACCTACAAATGTAAACAACGTATGCGGTGCTATGTACACACACGAAATCCTAAAAGTAGGAATAAGCACGAGGAATGTAAAATATATAATTCCGTCTAATTTATAATAAATCAGTGTCCTTGTTCCAATACATAACTGTTATGTTCATATAATAATGGAACAACTCGTGCGGCGTACTTATTGATAATAATGATAGGGTTTATTTTAGGCACTCCACTCGATACACTAATACCGTCCTCGCAACACGTGCTCACTCTTATTCGTCTCAGCCACGCTCTCATTCTGATCCACCTGCGGCGCTGCCTCTTCGACAGCGTCGCGTCTCTCTCACACCTTCGCACGCAGGCACACCGACATACGGTCGAGTGCCCATACACCACAATAACGATAATTAAGCAACGAGCGAATCCGAAACAACTTATTTGTAAAACCGCAAAGCGCGAATGTGTTTCGCGACTATTTTCGCAGGAATCTGACGCCATATAGAGCGTATATGCGATCATCTGTTAGAGCAAACGGAAGCCGCACCACGCCCGACGAAACTAGATTCCTAGCGCGATGGTTCTGATGCAGGTCTATCTGGCAGGCTAGTCCGAACCAAGCGTTAATCTAGCTCGATCTGGATCCTGGGACCTGTAACCCGGTTTAACGGAGATCTGTCCTAGCCTAGATTCCTCTAGCGATTTTTCTACAGATCTTATCTACGAGGAGAACAGCTTGGCGATTCGATCTCCGTAGACATCGTATCGATTGCATCTAGCTTATTACGGTTTTTCTGTGATATTCTATGTAGATAGAAATTGCAATTTCGGCGCACAGGTTCGATCCTATGTTACTAATTTACTAAGCAGTTTTACGAACAGCTTTTCAACACGGAAATGTATATTCTCATATTAATTTTTACAGACGCAATTATATTTGTTGGTGTGCAACGATTGCCACTACGAGCAACTGTGGGTTTAAGGGGGTAGGGTACCCACGTGACATTACTAGAATCTAACCAGAATCTAACTAGATCGCTTTGAATCATTTCGGAAAAATATGTTTGACAACACCCCCTCCTCTATAAAAACTGATGGACTCATCAAGGGCAAGATACTCTTCCAGCAATTTTTTAGTGAAAACCGTCTTCCATGGTTCTCACAGTTAAATTTATCCCGTTCGGATATTGTCACTATTAATAGATGTAGAGCAGAAGACCACTATCACCTAGCTGCTTCTCTGGCTCGCATTGGCTTTATCGATGATCCAGAATGTAGTTGTGGAGAGGGAGATGAGACTTTGAACCACGTATTATGGCAGTGTAATTTGTACAATGAGGAAAGATCAAAATTTATTGAAAAGATCCGTCAACTTAATTTTCGACTTCCCATGGATGCTTCACTGATAATAGCCAAACCAAATATCAGGGCTTATCGCTGTATGTTGTCATTTTTTAAAAGCTGTGGCCTTAAGGTTTAAGCGGTTTATCTCTTCTGTATATTATATTCATGTTTTAACATATTACTATGTATGTACAGTTTTATTTTCTGTAACAATGTATTATGTTTTCTTTATTATGTTGAAATAAATCTCATATGAGATTTTCTACAATAAAAAAAAAAATCTAACTAGATTTTGGGCCCAAAACAGGGGTTTACGCGGTGTCGTTTCACGTCCTCATATGATTATATTTTGAGCTGAGTGAGGGCTCATTCGAAAGAGCAAGGTTACACGCAGTTGTAAGACCGAAGTCAGTCGCAAGTGAACCATCGAGCCTGGCACGTCGCTATTTAGAAAGTCTCCATTCATATTGTTTTTTAGACATAAAGTTGTACCCAATAGTTTACATTTTTACATTGAATACGCGGTATCGTAAGATTCCACAATATATATTTAATAAATTCCATCGATATTCTTGAAGATGGTCTTAACCTAATTAGAAACGTCGAATTATTAATTTGTAAAACTGTTCAAGAAATTAGTAACATAGGATCGAACCTGTGCGCCGAAATTGCAATTTCTATTGAAAACTGACGATCGAGATAAAAGAAAACATTTATTCTATGTAGAATTCTAGGTAACTTTCCAGGTGATTACCGGAGCATCGTTGTTGGTATTGCGAGACCTCGAGTGGCCTCGGGTAATTACGGACAGGCCGGGTCCTCGCTTCCGATCGCAACAGCGAAACGCACCGGACGACGACGACGTTACAATCGTCCCATTAGCCGGCGATTCCAGCAATGTGGACGAACCGCGACGAACGACCTTCTCAAGGTTCGCTGCGTTCTACCCCAGTTATAATCTAACCGCGAGGGCTAGCAGAACTACCTCGCTGAGCTTTTTGCTAGGCCATCTGTCGCGAACCACTCCGCGCCAGGTTCTAAGCTGATAGAGACAGCCCTTCGGGGGCACGCCAAGGACGTGAAGGTCCATGGACCTGAAGCAACCGGAACTAGTACTGTAACTTCATACTTCATATCATGAAGACTTCGCAGCTTCGAAGGATTCGAAGGAACGAAGGGAACTTCGAAGTTTCGAAGTCTTCTAAGTGCTCGTAAAGTCTTCGAAACGTATGAATTTTTCAATTCAGTTCAATTTCAGTTGAATTTTTATTATTATTATTATTATTTATTATAGAGGGACTGAAGCCCTTTTACATAAGTGTTTACAATATCAAAGAAACGAAAAAAGAAAAGAGAAAGATACAATACTGCTCGTGCAATAACAAAGAAGGGACATGCACAAAAGAAAAACTTAATAACGGTACAATCGATATGGTATTATCATATAATCCAGCGTAGTTGCATTTGAAAATTTTGTAAAGAATCACTGAAAATATCAATACGATTACATATAGTGCATGATTTTGAGATAATGCGATTCATTGGATTAATTAATCCAGAAGTAGATTTCGCTTTAGGTGTTTGAAAGCTCGCTCTTGTTCTCAGTTCACGTTCTGGTACATAAAAATTAGAGTCTCTAAAAGTAGAGAGGAACAATCAATATGATTGTTAATTAAATTAAAAATAAAGCTCTGATCGGATACTGTTCTCCGAGCAGATAATGGTTCTAGGTTCATTGTAGTTATTATTGCGGAGTAATCATGATCAAAGAAAGACATTGGATTGCGTTAAATTCAGAATAAGACATTGAATTTGTTTAGTTCAGTGTACACAATAGAAATACGTTCTGTTGCGTCGTAAAATCCCCGTGTGAAGGAACAAGCGCGAATCCGAATTCAAGTAGGTAAACTCTCCACCGAGGACCGTTTTATTCAATCTTCTAATCATTTTCTACGGAGGTTCGAAGTTTGAAACTTCGAAGCTTCGAAACCTCCGATCTTCGAAGGAAAGCTACAGCCCTAACTGGAACCTACAAGACCCAGAAGAATGTTCTTTGATTGCAGACATGAAGGATTCGTTGAATTCAGGGCGATTCGTTGAGTTGTATGTCTTAGATATTTGGTCCCCTCAAGGTTTCAAATCCCGTTCCACACACCTCTCTCACCTTTAACCAGCTCTCCCTATCGCCTATTTCAGCGGGACCTACTTTTTATTAAGATGGGTTCCGAACCACCTTGGGCATCACAGTTTTTAAAAAAGCACATTGAATTAATTCAAGAGGTGCCCGGGCGCGGGGATTCGAACTCGAGACCGCCTGGTCGCAGTTGCGCGCTCTGTCCACTGACCCACTGTGTTCCTGATTCGTTGAGTTAATTACTCTGATTTCTTGGGACCCCATGGGTCATCTGATGTAGAAGATGTAGGACATGCTAGTTCAACGATCAACGTTTTCAATAGGTACGCTGTGATTAATTGGTATCTATCCGACTGATGTGTGTAGAATATACACAGGTTCTTCCGTGTTTCCTGATCTCTCACACGGTTAATTTTCGGGTCGGAACGATACCGACTCCGCGGGTAGCCCGTTCGATTCGATCTAGCCATCGCATCGATTTCGTCAGTTTCATTTACGGGAACAGTTACTCGCGATACGCTTCCTGCGGATGATTGCTTACGAGTTTCGCTTCGAGACGCGATTATTATCCTTGTTGTGATCTCGCCGCTTCGAGAATCCTTTCAGAAAAGTTCACAGCAGATTCTCAATGGTCGAGCATCGAATCGACGGCGATGCTCCAAACAATTTTTGAATCGATTCCGGGAGACTGGCGGTGAAACGTTGCAGGATTCCGCGGGATCGTGTATGGAACATCACGGTGTCGGTCTCAGTCGATTAGCTCTGGTGAGAGGCCCGAACAATAGCTCGAGGAGGAAGAGGAAGCTCGTGTTGCGAGTTTCACGGTAGCTGTTGCAGCGCCTCGCATCGATATCTCGAGTATCGTCTTCGCGACGCGTTCTTCCTTTCTTCGGTGTGGTGCAACCACAGACGAGATGTAGGAATAGACCAGACACCCAATGTATTTTGGTGTCCATCGGTATTGGTGCGCAAACGCCACACAGTGACTACATTAACCCTCATCCACACGACGTGGTACCCGGGTACCTATTTCAAATTCATTTAGAATAGTACAAAAAGTTACCCGTGTGGATCAGGGTTAACACACCATTACCATTCACAAGGGGAAGCCACGGTTGATGGGTCACGGATTTTTCTGAAACTTTTAGTATTTGAAGATGTCTTCTCGAAATGTAATTTGTCAAAGCAGTAGCGCGCGCTTCTCAATACTTTTCGAGAAAATTGCATTTGAAAATCGATTTACCTGTTCATAAGTAGTTCGCGTTAAGAGGTCAATAAGAAAATGAATAGCTGTGGGCGTAGCGAGGATTACTAGTAATGGGTAGGTTGCTGGTTCGAGTCTCCTTGTGGACTTTTTTTTCTAGAAATTTATACCCCTCCCTCAATTTTAAGCCTAAATCTATTAAATCTATTATTTATAACTCATTTTTATTTTTTGAGTAGAAAATGCATGTTTTTTATTTGTGGGCAATGGGAAATAAATCGAACATTAAAATAATACAGAATGTTATATTCACTTTATTATTGAAAATTCTCTATTTATTAAATTATATGCTAGTATGACACGAGCGAGGGTGATAATCGTCGTAAAAACATCGAAAACTATAATTTTTGCGGCATCTCGCACACACAATGAACAATTCGTACAAGAGCACAAGTTTTGCAGGACGTCTATCGGAAAACATGCATTTTCTACTCAAAAAATAAAGACAAGTTATAAATAATAGATTTAATAGATTTAGGCTTAAAATTGAGGGAGGGGTATAAATATCTAGAAAAAAAAGTCCAAAAGGAGACTCAAACCAGCAACCTACTGATTATAATTACCAGTAATCCTTGCTACACCCTCGGCTATTCATTTTCTTATTGACCTCTTAACGCGAACTCTTTATGAACAGGTAAACCGATTTTCAAATGCAATTTTCTCGAAAAATATTGAGGAGCGCGCGCTACTGCTTTGCCAAATTACATTTCGAGAAGACATATTCAAATACTGAAAGTTTCAGAAAAATCCGTGAGCCATCAACCGTGGCTTCCCCTTGTCAGTGTCAACATCTCTATTGAAGTAAAAAGATGTGTTATTATTATTTCTAGGAGCACAATACATATAGCTGGTTTAATAGCAAATTATGAATATAATTTAAAGAAACTTATTGCTGTATATCGCTTGCATTTTATGGTGTCGGTAGTACAGATTCCTGTGGACACCAAATCCCATAAGGCATAAGGTATCAGGACTATGCCAATATCTCGTCGGTGGTGCAACGATCTTCCTTGAAGTTAGAGCAGACGCGTTTCGATGGGACACGGAGGCTGCAGCCGATATCGAGATCACGGAAAATCGATTCCCCGGACGCCAGTGAATCTCCGATTTCAATCTCGACCGTGTGTGGTACAGTTAGCGACCGACGTGACGACCAGGGAACACCGAGTGACCCATTTGCGCGACACCAGTCTGATCGATGCCACCGTGGAGACACCTATTACCGCTCGCTGCTAATCACCGAGAAACCGGCTAATTCGCGAACGCTGTCCGCTTCTTCCGACGCGGACAGTTACAAACCACGGTCACAGACGTGTCCGACTCTCTTCTTTTTCTAAGCTGCTCGACCGCGATCGCGACAAGGACAGAAAACGGATTATATTAGGCGATCGTAGATGTCTTGTCGTTTCTTGTTGTATCATCGTGTGTACAAACGAGCGTACACAGTCTTCAGCCATGTCCTTTTCGGAATTGTTTGCTAGCTTCGTCAGGGGTCTGAGTGACACCCGGTGTCACTGTGTCTTGATGAAGCTACATACAAGAAACCTTAATGAACGACGAAAGCTGCAACAACGTGTGAGCTAAACAGGATTTCAATCGAGTAGTACGATACAGTAAATCCTTAAATACTGTCCAACAGGTGTATTCTGGGCAGACAGCGTTTGCAAAGATGACTTTATTTTTTTTGATTTATGACTGCGTCTACCGCGCTGACCACTTTAACACTAGAACTACCGGACCAGTCAAAATGACTGATGCGAATTCTTTTCGATTAGAAATATTAAAAGTATAAATATGTTTTTTTGAGAAATTTTTTTAGTTAACTTTTCTATTGAAGTACATATTTAAATATCGTCTGTACGAAATCTAAATAAATGCCATATTCTCATTATTAGAAGGCAATGTATGCCAACTGCGTTTAGTGCTCGGTAGTTCTAGTGTTAATAGAAAGCCGAACATAGAGAAGGACAGAATGAAATACGGATCGCGTGACTGAAAAGTGTCGCCGTCACCGGCACAGTGTTGACAAACAGTGGAATGAGTAGGCACTGGACAACGTTTACGTAGACAAGCCCGGACAGTATTTAAGGTTTTACTGTACTATTTATTCGGAGCGAGTTGAAGACTATGTTCCGGTTATAATTCCGCGTGAAACGCGCGAATTTTCACGTAGCTGCTTCCGCGATCGTGGCAATCAATGGTCGTGGGAGACACGAAGCGCCGGCATTTCCGCGTGACTGTATCATTTCCATTTCCGACGCCACGCGAGTCAACGCGTCGGAGAAATTGACCGGGATTAATGCGGGCTCATCAGGAAGCAACTCTGCTTCCTCGTTTTCGACGCACAATTGGACGCGGTTTCTCACGTCTCGTAGAAACTTGGATGTGCCATTACGGGTTAATACACTCGATGTTATATTGGTCGGATTCACCTGATAGTCCCCGCTAAAATTTAGAAAGACAAATTTTTCACTTGATCGGCTAAATAAACCAGTTATGAAGATCAGCACGTTTCTTCTAGTTAACTAATACATTCTCCAGAGGACCTGGAACGTCATTGTTGTTGTGCAACGTTTACTACTTCTAAAACTGCAGGCTTAATACAATCCTTCGGTGTAAGCGATTTTTGTGGAAGGGGAAAGCCAAGTCCCATTAGCGAAAACCACTTTGTCACACTTTAGTGATAGATATTCTCCATTTTTAACGATAAATTTTGTATATGCTCTATATGATATCGGCGCTACAGGTTCGATCACAAATACAAAAATTAGCAATTTTGCAGAATTATAATTTCGACATTTCGGTTCTGTTTTGAACCATTTTCAAGAAAAATTCGCGTCTGTGAAAATTAAAGCAATAAAATTTGTTATTCATTAGACTGACTATTTAATAGTTATGAAAATTAAGTGTTTATACATACATGCTAATTATGAAAAAAAAAAACAGAATGAAATCAAATTCAATGGAATGTTACTAGTCACTAAGCCGATTGGAACTGTACTAAACTGTTACTGTTGTGGCAAAGTCAACACGAAAAACAAAAAAATATCGGAAATATATCTAGCCAATCGTATGTCAAGGATCAAGAACCCAAGAATCCATATTTGCCGCGAAATTCAAATTTTAAGTATACAACATCACATTTCAAGCATTGTACTACCAAAAATTGGTAGAAAATTAGCACACATTTTGTGTGTGAAATTAACATAGCCATGTTAATAAGCTTAGTGATAGAGTTATATGTACACAATTATTTATTTCTTCAACACGCGGTACTGTTGCTACAATTCCACAGCGACAATAAAATCTAACAATCATTCCAGATCCGTGATCTACTGATCATCCGAGTACATTATTATACAAACTACAGTTTATATCGTATATACTTCATTACTATTAAAAAGGTGTTTCTCTAAATAACGAAACTTTTTTGATTTTATACCCCACCTGGGCTCTTCTATCCATGGGTGGGTTAGGATTCTATCCTTGGGAAAAAACCGCCCCTTACGCCTAAACCCTTATACCTAAGACGCTATAGTATCCTTCAATTTTTTTTTTTTTAATTTGGAAATCTCATATGAGATTTATTGCAACATAATGCTTAGTACAGAGTATTACGTATCCTTGAATTCTAACATAAATTCGCGAGAATAGAATCCTGTGTATGCTAGAAACGCTGCAACGATTGAGAGGCTGTCGGTGTATCGCGTGTCTAACGGGAGAAGTTTGGCATGGCGTGTAAAAATTCTATCGCCGCAATTTCGACCGTGGTATCTGTCCGTGTTGGATCGCGAAGATTCAGCGCGGTGGAGATGCCGGCGCGAGGCGAACGGTTCTACGGAAGGAGGAAAGAAGCGGTTCTCGAAGGACGAGAAGAGGTTCGGTAGGCGGCGTGACCTTGACCCAGGCAATCAGGCATCCTCGGAGCCGAGGCAACCGCTGCTGGCACACATTCCCGCGGAACTATACCGTGGATCGCGAGGAGGCGACCTTCCACTGTGACCCGACACCTTCGACCTCTCTTAGGGCATTCTCGTCACAATGCCCGTGGATCACGATGGCGGCCGAGTAGGCCACGACCAGCCTGTGCACGGTGAATCGAGGACGTTGGAAAGGATAATCGAATCTCGAACCTCGAACTGGATCGGCCAAGCTAGTTAGGCCAGTCATTTTACAAACCAACGGGACACCCTTTTGTACAGGCTAGAACGAATCTCTGGTAATTAGATCCAGCGACCTCTTTCTCTCCTCGAGGATCCATCAGTTTTTGGTTCTTTGGTTCGGAAGGATTTTGGCTGAGTCCCAGGTCGTTTCTCCGAGTGAATAGAACACGATGATATCGCGCGGACCGGTGAAAAACTATAGAATAGACTATAAACGATGGAAGACCCTCTTCGCGGCTTTGTCGAGCGTACGGATTACCCGATTAACCCTTCCTTCATCCGGAACGCTGGATCCTATTCGATCTTTCGCCGGTAGTTCAACCCTTCCTTGGACACATTTCTCCATTAAACTGTTTAATCTTTGGAAGCGTTTCTTTGTGCCGAGCAGGCCTGCGAGAATTAACAAAGAGAAGATTCTCTTTTCTTAACAAGTGAAACAACGAAGCGTCTAGTTGTATATCGTTAATGCTGAAAGGATTAACGCACAGAATGCGAAAGGGCGAGTTTCGTAAGATTGCTGACGTACTCACGAATTAGCGGTTGTCTGAATCTGCTGGTAGCTTACCTGCAACAAAAAGCAAAGAAAACGATTAGTCGATGGGAACGTGAATCGTGTCTCAGTATTTTAACCCTTCCCGGTCCAATAACTTATTCTACTGATTTATAGTGGGCCAACAACCGTAGTCCCGTTGAAAGCACCGGTTCTTGTTAGATCACCGAAGTTAAACAATATGGAACGTGAACGGCACTAGGATGGGTGACCGTCTGGTAAAAAACCGGAAAGTGACCCACCCGGGGTGTTTTTCACGTGTTGTTGGCAAAAGGTGGTTCGGAACCCACCATAAACAGTAGGCCCCGCTGAAAAGGCGATGGCGTGAGTGTAAAATAGGGGGATTGGTAAATGAATTTAAAACCCTGAGGGGACCAAATATCATGTTACATGTTACATACTGATTTATAATGCGCTCATCAACAACGTCACAATTTCGTGGTGTGTAACAACAATTGTACTTGAATTATACGATGTTGAAGCAAGTTTTTAAAGTAAAAGAGAGGAACCAGTTCGGCCTGCGAAGAGCTAAGGACGCGTAAAGTTCGAAAGAAGGGGATGGGGAGGGAGAAGGAAGCTCTCAGCTAATAAACGGAGGGACCGTCGAGGTAGCAGCCGGTGCACGGGTTCCGCTATCCGATGTTTGAGTTGGCTGCTTACGGTCCCGAGCGAAAACACGTCGAGATGTTTTCCCAGGGGCTCGTGATCCACCAGGCGAAAAGCAAGTCCGCGTGTTTGCTCACGTGAGAAAGCTCGATGGTACTAATCGCCGATAATATTCAACGGTCGTGCACGATCGCCGGTCCGCGTGTAGACACATTGCCGGCAGGGAGAGGCGGAGAGGGCCATCGGAAGGCAGAGGGAATCAGAGGGAACCAGAGCGAGCTAAAGAGGGGATATCGGGAGGGGGCAAGGTTAAAGGAAACGTGGTAAAAAGAGGAGAGAAATTGCGTAAAAAGGAATAACACGACCGGGCGAGAAAGAGGAGAAGGAGGATGAGAAGAAGAAGAAGAAGAAGAAGAAGCAGAAGAAGAAGAAGACGAAGAAGCGGAGCGTATTTCGTGCGCGCACCTGAGAATACACACGTCTCGCATGTGCAGCGCGGATGCAGCCGCTTCGACGAGATATTCGAGTCGGTCTCTTCCTGACTGCGGCGATCGCGTGCCACGGAGCTTCGTCAGCATCGAGAAATGCAGACGGGAGCCGGAGCCGAGCAAAAAGAGACGGCCGAGGGCGGCTCGTTCCAGAGAGACTGTTCTCCACGGGAAAACGAAAGAGAGACAGAGAACGGAAAGCGAAACAGAGAGAGAGAGAGAGAGAGAGAGAGAGAGGAAGAGCACGAGGAGGGTAGGGACCATAGGATACTGTTCAGTAGCCGGGCTCTGTGCCGAGAGCTGAAGAACAAAGGGAAAAAATCCTGCGGAGAGACCCACGACGGAGTCAACCGACCGAAAAGGGACTTCAAGGTGCCGCAAGTATCGCGTAACGGGCTCCGAAGGCTCGAAAATTCGATTCGGGGTCTGTGGGACGCGGAAACCAACCTCTTTCGCCGATCGGAGGATGCACAACCGCGCGCGCTCGACAAACGTCTCTCGACCGTTTCGAATTTCGACGCCGCGCCCGCGGCTCTTTCTATCATGTTTTTTTTCGGAAGATTTCGAAACGGTTTACGTTGGCGCGGCGACAGGAAAATGAAACCCGTTAAGCGTCGAGACTCTGCTCGAACGGTTAGGCTTCTATTGTTTCGTGTTGCCGCGCCGGGGCCCATCGGAAAGGTGCATCTGTCTCTGCGCACCTGCTGCACAAGTGCATCTGGCGTCTCCGGCACCCGATCGATTCTTAGGGAAACCCGAAATTTAGTGGGGACAGCGAGGTCATTCAACGTAGCGGTTTTCGGGTGGATTTTCAAAGTCGAGGGCCACCAGGCCACGCTCGCTTGCGGCACTATGCACAATTACAGTAGTGGTAACGTGGTGTTTTGGATCTAGATATTGTTGCGGAGGCTTCGTCGTGGTCTTGCCGGAGAACACATTATAATAATAATGAACAAGGAAACTATAACTTTATTAACTGAACGACAAAGAGGTATCTAAATCGTTGATGCGTGTTCTTGTATCAATCACTCAAGAGGATCTGACATCTCTCTTCTTCTTATCAACAACTTCGTTGTCTGGGGCGACTTCACTCGATCTCTGCGATATCTTGAGAATATCACAAGGAAAGGCAACTTCATCTCGTGCCGTCGTAACAATATTTTTAAGGGGGTAGGGTACTCACGTGACATTACTAGAATCTAACCAGAATCTAACTAGATTTTGGGCCCAAAACAGGGGTTTATGCGGGGTCGTTTCACGTCCTCGTATGATTATATTTTGAGCTGAGTGAGGGCTCATTCGAAAGAGGAAGGATGATGTTTATATGAAGTAATATTAGTGTCCAAAGTAGGCGAAAAAAATGAAGAAAAATTCCGGAGATTCTAATGTATTTTTCGTTCACAAAAAGATTTTTCTCGCGAAAATATCGAGAAGAGCGTGTAACCTTCCTCTTTCGAATGAGCCCTCACTCAGCTCAAAATATAATCATACGAGGACGTGAAACGACCCCGCGTAAACCCCTGTTTTGGCCCAAAATCTAGTTAGATTCTGGTTAGATTCTAGTAATGTCACGTGGGTACCCTACCCCTTTAACGATACGAAGTCTAGTGTGAAACAGGAGCATAGATGGGCCGACGGATCACTGCCCTTGGCATCGTTGAAGCCGAGAGCCATTAAACCACGCCCACTCGAGACACTCTACAGAGGGTGGAGAGAACGAAACGGATTATTTCCGCGGTTGTAGAACTTGTTAAACGAAATTGGTGCATTGGCCGCAAAGTGTTGGCTCCGATGGTGGAGCAGGTTCGTTCCCAGGGCAAGGGGGGATCCACGCGGGGCGACAGGCTCGTTCCGCGAGTTGCTATCGATCGGCGACGCAACTGGTTCGAAGAAGCTCGTTCCAAGTCGCAGGTGGGAGAAGCAGGAAGGAGCTGACGCGCGAGGCAGGCGCATAGGCTACAGCCGGTGCAGGCAAATCGCAGACGCAGGGATTTTCCCTGCGGTGTTGGCGTTCAGTGGAACGACAAGAAACGACGCGGAACGAGCGACTCGCGAGCCACGAGCGTATAAAATCCAGCAGCGGTTGGCGGCGGCGGTGGCGGCAATGCCGGGTTAAAATAAAGCGTTCGAAGTAGAGTCGATATTTATGCCGCGCAATTACGGCGCATTTTAATAAACTTCGGTCGATCGTTTGCGACGAGAATGCGCCTCTGCCGCAAACGTGTTCGCGAACCACCGCTCGAACAAGAAGAAGGAGAAGAGGCAGAAGGAAGAGGAGGAGGAGGAGAAGAAGAAGAGCCCACGAAGAAGGAAGAGCAAGGATTGAGAAGAAGGAGAGTCGTTTCATGCAAAATGGCGATTCCGCTCGGCCGGAATCGCCCTTAATTTGCGCATCGGTGGATACCCGGAGAGAGTGAGAGCGAGAATAACGAGAGTAAGAGATGAATTCGCGCTGGTACCGTAGACAAATGCACCTGCATTCCGTCCTACTGCATCCCGTCCAATTATCCGCCGCGCGCTCTGCAACGAACGAGATACGAGGTCTAGGGTCAAACAAAGGTAGAGAGAGCTCTCTCTGCGGGGATCTGCTCTGGTTCCGCCAAGTCAGGGGCAACTAAACCACGCCCACTCGGTCCGATAAATGCAACAGGAGCAAACATAGTGGTCTTGGGGGCTACATTCTTGATCGACACGAGGTTTTAGGGGGCAAACAGGAAGAGAGAATGCTTCGTAGAGGCTTGCTATGGTTTCGTCAAAATCAGGAGCGACTAGATCACGCCTATTAGGAGCATCTTGCCAGATATCATTTCTCAAAGCACCAGGATTAGCTGTACCTGCTCCGACGTCGTTCGAAACGTCGAGGCGAGTCGTTCCATGCGAAATGGCGATTCCGTCCGAGAGGAATCGCCCTTAATTTGGCGCATCGGTGGAGTAGCCGGAGAGAGGGAGAACGGTTTGCAGGAGCGAGAGAAACGGGAGTAAGAGATGTATTCGCGCTGGTACCGTAGACAAATGCACCTGCATTCCGTCCTACTGCATCCCGTCCAATTATCCGCCGCGCGCTCCGGCAACCAACGAGATACGAACTCGTGGGAGAGAGAGAGAGAGAGAGAGAGAGAGAAACGAGGAGAGCGACAGAGAGGAGAGAGGATTCGACGTGGAAGGGAGCTGTATACTCTCCCGGAGCGGAATTATTTCACTCGATCATGCAATATTTATATCGAGGAGCGCGACGACTCGCGCGCTCGACGCTGACTCGAATGGACAGGCCGGAAAGAAAGAAAGAACGCAAGAGGAAAACGCTCTCTCGAGTCGGCGCGGCGCGGAGCGGCGAAGCGGGAAGGGACAAGACGATCTTACTCTAATCGTTAGAGCACCGAGCACTCTCAGTGGGTATTCAATCGAAACCAGTTCGCCGGGTACCAGCGCAGCGACCAGCGACATTAGCGATGAGTTGTAGCTCTCGAACCTGAGCGCGCGCGCCGCGCCGTGGAAAAATCGCTGTCGAATGGTCACGAGTTTATCGAACGATTTCTCAATTCCCGGACCACGGCGACAATTTTTCCACGTGGAATCGTCGCGATCGATCGATCGACTCCGCGGGAGTGTCACGCGATACGAGTTCCGAATGGGACGCGTTCTTTAAACGGCCGCAGTAGTCCAGTCCGCGAGTATCACGACATCGATCGATACGGGAAAAAGATCGTGCCCCTGGACACGCGGGCGAGCATAGTTTATACGTACGATTAGTCTGGCGCGTTTCATTAAATACAATGTCGTAACGCGCGGACGCTTCGTGTACGCGGCGCGTAGACAGCTTGAGGAAGTCGTCTCGTCGAACATTCCGAAGCTGTTTTCTTTTAGCGCGTCTTTTTGCGACCGATGCGTCGGGAGTAATTGAAACGGCGAGCCTGTGCCACGAGATGCAGACGTCGTTTCAATACACGAACGATTAGCAGACGATTTGATTTGCGATACAGGCTGCGATTCAAACAGGCACGAAGAGTACAATTTCAAACAGCAGCATTGAGAAGTGTTTCAACACTCGAGTGCTAAGGTTTCAATCAATAGCCAAGTATTTCAAACTTGGTTCACGACCGGTGGGAGCTGAGAGAATAAGCAAACATCAGTTCTAAGATCGAGAATCTTTGGGTAAGATAAAAATTGTTTGCATCCGTTGCAAGGAACATTTCCAATTCGTCCGATCTTCCAACTGTGTCAAGTGACAGCTACTCATTCGTGTGACAAATTCATAGAATTCGCCGTTGTAGAATTAGAACCGTTTGAAACAGTAAATTTCAGAAAAAAAAACATTCGAGCCCGAAGCGTCGAAGTTCTCGTGGATATTAGTTAGTAGAAATCCTCGGGCGGACGGGATCGAGAGAATCGCGATAGATCGGACAGGCGGGTATAGGTAAGCTCGTCCACGTCGACATCCGGGGACGATTCAGTCCGGTCGGTGTTCCTGTTCTGGACCAGTCCTCGGGACAGGTCTCCTTGTTCAGCGGGGAACGAACTCTGGGGCGCGGTGACGAACGGTCGGAACGGGTCGGGACGGGTCGGGTCGGGTCTTCACGAAGGCTGCGGGACCAGTTGGCCGGTAGACGAGGGAACGGGAGGGCCGAGGAGCGGAGAGCGAGAGGGAAAGGTGAGAGAGAGAGACGCGAGTGAATGGTGGGAGAGAGAAAGAGAGAAAAAGAGGATCGAAGAAGAAGGAGCGTACACAGCGAGTGAAAAATCCTCTACATAATTATTCTCCGCGAAGGCCGTCCTGTGCGTTACACGGCGGACGTGTTTGCGCGTGTGCGAGAGCTGAATTGCACGCGCCTCCTCCGCCCCGACGGAGCGGAGCGGAGCAGATCGGAGCGGAACTGAACGGAGCGAAGCGGAGCCGAGCAGAAGTTGCAACCACCGCGTTGCGAGAGAAAGAGACCGAGACGAAGAGGAAAGCTCTCGCGACGACGCGAGAAACGCTGGCCAGAAGAAGAGGGAAGGACCTGTTCCCGATATACTGGTCTTTGCGAAATGCCGCGAGATTCCAGAGGCTTCGCGATCTCGATTTTCGCGAAGCCGATATCCCGGAGCATCGGCGATCGTCCCGGACCCGCGGCTCTCAGATACTCCCCGGAGAATTACGCGACGGCTCGGTACGGTATCCGATTGATATAGATTTCCGCGGCAATTAACCGCGAAACCAAGGAAATTCCATGCATCGCATCGTTTCGCATCGGTCGAAGGACTCTACCCGAGGAGGAGAGCCAGCCGGCTTCTCCTTCCCTTCTTCTTCTCCTCCGCAGCAGCAACTCGAAACCGTGGACGATTTACGTCCCCTTGCTCTCTCCGGTCCGCGGCAGCGAAAATTCAAATTACACCGGATCGCCGCGGAATAGCTTCGTTTCGAGTCCGAGCGATTCCCCGCTGCCAGGGCGGCTTGTTTCTTCCTCGTAAAGATAGACTTCTGGGAACGTTAACCGGTCGTCGACTCCGCGAGCTAAGCCGCGCCGAGGCTTCGAATAAAACATCGGCGAGTAACATCGAACTAACCCTCGATCGAGATCTCGACTAAACACCTGTCTCGCGAATCACACCAATCACACGAATGTCTGTCTGTGTAATCGTAGACGTTATTCATACAAAAATTGAGCGAATCGAGTAACAGCACTTTGAAGGAGAAGAAAACTGTTCAGGAATCAGAGCCGAAATTGGAAGGTATCAGGGCATCTCAGCCAATCGCTAAACGATTGTCAGACTACCTTTGATGAGACGCACCTGTTACCTCTCCCACAATTCAGTCTATTGTAAACTAGACAATTAGCGCGTTTGCCCATCGGATCGCTACCGATTCCCGAATGCGGAACGCGTTCTCTTCCTTCTTCCGTGAACCACCGCGTCAATGCGACAAGACCGCGACACACTCGATCTAGTTTCCGTTTCTTCTTCTTTCGTTAACGCCCGTTAACATCGACAAGGTGCGACGAACTACCACAAACGGAATTCAAAGTTTATTGTTTACGCGCAAGTACTACTTGCAGTTACGCGAAGCGCGAGATTCCGTGTATTATCAATAAACGTTCGTGCCACGTGTTCGTTGTGCGGTAACCGAACATGAACGAGGTGTTGTCCAATTCTATCTATCCATCTAACGGCACCCGCCGCACAGTGCGGTACTTTGATAGGATTTCGGACAAAAAGAAAAAAAATTAGTATAGCCTAGCAATATTATATATGTTCCTGTTCGGAATTATTTTAAATGCACTAATCGAAGATTTGGAATACTATTTGAAACTTTCCATTCGTTTACACTACATTTTGAAAGAAAGAATAAGATGTTGCGTGTTTTATGTATAAATATTTATGTAAAAATGAAATATAAACAAATGGTACATATATTACGTGTAGAAAACAGATAGATAAATATCGATAGAAAAACAAGTAAATAAATCATTCTAATAAAAAGTTTATAGCCGAGTAGAAAAGTAGCATTCGCTGAGAGTTAATGTTGTATAACTTTGAGTGTAGCAGTTTGTAGCGGGAAAAACTTGTAAGAAATTGAAGTATAATTTCTACTAATTACGAAAAAACAAAAACTACAGGATATTTTGAACCCTTCTTGAAGTATCTCTATTTGAAGGAGAAAATGGTGAGAAAAATGATTTCAAATGTACTATTTACTAGTATACTCCATATAAGAGACTTACAAATTTTGAAATTTCAGTCACATTAGCTGTACTTTAAGCTAGCATATCCCATGGGGCATATTTCATAAAATTCTTTGTCCTGATACCATGAAAGTAAGTGACGCTGTGAATCAATAAACTGCTTCATATAGGATTTTCTTGAGAAAAAAAAACGCTTGTAACTAATCCCCTACTGATTTATTTGAATTTTCTATTGATAAACATGATAATTTAGATGTTAAAACGTAGTTTCAACATAGAGTCGAGTGGATAATAGACAATGAATTTTTAGATTTTTGTCCACATGGTACCGCACTGTCCGCCGTCTCGATTTCAAACCTTCGTACAAGGTTGTATCAGCCACCGGGAACAGCCGATTCCACCAAACAAAAACGATCTTTGTGAAACTCCGGTGATCGTCGTGCTTGTGTTCCAAGTTCGCACGAAGTTTGAGGAGAACGTCCTTGAAGAGGAGGCTGGCGAGGAGCGGCGCTCGAAGTCAAACGAATGCAAAACGAGCCGGAAGAGCTTGGAGC
The DNA here is from genome assembly GCA_916610235.2 of Lasioglossum morio. NCBI lineage: Eukaryota > Metazoa > Arthropoda > Insecta > Hymenoptera > Halictidae > Lasioglossum > Lasioglossum morio. The sequence continues at coordinate 7,845,278 of OU744323.1, forward strand.
GCCAGGTTCGATATTCAAATGACGTCGGCCAATCGCATTCGGCCCTGTTAACCGGTCGCGCGCGTACCGATCGGTTATCGATCTTTCCCTCTCTCTCTCTCTCTCGCACTCTGGTAAGGGCACGGAAAACGCGCTCGGAATATCGGCTCCATGGGCTCTCTCAGAAGCGAACAGCGGCAGCGCATCGTTGCGCATGATCTACCTACGCGATTCTATACCGGGCAGGATTTATGACTGCGAGTGGATTAAGACTGCGGGGCGAGTTTTCAAGCTAACTGACCTTGACGCGCGCGAACGCCAACCGATTATAGATCAATCGGACGTATTTCCTACGCGCGAACGAGAGGTCGTCCTCTCTTCCGGTTAGTTAAGCGCATCGATTTGCGCAACGCTTTCGGCCGCGATTCCGTGTTCTTTCGGAACTCTCGAGATCTCGCAAGCGTTGAGCTTGATCTGCTGTGTCGGAAGTGCGTCGGGCGTATCAGATCAGTGTGTCTTCCGACTTATGAAGCTAGGCTGCAATGTTTTGCGAAAGGTTGTAAGAATTCCAAAAAGAAACAGCTTGCAGCTGAAAGCCTCGCGAACTGAAATCCTCGACACGCTTCGCATTGGCAAGGCGCGGCGTCTTGCGTCCTATCGAATCCTCGACGTCGCGATAAATCCGCTTTATTCCGTTCGCCTGAATGTCTCCCTTTCTCTCTCTCTCTCCCTCTTTCCCTGTTCGCGCCTATTTCCAGTTCTCGCGCTATATCCGTCCTCTCGCCATTCAGGATAAGACTTTTTCTTCGCTGTCCTGGCTTGGCCGCTTGTCCGCTCGCTCGCTCCTCGCTTGCTCGATTGCTCGCTCCCTCGCTCGCTCGCTTCGCTTGCTGGTTCTCTGAATGACCGTGCCTCTCCTCTTCGGCTCCTCTCCTCCTGAACCAAACCACTCTTCTCTCTACCTGCGTCCCCGCGCACCACCAATACCTTTATACGTTCGTGCTTCGACGTGAAAAGTAACGCGTTGACGCTGCCGCCGCCGCGCCGCGCCGCGTGCAACTTGCCACGCACGCGGAGAAACCTCTTCGATAACCTTGAATGATCCCCCACCGGATCTACAATCTATACACCTGGTCCCACGATCTACACCTATCGAGACTATCCCACCTTCTCGATCATGGCTAGAACATCCTCGGATGCATCTTCCGAATAGACTCCTCTAGAAATCTTTCGACCATCATTTGCAGAACGCGACGATTGTGAGAGACGATCTTCTTTTATTTCTGACGTTTCACCGCTTCTTCTTCAGCATTGAATTCAAATATAAAAGAAATTCTGTTATTCCGACGCAGCGCTCTAATCATTTTTGACATGTTTCACGGAGGACATGTTATGGTGGTCACAAATCGTTTCTAGGTGGAGAATCGTTTTACTATGTAATGTAAATTGTCGGAACTACCACGAACATTTTACGGTGAAAATTTTGTTCGATTTCATATTTCGAAAATTTGATTTTCCACCATTGCCTCGAACATTGTGCGACGTCGCGATCGACTGTGGGTCATGTAAGGGCACAATGAACCCCCATTTTTGAACGTCGTGAGGGCAACGCGTCTCGTCTCGTCACGTGTCCACGGGAGCGACAGCTGCTGCGGGCTTTCCAGGCCTGCCCCATAGAAATCGGGAAACGTACGGGTCCCGTGTACGAAATAAAAGCGCACGAGAGGACTCTGTCTCTCACTCTCTCTCTTTCTCTCAACTCTTAAGAGAGGGGATGGGGGAGAAGAGCCTCTTCTAGCCGGCAATGATTTCTCCAGGCCTCGCATGGGAATATGGGGAACCGTAGATTCGCATGTGTCGCCCGAGGGACATTTATAAATCGAATTTCTTGGCGTCCCTGCCGCTCGTACGATCCACCGTGGAATAAATTTCCATGCGAGCGGACCCTGAATCCTGCGATCTCGCGATCGACCGGTAACGGTGATCCACGGCCTGGTGAGGGTCTACTTTTTCATTTCGAAATCGTTCCGAGATGGTCGAGACTCCAGTTTCAACCCTTTCGCCGTGGCACGGTGAGATTAAGTTCATTCGTAATGGTCGTACATGAAAATTTAGTAGTTTAGCATCGATGTAAGCTGACTTCTTTAAAAGTTTCTTATATCGTGTAATTCTACCAATTTGTAATACCTCGTCTTCTACCACTTTGGAATTATTATTATTTATTATAGACGGACTGAAGCACTTTTACATAAGTGTTTACAAAAAAAAGAGGAAAATACAAGATTACTCGTCTAATAAGAAAGAAGGGACATGCACAAAAAGACAAAAACACAAGATATAAAAATATAATACTGGTACAATCGATAGGTATTGTCATATCATCCTGCGAAGTTGCACTTTAAAATTTTGCAAAGATTTAATGAAAAAATCAATACGATTATAAATAGTGCATGATTTTGCGATTCATTGGATTAATTAATCCATAAGTAGATTTCGCATTACGTGTTTGAAAACCCACTCTTGTTCTCAGTTCACGTTCCGGTAGATAAAAATTGATTTGCGCAAGTAGAGTGGAACAATCAATATGATTATTAATTAAATGAAAATACTTTCGTTATTAAATGAAAATAAGTTTATTGTAGTTAATATTGCGGAGTAATCATGATCACAGAATGACATTGTATTCTTTAGCTTATATGAACAAAACCTGAGAAAATGCTGCACTCTCTCGAGCATGATTTCGTACTTAGAGCTTTTCAGAGACCATATAATTAATGCATATTCTAATAGCGGACGGACGAGGGCAATATATAGCAATCTAAGTGTGCGGTTTAAATGAAAATCAGTGGAAAAATAAAGTATGAAACCAAGTGTTCTAGAGACGGAGTTAACAGTATAATAAATACGGTTGGAAAAGTTTAAGGTAGAGGAGAAATGAATTCCTAAATCCTTTACCTCATTTATTGAGGAGAGAATACTGTCATTACTATGGTAAGGATGTATGAAAGGTATAGAGCGACGGGACAACCGTATAACATGGCATTTCTTAATGGAATTGAAAGAAATATGTAATATGAAATGGTGGCTTTGTTACGGGAAAAATCTGGGACCGTCGTCCTCATGGGACGAGTCTAGGCTGACGGATATATCCGTCGGCTGTACCGGAACGGTTAAACAGTTCGATCGAGCATTGAAAGTCAATTTCTTGGCGGTTCGTGGCGGAAGCACGGGAAAAGAGATTGCTCGGAGATTGTACGAGCAAGCAAGCAAGCAAGCAAGCCGGCCAGCGATCCGACGACTGCATTAGACGAGCGTGCACGTGCTCGCAAATCGCTTCTCACGATTCCTTTCAGAGACAAGCGACTTGCCGCTCGCTTCTCGGTGCTCTCGGTGCACTCGGTGCACTCGGTGTTCACTTGCTCGCGCGACTCGCGACTCGCAGGTGCACGCCGGCAATGAGACTACGAAAAAATCGGCGAAAAGGCGCGGCACCGTTGCGCAAACTTACTCGTGCCGTGAAATTCTCGTCCAAGGACAAGGCGGTTCCGAGCGGAATCGGTGTACACTTCGCTCCTCTCTCTCTCTTTCACTCTCTTGCTCTCTTTTTATTCAGTTCTTGCACATATCCAATTTTTGGAAAAAATGCTATTACTATTTACAAGTTCATTATACATTTTGAGGTGCGAAGCTGATCTTTAACCCTCATCCGTCACTTATTTCAAATTGACACAATCAGACAATATAAAAAATATTTTTTCAATATTGTTTTAGTCAAATTGACGAGTTAACATTTACATCTTAGGTTTTTAACATCCCGAATTACAGGGAAGTTATTGTAATTAGATTATGTGTTCCCCACTAAAAAGATAAAAGTAACACAAAGTTTTGGGGAAAATTTACCTAAAAATAACAGAACAGTATAACTTATTTCGGGAAAACTGTGTCAAATTGACACGAGGGGCGGATGAGGGCTAAGGTCTTACCTTCGATTTTTACTTGGATATTCAATTCTGCATTCGAAGAGACTCGATTTCAATGTCAATCAACGCGAGTCTAATCGAAACTGCAGAATTAGAACATTCTTGAATTCCTCTAGACCATGCGAATATTAACAAACAAAATCATGAACAAAAATAATTTTCAATGACAAACAAAGAAGTGTATCACCGACAAATGACAATTATAATTTTAGATGAAGCTCATTTCAATGTGATTGTCAAGTAGTCTTTTTCGATCTCGAAATCGATGGTGGGGAGGATAAAAATGTTCGAATATGTTTCGAGAGCACGCGATGCTGATGATGTTCACGAGCAATATTTTACGGTAAACGAATCGGTGTGTTACGGCGGGTCGGTAGAAAATTCCATGGGGTCTGGGGGGTGGAGTAATAGTCGGCCGAACAGAGAAAAGAAGGCCAGGATCGACAATGGCAACGGGTCGAGAGCGATCTCTCACCCGGCAATTTGCATTCCGTCGAGTAATGCTGTTCTTTCTCGTCAACGCGATACGACGACGCGACGCTCGCCGTCCTCCGCCGCGAAACTCTCTCGAGACAATCGGAGACAGGCTTTTTGTCTAGACAACGGTAATTGCCGTGCTTTCTTCTCCAGGTCGCGTTTCGCCCGGAACTGTGTGCCGTGAAAGGACGACGTGGCTCTTCTTTTTTTTTCGAATATTGCCCGCGACAATCAGAGCCTTCCGCGCATTTATCATTCTCCGACTGCGGATGTGATAGAATTACGTGAGATTAATTCACGAAACAATCGAGAAAGAATATCGCTCAGTTATTTCCGGGTTACTGAAATTGTTAAGGATGTTCTGGAGGTACAATGGGAGAGAAAAGTACAAGAAATTCGAAATCTATCAATATATTGGCAATGAAAGCCATTCATGAGTATATTTTGCATTAAAAAAATAGATTAGTTTAAAAGCTTTCGTTTAATTAGTAAATTTCATGTTATATTTATGTAATAAGTTATATATATATTAATAATACATATTATATTTAAATTACATAATTTTTACTATATATAAAGAAAAAACTAGAGTTTCTGGTTGCGTTTTTTCAAGGTTTAAATAGGGTTTGAAGTGGAATTTTATGAATTCTCCATAAGAACACGTGTTAAAATGTGCAAACTTTAAGTTGCTATAAATATTAAACGGTGTAGTGAATCGAACCCAAACTTTGGTAATTGCATTAGTTTAGTAAGAATTATATCTTGTCAAATTTCCAAAGATTTTATTGCGTTTTTATATACCTCCAGAACATCCTTAAAAGAAGAACACAGCGCGAACCCGAGGGTTTGCCTTCGATCAAGGCTTCACCGTATTCCACTTCTGTTTTCTCCAGTCCGACCGCGATGAAGAACGAACCGCGAAACGCGTGGATACGATGTTCAAGATGATCTCTGCTTTCGGACCGAGACATACGAAATCCGGGGTGTCGTCTTCGACACGGTGCTTTCCCTTTCAACCGACGAGCGCGTTTCTTTCTTCGTCGACAAAGCGCGATTCCTCGAAATTTACCGAGCAGAACGAACCCGGTTCGGGGCGAGTTGGGAAGGTGAGCGTTCGTAGCGCGTAGGAACGCGTCGTGCGAACCACTTCGGGGACGAAAATCAACTCGTTCCAACCACAGATTATTTTATAACCTTACTCTTTCACGGAGGATTTTTCGACAAGAGTTTTCATTTTACCATGAAGTCTGAACTTTACTATGATCCTCGCTACCGTGTCGAATTTTTCATTTTCGCCGACAACGCTGCGAATCACCTCGACAAAAGCCAGCGGGAGGAGATAGAGCTGGGGGGAGAGTTAGAGGGGGAGAGAACCGGAAGGAGGCACATCCACAGGATACGAGCACGTCCTTTCGGCATTGTGTTCGCACCGGAACTGTGGGAAAACTTCCACACTCTGCCCGATAACCGCACGGGCCAGCGACTCGCCTCGTTTTAGAAATATATTTCATCGCAGCAATTTAAGAGTCTCGACGCGCATCTCGATGCTAATTAACCCTGAGCTGCGTCAATCTTGCTGTGGATGTCACACAATTAAAGCGTTGCCTTCTTTACAGTCTGACATTCAAAATGGTGTACTAGAATTGTCTACTAAAATGTGAACAGGTAAATGTAAAACAATAAAACACTTTTGAATCCGCAGTCTAGGGACAGCCGAAGGACGCCAATTTAGGGATGATCTAATACTTGGATGCTAATTAAACCTTCAGTTGCGCCAATTTTACTATGGATGTTACACAATTAAAGCGTTGCCTTCTTTACAGTCCGACATTCAAAATGGTGTACTAGAATTGTCTGATAAAATGTGAACAGGTAAATGTAAAAACATAAAAACACTTTTGAATTCGCAGTCTAGGAGCAGCAGAAGGGCGCCAATTTAGGGATGACCTAATACTTGGATGCTAATTAAACCTTCAACTCCGCCAATTTTACTATGAATGACACACAATTAAAGCGTTGCCTTCTTTAAAGTATGAAATTCATAATGGTATACTAGAAATTGTCTGCTAAAATGTAAATAGGTAAATGTAAAAAAATAAAAACACTTTTGAATTCGCAGTCTAGGGGGCAGCAGAAGGGCGCCAATTTAGGGATGGCCTAATACTTGGATGCTAATTAACCCTTCAACTCCGCCAATTTTACTGTGGATGTCACACAATTAAAGCGTTGTCTTCTTTACAGTCTGAAATTCAAAATGGTGTACTGGAATTGTCTACTAAAATGTGCACAGCTCAATGTAAAAAAATAAAAACACTTTTGAATCCGTAATCTAGGGACAGCAGAAGGGCGCCAATTTAGGGATGACCTAATACTTGGATGCTAATTAACCCTTCAACTCCGCCAATTTTACTGTGGATGTGACACAATCAAAGCGTTGTCTTCTTTACAGTCTGACATTCAAAATGGTGTACTAGAATTGTCTACTAAAATGTGAACAGGTAAATGTAAAAACATAAAAACACTTTTGAATCCGTAATCTAGAGGCAACAGAAGGACACCAATCGTGGGATGACCTAATACTTGGAAGCATCGCACTACAGTTAATTAGCCGAGCGGAACAGTAGACGCAACGTCGGAATTATGGCTGGGGCAGCGTTTAGGAGTAGCAGGTAACCCGGAGGCGAGGGCGAGCTCGATGAAAATAATCTACGATCGCGAGCAATACGTCGACTTAATTGCCGATTAAGTATTCGCGATAGCATCGTCGCCGTGGCCTCGCCGAGGAGGATTGTCCCGGCTCGGATCTCGAATCTCGAATCTCGAATCGTATTGCCAGGCAGCAGCGCAACGGTGCGCCACGCGAGCTCGATCGATCGCATCGGCCCCGAACGAAATTCGATTCCGCGACCGGTAGCCGGTTAGCTACCGCACCGGCAACTTTCGCTTGCGAAACAACAAACGACAAGGTGTAGAGCGAAGCGGAGCTGAGCGGAGCCGAGCGGAGCAGAGCCGACACGCTCCACGAAGCACCTATTGCGTGCGAACGACAATAGCATTACTATTGGTAACTTTCGTGCGAAACGCTTCGACTCTTTCTCTTCCTCGCTTTTTTCCGTTACTCACGCTGCGCGCGCTGTTCTGCACATCGATGCGCATTGTCGACCGCTCTACACTCGCGATTAGTGCGTCGCTAATGCACAGCAGCCAAATCAAGACAGCAATATGTAGTTTTTTCTTCTCATGCTTTTCGATCGCTAATGCTCTTCTCGCAACAGTTCACGATATGGAGCTTTATTTAACCCTTTGCACTCGGAGCTATTTTAACTGGAAAATTAAACGTTTCTTCTGACCTACAATATTTCCATTCTCTATGATTTTTTAAATTTGATGAATATGAAACTGATATAATACCTCATACAATACTTAAATGTGTAGTAATTGGTTAGATACCGACATATCTGATACTGTAAACAATTATGTAAATAATAGTACAGCAATTTTTAGTGGCGCCACTCGAGTGCTAAGGGTTAATGCAACGCACCTGCTTGAAGAATCGTTGAAACGATTTCATAGAAGATAAGTTTCTGTAATTTTTCAATGCAGTGAACCATTGATCTAAGAAAAACCCTCGGGTCCGTGCTGTTTCTTAGATCCTGTGGTTCTACAGGTTTTGCACTTCGCATACACCCTTTTGCAAGTCAGATACACCCTTAAATCAATTTCAACCTTCTACAAATAAAGTATTTTTAAGTAAATTCTTGAATCGGTAAGAAATTCATAATTTTATTTATTGCGGAGATGTACACGCAATACTTATTTAAAAGTAATTACCAACTCGTTAACATTGTAATATATGACAACTGTATGTAGATATGTATATTCATTGCAGTAATTTTCTGATTAATACATTTGAAAAATGAAAGTGCATATGTATTTATTGAAGCGTATTGAGTATTGAATCTTAAATTTTCCTCACAGTAATGATACCATTTACACGTGTCTAAATAAATAATTAATGTTCAATATTCTTAATGGGTAAAATTGGAGAGGAAAACCTACAGTATTTCTTTGTAACGAAGAAAACTTCTTGAACGTAGAAAAGGACAGCCTATCTTTTTCCAAAGGAAGATGGTCCCCGCATTTTGCGCTTTCAGAGGAGAAGGTGCATTTGACGCGTTCGCTCGACGAACACGGGTTTCGAGCGTTCCAGGATCGATGCTCCTATAAAACGCGGTTCGCTCGTTCGAGATGCCCGGTTCGATTCAGCGGAGACGAGGCGAGTCAGCCGTGTTAATTAACTTAGACTACCGACGAGGCTCGGCGCTAATCTCCGCGGCATCCTGCCGTTCTCGACAGTCGTTTCGCAGTCCGTTACGAGAAGTTTCGACGCGAATTGCGAGCGGACGAGCCAGAATGAAAAAAAAAAAAACACCAACCGAGAGAAATAGCAAAGAGATAAAAAGGGAGAAAAGAAAACGGTGAAGCGAGGAGTCGGCCGACTCTCTCGGGCTCGCGGGAGATCGAGTCGATTTCTTAAGTCCAAAAGAGTCGAGCTCCGATACTCCGGTTAGATACGTGACCGACGTACACACGTCGACATTTATCGATTTCCACGCGAGATCGCGAGACCCGGGGACATTGATCGAAGCCTTTCGAGCGACTCCCGAGCAAGACGTGTGCGCGCGCGAGAACTTGCGACGCGTCGGAATAAAAGAAAAGATAGCTTGCTCTCGCGGATGCAACCTGTTCCATCGACGGGGAGAGGCAGACGAATCGGTTTCGATACGAACTCCCTTTTTTTTCTTTCTCTTCTTGATTCTCTTTTCCACAGACGAATATATCCGACGGTATATTCCCCGGATCGTTTCCTCGAATTTCTATACCGCGAACCGGTGAAACCAAACGCGACCAGTCTCCGCGAAAGGAATACCATATCCAGAGATAGCAGCAACGATTTCGTACTCGATTTTCCATCGAGACTGTATCGAGAGCTCGCCATTTTCTATTTCCACGATATTACCGTCTCCATTAGTCCGTTGGCATCGCGAACACACCGTGCATATAGGTTCCCATCAACCAATTAACAGATACACGCGGCGGAAGAAACATTGATTCGGTCCATTAACGCGTTCTCGTTGCTACGGACATTTTCCTTTTCATTAATCTCCGATGAGCATTCACCGAACAACTTCCAGACTAATTAGCCATGAAGTAGGAGTGCTGGATTGCTCTCGGTGCCTACGCTTCAATCGCAATAGCGTCCGAGATAGATATAGCCGCCGCGCCGAATCGGTTCTTCGCGGTCTTGAGTAGGCGTGGATTAGTTCGAGTGGGCGTGGCCTTGTTGCTCTCGCTTTCAACGAAATTGATCAGTGCCTCGGAGAGATGCTATCCGTGCTCTAGACTCTGCGTCCGGTAGGCCTGAAGGATCAACCGTTATACACTATTTTATCTTCCTTATTGTTTATTTATTTCTGTCGAATTAACGGATGCAGAGAAATACATTCACTGCTTGTGTGACGGATAATGTTGCTTATAGCGTTATTAAATGTATATTTATAAATGTGTGGACAGAGTGGGGCCCAAGTGGGAATAGTAGGGAGCCAAACGGAGCAATCTAGCATTGTCGCGCGACCACGGGAAATTAGCAACTAAAGCGAACAACGAGTAAGTAAATCAAGGACACGCGCACCGCGAATCGTGTTAACAGGGTTCGCATTATCGATCACAACGTTGGAGCGCGATCGAAACGGTCCCGCGGCTGGTTCGAGGCAACACGGATCGGGCAGGGACCGTTCTTGGCGAACAAATATTTGGATGATCGCGTCACGGAGTACCGTTAGCGTGGGGTGGACGATCGGCCACGATTTTTCGTGGATTTCGGGCCTCGGAACGGGCCGCGAATCTCGCGGCGTGTCGGTATGCTCGCGTTCCACGAAACCACGGGCCCGAAAGAAGAAACCCGCCGTCATTCCCGGCTCCGACCACGTACCGCCTCTTCCTCGTTAATTAGTCGTCGCTTGCCCTCGCGAACCCTATTACCAACGTGATCGGACGCTCAATTACTTCGTGATTGTCTGGATTGCCCGGTCCTGCTGCTCCCGGATTCGTCACCTCTTTCTCCACCGATCGACCCACGAAAAACTGAACCAAGCTATTAGCTGGTCGGCCAAACGAAACCATTCGACCTACTCTTTTGAAGTTTGGATACTATAGACTGTCGATTTGAATTGTTTGATTCAAATACAGTAGACTCTCATATGGCGCGGTGAAAAAATTGTTTAAAATTACTGAGTATCTATATATTCTGTGGCAGATGTGTACATTTACTGCCACTGCATCGTAAGATACATATACATATACAGTCTTTTTAAACAAGTTTGAAAAGAGCCTACTGTAGTGGATTAAAAGGAAAAGCGAATTTTTATTTCATACTTGTGCTTATTACAAATGAGTTGAACAATATTGTACGAGCAGGTGCAATTTAAAGTATCAAGAAAGTCAATGCATTCGTTGCAGTTTATGAAGATTATTTAAGGGCGAATGCAAACAATTTTTATTTTTCACTAGCTGACCCGACAGACGTCCTGTCCAAATTTCTATAAACTTGTTTGACATCGATAATGTAAATTCCTATTGATATGTGTAAATTACTATTGAAGTATAGATTAGAATCTGCGACGTTCGTTTTTTTTGTTGTTGTATTGAAATATGATTCAAAAAGCACTTTTAATTTCTCCATTTTTCCGGGCAACTTTCCCAATTTTTCTATCCCTCAAACCTTATTCGGACTATTACAAACATTTTTTAAAAAAATTAGTCAAATCGGTCCAGCCGTTCTCAAGTGATGCGCTTACCAACGAACAGCATTTAATTTTTATTTATATTGAAGAAGAAGAAGAAGATAGATATAACGCGATTTCCGTAAAGCACGATGCAGAAGTTGCGATTTGGTTTGTATGAAAATTTCATTGAATTTTTCATAATAAGGGTTGACTGTAATGTCTTTACAGCGTGGGAGATGTGGAAATTCTACAGAATGAGGATCGTCGAAGATCGGAAGGTTAGTCGACGGAAGGTGATCCCGGGCCAAAGTCGGGCCAGCGAGGTTACACTCGCTCGATTCCCAGCAGGAGCACCATTTCGTTTTTCTTCTGTTTCCGCTCCAGATACAGACAACCAGGCCGTATAACTCGCCCGCGCCGATTATGGCAGGACTGGCTTTTGCACATGGCTCGTTACGTGCGCTGCTCCGCACAGCTCGGACTCCGAGAGGGCACAAGCGCGCTCGCAAACGCGCGCAAAACGCGTAAGCGACCACTCCGCCGACTCACCTTTACGATCGCAGATCGCACGCACTCCGCTACGAACGGGGCAGGCCTATTTCGAACTCCACTTCCGCACTAGAAAACGCGCTCTGTCGTTCAACCTGTCCAATGCTATCCGTCGCGATTTTCTGCGCCATTAACCGTTCAACCATCGAAAGAGCCTTTAAAAAGGTCCGATCTTCTCTCGTTGAAGAAATATAAAATTCTTGACATCTATAAGACACTGTCTTGTCATAACACATCGTCTCCCATTATTTTATAATTTTTAAATGCCTATGGTCCATTTCTAAAGAATTTGTGAACCAACAAATTATTTCCAGTTACGTCATCCAAGAATTTCCTTTCAGATTATAACCATTATAATGTAAAAGAAAATTTCTAAGCTTCCTGTCGGTACATTTAGACCACTGAAAATCTTATTATTCGGATTCTGATCAGTTTACTGTCGATAAATATAATGAAAAATAGTCATTTTGATTATTACATGATATAAAAAAATAATGGTTTTATCAGCCCATTTCGTCCGCTCACTTTAATTTTGAAGCTGTGATAAACGCAACTATGAGTCGCTCGATTAGAGGCGACGGTAGAAACTGCAAGAAAAGTGTGTTTCATCGCCGTGTTTATAGCCGTACAATTTCAGTAGTTTGCGGTTTCCCAAAGACGAACCCCGTGTTCCGAAGAATTACTATCGTGCTCCCTAAACACTCCCATTGTGAAACCAAAGAACACACTTGGACGCTTCCTCCGACATAAAGCCGACAATAAAGGCGGTGCGCGATAGCACTTTTCTAATTAACTCGAAGCGAAGGTTAGTCGCGAGATCGTTTATTCTTTGACGAGGTCGTTGCAAACGAATGCTCGAGCACCGGCAAAATGCTGCGGCCGAGCTTCCTGAAACGCTGCGGAACGCTCGGCAGCGAGCCAAGCTTCTCGGACGACACGGGATCCATCGTTTGGCTCGCTCGGTCGGATCGAAGATCGGTCATCGATCGCTGCCGCTGACAGAGACGAACAGGAGAAGAGAGGATCCTCTCGATCTCGTCCACGACGTGGACAAAGCGAATCCCGCGAAGAAGAAGACGGTGTCGGGAGGCTGAAGATCGAAGGACGGAACGATCCAAGAACGAAGAACTACCGAAGAAAAACGAAGAAACGTCGAAGAAGACGTTTCTCGCCCTGTGTTTCCTACGAGAGGTGATAGACGATATCATACCGCCTGTTCGGATAAACAAATTCACTCTACTAGTCAATTTTTATCAGACGCTATTAATCCTAAAGGTGCCAATCCACTAGCAAGTAATTTGCAACATTTTTCTGCAAGTTGATTTCACTTGCGACAGTTGCTCTCAGAGAGCAGAAGAATGTGCAAACAATATTACTTTTTCCGAATATCTTCTTGGAAAAATTATTTTAAAAATCTGTGAAGACTCGTGTTAATAAAATTCCAACGATTTTGACTATTGACTTGTTGAAATACTTTTTTTTGTATTCTTGGTCGCACACGTTAACTTGAGATGTTAGTTTTATAACAGTTGGTAAATCAGACCGCGTAGAATTTATCGATAGATCAAACAAACATGTGACGATGTAATTTTTCCTTCTCATTTGTAATTCTCTATTATCATTCTTAATAAATACTATAAATATATAATGGTTAAAATTGTTTCTCCCAATTGCTCTTCAACAATTTTGCATTATAAATCAAGTACGAAGCCAAACAGGCGAACTTTGCAAACTGTTCGAAATCCTCCGGACACGAATGAGATCTCCGTTTGGAATGGAAGGGTTAAAAATTGCAACGCGAAGAATGGCGGGTCTTTGTAGGTTGACGCGCGAGGGTTCGCAGGAGGCGTCCTTGCGAACTTCTGTATTTATTATCGGCTACCGAGATACGCGTCCGTTCGCAGCGTGTGGCCGGCGTCGCGGTCCGTCTCCGTGGTCTGGATGCACGCGAGTGCAGTTGCAAGGGGCACCATTCACGAACGCGAAAAAAGGAGCCGACGAGCGAGGAGCAGGAGGAAGAGGAGAGGGCCAGAGGACGAAAGAAAACGCAGGGACAGAGGGACACGCGATGTGGCAATTTGTAACCAGGTTACGCGACTCTGGTAGTTTGTGCCACCGGTCTGGAGACTCCGCCTCTCGTCTCTCTCACTCATTCTCTGTCTCTCTCTCTCTCTCTCTCTCTCTCTCTCTCTCTGTCCGATTCGTTTGCGTTAACCGCGTGTAATTGTTTCTGCCGGTCGGCCACGGTGTGTGTACCGTGTGTTGCGGCAGGCATAGCGTGTACCACATAACACATAAACGGGAGCCACGATGCGGTAAAGGGGAAAGGAGACGCCGGTCTCCAACGCGAACAAGGTCTCCAGGCGCGGAGAGGGGCGCGAGAGGAGAGGAGCAAAGGTGCAACAGGTGCGCGGACAGGTCCGTTCAGTCTCGCAGGGTGCGCGAACCCCGAGGGAACCCGATGCAACTCGAGGAAAAGGGTGAACTAGAAGCTGGGAAAATCCACGATGGTAATCATTAGAAGTAAGCAAGCCCATTCTAGGAGGACGCGAACAAACCTATTCTTCCACGACGCGAACGGGAATCGAGTATTGCTCCACGGTGAGACCGCTGAACTTAGCATCGAACCCGCTTAGAATAACTCGGTCCGATATAGATCGGACCTCGCGGATAGAGAAAACCGTCAGGTAGAGGCCTGCGGTCGTGCTAATTTTAGAGCACACCTACCGATGCACGTGATGCACTGTGCAGTCCCTCTGCAAGACAACACGATATTTAATCGTGGGTTTGACGAGCTCGTCACAGGAAATGAGCAAGCGATATTTTTCAAACGGTGGCCGGATCCGAAGAATTTCGGAACGATGCATTATTACGAGTGTATCAACATTGTTAGAGGAAAAACATTTCGATTTGGCTCCCTATTTCAATTGACGTGGATAATGTTTATTTAATTAATGCTTCGCATTAATTAATATTTGTATTATTATATTATTATATTAATATATTAATATTAAATAAACAATAATGTTTATTTAATTAATGCTTGCAAAATTATTACTTCGTAATAAATTGATGCCGTAAATAAATGCACTTGAAAACAATGACTTGCATGGCTATCGATTGATGTACATCGGTGACAACGTCGAAGCGTAGCTGTAATATTCTCTATTTTTAACGATTGTAAATTTTGTATATGCTCTAAGTGATATCGGCACTACAGGTTCGATCAACAATACAAAAATTAGCAATTTTGCAGATGGTTTTCTCGACGATGGTTAAAAACAGAACCGAAACGTTGAAAATATAATTCTGCAAAATTGCTAATTTTTGTATTGTCGATCGAACCTGTAGCGCCGTAGCTGTAATGCTGGATATTTCGTGGACAGAGGGTCGAAGTGTTGCGAAAGGAGGTCCGGGGTTTCGATGGGACTTGGACGGTCTTGGTAACGTTTCAATTAAATCTCCGTGGAACACGATATTCATCTGGCCGGAGCGAAGAGGACGACGAAGAGGAAGCCCGTGTCGGACACGTGTTCGTGCGATCCTCTCCGCGCGCTGCGAGAGAGAGGAAATGACACGCAATATACACACGCCTCGGCACGGCGCGCCGGACGTATAATACGAATCCGCGGCACGTAACTGCGTTATGTAAATAGCACGCCGCGAAATACGTTTTACACGGACGTGGGTGTATCAAGATTTCCATGGGGATCTCGTGTTACCGCGGCGCACAACACCGACGACGGTAATTCGACGTTTTTTCCCGGCATTATTACGTCCGTAATGCGAGCCCTTTTGCCAAGCGATGACCCGCGGGAACACCCCCTCCCCCGTTCTCCTCCTTCCGAGAATTAACGCGAGCCCTTTATTTCATATTTCTCACCCTTTCAATGATTTCCTTGCGTACGCAAGACCTCTGGAATTTGGAGCACGTTGCTCAGGGTTCGCGACTGCTAACGACTTGCTGACGAGTCCTTGATCAAGATTTAGAATTAGTCTTGTCGTGTCTGATATTGCAAAATTTTGTAGTTGTGTTTATATATTTATTTATTTTTTTTAATTTTATTATTTATATAATTTATTATATACATTAAAACAAAAATTATATATATATGTATAAAATAGTACAACAAAACCTTATGTTAGATAAACAACAGCCACACTAGATCGCGCTTTAATCAGCGTTACCGAAAAGACGTATAACGAGCGGATCTATACAATTAGGATGACACCGGGATTCGAAACGCGATTATCGGCAGTCTACTGTATGAGCTCTAAATGCGAACCATGTATGCGATGCGGGCGATACATAAGGCGAAGTAAATGTGAAGACGAACACAGTTGATGTGAAATATAAACCAGTTATTCCGTTAACAAATAAGTGTCTTGTTTAATACGCAACACCTTAAATACTAAAGGTTAAATTCTTCTCGATCGAAATTAAGATAAACATTAAATTGATGATATCGGCGCCAGGTTCGATCATTTATAGAAAAAAACAACAAATGTGCAATTAACTCTTTGCGGTCGGAGCTATTTTAACTGGAAAATTAAACGTTTCTTCTGACCTACAATATTTCCATTCTCTATGATTTTTTAAATTTGATAAATATTAAATTGAATATAATACCTCATACAATACTTAAATGTGTAGTAATTGGTTAGATACTGACATATCTGATAGTGTAAACAATTATTTAAATAATAGTACAGCAATTTTTAGTGGCGCCACTCGAGTGCTAAGGGTTAAATCATGCTTTCTAACGTTTCGATCACAATATGGATCTTTTTCAAGGAGAACATTTTTGCAAGTAATTGTCCACTTTTCGACACAACATACGCAAAAATGTTCTCTTTGAAAAAGATCCATATTGGGATCGAAACGTTAGAAAGCATGATTTAATTGCACATTTGTTGTTTTTTCTATAAATGATCGAACCTGGCGCCGACATCATCAATTTATTGTTTACCTTAAATACTGTCCGGGGTCGTCATCGTAAACGTTGTCTAGTGCCTACTCACACTACTGCCTGATAGCAGCTGTGTTCATTCTGTCCTTCAAAAAACAAGTCATCATTGCAAACGCTGTCTATCCAAAATACGCCTGTTGGACAGTATTTAAGGATTTACTGTAGTCTCCACTGTCAGCACGGTGCACAGACGACGTGCCTTGGAACGAAAGAGAAACGAGAGATCGGAGACGATAGATTACGAGTGCGAAGATCAGTAATGTTGGAATAAACCGTGATGTTTGATCGTTTCTGCGAGGATTCGCATGCTATTTCGAGCAAACATTAATAAATTCTGTGTACGTATGCGTCACCGGCGTTCTCCTAAATCGCTGTCGATGCATGTGCATCGCGTTTCGTCGAACGAGAGCATCGCGGTGCACGTGGATGGATGGAACGGCGGTTTATAGAACGCGACGGAACAACAAAGACGAGAGACGGACAATGATCGTGTCTGGTGGTCTGACGGTGCAACCATGACGGAGGCCCGAGAAACGTATCAGAATGATTCATCGGAACGTGCTGCGCGAGCCTGGAGGAAAGCTTCGCGGGCAGAAAAACCTTTTGTGTGTCCTGGCCCCGTGGTCTTTCAACCCAAATGCAATTACAGCAGAACCTTCCGTATTCAAACAGTCGTATTAACGGAAGACACTTCACCTCGAATACTTGGTATCTTTCAGATCCTAATGGGAACAATTTTCTACGAAAGCAAAGACGAAGACTAACTAGAGGTGTGCGAGGCAGTGGAGGGGATATTCATTTTTCTTAGATCGCATATTTACTGTACATTGACTTTGTGCGATTTTTATCGTAATGTACCGGGTATTTCATAAATCATGGCACAAATTAGATCAGGTCACTCATATGTCTTTATTATAATATTCATGTATCTTCAGTAATCTTATTCTATTTTGTAAATTTTTATTTTCTCTGTATCGTATGTATTGTATTCTGTATTTCAATTATGTTGAAATTTCAACATATTAATAAATCTCATATGAGATTTTCTATAATAAAAAAAGAATAGATCAGGTCAATTCTATGGCTGGGAATAATACGAAAGTCAAAAATAACGAAATTGGATGGGAAGCTTCGTTTTCAAGAAAATGAAAATTAAATATCAGTAAAGTAGACGTGCCCTTAATAAATAATCGATGTCACAGATTTTGTTGGAATTATATTTGTATAAGTTTGTAATGCGCCGGTTTTCTATTTATTTGTTTTATGCCTATTTCTATGTACAGCAACACCTGTCGTCTTATATTTAAGGGCGTTCTTCAACTAGTCCTTCTTCTTCTCTAGTTGCTTGCAATGTACACGTTGCGTTAACATTACTAATATCTTAGTGCAAGTTAAATTATATTTCACATGTGATACTTATGTATCAAAAAGGATTCTACTTCACTTCCACTCAATACTTCCTAACAGATTTCACTGCAAGGCTTGTTTACTATCAGAATACGATTATTCCAGACTCGTATCAAATTGAAATGTTGAATTGGAACTATTGAATACTTTTTCAGTACACAGTATGCAAATAATTGAAATCGGTCATTCGGTGTTGGTTGTGGTTCAGTGTGAAACGTTGAAGCGGCAATTTCGTAGATGCTCGTTTGAATAAGAACAAAGCTAGATTCAAGGTAAGCGAATGGTTCCATTATCCAAAAAAAATTGTCTTGTCCCTTTCACTTTTGTCTTCCTGTTAACGCAGACATAGGAGGCGTTCCACCGTAGGAACTGGTTCGGAACTGTTAAATCTTGATTTGAGACCACCATTCGAAGCTATTCAATTCCGCTCCGATTTCACGGTGAACGCGCGCGCGCCTGTCACGATACTAAAGTTTCGGGCAAGCGCCATGTCCCACCACAGTGCGGCAATGACAGTCACTCGTTTTTCCATTAAGACACACGCGTTGTTTCCGGTGATCGTTACACCGCACTGGTGACTCAACCGACACATTCTTCGACCCACGGCCCACTTACTTTCGGACCACCCCCGCTTCGTGACTAATGCGAGAGACCGTATTCTCTGGTAATTATTCTTTCACGAGCCGACGACCGGCTACGATGCTCCGTGGAGCAGAGTACATATTTGTCAGAGGATCAAGAGTAATTGGATCGCTTAGACACCACCTTCCGATGATTTACTGTCGCGTGTACCGCTCCCTTTTAATCTTTCCACATTTTTATGCCAATTCATCCGATTTTCTTTCTAGCAATTACAACCGAAGGGACCGAAAGAAGCTCATTCAGCTTTGCACAGCAACACTGAGCTAGCATCGATGTCTCCACGTCTACCGAAAAAGGAAAAAGAAAAGGAGAGAGGAGTATCTGCGCTGTACCGTTAAATGGGGAGGAGGAACATCGATTAATATTTTAACATTTTTTTCTAGAGAGCTGTTAGATACATCCAAAAACGTTGAAAACAAAGTGTTCAACTTATCCATATTACATCAAGTCGCGTGAAACCGTTGTTACCCTATTCGGCAGTGCAACCACCATTATTTAGATCCTAAAAGGTAAATCAATTTTTGAAAGCGAGAATAGAATTCCAGTAAAAAATTTTACAGATGAATTTTTAATGGATAATCCTTAAATCGCGAGACCTTCGATCACAGACTTTTGTGTTATTTTTCGTGGACCTGGTCGAAGGTGAGGCAGCGGGGCCGATGATCCTCTCTGAATCGCCGCGCGGGAACCATAAATCACAGTGTAAGAAAAGGAAGTCGCGAGAGGGGAGGGAAAAAAGAGAAGAAAAGAATAACAAGGGAAGGAGAGGTGTAGATGGAGGAGCGGTAGAAGCATCGCGGAGATTCATCACGAATTCGAAGGTGGAGGAGAGAAAGAGAGAGAGAGAGAGAGAGAGAGAAAGAGAGAGAGAGAAAGAGAGAGAGAGAGAGGGAGAGAGGAAGGAGTGGTGCTGTCTGCTGCTGCGCCAGGAGAAAGCAACAGCAACCCTTCTCGCGAGGCGGTCGCCTAAGTACCGGTGTATCGAGGGTACTTAAATATGTACGCATCCTCGTTGGGGCCAAGCCTCTTTTCTTGGAACGTCACGACTCGCAACCACGTGTTTCCCTTCCTCCCTTCGGCCCAGGATCGACTTGATTTCGCATTGTGATGCAAATTCGCACGCAAGAGGGATTCCTTTAAAAGCGAGCGGAGTGGAGCTTCTTCCCCGTTAACCGTTCTGTTAGGGAAATCGAACGCGTTCGCGAAAAATTTTCCTGAGATTCCTGTACATCTTGTCTCGTGTTGCCCATTTTTCTATAAACGCATAACGGATCTACAATCTAGCTATTAGGGTTTCAAGGACTGGACAGACACGCATCTATACTGATCTGTACAAACATTTTATGAAAAAAGACTTTATCAAAACTTCCACGATAATTAGAAACCAAGGGTTGTATAAAGGCAAATATTACTTTCTTCATTATTATAGGAAAAATCGCCGTCCTTGGTTCAAACGTAAAAAACTATCCCGATATTTTATCGTATCGATAAACAGATGAAAAAGGATCATTATCATCTCGCTTGACCGTATTGGCTTTATTGATAACCCTATGCACGAATGCAACTCTGAGAGCGAAACTCTCAATCACGTTCTTTAGCAGTGTAATTTATATGATGTGCAAAGATTATTACTTTTGAAAAAACTCTATAAATTAAGATTTCAGTTGCCTCTGGACGTCTCTATGTGTTTGGCTGGGCCAAATGTTAGGGCTTGGCTCCATATCATTTTATTTCTAAATAACTGAAATCTGCGTGTTTAAGAATTAACGGAAAGGATAATGTCGAATACTCTCATGTTTGATAAAGTTTCTCGCTATGTACACTTTATTTTTGGATATCATTACTTAATGTTGTAATAAATCATTTCTAAGATTTTCTAATAAAAAAAAGTACTGTACACAGTAAATATTGGAAGAAAACAACATATAGTGCAACTACACGATCTAAGGAGGAGCACGGACCCGATGGTTTTACTTAGATCAAGACTTTACTGTACTACTGCTTTAGATACGCTTCTTGTTGCCGTTTCTGCGATGGATTGAACCGTTCACGGATGGAAAAGAATTGATATAAGTTTGTTCCACGATTACTCGGATGGCCATTAGAGGTTGCAAGTATTTAGAGGAGGGTTATTGACCACGGGCAGAGTTCAGCGGATCCCTTATTTGAATCTCGAGGTTGTTTTCTGTTGCGAGGGAGAAGGGAAGTGGGGGAGGGCAGAGGGAGAAAATACGTTGGTGCGTGCTGGCTTAATATTTAAATAACGCGCGTAGGTTTGACCCGGCCGAATCAACGGCATATCGGCCCGGCCATAATCAGGCGACATTGTGCGCCGTAGATTATGGGGTAGAGAGAGCTCCGCGACACGGTCCGCCAGCCGCACGAATGCATAAGTAATGGAGTTACGAGGAGTTGCGACTCTTCCTCCCGCCATCGCATCGCATCGCGAGGAACTCGCGCTTTATCGACCGGGACCGAGCCTGCCACGCACCTGTCGACTAAATCTTACCCTTGAAATAGCAAACCGAATCACCCGTTGTTCCAAATTATTCGAATTCTTGGATTCACATATTTACGGAAAAATTCGTGCTTATTCGCGGTACCACATGTGGTACCTCGTCTCATGCCGACCAAACGTAAGATTTACGAATATTTAGACAAGGTCCGCTGCAATATCTCGAGACACTTGAGGCAACGCGACGGTCCCAGGATTTTTGAGTGTCTCCGGACACCAGTTCGTTATTCCTTGTAAGCGAGCCCATTGAGAGGGTGTTGCGAATCGGGCGCGCTACTCGCGCTACAGCACGCGAGTTAGTTTGTAGGACCGAGGAAAGAGAGGTGACGGGGTTGCCAAAACCATAATAACGACTTGCTATAGGAAACGCACCTCTTCACCTCTCTTCGCTGAAGTTGCTCTCTGGACTTTATTGTAAGCACTCCCGCTTTACTTGAGTGGTTAAATAGGCCATTGCGCTTCTTTGGCCGTCTATATTCTCGTTTCTGGATCTTTGCTAAAAGAGTTACTTAAAACAGCAGCAGCTTCGCTTGGCCTGTTAATAAGTTCTTGCCGACCTATAGCTTTGCTTGAGCTAAATCTCGCTTAAAAGGTCTCTGTGCTTCTCAGGCCTTCTAGTTTCCATTCCTACACTGGATTCTAGCCTTTCTATTAATTTATATTATTTCTAAGTGGTGACGGATTCCTTTGATTTGGGTTATTTAATAAAGTGGACAAATGACTATTACCGTTTGCAATTAAACTTGAAGTGCTCGTGCCGTTATTCTACCCCTCCTTCTAATCAATCTTATAAATTATAGGGTTGAAGTACGGAAGATATATGTGTATGTATGCGTATTAACAGACAATTTATATATATTTAAATTCATAAAAATAGAGAATCAAAAATAACAAAATTACGATCACCAACGAATTGAAAAAAGAAGACAGATCGAAACGAACCGCCCATGAAAACACGTCTGTCACCAACGATTGGTTATCCGTGCATAATAAATACGGTTTTTCCTTACAATATACAAATAGTTCAGTTACTTATCGTTTTCCATATCCTTCGCACCTCATTAATTACAGACCCTCGACGTAGTTTAAACTAAAGCGTTCCTACTCCGACGTCCAAAATGCACCACCCACTCACCAATAGAAATCCCTTTAGCCACTCCGTATAACTGAAGTTAGCCAACTAGAAAAGATTCCGAGCTGACTTTATATACAATAATGCGACACTAAGAATCAGAACTCGAAAATCGCTCGAACTGTATAGAATGCACCTTTACCTCTGAACCTTGTTTGTTTATTTTACGTCGCTTTTTCAACTGCTATGGTTATTAACCCTTTGCGGTCGGAGGTATTTTAACTGGAAAATTAAACGTTTCTTCTGACCTACAATATTTCCATTCTCTATGATTTTTTAAATTTGATAAATTTTAAATTGATATAATACCTCATACAATACTTAAATGTGTAGCAATTGGTTAGGTACTGACATATCTGATAGTGTAAACAATTATTTAAATAATAGTACAGCAATTTTTAGTGGCGCCGCAGAGGTGCTACTCGACCGCTAAGGGTTGAATCATGCTTTCTAACATTTCGATCACAATATGGATCTTTTTCAAGGAGAACATTTTTGCGTATGTTATGTCGAAAAGTGGACAATTACTTGTTAACACACGTAATAACACAGTTTAAGGTGGGTTCCGAACCACCTTGGCACCACAGTTTAAATGGCACATGGAATATTTTCCACAGATGCTGGCGTCGGGGATCGAACCTCTGAACATTGTTTTACTTGTTTTCCTTGTTACTTGTACGAGGGACGAATGAGGGATGAGGGGTTGAAAAAGAATATTTGGGGCACCAAATTTAGACGAGACACCGTGTGTACGGGGCCCTAGATTTAGGGTGGAAATGCAGAGGTGTCCGAGGTTCGAATTTGGTCGGTGGTCGCGTGTGTCGGTGCCCTTCTCGCAGCCGCTTATCGTGTAGATACAAGCGCCGGCAATGCTTGCTCGTCTACACGGATGCTGACCGAGAGAGCATGTCCACGGATAAATCTCGCGGCGATATTGCGCCCCGGCGGACTACCCGCGGTGGATCGTTCGCGCGATCGATGGATCATCGATCGGTACTCGCGAAGCCAGCGGGTGGGTGTGCGGCCCCTCACGAACGAGCCACGCGCACGCTCGTGTATATTATACGTGTATCTGTTATATCCTGTTCTGTTATATCCTGTGTTGTCCCTGCGAGGATTCGCCGAGGACGATCGTTCGACGAGGCTATCGGCGCGTGTCCGATCCTATAATATCGATAACCGGCATTATCGTCGACTGCTCGTACCCGAGTACCATTGCTGTTTGCTGTGGCAGAGGATAGAGGTGGACGATGATCCAAGAAATCTCTCAGAAGTGAATCAATAGAAATCTCGAATGGTCCGTAGAGTATACCTTGAACAATGTCGTACATGTAATACAATACAGAGACATTTTCTGGAAGTATTCTGTCGGATTCACAGCTGGTTTAAGGGGGTACTGTACCCATGGATTCTACAGTATTTATCAAGGTAACCAACCTACACGCTGAAACACAGTTTGGCAACAGTGATGAACATATATTAGTACCACCTAACGCTTCAATTTCGCTATCATTACAGGTTTTCTTCTTTTCATCAATATCTTTATTGCTATTAATGGATCCGAATGGCTTCATGCCCTTTACACTTTTGTTGTTACGAATCTACGCTGACAATTCTCCTGACAAGCGCCATCTCGTCCAAGTAGCTGAACTAAAATTGGTTCTAGACTAGCTCTAGACTCTGCCTGTATGAACGAAATATGGGGAAATTGAATGCAATCACGGGAAACTGTTGTTTGTCCTTATGCGAGCATATTTTGAGCTGCACAAAGGTTCATTTGATAGAGGAAGGTTGATCGCGCTTCGCTCTGCTCACGATTTCAGTCAAAACAATCGTTTTGTATTAGAAAAATACATAGGAACCTGAGGGTGGTTGTCTCGATTTTTTCCTCTACTTTGGACGCTCATATTATTAAATATAAACACAATTTCGTCAGATCGTCTTGAATTTCGAGCACGAGTTGACAGTTCCCTGCTGGGCCTGCCCGGGAAGAAGGTTTCCATGGGCCTGTTTTCCGTGCACGCTCAATAGGGACCCGTCAACCCGCGCTCGAAAATTACTTTTGGCTCCAGAAGCCAGCGCCGTTGTATGAAGGCACCTTTATGGGTTCGATTATTGTGAATCTTCTCGAGAATCATACGAATTGTAGGCGTAGTAGCTTTCCAGGTGAAACTATGCTCGGGTCTCGTCACGTAAGAGTATCACGACCGTCGCGACGATCGCTGGGAATTTTGATCGCGACGGTGTTTGGCATTCCCGAATGGATTCGGCTTTCGGCCGCTCGTGGTCGCGAATCGGCAATTTCTTTCGAAAACCGGAGCTTCGTGTCCTGGATCCTGCGTACCGGCCGATAAAGTACTTACAGTGGTGCTCTCGCTTTAACACATGTCCACAGGAACAGCGAACGAGGAGACGACGAAGGAGGAGAAGCAATCCGAGGAGAAGAATTGCACAGTGCGTACGCAAGTCGCGGGCTGGTACTCGAAATTACAATAGAGCTTGTCCGCGATCAGCTCGGCTCGATAAGCTGTAAGGGATGACTGTAGACTGACAGATTATCGGACCAGACGATCGAGATTCCTCGGCTTCCTAATGATCGGATCATCTGGCTCACCGGGCGAAGATTGAACGCGCCTAGGAGACGCATGTACGCGTCAAGCCTCCATCGAGAAAGGAGAATACACGCCATCTTCCTCGTAGGTGTTTGCAAACAATGGCGGGGAATCATCCGCGGCCGATTTCGACATGCGGTTGAAACGACGCCTGTAATACGACGCGAGGCCGGCCAGGGTGTGCCGCAAATCAGCGTATATACATACATATACGCGTCGCGTTCGCCGGGACACGAGCAATAAAGAGAATCTACGGGCTGAACACATCGAGAGACGATCCTCAACTCCGATGCGACCGCATCTATGCGCTCTGCTCGGTGCAAGTCGACTGCATCCAGTTCGACCACGTGCGCCGGTAATGAAACCTTACGCGGGAACGATTTCCACGCGATCGAATCGGACGAGAATAGACAATGGTAAACCATTTCAATTTTCAAATGACAAATATAATGGCCATTGGGTTGATAGATTGATCGAATTAGAAATAAGTTGATCGTTCGAATTGTACCGCTATTGGTAGCGCGATCAGGACACGGGAAGTGGCAACAGCCCCTACTGACCTGCTGACGCGTGCCCGCTGGCGGGTTGCCATACTTCGGGGAGACTTTTCGTCGCGAACTGCTCGTAAACAAAGCCTCAGTTGTAATTTTGTCGCACGCCTGACTTTCGTTTTATTCTGATATTTGGAACACGAGCGGACCCTCCTTTCGTCTCCCGTCGAAGAACGGCAGAGCTCGTACTAGAATCGTGTGGATTTTGTGCATTCATCTATATAAATAAGAATTAAATGATGTTCGTTGGTAAGCGCAACCCTTGGCGAACGGCTGGACCGATTTGGATAATTTTTTTTAAAGAAATGATCGTAATAGACCGAATAAAGTTTTTAGGAAACGAAAAGTTGGAAAAGTGGAGAATTCGGGAGAAAAAGAAAGTGCTTTTTTCTATGGGATTTTTGTATGAACCATAACTCATAATTCGAACGGTGGAAATGCTTAATTCTTTTTTATTTTGTTCGTTATGGTCCCGAACATGTTTTCAGGAAAATGAATTCGAGACGATTACGATGAAAGTCGGAAAATTCGGACAAACTGCAAAAATCATAATTTTTTAGACGGTATCAGAAACAAATTTATTCTGTCGGGTCAGCTAGTTCGTAATAAAAATGAACTATTCAAATATGAAATAGAAAGACACTGTTTCTTACAATTGACTCGGATAATCTTTCGGATTCTACAATTATTGCACTCGTGATAAAATCGTTGGCACGAGGATTTCAAGTAAATTACCTCAGTGAATGGCAATAGGTTGAAAGATCTTTTGTAGTTGACTGAATTCTTTCTGTTAGCTTTTCTCGCGGAGCGAATTGCAATTCGGGAAACGAGCGCGGCTCGATTAATGGCGGCGAGGCGGTGGCGCTTTCGATCGGTTGTAGACAGGACCTTGTTCCGCGCAAGAATACGGCCCTCGGGAATGCCGAAGGTTCCGGTTCTGATTCATTGTCGCGTCATATATCTAGACGCCGGTGCCTCCGTCTGCGGTGCGTGGGCCGGCTCGCACGCACACGCGTGCAACTTTACCGATACATATTCGCTCGTGCGAGAAACAGAGAGAAAGAGAAGAGAAAAGATACACTGTGTGACTAAATGATAGCACACGTTCGAATTCGCAAACACGATTTTCAATTTATTTCCACGTTGCAACCGACATTTCTTTTTATACAACATTTCCGAACACGTTCAACAAGACAGAAGCGCAATCAAATTCGATTATTACCGTTTAACTTTGTTATACAATTATTTGTGCCAAAATCTAGTATTTAATATAATGTTGCCCCTTCTTTACAATCGACGACAGCAGTGGGATCTACTGCACAAAGATGTACGGAGTTTTTAATACTTTTCCGAGTATTTCATTAAGATATGCTCAATGAAAATTTCATTTCAATGAGGCAGGTGTGAATTAGACATTAAGCCATATAACATAATCATATATTTTATAATTTGTGATGTGTATGTAATAATACCTATTATATAGTATATGTATAGTATATGTAATAGTACCTATATTTGCTTAGTTTCGTGCTGTCCATAATTATGTGAATTTTTAGATTAAGACTTAAGATTAAGATTCTTTTATGTCATGTTATATAATACTGCATACATTTTGTACAAAAGGGCTTCGGTCCGTTTAAAATAAATAAATAAATAAATAATAATAAATAATAATAATAATACTTCTCCGAATCAATATTTCAAAAACCAACGGTTTCAAATAGACAGTCACGATTTCATTGTTGACGCGATGGATATTCACGAGCTTTCAACAAATCCATTATAACTTTACGACCAAAAACTAGTAGTGTAACTTGGAAAATGTATTTTTACTAATTTTTGGTAGGAAATATTAAAAAAAAATGCGAGACGCTGTTTTTGTGACACAGTGTATGTGCCAAGGGAAAGAAAGGGAGACGCAGAAGGGACGAAGAGATGCCGGACCGCGGCGGGAGAAGTAACGAGCATGCCTATCCGCGCCATTCATATTTCCTGGAACACAAGCCTGCTCGAACCGGAACGAGCGGGTCATTTCATTTAACGCGTTACGACCGATACGTTATCGTTCCTCTTCCACGAGAGCTCCTCTTTTTATTCTCGTTCTTCCTCGTCCTCTCTCGACGATTCTCCGCCGCGGCGAATTCGCGAGTCTCGATCCTTTTGTCAGCTTTCTCTTCCTCCTCGGCCCTTCTTTCGCTCTCCCTCTCTCTTTCGATCTTTCCGGTTACCTTCTCCGATCGTACCGGCCACTCCTTGATCGTGCGGTGAATTATCTTATCGACGCAGAGTCGAGCTTTTCGGTCGACACGAGCTTCGAACCTGTTCGATAGCGACTGTACGGCTACGTGTCCGCAAAAGTAAAGGATCACGCGTTCAAACGAATAAGAGGAAGGTTCAAAAACGATTTACTAGCTGCTGTTTCGAAGAAGAACATGACTCGGTGACCAAATATTGGAACATTCGAATCTCTGATAAATTACATTATACTCTTGCCTGATAAGTGACCGAAACCTAATGAAAATGACAAAGTTGCGTTTACTTCATTACAAATTGCATAAATTTCCCATGGAACGATTCCTCGTAATTTCAATAATCATAAAATGAATAAGTCGGTCACGTGACCGATAGTGATAGGATTTAGCGTTAAACGAAATGTAGCTAAGTGCTTCCTCTGAATCTTGAGAGCATTAGGAGCGGCCTGGGAAAGTCGTGTTTGATCTCGAGTAAAACTCGTCAGTGAAATTATTCCTTGATATTCTCGTACAGAATCGGTTCCCAGAAGATTGCAAATTAGATGTTGCTGGAACGACTCGAGGTCCGGCAAGATTTCCAGAAGTAACCTCGGAAGTCTTCGAAGCTTTCGCGATAAAAATCCCATATAGGAACTGCTACCAAAGTCTCCAGCCACGCCCAGCTCTTCGCTTCTAATTAGAAGCAGCGTTTCCTATGGAGATTCTGCTTGGCCGGTAGCGGTTATCGTCGCATGTAAATGGAGGAATATCGTATAAACGAGAGCGACATACCGCGCGGTCTGCAGCTTCTAAGACCCTCTCGATTCTCCGATCTAATCCGTTCCGATCGAATTAGAACCGACGAAGACTTCATTCTACGTTTCCGGCGCGGTTGCCCATCGAAAGGAATGAAGAGAGAGAGAGAGATAGAAAGAGATAGAGAGAGAGAGAGAGAGAGGGGCGATCTACGGGGCTCGTATCTCGTCAATTAGCGTAATTCGAATTAAGCATGTCCCGCGGTGCGTCGAGGATCGCGATCGACCGTATCGGGGTGGGAGAGCAGAGCCGGCAACCACCGACGACTAGATCGGTGCTAATACGCTCTTGGGCAACCGTACGATCGAGATATCGATCGATTTTATCGGGTTCCAGGCACGCCGCGCGCCGAGTCTGCACCCGCGGCAGAAATCGATGGCATTCATTGCGTAACGAGCCATTTACCGCAAATCAAACTAATAGCCAATAAAGTACACCGTCTAAAATCGTGTTCGAGGAACGCGCGTCATGATCCATCCGGATTCTTTGATCGACCTTCTTAATGCCTTGATCGCTCGGGAAACGCGTCAATTATTTGCACTCCGTTCGTTGGCTTGTACGATCGCTTTCTTTATCGAACTTTTCGGATTTCACTGATTTCGAACAGGTACACGAAAAAGTAAATAACGTTACCGTATCAAGATCATTTCAGCTCTGGAAAGATTCCATGTGCTGTCTAATACTGTGGTGTCCAAGCTGGTTCAGAACCCAACTTAACCCTTTTTTTTTATTTTGAGCATCTTGAAACCCTACTGGGTTTATTTTGCTTTACATGAATAATATGCGTACATACAGTAATGTGGAGTACAGGAATAATACAGTAAGAGTTTTCTAATAATACAAGTGTGTATAACAATAATGTCTTTTAGCGCTAAATACGTTGTTTGCAATTTTGGAAAAAGGAGTGGGTGCTAATACAAGCTTTGATATTTGGTTTTGCTATGATTGTGTCTATACTAAGGGGCAGCTGGAGACCCATACTGAGTAGGGAATTTGTTAGTTTCTGTCTTTGTGAGTTATACAATTCGCAGTTCCATAGTATATGATCAAGGGTTTCACGATCCTGATTGCATTCACATTGACCATCATTGATAATACCTACCCGCTCTAGTGAAGCAGCTAGGTTGTAGTGATCGGAACGCATTCTGTTGACTGTGACAATTAAACTTCTCTCTAGTTTTAAATGGGCGAACCAGGGTACTGAGCTTTCTTTAAAGAAGTTTTGAAAGTATTTTTTTCCTTTAAAGAGACCTTGATTTTTTATAACTCCAAAAGTACGATCTTTAGCTTGTTTTTTAAACTTTTCGAACAAATCAGTATATGGGATCGCAGGAACATTTACAGTATTCATTGACGTCAACTTAACCCTTAGCGCTCGGCTGCTTATTAAATATATCGGTATCTAATCAGTTACTAAACATTTAGGTACTGTATAAGATAATGTATGTACCAATTTCATATCTATAAAATTGCAAAAATCATAAGGTATGGAAATATTCTAGATCGGAAGAAATGTTTAATGTTCCAGTTAAAATAGCTCCGAGTGCAAAGGGTTAATAAACTGTAGGTCCCGTTAGCGAAGTGACCTTAGCAAAGAGTTGAGAGCGACGTTGAATAAATATAAACAAAAAGATTGATTCAGTCTAAAGAATGAGTGCTTTTCACGGTGAAAATTCATCGTCCTCGTGGGGTTTCTACACTGTTCCCGTCCGTGGATATTCGAGGCGGGTCGAGCGCGCATTATGCGTCCGCGAGGCATATCGGGGAAATACACGGTGCGATTACGAGCCGCGGAGATTCACACGAAACCTGTGGGAGAGACCGGGGAATTGAATTATGGGAGCACGCCCGTAGGAGATCCTATCTGACGCGGCTCCGCAGCTCCGCGGCGAAAGAATGGTCTATGATGCGGCGTTTTCTAACGGGCTCGCTGGCCAATTACCTTCGAGACGCCCTTTGTATCGGTGGGCCTGCCGAGTGCGTTACCCGGACACCGTCTGTCGAGCTGCTCCATCAGAGACGAATGCGATCGCGAGAGAAAACCTTCCTTGAAACGCGACAACGACGCTCGGATACCGATCTCTCGATCTTCTCGATTCTCTGAATCAGTCCACCCCTTCACCTATTATCTTGCACTGAAGCTAGATCATCGCTTCTGCATCCCTAATCATTTCCTATTCGATGTCCGCATCCATATACATTCATAAATCTTAACATCAGGTGCTTGCAAAAGTTCTAGTCACTTTAATCGTAATTCTAAAAATTTTAATAATGGCTATTAACATCTATCTTTTTGTGCAATTGTTTTTTTCTGATATCGATTTTTCTGTATAAATAATTTTCTTCGATAACGAGTACCGAATTATATGTAATAAAAACAACTCATTCGAATACATTTTAAGGAAGTCTCATGCATTTTCAGTTTTCTAAACGGTTCAGTATAAGAACATATTCAGTTCGGTAGAAGAGAAGCAATAGTTCTAGTCACTTTAATCGTAATTCTAAAAATTTTAATAATAGCTATAAACATCTATCTTTTTGTGCAATTGTTTTTTTATATCGATTTTTCTGTATAAATAACTTTCTTCAATAACGTGTACCGAATTATATGTAATAAGAAAGAACTCATTCGAATACATTTTAAGGAAGTCTCATGCATTTTCAGTTTTCTAAACTGTTCAGTATAAAAACATATTCAGTTCGGTAGAAGAGAAGCATTAAAACTTTAATCGTTTTCGATCGCCGAGAGTTTTGTAGATTAAACCGAAAAAACTCACGGTTGTAAATATCACTAAATCAAATGAAAAAAAAAACAATTTGGAAGTCATGAAACAATCTCTATTTTTCGTATCTGTCCAATTTTTAATGCTCATCGACCAGTGTGCGGTGCCACAGGATGCCGAAACGGAGGCATTAATTAAGACGTATCGGTGATTCGCGAGGATAAATGGTGCTCGTGATGTTCCCCGCGGCCGTCCCGAGAAAGAATGTTTTATCGAGCCTGATTAAACGCTACCGGGCCGAGTTGCCGAGCCTCTCGAGAACCAACCAGGAGATCGCGAATACCCATTAGGCTCTGTGCGATTATACTTGCCGCGATCGTTGGATCGCATGCGACGCGTTTGTACGTACACCTCAATGCACACCACGGTCATCGACACTTGTTTCGAGGCGTCGGTAAGTGTCGCATGCGATGAAAAATCGCATCTATAACCGTACGTTTAATTGAGATTGTGTTTTACGAGACTCGACCCCGGAGAGTCGGCGCGGCGGGACCGCTTATGACCGAGCGAACTCGCGGATGGATCCCGCGCGGTATAATTGACAATTAGCTCTGGACGATACTCGCAGCGAAATCGTCGATTTCCCATTGACACGGTCGACACGCGAGGCCGCCGCTTTAAACGAGCTTCTTGCTCGTTTCGCCGCGAGAGTGGAAAATAAAACAGGCTGGACCGACGCGACGGTTCGTGAAGGAATGCCGATGGCGGCGGAAGGCTCCGGGACGATCCTCGATTTTAGCCTTTCTGTCAATACCCGAAATTTCCGAACGCTTCCCGTAACATTGTGATCAGCAGACCTCTCGTCAGTTCAAACCTCAAACTGATCTACAAGCTTCCGAAACGGCTACCAGAATTGATTTCAACAATACTCTTCGTGGTTACATTATCCTATTAAATGCAATTGATCCTCTCATAAGAGTCCTGTGACGCTGATAGCGAACGTATTAAAATTTTGAACGGAAAGCTCCGGGACGATCCTTGATTTTAGTCTTTCTGCCAATACCCGAAATTTCCGAACGCTTCCCGTAACATTGTGATCAGCAGACTTCTCGTCAGTTCAAACCTCAAACTGATCTACAAGCTTCCGAGGCGGCTACCAGAATTGATTCCAACAATACTCTTCGTGGTTACATTATTATTATTATTATTTATTATAGACGGACTGAAGCCCTTTTACATAAGTGTTTACAATATCAAAGAAACGAAAAAAGAAAAGAGAAAGATACAATACTGCTCGTGTAATAACAAAGAAGGGACATGCACGAAAGAAAAATTTAATAATGGTACAATCGATATGGTATTATCATATAATCCTGCGTAGTTGCATTTGAAAATTTTGTAAAGAATCACTGAACAAAATCAATACGATTATATATAGTGCATGATTTTGAGATATACGATTCATTGGATTAATTAATCCATAAGTAGATTTCGCTTTAGGTGTTTGAAAGCCCGCTCTTGTTCTCCTATTAAATGCAATTGATTCTCTCATAAGATTCCTGTGACGCTGATAGCGAACGTATTAAAATTTTGAACGGAAAGCTCCGGGACGATCCTCGAGTTTAGTCTTTCTGTCAATACCCGAAATATCCGAACGCTTCCCGTAACATTGTGATCAGCAGACTTCTCGTCAGTTCAAACCTGAAACTGATCCACAAACTTCCGAGACGGCTACCAGAATTGATTTCAACACTACATACTCTTCGTGGTTACGTTATCCTATTAAATGCAATTGATCCTCTCATAAGATTCCTGTAACGCTGATAGCGAACGTATTAAAATTTTGAACGGCAACCTTGCAACTTCAACAATTTCATAAAATCAAAGAAAGATTTACGATGATTAGAGTACTCTCCCAACCTACTTGCATCCAGCAAGACATCTTCGTTGATTTCTAAATGTAGACAAATAATTCCGTCTCCTATTTCTGGAAGATGCAGCGACGCTGAACGTATTAAACGCATACCAACCTGTTTTCAAGGGAAATCGAGGATGGCGTGCCGTCGATGGTGATTCGCGGCCATTCGGTCTCCGAAGGATGTATGACAGATGTCCGACTTCGATTTCAACAAGCTTTCGCTCGATGATAGTGTAAGAGAGCTCGCAATGATGTGTACCATAAATGCGCGTACTTTCTCTATAGTCTTAATGTACCATGAGTACGAACAACTAGAACTAGTATGGTTTTCTGACACGGAAAAATTGAAAGTAGGCACCTGGCCGCAGATAGGATATAGCGAAATAGAGCGTTATCTCGGTTTTTCTGAGGTTATATCGATCTATGAATCGATTAAAAGATATTTGAGGTTGGTAGCGACGCAGTGTGTGTGATGCGTGCCACGATTGGTACGCTTGTAAGCGTCGTCCCTTGCCGAGAGTTTGTTTTGGATCTGTTGCATGTGCGTTCGAAAAGTGTTTATACCATCTTTCATTATTATGTAACATATTTGGTCCCCTCAGGGTTTCAAATTTATTTACCAATCCTCTTCCTCTTTCCACTCTCACCATCGCCTTTTCAGCGGGACCTACTGTTTATGGTGGGTTCCGAACCACCTTTTGCCAACAACACGTGAAAAACACCCCGGGCGGGTCACTTTCCGGTTTTTTACCAGACGGTCACCCATCCTAGTGTCGTTCACGTTCCACATTGTTTAACTTCGGTGATCTAACGAGAACCGGTGCTTTCAACGGGACTACGGTTGTTGGCCCATCTTTTATTATTATTATTATTTAATAAATATCCATTTGTGTTTCATCGGGAGTTTAGATTTTGTCGTATTCCATTCCTCGTGTCTCCACAGTTTTCAATGTCACCAGGCCACTCTGGACTAGTTGCTGGGCTCATCCTCGTGACCCGACTCGTTAATTCCTCGTTTAACCCGAACCTTCCCCCGGGGTCGGGGATCTTTGACACTGCCGACGATCGTGCTCGAACAAGGGGCACGAGCGACGGCCCCGTTGAATGTCGAGATCGTTAAGACCTCGTTTTCACCGCGATACCGACCCACGACGACCACTCGTCCTCCATTTCCGCTATCACTCTAGTATTAAGCTCTACGAACGCTCTTAAGACGCACCGATCCTCTTTATTCGCTTTTCTACTGGCAACAATGAGTAGGTCGAGCTGAAATCTCAACTCTGAACCTCTTCCGTTCCTCAGGCCGAGGTTCGTCTGTCTTCTGTGGCTAAGTATCACGAAATCTTTCATTTCATTAGCAAAATCTGCAACGTGAACCTTGTACAATAATAATCTAAATAAAAATTAAATGCTGTTCGTTGGTAAGCGCATCGCTAGAGAACGGCTGGACAGATTTGGCTAATTTAACAAAAATATGTTCGTAATAGTACGAATAAGGTGTTTAGGGGAAGAAAAATTGGAAAAGTTGCCCGGAAAAATGGAAAATTCGGGAACAAATGAAAGTCCTTTTTTTCTATGAGATTTTTGTATGAAAGACCAGAACTCACGATTCGAACGATGGATATGCGTGATTCTTTTTTTGTTTTGTTCGTTATGGTCCTGGAAAAATTTTCAGGAAGATAAATTCGAGCCATTGGCGTACTTCTGAATGTACTCTTCCTTAAATTGAATTTCCATGTCCAGAATCGTTGATAGATACAACGATCACTCAGAAATACGTTTCTTTCTCATTTTCCTTTGTCTACACGTTTTCAATAGCTCTTCACAAATTCACAAAACGATCAGGTCAACGATCGTCGTGTCAGCTAGTATACAATAAATATTTGATCTAAAAAAAACGGTAATTAGCATAATTAACCTCGCAGCCAACAACCATAGTCCCGTTGAAAGCAGCAGTTCTCGTTAGATCACCGAAGTTAAACAATGTGGAACGTGAACGGCACTAGGATGGGTGACCGTCTGGTAAAAAACTGGAAAGTGACCCACCCGGGGTGTTTTTCGCGTGTTGTTGGCAAAAGGTGATTCGGAACCCACCATAAACAGTTAGGTCCCGCTTAGGTCTTTTCAAAGACGATGGCGAGAGTGGAAAGAGGGGGATTGGTAAATGAATTTGAAACCCTGAGGGGACCAAATATCATGTTACTATCTGTACTGTAATAACTCCTTGATAAATCCTAAATCCGCATAATTAACCTCGCATGGTTCGGACTGTGACGTTCATTCACCTGGTTCGGTTTAGCTCGGTTTATTCACCTTGGACCGAAAATGAAGCCAGAAACGATCCAGAAACTCGGAATCGTTACCGAAAAACGAAGGTTCTACTGTGCGGGATCTGGTTCGGTGGTTTGCTGGGAAATGTTTGACACGGGTGTCTGCGGCATCCTTAGCGAACCGGTTGAATCGTCGTCGGCGAGCAGAGTCGGGACAGGTGACGCGGTCGGCGTGTCCCGTCGAGTAAATGGAGGACGCGTGATTCGCGGAACGAAAGCCAGCCAGCCAGCCGGCCGGCCGGCCGCGGGCCGAACGAAAGTCTGTTCTAAACGAAAGTGGAGGCAAAAGGGCCTCGGCGAGTGTGTCGTGTAATGGCGGAACGCGAACGTGAGGCCGAGTGACCGACTGCCCGTGGAATCCCATTCGGTGCTGGGAAAAAGAGAAAACGCGGTCTTTATCGAACGTACTAAATCTGACTATAATTGGGGACGGTTGCATGGTTCCCGCGGACCGTTCCTGGCTTTCATAGCGATATCGGCTCCAACTCCTTTGATTCTCGTTCGATTAGAAGGAGCCTCGCGAGATAGATCGTCG
Organism: Lasioglossum morio; assembly: GCA_916610235.2. Classification (NCBI taxonomy): domain Eukaryota; kingdom Metazoa; phylum Arthropoda; class Insecta; order Hymenoptera; family Halictidae; genus Lasioglossum; species Lasioglossum morio. The sequence goes on from OU744323.1 coordinate 7,881,430, forward strand.
CCGAGATCCGCGGAACTCGCGAGAGACAAACAACTTTAACAAGCCCGGCTGGTACCTGTCTCTCTTTTTCCTATCGTTATCTCGCGAATAATTGGATCGCGTCGCGCAGCCTCGACGACGGCAAAACGAACGGACCCAACACGCTTCCTGGACCGTTTAACGAGAGCCGCGAGGAGAGCTCGGGAATTAGAGTCGAAGAAAGAAAATTACCCGCGCGAATTTAATTGCGATCATTACCGCGCCGCGCCGCCGCGGTTAACGATCCCGCCGCGAGTATACGAAGAAGCTGCGCGCGGAGCGAAATGCTTTCTTTTTCCTCTCTCGCCATTGCGTAGTGTCACCGCGGCTATGTCTCGCCGCAGAGGACGATCAACTAACTGCGAAATCTTTTCTATAAATATGCAACCAGGAAACTCGATTAGGTAATCGAAAAGTGCCGGACTTTCTTAATCTTCGTCCATCGACGAACGATTTCTAATTCCGTCGTCGCAGCCGCGGGCGGAACGCTGACATTCGTTCGAGGCACAGCCAACGTCGTCGGCGAAAACCTCGGTGTAAACAGCACTTAACGCGTCGCGAGTTTCTCCGGGAGTGTTTGCATTCCCACAAACCGCGGATACAGTGTCGCTGCTTCCTTCATTATTCGTGGGTCGTGTGCAGGCTGCGTGGGAAAGCGGAAAGTCGTTGCAACGACGACTGAAATAATATTGGAACGCGACGAAAGGGGAGAAGAGGACGGCGCACGTGAGAACTGAGGAAAAAATAGTGGCGTTTAGGCGACCCCGGGTCTTGAATTCTAGCGTGCTGGTCACAAATTGCTGGCTCTGTTGAAAGCGAGAGCTTCCAGGCCACGCCCATTCATTGAAAATCGGAATCCGATTCTTCCACTGAGTAAAGGAAAATTCAAACTGGAGAATCGTCGTGGGCTTCGGAGCTAGATTTTTGGGAAATAATATTTTGCCTAAATGCATTACCCTCTGGGACACCATGGAGCATCGCCGGAGCAACCCCGCGGATGTTTCAACGCATCTCCGTAGATATCTCCGCAACCGGTTGGAAAAACTGCGGTGAATCGCGTCGGAAAAAGGTTATCGGGACAACGATCGGGCAAGTCGAAACTTCCTGTCTCGTCTCCGAGATTACAAGGTAATTAATTTTTTCCTCTCGCCCCACCCGCGGCGTTCGCCGCATTTACATCCAGACGATGCGTTCCCAACCGGAGGATCTAGCATCTTCTGGGAAGGATCAAGGACGCGCGGAGAAGCAAGCGAGCGAACGAGCGATCAAAAGAATGTCACGGTCGAAACGTTTTCAGAGAGGAGCAGCAGTCTCTCTTCTCCCTCCTCTTTCTCTCTGTCTCTCTCTCTCTCTCTTTCGAGTTTTTTGCGATCGACAAGACTCGTTTTTCTGCGAAATCTCCGGACCCCGGGAATGCCCGGGGTGTCGTAACTCGTTCGCTCGTATCCTCGGGTACGAGGGGATGCGAAAAAAGAGAAGAACGCAGCCAGCGTGTCCGCGGAGACGGCAAGATGGAGGCCGGCCTCTCGTAAAGAACGAAACCGATGGCCGAACACCCCCGTCGCGAATTTCATATTCGCGATTAGCGTCTTCTTTTTATCTCCGCCTTCCTCTCTCACTTGTTGCCCGTTCGACCGGGTCTTTTCGGATTCGGGACAATGCAGAGGAGGACCCCGCGGCGATGGTGCTGGTCCGCAGGACAAAAATCGAGGCAGTTTTCGTGCGAGAGAAAGAGAGAGAGAGAGAGAGAGAAAGATAAAGAGAACTGTGGCCTGTTGCGTGCTGCGACACGCGCCGTCGAAACCGAGACTAATATCGCCGCACACATCCGTGATATATTCGAGTTTGATGGAGTCCCCTCAGAGACCAGTGTATCCCTCTGTCGAATGTGTGTTTTCAGATTGGCTCGCTCTCGACGATAACGCGAGCCTGGTGTCAAGACACGATAATTCGATTCTGGCGAAACGAGCACGACGTACGAGCAGACGTTTCGTCGAATGCCTCGTAAATATTGACGAGCATTCGACGCCTCGACTCTCTCGCGTTCCAGGCGGCAACGAAAACGAGGATTGATTCAGAGTTTCGGTATGCGACCGCTGACTGTTGCTCGGACACAGACTCGCTCTCCTATGGCGCGAGACACGACTTCTCCGCGTGATCGCCTTTAAAATCCTTGCACTATTTGTTTCACGGTTGCAGCGATTATAATTACTTCGTCATTCGCAGTTACTAAGATGGACACGGATAATGTGTTACAGTGAAACCTTAAATAATGTTCGGGGTCGTCTACGTCAACGTTGTCTAGCTCCTACTCACTCGACGGCGACCATTATATATGTATTTCATTCTGTCCATCTCTATATTCGGCTCTCTATTGAAGTCTTGCTCGAAACGGTAAACGCAGTCATAAATCAAAAAATAAAGTTATCTTCGCAGACGTTGTCTGCCCAGAATACGCCTGTTGGACAGTATTCAAGGATTTACTGTGTCAACGAAGATCCGTGGTCTGGGCTGCGGTTATTGGATCGAACGCGACTCGGTTTTCTGCGAAGCTCCGCAACGCCGCTACAAAATGTCCCTCTCGCTCGCCGCGACTGGAATTTTCGTGGTTACGACGAGACGTGTGCGTGGCGCCTCTCTTTCCGACTCGGAATCACTTAACAACGATTTAATGAGCTCGTTCCTCGAGAATTCCCGATCCGCCCCGGGGGTACACGCTTCTACGCTCGCCTGAAATTAGGACGGACACTTTGTACCACGGCAAATTGCAAATTCCGACCGAAAGAGAGAGAGAGACCGCTTTGGAAACGTCTAATGGGATCGACCGAAAAGATTACATTCTTGCGCATTTGAACGGACAGTGTAATTTAGTCATTATCGTGGCGAGGAGCCCCTGGGTTCTACGATTGACGGCAGGAAACTCGTTCTGAATTGTCCAAGATATTTCTATTCGACATCCGATGCTTTTCAGTCAACTCGACACTTTACCCACCGGAAGTTACACAAATCTTTTATAAATAATCATCTTCTGAAATTCTGAGAAAATCACATATAAACTCCACAGATTGGTCGATCAATGAAGTTCCAATCGCTTTTGAATAATTTAACGAGATCTGAGCCGTTGATTTTCACGCGCACACACTGCAGTTCGTACGAATACTACCCCTCATTTCACGAACTGAATCTGTCCCTCGGTGTCAAATTGACACAGTGATCAAAAAAATCGATAATGTAACACGTCAAACCGTTACTTCTGAATGTTTTTTTCATTCAAATTGATGAGTTAACATTTACATCTAAGGTATCTGCGACTATATGTTTCGCATTAAAAAATAAGGGTCACCAAGTTTCGGACAAATGTACATACAAATAACAGAACGGTATAACTTATTTCGGGATAACTGTGTTAAACTACGAATCAAACATGTCTGGAGCGTACAACGTAAGTCCACGTGTCAGCCAGTGAATTGTGACTGTCGAGGACGAATTTTATTCGTTCACGATCCGCCATTAATTTCGAAGAGAACGTAGATGGACTAGGAGACTCCCCGGACTCGGCCCTCGCGGATCCTGCTCCCCGTTGCACAACGAGTGAGGACTCCGTTGTTGAGCAGCTCTGTTGCAACTGCACCGGAGAGATAGGGATCTGCCGGTGTGCATCTAGTTAAATCGCGATGCACCGACGCGACGCGACGGCCGGATCTGCTTAGGGAAGTTCTGCACCCTTCTCCCTTTCTCACCTTTTCCCTTTCCGATCCGATAACATCGTCGATCGGAGGTGATGGAGCACGGTAGCCGAATATCTCCAATTTTTTTCTTTGGTGCACAGGACTGCCCGACCCCATCCGTAGTCCTTGAACGAATCCTTGAACCACCTTCTAAACCATCCACGAACATTCAACGATAACATTCCACCACAAAGATTGGTAGAACCTTTCCGTACGAACTCCCAACAATCGCTAAACTAAAGATCTCTGCGCATATTTGGGGCCTACGTTGCAATATCATTCGACACTGTCTGCGATGAACACAACTGGACATAGCGAGCGATGGAAATTTGTTTGCACTACTGAAAGATGCCTAGATAGATTGCGACTAAGTTTTTAACTCTACGCCTTCTAGTTTTCGTGTAATAAATTTTTAAAGATGATCCGTTTTATGTGGGAATCGATGAAACTATGTGATTCGATACACGAGCCTTTTCTTTTCTCTCCGCGTCGAGTTTATTCATTCCCGCTAGAATGTTAACCGCGCGCTCGTCGCTCGTTGTACCATCTAAGATAATATATGTATTAAATAAGTAAAACCAACATGAAAGGGTAGCAGCCATGTTTCTCGGTTACAAGTCGAGATAGTTTGGTTACAACTCAAACTTGAAGTGTCATTTATGGGATAAGTTGTTCATAATGACACGGTGAGATTCGTTATCTTCAATATCATTGTAAAAATTGATAATTGGCAGGTCTCAAGGTAGGAACATCTTGAAAATTATGGACCAAGGTATAGTATGTTTCTACAAGAAACCTATTCTGTTTTCTAATCTTCATACTCTGTATTATATGTAGTGTATTTCTGTTTTGTAATTATGTTGGAATAAATCTCATATGAACTTTCCTTTAAACTATTCCTACAGAAACTTTTTATTTTGTTCATATACTGTTCTTATTAATCATATGTTCGTATTATAATATCTGTATTTCTACAAGAAACCTATTCTGTTTTGTAATCTTCATACTCTGTATTATATGTAGTATATTTCTGTTTTGTAATTATGTTGTAATAAATCTCATATGAGATTTTCTATAAAAAAAAAAGGTATACTATGGATAGTATATTTTGTTGAAGTTGTTCCAACGCCGATGAAATGTTGCAACTACCGTATCACCTTCGTATTTGCTCCGACTCGGAACGGATCTAGCCTCTGGTCAACTAACGTTAAGCCTAACAAAAACAGATAAGAACACGCGTGTCAACGTCTCCTACACGATCACGAGCGCAGCGGACTGGTTTTTTTTCTAATCGCGGCTCTATTGTTGCGAGACCAATCGAAAGGTGACCGACCTCCGTTTTTCCCTTAATTCGGATGAAACGATTCTCGTAACACGAGCCGATCTAACGGTGTCCCGTAGAAACAATTCCGTTTGAACCCCTCCCTGTATAATAACGAAATTGGATCTACTCGATTCTATAGTAACTAGAATAAAATCGTTGAAGACCGGTCATTGAACCCACTAGATTAAAATGGTTGTTTGGTCGGACTGGACGCAAGAGAGGTCAATGTGCATCGGAGCGAAAGCTTCTCGGGCGGGTTCTCAAAGGGGTCGTTAAAATGGCGAGCAATTTCGTCGAATTACCGAAACAACGACACTTAATGGCTCGTGTAGGTACGCAAAGTTCTCGCGACTCCAACGACCCGTCTCGGTAGAGAAAGAGAGAAAGTACAATTTGCTCGAATTACGGACGCGGCGCATCGCGCTCGGTGAAAGCTGCCGATTTTACGACGGGCCAGCGCAGCGTCGCCATTTTCGTCGTGACTCTTGCTACAATAATTACTGGACTGCCGATCTTCGTGTCTTCACGGCGTCTGCAGATTTTTAAAATGCTAGAAAACATATAGGTAGATCACCAAGATAACGCATCCACTTGACGATGAAACTTTTGCTTCTAACTATGATTGTTATTAAACGTGTAATATAAAAATGAGAATTCGTAGGTGCGTCGACACGAGATATTTAAAAGTGTCGAACCGGAACGATCGTGACTTGACGAGGTTACTTCTTCCAATGATAATTTGCCGTACGAACACGGTTGTTTTGGTTGGTGTTTTTACGCACTCGTTCGCTGGCATCTAACGTGCAAGATGGACGCGGGGCGGCGAGCAGCACGCGAATTCCGCTGTCTCGGCGATTTTGTTGTTCTGGAAGCGGTCGTTCCGGTTCCATGTCAGTGCGAGAGCTTGCCACGGATGCGGCACGAAGAGGTAATGGCCGCGGAGCCGCGGCCGCAGCATTTCGCTGCGATCCGCGCGTTGCGGCGAAATGGCAACCCATTTAATAGAGCTCGTGCTCGCGCTACATAACCACGCGCGTGGATTACGCGAATCTAGCGAGAGCACGGGAGTAAAAACAGCGGCGCGGCGCGTCGGCGCGCACCGGTCTAAAAACTGGTATTACGTTGCGTCGCAATTATGCAATCAGGTTGCGGCGGTCACGTACCGGGTTTAATCGCGTCTAATTAAAATCCATCGGGAGAACAACTGTTTCAACCAACATCAGATGCTTCGTTTAACAATTTTGTTCATTATACATGTCGCGACGAGGGACAACGACAACTTTCTAGCTTCCGGAAGAAACATACATATATGCGGCGTTGTTAACACTAGAACTACCGAGCACTAAACGCAGTTGGCATACATTGCATTATAATAACGACAATGTACCTTTTATTTCGATTTTGTGCAAGTTTTATTTAAATATGTACTCCGACAGAGAAGTTGACTAAAGAAATTTCTCGGAAAAACACATTTTTAATATTTCGACTCGAAAACAGTTCGCACCAATTCTGACTTGCCCGGTAGTTCTAGTGTTAAGGTATGCGTCCAACCGAGAGTAGTAGTTACTCTCAAGAATCAAATTCGTCAGTGTACACGATATTGAGAGTGATAGCAGAGAGCTGCACGAAAAACTCTCGGAAAGTGAACAGTAAGTTGACAATCGCAAAAGGACACGTTCAAATTTTCCCTCGGCGAGTAACTATCAGCTACACAAACGCCATTTGTATAGTTCAGAGTCTTCTAGTTAGTTTTTCTTGCCGTTATAATACATATGTAGTCGGAGAGTCCTCAATTTAAAAATATTTATATATCGACACCGATTTTTCAATTTTTATTAAAATATTATTTATACTACAATTACACTACAGGAGTAGTATTGTTTGTACAACATTAGTTAGATCCGATCACAAGCATCATTCTTTTTTCTTATTAAGTACATTGCAACAATTGCAGCTAACTTTGGCGCATCCATTCTGTTCCGGAGCATTCGTGTAACTACCGAAATTCTTTAAAGAGATTCAAATGGCCACATGCCCGAGAGGATTTTCTGATAGTTGACTCTCACATCAATCTCCGAGAGCAAAACATTTCTGAGGAATTCCAAAAAAATGACACGCAAATTGAGAGTATTCTTGAGAGCAACTGACGACAGAAATTCTCAGATGGACACGTATCTTTAGCTGTGCCTATCGATTATCGATTGTAAATTGGGTCGAATCGAGGAACCTAAATCAAGTGATCCAAAGTTTGGCCATTCTTTTCTATTGTTTCGCGGATCGTGGTTTTTCCAAGCCGATCCCGATACGAAGAAACGACGAAACCTGTTTTCCCGATCGCGTCGACCGGCGATGATAGCGGCGGGACGGTTTAGAAAGCACGCCCACCGTCCTGTCCGGTGTTTACTACCATTCTCGAACCCGCGGACCGGCCTCTACGCCTCGAATACCTCAAAGTTACTCTACTAGAACCACCGATCGTACCCGTAATTGGCGCAAGAGACACCTCTTGTACATCGATCGTTAATTGGCGATGGAGTACACAGATATGGTATTGTCGAATCGGGACGAGAAACCGATCGCGAACAGGATTCGAAATTCCTGCCCGGCTGCCAGCGAGAACTCTGCAACGCGTTTGCAACGATGCAAAAACGGAGTACGAGGTGCATCCGCCCTGCACCGGGCTCTATTAGGGCACCGCGACTTTCAGGGAAGTTGGAAAACGATTTTCTAGCACGATATATCACCCATACCACGATGGACAGAATCTCTTCGAGGAACGTGTCTCGTCGTTGCGTTTCAAACGATGAAATTCTCGCTCGATTCTAATTGCAATGTTTGTTCGTTGTTCTTTACAGCTATTTATTATTCTAACAGCTATTTATTCGACCAGGATCATTCTGGAACGATGATCGTGTCAATTTTCTATACGAAAAAATCAATCAAATTAAATCTAGGGGATCGCACTTCACGATTCATCTATTTCGAATTGAAGGAAAATACGAAATCGTGTCGAATAAAGCAAACCGGTCAACTTGGACCAAGTTCATCCGATTGTAATGAGACTTTTCGAATTCATTTCGCGGGCTCGAATTAAAGTTTCAAGATAGCACTCGATGATACGACTGTTTAGGTTTCAAGGAAAATTCCAGATCGTGCAGGAAAAATCGACAGATCCTCATAGGTCGGTGACAAATGACTTAGTTTGTCTTACTTTGAAACAATTTTAGAATGCGTTTCCATAGGAAGTTTAGAATTGGTAGAAACTATGACGTTCGTTTATCGTATACAGATATTGCCGTGAGGATTGTGGAATATGCGAGGGCTCGAATTAAAGTTTCAAGATAGCACTCGATGATACGACTGTTTAGGTTTCAAGGAAAATTCCAGATCGTGCAGGAAAAATCGACAGATCCTCATAGGTCGGTGACAAATGACTATAGTCTTACTTTGAATCAATTTTAGATTGCGTTTCCATAGGAAGTTTAGAATTGGTAGAAACTATGGCGTTCGTTTATCGTATACAGATTACAGATATTGCCGCGAGGATTGTGGAATATGTGGGGGCTCGAATTAAAGTCGAAAGCGGAGAAGTGCCGATCGATGGAGGCGCGCGAACTCACCTCTTTCATGCCGTCGAGCCTGCCGAGGCTCTTGGTGCCCCTGAGGGGCGGAAACGCGGCGTCGTGCCATCCGTTGTTGCACATGGTGATTTGCTCGGCCTGTACGTTCAGTGCACGGGCCCTGCTCTTGCTTTTACGTTTGTCGAGCAGATGCTTGGCCCTGGACTTCCGAACCGGGGCGGCAGGGTCGTCCTCCGGGTCGCTCTGCACCTCCCATCTCGAGGGCGACTTGAATCGGCGTCGTGGGCTCGTCGGCGAGGTCACCGGCGAGGTGAGCCTCTGGACGAGGGTGCCGAACATGGTCATCATTCGCGACCTGGGTATTCACGGTTCTCGATGGTACGGGGCTCGTCACGACGAAACTCGACGAACGGAGCGCGCCCGTTTACTACAGATTAGATGTCGTCATCCTCTCTGGGTTCCTCTGTGGTTCGTTCCCGCCGCGCACCACTCCCTACGCGGCTTGTTCCTACGCACTGTCACTATGTACTCCTTCACGCGAAATCCACAGGTGGTTCACGGTACGCGAGCGCGCGCGCGCTTTACGCTCCTTCTGCACACTGGCCACTACAAAATTCCGACGCGATCCGCCCGTTCTGCGCACGTTCTCTCCTCGCGACGATATCCCACTGACAACTCGACGGTGTAGCAAAATCGGTCACCGAGTCCGATTCCGCTCCGACAGCACGCGTGTGTTTCCCGTGCGTTGGAGAACGCGAGCAGATACCGTTTCGAGGTACTCTCTCTCTCTTTCTCTTGCTCGCTCTATCTCTTTCGTTGTATCTTATTCTCTCTCTCTCGCCGTGTGTCGGGCACACGTTTCACCGAGCCGCGGGAAGAAGCGACGTGTCAGAGGCCCCGGATCGACTCGAAACCAGGCGCACAGGTATTTGCCTTCGGGCGTGCACCGCTCTCTCGCGAACACGCTGCTACGCTCCGATCGAGCGATCTGCGTGCACCGATTTTTCCGGATTCGAAAGCTGAATCGACCGGGAACTGTGAAACGTTGCGCCACGGCTTCGACGTGGAATTTCGATAAGAAACACTATCCGCGGAAGAGGAGGGAAACCCGACGGCTAGAACGACAGCGACGAACGATGACGACTAACTACGACAACGACGAAGGCAGCGACGCATACGACGCGACGCGAGCACCGATCGCTGGCTACGTGCGGAATCGAACTGGTCGCGCGGGGACTGCGTCCGCCGACCGGTTGGCCTCGCTCCGACGAAAATGCCCGAGTATGGGCGATTCCGCACGAACCCGATCGGAGTTTGACGATCTCCGACGGGCACACGCGAGCCTTACGAGTCACCGGTTACCATGGCGATCGGGACTTATTCCGCTTTGGGCCTTACACGTCGTTCGTCCCTCGCCAGGGAAACCGGCGCGACGGGCCCCCAGTGTACCAAGTACCCTTGATACGCTTCCCCACGTCCGTATCTCTTTGTTTTCTATTAATTGAAACGCTCTCGAGCGAACGACCCTCGCTGTGTCTCCTCGAATTCGAACCTCTCTAGGCTAATATCTACAGAAAAATTCGCTGTCTAACTCTGATCTCTCACCCTCATTTCTCGAACTGAATCTGTCCCTCGGTGACAAATTAAAACAGTGGTAAAAGACCGATGAAATAACAAGGTAAACAGTTGCTTGTCGATGGTTTTTTTTAGACAAATTGATGAGATAACGATTACGTCTTACAATTAGGTCTTTCAGTTATGTGTTTCGTGTTGAAAAATAAAACTCTAAAAATAACTAAAAATAACAGAACAGTATAATTTATATTTAATTTGCTGATGCTTTCAACGCACAGTTTCGATCAATTAATGACTAAGTTAGCAGTTTTGCAATTTATGTTTTTCTTTCTTGACGTTTCGGTTATGGTTTGGACCCTTCTCAAAGTATAATTTATGTCGAGAAAACTGTCAAATTCACACGAGGGACGTATGAGGGCTAATAGAATGTTTTTTGTTCATTTCGTTAGATTTCGTTCATTTGATTTCGCTGAATTTTTGCAATACTTTGACAGTCAACGTGTCAAACAAGTTTTTCGAAATGTCCCTTGACCCGGGAAGTCTCGTATTTGACGCTTTTGAGTCTCCTTTAAATCATCGTGATTGATCGATGCCGCTTAGCATGTTCACAATTTATGCGACCGTTGAAATATCACTTTAATGGCACTTTATTGTTTCAACGGAATATGTACATGAAATTCCGTTCGCATCGTTAAACAGAATCCAAACATCGAGTTTGTCGGAGATAAATAGTAAATACAGTGAGAATTGTAGATCCGAAGAATGTAGAAGATTTATACGTCGTAATTTTGTGTACCACGGCTGGGACAATGTCACCTATGAACTGCTCGTAAACGAAATACTCGAAACGGAAATCTGCCCACAACATTTACAACGGAGTACTCGTATAGATCGGAGAACGATGGCTGCAATCCCCGTACCCGCATATTTCACAGTCTCTCGTAAATAATTGTACAGAAGATTTTCGGGTTTATCTATTACTTTGACTCAACATATATTTTTTGTTCTCGTACCTTAATATTTCGAACAAGTATAATAAATCGGAATGCAACATTTACAACACGACTTGGGAAAAATCGAACACTGAAGTCTTTAGAAAGGGAAAATGTATGACGTCAATGATACAAATCTTTATGCAGAATAGAAACTTACTGCACCAATCGCAAGCAGCAGGAATTGAATGAGAATTTACTTTCGGTCTTAACAGCCTTTTAAAATTGAACGGATCAAAATATTCTTACGTTCGCGGACATTAAGAATGTCAATGAGCTACGAGAATAGACAGATGATAAAACTAATCGTGACATCCACATTTTGATAATGAATGATACATCATTCACGTTCACGAAGGTGTTAAGATTTTACTGTTTTGTATACTTGGCTTATCAATTTTTGTCATAAACAGATCGAATCCGTAGTGTACTTACGAAGGTCGGTCGATATTAACAAGCAGGGGTTGAAAACGGTTATGATATCGGTTTCGGTTCTCAAAACAGTTATAAGAACCGAAATTGTCTTAAAACAGTTATGAGTGAAAAAGGTTCTGCCTTATATCGATTTGTTATATGTATATATCGGTTATATTTTATAATACATATAAACTAACATATTAATTAAGTCAAATATAATCATTCATTATAGGTATACATATGTTGAACTGAACTATAACTGATACAGAACCAAAAAATTTGTTCTTGTTGCATAGTTGCAACTGAGTTGCATAGTTGTAGAACTGATACGGGACTAATATATTATGTATTTTTAAGAACCGAAACCGATTTAAGAATCGAAAAATATATAATATATAAATATATTTAAGAATCGATATAATATCGGTTCTGTAGAACCGAAACCGAAACCGATATGTACAAGAACCGATATATCTATAACAGTTATAATATTTTTTCGGTTCTCATAACTGTTTCAGTCAGAACCGATATATAACCGTTTCAAACAGTTATTTTTAGAACCGTTTCAATCCCTGTTAACAAGAGACGGAACAATGAGGTTCCGGGCGAAAGTGGGAGAATCGTCGGGAGACGGGTTCGGCATTGGGAAGGTCGCACTGGCCGGATAATCGGTTTTCCAGGGTTTCCAGAGTTTCCAGGGACCTTCGGAGACGGGGTATCGGTGGCAGCGCGCTGCACCGCGCCGCAGGGTGCATCGTACTCTATTTGCAGCCGCGGCAGGAGGAACGTGTCCCGGCCGTAACGGTCTCGGCCACGATAAAAGCAATTGATAATGCCTGACCCCGGAATGAATTCCTGTTTCTAGGCGTCAACCGGCTAATTAATGGCACGATGACTGGTTCTCGGTTGCTTCTCGGTGATATTCTCGCATGTCGGACACGATAAATGGGGAGTAGTCGTGCGGAACACCGCGAGAAGGTGCCGGGGTGTCGTGGAACGCCGTAGTTCCACGAACCTCGGACCGAAGACGCGACACAAGAGAGGGAACGAGAGGAGAGAGGCCGAGGGAAACGCCTCGGGCGCGACTTTCATCGGGGAACGGTGAATTAACCCTCTCGATGGTCGCGTCGAGCATCCTCGCGTGTCGCGAAAACACGGCAATTCCTTTCTTTAATAACGATCACACTCGCCGCGCAAGAAATAGAAATTCGCCTCTGCCACTTAAGACGAAAATTCCATCAATAAGCTGCGGATTTGATCCATGTATGACTAAATTAAGTAGGCACAATTAACCCTTTGCGGTCGGAGCTATTGTAACTCGAAAATTAAACGTTTCTTCTGACCTACAATAATTCCATTCTTTATGATTTTTTAATTTTGATAAATATGAAATTGATATAATACCTCATACAATACTTAAATGTGTAGTAATTGGTTAGATACTGACATATCTGATAGTGTAAACAATTATTTAAATAATAGTACAGCAATTTTTAGTGGTGCCACTCCACCGCCAAGGATTAAAAAAAAAACGCTAGAAGTATTCAAATAATTGGGAAACATCGATACAGTATTTTCGGTAGTTCCATACTCGATAAAATGTTCTCTGCTTCATGGAACATGAAACGACACACTCTAGGACTTTCATCGATATCCAACATAGAGTTTCTCCAAAAAGAAATACCGGTAGATCGTCTGCTTCTCGTTCTCTAGTCACGGTCCAGTCAATCTCGTATCGATCTCGAGCTTCTGCGAGGATCGATGATCCCCGCCGAGGTTTTCCTAGTTCCGACACCTAGCAGGTCGCGTAATCGTCTCGGAACGATCCCGTCCGTGTTCTCAGCGCCGTCGAGACGACGACGGACGGGGTAACGGCGCCACTTATTACACAAACGATATCATTAGACCGGGAACTCGTCAAAACTTCAATTATTCCCGCGGCTATATACGGTCGTTCGGTGTAGGAGGGGAAGGGAGGTGGGCTTGATTAATCGTGCTGGGAGCCTGCTCCAGCAATTATTAACGCGGACGCGTAATTAGCGCTAGCTCGAGCCGATACTCGGATCCGAGCCGAGCCGAGCGGAGCCGAGTTGGGTCAGGCCGGGCCATTCTCCCTTCTCAGAGGGTCAGCCCTCGTGAGAATCTGAATTACGCGCGTACACGATTGTGATTCGTGAGGGGAGCACGCGCGGTTAAATCGCCTCTTCTCCTTTTCCTTCTTCTTCTTCTTCTTCCTCTTCTTCCTCTTTGCCCCCGCCCACCCACCCCCTCGCTGCTGCTTCTCCTTGTTCTTCCACCCGAGCATCTTTCATCTTCATCGTGCCGTATCGCGGGAGCCTGTTTGTCCTACAACACGATTCAGATACGAGATACCGCGATGGAAATTCATAATTGTACGCTGCTCGTGCACGCCGCGCTCCTGTCGTGACGCGAAACGCTCCGGCCGCCGCGGCCGGTGCAATCGCGGTGCATCTTCACCAGCTACGAATTTTCTGAACGTTCGTTGTCGCTGAAAAAATATACGCGATCTCGAAGTACCACTCGGAAAATTTCACTGAGAGAGTTTCTTGAATTCTTTTAATCCTTGGTTTCCTTTTGTTAAGGAATAGTGGAAGACTTTATTCGAATTAATCGGCACCATCACGCAACATTTAATTGTTAACGCCAAAGTCGTACGTCCACTTTATTAAAACAGAAATCAACTTAATAATAACTAAATTAACCCGACACCAATTATGAACAAGAAGAAGTTAGAACTAATAAATGAAGGAAAGAGAGACACCAAAGAAGTGCAATGGCTCTTCTCTTAAAGTGTAGTGCGAAGCAGCGATAACAACTTAAGCAAAGCTATACAGGGTGTCCCAAAACTACCCTAGGAGCCGAAAATAGGAGGTTCCTTGGGTCATTTGATGCGCCATTTTCCTTTGCAAAAATTTTATCCGCGACTTTGTTTAGGAGTTATTAACAAAAAATACGGACCAATCAGAGCGCGACCTAGACGCGAGTTGGCACAGACGGCCAATGGACAGTTGGCGCGCCGAGCCGATTTTGTCAACTCGCGTCTAGGTCGCGCTCTGATTGGTCCGTGTTTTTCGTGAATAACTCCTAAACAAAGCCGCGGACGCAATTTTTGTTAAGGAAAATGTCGCTTCAAATGACCCAAGGAACCTCCCATTTTCGACTCCTGGGGTAGTTTTGGGACACCCTGTAGACCGGCCAGAACTTATTTACAGGCCAAGCGAAGCTGCTGTTTTAAGTAACTCTTTTAGCAAAGATCCAGAAAAGAAAAGATAGACGGCCAAAGAAGCGCAATTGCCTATTTAACCGCTCAAGTAAAGCGGAAGTGCGTACAATAAAGTCCAGAGAGCAACTGCCTCTTCGGCAATCGGTTGTGTCCTATGAGACAGTCTGGCGGGGGGAGAGGTGAAGAGGTGCCTTTCCTATATGTATGTAACATGATATTTGGTCCCCTCAGGGTTTCAAATTCATTTCCCTCTCTTTCCACTCACACCATCGCTTTTTCAGCGGGACCTACTGTTTATGGTGGGTTCCGAACCACCCTTTTGCCAACAACACGTGAAAAACACCTCGGGTGGGTCACTTTCCGGTTTTTTACCAGACGGTCACCCATCCTAGTGCCGTTCACGTTCCACATTATTTAACTTCGGTGATCTAACGAGAACCAGTGCTTTCAACGGGACTACGGTTGTTGACTACAGGTGGCTTTCCTATAGCAAGTCGTTGTTATGGTTTTGGCAACCCCGCCACTTCTCTTTCCTCGGTCCAACAAACTAACTCGCGTGCTGTAGCGCCTTTTTGCGCGCGCGATCCGCAACACCTTTCAATTGCATCAATTAATTTTTGTCGGACCCTTTTCGCCGCGGGTTCGTGAGTAATCACGCGAAATCCGAGAGTTTCGACGAACGCGAGAACCGAAAACGAAAATTTCGCTGGAAGATACCCCGGAGAAGTGTCCTCTTCGCCTAGACTCGCTCTCGCCGCGGCGGACTTGAGTTTCAGCGCGCGCGACAGGTGCAGAGGCGAAATAAATTCCGGCTATCGCGGAATCACGTAGTTCCAGGTTGTATTTTTTCGCCGATTTACAGCCGCGATTGCGCCGCGAACGGAGTGTCTGGTCGACTAGTAACTCAGCCGACCTGTAGCCCGTGTTTATACAACATTCTTCCCCTGCCTTGCTCTAGATTCGCGGCTGGAAACTAAACTCGCCTCGCGAGAAACCGAACACGCGCGCGCGGGCCGCGGCCGCAGGATTCGAAGGAATCCAAGGAGCGCGCGAGGACTCGCGCCTTCCAACAGCCATAAATCCGGGTTATCAAGGCAATCGCAGCAATCTTTCCGCGCCGCCACGAGGCCCTTCCTTTTTTTTCGGCTCTTTTGACGCTGTTCCGGAACGCGGAAAGTTACCGCGACGATCTTTCCGGTCGGACAGCCGCCGGGCATTGAGCCATTTCCATAAAGTAGCTGGAATTTACAGATCCGAAAATCTAATTGTAAAGTTTCGCTTCTGAAAGTCGCACAGTGCGGTACTTAGATAGGAATTTGGGACAAAAATGAAGAAATACCTATGGGGTAGTAATAATTTATATGTGTTTGTTCGAAATTGTTTCAAATGCACTAATCGAAGTTTTGGAATACTATTTAGTTCATTTATTATACATATATTGATAAAAAAAACAAGTGAATAAAACATTTTAATGAAAACACGTTAATCACTGCTCGTATTAGAATTGTCCACAGGGTACCGCACTGTGAGTCGTCGGGTTTGGTTTTGCCGATGAGAGAAATGAATGTTTATCGGTACGGCAAAAAGCGCTAGATTTCATGCATAACCATTAGACACGCACGCATACACTAGTGATAACGCGTGAAGGATTTCGCACGACCTCGAGGATCGTGGGGGCGTTTGGGCGCGAACGGAACGGGTCGAGGTCGAACGACGAGATTGCTGGCTTTTTTGAAGGCACTTTTAGAGCGGCCGTTTCCCGTGTTTCGTAATACTGTGCACAAATTTAGCGACATCCGCGTTTTCAATGTTTCGGGACAAATAAAGTTGCCTTCATACAACGGCGCTGGCACCGGGAGCTAGCGCCAAAAGTCTTAAATTTCGAGCTCGGATTAGCGGCTCCCTGCTGGACCTGCCCGGGAAAAAGGTTTCCATCGGCCTGTTTTCCGTGCACGCACAATAGGGACCCGTCAACCCGCGCTCGAAATTTATGACTTTTTTAAAAAATAAAATTTTTTTGTATGAAGGCACCTTAATGCTTGGGAATGAGACAACGGGCTAAGGATAGAGGATCGTGTACCTTTCCACATATAGGGTGGCCAACAGTGGGCGTGGCTTAATTGCTCTCTATTTTGACTTTTTTTTTCCTGCCCTGGGAGGGTTTTTCTTCCTTCCTACATTTGACTCGGAAAGGATCGGTAAGGCCCCATTCATTGACTCACTTGCCAATCCTTTTCCGAGAGGGCCACTACATGTTCTTGGCTTTTGCTCTCTATTTTGACTACAAACTTTTTGTTTTTAATTTATTTTACGTCGCTCTCAACTCTTTGCTAAGAGTACTCTCAATTTATGTGTTCATCTTTTTTCATCTTTCTGTTTGCGCTCCGAGAGTTCTCCGTGGAGCTCTCCGATAGGCCTCTCAATACCGTAAACACTATCAAATTTGAGTCTCCAGGGTAACTCGCGATAGTTTTGATCTCAGATGAACACGTACCTTAAAGTAACTTTGCGACGGGACCTACAGTTTTATTAAGGTGTATTCTGAACCACCTTGGACACCACAGATGGCACATGGAAACTTGAATAGTCTATCACCGCTATGTACCATCCATGGATTTCTCATTTTTTTCTCATTGTAAACAGCTGCCGATGAGAGTCCATTGCTTTCTGTACTAGTGGTCTCGTCGTGTTAACACATTACCAATCGGTGATTATTGCATATTTTTGAAAAATATATGGTACACGGCTAAATTTTCATTTAGCATTTAGTATGAATTAACTAAGTCACCCTCAATAACGTCGTCTAATAGTTTCATTTAAGATTACAATGTCAAAGAAAATTTCTATGCTTTTCTTCGGTACAGCAGAATTATTGAAAATCTTATTAATAGGCTTCCGGTCGGTAAAGTGTTAAAACTGTCCTTCTCAGTGGGCGTCGCCGTTCTCGTTCGTCAATCGAGCCATAGATGTGACGTACGGTGTGACCTCCGCCAATATCAATCCAATGAGGTCTTTGTTCCGAGCAACACGAAGAGCCCCGTAACGATCCGTTGCCGAGGTGAAGACGAGTTCAAGGTCCAGGCGAGTCCCTCGGGAGGCACGCGGAATCGCTTGCCGCGAGGTCGAGACGTCCTGGATGAAAAGGATGGGGCCCCCGTCTCGGGACGCGACGCGACGGAAGGCTCGTCAATGAGATAATGGGGCGGGTTGCGGGGCATAAATTAAGATATTATCGTTCAGGTGGGGCGTCTAGGTGGAACTGTTGCGCTGTGATTGTATTTATTGCGACGGCCGTGTTAATCCTTCGTACAATTACATAAATAACGGCTCGGTCGCTGGCTCACTGCGCCATTGTAAAAGTCTCGCTGGGAATTTACGACTCGCGGAGCTGTGGCTGAAAAATCGCGAACCCTCGAAAGAAATAAAAGGTCGGAGAGGAGGAGGAGGAGGAGGAGGAGGAGGAGGAAATAGAGAAGGGAGGCGCAGGGCGCGGTCCTTGAAGACGTGGCGTGGCGTGGCATGGCGTGGCGAGGCTCGGCGTGGCGAAAAAGCGAATCGCTCGGTGCGGTAAGGTGCACTGTGCGCGCGTAGCACGCGGAAACGCGTTGCGCGAGGTCAAGGCTTCTCGCAGCGCGGCTCGGGCCCGTTCGGTACCAAGCGGAGAGGAGCGGAGCGGAGGAGAAACCGCTCGTCTTTCGAGGAAAACAACTTCGGCGCGGTGTGGCCAGCCCGGAAGACACCGCGCGCGTCAACTCGCAAACGGGCTCGCGCCGCTCGAACCCGCTTAATTTGACGCTCTGCTAAGCCCGCAACGGCCGACAGTTTCTCGCGCGACACGCGAGACCTTCATTATCCAGTAATTTACGAGACCGAGCCTCTCCCGCTCGGGGAAGCTATCGGCGCAAAGCTACTCCGCCAGCTGGAACTAATTCCCAGCGAAAAACTCGACGAGCCCTCGTTAAAGCGAATTAATTAACAGTGTTTAGCGGCTAATAGATTTTTCTCAAGGAACACGGTCGTAATAATAGAAGATCGGCCGCGGACACGTTCGCGTTCGCGTTCACGCGCGACCAACCTCGCCTCCTCCCGACAAAGTTGTTTCCCGCCGATCGATCAATGTTCCGGACCGACGAGATTCCTTCGTGATTTTTCCCGATACGTTTTCCATCGCGAATGTAATTGCCTCGATGCTTTAATTAGATCGTCGCACCGCGTCGCGGAGCCGCTTCTACCCTCGCTCGGGAAGATGCAATCTTCCTACCACTTCTCAAACCAATTACGGTCGCGCAATGTTGTACGCGCGACGCGATTTCGATATTTATTTCGGAATCGAATGCACTTAGCATAAAGTGCGATCTTCCAGTTTTAATTGGAACGTTGAATAGTTTACGAATTCCCTCGCAGATACAGTCGGAAATCGATTGGATGTAACCCCGTAAGATCCTATCATTTTTCTTCGTGCTACGATCTAATCGAATGCTCCATCCGATTTCGTGTTTCGCTTTAAACTAAAACGATCCTATCATAAAGTACGAACTTCCAGCTTTAATTTCAGTTCTGAACGGTTGAAAAATCTTCACGGGAAATCGTTTTAAAAATCGATTCGAGGAGCGTTCGCTCGATGCGATCGCGGGTAAGCGAAGCGTTAACCCTTAGCACTCGAGTGACGCCTCCGAGGCGCAAGTAAAAATTGCTGTACTATTATTTAAATAATCGTTTACACTATCAGATATGTCGGTATCTAACCAATTACTACACATTTAAGTATTGTATGAGGTATTATATCAATATCATATTTATCAAGTTTAAAAAAATCATAGAGAATGGAAATATTGTAGGTCAGAAGTGTAAGGAAAAGCCGTATTTATTATAATCATTGACAGACGTGTTTGTCACGGGCGCGTTCGTTTCGATCTGATCTTCTTTTTTCAATTCGTTGGCAATTACAATTTTAGAATTCTTCTGTTCCGATTCTCTATTTTATAAATTTAACTATATATAGGGTTGTCTGTTAATACACACACGTTCATTCATACAATACACACACATCATTCGTACTTCAACCCTATAGAAGAAACGTTTAATTTTCCAGTTAAAATAGCACCGAGTGCAAAGGGTTAATATACACGGTGGCGCGAGCGGGATCGAAAGAAGACATCAAGGTTCCACCAAGGCGAGAAGAAAGCTGCGCGATCGGTTAGAGGTTAAGATCGGAGCGATCCCGACTTTCGTGTGTTACCGATGAAAATTTCGCGATAAAGATCGCGCCGCGTCAGTCCGATCCGCGCGTGCGCGAGCCACACCGCGAAAGAACACAATCTCCTAGGAATTCCTCTCGCGCCAACGTTTTCTCGTGTAGTAAGGGCCCGCGCGCCGCTTTGCGCTTGTGCGCGGAGCTAAACGAGAGGCAATCGCGCGGCTCGTTCCACGAATCGGTAGATTAAGCTTCACCGGAGCCGGCGAATTCCACGCCCATTGTCGAGCCATTTATTAATACCTCTCCATCATTGACCTCTCCTTTAACCCGTTTACGCAAGCGTGGCCGCGCGCCGCGTCGATGGCCACGGACGGAACGGCGGCGGCCACGGTAGATCGCGAGTTATTAGGCCGCTCGAGCGGATCGGTATCGTTGGCCCGATCGAGCAACAACGACTATGGCAACGGGGCTGTATGGCAACAGCAACGGAACCGAGAGCATTTCCTGGCGGGACCCGCGACTTTCACGAAGAAACGATCTCGTTCGCAGCCTTAACTCTCGATCGCTTAGCTTGTTAAACAGGACGACTTGAACGCCAACCGCGAGCGCTCGCGCACACGACCGGTGAAACGCCGTAAATCACCGTTCTGTCTGCCGACTATTTCGAGTATCTACGTTTCTTGTGTCCGCGATTTTTCCGCGGGCCTCGCCTACCAACGCTTCTATCTTATCTCGGTCTCTAACCGTTCTCTCTGTTCTCCGTTCGCACTCTCTTTCTCCGTTTTCTTGCCCGCCCTCCGCATCCGAGCGCTATGATACAGCGTTCCCGGCCAAGACAGAATTATTGGCATACTTGCACCGCTTATCGCGAGCCAACGTTAATTATCGTCGCTTCCCCTATCGGCTGCAAATACTGTTCTACGCGAGAGAAGGATCCGTGGAGGACCAAGCCGATACGGCTGACGAAGGGAACGATCTTCCAAAGGCTTGAATCGGACGTGGGCATGGACTGGCCCGTGTCAAGGTGCTACTTCGAGAGCCACGCGGCCACGCCCATTTCAAACAATCTGCACGAAGGTCTACCGGGTCATTCTTCAACACTGGAATTTTTGATTAATCGAATGACGAGATCATTTCTGGTAGCTCTAGTTCCGTCGCCACACCGAGTTTGAGTAGCCAGAGATCGAATATATCGTTCTTTAATCCAACTACTCTAATGGAAAAAGAATGCTTTAGATTGGAGATCAATTTTCGTGTTTAAAGCTAGATTTATAGAGCCTACGGTCCACTGCTCTAGTTCCGTGGCCACGCCCACTTTGAGTAGCCTACGTAGAGATCTAATTGAATACTAGGATATGATTAGTCTAATCAAAGGAGAATAATTTAGAGTAGAGAACAATTCTGATGTTTAAAGCTAGATTTATACAGACACACTACCCTAGCTCCGGTGCCACGCCCACTTAGTGTATCCAGAGATCGAATATATCGTACTTCATCCAACTACTCTAATAGAAAAAGAATGCTTTAGATTGGACATCATTTTTCGTGTTTGCAGCTAGATTTATAGAGCCTACGGCCCACTGCTGTAGTTCCGTGGCCACGCCCACTTTGAGTAGACTACGTACAGATCTAATTGAAGACTGGAATATGATTAGTCTAATCAAAGGAGGATAATTTAGAGTAGAGAACAATTCTGATATTTAGAGCTAGATTTATACAGACACACTACCCCAGCTCTGGTGCCACGCCCACTTAGTATACCCAAAGATCGAATATTAATAAATAAAATAAAAATAAATATCGTACTTCAATCCAACTACTCTAATGGAAAAAGAATGCTTTAGATTGAAGATCAATTTTCGTGTTTAAAGCTAGATTTATGGAGCCTACAGCCCACTACTCTAGTTCGGTGGCCACGCCCACTTTGAGTAGCCTACGTAGAGATCCAATAGAATACTAGGATATGATTAGTCTAATCAAAGGAGAATAATTTAGAGTAGAGAACAATTCTGATGTTTAGAGCTAGATTTATACAGACACACTACCCTAGCTCCGGTGCCACGCCCACTTAGTGTACCCAGAGATCGAATATATCGTCCTTCAACCCAACTACTCTAATGGAAAAGAATGTTTTAGATTGGAGATCAATTTTCGTGTTTGCAGCTAGATTTATAGAGCCTACGGCTCTAGTTTCGGGACCACGCCCACTTAGAGAAGTGTACACAGAGATCGAATAGATTGTCCTTGAATTCCCCTATCTAATGACTAGAGGACGCTCTAGATTTGAGCGCAATTCTATTGTTTAGAGGTAGATTTACAGAATCTATAAACTACTATTCTCGTTGACCACACCCACTCGGACCACGAGTACGCAGCCCGACGCGTCGCAGCGGTGCCAAACTCGCCAGAGTCCGTATCTCCGCATCGATTTGCTATGATGCCTCCCGGGGCAATTTAACCAGCATCAACAATCCACAACTTTCAACGGTACTTTCTACGTGTGGCCGGCACAGGCGCAACACGTTTTAAATAAAGTTCTTTCGATCGGTCGACAAGAAATATCGTCGTGTACCATAAATACTTGTCTGTCTCGTTGCCGGTTGATCTCGCTCGAACAATTTCCTGGGCTCCGCGCCGCTCTCGGAAGCAGAAAATTGTCCACCGCGATTCGCGTACCAGGAGAGCACGGAGAACAGCGGAACGGTGGCATCGCGCGATAATGAAATCTAAATTGCAAATTATGACGGGGCATAACTCGCGCTCGTTATCCGACCGCGTTATGCCCCATTGTCGCACGCACTCTCTCCTCTTCCTGGCCACTAGCCCTCCAACCGTCTTTCTCTTTCTTTTTCGCCGTTTCTCGTTCTCTGTGTCCGTCCGTCGCCATTTCTCTCTCCATCCCGTGGTGGCATGCGGATGCCTCGCGCGCCCGGCTTTAATGCCCATTCGAATCTCTGCGTATACACACGAAACGGTCGATGCAATATGCCGTGGACCGTTAAGTGGCGCGACCTCCGTGGCTCCGCAACCAAAAGAAAGAACTGCCAGTGCCCGGCGGAAGCATTGTCGGCCCTGTGAATACACGCGCAAGACCGAGAGACGATCGCGTGGAAAATTGTGAGCACGCGTGCCAACGGCTGCACGAAATCGTTGTTGTTGTTACCTTGTCGAGTGCCGGAGAGCCCGTCACGGACTGTCCCCACCTCTCGAGCGTCTCTCGTGAAAAATCCCGCGGGTCCACCGAAGACCCGCTAACCCCACCTGGCGATTCTTCAACAGGCTCTCCTTTATCCGTCCCACCCTTTGTCGCCGTATTATTCTCGATGAAAGGAACCCTTTAGAACAACGCGCGAACAACGGGTCGCGCGCGGCTCCAACTTCCGCTTCATTAGCTCTACAGACGAACAATCTCTTAACGATCCCTTGGACGCTGTTGAGATCTCGTTCCGAAGTCAATTGATTCGCAGCGTTGACCGAGGGTGAAGTCGAGTTCAAGGGGTAGGCACGGACTCGAGTCTAGGGCTGTAACTTTCCTTCGAAGGTCGAAGACTTCAAAGCTTCGGAGCTTCGAATGTCGAAGCTTCAAAACTACGAAATTTCAAAGGTTCGCTTTCTGGAAATTCGAAGGCGATGGAGAATCAAAGTTTCTAATTTCGAACCTCTAGCCGTAGTAAATTATTATGACCGCCACGGTAGATACGTCATCGATCGGTGGAGAGGTTATCTACCTAAATTCGGATTTGCGCTTGTTTCTTCCAACGGAAGATTTTACCGGTTCTACGACGCGACGGAATATATTTATTGCATGGGAAAACCCGAAAAATAGACTGTCATTTATTTCTGTTACGGATTAGAAGGGGGTAAAACTAGCCACTTCACTTAAACGTAACTTTATTTCCCCAACTTGGGTTCGTAAAATGTATAACAGAAACTATGTACACTAGATGTTTGATGTGGCCAAAACTCCCGCTTGTTTTGGCTAGATACGTTGAATAAAGTGTGATATATGAACTAGATGAGTTTTCCCTTGCTAAGATATATTCACTTGTAGAAGTATCAGTGAATCCCGATGCTGAATCGACTAACTCGCGAAAACCGGTCAACGAGACGCGCGACGTTTTCTGTAGCAACGAGTGAGAACGATTAACGCACGTTGAGATCGGAGTCGAACAGCTGGCAGTCTACCGTCACCGTCGAACTAGTGATTGGCGGATAGATAGAGCGATCCGCCAATAGTAATCCCAATTTCGGGGTCGATAATCGATCGTAATCGATGTTCGACGGTGCTGGTCTAAGCTACTGCGAGCTGCTTATCGACTCTCGATCTCGCGGTTACGCGTGAATCCGCCAATAGCGAGGCGGCGCAGTAAATCGGCGCGTTCACGCTGCCGACACGCTCAGCCAATCCCAAACAATTTCAATTTCTGTAGAATATTTTAACCTTCTTAAGATAATGTGGGGTCTCGGAGACTGACTGACAGTTAATATATTTATTTACCAAAAATCGTGACACGGTACAAGATTGCGAAATTTCGAAGACTTCGAAGCTCCCTTCGTTCCTTCGAAGACTTCGAAGCTTCGGAAAAGTTACAGCCCTACAGTCGAGTCCACCTAGGTAATCGAGTTCCCATTCGATCGATATCCAATGTTCCTGGGAATTCGATGATACGAAAAATGGCAACAGGTTATGTACCGTGTCCCACATTCCAGTCTAAAAGGTTTCAACCGGCAACGAAACGAAGCCGAGCAGTTTCGATCTTAGATAGACAGTCGAAAAATCGCGTGGAGCACTACATTTGCCCGCGAACGGGTTGCAGCGACGCTAATCGAGAATGTGGCCGACGTAATCGCGGACACTTTGAGTTACAGTCGGCCGCTCGCAGCCGCTGCCGATGGAAACCGGAAGGCTGGCTGCCGGTCGCAGAGATGCAAAGCCGTACCAGCGAACGCAACGAAGCACGCGGTTGGCTTTCGAGGTATCGGAGTAAAAGAGCAAAAGACGGCGAGTACGGGGGATCGTTTTCGACGCGTTCGGCTCGATAGCACCGGGAATCGAGAAATCCGAAGGATGCGCCCGCCATGTTACCCAGCAAAAGTGTGCTAACGACGCGCGCGAACCGCCCTCGTCCGCAGCTCGCGCTCCGCGTTTCCGCATTGCGCGCGCGCCGCGGAAAAACCCGCGCCGCGAGTAATGATCCTGCCGGGATAACGGTACCGTAAATTGGTGTAGCAAAGGGTCCGGCGGAGAGTCCTTTATGGAAATGTCCATCGCAATATTGTTAGCTGGGCCGCGGCGCAGCTGGCATGGTAAATGACGTGGCCTGCTCGTTTCAGTCATTAGAGCTCGTCTAGAACCACAGGGCTATTGTGAGCCCGATCCGAAGATGACGGAAGTCTCGGGACGGCGGACTCGCGAGAGCGAACCCGCGTTTCTTTCGCGAAAGATCATTCGCAGTAAACGCGATCCATCGCGGTGCAAAACTTCGCCGGGGATTTTTGAGGATTCGAGAGCGTGGGATGCGATTCGCGGAAGAAGCACGGGAAAAAAATGTTCAAGAGCTTCGCTACAGCTGGCATGGTAAATGACGAGGAATGCTGGTTTCAGTCATTAGAGCTCGGCTAGAACCACGAACCTATTGTGCATCCGCGCGCCGAGGATGACGGAAGTCACGAGTCTTCATGCGTCTTCATGAATCCTGGTCTATCATCGGCGAAAACTGTTGGAATACATCGATAACCTAGCGTCTTAGATACAAGGGTTTGAGCGTAAGGGGCGGTTTCTTTCAGGGACAGAGGGTCCCAGGCGGGACCATAAAGTCAAGAGCCTCTGTATTGTATGTAGTGTATCTCTGTTTTGTAATTATGTTGTAATAAATCTCATATGAGATTTTCTATAATAAAAAAGAAAAGTCAAGAGCCTGGTCTGCCAGTCAGTCGGGGAAAAACAGCTAGCCTGAGCAGATCGCAGCCTTGTAAAGAGCATTCGCTTAAACCAAACTATTTACGTAAAGTAGAAATACAGGATACGCGGAAACACTGTATCGTTATTTATATAGAAACACATTTATAATACCAATAGGGTATATAAGGACAATAAAGTGTAGTTTATAAAATAACGTGTGAAATTAAAGAGACATATCCAAGAAAAACCTTCGTTTCACCGAGTTCTTTCAATTTTCGAGGATTCAGAGCAAAAATTGTAAAGCTTCTGTGCGTACAGATCGAACACGAGCCGCCTCTTTCGCGAAGATTCAGCTGGTACCGTGCGGTTCGTAGTCGATGTAGCGAAAGTTTAGCAATTTTGGAGGCTCGAGAGCGTGGGATTCGGAAGGGTGGAAAGACGAGAGAGAGAGAGAGAGACGGGAGGACGATCAAGAGAAAAATTGAAGAGGCGGCACGGCGCGGCGCGGGCCCGATCGTGGCCCGACGCGGGTCTCCTAATTCGGGCCGAAGATCGAGGGACATCTTTCGTGGCGCATCAGTGCAACGTCCTGCAGAGGATTCCTGCCGCAGCCGGTACCTTACGCCAGGTTCCTTTGGACTGACTCACGTACCGGTCGTTCCTCGGCCCCTGCCCGCGCGTTCCCACTTTGTTCCACGAACATGCGGAGAACTTGCTTTTCGGAAGCAAAAACGAACGTGGGCGAACTCCTCGAAGGACATTCTCACAGATTCAGTTCTTCCATTGCGACAACCTCGGATCAATCTCTCTCTCTCTTCTTCTTCTTCTTCTTCTTCTTCTTCTACATTGTTCTCTTTCTCTCTGGCGCAGTCTCGATCCTTTTTCTTCCCGTTTCCTTCGGCTGATTCGATCTTCGCGCCAACGATCTTGCTCTATTCGGAGTGGCCCAACACCGATGGCTAGATCTAACCGGACAGATGGAAATGGTCGGCCCGGATAGCTCGTCCGTAGCCAAATGCAACCAGAACACCGTGGGACGTTCCATCGAATTCGAACTGACGTGGAACGATCCGTTGTTTCGCCCGAGTGATCGGCAATCTAACGAATTTCTAGAGAAATTTTGCGCAAAATTGCGCAGGACGGTATAAACACCTGGTATTAACCCTTTGGTTACCCTGGACGAGATATCTCGCGCCCCGATACTTCCCGATAAACGCTCTTGACGAGATATCTTGCCGCCTCACCTAGACACTATAGACAAATCTATTTTATAAGTAACTATATCCTGATTTGTAAAAGGGAGAAATGAATGAAATCTTTATTAATTTGTTGAAATATTGTATTTACTTTCTACATGATAAACTTCAAAACATGGTGTTACACATAGAGGTACACTTCTGATAAAAATACCTTGTTTTTTTGCATATTCCGTTGTCTTGGGTACAAAATGACCGAACAGAACAGAAAATATTTCGTCTATAATGTCAAACCACTGGTGCTAGGTGGCGAGATATCTCGTCAAAAGCGTTTATCGGGAAGTATCGGGGCGCGAGATATCTCGCAAAAGGCGTTTATCGGGAAGTATCGGGGCGCGAGATATCTCGTCCAGGGTAACCAAAGGGTTAACGAAGGAGTGCGCGAGACGATTCAGAACGGTGTAAGCACGGACGGAGATTACGAAAGAATAAAGATCCAAGTAGAAAAACGAATTAACCAGGTGCTAGTCTCGGCTAGATTTGCTCAGAGACAAAGAGACAAAGACCCTGTCCGTAATCGTCGCGCGATTTGCCTCTTCCCGTAGTCTCGCAGACTTCGCAGAAACGATAGACAAAGAAATTGTCGTCGCGTAACGCGGCGTGTCGACACGTTAACCATTATTATTCCCCGTTGCTGGAATAACCGCTGTATCGCGAAAATCTGTTTTCCCTAAAGCAGCTGCTGATGACGTCACGAGATCGGTGGTCTCGATAGCCTGTCCGATATTGCAGCCGTGCAGGAATTCAATCTGCGTGTTACCAACATCGCCGAGAATAGTGCGCGAGCATGGTAATACGATTTCTGCAGACAGCTTCGCTCAAAAAAACTCCTTTTAAAGAAAATTCTGTGGAGAATAGTCCTTCGACAGACTTAAACTTCCATACTTTATGAGAACGAGAAGATTCAGTTTAGCTAGATTTTTACGCAATTTTAATTGCAGCGTATGCTCGATCTAAGAAGCGTATTCAATCATTTCCTATAAAGGAGTCTTTATAATTGCAACAATTTGTGTCACTTCTCTAAATCGAATATCTTTTCGAAAAGATATTCGAAACAGATTCGAATATTTCGCCCGGAGTAATTTCGATTAAATTAGAACTTACCTACCTCAATTATATGGTCTCCGAAAAGCTTTAATTACGATATCACGCTTGAAAGAGTGCAGCATAAATTTCTCAGGTATTGTCCATACAAGTTAAAGAATCCTATACCATTCTTTGATCATGATTACTACACAATAATAACTGTAATGAACCTAGAAACATTGTCTGCTCGAAGAATAGTATCCGATCAGAGTTTTATTTTTAATTTAATTAATAATCGTATTGATTGCATCTCTTTACTTACACAAATCAATTTCTATGTACCTGAACGTGTATTGAGAACTAGAGCTAGATTTTTTCTTTTTTTTTTTTTTAGTTATAGAAAATCTCATATGAGATTTATTTAGAGCTGGATTTCAAACACTGAAAGCAAGATCTACTTATGGATTAATTAATCCAATGTATCGCATTATTGCAGATTCAATCACTATCTATAATCGTATTGATTTTTTATTGAGTCTTTATCGTATAATCTTTATCGTAATACCATATCGTTTGTACCATTAGTTTTCGTGCATGTCTCGTCTTTGTCATTAGACAAGTAATCTTTTTGTTACTGTATACACTTATCTAACAGGGCTTCAGTCCGTCTATAATAAATAATAACAATAACTTAACGCAGAAATTCTGTAGCGAGCAGTGCTCCAAAAGATTCGAGTCACCTATTACTCGGAAGAATTTTCATTTAAAGAGCTAAATGCGCGCGTGTTCGAGGAGGTTGAGCGTCGTCGAAGAACGCAGGCTCTTTCGCGCGGGTTTTATCGCCGTACGGTTGTTGCGCGGCAGGTCGAGGAGTCAGATGAGCGCGCAGGTGAGGGTTTTAGGTGACACTTTCGCGTGAAGGTCGGCTAGGCGACCTTACGAGGTCGCGCTTGCTCGGTCGCTGGCGCGCGCGCGCGCGCGCACACGCAGTTCGGTACGCGAGGAGACGTTCTCATCTCTCCCGAGAAAAGAGAGATTCCACTTTTGGAGTGTATGGAATCGTTGGATCGAGGTTGGAACGAATCGAGCGTGTTCTCCGGTGGCAATTAAGTCGCCCGGAAGCCGACGAGCCAGCAGGTCGAGGGCTGGAAAAATCGGACAAGCGACGATGTGGCCAGTTTCGCTCGGAACGCGAACGTGCCTCTCGGTTCGAGCATAAATCTGCCGGTTTCCTCGATCGCGGGGTCTTGCTCGAGTAGACCGTGTTCCACTTTCGGCGACCTTAAAGCGAACTAAAAGCCCGTATAAAGGCTGCGCGAATTTTTCTGACCCACTCGCGCTCGAGCTGGAGTTCGCGCGACCACCTTGGCCGTCGGCTAGCTTTCCATCGGTGAAAGCTCCCTCGACTTTGTGAAACGGTCTGCTCTGCTTCGAGTCAAGCTCACGAGCTCGTCCTGGAATCGACGGGACCGGTTCGAGACCTTCCTCAACGAGACGTCCGGACGTCGCGATGTAAAAATTAGCGGAAACGTTCAGATCCTCTCGATCAGGATCCTCGATCAAGAATGTTAAAGATTTATAATTTCGTCTAACCTCTTGGCTGGTGACCAGACTGTTGTAATTTGAGTCACCTTATGCGTACGAGCGTTAAAGAATGAACGCTGTTTTAACTCTATGATTTATTGTAACACGCAAAGAATATTATTATTATTATTTATTTATTTTAAACGGACCGAAGTCCTTTTATACAAATGTATGCTGTATTGTATAATATGACAGAAAAGAATCTTAATCTTAAGTCTTAACACATTACCGAACGGTGATTATTGCATATTTTTGAAAAATACATGGCTAAATTTTCATTTAGCATTTAGTATGAACTAACTAAGTCACCCTCAATAACGTCGTCTAATAGTTTCATTTAAGATTGCAATGTCAAAGAAAATTTCTATGCTTTTTTTTGGTACAGCAGAATTATTGAAAATCCTATTAATAGGCTTCCGGTCGGTAAAGTGTTAATCTAAAATTCATATAATTATGGACAGCGCGAAACTAAGCAAATATAGGTACTATTAACGAATAGTACAGCGCGATTTCATTTTGAATGGCTGTAATGTGCCATTGAAAAAATCAATATTATTATAAAATGTGTGTTGAGCTAGCAATAATGCGATTTAAAGGATTTATTGCTCCATACGAGTATTTGGATTTCATTGCTTGAAATCCTGCTCTATTTCTCAAAACACATTCAGGTACATAGAAATTAATTTGCCTCTATAAATACTAATATTAACAGTCCAGTTCGTCTGGTCGTACAGATACTTAAAACAAGACTGTCTGACTGGTTCAGCAAATACGCGATTACGCACAAGCACACGGCAGGTGTCAGCATAGAAAACTTGCACATATGATAATAGTTTGATCCTTCGTTATCACAAATAGACTTGTCGTTATTACATTCAACACAGACTATGAATTTTACGGACCAGCAGACGAGGTCACAAAAAGATAGTAGAACTACACGATATAAGAAACATCACGGATCCGAAGGTTTTCTTTAGATCGAGAATTATCATAGGTTGAAAGATACGCAAGATACATACATAGGATCTAGCATGTGGCTGTTAAGGAACGATCACAAACGTCCTTGCCTCTCGGTATGGTTGGGACACTCGCTCCGAAGGGCCATAATCAGTTTCTCCGGATCGATTTCCACTGACTCGACTCGTCTCGTTTTTTCCTGCCCTTTCGCCCGTTTCTTTCTTGGCCGTGATTTACGCGCGGTATTAAATTTATACGCAATCTGAATTGCAAAGCGCACAGTGACTCGCGCGACGCGAGGCGACGCGCGCACGGCAAGATGTCCTGGAAAAGTCGTAAACCAAAGGGAACGCTGATTTTACAACGTGTCCGCGGCCGTATCCCGATCGTCGATAGGAGAAACTCGAGGGAAATCTCATTAAGCGGAATGTCCGCAAACGATAACGGCGTCGTTAATGGCTCATCGACAATAATTAACGGCCCGGATCGGCCGTGCTCTTTTTCCCTCGCGGAACAATGACACACGTTACTTTCCCGCCGCGCCGCGCCGCAACGTTTACTATACAAACTCCTGCCCGATAGAATAAGCCTTCCGGGCGAAACTCTGAATCAGGAAACGAGTATATCTAATCTAAAAAAAAACGATTTGTTTTAATCGCACTTTTTAGAAGTGTGTAACATGATATTTGGTCCCCTCAGGGTTTCAAATTCATTTACCAATCTCCCTCTTTTCCATTCTCACCATCGCCTTTCCAACGGGACCTACTGTTTATGGTGGGTTCCGAACCATCTTTTGCCAATAATACGTGAAAAACACCTCGGGTGGGTCACTTTCCGGTTTTTTACCAGACGGTCACCCATCCTAGTGCCGTTCACGTTCCACACTGTTTAACTTCGGTGATCTAACGAGAACCGGTGCTTTCAACGGGACTACGGTTGTTCGCCACTTTTTAGAAGTATAGAACCTTAAAAGTACACTCCAAAATTTTATATTAAAATTCATTCGAGTCTCTTAACTATCCGATCTGGAACATACGATGGTCGATACCGTTTAAAGACGGTAAAGGTGAGCTTGACATACGAGAAGCGCAAGTTACGTGGACCACCCTGTACATTTTGAATCCGAATAGGGCACGAAACAGCACGTGAAAAAAGTCAAGCGAGCATTGTTATTAGTATTCCTGTTTACGACGATGCCCGACGAGGAGGAGAAGAAGGATGGATGTTACGGCGTAGTTTATTTCGTGTAAAAGGTGAAATTATTAAAAAATTTTAAGGGGGTTGGTATATTTATGATGGCCAGCGCCACGGCTGGATCGTAAAGAAACGGAACAGCCTCGGTTCTAATGAAATCCATGGAAGATTTAGAGAGCGAGCCGGGCCCCTTAAGATCTCGATGAGAGGCGCGTATTGCCTCGATCTCGTTGACCCTGGAATATATTATGGTAATGGTCGAACAAATGAGAAATTAGTATCGGCCGGCGCGGCGAGTGGCAGGGTCGCAACCAGGAAGTCGTTATCGGCAGCTCTCTCGGGTTCGGGGGAGGAATATTGTTTGAAATTCATAATCGGCTATGCGAATGCGTACGCGTACTCGCAATCGTGATTTCGCAGCGACCACGCCAGCCACGCCACAGGTTTCCCAGATTGGCATCGACTGTTCCTAGCGGTACCGAACCGACTCCGTTACCGCGATTTCTTTCGGATCCTGTCGGTAGATACCGTCGAGATCGTTATTAAAAATATCGGAAATCTCGCGGCCCGAGCGTGCACGCAACCTTTACCACCGCGTGTATTCGTGTTTTCCGACGTCTTTCGGGAAGATGAAACTCATCTTGTCGGCTTTCCTCTTATCCTTGCTCGCCTACCGTAGGTTTTTTTTTTATTAAGCATTTCAGATCTCAACTGAGATCTATATCTGCTGTACAAATGTAAGTTACAGTAAATACATATTCGTACATACATAGACAATATTAAATCTAACTAAATTCGTACTTTACAATTCTTTAGGAAATGAACTATAAGAAGACAAGCTTTAATGTTGGGTCGGGCATCTAACATTTTTAAGCAAAAGGGTAGCTGCAATTTCGTTTTACACAGTTGGTGAGTTAGCTTGGATCGCTGCAAATCAAGGAGGCCTTTGTTTCATTATTTTACGTCGCTTTTTCAACTGCTATGGTTATTAAACGAATAATAAATAATTCAATGTGCTTTTTAAAAAAAAAAAAAAAAAAAAACTGTGGTGCCCAAGGTGGTTCGGAACCCACCTTAAACTGTAGGTCCCGTCGTTTAATAATCACGGAGGCCTACCGTAGGTTACCCAGTTTCAGCATCGTTTCGCAAAACCCTCCTCGATCCCCGCAACGATTATTCAAGCAACATCGATCCTGTCCGAAATCATTATTTTCTCATAGGACTTTCACCAACTTATTTCTGGCAGTGTTGTCTGATCAAAGTGACACGATATAATTTGGTAATTATACGGAAAGTACCACTATCCTCCGATTTTGATGAAATTTAAATATGTTATGCAGCAACACATTTTGAACAACGGTTTCCTTTTCCACAATTCCTTTATCACTCTAGGCACCTAAACCTTTGATTGACATTGACGAAGTCAGGGCCGTCTTAAGCACAGGGCTAAATGGGCTAAGCCCCGGGGCGCAAGCCTTTTGGGAGCGGCAATTTTTATTGGTATTATATTTTTTGATATTATTAGTTATTTTTATTCAAAATATTTTCACGACAGAAGTAACCAAATAACCTGTTACAAATTAACCTGACCCCCCTCCCGCTAGCCATCCAGTGTATTTTCTTATGAAGAGGGGCGCATTATTTTTAGTAGCCCACGGGCGCCGAATATCTGAAGACGGCCCTGGACGAAGTGCAGTAAGTTTTTGGCCGCACTGTCCTTTCCTGTGGTCGGCGAGGTCACGAATAAATAGTACGCTAAGAAACAGCACGGACCCGAGGGTTTTCTTGGATCTTTACCATATTTCCACAACGAAATTTCGGAAATCGATTGGGGGACCGTTTAAAAAATTGTAGACTGACAAGATTCGCACCGGGACCTGGATTGGGAAAGGGTAAACGAGCATGATATAAACGGGGTGGTCGAGGAGAGAAGTATCGCGAAGACAGTCGGTAGATTTCCTTTCGCTGTCGTTTCGATCGGCTCTGTTGTAGTTGCCTTTGTAGGACACGCATTGGGTGGTCAAGCGCGAAACGTCCACGACCGATCGAAAAAAAAACCTGGCGAGATTTCACTGTGAGCGACGCGTCACTCTCTTCCTCTTCTCTTTCTCTCTGTCTCTCCTCTCCGAGTGTGCACCCGACCTGTCCCCGATGCCCATCCACTTTGCACCGCTCCGTTGTTCCCGCTGTTATTACATTAATAACAATCCGGTCGAATAATTGGATCGGCGAAAAAGTGAGTCGCTCCTCCCCTGTCCGCTTTCCCTTTTAACCGGTCGCTCAAATTACGCCGAGAGACTGGCCTCTCTCCGCCTCCCGATCCGCATTTCAGCCTCCCAAATATAACCATTTTTATACTAAAACGGTGCTCTTCAGCCAACGAAACTCGTTACCAAACGTTTAATTATCTCAGACGTATGCGATGGCATCTTCGGCTTTTGCGACGTACATCCCTCTCTCCCTCCCTCTCTTCCTCTCGTAATTTTAACTTCGGTTTCACGGAACACTCGTTGATGAACTTGAAGAGCGATTTAGTGTCTGTTTATACTGGTATATTTCCGACCGGATATATCAGACCGGACAGATATTTTTCAATGAATTTTAATGGAAGCACGTACACCTACTGTAGGGTCTACATACTTCCATTAAAATCCATTGAAGAATATCTGTCTGGTCGCATATATTCCGGCGAATATATGTAAGGAAGTTTACTTCCTTAAATATGGTTTGAATATTTCCGCGCTCACACGCGGGCCGATGGAGTGATTGGTGAACCGATTGAGCAGAGCAGTAAGAGAGAGAGGAAAGACGTTGTAACATAGGTGATAGTGAAATAGTTATATAGAGTCTGTAAAGTAAACAAACAAACTGAAGAATAAACATTGAATGTAGTTTCTTTGTTATATCAGGTTTGTAAATAATTGTAAGTGTTAGATAATTAGGGAATGATCAATAAATGATAAAAACCTTTGTTATTTCAGAGCAACCATTCGGGCTTATTCTTTTTCCCTTTTTTGTGCTGTTGTAAAACGAACACACATTATATATATTTGAGTATTAATCGACCTTTAAGTATGCTTCGCTCCGTGGACATCTGACGCAACGGGCACTAATCAATTGTCGTAGACACTCAGCATTCGCTCTCGAAGGTAGTCGGCTAATTGTCGATCGATCGTTGAGGGCCCCAGATAACCCAGTGACACGCGTTCCGTAATCTCCCTGTGAAAGTCTGGACGCGCGTCGAGTACCGTGGAGATTTCGGATCGGAAGAGATTAGGATTAGGCTGATCGTTGATCGAGATACGGATCGGCTCTCGAGCTGTTAGCCTCCTCGAAATCTCTGGTACGTGTCACTCGGCTGAAAGATCATCGGTTCACCCGGGGGAATTGCTGTCGTTATTATCCTTAATACGCGCATTGACCACGTAGAACAAATATGTACAAATTACTGGAATGTGTGAAGTTTCTTTTTATCGGATGTACAGAAGTATATTCGTGGAGTGAATCGTTGCTCGCATTATTTTATATCCACAGTGACTCCCACTAATGTTCGGACACTTTTAAAAAGACGATAACTTTTTAAATATTGTATACTATACAATTTGAACTTTTTTGGGCAAGCTAGAGCAATTAGTTTGCTGCAGAATGTGAAAAAAAAATTTTGTCAAAAAATTGCAATTGATCGGACTTGTAGATAAAAATACTAACAGTTGCATTTTACAACTTTTTTATGTTGGCCTATATTGAAAATTTAAAAACTACGTTTTGTAGATCTGTGTTAATTATATGCACTGTGAAAGTGTTGTCGAAATCGGTTGATGCGGAAAAAACGACAACCATTGAAAGATGAACGAATCCTTAGATTTACTACAGTTATAGGCCGAAAATCGTGAAATTTTCAGAATGTGTTTAATTGACACAGATTTACAAAACGTAGTTTTTAAAATTTCAATATAGGTCCACATAAAAACGTTGTAAAATTCAACTTTTAGTATTATAGTTTTTTCTACAATTTCGATCAATTGCGATTTTTGACAAATTTTTTTTCACATCCTGTAGCAAACTCGTTGCTCCAGCTTCCCAAAAAAGTTGAGATTGTATAGTACAATACTAAAAAAGTTGTCGTCTTTCTAAGAGTGTCCGAATATTAGTAGGAGTCACTGGAGACTGCGCCTTTCTGCATTCATAAAGAAATGGAGTAGCTACAGTTTCAAACAGCACGAAGAATAAAAAAATTGAAGTGTGAGCATTTCACCTTCCCACCTAACAAAATAATTACGCAACCGTTTGTCTTCGTAGAAATTCATTAGTTTGTACCGTTGATAGTTCTTGTAAATTTTCTAGTTAAATACGAGGGTGTTATTCGTCATTCTCCCTTGGAATGCAAATGGGTTAAGAAACGTTTCGACGTTTCCGTAGATGTTCGCTCGAAAGCTTGAGAATTGCTGGTTCTATCGATTCCGAACTGTTAAATCCCGATGAGAGATCAGTGTGCGGCGCGGCGGAACGCTCGGGACGATTTACGAAGACAAATAATCGATTCAAGGATTTTTCTTGGTCCCGGCGATGCCGCGGACAAATCGCTCGCACGGAGACGCGAGGGGTGCGGCGCGGCGCGGTTGCGGCGCGGCAATAAAATTTCGCCGCGGAATTTATTTCTCGATCCGTCGCGTTTAGCGGGGCCGCACGCCGAGCAAGAGATGCATTTTCTCTTTGTCGGTGTTGCAGCCGGGTATATATCTCTCGCGAGCGCCGGGACCCTGCCTTAGAAGGCAGACGCACGATAACCGGGAATCTGTTATCTGCCGCGAGGGCTGAAACGCTGAAACGCTGAAACACGCCGGATATCGCGTATAAGGACAAGGTTTACGCTCGATCCAATTTCCTGGAGCCTCCGAGCGCCCTCCCATAACAAAATTCAACTAATTCTCTAAAGAAGCCTAGCGCACCTCAGCGAAAGTGCAAAGAGACACTATACAGGGTGGGGCGCAAATTAGTCCCCACGATTTTTCAGCCCCTTCGGATGGTCGGACAGAAAAATGTTTCTTACCAAAGTTAATCTGTATTTAACCGACAAGAAATTGCAATTTTTTAAAATAAAAAGAAATCTATTTTCAACAAAAAAATCAAGGTT
This sequence comes from Lasioglossum morio, assembly GCA_916610235.2. NCBI lineage: Eukaryota > Metazoa > Arthropoda > Insecta > Hymenoptera > Halictidae > Lasioglossum > Lasioglossum morio. The sequence goes on from OU744323.1 coordinate 7,918,559, forward strand.
GCTGTCATATCTTTTAATGGTACTGGGTATTTTTAACCTCAGAATATTGTGGGTGACGTCAAAACGAATTCAACGACCTACTATACGATGACTTTCAGATGACCTTGAAAGAAAATATCGCCATGAATCAATTGCCAGAATATTTGAAATATTTCGGCGGTACGTAATAGCAACGCCTCAAATTTAGAGGTAAACAACAAACGGACAACAGTTGAGGAAATGAGCAGTCACAATGTTCACTTTCATTTATTTACTTGTAAATGTGAGGCGTTGCTATTATGATCCGATGATCCTCCCTGACGTTTACGAGCCGACTTGCATAATTGTTATGACGTCACGATCGACTATAAACGCGGCTCACGTGTCCACCTAAATATAGGAAGCGCGGAAGTTGCGGACCCGCAGAGCAGAGCAGACAGAGTATAGCATAGTTGAACCGCGTATTTATTCAGCTGGACCCTCGTCTCTCGCGTCGAGAGTGACTGCGGGCTTTTCACCTTTTTGTTCTACGCGAAAACGCGTTCTAAACGGGGCGACGCTCCCGGAAACCGAACACGGAACCGGAAGTCCTCCGCAGAATTCCAGGGCCGTCGGTATCGGTGTCAAGCGGGGCTCTGTTTCGCAAGTTTACTGAAATACTGTTTAAAATATAAAAATATCATTTTAAATGCATATATATATACGAGTATATTGCACATTAAAGAAATATCTGAACGAATTCATCGATTAGATATCGTAGATCGGACGTGGGTACGCGACGATTTATCGGGCCGTTTTCTCGCGGAAGGATCTACAGCCTGCAGATCTACAGAGTGGAATATTCGAGGAGCGCGGTTCGGAGCGGGGTACGGCGAAAGTTCCCGTCGAACGTATGAAGTTCTTCCGCAGGCCGAGTCAATCGGGAACGCACTTTGTAAAAAGGCTTAATTCACCGTAATTTCCCCTTAACTTTATGTACCCGGCGAGCATACTGTACGTGCCTGGCGAGTCGGACTCGCCTTCGCTGAATACCTTCCGGTATCGTTCGTGCAACACGGAGGTTCTCACCTCCGAACAATTTCAGGTAATCGGCGAACTGTATCGTCGCTCGGGTGCCTGCTAATCGAACATGAAATTTTATGCAAATATTCAACGATCGTACACGGTGATTCTCCACTTGTCTAGAAACACGAAGAATTTTCGTAGGAACACTATTATCGAACTTCTTAGATCAGATCTAATTTAATACTTGTACGCAATTAGTATCGCAAATAACGGAGCAGGTGTTTCCGTTTCTCTCAGATACGCAGATTAGTCGGATGAAAAGCAAGATTCATAGGAAATTAATGCCACTAACGATTCTGGAAGAATCCTTCCATTAATTACTATTTATTCAATATAGGCTTTGCGCTCCAAATTCACCGTTTCGCAAATCAATTTCACTCATTCAGAATATTTCAGATTAATCACGCGTGAAAGTATCTCCCTTGAGTTCAGAAGAAGTCACCGTGGACAGGAGGGCGCAGCGAAGTGCTGCGTGACATTAGACACACGTAAACGGTGTCGTTACTGCGAGGGAAACATAAGACTCGATACCCAATCCGCTTCAATAAATACAAACGTACTTTCATCATGAAAATCGATTAATCAGTATTTTACAGTTTCAGTATTTCACAGAATATACATATCTACACAGAGTTTTCATACATTACAAAATTAATGAACTGTTAATTACTAATAAATAATTAAATTTCATGTACAATAAATAATATTTTGAATTTCTTAACAATTAATCTATATATAATTTGATGTTTTTTTACAGAAACTAGCCAAAAATACCTTATTAGTATATTTAAATAGTTTTGCGCCCCACGTTTTTCGTTTGAAATCTTACAAGTATTTTCACAGCTATTCAACAATTCACAATTACAAATTTTTAGGACTATCAGTACAGTGTTGGGAATCTGTATGGAAGTAGGAAACATTATTTTGTACTTTTTAGTTTGTTTTTAAAAACGTGGTATTTGTTAAAAATTTATTTTTATTTACATAATTATTTTCTGCTTTCTAGTCTTATGTATGTGAAAGTTTTCAATCGATTTTTAACATTTTGTACCACGTTATGAAATTATAACAGAGACATGTACTAAATTCAGACAGTATTGCGACCGCGACATATCGAAAACAAATGCAAGCAGTAACGGTGTAACGATTCTCTCACTTGGTAAAAGAAGCGATGATGTACTACGAATCGTCGCGCGGTGACGTACTATCATATACTGTGCTCCGTCGGGGCGAAGTGGGTCCGTGGAGTGGGGACGGGTCAGAGTGCGCACGCATAGTAAAGTAGAGAACGTTGTCGCGCGGAGTGGGGATCGCTGAACGCGATCACGTAGGTTTCGCGGGGAGGTGAAGAGGAAAAATATTTAATCGTTATTGCTTTTAAAAATTTTTTTTTTTTGAATAATGCATTGTCATCCAGTTCTGAACCATATGCCCGATTTCAAGTCTCTAGCTCATCAGGAAGTTAGTTTAAAATCAATTGCAAAATTTGCCACCGAACAAACAAACAAACACACAAACAAGAAAGCGAGCTCTAAACATTCACAAGAGCATTGTCCAAACCATATCATTCTTAAAAACTATAAATATATACAACTCTTTGTAAACCATTATATGTACAGCGTATATATAAGTTCTTTATAATGAACACTATACCAAATTGTCAATATCTATTAGCCCTAAGTATAATTACATACTCTTGTAACTAAATATTGTAACTATTGTGGTCGCTAATGACCCAGATGTCGATGCGACCTTTATAAATATATAATTAAAAAAAAAAAAGAAAGCGAGCTAATAAAAACGTGGTACTAAAATGGAGAAAGAGAGAGAAGAAAGGAGGGGTAAGGTGGTCTCTGTGAAACTTCATTGATCCAGCGTGGATGTCGTAACAGCGCCAGGGACGATATCCATCTGAAGAGGCCTGGATACGGTAACAACACACACAGGGCTCGCCCTCGAACCACCACCGCCGCCGCGGCTGGAATTCGCTGTTGCAACGGGGATCGATATCTCGATTCCCTCTCGCGGATCAAACCGCTGCTGCTGTTGCTGCTGCCGCGCGAGTCGAGTTTAACGCCCTGCATGTAGGCTACTTTGCAGTTCCGCCGTGCACGACGGTGAAAGTGCACACAGGCGCGGCGACCCGTGTGCGTACACAGCATACTACACGATCGCTGGCTGCACGCGCAGCCAGTGTGCAACTCCACACGCAAACACGCAAAACACGAACGCGATCGTTGCTCATTCCGCGCACGCTTATCCGCGTGTTCCGAGAGAAGCTTCAAAGAGAATACGCTCGCCGAGGTATTTACATAACGCTGGAAGCGTACCGAGAGGATATCACGCTCTCCTCCCGCGATTTCTATCGAGAGATCTTCTTACCCTCGATCGCGATCCAGGCACCGGGCAAATGAGTCTCGCTCTGCCCGGGGATCGATTAGTCAACCGACTCTTCGTCAAATTGACGAACGAGCCGAGTACTTTCTGGTACATTTTTTTTTTTATTATAGAAAATCTCATATGAGATTTATTATAACATAATTACAAAACAGAAATACACTACATATAATACAGAGTATGAAGATTACAAAACAGAATGGGTTTCTTGTAGAAATACAGATATTATAATACGAACATATGATTAATAGGAACAGTATATGAACAAAATAAAAAGTTTCTGTAGGAATAGTTTAAAGGAAATCTCATATGAGATTTATTACAACATACTTACAAAACAGAAATACACTACATATAATACAGACTATGAAGATTACAAAACAGAATAGTTTTCTTATAGAAATACAGATATTATAATATTAACATATGATTAAAAGGAACAGTATATGAACATTTCTGGTACATTCTACATCTAAACATCATTCTTCCATGTACGTCCCACTTTCCGCCATCTTACCGGATCAATTTTCTGCTCGAACGCACGAGAAGCTTCAATATTCGACTTTCACTAACAAAAAATTACCGATTATTATTTATCGTCCTGCGACGTCACGTTTTCCACGACGAGTGAAGCGTCCGAATACCGCGAATTCGTATACCGAACTTCGCAGGATTGCAAATCCCGTTTCGCTTGCTCGCGACGATACTCGTAACAACGACTAGTTGAAAGGAAATGCAACTCTTGGAAGTTAACACTAATATATATTTGCAAACTTAATCCTTCGCTGCATAGTGTATCGTATCTGATACAGTTAACAAATCTGGTATATAGTAAACCAAGAATATGTTTTCTTAGTATGTTTACTTATGTTTATTTTTCTGAAAATGATGTTTTAATTTTTTTTTAAATATTTTTCCCTTAAATAAAACACAAAAACTGACCTTCTTTCAATTGTTTCATCCCAATTAAAAAAAATCATGCAGTGAAGGGTTAACAATGTACAAATAAAGGCAAGGTTCCAGGTAAAGATGCGTTGTGTACGATTGTCGAGTTTTATTTTGTTGAGTCGCGTTATGTATAAAGTCTGCTCGGGATCTTTTCTTATTGGCTATCTCGAATTGTATGGAGTGATTAAAAGGATTTCTATTGGTGAGTGGGTGACGTATTTTGGACGTTGGAGTAGGGACGCTTTGGTAAGACTATGTAGAAGGTATGCAATTAATTAGAAGGATATGGGAAAACGGTACGGAACTAAACTATTTGTTTATATAAGATTGCCGTGTCAATGAGACCTTGTCTAAATAATTATAAATCTCTCGGTCTGCTTGAGACCGAACAATGAGATTGCAAATCTTCGATGAGATCGATGGAGATTCGACGCCGGTCTTCAATCTTCGCAGAAGGGTCCTTCCGCGAGAAAAAGGAGTATGAAATTCGACCAGGAATTTTGTCGAAATTTTCATAAAGTACACTAGGCAGTGTGGTGGGTCATCGGAGAAGGCTGGCGGCGCGTATCCATGGGAAATATTTCCTCGAGCCGCGTCGGACGGCATTCCGATGATGGGACGTCGAAGATGCGTCGCGTACGAGGACCGCGATGCTTTCAGTAAAATTCAATGATGTTGCCGGGAGAGGGTGAGAGCGAGAGAGAGAGAGAGAGAGAGAGAGAGAGACATAGGAGGAGGGGGCCGGATGTCACGCATGCATTGCGTGCGCCGTAAGCGCGGGGAATTGCTGCAGCATCGATGCACCTTCTGGAATAATAAGCCTGCTGGCTGGTAGCAAAAGATGCCGGGAGAGAAAAGACGAGGGAAAGAAAGAGAGGATAAGAGAAGGGACTTAGGGATCGACCTCGGCATTGAATTCGCGTGCACCTACTGTATTATCCTCGCGGGGCCCTTCGTGTCCGTCCGTCCGTCCGTCCGTCCGTACGTACGTACGTCTGTCAGGAAGTTGTTTTCCTTTTCAATGATCCGAGAACTCGTCGGAGTCGATAACGTTCGGCGGAGAATCTCGGCGTGCCGGGGCCGGATGAATCCCACTTCCCATGGAGTTGAATGGCGGGGCTGGAGAGAGTTTGATAGGTTTCTCCTTCGGCAAGCCTCTTCCGGCAAACAATAAATCTCTATCGTAATAAAATGCCGATCGCGCATTTTATTCCGATTACCGGTGGTCGCGGCGCGGCGCTCCCTCGTATTTCTCTCCCCTCTCACCCCTCTCTCTCTCTTTCCCTCTCTTTACGCTTTCAATCTGTGCTCCTTCCAATGAATGTCTCAGTAATGATAGCCAACCCTAATATTAGGGCCTGTCATTACATGTTATCATTTTTTAAAAGCTGTGGCCTTAAAGTATAAGTTTTTCTTTTTTTTTACTCTTTTCTCTCTCTGTTCATATACCATTCCTTTTAATCATATGTTAGTATTATAATATCTGTATTTCTACAAGAAACCTATTCTGTTTTGTAATCTTCATACTCTGTATTGTATGTAGTGTATTTCTGTTTTGTAATTATGTTGTAATAAATCTCATATGAGATTATGAGTATTTTTACAAGAAACCTATTCTGTTTTGTAATCTTCATACTCTGTATTGTATGTAGTGTATTTCTGTTTTGTAATTATGTTGTAATAAATCTCATATGAGATTTTCTATAATAAAAAAAAATCTGTGCTCCTCTGTCTCCGCATACGCATCGCGTCGCACAGCGGTCTGAGAAATGCATACCATGTCCGTATTGCTCGATATTTACACGGTATTTAGAAGAGAGCTGTCTAATTTGAACCAGCAGCACCTATGCAGGTACTCGACTAGCATGTATCATATCTGCTTATCCCAGGCTATTTGTTACCCTTTTTTCTAGGTGTATCTTTAACACGGAATGGCTTTTTTTTCAAATTCGAAACCGGACGACTTGAGATTTATCGAGTTGCTAGAAGAATTAGCATTAAAATCTCGTTACTATCACTATGCTAAGCACACAGCATTTTCTGAATGAGAATTAAGATAGGAATAATATACAAGGTGTCTCGCGATAAGTGCCATTCGAAATAATTACCGAACGGCGGCGCGACGGCCCGGTGATATGTGAAAAATATTGTGACACCTTTATCATCGTTTTTCCGTTGATCATCTTACCGTGATAAACGAATTTCTTTATCCTCGATTTTTCAAGGTTGTGTCAAAATCATCCTGTGTTTTCCAAATGTAAATGCTGAAAGAAGAAGTTCAGCGTGTGCTCTTGAAAGTCGCGAAGCTGGAAAAGTTTTAAAACCGACGATAAATGTCGCATTGAAAGAAAAAAGAAGTAGTTCGGTTCTCTGCGTACGTGCAGCTGAAAGATTACCCGTTAACCCTATCGATAGAAAAAATACACCGAGTCGACGAACGCTAATTTCAACAGGTTCCAAAGATAGAAAGTTCATAGATGGAAGACGACTACACGGGTTTCACAGGTATTCCACGACGTTGGAAATTTGATTTAGCGTTTATAAGGATCGGAACCGCGGTGCGACGCGACGTTTCGTCCGGTAAAAATGGACGTTTCATTAGGGTAGAATTATCGAGTGGAAACAGGCTCCGGTCATTAACGTCGCTTGCTGTACCTGTTCGCCGTTTATGAGGCAAGTTATAGGCAGACACGTGTTGCTCCCGCCAGAAGAGCGCCGTCGGGGGAGGAAATGAAAGTTACTTATTATCGAGAGGACGGGTTCGAAAGGTGGATAGAACCGCGCGTGCAGCCACCGCCACGTATCTGCCTCTCCTCTCGGACGGATATCGTCTGGAAAATCGCCTCCTCGATGGGAAATGTTAAGGCGAGCTCTACGATCGCCGCAGGCTACGAGAGCGTTCCCACTCTTTCGTGCACGAGATTTTCTACTATCGACGAGGTGGTTCGTGACTCATTTCCAGTCATTGTCGGTCATTTAAGACGCCCCCTTTGCCGATTCGATTAACACCGCGAAATAAAAGGTAGATGACATTCGTGAGATAATAGTTTACAATAATCGTGTAACAATATGTACACACACGTATACACGCATGAGCGAGCGAGTAAGTATGAGAGAAAGACTAGAGTAGGAATCGGGACAGGTGTCGACGAATAATATTAGCGACACTATTATGTTAATACCTCATTAGTTTTCTGAAAAATATTATATTGTAAGGCTATATAAACCAAACATGATTTACGGCATCAATAAATAAATAAATAAATAATATTAGCGACATCTAGCCAAATTATGTAGGAATTACACCGCCAATTAAGCGAGTACATAAGTGTGTAAAGAGCCCTTGAAGAGTACAGACGTTCTAATAAATTAATTAATAATAAACAATCTTACGATCGATAACTTTAACAACAGTTCTAATAAATTGTTTAAGAGCACCACAAGTTCTGCTAACAAGTTAACTTTCGTTTAGTGGCTTCCGATAAATTGGACTCATTCTGGATATTGAATTCTCTTTCTATTTGTTGGAGTGTACAACGAAATGCATGAAACACACGGAGGAGGAAAGGTCTTTTTTGACCTGAAGTTTATTGCACTTCAAGTGGTGCTATTTCTTTACCTAAAAGCCTACGCGCAATAGTTTAACTTGAATATATTAATAATAAAGTGTCGCATTGTGTTATATGTGAACAGTTTTAATTGACAACTGAGAAACGTTTATTCCATAGTGCGGTAAAAATTAAATAGACATTTAATAAATATAAAGTGTATATTTAAACTCCTAACCTCGTCATCCCAATCTTATCCGAATCCACTGTACTTTGCAACTTTAATAAATTTCTCTTTAAACTTTCTAAAGGCTTCTTAACGATTCGGTAGCCGCAAAGACAAACACTTATCTTCCAGCAAGAGTCCACTTAATTTTCACGAATTAGTTGTTAACATGGAAATTTCTACCAAAGGTATTAAAACGTGATTGTTCATTTATCGGGACAGCTGGGTGGTTAATCTTGCTGGAGAAAATTAGAAACGATTAACCGGCACCAGGCAATTTGTCCTCGGCATGTTACTCGATCGACTCGACTCGGCCACGACCGACTCGCGTCTCGAATCGAAAATCGAGACACCTATGCGCTGCACGCTGGCGTAATTACAAAAGGACGCTACGGACCTCATGAATAAAAGATCGGAACGCTCGCGGCTCGGAGCACGCGCTGAATTATTGAGAAAACACGTCGTTTGATCTCTCTGAGGCGTGATCTATGCAATGGTCCGGCAGCCGGGACCTCAAGGACTTTGAACTCTTGCGTTCGACACACAGTCTACGATCTTGTCCAGATCGAGACGATCTTTCTCTTGATCGTTTACTCGAGAATTATGGAAACGAAAGTTACGGTGTTCGACACTGCGTCTTTCATTTTCAATGAACGTCGATGATCCCGTTCGGAATCTTTCAGCCCTGGCAAGTAGGTCAATATCGATCTGTTTGGTTAAACACCAATTGTAGTGTATTTAATCGTCATTAAATCTAATAATTTCAATATCATTTTGTGCGACGCTTGCACAGGCCTACGTAACATCGTTTGATATTGTAAAATGATATTTGGTCCCCTCAGGGTTTCAAATTCATTTACCAACCTTCTTCCCCCTCTTTCCATTCCTCACTATCGCCTTTTCAGCGGGACCTACTGTTTATGGTGGGTTCCGAACCACCTTTTTGTCAACAACACGTGAAAAACACCCCAGGTGGGTCACTTTCCAGTTTTTTACCAGACGGTCACCCATCCAAGTGCCATTCACGTTCCACGTTGTTTTACTTCGGTGTTCTAATGAGAACCGGTGCTTTCAACGGGACTACGGTTGTTGGCACATCGTTTGATATTATTGTTCCTTATAAAATTTGTACCTAATATCTGTCTCGATTTACACCAATTTTGTGGATTAAACATTCCTAAATGAAGTGCAGTACTCAAATCTGTAAGAAATCGCCGGGATTAAAACGGTAAATGCAATAAGAGCGAATGAACTTTATTTAAACATCTTTTTCCAGCGTCGGACTTGACGAGACTGCTCGACGTTCGCTTGTCGTTGGCAACGAACCTCTTGCAAATAACATGAACAACAGCTTACAAATCTTCAGAATAAACAAACAATTTGTCTGACTTTTGGCTAGGATTTCGGCGAAACTTGCAACTGTGGGTCGAAGAAAGCAAGGACGCGCTTCGCGGATGCTCGAGGAGTCCGTTAGAGCGTGGGCCTCGAATAATGGCAATTATTTGGCCGATTGCACGGGTCACCGATATCGCTGGCACCGTAGCATTTAATATTCCCGTGGTGGTACCGTCGTAAAGCAGTCGACGCATCGCGAGTCTCTTTTACGGCTCGAAGCTGTCCGGCGACGGGACGCGACGCGACGGTCTCGCAGGGCGCTCGAATGCGCTTGCATGCGCTCGTGTGCGCTCATGTGCGCTTGCAGCGTCATTAGCTGCGGCACGTCGTAACTAACACGTGTAAAAGCGGGGTTCGCGGGGCCGCGGATCGTCCCTGCCCCTTCCTGCCCCATCACGCCCCCTGCCATATAAATACTCGGGCCGATGTACCTCTCGCGCCGTGCCCCGTTACAACCCCGGAATTTCGTGGAAATGTAAGTTAAGATAATCATTCTCGGAACAGCTCCCTGGCGCTCTCGAGCCCCGGACAGCTATCTTACGGGCCGCTCGGGCCCGCATTAATTGCGCACGGGCCCGTAATATTTTTCTCCGGGCCCCCGAAAGGCCCACGAACCACCGAGGGCCCCGCGAGACCAGTAACTCTGTTTGCTCGCTCGCTGGGATGCCTCGCGCATGAGAACGATGCCTGTTTCCGGAACATTATGCAATCTCACGAGAAGATCCCCTCCCGTCGTTGCAGAAACGATAACACGTTCGTTACCACCGTCACGCGAACGAAATGTAATTGAAGAATTGAATATGTTCTTTTACCTCTTTTTACTTGAATATGTTTGTAGACCTACAACTGAATGAATCGGTAAATATTTACAACAGGTCTTCCGATTTTGTTGAAATTTAAATATGTTATAGATTTCGACATTTTGAACAACTTTTTCCTTTTCCAATATAGGGGGAACGCTTTTAGTTTTCGTGATATTTCAATTTTTGAAGTAGAAATACGAAAAATTCAATACAGACAAAAATTCAAATATCTCGAAAACTAAAAGCGTCCCCCCTATATTGGAAAAGGAAAAAGTTCTTCAAAATGTGTTGCTGCATAACATATTTAAATTTCAGCAAAATCAGAGGACGTGGACCTGTTGTAAATATTTACCAATGAATCTCGTACGATCCCGAATGCTTACCAACAAAAACATTTGCTAATTTTCAAGGAACGGCTGCCGAATAACCGATGGGGAAACAGTGAAAAAATTCCCTGAAGGAATAATAAAGTTGGCGCGAAAGAATAGCAATTATCCCGTGACTCAAACCCGATACTTTACGTGGTTTCTTTGAATTCTGATCGAAACGAAACGAACGCGGAACAGTTGTCGGTGCACTATAATCGAGCGACGTCTCGAGAAGGTAGGCCGAGGCGCGGTTAGGCACGAAAAGGATTATACGGCGAGAGCCTTTACGCGACCCGAAATTATTGGAATAATTGCCGTTCTCCCGCGGTAGTTAAACGACGATTATTGCATCGCGGTTTTGCATTCCAACGGCTCCGGGCCGGCTGTTAAACGGCAAGCCCACTCTCCGGCTCGCATTCTACTTACGTATTGACACGGTTAGGTTCCGCGATCTCTGCGGACCCGTTCTCCGCGTTAACTGTCTCGCCGCGGTGTTTCGACCGCTCCTGTGCTCCCATCTCCAACCCCGAAGCGATAAATCTTGCCAGGATACAAATTGTACGTGTAACAGATACACCGAGCCAGTTTTCAGAGTTTCGTACCGGAAAATTGGTAGCTCGAGGTCGACGCGTGTGTCACGGTTGTTGGAAAACCTTCGTGTTCCGACTCGCTTACATTTTACCGCATTCCCCGTTCCGATTCTAACTACCTAACAATTAGCGACACCGTCTGTCGTCTTTGCGAGAACACGAACAGATCGCCGGCAATTATTTGATTTCTGCCGAATCCCGTTTAACGCTGAACATCGCGAAGCCTTAAAACTGCTACATGCATCTTTACGATTTTAATGATCACGAAATGAAATGGAGTCTGTAATTATCTCCAACGACTGCAGATCTTTATGTCTCGCAGTGGAGGGGATATTCGTTTTTCTTAGACCGTACTGTTCTCGTTCTCTTACCTCAAATATGTTATTTGAAGCATAACTCGCTGGTTCGCAGGTGAACACGTTCGTGTTGCCAATAGGTGATCCGTGAAAAATCTGACGGTACAACCACGACGCAGTACAGAGGAAATCAGGGTGGGTTAAGGAAAATACGGAACTCTGAGTTTGCTGTGAACCGCGATCGCTGTCGGTGGTTCGCGAGGACAAGTTGCGTTAGCAAATTTTTCTCACGGTAGCTAGACGTCGGATCGAGCTGATCGTTTTTGTGTTCGGATGAAGAGGGCTCGCTGTAGCGTAGGGATTTTTGTTTAATCGAAAAAGTGGGATTATTGAAAGTCGGCGCGTCCGAGCAATTTTCATCGCTCGACTGGCAGGTAGCAATCAGGCGTGGCTTTCCAATAACAGTTTCGAATTTGTTTAAGGATACAAAGTGTCGTTGCGTGGCAGAACGTGGTTGCACGGCACGGCCACAGCCGCGAGAGCATAAATCCCTGGGTAATCGCCGGTGATAGCGTGCGGGATCGTCGAGGACTTATCTGCGCATCTTGATTGGTCGGTTTCCGCCGGAGGTGGACAAACGCGGCTCTCGTACGTGGGCGCACGCGGGTCCCTACGGTCCTGGGCCCTGTCGCGGGGTCCCGCAAGGCCTCGCGGGACGCAGAAATTTATCGACAATTATTCCAGAAGCGATAATGGCCGTCCGGGGCGACCAGCGTACCAAAGTTATTCCATGCATCGGCGCGCCAACGAAACTAAGCCGGTCCGGAGAGGAGAGCTGACGATTATCGTCGCCATGTTAATTTATCGCCGGCCCGTTCGACGGGACAACACCGAGCCAGTATTTAGCTGTCGTTTCGCCATAAGAGCGACAGGTAATTATTAATAATTGGACGTCCGCCGGTTCTACCGGTGTATCTGAATTATTACACGCAGCCCTAGACACGCCGAACTACCAAACCGAGCCGCCGACGACGCCGGACAAGCTTGCGAAGAACAATGCCGAACACTATCACGTACGATGATTTTTCGAAAGGTTGATCCACACTATGCGACAGCCGGCAGCCGGTTGATCTTCTCGTTAGTATCGAGGCTAATTGCCCCGTTACACAACCGTTACCAACTCCATCTTTGATCGATCCGAGCTTCGTTGCAACACCACGCCAGCTTTTGTTGCTTCGCTTTCCTCCTTTCTTTCCTTCGTTCTCTTTCACCGATCGGTTTATTGATTTTAACGAGCCCATTCCTGATCGATCGGAAGCGACATATTTCCTGTTACATCTCTCCGCTGTTTCGCTCGCAGTTAACCCCTCGTACAATTTATTTTACGGTGCAGTGATTAGAACTTCTTAAGGAGTGTGCTTATGATTATTCCACGCCCTTGCATTCTGTAATGGTTACATGCCGATAACGATAAAATTTGATTTCGATTTAAAGGAAATTGGTGACATAATTGGTATAGTAGATTATGTTTCCAGGTAATTTTATGTGACAGAGAATTTTTAATGGTTACATTAAGAACGAGGAAAACATTAAGAAGCCGTCCAAGGTAGGGAACGTTGTGGTCGGACGATTTTGAAGATCGCGGACAGTTCGGCCCGCCTTGAGTTTCGTCACCGAAATGAATTATGCGCGGCTTGCGCAATCCTCGCAATACGCCGCGATCCTAACCACTTTCGAATTTTATTTCCTCGGAGGCCCGCGGCGTTTCCGCTCCGACCGGTTAATTAATCGCGATCGCGAGGCCCGGTGAAATCGAGCCGCGGCACGCGGAACATTGCTTTTACTATAATAATAATTCGGCGTCTCTCCCGATTGCTTCTGCTTCTACCATTACCACCGTTGCTCGACTCTCTCTCTCTCTCTCTCTCTCGCTCTCTCTCTCTCTCCTAGCTCGCCGATATCTCGACGGACGAGTTAATTGCATCTCAGCCGGTGATTTACGATCGATGCTCTCGTAGATTCCTGAGTTATGCCACTGCTTATTTAATTACGCTTGATCATGCATTCTTCGGGTACGAAGTGCGCCGCTCCGGTGGGCGTCGCGCAGATACCAGATTCCACGTAAACGGTATGTATAGCGGCATCGACAGGATTTCGAAAATCGATTGGATCTTAGTCGAATCGTTGGATAACCGGACTCTTGAATCGTTAATGGAATTAGCGAAAGTATTTTGCCTGTAGCGGCCGCTGCGAACCTCTCGCGAAGATCGTTCCAAGTGTAAAGAAAGTAGTAATAGGAGACACCAAGGTTTTCATATATACGCAATATTGATTGTTGGACTTTATTAAATGTATGTAGTGGAATCCTGTAATACTGCGCGTACAGTGTTAAAGATGTAGATAGCTTTCTGACTAAAATACAGTGAAAATCGTTTCTTTATAAAATGTTACTTCGGTCCTCGCTTTTTTCCTTACTACAAGGGTCGCTTATACCTAAAAACTGTAAACCGCCCCTTAAGGGGGTAACGTAACCCTTGAATATTACTAGATTTAAGGGTAAAAACAGTGTTTGCGGGAAACAATTGTTTGTCCTTATACGAGCATGTTACGAGCTGTGTGAGGGCTCATTCTAAAGAGGAAGGTTGATCGTACCGCGCTCAGCTCATGATTTAACGAGATTATGTATATATCTAATAAAATGAGCGGCCAAAGTTGGGGAAAAAATCGAGACAACCACTCTCAGGTTCCCATGTATTTTTGTAATACAAAATGATTTTTTTACTTAAATCATGAGCTGAGCGCCCTACGATCAACTTTCCTCTATCAAATGAACCTTTGTGCAGCTCCAAGTATGCTCGTATGAGAACAAACAATTGTTTCCCGCAAACACTGTTTTATACTCAAATATGATCGCCGGAATATATGCGACCAGACAGATATTCTTCAATGGATTTTAATGGCATCATGTACACCTACTGTAGGTCTACGTACTTCCATTAAAATCCATTGAAGAATATCTGTCCAGTCTGATATATCCGGTCGGAAATATACCAGTATAAACAGACCCTAAACCTACAGCTTCAGGAAGTGGTAATCGTTGCACACCAACATTTGTGATTGTACATCGGATAAGATATCTTTGGTTCGAATTTATATGTGTTTAACCCGAGGGAAGGCGGGTATTGTTCGAGGAAGAAGAAGAAGAGGAGGCTGTGTAACACGGTCATGTCCCATGCAAACGCGTTCGTGTCTGGGTTGACAGTAAGTCGGCATTCCTGTCGACCGAGGGGGCATGTCTTGTCGATTCTCCTGTGAAGGGCTGGGCAATTAAAAAACACGGCCGGTAACCAGTTTCCTGAAAGCGTCGAGGCACGTAGCGCGACTTCCTCCTCCGCACAAGCAACTCCTTCTTCAGGATGTCTTCGGAGTCGCCCGCTCGCTGGACGTTTGGATTTTCCAAGAGCTGACCACTTTCCTACACACTCTCTCTCTCTCTCTCCTTCTCTCTCTCTATTCTTTGCGCCAACGGTCACGTAACGCGAGAAGAAAGAAAAGAGTAAGCGGAGGAAGGTTATTAGCGATCGATTCGATCGGATCCGAGGTTCGATCCGCGGGGTAACAAATTGTTGTCGGACCAGTTCCTCGAATTCGAGGAATCGTCGCCGAGTCGCGGGAAAAAGATGAACGCGGATCGTATCGTATCGTATCGGATTGGATCGGATCGAGCTGGATCGGGTTGGAAGACCGGCTACACACAGAGTGGAAGAAGACCCGCGGTGACGCGCGCGCACTTCGAGGGCCTCTCCCGCCTTCTCCTAGCGAGAGAGCGCATTCCTCCTGTATTCCGAGGAATGATTATCAAGGTCGACGCGCGGTATCGCTAGCCAAGAAGGCTCTCTTCTCCTCTCGCGATCCAAGGGATCGCCGATCGCATCTCACGATCGAGCAGACACCGCGATCCGAACGAATCGGACGCGTCCGCTGCCGCAGAATGCAATTAAATCGCATTCCCTTTCAACAGGGACATTAGTCGCGATCTCGGTGCCAGACGATCAGCCTCAGCGCCGACATTGTTGCGCTAATCAAACGTCCGATAGATCGAGATTACTCGATCGGAAAGAGCAACACGCGAATCTCGAACGATGTACAAGTTGTTTCGCAACAAGAGAATAGTTAACCTTGCAACCGGGGATGACGAGGTAACTCGCCATTCGTATTTACTATTACCCATCGAAACTTAATAACGTTCTTCTTCATCCGACAAATAATTCTTTCGCTTTAGATCAATATAATATACCTGTTTAAATTACGTTGTACATATTCGTCTATGTTGGTCTGGTAAAATTTCAATCCGACTTATCTTTCCGATGGAATTTATTAAATACATGTAAAGAAAGGATACTTTCTTTAAATCAAATTAGCCGCGCTTCATTAGCCCAGCGCGACCTCTAATCGATATATACCATATCATATATAATCGATACCAAAACATAGAGAGGTGACGTAAGCGAACACGTGTGATAAGATTAAAGTGACAAATAAAATAAAATAAAATAATAGACCTAGGAGGAATTGAGGAGATTAGACTTTAATTGTCGTTTCTCTTTCTTTTAGGTAATTCATAAATCCTTTTGTATATTTGTAAATATTGTATATACACTATACGTCAATAATAACCTCTTTCTTTTAGAGCAACACAAACTTGGTTATTTTCTTAGAAAGTCCTTAAAATTACTCCTTGTCTTATATATATATTGCGGAATCTTACGATACCGCGTATACAATGTAAAAATGTAAACTGTTGCCTGGGTACAACTTCATGACCAAAAACAGTATGAATGGAGACTTTCTAAAATGCGACGTGCTAGGCTCGATGGTTTCCTTGCAACTGACTTCGGTCCTCGCTATTTCCTTGCTACAAGGGTTGCTTATACGTAAGGACTGTAAACCGCCTCTTAAACTCATATTGTTTAAACACTTAACAACACTTAACAACACTAAACAGACACTTTCGGCGACCGTTTGCGATTGAGGAGTGACTCTCGATTCAAGGAATGATTCCTCGTGATACGATAACACGAAAAGAAGAGTAAAATGTTTAACGATAGGGAGATCGAAACGGAAGAAGGGTAACGGCGGAGGTCGATGAAAATCGGCGAACAAGCCAGGAAACGTGAACCGCGGATGCATAAATCGCAATCGGTGATTGCGCTCGCCGATTGCCCATAAATAATGTAACGAAAGCTGTTAGTCATAGTTTTGCGGGAGCGCGCGCGGGCTAATCGATTCGCGGTAAAATTGCTTCGCGCGTTTAAGGAAGATTATGATTGGTCTACTTTGTTAGAATTCCGCGAGAGTCCGGGCAGCTTGCTATTACGGTCTATCCGGGGCTAGCTAGCCAGCTAGCTCGCGGGCGAGGGCGCGGGCGACTGGAACCGGGGCAAAATTACAGAATTATCCTGTTAATCAATTGCGGGGACGCTAAAGTGTTGCTCGGCCTGTCGATGCGCATAATGAAACGGTACGGGTAATCGGCTTAGCCTTGGTTCGGCCTCGAGAAGCCTGCGCTCCTCGAAGAGCGTCTCTCTCTCTCTTTCTCTTTCTCTCTCTCTTTCTCTCTTGTGAAGCATCGCAGTTCTTCGCGAGATCGTCGATCTGCATCCTTTCGAGTCGCGTCTCTTTCTCGCAAAAAATCGAAGAACGCGCGTATACGTGTACATCGCGCACGGTTCCGAACAAGAGGACGATAATTGACAGCATTATTTTCTTGCAAATGGAGTAATTACGATGTGCTCCCGCGCGTCGGATAATAATAACATTATCTCGACGAGGAATAATTACGGGCGCGCACAGCCTTCGCGCGACCAGCGAGTAAGGACAGCAGCGTGTATACGCTATGCTCCTCTCCGCGAGAGACAAGAGGAGATTCTCGGTGCTCTCGCGTCGATCTGAACGCTAACGATCGCCATAAACGCGGCGAACCTGCGCCTCGTCCCGGCCTAGGAAGACCTCGAAAACGAACAATCGCCGGCAGGCCGGCAATTAGTCGGAAATGGCCATCCCCAATTACCCAAGGAATAATAGACAACGCCAAAACACGCGGCGCTTACCCGACCGAAAGAAAAACCCGCGCGTAACGAGCCATTGTCGACGGAAAACGACAATGAACGTGCCGAGCTGTTTTCGCAGGAATTTACTTTACGACGGGAAGCTGACCGGTTATCGAACATGTGAATTATCCGAAAAAAAACGCAACTAGATATATTCTAGAAAAGAGTTCGACACGTGTATCGAGTTTACATTCGATTTTGAAGGAATCGCGAAGCCTTGTTCGAAGAAAACGCGGACTGCGCGATCTAAGAAAAAAACGAGAAATGTTTGGTTTCGCGAGGCAAAATCGTTCCGAGCGAACAAACTCGAAGATCTCCCGGATGAGATCGTGCTGGAAGAACGGTTCTACTACCGTTGTTCCGTGCGGTTGAAGTTGAAAGTAATTGGATTCCGGCGAGAGATTCGTCGGAGAATTTCTACTCGTGTTGCGCAAAGAAAGTCGGAGGATGATCGCGCGAGTCGCGAGGAGTCAGCGTGCAGGTAATTAAAAGCGTAAAAAGCTAACGGTGCGGCCGCTTGGCGAATTATAGCTGATGCATACGCAACAGGCTGCGGCGCGCGACGCGACGCTCCGCGGATATGATAAACGATCTTGCGTTCCCCAAGCCGATGGCCATCGCGTAAAATCCTGACGTAAGTCGATGGGACGGTGGTTGAACCTCGACGAGCCGAGAGAGCTGCTTCGAAACCTCCCGGGATGAAAACGAACGCGACTGCGAAATAATCTTGCGCGACAGTGCGGAGAAACCATTCCACACAAACCTTTATGCAGTTTCTCCAGGGAACCAAGTGTGTACGCGGTACTTCGGAGACTGAAACGTTGTAAAGGAAACAGTGAACGAATGTTTATGCGGATCTTGAAGCGAAATAAAAATTGTCCACATTACGTTTTACACTTGGAATATCCCTGACAGTGGACAGCTATTATGGCTGCAGGTTGCTTCGAGAAATAGACGACACGTCCGAAGCAGTGTCGCCAGATTAGGGGAATACAGTTACCCTCTCTCCGTCATTGCCGGGTAAGTCACGACGTAGCAGTGATGACAGAAAGGGACAAAACGGACCCTCGGTACTCTCCTCCTTTTCCCCTTCCACTATCCCATTCCATCGCCATCTAACGTCCCCCACACTAAGCTGTAGACACGCTGCGCGTGCACATATTGCTCTGGTCATCAGAGAGGGGGTACATCATTTCACCGTGATTCCCCTCATCTGGCATCACTGCGACGTAGACGCAACGCGAATTGGTAGCGTGAATCGCGTCACGTGACCGAGGCGTAGAGTGAGAGACAAGTGTTCATCTGGCGACACTGTGTCCTGCAGGGGGAGTAAACTCTTATGTATGACCTTGGACCGCGGTAGTTCACTTTGCAAGGAGTTATTTTAGATGGCACCACGATCATAGCACATCACGTGATCGAACATGATTAGACGTGACTGATGTTCCAATCTTTGCCGCTACTGAGCGCTACTATTTGCCCATAAAGTTCTTTCTTTATGTATTTCACTTGATTTGACTATAACCTACAAAATCACTGTCAATTGTCAATCATAGTGTCACGATCATTGTTGCGGACTACAATTTTTCAATTTATAGATGACATTTTTATAATGTTTTTAGATTGTTTTATATTGTATTGTGTGAGCTTATTTTAGAGCTTATTTTTCGAACTTTATTTTGTTCATAAATTATAACATTTTTTTAAGTTTCGATTTGTAGCATAGTAGGACATAGTGAGGTGCACAGGAGTGCAGCAGCAAGTATAAAAAGTAAAACATTACCTATTATTATTAGAATATTATTCTGTATTATTATTATCTATCATTATATGTATTACTTTATGAATTATTCTGTATTATTATTATGTATTTTCATATACATATAATAAAATAATGTTAAGATGAAATATTTGTAAAAAATATATTTATATCCCTTTATTTCGAAGTTTAAAGTAAGCGGTATAGAATCGTATAGCTATATATATATGGACTTCAGTAGCGCCATCTGATTTTTGTCCCTCAACTAAAACCTATATATATATATGCATGGTCCAAATTTTATACATGGGATTTACTCCCCCTGGTGTCCTGTGAGTGTTTCGTTGATAGAGCTAGTTTGCTCTAAAATAGAGGAAAAAGGCTCGGAGCAAGGGTTCTCGTCGGGGTGCTACGTTGTAGAAGAGATTGAGCCGATGATATCGAGTGGACGTTTAAAGAGAAAAAGTAGGGCCCGAGGTTTCTGAGCCGATAATGATACCGGGAAGCCGAAGGTCGTGCCCAACCCCTTTTGTTTCGACTATTTTCAATAATTTCCGGCGAGGATCTGGTCTGGAACGACAGCCGCGAGGATAATAAGGTCGATCCCGGCAACACGCCGCGGGTAATTGACAATCGGGCGCAACAGAGTCGTACAAAGTTGCGGTGGATGGCGGTAATCACGCGAGGGAGCCGGATCGGAGAGAATTTTTCCCGGTGTACGAGGGACGATTTGATGGCCGATAAACGCGATAATATAAGAGACGAGACGGGACGAGACACGAGGAAAACGAGCGAAGCGTGCGGAGAGTGCAGGATTTACGCTTTACCATAAATTGTGTCACTCGCGGCTACGTCGACGGACCACGCCGGGAATAAAATCCAATCCGCGCGGATAAGCGGTGTCGTGTCTCGTCGAAGGCCTCTCAAATTAATTAAAAGACGCGTCGCTGCCGAGAGATACGAGGATCGTTCGGAAAATCGCTGGGAGCTGAGCAGAATTTATATCTCTCTTAATTATGCGCGTTATTAATTGCGAACGGAACAGGGTTTTCAGGATCGTGGGATCTGCGCCGTTGTTTATTAGCACGGGATGAGAAACTACCCTCGCAAAGAATATTCCACCTGACAAAATTGAAACTTTGCTGTCGACAGCTGATTTACCGTGCGATTTCGCAATGCCTCGAGACTGTGTTTCGTTCCGAAAAAATTGGAACTTCGTTGTCGATAGGTCTATTTAGAATGCGTAACAGCTAAGAACACGACTGGATCATGGGACAAATAATACATGCAAGTGAATGCGGAGAGCGGGACACTTATATTGTAAGATTTGTCAAGGACAGGATGAGGAAAAGGTCCATGGCCCTGGGCGGTGGGGGTTTAGTGAGTATGACGTAGAATACGATAAGGTAATGATAATCCCCCCAATAAGATCTGAGGGGGGAGCCGAGCCTCACACTACCCTCCCCGAACAACATCGTAGGGGAGGGTGTCCGTAAGAGGATTCCCCCACCACCCTTAAACAAAAAAAAGGTCTATTTAGAATGCGATTTAGGAAGTCGTGAATTGTTCGTGTACTATTCCGTGTACATTACGAAGTTGAACAACAAAGAGTATAAACTTAATTCAACTGTCTGCGAGTACGTTGCGAGACTGGTCGTCAGAGATTCGTGACGGTGGTGGTGAACGTGTTAAGAAACTTTTCTGCGTTTCAGCACACCACCAGAGAGCTGGCAATTTGCAACGATGCGAAGATGAAAACCTTGAGTCACGACCGTGGGTATAATAATTATTTTTCAGCTGATAACTGAAACGTTGACGCGCTACGTGGAAGGGAGAGCAGCCTCGAGAATGTCTCTATAAGAAGTGCGGCCGGAGGGTTCTCGCCTTCCAAGGAGAAGGCACATTGTAACCGAATCAATTAGACGTTAAAGTATTTGCACGCATCCTAAAGGACTCTCCCGTTCTCTCTCCCTTCCTCGCAGTTTCTCTCTGGCTTTCACAAAATTGTGTGGCAGCCCCTTCGGGCGAAGCGCATATTACCGCCGCGCGACCGGTGCACCTCGTAAATCACTCGTCGTTTCTGCAACACACGCCGCAGAGGAGAAGAGAAACAATGAGTGGTTGCTCCACCGCGGATATATTCGCACGCAGGTGCGTACTAACCTGCGGGTACCATACCAGCAACCACTCCTGCAAATCTCCGAACGGATAGATCAAACACATTCGTTAACCCTTTGCACTACGATTTATTTTATGGTTGAACTGTGATTAGAACTTCATTTGTCGTTGATAGTTGTTCAGATGAACGAGGAAAGTTATATTTACCTCGTATGCCTACTAGTCCAGGATCCACCGAGCATTTTTACAAGTTATTACTATCAAGCTAATATTCCGTGAGTAGCTTCATTTTGATGAGACGCCCAACTTTTTCTCTTGTGGTACCTCGATTGTGGTAGCTAACAGGGGTAGCAGGGATAAAATATGGTGGATCCTGGACTATACGCAGTCTATTATATCGACAACGATCAAATAGAATTTTCTTACCGTTTACAGGAAATCAGTAATATTTAGAATAATAGTTAGTCGGGACTTTTACAAAAATATATTAAATAGAGGAAAGGCTCTCGAGATATGGGGGATAGGATGGAAGTATGAGATACGTGAAGAATAAAATTGGAGAAGGCATTGATTCTGTTAGGAACACGTTTGTCAGAAGGTTGGACAGGCGTGCGACGCGAAGCTGTCCGTCGAACGAGGTGTCACGCGTTCGTTTCGAAAGATAAAAGCGTCCCACGGTGTTTTAATGTCCGACAAACTGCAACAAGTTGTGCACGTGTATTTGCAGCGTGTATGCTCGCGCGAACCTAACGGCGAACAAAGCGGCGGAGAAACGTCGTGTGGCACGGGGAGCTGATATGACCGGGTACCGGAGTGCCACGGACACCCACGTGTGACAAGCCATCGCATAATCTACCGGACATTTAGCGTAGGTTGGACGCTAGCCGCGGTGGCTACAGGTGGCTTCGATAGGCAGGTGAAATTTCATTGGAAACAACGCGATTAAACGCGCGCCGATGAGATCCGATCCGAGCCCGAGACTTTCAATTACCATCTGTCCGGATATGCTCGGGGAAAGCATGGAAAATCGAAACACTTTATTTCGTAGCGTGTAACTGTGGGTACACCTAAAAGCGTTTCGGTTAATTTTTGTAAGATTTCGACGCAACCCTCGGCAGTATGAGAAAACCCACTACGTACTGAATTGAACGATTCACATGAACCACGGTATGAACCCTTTAACTTATAAAAAATGATTATGTACGTCGTTAGATTGAGAATTTTTTCCATTAGGGAAGATAGCCCTACAATGGACGTCAATTTTCGTTTTTCCAGCGGGACATTCCGATCGGCAAAAAGGGTTCTAATCGCTGAAGCCGTAAAATAAATCACGAGGCAAGGGGTTAATATTGCTATTAGTATCGAACGAGGGTTAACAAAATGTGAGGAATCACGGGAGGCCATTAAGCCCGGCGTGTTCACGACGAAACTACATCTGCCGAGAGAGGAAGAAAGAGAGGTAGAGACCCATCATCGTCGAGGGTGCGTTAGGCTAGCCGAGGAGTTAGGGTAGGCTAGCTGCGTGACTTACAAGCCCCGAGTCTATATTTCTCCGGGCGTTAAAGTCGAGGTCGATTCCATCCGCGCTTGGGAAGCTTCGTTCGAAGCCGCGATCATTACGCCCGTTAGAAGCTGTCACATAGCTCATCTCACGTACAAGTCTCGCAAACACACTCGCGCGCGCGCAACTTTCCCGGCCGTTTTTTTTTTCTTTCTTTCTATTTTGCAATCAGCACGGCCAAGATCGGCAGACGTGGCTAAGTTTTACAAGCTGCAACCTGCTCTCGGACTCCCCGGACGCTTCCGATACTATAATAATTGTCGATGATCTGCCCTCTTAAATGTGCAGCTCAATCTCTGCAGTGTGCATTTCACCGAGGAATTACTGCAGATCCTTCATTGATCGCAATCGTGTTCCTTCCGATTGCACCGTTTAACATTTTTCTTTGCTTCTCTTATTTCATTCCAATATAGAAATGTATATTATACTCATTTCTGTCATTCTTGTACACAGTGTAATTACTTGCTGAATAATTTGCTTCGATTTTGTGTGGCTTCTGCGAGCACAAACTAACAAACTGTTGGAAATAAGAGAGACTGCGTTACCGATCTACATATAATCGCGACATCTCTAATAACACAAAGTAACCATGGCATGTAATAAGGCGTACGTGAGGAAAACAAACTCCCTCTGTGTACAACCGCACGTGCGAATAGTCGTATCAATTCAGTGTATCGTTCAATATATATAAAGATATTTAGACCACTAAAAGAAGAGTTTAATCCACTGGCTGAAACCTAATTCTTCTACACAAACTATCCACAGCTAAGACGTTAACAGATTGTTCTTTACAAATCAGACAGGTATAATTTCGGGGACCGGAAGGTTTCTCTCGCTAAAAAAAATTGAGAACCTAATTAACGCAATCCTTCTTCCTGTTCCAGCGGTTCTCGATTCACAATTCAGTACAGATTATGATGACATGATTCACTGTTTAGTGAGTTGGAAGTTTTCTATAAATTTCGCCAATCAAATGTGGGAGCTATAAATGAATATTAAAGAGAGGAGGAAAAGGAAAGGAGCGTTTCCTCCTAGACCCTCTAAAGAACTCATCGGTAAGACTATCTAGCGGGCTCTGCCTTAGACGTTGGAATTACACAATTTAGTACAGTCCAACCTTAAATACTGTCCAGGGTCGTCTACGTAAACGTTCTATGTATAGTACCTACTCACTCCACTGCTGGGCAACGCTGTTCCGGCGACACTTTTCAGTCACACGATCCGTATTTCATTCTATCCTTCTCTATTAACCCTTTGACTACTGTAGGCGCCTATTGGCGTCCGAAACACGTTGGCTTCCCGGTACTGTAGGCGCCTATTGGCCTGCTAGAAGTTAGCCCCCCACTTGTTAAATTAAACAATTTCAACAGTTGTGCTGAATTGTGCTATGTTTGTGCTATATTGTGCTCGAATATTATAACTATAATATGAAAAATAAGATGAAAAAATCGATTTTTTGAGTAGCCCCCCACTTTTCATTTTTTTTCAATTTTCTCAATTATGCTAAGTTGTGCTAGGTTGTGCTAAGATTGTGCTAAAGTATTACATGTCGAAATCGATTTTTCACTATAACCTCTTTATTTATAATTTTTTTAAAATAATACTTTAGCACAATCTTAGCACAACCTAGCACAACTTAGCATAATTGAGAAAATTGAAAAAAAATGAAAAGTGGGGGGCTACTCAAAAAATCGATTTTTTCAATTTTTCATCTTATTTTTCATATTATAGTTATAATATTCGAGCACAATATAGCACAAACATAGCACAATTCAGCACAACTGTTGAAATTGTTTAATTTAACAAGTGGGGGGCTAACTTCTAGCAGGCCGCCTATTGGCGTCCGACAAATGTTTTCTTCCTGGTACCGTAGGCGCCTATTGACGTCCACCACATATTGGCTTCTTGGTACTATAGGCGCCAATAGGCGTCCAGATCAAATTTCGCCTGTTTCGCCCGTTTTACAATTTTATAATTGCTCAGTATTTTGAATATTTTAATATACTTCGTCAGAAATGCGTCTAAAGAAAAACTTCACCGTACCCAGTGAACGTCGCGAGTGAATTCGTACCGTACGGCCGGTGCGTGCCAAAGTCTAATTTAATTATTTTACGTCGGTTTTTACAACTGCTATGGTTATTAAACGACGGGACCTACAGTTTTAAGGTGAGTTCCGAACCACCTTGGGCACCACAGTTTTTTTTTTAAAAAAAGCACATTCAATTAATTCAAGAGGTGCCCGGGCGCGGGGATTCGAACTCGAGGCGTGCCAAAGTCTGCCGTAGCCAAAGGGTTAAATCAAAAAATAAAGTAATCTTTGCAAACGCTATTTGCCCAGAATACGCTTGTTGGACAGTATTTAAGGATTTACTGTAATGAGAGAAGAAAATGAGAGATTACCAGGACGGAGTACGCGACGAACGTCTCGCCGAGCAAGTGGAAAGTGCGTGACCAATCGACCTCGTTGCTCGCCGCGTACGATTATGCGTGCCGTATATTATATTGTAGTTTACGATCAGGGGCGAGTAGCGAGCAACGGAGTAGCGATCGTGAATGTCTAATCCGTCTGACCTAAAACCCAGTTCTGGCGAGGTGCAATTGCCCCGGAGAGTGTCCGATGGTCACGTCTCCGATCGGATCGGGACGAGAGTCGAGGTACACGTACGAGATGGACGTGCTCGATCGGCGTTCGATCGAGGAATCGAACGCTTTTGTCTGTTTCTCGAGTAGGCTGTTCTCCTCTCGAGGAGAAGATCGGGCCAGCAACTTTAAAGGTTAACCGAAGATGATGTTCTCTCGTACACCGTTGCGTCATCCGGCACCGGCACACCGGCATCCGCATCGGCAGCAACGGCTACGGCACTTTCACTCGACACGAGGATCCCGTCGAAGAGAGTAAAAAGCCGCAGAGCGGTTGCAACGAACCGCAGTTAAGGTCAATCGGCATGCTCGATTTCTTGGCATTTCTCGGCGGCCACGTTCCGAGAGGCCGCATGCCGGAAGACCGCTCGGTCCCGAAAATATCGAGCGCGCAAATTAACTTGTCGCAATTAGCGGGACAGGCAACGTTCGTGTTTCTTTTTTCACAGAATCCACTGCGGCAATCAGCTTGAAATTTTCGAGGCATTTTGAATATACAAACCTATCGGTGTGTGGACATTTTACACTCTCACCTTGAAGCTAGATAGTGCCGGAAATCCTGTTGTAGGCCGTGTCTTAAAAATGTCTACGAAACCTGTTACTCCTAGTAGTATGAGTAACAGTTACCGAGAAACGCCTTACAGAAGTGCGAAGATTGAATTTACTTAAACTTTGTACGATGTTCGTTGCAACACGTGGTAAAATTTTCTATTCAAAGAATTTTTATAATTTCAATAATTATGAAACAGAGTGACAGAATGATCATTCGACCACGGTAAGTTCGTTGTTAAACATTTTTACTATTCTGCGGTTGATGTAGCCGTTTTTGTTGTAGAAGCGTTTCTAATAACGTTTATCTTAAATGGAATAAATGATGAGGAAACGGGGTAGCAACGGATTCGCAGCGCGCGTAGCTATAATATTATAGTTTCGCGGCACGGTATGGTTAATCGGCCGGGTAATCCTATCGATTACAACGTAATATCTTGTCTCTATTTGATGCAGCGATTAATAACTCACGACTTACCGGTAGAAGAAGCAACGAGGATGGCGAGTGCCGGGCAGCAGCTTGCCTGAGAGCAAGGAAGTGCAGTAGGGGGTCCTCGGCCGCTCTCAGCTCGTCTAGAATCCTCCTAGCTTCCCCGTAGCTCTCCAGGTACTCCCAGTAAGAGCTCCAAAACGAGCCGGGGAATAAGTCACCTGGCGACAACCGGTAACCAATTAAGAGAACCACTGAATAGAGAAGAAAACCGCCCTTTATACCACGCAACCAATTCCTCAAACCCTGTTCTTTATTTTCTGTATACACCCTTGACCTTCAACCATACATCTGGTTGTCCCCAGGAACGTAATCATTGCAATACGATTGCTGGAACAATTCTCAGAAGCCTCTACTTCCTCTTTGAAAGTGCAATAAATTTTTATCGTAGACTATTTTTTTCATTTATTTGACGTTGCTAACTCTTTGCTAAGGTTACTTAGCAACGGGCCTACAGTTTATTAAGGTGAGTTCCGACACCGCCTTGGGCACCACAGTATTAGATGGCACATGGAATATTTCCAGAGGTGCCGGCGGCGGATCGTAGAGTAATTGTTCCAGCAACCAGCCATCGCTAGACTGCGCATCTTTGCGTAAAATAAAAATGGTACACATTAATTACAAGCAGCGCGAGCTAAGTAAACATTTTTTTGATAATTTTAGTACATTCACTGTTTCAAATCCTACTTATTTCTTTTCTACATGCTCTTAGCGAGTCCAAATCTGCAGTTGTTATAAATATTTTTACAGTTATCTATTATAAATGCGTAAAATCCAATTACGACTGAATAGGTGTGTCTTCTAAACGAGAATGTACATATTGCGAACAAACGTATTGCGGATCGAAGCAGCGGGAAAGCCTAAGTTCGCAATCTAACGGAGAGACAACAGGCCCCGGGAAAAATCCGCCGGCGATGATGGAAGACCGTGTGGACGCGAGCACACGTCCGAAATCGTCTTCGAGAGATTCGATCCGGCAATACATCATCCCGCTATCTCTTCCATACGAAACTCGTTTCTGTTTGAGGATCGACTCTCCGTTTCTCTCTTTTCCGTGGTCGGTTCCTCGTCTGGTGGGGTCCCGAGCATCACGGAAGAAGAAAGCCTTCTTCTCCGCACTCCACACTCCACGGACGCTCACGCACCCGGGAATATGATTTACCATCGAATCTCTCGTTTCTCTCGTTTCTCTCTCTTTCCATCAGGGTCGGCACCATTATCGGCTCGCGTCCGTCGTAGACTTCCTCGAACAGTAAACCACGAATTCATTAGGGACTAGAGATGGGATCAAGTATATTACAACTTGGTTCCAATCTGGCTGGACAGTTTCGAATGTTTCCCGACTGCTTCGAAAAGAAAAGCAATACTTTCAAGTAGATTCGAACCCACACGAGAATGTTTTTTTTTTCGATTTTTTGAAGAGCCTAGGATCGAGCTCTAAGTAGATTGTGGATTTTTATTTCTATATAATCGCAATGATGTACTTTGATTTTTTCTCATTATCAATTTTTATGTACCTGAACGTGTATTGAGAACTAGAGCTGGATTTCAAACACTTTGAGCAAGAGGTATTCAATTATCGATCGTAAATGTTTTTGATAACTCAGATTGTAATTTCTTATCGGCGCCAAGGTTCGATCATTATGTTATATACTGTAATTTTTATAAAAATGCTTATTCCTCAGCAATATACATTGGTGGTTCACTAAGTGTGAACCGATTTTGATGATAAATCCTGTTGCATACAGTTAGCGGGTTATTTCTAAATTATGTGATGTCACTCATAAAAGGAAAGGAACGTGTCGTCCTAGACTTAAAGCAAGATCTACTTATGGATTAATTAGTCCAATGAATCGCATTGATTAATCGTATTGATTTTTTTGCTGAGTCTTTACAAAATTTTAAATAGCAACTACGCAGGATTATAGAATAATACCATATCGTTTGTGCTATTAGTTTTTGTGCATGTTCCTTCTTTGTTATTATTTGTTTTTTTTTATTTTAAACACTTATGTAAAAGGGTTTCAGTCCGTTTATAATAATAATAATAATAATGTTAGAATAGCCGCGATCGAGTTTGGACAAAAGGGGCGTGGCCTCGGCGCTCTCGCTCTCAACGGAGCCAAGAGCATTGCCCCAGAGAGCAATCGGCGCTGGTCCAGAGCGCTGCCACAGGATTTCAGATTCGAAACATGTTCGATCGCGATTCGAGGTTGGAATTGTAGAATCTAGTTCGAGGACAAGAGGTCTGGCGTAGTCAGTACTCTGTACTCACCTGATTTGAAGGTATCGCCGTCCCAATTCTCGAGTGCCCCGCGGATCTGAAAGGAAGCAAAACGGGTGCGGTAGAATTGGCTCTTAAAATACAATGACCAAGATACGACGGAGGCTGGGGTTGAGGGGGCCATGGATAATGCATGAGGTATAATACAAGAATGAGTCGAGTTCGTGGGGCGGTGTACGCCAGTTTCGTTACTCGATCCGAGCTGGAAACGATCGCTCGATGTTCGATTACCTTTTTTTTTTCCTATCCGCCAGTCATTCTTACAGCTGTAATTCGGCCCGGCCGGCCGATCGATCTTCGCTGGCAGAAAAGCTTCCACAGACGAAAGCGACCCTGTACCTGTTAGCGCTTCGATTATTACCCGATGATTGCACAATGATCTCGGGTAAATTGGGACACGGTGTTGTCCCACCGTGGACAAATCATTTCTAACTCACCGAGACTTTTCTAAGACGTCATACGCCAGGAGTCGGCAATCTTTTTTTGGAAAAGGCCAGATCGTACAATTTTTGGGCCTGGTGGGCCATAGAGCAACAAAAAACCAGGGGTTTCGAATATTTTTTAATAAAAAGTGATATTTTTACATAAATTTTTTATTTCACGTAATTTGATTAGTATTTAATTTTTCCATGTAAAGAACAATGTTAAACGATCGAATTCGAAACAGGCGACGAGCCGTAGTCTGCCGACCTCTGATCTACGCTGGTAGCTCGAACACGTTCATTTATTTATTATTTGCGGAAATAATTGAGAAACGAACAGGATACAATTTGATGGACACAGATCTTGTGAGAGAATAATTTTCAGAATTTACAAATGATGAGATTTGAAAAATTCGATCAAGACTGCAGTAAAAATGAAAATGTAAATGAACAGGATACAATTTGATGGACACAGATCTTGTGAGAGAATAATTTTCAGAATTTACAAATGATGAGATTTGAAAAATTTCGATCGAGACTGCAGTAAAAATGAAAATGTTAACGAACCCAGGATCTTCTCGGTTAGGAAGCTACGTATCTAGGATGTGAACATGATTTTTCAAGGCGTAAGGCGCGGTGGTTCAACGATCCGGTGAGCAGCATCGGGCGAGGCTAAATCACGTCCTCGAAAGGAGCATACATTTTGTCCGTTGAATTATGACGCAGCATTATGTCCAATCAGGACACCGTCGCGTCGAAGAGAACACATCGACGTGAATAAGTTCCGGTAGTCCTTAAGGCTCTTTCTATCGGTACGCATTAAGGCGTTGCGTAGCGTTCCGTCGCTCGAAGACGGCCAGAATCTTCTTCGAATAATAGATAACGAGCCCGCGCCGCTCGAATGATAATTCATCGATCGTGATCGAGTGGATTTTTCTACGGACGAGAGGTTCACAATCGGTGGGAACGTTCGCTGCAGATTCTATTTAATCCTCGTACCTGTGGGTCGGTTTCGACCCGTATAATATTCAAGCATCGCTCCTATTCAATAATAAGTGATCACCTTGACATCCTGATTCAATATTCCTGGCCGACAGAATCGAATTTCTCAAAAATATTATTATAAAGTATTAAATACTACAATTGATCTTTATGCAAAATAAAAATTTTGTGCATCAATTACAAGGTACAGGTACCAACTAAAAAATTTCTTTCTTTAGATACCCGTTTACCGTATTTCGTGTATCACCAATTCCGAACAAACGCATAAATCCGCAGTTTATTTACGAATCACTTATTTTTCACTAGTGGTGGCGTCACTGTCTCTACAAAATTCCGTATAAATTACATACCACAATACCTGCGTATTTGATAGGCATACATTACACGCGTGTATAAATTTTCGCTGGACTATCGATTTATCTACTGGTGATCTCGTAATGAATTGATTGATAATCATTCCGGAATAAATTGTCCCGAATATCATCTCGGTATCGTAAAAATAAACATGATTACAAATACTTGACGGTTTTTTTTTTCTTTTCGCTGGGTATCAGCTAGAGAGGCGCGTTTTAAAGGAACGCTCGCCGTTGATCATCGACGATCCCCGGTTAATTGCCTCCGAGCCACGAATACACGTATCTATCATGGCCGGCGTATAATCGCAATAAAACTGGTCGCCCCTGTGCGCGTCCCGGCCGCTAACGATCAATTTGTTGCACCGTAATTGCCGCGATTCGCGCGAGGACACCGAGACCGAGCCAGGGATGCAACACGGCTCTGGTTGCATCGCGGTTGCACCGGATGCACCGGTGGGAGATCGGTGCAACGAATCTACGGAACGACGCGACGCGTGCGAACGGTGAAAGTGGGGACACGAAGAATTCGGTTAGAGCCTAGATCGACGAAAGGGGTCGTCAACCTTCTCTTATCCGAACGGTAAGAAACCGAGGAATTACGAGCCGCTGACTCATAAACCACGCGATAACGCATCTCGAGCCGACTTCGGCCTCGTCTCTGCGCCGCGCCGCGTTCAGAATTATGTGTTTCACCGGTTTCGAATCGCCCCTTAATTAAAACGTGCATCGGCCCGAGAGAAAGCGGCTGGAAAACAAATTCTAATCCGAGTGCGTCTGGAAACGCGCGTGATCGTTCTCGGACTTTGCTCCAACGATTTTCGAAAATAACGTTAAAACTCTCTAACAGTACTTCCTCTCTCTCTCTGGTTGACTGATCTGCTGCGTAATTCTTTGTCTATCTTCAAAAATTAATTTTCTTTGTGAAACCTATACGACGGATTCTATGCATTTCTAATAAAGAATCGGAAAAATGTTCTAGTACTTTTTGGATCCACTGTACGCACGCGACTTACTGAGAATTTCGTTCTGAATCGTTTGTTTCTTTCTCTTGTGGTGTTAACGTGATTTCGAGAGGCTTTTTCTTCGTGAAACCTATACGACGCATTCTATGCATTTCTAATAAAGAACCGGAAAAATGTTCAAGTACTTTTTGGATCCCCTGTATGCACGCGACGCACCGAGAATTTCGTTCTGAATCGTTTGTTTCTTTCTCTTGTGATGTTAAGGAGAAGAAGAAGAATAAGAAAATTAATTCTATATAATAATAAATATAAATAATAACGACATCGAAGAAAATATGTATTTTCACACATGTTTGTACAAATAGTAGGAAAATTCAATAAGAAACAATAAACAAATAACAATTAACAATAATTAAATATTAACTGAATCAATAATAAAAAATGTATAATATGGTGAAATAATAGCTAATTGAGTGTGTAGGCGAAAAAAACAAATTAAATTCGCTCATGAAGCGATATCTCGATATTGGTCGCAAACTTCATTCATCATAACGTTTGGGTATAACGCCGTATTCTATTTATACAGTGAGCCACGAAAGTATTTGAACGCCATTTAAAACAGAATAATGTGTTTATAATTGTACCAAACAACCTGATTTTTTTTATAATCAATTCAAAGCATGCGTTTATGAAATGATATGAAATTTTCAAGTAATTTTTGGATCCACTGTATACACGCGACGCATCGCAAATTTCATTCTGAATCGTTTGTTTCTTTCTCTTGTGGTGTTAACGTGATTTCGAGAGGCTTTCCGTCCCCGGAGAATCTGAAAAGCAAAGCAGTGCAGCAATCCGCTTGCGAGTAGGCGCTCCAAAGAAATCCGATCGATGGCAGACGGATTGAGAGACTGCGTCGCGGAGTGCATAAAGGAGTGCACCAACGAAAGCAGTGCAGGGTTTAAAATCAGTAATCTGGCCGAAAGGAAAACCGGTCGGATTTCGATGAGGGATTGGACTCGTCGCGGGCCGGCGCTGCTGGTCACCGAGAGGTGAATCGAAAGCGCAGAGGTGCGCTCGCGTTGAGGAAGCCGATGCAGAAGAGTGCGTGCATGCGTGCGTGCGTTGCATCGTCACGTCTTCGTGTTCGTCGTCTGGTATCACGGCGCGACGCGTCGCGGGCGTCACGACACACTCACGATGCGTTGGCGTGTCGATGCGTTTCTCATTGTCAGATGCGTATCTATGTTAAGCGGGGAGCGCGTTGCATTGCGTAGCGTTGCGTTGGGTTGCCGTTGCGTGCGCCCATGCATTTATGCATCGCATTATGCGGCGAGCCGACTCCGCTGCTCCGTGACCCATTCATTCCGCCGGTGTTATTCTCGAAAATCCAATCGTCTCGATTAATTATGAATTATTCATATTCATGAGGACGCGGTGTTCCCCCGGTCTATCCTCGGGTGTCCCGTCTCGTCGAATCGATTTAGACCTTTGGAAAAATCTATTCGGTCGGCCTCCGGTTATTATACCCGGATAGTATAGTACATAGGCTGGCAGGCGAGAGGCAGGCCAATCGGCCACCGTGCTTACCGATATTTGCAAAAATAAAAAGCGACCGAGCCGGCGCTACTCGTGTTCGCCGACCAAATTATAATGCAAAGGCAATCTTTGGCGGTGGCTAGGTCGGCCGACAGCCACGATGGTGATAGATGATCTACGATCCGGCGCTGGCAGCACGATCGACGATTAAGTGTCGTCTCCGGCCCGAATTTTTCGCCGGTGATCCTCTCCTCTCTCAATCTCTTCTCTTTCTCTCTCCGTCTCGCTTCCCCCTCGGTCGCATATTCTTGGACGCAGATCGCGTCTCTCGGAGGCGGTTTTAATTACACGTCCCCTTCAGGATCCTCTGTCCATCTACTTTCTCTCTTTTACTCTTGCCCGACGCGACCAATACCGGGCGGGGCGTTTCCAAAAAAAAAAAAAAAACAGGCCCGACCACGTGTTATTAGGGTCTATGCGTGGGCGTTGCAACAGCCTACTATTATTATTTTATAATCCATGGACGATCTCTATAAAGACTTTTTTTCTTCCGCGAGATTGATGATCGATAAACAAGATC
Source organism: Lasioglossum morio (assembly GCA_916610235.2). Taxonomy (NCBI): domain Eukaryota; kingdom Metazoa; phylum Arthropoda; class Insecta; order Hymenoptera; family Halictidae; genus Lasioglossum; species Lasioglossum morio. The sequence continues at coordinate 7,952,543 of OU744323.1, forward strand.
CCGAGATGCACCTGCTCCGGCCGCGCGACCATAATCTCCTCGATATTAGGGATGGGAGCAAGTTCAACGTGTGGTTACGAATCCGAGCCAGTCTCGGCAACCAAATTTCATTTTATGCACGCTTCTCATATGTGAGACAAATTTTAATCCGACAATCAAGTGAATAAAAAATGATACATGAAAGGTTCACGTGTGCTGAAAGTGCTATTTCAGTCGAATCATTAGGTTCGAGTCAGAGTTGCCAGATGAGGGAACGGAGCACAAATATCTACCAGTACATGCACGAGAGAAACGAAACGCGTCACTTAACACATTACCGACCGGTGATTATTGCATATTTTTGAAAAATGTATGGTACATGGGTAAATTTTCATTTAGCATTTAGTATGAACTAACTAAGTCACCCTCAATAACGTCGTCTAATAGTTTCATTTAAGATTGCAATGTCAAAGAAAATTTCTATGCTTTCTTTTGGTACAGCAGAATTATTGAAAATCCTATTAATAGGCTTCCGGTCGGTAAAGTGTTAACTGAGAAGGGGAAGGTAGAGTGGGGACACAAGTCTTGATCCGGCGACTCTGGTTCGTGTCGCGTCTTCAAGGTTCGAGGTGGATTGCAAGGTGCTCCGTGCCATCGCTAGGCGATATTTAAATACACTTTTCCAGCGTGGTCTCTATGTAAATCGCGTTTGCTTTTTTTCTCCGGCTCCCCATTTTCACCAAGCACCCCATAAACAATTACACGGTATGCGATCGTTAAATGGATAAACGCCGTTTTTTCGCCCACCGACTATTAACGCCGCGACGTACGATGAAAGGACCGCGGATTCATAATTGGGTTACCACCGGATTTTTAGCCCGCCCTTGATTGCCACCTGCCTCCATCTACATCTCGTTCTCCTGTTCCTCTATACCCTCTCGAGAGAGAGAAAGGGAGAGGGAGAGGATCGTCCGTTTTGCCTCGGCGACGTCTCGATCGATAAGCAACGGCCACCAGTCCGCCGTTTAATAGTCCATAACGCTCGATAAACATTTCCTCGTGAAAATTACTGTTAAACAATTCCCGTTCGCTGTCGCGGTGCTAATTATACGGTCTGCGCCGTCAGCCGATCCCCGTAATCTTTCTAATTAAACGAAGTGAATTGGTCGTATCGTTCTACGCGAGCATCACCTATTTCCCTTGTACATTTATGTACATTCTGTCACAGTAATATTGGGACACTTTTAAAAAGACGGATACCTTTCTTCATATGGGACTTTAGAAATTTGGAAGTTAGAAGAATCAGTTTTTTTTAGATTTTCGATATAGGCCCACATAAAAAAGTTGTGCAACACAACTGTTAGTATTTTCTCTGCAATTATGTCAAAATTTCTGTTCTGTAGTGAACTGATTGTTTAACGTCTCGAACAATGTCGTATGGTACGATATCAAAATAGTTATCGTTCTCTCCCAACATTACTGTCACAGACTGTACATACAATAGTACAACGACGCACGGTTGTGATTTCGTGCGGTTTCTGCTCGACGTTCAGCAGTGCAACAACGTGTCCAACACGTGGAACGAGTCTCAAACGTGTCCTAGTTCTCTGCAGAACGATCGCGAACTTACGACGAGCGATAAAAACGAAACGATCCTGGCCCATACCTAGCCCGGCTTTGCCACATTTCTCTCGTCTGACAACGCGCTGCTAAACTGTTCTTCGTTCTTCTTGAATAGCAGTTTTTGAAAATTCCTTTATGTATAGTGTATCAACCCATATACACCATTTTTTGAAAATTCTTTTATGTATACTGTATCAACCCATAAACACCATTTTTTGAGAATTCTTTTATGTATACTGTATCAACCCATAAACACCATTTTTTGAAAATTCTTTGATGTATACTGTATCAACCCATAAACACCATTTCTTGAAAATTTCTTTATGTATACTGTATCAATCCATAAACACCATTTTTTGAGAATTCTTTTATGTATACTGTATCAATCCATAAACACCATTTTTTGAAAATTCTTTGATGTATACTGTATCAATCCATGAACACCATTTTTTGAAAATTTATTTATGTATACTGTATCAACTCATATACACCATTTTTTGAAAATTCTTTTATGTATACTGTATCAACCCATATACACAATTTTTTGAAAATTTCTTTATGTATACTGTATCAACCCATATACACTATTTTTTGAGAATTCTTTTATGTATACTGTATCAACCCATAAACACCATTTTTTGAAAATTCCTTTATGTATACTGTATCAACCCATATACACCATTTTTTTAAAATTCATTTATGTATACTGTATCAATCCATAAACAAATTAAGAACGTGTTCAAGGCATCGGGAGCAGAATGGCCAGACGAGGGGTGGGAGCAAAAATTAAGAGAAAAGAGTTACCCTCTCCCTGCCAGCACCGGTGACGAAACGCGTCCGAGAAAGGGGAATGCGAAGAGTGGGGACACAAGTCTTAATCTGACAACTCCAATCAAGAGATTCACGGTTCCCGAATGGTGTATTGCATAATAAACACGAATTAAAATTGTCAGGTGTGTCCAGGTAGAACAGGAAGTCGGCAATTTATTTCGCGGGCCGATATATTTTCAAAAAGGAGAGTGCCGTGATCGGTAACCGGAGAAAGTAGATTGGCAATCTCGGGAAAAAAGTCTGTTCCTCTTTCTCGATCGAGCGAGTAACCATCCCCCCCCACCAGCATGATCGGCGAACAGTTCTTCGATCATCGTTTCGTAGTCGTAAAGAATGGTGAAGGAACGACTACCGTGACCAACGAACCGAACCGAGCCGGTTCAAGAAAGAGCGGCCAGGAAGGGCGCGCGTTACGAATTCCAGCTCGGATTATTGCGACTTATGTTGATCGAGGGAGGGGCAACGGCCACCTTGCCGATGGAAATTTATCGATCCGTCAGGATCGACGTCGATTCAGCTCGGCGAGACTCATAACTCGCGGTCACACCTTGCTCCCGGTACCGGTACACCGATTAACGAGCTGGATCGCGACCGTAATTCCGCAAGCAACCGATTATGCAACAAGAACCTTTCCGAGAGCTTTCGAAGTACTATCAGTCCTTAGGCCAGCATTCCGTTCCATCAAACGCCGGAGGAAATAATCGAAATAACCTTTCTATACGCGGCTCCTCTTTTTCGAATGTTGGGGACCCAATCATATAGTGAACAACATAAAGGGTCCTTTAACCATTTAGACTCGAAGCAATTTTAACCCTTAGCACTCGGCTGTCCCCTCTGAGGCACCACTAAAAATTGCTGTACCATTCTTCAAAATATTGTTTACATTATTAAATATATCGGTATCTAATCAATTACTAAACATTCAGGTACTGTATAAGGTAATGTACCAATTTCATATCCATAAAATTGCAAAAATCATAAGGTATGGAAATATTCTAGATCGGAACAAATGTTTAATTTTCCAGTTAAAATAGCTCGGTGTACAAAGGGTTAATTCCGATATCAAGATACATCTTTCCAGTGGCGCACCTAGGATTTAATTTTGAGGGGGGACGAGTTGAACAAAATGACTTTTTTTTAGTTAAAATATCTGTCAACGATAGCCACAAATATTTACTTATATATATATAGGGAAAGTTGTTCAAAATGTTTAGTTTTACATATAACATATCCCAAAATCATCGAAATCGGAGAGGAAGGAGCTATTCTACGGTTTAGCTAATTTTTCAATGTATTGTTTTCTTTTTCTTGGGGGGGGGGACTTGGCCCCCTGGCCCCCTACTGGGTGCGCCACTGCATCTTTCAACCTAAAAGATTTTTATTCTATGTAATCTTTTTTACACTATGCACATGAACTTGAACCTTTTTTCTGATACGACATTTGAATTTTTAGCAGTTTATAGAGTCCAGAAAAATTTAATCGTTTAAAAACTATTTCGATTAATGATCCGACAATTTTAAGTGCCGCTTCAGAGTCACCATTCGAGTGCAAAGGGTTAAAACGAGGTTGTAGATGAATACAATGCTCGTGAAAGGTTTAGAAGACTACATTTATGAACAGTCAGCAAACGAATAAACTGAATTAGAAAAGAGATGAAATTGATCTACAGTGGTTTAAATAAATTGATAAGAAAATTGTAATACCACTGATTGCTCTCGAGCCCTTCAATTATCTCGCTAAATAAGCTCCGTGTGTATGTATAGGTCTTCGTGTTTAGAGTTTTATAGGATAATTCCGAGGACGTCGCGTCGTAGAGGCCTGCCAAGTATTATTGAGAGCCGAGTGTTATTGGTCCTAGTTCCGCGAAACAACCTTCGCGACTAACTTATCAAGAAAAAAAAAGAGTCGTATCTAAAATGCAATCTAGGACGAAGGTAGAAATAGTTAGCGTTCGTGGGAACAGATTGCACCGATGCATTTATTATCCGAAGAACTCGTCGTTATACCGCGGATTTTATGCAGTCACAATCTCCGCGAGTATCTACATATACATATTTCAATATAAAATACTATTTAATAACCAGTCTGCTGATGTCATGCTCTTACAACAAAAAAGGAATGGGTGGAACACAGAACAGTAAAAATCATCGGAACAATTTAAGAGCGACGCGAGGCATCGTGCTTAACTCGTCAAAATTATTAAGCCAAGAAATTGGTTTCGCAGGTGCGTAACTCCTGCGGCTGGTAATAATCGATACAAGAAGTTACTAAAGACTCTACTGCACGTGAATTATTGTTTCTTTCTTTTCGAAATAACTATTACGTATCTAATATTAATGTTTAACTATTCAATGTAGATATAACAGATAAGTGTAAATTCTCATTTTCTCTCATTATTCAAGACAGGTAAGTCGTGATTGTTTTAGATACTTGGAATAAAATCGTATGGTAAGAAGATTTTTATATTTGAGACATAAATGATTAATTTGCCGATAGATAACATTGATAAAAAGAAAGAATTAATTGTGCAAAGACATACGTAGTATTCAAGCACTGTACTCTTATAGTCGTAATGTCTCCAACGCAACTATTCGGCCGCGAATAAAGTACAGTAAAAATTTTGTGAAAATAGAAGAAGGATCGGAACCAAGGATGATTCGAGAACAAATCGAGAGCAAATCGAAGAGGTGGAGGAGATTCGAGACGAGGTCGGGTCGAACGGAGTGCGCACTCGCACGAGTATTCGAACAAGAGGAGCGAGCACACATTTCGTATACCACGAAACGCACTTTCTCCTGTCCGGGATAAAAGCGTGCCGCGGTGAGAACGTTTCGCGATTTCCTAGGGTGTCGGTCGACATCGAGGCCCACCGGTTTGATTAATGTGCCTACCGTCTACAGTTCTACCGGGACTGTAGGACCCACTCCGCTGCTCCGGAAACCTTGTTCCGTATGGCAACGATCGCTCCGCATCGATAAAACCAACAGACGAACGCGTACTATTCGATTAAGATGCTATCGGGTCCTGATCGTAGAAAACCGGCCGATCTCTAATGACGCCTCCTACAATGCCAGTCGTTTCTGCACTTGTTGCTCTCTGTGCATCGAAATCCAATGTGCATTCTGAAAAGTTGATTCACTATCGATCGTACTTTTTCATCTTGAAAGCCGTTAGTATACGATATCAAATCTTGCAGAAACTTCTGCGTCTTCCATTTCGTATTTAAACTGAAAGGTTCGACCATTTTCCCAGCTGTTTATCTGCATACATTTGTTGTTCCTGCGTATGCGTTTTTCGATAAATTATTCAATATAGATCCATCAGTGATGAGAATCAAATTCTGGTACAATGTTTGCTTCATTGATTAACTTTTTGCAAAGACGAACGAGTAAATTCAATAAAAAAAATTCGTTGAATGCTATCGGCGCTACGGTTCGATTGTTAAATACACAAAAAATAATAAATTAACTAAGCAATTTTGCTAATTTTATATAATCGACGTTTCGGTCACAATTTGGACCATTTTCAAGATTAATAAATTGCGTCTGTAAGAAAAATAAAACATTTTTAACTTGATAAAATATAATTTTCAAAAGTTGTAACTATTAAATGTTTAAATATGAAGGAGAACAATTTTTCCACAATTTTTTTTCCACGAAATTTTTTTATTAACAATATTACGATCGATATAAATAAGTTTGAGTAAATTCAATATTTGATAAATAGAAAAATTTTGAATTATATTTCAGTTCTTAATTAGCGTCGTTATTTCCACGCATGATAGCTGAAATTCATACTTATCGTAGCCACTGCTCTTTCAATCCTGAGATATGCTAGATACCCTAATGGTATTCGGCTCGCTCGCTGGTACAGTACACAGTACGTACACGTACATATATCGCGATGAAAATTCATGTTTGATACGTGTCAAATTTCGCCGGAGAAACGTGAATTTGCACAGTCCGGTGGCCACGGTCCTGGGGTAAACATCGAAAGCAAGGAGACTGTTATCTCAGTTGCGTGAATCATCAACAACGAGAAACTGCGTGCTAATTCCACGCGACGTGAAATCCACTTTTCCCTTGTTAGAGACAAAGTCAAAATGCTCGAAAGTCTTGCTGTTTCGTTGATTATACTTTATATGTGAAGAAACGACTGTGAATATCGCCGAGTCCCCACACGATACTGGCGTAGTGGGGTACGTTTCTTTTAGATCGTGCAGTCCTATGCAGTTTTCTTATCAGATAGAAGAGCCTTTTTTAAGGAGGAGGCTAAAACTTGACGAACTGGTAAACAGCCACCCTCAGGATAGCCAATGGGCTACTTCTCTACATACTCCTCATTAATTTCCTTCGGCTCTTCCGAAATTATCATCTTTCCTTTCTTCCATCATCTTCTCTGATATTCTCCTCTAAATATATTGTATATCTATACTTTACTTGTGTTGGTGGTGGTTTACACTCAATTTTCTTTCAAAGTTCTTTTTCTATCCGGAGGACGGTCGGAAGTATGTCCTGGATCGTCAATATCCATTTTCTGTTCACAATCAGGAACAACTGCTTTTATAAGTTGTTTAAGACCGGAAGTCACATTTTTTTATCCTACTTGGACTCCACATCGCACGATGTCTCCCTCGAAAAGAGGGCATGCCATTGGCCCTATCAGGTGTGCTGTAGGTCTTCGAACTTTTTTACTGTCTAAACAATTTAGTGTACCAGATCGAGGAGTCTATATACCTACAAATTTCTCTGTGTCATCTTCTCGTGGACAAGGAATACTTGTGGCTAGTGATGGGCACACAATACTCTAACTTACAAGTTTTCGAACACTCGCATGACGTCATCATTGTTTCGTGATAGATAAGAGTTTCAATTCTTACAAACCTTCCAAAGTTTCAAGGCTTTTAAGATATCAAGACAATGAGTATTTCAAGACATCCAAGAGTTTCAATAGTTCTAAGCTTCGAATTATGTTGCAAGTGATTCGAATTTTTTGTCGTAAATATTGAATCGAAACGATTCGAAGTGATTCAGATCTGATGGAGTGTACAACGAAATGCTCGAAACACAAGGAGGAGGAAAGGTCTTTTTTGACCTGAAGTTTATTACACTTGAAACGTCGTTATTTCTTTAACCAGAAGAAATCAGGTAGTCGGTTCTAGCCAGCCTACCGAGTTAGTCACAGCACACACCTTCTCTCTTCATTTTACTTTTTGGTGTATAATAGTTTAACTTCAATGTACTAATACTAATTGTCAGATTGTGTTATATGTGAACAATTTTCATTCACAACTGAGAAACGAGATTAAATAAACATTTAATAAATATAAAGTCTATATTTGATCTCCTAACCTCGTCGTTCCCAACAAGATCCCATCACTACTTGTGGCGCGTCAAGAACATACCAACAGAAGTGACGATTCCGCCGAAATCTCAACACCTCGAGCGATTTCGGCGCAAGAATCCTTTGGGGTTCTCCGAGAAAGGTTGAAGCGCGATTGATTAATCAATGATCGCAGCCTCGATTACAGAGTCGGTTTCTCTCCGGTGCGGCGAGGCTCGTTTTCGTGGGTCCGTGCCCACCAATTTAATTCGCATTAGTGCTTCAACGTAGGACTCGTCTCCCGTTTGTGTTTTCGCGACGAAAAAACGGAGAACCGTGGAAGAAAGTGGAGCAAACGACCATGCTCGGGAAAAAAAAGGGAGAGACGAACGCACATGCCGCCACAACTCAGCGCAGGAAAGTGGACGATCGTCATCGGCGTTGTTTCGTCGGGAAAGTGGACTGGGGATACCGGATCGCCGAGAACGGTTTCGATTTCATCGGTGAGGGTCTCATTTTTCTCGGAGCCGCGGGCCCCGCGCGTTCCAGTTCGATTTTTGCCGGGCCGCAAGTCGGGAAAGTCCTTTACCTTGATACATATCGGCTCGCAGGAATTTTCTACTCGTCTGCAGGATTCCCGTTTCGAGCGAGTCGACTCGACGGACCTGTATCTGATTTGAGATCTACCAAGGAAAATTGTAACGCGTTCGCTGCAATGTACCGAGAGGAATTAGGAATCGATAGAGGCGACCGGTTCCATTAGCGATGCAATCGAAACGATTCCGCCTCCGAATCTACGTATTTGTCACCTCTGGTTCGTATCTCCGCTGCGAGCACTCAACAACCCTCGCGAGAAACAGCTTGAAGAATTCCCGTCCACTCTGAAGGGACCGCGATTAGCCTCTTAGCCTTTTATTTCCTACCTCTGGATTCTGCTTTTGTCGATTCATTCCTCGGTTTCGGTGACTGGCCGTTTATCCTCGCGCTAAAAGCTCGCCCACGACCGTGTTACACACTGAATCCGAACCGACTTCAACACGCGGAGTAGAAGAAGAGGGTGTTGACCCTTGGATTACGGTTCTCGGGTCGATTTTCACTGAACGATTTTCAAGAATCGCCGTTCGATTATTTTGTTTATTTAGTAGCCGAACATGTCGCCGGGCACAACACCGTTTAGATAAACGACGAATTCGCCCATTGAAGGTTTAGCATTAATCGTATTATCTCAAAATCATGCACTATATATAATCGTATTGATTTTGTTCAGTGATTCTTTACAAAATTTTAAAATGCAACTACGCAGGATACCATATCGATTGTACCATTATTAAATTTTTCTTTTGTGCATGTCCCTTCTTTGTTATTACACGAGCAGCATTGTATCTTTCTCTTTTCTTTTTTCGTTTCTTTGATATTGTAAACACTTATGTAAAAGGGCTTCAGTCCGTCTATAATAAATAATAATAATAATAATTAATTGATTCGTATAATGTAGATTCTATCATATGTAGTCGCAATGCTATCTGGTTAGGCGCGGCGCAACACGGCACTGCACGTTTCAAGGTTTTTTCCTTGACGGCCGGATGGAATCACGGTGCAATTAACATCCATAACCATCAAACTGAATTACGAACAATATCCGGCTTGCGGTTTCCTCGAAGACCAGGCGCCGCAAAATCGAACGCCAGACTAGAGAGAAGGTCCCTGTGGCCGGAGGAATGCAACAGGTATCGTTCGACGAGCACACGGATTTCTTTCATTCGCCGAAATTATATGATTGGAGATTCGGTAACAGCATCGCCTTCGCTGGAATTGTGCTACGGCAAGGAGAAGCGTCGAGATATTGAAACGTTTTATCGAAAGTGATCTGCTGGCTTGGAATGAGGACATCAGCGAACGAAATCACGCGTGAAACGTATCCAGACGTAGAAAATGTGATTTCCCCTTTGCCGGTGGACGATCGAACATCATTGGCGACAGCACACGTCGGAGGTGGATGCCGAAACTCGATTTGCACGGTCTGATTCACGTCCGCAGGCTGTTCTAATCGTAGAATTCGGTCAAGGCGGATCGGTCACGGGCTATCATTTCTCTGGCGAAGAAAGAAATCGCTAATTCAATTTCAACGGTCGCGCGAGTGGATCGAATCTGTGAAAACTTCTTATTCGACGAAATTCGTAGACTCCTCGGATTTTTAAATGTTACGGTTCGACGTCGGGAAAGACCGATCCGTGAAACCACTGATTTCCGGGCTCCGTTCGCGCTCCGGTCCCGAAGAGAATGCGTTTTGCCCCGCAGCGCAGAGAAGCGCATCGTACAGCGCAGCGCGAAACCACGGCGAACACGTAACTGCATTGTGCGCACTTTAGTGTGCAATAAACCGACCGACCGACCGGTCAGAAAATCTCCGTGTTACGGAGACGATAACAGGCGGCGGTGTTTAAAACGGTACTTTAACGACCCCAAGATCTCGATTCGAGGTAAAATTCCGAAAAACTTCGCTCTGTCTCTCTCTCTCTCTCTCTCTCTCTCCCTCTCTCTCTCTCTCTTTCTTTCTCTTTCTCGGTTCTTTTCTCTGGCGAGAGAGTAATCTGGTCAACGATCAGCAACGCTAAGTTGCGTTGGAAATCATACACGTCTCGTACAGATGTATTTCGATGATGGAAGTACGTTTGTGACAATAGGCCAGCCCTATATAACATTAATTTGACAACACGTTCTACACGATTCTACTCGAACCGTTTTTTCTCGACAACTATACAAACTTTATGTGCTCTGTTCTATACTATATTTTTGATAATTCTACAGTGTTAACTCTCATCCGTCCTTCGTGTCAATTTTAAACAGTTTTCCCAATACAAGTTATACTGTTCTGTTATTTGTAGATTTTGCCTGAAACTTCGTGACTTTTATTTTTTTAATGCGAGTTATACAATCGGAAAACCTAATAGATGCAACTGTTAACTCATCAATTTGAATGGAAAAACATCGAAAAAATAACTGTTTACCTTGTTGTGGTTTTCTACAGTGTCAATTTGACACCGAGGAACAGGTTCAGTTCGTGAAATGAGGGACGGGTGAGGGTTAAACTTGTTATAAAATGTGTTTTTAGCGTATTAAATAAATATGTGAACAAGTACCACGCAGCCTGAATGGAAAGTTTAACGTGTACCGTCGGTGGTACACGTGGCACGGTCCGTCTTAAATAAACCTTGAAATCGTCACATATTTGTGAAGATGGTGGCGAACGTGTTGTGTCCATATGTGCATTTCTCTGGAAAACGAAGCAGCCTGCGACGACACTGTGTTGACGATACGATTTTCCTATCGTGTGTCGAAGCAGAAAATTATTCGCTACAGTAAAGTTTCTATACGAACGACAATGCTGCGCACGGTTGTTGCGACCAAGTTATCCCCTCCAACTTATTAATCTGATCTCGGCTCGGTATATCGGTATGAACCACTACAAACGCGACGCCGAGAGTTGAAATCGCCGGCACAGTTCAAAGATCCGTGAATGGTCTCTATTTACACGCGCTGTCCTTCTCTATGTTCTGCTCGCTCTTTGGAGATAAAAAAATAGCTTCCGCGCACAGTAGATGCGACGAAATCCCCCCGAGGCTGTCGCTCTTATCGAAATTTTACTGTATGTACAGTAATTTCTCTATTAGAGCAACAATGCTGCGCACGGTTGTTGCGACCAAGTTATCCCCTCCAACTTATTAATTTGATCTCGACTCGGTATATCGGTGTAAACCACTACAAACGCGAAGCGGAGTGTCGCAATCGCCGGCACAGTTCAAAGATCCGCGCATGGTGCCTATGTACACGCGTTGTCCTTCTCTATGTTCTGCTCGCCCTTTGGAGATAAAAAAAATAGCTTCCGCGCACAGTAGATGCGACGAAATCACCCCGATGTTGTCGCTCTTATTGAAACTTTACTGTATGTACAGTAAAGTTTCTATAGGAGCGATAAAGCTGCGCACGGTTGGTGCAACCAAGTTATCCCCTCCAACTTATTAATCTGATCTCGGCTCGGTATATCGGTGTAAACCACTACAAACGCGAAGCGGAGAGTCGCAGTCGCCGTATAATAAAAGAAAGAGACGCGGAAAGTTGCCGTCGCCAGCACAGTTCAAAGATCCGCCACGTGATCTCTATTTACACGCGCTGTCCTTCGGTATATTCGGCTCGCCCTTTGTAGATAAAAAAATAGTGTCTGCGCACGCTTTATGCGACTAAATCCCCCGAGGCTGTCGCTCTAATAGAGACACTACTGTACCACGAAATCGAATCGCGGCGGTTGTTGAAGTGTTTCGCCACCGAATCGACGAGGAATCGCGAACGCGAGAGAAGAGGATCGCCGAGTGGGACAGAGAAATTACAATAGCGGCGGAAGAAGAGAGGGCGTTGGTCGCGACCGGGCCGGGTCGTGCAGTTGTCGCATTCCCGGCGCTCGCGCTCGGTGCAAAGAGCGGCATGCGGTGCAGGTGCACGTGCGCATCACGATGAAGCTCCTCTTCAGCCATACGCCGGTATGACCGCGGTTACCGTGGCTCTTGGCCCCGCAAAAACGTAATTTACGGTCGTACCGTGCACGACGAACAGACAGAGAGAGCGAACCGACGCGACGACCACAGCGGAAAAGAGAGCAGAGAATGGAGAGAGACGCTCGAGGACCAAAAAGAGCCGGGGCGACGAATCGCGGCTTCGAAATTCTACGCTGAAGCGCCGAAGGAGTGACGATGAGACGACAGGGAACTGCAACTGCGCTCCCAAAGATAACTGCACAAAATTGCATTCGAGAGAATTGGTGGGACTGTAGATTCCCGTGTAACGCGACCAAAAAACTGTTCGGAAAGACTGTGTAGATATAATGCACTTTATGCGGCGGTAGATAAGAAATTGTCCAAGAGGAGTGTACATTTACCGCCACGTAAAGTATACACGTACATAGAGTCCTTTCGAACAATCTTTTTGTTGCGAGACTGTGTATTTACTGCCACGGGTAACTTATTTAAGAGGACTGTACTTTATTTTACTGCTCTGTTCTCGAAATTTATTTCTTCTTCTGTACTGTGAATTGGAATGATTTTGAACAGGGGCACACAGCCCATCTCCTGCTTCATACCAAATGCAGCTTTTAATGCACATACGATTTTATGAGTTTTTCTCTTATTCGAAACAACTCCTGGTTTGTCCTCGATCTTCTCCAAGATGATATATCGTCACTGTACATACGTGTATCCAGTCTTTTGTGTTTTTACAGAACTATTCATTTTCACTAGAAAAACACGAGCTGTCTACTTATGAGGATGCCCCATTAGCAGCACCTAGCAAGAGAACGGAGCAGAAATTTTGGGTTTGCTCGAAGGACAGCGCTCGTTTGGTAGACCATTCAGCGATTCGATCCTCTGTAGATCCTCGTTCGCGGAATCCCTGCAAGTTTCTTGGGGAACGGTCCCCGGAATGAAGGGAGGACGTGGACGAAGCTGAGGAGGAGGAGGAGGAAACGGGCAGGACCGCAAGGATACTCGAAGAATCCTTGGCCGAGGGGAGCAAAGAAACGAACACGAGAGGAGAGCCCGTCCCTTCGCGGTCGCGTCGACGCTGAACAGAGAAAAACAGAGGAAGAGAACGAGGCAAGAGACAGAGAGAGAGAAAGAGAGAGACAGAGAGAGAGAGAGAAAGAGAGGCGGGGGAGAGAGTCGAGCGAAGAGCCGCGTCTCTTCCTCGGTTTCCAGGTGCGCGATTGCTTCTAATTGCCCGCGCGCTGGCCCCGAGGCCCTGCCAAAGTGAAATTGCTGCCAAGTCGAGAAGCGGAGAACGCCAGGCGACAACGAGTCGGCAGAAAAAGGGCACAGGGAAGACAACCGTCTCTCTTGCTCGTCTTGCAGGGTCGTGATCCGCTTCAGGAACCATCGCAACGCGACGCCCCGCCACCACCGCACCGATTCGAAGCGTTTTCACTAATTAACGCGCAGCTCCGTAGCGAGGTTTTGCTCCGAGAGACGAGAAACTCTGACCGGGCTTGCCCCTCCACTTGAGCGATCGTTCAACCAATTCCGATTCGCCATTCTTCGGGTTCCTCTTCCGGTATCCGGACCGAAACTGTTAATCCGACGAGACGGAAGCTTCCAACGTCCTGAACGAAAATTGTGCAGCCTACCAAAATGTATAGATAATTGAAAAACTGTAGCGTTTAACATTTTTTTGCAGAAATTCTTATTGTTTAGCACACCCCTGATAGCGATCCGTGCGTAGAACGGCGAGGGAGTTTTCGCACGGGGCGTTCCCGAAACTATGTTCGGCGATTGCGGCGCAAAAAGCAGGACAGCGCGCGGCTGTAATTAATACGCGTAGATTGCGATAATCGTTCGGCGGCGCAACGGATTGGTTCTTGCGAGGCCGAGATGTATCGGGCGCGGCTCGGTGCAGCTCGGTGCAGCATTTGCATGCGCCGCTTCGGTGCAGTTTTTTGCGCGGGGTCCTCCGGTTATTGATGGCCGCCGCAGCCGGAGCGTTTCACCGTGGCGAATAAAGAGGGTAGGCGTTTCCCCGCGAGTCGGTTTCGCCTCGAATCCCGCGGAACGATCTTCGCCGTTGAACGCGAACGCGTCTTTTTCACTTTACGAGTTGACGGCTGTTGCATCCTCTCTCCTGCTCGCGCCTTCCTGCTCGCCGCACTCTTGCGCTCTCTTCCTCCCGCAAAGTTTGCTCTTTTGTACCGTGTGCTCGTTCGGCGAGCTCGTCGTCTTGTAAAAGTCAATATTTATGAGGGTGCTAACCACCGTCATCGCTCATCCCGACTCGTTAACCAGCTCCGCCGGCGCAGCTTTGTGTTTACATCCGAAGGACAGGAGCATCCTCTTTATTGTCAGCCCTAAGAAAACACGGAGCCCGTTCTACGTGTCTGGCCCTCGGCGAGATCTCCTTATCAGCAACCCCCGGGCCACCAGGAACTTTTTCAGGGCGTTTTCGTCCTCGGAAAACCAAAAACCTGCTCGTTTGCAGCGATCCGCTAATATCCTGTTCCTGGCATCAAGGCTTTCTCGCTTATCCTAGTCTCCATATTTATGTTAAACGAATCAGTAATGGAATAAAGGGCAAGAAAGAAGGAGGGATGCTGTTTAAATTATTATAAAATCGTAAAACTGGGGTAAAAAGTATAAAAGCGCATCATCTGATAAGTGATGTAGGTATGTGTGTAAGGAAGTTTACTTCCTTAAGTATGGTTTGAATACTCCCGCGCCCACACGCGGGTCGATGGGATGATTGGTGAGCCGATTGAGCAGAGTGGAATGCGAGAGAGAGAAAAGTCGCTGTAATATAGGTGATTGTAAAATAGTTATATAGAGTCTATGTAAAGTAAACAAACAAACTTAAGAATAAACATTGAATGTAGTTTCTTTGTTATTTCAGGTTTGTAAATAATTGTAATTGTTAGGTAATTAGAGACTGATCAATAAATGATAAAATTCTTTGTTATTTCAGAGCAACCATTCGGGCTTATTCTTTTTTTACCCTTTTGTGCTGTTGTAAAACGAACACACATTATATGTGTACGTCTAGTCTTCAAATACTGTGATTATTTCCATTATAAAACAATGGGCTAGATTTCAAGGGTTCGCTCTAATTGTTTATTCAACGTTAACAAGTACCCTTAGGAAAATAGTGATCGAAACCGAAGGAAGACTGCCTATGCTATCTCCTAGCGAAGGTCGCGAGTCTCTTCGAGGTCCCCGTTCCTCGGAGCATCCGCGATTCCCTTTCGAAAAGGTTACGGATACCGTAACCGAGCACGCGCGCGCGATCGCGGTTGGCGTAATTGCGACACGCCGCGCGCCGGTCGCAGGAGAAAGGTGCAACGTGTTCGCGGAAGAGCAACAGGTGCCTCGGTTATTCTTCAGCTAGGTTCGAGTGCCGCCATCTCGCCACAGAGACGATCATTCCGACCCGTAAATAGCTTGCGAGCTGTCGATAAGAAGAGACCTACCATCCGCGCGGAAGATCAACGAGCCTTCTTTCTCAAGATCGACAAGATCGACAAGATCGACAAGATCGACAAGATCTTGGGTGCACGCGAAGTTTATTACTATTGCTCGTATTTATAACACTTGTAGTTTTAACAATTTCTTTTATTTCTTGACTGTTAATGTTAACGACTGTTGAACGTTAATAGGATTTTCAATAATGATGCCGTAGCGAAAGGAAGTTTAAAAATCGTCTACAACATTATGGATAACACAGTGCATCGTCTAAATATTGGCTCACGATTGAAATTGTTGTTACTATCGAAGAACCCATAGAAAAGCCTTCAGTCCGGGTCTATGGACTTCTAGAAATGATGAAATACTCGCCCGTAGGTAATGTGACAAGTGGGTCCAGGATTTTCATCGCCATAATTGTGAACAATCCACAACCCTTGCATCTCCGAAAGTCTCGCTCGAGACCGACGTACACCGTATCCAAGTTTTGTTGGTATCGAAGTTGAGTCATGCAAGATTCTCGTTAATTGCGATCACTCACCCTCTGGCAGTGCTCGGCAGTGACCACGGCGAGGTCCGCGATGGGCTGGAAGATAACATCGTGAAATTCGGGGTGGTTCCTGGCGAGTGGCCTGGCGTAGAGCTCTTTGGCGCTGCAGAGAGCTTCGTGGTACTCTTCTTCGGCGTGCAGGAGCTTCTCGGTGGCTCTGTACCTGCGATCGGTATCTGGAACGAGGCGAGCAAAACGAGCAAAGTGAAACGCGAACGGTTTCCACGGGACTCGGGGGTCCCGGCTACCGTAGCCCCGAGCTACCACCTCGGACTCGGAGTACGGTGTAGCCCTGTTCGCTGTTTCGTTCGCCACAAGGTAGCACACAGCCTAACCTACCTCCTATCGGATCGTATTGCCTGGCCGAGTCCTCGATCAGCAGAACCTCCCCGTGCAGAAGTCCCACGTCGGCGGCAGGGTCGACCTCGGCCCTGGAACCGGCGAGCAGCAATCTGGGCCTGCAGACCCGGTACTTTAGCAGCACGGGAGCAACCACGGTCGAGATCGCTCCGGGAGACGCGCCAGGCAGCTGCAATCAAACGCAAACGATGATCGCACACCGATCCGACCATGCTCCGACACCGGGGAACTAACGAGCCTTCTACACGACCCCCTTATATGTACACTTCTCGCTATCGAAGCTTTCCAATTGAAACTATGTCCTCTTAGAATCGTCTTCCCTCTAATATCATTGTGTCTTCTATCCGCGTCAGCTGCTATGCGCGCCGATCATCGTCGCGTCGATGAGAAAGCCTCGACAGTGAGAACTGTACAATTCCGGAGCCGAGAGAGATTCAAATCTCTCATTAGTCTAATCAGCCTTTAGACTTCTGTTCGAAGGTGTAGAATGTAGAATAAAGACAAGAATAAAGAAAGTGTCGTCTACTTAACAGAACAATGCCTAGACAACGTCAGACCAGGATTGACATATTCACATGATTTACATGTATTTTAAAAGTGCGTCGCTCGACGACAACAGCTAGTTAACACATAAAGGCCGGATATTCGGACAAACTGTTTAAACGCACTGCGAAGCCCATAATTATGAAAGCGGCTAAATGAATTCAATGTAGTTTTTCGAATATCGTGAAAAATGTACCGTTAGATAGTGCTTGTTATTTCAACATTGTATGAAATTCATTTAGTGAGACAAGATATATACACTAGGACGTATTCTTTGCAAAACCAAACGGCAAAGCCTGCGAATTTATTTTCCAGTTCTTAATCGATTGTAAATTCCACATCTAACGATTATTGAAACTGTATTTGTAGTTAAACTGTAAACCTATTGTATATTTGTAAACGCCGAAATAAATCCTCAACAGGTTTCAGTGGCTCAAATAAAAAAAAAAATATATATACACTACTGTGCGAAAGAAAGAAGCGCCCAGTATAATTACAAGATATAATGACAAACGATATATTTATGTAGAAATTGTACAATAATTGAATTATTGCATTTAAAGTATTAGATAATCCGCAATAACACAAACTCTCAGAACTATTCAATTAAACAGGGGTATCCATTTTCAAAGCTTACTGTGTTCTTATTTGATTTTTTACGCTTTTCTATTAAATACGGCTGGGTGATAATTTCTTTTGCACAGTAGTGTATGACCTTAGACCACCTTCATACATAATTATGGACACATACATATACAGAGCATATTTGGTATAAACTGACACGTACAGCTTACTTATTTCCTCTTATCCGTATGTCTTATCATGCGCATATATGTATATCTAACGTGGCATCTTATATATATACATATAAGAGCCGACATAGGCAATGATTTGTACATTTGTATTATTATTACTATTCTCATGTTTGTTTTATTGATTATAATTCATAAATTTGTGTTACTGTTACGTTTATTTTATTTTTGAAGAAATGCGAGACAAGATCCTTTAGGAAAATGGTTTAGGTCCTTGTTGAACGTGACCACGGGTAGTAGAATGGACACGTTCCTGATGACTACAGTGTATATGAAAACATGACAATATCAATGAGATATTGATTGATTTGCGTTGTCAACGAGAGTAGTCTTTTGATAACGACAGAATCAATAAGAGATTTGACGGGAAGAGACGTGTTAAGGTTGATTCTACAGCACCTGTGAGCTCGTTCAACAAGGACCTAAACCATTTCCCTAAAGGACCTTGTCTCGCATTTCTTCAAAAATAAAACAAACGTAACAGTAACACAAATTTATGAATTATAATCAATAAAACAAACATGACAATAATAATAATAATACAAATGTACAAATCATTGATTTATATATATATATATATATATATATATATATATATATATCTTATTATGTGTGTGTAGTACATGTATATAGTCGGCGCCCGCGATCTCGCGAATCCGCGAACACTGCTCGTAATTTCGCGAACAGCGATCTCACGTATTTGCCGACGATACCTGTCGTCTGGTCGCCCCGATGGCCTCCGGGAAAGACAGAGCTGCTCCACAGGAATATCCTAATTACGGCAGGGGGCGGGGCACGCGGTGCTCGTAAAACGAGACCTCGGGGCCCGACTTAGACCCCGAAATAGCTTTGTTATTGCGCGCATAAAGGCGCAGCAAGCTGGTCGGGATTCTTCTGCGCACAAAATTTTTTGGCCGGTCCAGAGAGAGGACGAGAGGGGCGTACGATTAAATGGCCGTTCGGAGACCCCTTCTCTCTTTCTCTCTCTCTCTCTCTCTCGCTCTCGGTTTCTTTCTCTTTCTTTCTTCGATCGTTCTCTCGCTGTCTCGCCGCGGGAGGAACATCGGCCAACGCAACGGCCGGATATTTACGATCTGACGACGTAACAGGCTATAGCCCGGTCTCGGGATCAGATAAAATTCGCGAGCCAGAAGTTGCACCGGCGAAACGCCTGCCGCGTCACTCTTGCTCGGGTATTTTCGAGAAGCTCTCGCGAGATACGAACGTTCGTAACAGTATCTGGTCGAGTGCAATCGCTGTCTCTGGAGAGGTCTCGGGGCTTAACCCTTTGCGGTCCTCTGTGCCCAATGCACGAGAATAATGGAAAGAACATGGGAACGAAATGATTTATATTTCGTGCGAAACTGCGGAACAGTTACACTCCGATTCTATATCCAAGGATTCCAAGATTCCTCGCAACGAATCTTTTTTTTTTTTTTTGTGAACGTGGTTTCGCTGTTGCGATTTGCCATTCGCTGGCGAGACAAATTGCAACGCGTTGTGCGACTTCCTGCGTATCAGCAGTCCGCTAACCGCACGACCTAGCGTGTAACCTTATCCCGACGTGACTATTATCGCTGGGACGATAACGGAGCCAGACAATGCAATTCAATCTCGCCGTTTCGACGATAAGGGAGGCTGCATAGTTTTCGCGTCATCGGACGCCGATCTTTCTAATCGCCCTTCTCGAAAGAACCGCGACACTTGCTGCATTCCGACCGGCTACAATCGACCGTTGCGTTTCAGCTGCCGATACTAGTATGGATAGTAGTGATAGTAGTCATTTCTCAAGGTATTAGGCTACTCTCGACTTTCAATTTTAATGGAAAATAAAAATTGTCTGCCTTAAGTCGAAGGTATAAGGGCTACATAGATATTGACTTGATTCTTAAATCATTTTAAGCAGTCAGAACCAATACCAACAGTATTTTTATAAAGGTTAAATTCTTCTCGATCGAAATTAAGATAAACAATAAATTGATGATATCGGCGCCAATTTCGATCATTTATAGAAAAAACCAACAAATGTGCAATTAAATCATGCTTTCTAACGGTTCGATCCCAATATGGATCTCTTTGAAAGAGAACATTTTTGCGGCTGAAAATATAAACGAAAATAAGAAAAAATAATCAATATTTTTGAAACCGTGTAACCGTAACAGAAACAAAATTAATATACGTACATGTTGTGTCGAAACGTGGACAATTACTTAAACAAAATTTTGAGTTACAACGAAAACAACATTAAGCCACGGTGGCAAATATGTAACTGAAACACGTGCTGTTTCAGAGGCAAGAAGGCTCCAGCATAAATATGAAATGATGTTTCATGATTGGTAGATCGATATCGATCAATGGCGGTACGTTAGCGGCAGAGCGGCTATTTTGAACATACGTTGTTAGAACTTATTTGAAATCCAATTTTAAATGTGATGTATAAATTATAAACAAAAATAACAAAATTAAACAAAAATATACATTTTTATCATGGTATCTAACCAGTTTTAATATAAATCAAACATATCAATGTGTTTTTAAGGAAAAGAAAAAACCAACATTATAATTTGTGAAGAAGATCAATCACTACGAAATAAGCAAAATCTAAATTATATTGGAAATATCGTTATACAAAACATTACTGGTTCAGTAATTCCGCGTAATAGTCATGAATCTTAGGTATTTCACATCTAAGATTAACGCTTTGTTGTTTAATCATATGAATAGTTTCCAATAGTAATCTACGTAGTAAATTAGATTCCTTGTCAATGATCTTCACGTTATCAAAATCAAAACGATGATCAAATTCTACTGAATGTTTGGTTAAAGCAGTTGTGTGGGAGAAAGAAAAAAATAACACTTAAAATAAACACCTAAAAATACTTTTTTATATTCTTTAGTTATTTGTGTGTAAGTGTTATTTATTGTCAGCGTATCTCCAAAATTGAATAGGGTGTTAATCAATTTCTATCCATTCTCTGTTCCGCTCACGATAGCCGGAAAACACTTTTTGGTTCTGCATACAGATCGGCAATCTGTTAATTGCGATACAAAGAAGCTCCGGTGCTGGGGAAGATGCACTCGCGGTTGGAGATTCGTGCGATCACGTTTACTCGTGAGCCGGGCACGCTACGAGAGAAGGGAAACGAAAGAGAAAGAGCAAGAGAGAGAGAGAGAGAGAGAGAGAGAGAGAGAGAGAGAGAGAAAGGCCGCGGGAAGATTACGGGGCGAAAACGAAGGAAGAAGAAAGACGTACCGGTATAATTATGCAATTTAGATTCAGCTTTACGATTCCGGTTTGGCTTTATTAAAAGCGAGAGTGGGCGGACTCGCACGCGCGCGCGCGCACGCACGCACGCACGCTCACGGTTTCCTCCTCGGCGTGCAGCACGCGCGTGTCCGCGAGCAAAAACTCTCGCAGATAACGCGATGCTTGTTTCATCGCGACCCGGCGAGTATCGTGCTCTCCTACGGGGAACGGTTCGCAAACGAGAGCAAGAGAGATTACCAGAGAGAGAGAGAGCGAGAAAGAGCGGAGAGGGGGGCCGACCTCGCCGATATACCCTCGCGTTAATCGCAGAAATATCGTTTTACGTTTCGTGTAACGGCGCCGCGGTTTTATAAGCGAAAAGAATGCGGCTCCGCTGCACGCAGCTGCTTGCAGATCGGATACGCTGCACAATGCTGCGCTCTCCGAATTCCTGAACGGTGCGCGCACGCTGACACTCTGCACCCCGGGGAGAAGAAAAAAATGAATTTTCGATATGATTAACGGTACACAAGGAGCAGCCGAGCAACCTCCACGACGACTACCGGATTCTTCGAAATCATTTCGATCGTATCTTCGATCGTGGATTTGCTCGAAACGATCCCCCATCCTCAGGACACGCGTCGAGTCTAACACTCGAAGCCATGGGGTGTCTATGCATTTTTCATCGAAAATAGTAGAACGATTAAGAGGATTTATCATTACTAAAGAATGAAACAATCTTCCGCGTGGCTACTGTATTTCGCGACTGACGCAGACGATTTCTATTCTGTACAAAAATCCGCAGGCTATTCGTTACTGTAAAAACTCCATGCTGAAGAGCAACGTGTCTCTTCCACGCCCACATTAGAGCAGTCTGTTCAAAGAGAACGAGATAAACAGACAGCTATCTGCTTCTTTAGAGTCGTTGGCCCCCGGATGCTGCTGCGGGCGAACCGAAGCAAAGAGTGCTCTTTGCTTAAGCTCGTCGGTCACAATCGTTGCTAGTTATCATTGCTAGAACCAGGCCAAGTTTTGTCAATTGAGTCATTGTGGTTGTTCAAGCTAGATTGTAATATGACATATACAGTCTGGAGGGGTGACGGTCGGCGAAATTCTAGGATTTTAGAGAACAGTGCTGTGCGTTGAATATTAATTAGAGTGACGAAGTCTGAAGTATCTGGGCGGGTCCACGATAATTGACTGAGTTGTTCAATGTGTCAGTGTCCGCGGCCTTCGAGCGTTTCGAGGAATGCCCGCAAGAGCTTTCGTCGCAAAACCCAGGGAGGAAAACCGAGGCAGTGGTTCGAGGTTGTTGGAAATCAGGCGTTGATAGCACCTCGTCGACCACAGAACTATACTGGGTAGTCAGTCAGAAAGGGAATTTAGTAAAAGAAATATAGAATTGTTACATTTTCAATTTTTGAAGTGAAACTTCTTTGCTGAGGGTAACAATTTTCTGACGAGACGGATATGTGACGTGTCGATGCAACGGAAGTGGAAAGTCGGACGCGAAAATTTAAACTGAGAATGAACGGAGAAAAATAATTTCTTACCCCGACGGGATTCGAATCCCGGTCCACCGATTGGGGACAACCAACGATCTTTAGAATGATAGCGAACATTTTGGTATATATCGCAACGAATAAAATGCTCGGTAGTAGGATCAAACGAAAAGGTTAGAAATACATGGTTATGTTACGACTACAGACATATAGAGATAGACTGCGCCGTCTTATTTTTTGAAGTGAAACTTCTTTGCTGAGGTAACAATTTTTTGACGGGGCGGATATGTGACGTGTCGATGCAACGGAAGTGGAAAGTCGGGCGCGAAAATTTAAACTGAGAATGAACGGAGATAAATAATTTCTTACCTCGACGGGATTCGTACCCCGGTCCACTGATTGGGGACAACTAATGATCTTTTTATATATATTACACATATATTAGATATATATTTAAAAAATCAGCGACAAAGCGTCGGCAGCCGTGCATCGGTAGTGCAAGGCTCGAGGAAAAAAAATAAACGCGTGAAAAACCACGCGCGGTAGAAGTGAAACTTCTTGCAGTGTAGTAATGTTTAGAAGCAAATTAAGATTGCAAATGTTAAATAAAAAAAAACAAGATCAGGAACAACTAATAAAAAACAAAATCATAGAAAAAGTTTCACTTCAAACATAATGAACGATCAAAATTTGCGACGCAAAGAAGGAGAGCGTATGGGAAATGCTATGAACTATGTCTCTTTCTTTCTTCGCTCTCCTTCTTTGCGTCGCAAATTTTGATCGTTCATTATGTTTGAAGTGAAACTTTTTCTATGATTTTTTTTGTATTAGTTGTTCCTGATCTTGTTTTTTGTATTAGTTGTTCCTGATCTTGTTTTTTGTATTAATTGTTCCTGATCTTGTTTTTTTTTGTATTGGTTTTTGTATTACGTGGAATCACCCCTTCCAGATTGTACCACCAATTACTGACCACTATGTATCTCACGATGCAGTTCGGAACTCGTGAAACAACTTTGAGACAATTCGGCAGAATTTCGGACAGTTTCAGATATAGGACTATCTATTTTTTTCTAGAGACTGTCTGCCAACAGCCGAGCTCCGAACGATAGCTCGAGGCAGACGGGACCGGATCCGAAGGTGTATCGGTCGTCGATCGGCTCTTTTCTCTCTCTCTCTTTCTTGCCGTGCGAGAATCCGGCCGGCGTGTTTGTTCGAAACGCGTATGCAACGAGCATCCTGTCCCTCCCAGCCTCATTACGGGACAATGAGCGTCGTTACATCGATCACAAGCCAGACCGTTCTCGTCGAGAGGCGGAAGAGAGCTCGCACCGTTTCGCGCGGCCGCGATCCAGAGCCCCCTCCGCGATCGAAATCACCTGGAATTATCCGACAATTTTATTACGCCTATGTACCTAATCCATTGATCGTTACTTTCTTCAAAATTCGAATCTTTTTCTTTTTTTTATTTGAGCCACTGAAACCTATTTTAGGTTTATTTCGGTTTTTACAATTGTACAATAGATTTACATTTTCAGTACATATATAGTCTTAGTAGTCGCTAGATATGGAGTTTACAATCATTTAGGAACTGATAGATGAATTAATTCGAATCATCCTTGACCTTTTATCCCCGCACCGCTCGTCATCTTCAACCCACACGACGATACCCAAAATTTTCTGCGGAGTTCAATGACACGGAAATACTGAATCCTTCGGAATCAGTTTAGATTGTCTAGTACATTGATCCTCGGACTAGTTTCGCATCAAATTCCTCGACACCGTTGAAAACGAAAGAAATTGATCCTCGACGTGATTACTCCAACCATCACTGAAATTGTTCTCGAGTTTTCGAAGTGGTATCACTGATACAAGGAGAAGCGACTGACGAATTAGAGGGAATTGTTCGGTTAACGGGTTAAGGGGAACGCACGACGGTGACTCTTATTTTCATCGGAATTCCACAGCCGGTGACGCAAACACGCTCCTTTTCCAATCATTTTCGCATCAGCCGCGCGCGTCTGGTCTCGTCTCGTCTCGCCTCGGCTAGATTGAAGCGACGCGACCCTGTTCGCCAATATAGAAACGATCCATTTGATGAGCGGTAAACGGTCCCACTTGGCTAAGATTTTAAACGCGGCACGCGGTCGCCAGGCTAATTTTTTTCAATTCGGAGAATTGCATCGTTTGACCAATTACTGTTTAGGAGGGGGCCACTGATGGAATTAGAAGAAAGCGACCGCGACGCTCAAGCACGAACGCGCGTGTCCGACATTGTTTCGCGTGGACGAAACCGGACCGACCCGACCACGAGTCGCGGTCGTACCCTTTCCTTTGCAGTTACTTCGATCCATTTCAACTTTTCCGATCGGAATTCGTCGAAAATAGAACTCACACCGATCGAACTGAATAAGGGGACGCACACGTTTCTATCGCGTTACGTGGAAGCAAGCGAAAACCAGTCATTTCGCATTATTTAGCTCGAGGAATAGTATCCGACCAGAGCTTTATTTTTAATTTAATTAATAATCATATTGATTGTTCCTCTCTGCTTGCGCAAATCAGTTTTTATGTATCGGAAAGTGAACTGAGAAGCGGGTTTTCGAACACTTAAAGCGAAATCTACTTATGGATTAACTAATCCAATGAATCGCATTATTGGATTTTTCATTGAATCTTTGCAAAATTTTAAAATGCAACTACGCAGAAATATATGATAATACCTATCGTGTGTACCAGTGTTATATTATTATATTTAGTTCTTTTTTTCTTTTTGTGCATGTCCCTTCTTTCTTATTAGACGAGTAGTCCTGTATCTTTCTCTTTTTTTGTAAATACTTATGTAAAAGGACTTCAGTCCATCTATAATAAATAATAAATGTTATTTCCTCTGTACGTACTCGCATTTCCAATGGAAAAATGCTAGCCCTCTAAAGATTGGCATAACTTCGTGAACAAAAGTCGGACAACAATGTACCTATTTTACAACCCAAGTTGTACTTAAACTGTAATCCTACTGTATAATTGTAATAGCCGAAATAAACCTAAAACAGGTTTCACTGGCTAAAATAAAACGATAAACTTTCGTTGTGAGAACTTTTTGTACAACTGGCAGGAGAGTAGTGATGTGCACCATCGACTGAAACTATCGACTAAGTCGATAGTAGTTAACTACTATTTTCAGTCGACTGATTTTTTAAACTATCGACTAATTTCAATTAACTGAATCAGTCGCCGAGCTATTGGTTAAATTGTAACGGGCGGGAGTTTTGAATAGATTTTATAAAAATTACTATCAAATACATTCACTTATTAGCAATATCGAATAATTCGTTCAATAAACACAAATAACAATACTTATATTATAAAATTTTCATCATAATGTAAAGAAAAAGTAGTATTTTATAATTATATCTGTCAATAACAGATATTTTTACTAAAAAGTACATTAACACTTTGCCTTTATATCGCATTATTATTAAAGGATAAATAATAATATGTGAGATAGACGTAGGCATAGACTAATAAAATATAATATAAATAAATAACCCTCAATCTAGACGTAACCACTAAAACAAAATTTCAGTCGACTAAAAACTATCGACTAAATATTCGACAGTATGTAGCAACTAAATAGTAATTAGTCGATAGTTGAAATTAGTCGATGGTGCCCATCACTACAGGAGAGCGAAGATTGTTTTCTCGATGAGGATTTTAACGATCATCTGTAGCGCAATCGAGTTTCCCTCGACAAGTGCGCGAACCGTGGTTGCCAAAACGTGGTTGCTCAATATCGGTTTGCTAATAATGATTGTCGAGCAATGATTGTCATGCAACCCAGAGACCGAAGGCCACACCAAGTAAGTATACATATACAATATAGCCCGAAGCCGCTTGCAAGACACGCATACACACACGCTCGTGCGCGCGCGACTTCCACAAGCCGACATATCGAATTCGCCTAACCGGAGATTCATTCTGTCGAACCGATCGGCGTAAGAAATTAAACGGGTGCTCGTACTAAACGTTCCGGTGTTCGGCGACCATAAAAAAGAGCGTAAACCACCTTGACGATAAAATGCGTGCCGTTTGATATCGAAATTGATAGCCGTGTAATAAAGTTAACGAGGAACCCTCGGACATTTTGTAGCGTGGTCAATCGCGTGGACGTTAGTCGACGTTGCATTTACGGGCATAAAATTACCGGGAGCTTCTCCGTTCGTATCGAAACCTCCTTCTCGCAGCGGACACTGGTAGGAGAAAGGTGAGAGTAGAGAGGGAACGTATTTATGCGTCGACCAGGAGCTCGATGCGCTCATTTTTCCTCGGGTATCTCGAAAGACGAACAATCGATACGTACTCCGTGCTCGACGCGCGAGATTCTTTTGCAATTCCGTGCAGAATAAATAATTGATAACGTGTGATGTCACTGATCGAATAGCTTCTCGCTTCTCGGAATTTTCATTGACAGGAGAAACAGCGCGTGTAGCTTTTCCGTCACCCACGCAGCTAGCTCTGTTCAATGAAATACGACCTCCCACTGGCAACGGGACCAGACGGTTTCTGTCGATCGATGTCTCCTGTCGTTGGCAGCTCGGCAGTTGGCGTAATCTACCGTTCGATCCAAATAATAACACTGTCCACCAGAAACCTATTCATGTGACACATCGTTTTTGAGCACGGAAACGTCCTTTACTGGTCGAACGTTATTCGATCGCTCGTATCGACTACCCACGGACTAAAACAAGAATGAATACCTCGAGACTGCTTTTTACTGAAGATTCAGGACTCTATAGTCTATAGGAATACTCAATTGCAGAGGTCCTCGAATGAGCCTATTAGGGGAGCATGTATCTAGAGTCTTTGTGCTGGGACCTCTGAAATTTAATGAACACATTGACGTTTTGGTATAACTTGATGACAAGTTCAGATTTCGGGTTTCTCTCGATGATAGATCCTAGTAATTTTCTAAGGCGGTTCGATCGTGTCGTTTTCAGCGCAAACACCCGGTGGACGGTTCCCGGCGCAGCACATGCGACCGGTATGGGCTTAATAAAACTACCGGTCCGTGTGGCGGCAAAAAAGTGTGTGAACGTGGACGCAATCGACTCGACTCTCGACCGTAGAGCCCGCGAGAGAGAGAGAGAGAGAAAGACTCGTTGTCGGTGTGTGCTAGCCGCGTTCTAGGCCTCGCCCATGCCGGATCGAGCGATTCGACCAATTCGTCGAACCACAACACAGTCTCCCGTTCGTTTTTCTCTGTCCCTCTGCTGGCTCGTTCCTTTCGCTTAGCATTAACAGTCGAATCGCTCGACGAGAGCGTGCCTATGCGAGAGCATCTAAACGCGTTGAATTGCGTTGCGAGCGGTCGCATCGCGAATCGTCGGGATTCGTGAGAACACGGGCGCGAATGAGGGATCGCAATGCCACACCACGCGCAGATCGGCCGGGATGCGCGCGATGCATTATACATACGCCGCGATACCAGCTCGAGCAACTATCCCGTCGCTCTGGCCAGCTGAAATCCAGGGAATTCCGATGAACCGAACGAAACTAAGACTGTCTCCTTGCGATACACACTGAGAACCGTACTCCGGAACCGAAACTCTGCTGTGTTCTGGCTTTCAAGGAACTAAAAAATCTCCTGGAGTAGTTGTTACTGAACTACTGAACTACTGAACGATAATCGTTTAACACTAATCATTAGACTGCGGATTTTATGCGTTTATAGCAAACTTGAGTAGTTGAAATTCAAAATTGTTGGAAAATTTTCAATATTGAAGATGTCAATACATGATTTCTTCTCTATTAAAATTATTAAAGGAAGAAATATCATTTCATTTGGTTTCTACTTCGAGCAATCGACGCAGACAATTTTTATTTTGCGAACGAAACTAAGACTGTCTGTCTCCCTGCGATACACATTGAGAACCGTACTCCGGAACCAAAACCCTGCTATGTTCTGGCTTTCAACGAACTAAGAAATTCGTAACTCCTGGACTAGTTGTTACTGAACTACTGAACGATAATCGTTTAACACTAATCATTAGACTACGGATTTTATGCGTTTATAGCAAAATTGAGTAGGTGAAATTCAAAATTGCTAGAAAATTAAAAAAATTGAAGATGTCAATATATGATTTCTCCTCTATTAAAATTATTAAAGGAAGAAGTAACATTCAATTTGATTTCTCCTTCTAGCAATCGACGCAGACAATGTTTATTTTGCATAATGATTCGCAGTATATTAATCATACTGAGCACAAACTCTGTCTAGTGAACATTTATAAGAATTATAATGTATGAAAATTTTTGCAATTTTTATAATACCATCTGGAACGAAGAAAATTTAATAATTCAATAGAGTTTTGATTCTGTATAGTAGAACAGCCCCTATAAGGATAGTTTCTCATCCGAGTCTACAAGCGAAGGTAGCGTTATCGAAGGGAACGAATCCACAACTAGAAACGCCCCTTAAACGCTTCCGCTTGGAATGAATAATGCCCGAATATCAATGAGTCATGCGTAAAAGAGAGGCGAATTTCGCGATCGAATCTGTCGCGACTCGCCGACGCGAATCGCGAAAACCAGGTCACTGTCTCGGATATTCCTATTTTCGGCGACTGCGTTACCGTGTCCGAGATCACGTTCACGCATCCAGCGCGGCGGTCTCGATCGGAGATCAAGAATCGCAGGATTTGAATCTGTAGATTCTTGTCTGGAATGGTTCGGTGCTTCAAGACGTTGCAGACACGGTCTATACGCCTCGCCCGGAGAATTCCCTCTTAACGACTTCATTGTGGACAGCATAAAGCGTAAACAGTCATTAGAATCTTTAACCTCGAGAGTTAAGCAGCGGAAATACCGGTGGATCCGCGCTTCCTGTTGCAGCTTTCTATTCTCGGTAGATTGACACTGTTCAGCGTGTTACACCGTGTCCAAGTAACAAAGTCTCCATGTAAAACGACAGCCGAAAGATTATTGTTGGAGTATGCACGGAACATGCGGAGAAGCAAAGGTCCCTTTTGAACTGCAGTCCATTATAAAAGGGCCTAAAAAGAGATGGGCATATCCAAGTCAGTCCGAACCAGTGATGTCAGATGAGGGGAATCACGGTGAAATGATGTACCCCCTCTCTGATGACCAGAGTAATATGTGCACGCGCAGCGTGTTTACGCTTAGTGTGGGGGACGTTAGATGGCGATAGAATAGGATAGTGGAAGGGGAAAAGGAGGAGAGTACCGAGGCAGTGATGCCAGAATCGTGGGTCGTGGGTTTTTACTCCTCCGCCACTTTAGCTGGCTCTTCCCCCACTCTTACTTCTACTGCGCACGCGCTACACACGAACGTATGTCTGTTCAGAGTGGCACTCACACGGGCAGACTAGCATACGTTCGTGTGTAGCGCGTGCGCAGTAGAAGTAAGAGTGGGGGAAGAGCCGGCAAAAGCGGCGGAGGAGAAAAAACCCACGACCCACGATTCTGGCATCACTGTACCGAGGGTCCGTTTTGTCCCTTTCTGGCATCACTAGTCCGAACCAGTGATGCCACACGGAGGAACCTGGAGGAACTTGCCCCTCCGGCTGGGCCCCCCACTCTTACTTCTACTGCGCACGCGGTACACACGAACGTACCTCTACTCTGCCTGTGTGAGACTCACAAGAGTTTGAGAAGTAAGAGTGGGGGGCCCAGCCGGAGGGGCAAGTTCCTCCAGGTTCCTCCGTCTGGCATCACTGGTCCGAACCAGCCTACCGAGCTAGTGACAGTTCTCACACCTTCGTTATTTCTAACCGTTTTTAATTCCGTTTCAATGTAATAGTTCAATAAAGTATAATTTTACGTGAACAGTACCAATTCACATCTGGTAGACGTTTATTTCATAGTGCATTGGAGTTTAAATAAACGCTTCATATCTAAAGTGGTATTTGATCTCCTAACCTCGTCATCCCAAAAATCATCTTTATGACAACGATTCGAACGTGGCCCGATTAGTCGGGCTTCTTCCTCCGTGCAGGTTCTGAAATTCATGGCCGGATGATTCACGGACTGGATCATGGAGGTGTCCGACTGGCGAATCGGCCGATTTGATCGCCTAGCCTTCGGCGCCACCCATGCCGTTTCTATCCTAATCGATTTGTTGACGGAACACGCGGAGGGATCGCGTGAGAAAACGGATATCGACAGTGTACACGGATATCGGGATATCTATCTGCTTGTCCAGCCGTGTACGTTTGGTTGTTCAACGAGCCGATTCGTCCCTATTGTCGAGCGAGCGAGCCGAACGCTTTCGTCGATCGCGTAGATCTCTCCCGGCCAGGCTACGCACTCGAGAATAGACGTGTTCAGTCGATCTAAATTTGCATGACCCAATGAGGGGCCACTGATCTCGTCGAAACCGGGGTTCCTGGAACCACTGCGCATTGCAACGCATTACCAAATACACGCGCGGAAATAGATTTTTCGCGAGTACCATCGCGGTGTCCGCTAATTTCGACGCGATTCGACTTTGCCTTTCACCATTGTCCCACGAATATTTTTTTTTTTTTTTTTAATTGGGAAATCTCATATGAGATTTATTGCAACATAATGCTTAGTACAGAGTATTACATATCAAAGTACAGAGTATATATAGTATAGTATAACAAAAATATTATAAGCAATAGAAAAATCAAAAATACTTAAGCACGTAGGTTACATGTATTTAAAAAGGCTATTATATATAAAGAAGCACTAATATTGGGTTCAGCTATTAAGCAACCTATGTCCAATGGCAATTGGAAACCTGCTCTAATAAGGTTCTGGACAAGTTTGATCCTCTGATCATTATATAGGTTGCACTGCCAAAGAACATGGTTCAGCGTTTCCTGTTCCTGGTTACATTTACAATTGGGATTATCGATAATGCCAATGCGAGCAAGTGAAGCAGCCATATGGTAATGGTCCGCCCTGCATCGATTAATTGTAACAATACATTGTCTTGTTAGCTTTTTATGCCAAAACCAAGGTGAACGAATATCTTTATAGAATCGTTGAAAATAAGCTTTGCCCTTATGTAGCCCTTGATCTTTTATTGTTTTAACTGTAATTTAAAATTGCATCCTTCTTAAAAGTTTCGGATTGTCCCACGAATTCTCTAGCCACATCGTGATCCTAATCGCAGAACTAGAATATGTATCAGTAGACTCATCAATTTTTTCAAACATATTTTCGATGGAACTTCTTGTAGACACGTCGATCTTCCTATTGTTTAAACTATTCGTAGCGTTGTCACGTAAGATATATTAGTGAGAATAAGAACAACAAACTGTTGCAGATAGGAAAACAGAGCGTGCGTTAAACGAGGCGTACGAGAGAACAGACGAGGTAATTATCAGATGTATTATTAGATGCAGATCAGTGTCTCCATTCTCTGAAAGCACGGTGATATTCACGGCGATGGAGAATGCAGCCGGACAGACGGAATTAATTGCCGTGAAGAAGGATTAAGAAGAAGGAGACCCGCCCACAGGATTCTCTAGGTCAGCAGGATGATCTTCGTAGCGAAAAAGGCGAGACAAGCGGGCCGTTGCGTTAGTAAGGACGTCGCGACGCGCGTGGGTGGTTCCCCGCAAGCCGACCCGACTCGGTGGTCAGGTTTTACGCCAGGTAAGAACATTTTAGCAAAGGCTAGTACATTAGATATCTCTCTCTCTCTCTCCCGTTTGCACCGACTCGCTCGAGTGATTCACCGAAAGTTATAGGCACGCGTCTGTCATTCATATCGTACGTACGCGATACCTTGTCGGCGCACGTGTTTACCTGAGGCTTCGATCGCCTTCGAGAACACCTTGATGTTAATCTACCGAATAATCGTTGCTTAGCCACAGATACCAATCGTTCGTTTGCGAAGCACACACCTTGTTTGCCGATACTATCGCGACTATTTGCGGCGTAGAGTCTATACGAATTCAGAGCGAAAGCTTGGACGTTCGCGACCGGTGGGAACGAATAGAAAATCCAAGGAAAATGTGAGAAGACTGTTTTCTGTTTTACAAGGTGTGTCTATCGCGACAGGAGAATCAAAACCTTTCCGCTGCGTACCTTTACCGCATACCGTACCCCCTCTATGGAAGCTTAAATTAATTTCGCAAAAGAAAATCATGGATTTTAAAAAAATATAATGAATTAAGAGAAGACTGTTTTCTGTTTTCCAAGATGTCTGTCGCGACAGGTGAATAAAACCCTTCCGCTCCATACCTTTACCGTATACCGTACCCCCTCTATGAATGCTTAAATTAATTTCGCAAAAGAAAATCATGGATTTTACGAATATAATGAATTAAGAGATGACTGTTTTCTGTTTTCCAAGATGTGTCTTCTCGACAGGAGAAGAAAACCCTTCCGCTGCGTACCTTTACCGTATACCGTGCCTCCCTCTATGGAAGCTTAAATTAATTTCGCAAAAGAAACTCATGGATTTTAAAAAAATATAATGAATTAAGAGAAGACTGTTTTCTGTTTTCCAAGATGTATCTTCTCGATAGGAGAAGAAAACCCTTCCGCTGCGTACCTTTACCGTATACCGTACCTCCCTCTATGGAAGTTTAAATCAATTTCGCAAAAGAAAATCGCGGATTTTACGAATATAATGAATTAAAAGAAGACTGTTTTCTGTTTTCCAAAATGTATCTGTCGCGACAGGAGAATAAAACCCTTCCGCTGCGTACCTTTACCGTATACCGTACCTCCTCTATGAAAGCTTAAATTAATTTCGCAAACCAATGAAAATGCAGACAGGGCAGCCAAATCGGCGACGACAATGAATACTGTAAATGTTCCTGCGATCCCCTATACTGATTTGTTCGAAAAGTTTAAAAAATAAGCTAAAGATCGTACTTTTAGACTTATAAAAAATCAAGGTCTCTGTAAGGGAAAAATATACTTTCAAAACTTCTTTAAAGAAAGCTCAGTACCCTGGTTCGCCCATTTAAAACTAGAGAGAAGTTAATTGTCACAGTCAACAGAATGCGTTCCGATCACTATAACCTAGCTGCTTCACTAGAGCGGGTAGGTATTATCAATGATGGCCAATGTAAATGCAATCAGGATTGTAAAACCCTTGATCACATACTATGGAAATGCGAATTGTATAACTCACAAAGACGGAAACTAACAAATTCCCTAC
Source organism: Lasioglossum morio (assembly GCA_916610235.2). Taxonomy (NCBI): domain Eukaryota; kingdom Metazoa; phylum Arthropoda; class Insecta; order Hymenoptera; family Halictidae; genus Lasioglossum; species Lasioglossum morio. The sequence goes on from OU744323.1 coordinate 7,986,461, forward strand.
TCAGTATGGACCTCCATCTGCCCCTTAATATAGACACAATTATAGCAAAACCAAATATCAAAGCTTGTATTAGCATCCACTCCTTTTTCCAAAATTGTAACCAACGTATTTAGCGCTAAAGGAGATTACTGTTATACTCACTTGTATATTTATTTTTATAATTATTATGTATGTAAATTATTCCTGTATTCCACATTACCTACTGTATTTACTTATATTATTCATGTAAAGCAAAATAAACACAGTAGGGTTCAAAATGCTCAAAATAAAATTTAAAAAATAATTTCGCAAAAGAAAATCATGAATTAAGAGAAGATTGTTTTCTGTTTTCCAAGATGTGTCTGCTCGACACGAGAATAAAACCCTTCCGCTCCGTACCTTTACTGTAAACCGTACCTCCCTCTATGAATGCTTACATTAATTTGGCAAAAGAAAATCATGGATTTTACGAATATAATGATTTAAAAGTATGCAACTGTAATACGATCTGTGTTGACTGTACGTGCTAGCGGAATGTGTTAATGTTCTTTCTCCGATCGGTCCGGGTAAGAAGAAGACAACGCGGGAAGCGGTTAATCGACACCAGCAGTGATCGATCGTCCGAGAAGTCGCATCGTCGACCTGCATCTTGTTTCGCGATAGACTAGAGACACCCGATTGGCTGGCTCCATTAAAATTCTCCTGATGACTAATCCGCCAACCGCATTCCCTTTCGCGTGACGCGTAAAGTCGCGACTCCGAAAACGGTAGTGGAATCCTGACTCGCGGATCCGCGTCACCAAACCGCTGTACGATTACTAATTTTCATCGATCGGAACGTCCCGTCGATCCCTCTACAGACGACAGGCACAAAGTTGGCCTAAGTTAGTTAGCCTTGTTGGATTATCAGTAATGATAATGCAAATGTAAACCGAAAGCAACAATGAATTTCTTTGTCAGAGAGAAACGCTGCAGTTTCTATAAAGGCTGATGGTCGTCTCAAAGGCAAAACCTATTTTCGATATTATTTTAATGAAAATCGACTTCCTTGGTTTTCTCAGTTAAATTTATCCCGTTCAACCATTGTCAGTATAAATAGGTGTAGATCTGACCACTACCATTTAGCTTCTTCCCTTCATTAATAATCCTGAGTGTAGTTGTGGGGGATGGAGATGAGTCGTTGAATCATGTTTTGTGGCAATGTAATTTATACAATGATGAGAGACTCTCATTGATTAACAAACTCAGTAAAATAGACTTCCAGCTTCCAATGGATGTCTCAGTAATGATAGCCAAACCTAATACATATTAGGGCCTGTCATTACATGTTATCATTTTTTAAAAGCTGTGGCCTTAAAGTATAAGTTTTCTTTTTTTTTTACTCTTCTCTCTCTCTCTCTCTGTTCATATACTGTTCCTTTTAATCATATGTTAATATTATAATATCTGTATTTCTACAAGAAACCTATTCTGTTTTGTAATCTTCATACTCTGTATTATATGTAGTGTATTTCTGTTTTGTAATTATGTTGTAATAAATCTCATATGAGATTTTCTATAATAAAAAAAAAAACGCTGCAGTTTCTGTAGCGTAGAATAACAATGCGGATGTAACCTAACCCATAGCCCTGGCTTTCGTCGTACCCAAGGGCCTGTGCTGTAAACTATGCAGTTTTTCCAAACAGTCAAGGGGCGACAGACCTTCTTACCGCTCCTACAACTTTCTTTGATTTCCTTCTTCGCTTCGAGTCCGATTGCAGTAGAGTCAAATCGTCCTTCAGCGCTATTTTTTTTTCTTTTTATTTGAGAAAATCTCATATGAGATTTATTAGAACATAAAGCATATTACATTGTAATACAAAATAAGATCAAAAATAAGAACATTAGAAAAAAGACAAAACAAAAACAATACTAACAAAAAAGAAAAAAAACCATTAGACACGCAAATTACAAGAATTGATAAACGCTATCATATAAACACACGCTTTAATATTAGGTTCAGCCACTAAACAACCCACATCCAACGGCAACCGAAATCCAGCTCTAGTAAGATTCCAGCGCTATTTAATGAAACAGTGTGAAAAGAATTCTCTGTCGTTCTAATCGCTTTAATACCAATTCCAATAAGCCTCGAACGCGAAGGTATCCTCGGAGAGAACCCGGCACACGTCGATCGAAGGGAACACGAAAGCATAATTGGCAGTGTCGATTCGAAACTGTGTCGCGTCCGAAGTGCATCACGCTCCACAAATCGCGAGAACGACAGGTAACATGCGTGCGCTTCGGTATCGGTACGAGTTAAGAATTGATTTGCTCGAAAGGAGTCGCATCGGGGAAGCCTGTCAGGCCTCGGGGCGGTGCTTGACGAGCAAGTAATGATAATTAATCGTTTCTCCGTGGACGTGCGTGTACTAGATCGAATCGACGCAACGCGATCGGACGAGAGGAGAGGAGAGAAGAGGAGAGACGAGAGGGAGCGCACGCGACCGTGCACGCGCCGAGTCGCACGGTTTCGCAAACCCTTCGTTCAACGGTGGCGAGCCCGATTCAGAGAGGAGAGCAACGTGTCGACACCGTTGGAAATTTCGGAACGAACGAACGAACGAACCGATCGCGGGAAAATGCTAAACGCTTCCACGAAAAATCGTGCTGCTCTCGAGACTGCGAGAACTGCGAGGACTGCTCGGTATTCAGCGGCCGCAACGCCACAGCCGTACCATTGCCAAACCGCTTCTTGCCAAATCGAGCATTTCCATGGAATCCCGGGTAATACCGTTCACGGAGATTTTCGATTTTTCGACCCATAAACTTCGACAGTCTACGTGTAATTTACGCCGATTACTCCCCTCAGAGATTTGCAACAATTCATATCTCCGTTTCGTCAATCAGTGTTGGGCACTAATAAATAAATTTATTTAAATAAATAATTATTTAAATAACAAGTTATTTGTTATTTGGATATTCAAATAAAACGCAGAAATAATTATGTATTATTTGCGCAAGTCTAAATGAATTTATTTAAAATAATAAAGTTAATTGTTATTTACAAATACAATTTTCAATTATTATTTGTATTAACAAATAATAAATTAAATTGTATTTTCATTCATTACTCCGCCCTCCGGACGAGCCCTAACACTGGCGGTATACCTGAAAAGGTTGGTATAGCAGAGAAAAACTATTTAATTGATTTCCACCTCAATCCAAATAATAAATAAACTTTTATTTGCAAATAAGAAATAATAAATAGATTATTTATGGAATTATTTAAATAACTTTAATTTAAATAACAAGTTTAGTTATTATTTGCAAATAAAATCACACGTTTATTTATTATTTAAAATAAAATTTGCCCAACACTATCATCAATGAATTCACAGTTCATTTTTATGTATTATTCCTACATGGATGATTCTGTAGACATTTGTTCTCGTAAGGACTAAAAAGAGACCACGATGCGTAGAAGAATCGAACTGAATGGACATGTAATGGACATCAGTTTTTCGAATGACGTGGCAGGCAGAAATTGAATGGAACCATTCGAAGAAACTCGACGCGAGTGGAAATGGTTAAGGCACGTCGATCTCCCGTTTTCTCGGAAAGATACGCAACGATCTCGATCTACATCACGAACGACGTCCGACGATAAACCGAAACGCCAGGCAAAGCGAAGTAAAAACGATCACGTTCCTTGTAGAAAACAAACGTGGATACGTAACGAAAATGATATTACGGACGAGTGAACCCGATACGACGACGCGACGAGCGAACCAGTGACACGCAAAGCGAATTAGAATACGGGAGTATGTGTATGTGTACCGTTACGATAATGGTGAAAGTGGAGACACCCACTTGTTGAGCGGTCGCTGTTCGCAGGCGTCTCTGTCTCGTTCGCGCGAACCGTCCACACTAGCTGGACAAAATCCAAAATCGATACTGCAAAAGTAGAAGAGCAAGTACGAAGATGAAGGTGCATTTCTATGGAATCGTTTTTGAAACTCATTTGGTATTGAAAATCATACTGACTATTCACATCCGTCCGGATAAGAGAAAATATAAATAAATGGAGACGCGATGTTCAATCTCGAAGCTAATTATTTATTATAGACTGATTGTAGTCCTGTTACATAAATGTTTTTATTCTTTTTATAGTTTTATAAAGGACATACATCCTATTACATAAGTGTTTACAATAAAAAAAAGGATAAAAGGTTACTCGTTTAAAATAAAGAAGGGATATGCACAAAAACTAATGGTACAAGCGATATGGTATTATACTATGATCCTGCGTAGTTGCTATTTAAAATTTTGTAAAGACTCAACAAAAAAAAATCAATACGATTAATCAATGCGATTCATTGGACTAATTAATCCATAAGTAGATCTTGCTTTAAGTGTTTGAAATCCAGCTCTAGTTCTCAATACACGTTCAGGTACATAGAAATTGATAATGAGAAAAAAATCAAAGTATATCATTGCGATTATACAGAAATAAAAATCCACAATCTACTTAGAGCTCGATCCTAGGCTCTTCAAAAAAATCGAAAAAAACATTCTCGTTTGGGTTCGAATCTACTTGAAAGTATTGCTTTTATAAATACAGGGAGATGCGATGTTCAATCTCGAAGCTAATTATTTATTACAGACGTACTGAAGTCCTGTTACATAAGTGTTTACAATAAAAAAAAAGGATAAAAGACTACTCGTCTAAAATAAAGAAGGGACATGCACAAAAACTAATGGTACAAGCGATATGGTATTATCCTATAATCCTGCGAAGTTGCTTCTTAAAATTTTGTAGACTAATTGGGAATTTTAGGAATTTATGATAAAAATGAGTAGGCGTAGAGACAGTCGAAAGATTCGAAGAAGTTTTGAGTATCAACCAAAACCGCAAAAGAGAGAACGAAACTTGGTTCCTATGTTCTGCGATTAATGCGGAGAATTTTTATTTTGCATAAAGATCCGCAAGCTGGTAATCAACGACGCAACGCGCGCGTGCACGCGGCATTGTATGACAATCCGACGAACGCGTTTGCGTTTTTGCGCGAGCCGCGCCGGTAAAGGCGACCGAAACGAAGGAAACTACAATTAGCATGACCGTTTGGATCGGCTGGCTCACCTTCCTCAATGTCTCGTCCGCCTACTTTTTTCCACCGATCGAGTCCTAAAACGTTTCTACGGGATCCGCGGGAGAGAGGATAACTCGAAAGGATGTCAACGCCTTTGCGGGGTCCTCGAGCTTTCCAGTGATATCATCGACCACGACTAAACATTAAACAGTCGAAAAGAGGCGCGGGCGGTGGACCCGCTTCTCCAAACCGAAAAGAGAAACTTGCGATGACGAATAGTTCGAAACGACGAACAGGACACGCCGCGCAAACTTTCCAAGTGTCCTGGAAAACTGAACGAAAGCGGATGGAAAGGACAAATCTAGATTGAGAAACCCTAAACTCTTTAAATTGCACCAAACAATTCAATGTAATATGAGAAAAAATATTAGAAATAGTTGGGCGTCTCATCAAAATGAAGCTACTTACGGAATATTAGCTTGATAGGTAATAACTTGTAAAAATGGTCGGTGGATCCTGGACTATAAGCCTCGTATCTCGATAAAAATCGAAGTAACAAAAAACAGATTAATCGACTGTATGTTGTCCTAGAAACCACGCAACATTTCTTTGAAACATTTTTTCGTAGGAACAAGTAACTCACGAGTTATTTGATAGTCGCCATATTGCGAGACTCGCTTTGTGTCGTACACGTAACGTAAGCATAAAACTTCGACAAGCTATTCTGAAGTGAACGCGGACCATTACAGGAACGTTACCAAATAAATGCGGAAATATTGAGACTGTCTCTCCATTGAATAGGCGCTTGGCCTATTCTCTAGCGGAGCCTTTATTCATCTTGCGAGACAATATCGCTCGTCGCGTCGGATAGATCCGAGGGATCTCCTTTCACCGGCGCAAAAAGAGGAGCATAATAGGACGTAGCAACGACAAGAGAGCAGCCGGATGGTCGCGAGAACTTGTTGCTCGGCGTGTCGAGCCGCGATTTATCGATCTGCGATCGATGTACGACGCGCGTGCCGGCTACGGTTCGCGACTCGCGACGCCCAGCTGGAAACCTTCCGTTTTCTTTCTCTAATCTCTCTCTCTCTCTCTCTCTTCCTCTAGCGGAGTCGATAAAAATGATTTCCCGATTCTCCGCGCCGTGTCCACCACGCCTCGCAGCTCTCGCAGTCCCCAGGATGAATTACGACGAAATTCCACGCGGAAAAGGTTCCTGCCCTCGTGCCGTTCCCCTCGGTGGAATTATAACGCGAGCCGATAGAAATTTCTCACGTGGCACGCGCGACTTTCGTTCCTCGTCCGCCTTTGATCGCGTATACCCGCACGCCAATTTATTGGCGAAAATACCGTCAGCACACTTCTCCATAGAATTTATTCGTGGTTTTATCGAGCACCCGACCGTTCGCCAAACAAGAAATTGGAATGCTGACGAAAATAGGTGAGATAGAACATATTGGTGGTATTCAACGAAGACACTCGCTCTCTGTAATCTAATGATTTCATTCTGAGAAATCAAAATGATACAGACCGAGTATTTACATATATTTATATGACTGCCATGCTAGTTGCAAGACTCTACATGCAAGCAATGATTTTATTCTGAGATTTCAGCTTGGAAGAATATTTTCCAAAATGATACAGACCACGAGACCGAATTAATATATGAGTGTCATGTTAGTTGTAAGACAGCAACTTAGTTGCAAGATTGTAAGATGCAAGAAACGAGTCTGGGTAGACTGTGAAACTGCAAAAACTTGCGTCCACAGCTTGTCGCAACGGTGGAAAATGTTGATGTCGAACAGATGAAGGAAGATAGGTTGAAAGTAGCGTTTTGTTGGTGAAAGAAAGTGCGCATAGACATATTTGCAACGGTACCGTTATCGGGAACGCTACCCGATGCAATCGCGATCGACCGGCCGTATCTTCTATGGAAATGATGCTGTGATAAGAGCTGACGCGGCGCGGCGGATACCGCAGATACAGTGGATAGAAAACGGCGAACGATAGTGCCGCGGACACGCTCGGAGACGCGAATCCGCTGAAAAACGCTCGAACGCCGACGGCAGACCCGTTAGCAAAACGGATTCGAGCGTGTTCGAGCGTACACCGCGCGTTGCTTCTGGCTCCCTGTTCCTCTCGCTGATATTTCCGGCTTGCCGTTGCTCTTGTTCGCGATCGGCCGACACACTTTGCCGATCTCAGAAAAACCGACCACCGGCCTCGACGCTTTTCTACTTTTACGCGGCCTTGCTCTTCCGCTCCTTTTTCCACAGACTCTATAAAATAATTCTATAAAATATCAAAGAAATTTCTTGAATAATAATATAAAGCAATTTTTAGTCCATATATTCTATCTATATAATATTTAGTCCATCTATATGCCCCAAGAGGTTAATATCGTATTGATTTTGTTCAGTGATTCTTTAAAAAAATTTCAAATGCAACTACGCAGGATTATATGATAATACCACATCGATTGTACCATTATTAAATTTTTCTTTTCTGCATGTCCCTTCTTTGTTATTACACGAGCAGTATTGTATCTTTCTCTTTTCTTTTTTCGTTTCTTTGATATTGTAAACACTTATGTAAAAGGTCTTCAGTCCGTCTATAATAAATAATAATAATGATAATAATTTTTTTTTTCACAAACAGTACAATCATTGTAGATTTTTATATTCTCGGATGATTACAAGATTCATTTACGTTTGCGACATAAAAATATGCATTGAGATCGTAAAAGTGAATATCATAAGTAACTTGCAAGGTTATAAGCAAAATTTACAGACACAGTCGCACAGGTTTATCAATTTAGCTTGAAATCAAACGAAAGGTGGAAACATTACAGCAACCCGTAGACGGGTTTGTTTTATAGTTCCTTGTTTATATCTGTAACGGACTGAATTAGTTTCAGATTAAGAAAGATGAAAATATTTGCAGCCACAGAGCACCCGAAGCAATTACGAATTAGTCCGAGGGGGTAGGTAGTTGACCGCCGATCGCAAAGAAGAACGACGAACGCGCGTATAACGCGTGTAATATCTCGCGGTCGGACGAGGAATCGATAGCAGAGGAATTTACATGCGTGCATAACTCTTCGCTGAAAACCGTATCGCGCAATTAACGCGACAATCTGCTGGATTGGTGTATCGTCGACGCGTCGATTGTATAATAATTTATTAACGAGTCCGCCTCGGAGGCACTCCCTTCGGCCTTGCATCCGCATCTGTCGGACCAGATAAATCCTCCGAGTAAACCATCCAACTTCTCGTCTTCGCGAGTGTTGAAGTATACACCGAAGTTCACGACCATGCAAAGAAGGAAAGGTCTTTTGGTAGTCACCGAGTATTTCAGACATTCACATAAATTTACATTATATTGTGTTATATGGAAACATTATTCACACCTGAACAACGTTGACTGCATAATGCTGTGCTATTCGAATAAACATCTAGCATTGAAAAATATATTCAATCTCCCAACCTATAATCCCAACCGCAAGGCTTGGATAAAATATTAAAACAAACAGCAGGAGTCAGCAGAAGAAAAGCAGAAATATTATTATTATTATTTATTATAGAGGGACTGAAGATCTTTTACATAAGTATTCACAATAAAAAATTACAGTAACTTCCCTATGAATCGGGAAGTTAAAAAGAGAAATATAAAAGACTACTCGTCTAATTACAAAGAAGGGACATGTAAACAAACTAATGGTACAAACGATATGGTATTATCCTATCATCCTGCGTAGTTGCTTTTCAAAATTTTGTAAAGATTCAATAATGTGTTTGAAATCCAGCCCTAGTTCTCAATACACGTTCAGGTACATAGAAATTGATTTGCGCAAGTAGAGAGGGACAAACAATATGATTATTAATTAAATTAAAAATAAAGCTCTGGTCGGATACTATTCTACGAGCAGACAATGTTCCTAGGTTCGTTGTAGTTAATATTGTGGAGTAATCACGATCAAAGAATGACATAGGAATCTTTAGCTTATATGAAAAAAAAAACCTGAGTAATTTATACTGCACTCTCTCGAGCATCATTTCGTAATTAAAGCTTTTCGGAGACCATATAATTAGGGCATATTCTAATAGGGGACGGACGAGGACGATATAGAATCTAAGTGTATAACAATAAAAGTGTGCGGATTAAATGAAAATCAGTGGAAAAACGAAGTATGAAACCTAGTGTTCTAGAGGCAGAGTTAACAATATAATAAATATGGTTGGAAAAGTTCAAGGTAAAGGAGAAGAAATGTGTATCAGCCTGCAGCGAAAATGTGGCGAAAAGTTTAGAGGTAAATCGACCAAAGAAGAAAAAGAGAAAGAGAGAGGAAGAGAGAAGGAGAGCGATACCGTAGCTCGTTAGACGCATCGATCGTTCTATCAATGGTCGGATCGATCGATCGATGGATCGAGGAACACACGCAGCCAGGGTAGTCGGTTAGGAACGCGGTCGGCACCGATTTGTCGGAGCGGTTGTCAATCTCTCTCCATGTTGAGAGATACGCGCGCGTCAAAGGCAAGAAACGCTTCAAGGCCGTGCACCCGCTCGCGTCGCTCGCACGCGAGTGCTCCGAGTGCTGGCTGCATCGGGCACGAATACCAGCGCTCTCGAACATCGAGGATCGATCGGGAACGAGGCCCGAAGCGATCCGAAACGCGGGCTCGCGAGGAATCGAACGAACGGAGCCCGCTTTTCTCGCGGTTCCGCGGTGCACGCGTCTATTTTCGACGCGTCCTTCGCATTTAAAAGATACGTCGACTTTCAAAATGGCCGTCCCCGAGTAAAGAAAACCTGCCGGCAACGAGCTTTCATTGTCGCGAGGAAAATCGGCTGGGTTGAACGACCGACTCGATTGCTCGACACAAGTTTCATTGCCTCCTCGAAGCTAATTACAAAATAATCGACCGCCGCGCCGTTTAAAGAGTGCACGAACCAAAATCGAACGAATCACTTACGGTCGTATTCGTGACCTGAGGTTCTTGCCATTCCGACTTTCTATATTCTATAGTTTGGCCGAAACACGCGTCAACTCAACGGTGAGAAGAAATGTGCAAACACAACGCGACTCGAACGAAGAAAGTTGCGCAGAACGCCCAAGGCGAAGATTCGTTCCTACGGGTCCAATTTCGAACCAGTGGAACAAGTTTGCGCCTATTTTCGGTCGAACACGTACTCGGATCGGATTCCAACAGGATCTACGATCTTCCCGGACGATCCCTCGCAGAATAATATTGACCGTGGACAATCGAAACCCAACGAAACAGATTACGTAACTCCTTGTTAAATTTAGACAAACGATTCGAACGAGAGACACGATTCTACTCGCGTCTCGAATCGACGCGACGGGACGAGGACGATCGATCGTGGCTCGATTAGTGGAACGGATGGCTCGGCACAATGCTGCATCAATTTGCATAAAAATGCCTAGAACCGGCGCATAATGCGGCTCAGCCTTTGCGCCTTGCTAGACCTTGACGAGACCTCGACGCCACATCGCGTCGACGGATCCGCGAAAGCTGCCTACGCTTACAGGTAGTCGTGCGAAAATGGGAAACGCTTAACAGATCTGCAAATTAAACACAATTATGATCTTTATTGGGAATATTCTCTATTTTTAACAGATCGTAAATTTTGTATATGCTCTAAACGATATCGGCGCTGCAGGTTCGATCAACAATACAAAAATTAGCAATTTTGCAGAATTATATTTTCAACGTTTCGGTTCTGTTTTGAACCATCTTCAAGAAAAGTCCGCGTCTATGAAAATCAAAGTAATAAAATCTATTATTCGTTAAACTGACTATTTAAGTTGACTAATTAGTTATGAATATTAGATGTTTATACATACATGCTAATTGTAAAAAAAAAAACAAATTGAAATCAAGTTCAAAGGAATGTTGCTAGTCACTAAGCCGGTTGGAGCTGTACTAAACTGTTACTGTTGTGGCACACTCAACACAGTAAACAAAAGAGTGTCGGAAATATAACTAGCCAATCGTGTGTCTTTTTTGGGAATATTGGAACCGACCGGATGGAATGCAACAGAAGTTGGTAAAGATGATAATGTTGATGAACTTTCACTCAACACAGAAAACAAAAGAGTGTCGGAAATATAACTAGCCAATCGTGTGTCTTTATTGGGAATGTTGGAACCGACCGGATGGAATGCAACAGAAGTTGGTAAAGATGATAATGTTGATGAACTTTCAGTGGATCCTGCCTTGAAGATGCGACGTTACGGAGGAAATGTAGCCATTCAATCGGTGAGAGAGATGCGATCGAGGAAAATCCGGAACGGAGACGCAGACTTTTCGAGATTGTTCGAACACGTAGCTCGAGACCGAAGCGTTGCATAATCGGATCCGTGGGTTCGCGAGCAACGAACAAATCGGTGCATACCAATTTTTTGCGTCGCATCGGCGAAGGTCGGAAAAGGGAAACTTGCGGCTCGATTCGCTGCTGTTCGACCCTGACAGAGTCGATCTTGCATATTAGTTAATATTCGCACGTGCATCGAGTGCATTAATATGGTCTTGGCTTGCATACCTTCGCCCGGTATCGATATGCATACTCATCGTCGCGATCGACTTGTCCAACTTTCGTCCTTGTCACGGCTAATGAAAACAACGTAGCCTGTAAACCATGCTCAGCTTGGAATTCCGTGCTAGACCATCTAGGATCGTCGTTTCGTGCGTCAACACCGATCAACCCGATCATTCTTGCTCGAACGATTCCGAAAATGTTTCGAATTGTTGTACAAACACTCTGTTTCGAACAATTTTAAATAGAGGTATTCAATTATCGATCGCAATGTTTTGATAACTAGATGTAATTTCTTATCGGCGCACAGGTTCGATCATATGTTATAACAAACTATATAATTTTATAATAAATGTGCTTATTCTTCAGTGATATACATCGGAGGTTCACTACGTGTGAACCAATTTGATGCTAGTATCCTGTTGCAAACAGTTAGCGGGTTATTTCTAACTAATGTGATGTCACCCATAAAAGGAAAGGAACGTTTCGTCCTAGACCCGCTAGAGGAGTCTTCAGTAAGGCTATCTTCTCGCTAAAAGCTAAATAGATTTTGGATTTGATGCATTTACAGTAAAGCCTTGATCTAAGAAAAAACCCCGGCTCCGTGCTGTTTCTTAGATCCTGTGGTTGTACTATCAACGAAGCCAGACAATACGAACACTAGGATTCAATACTAATGTATTCGTTAATTCTTCTGATGCTTTAGCTTCCACTAATGCTTGTCACGAACGAGTAAAATTGTGTCGTAGTGTTTGTAACAGGTATTCGGAGAAAAGATTCTTCACGGGGCGATTCCAATCGAAGTAACTAATTTTAGATTAAGACTTAAGATTAACATTCTTTTCTGTCATATTATATAATACTGCATACATTTGTACAAAAGGACTCCGTCCGTTTAAAATAAATAATAATAATAATAATTTTAAATGGGACGCTTCGATTTCAGAAACTTCAAAAATTCGAAGGCGATGGGAATCAAAGTTTCGAATTTCGAACCTCCGTAGTAATTTATTATGACGGCCAAGGTAGATACGTCGTCGGTGGAGAGTTTACTTATCTGATTTCGGATTCGCGCTTGTTCCTTGGCACGGAGTGTTTTACCAGGTTTACGACGCGATGGAACGTATTTATATTGTATACACTTAACTAATTTAGGAGACTGTGCTTCTTGAGGGTTCTGGGGTAAGTGGTACGCAGTTCTTTTTTATATGGAGCATCCTTTGCATGGGAAAAACCGAAAAATATCGGCATTTATTTAACCTTTGCGAGGTAATGTGGGATCTCAGAGCCCCTAGATTTTAGAAAAGAATTTTTATCTGAATGTATTATTCTTTATCACCAACAACCGTAGTCCCGTTGACAGCACCGGTTCTCATTAGATCACCGAAGTTAAACAACGTGGAACGTGAATGGCACTTGGATGGGTGGCCGTCTGGTAAAAAACCGGAAAGTGACCCACCCGGGTGTTTTTCACGTGTTGTTGGCAAAAGGTGGTTCGGAACCCCCATAAACAGTAGGTCCCGCTGAAAAGGCGATAGTGAGGAATGGAGAGAGGGGAAAGAAGATTGGTAAATGAATTTGAAATCCTGAGGGGACCAAATATCATGTTACAATAATACGTATTATTCTTTATCCCGAATATATTGAAAACGAGGCTATTTATGAAGTCATTTGTTAGGGTCTAATAACACTACCTTACTATTTATGTGTTACTGTTATTAGACCTTCGAAGTTCCCTTCGTTTCTTCGAATCCTTCGAAGCTTCGAAGAGTCGTAACAGCCCCAGTTTTGAGATCACTAATCAGTTTTAAAAATAACCGTCGAGTGTTTAGCGATAATCCGCGAGCGACGGAAGGCGAAGTGAACACACGCGGTACGGTTACATAATTGGTGAGCCTCTAACCGAGTAACCACGATGGGAGGCTACCTTGAACGTTGTCCAGTCCGCGTAACTCAAACCATTAGTTGGCGGAGTTATGGTTCTCGAACCGGGGCTCCATTGTTTTTTCACACGGTAAACCGAACAGAGCGAGTGTTCAGGATGGAGCATGGCGCTCCGGGTGCCATGATGAATTGGACACGCGATGTAACGGAACGCTGCGAGCCGCGAGCGTCGACTGCCAATTAAGCGTTAAATAAACCGCAATCTCCCCTCAAAATCAGGATCTTATTAGAAAATTAATACTTGTCTTCGGATCGCGATCGAATTAATTCGCGAGAACCGATCCGGCTCCGAGGTATTATAGACGGTACACAGTGCACACTACGCTACGCGGGCGCGTTATGGCTTTATGCGCGCCGTGTACCTTCGAGAGATACACAACACGCCGAGGCCGGCGTCACAGTTTTTTCACGGCGCGCGGTGCGCGAGTGAGTCAGGTTGCAATAATAACATAATAACAGTGGATCGGTTCGGCTCGGCTCGGATCCGATCGTGCATGCTTTTGTTATCGGTCTACCAGCGATCACGGTTTTCAACTCGAGTGAGTAATTGCCACGGGCATTTGCTTACACCGGTTCGGTGCAATGATCTCGAATACCGCGGACTCTGCGAGTCGCGCCGATAGAAAAACCCTCGCCAATTATCACAAACGATCCCGACCATCCCCCAACCGGTGTTTTCGCGATTAGGTTAATGTCTTTACCTGAATGCAGAGCTGCAATCATTTAGCCTGCTCTAAAATCACGAGCATTTTTACACTGACGAAACGAGAGCTTGTAGCTCTGATTCATTTGCTTTTTAACCCTCGAAGAGGAGATCTCCAACTATATAATCGATGGTGCTTAGCCCGATTTGCAGGTTTAGTTATCAAACTTTCCAAGTTGTTTCATGCAGCCGCATCAGTCTTATCGTAGACGTAACAGCTGTTCGTTTAATTGAATCGTTGGAAGTTTAGTGTGCGAGTCGCGGTTTTGATATTTTGAACGTTTGCCAAATCAGAGTGGTTCATACGATGAGTTTGTAGATCTTGGGAGTGGTAGACGGAATTTCTGGTAGATTTGCAGTGAGACAGCATGGCTCGCGTCGACAATGCGAGCGCATAAGCTACGAGCCGAGCATAAACCGTGTATCCGCGGCCACGATAGCGCACGCGTGATCGCGGCTCGCGCACTTTCACGGTCCACGTGGCAAGCATAATGCGTCACGAATTCCGGCGTGCGACTTTTCGAACGGAAATCAATCATTTAATATACTCTCTCTCTTTCCCGTCGTGTTTCTCGCTTGTTCGCGAGCGTAATTGACCGCGATAGCCGCGGGTTCGATCGATTAACGGCCGATCGGATCCACGGACGTGGAACGCGCGACCCGGACGCGAAGATTAGTGATGGGACTCTGATATACCGAAGTCATCAATGATACACCATTCGATCAGACAACAAAATAGTCTGTTTGAAGTACCGATACGGATCAAGATTCTAAGTACCTGATATCAATTATTAGGTAGTTATGCTGTTCGTATCCACTCTGCGTTCCATACCAACCACACACTCTATCAAATCATAGTCCGTTTGCTACTTCACCCTTAAACTGTCGCAAGCGGTCGCATTCCTGTCCAAACAATGTCGTACGTATTTTGCTTTGTACTATGACATTTGCAACATGCTGGGATGACGAGGTTAGGAGATTGAATATAGATCTTACATTTATCAAATTGTTATTTAATCTACACCGCACTACGGAATAAACGTTTCTCAGTTGTGAATTAAAATTGTTCACATATAACCAGTGCCGAAACTAGGGCGTGGCGAAGGTGGCACCTGCCACGGGCACAACGGTCGTAGGGGCGCAACGAATGTTTAAGAATATGAATTTTCATTAGAAATTGAGAGTTTCAAATTCCAAGCCACGACATTAATGAACGACCTCAAGGACAAGGGTATGAACCATTTCCAAGCATTGGAGACAATATACGAATTATCGCTTGAAAATGTATATCTTAACATAGTCACAGCTTTGAGAATATTCTTGTACATGCCCGTGACGACGGCTAAATCCGAACGTTCCTTCAGCAAGCTGAAGCTTATTAAATCATATCTGCGTTCCTCTTTGGGTCAAAAACATTTGGCGTATATGTCTATTTTGTCAATTGAGAAAGAAATAGCAACCCGCCTCGATTACGATGAAATAATCAACCTATTTGCGGAAGCGAAGTCTAGAAAAGTTTTGATATGAATAACCTATTACCAAAAATTTTGTAAAGGCTTATACATGTATACGTATTGTTCATTCATTTGTAATAATTATACGATATGGAAAAATATGTGAGATCAATATATTTTCCCATTATACTACATAGATGGTAGGGGCGCATATTGTTGCCAGGTTGTTGCCACAGGCGCCGAAGCGGCTAGTTCCGGCTCTGCATATAACACAATGTGAGACTTTCTTATTAGTACATTGAAGTTGAACTATTATACACTAAAAAGTAAAATGAAGAGAGGAGGTGTGAACTGTGACTGGCTCGGTAGGCTGGCTAGTACTGACCACCTGATTTCTTCTGGGTAAAGAAATAGATAAGAAATAGAACGACGTTTCAAGTGTAATAAACTTCAAGTAAAAAAAGACCTTTCCTCCTCCGCATGTTTTATTTTACACATGCATTTCGTTTTACACTTCAGCACAACATAAAATAGTTCAACTACTATTTGTCAAAATCGTTACCATAATCTCAATTTAGGATGTCCGAAGGTACTGCATGAGTTTTTCAGATTTTGCAGTCTTATGAAGAGATACTTTTTTTTAATTATTATTATTATTTATTATAGACGGTGTTGGAATTTATTTAAGGACAATTTGTCAAAAATAATCTACTGTTACTTAGTAGGTACATTCGGTTCTTTGTATCTCTCAAGCGCGTATATAAATGATAAATTGTATCTATGCTGTCCGCGTCATGGGACCCTCAACTATCATTTTATCTGAGAACGTCATCTGGTTTTTCAAGAGCGCTCCTCACTTCATTCGAGTCTATCAAATAGTAAAGACGTGTCTCACAACGTGCCTTCTAAGATATATTTTACTTTAAATAAATTCTGTTTCTTACACTAATAGATTCTAGTTTTATATACCCATATTCCAACAGACGGACTGAAGCCCTTTTACATAAGTGTTCACAATATCAAAGAAACGAAAAAAGAAAAGAGGAAGATACAATACTGCTCGTGTAATAACAAAGAAGGGACATGTACAAAAGAAAAACTTAATAACGGTACAATCGATATGGTATTATCATATAATCCTGCGTAGTTGCATTTGAAAATTTTGTAAAGAATCACTGAACAAAATCAATACGATTATATATAGTGCATGATTTTGAGATAATACGATTCATTGGATTAATTAATCCTTAAGTAGATTTCGCTTTAGGTGTTTGAAAGCCCGCTCTTGTTCTCAGTTCACGTTCTGGTACATAAAAATTGAATTGCGTCAGTAGAGAGGAACAATCAATATGATTGTTAATTAAATTAAAAATAAAGCTCCGATCGGATACTGTTCTTCGAGCAGATAATGGTTCTAGGTTCATTGTAGTTATTATTGCGGAGTAATCACGATCAAAGAATGACATAGGAATCTTTAGCTTATATGAATAAAAAACCTGAGTAATTTATGCTGCACTCTCTTGAGCATGATTTCGTAATTAAAGCTTTTCGGAGACCATATAATTGGGGCATATTCTAACCAGCTAATTTTCTGGTATAAAAGAGGGATTACTTTCGTCGTGTTTGACGCGCGTATCGATACCAGATCGAAATTCGTTGACTAGTATAGACAGTACGAGTACAAGAATCAGACACATGGCCAACGAAAATCCATTAACATCGCGAATTCTCGGTTACGACAGTCGAATGCTCGTCGAATCGCGATTTCACGGTTACGGTACATCTAAATTGCGCAACCAGATAGCCTAAGCGGCGAGGAAAAACCGAACCCTCTCGATAAGACCTCGCGGTATCGGGAAATTCTGCATACCCCGTGTCAATAGCAGAGATTCCGCGAGTGGATTGCGCAAACTACTCGCATCGCGCGGATTATTTATCTTCCAAGAGTTTTTCTGTTGCCGTCCAGTGTTTCACTCTCGCCGGGTTCTAACGATCTACGCAATTTTTCGTCGACTCTGCACGATAATCGATCCTCGAGCGAACCTCCGAAGCCTATACATGCATGTAACGACGGTTCTTAGCGGAGTGGAAAATGAAAATGAATTTTCCTGCGCAATGTTCGAAACATTGCAGCCTGATAGGTACCGGACTCCTTAGACTTTTTACTGATGATCATTAGCCAGCGTTGAGCCACTGTTAAACATTAGAATTTTGCATAACATGTTGGTTGTATATGTTCTACACATACATATGAATTTTTCGTAAAGAACTATTCAAGTTTTTTATTGGCAAAAATTCCGACCCTCTAATATGAACAATCACTTGTAAAAGGTCCAACTGTTGTGTGAGACTTTCTTCAAGTGCAATTGTTATCTGGTTGCGAAGAGTGTTTACATATATGTGTGTCAAGTGAAAATTGATTTCCGAGAAAAATCGCCGATGCTCTATCGATCCCGACGGAATAATCGTTCCCACGAGGATCGTCCGTTCGGGGAAAAAAAGCAAGAAAAAGCGGAAAAAGGAGGCCGCGAGGCTGCTTCGGAGGAGTTAATGAAGCCGGCTTGTGAAACTCGCGAGCGTGCGCGCGCGTGTGGGAGAGTATGAACGATGGGAATAGAGAAAAAAGAACATCGAAGAACAGATAAGAGATGGAGGAGGAGGGACAGGAAGAAGGGGAAGCCTTGAGGTGTCGTCGAGACCGCGTAACGATCGCTGAAAGCGTTTACGAGAGAACCGAGATAGCCGAGTTGCGCGAGAAAACGCAGCCGATATGCGGCGGCACGAGCGTAGCATCGCGTGTTGCATTGTCTTTGAATGACGAGCGACGCGTCCTTCGATCAGCAAGCAGAACGCTTGCACGCGTGCGTCGCCGGTGCATCGTTGCGATTTTGCAACCGCGTGCATCTCTCGCGATTCTAGTATTCGAAATATTGGCTCGAGTTGTGGTGTCTTTTCTTATTCCTCGCGCGTGTACACAAACGTTAATATTTTCTTCAAGCTACAGATGCTTGAATCTGTACTTTCGAAGAAGAAGCCACCCTCCTATCACGAAAACGTCTAAGAAACGCAAGCGCAAACTTTGTTATTTTGACAGACTCCCTTAGTACTCTAGTAAGTCTGAAATCTCCTAAATTTAATGTTAGAACTAATACATTCATCTTGGAAATTAAAAGAAAATTTAATCAATTTCATGTAAATTCCAATAATCACTCAATAGAATTTTTCTGGATTCCGGCTCACTCGGGAATTTCGGGTAATGAGAGGGTTGATGCCCTAGCTAAAGAAGCTACTGTTGCCAGCTCTCTGAAGGTCTCTAAGATCCCACTTACTGACTTATCCGAAACTTTTAAGAAGGATGCCATTTTAAATTCAATTAAATCAATAAAAGATCAAGGGCTACATAAGGGTAAAGCTTATTTTCAACGATTCTATAAAGATATTCGTTCACCTTGGTTTGGGCATAAAAAGCTAACAAGACAATGTATTATTACAATTAATCGATGGAGGGCGGACCATTACCATATGGCTGCTTCACTTGCTCGCATTGGCATTATTGATAATCCCAATTGTAAATGTAACCAGGAACAGGAAACGCTTAACCATGTTCTTTGGCAGTGCAACCTATATAATGATCAGAGGATCAAACTTGTCCAGAACCTTATTAGAGCAGGTTTCCAATTGCCATTGGACATAGGTTGCTTAATAGCTGAACCCAATATTAGTGCTTGTTTATATATAATAGCCTTTTTAAATACATGTAACCTACGTGCTTAAGTATTTTTGATTTTTCTATTGCTTATAATATTTTTGTTATACTATACTATATACTCTGTACTTTGATATGTAATACTCTGTACTAAGCATTATGTTGCAATAAATCTCATATGAGATTTCCCAATTAAAAAAAAAAAAAAACGCAAACGCAACGAATGTTTGGTGATACATTTTTCAATTTCCACGAAAGAGTTCGTCGTCATGCGACCTGTGTTCCGAGTGACGGCGATTTTCCGCGCAAAGTTCGCTAATTGCAACCCGGCCGTCGATAACAACAGCCGCGAGTCTACTTAGCCGTGGAGATATTTTAAAGCGGCTAAAAACGATAACTCGCAATCCTCGCAAGAAAACCATCCGTCGTTATCGCTGTTCGAACGTCCATTGTTTTACCGCGAGTATGAACCGATAATCGTAGACGTCCGGACAGCGAACCGAGCGCGAATAGAAATTCAAATCGGTCGATCTTCTGCGCGTCGCTCGCGGAATACAAACGACAAGCGTTCGTAGAAAGCGACAGGAATTCTGTTTTACTGAAGGTTAATTAAGACCGTGATTGTTGTCTGCGCCAATTAAACGGTCGAGGACCCTGTCTTCTGCTGCGTGTCCCGTCTGCGCGTCTCTCGCTTGACATTCGGTCGAACGCGCTCGCGAATAAAGTAGATTTCGAATTCGAGAAATTCTCTGCAAGACGCTCGAACTAAATGAATGCTCGTTTCTTGCTTTAATTATTTCAAGAGAGATATATTGTCATAAAAAAGGGCACACAGTGGGTCAGTGGATAGAGCGCGCGACTGCGACCAGGCGGTTTCGAGTTCGAATTCCCGGGCACCTCTTGAATTAATTCAATGTGCTTTTTTAAAAAACTGTGGTGCCCAAGGTGGTTCGGAACCCACCTTAATAAAAATTAGGTCCCGCTGAAATAGGCGATAGGGAGAGCTGGTTAAAGGTGAGAGGTGTGGAACGGGATTTGAAACCCTGAGGGGACCAAATATCCAAGACATACATTATATTGTCATAAAAATCGCACAAAATCTTGTTAGCGCGAAGTGTTACCTTTTTCAATTTGCATTTCGCGCTAATCTCGTACTCGTTCTGTGTACTTATCGCCTGAGTTCGCTTTATTTAAATGTGTATATGTTTCTATCGAGTGTGTCTGTTTTTCTCGCTCTCTATGTATTGTCCTCGGTTGAGTCAGTGTAGTTCTCACCGTCAAAATAAACGTATCTGTTCGCCTAACACACGAGTCAAACGGTTATTTGAAAGTTCTTTTTTCTCTATCAGGCTTGTGAGATTGATAATTATGCGAAATGCTCTCAACAATCTAAATAAATTAAACCTTGCTATTTTCATAAGACAATACATATTCGAGAGAGAGAGAGAGGGAGAGGGAGAGAGAAATAACTCTCCTCCCGATCGTTCCCATAAGCAGAAGGGAATTCAGCGCGGCTAGTCGGTCTCGTAACTCTGCGTTGCATCGACGACGCGATGCATTAGCGATGTCGCGATACAAGCGATTTCGATTCCGATTCGACCCCCTCGGATCGAATCGAAGCTCGCGCGAACGCGCATCTGAAATCGGCGGCTCTCCGACCCTTTTCTTTTTCGTAAAGCTTCGCTTTCGGTTCTTTATCTGCCGCAAACTATTCCCCGTACCGCGTTCTGCACTCCCGCGCGCGCGCTCGTGATTTCGCAACGTGGAACACGCACAAGACACACGCATGCGGGCGACAGTCACGCCGCACCGCGCCGCTGCCAGAAAAAACAATCGCAGCGGATCGAGCAAACCGACGAGTCTCGAAACTCTCCCACGCTACGGAGGAGATTGATCCGAAAATTGAGCAGGGAAAAAGAGCCTCTCAATGAAAGCGTTCTGTGTGCCATCGACAATGTTCTGGAGATCGCGGCAATCGACAAACTTTAACTCTTTGCTGTACAAGATCATAGATCTGCAGTTGTGGGGATGCAGAT
This sequence comes from Lasioglossum morio, assembly GCA_916610235.2. Lineage (NCBI taxonomy): Eukaryota > Metazoa > Arthropoda > Insecta > Hymenoptera > Halictidae > Lasioglossum > Lasioglossum morio. The sequence goes on from OU744323.1 coordinate 8,007,913, forward strand.
GAGTGGCTGAATCATGTTTTGTGGCAATGTAATTTATACAATGATGAGAGACTCTCATTGATTAATAAACTCAGTAAAATAGACTTCCAGCTTCCAATGGATGTCTCAGTAATGATAGCCAAACCTAATATTAGGGCCTGTCATTACATGTTATCATTTTTTAAAAGCTGTGGACTTAAAGTATAAGTTTCTTTTTTTCCTCTTCTCTCTCTGTTCATATACTGTTCCTTTTAATCATATGTTAGTATTATAATATCTGTATTTCTACAAGAAACCTATTCTATAATAGGAATTTTTCGCGGCGCACAGGTTCGATCATTACTACTTTGTATTAGCTCTACTTGTAGCAAATATGTAAGAATTTGTCATACGTGTGCGCCGCGAAAAATTCCTATTATCTAATATGGCGATCGAGAAAAATTAAAAACAATTAGAAACCTATTCTGTTTTGTAATCTTCATACTCTGTATTGTATGTAGTGTATTTCTGTTTTGTAATTATGTTGTAATAAATCTCATATGAGATTTTCTATAATAAAAAAAAAGATCATAGATTGTCCCAGCCAGTTGTAACAGCTTTGATAAAATTGCCAATGGATTGTCAAAGGGAGCGTTCTCCGACATCCGTGTGTGTTTCGAGTGGTGATTGGGTTAGGATGAAGGATCGAAAACGGGTTTCGTTGCCGGAAGAATAGCGCGTCTCGTCGCATCTTATCCCATCGGATCGAATCGGATCGGATCGTTGTTGGCTGGTGTATGTAAATGCACGTTATATCTGGTATCGCGCCGTATTACATTCTGTGCCGGTCTGACTGTGGCCGGTCGCGGTCGGTTGTGTGTCCGGGCATTGTGTACTGTGTACAGCGCCGGAGATTAGAGACACGGGCACGGGAACGTTGCGCATTCCAGCATTCTCGACGGCGAGAACCACGATCGAGAGATCGAGGGATCGAGGGGCGAACCTCGAGAGAGCCCGCACGACCCGGCCCGGCTCGGACCGGCCACGCACGACCGACAATTAATCGTGCAAGATGGAAAACGCGGCCAGCGCGCACGCAGGAATGCGCGTGATGCGCGTAACATCGACAATCAGGTCTGTGATTGCGCTACACGGGAATCAAATTAGCATCGAGCAGCATCGCCATTAGAGCCTGGACACTCGAGCGGAGCTATACATACGAGAACGATAGGCCTATTTGCGGATCGCCTCGCCTCGCTTCGCCTCGCTTCGCCTCGCTTCGCCTCGCTTGGAGACAGCAGAGCGAACGACCGCGACAGGCTGTTTAGGCCACGTTTACACTGGAGCACGCTTCACCAGAAATTATGTCAGCAGACGACGGTACTCTCAATTTCGACCAAGCCGGATCAGTACTCTGAGAGTCAACCTTCGTTCATACTTCCTACTACAGTAAAACCTTAAATACTGTCCGGAGCCGTTATCGTAAACGTTGTCTAGTGCCTACTCACTCTACTGCTTGTCAACACTATGCCGACGACGGCGACACTTTTTGGTCACGCGATCCGTATTTCATTCTGTCGTTCTGTATGTTCAGCTCTCTAGTAAAGTCTCGCTCGGCACTGCTGGTGCGGTAGATGCAGTCATAAATCAACAAAACAAGTCGTCATTGCAAACGCTGTCTGCCCGGAACACGCCTGTTGGACAGCATTTAAGGATTTACTGTATAATGGTTGCATCCTAGTTTCGAACCTAGGGCCGTGGCCTTAGTGCTCCTGGATGGAGCAATCTCTACTAGCAGCGTAAAATTCTGCATCCCCTAATCAGTGATGCCAGATAGGGACAAAACGGACTCTCGGTACTCTCCTCCTTTTCCCCTTCCACTATCCTATTCCATCACCATCTAACGTCCCCCACACTAAGCTGTAGACACGCTGCGCGTGCATATATTACTCTGGTCGTCAGAGAGGGGGTACATCATTTTACTGTGATTCCCCTTATGTGGCATCACTGCGCGGCTCCAGGCTTCCGTCGTAGTTCATTAGAGAGGGTAACATTTCCCCTTTCCCCTCAATTCGTACACCCGCCCCTTATCCAGTGATGCCAGAAAGGGACAAAACGGACCCTCGGTACTCTCCTCCTTTTCCCCTTCCACTATCCTATTCCATCACCATCTAACGTCCCCCACACTAAGCTGTAGACACGCTGCGCGTGCATATATTACTCTGATTGTCAGAGAGGGGGTACATCATTTTACTGTGATTCCCCTCATCTGGCATCACTGCCCTTAATTCTTTTAAATCTAAGGATTACAATCCTCGCTATATTTGAGGGAAGGCGTGGCTTTCTCTACATAGGCGTGGCCTAGTGGCTCCCGGCGCAAACCGAACGAAATCGACACCCCACTACGTGGAATCTTGTTCGCTACAAACTTCAGCTCGATGCCCTCCAATAATTTAGCCCCGTGACTCGTCTCGGAGACGATCTCCTTCGGCCACGCTCGGCTCGCTCGCCGATTAGATTCGCGGAGAGTAACAGCCGGCACTAAATTAGTTTCTGTTCGGCCATTTCGTATCGGGCCGCCGAACAATGCCGCGATTGATCCGGGAGAGCCTTTCCGCATTTGCGTGCCACGCCGGCGTTTATCTTCCAGCACGGAGACGCACTCGAACACGGGGGTAAACACGCGGATGCTTTACGCGCGTAACACGCTCGAGCCTCTGCCTCCGGTTTCATAGATCGTTGGTGTATTGGCGAGCCACTGCGGCTGTGTTCATTTCGTTGCGCTTCGCACGCATGCCAAGAGATATCACGACACAGGGTAAGGCTGCGTTTACACTGTCAAGGAACACGTGCTCGAAATTCTCCGCAGAAATCAGGATAGCAACCGAGCTTGCAAATATTCGCAAGTTTGTCAGCGTTGCATTCTGTTGCTAGCCTCTTCATTTCCCAGTAGCGACGAGAATGAACAATCGAGCCGTTTAACCCTTTGGTTACCCTGGACGAGATATCTCGCGCCCCGATACTTCCCGATAAACGCTCTTGACGAGATATCTCGCCGCCCCACCTAGACACTATAGACAAATCTATTTTATAAGTAACTATATCCTGATTTGTAAAAGGGAGAAATCTTTATTAATTTATTGAAATATTTTATTTACTTTCTACATGATAAACTTCAAAACATGATGTTACACATAGAGGTACGTCACACTTCTGACAAAAATACCTTGTTTCTTTAGATACTCCGTTGTCTTGGGTACAAAATGACCAAAAAGAACAGAAAATATTTCGTCTATAATGTCAAACGACTGGTGCTAGGTGGCGAGATATCTCGTCAAAAGCGTTTATCGGGAAGTATCGGGGCGCGAGATATCTCGTCCAAGGTAACCAAAGGGTTAATGGAATAAACGGTGCAAATCGAAACAAAATAATCGATCAATGTAAAAGTTCTAGGAAACACAGTGTCATCGAGGGACGATACCGGTCTGCAGGATCGTTGACGCGTGGCATTTGAAACTTTTCAATAATGTTCTCTCGACTCGGACAGGCACCAGCGTATCGATTCGAGTTCGATAACGCTGTTTTCTTTGAAACGGGCAACTTCGTTGCACATCGGCGCGACAACCTCGACGATGGGTGTCGGTTAGAAATTCCTCGAGCTATCGGAAGACCGATGATGACTGGGAAATTGACGAGTATTTCTGGACCACGATGCCGGCAGACTTTCGCGATCCTGTTCCGATCGAACTCGACAGCGTTTGCCATCGATGCGCGTCCACCTCCACCTACGGTGGGATGATTAACCTGGGCCCAGACCTGGACCTGGACGAGGAATGGCTGGTTTACGCGGAGCTCACGGAGAACGCGTTCCTCGCCGCGAAGAGGAACTCGCAGAGCATGCTGGTCGATAGGGTGTCGAAATCGGCGAGTTCCACGCCGAGAACGAAGAAGGCGGCCGCCAGAGGATCGGCGAAGAGCAAGAACGAACGTCGAAACGCGTCCCAATTGAATCGCGATCAAACAGTGTTGGACATGGGAGCTGACGGCGACAAAGCGCGAGAAATCGTGTCTCTGTCCATGAGGCACAGCCTTTTCCCACATGTGCCGCCATACGTCAACTTTCAGAGCCACGAGAACCGATCGAAGACGCTGCCAAAGGACCTCAAACAGCTCCTGCAGTGGAAAAGCACGTCATCTATGCCGAGGATCCTCGTCAAGATCATTGTGAACTCTGGTTATCGTATCGTCAGCCAGAACTCCGACTGGTCTGCTGTTTGGTACCCTTCGTTCAGGGATACTTCGAAATATCAACGATTGAAGAACTGCCAAAAGGTGATTGTGCGTTTATGACAGAAACGAGTAGTTGGAATCTACAGGGTGTCCCAAAACTACCCTAGGAGCCGAAAATGGGAGGTTCCTTGGGTCATTTGAAGCGACAGTTTCTTTAACAAAAATGTTATCCGCGGCTTTGTTTAGGAGTTATTAACGAAAAACACGGACCAATCATAGCGCGACCTAGACGCGAGTTGGCAAAATCGGCTCGGCGCGCCAACTCTCCATTGGCCGACTGTGCCAACTCGGGTTTAGGTCGCGCTCTGATTGGTCTGTGTTTTTCGTTAATAACTCCTAAACAAAGTCGCGGATAACATTTTTGTAAAGGAAAATGTCGCTTAAAATGACCCAAGGAACCTCCCATTTTCGGCTCCTAGGGTAGTTTTGGGACACCCTGTATATAAATAAAAATTCAATGCTGTTCGTTGGTAAGCGCATCACTTGAGAACGGCTGGACCGATTAGGCTAAGTTTTTAAAAACAATGTTCCTAATAGTCCGAATAAGGTTTGTGGGGAAAGAAAAATTTGAAGTTGCCCAGAAAAGTTATGAGATTTTTGTATGAACTCAAGCCCATAACTCACGATTCGAACGATGGATACGTGTAACTCTTTTTTTGTTATGTTCATTATGGTCTTGGAAAAGTGTAAATTCATTGAAATTTGTACAGGACAACGTCTGTCGGGTCAGCTAGTTATTAATAAAGATTGACTCTGCCGGTCGTTCCAGGTGAACAGCATCCCAGGCTCGCACAACCTCGGCAACAAGGACCTGCTCTGGATAAACCTGAGCAAGATGATGAAGAAGTTCAAGCACGAGTACAACTTCATGCCTCGCACCTACATCCTACCGAAGGAGATCCACAAGTTCGAGTACGTGTGGCAGAAGTACGGCGTCGGTGGCACGTGGATCATCAAGCCACCGACCTCGGGTCGCGGCCAGGGTATTAAAGTGATCAATCAATGGTGGGAGATTCCGAAGTGGCACTCGATGATCGTCCAGCGTTACATCTCGAGGCCGAGGCTAATAAACGGCTCCAAGTTCGATCTGCGCGTCTACGTTCTCGTAACGAGCGTCAATCCGACGAGGATCTATATTTACAAGGAGGGCTTGGTTCGGTTCGCATCGGTCAGGTAATTCGGAGATCATGTAATACCCCCACCATCAAGTAATGCGAATAGCGGTTCGATGGTGGGGGTAACATGACATATTAGGAGGAGAGAAAGGTCTTGGAAGACCTGGGCGGTGGGGGTTTAGTGGGTATGGCGGTAGAATAGTTTTAGCTAATGATAATCCCCCCAATAACAGCTGAGGGGGGAGCCGAGCCCCACACTACCCTCCCCGAACAACAACGTAGGGGAGGGTGTCCGTAAGTGGATTCCCCCACCGCCCTTAAAAAAAAAAAAAAAAAGGTAATTCGGAATTACAGCGAATCATCGGTCGATCAGCTGTTGAAATAGACTCGGCAATAAATTTCGGCGCGAAACGTGTCTGCGTTTTAGGTACATTCGCGGTATGAATCTGAGCGACAAGTGCATGCATCTGACCAACACCAGCGTGAACAAGCTGAACCCCGGCTACGTGATGAACGACGGGCTGAACGCGCTCAGAGCCCACAAGTGGTCGTTCTGTAATTTATGGAGTCACTTGTCCGAGGAGGGCATGGACGTTGAGGAACTATGGTCCAAGATCAAAGACATTGTCGTCAAGACCCTGATAGCCGCAGAATCGAGCATGAACGCCGCTATTTCGGAGAACCTAACCTCCAGGTACACCAGCTACGAGTTGTATGGGTTCGACGTGCTGCTCGACGAGACTTTCAAACCGTGGCTCCTCGAAGTCAACATTCTGCCGTCGTTGCACACGGATTCGCCGCTCGATACCATCGTCAAGGTACATACCAGATCATCCCACAGTGTCCCTTCTTTTACTTAATCCTTTGGTTACCCTGGACGAGATATCTCGCGCCCCGATACTTCCCGATAAACGCTCTTGACGAGATATCTCGCCGCCCCACCTAGACACTATAGACAAATACATTTTATAAGTATATCCTGATTTGTAAAAGGGAGAAATGAATGAAATCTTTATTAATTTGTTGAAATATTTTATTTACTTTCTACATGATAAACTTCAAAACATGGTGTTACACATAGAGGTACGTCACACTTCTGACAAAAATACCTTGTTTCCTTGCATACTCCGTTGTCTTGGGTACAAAATGACCGAACAGAACAAAATATTTCGTCTATAATGTCAAACCACTGGTGCTAGGTGGCGAGATATCTCGCAAAAGGCGTTTATCGGGAAGCATTGGGGCGCGAGATAAAGGGTTAAACGATTGTCCGTTGAACTCGTTAAACTAGATCCTAGAAACAATTAAGAGTCCTACTAGGAACTGAAAATAGTTTTAGAACCTCCAGTATAATTATGTCTGGATTTTTGGTTTTGAGGGTCCTCTGGTCAGGAACGTGTTGAACATGGCTGGCTATCAGATTCCGAAGACTAGTCAAACGTCTGCGAAGAACAGCTGCGGAAAGTACGACTCGATCAGTCACGACGCGAAGCTGTACAGCATGTCTCTGAGTCTTCCAGAGAAGACGAAACAGAACGAGATCAACGCGACGCAGAGCCGTGAGGAATATTTGGACCGGATCGTGGAGAACTTAACCAGGGACGACATCAGACAGCTGATTCGATACGAAGACGAGCTGACTCAGATCGGTGACTTCGAGAAGATCTTCCCAACAAAGGACACCTACTCGTACCTAAGGTTCTTCGAAGTGGAGAGGTACTATGATCGTCTCCTAGACGCCTGGGAGCATCGCTATCATAACCAAAGGGACGAAGGGATCGAGAGACTGAGAAAGTACTGCGAGCAGATGCGACATTTGGACGCCAGCGGCGATTAAGCAAGGTTTCCGATCCTCTCAGCTAATCTTCACGGTTTCGATATAATTGTGTTACACTGTGATTTAATTATGTAGTTACATTGTGCCTACCCATCACGTCGATAAAAACGGTTATTCAATTACAGACGCAATCGAATTGCATCGTTCCAACTTTTTATCGCAGCTCGGCTTACTTCTGTTATGAAATTATGAATAACATCCATAATTCATCGTACTCGACGCTGATCAAAGAGATCTTCATTACGAATTACAGAAGGCAAAGTTTTCTACTTGTTCGACGAGCAACAGAGATCATAATTGAATTTCCTTCTTTTATTTAATCGTTTTAGCCCAATCGTTTCGATTGTCTCAGCAGCTACAACTTCTTCCTTTTATTAGAAATCCATAAACTCTGCAGACTTGTAATTATAATCCGTACAAAGTAATCTTGTAATTAGCATACTTTCGGCCAAATGATCGTTTGGAAGGATCAACGGGATCGGAGTCTCGAGGATAACGTAGCACCGGCGATCTCGAACGATTCAACGTACAATACAAGTTTACCAATAGATCGTGCATGTTAGCCATTCCATTGTATCAAAACCATTGTGCTATCAGGCCGTGATATCGCCGGCAATTAAGATACCAGAGACACAACACGCCCCCGAACCGAAACAGCGTATAAACGATTTCGTCCATGCGAGGCATTCGATGTGAATGGAATCCCAGAAATCCGAACGAAACCTTACGCCTGGTAATCTACCTTAGAGTTACGCAACACCGTAACCGCGAGACGTAAGTCGTTTTAAAGCTATATCGGTCAGGCTGACGTCGTTCGACCATCGTTTCGTTTGTTACCTCGATCTCCACGACAGACTTCCTTTAATCCGATTTCCCGTCCAGTTTCGCGTGTAACAAACGGCGAACCCACGGGTTTCATCGAGAATCACGGTCTCTTCTCCTCGATCGATCGATCCTGTTTTAAGCCAGGCCTCGAGGCGAATTCCAAAAAGAAAAATATATAAAAAAAACTTTTTAAAAACCACGTTTACATTAACAGACACTAACAAGGAGAAAATAATTGTTTTAGATATTGGTCACTATAAATAAAAGCGTAGAGCGCTAAACTATATTAACGTAATCTTCGTGGGCGCTCCACGCTTTTATTTATAGTAGCTAATATCTAAAAATAATTGTTTTCTCCTCTTTAGAGCATTGTAATATTCGCTTGTTTTTTAAAAAGTTTTTTTTTATATTTTTTATTTTCTATTTTTTAGTCCTTACTCCCGAACGTATTTAGTAAGGCCCGGGTTCCATTCCCGCTGAGATACTCTGCTGAGATTTGTTTATCTCCTAAACGCACAGTTTCTAAAAATTTTTTTTTAATTTTGCATTGCCATCCAGTCCTCAGGTATGTTTAAAGTTTCAAGTCTCTAGCTCATCGGAAAATGGTTTAAAATTCGATTACAAGATTTAATAGAAACAACACGGTAAGCTAATATAAGCGTGGTAATAATAAATATTTCAAACTGCATCAAGCTGTCTCGGGAATAAAGAACTTGTACGATTTAAGAAACAACATGGACCTTCGAGGTTTTCGTTAGCTCAAGGCTTTACTATTATTATTGTCTTTTTATTTTCTATTATTCAACGGTTTTCGTTCGTATTTTCGTCCTGAACCGCTGTCAGAAGAGATGAAAGCATTCCCAGACAAAACAAACAGAGCCGGTGCCATGCCGGTGACCGTTCAATCATGACGCAATTTTCGCCGAAAAAACAATCGTAATGGAACAGAACGCTCGTTGGGCAACCACCCGCATTAACGACGATGCACGCTGTGGAAACGTTTACAACCGACGATTCCGATAAAGCCAGGCCTGAAAGTGTTTCCTATCCTCCGGTGCAACGGATGGTTTCACAATGATCTTCGAGCACACGGCTCGGCTACGCTCGGCTCGCATTGTTGATCCTGCGAGGAATCAGCCTCTGCGCGCTCTCGGCAAAATTATTCAGTCGCAACGCTTCTCCCATCGATGTCCGATTTCTTTCGAATAAATAAATATATAACTACGCTTTCTTAAACCTCTATCACACTTTATAACGATACAGGATGATACGGCGAGATGATTGGCTTGAAATCTTCAACATACTTTTAACAACTAAAATTAAACTGTTGTCTAAAATCATAGACCGTCTTCCTATGACTGTGCTTAAATAAATTAGTCAATTCACTCGTTTCCTACGAAAGGAACATTTTCACGATGACGATGAGCAACGAGGCAAATGCTGGCAGCGATCGTGCTCAGAGAAACGCGTCATTTTTGTACACGACAGATTTTGTTAGAAATCTTCTGACTGGATGTTGCACGGATGTTATAAGGGGTTAAACAGCTTTAAATGCGATCGGTCACGGCTCGTCACCTGCTCGGAAGGTGACGCAAGCATGCGATCGAGCAATCGACCGGTGAAAGCTCGCCGGAGCGGAGACTTCAAGGCATGAATCACTTCCTGAAAATTCCTTGGACTTCCAGCAGCTTTCATACGGTCGAGACGACCTTCTGCAGCCACCGTTATCGACGTCATAGACCCATGTGCAACCCAGTTAACTTTCCGCTTTTGAGCGAACCATATTTTTTTTTTTATTATAGAAAATCTCATATGAGATTTATTACAACATAATTGCAAAACAGAAATACACTACATATAATACAGAGTATGAAGATTACAAAACAGAATAGGTTTCTTGTAGAAATACAGATATTATAATATTAACACATGATTAAAAGGAACAGTATAGAGCGAACCATATTGAAGGTTTCTATTTGTGGCCCGAAACATTTATATTCATTATTAAGTCATCATTATCAAGTTCATTGTTTAAACATTTTTAAACACCCTGTATAAATGTACGTACTATGCTGCGGCTCGCGTAGGTTCAATATGGCTGCACTAAGCTCTTGTCTCCAAAAAAGATTTTACCTGGACGATGCAATCCGCGTAGCCATCAAAACTTTCCTTTGTTAATTGTTCCTGGCAATTATGCTGCACCGTGTTGCAGCGTACCGCGCAACTCAAAGAAATCTCGCGGCGATAAGCAAAAGAAACTATTTTACAATCGGCCGGTGAACAGAGTACCGTAAAATCATCGGTTTTTATTGATCCTCGTAAACGTGAAAACGCTAGACCGCAAAAATCTCCGAGAAATAGGAAAGTTCTAGGCTCGACGACCTCTAGGAATTTCGGCGGAGCCCTCTAATCTCTATCGCTCACGTTTCCCTTTCCGAAAAGCTTCGACGGACCGCGATTAGGCTCGTGATACCTGTCTAGACTCTCGCGTCAGGTAGAAACACGCGTCGGGAGCTACGTAGAAATGCAACGAGTCGGTTCCGGCTCTATATAAAAACGACAAAAGAGTCGTGGATAAATGGAGGAATATAAGATACAGTGGCAGGAATAATCGACGTACGGGAGCATAAGTTGTCGATCTAACGACGAGTAGGCGGTCTTAAATTGTTTTTCCAGCAAGATACACGTGTTCCGTTCTCGGTCGCGGTCGAGCGTGATAAAATAGTGGACTGTTTACCGTGGCTGCGTTCCGACTGTCGCATTATTAGCGAGTGTACGGCTGCGTGACTCTGACAATCAGAGCAGAATGAGATCTGAAATTCGCAATCTCACGAATGAATCCGCTCGGGAGTCTAATTACCGCGTCGCTGATCGTTAGCTGGGGACGACGCGCGAATTCATTTCGTGCAGAATCTTCCGATCGAACCGGTTCAAAGGTTCGGAGAGCACAATGCTCGGTCATCTAGAGCACAATTTATAACTACGCGAAAACTGAAATCGAGGAGATTAGATTTCTGATGGTGAATCACTCGTGCATCCCAACGCTTGACGATAACACGACTGGGCGACTGGGTCCTAGACTACAAATCAGGGATTGAAACGGTTCTAAAAATAATCGGTTCTGACTGAAACAGTTATGAGAACCGAAAAAATATTATAACTGTTATAGATATATCGATTCTTGTACATATCGGTTTCGGTTCTACAGAACCGATATTATATCGATTCCGTTTCGGTTCTATAACTATTATTTTTCGATTCTTAAATCGGTTTCGGTTCTTAAAAATCCATAATATATTAGTCCCGTATCAGTTCTACAACTACGCAACTCATATTTTTTGGTTCAAAATAAATAAAAAATTAAGTATTAATTTATTTATATTTGACTTAATTAATATGTTAGTTTATATGTATTATAAAATATAACCGATATATATATATAAAAAAATATATATATATATATAACCGTTATGGAACCGATATAATATCCGTAGAACCAGAACCGAAATCGATATAAGGCAGAACCTTTTTCACTCATAACTGTTTTAAGACAATTTCGGTTCTTATAACTTTTTCGAGAACCGAAACCGATATCATAACCGTTTTCAACCCCTGCTACAAATCGTTGAAACAGCTGCGAGCAACGACAGGAAAGTGGTGTTCAGTCGTTCGATTGTTGATTATCGGAATAACTGCCATAAAAGTCCGGACTGATCGATTTCCCGCGTAATCGGCCGCATTAAAAATCATGTCGCGAGTTACGAGCGCGAGAAAGAGAGACAGTGAGGCCAGCTTTTTCTCCAGGTGCGCGTTTAATCGACTCATTTGCAGGGGAGTTTTTATAGTAATCGACTATAGCAGGCTCATTCTCCGCGGTGCGCTCGGTGGAAAGATCAAATCAACCGGCAAGAAGTTGCGATACACGCGTGCGCGCGCGAAGTGCGAACGAAATGGGTCAATCCAATATGAGCATGCCGGAAATTACATTCGTCGGTAGAAACGTCGAGCATTATACCGGCCACCGCAAAACGATATCGTGTGCCGGGTCGGTCTTTGTCTCTGGCCGGCATACGTTGACTCATACAGACGTTGTCGAGAGAGAATGGCAGAAAACCCGGTGCCGAGCCGCGACGGACAATGATAATTGATAGGTGACCGAGGATAGGACTGGAGGACCGAGCGAATCGTGCTAGTCGAACGCTGTGTCGATCGAAATCTAATTTGACCGGCTCTGCGTAGCGATTTAAATTTATTCACTGGGCAAGGGCATCGTTCACGATTCGATCGATCGACGATCACTCGAGTCGATCCACCGCACCGGATGAAAATTATACCGTCGAATGGAAGAAGCACGAAAGAGTACACATAGCGAAAGCCCTATTCGTTATAGAGTACCTAGGGCTTTCACCTAGAACTGTGGGAGAAGAAAACGCTTAACCATGTTCTTTGGCAGTGTGACCTATATAAAGATCAGAGGATCAAACTTGTCCAAAACCTTATTAGAGCAGGCTTCCAATTGCCATTGGACATAGGTTGCTTAATAGCTGAACCCAATATTAGTGCTTGTTTATATATAATAGCCTTTTTAAATACATGTAACCTACGTGCTTAAGTACTTTTGATTTTTCTATTGCTTATAATATTTTTGTTATACTATACTATATACTCTATACTTTGTTATGTAATACTCTGTACTAAGCATTATGTTGCAATAAATCTCATATGAGATTTCCAAATTAAAAAAAAAAAACTGTGGGAGAAAATGAGAAGCGTACGAATACCGTACATCGAACTTCGCGGGATCGTAAATACCGTTTCGCTTGCTGGCGACGATACTCGAGGCTTTGACGTTGTTACAAAAGTGACAACGACTAGTTGAAAAGAAATGCGACTCTTGGAAGTTCACGCTAATATATATTTTCAAAGTTAACAATGTACAACTAAAGGCAAGGTTCAAGGTAACGATGTAAAGATGCGTTGTGTTCGGTTAGAGTGATTTTCGAGTTTTAATCTTCAGTGTCGCGTTATTTATTATTAGCTATCTTAAAACTGTGTGGGGTAACTAAAAAGATTTCTATTGGTAAGTGGGTGGTGGTGCATTTGGTAAAACTATGTTGAGGTTATGCGATTAATGAGGTGCAAAGGATATGGGGAAACGATACGGAACTAAACTATTTGTTTATATAAGATTGCCCTGTCAATGGGCTCGTTCACGAGAAGTTTCAAAGTGGTGTCCGGTGACACTAGAAATTCTGGGACCGTCACGTCGCGTCGAGTGTCTCGAGCTGTTGCAGCGGACCTTGTTTAAATACCTATAAATCCCATGTTCGGTCTACTTGAGACCGAACAAAATGAACAAGTTTGAAGTACCACTAAATATTACACAACGCAATCAACGAAGTCATTAACTATCATTTGCAATGACGAATCCATGAAGCACCTAGAGCTTTCACCAAGAGTCACATTTCTATATCAATTCGAAGTGGAATGCATACAATGTTTTTATAAATATCCACTAGTCTTCCGACGAGGATTGAGAAAGTACTTAACCCATCGATCTTAGCTTCTCGATTTTTGTTGTAATATCAAATAAAGTGCCTCGACTTTATCGAATTTTCGTGGTCACCGAGTTGGCGGTCAACGTGTTTTACTTTCAGCACGAATTTACTGGTAAATCATAATTGAACCTCGAATGTGTTATTGCTGTTTTCCTGGATCGTTTTAAGCCGGCACACGCCTACAGAGGCAAATAGAACGATGAGATAAAGGAAGATAAGGGAAAAGCAGTTTCGTCCGTTTCCTGTTCGACGGCTACCGACACGCGGCACTTTAATAGACGGTTACCGGTAATAAGCAGGAATCGGGCACGATTAGAACGATCGTTGCATACCGGCAACGTTGGACGGTTCTCTATGCTAAACACAGGGATGCCCGGTTAATTCGACACTGTCACTTTCTCCGTCGTCCCATGGGACGGCATGGCAGTCCGTACCGTCTCGTTCCATTTGATTCGCGTATACGAGGACCGATCGAGGCTACCTTCGATCCTCCTTCTCCTCGAGTCGAAAGTGAGTTTCGCGGTCCGCGAGCAACGTGTCAGTGACCTTTGCAAACGACGGCACGTCCGTGTTCACATGTGTTAACCGAGCCAGAAAAGTCGATCGTGGCTTCAACTATCAATCTACCGGATCTGTGCGCGATCGTGACAATATCGAGTATCGAGTTGTCTTTGCCAAATTGAATTGCAATTGTTTTGTTCAAACGGACTCTCCGGGAACCATTCGGAATTCACAAAAAATTTTCAACTAAGTGGATCTTTTTTGTGACATTGATAGTATCCAAGACACGTTCGCAACTAAATCACAGATGCGTGATGGTTAAACTAACGTTCAATGAATGCGTTGAGATCTGACGATGTCAATTCGGTACACAGAAAATTTACACTAAACCTGCCAAGCCTTAACCCTTTGCGGTCGGAGCTATTTTAACTCGAAAATTAAACGTTTCTTCTGACCTACAATATTTCCATTCTCTATGATTTTTAAAATTTGATAAATATGAAATTGATATAATACCTCATACAATACTTAAATGTGTAGTAATTGGTTAGATACTGACATATCTGATAGTGTAAACAATTATTTAAATAATAGTACAGCAATTTTTAGTGGCGCCGCAGAGGCGCCACTCGACCGCTAAGGGTTAAAAGTAACATGCACATGTTCGCTTATAAAAATGACAAGAATGATTTTATTTAGACTTTGTACGGCCCCTATTACAATACGTGTTCTACTAAATCATTTTTATTATTTCAGTAATTGTAAAATGAAAAATCTGGCACCGGTCATTTTGACCGGTAAGTTTAGTGTCAAAGCGCAGTCGGAGGCCCGATCGAGCCAGAACGGGGCAGAGTGATTGAAACGCGAGAAAGCGCTAGGACCCCGGATGTTTACCTTTTAATTATGCGCACAGTTCGACAAGCTAATTGTACGAAAGCGCACGGAGAAAGCGATAGAAAATGTGCGTTTCCGTAACGGGCGGAACGGGTGCCGAATCGATTCGACTCGATCGAGCCGCGATTCCCAAACTAATTAAATATGACAAAAAGAAAGCGAATAAGAGACTTTTCGATCGGCTGGTATTCGCGCGCGCGCGCGCTGCAAAACGGGATTCGCGGGAAACGGTAACCGGGAGTAGCGTTATCGGCGCCGAGCGAACCTCCGACGATATATTTCCTACACGCGAAAGAATCGGCGGCTACAAATTACCGAGCAATTAGATCGTAAGTCAGGGGAAACGCGTCAACAGTTTGCGAGCGAGATCGCTCGTCGATCACCGTACCCGCGCACCGGCGAAAGACTCGTACCGCTGCATTAGCATGTAATCGAGGTTTCTGCTCGATCGTTAAACAGCGTGAAAACCACCGTCGAAAATCACTGTATGCAACGCCCTCGATCCGCTTGGCGACCTTGTGCAACGATCGACACGATCGATAAAGGAAAATTGGAAAATTATCAGTCGGAGCAACGGTGCCTGGAGAACGCTTTTTACGTTTCTGTGAAACTCGCGAGCCAGGCTCGTTGGGAAAAACTCGAATGATCTTAACGCATTACAGACGAATGACGAGGTATTTTATGCGCAATTCATATGCGGCCCGTAACATTGCTCCCGCTAAACGTGCTTGCACCGAAATGCGTCGCAATTTTTGTTTTCTTGTTCTCGATCGTGGAATTTCCACGTTGATTGCTGTGCTATTTCTGACCAACAGAAGAATTCAGATATGCAGCCGACGATTGGATATCGTTGACGATAATGTATGCGGACTTTGTATTCGTATAGAATTTCACTTTGTAGCGTCCGTCTATAATTTGGGAATAGAAACTTTGGGAATAAATCTGGCTTTCGAAGCGGTAAAATTTGGATTGAAGTGTCGACGGTGGAAAAGGCTTTCGGCAGTAGACAAACGAAATTGAAGAACCAGTTAGGAGCGAGAACGAGGGCAAAGTGCATGTATCGGGACCAGCTAGAAAGTGCCGGGTATCGATCACGTTGCGCACTTTCTTTCTTACGACGATTACGTGCGGAGTTCAAGGAACCGCTCAACGACGCTCAACGACGCTCAACGACGCTCGAAGACGCCTTCACTTTTCTTTCGCGCGAGCTTACGTACAGGCAATCCCGTGCCAGTATCGTTATTATCGAAACGTGTTCGACAGCTGAGAACGTTCCTCTTCTCAGCGATCAGAAGAGAAAATAGGAAAAGCGAAGACTGACGTGAACAACTATTCCAACTATCAGCGAGATTACCATCGATCCACTTGCACGCACAATGGGGAAGAACCTGTTGCTACTCCTTCAAAAATATTGTTTTTCGAAAAACTTACAAGAGACATTCTTTGGAAAATCATTCACGATTAACTAGGAGTGCAAATAAACTTCCACAAAGAAATAAAATAAACATTTCGGACGACTGATCTCCAATTTTTTATTTCGCAATTTTTGAATTTGTAAACTCGAGACTCTTCTCGACGCATATATGTACACACCTAAACTCTTACATCCAACGTCAAACCTCGTATAAAAAAAGCTCTAGGTTAAGTATTACATACAATAAATTATGCGCACAAAATCATTTATTCGAACTTTTTGAATTTGTAAAAATATCTTTAACTTTGAAGGTTGTTTGCCAAGTCAGATCATTTTGCGAACTACCTCTGACACAAATTTCTCAAAAATCGGGTACCTTCTTGAGACTTGCGAATTCTCAAGGTGCACCGAGCTTAGCGCAGAAATTCATTGTTAAGGATAGATGAACATGTTCGGTCTTTTCGAAGACGCGGCACTGAACGTGTGAAATCGATCGTAGAGCCTGTAAGAAAGGTTGCCCGAGATCGTGATCGAAATCGGGATCAGGATCGGGATCGAGTTCGACAAAAGTCAGCGTCCGAGTGTAGAAACGCGGCGCACAAAGGCGAAGCAACAACGCACGTACACAAGAAGGGAATGACGTGCAACGTTCATATAGACACCGTTTAAATACCGAAGGTAACGCCTCTTACTCCTGTATAGAATGTACTTGGTACGGCTCGGTAAGCCGGCTTATGCTTACACCGTACCTCTACCTGTTGGTGGTACATTAATCTAACGTAAGAACCCCGCGTTGGCCGCGAGTCGGCGAGTTTCGATTTCTACCGCGGAATCTGCGCGCCATTGTGCACATCCGCTTTTCTTAACTCGCAAACTTTTCTCAGATCGCTTAACACCAACGACGTCTTTATTTACAATTTATATAATTGCTCTGTTTACCCTTTGCTCCTTCTGTACGATCCACGTTGCACTATGTTACCACGAACTCTGCACGAGTATCTCTAATTAAATGATCTAGGATTGATCGTACCGCACGGAAGAACGTTTTGGAAACATTACAGGTCTTGCACTCCAAATTCACCTGTTTGCAAGTCAAATACACCCTTTTGCATATCGAATTCAACCTTTTACAAAGAAAGTATTTTTAAGCAAGTTTAAAAGAAAAATCAAATTAAATGTAAATTCATTGTTAAGAAATTCAAAATTTTATTCACTGCAAAGATATATATCAAATACTTATTTAAAAGTAATTACCAATTTATTAACTTTGCTATATCAAGGGAGATGCCTTCCAGTGTAATTAATTTTAACCCTTTGCACTCGGAGCTATTTTAACTGGAAAATTAAACATGCCTTCCGATCTAGAATATTTCCATACCTTATGATTTTTGCAATTTTCTGAATATAAAATTGGTACATTACCTTATACAGTACCTAAATGTTCAGTAATTGATTAGATACCGATATATTTAATAATGTAAACAATATTTTGAAGAATGGTACAGCAATTTTTAGTGGTGCCTCAGAGGGGACAACCGAGTGCAAAGGGTTAAACATTCTTACTCGGTGAAATTGATTTAGAAGAAGGTGAAATTAATTTGCAAAAGGATGAAATTGACTTGCAAATGGGTGAAAACGAAGTGCAAAAGCTATACAAGCTTGAATTTTCCACGATGGTACCGAGGAAATATGTACATACGATGTGTACACGCGACACAGTTCGAGACAATCGGTTCTCTTCCCTGCTCTCCCTCTCCCTCGAGCCAAACGACAATCGAACACTATTATTCCCCAAGGTGTTCGGATAAATATTGTTCTCGGCTGATCGATCGCCACGCAGAGAACCATAACGACATTCCCGATTTTTTCATTCCGTGTCGTACCGATCTTTGCTATTCCATCGCTACGAGATCGAACCAAGAGAAAAATTCTGTCTCCGTTTCTCAAGTTTCTATCGGTGTAGAGTGTTTGCTAATTGAAGAGAACCATTCTCGTTATTGTCGTCAATTTACAAACGATCGTTAATTTACCAATGTTATTTCTGACTTGATATATAGTAATTGCAATTATAACGTTTCTTTACCTTCGTTCGAAGGTTTAAACCTTGTAGATACAAGATATATATTTTGAAAACATATTATAACATTTACAGATTCGTCTTCGAATCACGTTTGAAAATTCAAAAGGAAGAAAAAATACAAATTTAAAGAGAAATCATTGTCCTACTCTCTAATTCTCGAGATATTAGCGAAAACAGGGTTTTCACATCGTTAACACGAGTCAGCAGATGAAAAGAAAAATACGTGTCAAATATTTTTCAACAAACTACAGATCTTGTATAAAACTCAGAAAAATCGACGTGTTACATTTGGATAATGTCGCTGGTAAGTTAACCTGTTGCGTGTGAAATTATTGATAAAAGTATTTAGATGAATGGTACGCACGGTGAGCTGGGATTTGTCAGGCGCGATCGCCGTGATCTCGACCGGCCTTGGCTCGGGCGGGTTGGCTCTGCTGAGAATGGCAGCCGGCATTTTCGCGACCAGGGACAGCCTCCTGGTGAGCCGTCTGCCTAATTCCGCGCGTCGTCGCACCCTAACGCGGGGACCGGTGCCTTTGTACCCTCCGAATTCCATTCTCACAGATTATTCTGTCCGGTGTTATCCCCTCGCGGCCATGGCGCGGCGCGGCAGTGGAACTAACAAACGCAAAACGGTGACACGTGCTCTAGAAAATACACGTTACTCGTTCGCAACACGAATCTTCACCAAGGAATCGGCACTTGTGGACACGACGTTGATCCGCGCGCGATCGACTGCTCGGCACGACGTAAACGCGCACATTTTTCGCGCACCGTCCACGGTCCGTTCGTTCACGATCCTGCGTCGACGTTAACCTGTTCGAACTTCGTTTGCGGAAGTCACCGATTCGATCCGATAACTATCGACAACCACTCTCTCTCTCTCTCTCTCTCTCGAATGCTTCTCTCCGGCAGCGTCACGCTCGGTCGACGATCGCAAAATCGAATGACACGTGTCTCCACTCTCTCTCACTTTGTTTCTCTCTAGGATTTATTCGTTCGAAGAGCACTTTTGACAACGCCGAAAATCCTGCTGTGCCGTAAATGTTGATCGCCGATCCTGCTCGATACGATTCGATATCGAGGAACACTCTCTGCTAAACCGTGTGTCTAATGCTTCCTTTGAGAACTGGGTGGTCGATTGTTGCACGCAGACTGAGCTTTTTCCGAATGCGTTCGAAAACGTTTGAGAATACTGGTTCCCGAGCAACGGTTGTCCACACATTGGGTTACACGCACCACGACGACGTAAACACTTGCTCGGATGCTGTGGGCTCGCACACAGGCACACTCGCGCCACTGGCAACCCCCTCTCTCGGTCGGTACATGTGCATCCTAGTCTCACGAATATAACAACCCCGTCGAACACAGGGAAAGATGCACGGAGAAGAAGAGACAGAGAGAGAGAGAGAGATAATACAGAGGATAATACAGAGAATATGAATGGAAGAGAGAGAGAGAGAATAACGATACAGAGGCAAGCACATACACGCACGCACGCACGCACGTAAACACACACACACGGATGATATTCGACTACGTGCTCGAAAAAACGAGGCACGAGGTGTGGAAAAGAGAGCAGCCGGTTCTTGCTGGCGCTCGGTCTGCCTGGCGCGCTTCGACTGAAATTGAATCGCGGCAACCTCCTTCCTACCAATCCTACCACGCGGCCCGACCCGGCCCGTCACACTGCCGGCCTTCCTAACCGCCACGCCGCGCCTTCACTCGTTCTCTCCATCTCTCGTTCTCTTGTTCTCTCGTCACTCTCCACTGTTCCACGGTTATCCGCACCGTTCGAACCGAATCTCTGCGTAAACACGAACGCGTTTGTCCCGCGCTACCGCGCACTGCTTTCTGGCTTTAGCCAAAATATCGCACAGCCGCTCAGTACACAGTGCGATACTTTTTTTTTTTTATTATAGAAAATCTCATATGAGATTTATTACAACATAATTACAAAACAGAAATACACTACATACAATACAGAAGTGATTGACATTGTATGAACATTAGCGTTTCTGCAACTCACTTTTTAGGGTACAATGGTAATAGGGACTGGGACAATCTATGATCTTTCTTTTTCATTATAGAAAATCTCATATGAGATTTATTACAACATAATTACAAAACAGAAATACACTACACACAATACAGAGTATGAAGATTACAAAACAGAATAGGTGTCTTGTAGAAATACAGATATTATAATACTAACATATGATTAAAAGGAACAGTATATGAACAGAGAGAGAAGAGGAAAAAAAACTTATACTTTAAGGCTGTAGCTTTTAAAAAATGATAACATGTAATGACAGGCCCTAATATTACGTTTGGCTATCATTACTGAGACATCCATTGGAAGCTGGAAGTATATTTTACTGAGTTTATTAATCAATGAGAATCTCTCATCATTGTGTAAATTACAATACTCCATCCCCACAACTACACTCAGGATTATTAATGAAAGCAATGCGTGCTAGGGAAGAAGCTAAATGGTAATGGTCAGATCTACACCTATTTATACTGACAATGGTTGGACGGGATACATTTAACTGAGAAAACCAAGGAAGTCGATTTTCATTAAAATAATATCGAAAATGGGTTTTGCCTTTGAGAAGACCATCAGCCTTTATAGAGGCGAGGGAGTTGTCAAACATATTTTAGTGCGGTACTTTGATTGTTAATGTTGAATAACTTTGAGTGTAGCAGTTTGTAGCAGGAAAAACTTGTAGGAAATTGAAGTATAATGTCTACTATTTACGAAAAAACAAAAACTACAGAATGTTTTGAACCCTACTTGAAATATCTCTATTTAAACTTGAAAATTTTTTCAACTGTATTATTTACTAGTATACTCCATATAAGAGACTTACAAATGTTGAAATTTCAGTCACATTAGCTGTACTTTAAGCTACCATAGGATATATTTCATAAAATTCTTTTTCCTGATACCATAAAAGTAAGTGACGCTTTGAATCAATAAATTGCTTGATATAGTATTTTCTTAAGAAAAAAATGCTTGTAACTAATCCCCTACTGAATTATTTGAATTTTCTATTGATAAACATGATAATTTAGATGTTAAAACATAGTTCCAACATAGAGTCCAGTGGATATTAGACAATGATGTTTTAAATTTTTGTCCACAGGGTACTGCACTGTGTAGTGTGGGGCCAGATCGTCGCGCTAGTTGTTCATGGGCTAAAAATCAAAGTCCTCGTATAGATTTTTAGCGAATGCATAATGTTTCTTAAATGTCCATTACCATCGAAAACGATGATATTCATTAAAGTTGTTAGAAACTCTCGCCACGATAAGCGTTCGAACAGAAAACTCTTTCAGATACCACTTGTTGAATTTTTTTTAATGAAAAAATTGAAGCCAAGACGAATCCGACAACCTATTTAACGTGATCTTTCAGTCTTGAAATAATGCTAAAATATGCGTGAACAGCTAATTCGTCGTTCTGGCCCACTGTAAGCCGGACGGTACATCACTTTTCCATCTACGAAGCAACTCGATGATTCCCGAAATTCTTTTCTCGTGTAATACAAGCTACAACACCGTTGTTTCTTCAAATGATTTGTCTCTTCGGTCAACTACACAGTGTAGCCTACACCCATACTGTCTAATGTCGTCGTCGGTCTCACTTTCGAACTTCCCGCTCGAAATCCTTTAATCTCGAACTCGACTGCGCGACCAATCAGCACAGCCGTATTAAGGGAGGCTGTTGCGCGCGCTTGCCTCCCTTCACAAATAATATGGATCGCAATGGTTTGTCGATGACTTGACGGTGGCGGGGTTTTTGAAAATTGTCAAGCGGTCGCGCCTATTGTAAATGCACGTCAGATTATCTAATCTGATTAAAGATGAAAGAAATTTTGTACACCTCTAACGAAAATATGTAAGGATATTGTAGTGTATGAACACCCAGATATTAAGGTTCCTGATATTTTAAGTAAACGGGATTTTTAGGTCAAGTCGATATTCGATACGCATTAAGATTAGCGTGTTCATTGAAAAATGTCAAGGTTCTACAAACACGACGTTAAGACTATCCTTTTCGTAGTCTTATCTTGATCGTCCTACATCGATCGCTGCAATTTCGGACTAATGCGATTTTAATGAAACTTCGATCGCTAAACAATAACTACCACACCCGTTTCTCGTTAATTAACTTTTGCTCGGACAGTGGAATTTTCGAAAGTCTCGACGCGACGGTTGAAAAACGATTTAGCCGTCGATTGCGAGCAGATCGATTGCAAAACGTGCTCGTCCGCGTTGTGAAACGCATCGATCAACGGCCCCGAAGACAAATTGATATTGATCGGTGTACAATGTAGCTCCGAAATGAAAGAAACAGATGTAATGCCGTTTATGATTTCCCTGTAATCCGTAGACTAGATGATCTATCCGGGACTCGGTTGGGGAATGGATTTCTATTGCGCGGAAGCCGTGCGATGATGCAACACGCTCGATAATATGAAGCTTGAACAGGCGTTGCGAATGCGTTCGCGGTTTACTCGGGGGATCAAAGAAAAACAATCGTGTACAATTGGCATGATTAGCATGTATTTACGCTTGTTGCGATCGCGAGCGTTCCTCGTCATCACGACGCGACTACCGCGTGCTCGCGGTAAATAAATTCTTGCGATCTATAAATACCGGGTGTCTATTAGAAAGTTCACTCGTGGGCAAGTCGCGTCAAGCATGACAACAAGCTTCGTGCAGTTTGCTCGTGTGCGATTCGCCGGACCTTTAGCACCACCGTCGCCCGAGCGCGAGGATGTCGCGCAGACCGTGAACTTATCCGTCGCGTGTAATCTAATCTATCCGAGCATAGGCAAAAGCGAGAATGTTTCGGTAAATATTTACACAGGTCCACGTCTTCCGATTTTGATGAAATTTAAATACGTTATAGATTTCGACATTTTGGACAACTTTTTCCTTTTCCAATATAGGGGGGACGCTTTTAGTTTTCGAGATATTTCAATTTTTGTCTGTATTGAATTTTTCGTATTTCTACACGCTCCACGGCAACGTAAACCTGTCCCGGTGCGGCGTTTGTTTACGTTTTGACGCTGTAGAGATGGTAAACAAAGATGGGGGGCGGAACCCAGATAGCACTCGGATGTCCGAAGGATGTCCAAAGTACGTCCGTATTGGACCTTCGTATGTCCCAGGGATGTCCGAATCATGTCCGTATGTCCGAAACATGTCCGATATACGTCCCAGGAATGTCCGAATGAGGTACGATTTACAAAGTGTGATGTACATAGGATGTCCCGTTCGGACCAATCTGGGATGTATGTGGGACGTATCTGGGGACATACGGACTTTATTTGTTCATCCCTGGTACGTACCAGGGACATAAGGACGTTATTTGGACGTTTACAGGAACTACATAGAATATGGGTTCTGCATTTTAATTTTACTTTAATCAAAATTACATATATTACAAACACATAGATTTGGCACATAGTACAATACAATAGCACATATAACACTAATATATACAGTAATTTATAACATAATAAATATTTATAACAATTATAAAATATAAATTTTTAATTTTATTATTAAAAATCTTTTAAAAATGTTTGTTTCTTTCCACGGTTCTCTGCTAATGTACGCCGCATCTGTATGGAAACACTTCTTTCTTTCTGATGTATAGATGTTTTGGATATCTTCGCTGCATCTGAAAATTAAAATTTCTTGGTTAGAAACATTGTTCAATAAACGGGAAGATTTTAACATGAATATATTAGGTTAGAGGGAAAGCTATGTGGTATTTTAAATAAGCAGGTAATTTTACTTGTAATGCAAAAACACATGTTAATTAGTGAGTCATGGGAAAACAGAAATTGACAGGTTATTTGAAAAATGGCAACATATTGTTACAAATAATGGAAATTATATCATTGAATAATATTGAACATGTATTTTTATAAAATGACTCAAATGTTCTCTTTAAAATACGATAGAATTTTCCCTCCAACCTAATAATATTTTTGTATTTTCGTTTTGCCAATAATGTTTCAATGACTGAAAAAACGTAATAAAATAAATATAAAATAAAAGCTTACCTGAAATCGCAGTAACGAGTGTCACCAACACAATCCTGACAAGTGGCTGAAGGTATCGAATCACTTGCACACACTTTTTATTAATTGCAATGTTACGAATACGTGCACAGGGAGCACGTGCTAAATTAACCTAACCTCACTTCACGTAAACGCACGGTGATGAGACGCGACGCTACTGTGAGGTATTTGGCTGAGAAACGGGAAAATCGTCTATAAAGTCTTGAAATCGGAAAAAAACTTACAAAGTGATTAGTAATATTCTTATTATTATAATATTATATATATATAATATAAATATTAATAACAATACTAATTTAAATGATAACTGAATGAAATCTGAGTGCTCTGTACATCGCATTCAATTATCACTACTTTTCAAGAGTTTGCATAATCTGAGGATAAAATGTTTCGAATAAAAGTTGAACAGTACTTAAATATGTACTTAGAGCAGTAGTTAGTAATTAAGAACAATAATTAAAAATTCTATATTTAAAATTTCGAAAAAAAATTTTTTCGACAAAAAGCAAAAATCATTTTGATTTTTTAAATGTTAAAATACATTTCTTATTTTTGGCCAAATACCCCACTGTGTGACGCTTTGACTCTGACTATGTCACTCTGCTCACCTGTCACATAAGATTATTATAAGACTTAAATAATAAACGTACTTGAACATTCGAAACTTAGATCCCACGGATATCCGACGGGACGTAATAAACAGATGTCCCACGGATGTCCAAAATTGAAGTCCCACGGATATCCTTAGCACCTGAAAAGCGAATGTCCCTGGAACATCCGAAATTTAGGTTCCACGGATATCCGAGGAACGTAAATAACGGATGTCCCACGGACGTTCGAAATTGAAGTCCAACGGATGTCCTTAGGACCTAAAAAACGGATGTCCCTAGGATAACCGAAATTTAGGTCCAATGGATGTCCGAGGGACGTCCGTAACGGACGTGGGACATATGGACATAAAGTGGACATGAAACGAATGTCCTTCGGACGTTCGGTGCTATCTGGGAAGGAGCCGGCTTGACACCATACACACTCACCCACTCAGTGCTTAATACACACCCAGTGTTTCTAAATAATACTCTAGATTTTTACGTATTTTGAAGTGCTGATTACGAATATTATAGTGAAAATTGGATTAGGTACTATCTATTATATAAAATAGTTCTGTCACGCTAAAACGCCGAGCGGGTTGCCTACCGAAGGGGAACTGAAAATTGAAGAGCGGGTTGTCTCCCGAAGGGGAACCAAAAATTGAAGAGCGGGTTGCCTCCTGATGAGGAACCAAAAATTGAAGAGCGGTTTGCCTCTTGAAGGGGAATCGAAAATTGACAAGCGGGTTGCCTTTCTAAGGGGAACTGAAACTTGAAGAGCGGGTTGCCTCCTGAAGGGGAATCGAAAATTGACAATAAGCGGGTTGCCTTCCGAAGGGGAATCGAAATGTGAAGAGCGGGTTGCCTCCTGAAGGGGAACCAAAAATTGAAGAGCGGTTTGCCTCCTGAAGGGGAATCGAAAATTGACAAGCGGGTTGCCTTTCTAAGGGGAAGCGAAAATTGAACAGCGGGTTGCGTCCTGAAGGGGAACCAAAAAGTGAAGAGCGGGTTGCCTTCCGAAGGGGCATCGAAAACTGAAGAGCGGGTTGCCTTCTGAAGGGGAATCGAAAATTGAACAGCGGATTGCGTCCTGAACACGTTTTTCTACCATAGAGTCAGTCGAACCGAAGCGCTTGAGCGAGAAGCTTCATCTGTATTCTTGTTTTTTTTAAATAAACTCTCTATACCGAGTTTTCATATTTTCTGTACTACGAATCCTTGGCATTACTTTATTTCATAACCTTGTAGAATAATCAACAAAATTACGCCTTGTAAACGTAAAAGTAGGACTTTTGCGGGTGACAGCGGTCTAAATTGATCTTTTATCTAGCACTTTTGACTACTAAAAGATCTTTTATGAATATCTCCTTACCATCATTAAGCGGAAATTAAGATTTCGGCTCGATAAAAAACTGTTGGACCGCTCACAGTTCTATGAGTAAATAAAAATTACATAATTTTAAAGTCCGCGTGTACACTACATTACTGCTCCGCTTTGGTCGGAACGTTTGATTGCATCAGGAGCAAACGTTGAACGGATCGGTGCGGTGGTGTCTTTATCGAGCCTAATCGATATGTGAATACAGCAAAGATATCCGACGCGAAGTCAACCACGTTCGTTTGCGTTTTCGTGGAATCGAAATCTAACCTTCCCTGTTCTAAATTATCTTATCTAACCAAAATTCCGGGGCGAAAACGAGGACGAGGACGACCATGAAACCGAACATTTCATACCAGGAGAAGCTGTTCAAGCAGAAAGAGATCATCCGTCAGAGGCTAGCGCAAGAACTCAGGAGACTGGATAACGTGGAGAAGTCGGACCTAAGAATGATAGAAACAGCCAGGCAACGGTTCCATTCGCGCCACAAGAACCTAGAACCGCAAGAATTGTCCACTGGATCGAACGTAAGACGCGCTCACCGTTTGGTTTCGTCTCGTCACGTTTTCGTCTTGTTGCCTCGAACGAACCGAGGGACGTTCGTATTATACAACAGCTAATCTTTCGATCCGATTGCCGACACAGTAATTGACGCGCAGGCTATCAACGTGCGCATGTACGAAACCCACAATCCGGGCTTCTGTTACCATTGCACCGGCGCCATAAAGGAACGTTGTACGACGCGGGCGGCGTGCAAGGAAAACGCGACCAGAGATCCGTACGACTTCGTGCGCTCGATAATCTTCACCGGCGACGAGGTCGATCCCCAGAAAATACTTTGCCTGCATTTGCTCACGGCCCACACCACCAGATGGAACAACAACGACAGCTCCAAAGTCAAACCTGTGGCACCTCTGCTGGAAAAAGGTATTATACCTACCGCTGAAACGATGGAAGAACGTTCCAGGAATTCCTTTTCTAATCTGCTAATAGCGATAACCAGACTGCACGGATCTTTATGCGAAATAAAAAGTTTTTTTTTTATTATAGAAAATCTCATATGAGATTTATTACAACATAATTGCAAAACAGAAATACACTACATACAATACAGAGTATGAAGATTACAAAACAGAATAGGTTTCTTGTAGAAATACAGATATTATAATATTAACATATGATTAATAGGAACAGTATATGAACTAAATAAAAAGTTTCTGTAGGAATAGTTTAAACTCGTACGTCTTGAGTGTGGATTCTTGGGTTAAATAATTTAACTGTAATACTTTCTCTTTATTAACTCTTCGTAGCTCGCGACTTCACTCGCTCTCGACTCTCACACTTCTGACCTCACAGCCTTTACATTCGTTCATTTTATCCATTTTCATTCCACCCCTCTCTCGCACTGTCTCTCTCTGTATCAGTCTCGCATTCATGCGTTTGCCACCCCTAGCCACACGACGGTTGTCATTAATTGTAAGACAAAAAACACTCTGAGGCTACGATGTCGCGTCCACAGTCACTCTAAACATTCACACCCCTACAATTCTATGAAATATAGATTCAATAAAAATGTATTCCTTGAACTTAATAGGTTTAATCAATTGAAAGCGACGTTACTATATATTGAAATTCTTCTAGATAGAATTCTGCATAGAATCCACGATCTAATAATAATCCTTGAAGTTTCTAAATTTTTAAATAGTTTTCTTTATATAGTATTTACTATAACTTTGGTTCTGATTCATTCACGTGTCTTTTTCAAATTATACTTGGATGTTGATTTCTTTTCTATTACCACAACACTCTTGGGGTATAATGCGGTCTAGCGATCGAGACGAATCATTTTGGTTTTGAATTTACCGCCTATGCTATTATTGACTTAGCGTGTATTGATCACTCGCTTCGGATTGGTCAAGTTCCTTGTCCTGATGTATTTATTGTTTACGTTGCAACCTTGAGCAAGGATCAGTTCAGTATCTACCAGCAAGGAATCAATATAGTCTTCATATATTTTACGTTTACCTTATATAACATGTGAGAAAGATAAATTTATTCTGCTGTGTGAAACACCGGTACGGCGTTTGTTTACGTTTTGACGCTGTAGAGATGAGGGAGAAACCAGGGAAGCGAAAGGAGCCGGCCTGACACCACACACACCCACCCACTCAGTGCTTAATACACACCCAGTGTTTCTAAATTATACTCTAGATTTTTACGTATTTTTGATGTGCTGATTAGGAATATAATAGTGAAAATTGGATTAGGTAAGGTTATTATTTATTATTGCTAATAACCGAACCTAATCCAATTTTCACTATCATATTCGTAATCAGCACGTCAAAATACGTAAAAATTTAGAGTAGAATTTAGAAACACTGGGTGTGTATTAAGCACTGAGTGGAGCGTGGAGCGTGTAGAAATACGAAAAATTCAATACGGACAAAAATTGAAATATCTCGAAAACTAAAAGCGTTCCCCCTATATTGGAAAAGGAAAAAGTTGTTCAAAATGTGTTGCTGCATAACATATTTAAATTTCATCAAAATCGGAGGACCGTGGACCTGTTGTAAATATTTACCGACGCAAAATCTCTTGAAAATGATCCTCATCAGGATCGAAACGTCGAGGTTTAAAATTGCAGAATTGTTATAAAATAATGTTTGTATTATTGATCGAACCTGTGCGCCGAAACCATCATACATTTATATAATCCTTGAACGTTTCAAGCTAAAAAGAAACGGTTTTCTGGCGTGTGGAACAACGCGTTGACGTGCTACGTGGTGGACACGGAAGAAGCTTCGGCGGCGGCGATGAAGAACGTGAAACTGCACGAGGACCCTCGGAAGAAGATTCTGGAGGAGCAGGCCGCTCATAATTTCGAAGAGAAGTACAGACAGTACATGGGCAAGAACGATGACCTGGGTAAAGCGTTGACGAGCAACGCGAGGACCACGAAAATCGCTCAGCAGGGTTTAGAGAAGATGCCGGTGATCACGCCGCACGTCTACTCTTTGCTCGGCCCTTCCCACGAACTGCGGATCAAGCAGGCCCTGGCCGAGGGCATGTCCAAGAGAAAACTGGCTCGATCCAGCATGGAGATGAATGGAGGCGAGAGAAATAGTTACTCGTTCCATCTGGACGAGGACGACGACGCTTTCAGTAGAGCGACCACCAATGAATCGAACAGAAACTGGATCAACAGGTCCACGCGTAGTCCGTCGAGGCGGTCCACGATCGGATCGATGAAGCTAGATTACCGGTACACCATGTTGAAGTCGAAACGAAACAGACCGAACGATTACTCGCACCGTGGACAAAAGACTTGGGAACCGAGCAAAGACGTGATCAGTATAAATTCAAGTTTTCGGGCGGTGAAGGACGTTTCCTCGATCACTTCGAGCACCAAGTCCCCGTTTCGCGGTGTTCTGGGAAGCCGTCCGTCGACCAGTTCCCTTTTATCGGCCTCGATGAATCCCGAGACGGCGAACAAGTTCAGAAAGTGTGTCTACTTGAACGCCACACCGGACAGAGCGTGGCTAGAAAAACGGAACGGGGATCGGAGGATCGTGCCGATCCTCGTGAACTATCAGGTTCAGGCGTTGGTGCAGACAGTGCTGGATGTATTGGAACGCGTGAACCCGGAGAAATCGAGAATAATCGTTCAGACTGCACAAGACACAGACAAGATAAGAAGGATGCTGTTGCGCCCGGAGATGCAAATGTTCGTGTCATCGTTGGTGGGTCAATCGCTGATGTCGTCTCCGGAGAGCTATGTGGTCTCGACCGCGGTGGTGATGGACGAAATTGATGTTCGATTCGCGGGTATACCAGAAAAGGAAATAGTCGCTTTGACGCTGGAGATGCCGTCGGTTCCATGTCTGGAGGCTCTAATTGCCGAGATACGAAACGGCATATTCCTCGACGCGGGAAAGAATGCCCGGCCGAATGAGAATACCAAGGAAATCTCATCCGATGAAAAAGTAGCAAACGAGGACGCCGTAAAAAGCACGGTGGACGCGACGCAGGCGGCCGACAAGTAAGTGGAAAGTGTCCTCTCCATGAGAAATCTGTCACTCGTCCGATGTAGGTACAAATCGGCCGAGTTGCAATCGTAAATCGCCGCTGCAACAGTCATTCGATCTTCCAGACCGAGCCCGTGTAACGAATGCAACGCGGCCGCAATGGTCGCGGCCGGCGCGAACAGCGATGAGAAAGATCGAGCGAGGAAACCCGCCAAAGTCGAGGCACGGACGAAACGCGCGAAAAATAAAGGAAGCGTGTCCTTGAACGAAAACGAGACGACCGGGCTTGAAACGGATTCGGTAAACGGTAAGCGAATTTGATCCGACAACGAGATTGCGTTTTACTTCTTTTTTCACGGAACGATAAAGGTATTATGCAAACAGAGGGAAAGTCCAATGAATACGATATCGCGGACACAAAGTCTGGACGAAGCCAGTGGACAAACTCGTCGACGAAGACCGACGAGCATCGGTTATCTTCAGGAAACATTTCCACTAAACGTCCAGCGAATGCCAAAGTGAGTTCTTTTTTTTCGCAATAACCAAGGAAAAAGGATTATTGCACCGACGTGGCACGAACGCGTTTGAAACTCCGGTGAAATATTCAGGGGGAAACGATCTGATAACGAATATTTTTCCTATTCCGTGTGTGGTTGCAGAGTTGGAAAGCTGCCCAGGATCCTGGTCATTTAGACGCGGATCATGTAATATTGCGAAGAATGACGAACACTCAGAGAATTTTAGTCGGACAGATGTGTGCCTCTCTTAAGAGCAAGAGGATTAATAACCAAGGTTCTCTCGCGTTTAATTAGATTTCTCCTTTGCATCTGCGATACGGACCGTCCATAAATTTATACGAAACATTGCACGTAGGCTTAATTAACGAGAGCGTACCCCTGGCGGCGTTGATCGCCCCGGTCCTTTCCAGAGACAGCATTAAAGTTTTGACACGAGGCACGGTGTACTCGCGAGCGAGCAATCTATCGACACACCAACAAGAAACGGAAGAAAATGTCGCGGTACCGGATAAGATAACGGGTCTCCTACTCGCGAAAGTCAATTGCCATGCATATATTTCTCTTTTCATTTAGAAACCATTCGAAGACAATTCATTGCTATCCATACTCTCTCCAGATACGGCAAGATGTCGCAGAAACCGAAACGAAAAGACGCTTGAAACATTTCTTAAAACGCGCAAAAGATGAGGAAAAGCGCAATCAACAACATCGGAATGGACAAATAGGTGTATAATTATTCCGAGAAAATGAATACATAATTATGCTAGTCAGGAAATAAAATTCTTATGAATTGTGTAATAGCTCTGGTAATAGCCTAAAAGGTCTGGCTTTTTTTGTTTACTTTATTTCTCAATATCTTCTATCTTTTATCCATCTATCTATCTTCTTCTTTATTCTATCTTCTATCTCCTATACATATATCTATATATCTTTCTATTATATAAAATAGTTCTATCACGCTAAACCGCCGAGCGGGTTGCCTTCCGAAGGGGAACCGAAAATTGACAACCGGGTTGCCTTTCTAAGGGGAACTGAAAATTAAAGAGCGGGTTGCCTCCCGAAGGGGAACCGAAAATTGAAGAGCGGGTTGCCTTCCGAAGGGGAATCGAAAATTGACAAGCGGGTTGCCTTTCGAAGGGGAAATGAAAATTGAAGAGCGGGTTGCCTTCCGAAGGGGAACCGAAAAGTGAAGAGCGGGTTGCCTTTCGAAGGGGAAGTGAAATTGACGAGCGGGTTGCCTTCAGAAGGGGAACCGAAAATTGACGAGCGGGTTGCCTTCTGAAGGGGAACCGAAAATTGAACAGTGGGTTGCCTTTGGAAGGGGAACCGAAAATTGAAGAGCGGGTTGTCTTCCGAAGGAGAACCGAAAATTGACGAGCGGGTTGCCTTCTGAAGGGGAACCGAAAATTGAACAGTGGGTTGGCTTCCGAAGGGGAACCGAAAATTGAAGAGCGGGTTGTCTTCCGAAGGAGAACCGAAAATTGAAGAGCGGGTTGTCTTCCGAAGGAGAACCGAAAATGGAGCGACGTGACAGTGCGTATTATTCAGAGAGAGAGAGAGAGAGAGAGAGAGAGAGAGAGAGAGAGCAGGAGAGAGAGGGGAAGAGAGGGGGAGCGGGAGAGAGAGAGGGAGAGAGAGCGAGGCGCCGCTGGGGTTGGCGAGCGAAGCGAGTAGGGGGCGGAGCCCCCTAGTCTATTATATAAATCTATATATCTATCTATTATCTATTATCTATTATCCATGATCTATTTCTAATTTCCTATTAGTTTTTATTTTATTGTATTTTATATTTTTATTTATCTATATCTTATCTTTTTTCTTCTCTTATATAATAAAAATGAAATGCTGTTTGTTGGTAACCGCATCACATGAGAACGGCTGGACCGATTTGGCTAATTTATTTTTTTTAATGTCCGTTATAGTTCGAATAAGGTTTTTACGGGAAAAAATTGGAAAAAGTTGCCCGGAAACATGGAAAATTCGGGAACAAATGAGACTACCTACATCGCGACCATCGCGAGAGGGCCAAGACGGTAACTCACAATTTTGTTTCGCTAATCGAATGCAATGCTGTAAATCACGAATCACTGTGAAAAATAAAAATTATTGGGAACGAACGTGATCGAATTACGGGTGATCCAAAAGTAGCAGTTCACGCCATCCCTACCACCGACAAGATACCTATCTCTACTTATTACTGACACGAGAATTCACCGACAATCGGTAATGTCAGTACAAATATATACTTGGAGCACCGAGTGGTATGCCCCGGGACGGTAAGTGGGCGAAATGAGCGCGGCGATAACGTGGAAATTACAGTTATCTGAAAAACCACATCGCTACAAGTCCCACCACCGACAAGAATAGTATCAAAATAGTGCCAAAACATCGGCTGAAATATACAAGAGAATGTAATGTTTAATAACAATTAACATGAGGGTTAATAAAAAAATTAAATGAACAAGCTTGAATAATATATTTTGTTCTGAGGGAACGTGCCATTGCAAAATGGTATGTAAGCGAATAGGTTTGAAATAATCGTGGATATTAATTTACACTCTAGTATGCAATATAAACGATAATTCAAAGTGTGCAGCTATTAGCTCGACATTATCCTTTATTCGTAAGATACTGGAAGTTCTTACGAATAAAGAATAATGTCGATTGCCCAGGTCTCACCGCGTGGAGGTTGCTGCACAAGAGACCCGGAAAGGGAGTCAGAACGAATGCGATATTCCTTCTGGCTCCCTTTCTTACAACGCCGGACTTATACTAAGTTACGCAAGTACGTCGAGTAATTATCGCGGAGCAAAAGGGTGTGAATCGGAGAAGAAGTCCCCGATTCACGGGGGACAAAAAGCGAATCAGGCTGAAGGCTCTGATTCTTTCAAGAACAGACAAAAAAAAAAACAAATTAGAGCAGAAGGCTCTGATTCTTTCAAAAAGAAAAACTAAGCAAACCAGAGCAGAAGGCTCTGGTTTGAGGGTGACGCGAGCAATGGTCGAGAGGAGTTCCGACACCGATACCAACTGCATCAACCACCTGCCGCCATTGACGGACATGGGTGGAAAAATTTTACGGATGAGTGGTAAAGAGCGGACACAACGCGTCTCGACCCCCCCATTAATATATTATAAACTACCGCGAACTCCCGTACCAATAAATCTGGTACATACTACTTGCGAGCAAAGTGTCCGACACAGTAGAAGACTGTGTCGGAGTAAAAAAAAGAAACGAACAAAGTGAATTTACGGCGATAATTACTCGACGTATATACAACGACGATTTACAAACTTAATAACTATCGCATAACATAACGTACTACTGACTAACGCAACTTAAATATACGCTGATGTCTTCTTCGGTGTGTGATCTCCTCTTCTTAGTGTGTCCTCTTCGTCGACGATGAATGACGTCGGCTGTTGTATCCTAACTGAAACAGACTAATTACATTTAGACGCAACACAAAATCCTGCACACGAGTGCGAATCCCAACATAACACACCAACAAAATAAAATTTCGCACTCGAGACGAAACAAGAAACCAGATGACAAGAGGAAACCAGAAAACCAGAAAAAGAGCTCACGTGAGCGAACCAGAAAACGAGCTCATGAGAGCCAAACCAAACCCGCACACGAGTGCGACTCGACCGACCTATAGGCGATTCGGGTAGCCCCAGGGACGCGACTCCCCGTACTCACTCACGGTCCCCATCCGTGAGTGAGCCCCTGAGGGAACTCCGATCGGAGGAATACCAATTTTCAACAAGATGTGAAAATTTTTCGAAGAAGAACTTGTGAAAGTTCCATAGGGAACAATTGGAAAAGACAGAAATTAAAATGGGAATGTTTACTAACTAAACAAGTTCTTCGAAACAGCGAACTAGATGTGGGCCAGAGGTAAACGAATAAAGCATCGATGTACCCTTGGCCGACTGCAAGCTAGCAGGAAGTAAATTCATATTGAATGTAATGAAATATGTTTTTACATTTTGCAAGTTTTATTAAACTCTATCAAAAATTGTACGCGTGCAGCTATTAGCTCGGCAATATCCTTTATTCGTGAGATACTGGAATATCTTACGAATAGAGGATAATGCCGATTGCCCAGGTCTCACCACGAGGAGGTTGCTGCACAAGAGACCCGGAAAGGGAGTCAGAACGAATGCAATATTCCTTCTGGCTCCCTTTCTTACAACGTCGAACTTATACTAAGATACGCAAGTACGTCGAGTAATTATCGCGGAGCAAAAGGGGGGATCGGAGAAGAAGTCCCCGATCCACGGGGGACAAAAAGCGAATCAGGCTGAAGGCTCTGATTCTTTCAAGAAGAGAGAAAAAATAAACTAACAAGAGCAGAAGGCTCTGATTCTTTCAAAAAGAAAAATCGATTAGAGCAGAAGGCTCTGATACTTTCAAAAAGAAAAATCGAATAGAGCAGAAGGCTCTGATTCTTTCAAAAAGAAAAATCGAATAGAGCAGAAGGCTCTGATTCTTTGAAAAAGAAAAACTAAGCAAACCAGAGCAGAAGGCTCTGGTTTGAGGGTAACGCGAGCAATGATCGAGAGGAGTTCCGACAACGATACCAACTACTCCAACCACCTGCCGCCAGAGACGGACATGGGTGGAAAAATTTTACGGGAGAGTGGTAAAGAGCGGACACAACGCGTCTCGACCCCCCCATTAATATATTATAAACTACCGCGAACTCCCGTACCAATAGATCTGGTACATACTACGTACGAACAAAGTAGTCCGACACAGTAGAAGACTGTGTCGGAGTAAAAAAAAAACGAACAAAGTGAATTTACGGCGATAATTACTCGACGTATATACAACGACGATTTACAAACTTAATAACTATCGCATAAAATAAATTCTTACTGACTAACGCAACTTAAATATACGCTGATGTCTTCTTCGGTGTGTGTCCTCCTCTTCTTGGTGTGTCCTCTTCCTCGACGTTGAAAGACGTCGGCTGTTGTATCCTAACTGAAACAGACTAATTATATTTGGATACAACACAAAATCCTGCACTCGAGTGCGAATCCCAACATACTCACCAGGACAAAACAAACTTCCGCACTCGAGACGAAACAAGAAAGCAGATGACGAGAGGAAATCAGAAAACGAGAAAACGAGCTCTCGAGAGCAAACCAGAAAAAGAACTCTCGTGAGCAAACCAGAAAAAGAGCTCTCGTGAGCAAACCAAAAAGCGAACTCTCGTGAGCAAACGAAAAAGCGAACTCTCGTGAGCAAGCCTAACCGACCTATAGGCGATTCGGGTAGCCCCAGGGACGCGACTCCCCGTACTCACTCACGGTCCCCATCCGTGAGTGAGCCCCTGAGGGAACTCCGATCGGAGGAACACCAATTTTCAACAAGATGTACAAATTTTTCGAAATGGAACTTGTGATAGATCCATAATGAATAGTTGGAAAATCAGAATTACTTGTCTTGTTCACTGACTGAACAAGAACTTTGAAATAACGAACTGAAGGTGGCCAAGGGTAAACGAAGAAAGCATCGATGTACCCTTGGCCGACCGCGAGCTAGCTGGAAGTAAATTCGTAATCAATTTAATGAAATATGTTTCTATATTTTGCACGTCTTAAACACTATCAAAAATTGTACACGTGCAGCTATTTGCTCGACATTACCCTTTATTCGTAAGATTCTGGAAGTTCTTACGAATAAAGGATAATGTCGATTGCCCAGGTCTCACCACGAGGAGGTTGCTGCACAAGAGACCCGGAAAGGGAGTCAGAACGAATGCGATATTCCTTCTGGCTCCCTTTCTTACAACGTCGAACTTATACTAATGTACTACGCAAGTACGTCGAGTAATTATCGCGGAGCAAAAGGGTGTGAATCGGAGAAGAAGTCCCCGATCCACAGGGCACATAAAGCGAATCAGGCAGAAGGCTCTGATTCTTTCAAAGAGAAAAACTGAACCAGAGCAGAAGGCTCTGATTCTTTCAAAAAGAAAAATTGAGCAAACCAGAGCAGAAGGCTCTCGTACCAATCGATCTGGTACATACTACGTACGAACAAAGGTTTCCGACACAGTAGAAGACTGTGTCGGAGTAAAAAAAAAACGAACAAAGTGAATTTACGGCGATAATTACTCGACGTATATACAACGATGATTTACAAACTTAATAACTATCGCATAAAATAAATTCTTACTGACTAACGCAACTTAAATATACGCTGATGTCTTCTTCGGTGTGTATGCTCCTCTTCTTGGCATGTCCTCTTCGTCGACGTTGAAAGACATCGGCGGTTGTATCCTAACTGAAACAGACTAATCATATTTAGACGCAACACAAAACCTCGCACACGAGTGCGAATCCCAACATAAAAACCAGAACAAAACAATATTCCACACTCGAGACGAAACAAGAAACCAGAAAACGAGCTCCCGAGAGCAATCCAGAAAAAGAACTCTCGTGAGCAAACCAGAAAGAGAGCTCTCGTGAGCAAACGAAAAAGCGAACTCTCGTGAGCAAGCCTAACCGACCTATAGGCGATTCGGGTAGCCCCAGGGACGCGACTCCCCGTACTCACTCACGGTCCCCATCCGTGAGTGAGCCCCTGAGGGAACTCCGATCGGAGGAATACCAATTTTCAACAAGATGTAAAAATTGTTCGAAGTGGAACTTGAGAAAGTTCCAAAATGAATAGTTGGAAAAGCAGAAATTAAAATTGGAATGTTCGCTGACTGAACAAGAACTTTGAAATAACGATCTGAACGTTGCCAAGGGTAAACGAAGAAAGCATGTATGTACCCTTGGCCGACTGCGAGCTAGCTGAAAGTAAATTCATAATCGATTCAATGAAATATGTTGTAACATTTTGCCATTCTTAAATTCCACTACACATTGTTATAAAAAATTGTATACGTGCAGCTATTAGCTCGACATTATCCTTTATTCGTAAGATACTCAAAGTTCTTACGGATAAAGGATAATGCCGATTGCCCAGGTCTCACCACGAGGAGGTTGCTGCACAAGAGACCCGAGAAGTAAATCAGAATGAATGCGAGCGAAAATTAGCAAGTACGTCGAGTAATTATCGAGAAATTAGATAGGCAGAAGTGCGAATTTGACAATCAAAAGCAGGAAGAAAAACACAAGTATAACATCAGAAATATAAAAATGTTTCGAACAGTGAACTGTGAAAGTTTCTTTTCCGTTGGAAATTGCAATAAGAATATTGGAGGCAAACATTGAAAATGATTGCTCAGTGAAAACAGTTGAAAGGGAACAAAGCAACGAGCATGCAAGAATATTTGAATTAAAACTTACCAGGGGATCCCTGGTCACTCCTGGTCCACCCCTGGTCCACCCCTGGTCTCTCGGGACATCCTGGCATACACGGTACCGCAACCCGTCCGCTCCTGCCGACACCACCGATCCGACTGGGCTGACTGACTGACTGATCGCTCTCGCTTAGCTGTCTTCCCCCCACTCCTCTCCCATCGATCGATTCGATCGCCGAGTTAATAATTATTGATAAATTTGTTATTTCTCACTTGTTAATGTTTATAACAATTCCTTTTGCCAACGATGCCCACAACCACTCCCTTGACCATCTGACCACCTAATTTTTTTGTAAAAATATGCAATAGAACTCGAGATATAAAATAACATTTATAACATGTATATTCGCGCGCGTTAATTTATTCGATACAATTCACAGAGAAAATTATTATTTCTGGTTGTTCAATGTTTATAACAATTCCTTTCGTCAACGATGTTAACGAGCACTCCTTTGACTATCTGACCATCTAATGTTTTAGTCAAAATAGGCAATAGAACTCCGAAATACAGAATAACTTTTAAACCATGCACATTCGCATTAATTTATTCAACATAAATACTACGATAAATTTATTGATTCTGTCTGTTCAATGTTTATAATAATCCTTTTGCCATTTTAATTGTTTACAGTAAACTCTCCCTTAATCTGTCCTTCAACATATTTCTTTTTCCACAGATCGATTCTTCGAACATTTATGTAAGAAAAAGTGTAAGGTAATAATTCTCGTTTATTTGACTTTGAATACTTTAAAAGTACAAATTGAGGTATCTCATACAAAATTTAAAGTCGGAATCGGTGATTTTCCGAAAATTATGCTTCAACGCTTTCTTGATATTTCTAGAAATCTTTTGATTCTGACTTCCTTGAGTTTTGCTTTTAATATTGTAAATCTTAAATAACCAACACTATAACCAACATCGTCTGAAATATCTGCTCAACTTGGAATACGTTCGGTGCAGAATGGAACAATACTTACAGTCTCTCGTTGGTGTCAAGATGGTTGCGTGACAATTTCCCTTTTGACCGACGAGAATCTCCTCAGTGGCCTTCTTTACCGACGAGATCACGTCGATGGCCTTCTGTTTTTTACTCCAGCCTAAATACATTCTAGAGGGCGTAAGAAAACACCGAATTATTCGAGTGACACGATCTCCGGTAAGGCTGGCAGTCTTTAACAATATCTCGTCGGTGCTTGTAGGTACACCCGATAGAGAGTGTCGAGGATTGCGCATCTTGGAGAAAGGATTTGGAATAAAATTGACGGAACAATAATTGATTTTAATTCATTGAAGTTCACAAGCATACTTATCTAATGCGATATGTGACTCATTACGTTTTACCAGGTTTTACCTTTATAAATATCAGAATAGAACTCCGAACCAAACCAAAAACTACAGTTCCTAGATAACAATAGAGAACCATAAAAGGACGGGAGTGAATAGGACATTCTATTTCATTTAGTTAGCGTCTTATCATACAATTCTTGCAATAAGAAGCTACCGTGTATACAACATATATGAAATAAGAATTTTTTGAAATCGTGTGCGTTCTATCTTTTAATCTTTGAACAATTGAAATATTATGCACACGATTGAATACAACAATCAGGTGATCGACGCCACGCAGTCGCGGTTGCGATACTGCATAGGCGTAAAGCAGTAAGTTTGCAGCTGTAAACGTAAACCCCCCACTGTTTGCAGCCATATACGTGCCTTATTGAAAACAGTGATATTTTCGAAGCGAATCGTTAAGAATCTCACAAAGGCGTGACTGTGTGTCGTTTTTATGTAAACAGAGAATCGAAGGAAAAAAACGGCGGAGAAATCTATCGTCTTGTCGAGCAATGTCCGCTGATATACGAAAAGTATACCAGATGTGCTGCAGTGTTCGCGCAAGATGTCTGTGTTGAACATTTCTCGGGCGCATCGGAACACATGTTCACATGTTTATTCGAAACAGCACGACGGATTCATTTAGTCAATCTGAACGTGACAAATAAATTGTGAACGGACAGAAAGTGTAATACAAGTTGAAGTGACGTAACTCTCTCCCAAACAACAACAACCTGACTTACGGTGCGTGTAACACACAGCCTTGACAACAAACAATATACGTGTGGAGAATTGCATTGTGCTTGGATCGACGAAAATGTATCAGTTCAAGCCGTTCGTGTTCAAAAAGCACGAACCAAACAGCGCCGAGTGTCCAAAAGCCAGAAGTGGACACAGAATAGTGTGCGATCAGAAGTACTTGTATTCTTATGGCGGGTTCAATCCACACATCTGCGACAGTGATCCCGATATGCAAAACGATCAAGCATGGAGTTCCAGTAAACCGTTGTTCAAGGAACTATGGAAGTTCAACTTAGTTTCTCAACAATGGACACGTCTGCCAGGCCAAGACAGTATGCCCAAAGAACTGGCATCGAACGCTGTCATTTTAATTAGAGACAATTTAATAGTTTACGGAGGAACCGGTGTACCATTTGGATCTAGTTGTAGCAATACTCTCTATTCTGGCGATCTGAACAGTGGTGAAATGTACGAACTAGCCGCGTTTGGAGATCTACCGGATCCTCAATACGGACAGGCTATAATCTGCCATGGACCTTATTTGTACACTGTCGGTGGTACCACAGGATACGAGTACACTTGTGACATTCATAGATACGATTTTAGGAGTGGTATATGGGAGAAAGTTTACATATGTTCAGGACGTGACGAGAACGAGCCCTCGGGAAGGTATAGGCACGAATTGGCATATGATGGGAAACTCATATATGTTCTGGGTGGAGGGACAGCTATGGAAGCATTTGGGTTCTCAGTAAGTAAGACATATTTTTCATTGAGACTTGTAATAAACTACTTTGGCATCTTATGTTTGTATTCAGGAAATTCCTGCTTTCGACCTAGAGATGAACAAGTGGATAGTATTGAATACTTACGGCGATAACAAAGATACTTCGGTACCAGAGCCCAGACGCTGCCACGGTTCTGTACAATATAGGGATGAGACTACCGGTGTCATCTCTGTGGTAATTTCTGGAGGATACAACGTTGATCGTGTATTCACTGATGTTTGGAGATTAGATTTGAGTTTGCTGCAATGGACTTGTTTAAGAAAATGTGTATTACCGCGTCCTCTATATTTTCATTCTGCTGCTCTTACTCCAGAGGGACGCATGTACATATTCGGCGGTATAATAAAACACAACAACGAGGTAATTAAAAATTATATTGTTGATTGGATTCTTCATTGACAGAAAATCTTTACAAAACTATGAAATCTTTTTTTACAGATAACTAGAACAGATGCTGTATATTCTATGTGGCTAAAAATCCCGAGGTTATCGCAGATGTGTTGGGAAGCATTAATAAATTATTTTCCACATTTGTGTCGTATGACGCCACACGAACTGCTTGTTATAGGTATACCATTAAAATTCGTGCAAAAAATTGATTTCCCTTAAACTTTGACTACTAGCCGAATCTTCAGAACATTAGCACTCCAATTATTGTTACCAGTTCTTTATTGTATGACTATTGTAATTGTTAAATATGAACTGACTTACTCGAGCTACGATAATTCTCTAATGGTAAATCACCGAAGAATAGACTTATACATCTTGCATCGACATTATGTTTGCGGTTGATTAATAGGCGAACTTTTTTCTCAATGTTTTAGCAATAATCGATTACTTCTTTTTTTACACGACCGTGCAATTGTTATCGATAAATCATTGTTTTAACTTCGTGAATGGTATAAAGTAGATAATGAAATTTTGTACTCACATCTAACACCTTTATTAAATTTGTTGGGGAAGAAAATATATATCTACATATGTGTATATATGGGTGTGTGTATGTGTGTGTGTGTGTAAAAAAAGTATATACATATATGTACGTATATATATACATTTAGTGTACAAATCGTTTGTAAAGATTCCTAAATCTAGTTCGTACACAAAGTATATTTTTGCAGTAGAATACTGTACGCTAATTTAAAATTATATTTACAAACAAAAATGTGAGATTCGTAGAACTTTTGCGTTTCAGCAAATCGCTAAACAAAATACGCGCATTTTTACGATCGACGGAGAAGTGATTAAACATATATTTATTGTCCGTAGCATTACTTCTTTAATAACAGCGAATTCGCCTGCAAATGTAAATACGGAGGTGGTTCGTCTCCTTTTCTGCAGACTATGTTTCACGGTTGAATATACTGCTGTATTATGTTTGAACGTTCGCGCAAGACCTATCATTGTTAATAATCGACTAAAATATATTTATGCGATGAATTTCTGTGTGGAAAACTACATTTCGTTTTTCAAAAGAAACGACACATTTTTCGGAAACGAATATAAATAATACTACTGCTTCTTCTTCTTCTTCTTGTTCTTCTTCTTCTTCCATTTTGGCACAAAAGTAACATGAGATGTGCGATAACAAATTTTTCTGCATTTGCAGTTTCTCTCAGGCAGAACATTATATCAAACAGAGAATGCACATTACGTACCAAGTTTAGAGTACAAAGTAGTTTAAAAACAGATTACAAACTTCGTTCAGTACGCAAACGATAGACGTTTCATTCGATCATTTAAATATTTATTTGTTCACTGTTTTTGTGATATCTCTCAAATAAACATGTTACAAAATACATTTACAACAATGCCTCCGTGCAGCGTCGCGCATCGGCGACCTCTCTGTAGCGTTGCACATTGTTGCACATCTATCCCTCACCGTCTTGGCAGGACATGAGCCTTCGAGATCAAAAGAAAACAGTATTTAGTTCTCTTTAATGACTGTCAGCCTGATCCATATCGATTTTTAGAAACAATATCATGTACAAAAAAAAGTGTGAGGAAGTAATGCTTGTTAATGAAATAGTTTGAAATTATAAATTCAAGTATCTCATATGAATGTGAGATGTCAAGAAGGATCCTGTCGGTTCCTGGCAGCAGTGTTGTCTGATAAGGGGCGGGTGTATGAATTGAGGGGAAAGGGGAAGGTTACCCTCTCTAATGACAAACGATGGAAGTGTGGAGCCGTGCCACGGCTGCCGTGGAGCCACTGATATCAGTGCGTGGAGGTGGAGCACAGAGTTGTAGAAGGGGAAGGTAGAGTGGTGACAGAAGTTTTGCCCCGGGGACCTTCTTGTCATCTCACCATAGTAGTAATTCTTGATTTTCCTATAATTATGCTAATTATTACGTACGATATTTCTAGAAAATGTTTATCCTTGATATTACCAGAGAGGAAATCTGATATTACAATCTGAAATATTGTTGATCTCTTGCGCCCTCTATACTGACTAATGATAAATATTGGAACTAGATCCACGAGAACCTTAGACCATATTGTTTATTAATTAATATTAAAACAATATCAACCATCGGCAAAATTGTCGGCTTACAATTGTTTCGATGGGACTTGACAAAGGGAAAGGATGCTTACAATCACCTCAGAAATGGCCCCTTTCAGTGTCCCTCAAACTTTCTCAGACACCCTGTATATGTCAATGTCTTACAGTTTGATAGTTGCAGGTCTTGTATGAACACAGTAATAGGTTGTGCTTTGAATATTTGCCGCACAAACGAAACCCATTGCAGTGTTCTTTTCAAAATTAATGTTGCTCTTTGTGGGTGATCGTCCGTAAACTTCTGTTTGTACAAGTTTCTATCGAATATATTTGCAATGTCCGTCTTTAACGCGCGGCAGTTTTTGGATGCATTGTATAAACGTTACATAATTTCACTGCCATCGATAAATTTATCTAGAACACAAAAAGCAAGTATCCCTATTTGAGGTTAGAAATAAATATATTTACATTCGATAATTTCAACATTACATAATAT
This sequence comes from Lasioglossum morio, assembly GCA_916610235.2. NCBI lineage: Eukaryota > Metazoa > Arthropoda > Insecta > Hymenoptera > Halictidae > Lasioglossum > Lasioglossum morio. Next base: position 8,052,184 of record OU744323.1, read on the forward strand.
TGAAGAATGATATTACACATTCGTTTAATAATGTTCTCGTTGTTAATCGTCTCTGGAACTTTCTGTACACGTATTAGAATGTTTACTCCAATTCGATAGTTTTTTACTGTCATGTATTTTGCAGATTTTTATTATCTGCTTAACTGGAGGATCTTTGCTACTGGGAGGCCTGGCACAGTTTTTAAAAAGACGGAGAAGGCATCCTCGTCCTCCTTCGAGGAGACCCTTGAGAGATTTAAAGCAAAGATTTGCAAATGCAAAGAATTCTAACTTTGGTAATTTACCAATACATTGTATGAAATTCTATGTAGATATTATGCACATTTTAAATAGTATTGCGTTCAAAACATTTGCCGTTTAAGTTGTAAATACCTTTTTTAACGATTTGAAACGGTTGTCGTCAATATGGATTTATTGTAATTGATTTCTATTATTTAGAATAGTCATGTTTTTGTGATGTTGGTAGATGCAGTGTCGCAAGCGTCCTGGGCAAGAAGAAGCGAGGCGAGCAGTAGGAGTCACATAAGCGATCGAGTATCGCTTATATCTTCTGTTCCAGGAGGTCCAGATGGAGAAATTACGCTTACTCCGCAACAGTACGGTGTTCTTGGTAAGTCAGCATCTTATATTAGTACATAAATCTTGTAGTAATTTTATAAGGATATAGTAATTGTAATTTTAATCGATTAAACAATTTGATTCAGTTGTGTACATAATACTCTACGTTAAAAGTTAAGGATGTAATAATCACAATGAATACACCACTTCGTCGGTTCATTTGTTTTATTACATATTCTGATTGAAGTATGGGTTTGTCATTCTTGGAAGAAATATATATGTATATGGGGGATTTGATCAAATTTTATTTAAGAAAGAAAATAATAATATAATGTGCATTGTTCAACATAAAAAGAGATTGTGTTGTGCATGCATTCATAAATTATTCAAGGGTGATTACATTTTTACATACATATATGTATATAGTATTTATATTTACATGATAATGTACAGATATACATTATTCACAAATAACATGTTTGTTCAATGCAGATAGCCATATAGAAGCTAAGGACAGTTTTTGGCATTGCTAAATTTAGTTATTTCCACTGTAGTTTTTATTCAATATCTTCTCAAGGGTATACAGAAGTATGAAGAAGCAACTAAATCATAAGCAGTAATAGTTTTTTTTATCTGAATATAGACTGTTTTCTATGCCTTTAATCTTTCGTTCATAAATTTGTTCCGAAGACGTATTATGTATTCTTTCAGTCTCCATTACATTATATTCATAGTGAGAAAATATTGCTCACAATATCAAACATCGTATTATCTTGCATTTTCTATCTATCATTTTCTTCTGTTTCTCATTTAAACGGACAACGTTCTAAAACTCGCCTGTCTCTATCTCGCAACAAATTACTGCCCTCTATGACGATTAACAAATTATTCAACAGAATATGTCACAATCATATTACATCTACATAAAATTTCATTGAATATCACAATATTGTGATTAGGCTTACCTTGATGCATACTCTTACAAACTCGTCTGGACATTTGTTTCCGTTCAAAGTGAATATTTCATGTTACTTCGATAGGTACTACGATAGAATAAAATATACGATAATTGTACAGTATCGATATCGGTATCGGGCGAAAATTATTAAATGGTTAAATAAGTGTACAACAATTATGCCTAGCAAGAATGTGGAAACATGTTATGTACATACCAATGATTCAAGTAAAAATGATCGAAAATACAAGAATATATGAAAATATCATTTCTTTTGTCAATGTACTTCCAAAAACAAAAACGAAGCACGTTTACGTTAAACGCAAAATTAAATAAGTCCATGTTTCTCTTTGACTTATCAAAGAAAGTATACCTTACAAATCATTAACGCATCTATACAAAATTAAAATACTGCATTCCTCTTCTGTTACAATTTCCATTAATAGTAATCTTCTAGGAATCTGCAAGCCCTATCACTTTACCTGGGAGACAGATGGGTACATAAAATTCTATAAGTTGCATTGAATTTACAACAAAGTGTTAATTATTTAAGAATTTATGAAGTTTAGTTCATTGTTACTCAGACTCTGTACATGGTTAAACTGTTGGCTCGTTTTTTTAGCTCGTTCTCGGCTCATCCTTGTGATTAGTTTGCTTCCATTTCTATTACTCTTACATTGCAAATCCTATGAAATTTACATCAGTCACGTAAACGATATTAAAATAGCTTTGGAAAATAGTTGTACCCATCTACCTGTTATCTACGTATTCTTACTTGCTATGCCATTATAAATCTTACAATTTTCTAAAATTATACTGCAATCTCAAAAATATATCGTAGCCGCGTTAACTCTCACATCTCTTTATCCTTCATTGTCGTTTTTACTCCCCTGATCTCATTTACATAAGCTAGTTGCCCGAGACAATACCTGCCGTAATTCTAATTCTTCTTGAATCGAACCTTCGAAGAAGATGTCCATTCGTTTTCAAGCTTTTCATTCAAAGTTCTTCTAGAGGGTGTCTAGAATTACACTTTGCAAAGGCATAAAATAGATTAGCTGGAGAATCGTTTCCACAGCGGAATTAGTAAAGACGGAATGTCGAAGTTTACATTCAGTTATTCAACAATAAAGGTAATGTTAACGAATCTTCTGTTAACATTTACATTGGCTGCGATCGCTTGTACTCAACATTGTCATGAGACTAGCTCATCATTAAGGTATTTCTTTAATATCCTAAACGTGTATATATATATATATATATATATATATATATATATTTATGTATATATATATATATATAATTTAATATTTTATACTATAAATTATATATATATATATATTAAATATCAAGTTTTCTCGAAAGGCAAGCATATGTCAACGCTGACATCACAGCCCGACAGTCAGCGAATTTAACCAAGGAGCTTTATTTCGTGCCATAAATTGCTATGTACGAAATTACAGCAACATCGTCAATTTTTTTCAATTTCTTTTCTTTGTTTTTCTTTTTTTGTTGTTTTTGTTATATATCTTTCTTCAATATTGCTCTACGAATATATTACTATTGCAACTTAGGGCTTCTTAGGAGACGTACTTTCACGTGATTCTATGGACGATGATCGTTAGTAGAGGTATAAATATAATGTTTAATGTATGCAAACATGTTCCAGAGTGGGAATCTTCCACCTTGTTCTTAAGCGATAAGGGACCACCGTCATCGCTTTGCATATTCGACATATCCGATTTCTTTGGTGGTAGTATCAGGTTTTCATCTTGGTCATCGTTATTCACTTCTGGTTTACGCGGTTCCTTAATATATTCCTGCGGCGTTGTAGTTGTGGTTGCTTCTGTAGTGGGCGGTACAGTGGTAGTAGGAACTAAGCTATAATTACTTAAGAAGTAAATAGGTCCGAATATTGGAGTAATATCAAACATGGTTTCTTCTCTACGTCTAGCGTTGATCCCACGGGATCTTGTCTCTCCGTCTTCATAATAAGAGATCAATGTTCCTGAGTAGGGTACCTCCATGTCAGTGTAATTAGCTTTTAGAGTAACATTTAGTCCTGTGCCAGGCTCCAAAAATATTTCCACTCTGCAAAGGATAACGAAATTAGAAAGATCATCTGGAACAATGTCGTTCCAAAGAAATATTCAAGGATAACGCTTACGTATACACATCGCTGCGATTACTTTTCTCCAAGGTACCCCAGATTATCTTTGGCAAAGTTGTTCCATTCGTTAAAGTGATTGATGTGTTTAGGCCCTTCAAGATAGCATGACCCTGTCCCCAGTACACAGAGTAATCGTACGTATACCCAAACGCTTCAGCCATGATTTCACCTTTCTGTCCAGTATTAGCAATCGTTGCCTCCCCCAATATACGGGGTATACGCTTCAATGCTGTCTTTTTAGGCCAATGCAATTTAACCCTCGTTAAATTGTAATATATTGGCTCGGTTTCGACTAGAACGTCACCAGACTTTGCAGACCCCTCTGTGCCATCCTGGTATAAAAATAATACTATATTAATAACTCCTCTTTCGATAACACTCTTAAATTTGTATCCAAGATTGCTTTTATCGCTTTACCTACTACAAGCCTACCAATTGGGGTTACAAGCGAAGAATTGACTAAGAAATCCTCTGTTATTAATCCACGACTATCATGTTTGTATTCAAGACTACATTTAACAATTTACCTACTAAATGTCTACAGATAATGTTCCTTCTAAATAATAATCCTTAAAAGATGACTATTAGACACTAGATTTCGTGCATTTATAACAAAAATGAGTAGGTGTAATCAAAACCTATTAAACATATTAAGAAACAAAATAAATTTCTATTTCACTGCAGTTTGCTGCGATTCTGATATAACATTCTTATTTTGCATAAACATCCTCCGTCTAATGAAATAGTCTATCTAGGTAGCTTGTTGGTCTACAAACGACTTGCGACAGAGCAGATTAAGAAGCCTTCAGAGTCCACGATTTCCAAAGTACAATTGAATCATTGTCAGGTAAAGCGTTAACATTTGACGGACTCTAACGTTCCCAAGTGTGGCTTTGTGTTTCGCTGGTATCAAAGGGGTAAACACGAGATCCGCGTACAGCAATTACTTACGTCTCTCACGTAGCTGATAGAGCCGAGGTTGTCGTGCGAATTCAAGGTTCCGATATAATGGGTGTACCTCGGCTGGTCGTCGTCCCCGTTGTCTTTGTCATTGTTGCGAACCCCGTGACGAGCCACGAACATCTTTTCCGTGGCCACCGCTCCTATGGGAGTCGGCTTGTATTTGTCCCAATGCTCCCAGTTGACGCGGGCGGCATTCTCGATGTTCTCGAGCAGTTCGTATTTGTCGTACGACTTCACGCTGCCGTGAATCGTCACCGTGCATCTTTTCTCGTCGCCTTTCTGACTACCGGCTACCCACACCGTGTTGTGCAAAACCCGGCACACGTACAGGGGCTTCTTTCTCTCCGATTTCTCCGCCTGGTTGTGCGAGTCGTCTGCGAAAATATTCACACAATCGTTCAAAAATAAAGAACAAGAAAAAAACACGCATGTCTAGACACCCGGGGACCAGACAATCGCGATATTCAAGCTTATCGAGACGGAAAGACGGGAACCAACTCTGTCCCATTAGGCGGGTACAACGTTCCGTTCCGGTCTTAAGAAATTGTTTAGTACACTTCTCCATTCAAGTACGTGTTATCATAATCGTAAATTCAAAACTGTCATAAAAACGGTTACTCTTATTAATATTCGCATACTCTCAAAAAAAAACTATGACATTTTCAATATTAGACCATAAGGATTACCAAAAATTTTTGAAAAAATTACAATTGGTTCGAATCGCTGAGAAAATACTAAAGTAAATAATAATTTAATTATTTAATGATTAAAACTGTCCGTTGCATCGGTGTTGAAGTCGAAGCGGCTTCCTCCTGCAGTGCTACCAACCGTAGTTGCAAAAGCAGAACAGCTCTAATGCTAGCTGGCATTAACTGTCAGAGATTTTCAGCGTCCGCTTCCGAACGTGATTGTTTTTGACGGCTTGCAGGTTTGAATAAACGAGTTACCGGTTACATGAATGATTATTTTTGATCTCAGTTGAACGCACCTTCGGTTTCCTCGATCTCGAAGCCGCCGATCACTATTTCTTTCGACGACGGATCATAGTGCGCACGCGGCAGCCAGTTCAGGGTAGTCGAGGTGACCAGTTGATGATACTTTGACCGAATGTGCACACTGTTGTCGGCATTGGTCAGGAGCAACGATAGACCGAGCAGCCCGAGGGCAAGGTAGACTCTTTGCCAAGACATCTGAAAACGTAACGATCGTTCGTTGAGAGAGCGTGTACGACACGGCGACAGGCCTAATTCAGAGGTAACATGAAACGCCCTCGCTTCTAGTGGGAGTAATGTGAACGGCTTTTAACACTGTATCCGCAATTCGCGACGATTGGCGAGAGTTCGATTGGCCTGGCTCTGTGTGCGAAGAACGCCGATGGGCGTCTAGTTCCCCGAACGAATACAGAAAAATATTCCCGAGATCTCGAGCATGCGTCGTGTGCCCGTTGCCGAACTCTTTTCATATCGAACAAATTAACTATACGACAGCGTGAAAGAGAGAACTTCTTTACTAGTGTCCTCTCTTTCGTCGAACATATCTCTCCGGCTGGCAAGAGAATTACACGAGTTGCGTAATATTTCAGTTACACCGGTGTGTTTCAGCGACCTTAACTTTTGTAACAGTAGTATCGCTCTTTGTGATTATGTTTCTTGCTTACGGAGCGTAACTTTAACACGGCCCGAGAGTATAACTGGATCTTGCTCGCGGGCTTGCCTTCGCAGTTAACGTCCAGTAAACTCAGCAAATGATTTTTTCATTAATGCCTCGACGCGATGCTCCGACTGAAACGAACTAAAACCGTGGGCAAAGAGAGAGAGAGGGAGAGTTTTGTTGTTTGCACGTGGTTGCACGCTAAATAAATTAATAAGAATTTTCGTGTTCTGATAGAGTATTGTTGGAAGGGGTGTACATTAATGGATGACTTGTTTCCGTGGGAATTTGCCCAGCTATTAACAGCTTCGCTATGCTGCGCTAGTTACTTCATGGTGTACCCGGTATACCTTTTGCCTCAGTTACCATAACGGTTCCGTGGCGTATCCGTTTACGTGATAATACACTTATTTTATAACGTTCATGGCCCACTGCATCCGCGACTTCCTTTTCACTCGAGAGTTTCTCGGATAGCTGCAGAACCCGGGACCCGGAACGCGTCCACGACGCTGCAATGATTTGTGCCACTTCAACGCGAACGCTATGCGACTCGACGGCAAGAATCATTTGTTTGATTCTCAAAAGTGTTAGTCTCTTGCGTTTCATTAACCCGATTGCTCAATTATACTTCAGGCAATTAAAACACTGTAATGTAGCTTCCAAATGGTGCATCTATTTTTTTTAAAACGTTTTCTTCCTAACTCAACATTCTGTTCGCCACGATTTTATAGCTTTTCAACTCTAACTATATTTTTTCCAGCCTCTGTTTAAATTCTTTTTTTCATTTGTACTTGAAAATATTGAGTTATAGAAGGTTGTTTTCAGTTTCTATATCGTATACTGATCCTAAACTGCGAAATTAAAAGCAGCGAAAAATTGTACTACTGAACCGTCGGTTAAATAAATCAGCGAATAAAGAAAGAATATTTTAGGCGTCCACGTTGTTTATCTTTTAAATCGCAAGCATTTCCGCCGTCGGATCAGGCTTTTAAATATCAAGTGTATCCGCAGCGTTCGAGTGCTTTTCCCCTTTGAACGACCGTTTCCAAGGTAACCGAATGGATAGAAGATGGATAAAAGCGAGTTCACCGATTTTCGGCGCCCGTGCCGAATCACAAAGCACTTAATCCACTTTGGCCAGGTGAAAGAGAGAGGCCAGAGGTCGCAAAGGAGTAGACTCTCTTTGTCCCGTTGAAAAGAGCATCTGCCCGCTATTGTTCCTTTAGAAAATATTTTTCGGATCGTCACCGAGATCAGTTTCACCGTGGAATTTCAATAATCCAAAATGTTCTTGAAAATTTCCATAAACTGGATCAAAAAGAACTTTCGATACCTACGACATACGTCATATCATTTTCTAAGGGGATCGTTGTGAACAGATTCATGGAAAAGTATTACAAACATCCTGAATAAAATATTTCCGTTTGAATGCGTTCGGATTTGCTCGTACGACGCTTGTACGACCCTAGGACACGCGCTAGGAAGATTCATAAATAATTGATTATTTACGATGACTCGTTGTCATTTATCAAGCAGCTGGAGTACCGTGAGTCATTAGAATGATACATACACGCGTCGTTGCAATTTGTTCTCCGAGATGGAACTTGCACGTGCACGACACGACCTAATAATTTCGCACAGTCTAAAATGCGAGCTAGTTTCGAAGCTCGAAAATCAAGTAAAATCAGCGAGTGTTCTGTTAATCGGTAAGGTAAGTGTACTAGGTGAAACAAAGAAGAACATTGGAAGTCTGGTTGGTGGAAAGTTTCCGAGCAAAATGGCGGTTTGATTGTTCGGAGGACAGTGTTGGTACCCTCATCCTTGGAGTTTCTCAGCGATCTCGAAACGCGATCCTCGAATGTTTCTCAACCGTGAGCATGTCCAACGCACTTGGTTGGCGTCATTCGCCGGTTGCGACGAACTGTTTCCGTTCTGCAGCACAGTTTCCGCGGAAACCGGCATTGTTCGTGTACCAATCGAACGACCAACAAAAACGATTCGATGCTGGCAGATATCGCATTGTTCGTTCCGCGATAGAAGCGTTGACGGTCGGCCGGCCACGTTGAATTAACTGGCAATAAACCCGCCTATCCCCCTTCCCCTTCCCCTTGTATACACTCTCGTTCTAAATCGAAACACGAACGAATCGAGTCCGATGCAATCATCCAACTTGTTCCTCCCTGTTCCAATTTGTTTCCGAGCGGAACACGTTGCCCGAATGTTTACGCTAGTTGGCGCGAAGGATCGAAACAAAAATTTATATCGGTAATCCCCAAGGCTCGATAGAATGAACAATCCTTGTGTCACTAGTCGGTGTGTGTTTACTTTTAGTAAATAGCGGAACATTGTAATTCGTCCAATTATTTACATGAGTATATTAGTAAAATGTTAGTTTAATATTTATAAAAAGACTTCTTTACTAACGGTTAACCCTTTGCACTCGAAGCTATTTTAACTTGGAAATTAAACATGTCTTCTAACCTGGTATAATTCTATTCTATATGATTATAGATATGAGAAATTGATATAATACCTCGTACAAAATACTTAAATGTTTAGTAATTGATTAGATACCGACATATTTAATAGCATAAACAATATTTTGAATAATGGCACATCGATTTTCGATCACCGCTCGAACACTAATTTATGAGGAATGCAAATTTTTAAAGCCATCAAGCTACAACCCCTTCGGAGGCCCAAAGTTCGCGGTGGAAAATAATCAGACACATTTCTGCTTCACGAGGGAGCAGAGAATGCATTTTTTAACAAGTCAGGGACAACCCTCCAACCCTTACATGATCCTCAGGGTGGCAACCCCATTTCTGTTTCCACACACTTTCGGATTATTTGATTTCTTCGAGGGAGCGCTCGGAACGCTAACAATGGCATAATGACATTTTCAATTTGTTTAAAAATTTCTCTCATTTCAAGTAGCGGACTGAGTGATGTCGATTTGAAAAGAACACAAACACCGGACGAAGTCTTATCCTAGGATCTTAAGTGCAACAATTTCCGAGGGTTAACCGAGACCTTCGAGCCGAAAACCTCGGCTGCAATTGCAGAGGAACTCGGGTAATTGGCGCGATGTTGAGCCGCGTGGAAGCCGGAAAAATGATGTAATCGAGGATTCCGAGCCACCGACGTGATCCGCATTCGAACACGCAGGGAAAAAAAGAAGAAGGCGCGGGAGAAAAAGTCGAGGCCTCGAAAAATCCTGTATGTGAAGGGAACACGCGCGAGGGAGAAAGAGCTGAGAGAGAGAGAGAGAGAAAACAACCGGAATTTGTTTGGTGAATACATTAAACGCGGCTAGTCAAGGCTTGGGAAGAAAAACGAGCCGCGAAAAACCGCTCGGTTCGCTGTTAAACTCGTGCTCGAATGCGGTGAACGCTAGGCCGTGGCGCTTCTCTCCTATCTCTGGAACCGGTTGCGAGGCTGGCGCGCGCGTTCTGCAACTTGTTGACGGGCCACCTACCACGGGCGCCTCTCATCGTCGCATTCGGTCGAATGGTAATTAACTCGCCCCCGTGATACACCGGATACGTCACTGTCACGGTCAGACCGTACTCGGACTGCCTGACAGCCAGGAAGTCGGTTGCGAACGCTGTCGCCAGGCTGGCGATTAAATAGGGGTTGCAAAAAACTGAGAAACAACACCTTGAAATTTCGACGAAATCTACATAATATAAAGGATTTTAGAAAATATTCAACTTGTATATTACTTTAGAGACCACTGTTCTTGTTCAGGGGATGAAAACAACTGTTACTATCTTTGTTTATAAACCATGTGCTCGCTAATGACCTAGATGTTAATGCGACCACATTAAAAAAATAAACCATTAATAAAGAAATAAATAATAACTGTTACTATCGCGATCAAGTAAGAGGTGGTTAATAACGAAGAACATTTCGTTTTTAATAATACGGAATACAGATTATAGTTCTTAGAGTAGATTGAATACGTAAATTATTTACACGGATCTCACCCTTGAGGGTTTAAGGGCTGTTTTCACCCCTCTAAAAAAAGATACGACTATTTCTTCGAATGGAAGCTTGCAAAGGTGTGGACCACTCGGCCAACACTTCTCGCAAGAGGTATAACCAGAAAGGGAAAGTGTTCTTAAGGTCTTGAGGCAGGCTCGCACTTGTGTACCGTCGGGCGAGTACTGTTGCTTTGGAGAACGCTCGAGAAACGCTTTTCTAAGACGAGGAAAGTCTGAAATACATATACAGGGGTTAATCCTTTTTGTGTGCTATCTGCTGGCAGCCCGTAGCTTCACCTGGCGTACGCAAGCAACCTTAGTATATCGTACGAGATCCAGGATTAACCTTTCTCTCGCGATGAATATACTGTGAATCGAGTTTCACACTTTTAGAAAGTACGCGCACGCTCTAACACCGAGCTCAGAGGGGGATGATTCAAAGTCCAAATGGATCCGGGGGTCTTTTAGGATTTGAAGATTGAATCCGCGATGGCGACCCTCGTTTAGCCTTTGGCCGGATGAAATGGGGTACTTCGAGTCCCTTCAGGATCTTTTAAACAAACAATCATTTTTTTTCTTTGCATCTCTTGTCTGCAAAAGCTTTCTAGCCAGACTTTCAAGAATGTAGACTACTTCGATTGTGCAGTGAACATTTGTGAATGTTTTTGGTCGGAAGAAACTAAATGAAATCGTGGCAGAATTTAACACTCGCCCGAGTTTCCAATGTTCATCCCTCGTATCAAAAGGGATTAACATTCTAGATTTAGGGCGTTGTTAATGCTTCCACGGGTTTAAACCGTAAGAGCACCTGATCCTTACATCGTGTAAGAGGGATTCCCGTTGAAGGGGGGTTGAAGACGCGTTTCAACCCCGAAGAAACTCTCCCTGATCGTTTCTTCCATCCTTTGAAAAGAGCTCCTCCTCGACGGAGGGCGTGTCGTCGGCGAAGAATGATCGCGAGGAAGGTCGTCTCGAATTTCACAGAGGCTCTAAAGGGGATAATCGCGGGTCGACCGTCGCGCGTTTCATTCGCGGTTGCGATCTCAATTAAACAAACTCGCTCGGGCACGGACAGTAGAAAAGTTGTGTACAGTTAAGGTCAGTAGGTCGGCGTCGGATCAAATGAAATATACGAATAGTGTCTGACCGAATTACTCGAAGGACGAGCAGCAACGCGGGGTTTTAATAATGCATGCGGCACACATAGTCTCCTTCGTACTCTGTAAATCTTGTTGGACGCTCTCGGCTGATGCGTCCGTGACTAGGATGCATTCCATTAGTCTCTCGAATTGTCATTTCACAGAGGGAAGTCGCCGCGAACTTCGTTTTAGCATATCGAACCAGATATCCGAGAATTCTTTTCGATTTCTTAGTTGCAAACTCTGTAAGACAGGAGAAAACGAGAGAGTCAGCTGGTCGTTCGAGCTGATATGCGACGTCAATTAAAAATACCTATATGACCTTCTGTTTAGTCAATAACAGCGTGGGATGCTGGAAACCAACCATGAATATTGATTTCATTGAACACCCGTGGACTACTTATTGCCTCGCTCGAACGTATTCACGTCGACGTTCTTTCAAAAGGTTCTCTTTGTGTGTGTTATGCTCGTTTCATGGAACGGCATCGGTTTCAGAGGATTTAACGAATTTTGTCCCTCCCCGGAAAGGAGACCGCAACAACGTCGAAGCCGACGATCAGGAACTGATATCTAAAACTTGAAACCGCATGTATCTCGACAGTGAAAGCACGCGAGTTACGTCGCGTCGTTTTCCACAACAGACGCACGCTGATTTTTCATTACTCCGGCCTTTGATGTACACCGCGCGGATCGCTCGAGGGCGGAAAACACACACGTGCACACGTACCCGCACTCCCAGAAAAACCGCAGCTTCTTTTTTTCCGAAACAATGCACGCCGATTGCACGACCAGTCTTTGACGGACCCCGAATTCGGGGAAATCAAACGGTCCATCATCGAAATGATGGATGCTGGGGTACGTTGATTACTTTGAAAATATTACTTCCGCGGTGGAGTGTTTCGGACCCTCGCGCTCGATAATCGTGAACGCTTATGTTCCCGACCGTTACATTCGTTTAATTAACACTGGAATTACCGGACAAGTCAGAATGACTGGTGCGAACTGTTTTCGATTCGAAATATTAAAAGTATAAATGTGTTTTTCCGAGAAATTTCTTTAGTCAACTTCTCTGTCGAAGTACATATTTAAATAAAACTTGCACGAAATCGAAATAAATGTTATATTGTCGTTATTATAAGGCAATGTTTGCCATCTGCGTTTAGTGCTCGGTAGTTCTAGTGTTAATCGAGGCTGAATTTTAACTTGGTCGAAAAATGAAATATGGGATTTGATTTCCGGGTGTTTGTTACTAGGAATTTGTCGTCTCTGTTGTTCAACAGAGTCTCGAAAGTGTTAATTCGACTTATCGCTCAATCTTGTGTTAACATGTAATCTGAAACTTTCTACTAATTACACGGCTCATGAAGTATAACGACTAGGCTACGAACCTTTCTACGCATTCTGAGATTGTTCCACCGAATTCGGAATAAATGAAAACACGTTAATGGACTGCGGATTTGATGCACTTACGTCGAAAAATTGATAGATGCGACTGAACACGTGTGACAAATGCAGAAATATCTTTAGTCTAGTAACAGGAAATCGACGGTAAATGAACATTTATGTTCAATGTGTAGTTGTTAATGATGGAAAAGGGAGCAACTCGTCGGTATGGGGGACACGGTTGCGATTAGGGACACTTGCTGTATCCCCTGTAAACGTCTTTACGCGTGCCAGAGACGCAGAAATGCGTCCAGTATTGACCAGCCTCGATCATCCACCCGACAGAGACAACTTTCTAAACGTACAACAAGAGGAATCCCTAGAAAAAGGTCTTCAACCTTCCCACCGGAAACAAGTTCAACCTCTGATTATCTGTAATTTCGAGGAACGACCCGCATTCGCGTGTAACAGCGCCGGGCACCTGTCAAGAACTAGATAATTATTAATCTCTTGGCTGTATACCAAGTTTCAAAGTAGGTCGGAAAAATCTCCAGACCTTCTATCAATCACACTACCAACCTCTTTGTATAATTGTATAGTATCTGTATAATGGTAAAGTATTGCTTCGACTATAATATGCCTTGATGTTCAAACAAAATTTGAATTTGTTGCAACAGAAATATCTTTATTCTTTCTTTTCGTGTTTCAAACAAAGTAGAGAACTTCGCGGCGAGTACGTGCTCGTAGGAGACACGGTTAACACGTTAAACACCGGGTAAAATACGCGCTGCATCCGGTCGCATCGGTGAAACGTTACCGATCGAATTAGATAATTGACTTTCACGAATTAGTCGCGGAATGCCACGGTCCTCGGATGCCCGGCAATTTAAGAGAAAGTGCCGACATTTTCTGGATTCGATTTCCAGCGATTTCGATCGCCGCTGCACCGTCATTGCACTCGCGGGCTCAGATCGGTCGCCATCGTCTCAGTGATCCGCCAGCATCGGTTCGTACACGTTCACTGATGAACAAACTCTAAGCAAATTTCAGCAGGCGGTAACGAAGGAAAAAATTCGTGTCTGCACCCAGGAGACTTCTAGTGGTAAAAAATATAAATACCGTTAACGTTTGGTATTCATTGAAAGATCGCTTACGCACCTAGTTCCGAAGTAAATGGGTGTTTTATTTAACCCGCCACGTAATTTTCCCATCAAACAGATCTGTTCGATGGTTCCGTTGTTTTGATCTTGTTAGCCCAGTTCTCGCGGCCGATTCTCAATGAATAATTTCCGAAGTTCATTACAATATACAATAGCTGTTCGTAGAACTAGTTGCTAGCTCCGCTTATAGAAATACATTGTGTGCCTGATCTACTTTTCCGATCGCACGATTTTTCTGAAAGATTGTACTTATTTCGACGACCCCAGTGTACCACGCTAAGTGAATATTCGGCGAGCAGGGAATTCGTAACCGGGAACATGATTCGCGCGTCGAAGGTCGGGGATTTTAGACGTCGGGGCAAGAGCTGTGGAAATTTGATACCTCGCGTCGTAAACGAGCCATCGGTCGATTGCGCACGAAACACGTATAAACGTTGCTGAATACTCTCGTAACTACCCCCCGCGACTTCAATCCTGCAGATCGAAACTACAGGATCCTGAAAGTTCAGGAAAAACCAAACGGAAAATCTCTGTGGATGATCCACAGGTGGTCTCGGTTCGTGCTTTATGTTCAACAATGGTCTGAAAAGAATAAAACGCTTACCACGGTGAAATATTTTAGTCGGTTCAGCCCTTTGCACTCGGAGCTATTTTAACTTGAAAATTAATTGGATCGATCGATTGATTCATTCATTCGATTAATTCGAATGAATTCCATTCTATATAATGTTTTTTTCTTTTCATGGATATTACATTTCTATATAATACCTCGTTAGACACCAACATATTTAATAATTCAAGCAACTTCTGTTCCCTACAATTTTTATTGTGCGTCAAGATCCGCGGCCTGGTCATAACGAGACTGCGGAAATTAAATTAGATAACGATTTGCTAATTTCAATAGACATGCAGCTAAGTGTCCATTCACTGGACCGGTCGCCCCATTCGGAACTTGTCGCGCAAGCCATTTGAAATTTTCGCTATTGAATAATAGGGAACGCGTTCAACTGTTGCCACAGCGACCGTTTGTTGAAATAAAAATATATGAATCGTCCTACAGTGTTCATTGAACATTACGTGAACCGTGCGTGTTATTGGCCAACAGTAAACATACTGTTATAGGTCACCGACTCGTTCAGCAGAGTCGAATCTCTTCGGGAACGTAGGCTGGATCAGAGCTCTTCCCACACATTCGATCAATTTTTCCGCGACGTATCGTCTACGCGAAGCGACGACGCGACGCGACCCGGCATAATCGGTGGTTATCCGCGAAAATGATGATTACCGTAATGGCTGGTTGATCCACGAAAATATATCTCGGTCACGCGACAGCGTGGCGCGGACGCGTCTCTCGAATTGAATATAACACACCCTGCGGGGAACGTATGTCGTAGGAGATTAAATAATTCCCGGTCGTGAGAAAATCGGTCCTCCCGGAGGCCTGATAGAAAAATTGCTGGAATTTTCCGGCGCGACACAGCTGCCGTGTGCGCCTGTTGCAATTGCAGCCTCTCTGTTTGATAACACGTTTGATAACGGGTTTCCTGCCGGATCCTCGTGGCCATACGGTGTGCCGTGATGAAGACGACGGTTATGGCGATTCGTATATACACGCGGGAGTAAACAGCCACGGGGTCACGGCTCACAGGATAGGGCCTGCCCTTGCCGTTGAATACGAAACGAGGAAGGTATCGACTTTCCACGGTCGGTCGGCTATCAAGCGTTACCATGATAACGCCCCGATGCGCGGGCAAGCTCTTTCTCTCTCTCTCTCTCTCGCTCTCTTTCCGTCTCTGCCAATTCCAACCACCACCACCACCATCATCCTCGTCGTCGTCATCGTCGCACACCGCACTCGACGCAACCCAGCCACTTCTTCTTCTTTTTCTTGTTCTTGTTCGGGGTGTCGGGCCTTCTTAGCCACGTGCACGCGCGTCACGACGCGTCACAACGCGTCACACACACGTTTCTGGCACCGCACTCATCGAATCAAGAGTCGAAAAAACAGAGTAGACACTCAGACTACCGTAATGACAAGCCTTTCCTCTGCCCGCGGCCAACTACCGGGTTCTACGCTGTCGCTGTTGTCCCGAATCAGAATTTACTAGTCCAGAATCTGTACGGGTCGTTCTTCTGAAAGTCGAACCCGTTGCACACGATCTCTGCACACGAACTCTGATGAAAGTTACCGTAGATCCGAAACGATTCTCAGAGTACCAAAGGGGTCTAGCAGTTTTTCAATTTTGTTGTTGTCCCCTCGTGCGATATGGACGTGAAAATTCGAAACTTTGATGTTCTCAGTTACTTTTCAAGATTTTTATATATGAAATGAAAGTGAAAATGTAGCTAGCTTTTTATTAACACTTTACCGACCGGAAGCCTATTAATAGGATTTTCAATAATTCTGCTGTACCAAAAAAAAAGCATAGAAATTTTCTTTGACATTGCAATCTTAAATGAAACTATTAGACGACGTTATTGAGGGTGAGTTAGTTAGTTCATACTAAATGCTAAATGAAAATTTAGCCTTGTATCATACATTTTTCAAAAATATGCAATAATCACTGGTCGGTAATGTATTAAGGGTTGGAAATGTTGAAATTGTTGTTAATAATGTTTGGTCGCTCATGGTTCCACGTGAACGAGGACACAAACCTAAAGAATATTGACTTAAAGTAGCTAACGGTAAAAGTTTGTTTCCTAAGTGTTTATTTAAGCCTACGAAGACTGTATCGACAGATTGGCGACATCAGGGTCGAGTGCTCAAGTTGGAAACAACTAATTCTGTCATGTACAACATGCAACGATCAGCCGTATATTAAGAGTCTTAATTTGTCACTGAATTAACACCGTTCAATTCGTTTTTCTCTGTAGAAATTAAACACCGCGCGAACAGTTAAATCACCGTGTCATGGACCAGTGTGCGTCACGCTGGGACACCTTTGGGCGCGACCGTGCCCGCCGAACAATAGAACAAAGACCCCGGGATCGTAATCTCGTTCTCTCGGTGTTTTCGTACGCTCGCCTCGTAAACTATTATTTTCATTGCCTTTCGCGTTGCGACGTCGATCGTATCAGCCGCGGATAGGCAAGCGGAAACGCGGTGGGCGGTGCGCAGAGTAGAGAATATAGTTTGATGGAACGATTGTCTCGATCCTTTTCTGGTATCCCTACCACAGAACTCATGCCGATCCTCGGAGATGTATGATTAGCTGTTACGGCGAAATTCATCGTCGATCCGAGGAACGAGTCGGTTTTTAAACTTCCGGGAACCGGGTGGAATGGAGTCACGCTCTCGGAATTATGCGAAGCTGATTTTATCCGTGAACCGTGTCGTCAAGTTACAAATATGTACGTGTCTTTGATGACTGTTCGTTATGACTAGCGTTCTCTCTCTCTACAATAAATTTTCCAATCAGCGAAAGAAATGTTTCACTGAATGTTTTTAAAAAATGAACTATAAACACGAGAAGTTACATAAAGATGATCCGCAATCTATCGACGACCTTGCAGTCGACGCGACGTAAAACTCGCGCGAAGAATAAAAACAAGAAACAGCGTAATTAATGTTTTATCGCTTTGCTAACAGCTGCGGAGTCTGAACAATCGATGGTATCTAGTCGCCAAGGTATTCGACGATCCATCAAAGGCCGGTAACGAACCGCCTAATTGCTCGAAATTCGAGCAATCTCGACCGGCGGAATTGAAAATCGTCCGTGCACGCACATTTCGCAACGGACCTTGGGAAACGGTGTTTTCACGCGAATCGATAGCACAGTGCCAGCAAGCGTGATTCATTGGTCGCGTTTGCGGCGTGCTGGGCTTTAACTCGAAATTAAGGGTTGACCGTGGATTCGGAGCGACCATAATCGCGGTGGAGAGACGTAGAAACGGGGAGATATTCGTTCTGTGGATGATTACCGGGCAGGACGTGTATGTAAATCGATTTAATGAGCGCCGATATGACGGCGACACGCGTGAACGCTGATTAAAGATCGATTTGTACTATCCGCACAGACACCGATCAGATAAACATTCCTTATCACGTTTAAATGTACACTGATTCCCAGCAATGGGTGGACACTCTTAAAAAGACAACTATTTAAATATTTTTAATATGAATAACATGATATTTGGTCCCCTCAGGATTTCAAATTCATTTACTTTAATCTTCCTTCCCCCACTTTGCATTCTCACAATCGCCTTTTCAGCGGGACCTACTGTTTATAGTGGGTTCCGAACCACCTTTTGCCAACAACACGTGAAAAACACCTCGGGTGGGTCACTTTCCGGTTTTTTACCAGACGGTCACCCATCCTAGTGCCGTTCACGTTCCACATTGTTCAACTTCGGTGATCTAACGAGAACCGGTGCTTTCAACGGGACTACGGTTGTTGGCTAAATATTTTTAATATACACTTGGATTTTTTCGAGAATCTGGAACAATTAAAATTGAATTGTTGAGAAAAAGAAGAATTGAACTGGGAATAAAATCCTCTTGTGCTTATCTGTTTATATCCCCAGAGATCTAGTGCTACGTGTCAACAAGTTATTCTGAATCAAAGATTCTTAAAAATCGCTTTTTCTCACTGACATGACACAATGAACGTAACCGTCTAGGCCGGCAGGTGGTCACCGGTTTTTCTCTCACGGTTTTTCTAGATAACATGAACGTGATTTCTGTGCTTTGGCGGGCACACATTGCGTCACCGTGTTGTACCAAGAATACTTTATCGCCTGTCAACACACGCGAGGAGGCAACCGCGTTGCAATGTCGCGATGATCCTTGCCGCGACACAGCCGGCCGATTTACGAGGCAGCCGGCACGAATTATTCGCGTCCGTATCACCATCGATTCCCGGAATCGCGACTTCCTTGACCCGAAAAATCCTCCACGGAGGATAAAGGCAATTAAACACTCGTGATATTCCCTCTACCATGCCCGTCGCGTCGCGTGTCCTCGCCGACCAATTGTCGGATCAGTGGAACGAGCGGTTCAAGATCGGAAACTGCGTGAAATTGCACACGCCTCTCGTCACCGCCAAAATACAATCGGTCGAGAGCACGACTACGACACAGGCTTGTAATTTATGCTCCCGCTAATGCACGACGCTGGTTCGCTATGTCCACGAAAAGTATACGAAGAAAAAAGAGAAATCGCAGGACTATATTAAACCGTTCAGTCATCCGACATCTGACGCAATGTGTACAACTTCTGCGTCCTCTTATGCTTGAACACCTGCGACATTTTTGGGGAATCACTGTTGGATAACATCAGCGCTACTACATATCGTCGACACCAGTGTTGGGCAAATTTTATTTTAAATAATAAATAAACGTGTGATTTTATTTGCAAATAATTACTAAACTTGTTATTTAAATAATTCCATAAATAATCTATTTATTATTTCTTATTTGCAAATAAAAGTTTATTTATTATTTGGATTGAGGTGGAAATCAATTAAATAGTTTTTCTCTGCTATACCAATCTTTTCAGGTATACCGCCAGTGTTCGGGCTCGTCCGGAGGGCGGATTAATGAATGAAAATACAATTTAATTTATTATTTGTTAATACAAATAATAATTGAAAATTGTATTTGTAAATAACAATTAACTTTATTATTTTAAATAAATTCATTTAGACTTGCTCAAATAATAAATAATTATTTCTGCGTTTTATTTGAATATCCAGATAACAAATAACTTGTTATTTAAATAATTATTTATTTAAATAAATTTATTTATTGCCCAACATTGGTCGACACATTTGCGACACAATTTCAGATAAGACATTGTTGAAGCTATGCCACAGCGAAGCAAAAATTTTCTTAGTATTGGATATCGAATTCCACACCATGAAAAATAATGTTGCACATTTTCAATTAATGTTTCAATATTCATTCGAGAGTCACGTTGGACGCCATACCATGTAACGTCCTTTTCAGAGAAGCAGCTTCGAAATCTGCGTTCGCACGATTTCTGCACTGACTATCTCATGTCCCACACAGGCCTTCCTCAGCTTCTTGTTCGTCCTTTTTCTTTCTCATGGGCCTGGAGCCATTAACATGTGTACATGGGTCTGAGTGTGTCTTCACGGGACTTAATTACTCCCGGTCCTATTACTGCACAACCATTCGAATATTTGAAAGAATTTTTATTCATCATGTGCACGAACAATGTGTTGGAATTTATGTATGAAACAAAAATAATCTACTATTACTTAGTAGGTTATACTATTGCTTTACTTTCGAGAAGGCTCGAGAGATACATTGTATCAATGCGGTCCACGTTATGGGACCCTCAACCTTAAAATGTTTCAGAGATCGTCATTCGTTTTTCAGAACGATTCTCACTCGCGTTCTAAATCTTGTAGAGTAAACACGTGCCTCTCTACGTAGCTTCAAATATATAAAGTTGAATAAATTCCATTTATAGTTTATATAGTCTTATAGTTTATTTGTTTATACCCATATTCCAATACAATGAAGCTTTTAAAGTCGATAATAAAAAGAAAAATCGAGTTTTTTTAAAATGTGTACTCCGTTTAATAAATCACCGAAAAAGACAAGGTTTTGAATTTTGATGAAACAGACATATTGGAACAGTCTATTTCATTTTACTGATAGAGAAACGATCAAGATTTCGTGAAGGATAGCGAAACGAGGTTAATTGGTGGTCCGCGCTCTAATTGGCCGGGCAAACTCGAAATTCCATTACCGTTTTGGAGTTGTTTCAAAAAGACAATTCGAATGATAGGATGACCAATGCTAGAGCAATATGACTGCGGCACCTATTTATCACTGCCAAGGCCACCTATGCAACCGGATCGTCTCCGCAGTCATTGTTAAACTCATTTCCGTTGCTCGATTGCCCGTGAGTGCAGCGAAAATTTAACCATCAGTCCGCAGTGGGTAAGACCCCCTGTTATCGACGTGTCGGTGCCACTGTGCCCGGAGGAAGACTCTACTCTAACCATTACTGGCAGCCATAAGTAGCGTCGTCTTCTTGTAGCATCGTCGAGTACGGCTATTTAGCCATCACAGCCTCATCGAACGAAAGAACTGAATTCCTTCACGGATGTAATGACGCTCTTCCCATTACTCCTAATTAACCTCCAGTCTTCTTTTACATTTTTTTTTACCCCCCTCGCGAAATCAATCCTTAGGTGCGGCTCGATTAAAAGTTAAATTACGAGAAGAGACTATCGAGCACGAGGATCTCCTTCGAACACTTCTATCGAACAGGAAACTGCGGATTTTATGCATTTCTGACAAAAACGCGCGAGTGAAATTTCGAACAACGGACAGATGAAGGCCACAGGAAATAAGGAATTATTTTTAATATTAATACTGTTCGATCGAACCGTTAATTATGTGCAACACTGTATACACTGTTTCTTCACGACAAAAAAATCCTAAACAATCTTATAATACAGTGACATTAAAGTGACCAGAGATTACATAGATTCAGCATCAATTTTTTAATTAAAATTTAGCTACACAGTAAGAATAGATGTTTCTACATTTAGCAACACCGTGGGCAATATTGTCTATGGTGTGGATAAAAAAAAATATATGCTTTTCCAGACCAAGGCTTTAATGAATTGGATTAGCTTGCAGTACCTTCGGGAGAAAAGCGAGGCAGGCTAAGAGCAAAAATAGAAGGAGCCGATCAATAAGCCGGGAAACTCTTATCGAGAAAACGAAACTACTCGGGGTGGGGGAGAGGGGATCCCTAATTGAACCATTTCACTAACTGTTGATCCGGTTTCTTTCTCCGACGCTGATCCAGCCGCATTCCTTCCCGTAGCGATGATTCATTCCCGGAGTCCGTTTAAAAACGAAACCGCTACGCTCGAGAGCTGCAGAGAACTCCTCAGAGGTTCCTCTTACCGTTTCTCACGGCTTCGAGAGATCCTCTGGCAAGATCCTAATCGACTGCCGCGATCGAGACCGCGGATCTAGACGGGATTCACCGGAGGTAACAGACGCCGAGTGAATAATTACGATAGTGCCTCGACGTGTGTGAAAACTTGGGAAAATGTCGCTCGTACGTTCCGGTAGCGAAACATCGATCCTCGAGGAGTCTGGATTTCGCATCACGATAGCGGAGATGAGATTTTTCGAAAATATGCATATCTTTTGCACACGCATTGAAACATTACTGTACTATGTCGCGGAGAACACTTACAAACGCCGCGACCTTACGCTACTTTCCGTCGAATCGTTTCCAGGTACTCTGCATATGTGCCTCCTACTGTTATCTACCGGGTGTCACTGAAATAACGCCACAACTGAGCAGCTTATACCACAGGAAGCACAATATTTGTATTTAACATTTTCTCGTCGCATTACAAACCCTCTCGTCATATTTTCTATCGAACGAATCTCGATGTAAAAAGATCGAAATTATCAATTTATCGTGAATCAATTTCGGAAGGTTAGCACGGCGGAGAAATGTCTATTACCAGTGAATCTGAACATAAAGACTTCATTATTTCCTATTAAATTGATTACTCCTCATTATGCTTTGCGCGTCTGTACACGCTACGAAAGCATGAAACCCGCGGGCTATTAATAATCATACATCATTAGCGCACCACGAGTATTCGTGCACCCGTGGAGATTGTAAACTTGTATTAACAAACTCGAACGACATTTCTGTTTCACATTTTCCAGAGTTAATCGGCGAAAATGCAGAAATTGCATCACATACCAGCCGGATAACGGACTCCCGGCAAGTTACGTTTCTTGTTTTTTTCTTTCCCTAAACAACACTTTATTACTCTCGCGTGCAACCTCTACGATCATTTTACCAGCAATTATTTAAATTATCTACGCACGGTCGAACGAAATACGCGCCCATCAAATCGCCCAATTATTCGAGAATGCGACGAGAGTTTACGGTACACTATTCCAATCGCGGGACTCCGGGGCGAATGCGACCGAGTTGGTCCCCGAAGAGGGGCACACATAACGAGGACTATAATCTGTCAGAGTCTCATTAAAAAGTCAACGTAACACTTGGGGAGAGACTCTCCTCGTTAGGCTGCGTGCGACGTTCATGCAGGGTGAACGAGACTAAACAGAGCCGCCGCCGCCGACGATGATGATGGTCGGTGACCATGTCGCGTCGTTCGGTCATCAAACCATCGGTCCTCGTCGCAGGGATGTTTACTCGCGAAGAGTCGGGTGAAAGTTCTAGATGGCAGCCGGCCCAACGCGTCGCGTCGCCTTAAAAAGTGAGGACATTGTTCCTGAAGGAGACCCGACCGAGTGGGGGGAGGACACGAGTATTTCGTAAGAAGACGTGAAAGACGTCTGTTTACAGTCCAGCCAGATTTACCGACTGGAGTACAGTAATGACTCGATACACGTCGTAACTTCAGGATCGAAGTGTCCATTCCTTCATCTATCACCGCTGGAGCGTCAAGAAATACGGAGAGTAAACAAAACAACGACACCTATGCTGAGGAAATACGATCTCGTAAATTTTTGTTTTCTGCTTTATGCAGGATAAACATTGTCGGCATTAACCCTTTGCACTCGGAGCTATTTTAACTGGAAAATTAAACGTTTCTTCTGACCTACAATATTTTCATTTTCTATGATTTTTTAAATTTGATAAATATGAAATTGATATAATACCTCATACAATACTTAAATGTTTAGTAATTGGTTAGATACCGGCATATCTGATAGTGTAAACAATTATTTAAATAATAGTACAGCAATTTTTAGTGACACCTCAGAGACGCCACTCGAGTGCTAAGGGTTAACCCTTTGCACTCGGAGCTATTTTAACTGGAAAATTAAACGTTTCTTCTGACCTACAATATTTCCATTTTCTATGATTTTTTAAATTTGATAAATATGAAATTGATATAATACCTCATACAATACTTAAATGTTTAGTAATTGGTTAGATACCGACATATCTGATAGTGTAAACAATTATTTAAATAATAGTACAGCAATTTTTAGTGGCGCCTCAGAGACGCCACTCGAGTGCTAAGGGTTAATTGCAGACCACGGGAACCAAACAGGAGTTTATTTCCCTCTTTTGTGAAATTATTTTAATTTTTCTACCGTTTCAAATGATACCCATCTATTTTGATCGGTAACACTGAACACACTCGAATCGAATGGACCCGTCTGCTCGGGGTTGCCTCGAGTTGCGAAAGCTGCTCTCGAGAGAGAGCTAGACGCCTACGAATAGTTCTATGTAATACCTTGATGATGTTCAATGAATTCAAATGTACTGCGCGCGGGTTCAGCGGGCGAAAGAGAGGATCTCGTGTCACTGATCTCTGCGTGGCCGAGTCGATTGAATCAAGGGACACAATCGAGAGCTGCAAAGCCTTTTCGAGGATTCGAAAGTCGTCTAGGAAGCTGGAGAAGAAAGAGTGAGAGAGAGAGACTTTCCGCGTATCAGGAAAGAAGATGAATGGGAAAACGTGGTACGTGATTCGAACGCTGTAGAGCCCTAACTAAATTGAAGATTCAATCAGATCCGAACGTTTTCAAGTTTAAATTTAAGAAACAACCTTGTACTTGATTGCGAGTCAGCTAAAGCAGATATATTTTTGGTGATACACACGTTCGTGTATTCTTTCGAACATAAAAGATCAGTGAAGTAGGACAGCAAGATTGAAGCAAGACCAGCGAAGTCAAGAGGACAGCAAGACTGAAGGAAGATCAGGTCGTAGACTAATAGCTTCCTCATTATCTCCGGTGCTGAAGTCTCGAACCGGAAGTCATCTCGGCGCAGATGATCGAAACAATGGTCAATATTCTCGCGGTCACCGATTCGAGTACACGGAAGTTAGGAATTTACGGTTCAACCTACAGCGTCCACTAGAAAGAGAAATCTAGGAAATTTCGAAATACGTTACAACGAAGAGAAGAATCGCGGTGTTAGCATCGAAGAAGTTTTCTGAATGCCTCGACTGTTCGTGGCTGTTTCGTGCGATCATCTCCAATGAATACCCCTCGAGCACAGTTGAACATCAACGAGCCCAGCAGGAAGAGGAGCAAAGTCTAAGGCGTTGGGCCACGGCTTTATCGAGATGCAGAAGATCTTTCCAGCTGACGTGGCTCGTAGCCGTGTAGTGTGACCTCCGCCGGTCTACTTTTGCGAAGGCAAGTTCTCGCGGGTGGGGGGTACCTACACCTTTTACCCTCTAGCTGTACCGCGGTATATATGCTCTCTAAATGCTTACCTCATCCAAGGATAGTGGGAATATTAATACGCCTCCGCAGACTGTCCTTTGCGCGCGCGAAAACGCGGAAGGTGATGGTTTTTAGAGCCTCGTCGTTGAATCGGGTACGATCACGCGAATATATGCGAAGATCTTAGGCGGGTCTTGATCGGTGTCGAGCATTCAACGTAGTGATGGGCACCATCGACTAATTTCAACTATCGACTAATTACTATTTAGTTGCTACATACTATCGAATATTTAGTCGATAGTTTTTAGTCGACTGAAATTTTTTTGTTTTAGTGGTTACGTCTAGATTGCGGGTTATAGTCTATGCCTACGTCTATCTCACATATTATTATTTATCCTTTAATAATAATGCGATATAAAGGCAAAGTGTTAATGTACTTTTTAGAAAAATATCTGTTATTGACAGATATAATTATAAAATACTACTTTTTCTTTAGATTATGATGAAAATTTTATAATATAAGTATTGTTATTTAATAATTGTATAATATTTCTAGTATAATAATTGTTATTTGTGTTTATTGAACGAATTATTCGATATCGCTAATAAGTGAATGTATTTGATAGTAAATTTTATAAAATCTATTCAAAACTCCCGCCCGTTACAATTTAACCAATAGCTCGGCGACCGATTCAGTTAATTGAATTTAGTCGATAGTTTAAAAAATCAGTCGACTGAAAATAGTAGTTGGCTACTATCGATTTAGTCGATAGTTTCAGTCGATGGTGCCCATCACTAATTCAACGTGTTAACTGGGAAGTCAATTTATTCGGAACAGTCCTAGAACGTCAATAGATATTTCGCTACCCAAAATGTCTCCCCCTACGGCACGTTTATTTAATGATCCGAATTGATATACACTTGCAATTCCTGATCGGAATGGATATTGAACCGAAACACGAGCAGGATACACTTTAACCAATTAACCGAGGGTCTTGATGAGAACCCATAACAATGCGTGGAATTACAATCTCCTGTCTTTCGTTCGACGCGCGAGCAAAACTCGTCGCAAGAAAGCGAAATAGTGCGATAGCACGGCAGCATAATTAAAAATAGTCCGGATGACTTCGTGTTCGGTCGCATTTCCATCGGGAGCAACACAGTATTACGCTAATGAAAGATACGAAAGATTAAATTTCTATCCTCGCGCTCGCGAGAGTCTCAAGTCTCGTGTCCGGCGTTCGCGACCGCTTAATTGACTAATTGAGGTCTATAATAATTAACCCGTTCCCTTAAAATATCTGGACTCGCGACGGCGATTACGAACCATAATATTCTGTTCGTCCTGCATCGATATTTATCCTTTGTAATTAGTATAGACACGAACGTCAGTTTCTTCTTCTGGGTAATGACGAACACCGAAGGAATTCTAATTACTGGTACACGTTTATGGGGGGAAAAAAACTGAACAGATGTAACGTAAAGATCTGAAAACATCGCAAGGTGTTACCGTGCCTTACTACTTGGATGATTATATTTCGCATTCTTGTGCAAGCTAATATTGTCCGGAGTTTGCGGAATTTTAATGGAGAGTCTTAGCAGCCAACAATTCCATGGTAAAGATAGAACGGGAGGACTGGCGCCAAAAAGTTTTCACCGGTGATAACACCCGGCAAAGAAAGGAGGTAAAAGCGATTTCCATCTGTTCACCCTTCGGGGCCGGGGATAGAGAGGAGATAAAAGAAAGAGAGAAAAAAAGAGAGAGAGAGAGAGAGAGAGAGCGAGAGAAATTAATACGAGGAGAGAGGCGAAACGACGACGTGAACCAGATTATGAAAATCAGAGCGAGCCACGTAGGTTAAAAGCTCGTTGCGGCGAGCGATAATGATGTCACTTTTATTAGCCTCATCAGGGTCGAAGCATCCTCGACAGGGGATCCACTATTACCTAATAACCGACACGATCATATCGTGTATCCAGCTAGCCGGGGACATTTGCATCCATCGACAGGTCATCTGCGTGCTAGCTGCGCCACCGTTCGCGTGATCAGTTCGAAAGGTCTCCCCCTATCCCAGCGTCATTATCAATTTATTGATAAATTCCTTCCACGACGTACTTTCCCGAGATTAACAATTTGCCGAATTGCTTCCGGATCGCTAACGCGCGTTGCAACTGCGTTCGTGTCGCGGTGCGAGATCAGTTTAAAGGAGAGCTCCGATCCGCCAGTTCAACAGATAGACTTTCAAAATCATTTTCACCATCCTGGTGCTTCGAAATTCCACAACTTGACAAATATATACAATCACATAACTGATGGCACATATTTTAAATCAGAGTGACTTGTTTTTATTGACTTTACTGTCGAGTTTACCGTCAAGCTAGGTCACTAGACGACGCGTAACCCATGTGTGTTACGAGTTACAGTACTGAAAGGTGTCACATTTCTGTGGTGAAGGAATCCCGAATATATTGCGTGATTATTTTCTCATTAGGGTGTGTTTGTAATTGTTGCATTCTACGCTCGAGGTGAATTCTGTGTCTCACGAGTATCGGCACCCTTGTACGCTTCAATTTTCAATCATTTCATGAACTATATTTAACACTAGCATAATGTGGTTCGATAAGGCCGTGCATAAAGTGCATAGTGAGCGATCAATTGAAATTTTCTAGGTATTCGACCGGGACCGGGTTCATAATTGCTGGCGCATTCGCTGTTCTCGATTACCCGAGACTCTGCAGACATGCTAATCGGCGTTCCGACTAGTTTCACGTTTCATTTGGCTAAGAAAGCCACCGAGAAAATACCGGTACACCGACCAGTGCTTTTAATACGGCAATACGATTTTCTGTATATATTTTCTACCGAGGATATAATATAATATTTCAGTCGTCGATTATCGCACGGTCCGACTTCAATATCTCGTGACTACTGTTTCAACGATACTGTATGAATTAAAGCCACCTATTAGTAACGTGTAAACACTTTTTCTCTCTATCTCTATCTTAATCTCTCTTTGGCTAATCACGTGTAGAGCAATTTAAAACCATCAGTGTCTCGAGGAATTTTATGGCGCGAATCTGTTATTCCTATTCGAAAGTAGGAAATCGCGTCGATTCACACGAGCTACGGTTACAGGTTGGAAGAGATTGTTTTGAGAAATGATCGTAAGTTTAGCTCCTATTCGAAAATAAACGAGCCGTTGTTTGAAAACAAACGTACGAATATCAACAAATTTCTGGACCTCGTACTAATCGAAAAAAAACAGCGCCGCGAATTACAACAGTTAACGAGCATTCCTAGCGTCTTCGCAACAAAACATTCCTTTCTAGAACGTTTGCTAAATTCCCTTTGATCTTGCCGAATATCTTCCAAGAATGATTTCACGAGCATTAAAAAACCAACGTAACGACCAAAAAAATGAATCATTCGAAACGTTACAATTTTCTTGAGATCGTAAATATTTCTAATCGTTAGTCATCCGTATTTTGAAATCATTAATATACTTGATAATTAATATACTTGGTAGTCATAATTAATTTGACTAAATGATTGAACGTTCTTTCGGTAGACTAGCATTAAGGTAAAGCCTTATTGCATGTAACTGGCGCTCAATTTCCTTTTCAAAGCTACGCGTGTAATTCAATCGACAAACGAGGATCGTGTAAACAGAAAACGACGCGAGCCGATTTGTTATGAAAACGAGAACAGGTCGCAATCCAATTAATTAGAATATTATTCGATAGGTGTGTCTCGTACGGACACAATTACGTTTCCTTTTCGCTCGATGCTCTGCATCTTCATTAACTTAATCGAACGTGAGTACTGTCCAATTATGTGCGCCACCGCCCCTATTAACGAGGTCATTATGATCTATTTTTAACCGGCGAAAATTCCGCGAACGCGGGCAATTTTCAACCAAAAATTAGTCATTTCAATGAATTTCAGTATAGAATTCTGTTCTATAATTTAAAGAAATACGATTGCACGAGAATCCCCTCCCCCTTAAGCTTGATGAAAAATGAAAAAAATGTATAATATGGACCATTCAATTAAATGGGAATGTCCTGTATAAATGTCCTGAATCGTCAAAGAAATTATAAGCATTGTGGACGTTGTTTATTTCACGAAAAAAAGAATCCGTATGGTCGAGCATGCCAACCCTCTGATATCGTGACCTTTTACTATTTTTCTATTTCATTATTCCCGTCACGAATGTATTTTCCCGTTACGCGTAAAAAAGAAAACATTGTCACGCTCTCTAAAGTGCAGGGGGTACGACGAAAGCATCTGTTGTTCGGCGTATGGTATGGCAAATACGCAAATATCACGGTTGCAGGAAGTGCGCGTGTGCTAGGGAAATTTCCAAGTTCACCAGCGCACCAGGCACCTCCATCGATCTGCCGGTGTTGCGGTGCTATTGCTACATTTACGGCATTCACTTTTATTCGAGATTCAACGGGTACGAGCTATTGACCCCTGAACTTGACCTATACGGAAGTATATCTGGTTGTGGAATCGCGGGCCAAAAACGGGTTTCGAAAAAGAGGCTTGAAAAATCACGTTCCGTGTCCTCTTAGCACACCTCGCCAGGTATTACGCAATATTTTGGAATCTTCGCGGATTCCCCCTCTACCAGTCTCCATCGGTCGCTCGATTGACCAACCTGGTGTCAAGACTTTTCATCCCTTCGACTTTCTTCCCACGAAATTGCCCGTCAACGCCAGCTTTACAGAACACTAAAAGTATTCTAGGCATTCTTTTTAGCGTGTACCCAAAGAAATCAATTTGTCGAATAATCCCTCGTGGATATTAGAAGTAAACCTAATGTTAAGTAATAACTATACTGCGGATCTTCAAACAATTATGCCTTTTGAAAATGTTCAAAAAATGCCAGGATATAAAATACGACAGAATTTAGTACGATTTAAATATATTTCTTCCATTTCGTTCAGCTTCCTTAAAATTCGTCTACAAAAATTGAAAATTACACGAACATCCGCAGTCTAGCAGTAACACAAAATCATCCCTCATCAATTATTCCGCACAAAAATGATCGTGAAAGCACGTACAAACTTTCGATCACCACCACAATCCAATAACGCGTGCAAGCATAAAATCATTATCAACCTCTCCTTCCGGGTGTGTGAAAACAGTCTCGCAACATACTGTTCGACCAGCAGACATTGTCAGGGCGATTCCACAAGTGAGAACGAGAGAAAATCGAGATATCAGCGAAATAGTAGCTGTTGCTTCAGTTTCGAATCGATTGACCGATGTCCCTCGTTCCCTTTAATTCTCGTCCGGTAACACGTCACTGTTCGCACTGCCCGCGCAAAACAATTTCCAACCGATCGACTAAAACCGTGATTCGCGACACTTTCGACATTCGATTCGCGTTCGCTCGCCGAATCACACCAGCCGAAACTGTCTGCCAGCCGAGCAACCCCGTTACATCGGGGTAAAATCGTGGTGGCAACGTGTCCGACACGCTCAATATCAACGATAGAGTAGGAAACAGTCGTACTTACTATTGCATTATCTTAATCCAACTATATGTCCGAATACTGGCGTCAAAGGGGCTAGAGTATACGTGTCGCACTTAGGTGTCCTGTCTTTTATTCTGTGAACGCGAGCGAGTCTCCCGGTGCGGTGGCTAGTTAGTAAAATCCGCGTGTCAACGTCCCGTGTTCCTCAGGAGCAAATACACACTACACCTGGCCAGCTAGCGGCAAGCCGAGTAACTGACACTAGCGCGAGGACTCGGTGTGTGTTCCACCCCTCCCCACCCCGACGCACTCTACTGTCGTTGGTTGGTCCTCGTCCCTCTCCCACGGACTACGTATATTTCTCTCCCTCTCTCTCTCTCTTTCTCGTTCTCCCTTGATCCGTAACTCTCTATCTCTCTCTCTTGTTCGTTCTATTCCGTGAGTTTTTTCCTCTCGAGACCTGGCTCTGGCTCGTCGAAGCTCCAGCGGTGCACTACCAGCTTTAGGAGCCGCGCGATGCCGCAACGCGTGCCTGGAGCACACTTTGAGACCGCGCGCGCCTCCCAGCTGCCGTATCGACCCCTCCCTATTGGATGACACATCCTCCAATAACGAACCTCCAAAAGGATTACGTCACTTCGGTATTATTGACGCCAGCCATCCGCAGAGCTGGCGAAAAATTTCGAGAAAAAATATACATACTCGAATTGCCAAACCGAACACCATTAGACCAAGAAAAAAAAACACGATGCAGGATCGACAGACACGCTGCATCCACAATATCAGAATCCCAAAGGATCCTGGGTAATTAACACTAGACCTACCACCCGTCAAACGACCGGCTTCTTGTCTGACAATTGCTAAGATTGTAGGGGTTATCTTCGTAGGAAATTGTTGAAGTATGGAAGTACGGTCGTATTAAGGTAATTTTGTATATGATAACATTTAACTTGAAGAATTAAATGAAGAAACGTTTTTTTTTCAATTAAATTGAGCTATTAGTGTATAAGTATAACAGGAAATGCGACTATAAAAATTGTGATATATAAGTAGTTAATGTTTATATAGAAACGGGCGAATTTGTATCGATTGTCTAGCGTTTGAAATATTATTTTAGACGGCACTGGCCATTACAGCTCGCAGCATCCCAGTGGCGGACCGTTTCGGATGTGTTCCGCAGCTCTAACGGGGGTTGCAAGAGAATTCTCGAGGGCTGGTCGCCGCGAAAGCTCTCCTCCTAAGATCCGGTGTCTCTTCGTTAAATAAGGGACACTTGCGAGCCGAGAGCACGCCAACTCGTGCCGTCTTTTAGCTTGTACGAGCGGAATTCTAATTGTTATCGAATACTTTGTTGCACCGGTTGCATTGCGGGAAACGGGGCGGGGCGGAACGGATTCTATGCGGCGGATCATCGTAAATACTGTTTCCTTGTACTCGAAACGTTCCTGTCTCTCGAATACACGATCAAACGACGCTCTCAGACGACGGACGAAACGATTCCTCAGGGTTTCGATCGTTATGGAAAGAATAATGAGTCGGCCGACTAGAGATAAAAGACCAAACCGGTTTCTTTTGAAGTTTAAATGAATTATGCTTGTTGTCGCGTATAATCGCGTGTTTTTCCATTAGTTGTCGTTCGACTTGTCCAGTTTATTCGTCACGAGTTAGACCAACAATGTTTATACGATTTTCTACATTTGTGAACAAACTGCGATAGAGTCAAATCAAATAAAATCTTATTTTCAGTGGTAGTGGACTTTGTGGATTATAAGTAAATGTGTCCATAATTATGAAAGTGATATTGCGCAACATTATTGACCGTGAATAGTAGCGATTGACTAATTAACACAATATGGATTTGGATGGACATCATGCTGCACAATAATTGTTGCGCAATATATAAAAATTGAAAAAAGATGAGTTTATCAGTTATTTCACATCCAATGGAATTTTTACGATATTCTGAAAAATGAACCGTTAGATGGCGCTTGTTATTTCAACAATTATATGGATTTCGCACTTTCATAATCATGGGCACAAATAAATTCACGATGATTTCTGCCGAATTCTATATTCCAGCATTTAATGAACATTTTCATATAAGCCTGGATACACAAAGATCTGCAGTTAGATTTTCTACCGGGTGGACAATAAATGACTGTTTAGTGAACTAGTATTTTTGCTGCACGTCCAGATGTTTGTTCTAGCATCTGAAATATTCTAGTTTTAATCATTTGCCGAGGTATTTTCGATTCGCGTCCGAATAGGTACGTTACTGGGAAACACCCTAACTTTTCCCCCTCTATTGCGCGTATTTTTCTGCCACCGCGTGTATCCCCCTACCATTGTGGCAGTTAAGGCACCCTTAAATCGAAATCAAAATTCCGATCGAAGAGGAACAGGCCCATTCATTCTCACCCTTCCTACCCTACATTGTCCGTACCTGTATGCACTCGTCGCGCATCTTTCAAGGGACCGTGTATCGATAATGACTACTACTATGCGCTTTAGTTCACTCATGCGAGTCTCCACTCGTTCCTGCACAGTCTAGTTCTTTATATTAAATATATTGAGCAAAATAACGTAATAAATTCATCGTACGTAATTTTCTAAAAATACGGTTAATTAAATATCATTCGTACTACGTTCAATAAACTGCACTTTTAATCAATCTAATCAATTTATTATATGATATGAAAACTATTAATAGCACTAACAAGGTTCAATGACACCCTCTTTAGAGCTTTTAAAATTATACTACTAACGATAAATATAAGCATGTAACTAGTTGACTTGATTTATGGTACACACGAGTAGTTACAGTACAACTATCTGTAAAATATATTGTAAGAATATTAGAAGAATTTCGTAAAGAATGCACAAAAGATTTCCATAAAGACCCACGAATAATAGACAAATAACAACAAAAGGAGTACGACTGAACATAGAAAATATAAAAAGCGGGCAAAGAATGACAGCAATGGTTGAATGATGTGATACAGATGTACAGAAACGCAAAATAATAATTTCCCATTGTGCACTGTCAATACAGGACTAACAACGATGATCTTATTCAAACGTTTTCTAAATAAATTTGCAATATGCAACTTGATGCACCATAAACCACAAATTAACCCCTTACCTTACAATATCATGTCTGGCACGTGATGAAGATTCTGAACACATTCTGATAAAAAATGTATGTTAATAAGTTCCTTTAAACCAAAATAAAATTCCATTCTGATTTTGTTATTATACAGTTATTGGAGAACATATAGGCATACAATTTATACCGTTTTCTGTGGCTAAAAGTCGATAAGGAGGAGCTAAGAGTATTTCGCAAAAATTCGAGATCCTACGGATTCGTTCTGTGTTCCTCTCGATATAAACAGTTCTCCAAAATAGTAAAAAAACATGTAATTTATATAAATATTTTCATTTTTTAGGAAATTACGATCAACAAAAAAAAAAGTTCTAGTCACTGAAACCGTAAAATAAATCGTAAGGTAAGGGGTTAAGGACAAGGTACAAAGTTAACTCCGGCGGTGTGTAGATTGAAAATAATGGGCACACCTTTCGCGCGATATCCTTCGTAATTGATGGTGGCCCGGTTGAATTTCCGTCCTGACCGTTTCGTCTGCGTGGGCCAAACGAGAGTGACGAAACGTAGAATACGGTGAGTGTCGTCACCGACTCGGAATTTAAATCCTGCGACAGTGACAACGTTAAGTAGGTGCTCTCAACCCCTTACACTCCGCTGACTGGCCGACACGCCAGCCAACAGGGTCTCTCATTTGTAAATCTTCTGCCGTTGCAAAATCAGTCGTTGAACTTACCTTTGCCACTTGTCCGAGTGCCAAGTACCGAGTCGCGACGTTGCTTCCTCTTCCCGTCTGGGCTAGAGTCGTCGGAAAACTCAACCCGGAGACGTCTATCCGAACCTTTTTGCGCAAACCCGAATTATTATTTCAGCAAACGTTTCATTTTTTTTTTTTAACTGTCCAAAGTGCTGAAAGCAAATTGGAGACCACCCGGTGGTCGTCGCATTCCCTACCATGCTCATCGATAACAAACGTTTTAGCAACTCAACGCTTCAGCTACCGAAAGCTAACCTTCGTTAACACTAAACCTACCGAGCCTTGAAAGTAACTGGTACATGTTTCCTTATAAGAATGACAAGATTCATTTTATTTAGAACTAGCTGACCCGACAGACGTTGTCCTTTCCAAGTTTCAATAAAGTTTGCGATCGTTACATCCTGCTACGTGTACCGCTTCGAAGATTATGATTTCTGCAGTTTGTCCGAATTTTCCGACTTTCCTTTATTAATATTTGTTAACTTAACAAAACAAAAAAGAATTACGCATATCCATCGTTTGAAGCGTGAGTTATGGTCTTGAGTTCATACAGAAATCCCATTGAAAAAAGCACTTTCATTTTGTCACAAGTTTTCCATTTTTCCGGGCAACTTTTTCAATTTTTCTTTCCCTAAAAACCTCATTTGGACTATTATGAACATTTAAAAAGAAAAATTAGCCAAATCGGTCCAGCCGTTTTCAAGTGATGTCGTGACCAACGAACAGCATTTCATTTTTATTATATAGATTCGCGCGGCTTCTATTATAACAATCAATTCTTAAAAAATCATCTTTATTATTTCGATAATTGTAAAATGATAAATCTGTAACCGGTCATTTTGATCGTTGATTAGAAGGGTCGAATGACACATTTTAGAGTTTTTATTTCATAATTATTTGTTGAAGTAAAACTACTTTGTAATGAAAACTCAAGAATATTGCTACAATGTAATGGGTGGTGTGCGTCACATCGGGAGATATACCTGGTGCTGTTGTTTATAATAAAGTTATCTTTCAAAGTTACCTATTTCACTAAACTGTTTTATTCCACTGAAAATCATATATCCTTAATCATTATTGAAATTGTAAAGGTGTTTTCATGGGAATTTATTGAATATATTTTTTGATTCCAGCATATATTATACTACAAAAATCTTGTTATTTTTATAATACTATAAACCCACTTTCAATGGTCGGTGTGTTTAGTGTTAACCTCCATACGTTGAACAACCACTAATATTCGAACACTCTTAAAAAGACGATAACTTTTTTAACATTGCAGTTTAATTTGTTACATTTTCATTATAGGCACAGATAAAAAAGTTAAAAATTTTTGTTCACACGTTACCACCTAGTAAACTTATAACATCTGAAGAAATCTCAAGTCGTTTGGCTCAATGTTAAAAGGTTCGAGCACAAAGTTCTGTCCAACCGGTCTTCTGAACATCTTTTTTCACTTTGAATACAGTGATTGCCAACACGCATATGATTTAGTCGAGAAGCTGAAAATTGCTCGAAGTCACTAAGGTCACCGATTGTGGACATACAAGGATAAAAAGCAGCGAGGAACAGTTACCTCATAGAAATCCGACGATGGCGACACTCGTCTTCCAAGTATACAAAAACTGGCGGTGTCTAAATTCAAATGGAAGTGAAAGTATCTGATCATCGTTAACCGTTGTCGGTCAGCAACTATGTCTGCAGTAAAATATCAAGAAGAAGATGAAGACGCATTCGCTACCAACGATCGAGCTTAGTGGATGAACACGTTAAGCAACAATTTAATGATTTTAAGAAAACCAGTTAACCTTTCGCTGCATAGTGCATCATATCTGATACAGTTAACAAATCTGGTATATAGTAAACTAAGAATGTGTTTACTTACTATGATTATTGAATATTCTGAAATTGTTGTTTGAATTTTGTTTTTAATATTTTCCCACTTCAAGCAATTTTCAACTTCTCGACTAAATCATATGCGTGTTGGCAATCACGGTATTCAAAGTGCAAAAGATGTTCGGAAGTCCGGTTGGACAGAACTTTGTGCTCGAACCTTTTAACATTGAGCCAAACGACTTGAGATTTCTTCAGATGTTAGAAGGATAAGTTTACTAGGTGGTAACGTGTGAACAAAAATTTTTAACTTTTTTATCTGTGCCTATAATGAAAATGTAACAAATTAAACTGCAATGTTAAAAAAGTTATAAAAAAACAAAAACAGAAGTTCGTTCAATTTTTTCATCCCAACTAAAAAAGTCATGCAGCGAAGGGTTAAGATGCTATGTTTTCTCCACTCGGGAATTCGTAATTTTCTCAAAAATGTTAAATGTTAACGTGTTCATCGCCTAAGCTACGTAGAATGAACTGTACAAAATCGGTCATTCGACCGATCGGTCGTAGAAGTTGCAGCGTCGAAGTATACTGCTTAGCGAGCGTGTTAAAAATATGTGACAACGAGAGCACCGCATTTGCACGTAATCGAATTTGCACACGAGTGTTCTTTTTACAGTGGTGCTGACAAAAGGGAACGCAACCAAGCATGCCAATGTTATTTTGGTTCCCGTGTTTGGTTATGCGCTAGATAACACGATTTAACGTATTCGCGCTTGCATCGAGAGCTGACAATGATGTATGAAGTTGTTTGCAAAGTAATTCAACGTGCACGATAACGCGACGTCGATTCGGTATAGGAATACATACATCGTTTTTCCAAACGTCCTAATCGTTGATGTAACAACGTCTGGCGATTGATACCGATAAAGACGTTAAAAAAAAAAAAAAGGAGGAACGAGTTGCAATAACGATCAAAGACACGGCTGTGGATCTGTGTGTACGCGTTCGAGATCGAGAACGCAGATATTATGTTGACGAAGGCAGTAAACTGAGAAAACGGTGTTCGTCGCGTTAAAGGAGGCTTGAAATCTTAACTGCGCGGCGCGGCGGTCGAGTTTAATCGGATAATTCCACGAGAGCACCAGTTTATCCTTGCGGGCCTTGTATGTTTCGTTTTTCTTCGAACGGTAATGGTACCGTAACGGATGCATTTCAGAATCGAACGAATTTCACGCGACAGATCTGATCGGAAAATTCATGATCGATTAATCCTCTAGTGCAGAAAATATTAACCAGTTAATCCGTCGATGAGCCCGCTGTAAAGAGACACCGAACCGGTGTAATACGGTTACTCATCGCGCCCGCGGATCGATCGACGTTGATTCACGGGATCCCTAACTGCGATCGCTAACTGCTACGATCCAACCTCTCCGCCACCCGAAATTACGGACACGCGAGCATATTTATGTGTTTACGAACTCACCAGCCCGCCCCGTAATTTTCGCCACCGAAATCACTATGGTCTGCTTCTCGAAGAGACCCAAAGTTCGTTTGGGGGTCATAATAGCTGTCCACCGCACTCCCCGCTACTTTGGAATGATGGGATTCGATTGGACAGCTATTACAACTTCTCGAAAAACGATTAGAAAGTGAGAAACCGACTGTCCAGCTGATTGGCACTTCCTGGTTCGTCTTGGATATCTATTAACCCTCGAATAACTTTCAATATCTTCCTCCATCATCGATCATGCTTATGGATACGTATACGAATAAATACAGGATGGCCCAGTACATATTATCATTATCTCGGTCGGCTTCGTTTTCTTAAATAGAAACGTATAAAAATTAGAAAAAATACGAAACCATTGGTAAAGTTGTTTTTTTTTATGAACGCTATAGTTGCACTCCAAATTCACCCTGAATGAATATAACCATGAATTTGATCATGAAAACTGTGTGTAGATACGAATATTCATTGGTGT
Organism: Lasioglossum morio; assembly: GCA_916610235.2. Classification (NCBI taxonomy): domain Eukaryota; kingdom Metazoa; phylum Arthropoda; class Insecta; order Hymenoptera; family Halictidae; genus Lasioglossum; species Lasioglossum morio. The sequence continues at coordinate 8,090,479 of OU744323.1, forward strand.
AACCATATTCTGATTAATAAATTTTCAAAATAAAAGTACATATGTATTTATTGAATCGTATGGAGTAATTTAATCTAAATAAATAGATAATTAATTTTAAATATTCTTAAGGGGTGCGATTGATTTGCAAAATAGTGAAAAGCTATAAAAATGTAAGAAATAATCGAGCGTTGGTCCGAAGGGCAGTCACTGCGGTGACGATTCTTTCCTGTGTCGGTGGTTCGAAAGCGTTTCCGAGAACGAATTGAGCGAGTTCGGATTCATTGTTTGCGATAGCGCGGGCGCGTGCCGCCTCTGGGGTGGTATATTGTAGTAATGACAAATGAGAATTGACAAATGTAAATGGATGTTAACCGTTGAACGACCTTAGGTCTGGAGGCGCTGGAAAAGGCCCTTTACTGCTGGGAGGACGCTCTGACGGCGTTCAGCTCTTCGCTGAGCAATGACACGCTCGCATTACCATCGAAGGCGGATGCGGCGTTCACGCACGATGTCCAGGAGCTCCTTGACATGGGTTATCAAATCCAGACCCAGGCGGAACTGCTCTTTATCGACCAGGTAGGCGCAGGTTTACCTGTCCGTTCTTCTTCTTCTCCTTCTTCTTGTTTCCATTTACCGAAGCGAATCTCCGTTACCCGCTTGAATTATTATATCGTTGCGCGAGAGACCGTTTTTACCCACGGCGCGAAACAACGTTTTTCTCTATTTTCTCACTTTTTTTTCCCCCCGCTGCGCTGACGAGAGTTCGTTATCGATGATTATTTCGAGATAGACACATAGAAAGTAGGTTGATCGTTAACGGGTCTTGATTAAACCGAACCGAATTACACCTTGCCAAGACGCTCCTTGCTCTTCCCCTTTCGCCTAGCTATCTCGTATTCAATGTTTTTTTTTTTTTTATTGTTCTTGTTTTCGAATACATACCACCGCGGCGGAGTCGCGTCGCGCGCGTTCGCTGCCATTCCGTTCTGCTGCACTCATCAATTACATTTTCCACTATACAGAAGCGGAGAAAAAAAAATACGGGAATTAATCCAATTTAAATGATCACTGACCGCGCGCAATTAGCCGAATGAGTCACTTGACCTAACGCAAGGAGGACTCGTCGCATAGGAAGTTCACGGCACTACGACCGTCGTCGTTCGCAATCTAAGCGCGCGGAGCAAAAGATTCGCGGAAGGGAAATTCATGCGCGAAATTGCAATTTCATGAATCTAGCTTGTGCGGATCTTTATGCAAAATCAATATTTTGTGCGTCCGTGTTAAATACATTCACGACGCATCGTCAACAAATTGCGTTTATGCATTTTATTCTCGACTTATTAAACTTATTAGAAAAAGAGATACACTTTTACGTGACTTCCTGTTTCCTGCAATTGACTTTGGACAACTTTCATTTTACAGAAACACCCTCGGTTTAATCGTCAGTCACCTTTTTCTAGAGTAAAATTGTTCGTTCGTTCTTCACGGTAACAGTTTGTATATAATATACTGATCGATTCGAAATGATTTCACAGCACTCGGTGCTGTTCCGCAATGAAAGCGAGGAGAGCCTGAACAGCCACAAGCCTTCCAACATCGGCACCCGGATATCCGGAAAGGATAAAGCGGATGCCGCATCTTCACCGGAGTCTTTCGAGTCCGCTCGTGACGGTGTAAGTTGAAAAAATAATTCTGAATTCGCGTGTCAACGATTTCGTTGCATTTAAACATCTTTATTCTTTTACATGGCACGCGCAAGGTGGCGGATTTACGTGAATTCGAAGAATTCTCTGAGTTCTTCCCGCACTTCGCGAAACAGGAACTTTATCACACCGCGCTGAAGCAGCACGAGGATAAAAGCATTCAATGCAGGTGAGAACATCGAAACTGTTCAATGAATGTGATTATTAAGTTTTGAAGTTATATATATATATATATATATATATATATATATATATATATATATATATATATATATATATATATATATATATATATAATTGCCAGTTCCTCTGTCCTCTATAACGGTAAAGAAATTTCGAAACACAGAACCCTTAGAAAGCTGAAAGGTACATTGATAGCCGTTAACCCAAAGGGATGCACCAATACGTTTTTATCCCGGAAATCCTTCGGGATCAAGTGCTAAAATTAAATTAGTGTTATTTAAGTTCCTCGGTAACGTTAAAAAAATCTCGAAAACACAGAAGCCTTAGAAAGCTGCAATTTGGTACACAGGTAGCCGTTAGCTCAAATTAAGTACCAAATTAGTGGCATACCTCCAGAAATAAGTCAGTCGTTAATTTTTCAACGGGAATTACGCTAATAATATAATTATTGTCGCAGGCGGCTGCATACGGAATTGGTGAATTGCGGCTCGGATGTTGAATATTTAGCGAAAGTGCACTGCTTGCGGCAAGCGTACACGAAATTGTTCACTATACCGTCTGCGAAAGTGTGGATCGCTGATATCGGCCGACAAGTCATTACTGATTTGATCATGTATGCAGACAGGGTATACACAACATATATAATTTACTACGATCCGGGATAGACAAGGATTATCCGAGGGACGATCAGCTTTCTGACTAATTCATTTGCAATATCAGGATCCCAAGGATTACTTGACGCACTACGAACGGATGATGGAGTTCCTGCAAGACACGAGCAACCACAGTATCATGGAGGAAGAGCTGTCTGCGAGGGGCGTCAAGTGCATGAACTTCTACGATATCCTTATCGACTTCATTCTTTTAGATGCGTTCGAAGAAGTCGAGAAACCGCCTACCTCAATCAAAGCTATTTTACAGAATAGATGGATATCCGCTAGCTTCCGTGAAACCGTGAGTAACACGAGTCAACTGTATTTCGTCCAACAAGCCGAATCTGTAATGGTACAGGTTTTGCATTCCAAGCCAGTCAGCCAGGCCTGCCTCGAGCACATATCGAGCACAGCCTGTAATCGTAAATAAGATTCAAGCAGATGGCGGGCATTATGCTGTCAGAACGACGCTCGAAGCTGAGCATGCTCGGAATCTGCTCAATTTTGGACAGCACACCCTGCCAGCATAAAGCGATACTTATTCGGACGCAGAAGTATGGTATCCTGCTGGTACAACGAGCCTGCTGTTCAAAATCGAGCATTTTGCTTACTGGGAAGTTGCAGAATGCAAGTCCAAAGGATGCACGCTGGTGCTATACTGACTCGGCTCGTTGGATCCAGTACAGAGTTTGTCCATGCTTCTTACCACAGCTTTTTTATCATGCATTCTTTCTCCCCGTTTTGTTTAAGGCAATTGGAACCGCCGTCTGGTCGGTTCTCGTCGGTAAAAGACAAATGCTGAAGTATGACAAAGGTTTCTTGGCACACTTCTATTCCATTTCCGAACAAATCACTCCGGTGCTTGTCTGGGGCTTCTTAGGTCCGGAGGGCAGCCTACGTTCCACTTGTCTCTATTTTCGAGACCAGGTTGTCGAATTCCTCGTAGACACCTTTAACCTATTCAAAGTAAGGTACACCAGCGTTGACAACCTTGCCGAAGACATACTCAGGGAAATGAAGGTAAGAGTCGAGAATATAAATCAAAGACTTTCGCTAGAAGGATGTTAATCAATTAGGAGCGACGAAACGTTCGACGAGAAGCAGTCTATACTTCCGCGAACAATTTATAATACACTGTTAACTCTTTGCAATTATTACACGTGAAATTAATCTCGAATCTGAAATTACTGCAAGAGTAATATTGAATATTAAACGCGTACGTTCATTTCGTGGGAAACATGTTTCTTGTAGCCGCGTTTGACTTATTTTAAATCGGTTATACGAATGTTGTCGCGCTCGATATGCTCGCAGACCTTTCCTTATTTCAATGATATTGTAAATCATCTCCTGCACACGCGAACTCGATCAATCAATTAATATGAACTTTATGTACAGGTAGCCTAAATATCTCCTTCGTTTGCGATGATTTTGTAGTACAAAAAATATATTTTTATCGTCCTTGCGACAGATAACATTGCCCGCAGTATTGTTAAATGTATACTTGCAATTTGTATAAATCAACACCTCGTAAATTGTAATAAACGCTCCGATTGGTCAGGTATTCATTTATAAATGAATCGCTTCAACGCTTCAACTCCTCAATTTATGTAAGCGTCTTCGTCCATTCTTGTCATTAAATTGCCTGACCATATATTGCTACTATTCAAATTGCATACGAAACATTTTTTACATCGTCACAACAAATGGAGAGATTTAGGTAGATCACGCCCGTTCAGAACAATCAAGAAAAGTATTTAAGCATAATTATTTATGATTTTATCTTTTTTATTTACTATGTCTATTATAGATTATTAACCTGTTTGCCGCTGAAACGTTATTCTTGTATTGCAAATGGGTTAATTAAGAAATGTTACCATATACTTGTAACTACTGTACATTGCATTTCCTGCGTACCTAACATTCGAATCTACAATTTTAGTGCACAGACACTCATACAAAATGTATAAACATAACTGTGTTTTGTTATGAAATTCAATTTTTTAATATATCGTTATCACTCGGGTATTAGTCGAAAATAATTTTTATATAGGTGTACGAGATTGTGATTCTTAGCATTTAACGACGACAGGTAACGAAACTATTGTAGTTCCTTGTGTACTGCATGAGGTAATGCTACACAATAATATCGAGGCACTAATAATGACATATTTATTAACAATTATTTGTATCTACTTACACCTCCCGTTCGAAAAGTTGAGGATTGCCAACAAAGGTGTTTCATAATTCTAGTTTGCGCTCTGCAATATTTGCTGTTTATTTCTTTTCAAAATACATACTGCATGTATTATTATTTAGACAAGATTGTTTTCTCGTAGCCTTATACGAAATCATTGCGTACAGTTACCTGTGAAAAAAAGTTGTACTACACATTGCCAAAGATAAAAGCAACTTTACTAGCAAAGGACTGTGACTATTATTATGTATATGTACATTATATGTATATTGTCCTTAGTTAAAATTTCTAGAACTACGTTATACCTCATTCTGTACGCTGTAAGCATAATATAAAAACATTCCAATTATTTTCATTGTGTAATCTATAGGTTTCAGCAAATTTTGTATATATGGGAATATATAATGTAAAAGCTAGAGTTGTTTTTTTTTATGTATACATATGTAAGTATAATACCTTTTTCTTATAAAACGAACGATTAATGCTCAATATAACTGCCAGTAAAAAATAATTGACTCGCATCATAGGTGTATTACTAATAACATAAACAATTCTGAGCATTAACTTTTCAAGTTCTCATCCTATAGTTACTGAATCATGATACTATATTGTTGTACACGTATAAGATTATTATGTTAAACGTTTATTAATTAAGTATTGTTCAATTGATTTTATAGTCTATGAGAAATAATTTGAATATATATATATATGTATATTAGTTTTATTTGTAAGAGAACTAATAAAACATTTTCCATTAGCTAATATAGTCTATTTTTAAAAAAATACTTTGCATGCTGAGATCACAGATATAACATCAAAAAAATAACATATCCATTGCCTCGTCATCAGAATCTTCTTCATCAGAAGACGGTACATCTGGCATAATGTTTGTTATATTATTCCGTCGTTTATATTCTGCAAAGCTTTCCCTATCTGTGATAAAGTTTTTATTAGATCAGAATATATATTACATCAATTCATTTTCAATTATTTTTAGTATTTGAAAAAGAATAATATTTTCTTTGTATTATTTTTCGATAATCACCTATTTTTCGCATGTCTTCGAGCCAATTGTTCTTGTCTAAACGATCTGGATCTGCTACAATTAAAACGTTCTTCTCTTCTTCGATATGTAGCCTTAACCATTCCGTCCCTATTAGTAGAAAATAAACTTGGCATAAATAAGAAATACAAAAGATATCAATAAAATAATAACTATAAGCAGAATACATTTATGTGCCTTTGCTAGCGTAATTTTGATTTCTCTTTCCTTGTTCTCATGTATCGTTTTTTCTGCTACTACTGTCCCAAACAGGTACAGCGTGACATAATAATCTTTTTCATTCACGGTAGTGCTGAAAATAGGATACCTCATGACATTTCGTAAGAGTAATTAACACACCGTTTATGTGTAAATACCTAAATAATAAATGGTCGCATTCAACGTGCAGAAAATACTGATCAACATCCTGTAATAAAATTCGTAAGACGACCGTAACATCCGTTTGATACCACAGTATCTTCGGACTATATAATTTGCTAACAAGTTTTAGGTGGCTCATCCTTTTCTATTCAAATCGTTGACACAAATGACATTTGTTGAATCTTGAGTATAATAGTATCATAACAATGTATCAACTTAACCTTTAATATCACCAGAGAGTAAATTTACTCTCTGATATCACTTATAAAGCTACAGTAAAAAATTAGATAACATACATAATAAATCGTAGATTAGAAAATAGAAAAACTATTCTACTAAATGATATAAAAGCATATAAAAGTATCAAATTAGTAACTTGAGAAAAATGGGAAATCTGGGTTCATTTTATTCCATGTTAATTAATTGGGATTTGGTCCACTCGGTGCAGCACTATCGCTTAATATTAGGATGGAGGGAAAGTTCTATCATATTTGAAATAAGCAGATAATTTTGCTTGTAAATCAAAAACACATGTTGCTATATAGTAAGTGATTGGCAGATTTTGCTATATATTTTTTTTACGCCTGTTTGTTAGAGGATTTCAAGGCGAATTCAGTAAGTATCATAATATAAAAATCACGTGAAAGCTATCTTGAAACCATGATAAATATATTATGGTTTCTATATCTGATAAAAAGATTTTCGATCGGATTGCTAATAACAGAGTATAATCTCTACTGGTCACGATTTGTGGTTCCACCCTGTATACTGTCTAAGTGTGGTAAGGTCACTTGATTTGGGATCATGAACATGAAAATTTTCAACAGCAGTTTCGCCTCTGATGTATTCTATATTTGAAGACCGATGAAGAGTCATTCTAAAGCGTTAGTTGATAAGCCGGGCGTGATCACTGTGAAACGTCAAGCACGTAGACAAAATGTCACGAAACGACGGCAAAAAGGACTCGTCAGCGTCAGCATTTCGAAAAATCGATGTAGATCAGTATAGTGATAATAACTTTAAAGAAGAAGATGCGGACGGAGGATTGGGAGGAACGACTGGTCCAGACGAGACTGAAGTTTTGACACTTCTTAGCCAATATCCTTTTGATGTGTCTTCTATTCACATATAAATATCTCCCAACAAGTTTTCTTATATTTCGTTATATTTTCCTTAATATTTATTCAAGGGTAAGAATGCCGAAGCTCTGATTTTAGTATTAAAATCTGCTCCACTTGGATGTAAAAATCAACAAGTAAAGGTAACCTCGCTGTCACACATTTTCGTTGGTTTTATCGCGTACTAATTAAAATGAATACTAAATACGTTAGGCCGTAACAACTTATGCTATACTTGTATATTCTAGTTTACGTTGTTCTGTGTTTTAAATTAATTGAAAATTTCACTCGACGGGAATGGTTTTGTGCTTGTATTTTAGTTTCGAGAAGAAATATTGTTCTTTTAATGTACTCGACGCATTGTATTAAAGACTTCTTCAAATTACAGGATAACGCAAGGAACTTAACTCTGAAGGTTCTGTTAAGTATAAAATCTAATCAAATGGAAGACTGTCTAGCACAATTAGATCGGGACCTAGTGGATGTTCTTATGAAATATATATATCGGGGATTTGAAATTCCCACGGAAGGTAGCAGTAGTCATTTGTTAATCTGGCATGAAAAGGTATATAATATCAGCGGCGTTGGCAGTATTGTACGAGCATTCTCAGATAGCAAACGTGCTTGAAGATTTGTACATTTTCCAGTAATGTTCATTACAATAATTACCATTAACCCTTACTGTTACTCATTGTCATTGTTAATACAATGAGGATGTAGATAGCCAAGCCATTCAATTTTCCAAGTGGGAAATATACAACACATTTGTGTACATTTGTTATCAATAAAGTAATTTTTATTTCTTATACATTTGGAGAAGTGTCTTCCTTATTCCAAATAGTCTACTCTTTCTTTCTTTAAATGAATTTCCTTTTCCCCTAATTATATTCAAACAGAAGTCTTAATTTTATGGATGAAATAACAACATAGCACATCAAGACAACACTTATATCTTCTATTAGAATCGTTTTCTTGTGTTTATGACTTCATTTGATTAGCATTATGAACAATTGTTAAAATATCATTACATTTTAACAATATGTAGTACATATAAAATAATGATATAATATATGTATATATTTTATATTAAATGATATTTAAATTCTATTATCAAATATATAACAAAATAGATAAAATTATAATATTACATACTTCATTAATAGTTACAAGTAACTTCGTTCTTTGAAATTCATTACTCACACTTGTCTTTTACTGTGAGCATTATCATATTTGTTTGATGTATTAAGTACAGTGCACTTATGAATACAGCGTTAGCTCTGTAAAGATGATAAAATTTTAATTAGATACATTGTTCTTTAAATTAATGTAAACTTCAAATTACCGACAAACACTTACTGTCCCTCTTTGAAATACTCTTTTAACGTGTTACTAAATCTTTTACTATATTTCACAAATTCCCTTTTTCTCTGATCCAACGCCTGCTTCCCTGCGGAACCACGTATAAATGCGTTCACTTCATTTACCGCATCTAACAGCTTTTTTATCGCACTTGCTATTTCTCTGGAAATGTTAGAAACATATAAATTGTGCAGTCAACAAAGATATTTTTACATAAATGTGATATATATATAATTATTCTAATACACACTTGATTGTTTCAAGAAATGTTTTACGATCTGTTATCTCATCAGGAATTCGACTAAGTATTCTTTTCAATGAAGTCGATTTACGATTTAGTTCTTGAAAAGCGTCTTCGGATCGAGCTGATCTGTATTCCACAACTATAATTATAACAGAGATATATTATTACAAGTTATCGATATTTCATTCGACATTATTTCATCCTCTGTCTGCAATCTTATTTTTATCAATGCTATCTGTGTACCAGGCTTGTTCGTGTTGAATACTAAGTTTATTACTGTTCTAGGCTTTCAAAAAGTCTAAACAAATTCCAGAATACATGTTGAAGTTCCCATTTTAATATATAATCGTTGGAACATCAAATATTTAAAGCATCAATGGGAAAAAATATATTGAAAAGTGAAATTTTTCTCCTAACTTAACAACCCTGGTTGCGGACAGAGGGTCAATATATATTACTAGAATGCAGATGTTTATGCAATTTTCAATTTTTGTAGACTAGTTTGAAGAAAGTGAGACCCAGTCAAATCCTATTTTCATTGGCACTAGCATGCGTAAATCCTGAATAAATAAAAGTTATACTAAATCCTGTCCAGTTTGAAGCATTTTTGTAAACCATCAATGCATAAAGATCCATAATCCATTTATTATTATTATTAATATACCGTCGTAATCGGAAGCAGCTCCTTGCAATCTCAGAACACTTTCGTTCATGTCAAGATTCAGTTCGGCTCGTCGTACTATACCGAGAATGAAGTCGTGTGTGATTCCTGGATGAGAATTTTCAGCTTTCAATAAAGCTGTGCGTAAAGTTTGAGCAGCCAATACATTTTGCCTCTCTAGCTGCAATCGCATAAAGAAACACCAATAAATTTCTCTCGATTTTTGTAGTTACAGTTCAAGTAATACAAAAAGATCTCAGAGATTTTCAGTACCTTCATTAATATCGGTCTTAAGATTACAGGAAGAACCAGTGATGCAACTGGAGTCTCATCGCCCATTGTCATCGTTTACAACGTTTATTTATAAGAGCAGTTCGAACGTATACAATTACTTTCGCGTAACAATCTGAACGTGAAACACGATTAGTTCGATTCTGAAATAAAGAACGTGGACATCGGTCAAATTGTTTATATTAAAAGTTATCGATCACGATCATATTCTCGATATGACAGCTGTCACAGTTCGGTATCTCCTCGAAAAACGAGGTAAACAGGCTGTGCAACTTGATCTTCAAGTAAACCTTTCTGTTCAATTTTTCTAAATCGAGCACTCCTCAAATGATTTTTGTCGCTTCATCCTTGGCATGTATCGGAAGATTGAATTTCTCCCGAACTTTTCAAATCAAACCGTTTCAGCTACTCTAGATATCTTTTTTTATTTCTTTTTATTTTGAAAATGATGATTTCAGTTATTTCTAAGTAACTCTATTAGCGAATGAACGTGTCCCCTATTTAGATTCGAGAATTCCAGGTTACGATCAATGAGATACCGCCTTGACGTAACGCGGTCAGAAGTCGGAACCAGAGATTCGAACCCTAACCCTAACCGGGACTGGGTTCGTTACTGATGTTTACTGTATGTATATTTAGTATTTATTAACATTAGCAATGATGCTGGAACGCAAAGACTTGGAAGGGAACTTATACGTTTTCGTAAGTACATTTAGTTTAGTTAACACGTTAAACGCTGTGTCGAATTAACAAAATAATGTAGAATAAATAATTCGAATATTATTCAAAAATATGTTTACACTGTCTTAATAGACCCGATAGAAACTAATTGAGTAGGAATAAGGTAAGCAAGTATTTTGTTTATGCACAGGCATAAATTAGAATAGTGAAATGCAAAAGGAGATAAAATTGGCTACGTGTTTAACGTGCTAACCTTAAAATACACTGAACACAGTTTGATCTTTAATATTAATTTGAACAGAACGAAGAGGATTTACCGTACGAAGAAGAAATTCTAAGAAATCCTTATTCTGTAAAACATTGGCAGCGTTATATAGATCACTTGAAAACTACGAAAAGTAGTAATTTAAACATTGTTTACGAGAGAGCGTTAAAGGAACTCCCTGGAAGGTAGAATTTTTATTTTTAATTTTTTGAGTAACTATTGAGGGGCAAATAAGTAATGATGACATTATTTTATCAGTTACAAATTATGGTACAATTATTTACGTCAACGCGTAAGTCAGTTAAAGGGAAGATGTATAACAGACGCGCTTTATGAAGATGTGAATAATGCATTCGAGCGTGCATTAGTTTTCATGCATAAAATGCCTCGGATATGGATGGACTATTGCACGTTAATGACGGATCAATGCTATATCACTAGGACTCGACAAGTGTTCGATAGAGCGCTTAGAGCTCTTCCTATCACGCAACATCATCGTGTGTGGCCCTTGTATATTGAGTTCTTGAAGAAGCATAACGTATACGAAACTGCAGTAAGAGTATTTAGGAGATACCTAAAGGTACGTAGACATTATACATATAAACTCTAATGTCCTATTCATTTGTATTTAGATAATACATATTCTGTGTTTAGTTAGCTCCAGAAGATACAGAAGAGTACATAGAATATCTAATATCTATTGGAAGGCTCGACGAAGCTGCTTTGAAACTCGCACAAATCGTGAATCAAGATGACTTTGTTTCGAAGCATGGAAAATCGAATCATCAATTGTGGAACGAATTGTGCGATTTGATATCAAAGAATCCATCGAAAATAAAGTCGCTTAACGTAGATGCTATCATCAGAGGTGGTCTGAGACGTTACACCGATCAGTTAGGCCCCCTCTGGAATTCTTTAGCCGACTATTATGTTCGCAGTGGTTTATTCGAAAGGGTACTAAACCATTTATTGCACTAGAATATAAACAACTTTATTCTGATTCTAAATAATTGAAAATTTTTATTCTAACAGGCGAGAGACATTTACGAGGAAGCTATACAGACGGTAACTACCGTCAGAGATTTTACACAAGTTTTCGATGCTTACGCGCAATTTGAAGAACTTAGTTTTAGCAAACGCGTGGAAGATGTTGAGAAAAATCCTACCGAAGATGGTACAAAGATAATCACATAATTTCAAGGTTTTCTAAAGTTTACGTATTCTTATTTGTTAATTATTGTATTTACAGACGACATAGATTTGGAATTAAGATTAGCACGACTTGAACACCTGATGGAGAGACGATTACTATTACTTAATTCTGTACTACTTAGACAAAATCCTCATAATGTACAAGAATGGCATAAAAGAGTTATGCTTTACGAAGGACAGCCACACGAGGTATATTGACTTTTATGTAAACGTTGTTTGAAAATCAGAAACAATCTTTTACTATGAATGTTTACGTTTTTAGATTATTAATACGTATACAGAAGCTGTTCAAACTGTACAACCACAATTAGCAGTAGGAAAGTTACATACTCTATGGGTTGCGTTTGGTAAATTTTACGAAGAAAATGCACAAATAGCGGATGCTAGAGTTGTCTTCGAGAAAGCAACTCACGTCCCTTATACTAAAGTCGATGACCTTGCTTCCGTGTGGTGCGAATGGGCAGAAATGGAAATTAGACATGGGTATGGTACACTTTTGTTGTAACACAATTTTTAAGAGATATGTGAAACATAACGCGATTTTAATTCTACAGCAATTGTAAAGAGGCATTGAAACTTATGCATCGAGCTACCGCTATGCCATTCCGGAGAGTGGCCTACCACGACGAAACGGAAACCGTACAAATGAGATTATATAAATCTTTGAAAGTTTGGTCCTTGTACGCTGATTTGGAAGAAAGTTTTGGAACATTCAAGGTACTCTAATATTGAAAAATCTAATTCTCTTATGTTTTCAATTTTTATTTTTACGATATGTGTTTTTTATATTTCTTTATCTAGACATGCAAAGCTGTGTACGACAAAATCATAGATTTAAAAATTGCCACACCGCAGATTATTATCAATTATGGCCTCTTTTTAGAGGAAAATAATTACTTTGAAGAAGCCTTTCGGGTAAGCAAGATATTTCCTTCCGATATCATTCACATTTGAATAGCACGTAACATTTAAACTTTTTTAATAGGCTTACGAGAAAGGAATTGCACTTTTCAAATGGCCTAATGTTTATGACATATGGAATACCTATCTTACAAAATTCTTAAACCGCTACGGCGGCACTAAATTAGAAAGAACGCGGGACTTGTTTGAACAGTGCCTCGAACATTGTCCACCAAAATATGCTAAAGGTATTGCTCTTTAGTATTTCATTTAATCGACAACTTCTAATCACGAACTGATTTCTAATCGTATTTTTTTTGCAGCTTTGTATTTACTATATGCAAAATTAGAAGAAGAACATGGTTTAGCCAGACATGCGATGTCCGTGTACGAACGAGCAACGAGTGCAGTACTTCCCGAAGAAAGGTTTGAGGTAATATATTCAATGATATCGTTGACAAATGTGTTTCGATAATTCTGTAAAACTACCGTTAGTGTTACCGAACTATTTTCGATTTTCTAGATGTTCAACATATACATAAAGAAAGCAGCAGACATTTACGGCGTTCCAAAAACTCGGCAAATATATGAGAAAGCTATTGAAGTTCTTAACGAGGAAAATACGAGAGAGATGTGCCTCCGATTTGCCGAAATGGAGACGAAATTGGGAGAGGTCGACAGAGCCAGAGCGATATATGCGCACTGCAGTCAAATATGTGATCCAAGAGTACGAAATACTATTGCATCTGTGCAACTTGAATATCTTAAGGGGGTAGACTCGTTTCTAGGATTGCAAGGGTGCGGAATTCGCCTTCTCACTTCTTGATAATGCAAAGATGGGGGTTTTCAGTAGTCAAGAGCGCTAGATAAAAAATCAATCTAAGCCACAATCACTCTCGAAAGTTCTATCTTTATGTTTACGAGGCGTAATTTGCATTATTTAGCAGCATGTAGCTGTCGCAACTTTATGAAAATAGCTACATGAGCATTATCGAAAAATCAGAAAACGCATTCCGCACCCTTGCAATTCTGGAAATTTGAGTCGTTCCCTCAATGTCGAAACAATACGCTTACCCTATGCCTCTTGTCTTATTTAGGTAACATCGAATTTCTGGCAAATATGGAAGGAGTTTGAAGTGAGACACGGCAATGAGGACACGATGCGTGAAATGCTCCGAATTAAACGAAGCGTTCAAGCTATGTACAATACTCAAGTGAACATGATGTCCGCGCAAATGTTGAACAACGCGTCGAATCCACCCGTCGATGTACCAGTGGATGCTATGCGACTTTTGGATAGTAAGACACCGAGCACAGGTGATTTACGGGATTTTCTTTTACAAAAACGCATGAACAACTGGCAACGTGTTTGTTTATATCTTTTCTAATAAAATTCGTACAATCTCATAGAAAATGCCGCTGCCTACAAGGATAGTATTAAATTTGTTCGCGGTGTGACGGAAAAAGACGGCAAAGCGGAAACTCAAGTGAACAATCCAGACGAAATAGATATCGATATAGATGACGACGCCAATGACAACGAGGCAGACGCAGAGGAAGGTAATGGTACAGTCTGCGATAACACACTTAGACTTTTATTATGGTTGATCACATTAAATGCGTTTATAAACGTTTTTTTTTTTGACAAGTTTTGCATAGCAACATACACGTTTTATATTTTGTCTTTTAATTGAATATTTTTACTTTCAGACATACCTATCGAGAAACAAACGATACCGTCGCAAGTGTTCGGTAGTTTAAAAGCAGCTGAAGGTGAAGACGATTAAGTTACATTTGTATGGGAAATATGTAAATAAATAATTTTACGTTTCGAAAAGAAATAGATTTGTCACAGAATTGCCGCTTTCGAAGAGAAATAAATCAACAGTTTAAATATTTATCACATGGTATTTATAAAATTTCCTTAAGTTAGTGCACCGCGTGTACTTTCAACGTTAAAATAATCCTCAGCGAATACTGTTCTCGTCGCGCAACTAAAGTTAATACAACACTAACGTGATTAGTATTGTTTGTTTTTTATTGCAGAATATTAAATAACATATCTCGGCGGATTTATAAAATGAAGATCATTGTAAACCTCAGACTCGTCCATGTCTGGGTGACTCTGTAAAGACGTTTGCTCCTTACGAATACCACCGAATACTATTAATTCACCTCGACCTGCAACCAACGAATAAAGTATCCTCTCGTCAGGCCCTGATTGAGTATTGTGCTTCAACGGTATCCATGAAGCGGTGCACTCGTCACACAAAACATTCGTAATATCCAATACAAAAATGGATAAGGTGTTTCCAGTCCGTTTTGTGGCTTTTGATTGTGTTTTAATTCTTTCTTCCATTCTCCGGAGGGATTCTAATTGACGTTGGCGATTACTATTCGAGCCATTGCGTACCGGTTCATCGCGGAAAGCCGCCATGCTCAGAACGTTATCGTTGCACAATGCTAAATTCTTTGTAAAGTTTGGTGGATGAGACGATGAGTGCGCATTCTGCATAGAGGCTCTCGAGAACGATCCGTGTCGGCCGTTCACATTTACATCTCGATCGACGCGTGAATCATTTTCTTGTCTGGAAGATGATACTCGTAAATGTACGTACAATTATAATCAATGTACAGCAATGTCCGACTGTAAGTCATTTCTCGGTTCTGTGTTGCGACCTAAATATGAGCAGGACACTATATTTTTGTGGCTTCGAAGAACTGCAACGAACGTAGAAAAGGACAGCGAAGCTCGAGTCTTTGGTCGCCAAGAAATGTAAACATAACTAATCCCATAACAAAACTTCTTTATTTTTCATTATTCTTTGATAGGACTTTGACCAATATATCGTTGCATTTTTCTAATGAAAATCATACCAAATATAATATAATTCCAATTATATTTACTTGTGTAATAAACGATGAAAGTTTTCGACCCAAAGAAGGACAGCGTATGGAAAAGACAGAGACGCGGCACTCGTCGTTCATTAGACAAGTAAATATCATCGGAATTATATCATACTTGGTATCATTTTAATCGGAAAAATGTTACAAACAAATTGGTGAAAATCGCATAAAAAAATAGTACGTTCACACCGTTCGGCAACCTTTTTTTTTAGGATGTGGTGGAACCGGTAGAACCCGTGAGCCCCGACGACGCCTCGGGATATCCCGACCAGGACGCCGCCATAAGGGACTCCGGGGGTGCCGTAAACCACCACACCCGAGGTGCCCAGAATTCTCTGGGACCTCTCTGGCATACTAAATAGCTGCCTTCTCCCCCCGACCCGCTGTCCGCATTCAGAAGGGGAGAGGGCGAGCTGACTCCACACCTGTTCTTGGCTTTTCACCGTTCGGCAACCTAGGCAGCTCCAGCTTCTTGGCCCCTCGCGGGGTATGCCCTTCAGCAAGACTTACAGTCGGACACTACTGTATTAATATTTTCATTTCATCAAACCTGTCATGGGAATTGTCGGAATCGCATGTCCGCGATGGAGCTGTTCTTTGACTAGTGACTTTCTTCAGCGATATATTCGTATCATTTGATTTTTTCTGGCATTTGTTTATACTTAGAACGATAACATAATTTCCCACCTATCGTAACGAAAGATTACCAATAGAAAATAGTCCAAATTTTTGCAAGGTACCGTTTACTATATTTCGTATTATTACCTTGCAAGCTTGATGGCACCAAATCCGTGTTGGTGCCCACTCTGTATTGTGCATATTTACTTTTTTCCATGTCCAAGTTGTACCTTCCATTTTTAACAACCAAGCGTCGTTCATAGCAACATTAGGTCCAGTGCAACCTCCTAATTTTCAAATGATTAGTCAAAACAAATAATACAACATTTCGTAATAAAAGCTCGTGTAAGAAATACCTAATACAAGAAGATGATAATCTCCTAGTTCGATCTGAGACTGGCCGTAACGTGGTTGCGGCTTTAAGTTCGATGTAGTTTGCTTGTGCCAACTATGAGAATCTAAATTCAAACACCATACGTCATTGGATCTGCCTCGAAGTAACATGATGTTCTTGTTATTAAATGAAATTTAAGTGTCGTCGCAGAAATACATTAACATATATATTACCTATATCCGTTACATATACCGCCGAACACAACCATAGTATTTTTGTGAATCGACGCAGAGTGCGCCGATGTCGGCGGTGGTGACTCTAGCGTGTTCACGACGATCCATTTGTTCGATTCTATAGAATACACGTGTAATTCATTGAATAATTTCCATTGCTGAAAACATACAAAATATAATTGAACGAGTAGAACGGTAATTACTTGGCACATTAAGTGGTTAACACCTTGCAACCAATGTTTTCAAGCCTGAAAACGGTTGGCACGGCATTGACATGCTGAAAGACGCTTCGAGTTTCTAATTGACTGTGTATATACCTGATGTAAAGGATAAGGAGAAGGATGAGACCATCCACCAAATAATATGAAGCTCTTTTTATAATATAACATAGTAGCGCAAGCCTTCGGAGATGGGTAGCTTCCCATGGTAATTAATCTAACCCATGTTCTCGTGTCCAGATCTAATCTCCATAAATCGTTAAATGTTGTGCACGTAGCTGTACATCCTCCGAAGACATACATAGAATTATCGTACATGCAAGCCGAATGGGAGTGTCTCTTTCCTATGGTAGGCATCCAATGAGTAGATGGCCAAGCACTCCAAAGCAACGATCCATAAGCCACAGATTTTTGAAAATGTGCTTTATTGTGCTGTATTACGTCTATAAGAAAAATTCAAGTTTTTACCATGATTATGTAGTTAGCATTATACCGTGAATAATGAAACATCAAAAATCTTACGTACTTTTAGTAGCATGAAACCACCTTTTAGATACAAGCTTACATTCTTGAAGATCCTTGTAAGGTGGGATCAAGCTTAAAATGTACTCTAATAACACGTCCGGTAGGTCGTCGATCTTGCACTCCATTTCACAGGAAATATGTGTATTAAAAAGCGTGTCTAGATACTGTTATTTTAAATAGCTACGCCGCTTTCGAGATTCTAATGAGTCGAAGAAAACCAAAACTATAATCGTAGGCAGTTGAGAGTCATATTTCGTTGATATCACTTTCCAAAGATTCTGACGAACTGAGGGATCGCTAAGATTTCCGTGTAACAAATTTCACTGTTGTCCTTCGTTACACTATTAATGTTTCTATTCATCTTCGACAATTATCCTACGTGATAGAGGCTACATAAAAAATTATTATGACTCTAGTAAACAATGATAACCTAGTGTCAGACAACTATGCCACAGAATATGTCTTTTGTGCTGTAATGGCAAAGAGTAGGTATAACAAGAGGCGACACTCCTGTCCCAGCCTGTCCCTACAGACAAGCGACAAATTTAAATAAATTGGATTTCGTCTAAACGTCCAGTAATTAGAAATCTATTTGTGTTTGTTATTACTGTAATATCTATTAATATTGGTTATCAAATTATTTATAGATGAATTTCTTGTATATAGACCCGGCTTCGGACTCGGATAACATGCCGTGTTCTAAGATTACTTCATCTACCAGATGATGGATGTGGGCAATGTGCCTGTTGAGAAACAGTGGTGAGATTGAGGGTGAGATATTGTTCAAGAATTCTCGTACATGCGCGTCCAAAACAGTAACGTATTTACATTATGATTGACGGAAAAGTTCTGATATTTTACAAGGTGTTCAAGGTACCTCATTTTATCGAGAATTTTACTTTACTCACTTTACTGAAGCTTATATCTATACCGGATCTATAAGTATGCATATACTCTAAGGTCTGCATCAATACCAATCAAATTCATCTGTGGCGATTTTGACCAACTTCAGATGGATTTGTGCCATGAAATAAGAGTACTTCAGAGTACTTCATTATTTGTGTAGACCGCTCTTTGATTTTCAGGACATTCGAATAACAGAATTATTGAAAGATGCACGTGTTTTATTTAGTGATACAATAGTATTTTATCTAATTAGTTTAGGAAATCGTGAAGTTTTTAGTACAGACGCGGATTTAAAAGATTTTATCCTAGATCTTACGTTACAAACAATAATGTTGACAAAAATGCTGTTTTTGCTGTTTGTATTATTGCTTATTTGCAAAGAAGGAATGGTTGTTGAAATTGATCCGTCCAAAACAATCGTCTGGGGTCCTGGATTAAAACCAGATGAGATAACAATGCGAGCACGATATATTTTCTTTCAATTTGTCGATTCCAATGGGAAAAAGTATGTTTTCTATTTATATAGAAAAATGATTTGAAAATTTTCAATATATTTCATGTATTTATTATGTGTATTCTACTGATACTAAAGGATTTATTGAAATATTTTTTAGTTTAACAGAATCACCAGGGAAAGACATAATCTCTGCTGGTATACAAGGCCAAACTTCATCTGGACACGCATGTCATGTCTGGCCACAGGTTTTAGATTGCAAGGATGGAACTGTGATTGTGAGATATAGATTGCATAATACTTGTTTCAATTTAAAATTAAAAGTTAAAATGAAACATGAGCCTATTCTTTCGTTGGAATTCAAAGGTATCTGTTTACCGTAATAATTCAAATATGTAAATTAATCAAAATTTCTATCGCTGTTAAGTATTTTATACTATAACAAGATTTTTAATCGAAATGCCCAGGTCCTGTTTACGAAGAAGAATGTTATTGCCCGCATCCTTCGATGAACGGTTGGATAGAAAATATGGAGTGTTCAAAAAATTATACACAGATGCACAATGATCTGCTACCTTTCGCTAATGTAGATTTCAATGAAATACGTGAAGATATTATAAAACGATACGATCAACCGGAAAGCGTTAGCCTTTGTCATTATGTAGTTAAATCCAATAAAGTGAGTATCTAAAGTACCTATATTTTAACCCTTTGCACTCTGAGCTATTTTAACTGAAAAATTAAATATTTCTTCCGATTTAGAATATTTCCATTCCCTATGATTTTTGAAAATTTAAGGATATGAAATTGGCATATCGTCTTGTACAATACCTAAATGTATGGTAATTAATTAGATACCAATATATTTAATAATGTAAACTTATTTTGAATAATGGTACAGCAAATTTTTAGTCACAATTCGAGTGCTAAGGGTTAATTTGTTCGATACTGTGTTTGAATTCAACTAGATGTAACAAGATTTTTAGACGATGTTACGGCAAACACGTGGGCTTCAAAATATTTATGGATAGCATTTTATTGTCGATCACTCGGAAAATTCTCTTGCCGGACATAGAACTTTTTGTGAACTTGGGAGATTGGCCACTGGTACCGAAAGATGGTAAAAACTATCCAATCTTTTCTTGGTGCGGTTCCATCGATACAAAGGATATTGTTATGCCAACTTACGACATTACTGCATCATCTTTAGGGGCAATGGGAGGGTATAAATTTGATCAAACTTAATTATACAATATAATTTGATGAATATATACAGAATGTTCTGCATACTGTAGCAACCGATTTGTAAGTAATTCTACATGCTAAACTGACACGAAAAGAAAGAATAAAATTTATTTGTTTTCGAGATAAAGAAGAAGTACAATCGGTAGATCGTGATCAAAAATTGAGTAGGCGAAATTCAAAAAAGTAGGAAAATTTTCAAAATTGAAGATGTATATTGGATGATTTTTCTCATCTATTAACCCTTATCCACACGGGTAACTTTTTATACCAATTTAATAATTTTTTATACGAGGGTTAATAGTTGCTTGCTGTACTGTAATCAGCCGAATGTTGTCAATATGTCTTTATTTAGAGACTTATTTTCTTTTTTCGTAGTTTGTTAAAATTATTCAGGGAAGAAATAACATTCTATTTGGTTTCTATTCATTGCAATCGATACAGACCATTTTTATTTTTGCATGAAGATCCGCAGTCCAGCGATCAGTATTCATTGGATTTTAAAAATTGATTTATCCGAAAATAAAACGCGAAACCAACAAATTTTATTCCTTCTTTACGACTCACTTTTGCGTGTAGAATTACTTTCCAATCGATTGTCGATGGTATGCGGGACACCCTGTATCGTATATACAGTATTCTAAAAATTTACGTGTCGGATGCTATTGTTCATAAAACAGGGTAATGTTAGATTTGTTATCTGTACAAGGTAACACAGACACACCATGGGAGAGAAAGGTAGAGAAACTGTTTTGGCGAGGACGTGATTCTTGTCGAGAACGACTAGATCTAATAGACATTTCAAGGAAACATCCTGATTTGTTTAACGCTTCGATTACCAATTTCTTTTTCTACAAGGGTGAGATGGATAAGTATGGCCCTGGACAAAAGCATGTATCGTTTTTTAATTTTTTCGAGGTAAAAAGTACAAATATATGTATATATATATATATATGGATATTTTAGATCTATAATCAACTATAAAAGTAACATTGTTTCTATTCATATAGTATAAATATCAGCTAAATATCGACGGTAGCGTAGCTGCGTACAGATTTCCGTATTTGCTTGCTGGAGATTCCTTGGTACTTAAACAGAAATCAAAGTATTACGAATTCTTTTATAACGATGTTGTACCTGGTAAACACTACATGCCGGTGAAAAGCGACTTGTCGGATCTCGTTGAAAAAATCACATGGGCTAAGAAACACGATAAAGATGCATTAGAAATAGCTAAGGCTGCTAGGCAATTTGCAAGAGACAATTTGCTACCTCGTGATGTATTATGTTATCACGTAGTTCTATTCAATGTAAGAAATTCAAGTATATAGTTAAACAGATTCAACTTCATTTATTATTTTTAAATATATGTCATAGAACAACACGATTTTTACATTTCAGGAATGGAATAAACGCTTAAAGAGTAAAGTTAAGGTACTGGATAACATGGAAGAAGTGCTGCAACCTAATCACTCCTGTAAATGTTATAATGAAAAACTGAAAGAGGAACTCTAATTACATGTATTTTCTTTCGCATCTCGGTAAAGCGACTTTTCTTTGTACCTTTTGTATAAAAAATATTATATATCAATTTAAATTTTGTATACCTTTTTTCGTTAAGAATCATTGCTCGTTGAAAAATAAATTTCTAAGGAATCATTGAAATTGTTTGCAAATCGATGAAAGATAGATCGAACTCGATTTCAGTTTGTAAAGTTTGAATATACAATCCGGTGAGATGGTTTTTTTTCAAAGTCAGACATTGAAATCCCTGTCTAAAAAATAGTTTTTTTCGTATGTAAACAAAATGCAACTTGAAAAGTGATTTTGAAAAATCATACGCGCGCTTGAAATACACCCGAATTTTTGAAGGTGAAGATAAGAATCAATTTGTGAATTCATGAATTTTTTTTTAATGACAATCAAGAAAATATAAAATTGGATAAGTAAATATAAAATTAATTCTAAGGCAAATGTGTATATTGAAGGCTGTAAATAGATAGTACATGGTGTACCACGGGTTCGGTACAGTTCATCTTGGTATGATATAGATATGTGAATCCTATAGTATGTACACCAATACTCAAGCAATCAATGCACATTCTGAAGTGCCCACATAAGCTAGCGTCTCTGTTAAAATTAAATAATAACAATTTACAGTTTCCTTAACGTACAGAGTAAACCTAAAACGCTGATATTGTAACGTAGAGGCTTCACAGTATTATTACAACAGCGAAAATTGTTCTAGAACATTGTTACACTCGATGAAAGAAATTCTTCGAAGCTTCTCAAACGAACAACGTACACATCGAAAACGTATATAAAAAGTACTCCTGGTAATTCATCCCGAGGAAATCCCATCGAAAAAAACAGAATTATCCTTGAAAAACTGTTTCTGGATCATTTTTGTCGATAAGAGGGATGTTTCAGCAGCACCTTTCCTTATATATAATTTTCTATTATTTGCCTCGTTACGTAACACTGGACGATATGATAGTAACAATTAAATTAAAACTTTATATACCATTTGTTCCAAATTTGAAATTATACGATTTACATTAGTGTAAATACTATACGAATTTACATATTAATGTAGATAAAGTATATTAATACTTTATTGTGGAGGTGGCTGGTAGCCGTAACCACCGTATTGATTCGGTGGTGGAGGTCCCTGCGGTCCAGGCGGTGGAGGCATGTGACCGCCGGGAGGTCGTGGCGGATACTGGGGATATCCTTGACCTGTTGGCGGAGGTGGGTAACTCTGAGGAGGATATTGCGGATGTCCATAATGTTGACCACCTTGTGGCGGATGAGGAGAATACACCTGAAAATTGTTTAGAGTCTATTAATCGAATGCTTGCGAGTCGCGTAATATCTCCCAAAATTATTACAGGTAAATATTTTCAAATATGTCGGTATTTTCATATACATACCGGTATTGCGATATTTCAATTTCTATAACGGTTACGAAGAAATAACCGGAATGATACCTGAAGCGAAACACAAAAAGAAGAGTAATACCTGTGGTTGTCCGCCTGGAGATGGTGGTACGTATGTCTGCGTAGTAGCTGGTCCGTAACCAGGTTGCGGCTGTGGGCCTGGTGGTGGAGCAGGACCTTGCGGAGGACCTGATGGTGGTTGAAATCCACTTGGTGCAGGACTCTGAGACTGCTGCTGTTGCGACTGCGGCGGTGTTTGCGACTGTTGCTGAGATTGCTGCGGGGGGTGCGGCGGCTGATGTGCGGGAGGCTGATGAGACGACTGATGAGAAGGTTGATGGGGCGGTTGATGAGGAGCGTGTGGAGGCTGATGAGGAGATTGATGCGGCGGTTGATGCGGTGAGTGCGATGCCGGATGAGGTGTTTGATGGACAGGGTATCCAGACGGAGAAGGAACAGAGGGAGCATAACTACCGCCTTGGGAAGTAGGCGGTGGTCCACCGCTTGGCGGATAAGTTTGAGTCGAGGCAGAAGGTGTACTCGTTGGTTGACTACTTTGGGCATAAGTGTTAACTCCGCTCGCAGAGGCTGTACTAAACGGTGGAGATGTAGACGCTGGTCCGTACTGTGTCGAACCTGGTCCAGGGCTTGGTTGATTACCATAATTCGGCTGAGGACCAGAACTTTGTTGCGATCCAGGTTGCGGAGATTGAGCTGCGCTGGATGTAGGAGGAGCTGGATAGTTCTGCGGCGGAACATTATTTGCATACGCCTGAGAAGACGGAGGAGGATAACTACCGGGTTGACCACCTCCGTACGCATTTTGAGGCGGTGGCTGAGACGGAGGTTGCTGGTAATTCGGTTGCGGGCTAGGACTACCGTATTGTCCTGGTTGTTGTTGTTGGCCACTGGATGGGAAGTTCTGTTGAGAAGGATTAGCAGGTGGATAGCCCTGTTGATTCGGAGGTGGCGGACCGTATCCAGTAGGTGGTTGAGTACTTCCTGGTGGTGGATATCCACCTGGTTGAGGACCATAACTGTTTACCGTAGTTGGAGGACCATAATTTGGTGGTGTCGACGCACTATATCCCTGTTGCTGAGACGCGTTCGGCGGTCCATATTGATTTGGTTGTCCCGGAGTATACGCCGCTCCCTGAGGTCCTTGGTAATTCGAACCAGGATTTTGATTACCATACTGAGCCGGATAACCTTGCTGAGAAGGCTGTTGAGGGTAACCTTGAGGCCCTCTGTACTGTTGTGGTCCAGGTGCAGTAGGCGGTCCTACAAAATGGAGAACATTATCGAATAGACAAGTTACTTAACGGTGTTTATAAAGGTTCCTAGCCTCTGGTGACTTAGTTTAGATATGACTTACTATTTATAGCAGGTCCTTGACCAGGCATGACAGGACTACGATATCCAGCTTGCGGCATTGGCTGTCCTTGATTAAAACTTGACATTGGTAATGTAGGTTGACTATTTGGTGGCATATCCCCTACAGGTCCACCCGAACCTGCAGGAGGGTTTGGAAGGCCTTGAGGATTCATCATGGCGTGTTGATGACCATTAGGTATTGCTTGCGGAGGCTTATATTTGATACAAAAATTATTAGTAATTGAAAATTCAATGCGTACGATACTACTAAATTGTATAGGAAAACTTCTTACAGGTAATAATGCTTGTATATTTTGATTGGCATCAGCCAATGATGCCAAGTACGCCAGATTACGATGCAGTATCTGTTGGTACCTAAAATATTATACGATAAGTATGATTGTTGTAATGATAAACTTTTCATATTTATAGATATATACTCACTGTATACATTCTTGCGATTTTCCTTTATTCTGATATTCCTGTATCGTTTGTATCAACTGACAATTCTCGTCGAGCATCTGCATATAATCATTAATAATAAAAAACGTCTGGTATTCGTTAATTTATTTATTTCTACAAGTTGCATCTTCAGCTAACAAATTGTTAACATTGACATTGTATATATATATATATATATATATATATATATATATATATATATATATATATATATATATATATATACAATGGCCTATATATACTATATATACTATAGGCCATTTTTTTCAATAACAATAAATCTAAGGATAAACAAAATAGCATAATATTGATAATAACGTGTAACATTTATTACCTTTTGTATTTGGGCTGAATTTGGTGGCGGTCTACCGCGTTGAGCAAAGGTCACGGACATGTTTTTTGATGTTTTATTAATCGCTCAATATTCGTAGCAAGTGATTTCTTCGTCTACGATTTTGTTCAGCGAAATCAGCAAGTTGTCGGTGGCATCTCGTGATTCACTAAACACATTCGAAACTTCAGAATTTCGCTACGGTATCGGTTAGCCACATTATTACACCATAACTTCAACATCCAGGAAAAAACCAGCACAACACGATAGTGCAAGCTTCTCGAAACCGAAGAAGAAACTTACAGGTAGCTTGATCTCGATAATTCCTTTCCCGAAAGAAATTTCTAAATATAGCGGATTACGACCAAGCGATTCCTTCGTAAAATTTCTGGTTTTGAAAACAAGAGATGGTTGCTGTTCATTTCTAAAATAGAGAGCTTGGGAAAAGAGCGTGGCCGTGTGAGAAACGCGCGAACTATTATGGTAAAATGCTTAGACCATATATACTTCTTGACCCGACTTCAGATGATTAACTTGATGCCAACATCAAATCATCTATAAGATGAGAGTTGTGGGTACCCTCTGTTGAGAGATCGCAGTAACATCATGCTATATAAAGCGTTAGAAAGGAAATCGAAGTCGTCACCATATTTCATTCTGTATAAATATATTTATTGGAATTGCAACTGTAATATATATATTGTGTTTTATTACTTGTTCATTTTTATTTTACTCTTATTATCTTATTATACTGGTAACCACCATTTTGAATTATCTTGTGACGTCAGTTGTATGCACTTTTCTCCGCTATTTTGGTTTCACTACGTCCTATACGTTCTATGCATATATTATACTCGAATACTTATACCGGATCTATAAGTATATGTATGGTCTAAGGCCTCAGGTCGTATTCAAATGTTCTATAAAATATAAATTAGTGATGGGCACCATCGACTAATTTCAACTATCGACTAATTACTATTTAGTTGCTGCATACTATCGAATATTTAGTCGATAGTTTTTAGTCGACTGAAATTTTGTTTTAGTGGTTACGTCTAGATTGCGGGTTATAGTCTATGCCTACGTCTATCTCACATATTATTATTTATCCTTTAATAATAATGCGATATAAAGGCAAAGTGTTAATGTACTTTTTAGAAAAATATCTGTTATTGACAGATATAATTATAAAATACTACTTTTTCTTTAGATTATGATGAAAATTTTATAATATAAGTATTGTTATTTAATAATTGTATAATATTTCTAGTATAATAATTGTTATTTGTGTTTATTGAACGAATTATTCGATATAGCTAATAAGTGAATGTATTTGATAGTAAATTTTATAAAATCTATTCAAAACTCCCGCCCGTTACAATTTAACCAATAGCTCGGCGACTGATTCAGTTAATTGAATTTAGTCGATAGTTTAAAAAATCAGTCGACTGAAAATAGTAGTTGGCTACTATCGATTTAGTCGATAGTTTCAGTCGATGGTGCCCATCACTAATATAAATTATAAATTACAGTTCACAATTTACATTCACAATAGTGATGGGCACCATCGACTGAAACTATCGACTAAATCGATAGTAGCCAACTACTATTTTCAGTCGACTGATTTTTTAAACTATCGACTAAATTCAATTAACTGAACAGTTGCCGAGCTATTGGTTAAATTGTAACGGGCGGGAGTTTTGAATAGATTTTATAAAATTTACTATCAAATACAGTCACTTATTAGCGATATCGAATAATTCGTTCAATAAACACAAATAACAATTATTATACTAGAAATATTATACAATTATTAAATAACAATACTTATATTATAAAATTTCAATCATAATCTAAAGAAAAAGTAGTATTTTATAATTATATCTGTCAATAACAGATATTTTTCTAAAAAGTACATTAACACTTTGCCTTTATATCGCATTATTATTAAAGGATAAATAATAATATGTGAGATAGACGTAGGCATAGACTATAACCCGCAATCTAGACGTAACCACTAAAACAAAATTTCAGTCGACTATAAACTATCGACTAAATATTCGATAGTATGTAGCAACTAAATAGTAATTAGTCGATAGTTGAAATTAGTCGATGGTGCCCATCACTAATTCACAATGATGAGAATGCTCTTGCGTATCCGCCACAATCAAGCGTAATATTGTATGTATAAGATTTTAAATGTTCAAAAGTAATGATATTTTTGTACTGAAAAATTAGAAAAAATTCTTAATGTCACATAAAATATTAGCATTTGTAGAAAATGCACGAAGTGACATGTACCGACCAAAACAAGAGGCGAAAAATTATGATAGACATATACCTTAAAAACACTACGATAACAGTTGTTAACGCACAATATTAATTCAACAAACTATACGACACTACTAAATCAAATTTCCAATTGTAATTTGCATGCAATCTTATCAAAGGAAACATAACCTTAAATTAAACATAACCAACCAAACGTTGTTTGCTACTACGGAGATACCACGTAATTATTTTTCGTTAAGAAGTAATTTCGAAGGATATTGCAAAATGTCATCGGCAAAGGTGAGTTTGTAGAAGTAAGAAAAGCTAAATAATGTTTCTACAAACTGCTATATCGTACATTTCGTATTTTCAGATTGAATTTGCGGTGAACATGACTTGTCAAAAATGTGTCGACGCGGTACAAAACAGTTTGGCCAGTGTAAAGGGAATCGAAAATATCGAGATATCATTGGAGAAAGGAAATGTTGTTGTTCAAACTAATTTACCGTATTCAGTGATACAAGAAAAAATTGAACAGTCTGGTAGAAAAGCAATTTTGAAAGGATATGGAAGTAAGAAAGCATGAAATAATTACTCTTACACAAAACAGATACATGGTGTAACTTATTTATTGTATTATACCAATAATCTTTCGATAACATACACGATTCTTCAAATTACAGATTCTCTCAGCGCGGTTGCAATGTTAGGAGGAAACTCAGGGTTCAGCGTGAGCAACAAGATAATGGGAGTCATAAGATTTGCCCAAATTCCTGATGGATGTATTGTAGATGGTACAATTGATGGTTTAAAACCAGGAAAACATGGTATACATATACACGAATGTGGTGATATTTCAGAAGGTTGTAATAGGTAACTGATAACTTTTTGTAAATAATAATTTTTACTGCTCGAATCTTATATGTTGTATTTGTAGCGTCGGAGAACATTTTAATCCAAATAATACATTACATGGCGGGCCTGAAGATGATGTGGACAAACGGGTAAATATTGTAGATTATGTTGGCAGTAGATTGTGGGCCAGATCAGTTGGTCGTCGAAAATTCACCTATTATAGATTTCTAATTAATTATAGCATATAGGAGATCTTGGTAACATAATAGCAAATGAAGTTGGTAGAGCTACATTTAGAAGAATAGTTACACTGATAAAAATACCTGATATTATTGGAAGATCCCTAGTTATAACAGAAAATCCAGATGATCTAGGAAAGGGAGACACCCCAGGTTCTAAAATAGATGGAAACAGTGGAAATAGGTAGATCTTGCATTATTTTAGTGTTACTAAAATAACAGCAATTGTAATAGCTTGCGATATTTAAGATTTATTCGATATTTCTGTAGATTGGCTTGTGGGATTATTGCTCGTTCATCTGGCTTGTTTCAAAATGCGAAGAAGATCTGTGCTTGCGACGGACTTACACTGTGGGATGAAAGGGATAAAGCTCTTTTAGAGAAACAGGAGACTAGTAATTATTTTGGAGCAAGTAAATCTTGTACAGTATCTTAATACGTTAATATCATCTAGTGACCTATTTATATTCATGTAATATTTTCACTGCATGTATTCTGCGAATGTAACGTAACATTTTATTTCACTTATGAGCTGCATTTCACATATACTGTACCAAAGATTAGAAAAATAATGATTTTTAATTGAAAACTGGACGTTTCTATTTTTCAGCAAAATTATAAATAATATCAGGAAGCTACAATGATTTTCGAAACATGAAACAGATGAAACATTCCCCTTAAATGTTGCGTGCGTGACACAGATACAAGGAGTACATTGCATTGTATATAATGTACAGTATTTTTATTATGTTTTAATATAAGCGATTCCAAAAACAAATGTTGGTACGTTTCTACCATGTACTTTGATATTGTGCAGACATGATAAGCGGTTAGTTTAACAAGCTAGCACCACAGTTACTTCATTAAAAGCGTTTATATAGAAAAGAAACAATGCGATGATTGTTTTTAAATATTATTTATTCTTAACGATATCTAACCAATGTTCGGAGTATAAATATTTATGTAAAGTAATGCAAAAAGATAGATGCATTAAAACTGCACTTTAATACACAGACAGGGATCATTTGCCTTTCTATAAATAAATAATAATATATTGCTGACAATTTTGACCATTGTTACGAAGAGTAACTTAAATTAGTTCAATGGGCAATAGTACTTATTGATACTTGGAACATACTTTTTTCCTTTTCCCAATGATCAAAAGCGGAACTTGATGATACGCGGTTGCATTCGAAGACCCATTCTCCTGTTGTAACGCTGCACATTTTATATCTCTTTTGCCATCGTTATCCATATTTTGTAACGCGTATCCTTTTTCGATTAAAAATTTGTGAAGATCTACTGTTAAATGTTCTTCTGTAATATTATCTGGTAAATCTTCTTCTGTATTATTATCATCTGTAATATCGTCTGTAATATGATCTGTAATATCATCTGTAATTTGATTTGTAATGTGATCTGTAATGTGATCTGTAATACGATCTTTACTATGATCTGTGGAGAACTTTTCCCCGGATACGTTTAGCTCTCGAATACCATGACGTGACTTAAATTTTTCTAACCAACCGCTGCTTGCCTTAAAATTTGGATTTCCATTTAATTTCACATTGAATTCCAGTGCCTTCTCGCAGAGAATAGGCCCGGATATTGACACCCCTTTATTTTTATTTTCTAGGAACCATTGAAACACAGCATCGTCTACATTTTTATACTTTGGCACCATCATACTCTTTCTATTGACAGCGATGTCCAAGGTATCTGCTTGCATCAAGTAATTCTCAATGGCATCTTTCTGATTTTTGATACCTGTTATCGTAGCTTTCCCGATACCATATATTTTCGCTAATTTCGCTGCACTCTCGCCACTCTCTAGCTTTCGAATAATCTCGTGTTTTGTTATTATACTTAGCACTACACGCTTACGTTTCGACGCCATTAGTATGGGAAGAGGTTAAATAGGAATAGGCTCTGCAATCAATTGTTTAGAATACTTTAAAATGTAAAACCTTCATGTACTTATCGAAGTGATTCAACTTTTAAATTCTTACCCTTCATTCTTTTCCGAAGATTGCTTACAATTCTTACAGACAACAATTGACTAATCATAATTAATCCTATCATTTCTTAATCATATTTTATACCGAATTATTCCATTTTCATTTCAAATCTAACCGTTTATGAATATACAAATCTACCCTTTAATGATATCGTAAGGACTTGCCATTTACACTTGCACATCTAAAGCGTGGATAACGAAATAAC
The DNA here is from genome assembly GCA_916610235.2 of Lasioglossum morio. Classification (NCBI taxonomy): domain Eukaryota; kingdom Metazoa; phylum Arthropoda; class Insecta; order Hymenoptera; family Halictidae; genus Lasioglossum; species Lasioglossum morio. The sequence goes on from OU744323.1 coordinate 8,121,479, forward strand.
GAAGCATTCGGATAATGAGAGCTCTGATAACGTTTGTAGAACATTCTCATAATTATTATTTGATTGATTAATCATTTAATATTGTATCGAATAACGATTATTGTATTTTTCTCTAAGATTTATCAATTTCATATATTAGATATTATGTTTACTTCTATTCTTTAGAATTTCTATTTATTTGAAAATCTTTGTGGAGTATGCAGTCACTCATGATGTTGAGTAGTCATAGAGAATCGATAACCTCGTACACAGTATTACAGTGTATTTATGTACACACGAGTTTATCAATTGCACATGTTCAAAGCATAGAGGATCTATGAACGAATAGAATCAAAAACAGTGTATATATGTATATTTCTAACTCTATAATATAAACTATAAAGAATCATAGCATAAAAATGACAAACAAAACAATTCAAATAATGTACCGTTCCGGATGAAATGTATGGACTCACATGTGCTATTAACCATCAATGAAAACCAAAACAACACTGTTTCGAAATGGGTATCAGAGGTTTAACAAAGTATATAAACAGTCGATCAGATCGTTATTTGACGAATTACGAGCTACGTGATTCGTATTTGGTAATTGACGGCAATAGCGTTGGTTGTCACATATACAGTTCATGCAGCAGGACTAATTGTGCATTTGGCGGTGACTATGATAAATATGCTCAACGCGTATCAGATTTCTTTGACGATCTCTTAAAATGCAATATAACGCCGTTAGTCCTTCTGGATGGTGGTTGCGAGAACAAGAAACTGAAAACAGTTATACAAAGAACAAAGGAAAAAGTTCGTATAGCGTCGTGCTTCTCTCCGGCAAGTCAACGTATGAAATTTTTTCCTTTGCTGAATAAGCAGGTGTTCAAGGATGTTTTAATAGAGAAAAATATACGACATGTTCAATGTTTATTCGAGGCTGACAATTCCATAGCCTCTGTAGCTAGAATACTAAATTGTCCCGTACTCAGTTACGATTCTGATTTTTATATCTATGGAACAATGTATATACCGTTCGATACATTAGAACCATATATAGTAAAGAGTTCAACTGGACAAGGTTACATGAAACGCTGTAAAATTTATAGGGTCGAATACCTATTGAACTCCTTCAGAGGTTTGAATCAATCCTTGCTACCGTTAGCCGCTATATTATTGGGAAATGATTATGTAAAGAGCAGCATATTTAAAAACTTTTTCAATCATGTGAAAATACGAGGAGTAGCACGAAAGAAACCCAGTTACAAACAACATCTTATACATGCAACTTTCATTTGGTTGAGTAGACACACTTTGAACGAAGCATTGATCGGTATTCTATGCAGATTACCTAAACCAACCAGACAAAGAATATTGAGCTTAATAGAAACCAACATAAACGTTTATACGAACGCGTCTGCAGATTTACTCGTACCATTAGGATTTTCAAAGGATTACGCTGCTCAAGTCATGACATATTCTGTGAACAGAATTTTTACATTCGACGAAGATATCAACAATTTGACATACATAGAAGAAACCTGCAACGCAGAGGAGGACGAGACAAGCGAAGTAGAAGAGCAGGAAGATGAACTTGAGATATTAAATACGTTGAACGCATCAGAATCTAATGCTTCAAATGCATTAGTTAACAATTTACCTGTATGGTTTGTGAATGAATTTTTAATGGGCAGATATCCTTCGTATTTCATGGACATAGTGGTTCGATATTCATACATTTGTCCAGTACAAATAGAGGATTATAATTATCCTTCGAGTAATATAATAGCTTTAGAGATTGTTAGGACTATATTTACACTTTTAAAATCAGGATCAACGAATAATAGAAATGTTATGAACTACATGATTAGACATTCTCATAAAAATCTTGCACGTTATACGTTAGAAGGGTTAGATAGTATACTTTCTTGTAAAGTACCGCAACTGTCTAATCTTAGACAAGTTCCGCTAATCATTAGGAAAGAGATTTTAAATATTACTTTGGGAATAGTAGATACTCAATGTATAAATGAACTTTTACCAGAATGGATGTTGTACATTGCTTGCATGAGATATTGGATCGAACACGAGCAACTAACTAGACTGCATAAATGTTATGTATATTCTTTATTAGTTGGTTTATTATTTAATATAATAGATTCTAAAATAGGAAAACTCCGAAAAATGGACTATTTTCAAAATAAACATGGTTCATTAATCGAAGATATACTAAAAAGGAGGAAAGAAAGTAATTATAAGCCAAATTATGAAATGAATGTTACGATTTTTGAAGCCTGTAACGATGTTAACTCAGACGACTGCTTACTAGCCGCATCATTTTTCATTTCTCACTTTGGAATGGACAGAAAGATATCCTTGAATGACAAGAAATTTAATAGGACAATCGTTCATGCATTCGCAAAATTTCAAATTTGCTTAATGCAAGCTATGAACTTGAATGCACTTTTAGATTACCCTTACCCACATATCAAAATGGCTAATTTGTATAATGGGACTTTATTGTATAATCTATCTAATAATTTTAAGACTCGCTACGACATTGATGGATACATATCTAATAACGTATTACAAAATTCTCCAAGTCTGTTACGATTGCTTTATGTACTCCTGTCGAAAATAAAGTCTCTGTTTCCTGTATTATTACAAACTCAAGGTAATTCTCAAGTAAAACGAAGAATTAGAAATAGGCATGTAAGGAATAATCACAATGGATCTGATAGCGATACAGAATATTTTTCTACGCATGAAAGTGTACATGAACCATCGTTTCACGATGCAAACAATCCGTTTTCTTTATTGCAATGCATGCAATGACTATAAAGTATCCCGAGGTTTATAGTCTACGTCTATATACATAAACAATGAAATCAATCTTCTATAATTATAATGTAATGTATATTATATTTTATTGTATATTATAACATGTATTATAAAAAAATCTTTTATATTATAAAAATATATAAAAATGCAATGTATATGGTATAATAACATATACGAACTATGCGCGTATTCAATGTATATTATGTATTAATAAACCGATATAAAAATTGTATTTTTATCACGTTTTTTTGTTAAATATATTGTTGTTTGTTGTAAGAAGCTTTACTTTACTTTCGTTAACTTATTTTTCCAGATATTCTATCATTTTTCTTAATTTTCTTTTGGCGGTGGATTGCCTTTTATTTTGATTTCCATATCGCAAAACAGGTGACTTTTTATACTGAAAAAAGGAAATGATGGATTGTCATAAATGATACAAAATGCATAAAGAATTTATTATGAACTTTTTCAATTACATTTCTATACATTTCCCAAAATGCAGAGAATGCTGTTTGTATACTGTTTGCCTCGTCTCTTATATTAGGTAAGCAGTAAGCATCCTGCCCATGCATTACTATTAATCCAACGCGAACTGCGCAATCCAACTTTTTAATCAATTCATCTCTAAATGTTTTTTTATTTCTATCAACAGGGTAATTACGACGTAAATATTTAGTGATCAGGTTCAAATTGACGTAAAGTTTATGGAGTTGTAATCTTTTTACGGCTGCACGAATCATCTGTGGCGTTACTTGGACATGAGACATTTCTAATAAATTATTGAATAACATTATAAAGTAAAAGAAATTTGTTTTACATATCACTAAAAAAAGCTGACAGCATAACCTTATAACGAAATGGGAAATATTTATCTTACGAGACGATTTGTTGTCATCGTTGTTATCATCCAACTCTTGCCTGTTTTTTGAAGAATATTCTCGTTTTGCGCACATTATTCGATATTAGATAATATAATTGTTAAACAATTAATTTACAACTACTAATTTTTATGGGATACATTGAAATAAAAAAAATGAATGCTTTAAAAAAGTAATACAGTATTTATAGATTTGTGTCGTATTTATTTGTCATAGTATTATATATTACGTATTACTTACAATTCATACCTAGTCATGGTGTAAACATAATTTCAAATAATTAAAACATTTAAAAGGATACATGCATATATATATGCATCAATAAAACTACAATCTAAATATATATTGTTGAGGATAATTTATAAAATCCTTTCAATTACATAAAATATTCATATTTAGAACTTATAATATATATGTCTTTTCAACCATTTCGTATTAATTTATCTGTGATTTTATTATTTGTTAACAGATTTTAAACATTAATTAACGAATAAGAGTTGAGAAACAATTATTAGACAAATTTGATAATGGTGAACAGCGAAAAATCATAACAAAATCTCGCGATTGCTTCAATTATTTATGAATATAAAACTTAAATAAACCGTAATACAAAAATATCAGGTACTCTACCGAAAATATATTGGATCGGTAAATATTACAAAAAATAATCTATCATAGTACGCAGCACCACACGTGAAATGTGATAAGAGCTAACAATACAAATGACGTTGTATCGTTTCTATAACTCTTTGGATTATTCTAATCTGATTCCCCTTTCAAATTCCTATGAATAATTATAAATAGTTAAAGATAGATGATCATAAGTTAGGACAATTCAAGTGAAAAATTGTTATAAATGTTTGTGCAAAATATGATAATATTCATCATGGAGGCCATACTTAGTCATAAATATAAACTCAATAAATTTAGATTGACTTAAATGAGTTCGTTTGTAAAATTTTCGATATCATAGAAACTTTTGAAGATATATTTGTAGAATAGTTTGCAGTTAATTGCAGTGTTCTAAAAAGTACAAAGCATTTATTACAATGCAGTAACAAAAGATTGGTCTTTGTATCATTAAAAGTTTCTAATAATTAAGGAATGTTTCTCTTTTTTTTACATTTTATAAGGCATTAATGTTTTAATTACGAAGCAAAATTCTACAGACAAAAATTAATGGTAACTGTTAATTATCATTGGAACTCTCATTGTGAGAAAATTTTGATCTGTCAATGTACATACGTTGTACGCAAAAAGGAACAAATAATCATATTAAAAAAATCTATATAAAGAAAACAGTATAACAATTTTATACAGTTATACAGATAGTACTACTACTTAATTCCATGCAAACAATGTATCTACAGTAATAAATGCACCATATGTATAAAACACTCTTGCCGGTTTTTAATCGATATATGCGCTGTAAATCTTTGAACAAAATTGCTGTTGGAAACAAACTCTTTTGTTACTAAAATATGAGATTACAAAAGCATTAGATTTTATTGCACGTTTTATCCCGAAGTTAATAACTCTGTAGAGACCTAAATAGGACTTTTATCAATTTTTATAACTCGATACGTAACAACATTGAAAATCGAAATGATGTATATTTTTATCGTTTATTTCGATACTAAAATTATTTAATGTCTCCATACCTTTATTAGGAAAGTATTTTACTTAAAGGATCAATATTCTTGCATTCAGAGTTGCAATAATTTGCAAGCATATACAATTAATATTCGTTTTAAATTACTAGAGTATAAAGTAGTGTAGTTCATGCGGGTGTATCTAAATATGGAAACGAAGTCGTACGACTCTTATTGGATACATTGCAATAAATTCAGCAATATAAATATACAAAATCAAAATCACGGCTTAAGCTCTATTTCAAAATTTTGGACGAATTTTTTCGTTAATATTGCCTCGACAATATTAATATTCGACGTTCACTGTATATTGTCTAATCAATAACAATACTAATGACCGATGCACTAATATCTTCAAGCTATCGCTTTCGGTAACCATTGTAAAATTTATATTATATTTAACTTGGAACTGCAATTAACATTCCCCCGGTCTTTCATAATCTTCGTAGTTCAAGGTAATATAATCAAATTTATTATAATAATATATGTTATCATTTTTACAAGAATCTTATTAATATTACAGTTTATTATTGAGCGACTGCATTAAAGGCTACAACATCTTAGGTTCTCTGAATAAATATATAATTACTTTCCGTGCAGTATGATATAAAATATTATGTACATGATAAGCTCAACGAAATAGTGAATTCAATCTCCCTTACCCATAACAGATCTCGCCACTGTGAGGACCGTTTAACAACAACTACATCGTCTTATAGTAATCACCGGCAAGTGAACTCTACTGTTTTTCAATGCGGGGGAAGTGTTGTTCTACGATAGTGTCAAATAAAGCTTCTAAAAACTAAATAAAACATGATTGCACTGCATTTACAGAATATTCCTTGGAACATCTGGATTTGTTTATTCTATGTTTTAGCGGTATTCTACCGAACACGACGTGCCTTATTTTCCTCCACCAAAAAGAAAAACACGTACAAATTAAGTATTTGAAATTTTAGGTGTCTCTGCCATTAAGGCTTTCTTGAATACAAAGCTAACAACTCGAATCGAGAGAAGATAAATAACATATAAAGTGTACAATTGCGATATAATTTTACCGCATTTTTCAACCCCCGCTAAGCTCCGCGGTCCACATTTTTACCAAGTATTGTACACAAAAAACTATTACAATAATGAGAATTGTATCTATAAAGTTCTTTAACATACTTATTGTATAATGTTGTTCGCCTTGCTCTCGTTGCTTCACAGCAATCTGCTCTACCACACGTTGTATACGATTTAGATCTTCGCCGTATTGTAACACACGGCGTTCCAGATCTTTCATAACATCAATTATTCTAGAAAATTAATACTTCACCGTTTAAGAACATTATATAGATAATATTACTTTATAGTATCGGATAATGCTGTAAGTCTTACCTTGCGGTAGAACGTTTCCTTTTACCTATCGATTGACTAGAATCTGAGTGACCCTCTGCGGATGAACTTCCAGAATCATGAGCTGTTTCTGTTAATGGTAAATTATTTGATAATTGTCTTTTCGAAGATTTCAATACAGAGAGCGAAGAGCGAGATTCTGCTTGCAGAAGCGGAACCTATAAAAGAAACAATACAGTCGCTCATATTTTATCGCAATTATCTTCAGTTTTGCTACAGAGTTAAGAACAATAAAGTGCATAACCATATACGCAATTGTAATCTTCATAAAAATATGCAATAAGAGAATGCATTAGCAAATATCATTGTATTCTTATAAATTTATTATGACTTTTCTACGTTTGGCGTTGTTCTTCGAAGCCACAAAAAAACAGTATCCTGCTCATGTCTAGGTTACAACACAGAACCAAGAAATAACTCACAGATGGACATTACTGTATATAACGTAACGACTCTACATACATAATGAATTCTTCTTCGGCGTGTAGATAACTATAGGTAAAATGGTTTTAACACTATTGTTGCGTATGTGAAATACGAACATGCATTTTGTCGTTCAGCCTTTGCATTTTTGTACCTGTGTTTGAGGATCAGTCGAAACGATACTACCGGTACGCATAATTGGTGTTTTGTGTCTAGTTTTAGTGCGCACGATATAATCTTGCTCGTATTGCACAACATCGTTTCTAGGATCCCACGGTCTAACGTCTGCGTGTCGATACACCCAATTACCAGTTATGATATCCTGTTAACAAAACGTCACTTTTCAATGATCAACGTTCAATCATCTCGTCGGATGAAGAAGTCGAAAATATTTGCTGTTGCTTCTAAATATTTTCTATACTTATAGTGTTTAGTACCTGGACGAAATATTTCGGAACCCATTCTTGACCCTTCAGTTTTCGTTCCTTGGCACGTTCCCTTTGTGCCTCTTCTAGCTGGGTTTTCGCATCGGTAGCAGAAACTTGATCGTCTCGGTTAATCGATTGAGTAACTTCGTACCATAATTTCTCGCTTTCCCACGTACTTTGATGATCTATAGGTACTGTATATTTTTTCAACCTATTCCTGCGAACTTCCGGCGTTGGATTGAAGAATACACTCTCTAGCTATAATATCGATGGACGTAGGATTAATTTACATAATTGTATTAAGCTATCATTATTAACGTAACAAATATTTGTATGCCACGTACTCCGGCCCTCTTGTCTGTAAATACTATTTGACCGTCCCAGTATCCTGATATAGTAGCAAGAGTTTCTTTTCCTAAACGTATCGCTCCTGCTACTTGATTCATTTGTTCTGCTCCGCCAAGAAATGGCTGTTACAAAAGTAATAAATTATTTGTAGATATTGATGTGCACGTTGTTATTTTAATTTTCTATAATGTTAATTACCTTGAGCTTAAATTCTATTTCAGTATGGTAACCCGTTTTCTCGCAATTTATTTGAATCTTACCGCCTAGTTCCATAGATAACGTACCCATAAGGATACCTTTACAATGAGCATAAGGTATAGTCATTGTGTAATCTTCACCTCTAGGTAACATTGTTAATATTGCAACACCATCTAAAACGGCTGATGTTGAATTTCCTGAGAAAGACAAATATGTATATATGTACATTATTCGAAATACTAATTTCAAGAGAACATATGACACGTCGTGTTACACGTGCTCACCATAAAATTTAGATTTAGCAATAATCGTAGCGCTAATAGTGAACCCGTCTTGACGATTGGTTACGTAGAAACCTGATATAGGTGGATGGTGAGATAACTGTAACAATAAATTACAAGTAGCTCCAGTAATTTTGCAAAGGAGTGATTAGGCGATATAACTTACTTGTTCAGCTATATAGAAAGTCCTTGAACCATTAGGATGCTGCCAATAACAGCGAAAGGTTTCGCCTAATAATGGATTGTATGGTTTTTTTAATCCCTGAGGTTTCTTATAGAAACCAGATAAATACCACTTTACAACGCCTTTCATACGTGTAAATGCATCGTCTTCTAATACAGCTCTGTAAAGATAATACATAAGTTATATAAATCCGTGATTGTAGAACAACTTTTCAAAAAATTAATTGGTCCATTTATATAAAAGTTATTCTGATTAAAGGTGGAATGCGCCTTCTCATTTCTCGATAACGCAAAGATGGGGTTTTCCAGTAATTAAAAGCGCTAGATAAAAGATCAATCTAGGCTGCAATCGCTCTCAAAAGTCCTATTTTTACGTTTACGAGGCATCATTTGCATTATTCGCTAGCATAAAGCTGCGCATGTTGGTATTTTCGTAAAGCTGCGACAGTTTCATGCTACTGAATATTGCAAATTATGTCTAGTAAACATAAAAATACGACTTTTCACTACAGAAAAACCCCATCTTTGTATTATCGAGAAATGAGAAGGCGCATCCCGCCTTTATTGCAATCCTGGAAAAACGAGTCTACCCCCTTAAAGAGATGAGAACGAGACCGACTGCGAATCAATAAAGATTTATCCAACTTACTGAGACAACAAGTCCGCATGATAATAGGAGTCGGCCAGCTTCTCTAAAAACGAGCGAGGTTCTAAAATAAAAGTAGGCAAAACTACTTTAGACAAATCCATGCCTGGCCGAACTTGCTTCAATAGGAACCATATTAAAGATTTTTGCTCATCTTGTAATTCTGTGACGACCTCTCCGGCCTGTATTTCGAATTCGAATGAAATTCCAGTAATTCACAGTGTAAATAATAAAACTACGGAATATATTTTACCGATCCAAGAACTTCATTTTCGTTCGCAATGTATGGGGTTTCATTGATTGTTTCGGGTTGATCTTCTTTAGCCGATCCTTCAGATTCACTGTCCGATGCACTGATTTCCGCGTCGGCTGCGACTCCGTTTTCAGGTTGGCTAATGTCGTCCAGGTCTGTGTGTGAGGAGTGCATAGGGTCTAGCGTTACTACTTGTGGGGTGTCATACTGAAGGACATGTATAGAGGGAAGAGTCATGCGCCGGTTGGTAGATAGCACATGGTTTCGAGCTTTAATTTTAGTGTGTGATCTGTCAGGATACACATCTCCATCACCTAATGTCCCCACAGAATTCGATATTTCGACCATGTCTGTGTCTGTGGCAGGTGTTGGAGATCTGTCGCAGCACCGTCTGTCCCAGTATGCAATGGCGTGGTACAATTGTTGAAACATTGGGGTCGGTGAAGGACAAGCACTTCTGGGAGTATCGGTTGCATTAGGTAAGAATGGTTGCGGGCATGATAACAAACGTCTTTGAGGGGATGCAGGCGATCGAGGAGCATAATTAGATAAACATACTGTAGGCATAGGAAGTAAGTGATGAAAGTGATAGATGCCAGGAGGGAAGTTATAATAATGACACCATTAATATTTGTAATCTCCCAGAATGAAACTTAACTAAGTAATTCTCTAAATCTAATTTCTATACTATTCTATTCTAGCTACTAAGATCAAATGTATGTGATGGTTTGGAGGCAAACGTTATTAGCTTGGTTTACAAACGTTACTTGTTCAATGCGACACTAGTTTTGCGATAAAAACATTCTCTCCTCCGACCTACCATGTTCATCAAAATGTTTTTCATAATCGGCCTCGCTCCACTGAGTCTCGTGAGTTGTTGTAGTATCGTGTGGCAAAGCACGAGGTATTGCGCTTGTCGAACGAATTATTAGCGAAGAACAACGTAAAGATAACTCCAGAGCGTCCAACCAACATTTACCAGCTGCCTGGGAAGGAGCTCTGAAGATTAAGTAAGAAGTTGGCAAAGGTTGTACAACAGCACCTAAACAGACATTAGGACGTTTATGTGAAAAGTTGCTTTTGATAACTTCAACACTTGAAACTTCAATGCTTAATAGAGGTGTGCGAGGACCCGAAAATGTTGAATGTCTGACGGTCGGGACGGGTCTTGATTTTAATATTACTATCGGGATTGTTCGACACATTCGAGAACTTCGCAATTTTTGAGAACTCAAATAATTTCCGAAATTTTCAAGAACCCGTCCCGACCCGACTTTTTCGGATTCTAGCAAACGACTAACACTTACCTATAGCCTCCTTCTCTGGGCCCCTCGGAGCCCAAATCGATTGCTCCAAAGGATGAAATAATTTAAAACAAAAGCCATCCTTTTTGCTCGGTCGTTCTATCACTTGACATGTATTCAATAAAACTGTCCCTACCCAGTGGTTGCTCTGTAACAATTACATGGTTATCATTTTCAAAAGAAAAGAAAGAAAATCAAATATTATATCGGGAATAACATAGATATGAACTTTTGTCTTAGGGCTTTTGTACAGTAAGAGTAAACCTGGCTTCAAGATACACCACAGTTTCGTCCAACTCTTCAGTGTTCCGCGCACTTTTAGCCAATCGCTCAGCACAATAACAGTTGGATCTTTAAACGAACTGAGAAGTTCGTTAGCAACACGTTTCTTTTCCATTCTATAATTTTTCCTTTGAGCTTTGTACGATTCTTTCCGAGTTAATTTACAAGAGTCTAGAGACTAAAAAACAAACAATACGGAGATGTAGAATAAGATAATGTTATGTTTGTACAAGATAAACATGAATATCGAATGAAATTAATTACCTTATCGGATGTATTATCCGTTTTCTGATTACCTTCACCCATTGCAGACAACCCTATAACAAATAAATTCTTCGAATTATTCGATTTAATATTGCTTAGACATTAACATTACAATAATTTACGAAGAATTACATTTGCAATAGTCACACTATTAATATTTAAATCGAATAATTGTTCTTCGTTTTATTATAGTTATTCTACTATAGGTTTAATTTAACATATCGTTAAGCTAATAAATGAAATTAATACGCTTCGATAAATACTGGCTTAATGTTTCCCTATGAAGAAACTCTTTCCATTTTTTTTTTCAGTTTTAGATTAGGATGTGCTCCGTAAGATGATTTATGCATGTCGATGATAATATCTAATAAACTTTGACATATGATATAGTGAATCATTGCATGAAAAACTCATGTTACAAGACTGCAACAGATTTGATCTAGCAATCCGATATAAGTCTCTGCTATTTGTGATTGCATCAATATTTACACGTACGTAAGACTAAAAGCCTGAAATATAGTTCAGCTTAAAACATTCGCATTACAAGCTTTAGCAAGTTCAATCTCGATACTTTTCTGAAAACAAAAATTGATCATTCTATGAAAGAAGCGCATAGATGAGAGATTTGTGGAATTTTTTAAATCAAGATGCAGCTTACTCGTTACAAAGTACAAGGGAAATTTTGTACTTTATACAAATTCAATAATTATACTTAGCATAATTTTATTAACATAATTCATTATGCGGTTAGCATATTTTCATCCTATATTTCTATATTCACTACAATACCGATAAATTATAAACTTCGTGTATATAATTATAACAAATTATTGTATTTTTGGAGTTGATATTTATAGTGATCTATTTAATACACATATTTAATAATCTGTCGGATAAAGGAGACTATACAATGTACAAAGATTACATTATAAAATGTATAGATTACAATGTTCTCATAATACATAGGTAAATATTGTAAAGCCGAACAAGAAACAAAAATATGCAGTTTCTTATAGCTAATTAACTACTTGAACAAGTAGGGGAGAGTATTTATTCACAAAAAGTTTAAAAAGCACCTGGCAATTTTCAATTATTGCCCGTTATGATATTAATGTAACTTTGTGTTTATACCTGGAGATAGTGGAGGAGCAGCAGTTGTTAAATTTACACTTGTCGATAGGGACTCTGTTGACGGAAGTTTAGGTAATGTTGCAGACTGCGCTTGAGAACTGCTTCGTCGAAGTTGTTGATCCACTGGTTCTATATATTTAGTTTGTTTTCAGTCATAATATCTATTTACCAATATGTATATCTTTTCGATACTTCAAAGACATTATCTTTTAAATCGTGTAAATCTATATTTATCTTTTGTTTCACAATTATAGACTTCTCAAACTCTTGAACTATAAACTATTCAACAATTAACTAATGTAATGAAGATACTAAAATTAAATTACACTGTACCGCATTCTAAAGTATAAGTTTATTTTAGCAATACTAATCGTGAACTGCTAACAACATTAATTCTCAAAGACAGATTTTGCAATAATAACACATAGTTATATACAACGACAACTTTAACTTGAAATTTAACTTAGCTTAATCGCAAAAGCAAAGAAATGTTAGCTTTAAAAATGTGTATACATACTACTACAGCATGTGAAAATATGCAGTCTTGCAAAAAAGGTTGCATGCACTAGAAGAAAAATAATATAATGTACTACCAAACCGTAAAAATACTGTTACATTGCATACATTAGAAGAAAAAAAATCTATACTTTATACAACGTTCAAATTAATCAACATATTATTAAATACCAAGATAAATTATACATGCATCAGGTAAACTACATTCAAACGTTACACCATACTTCATGCACAGAGTATATTTTCAGCCATTAAAAAATACAGGACATTCTTTAATTTACAGATTCAATATTCTTCGAACAAACTTATCGCTAACTATATTTGTTGTATAATATGCTGGAAATGTGAATAATGTGCTAACAGCATGAATGTATTATGTTAATCCAATACGTATGATCGGATGATGATTATAATGTTTTTAATAGTGTGTTATATTATTGTATTTAATGTATTATTAGTAGAGTGTTAATATCTTTGCATAGTAAGTGATCCTGATGGAGATTATGTTCGAATAATAACATATCTTTGATCTATGTATCGTAATTGTTGCGTCAAACATTGTTTAATAACATAAAATAACGAGATAGCGAATTCTTTGAAATGAAAAAACACTAAACGTGTAATCTAGAAATAGTGTTATACGTATGTATATACACATATATCTACTTATTGATTTTCATGATTCTAATATCGAGGCTTACTACTGTATACACACAATCCATATTAATAAGCCTACCTAGCTTACTTGGTAATGTACCACATCCACTGTCACTAATACCTTTAAATGACAATCGTTTATACTATCAATACTTCAATAAACTTGTTACTGCTAAAAAGTTTGGAAATAGAAGTGTATATTTCGAAATACCACTAAAGATAAACTACTGATGCGTGTGTGAAAAGTTATTCAAGTTATTCAAACATGATTAACTTAATTTTAGCAAAATATTACATTACACGGGAATTACTTTTACTTCGTTTACAGATATATATGGTATGTAATTGTTCGTACAGGTAGTAAAAACAAACTTGTTACCGCTATCGAATGGAAGTTTATCTCTAAGTCTTTGTAAGATGTCTGTTTCCTTTTTCATAACAGAAAAACAATACGTAAGTGTTACATAATCCAAGTTATACTTACGATTACTAAGAGAACGGCTAACATTTGGCGGTGTCATGGTTTTAAATGAATCGGTAGCACTTCCAACAGAAACAGAATGAGTTTCTGATTGAGACCTATGATCACCACCGGGTACCACGATCGGTTGGGAACTCATAGTGGATCTAATAAACACAAGTACATATTAAAATAGCCTAGAACAAGTAGCAGTTTGTGTTATTTTTATGTATTTATTCGCATAAAATGGAAAGAGAACCAAATTGCAGATATTTTTGCGATTATAAGGCAAAAGACAAGCGTATTTAGACAATGACACATGACAAAAAATAACTGAACCGATTAAAACACGTCCGTGTTAGCTGATAGATAAATTGTTGAAATTAAAATAATAATATAAAAGAACAGGCGGCAGAACACGCGATGCATGTCATTACGAAATATAGTGTAATCTCAGTTAATTATCCACACCGCGATATAACGATCGGTAGCGTTACGTTTCTTTGCGAAACGACCACGCTTCTCTGCACGACAGAAATCACCACTAAAGTGACTCTAAAGAGTCGAAACATAAATCGAAAACGAACATTATTAAATAAGTATGTAATATCACCAGTCTACTGTCGCAGTGTTATCGGCTGTGTTATCGTGATTACAAGAATCAATCATTTTGACTGTAGCACGAACGATGTTATTGCCGTACAATGCGAAAAAGAAACAAAAAAATATTACATAAAGGATTCGTGACTTACCTGATTTCGAACAACCTTTCGACCAGTCGATACTTCTTATATTGCAATTAATTAATATGTACGCAACGAACAGATATTAAAAGAGAAACGGTGACGACACTCCTGTTAAATTCACCATTTCGGTCTAGATGAATTTACGGGTCCAACGCACTGTGCGGGTCACACTGGTTTTCACAGAGATAAATTACAAACATTCGAAGCAAGAAAAGCGAATGATACACGGACGTCAGAACAACCGCGCGAGCGCGAAGTCTGATGGTTCCATTGATCAACCGCTGCTGTTATAGCTTAACTATAAACATATGGATCTGCTAAGTTATTCAAAATGAAAACGTACGACGCATAATATGTATGCCGCGGACACATCGTCTGACATTGATGAAAAAGCAATCGACGAGAATGAATATCGGCCGCCGACCGTGGTCGAGAACTGATCCCTAATGTAACGTGACCGTTCCGCTACGGCAATGAAACAATTATACACATTAATACGATCCAATCAAATTCATTATTCAATCGATCAATGAAATATTGAACGGTGCTAAGAATACGATGCTCCACTTCAAAGAATGTCGTTTCAATTAATCTTGCGTGTTCTTCCGAGCATCATTTTTCGAGAAGGAATGTTAGAAAATTTGCGCGTGAATAGCGTGATTCGATGGATCGAAATTATATTGATCTGCAGTGCGCAATATTACACATATATCACTCGATTTCGTGTTCCTTCAAAACGGAAACAAGAAAAAAAAATGTGCACGAGAATATTTGTACACGTCCGACGGTGTCACTTTGCAAATATTGAAAGAGAGGTTCGATCGTGTCAATGATTATTAAAATCGAAAATCCTAGTCAAAACTTTATGTTTACCGAAACTTATTAATATTGATATACCCGCATGTGTATATACAATACTTTCGTATGTTACGTTGCACTCGAGCGAAATATTGAATGACCGAGTATATTTGAGAGAAACAGGTTTTTACATACTGTACGATATTTTGTACTAGCATCGATAGTTGCAAATCAAATGTCTAAACAATACGTGGTAACGTTCAAAGCCGGACTAAGAGAGTTCTAAATGAAACGATGTGTATATGTTTCAGATTAAACGCAGTGAACATTGGTTAGTCATTACGTCATAACTGACGTCACTACGGACAGACATATATTCTCTCTTATTCTTTTCCTTTTGCTTCTCTTTGAAATAATTTAATTAAACGCTGCAAATCAATTTAATAAACTCTTCGCCACTATACAATTATCGATTCCTTCACACTTCATTACTTATCTGTGATGATCACGTTATCTACTTAGAACGCCGCGTTTGTAATCTATCCGATATCATATTGCGCTTAGTTCGGACAAGTCGATTTTTTACTTATGAATGTGTTTACATGGTGTTTACTGGTGTTTACTAACTTGTCAGACAGAACTGTAACTACAGGGTTCTTTTTCATTTTGTTTGATAGTTATCGTTCACATTATCGTGAATTATTTATTTTGTTATTACTAGTGTATTTACCAATAATTGGTTTGGTCTTCTAGTGAAACGAGAAACTCGAGTGCAGCAGGATATATTGTTTCAGGTCGGAATCAAAACGCAAAGTACACCGATAAAACATGAGTCGACATGGTACCACTGTAGAACCTCAAGTTGAATTAGAAAACCAGTTTGTTTTACGTTTACCACCGGTAATTCCATTTTATTATTTTAGTATATAACAGTTTTCCCTTAAATTATTTGAGGTTATGTATGTTATGTTCAAATAGATTTTGTGTATTGTACTAATTTATATATTTCGATTTTTACTTTTCAAGGAACCGTCACGAGTTCTACGCGAAACTTTACGAAGTGGTTTACCTTTAAAAGACAGATTAAGCATAAAATTGGAACCTGATTTGCGTTACGGGGAGGTTAGGTTCGATCATTGGTTACTTCATACCAAGGTAATACTTTACATAATAGTGATTGTTTGTTAAACTATATAAGATTTATAAATACATTGGCAATAATGTAAACAAATGTTTCAGGTTGTCGATTTGCCGACCATTGTGGAATCTTTGAAAACCATTGATAATAAAAGTTTTTATAAGACTGCGGATATATGTCAGGTATGAAAACATATCGATTAATAGATTCGAATAGGTTGGGAAGCTTAAAGTAATCTTCGATATTTATTGTTTACAGTTGTTAATTTGTAAAGAAGAAGATGATCATACCACAACGGATGAAGAATCTCCAGTGAGACAAAAGAAGAAGGATCCGAATAAAGTAGACAAAAAGTTTCTATGGCCGCATGGAGTGACACCTCCTACTAAGAATGTAAGGCGTAGAAGATTTCGAAAAACTTTGAAAAAGAAATATGTGGAAGCTCCTGAAATAGAAAAAGAGGTAAAACGTTTATTAAGGGTAGATAACGAAGCTGTTAACGTTAAGTGGGAGGTAATATGCGAAGATGAAGATCAGACAAAACCCAGCAAAGTATCATCGTCTGGTACAGTGAAAACTAAAAGAGAAAGTATTAATGGCAACACATCCCAAAGTCTCGATGTTGGTGAGTAGTACAAATGTAAATACAAAATTGCCAAAAAGAAACAAGATATACTTTACGTGTAAATATTTCTCTTTTTTTTTGGCAGCTGAACATGATATATTTGGCGAGCCTGTGAGCGACAGCGAAGATGACGATGAGGAAGCAAACATAAATGTTATGGAATTGGATGAAAACAGTCGTCTTTCTGCTGATAGCAGAGTGTCCGATTCTAATTCGTTGCAAGCCACATACTCAGAAAGATCTAACAATAATACAAATACAAATAGTAATCTCGTGACAGAATTTAGTAAAGAAATGTTTCAGAATGATACCAATGAAACAGAAGCAGAGAAACCAGTCGATCCGACACCAACAATAGTACAAAAATTGGATCCATTCCAACCAGAGTATATTCTTCCAGATAACTTTGCAGAACCATCAGCCAATACTTCAATATCAAAAGGTATTTTCGTTCGAGAACAATGAATTAGTCTATTAATTCAACGAGCAAAATTGTACAACAATCGCAAAACATTTTTTTGCCGAAATATTTCAGATTCGTTACAAACACGTCTCGCAACGCTGCATGCAGAATTAGCTGAATTGCGGCAGCGAAGACAGCAGCAAGAACTCGAAATTGCTAACATCGAAAATGTTAAACTGAGACAAAGATTCCAAGAAATATTAGATAATTTATTGACACACGAGATGCAGAAAGTTCAAGAGGTATATACTCTTGTTGTATAAACGGTTGAATTGAAATGATTACATACTGTAAATTTACGTAAATTGTATTTCAGATTCAAACCTTGGAATTAGAGTAACACTTCGAGAACTGAGACTGCATCGGCTATCTAAACATTGTGATCAGAACATTCGTATTCATGAAGTTCCTCATAGCAATATGCTCCTGAATCGTGAAAAATATTACACAACATTTTGTACAATATATATATATAATATATACTTGTAAATGGCAATCTCTAATATAGTAACAATTGTAATAATTGGTTTGATGCAAGTGAATTTAAAATACTTATGTACGATATCATAATTGTATTATTTAACTTTTATAAATAAGAACTAAGGTCAATGTCCCTATTTCTGATTATGTAAGAGTTCTGTTATCGCAGAAATAGATATATATATATATATATATATATATATATATATATATATATATATATATTATTTATTTATGCAACAATCGACTGAAGTACCGACATACAAGTTTCAAGTCCAGTTTTAGACACCATTAAATGTTAAAATAATAGCATAGTTCGAAACAATGTTTATACTTCTAAATTAATTTGTACGTAATGAATTCCTAAAAATCCAATTGCGGGTGTACGTGTAGGGATGTACATAGGATTTGATCCAAGCTAAAAACAAGACTAGGTGGCAGCACTATATCGGAGACACCGAAATCCCGACCGTGAGCATTGGTGAGCATTCTCATTCTCTCTGTGATATGCAGTGTCAAACTTCATCGCGTTAAAGGTAACTATAACAATTAATGTAATCGTTCAGTCCTATTGTGCTGTAAAATATGCAAAACTCTCCGTATTGGAAGTTCTACTTTCTTCGACAGTCGTATGTTTGACAATTATCATGGTAATATGGTAATGTCACCGAGTTGTTTACGAGTCGAATTGTCGAGTCCCGTCAATGGGGTTCTGTCTTACCATTCAGTAATTGTGTGAATAAATCTACTTATTTAGTCGTCATTTTTTCTATCATGTTATGGTTTACTTGTAAAAAACGATATAGTTGTTTCGACATACTCGTTTTACCAATATTGCGTTCTAAATTCCAATTATGTCCAGTCCCACGTAGACCGTAAATATACTATACTCACGTTGAAATATATACAATATATATACATGTACAATATGTCAGTGGTACAACCCAGTACAATCCTCCTTCAATTTACGCGGCATTTTTTACACACAGCCAGAAAATATACTCTCCTAGAAGTTTTAAAAGTAACAATAACTTATTCGGCGATGTTGAATATTACTTCGCGATGAGGATGATACGTTTGTATGCCAATTAAAATGAGAAGATTGATTGTTTTGAATTATAGTAGCGATAGCAACATCGAATAAAATTTCCTTTTTTTTCTGGAACGCTATTTCAAATAAATATATGTATCTCCAAAAGTTATACATATGTACTAGTTTTTTCATTTCCATTAATATTTTTTCTTTTGTACTGACAGATTTCATTAGATCTATTTACGCGATTTTCATTCGGGTAAAACGTTTTTACGAATAGACATCGTTTTGTTTGTATGATTGTATTCAACCTAGCAATTAACATATTGTTACGTTGTAAAATTTTCCAGGAATTATAATACGACTGTGAATAGAGTTGTTACTTATTTGTCAGAGTTGTAGAACTTTTATTTGCACATGTGGCTTCGTGTTCAAGAAAAGTGACCTCGAAAGTTCCTTATGTATATACGTAAACTAATGGAAATGCATTTTCTGTACTTGTATGTGTAACCGTAGGTATGCCTTTTTATAACGTGAAATGATAAAAATTTACGTAAAGTGTCTTTATATGCTTATTATTTTGTATTTGCTGAAAATAAAGAAACGTATGTAAAACAATGATTTAGGATGGAAAATTTTGCAAATATTTCGCGATAAGGCGGAATATCGTGAATCTGAAAATGCCGCATACTGCGGTTAAATGCACCGTTGTCCCACTATTACTGGACCAAATTACGTTACGTTCCTACTATAAACTGCATGAACGCTATAAGCACACGATTGCACACTTCCTTTCCTTTTAGATAGTAGTCACGGAACAGATTCCAATATGGTTGTACTGCTGATACGATTAGATAATGCCCTTTAAATCGACATTATAACATATGCATAAGTCGTTCAAAACATTTACGTATCTACGAAAAAAATTCTTTCCGATATGCATTAATAAGTTATGCGTCCTTTCTTGCAATAAAATTTAAATTTAAACTTAAATTTCTTTTTCTTCGTAATAAATTTCCCCGTTGTTTCTCGGCTTTCTCGGTTCCTATATCAAAGAGCTTTTTGCGTATAAATCAATAAAATTGGTAAATATATGATTTCAGTTTTAGCTGGACAAATCGTGATTGAAAATCTGTAACAATGGACGAAGAAGGATTCGATCTTTGCAAGAGTATGGATATCTCGGAAGCGCTTACGCAACAACTGTTTTTCATCGTAAGTGGTGGCGGCCTATAGGCTATAACTAATAACTAATAGTTTAATAAACTATAGTTTTCCGACGAGAAATCTAATACGTCATTGTCCTCCTCCCACGAAAAAAAAATAATTTTTTTCGTCACAAAATTATGAGAGCACCTTGTACATCAAATTTTCCTTGGACATAAAATCAGCAAAGAGTGTTGCAATTTAACTCTTTGGTAATAAAAATAAGACGCGAAAATCGTTTAATTTATGACTCTCTTTATTTGGAGACTCTGCTCGAACTGTCCGCAAGGTGTTAATAAAACACGTTTACCATTGACGTCGAACGTTGCTGTTCAGGAAGCGACGTTTGCTTACTCTGCATGAAAGCGAGACGATAAAACTATTGTCATCAGGTGTTTCTTCATTGTTTCCCTTACTCGACGGTTTTCTTGCAAACTTCAATGAATCAAACGTTTTGCAACTTGGCTCGAAAAATAGCACACGAGAACATAATGTTTCAGCTTGACCTTCAATTAACTTCAAAGTTTTAAACTTCGCCTTTAATAACAATAGTTATTTTAAAATATCGTCCACTTCAGTAGAAATTTTGTGAATGTTTATGAATACTTTGTTATTCCAGTTGCGGCAGAATCACGACTATTGTATGGACACCGAGTGCTTCAACTTGTCCCAATGTATGTAGTACATTTTTGGTAATTAGACAGCGGATTTTATGCGTTTATAACAAAAATGAGTGGGTGTAGAAGAATTTTAAAATACTGTTATATTATTTTCAACTTGTTAAAAATATTATGAAAGTAAATAAATATCTATTTCCAGATTGTTGCACTTCAGGTAGAAAATTTTGTATTTTGCACAAAGATCCACTGTTTAGTAATAACACGATGATTACCAATATCTTATTGACGAATTATTGTCTTTTAGTTCAAACATCGCCCAGTTCTCCGTCCTCGAGTTTTCTGATGACCTTTTTAATCATTGCATTCGTGGTGATGATGTACGCACCGAGTTCGTTTCGCCGGTTGAGAAATGATAACGTTAAAGATCGCAATGATGGACGTGTAAGTAGACTTACACATTTCACCTTGAATCGAGTTCTGTGAACACTATATTGTTAGTGTTACTTCGTAACAATTTTTTTAGGACTCAAACAACGAGCCGCCTGCACCTCCGCCGGCAATGCAATAAAAAGTGCAATAATATGTGTACTCGGTGTAAAAAATAGAATTGCCTGAGCTTACAGCTACACGCCTTAATCTCTCTACACAGAATCTCTACAATTGAATGTATATTTGTATGCATTAGTGGTACCTACGTTCTATCACATTCTCACTGCCTTCTGTCAATCTTAATAATGTTAATCAGCAAGATATTTTCGGTAAAAAATTACAGCTACAAAGATTAAATCCAATCTCTGAAATCACGTTATAAACGTGTTGGAAGTCAACATAAACAAACGTATTCACGTTAATAATATGTACTAGACTGAAATAAGCTGAAGTAAAGTAATCATACTTAACGAAAAGGATTACGAGATCATTGAGGCGTTTCGATATCTATGGATATTGTGAATAGTCTGAGTACATGTAATCTGATAGAAACGCTTGCAATGTTTATGTTGATAAACCTTTATCGGAAGGATGTAATCTAAAATTATATAATGAAATAACAATCAGACAATGGTCTGCTCCAGGTCTATTTGGATCGAGATCTGAATTTCGCTAGATTTACCGTTCTTCTGTTCATTTAATTTTACCAAATTATTTTTGATCACTACTGTTATATTTTAACAAACGCGTGAAAGACCGAAGTGGGTACGAATTCTGTTCAGTGAAGTTTGAAGTATTGATGATAACACGATAAGACCAAGGCGTTTTTTCTTTCTTATATTAGAACCGCTGTAGCATTCTCTATATGGTATTTTAACACTTTTTATAATGGAAATCATAGAAACAGGGACAGAATATCTTAGTTACGAATATGATAGTATTAGCGCTAACACGTTCAAAAAAAGAATTGTTAATTATTTTTGAAATTATTAATTTACACCTCTTTGGAGGTAATGAACGATTTGTGGAATTGACTGTTCAAACTTTTTACAATGTGATTGTAACATGTTTTAACGATTTTTCATGCGAGATATGAAATAAGTAATTTATAGAGTGAATTAATTTCTTCCACTGTTATACATTCCCACATCGTATTTTTGACAATAAAACAAATATATGCATTACAGATTGTACTGTGTTCATTTTCTTACACCTTTCCGCAAAAAGTAGGATATACGAAAATGTAAATTCCTCTTAAATTTTTAATTCCTTAATTTTGAAAAATACAGCATTATCATTATCCAGATGAACATTAATGTACATTTTCATTTACTTAACGATTATTATATTCTAATTAATTAGGAAGGAAGTAATATTTACAAACTTAGATGTATGCATATATGTCGCTACTTATATTTCACAACATGAAAATATAAATAATAAGAATCTGTAAATAATTACGCGGCATTAATAATGCACAGATAACGCATAAAACATGAAAAGCTATGCTCAACGTTTGTTGCAATAAAAATTGATTGCCTGTATCTGTTACATAAATTTTGCTAATTCTCTAATAGTTGCATTCTTTTGGTTTTTCATAATTTCTTTCAACATCCTTATATTAGTGTATACTGCGGCCGTATGAGAAATAGATGATTTTCACATACGTAGATCGAATAACGCATACATTTCAATTACATTAACCAAGTGCTTCTGTTATGAACTATTGTTGTTATAGAAACAAATTTCTACTTTATTTACATATGTACAATTTCTTTTAAAAATTGGTAAACATTTTACTACGGATCTCCTTGTGGAAAAAACCAGAAATTAAACGGTCTTGTATAAAAATAGAAAAGAACAAGTAATTTTGGCTTATAATTTACAGTATATTTAAAATATCTATTCATATGTATTCATATATATACATGAATCAATAACGGCGATTCTAAAAAAATTATGCTTTTTAATTATGACATTTACGATCATCGCTTATATTCACAGACTTTATAATGACAAATGTATTTATGGACATGAACGAATAGAAATCACGAAATGTTTAACAAGTGTAGACAGAAATTCTGAGATGTACGTAACTGTAAATTACACTTTGAATGGTTGATTAATTATCTAGTAGATGTCTATACACATACGTATACGCATATTATATGAAAAATGCCAGTAATAATAGAAAAATACTATATATTTGTACTTTTGAAAAGTGAGACAGTCCCAAATTTGATTAAAAAATTCATTTCCTTTTTTGTATTTTTCCTAATTAATCGCGACGACTAATTATAAGGACGATTGTATTTTTCTAGAAATCCCTCGTATTCCCATGAAAAAAGTAACTACATTATGCTCCATAAAATACTCTTATACGATTTAATGTGCTAATTGCAAGAGTATAATTATAATGTAAAAATTAATTAAAACATTTTGGTAACTTATATTATTAGAAATATAATATTTTGCATAAACCTTTTTTTACGCAATCCATGTGTAATAAACAAATGTGCAAGATTTTGTGATATTAATGACAAAAAGGTTCCTATTTACAAAGTAAATATTATGCTTTGAGACTTTTTATGTTTGAAAGAATTCAAATTATTATGCAAAAAGAAAACGAAATAGTGGATTCATGAGATAAATGAATAATTTATTTCGAGTTATGAATTCTAACTAAAGATGTTTAAAGTCATTCTTGTTGAAGCTTTGCCAAAGTAACTCTTACTTTCTCCAAAACCCCAGTCATCTGTTTGTACTTACCTGTGGAATCGGGCAGATTCTCGAAGTTGATCACGTCACAGATATCTTTGGAAAATTTCTCGGACGACGGTAATCTGCTATACGGAGAAGTGCTTTGTAAAATGGGCGTACCTAGGTCTACCGACATTACGCTCCCTTGGCTCGAGTTCAACGAACTTCTGCGATTTTGACTCGATTCTGGAGTCTCTTCATTATTGGGCGGTGGCATCGTAGTCTTCGATTTCGACGTAGAATCCGCAGTATTACTTTTTAACAAATCATCAGAATTTGACTGTGAACTCGATTTGTGAAGCTCCACCAGCAATCGTTTCTTCATATTTTCCAAGTCGCACAATGACGGTGAATACGCTCGAGATAAAGGTGATGCACGACTTTCCTGTAACATTTTATGTACCTAAATTTTTAATTTTACAGTGACTGTTTTTACTATATTAATGACATATTCGCTTGGAAAAAATTATTATTATTTTATACCGGTGATTGTATTTCCTGCGAATGATAATCTGAATCTTCATAGACTTGTGTCGGCGGCAGTGGTGGTTCGGGTGGCTTTGTGGCAGACTCTGGTGGTAATGGAGGTACAAAAAGTCCATTAACAGGTAGACACTCTACTATACCTTCTATTAAAAAGGAAAATGTTTTGCACGATTAAAAACTCCAGGTATCTCAACTAGCAATGTTATACAAGGTGTTATAAATGGCGAAGAACCTGTACCTTCTACGTCTTCTATCTCCATCTCTGTGGATTCTGGTGCCGGATTGCCTTTTAAATCATCGTTACACGTTTTCAGCTTTTTCCTTTTATAGCCTTCATCCGCCTTCTTCCCTTTGAGCATCGTCAACATTGTTTGTTTGCTATGAACAGCCTGCATCGGTGATACCCAATATTGTCCATTTTCCTATCATTCGTAATAAGTTTTCACCAAATCAGGTTTACGAAAGTACAGTGTGTTCACTCATTAAATTGTCGTATTTGTAGATTGCTTACGTCTCGAGTATCAGGTGGAGGCGCTACATTAAAACCAGGGAAATCGTGTATCTTTTTTATATCGTATTGATCTCTGTCTCCAGATTCGAAAAGCTCGCCTGGTTCTGCAGTAGTATCGTCTTCTGCGACGCCGTCCGAATTAAACAACGATATACCAGAATGTTGCAAGCATGCTTCCTCCAACCATCCTGGGGGATATCCAAGTTCCCTCATTCTGCAACGAGCATTACAATATAAAAAAAGCATAAGAAGCATTAATGATTTTTCTCTAATCGAATGATCATTTTACAGAAAGATAATAATCACCTATATATATGCAAGGGTAATTCATTTTCTCTGAGACCTAAAGCTTTACGTAAATTACCACTTAATTGGCCAGGAGTAAAATGACCAAACCTCTGGTCATCATCGAGGTGATACCTAAGAGCTCTCAAATTCCCACTCTTCGTACCAAAACTTCTTTTGTTCTTATTAATTGCAGCTTGATCGCGCGGTTTCGGACAATCTCGTAAATTGTGATTGTCTTGACAATTAAAACAAGTTAATTTTGGAGAACGCAAAACTGTTGGAACTGGTTCTGTTTGTGGCTTGGTTTTCTCAAACGCGTTTTCATATTTCTATAATATATAAATACCGTGACAATAATTAATTAGATATTCGTTTCTTATAATGTCAATTTTCAATATTATTATTAAACAAACCTTTCCATATGCTGGAACATCGAAATCGTCTTGAAGCTTTGGTTGCGTGTCTACCATAAATAATGTGTCGCATATCAAGTCTTGACTGTCTTCGCTTTCTGTTGTAAATTCAGCAGATTGGCTAGTAGAACATACATCGTTGTCCCAAATGTCTAGTGTCAAACTGTCATCGGTTTCATGACACTTTACCATAGAAGGGATCAATTCTTCGATGAATTGTTTTATACGTTTACTGTATTGCCTAAAAATCGAATGAAAGACACATAAACAACATATATTAATACTGATAGTAATCTATAGATATTTTTATATTTGAATGTACATATGTATGTATGAGCATTGAAATTTGATGATCTATTGTGAGTAAACAATGAGCATTATTCGAGCTTCGATTGCGAAATTGTAGAGCAAACAGTAGCAATGCGAAAACAGACGCCGTTATCAAGTGATCGTCAAATTACGATGCATTCACTCGGCAGAAAATAAGAAACAGTTTCCCACCGTGAAATACTCTTGTCCCGGAACATAACCTTAAGAAGTGGTCTTGATGCGCTTGTGTTGTCGCAGGTTTGAGATGCAGAAACATCTTTGTTGTCCTCCGCATTCTCACTTGCGGTATCCGTTTTGTTCGCGACATCGTTCGACAACGAGTTTTTGTCAATCGAACATTCGCTTTGATCATTGTCAGCATTGATGGCGATGTCTTGGCTTAAATCCAAATCAATCACCTCCTCGTCGTCGGTATCTCCGATAGTGATTGTAGAATTCATGGAAAAACTATCGACGCTGACACGATCATATAGATAAAATCGTTTGCTTCGAAATACAGGGTTTATTCGCGCGTAAACCGTTCCCTTCTAAATACTTATTCACTTAAAAAAAAATACGATGCTACAGCCTCGGCGAGTTTCAAGAACGCAACAACAATGTAATGTAGGGGCGCTTCAAACTTGCGTTCAATCGAGCACATTTAAATTTTCTTGGGTTTTATCAATTACGTGTGAAACAGTATAGGGGATCGTACGAAATTCCTTAGTTCCTTCGGAAACATATACGGATGGCAAAA
The DNA here is from genome assembly GCA_916610235.2 of Lasioglossum morio. Classification (NCBI taxonomy): domain Eukaryota; kingdom Metazoa; phylum Arthropoda; class Insecta; order Hymenoptera; family Halictidae; genus Lasioglossum; species Lasioglossum morio. The sequence goes on from OU744323.1 coordinate 8,148,666, forward strand.
TTGATATACTGAAATGATCAGAGAACATCTTGAAATATCTGATACTCGATCTTGAAAGTTTAGAATTTAGAACATGCAGTTGTTTTTTACTTTACCTAATAAAGATCTTTCATCTATAAACTTAAAAATTTTTACGCATTTCGTGTATATTATGGCTATTATGTAAGTTAGGATATTATGTACATATACGAATAAATAAAGTAATGCTTCCGATAGATGGCAGCACAGGTTTTTACCGCTCTCACTTTTGATGTTCGCGGCGACTTTGAACAGCGTAAAAATTAAAATGAACACGCTAATTCCCTGTTGAGAGAACGATATTCTTACTGGCATTACAATAACATCATATGTGTAGGTTAAGGAAGAATAACAAACAAAGGATAATGGTTTGATGTTGATCAAAGACGATGTAAACTGGTACAAATCTGCTATAACTTTAGAAACGAAAGAATTTACAATGCCCTTCTTAAAACCAATTCGAATATCGTACACTAAACGTAAAATAGACAGTTCCAAAAGGAATGGTTGGCGGCATGCCATTTTTGATCCTAGAAACAAATTACTTGTCAAAGGTTATTACAAAGGAGAATGGAGAGACGATAAAAAAGAGGGCAAGGGTAATCAGTTGGACAGGTAAAACAGTTACTACAATCATTATCGTTGACACGATTACTGGTAGAATAACCGTTTTTTTTAACGATCAGATCTCTAAAATAATGCTTGAAATTCGTTAAACATACCGCAGAAATGGATTTATATACGAGGGCGATTGGTTGAATGGCAAGAAACACGGTATTGGTACTTTGAGTAAGATTCATGGGCGACCGGCAGACGGCACTATTCGAAAACTTTACACTGGTCAGTGGATTAATGGAAAAAGAAATGGCTTCGGGTATAGTTGGTATGAAGACGAGAGCTATTACGAAGGCCATTTTTACCAGAATAAACGGCACGGCTATGGTCGTATATGGTATTGCAATGGAGATTACTATGAGGGTTGCTGGAGGGACGACCTTTACAATGGCGTGGGAGTATATGTTAAATGTGTGAATAGAAAACATTTTTAGTTAAAGATTACTAATCGTAATGCATAAACAATATGGTAATATCTTTTACATTTTTACAGTCAACGGGAATAGATACAAGGGTGAGTTTGTTGCGGGTAAAAAAGAAGGTCACGGCGTATACTATCACATTGTCACGGGACAGAAACAAGTTGGTACATGGGTAAACGATTCATGCATAAGTGGAGTTATGTCCGACATCTACTGGCGTCAGTCGGCTCCTCGCCCGACACCGTATCCTATTCCACGAGTAAACAATACTATAATAACAGAGATGAGATGTAGGACCCAATACCAATATATTCTTAATAACACGTTGGATATTGGAGTTTTTCTATAGTTCATCTGTAGTATTAATAATAATGTGCAAACTCTTTCAAATGCTTTACGGTGATTACAACTCGTGTACCAGGTGGAGTTGGTAGAAGATGATGAACTCGAAAACACGTGTGAAAGTGACGATGATACTGACGACGAAGGAGAAGAAGAAACCCCATTACCTACATGCATAAGACCACCGAGACGCATAATTCCAAACATATGCGTGTCAGTGAACACGTGTCCCTGCTTAGAGTCAGTTTTGTAAACAAGAACGCATTGAACCTTACTTATACGATTTATTTTGGCAAAAGCGCCGCTATTATATATTCGTGTATGAACATAATATACGTATAAACCGGCCGTTCGCATTAAATACAAATCATGTATAATTAAATTGCCACTGCACAATGAATTCGTTTGTTTCTTCTTTTTTCATTCTTTTAATAATGTGGGCAGTATGATCATCAAGTACAAGCGCAAGGAGTACGATGTAAATCGTGTAAACGTAACACGCGTAACAGCGAGTTTCTTTAGCGCGCCTCTGTGCACATACTGTAGTGCTTGGAAAAAACTGTTTGAGCATCAGGCTATTACGCGAGTCAGGCGATGAAACCAAAAGAATCGCGGAATAAGAAGATCTCGCGGAACAGGCACGTATTTAGCAAAGATAAGTACATTCGACACGACCTAGTCACGCATACTCGATAAATCATAAGATTATTCCCATTCACGACCACCGGTCTTCAGAGCTACGGAACATGCGATACATCAGCAGTACACACACACTGCTTATCGGTAACCGATACACTTAAGTCGCTACGCGAGAAAGGGAATGTGTTTTAGAGCGTTTAGCTAAACGGTTGGTTCTGTCTGGCAACCTTGAATTATTGATGGTAGCGAAATAGCGAATGTAAGTTTCGTAACGGACGGAGAGCGAATAAAATTGGACCTGAAGAGTGTCGGGAAGCCAGGAAAATTTTCCGGGACAACGGTTCCGCCGCTAATATCGAATCGGTGTACCTAAACTACATTAATAACTATACTCCTTTCAGGTACAATCTTTCCAGCTTCCGTCTACAGTGCTGCCTTGGTTGAGACTTCTATTTCTCTACCGTCAACTATACAATGCATCGGATAAACGGGGGAAACAATAATAGAAATTACGACGCTCTCGGATGTACATATAAGGATGGTCGACGGCATTGGCCGTACGGTGCATTCGATCGCTCGCAGGGAACTGATTCGGTTCCTGTCATTCAACGCTCGTCATGTCGTAAGAAACAATATCGCATTATTCTTTCGAGGAATATTATAGAATATTCCACGATGAGATATTTTGTAAATCGTGGCCTCCTAAATGTCGCGATTTACCGACGCATGCGCGCCCGTGTTCAAGCAAGCGTGTACCCGGTGACGCAATCCCTTACAGGTGTTCCATTTTCAAATTGCACGCAACGCGAGTTTCTGAACCGCTTGGGATTCAAGCGACCAAAGTCTTTCGCGTTCACATTACGATCGGTTTGTACGATCACGTTCCGTACAATCCTATATATGGTAATATTGTTAACGATTTTTCACGCTATTTTCTTATCCGGTTTTTATTTCAATATTTACAATGACCCTAGTAACATTTATGGTCAGCCGAGAGTATCCAACGGTGGGCCTACAATTGTTATAGTTGGATAATGAACAAGACATGTACGTATGATAATACTACATTGGCCCAATCAATGTTTGTCAATATTTAAATATCGTATGTCTTATAGACGTAAGAAGCGTTGCTACAAGGAAAAATTTATTAATTATTACATTCCAATTTGATTCTTTTGTTTTCTTAGTTATGGATATATACTCGCAATTTGGTCGAACAAAATGCCAATCATAAATGCTACTAGGGGATAGAGTAGCAGCCGCGTTATCGGAGATTCACCACAATATGGTTCCTCTACGCGAGGATATCACAATCTGAGAGTAATTGTATCATGATAAAGACACTGTACAACGGGGGCTCACACCACGTGCGTCACGCCAGTCTGCAACAAGTTCACGCCGTTCCTGCCCTCGATATCCGTCGACTCGATCTGTTCTTTAAGTAACTCCAGTTCCCTGATACCGGATACCGTCACCTCGTACTTGTGGGCAACGAGGCTACGGTAAAAGTGGATCGCGAACGCGAGAAATATTATCAACACTGGTATCAGCACTATGCAAGCGGACCAGGCGGCCACTTCAGAGAAGTCGTAGAACTTCACCCAACAGAGTATGGCGATCTCCAGGAGGAACAACAGCAGACCCAACAGCGTGGAGAACGCCCACGCTACTTCTATGTACCAATGCAAACGTTCGTGGGGCGACTCGTGCACCAGGCTGATACTGTGGAGATTGCAAACCGCCTCTATGTTCGGTAGAATACACGTTGATATCATCAAGGCCAGCATATGGACTGCTACCAGTAGCGTTGTGCACACGGCGAATGCAATAAGCATCTCCGATGGAACCTTTGTATGCGAGTTCAACTGAACCTCCACCATGGCGACCTACGATCAACAAATTTTACTGTGAATTGCCAGTATTACAGTCTACAGGCTTACTATACAGTGGATGTACAAAGTATTCGTACACCTTTCAAAAACGTAGAACGTAAGGGTTATGATTTTTTAATTTTTAATCTGTGCCTGTAACGAAAATTAAAGTAGATGCCTTTGATAGGTCTAAGTAAATTTTATTAACATGTACAAAATTTTATCGAAATCGATCAAGGTTTATGTTTTATTAAACATTTCGTTTTCTTAAATATGTATACATAACTTACTCGTATTTACAAAATACATATTTTAAATTTTCACTACAGGCACAGATAAAAATTTAAAAATCGTGACCTTTACTTTTTCCTTCGTAATCGCGACCAACAAATTCTAACGTCTCAAAAAGCTCAAGCTGTTGGGTGCAATTTTGAAAAAGTTGTTCGTTGTCAGAAGGTGTACGAATACTTTGTATACCCGCTGTAAATCACTTCGCGGCACAATATTCTCAGCGAGAGATCAACGAGTCTGTGCAAATTATCCGCGTATGTATATGGAGGCATTACTGTATGTTACTACATGCAGAGAACGTGCGAAAGAAGTAAAAAAAATGTACGTATATACCATAGCGAAACCAGAAAGTAGGGCCGACGTTTTGCTCGATGCTTTGAGTTTCGCCCGGCTTAGTTGCAGCTTCCTCCAGGAGAGATAACCCGGCGTGTGAAGGCCGTCTCCCGATTGCGACATCTTCGACTGCTGGACAAAAATGAGAGAGGATTAGTTGGTAGCGGGTGCGAGAACCCGTTGTAATCGGCTGATAGCAAGCCACTACGTATAACCCGAATACAGTACTCTAACCAATTCATAGGGAGCAGCTCGTTGGTTTCCCACGAGCACAGTGGCACAACACTTGTGCCATCCAATTAAGCTCCACTGATTCAGATTATCAAGCGATGCAATACGATAACGTTAACTAATCCGCCTCGAGTCAACAGAACAATTTACAAGATGCTTACTATGCTATTCGGGCATTAAAAACATTAAAAACACTGTTAACACGTTCGATACCGATGCTCGACTACGAAAGCTTCTGTCGCGTTGGCATCGGTATCCGGCATTACAGCGTGTCCAAGTTTGAACTAACATTTAACATGATCCCTCATTAAGTTTACAATGCAGTCAAGTTTTATGCAAAGATGCAGTCAAGCGGAATTATTCAACAAATATATTTCTTTGAATATTGATCATCTTAGAAATGATTAAAAATTTTGCTAGATATATTCTTGCACCTAAACCTAATGTTAAACGAACATTTTTTTATGTTATTTTAAGAAATGTGTTCAAGCTTGGTCTTTCTCATTTATACTGTTGAATTATAATTTAAAAACTTTCGTTCCAACCCGATAGTTACAATTCGAATGGAATTCGAAGTTTGAACACCCGAGTGTACACAACACCATCAGTATACGATCATTCTCCTCTAAAATCGCAACGTTGAACTTCTGATAACGGCGTATGGAAGCATCGATTACGCAATATCAGTCTTCTTCCGGCGTCGATTAAAAGAGACATCAGCATAGATACATATATCCGTGGTTTGGTGGCGCGATACAACGAGAACAGTTGTGTTCATACGTCGCCGTATTCAGGCTGCACCGTCGATCGTGGAGCCTGCGTTGGAGCGAAAGAAAAGAGAGAAAGAACAAAGACAAAAGAGGAAAACAAAAAAAAAATTGTTTCCAGATAATTGCTTGTCCGGTGATGTTCGACGTGCTCGCTGCCGTGGGCGTGTTTATAGTATGTATATACAGGGACATAAAAAAAACACGTACCAAGAGTGGATAGCAAAGCCGGTGCCAACCGGGGCGGACTTGATCAAAACCAAGTGGACGCCGAGCGGAAACGTGAAGAACTGTATGCAAAAGCTTAGCGTGGATTTAGAGGACGAGGTCCCCGGTTACACCAAGTTACACCGATACATCGTCTATGCGAGAGATCTGCCGAGCGAGAAGAAAATATTGACAATCCAGTTATACTTGATCGGTCAATCAAGAAAACATAATTCTACAGTCACAGATAACACGACAATAAAGTTAACGATGAGACATTCATGGTGGATTGAATGTTTCTCTATGCGTGTACGTGTATGCGTGAATGTGTATGCATTTGCGTTTGTATTCGGGAGCATGTCTCGTCAAAACAAGTGTGAAAGAGTTAACAGATGTGACAACACGAAAGGATAAACATACTTCTTCCAAAGTCGTCTGAAGGACACCTTTGTTTATTCAATTCTTTAAGAAGTTGTGGTATAATCTTCAAACAATCAGGGCCAGGAAAAAAGAAATAGAAACGCAAATACTTTTTTTTTAAAATAACGACTACATAAAGAAATAGTTATTACATATTTCAGTTTCAAGCTAATTCTAATTTTTCCCAGCCCTAATTTGTTGTGTAAAAAAGATTATGATTTTGCCCAAGCTTGTGCTGGCTCAACCAAAGAGCTTTAGAAAGTGTGTTTCCAGGACGGTTGCAAAATCAGTTATTCTGGTTCTTCGAAATATCAAGGCCGAAAAGATTTTTTATTATCCTTAGCAGGACGAGTGAAACAAGATCTTTGAAAAAATTTGCATCTCATTTGTGTGGAATCCTTGGCAGCATCGGATAACATTAATCCGGGCTGATAAACTACGCCTCCGCTAATGGCTCGACGCAACATTTATCCCACAATTACGGATCAGTTAATTATCTCTCCTTAACAACTTCTGTCTGCGAAGTTCACTTACATAAAGCGGAGAGAATTGCAGGAAATATTAACGCCATTATACTAGCGGTGCTTGGCACAAGAATAACAATGTGCAAAGAAAAGGTGACCAAGATAGAGAATTCTAAGAAAAAATTGCTGGATCTATAATCGGCGATGACAAATAAATGATATGGATACAAAATTGAATAAACTGAGCCAAGTAAAGTAGGTAAATTAAACAGGCTATTCTCGTAACGAGACGCATCCGTGGTGCGATACGCACTAGTTGCGTGAACGTTTGGATCCAATTCTCTTTCTTAATCGCGATCTATTGAATGTAAACAGCGAGTTTACTAAGGTAAAAATAAAAAATTAATCGTTATGTGACATGGTGGGCGCAACGCGTTCACCCTTAATGGATAAGTAGTTAAAGAAATGAAAATGTGGGTGAGTGATGGAAGCTTGTTAGAACACAACAGATGAAGCTGGTGTGTGGAGATCTTTGGTTATGGGCTGTATGCGATTTTCGGTAAGGTTTCGCAGTGTAATAACGAGGAAAACGTGAGGCGAGATTCTCAAAAGAATGAGAGATTGGTACCGACCTGACAGTCGTGGAACCGCTTGTGGAAGCAGTGGCCGTCAACGTTGCGTAGATGTGTTCTCGCCACGTGTACGTGGATTGGCAGCTGCGTGGAGGGGAGTACTGCTCCGCCCTCCGCGCCAAACACTGAGTTGCGTCCAGTGCTTGTTGACCATATGGACATCAGGCTCGATTCTTGCGGGTTTCTGACCAACGCTGCAACAATCAAAACAAACACCATTTAAGGCAAATCTGCAATACTTTATAGTATTATAACATTATAACACCAAACATTTTTTCGACCCAGAACGTTTCCATTTTCCAGATTGTCCCAAAAATATATGTCCTTGAAAGGGGCGATTCTTGAGGTCATTCGAACTAACTTCTTTTCTGTGCGAAAATGTTATTCGCGGCCTTGTGTAGAAGTTGTTAACGAAACACACGGACTAATCATGGCTTTTTCAAATCGAAAGAAAAATCGGTTCTCATTGGTGACTCGTCGAACCCTTCCTCTGCTAGGGTTGGCAATGTCAATTACCCAGGTTGTTTATTAATGAGACACTTGACTGATACCGGAGATCAGTGAACTCATTAATATTTATAGCATCGCTATGCTTGGAATGGAAAATACCATACGCGAACACTAAGAATGGAATTAGCAAATACGTATATCAGAATTCACACGCGAAAACTGGGAGGTTGTCTGACCTGACCTTGACTGGCGGCAACTTTCGATTTCTGCGAATCTCGATTCACTTTCTACTGGCTGACTGAAAACAATCCTAGGCAATGATTGTTCTCAGTTTTGTTTATGGTACAACTTCAGTGAAACGCAACGAAACAACTGTTAAGATAGAACTCAACGAGTGCCATGCAATTCCGAGTTGATTCTTGGTTGAAAGTTTTAATTATGAGCGCAATTAGTAAGACATATCTTGACGATCTGTTAATTGCTGTAGATAAGAATCCTACGAATTATTTTTCACATATGTGAACAATTGAATGAAGTTCTTCTTATTTTGAAGATATGACCTATACCAATTTTTTTTCTATAATTTATTAAGGAAGTCAACTTTTATTGGGATCTACTAGGTGAGCAAAATGTTACAAATATCACTGTTATAATAAACTTTGTCTTCTCTATTTTTAAATAAGTTGTTTGGATCCTGTGTGACTTTTATGGACATTGGTGTGGCATGCAACGTGTTCATTGACATTTAAAATAGTGAGGCATCGCACAAATTATTGTGTCAGTACAGTTTAAATATAAAATTTCGGAAATATTGGAAACGTAAGGTTTTGAGAATTTTTAAGAGAATTTTAAGCGTCGCGTCGGTTGAAGACGAAATTAGGAAAAGTATATATCTATTAATGTTCTGTTTAAAAGTGGTGTGTGAAGTTCCAAGCTATCATTCGCACGATTGGTGGCATGTAACGAACCGCTGACAACCATTCGAATAATGGGAGCGTTGCACGCGCAGCGTTCTACTTCATTTACACGCGTCATTACGTAAATGATACATTTCCCGCGGTCTTTAATTGACCGTGATTCGCGGATATCGGGACATGCGCGGGAAATAACGTTCCGCTTTCGTGGCCCGATACAAAAACGAACAAATACGACCGACGAAGTGATTCATTAATTGGTATTTTTGATTCAGCCCTGGGTCAATGTACTAGGAAACGGTTAGGAATCACATATCCAAAAATAAACGTCTATTTTTAGTCGTAGAGAACAAAAACGTCCGATTTCAAAATTATCCGATAACGCAACGATACCGAAAGAAAAAAGATTTGATCGGGATTGAAATAGTTCGCCGAAGAAGAATTCGCAGTTCTAGATTCTGGGATGAGTGATTTTTATTAAAGCACTAGCACGTAGGGTGCATAAAATTATTCACGATTATGATTTATTTGTGTTTCCAGGCCAGGCGCGATTGCATTCACAAGCCAGTTTTTTTCGACGTGACTGATCATCTTGTTTTAACCTTGACAGTCTCTCGCCATAAACGATCGGTCGGAGATAGCGTGACACAGATTAGTACAAATTAAATATAAAACCAAGAGAATGTACTTTCTTATCTAGCAAATACACCCCTGTCGTTGCATCCTTATATTCTATAAATGCGATGGATGTACATATTGCTTTGTAACTATTCTGATTTGGTACAATAATTACCGTAATACGCGCTTCGATGAAGAACTTCATTTGAAAAAAAAATACAAAATTAGGAACCAATCGCGCGTTTCGACTATCAGTTCATCGTTATCTCAACACAATTTATCCCCCGGTCTCAAATCGCGACGATGGCAAACAATTACTAACTAAACCGACAAAAGAGTTTACGAAGGTCACAAAATTGTTCTAGCATTTGAAGTTGAAAGATGGGCTTCACTTGATTGAATTAAGCTTTCTTATACGTAATGTAGTAAGCGACGCGTCCACTATCATCGAAGTAGTGTCATTATTTTGTCCCTGAAAATGTGCCCATTTAATACATTTATCGTGTACTTTACCCCGTGTATAGGAAAGTTGCAATCGGGGATGATTGACAGTGAAGGGAAACTTGTTTTGGGTCCTAGATCACGTGACTAGGTGCGCGCACACAGGTCTCCAGTTTCAGCGAAAGCGCAACAGATTGTATACATCGTGCGGTGATCGTTGCAGTAAACGTCGTCGTTTAGAAATACGTGCCAATATCACTAAAAATACAGGGACCGTAGAACGCGGGCAGAGGTCCCCGTGGTTGCTCGCGGTACGAAATTAAATCGTGATTAAGGCAATCGGAAGAACGCAAGAAAATCGTAGCCGGCAACCGAAACGATTACGTTCGTCCGATATGCTAGACCGACGCGTCCCGTCATTGTGTAGGTACGCGAATAATAAATTATCCGGGAACCTTGTGCCACCATGCCGTTCGTGTCAGTCACGAATGCAACAAGGCGAAAAGAAATAAATCCAATAAAAACACAATGCGAATGACAATCAGATACATGCCACGGGCACGGGATCAAGATAACATGACAGCTACTATTCAACTAAACGTTGTATGTATCATCAAACTTCACCTGCTGTTTTCTATTTCGATGACAATTACATTTAAACGAACACGATATTAAAATGAAGCGCGGTGAAGCTGATTGGTCTAATTGTGTGACGACTGCGAAAAATTCATTGCTACAGAAAATGTTTGTTAGATTTCGGAAGAGTCACATGGTCGAATAATATAGGAGTGTATTATGTAAATTAGAGCTGTCAGCGTGCAACTGCAAATCCGAAATTATATTTACCATTTTGAGGGCGCTGAGGGGACCGAGCAGATGAACGCGCGAACTCATCACGGAGATCAACGATCCCTTTTTCTGTTCACACTTCGTGAAATCGGGGATATTCGAAGCGGGGAATTAGCACTTGTCAGGGATCACAAAGTCATGTTAACTGAAACACCGTGTGTCGTCGTGGAATCCGTGTAACCGACTCACTTCGTGTTGCACGCGAATTGCAATAAATGACAGCGACGGTAGACACTACAGTACTGAATAAGACGCCGCGATACAACAACGACGAGTGGCGCCGACCGTTACCGAAACGGACCGAGAGTCACCGAACGCCTTCGGCCATCTGTGGGTAAGTTGAACCGACACCCTGAATTCGCGTTCAAATGACGTAAGTTTGGTCTCGTTCTTTCTTTTTCTTCTCTTTTTTAAATAGAACCACGGCCCTTGACACGGCTTTTACAGTATTACGAGACTTATAATTACATTTATATGACTCATAATTACGATCTTCCGGGAATTTAAAGGGGACATGCTTTTTGGAGAGAGACCGCGCCGATTTCAAATTTGTCATCTCTATTTCTCTAAAGAGTTTTTACATATATCATCCCCATTTTTGTATTTCTTATGTATATCTCAAAGGGTACAGCCGGATAAGATACTGAAAAATGTCCCCAAACCAAATTGATTTTTGGTTGGACAAGAATTTTTTAATTATATAGTGCAACGTTCTTTGAAAAAATAGAAAAATTTTAATATATTTAGAAAAACAATGTACAAACTTAAAAATTGATGTGTAAAATGTACAGCCGGTTTCGTGACAATCGTGATTGAAAATTGTTGTACCAAGCTTGATCGCTGTATGTACATGTACAACTCATATGTAGATTAACGGCCAAGATCTTGCCACTTCTTTTAAGAATCATGATCTTGTTACGTGTACAAGGACTGATCAATTATTGGCACAGCGATGGTCATTCTTTTTTTTTTTTGCTTACAATCGTAAGGAATAGAATTCATTTCCGTGAACAATTCATTTCCATTCGATTATCTAAATGCGTATTTGTTTTATATTGTGACACGTTCGAGTGCACTTTGTTATCTTTCTTCGAATGCATATGTCGCCGTAGATACGACGATTAGCGGGACAAGCGTCGAGATCCTTAAGTAGTTCTGCGCCACTATGTTATAGCATTACTATTATAGGGTTACTATTCTTGATCTGGTGAATAAATCAGCGTAACGAGAACAGGAGCATCATTAGTCACACAGTCGCACAGAGTGGCACACTGAGCTCATCTTTCCCATTTCCCGCCGCGGCGCAGTGTTCTAAAATTTTTTTGCCAACTGAATCACGGTTTATATTACCTTTTCGCGATCGTTAGCATCAACTCGAAAAATTTTGAGAACCAGAGATTGAAGTTGTGGTACTCGAAAGATAATACTAACAGATCGAATCGAACAGATTCTTGCAAGAATGATCACGTGTTTTGGTAGCTTCCGGTTTATCAATTCCTGTTAACTCGACGAATTACGATCGCTGTTAAATCTCGACAACCGTACACATGCCCGAGAGAGGACCAGCGAGAACATAAATCGGTGTTACTGCCACACCGAAATCAATTTGTTACTATACGCATTTATTACTCGCGTAACCATGTGCTCGTAAAACGTTACGATGTAATCCGAATTTCACAAAAAAAGAAAGGGGAGATGCATGAACCCTTTGCGCTATAACATCGGGTCACGCTCGAGACGAAAATCTCCTAAATAAATCGAAACAAAATTCTACGTTGCTATTTTAATACATAGACATAAAATAGATATAAATCTTTTTTCTCTTCTAGAAAATGATGGCCAACAAAGAAGTAAAATAAATCGTGGTGCAACGGGTTCAAGAAATGTATTTCAAGAAACGCGTGATTCATATACCGTCTATGTCTACCGACAGGTGAATGTTATTTCATGAATTTTTCGGGTTCGCAGACGCAAGTATTTTTGCAAGACTCGACCGGGAACGCAAAGTGGTCGGCGGCTGGCAGGTAATTTTACTTAGGCTTTTCCTCGTGGCAAACATCCAGGACGCGACCACTTCTATCGCGAAACGATGCACCGTCTGCGACCGCAGTCATGGTCAGGGCACCCCTAGCCTACTTGCTGATGGTATCGTCTGATCTATTTAAAACCTGATTTCTACGGTGAAAATTCGCTTGAAACGCTGGTCGGCTTATTTTCGAAAGATCGTTCCCGCTCGAGGCGGTATCGGGTGTCCGTTCATACGTTACGAACCGTACGACCACCGATAAATAAATTACGATCGTTACGACTGGTTGTTGTCATCTTTGAATATCCCGCTGATCGTCAATAAACTATACTTCTGTAAAATGCTTATTCCCCTTTAGATGCTGCGGGCCCCTAAGAGTGCGTATACTATCCAGACAATATGCAAAAAAAGTTTGATCCTTGAAGACATCAACTTCCTCCACTGGTGTTCTTCAAATAAGTGCAATCGATAGCTATCTAAGATTACTATTTTTCCCCGAAGAAGTATGCGTTACGAAAAAATTCTAGATAACACTTAAAAGCATTAATGGTTCTGGACAGGTTGATAGAAACTGGAATAGGTTTTATAAGGTTTTATGGAATTTTGAAAAATTTAAAGGGACGTTCAAGTGAACACTTGACAACTTCAAATGCTAATTAGGGTACTGAAGAACTTTTATAACGGACATAGATCGCGTATAAAGATTGATCACGAAAAAAAAGATTGTTTTGAAAAGCTGTACGTAACGCGTTACACCGTTAACTATTCGAAGAATCCACGGTGAAGTAGCAAGTATGATGCGCGAGAACATGATCGAGCTAATAAATCGCCTCGCGCCGTTAAGCTCCCAACAACGAGCAACGATGCCCTAGAATCTGTCATCGGTGTAATTCGTCTGTGAGACACTTATTTGCCAAATTTTATTAGCACGCGTGACAATCTGCGGGATTCTACAGCGTAGCGCACGGATCAAAGGAGTTCATAACAGCGCGGAATTTTCATTATGTTGTACTCTGCGTGTTCGCCAACCAGCTATTCGCGATATCCTGTCATTTAACCATACAGTCGGTGTGTAGTTTTTGTATTCTGCTGTTCGTAATAAAAACAGATGTTAGCAGACAGGAAAAACAGTTGACAAAAACATCCGTAGCATTTATAACTCTTCTCGGAACAATTTAGACGTTACCACAATCACTATAGTAGATAAAATCATTAATGAATTGTGATAGAACAGAATGGAAAATATGTTAATAAATAAATATCTTAATCTTTTTTTAATCAACTTAATACTATAACGGATAAGTTTATGTTGACTGGGTGTAAAATGAGGATTTACATTTCAATAAAATTGTATTATAAATGGCAATACAAATAGACCTCTGTAATGTAAATAATTCCGGAAGAAGGCGGCGATAAGAGAATAAGATAGGCCTCCAGCAGTGTTGAAATAACTTCGCACACCAACCGCGTTTGTGTCGCCACGTTTTTAGACCGGCGAGTATTTTCGTTTGCAATTTCCGTAACATTTAATAACAAAGCCTCCTCAGAGTCGTCGAGAGACGCTCAAATATTTACGAACACCTACAACATTCTAAAATGTCTCTTGTACATCCATTACTATCGTATATACACCCACTCGTGCTAGACGTACGATTTGTTGCACGACACGTACCATATACCCTTTAACATCAAGTTCAATTATCAAGTTTCCACTCACAAGAACCATTTTCAGCTCGGCGTCGTGTATCCAGTTTCATGATTATGGCGCATCGACGAACACCGCTCTCTTCTAATCGATCAATCCAACGAATTAAAAGCGGACAATTTTTTTCCTCCAAATACGTTTTTGTCTTTTGGAACTCACTTTCGATATTGAGAATCACTAAACGAAACAGGATGCTCTTATCCTCTAATTTATTGGGCTGGAACGAAAGATAATTATATGATGAAATTAAGATATTTGTTAATAGGTTTATTGAATAGCATAAGTTACCAGAAAAATGGCAAAAAGTAATAGAACAGAATGGACAGTATATTATTGAATAAATATCTCAATTTTATCTTTCAACTTTAATTTAAAAATGCTACGAACTTTCGTTCCAACCGAACAAGATAGTTGTAATCGCGAGGACACTTTCACAGAAGATTGTTAAAAGGAACTACGATATGAAATATCAACATCAATACAGTCTTGTAATTTTTAGACACTGAAAACCGTTTGCTAGGATCTACTGAAGAACAGATTGAGCTGTTCGGTACACTGTCATGTGAGAATATCTTGAAACAGTTTTGTTGACGATTTGTTTCACGGTCCTCGAGGTTACAGCGGGAAATTCCTCGTTCTCGAAGAGCGGTGACGCGACGACGGCCACGCGGGAGAACAGTACGCGCACATGTCGTGTCTTGACTCTGTTAACAATTGTCCCGATAAATGATTTTTATTGTCCCAGACTCGAGAGACCGTTCCCCTCTCTTTCGTGTGGTCAGTTAGGGCACTCGGTCGGAAATCTCGAAGAGGCGGAAACCGTGCGACAAGTGCCAACCCCGACGCACTTGTGTTTTATCGTGCTTATCTGACCGCGGCTCACTGTCTAGTGACCGTGCAAGCGAGGTCGAGAGAAAGGTGCTTAGGAACCAGACTTTCCCGTCTACAATTTCTACGAGCAGTGTCTCCCAACGTGAAATTTCTGGACGTCGTGGGCGTGTATTGAACCCACGCGCACGCAGCACCACCCGTCTTACCAGAAAAGGCTATTATATGTATTCGTAACACAATGTACAAATTACAAAATGTGTAAAATATAAATTAGACCCTATGGGGGACGGAGAAGTTAAGAAAAAATTCAAAAATCTATTAGAATACATTATACACGATTTATGATATAGCACAAATTGTGTAAAATAGAAATTAATTCCTATGGGAAGAGGAGAAGAAAAATTCGAAAACCTACCACAGTATCTACACTATAAACTAAAAATTACGAAAATGTAATTCTTGCCGTGATATGTGTTGAAATTGCTCTTCCTGTATTATTACGTCGCATCTAGAAAATGTATTCTAATGTATTTGCATAGATAGCACCGATATCTAATATTACTTGGAATCGTGTTTCAGGGTCGTCATTCTGCCTCCTCTCTCCCATTTGATATACGGTTTGGACGGCGCATGGTCGTGTCTAGAAAATTAATTGTTTCATTCAACCCATCTGTTTACTATCAAGGTTACATAAATGCAAAACATTCGTACTCTTCCCGGCCGTCGTGAAAGAATCACGGTTACGGGTCATTGGATTCAAAGAATAAACATGAACGAGTTCATTTCCGTGTGAAGCCTTGACTTCATTTTCCACACGTTGTCCGATAGCACTGGTTCCTTACGTAATTAAAAAGTATGGCTTCCCCGACTAATTTTACGGTCGGTGAATTTCCAGATAAAAATAATTTCCCAGCGAGTTACCGGTTGCACGTGGAAACGTACGAAAGAACGAACGTTCGTGGAGTAGTTAAATTCAAATGTTTGCAATTTGCAACTGATGCACGATGCAGCGTTTACACGAATATCCCTAGCGAATGCTTTCACGTGAAATGTTAGCTTACTAAAGGATACACAATCATCGTCAATCATGGTAACTCGACAAGTTTATGAATAAACGTGTTCATGAATAAATAAATATGAAACGACATGACGAAAGCGTGTACGATTTCCCGGGCCAACTTCAAGCGTACATCCTTCCAGATAAATCGATAGTCGTTCCGAATAATCCTTTTCAATTTAGAACATATAAATCATCAATCAAGACGTTACGCGTGGAGAAATAATATCAATACGAGAAGAGTTCGTACGTGTCGGCAGATAACAGTAATTGGAACGATTGATGCTCGATGAAGACGTAGTTAACTTCCCTAAATTTATATCGCTCAGCGTGTTAAACCGAGTTCGACGAGTTAACTCGTCTTGGAAAAGTACTTTCACAACGCGCAGGACCAGCTAAACTGTAACGGAACTTGAACGGTTCTACTTGCACGTTATAAATCGATATATCATCTGTTTTGTATTTTTTACTATTACTATCAGTATCACATTGGTACTGTATCCTTTAATATTTCTTTCTGTTCTTTTGTCTAGTTAACCGCAATTTACAATACATAATCTAGTCACTATTTTAATAACATCGAACATATCCCAACAACCTGTGCTGATTGCGATCATGGCAAAAGCTTATTCGTTTCTGTAAGTTCGTAAACCAGCTATATTCAAAGATGTTACGATATTAGAATGACATCTGTGTAAATCGACAGCGGTATTACCCAATATAGATTGTTATCTTTCATGAAAAATCTTTTGAAAGTAACCAATTATTAATCTTTGGTTCTCAGTTCGATCTGAGACAGGTGTAGTTCGTGTCTCGTGGAGCGAACCCTGCGACGAGTTAATTTGCCGGTTGACAGATGTGAATCGTACAGGCTAACCTTAAATAAAGGGCACTTACTTGAGACGTGTCGTACACTCGTAGGATCCTTGGCACCTCGTTACCGGTGACCGTGTTCCGTCGTACGTTGTATTTCCTTGGAAAAATGAGTGCCGGCAGTGGACGCCGATAACGTATCGTTTGCAGCGGATCTGCATTCTTCGATGCAGCGGCAACCAGCAGTAACGGTCGCATTGACCGCTTCCCTTCCCCTTGTTTCGAACACTAACCACTCCGAACAATGTTCCCGTTAACTGAATTCGAGGCGAACACTAGGGAACCACTCGCTACTTATCATCCTACGCCATGGCCAGGCAAGCGCGACGTCTCGACGGACGAGATCGATCGAGGTAGAATGCGGGCGACTGTCAATATTCGCCAGGTGAATTCGAGACCCTTCGCTAGATGGCTCCGCTAGTGCCGCGAACGCGAAACCGGCAACAGCACAAATATGCACAATGCACACTACCGTATAACGCGGCGAACATATATTACTCGCAATCGCAATTAGATAGATTGCTCTTACCAAAGATAAACTATTAGGTTGTTACACATGAAACGTCCGATTTTAGAATCCAAATCTTACGAACCGTTTATATCAAGACTCTTCATCGTAACCTATATTATTTGTAAGATAGGTTTGGGCACTTTATACGCGGTTTGAAAAATATGGTCAAACTCCTACCGAGATTACCGACACTTTTTATGCATATATGTATATACGTACAGAGTGATTTTAGGGACTAGGGCAAGTTACTGCTCTTTTTTAAGTAAAAATATAAATAAATAATACAGGAACAAATAATTTTTTTTGTCAGAGTAAACACGACATTAGTTCCTACAATTCATATATCGAGAGTTTGGATGCTTTTTATAGTAAAGTACGTTTTTGACACAAAATCTCAAATATCTAATGAAGTATTGACATTTCGATGACCCTAAGTTAATACTTTAATACTAGGATAATAAAGCGATCGGTTGGTTTAACAAACAATTTGGGTTGTGTTATAGAATAAAGTGCAAATACACCTGACGGGTGCACCGGTGCATTCACATAAAAAAATAAGGTCACAGGAAGTCAGGACGTATTACGACATATGATTTTTTCCTCTACCATTTTTTCTACCTTTCTTAAAAAAAGAGCAGTAACTTCTCTCAATTTTCAGAATCATCTTGTATATGTATATTCTTTTTCTGATAGGACAGGTGCACCGAATGACAGGGTCTGTTCTCGTTTTGGCATGGAATTTCGCCTCCAAACTTTGCAGGCAACAGATGGATGCTATTTGAAAATCATGTAAAAGAACAGTTATAGGTATAATATACAGCACATAAAGTATTAACCGTATTATACGAGAGTCTACTTCATTTGAGAGGGCTCCCCTCCACGGAACGGTCTCTTATAATTATAGATATCTCTATATATAAATCGGGCGCTCGGAGATCCTTGAAGTGATCGGAATCACGGCAACTCGAAGCTATAAAAAAAAACCATTTCGCCGAGATGGATTCTGCGGCACGCGTACTTCGGTACCGGTCGCGAGTAGGTTAGGTTTTGCAAGCAAGCGACTGGTGTCGGGTAAATGGCGGCAAATCTCAATGCATTGCACATTGCGCAGCGGGGGCGAGAGGATTATAAATCGTGAAAGAATGCCATGCTGCGAATTTACTCACGAATTGGCGCGAGTTTTGCATTGTCCAATCCTACGTCGTATCGTCCCCAATGCACGTTGCATTCCGCGGAGGAGGAGGAGCTCATCTTTGCCGCTACGCCGCGGTGGAGTGTAACCCGAGCTGTTCGATCGCCGATAATCGAGGTGCTGATTTTTCGTTTTGATCAGTTTTGATATCCGCTGCCCCGTGGTCGGTCCACGGAGACGATTGTTGTGGAAGTGGTGGGGTGTCGCGGCAGCACACAAGCGGCGGCATCGAGAACACCGGCGAATAGAGCGGTGTCATTCTTTGGGCGCCCGATCACTGTGGCGCATTCATTTTTAGTGAGGGATTGGTCGAGGAACTGGAGCGCGGACGCGGTCAACGGCAAGAGACACCTGTTGCGCCATAGAGTAGAGTAGAGTAAGCCGGCTACCCGTAATACCGCGCTTCGAAACGCAACGAATTTTCTTAGGAATTCTTCTTAGGCTCGCGCGGTGAAGCGACAGGCACACATTTGTTTGCAAAGCGAGAATCGACCACCGACAACGCACCGTGGTCTGTTTGCAAAGTGAAATAACCCTTGACGGGAACCGCCGACCGAGTGAAAGAAGCCTCGCGAATTACTTTGGAACCAGTCATAGCCGTATCGTCCTTGCGTTAGGTTGTACACCACGCTCGATCCTCATTCTTATAGTTTCTCACTTCAAATTCGCTCGGTGCACATCTTTCGGGATCGTATGTATCGTACGGTATCTTTTCGGTTCTATCTTTTATTTGCCCGGCAATTCGTTGAATTTATTGTAGTATCCACAGTAGTATGAATCGGTAGCATTATTTATACATCGGTAGAAGAAATTTCAGTACTTCGATGTAACTGATAGAAGATTGTAGCCGTATTGAAATGATCGCGCGATAATCGAATACCCATAAAGGCGGCGCTGCTATCATACTCTTAACTTTGATTTCTTGAGATAATCACAATAGTTCAAATTGCCTACCTGCAGACTTAAGAAAGAAGAACTGAATAGAAAGGGAGACGGTGCACGCGACAAACGTGAAAAACGACGCGCTTATAAATCTGAGGTATTGTGCGTCGATTAAACGCTGCGGAGCAAAAGGATTATTAGCGACAAACAAGTGCCGCAAGTGCGGATGTGAGATCAATAGATCGATCGAGTGACCGTGTGAATTGGCAGTAACATACCGGAATTGGCCATGTCGAAGTCATTGAAGTTGGAGGACGATCAATTTTTTGCGTTGAAAAAGGTGAGTGTCATATTAACCTCCCGTCAGTTGACATACATTACATGAATAGACAGAAAGTTAACTTATAGATAAAAACGCATTATATCATGGTGTGGATGGTCGATTTATAAAACACAATTAATAGAATGCCTTGTAAGTTAGACGTGCAGTCAAATCGGTGTGAAAAATTTTTGCAGGATTAGTACAATTTTAGGGTTAACAAATGTGTGCTCGTCTTCGAAATGTAGCATCGGTGCTTGCCATTTCACTCGCACTGCCACTTTTGGCATCTTCCGAGGTTTGGTCTGTCTAAGAAGCTTCTATTATTACTGTCCAAGATTTATACTATTATTCAGATGCTTCAATTGAAGCTTAATACGATGAACGCGAGCCGCGGTGCATTAGGATCGGTGCGACGGCGCGGCACAGGGTGGGAATACGAGAAAAGCTTTAGGGACCAGCGCGGAGCATAAACGAAAAGTCTAGTGCCGGTCTTTAGAGATGGTTCAATATTTTTTTTGCATTTCCCAAACCATAAGTTGTGATTACTTTTCATCGATATGTTTGATTAAAAATTGGATTGTTCAAATATCATTCTTAAAACTAGTTTTTGCTTTCTGTGAACAATAATGTTTAGTGACGGTGTTAATTTTCGAAACGTAAAAGGAATGATTTTCTATGTAAAAAAGAATAGATAAGAAATATTTTAAATACATATTGCGAATAAAAAAAGTCCTAACATTTATATTCAATCGTATTAAATGTGTTTTTAGTAGTAAATCATAATTTATATTTAACACTAGATCGGTCAAAATAAGCTATTTGAAACTATGTTTACCACTGCTAAAATATGAACATCATAAATGTCCTCGACAGCATGCTTGCGGGTTAACAGAGTCATTTTGCGTTATAAATATCCTTCGATAGCAGAAATTAAAAATTTGGCGAGTGCAAACAATACCGCCTTCAGTTCTTAGCAAGTACAATGTCTGCACTTTAGATACCGCATAGCAACCACGGTCGTCGATGTTTCAACGGAGGGGCTCCGGAAGATGTTTGAACTTGATTAAAAACAAATGGTGCTTTGCTTGTTGACATAGCTAATGTGTTTATGCAGTGGCGTTTCACGTTAATAAATCTCTTCCATTTTTTGGCCGCACTGCCAATTACCGGATGAACTTTACAGACTTAATTGACTCGATTCTCTGATTCCACTTAGTGTCTCTTTGTTTTTGCATTCGCATGCGGAGCGAGCTCCGTTTGTTTTGCGATTCAGCTCGCAAGAACACAGGACGATTTGCAGTTTCCACTTTACATACAAATTCCGTAACTTCGATAAACAACGAGCACAAGATCGCGTTACGTATCGAGCATTTAAACACATTTCCGTGGCTGATTTGAATAAGTCTTGGAAATCACCGCATCGCGTCAAACGATAAAGTTCGCGTGATGATGTAGCATCTCTTCATCATGTTCCGGGTGTTCGTTCGCGATTCGCGATGTCTAGACAACGAGGAAATGCCTCCGGGGCAAGAGAAAATTCGTTTTTGAGCGCTGGGGAAGAGTATATCGTACGCGGAACGAACGAGAGGCGGGGAACCTCGTTCCTGATGCGTTACAAACGCAACGAGCAGCATGGAACATTCCGTTTTGCGTCATTTGGATATAAAAAAGGAAGATACTCTTCATGCAAAATAAATAATCTTATACATAAATTTTTTGCAATTAATGAATTGCAATGGTTGAATTGCTTTCTATAGATAGGATTTCAGTATAGCTAACCCGCGCGCTTCACGAATTAACTCCCGCTTCCGGGAAAGTAAATTAGAAACGTCGAACAACATTTTTCCATGCGAGGCATGTAATTTTTGTATTAACCATATTTCCCATAAGCGAAGTGTTACGCGAATGTATGCTGTCTCATGCACTTAACGTTTTTCACCGAGAGGAATCGTCGTCGGCTGTCGGTGTTCGAACGCCAAATAATTGACCGTATCTTGTGCAGTCGAGGATTTGTGGATACGGCGAGGCACGTATTAATTACGGGCTCGTTTATCTACTTCTATTTTAGTTAAATCGTGATTACAATTTCACTTTAATGATCGGTTAGAGGTGGCCGCCAGTTGTTCGATCATCTTTTCCCAGGCGGCCGCGAGCGATGATCCCAGGCAACAACGCGTCTTGACGCGGCTTTCGTCGTCGAGGGGGAGAGAACGTGTGATTACCCGGAAGATTTCTCCCGTTGATAATCACTTTATCATCACGACGGAACGCCTTTCGTCGCGGTGATTTCTTCCTAGTAACGAACGTCCGGACGTGCGGTGAGTTCGAGCTGTGCCCGCGCTTTTTGCCAGCGCGCTGCTGCCACGCGAGACAGACGATTTTCTACCATGTTTTTTCTACAACCGGAGATCGAAAGGGAACGGTTTCTGGAAGTAAAACGGCACTTTCTTTACCCTGTTGCACTACCACACGCGACGCTCCGCGCCGGCTGAAGATTAACCGCGGTCGTTGGCACACATCGTAGATTTCGAACGGCACCTATCCGATGAGCCTACGGGCTGCATCATCTACTCACTAGATTCTACCGTACGCAATGCTGGATTAACCAGTAAGCAAACTAAGCACCTGCTTAGGACATCGAGAGAATAGGACCATAGAAATTTTCTCAACTTTATATCTTTTACAGTAACATGATATTTGGTCCCCTCAGGGTTTCAAATTCATTTACCAATACCCCTCTTTCCACTCTCACCATCGCCTTTTCAGCGGGACCTACTGTTTATGGTGGGTTCCGAACCACCTTTTGCCAACAACACGTGAAAAACACCTCGGGTGGGTCACTTTCCGGTTTTTTACCAGACGGTCACCCATCCTAGTGCCGTTCACGTTCCACATTGTTTAACTTCGGTGATCTAACGAGAACCGGTGCTTTCAACGGGACTACGGTTGTTGGCATTTATATCTTTTACATAGTATAGTAACCTGTACAATTAATGAACACTTAATCTGCATGTCCGTTGAAATTAGTATTTTAAAAGAAGTGAAAGAAGATTTTTAAGCTTCCTCTATACAGACTTCCGACAGATTAAGTAAGATTAGTTCGTCAATATACTTGAATCATTTTGTGATGGCTGAATAAGCATAGCAACATGGAATTTAAAAAATTCTGTTAGAAATTAGTTAGAAATGAACTTTGCAGACACCAAGTGGGTGGTTTAATTATTAGATTGGAACGTAAATGTCGTAATTTTAACAATTTTGTTGTGAGTCGTAAATGCTCATAGCTATGATTAACAAGAAGCCACTTATCAGAGACAATAGCCAGACACACAATGGTTAGAGATTATAGAGTTGAATGAACATAATTCTGAACCTTGTTCATGAATCAACGAATGTACATATTGAGAGGATACATTTGTAGGATCAATAATTACTACTGAGTATATTGTTTGCTCGTCAATGCACACAGTTTGCTCGAAAGAAAAACGTGCCGTGTAAAAAACGAATAAAAGACCATAAAATGTATACGATCGATTTCGCAATTATTATTCGCTTAACCCGTTTCTTAACCCGATGCGTGTAGATTATAATTTGCTCGACAAGCGATCGAATACTTGTGTACAATATAGCGTTCCACGAAAGTGAAACATCATGACGCGACGGAAGAGTTCAAGGGTTTCTAGGAATACTGTTAACCTCTCGGAATAATGAATGACGATTTTAGCCTGTGCTGGTCAGTGATTAACGCGTTTGACCCTCATAAAAATTTTATGCTTTCCACATATCGAATACTTTAAATTACATTTATTTTTTCAGCCGTTCTATACTTTCACTCCACGCTGTTATCTACTCGCGTCACTGAACAAATTTTTATGCGATACCATTCATTTTATCCATCATTGGCATTTTCAGTAGCAATCAACGCGTGAACGTTGCATCAACGGAATGCATCAATTTGACGGATCGTCGCCATCGTACATATTCATTTTTTAGCAATACGTGTTGACGCGGATCGGTTATAAGTATGTAATGACATGCAATAGTTCTGGTACATGGTGTTTTTTAAATATAATGTTTATAGGAGTGTTCTAAGGTGTCCTTTTTCTGTGTTTTCCCTCGCATTTCGTTTCCTTAACGAGCCGGGAGTAAAAACGCTAAGAGAGTACGCCTATAATCACTGCAATTATCGTAGACCTGTAACGAGCCCGCAAGAAGAGACGAACGGCGAGTGTGTCCCGCGCGACATCGGTGTCGATTTTTAAGGAAACAGAACCGGTTCTGCCGATCTATGAGGTAATCGTTGCGTATGGTGGCCCGATCTTCGCAACTTTGCATTTCCCAGCCGTTTTTTTTTGTCCTGCTGGATCATTTTTTCCAAGTCCCGGTAGATTCGCGTTTGCCACGCGAAATGCTCGATCGACACGGTCTTGCGAAAGAATCGCGTTAACGAATTCAGCTTTTTCTACACTTTTACGTATTTTTTTTTTTAGTGGCGGTTAATCGTGGAAACGGCATCCAAGCGACGCGATACACTGTTAGACACAGTGTGTTTCGGGTACCAATAACCGGATTGGTGTGACCTGGCGAAAAATTCACGTGAAAGTAAACGCCGCGCCGCTCGCCCGTGGGTTTTGCAAACGTCGCGAAAGCAGCGTTTTTCTTTCGGATCGTTAGATCGGCGCGTCGGAACGGCTCGTTGAAAAACGATTTGGCCCCAGTGGCAAAGCGGGTAGAAACGTTTGCGGAGCGGGGCCAGGCTTTCCGTGCACGCGAATTGTGCAAGATCGTGGAAAACGCTGTGCTCGAAACCACGTTTGTAACTGTACCGTGCAATAAACGTAGCTCGGATGCATGCAACTATGTAGGAAGCGCTATGAACAATACCGCAGCTGAATCGTTCGTGCTACTTCTCCATATCGAGAAAAAAAGTGAAACATTCTCTCGGGACAAGAATTGAAAAATGTTTGTGGTCTGTTGATCTACTTGTAGTGTTGGCCGAGTCTGCAGGTAATGCGGAGTTTCTTTGAACTAATATTCTACAATCTGTCGAATAATTTGTAGAAGAATGGCTGCGATTACGTCTTGATACAGTTTCTGGAAGAATTCGCAACATTTCGCAAAATGGTATTTTAGAGAAAATACTGCTTCTTTTTAATCAATTAATACGTCTATCTCTTGAAACATCTATTATAGCTGAAGACGAATTAATCAGTCATTGCAGAAGTGAAACTATCAAAGGAAAACGAGATAATCTGATATGCTAGTATCTATCTTCTACAGGTAACTACTGGGTTGTAACATAAATTCGTCATTCCCTACTATGTATTCGATAGTGTTCGTATACTCCTGCATATAGTTAGATTTTTTTTTTTGAAACTGTATTTTTTATTTATGAGTTTATTCAATGCGTCAGCAGCCCGATGCCAAGTATAATATTATTGTTCGAGCCGCCATAACCATCTTCCTCGTCACTCTCCATTTCTTTTGCCGTGCGTGGCGCCAGCACTGTATTATCATATGATCGGTTAACTCTTCAACAACTAGTTCCTTTTTTTCCGTCACGTTTGAATCTCCGATTAATTTTATCATCTGCAAGTCTTACTAGTGAATAATTTAATAATATCTTAAGTTATTTCACTTGAAACTTCCGACAGATTTTCCTACTGTGGTACAGTAAATAAATACTGCTCGATACACTTTCCCCCTGAACTTGACCCAGCTTTGATTCACGAGCCAAAAAACTGCCCGCGATACAATCACGATTTACACAAAAATGCCGGAAACATTTTGAATGCTTGCGTTGCATCATAGGAATCCGTACAACGATGCGTGGGATGTAACTTTTTTGCTCATAATAACAATCAAGAAAATGTTCAAAGTATTTTTCGATTATTTTTGTCTTACCTTCCCAATCGTAGCGTCGGTGGATCGTTGAAATTCTTCTGATTAAAATGAATAGAAACACGACTAGTTTTATAGACGTAATGTGAATAACTAAGTGAAGGATTGCTTTGTATCAAGTTTTCAAAAGTGGACCAATATACTCATTTTAATCGGAACGATCTGAACAATCCACTGGTACCTTTGAGGAGGTAAGACAAAAATGACGGAATTTGAAATTTTCTCTGTTATGTATTCGTTTTGCTTAAGAGTCGAAGAACGGCTGAGTGATGCCATGAATTTTTGGTTTCAGTTTCGACAGTCGGT
Organism: Lasioglossum morio; assembly: GCA_916610235.2. NCBI lineage: Eukaryota > Metazoa > Arthropoda > Insecta > Hymenoptera > Halictidae > Lasioglossum > Lasioglossum morio. Next base: position 8,174,796 of record OU744323.1, read on the forward strand.
GGAGGATATTCTGCAGCCGCATCACGACAATTACTTTCTAGTGCGCTGGCTCCGAGGTACGAACGCTTAAGATTCACTGCAATCGTTTATACAATTGCCCAACGGAGCACGCGTTAAATGCGTGCTCGCCATGCTGCATCGTTGTGAATCGATTGCCAGCCGTGCAATCTCTCTCGATCGCTCGCGACGATCTGTTTCTCGTAGAGATCGACGACGAGCGATCGTCGCGAAGCCCTTATCTCACGTTCCGTGAAAACATTTGTCAATAATCATATCATGAGAACGTCCTGTGGATACAAGTACTCGCTTCGTTCGAATAATAGCAAATAGTCGCGGCGTTCAAAGATCAACTACAGTAGGAAATATGTCCTGCATAATGAGAGGAGTATTAAACCGAAATCCTCTTACATGCGAATACTTAGTCAACGTCAGTTCGTTTAATATTTGACATTCGTCGAACACAAAGCTACCTGAACGCGTTACGTAATCGTGTGCATGTCTCGCGGTTTACACTGCCGTCCAAAAGTATCCGGGTACTTATGCATGTGTTTGCAGGCATCGTTGCAAATGTCGCTATTTTTCTGATATTGCGACATACATAGACTGCGGATCTTTATGAAAACTGAAAATATTCTCGGTCGATTGTGAGAGCTTTTATTTCAATAATTTTAAGAAGATAGTACTCCTAGATAGATTCATATATTTCAGTTAGAAATGCATAAAATCCGCGGACTATTCGGAATCTTATGAAAATTCTCATTTTCCCTAAATACTTCATAAAAATCTGAAGAAGGAAAAATTGGCAGGTCGAATGTACTAAATTTGCTCACGACCTGCGAACTGCGAGATGATGAAAGCAGTAATATCATAAATTTTAACTTGTCCGTATGTTGTACTGATTTTATTTGATTCTTGTGGCCGCTGATTGGCGGTCGACGTGTGAATACACGTTCCTTTTACACGGAGTGTACACGAATAAGGTCATGAAAAATGAGGGTAGGAAAATAAAGGAGTGAAATGCAATTCGGACGGTTAATGATTTCAGAGACATTGCATAATATCAAGGAACCTGTATGGTGGAAATAAACCTACATCACCGCTCGCAATCATTTTAACGATGGAGATTTCAACTTCGAATAGTTCACGTTTTTTTTTGTCACCGTTAAAATCCAACCGCGCAAATTAGATAAAACAATAAAATATGTTCCACATATTGAACTTTGGATCATTTTCGGAAAAAGAACGTACTCTGCTTTCATTATATCGAAAGGATTTCATATGCAAACAGATAGCTTATCGATCTAATCGAATGATCGATGTAGTTGTCTTTTAATTAGAGTTTTTTGTTTATACTGATTAATGTTGTTTCGATAAGCGTGTTTAATCGACGTGTTGATCTTTACATAAATTAACTGTTTTTCAGCTCGAAAATGGGATGTTGCCGCCGCGGAGAAGATGCTACGGGACGTAAGTATGCTACTCGAATGCGTGATCCGCATGTCTCCGTTTCATAACAATTGCGTATGAAAGCAACGTCTATTATGTATTCGGTTAAACGGCGAGGCAATGTAGCGATTCGGTACAATGGCCTCCGCTTTCGAAAAAATCTTGGGCAATCCCTCGAAAGAAAAGCACTTAGCATGCGAGGACGAAAGCAGTCCCGTTTTTCAAATCACTAGCAATTACGTAAACTTGCCATTTGAAGATCGAGTTGTTCGTAGTCGAAAAGACCAGCAAAACTAACTAAAGACATACATAATAGATTGCATCCTTCATTTTCCATAGGTACGTAGATAAAACCTAAATAACGAGGTCCTCATTCAATCAGCTTTTCTATTTCTTTAACCCTAGATAACTATCCTGTCATATAAACGACGATCAGAATACTTTATAGATAAATAATGAATCAGTTGTTACAATCGATGATAAGTTTTATCATTTTCTTCGGGCTGTCTCGTTACGAGATAAAACATCTTGCTCGTTAAATAAGAAGAATTCAAGTATATTCTTGTCTTGTTGACGTCATCATTTTAACGACTACTTAGTAATAAGTAGGCACTTAGGCACTAGATTGTCGCTTTTTATGCAAAATAAAAATTGTCTACATCAATTGAAAGGTACAGGAGCGACGTAGACGTTAGTATCCTTTCTTAAATTCATCTAGTCATTATTGTCTGAAATGCACAAGCCCCCAGTCTAGTTTACGAGTGTATAAAAATCGCAGTTCAGTGAAAACATTCCTCGCTAAAAGATAATAATTTTGAATAGAAAGAGTATAGAAATACACTATTACCGTATCGGTATATGTAGTCGAACTTGTTCTGCACGATCTACTAGATACGTGAAGCAGTTCCAGAACTAATAATTTGCGAATGATTCCGAAAGAGACGGCCGGTGCAGAAATGTTGCAACAGCCGCGGAACTTTCGTGAAAGGCTGCGTGTTTTCCTAGCCTAGGATCCTTGTCTCGAAACGTACAGCTACAGGCATAATTGCCAAGGAGTTGCATGTCCGAAGCGTTAAACTATTACGTTGATCAGTCATCAGCCTTTCCCGCTGCGCTTCGTGGATACAAGCGACCGAGAAAGTCCTGTGAAACACGTTTCTCATCCCGGTCACGGTTGTTCTTTGAAATTTCGCTGGGATTACCTGTGGGCCGACAGCAAAATCAGCTGCAAAACGATTCTGTACAATCCACAATCCCAGAAACTAGGCATTAACAGAGAAACATTCAAACATTGCGAAAAACAATCTAACAAGTCTAAGCAATCCAATAAACAAAAATTACCTTTTCACATTACCGTAGCAAAAAATTAGAAATCTATACCAGTTATCGTGTCTTCCACATATTAGTGACACGACAGTGCACTGTGTAACGTGGACATTAATACCACAGAGGGTCAATACTAGTTCACATCGAATTGGTAAATGAAAATCAACTTGTTTTGCTAGCAACGCAGTGGAAAGATGAATGTTTAGCGTGTTGAATAATTATCAGTATATTTAAATTAGAGACACAGTGGCCTCAATAACGCAATCGAGAGCTAAAGACACACATTGGCGTTAGATAAATCTTGATCTGCTTTCGATTCATTTTTCTATTGATTAAAAGCAGAACGAAGCTGTGTTGGGTTTTATCGGTTTTCTATGATTTTTATGATAAATGCATGAAGTGGTTTATGCCGGAAACAATTCGCCAGTGTTTCATGGTTTCTGGCACAGCGCGAAAGAAATTTTGCATCGGCGTTATAATTGAGTGTTAAATCAATCGAGCAGTTCTTTCTCACAGTCGTGAAAGGATGCAGATCATAAAAATGGATACTGCCGGAGACAGCATTCAATTTGCACCGTGACTCGAAAAGCCGCGGAGAGAGTAAAACGAATTGTTTAGACTGCAAATCGTGCAGTGGCTTATTGTTTGCCAATTACTGAGCCCGGTTTCGGTTCGAAGCGACGACACTTTTTAGCGGCACCATGGAAAAATGGAAATTACACTCTTCCGGTGTTTCTGTAGTCCAAAGAACAGGTTTCTATTTCTTAGACACACGTAGAATCTTTGTGTTTCTTAACATGCTCGGGAGAAACGTCTTAAGCAATTGTTCGTTTACGGCTCCTTTTTTTCGTAATATTTGAAGAGTTAATAGCCTGTTTGAGCTTTTTCATTTTCGAAATGTACTATTTTTTTTTTAACAGGTCGGTGTTTTATGAAAATTGAATGAATTGCGATAGGTCAATCAGTAAAAAAGATGTATGCAGAAATCGGATGATAGATTGCGAAAGTGAAAACACGATACTCGGCTGCCGCTCCAGTAGTACTACAGAGTGTCGTATCGCATGGTTGTCGATTTCGATGATTAACGAACCGTGGAAAAATATAGAGGATTTCCTAGACCAGATCAGCGACGCAACCCGATCGTTGACAATAACACTCTCTTGACCGACAGAATCCCGGATATTGCAACGAATATGTTGCAACCGCGTTCCCCTTACCCTGAATCTTTTTTTTAAAGATTGTTCTGCAATCAAAAAGTTTATATTGCTTTGAAAAGACGGTGGTTACAGATTTCTAACAATTTTTTGTGGAACAGTCTATGGAATGGCGAAGGCAATGGGATGTGGAGAAATTGTCGGAATGGAATGCTCCCCAAATCTTGGAGGACTATCTGCCCCATGGTCTCAGTGGTTTCGACAAAGATGGTGCCCCAGGTACCGTGCACAAATACTAATAATTAAACATTGAGTTGTATGTCCCCATTAAAAAAAAAAAAACAGAAATCAAACAAACAGCAATCGACCCTATTAAATGTTCCCCCAAATAAAATTCTCGTATTATCAATAATCGAAGCTAACGAAGGATTTACATCGTTGAAATGTGCAGTGATCGTGGTGTACTTCGACGCGCTCGACTTGTACGGAATATTGCACGTGGTCCCGCGAAGGGACATGATCAAAGTCACCATAAAATACTTGGAGGAGTATCTGAAACTCTGTCGTGAGCAGATGCAGAAGCACGGTCCAGCAGCCGGACAAGTGGTGGTGATTTTCGACATGCAAGGGTTCAATTTGAGACAGTACCTTTGGCGACCAGGTGAATCCATAATCAACCACACTACATACCACCTGTTTTGTCAAACATTTCAAATCACGATTACGAAACACTCATTTCTGGGATCAACATCTTTCATCGGTTCACAAAAAAAATCCACGAACTTATTGCATAAGATAAGGAACACCATTTTCCGCGAAAAATGATCACTCGAGGAATTACCTAACACTAGGGTTTTATAATAATGCTAATAATCCTTTCGAGTCTGGTTTTTACATACGCTCAACATTGCAGCAGCGAGATAAATACAAACTAGTTGCATAACACGCCTATCACCTGGATATGATCGATTCAGAACTTTTCCGTATCGGCTCTTGTATAGTAACTTTATCGCGATAATTACGAGACTATTGTTTAAAATGTCTACCATTTTCACTTTTCAGCTGGCGAAGTGGTCATCACATTGTTGCAAATGTATGAAGCCAATTACCCTGAGATCTTGAAGACCTGTTATATCATCAATGGTGTGTTGTATAATTAGGACACAACTTTCTCAACGCGTGCTTGACCTTGACGATGCTGAAGCTTTTTTCTTTTTCCTTTTTTATGCAGCTCCGAAAGTATTCGCGTTCGCATTTTCGGTGGCGAAGAAGTTCATGAACGAGTACACTCTATCGAAAATTCAGATACACAAGGCCGATCCTTCGAAATGGCAAGCGGCGATATTCAGTAATGTCGCGAGGGACCAAGTGCCTGCCTTCTTTGGGGGAACCTTGAAGGATCCAGATGGAAACCCAAAGCTTGGCACCAAGGTGCAATAATTTATCGAATTTACTTCAAGCTGTTGCGTCTGCTAGAATCGAATTCATGAAGATTTGAATTTTATCCAGATTCGTTTGGGTGGTAAGGTCCCGAAAGAGATGTACGTGAACAATATAGAGAAAGATAGACAGACTGATTTCACAACAGTGACAATACGGAAAGGTGGGAAACTGGAGCTTGACATGCATGCGTCAGAAATGGGATCCTTGCTGAGGTATGCAATCCTAGAAAATTAACATACGACTTGACAAGCATTGAAACTGTATTGAACGCGTCGCATTGTTTAAACATAGCTGGGAATTCCGATCCGATGATCACGATATTAAATTTGGTATCCTGAAGAAGGATACTGACGGCTCGAAGAAGGAGATTATACCAGTTCGACGAGTAGCTGCTCATCAGTTAGATGAAATTGGAATCCTCAATTGTGAAGTACCTGCCACCTGTAGGTTCACGTTCCTATAGTCGATAAACGTATGTGTTAGTAGTAACGCATCTGTGATTCTGTTTTAGATTCCATCGTTTTTGATAACAGTTACAGCCTTTTGAGGAACAAAAAAATTCATTATTCCGTGCGGGTGATACCGCCGTCGGACTCGCAAGAACTAACACAGGCTTCATGATGAACTGGAACCAGAAAGGAACGACATCAACGAGTACATTCCATGAAGAATTGTTAGTACACGATAGAAAAGGATAGTCTAGCAATTTCACGTTTTGTTTTTTTAATAACATTATTATCTAAGTAGCAAAAATACATTCGTTATACAAGAAAATTTTACAAATTTTATACAAATAACTTATTTGCTCATTTTTTAAGACTATGTTTTGTATGTATCGTTTCCTCCCATTTCGCAACTGTATTAAAATCTTAACTTTTTTTATCTCTACTGGTTGTAAATGTTATTATAGTGTAAATGTAGGGTGCTTATACATGCATTGTTATATATAAAGTCTATACTATTTGTATAAACAAAAAAGGATAGGATATTCTATTGAGGTTTTGTAATAATAAAAAAATTGATTTTAAGATAAACAACTCTGGATGTGGTATTTATCTTTGGCAACTTACAGGACTGCTTGCCTTGAATCTTGTTGCCTTGAATAGTGCAGCAAAGCTGTACTATTATTTAATCATCTTCATCAGTGAGTAACATTTCGATGAGGTCAACTTCCAGACACTGGTCACCTTCCAGACGTTTTTGCGTACCCCATCTTGCCAATGTCGGTAGTACGTTCACCTTGGTGGAAGAATTTTTGCGGAATGGACAGTTCAAATCTTTCCAGCTAAAATATAAGAAGTAAATAACAATTTGTTTTATCTGTATGAACATATGGAATATGTGTATTATTGTGTGATTAAAAAAAACTCTGTTACTTACAATGCACGATCTCCAACTTGTACAGTAACTAAATGTACAGTTTCTGGAGCTGTTTTAAATCCTTGTTCTATGAAAGGTTCCGCTATGATAAAACAAAAAAATATATAAATTGTTAATATAGATAAAAAGCAATACATAACAGAATAATCTACATAATTTTTGAAAATTTGTTATGTCTTGTCGCATTTAGGTTATATACGAGACAAATGACTATATTTAAATATTGTTACCTTCAACACAATCGGGACACCAACTTTTTCCATTGGGAAGTTTCGTACCACTATAAAGCACGTAAACCGGTTGGGAAGGTTTGAAGTTTTCCATGAATTTGAAGAAGTTTTCGTATCCTTGTACACTGTGACGCACAACCATCTTTTGTTCCTTTTTTTCTTTTTCCTTGTTGACGGTGCAGTTTCGAACCTGATTTCTCGTTTTTATACTAAATACACGTTGATGTATAAAAACTTCTTATCAGCTACAAAATGGCAACATCCACGAGGAAGGTATTTTTGGTTGATAATGTCTCTGTTGATAAGGTAACACTTTAAGAATTTATCGAGCTTCGTGTAATTGATACCGGCTCGATCAATACATCGTTGACATTTAAACTGAAAATTTTATTTAGCAAAAATAAAAACAACCTTATACATACCTTTTAAATGAACCTTTTACATTGACACATGACATTTTAAATGTTCGGTTGTGATTTCCATTGCATGTTGTGTAGGAGGATGCAATGATGGTCACAGACGATTTAAAATAATATATGTATTCCTGTACAAAGGTTAAAGAGTTAGGATGCTGTAAAATGTAAAAAAATCAAAAACATTTATTTTGTTTTAAACGTTCGTTCAAATCCTTAAAAATGAAATTCAGAAGGTCGGACCTTTTCATTTTCTAGAAGCAGAACCGGAAACGTGTTTTGCATATAATTAACGTGCGTTTAAGATACTTTAATTATTGTAATTTTCAAAGAACAAAATAATTTTCGGGACTTTTACAGTAGCCGAAGTCCCTGAATCATTATGCGTTCGCAGCACATAAGGCGATTATTTCATTTTTAACATAATAATAATAGGACCTTGAACGAAGGAAATCAATTTCTATTTAAACGCTTCTCGTCTACGCAAATCACTCTGTATAAAAGTTCATTTACGTAGCTATCCTTAACTCCGTAACAGCCGTGCGCGTTAACATCATGAATTTCTGCGAACGGCTACGTTATAACGAATAATTTCAACGACGTCAGAGTCGTCATCTTTTTGTATTAGCGTAGTCCGTAATCGTTCAAGACAGAATAAACTTTTCTACAGCCGAAGTCTGACTAAAAAGATGTAGAATGTTTTTAAGAAAAGCTTGAGCCGAGGCAAGACAATATATATATATATATTATTTTTCTGACAGGACAGGTGGTCTCGGTTATTAAACAATGTGTACCGAATGATAGATTTTACATGTATCGTGTATGAATGTTTTCAACTGTTAGAACTTTCTGTTATAATAGTATATTACTGTGATCAATTGCACGATAGTATCAGTTGAAAATACATTTGGAAACATTCATACGCGTTTCACTGAAAATTATGGCTTTTCTGTTCTGTTATTTTTGCAACGAATGAGTTAGATTCGGTGAATAGGTTATTCGTGAAATTCGAATCAACCGCGAAATCGAGGAAGCCGCAAACTTGGCAATAGCGCTTGGTTGTTCCGTGGTTGTCGATTCCTCGTTGGTTTTCGATTGGTGGAGACGACGTACCCTCCCACTCCGATGACCTCGCGATGACGATACTGCACGACCAATCAGAGTGTACACGAGGTGAGGGTGTTTGGTATGCCCTGGGACGGGGCAGCTTGTTCGCAGTAATTCAAGGTTTTGACCGTGCAACAATATTGTCGTGGTCGATCGTTTGAAAAAGAAATCGCTAGTCTCCGAGTTCGTCGCGAGATCTATCCTCGGTTCGAAAGAAACTGCGCGTAGAATGGCCGCGGTTTTCGATATCGAGTTGCACGATGCGGACACGGTAAATAGGGACGAGTCCGACGACGATGTTATCGAGATCGGCGAGGTAATTCACCATCTGCACGCGACATTGCCGCACCACTCGCTCTCACGCCTTATCGTTTCTATTTTCTGATTATTGTTTTGCTCCCTGACACGCTCGTTTATATACGTTTTTCTTCTCGTTTTCTCACGTAGGAAGAGTATGACGCGAACCCAAACATGAACGAGATCACCGAGTGAGTAAGCCTTTTCCGTGGTGGCGTACCGCGGCTTGTTCTCGCGTGTGTCCAGGCCTCGACGTAATGACAATTTTCCGTTTGCTAGGTCGGAAGGTGTCGAGACGGTACCTATATCCGAACAGAATGTCAACCGTGGCAGAGAAAGGGCTGGTCCCGAGGATTTCGAACTATGCAAAGTTATCGGGAAGGGTGGTTATGGCAAGGTCTTTCAAGTACGCAAAGTAACGGGTAATGACAGTGGCACGATATTCGCGATGAAGGTAGGCCAGATCTGACGTTTTATTTACCTTCTCTCTACATCCCCGATCAATTCTTCATTGACGCTGTGAAACCCGATCCTTTATTTTCGTTGGCTGTTAGTTTCGTTGAGAATGATATTTTCATGTTTTGGTCGGGAATTATATAAGTTCTTTGTCTGCCTTTGTCTCTTTGCACATTGTTGCGTGCAATCGTGATATTTTATTTTATCGATTGTTTTCGTCCGAGTGTGCAGCGTTATCGATTTCCTATTTATTTGTTGGAATTTCGGTGAATAATGCGAAAATATTAAAAGAGAGGCACAGTTGTTTGACATTACCATGTGATCCATTGTACAGTCGTCACTTCTCTTGTTTACCATCTTTGACATTTGGAAACGTTTTTGGCATTGTGATCATTGGATATCACGTGTTATTATTGTACAATTCAAAGTGAAATGGACAATAAGTATTTTCAAAAATAACATTTTGATGTTCATTGTAAGCCTGCATATTTTTATGAATTACCTCAGATGTGTTTATTTTAAATATAGGTTTTACGCAAAGCTTCAATTATAAGGAACCAAAAAGATACAGCACATACTAAGGCCGAGAGAAATATCTTAGAAGCTGTGAAGGTAAGTTTAGAGTTTATACGCTTTTCTTTGATCAGACGAGTTATATGGTTTTTAGCCGTCTGATTATTCGTGTTATTTTAATTACAAATATAAAGCGATAGTTTTTCTCATCAAGGAAGCATCCACATTTATAGTAATTATTTGTATAATGGCTAACATGTAGTAAGTAACAAGAGGATATACTCTAATACATGTGTATTTATATCTGACAGCATCCTTTCATCGTAGACCTTATGTATGCTTTTCAAACTGGTGGCAAATTGTATTTGATCTTGGAATATATGTGCGGTGGTGAATTGTTTCGACATTTAAACGATGAAGGAATTTTCCTCGAAGAAACTGCTTGGTAGGTTAAATTTGAAATAGAATCTTTGATATAATTATAATTTCTACTTCGCAACTACAATTATCAAGGATACTTTCTACACATTTTATTTGTGCAGTTTCTATTTGTCCGAGATAATATTGGCTCTCCAACATCTACATTTACAAGGAATAATTTATAGGTATTCGCGTTGTGCATATAAATGTCTAATTTCGCTTTCCATCAGATTACTGACGTGTATTAACAATCTTTCAGAGATTTGAAGCCGGAAAATATTCTATTAGATGCTGAAGGACATATAAAGTTAACTGACTTTGGTTTGTGTAAGGAACATATACAGGATGGTACTGTTACACACACATTCTGTGGTACTATAGAATATATGTAAGCAATCTTTATTTAACATAACCAGGTTTACGGTTCTTTATTGAACTAGATAATACATGTAAAAACATTAAAGGGCTCCAGAAATCTTAACGAGAAGTGGTCACGGAAAAGCAGTAGATTGGTGGAGCCTTGGGACTTTAATGTATGATATGCTCACAGGTTCAGTAAGTATTTTAAAATATACTTATGTATTAGATCGACACACAAATAATCTTGTATTCTCTCCACGAATTCATTCTTATCTACAACACGGTACATTAGATAATAGTCCATTATATATTTTTCATTATCAGTAAACTCGTATACAGTCGAGTTGGAGAGTAAGTTAATGAGTGATGTACGCAGGAAAATGAATATGACGTATCTTCAATAATGACAATATATATTTTTGATTTTCTAGTAAAATATACATTATCATTATTAAAGATACATTGTATTTATTCGCCTGCATACGTTAACTTACTTTTCAACTTATATATATGTTCTATAATGTTTGTTCAAGTATTTCCCAGAAGTATACCAAAAGCTTTTTCAATTTTTAGCCACCATTCACATCCGACAATAGAAAGAAAACAATCGAGAAAATTCTACGTGGAAAATTGAACCTTCCACAGTACCTAACACCTGATTCTAGAGATCTTATTCGGAAACTGTTAAAGGTTAATTCTTTAAATTTGTTATTCAACTATTTATCGAATTGCAATACAAACTTGGGTGTAATTTCTATAGAGGCAAGTTGCCCAGAGATTAGGATCTGGCTCGTTAGACGCCGAGCAAATAAAGAATCACCAGTTTTTCAAGCATATCAATTGGCACGATGTCATTTCCCGAAAGTTGGAACCGCCTTTTAGACCAACATTAACGAGCGAGGATGATGTGTCACAATTTGATAAAAAGTTCACAACATCCGCGCCAATAGATTCTCCGGCGGAATACACATTAAGCGAATCAGCTAACAGAGTGTTTCAAGTATGCATTTTTATATCATTCTTTTTTCACGATCAGGTGATCGGGGAAAATTTGAAACTACAAAAAATTGTATTGCTTTCAGGGATTCACATATGTAGCACCTAGTATACTAGAGGACATGTACTCGCAGCCGCGAGTGATAAACGCTAGAAGTCCACGTAGAGGTAATATGCGCGGTTTCTCACCGCGAACGACGCACTTTCATTTACATAACACACACGTACAAACTCATAGGTGAGTAATTTTTTGTTTGACATTATGTCACTTATTACGCGCTCCGGTTCATTTGATATGTTGATACCATTCACCTTTGTGCGCGAAACAATGACGATCCCGATACTTTGTAGACATAATGGAGTCGGACACGGCAATATGGAGGATACAGAGATGATCGAGATAGGCTAACTGCCACTTGTATCATAGTGGAAAATGCTTAGCATTTGGGCCTAACTGCTGGATATCCATGACCAAATCCTTGTGTCTCAGGGAGGGATTTTATAAAAGTATAGATGGAGTAGCAAAAGGATAGGTCCAATATCCGGTACTTCGTTGGATATCCAGCAGTTAAAAATTTAGCTAATTTTTTTTTAATCAAATTTAATTATAACAAAGGTACTAATTAAGATTATGCTTTAAGAACAGCGACGCAGCAGTTATTTGGTAGCACGTAAAAACATATGTATATACATAAATATATCTATTTATAGATAGATACATGTATTTATTTATATACATATTTGTAAGTGGAAAGAGAGTTCGGATGATAAATAATCAGGAAAGGAAGATTTTTATTTACTTATTTGTCGTTAGTTACGATGTGCTGAACGTTCTAACGAGATCCATTTATTCGCATACATTTATAGTCGAAATACTGCACACGTTTCATTGTCCTGTTAATACGTGTAATGATCTATTGTTTTTTGTAAATACTGATCCGTAGGTTGGTTGGATGTTCATGTATAGATACACAAGCGTCATTCATGCTAAGTGCGACAGACTGAAAAATTCCAGCACTTTTAGAGACTTGAAAAATTACCACTGTTGAGACAAATTTGAGATTCAACCATCCTGTAACACTTGTATATTAAAAATGAGGGGGAGAATAAAAAAAAGAAACAGAGAAAAGAATGAAAAAAACTATACACGGCAAATGTAATTTAATCGCGGTGTATGTGATTGCTTAAATGTGATTCATTGAAAATGGACAAAAGACAAATAGACTTAATAACAAAGATTCACAGCTGCCACTACCGCTCCGCCGCTCAAAATTCCATATCCGGTCGTTCATTCGAAAAATAGAAAATGAAAAGAAAGAAGAAGAAAACAAGAAATTCTATTGTCAGCAGTAATAACGTTTCCATGGCAATAATGTGAAAACAATAACGTGTCTACGTGGATAGCCATAGACAGTGTTTATGTAATACTGCAATGGAATTGCATTTGTACAATTGAAAGTTCCTACGAAGCGTGAGTTAAAAATGCAGCATGCTCTGATCTTCAAGCATACAAATATTTTTTTGTCGAAGCTTTGTTTATCCATATATACGTGTACAAACAAAAAAGGAAAGAACCACCTTTATTTAACCGTTTACGCCTTGAAGAAAATGAAATGAAAAGAAGAAGATAGGACAAACAGCTTTGTTGTGATTTTTGTGTAATTAACAGAAAAAAATATTTAGTGTGAAAACAAGTTACCATGGTAACAATGTTACTGCGAAACACGTTGACTCTGCGACGAGACGAGGGTATAGTTCATATTTAACACTCGTGTTCACATGTTGTTCAGTGTGTCATCATACTATCGCAATTTATTTAAATGATATCTATTCGTTACATATATTTGTACATTATTAAACACTAATATATATATATATAAAATTATATATATATTGATTTGACGTACACATACGATAAATAGTCAAAGATAAAATAGTGTAAAGAATAAGCGTTCAGAGTGACTGTTTACCGCTCACCGAAACAAAAAAGAAACTTTAAACTACCCAAGTGTTCACAGGCCATACTAGCCGACATATTACAATTTTAACTAATATACAGCGAAAACATCATGGTCGAAATATTCGATCGATTAAATAAGTTTCTCGTTGTGGTTAACCACCCGACCACCGAGAATTATCTCCTTCTTTCATTCTGTCTTGTTATCAATTTGATAAATCGCATTTCGACTGTGCACAAACATAACAAATGCGTGCAGTACACACTGTGTTCGAAAGTCTGTGATTACTATTTTATGTTCGATTATCTAGCCAATTTTTCTAGCGTTTGGAACCAAATCGTTTTGTGTCCTGTTTTTGGATTCATTCGCTTCCCTTTAATCTTCTGGGCTACCAAGAATATGTACTTTTATTTTAAGCGGTTTGCAATCCCGAACTTTTGAACAGAATTGGTGTACGCACACGATTATACGCTATTCGATGCTGTATACCGTTTTCTCGATAAGAATTTGCTGTTTTTAGCAACGAATTTCTTCAATTTAAAAGTAATGTAAATCCATTGCGTTGTAAGAAGTTACAGAAACGAGTAGTTCAAAAGCAATATTAACCAGTTTCTAAAGTGATTAGCTGAATTTCTATGGGGAAAACGATATATTGTAAAAAAGCATGTATTCAAAGATGATAATTTACAAGTAATTTTTTTCTGTGTGTATCGAAGGGACAATGTATTTTCGATGTTGAAACAAGAATCTGTCTACAGAGTCGAGTCAAGTTATATGTAACATACAAGAACGTTTCAGTTGTAAAATGTATTCAGGACTTGCTGTACTAACGATGCTCGTTGTTTTCGTTACATTGTTGTAACAGGTTCTAGTAAATTAGTATTTACTTATAGTATCAATGAAAATAACAGTCATGTTTATAACGACCTGGTAACGTATTACCATATCTATTTAATCTGTACTATTATTTTTTATGTGTTTTTTTTGCCAATTGAGAACATTGTACAAGTTCGAGTATCGTTTTGAAACGTGTCACGAAATCTATTGAATGGATATTCGGTCTTTCATCGTGAAATTATGAATTTATAATGAAAACTTTGTGGGTAGATTCTGCTAACGCGCTGCTTGCAACTGACCCTTGGTGCTGATACTCGTTGATTTGATCAGATTCTAAACGGCCTGAATACTGTCAGATTCATTTTTATACGTAAAAAAAAGATACGGAACGAAAAAGATGAAATAATTACGAGAATAGCACGTAGTGCTCTATATATTTAGATCTACATGTATATTACGTTCTCTTGTAGCGTTCGAATGCGTACGGAACGAATTTAGCAGAAATTAAGTTTTATTTTTCCACGCGTTTTTCTTTTTGATGGTGTAGTATTCCGAGAGAAGAAGCGTTTATGGTTACCCATGGCACAAGAATATGTTAGTTAAGTGCTTAAAGAGAGAAAAAGAAGAAAGAATATCATCGAAACGATGTATAAACGACACTAGCCATTGGCCAGATGAAGTGATAAATGGTTTAATGCTTCCAATTAAAAGAAATATAGATTCTTCAATTGACTTATTGCTACCATGGTTTGTAATCCTCTAAATCGTATTTACAAATAAATACAATGATTTGTGACATATTTTGTGCCTATCTTTTTTACACCAGTTATTTCACCCTTATCCTGTATACGTCCCACTTGCTCCCCATTCATCCGCGGGGTTGCTTTAGCCTTTTCTTTTGAATAGTCAACTAATTTCTAACCGGTTGACATCATCGGTAAAGAACTGGTAATATTTGCAACATAGGAGTGGAGTGGGTGGCTATTATGGTTACAAGCGAATGTCTGGAATTTTATTTGTACAGTAGACCATGACCATAAGAGCGCTTAACATGTTACGGGAGGTGGGAGACAGGTTGTAAATCGATGCTACTTTCAGTGCTTCACTGCTTCACGCAACTTGGTTGCAACAATAATATTACCGATGGAAGGGTTAGACGTCCGATACCCAGCGGACTGCTCGCTAAGGACATTTAGCACGCGCGTGGCATGTCATAGTAATGGGATATTGCAGGCACGTGCATGCAACAAGAATGGAGAAGGAACGTCATTCGCGTGGGTGGGACTGCGTGGTAGAGGATACATGGACGGTTGAGTGGATCGCGGATGATCCAGCTCGATCGTCGTCGCGCTGTTCCGTGCTTCGAGAGTCGATTTGAAAACCATTGCAACTCCGTGCATTCTAATACATGAAAACGAAATGAGATCGCGAAGGTGTACGTCGCGTCGCGATATCTAAACCAGACCTGACCAGACCGTACCATCGAACATTCGCATCGATGTTGCTCTCGAGGATCGATTAGAGTCGCACCGCGAAGTGTATCTCGATAAAATGTTGACAGTTTCGATAATTGAAGTGACCGGAATCTCGACCATTAGGGCCGAAGTCGGGCTGTAGCTTTCCGTAGTGTGGACCTAGCTCGAATTCGAATGTAGCCATAAGAAATTGCATTCCCGAGCGGTTACAGTTGCATCTCAGGTAAAGTTGGCAGGGTATTTAAAGCAAAGGACTCGACACAATTCGATTTTGAACGGCGCGGCGGGTACAAATTTTTGCTGTTAACTATACCCACATATAACCGAGGTCGGTGATTCCTCAACCGGGATCCGAGCTTTCTCTTTATTAAGTTTGAATTGCATTAGCGGCGCGTTGAATAGAATAGCGCAGAGTATTCGATTGATGTTAACTGGCAGGATCAAAGATTTGTATCAAGTTTTGGTTAGGTGGGCCTATCTTTGGCCCCGCTAATATAAAAGGTCTAGGTCAGGTAATTTAGCTAGCCTCGTATATAGTACGAATAAATGTTGAGAATTCTAATATTGAACTGGCAAATCAGAGGGAAATAAAATGAATCGTTCTAACAATTTCAATCGAGAGATTTGCATCCGCAGTTTCGGTAAACGGTTTTATATCGACGCGTAGTAGGTTGTTCGAGCATATTTATTTATTTCTTGGACACGGAAGGCTGTGCCTCGTAGAGAAACTTTGAGATGAGACTTAGCTTGGGTGCGGGCACGATCATCAACAAACGGCGCGATGATTCATCGTGATAATTTGAATACAGGTACGCGGTTGTCTCGAATCGGTTGACCAAGTGCCAGTATTATCGAGAACGACGTCAGTGCCGCGACTGACTTCCGGTCTTCGACGCCGGCAAATCGAAACTGCAAACCGCAACCGAACGAACACGATTTTCCTCGAAGATTCCCAACGAGTTTTCGAACGGTTCGAGGATCAAATTAAACCCCGAAATAATCTTGTCATCCGATAATCGTGCCATGCAACGAAACGAAGGTTAGTAAACTGCAAATGTTGATAAGCTACGAATATTGCCAACCGATTGCTCGCGGATCCATATTGGAAAAGTGAAAGTGGCTCTAACCCGGCGACTGTGGAATCGCGACGCGTGTGAATTCAAATATTGTCACAATACGAGTATTCTATTATATGTTGGGTTGGAACGAAAAGTTTTGAAATTGAAATTCAAAGATAAAATTAACATATTTAGACTGCGGAATTTTAAGAAACTCGAATCAAGTCAGAACTTATTTTCCGTGGTAGTAGCCTTTTTAGTTATGAAATGTATTAAAATTTTCAGAAGTCATAATTGCACAAAGATGCGCAGTCTAATGATAAGTTGCCTTGAAAATAACAAAAACTGATAGAACAGAATGAAGAATGTATCATCAAATAAATGTGTGAATAAATATCTGAATTTTAAGATCAAAGCACTACGAACTTTTGTCCAATCCAATGAACAGCTGTGGTATTGATTCCAACGGAATCTCCCGCTACGATTTCAATTGTAATAACGATCTGCGTATTTATTAGAACCCACAGTGTAATTTAACTGGCGCGACTGGTGCAGTGGTTCGTCGATCTCTGTTTAACGGATTTCAACGGCACGCTCGAACGGATAATCGTCCAAGATGGTGCGCGTGGCGCGTCTCTCACACACTAACGAAGAAACGACAAAGGTGAGATAATTAACGGAGTTAGAATCTAATGGAAACGCGTGTGTAATATGTAGCGAAGGACAGACGAGCGTTTACCTAGAGCTATGCACACGTCCGTCGTATACCGTGTTAGTCATAGATATTTGAGGCCCAAACGGAAGCGGAAACGGAGCCAAAACTGGCCGCAGCTTTCCCGTTCACTGGCGCTAGACCTTATTTCGATCTAAATATTCGTAAATAACAATTTATGCAATTATAAATAATTGATAATTTATTATAGAGAGACGCTAGTAATAATTAAGCAGGTAATTACAAGATTGTGGATCTCTATGTTTTTTGCACGAAACAGGAAAGGAAAATTCTAAAAATTCCTGATTCAATAATATTAGTAGGTCAAAAGTAATATATCGATTCTCTCCAATTCTTTGATCCCATTATTGTCTTTTTAAATTGACACTGCTGATTCTCGTGATAAACGCATTTATGTTATTATTACGGAATCAACGACCTTTGTTTCGACCGTTTCTAAGGCGCTTGAACGTATTCTGTGAAGACATAGGTGGCAATGTTTTAGGATTACGCAGATCAGTGTTGGTTTCCCAAAAAGTAACTGACGAAAGTCCGGAAAGCGCGGACAGCTCGAACGCGAACGAAAGCGCAAGACAAAAAGGAGCAGGGAAAGAAGACGGAGGAAGACGTAACGCGGCCGTCGAACAATTTTCGGTTCTCCAACCCTGCTCGCTTGTGTTTCGGCGACAGGCCGAGGATGACTCCCGTCGGATATTTTTGAGACCACTGTTAGACGCGATGCAGCGCGCATTAATACGTATGTAAGCTCGTATCGTGGGGCTGTATATTCGCGTTCGTTTCGCTCGCTCGTTCGCTCGCTAGCTCGCTCGTGGCCGTGCCCGTCTATTATTAGTCGACAGTCATCGGAGTCGGCTGTAACGCGCGGCCGAGCCACAACGCGGAAAAAGCTGGAAGAAAATTCGACAAGAAAACGCGGATCCCGCGAGATTTTCGTGTGGCACGTGTTCGACGACCGGGCCAGCCAGTTCTGCCGGCTACCTCGGCGTTCGTACCGCCACTGATACCCTCACGGACAGAGGATTTCCACCCGACGCTACCTAGACGCCCTTGGAAACGATGATTCTCGCACGATTTTCACTGTGAGTCCCACCAGTTCGCTCGGTACTGCGTCTTTCCGTCGCGGCGACCCCTCGCATCACTTCTTCCTTTGTTGCACACGTTCACGGATTCTGCGAGCTCTCTCACTACACCACTCCTTTTGCTAAAGCCTCTAAGAACGCTGGTATCGATAATTCTCCTATTCATGGTCCCTCGCGATCCCACTTGCTCCGATCGTCTCGCCTCCGATCGACGGATATGGTAGTTTGCGGATGGTGACATAGGGTTCGCCTGTCTAGCCGATCATGGTCCTTTTAAGGGACCTTCCTATTTCGATGTCTTCGAAAAATAGAATTTTCCTCGACGCTAGGACTACCAAACCCGATAATATTATAGAAATATTTTCTTGAGCAATTGTTTACTATACTTCTCTATAAGTCCGAATGAAGTCAATCCTTTTGATTATTATAAACGAATCAGTCTTGTTTAGAACTCGATAGTTCTAGTGTCAATCTTCGTTACACCATATCGTATTCGTTAAAACCAATTCCTTCATTCAACAATTTTTTTTTTATATTTCGTGAAGATTGATGAATATATAGGCAAAGTTTATAAATTCATGTTTCTACTGGTTTCATCTGAAAAAGATTCCCAAAAATCGCTTTTTCGGGCGTCAGAACGCGGAGCCCCCTACAGTCGTCGAGGCGCACGTGATTGTTTGGTCTATTGTGGTTCATTCAAGTTCTTATTGGGCTTCGTGGGAAGAGCTTAAGGTAGTCTGTGATAGATGATCAGCGGGAGAGCTACCTTTTGTGTTTGTACACCTTCCGTGCGTTGAATTGTAGACGATCGTTAGTGTGAGATTGGCCATGATTGGATTCCTAATTGGTAGCGGTAGATTTGGTCTTATTTGGAAGACCATATGGCGAATTGGGGTAATTGATTGAGAGGCATTAAATTACCGTTGATATAATTTCGTTCGCATCGTTTACACCATGTATAAGAACGCAACTTTTAATTCGATCTATTTGGATTTTTCTAGATGAGGGATGCGGTTCCGCAAAAAGGAAATAACAATAATAACAATAATAACAATAACAGCAGCAGCAACAACAACAACAACGTAACACCCTTGAAAAGTAAGCCTTCCTTGGTGATTTATCGACCCCCAGGTTTGTAGATTTTGCTCGTCTTACAATAGTTTTAGATAGAATAGGGAAAGCAGAATTTCATAAGCTGTGAGAGTTGAATATTTTCTAGGCGGAAGAACGGAAGGAGCCACGGCGAACGTCACTAATCCACGATTGAACGTACACGCGAAGGAGTTCACTATGAAGCAGAACGATTCGCATCCTTCTAAGTGAGTGTAAACTACTTAGAAAACGGCCGCGGCTCTGGCGATGTATCGGGAACAGCTGGAGGAATGTCTAGAAAGCTAAGAAATATAGAAATCCTCTAAACTCGATTAAATAGTCGAAGCCTGCTGTCACGGGCTGAAACTTCGACAAGATCTTTACTACGATGTGTTGTCTTTAAAAGCTACTTGCTAGCCCTTTATATGGCGTAAACGCAGAGGAAAGATCATAGGTGACTGCGGAAAGAGGCACGTCGAATATCTTGCGCAACGTAGACGTTATAGATTAGTATTTCGATCGGTTCGTGAAGTGAAAGACGGCGCGAGATTATGTCAGCGTGCCGCAATGGCTTGTTTTAACGTATTCTTCCATTTTCAGAATGAAAAGCATCGCGTCGAGTACGCAAACAATTAGCATATCAAATTTCCCTCCCCAATTCAATCCAATTCCGCTCACCATGCGTTTTGTTAATCGATTTTTCAATGAAGTTTCTTGGTGCAGGTCTCGGACGAATGCTTCAGATCGATCTCCGTATTATCTGCAACACAGCAAGTCGAGCGGCAACGTGCACCGATATCTGTACGCGCAGCAACAGCAACAGATACAACATACTCTACAGCAACAGCAGCAACAACACCATCAGACGTCACGACACTCGCAGAGCAGTCATCATGCGATCGCTTCCGCGCTCAAACAGACACACCCGTTTGACAATTCGCCGTCGAGCGGAAACATTATACATGTAGGCAGGAATTGTTAGAAATCACGCTGTCCAGCATAATTTTCTGCTTTCGATAATGAATAATTAGGCGACTCAAAATCCGTTTAAGAGTGTACAGAAATGTAAAGTGGCCTACAGAGGTGTGCGAGAAATCGTAAATGTTGGAGCGAGATTTTATTCAGCAACGGGCGAGTTCCTAAAAATTTCGGGTATCTCCAATATATCTGGATTTCCGAGAATATTATGGATTCCTGAGAATTTCTAAGCATGCTTGGGTTCTTGACCATTCTCGGGAACCCCGGTATAATCCCAAGAATATATCCCATGAACGATGCTGCAATTTAATTTTTTTACTTTTCTGAAAGCTTTAATAATTAATTTCGGTTGGCTAAGATGTTACTTTAACTAAGTGTAACAATACAGCACAGAATTCACTATTCAATATCGGAGCACATAAAAATATGAAAATTTGTTGGGCAGTGTTATTCTCCTTTAAGTGAGAGAGAGTTGACCACTACCGGTTTTGCAGGGCTCCGGTAGGGTTCATTTCAATATGGATCAGAACGAGGTCAAACCAAATCCAAGCAAACCTGGCAGGCTCACCAAATCGTTGTCCTTCGTGTCCACATATGGTTTGAAGCGATCGAAGAGCCTCAACGCGGCTGACGTATTGGCTGCGAAGGCGGTGAATATCTCAGACGCCTCGGAGTTAGGGAAGTTTCCCGCAGCGATCCAGGATACTCTCCTGAGAGCCATCGATGGTATAACTATCAAATCCCTATTGCACGATCTTACTTAAAACCCATCGCTGAACAGAGGATTTGTTGATTATTTATTTTATAATCAGATCCGAACATGTTGAACGCAAGAGCATTGATGGAACTAGTGCGACACATTTTGGAGAGGGTCGTGGAGAACCGGAAGTACGCAGAACCGGCGGCGAAAATTTGTATCACCATCATAGAGGTTGCCATATGTCTAAACGTTATCGTACTTAGTATTTGCAAATTCTAGTCTACTCGAAGTTTTTGGAAATTAGAGGTGTGCGAGAATTCGATTCGGGATTTGGACATTTTCGAGTTCTTGTATATCTCTATTGAAAATACACAATCTTTTTTTTTCACCGGAAAGTAGTTAGCTAGTTTTAATTTTTTAGAATTTTTTTAGACATCTAACATCTAACTCACATTACCATAAAACAATCGGTACAGAAAGAAGCTAAAGAGACGTTCCTGGAGTCTTTATTGAACACGTGCCAACAGTGGTATCAGGATCGCGTCAAGATTCTCTACGATGGTTCCAATTATCATCGTTACTCCGCCTTCATGACGTTCCTCAACGAAATGTATTGTCAGGTAGGACACGTCCGGATGTCTCGCTCACAAAAACAACGTCTGTCGGAGACAGACGTCTAACAATCCCTGAATCACAGGAAGTACTGTTATACGATGTTCTTTTGATCCCATGATTGATCACGTTCCACAACCTTGCCACGCTCGCAGATCTTTCAATTTTTTGCTGCTCGAACGCGAGTCGAAATGATTAATACATTCATGTTCATACATATGCATGATCGTTGTTACAGCTGAAACGGAGACAGCTTCAGTTGAAGACACAACAGGAGGGCGTTCCTCCCGGACGCGTTCTCCTCACGCTACTCTGGAAGTGTTGTCAGGACTGTCTGCAGCCTCCCGTAGTCAATTCATTGGCAGAGGTAGGTGTAGACTAGCCGCGATAAAGTCTACTTGACGAACATACAAAACGATTCCTTTCGTAGAAGGAATTCAAGGCGATTAGCACCAAATCGTTTCGAGGAAACTTCATCCTTTGTCGTCCAGAGTTTGAGTATTGATTGCTCCTCTTTTTGCGTAGGCTTCACCGAAACGAGTTTTACGAATTTTGTTTTTTAGAAAAACAGAAGGTCGCATTTCTTTTTAAACTTTTAGGGTATGTTACTACATATCCGAAGAGGTAGAAATTATTTTTTTCATCTAAAAGTATGGTCTGGTAAGAGACGTCTGCAGAAGTATTTCTGTACAGTCACACTTGATAACATTTATCTCAAGCCTTCGATGGTTTAACTTTATTAACAATTGAAACTTTAAAAATATCCCTTTACCACAGTGTTTCACACATACAGAACTACGAAAGAGATGAAAAACCATTCAAATTTGGGTACTCTTTTAAACTATAAGCCTAAATATGTATTTCAATGAATTTTTAGCAAACTTTTAGTCCGACACTTTGTAAATTTCGTGGTGGAACTAAATTGTTACTTTTTTGTTTGGAAGACGGATTGCTTGTTCTTCATCCTGACATGCATCGGCAAGGACCTGGACACGGAGTTGCCGGCGCAGCTGGAGCAATTACTTGGAAGCTTGAGGGACGCGTTCCTCGCGGAGGACACGATCTTGCCGTCGGTCAGAAAGACCCTTCTACAACTGATCGAGCTTCACGCCGCCCACTGGCAGCTTCCGGCACCGGCGGTCGTCTACTATTATCCGGGATCGACCTCGAAATGATCCTTCGCCGTCTCGGCTTCTCCGTCCATTCGTCGGTTCTGTGCGTGTGCGCATCGGGTACGTGTGGAGTTGAGCGAGCATATAGCGGGTGGAACAAATGCGGCGACCTTCGGGTGGCTTTCGCGTTTTCTGCCTCTCTCACAAACTAGTCAACTCGAACCGCTTGGGTCCAATGGGGACCTTCAAGGGTACTCGACCATTCAACGTTGTACAATGTCGCTAACATTTGTTCCATCGAGTGTGCATGCGGTTTAATGGGGCTCTTTGTACTTGAATGCGTCGGCTGCCGATCATGCGAATAAAAATTAAACGAACGCAGTTAAGCCCCGGGCCAAAGGAGTCACACGAAGGTAATCGATCGCTCGGGGGATTCGACGAAGGCTCGTACGCGTAAATGCTCTTGCAGCCCATTGATCGTGCATTGAGAATGATACTTACCGTCTTCTGCGAACTCCTTTTTTCTTTTTTTTTTTTAAATAATTGTATCAGTTCACAGATTACTCGTCACGAATGTATTTAACGAATTAAGCGTTCTATTTTCTATTGCACTAATTATTTTGAGCAGTCAGTTGACTTGTACATACTTCTTGCAAGAAATTAAAGTGTTAGGTCCGAGCGAGGGTTTCTATGAATCTGAGTTTACGAATAAGTTAGATCTTGAAAAGCGGAAATTACAAAAAGTCGCCTCGCTTACGAGGGATCTTACGAAGCTTGTTCTTTGCTGAATGCTGCATATTCGTGTCCGCAAACAAACTCATAAATTCATGTTGAAAGAACGTTACGAAGTGACCACAGTAAAAAGATTCGCAAGTTATCGGTTTACGGGCGGCCGCGATGAAACCATCCGATCAAGCCTAGTAAACGCGAACCTCGTTTCATTCGCATGATCTCATGTCCACATAATTCAGCGAACTCGCAACGGAATGGCCCCGAAATCGGTGCTCGGCGAGAAGCCACTGGCGAAGTGAAACCTTTGTCCGACGGACGATGCGTCAGCTCGCGAAACAATAACCAACCGTGATCTCTCTGTTACCGAGAAGAACGATTGTTTGCCGTCATCGCAAGACTTAACAACTAAAGAAAACAATTTACCGGCTATTACTATTGCGCGTCTCGGCGAGGAATGGTGCAAGACTCCTTGATCCCGACTCTGTCCCGATTAATGCCTCGTACCGGGGAACTCCGAAGGCTTGCGGTTTCGAATTAGAAACGATTTCATTTGTAAGGCATTGGGTTAAGAAATCGGGACACTCGAAACCGGTACGGTGCTCGTCTTGGCCGAATTATTACGTCCCACCGGGCGAATCTGAGAGTGTTCACCTCTCGAGGAGCGCAGGTTCACGGTTAAAGTCGGACATTGAAAGTTATGGATCCACGACCAAAACCATGTCAAAAGTTCTCGACGTTAGAAAGCGAGACAGACTTTTTACCGTCGCATCGGGTTTGATTACTCGTTAGCACGGTCTTCAGAATTCTTCGACATATGGAAATGGTTCTTTAACACGTTGACTGCTTCGTCAGTCGTAGATGCCACTTAGCACGTTCACAATCCGCACATCTGTAGGAGAAGACAATGGCTTTTTCGAGAACGATGACAAGCAGCGTGTTATTCTGCTAGTTTCAGGAAGCCGCTCGGATTAACTTTATTTGTAGTTTTTGTCTTTAATTATGTGTGACTAACTTGAAATTATCGTGACTCATTCATGGGTCATGGGACTGTGAACGTGTTAAATATAGACTGCGGATTCATATGCAAATTCTTATTTTTAAACGGTAAAGCTCAACGAACATAATTTCTCTGAAATAAATATTATTCGTCGAAGTAAGCATCATTGTAGCCAACACATTCTGTTAATGAATTACAAGTGCCTTGATTGTATTACGGTAGAGATTGAATGTTCTGCTGTTGACGAATAGTGCGTATATTGAACACCGCATTTTGATCAAGCATCGCATATTACTTTTTCACAGTACATCTAAACGCATAAAGATCCGCAGTCTAGTAATATGCGTATTGATTTCTCAGTTTCGACAGCGAATGCGTTCATTTCTGTGATCGTAAACCGTGATTGTACGATGCTCGATGGAAGGTGTACGCGAGCAGCTATTTTTTTTTCGAAAGCACGGAGGTTCGACGAGGCCTCGAAGGTTCCATGGAATCTGGCTCGAATTTTCCTCGGCTTTTTCCGTAACCACCGAACGAACATAACTGAAAGAAAAACGACCCTTTCGTGGAACGATCCGAACATGCTTGCGATAGCACACAGTGTCGACTGCGCGTGACCGTAGCTTCCGGTATGACCTGGGTGAATTAAACCCGAGGATACTCCTCCTCGACGTCTTCCGTATGATACTCGAGCGACGTAGCAGCGACTGTGAATGACTTAAACTGAAATACAGGTGCAGCGATTTGTTTTATCATCGAGTTCCTTTATTCGAATTCATTTGCACAATAACAACGAACTTTATTTCAGGTGAAACGGATTGTAGAAGATATTCTATTCTATTGTAGAAGAGGATACTGGATGGGAGCGACCGAGCGGAGAGACGTGAAATATGCCTTTAATAAGGAATACGCGCGTGTGATCTCCTTCTCGAAATGCAATCGCCTTTGCCGATTCGTGCCAAGGGCGATAAAAATCGCCCGGTAGCCACGGTCTGTCTCTCCTTCGCCGTCTCTCTCTTCCTCTCTCGTGTTCACTGTTGACTCACGATGCACGTCTTTGCCGAGAACGTCTCTGCGCAACGTCCTGTTCGCGGACCCTGCCAAATTTTTGAAATTCCTTGGCCGGACATCGCAACACTCGCAAATTATTCCTAATAGGAAACAGGTTCCGAAATATGCAACCGAAGAGGATAACAGACCTTTCACAAGACTTTATTTTAACCCTGTGAGATGCTGGGTTCATTTCGATTTTGCCTTCTGCAAACTCCATCTAGATTTTCACTCAAAAAAATAGACGAAAGTCGAAACAGACTGATTCTGTGTTTTGTCCGATGTGTTGTTAATTAATAGACTGCGAAACGAAAGTAGACTCACGCAAAACTTGATTTCTCTTTTTAATCATTTTACTAGCTTGTAAATAATGTACCAGTAATATTAACTTCGTTTTACGTTTCTTCTATTTTGTGGTTCACCTTCTCACTTTTCTCATAAATAGGTAAAATCCACAGTCTACTAATTAACTTCGCGATGGCACACAATGCTCCCACCTCGGTGCCGTACTCTAGGTAATCACAGTTTTGAAAGGACAAGCATGAGTCAGAATGACTCCGCCCAAAGTAGCCGAGGGTTAACTGGTGCCGCGGAGGTCGCACGTAGGATCGACCAATCGACACTTATCAATCTGAACAATCTACTTTCCTCAGAAGACCCCTAGCCAAAAGAGCGAATACACTAGCAAAGGTGCCCGATTCCCTCTTTCTCCTAGAATCCTATGTATTTGAAAAAGAAAGTAATTATCGGAAAGAACGAAATTTTCCTCCGGACATACACGATCCAGGTTGCCCACGAAGGATTAATCTCCTTTTTTTGTACTTCTAGGACCTATTCCAAGACTAACGAATACGAAATAACGCTCGTTCGCGAGGCCTAACGTTCCAAGCCGACTAACTTTTAAAGGACAACATGAGTCACCGAGTCTTCACTGAACCGGCCAAGAAGCAAGAATCACCGTGTCACTCTCCACTACACTGCACCCAGGTACCCGATCGACAAAACATCCTATCCGAACCGTGCGTCTCCACACCACATAAACCAATCTCCCCGATCAAGGTCACGCCGCCTTCCATTCCAATTCGTGTCGAGGATCAGCTGAACGTTCTCCTGCAAGCGGGGTCCTCGTCGCGGGAACACGATCGTCGCATACACTGGTACCGATTCATCAACCGGATCACCAGGATGTTCGCCGGAGGTGTCTGCGTCGCGTCGGCGACGTCCGGCGTCGACCTTGAAACTCCGCGCGGGTCGGAGAACCGAGAGAGGTTTCGCCTTGGGTAATCGGTGCCGCGGACTCGAAAACTAGGCCTGCGCCTGCGGTGACGTCGCCGCACCGGTGCGTCGCGATGTACAACGTCGGCCAGAGGAACGGTGCAATGGGGGGGGGGGCTACGGGGGCCACGGGGGGACCTCGAAGTACACGCGGGCACGGGGAACGGCGGAGCAAAGGCGGAGCGGCGTGTGTTCGCGGTAACGAAACAAATAGGCCGGCGACTTTCACCGTGTAGCCAAGAACGGCTACGACACACAGGCAGCCGCCTGCAGAACCGAGTATGAACCTGAGCATGAGCATGAGCTCTCTTGGCCCAAACCGAGCCGCGGTGTTCCACAAGATAAGGGCTAGTTCAGCAAAACTATACTTTTACACTTTTTGACTTCACGTTCGATGAATTATCATTAATGCGGTTGGCTTAGGAGCCTATCGGTTCCAGTACCTGTCGTTAACACAATGACTGCCGCGCGCATTTAGTGTCTTTCATACGAGTATTATCTATTTCATTAGTATACATTACGATATGTGTCGGTGATTACGAATGTGAAGCAAGTAGTGTCTTCTATTGCTAGGTATTTCGACTTTTGCGTCCGACTCGGTAAAAAAATATTTACCTTGACAACAAATAGCGATACGTAATATATAATATATAATTTATCACTTCGTTATATCAATATTAGTAAAATCGATCGATGCAGTACGTGACAAGCAGAAAGATCAAATTCGAACGAATCCATTTGAAACAAGCACCGCGGCAGTCGACGTGCTAAACGTTAAACGATTCGAATTCACCGAAAATCGTGAATTTATTGTGCCAATGTTTTTGCGGAACCACTGTAACCGTTTGCTGGTACCCAGATTTCGGGTATAGTCCAACTAGCATGCGTTGTTCGAAAGACTGTGCGGCCGTGTCTCTGATTGTACCCTCGCTCGCCGTTCCCGTGGCGTTCGAGGTGGGGGGAATCCTGGTTGAGGTTGGAGCGGGCACGAGGCACGGCATACCCCGAGAGCGAACGGGCCCCGATTCTTTTTCTTTCGACCGCGTCGCACGTGTGTCGTCCTCTCGTCTCCGTGTGCCTCGTCGCCTGAAACCGGTGTGTGTTCACCGCGGTGAAAACCACTCTCGCGCGTCTCGCCGCTTCGCGTCGCGTCGTCTGGAATACCGTGCGTTCCTACGTGGTCTCACCTAGTTCGCTTGCCTGTTACTGTTACTAGTACTGTTACCGTTACCGCTCGCGTAACGTTAGTGCACCGTGTCGCGGGCACCGGGAGCCATGCCTTTCCGCGGTTCTTTCTGAGAATCAAAGACATTCGCGGTTGGTGGAAGCGATGTTAGAGCTGCTGGTACCGTTAAGATGACGCGAAGACCGCCACCGGGACGAGACCTGGGACTCTGCGCTGTTACCTGGCTGCTCTGTTGTGTTTTACCTGCTGGGACCGGTACGCGGAATATTCCTGGTTCTCCAACGGCAGCTGCCCTGCCCGCCGTCTACGATCCACTCTTTCTGCACGCGCGACGATAGCCCAGAAACTGAAAGTGAAAATATGGAACGGCACCGTTCCATCGTTTTCTCCGCGAGTTCCATCCCGTTATCCGGAACTCCTCGTGCTCCGTTTCGCTCAGGGTTGATCGTAGGCGGTGACCTCCGTCCCGGGCCCGATAACGTCTCAGAAATGCAAGATCCCGAATGCCGAATGCGTGTACATTGTCTCTAGATTCGTGTTACAGTGGGTCCATGGTTATTCGAGTAGATGTTTGCGTGATAGGCGCAGGCGGCTCGCCTGCCACCGAGGATGGTCTGCAGATTTGAAAGTAGGCCTCGGTTGTAGACAGTGTTTGCAGATTGGTTTTTGTCCGTGTAATGTATACGCTATCGCCAGATTTATGTTGCAATGCGCACGTATGTATATCTGTACAGTGAAGTGAACAGACACCTGCGTGGCAAACCGCGATAGAAGGATGCACGCGTATGCATAATCGAATCAGGCGCGCGGATGCGCCGCGCGTTTCGTAGAAAGTCAATTTTAAGTCACCTCTTGGGACAGAAGCGTGTATCCCTTATCACTTTCTACTG
Source organism: Lasioglossum morio (assembly GCA_916610235.2). NCBI lineage: Eukaryota > Metazoa > Arthropoda > Insecta > Hymenoptera > Halictidae > Lasioglossum > Lasioglossum morio. Next base: position 8,204,101 of record OU744323.1, read on the forward strand.
AAAGTTTGACCCAGAGAAAGCGGACTGTGGGGGTCTTCCCCTGTTCTCTATTTATCGGTGTAACCGAGTCGTGACGTTGTCGCTGAAAGGCTTCGAAGCGTGTTCGTTGGTTCTGTAGCAGCTCGTTTTCAAGTAGATCTGGCCAAGAAATTCCCTATCCGCGTTTCGCAACCGATTTTGCAACAGCTCGGGTTCAACTTGCGCAGGCTGGTTAGAGTTTACTGCCTGCCGATAGTAAGTTCAAGTTCCATCGAGTTCTATCCGAAGTCGAAGCGAACGATTGAAGTTCAATGTGGCGTGGAACAACTGCGGCGACACAAGGCTAATATCCCATTGTATTCCTCGAGGAGCGAATCGCAGGTTCTCACTCGCGAATCAGAAGCCGATAGCCGGATCTCTTTCGGTATCTCAGCCGCGATCATACTAATTTATGTGCATACCAGATCCCGCGGACGATTAACCGTTCCCCGTGGTGTACACGGTGACCGATCGATCGTCGAATGATTAATTTCTGGCGGATGATCGGGTCCGAGGGGTCGATTGACGATTGCGAACAGAAGACGATCCTTGAACCCTGTCGACGACGTTTACTTTCAATGTTAGATGAGCACTTACATTAGCGCCCGCCCCTTATACCCTCGCCGATGTAAATTACGCTCTCTCGATGTTCCTGATTTCAGCGAATGCTTTTTCTTATCTTCCAGGAGTGCTTCACAACTATGCGGACAAGCAGAGGTACGATGGGTGGTACAACAATCTGGCTCATCCGGATTGGGGATCGATCGGCAAGTATTTCAATCTACATAGCATTCTTTGATCAGTTCCTTTTACACGTTCGTTACCACCCTCACAAATATATGATGTCCACAATCCGACATTGTATTCAGTCTTAGTTTTTGGTAATTAATTTAAATTGGAGGTGTTGAATTGGATGCAATATGTAGGCCAATCGGTCTAAATACAGTACCTTTAAAAACGTGTTTAAAAAGTTGACGGAAAATTGTGTTAACGAACACGAAATTGAGGCAACTTCTGTATCTGTACGCGCCACAGATGCATAAACACCCGCAGTTCTATAAATAACAAGTCCAGTTTGCCTCTGTAAAAAGTTGGATAATGTTAGAAAATGTGTGCCTCGTCGATTCTTATTATGAAAAATCGATTATGCCGCCCTGTCGTAATATCCCCGGCTTATAGGAGAAAGAGGAAAAAAAGAACGTGATCTTGACCGACCGCGAGCACATAAAATAGATAGAAAAAAGCGCGTCGTGTAGTGAAAAACGTAATCAACATCGCTGAGAGGTGTTATGGTTCTTTAAACACGAAAATTGTAGGCTTTCGGCTGCACCAATGCCACCAGCCGTCATCGTATCACCGATGACAACATTAACGACCATTTAAAATAATCATAAATCAAGGGGAGTGAAAGAAACGTCGTGAAGTTCAGCATAATCATTCATTATTCTCGAATGGAACAGATAGTATTAGCCGTTTCGTCATATGTGGGCACAGCTTTGTAATTAACCATTGTGTGGCAAGTTTACGCCTGAAACAATTACCACATATTACGGAACCTTCTGTATTACGTATTCCTCTTCAAATTTTGAATTTAGAACGCGGTGTGAAGAAATTCGGCAACTAAAAGCCATCCGGTTGTAACACTGTGGCGAAACATCCTCCATGGTGTCTGACCAAAAACTTCACGATCCACTGAACCACCGTCAAACGGATCGCTGGCATTCACATTTAGCTTTTCGATAGAAATATTAGAAATACAAAATATCCAGTCCTGTAGATTGTAGAAAGAAATTATTGAACCTCTACAGACGATTCCACAGAAAATGATTCCATAAATTGCATTACCGAAGTGTTAAAAAAGAAGAATTAAAGTGTTTGTCTCCTGTAAAAAAGGTTTCGCAATTCATGCAGATAATTTTTGTCGCGCGCAAAGGTCCGTCCACTGGAATGATCAGATGGTACCAGGTAACGGCAGGATTTTTGCGCGCAATGAATTTTGCTGAATCGAACCGAGTGCCGATGCGAACGGCAGGAATCATTAAGCGGTAATAGATGCTTAGCCGATGAGTGCGAGTCAATCTATCACCGAGACCACAGATTAAGTTGTGATAATACTGACACGGCTCGTACCTCCGTAGACAGCAGGCTGATACGAAAGATGCCGGCAGCGTATTCCGATGGAGTCTACATGCTGGCTGGCCAGGACAGACCTTCCCCCAGGAAGCTCAGCCAGCTCTTCATGCAAGGTGATGACGGCCTGCCATCGGTCAAGAACAGGACAGCGTTGTTCGCTTTCTTCGGTAAGCATGCTAATCAGACCGTTCGCGATTACGTCAATTCACGGTGTCTACGAGCAAACAGCAATTTTCGGTTTCAAACCTCTCCAGACGCTCTGGCTGGAGCTCGACGAAAGAAAAATTGTAAATTGAACTCTGAACCAACGCTCATAACTTTAAAATCTTCTCGACAAGCCGGTATTCGCATTTCAATTTTCTTGTGACTTAAACGCATAGTAGATCTGGCTTAGTGATAGCGAATCACTGTAATAAGACTAAGTAGCTGCTATTAAGTCTTATTAAGCGCTGTTAGGCTGAGAGTTGTATAAAGATCTAAAGAAAGTTGAGATTCCCCGTGATGTCTTAATATTTTCTTTAGAAAAGTTTTTCCACGCATTGTATAAAGTGCAACGCATATCCCGGCGATCAAATGAAAGTTTCGCATTAACTCGTTTCAACGGTAATGGAACCCATCCGAGAGAACGATACGAATGCAGTCGGGTAAAGGTGAGATCTCCTTTGCGCATCTGGACGCAGCGTTTTGTTATCCATACTCCATTCGCTGTAGTATTATGCTGTGCCTCAGGACCCTCAAGTGTGCGTTCCTATGATGCGATTTGGTATGTCTTTCCTGGTTTTTCGCTTGCGAAGAAAAGCGACAGAGCATCGCCCAAACTGAAACACGTGCGTCGATCGATTTACGGCTGATTTCGCTATTGCCAAATATATCGATGTTACGCGATCTTTTCACGTTTTTTTCTACGTACATTTAACATAGGAAAACTGCACTCCCCTTACTTAGATTCAGAGTTACTTCCATTAAATCGTGGATTAAACAGTCATGGAAAATTCGAACTGTATCATGTTCCTTTCCTTTTATGGGTGACATCACATAAGTTAGAAATAACCCGCTAACTGTATGCAACAGGATAATAGCATCAAAATCGGTTCACACGGAGTGAACCACCGATGTATATCACTGAGGAATAAGCATTTATTAAAAATTAAAGATAAGAAATTACAACATGTATAATCAAAAATACATTTACGATCGATAATTGAATTACCCTTACTGTATCGTGTTTGGTGTCATTTTAATCGGAATACTGTCGCTATTATACATCTGAAAGTGGAATCCGAAAATGTTGAAGACTTTAAAAAAGCATATATATGTCCTGCAAAATAATATACGATTATAATGAAATAAGTTCCGCAAGTTAAGAAAAACACATTTTTCGCTAATAAAATAAAAATTTTAGGGGATATTTTTGATCCCGACATATTTCTTATGGTTGAAAAGTTATAGTAAAATGTTACGATCCAGCCTACTGTGTTCTTCGTGATACTTTGCGAGAATTAATGAACTTGAGAAAAACAGGACATTCGTAGCCGATGATCGTAATATACGCGCCTACGGCCATTCATTTATACTTGTACAGTTTTCAACGTCGCTTCTTGCCGCGAATGCCACTAACTGACGTTCACCAACAAAAACTCTTTCAACCGTCCATCCTGTTGCCATCGATGAGTCCATCGGGATAAATCGACTGTATCTAACTGATAATGGGAAATCGCGATGCATCGCCATCATCATCATCATCATCAAAGGTTTTCTTGCGAAGACGCGCACAAGTTGATTATGAAAGTAGCCTGACTCATACAGTTTTTTGTTTCGAGATAGTTTCGAGTCCTTCGAAAGTAGCAACTCAATTTAGCCTAACGTCTTCGAGCAGCGAATTTAAAGTAACAGATGGCTGTGAAAGTATGAAATCTTCATCAGAGTTTTGGGGATTTCAAGCAGACTTTCACTAATGAAAATAAACGTAGAAAGCCCGTTTGTTTCGATTGATTTTTGTTACTGTTTCTTGATCAAATTCAAATGATGGATGCAATTTCTTCTGGTTTCACAGTTCGATCACTCGCATAATCACCGCGCAACGCATAACCAGCACAGGAATCGCAAATAAGAGACCATTGTTCGCGCATTCCGATGGAAAAGCGGTTAGCAGGATATCGATTTACCGGGAAGTAGCGTTCGACATTCACGAATATGAGATAATCGTGCGATCTACCGCGGATAAATTGCATGCAACTAATTCCAATATCCGTATCGCATAGTTGCGCAAACGCTTATGTGTCCGGGATAAGAACGAGCACGCGGATGCTCGAATAATTCTCGCCGCTGAAACCATAAGCAATCTAGCTATTACTTATTTATTTATTATTTATTGGTAGCATACTATATATTATCTATTAAATTAATATAAACGGTAGACGTGCTAATTTTATATTTTTCGAGGTAGTTAAAAGTAAATATTAGCACTGTAATGTCTGGCACGGTTAGAAAAAAAATTAATAATGCAATTCAGCTATTATCCCAACGAATCTTCTGAACGGGTTTATGACTATTCTATGATCATTATACAAATTTATTTAACGAGCACAAGAACTGCATCGCAATTAAATTTTATACTGTTCTATACCTCCAGTGCGTTGAAACTCTTTCACGTTGAACTGTCCGTTTTGAAAATCTTGATGTTGCTCAAACGTCCACGGCATAATTACCATTCTACGTTCATAAATTGACGGCTGCGGCATTGCAATCTACTGAATTGTTACATTGCTTCGAATGCATAGCGACTGCTCGTAAAGGAAAGAAGATTTCGCTTAACATTGAGCTCTGGAAATTCACTTTTAACTTTTAATTACTCGCACATATCATGTACAATCTCACAACTTTAAATTTAGTGTTTACATAACATAAACAAAAGTGTCGACCATGTTAGCAAATATTTATTTGGCACTGTAGCAGTTATTTCATGGAATAAAAATTGATTTATGTTGGAGCGATGTAACACGTTCGATGTAACCAGTTATGTAGAAAGTGGAGTGCGAGCAATTGAAGATTAATATCTTGATATCGCTCAAACATCCACGATGTAATATCACCATTTTACGTTTATAGATGGAGGACCGCAGCAACAGAATTGTAATTTATAGAATTATTTCGTTGTTTTGTTATTACTAGATTACAACTAGACAGCGGATCTTTATGACAATAAAAATTGTCTACCTGAATTGCAACAATCTGGAGTGAAATAGACATTCATTTTTTTTTCGTAATATGTTCAATAAGTTGAAAATAATACAAAAGTACTTTGAAATTCTTCTAACATTTTTACATCAAACCTACTGTCTAATTACAACAATCGTTCTCCGTCCACGAGTACAAAGATAGAATGGATAATAACTGTACATTTCGCGCAATTTCATAAATATCGAAGCGGAATGGGCTCGCAGAAATCGAACAAGGGGCAGGCCATAATTCTCAGGAACCGTAGCATCCTTTCTCCTCGAGAAAACGTTGAAAATGATCTTCGAACGGTTTCGAACCGCCATGCCACGGGCACGATCTCGACTCGCACGATTTCCGATAGCTCGTGGGAAGGTTGAAGCCTTCGAGGAACGTGGTCGAGGAAAGTGTGTCCTCGAAAAGGAAAGTAAAAACTGGGTCGCGCTCGCCTAAATTCCAGCGGCGCGTGTTCCTCTCGATCGAGCGCGACGACGACGATCGGGAAAAGTTGATCGACCAATTCCGAGGAGCGGTCTTTCGTTTTCTCATCGCGCGGAAATGATTTCAGGGCAGCTGGTCACGTCGGAAATCATCATGGCCAGCGAAAGCGGCTGCCCCATAGAGTACCACCGCATCGATGTAGACAAATGCGATCCGGTTTTCGACAAGGAGTGCCAAGGTAACAAGTACATTCCCTTCCGTCGGGCGGATTATGATCGCCGAACCGGACACAGCCCGAACAGCCCTCGCGAGCAGGTAATTCCTTGCTTTTCATCGCATAAACCTTCTCCCGGTAGCACAATTCTCGCTCCACGATTATACCTCCAGAATTATATGGTAGTTGCCGATCAAATTGCAGTACTCTTCAACGCGTTGAGTCACTCGTCACCCGTACAGTTTCGCATAATAACGAATTGATACATTTATTCAGATACATTCAGCTGCCATTAGTTTCTACGCGTGTACTTCCCAGTGAAAATTGACTTTCATCCATGTATGTGTCACTAGAGATTAATGTTTTATTTTCAATATTTTTATTTCACTTTTAATCTCCAGTGAACATTCATTTTGCATCCATGTATGTCTTGGTAAAAATTCATTTTTATGTGGAATGTGCCAAAGGGCTGACGAGTAGATCCTATGATCAATTTTAACTTCACGATTTTGTTTCGAACATATTGTTCAATCGTCTAAGAAACTGTGCCAGTGTTCTTGGGGTTGGCGAATTAATTAATTGATCGAAGAGACCTTCGACCAGAGGCATGACTAATGCTCATTATTAGCCAAGGAGCGATCGAAATGGAGTTGTAATTATTAACGACTGGGAAAGTACCAAGGGTGATTAAGAGCTCCATAAGGTGTCGCTTTAAAGTGTTTTTTCTACGTAACGATTTCACTGCAAAGCAGGATCCATCGAGCAGTTTAATGAGAACGTTTCTCAATATGGAGATCCGCCTGAAATTAATATCGCGATTCGAATTAGAAATTATGGGTATAGGCTATAAATACCGTAGCGATTTCTATTCTTTGCGTGGGTCCTGCGGTTAGGATCTATAAGTAGCTAAAATTGAGATCTAAAGATAAATAGTCGATGGTTTGCCGTATTGGGAACCGCTCGATGGTGTTCGATCTGGGAAATAAGTCGTGAAAAGTAGCTCTGAATACGTGAGGTTCCAGATAAACAAAGTGACGAGCTGGATCGACGGTAGCTTCATCTACTCGAGCAGCGAAGCATGGGCCAACACCATGAGATCGTTCAAGAACGGAAGTCTTCTGATGGAACCAACAAGGAAATTCCCCGTGAGGAACACCATGCGTGCTCCGCTGTTCAATCATGCTGTTCCTCACGTGATGAGAATGCTGAGTCCCGAGCGTCTCTATCGTGAGTTCATTTTTCAAATTCACAATTCTTAGAATTTAAAGAAACAGAATTTTGAATGCGTAAGGACACAACTTCGTTCGATAACGAGAGATTGTTTAGTTCTTGGAGACCCGAGGACGAACCAGCATCCACCTCTTCTGGCTCTGGGAATTTTGTTTTACCGGTGGCACAACGTGATCGCGGCCAGGATACAGAAGGAACATCCGAGCATGAGCGACGAAGATGTGTTCCAGAAAGCGCGACGTATTGTTGTGGGAACGCTTCAGGTAAAGATCGAATATACTACATTCGAAAATTAGTATACAGCTCAACTATACGATTTCTAAATCTGTCGAAAAAGCATTTCATTCCTCAAGCAATTAGAGCCACTCTTCTGACCCGAAAAGTATCTGAAAGCAGAATTGATATACATAGAAGAATCCGCGCTTGAAGTTATTAATGCGTAAACACGTGCAACAGCAATCTTTTTCCGGCCGTGTTTTGCACAGTAAGTTATGTTGAAAATTCGAAACATCCGCAGTCTAGTGATTAATGGAACCTCGGGATTTTTTCTCTGTTGTACAGTGCGCGTATTTATGTTAATCCATGTACAGTTAATTAGAGTGACATAACACGTCTCTGACTTCTTTGCACAGCAAACTGTCACCTCAGTCCTGTTACACCGTAATCCTATATCGCGTAACTGTATATCGCTACCGCAACTCGATACACTAATTTTATACTGTTTGAGAAATTAATGTAGAATCACAGGGCATAACATTCGACGAAATCTCTCCAGAACGTGTAACGATCTACTCCGCTAATTACAGAAACGTTTCTATTACAGAATATTATACTATACGAGTATTTACCGATACTCCTGAACGAAGAGCTGCCACGTTATTCGGGGTACAAACCGGATCTTCATCCAGGGATCAGTCACATATTCCAAAGCGCTGCTTTTCGATACGGACACACTCTTATACCCCCTGGAATATACCGTCGTGACGAAAACTGTGAATTTAGGAGAACGAACACCGATCAACCTGCCATAAGGCTGTGCTCCACTTGGTGGGACTCGAACGTGAGCCTAAATTCATTTTCCAAATGATACCAAGAGATTCTCTTATCCCATAACGCAATATTTCAAATTGTTAATAATTCCTTTGCAGGAAGTTTTAACGAACAGCACGATCGAGGAGCTGATAATGGGGCTCGCTTCGCAAATAGCGGAGAAAGAGGACAATCTTCTAGGCACCGACATCAGAAACAATCTCTTCGGTCCGATGGAGTTCTCCAGAAGGGACTTAGGAGCTCTGAACATCATGCGTGGACGGGACAACGGGCTTCCGGATTACAATACCGCCAGAGCACACTTCAAACTACCTCTCCGGAAGACTTGGAACGAAATCAACCCCGAATTGTTTAACAAGAATCCTTCTTTGCTGCGGACCTTGGTCGAGATTCACTCGAACAACTTGAACAACGTCGACGTGTACGTCGGCGGAATGTTAGAGTCCAGATCAGGTCCTGGTGAACTGTTCTCCGCGGTTATAAGGGAACAGTTTCTTCGTCTGAGGGACTCTGATAGATTCTGGTTCGAGAACGAGGAGAATGGGTAAGCTAGTGTGCTAGTTTTCTTCGGATCAAGTTGGAGAACGTGCTGCAAAATAATCGATACTCTTTAGGATCTTCACTAAAAGCGAAATCGAAGGCATCCGTGGCGTCAGTATGTGGGACGTGATAGTTAATGCGACTGGAATCCAACCGGGATCCGTGCAGAGGGATGTGTTCGTCTGGGAAGAGGGTGATCCTTGTCCCCAGCCTTACCAGTTGAATTCCACGATACTGGAACCATGTGTTCCTTTACAGCGTTATGATTATTTCGAGGTGAATGTCAAAATGCAATAATGTGTTTAACACGCTATTGTTTGGCCAAGAACGGTTGTCCATAAGTAAACTGCAAATCTTTAGCGAAACAAAAGTTATTCACGTCAATTGTACGATTCATATTTTTACAACCGATTGCATCTATCATCAGCAGTAAGAACGTTTTATTTTTTAAGGGAAGCGAGCTGGTGTACATCTATGCCTGCGTGTTCCTCGGCTTTGTGCCGATCTTGTGCGCTGGCGCCGGCTACGGTTTAGTGAAATTGCAAAATCGTCGTCGAAGGAGACTGAAGATCCTCCAGGAAGCGATCCAGAAGCGAAGCGACGGGAAGATCTGCGTGGACAAGATGATCGTGCGCGAGTGGCTACACGCGAACCACCGCAGACTGGTCAAGGTGAAATTCGGCCCGGAAGCTGCTCTTCACATCGTCGATCGAAAAGGGGAGAAGTTGCGCACGTTCGACTTCAACGACGTGAACACAGTTACCATGGAGGAGTCCCAGGTGATTGCAGCAACCGGCTCAGTTTCTACCGCTTTTATGAAATCCTCGAATCCACTCTGGGGAAACACCTCCAGTGGAATTCGCGAGAACCAGCTTGCGCAAACGCGGCTCCGTTCGCCGTGAAAAATTGAACGCAATGAGATTCCGTTCGTTCGCTCAAAAATTCTTTCCGAGAACGGAAGATTAGCGGAATCTTTGGTAACTCTACGCTTTCGTGAACAGACTCGAAATTCTTGCCTCACACGGAGGAATCACGCTGTCTGGAATTGCATTTGGGAAAGAAAATCGCACTGTCCGGTGGTTGCATCGTTTGCTTAACCATTGGACAAGCGGACCATTTTTGTAATAGTAGAATCGATGATGCCATTTTTAAAAGCTCATGGTCCATGGCTGAAGAACATGGTTGTTGCGTGTAAAGTGTCCGATTTTAGAAGGCTAATATTATGAAGTCATGTTTGTTTAACATTGCTATTAAATAGAAATTGCTATTTCGGCGCACAGGTTCGATCCTATATTACTATTTTCCTAAGCAGTTGTACAAATTAGTAATTCGACGTTTCGTCGAAATAAAAATAAATATGAGAATATATATTTCCGTGTTAAAAATTGGGGATCGAGATAAAAGAAAAACAGTTGCTATTAAAAATCGGACATTTCATAGGAACAACCTAACAGTAACGGAGCCCTGCGCGTGCAAGGTTCGAACGGAACACATAAAATGTGCAAAATGGCGGGCCATTCAGAGCTTGAATTATCTGGCACGTCCCGGAGCCTGGCTGAGAACAATGACTTCCCTTTTAGGAAAATGGAAATGGTTATCGCAAGGCGTTGGTGCTCCTCCGTATACCGCGAGACTACGACCTTGTCCTTGAGCTGGATTCCCTGGCCTCGCGTAGAAAGTTCATTGCGAAACTGGAGGCATTCCTGGCGTCCCATAAGAAGCACTTCACGCTGTCCCAGGTTGGTCGGGACATTATGCTTGCGAAAGCGGAAACGAAGGAACGTCGCCAGAAGAAACTCGAGCAGGTCGCCTTTCCCTTTAATTGGATCGAGTTTTCTACTCTGTTGGGGGATACTAAATTTATTGCCTGTTTCTCCGTATCGCGAGACTAAAAGGAAGCATAACGTAATTACAGTTCTTCAGGGAAGCTTACGCGCTCACCTTTGGTCTGCGACCTGGTGAAAGGCGACGCCGTTCCGAAGATAGCGACAGCGGGGAAGTCGTCACTGTGATGCGGACCTCGCTTTCTAAAAGCGAGTTTGCGAGCGCGCTCGGTATGCGGGCGGATGCTGTCTTCGTGAAAAAGATGTTTAACATCGTCGATAAGGACAGGGACGGGCGCATTTCCTTTCAGGTAGCTTCCTCGTTTCACCTGAACGCTTTACACGCCACTGGTTACTCAATAATCTCTTAATTGGAAAGTGGAAACTGTTAATGAGATAAAAAAATATATTTTGTAGGAGTTCCTGGACACTGTTCTTCTATTTTCGAGAGGAAAGACGGAGGACAAGTTGAGGATTATCTTCGACATGTGCGACAAGGACAGCAACGGAGTGATCGACAAGGAAGAACTATCGGAGATGCTGAGATCACTGGTAGAAATTGCACGGACGACCAGTTTGTCCGACGATCACGTTACAGAGCTGATAGACGGGATGTTCCAAGTAATTTCACTATCAAGATTCTTTCTCGTTACAACATAATGGACGTTACTTGGAAACGATCCTTTTTTTCCAGGACGCCGGGCTTGAGAGGAAGGATTACCTCACTTACAACGATTTCAAGCTGATGATGAAAGAGTACAAAGGCGATTTCGTGGCGATCGGGCTCGATTGCAAGGGCGCGAAACAGAATTTCCTGGACACCTCGACGAACGTAGCTCGAATGACCAGTTTTCATATTGATCAACTTCCGTCGGAAGATTCGAAGAGCTGGACGAGGAAACAGTGGGACGCCGTGTCGACATTCCTCGAAGAAAACCGGCAGAACATATTCTACTTGTTCGTTTTCTACGTTACGACGATCGCCTTGTTCGTTGAGCGATTTATATGTTAGTATCTGCTTTACATGGTTATGGGATTTCGAAAGTTTTGTTACGCAAGGACACTTGCAGGCCTCTCTTAACATCTGACCAGAAAATGTAAGAGGGAAAAGAACAAGGTGTTCTTCTGCTAATCTTCACAGATTATAAATTAAATGAAAGGATGGTGATGGAGACTTTTTAACGAAGATCTGCCTAGTTAGACAATTCTCAATTGTTTCAGATTACTCTTTTATGGCAGAGCATACAGATTTAAGACACATCATGGGAGTAGGTATTGCCATAACTAGAGGATCAGCAGCTGCGTTGTCCTTCTGCTACAGTTTGTTGCTGTTAACCATGTCCCGCAATCTGCTGACCAAACTGAAGGAGTTTTCGATCCAGCAGTACATTCCACTGGACTCGCACATACAGTTCCACAAAATAGCCGCCTGCACTGCTTTATTTTTTTCTGTTCTCCACACCGTCGGTCACATGGTGAATTTTTACCACGTCTCGACTCAACCATTGGCTCATCTGCGTTGTTTAACGAGTGAACTTAGTTTTCCCAGTGATGCTCGTTTGACCATATCCTTCTGGCTCTTCAGAACTGTTACAGGTGATCTTTATTTTTTCAGCTTTGATTTTTGAGAGACTGTCAAGTCACTATAATGACAAGTTGAGCAACTATAACACTTTGTAGGTTTGACTGGAATTTTGCTGTTCGTTGTGATGACGATCATTTTTGTATTCGCCCATCCGACGATCCGCCAAAAAGCCTACAAATTCTTCTGGTCGACTCACAGCCTGTATGTTGTGCTGTACGCGCTCTGTCTGATTCATGGTTTGGCTCGGTTAACCGGTTCCCCGCGGTTCTGGATTTTCTTTGTTGGTCCAGCGATAATCTACGCTCTAGATAAGGTAAATTACTGTTTCTGCGAATCCACATCTGTATTCAGAATTGCTATTATTACGCATTTCGCGTAACCATTTTCCTGGATAAATGTAGATGCGAATAATATTCTCGTTGAATTCACGTGCACAATTTTAACGAGTAATTGACTTCCAGATATTTATAACTTCTTACATAGGTGTATAATTAATATCTATAGATACTTAAGTATAAGCTTCGACTATAAACTTATCGCTTAAGTATAGAGTTCAGTTGAACTTTGCACACAGACGAATCGTTCTCTTGGACGAAGCTATCGATTGAACATTTTTTCAAGTGTTATGTAGCTTTCGATCATTGTTATAATTTTAGGTGGTCAGCCTTCGGACGAAGTACATGGCGTTGGACATCATCGAGACGGAATTATTGCCATCGGACGTGATAAAGATCAAGTTCTACAGGCCGCCGAATTTAAAGTACTTGTCTGGCCAATGGATACGACTCTCTTGCACCGCCTTCCGGTCGAATGAATTCCACTCGTTCACCTTGACCTCGGCGCCGCACGAGAACTTTCTATCCTGCCACATCAAGGCGCAAGGTCCTTGGACTTGGAAGCTCAGGAATTATTTCGATCCCTGCAATTACAATCCGGAGGACGAACATCCGAAGATCAGGATAGAAGGTCCTTTCGGAGGTGGGAATCAAGACTGGTACAAATTCGAGGTCGCAGTGATGGTTGGCGGTGGGATCGGCGTCACTCCTTACGCCTCTATGCTCAATGACCTTGTTTTTGGAACGTCTACCAATAGGTACTCGGGAGTCGCCTGCAAAAAGGTAATCAACTCCTTTGAATCGCCAGACACGCACAAATACTTTTCTAGCCTACGTAGAAGAGTATGTACTCTTCGTACCTTCTTTTTTCTTGTTTAAGGGCGGTGGGGAAATGCCATTACGCACACCCCCCTACAATGAACGTTGCAGGGGCAGATCGAGACAAGTGAGGGCTCTAAGCGGTCAAAAATTTCGGGGCCCCCCCCAAAGAAAAGTTTCAAACAAACTCATTAAGTCATAACCTAGAAAAAAAAGAAATAAAAAATATCTATTAATGACAGCCAACGCTGTTACACAATTTGAGAAGCTAAACATTTTCTGCTCCAAGCGCGGGGCCCCCAGAATCATCCAGGGTCCTAAACGACCGCTTAGTCCGCTTACCGCTTAATCCACCCCTGGAAAGTTGGGAGTAGTGTGGAGTTCGGCTTCTCCCAAGATGTAGTTTGGGGGATCGGGACTTATCCCTACGCATACCCACTAAAACCCCACCGCCCAAGGGTGAAAAACCCTATTCTTTCGACTTCTAATTCGGGGATAGAAGTGTACAGGAACCCACTGTCCGTATTCCTCCTGTACACAGTATTTCCCACGGTAACACTACGCATGTTCTTATCTCTTGACACACTCTCCGTGCCTCGCAAGTTGTTCCTCGAGACGGCACAGGACCAAAGGGTTATCGCTTCCAGCCAATGGCCAGGCCGGGACGTCCCACGCTTTAGTCAATAATTCGGCTAGAACCGAAAGTGCCAGTGGAATGACCCAATCGGACGGTTTGCTGCCGCATTCCTTCCGAATTCCTGCCAGGAAACAACTTGCAATGCTCGGAGAGCACTTACCTAAATAATCAAGTAGAGTAGGACAGTATTTGTCCAAACAAGTAGTATAGATGAATCATTAGTCAGTTAAGGTAGTATACAGGGTGAACCACGAATCGTGACCAGTAGAGATTACTCTGTTATTTCAAGAGAGCTTTCACATGATTATAGCAAACTTTTTGTCAACTTTTCATGATTTTTCAAAATCATCTTCAATTTTTTGTACATAAACCTATAATTTTTCTACGTCTATTTGTTCGAGGATTTGAAGGCGAATTCGGTAAGTACCATAACATAAAAAATTGAAAAAGCAATTTTTTTACAAAAAATTCATTTCAAATAAAAATTCAATAAAAATTCAATTACATATAAAAACATTTTTGATCGGACTGCTAATAACAAAGTAATCTCTACTGGTCACGATTCGTGATTCACCCTGTATGTCAGCTATCGACTAGGCAAGTAGCATATTCAGTCTTATTCCGGCAAGTAGAATAAGTATACCACTGATCGGACAAGTACTAGACCTACTACGGTTCGAATTAAAATAAGTAACGCGACGTCTTTCAAGTTTCTCCAATTACTACAACAAATAAGAATAACTGCTTATCTTTCGATCCTGATTTTATGTACAGGTCTATTTCCTGTGGATATGTCCTTCGCACAAGCACTTCGAGTGGTTCATCGACGTCCTCAGGGATGTCGAGCGGAAGGACGTCACCGATGTCTTAGAAATTCATATATTTATAACACAATTCTTCCATAAATTCGATTTGCGTACTACCATGTTGGTAAGGCATCATTATTCAATAGGAACATCGCGCTTACACATTGCAAAAATGAAAGAAATAAACGAGGTACTTTTTTTCAGTATATTTGCGAGAACCACTTTCAAAGACTATCTAAGAAGAGCATCTTCACGGGGCTGAAAGCGATAAATCACTTTGGTCGACCCGACATGACCTCGTTCTTGAAGTTTGTTCAGAAGAAACACAGCTACGTAAGACTCGTGCCTTTACTGAGATTTAACCCTTGTAATGATAAAACATCGGATATGTTCAAGATCACTTTACGACGTTTCAGGTCAGCAAAATAGGAGTATTTAGTTGCGGACCACGCCCCCTAACGAAGAGCGTGATGTCATCCTGCGATGAGGTGAACAAAGGCCGTCGCCTGCCTTACTTCATCCATCATTTCGAGAACTTCGGCTAGTCTCGGTCCTGTCGCGAGAAGAACAGGGGGGAAGAACGATGGACTCTATCGCGAATCTCACGGGACTCTACCTTATGTATATATTTATGCGCGATGCGTGTGTGCGTCGTTTATTTATACCGAGTATTACATTTCTTATTTATGTTAAAAAAAAAGCAGACGAATATTTTTTCGACATTCTCGATCGCGTCTCGCACCATTGACAAACGTTCCTCTGCCTTCCTCAGGTGTTGCAGAACTGAACTGGGCTCTAGACATTCGATCACATTTCCCAGACGCTGTACAATATTATTGGTCAGCGGATCTTTAAAGTTTTGTAAAGCATAAAACCCGCTGTCGATCGTTGCGGGAGGACTCGAATCAGGACTCTCGCAGTGGAGTAAAAATAAAATTATTTATTTTCGGAATGTCCAAGAGCGTAATTAACAGAAGCTAGCCGTTGATAGTTCTCCGCGAGGACGACGGGAACGGATAAGACCAGTTGTTCTTGGTCGTGTCTTCGTGTTGGAAGTCCGTGGACTCGTGAGAGGTGTAACCGCGGTTTATCACGCCCTGAGTGTCTTCTTTGGCGTCGTGTCTGCTCTGCAGCTTCGACGACAGTTGACTAGAACGATCAACGCAAAACAAGGCTTACCGATCCATTAAGAAACCAGTTCGACAATCATTAATTCGATAGATTACCTTATTATTCGATCACCGAACGAATCCTCGATCTTAGGTAACCTACGTCTGATATTTCTCGTGTCGAAACTCTCTTCTATGATCACGTGTCTATCGTACGGTGTATCATAGT
Source organism: Lasioglossum morio (assembly GCA_916610235.2). Taxonomy (NCBI): domain Eukaryota; kingdom Metazoa; phylum Arthropoda; class Insecta; order Hymenoptera; family Halictidae; genus Lasioglossum; species Lasioglossum morio. The sequence continues at coordinate 8,220,286 of OU744323.1, forward strand.
CGACCTCTAATATAGTGGAGAACTGATGAGGAAATATCATGTCTATAGCAGTGATCACCGCCCCGACGAATAGGCATCCGATACCTGTAACGGGAATGATGCTTGAATCCTTTTCCTCGGAGCTATACGTGAAAAATAACACGAAGTACCTACCCGACAGCAGAACCAGCCAATAGTTCCATCCCAGATTAAAAGCAAGAATAGAACCATCAACGTGGGCTGTCAGCGGCTCGCACGGCAGCAACGCCCAATATATTAAATTGGTCAACAGCATGCAAATGCCGGTGGAAATCATGCCATAAGCGCCGTACCGTGGCACCACTACGAGTAGCAGGTTCATCATGGTCCAAGATGCGAAGGATGCCCTGAAAACCGTTGCACAACAGAAGTAGAGAGCAGCAAATTCGTGAATAACTTTGGTCAACGTTTGTTAATCATTGCCACATTGGTTCAGAAAAGTTAATGACTACCTTCAGCCATAGTTAGTGGCTAGAAGGTGCAATATCCTTGTCGTTGGTAGCCCGACGTTTTTATTGCTCCGTAAAGCTAGTGTTAACCCTTTGCGCTCGGAGCTTATTGAACTTAAAAATCAAACGTTACTTCTGACCTAGAATATTTCCATTCTCTATGATTTGTTAAATTTGGTAGATATGAAGTTGATATAATACCTCATATAGTACATAAATGTTTAGTAAAGGTTAAATTCTTCTCGATCGAAATTAAGATAAACAATAAATTGATGATATCGGCGCCAGGTTCGATCATTATTATGTAATTAATGAAACGTTTAGTAATTGGTTAGATACCGACATGTCTAATAACATAAACAATATTTTAAATAATAGCACAGGAATTTTTAGTGGCGCCTCGGAGGCGCCACTCGAGTGCTAAGGATTAATAATTATGGAGTGTTGAGAAGAAGGATATTTACCAAAGCATGAGGGACGCATAGTAACCAGCCTGGCGATACTTGCTGCCCCATGAGAATCCTTCTTGATGAAGACTGAAGTATTCGGCTAAAGAGACAATCGGAAACGGCGCGCCCTGATTCAATGCTTGCTTGAAGGCGCTGGTCATTTCCCCGGTACTCCTCCACCAGAATCTCTCGTTATACTCCACGTCATCCATCGGATGCTCGCTGTTTGGTAACACTACAATAGCTCAGGATTAGTAAACCGAATACTAGAAAACAATCGATGGAACCCGAGCACGTTGTTGTCCGCGAGTCCACGGATCAAAGCATCGCCGTCAACTCACGCCGATAGGTGATATTGATGTGCATCAAACCGATGTAACCACCGATTTCAGCGGTGGTCTTCTGTCCAGAGTAAGCACTGTACGTACTGACAACGGTCGCGGAACTGGTGTGCCAGGACGAGCCATACTGCGCCACTGTAAACAGTCATACCGTTCGAGTTGGTTCACGAGGAAAGAGAAAACTCGGTTAATTGCAAGCAAAGTAGACCGAACCTTGTATCGAGGCTCCGACGAAGAGGCTCAAGGTCACCGTGAGAAACGTGCTCAATCTCTGAAAACGCAATAGATACCATTCAGCGCCAGCATTCTCCCTCTCTGTTCAATCTCTTGGCAGCCGAACCAATCGAATCGAAATTCAACGACCAAAGAATCGGTACGATCCGGAAAGATACACAGAAACCGATCACAGTCTACGAACATCCGAATTTGCATAAATATCCGCGATCAAATGATACTTATTTAGCACCAACTTTTCCACGCTAGATTTCTTTCAATTCAACGACCAGATTCCACTTTTTTATTCGAGCAAATAGCTGTGACAGTCTCATCCGATCTTTCTGAGTCACTATACGTTCACCCTCGAGCAAGCGGACCTTTTTTTACAGTTACACAATGCTGACGAAGTTTCGAAGAATTCACAGATTTATTATATCCGTTTGTTCGAACGAGATCAAAAGGACCCCGAGAGTCTCGCTGTCGGAGGGTTAACGGTCGATGAAAGGCGATCCGAATTTTAGCGTGTACGTGTAGAAAAATCGGGTAGTCAGTTAACGAAACCAGGATACAAGCCTCCTTTCGAATCCCCGGGAATATGACTAAGAAGGCGGTGAATATCGTGCCGAAGATCACGAAGACGATGACGAGCGGTACGTCACCGGTGACGGGTGTTCTGTTGTTGTAGCTGTACAACGTGGGTCCGCCGTCGATGCGGAACGCGTCGAACCATCCCTTCATCGTCGTGGGACGATTTCGCGAGTCGCGACCCTGACGGAACCGGCCAGTTCCGGTTCTCGTTTCAAGCCGCTTCGCATCAGTGCCTCTCCCTGAATATTCTTCTCGTGGAACACACAAATTACACGGTAAACAACCGATGAGAACCACTTCTCCGTCAATTAAACAAAAACGTTTCGTCAAAATCCGCACGGACACGGAACGATTTCGTTCAGCAGCGATCAGACAAACACTCCTCAACGCATTTCCATATAGCTGTTTCTATTCGGCTGTATTCGAAATTACCTTTCGCACTGTGCACGTTTTATATTGTTAAACAACACGAGTAAACGTTCAGTAATATTTGATTTTCTCGAACTGCATGTTACTCGCCCATGCCATGTGTCTGTTTGCTAGTCTGGATCGGAACCGTGTCGGTGCGGATAGGATAAATCGACTTTTATTCGAATTGCTAAGTACCTTAGGCCCGGCGGCACGGTCAGCTAGCGTCCAAGGACGATCTGTTGCGAAAACGAATGCGGCTGGAGGCACGAACCTGCGTCGTCACCGTGGAAGACCGAAGTCAGAACGGATACTAAGGCCCCCGAGTAGGTTAACGGGTCTTCGAAAGTGAGTTCCAGCCAGCGGTAGAGGGGACGAACGGATCTAGAGGGGAGAACGAAAGAGAAAGACGCAGGTGGGGTTTCTTTGGCCAGAAGGAATCGGTCGGCGACGAGCACGGAGCTGCGTAGCGGTAGGAAAGGAAACAGGGACAAAACGATCAGCCCCGATCAGCTGAGCCAGGAAAACGCGAGACCCCGGTTGGGGCCGGTCGTTTTATTTCGGCTGGTCCGGCTCGATCGATGATCCCGGATGACGACACCAGACGTGACACACGCGAACGTGGATCGCGAGGCACGCCCGAATGGCACGCCGGAGACTTCAACGCCGGCACTAGACGCCAAGCCAATTGTTTCACAGGAATTCGCACCGGCAACACCCCGCAACACCGAAATAAATCTGAACTGCGAAATGCCCGTGGAATCCGTTAAATTGCAGGCGATTCTAATAATATGTGCCGGTGTGTCGTGGACCTCTCGATGCACCAAACCTTTTATTTCGAAGCGGAGATGCCCGCTTGCGGTGAGGTCCTCGGATGCGTTAACGTCCGCAGTTATCAGATGAATTCTCGGAAAAGTAATATACGGTAGAACCTCGATCGTCCAAACTAAACAGACAAACGCGAGTGCTCGAACGATAAAACAAAATCACTCGACACGATCAGAGTTATTAACAATTACTATTAATTATTTGATGCTCGCGCCGTATACACTATAATTCGGTTGATCTCGGAACGAATAAATTGATTTCTGATGCCGTTAATATTACGACTTCCCATGGAGATATAGAACATTTTTCGAAGTAAACTTCTATAGAATATTCCGTGCTTTAGTTCGTCAGTATAATTTGCGGCAAATAAGATTGACCAAGTAGATCCACTAACCGAATATGCTTGCTTTTCAGCGGAAGCTGTGAGACCGGTGCGTTTCGAATCGCGAAGAGTGAAACTCGCCGAGTATGAAACGTCCCCGTGATCCCGATCAATGCCATCCAACGACGATCCTAAGGTCAGTAGTACTCGACTCGTTAAGCCTATTAACGTCCGACTGCCTAAATCCATTCACGATCTCCTCGGGCGACATCGAAAATAGCCGGTGCGGAGTTAACCTGGCAATTACTGGAAGAGGCTCGAGAACGGGAACGTGGGGACACCAGGTGGGACGGAATGAAGCGTGGTGATGTAGGAGCTGAAGAGAGTGAGACGGGTATAGAGGAAGAGGTGCCAAGGAGGAGATCGGGTGTGTCCGGTACCGGTAGCGGAAGCGGCCACGGTGTCCACCTTGTCCTATACGACGCGACGGGGCTGCGAGAGGTATGCCGTGTCCAGGCTGGTTGGTCCATAGTGCCGGCAATAACTTCGGTCTATTTCAGGCGGTCTAATTCGAGACGGGTGACGGTAAGCTTTTAACGGCAGCGCTGCTAGGTAGCATCATCCACCGTCGCTGCCACTACCATCGCCACCAGCGGCTCCACCACCACCGCCAACGATAACCACCGGAACGAGCAGTCCGGTGGCTGGTTACTCGCGCAGTCTCCTGAGCGCGTAGGCTCCCAATACACCGACAACCGCTCCTCTGGCTCTTCAAGGTAAACCAACACACCATCCGATAGACCGTTGCTCTTCCTGGCTGAAAGTGTCCGACCCGAGACAATCGTGAACGTACCCGAAAACGAAGAACCTGCCGTTTGCCTCGAACCGACCAACTAGACTCTCCGCGTGACTCTTCTAACGATCGTCGAACCTGCTCGTACTCACCCTTAACTGGTAACTGGTACCCTAAGAACTTCTTTCTACGATAATGTTGTGCTTCTTCAGATTAATGTCTTAGTGGCTCTTTCTGCGGTTTGCCTCGAAATGTCTAACTAGACTCTGCGCGTGTCTTTTCTAACAATCGTCGAACCTGCTCGTACTCACCCTTAACTGGTAACTGGTACCCTACGAACTTCTTTCTACGATAATGTTGTGCTTCTTCTGAGTAATGTCCTAGTGGCTCTTTCTGCGGTTTGCCTCGAAATGTCTAACTAGACTCTGCGCGTGACTCTTCTAACGATCGTCGAACCTGCTCGTACTCACCCTTAACTGGTACCTTAAGAACCTCTTTCTACGATAATGTTGTGCTTGTTCAGAGTAATGTCTTAGTGACTCTTTCCGCGGTTTGCCTCGGAACGTCTGTTCGGTTTGATCGTGCGCGCGATTCTTGTAAAGAACGTCGAACAGCTCTGCTTGTTCACCGTTCAACTTCAACCTTCAACTCACTCTTAGAACGCATCTGGCACCCCACGAGTCTTTTTCTACGATGATACGGTTGCTCAGCGGTACCATCGTAGTGGCTTCGCGAAGGTGGTAAACTACGAACGTTTGTTTTTTTACGTGATTAATCAAAATTTTCTACGACATTCCATAATAACAGTATAGTTTCGACGCATATCTTTATACATCAAACACGAATTAATCAGTGATCATCTAGGAACATGAATATCTACAATAATTTCGTTATTCATCAATGAAGAAGAAGTTGTAGAAAGAAATTCAAAGTGTATACTCGAGTACCCGGTTGCGAAAATTGTAAAGCGTGCTTCGTGAAGCTTTCTTGTTAAATTTTCGCGTGAACAGTGTTCATCGTTCTCGGTTAACGAGATAGAATTTTCAATTCCCCCCCGATTGGTGTAAGGAATTCTTGACGAACAACGGAAACTATTACGAGCCAGACACTCTGATCGAGGAAGGTGACGGTAAAAGTTGTTTGTCGAACAAACAGTCCAATCCTCCGCGTTGCCGTTTCATTTATGCAAATCGTGAACGAAAACATTGTCCGCTGTCCGACGCGCGAACAACACACCGGACGCTTTCTGGACCGAGCGTTTCTAAGCCAGGGGGTGGTAGCGGGCTTGTTCTCCGTGCCTAATTTCTGTCGACCGAGTAACACAAGTGTCTTTGTCAGGACTACCTAAGAATCGCCACCACTGGCCATCGGCTTTCTCCTCGCGGTGGTCGTCGAAAGCGGTGCGTACGTGAAATCGGGGATCTTGTAAGCGGATAGATCGTGATCGAAATAGCGGTTCACGCGGAACGCGGGGAAGACAGAGCGCGAGAAAGAGAAAGAGAGAGAGAGAGAGAGAGAGAGATTCGTCATCGTGTCGGCATCGGGCACCAGGTGTGTGTCCGCGCGAGGATCGACAGCGTTGGACGACTGCCCCGACGCGTTTCCGATTCAACCGTCGCGCCGGACCAAAATCGGCCGGCATCGGGCAACAAAGTGCCGCCGTGGCGCTGTGTCTGGCAATGTTCCACGGTAGCCAGTATTTAGCCGGCTGCTACGAAAAATCTGTTCTGCGAGAGTAGCCGCTTCAGGGCGAGAAGGTCGCACGGCACGCTATACGTATTTCGGTAAAAACCGTATCCGCGCGGCGCGTAGCATAGACTGGCGAAGGCCGACGAAGGTGCTTTCTCGGGAAGGTGGCGGTGCCGGGAGTCGTCTACACCGCGGTGAAACTCGCCCGGACTATTTATAAAGCGAGTAACCGTCCTCGTGGCAACGCGGCCGCGTGTGCAGCTCGCCGACTAGCGCTTCTTGCCTATCATGGTCGCACCGCGTGCAAACCAAACTGACCGGAACATCTCGTCCGCTTTCTTCACCCTCCCGGCGCTTTTACTCCGTTCTATTTCTTTAATTGCGGAGAACGACCGACATTGTTCGCATTCGTCCTCTTTTTCTCTCTCTCTCTCTCTCTCTCTCTCTCTCTCTCTCGCTCTCTTTCTATCTTCGAACGACGCCGGAGCCTCGAATGCTTGCTCACCCGACTTCCTTCGAAGACGATTTTGCCTTTCCTTTGAAACGTGAAGATCGACAACTTCAGTAGACGATCTTAGTTTTCTTCTTGATCTTTTTTTCATTCCCGAGACCGGTCTTTGGAAAAGCTTCGTCGATTCTGCGTCCATTATTGGTAGCACAGTAGAGATTGTTGATCCAGTCTAGTTACACGCACTTCCGGTCAGCTATTTATTAACGTTCCCTAGCGTCACGCGTGTGACGTTCACGATCTTGCAATTTATTTAAAAGTCGCCAACTTTGATACAGTTTGCTATTTAAAGATTCATAGTATACAGCATATAATATTCGGAGATGCCGCGACTTTCTTTTGTTAACCCTCATCCGTCCCTCGTGTCAATTTGACACAGTTTTCTCGAAATAAGTTATAGTATTAAGTTATATTTATTTTTTTTAATGCGAAACATATAACCGCAAAAATCTAACACGTGAATGTTAACTCATCAATTTGAATGAAAAAAAACATCGAAAAGTAACTGTTTGACTTGTTATTTTATCGTTTTTTTTTCATCACTGTGTCAATTTGACACCGAGGGACAGATTCAGTTCGCGAAATGAGGAACGGATGAGGGTTAAATTGTTTAATTGTTACATAAAGAGATTGTGTTGTATATAATGGAACACATTGACAGTGAAGATGGGCCAACGAACCGAACGTTGATTGACCTACTCTTTTTTATTTTAATCTTTGAAACACGAGATTGTTTAGGACTGACCCGGAATCAGCGAAAAACCAGTGCGATATTTGTTGATCCTTCGTTCATCGAACGGCATGAATGAGGGGCGCGCGAATTGCGCAACACTCGCGGAGAGAAACATTTATTATCATACGCGAACCAACAACTGGAGTGTTTATTTGCCGTGTTCCAAAGGATACGCAGTCGTTGGTACAACGCGAACAAGCGAACACGGAAACGTTTTTATTTGCGGTGGCCTTTTCTTAGCTGCTTCCCGACACGTGCGCGAAAATTTTCTTGCTTAATTCACTTCGTCTTTCTCAATTCTTCGTTTACTTTTGAAACGACTTTGAAACCGAAGCCTCTCCACGCGCCTGCAACAACACTGCAGCTGGTAAAATAATTTTTGCAACTGTGTACGACGTTCTACGGAGAAACACCTTTATTTATTCATTTATGGTTTATTTTAACGTGTTCACATTAACAGCTAAGTCATTAGCGACCAAATGGTTTACAAGAAACACTTTCGTTGAAGCAATATATTTTATATATGTTTATCTATATTTTCTATGGAATTATTGTTATTAGAAGTACATTCGGTGTCCACAACTTGTATTCGTTTAATCGTAGAATTACATACCGAATCGTTCAGATTCGGTAAGTCGGTCAAAGATATTAAGAGATATTCATTGCGATCTGTAAACTTGTAGCCGAAGGCGTTAAACATGCATTATTCGATCTAAATGTTTATATATCTTTCATAGTGGGTTTGTAGATCATGCACATTCTGATCTAGAAATTAATTCCGTCGGGACTATTATATATAACGGCCGTTCCTTTTCGTCGGGTCTCTTACGTAACACGAGAGATTCAACGGTTTATTCACAAGAAAGATCATTGCCCCAGTTTTCGACTAGAATTTATTACCCAAACATGGTCCGCTAATTCGTCAAGCGTGTACCAACGCGGCGTGTCAACATTAGAAACGCTAGAACGGCTCGAAATTGGCGTTCATTCGAAAATTAATCCGAACACCCGGATTGCTCGAATGAAATATTTTACTCGATAGATTCATTCAGATTTCTCCGTTCAATCGATGGAGACGATCAATTTTTCTTATGCGGAACGATTAACGGTAAAGCGATTGTTCTGCATTGGCGTTGACCTCGCCCGATTTTAATTAAACCAAGAATAAATTCATTAAATAATTTTCGACAGAGGCACAATTTTCATAAATGTGAAGTGAACGATTTTAAGCTGTTTTTACTGGTCTGGTAATTCCGATGTTGAAGACGTACTTGCTACATATTTATATATGTATATATATATATATATATATATATATATATATATATATATATATATATATGTTGTATATATATTGTATATATATATATACAAAGACATATTTGCTACAAGTAGAGCTAATACAAAGTAATAATGATCGAACCTGTGCGCCGCGAAAAAAATTCCTATTGTTGAAGACGTACATTTTGTGTTACGAGTAATATTATTTTTGTGATAAATACGTAAAATCCGCAGAGTACTTTTCGATACAGTAATTGGCCACTCTTCGAGTGATCGGTGATATTAGGATAATTCCGAGGATCGAATGGATCGACGTATTCTTGATCGCGGAATCAGTTGTATCGAGTCGGCGCGCAACTCGCATCGGATCAGCGGGACTTCCTAATTTCCGTATGCGCGAAAACGGGTCAAAGTTATTTTCGCGCGAGGCCTGCCGTGTTCCAAACAGCCGCCAACGCTTCTCTGCCATCGCGGATTGCACCAGGCTAGACCTAGAGTCGACCATTTAAGGTGATTCGTAGCAACTCCAACGAAAAAGTTCCTTTTCATTTAAAAATATCCCTTAATCCAACCATTAGGTTAGATTACAGTATTACACGTGAAACATCCGATCTTATTTTATTCAATAAATACTATTACGTTTGAAGGTACATTATGTACCACTTTGAAACTCAGATAATTTAATCTTTCTACTCCAATATTCAGTAATTGCGATCTTACTTCTAAACAGAATCCATTTAGTTTCTGTAAATAATTGACAGAATACGTTGATCATTAGACTGCAGATTTCATGCATTTATGAGAAAAAATGAGTAGGTGCAATTTGAAAAAGTGGAAAGATTGAATTTAGATAGAGTCCTTTCATGCGCAATGTCCGCCTACTTTTGAAGGACGCGCGACGTGTACGTCATCGGACGCTGCCATGTCGAATCGCCATTCCGAAATGCGAAAGAATTGATTTATACATTTTGGCCCGCCTACGCGAGGGTTAACACTCGCACCGGCGGATAGTAATTTCGTGGAAACGTAGAGCTCGAAGTCGTTGACCAAGGAATCTCGGCAGGGTCGCCGGAATAAACCAGCCATCGAATAGGAGTAGCTCAATGTCGCCATGCTTGAAACGCCACAGCTAAATAGGGAGAATATTCGTAGAAGCCCTCGACAGACACTTGTGATCCACCTGACAGCCATTGACAGATACGTGTCCTCCAATTTGCCTGGAGATCTCGAGGGGCCTTGGACGTTCAACGATATTGCGCAATATCATCGATCGTCTAAGTCCAAAGGATACATTAAACGTTTGTGCAACGTGTTATGTCAATAAGGAGGTTCGTGATATCTGAAATATTGGGACATCTGCATGAACCGTTGCACAATGTTTATCGGTTGCCTAAACAATAACTGCGTTAGCTGAGTCTTTCACAAGTCAACCGAATTACATCATTTTGTTTTAAATTCAATGACGTCTCCTTTTTAATTCGCTGGGACCAGAAAATTGATAGTATCCTCACCGTTTTAGATTGAATGTTTGGCACGAATATTAAGGCGGTAGACTCGTTTTCAGAATTGCAAGGGTGCGGGATTCGCGTTCTCATTTCTCGATAATCAGTGATGGGCAAATTTGATTTTAAATAATAAATAAACGTGTGATTTTAATTGCAAATAATAACTAAACTTTTTATTAGGATAAAAGTAATTTAAATAATTCCAAAAGGAATCTATTTTATTATTTCTTATTTGAAAATGAAAGATTTTTATTATTTGGATTGAGGTGGAAATCAAATAAATAGTTTTTGGACTTCTCTGATTTCTTGCATTTTGTATGTACAATGAACACGTGCGCGTTTTTTCCGGAGGGCCTAGCTGCCTATGAAAAGATACAATTTAATTTATTATTTTTCAATGCAAATAATAGTTGAAATTGTATTTGTAAATAACAATTAACTTTATCATTTTAAATAATTTTTTTAGACTTTCTCAAATAATAAATAATTATTTTTACTTTTCATTTGAATATACATATAACGAAGTTAAATTGAGGAGGATTCGAACCCGAACCCTCCGGAGCATCAAGCAGAACCTCTAACACCGTGACCATACAACATACTTTACATATAACGAATAAAATTTTATTTAAATTTTTATGTGAATAATTATCTATTTAAATATTGCCCAACACTGTCGATAATACATGTAATGTAATGATATTTGGTCCCCTCAGGGTTTCAAATTCATTTACCACATCCATTTACCAATTTACCAATTAATACTTTTTTAACAGTCGAAAACGTTAAATAAAAGATCCATGTAGGGCGCAATCGCCTTAAAAGTTCTATTTTTCCATTTATGAGGCGTAATTTGCATTATTCGACAGCATGTAGCTAGTAAAATAGCTACGAATAATGCAAATTACGTCGCGTAAACGAAATAATAGGACTTCTGAGGGCGATAGCGCCCTAGATCGATCTTTCATCTAGCGTTCTTGATTACGGAGAACCCCCATTTTCGTATTATCGAGAAATGAGAGACGCGAATCCCGCACCGTTTCAATCGTAGAAAAAGAAGTCTACTCCCGTAACGCGACGAATAAAACAAGGATGTTTGTTTTCGTTTCCAGGCGCCCAGTCGAAGCAGAGGATCAAAATGTCGGAGACGGAAGGTGAGGTCTTCTTTACGAGCTGGCGTCACGATGTTCTTTGAATATCTCTGGCCTAGAAATATTGAGTATCGTAAATAGATAATGAACGAGCGCACGTCCAGGAGCTCAGGGGAAAAAGTACGATGATCGAAGATGCTGAAACGGCAGACTCACTCGAGAACATATGACTCTCTATCTCTGTTTCTCGCTCTTTCTCTCTCTCTCTTTCTCTCTTTATTTCTCTCACTCACCAGTTTTCCCTCTCATTCTCTAATCTAGCAAACGTAACATCATTAACGTAACCGTCCCACTCTCATCTCTCTGATCTTTGTTTAAGATTGACGAAAATTGGTGCACGTGATTGCTGGACGCGCACTGTCTGCTCGCGTTAAGTTGCGTGTACACCGAGCGCACACTGCATTGAATTTCTTGTAAAGGTGCGATCTCTTTTGTGCGTCAGAACTGCGTCTACGCCAGGAAACAATATCGCATTAAGGTTGATTTAAATCGAGAAGCGAGCAACAGCGATTCACAGCGAACCACAGCAAGCTTAGAAAACCCCGTCCCCGCCCCCTGGTAAATTTCATCCCCTTCTAGAGGGGTGGAGTCTTACACTTGGGTACGGGAATGCAGTTTTCCTATCTAGAAAAAACGTGAAAATGGTTGCGAAACATCAGCCACAATCTAATTCCACGGGATTTTAACCGTTGATAAAAATTGAAATGAATAATTTGATTCGTTGACATTATCATTTCGACCAATTGCAAAATGATGTGTATTTATATAATAACCAATCGGACCCTTCCTGGTGCCTTCTTTACAGTCGTATGCATAATTTGAATGCATAATTGAAATGAATATTAAACCGCGTATTCAAAATTCAAACAAACAGTAGTCCGAAAAGTGTTCTGCAGCAGTGGGCAGACAAACCCATGGCTCTGCGTTTGGCCTGTTTTGGATCAAAAAACGCAAATGTTTTGGTCTGATGCAACATTCAGAAGTCTCGAAGCGAAAATACAAACGCAAACGTGTGCGCCGAAAACATATTTGAACACGTGTTTGAGTTTGGGCGATGCTCTTTCGCTTTTCTTCGCAAGTGAAAAACAAGGAAAGCCATACCAAATCGCATCATAGGAACGCGAACTAGTGCATCCGGAGGCATAGCAGGGATCTACGGGATGCAGGGAATATATGTATGGATCGCAAAACGCTGCGTCCAGACGCGCAAAGGAGATCGCATTTTAAGAGTTTCATTCAAGAATTTCATTCACTTCCACTTTCGTTTCTGTTGTTTCCATTGACGATAAGAACACTGTCCAACAGTAAAAATATTTTTATATAACTGTTGGGTGTATCTTATAGAGTTTTTTGCGCTGATTCCGAATCTGGCCTTAATTTTTCTCCTTCGCCCACAGTTTTTGAAAAACATGACTTTGAAAAAAAAACCGATTTTTCAACTTTAAACAATTATTTTGATGTTATTATAATAGATATTGAATTGTTCTTTACAGCAAAAGATTAAACATGTTTAAACATTCATAATGTATTACTATCGGATATCACTGTATTCAGGAAAGTCTACAGAATCTTTTGCTGTAAAGAACAATTCGATATCTATTATAATAACATCACAATAATTGTTTAAATTTGAAAAATGGGTTTTTTTTTCAAAGTCATGTTTTTCAAAAACTGTGCGTGTAGGAGAAAAATTAAGGCCAGATTCGGAATCAGCGCAAAAAACTCTATAAGATACACCCAACAGTTATATGGAAACATAAAAAAAAAGTTTAAATTTGTTGGACAGTGGAATCGAAGCAGTTGTCCCGGTGGAACCGCAGCTTAACGCCCCTGTGTTCCGCTACGTTGCGATACTCTTTCTCACTAAAAACAATCATTAAACTGGCGTCCGAAGGCACGTGTGACCGTCACAGGACGCGAGGCAGTACCATCGATTGGCTTCCGCGTTTAAAACTGTTTCAAACTCGTCCGACATCTTTATTTGAAAAATATTCACGGGTGTTTCCGTTTCGCTGTCGCAAGCTACTTGTTGCTTGTCGACGATCAGTGAACCGACGATGATTTCCAGATATTCGAGGCGTGGTGGAGAGCAATGATTTCCACAGCATCATCGAGGCGGAGAGCGGCCGGTCGAGTTCCGTCGATTATTTAAACACGTACGAGGACGTGTCGAAGGAGCCGAAGAGCCTGGCCGAGGAGAGCAACGGGGATCGGTTCAAGCAGGACAAGTTGTCGTTCGTGGAGACCGTGAAGAAGCCCTTCGAGATCGAGAGGAAGGAGATCACACAACCAGGTTCGTGACGTATGGTAATTCGCGGATAGATGGATCACCTCGAACACGACAACAGTGAGTTTTCGGTCTGCAATGTTCAACACATTCGATACCTGTATCGAACATCCAGGACCAACCTCTCGGAGACAACGAAATTTGTTTCTCCGCAGAAGAACAACTGCACTGTATCGTACCACGTAATCGGGAATGAAATTCTTATGTAAGCTTCAATCGGTACATTTCACAATTAGAGTTGATTATGCCAATGTTCAGAATAACATCTTGACTTTCTTGAGAAAACTTCCTTGTCATTGGGAATATATTCTTACGAGATTTGCTTAAGTCGATTTATTGCACTCTGATTAAACATACATGTTTTAATTCGCGGTGCGTTGATAAATCGGGGATCGTTGTAAAAAAAAAAAAGGAGACTGGTCGTGGTCTGGAGAAAAATTTGTTTGGTGGTGGGAATTTACTTGTTATAATTCATCGTGTATTGTACAACTGTTAAAAATATCATTCTTTCGCATGTAACGAAAACGAGATGCAAGGACGTCTCGAGTTTTTCCTCGGGGTATCCGAAACAGGATCGGACAGAGACAGCACAGGTCGCGGGAGCGTGCAACGATCAATCACGAACGAAAAGAGACCTGGTGGACCATCCATCCTCGAATTACCTCGCAAACGAGAATCGGTTCTTGTCTTCTCAGTCCGTCACGCTCGCTCGCAGGCAGCTGCGAGGCGTTGAACGAGCGACCGAAAATAAATCCCGCGGAGAATCCGGTGGGTTTTAAATAAAGAGCGAGCGCGCGATAGCCGGTCAAACTCAGCCGGCCTCTCCCTTTCGGTCTCGCGAAAACCCGTCGGACATTCTGCGCTTCCGTTCTCTCATCCGACCATGTCTAATTAACCCGAGACATTGTGCCGTCTTGTCGCGTCACACGCGTTTATACATACTGTCCCCAACAGGCTGTAAACCAACGACAAAATCGAGATAACAGTCGATCTGTAATTCCAACGGGGTCTCGCACACTTAGATACACGATTCGATGATCCTCCTATAAATATTCTCGGAAACTAGTCCAACCCTCCGACGGCGGACTCCGGGTCTACCTCGACCCGGAGTATCAAAATCAATTACTTGAATCGCAGCATTATTATTTTCAGCCTTTTCAACTTATCGATGAAGGAAAGAAATTTCTAGTAGACAAGTTTTATTTTTTATAAAGATCCGCAGTCTACTAATAACAATGGCCCGCCGTTCGAGGGTTAATTGAGACTTATAAAAGTTGTAGATTAAAGTACGTAGCTTGAGATGTACATAACGATTTTTTTATAAAAAATTAATTTCCTACGACGAACGAACTTCTAGGTGGAGGAGACCCCTTCACCCTGCATTGCTCACTCAAGAAATATTTAAGATAGTATTCGCCTGGAGTTCCACTCACTTTTCAAATTCTTCATATTTTTCTAAACTACATTTTAGACTATATAGACTAAATAATTAATTGTTAAGTAACGGGAGTAGTCGGATTGATAAGAATGATCTTTAATTGATTAGTGGTCGCGTATTCCCTGTGAGCCATGCAGGGTTCATTTGGTTCGCTTGATTCGCAAGCGGCGCAGTTCTGTAAAATTGTTTCGCCCAGTGAAAATCTATTGTAAGAACTTTACAAGAGAACTCTCTTTATTAATGTGCAATGCTTGCTTGCGCATCGGACGGTTCAGATAACAAAGAGTAGTACGTATACTTTAACACTAGAACTAGTGAGTAGTCGCAATAATTATAGTAATCAGGTTGAAAAATAGCCACAGAATAGAATGGAAGAAAACGACAAATGAGTCGCTCTCGTGAAAACAGTGTGTTCGTGTAAATACCACCCCTAGCAAAAAGTATTCGATCGAACAAACAAAGCATTTCTGTCGTAAAACGATTGTTCCTAGTCGACAGATTTATTAATACCAAATACGAAGAACAAAGCAATCGACATCGATGCCTCATCCATGCAAAAATACGCTTGTTTATCTGAAATAGTGCAAAACAAAAATTTCGAGCAACCATTCAATTATACCTACGTTGGCGTGGAATAAACATTCCAAGAAAAATTTTAAACGACTATGCTCATCTTCTTTGTTCATACTATTTATTGAATGTGTTCCAACAGCTAGTCACGCCACTTAAATAGCCTTTCATCATTCCCATGTGACGGTCAACACAATTTCGCACTTGTTAAATTGTTCGAAGACCCTAGTTGATACTTGGGCCATTTCTTATCTTGAAATTTTCACAAATTCTTCAATAAACATCAAGATAATCGCAGCAGGCGGCAATCGAAAGTTCTTTCAAGAATTCTGTACCCTACGAAGGGATATATAATTAATATATGTTCTTGGCGCACAGATTCGATCAATGATAAACAAAACAAAGCAAATTTGCAATACTTAAACTTTACTCGACGGTACGATCCGGGTTTGGATATATTAATTAACTATATAATAATAAAAATGAAATGCTGTTCGTTGGTCACGACATCACGTGAGAACGGCTGGACCGATTTGGCTAATTTTTTTTTTTTTAATGTTTGTTGTAAATAGAAAATTCGGGAAAAACTAAGTGTTTTTTTTCTATGAGATTTTTGTATGAACTCAACACCATAACTCACGATTCGAACGATGGATATGCACAATTCTTTTTTTTTGTTTTGTTCGTTATAGTTCTGGAAAAGCTTTCAGAAGAAGAAAAAAAATTCGAGACAATCACAAAGGAAAGTAGGAAAATTCGGACAAACAGGAAAAGACATAATTTTTGAAACGGTGCAAGTATTATTGGTTCCCAATAAGAAAAAAACATTGATGTGAACGAATTGAATTTCAAGATTCAAATTGAAATTGCTTGACAAACAAATTTATTAAAATTTGGACAGGACAACGTCTGTCGTAGGTCAGCTAGTAATATTATAAAAATGTACGATCGAGAAATATTAACACCTACGAAGGGATCAAGGGATCGAGCACTTTCGGTTAGGATTGGTATCCCCGCGTTCCCCGAGGCAGCCGCTCAGGTGGCTAGGTCGGCAGGGTTCAACCCCCGTCTCGTGTCGTTTTTTTTTCAGCGCGTTCGACGCCGGAAACAACCACGTCGCCATCCGCGACGGTGTTCGACGCGAACGACGCGGTCGAAGTGGAGCCGGTCGCCAAATTAGGGGCGGCGGATAGCGGTGATGGACGACCGACGGAGACCGCGGCAGTCGGTGAGTGGAATTCGTTGCCGGTGCTGGTCGAGCGTCTCCGGACAGCGCTCGAGCACTCGCTAGGTGAGCGTCGCGACGGCGACGTCGACGCCGATCCCGAAGAGCCCGCTCAACCGGTGCCCGAGGACTCTGGCGTCGACTCCGAGGAGGACTTCCGGCTGCGTAGTTCGATGGAACGAGTGCTGGACGACTGCAAGGAACCCGAGCTAAGAAAGGACCTCAAGTTTCTCGAGGACTTGCTCTTGTCCGACATCGAGACTGCGCTCTCGCGACTCCGCGAGACCCTCGAGAGGATCGACGTCGCAGCTCTAGCGAAGAACGGCGCTGCTTCGGACCCGACCAGTAAACTGCACCTGTTGGGTCTGGTGTCTAGTCTGCTATCCAGACTGCAGGTACCCGAGGAGAAAGAGAAACCACCGGAGAAACCGCCAACGCCCGCCGTGCTACCGTCCACTTCGTTGAGCAGGAGACGCAGAGGAACCAGACACACCATCGGCGTCTCCGCCGAGGAGCTAGCCAAGGCTCGGAAGTGGTTGGAGGAGGAGAGAAGCAATTGTTTACAGTTGGAGGATGCCGCGCCGTTGAAGGAGAAGGAAGCCAGCGGAGAGTCTAACGTTGGTCTAGAGAAGAAGCCGGAAGAGGTGCGTGATAAGTGTATCAAAGACGCCATCAACCAACGGCAGGTGCTCGAGGATAAGAATAAGGAGATCAGAGAGAGCTATAAAGCGGCGCAGCCGGAGGTGGAGGCGAAGCCGAGCGAGGGTATGATTCAGTACAATAGCTACCAAGCGAACAGCGAGAATATCGTACAGAGCAACGAGGAGTGCGAGGAGAAGAGTCGCGTGAGCAGATTGGCGGCTGCGCTCCGACAACGAGCAGAATTAGCGTCTAGCAGATATCCTCCTGCTAATAAATTCACCGCGAAGAAGTCAAAGATCAAACGAGCGAACACTATAGACATACCGAGTTACCTGAAGCTGCAGGCGGAGAGTCTTGGCCGCGAGACCACCGGCTGCATATCTCTCAGACGACCGATCAACGTGGGTGACAAGGCTAGTTTGAACGGCGGCAGCATCGTGCCCACGTTGCAGCCGAGGACCGAGAACGATAGGAAGTTCCTGGCGTTGATAAACAAGAACAACGAAGCACCGGTGAACACGCCGGTCCCCTACAAGCCGTTCGGTTTCGCGAAAACGACGGACATGTCGTCGCTGGCGAACAAGAACTGGAACAGCAGGTTCTCGAACATCAAAACAGCCTTCGACAAGCCGGCCGGCCAGGAGGAGAGGGAGAACAGACCATCCTTGAAGGATCGAGCGAACAAGATGTTCCCGGGAGCGGCGCAGCATCAAGTGTACGCCTCCGACTCGGAACCGAGGTCGAGTTACAACGCGCCGTTGATCAAGGACAGCGGCAGCGGATTCAGACACGCGCCGTCATCGCCGTTCAGGAAGATCGAGAAGTCGCCGGTGTCGCCGTCGAAAGTTCCTCCGTCGTATCATTGGCCAAAGAGCGCGCCGGTGCCGACAAACACCTTGAGGGAAAAGGCGAGGATGATGTTCGACACCGTTCCGGCCAAAAGTAAGCCCGAGGTGGACCACGAGAAGCCTTCCTTGCCGCGTCCGCCTTGGCTCGAGCAGGACAGAAGCCAGAACAAGCACGGGCCGGTCACGGAGAACGGCAAGATCGACTACAAATCGTTTTGCAAACAGTTCGCTCCGTTTGTCGGCAAGAGCACCGTGGACACGAGGAAGTTCGAGAACCAGAGGATCCCCGGCGTGGTGGACGGAAAGATCTCCTTCAAGATCCCCGACAGACAGAACCCTCCGAGGATCCATCAGCATCCGGTGGATCGTCGAGAAATCAAGGACAAGTTCCCACCCAAGAACACGTTCGAAACGATCAAATCAGCTGGCTACTCCGAGAGGCAGTTGCCCAAACCAAATTTCGCCGATGCCACCTTGAAAGGTAGTTCCTCGGTCGCCGTGCAAACGGGGATCAACGACGACCATCAGGACGAAGGCCGATCCTTCCGAGTAGCACCAAGGATCGCGAAAGGATCCACGGTTTGCAGCAACGCCGCCGTCCAAACCAGCGATCTAGAAAAGCCGTGCGCGACGATGACGAGCGACGCGGACACTGGGAAGCAGTGGAAACCCGTTGCCGACCGAGAACCCAACCCAGTTTATCGTCCTGATTCTCAAAGGTTCGTCCTGGACCACAATCAGAACTATCGTACAGTTTCGGGTGACTCTCCGGTGTCGAATCCTCGTCTAGCTGTCAACGAACAGACCTACAGAGACGTTGCGTACCACGAGTCGAACCAGTGTCGTCGGAAACAGAATGAAAATCCCATCGATCCTGTCAAGAAGGATTCAAGGTTCGACGTAGAGGCTTACCAGAAGGACGACAGAGAGGATCCTCCGTACACCTTCGTTTCTCCGAGCTTGTCAGATTACAATCAACCCGAGGAGACAACGAACAAGACGACCGAATGGCCTGTGGACGATTCTTCCTTCCTGGACGACCAGAACATCCAGAACCAGGACATTAGTTCGGACGTCGGTGTGGTGACGCGATACACCTGCGCGATCGCCACGGTCGCGTCTTCCGTCGACAGTCCGGAGCCTCGTTCCGAGGAGCTGATGATCGATTCTCGAGCTTCCTCGTCGCCATCACCGTCGCAGTGGTCTTCCAGATCGAGACCACCCACCAGCGAGACCGCCACTCCCGAAGACGAGATTCGCAGGCACAATCTGCTGCAGCAGAGTTTGGTCCGGCGTCTGCAGAACGAGATCACGTCCTTGAACGACGAGCCGCCTCTATATCCGTCGGGCCCAATCCAGCAAATGGTCGCCAGTCAGCCAAAGATTCAGTCCTCCAGCCAATTGGAAAGTTACGAGGGTCAACTCGCCCAGAGCTACCAACGCACCTCCAACCAGCCCTCGACTCAGCCGGGAAGCTTCTCTCAAAGCTTCCTTCCACTCCATCAGCAAGGTCTGATCCAACCCATCAGCTCGAACCTACCATTGGTACCTCAGAGTCAGCCACACGCCTACAACCAGCCCTCGAACTTCGACCAACCGGCGGATTCTCAGCCGTCCAAGTACGGCAAGTACCTGACGCCGGTTCCCCAGAAGAAACCGGAGCCGCAGAGGAGCCACTCGCCTAGTCCGGTCTCGGCGAACCGAGTAGGCGCGCTCAGAGAAGCCTACGAGCTGCCGCCGAGCAGTCAAACGAAGCCGATTCAAAAGGAACGCTCGCCGGTCCCGAACGGAGCGGTGATCGACTCCAGCGACGAGTATCTGGTCTCCTGCGCGACCAAGCCTTCGAGGTCCATCGTTCTATCGAAGTCGGAGTCCTGGCACCAGTTGGCCGTGTCCTCCGGGTATCCGCGTGCTCCTCGCGTCAACACCCCGGCGGCAGCCGCGGTCTCGAAACCCTCGCCACACCTTAAACCGCCGAAGCCACGGTCACCGTCCTCCCAGAAGCTCAGATCGAAACAGTTCGAGGCGTCCTCGATGGCCGACAGCGTGAAGAAGATGGAGGACAAGATCAGGCAGTACTTCGACAGTCCCGCGGACCATGTCGAGGCCAGAGACCACTCGAGGAGCAGACGATCGCCGAGAAACCTGCAGAAAACCATGGTCGGGCTGTCCCGTAGCAGAACAATGCCGGGCATAGCCGACGAGAGGGTTCGACTGGTGATCAAGACTGACCAGCAAGCGCCGCTCTTGAACGTGAACACGGCGGACGTCGACAAAGTGTTCGACGATCTGTTCGAGGAGGCGACCAGGTCCGACGTTCGTCATCGTTGCTGACCGCGGGTCACCGTCATCGTTTCATCCTCGACTTGGCGAGAATCAGTCACCTTGGCTGGGACCGCTTCGCCGTTTGGTCCAGCCGGTTGCTCCTTCAAGAAGAAGAGGAAGAGTAGAAAGAAGAAGAAGAAGA
Source organism: Lasioglossum morio (assembly GCA_916610235.2). NCBI lineage: Eukaryota > Metazoa > Arthropoda > Insecta > Hymenoptera > Halictidae > Lasioglossum > Lasioglossum morio. The sequence goes on from OU744323.1 coordinate 8,241,042, forward strand.
AGAAGAAAGGGGCGGAGAAACGTTTCGGCATGACTGTAGCGAGCATCCTCTTCTTCTCGCCTGTTTCTAGTCGCCGAGTTCCTCTGTCGCGTTGTATACGTCCATCGCGAGAACCGAGTGCCATAGACGTGACTATTCCGAGAACGGAGAAGCTAGAATTAGGGGAGTGACATTCTCGCGGCGAAGAGCGTTCGAGAGGCAAGAGGAATTCTGTGTTTGAGAAAACCTCGGAAGAGAGCGTGCATCGGGACATCGCGCAGGAGCATCGAGGATCGACGATCTTCCGTGTCGTCAGTGATCGAAAGGGGTCGCTGAATAATCGTCGAGGAAACAAGACTGAATGCATTCCCTTGATTCGCGTTCTCGATCGAGCACGAAGGAGGGCGCGTGTGCTTCTTAATCTTTCTTGTCCTTTTTTCCTCTTTCTCTCTCTCTCTCTCTTTTTCTCTCTCCATCTCTGTCTTTATTCTTCTCCTCCTTTTATATACCTTTCTTTCTCTTTCTCTCTTTCTTTTTCTCTTCTTTTTTTTTTTAATAAGCCTCGAGTCGCGCGCTGCGAACACGTTTTGCGGACGGACGTTGAGAGTCGTGCTAGAAGGTCGTGCCAAACCCCGAATAAAGCAGTGAGTCACAGCCCTTCATCTTTGTTGATCCTTTTTTGCCGCGCAGTAGCGTGTTAGCTTGCACCATCCGGACTCTGCACGAGTTTAACAAACGTAGCACCTTCACAGGCGCAAGTAGAAAACCTTATTAGAGGCGACACGCGACACTTACACTCACTCACGCACACACAACCCCCCGCGGCTCTCTTCGTGGGGACGGAATATTGTACAGGGTGATCCGAAATCGGTGGTCGAGACGATTAAACGTCAGTCGCGTGATTCACGTTCGTGAACCAACTTTGAAGTCTTAAGTACAAAGGTCGAACTACAAAAAGGATAAAGAAGTCTACGTTTCTGTGACACGAACGTATTTAAACGTAATCGTTGTAAACTTGAACTTGTGTACGAACATTGAATCAGCATACAATAATAGTTTTTTACCCGTAAAGCCGCTATTGTTCTATTAATGTTTTGACTTCAACTACGAAGATCTTTGGTGCAATTTCAATGAACAATGATTCTGTGGTAGTATCCACTAAATTTAAAGGATCAAAGTACAGCGGAGAGTGATAATTAACGAAAATTCTCGTCTGCCGTTCGCGGAACGCCCGGTGCAACAAGTGGAAAAATGCTTCCTCCGGTCCTCGAAATTAATCATATTAACACCTATCCGCGATCCGACCTTGGCGAGCCAGGCCTCCGGCTGACTGTCTCAGGACTCTTTTTTTATTTAACAAATCAGCAACCGTTAACAGCTCTCTTTCAATAACCGTATCCTCTCGACGGAGGAAGCGATTTTCGAGGTTCTTCCCGTCTCGGTTTTTTTCCGTCTCCAATCGAAGAGTCCGGGGCGATCGCAAATTACCGTTCGATCGACGAGAATATAATTCGTCCTCTATCGATGCAAAAATAGCGCCGGTCCCGGCACACGTGCATTTATTTGGAGATTGTAAACATTCGGGACACGGGCCAGCCAAGTTTCGAACGCTTTATTCGCGGAACCCACGGCGTGGAATCTATCTCCTGACGTGTTTCGGTATTGCGATTGTAAATCCAGCGAGGCCCGAGAAAACTGCGCCGCCATTTTGGTGTCCACGGCGGGTACCGGTGCGTCTTCTCTGTGTGTGGGTGTGCGATCGCACGCACGCGTACCCGCTGCACCCGGGGCGGCGGAGGAGGATTATTTAAACAATTATACCACCTATACGAGCACACCAGCCTTTTTAACTCTCTCTCTCTCTTTCTCTCTCTTACTTTTTTTGGGTTTTGTTCTTTTCTACTTCTTTTAGCTGAACGAAGTTTCGCGTGTTTTCTTTAATCTTCTCTCGTAAGTTTTTTTTTTCTTGCTCACAGAGCGATTTCGTGATCGCCTCGTTGCAGCTCACGAAACAGAAATGAGAACGAAAGATGAATTTGTGCTAGATCGAGTCGTAAACAACATCCTCTTCGTTTTTTTCTTTTTCGTTCGATATTCTCATGATTTATCTTGTCCGCAGTCGAGGATGTTATTCGCGACTCAATCCGACAATACAAAAATTATGCAAAAATCACTTGCAAACACAGAAATTCGCATGATCAAAGAATCGCGACGAGGTTGAGAAACGAAAGATGTATTTTTTTTTTATTTTTCGCCAGATCCTTCTAATAATTCTCACATGCGAAGCGATTTATTGACAAACGTTGGTTTTTTTTCTTGCGAAACATAGGCATAGCGATGATTAACAATCTTTTTTTTTTGTTGGTCCGATGACAGATTGCGTGATCAATGATAAACCCTAACGTTTGCGCTGACGATCCGATTGCTATTGGTTTCTCTAACTGGCTCAAACGATCCTCTTCATTCTTTCAGCCCGCAAGAAGCCGCTATCGCCGTTTGCCAAGTTTCGTGAACTCGACAGACAAAATAGCGCCGCTTCGTCACCGAGGTAATTAAAAACAGTTTACGATCATTGTCTATTTATAATTAAGAGCTAATTTTCTTTCTACATACATACTATTACGAACTCCATATGTCTCTAGCCATCCCATAAATAATGCGAGTTCCCTGCGCTTTTTAAATGTTGAAATACGAAAGCATTTCATCTGCCAAAAATATAGAAATAAATTGTTGAATCTTACGGGATGACCCGGTGAGTGCACGAAATCCCCAGTCCGAGGAGCATCTCCCGTTGTAATCGAATACACAAAAACGGCGTAGCATTTGCTATATGCGCAGTCAGTTACAAATTCGCTGAGGCTAGGGGGGCTGGTTCTTTTCGGAGTTTAACGCGTGCCTTTTCTTTCTATATTTAGTCCCGTAAAGTCACCGGCAACAGAGTTTCGATTCAAGTTTACCGAGCCAGCAGTGAGGGACAACGCGGCCCAAATAAAAGAGAGGCTACTGGCGTGGTGCCGTTCCAAGACCAAAGAGTACGAGGTAAATCCGCGTTGTAAAACGGTTATTTACAGAAACGGCTGGTTAATTGCGTGTTACCGAGTAAAATTGATCCGGCAGCTGCTACCGTAGTTGCGACACCGTTCCTCAAAACGCCAGTCACGTGCTTCCCCTATCTATTCTTCCGTTTGCAGAACGTGCAGCTGGACAACTTCTCCACAAGCTGGAACAACGGATTGGCATTCTGTGCTCTGCTTCACCACTTCAGACCGGAAGCGTTCGACTACAACTCTCTACGACCGGAGAACCGCAGGATGAACTTCGATTTGGCGTTTAGTAAAGCCGAGTACGCACTCTTGTCTCTTCGCGGCAACTTCTATCGCTGTTTACATTCGGAGAGTTTACTAGACTCCAGTACCCATGTGAATTCCAATCTTAATGGTCCATCCTTGAAATTGGAAGTAGATGTTTGCTTCAAGACGTCTGTTGAATAGATCGTAAAAGAATAAGATGTCTAAGAATTATAACTAGACTGTGGATTTTATGCTTTTATGACCAAAATGAAAATGTTAGGAGAACTATTTGCAAGTTTCTAAAATCGTTAGAGAGATAAAGTAGTTTTTGTTTGGTTCCTGTTTTTCGTAATTGACGCGGATAATATTAATTCTGCGGAAACATCCGCAGTCTAATTGTGAGAATATAAGTCCGATGTTTGAAAACGTGTTGCAGCGAACTCGCCGGCATCGTACCGTTGCTTGATGTCGAGGACATGGTGATGATGCGAAAACCGGACTGGAAGTGTGTCTTCACCTACGTGCAGTCCATCTACCGCCGTTTCAAAGACGAGGATTAGAAGGCCTAACGTCCACGCTTTTCGACAGCGTTCCGCAGTGCAAACCCGACGTTCACCGACTCTCGCGAGACGGTTCTATCATCCGTTGAATTGGTCATAAAAGAAAAAAGCGGTCGTTTCCCCGGTCGCGAGAAGGGGAACAATCCGATAAAGTACATACACTCGAAGCGAAGCCCTCCGTGCTGAGAACAGTGAACATAGAAAGTTCGCTTGTCGCGTATCCCGCATTCGGTAGCGTGTCCGAGATAATACTTTACGCACGACTTCCGGACAGCCTTTCGAACTTGATTACTTTTTCACGAAAACATGTTACCCGATCATGGTGCAGTAGATAGACGGTAAACGATGGCTTTCTCCGACACGCAGTGTCTCGGCGACGAAAACCCGTTGACGAGTAACACTGGTAGATTGCTGCCAAAAACGACATTAGCGTTGATATTTTTTCAATGGAACTTTAGGTGTTTTATGCCAAAGATTTGTGAAATAAATACGTGATACTAGCAGTCTCTTCATTGACACTATTATTCCCTGGAATAGGCTCTGAATAATGTCCTTCTTTTGGTCGAGTATGTAGTTAAAGAACTGTCCCAGGTGGTTGATGAGAGAATTATACAAGTAGAACATGAATTTAACGAAGCAAACGGAGGATATTGATATGAAAATGAAAAAAAAAACAAGTTTAGAAAATCTGTTTATTAATTGTAATTAAAATATTCTATATATATATGTATATGTAAATGTATACGTAGTGATATAAGTAGTATACTCGATGAGGTAAACGTGTTTATGGTCATGGCCATGGTCTTTAAATAAGTAGGAAGTTATAAATGAACTTTTTTTTCTGTTCATGATTACGAATGAACTTAGATGACTAAATGTAACTAGAATAATATATAGAAGCTCTTTCATTTTTCGTTGAATTAACGTTTACTCAGACTTTTTATTATGCCGGACGTCGTATCAGAGACGGGAGCATTAGATTTGTCTCCAATATGGAGACCCTTATATTTTGAATCATAAGGCACCAAATTAGGCACTTGTTGTATAAACATTAAATTACAGAGCACTATCATCTAGAGAATTATTTATACCGTTTCCGTCTTCTCCAAGCATATCCTGAAACAAATATTGTATTTAAGGATTATTTTTATACTGCGAGAAAAAATAGGCAGCTGCCTGAACATACTTGTAAAACTTCGATGAGTGCTCTGGACTCGTCCAACATTTCTTTATATACACGATTCTCTTCTTCCAGTTTCCCCACTTGATCGGATAACTCCTTGTTCTCTTCTAAAGCATCTTCCAGAGCTATCCGTCGTCTTTCTGCCAGTACCTCCCAATAGTTTTCGCTAGGTCCGGCTATTACCAATAAACAAATAACAAATTTCAGGTAAACGATTATCTGTATCTTTACATTTGTGCAGGCATTAATATCTCTGATAGTACCTTCTGATGTTAAATCTTCGACTTCTATCAGAATCTTATCTCCTCTCGCGGTTTGGACAGCTTTATCTTTGAGCGTAGCTTTTTTACGTTTTGAAGCATCATGTTTTGGTTTCTCTGTTATTTCACTGAAACGCAAAGACTCTTTTGCATAATACAGTCGCAAGATATAAGATATTGATTATACTGCTCTGAATGATTATTTATCAGATTCGAATAAATTTTTGTAGAACAAAGATAGACCTTGGTAATAACCAGACTGCAGATTTTATGCATTTATTACGAAAATGATGAGATTTGAGGACATCAGTGTATTAGTTTCAACTGTATAAGATAATTAAAAAAGAAAAAATGTTCTTGGTGGCCCCTGTTTCTTGCAATTGATGTAGAAATTTTTTATTTTGCATAAAGATCCGCAATCTAGTAATAACAAAATCAACTGTACTTACGATTTAAGACCCTCTTTTGTGGCCAAAGCAGATCTAAGCATTCTCCCACCACCAACTAAATTTTCTTTGTCGGTGGCTGCTGGCTGCAAAACGTGTAAAGACGGTCTGACCTTATCCTGTTTCATTAAGAAAACAAAACTATATGATGCCATTTAAAGCCGATGCATGCAATTATTTGAAAAGCATAAACAGATTATCGCATGAACATGATGAAATATAAACGGACATATTACAATTGAATTGGTGGCTGAAGCAACGTTTGGACGTGAGATATCCTTAAGATCTATTAGCTTTTATTGCTCTCCTGTAATATTTGTACTTTAAATCATCCAACGTTGTTCCAGCTACCAATTCGATTACGCTATATGAAATTAGGTATTAGATAAAGCCCTTGAAAATGATCCTCGATTAAACGGAAAAATGTGAGTATTATTTTTCGCGTTAACACAACGTACGTTACGAATGTGGAAATCTTGGTAGGTACGAGTTGGTTAGAAATAATGATTTTGTATTTCCGTAGGAATCAAATTCAGTGAAATATAAGAAATATAAGCATGTTTTACTAACCTCAGAGGCAACAGTTTTGGCGCCAGAAACTTTCGTACCACCTCCAGGCTTCATGGTGTGGCCGTTAGAGACGCAAGTCAATTGGATAATACGAAGAAATTCCGGTAACGGTAATCGGCTAATGAAGCAAGTAACTGATGGATTACTCCTTTCAAACTTCCGAAAATGACGAATGCTTGTATCCTGCACGCAACGTTTCCCGCCGTTAACGCATTACCATCTGTTGGCTTCATAAAAAGCGATAGTGACAACAATAAAACACTAAACTTCATGGGAAGTTTCTATGTGGCTGACACTCTTGTATAATAACGTATGTTTATTTAATATGTACAATTGATACATGTGTACGACTGAAACCTGAAGTCCTGAATAAAAGGAGATGTTCTATTTCATATTTTCTAATTAAAATTGTACTTATTATACTTCGCATTCGAATATGGTAAATCTAAAGTTGAGAACCCCTGTAATGAAAACTCTGCCCATTTACAATAATTCTCCGATGTTGAAAACGAGACTTTAAACAGATGTAACTGGTAAACATGTTCCGTGGTTCCGTCATGTTGTGTCAGTTGACTTTGCAACGTCCTGGAGCCCTCGAGGCCGCTGAAAATTGTACCTTCACCACGTTGTAAGACGTAACTCCAATTATAAGACATTCCTTTTGAAACACATTACTTGACAATACGTAAGTAGCATACTTTATATAGCAATGGAGACCGTTCCTAAAGACTTACGAGGACTGAGAGCATGTTTGGTTTGCTCTTTGGTTAAGGTACGTTTGTAATTTTCTGTATTTAGTGTACTTTTTATACATTAAACATAGTTATGAATATCCTCGTTGTAGACGTTCGATCAATTCGAATTTGACGGTTGCGATAATTGTGATGAATTTTTACGAATGAAAAATAACAAAGATAATGTTTTTGACTGTACAAGCTCCAACTTTGACGGGTAAGTTATCAAATAAAAAGATACAACAAATATTTTGTCATATGTATCGATTTGAGAAATTCTTTTACACGTGTTGCTTTCAGCATGATCGCCGCTATGAGTCCAGAAGATAGTTGGGTTTGCAAGTGGCAAAGAATAAGTAAGCACCAGTTAAATTTTTGTAAGCAAGAGAATTATTTTTACTTTTTATTGTTGTACACGTTTACAAAATTATAACAGTTACATTGTCTTATAGTAAATCAATTTCAACTGTTATTTCTTCTGTTCTACATTATTTTGACGTTCGGAATTTCAAGACTTTTGAATTGTTGAATTTCTCTTTCTCACTAATTGATCCGCATTGGCAGTGCAAAATGACAACAATAGTAAATCATATTTTCATGAAGTCTGTGTATGTATTTGAAGGCAGCATTTTGTACAAGTTTCGAAGCCAATAGTTTTGATACAAACAATGTAGCTAATACAAAACAATGCAATATGCATATTGGTAATTGAATAAGTTCCTTTGCTTTTTGAGACTCTTAATGTTAAGATACTATGATACATTTATACAGAATTTTTACTAATATGTATGACAATATGTATAGTTATTAAGGAACATGCCCATGTGCGTACATCTGATTCTATGTTTAATGTGTATTAATGTATATTTTGCAATCTCTTTTCATTTCTTTTACAGGTTGTTTCCTTTCTGTGTCATAATTAAACTAAAATCACTCGACCGATGCAACTGAGATTCTCTGTTTGTTTGCAGATAGATTTTGCAGAGGAGTATATGCAATTTCGGTGTCAGGACGTTTGCCAGCGGGTGTTATTAGAGAGATGAAAAGCAGAGGAATAGTATATAGACCACGCGATACGAGTCAACGATAATTTTGAACTTGTAAATGTAAGACCACTACTATATTTTTATTGTAATATTATATAATAGAATAATATTTTAATTTTAATCTCGTTCCTTCGAAATTCACTATGAATTCAATAAGATCCTCTCGAAAATATTAACTCGATTTGATTGATATGAACTTTTGTTCAGGTTTAAGAGTTCAACCTTTTTTTTTGAGACTACGCTTATAACGTTGTAAGACGTTCTTCGAGATTTTTTTCACCTATTTGAAAGGACTATCGTATATGTGTATATTAATATATCGTTCTAGTCTTTTCACTGCCTGTACAATAATATCTTTAATAGACTAGTCTGTAAGATCTTGAGAATGTTCAGATTTTTTAAGAATATATACAGTCCATACGGTATCCATTCCTTTCCCTAAATGTGAGTCTGTTATTTTCTATAAATCTCTCGTGTAATAACTTGCTGAGTGTACATTTAAAAATCTCTGAACATGAGTTTTCTTGTTTTTACGCAGATCAGTATCAAATGTGATTATTACCTGCACACATGGTCAAGTGTGTATAGAAAGACGGATGCCGCATCACCGGCAAATGACTGTTAACGCAATTAAGCCATAAATTTGCGCAAGTTACGTGGTAATTATTTTCATTATACACTACCCTCCCACTAGTAATAACGGTTAAGCAAAGAGAACAACAAATGGCTTCTCCTTGATGTAAAGGCCAAGCTGGTAGTTCAGTAACGATCTGGAATTTTATGCGCAATTATTAAAAGATTACATGTGAATGATTTTTATACAAGAATATTATAACGAATGAAATATACGTTTCACGTAATGGTATTTTTACTAACCGGTATGTTTGCATAAAATGGTTCCATCTCTGCCCAAATCCGATCAATATCCATTAGCAACTCATCAAATCCTATTATATTAATATCCATTTCTTTATAAGAAAAATTAACGCGTCTACAAACTGCTGCAACTTCGGCTAAGTCTGACGAGAAAGAACAGAAAACATATTACACAAATTCAGTGAACATTCTGCGATATATTTGCACTTTTAATAAGATGCTTACTGCAGAGGAAATTATATCCCTGTGCTGAATTTAATACTTCGTGTAAAACGAGTTCCGAGCTAATATTTGTAAATATATTCGCAGCTACTTGTAACAACAGTACACAACTTTCCATGTATTGCTTCCATTCCCAGTATTCTGACTATAGAAGTGCATACATTAAGAAATTGTTCAGTTTTTACTATTATTCATAAAACTTTATATTATGACCAAAAATGTAATCACCTGATGCGCAGTTTCGACAACTTGTTCATCTTCTGCGTTTGAAGGTAAGAAAGACTTAAGATCTAAACTAGGCACGGATCCTGATCGAGTTAGCACGTTTGGTGCACCATTTATGAATTCTATACTATTAATTGATATGGCATCTTCCTTTTGAAGAGCTTTTCCTATAAATCAAACATTATTATTACTATCATCGTTATCTTTCCATGTACAATTGAGGACAACTAATGATACAAATAAGTCAATCGTTATTTACCCATTTCTAATGAACGTTCTTCTACAGCATCCTCGAATTTAAGATTGTCAAATGATTCGGAGCTCTCTGGAACGATATTGAAATCTGTTGCATTTGCACTACTGTTAGATTTCGACTCAAAGTCTGTAAAGATGTTGGTATAATTCTCAGCGTCTACAGTGTTCGAAACAGAAGCATTGTTAACGGGTTGTTCTGCAGATACAAATTCTCCAAATTCATCTATCGATTGATTGCTATGGCTTGCGTTCAAATCTGGTTCCACTGGCACAGTTGTTTCCTGAACCAATGCACGCAAGGCACTGTACTTATCATTGTTAAGCTGGGGACTCATTAGGTCCTGTGGATTAATCTCGGATTTCCCCGATGGAACCTGCCAATTTTGCAATATTAATAAAGTAAACGATACAAGTATACGTGAAATAATACTGGAAGATTGCGTTACCTTCTCTGACCATTCTATCTTGGTTGAGACATCTTTCTCGCTATTGAAATTTACAACTTCTGTGCTTACATGATCTTTAACATTTTCACTATGGTCCTTGGGCGGATCATTATTCCTTATCACTGTATCCTTAAGAATTACTGTCTTAGATTGATTCTTTATTGTACACTTAGGAAATAGTTCCGATAAACATTCCAGAGTAGGCTGATCTTTATTCTGAGATGATAGATTTAAAGGTGCAGTTGGAATTTTTGTATGGACAGTATTGTGTATAGACTTAGCATTTATATTATTCTTCTTGGACTTTTCTACAGGTTTCTTAACACCTAAATTATGATTTGCCAGCCTGCTACCAATCGCAGAACCTTGTTTCGTGTCCCAAATGGGTACATTCGGAATGTTAGGAACCGGAGCGCTTTGAAACTCAGAGAAATCGTCGCACAGATCTGCGGCAGATGAATGCTTAGAATCTAACTGAAAGCGGTTCGTTGCTTGCTTTGTTTCTTTAAACGTATTGTTCGTATCCCAAACGGTGGTAGAAGACACGTGAGATTTATTATCAAAAGAAGAAACTTTCCCAGGTACATTGTTCATTGCTTGTGTATTTAAATCGGAAGATATGACGCCGTGTTGATGAAATTTTGTCTTTCCTTTTACTTCCGACGTATATCTACCATCTGGGCCGATGAAGCTGACTTCTGTGCTATCGTCAAGACTTTGAAATTTAGCTGCAGAGTTCAATTGCGTTACAGGCTGTAGATTCACGAAACATTCTATATTCAAATACGGAGTAGGTGGAAACGGAAGTAGATGTAATATATCTAGATTATTAAAAGTATAAGAAGCCTGTGCCGCAGCGACCAATGCAAGAACAATATACAGCTCCTGCTCGGTAAGCTGGCCAGCATATTTTTGATTTGCCAAGTTCCATATGTGTCCAAGAACTTCTGTAGGTAGCTGACTAGTGAGCAACAAGGGAAATACTTTGTTGGTATCGACAAGTAGCTCGGTTTGCATTCCATTGGACCTGACCTTCTCTTCTCGTACCGCTTCCCATACCATCTTATAGATCGGTGGCAAAGTAGTCGAATTAGTCCATAGCCAAGCTGGCAATTGATTCAGTCTTTTGTCCATGTGAGCTTTGTTCATGTTCGATCGGTAATCCTTGGCTGAGCGATCGCTATGACGAGCTTAAGTTACGTGAACTCGTCGAGGAGGATAATCTCATCCTTCAGCTTATTACCTTGGTACATACATCAACGTTAACACTGTAAACATTTCACTGATTTACGTGTGGATCTTTCGACATTTACGCGTGTCATCCGCCGTTGAATCCGCCGTGGACAATTTTCATTGTGAACAGTTTGTCTGGAAACGCCAGAGATTCTGATTGTTCACTGCGATCAAAACGATTTCGTTCCGAAATACTTAATGCGTGGCACAGAACTTGACAATTCAGATGTCAACGGATCACCACTGGACTACGTCCTCTTACGAAGGCAGATTCGCGACAAGTGCGACGAAGTTTGTTCGAAATTAAGATGCAAGGTGCTTCATGATCCAATATGATGTTCATTTAGAAAGTTAGAATGTTTGAATGTCAATAAAACGAACATTTGCATTGTTCTCTAAATTGAAATTTATTTTATCCAATATCCAATGTCCAATCGAAATGTATCCAAACGCGTTATTTCCAATTATCGCTCTACTAACATATGCCATATACCATATAAGTACCTACAGTGTCTTTTAAAAATTTGAATATAAAAGACAAGTAAAACGATTCACAATTAATCCATTTAAAATATAAAACTACAAGAGTAAATTATGATAAAAATAAAAATGCACTACAACTTCTCGTTTGGACGATTTTTGAATGAATAATATCATTTTTCACCCGCATTCTAGCTCAAGAATTATTAATCGATATGAGAGTTCCTTTTTGTCCATAGATATTCTTCAGTGGTAAAGATTAGATAATATGATGAAATCCGCGGTAATTACGATTCAATATTTTTCTAATCGTATCGGACTGTATTGTTTCATTAGTTGGAGAAAATGAAACAATATTTAATTTTTAAACAAGCAAATGCTGATCGAAAAATCTGGCGACGCCACCTACAAAAATCTTTCTTAATCAATGGATATCATATTATTCATTATTAAACACTTGTTTATTGAGCATAAGGGTTACTATAGATTTTAATTCGTAATTATTATAGCGAATAACATAATAGATTTGGTCTCGGTTGCATTGATAAACTGACTAGTGATGGGCACCATCGACTAATTTCAACTATCGACTAATTACTATTTAGTTGCTGCATACTATCGAATATTTAGTCGATAGTTTTTAGTCGACTGAAATTTTGTTTTAGTGGTTACGTCTAGATTGCAGGTTATAGTCTATGCCTACGTCTATCTCACATATTCCCAGCTAACCACGCGTGCCTTGAGCCAAGCCTACCTAGGGCAGATATCGGAAAATCATTGTCCAATCTACGCTCGGAGCTGCTCAAGTCCGGATTGGCTCAATTTTGGACGACCTCCTGTGCGCGCATATGCCGCGCCACTGTCGTCCGTAGGACCAGAGTTTGGACATGGGCAGGAGGTCGGCATGAAACCGGCATCTGCACGAGGAATCTGCCTTTGTGGCAGCACCGTCGCATAAAGATCCGAAGTCTAGGAAAAATAACAAATAATGAAGAACTAAATAAAATTTGTATGATAGTATTTCGAATTGTCGAGAATGAATGTGAATAAAAGGGACAAGTGCTGTATGTTTGGTACGATAGAAATTTACTTCGCCAACATCTGCCACATTAGTGCGACCTACCCTCGCTGACGGTGCTGCCCTGCAAAACGATATTCAGTGCGATGGTGCTGCCACAAAGGCATTCGCCACATCAGTGCGACGGTGCTGCCACAAAGGCAGATTCCTCGTCCAGATGCCGGTTTCATGCCGACCTCCTGCCCATGTCCAAATCCTGGTCGTACGGTCGACAGTGGCGCGGCATATGCGCGCACACAAGGACGACCAGATTTGGATTTTTGGTTGACTGGGTTATTATTTATCCTTTGATAATAATGCGATATAAAGGCAAAGTGTTAATGTACTTTTTAGAAAAATATCTGTTATTGACAGATATAATTATAAAATACTACTTTTTCTTTAGATTATGATGAAAATTTTATAATATAAGTATTGTTATTTAATAATTGTATAATATTTCTAGTATAATAATTGTTATTTGTGTTTATTGAACGAATTATTCGATATAGCTAATAAGTGAATGTATTTGATAGTAAATTTTATAAAATCTATTCAAAACTCCCGCCCGTTACAATTTAACCAATAGCTCGGCGACTGATTCAGTTAATTGAATTTAGTCGATAGTTTAAAAAATCAGTCGACTGAAAATAGTAGTTGGCTACTATCGATTTAGTCGATAGTTTCAGTCGATGGTGCCCATCACTAAAACTGACCAAAGTAATTACTTGTGTACCGCCTTTACGTTCAAATATCATCACAGAGGAGACACTCTATGTATGTATAACGTCGTTGATAATTACCGGAATCGTACCTCAATACAAACATAAATCGACGCGTATGGTAAACATATGAAATTAGCGAATTTATGAGAAATTGGTGTACAATTTATAGTATATCAGTCTCTGTTATTAAAACAATCAAGGAGGTGGGACTGATCGTAGTCAGAAAAAGGTACGTGAATAACCTCACACTTTGATGCGGCTTTGATGATTCGGTTTCAGAGATGTTTATTCCGTTTTAGTTGGTTCGTGAATCATTCAGAAATCTTTGGATTGAGTTCAAGGTTCGGCTAAGAACGCACAATGTCGACAGATTTCTATATACGTTATTATATTGGTCACAAAGGGAAATTCGGTCACGAGTTTCTAGAGTTTGAATTTAGACCGGATGGTAAGCTACGATATGCAAACAATTCGAATTACAAGAATGACACAATGATCCGTAAAGAAGCTTATGTACACCAATGCGTAATGGAAGAACTGAAAAGGATCATCCAGGACTCCGAAATCATGCAAGAAGATGATTCCCTGTGGCCACAACCCGATCGAATTGGTCGCCAAGAACTAGAGATTGTAATCGGAGATGAACACATATCGTTTACCACTTCGAAGACTGGTTCTTTGTTGGATGTTAATCAGTCACGCGATCCAGAAGGACTACGTTGCTTTTATTATTTGGTACAGGATTTGAAGTGCTTAGTACTGTCCCTTATAGGTTTACACTTCAAAATAAAGCCTATATAAACACTTGTAATTATGTTTACACGCTAAAACACATTTAAATAAATATAATGTAATTACTTCACTTTAAGGAAATACATGATAATTTTTAACGAACTCTATCTCTCATTATTTTACGTGTGATTGTACTATTAGATATATTAATCATCAAGGAATAATGAAACTGATACAAACAGAATATGAATCAAACTTTAATTCTATTGTATCTATTTAATATGCATCATTTAATCATGGTGATACAATAGAAGTCTATTTATGTGTATACAATGCTTTTTACTCTTTTTAAAAAAATTACTGATAACTAAATAATATAAAATGAACGTAGAAAACAGGAATGCTTCAGTTTACCTGATATTGGAGAAAGGCTGTATGGTGAAAGTACAGACACTGCCATTATAAGCAAGAAATTCTATACATGTAAGTAATCGTAGGTTATCATTTTCTAACCCCCTATGTTATGGTTTCAAACAATTTGAGCGTCTCGATTTATTCTTCCATAACTTAAGTATCGCTTATATTCTATATTAAAGTATAATGCACAAACGTAATATTTTAAGTTACGTGAACAATTCATCGTATTCTATATTAAAAAATTGTTTATATGCAGCTTTTTTTATAATGTAATTCTTTTAAAGTTTGATATTGTATATTACAGTTTAATGTCAGTGCGCATTTTAGCAACAATTTGTTTGTTACAGAAATAAAATGTCATCGGAAGATATATCCAACAATAGCAATAACAATAGCAATGTTGGCAGAGTTGTCACCGATTCTGTACACGGAAGGTTTCGACATATCCAAGTACATTGTGAAATCTGCAATTTGGATTTTGTTGGGAACCACTCGGAGATCAAGAAGCATTTCAACAGCTCTCACCCTTCTAAGGAATCGTGCTATTACTGCAGAGGAAAAGTATTTGCTTATATTCAAGTACCTATCGATGGCTCCAATGAAGAATCGAAAAGGATTGTTTATCATAGGTGCGACAACACTTAAATGAACATTCTCTCTAGTATAGAAATAACATGGAAGATTGATCTTATATATTATATTTAGGAACAAAAGATATTTCTTATACAATCTTTTTATATTATAATGAGTGATATGAATATCAATAAATATGAGATCTGAGGCTTTTACAGCCCAGCATTGTATATTTCGCACTGTTGAGGCTATTGGGTATAAAACATGTCCTGGAGGAATTGTTTTTCTAACGATGAAGCTAGCTGCAATCCTCCTGAAACACTGGGAACATAATTCTTTCAGGACACGGAATATACCAGAAAGCCTTAACAGAAAGAACTGAATAATAAATATGTTTTAACGAAATTTATAGTAAGATTGTCATGAAATTCAAAAAAACACAATTGAAAGATGCGTGTTAAAATTTATTTCAAATACAAAGGTACATAGATTTTGTATATAATGTAAGCATTATCTCATAATTTGTATAAAAAGTGTTTGTATTGTCTTTGATATTGTATCCAAGACAGATTCGTAAAATACATAATGTAATATTAATTATGTAGATTTTCCTTAATGTACGCATTGTGTTTCAATAGACAATTTTTTTGTACGACATTGAACAATAAAAAAGGAACATTTTTTTAAGAATATAAATAATCACTTTTATTGAAGTAACAGAATAATTATTATTTATTTGTGAGTTTTCTGCTGCAGTTTTGCATTATAATTGTTTTTGTTAATTCGTTGCAATCGTGTAAGCTATTGCACTTCATAAAAGTTTATACATATTTTGTGAAGAAAATACTGTAATGGAATAATGAATATAAATATAAAAATAAAATAAAAAAATAATTTATTACTGACTCATCTATATAGTAGTAACTTTTTATATTTGAAGATATGTTGCAACCAATTTCAGACAATAATAAACTACAGTTATCAGCGAACTGCAATTGATATCAATAATATGCGTCACTGATTGTTTAATGGCAAAAGTGCAACATAATAAATGCCATTTCACGTAAACAATGTTGTTCATAAATAATTCAAGTCCACATTAATTTCAAATGCAATCGAAATATCATTTAAAGAGTACGTGATACATAAATTTAGCAAGATGTCTGACGAATAAAATTTTCCTCGAGAAACATTTTATTATGGAGTCTAAAATGAATTCTTATCCAGACTAGATTAAATAATTAAAGCATTGTTTACTTCAACTTATAAGTATCTTGCTAGCTAACAATCAATTATATTGCAATACTTTGTGCATACATTTTTGCAGGTGAATTATTCTTATTCTTTGAAAATAAGAACAGATTGCTTAGTAGTAGATGTACATGGACTTGTATGTAACAGTCCATACAACCAACTTTGGAGTAATAAAATAGCATCTAACATTCATTAATGCTACTCATTCAAACTTCCCTATTCGTAGTTTTCTATTCAAATGTATAATTCTTTAGAAATAGTTTTAGTCTTGTTGGATAATCTGTTATTACTCCAGTGGCTCCAAGATTAAAGGCTTTTTCAAAATCTTGCTCTGTATTCAATACCCAAATGTACACCTGTAAAAATTGCGTTAATAATATCCACTAATCAATTTGTAATTCATGATGACACGATTTTAAACTTACGTGTATTCCACGGGCTTTTAAATGATTAAATAAGCATGGCCTCATTAACAGAACATTGGTAGCACGCACGATTAATTTTTCTACAGTCAAAAATGTAGGTTTTGGGCTTCTTGTGCGTCTATGAGTACAAACACATGTTAATAACATTAAAGATAATAACTTAATTTAGCAATCAATGAAGCATACAACATACCGTAAATAGATAGAAGGTAAAAATACTTCTAGATGTGTTTCCCTCAAAGGTACAAATGGCAACAATCCTGTATACGTTAAAAGTATTAACAGGGCTACACGTCGCATAGAAAATAACAAATTTACATTTGGATTCTGCAAAGAAGTCAATATTATTTACTGTTAAACTATTTTGAGTACATGTTAATTACCGTTCTATAGCACTTCTGTGTTATTTCATCGTTGAAATTTCCCCATACAGTATATTCCTCTCGCTTGTAATCTTTTATTAAGTCGGATACTTTTTCTATAAGCTGGTCGTCGTTAATTTTAATATCGATATTCACCGGCATATTGGGGAATGCTTCGAACACCTCTTTTAACAGGGGAATTTGTCTGTTTTCTTCGCTTTCCGGGCCAATGTATTCTGTATCTGTTAAATTATTGTTTTAACACTTTGAATGTCTCATAAAATTATCAAAAATGCTTAGAAATATTCTATGATTCTATGATTGTAAATGGTTCTGTTTGTGACAAAGATATAAAAACAAAAATATATTTTACCTGTACTTTTATATTTTTATAAATATCTTAATAGTTTGTTCACATGTGATAAATATTAAAGCATAATACGCTGCTCCCATTGAAATAGAAGAACCCAATGATATGTCTTTATAATAAATATTCAGAACTACCTGGTTCAAAATCAATTGGAAGACGTTGTTTTAAGAGTGGTAATTCTTTGTAATTTAATTCTGATATATTCTTATTTGTGCCTGCGCTACGCATAAGATTCTGATCATGACACACAACCACTTCCCCGTCCTTTGTGAGATGACAATCTAATTCTAACATTTGAGTTCCAATTGCTATGGCCCTGAAATAAATACCGATCTTATTAAAAATGTACAGCATAAAATTAAAGAAGTCATACCACCTTATATAACTTTCAAACAATGACTCAGCATTTCGACTCACCGTCTAAATGCATACATGGTATTTTCATATCCTTCACCAGCCCCTGAAAGAAAAAACATTGTATATAGAAGTATATTCTACATTTTCAGAAATGTGATAGTTGTTAAATCATCGATACAAAAAAGAACATAAAAAGAAAAATAATGAACGAACAAACCTCCTCTGTGGCTTATGTGTCGACAATTAAATTTTACTACTTTCTTTTTGTGCAGCAACGTAGGATATTTAAAAAGTACTATCGATGTCAGCACGTAACCTCCTATCAGTGTGTACAGCAACATTTTTCATTCGATTATTGTTCACTGGCACGACGTGTTATAACAGGTTATTCTCCATTAACAAAATTTTAATTATTCTTAAATACAAGGAAATTTTATAAGCGCGTCAGACTACATAATCGTGACTAAATTTAGTTTGACGCCTACTCCAATGTGTACTGGATACATATCAACAAATGCGAGAACCTACGGGTGGAATCGCATGTGTTTCTCATTTTCAATTCAAATTTTTCCCGCGCATACATGAAAACACCTTATAAGCTCTTTCTTTTTATTCTCGTTTACCTTATTTTATTATATGCGTGAAATGAAATATGAAAAACTTGGATGAATCAATGAGCGATTTATACGATGTACAATTTGAACACTAATAATAATAATAAGAAGAAGAAGAAGAAAAAGAAAACAGTAAAAATATATTGCTAATATCGAAACGTGTTTATTTATAACAATGTTTACAATTTATATCTGATATAATTATGTATTGAAATATTTATCGCTTTCAATAAACAAAATAATCCGACTCCAATTGATGGTGAGATTATTCGGTAAACTCTGCATCGGTAAATATTCGATATAAATTTAATAACAAATGTAATACAACGATTTGTATGTAACAATTATTATTAGTAATTTATTGTTAGATGTTCATTTGCAATTAGCAATAAATAATTTACGGAAAGAAGTGAATTCTGGCGTCATCTACGGCAACATGGTCAAGCTACTTTGCCAAATAGTGTCGTCATACGAATATTAAATGGCGCCACCGATCAATTCCCAGAGAACATTTCTCTCCGGTACGATTAATTTATTTATCGTTAATGTTATTAATGTCTGTTAATGATCTAACGATACCGCCGTAGTAATAATTAGAAGAAGAATGCATTGCCTACCTCATTCGTTTGTATCACGATTCCATTTTCTGCTAGCCTGTTGGACGTCTGTCTTTCTCCCTAGTTCGGAGCTTTTCCGAATGCACCTGTCAAACGTGTTTTAAAAGCTACCTTTATCTAGAAAAATGTGTTTCCGGCAGCGTCTCTCATTCGTTTGACGAGATGTCGGATTCGAATTCGCCGAAAACAGATGCGAGCAACCCAAGCCTCTCAGGAAATTTGCGTCAATTTCGATTCCAAAAGAAACAACTGAAACCATTAAACATGTGTAAGAATCCGTTTATTCTCGATTTTCAATTTCTGAGTTATCATAATCAGTGTCCATCTTTTGTTGTTGTTTTATCGAACTGGTTTGCGTGATTATTATATTTTTCGTTGCGGCGAAAAGTTTTGTAGGTTTGTGCACGCATTGCATTATTTGTATTCAAATATAAATCGAATAATAAATTATGCATTTTTTGTAGTCAGAAGTTTTGTATTGTTATTTATTATTTTACGTAGAAGTTATTATTGTTGGTAACGTTACAAAAGTAATTTTTGTAATAACATGGTTATAAACAAAGATATTGTTTTTGTTTAGCGGATGATGACAGTAATCATGTTGGATCTGACATACAGTTTCGACGTAAGGCAGTGAATGTAATTGAGGATAGTGATAGCGATGTAGGCAGTGCTCCTAAAAATACAGATTCTACGGATCACAATGATAAGGTAGATTTATTTGAGTGCGTGTCGATTCATTAATCCATGAATAGATATAAAAGTATTTATTCAAATAGGAAGTACATAGCAACACAAATTGGAATAGCGATGATGGGGAAGAGGTAGTCAAGATTAAGAGAAAAAGGAATTTCAAAGGTTCTCCCAGAGGCATGAAGAAAAAGAGAAGAAAAGTTAATAGGGAAGACGAAGAAGTAGATGTCGATTCCGATGAAGGAAGTTTTAGCAAGGAGAAAGTATTTGATAGGTATGCATCTAATAAATAGACTATAGATTTTATGCATTTATGGCAAAACTGGGTGGGTGTAATTTCAAACAGTAAAAAGATTACAAGAATTTAAGAGTATCGATACATTTGTTACAGTTTAATAAAACGATTTTTATGTTGGCTAAAAATTTACAGCATAATTATAATTTTCTCTTTCTGTTACTTGCAGCGACGAAGATTCTGATATGGAAATATCCAACGAGCTTACTGGCGATAAAAAGGCAGTTCTTAAATTTATGCAGACTTCTCATTCATCGGAACTGCTTTTAATGTCACAATGCTCTCAAAAGAAGGCAAATGCGATCATAGAAGCACGGCCATTTCAGGACTGGAGAGATTTAGTTCAAAAGTTCCAAAATAATAGATATTTAGATACAGAACTATTGAATTCAGCTCAAGTAAGAAATGATTTGCACACCTTCAGTAACACATTATCTACCAGCGATTATTCCATAATTTTTGGAAGTTTATGGCCTATGCTGAGGATTTTTTAATAAATCCTTCAACAGCAATAGAAACTTCAATTGTAAATCAAAAATCCACCCTTATCAATGTAATCTAATAATTTTATTCGAGGATTATTGTGTAAAAGATGAGTAGTATATGTAGGTGTTCGTATTTGATATTAAATTTTATAATGTTCTTCAAATAAAATAGGAATTACTGGCCACAAGGAATACAGTGGGAACTCTGATGAAGAAATGTCTTCGTTTGTCTACAAATCTAGAAAAGGCTGTAGCTGCAGGTGTGTCAGCTATTACAAAGCAGCCAAAAGAATTATCACCGAATCTAACACTAGCTCCATATCAAATGGTTGGTTTAAACTGGTTGGCTGTGATGCACGCACAGAATGTGAATGGTATACTAGCGGATGAGATGGGTTTGGGTAAAACAGTGCAAGTAATATCCTTTCTCACTTACTTAAAAGAAGCTGGTCTCAGAGATGAGAAAGGTGGACCCCATTTAATAGTTGTTCCTAGCTCAACAATGGGTAAATACACTTTATATACACATTATGTTCTTTAACAGTTTTATCTTCCAGTTTATCACGTCCTTGGAATTTGTAGAAAATTGGAACAACGAGTTGAATAGGTGGTCACCTGGTTTGAAGGTTGTACAATACTATGGTTCTCAGGAGGAGAGAAAAGAGATGAGACTTGGTTGGCGAAATGGTGATCTAGATGACGTTGATGTTTTGTTAACGACATATAACTTAGTTAGCAGTACGCCAGAGGAACGGAGACTATTCCGAGTTATGCCGATCGATTATGTAGTTTTTGATGAAGCGCACATGCTAAAAAATATGAGCACTATTAGATATGATAATCTTGTTCGAATCAGTGTACGTATCTAAAGTAATAGCGTATTAATTTAAGTGTTTCGATAGGCGAAACTATATTATGACACGTTTGCAGGCAAAACATCGAATTCTATTAACTGGTACACCCTTGCAAAACAATTTATTGGAATTGATGTCTCTTTTAATATTCGTAATGCCGGCGTTGTTTGCTGGGAAACAAGCCGACTTAAAGAGTTTATTTTCAAAAAATCCAGTAGGTATTCAGTAGAACAATAACCGTGATCACAGGGATGTATACTGTATAAATCAATGTATCTCAACAAATCACATTGCAGAAATTACCATCAGTAAGAAATCCTGGCGAGAAACCGCTGTTCGAGCAAGAGCAAGTAAAAAATGCGAAACAAATTATGAAACCTTTTGTGCTTCGTCGATTGAAATCCGAAGTTCTCCGAGATTTGCCCGAAAAAAGCGAACGCTTGATAAGAGTTCCGATGACGGATAAACAGAAAAAAATGTATAGAAATTTGATAGCCGAATTTTCAGCGGAGGCAGATCAAAGTGCGGAAGTGAATGGAATAGGAATGATGATGCAGTTGCGAAAACTGGCTAATCATCCGTTGCTAGTGCGAGACTATTTCAACGAATCCAGACTAAGAGTAAATTTGGAATGTTCCTTTATCGAAGAAACTTTTTTTTAGAAAGTATTAATTTATAATTTTTCTTCAGATAATCGCAAGTAGGCTGGCAAAGGAACACGGATACAAACAGAAGAATCCGGACTACGTATTTGAAGATTTACAGTGGATGTCCGATTATCAGATAAATCAGTTGACAAGAACATATAAGAGCTTAGCTGGATTAAGCTTATCACAAGATCTCATTCCTGGAGCTGGTAAATTGAATGTGCTTGATGAGCTACTGCCAAAACTAAAAGAAGACGGCCATAGAGTGTTAATTTTCAGTCAATTTACAATGGTATTAGACATCCTAGAAGAGTATCTAACAATTAGAGGGAGAACGTATTTAAGGTTTTTATCATATTTTATTAGCCGACTTAGATTTGTGATCTGATAGTAGGTTGTGATTACATTGTTTCGATTTTGGAATTCTAGATTAGATGGGAGCACTCCGGTAACAGATAGACAATTTTTAATAAATCAGTATACCGAAGATGAAACTATATTTATATTTCTACTGTCCACGAAAGCTGGAGGCTTAGGGATCAATTTAACAGCTGCAGATACCGTTATAATACACGATATTGATTTCAATCCGTATAACGATAAACAAGCGGAAGATCGTTGTCATAGAGTAGGCCAAACGAGGTATGCTGTTAAAAAACAATGTATCAGAATATATTGCGCTATTGGTAAAAGTGTACGATTAATTCTAACAATGACATACATATTTTTAGACCAGTTAGCATAATTAGATTATTAAGCGAAGGCACTATAGAAGAAGGCATGTACGAGATAGCACAGGATAAATTGCATCTTGAAGAACAGATCACACGCAATGAAGGTTGGTACCATCGAATTTTTTTTGATTTGCGATCCAGTTTACTAAATATTGTATTTTCTCGCAGAAAATGAGAATCAGGATAAAAAGAGTGTACTGAAGCTACTTAAAATGACATTAGGTCTAGAACATAACAGATCTCTATCGCTGTCTCCAACAAAGAATGTAAAAACCACTAATGGGGCGATCAACAACGAAGGGGGGAGCGACGTAGAATTCTAAAAGTACTCTTGTACTTAAACATATTTTGTACTAGTTGAAAATTTGATGTCATTTTTGTAAGTGTGTTCTCGAAGTTTTTGATACAGTACTGTTGCAATTGCACAAGAAACATCCAGTTTGTAAATTAATCTCTTGTACTGTTTTCGGGAAGCGCATATGAAATTGTTCCCGAACACATGTACACAATTTCAATCGACTATGTGTATACGTAGGATTCGTTCTTACGATCTTTTAATATTATTTTGTACATCACGTTTTGAGCCGTTCTTGTATTTATATCCATATACATTTAGATAGAATTTTAATTGTAACTTTTTTGTGTTTTGTGTATACGTTCAAATATTTATATAGTGTGTGTTTAGGCAAATATTGAAGATTGTACGATGCATACACGAAAAAAGAAAAAAAAAATGAAAATTCAGGAGATCGAACAAACAAAAAGTTTCTATTACGAGTAGTCGCATAATGTGAATAATCCATTGAAATATACACATATTTATTTGGTATTAATGTACACAAACATTCCATCAGAGATTACTTAATCATTGTATGTACATTGTACTGACTTTAAGTTATTCTCTTGTAATGAATTTCTACAATAATTCCACGATGTTCTGTCATGCGAAAAGAATGTTAGCTTAGGCGAATCGCAAGGTTAAACAAATTGTACGAATTTCAAATCAGATATTACCGGCAAATGTTAACGACAATGCAAACAAGTATCACAAAATATATTACGAATTTTTAATACACGCTTTGTAATTATTGTAATTGTTCAACAATCGAATAGTTATAAGGTAAATGCAACATTGAGAAATTAAATTTCAACTGATTTGTAACGCATCCTCCTTTTTATGTGTTGACCATTAATTGACCATAGATTTTTTATCAAAACGGGAAAAAATGTATCTTTATTAAATTCGTAGAAGATGAAATCGTTCTCCAAAAGCATGTTATAATCTTTCGTTTTATTAGATATTCATGCTGACTGTTTGCATTTATTGTTGAACGCTTATCACTATAGCTGTTCTACAAGAAAAAAATATTGAAAATATTTGCGATGCTATCATGTATGTCGTATGAACTCATCGAGATTGGCATCTAAGATGAATCTGTAGAATGTTGCAGTAAACGCAAGGTGAAAAGAAAATTTCCATATCATTATTATTCAAATGCTTTTTTATTTTTAGTCAGCGTGTAGTGGGCAGATTACTACGATTAGCATGATAATGATATAAATGCGATGTACAAGCAAATTATAGTGTCCCTTGGTTTTGGAACTCCCTGTACATTCTATAACATTATAATCGTTATATAAGAAAAGCATGGTACCCATAATTCCTGCGGTACACGTTTACCCGAACAATACAAGATATCTGGCGATCATAATATTATCGCGATACCGATACTAACACATGGACGAAGTTCAACAAGTATCATGGTAAATTCTATGCCTTTTATCTGGCGTGCTTTCGCAGCCGATAATCCGTGACGTAAAACCTAAAACCGCATATTTCCAAGATCGGAATCTAGTTGTAGAATGTCGTCGTCAGAAAGTGCAAGAGTCCGGAAAATTCCTGTGACATTATCTAAATAATCCTGTCGCACGGTGGAACGAGTATGTAAAATAACTGGACGTGCCAATTTCTCCATTGTTTTCGTTTTTATGGAAAAATTGTTTCGGGCACAGTTACGTTATTTCAAGGAGTACGAGGAAATAGTCGTTCCACCGTGCGTCAGTGTAACTTTGACGATCACATGGAATGCCCAACTGGAATTGTATTCGCAGGAATCTCACAATTATACAAATATGATTTTAAAACATGCTTTTGACATAAGTCATTGAGACATCTATTCGATAATGAAGAACCAGAAAACAATCAAGATAACACAGTGAATTGTTTTCAGTGATTAGTGAGTCAAATTGTCTGTATGGTGGGGAGAACTAGTATAGAGGGGGACAGATGATCGAGAGAATGAAAATTAGAAGGGGAAGAATTATGTAGGGAGGGGATGATACACGCGGTATCAAAATGTGCTACTTATTTTGAAAAATAAGTAAGCACATATACTTCGTTATCGACATTCGATTTTCTTGCTTTATTGCTTCTCTTTTTTTTAGAAAGATATTAGATTCGGAATCTTTTCGATTTCATGTCACCTTTCCTGTTCTTTCATTCAGCCTGTTATCATATCTCCCGTTATCGAAAATATCAACAACTCGCATCTCTCATTACTCAATCCTCTAGCTCGGTATAAATAAACTATCTTTAAAGCCCTGTTGTTCTGAAAATTTCCAAAAATCAAGCTTGACTTGTACCACTTTTCGTATTTTGCCGAGGCATGGATGAACAAACCCGAATATATAATTTGTAAAAATTATAAAAACGAAGATGGACTTTATAGGAAGCGATCATCCGGATCTGCCAGTTTTTCCATTATTCGAGGATCAGAAACGACGAGGAGGAGCAGATAATGACTGCTTGCGAAATAAGTATACAATACTTGCGGCCACTTCAATATTCCATTTCTCAAAACTTGTCAAATGGATATTTCCACTACGATTGTCATCTAAATTAATTTTACTGATACAATCTAGGATCATCCGATGTCTTATCATATAATTCTTAGCAACATTGAGACACGATTCATTATAGCTAACTGTCTCTATCATTTATGCGCGACAGATAAACATCCCGTTTATATCTGATTTTGACAAAATCTATCTACAAATATATTGTCTGCAACTAATAATTATTTCATTTTAATTACACAATCTAACATTATAGATTCATCTGACAAATGTTACAGCGAAAGAAAATTTGAAATGTCAAGTTTCATTAGGGTTGAAGTTGGATCGTTACGGGTTTCCCGCTTATCGAGATCGACGACGTCACACAGTGGTCGATAAGTACGAAAACTGGAGCAAGAAGAAAAAACTTACTTTAGAAATTGAAAATTATTGTATAATTTACTCGATTGAATGTAATTTATAATGAAATTTACAAATATACATTATCGAGACAGCACAATTCAATTTTCACAGAGTATGATAATGGAAGATTTGTTTCACGTGCTTTGTATTTCGAATCTCGTTACAACAGACCTGATAGAGTTCTCATTGGAAAAACCCATCATGATATTGCTAAGTAATTACTTGATAAGGATTCGCGTGTTAATAAAATGTTTGGGTCGCCGAATTTGAATAAAAATAAATCGACCACTGCGACGTCGCGCGGTGGGTCGCGAAAATCGATCTCTCGAATCGATAGGAAAATCGGCGGCGGCAATGGGGGCGCGTTCTCTCTGCCTTTCGTTCGTCCTGTCTAGTGGGGAATTACGAAAGGCAAAGTGTTTCTACGACGAACAACCGGCTCTTCTGTGGCAGATTTCGATCTCGAGTTAGGCCTCGTAAGGTAGTCGAGCCGCATCGTTCCGTCGTGTCCGAATCACGGTCTGCGAGTGACCAGCAAACGAAATGGCAAGAGTGTGGTGTGCCGTGTGTGCCGCGATGCTATATAAACAATACTTGCCGCGAACCGTGATCAGTCGAGTTGCGGCGGT
This sequence comes from Lasioglossum morio, assembly GCA_916610235.2. Lineage (NCBI taxonomy): Eukaryota > Metazoa > Arthropoda > Insecta > Hymenoptera > Halictidae > Lasioglossum > Lasioglossum morio. The sequence goes on from OU744323.1 coordinate 8,267,945, forward strand.
CGTACCTGTCGCGACACAATATAATGCATCGCACCATAACAAACTGAACGGAGAGAACCGGTTGTCCTTTTTCCGCATCTTTCGTCGTAACGCGCGCTCTCAATTTGACTTAACCTTGTTTTGTTTGACCGTTCGATCGCGTTCCGCACGTACGAATTCGCACGTGAATTTACCTACCGCATCTCCCCTGTGCGCAGAACAGTGACACCCGATCAAAGCCATGTCGCATGACAATTTCGGATTTACCTCGAGCACGGTGAGTGACATTGTGTTTCTTACCCTCTTGTTATCGTTCGGCCGTTTCATTACCCGCGATGTTTTCACACTTTGCTCTCGTCGCCGTCTTTTGTTTTGTTTACACTTTAGACGCGCACGTGCGCCGCGCCGTTCCTAACCGATTTTTCGATCGAGATTCGAAATCGCTTTTCCATTTGGATCTTTGAATCGCTTCAAATGATATAGACTGCCGTATAACCCAGACCAAAACATTGTTTAACCTTTTGGGGGCCGGAGTTTAAATCGCTAGAAAGCTGGTTCAAATTTATATATGTACAGTATTATATATTATACATACAGTATTTTTAAATAATTTTTTTATCGCGTTGTACGGGAGCCTATTGTGTTCGATTGTTGCGATCATATTTAAATAACCTTCATTGCTATTCGTTTGATACGGTACCATCGATATATGGACTTTGGACTAAGGTGTAGGCTTTTGTCGAAAGTATTACAAGTATATTATTTAAATGTTTAGTGAAATTCTATATACTATACTGAAATTACAAGAAAAACATTTGAAATGAATTTTACTGTCTGTTGAACGGTGTATATTGCGCCCGTGGTCCGTTGCTTTCGAACATGGCAGGACATCGATCGCGTATTATGGTGTTTGAAGAATCGAAATTTCGGGTTGAACATTATCGAGTCTGCTCCGGTAGCGATACAATCTGTGTTTGTTTAGAGTTCGTTGTGCGTGACAGCCGTGATTAAATTGGATACAGAAAAAAGAATGATTGGTGTTCTTACGTACGATTTGAATTAATTAACAACCAACTTCCGCGTTCTGCTCGATAATTTCCATTAATTATATCTACACGAGAACGTACTTCGCCGCGAATTGATACGCCTCAGGACGTTCGATATAAATAAGTCGATAGAAGGTAATTCAAGAGTAATTGAAAGATGCTGTATCGTTGTAGAGATATCAGTTGTTTTTATTATTTAATCCGTCTGTTGTCTGGTTAAACGCTCATTCGTGCTCGTCTGGGAACGATCGAACGATGATGGATCCATATTGGAATCTGTCAATCGATCAGGACTTTGCTAGTCGAGATAACGATCGATCCGTCAATCGACACGGTTTATTCGAAATTAAATAGTTAGATTATGTACCTCGAATTCGCTGCGCGGTGATTGCTCGCGAACTCCGTAGGGAAAGGAAAGTCAGCGGTCAACGAAAAATTCTCGTTGAAGGACAATATCGGCTGGAACTGCGTACCGTGTGACGTTAGTATGGAACAGGAAATCTGGAGTTCATACGAAACGAAACGAAACGAGTCCTTTTCTAACCGATACAATAAAAGAACGGCAAGGCAGCCGACTGTTTTCTCTCCCCGTTAAAATTCTGTGCGTCATTAGGTCGTGAAATTCGATAGAAAAAGGTGAACCACTTTTTTTCGAACTGTTAGTGAAACTGCGTCCTTCGAATCGTGATTGTATCACGGTTCTCCCATACAATTCGTTCACCTTTTTTCTGCCTAGTATCAGTTTTTGTCGATGGCTCGTTAATTTGAAATTTCGCGACGTAACGAAGTAACTGGCCAATTTTCCCCAATCTAGTTCGTCTGGCCTCGTTCCTGTTATTGTTTGCCTTCCAAATATTTAATCAACTAGAATGACTTTTAGATTCGGGTTAAAAAGTGTTTCCGGCCATTATCCTCGGAAACGATCGGCTGCAATCTTCGATTACTGTCGATCTTCCTTTACGCGGACAAGCAGAAATCCAGCAGCTCGGTAAACGGATCGAGTAACGCAAACCAGATGTCATTAGGTTCTCGCGCGTTCTGAACTGAAATATGTTTAACCATCGGGAGTAAAGCAAATCGTAACGGTAATTTCACCTAGTTATTAATAACGCTGCGTACGGTAGGCGGGTAGAATTCTACGAAAAAATTCGATAGGGTTGAACGCCGATTGTAAATAAGATGGCGTCGGAGGTTACCGGAAGGTTGGTACACCGGAAGTTGCGTGATCGAAAAGCGCAAGCATTTAAATCTTCAAGAATCTTCTGTTTCGATAACCGGTAGCCTGTAGTTCTTAACTGAAAAAATATAAGTATTTATCAAATGAAATAATTGTGTCTCTGAGAAGTTGAGTACTGAACAAATTGAATATCGTCCCTCGCAAAAGGATAACAGTCTTCAAACAGATAAGGTCTACGCGATGTCTCGTGTTCTATCACGATCGAGCATCCGCGTTGGATGTTGCGTCTCTGCCACGCATTATTCCTGAAACCGATAAAGTCCGATAGTCATAAAAACAGTAGCACCTTCGATAAAACAAGAAAACAAACTCTCGTCACCCTCGACTGCCACATTGTATTTTCCTTCGGAGAACACCGCCTTGAACAAAAGCGATAGGGAAACAGCATTTGTTTTCTGGAAAACACCTCGCGTAATCTCAGAAAAAGTGATTGATCCGAGCAACAGAGCGCTAGCCAATGATATCAATTGTTTGTTGTGCCGATTAAACCAGCCCCGTTGACGTGTTCTGTTCTCTTGTTTTCGAAGATCGTGCTTTCTGATAATGTCACGGACGAGATCGGCTCGGTTGTGGAACTTTTTTTTTTTTTTAGGAAATCTCTGATAACAGAGAGAAGACACACGCTACCTGTAAGATTTCCAGTAGAGGAGAATCCAATCGATCCACGTGCTACATACTCTTCGGATCGGGATATCGGTGTTTGTGTGGATACAGATAATCTGCTCGAAATCTCGTGACGATATCATTACGATTGCGCGTTTATTGAGACGCTGCGACGCGCGACGTCACCGATGCGCGTAACGTGTTTACGCAATTTCGCTTGTCTTGATTGATTTTCGTCAGTGAAACCAATGACTTTATCGCTCGAGGGACACCGTTGCAATCATCCCTGCCTCGAACGACCACGCTCCAAGTATCGATATGGCATTTTTCGATGCAGTCGGCATTTATTAGAACAATCAAAATATATTTACTGTTCTGCCGTAATCTAATTACAACGCTTATATAAAAATGGTAATCAGAGGACAGAAGGATTGTATAAAGTAACAAATTGTCATATTAATTTAGGGGAGTCCGAAACTGCGTTAAAGTGACATTATTTCATTGTTCGTGTTTAAATATTGTTCAGGTCATGGATTAGAAACATAAAGAATATTGTGAATCGTGAGTGGTTCTAATTATTGGCCAGGGGTTGTAGAGATTATGCTAAGGAAACTGTGGAAATGAGCAATTTAGGTACCAATTCGATAGTCGTCGAGAAATTTCGTTTCGCTCGATTACGATCCGGCAGCGATCTATCTCAACTAGAATGTGTAAACGGTGATATAAAGTGACAGATTAGAAAATTAGGTACTTCGAGCATAATCGTTTCGAGCGGATCTGTCGAATGGAAATTTACAGGTAGCAATTCTTCTGCCGAGATAGTCAATATTTACGTTGATTCCCGTGGCTACACGGGTAAGTGTTTGTTCTTGCTTTTTATCGCAAGGTCGACGGTTTCGCGGATACGGAATTAGCCTATGAAAAATCGCGGCGCGCAAAGACGATTTTGTAACATCCTTCTGGACAGGGACTGGTTGAGCGTAGATCCCATATAACGATTACAGGATCATTCGTAACCTTGCGATGTGCGATTGCACATGGTAATGAATGCTCGGGAGGGAGGGGGGAGGGGACTTCTTGCGTTCAAAAACGAAAGAGTGATGGGGATGTGAAATTGAAACGGCGAAGTTGAAGATGGTCGACCTAAATGTAGAGAATGTCGATTGCATTATATTTGTACGAACATTTAAAATTCGTGACCATGTTTAATGTACACATGAGAATCATTTTTAACTTCACAACGTGAACCAGCAAAATTCGAGACTATCTTTCAATGAAATGTATAGTCATCGCATAAGTCCGATTAAGTATAGAATGAGGGTAATAATATTGGCTCGTTCTACTTGGATCGTTTGCACTTTGCCTCGCGTTCCCTGGTAACGATAATCGGGCACATTCTTTATTGTCGCGTTGTTGTTCGATCGATCAAATGACTTTTTAATCGGCAATGATCCATTACAAAACCAAGGAGTTTGTCCTCTGGACTTGCTACAATGTGGTAGGTTTCTCCACGCGGCTGGTAATCAGGGTTTTCCGATGTTAATGAGAACAACTGCGAGCTCGACACTATCTGCTGTGCAATGACAAAATTTATGATAACGTTAGTTCCGTGTACACCCCGGCATTTTGCAATTTTATCTACGTGACAAGTACGCGGATAGTTTCGCAATATTTTTTGAAATATGTTCGAAGAAAGGCAATTTCGTTTGATAACCGTTGGTCTATTATACAAACAGGAAGTTGTGCAGGCGTGACAATGGTAAATCCTCTAACAAAGCACTAATGTACAAAAACGAGGAATTCGAGGAACAATGATTTTCATCGACAATGGTTTTATTACATAAAGAAATCAAAAATGGAATCTTGGTCGGCGCTCTTGTATTGTCGAGCATCATTCAGTTAGAACTGTATCTATAAATAAATATTACACTTCAAGATACGCATAAAGATCCGCAATGAATTTGTTAAGGATGAAATAGAACATTCGTCTGTTACAGATTATAGAATATTTGCAGATGCAAAGCGTTTCTGGTTTAAGTGAGAGAAAAAAAATGTTAGCAGGAACGCCGCGACGCGTTATCAGATTTCTGCGAAGTAGCCGATGCAATCTGCCGATCGGAAACCGTGAAATAACTTTCTATTCGGTTGGCCAATAAGTTCGCACAGCCTTTCTGATCCTTTATTCGCAAGAAACGCGGCAGACCGCCCTTTTTCTTGGCAAGTTCCATTCTGTCTACGCGCTTAGAAAGTATATGTCGAAAGGTTGAAAACACAGCTCTATGTACCTGTAAGCATTTCACTTTACAGATCGCTTAATCTACCATTGATAAGGTCAGATTATTTTTTCTTTATCCGTAACCAGAACTTCCATTAATACTTGCTTTCTTAAATCGGCTTCGAAGTTCAATTGTTTTTCCATCGCAACGAACGCTCTTGCGTCACTAAGCGAAAAAAACCCGAGCCACGATTGTCGAACGTATATTTAATTTCAACAACGACGTTTGTTTTTACTACGAAGTTTAACTACAGACAGTTTGGTCTAAAATGCATAATTTGATTTTTGAAATATGACTGACGTAATTCATCGTCGAAACGAAGAATTACATCTTCAAACAATTGTTAACTAGGTTTTCGAACATTTGTATGCACTCGTGCAGTCACGAACTGCGGTTTCGAAGTATGTGGTTTTTTTTTATCTGAACTACGTGTAATTAACGCGCGACGCGACGGCCACACGTTTTTCTTGTTACAGAAGAGACGAAATCGGGAGGCACCATTTTGTCGCATTTTATTTGCAAAGAAAAAAGAAATATCATTATTGTGAGGATAAGTGTGGTGAGAATAATGATTTCCAATGACGCATTTGATTCGCAGGAAAGCGATGGTTAGAATGGAAATTTCATGCTAAAAATTTATATCGTGTAGCGAATTTACTTGTGTTTACTTATCTTATTCGAACTTGGATAATCATTTGTAGAGACATCAAATTGTATAATTATTGGCGTGGAGACAACAAATTCCAAATGCTTATCGTTCCAGACGTTCTTGAAACGTCCGATTAAGAGTTACTGTAATACATTCTCTCTAAGATAGTAACGTACGTAGAATTTTTGTTCGCCTCGAAACTCGGTCGTTCCGACGCTATAATATTCTTCTAAGACGAGGCTCTGGTTCATTCCGTGAAATTTCCGGCTGGTTGCTATCATAGTCAGCGATTACTTGATGCTAAATTACCGGTGTTCTCCTCTCGTGTTTCTGGCTAATCTCGTTAAACCCGAAACACGTCACTCTTAGTATGATATTTTCGAGAGGAGTGTTAATGCGCGGCTCGTTGAGCTGATGTCATTGTCGAAGACAGAGGAAACCCTTATTCTAAGATTCTCAGTGGTTTCCATGATTTTTGGCTCACACGGATTAGTGTTTTCCACAGAACATTTTTCATACAGCCTCGAAAATCTAACATGATTTACTCGTTTGCGTACGTATCGATAAAAAAAATGCGCAAGATTAGTTGAAAGTTGTGCCAACAACCGTAGTCCCGTTGAAAGCACCGGTTCTCGTTAGATCACCGAAGTTAAACAATGTGGAACGTGAACGACACTAGGATGGGTGACCGTCTGGTAAAAAACCGGAAAGTGACCCACCCGGGGTGTTTTTCACGTGTTGTTGGCAAAAGGTGGTTCGGAACCCACCATAAACAGTAGGTCCCGCTGAAAAAGGCGATAGTGAGAATGGAAAAAGGGGGAAGAGGATTGGTAAATGAATTTGAAACCCTGAGGGGACCAAATATCATGTTACATAGTTGAAAGTTGTTTAGCACTCATCCCTCTATCGCATGCGACAGATACTCGAGTACAGCCACTCTGCTTACGACGATCGAGCGAGCCGATAAACGATGTTATCATCGTTCTATCCGATTACTCGAAAGCAACAAAAGAAAAACAAGAATTAACTGCTTCAATATTCGAGTGGTCGAATAAGAGGGAAAGATTGACGGCGTTTTAATTAATTCCAATTTTAAGAAATATCGTTGATCATTCTTCGAAAGTGATTTCCAATCCATCGAACACTGATTGTTATTAAAGAGAACGGGTTGCGAGTCGATATAAGCAACTGAGTTTTCAACGCAGTTACTTCGATCACTTTGTATAAATTAGCGTTCATTCTCTGACAATTTGTTCGTACTTGCGGCGCGACGTGCAAAATTGTTCCAACAAGATTTAAAATGTTTGTTTAAACTAAATTGATCGATTAACTTAATCGCCGAGTATCAAACGATCGTCGATGCTGATCGTGGAATTTCGTTTGAGCAAACATAATTGCTATAAATCATACCGTTGGCAGTATCTATCGGTAGCGAATTAGAGCAGGGATGTTTATAATCAGCAGTGTATCAGCATGATTTAACAGTTTGCAAACAGTTCGGGATCTATACGCGTATTTATCAGGTGGGTCACGTATGTTAGCACATGCTTCATAATTTACCATTCTCTGTGTCTCTCTCTCTCTTTTTCTTTTCTGTGACGACGATAATTAACGCATCGAGGTGTTTCTCGTGTGCAGAGGAGAATAACACTCGTATTTTGAAGTTTTTTCTTCCGTCTGGATAATCTGATTTGGACAATTTAGTTATCGACTCGACGGCGGGACCAGATTCATTTTTTTCCGGTTGCTTGCCGCCGGTTTCGTGAGACGATAATTGTTGTAATTCAATTAGTGAGTCGCCGATTAACAGGTCTCAATGACTTGTCATTGGAAATCGTTAATTAGTGTCGCGTAACGCGAATTAAATTACCCCGCGCCGCGTCCGGAATACCGATGGTAACGCTCCTACGTTTCGATACGGTTGTCATACGCCGTGTCGATCTTCTCGGAATCTGATGATTTATTCTACCCTCACTCGAGTCACAGTCTGTTTAGAATTCCTGCGCCGACAACGATCAATTTTTCACAAATGAATAACGCATCAGGTGCGGCGTCTTCAAAACTCTTGTCCGCGACATGATTGATCCCGGGAATTATAGAGATTAATGATATCGCGTTAAACACAGTGATCCTTACAACCGAAATTGATGAATGACGAAAGACGATACGTTATTCAGCAGTCTTCGACACCTCTTCTTCGACCGACTTCGATCTCTCGAATTTTAATCTCGATTCGAAAGAATGAATGAGAAAACAGCAGCTCGAATTTTATCGTCTGGATTTCCAGTCGCAGCCGATACATATCTCGTTATCATTGCGTCAGAATCTTTTGTTTAATCAAATTATTCCAATTAATAATTCATAAGTGATAAATATTATTCGTCGCATCGATCAAAAATATGGTTTTTCTATTGTGGTTCTCATAATTGGATCATGCACCGCAGAATCGAGCGATCCTTTCGGCACTCGGCTCGTCGGATCAGTAGTAGATGCTGGCGTCGTTGGTCAGACACATGTTGCTATCTTCTGCATCTTCAGTGATGCAACAGTACCATCTATCCGGCATCGACGTCTTCGATGCGTCTATCGTTAACGATTATCCTTGATGTTTTATAGGTTTATGCTCCTTCCCTGTAATTTATTTTTCCTCTTGTACAATAACCATGTAATGTAATGTAACATGATATTTGGTCCCCTCAGGGTTTCAAATTCATTTACCAATCTTCTTTCCCCCACTTTGCATTCTCACTATCGCCTTTTCAGCGGGACCTACTGTTTATGGTGGGTTCCGAACCACCTTTTGCCAACAACACGCGAAAAACACCCCGGGTGGGTCACTTTCCGGTTTTTTACCAGACGGTCACCCATCCTAGTGTCGTTCACGTTCCACATTGTTTAACTTCGGTGGTCTAACGAGAATCGGTGCTTTCAACGGGACTACGGTTGTTGGCAATAACAATGTACATTCTAACATTTTCCGTTCAATAAATTCAACCGTAAAATTGTATTAAACGAATGGATCAGCTTGAACAAAGTTAAAATCGTCCACGGAGCAATCAACGTTTCGGCATGATCGAAAACGGACCTTGTCCGATTGTTCGATACATCGTTCGACGATTTCGCGAGCGTGTCGACGTAACGGTAGACGTTACCGATTCGCGCGTCACCGTTTCGTTTTTCGGTGACTCGGTTTAACGATGTCTACGCGATAACCGCCGCGTTATATCACGATAACGATGACGGTTTACGATCGCTCGCCGATCGGTCCTCGTAAACGGAATATCCCGTTTGAGATCGCCGGTTCCCCGAATAGGCCAGCTGTGCGCCCGGATAGAAATATTTGCGTGTATGAGCTCATTAAACAGCCGGCTCTTTCGTAATACTTTCGCGGTGATGTAACGCCGCACCGGCCGCAGTCACCGGATAGCAGTATAGTAATTGGCAGTGCCGATCGATCGGCCGATCGAAGCAGCATCCGACAGAAATCGAATATGCACCGACCGATCGTTTCTAACGTTGATTCAGAAGCTCGACGAGCTTCTGATCCTACTAATTAGCAGTCCACAGTTCCAAGCGATATATCCGATTGCGCAAACAGAATTTTTCGCCGCAGACATTGGAATTTGGAGAGATTAGTTAAAAACATCCAATTAAATCTATAAAATTCTTAAAGAAGCAAAGATACGTTCGTTCAGATTACACAGGCATTAAGATTAAAGTGGAATTTGTTTGATCAAGTCTTCGTGAACATGTCGGCTTTTTTACAATACTGAATTGTTTTACGGTAGTTAGAGTCGTATATAAATTGCTTTATGTGAGCAAATACCATCGTAAGATAACAATACAGATAAAAATGTTTATCCGAGTGTTGGTGTTCTGGCAAGCAGGATCTAGGATATTAAATAAAACGCGTTTATTGAAATTTGCTCTGGCAAGTGTTCTCTCAGCCTCTTCGAGATCGACTGACTATTCGACTGCAACGGGTAGAAGAATACCCAGGTCAGTTGGGGCTGACGGCCCTTAGTTTCATCTGAGTTTTATCACATGGCCTTTGGGTGTTGTATTACCGATATCTTTTGGGTCTGAGGGTCCTGGCTTAGGAAATAAACATATAACCTTCGGTATCTACATTTACGAACAACAGGACCATTGTGACGAAGTATTAAATTGTTTTGCTATTATATTGAAGTGGATAGGTTGGTATAAAATAATAAAATTTGTTCCCACTTCGTTTATTAGCAAAATCGCTAGTGCGAATATCAGTGCAGCGTTGGTGTTATAGTCTCGGAGGCTTACGATCGACTGACTACGCTCGTTGCATTTACTAAACGCATCGGGGTTAGAAAAGGCAAATAAATGGGAGAGAAAAAGAAAAGAGAACAGAAAAGGAAAACTTGAGAAGACAGCGACAGTGATAGGGACAGCGGAAAAGAGTCGTAAACTACTATATACATATACGTATATAGTAGTACTATATATATATATATATATATATATATATATATATATATATATATATTGTTATATATATATATATATATATATATATATATATATATTGTTATATATATATATATATATATATATATATATATATATATTGTTATATATATATCGTGTTATATATATATATATATATATATATATATATTGTTGTATATATTTTATATATACATATATATTATATATTATATATATATATATATACATAGACCGAGCTAACCAGAACTCTGACGACGTTCTCAAGGATGCGTTGGAATTTAGTGAAGGGCTGGTCACCAAATGTGCGACCAGCAGTCAGGAAACAGAGAACAATAGCGTAACAGAGTTGAAAAGGAAAGAGAAATTTTTCGAAGAAATATACGCATTGGCGTACGTGGTGCTATCGCCATCACAATATCAATACCGAGTCTAGCCAGGACACTGGCTGAAAGCCGCATTATTGTTGCGTATCCTTGAATTCGAGTTTTCCGCATTTCCGACGGAAAATTCGAATTCAAAGGAAGCAGGTTTGGCTTCCGATAAGCCGAAGGCCCGACCTGCACGGAACAACATTAACATTGAGAACATCGAGTAGTTCCCTCGTACGTTTTGACGGCCGCGGCCACTCGATACGTGACCCGACGCATAAACCGTGCACAAACTGCTCGCGATAGTTTGCATACGATTATTTCATATTTTATTTGTTTCCCCTCGGATCCGTATCATTGTAATTCATAAAACCTGAAACGTTGATCTCAGCCAGCCTTTACATTTCCATGAATAGGCTTACACTGAAATTGATGTACAGCACAGCCTCGTCTATCGGAACACGTCGGCACACAAGGTCGTTCGGATAACAGATTCCTCGGTAACTACGCGAAGGAAGTTGAAGAAACGGATGATTCACCGATATTCATTCTCATTTCGAAAACAGTAACATCCTCGAAAATTAGTCATCTTGAATCACACTGATACGACAGGAACAATACCTGCACGCGCATCTTGCCTCCTCATTTCTTTCAGATTTTTCTTCGATGAGTAGCCCTGTATAAACATCGTAATCTAGCTTTCGCAATTCTATGAACGATATCTAAATCCAGATTTCACTTTTAAAGAAACTAATCGAAATCGACCGGGATCAGATTCGACTAACCGTTTCGATAAAAGAAACTGATACGAGATAGTCCGTGATAAACCACTTTCTACAAAATCATCAATCAATTTTTCTTCGTGCTGTCAAGAGAAAAAGGGATTCCAGATAGTTGCGTAAAAATGTCTACTGGTACTTCAAAAGACAGACTTAATCTAACGTTAATTTTTTACGAATTCCAATTAATTGGAAAATGATTCGCTTGATAGGGATTCTGTAAACACATTTTTACCGTCGCGAGAATTTTCGCGATGACTCTGTTTCTTTGTTTGATTGTTTTGAACATTGATTTTATTAGTAGAATGTACAAGAATTTTCTAGCTGAAGAAATTCTTGAAGTTCAGCTTCGTGCGAAGGTCTGGGTTAGGTCTGGGTCATTTTTGGTTAAGCTAGAAGAGCGAATTGAAACGTTGAAAATCGTTGAACACATGCGTCGCGCAACACGGAACGCTGTTATCTCTAATCTGCGTTTTGTTTGGACTTCCGTTATCCGTCCCGACCCACTATTCATCCTCGACCGTGAATTACGACTGACAAAGGATTTCCCAATCGACACAGTTCGAATTTACATCGCAAATCTAATACCTACCGGGAACCGGTGATCGACTGATTTTTATCGACGCGCGCGAAACGCGTAATGATCGAGCGGCGAATTTAACGCGCATTAATTCAAACGTGTTCGATTGTGTTTGGATCAGCGAGACAGCCAGTGAATGCCAAGTCGATGGCTCGATCGAAGAGAAACGCGAGATTCTCTCGAGAATAATACTCGATGGGCTTGGAGGATGATTGCGACTATTGACGATCTTCGAGAGCCTCTTAGCATTCCAATAGATTTCCGATAGTCCGGAACTTGGCTAACCGATTGAAAAATGAGACGTCGATTTATTAGGCAAACCGTTTTGCAATTTGCTCGGTGACGACGCGCTCGGCGCGAAATAATGGCGAATGATGGGCGGCGAGTAATTTATTAATGAATTCAAGAGACGAGTGTGATTGATAACCGGACCGGTTGAATTTAAATTGATTAATGCATGTATCATCGTTTATTACACCTGTCTTCAAACTTGCATATTCTCGTTAATACACCAGTTTACAACTTAGATGATTATATCTAATTTGCTTATTCTTCAAACATTAGATGTTAATTCTATGAGTCTCTCTCTCTCTCTTTCTTTTAATGATTGATACCTGTTGGTACCATGTACTTAAAATATTATATCTCTCAATGTCTCTGTATTATTAGAGAATATTTTTTATTAACTAATTAAACTAAAAATTAATGGAAGTTTTCTATTTTTTTCAGGATGGGCTGGACGCCAAAAAGTGGACCTCGCAGAATAACCAAAATGGGTAAGCAGCATCCAATAACATCTGGCGATCCTCAGAAAATATCTTCTTGCGATAACAAGTTTTATTAACATCAATTACGTGTTTCAGTTACGACCAAGGACATAATAAAAGCAGCGTTTACGTTCTGGAGCTCGAGGACAAGAAGAAAAGCGTGCAGGAGTACGAGGAAGACTACAACCCGTATGAACACAGAGCGGTTCAACATCCAACGACGTGAGTTTCGATTTCCCTTTCACCCAGTTTATCAATTATAATCCCGTTCGTGTGATTGCTAACTGGCTCGCGCAAATATACCTAGTATTCGTCGCGTCATTTTACAGAATCAAGACAGATTACGTATCTTTTCGTTCAAGATACGCCGAGACGAAGAAAAGGAATAATTTGCGAATCGATGGAGTAGTTTACCGAATGATATCACGAGCATTTGCATAATACCGGACGCTGTGCTGTGCACACTCGCGGCCGCATCGTTTATTCCGACCGCGTTTCTCTAGATACAAATTACCCGGTAATTTGTTGCGGCGATTAGTCATGAAGCGGAAGAATAAGATTGTCCTCTGCGAAACTGCTTCGAGGAACATAGAAACGCTACTAGCCTTGTTCTGCCGTTTAATGGCGAAGGCACGCGTTAATGATGGTCAAATCTTCCGAAAATTCGTAGAAGTTATTCGACTAGTTATCTTTATGCATTTATAGCGAAATGGACTAAAATTCTTTACTCTGGTAAATACATTGGAGTTATACAACGGGTGGCAACATTGTTCAGGGTGTAAAATGTTAAAAATTATTGGTTATCTAGTATAAGAATAATGGTAACAGCTGAATCACCGTTTCAGGAGCTGGGAGACTCTGCTCCACCTGCTGAAGGGAAGCTTGGGAACCGGAATCCTCGCGATGCCGAAGGCCTTTCACCATGCTGGGTATGCTGTTGGTCTAGTAGCGACGATCATCATCGGTCTACTTTGTACCTACTGTATACGAATCCTCGTGAGCTCGCAATACGAGCTCTGCAAACGGAAAAAGGTGCCATCGTTAACGTATCCTGCGACAGCAGAGGCTGCCCTCTCAGAGGGTCCGATGCCATTCAGGCCGTTAGCGAAATACTCAGTGTGAGTACACATTCGCATCATCGTCTAACCGAATCTGTAATTGGGGCGGTGATTATGAAAGTGAAGTACCACTACGAAAGTTGCACTACGATCTATTTCACGATCGCAACGATTAGAAGAACTTCTTTGACGTTTATAATAGACTAGGAAAAAAACAAAATTTATATTTATTGTATACCCATGTATTCTCGCGAAATATTGACCACAATGAAACTATATAATTAACAGTAACATCAATTAGTCGTGATACACAATAAGCATAAAGATCAATTTGTTTGGGATTTTGACTTACACCAATTTCATAATTACTGGCACAATTAGCTCTATTCACGATTCATTAACAATAATGTATTTCGATGTTTACAGGCACGTTATAAATATATTCCTCATGATCTACCAGCTGGGAAGTTGCTGCGTCTACACTGTGTTCATCGGCACGAATTTGCAAGCGGTTAGTAGAATTCTTTCCATTAATCACGCGAAAATGCTCGTAATGGAACTTTCGCGAGGAGTTCAAGGCACATGCTTCGTTACGTTAGCGCAGCCAAGTTCTTTGAAAAGTAATTAATTTACCACGAAGAGGGCTTTGAAAGTTGCCGGTTTGATACTTCGACAGCCGCTCATTTTCTGAAAGAGTGCATTCAGAATCTAAGGAAGAAAATGTTATTCTGAGAACCATAAATCAGAAATGAAATTCTTGGAAGACGTTACTGGGAGTAACTTGTTGATTCACAATTGAAATTATCGTTGAAAGATCCACTAAAAACTTTTTATGAATGGACCGTGGGCTTTTAAAAATGATGAAATAATTGCTGGTTCGTAATGTGTTAAAATATACTGAATAACAGTCGGCAAGTAAAACATTGAAGATGAATAATCTAATTGGACCGAGAGAAGTGACGTGAACGCGTTACCTGCAACTATCCGGTATTAGAAAGAGTAAACACAGAAGCATCTGTTCGCGGAGCGGCGAGCGGACACGTCGATCAGGCTTTTACCGTAAAGAGTGTGTACCGGAGAGCTAGGCTGCCTCTCTCGGAAAGAGAGACAGTCGTGTGGGCAGCGAGAAAAAGGAGCATGTAGGTCAGGGAAACACGGCGCGAGGAATAAACGATTAGACGGTGCCGGGCGAGTAATGAGCGGCGGAGTCAAGGTGATAATGTGCGTGCACGGACAGGTTCGTTGACATTTCGCGACGGGGAGGATGTGGCTACCGTTTAAACGTTTATTTACGAGGACAACAGCCGTTTCGGTCGTCGTCGCCGCTGCCGCGATCAGGAAGCTCCTCGAGCTGAATAGCCGGTGAATGTTAACGCCGACCGTGAGCCGTTGTTTCACGTTACTTCCGCGAGACTCCGTTTCTTGTTGACACCCACTGAATGGAAAGTGAACGTCCGATCAGTCTCTGAACCCTTTAAGGGATCGTCCGTGAAGAGATCCTTGCAGAGATACAGAGAGACGAGGACAAAGTAACGTTGCGATGTTAAAGAATTCAATGCGTTTCTCATTGAATGTTAGTGTTGTTCATCAAATTTACACCTTTTGTTATCGTCTCTTATAAACTTTGTGTCGTTGGACGTTTTTCTTAGTTACTAGACTGCAGATCTTTATCCAAAATATAAAAAAAGATATCGTATTTTCTGATACAAATTGACAATTAGGCGCGGACAAGAATCGCGTAAGTTAAAGACGAATAGGAACAAGATAGAAAGTCGTCGAACATAATGGTCGGTACATAACTCAGTGAAAGTAAATTTAATAGATCGGAACGTTTGGCCAGATACAATACAGTTCGAGAACTCATTAAACGCGCAGAGCCTGAGAAATTCTGCTACCGAACAGTGAACCCGTCCCCTAAGGTTAACAGGTTCAAGACATGGATTAGTCATGGTTCTTTTGACGATTGTCGGATTAAAAATTCCGTGGGTCGTGCCGGTACTTCCCGTAGTGCTTAAGGATTCAGCGCGTCGCTCGACAATCGTAGAAATGATCCGGTGGTATGAGGATCGGAAGGCACCAGCTCTGAACTATCATAAATCCCGTGTAAGAGGTCGCCTGGTTTGATTCCGTTCCACAATGACGACGCCATGCAACTGCTGAGTCGATTCCGCTCACGTCGTCTAGGCATCGTAAAAATTTCAATCGTACAGTTTGTTAATTCCCCTCGGTTCGTTAGCTTCTTCAAACACGACGGAATCTGGCAGTAGAACAGCTGACCGTGTTACATGCTATAGCGTTCCTGAAACCCGATCCGATTAATCATTCGCGATTGTGCGTTCGAGTTGTCCAAGCTAACAGTATCAATTTAATTGGAGCAGTCTTTCTCTGTGCTCACCTTGTTACGATCTTGAGTTCTACATTTTACACGTGTGCGATCAGATAGGCTTGGTCTCGACGCAGTTCGCTTTGAGAACAGATTTCGAGGAAGATGACAATATTCGGTTTAGAACTATTCTGAAGCACTTTCGAGAGAATCCGATCAAAATGATCTGGATGCTTCCAAACAGCTAAAAATTGCAATGCCATTATAAAGTTTATATGTAAATGAATTTCTAAAACATTGTGAGTATTGTACGAGTAAATTATATCAATTTTGTATTCATAAAATAGAAAAACTAATACAGGTCGAAAGAAATGATAGGTTTTTCAGTTAAAATCGTTCCGAGTGCAAAGGGATCGATCTGATCCATTTCAATCAACGAATCCTGATAGGATACACTTCATGCAACATCAATACCAAGAATGAAGGCATCTAGCGGGAAAGATAGAAGAAGTAGTTGAAAGAAAATTGTACATACAGACAAGAACGAGTTTTTATCATCTGTAGCTACGTCCGCGAATTATAGAATAATGAGTGGAGACTTAATATTCAATTTCGCGATGTCGAAAGAAAAACTTGACTGTGTCGGTTTAGCCAGGGTGTGGAGCACGTCGCTCGCTACGCAATGTAGTAATGGATAGTTAGCTGGCGCGGTTGCGACACGTTATTACACCGAGTGGATAGAATGTGGATGCAACGGGCACCGATGGCGAAAACTTGAGTCTTGTCGCGGTTGGCCGCGTTAGAAAGAGCATATTCGATTCTCGATTCTCGCGACTCGAGCAAGAAACAGACGCTGGTGATCCGCAGACAATGTTGTCTGATTAATCGACTCGTTTGACAGCGGACGAACACCTGTTCCATTCAACCCGACAGTTATACCAAGAACTCCACCAAGTGGCGGGAAAAACGATATGCAAGTTGCCGGCGGTGACCTTTTGGTCAAACGCGGTTCAAAACGATTTTAATCATAAGATGAAACATTTTATGACGTGGATGGATTATGTAACGTCGTGGGAGAGTCGTTGGATAATTAATTAGACAAGCAGCACACGTGAAAGTTGAAAAAGCACACCCGTCAGCAGATTGATAAGAAGAGAACCATTTGAATAGAGATTGCGTTGCGCTGGCTCTAATAACTATTTCTTTTCGGCGGAAAAGAATGACACAGTGAAACAATCGTCCTCAAATATGATCTTATGATCTTCAGATATATTAGAACGCGAAACCAATCGGGTGTCCAGCGAGCGGATATGTACGGTCGCCAGAAAAATTAGCCGAGCACTCGAAACTTTTTGTGTCCGATAGAAAATTGCACCTTAGTTCCTGTCGCAGCCGGATCGAACCGATTCGAATCGGCGTGCACCGCATTATGCAACGATCCGAGGGATTATATCAACCGCTTATAAATTCCGCTCGCGAGCGGGGAGATCTGTCCGATTCTTTTTTCGCCGTCGAAAATTACACAGGACCGAGGCTAATCGACGATTAATCGACCGGGGAACCTGGGAACCAAGCAACCGGACGAATTGAATACCTTGCGCCATTACCGCGAACCGACCACTGTGTCTGGCTACCAATTATCACATTCTTGCGCGATTATTTTATGCAACTATGAACGCGCCGCGGCCAATTCGCCCGTTTATCCTCTAACTAATATCTTTCAATTACATCGAACAATTTTATTTCCAGAATAGAACAAAACTTCTCGGTCATTCCAAATAGGCGTTTTAACGTTAGGCCTATCACGGTCAAATGACCGGTTTTATATTTTAAATTTATTGAAATTATAATAATTCATTTATGGAAAAAATGGGATAAATTCTCTTGACCAAGCATCTATTATATTGATAATCACGGACAATCTGAATCAATTTCGTGGTGCCATTTTTGTTTGGTAATATTTGCCAGTTACTTCCAATGCTTGGTAGGTTATTTTCAATGTATTAAAATGATTAGAGACGATTTTTATACTGTATAAAGATCCGCAGTCTACCCATTGCCGTCGCAAATGACCTCGACGACGTCGACACGACGAAAAGTAACGAAGAAGAATTTTTCGGGATGAATGTATCACAACGATTGCTCAGTTGTGTCCGTTTAAAGAAACACGGTCACGTTTCTTCCGTCAATTGCCCTTCCGATCTAATTAAGGTGTTCCGCCCTCTTAATCGCATATCCTGCGTCGACCCGTGAATTAGAATCGAGAGGACGAGCCACGGTCGTGGAACTAGAATGAAAACTCTTGATCAAGTGAAAATAGAACGCCTCAAGGCGGTCCGCAATCGCTGAAGCACAAGCTTCTTTTTCTGGTCGTGTTTAACGACGACGCAGACCTTTACAGACGTGTTGGCACCTTATGCGAGACTGGTCGGCGACTATTATACCTAGTTGGTGTTATTCGATTCCTGTTATCCAATGAAACTCGCTTCGTTAGTCACCACGATGATTGGGCGACTGAGATTGCCGATTAATGAAAACTCCGCGTCATCTTTGTCTCACAATTTTAATCAAGAAAAGAAAATATTACGTTCGACGTATTATTACGTCCGACTTAACTCGTCGTCCAACAGTGTGTTGCGCCTGACTGTATTTTCCAACTGTTAGCACCTTGGACGTATTATCACGTCCATCGTATGGTAACCCAATCGACGTCCCAATCGACGTTATTCTGCATTAAAGATTCATCCGTTAATCGTTTTCACCGTTATCTCGCGCGCAGATGCATCGAGCGACGTAATTGTTCGTCAGACGCAAGGATACTACTGGAAACACGGTTACGTAAATTCTCAGCGTTCCGCAAGACACGCTGTCGACGATCGTAGGCTCGAACCGCTTAATCAGCATAATGCCGACGGAATTGCATCGATTGAAACGTATTACATGATCCGTGTGTTGCACGCAATTAACGAAACGGTGTTGCGGTATGCAGCAGCGTTAGACAAGACGACGCGACGTGCGGGCGTTCAGATAGTTTTCGAAGCGGGTCCATTGACTGTAGGAAACCGACTCGCGCGTTTCCGTTTTGCTAATTATTATATAAAGCGCGTCTTTGTGCCCCACAGCCGTTTACGCAATCCGACCGAACCGCGACAAAGTTCTTTCCTCCGTGAAACAGAGAGAAATTCGATTCGTGCGAATGGGAATCGGTGGCGAAAAAAAAATGCGTGCGTTAACGGTTACGTCACCGCTATTACGTAAAGACTAAGGCTGAGTCCAGTGGAATCGCGAAATAGTATGCGTTGAGCTGTATCTAGCCTCACTTCCGGTTGTCCTTGAATCAGTCAATATCGACGATTTATAACTGCCACGCCGCGTCGCACGCCGTTGCAATCGTTTCGCTATTGTTCGCGCGATCACGAGGATTCGCATCGGAACGATAACGGCAGATTTACGACGTTTGCACCGCGATAGACGATAGAAAGTCGAGATTATGGTCGCGATCGTGCACCAGAAGGACACGCGCAGTACGCAGGATTCGCGTGTCCGCGATTGCAATACTGGACGAAACTATCGACACTGCACGGTCATTAATCGTTCAAATATGAGCCCTAGCTATGGTACATACTCCCTCTTTGTTTAGTTATCTCAGATTGTGTTTACAGTTTTATTAGTCATCAGATTACTTCAGATTTTATGCGTTTATGATTAACCTGCGGTTTTGATGGAAAATAAAAATTGTCTGGGTCAGCTAGAAGAAACAATAGTCGAATGAAAATGCATTTTCTTCTTTAATTATTCTAACAAACTGAAAATAGTACGATCATTGAATTGTTTTAATGTGTTTACAATGTTGTACTCGATCTATTCGGTTTTACCATGAATGCATATAATCCGCAGTCTAATGACAAACTTTATTTTCGTTCCAGGCTTTGTCGGATTACTTCCCGAACGCGGACGTGAGGGTGTACATGTTGATCGTTCTGCTTCCCCTGATTCTCGTCAATTGGATCAGGAACCTGAAGTTCCTTGCTCCCTGTTCGACCATCGCCAACGGTATCACGCTCGCCAGCTTTGGTATAATATTGTACTACATCTTCAGGGAACCGTTGTCCTTCGAGAACCGCGAACCAATAGGCAAAGTTGGGGACTTCCCACTTTACTTCGGCACTGTCCTCTTTGCTCTTGAAGCTATTGGCGTGGTGAGTACTTTAAATTTTCAATAATACTTCATGTACCAATTGCACTGTAGTTCCAAATTGTATTAGGTTGTTGCCTATGGAATGTCAAATTAGTACAAAGCAGCATTTTTTACAATACCTCCCAACTACAATCTTTGATATCCAAATGGTTCCGAAAATCTTATGATCATCTAATTTCAGATCATGCCCCTGGAGAACGAGATGAAGAAGCCCAAAACCTTCATCAAGACCTTCGGAGTGCTGAATTTAGGAATGGGTGCCATAGTCATCCTCTACACATGTCTGGGATTCTTCGGGTACATCCGGTACGGTGCTTCAGTCGGTGGCAGCATTACGATCAGTTTAACCGAGCCAGCACTCTTAGCCAAGGCTGTGCAGATCCTCCTAGCTATCGCCATCTTCTTCACGCACCCAATCCAGTGCTACGTGGCTATTGATATAGTCTGGAACGAGTATGTCGCGCCCAGAATGGAAAAGAATTCGCATAAGGTGCTGTGGGAGTACGTCGTCAGGACTGCGCTCGTTCTTCTTACCTGTAAGAGAAATGTTTGATTGTATTTACGGAGTACAGTACTATAGGAACGGTAGAAAAATTAATTGCAACTATCCAATAATCTTGTAGCTCCTTCAGGGGGTATTCTGGTTTTCGAGTCCGTTTCAGGAAATTTTTACAGTAAAAGTATTGAATCCATTGGGATCTTGCACACTTACTTATTCGTATTTGAAGTACATATATGATTCTTTTTCTCGAGCCAGTTAAAGAATTGTTAGATGTCTTTGTAGCGGAGTCAACGGTATTTTTGTTTACTGGAACAAACGTGCTAATTTTGTTTATCGCTACTTTCAGTTCTACTGGCCGTAGCCATCCCCCAACTGGACCTGTTCATCTCTCTGTTTGGAGCTCTGTGTCTCTCCGGTCTCGGACTGGGTTTCCCCGCCATCATTCAGACTTGCACGCTCTGGAACGTGTACGGCAGGACTGGGAGGTCACTGATGGTAGCTAAGAACATGTCCTTGGTCCTTTTCGGGCTCCTGGGTTTCCTGGTAGGAACGTACACGAGTCTTCGTGACATCATCCACAGCTTCTCTTGAAGCGTGTTCCTTCGGTGACGAGGGACCATGACCGAATGGCAGCGGAGAACAGGAGGCAGGAGGAGGGCGCCGCGTTGTTCGGCATAATAGACGAACGCGGGAACGCGAGGTTTCGACGCCTAAATGAATACCGAACGATCGAGCCTGGACGAGGATGCCCCTCCTTCTTCGAGACGTATTTTATAAATACGTTGATGGGATGTGAGACCGAATGATCTCATCTAGAAGTAGAAAGAACGGATAAGACAACCCCCGCCTAGCGTGTCGCGATTGGTGGACACTAACAACAAGTTAATCTCTAATGGGATTCTAGTTCGCCTGTTGACCAGGAACTGTTTTTATTTGTTTTGTTACCGCCGTTTTTTTTTTAAATCGCGGACGAAAGAACTAACGATTGAGAGAGACGCGTGCGCGCCCGCACGCGTAAATTTATCGAGAAAATATAGTCGATGGAATAACATATAGCTTGAAAGCACCGGAGACGTTATGTCCGTAGTCTGATCGTGGAAGAGTGCTTTCTGAACGCGTTCCAGTTTATTTATGATTATCGTAACATTCTAACACCTGTTTTGTTCCTCGCACGAGGCTTTCGTTTGTCTATGGCAGTCCGTTGTAACATGTATTTTATCGAATGATTTCTTGCCGTGGGCAAAGGATGGATATTCGCAGACCGTTTCGTCTTAAGATGATAGCTAGTACCAATCACACTCATTATGTTAATTTTAATAAAACGATCTGTTCAGTGTTTTATATACATACCTCGAGTGTAACTGCACCAGAGTCCTAAATGACTGAATCCTGTATACATCCTGCTGATCCTAACTTTGCCTTAGCTATAGTGATAAGTATTCTTCAGCTATGGCCTTCGAGCTCATTTAATAATTATTGATAATTATTCCGTTCCTTTAGAACAGCAAAAGAGACAATCAGCATTCGGATATTCAGTACAATCAGCATTCGATACTAGGTACTTGAATAAAGTTTCTTTATTCAAGACTTATTAACGACATAATGGAACCTTTAAGAGAATGCAAGAGGTACATTTCTGCAAACTTTTAGATCAGAACATTCGGTTGAGGGTAACTGGTTGGACTCTATGATCCGCCGCGTACGGGTCAAAGTTCAGAGGTAGTGTTTTTCGCTTGAACGCCATGAGATGTCGCCGGTTCTTACGGGCTTATGGATCGCGGCCGGGGTGGCTGCCCCCGCATACCTCGAAACCAACCCCTGCGCACCCTCCCCAAGCAGACGGTCTCGAGCTTGGGTTTACGCAGCTTCAGTCGCACGTGTGCAAGCGACCCCATGTCGACCAGAGGTCCGTCCGTATGTGTGCGCCCCGCACACGCGTCCTCGTGTTCCTCTTCGGCTTAGCGCACCCTGTGTGAGCCTCTCCCTTTCGCATCCGTCCAGTTTGTTCGCCAGTGAACGTAAGTTGCGTACCGACCGTCGTACCAAACAGATAGGGACGATGCTCCATCGCAATAGATCCGAGGCTGGAGCCCCATCAACCCCTCGCTATCAACACACAATGTCTCAGGGGTGGTTGCAACCCTTTCAGAACGTTGAGGATGAAACGATTAGTGATTGTACCATTTAGTGTCAAGTGCATATTATTGTTTTTATCCTTCGTGGTAGGGGAAAGTAGTTGGTACAGTTTTATCTGCTGCATTCAATTATTTTATAGGGTAGGACATGTTCTTTCGGTTCTTGACGTCGAACAGTACGTCAGGATTACGTGCATTGGTGTCAGGATGTCGAGGACGATATTGTTAGTGAATAATTTGCTGTGACGATTGTTTTTTTTCGTTTTATGATAGGATTTAATTTTTGTTAATGAAAGAAGTAGTAAGATGATAGATGTTTGTCTTTGGTATAGCTGATTTTGTGTTGACACGGTGACGGTGGATTATGTAACGCAGAGTGCTATTGAACGGGTCTCGATTTCGTAGAAGTGGTTCGTCTAATTGTAAGAAGCTCATTCCAGTTCTCTTTACTAAATTTTTAACACGACGAGTAAATGGAATTAATAATTTAGTCTTAACGTTGATAAATATTTACAGCTAGCAGTATCCAAATTGAAGCAAATTCTTGTAAGGAATAGATAGTTTTCCCCAGCAAGGGTTCCTACAAAATATTACATTATTCTGAACTCTATTTTTATTTGCACTTTAAATTATCTACGATCGCGGCACCTTATAGATCCCTTGTTCACTTGCCCTTTACAAATAAATCAATATGCAACTTCATCTTCTCAGAAACACGCATCGTACGTTGCAGTTTTAAATGTCGCCTATTTATAATGAAACCGTGCCGTCGCTAACTGAAAGTTTGTATAAAGATCCTTGGGTCTCTAAGTGTCAGGAATAATTGCAATAATCACAGCCACCGGAATCTTAAATGTCGACGCAAAATTTCTCGTGAAAGACGTGCAGGTGTGAATGGTTTATTAAGAGTTCTGTAGAGTTACAAATGGCTCTGAAAGAACGATTAACGTTTTGCGGGAAATCGTTCCGCTCACGGGTGACCGTATTATCCCCTGCACGTCACGATCGATATATTCCCTTTTAAACCTGTCCGCTGATCCGCGTGCGAGGGTGTGCTCGATTCCTTTCACCTGTATGCACAACAACACCGCGATGACAATCTCTTACGTATTATTCGCTCGTTGAACATTCGCAAACACGTTGATCGCTTCATTGAGAAAGGCATAACGCGTACCGTATATTTGTCATTCGGAACCCTAAAAAATAGATGATGGTATAGCAGAATAAAATTAGATGATGTAAAATATAATTTAAGTAGAATAGAATCGCATTTTTTATAGTTTTTTTTTTAATCTTTTAATGTATAAGTATTTTTCACTGTTTAGCTCATAGTGAAATCTGACATACTCTACTTGCAACTTGATCCTTCGTTTGGTTGCTATTCCCTTTGTGGGTCAATCGATACCTCCCTTTCCAAACTTGACGCTAATGCATGGTTATATGACTCGCATTGCCAAATGGGTACAGTCATTCTTGTTTTATGGTTATCGTCGGGAATTGCTGGAGGGAATAAATAAGTCAAATTATCATTTGGAGGAGCCAACAATTCGGACAAACATGCTTGAACTGTTCTCCTTAACGTCGCTTGGCTGCCACTGAATTTATGCGAACAGACCGACAATTAGAAAATTCGTATGGTTACAGAAGATCGCAGTGTTTCTGTACTAACTTCTGAGTTTGTTATTTTTATTAATTATTAAATCAGTTATTGATCACTGTTATGTTCAAATTATGCAAAGACTTAGGCAGCAATGTATTAAATCACTTCGAACGATAAATACGACGATGGATATTAAACATCCTTAAAACTATTTAGGGTAATTGAAGGAATGCTTCCTCATATGCGACGAATTTTATACAAATTTTAACTTCTACTTGCCTTCACTGTTACCAGAAATATCTTCCTCGTCAAGTATAAGAATTGACTTGATACTGTCACACGTTTGGTTCTTCTAATTAAATACTGTTTTTCATCAAGAATCTAACGAGTTTTTCAAGGTTCTCCATTGGCCCAGGGCTAGAATTGTTAAAAGATGAAAAATCTACTTTCTCCATCACCCTTAGATAATCAACGACGTTACATATTTTTAGTGGATTGCACAATGAAAAATATTGAAGCGTACCTGGTTAGTTGTTCGTGTTTAACTTGTGCAGTTCGTCCACAATCATAGTCTCCGACTCACTGCAGCCGCAGCACCTCTAAATCTCGTGCAGCCCCGCTGATAATCAACGACGTTACATATTTTTAGTAGATTGCACAATGAAAAATATTGAAGCCTACCTGGTTAGTTGTTCGTGTTTAACTTGTGCAGTTCGTCCACAATCATAGTCTCCGACTCACTGCAGCCACAGCACCTCTAAATCTCGTGCAGCCCCGCTGATAATCAACGACGTTACATATTTTTAGTAGACTGCACAATGAAAAATATTGATGCCTACCTGGTTAGTTGTTCGTGTTTAACTTGTGCAGTTCGTCCACAATCATAGTCTCCGACTCACTGCAGCCGCAGCACCTCTAAATCTCGTGCAGCCCCGCTGATAATCATTGACGTTACATATTTTTAGTAGATTGCACAATGAAAAATATTGAAGCCTACCTGGTTAGTTGTTCGTGTTTAACTTGTGCAGTTCGTCCACAATCATAGTCTCCGACTCACTGCAGCCGCAGCACCTCTAAATCTCGTGCAGCCCCGCTGATAATCAACGACGTTACATATTTTTAGCAGATTGCACAATGAAAAATATTGAAGCCTACCTGGTTAGTTGTTCGTGTTTAACTTGTGCAGTTCGTCCACAATCATAGTCTCCGACTCACTGCAGCCGCAGCACCTCTAAATCTCGTGCAGCCCCGCTGATAATCAACGACGTTACATATTTTTAGTAGATTGCACAATGAAAAATATTGAAGCCTACCTGGTTAGTTGTTCGTGTTTAACTTGTGCAGTTCGTCCACAATCATAGTCTCCGACTCACTGCAGCCGCAGCACCTCTAAATCTCGTGCAGCCCCGCTGATAATCATTGACGTTACATATTTTTAGTAGATTGTACAATGAAAAATATTGAAGCCTACCTGGTTAGTTGTTCGTGTTTAACTTGTGCAGTTCGTCCACAATCATAGTCTCCGACTCACTGCAGCCACAGCACCTCTAAATCTCGTGCAGCCCCGCTGATAATCAACGACGTTACATATTTTTAGTAGATTGCACAATGAAAAATATTGAAGCCTACCTGGTTAGTTGTTCGTGTTTAACTTGTGCAGTTCGTCCACAATCATAGTCTCCGACTCACTGCAGCCGCAGCACCTCTAAATCTCGTGCAGCCCCGCTGATAATCATTGACGTTACATATTTTTAGTAGATTGTACAATGAAAAATATTGAAGCCTACCTGGTTAGTTGTTCGTGTTTAACTTGTGCAGTTCGTCCACAATCATAGTCTCCGACTCACTGCAGCCGCAGCACCTCTAAATCTCGTGCAGCCCCGCTGATAATCATTGACGTTACATATTTTTAGTAGATTGTACAATGAAAAATATTGAAGCCTACCTGGTTAGTTGTTCGTGTTTAACTTGTGCAGTTCGTCCACAATCATAGTCTCCGACTCACTGCAGCCACAGCACCTCTAAATCTCGTGCAGCCCCGCTGATAATCAACGACGTTACATATTTTTAGTAGATTGCACAATGAAAAATATTGAAGCCTACCTGGTTAGTTGTTCGTGTTTAACTTGTGCAGTTCGTCCACAATCATAGTCTCCGACTCACTGCAGCCGCAGCACCTCTAAATCTCGTGCAGCCCCGCTGATAATCATTGACGTTACATATTTTTAGTAGATTGTACAATGAAAAATATTGAAGCCTACCTGGTTAGTTGTTCGTGTTTAACTTGTGCAGTTCGTCCACAATCATAGTCTCCGACTCACTGCAGCCGCAGCACCTCTAAATCTCGTGCAGCCCCGCTGATAATCATTGACGTTACATATTTTTAGTAGATTGTACAATGAAAAATATTGAAGCCTACCTGGTTAGTTGTTCGTGTTTAACTTGTGCAGTTCGTCCACAATCATAGTCTCCGACTCACTGCAGCCACAGCACCTCTAAATCTCGTGCAGCCCCGCTGATAATCAACGACGTTACATATTTTTAGTAGATTGCACAATGAAAAATATTGAAGCCTACCTGGTTAGTTGTTCGTGTTTAACTTGTGCAGTTCGTCCACAATCATAGTCTCCGACTCACTGCAGCCGCAGCACCTCTAAATCTCGTGCAGCCCCGCTGATAATCAACGACGTTACATATTTTTAGTAGATTGCACAATGAAAAATATTGAAGCCTACCTGGTTAGTTGTTCGTGTTTAACTTGTGCAGTTCGTCCACAATCATAGTCTCCGACTCACTGCAGCCACAGCACCTCTAAATCTCGTGCAGCCCCGCTGATAATCAACGACGTTACATATTTTTAGTAGATTGCACAATGAAAAATATTGAAGCCTACCTGGTTAGTTGTTCGTGTTTAACTTGTGCAGTTCGTCCACAATCATAGTCTCCGACTCACTGCAGCCACAGCACCTCTAAATCTCGTGCAGCCCCGCTGATGGCTGCACCGGAGGCGTAGTCTCCTAACTTGTATGTACCACGTGAGCTGGTGTCTCGTTGGAAATTGAAATGTTCAGCGGTTTAGCGCTGCCCAGTCGCTAGACATCCTCTGTCGCGGCCGCATTAGCGTTAGGAAGTTTCCTCTTAAAGATCGTGTTACGTCTGTCTGGCCACTCGAGCGAATTTCGGTGTCCCCCGCTGCGGATGTGTTTACTCTGGTAAGTCTGGACACCACAAAACATCTAGCCATCCTTTTACATCCTTCCGCGATCCACGACAGACTTTTCTGGGCTCGCTGGATCATCTTCAGTTAGTTAACACCCTGCTCTTCTTAACTGTGAAACTCAAATAGAGATTGCACAGCAATTTTCTAGAGAATTATAGACATTTTCTAGATAATACTGTCTTCTATGGTGATTCAGAGATGGGTCTGTTATTCGTTTTATTATTTCTGTCAGGAAGTCTTTAAACTTCGATTATGATCGTGAAGAATGTTTTGAGAATCTTTTGTACTTGTTGAGGGATTAAATTACAGACTACAGCGAAGACTAGAAACCGAAGAATGGTCTTAATAAGTAGCTTTGGTGCAGGATGTCTTAGGAATTCATGGGAATTCTTTTAATATTCTACAATATTATTAATTAGAAAAGTATTTTAGATCTTTGACTGACATCTATTGTGTCTTTTACGCTTATTCAGAGATTGATTTATGAACTATAGCGAAGATTATGAAGCTGAAGAATGATCTAACAAGTAGTCTTATTGTTAGAGTAAAATGTCTTAAAAATTCATGAGAATTTGTTTTCTCTAGCTGGTTTTGTACAATATTTCTTAAAAGTTTGTACTCCGTCGATGTCGCGAGTTTTGTCTACGTATTTTGTAACTTCGAGATGAAGCGAAGAGCGTGGATTTAACAGGTTGTTGCAGCGTGTGGCTTTTACGAAGAGCACGATGAATTGTATTTATGTTGTGACAGTCTCGCTAGATCTTCTCTACATCATTGGGTAATAGTTGTTTCTACTGTTTAATTGAAATATCAGATCGGTTAGCTCGTTTTCCGATTGATGAACGGTTTTAATTGTCTGCATGTTGGGAAACGGCTGTTTTGCTGGACGATGTAGACGCCATCGAGTCTAAAAATGGCAACTCTCGGCCAATTCATTCACGGCTATTGCGAACGATACGCACGACAAATGCGAAGTCGGGGCACGGGCGAGATGGTAGGCATGAAACCATAAGGCACGATTATTCAAAGATTGGTAGCAGGTCGCCGATACGATGTCACGCCAATTGGAATGGACAAGCGGTTCAGCTATTGCATAACAGTCCCCTCATCGATCTTAATAGTGTTCAGTACGACTCCCAAGAAAAATAGGGAACGGTTAATTAAAAATCGAGATATTTTACTCGTTACGTAACCCTGGAATAATACGTGCTCCAAAATGCTCCCGGATGAACAGCGGGGATCAATGAAAAATTTTCAATCCGAATTCTCTGACATTTCACCCTGGAATATTATTTATTACAAAAAGACTCCAGTTACATATTTTTGTACATTGCCTCTTGTAGATATACGACATTTAACTCTCGGCGCTAATTATTTTGTGAAAATGACCAGCATCTTCTTGGGTTAAATGACACCTAATCATTCTTGTTTCAAGCCTGCTACAATTATTAAAAATTTCTGTATAATGAGTTCAATAAGCTGAAATTGATACAACGATATTTTTTAATACTTTTAATTCTTATACTGCTTTAAATGGGCACCTACTCGTTGTTGCCATGAATGCATGAAGTTCACAATCTAGTAAGAGCGTCTATATATTTTAAGGTGAGAAATCCAAAGCTCCAATTTTGTATACAATTCTCGAGCGTACATAATTTTTTAGGTGAGAATGTTTTATGTTTTTGATGATGGACGGTCCAGTATGATCTTCCCAAAGAATATTGGAGTGTCGTTAGTTTCTATATTCATTATTGATTTCATCTGTGGCGTGGACGTTGTTAAAGTTGGATTTTGTAAAATGTTCACTAATTTTTAGTAAAAATTGTAGAAATCTTTCGAATCCGGTGATCCACAGACCCCATTCCGTTTTCACGTGTTTCCTAAGCCAGGTGGCGGAATTCTTTCACCGTCTAAAATTAGCAGACGCTTAAATATATATTCCCGGTGACATTGTTTCGGGGCTGTGCGGTGACGAGCCATTTGACGTGTCCCCCTGGTTCGCTCTGAGGAAGTAAGAATTAGGAGATCGATTGCTATACTTAAGGGTACCCTCCCATCGAACCACTCGAAAATGATTTACATTTAGAACTTCGTTTGCAGTTACAAAACTTTGTCCGCTGTACTGCGATCATCGTTCAACGTGCCAAACAATCGAACGAAAGATACGAATGTTTACTCCATATTTTACATGTTGATGCAAAAATGCCACCTCCGATTGACAGAGAAACCCATAAAAATTCTTGAAGCGTACAAGATTGTTCATGGACTCGTTTATATAATTACCAAATTGTCGATCTTTGTGCAAAATAAAAATATTACAAAGCAGGAACAAAAATCAAATTAAAATGTATTTTCTCTTTTAACGATTATAGTAAGTTAAGCATAGCGTAATATTATGTTCAAATTCTTTGAATGTATTCACGAACTTCATTTTTTTATTGAAGAAGACAAAATCCATTGATCGGATATCATATTATGTTACAATTATGAATTACAATGTCGATTTTATGCATTTATGACAAAAACGAATTGGTGAAATATTGTGCGAAACTGTGAAGGCAGAGAATAATTTAAAAAGGATTTGATGGGAGAGTTTTCCCCTTGAAAGGGAATCTTAAACAATTTCTCCAATTTCGTCTGACGGTTTTTCTTGTTGGCAGGAGAAGACACCGACCGCCGAAGAAAACCAGCAAACGCAGCCGCCATTTAAGGAAGAAACGCGTCCATTTGTAGCGTTAAAGAGGTGAGACGAACAAGATCGGAAGAAACGGAATCGAATTTTACGAACCGATAAGCGCGAAACCGTACCTACTGGTCCTACGTTAGTAATTGGCGGGCGCAATGTCAACGACTAAATGAAATTCTTAAGCTGGTCGTTTGTGGCCGCATTAACCCTCGTCCACACGACGTGGTACCCGGGTACCTATTTCAAATTCATTTAGAACAGTACAAAAAATTACCCGTGCGGATGAGGGTTAAGGTGGGATCTCCTTTGCGCGTCTGGACGCAGCGTTTTGTTATCCATACTCCTCCATTCGTCGTAGCTCTCTGCTGTGCCACTGGACGCACAATTGTGCGTTCCTATGATGCGATTTGGTATGTCTTTCCTTGTTTTTCACTTGCAAAGAAAAGCGAAAGAGCTTCGCCCAAACTCAAACACATAAGTCGCTCGATTTACGATATGTGTTCCGCGCACACGTTTGCGTTTGTATTTTCGCTCCAAGACATCTGCATGCTGCACCAGACAATATTATGAATATTTCATGAAATACAGAGAAATTAACTGAAAAACTCCTAAATAAGTAACAAATGAACAATTTTTAATTTTATTTTAAGACAACAAAATTTAAAGAATTAATTAAAAAATGATTACAGCAAATGTATTTATTACGATGGTAGGTAGGAATAATTTTTTAATAAGTTTCAGTGGAAATTTCATCCCGACATCTTTTATGGTTCAAAAGTTATAGTACATAATTGAGACTAGTCTCCCTCCTTGCCCTTCCGTGACGCTGTCCCCTCACCCTCGCGTTTCGGCCGAGGCAGGCACGAGGCACGCGTCGGCTCTTCGCTCAGTGGCCATAATGTTCCGTCGCGAGTGAATTTCGACTGAATTCGCTATTGCCAATTATTATATATTATATTCGCTATTGCTAATTAATATAATTATATATACCGATATTTCGCGACCTTTTCACGTTTTTTCTACATAGGAAAACTACACTCCCTTCACTTAGCGTCCCCTCCTGGAGGGGTCGAAACTTACCAGGGGACAGGGACGGGGTTTTGACCCACAAAAAACGCCTGAGCTGGCCGAGAAAATTTTTCGGGCGCGAGCGAGGCAAACAATACATGTTGCCTCGCTGGGCCGCAGCAAACAACGCGTTATCGCATTGCTTGCCTCGCCCGGCCGATTCAGATTTAGTTCCAAAAATCTTGAATTAAACAGTCAAGGGAAATCCGAACTGTATCGTGTTTGGTATCATTTTAATCGGAAAAATGTTACGAATGTGCATCTAAAAGTGGAATCCGAAAATTTTTAAAACTTTAAAAAAGCACATATATGGAATATCCTGCAAAATAATCTACAATTATAAAGAAATAAGTTCATCAAGTTAAAAAAAAAAAACAGATTTTTCGCTAATAACGCGGATACACATGTGTTGGTAAATTGCAACATTTGGGAAGTCACGATTAACAAGAATATTCCTTGAAAGGATAATGCGATATTGTTTCTTGGCGTAGACGCAGTGGCTCGCGTTTAGAGCATTTCTGACGAGGTATGACGAATGGTTAAAAGACGCTGGGAAAATCTGGACTGTGTCCAGACGCGCAAAGGGGATCCCACCTTTACACCGAGTTAAATGGGGCTTTGTACGTGATAATAAGCACCATTGACATAGACAAATGAGCGCCGAATTTAGTCTGTCGCGCGAGACAGCGCTGTGTCAAGGATCCCTCGCGTGACATCGCTGATCCGAGCGATGCTCGTTAGGTTTATATTTCCGGAAACCGTGGCGTCGTCTTATTGTCAATGCTTCTTCACACATCCCCGTGTTCGTGTTCGCTGTGTCTAAAAGTCATTGCCACTGCTTCTAAAAATATCTAAATTTTCTCTAGCAGTAACGCTTTTTTAAACCCTTGGATATTGGTAACAGAAAGGAGTTTAATAGTTTAAAGTGTTACAATATCGTTCGCTGTACTTTAAAGAATATAATAGTATTTATCATAGAGGCATTAAGCATAATCAATAAGGAAATATGAAATAAGTATACCAAATTGAACCTCGAGTGTTGTGACACTAAGATATTAAAGATTTATAAATGATTAATGGCTTCGGCTTGTGATTGGGCATGCTTAACGTTCGAGAATTAATTCAATATCTTTTTACATAAAATGATATAGGAGCGTTTCAGCATAGACAGAATTAAAATTGAATTGAATTCTTCGTCGCGTACAGATGACGTCCATTAAATTATAGATTGGAAACTATACTTCATTATAAAATTACTTTTACTAGACTGTGGATTTTGTGCATTTTTAACAAGAACAAACGGATGGAACACGAAACGGGGGAAACATTGAAAAATATTGTTCCATTATCCGCAGCCCATTGAAGCTAATTAAGGAAGGAAATTATTTGTTTTGCTTCAGCTGGAATTAAGTACTTTACACAAAGATCCACAGTCCAATTGCTAATAGAATTGACATCAATATAGATAGCAATCGATCGAGCCGCTATTGTCCCAAGAATCGCAGAAACTGTTGCCACACACCGTGAACGATTCATTTTTCTTCAAATTACCGCGCAGAGACAGCTGTTCGTTTGCGTTCGTTCCAGCGATTGTGTCTCCACAGATGATCATTATTCAATCAAATTGAAGTCGCGAGTCCGCTCGAGCGCTCCAGCTTCTATTCACCGTGATTCTCTGGCTAATTAGATAATCATTTCCTCGTTTTCCAACGATTTTCTTCGCCGCGGTTGATTCCGAGCTAAAAAAAAAGAAAAAAACTGGAATTCTCGTTGAAAAAAAGAACCGTGCTTTCTCGGATAAAGCAAAACTGTCGAACGTAACGATCTCTTCTGGAGATGATCTAGGATCGTCTAGTATATTGGCTCGATCAAAGGACAATCCCTCGATGGTTGTACAAGCGATTAGTATGGCACGCAGACGTAACGAACGCGGCAGAGACCTTTTCGTTCGGCGGAACAACCGTGGATCAATTGGCGACCAAGAAGTGAGAATACAGATCGTGTAACCTTCAGTAAGTTAACTACATTTGACCTCAATGCAATAATTAAGAGCAACGCGATACGAAACGATGCGTCGGGCGCGTTCGCGCGCGCGCGCACGCGTAGCCCAACAGAAAAAGAGAGATTCGCACACGATGAATTGACATTTTTATCCACCGTCGTCCCGTCAACGTTGCTCCATATCCGACAATTGATTAGGAGGCTTTCTGGCTAGATCTAGGTCGATTCTCTGATCCTTAAACGATCGTGCCAGCCGGAAGACGACGGGATCGCTGCCTTGGACTCGCGAATCCGACTACGCTTTCGTAGGCGTGGCCGATTAGGCTCGAGGAAACGTCCCCTTGAACGAAGATTACGTTGTCTTTAATCGATTGAAGGAACGTGGCGAATTGCCTACGACCTCTTCCGATGGTGTTTTTACTTGTCGTTACTCCCGCTCGGGTTTCAGCTTTTTAAACGATTCTGCTGGCTTCGCAGGTCATCTTCTTGTGAAATTAGCTAATGGTAGTTACTCTAATTAAGTCAGGATTATTAGCGAACACTGTTAGCGAGGATATAATCATTAGGGATTTGTGCACATTTTTGGGAAACAATTTCACAACGAACTTAGGCTAATGCACGTGTAGCTGGTTACACACCGTTCCGGTAAGTCCAGCTTAGGGTAATTGAATAAGCGGTCATCTTCTTGTAGAGCGTCCGCTAGGTATTATACACTGTTGCGTTTTATTTAATTATTTCTGTGTTTTTAATATTAATGTTTAAACCACATACGTTTATAATCTATAATATTGATACAATGAATTAGTCGAATATTTGTCTATAAAGTTTGTTCTTTTTGTTGAACTTATAGGAGCAACGGAAGAAAATGGAGAACGCGAAGGAGGAAACGATAAATATGCAATTGATCGGCTCGGAGAGTCCGTACAAGTACGTTTGATTCTACTTACTCTTTTACCTATCTGTTCTTGTATGATTAAATGGGATTGTAATTCGGTAAGCAAACATTGTCCACGACTGTTAATAGCAGAACCACTGCTAATAATACCAGAAGGGATATCTATTAGTGCGTGTGTATTCTGGTATTATCATATATTTACAAATTGCGGCTCGCTAAGTACATACGCACGGGGGGTATCCCGAGATCCACTAACAAAACTCGGAAATACCGATTACATTTGCAAATTGATGCGATTGCAGGGTTAACAATGAAATCGCCGGAAGTGGTCTAAACGCGTCGGAAGTCCCAATATCGCCGGCTATAAGCGTAGAAGACTACGACCCCCATAAGCATCGAAATAGGCCGAACCCAACCTCGTGAGTATTCCAAATTATTTTACAACTTTCCTTGATACTTGTACACACGGTCCAAACGTTCACTATCGTGTCAATCGTAAGCGAACGACACAGTAATTCCTTCATTTTTAACTAATTCAGTACTTTTAATAATGGCATTGCTATTTTATTCGCAATAAATGCGAGTAATTTGACAATAATTGTTAGCAGTGGCGCGTTACCCTATGGGCAACTTGGGCAAATGCTCGGGGCCCTAAGTATAAGGGAGCACAGAACACAAACCAAGATCCAAAATTCAAATTTTTCGTTTTTCTTATAAAAAAATTTCAAAGTCACACTCTAATTTGGGAACGTTCATAATGCAGTAAAGTTGCGATTCTTGTCAAACAGCCTGTGTTGTGCATGGACAGTGATCGTATGAAACCATACAAAGAGGACTTACTTCAACATTTCCAAATGTTGAGGTAATTTTAACAATTTTTCTAACAATTCCAGCTTCCAATGCATCAGTAGAACGTTTTTTCAATGTCTTTAAAACAATTAAGAACTATTTAAGAATTACTTTGGGGCAGGATAAATTGTCAAATTTCTATTGTTGATCATAACGAACTAATTAATAATTTTGTGACAAAAAAAGCCCGAAAAGTAAATATTTAAATGAATATTGCAATCATGTGTGCATTAGTTTTGTAATGTTCTTTATATATATCATGTGTAATTGTTTACCAAATATTTTGTATTTTTATGTAAAAGGTTTTCGTGGATGAAGAAGAATTCATTTCACTTTTTATGCAATAATAAATATGTAGCTGTTTTTACAATTGTTTTATATCTTTCGACGCAAAAGTTATTTCGTTGGGGTTAGAGGCACCGAAATTCTACTTTGCCCGAGGTCCCAACTAGTTATAACGCGCCACTGATTGTTAGTAGTAAGCGTGTTAATTAATAGTAACACCTCATGGTCCCCTCAGGGTTTCAAATTCATTTACCAATCCCCCTCTTTTCTACTCTCACCATCGCCTTTTCAGCGGTACCTACTTTTTTGGTGGGTTCCGATCCACCTTTTGCCAACAACACGTGAAAAACACCTCGGGTGGGTCACTTTCCGGTTTTTTACCAGACGGTCACCCATCCTAGTGCCGTTCACGTTCCACATTGTTTAACTTCGGTGATCTAACGAGAATCGGTGCTTTGAACGGGACTACGGTTGTTGGCGCGTGTTAATTAATAGTAACATGATATTTGGTCCCCTCAGGGTTTCAAATTCATTTACCAATCCCCCTCTTTTCCACTCTCACCATCGCCTTTTCAGCGGGACCTACTGTTTTTGGTGGGTTCCGAACCACCTTTTGCCAACAACACGTGAAAAACACGTCGGGTGGGTCACTTTCCGGTTTTTCACCAGACGGTCACCCATCCTAGTGCCGTTCACGTTCCACATTGCTTAACTTCGGTGATCTAACGAGAACCGGTGCTTTCAACGGGACTACGGTTGTTGGCGCGTGTTAATTAATAGTTTGTGTTAATTCTATTGGAGTTATTGATGAGAATTGTTGGTTGTTTTTAGAAATGCGGAAACGTTGATCCACTTGTTGAAAGGGAGCCTCGGGACGGGGATCTTGGCGATGCCAAACGCGTTCTGCAACAGTGGTCTGGTGACTGGTGTGATAGCTACAGTGATTATCGGAGTGTTATGCACTTATTGCCTTCACGTATTGGTGAAGGCTCAGTACAAACTGTGTAAACGGTTAAGAGTTCCTATATTGAGTTACCCGATGAGCATGAAGTACGCTCTCGAGGGAGGTCCGGATTGTGTCCGATGGTTCGCACCTTACGCACCGTAAGTAGAAAACCCCATATACCGCGCCACAGAGACACACACTGACATTCTTCTTGCTCATCAATGCGGTCGCTTGAACTGTAATCAATCGTCCAAATGACTGCGGACTTCGCCTTGATATTACTTTTTTTTTATCAAAAGATTCTGTGAATTGTTAGTAGTCATTATGTTGCACAAAGGCCAAACAACTTCTAACTTAAGCAAAGAAAATTATAAAATCAAGCTTAAATTACGAGCTGAGCAACCAAAATGATAAAATTGAGCTTGAATTATGATTAAAGCAAACGAAATTATGAAATTGAGCTTGAATTATGACTTAAGCAAATGAATCGAAATTAGAAAATCAAACTACGATTACAATTCAAACATTCTCGGAAAGTATAATTATTCGCATGAACGTCCGCAGTCTGGTCGTTGACACTTCAATCGGGGGTTTAATTGTGTGAACAGTTTTTGAATGAAACATACCATATAAGATGTTTGATGTATTGTGAAGTAAACAAATCGAAGACAGCAGGAACAATATAGAATTTGGTAGAAATGTTTTTCTAAATGTTTTTTTAGAGGGTAGCACCACCGAAGACACGGAATTTTTGCAGCAGAAATTAATTTCATTAGTTACATCGTCCTTTTAGTTTGCATAGTAGTCTAGCTGTTGTGCTAAATAGATTCGATTTCCCTGAAACATTAGATCTAAATGAGTTTACATAGCGTCATGTAGATTTAGCTTAATTTTCTTGAAAAGAGCACTGTCTGGAAATGATGGATCGGTTCTACTTACGTCCCATCCGCTTTAGCTTCGGTTTCTATCCAATTCAAACAAGTAGGTTCGCAGTCTGACAATAAAGGAGAAACAAACTAGCATCCACCCTTTACTTTATAAACAAGCGAACTTTAATATTTATAAAAACTTGTCGCGATTCAAACTCAATAATCGACGTACGTAATTCGAGATTATCTGAAACGTCACACACATCGGTAGAGGAATCTTTGACAGAACTGGAAAATCGCTAGAGCATATCTTTCGCACAGGTCAGGAATCGCTTTCGCTGTTCAAACAGGCTAGTTACGAACAATCTGTTCTGTACATTTGAAAACCGACTCTCTATCCTCCTCTTTCTATTTCTGTCTCTCATACACGCACGCACAATCATCAATCACACAGCGGCGTCATGGCTCTCCTTCAATTGTAACATGAAAGTTGCTATTATTTCCAGAGGACTCGTAGACGGGTTCATGATAGCGTATCAATTGGGAATATGCTGCGTTTATATCGTATTTGTAGCGTCGAATATAAAGCAGGTAAATAACAGGCGCAGAGTTACCAAAGCTCTTCGTCACCCCAAAGCAGAGGAAAAAGTGCATAATTTAAAAAAAAAAAGAACAAATGATTATAATACAATATAAAAATCCACGTAAAAAAAAAAAATCAAGAAAAATAAAACGACTCAAAACGGATGATTTGACGAAAATGCCTAACGTTGTTCTCTTTTCTGTTGACACGAACAGGTGGCGGACCAGTACTGGGAACCCTTGGATGTTAAAACGCACATGCTCATTTTATTGCTACCGTTGATTTTGATCAATTACGTAAGGAATCTAAAGTTGCTCGCGCCGTTCTCCACTCTGGCGAACGCGATCACGTTCGTCGGGCTCGCCATGATCCTAGTCTACATGTTCGAGGACCTACCATCCCCTAGCGAGAGGGAGATGTTTGGTACACTGAGAAACTTCTCTCTTTACTTCGGTACAACGCTGTTCGCGTTGGAAGCTGTGGGCGTGGTGAGTTTTTAGTATTACCCTAATCAGTACCAGGAAACTGTTTTTCAATTTGTTTTTTATTCAGAGTTGGGCAAACATTTACTCAACGATTGACGAATAAATTTCTACTTCAATCGTTAATCGCAATTTACAATTAAACTCCTACTCTAGTCGTTAATTGCGGTTGACGATTACATTCTTTTCAATTGTGATCGTCAATCGGATAATTGATTAATGATTAACTGTTGAAATTTCGAAATGAAACACGGAATCAAAACTGTATGCATACTGAAAAAATTATAAACTGAATATTTTGTTGAGATATATTTCTGTCAATTCTCCGCTCTCTGTCTCTTTCTCTCTCCCTCTTTATTACAATTTATGGATAGATCGTGTCGCGATTAACTTCAACATTTGATTAGATCAGTCTCCAATTTTTCGATGATTTATTTTTTTAATTGACGATTAACTTCATCAATCGGTTGAATCAATCGTCCATTTTTTCAGTGATTACTTTTTTAATCGTACACATTAATCAATCAATCTTGGTTAGTACGTTTCGTGAATAAAAGAAGTACGTTTTTACTATTATAAATTTTTAGACGCGCAATGTCGAGGACAGAACAGGATTATTGACAAAAATCGAATGAAAAAATGCTGCGCTGATAGATCATTGTATTTTTGGTAAGACAATTTAGAATGATAGAGTTCGTACCCGACGACGTTTCAATTTTAGTTGTGTACCCGCGATCGATCTATCATTTGGCTTCGTCGATCGTGCCGGCAGACCGAGTAGCCTGCGCCTAGAATAGATCAACGGCACCGCCGCATCGTTAATAAACAAATAACTGACCACTTACGGACAAGTCTGAGATTGCCGTGATCAGATTGTCAGTGCGTCAGTACAATCCCTGCTATTAGATCGCAGCTGTTCTCAGTCTTGAGGATAGCCCTCAGTGATCCTCAAAGTGGATCTCTCAATTCATCAAACATCAATGAAAATTGACGAATGCTTCTTTCGTCCCAGAGAAGATATTATAGACAATTCTCGCTTACCATTTCTGTGATAGAATTTCTGATACATTAGATGTAATAGTAGAAATATAATAAAAATAATAGAAGAACCTTTTAGAACAAACAACGTTTGACACGTTTTTACTTGCAAATTAATGCTCTTACGAACTGCCGCGAAAAAGATAGGGCATTCCATTAAAAGAATAAAAACAAATTTGATCTTTTAATCTCTTAAAAATGAATATATAATCGCTTCTAAATAAGTCATATACATTATGCGATATACCACTTGATATAAGGTAACATTTGTAGAGATAGTTTTCTGTACAAGTTATTATTAGCATAATTTCGATGCTATTCGAGGTGATCAAGTTTATTCTGTATGTATTGATAAAAATGTTTTTTTCTAGACCGATACATTTTTCTGTCGTAGATCATCGCGCTGGAAAATAATATGAAGACACCACAGTATTTCGGAGGTTACTGCGGCGTTCTCAACATTGGAATGACAGTGATAGTGGCTCTCTACATTCTCATGGGTTTCTTCGGGTACATAAAGTACGGAAACTTAGCCGACGGTAGCGTCACCTTCAATCTGCCTCCAGATCAAATGTAAATCTTCTCAGATCAATCATTAATCTGAAAAATACAAATTCCGTACAGTAAGCAGCCTTTTCTTTCAGCATGGCTCAGAGCATCAAGATCATGTTCGCGATCGCCATCTTTATCACTCATGCCCTCCAAGGATACGTCCCCGTTGAAATTATTTGGAACACTTACCTGGACCACAAGGTGCAGAAGAGAAAAATCTTTTGGGAGTACGTCTGTCGAACGATCATCACATTGTCGACTTGTGAGTAGACGTAACTTTCGTTTTCTTTTTGTTAGTAATTAATAGACTGCGGATGTTTATAGAATTTTCAATTTTTATAAACGAATTTCAAGAAACTCGAAACAAATATAATCTAATTTTAACTTGCCGTGTTGTTTGTTGTATGTATCAAATCTTATTAAATATTAAAAACAAAATTTTGAAGAAAACTGCGTTTAGTAAATAAAAAAAATCTGAGCAGAGTATCTCAGCGGGAATTGAACCCGGGCTTTATTAAATCCTCGGCAGTATAACCAGCATTACTATATCTTGCGTTCTATTTAAAAAAGACCAGAAAGTAGAAAATAAAAGAATATATAAAAGAACTTTTTAAAAACCACGCTTATATTAAAATGCACTAAAAAGAAGAAAATAATTTATTTTAAATATTAGTGACTATAAATAAAAGCGTGGAGCGCCCACGAAGATTACGTTAATATAGTTTAGCGCACCACGCTTTTATTTATAGTCACTAATATCTAACAAAATTATTTTCTTCTTTTTAGTGCATTTTAATATAAGCGTGGTTTTTAAAAAGTTTTTTATATATTTTTTTAGATCTGAAATAAATGAAAATCATACTAAATTCTGTCGTATTTTATATCCTAGCATATATAAAGAATTTTCAAAAGTCATAATTGCACGAAGATCCGCAGTCTAGTGATTACTCATTTCTGCATTTTTTTAATAGCTGAAGATCGTTCACGTGGAATAAAATTACTTTCTTGTCCCCATATCGTAAGAAGCTATCGCAATGATCATTCTCTTCTTCCCCACAGTTACGTTGGCCGTCTCGGTGCCCAGGCTGGGCCTCTTCATATCGCTGTTCGGCGCGCTGTGCCTCTCAGCCCTGGGAATCGCGTTCCCAGCGATCATCGAGATCTGCGTGATCTGGCCAGAGAAGGAGTTCGGTCCGTGCATGTTCATGGTGCTGAAGAACATCTGTCTGATCGTGTTCGGTCTGCTCGGCCTGGTGGTTGGCACCTACGTCAGCATCGTCGACATCATAAACTCGTTTAAGTGAAGCCAGCGGGCGATCCGCAGGTATCCATCATGGAGAGCAAGAGGAGACCAAGAGAAATGGAGAATAAGACAAAGAGAGAAAGAGCAAATGAGAGGGAGAGAGGGAGAGAAAGAAAGAGAGAGCGAGGATGTTCCGATGAGGAGAAATGGTTTGCGTAGGGTGCGTGCCGCAGCTTCTCCCAGTTTAGCTTAAAGAGCGGCGCTTTAGGTAGACAGCGTCTCATAAATGCAGTGGCAGAATGATCTTTAGGGAACCGCGAGCAGCCAAAGAGCATTTGGGACGAACTGTTCGATCCCGTCATCGCCGTTAGCACACTTAGGCCGTTTGTTTCTTTTTTTTTTTTTTAGATTTTTAAGACGTAGGTGGGAGCCGCGCGCGGTGTTGGGCGACCGAAATTCGGTTTTCGAGTGGTCTGTACACGAGTGGAGCTCGAGAGAGACGAGTGGAGATAGTTGTAGATTAAGGAAATTGTTGAAGACAAAATATATTTTTCCTCAGCTTTGTTTTAAACAGTTCTGAAGATCCGGAGCTTAGAAAGCTGACCAGCAGAACGTCGTAGAAACTGAATAACGATGAAAGCAAGATCATAGATCCTGCGGTTTAATGGAAGCTTCGAAGAGAAATCGGTGTCTGGAGTTGAAGAAGCGTGTTTTAGTCACTAACAATAAGTTATAGTCAATTAAAACCGAAGAGATTCAGGAACGTCGAGGTCTTGGACATAGTAAAATCACCAAAGAGCAATTAATTTGGAGTCTTAAACTCCAGACTCTAGCCGTTAGTGGAATAATATCGCGAAGCAGCTCCACTTGTGAACAGCGATTAACGTTTGTGAAAAGAAAATGTTTTAGCGGATGTTAAAATAACAATCGCGCCCAACATCCAGCGCTGTTCGATAAATCGAATGAAGAAAAAAAAAGCGATAAAAGTCTACACGTAGAAAGTAAATGATCGACAAACCTGAAACCTGTGATCGAAGATTTTATACAGGAATGAGCGATGCATTTCTATTGAAGTGTTGAACCAGTTACAGATGTATGTTACACGAATGTTAATTGTTCTCCAACTTCCGGATCGGAGGTTCGCAATTGTTCAACGGCGTTCCTCTCGTCTTGATGATACGAGTACTTAGGTTCACTGTGCGTCACTGGGGATTTATGTACCAGGGATGTGGCCCAGGCGTTGACAAATAGTAGACTTAGGACACGTAGAAAAGGAATTGATTATTGTTAAAGTTAAGGTAGTGGAATTAAGTGAAACGGTCCCACAGCTGGCAGTGGGAGCTAATCTAATTAATCTAGATGTAGGAATACATTCCCGAAGAGTGACTCTGTTGATGACCAAGATTCAAGGAGTAATTCAATTAAGAAAAAATAGAATCAAGTCGCGTAAAAGCTGAGAGACTGGATCCGGTTCGTACAATCTGAAATTTGTCGATGTACAAAATTCGAGAACGGAAGCTGAAAGAAAATGGGGGGAATAGAGGAACATTTAACACTAGGTTTACGCAACACTAAAAGTGACTATTTTACATTACTTCATAATAATAACGAGAATGTGTCGACTCTTTTATAATGTAAAGAAGTAAATTTGTTCATAATATTAGTAAACCTAGTGTTAAAGTGTAGAAATACACAGCTGGTAATGGTACTCGGCAGAAATTGCTCAATCAACGCAACCGAAGAGAAAAACCTACCGCAAGGAAAGTCGCGAGACATTTTTAAAGAGACGTTCTCGACGAGCATCAAAGAGTCCAGAAGCGTTCTCCAACGCCTGGCTGTCATCGGAATCGTACACCATGACGAGGGGAAAGCGGGAACAGTAGAAGAAAATTTATGACAGATGCCAGCAATACACGTAGCACATGGTTAGACCTTATTTTCTATCAAGATGCTTGTACAA
Organism: Lasioglossum morio; assembly: GCA_916610235.2. Taxonomy (NCBI): domain Eukaryota; kingdom Metazoa; phylum Arthropoda; class Insecta; order Hymenoptera; family Halictidae; genus Lasioglossum; species Lasioglossum morio. Next base: position 8,311,204 of record OU744323.1, read on the forward strand.
CGATTCTTGCTGCCGCAAAAGCAAAGCAGGGTAAAACCGAACAAAGTTCGAAGTACACGATGAAATCAAGATTTCGTTTTTATCGGTGCTTCGTGTCGTCACTGCCGGGAATCGCGCACGAATTTTCTTGGATTTTCGCTCACGCCAACTTGGCGGCGCGGTGTAGAAATTCAATTCGCTCGAACGTCCACACTGTTCTCAGCAAACTGCATTTTAAATTGAAAAATAGAAATTTCTCCTCGACTTCGCGTCTATATTGCATCAAAACTAAACGAATGAACGCCGGTATCACGCTTCGAGAATCAAATGGTTAGATCTAATATTCTAAGGGAATTTCTATTTTCCAAGTTTACGATAGGTTCAACCGGAACGCTCATTGTTAAACTTAAACGGTACGCATAATTACACGATAAGAAATTCGAAGAACGTATGAAAGTAACGGATCGCAATCCTTCCAATGGAAAATGTTCCTTGTATAACTTGGGATACTAAAAATTCGAAATATTATTAAGCCGCTGAAATCCACACAGAATCTCCGAACCGAAAATCGAAGATCGTACTTACGACGATCGGGAAACTTATTCAGGATCAGTCGTCGAGTTTTGTACGTTTCTAAACGGCGTTTCTTAAGGGATCTGCATTTTTCTGTATATGTTTTAAATTTCAGCTCGTCTTTTTTTTTTGTCATTATATTTCTGATATAATAAACTCTCTATTCTTACCTGCGCCGTCTGTCTTATCCCGGACTTTTCTACTTCGGCCGACTGGATCACGTAAGTAGTCATGTTTTGGTAGATCAATAGCTTCCGTCTACACAATTCTCAACTGAAAATGAATTTTCTTATTCTTGTCCTTTGCAGATATTAATACAGTCTATTCGAATGTTCTCTTTCAGTGAAACTCGGTATTAAATCGAATCAAGTTGTAGAAACTCGAGCAGGGTAAATAAATGGGCTTTTCACGATATCTTTTTTATATAATGTATTGTAATTCTCACTAATTCATAGTTTCTAGTAATCGCTTCGTCGGACAAAGCCGGGCTATTATTCCTCTGTAAATCGGATTGCAACGCTACGATTTAACGCGTCAACTCTTCCGGAATATCTGTCATCGTAGAATTCGGGGGTGTACTTGATGTCTGACTTTCATTTACATTGTTCATCCATCCGATCCTTTGGTAAGATTCCATTCTCTCAAACACTTCGCGTCCGAGCCGTTCACGGGTCGAACCAATTAACCCCGCCTTCTAAACTCAGTCAATTTTGTTACCAGAACATTTGATTGATGCGTCAGTCTTCACATTTACAATAAATTTTCTTAATAATTAGACTTTCACAATTTCCTCAATTATTACTGAACGACAAAAATTCTTCTCTCCGTTTAAGATACGCATTATTTTATTCATTTCTTTGTTGCTGTTTCTACTGTGGAGTTGATCGTTCAGGCAAATGAACGGCTCGTTTACTAAATATAATCTTTCCGTCGTTCGTTCGTTGCGAAAGGTCTTGTTGCATTGTCTGCGTTATTTATTGGATTTTTTTAACCCCCATCCGTCCCTCATTTCACGAACAGAATCTCTCCCTCGGTCTCAAATTGACAAAGAGACACAAAATAACAAAAAATTCCGATGTTCTTTTAGTCAAATTGATGAGTTAACATTTAGGTTTTTCGGTTGTGTTCCGCATTAAAAGAATAAAAGTCACACAATGTTTCGAGAAAATTTACCTGCAAATAACAGAATAGTGTAACTTATTTTGGGGGAAACTGTCAAATTGACACGAGGGACGGGTGAGGGTTAAAGCAACTTTTTAAGTATGTCTATTTTACGATCAGAATGAAAATGAATAATTTTGTGTCGGTCGAGGCCGAGTGTTTCTGCTTCTTTGGTGATGAACTTTTTAAATTCGCCTCTTATCGCTTCCAGTGATTTTCTGTGAATGCAACAAACATTTCGAACCGATCTAACATTGATTTCGTTTCTTTCTTCGTTCAGAGAGGGTCGACGAACATTTATTTTAACGAAGGAGCGCCGATCTGCAGTCGAATCCTCTGTCGACGACCATCATTCGGGACAGAAATAAGGTACGAATGTTCGTCGGTGCTTAAATATATGTTTTTTTTTTTCCTTTTTATACGTGTAAACCGAGGGATACATCGCTTAATAGTAAATCGAACCGCGATATTCTTTGCGCTATGTCGTGTTCTCGCCATCTTTGATACATCGAAACCGTTCTTGAAATGAATGATCAATGAAGAACGCTCCGTCGACGAAAGAACAAATGTGTATAATAATTAGACTGTGGATTTCAGATATTGTTCATGCACACCTTACGATCCTTCAACATTTTTTGGAACATCGACGATGTTTTTACGAGAGTTTAAATGATCAACACGTTCTCGCATCTCGATATACTAACATCCGCAGTCTAATAACAGTATCGAATCGAACATAAAAAAATAAATGCTTTTCAAGCGATAGGTTCTATTGGAATGAAATGATAATGGATCTGAAAACTGTTTGTACATATCCTACTATAGCTTACTCTACGACACACCCGTCGCTCTATCAACTTAACAATATTACATAAATTAACGCAGGTAGTTAGCCTATCTCTCTATAAAATATTGAACGAAGTGACTCGTTAACATTCCCGCGATCACCGGTACGGTAAAGCAAATAATAAATATAAATATCCTCCTCGAACGTATATAAAGTGCTCGTCGTGGAAACGAGAAATGTGCGAGAAACAAGAAATTGAAGGGAAACGAGAATATGGGAGAAGATTTTTCCAAGGGTACTCTTGGAGAAATATTGGGGCACGTTGTTCGACGCAGGGACCAGCTACGTCATGGGGGTCGGAGAACCGATAGGGACACCAAACGAAAGAAAACAATGGGGGAAACGGGTTTCGGATTACGCGTGGTCACCACTGAAGTAACTACTCTGCATCAGGAACAGTTTGTCGATGGGGTTGTGAATCGCCGCGTGCAAACTCTGCGACAAGGATGGCGCCTCGTGGGATGTTGGCCCATGATGTGGGTGGGATCCGCCGCCTTGATGGCCGCCATCTTGTCCGCCTCCGCCCTCGTTTTCGCCTATGTCGAAACCAGCTTCCGTTCCATCCAACGATAGATCGCTGCTGCAGAAACTCTCGCCCGAGTGGCCGGGATATGTGTCTGGAAATTCATAAAAATCCATCAAACTCTTCGCACTCGGCCAGAAATCGAGACCAGATAAATGTCTTCATCTTTTCATTTTCGTATACTTGTTTATTCAGATCTAAATCAAGGATTCTGTTGGTCCTGGACACTTTTCTATTTAACCTTCCGTCTATACAGGGTGAGTCACCAAACGTTAGCACCTCAAATATCTTTGTTGTTTCTAAAGATACGTAAAATATGGTAAGGACAAAGTTGAATGGTACAATGGGGATGACACGATGCAAAAAAAATTTTGTTTTTATGTTATTTTTTTTGGAGATATCAAGGTCACCTTCATTTTTTTAATGGAATGCGGTATTTTTTAATAGATCAATCAATGCAACTGGACATTTGTTATAAAAAGGTACTAACTTATGTATGTCGAAAAGTTAGTAGTTCAGGAGATATTTCAATTTAAATAACTCAAAAATACCATTGCAATCGTACTAAGACGTTACACTAGTAAGGAAACGCTGACGTCTTAGTACAATTTTTTTTTTTTTTTTTTTTTTTTTTAATATAGAAAATCTCATATGAGATTTATTACAACATAATTACAAAACAGAAATACACTACATATAATACAGAGTATGAAGATTACAAAACAGAATAGGTTTCTTGTAGAAATACAGATATTATAATATTAACATATGATTCGTACGATTAGTACGATTGCAATGGTATTTTTGAGTTATTTAAATTGAAATATCTCCTGAACTACTAACTTTTCGACATACATAGGTTAGTACCTTTTTATAACGAATGTCCAGCTGCATCGATTGATGTATTAAAAAATACCTCATTCCATAAAACATAAAAACAAAATTTTTTTTTGCATCGTGTCAGCCCCATTGTACCATTCAACTTTGTCCTTACCATATTTTACGTATCTTTAGACACAACAAAGATATTTGAGGTGCTAACGTTTGGTGACTCACCCTGTATATCTTATGTCGCGCGAGCTATTGTGTCTAAATATTTTCCCAATCCCGTTTTCATAAAACACTTAATGTATCCCTCTATTCAGCTACCCTTAACGTAATTCGTTGATTGCGCTTTATTAGGAGGCTCGGATCTTCGTGCAGAGCTAAGCGGATCCGAATCTGTTGGATATCGAGGAGATCACCGAGGAACACGCGATCACAGAACATTGAAATATTCCGGAGATCCGATAGGTACGCGGCGCTATTGTTTCTACGGTGAGAAAGAGACTTACCGTCGGGCGAGTACGGGTTATTGGGGTTGAGCGGTTGCGTGGCTGAGGAGAAGCTAGAAGATTCCCCGTCGCGCATGTTCATGGCGTTCAAATAATGACCTGCGAACGAGATCAAACGATTGGCATTTTGCACCGATTCTTTCTTTTTGCAGAGCCCCATTAACCAGTCTTCGCTGATAGTGTGTGCGGATTCGTGAGTGTGGTGCGAGAAAATGAAACCAACAAGGCAAGACATCTTTTCTCGAACGAACGAAGGAGATAAACGATCGATCAAATGAATATTGAACATTGAACAATTACTAATTCTTTTTATCTATTCCAGAATCGCACTGGATCGGGTTGTACGTGCTCTGATAAAATGCAGTCGTCAAAGAAATCATGAAAACGTAGTCATCGAAGAATGTCGATGACGACTTTACTCCATTTTGACCAAAACACGTGCGAAGGTAACTATTTCGTCATAAATATTTATTGAATGATAATGAAGATGAATGGAAATATTTCGACTGAGATGGAGACATAGAAAGCAGGAAGTGGTTGAAGAATTATCAAATAATAAATATTAAATGATAATGAAGTTGAAATGAATGGAGAAATAGGAGGTATACTCAGAGGCGGATTAAGCCAGCGCGGAGCCTGTAGCAAATGTTACCAGGAGCAGTGGCGGATCTAATGGTAAGCGGACTAAGCGGCCGTGTGGGGCCCCGTGATACCATAGGACCCCAAATTTCCAAGAAATTTATTTAATGTGTAACGGTATGAAATTTTTCATTACTTTTCTTTTTAGTTAACAAATTTAGGATAGTTTTTTTGCAACTTCTATGTCTAACTTAACACATTACCGACCGGTGATTATTGCATATTTTTGAAAAATGTATGGTACATGGCTAAATTTTCATTTAGCATTTAGTGTGAACTAACTAAGTGACCCTCAATAACGTCGTCTAATAGTTTCATTTAAGATTGCAATGTCAAAGAAAATTTCTATGCTTTTTTTTGGTACAGCAGAATTATTGAAAATCCTATTAATAGGCTTCCGGTCGGTAAAGTGTTAAGGGCCCCATAAATTTTTACCGCTTGGGACCTCCACTTGACTTGAGCCGCCACTGGCCAGGAGGACCTAGGTTTTGTATGATAATAAAATAGAACACAACTTTTACAAAGAAAAGGGCCCCCAGAAACGCGGGGCCTGTAGCATTTGCTACTTCTGCTATATGGCTAATCCGGTCCTGGTGGTACTCGGGGAATAAAGAAGACAAAGAAGATGACTTACTGTGGTCGCTGTGAGGACTTTCTGGTCGGCGTTCTTCCTTTGGTTCCTTGTCCGATCCAGGCTCGGTCTTCGCTTTCCTCTGCAGCTTCTTCATCTTGGCCCTCTGGTTCTGGAACCAGACCTGCACCACACGGACACTGAGGCCGGTGTCCTTCGCCAGAGCCTCTCGGACCTTCCGACAAGGTTTTGGTGAGACCTCGAACGAGGCCTTGAACTGACGCCTCTGCGCGGATGTGAGAATAGTCCGCGGCCGTTTCGGACCTCGACGACCATCGCGGGGCCGATTTTCGTCCAGCAGGTCATAGTCTGTAGAATAACTAATCGTTAAACACCGGACAACATGGTCGAACATCGTTCGAACTTAAACGACGACAATCGCCGCACAGTGGAGGCGATGCGCAGCCCGAACGCGGTGAACACCTTCAACGGCTTCAAATGATAAATTTATTCATATTTTACCACGCTTATGTTAGCTTGCCGTGTTGTTTGTGTCAAATCTTGTAATCGAATTTTAAACCACTTTCCGATTAGCTAGAGACTCGAAACTTTAAACATAGCTCAGAACTGCATGGCAAAGTAATATTAAAAAAATTTTTTTAACTGTGCGTTTAGAAGATAAAAACAAATCTCAGCAGAGTATCTCAGTGAAGATTAAAAAGTAGAAAATAAAAAAATATATGAAAAAACTTTTTAAAAACCACGCTTATATTAAAATGCACTAAAAAGGAGAAAATAATTATTTTAGATGTTCGTGACTATAAATGAAAGTCTCGAGCGTCCACGAAGATTACGTTAATATAGTTTAGCGCACCGCGCTTTTATTTATAGTCACTTATATCGAACAAAATTATTTTCTCTTTTTCAGTGCATTTTAATATAAGCGTGGTTTTTAAAAAGTTCTTTTATATATATTTTTTTCTCATTCTCGTGGCTAGCACAATATATATTTGACGTCTTGTTTGACGCAGAATAATCTATACAACTTTCTCACTGAATATTTATAAATTAATTGTTGTGATGCGATACTTTGCACTCGATCGAAACATTAGATAACATGTGATACTAGTATTTTTTTCCGTTTCGCCAGAGTTTTCGTGTGGTACAGGGTGAGAACAGCCCTTGAAGATGGGGATAAGAAAGTATAAAGGTGCCATTCACCCAAGTACCTACACGCAACTGTTCCAAAGATGGATGATTTGAACTTTGGAGGTTCATATATTCAATCTTGCGTAGCAGCGTTGGAAATTGATCAATTTAAGAAAACAAGAATAGGACATTAAGGTAAAGGCACCAGTAGTTGACCAGGTACCATTAGTTGACCATTTTATAGAAAAACGTAAAAAATAAGGTTTTTATAAGCTGTGCACTTTTGATGAAAGTGAATCTCGGGTGCTATGGCATTTGTTGTTTAAATTTCAGAATAATTATATGCGAAGTGAAGTATGCATAGTAATAACGGACGTCTGAATTCATTAAGGTTAGTAATATTCTGATATATCTCTTATTTTATTCTTTAATTGTAATTTGTGTTGGTAATTGTTGAAATTAATTGATACTAAAATGATTCCCAACATTATTGCTTTAAATATAAAATAAAACTATGCTATCGGCGCCAGGTTCGATCACTTTTAGAAACAACAAATATGCAAATTAAATACTTAAATTTCTCAACGTTTCGATCCCTATGTGGATCATTATCAAGAGATCAATTTTCGATCGATATGAATTTTTCCTTTATTATTGCTTTAACCCTCTTTCTAGTATAAGTGGTCAACTACTAACGAAGAGAAGGTCAATTACTAGATTCTTCATGTTCAAGAGTGGTCAACTTCTGAAGCAATTACTGAATTTTTCAATATGTTCCTTAAATTTGTATAAGTAAACTTTTTTTTAAAAAGTAGCCTTGTTACATAATCTAGAAGACTTAAAGAGTGTCTTCATGCATCGACTCTCGCTATTTGATGACAGAGCAAGTGGTTGCTATTGTTCTCGTGGAAAACTTCTCTTAACTGGTCAACTACTGGTGCCTTTACCTTACAGCCTGAAGATTGGAGGTTACTGTGTAAAATTTGTTTTTTAAAGGAATAATTTGTTAAGCGGGCCTTTCTGCCGCGTTTTGGCTCCTTCGGCCCCCACTGTGCTCTGTCGAAGTACTGATCAGACTTGTTTCCATTCAACTAAACGGGATCCCCTCGCAACAATCACTGTAACAAATTCGGAGTTGGGAACCATCGAACAATTAGGTTTACTTTATGCTGACGGAAGCGAAAGGTTCGAAGCGCTGCGAGCAGAAAAGAGACAATCGACAGCTCCGAGCGAAAAGTAGGAATGTTGAGACGTTAAAATTTCGGGAGGATACGTTCCGGCGACCTGCGAACGAACCCAAGGAATCTTGTTGAATAGAAACTGTCTGGAACACTGCGATGATTTTTCCACCGAGTTTCCACGGAATCCTGACTAACAAACTGCTCTTCTATTATCCGCGATCGACGAAAGTTCGAAAAGATAATTGGTAACCCGCGAACGCAGAAAGTTCGACTCTTCGCGATTCTCTTCGCAGATTGGCGTTAGAAAGAACCATTTCTCGGACCGTTTTCTAATTACGCTTTTGGTTTTAAGTGTAGTTACCTTGAAAAGAGACAGCCTCGATATGAAATTCCTGTAGGTATTTACATTGGATGTCTTTAGATTGTAGTAGTACAACCTGCGAACAATGCAACAAGGTATGTACAAATACGTTCTCGCACGTGGATCGTTTGTTTTTTTTTTTTCTTAATAAATTCCCGTTTTGTTTCAGTGAAAAAACGAGGAGCCTGATCGCGCGTCACGGGAAACAAAACGAGCGAACGAAACCTCGAGCTAACGAGCTTCACGTTAATTATCGCGCGAACGGTTTCGCCAATCTTGATTCTCTTTTGTAACAATACATACAATCGATAAAGGAACGACGATAGTCGAGCAGTTTGCTGTCAAAGTTCTCGGTTCTGCAATTAACGCTTGTCTACCTGACAATTTACAGAATCGCGGTCTAGACGGGGCGAAAAGAAAATTAATAGATCTCCAAGCAAGCGTTCGACAATTTTTCCGTCGAATTGACGATGGGGTTCGAGGAAACGATAAGCTGGAATCAACGAAACAGGAAACAAAGCACAACAATAGGAAGAGATATTCACACACACATCTTGAAACAGTATTGTGATTATTAAAAAATTAAGTAGAAGGAATCGATAGAACATGGATCAGCAAGTTGCATAGCATTCCATTGAAAGTGAGGTACTGCTAGAGATTTGAGGCTTTCACGGCCCGGCATCATACAGTCTTTGTTGTTGAGGCTTTCGAGTGTAAGCCTAAAGGAAGAAATTTCCCAACGTTTTCAAGCATTGCAGCTAGCTTCATCAAGGGATCTGAAGACACACTGATAACACTGTCCAACAACAAAAATGTTTCCATAATGGTTGGGTGGATCTTATAAAGTTTTTCGCGCTGATACCGAATCTGGTCTTAATTTTTCTCCTACACGCACAGTTTTTGAGAAACATGAGTTTGAAAAAAAGACATATTTTTCGAATTTGAACAAATATTGTGATGTTATTATATAAGATATTGTATTGTTCTTTGCAGCGAAAGATTCTCTAGACTTTCCCGAATCCAGCGATGTGCTATAGTAATACATTATGATTGTTTAAACATGTTAAATAATGTATTACTATAGCACATCGCTGGATTCGGGAAAGTCTAGAGAATCTTTCGCTGCAAAGAACAATACAATATCTTACATACCTAATAACATCACAATATTTGTTCAAATTCGAAAAATATGTCTTTTTTTCAAACTCATGTTTCTCAAAAACTGTGCGTTTAGGAGAAAAATTAACACCAGATTCGGTATCAGCACGAAAAACTCAATAAGATCTACCCAACAGTTATAAGGAAACATGAAAAAAGTTGTAATTTGTTGGACAGTGTAAATAGAAAACACTGATCAGTGTGTTTTCAGATCCCCTGATGAAGCTAGCTGCAATGCTTGCGAAACGTTGGAAAATTTCTTTCTTTAGAACACGGCTTACACCCGAAATCGTCATGAACAAAAACTGAGGTATTGCTAGGTAGTTGAAGCTTTGAGAAGCGAGTGAGAAGCAACAGAGAGGGGATGTACAGATAAAATTGTTGTACTGAAGCAGAATAAATCATGTGTGGAGCTAATGCACAACGGAAGACAAAGCTGATAGACACTGCAAGCTGCACAATAATAATATTGAAGTGAAAGGGAAGTCGAAGAAACAGGTGGGAAACAAATTAATTTGATTGAAACGAACCTTGGGGGCTGTTCAGGTAAAGCTCGTTCTCGTAATCCCTTTTGCAGATCGGCTGGCCCTGTCTGAGCAAGTACTGCGCGCCCGGCGGAAGCGGTTGCCCGCAGACGCAACACGCGAAACACTCGACGTGGAAGACCAGGCCCGGCGCCCTGAGAACGAAGTCCGAGCAGCTGATCTTCTCCATGCACCTGGCACACTTCACACTGAAGATCCTCTCGTAGTCGGACCTGCAGTAGAACTTCAGCTCGCGGATGAAGCAGGAATTGGTGAGAGGCGCGGCGCACACGGCGCACGAAAGACACTCTTCATGGTAGTTCCTTCCGGCGACCTGCATCACGTATTTGTCTGCTATGGTCCGGTCGCAACCGGCGCAAATTGTCTCCAGAAGACCGGACTCTGTCTTCACGGAGACCGTCGGCTCTGGAAATAGAGAACAGCTATGTAATTCATGCCTCGTTCTCCTTTTCGATTCATCGTTGAAGATGCGACCGAAATCGGTTGCTAACTTTTATGCGATACGCATGCACTTGCAGTTGTTGGACTGTGCAGCTCTTTTCTCAAGATGCTGGAGATTTGTTGCGTTACATTTGTTGCTGCAGGCTATTCGTGTTGTCAACAGGTCCGATGGAATTAATTACTAAGTTTCATGCATTTGTTAGAAAATCTAGTTGGAAGAATATCAGACTATAGAAAGATTAGAAGAATTTGAAAATGTTGATAGAGATTTACTTCAACTAGTTAGGATTATTAAAGTGCAATTTCATTAGAAAATAGACTTGCTCTTCGTAATTGTGTAAAATGTATAAGAACGTATGAAATTCAGAACGTTGCATAGGATATTTTAATAGATAATGTATCGGAACATATGTAACGATACAGATATTAAACTATATTTTAACTACGCGATTTAAAAGGATTCGAACGGTTTTCTATATCGAGTTTGTAGTGTTTAAACCGCGAAACAGTTCTGCCGCGAGAGAAATAAATGCATGGGGAGTTATTCTGACTGATATCGCTGTCGGACTGAGAAATGTGATAGCGTTCTGGGAACGAAGCAATATCGCGAGACCCATGAAATTTATTCCGTCACTTATCGATTGCCGATAGTGATAAAGCGATGCTGCGACGGAATATGATAAGTTTCTGTGTGACAGTCATCTCGTGTTCGATCGGCCTCTACTATAACTATTTCTTTCTAGAAATATATCTACAATAAATTAGTGGTACTCTTACAACACTTTGCTGTAACAAGCGTTCACATTCTAACCGAGTACATCGTTAACAGCATACACGATTAGCAATTAAAATTCACAGAATAACACGTAGGTAATTTAAATAGGTAAAACAGTTGAACTTACTAAACGCGACAAACACGAAATATAAACTGGGGCTATTAAAGAGACATTATTGATTTTTATACAACATTCAAGAACGGTGTTAAAGTGCATGCTAATGTTAAGAAAGTACGTGAATTTTACAAATGGAACATATTGCTCATCGTTTCTCTACTATCAGAATCGAAATAACTTGCTAGTTGTATTTAATAGCTATTATTTACCAACAATTTACTGACGTATTTTAGTTATTTCTTATCAAACACTATCGCAGGATTTTCAATAGATTTATCTGTTACAGCAAAACAGGATTATCGCTGACAGACCAACAACAATGAACCAAAAATTGGCTATGCGACAAGCTCTAAAAGTCTCACCACTAAATCACTGAAAGCAGCAACCTTCCAACCATAAAGCGCCCTCAAACTTCAACCCCTCCAAAATATTGGTTGATAAATAATCACCCAATCGAGTACAAATTTCAAACTCAATCAATATCGAAAAGCTCGGCGAGTATCTACGAATTTCTACAAGGCGAGAACAATTGGATCAGTTCGTTACCTCCATTGTTGTTATCGTTCGCAGGTCTGAACGGCATCGGGGGCGCCGCGGAGCCCATCGTCGGCGGACCGGACTCGGCCTGCCGGTTTAGGGTACCGGGTAGCGGCGGATAGAACTCCAACATGGTTGCGAATATCCTGACACCCACGATTCCTCGATCCCTATTACACTGTTTCACTCACTGCGAAAACAAGTGAAAAAAAATCCGAAACGGAACGTCTGCGACCACCCTCGACCACTGTCAACCCAGTTCCACCCGTTGTAGTCACAGTCGAACGATAATCAACCACCCTGGTCCACAAAATGAGCTGTCACGTTCGCGAGAGAGGCACTGGAAGCGTCCTTAACACGAGAATTCCTTGTTTCACCGTTCTAGACGAGGGGTAGTTAACCCTGATCAGGTTCTTCGCCCGCGGTGACCAGTCTCAAGGGCAGATCCGATCGTCTGCAGGTATCCTAACTGGCATCGATGTACGACGAGCCGTTGACAACCGGTTGTTTAGCATCCTGAGGGTGGAAACCGGCGGTTTACTTTTCTGGGGGCAGGCACGGGGATGGTTTTCCCTCTGACGGGAACCAGGAAAACGGGTCTCGCCTGCGTGACAGATAGGAACGTGTGTCGGCCGGCCGGACTCTGAAGCTTTTTTGACGGGAGCCACCGCATCGACAGTGAAAATCAACCCCCTCTCGCGTACGGCGACGCCGACGCCGACGCCGACCTCCACCCCTCCAGAAACAGGCGTCGCGAAATAGACGACCGATCGACGAGAGTGAACGGGGGCGGAGGCTTCATCCCTTGACGAGAACGCGACTAGGATTGGCGGCGACAGGACCCGCCCTTTCGACGTTCAGCTGTGGAGGGGGTGCGAAGGCGTCGCGGTGCTCAACTGGTTGCGTTCAGAACCAGGAGATCAATATCAACGGCGACGCCAGTGACGTACGCCGGATATAGGGTGCGAATTTCTTTCGGGTTTCTCTGCCGAAGATTTTTTCGGGGATCAAGACCGCCTGCGGACCCACCCGCTGAATATTAGATGGCTGGATGGATAGGGGTGGTTTTTTCGAGACAGAAGCTCGTTCCTCGGTTTCATATGTCTTGCGCGACTGTTGCACGGGTTTCGATGAAATGAATACGGATGTTAGAGAGTACAGTTCATAGTTTGATCGAGGATGTAGCTGGGAAATGGTGTTGGGGGTGATTTCTAGATGTTTTCGAGAAATAGGGAGTCGATTTAGTCATTCAACGCTTTTGTGAAATCACCGTTTTGCTCGGTACAGCTTGAATATTTGTAGAGCTCGATGGGAGATGTTTTAGAAATAGTTTCTAGAATCTTTGCAAGACTTGTACAATTTTTGTTACTTTGATTTAGACAAATATGATATAGAAAGTAGAGGCAAACGTATTCCTTGACAATTAACTTGAACGATGTCAATCCGACTACCGCTTAAATTATTAGCTCACCCTTTTCTATTCTTCCAGATCTTATCAGCTTGGGAGTTAAGTAGATTTGTCTGGTAATACCCAGGGGACATCGGCTTGATTCTCATAGTCACCAGACCATACAGAGTGTCCCGGTCTAATAGCAGGTATAAATATAAAATAAATGTTACACACCAATATTAACCCTTTGCACTCGGAGCTATGTTAACTGAAAAATTAAACATTTCTTCCGATCTAGAATATTTCCATAACTTATGATTTGTGCAATTTTATGGATATGAAATTGGTACATTACCTTATACAGTACCTAAATGTTTAGTAATTGATTAAATACCGATATATTTAATAATGTAAACAATATTTTGAAGAATGGTACAGCAATTTTTAGTGGTGCCTCAGAGGGGACAGCCGAGTGCTAAGGATTAATATTTAATAGAAATTCAGATATAATATCTAGACCATAACCATTGTATCGCAAAGCTTTTAATTAGATACAAGGAAGAAGTACACAAACCTTCTCCGCTGAAACTGTGAGGGATGGGAAACCCAGAAGTTGATGTTAATGAACGTAAGAGAGAGAGAGAGAGAGAGAGAGAGACAGAGAGAGAGAGAGAGACGACGGTAGTACCTGCAAAACTCTATACGAAGTCGATCGCAAAGAAGTAAACGAAGAATCGTAATTTCCGAAGGGTTAACGATAAACGTTTATGAACGGCCTAATCACGGCTAGTTTCCACTTTCCACGAATCGGGCATTCCCTTAGGGCCTAGGTGACAGCTAATGTTTCGAACAAATTCGTCCCACAAACAGGCCAGCCCCTCTCACCCCCAACGTATGCTGGCTGTCGTCCCCGATTTAGCTTGTCCGATGGGGGGCATGGACCGGTTCCCCTTCGGGTCCGCACGTGTTCCACCCCCCCCTGAAAATACTTTGCATCACCGTCACCGCCAGCTTGATGCCCCTTTGTGCACGCACCGAGGGGGCATACCGGAGTTTCATAGGCAACTAGGCGTATCATTGGCGTTGCGGGGGTGGCCTGCAACCCCGGGGGTGGCTTCAGCGCGCCACGAGCCCAACAGAGACAAAGAGGCCCGTATATAGGCTTTTATTTGGCAAACATCGCTGATAGACGAGCCGCACAAAGGACGGCATTGTCGCGTATTTACGCGGTCCGACAAACGGCCAAATACTCCGATGCGCCGAGAGACTTTCGTGACAAAATACACGACTGCCTCTTCCCTTTGGCATCCGCCATCGCGATATTGCTTCGAGGAGAACGCTCTCTTAGACGAGACCTTCCGCGACAGCAGACCTCGTTCTTTCTTTCTTCCTTCAACTTTCTTATTTCTTGGACGACGCATTATACCCAATCACGGAGTTACGTTGAATTTTCTGACTGTGATTCCTTTTTCTCAAAAATGATGCCTGTTCGAATTCATTGCTAGGTCTGTCGAAGCAGTTTCTTGCTAATGTGCTTTCCTCCGTTTTTATTCTTTGCGAAGGAAGGCTGTACAAAATTTATTAATCCTTAGCACTCGAGGATCGAGTTAGATCTAAAAGAGACATCACCCCTAAAAATTGCTGTACCATTATAGAAAATATTGTTTACATTATTCAATATATTGCTATTTAATCAGTGGACTGCGGATCTTTATAAAAAAATGTTTGCGTTGTTTGCAAGATACAGGTGCCAAATAATAAAATTTGTTCATCTTTTAATTATCTTATTAAGCTGAAACTATTACACTGATGTCCTTAAATCTTTTTAATATGACCACTGATTTAAATCGAGCGTAGTCATTTTATCATAAATGCATAAAATCCGCAGTCTACTAATCAGTTACTAAAAATTCGGGTATTGTATGAGGTGTTATACCAATTCCATATACATGAAAAAAGATTTTCAGTTTAATAATAGCTCCGAGTGCAAAGGGTTAAACACAGCATAATTTCCTTCATTTAATCCATTGAGACTATCTTGTCAATTTCGCATTTCTTCTTATTAATTCTCTGCTATTGAAGACTGATTCAAATTTATTATATGATTGATAATATGATATGATTGATAGCTTAAATATTGATAACAGGTGGACAAAATTTGGACAGTGTTCTCTATATTGGTTTTTTGAAGATTCTCCTTCCAGAATCAGGCTATACAATTTGTTGTATTCGATGCTGGACCGAACGGCAGACATGTCGGCTCTGAAGTGCTCGCCACGAGAGATTGTCCGGGATTGATGGACACAGACAAAGAAACCGAAGGGGTTTTTATTTGACAAATATGATTCCTGCGTAGACAATGAACCCGGTAAACATCGACGCACTCAATATGCCAGTTTTTCGAGATCCACGTCTGTCTTCCGGCTGTTCAGTTAACTGATTGGCCTCATACGAGCTATCGCGTTGTGCCGACAATTGAAACGGAGACTTATGGTTTGTCGTTCTCCGCTGGTGTTCCGTTTCGTTCAGCGTTCAAGGTGCATCCACATGTTCGCTTAACTTCCACTGTATCTGTCTGCACGACAGTCTCGTCAAATCGTTCGATCAATCGTGTCGTTTCTTATTCAGTTAGTTTTATTGAATACTAGCTGACCCGACAGACATTGTCCTGTCCAAAAAAAAACAAACATGTCAACCTGCTACTTGTTCCGTTTCAAAATAATTGTCTAGAATTTTTTTCCTGAAAACTTTTCCAGGACTATAAAGAACAAAAACAAAAAACGAGTTACGCATATCCATCGTCCGAATCGTGAGTTATGGTCTTGAGCCCAAATAAAAATCCCATAGAAAAAAGTACTTTCATTTTTTCCCTAATTTTCCATTTTTCCTGGCAACTTTTCCAATTTTTCTTTCCCTAAAGACATTATTCAAACTATTACGAACATTTTCTTTAAAAAATTAGCCAATTCGGTCCAGCCGTTGTCAAGTGATGCGCTGACCAACGAACAATATTTAATTTTTATTTATATAGATAGATATAGATAGAAGATAGTGAAATAATGAATATTTACGAAATTCTATGGTGCAGTTTCAGCGAACACGGTGCAGATACACTTCACGGTAGCTTGTACAGAAAAATTTGTTGGAACACAATGAGATAAAGAACAATCTATAGTTACAGGACACCCGGATAAAAGGGAAGCATTGTTCACCGAAAAATCCGAGCATCCCCTGTTCTCGAGTGGTCGCCGCCTAACACGGTCTTATCTGTGCATAATAGAAATTAGGGAAACCCGGTGACCCTAGCGATTTCACGGCGCATAAAGGCACAAAAGTCGCTCGATCGCCGGATGAAATATGGTTCCTTGCAGGTGCATCCACCCCATCTCCTAGCTCCCGATCCCGTTCGATGCATTGTCCGGGATATGTGACACTAACGCCATCCGTGTAATTATGCCGATACGGTTCCTGGCGTTTGTTTCGTGACCGGGGACGACGAGCAACCCTCTAAACACCCTTTGGTCACGCATCGAGGGGGTGACGCTGCATCCTAATTCATGCTGACGATTTCTCGGGGGTTATCCTATTACCATCGTATCCTAAAAAGTGAGTTGCAGATACGCTAATGTTCATACAATGTCAATCATTATAATTGCACTGGATTTTTCGGTAATTCCAAGTCAGAACTTATTCTAAATACTTGTCTGTGGTTGCTCGCTGTGTATCCATGTGAATTGTCGAATTAATATTGTGACAATTATCTAAAAAGAATGCGGAAAGGTACCAGTGACAGAGTAGTAAGAAAAGTTACGTGATGCATGTCTTTTTTTTCAGCAGAAGAAGGACCTCTTTCTAATAGTAAGCTGTCTGCACGTGGCTCGTTGCACACCCATTGGTCACGCGTAAAAGGGGTGTCTCTGCATCATAATACGCATCGAGAGGATCCTTAGAACCGGTTGCGGCATGGAGATTCACGGGAGGGTGGGTCGCATTTAAAATTACCGTCATTGATTATAAATTGTCTGATGCGAGCCGTACAACTTGATCGAGGGTAGCCAATAAGTAAACTGCAGTCATTTCTATCTGCTTTTCGAACGCTTTTTTTATCGATTCTATCAGAACTTTCGTTTGAAATCGATAGCGGGGGAAAAACAAGGAATTGAGAAAACTTCTTAGAATTTATTATAAATTGACTTTAAAAGTATATCGTTCTTATAACTATAATACATTGTAGATTTTGTGGGTTTACCATCGCAATGGATAGGTACAATTTAATATAGTCCAGGAGGTTCGAAAAAATGAGCAGGTCAGTGGAAAGAATGCGATGTCATTTCTATTTGTTTTTCAAACGCTTTTTTATCAATTCTGTCAGAACTTTCGTTCGAACCCGATAACAGTGGAAAAACAAGGAATTGAGAAAACTTCTTAGAATTTATTATAAATTGATTTTAAAAGTATATCGTTCTTATGACTATAATACATTGTAGATTTTGTGGGTTTACCATCGCAATGGACAGGTACAATTTAATATGATCCAGGAGGTTCGAAAAAATGAGCAGGTCAGTGGAAAAAATGCGATGTCATTTCTATTTGTTTTTCAAACGCTTTTTTATCAATTCTGTCAGAACTTTCGTTCGAACTCGATAACAGTGGAAAAACAAAGAATTGAGAAAACTTCTTAGAATTTATTATAAATTGATTTTAAAAGTATATCGTTCTTATGACTATAATACATTGTAGATTTTGTGGGTTTACCATCGCAATGGACAGGTACAATTTAATATGATCCAGGAGGTTCGAAAAAATGAGCAGGTCAGTGGAAAAAATGCGATGTCATTTCTATTTGTTTTTCAAACGCTTTTTTATCAATTCTGTCAGAACTTTCGTTCGAACTCGATAACAGTGGAAAAACAAAGAATTGAGAAAACTTCTTAGAATTTATTATAAATTGACTTTAAAAGTATATCGTTCTTATAACTATAATACATTGTAGATTTTGTGGGTTGACCATCGCAATGGATACGAACAATTTAATATGGTCCAGGAGGTTCGAAAAAATGAGCAGGTCAGTGGAAAGAATGCGATGTCATTTCTATTTATTTTCCAAACGCTTTTTTGTCAATTGTGTCAGAACTTTCGTTCGAACTCGATAGCAGTGGAAAAACAAGAAATTGAGAAAACTTCTTGGAATTTATTATAAATTGATTTTAAAAGTATATCGTTCTTATAACTATAATACATTGTAGATTTTCTGGGTTTACCATCGCAATGAATAGGTACAATTTAATATGGTCCAGGAGGTTCGAAAAAATGAGCAGGTCAGTGGAAAGAATGCGATGTCATTTCTATTTGTTTTCCAAACGCTTTTTTATCAATCCTGTCAGAGGTTTCGTTCGAACAAAATGGCAGTGGAAAAACAAGAAATTGAGAAAACTTCTTGGAATTTATTATAAATTGACTTTAAAAGTATATCGTTCTTATGACTATAATACATTGTATATTTTGTGGGTTGACCATCGCAATGGATAGGTACAATTTAATATGGTCCAAGAGGTTCGAAAAAATTAACAAGTCAGTGGAAAGAATGCGATGTCATTTCTAAACGCTTTGTTTTCCAAACGCTTTTTTATCAATTCTGTCAGAACTTTCTTTCAAACCTGATAGCTGTAGAAAAACAAGGAATTGAGAAAACTTCTTAGAATTTATTATAAATTGACTTTAAAAGTATATTGTTCTTATAAGTATAATACATTGTAGATTTTGTGGGTTGACCATCGCAATGGACAGGTACAATTTAATTTGATCCAGGAGGTTCGAAAAAATGAGCAGGTCAGTGGAAAGAATGCGATGTCATTTCTATTTATTTTCCAAACGCTTTTTTATCAATTCTGTCAGAACTTTCTTTCAAACCTGATAGCAGTGGAAAACATGAAATTGAGAAAACTTCTTAGAATTTATTATAAATTGACTTTAAAAGTATATCGTTCTTATGACTATAGTACATTGCAGATTTCGTGGGTTGACCATCGCAATGGATAGGTACAATTTAATATGGTCCAGGAGGTTCGAAAAGATGAGCAGGTCAGTGGAAAGAATGCGATGCCGAAGCAGCAGCGACACCCGTGATCCTCGAAATTCGAAAAATTTCGAGACTTTTTTTGCCAATTGAGGGGTCCAATTGCTCAAAGGAACCCATCACGAACGGCACGTGTCCTCGGACCTGTTCCCTACCCTGGACTTCGCGGCATTCCTGACGTCGACCCTAGATAAAATGTAATAACGCGTCCTCTTCAGGCTGCCGCGTACGAATCCATCTTTCGTTAACGAGGGTGGAGGCTCACGATTGCGTTCCAGGAATGCGTGATGACTACTTTGTCAGGAATGCGCCTCGGCGCGGCGCCCATACGCCAAACGATAGCGTCGCGTCGGGACGCCCAGATGCGATGGAAACAGCTGTGCTACAGGGTAACTAGGATCTAGATCATCGATGCTTTTTATTTCGATCGAGTCTGCAACGAAAAACGTTTGTCGCGAAGTCATACATGCAAGCATCCTAAAACAATGAAGTTAGGTATCATCGTGGTACTCTCAACAGATTTAAAAAATGGTGGAAAAATGTAATTTTTGCGAAAATTTTCGAAAACTGGAAAGTAGTACAAGTTAACCATAAATCAGCCGGCCGAAAATTTTCGGAAATTCAGTAGTACAACTCAACGACAAGTCAGACGCTCGAAAATTTTCGGCCGTCTGATTTATGGTTGACTTGTACTACTTTTCAATTTGCGAAAATTTTCGAAAATTTTCCAAAACTGGAAAGTAGTACAAGTCAGCCATAAATCAGACGGCCGAAAATTTTCGAAATTCGGTAGTACAACTCAACGACAAGTCAGACGCTCGCAACGATAGGTCAACGTCGCTTAGGGAAGGAAGAACACGTTAATTGTTGTAAGTAATATTCTTTATTTTTCACTAAAAGATTACAATATTATATGTGTACCGTGACGAGATGAAACGATGGTGTCTAGCATGATTGCAGTGACGAAGATACGAATGTCCATGCGAATACGAACATAGGTAGCTGCTCCCCAGGCATCGACAGCCAATTTTTTATTTGAATGTACGTAATCCTGGTGAAATTGTATATTGGAGACGAGTGTAACTTACTGCATACTGAAGTGCTACTAACAGAAAGGAACACAATTAGCACACGATGGTTACATAGACATAAGGGAAGGTGATAGGACGATAGTAGTTCATGGCACGAAACAACATAATTCGCGTTGATACAAAAATCAAATGAACAAGCTTGAACGTATATTTTGTTTTGAGGGAACGAGATTGCAAAATTGTAAAGGAAGAGAATAGGTTTGAAATAATGGTGGATAGGATTAGGATAGGGTTAGGACAAAAAAATGATAAAAAATCAAATGAACAAGCTTCAATAATATATTTTGTTCTGAGGGAACGAGATTGCAAAATTGTAAAGGAAAAGAATAGGTTTGAAATAATCGTGGATAGGATTAGGATAGGGTTAGGATTAAAAAATGAGGAAAATCAAATAAACAAGATTGAATAATATATCTTATCTGAGGGAACGTGACATTGCAATATTTTTAAGGAAGAGAATAGGTTTGAAATAATCGTGGATAGATTTAGGATAGGGTTAGGACAAAAAAATGATAAAAAGTCAAATGAACAAGCTTCAATAATATATTTTGTTCTGAGGGAACAAGATTGCAAAATTGTAAAGGAAGAGAATAGGTTTGAAATAATCGTGGATAGAGTTAGGATAGGGTTAGGATAAAAAAATGATAAGATCAGGAACTACTAATACAAAAAAATCATAGAAAAGATCATAGAAAAAGTTTCACTTCAAACATAATTCAGTTACCCTCAGCAAAGAAGTTTCACTTCAATAATATATTAATACTCTTAGAGTGTACAAACTTGTTGACTGCATGAAACTGCACGTACTCATTGTTGTCATAAATGTTAAATTTATTTCGACCGTGTCTTTGTGGTTTTAATAATTGTAGAATAGAACATTTGAAGCCCTGGAAGGTTCAGCGTTGAAATGCAGAAGTCGGAGAGGAACGTTTCGCGGATTTTTCGATGTTTCTCGGCAGGGTGGCGGGTATCTGTGACTTTCGGTGCACACCACCCCTGGGAAGTTCCCCCGCCGCGCCGTGCCTTCTGATCCTGCTCCTCTTTGTCGTTCGATAAAGGACACGCCGTGGAAACGGGAGGAGCGAGAGGAACGATTCCGATTCAAGCGATACTCTTTTTTTTTTTCCTTCGGCGCCTCGTGTTTCTCGGGGAATTCTTTGAGGAACGTGGAGGAGTAGCGTTACCGATGCAGAAACACGGGAACGTATTTAAAATCCTCTTCGACTGTCCGCCGGGAAATCGAATGTCAGCGATAGAAACAACGTCGTGCAAGTAAAAATACAAAAAGCATAGAACACGTATTCAGACTGAAGTATTAAACGGAAAAGATAGAGGACCTCAGAAAAAGTGTAGAAAAAGTGTTCGGAGCAAAGACTCCATACATGCATGAACAATACGAAGAAACCAGAACGCAAATGTTACAATTTTTCGGTAAAAAGAATAAACAAAACGAAGAAAGTGGAAAAGAGATTATCGAATTTCGTGTAGAATTTTTGTAGAAAATCTGGGAAGGCTAAAAGCAAACGGCAGTATGATAAGCAGTTTGAATAGGAGGCAAAGAATCCTGTCAATTGAATAATTTCAAAAAAGGCAACTATTTAATTATTCATATTCCTTATGAATACATTCTCGTCTCTTTGGAAGTCAAATCGTACTCCACGCGAAATCTTTTACATTTTCCCTTCGTTCTTTTCTCCGGACATTTCCAGCGAGCCTCCTCTTTCTGCGCCGCCATTTTACAGTTATTATTGCGACGGTCGTAATTTATTCAAAGTCCGTACATCGGTCGATTCTTTCTTTTTTGAATTTCTTCAATTAGAAATGTGTCGATTGAAAGAATTTCAACCTCGCATCGGTCAGCTAGGAATTTTATTTCTTTGTCAAACAGTGAGTCACGTTGATGGCATATCGTTCATATCGCATTCGCATATGCTTTCGAGATAACGATTGGCTGCAGAAATTATTTGATTATTCCTTGCTAAACCCAGCGAGTCGTATTTTTACCTTCCGTGGACAGTAATTGTTCAGTTCCATACACAATTTTGCGATTATATTTCTTTATACGAGACTGGAAGATTAATTCGAAACTTGTATTTTTCATAGAGATTATCTTCCAGTCTTGCATAAAGGAATATAATCGCAAAATTGTGTATGAAACTGAACAATTACTGTCCACGGAAGGTAAAAATACGATCATTTCCAGCACTGAACAAATAGATCAAAACATTCAAATCCACATAGAGACGACTACAGTTTACTGGCAACACCTCCATCCCCAAAATCCTGCAATTGGTGCCCTTAAAAATGAAAGCTTTATCGTTGCCGCGACAAGTAGCGCCGCGCGGGACAACAAAAGGAGTTCACAGGCGATCGTTTGCGATTAGCCTCGTGGGGATCGATTGATGGACACCGATCTAAAAAGCAGGATCGGTGTCCCGTGATGCCGACAAGTTGTTCCTGGGACTGGTAGCCAGCAATCGTGCAAACCGTGCAATCGTGTAAGGTCGCACGAGGCGAGGGCCACGCGCCGGCACGTGTAGCGTGCTCAAGCGCGCGTAAAATCGGCCTTTGAACTTCTGAACTCGCTGTTAATCGCGATCTAACGCTCACCTTCGCCGACAGCCAACACAGAGATCTATTTTTCGGCCGGAAGTTGGCCCCGAGGGGGTGAATTCCAATCGCGCGCGAATCAAAATCTCTTCTCGCGGGGATCCGAGCGAAACGGTGCGGAGAGAAGCGGAGAGAAGCGGATCCGAGCGGAGAAACACCGCTACGCCGCCGGAGGGCTGGTTACAAGGGCTGCTCAGGGCTGAAGGGGTGAAGGGCTGGTTGTTTGCAGAGTGGCTATATTGTAAGTCCGGCCCGACGTCGAAACGTCGACTCGATTGTGTCCCTCGGTTTTTATTTACCCCTTGTTTTTATTGCGATCTGCGAAGACGACCGCTTATGGACCAATGGAGGACCGTGATAGATAGCCTGCCATGGACATCGACGTGACGAAGGTATTAGATTTGTTGCATACGAAACGTCTGATTTTTGAATGCAACTCTTGTAAAAGTTTATTATATAAAGTTTTGAGGTACAAAGCTAATCTTTAACACTAAACAAACCACGACCGGTCAATTGACCGGTTCTGGATCTTTTTATTTCGCAATTAATGAAATTGTAAAGACGCCTTCATAGTTTAAATAAATTAATTCCTGTCGTTTTTATAAAACAACCACGTGCCTGTTACTTTTACAGCTCGATACGTTTAGTGTTAATATCCTATGTTCAATTTGAATTCAGATGTATAATTTTACTTTAAAATAAAGTTTATTTCAACGTGATTAATTAACGTGCTAATCGTTGATGGTAAAAATGATCTGCAACGTCAAAATAACAATCTAGTAAATGAAAAACGTGGATGACCATACTATCTTATTTTTACCATAATACAATCAAGGGACTTACAGTTTGCTGATAGAATACATTGGGTTGAAAATTGCGTTTGTTTAACACTAGAACTACCGGGCAAGTCCAAAATGACTGGTGCGAACTGTTTTCGATTCGAAATATTAAAAGCATAAATGTGTTTTTCCGAGAAATTTCTTTAGTCAACTTCTCTGTTGGAGTACATATTTAAATAAAACTTGCACGAAATCGAAATAAACGGTATATTGTTATTATAAGGCAATGTATGCCAACTGCGTTTAGTGCTCGGTAGTTCTAGTGTTAATGTCGCTGCTAGAAATCGGACATTTCATATGCAGCAACCTAATACTTTACTAGAAATGTAGATCTATACTACAAAATCTAATTATACCTACACTCATGTATTATTGCGGTAACAAAACATTGTACTTATGATTATATACCAAAGCGGTCGCTAATGACCTTGATGTTAATGCGACCTTTATAAATAAACAATAAAAAAAATACTTTACTAGACTTCATATCTAACAATAAACTTCGTTAATATTTACTGGAAATCTAACGAAAACTGCATTTTACAGGGAACAGTTTCAAGAATTCTGGACGAACCGCAAAACCTGTGAAGAACGTTGCGAACTGGATGATCCTGAGGTGTGAAAAACGCTTGTCCACGGTCCCCCGAAGATATTCAACGGGTTCACGGTATCTAGCTCGTCAACATACGTTCGTTCTAGATGATATCTCGAAGATCAATCAACAGGGTACGAAATCGTTTGAAGTTTCAAGCTCCCGGGCGAGTTTGACTTCTGGAATGGGGTTCGCGAGGCGCGGCGTGTTCCCGGCCTCGGTACAGTTTCCCATGGGCGTAGGAGAGCACGTGATGCACTCGCGACACGTGACGTCTGTCAATACGATACATTCATGGGCTCTCCCCTAGCGCTCGTTGAATAGGAAGAACGATCGAGCCGAAGATCTCTTCGGCGAGTTCGCAAACGAGAGCAACTATTTGCAAAGTGACCGGGTTTCCCGAAATTGCCTGCACCGCCGGCGCTGCGCGCTGCGAAAACAAGGGGCCCGCTGGAACCTGGGAACCGTTCTTCCGGCGAATATACAGGATCCGTGGAAATTTCGATGGGCTGTCCAGTTTGTAGCGACGAGGCTCGATTGAATCCGTGGGCGAGCTCGTGTTGGTTCTATTGAAATCCACTTGGACGACTTAACTTAACCAAATCAATTTTTATGTACCAGAATGATTGTTCCTCTCTACTGGCGCAAATCAATTTTTATGTAGCAGAACGTGAACTGAGAACAAGAGCGGGCTTTCAAACACCTAAAGCTAAATCTATTTATGGATTAATTAATCCAATGAATCGCATTATCTCAAAATCATGAACTATATATAATCGTATTGATTTTTTTTCAGTGATTCTTTACAAAATTTTCAAATGCAACTACGCAGGATTGTATGATAATACCATATCGATTGTACCATTATTAAATTTTTCTTTTGTGCATGTCCCTTCTTTGTTATTACACGAGCAGTATTGTATCTTTCTCTTTTCTTTTTTAGTTTCTTTGATATTGTAAACACTTATGTAAATGGGCTTCAGTCCCTCTATAATAAATAATAATAATAATAATAATAATAATTTGGCCACTGGGAAACAGATTTTTGTCTACAGAATTCAACAAAATGATTAAATACATAGCTTAATATCTTTTTTATAGAGAATAACGATCTGCATCGAATAGTGCACAGAAAAATATAGATATATTGCGATCTAAAGGTGGGATCTTCTTTGCGCTCCTGGACGCAGCGTGTTTTTTTATTTGTATTCCATTCGTCGTAGCTGTCAGCTGTGTCTCCAGACGCACAAGTTTGCGTTCCTATGATACGATTTGGCATGTCTTTCCTTCTTTTTCACTTGCGAAGAAAAAGGAAAGAGCATCGTCCAAACTCAAACACGTGAGCCCATCGATTTATGATATGTGTTTGCGTTTGTATTTTCGCTCCGATACTTCTAAATGTGGCACCAGACCAAAACGCAAGCGTTTTTTGACCCTCTGCGTCAGAATACTTTTCGGACTCTTGCTTGTTTGAATTTTTCGAAATCTTAAAGATTGTTTTACAGACGTGTAAAATAAAGCGGCAACATGCTTTCTATTAAATTATAATAGCTGAACTAGCAAACTGAGGAAAATAAGATTTTAGGAGCTTATAGTGAAAACATAAGACTATCTACTCAAACAATTTATTGTTTAATGTTTAATGTGCATCGAAAAGTGGAACCCGCAAATTTTTAAGACTTTAAAGAGGAATATATATAGAATATCCTGCAAGATAATCTACAATTATAAAAAAATAAGTACCATAAGTTAAAAAAAAACATATTTTTCGCTAATAAAGTAGATAGGAATAAATTTTTAATGAATTTTAGTGGAAATTTCATTGCGATATATATTATAGCTGAAGATTCATAGTAAAATGTTACGATCCAGCCGACTATGTTCTTCGACCGTCCAAGATTGTCTATCGCGGTGCAGCGTTCACTTCAAATAATTTTAATTTCGTTAATTTTCAAATATCCATCTTTTTAAAAAGAGGTCCGTAAAGGGAACACTTGTGGCTACAGCCCCATTTTTTCAATTTATTAAAAAGTAGCCTACTATGAAAACACAGTTTTTGTTTAAAACAATTTCAAATACGATTTATTTCACGATGTCAGTGATTAGAAGTTTTTTGTAGATCGTAATTTCTTAAAACAGCAGGAAACTTATATTTATTGTATGCCTTTACGTTCTCCAGTAGCTGTACATTAACAAAACCAAAATAGAATTTACTTCACTTATAGGAACTTATCGACATACATTTTTCTTAGAATCTGTTCAGAATCTTCATCAAGAGTTAGACACGATATTACAATTGTATGGCAAGGAGTTAAAAGCAGAGCCGAAAATGATGTGCTAATATGTAGAGACTGCTCCTCCTATGTGTATTATAGCATAGCTACTACCGATAAAGACTGATGTAGCACAGCAACTCTAAGAAACGTTTAAAGTAGTAACTAAACTATAGATGCGAGTACTTTATTTATAGTTTAATGGATGTAAACAAAATGCTCGAACGAAAGCACGAAAGCTTAGAAGATCAATTATTCTGTATGGCAATGCAATTACCGAGCGTCGTGATAAACGGAGAGCCGTTCGTTCTGGTCGGGAAAAGTGAGCAAAAAGGGGGAATAACGCGTCCGATGTGCCAATGGGAACGTATTATGCGAGTAAAACCGGCGCGGCGGTCGCCGGCGATCGGGATTTTCAAAGGCGGCGCTCAAACACGGGGCCACCAATGAATAAATATTGTTCTTCGGGAAAATCACATGAGCACAGCGGCGGATTCATATCCGGGCCGATCACGGTTGCGATACAAACAACCGGCGACGCCACCGTGTGCTTTTGTCCTGATTGTTTTTCGTTTTATACGGTGTAACGTTGCTTTCGCGCGATCACCATCGGTTAAACCGCCGCGGCGCATCGCGCCAGAAACACTGTTCGATGAGAAATTGATTTCCGGTTCCACGAACAAATCATCCCCGGTTTGCACAAATTTTTGCAAAGTCTTCCATCTGCAACGTTTTCTATCGCGTCAAACCGTCATGCGTTCGAAATCGAGAAAGAATACAATGAATTTATTGTTGACAGTGTTGGGTAATGTTCAAAAAGATAGATAACTATTTGAATAAAAATTTAAATAACAAGTTATTTGTTATTTAGATATTCAAATAAAAAGCAAAAATAATTATTTATTATTTGAGCAAGTCTAAATGAATTATTTGAAATGATAAAGTTAATTGTTATTTACAAGTACAATTTCAATTATTATTTTTCAATGGAAATCATAAATTGTATAATTAAATTGTATCTTTTTATAGGCAGCTATCTAAATTATATTATTGCATTTTCATTATATAATTTGTACGTAAATAAAATTCTATTGTGCTATGGTACCATACTATACGTAAGAATATTAACTACAAGTGGTAAAATTTTTGTAAATATTTTTCCTACTAACTAAACCCTTAGCACTCGAGTGACGCCTCTGCGATGTTACTAAAAATTGCTGTACTATTATTTAAAATATTGTTTACATTATTAGATATGTCGGTATCTAATCAATTACTAAACATTTAAGTACTGTATGAGATCTTATGTCAATTACCACATTTAACCCTTTTCCGTCTCTCATTTCACGAACTGAATCTGTCCCTCGTTGTCAAATTGACACAGTGACACAAAATTTAAAAAAAACTTAATATTGTTGTATTCAAATTAATCAGTTAACATTTACATCTTAGGTTTGTCTGTTGCGTTTCGCATTAAAAAAATAAAAGTGACACAAAGTTTCAGGAAAAACCTACAAATAACAGAACAGTATAATTTATTTCAGGGAAAACTGTGTTAAATTGACAGAAGGGACGGATGAGGATAAAAAAATCATAGAGAATACAAAAATATTCTAGGTCGGAAGAAACGTTTGATTTTCGAGTTAAAATAGCTCCGAGTGGAAAGGGTTGAATATGAGAATTGCGAGGTTTATGGACAAAATCGGCGACGCGTTTAATTTCTGGTCAAGGTAGGATGGTATTGGTTCGCAGACCAAATACGGGTCACAAATACGAAGTCGCTGGCAGTTGAAAGTCGAATGAGGTCCTCGAGGGACAAGTCGGGCCCGATCCTCATGTGTGAAAATCAAATATCGGCGCCGCCCTTCGGCAAGGAACTTTATTCATAAATCGCGAACGGTGAATGGCGGCGGTGTTTGCCGTGCCCAGATATTAACTGTATCTATGCAGTGCCCACTGGGCTCAGGATATTATGACCGTTCTCGGGGCATAATTAGTAATCCCTGGCACGTGACGCGCACGTGACTGCGGCTCGCACGGCGTACACCTTCGACCAGAAGGGCGGTTTCGGTTATGCAGCGGGATACGGACCAGGGGGATGATGGCCGAATAGGAGACTCCTAGGTCGCGTGCATCTTTAAATACCCTAGTTCATAAATATACCCGGCGATATTCCATTCAATTAAGCCTGTCGTCGGCGATCGCTTCGATGAAATTTCATTACGCACCAGAGATTCTTAGGTATTCTTTCTATCCGCTTTTCCGTGTTATTATATATATATATATATATTTATTTATTAGTTATTATATTAGTTATTATAGATAGATAGATAGATAGAATAGTTTATTCCCTTTGCGGGGTACAACTGCGGATCTCCGCTCCACTTACAAGGAGAACATACAAAAACAAAATAAAATATTAGTTATTATATTATATATATATTTTTTTTTTTTTATTGAATTCCCTTAGGGTTACAATTCTAATATTATATATATCACCATTTTTTCCCTGTTTCGCTCTTAACCTCTAACCTTAACTCTAACTTATTAACTAACTTATGACTATCTTACATACTATTTACAGATAGAGAGAGAGAGAAACGCTATATACAAAAGCTTTTCCGTGTTATTAATTTTTTTTCAATTTTCTTAAACCTACCAACACCGGTCGAAATGAACGGTTCCAGATTTATTCTTTTTCTATTATTGAAATAATAATAATGATTTTATAAGAAATGGTTGTATAGATATCTTTAATAGAGCACGTATTATATACAATAACGACCGCACAAAGTCTAAATAAAATCAATCTTGACATTTTTATAAGGGACGTGTACTAGTTAGTTTTAAGGCTCGGCAGGTTTAGTGTCTTTAATTTAAGATGTACTTCCAAGGCCAGTTCCTTGATTAACACTCATTTTAATCCTTTGCACTCGGTGCTGTTTTAACTTGAAAATTAAGCATTTCATTCGATCTAGAATAATTCCGTTCGTTTGTATGAATATGGAATTGATATAAATATTTAGTAATTGATTAGATATCAACATATGTAATAATGTAAACAATATTTTGAATAATGGTACAGGAATATTTCTGGTGCTAAGGGTTAAACAACATTTTCTTGTAAATTGTAATATAGCTGATATAGAACAGCTAGATACGTACGTGTATATTGTTTGTCCAAGTAAAAGCATAATTTAAGAAATGCCGAAACACATTTCGTTTGAAATATCGCCTACGAATGTTAATCGTGAATACAGATTACCCACAGTTTATAAATTAAAAATTAGCATGACAACTTGCATACTTTCACTGTAAATATAGAATACCCACAATTTCAATCAACTTTTACATAAAATTCAAAATTAGCATGACAACTTGCATACTTCCACCGTAAATATAGAATACCCACAATTTCAATCAACTTTTACATAAAATTCAAAATTAGCATGACAACTTGCACACTTCTCTGTCTAACTTAGATTTCGAGTTCCAATTCGGTTTACAAACGTAAACAACGTAGAACTTTTAATTAGACGACGACGAGCGGTCGAGCTCAGCGCTGCGCTGCGTCTCGAAAATATCATAAACGGAAGAGAAGCTCCGCCCCTAATTCCTCGGAATTTGTTTCAAGAATCCGTCGAAACGAAAGGGGAGAGAATTCCGTCCGAAATCATGCCCCCTGGGGTTTCAGAAAATAAAAAAAGTAACTGGAATAAATTGACCGCACCCCAGAAAAAGGAGAAACCGAAGGACCCGACGCGACGCAGCGTTGAGTTGGTCCTGCGGATCAACAGGCTTCGGCAAGGAGCTGCTCGGACAAATTGCAAACCAGTTTCCGACTCCGATGTTTGTCTCTCTGGATGGTGACCAAAAATAGACGAATTTTTACGAGCGGGGTCCCCCGCCAGAATTTCATCTCCGTGAAATATTCCCACCGCGAGGGCGGTCTCGAAACGGTCATTAATTATTTATGTGCGGCGAAACGTAACGATCGCGACGCGTGTCGAAGCTTTTAGCGGCTCCGCCACCTTTACACCTTCTGATCGCCACCGAGGAATTACCGTCGATGACTTTATTATACAGTTCCGTGGGTTCCCGAGCCACCCCCGTGACATTTTGCTAGATACAAACCGACCTGGTTTGCACAATCATTTGCTTCTCCTAGCTTCAAGATCAATCAATTTTTATATATCATTACACAATCATTTGCTCCTCCTAGCTTCAAGATCAATCAATTGTTATATATTATTGCACAATCATTTGCTCCTCCTAGCTTCAAGATCAATCAATTTTTATATATCATTACACAATCATTTGCTCCTCCTAGCTTCAAGATCAATCAATTGTTATATATTATTGCACAATCATTTGCTCCTCCTAGCTTCCAGATCAATCAATTTTTATATATCATTGCACAATCATTTGCTCCTCCTAGCTTCAAGATCAATCAATTTTTATATATTATTGCACAATCATTTGCTCCTCCTAGCTTCAAGATCAATCAATTTTTATATATCAGTACACAATCATTTGCTCCTCCTAGCTTCAAGATCAATCAATTTTTATATATCATTGCACAATCATTTGCTCCTCCTAGCTTCAAGATCAATCAATTGTTATATATTATTGCACAATCATTTGCTCCTCCTAGCTTCAAGATCAATCAATTGTTATATATTATTGCACAATCATTTGCTCCTCCTAGCTTCAAGATCAATCAATTGTTATATATTATTGCACAATCATTTGTTCTTCCTAGCTTCAAGATCAATCAATTGTTATATATTATTGCACAATCATCTGCTACTCCTAGCTTCAAGATCAATCAATTGTTATATATTATTGCACAATCGTTTGCTACTCCTAGATTCAAGATCAATCAATTGTTATATATTATTGCACAATCATTTGCTCCTCCTAGCTTCCAGATCAATCAATTTTTATATATCATTGCACAATCATTTGCTTCTCCTAGCTTCAAGATCAATCAATTTTTATATATCATTGCACAATCATTTGCTCCTCCTAGCTTCAAGATCAATCAATTTTTATATATCATTGCACAATCATTTGCTACTCCTAGCTTCAAGATCAATCAATTTTTATATATCAGATAATTGCATAAGTTTGCAACCGATTTTCATAAATGTCGCAAACTGTACTGCACGGTGGAGTGTAAAACAAATTCTCTGCAGTTCGAAAAGAATGGCGACTATATAATATAGATTAATAAAGCTATATTCTTTAAATGTAACCTTGGAATTTTATTTACAAATCGGGCACGAACTTATGCAATCATCTAATTTATAGCCTTATACAAGTACATGTGG
This sequence comes from Lasioglossum morio, assembly GCA_916610235.2. NCBI lineage: Eukaryota > Metazoa > Arthropoda > Insecta > Hymenoptera > Halictidae > Lasioglossum > Lasioglossum morio. The sequence continues at coordinate 8,343,300 of OU744323.1, forward strand.
ATTTTACATATTTATAATAAGAAGTCATTTGAAACAGTGGAAAAATTCAAAAACTTTGACACTATCACCGCATTTTGTACAACTCAATAAAGTACAAATTGCAATTAAGGCAAACAATTTTAGTTACATTATTGAAAAAACTATTCAGAACGATGAAACTCTACTTCATACCATTTGATGATGAGTAGGCAAGATTTTGCGTAGATATTGTTTATTTTTGGATAGGAGCGGAGTCAAGGAAGAACGATGAGCTTTAGTTATGTTTCAGATAAAATGAGCGAATGTGTTTCACTGGGCCACGATTTAATTAACACGTCTGCGATCCGATATCTCGAGTTCGATTGCGACGCGAACGATAACGGTGTATGGACAGCTTTACTGTTCTCAGGAGATGAAATATATTCCGACGATTACACGTTATCGGTCTGAAAACATTAACATATGCCCGCCGCGGCGCGGCGCGCGACGGTCCTGGGATTAATGAGACGGCAATCAAATAGGAGGGGAGAAATCGTCACGCTAGAAATCTCATTTCGTATAATATACTGCGTGCCCTGACAGCGAGACTATTTAATTATCATTTTCGAAAGAAATGTTCCGCCGATCCGCGAACGACTATCTTAGTTTAAACCTAACTTTCATATGTTAACCATTTGCAGTCCGAATTATTTTTCAATTTTGTGGCCAACAATTCCTTGAAAAAAGAACTTTTCCTTGAAAAGAACAGTTCCTTGACTGCTGCTGATTTTAAACACTTTTTGTTTACTAATTACATTAAATATAGCTCTCAAACTTCGTTGTAATTTATATTTGTTTTTAACTAAAAGATAAGAGAATTTATAAAGGAAGAACCAAATACATATAATCACCAATTTTGTTTACATTGTTCTTTCTCTAAACACACTTTTGTGAAAATGGTTCGTCCTTCGACCAAATCTTCACACATTGCCGACCGGTGATTATTCCATAATTTTTAAATATCTATGGTACATGGCTAAAAACTTTTTAATGGAACCTTCAATAAAAACAGCAATTTTCATTGTGAACTAACACGTAACTCTCAATAACGTTATCAAATGCTTTTATTTCAGATTGCAATGTAAAAGAAAATTTCTATACTTTCTTTTGACACAGCACAATTATTGAAAATCCTGTTAACCCCTTGTCCAACGAATTATTTTACGGTTTCAGTGATTAGAACACATGTTCTCCAATATCTATACGTTAACAAAATCAAAATAAAATTTCATTGTGGTTTACTAGCCTCTGTTCAGAATCTTCGTCACGAGTCTGTCACGATATTGTAGAACAAGCTGTTGATAAGCTTTCGGTAGGTAAAGTGTTAACATTTCGCAGACCTGGGTAAAAAATATTTCAACTGAGATATACAAATAAATATTTGCAAATACTATCTCTCACAACTGTGTTACATATGTTTCATTTGAAACAGTTTAGTATTAGTTTCAAAGGAAACATATGTAACAGTTTTGAGAAATAGTATGCAAATCTTTGTATTTCTTGAAATATTTTTTTTACCCAAGTCTGACATTTCGATTAAGAAACTATTTAAATAATTTCATTACGAATGATTACGCAAATGTTTTTAACAATTCAATTGTTCAGCGTATCATAAAAATGATTCACAAGGGAAGGGATTGAGAATGGAGGTCTGCGAGGTCGGAGGGTGTAAAAATGGCGTCGGCAGAACCATTATTATTATTAGTTTCAAATGAAACATATGTAACAGTTCTGCGAAATAGTATGCAAATCTTTGTATTTCTTGAAATATGCTTTACCCAAGTCTGACATTTCGTTCAAGAAACCATTTAAATCATTTCATTACGAATGATTCCGCAAGTGTTTCTAACAATTCAATTGTTCAGCGTATCATAAAAATGATTCACAAGGGAAGGGATTGAGAATGGAGGTCTGCGAGGTCGGAGGGTGTAAAAATGGCGTCGGCAGAACCGAAGGCCTTCGTCTCTGCGTATCGAGCGACTCTAGCCTGGTACAAGGGATCAACATGAGCTTAACGGCAGGCGCCAATATACCTAGCCACCCCCGCACCCCCGCATACCGACCAAGCCGTCAAGCTGTGGTATTAAACGGGGCATGCGTGAGGTCCACGGTGGTTGGTCACGTGTACGTTTCCAACTACCACCCTCCGAAACCCACCCCCAGCTGAGCTGTGCGTACATTCTTACGATTTCTAAGGAAGTGTTGCCTCCGCCCGACCACCACCGAACAATTAAATTAAATACGAGCGTTTGCGACCAACGAACCGAGGGTGCTCGCTACATTCTTGCGAGCATCTTTCACGATTACAAGAAAACTTCTTCATCTTGCTTTTGCTCTTAATTCGAACACTTCGCTTCGTCAAACTGAATCTTGATGTAAAATAAAATTGTTCCGAGGGTTAATACAAGTAATATCGTAGCTCGACCTGTCCCATTCCTAATTCGGGTTCATTAATTAAACTTTTTCCACGCTGTAACTCGAACTCGCATGGACACCCGTGCGACCCGCACTTATCAACGAGCGATCGAAGATGGCGTTCTTTATTAATTGTTCGAATGGGAAGAAACGGGGAATTTTATCCGCGGAAGCTTCATTCCGATCGGAATCATGAATATTCTAACGCGAATTCATAGTAATATTGAAATCCAGAAGGATAATAAAAAAAAAAAAATTCCTTCTGCTCCGGGGGCATCTATTTGCAATCCTTTCGAGAAACGAGTCCAATCCCGACGAAGGAAGAAGGATATTCCAAATAATCCGTTCCGGTTTCCGGATTCGTTCCTCAATTAATTCTCCATTTGTGACGAAAAAAAAAAGAGATCGATTCTTTTTTTCAGTCTCGCTGGAATGTCCGATGTCCCGAGCGTTCTATCGCGATTAATATTTCCTGTTTGATAGCGCGACTATTTTTATTACGCGACATTCTTCGCTCTCTCTCTCTCTCTCTGTCCTATATTAGGCCGAATTGCTAAATTTCACTTCCACCGTCATCGACGACGATGATTAACGTTTGATATTCCAGTTCGTAGATTCCCTTGCTTTTCTCGAACTTATTGTTTGTTCACAGACTTGTATTTTAATTTCCGCGAGAAGCGTGTTTATTTCCTTTTGTTGTCGCGAAGGTGAAATTAGCTATTGGAGAGCATTCGGGGCCGGTGTAAAAGGTTCCTTTGACTACTGAGTTTTTCAAATTCGGTTCGGTGAACCTTTCCGCTTTTTAATTTCGCGAGGAACGCGTTATTTGCTGACTGAACGCCTCGAGTGAGCTGCGAGACATATCTTAGTTATTTAGAACATGACGTCAACCGATGTTTAAGGGGAGATGCTCCTTTCATCCCTCGGGGTTCCTGCCGGGCTTAATTAAAAATTGGGGAATCCGCTACAAAAGAAAATCGCAACTTTTAATGCCATCAATTGCTGCACAGACTTAATAAAAATTGCTTCGAGCAATTACGGTTAACGAACCCTGAATTCTTATAATTTATAAAAATATAATTCAACATATAATATGTATATAAATATTGTAGATTGTATTTCTCGCAGTTGCAGATACAATGAATACAATTAACTCTTAACCACCTGTGACTGCATTGTCTTCCGTCTAGAACGAATAAAGAAACGTATATTCAAAAATAAGGTTTAATATCTATAATAATGGTGTATTAACAGTTTCTGGTGCCACAATCACTGCATAAGCTTCGTAGTTTGGCGTTTAAACAGAGAATTAACGTTAGTGGATGAAATCATCCATTCTAGGTGTTCTATTTAACATTTACCGAAACCATAAAGGTGCTTTCATAGACAAATATTAAATTCATTCGTTTGTGTGCGTAATAACACGTACCGACAGAGGCGTTAAACCAGAACAAATGGTTTTGTAATTTTTATAAGAAATTATAAGGGAATCGCTACGACTACCTGGCGGTTCTAAACGATCCATTCTACCTTATTTAATAATTTCTGAAACCACAAAGGTGCTATTGCAGGAACGTATTGAATATATTAGATGATTACATAAGTTCGTGCCAGATTTGAAAATAAAATTCAGTGGTTAAATCTAGAAGAATACTTACAGCTTCGTTAAACAATCATATAGTCATTCCTTTCTACAATTAGAAAAAAATGGTGACTATATAATTTTTCTTTTTACAGTCCACTGTGCAGTACAGTTTTCCGACATCTGCGTAAATAGGAACGAATATTTTTGCTATTTTTACAGGAAATTAAAAAGAAAGCAGTTGCTATGACTGTTCGGCGATTCCAGGGTGAACGGAGAGACAAGAGACAGTTTCGCGGTATATTCCCTTTCGGTCCCTGGACTCTAGCCTGTGCTGTAGCATTGTATAAAGCGCAAGCCTCGTCCTGTAGTAGGAGCCTCCCTGCTCCTCCTCACCGCACTATTGACGGGAGTTTTAATAAAAGTACCCCCACCAGGGCATGGCTGAACGTCGCAGTGGAAAGGACCCGGTGAACGCGGAGCCAAGAAGATATTGGGTAAAGCAAAGATCGTAAGGACACTTACAGACATCAGGCCCTGGCGAAATTTCAGAAGAGATTGAGACCGCCGACACGACGCTCCCATGGTAATCGTAATTTTCTTCGTAAAAATAACAATCGGAAAAATTCGACGATCCCTCGGCAACCCCGCGATACCCAACATTGCCTAAACAAATTCTGTCGTGAGAGAATTCTGAAACGAGTACTCAATTTAAAAAAGACGAATTCGATCCACAAAGATTTTAGTATCGCGCGTCTCAACAACTATGTAAATTGCCTAAACAATTTATATAAACAATTCTCCAAAAGTCCCTCGATCAGAATTCCAAATTCTGTCGTGGGAGAATTCTTAAATGAGTACTCAATTTAAAAAGACGTATTGGATCCACAAAGATTTTAGTATCGCGCGTCTCAACAACTATGTAAATTGCCTAAACAATTTATATAAACAATTCTCCAAAAGTCCCTCGATCAGAATTCCAAATTCTGTCGTGGGAGCATTCTTAAATGAGTACTCAATTTAAAAAGACGAATTCGATCCACAAAGGTTTTAGTATCGCGCGTCTCAACAACTATGTAAATTGCCTAAACAATTTATATAAACAATTCTCCAACAAGTCCCTCGATCAGAATTCCAAATTCTGTCGTGGGAGAATTCTTAAATGAGTACTCAATTTAAAAAAGACGAATTCTATCCACAAAGATTTTAGTATCGCGCGTCTCAACAATTATGTAAATTGCCTAAACAATTTATGTAAACAATTCTCCAACAAGTCCCTCGATCAGAATTCGAGTACTCAATTTAAAAAGACGAATTCAATCCACAAAGATTTTAGTATCGCGCATCTGAACAAACTTGAAAAATTATTTCATTTTCGTCAATACTCTCTATTTTAATTATATCCATTTAATATGTTTGTGTTACGTCGCATACGTATACGAGGCGTAATTTGCATTATTTGGCAGCGTAATTTGCATTATTCGGAAGCATAAAGCTGCGCATGTAGCCATTTTCATAAAGCTGCGACAGCTACATGCTGCCGAATAATGCAAATTACACCTCGTAAACGTAAAAATAGGACTTTTCAGGGCGACTGCGGTCTAGATTCATCTTTTTCATCAAATTATAGTCATATCAAATTAATCCCGAAGTTCAGAGCTGTCCAATGATATACAGTTCACAAGGTGAATGGTCACTGAACGAGATTATAATGATACAATAAAAGAATTACGAAACACGAGGTCGTGAATATATGCGCCAACCTATACGTGCATTTATCGAAACAAAAATATTCGATAAAAAATCAGTCGCGCAATTTTTGAACTAAAACAGACCAGAAAAGAACAAGACAGAGCTCAGAGAAGCTCGCGACGGTCGCCATTTTTCTTGCGTCCAATATCTCCTTAAGTCTCCAACTTCGAACTGAAACCTCGAAGATATTGAACGTCTTTTGGAAACTTTTTGTAATTTGTGCCAGTGACGTAAATGACGCGTATCGAAACTCGAAGATCGACAAATAGACTCTTTTCCAGGCTCGACAATACAAAAATGGGGATTCTCACTAGTCAGAAACGCTAGATAAAAGATCGATATAGGACGCTATCGCCCTCAAAAGTCCTATTTTTTCGTTTACAAAACGTAATTTGCATTATTCGGAAGTATACAACTGCGCAAGTAGCTATTTTCATATTTACATGCTATCGAATAATGCATATTACGCATCGTAAACGAAAATATAGGACTTTTGAGGGCGATAGCGTCCTTGACCGATCTTTCATCTAGCGTTTCTGACTACTGAAAAACTTGCAATCCTGGAGTCTACTCTTTTAAGGATCGCAAAGAAGATGTTCGCGTTGCGTCGCGTCGGATCACGAGCGACCGCGTATTGCTCAACGATCTGAGAACGCAAATAGGAGTAACAGAGGGATTAAAACAGTTTGTGGTCAAACACAGAAGGCTCCACGTTGAATGGTGGAAACGGTGGATCGCTCGTGCGAGGAAGTGCACCGTAGCTCATTGTGCAGGATCCACGGGAAACGGGGCTCGTCTTTCTATGGGATCGTCGATGCGTCATAATGGTCGGGTGGTGTGTATTCAAAGGGTGATTTGCCACCTTATATTCCGCGGCATCAGACCGTGATCTAGAGACGATTCACGAATCGAGAATGAATCTTTCGATGATGAAGAGCCTTCTGCGCCCACGATCGTCGGCGAGTCGACAATTTGCCCGGTGGGGCTCGCACGAAATCGATTTCACCCGAAAACTACCACACAGACAAAACAACGCCCTTCAAACTGTGAAATCAAGTATTACCAAACGACGCATCAAGAGTTATTCAATAATATTCAATTATTCAACTGTACGTGCGCAATCAGGCTTGTTTTAACTGAAGCGTTAAAAAAAATAGTCTCGAAAATAAAATCGACAAAACTTTTGATAGCCAACGATTTCGGTAGAAATTGTTCTATCTGTACGAATAGTTGTTTGTAATAATTTTCTCGGGGATTCTTGTTTAATTCGATACTAAAGCGTTGAAAAGAAAGATTTAATTAGAAAATGACCCGCAAATGTGGCGAGTGGATGATTTTCAACGATACACATCCGGTGAACCTGTCCAGGGCAAAGAACAGTCCGTCGAATCGATACTTAGGCAAACACAGAGAAGTTTGTGTGCAAGGCCGTGTCAAATCTATGGGGCTAATCGGTGGAGCATGTCAGCTGTGTCCACAGTGACACTTTTCTGGTGTACAGAACCGTCAGCCGCCAACTTATACACTGACCGACAGGTGAACTATCTTCTCCATGATCTCCCATCTAATAATTTTCATTATAATCCCTGTCTTAAAACTGTCTTTAAATTGTGTAAACTTACAATTAACCCTTTCCACTCGTTTGTCGAGTGTGACTCGACATCGGAGAAAGAGAAATGGAAATAAAACGGGTTTTTATATGTACTTGGGCTCTTCCTTTATTTATTTAATTGTCTTATTTCTTAGCTATTCACAAATATATAAGTTGCCCAAATATAAATGACAACAGTTGATTAATATTTAATATAATTAGTAAAGAAAATGGTTTAAAATAAGTAGCAGTCAAACAACTTTCCTTCGAAGTAAATTTCAAATAAAACACTTGAAATAGTACGAAGTAGTTGTTGGCAAGAAAATTGCAAAATAATTCGGATACATAAAAATTTTCGATGCCGTGTGCAGACACACTTAGAAGTGTGTCCGTCGGGCAGTACAACATTGTTAAGGGTTAAATCTCGGCAATTAATTCGCGATTAGCCCGAAAAATATCGTCCATTCGATAATCCCGGCTTACCAGAAGTAAAGGGTTGCATGTGGCAAAGTTTCGAGTGCGGATTGAGAACCGTCGTGAAATATTTCCATGGCGCATGTCAGTCTCCCGGGGGTTGGAATATGAAACGGCGCGGGGGCGGAGCTCGCGGGAACCCGCATGGCTTCGCCCCCGTATTCCCTTTTCCGTCGTTCCTCGAACAATAACCTTTAACCTTATCTTACTTAGGCGTTAACTTCGGCCGAACTTCCAGATACAGGTAAAGTTCATTCGACTTTAATGTTTCGCGCGGATTAACAACCCACGCCCACCACGGACTATTTATTCATCGTTGTTCCGCGTTCCGTCGAAATATGGGACATCCTACCGGCGACGCGGCGCGGCGGCGGCTTCCCGTTTCTAACCGAGGGAGAAGACAACGACGTGTTTCCCAGGTGTTCCGCTCCGAATCGTTGCCAATTTTTGTTTATCTCCCGCGAATATAAACCCCGGAAACTGCTGTTCGATCGGTGTGCGGAATGTTGGAATTTTCAACAAAACTCCGAGTGATTATACCTTTTCGTCATTGAAAGACAAGTTTATTTATCGCTGTTATTAAAAGCGAGTCTCTGTTCATCAATAAAACTAACTTCTCCAATGTGTTCTGTCGACACAAACAAGATCTAATTTCAAGTTTCTGTCTTCTACGGAAATACATTTAATATTCTTAACACTAAACCTACCGAGCCTTAAACTGGTACATGTTCCCTTATAAAAATGACAAGATTGATTTTATTCAGATTTTGTACGGCTCGTATCGTAATACATGTTCCAATAATATTTTTATAAGAAACCATTTTTATCGTATCAATAATTGTAAAATAAGAAATCTGGAATTGGTCATCTAACTTTCAAACGATCGTGCATTCGTTTATCCTTAGTGACCAGAGTCGTTGGACGAAGTAAGGTGGTAATATCTGGTGAACCAGCCTGTAGACATTTAGAATACATTTGAGTGTAGATATTTCGAATACAGGCATGAGTGTAGATCGTTTCCAGATGCAGGGTCCATATTGTCAGCGATAGTTAGAACCGGAATAGATCGAGTAAACCGATCAGAGTGGCGTAATGTGATTTAAACGTCACCCTAACGAGATCAGAGCCACCCCCGAAGTTCGAGTCAGGGCGCGAAGGGTGCAAACGATTAATCCGTGACTTTTGCGTTCCCGATCGAAGTCCCGGGATCCTTGGCTACAGGAACGAGTAGACGAGGGTTCCAGCTGTCGACGGGGCAGCGGCTGCACGTACAATATCGCCGTGGCTTTTGGGGGATCCAAGATGACGGTCCTTCCGTCGCGTTACGGCCGGGGTTACCTACTGGCGTCAGCTTGCGAGGGAAGAAACAAACGACTGACCCTGCCTCGCCGCGCTGAGCCGCGCCGGCAAAAACCGGGAAAAACTGTCCTCCCCGAAACAGATTATTGGTGTATCAGCAATACGCTTGCTTGAATTATAGGAACCAGGAGGTACCTTAAAACCCGTCTTATTGTCTCACGGATCCCCGGAAACACGAGGTGAGAATCACTTGGCCTAGATACCGCTATCCTATTTCCGAGGGGATGAATTGCGAATGGTGCTCATCATAAACTTTAACACTGTCCCGTCCCCTGTATACATAGTCTGTCCGGAAAGTAATGCGACCAAATGTTTTCCGGCTCTCCTATTCACTGCAGACAGACTCGGGCAAAAATATTATTTAACCATTCACTTTTTTTTAACACGCTTTTTTTAATTGGGATGAAATAATTGAAAGAAGGTCAGGTTTTGTGTTTCATTTAAGGGAGAAATATTCAAAAAATTAAAGCAACATTTTCAGAAAAATAATCATAAATAAACATAGTAAGAAAACACATTCTTAGTTTACTATACAGATTTGTTGACTGTATCAGATATGATATACTATGCAGCGAAGGGTTAGTTAAAAAATTTTGCCCAATTCTGACGAATTAATTTTCATTTAAGCAACTTCATAATTTCAATAATTGTAAGATGAAAAATATAAAACTGGGCATTTGACCGGCAGTGTTAAACACGTAATTCGCGGAAGAGCTGCACTCAAGTAGCCAAAGAGTTTCGACAGTTTCCGATCACTGCAATAGACGTTTCGTGCATAACGATTAAAACGATTTAGAATGATTTGTTGCAGCCAGGTGCGATCACAATCTGTTTATTTTTCACTTACGAATCTTACGGCTAGATTTACATAAAATATAATTAATCGATACAACTGCGCATAGTATACTCGTAACGCCAAGAAAAATATATTGCACGTATGCTACATCTGTGACGCTTCGCGTCTCGGTGACTGCAGAAACCTACGGGACATCCGAGGGAGAGGAAAAATGCATATCCGCGCGCTAAGCTCTCTTTCTCTCTTCAAAATGTCTACGGACTCGCTACCGTTTAATCGAGCAGTCATTTTCAACATTACTCGTTGCACACTCGCCAATAATTATACAGGCTGCCCTATTCACCGAACTGTTAAATAATTCTTTTATACAACAAATAATCAATCGATTCATTCTCTTTAATCCTACATACAATTGTTTAACTCCTAGTCAACTACGTCAAAAATCACTTTTATCCGATCATTGTATCATATATAATTTCTGCGAATAACAATTATTCTAAATAGAACGAATATTTATCCTGGAACCAAATATAGAATTCATTAAAAGCGTTATTTAGAAAAATAATAATTGGAATGAAAATAAAACGGAATCTCGAATCACGTTCCATGAGATCGATTGTAATGGGACAACCTGTATAAATATAAATGTTCTGCTTATGAAAACGTTCAAAAATATCTCGTCCCTCGAAAAGTTCAGTTGTACGTTCGTTTCTCGAAAGAACAGAAAGTCGCCCCTCGCGAGCAATGTTTTCAGCACACTTGGATAAATGCATGAGACGCAAGTTCTTCCGGAAACGAATGAGAAAGAAAGAACTCGAGGTTCGTCGTGCAACGTGTGAACAACGAAAAAATATGCACGTCCAATCGAACATCGTTCCTAAGAAATGTTCGCGTTGCAGCGTTGATTCTGTTCGCACCCTGTATAAATTGTTATTGAGGTCTCGTCCCCAGCCGTTCTCGTCCGTAAAAAATATATACACAGCTGTCGAGTTTATATACACGCGTACAAATAAATAAATTACGTCATATAGAAATACTTACTATAAGTAAGGGTGTCGTCTATGCAAGAATATATTTCTAGGGGGTAAATTCATGGTTCCGTCGAGCTTCGTCGACGTTCTATATCGTTAACCGGTACACAGTTAATACATTTACAAACATGTTCATCCATAAAATCGTCGTTCTCGCGACAGCGAGTGGCGAAACACGTGTTGCGTTTCTGGGGTGCGGAGAACACAGAGATGGGCAAATTCATTAACTCGGAACGAGTTTTCTAATTGTAGATTCGAGCCGTTCTACTTCGGACTGTCTAAACACACACATAGACGTCGATCAATAGTAAATAAATGGCTGATCGGGGTACATTCAGGTAACTACAGCCTCTAACGCGGAACGAGTACAATTATTTCCATCGAATTCACCGTCTAATGCAGCTTAGACTTTGTCAAATCATAAGTAGACTCCGGATGTTTATGCAACATAGAAAGTTTGTGCATCAATTGCAAGATGCAGGAGCTAAATAAAAATTTATATTCTTCGTTAATCATTTGAATGTGATGAAAACAATATATATTCTCGCTGTTTCCGCTCATTTTTGTTTAGATGCATAAAATCCGGAGTCTGATCATAAGAAATTATCGCGATGAATCAAATCATTAGAGCCAAATTCTTGAATCGAATCTAGATACATTAAATTTATATGAAGTATTGTATTACAAATACAAATACATGTTTGACAACGTTGCACATAGTAGGCAATTATACAATATATAAGTATACATAAGTGAAATACAACACTGCGACATTAGAAGAATTTCGAAACGTTGCTACACTATTTCCAAGATTACTAAAATTATTGAAACAGAACATACATTTTCATTTCGTCTCTGTTTCCGGCAATCAACTCGAAAATTTTTAATGTCGAAGATCAACAGTAATAAATATATTTTTATGTGGCTCTAATATTTGATTGTTGATTGATTCTAGTAAACAGAATCGCATTTTTATAGACACGAGGACGAACCATTCATTGTACTTTCTATCAATGCTCGATGGAACAGAATGCTATGTATATTTTTCTCTAGAGTTACATTTTGCCCATTTCCGGTGAGAAGTACGCTAATCCGGGGTACTCGCCCGTTGGAGTAAAAAAAAATCCAAGAGAAAGAGGGTCGGCTTCTTTTTCGAAGTGATTGTAGGCGTACACAAGGGTTCGGGGAAAGCACGATGCCTCTTTATCGAGATTCTACCGCGGCCTCGTTTCAATTCTGCAATTCTGCGGCGCGAAACGCCAACCATTCGCCGCCTCGCGTTAATATTTGCTCGGCCTCAAAGGACTGTTCTCCCTCTGCCACACGACACCAAAGACACTCTCTCCAAACACGCGATACTCGCTTCTTGGAATATTTCCTAGCCGTGGCCGTAACGAAAAACGCAAAACTCCTGAAACTCGACTTTGTGGTTCTCAGATTGAGAAACAACGGACAACGTGTACTGATTGTTTTTAGGGGCAGTGCGAAAATAATCTCATTCTGAAGTACGATCTGTCGCAAAAGTCTACACAGAACTGTACAAATATTTAAAATACAGTACCGTGGGCGATCAGGTTCTAACAATTTGATCATCCACTGTGTCTGTTTCCAAGCGTCGTTATATTCTTTGGACTCCGTCCAATTCTAAGCGACAAACAATTCAAAGTATTTTTGTATGAAATATTTGTACGCAGACTTTCGCGGACGATTATACATTTAGTATGTTCAGAGCAACGGGTTCGGTTGAACTACAATTCAAAGGATTCACGCCAGAATCGCGCTTGTTTCCCAAAGCGGCGAGTTAAGTCGATTCGAGTCTACTTTTAAAGTTAGACGAGCAGTAGATAGAGACTCGAGTCTGCGTTATATCTACCTCGTAATCTTCTCCGACCTTCCCGGTTCGTCGAGGTAATCTTAACAATCTTCTCAACTTTGAAAAAGACAAACGACAAGGAGACAACAAGAAAACAGCACGAAACACTCAAGTGGTGATACAATGAGTTGACAAATACTAAGACTTAGGTCCTCGGCATTACGGCCACGCGCACTCTAACTCTCGCTCTCCATCTCTCTAATAATATCTTGAGGAACTTTCGTTATCGAGTCACATCTTCAATATATCATTTGATAAGGCAAACGACCACGCTCGACCGTTTCCCTTTATAGAAAACAATCGTGTCGAGAGAAACGAAACGTGTCTCCGCGAAAAAGTTACCTGACCTCGACGACTCTCAAAGCCAGCAAGCACCAGAATGATCATCGAGCAGATATCGTCAAAAATCTCATTCGACGTGACTATCCATCTGTAACGAGAAGTAGTCACGCGAGTGTACATATTATATCAAAGGTTTCACGATTGCGTACGCTTCCGTGTGAACTTCAGCTTCATTTCATGACGTCGCTCGTGGTAGTCTTGAAAACAGGGCACGATGCAGAGACTCGTCTGGCATTCTGGACAATGATAATTCGTCTTTCGTCGAAGTATCCTGCCGTGGTCGTCTATCGTGTTCCAACAATGATTGCAGCCTAGCGCTGAACCAGGACGCAACACAGGACAGTGACCCAGCTGCAGGTCGCTCAGGCTCTCTCTGATGTCCCTGCTTGTCGACTGCAACAAATTTGTTGACGGAAATAGCGTAAATCGTTATCGCGCATCGTTAAAGGTGGGATCTCCCAGCGCCTATTCTACTCCATTCGTCGTACTACATCAGAACTGTATCTTTTTTCTTCTTTAAGGACAGCGGGGAAATGCTTTCTACGCACACCCCCTCTACGATGATGGTCGAGGGGGTAGTGTGGGGCTCATCCACCCGAAATAAAAACTAAGGATAGGACATACCCATTAAAACCCCGCTGTCCAAGAGAAGGTATTGTCCGCTGACTCGCTGTTCGCATTCTACGCGGACAACTCCTTCGGCTCGTAACCGTATCTACATCAGAACTGCATCTAGACGCGAGCCATTGCGTCTAGACTAGATTTATCTTTTATCTACCGCTGTTCACTACTGAGAAACCCCATCATTGCATTATCGAGAAATGAGAAGACGCATCCCGCACTCTTGCAATTCTGGAAACGAGTCCACCCACTTAACGCAAAGCTTCTTCCGCAGTTGTTACCTGAGGAGAGGATGAACTTCGTAGGAGCTCGGTGTTCTTCACCCTGAGGCCCGAAGTGTACCCAGCAGTGTCGGGAAAAGCCGTAGATGGTTCGTCCGCCGTTTCCGGTTCCGATTTAGCGACGGGTGCCGGCTCGACGACGATCGAGGGGCTGGTCGTTCTCCTTGGGAACTCTGGATTCGAATGCTGCCTGTGGATCAACACGTGGCCACTAGGAGACTGGATTAGTTGATTAGACAGGAGGGGATGAGAATGTTGCTTCGTCAGGTATAACGGTTGTGGCACTGTCAACAGATTCGCCGAGGTGGTCATCGCTACCAGGTTCGATTGGTTCACCAACATCGAGGGCGGGGGCGATGATATCCGAGGCTCGTCGAAGCTTCTTGAAGTTTGCGGTAGGTTCAACGTAGGTGTGCTTATCGACGAAAAGACGATGTGTGGCGTGGATGTCTCGCCGTCGGGGGACAGATGATTAGGTTCCTTTTTTATGCGGGGTTGTCGCGTCAGGAGACGACATCTTTTGGGACCCGCTGCTTTGCACGCTACTGTAAGAAGTAAATAAATACATGAAAGCAATAAACGTGCACGTAGCTATTGTGATTTTTACTTTGTGCAGAAATCCTCGGTCCATTTTTCTATCGACATTGCAATGTAATGTAGTTGCTAATATCCTCATTGGGTTGATGCAACTTTTCAAACATTTTATAAAAAAAGATAATTTAACAACTAAATTGGGAGATTAAGGATAGAGATGAATAAAACGGATACGTTATTCCCTGTGTCGATAATGAAAATTTTCTTCGGTGTTTAATCAGATGAGAATCTCTTCTAAGTCTGATAGTTCATATTTATGGAAAGTTATGCAAAGCATGGGCAAAGATTTTTCGATTTTTCATGTACCAGATTGTTTGCTGAAAAGGATGAAAACACTAGCAGGTGCAACGCACACAAAAATGTGGTAAGCGTATGAAATGCAGGTGCAAATATTCGTTTTATCATTTCGGAGCAAACTTCAGCAACAAAATTCTAACTAGATTGTGGTCACTTACATCGTATCGTGTTTTATGTGCGGGCACAGATTAACGTCGTGATTTCATTCGAACTGGTTTTTTCTCCAAGATTTTAAATCAAACTTTATTTTTCAATAACAAAGTTGCTACATAAATAAAGATCTAAAAAGACGGATAGCTTACGTGAACAAAGTTACGCCCGGCCAGAAACAACTTTGATTAGCTCTCCCATCGCGCCGTTCTTCTATTAAAGACGTTATACATAACATCGACACAGTAAATTCGATCATCTGCATATAAAATTCGTACCGATTAAACTAGTCTTCTCGCTCGTTCGCAGACGGAGCGTCTCGCGTTAGTCTGTATACACATTCGCAAACAATACTTTTCTCAACGTACTATGTTCGTCTATTATCTTTGTACAGGCGTAAAAAAGAAAGGTGGAACGCGCTCGATAGATGTTTTAATAATCGTCGAGCGGTTGATTACGACCGCTGATAATATATCAACAGGAAAGCTCCTGTGTGCTTCGTATGTAAACTAAAAGGGTCATTCTGTTCTCGAAATGCCGAAAAATCGGTTTTTGCATTTTTCGAAGATATTGCTGATCAAACTTTTATTGTTCAAACACTCTCTCCCCGGAACCACGTTTCTCGAAATGGCTGCCAGAATATTTTCATAATGGTTCGTCCGATTTCAATGAAATTTTCCATGGATATTCCGAAAAGATGTCGTTGTCGTCCGTAGCAAAATAATTAAAATATTTGAAAAATGCTTGGATAAAAATTGAGGTCTAGGACGTGCCACTTTGTTCAAAATAAATATTAATGAATGATCGTGGTACAAGCGATACCCACATCGTTACCGAACAACATTCTCCATTAATCATTTAATTTAGACGCCTACAAAAGTTGCAATCGTGGCAAGTAGTGAGAAGGTACTTTTAATCCTTGTTCGTGGTGATTTTACACCTTCCTTTCGCAATAAATAAATTTATAAAAATTGCAAAACTACAATGAGGTAATTAACCGTTTGCATTATTTTAACTCGAAGATCAAACGTTTCTTCTGACCTAGAATATTTCCATTCTCTAAGAGTTTGTAAATTTGGTAGATATGAAATTGATTTAATATCTCATATAATACTTAAATGTTTAGTAATTGGTTAGGTACCGACATATCTAATAATGTAAACAATATTTTTAGTGACGCATCAGAGACGCCTCTCAAGTGTTAAGAGTTAAAAGAAACTTTGAGTGCTAGAACAGAATAGCCCCTCAACGCAGGTTCATCGAAGCATCCCGGAAATTCGATGATCTTCGAGTATGTCCTATACTTTTCGATTGTTCAATCACGGAAAGGAAGACGATAAGAAAATTGCCATAATTCCCGGTGTTAAGTACGTGCGTAGAATACATAAATAGGTGTTCGCCGCGGCTATTGTAAATGCAATCGTATAAATCGTGTAAATAAGTAACTTAAACGATACTCGTTCTCACGGCTGATGAATTATGTATGCTCGGATGATCAATGATATTTACATCGTTACTTCAATTCATTGCCCCTAGTTGAGTACTAAACAGGATACAAATCCCTTAATATATTCTAGCGCCCTAATTACTTATCAATCTCAATATAATTTATCGGTTGCTACGAATAAAACAAAACGGAATCGTTTCGCAAAAAAAATAGAACAAGAACAATTTCGTCGTAATGAAATGACAGGTTGTCATGTCGTAGAGCTGTTTCTCAATACATGCATTACCTTATTATTTTCACAGATTAATAATAGCCATGTACACGTAACGAAACAATCTGATCTGCGTATATTACACGCGTCGTAATGCGTAAATAAAAAAACATCTTACTACAAACCGTCTACGGTCGTTTATTTTCCACTTTGACCCAGTCACATGCAATTAAAACGGTGCTGAAACGTTATCAGCAATAATCAGACTTTGCGAAAATATAGGTATAAAGCATTAAAATCCTAAAGTTCCCGCCATACCCTGTAACCTGTTACATCTACACATCGGATGTACCAAAAAGAATGTTCTAATCTTAAAATATAAATTCTTAAAATGATTGGAAAAATCTATCGACAGAAATGGAATTTTAATTAATTTCTAAATTAATTACCGCGTGTACGGTACACCCACGTGGTAGAATTTTGTCGAGTGGGATTGTTAGAAACGTGTAAAATTTGCAAAAGGCCTGACAACCTCCTGCTACCAAAGAACAATTGATCGTAATACATGTATTGACGGCAGGTCCTGTTCTATACCGATCCTCCTCGTAGCTAAGTAATAGTTAGTTAGTTTCCGTAGATTTTGTTAAATGTGTGCAAGTACACATGATATATTATTCTAACTAATTGTTTCGTATGGCTACTTTATTCACTGTGTACAAAATTGTTACGGTATCGGCATGCCAGCCGAAGCTGGTCGAACGCAAATCGGCGATGGCACACCGATGCGACGATGATAGGACGATAGAAACGTTAAATTATGAACAAAATGTATGTTGTTCGTATATGTAGTTCGCGTATAAACATCTGAAATCGTAAAACGATTCGAATCTCAAACGATACGTCTCAACAGAAGGAACGTCTTTCAGCACTTGATCCGCCTGCAACCGGAAATTCCGGTAGTGGACAACAAAAACATGTCGTTGGAACT
Source organism: Lasioglossum morio (assembly GCA_916610235.2). NCBI lineage: Eukaryota > Metazoa > Arthropoda > Insecta > Hymenoptera > Halictidae > Lasioglossum > Lasioglossum morio. The sequence goes on from OU744323.1 coordinate 8,361,122, forward strand.
CGTTAACTATCTCTTAAAAGTTAGCAACCCTTAGAAAATAGATGTCTCGAACCACTGGACAGTTGCCGATGTCTGGGTCCATTCAGACCCTTAGTTACACTGCAAATCTTTATACAAAATACAAATGTCGATCGTATAGAACTGAAGTTCAAAAAAAATGTATGTCCTGTTTTAACAGTTTGAATAAACTGAAAATAGGATATGGATACTCGTGAATTTTTCTGATGTTTTTACTGCTCTATGTGCCTCACAAATTTTCTTTCTAAATGCATTTATATCCAAAATCTAATGATAATCTTGTTCTAGAAAAGAAATTACAGTTACAAGAGGGGACAGAGATTTTCTTGATGCGAAGAAAACATCGTCGTCTTATATCGGAAGAAAAGTTGGTACATAAATGAAATGTGAAAAACGTGTTAAGAAGTTCTGAACTAGTTCTGGTTAATCTTTGATTTTGAAAAGATAGCTGGTAGGTGAAACATAAATGTTTTAATTGTATTTTTGAAGACACTTCTTCTATATATATGTACAACAATCTCTTTATTGCATTTGATCGTCTTGATACGCTGTGAGTCGAAATGAAACCAGTCATCGTAGTCTAAGAGTTAATGTACAAATCAGACAATTGTTAAATTGATTGCACGTACATATGTATATTCTTATTTTAAAAATAAATAGTAGGAAAGCTTCTTATCGGTAATTGATAAAGTGAACGAGTTCCAGCATTCGATAATAACGACATCTCCCGTTGCACGCGTGTACACTAATGTAAAAAACTTGTGGTGTATAAAGTACGAACCGACCCCTTTCCGCCCTTTCACGAGATCCGTGTTATTTTCAAGCTTTGAATAGGTACGTACGAACTAGGCAAAAAGATATCTAAAAAACATGTTTCTCTGCGTTTGACAAATTGCGATGGATGCGTGTACCTGTGGTTGTAAAGCAAATCAACGTGTGTTACGTAGATTAGCATTTTGGAGTTCCACAGCTTTAAGCATCCAGTTATCATCGTCACCGAGCGGACAACAATATACATATACAATTCTACCTAAATTTAAAATAGATGTTTAAGTTCAGTTTGTAACAAAGTCTGAGACCTGGTAAGATGCATATGTCTGTTGGTTCACTATTTAAGTTGCTGTTGATGAATCCATTGGAAACTCTTTACCCATGGGCCACAGGCTTTTAAAAATTATGAAACAATCGTCGGTAGCTAATGCGTTAAGTAGGTAGACTCTCGTTTGCAGGATTGCAAGGGTGTGGGATGTGCCTTCTCATTTCTCGATAATGCAACGATAGAGTTTTTCTTATCGCTAGGCCGCGGTTGCCCTCAGAATCCCTATTTTTACGTTTACGAGGCGTAATTTGCAGCATGTAGCTGTCGCAGCTTTATTCTTCCGAATAATGCAAATGACGACCCTTAAACGTGAAAATAGCACATTTGATTACGGCCTTGATTGATCTTTTATCTAGCGCTGTTGACTACTGAAACCCCTGATCTTTGCAATCCTAGAAAAGAGTCTACCTCCTATACGCTTTGCTTTACAACCATAGATATCCCGACGTTAACGACGCGGTTACTCGACGGATTATCTTGATCGGACAACCCGGAAACAGCGTACACGGAGCATCACCTGTTTACGAACGCGGAGACCTAATACTTTTCAAGCTCGTCTATACATGCGCCGGCGGAACCCGCGTTATGGCCGGCTCACATGGCGTTGTAATTAACGCCGTGTAGATTGATTGGCATTGTTGTGCTGGGCAACGCGTAGTCTGTGTGCCTGCTGTCGATGTAACCGCTGAGCATCGTGTGAGGACTATGGGTTGTCAGCATGGTGTGCGTGCTGTGGGTGTTGTGTGTGCTGTGCGGAGTCGTGGGTGGGCCCATCGGCGTAGGACTCTGGGAATTAACAGGTTGCGCGGACTGGGCTGGCGGCGGCGAGGAGTTCACCTCCTGTTTCACCCTGGACTTCAAGCTCGGCCGGTTGTTCGGATAGCCACGCTTTTTGTACTCGAGCCAAAGGGTTCGGTTGTTCACGCCGAACATTCTGGCCGCCTTACAGAATCCTATGCCACCGTAGCGGACCGCATCTAACGCTCTGATAAAATTCTCGTCTGCCTGCGGATTCGTTGATCGCTTCCTTTTAATTGCGGTCTGAGGACTGGCGCACGGGCTCTGGCAGTTGCTTGGACATTGAGCGGACGGCGACGGACCGCTCGACGACGCGTGCTGCAGCGTACCGTGCGACGAATTCGGGTAATTCGTCAGGGCGCAACTCGAACCAGTCGTGCTGGTACCAGAGTACTGGTCGCTGATGGTCGAAGAAGTTGTTATTTCGGGCGTGGTAAAAGCTGATGACGCTTGGATCGACAGATTTGTTTGACACGAGGACAGAGCGAAACGTGGATATGTGTGCTCCATTATAGTCCATTGCAATCCTGTGGAACAGACCGGTTCATCTTTGGTCAGAGCACAGGAATTAGTTCGATTGGCTATAGTTTTCATTAAATGCAATGATAAGTAATAATTGTGTATCTGTGTGTGGAATTTGTATATACGCATATGAATAGTGTACGTTAACTGAAAACAAATTGTTGCATGAGACAGAGATATTGAAAATAGTAGCTAGAATAAATCAAGTTGTTCTCGAGATTGAATTAGAAAATTGTCTATTTTGTATGGGAAAGTAATGCTTTATGCTACTCTATGTACGTGTGGAAAAGAAAGTAACGATGCTAAGCTGTAAGCAGAAAAGAATGGAAAAGTATATGTAAAAGAGTTTGTGAATGTATGGTGTATATATGGAAATATCGAGGATAGAATCGTGGCATGGCACAGATACATTTTAAAGCACATCATCTTCGATTTTCAAGTATCAGAAAAGTGTACAACTCTTTTGTTGAATCGTAGGACAGAGCAAGGCACACATACACACTAGACAATGTTGAAAAGGGCAATTCGACTGTTCTCGAAAGAACATTATACATTGTGTGCTATGTATCTGTGTACCATGATGAATTTCATGAATGAGTCTAGCCTTGAAATTATTGCACAACCAATTTTCATTTCATTTCTTTTTTTTCCCCGAACTTTCGCTCTATTTTCATGTCAAACGTCTGTTGATTGTTCCTTGTGCAGTACATTTAAACGCATCTGTGCCAGCATATAATGTGTGTAAGGTTTGTTTCTTTCGACATGCAGTTTCATTACCCACCACGCTTGGTATAGATTGCGCATAACTACCAAATTACAGAGGTATTTTATGTGAAAGATACATTTCATGCTTAGTTTGTTATGCTCTAAAATAATTCAGTATTACGCTACGATATTATTAACCGTAATCTTACAGTTGTACGGTACATCGAGCAAAATAATCAGAATAATTATCACTTTTCAACTATTCGTCTCGTACGCGATCGTACACCTCTATTTAATTGATAACGCAAATACTAAAATATCGCTTCCGGTATTATCAATGATTTAATAAATATCTATTGTAGAAGAAGTATGATCTGTGCTTCAACAATTATATCGATTCATGCAGCATAAAAAGAAGAAGCAGCAACTTTAATTAAACTCTTGCGCTGGAAATGAATTAATCGCTCACAGCGAATTCGTCCAAAACAATCAGAAGCAAACCATTGCTTAAAATCGTGTAAAGAACGCATGTAGTAGCACTGTTTAGATGAATATAAACAAGATTAACAGTGTAATAAACATCTTTATTAATAATTCTGTACAGTATGATAAATTTCAAAACAATGCGGAATGTGCAACGCGATAAGACATTTTTTACATTCCCAAGTGGTTTCACTGCGTTTACCGTGTTTCGCACATACCTTGCACCTTCTTTGAGGTCTTGGTTTACCTTTCGTGGGTGGAATGTTTATAGGAAAATGTCCCCATTGTTTTGCTCGCAGACGTAGCGGTGTATCATCTACAGATTGCACGTTATTATCACCTTGGAAAATGATAACAGACGACGCGCGTGGCACGTATTTCGCACTTTGGTAACAAAATAATAAGCGACGCGTGCAACACGTCGTTCCAGCGCAAGAGTTTAATGTAACGTTCATCCTGTTTGTATATACTAACTGGCCTATTATAGCCCATATACTATTTTGTAGCCCCGACCGAATTCTTTATAGTAACATCAGCTTAAATGCATACATAACAAAAGATTACTTACCTTGATGAGCAGGTGGTTGCGAAGAAACTGAACTCTGTGCAACATTCCCCCCTGACTGTTGGCTTACATCCTGTATCGAACCATCGCTTTGCGCCGGTGTTGCAGCAGAACTGTTTTCCATATTGCTCATCTGAAATACATTACACTGTAGAGCGTACTACAATTATTTAAGGAGTACAAGCATAAATACCAATCTAACAAACTTACAATCGATATTTGATCCTCGTCGATGCTGCCCTGAGATTCTGTATTAGTATTTACAGGTCTCCTAAGATTTTCGCCAGTTTCTTGCGAGACAATCAAAGGTTCCGGTTTTACGATATTTGTAGCAACTAAAGTGATTTCGTTTATCTCCTCTGGTTTATCGCCGGACCCAGATGTAGAACCCGTAGACGATTTTCTTAATCTCTTCCTACGGAACGACGGGGACAAAGGAGATGGACTGGGGGAACAGGATTCTCCACGATCTCCTCCACCAGTTTCGCTACTAACGCTCGGCCACTTTGTCAAGGATGGAGTGTGCATTTCCGCTAAACCTTTTATCTTTAAACTCTCTGCAGTCTGTTGAAAGTAGAAACCACATGCAATTACATTCTAGCCATTTCATTCGATGGAATTAAATAATTCAGAAATGTTCTATACCTTTATGATTGATGGTAACTGGTCCTGTGATATGTTTACTTCACCGTAATACATAAAATCAACCATAATCTTTAGATCCGAAAATTTGACATCTTTCAATATCACAATTGGATGCTGACACGGATTGACAGTGAACAGCGACTGAAAGTATGTGCTGCACGCAGATAATACAACTTTGTGCGCCTGAAGTTGCCTGCCTTCCGCGGCCAGTGTCACGTCCACCAGAGTCTCATTGTTCAACAGATTCGAGAATACCGAAATGAAATTTGGCTGATGATTGTTCCACCGCAAACAGAACTGTTGCATCGACATGTTGATGTATCTGCGTTTCTACACCTGCAAAACGGTTGATCCATCGGTAAATTGTAAATCGGCAAACAAAATGACAGGAACGTGACAACAACGAGAATTTTTGGTGACCAGTAAATAATTGTAAACATCAGACTGTATTCGACATACGGTGCGTTTAAAGAACATATATAATACAATCCGCGGTTGTTTTCTCGACGCGAGTAAACGTAATCGCGAGACAGACAGTTCTGTTATCGCCACGAGCTCCGATAGAATTCGCGAGCCGATCCAACGATCGAGCAAGTTATTGTTCTCGCGAAAACATACGTGCCGCTCGTCGAATCGACAAGGCGCGTCGCACAGCGTTTCTTGCATAGAGACGACAGATTAATCAGAGAATACACGACAATACGATTACGATGGCCAGACGCGCATAACAAATATAGACTTGCCACAGGAATGATCGGTGAAAAAGAGCAGACGGAGTTGGAGTTACTCACTTGGTTCGCACAGGCCCAGAGTCTCCGTCGACGGTTCGAAACACTGTCAGTCGGATAGTCTCGATCGTGTTGTCGTTGTCGTCAGATTCGTCCCCAAGGTTCGGTCAAGATCCGATCTGTTTTTAATTACGAAAAACAGAGTTCGCTCCTCGCTGCCATGGATCCGACGAAATTTTCCACAACAGACTCACTGGTGACGCTTGTGTAATTCACAAATGACGTCATAGGCGAAAAATGACGAGGCTCGAACGGCGCGCGTGAAACCTTCCCGAAAACTCGGGGCGACGTGTGTTTTGACGTTTCGCGACGAATTTCTCGTGCAATTGACAAATATAAGATCCTTATCTACGTGCGTCCTTAGAAAATCCAACTTGATCAATATAGCGGCCGACCGTTAGTGACATCTGGCGAGGATCTGTCAAGCACGACGCTGTTACCTTCCCACGACACTTTTTCGTCAAGGAAGCCGCACTCTTTTTCATAGAAGCTGATGAGAAGTATACTTAGTTCGGATATATAGAATGGCGCGGCAATATTAATAAGCTTCCGATCTTATAAATAGCCAAGCCAGAGCCGTACGATGACGTGCAATTGAAACGATCCGTGGTTTATTGAAATTATAATTACTTTACTTCATCACAAAGATTACATCGTATTACACTATGTGGATATGTTCGATAATACAATGGGATATGTTCCATTTCACACAGTGCGACGACAAGAAGTTGCTATTTAGTCGGTAAAAATGAAATAAATAAGGAAAAAATCGCCTCGTCGAGCCCCGTTTCGGTTTTCTGTCTGACGGGAATCAAGAGGATGCCGTATAAAACAGAAACAACAATCATTTTCACATATCTTTTTTTTTCTTTGTTTCTTTTTTGTACGTGACACTATAAGTGTAGGTATTGCTAATTGATCCGGAATGTACAGATTTGCGTTTTCGAAGTAATTAAGATACATTATGCAGGTGTTTGTATTAGTTACGCTAAAAGAGGAGAATCGGTCCTGTTGAACGTACACTCGCTATTGTAGAGAAATTAGTGCGTTTCTTTTTTTTACAAGTTTGTTTCGTTTTCGTTGTATATGGGAACGTCAAAAAAATATGGAATAAAAAAGAAATATAATTACAATATACGTATACAAACACTGAGGTATTTCATTTGACAATAAATCGTAGAAACAAGACTCGTGTTGACCCATACAACTCCCGGATACCACTCGAACACTTAAGGAACTCAGAAATCGAATATCATCAAATCGCGCTTTGAGGAACGGTTCATAGTACAAGAACAAGAATTTCTGTAATCTCCCTAACCGCGAATGGACCCTTGTTTTTTGAGGGGAGGGGGGTTGTACTTATTGTTTACATAACAATGTTAATTCGACTCGTCAAAGTTCTCATATAACAATCTGTTATCTTAAATTTTGATATAGCGATATATATAACGTGTCACATAATACGTGTGCACGATCCCGCCGGTCGCGAACGCTCTCGAAAATAATTATTAAAACGATTCTTTTCAAAACACTGAGATCGTGTTCTCGTTTTATGGAACACGCTATATCTATAAATTTCTCTCACGAATCTGATTTCTATTCCGCCCATCGTTTACTTTCGTCGCGTGTTTGCTTAATTCACGGAACACCACGCTGTTCCTACAAAGGTGTTAATGAGCCCTTCAACCTTCAATAAAAAGTAAGTCGTTAATTATGCGTAAATGAGTGACAAGTATTATGGTATGTACAAAAATTGTCGTGCGTGTATTAACCGCGGGTTCCACGTTCCACGTCGAACCGGTTATCCCTGGGAAAAGTTTCCACGAGTAAGTACACGCGTTCCATCAACGTCTGAATGCAGTATGTATCTCCATTTCAAAAGAAACAGACAATACACGTCTATATGTACACGCAATGATTCGTCTTCTTAACATCGAGCTGTTCAGTAAATACATATACAATGATTGACAAAGAAAGGATACCGAGGAAAGACAATATGCCCGATCGGACATGTAGAATCTCTTTGAGCGCCGTAAACGCAATCGAACGCGTAAGTACATAGTGCAAAAGAATTGAACACTCAGATATAGGAAATTAATGAACCGTCGAGACAAGCTTTTTATGAGAAGCGGTGGGCACGACGCCCCCTGTGCCCCCGATCAAAATGAGATATTTTAGTAATACTGTTTAGTTTAATAGGCTTTCGCTGCTAGGCCGTGGTTTAGTGACCAGACTCTGTAAGGCTCTTATTTCGTTTTCCGTCAGGTTAGGAGGTCCGAACAGAAACTCCCTATGAGAACCCGGATTGGACAGGAGATCCTGCATGTTCTCGCTGTTTAGCACCAGATCATGCAGAGAGGTTTGAGTTAAATTTACTTTCCTAGCTAAAGTCCCGGTTATGTGGACATCGTCGATCCAGAAATACGGCTCCCGCTGGGCTTCGCGATACAAAAGAAACACGCTATCAGGGGAATACAATATAGCCCATCCAGCACAGTACACAGGATAATGTCTACCAGGATATTCCTGAGGCGAGACTCTCCATTTCGATCGCCAGGATCTTTTCACGGTGCCCACGGTGATCAGGTCGCAAAGAATCAATCGCCTGGCGCCCCAAGGTGATAGGTCGCGCTTCAAGAAATACAACATCGCAGGTATATGAACAAAAACATCATCGTCTAATTTTAGTATATATTTGGCACCTGAAACAATAAAACAAGATTAGTATGGAGATTGAGCGTGTAATTACCGCCTATTCTTATCAATAACATCACTGAAAAAAAGTCTATACAGTGTGTCCGATTTGACTGAAAATCGTCATGAATGATTTTACGAAATGTATGAGGATTCATGGTCCAGTTTTAACATATTGAATGCCAATGTGACCGATTGGTCACAAGCGAGCGTGCGAGTAAAGTTGCCTTCATACAACGGCGCTGGCACCGGGAGCCAGCGCCAAAAGTCTTAAATTTCGAGCTCGGGTTAGCGGCTCCCTGCTGGGCCTGCCCGGGAAAAAGGTTTCCATGGGCCTGTTTTCCGTGCACGCACAATAGGGACCCGTCAACCCGCGCTCGAAATTTATGACTTTTGGCGCTGGCTCCCGTTGTATGAAGGCAACTTAACAAATTTCAAGTCTCGCTTCGCTGCCGCGCCGCGTCGATACTTGCAAGTTTATGTTTTCTGATCGGGATTTGCCGTAAGCATCCATTGATATTTTTTTAAGAAAGCTTTTCTATCGGACGTTTACCCAGCCGCGTCAACTGGCAACGAACGAGTTAAGTTAAGATCTGTGATGAATGAACTCTCCCTGTATCTGTATCCCATGACTATGGTTTATCGCAATTCGCGGTGGAGGAAAATAATCTACAGCGACCCCGTCTCCCAATAAAACATTACAATCAGGTTTCTTACTTGGACAATGATACGTAGCCCACTTCAACGCCATCACATGCTTGTAAGTCATGTTTCTGTAGGCATCGAGAAAGTTGCCTTGTATCAAATCTTTATATTTCCTATTCTCCTGCTCCAGCCTGGTCTGGTACTCATTCGAGTAGCCGACCAGGAACAGGAGCGCTACGTCCGTCGACTGTTGACCCCAGGTCTCGCGGACGACATTCCTCTTGAGGAAGTTCTCAGGCGCCGAGTGGACGAGCATCAACAGCAACGGATGCGTGCGGTTGCATAGATCATGATTGATCGTGAACCTGAAACCTTTGAAATCGATCAGCGTCGATTTGTCACCGAACGGGAGCTCGTTCATCAAATACGGCTGCGGAGAGGGCGTCACGTTCCCGGGGAACAACAACAGATAGCCAGGCGCTGTGACGCTGCTGGTGTATGGCGTCAGGGAGCCGTTGCCATCGATGTGTAGCCAGAACGAGAAGCATCCAGTCAGAGCCAAGGCGACCACGAAGATCAGGGTCCATGGCGACGAAGCGGAGACATGCAGCCGCCGCTTATCCAGCATACTAACAAGACCCTTTCATCATATGCGTTTCAGCCTGGCTGCAAAACAAAAACGTCCACGTCTTACTCATTACATTTAGACCCCTTTTTAACCGAGCGCTCTGCACAGGACATTGCCACCAGAGTTGCCAGCGTAAAGTCTTTATGCTTCCCCTCCACCGTCAAACTCCCCTTTTGCGACAATCACGAGAGCGAAAGAGAGAGAGAGAGGGGGGAACGTCACGCATCAAATCGTGCAGAAAGTTGTCGCTAGTGTTGCTAAAGGTGAATCGGCCACATTTAGCAGTAGAAGGGGAAGCATTTTGAGGGGAATACAGGCCAGTCTGGCAACTCTGATCGCTATCAACGACATCAACGATTCTAACAGTTCCCAGACATGTCAGACATAAAGAATGTACACTTTTTTAAAAAAATTACATTTTCATGTGTATTCAACCAACATTTTCTATGATATTCAATGATTTACACTCTGAATATTACTGTGACAAACTGTACTTTTACGTCTCAATTAATCTGTGATCATCCAAGAACATAAAAAGCTACGATAATCTTGCTATTTGTCAACGTATTGAAAAAATGTACTTCAATTATATGATTAAAGGAGTTTTAAGAAGAAATCGAAAGTGAGTATTCGGGTGCCTTGTTATCGATATAAATATTAATAATGATTTAATGCAAAAACGATATTGTTCTAACAATCTTTATGTTCCGATATAATAGTGTAAAAATGGTATTAAATACAGTGTAGTTTTGATCTCGAAATGCAACAATGTGCAATAATGCACGATTTCACTTGTAATCACTTGTAATCGGTGAATATATCGTAATAGTAATGCGATCATGTTTCCACGTGAATAGTTTGGCTACAAGGAAAATATTCAGTCATCGACATTCACCTGACTCTGTGGAAAATTTGTTTAAAATTAATGAAACGCCTGTTCACGATCATCGAATCAATCAACAATTTTTAATAATGGTACATGAACAAAAATAATCACCGTTCGTCTTTGACACCGAAAAGGACGAAACTCACGCGAATAATTTTGTAGAATCAAAGTTTACTTTCCTATCTATGTACGTACACGCGAGTGACTACATATTCGATTGCACTAATTTGCTAGTTCTTCGGACAATATTTGCGATAGGTTGATAGTGGCAGCCGAGTGAAAGTATTTAGCGAAAGATACGTTTACCGATTTTTCTATGTATCTTGAGTCAACGATGTAGCAATAGTACAAGTTTCATTTTCGACGTTAGAAAGCTCTGTGAACCGTTTCATTCTCAAGGAATGCGATAATGCGACTAACTAAATCGGAAGTCGACTGCCAAAGTGCCAAGTGCCCCGATAGCTGATCTATTCCGTCAATGACGTTTAGGTGTTGACTCACAATATCAGCGTGTCTAATACAAACGGTAAAAAATGTTGCATAGGTACGTTTACGTTCTCCCGACGCACGGTGTGGATAAACCTGGCATATTTCACTACTCGTTTATATCACGATGTACGATAAATACCTTTGGCAAAATTGCATATTAGGACGAAATCTATATTATTAATCATATAACAATCATTTTTATGCATAAATACTTTTAATTTATTAATTTTATTGTTAAATTTCATTTTTATATGAATAATTACCATTGCATATACATCAGTAAACAAATTAAGATTTTTCTAAAAAGTTTTGTCATGTGCCGCATTCTCTAGAGTGCCAAGACTCGAATTACATTAATTGTAAAGATAATGTGATAAGATATGGAGCGCGACTTCAGGAAATATCTTTCCAACATAGTTCAAGTACAATTGATTAACATTAATATTTATATACGATTACTGTACAATAAATCGTAAAGGGTTCCCGAAAGCAAACACGCGAGTCTTGTGTTTATTTTTTCCCTGAGAATTATTTGATTATAGTTGGTTTGTAAAATGGATTTGTAACTAACCACAATTATCGAGTTTAAAAAATAGTGGAAAATATTTATCGTTTGAAAATCGCCATTCGAATCACCGGGACTGTACGTAGCCCGAAGAAAACATTGAAAGTGTATTTTTGGACTGTGGCTTTTTACCAGGGACTGAAACGGATCTGAAAATAACTATTTCAAACTTTATACATATATTGGTTCTGATTGAAACAGTTGTGAAGAACCGAAATGATTTTATAACTGTTATGAGAATATCGGTCACGGTTCTTCAAAACCGATATTATAGCGATTCTATAACTGTTTTTTTTTTCGGTTCTGTTTCAGTTTCAAATGGTAGATATACAGGGTGTTCCCTCTAACACGACGCACGATTTTTCACCCACTTGTAACAAATTTCTACAAATTCTAAAAATCTATTTGTTAAACCATAATCGTTAATATAATTAATAAATATAAATAACTATTCAATAAGAAGTATACAAAGAAATTTGTATACATTGTAAAAATTTACATTATATGTCGAGAGCCGGAACCGGTATTATAACTGTTTTGAATCTCCGGTTTCTACACAGAGACAGTCAAGTACGAAGAACGTTATATGTAGTCTCTAAAAGTTGCATACCTATACCGTTAATTATTCTTACTGCCTTTGACAGTCTTACCTAGGGTCTAAGTCTAACATAAGTGATAAGAATCACTCGAGCGTACTATGTATACATTATTATATTCGCACGTGCGACTATTCAAGGGTAAACCAAACAGCGCATATACTATCATGTAACAATATCATTATCAGTACTCGATCTCACCTTTATCCTAAGGAATGTAGAATAAGGTAATATTTGTAAGACGGAAATGAACCGAAAGGACGAGGCAATGCGATTAATAGAAAGATCGAAAAGAATCTACGACGGGTCAGAAATACATAAGTGGGGTGAAATAAAACACTATAGGTGATACTGCACGCAAGGTCGAGATTCCGAATATATAAAAAAGTAATGTATTTAGAAGCGGATGTGCTTGTAACATAAATATTTGTGATTCGTAACATCTAAATTCTTTGTGTCTTCTTGAATTGAAATTTGATTTGCAAATGTTTCAGCTATCATTAAATTTTCTGTTACGCGCTGCGCATTAATAATTACGTGGGAACGTACTAATTATCGAAGAAATATTTTATTTATTTATTAAAACTGTTACGTACTTTTATATCGAATGCTCAATACACTTTCAGTTTGTTTTGATGCATGTTTTTGGACACATTTGCCACTTCATCACCGTACGCCGAATGGGTATGTATATACTATATACATATGTATTAAACTACTTGGTATGTCGATATTAATTCAACACTAATTCCTTATATAAGAACGACTTGTAAAGGCAAGAAGATAACAGTTTTTGATTGATGCTTCTCACAAACTTGACTTTTGGCGAGTCACACATGCCGTGTACATCTTGTTTAAATAATACGTATAATGATACGTTGACTGTACAGAAACGAGCTAAACCCGCAATGTTTTGGAAATCGAAAAGAAGACGTCCTTTAGAAAGCGCCGCGAATGTAAATAAAACTTTCACTGTAGATGTTTTGGTGAAATAAATTCGAACATTCCTAGACCAAATTTCCACCTTGAATCGTTGTATGCAACATATTATTCACTTGCGAGTAGAGTACAGAACCGACTTACTCTTTTGTACGTTTCAAACTAACAAACACTGAAGAAAGTCAGTGCTACAGTATGCACTAAATAATTGAGCGAAACAACGTGCACCGATCAAGGTTCATGAACAATGGTCAACTTCGTTGCTTCTCTACAATTACACCGTTCGATGATATTTCCGCGCTATAACAGCCTTACAAAAACCAAGAAAATCATTAGAATGCTGCATCAAAACTAAAAGGCGTGTAGATATTCGAACGTTACGGTAACGTATCGAACGTTGGCTGTTCAATTTGAATTTTCTGTCTGTCCGAAAACAGGTATTGTATTTGGTAGATTGCGGTTTCGAAACAATAGAAAAAGCCGTAGAGAATTTGAAAAAAGAGAAGACTATCGAAACAGGCGGTCGTGGGTTTGGAGGTGGTTTGTAGCTGTGCAAGTTGAGAAGGATCAAATAAAAACAAAAGAATACTAGGCGATATATCAAACTTACTTACGTGCGGTGAGAAACTCCGGAAGTATCTGTGCATCCGTAGTGTCTTCGAGTATTTTACTTTACACATTCGGCACGAGTGATAACGTAGCACCGACGACGCTGAAATGCAGCACGAACACACAGGGATTTGTGGTTATGTCAGATCTATTGTTGACGATCCGCCCCGTCCAGCAGCAACATATTCCGAAGCTGTTTCCGTGGTAGCACTGCGAAGCACGCCAATCGAACGATATCACCCCGTGGTGTTTCAGCAGTTCAGTTTCTTCTTCTTTCTAACACCCCTCATCTTTTCCTTCTTATTTGTTTAGATAATCGGTCGTCTTTACGTAGACAAGACGCCACCTCCCATGTGTATAAAAATTCACTAGGAGGCGAAGCCACGCGACAAGCCGTATTCACCGAGTTGGGTCGTAGGACAACGGGTGGCATGATGGATATTCCTAGCCCTTCGCTCGCAGCCAGAGCAACGCCCATTCTACAGTACCGTTCAAAATAAACGGAACACAGGACCGCGACATTTTGTAACTTGCTACAGGTACTTTGCATTTGACATCTTCCCCCCCTCTCTTCTCTTATCGGCACAACGTTATCGCCAAACTGGCTGAATTATCCCACTTTTGTAGCTTTGGTTTGGTAGTCTCAGAACTTTTCATTGGCTCCAAAGGGGATGCTTCAGACCACCGATTTACAGGGTGTCCCAAAAATGTCAAAAACCTTGAAAGGGGTGGTTCCTGAGGTCATCTTCAGCAAAAATTTCCGCCTCGGCTTTGTTGAAATCGGATACTGAAAGTGACGTTGCAATTGGCCGAGACGGGATCCATTCGCTAATAATAACTGCTAATAACTCCGTACAGGATTCTTCCGTAAAGAATTGATTTAGGAAGAACGCCGCATGTCTATACTTTCACTTTCAAGATATTGTCGTTTAAAAGTTTTCATCGCTAATGCTTTGACACAGGATATCGGTTAAATTGCATTATTGTTCGGAGCCTTTCGAATTTGTTTTCATGATTTTTTTCTGGTGAATACGTAAATCCTAATGCTGTAAAGCTCAATCTCGAATTTTATGAAATTGTGACGTTGCAGCCACAGATATTACTCCTTTATCTTTCCCTTTCCTTTCCAAAATCTACTCTTTGCCTTCCCTATATATTTAGCACCGTAAACTAAATACTAAGTTCATTATCAATAATTTCGTGGAAATTCAAATTTCAAATGCTTGTTCATGCAGAACTTTCTGATTCTGACGCGCACGATATAGAGAATTTCGTTGTCGAAAGTTGACAGTGATTACACCCGTTGAGTTGCAACAGAGAGGTTGCAAACACCGTGCGGCGTGATGCGGCGAGAAGTGGCGTGCTTTTTGTCGTTGGTGTTGGTGTAACGTCTTATTTATAATAATTTTTTCGTTGTATGTCCGTGTTCAATATGTGTCCGTGCTCATTATTTACTGAATTTCTACTCTGTTTGTAAAATAAGTCTAACTAGCTAACTAACTAGTCCAACTCTATTTGACAAATGAGGTTATCTTCTTCCAATTTAATTTCGGAAGATAAGCATAAGTTTATGTGTAAACATATAAGCCACGTACAAGTTGCGTTGTTTAATTAAATTCGGTTCAGTGATGGATATTTTGGCAACACAAGTGTACGAAGATGATTCCTTCACGCCGACACAGCAACTGTCTCATTCTCTGCCACACAACATCAAAGAAAAACATGTACAAACTGTTTCCTTTATTATAATATTTATTGTATTATTCTCGGTACCTATCAAATATTATTTCATTCAGTTCAAATCGTTTCGATAAATGAATTTTCTATTATTTTTACGACTATTATGGACTTTGTTTACATCTGATTTGTATATATATATATATGTATATATATAATATTTTAGATTGGAACGCTGAGGATCGGCTGTATTACATATCCAATCGAGCAGGGAATTACCAAAATTGGTAGGCACCCTGAGTGTGATATCGTACTAAACGATCAAGTAAGTTTTTTAATATTTAACCTTTTCTTGTACTAGCAATTTCATGTAAATGTATTCTATTGTTGTAGGCAATATATTAGCATTTATCAGGTTTATTATAATAAATACAGGATATACAAAGCAGTGTCGATCTACAATTTATTATACTTGTATAATTTCTTAGTTTGGCTACATTAACAGTAACATTATTTTTAGAATATAAAAGATTTTTATAATTCCTCTCTTTGAGTTTGCCTACTCTGAGTATTTCTTAATTTGTTTTCATTAAAATCGATAGAACTCCAAAAGTCTTTCTGTCCAAAGTTAGCATTGCTGTCCATGGAAATTTTGTCTGGTCCAGCTATGTGCAAATATTCAAGTGACTTTTCGTTAGGATTTAATCTAGGCCACTTTAATCCACCCATATTAGGAACTCTGTATCACAGAAAAATATGTACATGTTAAAGTGACTCTGATAATTAGACAGCAGATTTTATGCATTTATGATGAAAATGAGTAGGTGTAATTTATATATGAAATAATAAATTTCTACATTGTCTACCCATAACTATATCATACAATTTATTACATAGACTTACTTGTTATTTGCAAACGATACCCATAAATCTATCATAAGTTGTTGCATCTCGAGGTCACGCTGTGTTGTGGTGGAGTCCATGTATGGAGTGTCAACAACCGCATATGCGTCATCTCCATGACTAACACCTGTGCACAGATGATTCGATACATTTAACTTCTTTCTTTCACCAATATTGTTATCTCTATACAAATAACATACCATAGTTGTTGCGAGTTCCACTCATAGCGTCACTCAAACTTGTTGCACCTCTGTAAGTATAATAATAATACCATACAGGTTCTTGATTAACTTTTGCCTGCATTCTGGCAGCTTTCTCACTGTCAACAATGAAGAATCTGTCTCCAGCCATTTGTACTAAGGGTTTCGTCGTTGTCTCGTCTATCTTCTTTGTTTCAAAATAGTGTTTTTTGATCAGCCTGGCAACTTCAACGTGCTTCTCTTTAGGCAAAGTGTAATTATAATCCAGAAAATAAGGAGCGAGAAGGTCCCAGTTATCGTCCAACGCTTTCAGAGCTTCCGGAAAGGCGATGAATTCTGTAAATCCGATTCGTTGAAAGGAAGTCCAAGCTTAAGGTGCAAATACGCTAGATTCTTGCAACCTATTTTTACCTGCAACTGGATACAATCCCTCTTCACTGGTCACGCTAGTGAGCCAAGGAACATCTTGCACGTCTCCACTGTTTACAATTTCGATAGGAGGGCGGTCGATGAACGGTTCGTCTCCAGCTTTTTCAGCAACTGGTCCAAACGGTGTGAACGGGTTGTAATAAAATTTCTAGAGCCAAACAAATACGTTTAAAATAGCAAATTTTGGTGCAAAATGGAAAGCACTCACCATGAACTCTTGAGTAGATTCAACCAGAGACCGAGATGGACGGAATCTCAAGCAACGTATCATCTCCCTCTTGTTAGCTGTAGGGCAACCCATGAGCGCAGCAACTTTCTGGGCTTTCTCTAAGGCGTTTTCAGTCTGTGTCCAACAGCTGAAAGATGTACCGCTAACGGAGATACCGGCTGCAATGTGGCAAAGGATATTTTGAACCTCGGAAAAATTTCACATCTGCTTAATTGTTGATTCAGTAATTTACCATGGAAGAGGCCAGCACTCATAGGCGATAAATACTGATAGTGGACGCTCGCACCACCAGCACTTAGGCCCACCAAAGTCAGTTTCTTTGGATCACCGCCGAACCATTCGATATTCTCCGAAACCCATCTCAGAGCCATGCTCTGATCCTTCAGTCCCATATTGCCAGGAACTATTTCATCTTCTGTACTGAGGAATCCTATGAGGAAAAATTTGCGTCTATTAAAGGCTTTAATTCAAAAACGTTGAAGACCGAAGATATTACGATTGGTAGATTGCGGATTTTATACATTTATAGCGTTTACCCATTTTTTAAATACGAGAACGTTTGTATAGTAACAAATATTAATGATATCTTTACTCTGTGCTTACTATAAGAAATTTTTTAGTTGATAAATGGGGATCGTCCTTCATTCGGATTTTTATAAAATAAATTTACATACAAATCCGCAGTTTAACTATCACTGACGTGTTAGAACGAGTAAAAGAAGAAACAAATTTTTATTTTGTTCCAGTACTTTATAATTAATGGTGAAAATCGTTATTTTGCATAAAGATCCGTAGTCTAGCGATTAGTATATTTACGTACCTAGTATTCCCAGACGGTAATTGAACGTAACAAATATTACATCCTGGTCCATGAGGAATTTAGCACCCATGTCCATTCCACTACCGAACGTGAAGCCTCCCCCATGAATCCAAAAGAGGACTGGCATGGGTTTCGTGGCCGCTTTGTCGCGTTCGGGCACATAGACGTTTAGATACAAACAGTCTTCGGATCCTAGTACCCTCTCGTTCGTGGCGTCAGGAATTTGAGAGTATTGCAAGCATGGGGAACTGAATTTCGTTGCTGAAATTTCACCGATCCATGGGGGTATTCGGTGAGGGGGCTGAAAAAACGTTGGATAGTCAATTAGTTTTTCCCATAAAATCTTTATCGAAAAATTCTCGTAAGAGAAGAGAGCACAAACCCTTTAATGATTGTGAAAATTGACTCTTGAAACAAGAATTTCGACCGTGAGCTAAGAATTTAACGATTTTAAATGTGCTGAATTTGTAGTTTTTTTTTAGATAAAATTTTTTATTAATTTTGTAGTTTATCATGTTATGTATTAATGTTTTCGTGACCGTGTAAAAAAGTTCTTTAGAGATCATTCTATGCGTAACCCAATGATAACAGAATGTGATAATCACTAATCATTGTAGTATTCCAATAACTTCAAAATTTTATTTTAGATAATAATTCTAAAAATATTATTAGATTATATTATTTAGAATGACTAAATGCTGGTGTACGAATGAAGTTGCTGTCGCTTTTGAACAATTTGTCGAGCAGTTCTCAATCGTTGATCTTCTAATTGAAATAGACTATTGCAAAGTTACCGGTAAACAAGTTAACTCGTTATCCCCAGTTGAGAGCTTGTGAAACAGTTAGGTAACTGTCGGTAGACGGAGTATAGATTCTTTTAAACGATCTTTAGACTATCCCATGGTCAGTTTAAATATTGAAGCGGTTAATAATTGATCTGCTTACTTTGAATCGAAGTTTTCCGATCGGTGGCAAAGCGTAAGGAATTCCCTCGTAGGCTTGATATTGTCTTCCATTGGCAGATAGCTTATAGTAGCCCTTGATGCCACCCAAGGGTGTTTTAACTTTCGGCGCGGTCTCCAAAGTCCATCCGAAGGTGAAACACCCGAGGAGGACCACCAGAAGCCACGTTCTGGTCATCTTGGACTAAACTGAAACAATCCCGGACCAGTCTGCCTTATTTATCACGTTCCTCTTCGATCCTCACGTGATGCTAATATTGACTTAGATAAGTACGGCGACAAATAAGCGCATTGCATTCGCTCTTCAAACACAATCTAGTGTACAAGATTAGTAAATCGCTCCCCACCCCTGTTTTCAACAGTTCATATCAATCGTCGTTGTAATGTCGCGATATACTTAGATGACTTAATCTACTCGTTATATTGTGCGTATTCTAATGCGTGTATAATCTAATCGTTAGATTGTGCGTACATGTGATATCAAGCAATTCCGATGACAATCTTGACTGCACTTTTCGTCCGCATATTTTGAATTGCCCGTTTCGAGAAATCGATCAAAGAGTATTTAATATTGCAGCGCATCGTTGCCGCACACATCAAATGTGTAGTTCAATTGATAAAAATCGGTGAGAGTATTCAAATTCGGCAAGCGTCACATTTTCTGTGATCCATAATTTTTTTGGCTACTTGTTTGAACTTGGTGACATTGAAAGTGATAAATATGAAATTCTGTCTTTATGTAACCAATTCACATCTAAAAATAGCTTGTTGTTGAAACTTTTTTTAAGTTGACTCTGTGTCCCATAATTGATTTTCAGAGTCGCGATATATGCGCCTCCGAATGGAGCAAGATTTGTGCGTCGATGGTCGATAGAAATAAATTGATCTCTACTTCAACAGCATTTTATTTTATTGTGGAACGAAACGAAAAAATTATTGTATTTGACCTATGGTTGGCTGACACTGATATACTCGACTGCAGATCTTGACGAATTAAAAACTTATTCGCAATAAAAGCACAATAAAATTGATATTAATTAGTTAATAGTCAACATATTTCTGTTGTATATAGTGAATATACATTGTCGTAAATGCATATGGATTTGCAGTTTAATAACAAGGTGGTGACCACTGAAACTTTCCATAAACATTGATATCAATTCAAAACTTACAGATACGAAGATTAAAAGTCGCGAGCGCAAAAAGTCGCACGTTAAACATAGAATTATCTGTTCGTAAATAATTGTCATTTATCCGATAATTTCAAAATTAACAACCTTAAATATTATAAATAGAGCGAAAGAGTTCAGGATACGATCGTTTAGAAACTTTGTCTGAAGAATTAAACAATGAATACTTAAATGCAAGTTGAAGTACCAGAAATCATGATGTTACAATAATGAGATGGTCAATTTCTTTTACAGACAGTGTCCAAGAAGCACGCAGAAATCGAAGTGAACAACGACGAAACATGGATTTGCGACTTGCATTCTTCGAACAAAACGAAGCTCAACAGTGTAATGAAATGTTATTTACATTTAAGTATAGATTATAGAAAGTATAGTACGGTGAAGTCTTTATAAAAATTTGTGATGTATTTTCTACGTAATACAACGTTGGATGGGGAAAATCAATTTTTATTTATCAACTTGCAGGAAATAATTTATAAAAGTACATTTGTTAAAATACTAGCAATGTTCGTCTGAATTTATGGTTGTACTAACGAAAGAGGTTTCGTAAGTCTTTGTTATTAGATCGTTACATACGAAATGTCTGATTTTAACATCTACAGATAAAATACTTAGTAATCGCAATTTTTACTTTTTTCATCCATACTCTATATTATGCTGCAATAGCAACTTCGAGAGAAATTTGTACACATTACCTATGTAAACGAGTCCTTCTAACATCGACATAAAAACTCTAATCGTTTGGTACAACTTTTTAAAGGGAGTCCA
Organism: Lasioglossum morio; assembly: GCA_916610235.2. Classification (NCBI taxonomy): domain Eukaryota; kingdom Metazoa; phylum Arthropoda; class Insecta; order Hymenoptera; family Halictidae; genus Lasioglossum; species Lasioglossum morio. Next base: position 8,381,974 of record OU744323.1, read on the forward strand.
CTTACTAAATTATTCAAATTTTGGTTACCATTCTTCAACGGGAAACAATAATATTAGTTCGTTTGCAGACTGTTTTAAGGTCCGGTCGATACTACGAGCTAAAAGGAGGAAGCGTCGTAGAATTCGGCATGGTACGGGCCGTTTACTCGGTGCTCGATGGAATGGACGAGTCCTTCATCCCACAAACTCCTGCGATAAATCACACATTGACTAAGGAAATGATTATCCCAGTAATGCCGGATACGTCAATGGTAATCATCATCTGAAACCAGTCAAATCTAGAAATAATAATTTTTGGAACAGTCTTTTAATCCCATTACATGATTTTGCTCAGAACTGTTCATCGACGTCGACGGACAACGTTTCTATAATCCCAGGGACCCAAGCAGAGAAAGGAGACTCCGTATTCCGACGTCCATCGGTACCACTGAGAACTTCTGTCAGCAGTCACAAGACTTACATTCCAGACTCTTCCAGCGACGACAGTATGAACGACTCCAGAGACTCTTCAGCATTGGGGAAGGAGAACTTGGATGAAAATAGGGTCAGTACTCATGATATGGAGACGCAGAATTCATTTGAATCTCAGAGCAATTTGTCCGACGACATCCACGACGTTCAAACTCAAAAGATCTGCTTGGACAGCTTCCTTGCTGCCAAGCAGTCTCGCGATCAGACCGATATCCATAGCAGGGAGACGCAACACGAGGAGGACGTGGACTCCCAGCATTTTGTAATAGACATCCATGATGTAGAAACGCAACATGATATAGATATCGATGATCCGAACACGTCGGAAAAGACCGAAGTGCAGAACACTTTGGTCGAAAACGATGAAGGAGCAAACGACGCTGTTGAAAAGGCACAAATGGAAAAGGCAAAAGAAAAAGCAGACGTTTCTATGGAGGCAGGAAAGAGTGAGATTAAAGAGGAGGAATCATGTAGCAATGCGGTCGATCGGCCTGAACAAGCTGTAACCGCGAAGGATGAAAACTCCGGCAATTCTGAACAATTGGAGACCGACCAAAGAGGTTCGCAGGATTGCTTAGAGTTGTCGATAGCACCGAATTTCGACGATGAGTGCTCGGAACTTGAGAGAACCAGTTCGCAAAATTTGTTGGAGAACGTAATTAGCGATGATGATGCAGCGAACGAGTCGGGATCGAAGTCGATCAGCCCTCTGAAGCCTTCTGCGAACAACAACGAGACGACTGAGAAAAGCAGCGATGAGGAGAACATATTCGACATGGCGACGCAGGCTAACACTAACAATGAAAATGTTCTCCAAGGTGTGACGACACGAATTGATTACACGTTTAAAGCTTCTCCAATGGAAGATGATTCCGATGAGGATACCGATCAAGAAGGCGTATTTCAAAGGTACTCGAGAATCGCTAGTCAGGACAGCAGTCAGGGGACGATTCTGTCAAAGAGTCAGCCCGACAGCGATGACTCTGCTACCGATGAAGAAGGACAATTTGTTGCGATGGTTCTGAAGGAAAAACGAACGTCTGTATCCTTATATGAGAATAAGGAGACGAAGAATGATGCTGGATCGAGCCGGAACTCGGATGATCTTTTCGATATAGCCACGCAAAAGGTGAACCTTGAGAATTCTTCGAAGGAACAGGGCGATGTCAGTAAAGATAACGTAGATTTTAATATGGCAACACAGCTGATCGAAGTGAATAAACCTGAAAACGTAGCAGAGAAAGGCAACGCAAATTACGATACTCCGACGCAAGTGATCGAAGTGAGCAAACCTGAAGACGTAACGAATAAACGTAATGTAGATTTCGACACACCAACGCAGCTGATCGAAGTGTATATACCTGAAGACGTAGCAGAGGAAGGTAACGCAGATTTCGATACTCCAACGCAAGTGATCGAAGTAAGCAAACCTGAAGACGTAACGAATAAACGTAATGTAGATTTCGATACTCCGATGCAAGTGATCGAAGTGAGCAAACCTGAAGACGTAACGAATGAACGTAATGTAGATTTCGACACACCAACGCAGCTGATCGAAGTGAATATACCTGAAGACGTAGCAGAGAAAGGTAACGCAGATTTCGATACTCCGACGCAAGTGATCGAAGTGAATATACCTGAAGACGTAACGAATAAACGTAATGTAGATTTCGATACTCCGATGCAAGTGACCGAAGTGAGCAAACCTGAAGACGTAACGAATAAACGTAATGCAGATTTCGATACTCCGATGCAAGTGATCGAAGTGAGCAAACCTGAAGACGTAACGAATGAACGTAATGTAGATTTCGACACACCAACGCAGCTGATCGAAGTGAATATACCTGAAGACGTAACGAATAAACGTAATGTAGATTTCGATACTCCGATGCAAGTGATCGAAATGAGCAAACCTGAAGACGTAACGAATGAACGTAATGTAGATTTCGACACACCAACGCAGCTGATCGATGTGAATATACCTGAAGACGTAGCAGAGAAAGGTAACGCAGATTTCGATACTCCGACGCAAGTGATCGAAGTGAGCAAACCTGAAGACGTAACGAATGAACGTAATGTATATTTCGACACACCAACGCAGCTGATCGAAGTGAATATACCTGAAGACGTAGCAGAGAAAGGTAACGCAGATTTCGATACTCCGACGCAAATGATCGAAGTGAGCAAACCTGAAGACGTAACGAATAAACGTAATGCAGATTTCGATACACCAACGCAAGTGATCGATACGAACCAATCTGTAAATGTAACAGAGAAAGGCAGTGTGAGTTTTGATACGCCAATGCAGCTGATCGAAGCAAATAATCCTGAAGACGTAGTAGAGAAAGGTAGCGCAGATTTCGATACTCCAACGCAAGTGATCGAAGTGAGCAAACCTGAAGACGTAACGAATGAAGTTAGTGTAGATTTCGACACACCAACGCAACTGATCGATACTAACCGACCTGTAAATTTAACAGATAAAGGTAGCGTGAGTTTTAATACACCAATGCAGCTGATCGAAGACACGAATAAGGATGAGGATGACTTGATGCCAACGCAAATTCTACCAATCGGTAAAATTTATAGAAATGTTTCTGCAGCAGCAAAAGGTAATACTACGCGCAATGAAGACAAAGATGAAGGTGAAACAGACTATAACACGCCAACGCAAATTATTGTAGAAAAAGTTCCCATTTATAATGAACCATCGTCTAATGACTCCGAACAAATGAATTCACTTCTGGTAGAGGAGTTCAGTATGGAAGACATTGATTATGAAATGGCGCCTACTCAGTTGCTGAGTGATATCGAGGAAAAGAAGAAGGTTGCGTTACCCAATAAGAAAACAAAATCGGGGAAATTGAATAGAGTGAATCTGGATGATACTGTGGAGAGAAATCTGAATGAGATGTTTGACGACGTTAACGAGGACATTGAGGATGACCAACCACAAATGTCTACTCAAGTTCTCACAAATATGCTAGAATCTCCGGAGAAACAAGAAGAGTCTACTGATGTTAACGTTGATAATGAGTTACCAGGGTGCAGTAAAGAAAAAACATCGCCAAGGAGGACGAAAGGCAAATCAACTGGAGCTAAGTTAGAGGTATCACCTTTACTAATAAGCAGGAAGTCACGCAGATCTAGCTTGAAGAAAGCTATAACTAATGATGACTCCCAAAATTGTTTCTCAAATCTCACCGCGAAAAGGAAACGCAATCTTCTGGCGGGTTCCCCGGAGCTTGCTACTATGGATGAAGACAAGGTCGACACGGAATTTGAGACGAAGTCAAAATCAAACGAAGAAATCAAGACCAAAAAAACTTTAAACGACGAGAACAATATTTCCACTGCATTATTGAAATCTTCGCCAAAAAATTCGCCGTCGACAAAATTTTCAAGAACGAATAAACCTGAGGAGTTATTGATTCCCGAGCCCGTTATAGAGAGTGTAGAATTAGTAAAAGGTAATAAGAATGTTGCAGTAGAGTTAGACAGAGGTGACGAAATATCTATCACATCGGTTAACACAGGACAATTCGGACGTGCCATCACACAGGATTCTGATGAAGACATTATGGCAGGCTTGCCTGAAGTTCAAATCTTAGGGACCCTGTCGAATCCAGCGAGCCCGAGTTCATCGACATCGACAGAGTTTAGATTCACTACTAGGAGCATGAAACCCAAGTCTAGTACGAAGAAGACCGAACCCAAAAAGAAAGTATTACCAAAGAAATCAACGCGAAAATCGGTTGCACGAACAAACGTAGAGAACAACGATCCTCCCGGGGTTAGCAGACTGAGATCCACAGCGTTCTTAAGCAGTTTTGACAATTTCAACATAAGTAGAGTGCCGGGGATGATATACGAAAACGACGACGACATAGTAAACGAGATTAAACAATCGAATAGAACGTCTTCTCGTAAATCTAAAGAGAGTGGGTCACTGCAAATAAAACCAAACTCTTTGTGCGCAGAAGTAAGGCTCAGTCCTTCCATTCAGGACAACGGAAGGACTCGCGGTTCTATCAAGGAATATAGTTCGTCTGTTTTTCAGGTTGGCAAAGATGCATTGGTTGCAATGGTGGCTGAACCTGTGAGAAAAACCGCTGCAAAGACATCGCGGGCCGTTAAAAGGTCGCTTAGCACGACGGATGTACTCGAGAGTAACGCTGCGAAAAAGCGTAAGGAGAATGTCACTGAAAAAGCGCCTGTGGCTTCTAAAGGTAGAAAAAGTACCAGAGGTGTTGCCGCTACTAGAAGCAATTCTGCGAATATTCTGGATTATATGTCGAGAAGAGATTCGCCGGTGTTCAACTCGGACAGCTCGCAACAGTCGGTTAGCAGCAGTCAAGAAAGTTTCGAGTATAGACAGTTGAAGGTAATGGTCAGGAGATTGTCTTCCGATACTCCGACACCACCGCCCCTTCTTACACCTACAAGATCAACGAAAGAGGATGGTCGCATTAGTGTCACTAATACCATAAGCAATTCATCTAAAGCAGAGAATGATAAAAGTGCAATTGTAGAAGAAAAAGTACACCCGACCAGAGGAAATAGAAATAAGAGAGCAGCGAGCAAACATAACGTGGAGGATGACAGTTCGCAAATGGGAGAAGAGTCGCAGGAAATAGAGATGATTATGAACTCTTGGGTGACGGAAGAAAATGTAAAGCAGAGGGTGACGAATGAAAGTACAATTGTAGAGGAAAGAGTACACCCAACTAGAGGTAATAGAAGTAAGAGAGCAGCGAGCAAACGGAATGTGGAGGATGACAGTTCGCGAATAGGAGAAGAGATGCAGGAAGTAGAGATGACTATGAACTCTGGGGTGAAGGAAGATAATGCCAAGCAGGAGGAGACGAATGAAAGTACAATTGTAGAGGAAAAAGTACACCCGACCAGAGGAAATAGAAGTAAGAGAGCAGTGAGCAAACGTAACGTGGAGGATGACAGTTCGCGAATGGGAGAAGAGATGCAGGAAGTAGAGATGACTATGAACTCTGGGGCGAAGGAAGATAATGACAAGCAGAGGGTGACGAATGAAAGTACAATTGTAGAGGAAAGAGTACACCCGACTAGAGGTAATAGAAGTAAGAGAGCAGTGAGCAAACGTAACGTGGAGGATGACAGTTCGCGAATGGGAGAAGAGATGCAGGAAGTAGAGATGACTATGAACTCTGGGGCGAAGGAAGATAATGACAAGCAAGAGGAGGCGAATGAAAGTACAATTGTAGAGGAAAAAGTACACCCGACCAGAGGAAATAGAAGTAAGAGAGCAGTGAGCAAACGTAACGTGGAGGATGACAGTTCGCGAATGGGAGAAGAGATGCAGGAAGTAGAGATGACTATGAACTCTGGGGCGCAGGAAGATAATAACAAGCAGGAGGAGGCGAATGAAAGTACAATTGTAGAGGAAAAAGTACACCCGACCAGAGGAAATAGAAGTAAGAGAGCAGCGAGCAAACGTAACGTGGAGGATGACAGTTCGCGAATGGGAGAAGAGATGCAGGAAGTAGAGATGACTATGAACTCTGGGGCGCAGGAAGATAATAACAAGCAGGAGGAGGCGAATGAAAGTACAATTGTAGAGGAAAAAGTACACCCGACCAGAGGAAATAGAAGTAAGAGAGCAGCGAGCAAACGTAACGTGGAGGATGACAGTTCGCAAATGGGAGAAGAGATGCAGGAAGTAGAGATGACTATGAACTCTGGGGTGAAGGAAGATAATGTAAAGCAGGGGGTGACGAATGAAAGTACAATTGTAGAGGTCAAAGTACACCCGGCCAGAGGAGGTAGAAGTAAGAAAGCAGCTAGCAAACGTAACGTGGGGGATGACAGTTCGCGAATGGGAGAAGGGATGCAGGAAGTAGAGATGGCTATGAACTCTGGGGTGAAGGAAGATAATGTAAAGCAGGAGGAGACGAATGAAAGTACGAAAGGTGCTAGAGGAAGAGGAAAAGGCGCCAGGAGTACTAGGTCAATGAATGTCTCGTTCACAACGTCTAACCCAGCTAAGATAAAGCATAAAATTTTATTCACTGGTATAACCAACGAATACAGCAAGCTATTGGCAAAATTGGGTACGTGTTTCTTCGTCTATGAACACAAATTATGATTTAATTAAAAAAAGTTAATTGTATTTCTGTTTGTGCTATAATTTTACGTCTACTCGTAGGGTCGTCTCAAGTGGAAGACCCAGCGAAATGTACCGTGTTAGTCACAGACAAGGTTCGAAGGACCGTCAAATTTCTGTGCGCATTGGCGCAAGCGGTGCCGATAGTTTCAGTGAGCTGGTTGGTCGATAGTGAAAAAGCTGGGCACTTCACGGAGTTGGATAATTACATATTGAAAGATCCTGCTGCGGAAGCTAAGTTCGGCTTCAGGTTACGGGGAAGTTTGGAGAAGGCGAAGAAACAAAAATTGTTGGATGGATACACCATTGTTTTAACGCCCAACGTTGCTCCACCGCCAGTGCAGGAGTTAAAAAGTATGTTAGAAAACAAAATTGTCTTCGCTTAACGCGTTGTCACAGTCGGCAGGGAGTTTATTCCTATTAGGATTAATCGAATTTCGTAACAGTGTTAGCCGATTATTCTTTTCAGACTTTGCAGCGTTCGTTATATTAATCGATAACTTTTACAGGTATAATTAGTTCGTGCGGTGGTAAACCATTGATTCGACCACCATCATCGTGGCCACAAAACGCAGTTATCATTTCTCGCGAGGAAGATATGGCAAATGCGAAAAAGTTTCTCGCGAAAGCTTCAAAAACAGTCACTATCCAGTCAACAGAGTTTATACTAACAGGTATTTTGCAACAAGAGCTAAATTTCGTCAAGTATAAATTAACGTAATGTGTTACCTCTTAGAATAAATGTGTTACCTAAGAGAATATTGTATATAATTTTTTGAAATACTTCACACAACTAGTTCGGCTAAACTACTGTGTGTTGTAATTATGTGTGTCAACATCATTATAGTCCATAAAAAATAAGAAAATATATGAAATTCAATATTTTTGTACATTTAATTTTTTGTAAAAGTATTAAAAATACATTAGTAATATTTTTAAAAAAGCGAGTTACTGTGATTCAATGAAATTCTCAACCCGTAACTCTACGGTATACATCTGTATAATCGTGTACATTTCGAAAGGATTATCAACGTGCAAATATTAATTTTATACTGCATTTGATAAACGAATGATTGGATAAGGTATTATTTATCGATACAACGACATTTATTATTTTACTAAATATATTTTCAATTCGATATAGGTACATATATCTTAATCATCTCTAATGCTTTCAACTTTCCAGTGAACGCGAAATAAAAAAAAAGGTCTTACAAAGTTAACAAAAATTTACCTGTACGATTTTCAATAACAAATGCGTTTCTCTAACCGTTCGCATTAGACGAAGTATTTTTGTGTGTAGCTTGGTTTAAAAAAAAAAAAGGGAACAGATCCAAGGTACGTGGACAATCGCAACGTCCGTCCATCCCGTTTTCTGTTGCTCAAATGTAATGATGCTCGAATGGAGAGCAATCAGGAAGATCGATGTATCTCGGATCTCTTTTTCCAAAAAAAAGACAAGCTACCGTCACAGAAATGACTATCTCCTAAATTGAGCAATTTTTACGACAATACCCATTAAATGAAATACTTTTTAAGAAGATGCTCGATAGCTACAATGTTTACAATGTGCGTGAATCCAATACAAACATTATCCAACACCCTACCGCATCATGAGAACTCTTGATTCAGGTGACCCTGTCGCGGGAGTAGTCTAACTTAGGAGATGATTACCCTACAATCTACAATATGTATATAATATTAAGATGAGAAACAGCAATGAGAAAGGCGTTGCCTAGGTACACTAAGTACTAATTATCTTATTCTAAGTAAGAATCTATGATCAGCGACTAAATGCATTGTTGAAAGTAAAAGGAAATTATGATATTCCGTTTAATATAATATATATGTATGTATATTCAAGGAGTTATTTTCCCTCCTTATTCTTGCTGCATCGTGGGGAATGCAGTATATATGCGCGTATGAGATATCCAAGGAGTTCCAGTCTGTAGTAGTGGACAAACTAATACTTTTTTTTAGAAAGTAAGAAGGAGCAAACACCAATGACCTGAAACAGAAAGATAATTGTATTACAAACACAAAGTAAAAATAATACACTGGAATAATTTACATTTCTCTTTGGAAAAATAATCGTCTCATTCTTTCGCGCGTTTATCGCATAATACAAACAAAAGCCAACAAGTGTTCACGTAAGAAATGAGTCACCTTTAAAATGGTTGCGCAGTAGCGAAACAAAAACAAAGGAGCCGTAACGAGAGAACGTTCTGCTATCGGAAAGTCATAACTAAACGAAACAATGCTATTATTCGGCTCGATTTAGACTCGATTTTGAATCGACATTAACTTATGCGAGTATCTGCACGTTAGAAATTGTTGCTCGAATGCAGGACAAACATCCGATGCGAATACGCATTAATCCGGCCAAGGTTGCGAACCCTCCCGGCTGCATTCGAATCGATAAAACAAATCGCGCAACAATGCCTGGATAGTTCGAATTGCGATCGCGACCGTATAGAGTATAAAAGAAATTGGTTACGTACAATTTATGCCTTGGTCTTTCCAGCATGCCGTTTATTATGCTCCGTGTTCATCAATTTGGTGACGATCTTTCTGGAATGGCCGCTCGGGTCGAAATGGTTTGTGTGTGTCAAGGCTTCGCGTTTACTCCGTTGTTTACCGCTATGGCCCGTGAAGATATGCTTGTCGTAATCGTAGATGAAGTGCTCGTAATCGTCAACGAAAGTGTAAGACATAGCTCTCGGCTCTTTAAAAAATATGCTCAAAAACAGCGTTAACACTGCCGAAAATCGCGTTCGAATTCGCACTTGTTGTTCAATACTGTCGCGAAGCGGTCCTCTGCGGTTCCTTATATAGGTTGCCCGAGCTGGCGCTGCGCGTGCGCAACTACGCGCAAATGTACATAGACAGGATGAGTCAGAAAACATCTGAATATCTTTGTTAGATTTAAAAATGTAAAAAGCGACATGGGAATTTGAATAATAGATTAATATTCTTTTTGTGCCTTTTTTCGGTATTTTCGGTATTAAAAAGATATTCAGGTGTTGTTCTGTTTCTTCTGACTCACCATGTATAATTTCGAATCCAGGATGCAAATGTCGGTTCAACTGTTATGAGTTTTCGACTCCCTTTGCTGCAATATAAATTGACTTAACTCTATCTGGTTGAAACGTTGAACGCGAAGTTTAACAGGTGTCCAGAGTTGCAACGATTGAAATTTAATCGAAAAATCCAGAACGCGCGCAACAAGGACCAACAAAAACACTAGCAATCACGGTAGAAAGGTTAGTAGTCTATGACCCCTATTTTAAAAAAATCGAACGCGCAAATATGATCGCGCAATCCACGTTTTTCGTCGCATCTGCAAAGCGTTGTGCAATTCGATATAATCGATCGAATACTTGGGGTCAATCACGGTGCTAGTTTCTAAAAGAAAACATCCGAAACGTGCAGTTCGAACTGCACGCAAGTGCAGGCCGACAGATAAGCGTCATACGTGTATACTCGTATGCACGTACACAGTCGTAATCTTCTTTTTAACCTTGTTGCTCTATATTTCTGTCAAGAACAATGATGAAATTATTCAAGCGTAATTGCGTGGTAACGGTTCACAGCTGTATATCAAATTTCGATTGATGTCTGTTCGGTTTGTTTGGCTACAAACAGAACAGAACAGGCGGTGTAACGCGCGTGCGCAGAAGTTACACTGGCTTCTAGAAGTGTCCTTATCGTTGAGTAAAGGAGGAACGGTTCACTGTTATCATTCCCGTCAAAACGAGTGGATAAACGAGACAGGATATCCACGCGAATGACAGTAGAACGTTATCGAACGTGTTCCTACTACGTATTGCGTCGCAAACGTAAACATTGTATGTACAGAGCTCAAGGCGTAATTGAAATGATGAAATTTCAGGTTATCAGTAATCAATCTATACGATATCGTCGACATGCTCCAATTGTCGAAGACGTCGCGCAGATTTTAATTAGCCATCCCACGTGAAAATGTGTACGTGTTCCGCTGCACATGTCGCTCGCAAGCTTGCAGAAATGTTTATTTATGGCCCGTGTCTCCGAGCGGTACGTATACACCGGAACACGCCACAATAGGAACAGGTGCGTTTACAACGATCACGAAAATACTCTAGTTTGACCTTAATCATTCGGTCGTGACATCTTGCGCGGATGCGTTTCCACAAGCGTCGCTAAAAGGAAGCGCGGTACAGATGAATATTTATGAGCCTGAAAATCAACAGCAGAAGTCTTTACATTCTCGTTTTCGCTTATCGAAGGCTATTGTAACTCTCGTCGAAGATATTATTGGCTCGAAAGAGTATACTTTCCAAGGTTGCCAATAAAAAAACCATTCGTGGCAACCGTATTGCACAGATCGACACCGTTTACGTTTCAGTTCCGGTCCGGACTTCCGGAGTTCCGTATTATGCTATGCTGCGAAATGCGACACCTGTACATTTGCTATCGTCGTGACTACTAATCAAGAGTTATTCGAATTTACCAGAAATTGACAGTCTACCTAAATGGTTCATGTCACAACACGTTGGCTGATCTCATTTCCTGACTACCGAATATCGGACTAGACGAGTATGTACCGGTTAAAAAGTTGACAAACAAGTTCAAGGGATGCTTGGTAGATCAAACGCCATCTGGAACGATACTTCATGCGCGTCTGCAGCTGCGTATTAGATTATTTCAAATTGCTTTTTTTTAATAAATCGAACTCGAAAGTGTAATCCACTTTCTCAATGCTATTAATAGACCGCGCAATTTGAAAAATGAAAATCTCTCCTCGTAAGTGGGAGATAATTTAATCTAGACGTTTCTATCTTACGATAACTGTCCCGTTTAAAGTTTGGTATAGATGATTTATGACTGAAGCACGGGAGAATATGCGAACGTCAATTTTTATAGAGTGTATTGTAGAAGCTGGGACAATTTAAATTACTTTACTACAAGTATATATATATTTTGATAAATAAAATGGGAGCCTCGTTCGCCTTTCGATACAGTCTATAATCAAGTATAGTCAATTGTTCAGTACATGTATATGTTTTTTAAAGAATTATCTAAGAACGAACGTTTTATATTATATAACGTCATGAATTAATTGATAATATTAGAAGTAAATTTATAACATCACAAAAAACTTGTTAACGTAATAAATACAACTTATAATATCATAAATTAACATAAAATTTTAAACAAATAAATTATTGAAATTTTTGCGATGCTTAAGTAGGTATCTTTAGACAACTTCGAGAACATTTCCCGAACATTCGCGAATTACCAATCCAATTCACTGAAATTAAAATGTAATGGAGTTCCACTGCACATCGATCGATAGTATATGGATAGAATTACGCTAGCTCAATATATGCTCAGTACGAGAATCGTTTAACAATCAATGAAAGTCGAAAGAAATCAGCCAACGATGCGTGATCACGTTCAAAAGTTTTATTGAGGAAGTCCATGGTTATATAATTTCGTAGAAAACAAACTTACAAACTTACAAACTTACAACAATGATAGTTTCTCTAAAAACGAAGAGGCTTTTAAAATTCATTAATCGAAGACTCGACCAATATGTTCGACGAACATGTCCCCTTGTTACATGTTGGGGGATCTATGTATACTGTTCAAATCGAAGGGAAATTTGAAAGAGGTTCGTACGGATTCAGTCGAGTCCGTATACGTCCCCGCCCTTCCGGAAGTCTGCGTTCGCATAAACGGTATTATTATCTATGAGAATAACACACGCGACACTCCCACGAACTCTGTACCGTGCTGTTTTGTGCCCCAACTTCTTTAGACCGTCTATCACTTGCTTTTGTATACCATATTCGTAAGAGATCTCTGGAGGATAGAGTTGATGGTGTATTCTCGGCGCGTCCATGGCTTGTTTTACTGTTTGGCCCATCCACAGGATCTTGGCCACTATCTGAAATTATAAAAGGAAATTCCATAGAGCGGAGAAAAGGAATCTTTCTGGGTAGAATCGGATAAAACGGATAATAAAACGAATAAGAGGTTCAGGTACGAAACCTGATCCACTAATCTGAGACCGATAGATCCTTCTTCCGAAAGAAAGATCGGCCCTATTTTCCTTAGAATTCCGTTTTGCCGAGATCTGTTCCAGCAACAAAAATGTTACAAATCTGTAGCACTCCAGAAAGGATACTGACTTGTGCAACGGTTGTAGTGATTTTAGTTCCACCGGAAGCCCCAATAACCATTTTCACATCGCCGTTCTTATCAACGAGAATCGATGGTACCATCGATGACAATGGCCTTTTTTGTGGTTCAATATAATTATTTGAACTAGGCGGAATACCAAAGTAACTGATTGTGGATGGTACACCGAAATCGTTCATCGCGTTGTTCATCAGTATTCCTGTTCTCTCGCTAATCACTCCGCTCCCGAAACTGCGTGGAAAGCATTTAAATAGATTTAATATCGTGGAGAGGTTATTAAACTTGTTCTAATTCTTTTTATATAATTGTTTTAGTATATTCAATGGACCCCTGTCTGTTTCATCATAAAGGGTTCTCTCTCTATAAAGATTTCTTAATCCTTAACTGAACCTACAACTGAATGGAGATATATGTCCCTAATATTCGTTGTCACTGAAGTGAAATAACGAAAGTTTATCTGAATCATTAAACAATTACATAAATGCCTTTTGAACAATTGTCACCGTTTTAACAGTCCATGTCCAAGGATTACATCTCCGACAGTTCACTTAAGGATTAGCATTTAAATACCATCTCTTGTTCGTACTGAATTGCACTACAAGTCAGTAGCACTATCAAGAAGCAATTTATTCTGCCAATTAGAAACAGAACATACTAGAAATTGATAGTACTAGTGGCTGCCACAGCATCACCGTTCGGCGCCAGCACAGATACATGAGCGGTCCCCTGATCCTTCGCGCTGCTCATCGTCACGGCCCCATAATGCTTCGGATCGTCCCATGTTTTATAATCGTTTATTTTCATTTGCGTTAAGTATGCGTAGCTCCTAGACGTCAAGTTCTTGGTCAACTAAAACATAATTATAGCTCGATAACGATCAAGATCGTTTGATTGTTCGCGGTCTTTTCTTCGCGAGGGAAGTTCGCCAGATGTTAAATTACTTTTCAGACAGTAATAGTCACGAGATCCGACCTCAATGTTAATTGCGAACGTTTCCTGCGAATTTCCCTCGGCAGACCTTGAACTACGAATGTACTCTCGCTCGTGGTAAGAGCCAGTTCGTTACACTAGGCTTACTAACTTCTTTCATGTCAACGAACTCTTTATCGCTCATCTCGTTCCTCAACGCGTAAGCGTACTTGAACGTTTCTATCATGCGATGGTACGTAAGAATTGTGCTGTTATAGTCGGCTATGCTCTTAGGAGTGAAATGGAAGTTGTCTAAAATGTTTAAAATATATGCGAGGAGAGCTCCACTGGCTGGCATGCCAACGGTGTAGAGCCTTATCCCGTTGAAGAGGTTCGCTTTCAGTGGTTCCTCCCAGGTAGCTCTGGAATTAATTAGAATTTATCAGCAATAATTCGGAACATTTTCAACAATTCAGAATAATTCAGAGAATAATTCACCTATACTTGTTCAAATCTCTCGTCGTCAATATCGCCCCTTGCGATTGCAAATCCTTGATCAGAAGATGGCCCAACGAGCCATTATAAAATATCGGTGCCCCATAATCCGCGATGGTTTGCAAAGTTTCACAAAGTTGCTCTGGCCTGATGATCGTTCCTGGCTTGTAGAAGTCGTTGGTTTCTGGGTTGACGAACAACTTTCTAAAAAGAATAAAAGGTTGAATTAGGAATCGGTCTCAACGTTGCTGTTAGTTAGGGTGTCGTTACGTTGCGTTTACTTTAGGGTCGGGTTGTTATAAATGTTCTTCGTATTGAACTGGAATCCGTCGTGTTGGATTTTTGTCAGATTGTAGCCATTCTCGCACAGTTCGATAGAGGGTTTGAACAACTCGGACCATGGCAATTTACCAAATCGTTTGTGGGCCTCCCAATAGCCAGCCACTTCGCCGGGAACTGCGATGGTCAACGGTCCTGATGGCATTCATAATTGCTAGTATTCTGTGTTGCTTGGAAAGAGAAAGGAAAACAAAGAGGTGCTGTGTACCAGTGAACGATGCTTCCTTCGGTTTCCCCTCGTACATTGTCGCGTTGGCCGCCAATGGCGCCCTGTCTCTTGCAACCAACGTGTACGCCCTTTGCGTATTCTTTTCGTAAATCGTCATGAAAAAACCACCGCCTAGTCCCATGCTTTGCATGTTCACCAACCCGTTGCAGATCATGGCGGCTATTGCAGCGTCAACCGCCGAACCGTTCCTTTCTAAAATCGATCTACAAGAATTAAACAAATTTGTTTTAAAAATATTCTACAATTATGTATAAGTAGATCGTTGTATCTCAAAGTATGTTAGACATCAAACAAAATATTAATGTAGGAGTTATTCTACCACGATAAGTATCTAGCAAAAAAACAAAATGTATGAATAAGTGTTTCGAGCAATCTTGACCTTCGTAGGAATTTGTAGACTTCACCAAGGTCATCACGATGTCAAGTAAATAACAGCATGATTCGACCCTCTGGGAACCCTACAACTTTTGTTTAAAATAGTTTCTCATATTTTACGTATTTTCGGAGATATCTACCTTGGAAGATTAACAATGGCGCACCCAGGATTTAATCTTGAGGGGGACGATTTGAACAAAATGACTTTTTTTCTTTTTTAGCAAAAATATCTGTCAACGGTAGCCACAAATATTTACTTATATAAAATGTTTATTTTTAGATATAACATATCCAAAATTTGAAATCGGAGAGGAAGCAGCTATTCTACGGTTTAGCTAATTTTCAAGTGTTTTGTTTCCTTTTTCTTGGGGGGGGACTTGGCCCCCTGGCTCCCCTCCCCCCTGGGTGCGCCACTGAAGATTAAAATGAAACACTCTTTGTAGATTTATAATATAGTATGTGCATCTTCTAAGTGTACTTGGCGCTGAAGATCTTATATTTATCTTGTTATTGATATTAACGAAAGTGACGTAGGAAAATCAGCGATTTATTGAATGTACGGTTAAGATTGCGCGGGTCTTGAGATAATGGATTTTAAAAATTTGTTTTACATACTTGCCCACAACTGCGCATGGCGCCCCGTCCGCGCAAACGGCGGCACGTTTGAAAGTTCGTAATTTGCTTGCGGACGGTGGTAACTCTATTTCCGGGTCTGGTGGTACTTCTTCATTTTCATGAAATTCCAAATCTCTTTTCGTTCCATAAATACTACAAACCACTATTATAGCTAGAATTGCTGCTGCTAATACTATGCCGGCTATTATAATATTCTTGGAGGTGAGGTGAAACCTGGAAATTCATTAAATCATTATACTTTGCTCTTGTCCCTCTACACGCGCAATGCACGTATTTGAATTTCAAACAAGTTTCCCGCCCAATGAATCTTTTCAATGAAGAATTTTTTGATCTTTTTATTCATAAGCTCGCTTAAAAACGGTATGGACTACTTATTGTGCGGTATTAAATAGGTCATTTCTGACAATTTTATTATTATTCGAGTTATTATATGTATATTCCAGTATATAGAGCGTCAATCGTTAATTGACGCGTTGCATTCGTACCTTTTTAAAAATTTCACTTGTTATTAAATAATTCTCTCAATATTCGCATTCAATCGGATTGTTTGATAGTTGGTCGATAATAAGGCAGTGGAAGTGAAGTTCCTGTCAAGATTACGTTCAACGGTGTTTGGTAAGTGTTCTCTATCATTATAGTATTCATACGTTTCTTAAATGTAGGATTCTCTATTGCGAATCGCAGAAATATCTCCGTCAATCATACTCTATGTAAAAATTTCAACAAAGTTTTGTAAATTTTGTTCTTTATTGAGACTTTTGTATAATAGCCAATTCAAAATACAAATTCGACATTTATTTTTAAGTTTACAATGCCTTACGAATACATAATATTGTATTGTTGTCCAAAATTAAAGTCATTCTTGTATTTTGAAGTACAATTAATCGTTATCAACAATAACGTTCATTCGAAGTTTTACATTCAGGATTGATAATTTTATCAGCAGAAATGAGTAACTGATACATTCTCTTTCTTTTTTAATAGTTTTGTGAGATACTGTTTAATGCTAGTTAAATGGACTATAAACAAAATGGTTTTTTTTTCCGACTTGCAATTCAAATTCCCGCTCAAAACAACTCACTTGTTGCCAAAGTGTCTGGCGAAGAATCCGGCCGCTCTGTTGCGGCCGGGCGAATACGAGCGCAAAAGTCGAGCGGTCCCGATGTCTTCCGAGTCGAGGAAATTTCGTTTGTCATTATCATAATACTGGCGAACGTCGTCGGTACTTGCGCACGCGGAGCTGGTGCTGGACGATGCCGAAGACGTCATGTTTTTTGTCTGCTATAAAAGAAAAAGTGTCGAAGAGACACTTGAAAAATCCCAATTGTTTCATCGGAGAGTTAGTTGTTTAGAAAACCCATTGAACGAACGGCTATTGCCATCTTCCGTCGACACGGTCGAAACGCGTCGAGTTTCTCAGATTCCCGGATCCGTCACCCGAATGAGCACTCACTTTGACGATTAGACGATTCTTGATCACCATTTATAGACGAATCCCTTTGTGTTTCGCACGGCTATGCTTCATCGGGAATTCCTTGGCCATTTCGCTCGAATCACCAACGACAATCGCGTATAAAAATTCGCGAGATACGGTAACCGCATCGTTCCGCGGTGAACAGCACCAGCTGACCGGTCGAAAATCAATCTGATCATGCGCGTTCCTCGCAAAATTCCCTGCGTCACGTGCACATGCGACCCTCGGCGGCTTTAGGTTCAAAAATGTTGGTGATCTAAGGTAGAAACACATTACAATTGCATCGCGTGAGCTCGCGGGACGCAATAGTAATGTGCTTGTGCCTTTAGCACCTGTCTGATAGCGTATGACTTGCGCTGGTGAGATAAACCACCATTCAGTTTGAAGTAACGGCCTCATTTGAATCACCGTGCGCGGGCTATTAAACTGATGTATTCATGTCGTCGACTGAGCGATTTATCCTATCAAGTCTTGAAAATTAAGGTCTATTAACGAAGGACAAATTTTAAAAATTGATTTCCAAATAGAAATTTAAACTATTTTAAATTTCTACTGGTAAGGTAACTATGTCCTATACCTTTGATGGCCAGTATATCACGTATACGTAACTTGCATTTCAGTAGCGATGATTTATCAATTGCAGAGAAAATAGATAAATATAATTACTCTCTGTTGTTTTTCTGAAAATGCATATTTATCAGGTAATTCATAAAATATCGAACCGACACAACATATCTTCATTTCGTTTCAACGAAGATACGAAGGTTATTAAATTCTTTTCAACAGTTTTGTGTATTCAATTTCAAATGATAAAATTTCCTATAAATACATGAAATTCGCAATCCAATGATAACATATGCAACAAACGTACTGAATATTTTTTAGTCATGGTCTGTCTTTCATATTTTTATCGATAGAATTCAAAGGTAGATATTTCTTTTCTTTTCCAAATACACAAAAGTCCACTCATGAACTAGTTTTTTAAGTACGCAAACTTTCGTTTATTATTTTATTTGCGTAATAATTTGAGTGAGTGTTATATATTCGATTTGATGGAAGTTTTAATGGCAAAGGGTATCATTTAGCACTGATTGAAATACGCAAAGCGATCAAAGGGTCGCAAACCAGGCAGGGCACGATAATGTTTAATTAACGAAATTAAACGGCGGCTCACGATCCGCCGATATTAAAACGAAACAATGAAACCTGCAATTAAGACGAGTTACATATCTAGGTCGTAGTACGCGCGGGGTGCGAGCTATCGGGAATTGGCATGCAATTGCGACAATTTATAACGGATATTCGACAATTATAGGAACCGCTAAGCTCCGCATAATACGATTGAGCAAAATGCGGACACATAGAACGACGGGACCACGCGATTGCTTCGAACAACAATCGCTCGCAATGCTCGATTTCGCGTTTTCCATTTACCGTCCGTTTCTCGCGTTTGATTCGATAAGCCAAATGATACGATAACAGACTTGCTTGTCACGTTGAAGAAAAAATATTCTTCACAATCGTCATCGAAGCAACTTAGTTGCTGCTTCGACATAAAATTATAACTGTACCTTATAAAAATTTCTTTGAAATGTTTGAACTTATTTCGGATAGCTTTTCTTTGTCAAGAATAGGTTTAAAAAGCTACTACCTTTTCTTTTAATAGAAAATTTCCAGTTTAACATTTCTAAAATTGAATTTATTTTTCGAATTTGTTTACATCGAAATATAACTGTTTCATAAAAGTACAGGTGAGTTGAGAAGCCTCTGCCTTTTCTCGTTTAATAGAATTCAATTTAGTATACCTCTGATTGAATTATGTAGTAATTCAACTCCATTATAATATTGGAACTATCATTCTCCTTCTTAAATCACATTTCTGTGAAAACAGCACAGTTCGCTGGGAAACGTACAATTCAATATTTTACAATATTTCAACTATAAAATGTTCATTCCCCTGTGTTTAGTGATTCTTCAGAACACTTTGGAATATTAATTACGATATTTGCGTGCTTACCTCCGTTTCTTTGTCGTTTCCTCGATTTCCTCGAAGCTGTTTCTTCTCGTCATGGTGATTCGCGGCTAAAGCTCTTTCAAAATTTCGTTAACTGTAAAATGAAGACGCCACGCGAGCGTTTGTCACGGTACTACACGTACAATACGTTCATGAATAGATAAAGGACTGAACTGTGTAAGAAGTACGTGTCGTCTCGGTACACGGTTTGACCACGCAGTGCACTTTCTTCGCGAATCAGAGAGTGAAAAACATTCACGAAACATGTTTGCGAGCTGCCGGGCACACCGAGGGCGGAGAAGGGAGGATTGCTTCTTGCCGGGCCGAATTAATGCCCCTTATTTGAATTCCAACCGATATAGGAGACGGGGTTGCGGCTTCGTTTCTAAATGGGGCCCCTTGTTCGGCCACCAGCACACGCGTGCCACTTTTTGCGGCTTCATCTCCCCGCTGAATTACCAGTTTTTCTGGTCCCCGAGAAACGATCCTGCCCAAACCAACGCGTCGCATCGCACACTGGGCAATTCCAATGATATCTGTGTAAAAATCGAAGAACTTTCGACAGAAATGAGATACAGCGATATATTTTTTTCAATTAAAGCTGAAACGTTGCAGAACATGGGAAAAATAAAAGATTATAACACGAACATTTTTTAACCTTGAAGCAATTCGTTGAACTTGCAAAATTTCAAGAAAATTGTGGTTTATCCAATACCACGCGCGAAATTTTTTTTTTTCAAGTGCTACACATCATTTCTCGTACATTTTTTTCCACGTTGATTTCGAATCTGAATTCGAAATTTCTCTATGACCACAGAATTTTGAAAAAAAAATCGATTTTTGTGAACAAAACTAGTGAAATCATTTTTTCATTGACATGATTTGAATTCTCATATATACAACACAATAAAAATAAATATAACGAAGTATTTGAACCATTACTTGACGTATATCACTCAACGAACGATCATTTTGATGTATCGATTGTCGTTGGCACTCCTAGTAGGGTGTATGTGACGGTAAAGAAATACTTTGAAGCTGAGAGCATTAGTAATGTAATGTTACTAATGTAATATAACAAATACGATCGATATAAGGATATAATAAATTTTAATATTGAAAGCTGTTGATGCGGTAATGTCCAGAGAAGTCAAATTACGGGATTATTGACAAAAAATGTATAGCATACTGTTTTTATTTTTAAATAAACAGAACTCCGACGGATACAGTTGTGGGTATAGCTGTATTTTAAACAATGCTTTTATTTTCACTAACAACATATACATTCAGACATCCGTTAGGTGAGAAGACCCGGTACCGACAAAGTTATTCACGCTAGAACGGTAAAAAACAGGAGATCCTCATCCCTCTGTTCTAATTGACGAATTGTATAAGCAATAGGATGACGCGAATCAAAGCAAACAACATTGTTGTTTTTCTATTGTCTTTGAATATCGAGGTACATACGTCCATACGTATATACAGGTAATCCGCTTTCCGAAGCCGAGAGGTTTTCATTGAATCGTTCATGAACAATGTTCCCTTAATAAATCCTCTATAATCTGGCGATTGAGGGAAATCCTATTAACAGAACGAATGTATCCTCTATTCAAGGGAAAACAATATTTCGTATTTTTTAAATTCAATGAGAATTCGCCCACACACTTACTCGATTCATGTATACTTTTCCACACATTCGCATACCCTGGCGTTCTAGAATATTTTAAACATCGATTCTAACAACCGCGAAGATTAACGACCGGTGAACATCTGACAAAACTTTTTGTCGCTAAATTGCTAATTTGTTATCGTGTACGAACGCAGTAGTCGGACAGGGTTCGGGAACAACAGCGTAAATATTTCTTGTAATATATTTCTGCGCTCTCCTCGATTACATTCATTGGACATGCGATAGTCGTTTATTATCAATTATTCCGATCAATGACCGCCCCATCAATGATCGATCCGCGTCTGAATTATACCGATTTTCTTACTTACGAGTTCAATTAGAGAATCCGACGAATCCACACACTGGCGTGTCCTGCCGCTTAATTATAAACATTATGCGCGCTGTAATATGAATGGAAATAAACATTAGGTATGACAAAATCGTTCGGGCAATGAAATTATTATCGTTCCACCGTGTTTTATAATCAGTTGTACTCATGGGAGATTTGTAAAACACATAATTCTTGAAAATGAAATGATATGTATAGAAAATAGTAGACAGATTTTTGTAGACACGGAATGTTTTTCGGAATTTGTTTGTTACGTTTGACCATCGATCATACCGATTAAGCTGATTGAGAAAGTCTGAACTGTTTCACGCTAATGTTTGAGCAATCTTTCGATGTATTATCGTTGGATTTTGTTCAATTTCTCGGACGATCGTAATTTCTTTAGCAATTTCATATCGTTGCGTTGGTCCAGCAGATAAGAGTTACTTTTTTGTGTGAGTACGAAACTGGGTCACAGTTGGTCACAGTCTCATGCCACCCACGATGTCAACACTGAGTTTGGCAATGGCAATGAACGGACTATACATAAACAGATCAAAAAATTCCGCTCCGGCAATTTTCTGATGGGAAATCGAGTATCTATATTGTGGAGAAAGTGGTGGGGTATTATTAATATTATTATTGGCAGTGAAGTACCGGAAGAGTAAATATTATACATACAAAATCCAATCGTTTTTGAAAACAAATTTTGCGAAATTATGCCGAGTGATGGAAGTACTCTATTTTAGCTAAACTTGTACTTTACTGAAATCGTCGCACGTCGCACATGCGCAAGATAATCCGTTCATTCAAAATTTTATATACAATCACTGGACCATAACCTAGAAGCGATGCACCGCTAAATCGCTCTTTTTTCCCTTACACTAATTGTACGCGCTAATTTGTGTGGTCATGTCGCTATACAGAGTCAAATCCTACAGGATGGGCCCCTGGCCAAGGCGGAATCTGATTTCCATAAAAATTTTAGACGATCGAGGATGTTTTAGGATATCTCAGGTTATCTCGCACTGCACCGGCACCCGGACAAATAACACTGAATAACACCGCAAGAAAAAAAGAGTTCTGGACTCTGGACGTTCGCAGATTCTATCAGCTCACAAAAAGCGGGCGATTAAATAAGAACGATTTGAAATTCGAAGGTGAGACAAATTGTATACAATACTTGTAGAATGTAGAGCATAGACATTATTGCAAAGAACGTGAGGCGCGTTTTCAAAAAGTATAAACACTTAGTAAGGAGAAAAACGCAAAAAAATTCGTATTTCAATGAGTAGACAGCGGATTTTATGCATTTATGACAAAAATGAGTAGGTGTAATTTATGACAGTAAAAATATTAGACGAATTTAAGAATACCTTTATATTATTTTCAACCTATTAAACATATTAAAAATACTGTAGAGCAACATTTATTAATGAGAAAAGATTCACTTTACAACTTGTCAGATGAACATTCTTATCGTGAGAAACAAATTTTGCGCGATTGTCAAATATGGAAGGTAGTTGCATAATGGAAAACAATAATTATCTTTTTTACACAGGTATAATTCTTATCAATTGAAAAAATTCAACAATTAGCATAAAATAGCATTACATTGTTTATTTACATACCTAATTTTTCTTGTTTTTTTTAAATGCAGGAGGCAGAGGTAACATCAGACTCGTTGCTGTCGCTACCCTAGAAGATTTTTCTTCCTTCGAGTTGTTTCTTCTTTTGTTCTACTTCGGACTGCGAATCAGAAGTTTGCTCTGTTACTTTCGCTTTTGCCCTGGCTTTTGCAGAATCATCTGAAAGCATTTGTAAGTAATATGTAAGTATTTCATTTTCATTATATTATAAAATGTTCAACTTACTAAAAGTGCCATTTCTAAAAGGTTTAACTGCATGTTTCGTTCAATTTTTATTTATATTTTTCAATCGTGTTGATGATGCTAGATGTTGATGATACTAAGAAATACATTTTTTTATAAACAGGGAATAGAGAATGTGCAGTCACAAAGTGGTCGGCCGAGCAGTGATAACTTTCATTGTAAAAGGATAGCATATGGCATTCCCTTTTGTTCTATATTAGAAGGAAAAGGGGTAAAGATTTTCTTGTTAACAGAAAAACATCGTTGTCTTATTTTGAACGCAAAACTGTATCAATGAATAGGTACTACGTTATTTGAAGAATCTCGAATACAGAGAAAAACAGCTCGGAGACGGCAAAGAGGTACTGAGGGTTGAGGCAGCCGACATTGTTTAAACAGCTGCGTATCGATTACAATGTCAATGCAAATAGGAAAGTTCTTTATTTTTAATTCTCTTTTTACTAAATAGTATTTATAATTGCTAGTATTCTGTAATGCTCGGAAAGAGAAAGGAAAACAAAGAGGTGCTGTGATATATGGCAAAATAATGTCTACTTTGAGATTCTAATTGCATTAAATAATAAAAAAAAGAGGTGCTGTGTATCAATCATAGACATATAGAGATAGATTGAACCGTTTTAGAGAGAGAGAGAGAGAGAGAGAGAGAGAGAGAGAGAGAGAGAGAGAGAGAGAGAGAGAGAGAGAGAGAGAGAGAGAGAGAGCAATAGCCGGGAAGTATTGCGCTCTTTTTCTCAACTTGTCAATTAGAAAGAGAGTACTCTTTGTACCTTGCGGCGCCATTGTGGACTTCAGCGCTTCGTTCAAGCCGCGCAGCTACCTCTATATGACACTATGGTATCAATGAACGAAACTCATGTCACCGTCTTGGGCGCGCATGCGCGAGAAAACTGTCAAAGTACGAACAACGTCAATCGTAAGTTTCGCGGGAAAGATTAAGTATCTCGAAACAGATTTTAAAGTGCTCAGTGCTCGGATGGAAGTACATCGAAGTTGACGTGTTGTGTTCATACCTTTTTAAAAGTTTCGCTTGTTACTAAATAATACTTTCAATATTCGCATTCAATTGGACTGTTTGACAGTTGGTCGACAACAAGGCAGTGAAAGTGGAGTTCCTGTCAAGGTTATGTTCAACGCTATTCGGTAAGTGTTCTCTATCATTAACAATTTAAATAACTCCATACTTTCCTTAAATGTAGAATTCTCTAGTGCGAATTGTAAAAATATCTCCGTCAATCACACTCTGTATAGAACTGTCAACAAAGTTTCGTAAATTTTGTTTTTTATTGAGACTTTTTTTATAATAGCCAATTCAAAATACAAATTTAACATTTATTTCTTAAGTTTACAATTCGTTATGAACACATGATATTGTATTGTTATCAAAATTTAAGCTTATCCTTGTATTTTGACGTACAATTCATCATTGTCTACAATAACGTTGATCCGAAGTTTGACACTCTGGATCTCATAAAATCAGCTGATATGAGTCATGGAAATTTCGGTTGTCATTGCAATAGTATTGATGAACGTCGTTGGTTGCGCACGTGGAGCTAGACGATGCTGAGGACGTCATGTGTTTTGTCTACTATAAAAGAAAAAGTGTCGACGAGACACTTGATAAATCGCAATTGTTTCAGCGGAGAGATAGTTGTTTACAAAACCCGTTGAGCGAACGGCTATTGCCATCTTCCGTCGATTCGGTTAAACATGTCGCGTTTGACAGATTCCCGATCCGGCACACGAATGAGTACTAATTTTGACGATAACAAGATTTTTGATCATCATTTATAGACGAATCTCTTTGTGCTTTGCTCTTTGTGCTCCATTTGTGCTTTGTCTGGGCCATTTCGCTCGAGTCATCAAAGACAAACCCGTAAAGAAATTCGCGGTAAACGATAACCGCAGTGTTTCGCGGCAAATAGCATCAGCTGATCGGATGAAAATCAGCCAGATCATGCGCGTTCTTCGCGAAATTTTCTTCGTCACGTACACATGCGTTCCTCGGCGATTTGAATATATTTTTGTATGTATTCAATCATTTTTATTTACTGATAATCAGACAGACAAAATCTTCATGTAAATAAAAACAACTTTATCAGGTAATTTATAAAACATTGTATCCCGATATGACACATTCTTCATTTCATTTCAATGGAGATAGGAACGCGATTGCAATCTTTCAGCAATTTTGTGTATCAAAGTTTAAAAGATAAAAGTCACTATAAATACATAAAATTCGCCAACCACTGATAACATATGCACATAAATGCAGTTTGCTCTCGGATATGCAAGAAACGTTCTGCATATTATTTATATTCCTGTCTTTTGTTTCACATTTTTATTGATAGCATTTAAAGGTAGATATCTCTTTCTTTTTTAAAAAGCATGTTTATACGAGTTAGCAGATGTTCAATCATGAAGCAGTTTTTTAAATATGTAAATTTCCGTATGTTATTTTATGTTCTGCGTTATATGTTGAATGTGTGAGTGTTGTCCGATTTGATGGAAGTTTTAAGGACGAAGGGAATCATTTGATTGAAATTCGCAGAGCGATCAGAGGATCGTAGATCCGGCAGGGTACGATATTGTTTAATTAATGAAATTAAACGTCGGCTCACGATCCACCTATATTATAACGAAACAATGAAACCTGCAATTAAGACGAGGTACGTATCTAGGTCGTAGTACGCGCGGGGTGCCAGCTATCGGGAAGTGGCATGCAATTGCGACAATTTATAGCGGATATTCGACAATTATAGGAACCGCTCCGCTCCGCATAATACGATTCAGCAAAACGCGGACGCATAAAACGACGAGACCACGCGATTGCTTCGAACAACAATCGCTCATAATGCTCGATTTCACGTTTTCCATTTTGAATACGTTTCTCGCGTTCGACTCGATAAACCGAATGATACGATAACAAACTTGCTTGTCGCGTTGAAGAAAACATATTCCTCGCATTCGTGATCGCATCAATGAAATTGTAATTACCCTATACAAATTTCTTTTTGAAATGTTCGAATTTCTCTCGAACTACCTTTTCGTTGGCAAAAAGAAGTTTAAAAAGCTACTATTTTTTCTTTTAATAGAAAAGTTACAGTTTAACATTTCTGCAATTGAAATTTTTAATTTTCTTCAAATTCATTTCCATGGGAATATTCCAAATGTTTTAATAAACCTTTTTTGTTTGAATAAAAATACAGGTGGGTTGTGAAGCCCTCTACCTTTTCGTTCAATAGAACCCATTTTTTTTACAGTTCTAATTAAATTTTTTGCGATTCAACTTCGTTGTAATAATGAAACTGATTAATGTATTACTTCGCTTGGAAAATCCACTCTTGTTCTGCCACACAGAAAATTTACAATTCATTCTATTTTAAAAATTTCATTTCCCTGTGTTTAGTAATTTAGAACACTCCGTAACATTGATTACGATATTTGTTTGCTTATCTCGCTTCTTTCCTCGTTTCCTTGATTTTCTCGAAGCTGTTTCTTCTCGCGATGGTGAGAGAAGGAACATCTGAATCCGTCGAATCCTAATAGATGTACTTATTTTTCTTAAAGTAACAATATTAATTTTGTTAGGACCCCCAGCTCTCCTGCCTTTTGTATTCTCCAAAATGCATTTACTCAAGGCAAAGGAATCGGCAGAATCGATCGAATAAACGCATTACTCTCTGTGTAATTAATAGAGTTTGTCCCGAGAATTTTGACCGACGAATATAGAAATGCTCTTTAAAAGCAGCCGAAGTAGCTTTGTTCTCGGTCAATAAGGTATCCGAACGGTGAACGGCGGCATTCTAATTTCACAGGGAATCGAGTTGCCATTTCATAGAGACGATAGAGCGTCGCCGCGACTGGAAAATCTCCCGGCCGAAATTAACTTTGAATCCTGATTACACAGATAAATGAGTTTCGGGAGTTAGCGGTTGTACGGCCATCGGCATGAAACGATCTCCGGGAACCGTTCCTGGACGACGATCCTCGACAGGAATCCATTATAAGTTGCTTTGCAAGCTCGCCGATGAATACACCGACTCGCGAAATGTCAGACTTCATTATTTTACTCAGAATCTTGTTAAATAATTTACTTGCGCGTCGCGCAAAATGCTGTCATTATTATACGTACTCAATGGACTGGCTGGACATAGGAGCACTTAACAGTTGCGACGAAAATTTATAATCGATGCGAAACGGTTATTTTAGAATTAATCAATCAACTTTAATAGTTAGAGCTGGTAATGTTCAAACAAGTAACAATACGAGATACTGATGAAAAATGTACACCTTATTGTTTTCTTTTTTTTTTTAATCAATTGTCAACGCCGAGCAGTGGCGCACCCAGGATTTAATCTTGGGGGGGACGAGTTGAACAAAATGACCTTTTTTTTAGGAAAAATATCTGTCAACGATAGCCACAAATATTTACTTATATACATATAGGGAAAAGTTGTTCAAAATGTTTATTTTTACATATAACATATCCCAAAATCATCGAAATCGGAGAGGAAGGAGCTATTCTACGGTTTAGCTAATTTTTCAGTGTATTGTTTTCTTTTTCTTGGGGGGGGACTTGGCCCCCTGGCCCCCTCTACTGGGTGCGCCATTGACGCCGAGGGATACAGATGTGGGAATAACTGTATTTTAAACAATGCTTTTATTTTTACTAACAACATACATTCAGACATCATTTAGGTGGTGACACCGTAACTATGATTAACATTAATGCAACACCCGGTCCCGACAAAGTTCTTCACGCCAGAATGGTAAAGGAACACGAGATCCTCATCCCTCTGCTCTAATTGACGTATGTATAAGCGACAGACGGAGGACGCGAATCAAAGGCGAACAACGTTCTTGTTTGTTTTTTTCTATTGTCTTTGAACATCGAGGTACATATGTACATACGTATACAGGTAATTTGCTTCTCGAGCCCGAGAGGTTTTCATTGAATCGTCCATGAACAATGTTCCCTTAATAAATCCTCTGTAATCTCGCGATCGAGAAAACAATATTTCGTATTTCTTGAATTCAGTGGGAATTTGCCCACGTACTCGATGCCTAAATGCTTTCCCATACTTTCGCATACTCTGGCGTTCTACAATATTTGGGACATCAATTCCAACAACCACGAAGAGTAACGACCCGTGAGCATCTGACAAAACTTTCTACTGCTAAATTGCAAAGTTTCTTATCATCGTGTACGAACGCAGTAGTCGGACAGAGTTCGCGAAAAAAAACAGTACAAACATTTCTCGTAATAGATATATTTCCCCGCTATCCTCGATCACATTTATTAGCTGATCATGCGATAGTTGTTTATTGTCAATTTTTCCGCAGACTTTCGCGAGTGCTATCCTTGCAAGGCGCGGGCCTCTGTCTGCTACGGCGCGGACGCATGAGTTTCAATTATAAGATCACTATTATTCTAGTCGAACGTGTCCGCGTTTTATTGTATCATAATGTCGACGTGGAATTTAAAACGGATTTCTTAGCCTGACATTTGATATGATTCATTGGGTTGCAATATAAATTCGTTTGATTGCAAATACAAGTGCATATGTTCGAATTTGAATGATTTACTTGAGACTCATTGCTACAGATTGTACAGAAAATATTAATGTCTTCAATACATTAATATCTGAAATCGTCGTCGTTGAACTGCGGAAACGAGTCTTGTAAAGTAAAAAACCGAATTAAATTTTACATTGTCTTCGCCTCAATATGAACACATAAAACGATTGATAGTCAAGGTCGATTTCTGTTTAACATTATATTTCCTTCAGTATCGTTCGTTACATCAATTTTGTCCTGTTAAAACCAGAACAAAAAATTCTACTAGATTTTAATACGTCAAAAATATTGGTTTTCTTTTGTACTCAGATTAATAACTAAAGCTTTTAAGGATTAATAAATGCTATCATTCATCGGCAAGCGATCGTGCTAGTTTGTCATTCTTCTAAAAGCTTCAGAATGAATAGTTAACGACGAAGAATGTTCCTCCAGGGATACAATCATTCTGAATGTGTCAATTTCCGAGACGAATGTTGCAAAACTGTCCTGGCAGACGATTGTCACGCTCATGCTCACGCTATTCTTTCTCTCTCTCTCTCGCTCTCGCTCTCGCTCTCTCTCTCTCTGACTAAGTGGAAGTATAAAAATATAATTTCAGGATATGTCGATAGATTATAAGCGATATCAAGCATGAAGGGAGACGTCGGGACCATTTTATTCATCCTCCGAGTACGACGGACGCTCGGTAAACGACTCGGACCCTTAACATTAGATTTACGAGGCACTAAAAGTGACTATTTTACATTGCTTTATAAAAATAATAAGAATGTATCTATACAAATTTTTAGCCATTCTTTTTATAGTATATGCCCCAAGGAAACAATTAGTTAAATAATTTCTCGTGAACGAGAATCTTTACAATTTCAATGATCGTAAATTAATAAAATAAAAGCCGTGATTTGGACAGGTCCCGTAAACCTAGTGTTAAAAAGATGATAGTTCCCTCTGGACTGTGGCACACCGCGAAACGCTTGCGTTCACTTCTGGTTCGATCGACACAGTATTCGACCGTACGAGTTTAAGACGACTCAAGGAGAAGATGCTTGCGTTGCTCGATCTCTTCGCCATCTTGATGGACGTCCGGCTTGCGAATCGTTTTCGATTTCCGCTTTAATTCCCTACCACTCTGTCCCTCTGATTCAAATTCGATCCTCGCTAGATTGTTCCCTTCGGCGATTTTGTTTAAGATTCCCATCGTGTCGTCGACGCTGCTACAGCTTTGGCTGCCCGCGGTGCGATCGTCGACGCCCTTCCTGTCCCCCATTTCTTCTTGTCTCTGCGCCCGGATGTCATCATATTTCTGTGCACAACGTTTCCCGGGAAAATGGACATTGTTACCGTGAAAGCATTTCATTTACAAACTATAAACAACGACGAAACAACGGAAACGATCCGTCTTTGCGCTGCGGTCAGAGCTGGGTATATTTTAAGATCCACGGTGATCTACAACTGGCTATTTGTCTCGACGATGATTTATAGTTTTACGTATGTACTTATAAATTCGTACTTTTTTTTGTTCAATGTAACGACATCACACATTTTCTCTTCGATTATATTCTACGAATCATATAGATACATATTATAGAATCATATAATTACTAATGCATTGATGGATGTAGCTCGTCATTCCCTATCAAAAATGATTGACCTGTTTATACCGAAAAGCTGTTAGTTTGGAAGTATTATCTCCGTAACTGTCATCACATTTTATCCCGAAAGTTTCAAGGCGTGGAAGTAGAAGCGTCGAGTTCCAGTTCCTATTTCTTTTTCGATCGCCGCACAGTGGTCTAGAAGTCAGTTCTAGCGCGAATAAATTATTGTGCGTTGAAAAAATTGGCATTTTGTGTAAAAATTACTTTCAAATATTTGAGTAAAGTAAATAAAACATAAAAAATTTAAAAAAAAAATTTAAATAAAAATTTTTTTTTTCTAAAATTCCTTCAATATTGTGTCCGCTCACATCCCTTTCGGTAAAAATAGCCTCTAGTAATCCACTAACGCAATCCTTTCGTTTCAAATTCTTCAATTTGAACCATTCTTCGAACAACTCTAAGCGGGTGATCGTAGATACGTTTACTAAAATATTAAAATAAAATGATAAGGGGGTTGCGGGGGGTCAAGATTTTTTTTTGCCGTTAATGAAGATAAAGTAAGCTTTCAAATTAAATGCTTCGCAACGCGTGCAAATGCGTGCAAATTTTGTAAAACCTACGACATTCTAATAATTTTTCTTAAATAGTATCAGTTCATAAAATATATCATAAAGTGTGTAAGGAAACGTAAACCTACCATTTGCAGTTACGGCCATACTAATAATATCATATATAACAAGATACTAATACAATTTATGCGCACTTCAACAAAGAACTCGATATTTTGAGATTATAATTTGTAACTATTGACCAAAGCAGAATAACGAAATGTGTTTACTGGATTGTTCACGTTCTTGTTTAACAATAATACGGTGATGTGATTTACTAATTATGCTTTTGTTAATGTAGTATACATATCAAACTATCATACAAGCATAAATCTTAACAGATTTACGATAGTTGGTATTTTTAATTTATCCGCGCTGGAACTGACTTCTAGACCACTGTGCGCCGTCTTCCTCTACGTTCGACACACTGAAACGAATGTAGCGCGTCTAGTAGAATTGTCGCGCGGCAGACGCGACGATACGACAGTTACGGAGACACTACTGTAATAAGAAAAGTTTGATAGCGGGAACGGTTGTTACCAGCATTGTACCCCTCGGTATCGTGGCAGTGGTTCTGATGATGGATGGCCGTACATTATCAGTATTGCTGATGGCCGGTGGCAAAGTGATCAAAACTATCTCCTCCTCCTCCTCCTCTTCTTCCTGCTCCTCCTCCACACTTGTTTTCCGGTAGAATTTTCGCGTGAACGGCCACATGTTCGATGTAGTTTTTTCGTTCAATTTCCCGAGCTTCTGCGTGGCACCCGTCGTCCACACGCATGTCTCGCTGCTTCCTGTGCTACTGTCGCTTTCGGTGCTGTAGTGACGGAGTCGTCGTTCTTCGCAAAACACACCATAATTATCTGATTAAATGACACGTTTCCGTTATCGCCCTCGCGGGCTGATTATCGTAGTGGTGCAAGTCGAAATTTTCTAGTAGCCAGTTCGAATCGTTAAACTATGTATGTATTTGCATCGGGTTCTACGAGAACGTTCTATTGGGTTGGCAAGAAAGTAATTGCGGTATTGTAATGCGAATTAAAATCCAACTTTTCTATTCAAGCAATGAACTTTAATGAATAGAATATTTCCCATTTAGTTCGATGATCTTTTACCATCTTTCTGTTAGCTTCATAATTTCGCTCTCATAAAACTTCAAAATTATCATAAAAAATTGAATTTTATTTCATCTTAAAATACCGAAATTACTTTCTTGCCAACCCAATACATATGAGAAAGCATAGAAAATGCATTGAAATAATTGATGCGTCAAAATATATGTGGATTTTTACCAGTGGCTTCCATGAAATCGTCAAAAGCATTCGCTTTGAGATGCACAACCAGTTAACCTTAGGATAAAAACACCGTTTCTCTCACTTAAAAAATATATATCACGCACTCGATTGAATAAAGAAATACGATCGTGGATCAACGTGTTAACACTTTACTTAACAGAACGGCATATTTACTGTCACGTTGCAGCGCGCTGAAGACTGGCGGTTTCCTTGCGAAAGGGGTTCCTCCGTCTTGAACCTCCTCGTTACAGGCCTCTGTTATGAGGATCTTCGGGCTCCTTTTTGGTGTATCGTATATCGGTATACAACAGCTGTGGCTCACGTTCGCTCTGATGCAGTCGTTTTGGTAGTGAGGACCCATTAAGCTGGCTGAGCTCGTGCTCGACCTCACGATCTTACTGCTTTCGCCTATTCGCATAATATTTCGATCGTGTCGGCAATAATTAGAATTCTATGATTAAAAGTCTACGAGAGAATGCTAAAATCGATTCGAGAACGAGGGATAGAAGAGGGTAAAGTAAATCAGTGTTAAAAAAAAGGCGGGCACATTTCTGAAAACTGCAAAGTTCGATGATTTGGGTATAATGTTTATTAATTTCTTGTCGTGTCCGATTAAACGGCTATCAATTTAAGTTAACCTCCGAACAGTACTTATTTGTCCAATACAAAATATTATAACAAATACTGGTGCTTTGGAAAGAGGAAATAAAAAGTGCAACGGCTCGAACGGATCAAAGAAACGAATGATGAAAGATGAGTTGAGTTCTCGATTGGAATCTCGATCGCCAACCTAATTCAAAAGTCGGCACACGAAGCGTGTTGCACGATGCAGCGGGTTGTAGCTTGGCTCGGCTGGGGCCTGCAGTCAGCACCGCTTCGCTGAATGTTCGTTGCAGAGGGGAGTTGGATACAGAGGAACCAGTTCCACTTCCGGACGGTCTTCTTGATCCTGCCGCACTTGGCGTCCGAGCGTCGATTTCCTGTATCCCGAATCGTTTCTATTTAAATCTGAACGTCGACATTATACAATATCATATTGTATAAAGAATTCGACAAAAAAATTCTCCGTGCACACATACTTTTCAAATATTCTATTTTAAGGAGAATCTCCTTTTTTATCTTAACACTTTACCGACCGGAAGCCTATTAATAGGATTTTCAATAATTCTGCTGTACCAAACAAAAGCATAAACATTTTCTTTGACATTGCAATCTTAAATGAAACTATTAGACGACGTTATTGAGGGTGACTTAGTTAGTTCATACTAAATGTTAAATGAAAATTTACCCATGTACCATACATTTTTCAAAAAATATGCAATAATCACCGGTCGGTAATGTGTTAATGGAACCAGATTTGCAGGGAAGGAGTGAACAGACAACTCAAACGGATAGGTTCAGTGTACGAAAGAATTATATTTAAAGGATTGGGTTATTACTTGCTGAAATTCCGACTGGGTCGTCTTTTTCCGCCAATAGTTCTGTATGGAGTATCGCAGGGATTGCGATTTCATGGCATAAACGAGGCCATTGATGGACGGGGTTAATGCGAGCAGAACGGTGGTCGTCGAAGCCAGCTCCGGGTAGTCGAGTAGCTGAGGTTGAGTATCGACATCGGAAACCTCCCAGAGGATCAGACAGCAATACGGGACATAAAGCACGTACAGAGGACTGAGTAGTTGGATCACCTGAAAATTCAGTTCTCTGTTAAGTATGCGAGAAAATGTTACTTTACGCACTTGATTTCAACGATACGTCGCTATCAACCCCCTTGCCGTACAATCTATTTCACAGCTGTATTAGCTGGAACAGGGGTCGGCGAACTGTTTTTGTAAAGGGCCAGATCGTGAAATTTTTAGGCCTGGTGGGCCATATAAAGCAAAAAACACCCAGGGGTTCGAAATATTTTTTAATCGAAAGTGATATTTTTACAGAAGTTTTTTATTTCACGTAATTTTATTTATACTTCATTTTTGGTCGTAGTTTGCCGACTCCTGAACTAGAATATATATTTATCCTCGTTAACTCCTCGCCGCGCTGCACGACTTTTTTTCGCGATAGCAATAATTAGAAATTCTCTGTCTTGAATCATTTTCCAAATGAAAATGGAACATGTTTATATGTACGTTTACGCAGTGGTAGGTGTAACGTTCTAGTCCCAGGAGTGCTCCAGATAAAATGAATCGGAAATCCGCGTAAGTCGCGAGATCTGTCCATCGCAATATCCGTCGGGCGAAGGGAATTATGTACGACGCGACGCAACGAGACGGGAGAAGTCGTGCGATTAGTATCGCGCGAAGGATAAATTATGCGGAGTAAACAGATATTCCACGGGGGTGTTGCAGGTGTATACACTGCATATGTTGTATGTACAAACCGTGGTTGCCGCGCTGTGGGACGGGCTGGACATCGGTACCGTGACAGTCGGTACAAGAAACGGATTCTGTTGATGGGTGATGGCTACTTGAGCGTCCAGAGCGACTTTGATAATTGCGCCGGCGATCCGGTGCCGGTGCCGACGGGCTATGGTGAGCACATGCAAATTCCAAACGGTGATGAACACCACTGGCACAATCAGCCCCAGGATCACGTAAACCACCCCATAAATCGTCGCTGTTATGCCCCACAAACTGTTACCGAAATCCGGAGCGCAACAGCCTATACCTGGCCTGTATCTGCGGAAAAACAATACCAAACAAGTGCACCTTTCATTATTATACGTGCGAAAACATATCAGACAATTTTTAATTAACATAAACAGCGAATGAAAGACTGCCGGTAGGAATCATACTGCATAATAACATTTTCAATAATTGTGCCATACCACAAGAAACTCTTCTTTTACATTATAATCCAAAACTAAATGATTAAATGATGTGGTAAATATTTACAACAGGTCCACGTCTTCCAATTTTGATGAAATTTAAATATGTTATAGATTTCGACATTTTGAACAACTTTTTCCTTTTCCCATATAGGGGGGACGGTTTTAGTTTTCGAGATATTTCAATTTTTGTCTGCATTGAATTTTTCGTATTTCTACACGCTCCACGGCAACGTAAGCCTGCCCCGGTGAGGCGTTTGTTTACGTTTTGACGCTGTAGAGATGAGGGAGAAACCAGGGGGGGGGGAAGGAGCCGGCCTGACACCACACACACCCACCCACTCAGTGCCAAAACGTAAACAAACGCCACACCGGGACAGGCTTACGTTGCCGTGGAGCGTGTAGAAATACGAAAAATTCAATACAGGCAAAAATTGAAATATCTCGAAAACTAAAAGCGTCCCCCCTATATTGGAAAAGGAAAAAGTTGTTCAAAATATGTTGCTGCATAACATATTTAAATTTCATCAAAATCGGAGGACGTGGACCTGTTGTAAATATTTACCAATGATGTTACTTAGAGTGACTAGTTGGTTCACAATTGAAATTGTTGTTGCTATCGAAGGGAATAATCGCCGATAGGTAATGCGTTAAGTACCTTTCAGAAAATTGCTAACAGAAAATTTCATGAACAACCAAGAAAGCGTACCTGTAGAATGGGACAATTCCCCAAAATGGCAGCATGCACAGCGGTATGGTCACTATCCAGAGTCCAGCCAGTCCATATGCAACGCGCGGCGAAGAGATCAGACCAACATAGTGCAATGGTGCTGCGACCGCAATGTACCTAGACAATAATCATATTATGCCGCAACCGAATTCCAACGAGCATCAACCCTTGAGGGGAAATTGCTGTCTCTGATTAAAACAAAAACAAAAACGATTTTATTGGTTTCACAAAGACTTGTAGTTTAACTCTTTAGCCAAGTCGAATCGCCAGACCTCTATTGCGATTTTAGCCGGGTTTAATTGCTCCTTATCGATCATCCCGGATGCAATATTCACGCGCGAATGACCGAGTCTCCGGTGGAAGAAGAAGTAACGAGACGCGGGGGAGAAGGTCGCAGGGCCTCGAATGTATTACGACCGTCGATGCGACGGTTTAAATCCACCGATTGCCCATGAATTAAATATATTTGCCCTTCGATCGACCTAAGATCTGAACTCGTGCGGCATATTCCCCGGTAGCCTCCGCATCCGCGCGCGTGCCCACCTGTATTTTTGTCTGCAAGCTTCCGGCCTGATTTCCGAACCACTCAATATCGCCAAGTGTTTGTTATATTCCCGGTGTTCTGATTACTCCGACGCGACGCGACGCAGCGTCGCCAGATCAGGGGAATTCACTCGAATGGAGGGGAATGCGGTTACCCTCTCCCTCTGCCAGTACCGGATCAGTCACGTGACATTGCGACACATGCACGACAGAGACGAAACGCGTCACGTGACCGGGCTCTGGTGCAGTGATGCCAGACGGAGGAACCTGGAGGAACTTACCCCTCCGGCTGAGCCCCCCACTCTTACTTCTACTGCGCACGTGGTACACACGAACTACTCTGCCTGTGTGAGACTCACAAGAGTCTGAGAAGTAAGATTGGGGGGCCCAGCCGGTGGGGCAAGTTCCTCCAGGTTCCTCCGTCTGGCATCACTGCTCTGGTGGAATTGTGGAGGAATAGCGTCGTAGGAAGGGAATTCGGAGTGAGAAGACAAGTTTTAATCTGGCGACTCTGCCCTGACGCGCGACGATGATCACGAAACGGGGGCATTTTCATTCCGTTTCTGGGTTAGGACTGTTATCAAATACTATGTATGTAACATGATATTTGGTCCCTTCAGGGTTTCAAATTCATTTACCAATCCCCCTCTTTCCACTCACACCATCGCCTTCTCAGCGGGACCTAGTGTTTATGGTGAGTTCCGAACCACCTTTTGCCAACAACACGTGAAAAACACCTCGGGTGGGTCACTTTCTGGTTTTTTACCAGACGGTCACCCATCCTAGTGCCGTTCACGTTCCACATTGCTTAACTTTGGTGATCTAACGAGAACCGGTGCTTTCAAAGGGACTACGGTTGTTGGCGCTGTTATCAAATATGTGTACACTGGAATTTAATACAGCACAAATACTTAGAGATGTTGCTATCATGTTTCTACGCTTCGATTTGTAATATTTGTAAACATATTTCTATACGAAATGAGACCACCTTCAAAATTTCAACTAAATCGGGCGCGACCGGTTTTCGGAAGTTTCACCTGCTCCTGATGGGAACAATCGGTGTTGTCTGCCCGTCGGGTTTCAGATTGAATCGAAGATCTCTCTCGCGTCAGTGGACGGTCGAAGAGATACCGGCTGAATGCCAGTAGCCGCTATTGACATCTTACATCGCAAATCTCGCCGGCTTTGTGCGATGCAAGGTCGCGTCGTCTAGCATCGTCAGACGTCGCAATGAACTTTGAGGGGTTGAACTTGATTTTTCTATCGCGCATCCTGCCAGATAAAGGGCCTTCGATCCGACAGCTTATCGACTTCAAAGCTGAAGGAGCGGCGACTCTTTTCCGACAACGCAAATCGCCTGTTCTCGATAATGCTTTCCCCTCAGCGGTCAGGTCGATTCGTCGAAAGAAAAACGGGGACGAAATCCGTATCTCTGTGTTTGTTACACTTCATTCGTTACTAGACTTTATTCGAAACTGGCTGCATTATTTATATGAAGCTCCGGTTCAGTGAAAATGTGTTTTTTTTTCTAACAGTTTCAATATAACGAGGATAACGCAATAGTTAGACTGCGGATACAAAATATTCGGCTTTTCGCCGGTTCTCGAAATATTAAACTAGTTTTCCTCTATGGATTGAGGATTAACCCTTTGCACTCCGAGCTATTTTAACTGGAAAATTAAACATTTCTTCCGATCTAGAATATTTTCATACCTTATGATTTTTGCAATTTTATGGATATGAAATTGGTACATTACTTTATACAGTACCTAAATGTTTAGTAATTGATTAGATACCGATATATTTAATACTGTAAACAATATTTTGAAGAATGGTACAGCAATTTTTAGTGGTGCCTCAGAGGGGACAGCCGAGTGCTAAGGGTTAAGCGTGGTGCAAAAGTGTATTGTGCACTAACCTGTCGTAGTTAATACCTGCGACGGTCCATAAGGCGATAGGGTGGAGCACTGTGAACAAAAATCCAAGTGCGTCACACCAAACATCGCTAATCAACCAAAATCCACTGGCGAACGCAAGGGTGATTAGACTGATACCGAATTCTACCAATCCCAGATGAGTTACCAGCAACGTGTTTTCAACGTGCTGATAAGCCTGCGAACATATTATACCATTTTCATTAATCATAGTTGTTAGAACAATAAACTAAACACAGAAAGTGATTTAGACCAGCGTAAAAAGATGAATACATAGGTAATGTGTAGACTGCGGATTTCATGCGTTTACTATAAAACTGGTTACGTACGATATAAAGCGGTGGGCATATTATAAAAAGATTTAAGAATATATCAGTGTATTAGTTTCAGCTTAATCAGATAATTAACAGAAGAAAGAAATTTTTATTTGGCTCCTGGGTATCGCAACCAACGCAAAAGTTCTTTATTTTGCATAAAGATGCACAATCTAGTAACGCGAGTGCTTTGATCGAAGATTGGAACATTTCCACAAGGAACACTATAAAAACGAGTCAGACTCTTAACAAAGATTTCGAATAAAATTGGCTAACTATGATTAATTCTCTTGAGACCCAATAAAATTCTACTTTGTTGTTGTCGATGTATAGCCATTGGAGCATTCCTCAAATATAAACTTTCTTCTCTTCCTAAGAAATTATAAACGTCAAAGAAGTTAATACAAGGGGTTAATAAAACAATAGTCTAGGTCTAGATACAGTTAAAAATGATTTAAAATTAAGATTTAAGGCAGAGACCAAAAGAATTCGACTAAAATCATTGTCGTGAAAATATGTCTAGATTGCACTCGGCAGAAATTGAGTGAAACTCGGCAAAGAATTGTTGAAATAACGATTGAGACCAAGGCATAACATTCGCGGTCGAAACAATTTCAAAGACGGCGTGGCGCGACGAGTTAATTCGAAAGGATCGCTCTTCGATATTACATATCGATGACCGAAGGGCGCCGAACGACAGCCGCGAAACTGGGTCGAATAGAAACGCGTTCAGACGCTTTCGCGAAGCTCCTCATAAGATTTGCTGCACTGTTTCTTCCACGTAAATGTGTATTGCAACCATCTCCCTGAAAGCCTTCTCCCCGCAACGCCAGATGTATACAGAGCGGTAGAATGTTGAAAGGAAACGTTAGAGTCCTTTTGTGCAAAATACATTATAAATAAATA
The DNA here is from genome assembly GCA_916610235.2 of Lasioglossum morio. NCBI lineage: Eukaryota > Metazoa > Arthropoda > Insecta > Hymenoptera > Halictidae > Lasioglossum > Lasioglossum morio. The sequence continues at coordinate 8,421,453 of OU744323.1, forward strand.
TGGTTTTTTTTTAAATTTTATATCGTTAATAGTCTATATTTTAGCGACTGGGATCGGTCACATAACCACAGAAGATTAGTACTAAATCATAAATATATCGAGTAGATTAAACAATTCCATCTCGCGCATCATAAATTAGTTATTCCCAAAAGCAAATTAACTCGGAAGTCTCGCCGACCACGAGAACCAGGTCGAGCAACTCGTTCTCAACCCAGTGCATGAAACGCGTACAAAATCAGTACATACGTATATAGCGAACTGCTCGAAGACCGATGAATCGGCTCGAAAGAAGCAGAAACATTGCGGACACAAGAGTATTGATTAGGAAGTGGTCGGTTATTCTTTGGGCCGTTACGCGGTATCGTGCCACTGGGTACGAAGTACGAGATAACGTTTGAACTCGTACGCACTTGGTCGCTGCAAGTAATAATAAGTTTTTATTGAAAATTGATTTACTCAGAAATTGGGCGACCATGCTCAGCGACCAAATGCAGCGAGTCTTCGAGAATTGTCAGTTCTTTTTTTTTTATCACGGCGCAATCTCATCACAAAATCTGAAAAAGTCAATCAACAATACCGATACGTACACATAAAACAATACCCGTATCTATGTACTTTTCCGATTTTTTACAACCAGACTATTTATGTATATGATATTGTATATTTATGTTACATCTATCTATAATATGATGTGTGCTATATAAACCAAACAAGGTTTACGGCATTAAAAATAAATAAATAAATAACTAGACTATTTTACTTCAAAATCTGAAATAATTACAGAATATGTATCTAGAATTTTCGAATACGACTAACCAGGACAAATAGGCCAGAAACTAATCTTTTCCATTTTACCCCATAACTACCCTCCCGGTCGAAATGTAGGGTTAAAATTTTATACGACATCGTGTTTCTTGATGCCGTTTTTCTTTCTTGCAATGGCGTGTCAATGGGCAAGCATGAATTGAACTGGGGTATTGAGCTAATCTTTGTACTATACAATAGTGTTCCACCGCGTGGTAAGACGTCGTTGTCGAGCTGCCACGGTCAGCAAGCATAACACAGCGCAGCGTACACGGCTATTTCCAGGGTGGCCACTTTCCTTTCGCGAGTTCCATTTCTCCGTCGAGAAAATGTGTCATGCTTGCGAAAGGAGTGGCACCTCTATCAGAATGGAACCGCTTTTAAAAGCCCAGGATTATCCGCGATCGGAAAAATCGCGAGGCTCGCGATGTTCGTCTGAAATGCCGTTAACCTGGTATTCATTTCCCCGACGGGATTGGAAACGAGGGAAAAATCACCCTCGGAAATTCCGGACGGCAAGTCGACCGCGGTATATCGCGTGTCATCGCCTCGAATTTTCAATTGTTTCAGGGTACCGATTCCAAATACGAAAATGAAACGGAACAAAAAGCTTTTGTCGAGATTTTTATTTTTCAACATCGCACATCTCGCTATGTATCGAGTATTTATGCAAAACAAAATGTTTATATTTATCAGATACTATCCTCGATTTTGTGCAATGTATGTAATGTTTATTTTCTTTGCGAGACAGCAAAAATTGATTTTAGTTGCAATAAACCTAACGAGCATTGAAAGCGATAATAAATTGAGAATAGAACGTAATGGGAAAGAATAAGAAAATTCAAAAGTCTGTAGTTATCAAACGAACGTGAAATCAGCTAAATGGTGGCTTAACTCCTTCCCAATTGTATTTAAAATTATCCATTAACGAGCATTCACACTCGCTACACTATCGCCGATCGAACACGTCGATAACTGTAAGACATAAAGATTGTGACAACCAACGAAACACCTGACCACCATTCCCAGGTCGGCGAGCACCATCAGATTTATCTTTCGCGCGCTATCAAATTTCACAGCGCGTACTCTGACGCTGGGAATAGGGCAATCAAAGCAAACCGATAACCTATTGAATAATTCCTACACTGTCAGCGATCAATTGTCTCCTAGACGTGAGATCCATATACGGATGTTCATATATGCCCCGCGTTCTTAATGGATAAGGCGGGAGATTTTTTTTTTGTTTTGTTTTTTATAGTATTCACCTCTTTGTGCAGCCAGAACATCACGAACAAATTGAAACCATTAAGAAGAAGACCGAGAATAGAGCACAGGAGCAGGGGAACGTCAACGACCCAACCGATCATTTTCGCGTACTGTAGCCGGCTTCGAAAAGGTTGGGTTCCTTGGATCGAAAGAGGAGGATCGATCTTGGTGTTCAAATCGCTCTTCCGGCTCTGTCACCTGAAACACCTGATTGGTAGCTTCGTGTTAGTCTTAAATAACGAATTTATACGGAGGTACCATTCTTTCATCAAGTTTCACAAGAAAAAAAAATGGGGATTTTTCGATCATTTTCAACGATTTCATACTGGAAAGCTATTAAAAATTACTCGAGGGCTGAGAAACTTTTTGATATCTACTTTAGCATGATTCGGTATTGTAAACAAACTTCTAATTCTTCAACTACAGATTTTCTTGGTACACGACGAAACAAAAAAATTTATGAAATGATTGTTGTTGCCAATAATATTTAAGATGTGCATACTATGGTGCGAATGTCGCTAATTGACAATTTCAATCCAGGAATGAATCGAAAGATGTTTTAATTGTTTAAAAGTAGGATCGTGTTTAGAGACGCAAAATGGTACGGACTTTCTGCGTTTGACGGAATTTAGTTCACGGTTGGAACAACGCTTCAATTCGACGCAACTTCTTGATCAAGCACGACGCGACGCGAGTTAAGGATAATTCGCATGGTGTTCAACGTGCCAACATTATCCACGGCGACCATCGAACTTCACGGTGATCCGATTAACGCGTGGGCAACTTTGTTATTGCGGTAGATGTCGTAACTATGCTAGCTCCGCGGATTAGCGAACGCTTTTACTTCGGATTAGCTCATCTGTTCACCCTCCCTTGTGCCCCGAGGGAAAGGGTTGTTTGTCGTGTAGTTTCGTGGGACAAGTAGGGTTTTACGTATTCTACTTCACGAAGAAGTTTTCGAGAGAAAGAATATTAATCGTGTTACTTTTGCACCCAATTAATTGTATCGTCGCTCTTCGACAGTCCTCTTGATTTTGACAGTTGATCACGTTTTTCTCTTGAATTAATTTTCTATATTTTTATTGGGGATATACATATGTATATACAAGCCAACAACCGTAGTCCCGTTGAAAGCACCGGTTCTCGTTAGATCACCGAAGTTAAACAATGTGGAACGTGAACGGCACTAGGATGGGTGACCGTCTGGTAAAAAACCGGAAAGTGACCCACCCGGGGTGTTTTTCACGTGTTGTTGGCAAAAGGTGGTTCGGAACCCACCATAAACAGAGTAGGTCCCCCTGAAAAGGCGATGGTGAGAGTGGAAAGAGGAAGAGAATTGGTAAATGAATTTGAAACCCTGAGGGGACCAAATATCATGTTACATTACATATGTATATACAATACAATGATATAAAAATGGTGGCATTCAGAAGGGTGTACGATGGCGATATTTCTGATTGCGTGTGAAAAAATAAAGTTATTTATTGGAAATTGAGGTTGAAATTTATTACGGATATGCGAGATCAGGTTGTACAGTTCGCGTTTATTATTCGCCCTCGGGAATGCATTTACAATTCCAAAAAGATAACCGCAACCCTACTATTTGCATACACATTGTCGTAGCGCTTTCTTTGGCAGAATGGATTGCTACTATAACTGGCAGAGAAACGAATGCAGGTATCGAACCAACAACTTATCAAAGTTAGAAGGTACCTGCATCTCCTCCAGAGTTTATTCTTATGATATTGACATTCGAATCGTGTGTACGTATGTACATTGCTTCGCAACTAGGTATCGCGGATTCCATTGCTGAAAGGTACCCTATTTCATTTACATTCCAAAGAATAAGTCCCACTTCGAATCAATTAGGCCTATTTGAAAGTTTCTTCTTCTCGAATCAATGATATGAAATTCCAGTTAAATCGCAGTGTTTCGAATGCAGTGGCGGACCTAACGGTAAGCGGACTAAGCGGCTGCGCGGGGGCCCGGGACACCATAGGGCCCTGAATTTAAAATAAATTTATTTAATGTGTAACGGTATGCAATTTTCTATTAATTTTCTTTTTTTGTTAATACGTTTATGAGAGTTTTCTTGTAACTTCTATTACTAACTTGAGGGCCCCGAAATTTTTACCGCTTGGGGCCTCTACTCGATTTGAGCCGCTACTGTTCGAATGTGCAAAGTCAAACCGATTTGAAACGAAAGTTCCGGTTTGAAGCAGTTAGAACTGTTTTAAAATTCCAACTATTGAGATCGACATATTAAAATTTGAATGGATTGATACTACATACAAATTCGAAGCGTCGAAAGCAAACAACTCGGAGGCAGATAGGCCTGTTCTAACATCTTTAATTAGGGTACTCGGCCAGCAAAGACAGCGCTGTTTGAAGTTGTTGGGAAGTTCGTTCAGGCGGAGGATGTTCCAAGGAGCATAAATGGATTTTACTAGTGTTACCGGGCAGTTGAGTCACGATATTGATTCATAAGGAGGCATCGGTTTGGTCAAGGCTGTTCTCTATCAGGACACGAAAGGTCGACCGTCGCGTCGTGCCGCTAGGTCCTCGATTCGCCGCCGAATATGTCAATTAACGATGTCGGTTGCCGCAGAGATACATTGAATAATACATCAGACACATTACAGAAACGCATACAGGGAACGCGCCACCTTCGATTAACACGGAATATTGCGATCTGATTCCGAACGGCAGCTGCGTTTGCACGACAGTCGCTACATGTTGTGGAATTGTACATGTGGACGGAAAACACAGGGTATTAATTTTTCTCTCTTATCCCGATGACGGTCAAGTTCGATCAAGATAGAAAATGATTGCGCCGTATCCCCGGCTCCGGATTTATTGGTTTTCATCCTTGGAGACCAGTCGTCGCGAAAGTGAAGTTTAAAAATTCAATCGCCAGTAAATACCTTCTGTTGTTTCGTTCTCAGTCCAAGGCTTACGATCCGGATCGTTCGAATGGGATTTCCTTGGGACCGTAAGACGCTTACTCGATCTCTCTCTCTCCCCCCCCCCCCCTCTTTCTCTCTCCGAGGAATTGGGTTAAATATCCCAGTGGGACGGACCCACATAAAAAAGTCATAAACAATAACTATTAGTATTTTCTCTGTAATTCAGTTCCTCAAACTATGTGTAGCACGTCATGTAGTAAACTAATTGTTCCAACTTCTAAAAAGAAATCCAAGTCGTATGATCCAATGTTAAAAAGCTATGGCACTTTAAAATGTGTGCCAATATTATTTTCGATTTACTTTAAGAAATCAAAATCTAGATGGGACACCGTGTATCGTTTTTAACGTTCCACCGCTCGGTTAATCGCCGAATAAAGTTTTCGATTGTTCGTCGAAAAGGAATCCTATAGCGAATGATCAGTTAAGCAAAACTCGGTGCGAGCCAGGGAGATTTTTAATGAACCGTCCGTCAGCACTTGAAGAATTAAACGATAGAGGCTCGCAGTTTCGCGGGGCTCTGCGGGCATTGTGTTCTCTTTGCAAATTTCCTCCGGACGAAGTAAATTAAAGGAATGAGATTTCCATAAAATTACCCGTGTGCACGGTGTATGTAAAGTGCTCGCTACCAGACCCCGCGCGGCGTTTCTCTTCTGTAATATTGACGAACAGACATTAATGAGCTCGCTGATGCGGGACAGACACGTGCACCCTTCCGCGAAACGAAGGGACATAGTAGTCTCCGATTTTTAACAATAACAAGCAAACATAACTGCTTTCAAAATAAAACTTTAAAGGCATTTATGATTGCTGATTATACTTTATACATTATATAATATTATATAATATTATTATAATATATTATACATGATTATGATGATTTACAAGTTTCTCGATTGTATTATAACACTATGTCTCTTGAAAAGATCCGTCAACTTAATTTTCAACTTCCCATGGATGCTTCACTGATAATAGCCAAACCAAATATCAGGGCTTGTCGCTGTATGTTGTCATTTTTTAAAAGCTGTGGCCTTAAGGTTTAAGCGGTTTATCTCTTCTGTATATTATATTCATGTTTTAACATATTACTATCTATGTACAGTTTTATTTTCTGTAACAATGTATTATGTTTACTTTATTATGTTGAAATAAATCTCATATGAGATTTTCTACAATAAAAAAAAAAAAACACTATGTCTCAATATTACGTTTGCCTCAATTGAGGGAAAACCATCGAGACACCAGTGAACGCGACGAAGGTGCGCGCTGCATGAAAGTGACGTTGGTGGGTGAAGGAAGCGTTTGATGGGCCCCAGCCTGCTGCAGTGTATTGTCAAAAAATCCATCGGGTTAGGAGTTGATAGAACAGTTTGCAAGCAATGCACCAGACGCGCCGGAAGAGCACAGACGCGACAAAGCTTTTGAACAGTTTTACGTAACTAGTGAGAAATTCCATTATCCAGAGAACTGTACAAAAGGTCTTTGGTGATTAACAAAGCAATGATAATATTATCCATTGCGGAGAGGTACATATTAAAAGCAGGTATTTACATACGGATGTTTACATTCGGATATTTACCGTTGAATAACATTTCCTGGGACAACAGATGACTCTGTGAAACGTCGCAGAAATCATACATACATATTTATGTACACGAAACTGCAACGTTTTCGAATGCAATATCATATAATTGCTTAATAGGAAGTGTACCAACAAATATACAATTTTTCCAATTCTTAATAGCTACAGTTCATATTAACAATCGGATGCTTTTAAAAACATGATGCCGAGTTTTGAATTAGGCATCGTTCCGAGTTAGTCAACGAGCAAACGATTTTCTTCAAATCAATCGATTATTACTTAAGAAGTAAATGGATACTCGATCGATCGATGTCGATTATTTCCTAGCACTTTTTTTTTGCAGGTTTAGTTCAGGTTGTCATGTAGAGAAGTATCGAACGCGTCATACTGTGATACAGTGTTTAGATTTTCACTCCACGCCAAGAACTTTTCATATTAAAGTTCGAATTCGCGGTTTCTGCTTACTTAATCGCGTAAGATAAACTCTGCTAAAATTGTTATAGCCAGAGTTTTCGAAGAGACTTATTATTTTTAACAAATTGAGCCTCCCGTTACTTACAGAAGTTTTTAATAATGAACACAGCAACAAGAAAAGTGGAATATATGATTTTAAAAATGTTCCTCTGTAGCAATATCAATCTTAATTACTCGCATATAACACTTATGATATCAAAACTTTAAATTTAGTATTTTGAACATAAACGAAAGTGTCGTCTAAGTAGCAACTATTTATTTCGCATTGAAGTTGTTATTTTTTTGAATATTATTGAAAATTTATTTATAATAGTGGAGTATGAATTATTTCGAGGAGTAACAGAATGTCAAAAACGTTAAATTCAGTTCAATTTTAGGATTTTTGAAACATTTCAGAAATTCCGCGCACGTGCTAGCGAGAAAATTAACAATCGTTTTCGCACCGAGCTAGCGGTTTCGAGCTATTGTTTGGCGCAACAATATAACAGACATTGATCGTGCCGGAAATACAGAGTATGCGCTCAATGTTACGTGTAGTTTGTTTAAATCGGACTGAGGTAGTTTAACAAGTGGATGTATCAGGCAATTTAATTAAATATTCTAATAATGTTTTAAACAACACCAATTATGCATTAGACATAGGCATCTATTTTTTTTTAACAAAAGATACATTTTTATTGAAATATAATATTAGTAAATCCTATATTTTTTTGGATGTTTGTGGTTAGTCCAGTCACTTTTTCAGCCGAGTGTACTCACCACGAAAAGAAACTGGACACTACAGAGACAAAATAATGCAATTCGACCGTTTCAGCCGTTGACGGTTAAAGCATGAAGGGCGAAGCCACGCGAAAGAGTATTTTCGAGGGACACCCCTAAATATCCGCAACAAAGGATTCTCGTTGACCTTCACCTCGCGCGAGGTTTACTATTTGTAAATTGACTTCTCGAAAATAAACCGCGTTCTGTATCTTGCACGCCCACGCGAAATTGCCCGCATGCAGAACGAGACGCATCGTCGCTTCGCGATTGTTCCGTTGACTTGGCGTGGGCTCGGGAATACGAAATGTCCATCCACTTCTACAGCTGCTGCCACGGAAACAGTGGCGTCTAAATCAAGTTGTTCAACGTCTGAATTAATTCAATCTTGCAAAGATTGAATCCTATAATTATTGAAATTATAATCTTGTTTCCAACTTCACCTACTCGTGTCTACTAATTATTCATCTAGAACGTTTCTCTTCTTAATTACTTTACACTGTGGTTCCGTGGAGCGTATTGTAATAGCATGACCTAATAGGAAACTGATCTAATAAAATCGCGACACCCTGCTTCGCTGAATATTCACGTATATCCCGTTCGAAAGCAACCACTCGAACGCGAAACCCGGTATCGCATTGAACAAACCAAGATAAACTAACAGAGGAGAAATGAATTTTAATCAAACAAGATATTTAACGCAACTTAAATCCAATCGTGACTCCGTTTTGCTAAATGTTCATAACCGATTCCATTCGGGAGCAATAACAAAAGGCACTCGAGCATGTTTCCTAGCATCATCTTGAACAAACCAAGACAAAGAAACAGGGGATATATTTTTTAAAAGCTATGGCCTTAAAGTATGTTTCTTTTTTTACTCTTCTCTCTCTGTTCATATACTGTTCCTTTTAATCATATGCTAATATTATAATATCTGTATTTCTACAAGAAACCTATTCTGTTTTCTAATCTTCATACTCTGTATTATATGTAGTGTATTTCTGTTTTGTAATTATGTTGTAATAAATCTCATATGAGATTTTCTATAATAAAAAAAAAACAGGGGATATGAATTTTAATCAAACAGGATATTTAACGCAACTTAAATCCAATCGTCACTGCGTTTCGCTAAATGTTCATAACCGATTCCATTCGGGAGCAACAAGAAAGGCACTCGAGCATGTTCCCTAGCATCATCTTGAACAAACCAAGACAAAGAAACAGGGGATATATTTTTTAAAAGCTGTGGCCTTAAAGTATGTTTCTTTTTTTACTCCTCTCTCTGTTCATATACTGTTCCTTTTAATCATATGTTAATATTATAATATCTGTATTTCTACAAGAAACCTATTCTGTTTTGTAATCTTCATACTCTGTATTATATGTAGTGTATTTCTGTTTTGTAATTATATTGTAATAAATCTCATGAGATTTTCAATAATAAAAAAAAACAGGGGATATGAATTTTAATCAAACAGGATATTTAACGCAACTTAAATCCAATCGTGACTCCGTTTTGCTAAATGTTCATAACCGATTCCATTCGGGAGCAATAACAAAAGGCACTCGAGCATGTTTCCTAGCATCATCTTGAACAAACCAAGACAAAGAAACAGGGGATATATTTTTTAAAAGCTATGGCCTTAAAGTATGTTTCTTTTTTTACTCTTCTCTCTCTGTTCATATACTGTTCCTTTTAATCATATGCTAATATTATAATATCTGTATTTCCACAAGAAACCTATTCTGTTTTGTAATCTTCATACTCTGTATTATATGTAGTGTATTTCTGTTGTAATAAATCTCATATGAGATTTTCTATAATAAAAAAAAAAAACAGGGGATATGAATTTTAATCAAACAGGATATTTAACGCAACTTAAATCCATCGTCACTGCGTTTCGCTAAATGTTCATGGCCGATCCCATTCGCGAGCGAGCAGAAAAGCGATGGAACGTGTTTCCTAGCATCATCTTGAACAAACCAAGGCAAAGAAACAGGGGAGATGAATTTTAATCAAACAAGGTATGCTCTTGAAAACAAAACCAAGGCAACGTAACAGGAAGAGATGAATTTTAATCAAACAGGATATTTAATGTAACTCAAATCCAATCGTAACTCCGTTTCGCTAAATGTTCATGGCCAATCCCACTTGGGAGCAACAAGAAAGGCGCTCGAACGTGTTTCCTAGAATCATTGTACAAACAGAGAAAAGGAGAGCCGTTCGGGTCGTGCTCAAAGGGAGATCACGTGGACCAACAGGTCCTTCAGAGCGGTTTCCGGTTCGAGGATGGGACAAGAGGGAAGACGGATGGCAAACGGAAATCGAATGAATTGCCCTAACTTTATCGGTAGAATGGAGAAAACGTTGCGTTGAAGGAGGCGCAAGGTGTTGGTACCGGAGCTTATTGGAATGCTTGAAATCCCAGTCGCGTGTCATGTATCGTTAGGTACTTGTTGCGCGGAACACTTTACACACCGAGCCCGCTGGGTACAATCACGGGCTGAACGTCCACGGAGATCGATAAGGAAAGCAGTCCCAGTCTTTGCAGACAACAGTGGTGTCTCCGTAAATGTTGTATCGTCGGGTCTGCCGAGCGATAGTCCTAGCACAGGTGCTTTACACTTTGTATTGTAACAGTGAAGTTGGGTCCATAACTATTTTCAAAGGGTATAGCCGGCAGTGGCGCACCCAGGATTTAATCTTGGGGGGGACGTCTTGAACAAAATGACCGTTTTTTTTTTAGCAAAAATATCTGTCAACGGTAGCCACAAATATTTACTTATATATTTAGGGAAAAGTTGTTCAAAATGTTTAGTTTTACATACAGGGTGTCCCAAAACTACCCTAGGAGCCGAAAATGGGTGGTTCCTTGGGTCATCTTAAGCGACATTTTCCTTTGCAAAAATGTTATCCGCGGCTTTGTTTAGGAGTTATTAACGAAAAACACGGACCAATCAGAGCGCGACCTAGACGCGAGTTGGTAAAATCGGCTCGGCGCGCCAACTGTCCATTGGCCGACTGTGCCAACTCGCGTCTAGGTCGCGCTCTGATTGGTCCGTGTTTTTCGTTAATAACTCCTAAACAAAGCCGCGGATAACATTTTTGTTAAGGAAAATGTCGTTTCAAATGACCCAAGGAACCTCCCATTTTCGGCTCCTAGGGTAGTTTTGGGACACCCTGTATAACATATCCAAATATCATCGGAATCGGAGAGGAAGTTGCTATTCTACGGTTTAGCTAATTTTCCAGTGTTTTGTTTATTTTCTCTTGGGGGGGGACTTGGCCCCCTGGCTCCCCCCCTGGGTGCGCCACTGATAGCCGGATAAGACGGTCGAAACTGCCCTAGCATCAAATTAAAAGGCTGATGGTCCACTCGATAGGGCATCAAGAAAAATCATACTGTGCAACATTTTAACCCTATATAAAAAATTAGTTTTTCGCCTATTTTTCCTACTTAGTCATATGCGAAGATTCTGACAAAATTGAACAACGTCAAACATGTAATTAGTTCAGATTTTTTAACCCCTTAACCTATAACTACGAGCTATGCCCGTAGTAGATGATCGGGCCAAACGTGAATATTTCGGGCATAGCCCCGTGGTAGATGATCGGGGTTTGGCCTACTAGACTTACTTTTGGCTAGTACTTACTAGTACTAGATTTACGATTGGCCCGATCATCGTACGGAACAAGTCGTGCGAATGTCTCGAAGGCTGCGCGAGCTTGTATACGATTTCGGCCCGAAATTTTCGAATCTAAATCGTAGGTTAAGGGGTTAAGTAAAACATCCTGGTTGTATAAAATCGAAATCCTCGAAACTAATCGAGAAAATGATGGTTACCTAATGCAGACCTCTGTATGAGCTAGAAATAGTAGTGAACGAGATATTATCGACATAATTTTCTACAATAAAATGGTGACGATCAATTTTTAGGGTTAATAAATATCTACTTTCTATCAAAGGCCGGATTAAAAAGATTAGACACGAACTGTGACAAATTATAGGTATCGCACACACGTGACAACAGTCGCTGGTCAAAAATCGAACCGTGACACGCGTCTTCGGGGCTGAATTGATATAGTGATCGATAGAAAGAGGACAAGCAAGGGAATCCACCCCCGTCTTTTATGACACGAATTAAATTCTCATTTTGATTCACCTTGAAGTTGTTCCGAAACGATAAGCCGGGTGATTAATAACGATCGAACGAACAAGATGGCGGCGGAAAACGAATGGAAGACAGCCCTCGCGTGTATGAATGATGGGATTCTTATACCGAGTTAATCCGCTAGAAGAGAAGAGGAAAAAAAAGCAACCCTTATTAGGGTTGAGCCCCGTGTTATCGACAAACATACACGCTGCTCGCGTGATCGCGAACGGGGGTGGGTTCGCATAAGGAATCCCGACTATTGCGAAGGAACGGGGAAGGACACGTCGAATAATTTCAATCGATCCGCGGGAAAACACGTTACGGTAAATACGAAATTCGGAATGCGTCTCCTGTGACCTAGAAATCGCGATCGAGAAGGATCGACACGCAATTTCAACCCCCGAACAAAGCTTTTTTGCATTCCCGAAATTGGAGTCTGCGGTCCTGTGTGCGACTTCGTTTCAAGTAAACACTGGAAACCGTTCGTTCCATAGAAAAATTGTCAAGACAGGAGTTCTGTATTTTTAATGACCAATTTAGCTACCGAAGAAGTTTTCTAAAACAAACCGACCACCTGCAATTTCTTAAACTTCTGAAATTGGAATCTGTGGTCGCGCGAAGAAGGTCGCTCCAAGTAAATAGTGGCAACAATTCATTCTGCACAAAACTTGTCGAGAAGAATATTTTTTAACGATCAATTTAACAACTAGATGTAATTTCTTATCGGCGCACAGGTTCGATCATATGTTACAAACTATATAATTTTTTTATAATAAATGCTTATTCCTCAGTGAACCTCCGATGTATATCCTTGAGGAATAAGCATTTATTATAAAATTATATAGTTTGTTGTAACATATGATCGAACCTGTGCGCCGATAAGAAATTACATCTAGTTATCAAAACATTGCGATCGATAAATTGAATACTTCGATCAATTTAACGTTTGCACTATAACATCGAGATTTGTTTGGAAAGTAGATTAGATTACATCTACTAAATAAATACATATAGCTACTCGTTCAATGCATAGTGCTTGAATAATAATGCAAAATAAAACAATTGAGTTCCACTTTCCACTTACATACATGTCGTCGACAGATATAAAACAGCGTAATAGCTCGAAACGATCAAGAAAGAAGAAGTACGACCCAGATCTTCGCGCTGTAGAAATTTCCCAGCGTGAAATGAAAATTTCGTGTCCATTCACGCGCCATTGCATTCTCTTGAAAGCCACCCCCCCCACCCAGTTTCGTTTTCTCCGGAAAAATAAAATGCGTTCGAAAGGAGTAAAGCAAGCGTTTCTGGCCATGCACTTCAAAATTTCGAAGCGAATGATCGAAATCCAAGCAACCTCTATCTACAGTCTACACACAATGATATTCGAAGTCGTATACAAGATAGCAAATGGAAGACCATAAACTCTCCGTCCACTCCGAGGTAACTTCAGTCGCAATACATCGAAAGTCGTACCAAGCCATCGTTTTATATCGAGAGAAAAAAAAATCGAATTAAAAAAATTATTTCACTAGCATGTGGCAGACGCTTCGCGTTAGTCTAACTGCTAACAAGAGATAGAAACAAGAGAAGAATACAAAGTAATAATGATCGAACCTGTGCGCCGCGAAAAATTCCTATTATAGAAACATAACGTTAGAAAATACGAGAAAGAGAAAAGCGAAGATGAACGGAGCTAACAGATATTCGAATATGTTTTAATAGGACCGTCGAAAGTTTCATTAGCTAAAAAATGAAATCTAACCCGGTGGACTGCGTGCATCCGAGTGGTAAATGTCCTCTCATCAGCGTGCACTATGCATGAATTATACATACATATATGCACCGTGTATGTACTATATTAACCTCTCAAAGCTTTGAAAAGTTCGAGGGGAGTCGAAAACCGCGGCACAGTTTCGCGGAACTAGATCCCGTGCCGAAATGGAGCTTCTATTAGAGAGGCGAGCATATACCGTGTAGCGCGACTAAAAACGCGTGATGATCGGGACAGAGAGGCCTAAATTCCGTTAACTTAATCGTCCTTCGTGCAGCAACTCCGATTTCGATAAAAAAAGAAAGCAGAAAACTGAAGACACGCCCATTTTCGCAATTTGCCGATACGAAACAAGCCTGTAATAGCGAACTTTATTGGAAGGAAATTTCTTGAGTATCCGAAGTGAACAGACGTGGTTTACTCACTGACGCGAAGCGACGCGTGAAATCGACAAAGGAACCTGGAAAATAATAATTATGAAAATGAGAAAACCGGGAAGCGAGCTTCGTTCATTAAAAAATTCTGAGACATTTATAGAAGTCTCTGTATAATTTAATATGTAAGTGGCATTTTAGTCGTACCTTTTTTTTTAGTAAGCCACGAAAACTTATCGGTTAATGGAAATTTCGAAGTTATTTAGCACCTCGTTATTCTGAGTGTTAACGTAATTTTATTCCGGTATAAAATCTTGATTTCACAAAATTCTGGTCAAGTACTTCTGCCAAGTTCCGCGAGTTGGGTAACTTTAGAACGACTACGGGTCAATCGTTATCCAATTTTTTCGCTAACTTGTAACTAGACTGCGAAACTTTATGCAAATTAAGATCCTGGGGAATCGAGAATGCCAGTACCGAAGCACGTGAAGAATAAAACGATAATCAATGAATTTCAATGTACTTCGAATTTTAGAAATTTTCGACAATCTTTGTACACTACGAATGTATATAGTTCAATTTGTTTTAGACAGAAATTTTCAACAAATTTTCTAGTATGAAAATTCTAGTATAAAAAATGTATAAAAGTTCACAGTTTAATTACAGTAAATGAAACCTAGCTCCAAGAAATAGAATATATTACCCATGTCTCTAAGAACTCTAATTTCGACTCAAAAACGCCACTTGGTGTTTAACTCCATTAGTTTCTCAGTCACATTTCGCTGCCCGTTAAGGGATGAAAAGCATCATCCGTGATCTTGCATTTTAATATCTGCGTAACGATCTGCAAGATCCGGCTCAGCACGGTTCATCCGCGGATAAAATTAGCCAGCAGACCATCAACGTGCAAAAAATTTTGTTTAATCGGTTGCGATTACAGAGAAAGGGGAATGAAACCGATAATCGAGTCGAAAACGCGTTTAAATTCCCGGCATATAATTATCCATGTACCAAGAATTTCTGCACAAACTTTACTCGCTTTCATAATTTTTATTTCTACAAACAGATTGCAATGACGCAATGATAAATGGTAACAATTTGTTGGAAATAACGACGTATATGTACTTAATTAAATAAGATACCATCGATGTTTGTTTTATTGGCAAATAAAATTAACTAAAACGGAATGTGCGCTAACGTTATCGCTTGTTATACCAATTTTCACAATCGACCGTAGTTTATTAACTTAACGCAATCGTTTCAACAATTCGCGTTCATTTAATGAGAGTAAATATGTGTTGCAATGAAAATCTTGTAAAAGGATTTCCTGTTGAAACAAAATGGTGTGTGTGTGTGTGTGTGTACTGCCACGCCAGCAACGAGTACTAAAAATATCGCCATTTCCGTTATCCCGAGGTTACAACTTTCTTTTTTACAACCAACCATCGAACCACACTGTAAAGCAATCGCAGTTAAATTACATTCCTGCGAACCCACGGGAAATGGAAAAGTTTCGACGACGTTGGAGACGTAAGAGACTCGCGCAGGACACGTGCGCGTAAACGACAGGTCCTGGTAGCCTGATTGCGGCTCGTCGAGCTGGAAAGTATCCTAACCACGTGCTCATGCTCCCTGCCGCGACACGTCCTTCTAAAACCGTGTAAACGACTCCACGTTCGAGGCTGGATTTTTCGAACGTTTGTTAGCCGCTTACCCAACTTTCCTTTTGACACGAAATCCGCGTGTTGCATAACGTTTTCGTGAAAATTGAGTTGTTGCGAAGAGTGCCATTTCGCTTTGTGCCATTCAGGCAGCATATTAAACACCGTTTAGTTTGCCCGAAACTTTGCGTTTGTAACGCGACGCCTTCGTCCTCGAACCACCCGTCAATTATCGAAATAGTCGAGGCCGTTTGCCCCGGAAATGTACACTTGCTTTTCCCTGTGTGCAGAGACTGTGTGAAAAGCCTCCAAAAAAGTACTGTTGTTGCACTAGACTTGCAGAATTTTCTCCGAGTCTCATAATTAGACTGCGAATTATATGCATTTATGACAAAAATGGCCACGTACAATTCAAAGCATTGGGTGTGTTAAAAATATTTAAGGACATCAATGTATTAGTTTCAGCTTAATAGAATAATTAAAAAAAGAATACAATTTCTATTTGGCTCCTGTGTCCTGTAATCAATGCGAACATTTTTTATTTTGCATAAAGATCCGCAGTCTACTGATAATCAAAATTTTATGTTGAACCAATGGCTCTTAAAAAGATAGTTCTTTGGTGAGACAGAAAACGCGCCGTGTCGTCTCGAGATTAATCTTGATCGCGGCTCGCTAGCAGATCTACGACAAAGATAGATCAGTTTTGGGTTTCGATACAGGGTTGCGCGACAGGCATTATGCTTGGTGCATCGGCTACCATGTTC
The DNA here is from genome assembly GCA_916610235.2 of Lasioglossum morio. NCBI lineage: Eukaryota > Metazoa > Arthropoda > Insecta > Hymenoptera > Halictidae > Lasioglossum > Lasioglossum morio. The sequence goes on from OU744323.1 coordinate 8,438,026, forward strand.
AGTGGGATCGGCTCGTTAATGGATTTTAATTAATGCCGTTTCCTCGGCCATGCGCCGGTTCCCATCGGCACGTTTAATTACAAGATGTCCTCTGAAAGCTGCTCAAGTGTAATCCCCGCAAATAATAGAACGGCCGCGGCTGATCGGGAGGAAAAAACCTGATGTCTGAGATTGCGACAAATAATTCAGCTACCCTGATACACCCGAGCACTATAAATAGTAAATATTTACAACAGGTCCACGTCTTCCGATTTTGATGAAATTTAAATATGTTATAGATTTCGACATTTTGAACAACTTTTTCCTTTTCCAATATGGGGGGGACGCTTTTAGTTCTCGAGATATTTCAATTTTTGTCTGTATTGAATTTTTCGTATTTCTACACGCTTCACGGCAACGTACGTCTGTCCCAGTGCGGCGTTTGTTTACGTTTTGACGCTGTGGAGATGATAAACAAACATGGCGGGCGGAAGGAGCCGGCCTGACACCACACACACCCACCCACTCAGTGCCAAAACGTAAACAAACGCCACACCGGGACAGACTTACGTTGCCGTGGAGCGTGTAGAAATACGAAAAATTCAATACAGACAAAAATTGAAATATCTCGAAAACTAAAAGCGTCCCCCCTATATTGGAAAAGGAGAAAGTTGTTCAAAATGTGTTGCTACATAACATATTTAAATTTCATCAAAATCGGAGGACGTGGACCTGTTGTAAATATTTACCCTATAAATATTCGTGGAACTATGCGCTTCGAGAAGAAGAAACAGGGGCTGAGCTTTTGACAAACGGAGAGAGACATAGATTTGTGCCTCGTACGGAAAAATTCGCAATCATGTTCGTTTATGATGGCTCTCGTTACAGGCCGTCGACTCGACTACCCGACGGCAACGCGCCCCGAGCCCCGAGGAAATGCGAAACTCCGAAGAAATAGAGGAACTGCCAGCACGGCTCGTATATATATGTAGCTAACCGGAATGGTTCTCGCCCCATTACAACTGAAAATATGGCTGACAGCGAGCCCCCCAGTGCCGTTACCCGACCGAAGCAAGGATAACAGTTTTACGGTTGTTAACATCTTTCCTTGAGCCCCTTCCTCACTCTACACTCTATACATGTACACTATACCGAGTTCATCCCTCCTCCCCTTGTCTATTCCGAGACGTTGCCACCCCTCAATGGCACAATTTGCCTAACATTGGGGGACATTGCGAGACGTCCAACTTTCCGTGTTTTGCATGCTTTTTGGCTGACTAATGTAGGGTTGATAAACTTCTGTGTATCTTCGCAAGGGTTACTTGAAAAGTTTGATGTATTTGTGGAACAAATGAGTAGAGGTGCGATTCAACAGTTAAACAACATTTAAATTGTGAACATTAGCGTGAGTTATAGATGAGCATCGAATCCATACAATGTAGCAAAGACAGAATAATAAGCGCATCTAGGCCACGCGTTTGCCATAGCTTCTGATTATTATCAGTCGTAGAAGATGGAAGTAGACTCTCGAAGTGTTCGTCTTTTGCTGCAAACTACGTATACCTTGACCTGATCTAATATTTACAAACAATCTCGTAGTCTGTGTAGCAATTCAAACGGTCTTTAGCTGACCATCGCCAATGTAGGATGCACTTGAATTGATTCAATGACAGAGCGCGCCTGCATTTAAATCACTTAGCGGCTAACAAAGTTGCAGCTAGTAATCACCGTTGACCTTTTAACTGCGTGTGTGTGTAAAAAGTACTGGTTCTCTATTACCATTGCCATCGATCCCACAAAAATTATTTTCTTCGCTGAGGGGTGGGGGTGGGGGGTATGCAAACCCGTTAGTCTAATAAAATTGAGTAAATCTAATATTTCTTTTCTGCATGTGAAGATGCAGTAAAAACGATTGTTTAGGGAACATTAAGCAACATTTTAGCTTTATTATCATATTTTCTTACCGCAACAAATTTTAACCCCGTCTCCTATTCCACAGTCTAGCTGTGAATACAATTGCTTCAAAATGAAGTATATGTTGCTGTCTAATTAATATTGCAACCCCGCTGTTGCAAATGCGCTGTAATTTATCTCAGCGATTTTTCGGTTATTCTACAATCCCTACGCGGCGTGCACTCTATTACACGGTGCACCGAGAGAAATTGAATGGTTAGATAAAAATCAAAAAACCAACGCCGCTATCACCAGAGGCATTTCGATATATCCTGTCCTGTAGCGAAAAAATGTGCGCCAAGTTTTGATTGTATAATAACTATCGGAATTTCCTTCGGGGCACAGTCTGTACTCCGATATCGTGAAAATATCCCACAATCACGAATAACCTCTTCGGCTATCAAAAGTTTTCGAATATTCCCGATACCGTCGGCAATGAAATTACTCTTCGGTATTTCTTTTGTACGCCCATTCGATTATTAAGTATGTGTCAGTTCGTCATACTGAACAATATACGACTTGGATTTTTTGAGAAGCTGAATCAATTAGTTTCCTACACGAAGGGGAAAGGAAATTTCGAGAAAATTCAAATTTTTATCGTTTCGCATCTCGAAAAAATTAAAATAGTTTGACCCACTTCTTAGAAAGTTGTCTTTTTAGAAATGTTTGAATATAATTACTGTGACAGACTGTATATCTTTAGACGTTCAAATTACAACTTTCGATATTACACGACGCTGTAATACAGGTACAACACCATCGTCGAATAGGGGGTGGAAACGCGATCCCCGTATCTTTCGTTCCATCGAATTTCATCAAACTCTCGAACTCCTCGGATCGAATCGTTCGCATCGCGGCTGAATGAAAAAGGATGTCGCTCGACAACGTCGCTGGAAAAATGGGCTCAAGGTTAAAACCGTATACACAGAACGTTACGAGTCAGCCTTAGGTACTTATCGACCGTGGCCGATCGACATGCGATAACGAAACAAAATCGAACAGGAGGTCCTGCCGCGCCGCGCCGCCGTGAAGGGAACCACGACCCCGCCGAGTGTAACTTAAAAACAAATTTCAATAAAGTACCCGTTCGAAAATGCTCATAATTTCCTTACGCTTTCCTTGCAGAAAAAATCCGAACACCTAAAGGGTGCACTAAACAAAGAAAGCGAATCTCTATTGACGAAAAAAGTGTCCTTTTAACTAGTATTTTCCTAGAAGCACCATTTTCAAGCACTCAAGCGTGTAGATCTTGTAATGTTTTCATCTTTTCCCAATATGGTGTACAAAATTGAATAAGTGTTCTACAAAAGTGTTTAGTTGTTTAAGCTAATTGTTTACAGCCTATTCGTGTATTTCATAATGCACCTCTGAGCATCCCTTGAGCCCTACTCGTTGATAAATCACGTTATGGCAGCGCTTTTAGCGTCCGCCCTTTGTCAAATCATCCCCCACTCACCCCCTGCGTCTTTTCTACGTCGATTATCGAGGAACACAATCGATCTAAAATGCCGAGCCGAGCAAAATATTGTTTCAGTAGATGGTTCATTTTATTCGAATCGTTTGCATACTTCGGGAATAAGACATTTGATTTGTAATTTCTGTATTATTTGAGCAAGTCCTCGTGCGTGTCAGAGTATTTGGTTTGAACAATAAAACAGTACACACATTCAATTCTCACTTCTCCTTCAAAATACTATTTTATTTGAACTGTGTAATAACGATTGCGTTACGAACGCTGCGAACAATCTTGTTTTATTTCATTTTTCCATTTATCTTATTTGATTTTCCGAAAATGAATTCACGGAGTTGACGCGTCCGCTGAAATCGACACGCGTGCATGACAATCGCGATTTCACTCCACGCGTGCAAGAAAAATCAAATTAATTTCGCGCACGTAGTTATTTGAAATTATTCGGCAATTATTTACAAGAAAGTAATATCGGTAATTTAACCCTCATCCGTCCCTCGTTTCACGAACTGAATCTGTTCCTCGGTGTCAAATTGACACAGTGACACAAATAAAAAAATTTCAATGATTTTTTAGTCAAATTGATGAGTTAATTGTTACCTCTTAGATTTTTCGGTTATGTGTTCCGCATTAAAAAAAATAAAAGTCACACACAGTTTCGGGAAAGTTTACCTAAAAATAACAAAACAGTGTAACTTATATCGGGAAAACTGTGTCAAATTGACACGAGAGACGGATGAGGGTTAAGGTGAAATAAATCTACCCGAAAGATGGCGAAAGATCATCGAACAAAATTAAATATATTCTATTCATTAAAGTTCATTTCTTGAATAGTAAAATTGGCTTTTATTTCACATTAAAATAACGAAATTGCTTACTTGCCAACCCAGCATCGAACGATTCCGAGAGATTCTTAACCCTTTGCACTCCGAGCTATTTTAACTAGAAAATTAAACATTTCTTCGGATCTAGAATATTTCCATACCTTATGATTTTTGCAATTTTATGGATATGAAATTGGTACATTACCTTATACAGTATCTAAATGTTTAGTAATTGTAAATAAACAATATTTTGAAGAATGGTACAGCAATTTTTAGTGGTGCTTCAGAGGAGACAGCCGAGTGCTAAGGGTTAACATTCCTGTAATAATTTATTTTTTACATTTCGTAAGAGGACGTCTTGCGCGCAACAAGTTCTAACACCTCGTGGCGGGAATCGTTAGTATTGAACGAAAGAGGCTGCAAGGAGCGAGTTTCTCCTATGTAATTATTTCTCTTTCCGTCACATCACTATTTTACCAACGGTAGTAGTACGACACCACATTTTAGAAGAGAACATTTCAGACGTCTTGAACAATATCGTAAGAGGCCATGAAGGTTGTTGCCGAAACAACCGCACTGGTAGCAAACGCATTAATTATTTATCTCTCCATCGCATTGACGTTTTTTTATCAGTGTAGCAATTGGTCACCGAGGAACAGATTAAGATTGGTGAAACGGATAGAAAGGGGGGGCGGATGAGGGATATAAGTCGTAACCAGAAGAGTCCAGAAGATCAAACGTATGGCGATCAGTCGTCGCAAAAACGCCGTAAGCAATTTTTCCCCTAAATTCTCCTCCCTTCGCGCGCGTCTCAGCACTCGAGGACCGCCTCGAGCCACCATTTTTGCTCCCCCTTCGCGAGGAACAAAAATGATCAGCGCGGCATTTCCCGAATTTGTACCAGCAGAATCGATCAACGTAAGTTTTTCTCGAGAGGGTTGCGATTGAGGCACCTGACTCCTGGGACACTTTCTTCTTCTCCGATATTCGTGGAAGTGGCAAGGAAAGGGTATCACGTGCAGGACGATACAGTTTCGCTGTGAAAGGGACGATACGTAGTCTCGCACGAATCTTGAAAGGGTACACCAGGAGTGCGTGGAGAGATTGTTACCACCGGGATGCTTCTCTTCCGACTGAATACAAGGGTAGTATTTGCGCAAAGCTTGGGTGGTGCATATCGCGACAGAAATTTTATGTAAGGAAACCGTGCGTATTTGTGTTGCGCGAAAGAATTTACCGTTTCCGTGGTTTGTGCTTTATTTCTTGAGAAAGTATTTGTCTCTGAATTCATGGTTGGAAAAATTGTGGCAACGAAACTAACGAAAGTGGAAACACCTCTCCTCAACTGTGAGAAAATTTGGAAAATGTAAAGCAGATACTGTTACTTAATGTTCCTTCGTAAAAATGGATTTACATTGTTTATAACTAAATTTGATTTCTTATCGGCGCTACGGTTCGATCATATGCTACAACAAACTATATATAATTTTTATGCTTATTCCTCAGTAATACACATCGGAGGTTTTCACTATAATGTGAACCAATTTGATGCTAGTATCCTGTTGCAAACAGTTAGCGGGTTATTCCTAACTAATGTGATGTCACCCATAAAAGGAAAGGAACGTTTCGTCCTAGACCCGCTAGAGGACTCTTCAGTAAGGCTATCTAGCGGGCCCTGCCTTAGACGTTGTGATGTTGGAAGGCGTTGGCGGAACGTATATATACTAATAAGCGACGGATTGAGTACTTGCGAGAAAGACTCTTAATTGTCTAGGACGAAACGTTCCTTTCCTTTTATGGGTGACATCACATTAGTTAGAAATAACCCGCTAACTGTTTGCAACAGGATACTAGCATCAAATTGGTTCACATTACAGTGAAAACCTCCGATGTGTATTACTGAGGAATAAGCATAAAAATTATATATAGTTTGTTGTAGCATATGATCGAACCGTAGCGCCGATAAGAAATCAAATTTAGTTTTCAAAACTTGGCGATCGCTAATTAAATACCTTTACATTGTTTATGTTTGTATAATCGCACGTTGAAGCGGTCAAGCGATCCGGCAGAAATAATATATGGTAAATCAGCATACGGAGGCGATGTAACGATTTTCGATATTTTGCGGCCGATTAAATGACTAGTGATCGAGCACCGTAGCTCCTGGAACTTATTACTCTGCCGCAGCGGCGAAGAGAAGCGCGGGTGGGATGCGGGGCCGTGCCGACACGAAAGTGAATGCTGCCAGCAGAACCAGGGATAATGTAGAGCGGAGAAAGAGGAAAAGTATTGTCAAAAATAAAATCCAGTATCTCTGGAATAACACGATGTAACAAGCTGATTCTTTCCTTGCGACGCGCCGCTGAGAACGGACTAATGAAATTATTGGCCACGCCTAACACTGATTCTTGTCGTCTTCCCGCTGGCCAATCTCGCGAATGGAAACAGTAAACTTGGACTCGTTATGTTCTGTCGCAAGTACTTTGATCAGGAGACTAAAGATCTTCGTGCGTATTCAATCTTGTGGAATGTGGAATGAGGGAGGAGCTATTTTTGTTCGCCTAAAGATTCATATTTTATTCACATTCATTTGGGTACGCGTTTTCTTTTAAGTTTTAGAAATTTGCAGTCTGTTGATTATATTCAATTTGTGGAAATAAAAATAATAAATGGAAGAGTTATATACTTAAAATAATGGAAGAATATTATGTATAAAATGTGTAAATCAAATGCAAAACGGTAGAGGTATTAAAATAATTGAAATGATTGAAAAGGGAAATAAATGTGGTTTGTCAATCTTTCAATGCAGCCAGGCGATATTTATTTTGCATTAAAATTCGCAATCTACTGGTTAATCTTTTTACCCGACGGACTCGCGATAACTCTTCGCGTTATTTAATGTTTAATCTGCTGCATTTTTTGATTTTAATACGCCCGGATTATGTCCGGTCGACGCGTAAACAGACCATCCACACGAGTATGCACAAAACGCTATGAAATAAATGCGAATTTATTGCTAACACGATGTTTATCTCCAATCTTATGAAATCCCATGGTTTTTGCGGGTGAAATGAATTTTAATATTGTCTGCCACATTCGCAAATTTACACTTCTTGACACTGTATAAATTTGTATGATCCAGGCATCAAAATCAAATTTCTATATAATTCTAGAACAACAATAACGCCCTTGTTTGCCATCATAGACGAAAGGACAACGGAAAGAATTTTCCCGCGCGCAGAAACGCGTCCGAGGGATTAATCGAGAATAACTCCGTTTCAGCGGGAGACGGAAACGCATCGAATAGGATCGCTGGGAATGAGATAGATGGCGAAGAAACGATAGATGGCAATGGCGAAGAAACGATAGATGGCGACGACGAAGAAACTGAGAAGATATCCGACAAAGCCGAAGAGACGCAGACGCCAGGAGTTCGGTTAAGCGTGCAGCCAGCCGCAGGTCGTCGTCGCTGTAACTTTTCTCAAACTCGTGGGCGCTTGTCATTACGGATTTCGAACGGCATTTCTTGAGATTTTACGTCGCGTTAAATTCACGCCGACTAAGCGAGCCATAATGCAATATTTGACGACGGTGGGGAAATCTAGTGAAGCCGGGGCAAGTGAAAAGGTCACGGAGAAAAAAACGGATCTCGCCGACGCGACGGAAGACGCGCGCCACCAAAACCGGAAATTGTCACTGGAGGACTCCATTTGAGTCCGCCATCGTGATTCAAAAGTCGAAGATCACTGCCTAGAATCGAAACTCCGGGAATCGACGAATTTTAGTCCATCTGATCTTCTTTTTCTCCTCGTCTTTGATCCTAATTCTTTTTTTATGTTTATATAGCGTGTTTCATGAATACTGCGTCCGCTTGAAATATCTTTGAACGATTCGCTAAGTAAGATTTAAAAATATTAAGTATAGAAAAATGTGGAGATTGATTTTATTTTATTTTATTTTATGAGATCGCCAATTCGTTGTGATTGATTTCGATACAGTACTGCAGTTTATTTTTGATGAGCAAAATGGTCAGTGTATCGAAGAGATTGATAAATAAGCTTTTTCTTCATCGGATCGCCCATTCGATGTTCCGCTTTTATAGGGCGCAGAGATGAAGAAATAAAAGGCGAGGGTGAAAACACTTCTGATGGAGAAAATAGTGACCCTGATGGGGGACAGCTGGAATTTTACTGGGAGATATTGGCTTACAACTTCTGCGTTCATTTAACTGCGACTTTAATTTTTATGTCGATTTCTGTTTCGATACTCGCGTTTGGATATTATTTAATTACTTATGAATAAATCAAAATTTTACATAGATCTTTAAAACTAATTCGTATAAGATAATATTACACAATATACATATATGCACTGTAATATCATTACAGTGTAGAAAAATTGTCCAGACACAGATTCTGTCAGAGTATGTAATTAAACTATGGAACAATTTCAAGGAGTCTGTTACAAATTTCAATTTGATTATTCAACAGCTCGTTTCCAGTACAAAAGTGCTCATAGTGCATCCACTACCGCAAAATTGATTGAACACAAACTTCAATAGCAATTTTAATGTCAACCAATTTCATCTCAATTACAGTTTAATCAAAGTTATGCTTCAATTTAAATATTTAAACCAGCTGCTTGAAGCCCCAAACAAATTCGCGTTTTCAAATATGTTATTGCTTTTCGAAAATGCGAATAGCACGGTTCGTTGCACGAACAAACGAATAACAGTTTGTTTTTTAGTGATTTCAAAATACTACAAGCGAAAATTATTTTTCAAATTACTTGGAACGAAACCTGTGAAAACGAAAAAGCACATTTCACAATAAAAATTCGTTGAAAATTGAAAGGCTCGATAACATTGTTGACTTCTGATATTTTATATTTATCGTGGAACTATTACCTCTGAAGCGGGGTTGGGTCGATCGATTAATTCTATAAATTTCCCGTCAAATGAAACTGCCACTATACCAATTCCCCTTTATCTTTTATAAACATTCCGGAAGATAGATATTTTCTACTCGAGAAATAGATACGTATAGTATAGGTGAAAGCTTTTTGCCAAGGTAATTTTTCCAGTCATTTATCTTAATGAGAGCGGTCGCGTCGCGTCGAAAATACGCACTCGACCCGCGAGAAAGGGCATCTATGGCGAGAAACTCCTTTTTCCGCATCATGCTCGCACCTCGCAACCACTCAAACTATACGTTGACATTTCGCCGAGTGTTTATATACCCGTTGGAACAAACACGGGAACTTTGTTTCCTTGTCTCGCGCAATTATAAACTTTCTTGAGAAAGTATATTCGCCATGTTAACGGAAATGATCGTATCCCCGTATATCTCGATATCAATTCTCGACACGTGTGGCAGAATGATCAATGACCACTTTCCTTTACTATTTTACTTATTACTTAATTACATTTATTTCCAATCGTTTTGTGCTGTATCGATCGCTCGTGTCGTACTTTTACTATTTTTTACTCATTACGCAATTACAGTTATTTACAATTGTTTTGTGCTGTATCGATCGCTCGTGTCGGTTTATTTCGTTCTCACTGACCGACTCGATTAAGGGCTGGCTTATACACGGTACAATGCAAATTTTACATTAAACGTTTCGCGTTATATTAAACGCAACAATATTTTCAGTGTTCCGATAAATTAACCAACGCTCGTCGACGAAATCCGATATTTGAGCTTGCAATGCCAAACAGCTGTGCTACTTAACAAGCAGATAGGTACAATGTCGTCGTGAATAACGCGGTACGTGAATTATGTGAAAATTCGTATCTGCTCGAGCATTGCGCCACTCTCGAATAACACGACGCTTCAATTGCACGATTATTAAAGTTTCTTTCAAATGTTAAACGTAACATGTAAAACCACCTAAAATGTAACGAAACGAAGTCAATGGATGTTGAAGGTCGCAAACGACTGTAGGGGCTACAGAGGCGTAACAAAGAGGGGTAGAATTTAAGAGCTACCTTGGCAACGTAATTTGAATTTGTAACAAGATACATACCATAAATTAGGTACACGAAATTTCGGGAAATCGGATACCCGAAGAATGATCTCTTAAGATCTTGAAACTCGATGCTGGAAGCGGATACTATATTTAAGAAACAACCCTTAGCCATTCATCGAATGTCCTTCAATTGCATTGAATCGAAAGATATGAATATCCATATACATAAACGCATGAAGATCCACAGTCTATGTTGGATTATTAGAAATGATAATGCAACATAGTTCACAAATGAATTTAGCTTCATGAGAAACACTGCAGTTTCTCTAACAAAGAACAATAGACCAGCAAGATGTCATCGGACCCATAGGCCTGGTATTCGTCTTACTCAAGGGCCTGCCCCGTAATCTATGCAGGCTGAGGTTTTTCCTCGAAGTCAAGGGGCGACTAATTTTCTCTTCCGCCCCTACAACTTTCTTATTTTCTTTCCTCACTTCGAGTCCACTCTCCGAATAGACAAGTCGTCCTTCTGCGCTGTTCATTAAAACAGTTTTAAAAGTGAATTCTACAGTGTTTCTGTAATTTTCTATACCCATTTCCCAACAGTCTACACATCGCGTATAACTTTTAATCTCGAAAGTCATGTGTGCAAAGCACAAATGGATCACTGTTTAACGATCATTACATAAATCCGCTTGACCTGCGAAGAGCATCAAACTTCATCGAAGCTGATGTAACTGGAAAACCGTGTAACGCCATTGCACAACGGGATATTTTCATGCCTACCCACACGAATCAGCCTCTATCCATGTTTCTATATTTTATCAGAATAATATTTGCTAATCAATTGGAATGGGTTGTCCACAAAAGTCGAAGAATCGCGGATAATCCATAATTATCACCGTTCGTGTATGCATGTCCGTTCGTCGAAGAGTTGAAACCTCGAAATATCGAATTATTTCGGAAGTACGCGTTCCGCCCACTGAAACTAGCCACGCAGTGATTCTGGTATCCGAAAGTCACAACTGATTTGATGCATTTATGGCAATTGAAATGCGAAACAGTGAACAGAGATACGGTGTTCTGTTGTTTCCAATCTATTCAACTTATTACGAGATAAAATACATTTTTATTGGACTCTCAGAATCGATGAAGACAACTTTTATTTAACTATATCCTCCGAAGTTAACACTTTACCTACGGGAAGCCTATCAATAGGTTTTCGAATAATTCCGCTGTACCAAAACAAAGCACAGAAATTTTCGTTTACATTGCAATCTTAAATGAAACTATTAGATAAGTTATTGAGGGCGACTTGTTAGGTTACAACGAAAATTGCTGTTGCTATTCAAGGTTCTATTAAAAAGTGTTTAGCCATGTACCATAGATTTTTCAAAGCTATGGAACAATCACCGTTCGGTTGTTCATATACTGTTCCTATTAATCATATGTTCGTATTATAATATCTGTATTTCTACAAGAAACCTATTCTGTTTTGTAATCTTCATACTCTGTATTGTATGTAGTGTATTTCTGTTTTGTAATTATGTTGTAATAAATCTCATATGAGATTTCCTTTAAACTATTCCTACAGAAACTTTTTATTTTGTTCATATACTGTTCCTATTAATCATATGTTCGTATTATAATATCTGTATTTCTACAAGAAACCTATTCTGTTTTGTAATCTTCATACTCTGTATTGTATGTAGTGTATTTCTGTTTTGTAATTATGTTGTAATAAATCTCATATGAGATTTCCTTTAAACTATTCCTACAGAAACTTTTTATTTTGTTCATATACTGTTCCTATTAATCATATGTTCGTATTATAATATCTGTATTTCTACAAGAAACCTATTCTGTTTTCTAATCTTCATACTCTGTATTGTATGTAGTGTATTTCTGTTTTGTAATTATGTTGTAATAAATCTCTTATGAGATTTTCTATAATAAAAAAAAATCACCGTTCGGTAATGTGTTAACATCAAGGTGTTCTGTCATAAGACTGCTGAAGAAGCATGTTATAAAATCAACTTTTGGGGGAAGGGGGAGAGTTTTGGACGTCACTTTGGCCGATCATGCGACTGCGGAGTCTAGAAATGGCCGTAAAGGACCCGAGCGTACCGCTATTGATCCGAATACGGAATCGAAACCGGACAACAACGTCTAACAACGTATCGATAGCACCGCGTGTCCCAGTTTTGTCAGCATAGCGGCCGGGCACGGGCACGAGCACGAGTGCGGGAGGCCGGCCGGCCGGCCGGCTATGCTCGGCCGGTGCAAAACAATACAGAGATCATTTATGCTACTTTCCTCCTTTCCAACCGCATGTCGTGATCGCGTTGGCGGACACCGATGACAGTTGCCACGTGCTCCGCTATTTTTATCGTTAGCGGATGACGTCTGCCACGATTCTAAGACGACGAATCTCTCCACTGTCTCGTTGTTTAACGAAGCCGCGAACAATCAGCTCCTTCGAGGAAGTCCAACATTCTAGAAAGCATCCTGTATTCAAATCTGGCTAAAAAATATTTTAACTGAGAAATACAAATATTTGCAAATACAATTTCTCAAAACTGTGTTACATATGTTCAATTTGAAACTAATACTAAATTACCGTTTCTCCTCTTTTTTAAATCTATCGGCATTTATGAATTACTATAATTTGTTTGTTAATATTAACCTTAACCCTTTCAGAAACATGTAATATATATTTGTTTATAAACCATGTGGTCGCTAATGACCTAGATGTTAATGCGACCACATTAAAAAAATAAACCATTAATAAATAAAATAATAATAAATTACCGTTTCAAATGAAACATATGTAACACTGTTGTGAGAAATTGTATTTGCAAATATTTGTATTTCTTAGTTGAAATATTTTTTACCCAGGTCTGCTTGTACTTGTTCGACGCAATCCCACTGATACAGGAATAACACCATCTGCTAGAAACAATTTACAGGGTAAGATAACTAACTCGATCATCTTGAATAACTTCTAAATTATGCGTCGCATAAACAAATTATTAGTACAGATGTTATCAAGGGGGGCATAATGCGGTGTACACGACTTCTTTATAAGTGGAGGCGTTTAATTCCCGAAGGTCAACTTTGATGTATCTTAATAGAACCGTGTATTTATTTATGCAGCGATCGATGCAGTTTCTTATTCTCTATAAAAAAGCGTTGTGCACGTGGAAAAATGAGTTTAACACATATTTGAATTTATATAATAATTAGACTGTGGATGTTTATGCAATTTTCAATTTTATTAGGCAAAAAGAACGCAGCATCATGTAAAATACTAGCTACTACAGTAACAAAGCCAGTACTACAGTCCACACGACTGCGGTTGTCACTCGTTCACATTGTGAAGCACAAAACACCACACATGTAGTAATATAACATAATGTACATCTCGTTATTGACGACCGAAGACAACAACAACAGGAATTTCTTTGATAGTTTGCCCACTTCTCAATCTAAAGCCCTTCCGACACACCCCCGTCCAATTAACAAACGCTACATTTCCCCACCCTTATCTATTTTCACGAAAAACCGAGGTAACAACCGCAGTTTTATTTTGATCGTGGTCGAAGCAACTTGTTCCCGTTCGTTGTCACAATTTTGGAATATGTGTTGTTTCGTGCTTCACACTTATTAAGACGTAGTCTCGCAAATGGCAGTGTCCTGTGGATCTGATAGAGGAACAGAAGATTCTGAGAAAGTGATTAACTATACTTGACAGTATTTTATAATCCAGGATTAATATTCTTATGTATAAAAATGGATATAAAGTATTTTTTCATATTTTGCAACTACTTTATGATTTGAATGGGCAGGGAGACTATGTTCTGTCTCATCGACACGATCGGATAGATTGGGTTAGTAGGCTTTCGTCTATACGTATAACTCCACACAATCAAATTTTGCAGAAACTTTACCAGCTTATATTTCAATAACTATTTGTTTGCGACACGTGGCTTCTTTCAAACTTTTTCTCTTTTGGATAAGTGATAGGTGTTGATGTAAAAACCAACTTAACCAACAATCTTCTTCGTTAAAAACAATTTTGCAGCAAGTTTCTCTGACAACTGTCCACCTATCCAGAAGTGTAGACTCACCTGTATCACGGATGACTATTACATTACACCTGTACATCCGAAATACATAGATATCGTACTAAATTCTGTAGAATTTTATTTTGTGTTGGAAGCCATAAATGCGTAAAGATCCGCAGTCTAATAATAATAAACGATTCCAACTTCATTAAATTAGCATGAAAACGAAAGATAGACAATAAGAAAACGTAGAAAATTATTAAGCCAGCTAATTTTCCGAGAAGAACCAGTCATCGCCGAGTGAATTTGTTAGATTAATGGTCGTCCAGAAGGGTGATTTCAGCCCCTTCATCCCACACACAGCTTAAACAAGTGGCCCGGACGTTAAAACAGGAGATAAGCTCGCCGATGAATAATATCGCAGCTAAATGGGGATTGGAGAGTAACAATTTGTCAAGCAGCGAAACCCTGGTCACAGAGGGTTTGATCTCGGATGGACGAACTTCTGGAGCAATTGGACGTCATTCGACTGTTCCGGCGATTATGTTCCGTTAAATTGGAACATTCTGATGGAACAACGCTCAGGGATTCCATTAATGCTGTCGAGAGCGAGAGAGACAAAGTAGAAGAAACCGATGCACCTGGTCAGGGCAATCGAACGAATCGACGCGACGCGACGTCGAGAACCCTTGGTAGATTCTCTCGTGTGACCTTGGCACCCTTGGAGCAGTTTACGTGGCGACTTGCAACCTCTGAACAGTTTAGAGTGCCTCCATCGATAGCAAAATTCCATTTAATCGGAACGACTTCGATGAACGCGGCTCGTTCTCTCAAATTCTTTTTTCGGTAAATATTTACAACAGGTCCACGTCTTCCGATATTGATGAAATTTGAATACGTTATAGATTTCGACATTTTGAACAACTTTTTCCTTTTCCAATATAGAGGGGACGCTTTTAGTTTTCGAGATATTTCAATTTTTATCTGTATTGAATTTTTCGTATTTCTACACGCTCCACGGCAACGTAAGCCTGTCCCGGTGCGGCGTTTGTTTCCGTTTTGACGCTGTAGAGATGAGGGAGAAGGCAGGGAGGCGGAAGGAGCCGGCTTGACACCACACACACCCACCCACTCAGTGCTTTTAATACACACCCAGTGTTTCTAAATTATACTCTAGACTTTTACGTATTTTGACGTGCTGATTACGAATATGATAGTGAAAATTGGATTAGGTTAGGTTAGGTTAGGTTATTATTGCTAATAACCTAATAGTGCTGATTACGAATATGATAGTGAAAATTGGATTAGGTTAGGTTAGGTTAGGTTATTATTGCAAATAACCTAACCTAACCTAACCTAATTCAATTTTCACTATCATATTCGTAATCAGCACGTCAAAATACGTAAAAATCTAGAGTATAATTTAGAAACACTGTGTGTGTATTAAGCACTGAGTGGGTGGGTGTGTGTGGTGTCAAGCCGGCTCCTTCCGCCCCCATGTTTGTTTATCATCTCTACAGCGTCAAAACGTAAACAAACGCCACACCGGGACAGGCTTACGTTGCCGTGGAGCGTGTAGAAATACGACAAATTTAATACAGATAAAAATTGAAATATCTCGAAAACTAAAAGCGTCCCCCCTATATTGGAAAAGGAAAAAGTTGTTCAAAATGTGTTGCTGCATAACATATTTAAATTTCATCAAAATCGGAGGACGTGGACCTGTTGTAAATATTTACCCTTTTTTCTTCTTTACTGTGAGCGATGGGATCTCTTCAAAAATTGACTCTAGGAAAGCTACCCGATAGATTAATTTGATTCTTGTCTTATCGGAAAGAGTGTATGTACCTTATCGATTATTTAGATAAAAATATTAGAAAGAGTATATACTGCTGCTATTTCATCCGTTTCTTTCTAATCAATTCAATTCTCGCTTCATCACACACAGTAGACCTACCTGTTGATTGTTCGAAAAAACTTTCTTCCGCGAGAAGTACGGCACAGCAGTAGCTGGTAACGAAGAAAAAAGAAGATCCCAAACCGCGCCGTAAACAAAATGATTAAACTCGGGAAAGGTTCGCGATGGAATACGCAAGAACCGCGCAACAGAAAACCGCCATTACTCTCCGGACTCGCAATGTTTCCCAGCGCTCGAAGGATACGCTATCGCGAAGTGTACGGACGGGATAACAAATTCCCTGAGAATTGCTTTATCATACGCAACGAAGACAGAGCGATATATTTTCTCAACAAATATACAATTCAAGCAGCCGCCATAAATCTTACGGTGTGATCGAGTTTCGCGAGTTCCAGCGAGTTTTCGCGGCTCCCGAGTACCGTTTCTTGAGTCGTTGCACAACTAACGCAAGGGTTTCGCGAAGTTTGCTTCTCAATATTTGCAGAGAGAGTGCTGTCGCATCAGCGACTGGGAAATACAGAGGAAAAATTACGGTTTTCGTGGAACCTTGGTCATTAGAAAAGGAAGAGATATTGCGCAGCGAGCTTTTAGGAACGGGCCTTGACATATGGATGTATTTCTGCTCGTCTGATCTCGAAATTGTGTACTTTGGAACATAGCGCCGCTCCGCCGAGGAAACCTCGAAGGAACTTTCTCGCAAGAATTTCCCGATCACGGAGATAATGGGCAACCTTCGGCGCGGAGTGCCCGCCATTTTGGTTCACGTTTCGATACGAAGTTTATTGCATTTTGAAATGAACCGAAAATAAATTATGGAAGGTTGAAAACTCTTTCACAACGACAACTCCTTCGTAGTACTCGCTTTTGACCACTGTATTGGTGTAAAGGAGAACAATACTTCCTAGTGACTTGTTTTTTGTTAAGTTTCCAGCATGAAATAATTTAAGAAGCCAGCAGGCTTTACGCAATTCTCCGAGGTAGAAAGTTCGGGAGTTAATACTATAGACCTTGAGGGTACATAAACTTCTGTTTCCCAGACGTCGGATTAATCGTACTCTGTTCTACTTACTTCAATACCTATCAAACGAAAGAGATTGGGAGATCAAGATACAGGTTGATTCGTTCAACATAGGGTTCTAAAAATCCTTTCTAAATTCCTTACTGTCTCAAAACCTTTATCGATAACAAATAAATCAAATTATTTATTCGACCAATTTTTATAAACGAACCACTGCTATCTTGTTGCATAGGAAAAACTTGTACAGTAACTTGGAGGTACACCATTATCTCATTTTATTTCTCTGAATTACTCTTAATTTTTGAAAATACGTTGACAAGTGTGACACATTAATAGATTCACTCTGAAAGTCTCACTGTATTTAAGTATTTGATGCACATGTTTAAATGTTTATAAGTCTCCAATAAGGTTCTCGACAGAATTAACGAACGAATGAATTGTTTGACACGAATAATGAAGGAGCAACTAAAATTTGATTCGTCCTTCGTTAATCGAATAACCTTTTATTCGACTAATGCCCAACTCTGATACAGAGGCAGGCAAATGATTTTCGGTTGCAGTCCGAATCGCTCTAATCACGGAAGCATTGTCTGTTGATGGTACAGCGTTACATGTAAGTGTGAGTGGCGCGAGTCGTTCCAGGGAACACGAAAATCCAATAAAGGCTCAAAGAGAGAAAACTACGCGGCTGTTGTTAAAAGACGGAACTGTGTTGAATGCAGTCTACGGACTGTTGCAGAGTGCAAGCCGGTAGTGGGTGTAGCGGAATCAAAGAGCGGCCTGCAATGTACAGGGCGAATCCAAAGAGTTCGAAGTTGCACAATTAAAGACTGCCAGGATGGTTGCAGCAACAAGCACCGAAACTATGCGCATTTAGCAGGCGGGGATAGTCATTTATAAACTGCAACTCGCGCCGAGAAGAATTCAAATGGAAATGCAGATTCACAGTTGGGGGATTTTATGAAGCTCATTTTCCCCAAGATCCTCCCGAAATTAATCCTGACACTCACCCCGAAACTTTCATCTGTAAACCTCGGTTGTTTTTATATGTGTAGTTTGCTTACAGATACAGGGTGTCCCGAAAATGTTGTACTTTCTTTAGAGGGATGATTCCAAAGTTGATTTGGAGAAACTTTCTCCTTCACGAATATGTCCTCCGTGGCTTTGTTAGGGTTGAGTTATTAACGAAAAACGCGAACTGTAGCTGTGCTCTGATTGGCCCGCAGTTTTCCTGAATAGCTCCTTAACGAAGCCACGAAGAACATTTTCGTAAAGGAAAAAGTTGCTCGAAACGACCTTACGAATCACCTCTTTCAAGGAAATGAAACATTTTTGGTACACCCTGTACGTTCTCCAATGATTATAGATTTGGCAACAATGAAATACAATTTTATTTCAGTTTAATAGAAACGAATTACACACGTATATTCATTTGATTCTATTCGAAAACCTTACGACGAGTCTGACTCGATACGGCGCAAGGGGTTAATAGTGTAATAATATATGCGACCAGGCGGTCTCGAGTTCGAATCCCTGCGCCCGGGCACCTCTTGAATTAATTCAATCTGCTTTTTTAAAAAACTGTGGTGCCCAAGGTGGTTCGGAACCCACCTTAAACTGTAGGTCCCGTCGTTTAATAACCATAGCAGTTGAAAAAGCGACGTAAAATAATCAAACAAGGGGTTAATAGTGTCCGAATATTAATGGGAGTCCTTGTAGAGGTTTTCTCTTAACTCCTTGCCGTACTTTGACGAGCCAGACTTGTGACAATGGTTTTTAACAATATCAGCAAATATAAATGTTACGCGTTTCATTTCAGATGAAATAAAATTTAATTCGTTTGTATAATCAACTAGCTGACCTGACAGACGTTGTCCGGTCCATATTTCAATAAATTCGTTTGTTTGTGCAGCCGAACATGTCAACATGCTACTTGTACCGTTTCAAAAATTATGATTTTTGCAGTTTATCCGAATTTTGCGATTTTCCTGTGTAATTGTCTCGAATTCTTTTTCCTGAAAACTTTTCCAGTACCATAACGAACAAACGAAAAAAAGGATTACGCATATCCATCGTTCGAATCGTGAGTTGTGGTCTTGAGTTTATACAAAAATCCCATAGAATAAAGCACTTTTATTTTTTCCCGAATTTTACATTTTTCCGGGCAACTTTTCCAATTTTTCTTTCCCTAGAAATCTTATTCGGATTATTACGAACATTTTTTTTTTTAAATTAGCCAAATCGGTCCAGCCGTTCCCAAGTGATGCGCTTACCAACGAACTGCATTTAATTTTTGTTTATATGTATTATTTATATTTAAATGTAGCCACACAAAAAAAAATTTACATTTTCATTTCCCTTTTACGACATTTTTGTGCATAAAGACGTGTTCTAATCACTGTAACTGTAAAAGAAAAGGTACGGCAAGGGGTTAAAGAGGCAGGGCTCGTGGAAAAATCGAAAGATTTGGGACTCGCAGACATGATAAAAACGGCAGCAAAGTTTTCGCAGTAGGATCTGGCGCGACTGCCGGTCTCAGCAAACGTCGTCCCTTATCGGGAGCAAGGTGCCCGAGTGTCTGGCCAAGTAGTTTGTTCTGTATCCGAGCCAACTGGGCTCTCCCGTACATACGGAATCCCACCCCTTGCACCCACCCGCGTTCCGTTTCGTTTCTTGCATCTAACCGCGTCAAGAAGTTTTCGCGCCGTGCCGGATACGCGTTCTACGAACCTGGTCTCACCGTCGTAAACTCTAAACATAAATGCCAGCTTCTAGAACCTGCTAAGTGCGTTTCACATCAGTAGCGAACCGTTATTGACAACCACATTTGACAGTTCGACGCCTTCTCACGTTGGGATTACACAATTCTCTGTTCAATCCTTACTGATATTTACAAAATTTTCATATTCGTTTTGTCTGCGACGGTTTCACACTTTTTCCTCAATATACATATTTTATTTCATTAGGGAAAACGAGGAGAGAAAAAGGAAATGATATGCGAGAGATACTTGAGGAAGTTAAAGCATCTGGCAGAGTACTCTGAAGGTGTAGAGAGAGTAAATATAAGTAGAGGAGCAAACTTGTCCAGAACCTTAGAGCAGGTTTCCAATTGCCATTGGACATAGGTTGCTTAATAGCTGAACCCAATATTAGTGCTTGTTTATATATAATAGCCTTCTTAAATACATGTAACCTACGTCCTAAGTATTTTTGATTTTTCTATTGCAAATAATATTTTTGTTATACCATACAATATACTCTGTACTAATACTCTGTACTAAGCATTATGTTGTAATAAATCTCATATGAGATTTCCAAAATAAAAAAAAGAATAAATAAATATAAGTATAGAAAAGATAGTACATACAAGATAAAAGAGTGGGAGAAATAGTAAACTGGCTCAGGAGTATCAAGAGAAAAAGGAAAGAGATAATCGAAAGGAGAGAGGGAGAGGCAATATTAGATGTAAGAATTAGGATAAATTAACATCGATTATAAACAACACGGAATAGGCTATGGGATATGGATGGATGGATGGAGGGGTGGGTGACATAGAAAAAATAAAAACTGTAAACCAAGTCCAATTTCTTAGCCACGAGGCCGAAATAAAATAAATACCACTACTACATATTTTTATTTCAAGTTAAATGTGTATTGCGATGCTTAAGAACTGGAAGAGCACGTAAACTGATGTAAATTTGGAAAGTTTGCCTGTGTTCCGGAGGCTAATGGAAACGTTAACTTTGCGCGCGAGGAAAATGACTGACAAGGCATTATCATCCTATTCTATCTCTGAAACTTTTTCATTCGATAAGCTTATTTATCGCTGAAGTTGTCTGTCAAGTGTCAATCCGACGCGACACCGACGACGTTTCGTTAATAGAAATTGAGTTGACTTGTTGTCATTGAATTATTATTGTGGACAAATGGTATCTTGAATTTTCCGAATAGCATTTATTGAATTCGATAAAGAACAACGGGATCGCCGTTGCCAATAAAAATTCAACGGAAAAATCTCATCGTGGTTTAATGGTTGGCCGCTAGACTGTCGGAGGGTGGTTCGACGCCATTTTTATGCGCGAGTATGTGCACTATCAGCATCACGCTAAATCGTTGATGTTCGGACTGCGGATTTTATGTGTTTATAGCAAAGCAGAAGAAACGCTCTTACAAGATAACCTACACTTTTCTATGAGGTCCCTATGATCGCAAAATTACCAAGATCAAAGTACAAAATTAAAACGTTTCGAAACAATTTCAGAGAACAGAAGTTCCATAATAATGTATCCCTTCTTTTGGCAATTCTAATCAATTGAAAATAATGTAGTAATAACTAGAAAAAACTGTTTCAAGTCAATCGTAAGAAACAGTAATTAGATGAAAATGTACCTCTTCTTTTATTCATTTTAACAAGTTGAAGATAAGATAACATTCTTCAATGTTTCGCAACGTCTTCGCAATTTTGTTTTCCAGTTAGCCATTTTTTCTGTAAGTGCATGAGATCCACAGTCTAGTAATAAAGTGCACGTTTCGTATTTCTCCCATTCATGTTTGCCATAAACGCATAAAATCCGTAGTGTACTTACTAGGTGCGTGAGAAAAAAAAAACAACGTTACGCGAGAGAAGAGTGAACAGAAAGAAGAACTTGATCAACGATGTTCGTTTACTGGTCGTTGCTCAATTTAATTTTGGATAATCCACTGGCAACAATCACGTTGTTCGGTATGTTGTTCCACGGTTTGCATGTCGCAATCAATGCGGCGACCGGAAGTTACCGCGCATAATTTTGCGTAAGGAGAATTACGCTGGCAAACGGGGCAAGACAAACAGTGGGCTTAATTGTGATCCTTATCGGGCCCGTCGTGAAATATGGAACAAGAATCGGATTGTGTGTAATTGTGTGCGCTCGTATTCACGTGCAAACGATCCCGGTCAGCGGAATGCCGAAGTAACACCCGCCAGGATCAACGAATTTTCTCCCTGTTAATGCGAATTTTTCTAGCGGAAATCCAAATTCGAATTTTTCCCGCTAATCGAGAAAGCTCGTCACATACGCGATTTCAACGAGAATTTCTGTGTCCGGTATGCAAACAAGAACTTTTCCATCCCATTTTTCCGTTTGTTTCAAACGTCAACGCAATTCGAAGAATAAATAGAAACTTCGCGAAATAAACTGCGCAAGGTTCCTCGGCAAAATACTTAGTCGGTCAAAGTTTTATTAAACTATTCGATACGATTATTTAACCCGCATCCGTCCCTCGTGTCAATTTGACACAGTTTTCCCGAAATAAGTCCTACTGTTCTGTTATTTGTATATAAATTTGTCCGAAACTTGGTTACTTATTTTTTAAATGCTAAAAATATAACCGTAAAAACCTAAGATGCAAATGTTAACTCATCCATTTGAATACAACAAAAACATCGAAAAATAACTGTTTACCTTGTAATTGTATCGATTTTTAATCTCTGTGTCAATTTGACACCGAGGGACAGATTCAGTTCGTGAAATGAGGGACGGATGAGGGTTAAACACTTTATATTGGTCACTCTATAATATGATAGTATTTCGAGACCGCGTCTTACTCTCTGATAATTTAATCGAACAATTCATAATCCTATTGTGTAATACTTGGCACGACGCGACATGTAGAACGTAAAACGCGTTTTCTGGGGATTAATGCTGTAATTCTACTGTTAACCCTTAGCACTCGGTTGTCTCCTCTGAGGCACCACTAAAAATTGCTGTACCATTCATCAAAATATTGTTTACATTATTAAATATATCGGTATCTAATCAATTACTAAGCAAATAGGTACTGTATAAGATAATGTACCAATTTCATATCCATAAAATTGCAAAAATCATAAGGTATGGAAATATTCTAGATCGGAAGAAATGTTTAATTTTCCAGTTAAAATAGCTCGGAGCGAAAGGGTTAAACAAGCACAACTGTTCACAATGTATACGAAAAAAATATACGATTATAGTCGGGAAAGTCCAAAGAATCGACCCTCGTAAAAATAGTTCGCGTATCTTTTCCGGTTAAAGCAGGAATAATGGTTACAGTAGAAGATTCTAAGCAGAACATAAAAATCTATAAGAATCGCCAGTTCGTGATCGAAACGCGACATTGGTGTTTGACGATGTCTTCAACGAAGACCACCGTACAATTTCATTTAGCTTCGCCATTTTGACCTCGGAGCAAATCGCGACATTTCAGGATTTCGGTTAGACCGCCGAGACATTTAAGGACGAAACGGTCTGTCCGAGGTTGGGCGTAATGAAACGCTATTCCGACGACATCGTTCGCGAGAGGGGAAGACTATAACGCGGGAATTGAAAGAAGAAAGAGAAGAGAAAGGGAGAGAGAGAGAGAGAGAGATATCAACGTCTTTACATCGGCGCTCATTCGCGAAAGGTTGTAGACCTTGCCCGTGTATTATTAACACATTGTACATCGATTTTGTCTGCCTGGCTCCATAAACTCATTTCCATTCCCGCGAGTGCGGAAACGCAACTCGTCGAAACGAATCGATCCTGGAAACACTCGAGAATCTTCAACGACGCGCGTGTCGTTGTAAAACCAAAACACACAAAATGAATGCACACCAACGATCGTTAACAGAAATGTTTCGATCTACCCCCGCTGTCTCGCAGAAACGCGAATTGTCCCGTAAACACCGTGGTTGTCCCGTTCAGAATCGTTTGTACATTTTTCAGATCAATCGACTTGTCCCGTTCGACTGTCATTGAAACTGGCAAATAAAACTGCAAACAACCAGTACTTTCTAACACGCTCGCGATTTCCAGCTGCTTGTTATCGCATTTATTCATCTAAATTTAACCTTCGCAACACTGACTGTATCGAGTAGATGATTTTTTCCCGACCTTAACGAGTGACGTAAAATTTTGGAAAAAATATGTGAGACTACGATGGTGTGCAGCTATTATTTGATACAAGGTTCGATCGATTGTCTTTGATAGTTTTCGGAAAGAGTGCTTGCAAAGTTAAGGGTTGTAACAATCGTATCTCCCTGTTTGCAATAGTTCAAAACTTTTTTCGGCGTTGGTCAAGGTATTCTTGCAAGTAAAATTAACGGAGCTCGTGATGAATATTAACTTTTCTTTGTTTCACGAAATAAATTAGTTCGACTCTGTGGAATTTGATGAATGTTATTCGACAGTCAACAAACTTAAAAAATGCATTATAATCCTCCCCTCTTGTTGTATCGAAACATTCAAATTCGCAGTTCAGTTTGATCAGAACGTTTTTAGGTTCTCGGTCTTCGATTACCTATTTAGAAAATTGTACACTTTTATAGAAGTTTAGAAAAGTTCCAGCATAACACTCACACACGCGAGCACACACACACGCACGTATCGTAGTTCTCAATAATCTATCTTCCAAGGAATGATCCCGAGAAACGTAAATATTAAGCAATAAATAATAAGAAGAATTGAACTAAGAATAAACCTCTTTTACTTCAGGACTATCTATTTATACCAACAAAGGTCTAGTTCCATATGTCCAATAGTTATTCTGAAAAAAAATTCTTAAAACTCACTTGTTCACACAGTCGGTAACGAGAAGCTTTCCCCCTAACACTAATTGCATCACGACCGGTCAAATCACTAATTTGGGTATACTAAACTACATATCTCCACAGTTTCATAAGTTTTTGAATTTCCGGTATCGGGATCACTCCTTGATAGTAAATTTTTACGGAATTTTAGAAAAGCCCCAGCATGACACACATATTTCATCGTGTACTATGAGTAATCATGGTACCACTCGAGGGTTAAAAAAAAGAACAATAAAGAAAGACGTAACTCACCCAAGTAAGATTGCACAGTCCGGTTCGGAGAGTGGCCGATTTCGAGTGCGGTTTCCAAAGTTTCCGAAGTTTCAGGAAACGCGAGATTCGCGGGCAGCTCGTTCGCCGGAAGATGAGGAGGTTTTGGGAACTGGCGCGGCGCCGGCGGGCAGATTCACAGGAGGTTTTGCGACCTGGCGAGCAGATTCGCCGAAGGTTTTGCGAATTGGCGAGCGGATTCACAGGACGTTTTCCGAGAACGGTTTTCGCGCGCAAGTAGCGTCGATCAACGACCGAGCAGGCTCCTCGTCGAAATCGCGCGGGTGAACAAGTGGCGACGAGAGAGGGTTGCTACCGTTTGGCCGGGAAAATCGAGCACCCCACCTTATATCTTCCCTTCGATGCCACGTGCTGAATCCGAAGAGAAAGAGGATCGCGGAGGGCCCAGGGGGGAGACACACAGCCAGAACCACGTCGGCGCGAAGCGTCGCGACGCCCCGCGAAGCGTTCGCGCACTCCAACGCCGACGCACAGCCCGCGAAACAACCAAACGATATCCACCCCTCGTCGCTCGATCGCCGGATCCCATCGATCTCTATCACAGTTTGATAATATTCTCCGAAATACATATTTCAAGTGTTATTTAATGTTACCGATTCTATTTCGCTTTAAAAAAAATATAGTATTCCACTTACCGACAATTTTCTAATCGTATAAACTTTAAATCAAGGATCAGGAGTTGACAGTTTCATTCGTAAGTAGACTGCGTGCACAAATAAATAGGCGAAATACAAATCTGCAAATACTTTGGAAGAGTTGAAGAATATTGTTGTGTTATGTTCGTAATTTTGAGGTGATTAAAAATGAAAATATATTTTCATTTAAACGGGGACGACGAGTGACGCTTTTCTTCGATGGTGTAATTGTTTGGGGAGAGGTGCTATTTCATTCTTGTTAAGGGATATGGTTGAAGTGGAATCAAACACAGTCTAGTGAAATAGGTAACTTGAAATACCTTATTATAAAACAGCTAATAGAAGACTGTACCAGGTATGTCCTGCCTGTACCTGCTGATCGTCATTTCGACTACCTATCGAACCACCATACACTATTTGTTACATTGTAACAGCATTCTTGCATCCTAGGTTTTCATTTCAAAACTGTTTTACTTCAATAACACTGATCTCAATGGTCTTGATATATCTCGTACATAAAACGAGAAACCACCCCTCGATCCTTGGAGCTTCGTCAATTCTCGCTGGATGATGCAGGCGACTCGCTTCTCAGACTTTAATAGACTCGTGACAATGAGTGACGTTTTAGTTCCACGTTAATTGTGTACGAGAAGACTGTACTTCCCCTAAATTTTGGTTATCCTGAAATAACTTCTCCTGCGGGCGACAAACCACCCCACGATCGTTCGATCCCGAGAATCGTCGATCCCTACCAGCGTTACATGCGCGACTTACATGAAACTTTGATCGAGTTGGGACGATGAACGATGCTTTGGTTCGATGGTTTGGGGAGTGGTACCGATCCGCCACAGGTTTTGGTGATCTTGAAATATGTTGTCGATTCAACCGAAAAAAAAACCACCCCTTGATTGTTCGATCGCCTGTGACTCACCTCGAACTTCGATGAACTTTTGACGACGACGAGTGACGCTTGACCTTAACTGCCGAGTCCTTCTATTTTAGGGGGTTTGAAAAATTCATGTACTTTTTGCTCCGGTCTCATCGCGGACGCGATACTTAATAAGATACTTTTTACAGCTGGAGAAAGGACATCCGGAACAAATTCTGCTGGATGTTTCGTTATCGGTAACTGCGGATGTTCGTGGAATTTTCAGCGTTCGTAAATTTTTAAGAAAATTGGTAACTGTAAAGAAAACTGCGGTTTTTATAACATAGAATAACACTTCTTAAGGGGGTAGATTTGTTTCTAGGATTCCAAGGGTGCGGGTTAAGCCTTATCATTTTTCGATAGTGCAGAGATGGGGTTTTTCGGTAGTCAAAAACGCTAGATAAAACATCAATCTAGGCCGCAATCTCTTATTTTTAAACTTACGAGGGGTAATTTGCAATCTTCGGTAGCGTAATTGGCTTATTTATAGCAAATTACGCCTGGTAAACGTAAAAATAGAACTTTTCAGGGCGATTGCGGCCTGGATTGATCTTTTATTTGGCGCTTTTGACTACTGAAAACCCCCATCTTTGCATAATCGAAAAATGAGAAGGTGCCTCCAGCACCCTTACACTCCTGGAAACGAAAGACGCAGCAGGAAAAGGGTACAGTGGGAAGAAAAGTCTTAATCTGGCGACTCTGCCACGAAATGGATCACTGTTGCGTCAACCATAGTCGGAATGACCAAAATTTTAAATTTGAGACAGTGTAAAAATACTGCCAAGTATGTTTAACTGCAATGTTAATACAAAAAAATGTTTCTGTATTACGAGTCTGCTTATTTTTATTGCGGTCCTAGAATTAATTTACAATAATTAACGAGACCCTTGGTGGTCAAAGAATTTGACATGCCTGGCTTAGAGGATTGAAAAATTAATGTTTTCCATTCTCGTCACCCGGAGATTTGGGGTATTCGCGAAGTACGTCTGTAATTGTGTGTGGACGTGTCTAAAATTCACGAGGGTTTTAATAAGAGTAGAAACGTGGAGTTTCTGCGCTCCATAATCCTCGAGCATACCGCTTGAACATGTACATGTATGAATTTTCTAAATACGGACAGATCGTACTGTCTTGCTAAAAGTCATTTTGTTAAACGACTCTACGCTTTGCTATGCTACGTTTATTCGACAGTAGTGGTTAGTTACGATACAGAAGCATGTTCGGATGTTAAGTGTTAATAGACGACACGAATGTCCGAATCGCAACCCCTAAAAGCTCCATTAATTCGGCTGGTAGTTTCAAGCGATAGATCGAACCAGGCTGGTGACGGAAGTTTAAAATGCTCTGACTTTATTAAGCGTAACTAGATCGGCTCGTAAACTTCGGTCCGCGTCCCATTAACTAATTGTTTTCGCAACGTTATTGTTTCCCGGTCGGGGTAAGTTATGGAAATGAGGCTGGCCGGTGCATCAGATAACTATGCGATTCGATTCCCTGCGTCTTCGGAGCTGCACGTGGCTTTTTATTCCTCGGCACGGCGGGGCCAAGGAAACAGATTTCCATCCGCAATGGACGACGTTTCATCGAACCGATTCGTTCGATTCTATCAGAAACTTTTTGCATTTCTTCCTCTGCATTCAACGATCGAAATGATAGACTCGCTTTTTACCCGATTCTTACAAGTATCTTTATTTTTGTATTTCTTCCTCTCGGTTCAATGATCGAAATGATAGACTCGCTTTTTACCCGATTCTCACAAGTATCTTTATTTTTGTATTTTTTCCTCTGCATTCAATGATCGAAATGATAGACTCGCTTTTTACCCGATTTTTACGAGTATAATTAAGCAAAATAAACATTTTCTGTATCTTTTGCTAGGAACAGGAGTTACACCCATTCCTGGACGTGTACGATTTTCTGATTCGCCTGTATCTCGAAATCTTTACCCCTAATCGACTGCAGACGTCCATAAACGAATTTAGGAATTTCCTAACGAACAATAACGTGTAAAAAACGTGTTTGTATTAGAATTATTTTTTGACTCTACAAAATGTATGTCAACAGGTAGACGCTTGTGCCTGAAAATGCCGAATAATATTCGTTACACGAGGGAGAATAAATCTCTTTCATGGAAGCAACGAATGTTTTACGAGAACAATGGATATTTGGTATTTCCCAGACTTGTGCCGCAAGATATCCTGGATAAATGTCACAAAAGGTAAGCTAATGATTAATAAACAGCTAGAGGCTCTCTTAATGTTCTTACGTCATATGCATGTATTTCGGCTCCAAAATTTTAGTTATTCATTTTCGATTCTAGTAAAAGTGCTATTAACTTTTTGTAGCGTGCCGTACGTAGAGGAGGGCAGCGATTCAAAGAGAAAGAGAAACTGACATTCGACGTTTCGACTGTCTGATGTATTTAAAAGAAGTTTAACCCTTGTGTAATCAACCAAAATGTATAGATTATTTGAAACCTTTCTATAGTTAACATATTTGCACAAATTCTCATTATAAGACTATAAGTATTAATATATTAGCAGATAAAGAATGGACATTCAGAGAAATTTTGTAATGTTTTTTAGAGGAACATTAACAAACTGTTGAAAGAAATACAGTAAATATGGGTACCCGGTTAACTTCACAAGAGTAACGGAATTTTATACTTGCAATGATGTTGCAATAGATCAGGATAGATGCTGAGCAAGAAAGCATTAACTAAATCTCGACTGCGGAAGTCGTGTCTCGTGTTTTTCACATGCAATTATTTTTCCAGGTTCGACGACATCGTTTCTGGCAAAGCTCCATCCGCTGGAATAACCGTGATGCATGACGTAAAGGACAGAAAATCGGTCAATAAATTGCAGGACATTGCCGAGGACGAAATTTTCCGGGAGTACATCGGGCATAAAAGTATCCTCGATATTGTAGAAGCCATCACCGGGCCGAACATCATGGCTATGCACACTATGCTGATCGCGAAACCACCAGACATAGGATTCGGGACTTCCAAGTAATATTGTTTCTCTTTTTTCTATTACCGAATATAAAGGGATCCAATTTTATCAAGTTCACCCTGATGGTTCACCGGATCTCCTTCCTTTTTCTTTATATACCTACCTCAAATCTACATTTTCAATTTATACAGTAAAAGAACATCTTTAAAAAGTTCAAGTCTTTTGGACCAATTTTAAAGAAGTTATGCGATTTGTAAGAGTGTCTACTTATTAATATTGTCCCCGACTGTATATTACGATAAGGGGACAATGTTTATTTAATCTACAAAAAACGACATGGTACCCGTAATAAGAACCGAATGTTTGCCGATTTCAGACACCCACCACACCAGGATTTGTACTACTTCCCTTTCCGGCCAGCCGATCTGATAGTTGCTTCGTGGACTGCCATGGAACCTTGTAACCGTGAAAACGGATGTCTCTACGTATCCCCGGGCACGCATACTCTCGATCATTTGTACAAACATGACTATCCACCGGGCGCCGGACCGAAATCCGTCAACAAATTCTATCATGGGATCCTGGTACAAATTTGATCGCGTTCCACCATTGAAAATGGCCAGGGGAGATATTCTCTCTTATTTTGCTCATCTATTTTTCTTCTTCTTTTTTAAAGGAGCTACCTGAGTCGACGAAATGGCTATACCTTGAAATGGAACCAGGTGATACAGTCTTCTTCCATCCCCTATTAATTCACGGATCTGGCGTGAACACGTCCAACAGATCAAGACGTGCAATCTCTAGCCATTACGCAGCAGCAGAGTGTCATTACATCAACGTAAGTGGTGAATTAGATGAAACTTTGGCTGCTCTTTTCTCCTATAAATCTTTCCCTCAGCCCGGACATTACAGTATAATATTCAGAGTCTCCGTGAACATCTTCTATTAAATTTCGTAGTATAACTAAAAGACAATTCACAAAGTCTCCTACATTCCCACGAATCTCTAGAACGTTCTAACCGAGTTGCAACGAATAGGTGCAGAACACCGTGCAGCAGAACATTGCGACGGAGATCGAGAAACACGTAACCAAGAAAAACCCTGGGCTAGAATTCGAGTACCACGACGTGTGGCGTTACAGGGCCAGCCTGGTGCGCGGAATGAAGTCCTCGCTCTGAGAAACAACGCGTACGGTAAATACGATTTTGTATTTCATGGTGGTTGCGCGTGGGAGTAGTAGTTCATCAAAGCCGAGAATTTGCACGGCGGTTGGATCGACTCGTTGCTCGGGTAGACGATTAGGCAGAGAGGAGGCAGAAGGGTCAATAATGGCATGACAGAAAAAGATGCAACGACAACAGTGTTGCCGCCATTATTATTTATCGTATCGGTATCACGTCGATGTCTTTGATGAGCGTACGGCGGCTGGAGCGTGTAACAGTGCTTCGAATGTGGATCTTTGTAGGTGTTTTCGTGGCGAACGCTGGCGCTCGACGTGCGACACGCGGCCAGGCAAATTTGGAATCGGTCCAGATTGCGGAGGCGTTTCTTCACGACATCTTGGTCCCTATGCACCTTGTTATTGTCCCTCGACAACCCTAACAGCATGTCCCGTCTGCCCTTTATTTGCTGTTGATAAAAGGAGTTGGTTAATACTCTGTCCGTCGATAGAGAGGAACTGAGAAGAACGAGAAACCACCTTGCCAGGATGTAAGCAGCAGGACACACAGTACTCGTAAATCGCACAGCACCCTTGCACGTTGCAGGTCTTGCAACTGTACCTCTCTCTCTTCGTAACGACGACCTCTTCGTTCTTCAGACTCTTTTCTTCTATGTTACAACAGCCGTTCGGCAAAATATCTTGTCTACCGCATACGATACCCCGCTCGTCCACTATCAGTGCTTTTCCCTAGCAAAAGAATAATGTGAATATGCTCATAAATTGAATATCGGTAAGAGATATCAAATAGCGAATGCGTTTAGAGATCGTTTGTCCCATGTCTGATAGTCCAAATTATATACTTATAGGATGACCCATAAGTATAATATAGGTTGCCATAGTTTCCAATATACCTGAACAGAATTGCGACAATGCTGAGCCACAACCTCGCTGTCGTTTAAGTTAGATATCGCCTCTACGTTTAACCCGTTGTCATTCGTATCTTGGTCGAGTGTGGCCTGCCACGGCGGTGGCTTACCGGACACTCTCAACTCATCCAGTAGTACCTCGTCGTCGGAGATCAAGTCGTCGTTATTGTCGTTGACCATCATAGCATCCATATCGTCCAGGTCATTATCTAAAGCTAACGTTTTCCTCTATGGATAAAATGATATCGCGTTCTAAGTATCAAATCGGTGATTGTTTTTTATGTCGTTAATTTACCTCGCTACGAAATAACGAAAAGGCGCAGTAGGTAAGCGACAAAGCGAAGATCAGTCCAAGTACGAGGCGGCGTCTAATGATCCTGAACAGACCACCGCAATTCGGCATCCTTTCCACTTGTGCCAACGTGACCTGACGATCTCGATCGACATTAAATTCCGTGCTTATTTAGTGTCCAGGCACATGATCGAGAGCCAACCGACAGCGCAAAAATTGTATCGTTAGATCGGGTCTAATCGATAGAAATCTACGATCGAAAGAAACTGCCCAATCATTGTTATGCTATAAGATGCAAATCGAGCGGGTAGGGAAATAAAAGGAGGGAAAGAGAAGCAGAGGTTATGTTGTCCTTCTGACAGTCGCAAACATTCGTGAAGCGCTTACCGATCTCGGCGCGCAAATAATTCCATTGATGCTACATGAGCTCCTTACGGGACAGTCGCACGTCCGACGACAGAAATTAAGCGTTTCTCCTTTTTATATTCGAAATTTATCGAAATTCTCGTCACTCGACATGCAAGAAACGATACACGATGGAGTAGGTACAAGTGCGTTGACCTGTCCAACGTGCACGGATGACGTTAGCGAGTACTTGGTTACTATGATAGATGTCTCTGCTCGTCGAACCAAGTATTGTTACCAACAAATTTGAATTTGAAAAAATGCGGAAATGTATTTTAAAAATAAATAACTGACTTGAGGACTTTTTACAATTTCAATCTTAGGAAAATAAAATTGTCAGGATAGTTTATTAAGCTCCTCAGACGCAATCTAGACCTATATTTATAATTAATCACTGTAAAAGATGTAAAAAGTAATTGGGTTAAAATGTATAAAATGTAAAAAATAATTTAACTTCCGGTGAATTGTAATTAGGATATCACATTTATCATTAGGATTAATGAATAATTTAGCTATTAAATATTCTGTGCTACATGCACATATATATAAATATATATGTAACCTGCAATACACTGCGTGTAAAAGATGTTTTAGTAAACTTTACTATACTAACGAGTTTTTCTTTTGGTGTATTTTGAAAGGATAATACCGAGCTAATAGCTGCACACTTTGAATTTTCGTTAATATTGCATAATAGAGTGTAGATTAATATCCACAATTATTTCAAACCTATTCCTTTCATAACATTTTGCAATGTCATGATCCCTTAGAACAAAATATATTATTCAAGCTTGTTCATATGATTTCTGTAATAACGTGAATAATATTGGTTCGAGCTTCGAGCTTCGAGCTTCGAGCTACTATCGTTCTATCACTTTCCCTAATGTCTATGTACTCAATGTGTGCTAATTGTGTTGCTTTCTGTTCTCAACACTTGAGTATGCAGTAAGTTACACTCGGCTCTCGAGAGTAGCCACCTACTTTCGTATTAGCATGGAACTTTGTATCTACGTCATCGCAGTCCTGCCAGACACTTTCGTCTCATCTCGTCACGATACACGTTTAGTATAACGACAATAATAATATTATAGTGTTTTGGTGAAAAATAAAAAATATCCCTACCCTATACATGAATATGCGGTAGTAGAATTAGATTAACATCTTCGAAAATTTTCATTAAAGCAAAATAATTTAAATTCGACAAAACTTAAGTTTTGTTGAGTTGTACTACTGAAATTCTGATTACCTCCTTCGATATCATGTTCTCTTAATACGAAGTTCAACTTTTGAGATTTTCGAAAAATTTTCGACCGTCTGACTTGTTATCGAGTTGTACTACTGAATTTTCGAAATTTTTCGGCCTTCTGACTTATCGTTGACTTATACTACTAGAACAAAATTTTCGGCAATTTTTGGGTTTCAGTAGTACAAGTCAACGACAAGTCAGACAGCCGAAAATTTTCGAAATTCAGTAGTACAACTCAACGACTAGTAAGACGCTCGAAACTTGACGAAAATTTTCGAAAATGTCGAAAATTGAACTTTGTATTAGGAGAACATGACATCGATATTCGGGAAGAATAGGTGGTGCAATAAATATATACGGTTCTTTGTGACATTGTCTTTTTTTATTCATTATATTTTCATACATAGAATGTTGATATTGTACATGCACATAACTTATATTCTAACGCATATACATACATAAAAATAAAAGAAATTATCTGCATTTTTATACTATTTAAATAAATATTACGATTTCAAAATCGAGAGGACCACTTCGGTGTCGCGTCCAATATTATCCACAGTTTGCGTATTTAGGCGTATCAGCGAGAACGGCATTTCGTCGATGCAGAAAATCACTGAGGAGATCCTGTACGCGACGTGGCGATGAGAATGCGAATCATTATGAAACCATATCGATTATCATTAAATGTTACATTCTCTGCCATATTTCAGTCGATGTTTTGGCACTATTTTGGTACCATTTTCGTCGGTGGTGATACTTTTAGCGATGTAAAATTTCAGATCACTATAAGTTCTACGTTATCCCCGTGCCCACCTGTGTCCACTTGCCTATGTCGCTGAATAGTAAATACTGGGGCTGGCAATCTCGTCGATGATAAAGATATCCGATTGGAAATTGCATCTTCGAAGTGAATATCGCTGCAATCGCGTGCACACAGACTCAGAATAAAAACAATCAATTACATTTTTCTAAATAAACACAACGTGTCCAGTATGATCCGACTACTCTAAGGTCCTCTGTCCACGATTCGTTGTGTCAGAGACGCGTAAATACACGTACTTCTTTTATTCACGAAACGTGCAGCAAATTTCGCATAGTTTCTCGGATCAAAAAATCATAATTTATTGACATTTATTCTTGATATTATAAATATCTCATATTTTCAATATTCTTATATTAGATTTTTCAAGAAACTACGCTACCGAAAAGGCATGGAATGAAATAGTAATTAACACAGGACAGAAATTAAATGGTCTAATACGAATATAATTATAGAAAATCACGTCCTCCTCGTCGTCACTCGACATCTTTCTTTGCTTTTCGTAACTGACGTGAAGTTTACTTTCGCAACGTACGCTAATCATAATGACGACTGCATGTAGCGACGATTACGCTTCGTGGACAGACGTCAATTATTTTACATTGGTCGCAGCACTGAATCGTACAGAAATCGATATTTCGTCGCGTACGCGTATATGAAGCGACGCTCCGTGGACGAAGGGCCTAATTCTGACAGAAGATATTAGAGAAAACACAGGGACTAAGAGCAAATAGCAGAAGAAAAATACGTGCGATGACTTTTAGAACCGTGCAATGGATACTGTCTATAGTAATATTCCTGATTGTTATCGTCGTAATTACTTTATCCGTTATTCATCTCGGCAGAAGAGACCGTCAGTCAGTTGAACTCGAGGATAACATCAACTATAAAAATAAATATTCTTTCCCTAGCGTATTAATCGAATAAACATCTATATGTTAAATTCTGAATATTACGACAAACAATTATATAATATTATCTCCAACAGATCCCACGGAAAAGAAGGAGGTGAATGAATCCCACGAGTGCATTGGACATGATTAACGTTAAGCGTAGACGA
This sequence comes from Lasioglossum morio, assembly GCA_916610235.2. Classification (NCBI taxonomy): domain Eukaryota; kingdom Metazoa; phylum Arthropoda; class Insecta; order Hymenoptera; family Halictidae; genus Lasioglossum; species Lasioglossum morio. Next base: position 8,473,533 of record OU744323.1, read on the forward strand.
GAATTAAGTCAAGTTAACTTCGCACAATAATGTTATTTACTAGAACGATACATAAATGGAAGAATCCAGTGAACTTGTCAATTTAATAAACTGTTCAATCTGTTTAACCTAATCATAATTCGGCTTCTAATCTTTTTTTAAAATGGTAACGATGAAGAAAAATTTGTTTCAACTTCACTGGATAAGAATTTTTAGAATAATTCGAAGGAAGTGTAGCTAATCTTTCATAACAAGTCATTTCGGACTGAAGTCATCGATCTTCTGAAGTCATTTCGGAGTGAACTAGGAAATAAGATAGCACGACTGCGATTAAACATGTTTACGTTCTCGAAAGCGATTCCGGAAACGTGATCCGAAAAGCTGCTCCGAGAACTTTCTTGTATCTAATTATCCTTACAGAACCACGAATTTTTTACGCAAATTCCCATTTTGATATTCAATCGTATGTAGATTAAAATGGGAGGACATATCGATCGTTAATTACATCAACGTAAGTGACGAATTAGGTGAAACTTCTGTTTCAGGAGGCTGTAAAATTCTTATTATAATAATTTACCTACCGGAAGTCTATTAACACGTTCACAGTATGGAGCATAATATTCCGAGTCTTCGTGACTTTATCACCGACAAATTTTCATTTGAAAGAATGCGGAAATATATTTCACGAATAAACAACTGGCTCGTAGATGCTTTTACAATTTGAATCTTTGAAAAATAAAATTGCTAAGATAGTTTATCAAGCATATACATAGACATGTTTAGTCTAGGTGCGCATGTTTTATAGCAGAAAATGTTAGTGAAACTATTATAATATTAAATTTCTTTCTTTCAAAATATATTACAAACTTTACCCGCGTTAATTAATGTCTCTATTACATTATGCTAAGCGTAAACTTGTTTAAACTATCGTATTTGGTCAAGAATTAAGATTATCGAGGCACGGGACGATCGCTCATTGGTTTGATCCACATATAAGACCGGTGTTCGAGCTGATCTGAACGTGGTGGGTCGCGTCGGTCACGCGAAGACAACAATTTTTACAAGATCGATCTTGGCTTTCATAGCCAAGACACGTATTTGTCTAATAATGACATGCAGATCTCATATCCCCAGAAGCAAGCTGCATTTGCAGGAAAAGCGCGAATCAGGACAGGTGAGATCCCTCGATAAAGTCCGGCGAACCCCTCTTTCCTCGTTACCTCCGCATAAACTGACCTCAATCCTCGAGGATAGTGTCCTAAAGGGGCCGTCTGCATTTTTGACTTCATGGTGTCAAACGGCATCGAGATCACCCAGTTAATTACACCTGCGCAACCCCCTGCTAAAAGCGGCTGCCATGTTACCTGGAAGACAACATTTTTCTACCTGTACAACGTGAGAAATGGTACCACACACTTTTAGAAGCGTAGACTCTCGTTTTCAGGATTGCAAGGGTGCGGGATGCGCCTTCTCATCTCACGATAATGTGAATTTTTCGTAACTCCCCAAAAGTCAGGGCCGGATTAGGGGCCCCTTTTGATTGTGAAAGTTGTTTCATTTTATTAACATACAAAACCTAGGGCGTCCTTGAAACATTTGCTACAGGACCCGCGCTGGTTTAATTAGCCTCTGTCAAAAGTCCTATTTTAAGTTTACGAGGTGTAATTTGCATTTTCTGTACTGTGCAGAACACGAAAGAATTGTAGCGGGAAGGAACGAAGCAAGAGAAATTGAATGATCAGACTTCTTGCCCGGTTCCCTTTCTGCAACAATTCTTCCGTGCTCCAGACAATAGCTATACTTTCATAAAGCTGCGACAGCTACATGCTGCCGAATAATGTAAATTACGCCTCGTAAACGTAGAAATAGGACTTTTATTATTAGATTGATGTTTTATCTAGCGCTTTTGACTACTGAAACACCTTATCTTTGCATTATCGAGATATGAAAAGGCGCGACCCGCACCCTTGCAATCCTGGAAACGAGCCTACCCCCTTAAATACAAAAACATAATCGTAACCTGACTAATTGACAGTGAAAACGCGAGCAAAAAATTAAGCAAGATGATATTATGCAGACATTTAGAAAAATAGCTGTAACCGCCCATATACTAACTTGTATCTGTACCCGAAACTGATGGTAGCCGAAAAACGTATTTTTACGCGTGACCCGCGTACAACCAACAATTCGCAAAAAACGTATTATTTTTGTTTTTCTTAATAATTTTACCGAGTTGAAAACGATGCGGCGTTATTTCGAAATTCTTTAAACGTTCTCACTATTTTTTTTTTTTTTGCATTTGACCGCGGAATCAATCCATAGCGTGTAATCTTAATCTGCAATGCAAATGTTTCAGAATCTTTTCATTATAACTATAATAATACAATATAGTTCGCTTCTCGATAGCTAAGCAAAAGCGACTCTCGTAATAGTTCGTTCGATACATACCAAAAATGATACACATCTTTCGTTATGGTACATATATACGTGTTTTATTCAAAATATTAGTTAATTACATGTTTAAAATACAGTAAGATATGTGTTGATATAAAATTGATGTCCTCATTTTCTATATTACACATTCGCAAACAAATACCAAACGATTAATGCAAATGAACCACGTTTATGCAGGTAGAAAGCTTGGCGAACTGTTGGGAGTTGGGAGGGACAACTATAAGGTTAGCGAGTAGGAAGGCAATTTTGATGTTCGTTTCGTTCGTATTCTTGGTTTTCATTTTCAGAAAATCGACCGTTTTTCATTTTCCTTTAAGTGTCGTCGAATTAATATACGTGCTCAGAAGGATTTGTTTGAATTCGTAAATTGAAATGTAATTCGCACGGCTTAAAGTAAGTGTCAACAGGTTTCTATATATAAATGTTATAGTAAAAGTGTGACCAAAAAGAAATCTTACATTGTGAGATTCGTTGGTGAGCGCTCGCATGATTTCCTCGTACGAGAAGAAATAGAGTCCTGTGGCGGGTACGTCGCGGAGAAAGGTTGCAGCGGTGCCGACGTACAGATTTCGAATGCCGCCCTGTTTCCACAGTTTCATCCCACAATCCATAAAACCATCGTATTTAGCATGGCCCGCCTTGAGCAATTCCGGGGAATTATTTTTTTTTAGGTGACACATTTGAACCTATTCCAAATTGACAGCGACGCGCATTCGATATCTCTATAATCTCGTTAACGTTACTACTGGCTCAGGTATTTACAATTAATAAACTCTAGGTTCGTACGCTCACAGTACATACGGTTGTGCAAATTATTTACTTTTCCGAAACAACGTGTAACGATCTAAATTTCCTATAATGATTCGCTACTTCTTTTCCAACAACATCGCGAACATTTATGGACTTTTACGTATTCATCAATTATTTAACCGTACTTTTTATATCATACATTTTAATAGTATACATATATAGATACTTTTGTTTATAGTTGTTGCGTATAGTTATGGCTTATAGACTCCCACGAGGTTTATAATAAACGAAACATTCTAAAAAACGAAACATGCTTTGTTTAAAACGTGAATTGCCCGCGATGTAAATGATTTTCTCAAAAATAGCTTAGCCGTCGCTGGTCTCGTGAACTGTATCGCGTGTGCCGATGGCCTCTACAATAAAGTTATACGTTGAAACGTTAAATCTCAACGATTTTCTTATTCGATTGTATTTCGCACTGCACTTCGAATGAACTATTTAAGCAATTATTTCTACATATTTTTACCTGCAGTTGCAATAAACATTTGATACGTTCCGCCGGAACAGTGATAATCGTCGTACTTGCGCCACTAATTAATCCTGCGAACAAAACTTGCAGGCCAGTGAGTTTTTCTTGATCTGGTTCGGAAACGAGATCTTTCCCGTATCCATAACCGACAAAACCAATGGCGAAAGTCGGCACGACTGTTAGAAGGGGCGCCATTACACCCTACATGCAACCAATAATTATATTGCTCTAAGTTAATTTTCATTCCGCATTCGCAGCACACTCGCAATAGGCATTATCGAAATGTGTACCTTGTACAAACTACCTGATCCCTCCTGCGACATGACTTTTCTTAACGCGTCCCATGTGCCTTTGTAATGATCCGGCTTCGTTTGCATTAGAACCTTAACTGTATCCAATGGATGTCCAGTCACCACTGTAAACATTCCACCGATCCCACCAGCTACAAATCAACGATTTCGCATCCGATTAATTTTCGGTTCGTAATTCGATCTCGTATTCTCTCGTAGCTACCTATCAGATATCTTATGGTACTACTCTCCTGGGGCATCGTAAGCAGCGGTCACGCGCACTTTTTATTATAGTTGACGAAAAGAAAACGAGATTAGGCAGCACACGCATTTTTCATATGCTCGAATTCACATTTACTGAACTGCGCGAATCCTGTTCGATTCGGCGTTACATTCGTTGCGATCAATTGGTAACATGAACCGTTGCTAGCTTCTTCCGCATTGCTGATCCAATATGGCGGTGTCGTTGGACTCCGTCGGAAGTAATCGTATCATTCAACACGTATAAATGCAGAAGTTTCTGTTGCTTGTCGATACGAACAAGAGAAAAAATAATCTATTCATAGTCTACGAATTTTTATTTATATTACAATCTGCGATGTAGTACAGAGTAAGATACATACATACTGTAGATCACAGTACTGTTCAGCAAGCCTTGCAGCAGGCATGGGCACAAGTCGATTTAAGTTGTTTACGTTTTTAGAGGTAAAATACACTGCCCGTACAGGCGAAAGCTGAACAGCAGCGAATGTATTAACTAAATACTAATCATTTTGTAAATCTAATCTTCTTCGTATCCAACACCAGGGATCCAGTTTGTTTTAGGATTGTGGAAAAGCGAGCGCTTGCCATCGCGCCACGGGAAAGGCTATGGTAGAAATTATATCTTGCTAATATTGTACTCAAAAAAATGTCATATATATATATATACATGTCCCATTAACTCTGTCCACTTGAATATCTTGATTATTTCAAACAATACGAGTAAATGTTATATGCAGAAGTTGTAGAGTTTAAGGAACTACATAATATGGAATAAATGGTATTCTTGCAAGTGGAGGCATACAGAAGATATGGAGTTCACCTTTGTTTTTTGAAATAGAATGTCCAATTTTTTATGTTCGATTTCGATATATTGGCATAGTATACTGGTTACTAGTTTATTCTTCTCTTTATGATATATTGGCATAGTATAATTATAAAAGTACTAAAGTGTATTTGTCCTAAAACTTACCGTTGTTGAGAGATGTGCTTATTACATCAAATGTAAATCAAATACGTTCCATAATGAAAGTAATAGAATGAAAAGAGTCAAATATCTCAGCAATGGTTAATTTTAGAATAAATACACTTAAAAAATTGGACATTACATTTAAAAAAACAAAGGTGATATTCTATACACCTCTGCTTGCAAGAATACCATTTACACCATATTATGTACTTTCTTAAACCCTACAACATCTGTATGTAACATTTTCTTGTATCGTTTGAAAAACCAAGATATTCAAGTGGACAGAATTTGTGGGGCACACTCTGTGTAGAATAAAAATGAATTTTTATGTTGTACCTTTCTAATGACCTTTAAATAGGGCAATTCGGTAGGTTCTGGTCTCGGGTGTTCATGACCAAGAGAGTTCATGTAAACATTACCCATAGCCAGCAAAATAGCTGGAAAAGCGCCAAACAAAGTCATGTTTCTCCATAATTTGACGGCACCTGAAATCGAAGAGGTTACATAATATATATTCATAACCTTAACAGCTTGAAATTGTATTTCTCCTACATGAATAAATGAACTAAATAAACCACGAAAGTGTTTCTTACAATTAAGTTAGATTGGTTATTGATAACATATAAAAACGTAGTATTTAATCTAGCCTACGTGATCAATATTACATTCTAATTAGGCATAACTTACCTTCACCAGGGTCGTGATTACGTTGCTCTATTGTTTCTACGGTTACATTTCTTCTAAAGGTATGGCCAAATTGGCCCAATTTTGATTTTGATATCCTAGACATACAGGACATTGTTGAACAATGGTTTTCTCTCTACTCCACTCTACTCCCTTTTCTCTATCGACGAGAAGAGGACCACAGACGATGTATCAAAATGGATCGACTCCCTATGTCGCAGTTCAAGATAACTGTTTTACCGATCTGGTAATACAAAACCACAGACATCGAGTAGATACTGTTATAGACTGCCAGCCTTACGGCGTAGAGGTAAACTACGAAAAAGACAGAGAGGGAGATATGTTTCTTGCAGGAGGGACAAAGACAGAGAATACGAAACAGCTTGCTTTTTCAATGTGCCTACTGAGAATGCATTTAGCGAGGAAGCAATATTTTTTTCTGCTCATTATGCTGAAATATTCCTCGAATTATTGCGGGGTCCCGTACAGAGCCCTTTTTTGCAATTTGTCTCTTGAAACTCCATAAACAATAATAGTGCACGTTTTTATAGAAAATTTTTTTTTCTGTACACTTTCTCCAATGCTCTTTATGTTGAAATATTCTCTGTATTATTGTGAGGTAGCGTACAAGCCCTTTTTTGGAAAAAGTGTACAGAAAAAAATTTCTTCTATAAAAACGTACACTATTATTGTTTACGTAGTTCCAAGAGACAAATTGCAAAACAGGACTCTGTACGGGACCCCGCAATAATTCAGGGAATATTTCAACACAAAGAGCATCAAAAAATATTGCTTCCTCGCTAAATGCATTCTGAATAGGCACATTGAAAAAGCAAGTTGTTTCGTATTTTCTATCTTTGTCTCTCCTGCGAGAAACATATCTCCCTCTCTGTCTTTTTCGTAGTTCACCTCTACGCCGATGGTGGTATCAGTTTCGCACCCACACTCTTCAGATGTTCAGACTGGTTCAGACAGGTTCAGACATGGCGGAATCCGCGCGTTTTCGACTGCGTGATTTGAACCAATTTGAACCGCGTCGAAATTGACAGTCGTTCAGGAAGAGGCGACAACCGTGCGGATATACAAGAGAGCGGCAGTGGCGGCTCAAGTCAAGTGGAAGCCCCAAGCGGTAAAAATTTTGGAGCCCACAAGCTCAAGTTAGATATAGAATAAATTACAAGAAAACTCTTATCACCTTATTAACAAAAAAGAAAAGTAATGAAAAATTACATACCATTACACATTAAATATATTTATTTAATATTCGGGGCCCTATGGTATTCCAAGGCCCCACATTGCCACTTACCGTTAGATCCGCCACTAGAAAGGGGCAAAGTTTAGCTCATAATCAGTGCTAAGATGGACATACGTCCAAACCGCGCGAATTCCGTGAAACAACTGTAGCGATATACCTGAAAGGGTTGTTACAGCAGACAAAGAAACGCGCACGGATCAGCTCCGAACCGGCCGATTATTTACAACCACCCGTGATTTACAACCACGGCGCTCCGATAACTTCAACCACGACAAATGGACAGCACGTGCGACAGACTCGCTGAATCAGATCGATGGGATGATATATATATACATATACACATACTTTTCTATTTTATACTAGGGGGCTCCGCCCCCTACTCGCTTCGCTCGCCAACCCCCGCGGCGCCACGCTCACTCTCCCTCTCTCTCTCTCCCGCTCCCCCTCTCTCCCCCTCTCTCTCCCGCTACCCCTCAGTTCCCCTTCGGAAGGCAACCCGCTCTTCACTTTTTGGTTCCCCTTCAGAAGACAAACCGCTGTTCAATTTTTGGTTCCCCTTCGGGAGACAACCCGCTCTTCAATTTTCGATTCCCCTTCGGAAGGCAACCCGCTCTACAATTTTCGGTTCCCCTTCGGAAGGCAACCCGTTCTTCAATTTTCAGTTCCCCTTAGAAAAGCAACCCGCTTGTCAATTTTCGGTTCCCCTTTCGAAGGCAACCCGTTCGGCATTTTAGCGTGACAGAACTATTTTATATAATAGAAAGAAAGAAAGATAATAGAAATCGCACAAAATATAAATAAATTTAATCTTGTTGTTTTTATAATACTATACACATCAGTCACTTTTGATGGTCGGTAGGGGGTTTATACCTTGCACGAAAAAATCTCGTCGAGATGTCACGTTCCCGTGAGAACTGTCCCTCTAATAAGTAAGTATTAAAGCATAATTTTGGGAATATCAAGAACTCCTACATCAAATTTCATATGAGTTATCTTTCAACATGTAATTTCAAAATATTTCATAAATGAGCACTATCTCCGTACTCTTCTTTTTCAAGATTTTTTTCAAAACGACGAGCAACAAGTGCGTTCATATTTCGATTGTACTTATTCAGTAATGTAACAACAAATTAAAATTCAATGCTTCTTCCTGCTGCAAGAGTAAATTCCAGGTCTGTAAGTCGGCAAAAATGGTACGTAGTATGTCCACTTCCATCTGCAAAGAAGAAACTCAATGCAGAATGTGATACGCGCAGAATTCATCACGCAGTGTTGATAAAAACTTTATACGTGTACAATTAATTAATAAAATATAGCGATGGTAAAAAAAGGTTTGTCTACCTCCTCAGAACGTTCATTCCGATTGGAAAATCAAATGTATTGTACGTGTATTCTTCTTGATCCTGTTTCTCATCACTTTCAGTGTTTAATTCCATTTCCTTTGACCAAGCTATCAGTCCGCGTTCCTCGGGAGTACCTTGATCAAGAAAAAATATAATTCTTTAATGATTACGTTAAATGTACTTGTAAATAAACCATTGTATTTTGTCAAATTCAATATCTATGTTTACAGAACACGAAGAACTTGTTTTATCTTAATTCCACTCCAATTTTGAATAGCATAAAGTAACTCAAAGATTTTCAAATTGAAACTGTTGCCACTTTGTTAAAAAGCAAGTGTAACATTTTCTTAAGCTCGCTATAATCGTTTTACAGTATACCTGGTATAATATTGTCCAGTAAACATCCTATCACACCTCCAACTAATATGGTAGTGCTAAGTAGCACTGTAAGTACACCATCCGCTATATCATTTCCGGTTTGTATCACGTCCGAGTGTTTGATCATCCACTTCGACAACACCTGAAGGAATTCGTGAACGAGATTATCTTTATTTTACGACAGAGAGAACTACATATTAAAAATCCCAAGAAGTATCTCACCATAGGAAAGAAAATAGAGAACCCGAGAATGTAGAGATTCCTCGCCGAGTTCAAATCCACGTACTGCAATGCGGAGAGACCTGTTCGGAAGAAAATATATGCACAGTTGTCAATTACTTTCTTCCATGGAAGTAGAAATATTAGTCGTTTTACCACACCGAAGGCACAAATCATCCCGAACATCACGCAGAATATTCCGCCGACTATCGGCTCGGGAATGATGATGAATACGGCGCCGAATTTGCTAATTAGCCCTTGTAATATCATCAATCCGCATGCCCATTGAATCACTCTGCGGCTACCGACTTTCGTAACACCTATATATAGATTTTAATTAAGAGTGGATGACATTTTATTGTTCACTTATACAATGGATTGTTAGATCATACCACCGACGATGTAGAAGGATAGAATGATCATCCAATGTATTTTTGCGGCCCACTTTTGTCGGGTCACGTAACGCCATTATCATTTTCATTTTGCTTATTTGCATGCAAATGAAGCTGATCCAGAACGCGGAACAACGATTCAAAACAGAAATAGACTTATTTGTTTATTTGTGGCACGACGATTCTGGCATAAACTCGTTTAAATCGCGTGAAATAAAAATGGTAATGGAGTTACGTGGTCCTAAAAAGTGGATCACAAAAATACATTGGATGATAGATCCACCCTTATATCCAGTGATCATACTGTGCACAGAGTTGGGCAAAAATATTATTTAAATAATATTTCGAATAAAAAGGGTTTAAAACCCACTTTATTCAAAATTTTTATTTGAATCAAATTTTTCCCCAACTCTAGCTCAGCAGCAGGGAATTACAGAATTTTTCATTTAAACGCAACACCTACCTATGGTTCCAACATTTTCTCCGAAGGTGTTAGTACCATTTCCGCTACCCCATAAGCCAGCCAACATGGTACCAAGTCCCTCCATACCGATACCACGGTTAATCGCATGAACCGGAGGCGGAGGAGCACCTAGAAATGAATTTTCATTCGTTGTTTCGACGACAGCGTTTCTCGAGAAATCGATCTAGTATCACGCACCACACATCCTGGAAGTCGTAGGATAATAACTGATGGATTCCACGGTGCAGGCTAACACCCCAGCTAGCATACCGAGCACACCGGACAACGTTACAGTTGGTATACCCCATTGACCAGGATACGGTACCCTAAACCAAGGTGACTGACTGAGAATCTTTAGTTTACTGTCTGATCTCGCTGGATGACCCATTGGAAGAGCGTCGGTCACAGTTAAAATTACGCAGATTATCCACATGACCACTATAGTCAGTAGAACCTGAAACATATAATCCATTGATGAACGAATTCAGTCAATGAATAAAAACCGGTTCTAACGGTACATCTACAGAGCACTTAACTCTTTTAAATTATAAAACTAATTTCAGTCATAATACACGTCCAAAGGAATCAGTTTATTAAATAGATTTCCCATAGAATCTTTGTAGTCTCGATAATCGCAAATTAAAAGGTCTGGAACCCGCTATCTTGCCGGGTCCCGTAGCTCTAGTGTTGACGATATGAAAAGAGTCGGCTGATATTTAAATAAGTATAATTATTATATCTTTCTATTATAGAAAATAGTTTTGTAGTTTCTTTCACGCTAAAACGCCGAGCGGGTTGCCTTCTGAAAGGGAACCGAAAATTGAGGAGCGGGTTGCCTTCTGAAAGGGAACCGAAAATTGAGGAGCGGGTTGCCTTCTGAAAGGGAACCGAAAATTGAGGATCTGGTTGCCCTCTGTAAGGGAACCGAAAATTGAGGAGCGGGTTGCCTTCTGTAAGGGAAGCGAAAATTGAGAAGCGAGTTGCCCTCTGTAAGGGAACCGAAAATTGAGGAGCGGGTTGCCCTCTGTAAGGGAACCGAAAATTGAGGATCTGGTTGCCCTCTGTAAGGGAACCGAAAATTGAGGAGCGGGTTGCCTTCTGTAAGGGAAGCGAAAATTGAGAAGCGAGTTGCCCTCTGTAAGGGAACCGAAAATTGAGGAGCGGGTTGCCCTCTGTAAGGGAACCGAAAATTGAGGATCTGGTTGCCCTCTGTAAGGGAACCGAAAATTGAGGATCTGGTTGCCCTCTGTAAGGGAACCGAAAATTGAGGAGCGGGTTGCCTTCTGTAAGGGAAGCGAAAATTGAGAAAGCGAGTTGCCCTCTGTAAGGGAACCGAAAATTGAGGATCTGGTTGCCCTCTGTAAGGGAACCGAAAATTGAGGATCTGGTTGCCCTCTGTAAGGGAACCGAAAATTGAGGAGCGGGTTGCCTTCTGTAAGGGAAGCGAAAATTGAGAAGCGAGTTGCCCTCTGTAAGGGAACCGAAAATTGAGGAGCGGGTTGCCCTCTGTAAGGGAACCGAAAATTGAGGATCTGGTTGCCCTCTGTAAGGGAACCGAAAATTGAGGATCTGGTTGCCCTCTGTAAGGGAACCGAAAATTGAGGAGCGGGTTGCCTTCTGTAAGGGAAGCGAAAATTGAGGAGCGGGTTGCCTTCTGTAAGGGAAGCGAAAATTGAGAAAGCGAGTTGCCCTCTGTAAGGGAACCGAAAATTGAGGATCTGGTTGCCCTCTGTAAGGGAACCGAAAATTGAGGATCTGGTTGCCCTCTGTAAGGGAACCGAAAATTGAGGAGCGGGTTGCCTTCTGTAAGGGAAGCGAAAATTGAGAAGCGAGTTGCCCTCTGTAAGGGAACCGAAAATTGAGGAGCGGGTTGCCCTCTGTAAGGGAACCGAAAATTGAGGAGCGGGTTGCCTTCTGTAAGGGAACCGAAAATTGAGGAGCGGGTTGCCTTCTGTAAGGGAACCGAAAATTGAGGATCTGGTTGCCCTCTGTAAGGGAACCGAAAATTGAGGAGCGGGTTGCCCTCTGTAAGGGAACCGAAAATTGAGGAGCGGGTTGCCCTCTGAAAGGGAACCGAAAATTGAGGAATGGTTTGCCTTAGACGGGGAATCGAAAATTGAACGATGTGACAATTCTGTATTTTTTTAGAATGAGGGAGAGAGTGAGAGAGAGAGGGCAGAGCCCCCTAATATACTATATATTATATTTTATTAATAAAAATGATGTTTTCTTACCGGAAACAGTTTAAACAATTCAAACCACACGATTCGTATCCCCTCGCCCTTGCGGTACATCAGAATCGGGAACGAGACGTTCACCAATAATTGCGAATACAAGGTTAACATCAGTATCGTTCTGAAAACAGAACAATGCGCATATATAATTTCGTCGTATATTTGCTAATTTTTCATTTGATTGTACAAATCATTGTCATACCCAGCAGCAATGCCCCAATGTTGCGAAGCCGCGTCGGCTGCGTTCTCGAAAAGGGACAAGCCGACCAGCGAGACAGTCGGCACGATCGTAAGAGGTGTTATAAATTTTAATAAATAACCAATAATTCCTAAAAACATGCGTGTTTCATTATAGCAAACCGTTTCCGAATTTTGGGAATAAGATTTTACAACGTTTCTATAATACCTCCAAATCCAACTACCACCTGGAACAACGAGGAGACGGCAATAGCACCCGAGAGCTCCCTCATCCTGACCTGCCATAATTCGGTCCGATTTTCGGCAGACATTTCGTTCAGCACGTCCGGCGCAGGACATTTCCATTGCGGAAGATTCAATATCGCCAGGGTTGGGACTAAGAACGATATGGTCCCTCCTTGCACCAAAGGCAGCCTGAAAAATAAGGATTCTCAACGCAATCGAAGATTCTGATCCTCCATTAAATTACTCCATTTATTTTTACTTTGTTACTACAATATTTCCACCATCCATGTTAAGTAAAATTTTATAATCATTTAATTAATTCGCATCCCTTTAGTTCTCAATTTCTACTACCGGAAATAATCTCAATCGCTTTCTGTAAGTTTACACCAACTTATATGTAATCTTCAATTTGATGGGCAAGAGAATTCGATGTAAAATAAAAGTCACTAAAGATTATACAACATATTTAAATTTGAACAAAATCCGAAATTTTACTCCAGAAAGTGTTCGTTTTCGCGTGGAATGACTCTATCGTAAGGGATTTGCGTCACCCGGTACACGCTTGCTTGAACGCGGTTACGGATGTGTCGGTAATTAATTGCTACATTTGGGAAGCCACGATTGACAACAATATTGTTTCTTGACGGAGACGCACGCGTCTAGACGCAGTTCTGATGAAGTATGACGATTAGAGTATAAAAGGCGTTAAGATAACAAAACGCTGCGTCCAGACGCGCAAAGAAGATCCCATTTTACAATTAGAAGATTCCGTCGATTCTGCCGCGAGGCGCCGTAAGTTCCGGAAGAATGATTCTCGCGGCTTCCGAAACTGCTCAGCTCCTCTCGCTTCGCGCAATAAAATTTGAAAATCGAAACAAAAAGGTAATAACTTCCAAGAAACTGTCGGGGATCGCTAACGATCTATAAATCTTGTTAAATAAGAATACAAAGCGATTTCGTCAGCAGTAAAATTACGGAGTATATAAGTGTCGGAATAAGTTGTTACATCGTTGGTAGGTGTGGTGCAGGAGATGTCGGATATCTCCATGTTTCCTTTTTGAATTACAAATTCATGCAAATTTTCGTTGCACGTACTTTTAATTACTTTCTTGTTAGAAAAACTGTTTGTCTTATTTTATCGGTGGATGCGTCGACGTTGCTCAACGATTGTAAATCAGTTAACGCAATAACGTGTCCACCACCTAGCATCTATCCGATCAGTGAAATCGTAGTCAGTCTCAACCCTTTGACGACTTCTTTGAAAATGTTAAAAATAGTTTTCTGAAACAACTAGTTGACGTGTTTAAAATAATTTTTTTTTTATTTTAACACAAGTTTAATTATTAAAACGAGGGTTCTTGTGAAGAAATTTAGTTCTCACAAGAAATATAAATTGTTGTACAATTAATATTTGTCTCTTTTTACTAATGAGTTGGCCGAACACTGAACTACACGATCCAAAGTCTTAAATACAGTTACCCGAATTAATATTCGGACGCTCTAAAAAAGACAATAACTTTTTAAATATTGTACTATACGATTCGAACTTTTTGGGGAAGTTGGAGCATTTAGTTTACTGCGGGATGTGAAAAGAAATTTTTTCAAAACTTGCAATGTAAATCCGAGAAAACCAATGAAATATATGCATCGACTTTTAATTTGTCGTCCACAACTTTAGAAATCAGACGCGAACGTTTGTTCTGGAAGGATTAACTTTGCAGAGGTTGCCAAGATGCTTAAATAAGCATTCTTATCTTAATAGTAGGATTATTTGTTACTAATTTGTATGTCATAGAATATTATGTACACAATAGTTTCCTATTTGAACAGAAAGGTTCCTATTAAACAGAACGTGTTGATAATCTTTTAAATTTATTTAGCGGTTCTAAGCCAGTTTCATAAACAGCAGCTATGCAGCTTCATGAGTGTTTCAATCCTGCGGAATTACAGACTGACGTGCGACATATGTGTACGCGATCATAATACTGGAGCCTGTTAACTGTACCTAATCGATTTAATGGGCTAGAATGATTCGCTGTCGTTTTTCCTTGCCGGGTTTCAATTGCTCGAAAAACAAACAGAAGACGGAAGAAGTTCGGAAGCGTGGAAATTGTTGCACACCACTTCTCATACTCTTCCAACTTTTGCTCCTCTCAGAGTTTAATGGTTTGTTAGAACAGTTGGTCAAACTCATAAATTTTGTAAATTGATTAACAATGTAATCTTGCGGTTTTCTCTTGTGAATTTAACAATTACGTACCTGCAGCCCACGGTGGTCTGAATGAGCGTGACCAATCCCGTGACGAAGATCATGGTTGAGATTATGTAGCTCCTCGAAGGATCGTCTTCCGCCATGCAGAGAGCCGGCGTCAGGATAAAAGGAATGGAGACGATGGCTCCTATCATCGTTAAATAGTGCTAAACAAAACCGAGACAAGTTTATTTACGAAGCTGAATTTGATACGAGGCAATCAAGTGGAGTTACCATGCACAGACGATTATACATATGTACATAGCGATCTCTTAAGGTGTTTCAAGATTGCATTCGAACTGTTCGTCGTCGACAACAAGCATCGCAATGGGATTTCTGATAAGTTTTGTATCGCATCGAATACGCATACATTAGAATGCTCTACAAAACGATCCACCTTTCAATTCGACGTAAATCTTTAGAAATTGATTTTTAAATCGCGTCAACGTCTGTAGCATTGCACGTTATCGTGGATAAATAACGAGACGTACGCAATCTGAAGTTCTAGGAAGTCTATACAATAGTCTCTGTTATCACAGTTTTAGGATTAAACTGTTTTAATTAGACAACGAACCGACACGTTCAATCGACCTTAATACCCGAGATTTAATCTTCTGTATTCGATGCGATGAATTTATAAGGCTATCGATCGTTCGTTGGTAGTTTGTACCGAAGTTGTACCGAGTCGGACAGGTACACCGATTCGATTGGTTGGTATTAGTACCTGTAGAGCCATAAACAGGCAGAGATACCACGGTGGAACATCGTCGATCCCGTATGTGAGATTTGCGCCCCTGACAGGATCAACTTTCGTGCTTTCAGGTGGAAAGTTTGAGCTGTCTACATTCTAGAGCAACAATAAAAAGAGATAACTATTATTATTATACTGCTTAATATTAACAGCAAATGCTATCAGCAATTACTATCGTCTCATTGTCAGTAACATATTTGTTTTAAACAGAGTTCGGCAAATTATTTGAATGAAAAATTCGAATGAAGTGGGTTTTTTTTTCAAGTGGGTTTTAAACCCACTTTATTCGAAATTTTTTATTCCGATAACGCATTTTTACCATACTCTGGTTTTAATCGTTTACAAAAATAATGAACAGTGTCTGCGAGTATGCAGAAATTCATCTGTAGGCGAGTGCACTTGGGTGTGGAGATGCAGTGCAAAAAAATGCAGCTGCATGGAGGTAGCAGGACACCAGCCTCGTGCGATAAATATTTGTTATTGTAATAAGATGCACGGTTACGCAATTAAGAGAACTCGATGGGAATAATTGTATCACCTCGTTACCGGAGAACTATAGCTGCCGCATTAATCAGAGGTAGAAAGACTCGATTAAAGGAAGTCTTAGTATTAGATAATCCAGATCTTATGTTTATGCAAAGACTTCTGTTTGCCTAACGAGTTAACGCCGCGGATTTTCTTGGTTCACGGTCGTTGAAAATCCTGATTTTTCCAAATCGGTTTCGAATTCTAGGAAACCAGTTTGCACGAGGCTAACACTTTTACGCACTTTAACTTCGATCTACTTTCAAGACAAAGTCCTTTTTCCTGTTTCGCTCGTGATTGATCTGCAGATTTTATAACATTGGAAATATATTCAACGAATTGAATTACCACTAGAACTATCGAACCGTAACAATGACATTGTATTGCATGAAATAGACATATTTATTACAAAACTACTGAAATGATGAAAATGTTTTATCAGAAGCTTCTCGAATGAACTTCTTTATTGAAGCACATCTTGAGAGAACACTTGTGCGAAGCTTGAATAGATAGAATCTTGTCGTTTTTTACAAAGATACAACATAAATCAGTCGCATTCATCACCAGCTGGTTCTAGTGTTGAGAGGTTAAATTAAAATGATTAAAGAAACGGGGAAACTCCGTCGAGGCTATTGTTTGTTGCAATCGATGCCGATAATTATTAGTTTGCTCGAAGATCCTGTTCATGATCTCTTGCGAGCATGAAATTACCCACTGGCCCATTCATTTCCATATTCCTTTCAAGATAATCAGCATGCAAATACAGATTCTTCAATAAGCTTTAATAAATTATGCATAATCTATAAATTATAAACCGACGAGTTCCTTAACAAAGGAATTGCAGTTTGGGAAAATCGGAAGGAAAACTCGATCGGAGTTTAGAGATATCGGTCGGCTTAAATTGAAATTACAAAAAAAAAAATCTAATCGATCGTAAGTGCGTGAGAAAAAAAGCAGAATTGTTTTTGTGGTAGGACGCTGCGATCGTATCGTACAGGTGAGATCGTATAATCGTAATCGATTGAACACGTGCTGATGCCGCACCGCGCCGTGGGATCTGATTTTGTTACTACACGAGCATATAGATATCGATAGATATACAGTGAACTACGAAAGTATTTGAACGCACTTTAAAACAGTACAACTTTTTCATGATCGGACCAAACGACCTGACTTTTTTTCATAATTAGGAGAATTGATTTACCAAGTGACATGCAAAAAGGATTTTGAAGAAATTTCAATTCCTAAAACCCTCTAAATTTTGCATCATTACGAAAAAAGATATATATATATATCTAAAAGGACATTCGATCGTGTTCCTGCCCATTCGAATCATTAAGAACTAGCAAAATATGAAAGAATACCTTATATCCATTTTTACACATAAGAATATTAATACTGGGTTATAAAATACTAATGTCAAGTAATAGGTACTTACAATTTTTTTAGAATCTTATGTTCCTCCGTCGGATCAACAGCACAATGCCATTTGCGCGTCTTAATAAGTGTGAAGCACAAACACATAATCCAAAATCATGACAACTTATTTTCTTTTAATTGTAGATCATTTTACAGGATATTCCATATATATGCGTGTGCTTTTTTAAAGTCTTAAAAATTTTTGGGTTCCACTTTCTCAAGGTGTTAACATCTTATAAAGAGAACTGAGTTAAAAAAAAATCCTGTAAAATGAACTGTTAAATAAATAATGAGCAAATCCATGATCTGAATCGGCCGGACGAGGCAAGCAATGCGATAACGCGTTGTTTTCACTATACATTATACACTGTACTGTACATACACTATACGTCACGAGCTGTCTAAACTTTTTCTTCGAGGTCGGAGGTAGTGCAAAAATTTGTAGAGCCCCTCTGTGCTGAGGGCGGCGATTTGATAGAACATTCTGAAACTAGTTACCCGATCTAGAACCCTAGTTGGAACCACCGCATTCCTGAACGGCCAGTGTCACAAAATCCTATGTAGGAAAAACGTGAAATTTCGCTATACCGAAATATTTCGTCTAATCGAAATTTAACTCCCTTAGTGTCCCCTTAGTAACCGCGCGTCGCTACGGGACATTTTGACCGCTGATAAGAATTGAAATGAAAACGAAACCGCGTAAAAGATACCGGGATAAAATTTCTACAAAAATTCGTTAAAAAATTATTCCTACCTACTATCGTAATAAATATATATTATGTAATCATCTTTTAATTAATTCTTTAAAGATTGTCTTAAACTAATATTTAGAATTGTTTACTCGTTACTTATATTTAGTAGTTTCTCAGACGATTTAGATCACCGATGTCTTTATTTATTAACATTTATTCTTGATATTATAAATATCTCATACTTTCAATATACTTATATTAGATTTTTCAAGAAACGACGCTACAGAAAAGGCACGAAATGAAATACGAATTAACACAGGACAGAAATTAAATGATCCGGTATGAATATAATTATACAGAATCAGTTCCTCCTCGTCCCTCGACATCTTTCTTTGCTTATCGTAACGGCAATTTTAAAAAAGTTTATACCGTTTTAAAGTGCGATCAAATACTTTCGTGGTTCACTGTAGATATGTACATCGTACAGATTTCGTAATCGCGGATATTTAAGCAGGGTAGATCTACTGTGTACGCAGATAGAGGGGCTTTGCTCGAGCTCTTACAAGCACGATTACAATCTACACATGTATACATCAATAAGGACTCTCCGTGAATCGCGGTTGCTAAAGTTCACGAATAAGTTTACTGCCCAACAATTAGCGTTCCTCGCGCTGTCATGGATCGTACCACGCAGACACATTTTGTCATCGAAACGTTACTCTCCCTCGCTGCGATTGAAATAAAGATCTACAACGAATACAGTGTCACGTTAAATACTATCGACCATTCAAAGCTTCGGCTGAGCCACTGTTAGATCGCTTCGAACCACGATTTCAGCGGACGCCGTCGGTTTCGAAGGATAAACGGCGAAATTAACAAGTAACATTAGCAGTTCTAAAATAAAGATACGAGATGGAAGTCCGAGTTTCCTGAAAACCGTCCTCGAACGCGTTCACGCAAATTGCTTTAACGGTTGCACGTACCGATTCACAGCTATTGGTTTTACAGTACAAACAATGAGCTGTAGACTGAAATTTTCTCACAAGCGATATGTACAAATGACATTAGCAGTTTGAAAATGAAAACACAGGATCAAGTTTTCGGAGAAGTGTATCAATTTACCGATAGGTGTACACGAATGGCCGAATTACTCTTACGGATTTTAATTCGAATTTTAATTCCGCGATATTCATCAATAATTTTTAGGATCGATAGCAGCAACGACAACGTTATTACAAAACTATGTGATTGACTTACGAGCTCGGTCATCTGCATCGTTGCCTCAGGCATTTTGGGATCGCGTTCTCACGCCACAACGAGCTTTTAATGCTCGACTAGATGAACTTTCTATTCTTAATGAGTAATTCTTAATGAAATGTATTTAAATCTGATCTAGTGGCATGCAGAGCACACCGGATCCTCCGACAGAACGACGCAAACCGTCGCGGAAGTTGCTCTGCGTTGCGGATCGAACGGACATCCACGTTAAACCGATGTTAGCAACCGACTGTGTCAATAGACGCGATCGCTCCTTAATTTATCGTTAAATGCTCGCTTAAAGACGAGACGACCGCTCCGCGAGATTCTCTATGATTTCGGTATTCGACAGCCCGACGCGACGCGGCGGATTGTGCGACGATATTCGTAATTTGATTACGCTTAATTGACGATAATGATCGTTATTGACTCATCCCCAAACGCCGCATTACGAACAGGCACATTCAGCTCGCAGCTGTCGATTTGTTAATTGATGGATACAGAATGCCTAGCACAATGTAAATCTCTTTTTTGCTTCCTATTTTGCAATCCACTTATCGACATATTTGTTATAATATACAAATACTTGTATATTTGAGTTTTATTATATTTCCCATCTTTGTTCGATCAATTTTTTAATATAGGAACACTGATTGTGATATTCATCCTTTTGCCATAATTTTGAATACAACACCCGAACCAGTGTTGGGCAATAAATAAATTTATTGAAATAAATAATTATTTAAATGATTATTTAAATAACAAGTTATTTGTTATTTGGATATTCAAATAAAACGCAGAAATAATTATTTATTATTTGAGCAAGTCTAAATGAATTTATTTAAAATAATAAAGTTAATTGTTATTTACAAATACAATTTTCAATTATTATTTGTATTAATAAATAATAAATTAAATTGTATTTTCATTCATTAATCCGCCCTCCGGACGAGCCCGAACACTGGCGGTATACCTTAAAAGGTTGGTATAGCAGAGAAAAACTATTTAATTGATTTCCACCTCAATCCAAATAATAAATAAACTTCTATTTGCAAATAAGAAATAATAAATAGATTATTTATGGAATTATTTAAATAACTTTAATTTAAATAACAAGTTTAGTTATTATTTGCAAATAAAATCACACGTTTATTTATTATTTAATTATTTATTATTTAAAATAAAATTTGCCCAACACTGACCCGAACTCAGTCGGGTGCATGTCCGGGTACAATATATTTAATACTGTTGGTTTCAAACAGAGTTGGGCAAAAATATAATCAACGATTGAGGAATAAATTTCTACTTCAATCGTTAATCGCAATTAACAATTAAACTCCTACTTTAGTCGTTAATTCCGGTTAACGATTACATTCTTTTCAATTGTAATCGTCAATCGGATAATTGATGATTGACTGCAGAAATTTCGATATGAAATACAGAATCGAAACTGTATGCATACTGAAAAAATTGTAAACTGAGTTTCTTCTGAGATAACAAAATGCCTATCGCACGCCCTTCGCAAGCTAGGTCTTCTGGGCGCGTCTGACCGTTGGCGGTATACCTGAAAAAGTTGTTATAGCAGACAAAAAACGCGCACGGATCAGCACAAAAAAATAGTGGTATTTATATGTAAATATTATACATACAGGTAATGACGATATTAATTTCGCCACGCGTTCATTGTATATACAAAATACAAGAAATAAGATAAGACCAAGATTATTTATTTGATTTTCACCTCAATCCAAATAATAAATAATCTTTTATTTGCAAATAAGAAATAATAAAGAGTTTATTTTTGAAATTACTTAAATTACTTTTATTTACAGAGAAAGTTTAGTTATTATTTGCAATTAAGATCACACGTTTATTTATTATTTATTATTCGAATTAAAATTCGCCCAACACTGTTGACGATTAATTTCATCAATCGATTGAATCAGTCGTCCATTTTTCAATAATTACCTTTTTTAATCGTACACATTAATCAATCAATCTTGATTAACATTTTAATCGATTAATGCCCAACTCTGGTTTCAAAGACTGTGGAATAAAGTCTGCACATGAAACAATCTGTACAATTCGATGCAACATTCTATGAATCATAGAGTCAGCTAAGTAATTCCGCCTCATAAGAAAAACTTATTGCAACTAGCGATTGCAGTAATCTAGAAAACGTGACATCTAATAACCCAGGAATAATTCGCTTGTTATTTTTTTTATCCTTTTAAATTGCGAATTACGTAGCCGCGAGCTACGCGAGGCGGACGATTTATAAAATTAACTTAACTACGCGTATCTATTCCCTGCCAAGGAATTTCAGGTGTATCGATAAAAATACACCATTGATAAAAATAATATTATCTACGGTTCAATTTCAGATCGAATAATAAAGTACTGATAGGGTCTTACATGTAGGTAGCAGTGACCCCCTTACGCGTAGATCAATGATCCACCTTAGAGCACGGATTGGATTAAAACTATTGAAATATTCCCGATAACATTGAACTATAGATAACGTGCGATGTCATTGTTGGACACTTCGTTTAAGTTTTTTGTATTGTAGTCTTGCTCAATCGCATCCGACAAATTTACAGTGTGCGTAGGCTGCTATAAATAAACGTTGATATTATGTTTCTAATTATTGTTGTACATACGACGAAACATATTTGTTACAATATTACGAGAAGCTAAATCATCTCCAGAGCACGTTACGACATATCATGCTATATATTGTTGAGTAAATTAATCGTAAATATAAACGATATTTGTAGTTGACAGAGTTTATCGTAACGGGGTTCCTTTGAAGTGATTTGAAATTCCCGCTAAATTAAAATGCGCGAGTGGCAGGCGTATCGCGAAGCACCGTACAATACGTAACCTCGAGATCTCGATGATTATTTATAATAGGCCATAGGCTGTGAGCATAACCTATCGCGTTGTTTCACCTGCGTTGCGTACCGTAAATAGTGATCTGAGAAACCGGTGTTTCATGTTTTTCTCATTGTTTTTCATAATATTGTGAGAGAGCTGAAATAAAAGCCCGAAAAATGGACGATCTGGTCGAGCCGATGGACGTGGAAATGATCCCCGCTGACGATGACAGTGAAACTGTTTATCCGGACCAGGCTAACGTGAAAACACCGAATGCGAAAAATGTGCAGTCTCCCGAGGTAAATTGATAGCATAATTAATATTAAAACTATCAAACGATCGCGACGACTAGCCTGTTACTGCCATTTAAAGTAATAAATATTACACATGCGGTAATATGTACGCGAATAAATCTCGTGAACAATGCACGACCAGCCCTTTGTAATTTTAGAAATTTTACGAATTCTAGAATAAAATAGCTAATATCGAACCTTTCTCATAGTCCAGTAGAATTAGCGTTAATTTGTACATCGTGTTTAATTTTACTCTGATAACGAATTCTAGAGAATATTATATTCTTCAAAGTATAATATTTAACGTAGCACGTTTTATGAAACAGAAACAACCGGAGAGCCGCTACGAGAATCGTGGCGGAACGTTTACAACAGGCATTGATATATTCAGCAAAGAAGAACAGTTGAAAATGGAGGAGAGAGCGAAGCGATTTGGGTTAACAGAGAAGGTGAATAGTAGCTTGTCGAATCAGGAACAAGACTTATATTCTAGGTGAGAAACCATATTAATGTTAATTCGATCGATTACATGCAACGATAATTATCAAGTAAAATAATTATGATTTTTAGTATGGGCATTGTAGAAGACAATGAGAACACTAAGAATATGAGACGGAATGTGATACACATGAGAGGAACAGAGGAGATGAGCACTAAAGATGTGTTCAAGTATTTCGAGGATTATGCTCCAGCATCCATAGAATGGATCAATGATGTTTCATGTAAGAATAATTTATAAGCACTTAACTTAAAATCTATGCTTAAATGCCAGTTTTTGCAGAAAGACTGCTATTGCTATAAACGAAATAGGATATTTCGATTGCTATGGCTAGACGGCAAATCATTATGCAAAATAAAAAATATACGCATTGATTGCTAAACCCTGGAGCCAAATATAAATGTCTTTCTTCTTTTAATTATCTTATTAAGGTGGAACTAATACACTGGTGGCCTTAAATCTTTTTAATATGTCCACTGTTTTAAATTTGTACGAACGCATCCTTGTCATAAAAGCATAAAATCGGCAGTCTAGTCATGTTTGATTGCAGGCAATGTGGTGTGGTTAGACAATGTGTCAGCAGCTAGAGCTATGATAGGATTGTCAAAAAAGATTGTGGGTTTGGACAAACAGAATCAGAAAAATACACACGATAATCCAGACGAGGAGAATAATGTAACAAATGAAAGTTGCACAGTAGAAATGGAAGAAGATAACGATAGTACAAAAGACATGTCGCAGGGTGATTATATAAGCATCAAGGATATAGATTGTCCTTTACCTCCTGGTTTATGGAGAAAAGGTATAGACTATCCCAAATCCAAAACAATACTCCTCAGATTCGCTACCAGAGCCGA
The DNA here is from genome assembly GCA_916610235.2 of Lasioglossum morio. NCBI lineage: Eukaryota > Metazoa > Arthropoda > Insecta > Hymenoptera > Halictidae > Lasioglossum > Lasioglossum morio. The sequence goes on from OU744323.1 coordinate 8,497,578, forward strand.
TAAGAAACAACCGAATGCAGAAAAAATGAGCGACTACTACAAGAAATATGGTAATCCCAATTTTGGAGGTAATGCTAGCCATTACAAAAAAATCTTTATCAACGTATAACGAACACTGGTTAAATCAAAGTGTCTTTTTACAGGTGTCAAAGGTATTTTAACCGAGTCCCGTAAGAGAATGTATAAACAAATTAGACAAAGCAAGAAGAGATTCAAAGAAGAGGTACCTGAAGATTCTAACGACAAGAAACGCGTAAAGAATCCGTGGGGGGCGTTATCGGAGACCTGGGGTGTCAACGACTTTATGGAAGATGATTTTGGGACGAAACCCGAACCAAAAGATCAGGGTCGCAGTGTAAAGGAGAGACTGGGGATGAAGTATCCAACGAAAGAGCCGACACCCGTAGAGGAACCAGAAAGCAGCGAGAGTAGCGACAGTGAGAACGATTGGTGCAAGAGAAACAAAGTATTACGAATGCGAATGCACGCGGATGACGAGGAGGAGAAGATACACAAGAAGCGCGCGAAAATCCGGCAGCAAGTTAGTAGATTTTTGATTAAGATTCTTGATTTTCTGTGGTTCGCTACAAGTCTCATTTATTTCATTCGTACAAATGATCAAAGCAGAGTTATTAGTAATTAATACTAGTTACTTGATCATGAAGATTCTCTTTACGCTATAATTTAGATCATTTCAAAATGAATAGATTGATATTCGGTGCAGTAAATTTTACGGCAATTATTTTTAAGTCATGGATGACCATCGAGGCCGTTACCGTGTCAACGGTTATTAAAGACTACGTATCCGAAGGGAAATTTGTTGACATGTTGTTATTTATTTATAGACGCTGTTGAACAACTTAACCAAGGGTAGTGATTTACGATCGAGGCTTGGCCGACCTCGTCAAGAGACGCAGTTTCGTGACGCAATCCAAGTAGTTGTAACGAACACGAATGCAACGAAGTCGAATTCGTTGAAGCCTAGCGAGTCGGAGGTAGGTCGTGAAAATCCACTTATTTTACAAAGATCGGACGAAGATGGAACATTAAACACAGTTTCATTGCATAGGAGGAAGATGGTGAAATTGTAGAAGACGAGAAAGTTCGGGAGAAAGAGGAAGGTGAATGGCAAGAGTCCGACGAGGAAGAACAAGAGGAGGAAGAGGAGGAGGAAGACTATAGCGACGACGACAGCGATGGTTCGGTGAAAGAAGTTCAAGGGCCTAAAGGCAGTGTCATAAAAGTGGTTCAGCATAAACCTCGCGTCGCATCCACCGTATGGGCAAGATTAAACAACGTGAAAATCGAAGTCACCGAGAATTCTGCAAAAGACAGGTAACAATTTTAATTAACGAATGCGGAAAAGGAAAGAGAATTGATCTTCTAAATGCAAGAATTTTTTAAAGGCAACCGAGGGAACGAGATTTGAGGAGTACACTGAAAAGTGGTGATCTGCGATCCCGAATCGGTAATCACACAAGAGGGCGTTCTCCTTTGAGGATAGAAGTGAAAAACGACAAATACACGGAAGGCAGTGAGTCGGAATAATTGTTAATTATTCGGACGAACGAAAACGAGAGACACGGTTGTGATGATACGTTTCATTCATGAACGTAGTATGGTGCAAACTTTATAATTGGTGTATAAACAAAGTATAGAAAGTGCACTCATTACTCAGATAACTGTTGATGGACATTGATTAGGATATTTTCGGACAGCTGAAGTGGAGAAATATCAAATGAAGTTGAATTGTTACATCGATGGTGATGCACGGTATGTAAGGTGTTTACTTATGCTTTTATTGTAGAGCACACTGAATTCGAAATTTTGAAAAGATTAATTGATCGTAGAATTCTATGATCTGACACTGCCGAAGATTTAAGAACACAACTTTAGTAGAGCGTAATTAATATATGTATTTACAATGATCAAATCTTCCTAAATTTCTTATAACCGCGGCGCAATTTGAATTCGCTTTTTAAACATTATTGGAGCGCTATATTTGACATCATCTTCACGATCTTGAAACGGTATGAAACATTAACGAACGGGTAATGAGTGCTTCCAGGAATGTATATAAACATTATCTAGCATAGATAATAAGGAAAAAAACAGATTTTCAGTAACATAATTGGTACGGGGAAGTAGAATGTATTTTTCAATATTTGTTTGTGTAATTTCAACGTGCACGACTAAAAATCATGGATGATCAAAATGTAAGTATTTCGTCTAGGAGAAAAAAAATATTTTCAGGTAGTGCGCGATGGAGAAAAAGAAATAAATTTTTTTATCCCGTTGAAAAGGAAATTATACGAACAAATATTTCATTGATCGTGCATTAAAAACGACATCGTAATTTTAGAATTTAATTTCTCTTTCGAAACATCTCGATAGTAAAACTAATCGGAGAAGGAAAAAACTTCAAGATACTCAATTGTATATAAAAAAAAATAAACTTGTACGCGATTAGTGCGATACGTACAGAGCATTTAGAGTATATTTTCCTTATGTATTTTGCAAATAATAATATACTTCGAGATCTGTGATTTCTTAGAAATGTACGTTTAAAATAGAGGGAAAAATAGGAGAAAAAACGATTCGATCTAACCAAGAGTTCGTCTAACTTTTTGTTAAACAATAAACAAAAGGTTGAATGTAATTTTTTCACATATCCTTCGTGATAGAAGTCAGTCAAAGAAACGATTGAAGTCAAGTGAATAGGGTTAAGAATAATTGTGACATCGATTCCGAATAATTGACCAATAAAGCCGCTTTTATATTAGCACAATAATACTTTGAATAGTCATTTAAAATACAATAATTGATAATTACGATCTCAATACATATATACATATATCAATACGTATATGTATAATATATATCTGATTTACACGAATAACAATTATTCGGATAAGTGGCTGTAGTTTAATTGAAAAAATGAAAGATTTTTCGTTGAAGAACACAGTGAATTATTGGAATATAATTCTTTAGCCGCATTCATAGATTTCTACGTCGCTTTGAATCTTTTATGTTAATATATGCTATCCCTTTTCGTCTAGAACAAAACCCCTTTTTTTCTAACGTTTTAACACTAGAACTACCAGACAGCTCGAACATTTATGTATATTATAATTTTTTATATCACGATCATTGAAATCATAGAGGAATTTCCGTAGGAAATTATTAAATGCATTTATTTGTGCGCGTACTCGAATAAAGATCGTCTCGAATCTCAACGAATATATATTCTCTAAATTTTTATAATCAACTAAAAAAATTCATCTCTCCGACTGCTCGGTACTTCTAGCATCAAACCGACTCGGAGAAATGCATATAATTGCTCATCGACTAGAAACAAATTGTATTACAGTCGAAGACACTAAGATTTATGAATGCAGCTGGAGGCACGAGGTAATTCAAATGCATTAACAAACGAGATACGATATTTCTGATATGACTGAGCGTTTTCATATAGCTTTATGTTTTTTTAAGTTATAGCTACGTGCTACATTTAAAATGTGAATATTGAAAAACCATTTCCTAACTAACACCACTAGCTGTGAATCAACCTTCTAACATCGTGTCTACAGTTTTCATAACATTTTGTTAATTGCAATGGTTTATCTCCTTGTGTACTAGCCTCTGAATCCTACGTTCGCTCGTCTCCGCTCATCGGATCAAAAATATCAATCTCGTTTGTTAAAAGGCAATCGTGCAAGACATCGTAGACTTCGTTCCTCTATCTTACATAAAAACTGTTAATAATTGTTCTCTAATTACTGCAACTGTCTTTGTCGAAAACCACGCGTTTCACCGTCCGCGCGCAATCTTTCTCTCTCTCTCTCTCTCTCTCATGCTCTTTCTCCCCCTATTCTCTCTCTCTCTCTCTCTCTCTCTCTCTCTCTCTCTCTCTCGCATACATATTCGCTCTTCTCTTTACTCTTTTTTTTTTTGGTTTTTCTCATATCACTGTTTTTATCATAAATGACGTATAACATTGAAAATTCATAGACGAAATATTTGTTTTCAATATTCGGAATATATAAGATATGAACCGGCAACAACAACAAATACACGTAACGTTAAGTATATATTAGGCCTGATTGAATTGATCAGATGTCTATCAATTTATGTTAAACGCTACGATCTATCGTTGCTCGCATTCGAATTGCATCCTGTGCCCGTTCTCTGCGCGATAACGGTGATCCATTCAGATTCATCGGTGAAATAGTTAAATTAACTACCGGCAATTAGCTTCTTTCACAGTCAATTAAAACATTCGTTATCTCTGAATAATCGTAAAACATACTTCCATGGAAGTCGCGGGTATGCGCAGAGTGTATCCTATTCGACGCGCGTGCATCTTGATCACGTTAAATGTAAAATATCTCCTTTACTGTTATATGTTTCTTCGAGTTGTTAATTATATTTTTATTAATCATATCATATCGAAAAGAAGTTTCGTAATTAACACGCCTGAAACAATAAAATCGATTGCGTTATTAAATTACGCTTTTGCCATGAATAAATTGATTAGGATGCGCTGAATTTTTCATTTTTAGAAGACCAATAATCGTCACCATTGGCCAAAGTCTTAAAAAGAATATTTTTTCCGTGTTTCGATTTATTGGAAATATTGGAGCGTTTCGCGTGCATTCTGTTTTATGCAATTTATGAACACTGCTGTTCAAAGGCTTGAATATTAAATGGACCGTGCTCGCGCGACAATCGAGTGGAAAGATCGGAAACGATTCAGTGGGTAATTGAACGTTGCCGAAAATATATATTAATTAGAGCGGCGGGTGATAAAACGCTGATTAAAATCTGCGAGGAAAACGAAACTTTTGGACAGCAGTGTGCGAGCTCGAACGAATGGTTTGAACGTGAAAGGCGTTTTGGAACACCGATATCGCGAGTCGAGCAACCGGTCTAATAATTTCTCCTCGGTTTTCTCGAGGCAGCTCGTGAAAATTATTCGACAAACATGTCGCAGTGCTAATCGTCCGACGGTTTCGTTTAAATGCTATGAGACTGTGGATTAACGTTAGATTACATACACGTGTATATATTCACGAAAGTCTGATACATAGACACTGTACACGCAGAAATGATTTTTCGAATATATGAGCTCCACTGAAAAACAGTCCGCCATTATAAACGCGCTCGGAATTGCTTCCACCCTTTGTGTCCTGGACCATGTTCTCAATTCTCACTGGTTCGTCCTGAACGCTTCGAAACCGTTCAAACAAACGCAAATTCTCGATACGGTTTACGGTTGTGGGTAATGGCGGTGCTCGAAATTAAGTTAACACGCTAAGCGAGGCGTGATCTAATTATGTAAAAGTTGGACTTTGAAGTATTTGATATTTTAAATATAGATAAGCAACGGTATATAAAGTGAAATCTGAATAAATAATAATTGTTATATCGATAGACTGCGAATTTTTGCGTTTACGACAGAGACGGATAGACACAAATTTGCAATTATGTGAAATAATTAAGAGAAGATAGACGCATAATGTATTCTTTTCAAATTACTAGAATTATTAAAGAAAGTATACTTTTTACTTGACTCCTGTTCCTTAAAACCGCTGCAGAAAGATTTTATTTCACATAAAGATCCGCAATCTAATTATTAACCCTCCAGGGAAGACATCGGTACAGCACACGCCTACATCACTTATACGGATATTTAGAAATTGATTACTCATGGTCGTACATTTTCATTCTTTATCATTTACTTTCTAGACCTCGGCCGCAGTTATGAAAACTATCAAAAAGTCTAAACAATGATGTCCACGTACAATATCCATTATAGAGAAAGAAACCGAAGGGTTGACAAGGTTTAATCTTTTCTGGGAACGAACAAAATGAAACGCTCAGCGTGCTAAATCAACAGTTGAAAATGATCCATGCACATTCGGTTCGTAGAAGCATATATCAATGTAAACAGTACGTTGAAGAGCTTCCAGGACGCGAAGGGTGAAAGAGAGAATCTTGGAAGGATACGAGGAAGAAAGAGTTGATCATCGATTGTTGATTCCACCACAGATTATTGCCCTTACAACGAAACGAAGTAACACTGAATTGCATTAATTGGAAAACTGGTTACAGTTCGTAATACCCGTATAATTGAACTTGCTGGTGACAGTATCGCCGCCATTCCTGGGCTTCTATCGAGAACAATTATATCCCATTCCGCGAAATTAATATAAAGCGAACGATTACGGTTGTATCGGATCATTGCGCTTCGCTCGGAGACTTTCTTCCTCTATTCTCCTACAAATCGACTCGCATTCGAGGCACTCGAAAGCACTGAACTACACTGTCCGTATCCGCTGAACGCCTAATCACCGTTGTTCGCACGAATAATACTTGAACTCGGTAAACTCGTTAAAAAAATCGACCGGCCTAGATACAAATCAACTAGCTAGAACTATCGGACAGACGAAAACGTCGGGTTTCTCTTTTTCTTACGTTAGAATTATCGTCATCAACCGAGGCTTCTTCGTTGCAAATCGTTAAATAAATCAATCGTTTTCGTAGGAAGTCACAAATCAGTCGTTCCGGCTACTCCGCAGTTTCTAACAGGTTCGAAGTGCAAACTATTCCTCATAAATAGACTGCGGATTTGACAATCAAAACGGATGAATGCGTCGTTTCATACAGTAATAAGATTAAAAGAAATGGAAAACGTCGATAGACTTCCCTCGGACTTGATAAAACACAAACGAGCACAAACGTTGCACAGCATTTTCATTTTGCAGAAAAATCCGCAGTCTACTCGTAAACGTTCAGTACGATCGAGCCGAGAAATACGATCGTTTCACGCATCGAGAATCGGATGAGAATGACGCGTACATGCCGACGATTGCAAAAGTCGCCTGAGTCATACGTTTGTCGTTTTCAACGTGAAATCACGAAGAACAAACGACAAGTCCGATTCTTCCGAATTTTTTCGACGGGCTACTTTCGCGATCATCGGCGCGTATGTTCGCGAACTGGGTCCTCTTCGATTTCGCGCGCGAACCACGAATTCGCAATGCAATTCTCTAATGGGAATCGGCGCGTCGTTTCACATAATCTCGGCCGATTACCAATTTCCATGGGTGAAATCACCGTCTAAAAATCCAGACGACGTCAACGTTACGGTTATAGTAACAAGGACACGATGTATAAAAAGCCGCGTGTTAGATCGTTGCCTTCGCTGGAACGCGCGCGCGTTAGCCTCTGTTCAATTGGAAAGTAAAAAGCAACGATCCGTTTCCAACAAAAAATAAAAAACTAACCGAAACGTAAAATGGTCATATTACTGTAAAAGCTGTATCGAAAATCGTCTCGTGTATCTGTTCAACGGATATCGAATTCCCGAAAATTAGCCAAAATTTCTCTCGTCTGTTTCGGATTGACGCGACGACGATTCCATTATTAGAGAGTCTTCCCGAGTCTTGTTCTTATCGGTTCTCTGTAATCTCTTCCGATCGATCTACTCGAGTACACTCTGATTTCTCTTTCTGACGTTCCAATCGTAAACGGTAGCGAGGCTGAATCGATAATCCGATACTCTTCTCAAGGCTCTGTAAAACAAAACACGCCGAGAAATCGAAGAGGACACTCGCCAGGCAAGTGTACAATATTTTCTTTCAGTATCGTGCTCGAGTCATCGGTAAAAGGGGACACCGTTCGATTCGGAGGCACCCAGGTGTCGCCTTTTTTAACCCAGATATGCCTTCGCGTCGTCCTTTCGGAAGGATATCACCCTAGCGCGTATTCTGCGATCCTTGCTTTCGCTTCTTATGGTTTTTGTTAATCGTACGACGACAGCTAATCGAAACAGAAATCGCGACAAGAAAGTTTACGTATTGGGCACATCTGGGCTAAGCTTCCGCAGGAAACTCGCAGAGAACGCACGATGCCTCGAGTATAACAGAGACAGGCACCATTTTATTCGAACAACGAACTACGAATAAAAATAGTACGTAATAAATAGACTACGGATGTTTATGTATTTACAGTGAAGTCTCTTTCTAATTTTGATGTTGCCTCTACTCGGACTCTCTGCGCCAAGAAAATAATAAGTTCAGAACCCCGTAAGATCGGAGATCGCATAAAGATCCGCAGTCCAGTGATCGATAAGTATTATAGGCGAGAGAAAATCGTTTGTCTTGCACTCGTTGAATCGCGACGAAAAGTTTTGCTTGCCCACCTCCGGGGCGGAAGTACGAATTACACACACACCATCGACGTGTTTATCAAGAACATTTTATTGGATGCATCGAAGAACGTGAGATCTGATAGTTCGAGGGAGGCAAAGTGTTTCGCACTGAATATCTTTCGACGAATCGTTATTATTCCTTCCCTTTTTTGTGCGGTTTTCCTCTACCGATTCTTTTGTTTTGCGCTCCTGCTAGTCTATCGCTTCGCATCAAGCATTCTCTCCTGCATACTTTCTCGCTTTCACATTCTCTCTCTCTCTCTCTCTCTCTCTCACTATTTAACAAGATTCCTCGACTTGGACCGTCATCGACAAACGACGCTCCGCATTTTTCCCGTAATCGCGCGCACGCACGGATACATCGAGATTTCCTTTCGGAGACAAGAATAAATATGTCTTTCTTTCGCTGTTCCAAGCCGTGTCCTCGTCGCCCGATTGTCATCAATTAGCAAGGTTCTCCGAGCCACGCTAACAATCTCGTAGACAATGGAACCCCTGCACTACCAACGTGTTCAACAACCAATCGGAATGCTCGATCTTCACACGTTTCTCGTCTTCTTCATTTCATGCGAATCATTTCGAAGAAATCAAGCGTGGACATCGAGCTAAGCGAAACGAGATTTAAATTGTAATTTTTACAATTCTTGAAGTTTCGCGTCGATTCGTTGCCACTTTGGTTTCTCCGTTGCTAGTCAATGATTCCTCTACTATTACGGCTCATTCGATCAACGTTGCGCAACATCTCACACTTTGATCGTTCTCGAAGCTTTCTAGACACGCTTTTCCACGCCTTTGTCCTGCCTCGATCAACGTTAGCATTTTTCCGCACCGGTCTCGCTATCATTCTATCGCGATCGGATAAAGTTCGCCCGTCGACGATCGCACTCGCGTCAGGGACTCGAAAGGCTCGGGAAATAACTGTATCAAACTGTTATCTATATGTTCTGATCGAAACCGTTTCGAAGAACCGACATATAATGTTACAACTAGCCTGCGAATCTTTATTCGAAATAAAAATTGTTTCTGTCTAGTTATAACATTATTTCAGTTTTTCGCAACTGTTTCGAGAACCGAAACCGACGTTACAACTGTTTTCGATCCCTGGCTCGCGTACAAATGGAGCGCGCGATCGGATCGGCGCGTGTCTCATTCGCCCGGCACGTTAATTAGGAGCACGTCGAATACCAAACAAGAAATCGTTAGAACATTACAACACGTACACTTAGAGCGAAGAAACACGAATCGAAACGAGAACATTTTACAATACACTTAACCGACATGGTGAGAGTTTGAATATCCGAAAGCCGCGTGCAAGATGGACGTCAGGGTCCTCTCTGGAGGGTACTAAACGAGAAGAACGTGCCTCGGAACAATTGCGCGTCGGAAAATGATCCCTCAGGGATATCGGGGCTCTGTTTACAGAAACAAGATCGTAGGACGTAAAATGGAACGAAAGAAATGTGGGCGTGGCATGCATACGTATTCTAGCGTGTATAGTTGGTTCGGAAGTGTAAAAAAATATAGAAAAAGTACGCATAAGACACCATTCAAACAAACACCATGCGCTTCGCACAATAATGGCAGTATATCAGTGTAATAATACCAGTAGATTGTGAAACAAGACGCAATTAAATGGCTCAGAAGAACTGGAAGCTCCATCGAATGCAATTAACTATGAATAAACGTTTGGTTTTTTTCTCCGATGTTTTTCTTACTGCACTGCTCACTCGCTCTTTCTCGCACACGCACGAGATCTCCCACTCTCTCTTTTTCTTCCAGCCTCCTTATCTAGCAGTATCTCTCCTTCTCTCTCTCTCTCTCTTTCGCTCGCTTCCACTCTCTCACTCTCTTTCCTCTACAAGCTATACAGTTCAATAAAAGGCAGAAAAGAATTTCTGCAAGGTACGCAACTACCGTAATAAGAATGATGACACTGGATTACGTAACACAAGGAAACTATCTTCGCAAAATACTTCTCGATGACTCTTCCACAATGGTTGTTTGGTTTTTTTTTTGCGGCACGTTCGACGACGTCGCGGCAATGTCTCTCAATGAAATGTTGTTCGCGAGATAATTTTCTCAAGTGTCCTCCTAAAATTTCGATGAAACACACGTGTACCGTAGAATTGAAAAATCTATTCGGTAGAGCGAAGATAGCCTTCGTTATTCGAGGCGAAAGAAGTAGTGTCGAATATATTCTCGAGTTCTACATGTAGTATATGCAAGTTTTAGCGGAATCGAAGGGGACCGCTTCTGCAATGCTCCTTCCAAGTCCTCGTAACAAGAATATTCGATTGGTTTCTGCACAACTCAGATTGCGGATCAGTCATAAATAACTTCCGTTTGCGTGTAGCGAAAGTGTGCTAAATAATATTTAAATAATAGTGATAACAACAATTACTGCTACGCTTAACCAAGACGAAGGGTATACAATAAATTAATGTTAATAACCGTAAAGCGTCTTAAATCAAAGTAAATTTAAACAATACGAACAGAAGTTATTTGTGGCTCGATCTTTTAATACTTTGCTCGTATACAGGGTGTCTCCACGCGTGAGATGCTTTTCTGTGTTAATTAATTTATTTTATGTTGCTACGGTTCGATCGTGTTCACCCGTCTCAAAACGCCCTGTCTACTTATTTTCGAGAGGAACAGTACAAGTACTGTTCGAGAACAGATTCAAACGTGATCAATCGGTGTCGCAACTTTCAAGCGGACGCCAGTCTTAACTACGATACAACGCATTGAGAGGCATTGTATTATTCTTGGTATTATGGACACGCACACCCTTCATGAAGTTTCCTCTCTTCGCACATATACTCTTTCTCTCTCGCTCGCTCTCTCGCTCACATGATTTCCTCGTCCGTCGCTGTGCTACGTGGCTCAAAGTATATTCTTCGCACATGAACACCGCGTCCACTCTCACTCGGCAATTAAATCACAGACAATGGTATGACAGTGATCAACAATATATAATCGTCAACTAGTGTTTACCTATATAAATTCGGGATAAATAAAAGTTATATTGTACAAATTAATATTATGCGTTCAATGTAACAAAAAACACTGTATTTTGTATTCCTTCCGGTAGAGACATGCGAATGTACAAGTGTGTATGCGCGGACACTGCGGTTTTTTGTTTTTTTTTTCCTTTTGTATGTTTTTGTTATCGTAGTTTTGTTTGTTTTTGTTTTGCTTTACCTCATTCACCGCTTCCTTTTTCGCCCGTTAACCGCTGGATCGACCGTTTTTTTTTTCTTCTGGATCAGTGTCGCGTTCGAAGAGCTTCTCTTTTTCTTCACAAATACGATCGAGCGAACAACTGTAAATGAAGTACACTTCTGTTATTACGACGCCACGTCTTCGCCCCCTTTTGGTCATCCTGCACACTCGTTGCAGCTGAAACGTGTCATTGTTATTATCGTGTTGATCGTTGATCGCCGTGAATTCGGCGTAAACGAAGCGAGTGTTGGTACCAGTAGACTACATAGCGTTCTCCTGATGATTCTTCTTGAATAGGAGAGTTTCTTCGAAGATGAATTGCTTTAAGACTTCCTTTGGAAGATCGTCCAACTCCATATCAAATTTAAACGGTTCTTCCGCGACGGGCTGGAACAATTTTAAATGTTTCGGATGCAGTACAAGATTTCGCTCGATGAAAATCTGTTAGAATAGTGAGAGTACCTCATCGGAGGGATCGTAATATTGTTCCAAGTATGGATGGGCGAGTGCGTCTTCCACGACGATTCGCTTGTTAGGATTAAACGTCAACATCTTGTCTAACAGATCCAAAGCTCGTGGCTCGGCGTTCGGGAAAAGAGTCGTCCATGGAATCTTTGGTTTGTATGGTAATGACTGAAGGTAATTCCGTGCCTAAAGCAAAGAATATACAACCGATAAAACGAATCCTTTGCTGAGCGACGGATAAGGAAGAACAATTTATACTTTTTCGTTGACGATGCAGTCAAGATCCTCGGCGGACGGCGAACCGAGAACTCCCAATATGTGGTTCAGTTGGTCTAAGTAATGTTTGCCTGGGAATATTGCTCGTCTCGAAAGCATCTCTGCGAGTATGCAACCGACCGACCAGATGTCTATCGACTTTGTGTAGCCCTACGAAATGAAATCATAAATATAATATTGAATAAAGCTTCGAGTTAGAGATTTAACATATTTGTTGTTTGTCGTTTGTACCTTGGAATTGAGCATTATTTCTGGAGCTCTATACCACCTTGTTGCTACATATTCTGTAAGGAAGCCAGCATGGTTGTGTTCTGGATCGGCAACTCTGGCTAGGCCAAAGTCACAAATTTTAAGGTCACATGTGGTATTCAAGAGAAGGTTGCTCGGTTTCAAGTCTCTGTGCAACACGTTCGCCGAGTGAATGTACTTTAATCCTCGTAGTATTTGGTAAAGAAAATAACATATATGATCGTTGCTAATAGCCTAGAATCGAAAGGGATATAAATCTGCTGTCGTTTCGATCTGTAGACTAGCTTATATTATTAGGCTAACCTGTGTTTTAAGAAGTTTATAGAGATCGGTTTCCATCAGGCATTGAACAATATATACATCTTTCATTTGTTCTATAGTAGGTGCCCTTAATATATCCCTTATATCTATTATCTGTGGAAAAGAAAAAAGAAAAGTTCAATAGAAATTTTTTACGAAAACATTTTTGTGCTGTGCAGATTAATCGTCGGACACTCACATTTTCATGCTTAAACCTGGTCAAAATTTTTATTTCCCTCAATGTTCTCTGACTATACGTCTGATGCTCGAAGGGTGAAATTTTTTTAATAGCTACCTTTGTTTTTGTTACATTGTCGTAAGCAGATCTGTAAGTACAAGATACAATATCATAAATCTCTTGAATTTTTTAAATATGGTTTCGATCCAAGAACGTTATCAGATATGCCATGATTAACGACCACGAGACAGGAAGCGACGAGTCGAGATAGGAAAAAAGTTTTCCCTTAATTAAATGTAATTAAATGTGACAACGTTTCAACAAAATTCCTAACACTATCGAAACGACAAGGTTTAAATTTTAAATACCACGGTAAAAGACAATATACATAATCGCACGAAGATCGTGGCATACGAATAATAATAAGAAAGTTCCACGATCTTCTGCTGTCAAAAACAACCTAACTTTCATTCGATATTTCCCGTGAAATCATAAATTGAACGGCAACGAGAGACGTTCGCTGGAATCGTGGCGTTCATGAATGTAATTGCGATCTCGTTAAACTGCGTATCGATAAGAACGATAAGCGAGTGATAAGGGACAGGGAACAAGGAAGTCGTGACGCTGCATGCAAGTAAGCGATCAGGGGTTCGAAAGGGTGTGACAATTGCGTTCAAAACTGGCGCCAAAAGGCAAGAATACATAACGATGAGTAGCGCTTAACAGCGGGTGCACACGATGCCAGGACAGATGCAAAATCACGAACACGCGTCGCGGAACAGGAGTGAAGCCGTAGAAGCGGCGATTCGCTTGACAACTATGTGTTTGATTGTTTATCTTTCGGCCTGTCAGCCAGTCGATACGCGGTCGGAAGTTCTCGCCAGTAACTAGGAGATGTAACTCGAAGACACTTACACGACCATCCCATAGGCACCCTCACCCATGTACGACAAACTTGTGTACCGGGGGCCAACCTCGAACGTTTGTCCGCGAACGACCTCGCAATTCGGATTTACACTTGCAGAACCTTCGCCCGCCATTTTGACAACTATTTTGCGGCTCCGGCAAAATCGGAACGAGCCTTGCTTCTTCGCCGACTCGCCACGAACGACGCTGCAACTAGATCGACTCGCAGACACTTCTCGCCGCTGCTTATCAAATAAGTTGTTCGAAATAGTTCTCGGACTAACCGTTAGAGTCACGTCGGAACTTTCCCCGCGAATTTCAGTCCAGTGCTGGAATATCGCACGGTTTTCACGCGCGTGCGCGGCGATTTTTAGCGCGGTTTCCTTACAATTTCCTCTTATTCGTAACGATCACATATTAAATATTATGTATTTATGAAAATATAAATGTCCGGGTTGTATAAAAAGTAAAGGTAAAGCCGGTCCTACTTGTATAGTTTTCGTTCTACAAGCATCATGAATAGATACGGATTTTTATGCAAAATAAAGATTTTCAATTGCCATAAACCGGAGTGACATAGAAATTTATCTTTTCTCTTAATATGTTCAATAAGTGGAAAATGATATAAAAATATTTTTAAATTTGTCTAATGTTTTTCATGTTTTAAATTACACCTACTCATTTTTTTTTTTTGTAAATGCATAAAATCCGCTGTCTAATCATGAATAATGTGTGCCTACGAGTAGACATTTTTTGCTATAAAAATATTCTTTATTTCTTTACCGTTTTGTTTAACGTGCGTACAATATGTCTGTAAGGGGTAGTATAAAAATTAGTTATTTACTCCATATCATCCCAATCACAGAAATTCAAATCTTCCTCGTCGAGTACAAGCAACTCTTTCGTTTCATCCGCTATTTCGCAAATATCTTGTAAAAGATCGTTTGTACTTTCATCGGTCTCAGTCTCTAGTGGAGTTTCTATGCCAGTTGCATTTTCAGACGTGGGACTACTCATAAAGTTATCTAAGGTTTTCTGTTTTGTATCTAACCCGTGCTCCCTGACATTGACATCTTCAAGAGCGAAGTCTTGGTCGAGACCAACTTCGTTTAGCACGCTCATCTTTTTTTTAATTAAAGGCCACAAGTAGTCATCTGCCGTTTGTTTAGCGACTAAATACTGAATCAGAACGTCTTCGTTTTGGCCGATTCTATGCACTCTATCCTCTGCTTGGCACAGTACCTATATGTCAAAATATAAAGTATTCATTTAAATGAAATAACATCCTATTTGCAGACTTTCATTAGCGAATAATAAAATACCCCAGGATTCCAGAAGAGTTCAACAAAAACTACGAGTTTAGCAGCGGTTAACGTGATTCCTGCATTTGCTGCTGTAATCGATAACATCGCAGCTAAAATATCCTCGCAATTCTGAAAATTGTCAACTTGGTCCTTTCTTTGCTTGGGATTTGTATTTCCATCGATCTTTATATATCTGAAACATTCGATTAATTATAATAGATTGAAAATAAGTTGAGAATAGATTGAAACACTGTTATCGTTACTTTATATCCATAGATTCTGCAATTTCGCAGACAGCATTTAGAATATGTTGGTGGTGAGCGAAAATAAGACATTTTCGTTTATCCTTGAATAATTTGGAAACGTAATCACTGAAACGTTAGAATTGTTATAACAATTATGTTTAATATCGATGTTGTAAAGAAAACCTGTTAGATACCATATAGCTTTCTCTTTGGCGAAACTGGTTTGCTGGTAATACTGCAAAAGCGTAAAATGTTTTATTTTGCCACTCAAAGACGTGCACTGTAACGTTTTGGACATTTCTTGCATTTCTTTTATACCGACTTTTTTTAAGTCTGCATCCAACATAACAATTTCTCTAAAATTTAATTTTTTTATACAATCGATACGTACAAAAGTAAATATAATTACACTTTTGTTCTTACCTTTTTTTCGTTGGCAACGCATTCAATACATCATTTTTTACTCTTCGAATTACGCAAGTGTTCTTCAACAATAATTGCAATTCTTGCATGTTTGACGATCCTGTGAAATCCCATCCGAAAGAACTTGTTTCTCCAGCGCAATAGCGTATTCCGTAATCTTGATACCTACACAAAAATAAGAGTTACACTTCACAAAAATAAACCTGTACCGCATTAAACAAATATTTTATATTACCTCATGAAATTTCGCATTATAAGATTTATTTGAGAATACAGTTCTATCGGTCTTGACAGTGCTGGCGTTCCAGAAAGTAGAACAATGTGACCAGCTTGAGAAGCTATGCATTGCACAGCCTTATATCTAGCAGTTTTAATATTTTTCAAGGCATGAGATTCATCCTATAAACGAGTACAACTATTTTAGAAATTTTACTCTTCTTTCGTTACATGTAATCGATAGAAGTATGCGAGAACCCGAAAATGTAAGGATTATTGCCCTCGAATACTTCCGAAAATTCTCGGGAATCCCGATATTTTCGAGATCCGGCACCCCTCTAGTGATCAGGTTCTCTTTTTATACATACCAGAATAACAAAACCAAAAGTTTTACGTTCAAATTTGTCTATTGCTCGTACTAAGAGGTCATAAGACGTGATAACAATCTTGTGATCGTCGATAAAATCTTTCGCGTTTGTAAAATGGTGAACGTAATGGGTAGGCACAGATGGTAAAAATGTGTATATTGCTTCTGCCCATTGATACCTAAATTTAAAAGCGCCAATTTACTAAGTACGCACGCGTTGAGAAATATAATTTGTAGAAATTAGGAGATGATCTACTTTCATACTGTACCTAACCGAGGATGGTACAACAATAAGAAGAGGCCAATCTTGTTTGAAATAATGTGCAATTCCTAATGCTTGAATGGTTTTCCCTAAACCCATATCATCGGCAACTAGACATCGCCCACCTTTTGATATTCCATAACTAAACAAAGTGGGAATAGCAATTATTTATATATTATAATCAATTATAAGTACAGACTATTAACCTTTTATACTAGGAGCTATTTTAACTGCAATATCAAATATTTCTTCCAAACTAGAATATTTCCACATTATCGATATGAAACCGATACAATACTTAAATGTTTAGTAATTTACTATATCTAAGCAAATTTAACAATGTCAATTTTTACTGAGGTCTCAAAGTCGCCGTTAGAGCGCTAAGGGTCAATAGAACGAATAATAAGAATTACCATATCCCATCACGCTGAAAAGGCATCAGTTGATTCACTAAGTGGGAATCAATTTGCGATAAATCAATGTCTTTAGCATTGCTGTCTGAAATAGCACTTTTCCTAAATACCTATTAACATAGTTTTAAATGATATTTTGAGTTAATAGCTAGAGATGCACGAGAATCCAAAAATGTTGGGATGGGTTAGAATTTGTCCCAACCCAACATTTTTAGGTTCTAGCATGCGTCTATCAATAGCTGTTGCAATACATTAATATTATAATACCTGAAGAACCACCTGTGGTAATCCTACTATTTGTATATCCGACTTATACTTAATTAGTTTTTCCATCAAACTTTCGTAATCCTCCAATAAGAAATTCCATGATCTAGTTTTCGCATCTGAAATTAATCGATAATAACATTATATATGATCCCTAGCGGTAATGTACAATTTCCAACATCGAATTAACAGCTTACCATAAGATCTGCTTGGAACTGTTTTTAATACTTCGATGATCGCTGGGAGATAGGCTGATGTTTCTAGCGTAAACCTGTTGTCGCTTATCATGTGACATTTTCCAGTTACACATGCTTTCTGTCCAAAGAAACTTTTAGTTCCTATAGGACTAAAACGTTCATTTCGCTGATTGAATTTTGTGTTGCTCTTGAAAGAATTATCCCTAAATTTTGCTTTATAAGAGTCAGATTTGTTTGCTCCATATTGAAACGGCTTAGATGTACTGAATGACTTATTTTGATTATTAATTATGCTAGTAGAAGGTACATTATTCTGTGTTTTAACGGTGCTGGGCGCATTGCTCTTTCCTTGTGCTTGTTGTTTACGTTGTAAAGCCAATAGACGTTTTCTCTCGATTTCTTCCCGAGAATAACTCATATTTGTAATTTCATAAGTATAACATTACAAAATACAATATTTCTACGCATAACCATGTGAAACAAATATAAATAAATTATGTAAACAAATAAACGTAAAGTTTCACGGACAAGTTTATATACATTGACATCACAACTGATCACAACCAGCTGTGGTTGTCGACAATGAGAACTATCGAAAACTATCGATGATTTACTTTTACTATCGATAATTATCGGTAGCGAAATTTGAGGGATGGAATTCGTACAATTGCAACCGTTTTACTTGACAAATATTGCTAAAATCCGATAAAACTAATAAAAGATCAAACTTGACAAATGTTTTTCTTCTAGACTAACCAACAGTATCAAAATTCATTAGATAAGCATCAATAATGGCTTTGTAAACAATATATCGATCTTCAAATATGGATGATGAAAACATCGATAAATGTTTAAAATTCAAAACTCCAAATTGTTTTATATTGTAACACACTCATCAAATTGTATAGAATAAAAAGAAGACAATGTTTTTCACATATATTTTTCCAGATCGTTACAAAAATAAAAATAGTATCAAATACAGCATCTGAAAATTAACTTGTAATGATATTACCAATTATTCTAAATAAATTGTTTTTTACATACTTGAAGAGTATATTTCATTACTTTTAAATATGTTCCTTCCAAATGTATATCAAATAGATTAAAAGATATAGAAATTAATAAGATATTATTTGCGAGCTTGTACTTTTTATTCCCTTTGTTAAAAAACTTAATAACTTAGCGCTTCACAAATTTAATAACTTAGCAAATCATAATATTGCCACGAATATGTTGACATTTCTCAACAAAAACTCATGGTATCAATGGTGTCGACAGCTGACGATGGATGTCGTTGGATGTCGCGTCGATAAAAGTTTCATCTCTAAATAGACAATTACTCTGTGGTGAATTTACAAATATACATAAACAATACGTGCGCATCCTTCGCAAATTTCGTCGTGATCCGCACTCCTCACGATAATAGATTGTTCGTTTTTTTTTATTTGTTATGTCTTCACAGTTTCTTGACGATAAAACATTTCTTTTTGGAAAATATCCGAAAAGTTGAAGGATTATTGAATTTGGTGTTCTCGTGTGTATAGATTTTGTGCGTTTTGGAATTTCCTCATAGAATTTTGAATTACAAAACGTTTTGAGCATTTAGAAACGGATGTGTAAAATTCATACGTTTTTTCAAACGTATATGATTTCTCGATGAAACAAAATTAGGTTTTGAAATATTTACTATGTCATGTTCGAAGGAATGTGGGACAGAAATACCGATATCCTGTACGTATTTTGTTGGTTCTGAAAAATATAACGCCTTATTTATTCTTTAATATTTCAGCGGACGAACATGAATTCGTCCAACCGAAAAAAGCGGTTAAAATACCGGCTCATATGGCAATGTGGGAAAAATCAGAAGCATATTTTGTAAGAATCTGTATATTATATTAACTTGTATTATCTCGAGCTTCTCATGCTTTCTGAAAAGCAATAAAGCTTCGATGTGTAAGACTGACAATGTAATAATTTTATAGGAATACTTGGGTTTTATATTAGCCTTAAATGAAGCTGTTCAAGGAAAAGCATTGAATGTCGAATGCCCCCAAAGTCCTGCGATAGGTCATGTAATCGCAATGCTTAACGAGTTCGACGAATGGATAACTGAGATACCTCCAACCGATCAACCTCAACGCTTTGGCAATAAATCATTTAGGACATGGTACGAAAGGCTTCAAGAGGTAAAAATTGATCGCCCCTACATGGAAATAATTAATCTGTAATAATTCAGTAACATTCACATCGTAATGTTCCAGCATGGGATGAATCAATTGCAGAAAGTATTACCAAAAGAAATGCATAAAGCAGTCCCAGAAATAATCGAGTATTTGTATGAAAGTTTTGGTAACCCGACGCGTATAGATTATGGTACAGGCCATGAAATGGCATTCCTAATGTTCCTGTGCTGCATGTTTAAAATCGGTGCGTTTAAACAAGACGACAAAGTTGCTGTAGTCGTAAAAATATTTAATAGGTAATGTGCTTTTTGTATTATACGCGATACTTTAACGTTATACACACTGCAAGCCTTTTCTCTTCTTTTTTCCAAGGTACCTTGAGTTGGTGCGTAGATTACAATTAACTTACAGAATGGAACCAGCAGGTAGTCACGGCGTGTGGAGTTTGGACGATTATCAGTTTGTTCCTTTTATATGGGGTAGTGCGCAATTCATTGGTAATTTTTTCATTTCTGTATGTTTTTTAGGAAATACTAATCGTTGAGAAAAGTATTCTTATATAGTATGCGAATATTTTAGGCCATCCTCAATTAGAACCACGTCACTTCGTTAGTCCCGATGTTGTTGAAACAAACAGCAAGAAATACATGTTTCTTGGTTGCATTGAATTTATTTCTAAGGTTTGTATGTTTGTACTTAAACCACTTGTACCAGTAGTTTACACAAATGTATTATTAACATCGATATCAATAGGTAATAAACATGTTTTCAATTTATAGGTAAAAGTTGGCCCGTTTGCTGAACATTCGAATCAATTATGGAATGTTAGTGCAGTCTCATCGTGGGTCAAAGTAAATAGTGGTCTTATTAAGATGTACAAAGCAGAGGTAAATATTAATTAGCGATCTCTATTCTATAATTTCAATGGTAATGATTAGACTGCGGATGTTTATGCATTTTCCAATTTTTGTCGACGAATTTTGAGAAAGTAGAATGAAATAAAATCATATTTTTAATGGAAACAGCCTTTGTAGATGCAAAACAAATGGAAATTGTACAATTGTACCGAATTTTATATTCTAGTGTAACGTCGTACGACGTTTGATTTGGATTTCGCTTAAACAACGGATTCTCCCATGTACATATATATGCATGTTCAGTACTGTAGCCGTATTAAAAGTCGCGTCGAAGTCACGAGAGATATAAAAGAAAGATCGTCGAATATAAAACCGTTGCGACCGAGAAACGGGGTGTTCTGACACTTCTGGGTTCCACCCCCCTTTTCATCTGGAATTCCCGACTCGGGTCGTAACACTAGCCGTTTTTGAACATTTTCATAAGGCATAAATGCATAAAGATCTGCATCCTAGTAATGATTATCGTCGGATCGGGACGGGTTAAGAATTTTATTCGGGATCGGGTCAGATTCACGAAAATTTCTGAATTCTCGAGAATATTAACGAGTTCCGAGCAATGCCGAGCATATTAGGGTTCTCGACCCGTCCCGACCATCGAGTACCCGACATTTCTGGGTTCTTACGTACCTTCGGTAATTATAAATTAATTCATGCATTTGCATTACGCTTGAAACATTAGGTTCTTTCGAAATTTCCTGTTATTCAACACGTGTTATTTGGCTCCCTGTTATCGATAAAACCGGCATCTGCCAATCCTGTTGCGCGAGGATCTCGTCAGGATCAACCCACGAAACCACCACCACCACCGCCTCGTAAATAATATCCCAATATTACACAAATATGCTCTGTACTTGTTGGTGTAGATTATAACACATATTTATAATAAAATTGTACATTACCAGCTTACACTATTTATTGTCTTGTTGGATTTAATAAGTATGTTAAATACATTATTTGAATGTTCAAAGCTTCATTTAATCATTTATTATGTCGACCTAGTGCAACTGAAAATTTACAAATATGTATAACAATTTACTCGGTAAGAGCAGTAATACCGAAATTACAACTACACACCTTCTACTTTGTATACAAATACATTTATACCGAATGGTTTTTCGTTCCAAACGAAAGTCTTTCATTCGCTGTACACAATATTTTTTGTAGACGTTAGCAGACGCATTGCGAACTAAGAATGATTTGGCATTCGTATGTAAATACATAAAGTGAGATATTTACCAATAGATAAGTTTTTAATGGTATTCGAGACGAGCGTTTTTAGCCACCACAAACTAATACCTTATTGAATTTTATGGCGTAGCAACAGTAGATCCTCGAAGCCATGGGACAGAATTACTTCGTTTCCAAACCTTACACATTTCGACCCTAGCTCATTTGTTTGCCAGCCCTCATCGTCTTATGCGGCCTTTTACTCGGCATTCTTTGTTAGGTCGGAAGCGCTTTATTATTTTATTGCCTACTACGGTCATTGTTTGAAATTCAAGGACTGTCCGCTCGAGTCACCCTTCGACACCTTCAGTAACGGAGAGAGAACGCGGACAAAGGCGTTACCGTATAAAATCCACCAATCCAACGATTTTCCGAAATCGCTATCCACAAATGCCCATTTCGACAACTCCTCCAAAGGGGCGAAAAATGACTGGAGGAAAGAGTCGTGTCGACAGTAAAATCTTAACCGGCAAAGCGTCAATGTCAAGTCAACGAACAATCGTATCATCAAACCGAAAATATCGCACCGCAAGACCAGGTTTTATACTAAATAAATACATAAAATGTGGTAAAAATCCAACGATTCGAATATCATTTCAACTGAGTTCGATTTTCATTAATTCGAAATCGAACCAGAAAGACCGCGAAATCATCGTCGCGTCATCGCTCGAAATGTATAAACAATATATTATTATTATAATCTTTCTTTTAATAATAAGATTCGTAATGAACTCGGAAAGATCGAGCGTTTTGTACGAGGACAACGGACTGTTAAATATACTAGAACTCTCTAAAAAACCGAGAATCGCACGAAAAGCTGTATCAGTGAAAAGATCGGCGCCAAAATTTCTGCTAAATATTTATAAAAATGTTTTATCAAATAAATCATTTCATGACAAATATGAGGAATCTGATATAAGCGCTTATATTGATATCGTTGATCAGAGCGATTTCATTATGACTTTTGGTTCACACAATCCGCATTCAGGAAATCGGTCCAAGACGAATAGAGGCAAACGAATTTGGTTCGATGTGTCGGAAGTTCCGCAGGGACAGCACCTCATTTCAGCTGAACTAAGACTTTACCATAGTCTGGGAGATCTTTTTAACTACAATAAAACTTATACAGTAGCGTTATACAGAGTGGCTGAAATAAAAAATGGTAGACGCATTAAACATTTTATTAATTCAGTTAATACTACAAAAGAAGGTTGGATAACTTTAAATATTAGCCAAACACTTGAATATTGGGTGGACCATCCAAAAGAGAATCGTGGTTTATTCATAGCAGTGCACGATGTCGATTACGTTGACCACATTTTGAGACCGGATGATATAGGAATTGTAGGCGTTTCAGGAGTTCCCGAGAAGCAACCATTCATGGTGGGTTTCTTCAGAAATTCTGGGAAGCTAAGCAAGCACGATACATCGCGAAGACAGAAACGCGATAGACCGGAAAAATTGGGTTTCAGTAGTATAGACATTCCGAATAATCCGCATATCGATTTTAATAATCCTAGAGGGGGAAATTCATGTGATATGAAAGCTTTATACATCAGCTTCAGAGATCTTCAGTGGCACGAGTGGATTATTGCGCCGGAAGGATACGATGCTTTTTATTGCAGTGGAGAGTGCGATTTTCCGCTTCATATGAATGCAAGTAATCATGCCATTATTCAAACGTTAATGCATCTTCGAAAACCAGACGAGGTGCCGAAGCCTTGTTGCGTTCCTACAAAATTGTCGCCGTTGTCGGTAATATATTTTTTAGATGACAGTAATGTTGTGTTAAAAAAATTCGAGAATATGGTCATTAATAGTTGTGGTTGCCATTAAATTCTATAAGTATTAATTTATATCTTTCTCTCTCTCTCTCTCTCTCTCTCTCTATCTTAGTATAAGTGTAGGTTTAAGTTAGTATGTAAGGTAATAATAAGGATACATTAAGAACGGCGAAAGGGGTGAAGAAGAAGAAGGAAAAGATGTAAAAAGATGTAAGATTTTAATCAATAAAATGATCGATAGTATTTTTAAAATTATGTATTCTAATAACGTTTATAATAAAACATTCCAAAAATAACAACATGTTTATAAAAATATATCAAAACTATATATTGCAAAGATAGCTCTTCTCTTTTATACAATATATAAAAAAACGGCAATATATTATTATATTAAATACAAAACTTTTAAATACCTACAGCTTGGATCGTGTCATTATTTGTTCAACAATTCCATTTCTTATGAAGTCAGTAATTTCATTGGGTTTAAAATTCAATTCTGTAAGAATTTCTGTAGTATGCTCACCGGGTTCAGGTATTTTTTCATATACCTTTGACTTTCCAGGAGTGAAAGATAAACGTGGAGCAGGATTTGGAACGACTAAATCATCTTCCAATGTTACGAATGTGTTTCTCTCTCTGTTATGCGCATTATGCGCAACTTCTTTTATATCTAAAACAGGTGTTACGCATGCGTCCGTGCCGTCAAATATAGCACACCACTCAGCCCGAGTCTTCTGCTTAAATATTTTTTGCAATTTCATTCGATTTTCTTCGAAGTTATCGTACTGTGGCAATTCTTCTTCGGTTAAGCAAAGTTTCTCCAAAAATGTTTCATAGAATTGCGGTTCAATCGCGCCAACACACAAATATTGCTTGTCTTTTGTTTCATAGGTATCGTAAAAATGTGATCCAGTGTCTAGCCTATTCGAAAGTATAACAGTATAACAGACTTATCCACATAATTGTTACATAGAAAAATCATCTTAAGAGGGTGTACTCGTTACCAGGATTGCACATTTCTCGATAATGCAAAGGTGGGGTTTTTCAGTAGTGAAAAGCGCTAGATAAAAGATTAATCTAGGCCACAGTCGCCCTCGAAAGTCTTATTTTTACGTTTACGAGGCGATCTAGCTACGTGAAACCATTTTATATGATTGCGTTGGGAGTACTTGAATAGTATCGTACGGATGCCGAACGTAGAAAAGGGCAGCATGTAAACACGGACCGCGCTTCGAGCTTCTCGGGCCCTCGCGAGGATACCCCCCGGTGGAAGGGGTAGGCGAAAGGACAGTGATCGTGAAGAATCTCAGGAAGCTAGATCGCGACTTTACTGTATTCGGAAGCATACAGCTGCGCATGTAACTATTTTCATAAAACTGCGACAGTTACATGCTCCCGAATAATGTAAATTTCGTCTCGTAAACGTAAAAATAAGACTTTTGAGGGCGATCATGGTCTAGATTGATATTTTATCTAGCGCTTTTGACTATTTAAAAACCCCATCTTTGCATTGGCGAGAAATGAGAAGGCGAATTGCGCACTCTTACAATCGTGGAAACGAGTCTACTCCCTTAATCAAAAATACTTACATATTTTTACCACGTGGTTGTCCCCACAATCCAGGTAAATTTCTGGTTCTGAAAAACCAACTACCTAAATATGCTGATCCATCTACCATTGATGCATCGACTACTTGGCCAATGTTACTTTTACTGCGTTCTAATATTGCCAATACTATTCCAAAGGCACACATTAATCCACCGCCACCAAAGTCAGCGACAAGGTTGATCGGTGGTGTTGGTTTTTCATTGAAACGACCAAGTAGGGACAATAGACCTATATTAAAATGAGAATAATACAATATAATCTATCGTAAAAATTAGAGTAAAATTACATTGTATCGAAGCAAGTTTCTCTTACCAGATAAACCTAAATAATTAATATCGTGACCAGCCATATTTGCATAAGGCCCTACCTGCCCGAATCCTGTTAATCTAGCATATATTAATCTCTTATTTGTTTTCATAAGATCCTCGGGGCCTAGTTTCATTTTTTCCAATACACCTATTCAGTCAATACAACTCTCTTAATTTGTATAGTTTATAAAAATCAACGTGGTACAAATAATAAATCGTTATTAAAAAGTACAAACCAGGTCTGTACGGATCTATAATCGCATCGCTTTGATCGCTCAACTTTTTAAACACTTGAATACCCTCCTTCGTTTTCAAATTCAATGCAATCGATCTTTTCCCATGACTGAGACGATCGGGAATTATTTGGTATGCCTTAGTCTGTGAAAAACAAATGATTGATATAATATTACTATAACAATATAAAGAAGGTAGAAAACAAAATCCTATAGTCATTCTAAAATTTACTTCATTTGAACCATACGATGGTAATGTAAGATGAATTAGACTTCTGCCTAATTTAAACAAAAGAACCGTCATGTTTTTGTTATACCATTTACACCATACCTTGTCTACTTTAATAACGCTTGCACCGAATTCAGCCAATATCATCCCACAAAACGGACCCGGTGCTAGTCCAGCTAATTCTAAAACTTTTACTCCTTTCAAAGGCATTTCTTCAGTGGGTAAGGATAACGAACAGCACTCCACGCTTCACGAGCGATGTATTAATTTACATTTACATTTCCTGTTTTTGACTATCGATGATCCAGTTGCATATTCACATACACATGTATGCACATATACCACATAAATTGTTATTCAAATCATAGTAAACAAAGTATCCTCTCTGATAAAGTATATATATGTACTTCTGGAGAAATTTGACGACTCATTTTAGTTATATTTGAATGTTGGCATTCAAATCTTTAGAGTTTAGAGAAAGATCATTGTTGGCAACACCGGCGCGTGCGGTCTGAGGAAAATAAATATTGTTGTCGTAACCTGTAAAAAAATAGATTTAATATTGTATAAAAGAGATTCGATTGCAATATTCGTAAAATGAATCCGACAGAACCAACAACTACTGAAACGTTAAGGTAATTTTACGTTGAGAAGATACGGAAGTGGTTATACAATTTTCTTGTGACAAGATCACGGATAATTTTGCCGGTTCACAATTTATGCAACTCGGTTTTGCAATAATAAATAAAGAGTTCGTGCAGGAAAGTATAATGCATTGTTTGAAAATGATTTTTAATGATATAGATGTTCGATTACTGTACCATTTGTTCATTAATTTTCAACGAATGGTTAAGCTAAACACACGTTATGCTTATTTAACAAATGTGTTTGATGAGATTCTTAGAGAGAATCAACAGTGGAATGTTGTTTCTTACGTTTAACATTTACAACGTATTTGATAAAACATGAAATTATACAATTCTGTCGAGTTTAAATAATTAATAATTTATACATTTACAGTTCTAAAATGAAAGATGTGATCGACGTGTTAGCTATGCAAAGAGAAAAGAGAAGTACTTTGCAAAAAAGCATTACCATTGATTATACCAAAAGTAGCGACAGTTTCACAGTTTCAAGATTTATATTCGAGTGCGGTAAGTATTATCTATGTACGCTGTACAGAATCTTTACTTTAGCTAAAACAATATTATTCGACAGCAGATTTCATGCCTTTATGACAAAAATGAGTAGGTGTGATCGAAGACAGTAGAAACATTAGAAGAATTTCAAAATATTGTTGTATTATTTCCAATCTATTAACCCTCTGTACTCCTTTGTCGAGTGTGACTCAACATCAGAAAAAGAAAACTGTAAATGAAACTGGTTTTTATATGTATTTGGCTCTTCCTTTATTTATTTAAGTCATATTGTTTAGTTAGAAACAAATATAAGTTCCACAAATATAATTTATATCAAAATTTGAGAGCTATATTTAATATAATTAGTAAACCAAATTTTTAAAAATAAGTAGCAGTCAAGGAAATGTTCTTTGAAGTAAATTTCAAATGATACACTTAAAATAGTAGGGAGTTGTTGGCAATAAAATTCAAAAATGATACAGAATGGAAAGGGTTAACACGCCAAACTCTATGTTAGTCCCTGGGGACTGACAGTATCCTATTTATGAAATGATTCATAGAATATTAAAAAATTAGTTCCACGTTTCCAAATAAATTTCCGTTACACTCCAGTTTGTTGCAATTCGATTATAAATTGTTTACTTTTAATAAAGAACCTCTGCCTAAATAGTACACTATTCATATCTTTTATTCATTTGTGAAATTACAGGTTTGAAACTAGAAGCTCATCCATTAACTATTGCCACAGCTGCCACTTTATACCACAGGTTTATAAAGGAGGCTGCCCCAGGAGGCTACGACAACTATGTAAGTAATTCAAGAACTAATTCTAATCTAGACTTGTACGTCTAGTCTAGTTCAGATTTATGAAAGTTTATATGTATATATTTTTCAGCTGATTGCCGCAACTTGTCTCTATCTAGCAGGAAAAGTGAAAGATGACAATTTAAAAATAAGGGATGTAATGAATGTCTCGTACAGCACGCTACACAGAGGATCGCAGCCTCTAGAATTAGGAGACCAGTATTGGAGCATGAGAGATGCAATTGTGCAGGCAGAATTATTAATCATGCGTATGCTGAAGTTTCAAGTGACTCCAGTACATTCGCATAAAGTAACCGTTCAATTAACAAAATAGATGATATTGGGTTGGAAAGAAAGTTTGTAGCGTTTATAAGTTCAGAATCTAAGATAAAATTAAGGTCTTTATTCATATGTTTATTCAATAACACGAGAAGTTACCTCGAAAATGGCAAAAAAGTAATAGAACAGAACGGAAAATATGTTATTGAATAAATCTATGAATAAATATTTGAATTTTAGCTTTCGATTTTAATTTACAAACGCTACGAACTTTCGTTCCAACACAACAGATGGTTATGGTGTATATTAGAAATTAGAATGTTATATAATCAAATGCGTTCTTGTTTTAGTATATGTTGCACTATCTAAGGTCTTTGCAAGCATGGTTTGGAGAAGAAGAGTGGTCCAAGTATCCAGTTGCAAAGACCAGCATGGCACTTCTACAAGATTTTCATCATTCACCTGCCATACTTGATTATCCACCAAATTTGATAGCCATTGCTTGTATTAATTTATCACTGCAGATTTATGGTGTTGTGGTACCATTAATGGACGAATGTGACCAACAGCCATGGTTCAATGTAAGAGTTGAGGGATCGTTCGAAATGTTAATTCTACTAAATTACTCGATACGAAATGGAATATAATATGTATGTTCTAATTAATATTTTCAGGTATTTTGTAAAGAATTAACCAGGGACAAGCTTTGGGAAATAATGGAAAAAGTTATGGCAGCGTACGACGAAGAACCAGAAACTCGAGATAACTGATGCATTTTAGTTCATTTTTCAATGTATAAACTATTCAAACAGCTTGTATATTAACAAAGACTTGGCACTTCCCTCATAAAAAAACTGGTATTGACAAAGTACAAAAATAAATCGAGATCGTCTTTAAAATATAATATTTTCGATCCTGTGTTTTGTGCTTCTTTTTACATCATTGATCTCTCGTATATTAATAAATAATGTAATAAAAAGAAAGAATTAGAATTATTTTTCATATTCGCCATCGTATCGGGATTACACGTAAATGGAATTGCACGAACCCAGCGCAAATAATTCAGTAAACTATGGGATTTCTACTAAACGACTAAGATCGTTTACGGTAGCAAATATTCTAATAAATACGCGTGTATCTCAGCATTTTTGTTCGTCAAATCCTAAACATCCTAATCATAAATGGCACGAACTTCCTGTATAATGAATAATAATGACTTCATAAATATCGAACAATAATTGTTGTATTAAAGTTAATGTTATACTAATATATTTTTTCAATTATACGTACTATATGAATTAATTACAAAAGCATTTTTGTTTTGTTTATAATATATAATATAATATAAATATCAGCGAAAAAAACAAGCTTGGAGATTCAACCAATAAGTATTGACGCGCGTGAAGCGTGAAGTTAGTCTCGCTAGCGATCCACTATTATTATACATAGTCAAATATGTATATATATGTAAGTATAATAAACATTATCTTCACTTGAATACAGAAAAGTTGCTTGTTTATTCCTCTGAAAAGTGAACAGAGATTTATGAAAGTGTTATGCTCGTTTCATAGAGCAGAAACTATGCGTTGCGTTCATATACGAAGGTTGAGCATGACATTGTAGCGCGGTGAATATTTACAAGGTTTGTCGAGTGAGAAATTTGAAATACGTTAATGTTTGTCAACAAACTATGAAATAAAATGACAACAACGGAGCAAATGGACATATCATTCCCATTGAAGAGGGAACGAGACGAATTCGACCTCCCGGATACCGATGATGACAATACTAGTCTCGAAGATATTAATAATCTTTTGTCAATATCGTTACCTTCCCTTTCGACGAACAAATTTCAATTTCCCACTGATCCAAACGACGAATTTCTTCGACTGACCACTAAGGCATGTTTCATATATTTAACTAATTAATTTCTTCAAAATATCAATATTTAATTGCACATCTTTATTAACTGGTGAATAATCAATGTCGTAAATTTTTACAGTTTAACGTTCGTCGATTTATTTTCTAGTTTTGACATTTATAGATGTTTAATTCGAATGAATGCTTTGGATTACAGGTTCGTGCGGTCTATTACTCATACCTTCATAAGTGTTTACTCACCAATTATATTCTGTATTACAAAGATAAAGACAAAGATATATCGTGTGAACAATTGAAGAAATGTGCAAACCAAATGGAGTTACATGCTGTACGATCGTCTTTAGAAGCATCTTTATATAGGCAAAATATGTTGAAGTTGGTGAGTTTACCGTATTAATGTTAGTTAATCAATTTATTAGATCGATTAACAGTCAAAAGTAAGACACTTATAGATTTCAGATGTGAAGTCTTACACCTTGGATAAGAAAGCTTATAAGAAGTTAGTAATATTTTTAGAAACCCCACCAACCAAGGTGGACGTAGGTGTCCAGACTATTAATTCATGGGCGGAATTGGAGAAAATCGATAATATTCAAAGCATTTGCATTACTTCTAATTGTGAGGAACTATATTCTGAGGAACAAGAACCAGTTCCTAAGGTAGAAGAGAATCTAACCGATACAAACACAATCCAGGAGGAAATATCTGATCCTGGTAGTTGCAACGATACAGCTTCACCCACTGTAAACTCTACCTGCTGCAACGACATGGAACAGAGTACGCTTAAAAATAAGTCAGACGATGAACTCGCCGATGCAATGGCAGTCGATGATAAAATAGTTAAAGAGGAATGTGACATTTTTAATTGCACACAGGATAATTCGAATACCCAAACGTTAAACAATCCCTCCAGTATTCAAAATGGTGACGAAAACTCTCAAGATTCACTTTTACAACACATGGAAGACATGTTTTGCGATAGCGACGATAGTAGCGATCTCATGACGTTAATAGAGAAACATTCGGGAGTGAGTAAAGCTAATGTGGACAAAGAGATCAATAAAATATGCTCGGAGTCAAATTCTCTTTTTCCACTGAACTCCAATGGCTCTACTCGCATACCTGAAAGCAACGATAGTACAAAGCTTAACATTAGAAGCAATAACGTAAAACCATCAAATGTAAATACAGGAAAATATAGTTTTAGTTACTATAAAGAAATGAAGAATAGAGAAGCCAACAAATTGTTGGGAGTAGAGAATGAAACTCCCGAAACCAAACAGAAACGCAGAATGCATAGTATCTGGTTTGTAGAACGCGTATATCAAGTTTCAAAGTTAAAGGCAAAGATGACAGAGTTGGCTTTGAAGAATTACGGAAAACATGGAAGAGTAAAAGAAAAATTTCTCGAACTGTTCGGAGAATCGGACGACGAAGAAACGATGCCCGATTTACCGATCTGTATTGAAGAACACTTGACCGCTTGCAAAGAAAGGATAGCACCGTGGATAGTAAAACATCTAATGCCATTTTACAAGAAGCGAAAAATAAAAAACAGACAACTATTTAAAGTAGTTGCGAAGCATATAGCCGACATGCTTATTATTGAAAATACTTTCCCTGGTCAGTGTCCATCGGTACTATACAAATATACTTAATAAAAATAATGTGGTACAGCATGAAATAAGTAATGTTTATTTCTGTTTTTCAGAGCAAGACTGCGTGAGCAAATATATAGAAACGTATTTTAAAAATAAAAAAATCATTAGAACTAAACAGGATGTATACTTATAAATATAAATTACATAGTCTTAATTCATTAAAGAGGAAAAACTGTCTTAATACAAACAAGTTAATAGCGCCATGATTATTTAATGTTTAAAGATTTCGAATTTGGATGTAGTTTAAGGCAACAATGTACATATTATTTAAAAAGATAAGAATGCAATAAAGAAGTGTGTTAAACATTGATTGTCCAAAGGTATGCATACAAAAGGAATGCAGTGTAAATAGAAAAGCATAGTAACAATCTTGTAGAAATGTTTCCTTACTAATTATATAAAATTGTCGGTTGAAACTTTTTTTACAGCTCTGCTTCTTTGTTAGTAAGTTCTATATATGTATATATATATATATATATATATATATATTTTGTTTCTTTTTTAAATGAAGTAGAAACTTTTATTAAGACTTGTCTTGTTACTAAACATCGAAGCTTCAAAGCAGTATGTAAGTCACAGTCTTAATCTTCTTTTATATCTCTTAGTATTTATCATGATATACAATACTCCTGTGTATACGTAAGAGTGTACGTATGCGTGTAATCGCATACGCAGGTATATTATGTACACTAGTGTAGTCAAGTATAGATAATGAAAACTTAAATGAAAAACAGTGAGATAGCTTTCTTTTTCTATGCCCTGTACACAGTCCCTTTGACAATTACAAACTTTTAAGAAATGTTGCTTATCGTTGTAAATTTAAAGAATATGAAAACACAACATAGAAGATATTGATTTTACTGTTGATTCCAGTACAATATTATTTCTGCATTCTATCCATCACAATAGAATAAGAAGTATATGCGTAACAAGGAGATTCAAAAAACGCCTTAGTTAATATATACTTTTATCATTGATAAACAAAGAAGTATGTTCAGTAAATTTTCGATTCCTTAACACTCCTTTCGCGTAGAGAATATGAAATTATAAACAATTTTATAAGAGATTTATCTCCATATTTTAACTGAATTATATCTTATCCTCCTAGTTGCAATAGCACTGTTTATACATCGATTTATATGCTTTTTACAAGTTGTCGCAATAGGAAACTGTAATTCGCAAATATTATAATTGTTTGTCTATTTCTCTTTATCTTACTCTAAATACTTTTGATTTCAAAATATACGTTTACAATGATATCGCAAATATATACAGAATTCGACTGAAATTGTTTTGAAAACAGCAAGAGAAAACTAGCTATTACCGTTTCTACCGAACAACTTGTAAATAAATAGCTTTCATCTTGATATCTCAATTTTCTATGCCATATCTTGGAATTTATGAATTTCGTATTTGTATATTAATTGAACTGTTTTATCGAAATGTTACTTTGCAATCTCCGAAAGTAATAATAAATATCAAATTATATACTCTTCTTTTTTTTAAAAAACGTCCAAATCATTACGATATCGTGAAACGAATCAGAAATAAAAAAAAACTCTTGCTACATTGTTTCAATGATTTACAATGATAATTGGATCCTTCCAAGCACATAGTACATAAACTTTGAAACGTATCTATTTCGAAAGAAGGAAACTTTGTAATTTGACATCACAGCATCGAACGCCCGAGTAAATATTGCATATAAATACAGAAGGATCTCTCAAAGAATTCTAGAATCAATCTTTAACATAGTCAAATATGACTTTAAACATTGAAGGTGGGGAGGAAAATATACTTGCAATGAGTCTTATTGTAACTTATGTATTACGTATTTTTCCAGGTACGTAGTTCTTGTCTATTACAGCTTCTTGCAGAAACATGTGTAAACATCTTTCGTTCTGTGCTAGTGGGTGTCCTGCTATTCTGAAGAAAAATTGTGATTTTCCAGTTTCGAAATTTAGAAGACACGATAACAAATTATACGTTTTCGACACATAAAAATATACATACTTATTAACAAATTCCTCTAAACCTTTTCTTCGATCTTCGATAAAATCTTCTTCAAAAATACCGTCGTCTCCTCGAAAAGGCATCTGGCGTTTCCAGGCCTTCCCTGGTAATGGAGGCACTACAATCTATATGAACGAGAAATGTATTTTTAAAATGACATACAAAAATTAATTACAAAGCATACAGAGATTAATGTAAATTTCATTGCCAACTGACCTTGCTATCCCTTTCTAATTCATTCCTTAGCCATTCAAAGTCACTGTACCTTCTCCTCACTGTGGAATCTTTAACTTTGAAAACTGGTAGGTTTGTCTGAATAAAAATAGAAAAAAATAGTATAGAAGTACAACAGTAATATAACATAAGATATGGAAACATTAGTACCGATTTGAAATATTTCTAACATGAAATCATGTTAGATAAACGTTTGGATTTAAAACACAAGCTGCTTGTATTTATTACTGTTCATCAAATCTTTAATATAAGTTAATCTATCATTCTATAAATGGACCCGAGGATCGCATACATTTTTGTATCTGCTCTCTTTTATCACCAAAAGTAAGATAACAGACACTGCCCATGATGCATGCGATTAATGAACCTAATGGCATTATTAGAATGATCCCGAATATTATTCCTACACTATTTATTGGAAAATAACGTCGAACACGAAGAAAATAGCTGATGGATGAGATTTAACGTTGGAAAATGAACAATATCGATGAGTGTATGCATTGGCCGCGGTACAGTGTTATTAGCGAAATACAAAAGACAATCGCGTACCGCATGATAGTTAAACGATTCATGAATTCGTGATGGAATGTAATTCGATTAAATGCGGGATGTAAAGTCCACGTAAGTTTGTTTCCTTTGATAATAGTACGCGATGCGTTGTATTTAAGCGGCAAAAAGAAAAATGATCGCGGACGATGCAATAACCGAGGTATTTTTTCGAACCATCCGCGATATCAACAAAGGAAGATAAACTTGTTGGAAGGCTAGGATTTTACTTACCCTCATGCGAACTTCATAATCGGTATACCGTTTCTTGCCGACGCCGTGTGTGATTGGATTAATCACGTCAATTTCGAGGAAATTTGCAGGCGCTGCATAAGCGTCGTCTAGGGTCTGTTTTTTAACATTTAAACGGCGTGTCGCGTCCACAGTCGTATCTGCCATACCTAACGATTAGAAACTAATTAAACCGTTTCGAAGCCAGGTAGAAAATAAATCCAGCACGATGGTTAAAGAAACTTCGTCAAATGACAGCGGCGAGAAACTTGACACAATTCGTTCTCATGTGTTACGTCCGTGGTCATGGTGCACGGAACTCTGCTCAGAGAGAAAACTCGCGGAGGAAATCGAGTCGCGTCTTATCTTGTCTATAGTCTATAGGATCACGAATCCGATGTTATTTTTCTTTCAAAAGATCAAATTATATCGCACGATCTACAGACAAACGTCAGCAATGTTAAAAAGATTGATAGGAAGGCTTTTAACTCTGTAAAATCCAAAACGTAGGCGCGCTAATTGAAAATCCCATACCGTCTCTATGTGTCGCATGCTTCGTGGAAGGAACGGTGCTATTTAAAAATATTTAAAAATTGATTATGTACATAGGTGATATGTACATATCAGACCCCCGAGATACGGTTGATATCAGAACTGGTTAAAATTTTTGAGTGAAAGTACTTCGAATATTATTTTAAATAATCGTTGTTCTATAATTTATATAAAATATTGATAATCTAACATGTAAAATAAAATATGTATTTTGATAATCCAAAGCATGAAATAGAGCGTTTCTCTTTTGGTCAGTTTTGGTAATCTAAAACGTGAAAGAATAACATATTTCTCGACGATGAGAATAGATTGAGCGAGACGCGAGCACGTGATTATCCCTGAAATTAAAATACACCGGTAGCCGCGTATTTAATATTGCACGGATTCAAATCCGAATTCGTTAATTACACGTGAAACAGGGACCTGTTGTACCGATCGAGAGGAGGGGGTGTCGACAGACTGACGCGAAGAAGAGTTTTTTTTTTTTTTAAAGTAACGATTGTTTATTGTATAAAACAAACACACTCTCGACACAGATACTTCTGTGCATGTATATAGATCTAACGTAACATCTTCACGACAGTGATAACATTTTGATATTCACGATACAGGTGGATCTATATAAAAAGTCAGTTCGCTCACACTATGAGGTGCGAGACGTCCGCCGTGTACGCGGCTGGGGATAGTCTGATATCATCGGAGCGAGGAATTGGCCGTTGACGGATGTCGCTATCACCGGGCCAAGCTCGACCCGGGCTTCGCGGGGTTAGATTAGATCTAGCCACCGTGTC
This sequence comes from Lasioglossum morio, assembly GCA_916610235.2. Lineage (NCBI taxonomy): Eukaryota > Metazoa > Arthropoda > Insecta > Hymenoptera > Halictidae > Lasioglossum > Lasioglossum morio. Next base: position 8,533,700 of record OU744323.1, read on the forward strand.
CACTGCTAAACTGACGGTCGTCGGATCGTTTAGGCCGTTGCTTTGGATCCTTCGTTGAGCCGCGATCGACGCTCGCAGTGTCTTCCGTTTCTGCATGAAAAATTGAACTCGAATTACAATCATGAACCACGACACAGAAAATCGCACTGGCTCGTTCGCTTCGGCTAATTCTAGTCGACTTACAAGTTACGTCGCACTGTATATGTATATTTCAAAGCGCAAAGAAACTCTTTCGGTGCACCGAACTTTCGGGTACTCGTAATTTCCAGCACCCAAAGAGCCTACAGTCATACTTTGTACTTCTAAGAATAGCTTAACTGATATTGGAAGCTCGTATCAATACGATAAAGCTGATAGAATTAAATACTGTGACCAAGAGCTGTGAAGGGTGAGTCGGGAAAGGTGGGAACGCTCGAATGATTTCAGCGGATTTGACCTTGAACGACCTTGTTGTAGGTTTGTCTTGTAGCAGCCCATCTTCAAGGAACTCTTACAATCTTCAATATTTTGACTTGAACAAATAATAGAAAATACGTATGCAAAAATCTCAATAGAAATATAGTCGTCTGATATCTTTACGAAAATTTCCAATCGATAAATTGTCTACAAAACGACGCTCTAGACCGGAAGACCCTCTCGAAGGAGTTGCTGACCATCCGTGAGCAACTTGGGTCGTTTATATCCGTAGCGAAGTTTCATTCGTGAATTACTTTCTTTCCAATATTTATTATCAAACGATCGTACATGTTAAAATAGAGACTTCGATACGTGTTCCAGAAGTTTTTAGATTTTTTTTCAAAGCCTAGAACAGTAAAAAAAAATTAGTCGTTAACATAAAGAACCCAGATTGCCCACGGAAGGTGCAGAAAAACATGCTTGCCCCGTGGAGGGTTAAAATCCACTGAAGGCATTCGAGTGTCCTTGTCTGGCTCACCCCGTGAAAACAAAAGCGATACCGATGCAAGATATAGAGGGAGATGGTTGTTTCTCTAGAGATAATGCTATCCTGCGGCAATATAGAAGCCCGACTACATTCCTCATCCCCTAAAGCTGGTAGAAGCAAAAATTGGTGCTCAGATCGGTCGTAATTCGTGTCGTTACTAGCTTTCCGAGCTTCCTGCCGCCGCTCCTACTTCCTCCCGGCCGCCTGCGGTTTACTGATAAACACACAATTCTGAGGAGAGGACAGCGAAAGATACCGGAGAGAGAGAGAGAAAAAAGAACAGAGATCCGATTAGTCTAGCGGATCCGCCCTCCGGTTCCCTTACCTCGATCGCTCCCCGCCATTTGTCCGCCGCGTGTCTCGCCAATTCCATCTTCTTCTGCTTGCGGATCTGGTGTTTCTTGTATGCCACCTCGATGATGATCAAACCGATGCCGCCGATGATCCCCACGCCCACCACTATGAACACTCCGGCCATGTTCTTCAGTCCCAGCGTGTTCGGGGTGTTCTCCAGCTGCTCGCATTGCTGAACGTTCCCTTGAAGGATCCAGTGCGTGTCGAGGCTCTCCATGAAACCGCCTACGATATTTAACGGTTATGGTCTATCGGTTACCTCTCACCACTCGTGCAATTTTCTGTTTCTCTCTCGGCCCACTCGAGAACAAACTCAAGCCGTATATGTAGGTACTTTGATCCAAAATACGGCGAAAGCCGGTCTCGAACCATCGCCTTATATTTGAACAAGAATGTATCGAATCGAGACACACCGATTTTGATGCGAGAATATCTGGCCTCGTGGTCAAATTTTTCGGTTCGACTCGCGTATTACGAGTCTACGAGCACTACGGTTGAATACGTCGAAGTAAAACAAGATAACTCTGGAATTTTTCGTAATTGCCGCTAGTAGGGGATGAAACTTACTTTCGTGGAAGTCTAAGATAGCTAGGGTTACAGCATCCGCCCATAAAGAGCCCTTTTGCAAGCCTATCCCGTAACCGGACCGTCCAAACAGCTCTCCGGCAGTGACCAATTCGCAGTCCTGAGCAGCCTCGAATTCCAAGCGAGAGCTATCCCAGATAAATGCCATGAGTTTTCTAAACAAAAAACAACAAACAGCGGTCATAATGATTGCTTCCCGTCTATTATGGAAATACCGTTTAATGGTTAGCGAGTCTTACCCAATTTTAATGTCCCTAATGGCTTCTTCGGCAGTGTCGTAATTGTTTGCCTCCATGGTGCGATACATGTTGGACAGTTCAACCTGTCGACGGAAGTACATGTCCACGGCCGAGCCCTTCACCGTTGCACACGTGAGATTCTCCATGGTGTTTCTCAGCTGTGAACGGACGGGTCCGTTTATAAATAAACAACTAACTTTCGTATGTTCGTTCGATTAGCTTCGACGCTTCGTGTTATGACTAGGGGAGAATACGGTAATCGCGGTTTATGGGAAATGAGGTATTATTATTGCAAAATGACATGTCTCGAATTTACAATTTTTCCCGCTCAACCATTGCCAATGCTGAAGTAATCGATAAGCAACGTAAGCAGGTGCCCAGGACATCGGGGGAAGGAGGAGAACGATAAAAATTTTATGAATTTTACATCTTTTACGCATTAATCATGTTTCGATGTGTATCGAGTTTGTTTTCCACGTGCCGAGAGTTATCGGTAAGGGTAGTTCGTTTCATGGAAAAATATCCTTCTAGAGCCCCGTGTACCGAATTATTGGGAGATAGTACTGTATCGCCCAAGCGACCACCATCATTACCCCATTCTCCCCTACGATTGCGCCAGATCTTACGCGAGCATCGTTGATTCCAGTTAATTTCGTCTTGGGCCGTTCCAACACCAAGAATGCAGCCAAGTTGGCAGTGTACGAGGCCACGATAATCATCGCGAATCCTGCCCAGACCATGCCCAGTACCCGAGCAGAGAAGCTTCTCGGAGTGCCTATTAAATTACGGAGAGTCACATTTATCATGCGAACTATTCCGATCCGGTCGTCCTTGCCTCATTAATTCTGACATTTGGGAATGATCACCGTAAATACGAAGACTTTTTCATTTTCCGTATCATCGAGCATTCATATTGGCGACACCGTGGTCGGTCGGTAGGGAGTGCATAAGATCATTGCGTGATTCCATTTTTGTCCTTGTTTAATCGATTTAATTATGCCTCCGTTGGCAAAGAAAGACATTAGCGGTTCTCTATAAATACGTTACTTGGAGGTTCAATGTTAATGATCGCTGATGAGACGGGAACGCACACTCCATAGGCCATAGGATAATAAAGAATTCCTTTTACACTGATTACAGGTAAATCTGGAAACGACTGCACCGAGCTGTGTGCGGACATCGGGTTTTCAGGAAGATTGCTGCCTTGTTTAACAGCGGCCTGACATCGTTGCCCGAGGCATCATAAATCAGAGTAGGAAAGCTCTACGTAGAACTCTGTACGGTATATCCGAGGATGTTAATTTTCGCGTCGCATGCGATGCTAAGTACAGAGCACACGTTTCAAATAATAACTGGTTTGCAACGTTTATTTATTCATCCCTATTATCTTTTAGAACAGCAAATCTACGACTTTGTATTTGCTCTTTTTAACTTCCTTAACCCCTTGCAGTAGATTAATATTGTTCCTTACATGAAAAAAATTAAATATAAATCAAATTACGTGGAATAAAAAGCTTATGTAAAAATATCACTTTCTATTAAAAAAAATATTCGGAACCCCTGGTTTTTTGTTGCTCTATGGCCCACCAGGCCAAAAAATTTTACGATTTGGCCCTTTCCAAAAAAAGGTTTGCCAACCCCTGTAGTAGATTAGTATAACATCGAGTCAGACTCGCGATGAAAGTTCTGAACAGAGTCGAAATAAATGTGTATATTATTGCATGTTAACCCTCCGTGGGAAACATTCAAGTTCGATACGCATCCTGAATTTTTTTAGTTTTTCAAAAAATTCTTGCTTAAAAATAAACGACCTAGTGTGCAGACAGCGTCGATAAAAATAAAATTGCAGACGGAGTGTTAATTTTCTTGAAACCGAAATGAAATTCAGTTTGGTTGTAGGTGCAATAGATAGTAAATTTTTTGTTTATCTAGGATAAAGGACAAAGAAGATCTAGTCTCTGCAACAATAAAATAAATCGTAGTGCAAGGGGTTGAAGGATTTCTCGATGGAAACGTTTGTAAAACTTCGTAAAGCGGCCAGCCTCGAGGAATTGATACGGACCTTCTCCGATTCCGCTGTTGAGCAAGACTCCCCAGGCGAACCAAATTGCGCTGGACAAGTTCAGGGCGTCCTCTTCGGTACCGTCGGTGTTTGCTAGCTTGAACCTCCCGAAAGGCGAGAACCGGTCGAGGAGGTACAGAACTAGAGCCACCACGTGCACCGACACCATCACCAGTATCCAAAGCGTGTTACTGAACGGCTGCAGGAACGATACCAGGGTCGACGATCTTGAGGGCTGCAAATCCAGACAAAGACAGTCTTTATGAATCAATTTAGGAAGAATTGTTACTTAATGAATATTTAACACGTTCCACACCACGTTTGTCGCTGATGGTACACGTTAAACTATCCATTCAGTGTACAACTGGTGGTACATACGAACATATGTATTTAAAGCGCTAAAAACATACATCTTATAACAAGTTCAACACTGTGGAATAATTTCCACCAAAAGAATGAGGCATTACGAAAACTACAGTATAGAACAAAACACATAAGTTTGTTTAATTGTCGAGGAAACAGCAAGAAGAGGAGCGACCCCTATGAACGCTTTTTATTTACCAGTTTTTAGGAATTTGTTGCCAACAGACTAATATAGCGGTTTCAAGGGAAAGTAATCGAAAATTGGCCCGGCATTAAATAAGCATTAAACTGCTAGCGTAACTTGTCATTAATTGAAGAAAATACCTTCTTCTCGAGGATAGTGATACCCTGGTACTTGAAAGGTTTGCTAAACTCGATGAACTCCGCGCGTTCCGGGTTGATCGTCAAAGGAGCGACGATCATGTCTGCTCTTTCGTTGACTAGTTCTCCTATCAGTCCCGTCCACTCCTTCTTTCCGCCCGCTACAACGTTTACGAATAAAACGCGTTTCGTTTTCATTCGTGGCGTTCATTGTCGCGCAATTCTTTGCAATAATGATTATTCACCTGAACTATTCTTGATCATATAGCTGCCGAACTGTCCGTCGGGAGACAAGGCCAAGCTGTAAGTGAAGTTGATGGTCTCCGATAGTTTCTCCAACAAGTCCATACAGTACCCCTTGCAACAGTATGTTTTCGTACCTGGAAATAATAAAGCAATTAGAGTACATTAAATAATCGTATAAGAAAACTGTGAATGCTTTCTTTATTTACTTTCGTGTTCACTGGAGTTGAAGTGAGGACACAAAATCTCTTCAGGCTGACAGTATTCGGTATCGGCGATCTCGCGGACGTAGACGAACGGTTTCTCTTCGATCGTGAGCACCGTCAGGTGTGTGGGGATCATGAAGCCTTCCGGCTTCGATCGTAATCGGCCCGGCCAAGTTATGTTCGATTCGTTCACCGTCAACTTCATTTTGGTATTGTTCTGTCCCACGTTCACCTGCTACATCAAAATTTCTCCAATTGCTCGAATTCTTCGATGAAACCACAATTTCTTCACGAAACAATCCGGAAACGATCGAAGTAAATGCCTACTCCTTTGTAAACTTAAAATTGTTCTTAACGCATTATCTACCATCGATTATTCCATAATCGTTACAAGGCAGTGCTGCATGGGACAGCATTTTTTAATAGATCCTTCATCAGCAACAGAAACTCGTCCTCGATAAGGTGATCTAGTAATTTCGGATTATTATGGCAAACAGAAGATTTTGGTACAGCAGAATGATTGAAAAGCGTGGTAGACGTCCGGTAGATAAAGTGTTCGATTCATTTTAAGGATACTACTTATTAAATTTAGATTCAGTATTTTCTGAAGCTTACAGTGGGATAGAAATATTTTCCAACTGAGACCCGTTCGCCCTTTTCTTGAATATTGATGATATGATACTCCGCGAAGATTCGGTCTCCATTGTCGTCGAAGGCTACTCTTCCGGTGGAGCCGTTCGGCAACACTTGCTTGCGGATAAACCTAAAATGATGAAACTCGTGATAGCAACTCTATCTAGCATATCTCTATATAGTATATTCGTTACAGCGGTGCTTACTTTAATCAACAAGTTTTATTTAGCTTTTAATAGTTTTAGTTGATACAAACAACATGGCAAGCTAATATAAGCGTGGTGAAATGGAACATTTCATTTGCGAGAATCTAATAGTACGTGGAAACCGTACCTGAATAGGGATTTCCCAGTTTCCCAAATGGTGCCGGAGTCACCGCAGTCCTTCGGCGGCTCCGTGATCATTTCCGTTTTGTTCATTTCGTTCAAAGCCGACACCAACACCCGCCTGGAACACACATCTCGTGAAAAAAAGAGAAAAGTTCATTTCTATTTGCTAATCTTTCGTGGCGTGGACTCCTTCAAATCGAAACAGCCTTTTATGATTAAAAACGATTCTATCGCGTTTCGGAAGACAGCAGAATATTCGTTGTCTTGAATAATACGAAGGTTCGAGTACGATTCGTGTAAATTACATAATAGTACTGTTCAATCCGAAGGAACCAACAAGTGCCAACAGGAGTCTAGTATACAGAAGATGCAACAGCGTTTCTGTCTTGTGCAATACAATGTCTCGGAGGCAATAGAGGAAAGCGATTAATTAATATGGAAAAATATTAACGTAGAAAGAATGACATATGCTCCTGCATTACGCATGCGGCATGTCTACGGAAAAGCTAGACGCAAGAAAGATCGTATTTAAGCGAAGACCAGAGCAACTGGCATGGCATTTTGCGTGAACGTTCGCAACCCAGGCATTGCGTTTCTCGAAGTCGTTCTTGAATTGTAGGTCTTCTCATGCGCGTGTATCAGGATCTCTCTCTCTTTCTCTCTCTCTCATTCGCTCACTCTCTCTCTCTCTCTTTCTCACGCCATTTCCATGGTGGAACAAACAACATTATCTAGACACATAGTTAACGTGAATGTACGATCAGAAAAGGAACTGACAGACTGTCCTGGATGTGAGCCTCCTCTTTCTCCGCGTTAATTAATTTCAAGCCGAGAAGACCTTCCGGTGCGTTCGGCGCATCTAAGGCTTGCTCCGTCACGATCCAAACGTATCCTGCGCCGGTCATGTTCAGGGCTGCGGCATCTCGGAAGATCACGTCCGCGTCGGTTTTCCTGTTGCCAAAAAAAGGGGCGTGATCAATATTTGCCTAGCATAAAACGTCCTGAAGAATATGGGACACTTACGACGCGTACAACAGACACACTCTCGCCTGCGCCGACTTCATATCCATCAGCTGCTGCGTGAAATTTTCCAGGCCGGGTTCGAACTCGATGATAGGATCCACCTGTTAGAAGCACCGATCGTGTTTATAATTTATAACTATGTATCACACTGTTCTGTACGTGTGCATCGGTTTGACTTCGACCAGTGCCGGATTAAGCCAGCGCGGGGCCCGTAGCAAATGTTACCAGGGGGCCCTAGGTTTTGCACGATAATATAATAAAGCACGATGAATGACCTTTTTTTTAGCAAAAATATCTGGGACGGTATCGACCCAAGTTTAGATCAATTTTTTGTTGCAAGCGCGGGGCCCGTAGCATTTGCCACTCCTGCTACGGGACTTAATCCGGCACTGACTTCAACGCATTTTATGCAAAATACCAATGCTGCTCATCAATCGCAAGACATGGGAGCCAGACACGCATTGAATTTTCTCTGGAATAATTTTAACACTGAACCTACCACCACCGATCAAAATGACCGGTTCCAGATCATTTATTTTACACTTATTGAAATAATAATAATAATTATTTGATAAGACATTATTGTATAGATGTCTTTAATAGAGCACATATTACAATAAGAGCCGCACAAAGTCTAAATCAAATGAATCTTGTAATTTTTATAAGGGAGCATGTTCCAGTTACTTTTGAGACTCGGTACGTTTAGTGTTAACTCGTCAAAGATAATCTCAGTTTTTCAATTATCTTATAATCTTTCTCCTGGCTTTTCTTTTTTAAATTGTACCCGCACATTTTTATTATAAATGGATAAACATTTGCGGTCCTAACAAGTTTCGACTATCGGACAAATAAAGTTCTACTATTAAGTTGTAGAACTTCAAGGTTGTTTGTTCAAGACCTTCTGCAAACCTACCTGAACCTTGATTTCCACGTACGCGTCCAAATTCTGCGAGGTGGTTTGAAACCGGCCAAGCAGTGCCCGGCCATCGGTGTCGGAGCTGTGGATGAAGATTACCTTCATGTAATTAAAGTGTTCCAATAGATCCACCCACACATCGGCTTGGTGCGAGTACGGCGGCACCGTGCGCAGGAAAGAGACATGAATGTTCTGAAACAAGAAAAGAAAGAAGATCCATCGTACGGCTGTTTACATCCTCGGGCACAGTTCGTAAACGTACAATAAATCTTCAACGAGTGTGACGCAATAATTCCGATAATGCGATACTGACGCAATGGAGGTATTACTTAGGAATCCTGTTTGCAGAAAACCGGGCGGATCGCGGTCTATTATACGGAAACGTATAATTAATCATCTCCTTCTATGAGGGCTGAATAAGGAATCAAGTTGAAATATCTTGAAAATCATTTTTCAATCATTTCCAGAGTTAGAGGTATTTAATTAGCGATCGCCAAGTTTTTGAAAACTAAATTCGATTTCTTATCGGCGCTACGGTTCGATCATATGCTACATCAAACTATATAATTTTTATTCAATTTTCCTCAGTGATACACATCGGAGGTTTTCACTAGAATGTGAACCAATATGATGCTGGTATCCATTTCCAGAGTTATTTCGCGTTTGTGGAGGAGTCCGTGATAATCAAAAAGTGATGATCAAAAATGCATCTAACTTATGTATACTGACCGACATGACTTTTCGACACCCTAAACATTAGTGCCTAAAGCAGCTGTTTCTTAATGGCCTAAAATTGTACTTACTACACCTTTCTGCGAAGGAAAAAGTTTGTCTCAATTGCAATACACAGGAGCTAACTATAAAAACTGATATTTTTCATTAATAATTTTACTTATTTTAAGAAAAATTTCTATTTCACTCGAGTTTGTTGCAGTTGCGGTATAACGTCTTTATTTTGCATAAAGATCTACTTTCTAGTAATTATTTTAATTGAATCTTGAAGAACGATTGCAGGAGACCATCGAAGCCTTAACGAGATCCTTAACAGTAGAAATGAAGCGCTGATTACAACCTGGAATACTACGAATGTCTGCAAGACCATTAATTCCGGTAGAATGGTTCGAGGGTCTCAATGTTGTCAGGATCTTCTCCAACAAGATTAAAAATCGAACGGGCAGCTGATAGACTCACTTTGTCGGAGAACGCAGAGTCTCTCGACGATATCCCGATAACGGGTATATGATAAAATCCGCTTGTGTAAGAAACAGCGGCCGGCGACAGATCTCCTGTTAGGGGATGAGAGACCACCACCGCGTACACCCTTTCCGCAATTAAGTAATTACACACGCTCAACGCCGTTTTAATTGGATTCGCGTCCATCTGGATCACTGTGGGCGTGTAGGACACTCCCCTCCTCACGTAATTCGAGTCCAAGTTCAAATTCTGAAACGAAACAATTATCACCTCTGATTAATTCACCCTGAAATTGCGTCGAGCTACAACAATTCAAAATGATCATTTCTCGATAGTAGATATAATCTAGTACAAATCTGACTCCCCTCGACATCATTCAACTCTTGTTTGAAATATTTATCGGTGTCGCAAATAATTTCAGAGATCTTCGAAAGGATCGATTTAATCGATTTAAGCTTGTATTATACAAATATAATTAATACCCTTGAAAGCGAAATTCTATTTTGCTGTTGTCGATATACAGTCGTTGGAGAATACATAGACGTTGTTCTTACTTTTGATCTTATTTTGTATTACAATGTAATATGCTTTATGTTCTAATAAATCTCATATGAGATTTTCTCAAAAAAAAAAAAAAAAATACATAGACATTCGATAAATATAATTTTCTTTTTTCATCTCAGAAATTAGAAACGTCGAAGAAGTTCTGAACACTGCAACGGTCAAACAAATCGTAGCGCCAAGGGGTTAAATTCGTACTCGAGGCTATTCGGTCGTGACGGAAATATCGAAATAGGGGATGGCGGTAATTGGACGCGTGTCAAGGTTTTTTTTTAATGAATAATATTGAATCGGGCGAACGCGAGGGGGTGGGTGTCCAAGTGTTCCTCGAGGGATTTCTATCGAATGGACCCGCCTCGAGAACAGTGGACCGCCTTGTATTACTTACTTTGAGTTTCTGCTCGAAATGGTTTTTGCTCTCGTTCGATAATACAGCACCAATCTTAAAGTGGGTGGGATTGTTGGCTTGGAACGCCCCGTGTCCATTGTAGATTTCGTTCAAGACGTGCGAGAAGGAGAAAGCCTCCCAAATCAGGAGTAGAAACAACAAGGCTCCTTCGTATCTCGCCATTGCGGGGATCGATCTACGGGGAGCAATAAGTTCCGATAATATTTGCCAAAAGACATGTGAAAAAAAGGTAAAAGCCGGAATAAAAATACAAGTGTATACATATACAGGAGAATCATAGCTCCATAATTTCCGATTTAGATTACCGTCGATACTTTCGACAACGTTACGAGCGATAACACGAGAATCTTATGGGAGCGCGAAATTGTCAAAGTCGTCTTCTCTTCTCACCGCGCGCGCCACAGTTTTCAACGAACGTACCGATTCGAGTCCAGCCACAGATCGTTCACGCAGTTTTCGTTAAGGTTCGACTCATTTGGAAAACAGTTCACGCCCTTGTCGAGTATCCCTACAAACGGACGACCAGCGTCAACGTCGAGCGCGAAGGTGGATCTGAGAGACAGAACTCGGGGACTCATTGATCCGTTCGGATGCTGCGCACAGTCTCCGTCCCCACTATCGCGATTTTCGGCTGTTTTTGTGTTTTTCGACGGATCATTACGGGCCGTGTCCTCCGTTTTCGCCGAATATCGACGATTCGATCGGTTGCGAAAGCGTTAGAATTAATTGCAGCATCGTAAAGCGTTTGCAAAGCGATCGCGATCGAGGAAGCCGCGTACAGGGAGAATCCTTGGCAAGTCGAGCGATTGGGTAATTCGAACCGGTCGGGTCGTTCGATAATTTCATCGACGACAGTAAGCTTTGCACGTTGACGAGACAGGGAAACGACCGACGAGACGTAATCGTCTCTGCCGAGTTTCCTTCTGCTACGTGAAAATCATTTCAGCTGTTGGTCGTCGATCGGTACGATGTTCACGGGGATCATGATCGGTATCGGAATCGAGATCGGGATCGTGGATCGCTCGCGAGGAATCGTCGGATCGGGCACGATTGAAGCGTCGACGGAAAAGTGGGTCGACCGCAGGACAACAAACCGATAGTCCCCCTATATTGTTCAGGAGGCCACGTGGTGGAGACTACCGCGAGATGCCAGTGCGTCGACGGTGGATATCGATCCCGTAAGTTTCCATTCGGTGGCGACCTCCTCTGCGTGCGCACCACTTTCATCTCGGTTATTTACCAAGTGCCCTTAGTCCGAGTCAGGAGAATCCTGGGGAACGTGTAAATGGTGAGAAGGAGGACGACGGGTAGGTAATCGGAATCCGGAGAGAAAGAACGGAGAAGAGAAAACGGGAAGACAAAAGCAAAGCCACGAAGACAGTGTGTGCAAGAGGGTGGATCGAAAAAGGGTGTACACCTCGGGACAGCTTGCACGGTTTCGACGAGATAGCGGGTATAGCCGGAGATCGGTGGGAATAAAAGTAAAACGAGAAACGGTAATAGGAGAAAGAAAGAAGGAGGAAAGGTCCCGCGAACACTCGGTCAGCGATCAGAGTCGTCCAAGGGAACTGGTGAGCGGTGCCGTTCAGGATCGACTGTGGTGAGGAAGGTGGCAGCGTGTAGCGGCTGGGTGACAGGGAAGACAGTTTGCCAAGTCCAGCGAGCAAAGAGAGGCCAAGTAACGTAACTCCAATGTATTACGGTCCCCCGGTTGTGAACGAAGCCACTGAAATATGTCGTTACCACGAGAATGGAGCCTGCAGGATTCGGTCGAGCGTGATCCTGTCGCCTGCGCGACAGCGTCGCAGGAGATGGTCGGCACGACCGGCATCGACGAGAATATGAATCAACAGAATCAGCTGGGCTCGCTGTTGTCCATACACTCGGCGCCCGTGTTCGACCTGAGCACAGGTGTGCCGTCGCCGAAGCGACCGGCCTCGTTGGCGGTGCAGGCGACGGCCACGTCGACGCCGGTCGTGCCACCCCATCTGCAGAGCCCGGACACCATCGAGGACGAGGACAACGACAACCTCCTGACGATCTCGAGCCTGACCGCGAGGCCGTTGATCGCGAAGTCGCGGGAGCTTCGCTCTACAAGGAGCACCGCCGCCAAGAAGAAGAAGAGGAACGAGACCAAGAAGCCGAGGAACATCACCTACGTCCCGTTGGACGGTGGCTACGGATGGGTGATCGTGTTCGGGGCGTTTTTCGTTCAGTTCTGGGTGGCCGGATTGGTCAAGTCGTACGGCGTGCTCTACGTAGAGGTCATGGAGACGTTCAAGGACTCGTCGGCCTCCGTCGCATCCTGGATACCGGCTATCCTGTCCTGTCTCTGTCTGGCACTCGGTGAGTAATTCCCCGTCTTCGATTCGAATCGATCGAACAAACGACGGCAGTCCGCGAAGGATAACGCGTTCGGTTTCCAGGGGGTGGTGGGCATCGGGAAACGTTTCGGGCACGCTTAACGCGTTCACTGTCCTTCGACTCGGATCTGGGTCACGCCGAGTTTTACATGTGAGCCATTCCATGCAAAACTGGCGTGAGTCGATATTTTGTCTGCTTCGTTTCAATATCACCTCTCAATGGTTTAATAACTCTTGTATTATAACGCGAATCGCAACGAACGCAACGTCGATGTTATTCTCGTTTATAGAACATTTACTCGATTCTTTGTTATCCAATGATTAATCCGTTCGCAACCACGCCAGTGACGCTCGAACTGTCCCAATAATTCGCTAGCGATCATCCGCGTCGATTTGGACGTACCGATAATATCTACCAGCACGTCATCGGTTGCGAATTGACTAGCTGTTTGCAACATATTTTAAATGGCTCGTGTACGACTCGCGCGTGGTTCGCGGCAATAAAAAGATTTCTGTATACATATGTAGAGCGAACCCTGATAGTTCGCCGAATAGAAAATGCAACTTTGCCCGCCGTAGATTGCACTTTAGATCGAGGAACGCTGGAAAGCGAACGAGTTATCGTTGCTCTGCCGTTTAGGAAACTCGAGGACGATTCTCGATGGATTGAATGTTTTCTTGGATATTCTAGCTCCTGTGACGAGCATGCTCTGCCAGAAGTACAGCTGTCGGGCGGTCGTCTTCGTCGGAGGGTTGTTCTGCGCTTTAGGACTTACTCTAAGTTACTTTGCCACGAGCTTGATACACCTCTTTTTTACTTTTGGAGTTTTAACAGGTTTGTCCAGCACCGTAGTATCTCGCCTGAAACAATCGCGCGAAACATCGAGATGCGTTATCTGTCCGAGACAGAATACGCTCCTCGTGTGTTTCGTAACACCGTGGTCGGCTCATCCTGTATATGCGTTACAAACATATATCTGAACAACGCGACACGTTACGTAACAGATCTGGCTTCGAACCATTCGAAATAGAAAATCCGAAAACGACGTTGCAACCAATTATTTCATATAATTAGCTATGAATCTCGGCCTGAAATTCGGGACACGAGTACGTAGCCCGTGGTCGCACGTTTTTCTTCAAACCTTTTTTTCTTGAGCCTTAATTGTTTTCCGTTTACGACGGTGTCTTTTTTCAATTATAATTAGAAAACAGTTGTGGAGATACAGATTTTAGTTATTATACAATTACTTAAATAAATTTTTAATGTTATCGGCGCCAGGTTCGATCATGATCATGAACCTGGCGCCGATAACATTAAAAATTTATTTATCTATAATTGCGATCAAGAAGAATTTAACCTTTACTATGGATGGCGAAACTAATTATACAATTACGTTTGATAAAACTCTCAATTTAAGAACCGTCTTGCACAACGTGTTAACACTTTAACACATTGCCGTATAACAGCGAGACGTATAGTTTCGGGCACGCGACGAATACTTTAAACTTCAAATAGTATCTACTAAATGCCTAGATAGTGGAATTTGAAGATAGTGGGTGTAATTCGAAAGAGTACGAAGATTGAAAATATTCAAAAGCGTACGTGTTTTCAAAGTAATCGGAATCGACGTAGACAATTTTCATTTTGCATAAAGATCCCCGCGTCAATCAGTTCAATTTCTATACTTTTGTAACGCGTGTACATAAACGTAGGCATACAATAAATACGAATCTTCTTTCTTCTTTCGTCAGGGATAAAGAAGTTCTACGATCATCGCAGCCGTCGGCAAAATTGTACTGAAAAGGGTTGATAATGATATTTTGATGTCGTATAAAATTGAATATTTCGTGTTTACGCAAACTTGATAGTTCGTACGTCCACGCGGAAATGCCAGGGGTTGCGTAATCGTTATACAGTCTCGACGATGCTGTCGTAAGCCTTGTCCCTTTGGAAGATGACCGTAACGTTTCTCCAACGTTGCTGTTAACTCCGTCAGTACTTGAGAGGCCCGCTAATACCTAGTGTGAAAGTAACTTACACCTGAAAGGTTTAAAAGTCGTTACTACGTAACAGCCAGATGTTAACTCTTCGCGGTCCTACAGTCTGTCGCATAATTGACGGCACGCTCATTAAATCGAAATAACTTTTTCATAAACGAACCAAACGAATTCCGGTTTTCGGCCAAGCTACATGAACTGGTTTGCTACGTAGATGATGCACGTATAATGAAAATTTTTAGTCTAGTCGGAATTACGAAAATGACAGTAAAACTTTCTTCGTGCACTTTTTTTATTCAGGTTAGTAACTGAAAGAAATTGGTCAATTGTTCTTCTCGACTTCCAGCCTGTTCTTGCCTTCTTATTCTATTATTCGGCGATTTCAATATTTCTAATCATTTATAGCTCACACTTATCAATTGACTAATTTCGATGAAATCTTCAACATGCGCGCAACTTACATATCGCCACTTGAATGTAAGAACTAGGTAACTTGAAATTTGGACATTTTGAGTTATCTACTTCGCATTAAAGAAGAAATCAAGTAGAATTTATTGTAAAAACTGGGTAACCGATCAAAGTAATCTACGACATCTAGTGAATCATAATTTAGTTTAAAATATAAATTAGTTTAAAGTATCTTGTTAATGTAAAAAGTAGGCAACGTCTGTTTCTTTTTGCAAAAATAATTCTCTAAAATAAGGAATTGTAAGTTACCTGGTTCTTACATTCAGGCGGCGATACGTGAGATTAAAAATAAATTTTAAAAATTTTCGTTACAAAAAAGCCTAAATAAAGTTGTGAAACGCAAATAGGCACCGAATGAGTGGTGATCGTGCACACGTTGAGACATATCATTTTGTATATAATAATAATACTGACCATGATTGCACGCTGACCACGATGATCTTATTCTCGCCGTACAAACTGTAAAAAATTCTCTGAATAAGGAACGTGGCAAGAGGCGTAATCTTTGAATGATTTTGAAACCAGGTATCGGTGGCGGTCTGTCGACGACGCCGGGCATCATCATCGTTTCACAATACTTCGATAAGCACCGCGCCCTGGCGAACGGAATATGTGTGTCCGGCACGGCCGCTGGCAGCTTCGTGTTCCCGCTTCTGATCGAGGTACTGGTGGAGAACTTCGGTTTCCACGGGACCATACTGCTTCTAGGCGGTTGCATGCTACACGTATGCGTGAGCGCGACCCTGTATCGGCCTCTGGAGAACAATTACGCTCCCGAAGCCATGGACGTCGTCGAGAAGTCTGAGAAGGTTGAGAGCGCAACCGCGAAAGAGTTAGAGGCGGCGAAGCAGCAGAAGCTGGACTTAATATTCGCGAACCATGACTCGACTACCAAGCATAATCTGTTAAACGAATTGTTCCACCAGAACGGCGTGGTGGCGGTCGAGCTGACCGACAGCGAGGAGGAGAAGGACGTGATCGGCGAGTGTCTCAGGATGAAGCCGATCTCGAAGATACGTAGCTCCAGTATATTGCACAGCGTCGAGGATCTGTCGACCGACTCGACGTGCGTGTACAAGGCCAGATCCTCGCTGAGGTCGTTGAGATCCTCGATCACAGCCGTCTGTCCCCCTCCCCAAACCGAACCCCAAGTTCTCCCCGAGGAACCGAAGACTATCGTGCAGAGGATAATGCAGTACATCGATCTGTCCCTGCTGAAGAACCCACAGTTCATCATGATGTGCTTCTCGGTCAGCCTGATGTCGACCGGAAGCCCGTACATGCTGTATTATCTTCCGGCTTACGTTCACGCGGCCGGCTACACCAAATCGGAAGCGGGATACCTCGTCGCCATTTCCGCTGCCCTCGACTTGTGCGGAAGACTCGGACTTGGATGGCTCTCGGACTTGCAGTTGTTCGATCGACGGAAAGGATACATCGGAAGGTAATTCGTTAACCACCCTTCCGCGGGACAGACTTGCTTGCGCACTGTTCACGAAACAGATTGCCACGGCTAACAATCGATTCGGAACAACACCTGGATCTTAACACTCGAACCACCGAACCCGATAAAATCACGGTTGCACATTTTTTTCTTTTACAATTCGTCATGTTTTCTTGAGAAATTTTTTAGTATTACTTCTTTAATCAACGACGCGTTTTTGTTACCATGCAAATCCTACGAAGGATCCGAACAAATTAAATTCTCTTGTTATCGTAATGTCGTAAAGGAACATACGCCACTCTCGTTTAGGGTTCGGTAGTTCTTTTGCGTGCAAGTTCTACAGTCGATCAAATATAATTGATGGCACACACTTTCGATCAGAATAACTCCTTTACGAATCGACCGATTTGTTCAGCTCTTCTGGCAAGCTATTTTTGTCTTTTTATTCTATTATTCGGCGGTTTTCACTATGAGTTTACAAATAAATTTTTTAATTTTCGTTACAAGCCCAAATGAAAAGCTTGCGAAAAGCTTATTGACAGTAAAACTGAAGTCGGTGGAACCATTTATAAAAAAAGTTTTATATATTTGTTAACCATTTGTAAAATAGTTAACAATTTAAATCGGAGCACCTAAAAATCCTGCTTGCTATTGATAATAAAAAAAAGTATATCAGATAAAACTCGCTTAATATATTAGTTGAATTTATCATTTGGAATCACTAATTTCTTTATATTCAGATTCAGACGTAGAGGACATACAAGAATCAACCCTGGTATTTTGTAAATGGAATGATTATACTCTGCTAGGGCATTTAAAGATGAATATGTACAATGACCTTTATTATGAAGGTCGTTCAAGATCGTTCAAGATCAACTGATGTACACGTCAATTTTTTTGTTATAAGTAATTTCGCGGCAAATCTCTATAACAAATGTCCACCGATCTAGAGGTGCAGGTTCACCCCTATAACGGATGACCATTGCTTTCCTCACACTTTATGCATAAGAGAAACCAAAATTCTATCATCAATAGCAAGATATTCGAGTGACTTGTTTTACATGTTGCTGTATATTTCTAAAGTCTCTGAGGAATAAATAATATTGAGTCATGAGACTGTAGTGGACTCAACATCTTGAATTTATTGTTCGAAATGTCCCAGAATCCGTAGAGAAGGGACGAACAGTGGTTTCGCGACATTTGCGCATGAAGAAAAATTGTTAAAGAATGTATAGAGATAGGTGGTCGGATGTCCCATGTAAGGTCAAAGGTGACTATAGTCGGCCATTAAAATTTTATCGAGTGCCAGGGAATTTGCCCAACGCCGACCGCAACGGAGTTACTCGTACGTCTTGTGAGATGATTATCGAATTGATTGAGTTATGTTTTTTTTTCTGTTCCTGTTTGACAGTGTCGTGGGTGCTGGTGTAGCTGTGCTGGCAATCCCGATGGCCCACTCGTTCTACGTGCTGGCATGCTCCGTTGGCATGTATGGACTTTGTCTGGGTTGTTGGTTTCTCCTAGTTCCCGTCCTCCTCGCTGACCAATACGGCACCGACAAAATATCCTCGACCTACGGTCTCGTTAGGATGTTCCAAAGTGTCGGAGCTATTTCTATTCCGCCTTTAGCAGGTATTTACTCTACGTACAATGTCGAACAGTAAGACGCTTTTGAAAGATTAATGCTACAAGTTGATAAGTTCAAAGGTGCTCGAATATTCTGCATGGTAGTCGGCTGAGGTATCGTTTTGTCGCGTCTCCTCGTGCAGACATCGTTTGTCGACGGCTATTATCCGGACCAAAAATGATTCCAGGTTACCTGCGCGATGTAACTGGAAGTTACAGCGTATGTTTTCTCTGCATGGGAACGTGCATGGTCATGGGTGGTCTACCAATGCTCCTGGTTTTTAACGAAGTATCGAAATCATCGAAGATGACCGTTAACGCTGAGAACGGTGATACGCAAGCAGAGGCGAACGTGAAAGAATAAAGATATTTTGCAAGTGTGATTTAAAAAACCAAAAAAACTACCAAAAAAAAAAAACAAACGAACACCGAACGAATGTGTAATAGAGAATTAATAAAAAAAATCGCAACATTTGTCGCTACAATTACTCCACTATGATGTATTGCTTGGTTCAGTTGTATTCGTACAAAAAAAAAGATATATATGATAAATACCTCGTTCGCGACAGGTAAGGGTGATTTTCATAAACTTTTATAAATGCACGCCTTCTAGTTTTATTGGTAAATGAACCCTCTCATTTACAATTATTCTTAAGTAAAAAGTACTCGATTATAGAACAAATATTGTTGTATGTACATTGTAATCTGCCTTATATAATATTTATATTTATATATATATATAACAGTATGTACATCATATTTACATGTTACATTATGATTATTTGTAGAAAACGAAGAATTGCGGCAGGTTCTGCGATGAAAGAAACAATCTTAGTAGGAAATACATATTTTTCATACAAAAAGAAAAAAAAGACAGATGTAATTTAAACACAGCGATCTTTAATAAAAGTGATATTCTTTTCACGTATACTGCCTTTGCCTTTCTTTTAGTATTTAGAAGGTAACTTGGCATATAAAACGATGCTCAAAATACTCGACGAACTACCATGTCACAGTAAAAAATAAACTATAAAGAATCGATCGTAAAGCATGTGTACATAAATTTTATCATTTGAAACAGTCTTTCGCGTCTATTACTTTACGTACTTGATCCATGGGCAAAATGATCTAATACTATTTCGATGCTTCGCAATGCAATTAACAGACTCCAATACCTGTATTGAACAATTGTATCGAAGTTAACTGGTAAGGTAAGAGATACTAGCAAATCCGATAAGAAGAGACATGCCGATAAATAAAAAGAATCATGTCGGCTTCCAAGCCACCACTCTCATTTTGTTATTTAATTCTTGCAATATCAAAGAACATGTCAGCTGTTTCTCCGGCGACAAACCATTGATCCCTTCCATTTCATCGTCATCATCTCCTAATCCATTATTACTCCCACTCTTTCCTTTAGCTTTCACTTTTCGCTTCTTCTTTTTATTTAATTGTCGGCAATCAATGTCGTTAGCGGCGTCTGTTGCTTTTCTTATCTATAGTAAATAATTTTTGTATATACCTTGTATCTGTCATGTCATACATAGATATTTTACATTACGATGGCTTACTTTAGCACTTTTCTTTGATTGTTTGTCATATTCTAAAGCATCATAATAATTTGGTTTCTCCCGTTTAATTCGATTGGTCCGTCTAGTTTTCATTACCCCGCTATCAGGACTTGGAGGACTCTTAATAGAATTGCGTCTTGCATTGAAAAATGAATGACCGCACGGACATGCTTTGCAGGCAACAGGCACCTTTACAGACAAATTATAAAATTAATATACAGCAAATATTTTATCGTAACCATGATCGGTACATGCATAAAATAAACTTTATTATCTATAAAGAAAACATTCGTATTTTAGTCTCTGTAAAATTAACTTCTAAAATATTTTTGAACAAAGGTACATCAATTTGTCATTTTTTTATAAAACAGATTATTATATACATTCGTTAAATATTTTAGTAAGAAATCGTTGAATTTCTCTTTGCTTACAACTCATTTTATGGTTATTCAATGCGATTGATTGCAACGAAGATATAATATTTTAATATCTCGTATAATTTATATGTACGCACGAATAATAAATTACCTGCTGTTCACATTTTGGACAACCTTTGCTGATTGTTTTAGTCTTTGCCATATTAGAAAAAAATATTTAGCGATTAGGTTATTTACAATTAAAAAATACGACTAGGAACATATATCGTTAAACCATAGCACCAAGTAATGATATCACAGCACAAAAATAACTTATATATCGGTGAAGATACATTTTAAGAGTCCTCACTGTGACATTAAATACTTTTTGCTTCTTTTGGCATCACGCTAATAGGTAATGACAGTCGTAATGAACAAAAAAGAGCACAATAGAAAATAATTCGTGTTGCAATTGACAGATGGCGGTGAAAGCCAATTAGGAGAATGGACCAATCACGGAATTTTAGTTGCTTTTGTCGCGAGTGTTGTTTGTATTGTCTCCCGATAGTAAATATAGCTAATGTCAGATTTCCTCTCTGCTAATATATTAGCGTGCTTTATCATTTCTATTATGTAATCCCAATCAATTAACTAAATCTTATAGTAACCAAAATAATTTACATAATATTTTAGTCTCGTTTTGTAGATATATCATTGTTTCCATATATTATTATTAAAAGTATTCTTTACACTTTACATATACAAACATATACACTTATTGATAAGTACTCACTTATTCATTAGAAATAAAAAAAGGTTACACTGACTTCGAGGTAAACACTTTTGTACGTATTATATATTTTTCGTAATTATATGTTATATGTATATCAGTGATTGTATATATATATAATTGTTATCTACGTGTATTTCTTGAGATGCACGCCATTGTCCTTGAGACACTTGTTTAATCTTTCTGCTCTAATCTAGAACTTGTTATAGCGAGACATTGAACCTTATTGTTAGGTTAAGATTCGTTGATACTGCCATAAAGGCTTACTCCTGAAGTATGCCCTGCATTTTCCGCTTATTTTCTACAGGAAAGTTTCAAGTCGTTTGAATTTTAAGATCATAAAAAAATTAGTTGATTACAATGATTTTCTTTTTAATAAAAAAAACATATTCTTAATGGATCGATATATCTACGCCATTAGTTATTACTTAGAATTTTCTCTCTCGTTATTAATTTTCATTTCTCTAATAAGTTTATCAAGTTTTACTTTGAATACGAAATTATATTTAAAGTATAATTAATTATTATATTTTATCGTGGCGACAGACGGACAAACAAAAAATGCCTTTCGCATCAGTCATACTAATAATTTTCTCTGCGACGTTACGAGTATTTTTCAATACCATTCAATGACACGTCAAACATGCCAATGCAAGGGAACACTCGAGCCCTATCGAAAAAATAATCTACCATCTTTGATATATATCTCACGGATAAATAATCCACTTGTAGAAATTCCTTATTCGACCTCTATATGATTCAAGTACTATTTGTTTTGATCGAGTTAAAGATTTCAATAAACATCTCACTCGATTTACTACAAACAAATTTGCATGTGTATTGCTATTTTGATAAAAGTCATCTCTAATATCTTCTAGTCTTCTATCATTTCCATCATCGATATCAATGGAGATAATATTGTACAATTATTTTCTTCCGCCTACCGTAAAATTTTCAGTTGATTACAAAATTTTCTGAATTCCCTAATGATAGCTTACGATCGTCTCAGCGTTTCCTCATCGAGGGAATTTCCTTATCAGAGCCGCATTAATTCGCTCGGTGTATCGAATATAATCGTATTCACGGCGAGACGAAACTCTCCGAACCGTAACACCAACATATCGTCGTTACAAAGTTATTGACGCGTTTGTCTGACCGTCGCATACCTACACAATCTGTTTAAATCTTATCGCATTTCGATGTTTCTTTACCTCGGACACTGATTTTATTCGTCATTAGTGGTCAAACTATCGACGCATCTATTCTCTATTCTTATCTCTTTTCTTAGGAACCAGCCACTTTATCGTTATCTTTTCCTTGGTGGGTGGAATTGGTAACGAAACAACAAATTGAAACAACTTTTTACATTCCATCCTGAAACTGATTGTGGGACTCATTTCCCAATCGATTTGTCCGTTTCCATCGCCTCTTCGATGTCATATGTTTTCTATTCTACTAGGAACTGCTGTTACCGTCCGACTTTGGGCATTTATTAACATTCTTCGACGCTTCGGACCGCTTAGCAGCCGTTGAATGTAGCGGCCGTTCAAGGTTCCGCTTAGGAACGCTCGCTTTGTTGTCAGCACGCGTTTTACAATGATTCCCGGAATCGTTGCAATTGCTTCCGTGTTTCCGCGTTACAGTGCATTTTGAAATGCGTCTGCGTTCACGCGGCCCTATACGTCGATCTTTCTGCATTCTGCCGGATAGTCTGTTCTTACCGCCTGTTATCCGATCGATCGGATCCGGCGACACAATTCTCAGATAAGGACAATCGCAGCGACAGCACACCAGCTTCAGATCCCAATCGTCGATTAGGTTTGCCCCCTCCATTCGCCTCGGACAACTAAAATGTTCGAACTGCTGCCTCGTTTTCCGAACGCAACCGTGAAACTTCATTTTCGTACGTTTGTACATTTGGCCGCACTCGGTAATCTTCTGCGTTCTAGGACGACACTTGGGAATGGGCTCGCAAGCATTTAGGATATCTGTCGCTAGATCTTCTCGCCGTGGATTATTTCCGCGAAAAACATCTTCGCAATTGTTGCAGAGCACGCGCTGTGACACATTTGCTTCGTTTAGCAGACTCGCGTAGTTGGGAAAATGTTGAACATTCGAACTGATATAATCCTGCAATTTGCAACGGCAACACACAAAGTTTCGCAGCATTTCAGACTGCACCGCGCATACACCATCGTGTCCTTTCTCTATTGGGTCGGTTTCGACTCTTTTCTTAACGGTCATTTTCTTACTCGAAGGATTCAACACCTTTTTTAGCGGCTTCTTTTCGTCAGGCACCAATGACTCTCTTTCCAAAGTCACCGGTCTGTTTCTAACGTACTCTTTCGGAATTTTCTTTCCTCTCTCTGCTCTAGTACTACTGTTCTTCCTCGAAACTATCGGTGATTTCGGATTGTCGCAACCTGTTACCTGATCAATTTTATTCTGTCTACCTTTCGTAATGCACTTCGATGTATGCTGATCCGTTTGAACCGGTTCCTCATCCATTGGCGGCGATTCGTGTTGTACCGTGCAGGGTAGATCTTTCATTTCATCGCTATTTTGTTTTGTGCTCTTCCAGTGCTTCGCGATACAGTATTCTGTTTCTGCTTCGTCGTCTGCATCGTAATGATTGGCAATTTGTACGATGTTGTTTTTCTTGCAAGCGTGTTGCCGCCGCGGCTGTTTTACCACTCGCAACCGGTTAGACAAATTTTTCCATGGATCAGGAATACCCTGTACGAAGGGCAAACCCAGATCGTTCCAGAGTCGGTCAGTGGCGAAACATCTGACGTAAGAAGATATCAAATTCTTTTGCAGAACACGTGCCTCCGTTGCACCACAGTGTCCTCTGGAGGCTAAGTACTCTCGCCACGTGTCCGGAATACCTCGTCTAACGTAATTAATGTTTTCATTCGTATCAGGGTGCCACTTGACAATGTGTGGTTGTGTCCGCAACAATCTCGGTGAGAAAAATGGACCCCGCACCACGTCTCGAACATCGCAGCAAGTGTTGTTACTTCGAAGTTGCTCCGGGGATATCCACTCTTGCGTCCAAAAGGTGCCAACTTTAAACTCGTTCAACTTACGCATTCGTACCCGCTTCCTGCCTTGACCAGAAATCCGTTGAACACAGTAAGCCTGCCGTCTCTTGTGACACCGCGACACTATAGATTGTAAGCAACAAGTGGTATTAACACATTTGCGTGTACAGTATTAACGCGAATACTATTGACAATTTTATATAGAGGTGTGCGAGAACCTGAGAATGTCGAAATGCGAACCAGATTCCCGAGAATAATCCTCGAATAATTCGAGAACCCATCCGCTGAACCCGTTCCGAGTTCCGACCCGACATTTTCGGGTTCTCGTATACCTTTAATTTCATAGTAACGACAACAGTATCCATTTCAAGCGGGGCATGCCTGGCCCTGACAGAAAGACCATGTATGCCTACATTCTACAGTACGTAATATAGTAAAAAAAGTAAAAAAAATGGATGCCTCAACTATTATAGTTACATTTTGTATTCTTTATCAATTCGTATTGTTTGTATATTTTTAAATCTCTCTGTGATATCAGCAGTTGATTATGAGACTTAATATAAATAGTAATTTTTATGTATGTTTTGAATGAGATTTCGTTAAGATTTTTATCTTTAATATAATTAACAAAAGTATACACGCGTTTGTACTCTAACGATCGTAAATCAGATCTACACTGAGCGTACGTATTATTAAAACGGTGAAAAATATCGTGAATATTGACATTGATAAAAAGTAAGAATTCAAAACGTATATGGTCAATTTGAAGCAAAAAAAACGTTGGTTAGATTTTTGTGTGAGACAGGTGTTGTAGCGATATATAGATCGTTGTAGGAAAAGTAAATCAAGGTTTATTACAGCTGGACGTGTTGTGCAATTTAAATATTTCGTGCGATGATTACCTAACACTTATCGGCATGATTGCGAAACGATAGCATTTTACAAATCGTTCTTACGATGTAATTACGGTTACGTAATCTCATTTTGATAACACTTCATCCCTTTCAACGAGTTTCTTGTTTATTTGAACAACGAACCGGACACATTTGTATTGCATAATAGATTACGGTCTCGTGGACGGTTCGACATTTAAAACGTTATGTCTTGTTTGCGATAGTGTTCAAGTAATTCGTGACGTCATTTCATAAGATACCATCAATATTTTCTTTGTGACATAGGTTGAACTATTTTTTATAAATTTAATTAATTTGTAGAATACGCTGTAGACCAATCTACGCGAAATGACTCTCACTGTGTTATATTTTGTTCTCAGTCCTTACATCAACTATTAATTGATATTCAAGCACGTCAACCGTTTGAAAATATTTGAATTCAGATCGAAGATTATGTTTTTGTATGCAAACAGGGCTACCAATTACATGTACGCAGACAGCTGGTTACTTCAGGACGAAGTGGATTGTGTTAGTGAGTTAGTGAATACACACATTGCGCACAGTGACGAAGTAGTGTTTCCAGGTGATCAATGTCAGTCGGCACATAAATACAATGTCTGTGCTGCGTACATTGCCTACGCTTAACAAAACTTCGAAATTAATATCCCGAAGTGTGCCAGCTGTTCATTATCATCCAAACGTAAGTTCTTTTCGGCTTAGTTTTGCGGTATCGTTCCATAACCTATCATAATGTATCTTTTGCATTATTCTTTGCAATCAATAGTATGCAATTGCGACGATTATTGCAATATATACGTATAGGAAACGCGACCTTCAAACGTACCTTGTCATATCGATCTAATTTTAAGTACAAACGTTCTAAAAATACCATAGTACATTTCGAGACTAAGTATTTAGTGTGATTCTTAGGTTATATTGATGTTTTCCACAATTTTTTTTTACGGATTGCCTATTATTTTTTTCAAATTGTATCATCCTTTACTTTGTATTTTATATTTCTATTGATGAAATACCTTTAAGCCTCTTTTTTTACAACTGTTAATATATAATGTTACAGGTATTGGATCATTATGAAAATCCAAGGAACGTAGGCTCCTTAGATAAAAATGATTCGCACGTTGGCACAGGATTGGTCGGTGCACCAGCCTGTGGAGATGTAATGAAACTTCAGATTAAAGTTGACAAAGACGGAAAGATCGTGGACGCCAAATTTAAAACTTTTGGTTGCGGTTCTGCTATTGCTTCGAGTTCCCTGGCTACAGAATGGGTCAAGGGAAAGACGGCAAGTATTATCGTGACTCCATAAATTTTGTCAGCAAAGAATAAAAAATAATTATTTTATTGGTATTACAGGTTGACGAAGCTCTGAAATTGAAAAATACTGACATTGCTAAAGAATTGTGTCTACCGCCTGTCAAGCTACACTGTTCGAGTAAGTACCAAACAATATTTTTTTCTGAAAGATTGATAGCCGAATTGATTTAAAAGAATTTTTTTGTCAATTGTTTATTACCCATTATGCACGAATATATTTGCGATTTAAATGTAGAGTTAAGATTGACTACTTTCTTTTATACGTTATAGTGCTTGCAGAAGATGCAATTAAGGCTGCATTGTCAGATTATCGTATAAAGCAACAGACAAAGTCAAAGCAAAAAAGCAATGATAACACTCCAAAAGAAACGTGATTCGGATTTATTCAAATCTATAAACTTGTTAGTCTTACTTAATATACTATTGGTGGCTACTGTAGTTCTGTTATAATAGTGGCTACTACGTATAAAACAGCAAATATTAGAATCTTCATGAATTATAACTGTGATCGGTACTGAAGATGTAATGTATCTCAACGGATATATTTAAAGTTCTGTTTAGACGCATCTAGATGCGCTATATTTTCTTTATGAGATCAAATAAATATATTTAATTAGAAACTACTTAACGCATAAAGTTTATTTATCTATTAACTGTATTCGCTATACTATTAGCATTAACCGCATGTTTCTGGTGGTATTATGAAACGTAATAGAAACGTTCAAGTCTCTATTTAAACGTCCCGCGGCTTTATTGTCACAAAATCCGTACGTCTAAGTATGACACGGTTGTAGAAAATGGCAATTGTTCACGCGCAGACACGTTACAATCGGGGAATTGCCGTGGCAATTTAACTTGTTGACAAAAACATTTCTATTTGTCCGTCTTGTTTTCTTGTGTACCTATTACGCCATCAGTTAAGACCTATCGTCGCAACGACACCGTGTGGAGAAGGGGGATAGTTCTTATCGATAGTGATCTTCCTCATAAAAATGAACAACGAAACAAAAGATTACGCGAAACACTAGCTCTATAAAGAATAAAATAAAAGCAGATCGACTTCCATACGTGAATTCCGCGATAACGATACCAAATGATTCAGCGCAGGCTCCCGACTCGTTCCGGGAATAATAGCACTCTTTCTCTCTCGTCGCGAGCTCTATAATCAATGTACAATAAAAAGTGCAACAGCAGAAAGACGTTGCAATTTCCTCATAGCTGCAACAGCCGATCAAATATTTACTCTCGTTCTAGAATCCCACGCTGCGGTTGCATTTTCGATTTCCAAGAATAAGCCTTCAATTCATACGATTATTATCAGATACGGAAATCCTTCGTATTTTCTTTCATGACGTAATCGTCGAAAGTAGGGTTAGGTTGGCCCTTCCATATCTTGTATGGATTTTCTCCTAAATTATACGAAATTAGAAATTAAACAAGAAATTATTAAAAATTGGATATTAAAAGTTCGAAAATAATTCGTTAAAATTAATGCTTGAGGAGGGAAAGTGTAATCGCGATAGTTATCCATCCCTTCGAATTAATATCATTAAAATGAAGGTATCTATAATACATTGTTACAATATAATATAATACATTTCACTGAAATTGTTTAAAGTAAGATTGACTGACGATCAAATTTTTTTCATACGCCAACAAATTGTCTCGAGTAATCTCATCTAATAGTATCTTTTAATATAAAAACTTCTAGCTGCAGCTCAGTCAGTAAGAAAGCTGTATATTTAGACTATAATACTAAAATAGATTTCCGGTAGCTAAAGTGCTAATACAGATTGTTTAGAATAATTTCGACAAGGTTGCTGGGTGGTAATAATTATTCGTTTGTTTCTTTGTTGCTTGCAGTCGCGAATACATGAAAAAAATATGAATTATATCTGTGTTAACCCGGTGTTCGATCACAACGAAGTGTTACGAGACGATGATATGCGACGCGACGATGCACGCGTGGCCTCTCGAATGAGCCGGATCGGTGACTCGAGTATCCATCTTATAACTGTCATCACAACACCAATTGATGCTTAATAAGAACGAGTATAAACTGAGTCATGTGCAGTTACTACTGTCAATTGCGCGTTTCAAGTTAATTTACGAAGAGGAACAATTAGCTCGTTAATTCATAATTTACATTGGCCGCAAGTTTTCATGCTGGCTGCGCTGCCGTATCCTTCGTCGTGTTGCTCGGAGTCAGGGGCTTATCAGTGACAGATAGACACGTATTAGTCATAGCGACTTTTTCCCGGGGTCGAATATTTTTGGTGAACGGATCGCACGAATTTCTGGGTCCTCGGGGCGCGTGCGGATCCTCGCGATCGCGATCAGGGATTTATTTTCGTCTTATTCGATCGTGCAATTATATCCACAATTGCATAATATAATTATATAAGGAGAGAATAATATAGTATCTTTTCGAGTATTGGGAATACTTCAGCGCCGCGCCTTATCGCGGCTTTATAGATTCAATATAGATATCCGTTACAAGCAGAACGGATATACATACAGTCGGACGCAAAATTAAGTAGACACCCTTCGGAAACTAACCACTTATTCAAATTGGATCTACCCAGTTGAGTTTTTTCATATGTTAGAAGAATTAGTGTACTGGATAATGTATGAAAAGATTGATTAAAAACTACCATTGGTCGAAGTAGCGGAGATAAAAATAAAGGCCATTTTTAACTGTTTCATCTATGCCTACAATGAAAATATGAAATATGCCTTTTGTAGGTCTAAGTAAATTATAAGCACTAAATCATTCAAATGGCAAAATTCAAAAATTCTTACATTTTTAAATGATTATAGCTATTTTATGCGTCAACTGATCTACAGAGGGTGTATTTTAAATTTTCGTTATATATAGACGCAGATAGAAAAACAAGTTGAAAATCGTGACTTTTACTTTTTACTTCCAAATTCCGAGCAATTTCAAAAAAATTTTATATGTTACCAGGTAAACAAACCCTTCTAACATCTGAGAAAAGACTTGTAGTTGTTGTTGGATCGAATTTTGATAAAGTTAGTCTTGCCCCCGACTGTAGGTACTCGTATAGCGTTACGCGTACGTTCCATATAATAAAAATGATAACAGCTTCGCTCGCAGCCACTCGAAAAGAGAAAGAAAAACTGGATCATCCGGCTCGACTTGCTGTGATTTTCTCAACGTCGAGCGACGTTTGCGATTTTTATCTCGGAACAATTAGTATGACGCACGATTTCGTAATAAAACCACGAGAGATAATTACTCGGAAACGTTAACCGACGCGCGATTATTTTGAATAGTTTTTTGATAGCGGTGAAACACCAGAAAGGAGGTGGGGCACGTGTTGTACACGCGCCGCTACAAATATTCCGTTCTAATTCCCTGAACAGTCATCGTCAAATGCACGCACAATGGTTTCACTGACAAACACACGTTGCCAGCAATCCGTGATATCGTTGAGACGATAGACACTCGGCGTAGCTACGTAACTAAACATTAATTCCGTGAAAATTGTTTACTCGGATCTCCGTTGATAATCATTCGCCTCGCGGAACACGCTAACTGTCTTACGATTGCACCGTTCATTCAACACTGCCTGTTGCCGCATAGTACAAAATACTGCTACATATTACTATACATGTACCTTTGGTTTTGGAAAACGATTTTGACCTCTTCATACGGTCTAAATCCTATTATGATATAGTTCAATGTATAATATATGTTGTTGCATACGAATTGTCTGATAGCAGAATGCAAATATTCTGAAACGTTTTAATCAAGCAATGCTATATTATAATCGACAGGTTTGTTTTATATCATTTGCAAGATACAAAGTCAATCTTTAGGTTTTATGGGCGAATATACCAAAAATATTTAAAGGATTGAACTGACTGTTGTTTGTCTATGTAACTAATTTACCTTGAATTAGCCATTGTTATTGGCCGAGCTAACGAATAAGCGTTAGTTTGGATTATCGATGAAATTTCGGCGACCCGCTGCGGCGCAAATGACTCGTGATTCAGCTGAATAGTTTGTCGAAGCCACCCGAAAGGGATCATCAGATAATGACGGCTTCGAGGAGTGGGTAAACTTGCCGATGAGTCGTTTGGAATTTACCTTTCTGCGATAAGACGTCGCGCGGGTTTCTGCCAGCGAGGAAAGGCACGTTTTGCTCTATTGCTATGAAATATCGAGCCCGAGGAGAGGATCTTATCGTCTCGGATGCTTGTTTTTCCCTACCTCGATTTCTCTATGCCCGAAGTAGGACGATGCGCATCGTGCCCAACGAACGTTAAACTTATAATAAATTCGTGCGACAGACGTTCTAGCGAGAGGACAAAATCCTACATTGGCCCCGACTGTTCATGCGACCGCCGTAAATTTTCCATTCCCTTGTTTCTCGTCGTCGTATGTCGCACACTCTATATAGCATATCGTGTGTTCCTTTACGCTGGCCGATGTACGATGTCTTTCAATAAGTCGTGTTGCCACTAACACTAACGAATCATGATTTTGATCTACGTGCTACAATTATGATGGGAAGACGACAATGACAGCAAATAAAATTTCTTTTTCTCCATGTGTATTTTTCCAGTCTCTTTGAATGTAAAGTCTCGACCGTCGCTGCTCGACGTACGTATGTACTACCTAAGTACGTCTATCTCTCTCCTGTTCGATACATCGATTCTTTGTTATCTTCGTTGTTCTTCGTTATCATCGATAATTTGACCAAAAAGTAACAGAAGTTGGAGTTCATTCCGTGCTCGCTATTGATTTTCATCTTTCCACCATTCTCATTGCTATATAAAAGATGTAAAATTTCGAAAATTTCCATGGTGTCCCCCTTGTTCCGATGCCCTAAGCACGTGCTTAGTTTGCTTATTGCTTATCGCAGCACTGCCCTGGGACAACATTACAGCGTTTGTTTGGAAAATTTGTTCGTAAAAAGAAAATAACTTACGAGCTATTCTTAACCAGCTCTGCGTGTTAAAAATTCGAGACTAAATTTTTGAGGCAGATTTTCTACAGTCCGTGTTCGTCCCGCGCCGATACTGATCGTGAGCATGCAGCGTTTGAAAAATGGGGTGGGAGACTCGTCGAACGCTCGGAGGCCGGAGACCGGAGGACGGAGCAGGACGGAGTGAAACGGGAGTAAGGAGTAAAGCAGAAGCACGGTGTTAGGATGGTGGGGGCAGGATAGGATGAAGTAGTGGCAAACGGCCCTGCGTGATACACAGCTGATCGGCCGTTTCGCGGTGGAGGAGCTCTGTTTTGGTTGCGCGTGTGCGTCCGTGGCCTAGTGGTGCGATATCTGTTTGCCTCGACACACGGGATAATATAGAGTGCGGCCATCGTGCCCCCGTGAAAGAATACGAATATTTTCGTGGTCGGCTACATGCGATTGTTTACGTGCTCTATGCAATTTGACAGAGTACCGGGATCAAGAGCCACGGGCGGAAGCGTTGTTGGCCCAGTCGTGGAACAGCTCGTACCGTCGACGCATTGCGGACCGTTGGTCGTGGCGTCGGGTCAGTTGCATCGCAAACATTTTCTTTCTCAGTTTCGAAGGAAATCGTTAACGCGTGAAAGGTCTATGACCGGACCACGACGAGGCTCGCTTTATCTTCTGAGAAACGACCCGACCAGCCACCGTCCGATCAGCATCAGACTGAAATTGATGAAGTCTGAAGCAATCGGGGAGGAGGACACGACTGCTGATCCTGCAGTTTGTGAACATTGATGATATTGGTGCACCACATCCCGTAGGTTGTCGCTGTTACATGTATTCTGTGTTGTAATCCAGTGCGCATTTTTCCCGTTCGGGTCTCTTCGTTTTTTCTCCTCCCTATCCCGTTCTAGACCCTTTGTTTTTCTTTCTCCTCGGCTCTCTCGTTCGATTCGCTTCCCCGATCCGTTTACTCGTGTAATTTCGTGAACGACGATCGCGCGTTAGATTTTCCTTCTCGTAACAGCAGCAACAGCATCAGCGGCGACAGCGATTGGTTTCGCTTTTTCTTTGTACGAATACACACGCACGCGTATACATGCGTGAAAGCGCGCGCGCGTCACTCTGAACGGGAAAGAAAAGGTCGATGACAATGCAACGAGTCCAAGATCAAGACAATGGGATCAACATCAAATTCGGGGCGAGCAAAGGAAAAAAGGGAGAGTACACGCTCGTGTCGCAAGATGCGGAGAAAGAAAAGAAGAGCGACGTCAATGGGACCAACAAACAAAGTAAGTCCATTTGAGAATTCCCTAATTCTTAGGCGTTTCTTTCTTTTTTTTTTTTTTAAATTAAGTGGGAGATACTAGTTTTTGGATATTTTTAATTTGAAATATATTTTAATACAGGTCTTTCGTATTGTACTGTTAGCCAAGTTAAAAATAGTATGTGGCATGACTCGCTATTTTATTGTGGAAAGAATAAGGATTACTTTGTATTTTAGTTAAACACAAAACGGTTGAAGAAGACTTAGTCCCACCGGATGGAGGATGGGGATGGCTCGTACTTTTGGCATCCGTCATGGTGAATCTACTTATCCCAGGAACAGTAAAATCATTTGGTGTCCTGTTCGTTGAATTTCTGGAAGTTTTTGATGCATCGCCTGCCGCAGCTGCTTGGATACCAGCTCTGTGCTATTTTCTCTACAGCTCGCTTGGTAATTAACATTCTCAGAACTGTTATGGAATTTCATCTGTTGTAAACATGAAAATAAGTGTATATTATTCTTGTTACAGGTCCACTCTCCAGCGTGCTATCAGTGAAATACTCTTATCGTACGGTAACACTTATTGGAGGAACATTTGCAGCTGTAGGAATGATGCTAAGCTATTTTGCTAACTCTGTGGCCTTTTTATGTGTTAGGTAATTATGCGTAAAATAAAAACACG
Source organism: Lasioglossum morio (assembly GCA_916610235.2). Classification (NCBI taxonomy): domain Eukaryota; kingdom Metazoa; phylum Arthropoda; class Insecta; order Hymenoptera; family Halictidae; genus Lasioglossum; species Lasioglossum morio. The sequence continues at coordinate 8,566,861 of OU744323.1, forward strand.
ACTGTTTCAGTTATCAGACTAAATAGTATTTAGTGTGTAATATATCGAGATGAAAAGATGTAAGGTTATTTCTTGTTTCATCTTTAGTTACGGAGTCTTTGTGGGAACAGGAGCGGGACTGGCCTTCCCTCCAACCGTGTACATCGTAACATCTTATTTTGTACGGTTTCGTGGACTCGCGAATGGTCTCTGCATATCTGGTAGCGCATTAGGTTCTATATTTCTTCCACCTATCCTTGGAGTTCTTCTACGAGAATATGGATACAGGTATGTCGTTTTGTTGTACTTATAATTTAGCAGGTATGACTTTATTTTCTCGATAAACGTATTCATGATCAATTGAGAAAACATCACTGCCAGGGAACTTTGTTCTTTGTAAATTGTTTCTGTAACAACATCGCTCATCTATCCGAATTAATGCAACATCTCGTGTATTAATATTCATTTTTATGTGTTTGTGTTCATACATCCAAGTTTTTTTTCTTTTAATTCTTTTAAATGGAAATAACAAAATCAAAGATACATTTTCATGCATTAGTTTTTTTCTCGATCAATTTTGACAAAATTTAATTGACGTGTGATCTGTGACCTTGATCGTCCAATTTTATGTAAACTTGTGACGCTGGAACCGCGTTACAAAAAATACAAGACATTTGTGTATTTTTTTACGTGCGTTTTCACGTTCTCGTGAGGATCTGTAAATATAGTGTTACTGTCGTAATATTTTGTGAAGATCGTTTTTTTCGGTGAGTACTAATATACATCATTACTACAATTTAATAAAATGAATGCGAAGATGACTGATATGCATGCACTTGTTCTTCCCTTCACGAGACGCTCGGATAAACCAAACGCGTGCATCTGTGTACACAACGCTATTATACATCCCTGCAAAATTTACAGCTTCGATTAGCTGTTTTACGGCGTCTCCATCAAACGCGTTGTTGCTAAAGATAACGAACGTTTAACCGTTCGACATTTTTCACGGTAATGTATACAGATGTGTGAAGGAACGTAGAGGAAGCTATCTAGGCCCACAACCAAATTACACGCTCTGCTATTATAACACGTTGACTGCCACGCGCGAAACCATCTACAAACTGAAATGGAAACAGTATGAGGCCGAGACGTATCGCTGTGCTCTTTTAACCTTATGGAATAAGAGAGATAATGCTGTCCTTATTCAATGCTTCCGTCTAAAAATGAATTTTTTAGCCTCGGATACACCCGTTCGCGGGTGTCATGGCAGTCAAAGTGATAGCAGAGAAATTTTTAAACTAACCAGAAGTCTGCGACTGATACATTGATGCCATATATAACGAGCTGCTACGTGTGTTTAGGTAAGGAACATTATAATCATGCGATTTTCATAGATTCCATGTGTTACTCTGTTAATTAGTGACAGAATCTGTCGATAATTTTACAAAAAAGGGAAAAAGAAATAACAAGAATTACGTTTTGAGTTGTGTGTTCTAACGTCGTTTTGAATTAGACTCGACCTCAAGGGGACGCAAATCCGTTTAGGACGCAAATCATGCTTCCCATCGTGGCGCGCGATGCCCTTCCTGCATCGTGATAAGATGACTTGGCTGGGCGGTCGGTCGGTTAGACACACTGAAAAATACGAAGTCATAGCTCGCTTCGTCAGGTGTTCCATACGTAAAACCGTTGCAACTTTTTATTTTGTTGTGTTTTAGGCGTCCAGATAAACGTTCGATTATGATACGTTTACTATCTACAGTGGAAGCGTACACTGTTACTTGAAATATAATCGTATACGTTCAAGTCACACTTCTTTGTCTTTTTATAACGGATTCAAAATTGGGAAAAATCATTTGAATGAGTTGGGGAGAGGGGAGGGGAGCAATCGCATACACGAGCGTTATCCCCTGTGTGTGCATAGAGCTGGGAACTGAATGTTTGTATAGCTAGACTTTGAAAGTAAACATGACCACAGATGTAGACCTCCTGTATAAGACGTATAGCGTTACTGCGAACATACACGATTGCTAACAATTCAAAAAAGCTTCACATCTAATTAAAATCTTGAGTCTATCTTTTCTAGTTGATTTTTTTAAACTGATTAACATTTTTTACTAGACAGAGCATCTTCGTGTAATTTTTAAAATACACCAGTACCTGTAAACAATGAGATATAACATTCTTATTATATTTTCCTCGTACAGAACATTCGCGTCAGAATCTTTTCAAAAATATTGAGTAGGACAACGGGAATCAGCAGAAAAAAAAGAAAAAGATCAGCAGTTCGATTATGACTTTCAAGTGTTTTCATGTTTGAATATCGCAGTCATTGATAGCAAAGTGCGAACCTCATTTACATTCACATGCTGACACTCATGAGCATTTCTGTACGTAACGATCACGTTCGTAGAATCTACGGAAACGTGCGTCTTGACATTGTCGAAAGTGCCTGCACATTTATGTGCGTGTGCGCGCGTGCGTTCAGCCGTGAACGCGTGATGCTCACGTGTTTAGAGTTAACGTGTCACTACGCGCGGAAAGGAAAAAGCTGAATTGAAAGAGTCTCGCGATAACTTCGAATCATTCGTTGTAAATACTTTACAACAAAACTGTGACGACTGAAATCAATCTCCTCGACGGTCAAATCTCCTTGCTCTATCCGGCAGAAAGCGGTAAAACGAGTAGTGTTCCCCGCGAACGTGCAGTAACGAACACAACGATTAAATCGGCATAAATCTTTGCATTTGGTTTTGTCTCGATTTTTTTTTTTGTATTTTTATTTCAAGTTTCCTTTTCAGCGACAAGATCCCGCGCTGTTTGCCGAACAACTTCTCGGCAAGAGAGTATACTATATCGAACTAGTCTAACTGAAATTATGGAACGCGTGTTACTACGCGTCACGAAATCGAACGTAAATGATTCTTTATTTCTGTGTATATTTATATACACATACACACACATATATATACATACTCACGTGTAGTCTCTTTTGTTCTTTCTCTCTCTCCCTCTCTCTCTCTTAATTGAATGCCACACGATCTAGATACGTAAGAGCGAAGAGTCTGCCCCGTCTAAGCGTCCGTTTTGTTTTTCTTTTGTTGCAGAAGAATGTGTATCCACGGAAGAAGACAGGGACAAAATACGATTTCGAAGAAGATGAACTTCTCATACCGCAAAGAATATTGTACGCGATCTGAAACACGCTAAAAATATCACAGTTCCATCCAAATCTATTTTGAAACGCGAGGGGATGCGCGCGTTCTCGTCTTTGATATTATTCTTTATCCTCTTGAATGTTTTTTTAGCGCGACGCCCACAGATACGTTTACCGGTTCGAGGAATTACGAGCACGTTTGGTTCACGCCGATTTCTCTTGATTTTGTTTCCTGGAACGATCTTTGTTCGCCGCGTTTAATCCGTGTGAACGGTTTCAGATTGCCACACAAAATCGGGTATGTCATAGTCTGAGCCCTAGGTGGAAGATGACTATGGCACAGACTATGAAACACCTGTTGTATAAGAGTATTATATTAAAAGGAACTCTCGTATACTTTGGTATATAAGTCTTCATTAGCGATGTTTATCTGTGATATAGTTTGCCAAATATGTAAAACAGTGATAAGTGCATTTTATTATACATATATAGAAATTTGTAAATGAGACGATCCTAGTGTACTGTATAAATTACTAGAGACTGTATTATTGGCACTCTTAACTAAGAAGTATCTGTAACCTATGGTATTGATATTTATATTTTTTCATAACTTATAAACGATAACAAATGATACTTGAAAATATGTCTTAATTATGTAATTGAAACATACGATGAGAACATGAACAATAAAGCGTTTCTCTAAACGCTTGTAAATATTATGATTTTTGAATTCTTTACATTTACATAGTCATAACATTCGAATCCTTACAAAGTGATGATCAGATATTTCGAAATTTTTCCTGTTCCATTTTATTTTTGTACTTTTTCGCATTCTTAGCCATCCATTAATTGTGAACTCAACATTTCCAACATCGACATTTTCAAGAATCGTCACAATTAATAACTATCAGAAATTCATTCATAATATTTATTTTTTTTTTGTAATTCAGTACGAAGTCACATGTACTTACACACACACATCATTCGCTAACGTTCATTTGAAATTCTTTTATTTTCGACAGCCATGGAATGTCCTGTTGGCGACATTGTAAGCTATAGTAAATCGTAATAGTAGACAGAACGAGAGAAACGCTAAAGTTTATTTTGCTTTTTTACAGAGGTGCAGTATTAATAATGGGTGCTGTCACTTTGAATGTATGGGCGAGTGCACTTTTGTACGAACCAGTGGAAAAGCACATGGTGCCAGCTTCATCGTCGAACAAGTCGATCGACCATGACTTGGAAGCCGCCACCGTAACCGTAACTAGTCCCGAAGACGAGAAGAAATCGAATCTCGTGATTTCTTTCCCAAATTCGAACGAGAAGGCTGCGCCGATAGTACCAAAGAGCGCGTCCAGCGTCGCATTAGAATATTACAAAAACACACCTGTCCAAGGGAGGACGAGAAAAATCAGTATGCCGACGGGCCGGGAGATAACGGGTCAGATGCACAGCACGCCCGCGTTGCACGCGGTACCGGAACGCGGCGGCGACCATAACAAGCTATCAAGACGCAAATCGCCGTTCCAATCGCCAAGCACGTCCTCGTTCAATTACGTTAGCACGCCGTATCACGGAAGCACTCTTTCCGCCTTACACCCAGAAAGGGCGTCCACGTTGACGTTGAACGCGATCTCGAACACGTTCGCGAGAAAGCCCGTCGACGAGACGAAGAAGGACGAGGAGAAACAGCAGAACAAGTTCTTCGATTTCAGTCTGCTGAAAGACCCAATCTATCTCGTGATCTTGATCTCAAACTCGACGAATGCGGTCAGCTACACGAACTTCGTCATACTACTGCCAGCTTACGCGATCCAGTTGGGCTTCGACAAGAACATGTCTTCCCTTCTCCTTTCGACCGTTTCGGTCTTAGACTTGATAGGGCGTATCGGCGGCTCAGCTCTCTCCGATGTCTCGATAATGCCGAAACATTGGTACTTTGTCGGAGGCTTGCTCATCTCTGGAATCTCGTTGGCCATTCTGCCGATCGCAACAGAGTACACGATGCTCTCCGTTTACTGCGGTGTATTCGGTCTGGCGTCCGGTATTTACGTCGGTATTACCGCGGTCATTATGGCTGACATGCTAGGAACAGAAAAACTTACCTCCTCGTACGGTATCTCTTTGTTCGTGAACGGAATTATACAGCTAGTAGGTCCACCCATTTGCGGTCTCATCTACGAACAAATCGGGAGCTATGGTCCTATCTTTAGTATATTGGGAATCATTTTAGTGGTAGGTGCCGCTTTGTGGGGTGTCGTACCATTCATCAGGAAAAGACAACGCGCGCAACAGAAAACCGCACCTGTCGAGAAATTATAGTGCATTTGTTGCGTGTCCGTGTTGACTATCTCGCCAACGAGAAGAGCTTAACTGTATAATGAATTATCGTAGATTAGGCGTGTCTCAATACATAGTAATGACTATATAATTATGAAACACTGTGATGTTAGAATGAATGTTCTGTATATACCACTGGCACTGTGATGATGTTACACAATCCACGCGCACATTTTCAAGTGGATTAAGTAGGAAAACAATTTTCAAAGGATATATTTTTAAGAAACGCGACGGTTTCTCTTTTTCTTCAAAATTGAAAGTGTCTTGCCTTACATACAAGAAAACAAATAACTCTTTGGATGTCTGTTCTTGTTGATTACTAAAACCGAAAGAGGAAAAAAAATTATAAAGACATAGAAGTAATGAAGTACTTAGTTCAGAAGCGCACTAGTTGCAGGTGCTATTGTAATTTAAACCAACAAAACAAGCGCAATAATATAATTTAGTGCACATAATATTTTCTTAGCATATAAGCATAAGTATAATGAAAATGTCGAATATTTGTTTTTACACTTCTCTTTAAAAAAATGAGAGAGAGAGATAAATATGTATATAATTCCTACTGTTATAAACACTCTGTCATTGAAGATAGTCAATTTTGTTATTCATTCGTTTACAAATCACCGAAAAATATGCCTTAAAATTAGAATGTAAGAAATTTGTAATTAATGAATTACATTTATAATACTATACAATATGTAAAATAAATAATGATATGAAACATGGATATCTTTTTGATGGTGTTCCATGAGAACGAACAAACTAATTATTACTTTAGGATCAATAAAATATAAATTATGGTTTGTATCTATTTTATTGAAGGGGCTCGATAATATTATCGGTTGCTAAGTAAATACTAAAGTAACCCCTTCTTCGCCGTGTTTTTATGATTTTCGTATGCAAAATTTACAATTACTAAATTTATTCTTTATTGTTAGAAACATCATTTATTTCTTTTCTGATTTTTCTGGTTCTTCCTTAGCTGGAGCTTCAATTTCTCGGAAGTTAGGGAATTGTTCCCATGGAGCAGACAAGTCAAATTTACGGAATTCTTGGGTCAATTCCAATGGTTCACATACCACCCTCTTTTTCTCATCGTCGTAGCGTACCTGATGGGAAAAAGTATCTTAGTTATAGCGCATATTACTCATTAATAACAGAAAAAATGTAGGATTATTTCTACAAGCTAAAGATATAAGATAACTATTTAAATACCTCGACAAATCCAGAGAGTGGGAAATCTTTCCTTAATGGATGTCCTTCGAATCCATAGTCTGTAAGAATTCTACGAAGATCCGAATGATCTGAAAAGTATACGCCATACATATCCCATATTTCTCGCTCGTACCAATTAGCAGCGTTGTATACAGATTCGGCTGATGGGAGAGGTGTTAATTCATCCGTATATGTTTTTACCCTAATTCTCGAATTAAATCTTAACGATAGGATATTGTAGACAATCTATAAATAAAAAGATAAATAATAGTATGTATTATGAAGCATGACAGTGTTTCCAATCTGAGAAATCCTTACCTCGAATCTATATTTACGACTAGGTACATCGAGTGCAGTAATATCAGACAAATTGGTAAACTGAGCATTGTGATGATTTCTCAAAAATGATAATGTTGGAATCACGCCTTCGGGAGAAATACATATCTCAAGCTCGTCCCTGCTCATAATTTGTACCTTTTGCACATACTTTGGCAAACATTCGGCAACGTACTGACCAAAATCCGTTAAATTTTTCACATCTACAGGGCTGGGTTTACGTATCGATGCTATTAAAAATGCTTGTCGTTATTACATCGTGGTACTATCGAACGTACTATAAACGATCATTTTACGTACGCTGCACTTCTGGCTTTTCGGCTGCTGTTATATTCGTTCTCAACGACGGGAGAAGTTTTGGATAACCTATCAAACAAATTCATAATTTATTACATAATACAAAGAAAAGAAATTCAACAAATATCAAATAAATTCATTACATTTGGGTGTTGCGACAGGTAAATTTCTTGAGAGTTTCAAACAGTTTCTTAGCAAGGACGTCATTTTCAGGGAAAATCTTCTTCTCCTTACCACACAAAATAGTACACCCTACCTAGAGATACTAACAGTATCTCGTCGGTGGCTACGTTACTGCGACATTTACCACGCTCTCTAGGTAACGAAGATTTCTGTATCATATAATCATATCATATACAAAACAGAGCAGAGATATTATGCAAGATTTCTCGCGCAACTGTGGCGATTTTAGTCTCAGTAAAGATTCTCAATAAAATGGGGTACACCTTGAGCACCCCATCATATAATTTTTACAAAATTATTATTATTTAATATAGATACGATACTGTTATGGCCGCGCATGCGCCCGAAATCTTGCACAATATCTCTGCTCTGTATCTGTACGTATGGACTATTTGTCCAGCGAGGACCTCGTCTGTGATAGTATTTAGTATTGGATAATATCCCGTCGATGACGATATACAATATAATATACAGTTTAAATGGATGTTAATAATTACTTTAAATACACTGCACTTATTACGCATTTATAATTTATTAATCTTGAGAGTAACACAATTTTTAGAGTAAAATACTATATGAAAAGATTATTCCATATTAACTTGATCACTTATTTACAATATTTTTACAATGTAAAGCTTAATTCTATAGCTTTCTTGTATGAATACTTTTGTAAAATGTTATTGTACAATGTTAAAAGAAGAGACTCCTTTTTTTGGTATATTCATCAACTGCTCACAATATTTTTTGAAGCACATTTTTGTTCAAGCTTTTGCATGTCCACTAGTATGGTTGCTATTGCATGCCTAAGCTGATGAAATTTTGACATGGATAATTCGAATATCTGGTGTTCACCATTATTGAATGTCCACTTCATTATAATATGTGGTTCTAGGACTCTGTTTAAGATGCTGAAAGTAACAAAAAAATAAATAAATATCCGAATAGAGCCAACACTTTAATAAGAATTATGCAATTACTTAGAAGCAATGGTGATGTCCACACGCCACTTGCAAGACATAAGATGTGAATAAAACTTCGTTCTGTCGAGCAAACCTGCTATTAACTCGGGTCGCTTCTGGCCATAGATCACTGTAGACAAATCCTCGATGCATTCAGGAGGTAATCTGAGGAATAACGATACCAGTTAATTTATTTTCTAACTATTAAATTTATTAAGAGGCATAGTAAATATATACTTCAATTCTTCCAATATTTGCCTGAATTCTTCAGGTTTCACATTCTGCGATAATATGCCCAAGTGAACCTTCAATATTGTATAGATAACCGAGTAATATTCATCTACGGATTCTACCGGTACATTGTACTTTTCACTTATTTTGTCCAATATCCCTTCTTCTATATATTCTTGATTTATTGACTTCACAGCAACTATAGTTGAAAGGTTAGAATACATCCAATATATGTTATAATCGTAATATACATTTAAAAAGAACTTACTCTGTATTAGAGGACGAACAAACATCTTTTTTAACTCTGGCAGAACTTTTGTATTATTTCCTAAAGCGTACAAAAGTTGTGTTTGAAAAGTTGACATGTTTGTTATGAATTTGTTTCACGTTGTTCTATAGTATTGTTCTGGACAAGCAGATGTGGACAAAAGGTCTAAAACGAACAGAACGCTCGGAAAAATTCTATACTAATATTATTTCTTATAATTTTAGTGAAATATATTAGCAGGTGTCAAATTGTCATTCCCCAAACAGATGATTTGTTTCCATCGTTTAATGCCATCTATAGCAAAGCTCAAGCAACATAGAATTATGGAGGAGCAGGCAACATATTTTAAATTAACATATAAAAACATAAAGCATACAGTATATGTAGCACGTAATATGAGCCGCACTTTAATAAATAATTTGATCATTTTTCACTACTTCAAATCATCTTTATCTTTTCAATACATATTGACAGTTCAGTCGCTTAGGACACAGGTATAAGTACACCGTTCCTCTGGAAAGCATAAGGATGTTGTGAATGAGAAAAGCATATTACACAGATTATTTTGCTGGATACTTTAATATCTGTAAAATACAGAATACAATACTTAGTATTCACAAATAATAGTATATAGCAGACTCCCTGATATATCAAATTTGGAATAAATCTTCCAACTGACCGTGTGGCCTAATGGATAAGGCGTCGGACTTCGGATCCGAAGATTGCAGGTTCGAGTCCTGTCACGGTCGAATACTTCTTTTTAATTATTTTTTTTGTGTTTACGGTACATGTTATACATCAACGAATTTGTTAAATAATAATTTTATTGTACGCATTTTGATTCAACGTGAATACGCAGTACATTTAAAATGATATCGTGTGTCTTGAATTTTAGAAAATGCATTCCAGCGGATCAATATTTGTTATTCCATAATGGATACGAAATATTTAGTACTAAATAATAAAAGTTGAAAGAGTAGTATTGTAAAAACATTCTAATGTACAATTTATAAGAAAAAAAAATAGATTCCTTCGAGCCGGATTTGAACCAGCGACCTATGGATATCTTATTTGAACATGCCAACTACAGTCCACCGCTCTACCAACTGAGCTATCGAAGGTTGTTGATTCACGTGTCCCGCTGGAAAAGTGATAAACGTAATCATCCTAAAATCTGATAATTTTATTCATTATTTAGTTATTTATATATTTAAACTACTGAGAAAATCGTTCTGAGGCCATGTTATACCATAACTAAGAATTATAATACTTAATAGTTGGAAATTTAAAACAACATAAAATTATATAGATGTGAACTATAGTAAACGCGAACTTTCCTCAATAAGACGGTTCTGGGGTGAGTGCCGTGGGGTCTGACACAGCCCTCACGCCAAAAGGCACCCTGCCTTCCCCACTCCGTGGCCACATCCTCTTGGAACAAAGTCCCAATTCTTTAGAGAAGTGCGGCCTAAACCAACCCTTGACTAGGCTTATTGAAACACGTGGATGCTAACATGGAATTGAAATTATCCGTGATATTTAATTAGTCCGAAACTAGTAAAGCCCTTGTATGTAAAAATAAAAGCAAGAATAAATGTCTACGATATTCTCAACTTAATTATCATATCCAATTAGCAAATTAAATTACAACTTCCTGGTACGAAATGACAATATACGATAATTGTTAAAGAGTACTATGTATTGGCAATTTGATGGCTAGTTATTGAATTCGATCAATTTAAATACGATCATATATTTGTATGTAATTTTGTAGTTTTGTAAACAAGTGTCACGGAAACTCTTCCTTCAAGAGCTAATTTTTCCGTTTCGGAACTAGTTCACGTAACGGTGTTTTTGATTACAGTCCTAGTATCGATTCCATGCTCTTTAATGACGAAATCATTCTAGGAGCGCCGGTTCCCTAATCAGGACATAGCGAATCCATCTCGAATAGACCACACCTAAATGTCAGTCGTACTTTAGGCGATCCTTTCTATCAATTTTGTTTTGCCACTCATTCGTGTCACGATATACATAATTTATGATTTCTTCAATTTAGAGCCTGTCGATCAATGTGATTTTCCATTGTTGACGACTCTGCCTACTTTTCTTTTCACTTAATTACAAAAATCATGGCAAAATAAATTTAAGAATAATATACGGCATTAGTTAAGAAAGCTAGAAACATTTAGTCGTATTCATAACATATGTCATACACATGTGAAGCGGCCAGTGAAGGGCATTGAGCAGTAAAATTGTAGTCGGTTCTCGATTGAAGGAGGCTACAAGGAGAGTGCATCAATAATACAGCGAACATTGTACTCCTTGAAAGTAAATATTCGATATTGCCCCGGCAGCAACCGGAAATTCGTACAAAGCACGGTTCAGTGGCATGCAAATACTCAAAGATACTTGAAAACTTCAATAAATATCCTGGAACGTTTATTGGTTCGATTCTCCAACACGGAACACTCGTGTCTCCAGTTTGCACTGTAATTAGACTGAATTAGATCGACAGTTGTCTACCCGCGATTGATACTGTGGCATTCCTAGATTCACATAGGTACGCTTAAATACATAAGTAATCTTATCGTACAAAAACATATGGCAATCAAATTGTAACAGCTCGTAACTACCATTCTTCAGTGACTTATTCTTTTATGTGCAATGAAATATAAATCGCTTTGTAATACAATGTTTTAAATCATCTATTGTTAATAGTTGTGAATTGGTTTGGTTCCAAACAGCCGTCGTTGCTACACGATTTGTTAACTGATCGAGATAATGCTGCAGTGTATTTACTAATTAATACACGGTATAATTACCTGGACTCGCGTTGTTTTTTATTTCGATCGTCAGCGCCATCTTTCTAAAATACAAAAAAAAATTAACGTTTATAAATGCGGGTTCACGATTGTTCGGGCCATTTACGGTGAACGCGAGGCATTAATATTAAATCGAGACGCTGAATATGCTAATAAATAGAAGCACAGTGTCGTATGCTCGTGTCAGATTTTATTCATGAAACCGGGTTGCGCGTTAGGAATATCGTTGCCATTGCAAAGGTGCGTAATGTACCCCTGCATGGTCACATGTCCACCGACGATAGACGATAGAGGATGGGAGCGCGTGTCGCCATCCACCGGTTGGTGTCCGCAGGCGGTATAGCGTATTCCCGTCATGTGAGGGTGGAACGGTTGGGTAATTACCTCCAGATCACGCTACTCCAACGAATGGTACCAAGATGAACAAGGAGAAAGAATTGGCAGGACAAAGAGTGTTGGGAAGAACGCAGACGCGGTCCGTTCGCTAATGCTTGCAGCACGACGCGCGTGCGCAGGACTGATCGGCCAGGATGGCGAGGGAAAGAGAGAAAATGGAAACACGGGTAAGGATACACGGAAAGATATATCCGCGTAACGCGAGGGAAATGCAATAAATTGCAGCGCACACGGGAGAAAAAGCCGTTTTGAAAATCAATGAGATACACCGGTAACGAAAGATTACGAAAATTATGCGGAAACTTCGAACGAGAGGAGGTCAAAGGTAAACATTGAGGTAGGAACCAGCGGTGCACTCAATCAAGAAATTATAGCCACTCGGATTAGACAATAAAGCTACGGTTCAGAGGGTAGAAGAAGATAAAAGGGTAACGGGGAGAGTGAGAGAGAGAGAGAGAGGGTGCGAGCAAGAAAGGGCGGAGCAAGAGGGAGAGGGAGAGAGAGAGTCACTGTAAAGCGATACAAGGGGTGGTAGAGTGGGGATGAAGCAGAATAGACGAGAGAGAGAGGTGGCGCTCTCGCGCAGTCTGGCGCAGTGATGCCAGAATCGTGGGACGTGGTATTTTTCTCCTCCGCTCGCTCAGTCGACTCGACCCCCCACTCTGACGTACCATCGGCTCCTTGCGTTGCTTCGACTGCGCACGCGCTACACACAAGCGTACCTCTAGTCTATCCGTGTGAGCTGCCTATTCGACTCGATGCGTTCCTTCGAAATTCACGTCTTACCGAAATGCGAAATCTGGAGGTAGCGCACACGGTTCCCGGCGCGGCGCGGTGCACATTTTGCTATAACTTTTGATCTAAAGAAGATATCGATGCGAAATTTGGACTAAAATTTTTTTTCGAAAAACCGGGTTTAATGGTCCATCTTAAAATATGTTTTCTATGTTTTAAACAATTTTTTTCGTTGGTTTTTAAGGTATAACCGGTTAAGATTGTTCAGCGGGCCGCCAACACAAAGTGATTTTTAGTCAAACCATACTTAATAAATAATTACGAAAAAATTCATGAATATTCTACCTAATAGCATACATGACTGAAAATTTTTTCAGATTTTTCGGATTATGTAAACATGTTTAAAAAAATTGAAAATCTCCAAACATTCGAAGAAAATGCATATTTCGTATTCAAGTTGTAGAGATATCAGTTTTATAAAAATTCAGTAGTCGGATATTATTGAAACAATTGTCCTTAATTTTTTTTAGAATTTTTTATAAATTGTATCGGTGTTAAAAAAATCAAAATCAACTGTTTTGATACTCCTTTACTTTTTTGTAGATGTATTGTGTAATATCGAATATTTTTATATTGAGAGAAATACATTACAGATTTAATAATTCAATATAAAATATTTTATTTACGTTATATTTCAATATACATATAAACATCACTCCTAACAAATATGATAATCACATAATTATTGTAACAACATTTTACATATAATTTAAAGTATTCAAAAAAGGTGTTTGCAATAGCATCTCCGGTTACGAAAATCGATGTTAAATGGTCCCTTCCTTTCTATAACATAAAAAAACATACTATTAAAGTAATAATTACAAAGCACAGAATAAAATATTAATGTAAGTATACACTTATCTTTTCTTGGAAATCATTCTTGAATCTGCAAATCCTGATTTCGCGTTCTCCAGAAACTATGTTCCAGCTGGCACTCGCGAGATTTTAAATGGTCCTCTGCGTTGCTGCATTCAAAGAAAAAGTAGACGTGATTAAAATGGTAATTCTAATTCCAATTGTATAGGATACAATATAAATAGTAACGTATACTTATCTTTTTTTTATCGATGAACATGATTCCTAATAAAAGAAATTCCTAATAAGATAAAAAATGTTAAAACTGCAATAAAAAGATGTTAAAAACCGATTACAAAATGTTCAAAACGCGATAAAAAAAACTGAAATTAGGATTGTGGCTGTTTTAATTCCAAAATGTACCCATCAAGTTGGGGTTCCATGGAAATCATGGACACTATGAACGAAACTCGACCGATTCAAAAAAACGACTTCAGAAGTCCGTAAACGCGTGCAAAGTTAATTGCGTATAATTTACCGACGGCGACGAACGTGCATATAAATGCTCTCCCGACATGAGGGATAAATGTCTGTCATCGACAGACATGGTGCGACTAGACTCCTGTCTAGCTTTCAAAGATGTGCGCACCACACACATGGAATTTAATAGGACAGCGCCTATTTTATTCCTTTTTCTAGATTTTATGTCGGGAAGCAGTGAAAAAATTCTCTCGGCCTCGGCATTCGAGTGTGGAAGACATCTGACCGTGTTTATTAAAGATGTGAGGAGGGGGAAACGAAGAATTTGATTTGGGTCTTTTTGGGTACAGATGTCTACCCACATATCGTCGAAAGATAATTTAGACCATTGGTCCCTCTGTAACTGGGAAGTGCCGTAGTACAAAAAGTTCCACTCTTTTTGTAGATCTACGGCACTCCAATTCCCTAATTTACGAGCGACAGCTACGAGATTTTGAAAAGTTAAATCTCTGTCGCTGTTAAATACGGAATCGGATTTTAAAACCGTCAATGCCCCTAGAAAAGCATCGTCGAAAGGTAGACGATTTCTGATTTCATTGCTTATGGTCTCATAAAACCTTAAGCAATGTTGCCGGAAGGAGTGCAACTCAACTTCCGACATTCCATCATCAACCGCCTCTTTCAAAAAATCTTCGCATCTGGAACCAAGTTCCACTTGATTCAGTGGAACTTGATTCGATCTCAATTCGAAATTAACCTGTCTTACTAATTTAAAAATGTTATCTTTTAAAAGTGCTGGTTTTAAAAACCTTCGCAAAAAAAATTTAAGCAGCTTTTTTGAAGATGGCTGCAACTCCTGCACCAACGTTTTTCGATTCTGAAAGAAGGCGTTAAATTTGTTTAGAATATCAAGGACATATTCCAAAAAGAGGAAATATCCTTTGATATCCTGTCTGCTCAGGAAGGAAAAGAATTTCTTAGCAAGTACCGAATCTTTCGAAAAGGTTTGTTCATTGAAAAATCTGACTAAATCGTCCCAAACCTTTAAAAATCGTTGGATACACTGATGCCTAGCAAGCCAGCGTGTATCCGATAATCTAAGAATATTTACAGGAGAGTTCTCATAACTCTCCTGGAATTGGCGGAAAATAGCAGTCCGTTTAGGACTGTTTCTGATGAAGGAAGCGACGCCACGAAGCAATTCGTCACATTCTCTCGGTAGCGTAGCGCAAGCAGCACTTGCCGCCAGTGCTACAGAATGGCAAATGCACGGAATTGTCATGGCGTGGGGATTTTTCTCAAGCAATTTTGTCTTGAACGAAGAATAATTTCCTGTCATGACGGATTCATTGTCGCAACTGAGAGCCGCGATATTATTCAGCGGAATTTGCATTTTCAGCAACTGATTTTCGAAAGATTGGAAAATCTTTCCTGCCGAACAATCGCTGGCATCGAGATGAATCAGTTGCAGCAATTCCGTCGTAACGGACAAACGACATGGCTCAACATATCTAACCGCTAATGTGAGCCACTTGTCGTTTGTCGAATCCGAGGTTTCATCCTCGTGTACCGAAAATTTACAATGCCGCACGTTATCGGCAATACGTTCCGTCTCGCGAACGCATAAAACATTAGAAATAATTTGACTGCACTTCGTGCGGCCAACCTTCATGCCCTGCAAGACTCGAGGTTCATTTCCTATGTCTTGCATAAGGGCGAGGAGATCAGGGGCGATGGAGAGGGCGATGTTATGTTCGGCGAAGAAAGCCGCGTATCTGATTTCGGCGATTTTAATTTTATCGCCTAATGAAGAATTTATTCCCTTGTTGAAATTTTCGGGTTCGTTAGATGTTTGTACAGGCTCCTCAAGAACGATGTTGTTGTCTCGAGTGTCATTGTCATTATGAAGCAATTGCTTCATATTTTTGATATGAGCCTGCCTGGATGAATGCTTGCGTATTTCTGAAAGTCCGCAATCGAGGATTTTGTTGCAGACTTTGCAGAAGCATTTTGACTCATCGGAAGAAACTTCTTCTAACCAATCCTTCAAAGATTCATCAGCATCATACCAATGATGCTGAAACCTTTTCTTAAACTTTTTAATGGGTACACTTGTCATTATAGCACAACCACAGACCCTTTAAACTTTAAAAGACCCTAATACGATTAAAACTGGTAAAAATGAAACTAAAAGACTTCCGAATGTGAAGACAATCACAAACACAAACACTCCTTATAATAAAATAAAAACGTGGTAAAAAGAACGATAGAAGAACAAATTGTCACGCTGCTGTAGCACGTTGCGACCGTTGTGGTGTCAAGATCGCGCGGGATATTAGTCACGCGCAACATCGATACGCAACCGATACACTTTTGTTTCTTGACGTAAGAGGTTTACTATACGCAGATGCGTAGAATAAAGGCGGGATGAATAGGATAATCGACGCATGTAATCGCGCATCTCGTCGAACATCATGTCTGTCAATGACAGATATTGTATCTCTTATCTCGTTATTTATTGTTATTTATAAGGCATAGAAATTTCTTTCTATATTCATATTATTCCATCGTGGTGGGTATATTCTGCAATTAACAAACAGCCACAATTGTATCTCCAGTTTTCTTTATCGCGTTTCTAACATTTCTTTTATTAGGAATCATATTCATCGATAAAAAAAAAGATAAGTATACGTTACTATTTATATTGTATCCTATACAATTGGAATTAGAATTATCATTTTAATCACGTCTACTTTTTCTTTGAATGCAGCAACGCAGGGGACCATTTAAAATCGCGCGAGTGCCAGCTGGAACATAGTTTCTGGAGAACGCGAAATCAGGATTTGCAGATTCAAGAATGATTTCCAAGAAAAGATAAGTGTATACTTACATTAATATTTTATTCTGTGCTTTGTAATTATTACTTTAATAGTATGTTTTTTTATGTTATAGAAAGGAAGGGACCATTTAACATCGATTTTCGTAACCGGAGATGCTATCGCAAACACCTTTTTTGAATACTTTAAATTATATGTAAAATGTTGTTACAATAATTATGTGATTATCATATTTGTTAGGAGTGATGTTTATATGTATATTGAAATATAACGTAAATAAAATATTTTATATTGAATTATTAAATCTGTAATGTATTTCTCTCAATATAAAAATATTCGATATTACACAATACATCTACAAAAAAGTAAAGGAGTATCAAAACAGTTGATTTTGATTTTTTTAACACCGATACAATTTATAAAAAATTCTAAAAAAAATTAAGGACAATTGTTTCAATAATATCCGACTACTGAATTTTTATAAAACTGATATCTCTACAACTTGAATACGAAATATGCATTTTCTTCGAATGTTTGGAGATTTTCAATTTTTTTAAACATGTTTACATAATCCGAAAAATCTGAAAAAATTTTCAGTCATGTATGCTATTAGGTAGAATATTCATGAATTTTTTCGTAATTATTTATTAAGTATGGTTTGACTAAAAATCACTTTGTGTTGGCGGCCCGCTGAACAATCTTAACCGGTTATACCTTAAAAACCAACGAAAAAAATTGTTTAAAACATAGAAAACATATTTTAAGATGGACCATTAAACCCGGTTTTTCGAAAAAAAATTTTAGTCCAAATTTCGCATCGATATCTTCTTTAGATCAAAAGTTATAGCAAAATGTGCACCGCGCCGCGCCGGGAACCGTGTGCGCTACCTCCAGATTTCGCATTTCGGTAAGACGTGAATTTCGAAGGAACGCATCGAGTCGAATAGGCAGCTCACACGGATAGACTAGAGGTACGCTTGTGTGTAGCGCGTGCGCAGTCGAAGCAACGCAAGGAGCCGATGGTACGTCAGAGTGGGGGGTCGAGTCGACTGAGCGAGCGGAGGAGAAAAATACCACGTCCCACGATTCTGGCATCACTGGTCTGGCGTCGTCGGCCGACTGGTGTGCGTCCGGGCCAACTTTTGACGCGATTTATTTTCGTCTCTCGTTGTGTCCCCGCGACCGTTTCGATCGCGGTACCGTCAGTTCTGTCTTTATCGTTCGCGAGGACCGTTCTGTCGACGTAATAGCAGAGTTCGCGCCAGTGACAACGAATGTCGGCTAGAGATTCCGTGTGTACGCCGGTCGACGTGCTACCGTCGCTTGTGTTCTAAGAATCCTTCTGTACGAGGATCGCCGGCCGATGCGAGGGACAATAAGGTAATGTTTCGTTGCGATGGTACGGTTCCGAGTTGGACTGCTGGCCTGGCCGGTAGTGGATCGATTTTCACGAGAAGTGAAGCGGGAGCTGTCTGTGTGCGAGAGAGACAGAGAGAGAGAGAATGAGAGAGAGAGAGAGAGAGTGAGAGGGGTAGGATACCGAGCGAGGGGGTTGGCAGGTAATAAGACTAGGAATGCGATAATGCATGTCTCTCCTCTTTTTCCATTGTATTATTACTGATCTTTCTGCCTCCTCCTCCTCCCTATCCCACTCCTCATTTCACGCGTTCATTCCTCTCTGACTCGTCTTTCTACTATTTATGTTCGCCGACGTTTAAACCGATTCTGTCCGATTCTGAAACGTTACGCTCGCAATTCCTCATCTCGCTGGCTGCCAGTTCCATTCGGTTTCGTTCGCGTGCACGCGTGCGCCCATCTTCCTCGGCCTCGTAGATCAGACGGGACGACACAAAATCCTTTACCTGGAATCAGAGCTGGGTAAAATATAGAGGAAACGTGTTACCAATACTCGAACGGTACACGCTTCAAACGAAACGATATTTTCAATCGAAAACTAATAAAATACTTCGATTCGAACAACTTCGAACAATGAAATACGAAATTTTTAATATTTCTTGGCAGTTGTAACTGTAAATGTGCAAGATGTTTTATCGTGTAGTTAACAATCTTGAATGATTAAATAGTTTCTGATGATAACAGAAAATTCTAAAAATATTAGACCGTCAGTTTGTATAACCGAACGTAGTCCATTTAATACTATTTCACATAAAATAGTTCATTTATCATTTAATGTAGTGTTGTTTTACCAAACGCCTGGGCAGGTACACGATTTCGTTGATGCGGCATCGACGGCGTAACCGTAGATCGATCCCAGAAGTGTTATAGGAAGAAGAAGGGAAGCCGGAAGTGTATCTTCGTCGGTCACGAACCGAGAGACTGGCCGTTTACTTTTATGTCGACAATGCGAGAAGCTTCTCACTTCGCATAGAAAACAGCAGTCCCGATAGATCAGAGGTTCCAGTGGCTACGCTGAACGAATGAGAATCGAAGACGGAAGCTCTCTTGTCATCTATGGAGAACGATGGGGAATTGCTCGTCGACGAGACTCGGGCCCGATGATCGAACGCGATGAACCGCACGACTAGTAGGAAAATGTCGATCGACAACGAAGATGCTAACGACAAGAACGATTAAGCGGATTATTAGCAGAAGCACGGATGTGCGACGTTTAGCGACCTCTGCGTACCAGTGCACGAGCGATAATCGCTTTAAACGCATCCTAAATGAATTATAACTCGTTGACCGGACCTAAAACTACGCGTGTGGATGGATCGATGTGTCATTAGCTCGGGCGAGGACCGTGCCCAGGGCTTGTGCGAATAGGACAACCATAATCGTGCGGAATTTTTCGTGTGTTTCGCGTCTCTGACCCTCTTCCGCCCTACGATTCTCACCGGTCGATAGACCCCGACTCGACGTGGTACTCTCTCTCTCTCTCTCTCTCTCTCTCTCTTTCTCTCTTTCCCCCTCTCCCTCTTCTTCTCTCTTCCGTCTGTCTATCTCGATCGTGGCTAGTAGGAGAGAGGAGGAACGCGAAGAAACGATGAGCGAGTAAGACACGAAAATCGTGCGATCATGATTTGTATATACGGACAGTGCGTTTCCTGATCGACAAATACGGCCGCAAAGTGTACACGGAATGTTGGTAACGTGATGACAAAGTGATGGTGAGAAGTCTGCACTGCAAAGTGACGATGATTTAACCTTTTGTCCCGCGAAGATCGGAGGAAGGAACATGGAAGTGTGGAGGGATTGGTGAAGCTCTGCGACCTAAATTAATCAGTGAACACCCGGCTAAGGTAGGATTTCCGGTAGGAAGTGGCGCTTTTCTTTGCTTTCGCCAGACCCCTCGAGGCAATTATGCTTTTCGGCTGACACTTTATCCGGTGGTGAGTCAGACGCTCTACAGATAGAACGTATCTTTACATATGTATATAAGAAATTCGGGCTGTAAATAAAGTTCTTACATCGAATCGGACAAAACATTTCGAAATGCTCGGACATTATTCTTGTCGTGAACTCTCTGCCGGTCATTTTTGTCTCTACAATACTTGTTTAACATTTTCGCACATCTTTCCCACTACCTCGAACCTGCACTGTATTACGAATTTTGTATGTTTATGGGCGAATATGTGAATTCCATTCAATTGTGTTTTGTAAGATGAATGTTTAAAAGAGGAGGTTAAACAAAAAGGTTAAGTGCGGATTTCTGGTCGAAGGTATTAAGTCTATTCAATCTCGTTTTGTGAGGTACAAGTTGTAAGGAATTGTTGTTAATGAGATATTTCCTGCTCCCTGTACTACAACGTTTAAAATAGATTATTGAAAAAGGTTAATCTCGGATTTCTGGTCAAAGGTGTAAATTCTATTCCGTATTTTGCAATTCTCCGTGTTTTATCCTCCGATACAACTAGCCTAGAAATGATTGGGGAGGAGATGAAGTGACACGGGATAACGAGCAAAGTTTGTGAATACATAGGCTGTGTTTACATACGGAGAAATGAAAGAGCCAATGCGGCGAAAAGTTTCGCAATGACTCGATGCTAAATGTATATCGATTCGTTGGCTGTTCGAGAGAAAGATTCATAAAAAGATCTTTTCCGTGAAAAGAAAAAATATCCTTGCTAGCAAGTTCGAATTCCGGCGATCGCGTCGATAAACGAGAACTCTCTACGAACTACCAGTACCAACATATGGTATCGTTTGTCTATACTTCTTTAATAACTGGATGACTTGTTTTATGTTTCGCTACTCGAGTCATCGGAAGCGTTCTTAGTAGATGCATCATGAGACTTTAGATTATTTAATAATTTTGCGGCAATAGTCAGTGGTATAAAGAACAGCGTAGAAAATTGGAGAGCTTGAAAATTGTAAATTGTTCAGATAATTCAGTGACTCGCGCAGATACATTATGAGACATCCGAATTGAATGAACCTTATCGAGTGTCCGAAGACGTGTAGATTATTCAATATTCTGTAACAGTAGACAGTAGTCTACTCGATGGTTGTAGGATAGCGTAGAAAATTCGAGAAACTGAAAATTGTTGAACCGATGTGGTAGTTGTTATTTGAATTGCCGTTTCCGTCAGAAGTTTTCAGCTTTAGGGAGACAACAGAGTTGTCTGGATCGTATTACTAAACTTTCTCTTGCGGTGTCCATGCCTTACGCGACTTTTGGCTGATGCGATTAAATGCCCTGGATACCTGTGCAACGAGTGCACCGCAACAAGTAATCTCTTAGGGTCTTTGTAGTGCTTCGAGATTATACGCTTACGTACTGGCTTCTTCGTACACCCCTGTCTTCACAGATTTAGTCCCCGTTATCGCAGCAGAACCTCACTTATACGAACTCCCGTTATCCGAACACCTCGGCGTTCTATTATATCAGCTATTTTTGTACAAAATTCCATAGAAACCGACCGCCATGATGTACATGCTTTCGAGTAGCTTGTGGAACTCTTACAAAATTTTTACAGATCATTTTAGAAATATTGGAACGAGATCAAAATTGTTTTCGTCAAGGAAAAAATAACTCTATAAAAGTGCTGTTCGTTTTTGTTAGTATACACGTTCTCCCGTAGTTGATGTCATGAATGCATAAAGATCATAAAGGTCATCTCGTAAGAAAAAAAGCTCACTTCTAAAAAATTAGTTGCACCGGTAAAAATAGGAAAAAGTCGAGCCCGTAATAAAATTATAAAACTCTACGGGCAAAACGAAAGGATAAGGGGATTAACAGTGTATATTTGAGCCCGACATTGAAGGTTAATTATTTTCGAATTCGATCAGGGTAATTTACACGGCATAGCTTTTAATAGGCTTAATCGCCGAGCCCCTTTCTAATTTATTACATCGCAAACAACGGCGTTACCGCCCACCGTTACTCCCTTGTTCCTTTTTGTTCAATTTTCGTGTTCCTATCGTTAAGCCCTTCGGGCATTTTCCGTCTGATTATGTCGGACAAATATTACACGTGTTTTATAGAAATATAGCAACGCAATTCCCGAGATCGTTTACGGTGGTTGCGCAACTGAAACGAACCGGACCGAATGATTCTTTTTACTGGTTCTTGGAAGGAGTGTGGTGTGGGAGGAGAGGGGGATGATTCGAAAAGAAATCCCGGAGGATTGTGTTTCACCAGTATAGTTATGCTATGTATAGCGCTTGTACACGTACACTTCAACGTGTTCCGTTGAGAATACTTGCTGGTACAGAAACATTAAAAATGTCTCATTTCTGTCGTTTGTATTTTGGTCGAAATTCAGTTAACAGCATAACATGATTCTACACTCTCTATATGTAGATCACTTTAGTGTGCTGTAGTTGTAAATATTGCGTCAGTAGTTGATCTTAAATAGAAAAGAAAGAAACGCTTTGGATGTTTAACACTTACGGAAGAAAGGTCTATGCCGTGTCGCAGCGTTGACGCAGGACGCATCGATGTCACGCGTGTGTCCCACTGTTGTTGCTTGCCGTGCTGGAGAGTACATGTATGGTATCATGATTAAAATACTTGCCCTTAATTATTTTGTTTCATTGTGACAAATAGTGAAATAAAATATATCACTGTGGTCTCTAGCTATTCTGTTGGTTGTTTCAATGGAATAAGGGTCTGAGTAACGAATGTCCCTTTAAATTTCGTTTGATTGAGGCACCCACACGATCATGTTCTGTCTCATCGACACGGTCGTGTGGACTGTAGTAGTAGGCTTTTGTATATACGTATAATTCTATACAATCAAATTTTGCAAGAACTTCAACGGCTTATATCTTAATAACTACTTGTTTGCGACATGTGGCTCCTTTCAAACTGTTTCTCTTCTCGATGAGTAAAAAGTATTGATGTAAGCAGAAACTTTAACAACAATTTTCTTTGTTATAAACAATTTTGCGGCAAGTTGCTTTTACAAATCCACCGATCCAGAGGTGTAGATTCACTCCTACGACGGATGACCATTACTTTTTATGTCTCTGTAATTGTCAAGAAGAACGCCTCATGTCGCATACTTGCATTTTCGAGATATTGTCGTACAAAGTTACGATCAGTAATGCTTTTTCATGACTTTTTTCTGGTAAATACGTAATTCCTGTACTATAAAACTCAATTAATGCATAAACTGAAAGTTGTTGATATTGTGACATGCGGCGTTTTTCCTTGCAACCACAAATCTATGGGGTGCGTAGAACGTCGCGACGTGACGCGCGACGGTGGCGTCGCGTCGACTCGCCTAATCGTTTGTTTCTTACCTCGACGACTCTCGGTCTCGTGGGGTGACGACCCTGCACGTCTGGCCGGAGCCTCTGTCGTGCATTTCGTATTTATTATTTATACGCCGGCAAGTGTCTACATCCGGTGGATGTGCCCCGGCAAATCCACTTCGTTAGAGGTACCCCTAGAGTGGCGGTTACTCTTCGCGAAGAATCGCACGAAGCCGAGGTTCTCCCCGGTTTCTAATTCAATGTGTATCAAACGAATTCGTTTCAATCAATCCATCCCCCGGCTGTCCGAGCAGTTAATCAGTTCGTTACGTGCCGCCGCCGAACAAACCTCAATATGTTAATCCTCAATCATCCGATCAAGCCAAGATCAATTCGTAGTAATTAATTAATTGCGATTCGTTCGGATGGTCGGTCTACCCGTTCTGGCCAAATAATGCTCATTTATTTAATTAATAACAGAATTAAACGGTGCACGGCACGCGCTGCTGAAACGCACGTAACACGGCACATTTGCAAAGTGAGCAAAAACTTTTCTGATTTTCTCTGCGGACTTGTTAAGAGTTCCTCGAACTGTTCATTTTTACTGTAATTTCAAAACACTTGGATTTTTGTATACTTAATACTGGGTTTGCGGAGCAGTGACTCTGAATTTGCCTTTTCATCTGAAAAGTAACGAATTTATGTGTATAAATTTTTAGAAATTTAGAGTAAAAGAAATAAATTTGTTGAATAATTCCTCATGGACATAATTGTAAATGAAAACGTCAGAACGCGATATTTTGATGGGTACCTAGTGCTAACTAATCTTTGGTACCATTATCCATTATGTGTTTCTTCTTAGTCTTTTCACTTTGGTTTGCATTTAGTTTCTTTTCGATTTTTACTATTTCAAACAAATGAATAAAAGGATTGAACCCAGGGGTTGAAATGGAAACAGATTTCACAGAAACGGATGTTTCAGCTTCGGTTAGTGCTGGTTTCACTGAAAAAGTCATCGGTGACCGGAGATAGGATAGAGACATTCTTTGGGGACTATTCACGGGCTAAGTTTGGTTCCGTTCGTGCCGCACGAACAAATAAATAATTAGAAGGGATACCATCTGTTCGAACGAGAATGAACACCACTATTTATATCTGAATTATAACTATTTATATCCACGGCCGTATGTTTCATTTATAATGTACGACCGGTGCGGTGCGGGGGTGCGCACCCTTAGTTCACGAGCTTTTCGAAACCGTAACCGTAACCGTGCAATTCACACACACCTGAAAAGCGGTAGTCTCTCACTAGCGGCTGTCGCCAGACAAACTCTCGTGCGAGACGTGTAATTTTATTAGACGGACAATCGAAAAAGTTCACCGGCGATCCCACGGGAACTGCAATCGGACATTAATAATTATTGTATTGAAGCTCGCATGTGCTCGGCACGACCGTCCCTTATTCATTGTTCCACGACACAACGACTATGAGTCAGAATTCTAGGGAAACCAGAAGGGGGATACGATGATACGATAAAACTGTAATGAAACATATGCAAACTATCCGACTAATTCACTTTACTCGTTCCATTTATCAACAATAGTACTTAAATCGATATTTTTTATCGGAAACGAAAATGTTTTTTTAAGCTATTTTTTTTTCTAATGTTATTGCACTTTTTACGAATCGTATTTATAACCATTTCATATGTAGTACGTATTTTTCATTCAAAAATAGTAATGTTTGCAAACTCTGTAGCCGATCAATCGCTTGAAAACAATGCTAAAAATCATTTTATTTCTTTCTAAATCTGAACATTTTTTAAAATAAAACTTTAAATTAACCTCGAGAAACGCACATCAAGATCGTCATAAATATATTGCATAAATGACCGAATTACATTTAAAAGAATATTTTTGAAGTGTGTTTTTTCGTCTATGCTATCACGCTGACTTCCACCCTCAATCGATTCAAGTCCGTAGAGGTTCGAGTCGGGCCCGCGAACTTTCCAAATTAATGTCCAGGGAGAGGAGAATTTTTACGGCGAAAGATTTCCCATGGACGATGGAATTCTTTTCGCAGACATTTCTTCTTTCGGGGTATAATTGTCGACACGGTATTCCTGTTCGATCGGCGAGGCGTGTTTCGTTCTCTCGCGATTTATTCGATCGCACGTTGGATAACGAGTTGTTCTGTTCGTTGTTCGTTCGCAGATGAGAGGCAAAGTCTCGCCCACGGTTTCTATTCGAGCGTAATCCATATGGATGGAGCAAACAGGAAGGGTTAAGGGGACAAGAAAAGCGTCGTTTCCCTGGTCCACGGCTCGGTTCACTGGATCGCGTTCGTCGACCAGGGACTGAGTTGATCTTTCCGTGACCAAACGTGAGTATCGTGTTACCTAACAACCCCTTAATTATCTACAGTATATCCACCCTCTAATCACGCTTTGTTCACCACCCTTTTCGTCGTTATAAAACGATGTCGACGCCCGCGTATCATGCGACGCGTTCCCTCGTTGCTCGCCGCAGATACGTTGCCTCGGATCGCTCAACAAAAGTCAAACCAAAATTTAAATAAAATCTCGTCCTTTCACAATCTTCTTCATCTATCGATACAAGGAAAAAATCTCGCAAAAAACTTTCCAAGTTATATTTTCGACCTTCAAAAAAAGAACGCATGTTTTCGTTCACAAAAGTTTTGTGACAAAACTAAATAGTTTTTCAGATATCTCGGTCACAGTCTTCAACACTAGATTCAGGGAACACAATAAGTGACAATTTTGGTGTATTTTCTAAAAATAACAAGAATATATTTAGTCAGATTTTTAGCGGGTTTTATCAGAATATATGTATGTTCCAAGGCATAAATCTATTGAATACATTTTTCTATAAATCTTTACAATTCCAGTACCAAATTGTCAAAAATCTAGAATCCGTAATTTTTATATATTTAGACAGATGTACATATATGTACAACTTATGTAGAACGCTTTACGAAAGGCCGCGGAAGCTTGAGACTTTGATATTTTGATCGTCGAGAGAACCCTGCCGTAAGAAAAGAGGGAGAAACGGGATTTTACATAGTCGACCCGTCGAAGATTAATGTTCGCGAGTTAGCGCAACCCTGATTCCGTCATCCCCGCGCCATCGGAATCGACCAGCTTCGATTCTTGAGGGGTTTTAGGGTTGATCCCGGCGTTTGGGAAAAGCGAGATCGGCTGTTCTCCGGTCCCCCGATGTCCCCGAGTAAAACCGAAACTGTGTTTCGTGAATTGCAGTGACTCGGGACTGGTCGGTAATCGCTGTCGGCGCCGAGGATGGCGAGGAGCAGCGGCACTGCACACGCATATCGGCGATGCACCGATTGCTCCGTTGTCGTCGTTCATCGCGATGCCGTTGTCGCAGTTCGTAGTACGTCCCCTCGCGAATTACAATCGATCGGAATCGGGTACGGTAGGAACGGCAACGACACTGGCACCTGCGGCATCAACAGCCACACTACCAATTTCGATCGGGAAGAGGGCACGGCCGATTAGAGTCGCCCCATACGATATATCTGTCGACCTGCACCTGTTTCATGTAAGTCCCTTACACCTTTCATTTCGTTCTTTTTTTCTTTTTCTATGACGAAACAGGGTTGCAAAGCACGGTTCGATTTTTGTTGCGCGATTTCACTGTGCAACATTATCGGTGTTTCCTGCAAACCATCGCTACTACACTCCGAATATTTATATAAGATAAAAATTGTCTGCATTTTCTTCCCTTAATAATTTAAGTAAATCAAAAGTTACATGTAGACTGCAGATTTTTATACAAAATAAAAATTACCTTTATTAATTCCAAGATATAGGAACAACATAGAGAACGACTTGAACGAGTTGAAAATAATTCCTCGCAATTTTAGTCATTACGAGATTGCGAATCTTTATGTATTTATGGCAATAATAGGTAGGAGAATTTTAAAAGAATTTACGCATGTATGATTCTCAACTTCTTAAAATTGTTAGCACTAAGCCACGGTCAAATGACTGGTTTTCTATTTGGCAATTATTGAAATTTATAAAAATGTTTTGAAATAGTGAATGAATGAAATAATGAAAACCGTACAAAGTTTAAGTAAATCGAATCTTCTCACTTCTATAAGATACTTCACTTTTATATGGTTTGTGCTTGGTAATTCTAGTATTAAAAAGGAAAAGAAATTTTGATGTGGCTCCTGTGCTCTTGCAATTAACGAAGAGAATTTCTGTTTCGCATAAAAATCTGCAGTCTAGTAATGGCGTTGGTCTACGTCCGATGCGGATTTTTCTAGATGCTTAGATTGCCTAGCTACTCCTTATCAGGGCTATTTATGAACGCGAGTGTATCCTTATTGATTTTTAGAATCGTTGGAGGATCGAACGGCCGTTGACGGAACATTCGTTCGCGACGAAATTAGGCATCAATATCCATGAAGGTTTCCCTATAAATTCGCTTCGGGAATCGTAGGCTTGAAAGTATACTGTATCTGTACAGATCAATTCCAATGTTGACAATACCGATTTCATTGTAAACCGTCTCGACTGGTTCGAGGCTTGTGTGCTTGAAACGTTTGCTTTATTTTTTAACATTGCTTGGAAGATAGAATCAGGATTATGTGAAGTAATATTGGCGTGCAGAATTCGAAGTGGAGACCCGTTTGTTTACGAGCCGATCGATCTCTGCACTCGCTAACACTGTTCTGTCGGACACAATCTTTAACATTCAACCCTCGTGCACCGTTCGGGTCAGTTTGACCTAAATCGAAAATTCACTTTGATCCATTCAGTGCTCACTGAAATATTACTTGGATTCTATTCTACGTTAATCCGAACTTTAGAAGTACCATGTTATATTAATTTCCAGACTACGGATTTTATGCAATGTCAAATAGCGAAAAGATTACGAGCATTTAGAAACACCGGTATATATTTATTATTTTCAGTTTATTAAAATTATTCAAGAAACAAACGAACTGTTTACTTTGCTCCTGTTTCTTACAATCGATGCACAACATTTTTATTATGCATAAAGATCCACAGCCTACCGATGAAACATTTTTGATGGTTCAAAGGATTCTTGTTGACAAAGGCTATCAATAATCTGTAATACTACGACGTATGAGAATAAACATGTCTTTATTCAGCCGATTTCTTCTTCGAGTACACTTTGTTTGAATTAGGTATATGGAAATTAGCATTATGAATATCTTCTCTGAAATTTAGTGGGGGTAGCTTCACGATTGGTGGTTAAGAAACACGCGTGAAACGAAGTGGGAATTATGTAACAGTTTCGCGAACGACATGATGCAGCGATCAAAGGAAGAGAATGCGCGATAAACTGTTGCCGTTGTTTATATTGCGATTGATAATGGTGACAAACTCATTGGAAGGCTAAGAATGTGATCGCACCTTTTACAGCAAACTAAACGGTGACTCAGTTTCATCTTACGTTAATTAAAATGTAACTGCGACTGTTCACTGGGGATCACGTTGGTAATAAATAAATTTCTTCCAAAGATAAACCTTCGATAATCGAGACTTCACTACTTTTTCATTTAGACTATTTAGACACTTTTTTTCGAGCAGTCCATTACCGACGCGGGTTTTAGACTGCGGATTTTATGGATTTATAAGAAAAATAAATACATCAAACGCAAAACGGTAAAAGCATTTAAACAATTCAACACATGCTGTGTTTTGCATTATTTTCAAATCATTTAAGTCATTATGAAAAGAAACAATTCGCTAGGTTGTCCCTACGTCTTGCAATCAATGAAGATAATCTTTATATTGCATAAAAATCCGCAGTCTACTGCTACTATCAATAAATCGTTCTACATTCGATTTAACGAGGATACTAAAATATCCCGAAGCCAAATGTCATCCATTCGAACAGAGGTCGCTCGGATCCAGCAGTTAAATATTTGTGAATCCCGCATCGGTAATTCAATTATATAAGTCTCTCGTACACGTAACAGCGTGTTTCACACTGATTCTCGCAGCAATCGTTGTTACGAATAAAATTTTATCTTTCTTCCCATTGTATTTGTGCAACGGGACGGTAACAGGACGGGAGGAAAACAGGCAACGAGACGCGACAATGGCGGCAATTACTTATAATAGTGGTCACAATACTTGTTATAATAGTTGCTACTATTGTCGCTCGAGTTTCTCTTTGCGAGAATCATTGGCGAACAGCGCGCACCGTTCTAGCGATTATATGTGCCGCTTCAGGTGGACTTTGCGAATTAAAATGAATAAAACATTCTACAGATTTAATGAAGTCACTGCTCAAATAATTCTTGCAAGTGGAATGGTGGAGTGGCTCGTTACGAACGGCGCCGATCATTTCGGAAGTACCAAAGGCAAAATGATTCAGTCATCGGCTCTCCACGGTTCTTCTGTCGTTCCGCCATTCTTTTTGTTCGATATCGTACAATGAACCAGGTGTGCTACGACCGGCTGCTGTTTCTCTCTCTCTCTCTCTCTCTATTTTTTCGTCTGCTACCGTGGAACACTATGCCGAAGACCTTGACATATTCACTGGCATATTGCTCGCTGTTACACGCGCGAACGCTTAAATAGTGCAAACGACGAATTATCGACCACATCGCGACTCTTTCTGTGCGAACCAGACGTTGTCGGCCTGCTTTGATAACGGTGGCTGCAGTCGACGGGGAAAAAATTGTTCGCCAACGCTTTTAGAGGACGCGAGAGGAAGTTCTCGGTTAACACGTTCACTGTCGACGTCTGGCCGATGTAATTTTTCATACAGACTTGCGGAGGAATGCGCTCAGATTCTCCCAAAAGTTTCAATTCAACCCTTAGTATCCGAATGGCAACTGTAAGGCGCCACTGAAAGTTACCACATTATCTAAAATAATTTTTACACCACCGTGTTTGTATGGAAGAAATTGATAAAAATTTAAGTGTTGAAAGCACAAGTAATGATAATAAACTTCACGTGTATAACACGAAATGAATCTTGTGCAAAAGAAAGAGTTCAAGTCGGAGAAAATGTTTTGGAGTTCGAACAGTTTCGAGTACAAAGGTTTAAGGTTTATGTTATCGTGTACAGACATATTCTTCGATCTCTTGCCGCTAGCGGGACAATACTAATCCAACAATAGTATCGTTTTGTCCCGAATGATTTTTGTATTACAGTCGTCGCCAACATGTTCGTGACATTCTTTTGATTAAAATGATACGAAACACGACAACGATTTCGTTCGATGTGCGATGTTAAAAATGTAAGGGATACCTTCACAATAGTTTCGTAAAAGAACAATCAAAAAACAAAAAAGGTTCTACCATTGAATTGTTATTGTCCCACGCAGTCTACATTTTTTGATATTTCATTCTAAGTAGAGACAATACACATACCCACGTTCAGAAGTTACACGAATCAGAAAGTGTTCGGATGACGTTGAATTCAATACGAGAATTGTTCATTCATTGGGACAAAAACTTTGTAAATCGTACAACCCACGAGTACTTACCTCATTCTGCCATACTGAATCAATGAAATGCACTCGTCACGAGCAACATAAAAGATCGTAGTATTCTTCCAACAAAACACCGGTAGTTGGAGATCGAACGTTTGCGACCGACGTCTTTCTAGTAGTTCTCCGAAAGATTATACAGCAATTACACGATAACATGCATGTTGAGGTGCTCGTCCGAAGAATTCGAAGAGCAGGTTCATTAATTGAATGTAACTACTCGACCAGGATACACAAATACGAACTTGGTGCAGAAATATAAAGGACTTGTGCAGACTTGGCCTCGAAGCAACGAAGTTAGAGGGTGCGCATCGAACTTGGCACCCTCCGACCGCAGTCGTTCCGTTTGTTATAAAACAACGAGCACGTTGCACTGATTACTAGAAAAAGAAAACGATCGCGTGCTCGGGGTGTTTGCTCAACGTGACGAGTGCTGCTCGTCTGTCCCCTTTCGGATCTAACACGGACCCCATTTTTCTTTTGCAGAAATCGTCAGGACAAGTGCATCTCGCAGAATGGATTCGTGCGGGGTCTACTTGTCTCAGCTGCGAGCGATGCTCGTCAGAAATCTGTTGCTGAAGAAACGAGAAAAACGGAAGACTACCGCGGTACGTTTGATCATTTTCATTTATTGCGTCTAGACTGCGGATTTTTATGCGAAATAAACATTGCAGTAATCGCAAGATACGGGAGCTGTATAGACATTTATATCTTCATTGAAGAATTTTAGTAAATTCAATAATGAAACAGTATTTTAAAATTCTTTAAACGTTTTTACCTTTTTGCGGTCGCTGTATTAATGTTTGTCAAAAT
Organism: Lasioglossum morio; assembly: GCA_916610235.2. NCBI lineage: Eukaryota > Metazoa > Arthropoda > Insecta > Hymenoptera > Halictidae > Lasioglossum > Lasioglossum morio. The sequence continues at coordinate 8,598,949 of OU744323.1, forward strand.
CTGCAGTCTAATAATGTGTTCTATCTCGACGCCGTCCATGTTGCACAAAAATCTATCAACCCTTAACACACGAAACATTCTGTATTGCCATCATCTACATTAATTGCTATAGTGAAACTCTCGATTAACATCTTTGTTCGCTTATTTAGTTTCTAGTGAAATAATTGAGTGAACAACTACCGCGTTAAAAACAGTGCAAAGATTAATGGTACTATTAATTATTACTTTTATATGAGTGTATAAAAGAAAATACTGTGGCAAAAGTTACATTGAAATGCCTTATTTCAACTATATTTTGTAAATTTTTGATAAACTGAAGGTGGTGAAATATTTATGGACGGTAGTGTGTGTATATTAGGGTGGACCTTAGCTATACTTGATGAAAATTATTTTGCAAAATTTTTTCCAAGGCACCCCCCAGAATTGTGACAACTGTTGAGAAAATGATCTGGAAAAAATTTGGGGCCGATTGGATCATGGAAAACCGAAGCTCATCGAATTTGAAAAATTTTTTTTTTTTAAATGTCGATATAAATATACGATGTAATATATCGTTGAATTTGTCTTTTTTTTCTCTGTAAGAATCCATATATAGCTTAATCAGTTGTTAATAGAAAAAACATCCGTGACCATGAAAACTTGAAAAAATGACCTTGAAAAAATTTTTTTTTCTCTGATGCTATATTCACCTCCTTATATACTACAACTTTTGTTTGAAGAGTTTTTTCATATATACATAACTGACAGAGATATAATAGAGTTTATTTTAAACGTTCGTAAGTAATCTTGTATAGAAAAGATGAACCAAAGTATCCAGGTGTTTAAGATACATTTTAAATTTTATCTGAAATATATAATAGTTGTATTTCTGATAATACTACAGGTTCTTAAGTAGTTAATTCGTATATTTTTTAGAATTTTAGTTTTGAATGCCTTCCAAGTATAACTGTTCCGTCGTAAAGAACCGTAGTCCTTCAGAAAGTTCGTATATCCTTTGTAAAGAATAGCAGCACAGAGATTTGCGTTTCGCACCATTTTATGACACGGTCGTGTTCGAACGTAAAGAATTGTATTCATTCGCAAAGAACCGTTGCACCCTGATCCTCCGTCAAACCTTTATTTTATGACTAGCTCGCGACTATAAGGACCTTTTTGAAAATTAAGCAAACTAGCTATTTGGTTACCATCCTAGATGTGGCTCAAACATTTTATTTTTATGTATCTTGTAAACTTGCAACGCAAACTTGGTCCCCGTTAACGATTATCCTCGGCCATCAAAAAACGGTCATTAGAAACATCCGCGCCTGGTAAGTACGGTTTCAAGTACGGTCTTCATTGGAAAATCCGAAATCCAGCAAACCAATCAGGGTATCTTCTTGCTTATGACAATCGGTAAAAAGCCGCCCTCTCGACACCATCAGTTCAGTTCAAGTACTCGAACAAATTCGTGAACCGACGCGTCCGCGAGCAAACAGTTAAGAGAACAGTACGTTCTGGTTTTAAACCGTGTCATAAAATGGTGCGAAAGGCAAATCTCTGTGCTGATATTCTTTACAAAGGATATACGAACTTTCTGAAGGACTATGGTTCTTTACGACGGAACAGTTATACTTGGAAGGCATTCAAAACTAAAATTCTAAAAAATATACGAATTAACTATTTAAGAACCTGTAGTATTATCAGAAATACAACTATTATATATTTCAGATAAAATTTAAAATGTATCTTAAACACCTGGATACTTTGGTTCATCTTTTCTCTACAAGATTACTTACGAACGTTTAAAATAAACTCTATTATATCTCTGTCAGTTAGGTATATATGAAAAAACTCTTCAAACAAAAGTTGTAGTATATAAGGAGGTGAATATAGCATCCGAGGAAAAAAATTTTTTCAAGGTCATTTTTTCAAGTTTTCAAGGTCACGGATGTTTTTTCTATTAACAACTGATTATGCTATATATGGATTCTTACAGAGAAAAAAAAGACAAATTCAACGATATATTACATCGTATATTTATATCGACATTTAAAAAAAAAAAAATTTTCAAATTCGATGAGCTTCGGTTTTCCATGATCCAATCGGCCCCATATTTTTTCCAGATCATTTTCTCAACAGTTGTCACGATTCTGGGGGGTGCCTTGGAAAAAATTCTTTGGTCGAAAAATAAGGTCCACCCTAGTGTATATGGTCCTCGACTGGCTTCCAATATCGCGACATAGAAAAGAGCAAAAGTATTAGATATGTTTAAGAATGTTGTGATCGAATACTCTCGGCGGTGCCATTGGTCAAAGTAGCCGTCGTTATCCTTTGTTGTCAATCGAAAGCAAGCACGGAGACGGAAGATGAGGATGGAGGAAAGTTTGGAGAAAACAGAAAAGTTCTTCACCCGGCCGACCCTTGGCCCAGTTGGCACGATGCTCTCGCAAAAACACCCACCGAAAACGAATTGGCAGCTCGCCCTCCGTGCTCTGGTAGGAGCCGGCCGTGCGTCGCGTCGCGCGTCGGGACGAGAACGCCATCGCTTCGTCGCCATCCGATCAAACCGTCCCAGACACGGTTCCCCTTTTTCTCATTTCTTCCGCTTCCTTTTTTCGTTTGCCTCCACGGCCCCGACGATTGTCGCTCGTGAATTCAAATTCCGGCTCCCTGGCGTCGTCGGCTGTTCATATTTTTCGCATCTCACCCCCGTCGTTCGCCCCTCCCCTTTTTTCCCGAACCCGCTAATACATATTCGATCGAATCGGTGCACACCGATCTGGAACGCAGCTTCTCGTGGCCCACATCCAACTATTCAGTGCTAATATTCAATTAAAAATGATGACTCGTTTGATCAGGCCTGGTTAACCACCTGGGGAAGACGCGAACTTTGGACATGTTCTCTAAGAATGTTAATGGACTTTTGTTTTGTACGAGTATCTTATATAAGAGTAGGTACATACATATACATATTGTACAAGTTGTAGTAACTTTTTTGTTGGACAATCTTAAAAAGTACCCGAGCGATAGCTTCCTTTCCAGAAGTTGTTTTCCTGAAGACGCTGGCTGGAAAATTCTTTTTAACGAGAACATCGTTTATCATTTTACAGGAAAATGAAAAACTCTAATAATTACAAAATTTACAAGATTGTATTCTTATAACATTACAATTTAAAAATAGAATAATTAGAACGGATCATTTGACTAGTACTTGTTGGTTTAGCATTAAATAAGTTGAAATAAGCATGAAACAAGTTGTTACTCTATCCTCGAGTTTCCTTCGTGTTCGCGAAAATTACAGAAAAATCCAAAGTCAGTCCACGGAAAGAAGAGTGGTGCTCGCAACCTTTAGCCTTGAGCAGTTACGCCCTTTGAAATTTGTATGACCGTGCCGCGAATGGTGCGGCATCAGGATTCGAAGCTGCTCGACCGCCGTGAAGGAAATAGTTGATTGAGAAAGGTAGTCCTGTCGCGTCGCGTCGGTCGCACGTTTTCCACGAGATTTCGAGTGATCCAGCCTGCGTTGCTCGTCCAACTTCTTTGTGGTCTTGCCAGGATAAAGGGTGGCCAGAAAGGGGCGGAGGAGCGAAGCAAGTGCCTAAATATAGCTCGTTAGAGGTAGAGAAAATCGATTTATACATAAAATAAGTATTCGCGTCTATACTTAGTCCCGCCCTCCTAACGCGAGCCACTCGATTAAGGTGCCTTCTACCATAAAATTGTTCGACCTCGGTTGCGGCGTCGAGCGGATAAAAAAAATAATAAAAAAAGACCGCCGGGGAAATACTTTGTGCGCGCCTCGCGAAAAAGTAATTTAATATTGGATAATTAAAACTGCCCGGGACACCCGGAACACGCGGCTGCATGTAAATCTTGCGTTAGCCCGGTTGAGGAAGCGAAGTATGGTTCTTGTTAGCGGAACTATGATGCAATTTGAACTCTTACATATGTTAATCTATCGTTCCTCGCGTGTAATACCATCCTTGTCCGCAAGATGACTTGAATTTCTTCGAGGTATGGGCAATAGTTAGTCAAAGATCTTTTTTTATTTTTATATATCTGACTACTTGGACGAATATGAAACTTTTTTTTTTTTTTCTTTACAAATAAATGAATAACTTAACTTCACAAAAAGGTATTTTTAAGTCGATATTTTGCCACGTATTATGCTCTTCTCTGTGCTGCTAGAACATCTTTAATCCTTTGCGGTCTTGGCAACTTGTGCCATTGCGTTCCATCTAATCCGCACCTGACCGAGACCATTCTCGAACAGCATCATAGTTTAACACCACACCTACCAAACATTAAAAATGTCTGGTAAATGTTGTTCTATAAAAATGACAATATTCATCATTCATGTTTCGTTTGTTCGCAATTTTTACAATAATAGATGAACGGAAATGTATTCTGTTAATTTTCATGAACGCATTTCTTTCGTTTTAATATCATTTATTATTATTATATTTATATAGGTTTTCACACATTACGATCTTATACATGCACAGGGAATCGGCAAAAGCTCCACGTCGATTAGTTCATTAGCCGAGCTTTTGCCAGTACACGATCAAAATGACTGATTTTCAATTCAATTTGGGACAGAGAATGGTAGTGATTATTTCTTCCTGGGTACTTTTTGTTTGCCCTCCTTTCCCCTGAAGATCCCTGGATCGATGACGTTGGTAGGTCCGTTGTTCCACATTGTGGTGGAGACGGTTTCTGTAGGGTCGATGGTGGACGACAGCAAGTGCGGGCCAACGAGGAAATAAACCTGCTCGACCCAGGTGGGCAAGGTGAGCCCGGTAACACAGCACTGCCACAAGGGCAGTCCTAGATGGACCAGCATCATCCGGAAGTAAACGGTGAAAGTATCTGCCAGATGGTACCATCGATCCGTGTCCTCTCGATGCAGCCAGATGCTCGGGCTCTCCTGATCCGGTTTTGCACGGTACACCATGTAGACTTTAGCCTTTCCGCTTTGCGGATAACATTGGCTAATCTCGAACATCTTGCAACCTCGTGGGTTCCCGGTCGGAAACGTGTTACCAGTCGCGTTCTCAACGTCCACAGGGCTCTTCGAACCTGTCGAAGCCGCCAGTCCTGCATCCGAAGACTCTAGCTTCGGACAGTCTGCTTGCGTCTCCTTGTTAGCAGAGTAACGTTTCAGAGAGGAGAAACTGCCAATCTCCAAGCGACCCACCGAGAACTCCTCGCCTGTTCACGAGACCAGAGGTAGACGGATAGATAGAGATAACGAGAATTATAATAGTACAGTCGTCACGGGGGTTAGACTGCTATGTATTTTTGGATGAAAACGAAGCTAACGAAGCTAACCGCGGGATCACGGAAAAATTGGGGATCTTTCAACAGGCACCGAATGAAAGCCGAGCGAGTCTCGTCGTATTGCCGAGATCGAGACCATTATTTCATTTTTAACCCCTTAACGCTCTGATTTTTCTGACTACCAGTCTCGCTAAAGTCTAAAATTGAAGTTTTATAATGTTCCTTTCTCATTACTTATTCGTTCCATATACCATATGCAATGAATAAGCAGCGAAAGAAACGCATATTAGTATGAGATACCATAGGATGGAGGCATATCAGCGGCTAGCTTAAACGAAACTAACTGAAAGAGTTAGAGCGTATCGGATGTGCTCGCGACCGTTGCGGATATGAGTCCAAGTGGTCAAAGTCGCAAGAAATAAGAAAAAGTTTAACTGTCGTATCAACAAAAGCACACATTTTCATTTTTACCTAAAGTTGATGGTATAGAATTTAGTTTACAATTTTTATTTTGAGGTGGTTCAATGGTCCTTTGATAAGTTTGTTTGGATAATTATTCACTGGGGAAGTTTTGTTCATTCGTTATTCACTCGGCCCATTTTTCATTCAATCTTATGCGAGATTTTGTGCCGTTTAAAATTCTGTTGTAAAATGTAACATGCATCTTGAGCGTTCGTTCATTGGACGCATCACTCTAGATTTTTGCGAAAGGCGACAAAGGTATCGAGTCGAAATAATAGGCGGAGATTCTAAGGAATGACGATCTAAAGGGTCGGAGGTGGAATCCGGGGTAAAAGGATCGTTGAGAGGGTTGGATAACTCTCTAGGGAGTAATACCTGCTATCTCGAGGTTCCAAAGAAGCTGAAAACCGTCGATCGAGAGGTAGAAGTTCCTCAGATCTTCGGGGAGCACGCAACAATGCCGTTGCTCCCAGTTCGCAATGGCGGTGGCCTCGCATCCGCTCCTCCTATCGACTCGCACGTTCTTTACGTACGGCAGGTTCTCGAGGACCTTCACCACGCCCAGCGTGAGGTTCTCGTAGAACGAGTCCTCGGTAACGACGTCCACGAAAAAAGACATTGCACCCCTTGGTTCGTTAACCGTGTCCTCGCTATTTGCATCCGCTAGATCTGGAACCCCACCGAGTCAGTCCCTTTCTCGTTTCGTCGGCGATTCGCACATCAAACCATGGACGAGTCGAGACGCTGCCTTCGAAACCCCATGTAACCTGTGAAGTTGCTAAACTTTGTACATTTTTATATTTTGATTTCCTCGTGAAAGTGCATTGTAACAATTAATTGTAGATCGCACCGAAACAAATGATTACTAGATTGCGAATCTTTATACAATATAAAATTAATGTTAGTCAATTATAAGAAACAGAAGAGCCAAATGACAATGTATTTCATATTCTAATAATTTCAGTAACAATAGACCTTCGCATTTTTATGTTTCATCTATTAGTTTTTGTCATAAATGCATAAAATCCGCAATCTACTAATCATTAACCCCTCAGGGACGTCTGGACACGCAACGAACCACATTCTTGTTCGATCGAGTCAGTCATTCGTGTTAAACAGAATTTCGTTCTGTTGTAACTAAAAAGTTCTCATTATTCTTCGGTCTTTGAAAGACTCTAGAAAATATCTACCATTAATTATTTCTGTACTTCCTTTCCGTAAAGAACATCTTACATCTTATTTCCGGTTCGAGGCAGATGCAAAACGAATTGGACACTTGTTTGAGGGCTTATGCAACGTAGAGAAGTTCAATAACTACATTGAAAGCAAACTACTCCTTTCAGGTCAGCTCGACCCGAATAGGATTTTAATTCAATAAAGTTCATCTTCGTAAGCAAAATTTCTGAGGAATACCTCGATACCTCTGAATCCGAATACGCTAATCAGAATAAAAATCGAAAAGAAATACATTCTCGTAGACGATTTTCTTGATAGTAGGTTTTTTCATAATTGTATCATAATAAAAAGCAGAAGAATGAATTGGATTATTCATACCGATGCTAAGAAATTGCTAACGATACCGAATGATTTACTAAAAAATCCTTGGATGTGCAATGAATGATGTGCAGTTTCATTAATATAATTAGTAGGCTGCAGACCTTTATGCAAAATAAAAATGTTCACCATCAATTGCAAGATACTGCAACCAGATAAATATTTGTTTCTTCCTTTAACAATTTTAAACATTTGGTGACAATACATTGCATTGAACTATTAAATTCTTTTGATCTTTCCACTGTCTTTTTCACTTCTACTTACGTATATCTGTCGTAAATGCATAAAATCCGTATTCTAATAATTAATAAAGAAAAATTCTTTAAACGTATGTAAATCAATGATCTATCTGTTGAAGTACATTTTAAATAAACCACTTAAGATGGTATGGGGTACTCGTTAAGAAAATTGAAACAAAAGTCGAGGTACAACGGGGTTGAATACGCTACAAAATAATCTCTGGTAGGTAATGTATTAACAAGACTGTCTTACGGTCGGCGAATTTTGTCCGGAATAAAAAGCTTCAGCCCCCGACTGTCTAGTCCTCGTTCGGTATGCAAAATTCCGTGGAAAATACGCGAGTAGAGGCCGAATCCGTTGGTTTGGACGAATCGAGGGCAGTCGAGCCAGGTGTGACTGGTTCAGCCGGTTGTTGATCGCCATGGTGACTGAATATACGTACTTATATACATAATATCAAACCGAACCGGCGCGGCGCGGCGTATCCTCTGGCCAGGGGGTTGTATCGAACGCTTTTGCGCAGGTTCGGCCTGCACGATAGGTGTGGGAGAGAATGCAGGTGGGTTAATTGTTATGCATGCACCGGGGAGTTTTCTTTCAGACTGGCGCCCCTGCAATTTCGAGTCCAGATAATCCCATAGAATTTCGTAATGTACATACCAACTATCAATCGAGGCTGGCAAAAAGCTTCTTCCCCCCCATGAACTATTCCGGCATGGCGCGCGGCGTTCCCCTTGCATACATCATCGTTTCCCTCTTCTTCTTTTATTAATACCGGTCTCCCCATTCATTTTCACAAACGTTTTCCACCCTCAGCTGAGTTTTTACTGTCTCCCCTTTACCCAACAGAACTTTCTCATGTGTTCTTCGGAAATTCAATTCACCTTTGTACAAAAGAAAATGCGGTTTAATCTCCTTTGTTCTCAATAATTCCAGAAACAAAAGGTTTATACCTACATAGTTTATTGCATGCAGTCTGCACTCATTGCAAGATTATGGGGCTACATAGACGTTTGTATATTTTTTAACATAATTGTAACGAGTTGAACATAAAAAGTATGCCTTTTTAATTTTTTTAACGTTTTGCGTTTGACTAATTTTTATCGGAAGACGTCTACTTTTAAATATAATTAACTTTATATCGATGTAATTAAATTGATATTTCGGATATCTTTATCATAAGTGTGACTTATTAATGGTATACTAAATATTATACACGACATACTTAAGAAAGCTTGTGAACATACTTGTGAAAACTGGAGACCACATCGTAAATTTAACAAAATTCTATGCATTCCACGAACAATTCAAAACAAACAAGAATATCATTCAAGCTACATCTCTCTCCCTCTCCCTCTCTCATCTTAAGAAACTAAATTTTTTAAAAAATGCCGAAAATAATGTTGTTGAAAATTGATTTTTACAGGAAGTCTTCCTACCACTCTGCACCTTAGCCATCCTGATCGTGTTGAAGGTGATGCCACCGAACCCAAATTACCCCGCGATGATGACGGAGAGACAAGAGGGAGGCATATTCGAGGCGCTCAACGGATACAATAACAACACGATCGCCGTCGTTCCGAACTCGACGGAAACTTTAGTATGTAGTCAATTCGCCGTTCCACGGCATCTATCGTTTCATCCCTCTTGTCTTGTCGGAGGCCATCTGGCTCAAACGGTTTCCCTAATCGTACCGTTCTATTTTAGAGCTTCTTGAGCTCGATGAATACTCTGTGGTTGTCGATGTGGGATCATCCTGGCAAGCTACCCTTGAATTTCATAGTGTTCGACACGAAGGACGACCTGCAAGCTGCGTACTGGAGAGACCCTTACAGCATACCTCTAGCTGTGATCTTCGAGGATTCTCAGCCTATATCTCAGCGCCTTCTGTAAGACGATCGTAAAATTGTCAAAATTGTTGACGCGAACCCTCCAATATTCTTGAAGAATATCCTTGAAATTTAGTCTCCTAAGAACACAACTTAAGGCGAAACAAACATTTCTACCATCAATCGATCAATTCGGTGCTCAAATTCTTGCTCAATTATCGAAATAACCATTATTCCAAACAGAAAGTAGAGGATATGAGTGAAATGACAAATGTTATTGGGATGAGGGCGCGGGTCTGCGATTTCTTCCGGAATAAACGCTGATTACGTCTTTCTGTTGCGTTCCAGGTATGAGATAAGAACTAATCCTTTATACACGAATCCGCCCTCACCGACCGAACTGTATTCCGCTCCAGTTACTTGTCGAAAGGACACCAGCCATTGGATGGGTGGCGTATTGTCGATAGAGACTGGCGGATCATGTCCCGTGAACAATTACCTGCACTCTGGATTCTTAGCGTTGCAGTTGATAATGGATATTACAAAGATAAGAGTATGTACCCGGCTACTTGGGCTGGCATGCTTTGCTCTAGAGTTTGTAGTCCCGGAAAAATCTCTAAAGAAGTGCACCATTGCGGTGAATTCTTTCTTTGCCATTGCCGTTGATAAAACATTTATATATTTTTTACTGTGTAATTACTAGACTGTGGATCCTTATGCAAAATAAAATTTTTCTGCATCACTTGCAAGAGACAGTAGGAAACACATTGCATTCATTTTTGAATCATTTTAACACGTTGAAAATAGTATATATCTTTATTCTTCGATTATCTCAGTTTGCCTTCTGTTTTAAATCGCAGCAATCTCCTCTTTTTACTATAGAAATGCATAAGATCCACAGTCTAGTTTTACGTAAAGAAAAACTTTAGAATAATATGAACATATTTGAATAATTGTGTTGATCGCACAATCATCCGTACTAATGCAACGATACGCGCTGGTAATTTACAGCTAGATACAGGGAACACAGATGTAAACGTGCCGGAAGTTAGACTGGAGATGTTCCCGAAGGAAGCTTTCACTGCAGGTAACTATATGGAATACTCCACAGAGGATTGATTGTTATCTCTGCACGTTGAGTAACGAAAGCTATCCAACTACTGTTAGAAGGAACAAAGTAGATTAACAAAGATAGAAGAAAGACTATAGGTTTAGAGAGGAGGAATGAAATTGATACTCGAGGAATATATTTTTTCTTTGTTTCGTGGGCATATTTCTAAGAATATGTTTTATTTAGACTGGATGCTGGCCTTTAGAGTTGTTATACCTCTCTTTATGGTACTGGCTATCTCGCAATTCGTCACTTACCTCCTGATCCTGATAGTCGGTGAGAAGGAGAAAAAGATCAAGGAAGGAATGAAGATAATGGGCCTAAGAGATTCTGTCTTTTGGTAGGTTTACGGTAGAGTGTGATCGAGAGAGTGATAGATGTCTCTTTTCTGTTTTCTTTTTTTTCGTTTTTCCTTTTTTCCATTGAGCATGCGTGTCCGACGAATATGTATTTTGCATGAACCGGTAGACGAAAGATTAACATAGAACTCTGTGGATTCTGTTGCAACAAATAAAGACGGTATTCTCTTTTTTCGTTACAGGTTGTCGTGGTTCATTATCTACAGCGTGTTTGTCTTGCTGCTTTCTGCCGTTGTGGTCATACTACTTTTTACACTTCAGATGTTCCAGCACACACACTTTTTACCGATATTCCTTTTAGTAGTGCTCTACAGTTTCTCCATAATCATGTTCGCTTTCATGGTAACCCCCTTCTTCGATAAGTCACGGGTGAGTGTATTATTCGTTGTATTATTAACGAATTATTAACTCCAGTACTACTCGAGATTCGAATTTTCAGACCGCTGGTGTGCTAGGCAACTTCGCTGTCACAATATTAAGCTTAATGTACTTTATCCAAGTATTCATCAACGACTCCAGTTCTATTTCCTTTTGGGTGGTATCGCTGCTCAGTCCAACAGGCGTCGCTTTGGCAATGGATAAAGTTTGTATCGAAACAGAAACTGTTTTAACCCTTAGCACTCGACCGGCGACTCCGAGGCGCTACTAAAAATTGCTATATCGTTAGACTGCAGATTTGATGCGTTTATGACAAAAACGTGTCGGTGCAGTTTAAAATAATAGAGAGATTAATAAGAGATTTTTTAAGAATGTCGATATACTATTTTCAACTGTCCGAGTGCAAGGGGTTAAAATTATATACGATAAATGTATGTTATCGGTGTATGAATATTTTCCCAGGCTCTTGTGCTGGACTTGCAAGGCGAAGGAGTTAATTTCGATAATCTTTGGTCTGGTCCCGGTATACCCTTTGGAGGAAGTCTTATTATGATGACGTTAGACATCTTTTTGTATGCTTGCTTAGCGTATTACCTCGACTCTGTCATACCTAGTGAGTGCTTCAAGTTATTCATCGTTTAATCATCATTTCCCAAAGATTATAATTATACATAAAGAGTATCCTGCTAACATCTGTTACAAGACGGTATTTCGGGCCACATATATGATGGTAATCATTTTTTCCCGGAGGTTATTTCGTTCGAGATGTCAAGTTTTGAGTAGGAAAAATTTGTTGCCTTGTAACAGACTTAGCATAGCATGGCATCGTTACATATTTCGGGATTAAATTGATTCTAGGCGAATACGGTGTTAAAAGAACTCCCTGGTTCTGCTTTACGCCAAGGTTTTGGTGCCAGAGGAAAGCTCCAAGGGTGGGTTTGCAATACAAGAAGAAGACGGAGAGACAAAGTAGAGAAAAACTTGGTTTACAGTCGTACTTACAGGTACCGTCGTCGAATGGCGAGTCAAATTCTTTCATACCTGGCGAGGAGACGAACCGTGACATCGAGCCGGTGGTAAGGGAGATGAAAGGTCGCGAAGCCATTAGGATAGTCGACCTTTACAAGTCCTATCACAAATGTCGCAAGCCAGAGACCAAAGCTGTAAATGGCATCAATCTGACGATCTATGAAGGACAAATAACCGCAATACTTGGCCATAACGGGGCCGGCAAGACGAGCCTCTTCAACATACTAACTGGCTTGACTGCACCAACTGCCGGCACCGCTTTGATTTTCGGCTACGATGTCAGAGATTTCCAAGACATGCGAAATATCAGGAGTATGACTGGCGTTTGTCCGCAACACGACATTCTGTTCGATCTTCTGACTCCCCGAGAACACCTCGAATTCTTTGCAGCTGTACGAGGAATTCCTAGAACAATGATAGAACACGAGGTACGCCTTTCTCGTTTTTCGCCTAATCATATTTAAGCCATCTCCATAAATATAAGTGGAGATATTTTTCCAATTGTTCAACACAATACTCATTTTTTAAAAATTCATCGAACTACTGTCACAAATCGTCTTATATATTGTATATAAAGACTAACCACTTGAAGCAAATATTTAAAAATAAAAATTTGCTACTCGATGGGTTAATAGGAAATCGTGCACAAACATTTGCATTGTCATAATATTTCGTGTTCGTCGCCAGGTGAGGAAAACTTTAAAAGACATCGACTTGTCTGAGAAAGCGGACACTTTCGCAAAATATTTAAGCGGTGGTCAGAAGAGGAAGTTGTCTGTGGGTATAGCCATTATCGGCGATCCAAAAATTATCATCCTTGACGAACCCACCGCTGGAGTAGATCCTTACTCCAGAAGACAGATGTGGTCCTTTCTGCAGTCCAGACGTCACGGCAAAGTAATATTGTTGACCACTCATTTCATGGATGAAGCCGACATATTGGCGGATAGGAAAGCGGTGATTAGTAAAGGGAAATTGCGATGCTGCGGTAGTTCCTTGTTCTTGAAGAATAAGTTCGGCATCGGATACCATTTAACGTATGTCAGAGACATATAGCAAATAATAAAATGTAGAATAGAGTAGATATATATATAATATATTATTTCTATTTGCCTCCCGACTTCGCGGTAACTTTCAGATACACTATTCCATCCAATACCATGCTGATACACTATAGAAAGTAAAAAAAAAGCAGAATAAATAGTAATAAAATATCATTCGCGCGATGTATCGAAGTATCCGTAAACGATGAAAATTGTCCGTAGGTTGGTACTCGAAGGAAACGCAAGGGAGCACGCCATCAATAGACTGGTAACTTCTCACGTGTCAAAGGCTGAGAAGGCGAGACGTCACGGTCGAGAGTTGAGCTTCATTTTGCCTCACAATTCCGTGGAGAATTTCGCACCGCTTTTCTCGGCCATAGAACACGAGATCAAGACCAGGACGAGTAGATTAGGTATCAGTAGCTACGGAGTGTCGATGACCACTCTGGAGGAGGTGTTTCTGCACCTAGAGAAAGACGAGGGCACAGAGTGCACCATGGACAATTTATCCAAGAAAATGGTACGAAATCGTGCGTTGAGTAGGTCGTTGTCATTACAGTCTAAGAGCACGTCTTACCAGAGCTTGCAGAACGAGGGCGTCACCGTTCAGAATGACGGCCAGGCGAAAGGTAAATTTATTGTGCATGTAATGCTATCGCATAATCGGATTAAATATATTTTTCCGTCGTTTACAGGCGAGTTACCAGACGGTGTCAATAACGATAGGAATCCTCCTGTTCTCGGCCTCGGGTTGGACCCTATAAAGATCCGGCCTAACTTCCTGCAAACCCTGTACGCCATGCTACGCCTAAGGATACTCAGGCTCTTCAGGAACATCCAGTTATTGTACTTCACCATCGTTGCGCCTCTCCTATTGATCGCTCTTGGCCTGCATTTGAACAGTATTCAAACTCTCGAGGTCAAAATGCAATCTCTGAAACTGAACACTGGTACGTCTCTTCCACGATCTACGATGACTTTCATAATTTTCGCTAAAACTGCTATCTACCCACTGATTTTGATAATTTTTCGATACATTTTGTAAAACATATCCGAAAAAAGGAAAAAAACCATCGCAATCGAAGAGTAGATAGCCGTTCTGCAGTTTCGCCGAATTTCGTAAAATTGAAATCGGCATAGGCAGTTTTCTTTCTTCGTAGATACCTATGGCAACGAAACCAAAGTTTTGTACTCCAACAATACCGATCGCGACATCACGCCTCTAATCGAGGGGATTGGTCAAGATATCACATACGTTGAAGAATACGACGGAGATTTTGCAAACTTGTTGAAAATAGCACCTCACGCGGCTGTTTTCAGCGTTAACGAGTACAGCCAACGCAAGATCAATTTGACCGTCGTTTATAACGACACTATGCAACATTCCCTACCGATTTTGATAAACGTGCTGTCCAACACCTATTATAGGTATGCTTGCGCGTGTTTCAGAAGCTGTAATCGTCCGAAGAGTTATTAACACTTCAATTTGCATTACTTTCGATCAGGTTGGTCTCGGGTAAAGAGAAATTAGAATCGATAAGGGTGAAAACCCATCCCTTCCAACAAACCTCCCAACCACAGGAGTTCAACATCGGCACAGGCAGCTCTGCTGTATTCATTGGAATGAATTTCGTCCTGTTACCAATCATTCTAGTCGTGGACATGGTCTACGATCGGGAAGTAAGATCAATTTATAGAATATTTAATGTGCTTTGCTGTCGGTTGCACGTCAACGGTTTTGTTTATTTTGAACGTTGTCTATTCGTAGATAAAAGCGAAGAATCAACTTCGCGTGAATGGTTTGTCGTTTACGATGTACTTTCTGACCTACTTCGTGGTACTTGTCGGCCTGATATCGTTCATCTGTCTCTGTATACTCGGCATCATATTCCTCTTCGATGTGCCTTCGCTTCAAGAGATACCAGCACTCATCACCCTCGGCGGTCTTTTAATGCTATATTGCCCGGCGTCCATCCTCTTTTCCACGTGTCTCGGTTACATCTTCGACAAAATGGATTCTGCACAGAGCATTCTACACAATATTGCCATCTTCTTCGGGCTCATACCCTTTATACTAGTTATGAGTCTTGACATGTTGGGTCTTAGTAAGTAATAATACTGAATTATTTACTTCTCTCGAACGATTTGCTACCAAACGCAGTTTCTCTATATAATCCAACAAATGTATGTAGTAGAACGGTACACAGGTGCTCGATCTCGTTGCATGGAAACAAGACCGTAATTTCAGGCAAGATCGTAGTTTTTGCAAATAGAATGCAAAGAACGGGAATTTAAACGGGAGTGCAATGAGCGAGAGAACCTACTGTATACGATATTCGGGATAAGCTAAATACAAGTGTTTTGTAGTATCGGTAGTCGAAGAGTTCGCAATATTCAAACTCGATCCGACGACTCGTCCACCGGTAACGATGATCGCTCTTCCAGGTGGAACAGCAGCATTCGTTCTGCACGTGATCTTCTCTTTAATAAACACATTGTACGTGCCATACGCTGCTGTGTATTATGTCGGACGAGTTCACCTGATGTGCTCCATCAACGCCGCTTGCCACCATCTGACCATGTCCGATTATCTAACTACAGAAATAATTATAATGGCCTTTGGAGTGCTTCTGCACTGTCCGCTGTGGTTCTTTATACTTTTGATATTGGATACCAAAAATAATGGTGGCAACGTTAGCGACATTTTCAAGCATTTCCTGGTTAGAATCGTTCCTTCGCATTCCCTGGCCTGTAACCTTTCAGCAAATCAATGAATTTCAGTACTTCTATTCGCAGCGCAATGGCGGCTCCGTCGGCGAGGAAATAATGGAAAATGCGGATGTCGGGGAACACGAGGACGCGGACGTCAAAGCCGAAAGGCAGAAAGTTTTTAATCTCATCACTTCGTCATCCGTTCAAGAACCACCTGTAGTTCTAGTGCAGGTATGATTTTCAATCGGTAATCATTGAAACTCTGAATATTTGAGGCTGCGAACAGTAAATTGATACCGCTCTTTCGATCGATAGAACCTTAGAAAGGAGTATCGACACAGAGAATCAGGTTCCTGTAGTTGTTGCTCGAAACAAGACGAGGAAGCGAATCAAGTACAACGAAAAGTTGCAGTAAGAAATCTCTCGTTGGCGGTCGAGCCGGGAGAGGTGTTCGGTTTGCTGGGTCACAATGGCGCCGGCAAAACCACGACAATGAAGATTATCATAGCAGAGGAAGCGGCCTCGCGAGGTAGAGTGCATATCGGTGGTCACAACATTAATTCCAATTTGTCAGAGGCTTTCAGACAGATGGGCTACTGTCCTCAACACGACGCTCAGTGGAAAAATATCACCGTCAGGGAACACCTGGAATGTTACGCTGCCATACGCGGGGTACCATGGGGAGACATCGGCAGGTACTGTATTTATTCTTATTATCTACAAAATTTATACTTGAAACGAATGCAACAAAATTAATCTTTCGATAAAAAATCCAAAATACCCCGTTAACCCTCCATCTTTAACCCTTAACCGTTGACACGGCGTCTAGGACAAACCATGGAATTTCTTGAGCTAACATTTACCAAAAAAAAAAAATAGAAATTGGGGTGCCGCAAAATCCTCGACAGTTAGGCATTAACTTTCGAGTCGAGTGTACAAAGATTTGATTCTTGGTATTCTTTATAGAATCGTAGACCTCTATTTGTCCGGATTACAAATTCACGAGCACGCGGACAAACAAACCCAGGAATGCTCGGGTGGAACCAGAAGAAAGCTCAGTTTCGCTATGGCAATGATAGGTGGTCCAAAAGTCGTCTTAATGGACGAGCCTAGTACAGGGATGGATCCTAGGTCGAAAAGGTTTCTATGGGATACAATTCTAGCCAGTTTTCAGGTGCCTATCGAAATATGATATTCTCTATTGCAGTTGGGACGTTTGGTCAGCTATGGTAATAAAATGTTTTATGGCAGGGTGGTAGGGGAGCAATTTTAACGACTCATTCGATGGAGGAAGCAGATGCTTTGTGTTCGAAAGTGGGTATAATGGTGATGGGAGAGCTCAGGTGTATTGGCTCCACTCAACATTTGAAGAATCTCTACGGTGCTGGATACACCCTTGAGATGAAACTCCAGGGCGGTGATTGCACGCCCACGACACCCTCTGGCGACAGGATTACTAGTCTGAAAGAATTCGTTTCCAGCTTGTTTCCAGACGCTACTCTCGAGGAGAGTTTCGCTGACAGATTAGTTTTCGGTGTTCCCCAACACGCAGTTACCTCGCTGGCCGAGAGCTTCATGCAGTTGGAAAAGGGTGGGTGCATGTTACTTGATCACGGTACCTACATTACTGTGCAAAAGAAAGGAGCACCCGGCCATATTTAATAGAAAAGCGTAAAAAATCAAATAAAAAGACAGTAAGTTTTCAAAAAGGATTCCGTTGTTTAATTGAATGGTTCTGAGAGTATGTGTTATTGCGGATTATCTAATACTTTAAATGCAATAAATCAATTATTGTACAATACAAATTTCTACATAAATATATTTCTTGTTATTGTATCTTATAATTATACTGGGTGCTTCTTTCTTTTACACAGTAGTGTGTATCAAAGAAAAATAAAAGAAACAAATTCTTTTCTAATTAATCGCATTGAATTATCTAGCCAAGCTCGAACTGGACATCGAAGAGTACAGTTTCAGCCAGACCACTCTGGAACAAGTATTCCTGAAATTTTCCCATTATGACGAATCAAACTCTGGGGAATGATGACTCGCAACGAGTGTGTTGTTTCTTGTGCATTGTATAGTGAAATATTCACAGGACCGTTCGAGTGTGAACAAGTTGAGAATAATAGTGATCTGTTCGTTAATGTTCCGATGTGAATACCACGGATGAAATCGATAAAGACAGCATTCTTAAGTATCAAGAACGTTCTATTGTAGTAACAAGGGAATTTCACGTCACCGATCTGTGCGGATTGTGAAGTTAGATTAATTCCTGTTTTAACCTTGACGAAACTGTAAGTGGAAAAACAAGGATCGTACTATTTTTACGGTACACGACGCTCGACCTAATGCTGAGAAGATAACCGAGAAACACAGATACATATGTAGGATGAGAAAGAAAGAGTTAGGACAGTATATCGTTTCTTTTTTTCGTACCGATGTTCTGCATACTGTTATGTTCGTCCGAATTGCGCAGTGACTTCCTGAAGTGGTTATGTCGTGAGATATGAAATAAACGTACATATGAAATGAACGACTTGTAAATATAGTGGGGACTGCAAACAATTTATCCTACTGTCAGCAGAGGTGGTCATAATAGTATCGACACTAATGATTTTCCAATGATATCGTAATGTAGTGTATTTTTTCGATTCCTACCGAAATACATAGGTCTTGCGATTAATATTGCTGTGGAATTGGAACGTTCATTATCATCGATTATAAGTATGGAATCATCTTCCGTTGTCAGTGAAGACAAAACAGTAAGGATCCACGGATCGACGTTCAATTCTTTTTAAATGTAGGCGGTTCCTATGAACCGGCCAATCTACTACATTGATAAATGTGTATCCTGTAACGGTACAGGATTAATGGTCTAGCGACATTTATAATTGCTCCGGTTAACAACGAGCGCTGTTGACGCAACACACACTGTTGTTTGATACGGGACGCCGATTGTATCCAAAACGATCTGGATGTAAGTTGGACGTGACTTAATTTTGTGCATATAACATAGCACTTAGCATGTATTTATAAATATTTCTCCGTTTCGCTTATGGTCTTTACCGAAGCCTTTCGAATAACGAAACAAACACGATAGGTTGTTTACCTTGCCTCGATAGCGCGTAAGGACATGATAATTCGGCGCCAGAATTTTTCTGATGATAGGTCTGCGTTCAAGCAGGAAAGTGTGACCAGGAAGATTCCGTGAAAAACTACTCTGTAAAAGAATCTTGACGGTTCACGAATCAAGTTCACGGCAGCGTTTCCATTAATTTGTTTCTTTCTCAGAATACATTTTTTGCATCGAAAGACCTTTATCGCTCCTTTCATCCGATAATCTTGCATTATACAAACTTGCTTTACTTTGAGAAAAACGGATTCGCATTCGTAAATAAATCCGGTGAAAACGATAAGAAACACGAGTGTTCTTGTGTCGAATATTTTGAAACATTATTGAGACGGCTCGGTATGCGCGGTTAAGCGGTCTTCCTACATTCGAGGATTAAAGGATTTCTCGTTCTTTCCATACATTCTCTCTCGTTTCGCGAAAATTAAGGAATACTGTTGGAGCAGGATGGAACATAATTGAAAAATTTGTAGAAACTACGGCTCATGATATGCTTTAGAAAAATAAAAATCCGTTTTCGGGAAAACTGTAGTGGGGAGATCCCTTAACGTTATTACTAATGGGGAAGTGAAATGAAAATTCATAAAAAAGAAGCTTTAGTCCGTATAGACAATTTAAAATGTCCTCGACTTTCCACAGCGAAATGTTTTCATTCTTATAGATACCCAAATGCATACAGTCGATCTTCTGTAACGTTAGGATTCCAAAAAATCGAACAAGTGGGTCAGTAGGGGCACCGTTTTAAGGACTGAGTGAAATATTTTGTAGATGATAGAGAATAGTTAGATGAAATATTGAAATTGCATCGTAAGGAATGTATTGACTTTTGTAAATAAAAAAAAGGACTCGTTATAAGAATGATTCATATTATAAATATAAATATATACATATATGTATTATGTATACGTTATAGGGAATATGAAATGCAAAAGAAATACGTGCGCCATAACGCATGTGCGCATTTATAGAGATTGTGTACGCACAATTCTTGTTCTAGCTAATACCAATATGATATAAAATTTAGTCAATTATGAAATTACACGAATGCAGATAAAAAAAGGTTGCAAACAATTTTATGAACAATGATTTACATATAAATATATAAATATACGCGTATTTATATATTTATATATGATACAATACATACATATACGTATACCGTTTTTTAAGAAAATATGTCATGGTACGTACATAACAAGAACAATTATAAACATTCCTAATCGCAAGTTGCTGTGTTATGAAGAAGAAAAAAAACAATTGCATGTACTTGCATTCATATGCCGATTGTTTTTTACAGTTTTCTTTTGATTTCTTATTTACAGTCATATCTATACCTACATCTATCTTCTCTGCTCATAAATAATCGCCACTTTTTGGCATTTAACTGTTAAAAGGCTCGTTCACGTGTGTGGATTTTTCACGATCGATATACATATATGTATATACACGATATATATATATATACATATACAATACGTACGTGTAAATATAACGAAGTATAACATGCATACTAATTGCATTCGCATATAATATGGATTTATATTTTCACGCACGTACTTTGCAGTTTGCAACTAAAATCGTAGATTCTCTCGGTAGAACTTGTTTGATATATTGTACAAGGCTACTCAATTGTTTACAGAATCAAACAAACAATCGAGCGTGCGTGAGACATTGTTTCCTATGTAAGAATGAGCAGGTGCAGGTTTAATAGTCACACTTTTAAAAGCTTGTAAATGGAATGTAAAATTGAATTGCCCTATCAGTATGTATAATTTTATAGTAAACGTACCGGGATATGAATTACAACGATCATATCGGTTGGTCGGTTTTTCGTTTTGTATATCAACGACATCTCGTTCCGAACGGGAGAGGAAAATAAATGAGAAATTGAGAATTCTGGGGTGAAATCCTTTGCATGCTCTCACGCACTCAGCGATTCTCGGCGAGAATTTCGCGCGTTTAGACCCGCACTTGACAAACATTACCACCCATATAGAAAGGCATAAACACACACACACACACACGACATAAACAAACAGGCACATACCCACAAGCAAACACACAACACACACCACATTAAGGAAATTTAAGAGAGAAAGAGACTCGTATATATACTAGATACAATTATTAAAATGCGATTATCATCATCAAGTGAAAGAAACTACACGCCGAATACACCTTGTCGACGAACGATTGACTTACTGCGGAAACTACGTATTTGTTGTGTAAAGTGAATGTAATTGATTGGTTAACGGAAGCTTTTTCACCAATAAAAAAAAAGAAGAAAAGATCAGTTAAAACATTTACGAAGTGTCCTTTTTCGAAAGCGTTTCATGGTTTTTTTAAATATATCAAAAAGACAAGAAGGTAGGGGAAGGCCCGCACGAACATCCAAGGAGCTTCTGGTTTCTCTACGAAATATATAATGATCTATCTATTGTTGTCTAATGCATAATTGTAGAGGTAACTGATGCTATATCTGTACATTCGAGCCAATTGGTAGCGTTTATTATTATGTACTAACTGACGAAGTTCTTAGATATATTATAGTGATTAAAAGAGCATTGTAAATTTCTTAAATCAGTATCTCTCGAATTTTCTCGTCTCGCGAACCCTTTCCGCGAGAACTAATAACCACTTCTTTCCATTATATAATTTTGAAACTATTCCCTACTACCGTTTTTCAAATCGCCTATGCCTTTTCTAATTGTAATATTTCGCGCCTTCTTTTGATAAAGCAATGGAATGAATTCGATAAAAGAGAAATTAATAAAAGGACGATTAATACTGTTGCGGTTGGTAAATTCGGAGATTGAATGGCAAACAAAATTTGAATGATGTCCTAATCGTACCGTTTTCTATCTCCATTTCTAATTCATTTCTACCAGTTTTTTTTTTGTTATTTCTGTTAGAGAATTAATCTTTACAAAAAGCGTGTTAACACCAATTGAAAAAAGAACTAGTAACGTTATTATTCTGGCATTTTGTAATAGTTTGTATTTATATTTTTTATACATTTCAGAAGACAATGGTAATATTGTTTAGACTTAGACTTTCGGACGAACTCGTTCTGAAATTCTAAACAATAATTAATATTTTATGTATGCTGATTACTATAAAAATTCGTGTTATAGGAAAACGGTTATCTGCGAATGAATTTTTACCAAACACATTCATTCGTATTTACACTGAAAACATATACATACACGCGCGCATACACTCAGTCAGACACACACGCATGCATAAACGTAAACATGAATACGCATCCCACACTTATACAGGAATATTATTAAATGCTTCTTATCAGACAGAAATTGCATATACTAAAAGAAAGATGTGTTCGTACTGATTCGTAAATTACAAGAGGTATCAAAAAGATTTCTGATCGTTCTATATATATAATTAACAATAGCGGACCTCTTTTACGAAGATATTTAGACGATTTGTTTACCAGAGGTTTGCCGACGATAATGATAATAATTAACTCTGTAAAAGGACGTTAGGTCCCCCGCTTCGGATAAATAAATTTACAACTTTGAATTTATTGTATAATTGTTATATTACGATAAATATATATGTATACAAGACGGTTTATAAAATTGCAAAAAAAAGACTGTTATTTCTGATTGTTTTCTAATGTTAACGAACGGTATGTCGTGTCGGATTTAATCCTTACGGTCTAAACACTTTCCAGACAACATCGAGACATTTTGCCGCCATATACTTTCAAATGGCTATTGCACAGTTAACATTTTGCAGCAGTAAACTTATCGTTTAAATGTAATACCGTTGTTAATGACAGGTCATTCCAAAGACTGTGAGAAATTATAAAAACTTAGTCCGATTTTACTTCATGCATGTTAAAAAGTATTTTCTTTTCAATTGTTTTATGATAAAATTGTTTTTATATGGAAGGTACTGATTTGTTTCTGTTATCTGGTAAAATTTCATATACTACGTCGAGTTTGATACTTTGAAAATCAAGACAACGAACATGTGTAAATCAAGAAACACTTTGTACTATACTGCTTGACGTACACGTATCCATTCGTTTTAGTAGCATGGTACGTTTCATTATTTAAAAATATCAGAGATCGTAATTTAAAAGCCCTCTTCTATTTATACTTTAAACTTTAAACCGTTGGTACATCTCGTGATCTTTGTTAGAAAATATTGAAAATTACATCGTTGCATTAGCCCTATACTTTTCTTTTTTTACACCTAGTCTTGCTTTGAATCGATAGTAGCGTGTATTATATGTATACGGTGTGTAGTAGATGATAGAATCATGTTCACAGTTACTTTCTTTTTTTCTTTAAGTAAAAGAACTGAAATGTTTATTAACAAAAGTAGAAAAAGGATAAGACATTACACTAATCAAAATATAAAAAAGAACATTTTAATCGGAGAAAGAAAGATTTCTAAATGAATTACTTTTTTTCTATCTTATGCATTCGATACATTTCCATTATAATAAATTAATTATACTTCTAATTGTAACTTTGTTCCTAATGTGTCTCTTAACGTTCAATTCGATTAATGCGCGCCTATTAATGAAATGATTCTTATGAAACTAAAACTTTATCAGAATATTTACAGCGGGTAACGAAAGTATTCGAACGCCCTCTAAAACAGAATAACTTTTTTATGTATTGCACCAAGCGACCTGATTTTTTATGATCAATTAGAAGCATTGGTTTACGAAATGATATGCAAAAAAGATTTTCCAAATAATTATAATTTACAAGGTTACATACAAAAATAAAAATGGCATATTTTAAAACTTTTTTATTTGGGCCCTTAATGAAAATTTAAAATATATGTTATATAGATTTACGTTAGTTACATACATGCTGAAAATTTCATCGAAATCGGTTGACGCAGGAATGGATCTTAAGCTGAAATTTGTCAAAAGTCGTGTAAAACTACGATTTTGACAATTTTTAACCGCTTGTAGCTCGTGTGTATGTTCATCGATTTCTATGAAATTTTCAACATGTATGTAACTATTATAGGTAGATCTACAGAACATGTATTTTAAATTTTCATTAAAAGCTCAAATAAAAGTTTTAAAAAATGCCTTTTTGATTTTTGCATGTTACCTTGTAAATTATAATTTTTGGAAAATCTTTTTCGCATATCATTTCGTAAACCAAAGCTTCTAATTGATTATAAAAGATCAGGTCGTTTGATACAATTATAGAAAAGTTATTTTGTTTTAAAGGGTGCTCGAATACTTTCGTTACCCACTGTAGATGAGAATAGTCTTTAAAGTAATTTAATCATTACGATGAAATAATAAATGTTTCCATTTGTCCATGAAAATTACCAATACAGGTATGAACTGCATACGTAGAAGCATCGAATCTCTATTTATAATATATTACAATATATCTACCACTCAACGAATCATTCTTAAAATTCGGGCTGTCGTAGTGTTCGTATTTGACTAACTTTCATGATCAAGTTACTCGTTCAAGCCAAATTTCAAGACTAAATAAAATTATTATACAATCGAATAGTTTTGTATTCTGTCCATTCGAACTACTACTATCGAAATCGCGTGCACATCGCAAGATTTTCGACTTCGTCCTTTGCATGAGATCAGAATATCAATTGTATATTTCGTCGGCGTAGTTACTACAAAACACGTTTTTAAAAATGCAGCCCATTTTTTTCTCGCTTCATTACACTCGACAGAATAATTGTAATTTTTTACAAACTTTATTTCTACAGCTTTTTCCTTCGCTCGCGATCGCATTTCTCCGTTTTATCAATGATTGGGACAATAAATAGGAAGTGATAGAAAAATGCGTATGCGTAACCTTTCATCAGAAGGTTCACATGGTCGAATTAAAAGACGTCAATACGAAATTCCAATAATTTAGGATTTTCTTCTTCATGTGGACAGATATAAACGATGATAATCGTTCGCTCCAAAAGCACAATTACACTTCGGGCATTTCCGCTGTCGCGTTTCGTATCGCGTACGCAAACAGTCCCAGCAGAACACGTGGAAGCATTTCGTCAAAACTGCATCCTTGCGTTTTACTTTACACGATGGACACGTTAAAGTCTCTTTGTACTCGCGCAACTCTTCTGCCATTACTTCGTCCAAAGTCTCGGCCAATTCTATCTTTTTCATCCTCTCGACTTTACGCCTCAACTGAGCTATCTCTTCCTGTAATCGAACACAGCGTAAGGTGCAATTAAGTTATCCATTAAAATTATCATTATAACATGTTCCAAAATAAATAGATCTTACCTGTAACCTTTTTGTTTTATACGCCTCTGCTTCCAAGGAACTGGTCTTCTCGGCTACAACTTGTTGGGCTTCTTTCATCTGAGAATGATATTTTTCTGAAAAGGAAACAAATATATTTCGAAATTCAACAAAATTCCCATCTAGAAAAATTGATACGTCAAAGATGTTTCTTACCAAGATGAAGCTTCAAATCAGCTGCAGACTGTGCACTCTCAATGGCTTTCCGTTTATGCATTTCCATAGCTTGCTGTCTCAAAGCTAATTCTTTTTCAACAGTGGCTAGAGAATTCTGCAGGAGGCGTTCCTTTTCTTCTAGCTTCCGAACAACTACATTGGCCGCTTCGACTTGCGTCGTTAACGTAGAGACTTGTTCCTTTAAAACATCCTTCTCCTCTCTGGCTAATTTATGAAGTTGATTACTCTTGATTCTCTCCGTCATTAGCTTGAAGTTCGCGTCATCCTTCTCTCGTAATTGTTGTATCAATCTAGAATTCTGATCTTGCATATCTTCGAAGGCCTGACCGGTCACCTCCATCTCGTTCAATAAAGCCTCCTCTTCCTGCAACCACACACAGTTCTGTTCAGCATAATTCACAGTTCATAGATTCAATCAAAGTCGGGTTATGGTAAAAATAAATTTCGATTTCCTCAGCTTCCGGCGAATGTTATTATTCTTTCCCATCTCTTACGAAATATCGATTCGTAAACTAACCTGCTTCTGCGAAGCTACTTGACGCTGAAGAGTGTAAGCTTGTTCTTCTAATTTTTTTATTTTTATTTGTGCATCTTCGTCTGCTAGTTTCTTGCGCTCTTCGCGTTTACTTTCCTGAAATAGCGTTTTCATTATTAATTTCGTTTACTTGTTATATACACAATAAATGCAAAAACAGCCATTATATCACGTACTTGAATTTTCTTGATTTGCTGGCGTAACTCTTCCAATTCTGCTCTTGTTTTACGCTCGGCAGCCATTAGTTGCACTTTATCTCTTTGCTCTTTGCCAACACCTTTGTACATGTCCAAAAGAAGTTTCATTTCCTTCATTTCATTCACGGCCTTCCTATAATTATCACGAGGCAGTGCAAACATAGTATAAACGAAATACAGAAAGAATACAGACCAAGATATCAAATAGATTAAAATGCATCTTAATTAGAGCTTCCTGATCCACGTATACGTAAATACACGTGTACACGTGTAATAAACGAATTCAGATTTTAACCCGTGTAATATTGAATACACGGTACGGTATGTGACGCTGATCAGTTGAGCAAGAATTTACTGCTCTGTGTCGCTTTTAGGGCTTAACCAGTCGAAAAACAGAAACGCATCAGTTGTCGGACTCGAACGCGCCGAACGGATGACGTGTACAAAAATACACGGACAATAGAATGTATAATTTCATGTGGTATAATTACACATAAATACACGATTCACGGATTCCGTGTACACGTGTTCCTTCGTCCAAAATCATAGGCTCTAATCCTAATAAATCAAGTTATCACTAGGGTTTGGTGACTGTGTAAAATTGTAACGTTATTTGATCAGCCATAGCGATGAACTTGTAAATACGATTACAGGTTTCTTATCCACCCCGTCTGTATTCATATAAAATAGAACGAAATGCCATTCGTTCATTCCGAATAAATGGAAGAATTATACGATCACCAATCTCAGCAACAATGCAAATCATTGTACACGACATACTTAAGTTGCGCTTTCAGGTCTCTGACAAGTTCTGATTCAGCTACTTTCGTGTCTTTAGCGCGATGAGTCGGATCGCGATGTTCAGTTTTAATGTTCTCCTTCTTGATGTCCTTCTCTCGTTTTATATCTTTCTCTTTCTTCAGTGTCGGAGATGTTAAAGTCAGGGAATCTGGAGTACCTTTGTTTCCTTCACCTTCTCCAACTTCAATGGTTTCAACCTCTTCCTCTCCGGATTCTCTTTTAATGGAAATTCCACTTTCTTCCTTAATCTACATTAGTAGAAATACATAAATCCATTATTCTAAAAATTGTTTTTATTTTCATTTCAGTGTTTGTAAATCAGCTTTACCAACACTCACGTTTTATTAATATCACTTAGAACCATTGATTCGTTATGACATATTAATCTGTACCTGAGCAGAACCTGAAAGGGAGTTTGACGCATCCTCCTCCTTGCCACTACCATCTGAATTGTTCCCCTCCTTACTTTCTTGAGACGTTTGCTGACCTAATTTTGCAGTTAATTCCTCTATTTCTTTCTTTAGCTGTAACACACGAAAAACGACTAACGTCAAGCACAAACACTTCTGACTAATCAACTGAAGAATTTTTTTAAAATGTGATTAACAACAATATACCCTTGGTATTTCTGAAGAAGCTTCTTTGTATTTCCGTTTGTACCGATGAACTTCACCTTTCAGCTGCTGATTGTGATTCTGAAGAGATGTGATTAAATGCCTCATTTCTCTATTGATAGGTCCAGTCTGTTCGTTCGCTGCTAAGTTTTGTTCAAATTCGATTCTCAGCATTTCGTATTCTTTCCGCAATTGAGCTAAAACATCTTCCAGTTGTATACATTCTCCTCGTAGTTTTTTCTGAGCCATTAATTCCTCGCTCTGAATGGAAAAAAAACGAAAATAATCAATTTATATTCGATTTGATTCAATTTATAATTAACAGAGTATATAAAGTATGCGGTCCTTGCCTCCATCATTTCAATGTGACGTAAATGAGCGTTTTTGCTGGATTGTAACTGTTGCCGTGCATCGTCTAATTGTGTTTTCAGTTGCATCGACTCATTGTATAATACAGAAAATTGGGACTGTAAGCATTTGTACTCTGTCGTCTCGACAATTACGGACTCTGGAAGTTGACGTATCTGGAAATACAAAATATATTTCAAAATAAAATCGAGAGTAACACCAGACAAACAATGTTAAGGCTCGTTCGTCTTTAAACGTGAATCATTTATTAGAATATAAAGAAGTAAAACACAAGAAACGAGTAAAAGCAAGTGTAACATGAGTATTTATTGCACATGACAACAATTTACATTCTGCACCGTGCATAGAGATTAGATATACAAAACCGAAAGAACTCACATCCATCTTTAATTTTTCTACTTCTTTCAATGTGTCGCGATGCTGTTGATGCAATTTATCCAATTCTTGTAACCTATTATTCGCTAATTCCCTTGTTTCTTCTAATTCCCTTTGCAAGTCTTCAAGCTGCATAATAGAAGGTAAAAATCAAATGTGTAATTTGCTGTATCGAATGTATTAAAAATTGACCAAACAGCGAGTACCTTTGTTTGCGAAACACTAGATGCCACTAAGGTGTTTGGTTTATTGCTACCCTTCTCATCAGTTCCATGTATTTGCTGGAACGCCTTCAGCTTCTCGATTGCTTCTCCAAGGTGGTGCTCCAGTTTGTCATTGCGTGCCCTCACTTTATTCAATTCGTATTGCAGATCGTCCACTTGGTTACGAAGCTCTGCTGCAAGAGTATCTTTTCCTGTTATAGTATCTTGCAGTTCTGACATCTAAGAGGTAACGTACGTTCGTTAAAAAAATTTACGATGAGGAAATTTTCAAAATAAATTAGCTTAAATTACCTTCAGCGAGATAGTGTGATATTTTTCGTGTAGCTGTATATTAATTGCTTGTAGATTCCTATTCTCCATTTGTATTTCAGAATTTGCTCGACGTACCACTTCATCGATATTAGGTGCCTCTTCTGAAGTAGAATAACATAGTAAATTGTACATCTAACATATTATTTTCTATCCATTGGACTAATTCGTAGCACCAAATGTAAAAGTAACGATTAATATCAGAGTGCAAGTTATTAAAATACAAAGTTGAGAGTTTCAAATACCTCCATCGAATTCTCCTTTGAGCGCAAGCGTAATTTTTTCGTTTCTCTGGGAAAGACGATCAAATGCCTGTACAACTTTAGAAACCGCGCGTTTGGAAACTTGGACACGATTCGCCAGTTTGTCATCCAACTCCTCTTTATCCCAAGAGGAGAGTTGCATAAGAAACGATGTTGTAGCTTCGCTTTCATCTGTTATTAGAAAAAACGATATATTATGAACATAACAGTTGGAAACAATCCTGTTTGCACAAACTTCTTACTTTTATTTTCTGATTCATCAGCTGTCTCTGCGTCGAATCTCTGAAGTAGTACTCTTATATCTTCGTTTAATTGATTCCAATATCGATTAACAACATTGAGCACTGCATCATCCTGCATTTGCCTTTTCTCCAATTGTTCGATTCTTTGCCTCAATTCTACCTCAACCCTGTGACGCTGTTCTAACCGCTGGAAAAATTAAAAACAGAACAGTGTAGATGATAAAATTACAAAAGTGAATGTCAGTTCCATTCAAAGCAACATAAAAGAGAACTGAGGCAAGACGGTTAGAAATGAAATAATCGATTGACTAAACTAGCTTTCACAACTGGTAAATACCCTTTATACTTATACAATCGGCAAGAGCTAAAATTAAAGAGGCATGAATCTAGGTATTAGTCAATACCACAGACGTTTTTACGTAACAAATGTTTCATTTCTTTAAGTTATTAGCAATGACTTTCAAACAATAAAACCATTGCCGATATATTTAGTTATTAAGGATCAATAATCACAGATAATTGATATTGTTCGAAGCTATAAACAAAATAAATAACAATGGTTATAACCGATGCAAACAAAACGAAATATAAAAATAACAAACTTATGCAGTTTGCTTTCTGAATATATATTTTTTGAAATATACTCAGTCGCAGGTATAGGGCCATACCTGAGCCAGCTTTTTATTTTGAAATTGTAAAACTTTCATGTCCATTTCTTCAAGGGTCGATATAGGCCCGATTAGAATAGGTTCGAATTGAACTTTTTTAATGGGTGGCTGGGAAGCCGAATCCCCGCTATCTGCAGGACGCTTTGACATTTTGCGTGAAGCCTGGTTTTTCCTGGAATCAGACGAAACAAGGAAACATTACGAGATGCCTCGTATATCGTGATTTATCGTTCGAAGTCTTCGAAATTTTTGTTATTGATCAAATGAAATTCATACCTTGTAACGTATAGTAGTGCCCCCAGCGATCCTCTACGCGAATACCTCAGAGTCTCTATATCGCTATGTCATCTTTAGATGCCGAAAGACTGTCGAAAAGGTCGCACTTTCGACAGATCTTTACATTTCATTGAAGACGATCGACAAAAAGTACGTGACCATAACGGAAGCCGCCATTGTGTCACGGCGTTGCATACGCGGCAAATCAAAAAATGAGGCGAAAAAATCGATGTTCAGCATGGACCTAGTGTCGACATAGAGATAGGAATACGATCGCAATATTCTAAACCTGTTCGCCTTGTGAAAATTCATTCGGTTGCCGCTAGATGACCACGCGGACAGTTACAACAAATGTATGTAGTTCCGAATCTATGTTCACATTGTACACACTTGTCCCCGCGATATTGGGCGGG
The DNA here is from genome assembly GCA_916610235.2 of Lasioglossum morio. Taxonomy (NCBI): domain Eukaryota; kingdom Metazoa; phylum Arthropoda; class Insecta; order Hymenoptera; family Halictidae; genus Lasioglossum; species Lasioglossum morio. The sequence continues at coordinate 8,629,804 of OU744323.1, forward strand.
TTCTTACGCGCATGTGCAACAATTTTAGCGACAGTAAAGTATAAGTTAGACTGAAATGGGGTACTTTGAAAAATGAATGTATAATATGTGCATGACGATCAAATATTAACTTTATTTTATGAACTTTAAATTATTACAAAACATAAAATTTTCATTTTGTTGAAAATTTATAAATTTGAAGTTGTTTTTCACACTAACGCCGTTTGTACGACGGAGACAAAACGCGTCAGGTAAAATGGGAGGCAAGTCTCGATTTGATCACAGAGCGCAAGCGCACTGCCTAATATTTATTAGTTACAATGCATCTACTTACAAACGTCAGTTTCTATTCCTATATTATTGTGTTCTTTCATTTCAGGCAAATATTCCCCAATAATTAATTTGTGCATGACAAAAAAGATTTATAGAATGCACGATATGTTCTATTTGATATTTAGGGGTTAATGTTTCCATAGAAACTACAAACTACCCTTCGCTCGAATCATTCCTATTTACGTATAGATCAAACTTTCAAATCGAGTAGTTTGAAGTATCGCTGGCTATCTGCGGATTACAAGCTTTATAAAATCAAGAAGTAAAGGAGATTAAAATGATAAACACTCGTGAATATGCTATTATTCCCCCGCCACCGTTGAAGTTCACTTTAGATGAATGGCATCTTAACAATCGCTATAGGTTTGTACAGTATATTTTTTAGAAAACAGGTATAACCGATATCGGGATACGTCTGACCGTTTTGTTGCGTACGTACTGTTAGATTAACCCTTTGCACTCCTTTGTCGAATGTGATTCGATATCAGAGAAAGAGAAATGCAAATAAAACGGGTTTTATATGTATTTGCATGTATTACTATGAAAACCTTCGTAGATCGCAAACATTAAATTATTGATCGTGAATCGAGCAGGTACCGATGTTCCGAAGCTCAGCAGGAATTAGCCGATCGGCTTTTGACCGAGAGTCAACGCGTGTGCGAAGTAGGTACAGAAAAGGTGAAAAATAACAAGCTGGAGACCGATCACAGACTGAAGGAGAAACTCGAAGATATTGAATTTCGGAAAAAGGAACTGTTGCGTATAAGGAAAGATGTTCTTCTCGAAACCGACTCTCTAACTATATACAAGGAACGCATTATGAACGCGCTGTCCTCTGTGAAAAGAAACGCTCTCGTTATTTGCGAGAAATGTCTAATGTTTAGGTTGAATATATTATAGAAACTAATCCCGACACTCGTACACGCGTATACGCAGTAACCGATGGTATCTCGACATTGCAATTTTCTTACAGGGAACATAGATTAGGAATCGATTTGGTTCGCGACGACGTCGAAGTACAATTGTTGAAGGAGTGTGAGGTTATTAAAGGAGTCGAAAATCTTTTGGTACGAACTCTAGAACAAACTCAAGAACAGATACGCCGACTGAAAGCGACCCTCTACTACATGGACCACGATCTCGAAGATAAAGAGAACAACATACGCGTCGATAGACATAATCTGACCCTGAAAGAGACCAGCCTAAACTTGAGCATTTATCATGGTACTTCGCGGCTTGACCCATCGTATGCATTTGATTCTTTTGACTTCGTGTCTTCGTCGTTTACCTCTAAACTTCTCAATGTTTATTTTGACGTCGAAGGACCATCGAATTGAACGAGTGGGAGATGCAGACGAATGAAAACATTGTTGCCGCTTCGAAAGAGATAAACAGCGCCAGACCGATGCGTTGTTACATCGATACGATAATTAAACAGGCGGTCTACGATTTGAATCACCAGAAGAACGCAACCGACGATGCCTTCAAACGGCGTATCGATGAAACGAAGGAAGCGAAAACGAAGTTGGAATTACAGCACGCCGAGGTGTGTCCTTTTTTCGTAGCTGAATTAGCGAAATTACGACATATCACTAGATTCTTCTTGTTCGCGTATGCAGATTATGAGACAAGCGAATGAAACAACGCGGAACGTTACGCTTATTGAGAAAGCAATAGCGGAGAAGGAATGTTATTTAGCTTTGGCGCATACCAGATTGGGTAATCGATGTCAACGACCGGGATTGGAGCTCACGCGAGATTTAGTGGAAATACAACTTGTGAAAGAAGTCTACGATCTACGTGAAGTTGTATCGAAATTACAAGCAACTATGTTCGAGGTAGCGTGATTAGATATTGACCATCTCTTAGGCTAGACCCGTTTCCAATTTCAAATTTGCCGCGAAATAAAACGAGTCTTTCCGCAGCGCGGGAATCAGCGCGGGGCTCATTTGAATCTTATCGTAATGCATATACATACTTTCCAAATGTAAATCATCTGTAATGACTTGTCAGAGGAGGAATAACGATATTCTATAATGAAATATTACAGGCTCAAGCATCATTGCGTTATTTACTGAAGACGCAAATTCAACTCGAGGAAGATATCAACATTAAAACCAACACTTTAAAAATCGATGAGGTAGATTGCATGACTCTCCGGCAGAGTATGGATTATCATGTGTATTAAATTCATTCCGACAAGTTTTCTATAATCTGTATTTCATGAGCATAGTATGTCCATAATAAACTTTAAAAAATTTACAAAATTAATTAAAATTAAATCGTCTATATCTCGACGAAGCCATATCTCATCTGTCTATCTACACAGACTCTAAGGCTAAGGGATATATCCTCTCCGTCCCTACTCTTTATCTCAGCTTTAGGCAAAGAGTAGGTATACCTAATTAATTTGAAGTTGCGTATTTTGTAAAATGCACTGCAGGCGGCAATATCGCTAAGAGACAAAGAGCTTTCTATTATACGTAGGTAGGTAGACGACGTTGCGACAAACAGTATTTTTCCAACTTAGTTACATGCGGACAACCTCCTTTGACCGCATTCGAAACAATTTTCACATTAGACACTGATTTCATACGAAAATTTCTAATACATTTGTACATACATATATTGCATTTGCGCAACAAACAAACGATAATCATTGAAAATAATTTTAATCAAACGTTTGTATCTGCTATACACGTTTCTGTTTCATATCGAAAATTGTCTGAGAAGTTTGTAAGATTTGTCATTTATTTTTGCAGTAGTAATAAAGTAAATTACCTTAAATTACATTATGCTTATTCTAATTTGTAAAGAATGTTTAGATAAAATTACGTATATAAATGTGTTTAATCACGTTAAGCAAGTATAGGAAATTGTGAAGTATACTTAATTCGTAAACCTGTAATGAAAATTTGAAAATACAGTAAGAAATGACATGAAATGGTTTTTAGTGTTCTATAAGTTGCTGTTAGATTGTTAGCCTGTTGCTAGTTTCTATTAGACGTGTACAGTATATACAGAGATAAATCGCTTGCAACTTTCCTAAGTTTAGTAAAATAACGCGAACGCTAGTTATTAAAAACTGGATATAAAAAAATACATGCGTCTCTATCGTACGGATATTCTTTAATAAAATAAAAACTTTATACAAAAGTTGCTTTTGTTCCGTAACTTTGTATTTTCAAGCATTAGAAATCGACATATTCCTTAAAGGAATTAGCAAATAATCCTTTTTTCCACTCACTATTTTATGTAATCTCATTATTGCTTTTAAAGTATGTGTACAAAGAAGTTCTATCAACATCTCCGCAGTGTAACAGCGTCGTTGACGACGCGTAAAGGAGAGAAATCAATTCATTTAGTTGTAATAGTGGCAATAGCAACAGTTATATCGCCTAGTGTATTAGTAACAACAACAACAACAACTGAGTATCGATGATGGGTTTAGCAGCGAAAAAAAAGAATAATAATAACAATGGGGAAGAAATGAATTCAACAATGATGAAAATAACTCTAATGACGGATTAAAGAACGAAAATCAAACCAGCTTCGTTAGCTGTCTGTACAGCAGCAAAAGCAACAGCAATTCAAGAAGGATAATTGAAAGCAACAGTAGTGCAGTAGCAAGAACAAACAGAAACAGCAGCAGAATATAACGGTATTGTTGCAATATGTATATGTTGATATCGCCAACGACAGCTGCGATAACGAAAAGGAAGAAGAGAGAAATGATAATTACGATGACTATAAGAGCTATGATTATTGTGACGACAACGACAACAAAGACGACGAAAAGTATGATACACTATTTCTACAATTCCAACGGTATTGTGTTACTTTAAAAACACAAGTTAATCCATTGTTTTGATAAATTCGATCGCAGAACAAAATTGCGTCCACCAGTATTGTTCTTCGCCTTCTAGCCGGTTTCCGTAGAAGCTATCCACGTATTGTATAGTTGAAAGTAAGGAGGGCGGGTTAGTCTGAAAAAGTAATGAAAAAAAGAAGAGAATCGTTTATATGTAAGTACACTGTATACGATGCAGATACTTCTATGTGCTTAAAAGTCCTCGGTTTCTACGTCAACACATACGACTTACCTTTATGATAACGTAGACCAGAACAGGAATAAGATCGTCGGCCGCGGGTACTCCTCTTTCGGTTGCCATCGAAAGCAAATTCATAATAGTGGTAGCGCACCGAAAGACGCACTGCAGCTTATCCCTGGGAGTTTTGTACGCTGATATTACGGCTAATTCCGCTTGAGCCCACGGCCAGGGACATTCGTAATGATATATCTTTGGAATACGTAGATCTTTGTGATTGGGAGTGACGAGCTTGGACAACTTTTTGATGTGATCGTGGAGCAATTGATCTCTATAAATATCACCGTCTCCGTTCGGATGAAGAGCATTGTGGTAGACGCGCGCCATCACGGTTCTTTCCACCACAACTCTGGCCAATGCCAATTGATTCTCACTCGCACCTAGGAACATTACATTACATTGCATTACTTTATTGTGATGTGCCATGCTTTGTGAACCATATTAGACACGTGCTGTCACTTACACTGCCATATCGGATCGTTGTCCATCTTTGCGTGAACCTCTCCCAAAAAGTTATCAACCAAATCCTGTTTTTCATCTGCTAGTGTAAGCTTTTTGAATTCGTCGCAAAAACGCGAGAGCAGTGACTCTCGTTTTTCCAAAAACACCCTTACGCAAACGGACACAAGATGGTTGTTGACAGCGTCACGATCACACTTTACCCTGATGCACAACCTATGTGCAATCGAAAAATCAAAATATGAATGCAAAGAATAACGAGATGCAAAACTTGTTCAAGGTATCATCCTTTGTTTGCTCTTTCTAACGTTACAATACACTATCTACACTGTAGATTATACCTGTCCAGATGAGCTACGGTAGAGAGTAAGCCTTGACGACATCGAATCAAATAGGCAATGTAAGGAGACCGTTTCTGGTACTCTTCGCGCAAGGATTTGAATAGCTTTCTGCAGCCGTCGTCGTTGAACAATCGTACGCAGCGCAACGTTTCATGTAAATGAGCAATCAACGCTCTATCTTGTAAATTAATAGCTTCAGCCAGCTGTAATTGTAGAAAAGCAACCAACTCGTTTTCTTTCCGCGACCAGGCGTTTCGCTGGAACAAAATGTATTGTTTAATTCGATCGAATTCAAACTTGGAGAGTGAAACGATTGTACAGAGTACGACAAGGTACCTCGTTTGTAGCAGTCCAAGGAATATGTTGAAGATCCGCTGTACTAAGTACCATGCGTAACTTTCTCTTTGCATCGGAAAACGCATACGATAGTTCCACATTATTCGGATCTATAAGCAACCTTTCGTCCTCGGCAGTTTCCTTGGTTCGCGACTGATTACTTTCAATCGATGCCGTGTCGCTCGCCACGCTCGGTTTTCTCCTGTATTTCGCCAAAATATCGTCCGTGCTATCTAGAAAGAGTTGCGAAAATATATGAATAAGTTCGACGATTATTTTCTCTTTCTTTCACTCTCGCTCTTCGCCTCACTCGTTCTCTATTCGAAAGAAAGAAGACTACTATAGTTACCGATGGACACGTTACACGTCGACGTCACATCCTCTGACATTATTCTTCGTAACCGATGCCGACCTACATCGACACCGTCACCGCCGGCTTCTCGGTCGTAACATCTGCTCATAGTGTCTTCGGTGCCACGGAGCGTTTTACCTCGACGATTTCTCAGCGACATTTTCAATTTACCGAAGAAACTTCTCTTGTTCTTTTGATCGTCGTCCAGCAATTCTTTGTCCCCGCGTTCCGCGGTCATATCGAAACTAATACTTTTTGGAATCGCACCGCTGGACATGATAGGTTTGGGAGAGTCACCGGAACCAGCGGCATCGCCAATCATCTCGCAGTTCCCGTTCACCAACGTTCCCCCCGTTGACATCGGTACCGCTGAATTTGTAGTTTTTGAACGGGATTCAGAGCTAGAACTGCTACTGTTGGACGTCAAACTGCCCGTACTCAGGCCAACTACGTTCTCCGAGCCAGATTTTTCGTTAATGTTGGTGCTACCGTTATCACCATCGCTACCACCGACAACGTTACTTCCTAGTTCCTAAACAGCCGCAAGGGAAACAAAGAAATATGTAGTCAGCGGCCGCCGTTAATCGTAGGACACAATTGTTGATACATTGATTGCAACAAAAAATTAACAGACCTCTGATTTCACATCGCTGTTGCGTGTCTTATCCATACTTGATAAACTAGGTGGCGAGATATGATTAGCTAGTAGCAATGTCGGCGTAACAGCTGCCATTCCTATGTGATTGTGAGTCGTGTTCGTTTGCCGTTCCATCCGATTCTTTCCATCGTCGATATGAAGTTTGTCTATCAAATGAACCAATCGGTCCTCGCGCAACGATTTATCGACATAATCCGACGTAACGTTACCGATGTTGTTGGCATTCTTGTCGACATATTCTACCGTGCTTGTTTGATATTCGGTTCCGATGATATCGTTCCGTCCGGTCACATTCCCCGAGGACACCAAGGGTAGCGTCGTTATGGTTTCGAAACAGGCGATCGTTGACACACACTCGTTCGACGTCGCGCTGTGTTCTAAACACGAATAAAAGATAATAAGAATAAAAACTTTACCAGCACAACTATCGGAAAGATTCTTACGAGGAATTGGTTGTGACGACGTGTCCTCGGTAGCCTCTGCTTCACTGCGTGCCTCAACTTCAATTTCGGACCTCGCTGTGTCGTCGGATCTACGAACAAAGCTGACAACGTACACGCGTATACGCAACAGTGTGTTACGATGCATATGTATCACGTTGTACACGTAGCATAAAGTATTAAGTACACATGTGTAAAATATAGAGAATTTTTATGAACGTTTTAGTGGTTGTAAGGAAAAGGCAGCAAGTCACAATTTCAAAAAATTTGAGTTTATGCACTAATTGAGCTTTAGAGTATATGGGATTCACGTATTTACCAGAAAAAAAGTCATGAAAACAAATTCGAAGAGCTCAGAAAATAATGCAATTTAACCAATATCCTATGTCAAAGAATTAGTAATCAAAATTTTAAACGACAATATCCCAAAAGTGAAAGTACGCTACATGCGTCGTTCTTCCTTACAACCACAGGTTTCATGTTAGTTCCAAATTTGTCTACAATAATTAAAAAAGCACCTTGCGACACTAGCAGTATCGTCGGTATCAACTTCGGTCAGTCTCTCCGAGTCGCTGGCCAACACATCGGTACTCCATGCTTCGGATGCTGTTTCGCTGACGTCCAACACGGTCTGCGGAAGTGATTCCGATGTCGCCGGTAAAATGGGGACATTGTGTTCGCTCGACGGAGGATACACTAGCTTCTCTTGTTGTTCAACCATCTCGCTGTCCGAAGCTAGGACATCCGTCGACCACGTGTCCGACACCATCGAGACAGTCTCATCCCCTGGAAACACGTATAGAAACATTGGATGGGGGAATTTTAGCCTACTGGTCCTCGTTCGTCGAGGGAATTACCTTCGATTAGCTTCTTTATTTCAAATTTGCAAAACTTGTCGTCTATTTCGGATCGGCTTTGTTTCGTTGGTATATTTGGTGGAGGTAAATCTAACTGTCGAGCCTCACCGGTCGCTCTTCCTTCGTCTCCTTCGGTGATTTGAGACGACGGCGTGTCACGACCTGTACACACGCGATCACACACATATATATATGTATATATACATGTATGAAAGCGAAAGCGTTCACGGTACCGTTGGCGAGTTTTGTTTCCTGCAGAGATTTCATACCGACTCACCTGATATGTTCGGTGTCGCACGCCCCGAAACACTGGCTGACACCATATCTGATAAATTATCGTTTTGATCCTCTGTTTCTAATTCGAGGGAAGAAGCGACGCTATGATTGGAGGCAGCCTCCGACACAGCCTCCAAATTGTCCGAGGTATTCCCAATGAACCCTTCGAACAAAACTAACAGTATTTCACGTTAACGTGAGTTTCAATAACTTGTAATGACAAATTATAGTGTCCATTCTACGCTATCTATACTTGTATTACGTTAGTATCTATGCGTATTATAATAAACAAGTTCAATAATTTGTCGTTACATTGGCATTTGTCAATCCTTTAGACTTTAGACTGTCGCGTAAATGACACAACATGCGAATACCTTCGTCGTGGGATAATGAAAACCGTGTCTTCTTTTCTTGAGTTTCAATACGTTCGACGCTACAACTGTCCCGTGTATTGTGCACGTTCCTCATGGCATCCGAAAGGTTCATAGACACCGATCCATTTTCCATATTATTTTCAAGTTCTGTGCACAGCACCTACATAGTCAACGAGAAAACGTAGAATAATATCAGAACAAGCAAAGTTTGCTTTCAACCGATTCTTTAAATATTTCCAGATATATACTTTCTGCTCGCTGAGAAGTCCCACGAATTCTCCCGTGTTCGGTCCAAACGGAATCACGAGAACATCCTGGGAACTTTTGTCGACCGATTCTTCTTCGGGGGTCGAGACACCGTTCACCTCGTCTCCCCCATCGTTGGTCGCGTTAGACGAATAAGACGACGACGACGACGATACTTTTGCTCCGGATCCTTTTCCTACAACAAACGAGAAAACATAATTCTTCAGAGTTTCCGTACTTTTCTTTTCTCATCTCCACTCTTCTCTATCATCGACGATCGAATAGACAATACAAATTCCAACTATGTTTCGTTAACTTCGGTCTTGCTACTAGGTCAGCCACGACAGCGTTTGCTTATTTACACGACAATTGCTTAATTTGCCCTAGTTACTGGCAAAACAAAGAGCACATAAAAGTCCAACGATTACAATAAAAGATAATCACCTTTTCCTAGAAATCCTCCACGTCTGTTGGCAGTTTCAACGCATGTATTATTATTCAGTTTATTGTTGATTAACGAACCCGGTGGTAACTGAGAGAGCATGTCGACCAACTGTTTCGCATCGAACGTGCTGGACTGTGCATCGGTTTCTGCCGCAGCACATGCGGTGTCTGCACCTACGGTTTGTAGAAACGTGATCAGCGCGTTCAACTCTGCTTCCGTGAACAGAGCAGCAGAACGGGAAGGTCCTCTCAGCTTGTTACTATCGATAATATTAGGTTCATTATCCAGTTCTTCTGTCGCGCTATCCACCATCGTGTCTATTATCGAGGAGACAGAATCCTTGTCAAATTTTCGGTAAAGATCGAATGTCTTGCTGTCCACACTTTGATACTTCATCAAGGAGAGCATTTGCAGAATTTGTCCAACTTGCATAAGGTTGAATCTTGCAACATAACTGATGGGAGCATCCGTAATGCCATACGGTTCTGGATTCACTATCGCCGGACATATGAAATAAGTAAAGACTAAGTCAGTACACATGGCATGCACTTCTTTCGCGTCGATGCTCCCGGTCTTTCCTAAGAGGCCTGCCATCTGTCTGACCAACCAGCACACGCTGCTCGGAAAACAGTGCATATTCTCCCGTATACCGACTATAAATCTTTGCGTTATACGAAACAAAGAATTGATTGTCCACAATCTGTGACGCTGCAATTTGGTTTCGTATTCGGGAGTACCCTCCTTTCCAAATTTTTTCAATCTTTCTGGAGGAAATCTTATAGGCGCTTTGTCTGGGTCGATGTCAAGAAACATTTCATCTTCCATTAGTAACTGTACAATAGGATTGTGTAAAGCAGCAGTCAAAAAGAACTTGGCCGAAAAGACGCTCTCGTGGAAAACCGAATAGAACCTGGAAAACGCGCAAGTGCCGTGTCTGAGTAACCTTCGAGGATTATCCGATGGTACAATCTGTAGCAGCATCAGATGTCTTAGCAACTTTAATACTAAAATTTTATCCTCCGGCAGCAAGCAGCTACCATATAAACCTGCCGCTAACGACTGAACAATATTTTGCACAGAGTCTGGTAGCAATTTTTCTCCTTCCACTAAACACGAAGCAAGAAGTTTCGGAGACTTTCTAAGCGCTCCTAAGAATTCTCCGTAAGATAAGCAAGCTTGGTAACGCAGGTATTTATACGCATCCACAAAATGCGAATTCTCCAATGTATTTGCTCTCTGACAGCAAGACGCCGGTGTACAATCCGGCCTGGACATTATCAGTCGATTCAGATTCACTCTTTGCTGTGCCGTGATCCATGCTTGCTGAGCCAAATTCGACGAGGCGTACAACACCTAAACATATAAACGAGTCTCGCAGTTTTTTACACGTCATAATACTTATCGCCTATTGTATTTTAATTTCTATCTTTTGCCATTCGATATACGTACCTTCTCGTTGAGTATTTGCAAATTTTGTTGTTCCGAACTGACAAACAATCGTTCTTGCCGCAGATGGCTGGCCAATTCGATCATATCCCACTGTAACGTTCCCAAGGATTCTATACTGTTTGCAGACGACATTACTTAGCATACCTGAAACGACAAATAGCCCAACGTTGAATAATCGAGGTTGCTTGATTTTGATTCTTTTAAAGTTCATTAAATTGCTCAGAACTACGAAATCTTTCAACGATATTGCTCAACTAACAAGAAAGTTGCACATTACGGCCAAACTAAATACAATCAGCACACCTGTATCAATTAAAACGCGATATGTCTTTTTATCTCCTTGTGTACTTAGAATTTATAGGAAATGCTTGGAAAACACACTTAAATAGAGCAGATCGAACGTCGCAAAGTACAAAAGAGGAATTACATAGAACAGATTTTATCAAAACTCTTCGCTTCTGGAAAATTCAACACTATTTCGTGCACCAGATAAATGTACTTCAATGATTTCTGATTAAACGTTTCTCGTGGAATCACGGTTTCTTATTGTTGTCCTTTTTATCTTGGAACAACACTCCCACCGACGCACGATCATTTTCTGTTTTAGGTTAGAATTTTCTTCGATAAATGGCTGTACCTGTACTTTAAATCGAAAAGCAAATATCGATACACAATACGCAAGTACTTACTAGCTCACATACTACTTAGATACATATATATATATATGTATATATGTGATTGCGTTCTTCGATCTTTCGAATGTCTCGATGGACTATGTTACATACCTACTCGATCAAAAGTCGAAAATATCGATTCTGCATTCTTGCTGTACAAAGAAATTTCAATCCTTATCGTTTGAATGATGAAGATGTCAAGTTTTATTTGAAGCAGAGACATATGTACACGTATTACTATTGTTTAACATAATTATTGTTCTTCTACCTGTGTACGGAAACCGTGAATATTGATTAATTACAGTCGAGCGTAAAGTAAATGTAAAGCGTTATTTAGAACTGTCGATTAAAACGTAGAGGAATACGAAAGAAACCGATAAGAAGATATCGGTGTGTTGAACACTGTGTTCAAGTGGTACAGTGGTACCAAGTGGTACTCAGTGGTACACGTACAATGGAAAATCTGTCAAATTATACATAGGAAAAAGAGGAAACGGAAAGAAAATGACGAACATTCTTTTTGAAATGAACAAATACAATTCCGAATGTTGGGACACTATCTTTGCAGAAGCACGCGATGCTGTAGTTTATATAGACCGTTATGCGACAGAATGCTTACATTGGTTTGCAGCTGGCAAGGGTTATATGGCTTTGAAAAATGCTGGTGCAATCGCAGTTCACCAGCTCGGCATGTATCACTTTCGAGTCTGTATATTCATTTCTACTTTTGCATCAATTTCAAGAAACAGAGAAAATTAGTTTAGAATTCTCAATGTTATTATTCATTCTTTTTAGTATCCAGAGGTGAAAGATGCCAAGAAAGCTGTTATCGTATCGACTGCTAGCGATCCAGCATTTTATCAGCGAACAATCAAGATGATTCTAGCAAAAAATGCATTCACCAGTTGCACAATATATTGCAGCGTTCCTTGTTGCACTACTAATTATCCTGGAAGTAATTCCATGCAAAATAAACTGAATTATGTCAAATTGAAAAGAGACATTGAACCATGGATGAGCTCAAAGAATTTATTACAAGTTTGTTTACATATTATCTATACTTAATTTTTATTCTTAGACTGCAGAATTTATGTGTGTTTGCATTTTTGTAGATTGTCTATCTGTATATTTACAAGTACATTTCCAATAGTTTCCATCATAATGTGCATAATACAAAAAGCGAAGAAACTTCATCAAAGTTTTGCATTTTAATCTGTTGCACGCATAAAATCTACAATCTTTGTTACAGTCGTTAATTAACATGATTTGTTTGCAGATCAACGATGTCTTTAATATTTTATTTTAAGTATTATAAATTCATTTGTAGGATCCTTCTGTTAACATCGTCCATGTACCTCTTCTAATTGCCCCTTTAAACGACCACCTGTTCGTGACACCTCCATTTGGTGATTTAATGCCGCCTTTAGACTCAAATATTACAGAAGATATATCCACTGAAATATGCTTTATAGCAAATTCGTTTTACAAATTATTCGATAGTATAAATGTCAAATTAGATGTATATTCTGTTGGAAAACTAAGCGATCTCTTTGCAGAACATTTGGAAAACTGCTTTGCGAATAGCACTCGTCAAAATGTAAGTAAAAAACAACGACGATTTAACAAAGAATAATACAATTGTTATTCATCTTTATTTTTATAGTATTCGTCTGGAGTCGAGGTGACAGGGGTGTCCCTTATTTTAATAGACAGAACATTAGATTTCTGTACTCCGACTAGCAATAATATGGAATCATTCCTTACCAAAATACTAGGAGCACTTCCACGTTTGTCACAGCACAACAACGACGTTGCAATTAATACGTCTTCTGCGTTTGGAATGGTAGAGGTAGCGCACGATACAACGTATTTGTATATTTTACAATGAACTAGATTTCATTTGACAATGTCAATCCTATTATTATATTCTTTCATACGGATATTAAGGGAACTTTACAAGCGTACAAAGTGCCAGGATGTTTGGCAAGTATAGAGAAGACTATGATGGATCGCTTTATCTTAGAAAGTGAAAAGAAATTGTTAACTGCAGCAAATCAGACTCTAAATAGTATAACTTCCGCGAAGGACAGCTCCAAATTAAGAACGCCGGTAAGAATTTCTGGTCACAGCTTAGAAAAAGCTATTGGCAAAATTCAAGGTACAAACAACATTGATTCTATGATGATGTACACGGAGAAAGTGCAGGTGACTTTTTCAATTTACTTTAAGATACGTAGTACGTTTATCGATCGCTTTTAATCAGCAGAATCTTTCTTGATATAGAGTATTATGGCAATAGTGGAAGCATCAACGTCGCAGAGAACCAGTCAATTCGAACTACTTACCAGCCTAGAGAAACTGGCATTACAAAATCTTTCTGTGAGCCGAGAGTCTTCTAGTATACTCGCGCAAGTATAATCAGTAATAGTATTTTATTCACGCTTTTGCAATGTTTAGAAGTTATTGTACAAAAGTCAATCGATTAATAATTTTTTAGTTGAGCAACATTATACGAACACGAACTCATAGAGGACTTGAAATTGAAAATTTGTTGGCGTTGTTAATACACGTTTACGCGTTAACGGGAACGCAAATTCGATTTTCCACGCAACAAGAACAACAGTTGGAGGAATCGATTGCGGACGCAATTTTCGAAGATTTCGAAAATAATCCATCGACTAATAAAACATCCGCTTCTCAACGATCTTTACTATTGTTGGGTATACATTGCACGGTACATTATTCGAATACTATTGTATAAACGGCAAATAATTGATTTCAGTTATTTTTATTTAAGGAGCAAACGATGCGGCTGCTGCGCGAGAAACATCGTACAAGCTAGCAGCACGTATTATTCGTACCCTTCGATTAATCGCGCAACAACGTTCATCGCTACAAGATTACAGGTAGATCCTCGAATATGATATTGGACGATGTTCTATTATTTAAAATTCTATCAAATATCTATTACTTGCAGATTTCTCATGACAAAGTCAACTTCGCAAGAAACGTTTCGTCACGTTAGTATTTTGGAACAGATAGCTAGAGATATACTATCAACGGATACGTCTCGAGAATTGCGGGATCTACATCAACGATCGCCGTCTTTAATTTCAGCTGGTTTCAAGCAAGTATCCTTAATGATCTTCAATGTTGTGTAACACCAATGTTAACATAAGATATTCGAGTGTAACATGTTTTTCATACATTGTAGCTTACTGTTGAGGGGTAAAGCAAAGCGTCATCCTCGCGACAATTCACATATTTTATTATACATTATTGGAGGGTTCACCGCGGAGGAGGCGAAATTAATACAAGAAATTACTTCAAATCACAGTCAAAATGGAACGCCTCGTGTAACGTTGGCAGGGTCCAGACTGTTAAATCCATTAGATATAGTGGATAAAATATTGTTCTATTGACGGCGTCGATCTAATTGGTATCTGTAAATATAACGGAAATTAAACTTTCCCTTGGTCGACTTCCCATTTAACACCACTCGCCGATACGCGGTAACTCATTGTTTCAATGACTTTTTCTGTTTCCAATATACAAGAAAGATTTTTCAAACCGTTTGTTTTGCGCAAATGTATCCTATACGCTATAGCATTAGTCGAGGAGTTGATCGTAGATTTATTTTCTTTGCAATTAATGATACTTTCATGAGGTTTCGTATATATTGTTGCCACATTAAATCGATTCGTATGCGCTCTGATAAACTTCAGCAACTTCTTTATGTAGGAATCAATGGTGGTTGCTGTATTTTCACGGTCTTCCCAATAATATGCTGTTATACTATCGATCGCTAGAAGGGCAGTTTCAGGATTACTAAGAAACAGATCGTCCAATGTGCGCAGCGTCAGCAGAAATTGCTCGCTATGGTAACAATCGATCACATGCAGATTGGGCAGAGAATTCCGAACAACATTTATCTTTTCGGAATCGATGTCGATCGAATTTAATGTAATCTGTGTGGCATAAGCAACGTTCACGATATCGGTCATTACGTTGACCAAGTCGGAAATTTGAAAATGATGGTCTGTATTGATTAGAACAGCCGAAGCGTTGCAACCTTTGATACGAATGGTCCCATGATAATCTGGTAAAATGCATTTTGCAAGTAGTTGAGAAAGAAGAAGAGTTTTTCCAGTTGAATGTTCGCCATTTATTTCTATAACATCTGTACTTCGAAGTCCTTCGGAAAACAAAGTGTCGTCGAGGGTTCGCAGGCTCGGCTTACTGTTCAATCTTGCGAACAATTCCGCACCGGATTCTACTTGCGACCGTATAGACATAGATTATCCTTTACTCTTTACCAGAGAGTAAATGAGTGAAAGGCAGTTTCTGATGAATGGTAATGGCACACGAAGCTTTGGTTAAAGCTAGTTCTGATTCATGCCTCAAATTTAATAGCAGTAAAATGGGCTTTGTTTCCTGCTAAAGATGAAGTAGGACCTGTTCCAGTTCCAAGCTATATAAACATGATGTGCAGCCAAATGTGGCACGGCCAATCCCCGGGCATGAGCACTCTCATTTACTCTCTGTCTTTACCTTCTTTCAAATTCGATTTTTATGTAAATACTTGAATACTGTGCGCGTTACTGAAAAAGACAAGCGCGGGAAGGTAGAGAAACAATAGTTCGTAATATGTCTGATGAACATTATAGCTTTGACCAATAACAAAATGATGTGTGTTTAAGAACCAATCAGTCTCACGTTTCTTTCCGACTAGTTTCTCCAACACAACAATGCACAGCACGTGCATAGTCTACGCTTGAAATTTTTGTATTTATATATGAATAAATAATTCATCATTTTTCTTTGGAGTATGACACTTTACTCAAACTCGTTAGAGATCGCACGAAGGGAGGACAAGCAAAGGACTACAACTTTCAACTTTCTTTTACTTACACTATCGCCAACCGCTAACCTAGTGACGTAGTTAACTGGTCCTAATTCCTACAGATGGCAGTTTGGCGCTCTCTAGTATTGCCACTTGCCACAGATTACAGATACTCGAATGTCACGAAGGTAGCGATTTTATTGTTTTTCATTTTGTATGCACGTACATACGTGTATACATATACATGTAAGTACATGTATACCGAGATTCTCGCAAACAATTCAAAGTTTCTACTTATCAAGACACTATATAACTGATTAATGTAAATGCTAAGAATAGGAGGCGAGAATAAAAATCAAAAGAAGATATCGATAATACGGAATCAGAGATTGCGAATTTCTTAGGAACTTCGAATTCCGTAGTTCGACGCTCGGTAGGTAGTAGCAATAGTCAACAAGATGTTTTTCGATCACATGTTCGTTGGTGAACCGAAAAAAGTAAAACGATATATTTAAGAAAGCACTTTATGTACGTTACCACTTCAGGACACTGTCGAATATACTTGTTCGAAACGAACAAATTTGGTTATTCTAACGTGGAAGCGTACGTTACTTCTGGACCTTTTATGCGAGGTTCGAATGGAAAAAACACCGAGAATCGTCAGTGTTTCGTTGTGCGATTTATCATAGCCCTCACTTGTATGTACGCACCGTGTTCTATTGTATAAATTGTTGACACATCGATTGGAACAATTAGAAAAATGGTACCACTCGGACCGTCGCCAGGACATCAAACATCCGTCAATAATACGGCAGCTGCTCCTTCCAGCGGAACCAAGAGTAGCTCAACATTGGTGAGTACAATGAAACACGCACTACATACTTCCTTACCTGTTTTCTCATCATATATGTGTCGTTTTTCACTTCTTCCAAACAGATTTTTTATACAGTATTAGAGCATTATATATTCTTTATTATATTTTCTTTCCTTCTCTTTCTTTTCAGAAGCCAAATTATACCCTAAAGTACACTTTGGCAGGTCACACTAAAGCAGTCTCTTCCGTGAAATTTAGTCCCAACGGAGAGTGGCTTGCAAGTTCTTGTAAATACAAATTCTTTTAGTTCGAACATTCTTTCTGAATATAATGCTGAATAGACTAAGCTAAACTGAACCTTTTATTTTTAGCTGCTGATAAACTGATAAAAATATGGGGATCTTACGATGGGAAGTTTGAGAAAACTATATCTGGTCATAAACTAGGTATCTCCGATGTAGGATGGTCCAGCGATAGTAGATTATTGGTATCCGCATCCGACGATAAAACACTAAAAATTTGGGAGTTAAGTTCTGTAAGTTTGCATTCGCGATCGCATAGATCCTACGATAGTTAACACTTTCCGTGCTGAGCAGGTTTTGCTCGACAATTAAACACACTTGTGTGTTTTGTTCTATACTGTAGTATAATGCCTCATTCTTTTGGTGGAAATATATTCTACACTGTTGAACTTGCTATAGGGTATATGTTTTTGTGCACCCAGACTGAATGGATAGTTTAACTGGAACGTGTTAACTGGTCGAATTATATAGAAAAATCATATTCTTCCTTTCGTTTTAGTACATTTTAACATGGACGATTATTATTTATAGTATTCTTTTTTGCTTACAGGGCAAATGTTTAAAGACGCTGAAGGGTCATAGCAACTATGTATTTTGTTGCAATTTTAATCCACAATCGAATCTTATAGTATCTGGTTCTGTAAGTATTTCAATGTATCTCTTTACGCGTACAGGCTTCTATATGTTTACGCATGTTTCGTACGTTTTAAAGAGAAAAAGGGAATAAAGGAAAGCCAAAGAGAATGGTATACGAAGAAACATTTAAGATACGCACACTACTGTGCAAAAGAAAGAAGCACCCGGTCATATTTAATACAAAAGCATAAAAGATCAAATAAGGACAGAGTAAGTTTTCGGAAAAGTATTCTGCTGTTTAATTGAATAGTTCTGAGAATATGTGTTATTGCGGATTATCTAATACTTTAAATGCAATAAATCAATCATTGTACAATACAATTTCTACATAAAGATATTGTTTGTCGTTATATCTTATAATTATACTGGGAGCTTCATTCTTTTGCACAGCAGTGTATATATGTTGCACGCACAGAGAGTACGTTACATGTCAACATAAAAAGAAGTTTGTTCGTGTAGATCGTTCATTCGATCGTGTCCACTTAGAACATTGGTATTATAAACACTATCGTTAGTTTGACGAAAGCGTTCGAATTTGGGATGTAAGGACTGGAAAGTGTTTGAAAACGTTACCCGCCCATTCGGATCCTGTAAGCGCAGTACACTTTAACAGAGATGGATCATTGATTGTCTCTAGTAGCTACGACGGATTATGGTGAGTACAAGTGAATCGTTGTAGAAGTACGACAAGTTGCGTTTAACGAATAACCGAATAATGAAATTAACATGTTAACCGATACATTGTTGTACAGTCGAATTTGGGATACAGCATCGGGTCAGTGTCTGAAAACTTTAATAGACGACGACAATCCACCCGTATCTTTCGTAAAGTTCTCGCCAAATGGAAAATATATTTTAGCAGCTACGTTGGATAATACATTGAAACTTTGGGACTACAGCAAAGGGAAATGCTTGAAAACGTATACCGGTCACAAAAACGAGAAATATTGTGTATTTGCAAACTTTTCAGTGACAGGGGGAAAGGTGCGTGCATCCTATGCAATATAATGATGTATAATATTTGTCGTTTGATGATTTTCGTAAATTTATACAATTTTCCGTTACCGTTCGCAGTGGATCGTTTCGGGTTCGGAAGACAACATGGTATATATCTGGAATTTACAGACCAAAGAGATAGTTCAAAAATTGCAGGGTCACACAGGTATAGCAATAATCAAGTTATAGCAGAAGTTTTCTAGATATGAAAACAACTATTATAGGATACAGCGAATTAATTCGATTTCTTTTCATTAATTCGCAGATGTCGTACTCTGTACAACCTGTCATCCCACGGATAACATTATAGCTTCGGCTGCTCTTGAGAACGACAAAACAATTAAATTATGGAAGAGTGACACATAAGTAGGGGAGGACAGGTTCTTTACCATGTCCAAGAGATTTGTATAAAATACGTTCATGCACGGTAAAAAGACATTTTCTTTTTAGTCTTGGACGTTTCCGCAATTTTCGTTTGCAGCATTGTTCGTGGTTTCGTCGGTCGACTCGTCTTCCGTGTAAAATCATGAAAAAGTGGTATATCACTTTTTATTATCGCAAAATCACAACGCAGAAAGCGTACATTCCAACGTATACGCGTGTCAATCTATGTAGATTCGAACTAGAATCCATTACGTCGAATAGATTTAAGTTACTAGGCAATAGCTTAATTTGACTTAATGGTTACGAAAAATGAATAGGACGCGAGTATAAGATAGATATCGTTGGTAGAAGAACTGCGTGTAAGCGAATGATTGTTACTCATCGTTTCGATATTTATTATATAAATGATCATTTCTCCATTTCTATGATCGCGTCACTTATGAAACTCGAATATTTCATTATGTCCTTACAGTCGAAAGCGTAAGTACACACCGAGACCTTCTGCCCTCCCATTTTTCCGTCTTATCCGTCTCATTCGCTCGCTATCACAGTCGTAGACGCTCGTACGCGTGGGTGTGGTCATCCACGAACTACAATACGTAGACAGAAATGTCTCGTTTTACAAGTATCATGTATAGTGTATATCTCGACTACTATACGAAGAAAAAGAACGGAAAAACGCAGAAGAAACTAATAAAAAATGATGCTTGTATCGAAAACGTTTATGTGAATAAATCGAGAATAAAACATATATTTTCGTACCTGAAAGCAGTAGCGTGTTTATTCGCCGCCCCTGTCCAGTTTATTTCGAGGAGCAACCGTAAGAAAAAGAAATATTTCTTAGAATGGAAGTAACAACTACAAATTGATATTTCGTATTTTATTCAAGCACAGACTTCTTTTTCCAACGTACAATTATAGAGTCGAGTAACACAACACGCGCGATAATATGTAGTAGTAAATGGATTTTTTTTGTTCTACGAAAAGCAAGTTAACTCGCAATTTACAAAGCGAGAATACTAATTGTATTTTCTTTTAGCCAATATTAGTCGAGAGTCGTCATCGAAGGAGCTAGTAGGATAGACACACGCGATGATAACGCTTTTGAAGCCAAGAGAAACAAAAATAAAACAGAAAAAATATTCGAAGGTTCGTGGACAAATGTTATATTTATGTAGAAGAACAATTTCTGTATCACTCTCTTTCATTCTTCCTCTGAATTTAATTCGATTTGATTCGATTCAATTCGATTCAATTGAATCCACTTATTTATAGTCGCCAACAGATTATTCTCTAGCCGAGACTTTGTAGGATGTCGGCCATGTACGTAGAAGGATTCGCAATGTCTTCCAACAAACCTGCAACGAAGATCGTATAAGCAATCGACAACAGAAACCGCAACTACTATTTTCTAAACGCTACTTCTGTTATATATCTGTTACTTACCGACAACGTCACAGAACTCCTCGAAAGATGTACAAGGTAACAGTTCATCGCGATAAGTAGCGAGTACACGTTCGGAAGCTTTCAACATGGCTTCGTCGTTGTGTCTAATATATTCGGCTAAAACTGCAGGCCACTGATCGTCGGAAAGCACGTTAACTTTCTAGAATGAAACAATGAATCATGAACAAATACAAATATTGCAGATAGACGTCTGCTATGCATGTAGATGTATATGTATACCTTGAAAAAGTTTGCATAAATAGAATCGATTAGACCAAAGAATATCAAGGCGCTTTTATACGCTGTGTAATCTTTGATGGTAACGTCGACGACAGTTTTGGTAGGAGCTGAAGGTGAAAGGTATCGTTGATGGGCGAGAACGATCAATCTGTTCAAATGAGTGACTTTATAAGCTTCCCAACGGGCCGGGGTCAGCAGTAGGAGAGACATGGTACACTGGTAAAACGGTCCTTCCGCTTCGTAGCAACTTTCGAGCCACGCGGAGCCGGGAGGCACTTCCAAGTATTCGGTTAACGCTATATCTTCTCGTGCTGCGGAGCGTGTGCTATAAAAATGAACATGGATATGATAAAACAAACAAATATAGCAATAATTCAATGAAATTATACTGAGATGTTTGGTCTTACGTGATGATTACGTAGAGAGCCATGTGAATCAAATAAGGAACCATGTGCATGTTCGATTGAGGTCCTCCGCCACCCGTGTCTTCGTGGAAACTCTTCTCCTGTGCGAATCGTAACAATAACAATTTCAAGTCGTGCACGGTTGAGGAGTATGAAATGTCGCGGTGACTAGCACACTCTTGCAAATAGGTATTGTGTCTTGCTAAACAACTAGCGAAAGCGGATTCTGGAACTTGCGGTCCCCACAGCGGTAAGAGTCCGTTACATTTGGTATTTGCGTTTTGCAGGGCTGCGCTTTCCCACTCGTCCCGGGCGCGTGCCAATCTCACAGCCGACATATGACAGTCTACGTGAACTACGTTGAAATGCGTGACTGTTGTGTACCCTACTGTTTTTCTCTGCTTTGTTTCGAATTCTTCCACGTTACAACGTTTGGTAAACGTATAAATGCCCAGAACCTACAATCAAATAAACGAACGTATATTGTATATTGAATATAGTACATTCTATATTGAAGAAGAAATAATATCGTTACCATGTTTGGCTTGAATTTGTATCCCTCGCGACAAATGACGCAAACCAACCCCGTTTCCTCGCCCAGGTCTTCCATCTGCTGAAGAATTGTTACGTTGGCCACTACTTGACCTTTATCGTTCGTCTGCATGCCTAACGCGCCCAATTGTCTTTCTCGCATCGCCATTGCCAGCCGTTTTTTCTCACTACGAGTATGTTGTCGGGCTTCTTCGATCAACTCGGCCACGCGTTTGTTCGTACATAACGCCTCCAACAAGTTCTCTGCCAAGGAACCGACGTGTTCGTCTGACGACACCTGTTCCAGTCTATGTATTATACTGATCGCAATTTGCGAAACCGCCAGCTGCGTCGGCTCGTGGTCCGTTGCTAGTCCAGTAAGGAATCGTAGAATGTACTTGAGAGCCGGTTTCGATATAAAATCTTTCAACTCGTCGCTATCGGTTCGCAAGAGCGTCGGCTTGACACAAGGCGCGTGTACAGTTATGTACTCGAAAGCGTCCTTTACGATGCCCATACTTATTATGTAGTCCTTCAGAGTGTTTCCGATCGCGTTACGCTCGATGGCCTGAGTAAGAACGCAGAACAGTTCGAGCTTCTGTTCGTCTTCCGGCGAATGCACGAAATCGAATTTATAAAAGTTCAAGACCGGCTCGAAGTAATCGCAGAGCAAAGCCATCTTTTCCCGGTTGCCGTAGGTGAGCGCAGCGAGGACTCGCGCGAGATGCGCCAGCACGTTGTTGCTCTGTCTGACCGCCGTCGATTGAGTGCAGGAGAGAAGCGACTTGATGTGCTCGGGTCCGCCCAAGGTGCGCGAGAAAGCTTCGAAACTAGAGAGCGGCTGCGAGGCTGCGTGCGTCAGAATCGTCTCCATGATGTCCAACAGTTGTTCGGTGATTTTCGCTTGGGAATTCTCCGATTCGGTTTCGAGGCAGCGCTGCAGTACGTCTAGAAACACGGTCACCGCTCCCAACTCGGGCTTACTCAGAACCTCTTGATTCCTCTTGACTTTGACCGACAATCGAAACAGTTTCAGGAGAACTTGAAGGAGGGGTCGAGCTCGATTCACGTCCTGTATGGCGGCCAGTCTATCCAACATCACTTTCAGCCCTCCGCAATCCGCTAAAATGTTCGCCATCTTGTAAACTTCCTCATTGTTCACTTCTTGTTCGGTGCTCGCGTTCAAACTCTCTACGAACTCCTCGGTAGCGTCACCGAGCAGTCCCCGCACTCGATAGACCACCCGCATCGAATCACACCCGCCGCCTTCCAGAACCCAAATCTTCTTGTAAACCTCCTCCACGGGCATATCGAGACTGATGATCTTGTTATTGACCAACAGCTCCATACCGTTGTCGTCGTCCAACAAGGCAACCAATTCACAGTCCTGGCAAATCTTGTTCTTCACGTCCCTCATCAAAGGTCCCAAACCAGGCTCCAAGCTACTGTACGGGTTCCCAAGCATTCTGCCTTGAAGGAAGTCCTCCTGTTGCGAATCCTTCTCTAGGGTCAGCAGAAACTCGCCGATATCGTTCTCCTCTGGGTATATGATCGAGCAGAGCCTCTCGAAGATGAAGACCGGAGTGCGCACGTCCTCGATACTGTACTTTTGCACGGTCTCGACGCAGATCGCCATGAACGCTTTTGTTTCCTCCTCCGTACCGGTGGTCATTTCCTCGAGTAGTTCGAGCAGCTTTTCCTGCGTATCATCGATCAGCCGCGTCCGTTGTACCACCAGCCTTCTCAACGAGAGATATCCGTTCAGAACGGCTCCCACCAGCCGACCTTTATATTGTTGCTTGATGTTCTCTTGCTCGAGGAACGTGGCCAACAGTTCCGTCAGCATTTTCAGAGAGTAACCTTGCGCCAGATCGCTGGTCAACGTCGTTTCTTCGAGCCGATGCAATTGTTCGATTTCCCTGGTCAGTAGATCCGCGAGCAACGTCATCACGCCGCGCACAGCCAGGAATTGTTTCCACGGTGGCTGCCTGATCAAGCTCTCGTACAAGGTGAGGAATTCGGTGCTGCTCTCGCCGGCTGTACGTAATTCCTCTAGATAACAGGTGAGCAACACCAGCACTTCCTTCTTGCGTTCGGTTCCTTGACAGAGGCTCTCTATCATGTAACAAGCGACTTGTCTCGCGAGTCGGGAACTCGGATTGAACAGGACCTCCTTCAACCAAGCGCCGTCGGCCAATTTCAACGGTTGCACGCCTTGCTGCCTCGCGCATCTGTTACGCCATCGGTGCCCATACTTCTCCATCAGATAGAGCACGCGAGTCTCCTCTTTCTGCAACGGTTTCGCGGTCGGCGGCCCGGACTTTTTCCTCGGCATGCGACGAATCCATTCGGAATACGAGTGCTTCGAATCTCCGTTCAGCCATTTGTTCACGTCGATGGTGATGCCTTCAGGTGGCTGCACGGTCGCCAACGTCTCGATGGCTTTGTCCTTGTTCTTCCTCGAGACCGGTTGCTCCGGCTTCACCAGTCTTTGCAGTATCTTTAGACACGGCACTATAATACTTTCCATTACCACGGGACTTTTCGATTCCTTACAAGCCATCAAGAACAACTGCATCACGCAACGCAGCTTCTGCTCCCAGCAGGTGTCTTCCTTCTGCACGAGCGCAGCCAGCAACGCCATTTCGTGACGGACCGCTACCGACAGGTCCGACGTTGGCACACGACCGCGAAGCGTCAGAGTGATTCGCTCGGTCAACAGAGAACAGAGTTCTTTGCTCGACTGCGGGTTGTCTCTGGTGATTAGGCAGAGCAGTTGGCGAACCTCCTCTTGCATCTGCACCGTACCCTTTCGTAGATTGTGCTCGACCAGTTCTTGAATCAAGCCTTGTTTGCACAACACCTCTCTGGCGCTGTGATTAGTGGCGAGGGCGCGCAGCAAAGTCAAACAATGTTCTGTGGCCGCGGTCGCGCAACCGTAGCAACGACCAACCGTTTGCGGTGGAGTAATAACGACGCCCTGACAACTGAACGCAACAGGTTCGGTTGTCGCGGCCTCGGATGTGGCAGCCGAGAAACCACCACCAGTGGTATCCGCAACCGCTGCCGACGATGTCATTGTAGCTGTTGCTGTTGGCGGTGACGAGGACTCCTCTCTAGCGGTTGTAGCGATTGCCGACGATTCGGCGACGATCGTAGAGCTCGAGACCGAACTTTGACCTCGTTGTTGACGATCGTAAGCCACCAATTCCTGCCGGCACGCCAATACCCTTTGTATAATTTTGCTGAGATCCTCGAAGGAAGTTTTACACTCGCCACAATACTTTTGAGCGAGCAACTGTATGGCCCTGTTAACTTGCGTGGTTCCGCTGGTCACCTGTATGCCACCGGCACCGGAACCGGAACCGGTACCGGCTCCGCCACTCGCACCATCGTCCAAACCACGATCCAACCGATGTTCGGATATCTTGATCAACAACATTTCCAAAGTCGGCTTGTTTGCTATCAGAGTTTTGTAGACTCTGTCGGCTTTTTCGAGCAACGCATTAATCGTTGCAACCGTTTTCTTACGATCGTCGTCGTTCTCGATCGGATCGACGGCGCAACAGGGTCTCGCGGTCAGCGTGTAATCGAACTTGGCGTATTTACAAAAGCCACATGCGTGACAGAGGAAAGGGTCCTTCTCGTCGTAGTTAATCGCACGACACTTGTGACACTGGAACACGTTCTCCCCGCAGTTCGCGCAAACGCCTGGATTCGCTGGCACGTTCGCCGAACATCGCGGACACGGCAGAGTCTCGGAGGAGGCCTGGATATTCTCGTAAAAGTCGGCGTACTCGATCATCAGATTGCAAGCTACTATCGGCAACGGGAACTCCATCTTGATCTCCGTTTGTCCTTGCGCCAGCATTATTTTCTTCGCCTTGTGCCACATTGCTGGCTTGTTTTTCAATTCCACCACTGCCTGAACGGACCGATTGTTGTAATATATGTTGATGGTGCGCACCATTTTCGTTCTCTTCAGGTCGCTTATACGAAGAGTGATTCGACTGATTGTTTGACTTACGACCAATTTCACGATTTGCGTGGTCGTCGTGAACTTTGAGTCGATTTTGATCGATGACAATTTGATCGTCGACATGGGAACTTCGGGGTTGTTGCAGACCAAGCAAGGCTCGCTTTCCAAATAATAACCGTCCAGTTCGACGAATTGAGCGAGATTCGCGTACAGATTCGCGTTCGGGTGTCGAGTCAGCAACTGATTTTGCGCGCGCAACACCGCGACCGCTTGCTCCATGTACGTGTGCATCTTCTTGCTGGTGCGCGCAGTCTTCAAAGAAAAGTAACCAAGCAAATCCACGAATTGTGCGGCTTTGCGACCATAAGTGGGCAAGAGAGGCCACAGTCGCCATAACAGATCCAGTAGAACCTCTTGATCGTCTGGATCGCAATTCCTGCAAAATCGTTTCCAAAATCGCATTACCATCTTTTTTCTCCTTTTCTCTTTTTTTCGTCTAGCTAAACACCAAATGCTATACGAATACAATAAGTCGCTTACTTGTAAATGGCCAGTATCAAAGAGTGTGCTTGCCAACGGACGTTGGTATTATTGGTCTCTAGTAGAAAAGCTTGTATAAATTTGGTCAAAGAGCTCGGCGCCACTTGTTTTTGAATCTGTTCGACCAGAGCCAGACACTGAGCTTCCTCGAATTTCGCTTCCGTGTCCGAGTCTTCGGATTTCTCACGCTCTCGTCTTTCCTTCGTCGTTCCCGTGTTGCCCGATTTCGATTCCTATAAAATCGTGGACATAACCAAAATCAATCCCAACGAACCATCTTGCTTTTCCTTCAAATTAGATAGAATTTGAATTCACAATTCAAAAGTGACAAGCTTACCTTCGTTTTGGTATCTTTTCGCTCTTTCGATTTGTTGCTCGAACATATAGCACATTGTAACAGCTGCAACACGGTAGGACTGACACCTTCGTCCAACAACGTGGACACCGTGAACAGATACGACAGTACGGTATTCTGTTTCAGACAGAACCGCTGCCAATTTCCAGTTCGAATGGTAGCAATTTCGACGCAACATTTCAAATGTTCGATCAACTCGACTAATGAATCGTAAGGCAAGTTAATCGCGTGCGGGCGTGTCTGGAACGGATCAAAACCACCGGCTGCACAGCATTGTTGCACCGACTACGGACAAGACAACAGAAAAGTCAAAGTCAGTCGAAGCAAAATTCATTCTCGTGCGCGTTTTGCGACCGTTACTAACTCCGAACGTATAGCAGCTTACCTGAGCGTGCGAGACTAGAGCGTGCAGATCGCGCAATTGTCTGTATTTTTCTTTATTCCCGCAAATGAAAAGAAGCAACTTCCGTACTTGTCGTCTGACGTTAGGTGTCTGGTAAGACATCATGTATTCGCAAAGATAAAAGTACCATGGTTGTTCGAAGGCTGTTTGCGCAGATGTGTTTTCCACGTGTTTATGAACCTGATTGGGCAATCGTAGCACCATTTCGGTCAACAACTGTGGATACGGCTTAAACACGTCACCGGCAGTTCCTTTGACGTAATGCCGTATAAAGAACGGCGACATGTTCGGTGGAGAAGCTGTAAGGTGCTCTTTAAGTAGTTGACCACCGAGAATAGTATTTGTTTCTTCGTTCGATGTTCTAAGACACAGGAGCACAGCGATAAAGGAAACTGACAAAAATAGAACCAGTGTATGTAATGTGTTGAGCGTGAAATATGTACGCTTACGTTTTCCAATATTCCAGCAACGCCTTCAAGAGCGTCAAGCAATAGTCGATTATTCCGGCTTTACTCAGTATCGCAGCAGCCATTTGTGAAACGGAATTTGAGTTTTCAGATTGGCCTTTAGCAGTACACTTCCACCGGGACATTAGAATGCCTAAGGAACGTGAACATCAGGGTTAAATGAAAGATTACCTTAACACACTGGAAAATAATGTTCCAACGGATGACACTGTACGATACTTACTTAAGAAACGTATAATAACCAAATGAACTTCTCGTTTGTTATTACGCTGACATATATCGTGCGTATCTGGTTTATCCAATTCCAATTCTTTCACCAATGCTTGTAGTAACCGCTCGACGCAAGCTCTATCTTTCTCTTCCTGGCCGTCCAAGTGGGCTGTCAACGATAGTAGAACCTGCAACAAACACATGTTGTAACTGACGGTTTACAGTTGCGATAACGATACGTTATACCAAATCGAAAATTTCAAGGAGCAAACCTGCATAAATGGAATGGCCATGACTCCAGGTACGTTTGTCAAATGCGGTATAAACTGTACAAGCTTATCGAGCAGCAACAATCGCACGGTATAAAGTTTTGTCGAAGTCTCGCAACTTGTGTCGTTTTCCTGTTCGGTAGTATGATCCTGTTCCTGTTCTTGTTCTTGCTCTTGTTCTTGTTCCGTGCCTTCTTCCTGTTCGGCGACCTAATGGAATGATTTTAACTTTATAAGATATATGCGTAGGATTATAAATTCTCCCTTCAATAAACAGCATTGATACGATAATTGAAAAAAAGAGAGAAGAAAAGTGAAGTGAAGCGAAATGAAGCGATGTGAAGTGAAGTGAAGAGGAGAGGAATGCACATCGACCACAGTATCATTCCCGGCAGACTCTTGCACAATTTATACTTTACGAATCCCGCAAAGTACAATGCAAAACGAGCAAAATCGAGTTTAGAACGGTGCAAAGAGGAGAAAGAGGAGCGTTGCTTCGCGGAAGTTCACCATCGAAATGACACAATATCGAAACGAGAAAAAGAAAATAGAGCGAGAGAGAAAATAAAGCCGAATAAATCAAAAATGATACAGCTTTAAATATAAACAAATACCGTCTCTCAACAGGGTATACAGGAGGGGAAAAATAACGACGTGTGGTAACTGATACAGCGAACGCGAACAATGACGATGACGGCGACCATGACCATGACCACGATTACGATCATAACTAAGACCATGACCACGATTACGATCATAACTAAGACCACGACCACGACAACAATGATATCGACAAGAACCTCGTCCACGATCACGGCGATGATGGCAGCACTTACGGTAAAAGTCGCGTGAAGACCCACGTTATTAATTTCGGTACATGGCACTTGACTGACTCCAATTCCTCCCACTGGAGGCATAGAATCGGGAACATTGTCTCCGTATGCGGAACTCCGTCCCGATATATTATGCTCCCCCGTCATGCTGTCTACGGCACTTCCTCCGCTCTCACTTCCACCGCTCTCGCTACCCTTGCTACCACCACTACCACCCTAACATAAAATGCGCCCCAAACGTTACTAACAATCGACACAGAAATTTCGGCAGTCTCGCTCTTTCTCTCTCCCTCCCTTCATCCCTTCATCTTTACATCCCATTATCCCACTTTGTAACCCACACTCCACATTTCTCTCAACCATTTTTCATATTTCTCATTTTCCAAACGTTGCACGTAACATCGTATCGTGTAAATAGCGATAAGAGTGGCAGAATAGAAAAAGTATACGATAAATAGTTTTTTGAATGTTACTTCGGTATACGAAAGATTCGTAGAGCAACTCACTTGCTCTGCCGGAGAAGTTCTTAACGTGCTACCGTCGGTAGCAGCTGTTGACCTCTCGTCGTCCGATCCTCCAGCGGAAGCGGTCGTATCCGAATAATGCCCTCCTCCTTCCTGAGCCTGAACGTCAATTTACTCGTTATCGATAGTTCGTATGCATACAACCTATCAACTTAATGACACGACGACACGCATTCACGCAATAAAAGAAACTTCTGCCTAGAACTACTAACCTGACTTGTACCCTGCACCTGAACCAATCCATCGAATCCTTGCAAGATCGACATGTTTTGATGGAATCTTTGTCGTAAAGCTCGCACATCGAAACGTCCTGCGTCTTGATCTTGTAAACTGAGTGCCATCGCAACTTCCATCATAGCCTCGTAATGTATATCTGGCGGTACGTCCAGAATCTGTGGGAAACTGCCAGCGCCAAGTAGCGTCTCCAACGAATTGACCGTTCCTCTCGCAGCTGATCCTCCCGCTCTGCTACCTGCAGCTGAACTTCCAGCACCGGTAGACCCGCTGCTGGCTGCAACAGATGATGTCGCTGCGGAAGGCGGAGTGTTGGATCCTTGATTGCTGTTGCCCTCGAGCATCGCCGCCAGGTTTATCACCGACACGATCGAGTCGACTTGATTGTCGGACGTTGCCGACGTTGCCGATGTCGTCGATGTCGCTGATGTCGCCGATGTCGCCGGTGTCGCCGATATCGCCGTAGCAGCTTCTCGGTGCGATTGAGATTGCGCTTGCGTTTGTGATTGCGCGGACGACGATGCCGGTTTATCTTCCGAATCCACCCCCGCTCCTACGTGTTTAACCGTGCAATCAACAAATTAATTAACATTCAGCTAGTAAACAACACGAATACAGTTTTGTTTTACGTTACCTGGTGTGCTACAATTAGGTGGGCTCGGTATGTAAACTCTTCGTCTCTTGTATCTCAGTCGGAGAACACGAATGATCGCTTGCTTCGCGCTGAAACTAACCGTTGTATCCGACGAGAGTAATAGTTGGAGGTACAATTTCGCAACTAAAGGTACATTCTTCTCGACATCACAGGTTGCAAATGCATGAATTATTTCGACGATCGCGTGTATCGTTGCTTCGACGTTGGTGAGACCTGGAACAACTACCGGTGCCAAAGCCATATTTTTCGGATAAGCCATGTGCAGGGCCCATAGTATGTCCATCAGTTGCACGACCAGATGCTGCTGGCTCTCGTCCACTGTTTTACAAGACTGATCAAGACTTAGTCTATCTTTCTCGAAAATTGGTACTAAACAGACAAGAAAACACGCGCATTAAGGCTAACGAATTCCGTAACGGTGCTCGAGGGTGCTCGTAATCATTAACTGAGGATTTTACGCACTTATAACAAAAACGGGTACACACAATACGAAGCACAGTGAACATATTAAAAAGATATGTCTAAAGAATACATCAGTGTATTAGTTTTATCTTAATAAGGAAATTAAAAAAATGTAAGAAGTTTCTATTTGGCTCCTGTGACTTGCAATACGTGCAAAATAATTTTTAATTTGCATAAAGATCCGCAGTCTAGTAATTAGACAATGAGTACACTTACCGTCGGTTTCGTCTATTGGTTTATTCGTATACTGTTCGGTAAATTTGGCAAGGTTTTGCGGTTGAGAGGCGGAAATGCTTCGAACGATATGTACCAGCCTGAAAAAGTTTTTCGCGTCTATGTCTCGGGCGTCGCTCATCTGTTGTCTCATCGGTTTTAACGACTCCAATACATGCGATAGCAATACGTGGTCCTGTCAACAATATGTACGTACACGCAACGCGTCAAATAGTATCGGTCTATTATCAACGTATCAAACGAATAGACATCGTCAAGAGGTGGTGCGAAGGCACAGAGATTCGTTTACCTTGTGCAGATGATACGCTTGCTTCGATGGGTGTAGAGAGGCTAGAAGCGCGGTTGTATGCATCTGTACTGCTGGCGGAGTAGGAAGTATCAATAATTTCGAAGCGACGTCTATGGTCGTGGCTTTCAACGGTAATTTGTTTTCGTCGTTCGAAGAAACGTCGAAAGACAACTCTAGAACCTCCAGGATGCCTGCAACCAGCCTACAACAAAATAATTCTCGATTCAACGCTACGATTGGCTACGCTTCACGGCAGAAACGATTCGACCTTTCCTACTATTCCTACTGTTCCTACTGTTTAATTAATTGTATCGTAGGTCAAGTCCTCTTTTTACCTTTCGATATTAAAGAAATTATCCTTCGTGAAGCAAAAACAATACACACAGGCGTGCGCGCTCGTGTGTCATGACAATAGATTTGTTTTTGTCTTTCATGTTCAATAGCCGCGGAAATTGATCGTATTTCAAAGAAGAACTTAAAGACACCTTAATCGTGTTATATTTTACGTACCTGTCGACGGAAGATAATGGCGTTGGAGCCGTGACAGCATTATCCGCATCACTGCTTATCGTTGCTACCGGAGCAGCCGTGGACTGACCGGTCGATGTATCTTCTATTTCTTCCGGCCAACCAAACGCATCTTTTGTTTTTCCGTATCTATCAAACACGTAAACACATGAACGCATAAACAAAGATCAGAATAACAAATAAGGCATAATCGCAGGCGTAAATATAATCGTGAACGTACATTTTAATAGAATCTACCATAATGACACCTTCATGATCTTGCGACGGTCCAAAAGTGATGGTCAACTTTTTGTCAGCTTGAAGACTTTCCTCTCTAGTTAAAGGAATATCGAACCATCGACTTTTAGTTACGGTCGTATAAATAATTCTACCGAAGACCTGAAAAGGAAAGTGATCACGCGGTCAAAACGACAACGTCAATGAAAAGACAATGAAACAGAAATATCACTCGCGAACAGCAACTCGAGAAGAATAGAGTTACCTCTATGTTAACGGGTGCCCTCTGAACGTCCTGACTTCCAAGCAACACTCTGATTCCCGTCATAACTAAAACGGCATCGTTGTTGGTTACTTCCACGTTGAATCCCATCGACTTCATGGAAACAACGTACATTCCCGTGGTATTCAGTCTATGCTTGATTTGCGCGACGTTGTAAATTTGAAGCAAATCGTTGCCGCCAAATTCAACGTCGTTTATCACTTGACAATGTTCGAAGAAGTCTATGGAGAAGCTAACGGAACCCGACGGTTTCACCGCTTTCGCCACTTTCTTCTTTCTCGTTGGCTTAACAGTGGCGATCGTGCCCATCGGCTGCACGGACGGTGACATCCAATATCCGGTTTGTTCCATTCCAGCCATATAAATTCTCAAACTGCCGTCCTCGCACAACAGTATCAACGTTGTTCGTTGTTCGGCGTTCGAACTAGGGTGTCGTATCGCTACCATATCCATAATTTTCGCCTTGGCTGGGATCACTTTAATCTCTTGAATCATTATCGTATCCGGTTTGATCATTAATATCACCGGATTGTTACTCGTTTGTAAAACCGAACAAATCAATCCAGGATGATTCGGTACTTCGCTCCACTGGCACAGCGGCTGCGGTTGATTGTTATTCGATTTGTTGCCGTTCGTAGTTTTATTACCAGCAAGATTGATTTGAAATATCGTGGTTAAATCGGTGTCAATACATTTCAGGGGTGCTACGAAACTTTTTCCGCAGACGTAACTGAAGAACAGCAACTGCAAAGCATGCGAATAATATATTGACACGCCACCGCCGCCAACCATTCCGTTATCTTGTATCTCCGGGTGGTAGACATCCAGCATGTTGGTTACATAGAAAGGGCCGTGTTCGGTTGAGCTTTCCTCGTCCATCACTTGACCGCAAATGTAACCGGTCGAAGGCATAATCAGCAAAGAAAATACGCCATCTTCCGAATGCATGAACGTGCAATCTCTTATCTTTCCGGATGGCACGAGGAAGTAATATCGAGGACAAAGCGCATCCTTTGCAAGGTCATAAATTTTGATGAAGTCCGCGGTGACCAATGCCAACTGAGTCTGCGAGCCGGGCAGCCAGATCGCTTTTATAATGAAATTACTGGTTTCTAACTGAGGATGCAGCACCAAATGATCCGATACTGTTCCAGAAGTGTTAAACGTTAACACGTGACAATCCCTGAAGCCGCACACAGCTAAAAAGTCTTCGTTCCATTGGTTGCCGGTCAGTGACAAGACAGTGAAAGGCACAGGAGCCGATGCGAGCCTAGTTAAAATCAATTTCCTCTTGGACGAATCGGCTTGTTTCAATAACGCGCTCAACTGCAACACCGTTATCTTGCCTTTCTCGTGCGAAACCGCTGAGAATCAAAACATTCCATCGATTATTCATTCGGTATCGTTCGAATCGTTGCCGTGGTCGTTGTCGTACAAACACAACCGTCTCCGAAATCTGCTATCACAATTTACTCACCCAAGTGTTGCCTTTTACCATGCGGCGACGATAAACAGCACATCGCAACACGACGTATGATATGCGCGGATAATAGTTGTCTAATGGTGTGTCCTTGGTCACCGAAATAATTCATTCGAACGTTCTCGAACGCACCTTCTTGCGAGCCCAACGTAGGAAGCTGTAGAGGTAGAAAATAATAGAAATCTCTGTAGATTCACCCCTATAGCGGATATGACCATTACTTTTTATACACCCTGTACATATACGTACCATCAACTGATCGGTATATTCGCATTTCTTCTCGATAGTGTGCAATTGTTTGAGTGCTGCTTGGGCACGCGCATGACAGCCGACCGCTGAATTTTTCTGACAAAATGCATCGACGACCGGTACCAAAGCGCGTGCCAAATCTACCAAGGACGGTACCAAACCGCTTTTCCATAGGTGTCCCTGTATCCAGTCCTTCGATTCTTCTGCAAAACATTTATACAAACGTAATGCCATCTGAACCCTTGAATCGGTAGTTTACGTTTGAACAATCGCTCACCTAGCTGCTTCGACAAATAGCTGGTTCTTTGTTTTTCACGACTTTGTCGTTCCTGCTTGTCGTAAAAGTAGACTGGGCTAGACGTACGTCTACGTAGGTTGCCGGTGAGAAGATCTCGATTTTCGATCGAAGTTCCGAGCGCGTTCCCATAACTGGTACCAACACCGCTCGAACTGGAGGCTATGTTAACAGCATCGACGGTACCGTTGCTTTGATGCTCGGATGCCTGATGGCTACGTTTTATCAACGCTTGACAGGATCCGTCGTCTTTGGCGCCGCAATCGCAGAAAAAGTTTCCGTATTTGGCATAAGTAACATCGTGTCCGCGATGACAGACACGCGCGCAAACGGTGCACACACCGACTCCGTCCACCATGCTGCACGTATGGCAATGATACCAATGTTGATTCATAAATTCTTTTTGGGTGATCGTGAACGTGCAAAGTTTGTTGCAAAGACTATCCTCGTCGGAATCTTCGGCGATGCTATCCTCGTCTTCGTGTGGAATGTCATCGACCCAGTCGCTGTCGTTCAAATCGTTGATCGGTGTAGTACCTTCCCACGGTGGACTGGTCGCTCTATCTTGCGAATGCATAGCTCGAGGACAAACCGCGTTTACAACGTCTGCTATGTAATTCAGTATGCAGCAACTGGCTTCGACGAATGCCAACGGCTTATCCAACAACGTCTGATGGTCCTTGCTCATCAATTGTTCCTTACTGTCAACATAACCAGAAACGAATAAACCCGCCATTTGTCTCTTTCGATTCGGAAGTGTTCTACATACGGATCACGAACAAACTTACCATAGTTCCATCCATTCGGTCGCAGCTTTAAACAGCAACGAATGTCCTTTCTCCGAGCCGGCATCGGCCAGTGTCGACATAATGTTCATCAATTCTGAGAATCCGTTTCCTTCGATGGCCGGAGACAGAATTTGATAAGCCAACGGTATGAGAGCTTGTAAAATAGCAACTGGCACACTTTCGTCCACACCGCTGTGACATCCCGGAAAACGTGCAAACAGTATTATTACATGTACGATATATTCTACGATACAAGTAATATTAGAATAGTATAACATATTGTAGAAATACAAGTTTTCAAACACAACTTGACCCAATGTCCAATAGAAACTTTACCTCTTTTCCTTCACTATGTAATTTGTAAGCGCTCGCAAAAGTCTGCTATATTCGTGCATAGTGTGTTGCTGCTGCTGCTGGACCTGCTGCTGCTGTTGTTGCTGCTGCTGTTGTTGCTGCTGCTGCTGTTGCTGTTGCTGCTGTTGTTCGTCGGTAATACTAGCCGACTGATTGTTGCTCTCCGAACCATCGGACAACGTAATCGCCCACTGTACTTGTTCGTTGTTTGAGACGTTATTAACTTCGTCCGGTTTTTGTTTGTCTTCACTGGTACCAGGAACGAGAACCAACCTATTTATTATTTCCTCATTTAAACATTATCATATATGTAGAGATATTTTCTCGAATGTGTTTGAGATTGAAACTTGACAAATTACTTGACTAATGTACTCTATTATGTTCTGTACTAGACGTATGCTTACGCGTTCGATGTCACTACCGCTGGTGTTTGTATGTTGGTCGAAGATGCACTCGGAGAAATGCTTGTTCCTCCTAAAATTACTTGCTTCAGCCATGCTTGCAGCTTCTCGGTTTCCACGTGTGCCAAGTTCAATACAGATCCACAAAGGCGTTCCAGCGAAGCATCGCTTCCTTTTTCAGCTGCGAACAACAATAACAATGGAGGTCAACGTTTTAGGAGTACAAACAAGATTAGGCAAACGAAATCAAATTTAATTCTTACCCATCTTGAACAGCATGTTAAAGAAACGCAACACGTGAGTAGCAAATTGCCTCGACGTCTGTGGGGATGTTACACAGAGTAAAACCGAAACGAGTGATTTGTTAGTGTTTGGGGCGAAGAACAAGTCCAAGGCCTTGCATCCGACCGGTTTCTCCAACAACTGTTCCCAGTACTTTATGCACCGTTTCAAGATTTTTTCGTCGACAACGATACTGAAATGTAGATCAAATTCTATAGAAAATCACGTTGCATCGAACAACGGTGTATATTTTTAGTTGAATCGCAGGTTGCCCACGAATACTGACTTTACAGGCTCTTCAACGTCGCTCGTATAGTCGATGATCAAATTGTACGTTTGATTCAAAATGTAGAGATGTTCCCGTAATTGACGCATCTCGTTATCACTGTCGCCCAAAAGTTCGGTTAGAGTTCTACTCGCCATATGCTGGAGATAATCGGTGCGACTATCCATGTACAACGCGATCAAGATATCCAAAGCTTGAACCTGATCAGAGTGCTCTGGAGCTGTGGTGATCCTATCGACAAGATTAGCATATCAATCTCGTACTGTTTTATACAGAACCATCGCGTGCCTCGCGTCCCGAAAATGGAAAACGGTAAAAACGCACACAACTTACGTGACATATTCCGACATAAAGTTGACCAAACTGTGCAGTAAATTCTTCAAAGAAGGATTGATGGAGAACGTTGGATACTCGGATAGTGATTTCACGTGATGGTTCACGGTTGCCAATATGTAACTCTCCGCCGGAATAATATCGTTCGCGTACGTGTTCTGAGATCACAAAGGTATGAAAACTTTCAAATAGGCTTGAAACGTTGAAACAGTCGAAATTGCAACAATGTTCGCATTAGAGGTCCCTCTTTCACGTGTATGCAGATACATGTCTAGTAGGGCTGCAGGCGGGCTCACAAAATGCGGGCCGATTTCGAGTCGAGTCGAACTTAGTTTGGCTCGCATTTTGCAGATGTTCGCACAGCCCTAATGTCTAAACGTCTAACAAACGAATCCGAATATAAACTATGCAATATTAAATACAGCGTTGCACGTGTATTTTAATTTCACGAATATTTGTGTATTTTAATACACGGTGATATAACGTCGAACAATTTACCGTGAGATTTATTGCTGTTTCGCGTATGTCTTACTTTTGAACATCAGCGTCGAAAAGAATTCGATCGGAAAACATAAACGCACGAGTCGCACATGGATTGAGATCTGGATTCGTTTACTACACGTAAAATAGGGATCTCTGATTCGCAACTCTGCCTCGTCAAGACAACACGCCAATATCACGACACTCACCCAAGGAATGTGAATAACGCTAATCGACTTCCATTTGTCGAGGACAGACTTTACAGAGTTTGGTAAGAAAGTAATCAAAGACGCTTCGGTCGCCCAATTCGCGCCCGCCATCGAAATAATATCGTTAAGTATAGAGTAATCCCGGGGCCCGAATTTGCAGTCTTGCTCCAGAGATTCGATCATCTGATGTAGTATACTGGATCGGCACGAAGTCAAGATAGCTTCGGTCAGCGAAAGTACACGCGGAAGAATGCTGCTGATCATTTTAGGTGCGTTCGTGCTCGCGCAATCGGAGCTGGTTTGTGCACTCCTAAAAAATGGCAAACAGACCCCGTGTTTCATTCGATTCAACATGTCTGAATCGTAATACAAGTTAACAATCGTATCTACGTTCGATTCAACTCACTTTACATTTTCGATGTTTTCATTTTGATTTTTCGATATGCTGTCGTCGAAAAGAACTTGCAACTTGCCGAGTACCGCAGCCAGAATACACAACGAACTGAGTTTCGGCAAAGCGCTTTTCGGCATCACGTTGTTCGGAAAATTCGTTTCCGGTTTCAACGTGGTGATACAATTCTTTGCGATCGTGACGTCGTATTTGATAGAATTAACGGTAGAAGACACAGTCTTTAGAAGATTTTCCGCGTACTGAGTGTACATTCCTTGCCTGACCAAACAGTCCTGCGAAAGAGCATACGTGTTATGTACGTGTAATCGGAAAATTTCCGTATACAGTAACGGTTGCGACCGTACCTTCATCCAACTCGTGAAAGTTTTGTACGCGGCTCTGGGTCCCCAAATTAGAGAATGAAGTAACATTGGTCCAGCAGGAATTTCTTCGCCGAGAGCCAACGTGTCCATATACGATGTAGAAGGTGGTAACATTAACAATAACCTGTCGGCGATATCATCATAAAATGAATCTGCGCGAATCCGTCACTAAACCGTAATAACACGGACTTTCTTCTACAATACATCATTATTATATTACCTCCAACATATAGAGAAGCAATATCGAATCGCGCACAATCCTAAGAACGATGGTGCTTTCTCTTTGCCATCGGTTTCTGGTTTTCTCTGCATGTCCGTTTGATTTAGAACGTTCAATATATTTATGAGTGCATCGACCAGAAGCGGATATCTCATTTTATCCGGTGCGCCCAGAATGAAATTGCAAGCCTATAAATAATGCCGACACACATTTCGTATTTGCAAAGTAAAGGTATCTGAAGACTGTACACGCGAAAAACATCCGTATACCAACCAATCCATCCAGCTTGGGAGTATTTTGATTAGTGAAATCCGTGGTAGAAAGATTGTAAAATCTGGGTTTCATCGAGAACTCGTCTTGGTTGCCGAATTTCCGATAGTTGTCCTCGATTTCGGTCCAAGGTGTAAATACTCGAGCTGTTTGTTTATTCCCGTCCTTCGCATCGCAAACCAAACTCGTGGCCGAAAACAGATTCCACTGGACCTAAACGCGTTATCACCCGTCCCGAAACAAAGATACTTTATTATTTGTTTATCTAACACACGTATGTACGTATGTACACGCGCGAATATCAAGCGAACGAGAAACTAACGTAATAACAAAAAAAAATGTACAAGACTTTTACTACCACTCGAACGTGCCTTTCGATTCGGTGGCCCTGGTATCTTGTCGCATCGCTTTAAAGCGATTACAAACATAATCAATTACTCTTGCATTCGATGCTTCGACGTTACTCGATGTGACACGAGTAACGCATATAGTATTTCGTATTCCCGTTGAAAATTTAAAAAAATGAAGAATGAAATGGAATTGAACAGTAAGAAATAGTAAAATGATGAAGTTACGTATGTTTACGGGAAACGAATACAAATGCTTTGTCAGGCGATGGCTGTTACCGCTATCTATCAAAATTGTAAAATCTACATTAGAGTTGATACGCACTTGCTTAAGTAATGCGGGAGGCGCGTCGTAAAGATGCTTCATCATGTATTCTAGTAATAGTAACAATCGCGACAAGTGCAGTAGCTGAGAATCCCTCATCGCAGTTTTGACGGCTTCGCTGCAACGTACCGCGCCGCTACCAGTTACAAGCAAGACGGATTTCTTTTGCATCAAATTCAGCGAATGGAAGAGAATCAGCACCAGTTGTGCGTGTTCCACATTCAAGTCTGCAATCGCATAGATTCGCTTCGATTCGATTCGTCGTTATACGTATGTACGTCGTTTATACTATTGTATAGTTTACCTTCGTTTTCTGCTTCGAACGTGGAAGGTGGATTGCATACGTTCTCTACCATGGTCGTGACTAGACGATGCCATATACTTATGCAAGCTGCTTCTTTTTCCGATTGCGGTTTCAAGAGAAGAACCTATCGAAAAAGAGTAATACCGCCGTTGTGATTACAGAGTATCGATCGCGATCATAAACCTGAAATAATACACACTTGTGCCAACACGCTCAAGGTTCTCGGGTAGACTTGAAGCGGCCATGTACAAGAAGTGGTACTGTCCGTTCCTGACCACGGATTCACACCCAAATGTTGAAGAAGAGTGTTTTGCAAGCTTTCACTTAACGTGTTTCGCGCTAGTAAGTTGTGCGTGTAACGACTCAATGCTTGAGAGAACTCGGAATACATAGCGCCCAAGGTGGCCCCGTAAACCACAGAGATGGTGCCTGGAACACATATCGAAACTCATTTTTATTTCTATTCCGCTGCATCAGGAATTGCTCTTTACTCAAATATTCTATTGATATTGTAGTTACCGGTTTCCGTTCTAGCGGTTTCATGATCCAAATCTCTGATGATCGCCGCTAATATTACCATCTGTTGCTCGACCAGGCCATTCACCACGTACTCGCGCACGTATGTACTTTTACTACCGATCAAGTGTTGGTTCATAAATTGGAAAATCTTGGTGGCCAGCGATATGTACTGTCAAATGGACAAACAAAATAACTTTTTCATTCTGTTTTCGAAGAATCGTGAGAGAGTGAGAGAGACAACTCGATCGTATTCGATATAACAAAACGAAAAAAAAGATGATGATTCTTACGCCATGCGGCTCACGATTATCGGGAACGATAGTGGTTACTGTACGTTCAACGTTTGTTTCGTTGTTGGATTCTTTTGCGCCGTTTGCAGGCGAGCCGTCCGACGGAGCAATAGTTTCCTCGAACCATAGACCCAAAATCGGCTCGCTGTCCTCCTCTATTGACACAATAGCTTTCACAGTATTCTTGACATGCTTTAACTGTTCATTACAAACAGTTTTGATCTCGACATCATTGGGTATTGTATATTAACCGCGACAAAGAATTCCTTACCTTCGTCGGTGTTGTCCGAGCAACTCAACAGATCCTCGTAATACGTTGTGGAGTCAGACTGACTCAGAGCATCGCCTTCGAATGGATGCTTTTGCACTCTCTTCAACGTACAGGCCTGTGTAAATGCCACTTGTTCGTGAATATTGAACAATATTTGTTGTACATATATTATAGGTATGGTTACCAATACAATCACCAACCTTTCTATAACTGATAGTAGCCAAATAAAACAGGAGGTGATTGAGCGGTACAGCTTGAAGAAAAGTAACCGCTCTTTGAAGCGCGCTGGCAGTAGATAATATGTCTAGGGGCGCTGGTTCAGGGGGAACTGTATGGTCGATAACTGCTTCAACCGACACATCTTCTAAAAGCGCGCTCATCAACGCGAGCGCATGAGAAGCTAAAGCAACCGAGAGCACTCCGAAACCTTGTTGTCTAAAAACCAATATGAATATAATGACTAAGACAGTTGTTCTGTTACAGAAACCACAAAAATAGGTTGCTTACACTTTCATTAGATTAATCCGGGTCGTTCCATCGCGTGCCTTACTCGGCGATTTGCCCTTTTCTTCTTTCCCTTTATCCGCCGCGCTAAAGCTGCTGACGGAGAGGTGTGCTTGTAAACCAGCCACTAGTAACCATACCCCGATAAGCAGATGATTTTGTAGAATCTGTTAGAAGCGTGAACACATGAAATCAATCTATTGTAGAAATAATTCGTTCTGTGATAGCAATACAGCAATTGAATATTTCTTACATGACCGCCTGCTCGTGTGCTGTTTTTGATCACATTCGATACCATTCCAAATATTTCCAAACTTTTCTCGACCACCGTGTTTGCTAGTGTATCGTATTCCTCCTCCTCTGTATCCTTTAAACCGCTTTGACTGGTTTGCGCTCCGGCAGAAGTATTCGTACTACATTTCGGCGAT
Source organism: Lasioglossum morio (assembly GCA_916610235.2). Lineage (NCBI taxonomy): Eukaryota > Metazoa > Arthropoda > Insecta > Hymenoptera > Halictidae > Lasioglossum > Lasioglossum morio. The sequence goes on from OU744323.1 coordinate 8,671,618, forward strand.
ACAGCAGTCGTTATACCGACGATACTGGACGCAGTTGCGTACACAATCGAACAATATAAGCAACACATGGTCAGTGTCGAAAGCTTTTCTAATTTGGCTGGTGTCAAAGGTTCCAGTAAACGCAACGACATCACATTGTGGACAATATTAATGTCGCTCGCTACAGAATGTAGACTGTGTCGTATACCGTGCGCTTCCGCAGCATTTGCTGGTAAACTGAAACCTTTTTTGTTCAAATACGCCTGATATTTTCTAGTATAACGCGACAAATGTGGTAGATTTAAACACATGTCCAAGAGGGTATCACCCGCGCCCATGTTTCGAAGAATACCAATATTATTTGCCACAAATGTTGCCTACGGAACGAGAATATCATTGATTGAGATTATCGTTCATAAAAAATTTTGAATGTTTCGATTATATAGCAGCATCAGTATAATATATGTAACAACCTTTGTGTCCGAATTGGTCTCGTTGACGCTGCCGTCGTTGCCAGTTTTGCCAGTTCCATCATTGGAATTTTCAACAGCAAGAGATACCGACATACATGCGAAATCGTGCAAAGGCATCGTCAATTGCTCCAGGATACTACCAGATAGATCGCCTCGCACTCGTACGGCATCTTTCGAGCACTGAGAAACATCCTTCTCACTTTCGGTTGGAGAAGACTGAATGTAAGAAGGTATTTTCGAGTTCTTCACGATAGCCAGCAAGGCTGCTTCTTCGCTGGATGAAAGTAAGGATTGACCGATACAAAGAGCATGTATAGGTAACAACAACTGCTTTGTACTTAAAATAGCAGAGCTGCTGTCTCCAGGTTGAACCTTGTGTCGGGATAATTTGTCTACAAGACGATGTAGGAGTACTCTGCATGCCTGACAGACTATCGATATTTGACTTTTCGGTACTGAAAATTATTAAATTGAAAGAAAAACATTGAGATCGAAACGACGCACGCATTGGTGATTTCGTCGTGACCGTGAAAAGAGTCAAGGAGAAACTTACAGGTACTGGCACAACCGGCCAGATAATCCGCTGCGAGAGCTGCAACCGACGTATAAAATGTTTCATATTGTTCTCGATGAGAAACGAACTTGCTCTCACTGTAAAGAAGAGAAAAACAACGACATAGCAAGATTATTCGAGAAACGATGGAAACGAACAGTCATTCGTTTCGGGACTGTCATCACGAGTGTACACTATTCTCGAGACACGTATTCGTACCCGTAGAAAAATGTCTGCTGGTTTAAAAAAGGATTCTTACCTCTTAGCAATGCTTTTCGCCAATTTAATGATATCGGCTTTGTCGAACGTTCCTTGCGATACCGCTAATATGGGTTTCATTATCGATGACCATTCATCGTTACCACCACTCTTGGCCGCCATTTTCGAAACTGTTCGATTTTATTCGAAACAATTCTTCCACCCGATGTCAGTATATCTACCTACCCTTTCAGGTACAAACGTGTGCAGACGTTTCCTTTACGTATCCCGTATCTTTGTCTTTCTCGAGCTATCACACCTTAATACGTACCAACATCTGCGCAATTTTTATGCAAAACACTTACACAGTCATATGAAATTCTTGCTCCTATGCATTCGTGTAGATGTAGGTATACATACAAGCTCTTGTGCATATGTATGTATATCTATATGATATGTATATAGTACGTATACGTAACGTTCACGCGTACATATCCTTGTATCTACTTATACGCGTAAGCATAGATTTTTCTCTCAGAAAACATTCGTCATGAAATCTGCTTAGCGACGATTTCTCATTCCATTGGTAAAATCCGATATGGATGATACATTTTCTACCAATCAAAATTACGAACGCGTTTATATACATAGTAACATATTTACGTTACGTTCGCATTCGCATATTTGTCTCGTACAGTTACATGGAAATTGTACATATGTAAGCGTACATGTTTAATTCTGTCATAGATCTCTACGTATTCTATTGGCACCGTATAAACGTTATTCAACGACAATCCGTGTATTCTTCGTCAATCTACATTTAATTTTTCAATAAAACGAAGGTTAGAAAACCATTGTGAACTATCGCTTGGCTATTATTTAGCTTCGGCGTTGTGCCACGTACAGCGTTAATATCGCGTGGCGGTTTGTTTGAATTCGGATACGAAAGTTTGTGAAATAAGAAATATTTCGCTTCGAGCCTACCGCTTGGTTCAATCAGAGTATGCAGAGTTCCAGCTTGGTCTTGTAAGTACAGTAAAATCCCATTCTAAGTCAATGCTCTTTTCTGTCAGGCCTCTCGGTCTCTTCCGCTGGACTTAGAATGAAACTTTACTATTGCGTATCCGTAATAACCTATGCTAATACTGGTGGGGTAATTATGGCGTTCATAAAAAAATGAATGGTATACATATAAATGGTGCATTTTCATAAAAAGTATATTTCCTTGAAAAGTAATCGTAAGCGCATATAATTAAAAATTATCTAACTTTATTCGACGCTTGTATAGGTCGTTGGATTTACGGTGTCTAATCATGAGTCGAATTCGTACATTTTTCTATACTCGTAAGCGGCACGCGCCGTTTTGATTGCTCGCTCGACTAAGGAGCCCGAACACGGTAAGGCCCCTCGATGATATCGCTATTTTGGTAATTTCATACGTACATAACTATATAATACATCAACGATTTTTCAGAACAAAGCGCAGTACTCTCGATCATTTTGTCGTTACCGGCGCATTTTGGTAATGATTAACGAAATGCATCGACACTCTTCGATCGATTTGACTCGCGTAAGTAGGCATAAGAGTATACGCTAGACGACTAGAAATGGTATTCGTTCGTGATCATTCTTCTCGCAATGTCTTCGTTTTGCAAGGTATACGTATACAAAGAAGCAGCAGCTCTACAATGCGTTCTAGCGGTCGCAATGGATCATAACGATCAACAGCGTTTCATAGCGTTCGCAGCGTTCTTTTAGCGTTCATAGCATCCATAGTGATCGCAGGTAATGTATGAATGAATGAAATTGATTATCATACATCGGTACGCCGTTATCGTTCTCGGTACCGGTATCGATAAAAAAAAAAAACAATTACACTTGTAGATACAACGAATACGTTCCCGCATTAAAACTATCGTACAATCATTCAGAGTAACTGATAGATATAACGCGGTACACCGTGTAGATCGTGTTACATTTACATTAGCCTTTTAGCGGTCCTTGAGACAATAATATCGATTTCTCAATAAACTTACTTAAACTTTATCGATAAACCTTGCACCTCTTGCTGCGATATACAGTAAAGTCGCGTTTACTGTCTGCGATCGGGCACACGATCACCGTTCAGTGCCTACCTACTCCACTGTCATGCTGTCCTTCTCTACATTCGGCTTTCTTTTTCTTTCTCGGCACGGTAGACGCATTCATAAAAAAATAATATCGGTATGCGATCACTGTCCGTGCAGAACACACGCTGTCCGGCCGTAAACGCGACTTTACTGTACTATTTATAACAATTACAAGAAAGTCATATAAAATATTTGTCTTCTATTTAGAGGCCGCCGTCGTCGTCGTCGTCGTCATCGTCATTGAACATTGTCGTTGCTGCTTACACGACAATAAAAACTGTCAATGCGAATCTCATTTAGCATATCATTATATAGTATCGAGCATGCATTCGTTTTTACTCGATTGGTTTGTAGGCGCTTCGATTGTTCAGATAAATTCAACGTTCCTCGGCTCACCCGCGCCATAAACGTGGAACGCGTGTTACGTATAGTATACTGTCTGCAGATTACACGTTTGAAATACGCGCAAGACAGAAAGAATGAGCGAATCGTCGATCGTAATTACGAGTCTGTTTACAGAGTAAGTTTCTGTAGTCATCGTTTTCCGCATCGTATCACATTTGAGAATCGTAAGAACGAGTAACTCTTAACTATACGTAGTTATACATACAATATATGTATATATATATATATATATATATATATGTCCTCTGTTTCAGTTGTCCATTATCTCTCCTCTTTCTTGTCCTTCCTTTCCTCTCTTTCCCTCTTTCTTTTCTACTTTGACTTTCGTCTTAAAGAATCTCTTCCGTCGTACAAATGTATAAGAAAAATCAAAGCAACGAGAATATACGTAAGACGTCGCGCGGAGCCCTCACTCGTCAACCTTTGATTGGGGGTAGGGGGTGGGGATGCGGGGCTGGGCTGGGGGTTGTTTGTCAACTTGTTGAAGGCGCAGGTAACCGCTGTCGCCCGGATTCTAAGATCTTTTCTAAGCTTCTTGCTCCTCGGGTTTGGCAGTCTTATCGCATGCCGTTCGCCCGAAGAGGTAACGCGACTTCTTACAAAATGCGTACAAAACGTATACGTATACGTATACATATACACATATACAATATATGTATAATATCATGTATGTATGTATATGTAATGTATATGTATTTATATACATTTACAATTTACAATATTCGTATTTCGCGTGTTTACTCGTTACGTTAGTCTACATACTCTACGTATAAGCGTATTTCTTTCCTTCAGTTCTTCGATCTCAGCTTGAATAATTTAGCTTTTTCTGTGTTTTACAGATATATGTATACACATTCTTCGATCGCGTTACGAAGTCAAGAGGGAGACAGAAAAGATGAAAGAAATGATGGAGAAACGAAGAAAGAATTCGAAGAGGAAGAGGGTATGAGAGAGAGAGAGAGAGAGAGAGAGAGAGAGAGAGAGAGAAAGAGAGAGAGAAAGAGAGAGAAGAGACGTGTATAGCTGTTGCACGAGTGTATCAGACTCGGTAAGTTGGATCGTTGAGCACGAGAAAAACGGCGATATCAAAAAACCGATCAACGGCCGTCCCATCCGCGCGTGCAAACGCAGAACAGGCAATTCGGTCGTCTGTATTATTGCGTGGAACTGACGGAAGACCGATCGCTGTCCGTCGAGGCGGTGTCCGAAAGCGGTACCGAAGAGGACGCTGGCGGCGGCGAATCGGACCCAACGTAATGTTCCCGAAACATTTTCGTTGGAACGGATGGCTGGAGCGGTGGCGGTGGTTGCGGCGGCGGCGGAGGCGACAAGGCCATATTTATGTTTTCAGGCAGGGGTGGCAAAACGTTACTCTGAAAGTGTCCGGATATATTGCCGACTGGTTGATAATTTGCGACTACGATCACTTTGCCGCTTCGACTGCGAGCTTTTCCAACTCCAAAGTAACGGCTGCTCGCCCAAATCAATTGTGTAAAATGACCTGCGACAATAGAACATCAAACGTATCTGTACATATGTGTAACCACGCGTAACGTGGATGCATTATGCGCTACTTTGAGACTTTTCACTTGAATTTACAATGTTCGTGTACTCGCGAGATACCTGCGTTCACGTTGGCATGGAGAACGTCAGGTTCCCCTAGGAAATTGTACTGCTTCACCGCGGAATACCAGTAAGATGCAACATCTTGTCCCGTTACGTCCGTAGGAACTGCACCACCGGGTCGGCAGTAAAGATTCTGTCCCACCTCTCGATCATTTCTATAATAAAATGTGTTTGTGTGTGCCAAATGATTAGCCCACGTTTGAGCATACCCGCACAACTGCAAATACAGACGAAAATTGGTCAACCCTATTAGTCTTCTCGTAAACTAGGTTTGTTCTTTCTTTTTCTCGTTTCTGTTTTGTGACACGATAGTACTACCTGGTGCTATAGTAATCGATATTATCGAACGAACGTTATCGATGTAACGAATATTACAAAAGAATATACAGTATAGATTATAGATACATGCCTGTATGTACTATGCAATATGTGTGTATAGACACTATTATACTCGACAATAACACCGGTTTCTTCATCGTTTGATACAATTCGCCGATATTCGATATACTATGTAATCAGTCAGTGCGATCTCATGGCTTCTTGTCTACTCGTCAACTTGTCTAAGCGTCTAAGCCAATGGTCGGTAAACTGCGGCTCTTTGGCTACTTGAGTGCGGCTCTTCCACGAATGACGTGTTTAAGATTAATCAATTTCATTTTAATTCAACAGTATTTTAATATAATTTCCAATAAGTCAGTGTGTCATATCTAACGCCAAATAAAGATCAATTTCTACTCTGGTTTTATCAATAAATTATTCTAAAGTAGTGATATCTAGTTCTATTCAGTGTGTCTAGTTTTAACCGACTTCTAAAAACAGGATTCTTGTAAAGTAATTTGGCTCTCAAAAGATATCAAAATCGTACGGCTGATATTTGGCTCTTTTGACTAACGAGTTTGCCGACCAGTGGACTAAGCTATCGTCGTCGTCGTCTCTCGTAGCGACGTTAGAATGTGTTCTTACCTGAGGCGACATCGTCAACGGCGGCGCGTTGTGCCTTTGTCGATAGACATTGTGCCAGCATAAACATTCCGTAATAAATTCACTGTCTCGCCAGTCAGTCTCCAGTTCGTTACTGTCGTGCGCGATACTCATCGGTCTGTTACTCAGGATCTATATAGATGTACATGGTACCGATGGAAAAAAGAGCAGGACCAGTAAAAACGTGCCGTTTCGATAAACTAATCGTCTAGGCGTCCGTTTCGTTCTCGAACAGCATCCTACGAATTCAATCTATATATCGTCAAGTTTCGTTCTCTCACCTTTTTCAAGAGCTTCGGTCGATTATCGAGTTGCTCGGTACGATTGTCGTTCAAGACCAGAGAGATAGACGTCGAGCCGCTAGTCTCGGTATTTCCAGTCGCTTTGTACAACTTGGATTGCTCCACTCTTTTTCGTAGATTCTCCAAAGCTTTCGCTTCTTCTCTTTTCCTGGATGGAGGCCAATTCGCGTTCGACGTGTGTATCATACTGATTCCAATGCATGGCGAGTCCTGAAAAAAAAAATAAAAAAATATCTCTCCCATTAATTCATCCAATGCACAAAATCAAATCTACACGCAATAACATGAATCTCGATTTCGTGTAGAGATTTTTTTAGCAATTTCCGAGCCAACCTCTCATCCGTAACCCCCCGCGCACCCCCTCGCCGTTCCCCACTTCAACCTTCCCGACGTCTTTGTTGATACGTGTTCGCATCTTTCTCTCTTTCTTTTCATTTTTCACTCGAATCGATGAGAAACGCGCGATCGCCAAGCGACACAGCAAAACAAAAAATAGAATAAAACAAGCGAAATAGAAAGAATGTTCAGTATCGTGTACGTAAACGTATCAAGATCGAACGTGTATGTAACATAGATTTCTAAACGCGATACACCACCTTCTGATTACCATTGGCAAGATTGAAATCTGCCAGATGAGCCGACTGACTGAGCAAACGACGGCTGGCAGGGCATCGATTACGATTTATTATCTCTTTCTGAATCGCGTAATCAATGAAATAACTCTCGATTTCCATGTTGTCATTGTGCGAGGACGGCAAAAGCTCTGCAGTCTCTTCCGCAGCTTCGAAACTGCGATTCACTTCACGCAACTCCATCGTAAAACGATCAGCTTTGTTCTTCTCGATTCTCTTGTAATTGTAGGCGCGATTGTTACTCCGGCTACTGCTGCGACCGTGACTACCTGAAATTTACACTGGAAATCAGTCTTATCACAATTGACTCGAACCACCGCTGGCCGTCGACTACCAAGCCGATTCTCGCTACCTCGACGATGCACCCTTCCTCGCGTCTATCGCTGGCACAGTTGGCGAAGGCTACGCATTCGCGACGACCCGTTCGACCGTCCGTGTTCTCTCTGCACTCATGCGCCTTTTCAACCACGTATCTGCGCGCTCTGCTCGCTTCCGTGTTCGTATCCGTCCGTGTAAATGCAATTTTCTCATAGCTGTATGGGTAACATATATATATATATAGTATACAGAAGAACGATTTTGATCGTATCGCCACGATGCGGCATCGTATACTGCAGTCGGCTGCAGTCGACTGCGCTGCGCGCGAACATAACTGTTCGATCAAAGACATTCCACTGCTTTTATGATACAACACGACTTCCATTAGCCCCTATTCAAATCCTCAGAACTAAATATTATAAATATTCATAGCATCACACAATTGCTGCGAGAACAGAATCCAGAATGGAAACACATTTATTTTGAGAGCTTGACCTTATCGATCACCTTCCTTGGCTTTTTCCTTTTTCTTTTTCCACAATCAAAATACATAACGTATTTGGGAAGAGACACGGTTACGTGACATTTTGATAGAGTTTCATCAATCTTTGTCGACGATTCTTTTTTCTAATCGTACACGCTTCTTACGTGTTCTCTTGGTAATGAATTTCTGAATTAACTACCATAGACTTAATGATCTTAAGTCTGTGTTGGTCTACTGTTATACCTCGTCTGTGCTATCATCACAGATATGATTCCTATATCTCGTCTGTGCTATCGTGTACCGACTACGTAGTGGCAACATGCTGCAATTGTTAGCTAAATCACCGGGAATCTCCTCAGTCGTTTTCTGCACCGACGAAATGCCGTCGGTGAACTTCTGTTTTTCACTCCAATCAGGATACGTCCTAGAGGGCGTAAGAAAACACCGAAATATTCCAGTGACAGGAACTCCCGCAAGGCTGACAATCTTTAATAGTACCTCGTCGGTGCTTTTATTGCAGTATAGATCAGGTACACGGTATCTTCAGTTAACGCAAATACGCCTAAATACACAAACTGTGGATAATATTGGACGCGACACCGAAATCGTTCTCTCGATTTCGAAATCGAAATATTTATTTAAGTAGTATAAAAATTTCACTTATGTTTGTGTATGTATATGCGTTTGAATATAAGTTATGTAAAGGTACAATATCAACATTTTATGTATAGAATGTAATGAATAAATAAAGACAATGTCATAAGAAATCGTATATGTATATTTATTGCATCACCCATTCTTCCCGAATATCTGGCTCAACGCTGACTTGTACTACTGAATTTTCGTGCCACCTCTTTCGATGTCATGTTCTCCTAATAGAAAAGTTGATTTCCGAGGTTTTACAAAAATTTTTCGGCCCCTTTAGCTTGTCGTTGAGTTGTACTACTGAATTTTCAAAATTTTTCGACCGTCTGACTTATCGTTGACTTGTACTACGGGAACGAAATTGTCGACAATTTTTGGGTTTCAGTAGTCCAACTCAACGACAAGTCTGACGGCAGAAAATTTTCGAAAATTCAGTAGTACAACTCAACGACAAGTCAGACGGTCGAAAATTGGCGAAAATTTCGTTTAAGTAGTACAAGTCAACGATAAGTCAGACGACCGAAAATTTTCGTAATTCAGTAGTCCAACTCAACGACCAGTCAGACGGCCAAAAATTGCCGAAAATTTCGTTTAAGTAGTATAAGTCAACCATAAGTCAGACGACCGAAAATTTTAAAATCGTAAACTAATAATCTTTTATTACAAAACTTAAGTTTTGTCGAATTTAAATAATCTTACTTTACTTAAAATTTTTGAAGATGTTAATCTAATTCTACTATCGCATATTCATGTACAGTGTAGGGAAGAAAGAACACGATAATTATTCTAACTAATATTCTTTATTGTTCACTAAAACGAAAATGTTTAGCAGCATTGGGGTGACGTAGTACGATTGTCCATGCGAATACGAATGTAGGTAGCTGCTCTCCAGGCAGCAGCAGCTGATTTCTATTTGAATCAGCGTAATCCTTGCGAAATTTTGCATCAGAGACCTAGGAACCTAGGAATACAAATCAAATGAATAATTCCATTAATAATTAACAAAATGTTATGGAAGGGAATAGGTTTGAAATAATCATGGATATTAATTTAGACTGGGGACCGAAGCTGGCAATTTATTATAACTTTTTAACCATAAAAGATATGGGGATAAAATTTCCACTAAAATGCATTAAAAAATTATTGCTATCTACTGATAATTATCGTAATAAATATGTTTTGTAATAATTTTTTAATTAATTCTTTAAATTTTGTTGTCTTAAAATAATAAAAAATTTTTAATATGAAAGTAAAATTGAATTATTTAATAATTGCTACGAGCGATCATAAATTAATCGATTGGATAATGCCCTTGTTAAGTTAAACCATTTGTGCAAGGGATTAGCGAACAAGATAAAATAAGCAGGTGGGAAATATTATAGGTTTTCGCATTTCCGGCGCGGTTAAGGCCGATAGGGCGTCGGGTGTCATGCTAAATTGCCTCGAATGATTTTTCTAACGACGCGTTCATTAAATATAACTATCTGCAAAAGCTATTTCAAGAATGCTAACTGATTCCGCAGTTTCTATATCTTCGTTGTAATGTTGTGTAACGTAAAATACGCGAGCCCCTTAAAATACTATCTCCCGATTATTGTGTATCTTCTATTATTATTTAGTATATCGTCAGGGGCTAAATTTATCGACATATAGAAAATGTCTATGTAGCGCCATCTAGCGGTGATACGTGTAACATCTCTGTCGGTAAATTTGATTAAAAGTCTGAGTGTTTTGCCGCTACGTGTAATGGCACTATTTCTTTCAGGAGTTTGAAAAATGTTCAGGAGCAAATGATTCTTACGGCACAAACGGCAAGAATCATTCGGACATTACTTCTTGCACATTACTGTGGGTTAATTACACCATTGGTGTCACATTTTTTTGCGCTGGAGATTCTCCTGAACATTTCTATTCCAGCAGAATATATTTTTCGACCCGCAAGATGTTACTCAAGTCGACTTTAGAATGCATTCCTGTAAGAATTTCTCAACGCTTGCAGACTTAAATTAAAACTGGAGGAATACATCTTATGAAATTTCATCAACATTCCTTTTAACATTACTTCCAGGAACTTGAACAATAACCACACAGAATTTTGGTATTATAACATCATTTTATTAGATTTAAATTGAAATCGGTTATAAATTATGGTGATGATTTTGAATACTAGGACTAGGACAAATGGTTCTCGCTGCTCTGCTCAGTATACTCAATTTCATATTGCGTACAGTTGGTGTGTAGGGTAAACGTCATCGTTTGAAACCTTTTTTTTGCTCTCACATTCTCTCTCTCTCTCTCTCTCTCGCTCTGTCTCGCTATTTCAGAATTATTCTTGCTAAGGCTTCCTCTATCTCGCTCTCGCGAGAATACACAACACGCCAGTCTGTTTCTTTCGATGACGTTGATGTTCGACGATCAAATCCGAGCGGTCCGCATGTGTATGGGGAATTGAATCCAGTGGACACGAGTCAGAAACTCGACTTGAGCCACGGTATTCGTGAAAGAGAAATTTGCTTTCTGTGCCTTTGAACCGCTCGAACTCGACGCCTCGTAAAAATCGGCTACAGACAAGAAACAAATGGACCGGTCCCGTGGACAACGGTGTTCGGTACGCCATCCTGTCGCGAGACGAGGGCCATAAAACAGAACTAAAAAACTCCTGACTTCAAAATCTCATCTGAATATGTAATACGAAGCAATATTGAATCGATCGTTTACGAACCAAGATGATGAAGTCGGGATTTTCAGCCCCCGGGCCTACTCTATTCGCAAAACCGAAAGGGACTATCGACGTCTATGTCGGTTCCCCAAGTTGCCAGCAACTCTTTTACATCGGAACAACTCGTGTGTCCACGGTGAGACCCGCGGTAGTCCTACCGGAAGTAGCTCTGTCCTCGAGCGTCGTTTCACGGGTAACATTAACAAATCTCTTTTACTACACCGAATCGTAGTCGGTCGTCGACCCTGTATCGGTAAAATGGCAGTGTGATTACAGAATCGGTAGTAGAGATACAGATCAGAAGTCGACTATGTCAGGAGTCGGACCTCTCGACGCGCATATCGCGACAAATACCGGCGGAAGATAATCAAAACTCAGAGGGTGGTGTATTAAGTGAAACGTGATTTATTTACAAATTAAATAAACCGAGAGACCGTAAGTCTAAGGCGTTTATAAACCGTGATCAGAGGTTCTCATTGTGTTCACGTGATAGCATGGGTCCGCTGAGGTGAACGGTATTTCCAGCGATATGCGAGCACACACGGTCGTCAGTCCCTCGCAGCTTCCCGTCGGAATTACAGAATCGGATCGGATCGGATCGATCATCGAAGCGACCGGTCCGATTCGATTCGATTCGAACGCAGCCCTCTCTCGTCGAGCACACACGCACACGCACGTCTCGGGGTAGCGGGAATCGGGCCGTGAGGGACGATGCAACATGGAGGAGAGAATTCTTTCGTTCTTCTCGTGCCGGTCGGATCGATCGATCCCACCGTTCGATTCTTCGACGATTTCGCGAACGACATTGGCCGTCCCGGATCGTTCATCGAGGCGAATTTCGTACAAAGGTTCCTTCGACAACAGCCATGGTTCGTACAATGTATCTAGAAAAATGAAAAACGCGTGGAAGGAATCGGTATACGGTTCTCGAATCGTCGGACTCTTCGGAGTCAGCTCTCGAGACGGATTGGTTTCGAGGAAACTTGGCTGTTCAAGGTCACCGGTGGACTACTTCCCACCTCATCGTATGGCGACGCCTTTCGCTCCTCCCACAGGGATCTGAGCCACGCCTATCGGCTTTTACGGTTCGCCCGTTGGCTTGAGAAACAGAGATAGCGTAGGACCGAATGGATGTCAAGGACTCTGACATGTCTCATGACGAGTGTGCGACCTTGAGGCACCAAAATTTTCAGCATTCCGTCTGGCGAACTCGTCGAAGAATCTTCGGCGGTAACAATGTCTCGAATCTTCGACTCAGTTTTTAACGGAAATCGATCCAGCGACGAGAAGGAATTGTCGGAGAAGAAGCAGCGATCGAAGGAAGAGAAACAATGATGATCATGGAAGGCGAGTAAGCTGTCGCAGCCGTGAAATGATGGTAGTGGTGGAAGGAGGGCGGGGCGGAGGCGGGGCGAACAGAAGAGAAGCTGGGGCGGTGGATCAATGGGGCTGGTGCCGCGACGATGAACGGCATGGGTCGACAATGACAACGACGATGACAACGACGATGCTTGACTATAATAATATTAATAATAATACAATAGAATAGAATAGAATAATTAATAATAATAATAATCATAATAGTAATAATAATAATAATAATAATAATAATAATAATAATAATCATAATCATAATCCTTATCGATATACCGATGACGATTATCTCAACGATTTAAACTCAGAGTGCGATAACGGTAGATAACGATCCATCTTTATTATTATTATTCTTTTTTTTTCAATTTTTCTCCTAATGGTTGGGGGCGGAGGGTAGTAGGTAATAGTACGCTACTGGGACAACAGGTATAATACTATCAGTTAATTAATATCATCTCATGTAATAATAGGGTAATTCTGTTAATGCTAAGTGTATTATTAGTCGTTTCGATATATGTATATATGTATATATATATATCCGTATATATACATATATATATATGTGTGTGTGTATGTGTATATACACATATGTATGTATATGCATGTATGTGTATAGTTCGTGTGGTCTATATGTACAATTATCTTGAACAAACAGCGGACGTTTATGAAAAGTACGATTAGGAATAGAAAGTTCGAGTGGGCAAAGCGAAATGAAAAGAGGGAGGAGCTAGCACTCGTGGGCGTGACTAGCACCGGTGCCACTCCCTTTTCTTGCAGACGTATAGATGTGAGAGGTGTCGAGTTCGCTGATTAAATTTGTACAAAGATTTCTATAGATTTTCTTTACTATGAATACGAAGAGTTTGCATAAACGTCCGCGATTCAATAGGTGTACGCAAAGTCGAACATCGTTTATCCGAACTAATCGATGCTCGGCACCGGATGTACGAAGTTTCGGCCGAAATATTCAACCTGTTCGGATAATCGAGGTTCCACCATACAGATATTCGAGGTCTCGATCGATAGAAAAGATGGTGGGCGATAGGGGATGGTTTATGATTGCGATCGCGAAGGAAATGATGGATCGTGCTTGCGTATCCGGTGTGCTCCCACCCTTGCACTCTCCCCTGTGCGCGTACATATTCCCGTACGTCGTGTACATACATATACATATACGTACATACACACGTCCATATACATATACAAACGCGTCATACATACTTATACATATGTATACATATACACAGCGAGGGAGAAAAGTACTGGTACGTCGCGAGATCATTGGGTTCAATTCAATCTGGTTACACACGTGCTGTTTTCAAGATGATCAACGATATACAAAAACGTATTTACTGTCGACTCGCGTACTTTCTCACTGTATAAATACTTTTGTCCCCCGCTGTCGGTAAATATACATATATCTATATATATAACCGTAGTTAGAGTTATATATTAACTTCTTCATTTCATTTTCATCGTCTCTCATTAGCACAGTCTACAAGTCGATTATTATTTGTTAATTTCATTCGGTTTACGGTAGGTACTAATTGGGGATCCACGGCGGCATTGATTAGTGGAACACTTTTTGGCATTTTTTTTTTGTTAGTCCCGCGATATCTTCTATCTCCCTCTCTCTCTCTCTCTCTCTCACTCTCACTCTCTCAATCTTCCAATTGCACATTTGTCTATTTCCATCGAGATTTTTCGTTTCCTCGTCGTTCCGGCACTTTTCTCTTCTACCCTTGACATTCATCCCTCTTATTTTATCTTTCGCTCGCTCTCTCTCTCTCTCTCTCTCTTTCTACCTCCTCCGCTACCCTTACATTGTGGCGGTGTGTGTGGCAGTGTGTTTGTGCGTGCGTTTCATTTCCTCCCTTACGCCATTCTTTCGCGAACGTCTCCCGTCTTTCACCCCCGTGTCTCCGACATTTTCTATATCCGAGTTCATCCCTTGCGATCCATGCGATGCAGAAACAATGGGAACCACCCCGAAAGATACACGTCGCGACTGCTACAGGTTGATTAAAATATTAAAAAAAACAGCCGGAAGCTGAATGCTCGGTGTCTCGATGCTGCACGAGTCCGTTTCTTAAATATTAACAGGAGATTGTAAACCTCCTTGAGAGCATGTATTTATGTACGCACAATAAAAAGAAAAATGGTGATAATAGCTGTATTGTATGCAAGAGTAGCCCGATAACTTCCTAACAAAAATTCCCCGAAATCCAAACGCAATTTTGTGAATCTGTTCGAACCGATTCTCGTTACTCTAGTTTTTCTTTGGAAAATAAACCGTGGAAGCAGTTTCGAGCTCCCATTGAATCTACGTCGAGGAATCGAAAGAATTGGATCGCTCTCTCCTTCGGTCTCTCCTTTGCAAGTTTACTTTCATCTGTCCCGCTTTCTTTAAATCTATTTCTCACTCCTTTTTCTTCACCCTGTATTTATACGCCTACGTGTGTCCCTGTGTACGTGTACATCGTATCCGTGTGTCTCTTTCTCTCTTCTCCCCGTGTATGTGTGTATATGTAGGTGTGTGTGTGTGTGTTAGTACGTGTGAATTCGACTTGGCACAAACAACAGAGTCTTTGTAAAAAAGGCACTATTTTTGTAAAGCGAAACAGTCACGCGCGTTATTACGTCTCATCACCCTAATTCCCTCGCTACAGCCAGAGTTGGGCGTTATTCGAATGAAATTTCATTCGAATAACCAAGAGAATAAAAATTTCGAATAAAGTCAGTTTATTCGCAATAACGAATAAATTTTTATTCGAATAAATTTTTATTCGAATAAATTTTTATTCGAATAATTTTTTATTCGAATAACCCAGCGAATAAAAATTTATTCGAAAAGCCTGGCGAATAAAAATTTATTCGTAAAGCCCAGCGAATAAAAATTTATTCGAATAGGCCAGAGAGCGAATAAAAGGTATCGAATGACATCGCGTTATCGACAGCAACTCGTCTCGACACTCGACACTATTCCTACCCATAAAGGCTGCCGCCGGCGTGTGCCTTGCCCGCCGTCACGGCTGCGCTTATTCTCGGCCTTTATTCGCTGCGGTCATTTAGAATAACGAATAACGAATAAAAGTTCGGGGATTTATTCGAGAATAACGAATAACGATTTTATTCGCCGAGAATTATTCGTAGCTTGCGAATAACGAATGAGACTTTATTCGCTATTCCTTATTCGTTATTCGAAATAAAATTTGCCCAACTCTGGCTACAGCCGGTCCCGATCCTTCTCGCGTCATTCGGAGAACCCGAATTCACCGATCCAGGCTGGGATCGATGATCAAGTTTCCATCTACAAACATTTTTTTTTCTGGTGAATCAGCGGCACCCTTTACGAGAAACAGACAATTTAATCGTCTAAATCCCACGTGTTCTTTAACTGGAACGTATCGCAGGGGATGATTGACGCGTACAGCGACTCCGGGATCAATGATAGAGCTTCTCCTCGCTGGCCCGAGCCAAGTAGACTGCCTATACCACGACGAAACACGTGGAACAATTAAAACAATGGGTATCGATCACGATTCGTCCGATTATTTCCTCCTCCAAGACTTTCTACGCGATTTTACCTTTTCTATGATTCTCGAAGACGCTCCGAACCGTTTACCGAAGAGATCACGGGGGACGTTTAAATTTCAGTTTTTACGTATGTTATTAGTAGACTGCGGATCTTTATGCAAAAGAAAAATTATCTGGGTCGATAGCAAGAAATCGAAACCAAATAGAATGTTCTTTATTCCCTTAATAATTTTAATAGAGAAGAAATCATGTATTGATGTCTTCAACTCTCAAAATTTTCCTACAACTTTGAATTTCATCTACTCAATTTTCCTATAAATGCATAAAGATCCGCAGTATAGTTATTAGGTTCGTTTCCCGCTTAACCCTCAACCGGTCCCCTGCCATCCGATGCACTGCCCCGTTCGCATCGTTATCAATTAGATCGTTATCATGGTTTCGAACGTGTATCTAACACTAAAACGATTTGCTGCTGATTTGTTCTCTCAAAAATATTATAATTATAAATATTTGTCTGAGAAATCTTTTTAGAGAAATGCAATTTTGACATTTCTAGCGTTAAATACTCGTGAAATAGGGATCACTATTATCAATGAATGATTTAGAGTACCGAGAAATATTAAAGACAACGAAAAATCAGAATCACAAGTATACGATTGAACGTGTAAAACTGAATCGTTCCAAAGAAGTTGAATAAATTTCATATTTGCAATTATCGCGCAGCAACGAAAAATGGTGTACAGAGAATCGTATATAGACGTAATAAGAAACTATTCAAGGATCAATTAGAGTACCATCGCGGGATAAAGTTCAATCTTTTAAAAATTCCAAGTAGTTTGGCAAGGGCTCTAATCACCGGTTAAAGTGTCAACGTTCCAGCACCGAACCAGCTAGTATAAGTGATCTACGAGAGAAATCATACTCCACATGAAAAGCCGAGAACAAGTCAAGACGACATTCGTCAATCTAGTTCGCGAATGTCCTATCACCCCTATCGAACGCTCGCAGTCGATCGCACGATTCGCTCCTCTCGTTTCCTCGCGCGGAACCTTTTTCCCTGTCTGAGAAAACAACGTGTCGTCAGGTCTGAAAACTGAAAGCGAATTGTTTTATATCCTATCGTTACATCCCTGTTCTCGAAGCTTCAGAGGTGACTCTCGAGCGTCGCGTCGCGTCGAGAGCCGGAGAAAACGTGAGAAACCAACGTCGGGAGAGAGTTTGGCTGTGTGAGTCACGCCGCGAACCACCGCGACGGGAACGACGCCGTTTGCCTACCGTCGTCGGGACGACGGGCGACGTCAACATGTATAAAAAGTTGTCAGTCTTATTGTATTTTAGTGCAAAAAGCGTGTGTAGAGGTCCGGTGCGGTCTCGGCCGATGATTCGCCGCCGAGATTTACGAGACTTCGTTACGAGCTCGTCAGGGAACTGCGAGCTTCGTCGATCGACGGCGTTTATCGATTCAAATCCATATGCTTCCCCGTTTCGGTTCCAGCACTCTCTGCATTCTTTGTATCTCTGTGTTCGACAAACTCGAGAGCTACTGTCTTCTTTTATGTCCGAGCGCCGCTCATCTTGAATTCCCAATGGTTCCCAAGTAGTTGACGCCGTGTAAAAATTTTCGGATAAAATTAACAATTTTCGAATTTTATAATACATCATTTCTCATTCCGGATTGGTAAAACGTTCTGGCCGAAGGATTCGTCGCGAACTGAATCCCAATGGGATAGTTTTCCGAGTTATCCAATGAACTTTATTGTCTACAAAACTTCGGTGCTGGTCAGAACACTCCAGTCGATATTATCTCATAATCGAACAGCAAGATCTCTTTGAATCGATAACTGCTCGTCGATCGTCAAGACTCGCCGTTCGCCGCGGCGAGAATGGTACTTTGTAAACGGTATACAAATGTCGGAACGCTGTGTACAGGTGTATACAAATACGAGTATCAAAATTTTGAAAAGACATCTACTTAAGTCGCTGCGGTCCGAGTGACACGCGTGCACACGGCGAGCAAGAGTTTTTTCTCCGATTTATCGCGCCGAAACGATTTCATATATCGCGTGGCAGACGACACATTGTTTTAAGCGATAGAAACGCGAAATCGTTTGCGGAACGTAAGGTGTGCCGTCGATCGCGTAAACTGTTGCACGCCGTTGCACTTTTTTTTCGCGAGTTTCCCGTACGGGAGGGCGTCGAAGGTCTAGAAAATACGGAAGCGGAAAAGTGGTCTCTCGATCGGCGCCTTCGACGCGGGACCGTTCGAGTCGTTTCTCGATCGCTGACGAGCAGAGAATGCGGTGTGTCCCTCCCGCGTCTTCTTCGAGAAAGATCGCGGGCAAATCGTGGCCAGCCATCGAAAACGGCGACCGAACGCCGCGAGTGTTCCTCCGGCATCGAAATTTCTCTCCTCCGTGACACAGTGGTAACTTGAGAATCTTCTTCCTTACATCCCCGAAACCATTCTACATTTTCTTAGCTACTCTATCTACTACGTACAAGCTCCCCCCTGCAATTGACACCTCTCAAGAACGCGACATCACAATTTCCCAAAAAAACTACGAGAACGAGAACCTCCCTCAACATTTCCAACCCCTCAGCTGCTGTATCACCAGTACACATTCGGACGAGGATAAAATAAAAATACATGGAAACAAATTAATAAAGTTTTGCGATTCAACGACTGTTTAGAAATCAGGCTGTACAGCTAAGGGGTTCGGACACACGGGGGTTGTCCCCGCGATTTTCCTACTAGAATCGATTCGAGTCGATTCGTTTAGTCGAACTCGGAGAAAGTGTAATTGCCTAGGTTTCCCCCGAGAACGACCCTGAGAAGGAAACTGCGAAGAAAATGTGTTCGCCCTCCGGGAAAGGGTAGTTTAGGGGTTCCCTTCAGTCGATGAAGTCTGCCCTGTTTCGATACCAATTTACGACAGCGATTGCCTAACAGTTTCCCGGCGCGAGCGACAGAAAAGAAGAAAACTCGTGACAGTGGAAAAAGGAGACGGCCGTGCGCGTTCGTTCGGTGAACGGCAACGGTGAACGACTTTCAATCGCGGATTCCTCTCCTTCTCCTCTCTTCCTAACCGGTGTCTGCTGCTCTCCTTTCCCTCTCTTTCTTTCTTTCTCTCTCGCACTCTCTCTTTTCCCGCTGAACCCAACTTCTTTCCTGCATTCTCTCCCTCTCTGTCATTCTTTCCCTTTTCATTCTGTTTCTCTCTCGTCGGACATACACACACACTCTCTCTCTCTCTCTCTCTGAATTTTTCTATCTTTCTCTTTTTCTCACTATTTCTGTCTTTCTGTCCATCATCTTGTCTTTCTTGCGATGTAGACATTCAAAGAACAAAATTGACAATGATACGGCCGAACGTATCAGTCGATTCAGACAATTTGTTTTTCAAAATTTCGAGAATTTAACCCTTTTGCACTCGAACGATGGCTCCGAGGCACCAGTATAAATTGCCATACTAGATTGCAAAGAATGTTCTATGTTGTGTCGTGATTTTGGAATTAAAATTCTTTCGAGTGCAAAGGGTTAAAATCTTTCGAGTTCCTCGAGGTCTGTCGCCGCGGATTAGCCGCAACCAAAATGGCGCCGGAACGGCGTCCGAAGCGATGGAACAAGAAATTATTGGACGAACACTAACAAATTGCTGAGACAGCAACACAGCCGACTGCGTCGATTCAGCTAATTTCCCTTTAGAAATTCGGCGAATTCGAACGGAAGGAGTAGTTTATCTAGTTCCTCGAGGTCTGTCGCCGCAGGTTGGGCAACCAAAATGGCGTCGAGACGGTATATTGGTCCTCGATGATTCGAGTACAGCCAATAAAATGTCTAACAATTTTATTCCTTCGATTAAAATCCAGGATCCGGAACGTTAAAAATCGATTCGTCGATCCTCCTCGTCCCAGTAATTCATTTCCTACTTAGCATTTTCACGAGCCTGTAGCTTATTTCGACTAACTCGCCACCCGCGCTTCTATCCTCCAGAACCTGTTGAACACTTGGTGGATATAAACCGGTCCGCGTGTATCGGACGAGTCTCTTGTTCTCTGATCGACCGCCATTTTCTCGCCGCGATATAAATGCCATTACGGACTTGAAAATTTCCGAAAGAAATTCGTTCCAGAGCCGAGGAGTCCACGTAGCGTTAACTACGAGAGAGATATGCAGAATTCAAAATGACCCAATGATTTCCTCGACGTCTTCTTCGAATTCTGTCCGACATTGTTTCGCGAAATCGCGGATTCAAAATCGAATCGCGAGACTCGTCCGGTTCCTCGCACGGAATCGTAACTTGTCGCCCCAAACGGCCGATTAAAGCTGCGTGTACACTCGGAATAAGTCGCTGATATTTTTGGTAGCCTCGTTGAAGCAGAGGTCCCGCGATTTGTGGTTAGTCATCGTTAGGTGTCCGAAGAGATTGTTAGTTCGGAACGCGATTTTTGTCGATGAGAAAGCATTTTGGAAATTCGTTAGAACGGACGTGGAATTATTATTACGGACTTAAGATTACGAGAATCAGCTTCTATTAATTCGTCGTATGAGAAAATGTAATCCAGATTATGTGTTGCAAACAATCATAAATATTCTTTTTTATTTCTCTCTTCGCTTTGCTGGAAATGAATTCGAATTGATAATAATAATAATAATTAATAGATAATAATATTAATATAATAATAATAGTAATAATAATAATAAAATAATAATAATAATAGTAATAATAATAGTAATACGACTTTATTGCTAGACTTAACCGCTACTAGAACTAAAGGTATTTATTACTAAAATTAATCATGGCTGTCTGACGGTGAATCATTTAAATAATTTTCGACTAATTGCACTGCGCACGTTCTCGTCGACTTTCGCTTCTGTTCCCGACGCTTCTGCTCGATTAACCATCGATCGCGCAACTCGCGGCTGATTATCACGTTCGAGTCGAATACTTTCCTGACAATTTTTAGTTTTGGTTACGTTTCGGAGGACCCTGTTCTCGAAGCGCGACGGAGAGCGGTCGGGAAGGAACACCGCTTCGGAAAAAAAATTACAACTCCCTCGTTTCACTATCCTATTTACAGTTCTCGAGTTCTATCACAATCAAGCTTCCCCGTTTGCATCGTTCGAACCGCCATTATTACGCGGTCGCCGTCTCGACCGGAAGACCGCCGAAAATTCGTGTCCCCAGTGTACACGCAGCTTTTCATGAAGAACACACAGCGATCCATTTACCTATTTTCTCCACACTTATTCCTCGCTAGAACGAACACTGTCACTCCTGGTATCGGTGTACGTGTGTTAAACAGTGTGTAAATATGCGTGTCTGCGCGCGCGCGAATGTGTGTGTGTGTGTGTGTGTGTTCGTGTATTTGTACGAATATACAATCCCGAGACTCACGAGAGGAAAAGACAATCGCTTGACAAATCGACGATTTGTTCCCCAGACCCGATTTCACTTTTTCTTTCTTTTCCTCTCTCATTCTCTCTCTCTCTCTCTCTCTCTCTCTCTCTCTCTCTCTTTCTCTCTCTCTTTCTCAAGCGGGTCAAACGAATCATTCGATAATCTCGATTACACGTGCACCGGAATGCAAAAGAGAAAAGAAAAGAAAGAAACGTCGCGTGCCTTCTCCGTTCAGTCCGTAGATTCACATGTAAATGCGATACGATATAATAAAAATACAAATAATAATATTAATAATAGTATTAATGATAAAAATAATGATAATAATAATAATTATTATTATAGTTTCATATATATAATATTCTGTATGTATATATAATAGTATATATACATGTATATATTATTATATATACGTATTATATATATATTATATATATAGAGAATTTCTATGTACACAATGTAGCCAATGAATTATTACACCGCTCGGCTTAAATGGCTCGTTTGGATCCCCGTTCGTAACGCGTCGAGCTCGTAGAAAACATCACATAGAGACGCCGGAGACCAACAATGTTCTAAAAATTTCGACTCCCTCTCTCTCTCTCTCTCTCTCTCACTCTCTCTCTTGCTTTCTTCCTTTTTTTGAACCGGTGTCGCGTCGTACTTCGTTCGCGAGCTAATTCATTACAGGCTCGCGGTTTATCCCAAAGCAATTCAATTAGAACCCTTCGCTTTCCTTCACCGGTCATCTATAAGGTCCTCGATCGTTCCATTCTCTCGCTCATGCTCTCTCTCTCTCTCTCTCTCTCTCTCTCTCTCTCTCTCTCTCTCTCTCTCTCTCTCTCTCTCTCTCTCTCTCTCTCTCTCTCTCTCTCTCTCTCTCTCTCTCTGTCATGCACACTCTTCCTTTCGATTCCGGTTAATCGATCGATCTCTTTCGAAGAAAATTGGCAGCCTATAAACAACGAAAGAAAGAAGACAAATGAAGAAGGAACGGAAACGTTCCGGTCTCGCCTCCTATCCCTTACTTTACAGCGACGATCGTCGATAATAAGAAAGTACTATAAGTGGTAGTGGTAGTAGCAATAGTACTAGGTAGTAATAGCAGTAGTAGTAGTAGCAGTAGTAGTAATAGTAGTAGTAGTAGTAGTGGTAGTAGTAAGTAGTAGTAGTAGTAATAGTAGTAGTAGTAGTAGTAATAGTAGTAGTAGCAATGAATAGTAGCAGTTCACCTTACCATCTAGGGCGAATATCTTTAAAACGTAGCAACTCTTCTGCGGTAATAAAAGTAAAAAGAAATGTCTGTGTCTGTGTCTGTATGGGTCTCTTGGCGTGTGTGTCCGTGTTACATATATATATATATCCGGATAGTCGCTAAAAAAGGTTCGGTGGACAACACTTGGGTTCCACCTGGCGTACTCTTCTAATCCTAAAAATTGATCATCGGTCTCCTCGCGTGTGTTTATGTTCCTCGTGTAGTGGTATCAATATCCGCGCATCCTACACTTTCTCGTTCGCTCTATAAGAAATGGTACCTCGTAATATGCATTGTATACAAACGCGATTTTTCTTTTTCTCGGTTTTCAGTCGGTGCTGCGGCGACACGACGAGGCCGCGTCGATTTGCCTCCCCTTTTAAAAGAACCACTCCCCACCCTTATCCTATTCATTTCCCATTCCCCTCCTTCTCTCGAAACACGCTCGCAGTGTCGTTTTCTCTGGATTCCTCTTGGTTTCCCTGCTTATTATACCCTTCTTGCCGCAAGAAAATTAAAAGAAAGGAGTCGAACCAGTCGCGCGTCGCTCATTCTCTCACTCACTCTCTCTTTCTCTCTCTATCACACACACAGACACACACACTCACACACATATTACATTCAGCTTGCGAAGCTCGTTCATTCTTCACCCATTCACCTCGGCGTGATATATTGTAGAAAGTCTTCTCTACGTGTATTTTAATCTTATATCGGTAATTAACGCGCGTCTCGGCCCCCGCGCCACCGGAAACGCGCGCCTTTCGATCCCGAGGGCCCCGCAGGACCCTACGGCCCTCGAGTTTTCCCTACTCGAAGGAAATACCGCCCTTTCACCCGTCGTTTCCCGTCGCGGCGGTCACCCGGCTAGACGAGGTATGCTAGTCCTGCGTGCGGCGTGTTAAGAAAAATAGTCGCTAAATCGGTAAGTAAAATAGTGTGACGGCCACTGCGGATGCCTCTGAAACTCGAGACCCTTCGTTGTCGGTGGCCCTATCGTTATCACCAGCATTCTCGCAAAAACTCCCTCCGAGGTGCCACATGACGTCACGTTCTAAGAATTGTCCCACCAACGTACCGATAGTGGGGGTACATACGGTCGTCACGATCCGGACTGTGAGATCTACAGCGTCCGAAGACACAATGTACTTCGGCTACTAAATTAGGATCTAGAGCAGTCACGAGCACCTGATCAACACCTGAGCAACAGCTCGAGTAACGTTACACCGATTACAGTATCTAGAGAGCACGATGTGATTAGCTCCGAACGTGTCTGTTCGATCTAGAAGGGCGGAACGATCGCGTTTTCAGAGGTCATCAACAGCTCGGCCAGGGTGATCCCTATTCTCCTGTAAAAATAAACTTTTCGCGCTGCTGCGTGTCGTGTCTCATTGATCAGTTCTGCGAGCTACGATTCCCGCCGCGATCAAGGTCGCGAAACGAGGGGCGAGAAGGGCGTGCGAAAGTGTTGAAAAAAGAAATGGTTTTCGTTCGCGGTTTTTCGTTGTTCCCGTTGGCGCGGCGAGGGGCGAGAGGCCGTGCGTGTGGGTGCGTGTGTGTCCGTCGATCCATCGTCGATCGTCCGATCGGAGACGAAATGTGGCGAGATAGTCTCTTCATGGTTCCCGCGGGAAGCCGGCTCACTTCGGCACGCGGTAGTAACGGAGAACCAGGTAGCCGAGGGTGCGGAATATCACCAGGAACGCGAGCAGAACCGCCGTGTTCGCCCAGAGTGGAAGACCGGAACCCCTGCCCCCTTGGCTCTCCAAGATGGCCGACACCGGGATCGTGGTGGCGTTCCTGCACTCCGGAAACTTGCTGGGCTGCGAGCATCTGTCGTTAGGACAAACGAGACACCGGTCAACTCCACATTCTCTTCGGATATCTACTCGCATAAATCCTCCAATCAATTTCGACGACCGTCAAACAGTTTGTTAACGCTCTGAACAACTCTTCCCTAGGCTCTTTAAAGGTGCCTTCATACAAAAGCGCTGGCACTAATGATGGGCACCATGGACTAATTTCAACTATCGACTAATTACTATTTAGTTGCTACATACTATCGAATATTTAGTCGATAGTTTTTAGTCGACTGAAATTTTGTTTTAGTGGTTACGTTTAGATTGCGGGTTATAGTCTATGGCTACGTCTATCTCACATATTATTATTTATCCTTTAATAATAATGCGATATAAAGGCAAAGTGTTAATGTACTTTTTAGAAATATATCTGTTATTGACAGATATAATTATAAAATACTACTTTTTCTTTAGATTATGATGAAAATTTTGTTTAAAAAATCAGTCGACTGAAAATAGTAGTTGGCTACTATCGATTTAGTCGATAGTATCAGTCGATGGTGCCCATCACTAGCTGGCACCGGGAGCCAGCGCTAAAAGTCAGAAATTTTGAGCGCGGGTTGACGGATCCCTATTGTGCATGCACGGAAAACAGGCCCATGGAAACCTTTTTCCCGGGCAGGCCCAGCAGGGAGCCGCTAACCCGAGCTCGAAATTTAAGACTTTTGGCGCTGGCTCCCGGTGCCAGCGCCGTTGTATGATAAGGGTCGTTTCGTTTCCCTGAATATCTCGCTTGCTTTTGAAGATAGAAGAAAATTGCATCGGACCAAACTTATTTGGTATCGAGGCGATCATTATCTGATGTTGCTAATTGTTTTATAGATGGAGACATCAAGAAGATACAATGGTCTTCTCTGTTTCTTTTTTTTTTTAATGGAACGGTATGGTTTTTTATTTACATTCTGACAGTGTGTTTTAAGACGAATAAAATGATCTATTACGATAGTCGGTCGGGTGACTCAGGGTCAACTGCAATAGAAATAAATTGTCTCAAAGTATTCTCCGAATACTTCGATGAGTTACATGCAACATGTTATTTAACCCTTTGCACTCGGAGCTATTTAAACTGGAAAATTAAACATTTCTTCCGATCTAGAATATTTCCATACCTTATGATTTTTGCAATTTTATGGATATGAAATTGGTACATACATTACCTTATACAGTAGCTAAATGTTTAGTAATTGATTAGATACCGATATATTTAATACTGTAAACAATATTTTGAAGAATGGTACAGCAATTTTTAGTGGTGCCTCAGAGGGGACAGCCGAGTGCTAAGGGTTAAAATAACAGAGGTAGATCTTCACATATCCTTGATATCTCCACTTATAAAAAATACGTAACATCAGATTATAAGCGCCTCGATACCAAGTGGTTTGATGCACTTTCTTCTATCTTCAAAAGCAAGCGAGTTATTCAGGTGATCTGTTTATAACGCCCCACCCTGCGCATCAACAGTTCTTACAGGGTGTCCCAAGAATGTTGTATTTCCTGGACGGGGGTAGGCTGCTACGAAATACATTCTCGCAAAGGAATCACCTTCATCTAGGAAGTACATTTTCGGAACACCCGTGTACGTGTTCATAACTGATTGAAAGATTTGGAGGATCGAGCGTAATCCACGAGGTTCAAATATGTTACCGTCATTTTAACGAACGATTATCTTAATTTTCGGATTCGTCTGATTAGACACATCAATCTCGACTAACCCCATTACCGCGTCGCCGAGCAGTCGCGATCGATCGAACGCGTCGTATGGATCCTCCCTGAGATTCCGCGATCCTGCTCGGACAGTTTCGAGAGGTGAATAGTTGAATAATACATCGGGCCCGTCGCGGTTCAGGCTCATCCACTATTTAATCGGAACGCCCAATCAGCGGCGCGCGCGTTTTTATTCAATTAGCTCGACCAGCACCGAGAATTGAATTCCGCTCGATCCGGACAGTCTTCGATATGTGCACATTTCAACGATTTCAAATTGACATTTAACAGTTATTCGATAAAGACTTTCTTGGATAAAGTGGAGCCAGAAGAAAATATCTAGACGCAATTCTCTTCACGTTACATAGCTTTTCGCCAGGCATTATAAAAAATTTCGATCAATAACGCTTACGAACACTTTGACATTTCTAAAATCAAGTAAACATTCTCAATCGAGTCAAATTTTCTTTAAAATTGTTTTATATTATCGATCGAGTGGTAACTTTCTTATCATTTCAAATATTTTTTCTCACGATTAAAAATACCATAATAACTTAAAGATTGAAACGTACTGTTTACAACGACACCGTGTCGTTGTAAGTAGCCGTGTCTGATGTCTAGTATTTCTTCCCAGCTGGATTGGGTATTCGGTACGCTATGAGTCGGTTTCAACGTTTGCCGTTTAATTGTTTGAGCGTCCAAGGCGGTATGTTCTTTTTAAAGAAACACTCGCGGTGCACGCGAGGAACGATAACGATCGCGGATCGTTCAAAGAGTCGGTAGTCCCGGTTTTCGAAACGGTGGAACGAGCGTTGTCGACCGATTAGTAAGTTCCGAGTATGAAAAGTTTCTTTTCTGGTTTTCGGGGGTTGTAATAGATCGGCACACGCGAGACGGCCGAGCCTAGCCGGCCAGATTGGCATCGCTTATGGTTAATCTACTTACGTGATCGGCTCGCCGACACCGAATTCCAGGATTTGCATGTTCTGATAGGCGTAGTGCACCATGCTCGCGTATCTGGCCCACGCGAGCCACGGCGGAACCGCTGTCGCCAAATAGCCGCCGAGTAGCTGTGTGGCGAGCGTGTACAACGCTGACGCTGTTATGCTCACCTGCAGGTCCAGGCAGCAGGCGCCGACGAAGAATCCCACGCTCTGCGAACATAACAACCAATTCCCTGTTTAATCCCAGATTATTAATTACCGGCTTATCCGCCAGCGACATACGTGCTAGCGATGGGATCGAGTACATTTCAATCTTGACTTCGATCAAACTCGATTCAATGTCGATCGATATCCCAGCCACCTATTTGTAGTCTTACAAGTACAGTAAAACCTCAAATATTGTCCACCAGGCGTATTCTGGACAGACAGCGTTTGCACTGATGACTTGTTTCTTTTGATTTATGACCGCGTCGAGCGAGACTTCGTTAGAGAGCCGAACATAGAGAAGGACAGAATGAAATACAGATCGCGTGACTTAAAAGCAGGGATTGAAACGGCTCTAAAAATAACTGTTTGAAACGGTTATATATCGGTTCTGACTGAAACAGTTATGAGAATCGACAAAATATTATAACTGTTATAGATATATCGGTTCTTGTACATATCGGTTTCGGTTTCGGTTCTACAGAACCGATATTATATCGATTCCGTTTCGGTTCGATAACTGTTATTTTTCGATTCTTAAATTGGTTTCAGTTCTTAAAAATCCATAATATATTAGTCCCGTATCAGTTCTGCAACTATGCAATTCATATTTTTTGGTTCTGTATCAGTTATAGTTCAGTTCAACATATGTATATAATGAATAATTATATTTGACTTAATTAATATGTTAGTTTATATGTATTATAAAATATAACCGATATATATATAACCGTTATGGAACCGATATAATATCCGTAGAACCGAAACCGAAATCGATATAAGGCAGAACCTTTTTCACTCATAACTGTTTTAAGACAATTTCGGTTCTTATAACTGTTTTGAGAACCGAAACCGATATCATAACCGTTTTCAACCCCTACTTAAAAGTGTCAACGTCGCCGGCACAGCGTTGACAGGCAGTGGAGCGAGTAGACACTAGACAACGTTTAGGATTACGATCCCAGACAGTATTTGAGGTTTTACCGTATGCAGTCCATGGTCATTGAATTAGTACCATGTACAAAAATTTCACTTGTATGGTTATAATTATACAATATGGTTATATCGCAACTCTCGTTTTACACGTTTTTAGGATCACGGAGATCCCAATTTATATATTAATGCACGATGGAGTACCATGTCACAGTGTGGCTACAGTATACCTTTTGTTTTTACTATAGTCACAGCTATAGCTATAGTAAAAACAAATAAAACATAATAAGCCTACATATGGGGTTAGTTTTATAAGTATATGCATTAACCCTCGTCCGTCCCTCGGTGTCAAATTGACAGAGTGACACAAAATAAAAAAAATTTCAATGTTTTTTTAATTTCAATTTTTAGTCAAATTTGTGAGTTAACATTCACATCTTATGTGGTTCGGAACCCACCTTAATAAACTGTAGGTCCCGTCGCAAAGTAACCTTAGCAAAGAGTTGAGAGCGACGTAAAATAAATAAATAACAAAAACATTTACATGTTAGGTTTTTCGGTTATGTTTTCCGCATTAAAAAACAAATAAAAGTCACACAAAGTTTCGGGAAATTTTACCTAAAAATAACAGAACAGTATAACTTATTTCGGGAAAACTATGTTAAATTGACACGAGGGACGGATGCGGGTTAACATAAAAAAATATTTATTAATATTCTGGCGAGCATTTCTATATAACAAAACGGAAACTGAAGAATTTCGAGTTTGACGTTGTTCTTGTGAATGAGCGATACGTTCATCACAATGGTGTTTGCTCTAGATCAAAATCATATGCAAAAACCCAACAAATGCAAAAAATCGACAGTCTAGCGATGAATGATATTCTGATATGTACTTGGAGATAATGGCTCGGCTTAAGAAAAGAGTTAGCAGGACGTTCGCTAATGGGGAATAATGAAGTTTGCGCGGTACGGTTCTGCGAGTGTGTTTGCAAGGGTCCGCTAACGAGTTCGAACACCACAATTCTCCACGGGCGTTCGTCAAAAACGCTTTCAAACCGATCCGTCGCATTTGGCGACAGTGCACGGCGTTGTCTTGTGAAACGCGAGAGTTGCTCATTCCCGTCAATAGCCAGGTAGGTGGTTTTGAAAGTAAATCGCGACCGCCTTTCAAGCAGCAATGACTTACCGTTGACCGTAGGTGGACAGTGTCGAGGGCTGGAAACGGAAGAGAGAAGGTGAAGGGAAAAAATGGAGAAAGATCGGATAAACAGTTAGTTAGTCGAGTCCAAAGGGTTAAGAAGATTTGCAATAATTGTGGCTAAAGGAAGCTTAAAAATTTTCTTGTACTTGCGAGAAGAGAAGGTCACAGTGGTGGGATCGTCGATTTTAATGAAACTTTTCTGGTGAATCTAGAGCAAACATAAGCAGGTTCATGTACGAGCGTTTTTCACTATACTCATTGTTCATGAAGATAATTAACATTTAATTTTATCATGTCTACGAGCCTATTAGCTGACTTTTTCGTTGAATTAATCACAGAACTGCTTCGAATTTCAATATTTTGTAAAATGTTTCCTAGTATTCATGGTATAGTTTGTAATCTATGACATTTTGAGAATTGTCCATAGCTTACCGAACTATCGTGCGTAGAATCGACGACGCTAAATACAGATGTGCATTTCGTATAATCATTTTAAAGCTCTCCCTGAACCATGTTATTTTAGCTAGAAACATTTCTAATCGAACCACTAGAATCATCTAAGCTGATCACGCTTCGTGGTCCACTCTGTATAATTAGTTGCATTATTGACAGCCCCACTAATGAATAAATAAGTAAAATAAAAAATTGAAATTGAGGAAAGAAACAAAAATCCATAAAAATGAAACAAAATTATTCATCGTAAGAGGGATTAGAACACGTAACCTCTACCACCCTCGTTACGATAGCTGTTACGATATAATTAAGAAATTAAGTATATCAAAGAGAATTTTCTGGATATCATAAAATGAAATGTTAATTATTTTTGCTCTCGATTCACCAGAAAAAGTTTCACTAAAATCCCCACCTCTGTGACCTCTTCTCGTGAGTGTGACTTGTTATGATTGAAGTAATTATTGCTGTTGAAGGACCCATTAAAAAGTCCACGGCCACGGATGATAGACTTTCAAAAATCGTGAAATAATCGCCGGTAGATGTGTGAATAATTTTGGTAGATTAAATGTCAGTAATATTAAATTCTGATATCCCTTTTGTTTAGTTCACTCACTATTGAAGTACTCGAAGGCAGTTTCAGCGACGGCACGAGGGAATCGATTGAAAAATTAGTACGGATAATAAGGATACTGTCGATTCGATGGCCGGCCCGCGAAAAAAAACTTTCACTTCCGCCGCATCGGTCGAAAGCGGAGAAACCAGAGATATAAAGGTGGCCGTGTTCACAGGGGCATGTCGATTAACACGCACAGTCGTAAACGCGGACTGCCGTGCTCGCGGAGATCCATCTTATCCGAAACAAAGACGTTAGGAGACTATTATTGGCTGCGTTTCACCGACTAGAAGCGGTTTTACTTAATTTTATTGCGAGAGGAAGTCGTAAAGGCCTGCGCCGCGTGCAGTTCCGCGCGAATAATCAGTGTCCTGGATCCGCGGGGAACGTTGACTCCGAGGAACGACCACCGGCGAGACATAGTGCTCGAACTGTGCGTTTGGTACGTTTCACGAATCCGCGTCGCCAAATTTCATTTCGTACCTATGAGAATTTAATCGATCGTCTACCAAATTCGAACATCCGATGGACCTCCAAACGAGCCACGAAATTTTTCACTGTTGAGGATTTAAGGTGTGCGTCTTGTCCATTTACTATTTAATCTTTTGCATCAGTTATCTTCATTTGACATTGAGACACAATGATACATCAGTATCGAGCGTATCATTCTCGGTCGTTTGAAGATGCTGTCAGAAAGATTTCTATACGCTCAACTATTAGACAGGTAATTATACAGAAAACGGCACACCTCACCGATTTTGATGAAACCAAAATATGTTGTCGAATTCATAATTCTAAGCAACTCTTTCCTGTATGTTTCACCGTCGCTCGGTCTTTGTTTTCGAGATATTTATAAAAATAGTTGTCGCGCTCTTTTTTGGCTTGAGTTAGGTCTGGGTTAGGTTTGGGTTTATTTTCGTCGTATCTTGGTAGAATGGCTTTAGACGTTTCTGTCCATTCAGCAAGAAAAGTATATACTCTACAATGAAGTTATACGAATTTTGAAATATATGAAATATTTACAAAGAACTAATCGATTTCCTAATTGATCGAAAAGTGAGTCATTGCAATAGCCTAACACAGACCATTCTGGTAGCAGCAACAGTTTTGTGAGAATATATCAGAAAATAAAGCCGAGTGGCGGTAACATATTATACGTAAAAGTTGATCAGAATGATGATCCCAACATATTTCAAGCTCACCAAAATCGGTGAAGTGTACCGGTTTGTTGTATAATTACCATTAACCTTCGAAAGGTAATATGGGGTCTCAGAGATCACAGTTTCAGATTTTCGAAAAGAATTTTTGTACGAATAAAATTAAATCTGTTTACTTTTTATCCTGTGTTATTCTTTATCCCTAATTTATTAAAAAACGAAACTACTTATGAAATTCATTTGTTATAAGAAACACCACCTTACTATTTATGTGTTATTAGATGTTACCTTGCAAGGGTTAACCATACAACAGAATAACTTTTTAAAAATTGATTCAAAAGATTTGAATTTACTTCGACACGATAGTTGATGCATACATAAATTGTCGTATGGATATGTTGACCCGTCTGAACCTATCTAAACGCATTTATAAAGCTTCTCGCTTAAGAAATAAGGGTAAAAGGGACTCACCTGTGCGACAACGGTGTTCAGCAAGAGGAACGCCAGCAGGGTGACGAAAACTGCCGGACTGTGGAAGCCCAACATCGGGTAACTAATGATATGGTAGACCGCGGGCAGGGTAATCGTAAGCGGTAGCTCGCCGACCATTTTCGCCAGGTAATAGGCCGAGAGCCGATACGATCCCGACAACCGCTCCTTGTTGATTACCTCGCGTTCAGGAGGAACTGAAACCAGAAGTTGCCTCCGTGTCACTTTAAACGACGATGAAAACCGAGCTCGTGTCAGATTTAACAACATCCCTCGGCGTTTCTTACTTTTATTTCGTCCCCGTCTGCTGCACCTCATACCCAGCTATTTTTTATCCACTTATTAATAGACTTGTGCGCGTGGCGCAAAAACGACTTGGTAGATTTATTAAAAGAACACACTTGTTTTAATTACAAGCGATAAACTTTCTATTTTGCATAAGGATTCGCGCAGTCTACTTATTCGAAATGTGGATGGAGATTTGTGCATTTGTACATTTAATCGAATTGCAAGATATTGATAATAAAGTTGTAATTTCGATTTAAAGGAATTGAATGACAATTGACCAATTTGTAAAGCGGTAAGGGAATAATGAAATTCAAAAGAATGAAGCGAGCATGGTAGACTCTCGTCCAACACGATAAAGAATTTGTTTGAAATTTACGAGACACGTTAAAATGATGAATTCTAATTTTTTTAATTTACGATTATTCAGAGTGTAAAATATTTCACCAGAAATCGCTAGAAAGAAAATAGTCAGTTTTAGTGTTTCACGAAACTAGTTTTAAGACTATTTGTACCTTCTGCGGCAGCGAATGTACAGTCATTTCGAACAATTTTTCGTGCATTTACTGCACGCTCACTGCCACATAAAATACGCGTATATGTATACCGTCTTTTTAAACAGCAGAATCTACTGTACACGGTTGAAAAGTGATGAATAGGAGTGATTCGACCTGGAAAATGAGGTCCGACAAGTACTGTCGACGGAGGTTGGAAGATTCGGAGCGATAAATAAACAATGATATGAACAATGAGAGTAAACCGGGTACTCGATAAAGATCGGTATCGGTGCAGGAGCGAACGGACGAGCCCGAAGGAGCAGACACGGTCGAGAGCCGGGGGCCGGATAGAGGTGACAGATCGCCTCGAACAAAGGGCAGTAAACGATAAAACAGGAAAAGTTAATGGCCGTTCCCCTCCCCGACTATTTTAGGAGTCGCATAACTTAGGCATAGAAGTTCGCCACTGGCAGACTAGCCGCGGCTACCTTCGACGTTTTACAGTGGCCGTCACTTATCCCCGCAGAAAACGAGACACGGTGCGCGCCGGGCTCGAATAGGCCACCGGTTCTCTTCTACAGCTGTAAAACGGAGTTTAGCGTCCTCTCTTCCCGATCCTTTCCCTCTGTCTCTCCCTTTTTGCCCTTTTTTCAATACCCTCCCCGCACAAAGGAGTATTTGCCTCGAAAAGTTGGCCAAGATACGATTTTTCGAATCCTGCGTAAAGATAAAAAATTTTGATTGTCTGAACTACTGGAACATATGAACAACAATGTACCAGTTTTATTATTTTTTTTTAAGACTTTTGTAGTAGTCATTTTTCTCTTCGCCCGTTTCTGAAATACCGTTTATGTATGTGACAAAGATACACTATAGTTTTCAGTAATGTTCACTTCCTTATTATTTGTCTGTTCAAAATTATTCAAGTTTGAAGATGATCTATATTACTTACAGCACTATTTCGCATTTTTAGAATTTTCACGAAAGAAATTTTTAGGCTTCCAAATAAGTATTTTTAATTCAACTTTTTAGTTTTTTAATGCAGGTATTTTTAAATTCGTTTAACGTCTTTACTGTTTTCAATTATATCTATTCACTTCTCTCAGAAATGCATGAAACCGCTGTCTAGTGACGTGAAACGGCGCGAACGTGTTAATACGACTAAGAGACTAGAACAAGTAGTATAAGGAACACATACGATTGAAGTGCGGGAAAGTACAAAAAGCTAGAAAATTATGATTGATAGTGCGCGAAACGTAGATACCAGGTATGAAAGGAGGGAGGAAGATGAATGACAGTGTCGACGGACGAACGATTAAGCATATGATGCGAACCATGTGCCATTCTAGGGTCGATGAGACTAAAATGGTAATTGAATTGTACGGTGTTGCAGCAAGTTCGAAAATAAAAGAAAGAAAACGGTAAAGGGTTAAGGCGTTGGGAAAACAGCCAATGCTTAACCCTTAGCAGTCGAGGGGTGACTCAGAGTCATCACTAAAAATTGCTGTACCATTATTCAAAATTTTGTTTACATTATTAAATATGTTGGTGTCTAATCAATTATTCCATAAATGAAATCAATCAATTAACCCTCCGATGCCCGACAAGGTCCCTATGGCCCTATGATGTTTTGAACAATGCAGCATTTCAATACGGTTCATCCGAACAGCCTCAGCCTACGTGACTTTTATAAATGGGATGTCTGGGGCCAATTGCAATCGTCATCGATACGATTCCTTGAAATTTTTCATTATAACCGTCGAGTTAAAGTCATTTATGGCGTCGATGCTCGACAAGGTCCGCAGGGACCTTGTAGGGACTTCCATGTAATTTGTTCTTGTTTTTTGGTCGTGCAGGTATTTTCGTGTAATTTGTTAGTGTTCTATGGGTTGGACAATTGTATATATCCATACACATTTTGCAGCATAGACACAAACATAGAAACACAAAAAATCGTAATAACACCATTACAGCTAACAATAAAAAAACTATTATACGCATATCACGCCATATTAATAGAGAAGGTCCCTGGGGACCTTGTCGGGTTTTGACCGTTGAAAAAGTTGTTGGACATCGGAGGGTTCATCTACAATAATTATAATCAATCCATCCATAAAATGAAAAAAATTGTATAGAATGGACTTATTCTAGATGGGAAGAAATGTTTAATATTCAAGTTAAAATAGCTCCGACTGGAAAGGGTTATGCATTGCTATTAGCAATTAGACACGGTCCGCGCGAACACCAACACCACCACCAACAACAACAACAGCGTAGGCTGTCATGGCAGCATAGTAGGATGCAAAACACGGGTGTTCTCGTAGTCAGGTGGCGGGCACGTTGCGCAATGAACCAACCGAGAACCAGATGAAAGTAAATTGGTTAATTGAGCCACAAACGGCGTGACGCGCTGAATCGGCCATTCAACGATGCGCCTGTTTTTTTTTATTGCCAAGATTTGCAAAGGACCTGAAGGAACGGTCAATCAAGAATGTTAGTATGTAGGTCGCGCCGTGACCCACTGCTCGCGCCCGGTAATTGGAGGCCCTTTTGTCGACAGCGACCGTGCAAAACGAGCGTGACGAATTTCTGACGGGGAATCAGACTGTGAAGCCACTCAGCGAATCACGGATCTGCGAACGGCTCTCGAATCAAACGTTGATCTCGCTGTCCTCCGCCAATTTTACATTCCCCGACGTGTCGCGCGATTCTCTCGATTTTTCCTTGTAGCCTCAACCTTCTCCCATCCATCGATTTTTCAGATCTAATTTGTCCCGTTGGCGTCGAGTTCGCGCTGCGGTGAAAGATCGATACAATGGAAAGATGAATAATTGATTTTGTGATATATTTCTTCGATGGCAATGAAGAGTAACAGATCTAATTGTTTAAGCATGTTTAAACCGCAACGATATTGTTAAAAACTATGCTATTGTGTTTAGAAGAGTCTACACGATAATAGTCCCACATAAGAGTAATTGGATCTTCCGGTTAAAACAGGAAAAATTCAGAGTTTACCCTTATTCGTCCCTCGTGTCAATTTGACACATTTTTCCCAAAATAAGTTATACTATTCTGTTATTTCCGGTACACAATCTTCTACAGATGTAAACGTTAATTCATCAATTTGAATAAAAAACATCCACAAAATAACTGTTTACCTTGTTATTTCATCGATCTTTTACCACTGTGTCAATCTGACGCTGAGGGACAGATTCAGTTCGCGAAACGATGGACGGATCAGGGTTGAAAATGTTCACTGTTCTTTTAGAATGTAATTTCTGAAAAATTGGAGGAAAACTGAATTTTGTGTAGAATACGAAATTGGTGTTGATGAAAACAATATGATTGGATAGTATGTGACTCTAACGAAGAGAGTTTTGCTCGTTGACACGAGGATGCAGCTTAACGGAGGGGTTTCAGGAATGGCAGAGAGATAACTTACAACTGGAGAGTGTGCCGAAGTGCGCGAATAGCATCCAGTACGTGGTGCTGAAGAACATCCAGCCTTGGATGTCGTGGAGAGCTGCCTCGGTTCTGGGAAGCCTCAGCCAGAGCAAGCCGGCGAGCAAACCGAGGGCTATCGTTTGCAGCCAATTCAGACGAGACAGCATCCGTGGCCGGGCTTCTTGAAAGTTTCGTTCTGATAATACCTGGAATCACGATACATCGATTATCTTTATCTGATTCGCAACAACGCACGCGAAAAGACATCATTTTGCAAGTCCCGTTCAAGTTCGACCCGAGGATTAATCGTATTGCACCGAAGTGGATTATCACGTTCTCTGTCGCTGACGTAATATTACGCGACCTTTCATAACCCAGTGTCTGGCTATCACTGACGTAATCCTACATGATTTCGTGGGTGCATACGCTGAAAGAATTAGCTGTCGCCGAACACCGCACTGTCGAAACCAGTTCTCTCAAGTTTAGAGAGAGAGAGTGAGAGAGTTCAAATTACTCATGCTTCTTGGTGTAAAAATTTCAAAAATTATGCCTGAAACATCTTCAAGAAGCTAACCCAGTAGAATTGCTAACCGATAATTAAGGTAGACGTCCCCACTATGAGCCAGTCGATCGTATAACTCTGTTTATTTAATTCGATTTAAGTTCTTCATGCTTTATATAGAAAAAAATTATTTAAAAAAACTGCACTACTAATTGGCTTATACATGGATTGAGTGAGTTTGGATAAAAATCAGTGTTTCGATGATTTTCAAATTAGATTGAGGATTAAGCTTGTTAGATTTGCCGGCCGATTGTTAATCAGATTTCATCGATCGTGATTTGTCGGCGGATTCAATGTGCATTCGTTGGTCCCGGATTAGGCGAAATCGCGGAAACGTTTAGATGCGACGAGGCTGGTGGTTCGATCAATTAATCTCGTTAGCGGCACCGTATTAAGATGGTGCTGGGTCCGCAACGGCACACGAGCGCGTTGCTAATTGCACGCTCATAATGATAGAAATGCTGCCCCCGTGCCGCGACAATGTCACAATTGCAAGGTTGCCCGCGCTACACCTCTTTGGTGCAGCTCAATTATATCAGGCGGCCGTGAGGAAATAGAACGCAAAGTTTCACAATGCTGGCTTTCGAAGGCCTCTTCAAATTACAACTATATACGCACGCCATTTAACCGTGAAGAACAGAGAGGAAGAACTTGACATCGTTAATTACTCAATTACCGGCGACGATCCGATGGATCCATCGATCCGGGACCTCGAAGCCTCTCGGACGTGTCCAACGATACCAATCTCCGATCGGAAATCGCGAGATATCTTGGTTTCCTTTCGATTTCAACGAAATCTTCCTTAGAGCATATACACATATTGGATTGGCAAGAAAGTAAATTCGGTGTTTTAAAATGAAATAAAACCGAATTTCTTTATTCAAGCGATGAACTTTAATCAATGATATATTTTCTTATTTATTCTTTTTGGCAAAAGATCATCGAACAAAAGGGAAAATACCTTATTCATTGAAGCTCAAAGCTTGAATAAAAGAATTGAGCTCTATTTCACCTTAAAATAGGGAAATTACTTTCTTGCCAACCCAATACAATAGATACGGCATCCAAGATAACGGAATATCAGGAGTATACAATTGACGTCACAAGATACAAATATATCTTTATAGTTATTACTATTAATAGTTATTACAATTCTTCTTTTTGAATAAAGTAAGTTATGAAGAAATAAGTACAGACTTCACACTTCACTTTTTCCAAATTGTAATTAACAAAATGAGTTAGCACTGTTTAAAACAATAAGAGAAAAGTAAAAATGAACGAGTAATAAAACAATATATATTACAGTTACAGTTCCCATAAATTTTCAACAGACTATAGCACTTTGCCCACATCCGTCATCTGGTAGATGAAGTAATCTTGGAACACGTTCTGTTATCTGAAGCTGGGTCTACAAGTGTATATCGTCTATGAAATCTTCGCAAATGCTTGAAACTGATGGATCTTGACCAGTAATACGATCTTTGGCCTTCACGATTCGCAAATTAGAAATACATTCGATTCGTCCAAGAGTTTGATCGGTCCCCGAATCGAGGAAAGAAAACAAAGAGCGACAAAGCGCAGCAAACAAGCGCATAGAACTAGGTCGCGTTTACACGATTCACCATATCCGGATAATTACTGTGACACCGGTATGTCTGTTCGTTGGAAATACGAATGCACCTCGCCGCCGCCTGCATCTCACTTTTCCACGACGGAATCGTTTTTCGCAAAAAAATCGACGCGACGATCGATCGACGCGGAAAGTGTTCGCCGTTTTCCGTATACGCGTCACTCGTCCATTATGGTTGCGTGAAAATCACCTGTAAT
The DNA here is from genome assembly GCA_916610235.2 of Lasioglossum morio. NCBI lineage: Eukaryota > Metazoa > Arthropoda > Insecta > Hymenoptera > Halictidae > Lasioglossum > Lasioglossum morio. The sequence goes on from OU744323.1 coordinate 8,710,798, forward strand.
CGATCGACCTCCTAATCGAGCCACTCTTTCCACTGAATTTTCCACGGAACCGATAATCGTTCGGACCATTGACCGGTATAATCAAATCGTTCCTTGCATCGCGTTTCGTGCGAAGCACAGTAGGGTCGCGGCAACGAAAATCTGGCAGAAACTCGAAATATGAAAATTCAAGAATTCCTGATTGTCCGTCAGTAAATTATATAGTTAAGAATGTGTTCTTGTAGAGTCAGTAAAAAATAATAAGTCATTTAAAAATTGGTCATTGCTATTGTGTTTAGTTATGGAGTGAAAAATAGATGTCCTAATAAGTATGCTATTATAAATATAAGTGCGTGATAATATTTACCAACCAAATTAATATGGATTGTTCGTCTAATGGTAAGCGAAGGTTTACATATCGTGGTATTTAAAAAATATTGTAATATTTAGTTGCAGTGAATTTTTTTGTTATGTTGAAAGAGTAATAAAATTTGTATACATTTCTAAAGTTTTAGTTATGTTCCCAGTCCGTCCCAGACAATTGTTTCTTGCAAAATGTCGACAATTTATCTAACTTTAATGCTAAAGAAGAAAAAGTTGCACCTTTTTTGCCCTTTTTGAGAAATTCCATTTTTTTTACGTGCGGTATACCATCGTGATGCAGAGTGTTTCCTGATGAAAATTAATATCTACATGAATATTTAATTATCGAAATGCAGTGTACAGAAAATTTTGTTGGAGTCACGAAAGACCGCAGGTTACCACCTTTGTTACAATGATCATTTTTATTTTGATTTTCATATGAGAGGTGCATTAACTCGTACCAAATGCATAAAGCTTCTCGGTGCATTTTTAACAATGAAATTCTGCGCGAAGAGAGGCTTCTTTAATTTGGGAGAGAACATCGAAGTTTCCCACGAGATTTTTATTCAATCCGATTTATTCTTGACGGAAGGTTACTGCCGGGGGCTGGTGCGGCGCGGAGGGAATTGCTTAATCAAATTTTCAAACGCGTTGGAAATTACGCCATGGAATGGCCGATTATTCGGACGGTCGTACGGAAATTACGTTATTGCAAAAGTGAGCCGATGAAACGGACCGCGGCATATCAGACGGAACGAATAGGCACGAGTACGAATACTCCAAGCGAGAACCGTGGAATAAGCCGTGCGCCGCCTTGAAAGTTATCTGGAATGCATTACCGCGTCTCATACAAACGTCGAGCATTAATACGAATTTAATGCGAGCATTAAACTTGAATCCTGATGTCATTTCCATTTCCCTCGGTATTATCAGCTCCCGCATACCAGATCACTCATCTAAATTTTGCATATTGCCGTTTGCATGCTCTATTAATCCTGCACGCAATCGAACTTTTCGATCTCGCCTTCGGTCGGCTGCCAATGCTCCTTGACTGCGACCGAGGAAATTCAACATGGCCGTCCACAGGAATTTCCCTCAGTTCAACTGACAACTCTAATCCTGATCGATTCCTCAATCTCCACAGAAAACAAGCCTTTATCTTTTCTCCATCGATGCTGTATGTGCAAATTAATATAATTAATTAGTAGGCTTTCAATTTGTAGTTCGCGTTCTTTGCGTGAGAAATTCAGATGGCGGTCAACGTAAAATTCTCATCAGTTTCATGGGGAACAGCATTTTATCCGTAACTAATTCAATATTTCATATAAATATTCCATTAAAAGGATTAAAATCTGTACTTAGCAACCTTTCTAGATATTTGGAAGATTTCCGGCGCAGAAACACGATATGACGGACGACGCGAAACGACTTCCCAGCGAGGAAACGATATTTATAGTTCTTTCAATGTAAAATATATGCACATACAGCTACGACATGGCTTAAAAGGAACAGGCTTTCCCTTTTCAGCACTGTTGCGCAAGTAGAGCTCGAGATTAAAGCCTGAATAAGCTATTTCATGGAACACGAACGATTCTTCGCAACAGAAGATGGCCACTCACGATAGACAAAACTCTGAAAGAAGACTTTTGCAATCCGGCCTCGGCTTGGGAAAATATTTCGTGTATTTTCTCGACGCAACTCGATCCAACGATCGTAATGTTTTTCGAGTACCGATTCTGTGTTTCGACTGTTCCGAGTCGCTTGTTCGCGAGAAATAACGGACCCTGGTCGGCCATCTTCTTCAGCGTTATTTTTTCAATCGATCGAGTGCAGAAGAGTGGACAGCGAGCAGATAGGAACCCTAACATCTTCCTACACAGTATAAACTCGTCCCGAGTGTTTACAGGACAAATATTGTTGCAACGTTCGTCGCGTAGGTGGATCGTTCTCGAGTTTAGAATCCGAGCAGGAGGATCCATTGCCAAAAAATATTCATCTAAAAAATACCTCGTACAGATTCTCGATTTTTTCGAATACACTGTCACACGATTAACAATGCTGAATCGAGCGTAATCTCACGGTGTAAGACAAAAAAGAAGCAGACGAAGCAATGGCGGCGCGCTCATTACATCCGCTCGTTCTGCATTCGTGATTAATTCACGGTATCGACGTACAATTACCACCGCGTAACCTTAAGAAAGTGAAATGTATTTCGATTATTCTGCGCAGACCGCGGGTATATTTATGCTAAGTCACCTGTGTGAGTCGCTTGGAAATGTGGTCTTGCAACTTTTTCGAACGCGGTCGACGAGCCTCGTGATTGTTTGTAAATAGAAGCTTGCGCTTTGCAACATGCAGTCGACGGTGGATTTCACTCACTTTGAATTGCGACCAGAAACTGGTGGGCCACTGCCAGGCATAGTCCTCGTCGGCGGAACTGGCGCTGCTGCTGGTATGGCTTTGCGTGTCCAGCCACAGGGTTCGGCCCTCGTCCTCTTTCACTGGAAATCACAGATTATCATCAATTATATCGATCAATTCATTCACTGAGCGTCGAGAACTTCATATTAACGAAATAATAAAAAAACGAGTACAAGAAAAATACAACAACTGTACGATCTAAGAAACATCACGGAACCGACGGTTTTTCTTTGATCGAACCTTTACTGTACCGATGGACGGAGATAAGTACTAATACAATGCGGATTTTACACATTTATAACAGAATGCGTACAATTTCACGCAGGAGAAGTTTTACAGCAATTCAGGAGCATCAAATGTATTGTTGTCAACTTTGTAACATTATTAAATAGAAGAGAAGCTTTTTATTTGGCTCCTGTTCTTCGCAATTGATGCGGACAATTTTTATTTTCCATAAAGATCCGCATTCTGTTTATTAACGAGCGAGTGAAGCTGCGCTTCAAAGGATGCTGTACTAAGCGAATGACTAAACTATACTTGAAAATTGTACCTATTATTACAGGTTCGCTGCGAGTTGAAGCTTGTACGCGCAAAGGAAAATATTTTGGGACAGCTTTTGTCGCGGCTCCAGCCCGCCGAGATAATTGAAAAGACGTGGAAAAAAGATGAGAGCAGGGCGTGGAGATGTTTGTTTTCGCGGACAGCGTGAATTATGAAGCTCGCCGGCGAGGTATACGCGCAAAGTTAATACCATTGTGGCTGATGTGGTGTTCGTGATAATGGATGAGATGGTCGCAGAGCGGATGCTGGCTGGGATTATATTCCGGGCGAAGTTCCGGCGGGCAGTCCTGTCCCTGTTTCGCGTTCCTCGCAGCAGCCACGATCCGTTCCCGGACCTCCTCCGGCCCCTTTATTTGCTCCACTGAAACAATGGGGTCGCAAAAATATTTCACTTTGCCAGCCAGGCCCTTTCAATCATTCCCGCTCCCTTACTGACTCCTGCAGAACCTTTGGTATCCGTATTTTTTCGTGTATCACAAAGTTTAGTGGCATTGAATAATAATTGTTAACCCTTAGCACTCGAATGGTGCCTCTGAGGCGCCACTAAAAATTGGTGTACTATTATTTAAATAATTGTTTACACTATCAGATATTGTATGAGGTATTATATCAATTTCATATTTATCAAATTTAAAAAATCATAGAGAATGGAAATATTGTAGGTCAGACGAAACGTTTAATTTTCCAGTTAAAATAGCTCTGAGTGCAAAGGGTTATTAACTAGACAGCGGATCTTTATGCGAAATACAAATTTTCTATCTGAATTGCAACAAATTCGAGTGAAATAGAAATTAATTTTCTCTCTTAGAATGGTAACAGTATTTTCTGATTCTTCTAACGTTTCTACTGTTTTAAATGACAACAACTAATTGTTGTAATAACTGCATAAAATCCGCTGTCTGTTAATAACTCTGATATACAGTAACAAGACTACATTACACTGTCCAACACGAAAAATGTTTGCATATAATTTGCGCTGATTTCGAATCTGTCACCGAATAACTAATGCAATGCGGAAAAAAACTGTATAAGATCCACCCAATAGTTATTTGGAACCATGAAAAACGTTGAAATTTGTTGGACAGTGTTATATCTGTATTTATCTTTGGAGCAAGACTGTGACAAGTGATGTCTAATTTTCGTCAAATAAATCTTTCAACAATTTTTTGTCGAAGATCGACTGTTTTGAGAGGTGATAGTGTTCGAGGAGCTTACATATGAAGTCAGCCGGGTTATAATGAGGCAGCAACGTCAGTCCTATCGTGGAGAAAAACCTGCCGATATTCGAGGTGGGTCCGTAGTATGCCACCTGGCCACGGCTCAGTAGGAGGAGTTTGTTGAAGCTGTGGAACATCCTGGAACTAGGCTGGTGCACCGTCACCACGATGCTCTTGCCCTCTTGCTCCGCGTATTTCTTCAGTCGTGAAATCAACGCCTGTGCTGAATGCGAGTCCAGCCCGCTGGTCGGCTCCTGAGGGACGACAACAAACACATTAATCAAACGAACCTGATCTCGTTGGCGAATAACTCAATGTTCGCTGACAGTGGTGAATCCGAGCGGAAAATCCCTGCTTGGCAATTTTGGGAGACAATGTAAGGGACTGTCGTAAAGGTTCGCACACCGTATAAGTTGGGACAGTGCTTTTTTCCACATTAACGCACTGGAAACACCAATGTCATGGTTAACACCGATATATCTACCGCCTTCAAGCTAAATTGGGCTGCAGACACTTTTTCCACATTCTAATGCAGCGTGATTTAGATTAGATTTAGAGGATAAATTTGGATTTACGACAGTACCTTATCATTTATACAGAGGATTCCGGTTAATTGGTACGCTTGTTAATCAGGATGGCCGGTTATTCTGGATTAGTATTAAAAAAAGTCGGACCCACTTAACTGGAATCCAAAGGACTTTCAAAGCACGGTACGTTTAGCATTAAGAAACTGGAAGTTGTTGGAATTTTGAGAAGTTTTTAGATGCATATTGGTAAAAGCTCGTGTTCCACGGCTGTCTAGGTTATTCTGTGTGCTTGAAATTCGTGGGAACATTGTCGGGAGCTCGACAAGAAAATCTGCCAGGAAGCGACGTTGAAAGGTGGGCGTTGAGTGCAATTAAAGAGCTTACGTCGAGCAACATCAGCGACGGATTGGTGAGCAGCTCGCAGGCTATGCTCGTCCTCTTCTTCTCGCCGCCGGAGAGTCCTCGTTTCGTGTAATCTCCGATAACTGCGAACAAATACGCGGTCCAGGTAACAAAATCGTGCCACCGGATATCTCCTGTATCCTATCTAATTGGTCGAGGTTAATTGCCTTTCCTCAAGCTCTACCAGTTTTCTTCGAGTGAAAAGAAACTCGAGTGTTCAACTATACAGGGTGTCCCAAAACTACCCTAGGAGCCGAAAATAGGAGGTTCCTTGGGTCATTTGAAGCGACATTTTCCTTTGCAAAAATGTTATCCGCGACTTTGTTTAGGAGTTATTAACGAAAAATACGGACCAATCAGAGCGCGACCTAGACGCGAGTTGGTAAAATCGGCTCGGCGCGCCAACTGTTCATTGGCCGACTGTGCCAACTCGCGTCTAGCTCGCGCTCTGATTGGTCCGTATTTTTCGTTAATAACTCCTAAACAAAGCCGCGGATAACATTTTTGTTAAGGAAAATGTCGCTTCAAATGACCCAAGGAACCTCCCATTTTCGGCTCCTAGGGTAGTTTTGGGACACCCTGTAGAATAGATTCAAGTAAAACTCGATGTCTAACGTTAATTCGAGATGTTCGTTGTGGATAATGTATGGGAATAGACACGCCGATGGCTCCGTTCCGGACCAGGTTTATGGGAAACGGTGGACAAGTTACGATCGCGGAAATCGTCGATCAGAATCGCAGCATCAACGGAGCGCGGCGACTGAAAGACGAAACGGCCGTTTCTTACCGGTGGAAGTCGTAAATCGTTACGGGGTCCGTGCATAAACAAATTACGGGCGAATTTACTGGCGGGACTGGAACGACGAAAGTGGGACAATTCTGTGTACTGGTCTCGATCGCGAATACTTTGATCTCCGGGGAACCAGGATTAGAAAATGATCGAGAAGCAAGATATCGAGGAGAAAATTCCTGGGGAATCTTCAGTTCAAAGGACTCTGACGATCCATCGATTTTTATGTATTTCAGGTTCGTCATTTTGTTCGAATTGATATATGTTGTTGTCCACGCTGAAATAGGGGGAGTTTAAGTCATCAATTTCCTTCGAAGTTTGCCGTTCTGAAGGACTCGATCGAAACCAACGATGCAATGACATGAATTCCACCTACTTTTCCCTTTTATGATCAGTAGACTGCGGATTTTATGCATTTATGACAAAAATGGGTATGTACAATATGAAGCAGTGGACATATTAAAAAGATTTGAATACATCATTGTATTAGTTTCAGTTTAATAAGATAATTAAAAAAGTAATAAGTATTTATTTGGCACCTGCATCTTGCAATATATGCAAACAATTTTTATTTTGCACTAGCTGACCCGACAGACATTGTCCTGTCCAAATTTCAATAAATTTGTTTGTGATCGTTTTAATTACGCATATCCAAAAATCCCATAGAAAAAAGCACTTTCATTTTTTCTCGAATTATCCATTTTTCCGGGCAACTTTTCCAATTTTTCTTCTCCTAAAAGCTTTATTCGGACTATTACGAACATTTTTTAAGAAAAATTAGCCAAATCGGTCCAGCCGTTCTCAAGTGATGCTCTTACCAACGAACAGCATTTAATTTTTATTTATAAAGATAAAGATCCGCAGTCTAGTGATTAGTATCAAACGGAGACATCGTGCAGAAAATGCTCTGAATTTTTATAAACTCTACAATAGGGTATTTCTTTTATCTCGAGAAATTGAAGTAGCATGTAAGAGTATGGATCATTTGAAACAATTTCACTCGAACTAAACATTTCTTAATAAAATCCACGCGACCTTCTTAAGATACAGATCTAGTGGAACGACGAAGATCGAGGGTAGCAATGAGGTGAACATCGCGGCAAAATCGAACCAATGAAATTAAATGCGTCTGCACATATGTATCGTGGAACAGTGCACCTAGAAACAAAAATCTGTCGCTCCACTATAAATCTCGTACTTGGACATCTAAGAATATTTTCAGTGAAGCCGAAATAAGAAATTGAAGTATGATCCATAAAGTATTGAAAAATCATAGGTCCACGTTAAAAATCTACCTACAAAGTTAATTTCCACAAGTTGTCCGATATTATGAAAAAACATGCGATAAATTTGGCAAACAGTATGTCGACGATACTCACTGGTGTCTTGGCAGCCGACGAGGTCGAGGACCTCGATGATATGATCGACGCACTGCATCTTCTGGGAGTACGAGAACGTGTCCGGAAGCCTGAGCCTCGCCTGGTACTGTAACCGACGAAACGAAAACACGATAAAATCGACCGACGAAAAGAAAAAAAAAGAAAAAGAGAAAGAAACGCGAGATACCGTCGATCGGGATCGAGGTAGCCGCGCGTCGGCGTAGGAACCGACCGGTATATAGATCGGTATCGTTTCGGCCGCCATTAACCCGGCATCAAACGGTAACGTAAGCAAAAGCGCCCGGCGTGGTGTGCGCGCGCCCCGGTGCATTTCCGTTTCGTAATATCCAGCCCACTTTGTGTCTATTATTACCATCTGACACGTATCCCCGGGGATGCACCGGCCCCACGCTCGTAATCGTGATCGTTAAATCAATTACGATAACGCGCCGGTGCGGAGATCAAGCCGCCGCGTCGCGCCGACGAGTCTTGCACCGATTACACCCTTCTCCGAGACCGGATCTGTTTTTGGCCAGCGAATCGGCCTGCCCCCATTCCGGATACCGATTTCGCATCGTACGGTGCATAATATCCTGGCCACGTCGATGCACTTTCTGCCTGCAACCCGCTACACAACCTGATCACCATTAACCCCCTACCTTGTGGTTTGTTCAGATTACACGAATTTCATTCAGTCAAGGTTTGCGATACGCACGATCCCTTTTCTTTGCTATTTTCGGGAGAAAGTTTTCCCCAAGCAGTTTGCAGATCCTGTTGGATTACCAATAAATTGCAAGCACAATGAACTCATTATTCGTTATCAAAAATGAATCATCGATTTCAGAATCGTATTAACACTTTAACGACCGCCCGTCTACGCAGTCAAACGTCGCCAGGGGCCGGCAGTATTTTTGAAGAATTAATTTTAAAGAACTTTATTGAATTATTATTAATAAAGAACTTTATTGAATATTTTTCCTTTGTATGATAATTATTAAAGCAATCACCTACATGTAATGGTATTTTACATGTCTTACACATAAAACGGTTGTTCCGGCTATCACACACATGTTGTGTGAGCGGTCGTTAAAGTGTTAATAGACAGAGATTACAAAGTACCGATGAAACCATCTCACAAGGGAGGTTACCCAATCGTACCACGCCGATAATAATGAAATTTCTGTATAGAACTCATAAAAATATTTGGTACGTATTTGTTTACCTGCCGAGATTCATGTTAAGGGGCTGAAAATAGCCCTCAATCTTGGGGTTGAAAAATCTATTTTCTTGAATATTTCCGAAACTATTAGGCCTAGACGGAAATTTTAAAACCTAAGTCGTGCGTCTGTAAATGACGAATCTTTTAGTGTAAACTAACTTGGTACTTTGTTTCAAGAGCCGAACTGTGGAGCCTAACCTAAACAGTAACCCAAACTGCTGACTAACCTAAACTACTAAATCGCCAAACTCGTGTTCTTTGGGCGTGTTCGAAGCTAACTAAATCCTCAGGTAAAAATCGACATTCCCAATAAAATATGAACTGCTATTCCATCGTATACACTTTGTCAGGCTCGATGAGATGAGGAAAATATAAAGGTTCAGAGAATCGTGTTTCTAAGCCACGCATTTCGCTGGCAAAAACGGGAATAGAGAGAAAAATCCATCGGCTTCGTTAGACGTCAGGGATCAGAGCATAATAAAAATTTCGCGCACGTTTCGCAGACGCGGCGGCGGCGGCTGCCGGGAATTTTCGATTATCGAGTCGCCCTGTGAAAAACTCGAGCGAAGCTGCGCTCTGTCGATCCTTCGATGCTCCAGTTTTGCGTTTGACGAGGCCTGCTCTCGCTCTGAGCTGTCACACGACGGTTTTCACGGTCTATTTTCTATTCAATTTCGCGTTTAGTATCGTCCCGGCTGGGACACCCTGTATGTTTTCCCGAGATGACAGTCGTTCGACTGCAATGCAGTCGCGAGGCGAGGCGAGGCGAGGCGAGGCGGGACGAAGCGAATGTGCGCGTTTTCTCGTGTCACACTACGGCCAAACGGAGACAAAGCCTGCGACAGAATTCTAAAGAGGCGCCCGAGGCGGGCGGCGCCGTGTTTTCCTTCGATTCCGCTTCGCTCTACTCGCTTTACTCGCTCGAACACGCGCGTTCCACCGAATTATCAGGTGCGCGCGAATGCGAGGAAAGTCCGTGCACTACGTGCCGAATCGCGAGCCGCTTATGGTTGCTCAGCGGGCGAGGCGTGGGCACGTTTCGGTTCCGATGCGATCAAAAGTGACACCGTCGAACAGTAATCGATAGAAAGCCGCTTCTACCGTCCTCAATTTTTTAATAAACTTTTCAGAACTCTTTGGAATAAGGAAGCTTTCCTCTACAAAGCCAAAAATGTCGATTTTAATGAAATTTAGTAAAAGTTATAATTAGAACAAGCATTTAATAACATTCATTTTGTGAATATAATTTTCGTTTGAAAAAATTGATAATTTTCTTTTGTGAACCCTGCTAAACTTATTTTTTAATATTTCTAGAAAAATTCATTTCTTGACATGAAAAGCATTCTTTTATCTTGAAAATGCTAGAATTACAGTTTGTCATTTCTTAAATAAGTAATTCTTAATGGACTAATGGAAGTTGTCGAAGTTATTTCCCTTTGATATGGAAAATATTTTATGTTCCAAATGTTTATTCTATAAAAAATTAAGGTCACCTTTAACGTTTTAAAAAGCAATATATATTTTAGACTTCATAATATTGTAGCTGATGTCAAAACGAATCCAACGACCTACATTGTTATACCCTTAAACTTTCAATTAGTGCTAAAATCTTCATGAACTGCTAGATCGGTCGCTCGGACCACTATGCCGCGTTCTGATTTCAAAGATCGTGATATTGTGCTTATGGTGGTACGCCGAGATGAAATTTTCAGCTCGAAAGCTGCGAAAATTCGCCTCGTCCTGGTAAACACGTTTCGTTACGAGTAGTCCAGTTTCCCCGTAGCCGTGAGATGACCGCTATAGAACGCACGCGGCGAAATATCATCGGCCAGCACTTTCTCTCTCCGCATAACGGATCCTCTTGTGTAACGGACTCGGCTGCTGAGAAAATGGCGCGTCCGTTCGCGTTCGTCGAGCCGACCACGGCCCCTTCGATTCTTATAAAGCCTCGTCCACAATGGCGTGCAACTTTCCCAAAAAACCTTTTTAACGAACAAAAATGATCGATTCTGAAATGTACGAGAAAGCTTCGATCGAAAATTAAAAGCTTCTCAACAGATACGAAGAAATATTTGAAGGAGCTCTCTGTTCATATACTGTTCCTTTTAATCATATGTTAATATTATAATATCTGTATTTCTACAAGAAACCTATTCTGTTTTCTAATCTTCATACTCTGTATTATATGTATGTAGTGTATTTCTGTTTTGAAACAATGTTGTAATAAATCTCATATGAGATTTTCTATAATAAAAAAAAAAAAAGAATTATTTGAAGGAGGACAATTTCTTGAGGTACGACCTGAAGTCCTCGAGGAGGTGTTGACGCAGTTTGGCTCCCGGCCCGCATTCCTCGCGCGCGTCAACGCGAGTAGGTGTCCTCCTAATTTTCGGTCGCGGGCCCTCGTAAATCGCGGCCCATAAACTTGGCACGGTTGTCGGCTGATTTTCCGGGAAAACGAGGAAATGTCGCGATCGCGGCCACCGGTTTCCTATTCTGTTCCTCGAGGGGTGTTCTCTGCACGCGCGCCATTCGCGATTAGGTTACTGAAACGAGCCAACGAGTCTGGGAATGCCGGGGCTTCGAGATTACGTCGCGTCGGTTCCAACAGCGATACTAACATTTTGTCTACTTGAAACCTATTGACCCTCCGACCATTTTTACTATAACTATCAAACTGACGAGGTTCAGTCACAGTTTTATTTATCAATTTTTGTAAACATGATTTTCATGGTACCTCTTCTAGATCAATTAGTTTTTCTGTTATTCCTAACACATATTTTTTTTAATTCAATTGGCAAAGATTAATTACAATTTTAATACTCCACGATTACTCCGATAAGATTGAAAATGTTCAAGTTAACCATAGAATTTTAAATAAGAATGTAGCGGTAATTATACAAAAAAGGCTACACCTCATCGATTTGTATGAAACTGAAATATGTTGTCGAATTCATAATTCTAAGGAACTTTTGTTCTTCTTACTGCCTTTGTTTTTAAGATATTTGTAAAAACAGGTTTCGTGTTCTTTCGTTTAGTTTGAATTAGGTTTGGATTTATTTTCGTCGTATCATAGAAGGATGCTTTTACATGTCTCACGTTTCAGTTAATACACACGGAGAGACAAAAAGAAAATACAACTTACAATTACCTTAGCTATTCCAGACCATATACTTCAGTAAATTACAAACCTCAGTCCATTTATTATAATTATTCACAAATTATACGAATTTTTAAATATATGTAATAATCGCGATGAACTAATCGATTTCCTAATTGATGGAAAAGTGATTCATGGCAATAACCTAACCCAGATCTAACCCAGACAGTTTTTTTGAGATTGTCTCACAAACTTAAGCCGAGCGGTGGCAGCATATATGGGAAAAGGTTTTTCAAAATCTTTGCAACATATTCCAAGCTCATCATAATTGTTGAGGTGTACCCTTTTCTGTATAATTACCAATCTAGCTCCAAGTCGGAACTTTTTTCAAAGTAGATAGGAAATCCATCACAGCAATGATGAGAATGGTACTCTGAAGCCCTATTTTCTTTCTGCTCGAGTAGGCGCGCGGATATCGTGCACCGTTGTCTGACCATGCTCGTCCGTTTCTACTTGCTGGAGCACTGCTAGCACTGTTATCATAGTTTCCACCGAATGTAGAGCTGCCTATTCTCGTGTTACCCTTTCGTCTCGCTTCGCCTGTCAACTGGGCAACCTTTCGATTCCCTATATGCCTGTGCACTTTTCAATCAGGGCGGATCTTCAATGATCCGAATCGTTTTACGCGAAACGCGAACCATTCGTAGACTGTAGAAATAGGCGCAGGTATTTCGAGAGTACTTCCTTTTGGCGAGCTTGCAAATCCCACGAGTTACATCTACCATACGTTATAACCAAGCGTAAACCATGTGGTCGCTAATGATCTCGCTGTTAATACGACCACGTTAAAATAAATTGTAAATTAATAAGTTACAGCTACCAGTTATTAGAATATAGATGAATCATCCAGGGACTCTGGGTAGAAAGACAATCTTCCGTCGATGTTTTATGGCAGACGAGAAAATAAAACAACTCTTCGATCCTTCTCTTATCTATCGACGCTACGAATGGTAGAACGCGGGGAGGACATTGTTTTCTGTTAACAGGACGTTCGGATTGCCAATGCAAATTTTCCCGGACGAAACGATCGGAATTTATTGGTCCATAGAATTCTACGGACGAGAGTTGCCACAGCAGTTTATGGACATTGCGTTGCTTTTTCTTTTCAGACTGAAGCTGACTCGAACAATTGCGAATGATATTAAGATTCTTTTATCGGTCTGTTTGTGTCTCGTCGTTCATCTTGTGTGTTTATTACGAAACGGAGAATGCTGTCGTGCTAGACGAAACGATGAACAGCTGGGAATCTTGAGACACTCACCTCGAGGGTCTGCCGTAACGTCAGATCGGGGAAGAAAACGTCCTGCTGCTGCACGTAGCAGATTCTTCGACGCCATCTTTTCGTCAGCCTCTCGCGATTCAGCCAGATCTCACCCCCGTCGACACCCACGCGGCCCGACAAGCAGTTCAGCAACGTGGTTTTGCCGCAACCTTCGCAGAAAATCAAACGAATCGTGAAAATCTCACTTCCGTCAACCTGTGCTGCTCCTTCAACGTTAATACTAAACCTACCACTAACGGACAAATGTCTGGTTTTATATTTTTTATCTTATAATTATTGAAATTATGAAATTGCTTACATGGAAATTGATTCGATAAACTTCTCTATTTAGCACATATTCTGATAAAAAGAGCCTTGTCATTTTTGTAAGCTAAAACATTTCAATCGTTTTTAGTGCTCGCTAGATTTAATGTTAATTAATGAAAAATATTGTACTCCTTCGAGATCCTACTGGTTTATCACATTTTTCTCGCGATAACACGGTAGACAGAATTATTTATCTATTTTCAAATTAATTTTTGAGGGAGAAAATTGACTGTAGCAAATTTGGTTAGAATCTGCAAAATACCAGAAGAGTGGTGAAACACTTTCAACATCATACATCTTAACATTTCACTTTTTAAGTTTAACTTCGTTAAATAAATTACTTTCGTCTCATTGTATTTTTGTGGATGTTCTGAATCGATCGTTAGTAGTGGAAGTTAGATGGCGAAAGAAGTAATCTCTCTATTTGCGAAAATAGATGCATTCGACTCAATGGAAAATATTTTGGACATCATTCCCGTCGGCAAGAAGTTAATATTCGCTTAAAAGACGGTAATACGAAATAAACGAAGTTGGTTTAATAAAAATTGATACATACCTGAAGGGCCCATAACGGCCAGAAGCTCGCCTGGTTTAACGACACCCGAGACATCCCGAAGGAGGGCTCTTTTCTCCTTGACCACCTGCAACCCCCGGAAGATTAGCTGCACCGGACGAGAATCCAGCGGGTACACCAACTGCAACGCTGAGCTTTCCACTCTGCAAAGTACAAAACAAAAATACGCTTTTTAGAATATCGGATCGGACAAATAATATCTATCCCCGTGGATTAATAAATGGAATTTAATAACGATCACAACGAGGTAGAAATTCAGATAAACCGCTGCATTAACAATATTGAAATTGTCAATGTACAAAATCAGTTCGGAAAAGACTCCGTAAATTAAGGTAATTTTTGAGAATTTTTTGTAAAATGATGCCTCGATGAAACTGGTTGGAACTTTTAATACATTTTCGTCCACGTCTCGAAATGCGAATAAAATTATATTTATTTGAATATCACCTTTTCTCGCACGGCCGTGTAGTCTTTTGCCATCTAGTGCTATGAAAGACTTGTGCATATTTCATTAAAGACATTTATTACCACAGAATAGACATGTACAACTTTTTTTTTATTGCGTTTGTATCGTGTTTCGTTATTCTCGGGATTCGCGTAATTTTCATTGCGTTCCAGCGTCAATTGAAGAAATTTCTGATCAACAACGTGTTTCGCGGCTGTAACAGGCACAGCCGGTGATCTTAATTTTTATTGACGCTTCGTTATCGGACATTTTCCCCAGAAAAATTCCGAACTCGCGTTCCAACGCTGACAGTCACCTTCATAATAACAATGACGTCCCATCGGAACTATTCCGTGACGGCAATTAAGACGAACATGTGTGCTGCGCCCCCAATCAGCCACGGAGAGAATAATCTAGCTCGAACGAAATTTTCAAATGAAACCGCGCGTTATTTATACAGATCAGAATTTCAATAAAATATATTACGAGAAATGCATAATATAATAAGTCTGAATATACATCAGGCCTCAGTTATTTCAATATTTCAAGTCTTATTAACATTCTATTAACAAATCATAAGTATAACTACGTGTGATTTCTTATCGGCGCACAGGTTCGATCATATGTTACAACAAACTATAGCGGGTCTAGGACGAAACGTTCCTCTCCTTTTATGGGTGATATCACATTAGTTAGAAATAACCCGCTAACTGTTTGCAAAAGGATATTAGCATCAAATTGGTTCACACTTAGTGAACCTCCGATGTATATCACTGAGGAATAAGTATTTATTATAAAAATTATATAGTTTGTTGTAACATATGATCGAATCTGTGCGCCGATAAGAAATCACATGTAGTTATCAAAACATTGCGATCGATAATTGAATACCTCTATCATAAATATACTTCGGATCAGGAATATCAGGATTATAAGGCTAGAACTGACAAACCAATAAAAATGAGTTTTTAGAAAAAATCTTTTTTTTACCATTTATTTAGCAATTGTTTTAAACAAATGCAATTTTCGTAGTTGTCGTACTAGGGGGCATTTCAAAAATTTGAAGAAAACGAGGATGTAGCCTCGAGTGTCCCCCTTACGGACATGTTTTTAAAAAAGCAGATAGAAAAGTCGGGGCTTTTATAGATGACAGCCCTAAGCGAGACTAATTTTCACGGGGAGGGAACGAGTCGATTAGAGAAGCGGATATTTTCTGTGAAACGGCGAGGAACGCGGCGGAACGCGGTTCGATTGACCGCGTCACCTTTCAGAGTCGCATCCTCGTCCGTGTTTCAGCAGTTGCATCTTTCATCTTGCATCCGATTGGGATTGCGGTGAGCAACAACGAGTCCCGTCCGCGAACCCGTCCGAGCTGGATATGTTTTGCGAGTCGATCAGGGACGGGGAAACGGTTTCTGCAAGGCCGTTCGAAAGCCGTGCCGGGTCGGGTCGGGTCGGGCCGACAAACCCGACCGCCGCGACGTCGATTAAGGAGATATCCGCGCGGAACATCTTCACTCGCGCGAGCCCATATAAAGCGGACATCGCGATCGGCTCGCTGACTTTCCAATCGGTTTCCAACGAGGATGGAAAAGCGAGCACCACTCGCAGAAAGAGGGAAGTGAATCGATCCGCGACATTGATCCGCGACATCGAACCACGTCGAACCCGTTTCGAAAACGATGGAGATCGATCAAGGACGACACCTGTGTGCCGCGCCTGTACCGGTCGGAACACCTGAACCGATCCACGATGGATCGACGATTTCGTTCGGGATCGAGATCGACGACAGTTCTTCTAACGTGGGACATGCTCGTATTCATGAAATCTCTGCTTTGGTAATAGCAACAAGACGCTTTGGATAGCTCGCAGGATGAATGCCCTATCTTATTAATCGCGCGAAACACAACGCTACACGCGATAAAGAAAACGGCTTCTCGCACGTAATACGATCCCCTCGTAAATAACAACGCTCTATTGCTTGTCAGTCGCAAATTTTTCAGATGACGCAGTCTGCCCGCTCGTAAACACTTCCAGGACCTGCTCTACAGTCCCTGGAAGCCCTCCTGCGCATCACAGTTAGATGAACTGCAGGTCTGTGCAAAACACTTTGCTGCATCGGTTACAGGAGACTGCATCCACTTGTAGACGTGTCATTCTTTCTCTAATAAATTTTAACTAGTTAGTTAACCAACGGAAAAAGGAAATTTTATAGGAGAAATTTGATCGTATATCACCAGCTTAGAAATGTAAAATAATTTGTTGTTATTTAGAGACTGGGTTACTTGACATGTACATTAGTTATAAAGTACACCACTATTTATATATTTATTATTATACTTATCTCAGAAATATATTTTGAGTTTTCTCACTTTTCTTGTGAATGATCGTCAAAAGACTGCGGATTTTATTTGAAGTCTTGTTAAATTATTTTCCGTTTATTGAGGTTATTAAAGAGAGAGAGAGAAAAATTCCCAAGTGGCTCTGCTTTCCTGCAGCAGGTGCAGATCGTTTTTATTTTGCATGAAAATCCGTTGTTACATCGATACGCTTGAATTATTTTAGTCATTTTCCCGAATCAGCAGTTACGAAATTAAGGCGTGAAGATTCGACTGATCTACGATCGAGTCTGTGGTCGATCGTTCTATCAGTCGGTCGGCTGGAATCGCGTAACGATATACAAAAAGCGAGGGTCGATGGACAACGGAGTCAGATAATAAATTCCTGACATGGCAGTGTCACGTCATCCCGGGTTCGTTGAACTCGGCGTTCCGAGCTCGACACAGCCTCGACGCGTAAAACGAGAACATTTTCGAATATGTGTCAGCATTCGCTATTCAAGAAAGAACCGGCGCCACGGTTCACTCGAAACGCACGCTGACCCTCTCGCTGCAAGTGCAACACTTCTGCCACGAGAGATCACAGAAGACTGGAAGGATCGATCGATCTGAGATCGCGAGGTTTCTTCTCAAAGATTAGTTTCCTGATCGCTGCTCAACTGCAGGAGTGCATTAAAAAATGCAATAGCACAAAGGATATCGTCTAGAAGAATGATACAGGTTAAAAGAGAGGTATTGTACCAAAATTGCAGATAAGCACTTGCATCCCTTACTGTTTAGCCCTTTACAGTCGGAGCTGTTTCAACCTGACAATTAAACATTTTTTCCGATCTGGAATAACTCCATTGTAGGATGACTGTAACGATTACTGCGGAGATAGAAGATAATCTTATTTTTACCTTTTATAAAGAACATCTTTTCAAATCCTGAGATTATAAATTTATGAGAATGATTGACAGTTTCGTTTGCCTCGCCGACGAGAATACATTCTCATTCAATTGTACAAATTTATTCAAGAACAAATATTTATTTTTACGTGTTCCAATTGGGAATAAATGCCGCAGTAAAACGTACACCTGCGGTAATGGGTACATTTACCCTATATGATTTTTTATACCTTATTATATGTCTGAGACTATATCTCAAACAATATTTAAATGTTTAGTAATTGGTTATAATATTTTGAATAATGGTACAGCAATTTTTAATGGTGCCTCAGAGTCACCACTCGAGTGCTAAGGGTTAGTAAGATTTGGAGGTGCATCGGCGTATTGTTGAACAACAATTATTACCGGCCGCTGTCACGTCACGGTGATTTGTTCTCGTGAATAAATCGCGTAAATTGCATGCTGGAGCGACAATGTTGCCGGAGCCGTTGGATGATCGACTTATCGGCGCGGTTCACAAATATCTACGGACGATATGTAGATCTCGAGTGACAGCGGAATGCAACGGAATGCAACAGCCGTTCACTGGCTTCGAGAGAAACCGGAGGAAAAGAGAGAGAGAGAGAGAGAGAGAGAGAGAGAGAGAGAGAGAGAGAGAGAGAGAGAAACCGATCGATCTCGGCCCTGTCTGAATAATTATGTCGTCGCGCGTCTCCTTCAAAAGCGGTGGCCCACGGTACGGAAATGCACGTGCTGAGATTCGAGAAAGAGAAAAAGAGAAAGAGAGAGAACAGCGAGATCGTAAATTTCCACCGGCGATATGCAAATGTCGAGCGCGTGCGGATCCGGCCGCGTGTTGCCAGCGAATCGCTTATCGTTTCGCGCGCGCGTGCACCCTATCGGAATCGCGTAATTGACCGTGCATCGAGTCATCATGCTGTCGCTGATCCTACGCGAATTTTCACCCGTCGAGAAACTCAAACGAACCGACGGAACCTGCGAGACGACCACGAACGAATTATTAACAATAAACCTACCATCACCGGTCGAAATGACCTGTTCCAGATTTTATATTTTTCGATTATCGATGTAATTAAAATAATTTCATAAGAAATGATTGTATAGATATCTTTAGCGGAGCTCATGTTACAAAAGGAGTTGCACAAAGTCTAAATAAAATCAATCTTGTCATTTTTATAAGGGAACATGTACCAGTTACTTTTACAGCTCGGTAGGCTTAGCGTTAATAGTTATTCGGTTGTGTATTATTCAAGTCATTAGTAGACTGCGGATCTTTATGTAAAATAAAAACTGTCTGTTTGAATTACAAGAAAAAAGAGTTATATAAAAAATGCTATCCTTTTCTTAATTATTTTAATGGGTTGCAAATAATGTAGTAATATTGGATTCATTTGGTGCGTCTTTCATTTTGTGTTGCGCCTACTCATTTTTACCGTAAATGCATAAACTCCGCAGTCTAGTTATTAGTTATTCCTTTGGAGAACGTTTTTATCCGTTGTTATTTATTCGAAATAAATACATCGGCAGTAGAACGTGTCTCTTATGAAGCAGCGAATTAAAATGAACGAATAAATTGAACGAGTATATTGAAAATAAAATTGTACTTTTCTGACTCGTTGCTGTTTCATGGAAATACATATTTGCATTGTATAAAAACATTTTACTGTGGTTACCTGTGCTTGCTCGAAACAGTAGAATATGGCAACCTTTTACCCGAGAGCGAATTAAAATAAAGGAATTGCATAAATAAGTTTGAAATAAAATTGCACGATCATGAACACTCGAATTGTTCTCGAGTTAAAATAAATTGATTTAATATTAAACTACTGGTCAACAGTTGTCCTGGCAGTCTATGATGATTAAGGTCAACGACCACCGGAGAAAAAGAGTACGAATTTGCCGATTGATTCAAAATAGGCGACAGGGAGCCTCGACGCCCAATTAAACGCGGAGGGTGGTCCAATTGGAAGTTTGAATTTCGATTGATCTATTAATCATCGCGAGAAGGATGACGACAAGCCTAGGACGATTGATAAAAAGACAAAACAAAAATTGATCGAATAAGACCGCTGTAAAATGTCTCTATTGGTCCATGGCTAAGTTAGAACGAAAAGGAAAAAACTGTGCTAAATCAAACTCGAAATGCGTCGATGTGAACCTTGAAGCACAATTGATTTTGTTAAGGCGACGAGACAAAGATGCCGAACAAATTATTGCCGACAAGTCTGCGATGAGCGTAGGTGATTTCGAACGACATCATTCGTTCAATAAAATGAATGCAAAATTTGATTTTTATGAAAATAAAATATGTGTCAACGCTACGCCACTTTTTATTAGACAATAAGTTCCTCATTACAGTAGGTGTAATTAAAAATAATAACAAGATTCGAAGAGAATGTTAAAATGATTAACGAGCTAAATAAATTTTTACTTAGCTTTTACAAAATGTAGTTAATGTACACAAATTTTATTTTACATAAAGATCCGCAGTCTAGTGATCATTTCCAACGCTGCGCTGTTCCGTACGAGACAATGCGATCGCCAGTTTGCGAATAAAAGAGTTGCTGTTAAATGATGCGGAAGATGTACGAGACAATGCGATCGCCAGTTTGCGAATAAAAGAGTTGTTGTTAAATGATGCGGAAGATGTCTGCAAATGGTTAATCGTGGTCCTCGAATGTAATTTCGACCGCATCCCTTACGATGCGATACACGTTGTCGAGTCGAGTTGAGTCGAGTTGAGTCTAATCTGTCCGCTATTCTCCAGAGCCGTTTCGAATCGGTTCCGAGCGCACGCGTTCGCGAGAGAGCAGTCTCCGAGAAGAAAGCCGGGCGACAATGTTTCGCGGGCATAAATCAGATCGGAGAAAGTTACAACCCCAATTAACCTCGGTGATACGGGATGACTAGTGAGCCAGGGTTCGTTGAACCGATATTCCCCGAGAAACGAGCAGACGCAATGAGCCGGCCGTTTTGGTCCGTTCACCTGATAAGAGGCCGCGTTGCTACGGACAAATATAGACGCGGCTAGCCGCCGCCTTCTCACTTCAGTTTCGTTATTATTACTATTATTTTTATCGTTAAGCACACCGCGAACTCACGGAACCAATAGATCCATCGTGGACCATTTATACATCCTATTCACCGCTTCGTTGTGTTCGTAATTGATACATACATTAACCTTTCACTGTATGCTTTTTAAATTGCGATGAAAAAATTGAAGGAAGGTCAGTGTTTGTGTTTCATTTAAGAAAAAAAATATTTAAAAAGATTAAAACAACATTTTCAGAAAAATAAACATAGTGAGAAAACACATTCCTAGTTTACTATATACCAGATTTATTAACTGTATCAGATATAAGCGAATTTATACAGCGAAGGGTTAACATTCAGTGCACTATAGACTACTAAAACTGACCATTTTACATTACTTTATGAAAACAACAAGAGTCTGTCTGTCCAAATTTTTAGTCATTAGTTTCTAATATATGGATGCATCTGGTCTCAAGACCTTACAGTCTCGATAATAGTAAATTAAAAATATTTTATTAATCGTAGATCTAGTGTTAACATTCTGCCTATGTATGGGATGCCAATGCATCCCAGGCTGACAAAAACGGAAATAAAAGATTGACGAATGGAAAATTTACAAATTCTAGGAATAAATCAATAAAATTTCACGAATGCTCATGCAGACAAATTTTTTCTTTCATTTAGTAATAGCAGTACACAGAGAGAAGGTCCAACATGCAATTACAAATTGTGAATTGTACGTTATCGAGTAGTTAACGAAGCTAGTGAATCGTTAAGAAAATTTGCTAACCCATTTGCAATTATAATAAGTTCATAAATGGAGTTTTAGTCTTTTGGTTGCGTCTTCGGTTATATTTCGATAACACAATTCCTCGTCTAACTTAATAGTGTTAATCCTTAGCAGTCGATAGTTAACTCAGAGTCACAACTAAAAATTCCTGTATCATTACTCACAATATTGTTTACATTATTAAATATGTTGGTATCTAATCAATTACCACACTTTAAGTATTGCACGAGGTATTATATCAATTTCATATCTATGAAATGAAAAGAATCATATACAATGGAATTATTCTGTCATAAGAAATGTTTAATTTTCGAATTAACTCTTTGCACTCCAAGCTATTTTAACTGGAAAATTAAACATTTCTTCCGATTTAGAATATTTCCATAACCTATGATTTTTGCAATTTTATGGATATGCAATTGGTACATTACCTTATACAGTACCTAAATGTTTTGTAATTGATTAGATACCGATATATTTAATAATGTAAACAATATTTTGAAGAATGGTAAAGCAATTTTTAGTGGTGCCTCAGAGGGGACAGCCGAGTGCTATGGGTTAACCCTTTGCACTCGGAGCTATTTTAACTGTAAAATTAAAGGTTTCTTCTGACCTACAATATTTCCATTCTCTATGATTTTTTAAATTTGATAAATATGAAATTGATATAATACCTCATACGATACTTAAATGTGTAGTAATTGGTTAGATACTGACATATCTGATAGTGTAAACAATTATTTAAATAATAGTAAAGCAATTTTTAGTGGTGCCTCAGAGGGGACAGCCGAGTGCTAAGGGTTAAAATAGCTCCGACTGCAAAGGGTTAATAGGGCTTCGAACGCAGTACCCGGAGGAATGTTTCTGTGATGGTAGCTAGCGAGGGCGGATAGTTTACAGCTCTATTTGCAGGATGTACAGCTTCGAAAGTTCGGACCTGTATATTTTCCCAGCAATTACAGCGGAACGTTTCCGTGTAAAAAGTTTCTAGCAAGAATCGGCATACAATGAGAAACGGGCAAAGAAATTGTCGAGCAATTGAGTCGATCAAGACCCTACGCGGTACTCCCTGGACTCCGTAAATTCGATCGAACGGTTCTGCCAGTAGGTGGAACGAGTAGCTCGCGAACGAGGAGCGAAGGAAGCAATAATTCGATGCGGTTTGGGCGTTCACCGCGCGGGAATGGCCGAATTCATCTCGAAATTGGCCGGCTCCCATTTGCATGCGGGAGCCGGGTTCAACGAACCCGGGGCCGGGGTCAATTCGGACCGGGGCCCCTGGAACTTCCTTCAACGAGACCTAACCCCGCGTGGAACCTCGACCCGACATTGAGCCAATGAATTACGAAAATGGTTCGGCAGAGAAACAGAAAGAGATTGTGTGTGAGAGAGAGAGAAAAGCAAAAAAAAACTGAGAGGAACAGGCTGAAGGAGGATAAGAAACGCGTTTCGACGCCGGCGCTTACGCATCGGTCGAATTCTGCGAACCGCAAAAACGTACCGCCCCGGGAACCTGGATTAACGATTGAACCCTGTTAACATTTTGGCGACCGGAGAAGTTACGCCTCCTCCACGGTGTCGTTGACCTTCGTTTCGACGCTGTGGGCCCGTGGACCGCGATTTCGTTACACGTGTACCGGACGTCTTTCGCGAATCTCTTTCGGCTGATGAAGAACACATTGTCTCAATTAGAGCGCGATGAGTGCCGATTGGCGTTGAGTAACTCTGCCCGACAACAATTTATCGTTACGATAGTCGGTAGATGAATAGATTTTGACTTGTTGAACGCGAATCCGGAAGTCGTTGTTCCCCCTCTCTCTCTCTCAGTTTTTCCGGAGAAAAATTGATTATACGAGTCGAATAAATTTATAAACTAAACTGTTACGAATCTTTTCGGGTGATGTATTCTTTAGAAAATCAACATATTCCGACATAGTATACAGTCTCGCGCAAGTATACGGCTCGACAATGGGCATCCGCCATTTTGGAAACTAAGAGAAAGCTGCATATTACATGGCGTATTACATATTTATACGTTACCACCATCGGAATCGAAGACGCAACGAGAGATAATTCTCTGATAAAGATTGCAACGTACCAAGCGTGCACCTCGGCCATCTTGGCAGTCGCGAGAAGAGATCGCGGTTCGCGTGTGTACATCTTTTATTTCTACATTAAAAGCACATTAACCCGTTAACAAACCGGATCAAATAATCTCTTAGCCGGCGTCCTAATAAAAGAGCCGACATAAAATTGATATAATCCGGTAGGTATAGTATCGAGCCTCATCGTTTACCATTTAGCTCGGGCATCTTTGCGAGCAAGAAGAAGGCGCTCGGGAATCGATGTCGGCCAGGGAACGAGGGTAATTTCGACGCGAGGCCGTAGGCAAACAGTGGCACCGAGTGGTATCGGCCTGTAAATCGAGCAATCGAGCACATTTCGATTTTTTCGCCTAGCTGGAAAGCGTCCGGGGACCGTGCAAGCTATCTTCGCGGGTATCTTTTGCCTGGAAAGTGGGACGCCGCTGCGTCCACCTCTCTTTTCTGTGCTTCTCTGTCTCTCTCTTTCTTCTTCCACCTCCTTTCCCTCTGTCTCTCCCACTCTCTCTCTCTGTGTGTTTGTCTCTCTTTCTCTCTCTCTCTACCGCGGCGTTTTATCACTTTGCTATCGCGCGTAGCTCGCAATAAGCAGCGTAGTAGAAAGTACGAGCATTTGGTGGTTGTATTTTAGCTTTCACGATCAGATAACGGGGGCCGGTGTACGCGTACGTGGCCATTTTATGGTGCTTTTGCGTTCGTGCCCTCCCTCCTTCTCCTCGGAATCCCGGGTGACGCCGACGTCGCCGCAAATTTCGTCGAGACCATTTTTGCGGCTGTGTATCTGGGCTCCTGGCCTCTTTAAAACCCGCCACTGCGCGCTACACACGCCGGCTCTACTTTATTTCTTCGTGTATTTATTTATACTGAAAACACGGGCGCAATGGAGATAGACGCGAGTCCTAACGGTGAATCGACTGCCTGGCTCTCCCGTTTTTTTTTTCTTCTTTTTCAGTATTTTTTTCTTCTCGCGACAGACAGCTCGAGAGCCGATTAATCTATCGTGATTAGATACATGATTGACTAGACACCGAACCGAGCAAACACCGAACGTCAGGTATAATACGAAATCGCTCGATTAAAATTAGAAATGTTAACCAGTACTATTCTATTGTTCTTATGTTATCAAAATGATTATCTTTTCAAAAATTCTTTAACCCTAGTCAATCTCCCTGGTTTACTCAAGATGTCTCTTTTAAAAGATGCTTTATATCCACTGTTAATCGTATCAGGGCCAATCATTATAACCTAGCTGCCTCTCTGCATCGTGTAAATATCATCGATGATCCCAGTTGTAGTGTAACTCAGCTTCTGAGGACTTGGATCATGTATTATGGCAGTGCTGTTTATATGACTCCCAATTGAATTAAACTTGTAAATAATTTACGTAAAATTAAGTTTTTATTACCACTAAAAGCGGACCTCTTCTTTGCAGAACCAAATGTCAAAGCCTGTGAATTTATCTTTCAGTTTTTAAACGATTGTGATCTGGATCTCTAGTGGTTAGTCATATTGTAAATGTACTCAAACTGTAAAACTAGTGTATCTTTGTTAAAGCCAAAATAAACCTACAATAGGTTTCAGTGGCTCAATAAAAAAAAAATGATTATCTTTACACTGTCTCCTCGGAGGCACCGTTAAATATGACTAGGTATATTATAATTTGAAACAATTCCTGCTATTATTATTATTTAGACACCAACTTCGATACATAAAAAATGTAAAAAGAAACTTCTCTTGCCTTGTTAATAAAAAAATTCAACCCTCAGCATTACGTGCATTAAAGCGAAGGAGGCGCTCATTACTGCGGCAGAAAAATCACTAGGTATGTCCCTAATACTGCGATGTGAATTATAACTAGCATGAGAATCGAACTTCAATTCAGCCTAACGCTTTAGGTTAGGTACCTATTCGAAACACGTAACTAGGTAGAATACGATTCTAGACAAAGAGTATTATAGGTAAAAAACGAAGATATGGCAAAAATTAAATCGAGAAGTCATGAAATTTTTGATGAAATTAACCCTTCGCTGCATAGTGTATCATATCTGATACAGTCACCAAATCTGGTATATAGTAAACTAAGAATGTGTCTTCTTACTACGTTTATTTATATTTATTTTTCTGAAAATGTTGTGTTAATTTTGTTTAATATTTTTCCCTTAAATGAAACACGAACACTGACATTCTTTCAATTTTTTCATCCTAATTAAAAAAAATCATGCAGTGAACGGTTAAAGAGAAAGAGTTGAAAATTATTGTAACCGTGAAGACGATCGCATGGCAAAATGCACTATGTAACCCGAGTGTATTGGTTGCATAAAATTTTCGAATTTTGCGCAGAGAGTCCTTGTCAAATTAGAATTGGTGGAACGATGGGTGCGCATTGGCGGGCGATAAAGCGTGGAAGTGTTCCCTGAACTCGGTTGCACGGTGACTCGTTGGATCGAGAGAATCGTGGCCATCGCTGGCAGCAGCGGTGCATTGCACGGAGGACGGCCGACTGCAACGAATGCACGCGAATACGCCAGCGTGTTCGTGTGCCTCTTTGTGCGCGCGTGTGTTCCCGTGTGCACGCGTGCTGGTAGGTGCACCGGCACGGAGGAGAGTAAACGCAATAACTGTATCTCTGGTCCAGGGGGTCACTGTTCCACGACTACGAGACTCCGCTCGACTGTTCTCAGCTTCTTGCCGCACCGTATATACAGGGTGTCCCCTTTAAACCTCCTGGCGACGCTCGACGTTCACAGAAATCTACAGAATTCATGTATTCCGCAGATTTGTCGGATGCAAATTCGAAAACAGTGAATAAGTGAAAAGTTCTTTAGGCGCACCGCGTGCACAATTGCTGGGTAGTGAATGAGTCTGATCCGTCACGCTCCGAAGTGAAACGCTATTCAGCTAGCGAGTAACAGACAGATGTGCAATCGTCATACAAGTTTTCACTTCGGTCGTGCGCTCTTATGTCCACAGTATTGGTCTGTTTTTTATTTTCAATCAAACCAGGTGCAAATGCACTTTGTTCTTTATTTTTTATTCTTTTGTTATCCTATGTAAAAGGTACTAACCCAAGGTCTTCGAAATGTCAATACTTCAAGAGATTTTTGACATTTTGTGTCAGAGTTAACACAGCAATGGTTGCTACAATTCGTATTGAGAGTTTGGATACTGCTTATGGTAATGTACATTTCCGACACAAATAACTCACGAAGTATTGATATTTTGATGATCTTGGGTTAGTACGTGCATGCGATGGGTAATAAAAGGGATCGATTGGTTTAACAAACGAATTGGATGCATTAAAGAATAAAGTGCAATTGCACCTGCCGCATCGGTGCATCCACAGAGAAAATAATATTTTCCTCTATCACTGTTTTGTATTTTCACTTTAAAAATAGCAGTAACTTGGCCCAGTTCCCAGAATCACACGTCACTGCTTTTGGATACTATAAAATTCTGGATATCCTGCAAGGATCGATCAACATATATAGATCAACATAGATCGATCATATTATATAATACTGCATACATTTGTATAAAAGGACTTCGGTCCGTTTAAAATAAATAATAATAATAATAATAACATCTCCGCTAAGTTAAAAACCGATGGACTTATCATTTTCACACGGAAAAAATCTTCCAAATTCGAATAAGAACGTAATTCATTATCCCAGCGTCCTCCGCATTCGACGTACTCGTTTTGTAGTAGATTTCAGCCGGATAAAGGGGACTATTTTTCCCCGAAAAATTCACGAGATCCTGTCGGAGGGTCGATAATCGTTTTGCCCCAGTTCGGCCACCCCTGCACCTCGAAAAGTGAAAACAATCGGATGGCCAGGCGCGCGTGTCCCTGGCCACGTCGTTTCCCTTTCACTTCTCGCGGCGCGCGGGACTCACCCCTAGGAAACGGCCACCCTTTCCCTTTCCCTTTCGTTTTCCCTGGCTGGTTTTCCGCCCTGGTGAGCTCCATGCCCAGCGGAAAAGGGACCCGATCGTCCTACGTACCTCACGTTGTAAAAAAAAACAACAATTTTTTCTCTTCGTCGTAGAATATCTCGCGGCTCGAACCACCCTGTGCGTAGAAAATGGGACGGCGAAATGCTGCGTCCAAACGAAACCATTAACATAGACCTAATTAAACGCAACATTAAAATAGCGGCTATGTTACATCGCCCTATAAAAATAACAAGAGCCCACGAGTCGACAAGCACAGATTCTTTCAGCGAAAAAAAATAAAATTACAACTAAAGTAATATATCGCCACATGTTATGCATCTATCACTAGACCGCGAGTAGTTAACATAAAAGAAAGGCGAAAGTGTAAAAATATTTGTGGACATCGATGTGTTATTTTCAACGAATTAAAATTACCAGTGAAAGATACGAATTCCTAAGTTCCAACAAAAATAAATTAATGCCTCGGACGATAGTAGTCCTTATTCAGTGTTTTTCGCTTGAAAGATATCTTAATGATATTGTCGATGTATCGTTAAGTGTCAATAAGTCGTTGATAATTACTCGGTAATCGATAGTCGCGCCTCTAATTAAGGCACGCGGCTACAGTCGTTTCGACGGTCGACACTAATTTTTAACGAGTCCGATCGTTTTTTTTTTTTAGAGCTATCTCATACTACGAGGCAGATCGGGTCTCGGCGGGCACGCATTTTTTAATAAAATGGCCCCGGATTGCAATTCTATCTTGTCGGTGACTCGAGAGCAGGAATTCGCTGTCCCGAGGATGCGACCTCGCGACGATCCTCTCCGAATATTCTTGTAGAAAAAACCGGTGGATCGCTCGAGGCCAGCAGGACGATCGCTCGATTCGACATCTGATGGAACTTCTTCGTCTGTTTTTTTTTTCTTTTCGTTTTCGTTCGTTCGAGCTATCAAGGAAAAAGCGGAGTTCTCGAATCGGGATTCCTCGCCGCGAATTATCGCCGAACCGATTTCGATCGTCCCGTAACTGGTTTACGGTATTAACATTTATTTTTTCATAGTGACAGAGGATCGTCTGCCATTTTGATAGATCGTTCACTTCGAGTGGACATTTGCAGAATAAAATCGGTATGCATCAATTGGAACAAACAGTCAAATAGAGTGAAATACTTTAGGGGCACGATAACTTGTTTAATAATATCAGATCATACGACTTGGATAATTTTTGTGGTGCTGGAGCAATTAATTACAATACATTATTACATTCTTTTAATTTTGTCAGGAATGCATGAAATCGTCATAAGTGATGGTACATTTTTCCTTACTTTGGTTTGTAACAAATAAGTTCAAAAATTCAATGAATAACCAATATACTAAACTAAATGATATAACATATTCTTCTTATAAATTCTTATAAATTCACACAGACAAGACAAAACTAAAATAAAATTATAAAATTAATTTTATAAATTCACACAGACAAGACAAAACTAAAATAAAATTATAAAATTAATATGATAAATTCACACAGACAAGGAAAAATTAAACGAGATTGAATTATTGGTGTAATTTGGTAACGGATAAAACGAAGCGCAGAAGGTACAATTTATTCCGAACCAGTAGAAACTGTGTCAAATGAAGGGACAAGAGGGTTGAACACACTTTTCGCTGTTTTTTTTTTTTCAAGCGGTGATCTACAAGTAGATTTTTCACTGGGGCAAGAGACCAAATCGGTTTCTGGAAAGGCGATTTCCAAGCACGTTCGCCGTGTAACTCGAACGCCCACGGTGAAACCACTCGCGTGAATTGGCCCCTCTTCGTGCGTTTTCCAACCCCCGAGGGGCAACCTTCCCCACTTTTCTTCTTCCTCATTTTTTTTCGCTTCCCCACGGTTTACCCCGGAATAATGACCCAATAATACAGCTGACCGGGATTTGCGTTCACGGGCCGTGAACTGGATCCGCAAGGCGCTAACGAGTTGCCGCGAACAATGAGAAAATACGTTCGAGAGCATCGACGAGCGAGAGAGGGTGCACGAATATACATACTCGGTGTTCTCGTTGAAAATGCGACTGAATTTAACGAGCTACGTTTGGACCGTCGTGAACCGATCGAATTATCTGATCGAACATGGTTGATCTACGAGCACCCTTTAAATATTTTTGAGATACTCTGGAAATTTAATATAGATGGACGTACACGAAGCAACGTCATCGAATGAAATACGTACACGTGCTCGTAGATGTTGTATTTAATTTGAAACAACCCTTTCGTTGCCTAAAATTGATAATGTGAGATGGTGAGATGTTTTGAACAAATTGAACATCTACTTCAGATCATCCATCTTAAGTCGTATATCTTGAATCTTCTATTTTCTGGAGGAACGTACTATTTCAAATAGAAAATATTTGTACACTCGAACAAATTTACGACATAGTTTTTAATATTGCTAATAAGTTGAGCTAATAAGTAAGCTCTGGTACAAATTTTATTCAGTATCGATTTCTTTCTGCATTAAGGGGGAATATATGTTCTAAATGTTTTCCTTCTACCATGAACTATAAAATTTTTATTTACCCGTTCTCGTTTATCGATTTTCCTATTAGCACGTTCTCAATTCTCCTCGACAAGGAACATACAAGCCGAAACCATGCAATATCACTTGATACAATGACTTTAAAATTTCGTGGTAGGTTTAGTGTTGATACGCAAATCAACTCTAAACACACAAAACACTAAATACCTATTCAATTACTAAACATTTCAATATTGTATAAGGTATTATATCAATCTCGTATCCATGAAAAGAAAAATATCAAATAGTGTGAAATTGTTCTAAGTCTGAATTAATGTTTAATTTTCGAGTTGACCCTTCACTGCATGATTTTTTTAATTGGGAGGAAAAAATTGTTGTTTGTTTTATTTAAGGGAAAAATATTTAAAAAAATTAAACCAACATTTTCAGAAAAATAAACATAATTTAGAATAGTAAGAAAATACATACTTATTTTACTATATACCAGAATTATTAACTGTATCAGATATGATAGACTATGCAGCGGAGGATTAATATATTTCAGAGTGCAAAGGGTTACAAAGTAGTCAAAAGTGTTCGGGTTTCAGACGGAAAATCCGTGGTTTGCGAAAGGTTCGCAATTTTATAGATGGTAAAGGTTCAATACGAAAGTAAAATCTAAAGGATATGAAACCCGGTTTTCCAACCGAAAATTTCGGTTTCGTCTATTTAGCAATAGTTGTTTGTTAGACGGTGTTGTGGGTATAGTGTAGAACGGGGCCTGATGCAGCGACCGTGGTATGGTAATTCTCAGTTGCGACAGCGTTTCGCTACGTCAACTGAGAATGGGTCACCTGATTTGTCGGGGAATGGCGTGCGCGGTGCCTTTTTGCACCCACCGGGAAAATTCGATTTTTGCATAAACACGTGGGCCCGCCGGGGCCCGCGTGGGCGAGCGCAAGTGGGCAGCGCCGGGCCACAGTGTTCGACGATGAGTCATCTTTTACCCACGGATATTTAATCCCCTTTAGAACGGAACCGATCCAATCCATTCAACGAAATATCGCCGCTAAATTACCAGGATTATTGCCATTTTTCAGGCCCCGTTCTCTCGGAACTCTACCTCCTAGAATCCACGCTGTCTGCCGAAAAGCAGACACACACACACGTGTGTCTTTAACCCTTTGCACTCGGAGCTATTTTAACTCTAAAATTAAACGTTTCATCCGACCTAGAATAATTTCATTGTATACGATTTTTTTTTCATTTTATCGATATGCAATTGATATAACATCTCGTACAATACTTAAATGTTTAGTAATTGATTGTATACGATTTTTTTTCATTTTATCCATATGCAATTGATATAACATCTCGTACAATACTTAAATGTTTAGTAATTGATTAGATACCAACATATTTGATAATCTAAACAATGTTGTGAATAATGGTACAGCAATTTTTGATGGCGACTCTGTGAATCACCCCTCGACTGCTAAGGGTTAATTTCTCAGCGTCACGATTTTGTGACACGAGATCGCAACACTGCGGATTTTTGCACAAAATAAAAATTGACTATGTTGCAAAAATGGAAACGATTCTGAAAAATCAAAAACAATATATCCCCGCTCTTTAATTTTTTAATGTTTACACTGTTTTGTTATAAATATATAAAATCCGCAGTTTGTGATTAACAAGAAACCAATTCCAGTCAGGGATTACATAATTGAATTGCTCGCTGGAGCAACGTTGGATGTGAGATTTCCTTAAGGTCTGTTAGCTTTTGTTGTTCACCCATCAAATCCTGTTCTCCTGTAAAATTTGTACTTCATATAATCCAACATTGTTCCATCCAACAATTCAATAATTTAATAATTAAATTGTTGCCTCCAACTACGTTGGATAATATAAAGCGCATATTTTACAAGAGAGCAGAATTTTATTGGAGAACAATAAAAGCTAATAGACCTTAAAGAAATCTCACATCCAATGTTGCTCCAGCCACCATTTCAATTGTCATTAAATTGCCTGTAAATATATTGCAGATAATGTTACAACCAAATAAATATATATTATCAATGGTCTGATTTGAAGCTGCTGCACAGAAACATATGATTTGTTTAAGAATTGAACAAGATATGCAGAATACCTTGACGACACACCGGACAAATACTTCCGAAATATTTCCGAGCCGTTCAGCTTTTCGCGCGCGTTATCAGCAACGTTTTCCAATAGTTATTATTGCGATGGTTGCAAACAAAGAAGGCTTAGAGAGTATTCTTAGTTCCCGGATAAAAACGTAGAGAGCCAAGAGAGGTGGAGAGTGGCGAGTGAAAAGTTACGAGATCCGTTGCGAATAAATCGCAACTGCGAGAGCCGTATTTTTACTGTGCGCCGCGATTTCTTTTTCTGTTGAGGAAAATGCGCTCGCGCGCGCGCGCGAGATAGGGGTCGCGAGAGTTGAAGATACCACGGCTGCATTGTTTTATTAGATATAAAAGAGGGGAGAACAAAAGAGACGAGAGAAGAGGAGAACCAGAGTCAAATTAAACCCATCCCTCTCTCTCTCTCTCTTTCTTCTCAGCTGTCCTCCCTGAAAAAAATTCAGTATAAGCGCCATCGCGCCGATATTTTCTCGTCGGATGAAATCACTCTTTGATGTTGATGCTGTTACGTGTAAATACGGCGTTGTCGTTGTTTTCAGCGGGCTCGAGTGTTTACAAAACGTGACAGGGCATAAGGCACAGGAAGTTCAGCGAAATTCGAAGCGACGAAGGGGAGAACACGATTTCAACCCTCTGCGTTCAGGTTGCTACGATCCAAAAGCGAACCTCTGCTTTCGAACGAATTTTTTCGAAACTCACAGTGGCCAGGAGTATCGACACACCATTGTTTGAAGAGGTTTCAGGTTATGGCTGTTTTAGAGAAAGCGAACACGCTGTGCGAAAATATCTTTGATGAAAATGAACGATACCAGAGGCTTCTAGCTTTGCAAGGAGTTCGGGTCGCATTGTTGCGCGACTCGGTGCAGTTAGATCGTACAGTTCCTATTTTCTTAGATCGAGTATTTACTGTATATAGGTCTACAAAATATACAAAATAGTTCGTCGAACGGTGTTTGGGGAGAGAGAAGGTAAATCGAGTGAGGCAATTCTTTTTCGCAGCCACTCTATGGTCTCGCGTTGCAATCAACTCGCAGATAACTTTATTTTTCTGCCGATTGCATTGTACGCGAACCTCGATTTCATTCACGAAACGTTGACGTAACGGTTATCGGAACGGCGTGCAAAGGTTAAATCGAAATATTACTTCTTTCTCGACTTTCCGTCGACGGTGTGCAATTATAATTAGAACAGGGATGGTCGGTGCATTTATAGCCTATCGGAGCAAACACACAATACTTCGTAAACGTTGCTGTGGAGCTTGTCCCGATTTTATTATTTCGAAGTCGTTGAACCTCGCTAGCAAATAAATTAGAATAAAAATTGCTACGTTGAGACACACGATAATGTTCCAAAATATATTAACCCTTCGAAGATTATAGTATATTATAGTATAGTATAGTATATTATAGTATACTATAGTATATTATATTGTAAATATTGTAAAAATATTGTAATTAATTGTAAATGTCGTAGGTATAGGATAAGTCTTTTGTATATAGCGTTTCTCTCTCTCTATCTGTAAATAGTATGTAAGATAGTCATAAGTTAGTTAATAAGTTAGAGGTAAGGTTAGAGGCTAAGAGCGAAAAAGGGAAAAAGGGTGATCTATATGATATTAGAATTGTAAGCTTAAGGGGAATTCAATAAAACATATATATATATATATATATTAACCCTTCGAAGACTGGGTCTAATTTTATCCGGAGTATTGAAACCCTCATTGAATTATTCAAGTTCACACAACTAAATGGATCGAATTAGAAGTTACATTCGGAGAAACAGAAAGACTAACGGATTTACAAGAAGTATCTTTAAAAAATTGATGATTACAGCTTTGAATAATCTTAAAGTACATCGATCGTATAGTTGCGAATAAATAAATATAGTTGTTAAATAATATTTGAAACGTTATGGTTTTTTGGTCTGAGCAATACGATTGAATGTCGTTCTAGGGTTAACCGGGAAGCAAGTTATTTAATTTTGACAATTCGCTGCGTTCGATCGGGTGCTCGAAGGGTTGGTTGATTGTGCCAGTTGCAAGGGGTGCACGGGGGAGCGCAAGGAGCACAGGACGGGTGGGTCCGAGGGGCACGGGGCGGGAAAGATCAGCGGAAGAGACGTCTCGATCCGAACGAGAGGGAAGACGAGATGGTGCGAGCCGAGCGAATCAGTTTCTCGGGAGAGTGGTCCGAGGGAAAGAGAGAAAGAAAGAGAAAAAGAGAAAGAAAGAAGAAAAGGGGGGCAGAGAGCAGAGAGATGGAGAAATGGAGTGAACGAGGGACGAGGGAGAAAGAGGTAGAGATAGAGCGAGAGGAAAAGAGAAAGAGAGAATCGCCAAGAATATCCGAGGGCCGATGACCCGTGACACAGTCGTATATATACTTGATATCATCACTCAACGTCCGACTTGCACGCGCGCGAGTGCACTTGTGCTGGTGGTTGCATCGGCTCCGATGCAACGGCCGATGCTACTAATTCGTCTAATCAGGAAATCGAAAAATAAAGAGCGCGACGTCGAAGGAAAAATTGCATCGACATAAAACTGATAGCATTCGAAATTGCACAAGTAAATAAACAGAAGAATACAACGTCAAATTGCTTTTCCGTTATTCGATTGTTCGTCACATTTATTTTAATACGTTCCATAGAGAGGGCACTCAAAAATCTGAAACTACATATATTCTAAATAAATTTCTTGTATAACTTTTCTAGAATTTATAGTTAAGGGGTGAAAGTGATGCTTAACGAAAAACAATTGATTCAAGATTCAAGTATTTTACGAATATATTGGAAACTAAGACGGGACGACGGATGTATATATCAGGAAAAGTTGTTCAGAATGTTAATCGTGACAATATATGTCAAGATCAAGGTCATTGGAGCTAGGTCCCCTTTCGTCAACATTTTCCGAGGAAATTATCGCGAGAGGCAATGACAAATATGGTGAGGGCCCGATCGAGAACGCGGATTCAATAATTGTCACAATTAATGCAGAGGGAAGTATTTCAAAATC
Source organism: Lasioglossum morio (assembly GCA_916610235.2). NCBI lineage: Eukaryota > Metazoa > Arthropoda > Insecta > Hymenoptera > Halictidae > Lasioglossum > Lasioglossum morio. The sequence goes on from OU744323.1 coordinate 8,746,221, forward strand.
TCAAACGCTTTTAGATCGAAATTCTTGCAGAACTCCTGTGCTATTTAACTTTAAGGGATGAAAGCGACACGCGAATAGAAATATTAAACATACACTATTTTCGTAGTAACACATGCTCAAATAAATATTTAAAATCTCAGAGAAATATAAATCTAAATACCTCAACGTTTCCAGCAGGGGGTGAAATATATAATCCAAAGCCGCAACACACAAAACCAAAGCACTCGCACGCAATATCCAAACTTGAATGAAGCACGCGTGACTCATCGCCGCGAAACGCGATGAAATACTGGCGAGGAAAAAAAAAAGGAGATCGAGTGGCGTGAGTGATGGAATGAGTTTGGAAAGGGCACGAAGCCGAGGACGTCCGAGAGGCGATTCATCGAAACGGCAATTAGGCGAAAATATTTCACGGTGCAATTACGATTACGACGCGGACCATTGGCTCGCCGGCTATCAAGCCGAATTGCTTTTTCCGCAGTAAAGCCTGAGAGGTCGGCCGAGCCTCTTCTTCTTCTTCTTCTTCTTCTTCGTGTTCATGTTCGACAGACGACCTTGAGACCTCGGGTACCCATCATACCCGCCGGCAAACATGCTCCCACGACGTTTTATCACCACATTGTTGCGTCCCGGCCACTCCCAAACCCCTGTCATCGGCGAAACGAGCCTGGGGGTGGAAACTACCCCCTCGAGCGACCATAACTCGGCCCACTTTTCCCTCTCACGCTTCGAACCGTCTTCTTACGACCTTGTCGCGTGGCAAATTAGCGGAGTTTAGTGGCCGACGAATTGGCTAAGATGGTTGTGCTTTGGTTATTTTCTGCGAGCCTCGGCACAGGTGAGTAACGACTTTGTGCAAAATATACCCGTGCTCCGTGTTTATAGAAGTTTGTTTTCTATCTTCCAGAGCTTTCAAATTGATGGTCATCATTTTTATAATACATACCCAAAGAAATCAGTTTATCGAATAACTCGTAACGCTCTCAATAATCGTAAATCAAACATATCAGTATTTAGCAATGAATAAAAATTAGCAAATGCAAAAAAGGTCAAATAAGTATCGAGGGATTACCTTTGCCTCCAAACGAAAAATTTCCAATTTTGCTACTCCAAAAGATTTGACGGGGATTCTTACCTGCAATGAGAGAAACACACGAAATTAGATTACTTGTCAAAAGAAAAGAGAAGAACGCGGTGAAAAAGGAGAAAGTGGTTAGGCAGGGAGCGCACGCGAAAAGTACGACGAACTTGTAATAAAATTCGCGGGGCCGATATCATCTAAAAATACGAGAAAAAAAAACATGGTAAAAGCGACAATCCTCTCCCCTTGACCGTGACACCGCTTTTCTCTCGGCTGTCAACGCGTTCTCGCGCACGCGAGCACGATTTTCTATTTAAATACGGTGCTCGTTTCGCGGTGGAAAATGAGAGAGGCGCGGCCGAGGAAAATTAAAAGGGAAAGTCGCGGACGCATTCGTAACGCCGCGGAACAGGGGGGAAAAAACACGAATCGAAAGGCATTAGTTAGTCTGAGCGAGCAGTAAAATCGCCGCGGGCACAAGCAGCTTCGTCATCATCGTGGTCGTTGATCGATCATCGCGGCTCGGAATCCTGTGAGCTAGCTGATCGGTTACAGGCTGTTCGAAATCGAACGAGAAGCTCCGATCATTCGTGGAGAATGAAAGAAATTATTCGTTACTTGTTTACAATTGCATAGTTATCTTGTCTCGAAATTTCGTGTCGATATATCTGCGATGGTTCGGTGTAAACAATTTGCAACGCAATGATTTACTATCCCCGCAATTGAAAAATAAAGTATTTCGACCGTAAAAAGCTTATTTTGTAATTTGCTGGGAGTCTATCTAGCAGCTTATCTGCGCCGATAAGATAGCATTGTCTTTTCAGAGTATGTTGCAAATACAACGGTCAGTTGGTCAGTGCAAATCGAATAGTAAGGTCTGGGTTATAACCTAATCCGAGACCTGATAAATAGGCTATTATACGTATTATTTAACATCGTTTACTACTACTTTACAATGGGGTAATTATAGAAGCAGTTTGTTATTTAATCAGATTGGTCCGAAGCGAGGACGCCACTCGTCTGCGAACGTTTCGAGCACGTGAAAGGAGAGCTGCCGCGTTTTTCATAGTCCTCTTCTACTAGCTCTCGAGTAGAAAAATACACGACGTTCGTTACCATTCAGACAGAATCTCATTTAACAACCTAGCATCTCACAAAAATTCGCAATTTTTAACCCTGTAAGATATTTTTGTATGCAAACTTTATAGTCATTTATACAGTTTCGAAACAAACTGCATTTACGTAACAATAAGGGAAAGATTAACGTTGAATCAAACTCTGAGCTCTGCTAGTTTTCTGTTTCTCTACTCGCTTCTAGCAAGAGAGACCAAATCATCGCACCAGTTTATCAACTGATTCAGTGAAGTTACATACGTGCATATGATTGAATTACGCGATGTGTCAACCCTTCTAAACAATCCTTAACAATCTTTCGACGATAGAGACTTCTTGATTTTTTTTTCGACCCACCTCTGAATTTTAAAAAATGAACAATAATGTGTGAAATCACCTCGCACTTAATAATCTGACCTTCTGTACTCAATTTTGAAATATTCTTCTTTGGTGGATTAAAACAAATTTGAAAAAATAAACGGAAGGAAAGATCATGAAGAAGGGATAGCTTATTAAATCACCCGTTTGCAACTTTGGGAATTAGAGAGCTAATAAAGCCCCTGAAATAAATAAGGTCCTTGATATTAATAAAGCAATGCAAGTGGAGAAGAGGTCTAGGCAAACTATTTCTGCCAAGACTTGGCACAAATATGGGAAAGATTCACTGTAAACTGATAAGAAATAGCGATATCGTGCGGTGCTCGTTTCTGTCGCTGCGCCGCGCCGCGGGTCGTCGCACGGAAAGTCGATCGCAGGACAGTTTCACCGTCCAGGAAAAATTCTCCTCTCCCGTGGAAATCTCTCCTCATCCTCCCCTCTTCAATTTCCCCTTTCATCGGCGCGACGCGGCGCATTTAATGCTCTTTTTGCGGTGCGTCCCGACGAATGCAAACGAGCGAGAGAAACGAGAACCTATCGATAAAGGAATCCGAATCTTTATTAACCCATTAAGCTAACGCAACGTCGCGGCACACTACGTTTGGTAACGCGTCGTGGCTTTGAAAGGGAATTTTCCAGCCATCGGTAACTTCGCAATCACTTTTTCGTTGCTCTTCGGTAGTACGTTTTGCACGTGTAGGGTTGCGGTACCATAGTTCGATCGTACTTTATTTTAATATAATATAATTAATAATTTAATATAAGATAAGCAATATAAAGAATGTACAATTATGTGAACAACAGTCATTTGGTGATTTTTTACCCATTACTATCATTTGAACGAATTGTGTGTCACATTTTTGACTCGTAACGACGTTATTCCCTCTCCGACTGTACCGCTAAATAAATCGTTTATTTGAAAAATGGATCCTAGAATAATCTGTTCTTTGGTTAGACGTTATTTCGACACGGTTGTGCGACAGTTTATTTGTGCACGATAATGATTTCTCTCCAGATGATTTCGTCATTTGGCTATCAAACAAGATAATAAATTCTTGTTCAAACATTTTATAAATCTGCGAGAGTAGATAATCTTCTTGTCAGACGAGTATTGCGACTGTGTGTTCGCTTAAAACGAAACACGATTTGTCTATTTTCGATCTCGAACGTTTCGAGAAAGAATTGCATGGATAGAATTATGAAGGCAGGACATAAATTTCCTTTTCTATTTCGGGAAAATCAGGATTAGAGGATCGGCATTACCTGGGCACGTTGAATGTGCATCAGAGCTGACATTCAAGCGAGCACACCGCTCGAGAATTTCATCTTGTAGGATTTCTTTGCACTTCGAGGTTCGACCGCGCGAATGTTACCCGGATTTTATCATGCATCTTCGATGATCTTCGGCTGGAGAAGGTTTCCACGAAGAGCTCTCCACACGCATGCACAGATATCCGTAGAAAGCTTGCTCTTCGAATCAGATTTTTCCAATCTCTGTTATGTCCACATCGAATAATTTACTCGAGGAATAACATTTGCTCGGGTCCGCGCTGTCTCCGCTACGAAACCGAGAGGGATAGAGAAAGAGGGGGAGAGAAAGAGAAAGAGAAAGAGCGAGAGAAACCGGCGGAGCACACGCTAGGTTCGATAAGCGTTCCAATAAAGTGGCGCTCGGAGAAAAACAGCGCGGCAAATAAAAGCTGGCGCGCCATTAGCTGCAACAATACAGTGTATAGTGCCCGACACTATTTCCCGTCGAACGGTCCACGGGAAAATCAAAGGAATCCTACGCGTTTCCAATAAAAATTTCAGTTTCTGCTTCACCACGTTCCTTTTATTTTCCATCGAACTGTATAAAATTGCAAGAAATAGTTGCACAAGTACACTTACAAATTTTTCTGATACAAAAAGAAGTCACTGAACAAGAGCTGTAAAAAAAGACTGCAGATTTCATGCATTTCTGGGAAAAACGAATTCGTTTAAAATCATCGAAAAACATCAAATGAATTTAATACTATTGGTAAATTTTTTACAACCTGTGCAGATTATTAAGAGAAGAAATCAATTTTTATATAACTCCTTCTTCTCGTAATTGACGCAGACAATTTTTATTTTAGATAAAGAACCGAAAACTGTTAATTATTCTCGACTTACTAAAATTATTAAACAAAGCTATGCATTTTCATGGAACTTTTGTTCCGGATAACCGACTTGGACAAATTTTATTTTGCATAAAGATTCGTAGTCTAATGACTATCACGAACATTACGCATTCAAATTGGACTTTTATCTCGTTCGTGATCGAACTCGAACGAGAATCTCTCGGAATTTCAGTTGATCCGCGGCGCTTCAATTCGAACGCTCCATTATCCAAAGACAAACAAGATGCTCGCTGGTTTTTATTGCATCTCGCCGCGGCGTATGTTTGCGCAAAAATAATCCGTCACTCCGTTTTCTCGATCGAGGAAGTAAGCACACGGTTTGCGAGCTGCAAACGTAGAACGCGCTCGCTCGCTCGCTCGCTCGCGTGCACAGTGCACACAGACGCGTGAACGGATGCACGCGCGTCGCGAGGTCAACGGCACGTTGGAAAACAAGCGACGGTGCAGTATGGCGTTGCACACGAGAGCGCCGATGCATTCGCTCGCGCGAGTTGCATTCTGCGCGAGCGTGTCACGCGCCCGTCCAATATTATCGGGGCCGATTTCGATCGCTTCCTTCTTGCCGCAACCCCGTGTCCTTTGTTCGCAGTCCGGGAAATGCAACCAGCCGGAGAAGAAGTGCATCGTTGCACAAAATTCGACCGACAAAATATCGTCCCCCTTCGAACCGTAACTTCGTTAAAAATGATCGCACGATCATCTACCTGGGTGCATTTTAATCAGCAAATCCTCTGCTTTTACATCCTTCTAATTTTGTCAAAATGTTCTGTTATCTACATAAATAAAAATCAAATGCTATTCTTTGGTAAGCGCATCATTTGAGAACGGCTGCACCGATTGGCTAATTTTTTGCTTTAATATTCGTAATAGTCCGAATAAGGTTTTAGGGAAAGAAAAATTGGAAAAGTTTCCCGGAAGAATGAAAAATTTGGGAAACACTAAAAGTGCTTTTTGAATAATATTTTAATACAACACGAACCAACGTCGCAGCTTTTAATCAATATTTCAATAGGAATTTACATTATCGACGTCTGTTTACTTTATAGAAATTTGGACAGGACAACGTTTGTCGGATCAGCTAGTGTTTAATAAAATAAAACGTGCGTATATGTCTTCGATAGTTAAAAATAGTGAGCACGAATTTCGTGAAATAAATAAGGAATTGCTTCAGAATCGGCTGGACAAAGCAACTGAGCCAGTGCGGTCGCTCAATTAAAGGAAATGCCACGGGAAGGGAACTAACACTCACTCTCGTGCATTCGTATACACGTGCGCAAACATCCAGACACAATCTAGAACGCATCCTTCGAGTCACGATCGCGTAGAACCGTGTCTCGCGCGAGTCGGTTGAATTCAACCGACGATAAACAAGTCCGTGGACGTTTACAATGTGAAAGGAAGCATCCGCGAAGTTTCTCCGCGGCCTTAATAACCAGGATAATTGGAAATTAAGGACGCCGGCTTATCGTGCGCCGCGCACTCGCCCCGCGAGTGTCGCCGAGCTGATAAACTTGCTCCCTGATCGAGCACCGAGCTGATAAACGAGCCTAAAGGGTTCGAACAGGCGTCGAATCGCTTCTCGAAATTACTCGGGACAATGAGACACCAAACTTCAGACACACGATCGGTTTTTGGGCCTTTAAACCGGCGCACAGTGGAGTAGTTAAAAAATTTTGGTTGTCTAAGTTATTGGAATATATGAACAACGGTGTACCAGTTTCATTTGTCTTTATTTATGTACTCGTGTAACTTTGTTATGTATTCAAAGTGAAGACTCTTGTATTACTGATTTTTCTCTTCGCCGGTTTCTGAAGTATCGCTCGTCTAGTAGGATCGTTTATACATGATGAAGATGTTGTGTTAATTTTTTCTTTACAGACCCTTTTTAAACAGCTATTGTTTGTCTGTTTAAAATTATTCAAGTTTATAAACGACTTATTACTCGCTACGATATTCCGTATATATTGAATTGAAGAATATATTGAATGTTAAATCCTTTTAATCGTCCTGCGATCGCATAAGGACGAAGAATCCGACGGAAAAAATTGTACAAAACTCGAACGAAGTCCGGCAACCGCGTTTGCGTATCGTTTTCGTGGAAATGCGCAAGTTGCGAGGAAATTCGCATTTTTCGAGGAAGCATGGACGCACGCCACAGTGGAAATCGACTGTCCGCTCGCTAGAATTCCGAAACCGGTTCCCGGCTCGCTGAACGTTTCGGATCCGCTCGACGCTAGCGAAGGGGAAACGAGGAAAAACCGTGGAAAAACCTCTTGAACAATTAACGAGCGAGGCACTCACGATAAACGCGCGGCCAACGAATCCTGAAAACTGCACCCGAGGCCGAGAAAACTTTTCGATTACGCTGCTCTTTCTTTTTTCGAGGATCGACTGTGGCCCATAACAAAATTTGGCTGTTCAGAGTCCGAAACCAAGATCCAAATTGCGGTGTTAAAAAATTATGATTGCTCAAAAATTGTCGCACCAATATTCGAACCACCGTTTACGTAACACAATTTGTTTCCATCCAATACATAAAATTCAACTAGGCTCAATTTTATATGTATAAAATGAAGAAAATCATTCCGAATGTAAATATTCCAAATCGGAAGAAATATCTTGGCTTTGATGTTAAAATGGCTTCGAGTTGCAAAGGATCAATCCGTTTCGATTCTACAAAATCCAATGAGATTCAGTTTAAGATTACTTTTGAAGGACGGACAAACTATTCTGTGTCCGTAATGATCGACGCGTTGATTGAGAGTAGTGCATACTCGGAAATTTTGGTACTTCAACGAAGATTTGGCGAATCCTGGGTCCGGAGGGAAGGGGAAAGGTTAAACGGCTGCGGGGCTCTGTTTTCCATCATCGTTTCTCGGAGGTCTAAAAGGAAAACGGTAGAAAGCGCGGTATCGCGCTTAAAAACCCCATCTCCGCGAGTGTCCGCGATTAGAAACAAACTTTCACGCGTTCAGATATTTTCTCCGCATTTCGCGATCGTCTGGTCGTCGACCTATCACCGATTCGAAGACGATCTCCCTTAACAAAACTGGACAAAGGCGCACAGAAATATACGCGTGGACTATCAATCCGCTATTGTTATCATTTTTTCTCCGAACCTCTTTAAAAGCTCTAAAAGCTCGACGTTTGTACAGGTCGCTGCCAATCTGGCGGTACGAGAGATAAGGGAGTAAATTGACATGGAAAAACAAGTCGAAAACGTGGAGTACAATTTGATTGTCCGAGGCTCCGCATTCGAGGAAATTCAATTTCAAGATTGGGCTAACGCGTCTGACCATGGCCTGCTTATTCTACTTCTCGTAAATACTAATGCCGTTTCTCTCGAGAACATAGTCTGACGTAAACAATTAGTACGCTATATTTTTGGCTTATTTTTTTTCTGTAAAATCATCCCGTTTCTAGAGAGAATATATTCTTTGCTTAGTTGTTAACACTTTACCTACCGGAAGCCTATTAATAGATTCTGAATAATTGTGCTGTATCAAAAGAAAGCATAGAAATTTTCTTTTACATTGCATACTTAAATGAAATAATTAGATGACGTTATTGAGGATGACTTGTTAGTTCACAATGAAAATTGCTGTTACTATTGAAAGTTCCATTAAAAAGTTTTTAGCCATGTACCAGATTCTTCAAAATTATGCAATAATCACCGGTCGGTAATGTGTTAAGTTAGCAGAACGATCATGTGACCGAATGGTTTCGGCCGAAAGATTCGATATACAGGAAGTTGTCTCGATGACAAACACGATACACCTTGTATTTGCCATTTGAGTGATGAAGCTTCTGAAAAGACAGCAGGGACGTCAAAAATTTGGGACAACGAACGTGTTAAACAGGTACGTCGAATTGCAACACAATCGAGGAGAAATCAAGCATTCGTCAATGTCTGGAAACGGGAAATGCAAACAACTTCAACATTCGCCAGCCAATTAGTCAACCGCTGAAACTTCGTTCTCCGAAACATATTTGCATTTCCTTGTGAATACGGATTTTTAATAAATCACGAGAAAAACCCGAGTCGAAGCGAGATTCGTCTACTTCGTCCGCGACGCTAGATCTGAAAATCCGAGAGCTTCGTGGAGCCTTGGCTGCTCGAGTTTCCATTGGTCGTTGAATTACGAGACAAGGTAATTCTCGGACCGTGGAATTCTTGAGAGATCGAGGCTCTTCGGATCGAGGATCGGCGCCAGAAAGTGGAGATTGAATTCCCCCGATGGAAGTTTCTCGATCGAGTAAGTTAATCGGAAGATAACGATGTATAGAGAGTTCTCTCGGGAGATGCGCACTGGGGACTCTAGCGGAATTATGGCTTTGTCATTGGGTCGCAGGCGCGAGAGTTAATTACTCGGTGAGGCCGAGTGTAGTCATCCCGTTGCATCGCGTTGCGTCGCGACGCGTCGCGGCGTTCACGAGTCATTTTGAAAATGATACGTTGGCGAAGGGTTCGTTACTTCCAATTGACCGACTGGCCCAATTTCTACCGATTTCTCTTGCTCTCAGTCAAGGTATACCGGAGACGCAACTTGCACTTCACCTGCGCTTCACGAACGGCGTGCACCGTCGATCAATCGGTGGTATTCTTGCTTCTCTTCTTTTACTTCTACACCTGTTGCTAAGGCTGCTCGATGCCGCGTGCCGTTTTCTTCGCGAATCAACCGACCGTGGATAATCGTTGTTTTCCCTAACACGATCGGTAAAAGTAAACTACTCGAATAAAGTATCCTCGCCGACGAAGTATTCTTTCGCGAGGCTCGTTGCCGCGATCGCATCCAGATAACCACTTCCCAGTACGCGTCAAAGAAGACACGCGAGCCTGTCTTTCCAGAATGAGAACCGCACTTTCACAATGTTGAAACTCGGCCCAAATGCCTCGAACTTCACGCAACGATCTGCCACTTTACGCGCGTGGAAGCTTCCGGATCCATATTTTCCAATTCATCCGAATTCGCGAACTCTCAGGGCCTCGGACACTGGGACAAATTCTCAAAAACCATCGGGGAAATATATGTCGGGGCGTGCCGACATAGGCAATGATTTCTACATTTGTATTATTATTATGATTGTAATGTAACATGATATTTGGTCCCCTCAGAGTTTCAAATTCATTTACCAATCCTCTTTCTCTTTCCACTCTCACCATCGCCTTTTCAGCGGGACCTACTGTTTATGGTGGGTTCCGAACCACCTTTTGCCAACAACACGTGAAAAACACCTCGGGCGGGTCACTTTCCGGTCTTTTACCACACGGTCACCCATCCTAGTGCCGTTCACGTTCCACATTGTTTAACTTCGGTGATGTAACGAGAACCGGTGCTTTCAACGGGACTACGGTTGTTGGCAATTTATTATAATATTATGATTGTCATGTTTGTTGTATTGATTAGAATTCATTTTGTGTTACTGTTACGTTTGTTTTATTTTTGAAGAAATGCAGGACAAGGTCCTTTAGGAAAATGGTTTAGGTCCTTGTTGAACGTGACCACGGGTGGTAGAATGGACACGTTCCTGATGACTACAGTGTATATGAAAACATGACAATATCAATGAGATATTGATTGATTTGCGTTGTCAACGAGAGTAGTCTTTTGATATGGACAGAATCAATAAGAGATTTGACGGGAAGAGACGTGTTAAAGTTGATTCTACAGCACCCGTGAGCTCGTTGACGCATTTTCTTAAAATGTCGCATCGGACAAGGAGTCGGCCTGCGACGACATATATTTACACTATTATAATTTCTCAGATCTCTACAGCTCGAAATTTGCAATTCATAGACTCTCAGACTCTAAGATTTACATATTTTCAGGCTCTCAACAAGACAAGTACTATTGGAAATGGGGGTTCTCAAATGAACAACAAAGTAGAGAATTTTCTCTTTACTAATTTACTTTATTTGAAAGGCGCGGAAGGACGACTAGTCTGTCAGGCTTGCGGACCCAAAGTGAAGATAGAAGAAAAGAAAGAAGTAGGGGCGGAAGAGACGGTCAGTCGCCCCCTTGACTTTTGGGAAAAACCCCAGGCCTGCACAGTTTACAGCACAAGCCCTTGAGTACGAAAAATACCAGGCCTATGGGTCCGGTTGCATCCGGTCTATTATTCTATGCTACAGACTACAGCGTTTCCCACACACAACGAAATTCATTTTTGCTCTGGCAGTTGCATTATCATTTCTAATAATCCAACAAGTACTCGTCCTCTCAAATTCAGTGAACCTTTGTTTGATTATTTTACGTCGCTTTTTCAACTGCTATGGTTATTAAACGACGGGACTACTTGATTAAACTACAGTTTAAGGTGGGTTCCGTACCCCGTACACATCCGAACCACCTTGGGCACCACAGTTTTTTTTTAAAAAAGCAAAAAAAAAAAAAGAATTAATTCAAGAGGTGCCCGGCCGCGGGGATTCAGTGAACCTCGAATCATCGCATCCTCAATTTATCAGTTTCTCCCTTCTTTTCGAGATCTGTCGCGAAAATCGCAAATCAAGAGCGTACAATTTGTGCAAATTATCGTTGTCAGCAGCGATCAGGCCGTGGCATTTACGTTCTCTATCGAGAAGGTAGACTGACGTGGATTAATTGTTCCCGAGGACGGGAGCTGTTCTTTTTTCCTCGGATTGATGCGAAATGACTTCATCGGATGTCGACCGTCTCGATCGCGTTTTATTAGGCGCCGTCCCTCGCTTATCTCGATGCAACTTGCAACCTGCAACCTGACGACGTGGCTCCGCCGTTGAAGACTAATTATGCGATCCGAGAGTTCAGCCTCGCAGAACGGTTTTCGCCCACGGTAACTCTATTCCCCTTCGAGACAGCAGCGCACTTTTCTACTTATCTACACTTCCGGTGGTCATTTTGCCGGAGCCATCCGAGCGAAATATTTATTACTTTCCCTTTTTTTCCAACGATCGAGCTCCAGCTTTTAATTCGATTCGAACGACGAGAGCGTCGTCGGGTTTATTATTAATCGCAGACTGATTCTGATTAGTCTGCTTGATTACGATTCTCGGCGCGCCGTTAATATGTTTCGTTGATGTTCGGAATTGTGAGTCGACACGAGGAGACTCGCAGCGCAGTGGGAATCGAGAAGATCATTAACATTTGGACAACGAGATCTGGGTCCATTTTGATCCAGCATTTCGAAGATATTATTTAGTTACTCGGCTTCTGGTGAATAATTTCAATTGAAGTTTATATAATTGGGCGCGATAAGAAGACCGATAGACCTACATAAAATACTAATAGAAATTTTTGTAGGAAATGACACATAGTTTACTATATAGCAATACTAGAGCAACGACGCCATTGTATACGCATTACACTCATATGTACAAGACATCATTGTTTTCATGTACGCTGTTCAGTTAGTCGCTACACAGCTTTCTTATGATAAACACACAATTCTTATAATAAAGAAACTGCGTTAAAGTGATTTTGAGGTTATCTCATTTATCAAACCAACAATTTTTCGTAAGGAAAAGCCGTATTTATTTGTAAAAACCGTAACGACACACGGATAACCATTCGTTTTGACAGACGCGTTTCTTGTCGCGGCGTTCGTTTCTATGATGTAATTCTATGATTCTACTGTTATCGTTGTACACACATACAATATACGCAATAAACTCTACAATGTTTAATAAAAATTCCTAAACAGTTGTAAACAAAGTATCTTAAACTCTGGAAACAGAACATGAAACAGTATTTTCTCTTTGATAAACATTATGGGATGATGCCTGGTGTCTACCAACAGCTGCTATAATTAAAGATATCTTCGCGAGAGAATATAGCACGAATCAATCACTATTTTAGCTCGTATCCGGAACACCCCGTACTAAAACCGGACAAAATAGTCCATGAACGTTCGCTGATCCTAGCTATCGAATTTCTGCGAAAATTGTGCACCGTGGAACGCGGCTCCAAACTGGCAAGAAGCTCTCGCGCGCGAATCCTGTCAGTTACGCCGCAACCATGACGAATCGATCGTTCGAACGATCTTTCACCGAACGATCAAACCCGACCCAATTACCCTCGATCGTCCGTGAAGGGAGTTACGATTTTACGATCGCCCGAGAAGTCGGTTTTACGAGAGCGGAGAGGCTCGGCTCGGCGACGAAAACTCGCGCGAAAAGTGTGTTACGGTAAGGATCGAACAGACCGGACCGTTTCTGGATCGTTGATCTACATTTCCCGCTCGCCCCCCTCGATGCTTCCGTTCCCTGTCTGGCTCCATTTGTCCAAGACAATAATTCAATACCGCGTGAAAGGAGCTCGAGGAATCGAATTCTTAGACAGGAGAGAGAGAAAGAGAAGGAAGTAGAGACAGAGTGGTTCGTTTGAAAAAAAATATTGCTCCTTTGTTCGCATCGGAGGATGCGGTTAATTATTGGTAAGACAGGAAGCTCGGTCTGATTGCATTGTTCTACGGCATTCTAATGAGACGCGAATCGTGGCCTATGAAAGGGCGGTGAACTTTGCTAACGGGGATTAATTTATTAGCCTTTTGTGTTTCCATTTAGACAGAAAGATAACACTCGGCCCGCTACGTTGCTGCATCCAGCTGAGATCTATGCTCGATCGATTCCTCGACGATCCTCGTTTCGATGCGAGAACACCTCGAACGAGCAGCTCCGTTCGCGTTGTTCGCGTTTCGTTTTGGATCACATGTAGAAAACTAGTCGATTTTTAATTGCAAACGTTCTTTCAATGGAGTTCTTTTATTTTACGATCTCATTGAAAACTTGTCCGTGTTCTTTCAACGTCCCCACTGTTGTCTACTTCGTTTCTGTCACAAATATCAACACACCTTCTCGTCGTACATTTTGCCGTTAAAAATATTAAATATTGTAAATATACCTACATTTCCATGTTAACACAAGATTCACTGTTATTTTATAATTGTTGCAAGCCTACGGTCCAAGCCACTCGAGTGGCGCCTCTGAGCCGCCACTAAAAATTGCTGTACTATTATTTAAATAATTGTTTACACTATCAGATATGTCGGTATCTAACCAATTACTACACATTTAAGTATTGTATGAGGTATTATATCAATTTGATATTTATCAAATTTAAAAAATCATAGAGAATGGAAATATTGTAGGTCAGACGAAACGTTTAATTTTCCAGTTAAAATAGCTCCGAGTGCAAAGGGTTAATCGTGATCCAACAAGTAACGTCATCCCCAGTAACGTAAAAAAAGATTTAAAAGTTCCCTTTCGGAATATAGATTTTCGAATGTTCCTAAAATTGTGAATTATACAGAACTGCTATCGCGTCGTCTGAACACAATCCACCGCGAACCGATGGGAATCGCGAGCCTTTCGACTAGATATTCGCGAGGGGTGTTTAACACTGCTATGATAGAACACCTCGAGCAAGATGTACAAGTAAACGAGAGCCGAAAAATCACAATTTCAAATCCACAAAGGTGACGCGATAATCACGAGATTCCGTCGAAGGAAAACGCACGTGGCGTGGAAGCAACGGTTTTGTAAACGGGGTGTAGCAGCGCGGCGTCGCGCAAAACTGAGAATGAAATACCTGTGAACCAAAAGGAGGATCTTATAGGAGTTCTCGTCGAGGCAGGCGGCCACCATGACTGACAGGGATCCGCGTAGTCCGCGTAGCTCTGGTTGCTCTCCAGCTGATATCACCTCTCCGCCGATCGATAAAATGAAAGCCGCGGCGTGCGCCGGCTGATCGACCGAGAGAAAGACTCGCGCGGGATTCTCGATTCTCGGTTCGCGACTCGCGGACTCGTGTCTCGTCTCGACGGTACAAGCTTCGCGATGGAACCGCGCGGTTCTGGGCCGAATTGATGTAAATACGAGCGGCGAACGGGCGAGAGCGGCGCGATCTCTGCCCACACGCGCGACACAAACACCACCGGAGACCGGGAAAACCCGTGGGCGTCCCGGCAGCTTAGGATCTCTCAGCCGTACGCCGCCGCCGCGCCGTGAACGTTAGGCTACCGCATCCGGACGAGCAACCGAGCATCGCAACCGATCGATGCACTCCGCCGTGTGCGCGAATTCCTCGCGTTATGTGAATCATTTCCACCGTCCTCGCGCGAAATCGATTTTTCCTTCCTCGACGCGCCGCGTCGCCTCGCTTTGCTTTCATTTGCTTTTCTTCGCTTCGCTTTGCTGCCGATCCGACGACCGCGATCGGCACACTTTTTTTCCTCTCCTTCCTCGTTCGCGACACGACCGTGCGACACTCCTTCCACCCTACCTTTCTCTCACTCTCCTGCTCTCCCTCTCTTTCTCTTTCGGTACACCAAGGATTCGGAATGTTTAGAACCCACGTGGTGGAGGAACATGTTGGACGGTTGCTGAAGATCCTGATTCGAATAATAAAAGGCGAGTGGTTCTAGTTTAATTAGAGATCGTGGTTTAAACGTGTAATAATCTGAGTATTTGTATAATTTTCAGAAATTGTGCGGTTGTTGTAAAAACAACAAATTTGAACATCATTTTTCTTAATAAAGTTAAGTCAATAAATTGAGATCGTGGTTTAAACGTGTAATAACCTGAGTATTTGTATAATTTTCACAAATTGTGCGGTTGTTGTAAAAACAACAAATTTGAACATCATTTTTCTGAATAAAATTAAGTCAATAAATTCTAATAATCCCATGTGGGGTTTTATAGTTTCATAAAAAAAGTCAATAAATTGTCTGTTCTGATACAAAAATAATAACATGTTTGCATTTTCTGATAACAGTCGATTTCTTTTACATTGTCTGGTAAGAGTCGGTTGCAATTGATGCTGCTGGTATGTTTGAATGTCTCATTGCGACTTCTACAATTCTTGGATGTTAATACGAATTAAAATGCGGATACATTAATAGATGTGTGTTTAAATAGAAGTGAAATAGTAAGCGTTACGAGTACAAGTGAAATAGGGATCTCTAATTTTAATCCCTTCCACTGCGATTTATTATACCGTTAGTAGACTGCGGATTTTAAGTATGTATGAGACAAATTAGTTGGTGCAACTTGGCACAATAAATAAAGTAAAAGAATTTAAAAATATATATTAAGTTCGGCATGATGAAATTTGCAAAGTTGGAATTTGCATTAACAAAAATAGTAAAACAAGTCATTTTAGTAATTATTAAAGAATTAATTTACTGTTTCATATAAATAGTATTTTGAATTGATTAAATTTTGTATTAAGGCTATTAAAATGTGAATATCATTTATTATTAATCTCGAATATAAATGAGGTATTTCAAGAAAATTTTCAGAAAATAAGTACCAGAAAAGAAAAAGCTTTGTCACCGGGTTGGCCTTGTCTCTAGCCTACTTTCTTGAGAGCAGCATCGAGAGATCAGGGAACAGTGTATCGTCTGTCCACGATATAGGTGGGTTATTCAGTTCCGAAGTTTTCGCATACAGTGCTCGCGTGAAATGTTCGAAACTATCGAGTCAGATTCGAACCTACTTACAATGCGCTTGATCCCATCTCTACCCGTAAACGAGCGCTTTCTCGCTGCGGACCGACGTCTATGAGAAAAGAGAAGAAACAGAGACGAACAAGAGAGAGAGGGAGAAAGACAGAGAGAGAAAGAGAGAGAGGTCTCTCCTCGATATCAAGCAACGATACCCAGCGACCGACCCACTACAGATCCATAGGCAGATTTAGGTGGATATTGTATCGAGTGGATCTGGGACGCTGCACGGTTACGCTTGCTTGGAGTTCCCTGACCCAGACAGACCCCTGTTCCTTCTTCTTTCGGATGAGAATCGATCCGAAAGAAGGGATGCCGTGGCGACGGGATAGCGTAGGATCGCGAACGGTACCAGGACACTGACCTTTTTAGTATCTATACGCTATATCATCAATTCTCGAGAAATTGTAAAATCTCAAATTTGAACGGATTTTAAAGCTCGAAGCCACTACAAGTCCCTTCAGTTATGAACAACTTGGCTAGGTGAAATACATGAAACATTGAAATATTAGAAAAATAGCGAAATAATTTTGTTTTTAACGTAACAAAACTATTACGAAATTGAATGAATTTTTATTTAATTCCTGCTTCCCACAGTCTTAATTATCACATCTACAGGTTTCGCATTCAAAGTTGATCCTTTTGTAAATAAAATCCACCCTTTCACAGATCAAAGTCTTGTAGATGACCCCACGGTTTTTGTAACTGTATTCGTCATTATTTGCACGGTCACATAAGCAACAAAACATTCCTTTCGGAACAATAACTTTGCGAGGGATATGTTATCCGTAAAGTAACTTACGAAAAGAAATAGGTCAACTTGAGTTGCAAAAAGCTGAGAAAAGAAATTCGTAGGACAACTTGAGTTGAAAATAAGACCAGCAAAACGAGGAATTCGGAGTGCGAAAGCTGTGAAGCTTGCGATCAGTGACTATCGTGGAGAAGAGACACATAAGAGAGAGAGAGAGAAAGAGAGAGATTGTGAAGCGAGCAAATAGAGAGGGAGAAAAGAAAGGGGAGAGATCGTGAAGGTAGAGGGAGGAAGAGAAAGAGAAAGAGAGACGGAGATCAGAAGAAACGGGCAAAAAGAGACGGAAAAAAGATCTCGGAACTGGTCACGCCCGGCTCGCCCAGGCCGGCAGCCAGGCCTCTCGACAATCGCGACGTTTTCAGGGCGAAAAACCGACCCGGAACCCAAGAGGCAGGCAAGGCAGCAGCCAGGCAAGCACAAGCAAGAGGCAGGAGGCAGGCAGGGTCTGGCCTGGCTGCAAACCGCTCGCCTGCACGCTTGCACACGCTACAGGAACACAGAGGCTGGGGCTCTGGGCCGGCTGCAGGCCACGCGGAAGTGAACGGCGCTCTCCGCCGATTTTTCGGCCCAGAAACTGTTCTGGCGTGGGTGTCAGCCTGGATACCTCGTTCGATGCACTCCCGTGACTAGGAGGCACGGTCACCTTCTCGCGGCCAGCACGTCAACAGGTAAACCAAGCCGTTGCAGCTGCATCGAACGATCCCGGTTCCCTTCTCGTCGATGCACGAGCCTTTGCTTTCTCTGTGTCTGTGCCAACAACTCGGATCCGCAGGAAACAGAGAGCCCAAGAGCGAAAGAGAGGACCTTGTCTCGTTGCGATCTTCTAAGTTGCGAGTAGCTATGGGATCGAGTTCAATGGGTGCTCCCGCAAATCCGACTTGTCCAACAGGCTAATAGTATTGATTCACTTTGAACGATTATCCCTTTGCGGACGATCCCATTGCAGATCGTTCATCAAAGTCTCAATACATTATCTACTGGCAATTATTCTGTAATTTTTTTAATCACTGTGGCCCATGGCTGAGGACTCTTTTCATAGGTGCTTCAACGGCATCGGAGACTGCATGAACCAACGATTCACCCTTAATAACGTAATACAATCATTTCGTTTGGGATCATGGAGTGAAAGAAGATTCTTAAGCTTCCTTTTGATACAGCATAAGTATGCGTGCAATTAAATGATTTTGAGTTCATTTGAACCTACAGTTACAAACGTTCTATCCAAATGCTACTTTTCTGGTAGCCAGCTGGGAGTGCTATTTATGTAAGGTTCGACAGGAGCCATTGATCTCGAAGAGGTAGTTACCCTTAATAACGTAATACAATCATTTCGTTTGGGATTATGGAGTGAAAGAAGATTTTTAAGCTTCCTTTTGATACAGCATAAGTATGCGTGCAATTAAATGATTTTGAGTTCATTTGAACCCACAGTTACAAACGTTCTATCCAAATGCTACTTTTCTGGTAGTCAGCTGGGAGTGTTATTTATGTAAGGTTCGACAGGAGCCATTGATCTCGAAGAGGTAGTTAGAAGAATATGTTTACAAAATACATGAGTCAGAAATGGAATGAGAAGTATCGTTTTTGCGATGCTTATCCAATGATTCGCAGTTCCTGTCGACCGACCCCTGACAATAGCAAGTCATAACGAAACGAGAAAAAGCACGATCGAAGCACCGGGAAAACAGGTTCCCTGGTTGCGCATTTTCGCGTTGCCACGAGTGCCGATCGCGGCGCACGTGAGCAGGAAAGTGGTAAAAGCCACGGCGGAATGCGCTGCAACCTTGAACGCGGTTGAATTGCTGCATCGGCAAGGCGCGCGCACGCGTTCGTCCCGCTCTACTGCCGAGCACGATCCTACCGCAACATGATTGCCGAAAAAGCAATTTAATTAACGCCGGAATGATTCAATGTGGACGATGGTCGATGAAAAAAATTTGTGTCGAACAATTTTCTGGGAACCATCTTTTCCCGAAGCTTCACGAAAATAGCAGAACAAAGTGGCGAATTGAATGACCAAGTTAATAGTTAGAAGATTGTGTTGTTGCGTGGCTAAATTAATGTGAAACAGTATTACGGACTCGAACATGATCATTCTACGAAAAGTTCATTACATTAAAGTGGAACAGTTGAGATGCATTTTTGCACACGTCGCCCCCTCAAATTGTTTTATTCCATGAAAAAATGATACATCTAAAATTTCACGTGAATCGGGAAGACGTGGCACATCGAATTCGAATGTTTGAAATAGAAATAACACCACGCTAAATGTGTAAGAACACAACTAAAAGAATTGATAGTTTCAATACAATACGTAAAATGTAACTATTATCAATTATTAATAATTGTTGTATTGAAAAAATTGGGTTGTGGTGGTATTATCATCAATATTTTTGTACAAGAAGAATATTTAGTTCTAATCCAAAGTCTTTCCTTCATATATTTCCATTCATATAAAATTTCCACTTTAACGTGAACGTGCCTCGTCTTGCTCTTATCCGATTAACTTCATAGTTTGCAAGAAATATTGTTGAAGGTTTTTGAGTAAATGGAAATTTAATATAGAACAGAACACAAATTACAGGGATTCAAATAAACGAGAGACGCGGTCTGCTCGAGTGCAGTGATGTTGACGCTTCCAGCTCGCTAAGAAGACTGACTTTGCAGATGTGTACGGTTATTACTTTCGGTGGCCTTTTTAGGGATTCCCCAATATATTGTCGACAGGCAAAACGTGCTTCTTCTGGGACCGAAAGTAATAAACCATACTAAAAATAAATCGGGGACCAGGGACTGCCGGCCGGTCACGATTGACCTGAGGATTATCGGCAGGGAAACTTTAAGTTAACTGAATTTCTTAGTTTACGCAGAAATCCAACAAATATTTTCTTACCCAATGACACAATTTTAGGGGGCGGTGTGAAAAGAATCTCGCGAAAAGATTTCAGCAGGTGCAGCTGAGGTTCACCCTATTTCCCAGCAAGTGTTGGCATCGCTGCTGCCACGGCGCTGTTCTCACCCCGATTACACCGTTGTCAGCGTTGTTCCGATTCCCGGTAAAAATCGTTGTACCAGTTCCCTGGGAAACGAGGCGCGGGACACGGTTCGGTTGTCGAATTAGCCCGGTGTTCGCCATTCGCGTTTATACCGTGGTAATATCTCGTCGGCGAATCGGATCGGCGTACCGCGCGCGCAAGGAGAAAATCGGCGTGTCACCGATCCGACTCCAAGTGGAGCACGCGGACTTTCAACAGAAGATGGAAACGGCTCGGCCGGGGAATATGGTCGATCGCTAATGACGCCTGATAGCTAGAAAGTGCTCCTTTATCGCCCGATGTTTCACGGTCGTCGCACGAGAAACGCGAAACCGAACAAAACAAACGGAAAAGAATCGGCGACTCGGTTACCTCGATCGGTTACGTCCCCGGCGGAAAAAGCGGCGGCGTTTCCCTTCCGCTTCCTCCTTGGCTTTTATCCGCACGATTGCGGTTTTGTAAAATCTCTAATTAATGACGGCCTATTTGCGCTGCTGGTATGCTTTCGACCGAGTTACACCCTCCAAAGCGGATACGTTCGATTGACTATTCTAATGACTAGAATGCGGATCTTTCAAAATTGTTTGCATTCGTTGCGAGACACATATACAAAATTTATTTATCTCTTTAGTGGTTTCATTAAGTTGTAAGAAATATGTAGATCTCCTTGTTCATTCATTTAATCTTCCTATTGTTTGAAATTACACTCACCCATTTCTACCAAGTAAACACTATTTACAAAGGCTTTTCAAAAATTATTTCTTTTTCGGCAACTAAAATGTATAGATTATTTGAAACCTTTTGTGTTTAACGTATTTACACAAATTCTTATTTAAAGATTATAAGTTAATATATTAGCGAGCAAGGAATGGACATTCAGAGAAATTTTGTAACATTTTAGGGGAGCTTTAACTAATTGTTGAAAGAAACGCAGTAAATGGGTACTCGGGTACCCGATTGGTTACACTAGGAAATACAGCATATTTATTGAGCATACAGCCTAGAACATGAGTGGATAAGAATATGTTTGACAACTCCCTCGCCTCTATAAAGGCTGATGGTCTTCTCAAAGGCAAAAGCTATTTTCGATATTATTTTAATGAAAATCGACTTCCTTGGTTTTCTCAGTTAAATTTATCCCGTTCAACCATTGTCAGTATAAATAGGTGTAGATCTGACCACTACCATTTAGCTTCTTCCCTAGCACGCATTGGTTTCATTAATAATCCTGAGTGTAGTTGTGGGGATGGAGATGAGTCGCTGAATTATGTTTTGTGGCAATGTAATTTATACAATGACGAGAGACTCTCATTGATTAACAAACTCAGTAAAATAGACTTCCAGCTTCCAATGGATGTCTCAGTAATGATAGCCAAACCTAATATTAGGGCCTGTCATTTCATGTTATCATTTTTTAAAAGCTGTGGCCTTAAAGTATAAGTTTTTTTTTTTTCCTCTTCTCTCTCTGTTCATATACTGTTCCTTTTAATCATATGTTAATATTATAATATCTGTATTTCTACAAGAAACCTATTCTGTTTTGTAATCTTCATACTCTGTATTATATGTAGTGTACTTCTGTTTTGTAATTATGTTGTAATAAATCTCATATGAGATTTTCTATAATAAAAAAAAAAACATGAGTGGATACACTCGGAAATAGACACGGGTGAGTGAATCGAAGAAAGGGCCCTCACCCGTGTCCTCGAATAAAGTGTAGGAAAAAAAGCAAAGAAAGGGTTTATTGAGCACATGGCGTTAATAAAATATCAAATTTCCGCAAGCTTCGACTGAACTTGTTAGTACATTGTTCAAGTAAAATGTTTATATATAAATATTGTTAGAACGAATATTTTTGCATTAGGTTAGACCTGCGCGAAAGCGATCTAAAATCTAAACAAATGGTTTCACATGGGTCGTGCGTTAGGATGGAAGGAGCGACGTCTCGAATGAACCAGTTCTATCAATCTCTGCAAAATTTCCATTAACGCGACGCCGAGGGAACAACAATGTGCTCACCAACGATACAAGGAAATACCTCTCACGATATTTATGAATCTATAAATCCAATTAATGCTTGTGCCACGCCTCTGCCGTAACAGCAGGTGTTCATCGTGAGACAGTGAAAAAAAGAAACGACCAAATAAAAAATTAAAGAAAATGCCGAGAGTTACTTTGCATCGGCGTACATTAAAAGCGGGGACGGTCGAACCGGCAACATACGCCGGGTAAAAAGGAAACCGGCGAAAGAAATCCGCTTTTCCACTTTGTTAGCAGATCACGGAGCCCGATAAGACAGCCACCGATACTCGAACCGTAATTGGCCCTATTATACGGCCAATAGTATACCTCTCAGCGGTTTTAATTGATGGTAATGGCGCATCGGGGGTAATGGCACGCCGCGTAACGTGCCATTACTCTGTAATAACAACGGGCCGCGATAGTTCCGTTTTCTATAGTGACATTCAGGCCGATGCACGCGCGCACCTTCCCTCGTTCGCCTTATCTCCGGCTGTTATCTAACCGAGGAACTGAGCAAAAAACCACCGTGTGAAGGAAGGCCGGAGAAAGAGAGCGAGCGAGAGCGAGCGAGAGAGAGAGAACGGGGTGAAACTCAACCGACGGGATGGCCGATCGAAAAAGACGAGTCGGGATTCAATAAAGCGATCCACTACCGGTCGCCGATTAAACGACGCCGATCATTTCTCGCGCGACGCGTTTCTAAACAACCTCGATGACAGGCGAACGCGATACGTACAACTTTCAAAAAACAACTTTTTTTAAATAAACATTTTCGAAGCTATAATATCTTTCGCTTATAGTACCGCAAATTGTATCAGTTCCATACCCACGAAATGAAAAAAAAAAATCAGTGCACAAATATTCTAGGTCCGAAAAATGTACGTTTCGATGGAAGTTGCAAATCGGAACATACCACAAACGCATAAAGATCCATCGTCGAGAAAGCATAAACAGTAACTATAACTCGGTTTTTGTTTTCCCAAAGAAATAGCTTTGATTTGATCTAGGTATCGCAGTCGCCGAGTGGGTGAGAACGCGTCTTCTACAATGGTAAAATTAGTGTGCCAACGGTTTTCGGATCGTAGATCCGCTTGATCCCGGTTGATCCTTGTCGAGGTTCTCGCGGATCGCGAGAGCTTTTCCCCCGTGAAATTAGAAAGTCGCCGAGTTAGTCCGAGAGAGGATGGATGCCGGTTCGTTCCCCGATATTAGAACCGGCAATTACCGTTGATCCGCGATCGGGCCGCGAGATTCACGATCGGTATCTTGGCTGGGCCGCGCATAAATTCTCCTATCCCGGATAGGCCAGTCCGAGATTTCTCGTTTCCACGCTGCACTCCGCAGGAAAGTAGCTGTCGCGCTCGCTCGCTTGCACCGTGTCTCGACGTCGTTTTGTATCGCGGGTATTTACACGCCGGTGCATTCTGCGTCCGTTTCCGAACAACGTGTGCCGTCTCCTATGTCGTGCTCGTCGACACTCCCACCAGCAACCTAGTTCCCGTCGATATATTTATAACGATCCTCGAGGCGAGACATCGCGGCGCACACCGACTCGAAATCGTCACTGAAATAGTCCCTTGCTTAGGACCAGTGCCCGAAACGGCGACCTTGAACATCATCGGTACATCATTATTAGACTGTGGATTCGTCATTGAAGATCAAAATTGTCCAAGTCGATTGTTAGAAACAGAAGCCCAATGAAATTGTATTTAATCCTTTCTTAACGCTTTATCTACCGGAAGGCTATTTATTATAGGCTTTTCAAAAAATGTTCTGTACCAAAATGATACTTAAAAATCTTCTTAGATTACGTTATTAAGGGTGAGTTTCGTTGACTCGCGATTGAGGTAGCAGTTGCTACGGGCTACTTTCGAAAATTATAAATTAAATTAATTCTAGTAAGTCGGTAAATAATGAATACACTATTGATTTTTAGGTAGAATAAATATTAGGTAATTATACAGAAGTATACCGTCTGGAATAGCTAAGGTAATTGTAAATTGTATTTGTTTCTGTCTCTCCGTGTTTTTACAAACTGAAACGTGAGACAACTAAATTTTCTAGACGAAAATAAACTCAAACTTAATCCAGACCTAACTCAAACCAAACGAAACAGCACGAAAATTATTTTTATAAATATCTTTATATAACGTGAAACATGTAAAGGCATCCTTCCATGAACTCAAATCAAAGAGCACGAAAACAATTTTTATAAATATTTCGTAAACAAAGATCAAGCGACGGTAACACGTACACGAAAAAGTTGCTTAGAGTTGTGAATTCTACAACATATTTGAGTTTCGAGAAATTCGGTGAGGTGTATCCTTTTCCATATAATTTTCAAAAATTGTGAGTGGCGATTGACATAGAGCGATTTCTTCTCGTAAAACGCAACTGGCATTCTCGGAAAAGCTTTTGACTAAGGATCTTACGAATTTCGTTATGACGAACCACCTGCGACCCTTCGGAACCATCAAGCAACCCTTTGGACCCTGACCTTCTCTAACCGTAGGTCTGAAAACGATTCCTGTCAGGGTAGGGGAGTTTGACAAACGTAGGGCTCGCCTTTCTGCACGCCCCTCGATCAATCCCATCAGCACGACAAACAGCAACCCCCTTGCCGCCCATATAGCAAATACCTCGGCCCTTCGTCCCCCCAAGCGCCGGATACCTCGAGAATCTGATGACGAAACTGGTCTCTGTCGCTCGTCGAGTTCTCAAACGAGGGTAAACAACCCCTGTCGATGGGCGAAAATTTCCTGCCTTTTAACCTTTTCAAGTATACCGGCGCATAGTGCATTTCATTTTAGTTTCCTGCTACACTTAACGCTAGAACTACAGAGCCTAAAATCCGATGCATGATAATACATTTATAACAATAGTTCTTTTCCTTAAATCCACTGATGTATATGAACTGTTATAACTAGGCAGCTAATGATTATGCAATTTTGAATTTCTGTAGACGAATTTTAAGAAAGTGAAATAAAATACAATCTTATTTCCAATGGCAGTAGCCTTTGCATATCTCAACGAAATAAATATTGTACTAAATTCTGTCGAATTTTATATTCTACCCTTTTTTAAACATTCTCAGAAGCCATACGTACATGATGATCCACGGTCTAGTTATAACTTTATGTTGTTGTTTCTCATCTTATTAATGTCGAGATTAACTGATATGTCTAATTACAAATTACATGTTACTATTAAGTGTAAACCATGTGATCACTAATGACCTCGCTGTTAAGGAGACCATGTTAAAATAAACTGTAAATAAATAAATACACAAAACAGTGAAAACCTCAGACTAGTGCTGTTGCGTAATTCTCATTAGGTAAACTATTTTTAAGAGAAGAACTACATTTTAATTTTATTCCGTGAAAAATACCGAATCTCTGTTGCTTGCAATTGACGCAGACAATTGTTATTTTGCGTAAAGATTCACAAGCCTGACAATAACAAACAGATTTTGCGTGAACCACGGTTAAGGAACTCTCGATAATTCTGGATCTTTGGGAGCGAAAGACACGCGTGCGTCTAACGATCTATCCGGAGCGTGTTCCCTGACGTCGAACACGTGTCGTACGTGTGCAACGGCGCACACAGGTGTAGAGCGGGATGCATTTTTCCGCGACGTGCAGCGTGATGCCGCATCACGTGTCTAGAATGTTACTTTCACTCCGCGCTGCGTGCACCGAAGAAGGGAGGAGGGGAGGCTGGGATCGTTTCAGCCGCAATCCGTTTTGCAACCGCGCGTTATAAATCCCTAGATCCGTAGATCTGCCGGCACCTCGATCGACCGCTTCTAACGGCCGATTTCGTCTTACACGCTTGTTCTCAATCTTCTCCTCTCGATAAATGAATTCTTTACTAATCATCAGTGTCCTATTCCCATTTACTATAACTCCTCTAGGATTTCGTATGATCTCGTCTGGTTTTTATTATATGGCAAAAATTGTTTCTATAGTAAAGAATTTTCTTCCATATAAAGTGGTTCGGAACCCACAGTAGGTCCCGCTGAAAAGGCGATGATGAGAGTGGAAAAGAGGGGAATTGGTAAATGAATTTGAAACCCTGAGGGGAACAAATATCATGTTACATAAAATTTTCTTCCATATTATTTTTCACAAGATTTCAAAGTCATCCATATTTTATTGAAACGAAATACCTTTCTGTTGTCCAAGAAAATAGACGTTTCGTTCCACTATGGATCTTTGTGACTGTCAAATAGTGCGAGCCCTATCTCCATTGCGCTAGGGCTCACATATAGTGACCCGAGGACTCGCGTTGCACCAAGATTACGAGTGCATTGACCTCAGCCAGGTCTCGTCACCCTCTCGTCGGTGTTCCGCCACTTTTCTCCAGCCGCGAATCTCCTCCCAGCTCGTTTTCCGCCTCCTTTTCCTCTGTTCCCCGGGTTTCAGACTCCGACGCCCTTCGTCTCATTCACCTCGGTCCTCTCCCTCCTCTTTCTCCTCTCCTTCCCCTTTCTCGATCTCTCTCTCTCTCCTCCCTGGTTTCCACCTCCGCCAGTGCAACCCCTCATCAGACTCGTGGCGGCCATTTAAGTGTACCGAGTGCAACGAACGCACACCGCCAACAGCAATCGACACTAAGACTCGAGAGGACGTTCCATCTTCGGGGTGCAATTGCTGTGAACGCTGAGACCTATCGCAACATAGGCGGGGGTGGTTACACTCGATTTTTACGGCGCGATCCAGCTCGAATCAATTCCTCCGCGACGTCGCACAGTGCTCCGGGCGGCTGAGCGAGCAGTTCATGAAGCTTTTAGCACTAGTTGGAAGTTTAAAGGTATAACAACGTAGGTTGTTGGATTCGTTTTGACGTCAACTATAATATTATGAATTCAAAATATATATTGATTCTTAAAAATTAAAAGTGACCTCGACTTCTTATAGAATAAACATATTCCAAAAAATTTTTTGTGTTGAAATTTGTAGATCGCTGAATGTTCATTAACTTTAGGTGAAAACATTTTTTTGTCTCATTATCAGAACTGCCTGAAGAATCATGTACACTTTTGAATTAAAACATAATCTATAATGGCATTCATAAAACGTTGATTTTTAAATGCTTGTACAATTTTTAATAAGTCGTATTAAATTCATCGTTTCTGAAGATGACGGACATTTATAATTTACTGGCGTATGTCCGACACTTTAAACAAATAATAATTCCTGTCAAAGGGAAATAACTTGTACTTGAGGTATTGCATATTCACGGTAAAAGAATGCTTTTCATTAAACGAATAATTGTTTTAGAAATATTAAATAGGTTTGACAGGGTTCACAAAAGAAAATTAGTAATTATTTCGATCGAAAATCATATTCACAGTGTGTTAATTTTGAAATGCTTCTACTAATCATAATTTTTATTAAATTTCATGAATATCGACTTTTTCTTCGGCATTGCTAAACATTTATCACAAAAATACAACGGGTGCTAGAATCATTGGAACGCTCGAAATAAACAGATCATTTCTTAATAAGAAATCTATTTACATTTCTATAACCGCCTCACTGAATAAATATATATTGAAATTGAAAAGCATTGAAAACATCGTTTATTTTACATTTGCCATGCTAGGGGGCGTGAAAAAATCGGTGATAAACGATTTCACAGTTTACATGGAATAAGTACGAGCGAAAATTGGAAACAGACGGTCTCCCCGGCCCAAGACTCAAGGGTTAAATCGATCAGATTTGAAAGACGGGAGCCACGGGTAGAGCTCTAGGATTGCCGGCGAGCTATTTCTGGCTGTTGAACTCGCGGAGAACCGAGAGGTTCAATATCAATGGGCAATTCCCCGGCGCAATCCCGGTGCATCGGAGTTCGGCGAACTCCGCCGATGAGTCTGCAGTCTGCAGCTTGCAGAACCGGGGTTGCACGCGCGCGGTCTAAGCTGGTCGCCGGCGATTAGTAGCGTGTCGTACCGAGAGGTTTCCTCGTAACGATGTCAAGGCCGTGACCTAATGCGAGGTCGTTGCCCCTCGTCGCGTCTTTCTCTCCCTCCTCTACCCTCTCCTGCCCCTTTACCCCCCACTAGGGATTGCTTTTTTCTCTCTTTCTCTCTCTCTCTCTCTCTCTCTCTCTTTCCCCCCGCGGCCTAACCGTCAGCATAATCGCGAAGTTCGCTGTAAGAAACTTCTCTTCCAGTTTAGCCTACGCTGTGAAAAACCTACTGTCATTCGTGGTGCGAAAAAAAACTGGTTTCTCAATATTACCAATTGATGTTTCCCCACTAATTTCGTTTATTTCAACTACGTGTCCTCCAGGGCTTCAAATCATGCTACACTATTCAGAGGACTTCATTCTCTTTGGAATATTATTCTCGACTTTTTCGAATTATTAGATGAGGTAATATACCGTGAAATATTTTGGCCTAATTGCCCTTTCCAAACTCGCCCCCTCACTCACGCTACTCGATCACCGTTTTTTCTCGCCACTGTTACATCATGTGTCGCTCGACGATGAGTCACACGTTCTTCATTCACGTTTCGACGTTGTGTGCGAATGCTTTGGTTTCTGTATTGCGGCTTTGATTAGCATTATTTCACCCCTTAAGGGAAACGTTGAAGTATTTTGTTTTAGACTTGTCTGAGATATTACATATTTATTTGAGCATGTGTTACGACGAAACTGGTGTATGTTTAATTTTTTTATTGAAGGTAAATGGCAGAGGGGTTATTTAAGAATTTCGATGTAAAAGCGACAATAATGTAATTATATAAAAAAAAAACGACAATAATGTATATAATTTTTTAAGTGGAAACGTCTTTAGACGCACCTCGCACACAATTGCTGAGCAGTGAATGAGTTTGATCCGTCACGCTCCGAGGTGAAACTCGGTAAACTCGGTGGACCGACGTTTTCAGTTCGATCGTGTGGTATTATGCGCACAGTATTGGTCTGACTTTATTTCGTTTAGTTCCGGTTCCAACCGCATTGCATTATATAGAAACATCGTTTACTGTATTGTCTTCACCAGGTGGAGGCACCGTTTCCGGCGCTTCGATCGACAAAACCGATCCTCGCATCCTCTCGCTCGGGGCGTGAATGGACGATCCCGCGATTCACATTAAGGTCTCGTAGAAGTCTCCCTCGATAAATATGCGACACGCATGATCCCCGAGGAATCGTAGGAAGTTCTCTCTCCGTCCGTCGGTTTGTTTCGCCGCGTCGGTTGCATTCCAGCGGGCATCGGCCGATTAGGATCGGTGTCGGTGACCCGACGCGCGGCCAGTCGCGATCGAACGCCACCATAATTAAGTCGCATCGGAATCGGACACCGTGCGCCGCTAATCTGCATGATAAAAGCTGCTGGCCGTCATTGAACACCGATAATCATCGGCCAACCGACGCCTATTATGTTCGCGAGTCCGCGGCGATCCTTATCGATCGTTGTCGCCGGCCTAACTGAATGCCCTGGGAGGAATAGATTTTCTAGAGCGCGTAGATCCTTCCCCCGTCGACGATCGTTACCTGATCGCTTACGGTGTTACATTCGATCCTTCATCTCTATCCGATCAATATTTTTTACAGGTCGAAAGGTGAACATTTAACAGAACAACAGACGAAGAGAGTGTCTAAACTTCTATATTTCTTTCGAAAGACCAATTTTTAGTATTGCTTTGTCGAACATAATTTAAAAAATCTATCTGTACATATGACGTATACACAGTTTTGCGGATCAGAGTATCTATTCATCTTGACGTTGTTCTTGAATAGGCGGAGAGTTTATAGCTCCTATAAATGTCTATAATTGTAAATGAACTCCTATATGATGTCCGTGCGATTAATAAAAACAATTTTAGTGAACAACCGTAGTCCCGTTGAAAGCAGCGGTTCTCGTTAGATCACCGAAGTAAAACAATGTGGAACGTGGACGGCACTAGGATGGGTGACCGTCTGGTAAAAAACCGGAAAGTGACCCACCCGAGGTGTTTTTCACGTGTTGTTGGCAAAAGGTGGTTCGGAACCCACCATAAACAGTAGGTCCCGCTTAAAAAGGCGATAGTGAAAATGGAAAGAGGGGGAAGAAGATTGGTAAATGAATTTGAAACCCTGAGGGGACCAAATATCATGTTACATGTACATAATAAACACAATTTTTACATTATACTAAGATCCTTGGTCTAACGATGCTATGCGATCGGACCATAAACAATGACTTGAGAATTGTTCAGTTTAATTCTTTAATCGCCCGTTTATCTCTGACGAAATAAATGTAATGCGATGGGTCGGACTGCTGTCAGCAACCCCTAACAAGACCAGATCCCGAAGATAGAGGATCGAAGACGCGAGGGAACGACGATAATAATCTGATCGGTCCAGGGGGCGGGCAGGATCGGTTTTCGACAGGCGAGATCGATAATCCTGAATTCTTCCGTTATGATGCCTTTCCACGAGGCTGTGTCATTGCACCAGCGTGCAGGAGTAACGGGTTGCATACAGAGTAGAGGATGAAGGGGCTAGGCACCCTCATGCACGCATGCACAATGCTCGAGGAGGGTGCAACAACCTCCTCCACCTTGGAACTAGGAAGAGGAGAAACGGGCAGAATGAGAGGAGAGGACAGTGGCCAGAGAGAAAAAGGGAGAGAGAGAGAGAGAGAGAGAGAGAGAGAAAGAGAGATGGGGAGAAGAGAGAGAGAAAGACATAGGGAGAGAGAATAAGTCTACAGTCGCGTTTTCAAGCATGCGTCCGTCTGCGAGCAGGAAACACGGGGGAATGAAATATCACGGACAGATGAATTGTTTTTTCCTTTTTCCCCTCCCCCTTTCTTTTGCCCGACAATGAGGAGGCATTAACGTCTGAGGAAGGCGTAGACGAGCGTCTGCGAGCTCCTCTCGCGGTATCTGTGCAACACACCGGGTGGCAACGAAGTACCTGCCTCTCGAGACCTTCTAGAACAGGTGGCACGACGGGATTCCAGCTCGATCCCGCTTTATTCTCGAACCTCGAGTATCGATCGTCTCCGGGCCGCTTCGGGATCCGTACATGTTCCTATCACCCTCTAAAACCTGATTCTACGAAACTCCTGAACAGATTGATTCTTGGAGTTCAATCTAGTTCACACACGTTCCGTGCCAAACTCGAGACTGCCTCCTCTGAGACTCTATTGAATGTTACTACGCTCTATCTAATGCAATATTATTTAACTAGAAGAGCCTTGTTGACTTTAGCACGTTCGGAACGCGTCTCAGGTGCGAAGAAACGCTTAATAAAAAACCGCAAAGTCGTCGAGTGTCGCGCTTCGCGCATTGTCGCGTCCTTTGCCCGTTAATTCCGGCGGAAGGGAAAGCAATCGTCGTCGGGGCGGAATGGGAACATTTACCTTATCGTTGCAATAATAATATATATATACCAGCAGTCCTTCTATGTTTCTCTTATTCTCTCTCTCTCTCTCTCTCGCTTTTTCTCTGTTACAGACTCGCTTTTATTATTCGGTTTGGAGCGGTGGCGCGTTCTCGTTCGCTTAGAAAAGTTCGCGTATATAGCCTGGCCGGGCGGGCTCGGTGCAGCCGCGAGCAAGAATATAAAGCGTTTTATGGGTCTGTCTGGCGTACGAGCTGACTCGTGTTAAGGCCTTTAGCCCCCGGAGAGTCCTCGAACCTGTGTTCGCCGGCAGGACTCCAGCTCCGGGGTCCTTGCGCCCATCTAGCTCTCCTCGCCGCGATTCAGAGCAAAACGCGGCCTCTCTTTCCCTCCCTTTCTCTCTCTCACTCTCTCTCTCTTTCTCTTTCTGGGCTTGTGCTCTCCTAGCCGGCCGTTCGCCTTACTCCCCATCATCTCCTCTCCTCTCACCCCTCTCTCGACGAACCTCTCTCGGTTCTTCCCGGCTGTCCATAAACCCGAGGAAGCCGCTATAAATCAGACCGTTTGTCGAGGAATGAATCGCGTTCGCGGTTCGTTAGAAAATTACCGCGCGCTCCTTGAAAGCGGAGAGAGGATGCTCCGCAGGATGACAAACGAACCGGAAGCGACGCTCGGATTCCGAGGGACCCGGTCAACGAGCTTCGGGAACCCTGACGGATCGTCTCCACTCTACTCTAAGCTTTTTCATTCCTTGGCTTTTCCGGCCGGCCCGTCGCGTGGCTGATACTCTCGACAAACGAGCTTCGAACGTCAGCTTGGTTCTTCGACACGGAATTGAACGGAATTCCTGCGTCGATTAGTCCCTGGATTGACGAGGAGTGATCGTTGGATCACTTCGAACAATGTTTCAGATAAAGCACCTGTATTTCAGCTTTTTTACGTCTGTTGTTGTAAATTTGGTTCTACTTATCTTTGACTTCATAGTATTCGCTGGTGACCAACGATCTTGTACTCGGGTATCTATCGCATCGAATTTCATCAAAGTTCCTTCGAATCTTCCGCGGTTCAGTTGAATTGACACAATAGTGAAGAATACACGGCAATTATACGGAAAAGGGTACACCTCAGAGATTTTAATGAATCTCAAATATGTTGTGGAATTCATAACTCTAAGCATTTTTTTTCCTGTACGTGTTACCGCCGCTCGGTCTTTGTTTTCGAGATGTTTATAAAAATTGTTTTCGTGCTCTTTACGTGTTTACGAAGGATGCCTTTACATGTTTCACGTTTCAGTTTGTACACACGAAGAGGCGAAAAAATATAACTTCATTGTACTTCAGTAAATGTGACAAACCTCTGTACTGTCCATTTTGCAAGAAGAGTAATATATACCACACAATTAAATTATATATGAATTTTTAAATATACGCAAAATAATTACAACGAGCTAATCCATTTCTTAATTGATTGAAAAGTGATTCGTGGCAATACCGTAACTTAAGACCGTTCTACTACCAGCTACAGTTTTGGAAGAATATGTCAGTAACAAAAGCCGAGAGTCAAAATCGGTGAGGTGTACCCTTTCTAAATAATTACTGAATACATATTGAAGATGCATATTAATTCGAGAACGTTGCGATATATACCTCTAAGTAGATTCTCCCGATTACGGTACGCCTTGCGGACTGCTTACCTGCGAACAGAAAAAAAGCACTGAATTAACACTCTGAATCGACAGCTACACGAGGAATATGCACAGCTTTAGATTACAGACAAACAACTTCATGGTTCATATAAGAGTCAGGAGATAGTCAACGCGTCAACTAAGTTGGTTCTCCTTGCCCCTCGGAAAAATCCTCTTTCGCATCTTCCCTAGTAGCATTTATGGTTGGTCAATGGTTGAGAGTTGGTTGGGATATGGTTGAAGATTTTGTCTACAGATCCATAGCCGTGGAAATACATTGTTTAATAATATATATATATATATACTAGCTGACCCGACAGACGTTGTCCAATTATCTATTTTGTTTGTGATCCATAACGAAGAAAACAAAAAAAGAATTACGCATATCCATCGTTCGAGTTATGATTTTAAGTTCATACAAAAATCCTATATAAAAATGCATTTTCATTTTTTCCCGAATTTTCCATTTTTCCGGACAGCTTTTCCAATTTTTCTTTCCCGAAAAACCTTATTCAGACTATTGCGAACATTTTTTTCCAGCCGTTCTCAAATGATGCGTTTACCAACGAACAGCATTTAATTTTTATTTGTATAATTATTTATAATATGGTGTAAACATAACCGTAAAAGAAAAGATCAGAATAATATGTTAGGGGGCCCAGTGGGCCGTTGGTATTATAATGGCGTTGGTCCTTCATTGGCCCACCTGAATAAAAAGGCGACATTTCTAACAACTTGCCAACCATAAATGCTACTAGGATTAGTACATATATAGACAGACGTTCACATAGCTCACGTGCAATAACTATTATGATTGGCATTTTAACCCTTCAGGGATGACCGTCAGTTTGGTTTTCTATGATCGATATTATATAATGTTATAGAGATGTAACAATAATTTCTTAACGATTTATACTTTTTGATAATCTCGCTAATAATACATGGGGACTCATTGAATCCAGAACCTTCGATTCTCTCTATCGGAGCCCTCTCGGTTGGTTCTCCTCTATCTCTCCTGGTGCTCTGTCAGTTCTCGACGGAAACCGCGTTAATGCCCCCGATTTCCCAATCCCTTCCGGCCAACCCCGTTCGGAGCGTAGCAAACCGCAGCGAGAAGCAAAAGCAAAGGCTATCGAGAGGCATAGCCGGTGACTCATTGCCGGTTATCACGAAACCGGCGCGGAGCGGCGCGCCGAGCCGAGCCGAGCCAGCCAATCATCCATCGGCTGGGTTCAATGCACTTTCCGTTGTTTTCGCGAGCCGGTAAACAGCCGCGAGCCGCCGCCGAGCGAGCAAGCGTTTCGTTTCGATCCGATTCCTTTCTCCTTAGTTCCTTGGGAAAACAACCGATGCCTTGATCGATACCGACTGCTGCTCCCTTTCCTAACTCCGTTTCTTTCCTCCGTTTTCCGTCCACGCTTATTCGTCCCACGATATATGCATTTATCCAAGAAAAATCGGTTACGTCCAACGGTAAAACACCAATAAAATAGAATTTTATTCAGATTTACCATCCTATGTGCCTCTTTTGCGTACCCTTCAGTTAGAGTCCAATATTAAAATCATGAAATTTTTATTTTATTAAGAAACCTTTCAGATTTATTACAACGTAATGCAGATTGCAGACTATAGTGAATAACGAGAACGTTAATTATACTGTGAGAGGAGAAAGAAAAAAGAGGAAATTATATGAAAAATTCATGAAATTATTAATAATTTATATGTGCAGTAGCAATTACTGACTAGCTGCAAGTCTATAGCGTTGCTATAGCAAGTCTATAGAAAAATTTGTTGGATGAAGAAAATTGACAACGTACATAATTTATACAGTTCGAAATCCTCACCACAAGCCTGACACTTTATCATACTGGAAGGAGTTAACGAAAGCGTGTTTTATATAATAGAAAATTATCAGAAAAATTCTTTCCTATCGAATACATCAACAACTCGAAATCGTTGCTATGTTTCCGGCGCACAGAACTTTGCTATTGTCTGCATAGTTCAACGAAACGAGCCGTTTCATTTTAATTCGACGGTAAAACGTGTCGCGGTTTTTCGGCATTTTTGCCATTTCAATTGGAAGGCGAAACTGCGCGCGGTTAGGGTTGGCATCGCGATGGGTTAGATGCCGGTGTGCAATTACGGGTGAAAAGGAAACGTTTAAACGGCCCCGGGGGCGATCATACAACGCCACGTATCCCCGATTGTTCGCATAACAGTTCTCTTCGGGTTCGTAAAGTCTCGTGAATGGCGCACACGTGCTCCCGTGCCGCGGATAGAAATTCTTTCGCTTGGACTCGCGTGATCGCAGCAACGCGTGCGACCGAAACTTACGTAACCGGCTCGCAACACCGAAATTCCAACGATCGCGTACCTTGTGCAACTATAAATCCCGGCGCGAGAGGCTCGGGCACTCGCGTGACCGCACCCTTCGCCGATTATCAGCCGTACAAATGTAACGATTGCCGGCCGCCACGACCAAATTAATTCGCGCGACCACGGCTTGGTGGTTTTCACAACTTTTACTCCACGAGACCCCGCCCCTCCTCTCTCTCTCTCTCTATCTCTCTCTCTTTCTTTCTCTTTCTCTCGTTCTTGGCGACCAGTAATCCTTATCTCCCCGATATTTCGTATCACGACTCGCAATGGTTCCAA
This sequence comes from Lasioglossum morio, assembly GCA_916610235.2. Classification (NCBI taxonomy): domain Eukaryota; kingdom Metazoa; phylum Arthropoda; class Insecta; order Hymenoptera; family Halictidae; genus Lasioglossum; species Lasioglossum morio. The sequence goes on from OU744323.1 coordinate 8,781,982, forward strand.
AAAGACCTGTTTCAAGCTAAGAGTACATAGCAGTTCTCCGAGTTCACTGCTTTAGAAATTCAAGGCTGTGAGAATTTTTCTCGAAATTTCACCCGAAAAAGTGAGGCCTGTGAAATGTTGTAGCTCACAAAGTTCACAGATTTGAGGGTACAAAGCGTTGACCATTCGTGACCCTGAGATTTTGGGCTTCGAAAATTCTAGGCTCTGAAAATTTGGGCTTTGAGAGTTTAATAATTTCATAAATTAAGGCTCCAAAAATTCAGGGATCTGTGAATTCAAGGCTATGAACCGTCAAGCTCTGAGAATTCAGAGATTTGAGATTTCGGAACTCTGAAAATGTGTAGACCTGTGAATTTGCGCCTTTAAAATCCTGAGCCGAGAATTCACAGGTCGAGGGTTGCAATCATTAGCTTTTGGAAGACTTTCAGATGTAGCAAAACGTGTTGCCTGGTATCTGTACATCATATCAGGTTCGGTACACAATAGAAAATCGGAATTCAGAGATTTGAGATTTCGGAATTTTGAAAATGTGTAGACCTGTGAATTTGCGCCTTTAAAATCCTGGGCCGAGAATTCACAGATCGAGGGTTGCAATCATTAGCTCTTGGAAGACTTTCATTTGTAGCAAAACATTGTGATATCTACTTCGGGAGAACAGGTGAACGTAGGAGGTACAGGTGACGTAATTTAAAAAAAAATTCATCGCTCTATCTCATTTCTATCGAAAGTTATTTGTTTTTGAATCGAGTTAGGTCAAGTTTTCCCACTGTGCGGCGTATCGAGTCTTATAGCTTCGGCGGTATCCGTGGTTCGGTGATCGTTCGCGGAAGATGGCGCGGTTACGATCCTTCGCAACTGGTTCGGTCGCGGTTGGTACGGGTTAAGAGATCAGCCGTATCTCTAGGCGGATGCGTAGGTCCCGGAATCGGTAAGTGGGAATCGGCGGGGTGAGATCGGGAATTACGGAGGTGCAGTATCGTTTGCCACCCGCTGGAAGGGACTCCTACGGTCGTTTGCCGCATACGCCTCGGGATCGGTAATCGGGAATCGAAGATGTGAGATCGGTGCGGTGTCGTTTGCCACCCGCTGGAGGGGACTCCTACGGTCGTTTGCCACGTAGGTCCCGGAATCGGTAATCGGTAGCGGAAAATGTGAGATCGGGAATTAAGGAGGTGCGTTGTCGTTTGCCACCCGCAGGAAGGGACTCCAACGGTCGTTTGCCACGCAGACCTCGGAATCGGTAATCGGTAGCGGAAAATGTGGGATCGGGAATCGAAGATGTGAAATCGGTGCGGTGTCGTTTGCCACCCGCTGGAGGGACTCCTACGGTGGTTTGCCAGGTAGGACTCGGAATCGGTAATCGGGAATCGGAAAATGTGAGATCGGGAATTAAGGAGGTGCGGTGTCGTTTGCCACCCGCTGGAGGGAACTCCTACGGTCGTTTGCCACGTAGGCCTCGGAATCGGTAATCGGTAGCGGAAAATGTGGGATCGGCAAATTAAGGAGGTGCGGTGTCGTTTGCCACCCGCAGGAAGGGACTCCTACATTCGTTTGCCACGTAGGCCTCGGAATCGGTAATCGGGAATCGGAAATGTGAGATCGGGAAGTAAGGAGGTGCGGTGTCGTTTGCCACCCACAGGAAGGGACTCTCCTTCGGTCGTTTGCCAGGTAGGACTCGGAATCGGTAATCGGTAATTTGTAATCGGTAACGAAACGGAGAGAAGTCTCGGTTTCGGTGCAGTTCGGTTAGCTATTTGCCTCGCCGGTTTGCTCGGAAACTCCGACTCCCTTTTGCATCGCCGCGCTGGCCTATTTATCCTTGCCCTGCTCTAGTTTCATATGCAAGAAACCTACGTGTCGCGGTGGCCACCTCGTGGCCGCTTCGGTACTACCGTCGTGCGACATGTGTGCTCGCGAGCGGGAGTGGAGTCTCGCGCCTAAGACGTAATCGTTACATGTTGCCTGGTATCTGTACATCATATCAGGTTCGGTACACAATAGAAAATCTGGATTCAGAGATTTAAAATTTCGGAACTTTGAAAATGTGTGGATCTGTGAATTCAGGCTTTTAAAAATGCTGAACCCGAGAATGCACAGGTCAAAGGTTGCAATCATTAGTTCTTGGAAGACTTTCAGATGTAGCAAAACATGTTGCCTGGTATCTGTACAACATATCAGCTGTGAAACGCCGCCGGTACGTACTGGAAAATCTGAATTAAGAGATTTGAGATTTCGGAACGTTGACAATGTGTGGATCTGTGAATTCAGGCTTTTAAAAATGCTGAACCCGAGAATGCACAGGTCGAAGGTTGCAAGCATTAGTTCTTGGAAGACTTTCAGACGTAGCAAAACATGTTGCCTGGTATTTGTACATCATATCAACTGTGGAATGCCGTCGGTACACAATAGAAAATCTGAATTCAAAATAAATGTACAATTGCTTGCCAATGGAGAAAGGGCAAGGACGGGGTGGTACACGAAGAATCGAGCGATTTGAAACAGGAAATAGAAATTCCGAAAGAAGGCGTTCTGCGTATCGGTGCGTTTCAGGTTGTGGTTCGCTTACGGTGGTAGTTGGCGGCGTAACAGGTCGAAAAATTAGATAATCATCGGCCGGTGAGTGGCCCGTCGAAAAAGAAGGCGGGCACGGGTGGCCAGATGCTGAATAGAGGGCAGCCAGGCGGGCAGTCAGTCAGCCCAGTCAGCCAGTTAGCCAGCGAGCCGTGTATTTTCTGTACAGGCGTAGAGAGAGAGACGCGTTTTTCTGTGTACACGACACGGCCGAGAGGTATGTGACCGCGGCTGGCTCTCTCGCCAGCCACCAGATAGATAGATAGCACGCGGCGAGATTGTATCTGGGAGTTCAGAGACCTCGCGGACTTCTTGCGCCACCGCTTCATACACATAATACATTCACGAGTGATAAGCTGGCACGCGGACGACTCGCGGTGCCCCGCCAGTTATATCACCAGCCAATAATGTCCATCGTTCGACCGTGCCAGTGCTCCTATACATATAACATCCGTGCACATGTATTCCTATATGTATATGTATATACACGCGTTCTCGAAGTGTTTGTCGGTGTGTCGGTGCAAAGCCGCACAATGCGCCCATTGTAATTGCTCCGGCTGATAAGTACGCGCCAGGCAAACTTACCCCTTCCCGAGCCGATAATCGACCGCCTACAGAAACAACCGGCCGCAGAGAAACAGCTAGAAAGTCTCCTATCACCTTGCTTTCTTTCCCCACTCTCAATCTTCCGAAATTCGCGATTCTCACCCTGGGACACACAGCGGCTCAACTACCTTCGCCAAAGTTCCCTTGCGCAAGCACCACGGTTGCGAAAGTTGACTAATGAAGTTCCGGAGAACTGAATCGGGTGTCTGTAACTCTGATGCCGGTGTCCAACATTTTCTACGACGTCCAATGACGACGTCAAAGTCCTCACGGTCGTCGGAGTTTATAGATTGTAATGCGTACAGTTACGTCCGAGGTGGAAATCGATTTACAATTTTCCGGGGAGCTGAAATTCACAGCAATTTTGCTGTTTATCGACAAGACAATTTATTATTACATACTTCTGAACTTACTTCCATATATGATCATGTTGCTTTTGCAATAGAGAATCGATAAAGTTAATGTCTCGATTGCTGGTATCAGAAAAGTCTTCCTGCGACTTCATCGATGTATAACGACTGTTCAAGCAGTCGATGGAATTATCAATGTTTACGAACGAACCGTATATTTAACAAAACATATTAATTGTAACACAGGCGATGTTCTAAAAAAAATAAATTTTCTAAACAAAAACTATTTCGTTCAACCAATTTACTTCATACATATTGCTTCTGAATCATTATGTTTCTTTCAGACATTTGCAAATTTCTGTTCATTAAGAAACGATCTAAATGCAGTTCAGCAGTAGCAGAGGACGCTGAGAGAGTCGATTTTTCGTTGGGTTAGGGTAACCTCGATAAAGAAGGAGGAAGAAGAAGTAAAAGGATCCGGCGAGCTGGATACGAGGAAGATGTGGTTGAATTAACTATAAATCAGAGCGAATTCAGGCGACGCGATTTATGGCCGGGCCCCGATCGGACTACGTAGCCTTCTTTGAACTGTATTTCTCCCGCGGTGCACCATAAATACGATAGCCGTGAAGAATAGGGACGGCCGTAAAATTCAAACGGTCTGCGCCGGCCACGATTCCGCCTCGTTATGGCTATAATATAGTATCTATTAGCACAGAAAATCTCGAAGGGGTCTTTTCAGTCATTGACACCGGATACCGACTCGTCTAACATTCAGCAGGCAAAATTGCTGCTGCTGTCTTTCACGATTTAAACGCACGAAAATCGCTCGAACATTTTCTCCTACTTAACTGGCTTCTTGCTCCTTGTTTATCGTTCCACGATACTATCAATCTTTTCACGGACGCGCACAGTGGTCGAGATGGCCAGTCTAGCAGTTCATTTGGTAGAAAATGATAATACTTGTTTAATTCACATAAAATTTTTGAATATATGTTTAATATACAAGGTCAACTTTAGTATTTAAAAAACAATATATATTTTTGACATCATAATATCGAGGCTGATATCAAAGCAAATCCAACGACCTACATTGTTATACACTTGAACTTTTTGATAATGCTAATAATTTAACGAACTGCTATATCAGTCGCACAAATCACTGTGAGACGTTCGCAAGAAATTATGGGACACCCAGTAAGTGAATAAAGCGAAGTGGAAAAACCTTGAAAATAAGTTACCTTTCCTATTAGATTTTCCGATTTTCCTAGTCATTTTACTGGATGTGCAAATTAATTCGTAGCCCTTTCTTCGTATAATTGTTGATTATTTACAAACAGTCGAAATACATTTTGTTCTCGAAGATAACTTTTATCAGAAACCACGAATTAGTTTGTACTATACACGTTTGTCGACTTCCGTGGAAATTTGATCCTTCCAAGGATTGAGAAGGGAAAAAGTATCCAGGAACATCTTTCAATCCTCCACCTTATAACTTTTTCTCTAATTTACTAAAAGAAAAAGGAGTCCAAGGATCTTCCAGCTCGGAATCCGCAGTTCTGATGGCTAAGGGTATTTCACGAGCTCCAAAGGATCCAGGAAAGATCTCTCGAAGAACTTTCTCCGAATGTCCACTCCGAAAGAAACTAAATCGTTTAGACAAACCGGAGGTAGCTACGCCCACGCGATCGAACGAGAGAGTCGACTTCCAGACAACTTTCCCAATCCCCTGAAAAGAGCCTGCAACTCAACGATCCAGCTTAGACTGTGCACCTTTGCCCCCTGTCGCTGGCAATTGCCAGACTCGTATACCACGAATTTTCTTCCATCTCTTTCGAAATTAAAATACATCATAACTATGAAGTAGACAGCCATTTTATATGCATTTGTAACAAGAATCAATTTCGGTATTATTGTTATGAGACTGAGATTTTCGGAATTTTAGGAATTAAGAGGTCTGAGAATTTAGAGTTTTGTAAATTCTAGGCTTTGAGATTGAGGGGCTCGGAGCTTTAAGAATTTGGGGCTTTTGGAGTTTGGAGCTCTAAGAATTTGGGGCCTTGAGAATTTGGGGCTCCAAGAATTCGGAGCTTTAGGAATTTGGGGCTTTGGGAGTTTGGAGCTTTTAGAATTTGGGGCCATGAGAATTTGGGGCTCCAAGAATTCGGAGCTTTAGGAATTTGGGGCTTTTGGAGTTTGGGGTTTTTAGAATTTGAGGCCATGAGAATTTGTGGCCTTGAGAATTTGGGGTTTTGAGATTTTGGGGCTCCAAGAATTCGGAGCTTTAAGAATTTGGAGCTTTTAGAATTTGGGGCCATGAGAATTTGGGGCCTTGAGATTTTGGGGCTCCAAGAATTCGGAGCTTTAGAAATTTGGGGCTTTGGAAGTTTGGAGCCTTTAGAATTTGGGGCTTTGAGATTTCGGGACTCTGAGAATTTGGAGCTTTAGAAATTTAGTGCTTCGAAAATTCTGAGGTCTAAAAGTCCACAGCTATCCAAATTCAGGGCATTAGTAATTTGAGGTTTGGAAGTTTGGAGCCTTGAGAATTTGGGGGATTCTATCGAGTCATCTCTATGAAGACGATACAGCTTTATTGAGTTCTGAACCAAGCAGGAATTTCCAGACGAAATAGATGATTCGGTCAATTAGGATCCAGTTTCCATGTTCTGAAAATTCGGTGTTTTGAGCAAAGATCAGGGGTCCACTGGTTGGTTATTGATTCAAGGGTTAATTAGCTGCGCGAAGCGAGTGTGACCGTTGACTCTACCGCTGTCGCGACTCGAATTCAGTCCCTGTAACGCCGCTAAAAATATCGATACACACTAGAACGATCTGTCGGGCAGCACCGGTCGGCTGAGAACCGCCTGTCGTTTTAATTTGAACGGGACCGAAGGAACGGGAGGAACGGCTGGGCCGGGTCTACGTCTGCTCCGAAGGAATCCAAGCGATGCGGCCTTCGATGCCCCCGGTTATTAATCCGAGCCCTATGAATTCGTATTCGAGGCTAGGGGCATTGTTCGCCGAGGAACGCGCCTCATCCGATATGCAGTTCGGTGCAATTGTTCCCTATATACACGCATCCGTAAGAAAAACTGCACCACACACCCTCTCGGTGCACCGGACTATTTTCGGACCTCCAACTTCGCCGAGTCTTCCACTGTTTTAGTTGAACTTTGAAAATTAGGGACCCCAAGACTGAGAATACAGAATTTTGGAGATTAGGAGTTTCAGAAATTTGGGGACCTAAGGATGGACAGATTTGAAAAATTCAAGCCTGAAAATTTGTGACTCTAAGAGTTCGGGGTTCAGGAATTACGGTCTCCAAGAATTTGTAGCATTGAGAATTTCATGCCTTGAGAAATGAGGGCTCTGAGAATCTGGGGCTTCTAGAATTCGAAGCTGCAAAACCCGGGGCTTCGCAAACTTGTAACTTGAAGAATCGGAACTTTTAAGAAGTTAGTGCTGTGAAAAATCTCGGTGTTCGAACAAGAAGTCAAATACCGTTTTTTTCCCAGGGTCTAACATCGGGTAAGCTAGAAGAAGGATTCTCTGAGGCTTTGGGCGAGGGCAGGAGGTAGCAAGAAAAAAAGGACGAGGGAGCAAAATGTCAGGTCAGACACGTGGCTCGATTTAGCCATGGACAAGGACGCGGGCCAGCATCGTTGCAGCGGTGGATGGTCCGCGCGGAGGTGGGCGCGGGCGAGCGGTAGCCGGAAAGAAAAAGCGTATACCTTCGCACAATTTAATCGGGGAGATCAGGTAGATCAGCTGGCGGTGGCAGGGAGTCTGGGGTGGATGTTAGGTTGGTCGGTCGCAGCGGGGATATCGACCCCGGGTTCACCGACCTTTCTCCGCCACCGTTCGACCCCTCCACCTGAACCTTTCTCGCCATCCCCTCGTCGTCCAGCCCTCCCTCACCCCCTTGTCACGAATCTCTCTCTCCCTCTCTCTTTCTCTCTCTCTCGGTCTCTCCCCGTCTCCGTTCCTCTCTCGTTCTATCCGGCCCCCGGCGACGATCCTCCCTGCCCTCCTCTTCTTCTTTCGCTCTCTCTGCCACCCTGGGCTGACTGCCTGGCTGCCAGCAGCTCTCAACCCTGCCAGATGTCCTCAAACCCGCCGCCACCCTTCATCGATCCCCCGCGAACCCGTTCATTATTATCACGCTGCGGACGCGGATGCGAATTCCGAATTCTGCGACGCCGTTCCGCCAGGTTGAAAGAACGTGGAACGATAAGAACGTTGTGGAAATCGTGTCTGGAGCGTTCATGAGAAAAGGGAGGAATATCGATTTCAGAACAATTTCGAGTCGAACGTGTTCTCGTACGGCATGCGGTTTTTGCCACTGGCGATATATTTTATTGCGAATCGAACGTTTCGAAGGTAGACGGTAACAGTGGAAATTTATGGTGCAGAACGGTGCGAACCGTGAGATTGGAAAGTCAATTTTCCGTGAACCCTTTGTTTGTGAAGGGAAAATATATTTTTCACGAAGAAACAACCCTTGTCTGCAGTATTGTGATTCCTAGTCAAATTACTAAAACTATCCTTTCAACGGGTGGGGTTCCAGCTCGACCTGTCCGATTTTGTCGGCGGACTATCAATATTTGACACAGATCGGAACAAGGTGGACACATCGATCTTTCCACCCCGTGGTAATGATACCCGAAACGGTCGCATACGTGCACGCAACACGCGAATTTAACCGAACCGCGAATGCAGAAAGTTCACCGTCCTGGAATGAATAATTCGAGGTGCCGCGGCGGCGAGGTATTCGATCGGAACGGATACGATTTGTCCATTTATCCATCGTGTGTAATAGCAGCGAGCTCACCCGAACGGTCGAACAATTAATCACGCGGATGAAATGTATTTCCAAACATATTTCTTGTAGTGCATAGTTCTGTGATCGAGAGAAAGATAAGCAGCGGAAGTTGAAGAGGATCTACGACAGCTTCCAATCCTTTGCTTGCCATTTTTCGTACGGATAATGGAATACGGTGTGGTGTGAAGAAGACCGGAATAATAAGCAAGCACATAAGTGCACGTTATTAAAATAAAGCAAATGAACGGTGCTATAAACATTCATTAGAAATGCGCAAAATTCAGAATTGCGATAAACGCGTGATTTGCGTGATCGTACACTTTTTGCCAGGGATGTAGGTATCGTCGAAATATTTCGCAGTGGTTGAAAGATATTTCGCGGTTTATTCGCATAGATTGCGAGCCGAGGAATGTCTCGAAGATAGCGGCCGGAGATAATTAATGAACGCCGATAATCGGGCACGGATCCTGTTGCCTCGAGCGGGCGTGTTCGCGATTTTCGATCGGTCTGGAAAAATTTCGATCGTTTCGAACCGTCGGCCACGATAGAATTCACGTGAACGATACCACCACGATCGGCATTTAATTACGGGTTTCAAAACGCTGCGTTACCCGGCCGCCACGCCGGATCGATGGTATGTGCAAATTTATTCGTGCTCCGATCGATTCGATCCGATTCGTATCGAATCGGTAATGTCATTGATTCGTGTATTAGATAGCGGAATTGCTGTTGCTGGAAATCGGTCGAAAAAAAAAAAAAGAAACGTGGAAATTACCTCGAGCGAATTAATTCGCGTGGATTTTATGAACAGATCCGGGGCACGGTTATCGCGCGGTATTATAATTCCGTGTTTGCAAACACGCGAGATATTAATTTATACACACGGCGCACGATTAGCAGTGTTTTCTTATCTTCAATGAGCTTTCCAACCCCAGCGATCTTGGATCTATTTCTCAAACTGTTAACACTCGATTGACCACTGATTGCTTGGGTCCCACAGAAAATAATAGGCCTTGACTAACTGTACCGATTACTAACTAAGATTTTTAATTTCTTCTCGGCACCACGGTTCGATCATTATGTTACATTACTGTAATTTTTATACAAATGCTTATTCCTCGGCGATATACATCCGTGGCGCTGAGAAGAAATTAAAACTCTTAGTTATTAAAACATTTTACAATCGAGAATTGAATATCTGTACCGATCACTGCGGTATCATGCTTCGATCGTACTTTATTTTAATACTAGCCGACCCGACAGACGTTGTTCTGTCCAAATTTTAATAAATTCGTTTGTGATCGTTTTATGAATTTCTGAAAAGCTATTGAAAATGTACAAACAAAGTAAAAATGAGACAAAAACATATTTCTGAGTAATCATTGTATCTATTAACGATTGTGGCCATGGATATTCAATTTAAGGAGGAGTACATTCAGAAGTGCACCAATGATAAATTTTACATGCGAGATGAATTCTAAAACTCTAAAAACCTTATTCGAACTATTACGAACATTTTTTTTTAAATTAGCCAAATCGGTCGAGCCGTTCTCAAGTGATGCGCTTACCAAAGAACAGCATTCAATTTTTATTTATATAGAAGATTATTCCTAATTTATCATGAAATAATTATATGTGTAAGCATTTTGTTGGAATTTATGTATGAAACAAAAATAATCTTCTATTACTTAGTAGTTTATACTATTGCTTTACTTTCGAGAAGGCTCGAAAGATATAATTGTATCAATGCGGTCCACGTTATGGGACCCTCAACCTTCAAATCTTTCAGAGATCGTCATTCGTTTTTCAGAACGATTCTCACTCGCGTTCTAAATCTTGTAGAGTAAAGACGTGCCTCTCTACGTAGCTTCGAATATATAAAGTTGAATAAATTCCATTTATAGTTTATATTTTCTTTTTCTCCTCTATAGAATCTCTATATCTCTATACAATACTCTATTATACAATACAATACTCTATACAATCTCTATAGAATATATATAGTCTTATAGTTTATTTGTTTATACCCATATTCCAATACATTTAATGGAAGAATGATAAGTTTTAATACAAACAAACTTGGTAGCCGTGAAAACCTAATACTAAGAAAGTATTAAAAACTAAAATCGATATCATTTCGTACGTATTACCGCGGACGAAAAAATTGCCGAGACGAAGCTATTCACAGGGTTTCTGCATTTTGTAGGCAGCGCAGGTGTCGACGGTTAGGGATCGTTGACCGAGGGTTTTGCGGCGAGCTGTACATTCGGTTTGGAGCGAGTAGCGGGTCGGGTTGTCCTGAATTCGTTCAGGAGTCGGTTTACGGGTAATCCTGGTCCGCGGGTACAGTTTCGCCACTCGTCTCTCGAGGCGGTTCGCGAGTGCTCGCGCTCGCGCGTTTAAGCGCGAATAGCCGTGGCGAGCAGGCTGGCAAGCGGGGCACGTCGGTCGTTTCTAAAACGTGCGTAAAAGCGAGATTGTTGCGGGGCGTGTCTTTCGGTTTTGCTGAGGTCCCTGCATCTTTTAAAGCCGGCGCAATCAAGTTTTACGGGACCCCGGCACTTGCCAAACGTCGTTTGTTGCCCGTACCCCGCGCGTCCGCCCTCGCGGTTGGAAAACCGCGAGCGCGACTCCGAAACCCGTCGCACCGCGCGCGCGGTTATTGTTCCACGGAGAGCTCGGTTTTCTGCGGCCCCGGCTGTCCTACATGCGTTTATCTTTCCGCGCAATTATCCCCGGAATTCCAGCGCCGGTTCGGATTAGAATTATTAATCGGCGAGTGTTCTCCGTCCGAGGCGCGGCCCGGGGAAAACAAAAATTCGCGTTCTCCGCCGGACGGTTTAATTAAACCGGCCGCGAGCCGCGCCGCGTGGCGATCGGGCTTTATCGTTTCGCAAGGCCGTCGCGTCAGCAGATAACGTTTAATTAAAAATCGCCGCGCCGAGATTCTAAGGATTCCTCGAATAGCGTTTATCAATTTTTATTATTCGACTCTCTTCTTTTTTTTTTCTGTTGGCTATCGAAGAAATTTGGTTGGCTGATCGACAGAGGATAGATCGATAGAGGAAAAAAATATTGTGGGAGAACAGATTTCGGGAGTCTGGACGTCGGGAGGTAATTAAACATACACCCGACGCATATCGCGCAGCCAGTAATATTATCGAGCGCGTGTAAATTGAAACACGATATCAGTTGGCGATACTGTCTGCGACGCATATGCATTCTCATTACGGTTGCATTAAGCTTCGTTCAATTATACGATACATCGATTGCGCAACAAATCGGTGCACGAAAATTGTTAAATCTCTAGGTAGACCGTTAGCTAGACCGTGACCGATGCTTCTAATTACACTCGAACATTAATCGAGAAGGTTCTATATTTTTGCGAGCACTCGGCTGAAACGTTGCTCTTCCAAGTTATTGTTTCATTACTGTCAGGAATTCATTTGGAATCGAGTATGGAAGCTTCACAGAGTGTCTCAATGAGATCATAACAAGAGAACATAAGGAAAAGGATCACAACTGCGTTTGATAAACGTTAAAATTACAATGTAGAATGTGTAAGCTGCTATGGCCACCCGGTATATTCTTGATATCGCATATATCGAATACCAACTGTTTGTTACCAACGATATAAATAAAACGAACGTCTGACGTTGCGAACAGCGACGAGTCTCGTCAGGTCCGTCGTCGGAAAAAGGCGTATATCAAAATAAAGTTAATTGATTCCCTTTGTCTTAATCCCGGCCATCTCTTACAAATGTGTTAAAATTGCATATGTAATTTGAATATCCAAACTTTCCTTTAAAGCGAATTTTCTGTCCCTCGTGTGTCGTCGAATAGGAAACTTGTTAGTTGAAGAGAAAACTCGTTTCATGACAGGTATGCTTAACGAGAAGTTCGACAGGGTTAAGGATGGTTCGGTCTCCGTGCCGGTCGAAATCAATGGAGCCTCGATTCACCTCGGGCCAGCCAATTTTCGCGATTGCGTCGCGGCAGCCACCGCCCTCGTAGTCTGAGAGAACGTTCTCGTGAATCGTTTTCTGCCTCTCGCTCTCTGCTCGCTTGTTCGCCACTCCGCCGTCGATTAAAATATCTCGCAACGAGCACGAGATAGTCTCGTGCCGAGCAAAGCCGAGCTGAGAGTCGTGTCGAGTCGAGAGCTCTGACTCCGCGGTCAGAAAGGGGAGAGAACGGAAAACAACACGACCGTAGCCGATTTCGTAGCCGACGGGGGATCGCGCGAAATCCGCGGCTTATTAGAGGTTAAGCTCGTTACGAAACGTCTCAATGTTTCTCACGTTTGCCGCGGCGGCTACGGTGCAACCGGCAATTACGTAACGCAACGAGCGAACCAACGGGGTAGTGCACTATCATCCTGCACGAGTGTTGGATCACCTGTGTGCACGGGGTGTATACTCAATTCTGAGTTTTACGTGCTCCTTGGAATTATTCCTCTCACCCTTCGAAGTGGGGGACTACAGTTCATTTCACAACAGTTCTTCTTTGCATAGAGGTCCTTTTATTCTCAACATTGTGGGAATGCTGACCCTTTGTACTGAAACATCCTTGACATTCAGCCCCTGTACATTTCAATTATTGTTCTATAATACTCACTGAATATCCTATCGTTTGTATTGTAAAAGATCGACCACTTTCTTTTACATTCTTAACATTTTGGGAATACTGACACCTTTTGTATTCGTAACAACCTTGACATTCTGCCCCTGTACATGCCAATTATTGTTCTATAGTACTTACTGAATATCCTATCATTTGTATCGTAAGAACATCGACCACTTTCTTTTACATTCTCAACATTTTAGGAATACTGACACCTTTTGTATTCGTAACAACCTTGACATTCAGCCCCTGTACATGCCAATTATTGTTCTATAGTACTCACTGAATATACTATCGTTTGTGTTGTAAGAACATCGACCTGTTTCTTTTACATTCTCAACATTTTGGGAATACTGACACCTTTTGTATTCGTAACAACCTTGACATTCAGCCCCTGTACATTTCAATTATTGTTCTATAGTCCTCACTGAATATCCTGTCGTTTGTATTGTAAGAACATCGACCACTTTCTTTTACATTCTCAACATTTTGGGAATACTAGGCTCTTCGCATTCCGAAGAACTTTAAAATGCTGCCCTTGAAAAGGTTGTCACCCATTCCAATCTGTACCGCGACGATGGGGTTATTTAATCTGGAATATCAGATGTTTGGTTGTACTTCGAATGTCACAACTTTTCGGAGACTTGCAAATATGCCTGCAACGCTAATTAACTCTTTGCACTCGGAGCTATTTTAACTGGAAAATTAAACATTTCTTCCGATCTAGAATATTTCCATACCTTATGATTTTTGTAATTTTATGGATATGAAATTGGTACATTACCTTATACAGTACCTAAATGTTTAGTAATTGATTAGATCCCGATATATTTAATAAGGTAAACAATATTTTGAAGAATGGTACAGCAATTTTTAGTGGTGCCTCAGAGGGGACAGCCGAGTGCAAAAGGTTAAAGATACGGGTTCTTGATTCTCGAAGTTTCTAGAATTTCTTCCTCAGGCTAGTAGATCGCGTGTAGAATGAGAGCAAATGTCCGCAGGTGTCGGTCCCGCTATCAATCAAGGCTTTCGATCATTGGCGAACAGTTAGAGCCGATCCCAGGGATAATCTGTCGAGTTCGCGTGAGAACGGCCGTCCGAAAGCGACCCGTGGCCCCCCTTGGTCCCTGGTTGGTCCCTCGGCGATAATGATACGGCTGCAACCGTGCAACATTACCGACGAATACGGTAATTTAGCGAGACGCGGCCCCACCGGATGACCACAACAATGTGGTTAGCCGTCCGAAGAAGTTGCCCGAAACACCGTGGACTTGTTACAAGCGTTCCCCGTCGAAACGTTTAAACCCCATTCGGTTCGCCGCGCCGGAGTGCACTCCCACGGTACCGATCATTGTCCGAGCCCTTTCGTTTCAACCGATATCGAAAGACAACTCGGTTTCTCGATTGCTGCGGCTCGCGAACGAGAAAGCTGCGCGGGCCCGGTAAAGTTTCTGCGAAAGTTGCGTACACAACACAGCGGTCGGATGTCAATCTTCGCTTCAATTTCGGACGCCGCGTCGGAGCGTTACATCGGGCCCCGTCCGGTAATTGACGGTCTCTTGAAATTTCGTCTTTTCTCTCCTTTTGCTCTCGCGCCGGTTTTTTTTGCGGCGAGTACAATGAAGGGTTTCCGTTTTGCACCGCGAATCAAATGACGCCCGAAATTACCGAACCGGGCACACCACCGTACCCCGGCTGAGAGGGGAGGGGAACACGGAAACGGTGGTCGGACCGTGTCCCATTGCGGTGGCGAGAACCTTGCGGCCAAGACAGCTGGCTAACTGTTTCGCTTTTTTATTCCATTTCGCGGGATTTCGGGTCAACTTTTACGGGAAGCAATTTTCGCGGTCCTCTCACCGGGACAGACTTTCAAAAAGATTAATCGACTTAATCCTTCGGCTGTTTCTTGCACCGGGGAACACGTACCGGGCCGCGAAAATGACGCGTTTCCTGGGAGAACGGGATGGACCCCTCTTGGGAACGACTTTATAACCGGCTTTCCGTGCGGTATAAAATTCAATGAAGGACGCTTAACAAATTCAGATATGTTCGGACATGTTCTCTTTAATGCATGGTATTATTAACAGGAGCTGCTGCAACGTCGTTCCTTCAACGAAAAATACCAGACAAAGGTTCAGAGGCTTTACAAATAATAACACGATAAGTCACCTGTCACCTTTCAATTAATCCTTCGGTTGTATGATACAAAGACTGCAACAAAAATCGTATTCTCCAATGAATAATCTACTGTAAAATAATATTTTGTTTCAACGTAATGGGAATGAACAAAACAGAAAAAAAAATTAATTTCTATTTCACTCGAGTTTGTTAGAATTTGTTAGAAGTGATCACTTTATCTTTAATGTAATGGAGTTAATTGTGTTGTAAAAGGGTTGATTGTCCAAAGCAAGGATCAATGAATTGTTTAGGAGGCAGGAATCAAATTTCTTTGAAGGAACGTTGAAGTTGCGGGGGTGAACATGCTGAAGAGGAGAGGCGGCTAGAGCAGGAGGCGGAGGAGGAGGAGGAGGATCGACTCGGACAGAGGAGCGCTGCGCGGCGTGCTATAGACGTCGGGACGCTATCCGGTCGATACAGGCAACCAGACTAGGAAGTAAACCCGGGCATCAACCTCTGCCTACCACCCATCACCCTTCTCCGCAAGCTCGCCGGACGCCGCGCCGTTTTGCGCCGCTCGGAGCAGAGCAGAGCGGAGCAGAGCCGCACCGTGCCGGGAGGAGAACCCCCCTCGATCTCTCGAATTCGCTCATCGGTTCGACCCGTGAACCGGGTGCAACGACCCTGCCCGCCGCAGCCAGAAATTTAGATCTGGAGCGCGGCTGCTGCTGCTCTCCCTCATTCTGTGCAACTTAGGCGACGCGTTTCCCAATTATCGAACCACCTTTACCCTGTGGCTGTTTGGGTTCGATGTATCGTTCAGATTGCCAACCCTCCAGGTCGATTCTACGATCTTTCAGTAATTATTCTTGGCTTATTTAACTTATTAACCTCCTCGAACTCCTACATGGGTCTATTTAGCTTTTCACGTATGTATGAACAATAGTGTAGAAGATATTTTAACCCTCCGTGGACAACCAGGGTTGTTTGTGTTACACAGTGAAATTTTTTCACCTTCTTTCTTTCCTATATTTTCTTTTTCCTGTTAATGTTTCAAACGTATTACGTTATCTACGTTCAAATAGGAACTTTTGCAGAGGTGTAACTTGATTTAACTTGATTCAACTTGGATTCATTTGTGTTAAAATTGGTATTTAGGATTTAGCTAAAAATAAGTGTCCTCTGCACCTCCATCCCTTATACCTGGATCCTCCTACCCTTCGACCATCAATAAAAAAGACCGTCTTGTCGGTATACGCTGAACACGTTTTTCTACCCTAAAGTTAGTCGTACCTAAGCGCTTGAACGAGAAACTTCATCTGTGTATTCTTTTTCTGAATAAACTCTCTATACCGAGTTTTCATATTTCCTGCACTACGAAATCCTTGGCATTACTTTATTTCATAACCTTGTAGAGAAATCAACAATTTGAATACAAGTCAATTTGCATTCAGCTGCATATGCTTGATTTGCAAGCACGGGCTTCACTTGACTCAACTCAAGTTCATTTGAATAACTACATATTTACTTGAATATATTTAAGTTCATTTGATAACTACATAGTAGCTTGATGCCATTCATGACTGTGTACGAACTTGCATATACTTGGATTGAAAGCACCGGCTTCACTTGAATCAGTTCAAGTTCATTTGAATAACTACATATTTACTTGACTCAACTTAAGTTCATTTGGATAACTACATAGTTGCTTGATGCTATTCATCACTGTGTATGAACTTGCATATACTTGGTTTGAAAGCACCGGCTTCACTTGAATCAACTCAAGTTCATTTGAATAACTACATATTCACTTGAATATAATTAAGTTCATTTGGATAACTACATAGTTGCTTGATGCCATTCATGACTGTGTATGAACTTGCATATACTTGGTTTGAAAGCACCGGCTTCACTTGAATCAGTTCAAGTTCATTTGAATAACTACATATTCACTTGAATATACTTAAGTTCATTTGGATAACTACATAGTAGCTTGATGCCATTCATGACTGTGTATGAACTTGCATATACTTGGTTTGAAAGCACCGGCTTCACTTGAATCAGTTCAAGTTCATTTGAATAACTACATATTTACTTGACTCAACTTAAGTTCATTTGGATAACTACATAGTTGCTTGATGCTATTCATCACTGTGTATGAACTTGCATATACTTGGTTTGAAAGCACGGGCTTCACTTGAATCAGTTCAAGTTCATTTGAATAACTACATATTTACTTGAATATACTTAAGTTCATTTGATAACTACATAGTTGCTTGATGCTATTCATCACTGTGTATGAACTTGCATATACTGGTTTGAAAGCATCGGCTTCACTTGAATCAATTCAAGTTCATTTGGATAACTACATATTTACTTCAATCCATTCATAACTATGTACGAACTTGATTCAACTTGATTCCTTTCAAATTCGTTCGAATAGAAATGACCCAGCATTTTCTATATTATTGGGTTGTATTCTACTGCGTCCAACTGGACACAATACGAGTGGGTTTTCCACTGACGCTCGACTCGATTTATTCATTCAACCGATGTATTTTGACTTTGCTTGTGCTCGTTCATATGAACGAACTTGAATTGTTAATTCGAAGTTCACTAGACCAGTCATCGAGTCCAGTTGAATCGAATCGAGTCTCGAATTAATTCGGATCGAAGAAAAGGGGAGAAGATTGAATCGATCAATTTAGATGGGACCGATGTTACTGACCTTAAGGAATGCACCGTGGCCTTTTATTTATACATAACCGAGTTCGTCCACGAAGGAAATTTGAATGCGACGGTACACGATCTGATCTGGCGGTTACAACGAAAGGATCTGTGCCAAGGCAATCAAAAAGGAATGCCATCCGACTGATCCTTCCTTCTTCTTTTTTCTTGTTCATTCGATATTCCCCTACTCTCGGTTGCGAAAAAAAATGTGACTCGCAGAACGAAGAACTATCGTTTATCCGTACACGTCGGAGTGAAAATTCTGGCATATGTACTTCTAGGTACAGACTAGGTACTTCACGCGCAACAAGTACATTTTGGAAAAGAACATCCATATCGAAAATTCACCGTTCACGACAATAATAAAAATAACAACGGACTGACGCGACGAATTCTTTTGAATTAAATAGACGCGATCAGAAAGCAACGACCGCGGTTGACACGGTCCAACGAATCTTTTATTCTTTAAGGTGATAGGCTCGTTTCTAAGATTGCAAGGGTGCGGGATGTGCCTTCTCATTTCTCGATAATGCAAAGACGGTGTTTTTCAGAAAGTCAGAAGCGCTAGATAAAAGATCAATGTAGGCCGCAATCGCTCTCAAAAGTCCTATTTTTACGTTTACGAGGCGTAATTTGCATTATTCGACAGCATGTAGCTGTCGCAGCTTTATAATGCAAATTACGCTAAAGTATTGTCTAACTTTATAAACTTATTTATGTCGATCGTAATAATGTTAATAAAAAATCGTTGAATGCTATCGGCGCTACAGTTCGATCGTTAAATACACAAAAAATAATAAATTAACTAAGCAATTTTGCTAATTTTATATAATCGACGTTTCGGTCACAATTTGGACCATTTTCAAGATTAATAAATTGCAAATAATAAAATTAGCAAAATTGCTTAGTTAATTTATTATTTTTTGTGTATTTAACGATCGTACCGTAGCGCCGATAGCATTCAACGATTTTTTATTGTCTAACTTTAGATTTAAGAATTTTTTCTGCAGTAACTGCAGAAGCTAGACAAATGATATTTACGTAGATCAATTCTGTAGATAATTGTTGATGTAAATAATTATTCCGGAGATTTTCAAGTCGATCTTGAAAATTTTCTCCTCGGTGTCTCTTTGATCGGGATTTTTCTCCATGCCCGATTTACAGCGCGTTCCATTTCCATCGCTATTCCTCTTTCAATCTGACAGTATAATGAGACGGTCGCCGTCCATTATGGCGATGCTGGATTATTGATTCGTCGAGGGCGTTGGCGTTTTTAATTATGCGGTTCGAATCGTGCACACTGTTACACTTGCGGATCCCTGTGTCTTCGGCTCGAATTGATCCGTGGGTCGCGTCCGATTGTTCGACTCTCTCGCTTCTAATTATCTTTCGATTATCCTCGAGACTCGCCTCTATTTTGTCTCTCTTTTTCTGCTCGCGTTGTTCCCCCGCAATTATTAAAACATTCCTTAATAAGCATTTTTTCCGTCGACCTTCGTCCCCATTATTTCTGACCTTCTTCTTGTCGTTTTTCATTCCACAGTTCTATTTGAAGATTCTTCAATTGGTTTTTGTTTAAGAACATTCGAAAGAGAAGCTTTATACTATAATCGTATAGGGAGAAGTCGTCTCCGAGCGTAACTGTAACAACGCGACGATTCGATATTTGTTATATATTTATTGATTTGCGTTCTTCACATTTTATAATATACGTTATTTCATTATTCTAGTACGATGCGTGAAAGAGTAAAGACTTGTTTGATCTCAGACGGAGATTTAGACGAGATGATTTTATTAATTATATCCATTATATTTAAAATTAAATATTAAATTGTTTGTGTTTACGGACGTGTTATTCTATCGACTACTTAAATCCTAAATCATCGGTCATTTGTGTATTCATTAAAAACGAAACTTAATCTGATACTAGTCGATAATGTCGATAGAAATGTTGAACAACGTAATTAAAATTAGACAAATTTCTAATACAGTAATTCTACCAACCTCCATAAATATTTAGAAAATGCAAGAAGTGTTTATTGCTCGGTGTCGTACAGATTAACTTTTCAATAGTTATTTCATTGAATGAATTATTGTGGTTTTATCAATCAAAGTGTTAATAGAAGAATGTCGATAAAAAATAGTATTGCACGTAATGCGGTATTTGAACTGTCTAACAACAAAAAGGCAGACAAGCATAAAAATGATGAGGTTGTAAATAGAATGGTAAAAGTTATGTTGCCATTTCGGAACAGCAGTTTCCCAACTCCTCTCGTAATCGCGGGTCGCTTTTCCCAGACGTTTATTTATGATTCATTAATAGCCTCGAATAGAGAAATCACTTTCTTAAAATGAATATCGTGCATTACCGTTAATGGAATGAATAACAGATAAGAACGGCGCGTACACCTCGTCTCCGGCGTCGAATTCCCGGCACGACAAGTCGAATGGCTGTTGCCCAAGGTGGTACACCGCTCAATCTTCCCGTAACTTCGATCCATAGATCGAAATAACGAACGGCGCGGGACGAGAACTGGCAACGGGGACCGATCAAACCGCCAATTATCTTCTGTCACTGGTATATTCGCGCGTTTCACGACAAAGGTTGCCGCAGCCGCCTCCTGACATTTCCAGCTTTGGAAAGTCTGGGAATTGATGGAGCCAGGTTCGGGTCGGGTCGGGACGGGCCGGGCCGAGGAGAGCTGTTCAAGTTGAACTACTCGAATGTCGCGTTTCGTACGATAAACGTTGATGTAGAGTAAATGTACCGATTGCTGCGGTATCATGCTTCAATCGTACTTGATTTTAACATTACTCTTAATCTATCATGAAATCATAATATGTTTAGGCATTTTATGGAAGAATGATATGTTCTTGAACATAAGAAAATATTAAAAAATAAAATCGATATCAGTTTGTACGTACTACTGCGATCGAAGAAAAGCCAAGTCGTATGAAATATACGAGTGTACAGAAACAGACTACGTATCTAGGCATTAATTTAAATAAATCCTGAATACAGTATCTAATAATTGTTTACTTATTACTAGACTGCGGATCTTTATGCAAAATAAAAAAAATGTTTGCATTAATTGCAACACATAGGAGCCGAATAAAAATTTAATTCTTTTTTTAAGTATCTGATTAAGGTGAAACTAATACACTGGTGGCCTTAAATCTTTTTAATACCTCCATTGTTTGAAATTGTACGTACCCGCTTTTGTTATAAATCCATAATATCCGCAGTTTTTTATTAATTTGAACAGCGTAGTATAATATCAGCATAATGATTAATGAATATCCGTAGAAACTGTGTTTCGACGACACCAGAGACAGGAGGATGGAGTATCGACAATTTTTCGAAAATCGGTTTTAATATGCAGACGTAGTATGTGCCAGGACCTTCTGGGGCAACTGTGTTCCCTATATTTTGTAGAGGACGAACGCAAATACTCTCCATCAGCCGTATTCTGGACGGACAGCGTTTGCATAGAAGTTACTATTTTACCACGTTTTTATTAGCTCGCTTTCTTGTCTGTCTATCTGTTCGGTACAGATCTTGCAATTTTTTGATTTATGACCGCGCCGAGCGAGACTTCAATAGAGAACCGAACATAGAGAAGAATAAATAAACTTATTTATATCGATCGTAACATTGTTAATAAAAAATCGTTGAATGCTATCGGCGCTACGGTTCGATCGTTAAATACACAAAAAATAATAAATTAACTAAGCAATTTTGCTAATTTCAAGATTAATAAATTGCGTCTGTAAGAAAAGTTTTTATTGTGAATTTTTAACTTGATAAAATATAATTTTCAAAGGTTGTAACTCTTAAATGTTTAAATATGAGAAGAACAGAATAAAATACGGATCGCGTTGACAGGCAGTGGTGTGAGTGAATATCGTTTACGTAAACGACCCCGGACAGCGTTTAAGGTTTTAGTGTACTGGGTTCAATCAGTGGCGGATGATTGGTTGATGGCTGATCAGTAAAAATGACGATGGATTTAGTAAGTAGATGCAATAGGGGGTACAATTTCCGAATTGGCGTCCATCGAGCACAAAGTCTGCGTAACGCAGCGATCCCATTGTCGTTCGGTGTCCACGGCGTCGAGTGTCGGCCGAGTGTTGCGTTTCACCGCAAATAGTGTCGGCGTGCGGCAAAGTTCACTCGGTTTACCGTATCAAGGGGACGCGACATACCGTCTCCGAGCCCGAGCCCGTGGTGTGTCTCACCTCCGCGCGCGGCAAAAGGCCGCGAATAAAATTCCGACCGCGAACGAAAAGTAGGACGACCGTGTGCCGAGCTGCGGCTGTGTGCGCGCCTGTGCAACGCGCAATGAGTGAACGTTCGCGCTCGCGAGCTCGCAGAAACTGCACATTTGCATCTTTCAATAACCGTGCGTCACCGCGCCTCGCTACGCAATCACCGTACCTCCTTCGTGATTTTACACGTCGGATCATTGTCCTCTGTGTCGTACCGTTCGACGCAGAAAATTCTCTGCAATCTGTCCCGGTTGACGCAGAAGCTGCACACACACTTTTCCCGGCCGTTTCTTGCTGGGGACTGTTGCAATCATTGTTTTGACGTTCTCCGTCGTCTTCGCCGAGACAGTTCGTACATCGAACACATTGTCCTACTAATTTTTCACGGATACACACAGACTTCTCGGGACTAGAAACAAGTGAAACCTAAGAATAGTAAAGTGTGTAATAAATAGGGTAGATTAGGTAATTGCTACAGAATTTTATGTATTTACGGCAGAAATAAGTTGATGCAATGTAAAATAGTGAACATATTAAAGGAATCTCAGAATGCAGATATATGATTTGGAATTTATTGAAATCATCAAAGAAAGAAACTTTAATACAACTACTGTTCTTTGCAGTCGGTGCAGACAGTGTTATTTTACACACCAGTCAACAGTCTAATAATTAAAAATAAAAGAAACGAGGAGAAACAAAAGATACCTAAGAATAGTAAAGTGTGTAAAAAATAGGGTAGATTAGGTAATTGGTACAGAATTTTATGTATTTACGGCAGAAATCAGTTGATGCAATGTAAAATAGTGAACATATTAAAGGAATCTCAGAATGCCGATATATAATTTGGAACTTATCGACATCATCAAAAAAAGAAACTTTAATACAACTACTGTTCTTTGCAGTCAGTGCAGACAGTTTTATTTTGCACAGCGGTCAACAGTCTAATAATTAGAAATAGAAGAAATGAGGAGGAAGGAGTAAATGTGTAGAATGCTTAAGTTAACCCTTGGAATTTAAGTAATGACTCTGAGACACCACT
Organism: Lasioglossum morio; assembly: GCA_916610235.2. Classification (NCBI taxonomy): domain Eukaryota; kingdom Metazoa; phylum Arthropoda; class Insecta; order Hymenoptera; family Halictidae; genus Lasioglossum; species Lasioglossum morio. Next base: position 8,805,110 of record OU744323.1, read on the forward strand.
AAAGATTGCTGTACCATTATTCAAAATATTATTTACATTATTAAATAGAGTGGTATCTAACCAATTACTGAACATTTAAGTATTGTATAAGGTATTATATCAATTATAGAATGGGATTATTCCAGGTCGGAAGAAATGTTTAATTTTCGAGTTAAAATGGCTCCGACTGCAAAGTGTTAAGTTCTCTATAGAGAAAATAAGACTGGTTGTACCAACACGACTTCTGTCGGATTTTGAAATTGATTTAGAAGAGGCCATGTTCGCAGCATCTTCTCACTGTCGAAGTTACGGAGTCGCAATTCCCTGACAGCTGTCGATCGAGAACATGCTGTGTAAAAATACAGTACAATGTACCTTCTTTTATATCCCTATTTCTTCTCGAACATCCCTATCGAAGAAATTGTTTTCACTCCGAAACTATCAAAGATGACATTACCAAACTTTTACCAAACTGTGGAAAAAATTGCTGTCCAATGCCAAGAACAGTTCTGCCCGATTTCGCAATCCGATCAACGACTTTTGGATCGTTATCCATGTGTGACACGTCGGTGGAGAGGCTAGACATCGATCGAGATGGAGTATAGGAAAAGAATCGGTGACACTTTTGCACGGGTACGTTTGCTCGAGCGCTTCTGCAGTCTGCAAAAGTCTTATCGGTTGGGAGAGCTTCAATATTTGCCGGCGCGGCGGGTGGGAAGCCCAGCGAGCGGCGATCGGGGAATAAGCCGTTCATTGTATTCCACGATAAAACGTCTCGGTTCACGGCTTCTGCCACGATCGCTGAAAAATTCGGCCATTCCCTGCCATTCGCTGCCATTCCATGTCCACCGGCGCGGCGACTCCTCGCTGCGCGTACGCGTTCGCGCTAGCGCCTTTGCCAATTGCATCACACTCAAATTACGGTGGGACGCATATTCCTACACTCTTCGAAAGAGAACAGAGATTCCAAAAGCCACAGAATCACAAGACTCCTCCATACACCAGCGAAATTATTAAATCGTTCGAACACACAATGTTCCAAAACGCCGAATATGTACCTGGTTGTAGAACCATTTCTCCATGCGAATGGTGACGTCGTTAGGTAATGGTTCAAAATACAAGGAACTATAAAAATTAACTTCAAAAATTGCCTGTGAGGCGCCACTAGAAATTGCTGTACTATTATTTAAATAATTGTTTACACTATCAGATATGTCGGTATCTAACCAATTACTACACATTTAAGTATTGTATGAGGTATTATATCAATTTCATATTTATCTAATTTAAAAAATCATAGAGTATGGAATTATTATAGGTCAGAAGAAACGTTTAATTTTCGAGTTAAAATAGCTCCGAGTGCAAAATGTTAATTTTAGTTTTTTTTTTAGTGTTAGTCAGTTTTTCGGCGTTTTGGAACACTGTGCGACGCTTCTCATTCGAGAAAATTGTTTAAGAGGTGGATGGAATTATCAATATTTATAAACGATCCATTATTTGATACAACACAAACGATGTTCAATTGACAACTGACAAATTTCCCGAACACAAAGCTCCCTCATGCATACTCGTATCTTTGTCTCGTTCAACAAAACTCACTTCATTCGTTTTGCCTCCCACTCGTTATATTTTTTTTTCATTCTTAGCACACATTTTCGCACCAAAATCGAGCCTGAACATTCGCGAGACTCGATCGATCGATTGGGGAGTCTTTAACATTAGGATCACATAATTAGACTGCGCACGTTGTGCATTTATGAAAGAAATGGATATGCATTTCCGACGGAATTTTTCCCGTAGGATCGGCCTACTTTCTATAAATTCGCGTCGCGATCGAACGAGACGCGTATCGTTCTATTCGAGCGCGTCCAGAAAATTGGGTCGGTCGGTTTAGGTCGTTTTTTTTCTCTCGATTTTCTTTTCTTTTTCCCCGGAAAAAAGAAAAGTTTTTCTAGCGAGCTAGTTTCTTAATAACGGTCCATTTCAAGGGAAACGAACTTCCCGCGAAATCGTGGCCGACGCACACTCGTAATTGGGAGCAACTTCCGCGTCAGTGGGACAGGTTATGCGCCGGAGCGGCATAAACTCGGTGCACCGTTGCAACTTTTATGGCCAGGCTTTATGGGGCTGAAACGGCTGCCAAAAAGTTCGGCGTCGTTAACGGGCCAGCCTCGAAGGAAGCTCTCGCTGATCGATAACCGGATATTAATATTTCGGTGTCGGGGGCGGGGGAAAAACTAAACGGGATCCGGGTCAGGTTGGCCGGACTTGTGTGCAGACATCTTGAGCAGGTCGTTGTTCTTGCGCCCGGCAACCCTTGTCGATAGGTAAACCTCCGTTCCCGACAACGAAATTGGAAACTCTGCTCGCGATTATGCTGCCGGTACACCTTCGGCAAAGTGTTCATATACTCTTCGTAAACCTTGCTCCTTCGTGAATCTCTTCGATTCATAAACGAGGGTGGCCCCTGTTCATGAAAATATTGCGAAGAAGATACTCATTTGATTCGTAAAGAAAAATGAAACGATCGTAAGAAATGGAAATCAGATAAATATGTATTTCCTCATTCAATAATTTCAATGAGTCGAAAACAAGGTTAAAATATTCTTAAATTCTGATGCCGTTTTGTTTTCCACTTGTAGAATATTACGAAGGGGAAAACACCCTTGAACAGTTACGCAAACTTTGTCCGTTCATGAATCTCTATAATTTGGCTCGCAAAGAAAAATGAACATGAAAAACTTGCGAGGAGCAATTTTAAAAAATAAGTTGAGCATTTTTAATAATAAAGTATTTCCTCTGAAATATCAACCGATTATATAGTTATTACTTTAATAGTTTTACGTAAATCCTTTTGTCTGTCATAAGCTAATTCTAATTTCTGAAAAAGATCCAAGCGGACTGGTGTATTTTCGAAAGAGTTCTTTTCTCTTAAAGAGTAACACTTGCGCGTTCGATGGTACTTTTGTAATTTCCGCGACTCCCCGGTGGATTTGCAGACAGAAATTTCGCGGAGGCGTGATGGGTAGTTGGATTTCCGTGGATTGAAAGTATCGAGTGCGAGCGATCGATTCGCAGAAAGTGTGGGAACGGATTTGTGTCGTTCGAAGGAGACGCAGGGCTCGCGCAGGTGCGGACGTCAATTTAACGACGCCGCGCACGGCGTCAGCATACCGAACAAGACCGGGGTAGCCTTAAGGAGCGAGCTAAGTGATGCAAGTCTCTCTCTCTCCTCGGTCGTCGTGCATGCACGGTGCATTGCCCCCTCGTACTTAGATAGAATCGTCTACACCCACACCCGCGCGCCCCTTTATGTCACTCTCGCTGTTTCGCGCGATAACGCCATCGGAATCCGCTTTCCGGCGAGTTCCCCGGGAAAACTCGTCGTCGGGACGGTCCCCGTCGTCGCGATCGATTTCCCCAAACCTCGGATCGATTCTCGATGCACCCGGTTGGCCTTCTTTTCGCTAAATGCTCCCCGACGTTTCGAATTCTACGCTACGACTATTTCTCTGCTGAATTCGAAAAGAAAATCTAACCCTTAGTAATTAGTTCAATTCTTACACTTAGCTCTTTGGTTTCTAATTTTGTTCAACCCTCGGACAGCGCATCATTTTTATAATGATAACATTGATGATGTTTATTTATTAATTTTTTAAAATACATTTTTATCGTTGCTAATGTAGTAAGCTATATATTTAATCAATTTGCCAGAAACTGAGTAATCGAATGACGCCTTTGATACCCTGAAATGAGAAATGGGCTCTAATAACACCTTACCGACCGGAAGCCTATTAGTAGGATTTTCAATAATTCTGCTGTACCAAAAAAAAGCATCGAAACTTTCTTTGACATTGCAATCTTAAATGAAACTATTAGACGACGTTATTGAAGGTGACTTAGTTAGTTCATACTAAATGCTAAATGAAAATTTACCCATGTACCATACATTTTTCAAAAATATGCAATAATCACCGGTCGGTAATGTGATAAGATCAAACAAATTTAGAACCTGTTGTCTTTTCCTTTTTCAATGGTGGCTCTACGTCGCATCAACTGCAAAGGTGAACTGTGGAATGCAAAATGAAAATCCGTTGACTTACTTGCAAGATACAGGGGCCATATAGACGTTCGTCTATGTATATTAAAGAAAATAAGAAAAGTCTTAACAAATTTCAATGGGTTGAGAATAATTCAACAGTTTTACCGTAAATGCATAAGCATTTGTGTAGCGATTAGCGACGTTGAAGAGTCATTGGCGTTCCGTTATTAAAGGAGATTAACCCTTGAAGGTGTAAAGAGAAGTCTGAGACTGGCTGGGAGGTTCGAGGAGCAAATGTGACACGGTTGTTAGGGTCGTTCTCCTCGCTAGACGACGATGATTTCAGCAGACGATGCCGGTTCGAGTCGACGGGATCCGCGATTTACGTAGCTGCATTCCTCGCGTGCCTCTCGACGCGGCTGCCTCGACCTTTCGCAATGATAAAGAACGTGACACTCCACTCTCTTTTCACCTGGACCGGTGTGTCTCGTTATCGTTGCTGCGCGTCGCAGATTGAAACGGGGCGCCACGGTGCCAGCGAAGCAGTTTTTCGAACACGTTAAACCAAAAGTTTCGACCTCAAACGAAAACTGTTAACACGGCTATCCTGTTTTCGATGGAACCAACTGAATTAACCTGGACTTGTCAACGTCATTGAAAGAGGACATGCGTCTTCATTTAACATCTGATTCGTAGAATTGACTACAACAAATCTTATTTCGCACGAAGATCTGCAGGCTAGAAATACCTTCCCCATGTACCTACTTTTTTTCAGAAGAAATTTAGAAAGAAATATACAAATTTCGTAATACATGCTGATTTTTGGCAATCAAATCATAAACTGTCACGATTTGTTCTAACTATAATTTTACCTTTCAGTTTTCATTTAACTGGACTGGATTCTTACAATGAACTGCAACAGTTATTATTCCGCACGAAGATTTGCAAGCTAGAAATAGTTTCCTATCTACTTACTCGATTTTTTCGGAAGAAGTGTCAAATGAAATTACAAAATTTCTCAAGAATTTTTCGAGCACTTGGTAGATCGCATTGGATACTGTAATTTTACTTTTCTTTTTTTTTAAATTTATTTATTTATACAGGTCGCACCAACAACTAGGTCATTAGCGACCACATATATTATATCGTAATATTACACTATTGTGTCTTTGTACTTAACCTAAATTATGTGTGTACTGTACTGTTACAACAAAAACAGCGACTATATTGAGAAGAGTCCAGTTGGTTTTTTCGAATTCAATTTAGTTTCGAAAAGCATAAAAGTATAGTTTCGTCCAGCTGGCAGCTATCTCTCGGATCACCGTGCGACAACGGGGGGCTGGATCATCGTAGCTGCGATCCAGGCCGATGTTAGCCAACCGAGATCCTTGGGATCGAGCACGATAACCTTCCTTCCTTAGCAACGATCAACGGCCCCCCTCTGCCTCTTCGACGTTCCTCCTATGGAACGTCACTGGGATGATCTGGCTGGATCGGGCTCGATCAGGATTTCAATGCGAATTACCCGGATTACTCTCGATCCCTCTCGATACCGTCGCGACGTTTCGTCAACTCCGTTCACAATGGTGCTTTCATCGGTTACATTCATAACACTTCTTTGAAGTTGTCGTATAGTCCAATCTATCCTTACACAATTTATCTTCAAGAAGTTTTCTTTAGCGTAACACAGACCGAAATATGCATACTGATTAATCCTTCGAATTAACCCCTTGCCGTACTTTGACGAGCCGGACTCGTGACGAAGGTTAATTAACAAAGTCTAACAAACATGAATGTTACGCGTTTCATTTTAGATGATATAAAATTTGATTCGTTTGTATAATCAATATTTAAGCATTAAAATAAATGTAGCCATACAGAAAATACAAATTTTCTTTTCCCTTCTACGACATTTTTTACCACGTTTTTATTAGCTCGCTGTCTTGTCTGTGTGTCTGTCTCTGTATGTTCGGCACAAATCTTGCAATTGATTTTAAACCAACTTCGCAATGAGCTAGAGACTTGAAACTTTCAACATAGCTCAGAACTGTGTGAATGTATGTTTAGGATTTAAATTTGTGCATAAAAACGTTCTAATCACTGTAACTGTAAAAGAAAAGGTACGGCAAGGGGTTAGTTAATTAAACAGTTGTTGCATTAAGAACAATGATCTGGTTCGATATGAAGCTTTCATAAAGATTCCAAGTTTTCTTTAGTGTAACACAGACCGAAATATGCGTACTGATTAACTCTTCGGATGATTTTTTTTTTTTTATTGAGCCACTGAAACCTATTGTAGGTTTATTTCGGCTTTAACAAAGATACACTAGATTTCCAGTTTGAGTACATTTACAATATGACTAACCACTAGAGATGCAGATCACAATCGTTTAAAAACTGAAAGATAAATTCACAGGCTTTGACATTTGGTTCTGAAAAGAAGAGGTCCGCTTTTAGTGGTAAGAAAAACTTAATTTTACGTAAATTACACTGTCCAACAAATTAAAATTTTTTTTCATATAACTGTTGGGTGGATCTTGTAGAGTTTTTTGCTCTGATTCTGAATCTGGCCTTAATTTTTTCACTACACGCACAGTTTTCGAAAAAAAATGGCTTTGAAAAAAAATACGTCTTTCAAAAACTGTGCGTGTAAATAAAAAATTAAGGCCAGATTCGGAATCAGCGCAAAAAACTCTACAAGATCCACCCAACAGTTATATGAAAAAAAATTTGGTGTTGGTCAGTGTTATTTACAAGTTTAATTCTGTGGGAGTCATATAAACAGCACTGCCATAATACATGATCCAAGTCCTCAGAGGCTGAGTTACACTTACAACTGGGACCATCGATAATATTTACACGATGAAGAGAGGCAGCTAGGTTATAACAATAGGCCCTGATACGATTAACAGTGGATATAAAGCATCTTTTAAAGGAGACATCTCGAGTAAACCAGGGAGATTGACTAGGGTTAAAGAATTTTTGAAAATAATCAGTGCCCTTGAAGGAGCTTTGCTCAGTGAATAAATTAAAGTTATTGCATTAAGAACAATGATACGGTTCGATATGAAGCTTTCATCAAGATTCCACGTTCGGATCGAGTTTCGATGAAGATGACGCGGGATTAGGTAGCATAAAACGAAGAAAAAGGAGAGCCACGCTCGGTCTCGAAAAGAGTGGTGTCGCGTTCCGTTGCGGCGCGACGCTTAGCGTCTCTTAGCGTCGGTTAGCGTCGGTTCGTGCGATAGTGTTAGTGTCTTAGGTGGAACAGGAGTGGTTGGCCACCCCTGGCCTGGATACCGCGGCGTGTTGTTCACCTCCATGTGAAAGTACTCGCGGCACGCACACGCGAGTGCCGCAGCAACACGCACGCGGACACAGGCGCACTGATGCACTATGCGCTCGTTCGAACCGAACGGTTCGATTTTTAGCGTGGCTACGCGACGAAAAATCGGACGCCAAGAGAAATCGATTCCCTTCGCAGAACCAGCAATTAGCTCTCCGGGCAAAATACGTTCTTGTCCTGTAGAGAAAATTCATTTTTACGAGCGATACGTCCGCCGTTTCACAAAGAGCCACGGGAAACGAGAACGCGGCTGAAGGTTGCGAGTACTTCGACAGAACTATGTCCTAACTGGAACTAAAAATTTTTGTTGCGACTAACTTTAAACCCTTCGCACATCAACGGCTCTTTAATACGTCCGCTACCACTTTCTCGGATATAGGACCATCTTAGGATTTACTCGAAACTAGTCAAGTCAATTTTGTACATTTTGTTGTTGTCTAAAGTGACTCACAGTATAATATTTCGAGATTCCATGGCTTTCCACGAAATATTTTCAATATGTAAAATATTTTAACACTGTATCTAGCCTGCTAATAGGATTTCCGATAATCATACTTAAAGGAAGCTTCAGAATCTTCTATTGCATAACAATATCACATTATTAGATTACGAATTTGAAGTTGCTGTTGAAGGATCTTTTAACACGTTGACTGTCTGTCTTTAAAAATTAATTTTTCCTTTTTGTCTGTCACAAACTAATTCTAATTCCTGAAAAAGATCCAAGCGGACTGGTGTATTTTCGAAAGAGTTCTTCTCTCTTAAAGAGTAACACTTGCGCGTTCGATAGTACTTTTGTAATTTCCGCGACTCCCTTGGTGGATTTGCAGAAAGCAATTTCGCGGAGGCGTGATGGGTAGTTGGATTTCCGTGGATTGAAAGTATCGACTGTCTGTCTTTAAAAATCAATTTTCTTCAAAATACAGTCGCTTGAACCGAACTTTACTAGGAGTTGCACGATATGAAAAAGTTTTTATTATAATGATCAAATTATATTTGACCACGAACGTATTAAAAAGTCGTTAACCATGAATTATAAGCTTTCAATGTAATAATGGCCATGTTAACGAAAGAGATATTGGTAGCGAACGTGTTACAGTTTCGAAATACCTCGCACCAGCAAATCGTATCGATGGTAGGAGATCGTATCGAAGATTTTTGCACAGTGCCAGCAATTTCCTTTTCGGTATCGTCGCGTTGGTAGGATCCGTCGGTTTCGCGACAACGTCGGCGACGTTCCCCAGGAGGGGGGCGTGTCTGGCCCTCGAATATTTTTGGACACGTTCGACGATTCGATGACGCGGACCGTGGACCGCGTGTTTGGTCGTCGAACGGCTCCAGCGTCGCGGCGCTTTACCGGGAACCGTGCTTAGCAGATTTGCTGAATTGTTTTCAACACAGGCACGTACACCAGCTACGCCGCAAGCTGTATTTTGGCTGGGCCGGATTAACGAGCGACATTCCGGAAATCGACGCTTTGAACTGCCCCCGAAAAAAGCCAACCGGAGCTGATGTATTTCGTCCTAAACGTACATAGCTCGAATTCGGTATTCATCAACGTGTATACAATGGAGTGGACCTTATTTCTCAACTATGAAATTCTGAGCACACTGCCCCCTAAAATTGTTCCATTTCATTCGGTACTCATCAACGTGTATATACAATGGGGTGGACCTTATTTCTCAACTATGAAATTCTGAGTACACTGCCCCCTAAAATTGTTCCATTTCATGAAAACATGGTGCATCCAAAATTCTAGATCAATCGAACGTTGGGAAGACGTGATACATCGAATGCACAGGTTTCAAATAGAAATAACTGCACGCTAAGTGTGAAGAGTACACTGAAACTTCAAGTTATATATTTTATACATCCAAAAATATTGCAATGCTTTATATGCATTCAGGCACAAGTTCACTCTTTTCGAATAAAGATTATTTCATGTTAATTTCTCTGCCTTTTAAATTTGTATAAGAACACAAATAAAAGATACTTTCAATAAAATATGTAAAATGTGACATATATATTTACAAAGATATGATCATTAGTTAGTTGCTTTTTTGAAAAAATCACATTGATACTATTATCATAAATATTTTTGCACAAGAAGACTGTTGGAATACATCGATAACCTAGCGTTTTAGATATAAGGGTTTGAGCGTAAGGGGCGATTTCTTTCAGGGACAGAGGGACCCATAAAGTGTAGTTTATAAAATAATGTGTGAAATTAAAGAGACATATCCAACAAAGACCAAATCTCGCAAAAAACATTTCAGTAGGTACAGCTAAGGTTCACCCTAGTGTACAATATAGAAAGCACATAAACAAGAAGGAAAATGCTGGAAAGAAACGTGTTGATTCTGGAGTTCAAGTAGCTTCAAATGCAAAAATCGATTGGTCTGAACGTACGTGCATTGTATCTTGATCGATTTCGTTTATTCTCGCAATGTTTACAACTGTCGCGCGCTGGCAACTCGCAGAGACACGCGTCGAGCAGGCTCGAGCGGAGGAAAAGCCAGCGAGCATTCCGCTGTCTTTCTAATCTCGTTCTTCTACGACTGGCTATCGCTGGCAGCTCGCGCGACAGTCTTTTTACACGGTTGGTGCGCACGTGTTCGTGTCACGTTATGACGCTGCCCACACAGCGCGGACGTTGATCCGCGTCGCGACGCTGCTCGCTGGCAGCGTTCCGTCGACACCGGTGGCACAAAAAGGCTCGAACCAGAGGAGGAATCGACGGAGAAGAGAAACAGCTTGCGGAAGACACCGGGACCGCCGCGGAGAAAGCGGACAACGAGGAAAGAAAACAGTGAAAGGAGTCGAAGCTCTACGAAACGGGCAATAGTCGCGGCCAGTGCAAACCCGGATCGAACGACGATTCTCTGCAATGCATAGAGAGTCCCAGTATGTTAAGAGAATGCGATTAAAAACTGGGCCAAAGATGCACAGACTGTGTATTTAACACTTCTGATCCCTCAGAAATGGAAGACAGAATTATTTCTCCAGATTTCTATGAATTTTGTCTGTTAACGTATCGAGTGTAACAAATTCGATTGGAATCTGCAAAATGGTAGAAGGGTGACCGAGTATGTTATATCATACATCGTATTTAACAAGTTACTTTGAGAATTAGAATAAAGTCTGTGGTAAAAGAGGAAGAACACATGGGGCCATAAAAGGTTAAAATAGAATGTTAGTGAAATTGTTCACAGCAAGAGCCAACTCGCATACAGAAAGTTTATAACAGCTTGTGACAAGATCGACAAGAACAAGGAATGGGTATCGTTATTAAGAAAATTGTTAGCATGTTAGTGATTTGAGACTGGGGGCAATGACCTGAACAGCGCGCCATTGCTACAGGATATTGCTAAAGGATTAGGTTGCTGGGAAAAAAAGGTTCCTAACAAGACATTTCGAAAAATCCTTGTCCGCGAAGGGTTGATGCTCGAGCTTTCGTAGCTGGCGACAGACACGGGACGACAGAACGCGACGACCGAAAGTACCGAAAGGCATAGGAGCGGACTTGATGTACCGTTACGAGGCAGAATGGCGGATGTTAGTGTGGCAGTGTGTTAGCCGGGCAGGATCACGTGGGCAGGAGAGGTTGCAGACGCGGTGGGTAGAACGAGGAGCGAGGATCGAGGAGCGCCGTGGGTGTAGGTGTACCTGTGCTCATGGGGAACCGGTGAACGTGCGAGAGGAGAGAGCAAAGAGAAAGAGAGAGAGCAGAGAGAGAGAGAGAGAGAGAGAAGAGAGATCAAGCTGGAAGGTGCGCACGTGCGAGGACGAGGACGAGGACCAACGCCGCGGCCAGGACGAGGAAGAGGATCTCCTCCGCCGAGAGAAGAAGATCTACTGCGAGAGTTCTTCCTCCTCTCCTAGCCGAGGAGGACGCAACAGCTGCGAGTAGGTAGCCAGGAACCTGTCCCTACAAATCTTTTCAACTGCTACCGCCATCCTCTCTCTTTCTCTCTTCCTCGGGGAACCTCTGCCTCTCCACGTCTCGCGGACTCTCCGGCCGGTGTCCGCAATATATCAGACCTCTCTTCCTAGTCCTGCCAGCCTAGCGTTATGATATCACGATCTGGAAGGACGACACTGTGACCGGTTATGCTTCGATCGCACACTCCCACGCGGCTTTCCGCATCAGGCTTAGCGATGGGATAGAGCACCTTGCAAGTCCTTGACTTGTTAGTACACTACCGATCTTATACATCCATTACTGAACCTCGGATCTTATACATTTATTTATTGGACCGCGGATTTTCTGCATTATTAACTTCATATGCATTACGAAATTCAAAAACGCTTCAATCAGAAATTATTCAATTTCGTCATCCCAGCACACATTGCATTGTATCACAAATTGCGAGAAATCGAAATAAATTCGATCTTGTAATTTTTATGAGTTACTCTTACCTATAGTCTAATTATCTTTTCTTTCTTTACATCATGACTAGACTGCGGATTTTATGCATTTACGATCAAATTCAAGATAATATTTAAAGGATCTAGAACTACTGTTGCATCGCTTTCAGTGCAATGGGATTATTAACACTTTACCGACCGAAAGCCTATTAATAGGATTAAAATAATTCTGCTGTACCAAAAAAAAGCATAGAAATTTTCTTTGACATTGCAATCTTAAATGAAACTATTAGACGACGTTATTGAGGGTGACTTAGTTAGATCCTACTAAATGCTAAATGAAAATTTAGCCATGTACCATACATTTTTCAAAAATATGCAATAATCACCGGTCGGTAATGTGTTAAGAAAAGAAATGAACGTCTATGTGGTCCCTACATCTTTCTATCAACGTTGACAATTTTTATTTCGCACGAATCGTTCAATTCCAAATATTTACTGTGAAGACGTTCAAGTAGACCCAAAGATTGAACAGGTGCTGTTTAACTAAAGCGTTCCTTTTCGAAATGATTGTTTAGCCTAGAAACAAAGCCACACCTAGCCGATCTGCGGTTACATGTCAGCGAGGCAAAATTCCGCAAACGGGCTTGCGTAACTGGATCGTGAGCTCGCAAACCGCGCTGAAAGAATCCCGGGGCGTCTTTCCGGGGTTAAGCAGCCGGTCGTTGATTTCCTCGGCGTGCGCCACGGATTCAATTGTCGCTCTCTCGGCCGACGAGGAAAAGGCGTCGCTCGCGTTTGTATTCCGCTTGGTCCCCGGGGTCAAAAGCCGGGCCGTAAATATCGGTCGCGGACCGATTCGTTTTCGCGCTTGTCGTCCGTGTTCCCAGCACTGCACACTGTGGATCGCGTTGTTTGTGCTCCCGTTCGCGCCAGCATCGTTCATCCTCGGGGCTTACGCGACGTTTCCTCAATGCGCCGCGACAGATTCGAATGAAAATAAACGAGTTCCTATCCGGGGACGAGAGGCGCGAGCAGAACGAGAAGAAAAGGACGAACAAGAGGTGGAGGAGGAAGAATAGACGAAGAGGAGAAAGAGAAGAAGGAGAAGACGGTGGCCGGTGGTGCCTCGGTGAGAGACCGTGTCACCGCTCTGGCATTGTACGAACGGCCCGTACCGTACCGGCCGGTCTCTGCCTCGCGGACGACGTTAAAAGACAATTAATCTGAATAACTCAGCCTAGACCCGAGCCAGTGTCCCACATTTCGCGATGCAACCGTTCCCGGCGCGGCTCGAGCGAGAACGCACGCCTCCGCTCCGCTGCTCTATGCCGCCGCCGCCGCCACGCCGCATAGTGGTCCCAATCGAAGAATTAGCTGTTCGTTTGCTAAAAAATCTACTGTCTGATATCGACTTTTCTCAAATACATGTCACTTTCGAAATCAGATCGATTGAATGTTTTAACTAGTGGGGCCCTACAGCTATTAATGCTTTTTTTTATTTTGTGTGTGACTCTCCACGAGCCACACAAAGAACTTCCCGATTCGTTAGTTGCAGTATATTATTATCATTATTTAGTGTACGTTTTAAGAAGATTATATGTTTTCAGGGAAAGTGATTATAACACTGTATTGGGTATATAGAGTATGCCCAATCACATGACGTATGTAGTCTTTTGAATTTTTCAAGAAAAAAAAATTTAGAAAAAAATTTTTTTTTTTAATAATCCCTATAAATCGGGAAGTTAAAAATTGTAGTCTGAAAAAGCGTTTAAATATGACTTGTGTTCTCATTGATACCCTGGAGAACCTACTTAACGATATTAGCTTATTTTTTATTATCGGTAGTACGTTCCTCGTACTTAAGAATCCTGTTGTCTATAAGAAATATTGCTTATAGTTTATTTAGAAAAGTATTATTCAATTGACTAAGGAAAATCGTGATTGTTTTATATAATTGACAATGAATATCTTTTAAGTCTCAACGAGATTCACCTTCTTTCAAAGTGGCATTTTTTCAACATACTTTTGCCTGTGGGAATATCACATCCATTATTTTGCATAAAGAAAGGTATCATTGTTTAAAGCGCCTCTGTGGCTGGTATAAGACAGCGAAATGTTTACATGCCACTCACTTTTCATGCTCGGTAGGTTTAGCTTTGATAAAATGAAGATTGCTGAGTAAATAAACGTTGGTAGCTACGAAAGTGGACGAGGGTTAACAAAAATTTGGACAAGCTGGATGAGTTTTGTTTTCGAAACTTTGGGAAAGTTCTATATACTATCATTCTGAGTTGGGAATGCTGCGGCAGTGTTTGTCGGCAGAAAATCGCCGCCAGCCACGAATAACTCGCTCGCCACGAGACCGGCCGCAATGAGTCCGCGAACCCACTGATAGAAGACCCGCTGACAGCCCTCGGATCAATGAAGATGAATCTTTCCTGGCCCGCGGAAGTGTTTCTTTCGTTGACAGTCCGCTGTCACCAATGCAAATAGGCCCGCGAGAAATCGTTGCGAGCTTCAAGGTCGTTCCGCATCGCGTTCACCACCGGATCAATTAATTACTATAAAATTATGGCAGTGTCTTATGACGTTCCGAAAAAATACCAGCCAATCATACTTAACCCTTTGCAGTCGTAACCATTTTAACCCTTCGTTGCATAGTGTATCATATCTGATACAGTTAACAAATCTGGTATATAGTAAACTAAGAATGCGTTTTCTTACTATGTTTACTTTTCTGAAAATGTTGTTTTAATTTTTTAAAATATTTTTCCCTTAATTAAAACACAAAAACTGACCTTCCTTCAATTTTTTCATCCCAATGAAAAAAAATCATGCAGTGAAGGGTAAACTCGAAAATTAAACATTTATTCCGACCTAGAATAATTCCATTCCAAATGATTTTTTTCATTTTATGAAATACTTAAGTATGTAGTAATTGATTAGATACCAACAGATTTACATATATCAATTTTTGGTTTTGGCTCCGAGTCACTGCTCGAGTGCTAAGGGTTTGTAAGTAGACTTTTATGCATTTTTAGCGAGAATGAGTTGGTGCAGTTTAAAACAATAATAGAAATTTCGGAGTGTACTATTTTCAATTTTCTGAGATCACTCCAGAAAGAAGCTTTTAAATGACTATTGTGTCATCTTGCAGGTGATGCAAGCAATTTTTGTTTTCCATAAAAATGCACGATCTATTAATAAATTATTAAGGCACACTAAGCAACTGCTAAATCAACAAACTCGGCGCGAAGTGACGTCAAGCGTTGACGAGTCGTCTGTCCGGTATCGATTCGAAAAATTGAGTGCTTCCGTCAAAGGGGACATATCGCCGAAGTTTGCAGAAATTCGAACTGATAAAAAAGCTGTCGAAAAAGCGATTCGCGACAGACGATTGGCCCAGTTCTCGATGTGTCTCGTGTCGAAAACGCGGAAACGCGGTCTGTCGCAAAACGATTTCGCGACGATGCGCGTAATCTAATGAATCGGAGCTGTGTAACGGTCGCGCTCGAATTGCGAATGCTGATTTTTGACATTCCTCCGCGGTGGACACGTCTGACCCACTTCTCCCCAGTGGCGAGTACTCAAACGTCACGTGGTATCCGAGCTTCGACCGATTGCAGTATGAAATTTCAAAAAATTTCGTCGACGATGCGCTCGGAACCGTCGCGCGTGTTCCGTCTAACACTCGGTGACACCGTTTATCTAGTCTTCCGGTGCATTATTCACCGTTTACAGAATCCAGCGATACAGCATCAACAAGATTCTGTGTCACGTCAGTCACCGAGAATAATCGCCGGAAAATCGGTTTAGGATCATGGAATGAAATTACGTTAGAAAATTTTGCCTCGTACCTTTCTAATCTCATTTCCGTTAAAAAATGTATGCGCTTTTGTGACTCTTGCACACTGACGTAAAAGAAGTGTCAATTTTCCAAGATCGAGAATCTGTTCATAAATAGAAGCTTCAAATTCGTACTACTGACTACTGTTCTTTAGAAATTGAAGCATTTGAATTAAGTAACTTGTCGTTGTCGATATTCACCATTCCTTTCTGTATCTGTTTGTTTAGAAAAGGATTTCCTGCACTTTGAAGAGTGACTTCATCCCCTAAACCTGAATATCTGATGATAAGACAGTTAACCAAATATTTTTGGTAAACTATTATAAATTTGCGAAATTTCATCGGTATTTCATTTGTGTGTTCCTTGGTGGTGGATTGGTGTGAGTGGAGTGTGTGGCGAGGGATTTCGCAAGATCTGCTTTCGTTAACCCTAGAACGGTACAAAGATCGAGGTTATCGATCCGCCTTTTCGTCCATCCTTCGGCGTAGCCGGTTGGCGGCCGATGTCCAGGTAGATCCCGAAAAACGGTACTTGAAAAAGTACCTTGGTAACGGTAACGTGAACCCGGCTACTACCGGCCCGGCGCGCCCTCGAGAATCCGCCAGGTAATTAGAAACCATTGCCCTTCGGATAACGACTGTCTGGCAACGGTCTACTATTGGTGATCCGGGTTCCAGGAAACGGTGATCTATACTTCGAAAAGAGAAATCTCTCCCAACCTGTTCACCGAGGATGACGAGGCAACTCGTTACCTGCACCGATTTGCATCCAGCTCCGTATTTGAACCAAACGCGACGCACGACTCGAAAACCCAGAGAAACTTCCGGGAACGAGTTTTCCTCGTTTCGTTACGTCGCACAGTGGACTATTTACCCCGAGAAGTTACCCAAAACTATTTTTTACCACGCTCATTACCATGCTCATATTAGCTTGCCGTGTTGTCTGCATCAAATCTTGCAATCAAATTTTAAACCACTTCCCAATGAGTTAAGCAATACTAAAAAATTTTTAAACTGTGCGTTTAGGAGATAAAAAAATCTCAGCAGAGTATCTCAGCGGGAATCGAACCCGGGCCTTACACGCTCGGTAGTAAAGACTAAAAAGTAGAAAATAAAAAAATATATAAAAAAACTTTTTAAAAACCACGCTTATATTAAAATGCACTAAAAAGGAGAAAATAATTTTTTTAGATATAAATAGAAGCACCCACGAAAATTACATTAATATAGTTTAGCGCTCCGCGCTTTTATTTATAGTTATTAATATCTAAAAAAATTATTTTCTCCTTTTTAGTGCATTTTAATATAAGCGGGGGTTTTAAAAAGTTTTTTAAAATATATTTTTAGCATTATTTTAAGACTTGCATGCATAGTGTAGTGAGTCATTGGATTCATCCTACAACAATATAACAGTAAGTAATGTAAAAGCCGTATTGGCACATCTTAGCAGCCAATTCTTCTTGCATTGTTAACAGAAACCTTTATAAATTGTAATGACGCAAAAAAAGAACATCGGGACTCATTTGGAAGCTTAAAAATTTCTTTCTTGAAAATTCTACAAATGCGAAATATCGCAGAGAGTATCAGATCATCTTCGAACTTGAATAATTTTAAACAGACAAAGAATATGGAAGTGAACATTACTGAAAACTGTAATATATTCCTGCCTAAAAAGTGTCTGTGAAGACAGAATTAACACAACAATACTACAAAAGTCTTTACTTTCAATGCATAACAACGCTACATGAATAGATAAATCCAAAAAAATAAAAGTGATTCATTGTTGTTCATATGTTCCCATAGCTCAGACAACCAAAATTATTAATCTCTCGCAAGATTTGAAAAGACGTTTATGGGCCAACTTTTCGAGGCAAATACTCCTCTTTGCGTCGTTGTGGCAGAATTCTTGTTACTTTATTAAGTAGATTTGTCAAAGATTTCTTCAGGATTTAAATAATCACCCGGTTGAAAGGCGAGAAATGACTGTTGTCTGTTAATGGCTTGGCTTTCAACTTCGGGTGAGAAGGGTGAGAAATATGATCGCGTGGATTTGATGCATGCACGACCAAAAAATAAGTGAACCAAACGAAGAACAGCAAAAACATTTAACCCTTTGCGGTCGGAGCTATTTTAACTGGAAAATTAAACGTTTCTTCTGACCTACAATATTTCCATTCTCTATGATTTTTTTAAATTTGATAAATATGAAATTGATATAATACCTCATACAATACTTAACCCTCATCCGTCCCTCATTTCGCGAACTGAATCTGTCCCTCGGTATCAAATTGACACAGTGATAAACAAAACGATAAACTAACAAGTCAAGTTACTTTTCGATGGTTTTTTTTCATTCAAATTGATGAGTTAACATTCACATGTTAGGTTTTTGCGATTATATGTTTCGCATTTAAAAAATAAAAGTCATCAAGTTTTGGACAAATTTACTTACAAATTACCGAACGGTATAACTTATTTCGGGAAAACTGTGTCAAATTGACACGAGGGTCCGATGAGGGTTAAATGTGTAGTAATTGGTTAGATACTGACATATCTGATAGTGTAAACAATTATTTAAATAATAGTTAAGGGGTTAAAGACGATTTGTTGTTCCAAGAAAATGTTGCGGCTGTTTCAGACCGCGCTGCACTCGCGGTGCAACGTTGCGAACGAAGAGGAGTATTTATCAACGAAGATGGATCCCCGCGGAAGTGTTTCTACGCGGCGACACGCATCGGCTGTCGTCATCGATGGAAATACCGCGTGGCGCGGCGTTCCACCGAGCTGCTGTTCGTTTTCCTTTTCGTCATTGTTTCGCGCCGATTCGATGAGATAAGTGTTAATGGCGGGACTGGGATCGGTTTTAATGCGGCAAATGCGTTGCGAAACACCGCGCGGGATTCGTGTCTCCTCTTGCAAGGCTGATGAAAGGATCGTAGACGAGATCGCATCGGGCACAGGTCATCCTGCGTACAGGCCGATCCAAAATCAATCAGCTCGAAAATCTACCACGCCGAGTCAGATCGAACACTTCGCACTCGAAACTGTGTTCATTTCAAAACATTTCTTCTAGCCTAGAATATTTTCATTCCAAGAGATTTCCAAGAAAAATCAATTTCATGTACACGAAGTTTATCGTTAGACTACGAATTTCCGAGAAAAATCAATTTCACGTACATAAAGTTGATCGTTAGTCTGCGGATCTTTATGCAAAATAAAAATCGCCTGCATCGATCCAAGAGATAGAAACCAAATTGGACGCCATCTATTCCCTTAATGATTTTAATACAGGAGAAATCATATATGTATTGACATCTTCAATTTTTAAAGTTTTCGAACAATCTTGAATTTCATTTACTAAATTATTCTATAAATGCATAAAGATCCGACTACACTTGAATTTTTATCAATTTCATTGATACAGACGGTAGTGGGGTAACCATTGTTTCAAACATTAGTACAAGAACATCGGAAGTGAGCTGGATCAATTTTGGGAATCTGTACTAATAATTTGTTATGTAATACTCTGTACTAAGCATTATATTGTAATAAATCTCATATGAGATTTCCAAATTAAAAAAAAAAGAATTTTGGGAATCTCAATATGCCATGAACATCGATTCCTCGACCTCGATCAAAGGTCAGTGCTCCGAAAGACGATGAACGATAGTGAAATAAATAAATTCCTGTTCCACATACGGAACAATGCCAGGCAAAGGGTTAACACCGAGCCATTGTAGTGAAGCATAGCCAATAAAGAAGCTTTGACGATCGCGAAAGGGTTGAACATCGTCTTCGCTCGAAGAGAAACCATGAAACTCGGTTGCTCGATACCGAGGATTCCTAGGGAAACGACGAAACGAGTGAGAGAGCTTCTCTCCGGCGTAACATGATCCGCCGGGAAGAAAGAGAGAGAGAGAGAGAGAAAGGGAGAGGTGAGGAAATTGCGGGGGAAGTAGCGAGAACCGCTCTTCGAAAGACAAAAGGAACGAACAACACAGAGGAGGGAAGGTACATATCTATGATTCGCGTCGCCTCGGAGCAACTTTTATTCGATAGCCGATAGGCTGGCCGGCCTTAAACGTCGTGTCCCGGCCGGAGCATAAAAAGAAGACGGCACGGTTGTAAAACGTTGTTAGTCGATCGGATAGGCGACGAGGACGCATAATGAGCATCGTAAAAACACGAAAAACGGGGGGAAAGAGCAAGAGAGACAAAGAGAACACGCGGGGAAGAGAGAAAGAGAGCCGAGGGAATATTCGTTGGCAAAGGGAGAGACACCCCGCGAGAACTCGCACCTCCGATTCGCCGATAAACTCGAGATTCGAGAGGGCTACAGCCGCGATCGCTGACAAAACGCCAGCGAGAGCACGGGGGACGGATCTCGCTCGGATAACGCTGCCAGAGGCTGCGTGGGCGTTTTGCGCACCCTGAATTCCTACCGTCGTTGCTCAGAACGTTGTCGATCTTTCCTTCCATAAATATCTATTTTTGCATTGTTTCGTATTAGAGAATATTGCCAGACAATTTTCACGACTAACCCACCGCGAGCCAGGTGGGGTTAGATTAACCCCACCTGTTTTAATACTGCTATGTATTTGGAAATTTGCTAACGAGAAACTAATTGTCGTTTCCGATAAATGTTTGTTTTATTTGGACCTGATCCTATTATAATAATCGACAAAACACAATTTTAAAATGTATTTTTGTGTAGATAAAAACCAACCCCACATGGTTCATGGTGTGACTTTTGTTCACCAGGTTCGACGAAGGCTACGATCAAGTTGTTTAGGATATTCTAAAATATTGAAATGTCTTGAATACTGGGTTAAAAGAATGTGTGTTTGCATTTATGTATATCCATTATTATTTCAAAGATTGTAAGTTATGTATTTGAAGCTCGCCTTGTAACATTGTGACAACAAATTGTAAAGCGAAACAGACCCATTTGTGGAGAGCTTCAATTAAAAAAATAAGTGAACGTTCGGGGTTGAACCAGGGTGGACGTTCGAGTAGGTACGATCGGTTTTGTTCAGTTCGCAATTACGAATCACCCCGTGGAGAGGCTTGAACCATGTAAACGAGTGATCGAGTAGGAACTTTTGGTCGGAAAGTAGCAAAAATCGCGTGTCCTATCGGTTCCCCGTGGCGAACGTGGGCCTTAAGTGTGCCACACCCGTGGCGGGCCGATCCCCCAAGCTACCTGCATCATCCCATCATCATCGCGAGGTTGCCTCGGCCTCGTCCTGCCTCGCCTCGCTATCCGAAACTTTCCCCGGGACGATTTATATCCCGAAGTGAAACGAATTCGCCTCGGTGTTGCTCCGTTACGAGAGCGAAAAATCGACGCGAGCGGAGGATCATCAAAGACTCCGGGATCGAGAGGACCGGGGATCCAGGATCTCCGGGAGCATCTCGGGAGAGGGATCTCGGGCTGCAGGGCCCTCCCCATTATACCCGAACAATGTAACAAATAACCTCATCAGACTATCTCGGCCGGCATTGTGCGGCATCGTGCAACGCTCGCCGAAGAATGCCCGCCCTTTTATTCAATTTCTCTTCCACCTCGTTTTTTACCCTTTCCCCGTCTCTTAAATTCGTTTCGGAGAGTTACCCGCGGTGGGCTGGCCTGCGAAACACACACCCATTCCAAGTAGAAACGCCGATTCCTTCTGGGACACCTGGTACGTACGCGAACATCAACCCTTCGCGAATTATTTATGTATATCTTCTAATATTGATCATTCTTTTCCCTCGCGACAGGCAACACGTGTTCTATCATTACTACATTATGTTCTATTATTAAACTTTATATATAAATTAGTTAATTACAGCACCTACATATTTTAATATTTCATTGATACTATAAATTTGTATATGTATTATCGCTGCAAATGCGTTTCTCATCCGTTCTATATCTATTTCTTCCGCAATGGACTGCTGATATTTTCCGTTGTAATCAAACAGTAATTTTATATTATTACTCAATGAGATAATACATGTGTGATATATAATATTGAGAGATATTAAGAGATAATATATGATAAGATATTATTACTTCTTGATTTTGTCAGAGAGGTGTGAACAATATACGCACGATCATTTTTACTCGACTTTCAATTGAAAACACGGGGAAAATGGCTAGTGTGCAATTGATAAACGCGTTATAATTATTTGGCTCCCGCCTTTTTTCCTGAATCGGACGGGCATTTATCGCAGACGACTGTGCAAAGTGTAAAGTGCACCGCCGCGCCGAAAGAAACAAATAAGTTTATTTCGAGCGAGCGATAAGCGCACCGCGAATGTTTGCGCACTCCCGGCGTACGCGAACAGAACAAGTAAGATTAAGGAGAAAAGATCGATAGAGGATCCCCTCGATACTTATTGATCTTCACGAAACCATGCTGAAAATTGTTATTCGATGATAAAGTGTTGTCTGCATAATTATTTAAGAAATCTACGCATTGCTCAGTCATTTAGATGTTCAATAATTAGACTTCATGCATTTATAACAAAAATGAGGACGTACAGTTTAAAGCATTGGACATCTTGAAAATAATAGGACATCAATGTATTAGTTTCAATTGGATACGATAATTAAAAGAAGAATATTATTATTATTTGGCCCCTGTGTCCTGCAATCAATGCAAATATTTTTCATTTTACATAAAGACCCGCAATCTATTAATAATCTAGCAGAAAAGGACCTTGCACTGAACCGATACGAAAAAATTGATATTGCGAATCGAAAGGGCTGGTTTTAATCGCGACCAGGAGAGTTCTCGTCGCGGAACGTTTAACATTTCGCAGGTACTTTTTAATTAGCATTTCGTGTTATTCTCGGCCTCGGTCGGAAGCGTAATTTCTCAACTCGCTGGTCCTTGGGCGTAGGCGGATCCCAGCGAGCGTCCTTGCGCCGAGTCAAACGGAAAACGGAGTGCAGTGACCAGACAGGATTTTCCTTGCTCTGGAAATGAGACTGGAGAACGGTGATTATGGCTCGCGACGCCAGGAAAGCCGGGAAATTGGCCGCGGAGCACTCGTGGCTCGATGAGACGCCTTTTGCGGAACGACGACGTTTAAATTTCAACCTGCTCGTGATGCTTTCAATGAGCCGCGGAATTGTTCTCTAATTCTTTTTACTTCCTCCACCTTTCTCGCGAACAATTAATTGCCGGGTTTCTCCGTTGTTCAAAGTTCAGAATCAATTACTAGTTTCTCTTACAAGCATAGAAATCTGAAGGGTCTTGTGCTTGCATGATATTCATTTTATCGAAATCGTTCGCACTGTATATTGGGGGTCTTTGAATAAATCACGGGAATTAAGGGAGCATTACTGCGATCAGTTTAAACTATATTTTTGTAATCAACTGATGAATAGACAGCGGATTTTATGCATTTATGACAAAACGGAATAGGTGTAATTTAAAACATTATAAAAACATTAGACGAATTTAAAAATACTTCCATATGATTTTCAACCTATCGCACATATTAAGAGAGAAAATCAATTTTCTATGTCACTCCGGTTTGTTGCGATTCGGGTGGAAAATCATTATTTTGCATAAAGATTCTTTATCTAGTGATAAGTAATACTGTTTACGAGGCTGCCAAATTCACACTTGTAACTTTCAAACAATAATACTCCATACAAAAAAATTATGAATCCCATGTTACATTGATTCATTTCTTTCCCTTCGAGATTACAAAGAGACTTTCATGCGAACACTGATTGTTCTAACCTAAAATTGTAAACTTACGCGAGTGGCTCTAACAATTTGATCGCATACACACTCTCTCGTTCTTCTCGGAGGTATTCAACGATGAAGATGTTACAATCGTACAATAAATCAGAGGGAAAGGTGTTAAGACCTCGCACGATCGGTAAGGGAATAAAATTAGCTGACGGTGATCCATCAGGCGAGAGCAACCCCGAGGATCCAATACACCAACCCCCGTAGCAGTTCCTGGGGCAGGTCCTGGCGCCAGGATACTCTTTGATCCTGCACGATAGCCGTCGATAACGGGCGGGTCGTTGGTGTGCGCATTCCTGCACCCGTTGGACCTAACCCACACGCGTCGAGACGCAGCACGCATGCTGATACGGGAAGCACGTCCAGGCGAACAAAGAGGATCGGCCCACGTTGCGTCCGTGAGGAGCGCCAAGGACTCCGGCGCAATTAATTCTTCGTCACTGACTCTCTCTGTCTCTCTCTCTCTCTCTCTCGCTCTCTCTTTCTCTCTCGCTCTCTGTTTCTCTTCCCCCAAGCAATAGGTAAACTAGAGAGGAAGGGAGAGAAACTGGCAGGAACGGGAAGAGAGAGGGAAAGCAAAGTAGCCTGAGTGAATGAGCGACGAGGAGCCAGCTAGGACGAGAAAGGAGGAGACGAGCGGAACATCCGGACCCCTGGAGACGAATGAACGTGCATGCACACGTCGAACAACTGGTCGAGCATAATTGAGTGCTCGTTCTATGTGTACGGACGATGTGTACGTGGATACGCGCGATCGCCGAGACCCGTGTACACGATCATGGACCGCGCGGGCAGACTCGGGGAGAGAGAGAGAGAGAGTAAGAGAGAGAGAGAGAGAGAGAGAGAGAGAGAGAGAGAGAGAACCCCGGCGTCGTTGACTCTCTCGCGGCCGTGTAATCACCACCTCCCATGTAAAACGTCCTGGCAATGGTAATAGCTCGTTTAGGGCACTTGCATGCAGTTAATTTCGCCCTCCCGGAGAGAGAGCCGCCTCCGTCGCGGACACAGAGACAGACCAAGGGAGAGAAGAACGATCTCGACGTCCGCGACACAGAAAACAAACGCTGTTCCCTCGCGCCGAACACCATATCATTGCCAGAATATCCTCCTTCGAAATGCGATCATTTATAATTAGACATCTGATCTTTTTGTGCAAAATAAAGATTTTATACTTGAATTGCGTCAAACTGAAGTGAGGTAGAAATTAGGTTGAAAGTGATATAACAGTATTTTCAAATTCTTCCGATGTTTTCACTGTTTTAAATTACATCTTCTCGCATTTGTCATAAATGCATAAAATCTGATGTCTATTTATAATTTACACTGCATCGATGCACACATACGACGTTCACGATTCTCACAATTTGCTTAACACTGTTTCTACCGAAAATGTCGAAAGACATTTTTATAAATTTTTTAAGAGAGATTGATCGAGACTTCGAACTTGCATAGAAGGGAAATTAATCGAGAAATGTATTTCAGTGAATATACAGGATTCAAATTAATTTGATACATTTCGCTGTGTATTACACAGTGTAATATTCAGAGACCAATATCGTTCCTCTGCTAAATTATTTTACTTATAAAGGCATCGTCAACATTTTGGAAAGTAATAAGTTTCTTTCGATCAGATAGAGGTAAACGGATAATTAGGCAATTAAGGACGATGATTGTGCTGCTATATTGGAATGATACGTCCGGCTATTGTAAGTCGTCATCAAATAATTAACTAGTAAGCAGTCGCTTTCGATGCTAGCCGAAGACTGACTGTCTTGGGTTTAATCGTTCCCCGGCTGCCATAAAGGGCGACGTAAGTCTGGTTTACTATGACGCACAGTGTTTCGAACACTGTCAGCTAGCTGGACTGAAAACCGAAAAGTTCAGTGACGAAAGATTGGAAAGAGTCAACAGTAAAGTTCAATTCATTTGATGACAAATATTTTTAATTGTACAGCGTCGATCACCGACGACCACCGTGCCGTTCAACGTGTTAATTGGAATCTGAAAGTGCATTTTGAAACCAGCAAGAAAAAGAGAAAGAAAAGAAGACAGTTCCAGCGAACGCGACGACGCGAAACAAGTAGCCAGCGGGAAGTCCAACAATAAACGGGCCTATTTTTAAATCGATGCACGAATCAGGGTCCAAGCTCGGTGCAACCGATGCAAAAACATGAACCGGAGAGCACCAACCGACTGGTATATGCATGTTGTCCAACGCGACACTCTCGGGGATCGTGGCTATCATGAATTTCGAAAGAGGAAGACTGGAGAAAAATTATGTTGAAAATGTTTGCATTGTTCCTGATAGAAACTAGGGTAACTTTACCGATTTCTGTTGATATCATGCTTCGCTTGTACTTTATTTTAACACTAAACCTACAGAGCCTTAAAATCAAGTGCATGTTCGCTTATAAAAATTACAAGATTAATTTTATTTAAGCTTTGTGCGGCTCCCATTACAGTACGTTCTCTGCTTAAGAAACCATTTTTATTATTTCAATAATAGTAAAATAAAAAATCTGGAGCCGGTCATATTGACCGGTGGTGGTAAGTTTAGTGTTAATATTAATAGAGGAATTATGTGTTCTGAATACAAAAAAATTGATGGTCCCCTACCTAATACAACATAAGAAAATATTAAAAAATAAAATCGAGTCAGGTACTAATTACTACGGATTAAAATTCTATCTAGCGTTAATTTAAATAAATCCTCAGTGCAGTAACAAATAATCTTTTATTTGTCACTAGACTGCGGATCTTTATTCATAATAAAAAATGTTTGCATTGATTGCGAGACACAGGAGCCAAATAAACATTTATATCTTCTTTTAATTACCTTATTAAGTGGTCTTAAATATTTTTAATATGTCCACTGTTTTAAATTGCACGTGCACATTTTTATCGTAAATGCGTAAAAAGAAATTGACTATGAGAAATTTTCTGTTCGTAAAAGAACTCACGCAATTGTAATTAGTGCAAATATCCTTTGATTCACTAATGACCGGGGCGAAATGAAAGGACGTATTTTGAAAAACATTCTGCTCCTCTCCCAGATGCAGATCATCTGCAAAAGGATGTGCAGAAGCGGCCATCTTGGGCCAAGCGCGTGATCCTCGCGATTTAGCGGCGATATCTCTTTGTTTCCCGGTATCCGACGATCTACAAGCGGTCGTTGCAACGCGAAATCTTGTGCACGGGCCGGAGTGTAGCCGGCATTGTTATTTTAAAATGCCTGCGTTGTTCGGAGCTTCAGAAATAGAATAGTATCGGCGATATTGGCATAGCTTCGGACGCGGACGGCTTCGAGCGGAGAGAGATCTCTCTCACAGCTGGGTCCCCGGGACCCCATAGGATCTCTTAAACGAATCATCGTCCGGACGTATTTATTACGAATTAAATATCCGTCGCGTCGCTTATTTTAATGAACTCGTTAAACCGCCTCGGACGCCTCGCTTCGACGAAGATATTAAACATTTTATTTTATCGAGACGTTGAGGTAGGTCGGCGGCCATGTTGCACCTTTCGATTGTTTTCTCAATCGTTCGAATTTCGCTGGATTTTCGGATGAAATACGGCGAGCAACGCGATCACTATACCGACCAGTTTCTTTCTTTATTTTGGTCTCCTAACTGATTGATAACAAGAATTGCGTCCACCCAAATTTTTAACAATTTTTTCGTATAATTTTTATATAATCGTAAATTAGAAATATTAGAACCCGTATTTAAATAAATCCTTTCGTTTGAAGATTTTTAAAGATCATACACATGTTTGCAAAAGTCGAAACCTACTTGCAGAGCATCTGACCCCGTAGGATCTCAGACGATTCAACGTCTGGACGTGTTTATTGCGAATTAAATATCCGTCGCGTCGCTTATTTTAATACACTCTTTAAACCGTCTCGCTTCGAGGAAGATATTAAGACCATTCGAATTTTGCATCGAGCATTCAGATAATACTACAGTTGCGCATTACTATATAACCAGTTTGAACCGATCCCATGATTTTTCAAGCACCGCCAAACTTGTTTCTCGTTCGAACAGATTAACTGCTGTATAAGGTGATTCATTGCGAGATGAAGTACGAAACCGCCCGTCGATGGATCGATCCTTTCGGATGGATCTTCTGGCCCGAAGATCCCCGAAGACCTTCGAAATCTTCGCAGAAATCGAAGTCTGGCCGAGGATCATCCGTCTCTGTCCCGAGAACCGATCGATCTCCAGTTTGCGCGAAGAACGTAAAAGTAGAAGAAGAAGAAGAAGTAGAAAAATAAGAAGAAGAAGAAGTAGAAGAAGTAGAAGAAGAAGATAATGATTTTGATGGGAGAGAAAAAAAGTGTGGAAGGCAAACGAAGCGTAGCGTCGCGCGAATCGCAAGAGCCGCGGATCGCGATTCACCGATTCCGTGAAGCATCGGTGACGCATTGATAATTTTACTTTGGCGGAGGGAATGGGATCTAAAACGCGAGGTGGCAGAAGGGGTTCGCCGACTGGCGCGTCAAGTGCCATCAATAACAGTTCATTCGTCTTTGTCCCGATATCAAGTCGACCGTTCCTTTGACACGTTTGTTAAAGTAGTTACCGGCTACTCACTAATTATCTGTATGCGACCAATTGCACCGGACGCCGCACAGTCGAGTATTTGCCTCGAAAAGTTGGTCAAAATACGATTTTTCAAACCTTGCGTGAGATGAAATATTTTATTTGTCTGAACTAGTGGAATATATAGTTGTATTTTTTGTATTTGTGTGCTCATGTAGCGTTGTTATGCATTGAAAGTGAAGACAAAATAATTGAGAGTTATGCATTGAAAATGTATAAAGAAAAAATGAGTGAAATAGTCGAAAAATTTAACTTATTAAAATGTTAAGTAGATGAAATACTTTTCTATGGTAATTCTGTTTCTTGCAATCGATGCAGAAAATTTTCCTTTGGCACAAAGATCCGTAGTCTAATGATCGCCGTTGATTAAATCGAAATTGTCTCAGTTGACGTTGTTGAAAATCGTGGAAATCGTAATAAAAACGGTACGATGAAGTCCTTAGTTTGCGTAAAATGCCTCGAGGAAATTGTTAATTGCAATCTCCTTCAGCAAGAGACTTCGTTCATCTTCAATCTTCCTCTTTGGTTCTACAGTCCAATTAAATCGCTTTAATAAAGACTTTTGCATTAAACGATCGAGTTAATTCGAATGTCCCGACAGGTAAGGATCTTTCAAGAGCGTTCACATAGGAGTAAATATTGAACTCGTCCCTTTGACGAAGAAGTAAATGAGGAAAGGGAGGGGATGAAGGGAATAATGAGGATAACATTGCTAGGCTGAATGCGATACAGTGGTAACAGCCCTGAAAGTTACAAATATTTTTTCATTCAGTCATTTTCTTCAGTCATTTGTTTGACATTAAACCTGCTAGTATGTGCTCCGTTATAAAAATGGCACGATTTTATGTATTCAGATTTCATGCAATTTTTATTATAATGTATATTCGAACAAAAAAGTGTGTATAACCATTTCCAGCGAAAGAATCAATAGCTTTAATACTTGTGAAACAAAAATTCTGAAACCGGTCATTTGAACGGCCGCGATAGGTTTAGTGTTAAAGAAAGTATTGAAAATTTGAACGTTGTGATTTTTCTTAATAATTTCAATTTATCTCCGTAGCGATATATTTAAGAAAATTGATGAATAAAGACCGAGATAGTCCCATTATTCGCACTAAAATCTATCCTGTAGGTGAACGCACAGCCCGAAGAGGGTGCGAACAACCCTAATTCCCCTCGTCTTAAGGTTCCAGTGTTTAAAGGAGCATATCGGTTAGAGAACGCTGGTAAAAAAAAAATTGTTCTCCGGTAGGTACATGGAAGAGTGACGGAGTCCAACAATAGAAAGGCTGGCCCACATGGCCCGCGATCGACATTGGGCGACGGTGGGCGACGCTGGACGTAGTTGCAGCGTCGTTTGCAGCTCGCGGCCGCGTATCCTGCGGGTCGACGCGCGTCCGCGCAAATATTGGACGGACGTGGAATTTCGGGTATATTTTAAGAGATTCATCTGGCGGGGCCGGTACGTTCCGAGAAGCAATTTCGATCTTTACGATGCTTATTCTCGAGCGGTGTGCACCGACACGGCCGAAAAAAACAAGGGAGAGGAGAGAGTCCCAGAACTCTGGCTCTCTCTCCTCTCTCTCTCTCTCTCTGTCTCTCTCTCCCACCTGACAGGGTGTCCGTTCCCCGTGGTCTTATCTGTTTCTCCGTTCCGCGAAAAAAATCGCGAGTGATCCCGAGACGAGGAATCCTTCGTTTCGCCACTTTTTCCCCTCAAGGTCGCAAATCGACCAACATACTCCCTCTCTCGTTCTCGCGTCCTCCTTCCCGATCCTCCGTGTTCTGTCCAGGCCAAAACGACCTTTGCTTCCCTCCTCCTTTCCTCCTTTCCCTTTGTTCCTTTCCTACCGATCCTCCACCCCCACTCCTCGTACTCTTCATCCTGATCCTCGGACTCTTGCATATCCTCCCGACACGATACAGGACACGATGTGTGCCCGTTCTGTTGCGTGTTCGAATGTCAATGACGAGCCGGCCAGCCGGCCAGTGTGTTTATCCGAGGCAACGGAGTTTCGGCTGCAGCCTTGGCAGGCGCTAAAATTCTCACTTTCGGTCTTGTCGAGAGGTCGGCAGCCGTCTGCAACGCCGAAATTCCGGCCACTGATTCACCGAATTCGGCGCGGCGGCGCGGCGTCGCAACCTGCACCTCCGTGCATCCCTGAACCCTGCATCCGAAGTCCCACGACGCGGCGCCAGCGAACAAACCACCCCTACACTGACCCACTTCAATTTTTAACCCTCCCACCCAATCCGTCCCTCGTCACTATTTTACATATGTATTTTACGCTAATCTAAATGAACTGTTATATGTACATTTTGTTTTAGTAATTGCAGACTACCTTGCAGTCTAATAACGAAACTGACTCATCATGAAGACACTTTATATCACTGCTTTCATATTTTAAATCTTATACGTTTTCTCTGTGCACGGCCTTAAATGAGCTTGAATAATTAAAGTCACTGAATTCGCAATGATTGCAGGTATTTAAAAAACAGTGGTTCCATTATAAAAAAAAAATTAAGGTGATCTTGATATCTCTAAAAAGAATTACATAGAAACAACAATTTTTTGGTATCGTGTGAGACCTTATTTTACCATTCAACTTTGTCCTCGAGATATGCAACGTATCATTGAAAACAACGATGAGATTTGAGATACAAACGTTAGGTGACTCACTCTGTACATGTATAAATACGGTATATGTATAAATACGGACAATCATTAGAGGCCCATTCATGTTATAAGACCCTAAGCTCCAGTAATAGACATTGCAGCGTCGCGGGGAGATTGTCAATCAGAAGTACTGGGATAATTACCGGTGTGTGTAATACAAGCGTATATGAAATGTCCACGCCGACACCGCTCGGATCGGCTTAGCTCTGTTCGAGAAGGCAACGAGAGAAACTGGTAGCGAACGTTAGCCGGTTAATCGGTGTAATGCGGCTATTTAAAGCCGCGAGTTACGGGGGTGGCATAATTCAAGATCGCGTCCCGGTAATTACACTGCGCTCGTATCGCCGCGCGCTGCGCTATCTCCGGGATGGGAGACGGGATTCCATCGCGCAGTTTTCATGGGACGCACTGCGGTCTTTGAAAACGCGTCGGCCGCGATCCTACGCTGGCAATCGTCCGAGAAAACTCATCAATAATCGAGCCTGAACCCATATTAGGCCCTCGACCAGCCTTCCGGGGACCGAGTAATTTACAGAACAGCCATCGTCATGAACATTCATTATTCTGGATGACTGAACTACCGAAATTTTCGACCGCTGTCTGCCGTAGTGGCAAATGCACATTTTGCACAACCAACCAAATATTATTCTCTATTTTTTAGAGGATGTAGTGAGCGGGAAAAAGGATAGAAAGGTTGAAGAATGGTTGGAGAAGTTGAGGAAAAAAAGAGAAAAGAGAGCATAAACAAACCAAAGAGAATACCAAAGAGTATAACAAACGAAAAATGCAAAAAATTAGGGAATGGGGAGGGAAGCAATAAGTATAGAATTAAGCGGGTTAGTGATAATTAGGATACTAAAAGAGTAGAACAGGGTAGGAATGTGTGAGATACAGAAATGAATGAGAAAAGGTATGGAACGAATGTGTGAAATAAGATAGTTGTGTATAAATAGGTTAATGTAAACCAAGTCCAATTTTTCTTAGCTGTAAGGCTGAAAATAAAGCAATATCTATCTACCTTATTCTCCATTTTTAACGATCGTAAATTTTGTATATGCTCTAAATGATATCGGCGCTACAGGTTCGATCAAAAATACAAAAATTAGCAATTTTGCAGAATTATAATTTCGACGTTTCGGTTCTGTTTTGAACCATTTTCAAGAAAAGTCCGCGTCTATGAAAATCAAAGTAATAAAATTTATTATTCGTTAAACTGACTATTTAATAGTTGTGTGATTGATGAGTGAATGATAGTGAATGAGCAATGAAAGATGAGTGAAAATTAGATGTTTCTACATACATGCTAATTCTAAAAAAACAAATTGAAATCAAATTCAATGGAATGTTGCTAGTCACTAAGCCGGTTGGAACTGTACTAAACTGTTACTGTTGTGGCAAAGTCGACACGGAAAAACAAACGAGTATCGGAAATATAACTAACCAATCGTGTGTCAAGGATCAAGAACCCAAGACAGAGCCTCTTTAAATCCGCATGCCGACATGACTCACCTTCAAATCATTCAATTTCAACTGTATCGACCAATTACCGAACTTGGTCAGTCGAAACCTAGCTTCGGAAGAGAGAGCATCCTACAAATATCGTTGGAAAGATATCTGCCTTTTTATTACAAAATTACCTTGCTCCTTACAAATGCCTATCCCTTCTACCTTCTTAGTTAAAATTTTCAGAATAAAGACCTGTGGACTACGGATTTAACGAATTTATAGGGAAAATTGGTTGGTGTAATAGTGACTATAATTCTCAGAGTAATTCGACAGTGATTCTGCACAACTGCAACGAGGATTCGTGCAAGAAAATAACACGGTTTGCGAGTAGCATTCAGTGTTCCGCTGTCACAGTCAGCCTTCACATTGAGTTATCTAGTGGTTTGCACCGCGTCGATAGCGTATCAGGTGTACGTGGTCGAGCACTGTTTCGCATTGTTCGTGCCCGGTCGTTTAAAACACCGTTCGTTTTTTTCTCCCACCCCTTGGCTCTTCTCCTCTGCTCTTCTTCGTTATTTTTTTTTCTCCTTTACATCTAACCTTCGAGGGAAGGCTCTGAACGATTGCCGAAAAATATCGTTATCCGCGGCTCGTAAAAACCGTGTGCAACGCTGCCACGAGAAACTGAGAAAACATTTCGTCGATGCTCGAAACGACTTCGACGGAAATCACCGCGGACGGAAGAAACTGGGGGGATTACTGGGAAATCTGTGAAGGAGAAAATCTGCAAGGGAATCTTCATCTCTATTAAGCAATTTTTTTTCCAGTTACGCTGACCCTTACGTAATAACCTCTGCTGTTAAAGCAACGTTAAAAATATTAACGTAACAATAAAATACATTGTAACGTTTAATAAACGGCTTGTACTATCGAAATTGGTAGTTTCAACCTTTTAGCGTTCATCACACCTGTCCTGTACGACTCGGATCGCCAGATGTGCAAAATGGACATTGTCCAGGCTGGGACAGGACCTTGAAGAAAATCCTGCCGAAGAAAGAGAAAGTTCGAAGGCTAAAAAAGCAGGGATGATAACGACTCAGGTTTTACAGCTTCTAGAAGGAAGGAAGTTGGAGGAAACATTAGAAGAGACTCGATTCCCATCTGCGTTTGCAAGAAGAAGAAGCCATGTTGCGAAGATGTGGTCAAGTTGTTGGAACTTGAAGGATCAGTTTCGCGATTTCGTCGAGTTCGCGGCGTTCTGGCGATTTTTACGTTTCGGCACCGTTTCGGGCCACGTCATTGCCTGGTTACAGGGACGCCGATGATGCTTGCGTGTGTGCGTGCAACGAGCCACACCACGACCAACAGACAGACGCGAGAGAGACACGCGCGGCCGACCTTGCATTTGCTTTGCATATATACGACATGGCTTTGGGCATGGTCACACACGGAACACAACCTTGGCGAGAGCATAAACGGACGAACGCACTGCGAGAGAACGAGCCCGTGAACCAAGGGGCCAGAGAAGAAGGGAGAGGGAGACGAAGGAGGCCCGGCAAAAGGGGGACCACGGGCCCACGTCACGCCACTTTCGGTTTTATCGTCGCATGTCCGACCGGGCCGCGATTTTCTCGTGTCCTGATCTTCGGACCCACTGCCTTGCCTCGATACTTGTCGCTAACGACAATAAATACTCTAACGGGCCTTCCTGAGTACCTCGGGATCAAGGATCGAGTTGATCTTTATCGCAAGACTCGCCATTCTGTTATTCTTCGATGTTTCCTTATTTGTTTCAATCAGGGCGACAGCCATACTTGTACAGATTCAGAATATGTATGGAGTAAATGTATAGTACGGATGTTGGACGTATTTTGATTGCTCGTACATGAACAATAAATTCATTTGTGTGTCTGATAACTGGATCGAGGGACAAGACGATAATAAATAATAATATAAATGACCGTTCTATTATTCATACACTCACGCTTCGCAAAATTAATTCAGCTAACCATTCTACTGTAGATTCCAGGATACAAGAAAAATTCGCGAATGTTTGACGTGCGTTTCGTCGGTATTTTTCGCGTCGAGCAAACGAGCGAACTTCAAAGCACGGTGCGCAAACCGCGCAACCATTTGTTTGAGCCATTAATCCGCCCGTAGCAGGCCCAAGAGACAAAAATGGATTTCTTCTGATCGGCTCGCGAGGCTCGGAAACCGAAGGTTGGCGTAAATCAAAATTTATTTCGAAGACTCGCGAGATACCTTGCCCCCGAGGAGTCTTTTTATGCAGGATGCGCGGACCACGGGATTCGTTCCGTTCCTTTTAGTTTTCTTTTTCTTTCGTGTTTCATTCTTCTGTTGCTCTTCGAAGAGGATTTGCGCGCGCGAGAGTGAAAGAGGACGCACAGAGCAAAAAAAAGAGAGGAGAGACGATTCCGGTAAATTTCGCGAGTCAAAACGCACAGACGACGCCGAGGCTCCGAGGCACCTGGTGCTCCCGAGACCGCGGCTGTAAACGCTCGACCTTGAACGGTATTTATTGACCCGTTCTGCATACTAGATTCGCGAATAGCTGATTCATTATGAACGGCGATCCGGCATTTTCATTCATTTACCGTTCGCGGCGCCGGGATCGCGACTCGATCCGTTCCATCGAGCGATTCGATCGCTGGATCACCGACATCGATGACGAATCGAAGAAACGTGTTATTATACATTGGATATACAAAGTATTCGTGCTCCTTTTAAAAACATCAAAAACATTTTTTTTGAGACGTTAGAAGAATTAGTTTACTAGCTAACGTGTAAATAATTCTTTTTTAAAATTGTTATTAGTCGCAATTGCGAAGGAAAAAGTAAAGTAGACGATTTTGAAATGTTCTATCCTCAGAAACAAACTTTCTGGACAATCTAATCATTCAACCCTTAGCGGTCGAAAAATTGCTGTACTATTATTTAAATAATTGTTTAAACTATCAGATATTTCAGTATCTAACCAATTACTACACATTTAAGTATTGTATGAGGTATTATATCAATTTCATATTTATCAAATTTAAAAAATCATAGAGAATGGAAATATTGTAGGTCAAAAGAAACGTTTGATTTTCCAGTTAAAATAGCTCCGAGTGCAAAGGGTTAACCCTTAGCACTCGGCTGTCCCCTCTGAGGCACTACTCAAAATTGCTGTACCATTCTTCAAAATATTGTTTACATTATTAAATATATCGGTATCTAATCAATTACTAAACATTTAGGTACTGTATAAGGTAATGTACCAATTTCATATCCATAAAATTGCAAAAATCATAAGATATGGAAATATTCTAGGTCAGAAGAAACGTTTAATTTTCCAGTTAAAATAGCTCCGACCGCAAAGGGTTGAAACTGAGAAGTGCAGTTTAGCGCGAGTCACGAGAGACCACGTAGATTTTTTCTGGAACCATCGAGAGCACCGAAGCATTGATTCATTTCTGCCACGCACCGTATTTTTTCATAATTCTCTGATTTACGAGCTAGAAGCGATCACTATTAGAGGCTCGAATATAGATCCTACGTCAACGATCCAACGTCGCAGGCGACTGGATCGTTAACCAGCCGATCACGAGGCTGTTGGTCTCGATCGCGGCCGTGTGTCTCGATCGTCCGTAGGATCTCGATTCGTCTGGCCCGATCAACGGGAGATCCAGCGTAAAAATAAATACCAGTCGCCGCGGATCGGCATTATTTACGACTCGGGCGCAGCTCGAGCGACGTTACAAATTGACGTTCTAGGTGCCGGTAAATGCTTCGGCAAACTACTGGCCCGGAGGAAACGATAAAACGCTTCTCTCTCTCTCTCTCATATCCGAGAAGAGACATCCACAAAAATCCTGCGCGAAATCAAGGCCCCATACACGATTCTAGCTGGTCTCGCGGGCAACAGTTAATTCCCGCTACATTTAAAAAAGAGAATGACTACGACATGACTATGACATATGTGTGTGCGTACCGTTGACTTACTCGTTAGCAGCGACGAGGACACGCGGACGAGGAGATCCGGCGCGTTCTTACCTGCAACAGAAATGGCTCGTTAAAGCGATTGACTCTAGCCAATCAAGAAGCCGTTAAAAAATACATGCGCAGATACGAGGTACCTACATTTCTTTTCTTTTTCACGCGGAGAATCAACATCTCTCGACTAGTTTTTGCGAGGGTTATGTAAAATTTCGCGAGCGAGAGAGTCTTACAAAATCACGCTGCGAAGGCTATCCGGAAAATACGGTCGGATTCTGCGATAGTATGGAGTTCGTTATTACACTGCTGATTGCATTTATGATATGTATTTAACAGATAAATAGGTACGTACAATTTAACACTAAGTCTCGCATATTTGATTCGTGGAAATGACCAGAACTATTATTAATTACTCGATAATGAAATTTGCACCTTGCAATTTAATTTAGTCCATTTCAGGACGAGAATAAGTACAGATTCCGTACCTATCACTAATTTTATGACAATCGTCTGTAGGAAAATCAATAGTACCAGTCGTCGGCGACCTCCGCGTTCAACGTGTTAAAAGAAAATATTTATATTTGGTCCCAAAGATTTTTTATTTTGCATACAAGATCCACAGTCCATTACCACCAAGTGTTGAGAAAGAAATATAATCAGTGAGAGGCAAAAATGTATGAAGTGAATTTTGGTACATAGTGGGAGATAAAGAAATGAGTGTACATGAAGGAGCGTTTGTTTGAGCATGTGTCAGTCATTGTTTGATCATCGTTTGCGTTGCATGTAATACGTTACATTAAATACATATTAACCCTCGTCCGTCTCTCGTGTCAATTTGACATAGTTTTCCCGAAATGAGTTATACCGTTCTGTTATTTGTAAGTAAAGTCCAAAACTTGGTGACTTATATTTTTTACTACGAAACATATAACCGAAAAATCCTAAGATGTAAATGTTAACTCATCAATTTGAATGAAAAAAACATCGAAAAGTAACTGTTTCACTTGTTATTTTATCGATTTTTTTTTAGCACCGTGTCAATATAACACCGAGGAACGGGTGAGGATTAACTTTTATTATTATTATTTATTTTAAACGGACCGAAGTCCTTTTATATAAATGTATGCAGTATTATATAATATGACAGAAAAGAATCTTAATCTTAAGTCTTAATCTAAAATTCCCATAATTATGAACAGCGCGAAACTAACAATAAGCAAATATAGGTACTATTACCGAATAGTACAGCGCAATTTCATTTTGAATGGCTGTAACGTGCCATTGAAAACATCAATATTATTATAAAATGTGTGTTGAGCTAGCAATAATGCGATTTAAAGGATTTATTGCTCCATATGAGGATTTGGATTTCATTGTTTCAAATCCTGCTCTATTTCTCAAAACACGTGTCAGGTACATAGAAATTAATTTGCCTGAGGAGTGCGGGACAATCTATATTATTATTTATCAAATTAAAGATAAAGATCAGGTCAGAAACTGTTCTACGATCAGATAATGTTTCAAGGTTGACTGTGTTTGATATTTTCGAGTAATTATGATGAAAGATTGACATTGGATTGTTTGTCTTATATGCACAAAACCTGAGGAATTTATGCTGCACCCTCTCTATCATGATTTCATATTTCACACTTTTCAGAGACTATATGGTTGAAGCATATTCTAACTGGGGACGGACAAGGGTAATATAATAGCAACCTAAGTGTATGGATAGAATGAAAATCTGTGGAAAAACGAAGTATGAAACCGAGCATTCTTGAAGCGGAGTTTGCAATGTGGTGAAAATGGGTGGAAAAATCTAACTTTTATAATTTATATAACTGTTTAAACAAGTTTCAATTTCTCAGATCGAACCACCGCGTCTGAGGGTAGTTTCACAAAGACAGTCCCTCGTAGCAGCAAATAAGTAATAGCAGAGTTTGATTCCACGACCTCGAAAGCCCCCGAAATCGTTCTGTTCGCAATTAATAATGTATAATTAACAAAGACACGAATTCTGTCGAGGTTTTTGCGATTCTGGCCCACTGTGTGCCACGGAGGCACGTGGCGAAAAGAGAGGCGCCTCCGACGCTCGGATTAGTTCGAGAGAGTCCTTGACTGTTGGAATGCGGACCACTGGGGTCCAGGCACATCCAGGTAGCCTCCGAATCCTCTGTGTGAGCCGCGTGTGCACGCACCGGGGCCCCTCCCGCATGCATCCGTCTGTCTCCCCGTTATATTCCCACAAAACCGGGCCCACAGACCGAGATAAAAGGACCCCGTGATCTTCCTCCTCGTTGCATCCTCTCTGAACCGCACCTGCTCCCTCCAACCGGGGGCTTAATTATCGATGTACCTTGAGAGGGGTACAGGGGTCCTCGAGGATCCACGACCATCCCACACCGTTTCGCCTCGACAGGTTCGATTCAATAGGATGATCGAGAGAGAGAGAGGATGATCGTTCGAGGAAGTCGGGACTCCGGGATGATTGACGAGGTCTTTCGGCGAAATCGAGCGACCCAGTCACGGGATTTGCGTGGAAAATAGCCGTTGATGACCATGGGACCCCGTGCAACCATTGCGGTTGCCGTCTGCCTTTCTACAAACCGCTGTTTTCGCATCCTCTATTTCATTTGTCGTCTCTAATTCTTTCACCCAGCTATTGTCTACCGTTGTGGAACAAACTCTCCGGTTAACACTTCGCATTCATTACTAGACTGTGAACGTTTATGCAATTCTCAATTCTTACATATAATTTTTCACCCTCCGCCAATCTAGCGGGTCAAAACTATTTCAGCATTATTTTAAGATTCAAAGCCATAGTCAAGTAGGTCATTGGATTCGTTTTGACATTAGCTATAATAAAAAAATATATAGTGGCATTTAAAAAATTAACAAGTACTGGTCTGTTTTTTCCCCATTAATGCTTTAAACAATTCACGTTATTACCTAAATGAAATTACCACACTTCGATAATAGATGTCAGAAAAATTGCTCGTATACGTGTTAAACATTCGCTTGTATACATATGTATAACGTATACATAATATACGCTCCGATGATAGTGACCCAGGAAAACAGCGCGCACGTTCACGCTAATGATGCAAATGGGTTAACGAGCAGTCGACAGAATAATTCTACATTAGTCGATTGGATGTTTCCGAATATTGGCTGAAATATGATTGATGTGTTCCATCGGAATGCAATCGATGCATGCAAAATAATGAATATTGCACCGAACGTGTCATGCTAAGTTGGTCACGGGTGAATGACGGTCCTTTGTCGTCGATTTATCATCGATTTCTACTTATCGTCTTCCTCATCTATTATCACAACGTGTAGGTATCTCTGTACGATCACAGTTCAATATTCGTATTGATCTAATCATTTCTGAAAACATGTAAAAATTTGAAAATGTTCTTAGATGATCACAGATTAATTTACATTTCAGGAAAAAAGATATGCGTGAACATTTTTGTTTATTGACATAGCAGTCAAAGTTATGAATTATGGTTCCTGTATCTTGCGATTAACCCTTTGCGGACGAAGCTATTTGAACTCGAAAATGAAACGTTCCTTGTGACCTACAATATTTCCATTCTCTATGATTTTTTAAATTTGATAAATATAAAATTGATATAATACCTCATACAATACTTAAATGTGTAGTAATTGGTTAGATACTGACATATCTGATAGTGTAAACAATTATTTAAATAATAGTACAGCAATTTTTAGTGGCGCCGCAGAGGCGCCACTCGACCGCTAAGGGTGAAAGCAGACAAATTTTATTTTCCATAGATATCCACGTTCGTATACGTTGTGGAAAAGTCATCGACGATGTTCGAAATGAAAAAGTGTAAATTCGGCTGTAGAGAAGCAAACATAGAAAAATCGTGCAGAGTGCCAGATTGCGAAGGGTTAAAAAAAAAATCCTGATCGAACCCTACGAATATTACGTATGCACAGCCGGGGCGATATCGATTCCTGTTTCGATAAGTCGGTCTATGAATTCACATAGACACACAGTCCACGGTTCGAACGATCGATCGAGGCGTTCGGCCGTGTGTTTCCGTGTTAGTGGTCCGTGGAAAAATCGGCGCGCGTTCAACGACCGAGTTCGAGCGATTAAGGAGCAACAGGTTTCGCTGTTCTCTAAGAGCTCGCGAATCGAGAGACCCGTGACGCGTCGCCTACTCTCTATTACGGAGTTGTGTATCTTTCTCTGTTGCTGAACGGCCGCGGACGCGGATAAAGGCGAGAATAAAGTCGAAAGGCATTCACCCTTGGTGAAAGTAGTTCTCCGATCGATGTCGCTGCCACGTCGCGTCGTCGCGTGTCCGACCGAGGCAGAGCGAGGCAGAGCGAGGCAGAACGAGGTGGAGCGAGGCAAAGCTGCTTTCACGATACTTCGATCAGTTTTTCCAACGATTCGACCTGTTCTTCTGCTAATTCGATTCCGCCTCCGAACGATTCATCCAAAAGAACCGAGAGATCAAAATTATCAATTCTAATAAAGCAGGGTATATGAGAGATCGGGTGTGAAAGTTACCAGGGTAAGTTGTGACGATTGTTATTTATAAAAGAAGGAGAAGTAGGAGCGATTCGTTTTCAGTTGTTTTTCACCGACTTCGAAAAGGATGAGGTTATCAATTCGACCTGTATGTGCTTTTCTTAGCTTTTTGTTTTCTATGTATGTTTGCTTATAAGAGTGGGTAAAGACACCCTGTCATCCATTTTTGTGGCGTCTGCGGTAGTGTGACGTGTGTTTTTAATGAAGGCTTAGTTACAATAGTTACGTACCAGTAAGTAAATAGTATTCGATCCTTACTGTCGTTTTTGATCATCCGTTTTCAAATATTATGGAATAATCACTCGTGGACAATGTGTTAAGTACACAGAAGAACGCGTTTATGTTATTACTAGTTAAATCAATTTTACCCATTGTAAAGCTAGAAAAATGATATAAGAAACCCAAATTACGTATTAAATCTACAAATTATTGTAGTACCGTTAACATTATTTTGTTTAACGTCTAGGACGAAACGTTCCTTTCCTTTTATGGGTGACATCACATTAGTTAGAAATAACCCGCTAACTGTTTGCAACAGGATACTAGCATCAAATTGGTTCACATTTAGTGAACCTCCGATGTATATCACCGAGGAATAAGCATATTTTATTATAAAAATTATATAGTTTGTTGTAACATATGATCGAACCAGTGCGCCGACAAGAAATCAAATCTAGTTATCGAAACATGGCGATCGATAATTGAATACCTCTATTATTTTGTTTCTTATTTTTTTGGGGTAGATTTAACCGTGATACGTGCTATGGTTCGAAGGGTATGGTGCAACGGCAATAGACAGCGTATTGCTATGTGCTCAACGGGGTCGCCGACCTGCCCCATAAGTTCGTGCATTAAACGCTCCCGTTGCCCGTTATCGAATCCCATTCGTTCCGTCTCCGATGGTTATCGCCGATCTATAAATACAGGTACGATAAATGTACAGAAAGCTCGTATCTCCTTGTTCGCCTTGATGACTCGAGGCACGTCGTCGCGTCACGGCGACCGAACGGAAACGTCGCATCAATTTTCACCTGAATAGAAATTATGGAATAATATCCTGAACAATCTCCCGAATGACGGTAATCGTGGCTTAAAGACCGGAGCCTCGGATTATCCGTTTACACCGGGGCTTGTTCGCGAGCCCGCGGCCTCGTCAACGGATCTTGAATTGCGATTTCGCCTTCGCAGGTATAGCAACTCCTCGAATCGGGTCGCCGTTATTAGCAAAACATCGTGCCGATAAATCGGAATGCGGGAACCGTGTTGCCATCGGAAAACGATTGATTTGCAGATAGATGATCTTCGCGCAAAATGCAAATCTCGCGGCATTCGTTTCAGGAAACGAGAATCGAAGACACACAGAAAGAAAGATAGATAGAGAGAGAGAGATAGAGAGAAAAATCCGTTTCTTCGAATAATTTCATTCGGTTGAAAGATTATCACCGTCATCTTGGATTTCTTCGGACTCTTTCATTAATTTGTTTTTCACGTATTTTTTGCCGTGAATTTAGTGATCTTACGAATTATGAATTATAGTTCGGTGGTCGTGTAATTTTCATTCTGTTAATCCTATTAACCCTTAGCACTAAAAATTGCTGTACTATTATTTAAACAATTGTTTACACTATCAGATATGCCGGTATCTAACCAATTACTTTCGGTATCTAACCAATTATATCAATTTCATATTTATCAAATTTAAAAAATCATAGAGAATGGAAATATTGTAGGTCAGAAGAAACGTTTAATTTTCCAGTTTAAAATATTATAGCTCCGAGTGCAAAGGGTTAACACTTTCAATTCCCAACTGGGAGCCTCAAAAGTTGCATCGAAAATCGAAGTAATTTGGCGAAATTCAAATGGCAATGTTGAGATGTGCAATCTTACTTCTATTAACCTTATTGCATTTTATAGATCCTAACAAATTACTCTAAATAAGCTTACTATTAACCCTTAGCACTCGGCTGTCCCCTCTGAGGCACCACTAAAAATTGCTGTACCATTCTTCAAAATATTATTTACATTATTAAATATATCGGTATCTAATCAATTACTAAACATTTAGGTACTGTATAAGGTAATGTACCAATTTCATATTCATAAAATTGCAAAAATCATAAGGTATGGAAATATTCTAGATCGGAAGAAATGTTTAATTTTCCAGTTAAAATAGCTCCGAGTGCAAAGGGTTAATATTGAGACAAGTATTTCCGTTTCTAAGTGCGCGAAGACGCAAGGTGAACGAATGACAGTGAAATCGTGTGGAGAACCGTGGATTTGATGAGGAAACGTGGATTTTCGACGATGCGGAAAGCGAATGAGGCGAACAAAGCGAACAAAGAGAACGCGACGGATCCGGTTCTGAAATGTCCGATTGATTCGGTGTCGGGCCGTGACAATGCGAGAGCTAACTGCAACCGTTGCCGGTGGCCGAGCAACACCAATGACTATTGAACCGGCGGCGGTTGCGGTCTAAACTCTAGCGGGTCAGTGACCCGGCCGCGGCCAACTTGGAGCCAACGCGGACCGACGTTCATTTCATTAGGCGCCAGATACTTAGTGAAATTAGTATTAACACTCGAACGAGAGGCGGCCGCTCTCGCTCTCAGCCGTTCTGGCTTTCCGGAAAGAAAGCTGCTCTCTTGCAGCGATCCGCGAATAAACGCCGCATCGTTTCAACGATCCTATCACTGACAAAAAATAGGAGTCTACCTTCTGCATCTTTCTATCAAAGACCAGTGAAAAGGAACTGGCCTATTATTAACCGGATGCTATGAAATGTAAAAATGTATTTATTTATTTATTTATTAATGGTTTATTTTTTTAATGTGGTCGCATTAACATCTAGGTCATTAGCGACCACATGGTTTATAAACAAATATATATTACATGTTACTGAAAGGGTTACGGTTAATATTAACAAACAAATTATAGTAATTCATTAATTTAAAAATGTAGA
Source organism: Lasioglossum morio (assembly GCA_916610235.2). Lineage (NCBI taxonomy): Eukaryota > Metazoa > Arthropoda > Insecta > Hymenoptera > Halictidae > Lasioglossum > Lasioglossum morio. Next base: position 8,848,694 of record OU744323.1, read on the forward strand.
TGCAAAAGGTAAGTTCTTTCTTGTTGAACATGAGAAGGCACGTGAGAGACGTCTATTAACATCACCGGACAGAAAGGTATTTCATTCCGGTAATCATTCGACGCGAGTAAGACGCAAGTTCAGATAATCTAATTCGATATTGATTAATTGAAGTGAAACGGACCGTAATTCGCGGCGTAAGCGGATTTCGTGAAATTTCAATGTTCCAGCCGTTTTTACTGAGTAATAAAAACATAGGCGTTGAAAGGTGCAAAATTCATTTCGTACGGATCAAGCTCGTACTTTTACGAGAAACATCTACTCGCCCATTAGAAGACCTTCTAACTTCTAAGATTACACGAGCAAATATTGAATCGCCGGTGCCGTTAGAAAACTCTTCAAGAAACACTCTTCCCGTGATCCGTCATCGATTTCGTCAGAAACTTAACTTTTTAGCAACGTCTGCCCTCGTATGGTGTTCATAATTATGCAATTTCCTTAATGATACTTAAATTTATTTTGTGCATTTTGCTATTTAAAATCGTGGTGCATAGCTTTTTCTTCTGTGAAATTGTTGAATATTTTGTAAAGAAATCGCGTTGCGTTTCATAAAGTATATCAACATTGAAAACAGCGAGACGGCGCGGTGCTAGCGAAGGTGTTGGAACTGTTTGGTTCTGAAGGAAGAGAAATAATAACGATACGTGTCGATCGGAGGAGATTCCCGAAAACCGGAGTGGATCGAAACGAAAGGAGGGAAATTTTCGACGCAAACAACCGAGCGTCCATTGTATGATAATGCGCGCGACGAGCGCCGATAATTAATCGAGTGTTTCGCAGGCGACGTTCGAGAACAATCGAAAAAGCCGAGTGCACCGAGCCCATTCGATAAACGGTACGTTTTTTCAGTCCAGTCGTGTCGGAGGGACAGGAGCCGCGGAATAGACGGAGGTAATTGTTTCATTCGGTTCCCCTGGTCGTGATTTAATTGCTCGGAGCCCGTAATTGATCCCATCGCGATGATTCCAGTCATTAGGCGGTGTCTTGAAGTGTTTGAAGAGGTCGCTGACCTTCCGCGGCAGGTTTTGTTAGTAGCGTTCCTCCTATCGTTAGGTACGTGCGCGCGCGCACACGCACGCTCGCGCGTGTACATACACGGATTACGACAAGCTTCTGTGTACGCGCTCGTTTCAGCTCCGCTCCGCTCGCCCGTTTTTTTCAATCTCGATTTTCGCCGCGAGCGAAACGTATCAGACCGTTTACTTTCGATCCGATTTACTGCTTCCGTTTCGACTCGCGCCGGTTTCTCGTCGCGTGCTCGCCAATTACGTCCCACAACTTTTAACTTTATTTTCGTATACATTAACACTTCTGTTATTTTAATTGACTGCTCTTGCACGCTCGTATTATCTTCATACATAGAGACCGGTCACCTTCGAACGTTCGCTAAAAAGAGAACACTCTTTCAGGTCCTACTTATTACCGGAGCTTCAGAATGCAAAGCATATGCTGTTGGATTTTCAATTTAACAAATTTCATCGTTGATCAATTTATTCTTACTCTTTCTTAACACTAGAACTACCGGACAAGTCAAAATGACTCACACGAATTTTTTTCGATTAGAAATATTAAATGTATAAATATGTTTTTTTGAGAAATTTTTTTTAGTAAACTTCTTTATTGAAGTACCGTATTTAAATATCTCGTGTACGAAATCTAAATAAATGCCATGTTGTCACTATTAGAAGACAATGTATACCAACTGCGTTTAGTGCTCGGTAGTTCTAGTGTTAAAGAAGAATGTCAGCTCTGTATTTAGAGTATAATGTTTGAAGGTTTAGAGTTCAAGATTGGAAGGTTAAAGATTAAAGGTTTTAAGGTTGAATGTTTGAAGATTTGAGGTTGACAGATAAAGGGTAAAGGTTGAAGATTAATGAATGCCTGACGCCATCATCGACCGAAGACGTTGATAGCTTCACGGTAGGAAAAATTCTAAAATTTGAAAATCTGTTGGAATTATCTCCTGGAGATGGAAATGATCGTTGGACAGGGTAATTACAGCGACAGGTAAACCCGCGCGGACAATCGCGTCGGTTAGGTAAACGCGTGGTGGAGATTCGTTTAGCAGGTAATTACTAGAGCACGTTTCTTGGAGTTTCTTTTGTGGACGACAACGACGTTGGCTCGTCCAATTACACGGAGCAGGCCATTGAACAAGATATCAACGTTGATTGCAAGCCAGTACCGTTTGAATCTGCATCGAATGAAATCCTCGGTCGCCGGAAGGGATCATCGGTGTTTATATTCGCAGCGGCGGAGAGTCTAGAGAGAAGACCGCGCTGACAGATGTTATTCGTGCGGTGCACAGCCAGTTTCCCTTAAAGATTGTTAAAGATCGTTAAGGCGTGCTCGTGCTCGTGTCGGTGGTCGCTCGCGCGCGCGCGCGCTTGCGCTCGTACTCTGTTCTCGTCTAATGAACCCTTCTGCTCGAATATTCCGGAGGAAGGTGATTGACCTCCATAATACTTGGACAACCGAGACAGGCGTTGGACAACACGGCGACGAAGATCGCCGATGTTCTTTCTTCCGTCTAACAGTCACGCCGAGGTTACTGTTACCTCGTCAAATTCGAACATTGTCCGAATTGCGTAACCCAAAGGCCACGCACGAAACCGTAAATCTATCGTGCACCGGGACCGAACGTTACGTTAGACTGGAATTCGAAACCAGTTTCTTCGTCGGTCAAACATTCGAACACAAAACCAAATCCATTTAACTCTATCGCGGAACTGAAGGTTACGGGCCGGGCCTGCGGTTTCACGGGACTCAACGGTCCTAACGATTTTTCGGGGACGCACTTCGCGGTGATGCAGTGGGGTCGCGGCTCCGAAAACCTGGCAGAAACTCGAATTAACCCTTAGCGGTCGAGTGGCGCCTCTGCGGCGCCACTAAAAATTGCTGTACTATTATTTAAATAATTGTTTACACTATCAGATATGTCAGTATCTAACCAATTACTACACATTTAAGTATTGTATGAGGTATTATATCAATTTCATATTTATCAAATTTAAAAAGTCATAGGGAATGGAAATATTGTAGGTCAGAAGAAACGTTTAGTTTTCCAGTTAAAATAGCTCCGAGCGCAAAGGGTTAAAGGGATATATACATGAGTTATAAACAATGCGTTAGAGCCGTTGGTTTCTGTATATAACCCCTAGTTCATAAGTCTTAGTATTTAAGTTCACCAAATCACCTTTCAGGTTTTTTCACAATGCTCTCTTACCATGTATTTTCCACAAAATCACACTTAATATAGAACTAATACCTCATTATTTGTTATCATCATTTATCTCAATACTAAATAATAATGTGAATCTTGGAGCACTGTATGCGTACAGTCAACTGGATTCAAACTCAAGAACGATTGGTTATTTTTCATTATGTTTATTAAGGCACCAATAATTTATATAATATAATGTACAAAAATAAGCTAATAAACATATTTTCTAAAAAAGAAAATAAGACTCGAAATAAGAAGATTCAAGAATTCATGGTTATGTAGAATAAGTCAACCATAGCGATGTTGAAAGGCTAAGTTCTGTGAGAATAGTTATGGTGTAAAAAATAGATGTTGTAATAAGTATATTGTTAGAAGTACGCGACAATATTTACCAACCAAATTACTATATGGATTGTTTGTCTAATGGTAAATAAAGAATTACGTATCGTGATATCTAAAAAAAAATTTTGTTACCTTGAAAAAATAATTGAATTTGTATACATTTCAAAGGATTTAAAAATGTTTGTGTTCAAGTTTAATCCTTTGCACTTCTTTGTTGGGTGTAAATCGACATGAGTATTTATCACAGGAACTCCTATGTCGAGTCACACTCGACATTTTAAAATAGTGGGAAGTTGTTGGCAACAAAACTAAAAAATAATTCGGAGTGCAAAGCATTGAGACTCAAGATTTAAGGTTTAAGAACGTAGGGTGAAGGTTAATTCGCCAAAGAGCCAAAAACCGTGATCGATCCTGCGGACCTGCGGTTAGTTCGCCACTGAACCAGACGCGAGACTCACGCGTAAAAATTCGTTTTGGAAGTCGACGACCGACTGCGAGAGGTCGAACGCGAATCTCGATCGCGAGGCCGACGATAAATTCCGGTTCTGCGGCGCATTTCGATAAATGTTTATAAAGTTTTTGCGGCGTTCGCGGAGGCCGCGGTAGCAAGCAAGAGGCTTTTGTTGCGGGGCCGAACAAGAAGCCGGGAAAACGGTACCGAATGTATCTCGGCGGAATCCAGTCTCGGCACATTATTCACAAGCCCCCGCTATAAATTCCCAATGAAACGTGCTGCGACGTGAATCGAGTTGTACAGTCCGCGTTACGGTTGTACCAGTAAACTAATTAACCACGTTAATGAACCGTGATATAAGAGGCGTGCGTAGACGCGAGAGCGGAGCGAGTCGCATGCACGATATGTATCACGTGCCCCGAAGGGGCCGACCACGACCACCACGCGTACACGTATCCTACGTATGTATACCTCCTCCTCTATCGTTAATGCATCGGAGAAACGGATGGAAAACCTTTGCCAAGAAACTCCGTCGATTTTTCATAGGAGCACCACGACCGCCAGGCCGCACCGCACCGCATCGCGCGCCGCTCAATTACGCCTAACGGTATGTATATCGTTTAACAGATAACGCGTTACGCACTAATTGCACGAAAACACTAGCCGTTCGATCGACCAATTCGCCAATCCCAAACACCGACACTGAACTGTGCCCGAAGAAACGAATCGTTAAATCTCTCGCTACCGTAGACGACTGAAATGAGATCTCCTATATCTTTATTATCGATACGAAGTGTTTTCTTTGTAAATTTGAAACAAGTAATCAATTTTTAAGACATGTCATCGTTGAAAGATGCTTAAAGATGATTATATATAAAATACTCCATATTTGACGCAATTAAAGTTTTTATTGTTTATTTTGAACATTAATTTGACGGTACAATTTTTACAGAAATATCTGGTTTCGTTCCATTGGCCAGCTTTTTGCAAACTACACATTCTATCTTTTTCTTAGATTTTCTATAGCGATTACAATTATGCATTCTATACGAAATAAACAATGAAAACTCTAATTGTGTAAAATATGGAGAATTTTACATTTGACATGTTTTAAAAATCGATTACTTGTGTCAATATTTCAAATAAAACACTTGATATGTTAATAATAAAGATACACGAGATATCTAGTCCATAGCATCGTGTGCACGATATCACGGTGACGACATATCTCGTCTATTTTAGCGAAAGGGTTAATGTTAATAGCGATCCCGCGCAACGCGACTTCAACCTGCTCTTTCTTGTTCGCGAAAATCAGGCTCTCCTGTTACACGCTACGTTTTTGCTCGGCCAACTATTACACGGTTTCTTAACCCCTCGGCTTATGCTCGGACTCATTACAAACAGAATCTACCAAGCACGTATACATACCATATATCATTAACCGTAGCCGGCGTCGCGCAGTCTTTCAGAGTCTACAACACTGTTTATGTAACGAGAGTTGCATACACTGTCATCGATACTTAACAGTGCGGATTTCGTGCATTTATTTAAAACTTTGTTTGGAGGGGTATCGCAATGAAGAGACAAGGGGATAGGAAAACCAAAGACTAAAGAGGTGCAATAAGTAATTACGTAGATACTTATCGTTAAAGAATGGGAATGAGAATGAGCGAATAGAATAATGAAAGGTTAAGATAGAATTGCACTGATTAGGTTTATATAAACCAAGTTCAATTTCTTAGCCGTGAGGCTGAAATAAATGTTGGTGTGCAACGATTGCCACTTCGAGGAACTGTAGGTTTAAGGGGCGGTTTACAGTCCTTAGTTATAAGCGACCCTTGTAGCAAGGAAATAACGAGGACCAAAGTCAGTCGCAAGTAAACCATCGAGCCTGGCACTTCGCTATTTAGAAAATCTCCATTCATATTGTTTTTTAGTCATAAAGTTATACCCAACAGTTTACATTGTTACATTGTATACGCGGTATTGTAAAATTCCACAATATATATTTAATAAATTCCATGAATAAAGTATGTACTATTATTGTTGTAAAAATGAGTTGGTGCAATTTCAAATAAAAGAAAAAGTAAGAATGACTGAAAAACAAAGATATACTGTTCTCAACGTGACAAATTATTAAAAAAAGAATTAAATGTGTATTTGCTTCCAATCTCTTGAAATTGATGCAGACAATTTCTATTTAGATCCGAAATTTCTGTTTCCTCTAGGAAAATTGTGAAATAATGAAAGAGAATTCTTCCGCACTCCGCCATGTCAAGATACCGGGGCGTAAATGGTGGGAGCCAGATAAAATTAATTCTAACCCACCCGCCCGTTGACCGAATTTATTTTTCGAAGAAAATATGAAATCTTGATAGCGTTAATAATTGAAAGAGAAAGAATCGCGGTAGATTTAACGGTTCTTCTCCTTGAATGGGGCTCCGTTCCATGCATAATTAGTCGTCGCAGCTCGAAGAGATATTATTCGAAAAACTTGGTCTCGAGTTTCTGTGACGCGTCGCGAATGGCTCGCGCTTCTCTCCCGTCGCCGTTTACGGCGGTAATGCGGCGTCGTTAGGGAAAGAAAAGATTACGTTACAAAATGCATGCAATTCATCGTGCCTCGTTTTACATAAGAGACAATTGCGATTCTCGTTCTTCCAACAACTCTCGACGACGATTTCGACGGCAGGCTAACAACCCAACAAAACAACTCCGCTTGCGTTTTTCTTGTCGAAAAACCATTGAAGAAACACTGTCGGCCGAGACGAACACGATCTCAGACTCCACTCGAAAATTATTAAAGGAACATCAACACGATGAACGACATTTTCTCTACTTCCATACATCACACTCGTACGTTTTCTTTCTCCGTTGAATCACTCAATTTTCGGAGAGAAGCAAACTTATTTTAAACGATACAGGGTGAGAGAAGGAGCTTCTATGCAATTTCAACTTCGAGAAATCATTCGTTCATAAACAAAATGACACAACTCAAAATATATTTCTAAAAAAAAGTACGATAACAAATATATAAATTGTGATGTACTTAATAATTAATGTACACGACAATTAAGTCAGTATCTAACTAACAACAAATTATTTCACATTTCTAAGTTGGTGATAAGCAATCAAAAAAAAGAAAATGACAATTTTCAGTAATTTTCAAATGGCTCTCTTGTAAAATTTCCTTTCTTTGTCTTACATCACTTTTCTTATGAATGAACGAAATCGTCACAGCACACTTCGCTTTTATAAATCCAATTCGTGAGCTCTCTCTTTCTCTATGGAATCACTCGATTATAGAGCACCGACAAAATTACTGAAGCGGTCCTAACAAGCTGAAGAAACTCGTATGCAGGTTCAGCCTCGAAAAATTGCAGATCCTGAATCTTTCTGAAGCGCTTCAAGCAGGTCTCAAGCCCATGTAACCCCTGTCACAGGTGCACAAGGGCTGCGAAGTTGAAAAATAGTAGTAGTGCGTCGCTGGATTCGATAAGTCGATGGAATATTGGTCGTGGTATTGAGTCAGAGCCACCATACATTAACATATTTAATGGTACTCGAGGAGCGCTCGCACCGGCAACGAGACGGACATCGTGGAACATCGATGCGTTTATGTGTGCGCGCGCGCACGTCTCTCTCTCTCTCCGTTTCTCTTCGTCTCTCTTGCTTCTCTCTCACAGTCTCGCACACTGTTTCTCTCTCCGGTTAACTAGGCGGCAGTGTCGCTAGCGCAGGTCGACTTGTGTGCACGTGCACTGATATGCACAGGCACGCACACACGGAGAGACGCATGCGCAAACTATGCACTCGACGAGTCATTGACCCGCGTATAAAACACTCACACGAGAGCATGTTAGTACCTACACAGACCGGCGAAACGCGCGCAAGCTCGCTCTCAGACCGCTACACTGTGCACCGCGAAGTGCACCGTTTTCTGGACAAAAATCCACAGCTTTTCTCGCCTTTCTAATCGTGGCATCCAATCAACGGGACTCTCAAGTGCGTCGAATATGAAAATCATCGTCTCTTCATTCAAGAGTTGACGCGGCCTTGGATGAATTAATTGCAGAAGATTTGCACGAAACATCGTGCACGGTACATCTCCGAACAACGAGATCCAAAAACTGTTTAAAAAGACTATACACGTCGTATCAGATACATTGTATACTGTCACCTGAAACTTTACGCTGCAAACTAGTAGAAATTGCAGTTGCAACCCGATATTACAGTCCTACAAATACAAACATTTTTCCCTTTTCATTCAAAAATCAGATCCGGGAATAAAAACTTTTCTATCACGCACAGTTTTTTGGAATTTGTAGGTTTCTATAGGGATGCGTGAATTTGATTTTTAACTATACGAAGAATTTTAGTAGAATTGAATGGGAACGATTTGTTGGTATCGGAGAATGACTTTTCCAATTTATTGCGGAGAAGCGACGGCACAGTGCACCGAACGGCAGACTGCAACCGCTGCCGGTGCACTGCACTGCAGTTGCAGCGTTGCACAACGCGGGATCGTGTGTTCGCGGGGATTGTGTTCCCCGCTGGTTATTATTATTACGTGCAGAGAGACAGAGGGAGAGAGGGAGAGAGAAAGAGAGAGACGCGAAAAGCGCGTGCCCGCGCTTGGGAAACTCTTCGTGCAGAGCGGCGAGCTTCGGAGGACAGGTCCTCCGACTTCTTTTTGCTTTTCTGCCCCATGTATCGTCCCTCCTTCTTTTTCTCTTTCTGCTTTCGCTTCTGGGACTACTCTCGCGGTCCTCGTCTTCGTCTTCTGCTTCTTCGCCGAGTCGTTGACTTCGTCCTCTCCGCGATCGATATTTTAACCTTCGAATCAAATTATTTCATTCGGACCACTCCGCTCCGGCTGCCGCCGCGCCGCCTCTTCCCTCGAGATCTCTCTCTCTGTCTCTCTCTCGATCTCTGTTTCTCTCTCTCTCTCTCTGTCTCTCTCGATCTCTGTTTCTCTCGATCTTGATCTCGCGCTCGATCTCGCACTCGATCTCTCGCGCGCTCGGCCACCGTTGCTACGTGCCGGAACAATTATTTTTAACGTGCCGCTGCGACCACGATTATTGGACCACGGCTCTTTTCGCATTTACTACATAACGAGACTGCGTTCGATCTTCAATCGCTTTAAGATGAAACGCTCTCAACACAATTTTTCCAATTAATATTAATGTACAGACTTTTTCTGAAATGATTATTTATGAAGGAATTATTCAATTTCTGTTGCATACAGCTCAGTCATTGAGAAGCCTATTAGTAAGTTTCCGGTAGACGTGTTAAAATAAAAGTTTTATTAGTTTGATAATGTTATACAGGATGGACCACGAAGCGTTACCAGCTTAGATTATTCTGCTGATAATTATATTAAAGCTCTTCTTGAATCATATTATTTTAGCTAAAGAAAGCTAACCCTTTATAGTCATCATCACTTTCTGCAATCGTCTTTAAATGTTTTGCAAATTAATGGATTTTCTTCCGAAAATCGGATACAAACTTTCGCAATCATCCAATGATCGAAGAATGAACCATTTTCTATGCTATGTTAATAGATTGATAAAAATGCAGCAGTGTCAACTTCTTTTCACGCTATCATCGTTTCCTGTTTCACCCGTTTATTTTAGGCGTAAATGCATAAAATCCACAGTCTATTAACCTTTAGATGGCCGGTGCGCGGCCACTATAGTGGCCCAAGGTAGACAGCTATTTAATGTTGCATGTATAATTTTGAAAATCTCCAATATTTGCCGAGCCGTTCAGGGCCGGACTGACTGCTATAACGAAGTTAAAGACTTTGAGGAACATGTCCAGAATATGTTCTTGATTAATAAAATTGTACGCTCACATACGATTTATTAGTTTATTTATTAATTAGAGATTAAATAGAATAAGTGAGACGTTATATTAAGAAAATCAGAAAAGAAACATATGTAAAAAGAGAAATAGTAAAGAAAGCTGTAAATACTCTTGAACAACGTTAATTTTATAGTCGTGAAAAAGGTCCGTTGCTCGAGGATCAATTAGATCGGCTGAACAACGCAAGGCAAGGTAAGTTCGGTTTAGAAAAATTTGTTTAGAAAAATTTTTAATTTTCGAAGAGTTTCGCGATTCATTTTACGTCGAAGCAGCGCGTCTCTCCAACGAGCGCGAATTCTCGCGGCGAGAACCATGTGTCCCATTTGCGAAAACATGGCCGATTAAGGAATTGCGCGGCCGGGGTTAACCGCCGCGACTCAGCTTTAATTGGTGGTGAACGTAACGCTTCTGTGGCGCTCTAACTCTATTATTTCAATATCTATCGCGCGCCAGAATACCACCAGCCGCTACTCAACAACAACAAACAACAAACCAGCTCTACGAAAACTAGTTGGAACCGGTCGACGTCATTATTCGAGACTCAATTAAATCCGGGAGATTGTGGGAAGAGGTTGCGAAACGAGTAGACGGTTACATTGCTCCATCATTTTTCTGGGTACGTCTCAAATATCACGAAGAATCCCACGAAAGGCAATTTAGCCAACCACGCGTCACTAACCTGTCGCAAACATGACGGTCGAGATACTCGAATTTTCGGATTCGTTCGAATGTTCCGAAAGTGAGCGATTCCCTCGAGTGTTTAAACATTGTTTAACATGTTTAAGGGTTTATAATACAATAAAAATATATGCTATTGTATTCGGGAGAAGCTGTAGAATCGTTCTACGTCAGGATCATTCATGTAGCTTGTATGGTTCGAGCAGAAAATATTCTTAGAGTTCAAAATAGCACGTTTTCGTCAAAAACTTCCTTTTCGTGTGATTGAACATTCTGTAAAACAAATTGAAGAGTTCGTAGTATAACAAAAAAATATACCATTCTATTCGAGAGAGTCTACAGAATCGATCTATGTAAAAGTTGTTTGTCTACCTTCCGTAGTTATTGCAAAAATAATTCTGAAATCTAAAGTTGGACAGCGTAATGGTTACACTTTCGAGTGACAATGTCAGTTGCGATTTTCGTGAGATTTCGCAAGCAATCGACGAGAGAGAAGGGAGAGCCAGAGAGAAAGAGAGAAGGGGGCCCAGTAAGAAGTCAGGGGGAATAGGGGCCCACACGAAAACGGCCGCGCGGAGCAGCAGTATAGTTGTTGACTCGCTGACTGACTAAACTAATGACATCGTTACTGACTGGCCTGGCCTTATGCTGCCCTCTCGCTCATTCTCCTCTCTCTCTCTCTCTCTTTCTCTCTGTTAGAGCCCCCTCTCTTTTTCTCCGCGGCTCTCGTTCACCGTCGGGACACAGTGTGCAGCACACGGACGCAGCTGCACACCGATGCACTTTCACGCGGCCGCGCATTGAGCACAGACTGCGATCACTGCCGGAGTTCAACGATCCATCGACTCGTCCCTCCTTCTGTCCTCTCCCGCCACCCTTCGACGCAAAACCCGAGCCCCCCCCCCCCTCCACGCCGAAAGCGAGCACTCCGTGTCTCTCGCGAACTTTTCGTGCCTCTTTCGGCCCTCCCCGATTCTACCTTCCACGTCCGAGGGGGCTTGGACACAGATCCACAACCCCTGAAAACGCAGCCCCGCGTTCCCCTAACGCCATTCTTCCGTTTAACCCTTCACCGGATAACTGTCTCGTGACTGACCCCTTTACCAGCAGACAACAAAAAATTAATCAAACTGAACTTTAGACTAAACCTACTGTACCGACGAATTCGTGTTTCTTCTTTTATAATTTTAACCCTATACAGCCGATGCTATTTTTACTTGAAAATTAAACATTTCTTCCGACCTAGAATAATTTAATTGTATATGATTTTTTTTCGTTTGATGGATATGAAATGGATATGGTGCCAGTACTTAAATGTGTAGTAATTGATTAGATACCAACGTCTAAAATAATGTAGACAATATTATGAATAATGGTACAGCAATTTTTATAAAAATTTCTCATGGGTAATGATTCAATAAATTTGTTTATGATTCAATAAATTTGTGTGATATTGCAGAGAATCTAAATAAGATAAATTCAGGCATTTTTAATGGCAAAAATTCACCGACTTACTATTTTCACATACTGTAAAATGATTGATCCCTTGATGTCTATCTAGTAGATGTATTTCTGTAAAATGTGACGTTATAAATGAAACATAATTTGTTGATTTAAAGTGTAGAACAAACATGGGTGAATTATTATCATAGTTTCTTTTATTCATGAGGAGCGTATGAGGGTTAAACAGCGATTTGGTTTTAGGTTGAATTAAAACCGTGAGATGTTCGAAATCTTCATCAAGAGTCCGATTCGATATCTGGCTACAACAGGTGTGTAGTCATAAATTCGATGCACTAAACACATGGGAAACAGGGTGTAAAGAGGGAGGTGTAGTTTCGAGCTATTATTAACCCTTTGCGGACGAATCTCGCGATCAGCCTTTGCAGAATAGCGTCGAACGTGTCAGGACTGCGTGTCTGCGATAAAACCGACAATTTCGCAAGCATCAGATACCACCTACAGTTTCTCTTTAACAGATTGTTTACCGATGATTATTCGATAAATTTTTTCGGATCTACGATTCGCAGCGAAATATTTCTTAACGCATTGTCTACCGGCGATTATTTCTCAATCGTTGAAATCCGGCTGTGGTCCATGGTTAAAGATTTTTTAATAAGTCCAGAAGCCGGACATTTTATGAAAAATTCGCTTTGAGTGCCAATCCAGCAGCATCAAAAATTTCGATGATAAATAAAAATTAAAAGTACTAAAAGTACTCGTTCACTCTTTCAATATCTGTAGATCATAAATCCATAAAATCTGCAGTCTGGTAATTATTTTCTGGGAATCTAGCGTTCCCGTCGAGAACAGACGTATTTAATCGTTCTACGTGCGACAACATTGCCAACTCTTGTACCAAAATTGTTTGTCTATTATTTTTAGTATGATTAATAGAGCCTATAGGAGAAAATATTTTCGGAAAAGTGAAAGAATCCGATCTTGACGGCCTGAACAAGATCCGTCGTTTTCTAAACGGTGATCACTGTAGCCTAAGATGATCTTCTGGTTGTATTTTCGAGCGAGATAAGGGCCGACCGCGACTTATCTATCGAAACGTCCTCATTCCGTTTCATCAGCCACGTTCCATAGACGCGCCGTTATGCTAATCGTTTTAACGGCCAATAAAATATTACTCGTCGGTGACGGAGTCCAGGCTTCGACGCGACGGAATTCGCATTTTCTGCTACGTTCCATTTACATATCTTCTGTTTCCGTTCTGTTAAAAAGAAGCTTAAAACTTCTCGTTTATACATTAATCCTAAACGAAATGATTATTGTTGTTCAAAAAGAATTATGTAATACTTGTCGATAGATGATCGTTATTTAGAAAATATCCATACATCTATTAATTACAAATGGAAAGTAACTTATATAAAACTCTAGATGATTATATAAAGCGTTGAAGTCGAACAGTCGTTGAGGCCCTCGTTGCAATGTATATAACTAAAATATTAACAAATAATAACGATAATAATATAATGAATATTGCAGTGTTTCTCGCTGTATTTGTTGGAGCATGCGAATGTTCGTTGCTCGAACGCCAAAAATACAAGAGGGTTTATCATAACTGGGAATTTGACGGTGCGTGTGCTCGCAAAAGTACGCGGCCGCCATCGTGCGCGTGCAGTGCGTGTGGTCGCTCGAACACCGTCGAAAGTGAGAGTTCCACGGGACTCGCACACAGAACCGTGTCACGCACACGTATTGCCACGCGGTTTGCACACGAAGAAAACCGCCGGCGTCGTTTAGCGATGGGATGGAGTACCTTGCAAGTAGATTCGTTGCCACGAATGATTCGATTCCAATCTCTAGAAATATTTCATAACATCATAACACATCCAAGCTGCTTCGTTACAACCATTGTTAAATGATGGAGCGGATCGCCTTATCATCAACCTATCTCGTAGATCTCTTATTATCTTCTTAGAAGAAATATCAATACTTCATGATTAACCATTGTAAAATGGCGAAGAGTGCATCACCTCAAAGAAACATCAATACTTCGTTACAACCATTTTATAAGTAAATGATTAAACTGTGGATTTTATGCATTTATGATATTTATGATAAGAATAAGTTGGTATAAATCAATACAGTAGAAACATTAAAATATCTTGAGGACGTTGATAAAAATGTATTTCCTTTTTCAACCGTTTGAAAAGAAATTGATATTTATGAATTCTTTTAATGCTTGCAGACTTTTATTTTCTACTCATCCATTCTTCTCATGAGTACATCAAATTCGCAGTTCACTCATTACCAGACTGCGGATCTTTATGCAAAATAAAATTCTTCCATTAAAAACAACAACATTAAAATATTCTTAAGTTTGTCTTTTTTTTTTACTGTTTTATATTTCACCCAGCCAATTTCCTTCACGAATACATAAAGATCCGCAGTCTTACTCGTTACATACGACTGCTGTCAAGTAGAATTCGAAGCTGACGAAGTAAATTCTGGTTGCTGAGATTGCTGCAGATTCTTCGCGATACATATTGAACTTGATCCCATCCCTACCGATCGTCTCTCCTCGATTAGCGAGGCGGTTCTATGTGTTTGCTCGCGCGAGAACAATCGCTCTCGAGAAACCAAATGAGTGAGACGAGATGAGGAGAGAGAGATCGTACGGGACATGTGGGTGCACGTGTACGCAATCGACCGAGAACTGCATCCGCGAGAAGGATGCGGCCAATGCATCGATGCAGTTTCGTTCGACGACTGGAATGTCCGGTGCGCAAGCTTTATCGAGCCGGCCGATCGTGTATCCGATCCGAAACCGCGTGGGCGTCGGTATGCTAAATAGACAACGGTGTCCTAGTAACGCTGTGCGTCGGTGTGCCAGTTACAAAGCACACCCTTCTGCTCTGCAACCCCTGCAGGATCGATCATCGATCGAACTCTCCTATGTATCGATTACCCAGCTTGTGCTCTCTTTCGAATCGAATTCGTTTGCTCGGAGCACAAGGGCAACCACCTCGGTGCACACTGGCATCGCGGCTTCAAAAACCTGGCAGAAACTCGAAATATGGAAATTCAAGAATTCATGATTATCCGTCGGTAAGTTATAGTTAAGAATTATGCTCTTGTAGAATCAGTAAAAAATAACAACGCTGAAAGGCTAAGTTCGGTGTCATTTGAGTTCATTGAGTGAAAAATATTTTTTAAATCCTAAACGCACAGTCTTTTTCTAAAATTCTTTTTTGAATATTGCATTGTCATCCAGTTCTAAACTATGCTGACAGTTTCAAGTCTCTAGCTCATCGGAAAGTTAGTTTAAAATCAATTGCAAGATTTGTACGGAACAGACAAACAGACACACGGACAAGAAAGCGAGCTAATAAAAACGTGGTAAAAATAGGTGTTCTAATAAGTATATTTTAGCTGATGTTAAAACGAATTCAACGATCTACTATATGAAAGCGGTGGAAAATGTAAGTTAGTGTCATGATTCGGATCATTGGTCGGATGATGCTTTGGCGAAGTTTAACCCTTCGCAATCAAATGGCGAATCTCCACTAACGGCGCGAATACAAAGCGAATTGTATATAAAAATGTTCTAGTTCGGATAAAATGTTGGGCTTATTGAAAACCTACTATATTATGACCTTGAGCCCGTAAATAATGTTACAATAGTTTTATCCGACTTTTCAGGCCAAATACCTCACTATGCGGTTAAAATGAACTTCAAAACCGAACTTTGCTTATTCATGTTGGAATTTATGTATGAAACAAAAATAATCTATTATTACTTAGAAGGTTATACTACTGCTTTACTTTCGAGAAGGCTCAAAAGATACATTTCAGAGATCGTCATTCGTTTTTCAGAACGATTCTCACTCGCGTTCTAAATCTTGTAGAGTAAAGACGTGCCTCTCTACGTAGCTTCAAATATACATATAAAGTTGAATAAATTCCATTTATAGTTTATATAGTCTTATAGTTTATTTGTTTATACCCATATTCCAATAATTCAAACTGAGTCGTATCCGTAAAGGGGTGACTGTAAGATTGAGATCCAGAGCAGAGTGTGTAACAACTCGAAGGTCTGGTCTCGACGGTGTAACATGGTATGGTGGAGGAAGGTCGTGTACGAATAGATCTCGTATAAATTTTTTCTCCATTGATCTGGGAACGTGTCTCACCCCCGCCGAAGCCACCACCGTCGTTGAAACAGCTGTCGCGCGTGTTATGAGACAGCTCGTAGACGTTTTGTCGAACGAGATCCCCCCCGAAAGTCGTTGGTAACGTCTACACTCGACGAAGACTCTGCGAAACGGCCTGGGCTGGGCCGTAGAGGGACCGAAAGGGGAATCGAAGGGAGACACCGAAGGGAGACCTAAGGAGGGGGGGGGGAAGTGATAGAATTTAATGCCCACGATGCGTCGTTTGATAAGATGGGCAATATATGTGCAATCATGGTGGTTATCGAGTCGTTACCACCGCGCCGAGCTGACCTTTAAGCGCGGGGGTCAATTCTGGACTGTGTTCCTCCGCCGTGTCCTCTCCCCAAGCCCCTAACCCGGCTTCACGTACCAACATAGTTATTTTCTCATAACCGAGCGCGAGCGGACCAATTGACGCGCCTCCCTGAATTCCGTCACACTTTTGCCCGTCACGATTTTCGTACGCTGCGACGCCCACTCATGGGATCAAGTTCACTATGCGTTTACCGGTACCAGACAATTTCTGTCACAGAGTCTCGTCTCGCGAATCTTCGTCCCCGTTCAAAGGCAGTGAGATCAGTGTACCTAATGGCTGCGAAGACGCCAGGAGGATGCGGGTCTGATTGCCTATTATTAGTCTACGTATTTTTATGCAAAATAAAAATTGCACTTCACTAATCGCAAGATACAGGGAGCCATTGAATTCCTCTACACAAAAAGTCAGATTTTGAAATGCAAATGTTATAAAGCATTTCGATCATGTATCGCTTTGAAGCGCGAAGCTGATCTTAGGTTCTGTTTTCAATTTTCATTTAAATATATCATTTTACTTTCAAATCAATTTTATTTTAACGTCAATGCGATTGATGCGTTTCTGTTAAATGCAACCGAAACGAATTTCAAGAACGGGAATTTTTGGGATGAAGAACGCCGAAAGCTTCGCTTCTTATCGCACGAGTAATAAGGAAAGAGAGGATCACCGGATTTTATTTCTGCTGAAAATCGTTTTACGCCCTGTTTTTCAAGGTTCGGTGTCGTAAAAAGATGGGGATCGAAGCTGGCTCGAAAATGAACTTTTTTGGAAGAACGCAGAGTGGAGTTTTACGAGTTCGATGCACCGTCGAGGAGATCTGCCTTGCTTAATTGAACGCTCAACAGTGGAATACGCATTTTTGCAATGCTTTCGGATTTTTATTGCGTGGCCCCACCTCTCTACGCCTTATCGAGCGGGCAGTTCGAGATAGGTAAGAGAGATCCTGTCTCTCTCTTTCTTTCTTTCTGTTTCTCTTCTTTTGCTCTCGGGGGACAGCTGTGTTTGGCTTCGATCGCGAGGACGAATGGAGTGCCGCCGAAAATAATCCAACGACAAGCTTGAATGCGAAACGGCTAAATAAATGCAAATTCGCTGGTCAACGACAACTTCCTTCCTACGAACGCCTCCGCGGCTCCACGAAATCCTACTCTGCATCCTCTCCCTCTCGCGAAAACTTGCTAAGAAGCGTGCAAAATTTTCTGTCGGCGCAAAAACCAATTTTATACGTCGGTCTCTCGATTGAAAAATAAAACTTGCAAAAGTTCCAGGTGTGAAAATGAATATTTACGATAAGACGAGACGAGGTTAACCTCTCACCGATGGCGTCTGGTACTGACTTTGAGAAATATTTAATTTTTTGATTACGTAATACAATTTTTATATTGTTTAAAGATCCACAGTCTACTAATGACAATCCATCCTATTATTAAATGACCGTGCCCAGAACATTTCATTTAAGTTTCAAGGTCCCGAAAAATGGGGCATCAGAATTAATATATCCAATACACTTGATTCTTCCACAATTCCGTTTAATGCTTTCAATAATCGTAAAACAGAGCATCTCGAATGAGTCATTCAGACTCTGCCCATAAAAATCAATTTTTAAATCAGACCATCGTCTACAAAACCGTTCGAACTTCGGATTCCTTAATCGAGGGTCACCCCGTATATTAACGAAGCCAATAAAATCGTGCAAACTTCATTTCACGGACAACAGTCCCCGTCCGAAAGCTGCAAAAAGGCGTGGCGATGTGTGCAGAATTTTAAGGCGATAAGACGCGACGAGTCGCGATAACCGAATGAAAATCCTCGTGGATCAGCCTTGTCCCCTAAATCTCGCGGCCGTAATCGACTCGTAAATCGCGCGGGCTCTTTTCATTGAAAACAATCTTGGGACAGCCCACGCATGTGGTCATCTCGTTGATTTATCGAGCCGAAAAATAATTAATCGCTCGCTGCCAATCAACCGAGTCCTGCGTCAAAAAATGCTGCGAACAGAGCTTGCTAGGGATATAGATCTCGTTAACGCTATATTTACGCAACACTAACAGTAACTATTTGACAATATCTTATAAAAATAACAAAATTATTATTTTCTAAATAATATATACCCAAAGAAATAAATTCATTGAATAATTTCTCACGTTTCCATCGTTTTTATTGGTCCTGCAAACCTGTGTACATGTGTGGTGAAAATGAGAAAGAAACATAATGCGTGTGATTGAGAGGCAACATGTATGAAGTGTATTTCGTTGAACGAAATAAAGAAATAAAGAGTGTGAATAAGGTAGCGTTTTGTTTGGAAAATTTGTCAGACGTTAATTGAACGTCGTTTATGTTACACGTAATGTGTTTTGAAAATATATGGTTCGTTTATAAACATTGTTAATTCTATCGACTTTGTTAAATGTTGGATTAAATGGATGATTAGGTGGTGTGCAGGAAGAGATCTTACACTGTATTTTAATGTAATAATGTGGAGTATAATAACGTAGAATATATATAATGGTTACACTTGTAGAATGTCTCGTGTTGACTCCATAGAGCACCAAAATTCAACTGATACGCATCTATGTTTCGCTCGCCGCGCAGGCACCGTTTAGTGGCGCACCAATCTTATTAGTACTAAATTTACTCGCTTCTCAACAGACTTCTTGAATAAAACCTAGTGTCAAGAGCATTTTAGGTATTCTTAGTTGTCTCAATTTAGGGAGAATTTTTCGGTTCAAATCATTGTCCAAGCAAAACACTGGAAACAGTTCGTTCTGACTAGGGTCGACAGATTGCATGGTGAGTCCACGTTGCATACACGGTTACGGAGGAGGGCTGCAGGATGCAGGACCACGGGAAAAGCGAGGAAAGCTGTCCCGTTTCGAGGAGCTGCGGCACGGTGATACAGAGCGCGTAACGCGCGTCTCGGCATCGAGAGCTCTAAGGCTATTTCTGTACGGGCGCGAGGCGGTCTCCGGCATGTAAGAGCCTCTGTATAGGTATATAAACAGGGTACAGAGATCGCCGGCAGCCAAGTGTCTCCGAAGCTGCCCGAAAGAACCGTGGTGCGCGCGTTCGCCCAACGGAAACGCGGAAAAATCGATTGAAATTACGATTTCTCACCCTCTACCAACGGACCTCGAGGTCAAGCTAATTGATATCCTGTAGCATTTATGACAATCATTTTGAAGTACTTCCACAAAGCGCCAGACCTCCTTACGATGTTCAACGTGTTCAAGAAAAAACGAAATTTTAATGTCCATCTTCTGCTTCTGACAGTTGACCCATTTTTCAATTTTGAATAAAGACCGCAATCTACACATGATGCTTCAAAAATATAGTAGACAGATTTTCATCTACGAACTGAACAATTAACTAATCTAGGAGAAAGTACGAACTGGTGGTTGTGCATCTATAAGAAATCCTCGACAATGAAGACTGTATCCCTAGCGACTTGGTTGGTCGGGAGTTTGAAAAATTTGCGAAACGCAAAAGTGCATCGCACGGGGTTGCCGATAGCAATGGGAGGAACTATCGGGCAGCGGTGGCGTCCCGATCGATTTATCCGACAGAAATAAATCGTGGGTCGGGCAGAGAGCGTTAGCTTCTCGCTAGCTCGTTCGCTAGCTCGCGGAGCTGCTCTATCCGGCCTAATGAGCCCGGGATCGCGGGAACATCGCATCTCCGGTCTCGTAAACAAACGTTTTACGATCTCGCCGGGTGTATGCATCATCGACGGAACTTTTAATAGTCGGCCGTCGGCGTCGTTGCAATAATCGTGTCAGCGGGAATGTTTATTGCCTCCAGCTGGGCATCTTTTGGAAACTGGTCGGGAGGCTCTCTCGTTCGTCGCGCAATCCTGCATGGAGACGTCTGTCACGACGAACGGAGAAGACCGGCCGTTTACGAGCGGTTTTACAAGCATCCGCGGACGATCCGCTCCGAAAACTCCGACCCTGTCGAATCATCTAACACCTTTCCACGGCCCGTAACACGGCTTCATCGTTTAGAATGATTTTCCACAGGGTACAAGTCTGATCTATCGCTTCGAACATCGTTTTCCGGCGTCTGGTTCCTCTAAAGTGCACAGTTCTCTCAACATGATTTTGTAAAGCGGGTCACGAAAGTTTTTCAATATTTTATAGCTTGCATTCACCATACTTTTTTTTTTGGAAATCTCATATGAGATTTATTACAACATAATGCTCAGTACAGAGTATTACATAACAGAGTATTAGTACAGAGTATATTGTATGGTATAACAAAAATATTATTTGCAATAGAAAAATCAAAAATACTTAAGCACGTAGGTTACATGTATTTAAAAAGGCTATTATATATAAACAAGCACTAATATTGGGTTCAGCTATTAAACAACCTATGTCCAATGGCAATTGGAAACCTGCTCTAATAAGGTTCTGGACAAGTTTGATCCTCTGATCTTTATATAGGTTGCACTGCCATAGAACATGGTTAAGCGTTTCCTGTTCCTGGTTACATTTACAATTGGGATTATCGATAATGCCAATGCGAGCAAGCGAAGCAGCCATATGGTAATGGTCCGCCCTGCATCGATTAATTGTAACAATACATTGTCTTGTTAGCTTTTTCATGCCCAAACCAAGGTGAACGAATATCTTTATAGAATCGTTGAAAATAAGCTATTCACCATACTTCAATCTCATTGCTTCGTTTCAAAAACCCTGTTTGAAAATTACGGATATACACCATGTTTTTACAGAAATTTTAACGTTAACCGGCGAGAGTAATCAGTTTTATTCCATGACGAGTATACTCGTCGTGCAAGATAAGAGGTTAAGTCGACTCAATTAGGTCATCCTATAAATTGCCGATCGAAGCACGACCGATATCGTTTCCCCAACGGAGTTAGGAGTGTGCAGAATTCGGTAACGAGATCCCCGTTGAACGAATCGATCGGATTGCCGAAAGTTTCGCGGAATCGTGGCACAGGACGAACGATTTCGTTGCAGATATGCCGAGCAAGCTGAATGGGAAGGCTCTCGCGATTTACGGATCAGTGCAGTTTTTCGGGTAGCTCGCTCGCCGGTTCGGTGAACCTGTTCCGTTTCTTTTCGACTCTCGCTCGAAAGTCACCAGGCATTCCCAAACGAGTGGCACAACGCGATCTGTGACCGTCTCTCAATCGTCGTCTCCTTTGATCCTTGGATAGCATTCGTTTCCGATCATTTTCGTCCGATCGTCAACCTTCTGAATTTTTCAGCTTCCAACGAAACAACGAAACACGATTATTCGTGTGTGTTGGAACAGAAGCACAGATAGCTCAAAGGGTACATGAGTTTACAATTAACCCTTTGCACGTGAAAATTAAACATTTGTTCCGACTTAGAATAATTCCATTCTATATGATTCTTTTCTTTTGATGGATATGAAATTGATATAATACCTCATACAATACTTAAATGTTTAGTGATTGGTTAGATACCATATTTTGAATAATGGTACAGCAACTTTTAATGGTGACTGAGAATCACCACTCGAGAGCTAAGTATTTATTTCAATTTGACAGTAAACCTACCACCGCTGAGCTGATCAAATCTTCGAAATCACAAAATTATATACAGAATTGATTCCTTTTGTTTATTTATTTCTTTTCGCGAGAATTGAATCGATAGATTTTTGTAGTGAAGCATATGCATATAAATGTTATACTAAACAATTTCTAAAAAACATATTTCGATAATTTCACGGAATTTACACGTACCGGTTGTCTGTTCACCACCGTCCGCCTCTACTGAAGGCTCGAGAGTGTACGCTGCTCAGTCGCGGACTTCCCGGACACCGGGTACGCTTAAATCGGCCGTTAAACCGGGATGACAGATCGCAAGTCGCAATCGCGCAAAACCAGGCGAAAAAAAAAGACAGAGGACCAACCGGCAGGGGAGAGCCGAGAGTCGAAGAAAGCGAATAAAAGAGAAAAGGCTTCGAGTAAAAGAAAATCGAGAGGAAAAATGGAAAAAAAAACTCGGGGGTAGGCGAGCCGAAGAATAATGCGACCCGGTCGAGAGTCATTATGATTACGGGGCTAAGCACAAACAGAGGCAGGATCGGTGTTTGGCCAAAGAAGAAGACGAAGAAGAAGACGAAGAAGAAGTAGAAGACGACGAAGAAGTAGACGAGAAGAAGAAGTAGAAGCAGAAAGGAAATTAGAAGAAGAAGAGGAAGAAGAAGATGGGGAAGAGCCCTCCGGGGTCTCCTCTCTTTTATTCCCAGTGCGTATTCGTATGAACGGGCCAACGACAGACACCGAATACCAGACGTCAGAGTGGTGGCTCTGGTGCGAATGTAGAGACATCCGATGACCGTATGCAAATCGCATCCTTGACTCGGCGAATGCAAGTACATAACACGGACGTGTACACTCCGTTAGGCGTTGGTGTATATACCTGCGTCAACGGGCCAATGACCGGCGCCGTATTCCTTTCTCTCTCTTCTCCTCTCCATCTCTCTCTCTCTCTCTCTCTCTCTCTTTCCCTATCTCTCTCTCTCTCTTTATTCCTCTCTTCCTTCTAGCTCTGACTCGATGGTTTCGTCTCTGTTCATCGACTGTTCGTCTCGCGACATCCACCTCTTTCTCTCTCTTTCTCTAGGCTTTCTCTGTCGCTCCTCGACTCGGTTCGAGGCGAGGGGCACTCGAAACGAGCAATGGAAACTTTCTCCCTCGTTCGTGATATACAGGGTGGTCCCCGAGCAACTGGAACAGGTCGGTTGCCTATTCCACCGCACGGTCGCGATCCAAGAAATCAATGCCTCGGACCTGCGAGCCGAAATGTCCCACGTTTTTTCCTCTTACAATTACAGCCACCGGACAGCGTTCTCCTCACTATCCTTTTCCAATCACTGCGTTGTCAATCGTGCAGAACGTTTCTAGCCTCCAGCTGGGCAGCTTTTGGAAACTGGTCGGGAGGCTCTCTCGTTCGTCGCGCAATCCGCATGAAGATGTCTGTCACGAGAAATCAATGCCTCGGACCTGCGAGCCGAACTGTCCCACGTTTTTCCTCTTACAATTAGAGCCACAAGACAGCATTTTTCTCACTATCCTCTTTCAATCGCTGTGCTGTCAATCGTTCTGTACGTAGCACGAGGAGCTTTATACAGAATGGATGCGCATCAGCCTATCCATGAAAGTCAATTATGTTAAAAAGAAAAATTGTTCAATATCAGATGGACAGAACTCGCAAAAAACTAGTCGGATAATTCTACCTCTATTCCGTCTTTAAGCCACTGGCTAAAAGACAGTGATCAATTGTAACGACGACCATACTTTTGCATGCGTACAGCAAGGTTTCCCACTGTTTAAGAAGCACAAGGTGAACGATTCCGCTGGAAACTCGAAATGTCACTCGAATTTCCAATGCGGACCAATGTGCGCCGCCTCGTTACCCCGTGACTTTTATGCCCTGTAACTTCGCCCGTAGATTAGAACTGGCATCGCGAATATTCGTCCGCACCCCCATATTCCTCGTACGTTTTAAGCGAATACGATCACCCGTTACGTAGGACCGACTCGTGAAGTGTTAAAGTGGTATTCTCGTTTTCGAGACCGTTTCTGCACGAGATTTTTCGTAATTTTTCCCCGGAGAAATTATTGAACCTTTCGCATCCGGATTTTGCATTTAGTCCACAAGTTTTCAATACATCATTTTTTTTTACATAATCTTTATTTTATAAAAAGCAAGGTCATCTTTAATATTTGACAATTAATAAAAATATTGTAGCTGATGTCAAAACTAATTCAACAACCTACATTGTTA
The DNA here is from genome assembly GCA_916610235.2 of Lasioglossum morio. Classification (NCBI taxonomy): domain Eukaryota; kingdom Metazoa; phylum Arthropoda; class Insecta; order Hymenoptera; family Halictidae; genus Lasioglossum; species Lasioglossum morio. The sequence goes on from OU744323.1 coordinate 8,873,064, forward strand.
TACCCTTGAACTTCCAAATACATTTCGATTTTAATGAGCTTGATAATGCAATGGTACAATCACCGTGCGGATTTTATGCATACATTCCAGAAATGATTAGATGAGTTTTGGATTACGTTAGACTGTAGAATGATTAAAAGAAATTGCGACTGGCCCTGTATTCAACTCATTCCAATTATTCAGAAGAAAAGGATACTTATATTTGGTTGCTGTGTCACAACTGAAAATTGCTGTACCATTATTCAAAATATTGTTAACATTATTAAATATGTTGGTATCTTATCAATTACTAAACGTTTAGGTAAATATTTACAACAGGGCCATGTCTTCCGATTTTGATGAAATTTAAATATGTTATAGATTTCGACATTTTGAACAACTTTTTCCTTTTTCAATATAGGGGGGACGATTTAGTTTTCGAGATAATTCAATTTTTGTCGGTATTGAATTTTTCGTATTTCTACACGCTCCAAGGCAACGTAAGCATGTCCTGGTGCGGCGTTTGTTTACGTTTTGACGCTGTAGAGATGATGGAGAAACGAGGGGGATGGAAGGAGCCTGCCTGACACCACACACACCCACCCACTCAGTGCTTAATACACACCCAGTGTTTCTAAATTATACTCCAGATTTTTAAGTATTTTGATGTGCTGATTTGGAATATAATAGTGAAAATTGGATTAGGTTAGGTTAGGTTATTATTTATTATTGCTAATAACCTCACCAAACCTAATCAAATTTTAACTATCATATTCGTAATCAGCACGTCAAAATACGTAAAAGTCTAGAGTATAATTTAGAAACACTGGGTGTGTATTAAGCACTGAGTGGGTGGGTGCGTGTGGTGTCAAGTCGGCTCCTTCCGCCCCCATGTTTGTTTATCATCTCTACAGCGTCAAAACGTAAACAAACGCCACACCGGGACAGGCTTACGTTGCCGTGGAGCGTGTAGGAATACGAAAAATTCAATATAGACAAAAATTGAAATATCTCGTAAACTAAAAGCGTCTCCCCTATATTGGAAAAGGAAAAAGTTGTTCAAAATGTGTTGCTGTTTAACATATTTAAATATTTACCAACATTTAAGTATTGTATGAAGTATTATACCAATTTCATAAACATAAAATGAAAAAAATCAAATAGGATGAAACTATTGTAGATCGGAAAAAAATGTTTATTTTTCGAGTTGTAATAGCTCCAAGTGCAAAGGATTAATAATACGTACAGTTATTTACGCATTTATGAGAAAAATGGGTAGGCTTCATTTGAAACAGTGAAAGCATTAGAAGCATGTAAAAATGCTATTATATTATCTATTGTACTATAACAAAGTTTCGAGACTTTTTGGACTCACTCAATACGTGGAAAAACAAGCTAGCCGAGTAAAAAGGGAAGAAAAAAGCCATACTCTATTCCTTAAATCAGACCGGCTCTCTCGGCCAGGGCTAGGAATGCAAATGGCTCGTTTAAGACGAATCACGTCGAGATGGGGAATAGCAGGAACCAGAGACAGAGACAGAGAGAGAGGGAGAGAGAGTGGGAGAGAGAGAGAGGGAGAGACGGGGTCGTCTGAAAATCACAAGGTGCACGCCGAACAATGCACGGAGAAGTTGTCTTTTGTTCGAGACGCTTCTTATTCATGGGGTGAAAGACGGGAGACTCATAGCTCTCCCTCTCTCGTCATCTCTCTCTCCTCTCTCTCTCCTCTCTCTCTCCCTCTATCGTAGACGTGGAACAAATTCATGGTTAATAACTCGTCCGGACGGGACACGTAGACGACGAGCGCACTGCGAGGAATTCCAGCGAAATTTGCCTAACCGGGAAACCGTTTCGCGGAGACGACAGTTGCCTGATGGCAGTCGGACAGATGTACAGGATGGTTCATTCTCTCGAGTCTCTCGCAATAGGGGCGAATATTCTCGAGTGGAAATCTCAATACCTTTTCCATTTCCTCCTTTCAACAATATAGAAACGGGCATGCAAACAGAAAATCATTTCTGAAAACAGTCGGATGAGGTCTACAAATATGATCCAGAAATTCGAGTGAACACATTCGAACACTTGGAAGAAGATTTCAAACGATTCGCACCTCTCGATTTTTCGAAAATCATTATGATAAGCGGACCCGCGGATTCGATCCACTCGTGATAAAAATTCATTACACGAATTCGTAAATGAAATGAATTTAAAATTATTTCAAACATCTTAAGAGGAGAAATTAATTATATTCCGTAACTCCCTTTTCTTGTAATCGATGGCGGAAATTTTTATTTTGTTCGTTTATGGAAACGCGAAGGATCGTTCGGTCGAGCCGGTTGTCGCGTTTATTTTCCGAGGATTATCGCCCGGCGGCCATGATTATATTATATTATACATCCGTGCATAAAATATGGTTGCACCGCGCGTGTTGCACTCGCTTCTTTGTTATCGCGGTTGTTGCCGTCCCAGTTTCTTCGGTCCGATACACGCAGCGCGTTTTCAATACGAACAGCGCGGCAAGCACAATGCTCGACGCCGTTGGAACAATGACACGATTTGTTCGCCGATATCGCAACGGGTCCGACCGTCCTGTCCTGTCCTGTCCTGTGTCACTGCGAAACCGATTGGTTCGACGGTTTTTGTCAGCGGTTTCATAACCGTCGACCGGCCGGTCGACTACCGCACAGTGGTCCCGGCCGGCCGATCTAGCAGTCCATTACGATTTTCGCGCTATTTGGAAGTTTAAGGGTATAAACGTTCGACTCGTTTTGACACCAGCTAAAAATATATATTGATCGTGAAAAATTAAAGGTAACCCCGTTTTTTTATAGAATAAACATTTTGTAAAAAATGTATGTATTGTAGACCGCTAAATGTTGATTAACTTTTGTTCATTATCTGAACCGCCTGAAAAATCATGTTCTCAGCATTCATAAAATGTTGAGTTTAAAATGCTTGCACAATTTTTAATAAATCTTGGTGGTAATAATTCCTGAAAAAGGACGAAGGTGGAAATGCTTCTTGCGGCATCATGCAAAATAGGAACTAAAAAAAAATTGGAACTATTTGGAATTCAAAAGATGTTCCATGTCGAAGGGAAATAACTTCGTCTACTTTCATTAGTCTATTAAGAATTACTTAATTAATAAACGATAGATTGTAATTCTAAATTTGAGCTATGCATTCTCAAGGTAAGAGAATGCTTTCATTTAAAACATTTTTTAGAAGTATTAGAAGTAATTTTTCCGATCGAAAATCATATTCACAAAGTGTTCATTTTTAAATTCTCGGTCTAGTTACGATTTTTATTGAATCTCATTAACATTAACATTTAAATGCATTAAATACCGATATGAGACGAGTCTTTTTTTACCAAATGAACTGCTAGATCGGCCGTCCGGACGACCGAGTCGCATTCCTTCCCTTGTCAGACTGGTGAAATGAGAACGGGAGAAAAACACGCAGATAGGAATAAAAATCGAACGAGAGTGTCTCGAATAGGAATTGCATAATAATGGAAAGAAGTTAATTAGAGAAGAGTCAGATATATCGGGAAGAAGTTCCGCGGTATTTCGCACACACCCAATAGAGGCGGTTCTCGAGTCGTGTGGGGCAGGTCAGGCGTCCTCGGGCTCGGAAATGATTCATTTTCGGAATGGGCTTCGCCGGGACATTCGCATGCGAATTGTGTCCGAGGGACTGGCACTTTACAGCCCCCTATCCCCTCCTGCGTCCTCGTCGCCTTTCCTTATTCGCCGGAAAATGAGGAAGCAAGAGGCGCACAGAATTGTTGCGTTGAATCCACAGTTCGTTTATTCATAGCGTGGAGAAACTGTGTCTGCAGAAAATCAAGAGATTCAGAATCTGTATACGAAATCTATTCCAAACTATTTCTTTTGGTATCTATCCTTTCACCCTCCGTGGGCAGAGTGGGTCATTTACGCAAAAATTTTGATTTTAATTCTTTTAAACTAGAATTTCTATTTCTTATTGACAACCGTATTGAAGTAGAAACTCAAATAAGTATTTTAAAATTGTTCAATATTTTTTTTATATATATTATACCACTTTTTTGCGTATGGGGTTGAATGAGATTTCATGTTTTTCAAATCGGAGCATCAAAACCACTGGGCCGTGTAAAATAAGTCGTACCTTCAATATTAATATCGGATATTAAAATATAATGTTCGAGTGTTCAGATAAGTGGAGTATTAATTAAACCACGATATCGACCCAAGCGTACTGTTCAGCTAAATTAGGCATTCCTGCTTCGAGGATTTAATTGGGTTAATGTTAATTTGATTCTGGGAAAGATCTTGTTCTTACCACGTTGATTGCCTGTGTGGACGAATTCCATTTTATTTTTCGAATGCATACAATTTAGAGTAGTATCCGTTGCGAGCAATTTCAGTTTCTTAGTTTATCTTATCTCTAATTCAATTATGTTCACTTCGCAGCATATTTTAATTTATACAAGCCACTGATATTAAATGAATTTATATATTTCTTGATCTAAGAAAAATCCTCGGGTCCATGCTGTTTCATGGATATTATTTTTTCATCCTAAGTTTTCCGTTTTCTTATGTCATGGCTTTAACAATTGTACGATTAAAGATTTTGGTGATATCAATAGAACAGTGCACAAGGGGAGCAAAGTGCAAACAGCCAGGCCGAAAAAATTCCTAGAAAATTGAAGCAGAACATCGAGCCTACGTGAAGAAATGTTGCAGATGATGTTCGAGCGGATAGCATTGTTTATCGGCGACAGGCCAGAGTTCCTTAAAATAGAATAATCATCCGTAGAGGTATTTTCAGCGAAGAAAATCGTTCTCTAACGGAACGATTTAGCCGGGGAAGCGGGTCAGTGTCACTCTCACGGGAGAAATCATTCCCCCGTGCCGTTCGCCTAGCACCACGCTACACAAAACTATTAAAATTCCGCGTAATCACAGAGTATCATCTGCGCTGACCATCGGAGAAACGAATCCAAGGTGCAGCCTTCCTCGAGAAAATCAAATTGGCACTCCTTGTTCCGTCGAATCGTCTATAATTTTCCCAATAGCCTAGCCAATCGTCACGAAAAAGGATCGCCGAGAAATGTTCGCAGTGAACTGGACTCTCGATGAATCGACGAAAAATTGAGCGGCCATTCGAAAAATTCGAGATCGATCTTCTTCGAAATCGCAAGGCTTTGTTTAAGCGCTGCGATCCGATCGACTCCTCCACGCATATAAATCGAACAGTAGCTACAGCGTTCTTGAACCTGTATCGACGGCTACTTCTATGTATGTAACTATGTACTCGCGGCGCGTATCCAGCCTTATAATCAGAAGTCCGGCCGCGTTCGTACAAAGTAACTCGAGCGCGCAGCGTTATTTTCAAGGACCTTTACCTCTCCATGCGAACTATTATCGAAGATCCAGTTTTGATCAAGATAGTGCTCCCGATACATCTTCCAGAGCGTGGCGTCGATGAGACGCTCCTACAATCGTTATTTTGTACAGGGTGTATAAAAAGTAACGATCGTCCGTCTGAGCCATTTGATAAACGACATTTGTAATAGAAACTTGCTGCAAAGTTGTTTATACTAAAGAAAATTGTCAGTTTGTTTTTACATCAACACTTACTGCTCATCGAGAACAGATGAGCAAAAGTCTACTACTGCAGTCCGCCTGAACGTCCGACGAGACGAAACATGATCGTCTACGTACTTCGAGGCAAACGAAATTTAAAAGGACATTCGTCGTTAGGCTCGTACCGAGTAAATGTCCTGGAAATGTCCTGAATATATCCATAGAATGTCCCACTTTCTAACTGGAACGAAAAGTAAAAATATTCACACGATTTAAAAATACTAACGATTAAAAGCCTTGAGAAAATGAATAAATTCGTAGCTTCTGTTTCCGACAATGAGCATAAACAATTTTCATTTGAAAATTGTGCGAATCAGTAAATTCATTTAACCCTGTTTAGCTAGGTAACTGGTCGGAACAGTTTCATGCCGCGAACGATGAAAAGAGGATCGAGAACGGAAACGAGAAGACGCGGGTCCCGGGTTAAAAAATGTTCGATTGGGAAAAGTAGCAAGAAGCGTGTCTCGGTCAGGTTTTCCTTCCTTCAGGGCGAGTGCAGTCCGTTCTCCAGGTGGTAAGAACGCGAGAGAGTCGAATACAGCAGAAACAGAAGCAGAACTAGAAGGCAGAAGCAGACACACGCGGCCGGTTCTCGTCGTATCGCCTCGAGTGGGTCACGCATGGGAAACTGGAACGGTCTCATCGAGACCGAGGCGGAAGACTCGATTTTTCACCGGAGGAGAAACCACCGATTTTTCTTTCGATAGACCGTTTCTAGGTTACGGAGGTGCGTAGGCTTCTCTGCCTTGAGCAGATGCTACACGCCTGCTCGATGAGAACGAGGCGAGGCAAGACGAGGCGCGGCTAGATCGTTAGAAATCCTTTCGCGTCGCGTCTCTTCATTTTGTCTTCGGTTTATTCGGATCGCGAGAAACCCGGACAAGCTCTCGATCCTGTCCACGCGGGTCTCTCGTTCCTTTTTCCTGTCCCGGTATCGGATGGGAAATTGGAGCGCGTGCGCGCCGCAGCTCTGGGTCGAGCGGATCATTAGCTGATTGATAGGGAAAAGAGTCGGGAACACCGCGGCTTAATGGATATTAGACGCGAGACGTTTCCGGGTCCGATGGAAAGCTGTTTATTAGAGACGATAGTGGATTTCGAGGTCGCGGATCTTCGTCGCGGAATCGGTGAAATTTCGCGCTATCACTTCCTCGAACCCAGATATGCGAATTATCGTTGCTTTGTATACAGGCTGATTCGGGAAACTGGGACAAGTTACTGTTCTTTTTTTTTAAGTAAAAATAGAGAAAAACACAGTGTAAAAAATCATGTGTCATAATACGTTCTAACTTCCTATGACCTTATTTTTTCTGTGGATGAAACGATACACCCGCCAGGTGCAATTGCACTTTATTCATCAATGCAACCGAATCTCTTGTTAAACCAATCGATCCCTTTTATTATCCTACGTATAAAAGTACTAACCCAAGATCATCGAAATGTCAATACTTCACGAGATATTTGTGTCAGAAACATACGTTACTGCAAGAAGTATCCAAACTCTCGATATCAATTGTAGAAACTACTTAATGCCGTGTTTACTCTGACATAGAATGTCAAAAATCTCGTGAAATATTGACATGATCTTGAGTTAATACTTTTATACGTAGGATAATAAAAAGGATCAATCATATAAAATAGCTCCGATTGCAAAGAGGCGATTAAGATCGAATAAAAGCAACTCGCAGTGGATGATTTAAAATCTGATCGATCGTAATTCTGTAGTTTGAGACATTGAGAACAATATTATGTTAGCATCCAATAATTTCCTGCGAAAGCTACACGAGAGCACGCTCATGACCGGCCAACTGTTAGGATAATATACGAGTGAATGATTGAATAATTTCGAAGAAGAGCTGTGTCTTTCAAAATGTGACGAAGCGATGAAAAATTTGAGAGAGCACGAATCGGTTGGTCGGACAGTTCTATAGTCGATGAAGATCTCATGCCCGGCCCTCGTTGCCGAGGATGTTTGCTCTCCGGGGTGCAATTTTCACAGCCGCGTGTGTATGAATAAGAGAAGGCCCATAAGCGGGACAGTGGCCAATGTATCTTTAGACGCGGTGGAATTGCATAAAACGCACGCGAACGGTCCCTTACTCCTTCCCTCGTTCCACGAACGAAGCGAAAAAGAAAGGAGATCGTGTTTTGAATGCGACGCCGCAAGAAGTAACGCCGCGCCGCGGCGAGAGAAACCCAGTTATCGAGAGACTTTTATGGAGAGGACAGCTGCACTCGGAGCGGAGCAGAGCGAAGCGAAACGGACGCGTTTCTCTCCAATCCACACTGTTTCGATAAATGTTAATTAGTTGGGCAAACCTCAACTGAATTTCGTGAAAAAATAGATGCTCGTCGTATGAAGTAATGTCTAGACAATTATTAATAGTCTGCGGATTGTATGTATTCGTGCCAAAAATGAGTAGGTGCCATTTAAAACAGTAAAAAAAGTCAGAATGATCTAATACTGCCAAACTAGTGTCTATCAGTTTGTCTATCTGGCTTCAGTCTCTTGCAGACAATTTAAATTTCCCAGAAAAATCCGCAATTATTAAATTGATATCTCTCCGTCAGTATTACTTCCAAAATCTGATTAATCGACAGAATACATAAACATTTTATTACATTTCTTAAAATGCGTAATATTAATGCCAACCGATACTATTTTATTATATCTTAAAATACAATTTTAACGTGGATATTAACGGCGAAGGTGCGTTCGATTGTTTTAATTAATTCCGTCAATTATTTTTATCGATCAAGAGAATCGACGAGCTCTGTCGATCGAGGCTCTGACTAATTCCGTCCAGTGAATCACTCGATCGAACTCGATCACGCTGCGAAACCGATCTATCGAGACTCGCCGGGAATTAGTCGGACATTATCGCTGAATAGTGGATCTTCGTGCAAATGAATGGTTCTAGAGTCTAACTTTTAATCGTTCGATAGATCAGTGGTTGATGATCGTTATAGAGAAACGAAGACTTCATTGTATTTATTCGATCTATTGCACCGGTATCGGTTGCAAGATAATAATTAGACTGCGAATCTTTATGCATTTGTGACATCTGAAAAATTTTTCAAAGAATGCTGGAATTGAAAATTCGATAGAATTTGGTACGATTTTATTTATTACAGACCTAAATTGAAAATAAGACTTTATTTAATTCCACTTTCTTAAATTTGTCTAGAAAAATTAAAAATTGCATAAACAACCGGAGTCGAATAACAATCAATGTCCCATTTAAGAGGATTCGCGGTGTAGTCACCGGTGAGGTCGGACGTGTTTACGTTTTCGTGCTCGCGTGTATGGCGTCGCCTAGTGGCTTGATCGCTTTGTGTTATTTGCTATCGCAATTCGCTTTGCTGAATAAGTGTTTGAGCGATAATTCTATTATCTGAGTGTTTCTTTTTTTTTCACTGTGTTCTTACTTGTGTCTCTGCCGTCAGAGGCACTTGTATTAATTGTGCTCATAGTTCTTAGGATCCAAAAATGGCCAAAAATCCTGGCAAAGCGTCCTACGCGCAAATTGCCACACAAGTTCAGTTCCCTACCAAGGAGCAAGCTATTGTTTTTGATGCAGTTGAGGGTATTCCCATTCAAGATTATACTTCGGCTTTGAGTAAAGTAACCAACTCATTGAACATAAAATTCGTTTCAAGAATTTCTCACGGTCGTGTCTGTTTCTACCTAAACTCGAAAGAATCTGCGGATCAACTCACTGATTCTCATGCCAAAATTCAGATTGGTCATCACTCTTTAGAGGTCCGTCCTTTAATTTCTAAGGCCAAAAGGATAATTATATCGAATGTCTGCCCTATCATCCCGCATAGTGTTATATATGAAGAACTCTTGACAAGGGGCATTCGACCATGCTCTCAAATGACTTTCATCAGAGCCGGAATTAGTGGTCCAGGGTTTGCGCACATTCTCAGCTTCCGCAGACAGATTTACATTCATCCAGATGACGTCTGTAAGCTGCCGCCATTTTTAGAAATTAACTACGATGATACCAACTATTGGGTTTATTTGTCTGGTGAGAAGCTTACGTGTTTCATTTGTAAAGAGGAAGGTCATCTTGCTAGATTTTGCAAAGGTGTGGACAAGCCGAGTCTAGGCTCAGACTATAGTGTAGAACAATCGTTTGTGCCTTTGTCTGGTTCGAGGACACATCTTGCCTCGGGTCACGATAGGGTAAACATCAACAAGCCCAGTTCTGATTGTGTCACTAATCCGCAAGAGGTTCTCACACCTGATGTCTCACCTTTAGATGAGAATCCTGTATTATCTACAGAGACTTTTAAACGTCCGCTGTCAATCTCTTCAACCTCCAGTGACCCTGCTACAAAGTTGGTAAAGTCTGATAAACTGATTACCGACTCCGCAACCCTCAAGATAAAGTCGGCTAAGAAAATAAAGGTTTCGTCTACAGCAGTTGTCAACGAAGATGATATTTTGAAGCAACTTTCACCAGCAATGGAATTGATTGTATCCAATTCGCACAAGTACCCTCTTAATTTGAACAGTATCACTCAATTTCTATTTGTCTCCTTTGACAATCCGATGATTCTTGATACGGCTTTAAAGTTCACTAACGATATTCCGGCTCTCATCACTATGCTCTCTGAAATTAAAGGCCTTATTGCAGAACGTAACCTAAAGAGTCGCATTGGTAGGATTATTAAAAAACTTCTTTCGTCGGATGCTGATGACAGCGCTAGTTCTGATACTGGCTCTTTGGAGGCTCAAGACACCTAATCCTTTTACACTTTTCTAATGACATCTACTTCATCACAACGCAACGATTCAATTAATATTTTGTATTGGAACTCAAGAAGCTTACGTAGAAGATTGCAGGATGTCCAGTCATCTATTCAGGAGTGTGATATTTTTGTTTGTGTTGAATCCTGGCTTACCTCGGCCAACAATATTAATTTTCCTGGATTTCTTGTATACAGAAAGGACAGGACTTATGGTTTAGGTGGAGGTATTTTAATTGCAATTAGGAAACATTTAATTTTTACGGAGCTTGATTATGTTATTGCCCCAGATCAATCAGTTGAGATCTGTGGTATTCGCATCACTAATCTAGATTCTCCTCTAGACTTGGTGGTCTGTTACAGACCTCCGGGTCTCACACTTTCGCTTGACCAGTGGAATACCATTGTTCAGAATGTTAATTCTTCACATGCCATTTTGCTTGGGGATTTTAACGCTCACAATAAAAATTGGAATTGTCGGAATACGGATCCCAATGGTTCTAGACTAGCTAGTGCTATTGAATCTAACAATCTTTTCTTACATAATGAAAATTCATTCTCGCACTTGGATATTCAAACTGGTCTTAAATCCAATTTGGACCTTGTTCTCTCTACTTTAGACATCTCTGACAAATTGGATGTGATAGTGGGTGATGAGACCTGGGGCTCTGATCATTATCCGATATTTATTAATATTTCTGTTATGTTACACTTCTATGATAAACGCTCATTTAAACTAAAATCAGTTCGTACTGACTGGAGCAAGTTTAACGCCTTCTTAGAGGACTCTTATCAGAGCTTTTTCTCCGAGGAATATGTTAACTCTTCTCCTAGCTCAAAATACGACTTTTTTGTTCAAACGCTTACAAGTGCATTATGTTATAGCACTCCGGCTAAAGCTCAGGTTCCTCTTCGATATAGAAGAAATCCAGTCCCCTGGTGGGACAAAGACTGTGCTAGAATTAAAAGACTAAGGCGTGCGGCCTATAAGAAATGGGAATATACTTTAAACTTATGTGATTTGATAGAGTATAAAAAACGGTGTGCGGAAGCCATTAAAATTTTCAAGTCCAAAAAGAAAAACTGTTTTAGAAGTTTTGCCGAAAGCATTAATTTCCAGACAGATCCAAACTTTGTCTGGAATAAATGTAAGATATTTAAGAATTCCTGGATTAAAATTCGTCCTCAACATTCGGCTACAAATTTACCAGATTGTAATAATGTTAATAATGCTCTTGATAAATTATGTCCTCCTTGGGTTCAGACTAACCCTTTATTGCTTCCCGTCTCTCAGCCAAATTCTTTTTTTGATTCTCGTTTTTCAATCTCTGAATTTAATTTAGCGCTACACTCAAAAAAGTCTACTTCTGCTCCTGGTATGGATGGAATAGACTTTGATATTATTAAGAAACTCCCTGACATTTTTATTTCTGAACTATTACATATTTTCAATCTTATGTTCTCCGCTAACGATTATCCTATTAGCTGGAAAAAATCTTTTGTTATTTTTATTTCTAAAGCTGATGGGGCTGGGCTTCGCCCTATTTCACTCACATCTTGTTTATGTAAGTTGTTTGAAACCATTATCAAAACTCGTTTGCAGTGGTGGGTAGAAAGTAAGGATTTACTCCCTAAAAGTCAATTTGGCTTTCGTAAGGGAAAATCATGTATGGATAATGTCACTAATTTGGCTTTGAAGATTGATGAAGCATTCTTAGAAAAAAAGCATGTCCTTGCTGCCTTTCTTGATGTAAAGGGTGCGTTCGATAATGTTAATCCAGATATTCTTCTGTCTAGATTGGCTTCTTTTGGATGTTCAACTAGAGTCTTGAATTTTGTTAAGTTTTTGACACATGAAAGGTTCATTTTCACTTCAGATTCTGGTGACACTCCGAGACTCTCATTTAGGGGTGTTCCTCAGGGTGGTGTTCTGAGCCCTTTGCTTTACATTTTATACGTCTCCAATATTACAGCTGACGTCCAGAGGCATATTTCTGTTTCCCAATTCGCTGATGATCTTGCTGTATATATTAAGACTTCATCTATTGCTACTGGTGCCCGTTCTATTGAAAAAGCTATACAAATTTTAAATCGGAACTTGTTTAACCTTGCCTTAGATTTATCTCCCAATAAAACGGTGCTAATTCATTTCAATAACAAACAAATAACTCCAGGGCATATTAAAATAAAAATTCAAGATTCATTTATTTATTCTAGTGCTTCTGTGCGTTTTCTCGGAATTATCTTTGATTATAAAATGTCCTTTATTCCTCACATTGATTACATTATAAAAAAATGCTCCAGAGCTCTTAATATTGTTAAATTCTTGAGAGGTACATGGTGGGGATCTGATCCTTCTACGCTTACGGTGCTATTTAAAAGTTTTGTTCGCTCTATTATTGAATATGGTTGTTTTGTTTATTGCCCTAAGAGACGCAAAGACATTGAGCGCCTTGAGAGGATTCAGTACTCTGCAATTAGATTGGCTTTGGGTTATCGCAGAAGCACCCCCACCAATATCCTTATAGCTGAATCCAAACTACCGTTGCTAAAGGATCGATTTACAAATTTATGTCATCGTTTTCTAGCTAAAACCTTATCCAACAGCGGCTCCTCTAGCTATCATATAATCAAAAGTTATTACAATGCTGTTAGAAATAGAGGTTTCAGGGGGAACTTTTTGCTTAGAAGTTGTATAATGTATATGCTGTCAGAGTCATGTAAAATTGAATCACAACATAATTTTAATATTTATATTCATGATTATGATACGGTTACCACCTCTATTCCAGTTGACTCCACTTTTGGTATGTCCCTTAAGGATTTGACCAATACGTCGGACATCAATAGTATGGTCAGTGAAGTAATCAGAGATAATGCAGCTATCCCTATCTTTACTGATGGTAGCAAAAGTTTGGATAGTAATTGCGTTGGCTCTGCCGCTTTTTGCCCGTATTTAAATTGGACTTCACAGAGAAGCCTCGTTAAACAGGCTTCTGTATTTACAGCCGAATGTTTAGCCATTAATGATGCTCTTGATTTGGCGGTTACCTATAAGAATTATAGTTTTATTATTTTTTCTGATGCGTTAAGTGTTCTTTTGAGTCTTGCTTCTATAAAAATGGATGTCAAAAGTAATTCCTATCTCTTTAATATAAAAAAAAAATACAATATTTTCATGAATGAAAACACGCAAAGTTTCATTAAGTTTTACTGGATTCCGTCTCACTCCGGTATTTTTGGCAACGAAAAAGCTGACCATCTAGCAAAAGAGGCTTCTTTCTATAATGTACCTTGTATTCCTAGCATTCCTTTTTCTGATTTATTTGAGTCATTTTATAAAGTCATGTTTGATAACACCCTCTCTTCCGTTAAAGCTGATGGCCTTCTCAAGGGTAAGACCTATTTTCAGAAATTTTTTAGTGAGTCCCGACTTCCTTGGTTCTCACAGCTAAATTTACCACGTTTGACTGTTGTCACTGTTAATAGGTGTAGAGGGGATCACTATCATCTGGCTGCTTCCCTTGCACGAATTGGGTTTATTGATAACCCAGAATGCAGTTGCGGTCAGGGAGATGAGACCCTTAACCATGTTCTCTGGCAGTGCAATTTGTACGATGCTCAAAGAATGGTGCTTTTAAAAAAACTCTATAGGTTGGGTTTTCAGTTGCCTCTGGACGTCTGTTTGTTTTTGGTTGGGCCAGATATTAGGGCTTGCCGTTGTATAGTGTCGTTTCTGAATGACTGTGATCTGCGTGTGTGAGTGTTTTCCAAAAAGAATAATGTTGATTTGTATGCCATTTTGCTTGATTTATTTTGTATTTTTTTTCATGTATTACCGTCAAAAGTTGTAATAAATCTTTTCTAAGATTTTCTTCAAAAAAAAAAAAAAAAAAAAATGTCCCATTTAAGTCGTACCGTTCGAATTATCCACCAAACTATTGACTGGAAAGTTGAATGGTTTCAGTGGGCACGCGATCTAACAGTTATTTGTAGGTGGACATACATTTACGATAAAAGTCGCTAAAAAAAAACTCTAAATACATCCATTCCACTAATTGTTACAAACAACTATTGTGAAATAGCCACTTCTTTGCTTCATAGAGTCAACGTTAAGTAAAAAATGGCCGAGAGGAACGGAACGAAACGGAACGGTTGTTGCTCCCACCGCGGAAATTTCGCTTAGAACGCGTAGAAGTGGAACGAAAAAAAAGAGCTCGAAGGCCCGGTATTCCAGCCCGTCGTGTCCGACGACGGCGACGACGACGACGACGGTGAGATGAAATCGAGGACGGTGCACGCAGGCAACCATGCCATTAAGTAGATTGAATATTACCCTATATTCGGTAGACGCAATCAATAGCCTAGAAAAATGCGCTATTCTCCTTCGCAGCGTGCCACGGCCTTGAATCCCCTATCAGCTTCGCGTCTAATTTACCGCGGAATGACGAGTATAAAGTGTGCACACGCGACCGTGTAACGCATGCCTCTACATCGGTTCCATCATCGCCACTATCATAGTTCCTTCACGCACCTTTTCACCTACACTGTGGGAAACCAACATTCTCTGCCATGGGAGCGATCCAAGTCCGGGAGCATTCTACTTAGCCCCTGGGAGCAACATTCGGCAACATTCCCGGGACCAATATCGCTGGGAATTGCATCGGTTCGGTATTTGCGAATGCAAGTGAATTTTGATAGTCAGGTATCATTTTATAAGTCTACATTCCTGTTTTGAACCAGTAACAATGAACCAGTGCAATTAATCATTCCTGGCATCAAACTCGTGTGTTCGCACCTTTATGTTGCACACAAATTGTTTAAAAGTAATAACTAACTCCTCAATCAAGTTGTATATGAATCGCCCTGAATGAAACGAAGAGTATTCGATTAAAGGAAAATTTTTCAAATGTGTCTCTTTCAACTAATCGAGATCCTACATTTTCTAACAAATGAGGTAGGTTAACACTTTACCGTCCGGAAGTCTATTAATAGGATTTTCAATAATTCTGTTGTACCAAGATAAAGCATAGAAATTTTCTTTGACATTGCAATCTTAAATGAAACTATTAAACGACGTTATTGAGGGTGACTTAGTTAGTTCATACTAAATGCTAAATGAAAATTTAGCCATGTATTATACATTTTTCAAAAATATGCAATAATCACCGGTCGGCAATGTGTTAACGTGGTCTCTTCTCTCGAATTTATAGTAAAACTACACGATCTAAGACACCGCGTGGACCCGACAGTTTTCCTCAGCTTAGATCGAGGCTTTACTGTATTAACACTCTTAAATATTTATAATTCTCTAACTATATTTGAAATTTCCGAGTCCGTTCGATGTTTCAATTTTTCAGCAATGTTCCGACTGTGCTTGTTTTGGCATTTCCACTCCGCAATTCCAATATGCACCGGTGTCTAAACAAACGTGAAACTTCCGGTGATCTCGCCGATTAAATTTGCATAGCGTGATCCGCAAAGATCCGCGTTCCACTAAACTCCGTTGAACGAATCGATTGGCTAAGCACGATTAACGAAGCAAGTACACGGATCGTTTTGACCGTAAGCGAGAACAGTGCAAGGAACACGGTAGCTTTCGAATACAGTTTTCTAAGTCGCCGATGATTACAGGGATGGGAAACACCGATGTTAATCTCGAATATAATTGAGTGATTTCGGAATAATGAACGGCCGTCGGCCTGTAATTTCTCAGTTATATAAATATATTCGAGCCGGTTCGGTCGCTTGTCGGACAGAGTCGATTTAATCCGCGAAACATCGAGAGATCGATAAAACGAGAAATCTATACTCTTTCTTTTACCCGCGATTGCAAAAAGGAAGTAATTAATCGGTCGACTTAAACCGTCTCCTCCTCTCCTCCTCCTCCTCTTCCTCCTACGTTTCTCTTTGGACTGTACGATTATGAAATCGGTATATAGAAGTCATTTCTTTACGGGTTTCATGGTTAACAGCCTGTTTCCGGATACGCTTGAACGACAAGAGTTATTACGAGCGCTCGCGCGCTCGGTGAACGCAGAAAATCGTCGCGGCGTGAAATCTGCTAGATTCACGGGCTGAAACGTTGCGACAAACACCTGCCGGTGGAACGAGAAATAATTGCGACCGCCGCCACGCCGGTTCCATAGTATATCATACCCCTAGTCATAATAAGTCCGATGTGTCTGCCGCAACCATGGCCGGCCGCGCGAGCCACACCACAATCGGCTGGTAAACCCGTTTTACGCAGTCAAAATTTCATTTCTCTAGTTTCATATTTTAAAGAAATATTTCTAGAAATTACCCTACAAAGCTTCAGCATACAAAATATTAACCATTTCAGATAAACATCTGTGCGAAGCATCGCATCACTCCGAAGTAAAAATTCAGAAATTCAAAGTGAAATTATTCTATCAACTTGTTACAGAACATAGAAAAATTAGACGTGTCAGACTTTGTTAGACTTGCGAGAAATATTAATTTTAAGGTCCGTCGGGTTTGCGTGCTCTGTTTCATATATGCGGAAAGTAGAATTAGTTGGCCATGATCAGACTTCGGACGATTCCCATCTAATAGTGTAAGTTTCTCGAAAACGAGAGGTCGTACAAGAAAAAAACGTGGTAAAAATGGACTGTATTGTTTAGAGTTGTTTCGCATGTAAAATCACCACCGCTAGTACAACGATTTAAAAAAAGATTGCCGATGCCATCGAATTCTGTCCGCATTACCTGCACCTCATCCGAAAGCTGTACACGAACATAGAAAGTAATTGTCCTGATACGTTTCCGTGCAGCTCGATTCAGTTCTATCTGTGTTATTTGCACGTTGTCTCGGTGTGCAATAAAGTCGCGATTGTTATTATTGTACCAAGAGCGACGAGGCTGTTCACGAAGGTCGGGTCGAAAAACAAAATAACCAAAAGAGAGAAAGAGAGACGAGAGAGAGAGAGAGAGAGAGGAGAAAAATAATAATAAAGCAGGCGGTCCGGAGCGAGTTCGAATATTGATTGGCTGGTAGCGGTAGGCTTGATAATGCTCGGCCAGATAAAGGGGAAAGTTATCAGCGGCTGAGTTTCTGGAGAAACAAAAGCGCGGTCGTGATTTACGAACGTCTTCCTCGAAAAATCACGAGACGACCGAAGCAAGTATATGTATACGCGTGTATCCCGGGGTCTCGGCGACGATAAGGTCGTGCTTTCTTCCATCTATTTACAGTTCGCAAAGAGACAATCCATTATCAGGCATTGATAAAGAATCGGACGCTAATCGGCGCGGACTCTCGACGTTCGAAACTGCGAACACTTTCGATAGTTTTCGTGGACCTGTGAAAGTTCGCGTCCCGAACTCGTTCTCGAACGAATCCCAGAAATCGACAGCAATTTTTCCGGAATTTCTCGATCGTGACGATCACAAGGCTCGCGAAATGAAATTGCGGAAGGTGCCGTCGCGATTCGCGGAAATGATAAACCGAGTTTCGACGAGAACGCTTTCCGTGTCGCGCAGACCGTGGATCTTCGTTTCGAAAGCGTTTCCCAGTATCGATCAATGTTCCCCGAGGTTTCGAAACCCGATGTCTTCGATGGAGCCTTACGGTACCGATTTCAAAGTGCCTTTGACCTGGAAAACGCAAGCAGAATATCCTGGAACGCTGCGTTTTCCTTATACGAAGTTTCACTATCTTCAATTTTCATTGCTTCTCTTGTTATCTAGTTCCTTTCGTTCAATGCTAAACCTATCAAGCACTGAAAGTGGCTGATGCTTTTATTACAGTACGGAGAATTTATTTATAAAACGATTCTGTTCCTCCACTTTTCAGTCGTGCATCTTTGTAATTAAAATAAAAAAATCTGTTGCACGTTCCGCATTAATAAAGTCAATTCGTACAGGGACGGTATTAGCGACTGAGCTTCTACCGTTTCCAACATGGCCGTCGCCTCTCGACGTACGACGTCCACCTCGAGTATTCATACACTTATTACGTTCACTATACTGCGTTTATATTGCTTTTCATATAACCAACTCTTAGAAGACGATGAAGAGAAATTATTCCTATTAAACGTTTCCTATCAAACCTCGAGTAACTATCTACGCTATAAGATAAATGTAATTAAATGGCTAATGGCGGCCACTGTAGAAATCAAAATGGCAGCCATACAAACCATTGTACCATTTGGAACGCTGTATTTCAATATCATTGAACTTTCCCACAGTTATTATTTCAAGAAACGAAATCGATACTGCAAAAGTTTCCAAGTTCTACGTACCAACAATAGCGGCACAGTCTCGTGATCGTTTCTAGCTTATTCTTTGAATGCGAACGAGTTCCAAGAAGGAAGTAGAGTCTCCAGAGGAATCTAGCATCGATCAGGGGAACGAGCGAGCTGCGTCGTAAAATACAGAAAAATGTCGACCCCGCGAAAGCCTGGAAAGACTAGGTCGTATATTTTTCAAGAAGTCTCGCGGCAGGCTTAACGAATCCGCGCGTCATTGTTTGGCCGTCGATTGGTAGACAGAACAAAGACTACGGGGAACGTTCAAACAGCGGCTCGCGTACGCAAACAGCTAGTAGAGCTGCGCGTCGACATTCGTTAAATCTCGCCCACAGGATAAACAACCGTATAAATAAATTTGTCGAGCAGGAACGGACGATAAAACGGTGACGCGGTGCAACGACCAACCACCGCCGATAATTTCGATGCGTGAAGCAACCGTGCAGCTGAGTCGATCAGCCTCGATGCTCTCTCGCCGTTTTGCGAATATTTCGAACGATCGTTGCACGACTCGAAACTTCAACAAACCTGGCGCCTCGCAAATTTCCAACAATTTCGAGTTCAGCTATTCCTGCGAGACTGCGATAAGCCTCAAAGTTCCCCACCCTTCACAATTTTATAGAGTCTTCAACATTTTATAGGACAATCGAAACAGGTTTGATCTTTGAAAAGAATTGTTCAGACTCGCGTCACGTAATCGGTCGCCGAATAAACGAAAACGTTCCGAGTTTCTCTTTTCGAGTTCTACCAACAACTCGCGCCAGTGATATATTTTTTTACGACGGTGACGATGATAAGGGACCTAAGCGTCGCCTCGGGGTTCTTTCGAAAGAGATCATCGACTATCAGTCGCGATAAGGGATTTAACGGTCGTGCGCGGAAACGACCACGCTAATTACGCTGACTGGTTCGTTCTTCCTTCTTTGTATTCTTTGTCTCGTTAGACCAGCTAGAGAACGGTAGCCGCCTTATCGTCCAGGGAGAATCTAATTTTCAGGATGCATCTAATCGGTTAGGACCCTGTAGGATCAAGGTAGAACGGGCGGTTACTCTGGAAACTATCAGATCCCTATCCTCTCGATTCTATTGGATTCCGTTTGTCGAGGAAACCGGAAACGCGCGTTCCGGCTACTTTGCATCGGGAGCTTCGTGTGGAGCAACTTCGAATTCGACTCGAAACGGTTAAATTTAGAATTCCACAAATAAAATAATGCCCTCCCCAGACTCCGATCCGAGAGGTAGAGCTTATTTTGCATTCTTAATTCAGGGGATTGGTGGAAATGCGATTTCGAGCAACTCTCGCGGATTGTAAAAGCGACGCTGGCTCGGTTTATTATGCTCGCCGAACGGCAACGAAAAGAAATAGAACAGACGAAACTTCGGTGCACTTCAAGTTTCGTTGAGCATTGGGAAAATAGTATCAAAAGATTGTGATATGCAAAAAAAAAATTGATGAAATGACAAAAATACATAGACAACGTTACGGCTAACTGCTAGGTAGCCTCTTTGATTGTTTAACGTGTCGTTCTCTGCGACAAGCGGAACCTTGCACGTTTCACTCGTAAAGAAAGAATTGCGCAAAACGAATTTTGTGTAGACGATGGAATTGCAGAGTTCCGTTATTAGCGAATTCTTAACTCTTGTTAATTAATACTCTGGCAACGGATTGAACATGCGTGAATTTAAACAGACGCGCGTATTCCACCGGGAAATTTTCAGCGCCATAGACTTTCGATTCGACGAGTTTCTAAAATATCACGGAAAATCGCTTTTCTTCTAATGCATGATACATACATTCGAAAGTAAAGAAACGTCTCGCATTACCGGATCAAAGTAGAACGAACAGCCTCGAGGTGTTGAGAAAAACCGGCAATAATTAATACGGAGTAAAGTCTAATGAAATACCGGGGAATAAGTATTTCTAGCGTCAAGTTAAATGGTCGGATAGTATAAATGCACGATCGCTCCGCCGCGATTAAAATGCATCGGAAGAAAGCATAAAAGCCCCAACATGCAAATCAGAGATTATTATTGCGAGAGTAATACAATGGAGAAGTTAGCAACCGTATGTATAAGAAGTTTACCACTTTACTTCTAGATTATAATCTCGAATGAAACGATTAGAGCACGTTAGTCTAACGAATCAAGATTACTCGACTCATAATCCATGATATTTAAAAGACTATTAAGTCATCGTCAGTGGGCAAAGTGCTAATATTTTTCCTCGTTGATCCCTGAGTTTTTCTTGTCGGCGATTCTTTTTCTGTCGTGAAATTATATAATTTGCCTGAGTGTACATCTTGTTTTTTGAATAGCTGCTACAACTGGTCTAAACATTTATGCAGAGATGTTTAGAAAACATCGAACCCCTTATGAATAATTGAACTTTGAATAATATTGCACGATCGTTATATAAATGCGAACGGATCGAATAGGCTCGGAGAACACGGCAGAGTTATAAAAATCGTACAACTATGAATAAAACGCGTTTAAAAAACCATGTGAAAGGAGACTCTAACGTATGCAGAAGAGCTGCAGTGCATCCGGAGTCTAATTAATTCAATAGCACTCGAGAAGAAAAAGTCGGAGCATACTTTATACAAAATAATGGAAACACCATTTACGAGACGCTACAACGCGTTACGAGAAAACAGGCCTCTCTTTAAACATTATTTGTAAATGTTCAAAAGTTCATGATGTTATAAAATATGCGTCACTGTACTTGGGAGAGTATGTCGAATCGAATATGCTCCCCTTGTCTTCATTATTTTAACATGATTTCTCACTAACAATAAATCTATCGAGCATTAAAAGTGGTTAGTAGGTACATATTGTCTTGTAAAAATAACTAGACTGAATTTATTGAATTCTGTTAGAAATCCTCATCACGAGTCTGACCCGACGAGACTGACCATGGTGGAGAGAATTAAAACTGTGAAAAAATCATTTTGTCCAGCTAGTGCCAAAACTAATCGATCAACTGTGCGCTGTATGGAGAGAAGAAGAGAACAAACAGGTGAGAAAGAAAGCATCGGACTCACCTGGGAGCATTGATGATTGGTTGTCCCATTGCCCGTGGCTGGCGCTTCTCGTTACTGGGAAGGCGCAGGTAATCTTGGTCGCCAAAGAGGAACAGATCCTTTGAAATAATCATGTCCACCGTGTGGTTGCCGGTTATAGCTGCCCGCCTCTCTCGCTTATCTTTCGCTCACTGGCTTACAACGTACACCACTGGCTGAACAACGCGCTCCGTTGACGAGAGCAGGACGGGAAACAACGCGTACTGAATGATGTGAACACTGTCCCGCCGCCTAAATACGTCCAGGCCGATCCGGACCGAGGAACGTGATGCACCGCGATGTGAGATCTGCCGGCGGCGTCGTCGACGATCGTCAGCAACGGTGCATTTTCGCCAGCGATTACTGCTGCCGTTTCCAATGATGTTGTTACTATCGCTGACGCGACTAGACGTCGATGATTCTATACTATTGCACCCGGTCGCGAGCATTAAGTCCACGGTTGCCCTAGGATCCGACTACACGAGATTTATATTGTCTATTCTTCTTCTTATTTTTCTTCGTCTCTCTCTCTCTCTCTCTCGAAAGAGCACGAGCATACACCTTTCTAGGGCGTCTGCGTGGGATAAATAGTACGCTCAGGAGAGAGAAAGAAAATTCCCAGGACTTCGATGATCTCGCGGCGAAACAAGAGAATTCGTTTCCTTGTTCTGTTCTCTGGCGTCGTTGTTTGTTCGCGAGTCTCCCGAGAGGCCTCTTTGGTACGAATGATTTATCACGACAGCGGAATCAAGTTCGAGACAACAACGCGATTGGCGGATCCCCGATTGCTCGGCTGAAACGCTCAGACTTCTTCGTCTTCCTCCGCTATCTGGAAAAAAAAGAAATAGGATTTTAGTCGCCCGCTACGAATTCCACGACACCGAGAACACACTCAGCCGCGGTGGTCGATAAGTATGATCAACGGAAGGAAAATAAAAAAAAAAGAATATTTTAGAAAATCTATTCGATTCTATTAGTTGTAAATCTACAAGTCATGCTGATGTTAGTCCCTCTTTTTAGAAAAATCGGCCACTGTGCGGTCCTAGCACGCCGTGGTCTGACGCTACAAATCTTATCTGCCGTACGTAACCGTTTCTAATATTCTATTTTTTTTCAAAAGTATTATCGCTCTGCCTTGGAAAAGCTATAAATCAATTTTTTTAAGCTCTTCTAGAAAGATAACGCGTTTTTAGTGGTCTCAAACAGAAGGCTATAGTCTCTCTAAGGTTGAAAGTTGAACTCCTTGTGATCGTTCGCCTATTAAACGATTTTCCAAAGTCAAAAATGATTAGTACCATGTCGGTATTAACGCATTACTTACTCAGAAGTTCTTAACGAATTATTCAACATGGCTATCTCGGTGATGAACCGTCAAACAAAATTCATAAATAAAGCAGTGAGTGGCACTGAACAAATCAATTATGTAGTTATAAGAATGGTCTGCCGTCTGAGGGTTAAAAGTTGATTTCAATCTATAAATGTCGAATTACGAGAAGCGACTGCAACTCGCAACGACTGCCGCAGCCGTTCATTCATGATCGTCTATTGCTACTGGCGAAGGTAATCGTGTCTGGTAGGGTAATCCGTTACCGTTGACGAGGCCAGCAAAAACCGAGTTTTCCTTCGGTGGAACGTTTGCTCCGCGAGATCGTTGTTATTTTCAAAGCTGCGCCGCTTTTTTTCCTTTTCTCTGGCCCTCGAGCTATACAAATCAATGGCCCAAGCTGCTCGGAAGTCGTTGCGACGATGGGACCAGCTTCATTCTGAACGATCATGCGGTTCTAGATACCAGGGAGACCGTATAAAGCGCTCTTCCGCTTCCGACAGAGACCGCTTGTTTACTAACTTCACTGCCGCTACGCTGCCAATAGTGTACGCTAGTCAGTGGCCACATTTATGCGGCTAGAAACCCTGATTATACTCGAGTGTCCCAAAGTAAAACTAAAATGGAAATTATGTGTGAATTTTTGCAAATTTAGTGTAAGTAACAGGGAGAACTAATATTTTGAAATTTTGTGGATATATTACAACGCTACTCTGATGTTACTGGAACAATGTTGTTCAGTTACAAAGAGCTATGCGTTAAGAATTACGAGGCTTATGTGAATGCTATATTCATGCTATTCTCAAAAACCGAATATATTTCTCAACTTTGACGAAGATTAAACCTTACCTAAATCAGGAAATGTTAAACTGAGCTATCCCGAATTTCGAGAACCCTTTAATACGTCGTTGACCCCGCTCCTCCTCCTCCCCTACCCGAAGAAAATCTAACCTAACCCTACTCTTAGTTTCAATTCAACCAGAAACGAGTTTAGAAGCGTATCGAACGATGTAGTTAATAGTATCATTCGATCTATTATACATAAAGAGAGGAATCTAGTTAAGTACACCCTATTAATCGCAAACGACGACGTCCGAAAAATTCTGCACATTTAAATAGAGTAATTAATACAGTAATTAAAGACTAATTTCAATTTCGAATTCACCGAATGAACAATATGCCACACGAGTAGCATCAATCTAAATCAGAATAGTCACTAACTCTATCACTAAATCTATCAAAAGATTCCCTATTCGATACACCTCGGAAAATAAATTATACTACACCTGTTCGAATGGTTGGCAAAAATCAGCTGCAAAAGTGTCGTTCGAATGAAAAACAGATGAGGACCGGTTCGATTTCGCGAAACAGAAATACACATATATGTAATATAAATATATAGGTCAACTATTTTGATCCGAGAATCTTCTACGCGGGCTGCACGCGACCGGATCGTTTTCCGAATTCTTTGCATAACCAAAATCGCTGGATATCACCCATTAGAAAACGGCCGTTATTTATCGGCGAGATTTGTTGGTCGTTTAACCGTGGTTCTCGCGCATCGGGAACGAAGACAAACATGGCGGGTCGGCGACAGAGGGACGGAGGGGTGGTGGGGAAAGAGGCGCGAGTGCAATGGTCGTGCACGTTGCGTTTGAAGCTGACGAAGTAAATCGAGCGGATATACGCCGCGTTCATGAGAACTCGTCCCATATTTACATCGCGCCAATTTTCACCCGCCAACTGTTAAGCATTAGTCACGGATGAGTGGCGTGTATACGACCCGGTCATCGCCGCGCAGGATCTCGAACGCCGCGCCCCTAATTAGTCGATTCGAAACTAGATCGAGGCGCGAGATTTGAATTTCACGGTCACGCGGTAACACCGTCGTCGCTGATCACAATACACAGCGAATTGTATCGTCGCGCGTACCGTCAAACACATCCGGGACAATTTTCAAAGTACACAATATGCAACTGACTCGTTTTAAAGATACAGCCGTTAAGTAGGACACCCTATTAAAACGCGACGCGAAAGAAGAGCTCTTTTCGAATGCAGTACACCGTGGAGAAGCTTCCGGTAAGTGAAGCGTTAACGATTCAGGTATTATAACATTTGATGCGGTTGACTCACGATTACTCATGAATGAAATGTAGCAAAGGATGACTTCGGTTTCGAGAGATTTCCGAGAGAATATTCATTGGAAATTGGTAGTACCTGTCGCGTTCGAACCACCGTGGAGGTGTCTCCTTCCATATCCGATCGGTGACAATTTCGCGCGAGCATGTCAACCTCCGAACGTGAAATTAGTACAAATGGGTGACGCGGCGCCGGTGATCGTTGTATCGGCTCCCATCGCGGCGCTGTGATCGAAATCGAGAACATTGAGGAAGGTAATGGTACAGTCATCAAAATAGTACCGTTAATTCCGAGCGTCTCGACGACATCGATCGACGTCGTAATCACGAAAACCGACTAAACGGACAGGCGCAGCGCGTGTACGAAAGTTTATTGGTGCTTGCTTCGCCATCGCCGTCACGTGGAAGCTCAAGGTTTGTTTACATCGTGGCCGATCGATTTGAAACATAGGTTAGCAACAAGTTCCGCGGAGATCGAAATGTTTATCGACATATATCGATAATGATTTGAGTGTAAAATCGAGAAAAGAAATCTTTTCTATTGCATTTTCTACGACAGACATCTGTTATATCGCGCAGAGATTCTTCTGAGTTTGCAGTAATACTAAAAATATCTTTGACAACGTATATTTTATCAATGACAATATACGATAATTAAGAGCAATTATCTCATCGAGTGTAGTAGCGTCTCATATCGCGGGAGCAACGATCTCGTCCATTAAACCGTCAGATCAATGAACACTCGATAACCACAAACGAGATTACGAGTTTGAATTTCGATGGACCGTCCACTCGACGATTACCCGCCACTTGCATCTGGTATTTATAAATACACTTCGTCGAATCTCTCTACACTTTGTCCGAACTAATACATTCGAAACAAAACGGAGATTTGGAACAACTTTTCTGTTTCGAACTGTCGTCGGGTGCCGCCCTCTTTCTTCCATATCGCTCGGAACTATCGATCGATAATACAATAGATCGACTATCGATTAACTCGACTGTCATATTCGAATTATTTGCACGACATTTTGAACGTATTTTTCGGTTATTTTCAACCAGAAAATAATGACTTCGACGCAGTAGAAAGTCCATGGGATATCAAGGACGCTCAAGGTCATATTTTTCACTGACCTTTCAGAATTCCTGCACTACGTTCGTTTGTTTATTTCGAACATTACAGACGAGATTTGTTTTCACTCGAATGAAACCATTCTTGTTCCCTTAAATAAACTAATTGTCATGCAATTGAACGCGCGACCAGAGAGAGAGAGAGAGAGAGAGAGAGAGAGAGAGAGAGAGAGAGAGAGAAAGAGAGAGAGAGAGGGAGATAGCGAGCGAATGACAATGCAGGGGGGAAAACTAATTTGGCACGGACAAAGGAAACGTTACATAAACAATGCAAACGACCGTTTGACAGTGCGGCCGTGTGACTTAACTTTTTTCTCTGTTTCCTCGTCAACTAATTACCCAGCAATCGAGCGAAAACACGTACTTATCCTGATTTACTTGATTAGAATATACAAGCCAGCCGGTTGGATCCGTTCCAAAACGAAGTTGTTCGATTCAATACGCTATGTATCAACGTAATCGATGTTTTCAAGCTTCGAACATCAAACATACACCTTAATTGAAATACTTTACCGCCGAATATCGACGAGCACAAAACCAAAAAATAGTCTGCGACACGTCATGTTTGCGCAATCGTTATCCGAATTTGTTCCTATCAATCCGGCCTGTCTTTTTTTGTTTCGTTTAGTTTATCCGAATTTTCGAGAAACGAGCCACAGAAATAGAGACGCAGAGACCGCGAGATGATAAAAGTGTTGTCGACTCGTGGCAAAGTCTGCTATTCGTTGATTAGATATGAAATTAGAAATTCTACGAGCAAAGTACCAAAATGGATGTTTCTTTCAACGATGACAAACAACCTGCGTCCGATCTCCTGACGATTCGGTTCAATTGAAACATCTCGAATGTTCGAAGATCCGAAAACAGTTTAAACAGACGATCACGACGGAACAAACAGTCAATTAAGTATCATTATGAGAATACGTCGTTCGCAATATCTACCGTAGGTAAGGTCAGCGCATCGATGATGAGGTCATTACGGGAACGGCGTACCTGTCCTTCGGTCGGTCGTCCTCGGCCGTAAATTTTTAACGGTCGAAATATCTGTTGCCGATAAGATCATCGAAAACGTCCGTTGTAAATCGCTCCCATAAGGTTGCAATTTTCGACCGAGAAACCATGGCAGAAAATGTTGCGTTACGTAGGTACACGTACGAGCGCGAACGCAAACGCGATAAGAACACGTCCCACAAACCAACTTTAAACAGCGTCGATACTACCTGTACCACAATCAAGATGCTTTCTTAGAACGAGACAGTGATGTACGGACAACCTTCGAACGAGAAAACACCGGTCGCAGTGAATGGCCCTACGCCCTTGATTCCCTCGATTCGAAACTCAAATCGAAAACGCGCCGCGCCGGTCTTGAACAAGGTGCGGATCATTAAACACACCGGTGCAACTGAAAAATTAGGTCGGTTCGGTGCTACAGCGACGATGCATCGTGGCGATCTTCTTCAACTGGAATTCTCGACGGGGTTAGGATACCGTGAGATTTTAAATAATTGGTAATTTTAATATAAAATCCGCAAGGACGAAGCTCTTACACTTTAAAGAACGGCATATTATTCCCAAAATTGGAAACTTCAAGTTTCTTTATATACAACCTAACATGTCACGCAAAATTGCCGAGTTTGTCCCGGGGTCTCTCTAAAAGTTCAGTTTTCCAGTGAGGGAAGAAATGTTACACCGATGCGCATAGTATAAGCGAATTATCGAATTTGAGCAGGGGTGGCTACTGCAGTTCCGATGTGTCTCGATGATCGGTGCATTCGCGAGACGTTCGATTCGATGAAATATATAAGGAATATCGATCGATAGATTGTGGGAAAGAAAGGTTCGTGTAGAATTCTCTTACCTAGAAAGAGCGGTGGCGATGGATCCGCAGAGTGTGTTCTCTTCTCGGTTGTTATCGCAGCTCCGATCGAGACTCGTTCTCGATCACGGCCGGGAACCCGAAGAAAATTTCAGTGGGTCTCGGGTTCGACGTTAGCCGCCGGTATCTTTGGCCTCGGCGTTCTCCTCCTCGTAGCTCCTGTCACACATGCACTGTGCACCGGCCACGAACATGCGGCCATTGCGCGGCACGCAGTCAATGAACCCGCATTGCTTTTCACCCGGAGAGTCCCTCTGCGTTTTTTTTTTTCGTCTTCCCTGGTTAAAGCCCCGCACGCACTATCGGCCGGCCTCTATCCGCGGATCTTCGGCCGCACACTCACGATATATATTCCGGTGGCGGTTTCGCACGAGGAACACCCGACCCTCCCGGTGTCACTGGCTCTCTCTCTCTCTCTCTCTCTTTCTCTCTCGCCTCTTCGTGCGCGCCGTGCTCGTCGTCTCTCTCCCTCTCTCTCTTTCACCCTTTTTCACTCTCTCGCCCTCTGTACACAGCTATATAGTATGTATATATATATGTATATATATATACACACGTGCGATATATATATATACATATATACGGTCCGGAAGGTGGTATAGGTACGCGCGTGTGTGTGAGGAATACGCGGGTGCGCACGCGCGTGTTCACATCTCTCCTCTGCTTTCGCACGTGTATATACGTCGTCGCGACGAGAATCTCTCTCTCTCTCTGTCTTTTATTTTTCTTTCTCTCTTTCTTCCTACCTTCGTACGGTCGTTCAGTGACCCACTCTCTTTCTCTGTCTGTCCGTCTGTCTCTCGAACACCGATACACCCCGGGCGGGCGGCTGCGTGATTTTTCACTGGGTTTTCTTTTCGCGACCGGCTCGGTTCCGCGCTCAGCTCAGCTCAGCTCAGCTCAGCTCGGCACGGCTCGGCTCAGTTCGGCTCGGCTCGATCAACCCGCCTCTTCTCGAAACCAACGAGATGTATACTAGTGTATATGTAGAGTATATAGTGTAGACGGGTAGGGCAGGGGTGGTAGGGCACATTAGACACCGGATAAGGGAGAGCGCAGTGCCGTATCACGCGCACTCGCACGCACACGAGACTGACTCGTTACTGGAGCCTCGTGTCCCCCCCGAATGAATCGACCACAGCTTCGCGACGCGACACTCGCGGCGGTCGGATGCAGACTGAATCGGACGCTACGTGCCCCGCTCCTGTATTGCCGGAACGTCCCTCCTGTCCACCCTCCCTTCTTTCTCGCTCGTTCCTCTTTCTCTTCCCCCTATTTACTTCTATCCGCGGTGGCGGCTATCAGCTCGTGCCAGACCCCAGGCTCATTTTTACTGACGACGCGCGAACGCTCGCTCGGCTGCCACGGAGGGGAAGTTTTTTCTCTTTGAGCCTCTCGGCCAGGATCATTCGCCGGAGAAACTTGCCCACTTTCCTCCTCCTCCTCCTCCTCCTCCACCTCCTCTTTCTCCTCCTCCCTGTTCTTCTTCTTCGTCTTGTATTCGCGAAAATTCTCTACAGCCACCCACACTATTCTCGCTCGTGCTCGAAAAGCGAAAAATTAGAAATTTTTTAGATCTAGATAAAACTCTTCGTAAAACTGATACCATATATTTACCCCCGACAGGAGATTTTAAAAGTCATTTCATGAGCGTGATGGCACGTAGTTACCCCTTACAGTTAATTTTAGACGTCGCTTTGAAATTTTCTTCGCTTCATTATACTGATAAAAGCCGGATTTTTACGAACAATAAAAATTTTCAGCATCGACTGTGGGGTATTTTCTTGTTCAATAATTTAAATAAACCGGAAATAATGCAGCGGCATTCTTAAGTTGTGCCGATGACTTAACCACTCGGCATTTCGCTTATCCATTTTTGCCGTAAATACAGAAAACTCCAGTTTTTACTGATAGCAAGCCCATATTAACCCTTAGTAGTCGGGTGACTCAATCACCACTAAAAATTGCTGTACCATTATTCACAGTATTGTTTACATTATTAAATATGTTAGTATCTGATCAATTACTAAACATTTAAGTATTGCATAAGGTATTATATCAATGGCATATACATAAAATGAACAAAATCATGTACAGGGTGTATAAAAAGAGACATTTTTCAAAGGAACTTGTCGCAAAATTGTCTATACCAAAGGAGATCGTTGTTAAAGTTCGTTTTTACATCAACGCCTTCTAGTCATCGAGAAGAGAAAAAAATTGAAAGGAACCATATGTTGTAAACAAATATTTATTAAAATATAAGCTGTTGAAGTTTTTGGAAAAATTTGTTTGTGTGGAGTTATAAGTATAGATAAAAGCCTAGTATTACTATCCACCTGACCGTATCAATGAGACAGATTATAATCGTGTGGGTGGCTCGAGACAAACAAAATTTAAAGGGACATTCATTGTTTTCCTGTCCATCCAAATTATAAATTTGAAGTTATAAAATAAAATGAAAAAAAATCTTCTATATGTATCTGAAAAGGACGTTACAGCTGGAAAAAAACGTACGCGGATCGGCTCCGAACTGGCCTATTATTTCACAACTAACGCGCTCGGATAACTTCAACCCTGACAGATGGACAACACGTGCGACAGACCCACCGAAGCAACGACCAGGCATGCACTTATAAACGTCATTGACGACCGAAGATGACAAGAAAAGGAGTTTCTTTGACAGTTTCCCACTCCTCAACCTAAAGTCCTTCCGGCACAACCACGTACAATTAACAAAAGCTACATTTCCCCACCTAAATCCACCTTTACCCATTCACCAAAAAACCGAGTTGACAATCGCAATACTATTTTGATCGTGATCGGAGTATAATCTTCTCGGTCGCAGTCACGATTTCGGAAAATGTGTTTCGTGCTACATAGTTATTAAGACGTATTCGCGTCAGTGCCGTATGGATCCGACGGAGGAACAGAGGATTCTGAAAAACTTGTAGGTACCTTATTTTTTAAAAATAACCACCGATCCAGAGGTGTTGATTCATCCATAAGTCGGATGACCCTTACTTTTTATACACCCTGTAGAATGGAATTATTCTAGGTCGAAAGATATGTTTAATTTTCAAGTTAAAATAGCTCCGACTGCAAAGGGTTAACGGTCTGATAGAAAGTTTTGAACATTACTCTAAATTTTCCTATTTTCAAAATTTTGAAGTTTTAAATAAATGTTTCTTTAAACGGAAATATTAAGTATATGTTCAAATAATCATTGGATCTGGAATCTTCAACTCGTATGTCAATAATCAAAATTGTCTAGGATACTCAATATCGTTACGTTCGATGTAAATTAATCTCTTGTCGCCCAAGAATAATCTTACAATTGGTCAACAAAGGGATTAAAATAGTTTTAAAACGAAATTGACAATGATATATTGACATAAGAGTTAATGGACACAGTTCTTGGAGTAATTTCAGCTAAAATGAAAATTTGTCTACCCCCAAGTACGGAGAAACGATTGAAGGAAAAAAGTAATTTCGTTTAAATTATGAACAAACAAGTTTAATACAGATAATCCGACATATCGATTACAGTGTTTCCACCGCGATTATTGACCTTTGATAGTCCACAATTTACATGTTAATACGACAAAACGATGTCCCGTCGTCGGTAACTTATGTCATAAAGTAAGATTCTATAAATATTTGTCATATTATTGTTTTAAACCGTAGAACATGGTGTATAACAGGATCGAGCATTGAATTGAAAAATAATGTATTATCATTAGTTTTTGCACTGCTATTAACGATAGGTTATTTTTCTTTAAAAATTTATTTTTCTGTATATTACAAAGATCATAATACTTCTATTGTTCATGATATTTCTATTAGTTTCGGTACGTAGACAAAGTTGATCAATAAATTGGATCGATTAAATACAATTAACAAGTCACTTCATTAAATTGGTTAAAACTAGTTTCGGAAACCCAATTGTCTGGACCTAATTCGTTACAATCTAAAGCAGCCAAGGTAATTACATGATAATCAGAGAGAATACAAATTATCTTAGTCTCCTTCGCCGCGAGTTTAGGAATATCCCACGGTCGTGTCTTTCTGGTTGACTAAATCTATAAGCGCGCTACAATCGATAAACGATATTAATATATTTCAACATAACTATACCGTATTCGTGTAGAATATAAAACTTACTGTAAAAGATCGCCCTCGTAGGTATCCCATTTTGTTGTTCCCGGATGCGTTAATTTATACGTTATCAAATTATTAAATTCTTCGTGCAGTTTCTATAATTAAAACAAACATATACTTTGAAAGTATTCATTTATAAAAATTTTGAACCCATTCTTACCTGTATAATTTGCGCGGTCCGTAAATCGCACTTAATGTTGTTATTCATCGAACACGTCAAATTGATAACATAATGCTTTCCTTCCCTCTCTGTAAAAGTAATAAAATTATTAGACACACCTCCATCCTGTAACTTATGAATAGGTAACAGTATTAAAGGACGAAACAAAGGCAAAGATAATTTCCATTTTGTATAAAGATTTGCAGTTTACTTATAAACGAAACTAGAAAACGTGTATCGTACGTATGTTCTTGAGCGAAGCAGCGAACAATAAAATTGGAGTGGTAATAAATGTGGTATCGTGTAGATACGTCGATGTAGACAGTTGTTTCGTGTAATACGTAATATAACGACTAGGATGACTGGTCAAAAGTTTAGCATTTATGCTCGACGGATGTAAAGTAACGCTACCATCCTCGAGAGTCCAGGCGCGTACTCCACCCCTCGTCACGCTCCTGAAATTAATATGTATTCTTTGTATATTTAAAGGAATGCGAAAATAATTGTTCTTTGATGAATTTAAAATCATACGTACGTTACTGTCGCAATATTTGGATACAATCCAGCACATACTATTGCCTTGACTAACGCGACATTATCAGAATTCCTGTTAGCATTCCTATCACTCGGATTTTCACTTTCCAAAAACTTCATTTCGCACAGATTTTGCGCGAACTGCCTTTTCATTTCGGAAAGGAGTTTCAGTGTGTTGAACGAAAGAAAATACTGTTTACAGAAATGGCCGGCTTCTCCTTTTTTGTAGCAATTTTCGAACCTCCTCAAAGCCTCGGCTAGCGCAATGTGATCGCTACATTCGTTCAAACCGAGTTCGAGTTTCTTTTGCCTCGCTATTGTCTCTTCATCCAGAGGACAGTAGAACGCATCCTTGAACGACAGGCTTGCAGCAATTGCGAAGACCGGTTCCACGCAGGAAAATAACGCTGCCCATATAATCATCTTTCCTGAGATAAATAATAAAATTATTATTACACAGAAAAATATTTCCTACAACTTATTAACGAAATCATTAAGAGTGGTCACCTGTTCGTGGGTCAAGAGGCAATTGTGCCAAGTGGTATCCTAATGGAGTCAAGTTTTCCTGATTATCCAACGCCTTTAGTTCTCTGAGCAGTTTCAAAGACAACTTTATAGCTTCAGAATGGGGTGGGTCCATAACGTTGCATAGGAAAGATTGTACATCCCCCAACTGCAGAAGTTTTATTCGCAAAATTACCTCCTCTAAACGCGTTATGAGCATTTCTGGTAACGGATACTGATCGAACATGCTTTCTCTAGCTCTCAAGTAAAGGTGATAGCAAATACCAGGTTTCACTCTAGAGTGATAGATGTATGGATATGAAATACAATGTAACAAGTGAAATATTTAATGTGCTAATCATTTTCATCTTACCTGCCTGCCCTACCCCGTCTCTGTTTAGAATTAGCTAAAGATACCCACTCGGGCTTCAATGTTTCGACGTTTTTACTCAAATCGAACTTGAGAAACTTCGTTTTACCACTGTCGATGACGTAGACTACGTCCTCAATAGTTATAGATGCTTCTGCGATCGATGTTGCAATGATAATCTTTCGTATACCATTGGGCGGTTCTTTAAATATAAGCTTTTGATGCACTGTTGGCATACGGGAGTGCAGCGGATAAATAACATATTTATCTGTGGATAAAAAGAATTTGGATAAATATTAATATTATCATCTACACGTTTCGGAAGCAATGTTTAAAGTGTACTTGCGTGGTGGGTACTGTCCGTTGCGCATCATTGTTTTATGAAGCTCCGAAATGTCCTTCACACCAGGTAGAAAAACTAGAATAGCTCCTGGTGGTTTTGTTCTACAAATGTGTTGAATTAATTCTTCTATCAGATCAAGAGACAGATCCTCTCTGTTAGGATTCTTCAGTTGATCGATCACTCTCTTTGAATACTTTTTCTAAATTACAACACGTAACGGATTGAACGCAAACGAGAATGAAAGCATCGAAGAGTGAAAATTAAATGTACCTCGATCGTAAGTCGTCGTATATATGAATCTATTGTGGCAGTAGACTCATCTCTCTGAGCTTGTCTATACTTGTCGATATATTTGCTGAATTTGAATCTATAAATCAAATGCCATTACAAATACCAGTTTACTTGTTAGATTTCAGGAATAATGAAAACAAACAGTCTTACCGGGTAATTTCTAACACGTCCTCTAAATAAAATTCTTCTACTGGATAAGTAAAGCCCGGTATATGAATGATTGGACAATCATTGTAATACTTTGAGAAACTTTCTGAATTAAGTGTAGCACTCATGAGAAGAACTTTTAAATCTGGTCTCTAAAATATCAAGTTTAAATGTATCAATATAATTTCTGCATACATCGTAATGAAATTCGTATGCATACTTAATTTAATTTTGCTTACTTTCGATATAATTAATTTTAATAAAGTCATAGTGAAATCGATTTCTGTGGTACGTTCGTGAATCTCGTCTAAAATAATATGAGAGTAATTATTTAAGGCTGGATCACTTTCCATGAATTTTAACAGCATTCCTGAGGTACAAAACGTTATGCTTCCTCTATCTCTAGGCATTACTCTGTAAGCAGAGAAAACATATGAATATATTATATAGTGAATGAAAAACTGATAGAAACGCAAAAGCATACCGTTCAAGTCTAATTTGGTAACCTATAGATGTTCCAAGTCTCTCTATTCTTTCAGCAGCAACTCTTTCAGCAACAGATATCGCAGATATCCTCCTTGGTTGAGTACATACAATCCGAGTAACACTACCATTACCTTGCTCAATTTGATCATCCAATATAAACTGAGCAATTTGTGTTGTTTTCCCACAACCTAAAATACAATTATAATATTTTCCAAGGATTAAGTATTACTTATACAGTATTACAATCATAAGTACTACATATAAACTCACCAGTCTCGCCACTTATCACAACAACTTGATTTTCTTTTACTAGCTTTAAGATTTGTGATCTCTCCTGATATGCAGGCAATCTTAATCGAAACTTTAGCATACTTTCATATTCTTTTGAAGATATTTTTGACCTATATTCAGCTAGTAATGTGTCATCTAAATTGCTATTCCTTTCTAATCTTGAGCTCTGAAGCAGAGCATTACAAATGTTTTCTTGTATGTTACCAGACACTATATCTAAAAACTTTCTCTTGAACTGTGCATCCTGAATGTAGCTATATCTGTCCTCCAATTTCCTATTTGTATTCTCTGTTTCTTCCTGGTTGATGTACAACTTCTCGTAAAATCCCTTGGTGTTCAATACTCTTTCCAACTTGTGTTGAACATTTTCTGGTAATGTAATGATAACCTTCTGATTTTCTGCCTGGGCCCGCTTTGCTTGTCCTCTGTCTCGATAATAGAGACCTATGTCTTTGCCTTTTAACCATGGTGGGGGTCGTCCTAGCCCTCCGCCACTGCCACGACCCTCATGCTCGAAGCGTGAGCTTCCAGACTGAGTATTCTCCGCTTTACCGCCTATATTCACAAAATAAAATTGTGCAAAATAATTCTCGCTATTCATTAAATTGGTTTTGAATTTATCAATGATATTTAAAACGTACAAGACCAAATTTTATAGACTTGATTTCCGCGTGTAAATTTATTGGTTATGTTTAGATTGCGAATGTTATACATTTATGACATATACATATACATTTATGACAACAATGAATGTATTAAATGCAAAAAAATAAAATTATTTTTCTAAAAATATTTTATGATTTTTCTAAAATCATTTAATTCTGTTATAACCCTTTGGAGATAGAGGGTCCTATTTACATGTGACGGTATCGATCGGTTGGTAGATGAAAAAGGGAAAATAGTAATGTCAAACTTGACGGCACCAAAGCCGCCACATGCTGAATACATGAAAACAAGTGTCGTGGTATCAATCCATGCCAATTCTCAAAATTTCGATAATTTCGGGGCTCGGTTCGAATCGTCCATGCTTTATTTTCAAGTTGTCTAGAAAATTTGACATACCATGCTCGTTCCTCCGTTGATTCCCGTGTCTCGAAAACGGTCCGTAAGGACGAGACATGTTTTCATATCATTAAAAGTCTCATTCGATCACCAACGATTCTTGTTCTTTGTCGGGAACTTTTTAACTGCTCAAGTATTGATAAAATCGGCGCTCTGTCCAGCTCTATCTAAAATCAGAGTGCAGTAAATAAATATTCACAGAAAATTTCACTATGCACCCTAGCTATGGCCAGAGAGTATATGACAGTATGAGTATGAAGTATGAGAGTGCTCAGCCAGAAGTTCAGAAGAATCTTTCAACCTTAGATTATATATACTTATAGACCCGGCATGTATAGGAATATATAGGACACGCATAACACGCTGTGTTCCTATTAGATAAACGTTAGATATTTCATAAGGAAGTAATAAAGATCGATTTTAGTCATTATTTTGTAACTTTCATGCGTTCCTATTACACATTTCGTAAGTGTCCGGATATTCTGACATTTCTGCTTTTGAGCGATAGTGTATATTGGCGGGAAAGCACCACCGTTTTTTTACAGGGTGTACAAGGTACCCCATTTTATTTAGAATTTTCCTTTACTGAGGCTAACACCGCCGCACACGCGCGAGAAGTTTTGCACAATATTTCACCACTTATTACAATGCTATGAGACTGTGAATTTTGAATTTGGAACTACCATTCACTAACTAAAAGATGATCGAATGTTTACGACTGATAGATACTCTAATTATAGTAGTTGGATAAAATTAGAGAGTTGAAAATTTACAAAGAAAATATTTTTAAATTCAATGACTCACTGAAGCATAGACTATTTTTCCAGAATGTTTTATGAACGTAACCATAGCAACGATAGGCATGTGTTTAGTAGTATTGGAGTATTGGAGTAGTCCAGATCGACTGTGTTATTAAATAAATACGTATTATATGTTTACGTACTATACATTTTATATGTAAAAGGATTGGTTGGTAACGATGATCAATATGTTCAGTATTATTTTCTGTGTTTTATTATTGACCAGGTTTTACAACGTACACTGTGAAGATTTTGATATTGATACCAATGGGTACATTGTTTACTGTCCATGTATGGGTAAGATTTTATTCAGACTATAATATGTAATACTTTCAGTATTACTTGGATATTGGAAATCATAATTCGTGATTTATCCAAACCACTTATTTTATTATTTATTTTAGGAAGATTCGGAAATCAAGCGGATCACTTTTTAGGTGCCTTAGGGTTTGCGAAAGCATTAAATCGTACCTTGGTGCTACCACCATGGGTTGAATATAGAACTGGAGAGACTAAATCTGTTAGTAACTAATTAATTTTAATAACTTAAGAGACAGTATGTCTCTGATAACTAAGTAGTTTTGGTTGATTGTTTAGATACAAGTTCCTTTTGATACTTATTTTAATGTCTCGCAAGTGCAGAATTGCCATAAAGCGATGACAATGGAAATTTTTATGGAAGATATTGCTCCAAAAATATGGCAACCTAAGGAAAGAGTATGTAAGTTTGTGATGTTAAATAAAAAACATTAGGTATCCTTCTGAGACATATTATTTCCAGCTTTCTGTTATTCGGCACGTGGTAAAGGAGACTCCTGCAATGCTAAAGAGGGAAATCCATTTGGCCCATTCTGGAACACTTACAATATTGATTTCGTGAAATCAGAATTTTATGGTCCGCTTCACTATGATGTCTATCATACAGATGTAGCGATACAATGGAAGAAAAAGTACCCTGCTATAAGTTGGCCAGTGCTGGCATTCACTGGTGCACCTGCCAGCTTTCCTGTTCAGCTAGAAAATAAACAATTGCAGAAATGTCTCGAATGGAATACAGAAATGCTTAATAAAGCAAAAGCGTTTATAAAACAAACTTTGCCAAAGGGAGCTTTCATAGGGATTCATTTACGCAATGGAATTGATTGGGTAAATATTCCTATCATTTTTCTATCGCCGGCACAGTGCAAACATATAAAGGTATTTTTGTAGGTCCGGGCTTGTGAATTTATATCTAGCACACCAAATCTTTTTGCTGCACCTCAATGTCTGGGTTATCGAAATGAAAGAGGAAAAGCAACTTCTGCTATGTGCTTACCATCATTGGAAGTAATAATACGTCATATTAAACGTGTCATTCGCAATGGTAATGACATCAAATCAGTCTTTGTGGCATCTGATAATAATTACATGATCAAAGAGCTTACTAAAGCTCTGGCACGCATGGAGGTAAAAAATTTCTCAAAATGTACTATCAATATACAGGATATAGAGCTTTTAATATATGTCACCTATATCTTGCTTACTTTTATGATGCCAAACAAAATGCATCAGATGAAACAAGAATATTTTGGTTCTTTCACAGGTGCTAGTTTTTAAGCAGGACTCGCCTGCATCTCCCCATTTAGATTTAGCAATTCTTGGAAGGGCAAATTACTTCATAGGAAACTGTATCTCTTCTTTCTCGGCTTTTGTTGCAAGAGAAAGAGAAGTAAAGGGGTATCCTACGTTCTTTTGGGGCTTTCCCACAGAAAGATCATCTTCCACTAATCACGAAGAATTGTAGCAAAGGGACTTGCAATTATTTTGTTACATATTATTTTTATCGAAATGTATTTAACAACAATCAATAAAGAAATTTATAAGAATTCAAGCTCTTAATACATACAAGAATAAGATATTCTTAATACTCGAGAAACGTAACGTTGGACGAAATCGAATATAAAGTGCCTCTGTCGTAATTAAAATAAGTATTTCAAGTAACTTATACTTTATATATACATATCACGTTTTTACAACCGTTCTCTATACCCACGCATATTGCTTAGACTATGTTACATCATCTATGTTTATAATAATATCGTAAATATTTTACATTCATTTTTACAAAGTTTGGTTCTCGTTTAGACCAGATCATTAGAGTCTTAATAGCTTTTATGATCTCGTCTTTCTTAGGCAACGACGATTCGCTATCTCCATTGGAAATACTTTCAGTTCTTTCGAGAGAATTGTCTTTAGCTTCCATGCATCTCGACAAAAAGTCAGTGGATCCTTCTTCTTGCTCTTCGGTGTCCATGATTTTCAAGTCGGATTCAAACAAATCCTCTGGGTTCTGTATGCCTGGTACCTCTGGGAGGTACTCTGGGACTTGTTTGATCAGATTTTTCCATGAATTTCGAATATCCAAGATACTCATTTCCAGCCATGCCTCATATAATAAATGAATACAATCCTTAAGATCGTAATTAGAGTAGAATTCTTGTATCCCATCGGGGTAACCCATTGCTCTAGTTAACATTTTATGACGATAAGATTTTTTTGTCTTCTCAAGCACTTGATCTATGGGTTGCAGCAAGTGGCTAGTGTTCGGGGGTAGAAGTACAATTTGAAAACGCTCGTCTTTTTGTAACTCTTCCAGAAACTGTACAGTATAGCCACGAGAGTTATCCAAAATAAGGATAACTTTTCCACAGGTACCATTGTGTAATTGATATTTCATTACATCTGGTTTAAAATAATTTTGATACCAATCGGCGAACACAGTTTGATCCATAAAAGCTTGTTGCTGGGCTTTGTAGATTACAGGTAGCCGATGTTTTGAATGTTTTAATACTCTTGGATTTTCGAATCTGTTAATAAACAAAGGTGCAAGCTTATGACTCCCTGATACATTAGTACAAAGGCCTATAGTTACTCTATCCTTATTCATATTCTTTTCTTCAATCCTTTTCTCCCCGCTGTGTGCAAAAATCTTCTTGGAAATAGTTTTCCATGACAGACTGGTTGCATTCATATTATAAACATTTTCTTTGTCGATATCCTCTTCTTCCAGTTGTCTAGTAAAAGTTTCTACAAATTGTTGGGCAACTGCTGTATTGGCATCAACATTTTGTCCAAATAATCTAATGCCATGGCGATTCTTAAATCTCCATAGCCAGCCTCTACTGGCTTTGAAACTCGAAGGTCCACCAATTTCCCTATTTACTTCTGCTGCTCTTTCTACCATTCGCACATCTGTGATGGACTCACCGAGTGTTTTTCGTTCTATAAACCATGTGTACAAACGATTATCTAATTCCTCATTCTCAGGCTTTCGCAAAGTTCTTCTATGTGCTTTGTCTACACCTTTGTCGGTAAATTGACTTACAGTCACTGCGTTACGTTTGATCCGACGAACTGTAACAGGAGTGACATTGTATTCGGCAGCCAAGGTATTAATAGGTACACCACTTTCTAAATGCTGTACAATTTCGAGCCTCTGCTTCATAGAAAGTGGAGCCCTTCTTAATTTATTGTTACTATCCATTGTTTAAGGGAAATATGGACTTAAGGGTGGTGGCAATTATATCTACAAAACTCTCTATTTGTATAAGGATCACTTGAAATCTTTTAGAAACATTTGACAGATTAACAGCACTACTAAATTTGATATTAAATTAGAAATCGAGACTTCAAGGATTAATAACCGGGAGATTTTTTGTCGTTTGCAAACCATATACTTTCTCCGTAACCGATTGGTGGAAAATGTGTCATCGTGCAATCATCGTGTTAGAAGGCAGAAAATAAGTACAGAGATTCCTCGCTAGTTGGCTGCGAAGGTGACAGTAGATGCCTTCATAACATAAACTCGCTCGTGATACGTTCAAAAGCAGGGGAAGTTGTTCTCATTGGCTGATGAAATGTTATTGCGATTTCATGACAAAATAATGAGTTAACATTTCTTTTTGTTAATATTTTAATATATATATTCACCTACACGAACTGTAGTTGAATCAGTGTGGAAATGAGAATACTCACGCTCAGGATTTCGGTGGCTCCAGTATAGTGCTGTAGCCTTGTCTCATTTTTAGCACGGATCAGAACCTACATCATTTTTAGCATGGATCACAACTTACCACAGACGGGGTATAGGACGCAGTCTTAAGAATAAGTCTGTGTACCGGTTCTGCACTCCAAATTCACCCTTTTGCAAGACAAATACACAATTTTTTTTATTACTCTTTTATGTAGAATCACCCCCAGCTTGACTGTACTACGATTCCCGCTCACCCTGTATACTTTAATCTAAATAAATAAATAATGAATTTTAAATATTCTCAATGGGTGAAATTGATTTGCAAAAGGGTGAATTTGGAGTGCAAAATCTATATTGGAGTAGAGTCTACTTCTATACCTCGTCCGTGTTCCTATACCTCATCTGTGGATAAATTTTTTTGGAAAAAATCAGTGACGCTATCTGACGTTTTTTATATGGTATTAAACGGGGTAAAAGTTGCGTTGTTTCTGCATAGAAGGCGCCATTGTTTTTTTTTTTTGAAAAATGTGTTTGTCGGTAACATTTGTCTACTAGTTTGAGCGTTTTGTCGCTACGAGGAATGTCGCTATTTTCAGATTTTACGGAGCAAATGAGTGTTGCCGTTTTCCTCGTAAAATACAATGAATGTACCGGCACGAATCAATTTTTTATAGCAATAATTGAGATAGAGAGCGCTCTGCACGAAATTGCGACACCAAACGGCTAATGTTTTCTTTTGTTCCAAACACGTTGTGTCAAAAGATTGTTGTGTAAAGATCATGTAGCATCATTGAGAAATAGACTGTCTTGCTTGAACACTTGCTGCACGGTGTAACACAAATATGTTCATTTCGAAAACAGCTGTATTCAGACTCGCAACTATATCTTTACGATGTGGAACATCATCAACTTGGTGATACTTCTTTGTTACTTTCGCAGAAGTGTTACA
This sequence comes from Lasioglossum morio, assembly GCA_916610235.2. Lineage (NCBI taxonomy): Eukaryota > Metazoa > Arthropoda > Insecta > Hymenoptera > Halictidae > Lasioglossum > Lasioglossum morio. Next base: position 8,915,338 of record OU744323.1, read on the forward strand.
GCTTCTGATTGTTTTCCCGATTACTGTCAGTACAAGGTAATTAATTTTTTCTACATCACGCTTTTCTTATCGATCGTATAGTAGATATACTTTGACATACATCAAATCATGAAAAGTCATGAAAAGTATTGTAATCTATGTTATCTATGATTCCATATCTCTTTCTTCTTTTTATCACGGGGAAATTACTCAACGCTCTACACTATCAAATTGCTAATTCAATTATTTAAACTTATTTTCTTAGGACGAGGTCCCTCTGAAACCTGGAGTTCAGTGTCTACTGACAAAAGTAGAAAAAGGTGAAGGTATGAAAACAAGCATATAGGCTCTGTTCAAGATTATCCATTGAAATACTAAATTTCTTTAGCAATAGCTAAATTTGGTTTTCAGATTGTACCAATCTTACATTTGAAACATCTCATAAAGGAGATACAAACGAGGATTCTAATAGAGTGAGTCTGCGCGTTTATGAGCACAATCTTCCCCAGAGAATAACTGCCTTCAACTTGAGTGTGACCAATGCAAATTTCCATGGTAAGAGCTTGTAACGAGCTAATTCGCGAACAACAGAAGAAATGATATTAATTTTGATGATAATAAAACAGGATTGATCACACGCTACCAGAGTTTATCAAATCCCAACCAGTCGGCATGTAGACACATAGAATTCTACGGGAATGAGACGCATCCCGCACCAGAAGAACTGTACATTTCTTGCCCGTTCGAAGATGATTCTTATGAGTCCTTTCCTTATCGGTTAGACGTCCTGCTAACTGGTGAAACGTACAATTACAGCAAGCAGTACATTTTTAATGTACCTCGACACAGATTCATTGGTATGTGTAATTCCTTACTGTATACCTTTCTATCGTAGCTCAAGGTCTTTGAATTTTCAACATCGTAATCGTTTGTTTTCATAGAAGAAGATGCGGACGTGCGAGATTACACACCGTTCGTTTATGTAGACGTGTCAAACGCGCCACGTTTCTTGCTGTACATACAGGTTCTGCCGGAATCGTACAACGTGTCAGAGTACAGAGTTTGGTTGATGAACGACGACACAGATTCCGTGGATACGAACGGCTCCTGGACGACGAGCAACGGATCGATGATGTACGACCTCACTGATCGCACTGGAGTCTTCTACTTCAAAGTCTCTGCCATACATTCCGATTGCGGGAAATATGGCTGCGCAAATAGTACCACGCCGTACATTACTACACGTAAGCGAGAGAAAGTTCATCATGTATTTTTACAATCGCGCGTTAAGGTGTGAATAAACTAGCAAGTAACTTGCGACAGTTTTTGCGAAAGCGACTCTCATGATTTGTGTAAAGTGTAAACGAATTTGAGATAGTCCCCAGCAAGTTGAACTCATTTGCGACAGTCGCTCTCCGAAAGCGAAACAATATATTTTATATTTGCAAACAAGTGTGCACACGTCTGCAAGTTACTTATTAGTGTATTCGCACCTTAACACGGATTAACGAATTTTCCTATTGAACACAAGAAGCATCCCCTCATCGCCTCTTCATCATGATCATCAGTACTGTCTGGATACCACCGGTGATACTATGTGCTCTCTATCATCTTTATAAGCTGTGTAGAAGGGGTAAGTTTGCGTTAGAGGAACCAGCTGTTTCAGTCAAGCTGCTCCTGCAACCTCGTTTTCGTTTACAGAGTGCTGGAAGCGAAGACGAAAGCCAACTTGTCTGCTGATCTACTCGCCTACACGATTGACGCACATTAACGCGATGAGCGAGCTCGTTAAATACCTGAGGAATTCGAACGTGACTGTGATAGACACGCTTGACGTCACGGACACCACACGAAATGTCAGTAGCAGACATTGTAATATTTTCCTTTGCAAGTTTCAGCCCGAACGAGATTTCGCGTTCACGCAGGATCCAAAAGAGATTTGCGGAGCCGCATTTCAAAGCGCGGACGTTGTCCTGGTCGCTGCTTCCCCGCCGCCTAAAAAGCCCACCGTATCGTTCATTTATCGCAACAACGATAATCACCTGTTAAAGTTGGTTAAGGAGAACCAAGCACGGACGGAGAAACGGTATTATATTGTGCAGTTGCCGTACTGCACGCCGGAAGACGTGCCCGAGGAAACGCGGCATCACAGAAGATTCTCCTTGCCGAAGGAGCTGCCGAACCTCGTCAAAGTAATCCACAATATGAAGCGCGTCGGTTGCGTTTACGTGTCCGACAAAGAGTTCTTAGATAGCGTCAAGTTAGCGAAATTGGAGATGCTTGAAGAGGACAGTAACTCGAGGGACGCACGAGAGACCGGTCAGTTTCTTGCAAAGCCCACTGTCGTCTTTTTAACACTTTATCTACTGGGATCTTGTTAATAGGATTTCCAATAATTGTGCTGTATCGAAAGAAAAGTTAAAGGTCTTTTTGTATATAATATTCCCCAAAAAATAATTCCGTTAATGTGGGTTATTATGTTGGTTCACAATGGAAATTGCTATTGCTCTTCAAAGATCCATTAAAAACTCCTTGCTCGTGTACCGTAGATTTTCAAAAATTATACAATATCCACCGGTAGATGATGCTTTAATTTCTTTAATACTTTTCATTTATGCTTTAATTTAATTAATTGGCCTACTGTTTCAGAGAATTTGTTGAGACCAGAATCCGAGCGAGCGTCAGACAAACAGAGTCCTGTGTTGACGAAAGGCAATGACGTCCTGTCGCAAACGTTCGCGACCAATATCGACGAATTGAACTTGCTCGGAGACACTGAAACAGACACGGAAGCAACGTCTGCTTGCAGATCTTCGATCGGCCAAACCGGCGGGTTACACATCGACGAATTGACATTGTGATTCCGTAATATTTTTTATCTACGTTAAGTTTTTCACCGAAACATTCGATAGCACACTGATCTCCCAACGATTCGCGGCCCAACGCGGTTTTGTCCTCGCAAGACAGTTTCTTTTTTTTTTACAACCGCACTGCCAATAGGACGACGTCTCTTGTATATCTGTAACGACTGTCGACTCAATAAACAGGGGAATCATTCGTCGCCGTATGTAAACTCATTGCGTCCGTTCGCTGTGTGTGTTTTGCAACTGTCCGTCCGACGAGTTTATTGAATACATTACACGCATACGAAGATATTAGGTACAAGAAGGTAACGATGACACGATAACAAATACATATTCAAAGGGGAAGTGCATCTTTTTTCTCTTTCGTTAAAACTAGTCAACTTTCGCAGTTCGACGATGAACGAAACACAAGTACGCGGTAGAAACCGAAATTTGTACGCGGACGTTCGCGCGACAATTGATGTCGCCGCTAACTAACTAATGTAATGGAATGGTCTGCTCTGCTTTATACATAAATACAAACTGACTTGTTTCTTCGACGAGGTACTGAGAAAACCTTGTCTCGTCCGCAAGTTAAACTATATAATAGCTTATGTCCTTTGTTTTCTCGATTACGAAAATGATCGCATGTATTTACACGTGTCGTTTGATAGCGTGCGCTCGGAAGCTGTAAGCACGTGCGCTAACAAATGCATCTCGCGCTGTTCGAAGCTTAAATACTGAATGAATTCCAGATCTATACTCCTCTGATCAATTTTGTTCGCATTATCAAACGATTCGATAATAGCTCGTTTCATCTCGAATGATCGTCGACGATAGCTCGTTTCATTTCGAATGATCGTCGACGATCTCGAGACAGTGGAAGAGAGTGAAAGGGGCGGTGCTGTTTAGCTACACAGGAGTTGAACGAACTTATCGAACTAAACGAATCGAGTTGAGGGGGCTGGTACGTTATATTCGATACAGGGCCCAATATTTCATACGTAAAAATAAGTCTTTTTCGTTACGCGATTAGTAGAACATCACCTTTAATAGTCTCGCCCGATCAGTCTGGCAGGAAGACCGCACGGTATCGGAAATCGCTTTTCGGGGAAGGTATCTAAATCTTGTATATGTATACTCCGAAAAACCCTAATGGCGTTGTTGACAAAACACCATTAAGGTTTTTCCATTCTGGATGTGCAACTGCAAGATTTAGTGATTTTCGATACCGTTCGATTTCACTGTGAATCGCTCTCGCGCACACACGACGCGGAGTCGACGATTGTTACGGTTCCGATCATCGATCTCTTCAGTTTTCTTTGCCTTTGCTTTTACGATCGGTCACTGTGGTAGGCACGAGCAGATTCTCGGACTCCAGGAACTTTTTCCCTTCCATGTCGATGTAGGACTGCGGACGTTCGCTGGTCGGCGTAGCTAGATCATTTTCACTGTCGCTCGTAACGCTCGCGTTCCTCGCAAACTTGATCGGGCTCTCGTAGTGATTGTCGAGCAGATTCGTTCGTTGATCGTTCACATAGGACGGTTTGATCCCTTCGATGGCGTCGGGGAAGGACGCTATAGGCTCCTGCCAGAGGGTGTGAAGCTTGTCGATCTTGTCGCACTTGGTCACCTTGTCGAAGGATGGTTTCTCCAGGTAGTTGACCACGCTGTTGCCGAATGTGTTCGTCTCTTCGGCTGGGTCGTCAGCTTCGTCGTTGCCGGAACCTGCGACGGAATACGAAGAGAGATGGTATTTAACACTAGAACTACCGAGCCTAAAACGCTACCGATGTATAATCCTTTAAATGTATTATTAAATAACAGGATTAAATTTATTCAGGTTTTATAGAATTTTGTATGGTCACATGTACTTGAACAAAAAAAGTACACTAAAGAAATTTTCTTAAGAAAATATTTCTATAATACCACGAATGGTAAAATAAAAATGTTAAAGCTAGAAGTCTATTTTAAAGTAAAACAATTAAGAGTTGATCTCGATAATATTCCTCTCGAATGAGTATTTTGTTGAAATTCGCTCGCGGCATTCTCAGAGTGACTCGCAGAGAGTTTTACTCCGAAATGGACTCACTGTTTGGACTGTTGAAACGAGCATTGCGGATGTTTGCTACTCACTGCTTGGACTGTCCAACGCGTGAAGGGACGCGAAGTAAGACCTGTTCTGCACTGTTCTGGGATTCAAGTCCAAGTAGTCGACGCTGTCCTCCAGCATCCTCTCCCAGTGAATGGTCAGCTCCTTGAAAGACGGCCTCGACCCAGGCTCCAGGTGCCAGCACGATACCATCAGTTTGTACCTGCGAAATACACCAAGTGTCTTATACATACACCGGCGAAGAGTAACGTGTCAGCGAAAGTCATGGCTTACAATTGCTGTGAGCAGTTGGCCGGCCTCTCCATGCGGTAGCCAGCTTTCAGTAGGTTGTAGAGATTGTGCACGTCGACTCCGGGATACGGAGAAGCGCCTAGAGTGATCAACTCCCAGAGGAGGACACCGAAGCTCCAAACATCCGACTTGCTGGTGTACACATGATCAGCGAGGGATTCGGGTGCCATCCATTTCACGGGAACTACGAGCCAGTAAAATCTTGGATTACACGGGGATTTCGAGCGGCTGCCGCGCGCTGCCAGCGAGGAAGAGCTTCGGCAAATCCTCGGAGATTTACGGGCCGTGAAATAAATCGGTACAAGCGAGAAAAGAGCGTTTCGTTGGAATTGTGTACGAATTTGTTTGTACGCACCTCGCCCCTTGCTGCGTTTCAGGTACGCGTCGTCCTCGTATACGTCCCGGGTCAGCCCGAAGTCCGAGATCTTGCAGACCTTTCCGGTCGCGAGCAACACGTTCCTGGCGGCCAGGTCTCTGTGCACTAACTGCATGGAGAAACATTTAATTTTTATCAATCTTTACTCACGACACTCTCTGGTGTACGTCCTTTTCGAATTGTTTCTCCAACGCTTCGCAAGCACTGTAGCTATTTTGCTGCTAAATTTTGTGCATTACTTAAAAGATACAAGAGCTAAATGAAAATTCACTAATTTCATTAATAATTTTAAGATGTTGATATTTCTACACACTTTCAATCTGGATAACTTCAATTCTGTCGCACTGCAGTGGCTACGTTTGTGCTTATACTGCCTCGTCTCGTTGGACAGACTATAGTATCGATATAGACCCATTGATAATCGTCGTGCATTACCTTGATCTCGGACAGGTAGGCCATCCCTTTGCTAATTTGCCAGGCGAACGAGAGAATGTCGCGAGACGTCACGGTATAAGTGGATGTTACATTGACGTCCATATTGGTATCCACGTTGGCATTCCCCGGTGACGTTTCTTCGCCGCCGTTCCTGCCCCCGGAATCCAAATGTCGGCTGCGTCTCAAGTAGTTTCTACAAATAGCGAGCATCCTTGTTTTCGTAATATCGTGGAACAAGGGGAAGGAAGAGCAAAGTATAGTGAGAAGAGGAACGAGGAACATTGGCGCCCGGTCTACATCGTGCCGCCGCCGGTTAACGCTCTTTCGCACCCGGAAAAGGCATTTTCTCGCAATGATCGCGGGAAGAATTTAATTACCGCAACGCTACGTGAAGATCTCGCGGACCGGTTATTGTCCCGGCGAAGGAATTTCGCAATACGAGATTCCACAGTCTCGATGCACTGCTGGTTTACTCACCGCAAAGAGCCGAACTCTGCGAACTCGATGATCAGGTAGACAGGGGCGCCGGGAGTTGTGCACGCGCCTAATAATCTGATCACATTAGGGTGATGGACCTCCTTCAATAGCTGGTATTCAGAAAGCAGATCCGCTAGTTCAGAGGCGCACGCGTTCTCCTTTAAAGTCTTCACCGCGACGGTCGTCGGACCCGAAGAACCTCCGATGTCGATCGCTTTGGCCCGCAATACACGACCAAACTCACCCTCACCTAGGACCTGCTCGATGCTCAATCGCGATCTTGGGAACTCCCATTTCGGATCCGTCTAACAACACATTCGAAAACGCAACCCTCGTTAACTATACGGTCAGTTTCGTAATTATAATTGATAAATCTTAGAGGGGTAACATTTCCCTTCTAAAATCGGACATTTCATATGCAGCAACCTTTTTTTTCTTTAAGGACAGTGGAGAAATACGTTTTACACACACCTCCTCTCCGATAATGGTCGAGGGGGTAGAATGGGGCTCATCAATCGGAAATAAAATTAAGGATAGGACATAACCACTAAACCCCGCTGTCCAGGAGTCCTTTTCTCTAGTCGGAGATATTTTCCGCTGACCCGCTGTTCGCATTCTACGCGGATAACTCCTTCAGCTCCTTTTTTTTTATAGTGCGGAAATGCGTTACGCATACCCTGGCCCCCTTGGGGGGTCAGGGTTATGTGGGACTGTCCAGAGGACTCTCCGGCCAGCCTCTACCCACTAAAACCGCACTCCCACCTAAGCTATTGTAAGGGGGGGGGGGGCAGGATCTCCGAGAACTCAACTGGCCAAACTCCTTCAGCTCCTAACCACACTTGTTCTTGGTTTTAATCATATGTAGCAACCTAATACAGATTTGTCTCTCATAGTGTTACAACCTCGGGGATATGGAGGCTCAGAAATCATAGGGGTCTACGTTATTTGAAGTTTGCCGAACATAGAGAAGGACAACGCGTAAACGACAAAAAGGGACTTTGTGTCGAGGCAGCCTGTCCAGTTCAAAAGGCTGCGTATCGATTACAATGTCAACGCAAATAGGAAAGTTTTTTTTATTTTTCATTCTTTTTTTTACAGATAACATTTACCAACAGTATTTGCGAGACTTTTCTAATTAAACCAAGTCGAAATATGGAATACTTTGGACTATATTTTATTATTTAAAATGTGATCATAACTCGCTATTTGTCACAAAACAAATGTAAGAAACAACAGGAAGACAACGAACGATAAAACTGCCTCATAAACTACCCCGTTAAATGTTTTATTGTACGTGTCGACGGCCGTTACAACACTTCTCTTGGATAACTTTTCCAAGTGTAAACGATGATCCTGAGTAATCAACGGCGCTAACCATCACCTTTTACTGTAATTGTAAAGGGGAGTTCTACACTTCCTGGATGTTGAAATGGCCCCAGGAGTCAGTGTATAAAACGCTTTACATCCCTGCATTGTAACCAACAGAAAATTTACCACGTTTTTATTTTTATTAGAAAAATCTCGTAAATGTGTTAAAAAAAAGTTTTGTAGAGAGAGAGAGAATCAAAAAACGTGGTAAAATAAAGAAGTTTTGTATTTCTAGGCATTTGATCCATGCTCACTGTTACAACTCTGCGCGTCTCTGTCTTTCCGCATGCTGTTCTTTGCGTTCGAAACTTTCATCGCTTATTAAATAAGTAAATACAATCGCGATTCCATCGTGTTTGGTCTCGTTCTAATAAAAAAAAATTTACCAATAAACGTTGGTGAATGTTCCATACCGAAATAACTAAAAGTAATAAAGTTTCATCATTGCATTAGTATGTATTGCCTCAGCGATATCCGACCTCGGATCGTGTTACAAACATTGTAGTGCAATTGATCGCCCAAAGGGGAACCCCGTAGTAATGGAGACAAAAAAAAAAGGTAGCACTATCCGTAGAGAATAAAATCACGCTATGAGAGACAAGACTATAACTTGTTATTGAAAGGGCGTTGACAAGAGGTTGTCACTTTCCATGCAACAATAACGATAATGGCGACAAAAAGGACGACTGACGGTCATGGTCGACGAGGACCAAAAAACTAGTTCACAATATGTATCTAGTTCGAAATCAGGAGAATCGGCCGAACATAACGCATAGCTTGAAATTGTCGAGTCGGTCAAACAATTCAGCCGAGTCAGCCAAGTAAACTATAAATGGGTGGTCCTCCGAAACAGACGGTGCGAAGTGCAATATCCTAAGACCGCCATTAATCAGACTCCCGAACAACTACATTGTTGTCACTGTTTAATTCTCCTCCGAGTTTCCTCGAAATTTCGAATTACTCCGCGGATTTTCAACTCCTGGATGAAAGGGTGGGATTAGCAACCGTCGTGTACTATGCTATACATATACCGTGTTGGTATATTCGCAAGCACGAAAGCGTGCGCCAGTATCCTATTTGGTTAAATTTTCACATCGAAAGTGGATGTACTACTCTCGCTAGTAGATATTGGGATGGTAGAACTTCTGGTAAAATTTTCAAATGCTACAAAAGTGGATGGACCCTAGGGTAGTACTTACCGGGCAGCTTTTCGAAAAGAGGAGATGACGATTCGCCGCTGTGAACGTGTCCAATCCGATCAGCAGTCCGTCCCCTCTATCTATGTAGTCGGATGGCAGGATACCGATCGCGGTAGCGTCGCCGTTTCCTGTTCTCCGTTTGCTGTCTCTGCGAGCTCCCTTTGCGGCCATCCTGAAGTTTTACATGATACCAGAAATGTCGAGAAAATGAATTGAAAGGAAAAGAATCATCGTACGAAAGCGGGTCAGACGATAATTTTTGTAACTTAAAGTTACTCTCTGTCTCTCTCTCTCTCTCTTTTTTGTGAGAAAAGGGCTGTAATAAGGAAAATATTCTTCGTTGCGTAAGAGCTTACACCTAACTGTTTCGTACAGGTTCGCAATTTTCGAAATTTACGATATATGTTGGATAAAATACCATTTCGTATAGTATTGACAGTTCCATCGAGTGAAACTGGGTTACGCTTCAGGAAATTGTGAGCTTTATCGATTTCCTTAACAATTTTACGAGTTCGTAACAAGAAAAAATACTACCCCTTTAACTCTTTGCGGACGAAGATTTTTTTAAGATATATGAGAAATATTTTTCTCTGGATTCGAAAGCAAAATCTTCGGTTCTAGGATCAAGTAAAAGTAATAGCGTAGTGGAAACTGCAAGGACATTTGAAGAACGGAAGAGAGGATTTCTAATATCTTCGACTTGTAAAAACGATTGATAGAAGAAATACATTTCCATCCAATTTCACTTTTTATTTTGCAGAAAAGTTCGCAATCTGCTGATTAACACGTTGACTGCCACGGTAACGGTCACCGATGACCGTCGCTGCTAATCGCTTAAGATTAATTACCGTAAAATTAACAGCACTGAATATCAGTTGATTTATTCGTTCTTAAAGTGAACTGCATGATCTTGTCACTATTCGTCCTCAAAGGGTTAAAGTTGTTTCTTGCGCATCATGACGAAACGATTCTCAGATGCTTTGCATAATTTGATCGACGACTCGGGGAACAGTGTCCGCGTACTGCGTCAGTTCTTCGCGGATTTCGCTTCGAGGATAAGATTGTTTCTCATAAAAATCGTGTAACAGCCCGAATTTCCATCTCGAACAGGAGCCGAGTAGAGTAGATCGTTTCTGCCTCGCGAGTCTAAGAACGATAAAGTCGCGGAGTGCGCTCGGTGTACGGTGAAAAGTTTTTTAATCTGCAACGATCGAAACGATTCTCTCGCCCCGTAGGTAGGCGAGATGCAGAATTCGCAGAATAATTTTACGCGGCCGTTCGGATAGTGTGCCGCGCGATCAGTTTTACGAGGCGACCGTGAGTCTCCGGAGTGGCACGTGTCCAATGAAAAGAAGAACACCGGTTACTTGCCGGATGGCTCGTGCAGAAGGTCCGAGGGAAATCGATAGTGCACCTCGATAAGCGCGTATCTATAAACGTGCGTCCCCGAAATATCGAATGGTACGGCGACTCTGTGTTATCCTATTGAGAAAGAAATTCGATAGTCGGGTCGATTCAACAAAACGGATCGCGGACAAAGAACTCCTTCGAGAATTATCGGCGATACCTCCGGTTGTCGCGCTGCCGTGAAGCGTTCGCATTGTGTCGGTCGGCAAACATTGCCCTTTTTTTTGATAACGTACCTGTATCTCGAGGTGACGAACGAGCCAACGATCGCTACCAACACGAAGAAACTGCCACCGATCGCTCCGATCAGGCAGAAAGGGCCGCACGGGCCACTGGACGCTGTCGGGAAACAAAGAAATTCGGGGCGAATCAGCGGAGCAACTATAAAATGGTTTCCGCATTGTCCGGTTTTCGCTGTACGGTCGCAAACGAATTGTTGATTGATTACCTGCTGCTGCAGTCGCCATTTTTTAATCTCGCCGTTATTGTTTTACTATGCAATTTTGATGCTGCTGCAGCTACGCCAGCCGGCGCAGGCCAACCGTTCATTTGTCAGAAAAGCGGACAATTCGAGAAAGCTGTACACAGCCTTTCCACGAAGCGTCGCGTGCAACGATTAGAGGAAATCAAATAGGAAACGATTGAATGCGTGCAATGCCAAATTAGTTTCCGAAAAATGTAACGAAAATATTCTAAATCGGATGAAACGAATGAATTATGTAGTCAAACTGAACTAGTTATGGGGTAGACTCGTTTTTCCAGGGTTGCAAGGGTGCGGGATGCGCCTTCTCATTTCTCGATAATGTAAAGAGGGGTTTTTCTAAAAAATCTTATTATCCTTTTACGTTTACGAGCTGTAATTTGCATTATGCGGAAGCATACATCTGCGCGTGTAGCTATTTTCATAAAGCTGCAACAACTACATGCTTCTGAATAATGCAAATTACACCTCGTAAACGTAAATGTAGGACTTTTGAGGGCAATCGCGGCCTAGACTGATCTTTTATCTAAAGCTTTTAACTACTGAAAAACCTCATCTTTGCATTATCGACTTTGCATTAATTACCCTGTTAATGCGAAAAATTACGAGTACCTTTTCGAGCACCGGTAACGACGATCTCGTTGTCCCGGTTGTCCTCCCGAGGGTCCTCTCGATTTCTCGATTTCCCATTTCGCAAATCTTTATTCGGCTTGCCGGGATCATTGGATCGCAGGGGGTGTTTGTCAACGTTGCAGGTGCACTTTTGCAGGTCATCGTCGCAGGCGCAAGTGCCCAGCCCTGTCTTGATTCCGCGGCCATCGTCGTTTAAATCCGACCAATGCACCTCGTCAACGCAATCCTGCGGGCAGATTCGAGGGTCCATTTGCTCGAGTTCGTCGCATCGGTTGTCGGGGCAGTAAGACAAGTCCGGGGAACAAGTCCGGTAGTGGTCCGAGAATCCGGACGCGTTGTTGTGTCTCCACACGCATTGTCCCGAGAAGGTGTCATTGCTAAAATATACAATTACGAACCGCGTTCTTGGTTGGTCCAGCTATCGAAGATACAAAATTGAAGAAGCAGAAGAAACTATCGAACCTGAGGACTCCGCTAGCCACGCCGCAACTCGATTCGCATTTTTCTACTTTCTCCGCGTTCGCGCAGGAGCGTAATTGTTCGTTTCGATTGCTGCGATTACACCCGTCCAGTTTTGACGCAGACACCGATGCTAAACTGACGCGAATCGTTGCTGAAGAGGACACGACCCGATCCTTCTTGTTCCACTTAATCTTCAGCCTGCAACGAGAATATGATTTGCACGGTGCTCCAAGCGCTGATTGCCGCACAATCGAAAGTTCCCACAAAATCAACTGATATAGCAGTTCATGAAAGCTTTAGCACCATTTGGAAGTTTAATGGTAGAACAATGTAGATCGTTGGATTCGTTGGTGATTTCACATCAGCTACAATATTATGAAGTCAAATATATATGTTGATCTTTCAAAATAAAGATGACCCTGACTTTTAATAGAACAAACAATTGTTGTATTGAAATTTACAGACTGTTAAATGTAGATTAATTTTTGTTTGAAACATATTTTTGTCTCATTATCGAAACTGCCTGAAAAATCATGTTCAGTTTTAAAATCAACATAATGACCATAATGGTGTTCACAGAATGGGGATTCTTATGCTTGTACAATTTTTAATATATTGACTTCATCGTTTTTGAAGGTGACGGACATTTAGAAACAAAATATACATTCGGTAAACATCAATATATTCGCTGAAGTATCTCTGACACTTTAATCAATAATACATAATTCACGAAGAATGCCGAAGGTGGAAATGATTCTTGCGGCGTCATACACGGAAAAGTGTACTGAAAATATTTCAATTTGAAAAAATGCGGAACTATTTGGAGCTCAAAAGACATATATATATATATATATATTCGATTTGAAAGGGAAATAACTTCGTCAACTTTCATTAGTCCATTAAGAATTAATAAAGAAAGCACTGTAATTCGGAATTTGAAATATGCATTTTTTACTATTTGTTACCAAATGAACTGCTAAATCGGTCCGCCCGGACCACTGTGTGACAGTCCTTCGCTGAAATCGACTTACGTGACGTTCTCAGGCTCCGTTTTCAGAAGTTGTTCGTCTGCAACGTACACGATGCCTCCTTTCTGGGTAATAGCAAATGCCGATGAACCATGGATGCTGAAGTTGACCGAGGAGTGCGGCTCGCTCGACGGTTTCGCGACTCGTGAATAACGAGACGCGATTCTAGCCACCCTTGCGCTCGAAGGGTACGAGAACTGTTGCTTGAACGACACCGAGGACGGGGTTGTCGTGATAGGTAGGTGTTCCGGTCCGTGAAAGGTCAGCGTGATGTTCAACTGTTGATCGAACCGTAAGATCATTAACCCTCATCCGTTCCTCATTTAACCAACTGAATCTAATCCCTCGCTGTCAAATTGACACGGTGACACAAAATAACAAACAATTTCAAAATTTTTTAATCAAATTGACGAGTTAAAATTTACATCTTAGGTTTTTCGGTTACGTGTTCCGCATTAAATAAATAAAAGTCACACAAAGTTTCGGGAAATTTTCTGGATTCCCTCCCACATCGGTGTGTATGGAAACGAAGACGCTCTGTCATTACATGTTATCATGTTTTAAAAGCTGTGGCCTTAAAGTATAAGTTTCTTTTTCTTTTTTTTTCTCTTTTTTTTGTACTCTTCTCTCTCTCTGTTCATATACTGTTCCTTTTAATCATATGTTAATATTATAATATCTGTATTTCTACAAGAAACCTATTCTGTTTTGTAATCTTCATACTCTGTACTATATGTAGTGTATTTCTGTTTTGAAACAATGTTGTAATAAATCTCATATGAGATTTTCTATAATAATAAAAAAAAAAAAAAAAACGAAGACGCTGACTCCCTCGCAAAAGGACTACATCTGCTAATGTAGTGGACATATCTCAAGTTCCTTTCACTGATTTTACCTGTCATTTCAAGCTAAAAGGTAACTACAATACTCGTTCTACAATCATTGAGCAAAGCTCCTTCAAGGGCACTAATTATTTTCAAAAATTCTTTAATCCTAGTCAATCTCCCTGGTTTACTCAAGATGTCTCCTTTAAAAGATGCTTTATATCCACTGTTAATCGTATCAGGACCAATCATTATAACCTAGCTGGCTCTCTTCATCGTGTAAATATTCTCGATGATCCCAGTTGTAAGTGTAACTCTGCCTCCGAGGACTTGGATCATGTATTATGGCAGTGCTGTTTATATGATTCCCAAAGAATCAAACTTGTAAATAATTTACATAAAATTAAGTTTTTCTTACCACTAAAAGCGGACCTCTTCATTGCAAAACCAAATGTTAAAGCCTGTGAATTTATCTTTCAGTTTTTAAACGATTGTAATCTGCATCTCTAGTGGTTAGTCATATTGTAAATGTACTCAAACTGTAAAACTAGTGTATCTTTGTTAAAGCCGAAATAAATCTACAATAGGTTTCAGTGGCTCAATAAAAAAAAAAGTTTCGGGAAAATTTACCTACAAATAATAACAAAACAGTATAACTTTTTTCGGCAGAACTGTGTCAAATTGACCCGAGGGACGAATGAGAGTTAACACTAATATCTATGCGATTTCAGTGCAGTTACAGAAGGAATCACTGTGTAGGCACTCGTGCAAAGGATGTTCCTCGTTCAGGTGGGGCACGTGGAACAGGAACCGGAGAATCGGAGGTCGAAGCGACGCGAACAGGAATAGTTCGGTGGGCGGTAGCAGGAAAGTGTTCGGAACCGGAAATTCGACGCGGGGATAATAAGAAGCTTCCGCCCACGCGAGGATGCGTCGCGCAATTAGAACGCGAAACGATCCCCATTAATTCCCGCTTAACGGGATCCGTGGAACTCCGGGGTCGAAACGAAAACCACCGCATTTGCCGCCGCAGTCTCCGCCGCGCCCACCTACCTCTGCCCTCTGATTCTCTTTCTCTCTCTCCTCCCCCCCCCTCTTGTGGCTGCTGTTCGTCGTCTAATTGTTTAACGAGCCGGGATCGTGGGTAAACTCGCTCGGCACAGGGTGCGTTCAATCGCTTCGTTAACGGTAGGATTTGGAAGCGGAGACGGAAGAGACGCCGGTGGTTGGTCTGGCCACTCGAGCGGGACCATCATTTCCATCGAAGACTCTCCGGGAAGAGAGCACCCTCCCCCCCCCCTTTCCCTCGGGAAAGGACTTTCTTTGAGAACAGACTCCAGTCTTAATTGATTCGTCGCGGTTTCATCCCCCGCGATTACGAACGTTACGCGGTTTCATTCATTCGGAATGGCGTAATGGTTAAACTAACTCGCGGATAGCACGCACGCACGCGGATCGCGGCCTCTTTGTTATCTCACTTACCGTGTTGTCGTCCGATCTCGGAACAAGAGTGATATCCTGTACTTGAAGCGTCACGCGATACGGCGATTTTGGCAGCAGCGTTGTCTTCGCGAATATCCCTGTAACAAATGAGCGGGATAAGACCGGCGTTCCCGCAGAGGGAACACACTTGGACCGTGTTCAGTGGATTCGATAAGTTTCGACTCCGAATAGGACCCGAAGGAACAGTAGAGCAGAAGAGGATCGTTCTGTCGACACCTACTTTGGTTAATTCAGGACGTTTCGCGTAAGTACGTTTCTCAATGTGCACGAATGTAATTGAATCTTTACGGCGACGCAAGCGTGAAATTTAAAAAGTTAATGTTATATGCCACTGGAGCAACGTTCAGCAACTTTTTGTCGCCAATTGTTGCCTTCCTCTTGTTGATTATTCGACAAGGTTATGAAATAGAGTAATGCCAAGGATTCGTAGTACAGAAAATATGAAAACTCGGTATAGAGAGTTTATTAAGAAGAAAACAAGAATACAGATGAAGCTTCTCGCTCAAGTGCTTCGGTTCGACTGACTTTAGGGTAGAAAATCGTGTTCAGTGTATACCGACAAGACGGTGCTTTTTATTGATGGCCGAGGGGTAGGAGGACCTAGGTATAAGGGATAGCGGTGCAGAGGAAACTTAATTTTTAGCTAAATCCTAAATACCAAGTTTAACACCTCTTCGATAGAGGTATTCAATTATCGATCGCCATGTTTTGATAACTAGATTTGATTTCTTGTCGGCGCAACGGTTCGATCATATGTTATATATGTTTTATTATAAAAATTATATAGTTTGTTGTAACATATGATCGAACCGTTGCGCCGACAAGAAATCAAATCTAGCTATTAACACCTCTTCTTTTGTCAAATAAACGAAGCGAGAAAAAGTTGCGCGGTGTTGCTTCAGTGTGGACAGTACGCTTCAGATTGAAACATATTTCGATAACATTTGTGGGAGGTTCTAAGGTACACACCTTAGTAGCATTTATGGTTTGGTATTTTGTCGAATCTTCGTTGCCAATATCCGTTAGAAATATCACCTTTTTATGCAGGTGGACCAACAATCATGGCCAACGTCGTTATAATACGAACGGTCAATTATTCTGAATTTCTCTTTTACGGTTGTTTTTACAGTATATCATAAATCATGTATTTCCACGGTAAAAATTGGGAAAAAGTTTAATCACCCACGTCGGACTTGAGCCCGGACCACCTGTGTAATATTTATTGTTTATTTAGAGAGCTTCAAAAGGGGTTTCTTATACCACATGAGCACTACCCGTTGCCTTCCCTTTGGAAAAGGGAAGAACTAAAGAAATAAATTTTCAAGGTTGCTCACATTAGAACTTTAGTGGGCCAACCGTTTCGGGACAGTAACAAATTGTAAATATATATCCATAACAAAGAAACCAAAGCAATCAATTTGGAATATAAAATAATGTAAGGAATAGCCGTATTTATTATAAGCAATCATTGACAGACTTGTCCGTCACGGGCGCGTTCGTTTCGATCTGTCTTCTTTTTCTAATTCGTTGGCGATTGTAATTTTACAATTCCGTTGTTATTTTCGATTTTCTACTTTTATAAATTTCAGTATATATAGGGTTGTTTGTTAATACGCATACATACATACATTCAACCGTATAATAATTAACAGGTGTTTAGTCGTAGCAACGTTTTTAATGTCTGTAAGACGTACGATACTTAAATGTTGATAGACATTGGTTGGGCCAATGTAGTATTATCATATCTTACAATTAGTAACTTTGGATATTCTTTGGCAAGTTGTCATAAATTTTCGTCGTAGACTCTATGTTGGGGATTTGTTGACAAAACCACCAGCCATACTCCAACCAAATCCCAACCGTCGCACAGTGGGGCAGATTGACCAAAAAGCTGGCCAAAATTCAATTTTGTACAATTTACCATCAGTCGCTAATAGCAGTTGCTTTTTGTACCTAAGTGGTTTGCGAATCAAGATACAACCGTATTTTTCCCACTGACCTTCGTGTCACCTTGGAGCGTGAGTCGAAAGATATAGTTTACTTAAAGTGGTCGTGTTTTCTGCCGTTGCTATTGTAAATTGCTGTAAGAAATACTATCGCAGTTTTAGTGTGAGTAAAAATATACGAAGATTGTGCTATGGATTCTTCAGAACCAGGTATGTTGATGACTCCTACACGTTTAGTTACAATAATTATGTTTAATTTAGGTAGCTATAGCTCATAGAAGTGCTAGAGATATATGTTGCTAGTTTGAGTATTGTATATGCATATAGTAAGCATTTTGTTATACTTCTAAGCTTTTCTAAGTCCTCAAATACAATTCAAACTGAAGTATATTTATCGTAGAAGATAATCCATAAAAAAGTAGCCGCGGAAAACCGCGGATGTATTTTTTATAACTTTTTTCTGTAGCAAGTGGTATTTTTCGAAATATATAAAAATGCAATTATTGTTGGGTGTCTCTTCCAGGACCTTCAGATGTCACAGTTATAACTCGAAGGCATATATTCAATTTAATTGTCGAGTCAAAGGAGTCAAATTTTGGAAAAAAAACTGGAATATATGCAAAAATATCTTCTTGATAAGTATTGTTTGGACAAAGAACAACGAAAAAATTTGAAGCGTATTCTATCTATGGTAAAGCATCAATTTAAACTCAGATGGCTAGTAGCGCATAAAAAAAATTCATATTTGAAAAAGGGCAATCATGATTGGCTCAATGGATCTATCTGGCATGAGACGACAGCCGAAGAAAAAGATGGAGCCTCTCTCAAAGGAAATTATAGAATTACTATTGCCTCCTGAACCGAGAGGAGCTACCGACCCCGAACCTGTCGAAGAAAGTAGTGACGAGGAGTTTTAAATAAAGTCAATTTTTTTGTATGTAAATACTGTTTTAATTTAGCAATCGACCTGATATGTTCGAACAAAAGGAAAAATGTAATTTTGTAACAAAAGAACATCAGTGGACTTGTTTTCTACTATAAAATAATTTTGGCCAGCTTTTTGGTCAATCTGCCCCACTGTGCGTCGGCCAACCATAAATGCTACCAGGACAGTGTCCGAGAAAACTCTCCAAGTAGTAGTAGGAGTGAAATGTTGAATTTGGTGGAGCGAGGACGTTTACTTACTGGTCAATATCGCGGTGTAGGCAACGTCTCCGGGAATCTCGATCGGCAGAGTGTTGAAGCTAACGTTCAGAGCATGGTGAGTGTCCCCAAGAATTCGAATGAAGTACCGATTGCTGTTCGCCTCGTCCGCGTCCTTCAGTATCAAACTGTTGTCGTCCACCAACTTGTCGCCCTGTCGAGAAATGGTACAACATCGTTCACGGGAATCGGTTCGTCGATCTAGGTGAGAAATGATCAACACGAGAGCATTTCATTCCCGGAGCATGTATCGCGATACGTACGCGGTACGCGAATCCCGCGACGTATCCGTGTGAATGCAAACACGAGGCGACGGTCTGATACGAAGGGAATCGCGCGTAGGAATCCGAGCGTAGCGCGTCAACGACGAACGGCCGAACGAGAAAAGAAACAAAGAGAAACCCGAGCTTAATCAAGACGAAGCCCTGTGGCGTTTCTCTGCTTTCTCGCGCCTATCTTTTCACCCGTTTTTCGAGGCTCTTTCGTCGTTTCCGAGTCTTTTCGCGTCCGCACGCGGAGACAATGCTGGAAACGATCGCGAGAACAATGCGAGCTTGAATGAGTCCGATCCTCTGTCCGATCCTCGTCTCTCTTCCCGTGCTGTTCGTCGCTCGTCCGGTGTCCTCGGGAAGATTTCCCGTGCAGGTTAACGCGATCGTCGAATCGGGACGAACCCTTGGGTCAGGTCGACTCGTCTCGGCTCGGGTCACCGTTGGAAATCGATACGGACGCCAATTCTCGGCACGGACTGTTAAGATCACGCGAATTCAACCCCTTAAATGATCCGCGAAAGTCAAGAAAAGCGGCTCCGTGGTATAGAGGGGAAATATTGCGACGTAAGCATATTTTATGCGCGTGAAGGCATTTCTGAGATTCAATGTCACCTTGGTTTCTTTTTTAACTGGAAGAACCTACCCGTCGGACAGGGGACATTTGACCCGAAAATGTCGGAGAAAACTACTTTGGCGTTATCACTTTATGGGCTCAAGTTTTATAATCGTAATCAAACTTACAGAATGATTGATTATGTTCAAATATTAACACTTTAACGACCGCCCGTCTACGCAGTCAAACACGTCGCCAGGGGCCGGCAGTATTTTTGAAGAATTAATTTTAAAGAACTTTATTGAATTATTATTAAGGTAAAGGCACCAGTAGTTGACCAGGTACCAGTAGTTGACCATTTTATAGAAAAACGTAAAAAATAAGGTTTTTATAAGCTGTGCACTTTTGATGAAAGTGAATCTCGGGTGCTAGGCATTTGTTGTTTAAATTTCAGAACAATTATATGCGAAGTGAAGTATGCATAGTAATAACGGACGGCTGAATTCATTAAGGTTAGTAATATTCTGATATATCTCTTATTTTATTCTTTAATTGTAATTTGTGTTGGTAATTGTTGAAATTAATTGATACTAAAATGATTCCCAACATTATTGCTTTAACCCTCTTTCTAGTATAAGTGGTCAATTACTAACGAAGAGAAGGTCAATTACTAGATTTTTCATGTTCAAGAGTGGTCAACTTCTGAAGCAATTACTGAATTTTTCAATATGTTCCTTAAATTTGTATAAGTAAACTTTTTTTTAAAAAGTGGCCTTGTTACATAATCTAGAAGACTTAAAGAGTGTCTTCATGCATCGACTCTCGCTATTTGATGACAGAGCAAGTGGTTACTATTGTTCTCGTGGAAAACTTCTCTTAACTGGTTAACTACTGGTGCCTTTACCTTAATAAAGAACTTTATTGAATATTTTTCCTTTGTATGATAATTATTAAAGCAATTACCTACATGTAATGGTATTTTACATGTCTTACACATAAAACGGTTGTTCCGGCTGTCACACACATGTTGTGTGAGCAGTCGTTAAAGTGTTAATAACCATACTAATTTCGATGATAACGAAATGAAATCTGTGTGAAAGTGCTCTATATACCTGCTTGAAAAGCTTCTGCAATGTAAGAATTTACGTTGAACAATCGCTAACGAATGAACGCAAAGTGTGCTTTAAAATCTCTTGACTTTCGATGAAGTACTCGAAGGGTGTACAAATAGAAAAAAAAACAATACTGAAACCTTATTTTTCGGGTCTGACAAGAAACATTGTACGACTTGCGCAAAATTTTGAAATCGTCGCATCGTGAATCGAGAGAGTATCAAATGTGTTGACCTAAACCTAATTAGTCAACGAGACATTGCATTTTGTAATTGTATTTGAATCGCAGTGACGAATTACATTTTAATCGAATCGAATGGGTGATTTGAATCTCGAATAACATTGTAATTTAATTTGAATGGAGGAGCTGAATTACGAATCACAAAATAATTCGATAGAATGTGATTAGGTACTTTATATTCATAATTCATGAAGTAATTCGACGCAACTCTGCTTACCACGGTGAAGTCGCCGAGCTTGATCGTTAAAGAATCGTTTCCTTGCGCGACCGGAAGATTATCGTCCTGATCGAGGATGTCCACTTCCAGGAGCTTGATCGGCGCGTACTGTCTTCCAGTGATCTCCTCCCAAACGATGCACTGCACTTGCAAATTGATCTTCGGGCCCGGGCCCAAAGGCCACGGTCCCAAAGCGTCTCTGTCCAACGAAGCGTTCGCGAACAGCGTCTCGTTCACCGAATAAAAGTATTCGCTGCCTGGAAATTAAACGACGTTCGTACGTTTTCCTCGTGTATGCCTGGAACCAGCGAGCGTTCCCGGAACCAGGAGAATCGCGAGACATAAATTTTCGCGGCCGGAAGATACGGGTAAAGCGGGCTTATAAATTAATCGAGCTCGCGCGCGCGAGAGTGCGGTTGGGATTCCTCTCGCGGATTCAGAAATTGTTCGAACCGTTTCGCGCTGCCGGTTCGAAAGCTCATTAACACGTTCGAGATTGGAAGCGAGGTTCGATGTTATTTCGAATTCTATTGTTGAATAATGTCAGCAACGCGATCCTGCGCCATTTTATTCGCTTGCCGATACGGATTTTCATCCGATATATACCTATATAAGGCGATCTATATGTAACATTATTATTATTATTTATTATAGACGGACTGAAGCTATTTTACGTAAGTGTTTACAATGAAAAAAAGAGGAAGATAAAAAAATTCGTCTAGTAAAAAAGAATATATACAAGAGTATAATTCTGCATAGTTGTTTTTTAAAATTTTGTAAAAACTCAATAAAAAAATCAATACGATTATAGATAGTACTTGAGTCTGCAATAATGCGATTCATTGGATTAATTAATCCGTGAGTAGATCTTGCTTGAAGTGTTTGAAATTCAGCTGTAGTTCTCAATACACGTTCAGGTACATAGAAAAATGATGTATTGTACACATTAATGGAAATTGTAGCTCGGATAATCGAGGTTCTGCTGTATTCTCAATTACTTGTCTGCAATTTTAGGACAATTTTGATTCCAGAGATGCGAAGTTGATGTAGCCAATAGAGATCGCGATTTTGAACGTGTGCTGAAATACGCGTGTACACGTGGCACGTGAACCGTGTAGCAAGGAATTAAAGGATCCGTGGTAACGAATCCGTGAAGACGGATCAGTGTAAGTACATCGTACTTAAGTACACCGTTCCAGTCCGGCGACTCATGCGTTTATGTATATCGATCGAATATTTTTCCACTGTTAATCATAGAAGTGAGACGCAAGCGAAACAGCAATAAATTCACGGTAGATTAATTGATTTCTAAGGTGAATTTCTAGGGTAAGGCTACCTACTATCCATGTATGCAAATACGTGTGTACAGATGTAATAAACGAAACATGGATATTAATCCATGTAATATTAAACACTGAGTTTCAAGTGAACTTTAATTTCCGCAAATATTCGTGTATTAAAATACACGGTGATACAACGTCGAACAATTTACCATGGAATTTATTGCTGTTTCGCATCAACATCAACAGTTGAAAATAATTCGATCGAAAAACATAAACGCATGTGCCACGTGTACCCGTGAAACAGAAATGCTCGGATATTAAAAAATTACACTGATTGAGATACGTATTCATTTACTACACGTGAAATAGAGATCTCTGGTAGCCAATACGGGGGCCGTCGTTTTCCATGGGTTCAAGTTTTTAGCTGAATGCCGTCATCCTGTATATCCGTGCACATTTAACTGGCAGAGCATTGCAGTAGTCGACTATAGATTTTCGGAAATACGCGGCGTTCACCTAAGCGTGTCGACCTGCAGCCGTCGAATGCGAATACGCTAATTCTTCCGGCCGCGGTTTCGCGAACTATAGAATCTGTTTCAGACTATGCCCGAGTTGAATGGACTTGCCATTTAGCAGCTTGTAGCCGGTAACCCGGAAGCTGGGGCATAGTTCCCCGTAAACAGCGGGTCCAAAGGTGCCGATCATAGTACTAGGTTGGTTCTCATAGATCCTGTAGGTCGACGCGGTCCAGAAGCACATGTCCTGCAAGCGAAAGTAATCGAAAGTCATGAGTTTATGGTAAAAAAAAAGAAATGGCAAGCAAAAATAGTTCTTTGCATTGAAAGAGTACAAGAATATATAAGCACATTATTGTCAAATAATTCAAACTATTAACACAAGTCAATCTTTACTTATTGCTAGCTTTCTTTTCGTTTAATCGACGCGCATACAAATTTTATTTTGCATAAAGATCCGCAGTCTAGTCGCTGGTAAAATTAGCATCGAATATTTCCTGACACAAAAGCAAAGATTTTCGACGTTCGCAACCACCGTCAGAAGCCCATTCAAACGTAATCATGTCTTAAATTACACTGTAGTGAATAAAATAGATTGCGCGATCTAGTTTCGTTCCCGGAATATAAACGTCCCAATTCGCAGTATTAAAAAGTGCTCGAGGGTAAATGTCATTTCTCCGGTGTATACTGATCCTCTTATTGCATTCGTTGAACTACCACTTGAATTTTATCGGCATAAAGTGCCCCGTTGAAAGATAGGGTTAAAATGTACTCAAACATGGTAATCCACGAGTTAACTCACGATTCTAGCGAATGGCAGAAAACTCTGACTAAAATCAACAGACATTTCTATTCCTGGTATCTAATAATTTATTCCCAGAATATCGCCGAGATATCCTGTTCGATAGTCGATGGCGGATTTACCTCAATGTATTCCGAGCAATTGACTCGCTTCTGATCCTCAAGGATCGGCTGGACCTTGATCTCCAGGAAGGCTTGGTTGCTGGCCGCCTTCTCCTCTGCCAGGACCACCACGGTGATCGTATCTCGTTTGAACTGGTCTACGTAATCGAAGATGATTGACAGACAATTAGTTTCGACTGTTTATCCCCGTCCGCGAGTTGCTTACCTCGATTCGACGATTGCAACCGAAGAACGTTGGTTTCAGGATCTATGGAAGCGACGTCGCCTTCATGTGCTGCCGTAATGCTATATTTAACATTCCTCGGCTCCGTCGAATCGTTCCTCAACGTCCTCAACTCGAGCAATTTGATTTGTCCCGATGGCGAATAAGGAACCCTCACGGCCAGATCCGATTGCGAGAAATACAATTCTGAAAGAGAAACAGTGCGCGGTAGCGAGAATCCGTGACCTATGACTTTTCCGCAGGATTCTCTAAAGAATTAATATTGAATCGCGTTCGGCGCCTGCACACTATAGTAATTACCCTACTCCACGAAATTAAAGGAACTCTCGGCAACAACCGAAGAACTATCTATCTTCGAGCTCCTGAAACCTAAAATAATCTTAGAACATCCCTCCTGTGCTCGTTCTAACCCTTATGTCGATAACTCACTTGCAATTTCTTTTCAACCCTTAGCGGTCGAGTGGCGTCTCTGCGGCGCCACTAAAAATTGCTGTACTATTATTTAAATAATTGTTTACACTATCAGATATGTCAGTATCTAACCAATTACTACACATTTAAGTATTGTATGAGGTATTATATTTATATTTATTTATTTATTGATGCCGTAAACCATGTTTGGTTAGCATACATTATAACATATATATATATATATATATCATACATTATGACTTACAATATAATATTTTTCAGAAAACTAATGAGGTATTACTATAATATAAGGAAAAATAAGTATAAATGGTAATCGCTAGATCCTAATTATAATTATAGTTAACCAATTACTACACATTTAAGTATTGTATGAGGTATTATATCAATTTGATATTTATCTTTAAAAAATCATAGAGAATGGAAATATTGTAGGTCAGAAGAAACGTTTAATTTTCGAGTTAAAATAGCTCCGACAGCAAAGGGTTAAAGCTACTATAATGTTGAGAAATAGCAAGATCTTCGATGAAACTTTTTTTGCGAGCTTTGTTTCGATGCTGTTGTTAACAGCCGAGGCAGAGTATCTCGTGGTTGAAACTTTAATATAAATAATCATATGTTATAATTATTATTAAACACTCTATCAAATGTAACGTATCATTTTGTGAAATGTTTAACACAGTGTCTCGTATAGTTGTACCATTTTATTAAATGCGACGTAACATTTGGTAAAATATTCAAGACAGCGTCTCTCATGTTTGTGACATTCTAGCATTCAGTGAATGCAGATTAGGCCGGACCTTAGCTATACCTACTGAAATTCTTTTGTACTTTTTTCACGCCGCCTACAGTGGTTTGGATTGGAATATCGAGTGATATTTTGTTGAAAAATAAACTTTGTCATATTGACGTGTACAAAGCTTGTATTGCTTTCTAAATATCCATCTACCTCGAAAATAAAGAAATTAATAAAATATAATAAAAATTGTAATCGTAAGGAACACTTAAAGTAGTGCATTTTGAAAATAGTATGTTTCGCAGAAGCAACATGCTTAGCTGGATGCGCTGGTTTATCTGTTTAATATTTTTTCTCTATTCTTCTTTTAATGCAAGTCCTTTTAGTGAATGAAAAAAACAATGCACGGGGATAAGGAATATCTTTTGTGTTCTAAATAGTACAGCATTATTACAAATTGTAATATTTCTCAGTATAATTTTCCTTATATAGTTATGCGCGATTTACTGTCCACGTTGTCCTCCCACGCAAGTTATTGGTATTTAAAGATATTTGGTTACATTTTACTATAACTGTTGTACCACAAGAACCGATGTGTTTGGTTGAAAAATAAGGTCCACCTTAGTGGCGGATTGAGCGGTAAGCGGACTAAGCGGCCGCTTAGGGCCCCGGATGCTTCTGGGGTTCCTGCGCTTGGATCAGAAAATGTTTAGCTTGTCAAATTGTGCAACAGCGCTGGCTTTCATGTTTTCTTAAAAAAAAAACGGTCATTCATTTTGATTACTTTTCTTCAAACTTTCTTTCAGAGGGCCCGGAAATTTTTGACCGCTTAGGGCCCCCGCTTGTCTTGATCCGCCACTGCACAGATTAATTAATTAATTTGCGTTTCAGGCATACAAAAAAGCGTTCTGACTATCAAGTTCAACACGTCATTGCACATGGTAGAGAATTTTGATCTGTCTATTTTTACACGACGCGATTCAAATCGCAAGCAACTTCCAGGAAGATCGTTTGAAAGATAAGATCTTTCTTTGGAACAGGACTCGGTTTGACCGTGATCGATAGTCGTTCCCGCGACGGATACGGTGCCTGGATGTTTGGATCGTTCCCCGCTTGGACCACGTATTTCATTATGGATGTCGTAAAGCGGCCACAGTCATGCCGTGCTGTGGAAATTCGACAGGAGAGTTTATTCAGTGGGGGCCGAACGAACGAACGTTCCTCGACGCTCGGATGTCGAGACGGTGCCGGTGGACGGCGCGAACTTTAACGGCGAGGACTCACGCACGGTCAGTTTCGAGGAAATAACCTGTGTCAAGGTGAACGTTTAATCGATACACTGGCCGGAGGGTTAGTTAGCGTTCGCGAGGAACCCGCGTTCTCGCGGCTATCCTGTTTTTCGGATTTTAGCGTGCGATGTTCCTAATGCCGATAAGTTTATAACGCGGAAGACGTCGAAACGGGGACGTGGGACAACGATACTTCCGACATCCGGCTGATTTCGACGTCCGCGAGCGAGTTTACGAGCTCGTTTCGTTAAAGGCGTGGGGAACGAGGATATTTCGGTGGCGGATTTTTTGAGCGTCGACCGCGTGGATGAGGGAGAAAGCATGCGCGCGAGAGAGAACTCTATAGAACCGCGGCTGTTTATGCAAGATAAACATTTTCTACATTAATTGCATGCCACTGGAATGTAATAAAACTTTATTTCTTCCTTAAATTCCTTTTATGTTTCGAATGTTTCATGTCACGCTCATCTACCCATTTTTGTCACAAATAGGAAAATCCGCAGTCTTCTAACAACACTGTTCAACAAATTTTAATTTTTATCTTCCCGATTTATAGGGAAGTTATTTACTAAGATTTTCACAGGCGATAGGGAGAGCTGGTTAAAGGTGAGAGGTGTGGAACGGGATTTGAAACCTTGAGGGGACCAAATATCCAAGACATACAATACTAAGATTTTCACATAACTGTTGCGTGAATCTTATAGAGTTTCTTGCGCTGATTCACAATCTGCCCTTCACTTTTCTCGTACACGCACAGTTTCAACATGTTTAAACAATTATAACTTATTAATTAAAAGTAGATCCCGCTGAAATAGGCGATAGGGAGTGTTGGTTAAAGGTGAGAGGTGTGGAACGGAATTTGAAACCCTGAGGGGACCAAATATCCATGACATATATATGTATAACTTATTAATTATGGATATCACTGGATTCGGGAAAGTCTACAGAATCTTTTGCTGTAAAACAACAATTCATGTTTTTCAAAAACTGTGCGTGTAGGAGAAAAATTAAGGGCAGACTCGGAATCAGCGCCGGAAACTTTACAAGATCCACCCAACAGTTATATGGAAACATTTTTGGTGTTGGACAGTGTAACCTGACTGCCGGATGTTTAAGCAACATGGAAAGTTTCCAAATCGATCGCAACAAGCCGATAGATAGCGAAACAAACGTCGGTAGCGAAGCTTAAACAATTGTTATCGGCGCTACGTTTTCGATCAATTTTTACATTAATATAGCTGTTCTATAATATACCCGTTGGTAGCGAACACTAGTACACTATGCAAATCTATATACGTATAAGAAACTCGACAGTATGAACGGAAGATTTCCTTCGATCTGCAAAGCGTTGGAGGATGAATCTAGAAGTGCAAGTTTCAATAGATATTGGTAAAGAGACTCGCAAAAGGGCCGATCTTTCGCAGCTTCATTTTCGATTGAAAGTCCCTAGTCGCCAGCTCGTAGCTGGAAGTTTGTAGGCACGAGAGAAGCGTTGTATCTGGAAACCCTATTCGTCCCCGCGGCGAGTTAGAATTCCCGAAAACAGAGACCGTGAAAACGATACGCGCAGCCATAGGAGTGAAGAAGGGCCCTCGCGATCTGGGATCGGTGATCGCCGATCGGCAAGGACCTTCCGTGTCCGAGTCGCATGGGGTTCAGACGCCACCCCAGCTCGCGCCGGTGTAAATTGACTCGAGCCGGCGAAACGTAGAATCCGTTTCTCTCTCCGTTCGTCTTTTTCCTCCCCTTTTCCCGGCGCGGAGAAAGAGAGACAGAACCGAGAAAGAGTGCGAGCGAGAAGGAGAAGAGAGAACGCGTAAATAGACGGGAGCACGCACGGACACCTGCGCGCATGTGGCACCGATAAATAGCGTCGCGCGCGTGCGAGCACGCGTTCGCTTCCCCTTTTTTCCAACGGAACGACAGCGGCGGCGGTGTACCATTCCGTTCCTTAAATTGTTTCCCCAGTTTTCTCCCATTTCCTCCGCATTTCCCCCGATGACCGAGAACCGTCATCGCTTCTCTCGCCGACACTCACCGATTTCGGAAATAGCCTAAGTTATATTTAGGCGACGCGTTTCTTCGACAGCCCCCGTGGAAAAGCGACTCGCATCCCTCGACCAACTGTTGAGCACCATCGGAAAACGAACTTACGACCTTCTTAAAATCTGGCCTAATTTTTATCGGTTCCCAGGATGAGTCCGGGGGTCGGGCTTTAAAACCGTCACTCGTCAAGATCCGATGTGTACATACGAGCCTCGTTCCCGTCTATTCTGGCCGATCCATGCTCCCGTATAACTCTTTCGATCCGAGAGAGAGACGCGACGTGCTCGAAGACGCCCGCGCCCCTCCGTGAAAATGGTTTACCGATCGAGAAACCTCGCCGTTTAACTCCTCCGGGGAACAGAGAGGGGAGAGAACGCGAACAAACGCATCAACGGGCCAATTTTACCGGC
This sequence comes from Lasioglossum morio, assembly GCA_916610235.2. NCBI lineage: Eukaryota > Metazoa > Arthropoda > Insecta > Hymenoptera > Halictidae > Lasioglossum > Lasioglossum morio. The sequence goes on from OU744323.1 coordinate 8,944,156, forward strand.
GCTAAGATGCTCGGGGCTTAATCAAAGCCATGGTAAACATGGCCCACTTTTTAAGCACCGTGCCAATACGTCGAACGGCTCGATTCGCTGTATCTACGGTTCTCCTAAATCATCGATCGACTTCCCTGCCGTTTGGAAACGCGGAACAAAGAAAAGGGATCGTTCGAAGAAGGACTGCGACGCACAGCAGTGAGCTTGCCGGACTAAATTATTTCCGCTTCATTTATCGAACTGAATGGAGTAGATCGACTAGACGTACACCCATTTGATGGATGCGGAGGAGTGCGATTGAAATAAACGAGCAACCAAATTGAACGGTATATTTTCTTCGGGATCCGATCAATTCTATACCAAAGCCCGCGGTTCGTGGAAAAGATACAAATATATAATACTGGTCCTGTGTTACAATAGTAGTCAGAGGACTGCGGATTCTTTATGCAAAACGAAAGCTCTCTACCACGATTGCAACGAACTGGAGCAGTATAGGAATTAATTTTGTTCTTTAGTAAGTTCAGTATGTCGAAGATTACCTCCAGATCACGCTTATGTGAGATAAAGATCTATTCTATTAATTCTAAGATTAATTCCAGTATCGCGCGAGTGTAAGAAATAGTATATCTGTATAAGCACGAGTGTTAATTGTTAATGCATGCGTATGCATAAATTTCGTTATGACACGTGTGCAAGAATAAGAGTAGTGCGATACGAACTTAAACCAAGACTACGGATCTTCATGTAAAATAAAAAATGTTTTATATTCGATTGCATGACGCAGGAATGAAATAAAAATATCTTTCTTTTATTGAATTATCTGATTAAGCTGAAACCGGTACGCTGCTGTCTTTCAATCTTTTTAATATGTCCACTGCTCTAAATTGCGCGTAATAAATGCATAAAATCCGCAGTCTATTTATAACATTATCGATTGTACCATCGTATGTAATTACGATTCGATTATTATTAACCAGTTTCGCACTAGCATTCCTGAAGGTCTTTCATTTCGAAATGAATGGAAGGTAATGTTTGCTGCGACATTTTCAGTTTCCCTCTGATCTCGTAAGCGATCTCTAAAAGATAATGGTTGCGGAACACGCGATTGTTCCGTGGTTAATCGCGTTCGATTTTCAAGCCCATTTTGACGATTGCGCGACGGCCGCGACCTGTCGTCGACGGGTAATCGAAGTCCCGACGAAGCCGACCGAGCGATGTTGACAAGGGACAACCGTGCGTCGCGTCGGACGATGAACTGTTTGCTCGGTGTACGTTTCGCGTCAGGAACGCCACCGATGCAACGATACACCGGACGTCAAACTGCCGCGGTTACTCTAACTCCTTTTTTACCGCGTCGCGACGCCTCGTTTGTCGCTCCGGTGATCGATAGCGTTCAGTAATTACGCAGTCTTTCGATCCGTCTCGATCGCGATCCAGATACGACAAGATATACCCGGCTGTCTAGAAACTGTTGGTCCAACAATTCCTACGCGAAAAAACAAGCGGGAAAGAACGAATGGAATTTGTTGAAATCTAACGATTTGAAAAAAGCATTCGTAAAATGCAAAAAGAAGACAATTTTTCTTCTATCTCGATCATCAATGGATGATTACACGTTCCTTATATTTCTTTAAGTTGCATAGGAGAAAGTCTTAGTATTATTTAGATACCAACTTCGATACAATAAAAATATAAAAACCACCAGTGTATTAGTTTCACTGTAATAAGATATTTAAAAGGAGAGAGACATTTTTATTTGGCTCTTGTATCTGGCAATCAACGCAAGCATTTTTTAGTTTGCATAAAGATCCGCAGTCTAGTATTAAATAAGGTATTTATTTAAATTAATACCGTACATATGCTCGTATATTTCGAATTCTAATCCGTAGTACTTTCTTACGTTGTATCAGGTTTTGTGGGTCACCAATTCTTTTGTATTCAGAACACATCATTCCTCCACAAAATGCTTACACATATTATGATTTCATGATAAACTAGCTGACCCGACGAACGTTGTCCTGTCAGTTATAGTCTCGAGTTCATATAAAATTCCATAAAAAAAAACAATTTCATTTTTTCCGAATTTTCCATTTTTCCGGGCAACTTTTCCAATTTTTCTTTCCCGAAAAACCTTATTCGGACTATTACGAACATTTCTTTTTAAACATTAACCAAATCGGTCCAGTCGTACTCAAGTGATGCGCTTACCAACGAGCAGTATTTAATTTTTATTTATATAGATTAGGAATAATATTAAAATAAAGTACGATCGAAGTACGATACCGCAATAATCGGTACAGTTTTTTAAAAATTTAAACAAGCTTTAGGCCAGAACTGGCCTATCATCGGTACAGTTACCCTATCATACATCCTAACCTTCCAATCTTTATTTCATTCAGTTATTTAATTGTATTGAATTTTTCAGGTTGATGGATTCGCACAGAAGTGTGTAATAAAATTTAATGTCAGCCTCGATTGAACGCGCACGTACCGATCTCGACGGTCCCAAAAGCAGGGCCTGAAATTCTCTTCTCTATCTGGCCGATTCTACTATCAGGGGCCAGACACCTAGTACATCGGATCGGCATACGATAACACAACGATTTCCCATGTTCGTCGCAGTTGCTCGCACAATTTCCACACTCGCGACGCTAACGAACGGACTCGTATATCATTCCGGGGACAGGTACAAATGTTGGAGAAACAGTCGGCGACGGAGGTCTGCGTCGAGAAAGAACAGACGCGACGCGTCGAGTCTCGTGTGGTCTGTTGGATTTGTATTTAATTAACGCCGGCTTTCAGAGGCTCGATATATTAGCATACGCGTAATTCTTGTCCAAACGAAGAGATCGGGAGCGTGTTTTCGACGGTCTGTCCCCGTTCCTCGCGTTTAGACTTTCAAATTAGACGATCGGTCAGCCGAGAACGAGGAGACGCGCGTCGATTAAAGCTCTTACACAGAGAAACACAGGAATCGCGATTCGCGCGTCGCATACGCGACGTTCAACCGTAGGCTGAGCGTACCAGTGAGTGGCTGATTCCAGGTAAATACAGAAAGGGACTAATAATTTTTAACAATTTTTGGAATAAACACTACTGTGTAAAAGAAAGAAGCACCCGGTATAATTATAAAATATGTAAGGAGGAGACTCAACACGGTGTAATATTTCTTTATGCGTTCCTTGCTCGTTAAGAACTGTCTGTAATGTTTTATTTTTTAACAAAATCAAAACGTTACGTACATTTGTTAACAAAACACGCGATGTATAAATCCATAAAATCAAATATACAACGCATAAATCAATAAAAACATATATAATGGTTAAACATATGACATGGCATGCATACGATGGTTTAAACATTCTGACACATATAATGACAAACAATATCTTCATGTAGAAATTGTATTTCACAATGATTGATTTATTGCATTTAAAGTATTAGATAATCCGCGATAACACATGTTCTCAGAACTATTAAATAGCAGAATTCCTTTTCAAAGCTTACTGTGTTCTTATTTAATATTTTTACGTTTTTCTATTAAATATGGCCGGGTGTTTCCTTTTTTCGCACAGCAGTGTAGATCGACTAATTTCACATTTTATTCACCTACATATTCTATAGTCACTCACTGGATCTCTCATTACCAGTGCCAGTCCCATGGTACTGTCATACTTCGTGCGTAAAGGTTACACATTACTGCTAATAATTGAAAAAAAAAAAATTAAGGGCAAGGAATACTTTCAGTACTATATTAAAGATGGAGTTACACCATGGTTCTCGGATAGAGGTTTATCACGAGAATTTATTGTAACATTTAATCGTTGTAGAGCAAATCATTATCATCTTGCAGCATCTCTTTCACGACTAAATATAATAGATGATTCCAAATGTAACTGCGGCAATGAGGTTCAAGATCTTAATCATATCATTTGGCAATGTACCTTGTTGGAATCTCAAAGAGTTGATCTCATGAAAAAATTAAGGAAGCTTAATTTGTTCCCACCTTTAAATATCAGATCGTTGCTTTGTGAACCGAATACTGAGGCATGTTATTTTCTTTTCAAGTTTTTCAATTAATGCAATTTAAAGATTTAAAGTTATGTACTTAATATGTTATATACTTAGTGTGTTCTACTGTACCTACATTACTAATGTTCAAATGTAAGATGTATATTACTAATGTATAGCTTTATAAACCCCTATGGGGAGTTCTACTTAAGCTTTCAATAATAAAAAAAAAAAAAATAATTGAAAAATATATATGTATCGTGATAGAACTCCGTGATAGATTTTCCGTGACGTGTGACAGTAATGTGTCCGTAGTCTGTACCCTTACCGTCGAACTCGCGTCGTCGTTTTCGCGCGAATCGAATCAGCGAATCGATCGGATTCGTTCGCGTCGGGTCGTAAAGCAAAAAGAAGAATATACGACGCGAGAAAGAAGGAAGGAGGGAGAGAGAGAGAGAGAGAGAGAGAGAGCCAAGGTTGTTAATAGTTTTAGTATTTGGGTTACGAGGTGTGGCAAAACCGACAGGGCGAGAGCCCCTTGGGATTGACGTCGTTGACGCTTCGGTTTGCGTACGACTATGTATATTCAGTTCTAGGGTGCGTACAAGTCCGAGGTTGTTCCTAGTATCGCGTTCCGATCCTTCGTTAGAAAGGCGTTACTTGCTATCTAACCGTGGAAGTCACGAATTCGCCGCGTCGAGGACCATCGACGATAAACGGAACTATAACGTTTGCTATTGTACCGTCGACGAACAAAGACGCTACAGCGGAATATAAGCCCCATCGACCGGGAACGACGATGATTCCAGGGAAAACAGGATCCCCGAACGGCATTAAAATCCCCGTAGAAATAATGGGTACTGCGAAATGAGACGCGACGCAACCGGCTCGCGAAATTCAGAACGCAAACAAGAAACTTGGTGGAGAGTCTCTCTCGAGACGATGTCGCTGTTCGATTCGAGACCGACGTCTCTTCCCTCGGGCTCGAGAGTCGTTCGATTTCCGTTCGCGGGGCTGACGATTCTTTTGAAAGACGTTCGCCGCGAAACGAACGGAAACCAACGGGCTCGACGATACGGCGAGATACGGTTTTGACGCGGCTCGAATCTCGAGCAGTGCCGGCTTCACGGGGAACTGGTCGAGCTAATCGGCAAGCCGTGGAATTGATCGTGGCTGTGGTCAAACGGCTCCGGCTCGATCGAACACCGCGCCGTGCGTTCGTAGGGGCGCGTAACGCGTTCTCTTCTCCTTCTCTCACTCTATCCCCTCTCTCCTTTCTTTCTTTTCGTCTGATTAGAAATCGGCGCGGCAGTTGCAGCAAGGGGCGAGGGTTTGCCTCCAAGAGCGGCATGGTTAACGACTTCGAGGTTGCACGCAACCTTCGCCTTTCGAGCTAGCCCTGCTCGTTGCCTAGTCGACTCGTCGACAAGTCGTCTCGTCACGTCGCTGAAACCGGGGACGCGTTTCTACGCGTACAAATCATTAGAACAGTCGAAGACGCGACTCGGAAAATTCGAACCCCGTGCACTCGTCGCGAGCTTATGCGGGCCCAAGTCGATATATATATATATCGAGTCCGTTCGGTTTATCGACCGATCGCACGATGAACCCGGGACCCGAATGCTTCGTGCTACCCGGTTACTCGCTTTTTGCACGCGAGCGGAAAACCGATCTGTCGAAGCGCCGATAAGGAGAACGAATGCCCGTTTGCCACCGCTAAGGGTGCGTTTACCTGCGAGCTGCTCAATCGCGAAAATACACTCTGTTGTTTTATGATATTGTACGATTTTAGAGGGGAAGGAGCCAGCCGAGCACACGAGGACTTGTACTCGCCACCTTCGAGATTCGTAGCTGATTAATAGACAGCTTTAGTTTACGGGGCAATAGAAATATGAGTATGTTACAGTGCTTTATCAAAATAACAAGAATACCCGTGTCCGCGTCCTCGAGATTCGTAGCTGATTAATAGACAGCTTTAGTTTACGGAGCACTATTAATAACTATGTTACAGTACTCTATCAAAATAACAAGAATGTATTGTGCTTATCCAAATTTTATCACAAAATCGCCACAAATATGAAAATACAAATTTTACAGGAGACCGCTTCAAATTCTTTTGATAGTTTAATTAGCTGTGACTGCAAGTAAAAACAAATCGAACCTAATAGGACTATCTATGCGGTCAGTTTTACAAGTATGTGTTACCAGGAAAATGTATATATTAATACTTTAGCGGGTATTTTAACGCAATAAAAGAAAAACTGAAAAATTTTGATTTCTGACGTTTTTCTTGTACATGAACCCGAGGAAATCTTTGCAATCTTAATAATTGTAAATTAAAAATCATAGACGGTGGTGAAAACATTAGATTTGAAAAGTTATATTAATTTCAACGGATTAAAGATATTCAGAATAAAAATAAATGTGTATTTCAATTCGGTTTTGTTGCAATTCAGGTAGGCCAGTTTTATTCTGCATAAGAACCCGTTGTCTACTGATCAACTTGTGACATCAGCATCGGAACCCTTCGCTTTTCCCTAATCCTCCTGGTCCTACAATATATTCGGTTGGACACCGAAGAGGGGAATAAATTAAACGAAATAGAATAGCAATATCGGTTTATTTGATTCACGGGGAGCCGCGTTTCTCACTTTTGTTCTGCACTTTACTCGGCTTTCGAATAAATGGATTTTATGATAATAGGTAGATTGCAAACTGTATACGCAATTATGGTAAAAATGACTATATAGATGAAGTTGAATACATGTTGCTAACGACGTCGAAGTCGATATAACAACGAAGAAAACGAACGAATCAACCAATAAAATTATTATAGTAGAGTCAGTTAAGTTTAGATATATAAACTTAAGGTTCCCGATACATTTTTCCCGACTCCATTCAATCTGTAAAGACAATACGATATTTCCATTCAGCTTCTGTATCATGACTGCATACGATTCTTATTACCACGCTTATATTAGCTTGCCGTGTTGTTTGTATCAAATCTTGTAATCGAGTATTAAACCACTTTCCGATGAGCTAGAAACTCGAAACTTTAAACATAGCTAAGAACTGGATGACAATGTAACATCAAAATTTTTTTTTTAATAAACTGTGCGTTTAGGAAATAAGAAAATCTCAGCAGAGTAATAAAGACTAGAAAGTAAAAAATAAAAATATATAAAAAAAACTTTTTAAAAACCACGCTTATATTAAAATGCACTAAAAAGAAGAAAATATTTTTTTTAGATATTCACTAATATAGATAGTCACTAATATTTAAAAAAATTATTTTCTCCTTTTTAGTGCATTTTAACATAAGCGCGGTTTTTAAAAAGTATTTTTTATAAAGATCCACAGCCGAGCGATAATGCCTGTCACAATGGAGGGGTTTCCATCGAAGCAGCGTCCGCCAGTTAGCTCGCACGTAAACGTAGACCGAGGAGCCAGCGACGAGGAACTTTTCCGCCCTCGAGTTCCTCGGTCGACGATCGAGACGCGGCGGCTAATCGTTGTTCGAAAGGAAAACGAGCGAGTGCATTACCTACGCGGAGAAAGTATACGCGCGTCGACATGCAAACTCGACCAAAGGGCAGTATCGATTTCGAACTTGCATTCGAATCACGCGAGCCGGCTGAGTGCACGCGACATCGCGATATCCGCGATTCCGTGATTACGGTCAAGTGCGAATGTCATCGGTCGAACCTCGCGTGGCGTATCGTCGGGCCCGTTCCCGAAATTTGACCGAGATACAACGACCCGAGGTCGGTCGCGGGTTCTTTCAAAAAATCGTGTTCAAATTCAATCGAACGAAAAACGAGAGAAAAGGAAAAAGGGAGTGTCTACGAGGACTATGCCAATTTTTTCAAACAACAGTAATGAATATATTGATTTAAAAATTGACAAGTTTATTCAACAATATTTAAAGAACGTGTAAAATTTTTTAAATCCCATAATACTGATTATCTTCAAAGCTACACAACAAACAACAGTAATGGATATATTGATTTAAAAATTGACAAGTTTATTCAACCATATTTAAAGAACGTGTACAATTTTTTAAATCCCATGATACTGATTATCTTCAAAGCTACAGTATCTTTTATCAAGAGCCGAAGAATACAAAGATTCCTCTTTCCTATCGACCACATTCGGGAATTTGTTTTCAATATTATTAACAAGAACAACGGTTTGAAAATTTGCTAGAGTATTCGACAGTGTTTGAAGAATATGTTTTTTCATGGAGATACGACGATTTCGTTCGAAGTTACCCTCTCCAAAACTGAAGGCCAGAAAGAATGGGCACTGTCTTATGAAACAGTAGAGGCTAACGGTGACCTACGAGAATTTCGTCGAACAATAGTAATGAATGTATCGAGCTGCCACCTCCGAGCACCGTTTGTCGGCCGCGACAAGAGGAACGGCGCGGCGTTAGCGGGCGATTTCGAATAGCGATGTTCGAGCAATCGTCGCGGCAGGTCCGCCGATCGCCGCCATAGAAACGATCGAGTTCTTAGGACACGCGAAATTTAGCATACAATGCCGCGGCGCATTAATTCGTTAGGGATCGAGCGGCGTGGCCTGTGGCGTGGCGTATCGTGGCGTGACTTTGCGCAACCGAATAGGTAGATCGGTGACGCGCGTGCTTCGGCCGCTTCGGGGAGCTCGGCGAATCGCGATCAGTCGCCAGCCGCAGTCGCGAAATACATATACACACAGGCCCGTTTCGTCGGGGACAAAAATAACGCGGCGATAAAACGAGTATCGACTCACCGGAGGCGGGTGTCCGCGAAGGTAACAGCAGCAACAGCAATAGAACCGTCAAGGTCCGGGATCTCGCGATCAAGACGGTCGCTCGATCCGATCTCCTCGGCTTTGCAACATCCCCCGCGTTCGTATCGTTTGTGGATGTACACGATGTCTTCCTCGAGACTCTATTCGATCGAATTCGTTGTTCGTCGAGGAGCAAACAAGAGCCACAAGCCGAAACACAGTGGTTGTTCGATCCCCGAAACGCAGCGCGTCCGGAGCGCTTTCGAAACGGCCCGCGTGAACGGGCCGCGCTCGGACACCTGCGGGCTTGTCCGCGGAGAAACATTTGCGTCGCAATTATTGGTGGTTCGCACGAATCGACTTGTCGGTTGTCCGCGAGTTGTACGCCGCCGGCGAACGCGGCAAACTTGTCGTCGAGGATCTCGTGGTCGCGGGTTTCGCGTCGACGTCGAACGACACGCATCTCATTGTTCGCTACGGATCGACTAACGACATGCGGAACCGTCTCGAATCCGACCAGAGCAAGACGAACTTTTGTCGGTGTAATTTGTTGTTTGAACGATCGGCCAAACCGAAGCGCCCCGACGCTACGGCGTTCCAGCCAGGACTGAGGACGTCGGGACGCCCGCCGTTATCAGAGAATTTCCAGCGCGTGCGCACCCCCTTACCTTACACGCGCTCCGAACCGAGGGAGAATCCCTATGTTCGGTTGCTCGGTTGCTCGGTTCCTCGGTCGCTTGGCCAGGGAATAGGGGAATAGGTGCGACCGTATCGCGGCACGCTTCCGCACGCGGCACGCGCTCGTCGCACGCCGCACGCACCACCACGCACGCTGTTCCTAATTACGTATTCCTTTCCACGACTTCCGATCGATGGATGTTGTCGAATCGATCCGTTTCGCCGCGCCGAAAATCGCCGCCGCTCGCCGGACATCAACCACTCGATCCTCACACTCCTTGCTATCCGAGCAAGGATTCCTTTTCGCTCGGCCCTTTCATACCCGCGGTACGGTAACTGTACCGACTACTGCGGTCTCACGCTTCGATCGTACTTTATTTTAATATCATTCCTAATTTATCGTGCAATAATAATATGTGGAAACATTTTATGAAAGAAAAAAGTGTTCTGCACACAAAGAAAATTGGTGAAACCTTGAAACCTAATACAACGTAAGAGAATATTAAAAAAGAAAATCTATAACGCTTTGTACGTATTACTGCGGACGAAAGAGAGCTGTGTACCAATTACTGTGTACCCATACCCATTTACTGCGGATTAGAATTCGAAATATACGAGCGTTCGGAAAGAAACTATGTATCTAGGCACTAATTTAAGAGTAAATCCTGAGTACAGTAACAAATAATTTCTTTATTTATTGCTAGACTACGGATCTTTATGCGAAATAAGAAATGATTGCGTTGATTGCAAGACATAGGAACAAAATAAACATTTCTTTTTTCTTGTAATTATCTCGTTAAGGTGAAACTAATGGCCTTACACTGGTGGCCTTTATGTCTTTTTAATATGTCCACTGTTTTAAATTGTAGGTATCCATTTTTATCAATTATGATTGCCTATGCAAGGGTGAACAAGTGCATCCTTGAACCTTATTACTAGACTGCGGATCTTTATGCAAAATAAGAAATGTTAGCATTAATTGTAAGACATAGGAACCAAATAGAAATTTATTTCTCTCTTTAGTGGTTCTATCAAGTTGTAAGAAATGTACTAATACTCTTACATTCTTGTAATCTCTTTATTGTTTGATATTGCGAACAAATGTTAAAAGTTAATGATTGTGTGTAATTATTGTGAATGCGTCACAATGTTGTAATCTATTCTAATTCTGCTGATTGCGATTTGATCAGTCCGATTTAAGGAACTTGGAAATTTCTGTTATCCGGTATTTCAGTCTCAACGTGGACGAAACGTTCAAGGATACGTTTACGTCGCAGCTGCGATAAAAACGGTAAGAGCGTTGATCAGTGCTGCGATAAACGCCGGTCATCTAGTAAACGTTCCTCTGCTCGCTGCTTCAATATAAACGCTCCCATTGTAGAAGAATTGAATGTATTTCTATTCTACGCTTCGCTCCTATCGTTTATCGCAGCCCCAATATAAATGTACCTTTACAGAGTCCGACACGCGAATCAACCAGTGGGTTGCATGCATTTCAATTGATTCCCGTCGTTGCACCCTTTGGTAACCTCGTCAACCAACATTTTTAATTCCTTTTAAGAATATGATTCGTGCAGCATGCTGAAAAGAAGACGATATTTACGATACTAATTGCAGAACACGTTGTATAAAGATACTTATTGAAATAGTTCTGAAGAACCATTTGTCAGGAATAACTGCTTAGGAGAACTTAAATTGCCAACTACTATTGCTGGTATTACTGTTCCTGGAAAACGCAAAATATTTTTTGATTATCCTCGAATGGTGTTCCATCTAAATTCGATACCTTCAGCCCCTTGCCGTATTTTAACGAGTCAGAATCGTGATGAAGATTTTAGCAAAGTCCAACAAATATGAATGTTACGCGTTTCTTTTTAGATGAAATTAAATTTGATTCGTTTGCAATCAATATTCCAGCATTAAAATAAATGTATCTATACGAAAAATATAAATTTTCTTTTCTCTTCTACGACATTGTTTGGGATGAAGACGTTCTAATCACTGCAATTGAAAAGAGACTGTTACAGCAAGGGGTTAACAGTCACTCTTAAACATTGTTTTAAACTATTAGATATTACCGGTCAAATGACCGGTTTCAGATTTTTTACTTCACAATTATTGTAATTATAAAGATGCTTTCGTGGCAAATGACTAAATAAATATATTTAATAGCACAGATATTATAATATGAACCGCACAAAGTTCAAGTCCTTAAATTAAAGACAGTAAACACATTAGAAGAATTTAAAAATACTGTTGAATTGTATTCAACCTATTAAACATATTAAAAAAGGAAAGAAATGTCCATTTCACTCCAATTTGTTGTAATTCACTTGGAAAATTTACATTTTACATAAAGATCCGCTGTCTATTTATAAGGCAACATGTACCGGCTAGTTTTAAAGCTCTGTAGGTTTAGTGTTGAAGAAGTAGCGTGGATTCGGAAGTATCTACCTCATAAAGGTTAATATGACGAGTAATGTGGGTGATATCAAAAGATCCCCCTTGCTTCTTTCTTTGACTCCGTTATATGGAAATATCGACCAGTTCAAAAAGGACAGTGCATAATGGTAATTGATGGAAAGTGAATAAACTTGAAGACGCTGGAGGTTGATCTTCATTCTCGGAAGATTGAGGAAATCACCGATTCGGGGATAACACGTGAAAGTTACTCGTGCCGTTCCATGGAGGGGAGGCTGACTCACAAGCCGAAAGGAAGATTCATCCACCGGGTTTATCCTGCGAGTTCCGCTTTGCGTTTAGCTGTTCCCCTTGCTGCGTCATCTCACGACCACGGACTCCTGCAACTCCCATAGACGAGGGTTGAAATCGATGAACTCGTCGAACACTCGTGGTCGCTTTAAATCATCGCGGATGACACCACCAGCCGAAAGAGCTGTTTTACGAAACGCATAACTCTTGCCGGTAGGTCGACTGTGAATGACAAGCGCGCGATAAAAATCAATCGAATATATGCATGGGGACGGGGACTGACCCCGAACTTTGCAATCGCGATGCAAATTTTACATATCGCGAGCTCCAGCTACATTATTCTTGTTCTTGTATTACTTGCGTCCTATTTACGTGAACTAGACTGCGGATGTTTATGCAATTTCCAATTATTATACAGACTAATTTTAAGAAAGTGCAATGAAATAAATCAGAAGTACTCATTGCAACATAGTACTGAGTTCAATCGAATTTTATATTGTAGCATTTTTTTTAATTTCTGCATGCCATAAATGCGTAAAGATCCTGCTCTCTCTCTCTCTCTCTCTCTCTCTGAAAAATACACACTGTCACGTCGCTCAATTTTCGGTTCCCCTTTCGGAAGACAACCCGCTCTTCAATTTTCGGTTCCCCTTCGGAAGGCAACCCACTGTTCAATTTTCGGTTCCCCTTCAGGAGGCAACCCGCTCCTCAATTTTCGGTTCCCCTTCTGAAGGCAACCCGCTCGTCCATTTCAGTTCCCCTTCGAAAGGCAACCCGCTCTTCACTTTTCGGTTCCCCTTCAAGAGGCAACCCGCTCTTCACTTTTCGGTTCCCCTTAGAAAGGCAACCCGCTCGTCAATTTCAGTTCCCCTTCGAAAGGCAACCCGCTCTTCACTCTTCGGTTCCCCTTCAGGAGGCAACCCGCTTTTCAATTTTCGGTTCCCCTTCGGAAGTCAACCCGCTTTTCAATTTTCAGTTCCCCTTAGAAAGGCAACCCGCTTGTCAATTTTCGGTTCCCCTTCGGAAGGCAACCCGCTTGTCAATTTTCGGTTCCCCTTGGGAAGGCAACCCGCTCGGCGTTTTAGCGTGACAGAACTATTTTATATAATAGAAAAAGAAAGAAAAGATTATACATATCAGATGACAGAGTTTTTGAACAAGGTTCATTGTTTGAAATATTCTCCTTCAATTGCAAGGAATTGTTACTATTTTTGTTGTAAGATACAATGCATCGTAAGTATTGGAGAAGGTAAAATGTCATAGTAATGCATTTGTGGTACTGTTTTAGACAGCCACAAGTCATTTTTGTGCACTTCCGTGCGCTTTGTTCAACGTCGACAGCGTGCGCCATGGATTGACGGCCATCGTGAAAGGTATACATCTATCTAGGTGCATTGCTAAAAATTGTCAGTCTCTCCGGAGTTACCGAGGACGAAGGAGCCATCTGGTAAGACCCCCAGAGATAGACCCTGAAGATGGATCTTGCAGGATTTGTGTAAGTGGTCAATGGACGTTGGAGGACCTTAGTGGACGTCCTTCCTTTGCTCTCTCACATCCATCCTCCTTATTTTCTCTCCCTTCCCCTGACTCTCCCCGGACATTTCCCTTCCTGGATTCGAACCTTCCCTTGGACCTTTCTTCCATTTCTACATACCCAACGCTAACTAAATCTCCTTCCTCCTATAGATCCTCCCATTCCTTCTCACCACTACGCTTATATAGATTTTGTCCTTTTTTCTACATGTCCTTAGGAAGGCAGGGTAGATCCTGTCCTTCCTTCGATCTCCTCTTCCTTTCCTTTTATTGACTGTCTTCTCATTGGTACTTTCGAAGGTGTAAAAGCTTGAATTAAAGATGGATATCAGCATTTTATGATCGAGTCAGATCGGTAAATGATACTTGCTGCTTTTCCCACAAGACGCACGGAAAGAATCATTTGCTTCGTACGTATGTCTGTCAATTGACCTAGTGGCAGAACGCATCTTGGAACGTGATGGTAGCGTCATCTAGTGGCAGATATGACAAATAGATGGTAACGAGCAAGTACAGAGCACTTGCACCGACGAGATGCTAATATCGGACGCGATACTATTGGACGCGATACCGAAATGGTCCTCTTTCGAAATCGTAATATTTATTTGAATAGTATAAAGTGCAAATAATTTCTTTTATGTTTGTGTATGTATATGCGTTAGAATATAAGTTATGTACATGTACAATATCAATATTTTATGTATAAAAATACAATGAATAAATAAAGACAATCTCTTAAAGAATCGTATATATTTATTGCACCACCTATTCTTCCCGAATGTCTGGCTTGTTGTTGACTTGTACTACTGAAAATCTGGATACCTCCTTCGCTATCATGTTCTCCTAATAGAAAGTTCAATTTTCGAAATTTTCGAAAAATATTCGCCAATTTTCGACCGTCTGACTTGTCGTTGAGTTGCACTACTGAATTTTCGAAATTTTTCGATCGTCTGCCTTGACGTTGACTTATACTACTAAAACACAGAGATTGCCGAAAAATTTTCAAAAATTGAGTTTCAGTAGTACAAGTCAACAACAAGTCATGCGGCCGAAAATTTTCGACAGAGACGAGTGTAACTTACTGCGTACTAAAGATCTAGGAACAGAAAGGAACACAATTAGCACACGATTAGCATAGACATTGGGGAAAGTGATAAAACGATATAGTAGCTCGAGGCTCGAAGCAATATTATTCGTGTTGATACAAAAATCAAATTAACAAGCTTGAAAAATATATTTTGTTCTGAGGGAACGTGACATTCCAAAATGTTTTAGAAGGGAATAGGTTTGAAATAATCATGGATATTAATTTACGTCGGTGGCACTTGATTTAAATTTTCAGTACAGCGTCTGCACTGCAGGTGGTAGCAGAGTATTTTCTACAGAGTCGGTAATTCAGAACTGTAGACAGAAAACTGCATTGCATGCAAACAATGTCTGTGAAATGATGCAGGAAAAAGTGAGAACACCAAAATCTCGGGCCCGGACACTTCTATTTCATTACAAATGCTTTAAACGAGCTGGAATTCAGCCGACATTTATGTTAATCAATTTACAAACTTGGAGCAGATGAAGTTGCCGAGAGACGGTTCCGTATCGATTTTTCTTACGTTACGATTCGAGACACATTCACGTTGAAATCGCTGTCTCGTAGCAGACGATAAACATAACCTTTTCATGTCTGATGTCTAATTGTTATCGGAGGCACGAATGTATTGATATAAACGTTATCTGTCATAGTACGCATAATGGCGAATGACAGAGAGGTGCTCAGAGAGATTTGGGACGGGAAAATCCCCGTCTGTTTTACGCTCGACTCCGAGGAGATCTGCGAATTGCAAGGTCCCGATCCATTTTATCTTATGGTACCTAGGTTAAGTTACTTTCCTCTTTGCACAGACAAGGTAAACATTCGCCGAGCCGAATTATCATTAACGTTTTGTTATCTACTAATCCTGCGTTCATAATTTTGTTAACCAGGTACGAAAGCATTTTATACGACACATACAAAGCACTAATAAACAGGAGCATGAGATGTGGTTAGAATTCAATGGCATCCCCTTGAAATGGCACTACCCTGTCGGAGTGTTGTTGGACATTTATTTTAATGACATTCAACTACCTTGGAACATAGTTGTCCACTTCGAAAAATTCCCGAAAGACGTTCTAATGCACTGTCAAAACAAGTACATACGTAACTCAGTCTAAACTCGATGCATAGGGCAACGAATACACCAGATCTCACTGGATTCAACTTTCAGAGAGGTGGTGGAGTCTTATTTTCTCTCTTGCGTGAAGGAAGCAGATGTATTGAAACACAGGAGTCAAGTCATGTCCACTATGCAGAAGAAGGACCATAATCAGCTGTGGTCCGGTTTATCCAATGACAAGTTTGACCAATTTTGGTCTGTAAATAGGAAGCTTATGGAAGGTGCCAACAGCGAAGAGGGCTTCAAATACATACCTTTTCGCTGTTACACGAGCGAGGACAAATACGTGCAGAAGCTGGTGAAACCTTTGAACGAAGAAGGCCAGAGGAAAACGTTGAGGCATCTACTAAACGAAGTCTTTCCAGATCGGGAGAATGGTACGCAACCTATATCTCTTATTAGCAGTTGCTTTACTGCAGTTACTTTTAATAAAATCTTCTTACAGTCACTCTACTCACACACGGCATTGTTCCATCTATGGAAACACCGCTTCAGTGGATGTCAGAGCATTTGAGCTACCCTGACAACTTTCTACATTTGGTTGTCATATCATAATCCACGCGAAATCCGAAGATGAACGACGGAAAACTTGTGAAAATTCTGTAAAACGAGAGACCGACGCTGCTTCTCGTAAAAATCGCCTGCCGTTCCGATCGAGACACATTTGTCGCTGATTTTTTTATTCTTTATATTTTATTGCATATTTTGTTTTATACAAAATCATGAATCACGCCAGACAATTCTTTTAGAAAAAAAAAAAAAACGCTACTCATTGTAACGCTATTACTGCTCTTTATATTCTGGATCTTTTAGCATGGCATCAGTCTTCTGAAGTACGCAAATATGTACTTGGATCGATCTGCTTTTAGATCCGACGAGCTCGGATACTCGAGTGCTCGCATCGAGGTCTGACGAGATTCCGAGTACTCGATAACCGGGTAATACACGCCCTTGGAAGAAAATATTCGATCAAATAAACCAAGCGTTCGACATAATCATTTTTCCATGTACGTATCGTAGAATATATTTTAAGGTTTCATCCTCTCCAACAATGGAGAAAAATTAGTAAGGCACCCTTTATTTTCATCGTTCGATACCAAATACCAAAAAGTGAGAAGAAGCTATTTTCTATTTAGCAAGAGGACAAGAGCAATTATTTTATACTTTCTTGAATCACTGTTTTACCAGTTCTACCATACTTGCTCAGTTATTTATCGTGTTTGATATGCGAATAATGGCTTCAACGATGACGTTTAGAAATTTGATCGAATGTGTTCAACCAGAAAGATGCCGAACACCTGGCGACGGTGTAATTTTATCTTCTGCGCGGTGTTGGACCCGAATCGGAAGTCGATGAACGTTGGGGCCGCATCCGCCATCGATCGAATGGCGTCTACTTCGACTTACGAGAGTGTACTCGAAAGGAAATATATTGTATAAATATAGTTATATAATTATTTAAGCGCACGTCTATGTATATAAATATAATCGATCAAGACTGTAATCGATATCGGCGGAGTAAGTTCTCGATCGTGTTTCACTGCAGATAGACCAGAGCTAGAATCGTATGAAAAAGTGTTCGGTGTAGAAATCAAGGACAATGGGCAACAACACGGCGTACGTATAATTTACAACTGTGTACAATATTTAAGTCGAGGCATTGCTTAATGAATCACACAACTTTCGTGAGGCTTTCGGTATATCCTCATCAGTTGCGAGGACATGTCCGTGGTGCTTTGAATCGCCAGAGGACCGGCTGGCCTCCTAACTATCACAGGTTGGTTCCCGTAGTTGCTATACTCCATTGTTCTTCGGCTGGTTCCAAAAGTCAGATAATTCACTACGTCCTTCTTGCTCTGCTGCTCCTGCAAACAATTCCGCGAGTCGTCGAATTAGCACTGGAACTAATTCATTTTTCAATCGATCAAGCCATAATCATTCTTTCCTAGGAAAATTCGCAAAGTTACTTTTTATAGGACTTTAAAATTGGTTCCAGCGTCAATTTCGGCGGAAGATGTATATCTTTTACAAGGAAACGTACCGATGAAAAAGGTAGCTCTTAAAAAAATATTTAAGTCTTTAATATTAGAAGAATTTAATATTTCATATTGAAAATATCTTGCATAGTTAAAGAACTGTTTAAATAGTTGAGTTGTGTATTGCTGAGTAGATCGCGGATCTTTATGCAAAATAAAAGTGTTTTGCATTGATTGTAGGGAGCAGGAATAACGTAAAAATTGATTGATTTCATGCGTTATATTGAAAGCAACATTACAACATCATTGAAATTTGTAAATCTTTCACTGTTTTATATTTCGTCCAACCAATTTCTTTGTAAATGCATAAAGACCCGCAGTCTACTTATGAGGAATGCATCTGCAGAATCAGATTCGAAATATCACTATTTGTTTAAACCATATATAATGAAAATATAAAATACAGATGATATAGTGTTTCAACTTGTCTTTAAAATTTTATCCCTTTAGGGTTCATGAAGACTGATCAACAAGACAAGTCTCAAATATTTTTCTAAGAGCTACCTTTTGCTAGGAACTATTAGACTACAGTTGTACCGGACTATTTTCCGATTTCAAGATCCCTGTCAATAAACTGTTTTTACGTGTAAAGCGGATGGCAATTACTTTGTGTATAATCAGCGCTGTGTCCTGGTATCTCTTGTGAATCTCTTCTGTGGTCAGTGCAACATTCACTTCGGGCGATTCATAGCGATCCGTCATTTACAGCTTCGACGAATGAAACCTGTAATCAGAAACGCCAGTGTCGCTTTATCAATTAACGTATTATTTATCGGCGGCTATTTAATCAATCTTAGACGTTCATGATTCACAGCTGAGAATTTCTAAAAAAATCCAACAGTAAACAAGCCACCTTTCAAAACTTAATCCAATTTTTGTTGAAAGTTTACTCTGTTAATATAACGCAGTCGTTGAGAAACATCTATTGATAAATTGCAGATTTTTATAAAAAAGAATATTGTCTTTTTGGATTGCAAGAAACGAATAATTAACTCCATGCACTCGACTGTCCCCTCTGAGGCACCACTAAAAATTACTTTAATTGTTTAATAAATTACTGAACGTTTAATTCTGGCACAATTAAGTACACTCAATTATTTATAACGATTTTCTACACAACGTTTGAATTCTGGAGTGAAATTCGAGTGCAGAGAGTTAGATAGAAATGGATTTCTTCTATAGTTCGAACGAGTTAAGAAGAATGTACGATTATCTCGAAATTCGCAGTCTACTAATAAGCTTCCGGTAAGCAACATGTTAAAACAATCTCCCGAGATTGTAGTCCGCAATCGGACGACCTTCGATCGTCGCGAAGATTCCTCTGCTCGATCAACGAAGATTAATGTTGGATCGCGGCCTCTGGAACGGGAACGACTGAAAAGAGGACCAAGTGAAACGTTGAAGAGAGGGAAAAAAAGGCACGTGGGCCGACGACGAGGAGGAAACGCTGCAGGGAAGGGGTCACGGTTCTTGTCTAAAGTAAAAATAAATCCGGCTGGACTTTTGCAACGCAGTAAACACCGATTTTCCCGCCGTTTCGAGGACTCTAGACTCTTATTCTCCCCATCCATTTCTTCACTCGTCGTCATACTTTTTCAGTTCTCCCTTCAGTTCTCCTAAATTCTTTTATTTTACAATTATTGAGACTATAAAGACGCTTTCATCATGAATGACTTAATAAATATCTTTATTAGAACACAAATTACAATAAGAACCGCAAAATAAATTAAATATTGTCGTTTTTATAAGGCAATATGTGCCTGTTACTTTTGTAGCTCGGTACGTTTAGTGTTCACTTGTCTCTATCAACAAAATTTACGATTGTTTCCATCTAAATCTCAACCCCTCGTATGTACGATCTTTTTCGTTGGTACAACAATTGGAACATCCTATAATATTTGCACGGGAAAGTGGAATAGCGAAAGTCAAGTAATTCCATCGTGTGATCAATTTGGTAATTCGAACTGGTTGCGTCAGGAGACTCGCTCTGCACATTATCAGTGAAAATTGATGCAATCAGAGCCCGTAAAATTAGCTCTCCGAACGATAAAAATAAACTCGCGTGAGTCTAATAAAACAACTGATACGACAGCTACCTACATTCTAAAACGTGAACACCGTATTTATTATTTCTCATACTGCATTCAACCCTTATACGTGTATACCTATATCAAATACCCTAAATTGATTGCGACGTTTCAAACACACAGTAATTTCGACGCATACTATTACACCTAGAATGCAAATCAATTTACATAATCATTCAAGGAAGTGAAACCTAGCCGACAAGAATATTTCACAAAATTTGAAATAAAAAAAATTAGGAACGGGTATACACGGAAGGAGATAGTCTATAAAATGCGAACAAAGACAAAGAAACTCGGTATGCAATACGAAGTATGTACGAAGTGTCCTGAAAACGAGCGACGTTGTACAGCTTGCTACCTTTCTATCGCGACTGTGAACCGGAAACTGATCGACTCGGGCTAAATTGCAAGAAAGATGGCTGTGTTCGTTGTAATTATCTGACGCAATGTATACCGACGGGCGGTTGAGATCAGGCTGTCTCTCGAGTCTTCCGAGGCTTTCCTCTACGGACGAGTCACGGGAAAGTACGTCGACGGTGCTTCTCGTGTTCTGCGATCGCGATTCGACGAACACCACAAGCGTTCGAAGCAAACACGGACAGGAGACACACGGCGCGGCGCTGCAGGAATAATCAACGAAACGCGACGGCTTCGCGGCTGATCTTCCACTCGCGAACAGAAGTCACGCTACTCGGTTTTTGGATTCGGGCCAGACACTTTGTGGTATCCTTTTCGAGTTTCCGGTTCGGGATGCCAGACGACAGGGGAATTTTCTCGTGTGCCTTTTCTCCGCACGTACGTCTCCGGCCTCTCTCTCTCTCTCTCTTTCTGCCGCAGACAATGCGGTTATTCTTGTATGCGAAACGACCCTGCGAAGGATCGAACGCGTCCGCAGGACATCCCCGTCCGAAGGAAGTTAATTTAATCCCGGACAGAGAGTTCGAACGAATGCGATTCTCGAGGCGGATCTCGAACACGTGGGATCGCCTCGAAAGAGAAAAAACGGCGAACGCGCATTCCTCCGGAGTCAGCGCGTCACCGCGAATTTTTGCTTGTACGTGCCACTGCACCCTTCCTAATTGCATTGCACCAGCCGGTGACATTTATTGGCGTTGATTGAAGCGTTGCAACAGTCATACTTCGATTCAAGGTCCGGTCGGCCTGCAAGCGACGGCCTCAATAAAAACGGAGAGCGTTGCTATCGCTGTTTAACGCGCTCGCTGCCAAATCACCGCGCCGAGAAATCGCAGAAAATTAATGGCTCGCTTGCCACGGTCAACCGACCGGTTTCTTCTTTTACGATTACTAACCCTCGCACACGCTCCTCTGGAAATAGTCGCGCGAAAGATCCTAGTGCGAAATAATTCGCCCATCTTCGCTTCACACTTTCATTCGACAAATTATATGTTTCATTCGTAACATTCGCGTTTCAAAGAAATACAGTAGAACCTCGATTATTCTTGCTAATCAGTGGAACATGATTATTTGAGTAATACAACAATTACTTAATCAGTTTCAGTGCTGAACTGAACCCTTATTGAATTCTCTCCGTGGAAAGCGATTACGAGTTAAATGAACTTCGATGGAGGCATTTATTTATAAGAGGTTGGAATTATTGGTGTAGTTGGAAGAGCATGAAAATGGACAGAATTTCAGAATATCGTTGCAGTTTATCAAAATGATTAGAGAAAGAGAGAATGATTTTTGGTTCTCGCAGTTGATGTAGAAGATTGTTGCATAAATTTGTCAATGAGTCAAGGGAGGTATAGTAGAATTTTTTGTACAATTTGGAAGTGTTTTCGATGAGAAATGTTTAAAAAACATGACGAAACGTCGGGAACTCGGTGTCCCTACAGTACCACGGTCGATAACATCGATTCCTCGAACTGCGCCGAGCCCAAGCGCTCCCGGCGAGAATGCAACGACGGAAGTTTCTCAAACGAAGGATTAAATACGTCAGCGGGTTGCACAAGTTCTCAAGAAACTTTCGAAACGCCGCGCCGCGCGGTCCCTCAGAAAGAAACCACCGTTTACAACTTTATCTCGCTGGGAACCGTGGCCTGGCTACCTGTCTTTCGCTAATTATCGTCGAATCAATCGTTTCTCATTACCGTTCAATTAGCTTAGCCATTCCGGCGTGCTCCGGAGGCTCGTATGGATGCGTTACATCATCCGTTGCACGTGTGCAACCGCACGCGGCGCATTCTTTGGGAGAAGCGTGCGACGGAAACTGCAAATCATATTTCGCTAACGTTTGGCCGCTGTTGTCTATGCTCCAAATCGAAAGAGAATATTAAATGAACTGCAATAGCGATGTTTAAAAAATTATTTCATCGAAAGTGGCGGCCGGAATGCTGTCCGAGTCGTTTACACACCTGTTCACCCTTCAATAGGCAATAGGAAATCCATAGATCATTTCAAAGCTTTAATATTTCTGGTTCTGCATAGATTTTTATTTTGCGACTATGCATTGATGCAATAACCAGGTTGCATGCGTTTACAGCAAGAATGGGTTAAAAGCATCTAAGAGGATCGAATACGTTTCTTTCGACACAAATAAAACCACTAATGTGAGAAATACATTCCTATTTGGTTTCTACTTCTTGCAATTAATGCAAACAATCTTTATTTCGCAAAAGATCCGCAGTCTAGCAACAACATTCATAGATCATTTCAAAACTTTAATATTTCTGAGTACGTTTCTCACGACTGAAATGAAACCACTCAAGTAACGAATACATTCCTATTTGGTTTCTACTTCTTGTAATTAATGCAAACAATCTTTGTTTCTCATAAAGTTTCGCAGTTTAGCAATAAGGTTCAAAGATATAAGGTTCATAGTTCATTTCACAGCTTTAATTTTTTTAGTTCTGCATAGATTTTTATTTTGCAACTATGCAGTGATGGAATAAGTTGATTTCATGTATTCACAACAAGTGATTTCAGACACTGGAAAGATTAAAAGCATTTAAAAAGGATCAAATACGTTCCTTACGATTCGAATGAAACCACTCATTTCACAAATACGTTCCTATTTGGTTACTACTTCTTGCAATTCATTGAAAAAAATTTTATCTCGCATGATGATCTGCAATATAGTAAGGAGGTTCTACAAATAGACTTGAGAGTAAATTGAAGCCTACAAGGATCAAAACTGAAAATAGTGAAATTGTAGGTCTACGAAAATCATAAAACTGATTCTACGGGCACTTATTCTATGCATTGAACCCAATAACTTAGGTTCGTGGTACATCCATTGCTACTCGTGTGCGAAGGAAGAGAGTATTAACACTTCAATAAAAGTCCTTTTAAACATAATTTACTGTTCACCGAGACGCGACACCGATTAATCATCGTGACGAACGCGTTTAATTGCAGCGCCTTTAGTTCTCCGAAAGAAAAAAATTGCGAAGTTGCCGGTGAATTTCCTCAATGATTCGTATTGAGTAAACGCTTCTTTGAATCGATGCTCAATTTTTTCCTTTGTATTTTGTCAATGAACGAGTGCAAGCTCACCCCTGTGTATTAGTATTCATTCCACTCGTATCGGTGTAAAAATTCCAACAGAAAAATCAACTGTCGTAATATTTACGGTAATAATCCAAGATTAAGAGTCCATCGACCGTGAACGTGTGATCGTTAAAAAAGTTTATCAGCTCGTTTCGTCTTTCAATAAATCGAATAAGGTGTTAACGGGAATGAACAGTGCGAGACGGTCGACGGGACGTTCGATCGAAAAGGACAGGCTGGGTAATCATTGAAAGAACATTTACGTCATTTATCGACACAAGTGCATCGCCGTGCTCGCCGAGTACCCGCGAGCAAACGGCCGATTGCGTGCTTAGAAAGTTTAGCGAGTACGTGCACGATCGTCGATCCGCGGCCACTGCCAATCGGCCGCGATAACGGAAACAATGCGTCGGTCGCATCGACGTGACCGCTTTCAGTGCACCAGTCACTGTGTGCGTGTTCGTTTCTGCTTATCTCCCGCACGACGTTGATCCTTCTCAGAACACAACGCTGCTCCGGCAAGGATCGACATTAAAATCGGCTACATGCTCCGAAAATCCAATCATTTTCGTTTGCGCAAATGATTTCAGATTTCACGAACCTATTCAGGAGACACGAACGTACTCTTGTGGGAGTTTATTCAGTAGATTGATCCACTACACACTACTGTAAAACATTCTTATAATTTATGATGCTTCCACTGTTAAATCGACAAGTGTAGCTTCATACTTACAAAAACGTTTAACTCTTATGTCAATAACCAAAATTGTCGACGATATTCAACGATGTTGCATTTTATTGTTCGAACAGATATATGTAACTCTATACCTCGAATGTAAATTAATCTAATCTGATCATTAACACTTTAACGACCGCCCGTCTACGCAGTCAAACGTCGCCAGGGGCCGGCAGTATTTTTGAAGAATTAATTTTAAAGAACTTTATTGAATTATTATTAATAAAGAACTTTATTGAATATTTTTCCTTTGTATGATAATTATTAAAGCAATCACCTACGTGTAATGGTATTTTACATGTCTTACACATAAAACGGTTGTTCCGGCTATCACACACATGTTGTGTGAGCGGTCGTTGAAGTGTTAATATTTAAAATATTAACGTAAGATCATCTGAGAACATAAAACCCTACAGTTTTAAAAAGAAACAGACAACCAAGCTGCTGAAACTATAAGCTTAAAGAATTTCAAGACTGATTTTGAAGCTTGGTAACCTACACAGTTATTTCGATATGCTCGTATTATATAACGAAACGCATACATTGCGAAAGAAACGTCTTGGAAGAAGTTGATGTTAGCAAGTTTTCGGGGAAACGAATGCGTAAATCAGGCAAGAGGGAATTTCAGTGAGCTTCCACGAAGAATTTGAGGGACATCGATTTCCGTTCGTTGGTTTTCTCGCTTCCGAATCATGAGAAACGCTCGTGGCGCGTGCACACGCGCGTCGAGCTGAAGCAACGTCTGCTGGCGATAACAGAGAGCCTGATAATGGCCGAAGAAAGTTGATACAGTCGAACCGAAGGTACACACAGGCCGCTCAACAAATTGATTTCAGCGGAACGGTACTTTCTTCGATTTGGATCTCCCGTGAACGATCGCGATACATATCCGTGAACGATTCGGCGAACCGGCCCCGAGAGAACGGCTCGCGCGGATCACAATATTTATTGGACAATTGCAACTTTTACCCTTGATCGGTGTGGCTCGTCTGGCAATTTCCGTAATGGTAATCACACGGGAATAACGTTTCGTTTCCGACGGTCTCTCGCGCTTTCGCTATCGCGCGCACTTGAAAGTTCCATGGCTCGGTTGAAAAATAAAACGCAAGAACCTGTGTGTCATTGCAGGCATTGTCTCAGCGTCGAGTGCCTTCTCCTACGAGGCTACGTATTAATCTTATCTGTTGAAATCTCGCTGGCCGATGTATCTGCGACGGAATAAAAACCTCGATCGAACGGACGAGGGAGACCGGGGCTGGTTCAGCCTAATTCCCGACAACTATTGCGTTATAGAGCTACCGATGGCCTCACTCGCGATACTGAAACATGGGAATGATTAATTCATCGTTTAACCCCTTGCACCACGATCTTTTTCACAACACGACGCTCAGTGTAATTAGTAAAAAAAAAATCAATAAAAATTAATTATTAAATTTATAATTAATAAAAGACACGACAGAATAATTTTGTTCGATGTGAACCAAATGGCTTTAATTTTTTTTTTTGAGATGCTAGAAGAATTGATTCACTAGCTAATGCGTAAATAATGTTTTTAAAAATTGTTATTGAACGCAATTGTAAAGGAAAAAGTAACAATCCGGTCGCAAAAAATTTGTCTACTACTTCATCAGGATTTTGGAAAAAATTAACCAATGAAATCATCATGTTTTCTATTTTCCCTTATTCTACATTATTTCAACTTTAACCTTTAAAAAAATCATCGCGATGTCTTATTTTATCGAAAGTTTTTCGATTTTTACACAGAATTGATCTACTGTGCGACGCACAAATTCAGTGGATTTTTTTTATATTGAATCTTTTCGAAATTGTAAGGATGTCGCAGACGAACGGCTCTATCGAATTCGACGAAATTTATCTGGGAGGGGAAGGGGTAGCAGAAGATTCATATTAACTAGTCCGGTTGGTAAAATGAAGATCCTCTTGCTACAAAGTCTGAAAAAGATTCAGGAACGAAAATTAATCGAATTTCCATGTCCCAATTAAAATATCAGGAAAACCGTAGGTACTTGCTCCATTTAAAAGTGCAACACAAGCAAACGACTTCATGGAGATCTCTACAATCAATACAAGAGGTGGCAGAAGTTCAGACTAACTAGGCCAATTGGTAAAGTGAGGATTACGCTACTGATACGTTTGGAAAAATTCAGTTCGAGGACTTTTTGTTTTGAATTGTCGATGCATCAAATTCACCGTTGCGATGGCTCGTTCTTCCTCGTGTGCAGCGTGTCTGTCCCTCACGTTCTCCGTCTTCCTCCCGATGAATCACAATAACGGATATGGCCGGTAATCGGGCGAATTTTCCCGTCGGAAGGGAAACGCTTCGGACGCGACGGAATCAATAAACGGATATCGTCGTTACTCACCGACGGACACTCATTTACGAAAAAAGAAAGACAGATAAGATGATCCTACGATTATTCATTTTATTATAAAGACAGATGAGATGATTCTACAAGAGGATTTGTAGAAAAACAAATTGACTCGTACGACCCAATGAAACCTTCGACTTCAACGTATTGGATTGTTGTTCAGTACTTTTCCACAACTAATTGTGCAATAGATGTTTCAATAGCTAAGGATTTAGACATCCTCAGCAACGCATATTAGTCATTGTTAGGGGGACTGTCATTCAAAAGAAGATTCTTAAGTTCCTCTTTGATACAGGACAATTTAAATAATTAATAAAACCATAACTCGGAAAACTTTTTTACACTGTAAATGCAAATCCATGCAAAAAGTGATCGATGACCTGTCCTCGCATCCTTGAGACGCCAGTGGCAAGAAAGTGAAATGAATACATCAATAGAGTAAAATAAGAATACGGTAGATATCAAATGGAATATTAAAATGTCTTACAAAGCAATAATTTTAACTTTTCAGTGCAATTAGCAGAAAGTTGTCGTGATCTAAGATCCTTGCTTAGAACCACAATACGCCAGGAGGATCGGGGAATCGGGAGAAGTGGAGGAAAAGAATGAGACATCGGTTGAACGTACGAAACAAGGTTGGTTCTCTTCGATTTCGTTTATTCGGCGAACAAAGGAAACATGATCGAGTGTTGGCTCGCTGCGAACGAGCGGCGGCGTGGGTCGAGAATCGTCGACCAATAAATAAATTGAATAAATTTCAATACTGATTATCATTATCATTATCGTTTAGACGGTTGGACGAATCACCGGTGTTTCTCTATCGCGGGATATAACGACGCGTATCCTTGCCGAGAGATCCATCAGCTGGAGAGACGTTTTTCTTCGCCGTCGGAGGACGCGATATAAAATATATAATATCTATATATTTATATATGTATATATATATATATATATATACCGTGGCTCGTGTCGAGGACGCGTTATTATTGGTCCTTGATTGGTCCTCGCGCGAAGCAATAAGGCACGGGCGATTTAAAGGCACCGGGCGAGTTTAAGAGGCGCTTCGTCGGTATATAACTTGATCGTATTAAAATATAATATTTCAATATATATATATATCTATATATATCTATCTATCTATGCATCTATCTATATATATAATTATGTATACATATATACGCGCGCGAGCGCGCGTGCTTTTGTCTCTCTCTCTTCTCATCAACGCTGTATATATATAAATTTCTTTGTACACGATATACGAGCATTATGCTTGCGACATTACGTCATACCTTAGCGCGCGTGTGTGTATGTGTGTCTGTCTATCTGAATACACTTCTGTCTACCTACACACAACTGCACGGACTCGAAATCGCGGGGGCTCGCCCACGAAAACTCGAATCTCTACATACACACACGCGTTCGGGTTCTCGAAGTTGTTCCTTACACGCGTTTTCACACACTTAAAAAATATATATATATATATGTATTGCTTACGTACGCTGTATGCCTCGTTTAATAGACTCTTGTGGGCTGTGCACACGGAACACACGCAATCACGCACGCACTTACGCACGCATTTTTTGTTTTTGTCGAACGTTGATTTTACACGCGCTCGCTCTCCTCTCTTCTATGTGTATCGCTTTCGTTAGTCGGATTCAACACCACACCGTGAACGTCGGTCGGCTCTCTCGCTCATTATGTAAAACGTATTATGGCATTATGTAATTCATTATGGCTTACGATTACGTTACATTTTATTGTACATTGCCGCCTTGACCCTCCGTCGACGACAACGTCGCGGACAAGGCTGTGTGATACGGTTTCCTCACACCTGACTCGCGCGTGTTACGATTACACCGCCGGTTCCCTGATATGTTTCACAATATAGTCGTCTCCGTCGAACGTTACGTCGACCCCCGGTTACTATCCTAACGCCCTCGGGCGAGAAAATGCCCGCCGGAAACCACCTCCGGTCGTTTAACCCTGCGTTCACAAATCTTTTTAACACTGGAACTACCGGATCAATCAAAATTACTTGCTACTGATCTTTTAGGAATATTAAAATTATAAATATGGTTTTCGGAGAAATTGTTTTAGCGAACTTCTTTAAATACATGCAATTTTATCGTTATTAAAAAGCAATGTATGCCAATTGCGTTTAGTCCTCGGTAGTTGTAGTGTTAATCCCTTTTCGTTATTCCAGAGTTTGTATCTATTTTTTCGTTGGACAATGTAACCTTCTAATTGGACAATTTTATAATTGTATACGGTGAAATGAATGTTGTTTTTTTAAGAATCCTGGCTTCAAGAACTTTTCGTCAGCTTATTAAAATGATTATAAGTGACTTGAATTAATTTAAAGAGTTATTTATGATAATTTTATTCACAATATATAAATACAATTGCTTGAAACCAGTTTCGTTTGAAATTTGCACGAGATCTGAACGAGGTCAAGAAACGATGCAACGATAAGCTTTAATGTTGTAGTTTTTATCAAAATTATTACATTACTTCAATCTTGTGGGATTTTGAAGGGCGTGAACGTGTTAAAAACGAAACGGACTGGTCGTTCCCAGTTAGAAGGTCAGCATCGTTTCGAAAGACGAATAGGGAACTAAATTCTGTGATTGCAAGGAAAAACGGCGCATGTGTAACAATTTCAAAAAATATCTTTAAAAAAGTCATGCAAACCAATTCGAAAGGCTCAGAAGCATAATGCAATTTCACCGATGTCCTATGTCGAAGTGAATTAGTGATCAAAACGTTGAACGTCAATATCTCGAAAGTGAAAGTACGTGACACGCGGCGTCCTTCCTTACAACCACAGAATTGTCACCTGAAGCAGCTAGTTCGACCTTCGGCGGCCATCTTCTCACCTGGGAGCGAGTCTCAGGTGTGCTGTGAGATATCATTGACCCGCGGGACGCATAATGCACGTCGGTTGCTGACGCTGGCGGACGGTTCTCGGTCGAAACGAGCTCGATTGAGCATGAATATTGAAATATTGACGCAACCGGTCCGTCTGCGACGTTGATTTACAAGATTGCCGTGGTTCGCCGCGCCGCCGCGTTGTTTCAAGCTCAATTGGCCGCGCGGATTTCGCGGAAGGCTATTTTCCATTTCGCGGCGCTGTTCCACGTCGCAGACGGATCGTCGCCGGTGACGCGCGCGATTCGCTTCATCGATCTGCAACGCTGATAACAGGCACCGTTACACACTATAGTATCTACAAGTAACCGGGCGTCGATGCAACACAATCGTCCGAGATAGAGACTTTTCCTCGCGAAGGCCGTTCCCGCGATAAATAGGGAACATGTTATCGCTGTTTCGAATCAGAGCGAGTTGCGAGACGATGCGACACTCGCCGCGAAACCCTGAGGACGATCCACGGATCTATCGAGATCGCGTGGATCGTGGCTTTAGAGAGAAATAGCGATTGCACGCCGATGGGGCCGGTAGTGGCTCTGTTCTTACGGCACTGAGTGTCTTTATATAGATTATTCCTATAATTTTCTATGGGGTGGTTTCGTTGAACACGTTTGGCCGTAGCCCTTCGACGATCGCAATTAATCAAATTTACGTTTGTTTTGCTCTAATTGACAGAGGTCAAACTAACTGTGTGTGTATCTGTTTTTGTGTACATTCTTACTTTGTCGGTCTTGTACTGAAATCATTTACACAACCGTCTTGATGCTTTGTCGATACTGTCGAGTTACTGACAAGCCACACAGATGTTAGCTTTTTAATCAAATTTTATTTCGATTTTACCCATTTTTGATTTGAACTTTAACCTTTTGGAAAATTTTTAAATACTGATCTGAAGATTACAGAAGGATATTCGTATATTATAAACTTCGTTCGATAGTTTTCTGAATTGTTATGATAAAGGGATAGATTAATTGCTGTTTCGTGATCGTCAAAGGGTAGATCCAAGATTCTCGACAAAAGCACCCCTTTCCTCGATCATAAGGCATAAGGCACGCGTCTTTTCCTCCAGAAAAAGGATAAACTACTATGATCAGCCTTTTCGAGAATCGACTGTGTAATTTATAGACAAAATATATATATCCGCTTTATGTACAGGTAAGTCTACGAGTATGAATTTCCGCGCGTTTGTTCGTGGACCGGTAGAAAACGAAGGCACGCCGAGCATTCTCTAGCGGAAGTGATCCTTTCCGAGTTTCATATACTCGTTTCTTCCTTTCCCGTTTCGGTCGCGGACAAGAGAATCGAACCGTCGGCACAGTGTTGCTAACAGTGCGCGCTGGCTGGCTGAAATTGCAAATTCAAGTTGCAAAGAGGCAGCTACTAACACAGTACTATTAGAAATCCTATTATTTCGTTTTACTAAACAGTGACTCCGTTAACAGCAAACGTACCGAAAATTAAAAGCGACTGATTTGTATGCAAAATGAAATTTGTATAAATTGCGATAATATTTTTAACTTCTTTAAATGTTTTCACTCTTTTAAATTTGATCTACTCATTTTTTTCATAAATGCATAAAATTCGCAGTCTACTGATATGTGCTGCTCTACGAAATTATCAACATTACTTAAATACATATGTCCGAACAAGTCTGTTCAATCAGTTATTTACAAATTCAACAATTTCAAAATAGAGAATCCCAGTCTTTTTCATTTGAGCAGCTGTGGCAAGTTTGTTATTACAGCGAGTTGTTTGAATGAAAAATGCAGTTTCGTCCAGCGAGCACCGATCGATCGGCGATCGGTTTCGTTCGGAGAGAATTCTCTCGAGCGATCGGTCCGAATCTCCGGTTCGCGCGACAGTGGATCGGTCGATTGCTCGCTGCGTATTTACATATTTACAGGCTATCGATCCAGCGGGAACGGAAGAAGCGAAACGGGCCGCAGAGAGACTTACGAGAAGACGAGAATCTAAACGAGAGAAAAGAAAACGGAGACCGGAACCCTGTCGTAATACTTGCGCATCGCGCGTGGAAGAAATTCTTTGAGCAATTAAACGATATCTAGGATCGGTCCCCGGGCCGGAGGCGGAACAAGAGAATGCGAAAAATCGTGCTCCCGCGCGCCCGGATTGTGCAACGAGAGAGATAGCGACTACGCGCGAGAAACTCGATTCGCGAGGGAGTTTTTTTTTTCTCGCCACCAGCGATCGATATCTCCGCGTCGCGACTGACATAATTCTGTAATTATAGCGAGTCCAGGCGACCTCTAAACGGCCTAGCCGATAGTGGCTGACGACAAACGGTAATCGCAAACGATAAAGTCAGCGCGAAAAAGTTGCGTCGCAAAGATACCCGCACGGATTTTCTTGCGGATGAAAAAACGGAGATAGAGAAAAGAGGTCTGCGACTACGATGGAGGAAGATGCAAACGCGGGACGCGATCGTGTATGATCTCCTACCGCGCCTTCGATCGTCCAATGGCCGATTAAGACTTTATCGTGATGCGTAACGCCGTGCGATCCCTGGAAACGATAAACGCTCACGTGGTGTGCAAGACCGACGTGTCGTAGATCACGTACCGGTCGATCCTGCGAACGGGTATCCGTTTTGAAAAAATCCGCGAATTTCGAAAGCTGCGTTCTCAACGGTGCAACCATCGGACAACTTTTTAGCCCGTCGTTTCTGTACAGAAACTTTTTTTTTATGAAATCATAACGATCTTTACTTTACCTACCGGAAGTTTATTAATTGGTATTTTAATGATGGCCTGCATGTAAAAACACTGAATAATTTTCTTTTAAGTAATAGTGTCAGATATTTGATAATTGTTCGCCAAATTTTCAAACCACGTTTTTAACCCCTTGCGCTATGATTTAGTTTACGGTTCGGGTGGTTAATCTTAGTATATAAAATCTTCATCGTACAAAACCTTCTAAAAAGAAAAGAAAATTTATGTTCATTGTACGACTATTTTTCTTTCGGTTTAAAGGACATTAGTTTTATAGATTCAATAGAGTACATTTGAATTCTCACCAGTCTAACTCGACATTATAGTGTAAGGGGTTAATGGCATTTTATCTAGATCCGTTTAGGTTTTTTATTGTGCCGAATTGCAGACTTTTCGATTGAAACTCATCACCAGGAGCTGATAAAATAGTAAATGTGTTATAATAAGAAAAATGTACGCGGGTATTTGATAAAATAAATGATGGTCCCGCCATCCAAGTGTTAATAAAACTGAGACTGACAAGTCGGATAACATAATACTTCCGGTAAGAAAAGAAAATCTAATTTTCTCGATCAGAATATTTCCTGTTGCATTTTACGGATTCGTGAATGAATTTTACGTGATCGAACGAACTGTAATTAAATGCATTTGGTAAGCAAACTTTGAACGAGCTCCGCGCGTACGATAACGTTCTCGATCGAATCTCATTGAACGAGCATCTTCCTCGAGTTACCGAAGGGGGACTTTGAAAATGTTCGGTCTTGTTCCGCCCGGTAGGGGATCGCGATAGTCTTCGAATTACGTGTAATGGGGGCTCGCCGGATACCTAACGAACGCGCTCCTGACCTGTGGGAACTCGGTGTACGGGCTCTGATGTGTTCTCCAGGAGATGGGCAGTCTCAGACTCAGCTCGAGAGCATAGTCGTGACCACTGGCCTCGTTCAGGTTGCAGATGCTTTGGCAGTTGTTGTTGTTGACGATCTGGTTGCTGATGGGCGACAGGCCCCTCTGCATAGCGGGCTCCTTCGTGGGTTTGCTGACGGGATTGTCTAGATACGGCTTGAAGAGGATGGCGTCCTTCTTGGAGGTTGGTCCCGGAGGCGGAGGCGCGGCCGACGCCGGCGGCGTGGGCACGGTGCTGGTCACCGGCTCCGTTCTCGACGGTGAATCGACAGCGAATCTCTTCGACTTGACGAGACAGAGCGGCGTCTCCTGCGGCGGGACTTCTTGGCAGGCAGAGTTGGTCCTGATGGACTCCTCCGATTCGAGGCACAGCCTCTTCGGCGAGTGTACGGCCTCGTAGCAGCAAGACATGGTGCAATGGTGCCTCTTCAAGGGCGAGGAGGAAAGCATCTCTTCGGTGGACTCGGGAACAATGGTGTTCTCGGACGAGTACTCTCCAGGGGAATAACAGTACTGCCTGTTCTGCGGGTCCGAGTAGCAAGATCCTCTTAAGGACGTTTCCTGGTAGCACGAGGTGATCGGTGTCACCGCGTGGCTGCTGTCCAGGCAGCAGGAAAGGTTACAAGAAGCTGCCGGATCGCTCTCGGACAACGACGGGTCCACCATCGAGTGTTGGTAATACGAAAGATGCTGCGAAGAGGAGGAGGAGGAGGAGCCCACGTCGCAACAGTAAAGAGGTGGCGGTGGCGACCGCTCGTACTCCACCTCGATCCGATCCTGCGACAAGCTGGACACGTAGTTCGAGGTCCTCAGGTCCAC
Source organism: Lasioglossum morio (assembly GCA_916610235.2). Lineage (NCBI taxonomy): Eukaryota > Metazoa > Arthropoda > Insecta > Hymenoptera > Halictidae > Lasioglossum > Lasioglossum morio. Next base: position 8,978,202 of record OU744323.1, read on the forward strand.
CGGTGACTCACCGGAAGCAACATCCTGCACGGGGCCCAGCCGTTGCCGCGAGTTCCCGCGGACCGCGATCTCGCCCCTCAGCTCAGTCTCTTGTCCGAGCCATTTCTGCACCTGGCGGCGGTTAATGCCGAACTTCCTGGCGGTGGCCCGTTGGTTCCCGGCCACGCCGACGTCCCGATGAAAGGCGTCCAGAACGTCTAATTTAAATCGGAGCGAGAACGATCGTCGCCGAGTGAGATCGTTCGACGAGTTCTGGCTGCCGGACGAGCAATCGAGCGGATCCATCTCGCTATCCGAGCAACTGGTGCTGGACCGACCGGAACTGGCAGGTCCGCGAGGGCTCGAGGGCAAGGAATAGCCTTCCCTCGGGTCGTGCATCGGACTGACCGGACGCGAGTCGACAGGTGGCCTTTGGTAATCGACGTACGAAGACACGGCAGCCTCCCTTCCGTCCTCGCTAGCCTCTTCCTCGATCTGTAGCTCCTCCTTGACCACCGCTCCGCCGATCACCTCCGATGTATCCTCCGGTCCTCCCTTCTCTCCGATATGGGACTCCTTCGACTCGCGGATCGGCTTCTCGGTATCCAACGAGGGGGACGCGAGTGCGTGATGGTGCACGTGCAGGCACGGGCTCGCGGGCGCCCGTGGGGAATCGAAGTGAACGGACATTGTGGAACTGCTGCTGTTACTGTTGGCTGAATGCGAAACGGGCGAGAGTGGGCCCCTCGGGGCACCGGGCGAGCACGTCGACTCGCACGGCCCTGGCGTCGCCGCTGAGTCTGGGCTCGCTCGCTCCGTCTTTATCATCGACGGCGCTAGTAGCAAACCGCACGACGATTTCCTGTCCGCGGAGGAATCCACGTCCCCGTAATTCTGCTGAGGCCGATTGTGGCTCGGCGAACGATGTTGATGGATCATCTCGGTTTCGGTGTAACGACGATGCTCGGAACGTTGGGCGATCCGGTAGCTCGTCAGATTTTGATACACCTTGACCTCATCGCGACCGTCGTACGACGAACTTTCAATCTCCCGATTACCGTCCGGATTTGTAACGTAGTACCTGGATTGTTGGTCCGAGCAGTCCCTGTAATCGTGCACCGATTCCTGCACCCGATCCTCCGCCTCGCGATGAAGGTGACGTTGCTCTTGATTGATGGTGTACCCCGGATAGCGGACAGGCATCGCCGAGGCCGTGGTGGATTGAGCCACGTATTGGGGCGACGAGGGTGCACCGCCATGAGAAGGATAAGGAAGAAGAGGTGGGGGCCCTTGCTGTGCAGCCAGCTCGTCGCCGTGCAGTCTGGCGAGGCTGAGGTTCAAGGCCGGCGCTGCTGGAGCCACGGCGGGCCCCGTGGCTTCCGTCACGGTACCGTCCGGCTTGGGAACACCCGTCGACGAGATCACCGTGCTCGTTGTTGTCGTCGACACGACGGTATTGCCACTTTCTGCACAACTGTTACGCAGGTTGTCCTCGCACTGTAACCACTTTTGTATCTGACGCCGATGGATCCCGTACTTTCTCGCGGTGGCCCGCTGGTTGCCACGACAGTCGATGTCGTTCCGATACGAGTCGAGAACCTTGAGCTTAAAGGCCGGCGCGAATATACGTCTGCTGCCCATCACTCCGACCGATTTCCTCGTGGCGGTGTTACTGTTACTAGTCGGTTGTTGCTGTTGATGCACTGTTGATTGCTGTTGCGGCAGCTTTTGATGCACCATTTTCACCGAGTTCCCCTCACCGAGCACCTCGCTCACACCATGAGTCATGACGACAACGACGTGTGATTTCGCGCACCAACCCGAGAAACCGATTCTCTCCTTTTTGCAAAGTGACGTCGTTCAACGACCGTCACACAACGAACACCGGAGACGAGAACAACGGCGACAATGACGACGATGAGCTTCGTAACCGAGCACTGCCAACAACGCACGGGGGTACCTTAACGCGTAACATTGCACGAAGTGCTTGCCTGGCCGCGCCGCGCACGGAGTTCCTTTTAGGTCTCTTGGTAGATGCCGTAACTAATTTTCATCCCCACCAACGGCCGAGGACTGCGGCTGCTTCCCACCGAGCAGTCTCTCTTTCCTTTCCCCCCTACTCATGCCACTGCCCCCTCTTACCTCACTCTCTTTCTTTCTCTATCCATAGAACGCTCGCGGCTCTCTCCCTCTTCACGACCGTCGGTCTCGCTCGCGCAGTCTAGAAGCCCCGCAACGCTTCGCGCGTCTCTCTTCGCTCGGTCTCTCACCGTATTTCCCCCTCCTGTCATCTCTCTCCCTCTCTCTCTTCGCCTTTCTCCACCGTCTTTCCTTGTCTCTCAATCGCAGCAAGCGCCCCTCAACACATACCCAACATCCCACTCGACCGGCATAGGCGCTAGAGTCCACCGCTGCCGGCCACCAGTCATTCTTCTTTCTTTACGCCTAACCGACCTAACCTCCACCAACTATACTAGGCTCTTCTCTTTCTACGTTTCTCGTCATCCTGCCTGACTACCCGCACCCGTAGGCGCCCACCCGCCCCTCCTCCCCCTTCTCCACCTTTGCCACTACCCACTCGGGGCTCTGCTTTCCCGCTGTTTTTGTCTCTCTCCCGTTCGACCGACCGTCTCTCTTCCCTTTCACACCTCAGCGCCGTAAAACTCCGCCATTTTGTGTGTTCACTTCCGTTAATGACGCGCGCGGGAAACGTCACGCCGGCGTGACGACGCTCTCGGCGCCATGTTGTCTGCCGTGATCGTCTGACTGCCTTGCCTGCCTGCCTGCTTGCCTGGCTGGCTGCTACCCGTTCTCTCTGGTTCGCCGTGGCAGCCAGCATGGAGCCTAGATTTTTGCTCGCCTTTCTCCTCGCTTTGCCTGCCTGCGCCGTGCCTTTTCTCGCCTTCTCGGCGTTCCAGCGGCCGTATCGCTACGCAGAATTTTATCGCGATCTACGATTGACTCTCGAGAGCACGGCTCTCGAGAGCATACACCGACCCAAGTATCGTTGGAAACGGTACGCGGCAGGCTGCTCGGGTTACGATGTTTTCCCGTTCGCCGAGATTAGGCGCGTTATCTAGGTTAAATCGTTGAAGACCTACGTCAGGCTTCGCATACGGTATACGATTCTTGAAAGCTCGCAGTGTAACCGAGCGCCAACACGCCGACGACAGTCGCCTAAGAAGTTTTATTGGCACTCGAATAAAGGGGAATGGCCGGGGATGGGGCGGCGGCGAGGGGATTTTACCTTCCTGGAAAAACGGTCGTGGCCGTTGTCGGGTTCGTCAACAGACCTGCTTAGGGTAGAAGTCGTCCCTATTATAATCCGGCCAGGTAATACGATCTGTATTGTTCTTGACTGGTTATTACCAGCAATTTGCCGTCTTAACCGTTACCTAGAGTCATCGGTGGTCAATTATTTCCCTCGGCTTTCCGGCACGATCTTATTTCGTTTTGCTCGTTGTGCTCCCGCTCCCCGCTCCCTCACTCCCTCACTCCACCGCGGAGCCGGAGAGTTATCAGCGGACGGAGTTTCCTGGCGTGCATGCGAATCGCAAATTTCTTGCATGTACGTCGTGGAATGAGATCATGTTGTTTTTGTGGCGTGAGCCGACAGTTAATATGTTTAGCTTTTCGCGCGGTTGCCATGTCGTTCGGCCGCACGTAGGCCACGGACGTGTGTGTAAATGCACGGGCGTCGAGAGAGCGAGATAGATACACACACGCACACACAGACAGAGATAGAGAGATAGAGAGAGACTTGCAAGCAATGACGCAAACTTTGCGTTAGTATATACTTTGATGAGCACGAGCGAGAGTGAGAATGCGCGATCGAGCGAGCGAGCGAGAGAGAGAGAGAGATATAGAGATAGAGTGGGACAGAGAACGATAGGTCGCGTGGAAAGAAACGAGCGAGGCCTCGTAAATTTCCACGATTCGCGCCACCAGCAGAAACTTGGAGGTCCCACTGATCCTTCTGCGGTTCCTCGAAGGAGCACCCTGCTGCTCTTCTCGGAATCTCAATGGCTATTCTCGTTTCGCCGATTACGTTGACTCCGAGACCCCTTCTTCCTCGACTGCGTCCGAGGAGAAGACCAAGCGAATATTGCTACGATCGGAGAGGTACCTGCCTCTCAACATGATTCGACCTTCGCATAGTTCTACCGGTACGCGATTCATCGCTTAGGCATTTCGTGCGCCGATGTCGGAAGCGTTTCAAGTTTTTCCTGTCGACGCGACGTGCAGATCTGATCCGTCGACGCTCTTTAATTGACGGCCTTGAAATTTCACGATTATTCGGGCCGTACCGTGCGACATCGGTACACCACCGATAGCGCTCTACATATATCGCAGGCCGGCTATCGGGAATAATACCGGTGTATACGAGGAGGCATAATGCGTGGAAAGCGCCGCGGTGGTAGCAGACCGGCAGTCGCCTAAGTACGCCACGACGGCTGGCACGTTCATCGGATTTGTCCTTGGGGCCGAAGGTAGGCGCAGCCCGAAGTCCGAGGACGTGGCAACGCAGCCGACCAGGCTCCCCCTCCTTTGTCCGACGGCCGGTCTTGCCAGACAGGGTGTCGCCAGCTCGGTCGGCCGGGCCGTCCGGGTTGCCGCGGGGGGACAGAGGAGAGGCAAAGAACCCGATGGTGTAAAGGGGCAAGGGGATTCCGTGGGTCGGTGTCTGTGCGACCGTGTGACGGAGCAGACATTAGGGGGAAAGAGCCACACCGGCTATGGGAGGGAATCATTCGAGGCAGATTACAAAAGTGGAACCAAGAGAAACTGAAAAGAGAAAAAGAGACGGCACGAGGCTCGTAGCCGCCGCGCCGCACCGCGCCGCACCGGCCCGAGGCCTGATACTGTGTGTGCGTGTCATAGGATCGGTCGTGGACCTACATTCACGCGGGTAGCCATGTTTGAAAACTCGTGTCCCGCTGGAATGTAGCCTGTAGGGGCCCCTTCGTTGATTTCCCCTCCCGCCCCCCCGTCACCTCTCCCCTTTCCTGGCAGGCGGTGTTGTACATGCACGCGTCCACACATGCACATGCCACCCTACGCGATTCCCCGGCTCGCTGAACGATCCTCGGACGCCTACCTACCGTCTCCGCTCCTGGCCCCTCTCGTTCATCGGGGCCCATCTTTTTCTCTCTTTCTGTCGTGCTTTGCCCTCCTATGGCTCTTCCCTTCTATCCGTAGCCGGTGTGATCGTCTCTCCTTGCCCCTCGCCGCTTCTCGGCGTTCCATGGCTTGGCGCCCCAAATGGTCGCGTAACCAGAGACGCGCCTCTGGCCTGGCCTGGCCTGGCTTGGCCTGGTCGCGCCAGACTTCTCGGCGCCCAAATGATGTACGCCGACCGTTCTCTCTCTCTCTCTCTCTCTTTCTCTACATGTTTCTCTCCACGTTTCTCTTTCTCGCCTACTCGCCCCGTGTCCCGGGTTCGTAGCCTTCGCTTTCCTTGCTCTCTTTTCACGTGTATGCTCGCGTGTGGGTACGCCATGCGAACAAGTCGAGACTCCGTTTGGGAGAGCGAGCGAGACCGAGCACACCTCCTATTTACCAATGCCTCGACTTGCGACACCTCACCTTTGAGTCCTGCGGCGTACTACTCCGTTGGCCCTTACCTACCTTACTCGCGCGGTAACAGCCACGTGAGAACGCGCAGTGTGAAAGAAAAGGGCGTCAGCGGTCCCGATTCGCGGCAAAAAGTGCAGTAGACGAGGTCTCTCTCTCTCTCTCTCCCTCTCTATCTTTGTTCGGTCTGTCCTTCTCAGACACACCGACGTAGAGGCTTGTTGGTGTAGAAAGCACGGCTCGAGACTCTTGGCAAAGACCAGACAAGCCGTCGCCTGCTGCTATGCCCGCTGTACGGGGACGATTGATTCTATCTTATTACTCTCCGGGCTGAAATTGTTCAGCCTTCCATGCAGTTTGCTTCTGTTGAATAAATACTGTAGCCTCTCTCTCTATCAGAGCAAATATGCGTCGAAGTTACTTTTATCTCGGCTAATCACACTGTTCACACATGTTCACGAGCATTCGTCATCCGACGTACCTCATCGATACTCACAACCGACTGCCACAACCACTGCTATCTCGGACGATCGAATTAGAATACTTCTTCACTGGTGCCCGAGCATCGTCTTCGAAAATACCCTCATTCACCACGAGTAGGATTACTCGTAATGATTACATTATGTCTAGGTCCTGTAGCAAAATTAGTGAGCATTCATGACTGTCTTCTCCTGAGTCGCGAGACACTAGTTGAAATTTCAGTCCCGTCTTTATAACCTAAGTTTATTTACGTACTTGCTAACTGGGAGAGCGCCACACGCGCACCAACGCACGCATTTCTATCGACGTGTGCGTGTGTTTTAATGTTCGAATTGCACGCGCCTCTGCGTGTGTGCGGTTTTCGAGTCTAGTCAGCATGCACGGACATTAACGGGTTGCCGGGTTATCCAAATATCCTCTAACGGAATCGCCTTGGCTTTTGATCGTTCGCTCGGTAGGGGCTAGGTCGAGCGAACGGCAGAAAGAAACGAGGATACAGGCATTCGGATGAATTTTAACTACTACTCCGACAAAGGCACCGACATCCGGCGTGAAAACGTGAGTGCGGCTTATTAGAAAATCCCGGATTCGGTACAGTCACTGAAAACAGTACTGATACGCTGGTTACGCACGGCTTTTGGTTACGGACCACTAAAAGTAATAATTTTACATTACTTTATATACAGATATCGAGAATGTGTCTATCCTAATTGTTTGCCATTTTTTAAATAATATGTACCCGAAGAAATAAATTGCTTGAGTAATTCGTCATGTGTGCATCTCTACAAACTCAATAATTGTAAATAAAAAATATTACAACGCGTCATTTTGACGTGTGCCGTAAACGTACATATTGTTGACCACTAAGCTCGTTATGGCGATCTTTGGGGTTGTAAATTTCTGTTCCCGTACAGTTTAGTGAAAATCAATTTTCTACCAGTAACTTCAATATGAAATGAATGAAACTTTAAAGATGCTTTCGTAAATTTAATCTTGTCGTTTTGCAAATAATGAGGTTAGATAACAACGTCAAGAGAGATCACTATAAATCATGTTACCGAGGTTAGATCTCGGTACAGATCGAATTGATCAGTGCTGGATTGACCAATAAGCAAAATAAGCGCGTGCTTGAATACATCAGGAGATATTTCCGTAATTTTAAATCTTTTACATAGTAATATTATTGCAAAGCGTTTGTGTGCGAGTGGAAAGAACGAAAGAATAGTGGAAAGATGAAAATCGATAGTGAACGAGCAAAACCCTAACTTTGTTAAAAACATTTTTCAGTCAAATCGTCGAGAATGCCTAAGAAATAGTATTACACCACTATAAATATTCTATGTGCCATCTAATACTGTGGCGCCCAAGGTGGTTCGGAACCCACCTTAATAAACTGTAGGTCCCGTCACGAGACAACCTTAGCAACGAGTTGAAAGCGACGTTAAATATAAAAAAGAATAGTACTACAGGTCCACCCTACATTGCGTTGTAGTGATTCTGTCTAAGGGAACCTCAGAGTCTGTTAAGGTGCTTAGTGCCTCTAACGATCTTAATCTGGCGTTGGAATTGATAATACCGGCTATCGAAAAATCGATCCCAGTCCTCAATGAACTTTCGAATGAAACAGCACAAAATATCGACTGGTGGTTAATGTGTTAACGATCGCGAGGAAACGTCGGCGTGTGCAGATCGTTTTTTCGATTCGCCGTGTACGTAGGTTAGGCGTCACAGTTGGTCGCATCGCTCGTTTGCCCACGTACACGAATACAGAAATATACCTTCTCCGTGGGCGGTCGCACGATGGCGCCTACTCGCTGCATACCTGCGCATACCTTCGTGATCGTGGTTAACCTCTTACCACGGAACTGGCTCGAGCTCGCCGAAATATCGCGCGATTCGTGCATTACGCCATGGACTACTGATGGAGGACTATCGATAGCACCATTGACAATACTCGGTGACCATCCCTATCGGAAAACTATCGATAGCTGCTGTACGCTTTCGATAGTTGTCGAGGGTTCATTAAGATTGTGGGTCGATATTCCTGCAGCTCTGATTTCTTTACTCGAGACATGTAGCCGAAGCTGACTGATAAAGCAGCAGCTACAAGAGTCACTATTTGTATAGTGTAGCTGTAGTCAAAAATAGAAGGGCATACAGAGCTGAGTAAACTAGTATTTCAAATAGTAAACAGTAAATAATCATATTTGTTTTAAAGCATGCGTACAACTTTAAAAATAAAATATTTTATTTGATGCAGTAATTTTTGAAAATAGAATTTTTAAAAGAATATGAACGTTGAATGCGACTCGTTGCAGACTACTAAATTATTGAAATATTCAATAGAGTATTTGAAATATTTATTTCGCTCTGAAGGCATACTAGTAGCATACTAATCGAAAGGCAATACATATTGAGAAATGCCAAATGATTTCAGATGATCATCCTGTTGTTCTAGACTTCAGGAGCGTAACTGATAAAGAAACGAAATTGCTAATTGCAACTGATCCTAACACCGGAGAAAACAAATATACTTTGCAATTACGAATGTATTTTATGCCTGGCATAAAGCGATATGCCAAATGCATTTCGTACTATCACTACCGATAACAATCGTCAACTATCGGAAGATATCGATAATTCTCCACTAGTACCTTTGGACCAACGCCTTTCTTTCCCTCGATGCTGGAACGGACGGGAATACTAAAGGGGGGTTAGGGATGAATAATCATGCGTGTGGAATAAAGAAAAAGAGAAGGAGAACGTTATCGTGAAAGAAACAGCGGTAACAGAGAGAACGAGCGTGGTCGCGGCGTTAGCGACTCGCGAAATGCAACAACGCCCACGTTCGCGTCTCTGTTCGAGCAGAAACGTACACATGCTAACCTTTTTATCTTATCATTGGCGAAGGCGTATCGAGGTTGACGAGGTTGCCATACGCTCTTGCCTTTGGCACGACGGGGTTTCGACGAAAGACAACGGAGTGCGACGAGCTCGACAGGCACACGTACATGTACGAAACGACTGGTGGTGTTGTCCTAGCCATCCTTTCGTGGGCTCGTTTTACAAGGAAAGCCTTGGAGAGTCGAGCCACGGAATCGTTACGGGTCTAGTTTCTGACCTCGCCGCGCACACCGCGGCCGCGATTCGCTTTATCGACCGAGCGGTAAAAAATTAAAGGGCGGATAAATAGCCGCTGCATTATCCGCCGCTCGCTTTATCGACGCCTCGAATGCCTCCGACGCTTTTTATCAGGACACTTTTCCGGTAATTTCTTGCTCGCTGCCGTGACTCACCGGAACTTTGCTATGTAGATGAGAAATTCTTACTTTTATCATAGAGTTTGTACGTACACGGATAAAGGGGTGGATGGATACTTTTCTAGAAAAATAATGTGGGAAGGATGTTGTTTTAGAGCTTTGTCATGCGGTCGCTTTTCCGGTAGTTTCTTTTGCCCGTGATTCACGGGGACCTTGCCATATAGATGAGAAATTCATACTTTTATTGTGTCTTTTCTACGCAGACGAATAAACGATGGATGGATTCTTTGATAGAAAAATAATGTGGGAATGATTTTGTATTAGAGCTTTTTTATGCGGTCGCTTTTCCGGTAGTTTCTTGCCCGCTGCTGCGACTCACGAGAACCTTGCTTTCTATAAGTGGGAAAATCTTTTATGAAATACTTTGCACGTAGACGGATAAAGGGTGGCTGGATTCTTCTCTAAAAATGTTATATGTAAATGATTATCTTAAGCTTGAGGTCTTTGAAGAGACAATGTCTTGTACAATATAAAATAGGGGTCAATATAGATACCTTGTGGTCAGACTAATTTAGAAATGTGTTTTAAAGCATTAATATTTAAGGAGAATAACAATACCGACGTCGTAAATTCAATGTGAATGCGTTCGAGAAGTTTGCTAATTGATTTCTCTGCATCCGAAAATTTTGGGAATACCGTGAAGGTAATACTGTCTATACCGGTCTGTTTCTATGAATTCCACATGCAAATGACTTCTGTCAAAGGAATAATTTTTCGAAGGTGTGTGTGCATTAATCGTTCTGTAAATAGCTGGACACACACGTGCGCGCACTTTGGAGCCATTAATTCAATTCTACGAGTTAATGGTCGATCTTATTCTCATCTCTTTGCTTGTTTCGTCATTTCCTTGTCTGATTTGCATTCACGTGCGCGCCTGTATACATAGTGTACCGAATCGCGATCTACCTCTCTCTCTCTCTCTCTCTCTCTCTCTTCATCGTGTCCGTTTGAATTACCATTTTACGTCACGCGGATTTTTCTGAAATATTTTGCTCCAATTAATTTCAGGCAAACCGTTGCGAAATGATAAGCTCCGGCGATAACGGTCAATGCAAAATTGCTCGGAATTTACTTCACTTCATGGAATTAACCGTGAATTCGCAAGCCGGGCTCTGAAACGGAACGCGGCCGAAGTATGTGGACTCGGCTAGCCGCTGCTGAAAATGATTCAGTCGTTTCATTGCTATTGCAAAACGTCTTTCGACGAGCTCGCTTGAAAGTATTTATCGTCCAGATAACCGTTGCCTTCGAGGGTCGAGAGAAGTTAAGCTCGTTAAATTTCTTATCGATTAACGCTAGTCTTCGAAACCTCGTTAAAGCACGTCGGACGCGTCATCGAAGACACACGATTTACAGAAATGCACCGGCTATTAACAATTCGCCGGGTCCGTTTATCTTTTGTTTTATCATTCAGCCGTATCACGCGCGCAAACACGAGGCATATATTTCATTTATTTTTCCTCGTTAGACCGGGATTGGCAGCTATCAGAGAAATCGATCAACGATCCGCGTTAATTTTAAGACCAGCTTGAAACGTACACTCTCAGACGGTCGGACGCAACAGTGCCGCGTTCTATTTTTAAAACGAAGATGCTGCAATTATTTTTATCTAGAGTCAACTGACCAATCTCCAAACTGCAATTGTATCAAGTGATTCATATTAATACTTGCTGCAACAATAAATGTGCACACGTGCGACGTGAGCACGAGTGCGGATCAATTAATCATAAGTGCTAGACGACCCCGCGTTTGGCCGTCGACCAATCGTTTTCCTTCGATTCTCGTTCGGGAAAATCGACGCAGGGGATCTTGATCGATCATCGATCATTTACAAATTTCTATAATATCGCTCTTCTGCGTGACAAGATAATACTCGTTCATCCCCCCAGCTACGGATCTCCGTCGACGTACCAATTAATTTGTCTCAATTGTCTACGTACCTTATTTGATTATTAACAAATTAAGGACAGGCAATTTCTCCACGATATTCTGCGGGATATTACCTACTATTTTCAGAACAAATCACAAGGGTATTTCAACACTAGTGAGGATAGCTACGAATGATTTTTCAATGGTTGAAGTATCTTCAGAGCCTGCAAAATTTATGAAAATTGTTCGAAATATTGATTTCTTCATTCCTGCGGTAGAAACCGTACTGTATGGTGTGGTGTAGGATGGACGGGCTCGAGTTTTTCGAAATTGTTCGTTCAGTTTAATTGTTTAAACTTTCGCTTACATAAATAGAGTACGGATACATGTGATATTGATGCTTGTATACGTGTCTCCATTTCAGTACCTACTACGGTCCAGTAATATATACACTTCGTTCGTTCGTTTTCCACCCTCGGCAGGCTGAGTCTTCTCAAAAATCCAATTGCCGTATCAATCCACGCAGTCGGGAACAGTTGACGAGGAAAGCTAAGCTTGGAAACGAAGAAACATTGCCTAGCTCCAACCTCTTCGACACAATCTAAAAATGTGCTACTCTCTGCTGAAGATTCCTCGATAAATTTTTGTCGTCAAAAATCGGACAACTTCGTTAGACATTAGACTAAATCGTTCGAATACGCACAATTAAAACAGTAAGTAAAGAAAATACGAAGATTGCGACTAAAATAATCAATAATTCGATTGGTCTTCCAAGAATTTCGGTCCCCCTATCAAATTATCAAAGAGTTCGAGTATTAGGCTAATTTCTGGCAGCTGGCATTTCGATTTCCCGATCTAGCTAATGAATTCGATCGAATTCGGAGTTTCCAGCTGTTCCCGACGCGGATCGATCGGCGATTCGCGCGTCCAACGAAAGATCGAAGCATTCGTCGTGATTGAAAGAAGGAAAAACGGTTTGAAACGATGGATTAAAAAGCACCAGTAACCACGAGAGATCGAAACGGCTTTGCACATCGCGCGCAACAGAGATAACACGTTCTCTCTCCTCCCCTTTCGCCTGTTCTCTTGCTCTCTTTTATCCTATGCTTCCATGCTCCGCTTATTTCCTACCTTAAACGCTAGGTTGTATCGTTAGAGACGTTAGTGAAGCGTGAACCTTTAAATATCGCTAGTCTTGATACAGGTTACAAGTCGATTTCCGTGGAATTAAACACACAAAAAAAAAAAAATAATAATAAAAAGGTAGGCAGCCAGGGCCGTGCGCCTCGTGGGCACGGAACGGGGCCCCCCGGCTCTCCACTTTGCACTCTTTGCAACCCGATCAGAAGTAGCCTGTATGGGATAAGACAGTTAGCTGTGTCTAAGATGACCTTATATAAAATAAAATGTGTACCTATTACATCGGGCTGGTCGCCGGGGCTGTTCCCGATCGCTGTGCCGATCCGTCAATACAACCGAGAACGATCCACGGGATCGAGGAACAGCTTTTACCTGGCCGACGATGCTCGGATTCGGAATGGTCTCACTCCGAATCGAACACGGATCTCTGTTCGTCGATTCGTTCGCTCTCGCAGTCCGCTTTCCGAAAGAGACAAGACTGTCTAATATCCTCTTTCGAAGAACGCGGACTATGATTTCGTCGTCCTCGAAATAAACCGATCGGAAATATTGCACTCAAGATCCCCACTATCATTCGTCCCCTTATGCGATCTATAAGATCCGAGTATGCACGATAAATATTATGTATAAACGAGTGTGAAATGAATCAGACGTAAAATGCATAAAGTGTAAGAGCACTGTCCAGTAAGAAAATATTCTGAGCGTGTCCGTGTGCGGGTTACCTGTGTGTGTCACCGTCCGCGAAATCGATCCTCCGCGATTTCTGTCTCGTGTTCAAACTATGTATGTTTAATATGCATGTATTTCGTGTATACGCGTACTCGCGTACGCGCGTGTATGTGTGGATAGAGGTGTGTTTAAACTATTCCCCCTCGCGAGACGTTGCACAAGCGGCACGCCTCGTGATACTCGTCACCCGCGACCAGTAATGTCGCATGTCCGCGTGAAATTCTATTTAAAGTGTTCTATAATGAGTGCGGTCTTGATATCATTCGATGAAAAGGTCTCATCGACAGCGTTGCACAAACGGCTCGCGAGCTATCGCTTTCGATCCTTTCATCGGCCGAAGACGCGACCCTTACGGCGACCATTTTTCCTTTCGCCCCGTCGCGATTTCCAATTTTCCGTCGCCGCAAATAAACAATTTCCTTCTATGAACGACGAGCGTTCGCGGCGAACCTGATGCACAGAAAACAATGTTTAGAATTGTTAGACGGTTCGCCTGAGCAAATCGACTTTCGGAGATGAATTTGAGCAGAGCCCGGATTTGCTCAGGCGAACGCGCGAGTCCCGTCAGGTTCATCACGATCGATCTCGATATTTTTTTTTCGAAGGTCCTGATCCTCCAAAACCCTCCTCACGAATTCGAGCGCGATAGGGACGGTCCTCAAGGCATCATCTTGCGAGGCGACATCCACTTCTTCATGTAGTAGCAGAAGATCGTCGAGATGTAGATGAGGACCAGCAGAGCGCAGGTTACTCCGAGCATCAACACGGACGTCTTGGTCGGGCAGGGCTCGACTATGGTCACCGTTTTATCTGGAAAACGTATCGTTTTTATCCATGCTGCAGGATTCATTTATCTATCTAACTTTTAATTTTTTTATCTGTCTAACGGGACGTTTTAACCCTCATCCGTCCCTCATTTAACGAACTGAATCTGTCCCTCGGTGTCAAATTGACACAATGACACAAAATTCAAAAAACTTTCAATGTTTTTTTAGTCGAATTGATGAGTTAACATATTTACATCTTATATTTTCCGGTTATGTGTTCCGCATCGAAAAAATAAAAGTCACACAAAGTTTCGGGAAAATTTACCTAAAAATAACAGAACAGTGTAACTTATTTCGGAAAAATTGTGTCAAATTTACACGAGGGACGGACGAGGGTTAAAGAATATTCCTTTACTGCGCGAACTGTCTAATTTTTGTGTAGGGAACTATTTACGTAGAGACTGCATTGTTTTAGACCATTTTCCTTCGCTACAGGACTTGCAGCAAATTTTTGTCTAGGTAAACTTGCGTATCAAAAGTTTAGACGCATATTCTGGACAGAAATTCTACCCGGTAGTGTCATATATGAATGGTTTTAGGAGTAATCATAATTTTTCAAGATATTCTAAACGTACGATAAAAGAAATCAATTAGAAATTCATCAGAGGATATGTTTTTGTTTAAAAAATAATCTTATTTTTTATCTAAATTTTTGATACACAGTGTACCTAGTCTGTCGTATTAGAAAATTTTCTTTTCCTGTAGTATTTGAAACATTCGTCTGCCGATTACAGGATTAACTCTGAACATCCCCTATCTTATATCATAATTACCGGCTGTGTCGAAGTCTATGCTGGAGTCGCTCTTCAACTTCAACTGATTCTCGTCTCCGAAATCGAGGACCAAAATCTCCTGGGACAACGTCATGTCCTCCGCGTTATCGTCGGTCCCGTTCGAGATACTCCTTCGACGCCTCTTGCCCCAGGACTCTACCGATTCGTGTCCCCATTCGCAGACAGCCTGCAATCAATCGAATCGTAACGTTAATCTTCTGTGAGGACTGTATCGATAATCATTAATTTTCTTCAATTACCGGTTCGCAAGGTCCTAGGCAGTACTTGACGTTGCACTGGAAGATCACGCCGTAGGACTCGGTGAATCTGAACGCCTCGTAGACGGCTTCCAGCGCGTTTCCATCCGGTGTGAAGCTGGGGAAGATCGATTGATCCTTCGGACATCTAAAACAGTCCCGAAGATCCTACTTCAGTCTTCATTTATCAATAGATCGTGGATATTATGGATTTAGAACTTATGAAAAATGAGCGAATGCAATATAAAACGTTGAAAGTTTTAGAGCAATGATTGGACACCGATTAAAATGATTAAATAGTATAATAATCGTTAAAACAACACGAGATAGGAAGAACGCGGTTTTACAGCTACCAGAAGAGCTAAGAATTTTTGCTAGTAAATTTGTATTTATTGGAGAGCTTCACAGATGTGTCCATATAATTATGAAAGTAGTCCAAATCATATATGTAGTTCTCATTTCGAGATATTTAAAGGAAGAAAGATATTAACACTAAATGAATTCCATATAATAATAATATAACATTACTACCACTATCTAACGGTTCATTTTTGACAGTATCGTAAAAATTACATTGAATTAATTTAGTTTCAAATAATGTGATAACCTAATGTATTCACGGGTTCCGCAGTCGGGGACCATAGCCGCTGCACCATCCGGCGCCGTATGTGATAACCTAATGTTTTTTAAATTTTGACTTAGACTACTTTCATAATTATGGGTACATATACTTCAGAAACTCCGTGCCATATTTAATGCGAACGTAACGAGCTAAACAGTCTCCAAAATGTATAATTATCCAGGTTTCTGCACTAAGATCGTGAATATAAGACGAAGAGAAAAAATGATCGTAAGATGCCGAAGTGTCAAGAGAGGACAATTGAGTTAGCACCATTAGAAACGAATTATTGGTTGGATCTAAATAATGAATGACTGACCCATCGTCGTCGATGATCGGGAAGGTGTTCTTCGAGTCCTTCGCCATGGCGACGCAGCTGCGGGCGAATATGCCGTAGGGAGCTGTATAAAGAGACATCAATCGATCATTTGTTTCCTACGCTCTTCGACCAGTTTCCTAGAACAAAGAGATTGTGCGGAAACTCACTGTCTTGTGGGATTTCGATTCTGAAGGTAAGCTTGTCTCCGATGCGAACAGTCTCGACCTCTCTGGCCCTGCTGTCGAGAATGCGGATCCTTGGAGAAGGGGCTTCCGGCGCGCTGGTGATGCTGATCATGTCCGGGTCCCTGATAGGCATCATCCCAAAGGTGATGTTCTTCGAGGTCATGTCGTAGGTGCACTTCACCTTGTATATCTTATCAGCCTTGGTCATCACCACGGTATGGTGTTGAAGGACGATCGTGTTCGTGTAGGTACCAGACTGAAAACCGTCACGCTGCCATGGTGAACAGAAGGTTCGAGCAGAGTTAAGGGAAATTTGTGCAACATGGATGGTTCTAGGTAACATCAGTGCGAATAATCTAGTGCAATTTTGCCCGCTTACCGCGCTCTGGGTATTGCAGTCCTGGCCGCTCATGGTCAGGTCGAGCTTGAAGATATCACTATTGACGACGTCAATGTTGCACGTTTCAGATCGTCCCAGCGCGTAGATACGACCGTTGAACGGCTTGTTCGTGCGCACCTGCACCGCGATCCGCGTGTCCTTGCAATCCACAGATACTGCAACCGATTCATTGCACATTGTACATTCTTCCTTAATTAATTCTAGGCAACTAGCCACTGATAAAAATGACCATCGGAGCAGTTCGAGCTTACTATACGTTACATGATCCGTTAAACTTTTTCATTGATACAGTCAACAGCAAGTGGAACTCTTTAATTTTGTCTACCTTTCTTCTTTAGAAAGTTAGACAGGCGACAAATCTTGCAAATGTACTCACCGTTGTAGCAGGTGCCAGTCTTGTCGCAGTTTATGTCGCTTCTTGTATAATTGCCGAGTGTCGGATCCTCCGTGGCGTCGAACACGACCGGAAGTGGATCGTTTGGTCCAGCACCCTCTGGAAGCGATCATTATAGTGAAATAGAGGTATTTAATTATCGATCGCCAAGTTTTGATAACTAGATTTGATTTCTTGTCGGCGCACAGGTTCGATCATATGTTACAACAAACTATATAATTTTTATAATATATGCTTATTCCTCAATGATATACATCGGAGGTTTTCACTAAAATGTGAACCAATTTGATGCTAGTATCCTGTTGCAAACAGTTAGCGGGTTATTTCTAACTAATGTGATGTCACCCATAAAAGGAAAGGAACGTTTCGTCCTAGATCCGTCATTATAGTGAAATGTTTGACGATGATGATCTCAGCACAAGAGAAACTGGTGTGCCCATCTTTTCGTATACCCAGTGGAATATCGACTACTTACTTTCGCAGTAGTTCTCGAAGTAGGTTCCAACCCTTTCCCCATTATCGATCAGAGGTCTCTCAGCGTTGAGGTATGTGGAAGGACCATCGGGAAGAGTCCAGTGGTCCAGATGGAACAGCTGGCAGTTGTAAGCCGATCCCTGAGGGGCTCCTCGATAGAGGAACGATCTGCAGAGGAACTCGTTCTCGATCTCGCAGGCCAATCTGCAAGCGGATTCACTTTGGACCTGCAGTTCCTTATCGGTATAATAGTGCAAGCCCGCGTATTGCGCGACTTTGTCGTCGGCCACGCCGATCCTTGGCATCTGGAAGACCCTCTGCGACTTGCAAGCATCTCTTCCTGCAATTAATCGAACGATTAAATCCATTAACATTCGCATCGTTCGTTCGACGATCGCATTCACGATTTTCATCAAATATTCTCTTCTCAATGTACAATCAGTGTTCACGGTAAATTGGGCCAGCGTTCTTCTCGTAAATAGGAAGTATTTAAAAAAAAGTAGAACAAAAAGAGCATACAGTACATCTTATTGGGAACACAATAATTTATATCTCAACTTTTTATTGAACCGCTATATGTTTTTTAATGTTATAATGACTTCCAAAGGTGATGTAAGAAATAAGAGCTTCCACGTGAAATCCCTTAAATTTCTAAGCTTGATTTTTGCATTTATATCTAGTTTTAAAATCTCTAGATTAAACAATAAAATGTTTAACTATTTTATCTTCCAACGGTTGGTTACCTTTTAAACAGAGGTTCTCAAAGTAGTCCACGCCCTGTGCATCCACAAACTGCACATATTGTCCTGTGGTTCGTCGATCGGAGTCGCTCAGGTGACACTGCATCGCCAGGTAATTGTACTCGACGGATCGGCAGGGGAATCGGTGTTCGTTTAAGCAGGCCGAGAGACAAGTCTCCTTCGAGGATGTGTAGATCAACGCGTTGTCCAAACCGCGAATCATCTTGTTCGGCACTTTCTCGAAGGCCCAAGGTCGCGGGCATACCTTGTCTGAAACATGATCGATGGTTACAGGACCGATCTCCTTCGCAAAAACAAGATCAGAGGTTCGCGGATCGTTCAGGCTGTTTATAGTTTGATGACGCGTGAAACGAGTTTGTTTACCGATTGGCAGGACACGTGGCCACGCCTGACCGCAGACGCGACAATCGCACACCTGACGAGCTCGCACACCTGACGAGCTCGCACACCTCACGAGACACAGGGTATGCATTCTTGATTGCGTAACGATTATATATTTATGCAATCGAAATTGCAGACGCCAGCCCTCGCTCTGCGCCCGAGGAAACCCGATGCTAGCTGTCGTTCTTAGCCGATTTGGCTGCGATAAGGTAAACAAAGCCTTTTAACTCCCTTTTATCCCCGCGCGCGGACTATACCT
Source organism: Lasioglossum morio (assembly GCA_916610235.2). Taxonomy (NCBI): domain Eukaryota; kingdom Metazoa; phylum Arthropoda; class Insecta; order Hymenoptera; family Halictidae; genus Lasioglossum; species Lasioglossum morio. The sequence goes on from OU744323.1 coordinate 8,996,942, forward strand.
GTACGTAAACGACGAGCTTTGACATTTGTGGTTTCTAGATTGCGGATTTTCATGCTAAATGCACTTCTTCGTCAGTCTCAAGAAAATGGGAGCCGAATTACAGCTTCTTTCTTTGCTGGCAATGAATCATTGCAACGCGTCGAAATTAATACATTCTTAGAGTCTTTTAATGTTTGTACGCTGTTTTAAATTTTATCACGTAGCAGGAGCGAACAAACAACCGCCAGGTTTTCTCTATGTAATTTTTATCTTTTCAACCCTTCAAGGATGCTTCAAAGTCCTTTGTTCCACCGGAGACCCATTATTTACTGATCTATTTGATCTGATTGGTAGCTGCAGGTTTAAGACTTGAGTATCATAAACACCAACAGAAATTATTGACGACTCGACCCAACGTTTACCACGAAGAGGACTTTAAGAACAACCTCCAAGCCCACCTTTTACAATTTTTATTCTTTAAACCCTCCAAGAATGCTTCAACGTCCTCCGGTTTGCTAGAGACCCATCATTTACCCCCCTATTCGATGTCATTGGTAACTGCTACCTTAAAGCTTGCGAATTATAAAAATTTATAGAAATTGTTGACGATTCGACCCAACATCTATCAGGAAAAAGACCTTGGAAACACCATCCAGATCCTTTCTCTACAAGATCCGACTTTTGAACCATCCAAGAATGCGTCAAAGTCAGTTGGAGACCAGTCATTTGTTCATCTACTTGATCTCATTGGTAACCGCTGTCTTAAAACTGCCGTATGGCAGGCAGTTTGCCTACGATTCTCCGAATAACTGTCGTAGTCTACTACCAGGATCCATAGTTACGCCAGCAGCAACGAAGAAGAAGTTCTAGAATAATCTAGAACATTAGTCTCCGGATTTTATAAATACAATAGGTCTAACGAAACAAACACTATTGACAACGCGACTTAGCAAAATATAAATATTCCTCATCGATTGCAACTGACGGGAGTCAAACAATATATGAAATCCACAGATATTCTGAATGTTTCTTAGCCTTTCTATTATTATAAATTTCATCTGCTCAGGTTTATTATAGAACTACGCTGACGAATTTTATACATCTATCTTCTATATAAATAAAAATTAAATGCTGTTCGTTGGTAAACGCATCACTTGACAACTGCTGGACCGTTTGGCTAATTTGAAAAAAAAAATGTTCGTAATAGTCCGAATAAGGTTTTTAGAGAAAGAAAAATTGGAAAAGTTGCCCGGAGAAAAAGTGCTTTTTCCTATGGGATTTTTGTATGAACTCAAGATCGTAACTCACTCATTCGAACAATGGATATGCGTAATTCTTTTTCTGTTTTGTTCGTTATGGTCCTGGAAAAGTTTTCAGGCAAATAAATTCGAGACAATTACAGAGGAAGATCGGAAAATTCGGACAAACTGAAAAAATCATAATTTTTGAAACAGTACAACTAGCAGGATGACATGTTTAAACAAAATTGAAATTTGGACAGGACAAGGTCTGTCAGGTCAGCTAGTTTATGATAAAAACGAGTAAGATCGATTTCAAGCAGTAAACAGATCAAAAGTTAAAGAAAGAATTAAATTGTGATTCGGCTCTTTCTAAAGAGTGATACCAAGTATGTATAGTGATTTTATGAAACAAAGATATCCACCAAACTTTACATATCAGGACTTCGCTCGTGAATTTACTGCAGAATTTTTTAATGCTACAGAGTAGAGCGAATTATTTCAAGCTTCAGGAGCAAAATATGTTGTACTGACCAGTAAACATCACGAAGGATACACATTTTGGTTCAGAATGGTTTTGGAATAATTGGAGAGAGGAAAAGAGTGATACCAAGTATAGTGATTTTATGAAACAAAGATTCGGCTCTTTCTGCTTTGTACAATATATGTAGACAATTTTGATTTCGCACGAAGATCCACAGTCTAATCATAACTACATTCGATCCGCAGTGTATTTTCCGCGTCGAGGGACCTTGGAAAGAACTTGTAGGTTCTCTGCCTGCAAAATGCATTCCTTCCACTTTCCAAAGATAGTCCAAAGAGTCCTCTATTCGTACAAAGATCCATTTATCTATTGCCACGATCTACAAAATTTCATCGTCCGCTGCTGGCGTGGAATCATCGAACGGTAAGCATTCTGGTTTTAGTTTTACGAATAACTGTAGAATGCTGCCACCGACAGCTACGGTTTCGCATAAGCAGAAAAGAAGGAGGAAGGTCGACGGATTCGTGGTGGATATCCCGCAGCGATCGAGAAACAGTTACGCATCCGGTGGATCCGAGGAAGTGTGGCGAATTTCGCGGTTGGTCGATCATAGGAACGGAACAGACCTCGGAGAGGTGTTTGGCGAGGGGTTCGGAGGGGTGCGGGGAAACCACCAATGCCAAAATCGCGCGCGCAACATGTAACTTGGCGTCCTCGTCGGATCGCGCGCGCAACATGTGACTTGGCGTCCTTATCGGATCGCGCGTTCTCGCCTCGTCGCTGACGCACGAGAATCGGTGCTCTCTGCCAGGGAAACTTGCGATATAATGATTCCGCGAGGGTGTTGGGGAGGCGAGGAGGGTCGGCCGATGCAGCGGCGCGTTCCAATTTCTTTTGTTCCGCCCTCGAAACCGGCGCTAATGTCGACGGCTATCGAGACGGTGCCAATGAACGGACCCGTGACTCCGACACGGATGATTCACCGCGACCGTGCGAATTTCTCGATCGCCGACGACAGATTGACGACCACCGAAATGCCGCAGAATTACAAACTTAGTGTTCACTATACGGAATATATGCACCCATAATGTTGCCTCAAACAGAAAATAAATTCGAACTCGATGCCAAGAACGTTGAACGTTCGTCCATCAATGTCACCAACGTTGGAACAATGATGCGACCCCTTTACAGTTGCACTCCTTGGCTACCTTGCCTTTTAGTAATTTTTAAATACGTTAATACACTGCGAATCAACAATTTGAACGACCCTATATCGTAAAAATAAAAATGCATCCTCTGATGAATTTATTATTGATGTCTTTAATCGTATGTTTAGAATATCTTGAAAAATTATGATTACTACTATATAACCATTCCTATACGACACTGCACATTTTGAGTAAAAATTCTTCCCTGCAGTGCAATATACGAATGGTTTAATAGTAATTATAATTTTTCAAGGTATACTAAACGTACGTTAAAAACAATCGATCAAAAATTCATCAGAGGATATGTCTTATTTAAATAATAGGGTGCGTTTAAAATTTGGTACGAAGCGTATAGTAAAATGTAGAGGGTAAAGGAAATGATCGATTCTACTTGCACCCCGGTGCGCCAACGTCAAGTTTCTCGAAGCTAGGAAAGAGAAACGAAATCTGTCTCTCCGAAGGGTCAGATTTCTAGGGAGACAAGGAGCGAGTCTACAAATTTGCCAACGGCGAGGGCTATCCCTTGGCCGGTGGCAAACAATGCTGGATTTGCTGGTACCTTTCGGTATGGTGTGAAGGATGCTTTAAGCACGGTCGCCGCCGTAAACAGGTACCTGCTGGCGCAGCCCCGAGGTGTCGAAAAGATCCCGAGGGGGTCTAAGAAACCCCTAATATTGGTTTAACGAGCCTGCTGGTACCCACGCTCTTTGAAAGCGCGCTCTCTCGCTCGTAAAACCCACTTGGATGAAAGTAGCCCCTCAACTCTCCCCCGCCCCGGGACATCAGCTCCGGGGGACTCTTCTTCGGTCTCCAGGCTCGGGTCACGCTTGAAAGCAACGCGGACAATTTTCAAGGAAGGTTTCCATTTCGTTGAAACGCACGATTGCCCCTCTGGACGACTGGACGAGGTACGAGCAAACTTACAATGGCATAAACTGCTGGAAACTTAGGGTAATAAGATCAGAGACCTCGGAAGAAATACTCTTTTTCCCTCGGTGGCGCGATGCGTACTCGAGGAGTTACCGGATCGTACATCTTTTCAATGTATTACCGAGTGATTTTAACCCCTTGCCGTACTTTGACGAGCCAGACTCGTCACGAAGGTTTTGTAACAAAGTCTAACAAATATGAATGTTACGCGTTTCATTCTAGATGAAATAAAATTTGATTCGTTTGAAATCAATATTTAACCCTCGTCCGTCCCTCGTGTCAATTTTACACAGTTTTCCAGAAGTAAGTACTGTTTTGTTATTTGCGTACGTAAAGCCTTCGTGCCTTTAATGTTTTAAATGCGAAATATATAACTGGAGAATCTAAGTTGTAAATATTAACTCATCAGTTTTTGGATAAAAAAATATCGAAAAATAAATGTTTACCTCGTTATGTGAGCGATCTTTTACCAGTGTGTCAATTTAACACCGAGGGACAGATTCGGTTCGTGAAATAAGCGGCGGATGAGGGTTAAGCATTAAATAAAATGTAGCCACACAAAAAATATACACTTTCTTTTCCCTTTTACGACGTTCTTCTGCATACAGACGTTCTAATCATTGTAACTGTAAAAGAAAAGGTACGACAAGGGGTTAACGTTTCTCAAAGTAGTATCAAATTCTTCTAGGATCTAGCATTATCAACCCCTTATAACAACCTTTTAGCTATAATGAACGATCCTGATTGAAAAAGACTGAAGCAAACTAACTAAAATAACGCGATTTTCGGAAATTTTTTAGCCAAACGAGAACTCGATCAATCGTCCTGAAGCTTTTCACCCATTTTCTTCGATGCCCCAAGATATGACCACAGAATTGTTTACTTCAACAATCTGTTTCAATGGCACCGATTTCCTCGAGGACCGACTGAATCGTCCAACTTCCGTCCGAAAATTCGTTCTTTCCTTAAAATAACTCTCGGCCCGAACGAGACCCGAGCCTCTCCGTCATCGAGGTCTCTCGACTCGTTAAGAATTCGCGTCGTCGATCAGCTACGCGCAGTCTATAACGTTCGGGAGTTGGCTCGCGCGAAATTTACGTAACACGCGCTCGCCCCCCGGCGACGTTTTATTTCTCGAATTAAACGGACCGATGATGCATTCTCGTGAGTCAAACTAACAACCGGAGCACAGAACAACAGGAGAGATCCGCGATGGAAATATATATTAGAAACCATGTTGTACAAGGTACATCCTGACGCGACGCGTTTGCTGCCATTCGCCGCGTCTGCAGGACGTCCAAAAATAGTCCCTCTCGCAGAAACAACCTGGCGATTTATTTTTACAGACTGCGAGCGTGCGAGCACGCTTCTTGTTGGCGATATTTAGCAGCTCGGTTCTGGAATTCGGCTAAATAACAGAATCATCGCCGAATTCTTTCGACGGGAAACACTGTCCAAGAGCTAACTGACTTGTTAGATAACTTTGAGACAGAAGTCAGCGCAAAGAGGATCATGATCTCTTCGTTAAAAACAACGTACGATTCTGCGCTTCTTTATCTGCAAAAAATCAAACTGGTGAACGATTAACACTTTACCGACCGGAAGCCTATTAATAGGATTTTCAATAATTTTGCTGTACCAAAAGAAAGCATAGATATTTTCTTTGACATTGCAATCTTAAATGAAACTATTAGACGACGTTATTGAGGGTGACTTAGTTAGTTCATACTAAATGCTAAATGAAAATTTACCCATGTACCATATATTTTTCAAAAATATACAATAATCACCGGTCGGTAATGTGTTAACATCACAAAATTGTTCTCTGCAATTCTTTCTTATTCGCAATAGAAACTGAGTCATAGGTAAAACCTTGTTGAATAAACCAAGTTGAATACATCGTGGAATAATAGGCGGAATTGCTATCATAGATTTCGTTTGTCCCTGGAGCTTTTCGCAGGAAATCTACGGCTTTGAGGAAATTCGAGTGCTGTTTGCAAGATATGATCGGGCCGGGTCGCGAGGCAGTTAAACAACCCTGCTAGCCTAACCGGCGCGGTACGGTGGCTACCGGATTCTCCAGTTTATTTGCACATCTACCTGCCCGCCCGGACGACTTCGCCACAAGCGTCTAAACCTGGATTATGGCACCTTTCCAGACCTAACCCAGGGCTAGTCCCCTTCGGGCTTTCTTAGTTATTGCGGGATTTCTCTTTGACCTGTCCTGCGTCCTGTCGCCCTTTTGTTTCCCTGCCGTCCTCGGAAGGGTTCACAGACCGAGAAGGGAGCGCAAGGACCGTCCGAGGGTGTTAACGTTCATTAACGAAGTCGTGCTGGTGGCTCGATTATGTTCAGCCCCTCGAGGTACCAATGGTCTTCCGGACAGGTGCGTAGGGATTAGGCTACAGCTCAGAAACCATGTAGACTGTTGTCGTTTCTCGAGGATCATATAAATTAATATTGTCGAAACAATGTCCAGCATTATATTCCCTTAAGTACACTGCGTCTTCAAAGTTTAGGCGCAACCTTTTGTTTAAACATTAATCCTCTGTTTAATTTTTGATCCTTTTATCATATACCAGAAATACTTTGAAAAATTATGATGACTGCTAAAATCATTCATAAACGGCGAAGCGGGGAAGAATTTTTGCCCAAAATGTGGAAAAGGATTGTATCAGAAGTTTAGACGCATTTGCTTTTTTGTTGTTTGTAACTTTATATTCTAACCCAGTGGCTACATTTATTACAAGAGTGAATTTAGTATAGTATTAAGAGAGTCAGCGTGAATATAACTGCAGAATTGCTTGCTAGGAAACGAAAACGTAAAGGAAGTAAATACAATACGATATTATTCGAAATTTTTCTGGCGAATTTAGAAAGCTATGTCAAAACAAAGGTGTCAGGACGATAACTTAAACTGTCTCCGCGCCAAAAGCGATTCGAACTCTACAATAAGTATCAATGACATTAATTAAAGTTTTGTTTTCTGACCATAGGTACCATTAATATTATTGATATTTCTTATAAAGTGCGTCTAAACTTCTGATACGGCTGTTTTTCATATTCTGGGTAAAATTCTTTTCTGTATTGTTGCCATATATGGTTTTGCTAGTAATCATAATTTTTCAAAGTATTCTAAACATACGATGAAAGAAATCAGTAAAAACTTCATCGGAGGCTATGTTTTCGTTAAAAACATAGGATCTGTTAAAATCATAGGAAACTGACAACGCAAACTCCTAAAAATTTGCTTAACTGCGTATGAAATCGCTGTTGAACTACTCTTCAATGGTTGATCCTTGGTTCTGTAGATACCCCTTGTTTCGATTATTTTACGTCGCTTTTTCAACTGCTATGGTTATTAAACGACGGGACCTACAGTTTAAGGTGGGTTCCGAACCACCTTGGGCACCACAGTTTTTTTTAAAATTCTGTAGATACCATGAGCTAATTGCAAGTAAACTATTAATTGCAATCAAGGAAGTGTTCGCATGCTTTCGAGCGGCGGTGCACGTGTCCCGAAAAGAATGCTGCGCCACAGGTGTGACTCTTACCCGATAGAAGCTGGAGCTTCGTCATGTAGTACATGTTTGCAGCTCGCTGCGGTTGAGCCGGAGGATCCCTTGCTGCAGTTTCGTTCTGCACCTGACACAGGGTGTCCTGCACAGGCGCCAACGGGTTCACCACGAAGGAGAACGCTGCCGCTTGACATTCCGGATCTCGTCTGCACCAGCTCTCGCACTCGTACAACGACACATTACGCACGCTGTTGTAGGTTGTTCCACGGTAGTCGTAGTCTGTCAATTTCTCGAACGCTGGTCGACTCTCAACTGTAACGTGAAACGGAAGTTCCCTTCAGCATGATTGAACGATCAGGATGGATGCCTGGTCGGGAATTTGGTTGTCGATTCATGTTTGTAGGTTTTTTTTTTATTATAGGAAATCTCATATGAGATTTATTACAACATTGTTTCAAAACAGAAATACACTACATATAATACAGAGTATGAAGATTACAAAACAGAATAGGTTTCTTGTAGAAATACAGATATTATAATATTAACATATGATTAAAAGGAACAGTATATGAACAGAGAGAGAAGAGTAAAAAAAAAAGAAAAAGAAACTTATACTTTAAGGCCACAGCTTTTAAAAAATGATAACATGTAATGACAATGTTTGTAGGTTGTTTGTAATCGCTATCCACATGTACACTCAAGTAAATACGTTCAAAAAATTAGGAGAAGTTCGAAAATTATTACTGCGATGGTGCAATAGATATCGACAGACTACTCATAGCATTTTATAAGCAAGACTTTGAAGTGTAATTAAGAAACACTGTTACATATATCAATCAAATTTTATTTTCAAGACACGCCACAGTCAATTAATTATGAACGATCTGCAACTTTGAAACCATTAATTTGCTTTAAAAAATCATAACTTCGCGAATATTGCAGACTCCGTCACGCAACCGCGAGTATCTCGTAGACGAGACTTTGAAGTGTAAGTAAAAAAATATTCCATCCGGCTGCGCAAATTTTACATTCCCCCAAATAACATTTTTAATCAGCAACCTTGAAGGTGTCTGAAGCTTCGTCTTTTCGAAGCTCGAACGCAACGGAGCGTCGTAAAGAGGAGACGGCCGATCAATTATAAAATTAGTTAAGGCGGGGTAATGCATCAGTTGCACAACCGGACATCCGATTTCGGTTATCGAGCGATACTTACTCTTACCAGCCTGAGAGACCGCGACGAAGGTCAGGAGAGTCACGCTCGCAGCCATACTCGCCATCGTGCCGATCGCAGACGAGCCCATCTGCAACAGAAAGCAAGAAATATCTCGGTTAGAAACTTAATTAGATTCGATTTGACCGCCTCTCTCTCTCTCTCTCTCTCTCTCTCTCTTTCTCTCTTTCTCTTTTTCTGACTGTCTAACGCTTGATTGTTATGCGGCGCTTAATGAATTCCGCGCGCACGTACGCTTGACGCGAGTAATGAAACACGTTCACGCATCTAAAACGGTTTTTCAACCGGAGTTCCGCGCGTGGTGCGAACACGCTGCTCTCTGCCCGACAATGGAAAGTAGCCAGGGGGGATAGAGATCATAGTACTCGCTACCTTCGGAGAAAAATTTATAGAACTTTCGTCTGGAACACTCCTGCACACGAATCATTTTCATTCGAGAACGCATCGCATTAGAGTCACGAACGCTGTAAAAGTCTTTTTTCCTTAATAAGAGAGTTTCAATAAAAGTTTCATGCTAATTGTAAGAATCAAGCATTACCGATGAATCAATTTGGTATTTACTATTTGTTAACCAGCTTGAGCATCTGTTAAGTACTGTATTTGTTCTACTACTTTTATTTTCGTCGTTTTGTGAGATTTAGGGTCTGTTTATACTGAAAGTAGCCAGGGGGGATAGAGATCATAGTACTCGCTACCTTCGGAGAAAAATTTATAGAACTTTCGTCTGGAACACTCCTGCACACAAATCATTTTCATTCGAGAACGCATCGCATTAGAGTCACGAACGCTGTAAAAGTCTTTTTCCCTTAATAAGAGAGTTTCCATAAAAGTTTCATGCTAATTGTAAGAATCAAGCATTACAGATGAATCAATTTGGTATTTACTATTTGTTAACCAGCTTGAGCATTTGTTAAGTACTGTATTTGTTCTACTACTTTTATTTTCGTCGTTTTGTGAGATTTAGGGTCTGTTTATACTGAAAGTAGCCAGGGGGGATAGAGATCATAGTACTCGCTACCTTCGGAGAAAAATTTATAGAACTTTCGTCTGGAACACTCCTGCACACGAATCATTTTCATTCGAGAACGCATCGCATTAGAGTCACGAACGCTGTAAAAGTCTTTTTCCCTTAATAAGAGAGTTTCAATAAAAGTTTCATGCTAATTTTAAGACTCAAGCATTACAGATGAATCAATTTGGTATTTACTATTTGTTAACCAGCTTGAACATCTGTTAAGTACTGTATTTGTTCTACTATTTTTATTTTCGTCGTTTTGTGAGATTTAGGGTCTGTTTATACTGGTATATTTCCGACCGGATATATCAGACCGGACAGATATTTTTCAATGGATTTTAATGGAAGCATGTACACCTACTGTAGGTCTACGTACTTCCATTAAAATTCATTGAAGAATATCTGCCTGGTCGCATATATTCCGACGAATATATTTGAGTATAAATCGACCTTTATTCGTTTTAGTCGACTTTGTATTCTGGCCAGAGGCTCTATCTAGATCCTAATATGTTTGTAGTAGCAGGATCAAATCCTGTTTTTTTGTATTCATTTTCTGAGATTCTATACTCTATATAACTATAGGGTTCAAGTACGAATGATGTGTGTGTATTGTATGAATGAACGTGTGTGTATTAACAGACAACCCTATATATAGTTAAATTTATAAAATAGAGAATCGGAACAGAAGAATTCTAAAATTGTAATTGCCAACGAATTGTAAAAAGAAGATCAGATCGAAACGAACGCGCCCGTGACAAACACGTCTGTCAATGATTATAATAAATATGGCTTTTCCTTACAATTGGCTGACTGTTTGTATTAGGGTTGATCTTATTTTCTACTTTAGAATTTCATTCGAAAACCGATTCCGAAAAAAGTAATAGGATAAAAAAGACGCAGCCTGTCCAGATTCACAGGTTTTGTCCAACATATTTTATGAGCATTCGATTGATTACTTTAATGTTTAAGGGCCTTTGGACATGTTTTTCCGTTATCAGGATAGAGCACAAACTTCGCGCAGATTTATTTCGAATAATTTGGAACAACCCTGACGGTGCCGCAAAAGCAATTCTGACAAAAATACGTAACAAGAATAAATAAGAACTACCCTAGTCACCACGTTTCCAACAAAGAAGCAGCTGGAGCTATCTTCGAACAACTCCGACTGAAACCAGTAAAGTGGTGCAAAAATCTACAAACATGATTGTTCAAGCGTTTACGCGATAGTGTTCCAACAGTGTAAGTACGACTTGAAGAAAGTCGTCATTCGATTGAAGACGTTGAAGAAGAAGGTTCATCGGCGACCAGCAGCGAGACGGATGTAGAATCTGTTTTCCTACCGACAAAAAGAGGAAGTCTGACGATAAGAATGATAGTCAATCAGTGAAAGATCGTCGTAGACACGTCATGGCATGTGTCCTCTTAGGACTTGAGTGGAAGTCGGGTGAGGACAACGAGCGATAGAAATCGTTTCATGGAGATGGAGGCGAAGTGAATCGGGAATCGGTAGAGATAATGAGCGGATCGGGCAAACGGAATTCCTGTTGGTGGAAGTCCGAGGCGAGAGGAGAGCCTGCAAAATACCGATCCTTACACGGCTGGCTACTCGCTGGTGAATCGCTCAATCGACCGCGAGGAAAAACGCGCGTACGGCGTGGAAAGAGGATACGATCGATCGTAAATACGTTTTGTTCGAGGGAACGGAAGAGGGAACGTTGGAAGAGAAAGGGAGGAGGCTCCGGGGAATCCCGCGGAGAAGAACTCGGCAGCTGCGGAAAGGCCGCAAGAAAGTAGAAAACGAAGAAATCCAGGAAGCGGTCGGCTCCAGTGAGCAACACGAGCAAAACGCAAACGCGATGGTGACTTGCGTGCTCGAGCGCCAGAGAATTACTCGGGCAACGCGTTTGGCGAGAACTTGAGACTCTCAGGTGATCCTCACAGGTTTCCTCTTTGCTCTGGGAGACCGCCTTGTCGCTGGAAAACTCGATCAATTGGTACCGACAGCATGGTAAAAGAATCCATGAATGAACAACGAAGTTCCCATAGTTGAGAACTCGGAGCTAGTCCTGTGTCCTATACATCATAGAATCATAGAACCTCCCCACTCCTGAACTATGAACGATAAGTATTCAGCAGTGTTAAAGACTGGGTTACCATAAAAATACTCCCTGGTTATAAATAGAATAGAATAGTATATAATAGAATAGTTTAATCCCTGGTAGCACAAAAATATTGGATATATATTTTTTTCGAATATTAGAAAAATATTTTTTAAGCCACACTTTTTCATATTAGATAAATATTAGATCTAATATTGTATACATGTTCAAGAAATGTAAATTGAACGTTTAAAAAATATAAGCTAAATATTCAGAGAATATAAAATAGATATTCAGAAAATATTAGCTAAATATTCAGAGAATATAAACTAGATATTTAAAAAATATAAAGTAAATATTAAAAAAATGTGAATATAACATTTGAAAAATATAAATTCGATATTCAAATAACATTTAATAAAATCTTCAAAATAAGAAAATTATAACAAAAATTAGACTTTATCCATATATATACTTTCTATGCACTGCTTGAGGAAATATTCCACCATATTTTCTGAATATTTAAAAAGAAATATTTCTTTCGTAATATGAAATAAATATTGTATGTAGGATATTTGAATATTAAAAAAAGATTGAATCTCTTTTTAATATTATATGAATATGTATACAGTATTTTGTGCTACTATGGATAAGAGAGTCGCCTCTATATGTATAGCCATAGTTTAAGTTTAGGTATAAGATAGTATATAAGTTAGAATTAAGGTTAAATTTGTAACAGCGGCGAGTTGAAAAGAGGAGTTGTGTATAGATTTATTACCCCAAGGGGAATCAAATAAAGTTATATATAATAAGAGAGTCGCGTGATGTACACAGCACGGACAAAAGGCGAGTGAAGGATCGGAAGAAAGAAAAAACAGAATAGACACACATAAAAAATAAAACATAATCGAAACTCGCGGGAAAGCGGCTCGCTTCTGCTGCACACGCATTAGAGAGAGAGCGCAACTCATACGCAAACAAACGCATCAAGTATGTGTGACTCGACGTGTCACTCCAACAAGTAGTATAGCAATTTTGAAGATCGTGCTACCAATTTCAGGTAGCACGAACACTCCGGACCTAGAGAGGTAGCCAAGTATGTTTTAGAGAGTCCCACATCGTGGTACGTCGGGAGAAACGTTGGTGGACCTCATACACGTTCCGGGTCGCACGGCGGAACTCTTCGGTAATTGCGGCAGCAGGTAAATGACGCGAGATTGCTCGCCGGAAATTAACGTAATGCAATAACGGCGCGCCGGGCCTCCGGAGGATGGCATTTCGTGGGCACCGTGGTTCGAGGTCAGCGAGCCTGCCTGGGATAACCGTGTAAGAGAGGAGGAGAGACGCTTTGTCGTGGTTCGCAAGCCGGGTCAAAAGTTCAGGCTGCGCTTGCCTCGTTCTCGTCTCTTCAACGCCCCTCGGCCCATTCCCGCGAGTCTCGAACGAGGTTCGGGTCGCTAGGCTATGAAGACGTCTTCGAATTGCTGCCTAGCGTGACCAAATTGCACTCCCCGGATCCCTGTTTCTCTGGTCCGGCCGGGAACGCTTCCTCGAATCATCGAATCATCTCTGACGATCGTTTCGACGAACTTGGGCACGAGCATTCCTGCGAATTGTTGGTTGCTGTGACCGAATTTCGTTCGAGTGCCACGGGTTTTGGCTACCCTAGCTGGGAAAATCTCTTTTGGAACGTGTACCAGGAGGACTGGGTCATCACTGACAAGCCATTTAGTTAGTCTAGCTGCAAAAACATGTTCGAATCCCAGATAGCACGGACGTCCATTGGATGTCCGATGTACGTTCAATTTACGTCCATACGTCCATTGGATGTACTTCGGACGTTCGGGTGCTACCTGGGATAGCTGTCTGGAATGACCTGTGCTTTACATTCTCCTATCCTCGAGTGGATCAGGCTGCGTGTTGACCAGACGACGAGGAACAAAATAAAATCGTTTGTTTCACGAAGATTTCTCAACGAACGGCAACGTGAAATGCGAACTTTCGCCGAAATCATCTACTTTAGCTTCGCTCGTTAAAAGATGACAGGGTGTTAACAATCGGCTGATCTAATCGTAACGGACGCTCGAAATTAAGAGACAAAGGCTAGGTTAATATTCCACAATTAAGTTAAATAACTATTAATGACGGAGAAAATCTAGAACGCGATACAAGGCGATAAAGGGGTTCGCATAATCGGATGATCTCTCTGTTGCGGGACAGACGCGCGAAATGCTCAGACAATGGGGCTCGCTGAAGAAGTTATAACAGTGTACAGAAGGTCCCTGATTAGGGTGCTCGTTATCGTGGAAACGTACCCACGGGCGAGAACGGAAGCCTGTTGGATCGCTTTTATTAGAAACCGAGCAGCGTCTAATAAAAAGTAGACGGCGAACAGGAGAGGGCTTCCGGAAGCGGTGTTATTTCGCGGAACGAAATACCGGAAGCGTCGGTCCCCGGTGGCGTCGGAACCTTGAAGACCCTTGAAGAGTGCAACATGTTTCGAGACCGGTTGTGACGTAAAGGTCAGGGATCCTGGCGCACGCGAAACTGCTTTTCCTAAGGCGGTAATGACCGAGGACAATGGACAAGCAAGAAATTCGCACGTGCAAACCGTGATCCTGCTCTGCTACTAACTCCGCGTTCATGAAAACACCACCTGGTGTTGGTTCGTGTCGCGGCGCGTTTCCTTCGCTTCCATGACGTACGACGAAACGTATTTTTAGTGATAGATTTAGTTGGACAAAATGGAACAAAATGCAATCTTAACCCTCATCCACACGGGTAATTTTTTGTACTATTCTAAATGAATTCGAAATAGGTACCCGGGTATCACGTTGTGTGGATGAGGGTTAATAATGACCCAGATGTATCAAATCACATTAGAATTCGATAGTAGAATGTCCATTCAGCTAGGAACTATAAAATTCAACTAATAATACTACTTAAAAAATATGTATTGTATCGTACACTATTCAAGATGCATTTTCAAATTTCTATTGTACACATTATGTTAACCTTTTTAACCTCCATAAGTCTATTCCGAAAGTCGACTAGACTTTTAACACATTATACCGCTTTATATGCTATTAATTTTTATCTCAATTGATAGCTGGGATCATAGGTTACGAAAGTCTGTTAGATTGGCATTTTCGCCCAGTGAGCGCTGGTAGCAAAAGTGTTGAGAGCGTTCCGGACCGATTCGAAAGTCGTCCAGAAGGTTTTCCAGAACGTAAAACCCGAGACGTCGTTAAAACCTCCGGGCCAACTGTTAAGGAAATTCTCGCCCGGAAAAATCAGGAGGAAGTCGAGGCAGATATATCGTCGTTCACATATGCTGTGGAAATCCCAAGTTCACGGGAACGCGTCATTCAACACCATCGGGGTCGAGTTCGATGCGTGCTCACGCTTCTGAGACAGCCTCCAGTCTCGTTTTGGGAATTTCCAGATAATGAATCGATTGCGACGGAAACAAGAGCAGCTCGCTGCTTTTAATTATAATTGTCCTTGCCGAAATATGAAGAGTAGTCAATGTTGGACTCAATTCACAGTACATAAATATTTCTCTTCTTCGAAACACGCGGCTAAACCGGGCTCAGAGTGTTATTTATAATCAACTAGTACCGTTTATCCTTAAGATTTTTTCACACGTGCCATACTTAAAACCTTTGGTATATATACTTCGAACTTTAACCCTCATCCGTCCCTCATTTCACGAACTGAATCTGTACCTCGGTGTCAAATTGACACAGTGACACAAAATAAAAAAGATTTCAATGTTTTTTTTAGTCAAATTGATGAGTTAACATATTTACATCTTATATTTTCCGGTTATGTGTTCCGCATCGAAAAATAAAAGTCACACAAAGTTTCGGGAAAATTTACCTAAAAATAACAGAACAGTGTAACTTATTTCGAAAACATTGTGTCAAATTGACTCGAGGGACGGACGAGGGTTAAAGAATATTCCTTTGCTGCGCGAACTGTCTGATTTTTGTGTAGGGAACTATTTACGTAGAGAATGCATTGCTTTAGACCATTTTCCTTTGCTACAGGACTTGCAGAAAATTTTTGTCTAGGTAAACTTGCGTATTAAAAGTTTAGACGCACATTCTGGACAGAAATTCTTCCCGGTAGTGCCATATATGAATGGTTTTAGGAGTAATCATAATTTTTCAAGATATTCTAAACGCACGATAAAAGAAATCATCAGAAATTCATCAGAGGATATGGTGTTGTTTAAAAAATAACCTTATGTTTCATCTAAATTCGGTTATGTGGTCCGCATTAACAAAATAAACGTCACACAAAGCTCTTTTTTTTCTTTTTTTTAATTTTCTCTCTGTCTGTTCATATACTGTTCCGTTTAATCATTTGTTAATATTATAATATCTGTATTTCTACAAGAAACCTATTCTGTTTTGTAATCATCATACTCTGTATTATATGTAGTGTATTTCTGTTTTGTAATTATGTTGTAATAAATCACATATGAGATTTTCTATAATAAAAAAAAAAACGTCACACAAAGTTTCGGGAAAATTTACCTAAAAATAACGGAACGGTATAACTTATTTCGGGAAAACTGTGTCAAATTGACACGAGGGTCGGACGAGGGTTAAACTATAAAGAATAAATATCTTCAGTCGGGCTCGTATGATAAACATTGCCTCGTTTTTATGAGGCAATACGTACCAGTCAGATTTAATGGTTGATGGGTGTAATAACAGTGCAAGCATCTTCATCTATTACCATAATACGGTTAATGTACATCGCTCTCGAGCCAGGAACCAGATCTCTCGAATTGAATGTTAATTGCGGTCAGACTTAATTCCCGGGACATAATTGCCGAGATTTCCTGAATAGCGCGCAGGCTCGTTCCGTTTATTACAGATCGAGCGCGCCGGGAATGATTGCTTCCCTTTTTGGTAGTAATTGCGCGGATCAGATTGAGCAGACGGCGCGCGGAACGTTCTCTCCCGAGGATGATCGTTCCTAGAAACTCCGGTTCTTCAGGTTCAACCCTCCTGACGCAACAGCCTCGCCGCGCCGGAAGAAATCCGCGGTTCTTCTCGCCGACCGCGGCGAGAGCGTTAATCTTCGTAACAGTGCATCAACCCGTCCGCCAAGTGAACCAAAGCGCATTCCTCATTGTTAGCGGGTGAAGACTAGCGACCGCGACTTCAGGCTGGCATCGTGGTACCCTGGGATCAACAGGAAGAACGAAGGAGATGGTTACGTTGCCTTGCGGATTTACAGCCTCTTCTGAATTCTCGAACGTCGTTCGGACAGATCGCTGTTACGAAGACGACTTCATGCTTCGAGTCGCTGGAACTGTTTTCCAGCTTGTAAGGCATAATTTGATTATACTGGACTGGGATTTGAACACGTCTTTGTGAGTAGATTGACTGAATTGATGGATCGACGCTGTTTCGTCTGATTAGATGTTTGACTTCTTTCGCCAATTACGAGTAGACAACGGATTTTATGTATTTATAACAAGAATGAGTATGCGTAATTTAAAACAGTAAAAATATTAAAAGAGTTTGAAAATACTGTTACATTATTTTCGTTCAATAAATTTCTGTTGCTTTTGCTTGTCGCAATTCATTAACGCTAAACCTACCCTGGCACATGTTTCCTTCTAAATATGACAAGATTGATTCTATTTAGACTTTGTGCGGCTCCTACTGTAATACGTGCTCTACTAAAGATATGCAATCATTTTTATTATTTCAATAATTGTAAAATAAAAATTCTGGAAATATGACAAGATTGATTCTATTTAGACTTCGTGCGGCTCCTACTGTAATACGTGCTTTACTAAAGATATGCAATCATTTTTATTATTTCAATAATTGTAAAATAAAAATTCTGGAAACGGTCATTTTGACCGGTGGCGGTAGGTTTAGTGTTAAGCAATCATCAATAGTTGGTCATTGATTTCAGAAAGTCCATTAGAAGATCTGGCAAAGTGGATAACAAGCTCGAACCAAGGGATCCAATCGGAAGACAGCCTTTCGGACAACCGTGTGAAAACGGAGTAAGTAGGTCTGCAAACATACTGATTCGTAACAGTGAGACACAGATACTCGCGGATTGCGACTGTGTAATTGATATGCCGCGTTGAGCACCGTTGTGCGCCACGGCCCGAGGCATATAATTATACCCTGTTTATGAGGGGTCGAGGTCCCCACTATCATCGGGAGAGGTTGGATCCTCGTCGAAATCGCTTCGTGAATCACGGCCACCTTGTCCAAGGGCTTTGCGACTGTGAAACGAGGCGAGGCAAGAGCACGGATTTCCATTTGTCTTGGTTTTCGTTCCCGCGGTCGTGACTAGGCACAATGATCTCGTAACAAATGCGCTCCGGTTTAGCGGAGGCGTATTCGCTCCCTCCCAAAGGATCCCGGGGAGCTCGTCGAGGAACCCGACGAGAGATCGCCACGAGCGAATCTATCCTCATTATTAACTCGTTCGCCGGCGACGAACTGGTAACGAACTGGTTCGCAAGGGTTCGCTGGGTTCGCCTGATTGGACCCAATCGGCCCTGGCTGGCCCAGGAACCGATCGGGTCATCAATATTGAACAGGACAGCGTCTAGGATTTATTGGGTCTGTCACCGGGGGCGGGATTAGGGATGGAATCATGCTCAAGATGCGTGTATGTATGTGCGCGCACGCGTTTGTTGCGTGCGAGTCCCGGATGATTTTCGAAGACCAGCTGCATTTTCATGTTCCACGGAGAACCGCACTTTGGTATGATAATAGACAATATACAAGAATATACCAGAATATGCTAAGATACACCAGAATATATTAGAATATGCTAGAGTATACATGAATCTACATGAATTATACTAGAATATATCAGAATGTACAAGAATAATATACTAGACAATTTTCTATTTTTATCGTACTAAGACGTTACACTAGTAAGTAATCGCTGACGTGTTAGTACGATTGCAATGGTATTTTTGAGTTATTTAAATTGAAATATCTCCTGAAGTACTAACTTTACGACATACATAGGTTAGTACTTTTTTTTATAACGAATGTCCAGCTGCATCGATTGATGTATTAAAAAATACCTCATTCCATTTAGAAAAATGAAGGTGACCTTAATATCTCCAAAACAATGACATAAAAACAAAATTTTTTTTTGCATCGTGTCATCCCATTGTACCATTCAACTTTGTCCTTACCATATTTTACGTATCTTTAGAAACAACAAAGATATTTGAGGTGCTAACGTTTGGTGACTCACCCTGTGTATATATATGTTACTTGACTCGATAAGGCAATAGTTTGTAAGAGGAAAATTTGACTAAGGTGTTCAGAAAAGTTCTGAACCTATTCGATCAATGTTTGAGTCTATTAGAAAGTCTCGTTTTTGTCATTAAAAGTTCGAGCGTAGTTGAAAGTACAATTTTGATTTTCCAAAATAATTCAAGAGAGAGTTCAACTCTAGTAATTGTTTGAATCCACTCGCAACGTGCTCTATCCCATCACTAGTTGTCACCGTATTTGACGCAGGTAGATCACGGTTTTCCTGGGACGCCCCGTAAGGAAAACTCTGTCCCGTCGACGGGCAATTAAATGGTATCTGGCGTTCATTAAACAAACGAGCCGTGTGGCGATCTAATTGCATGCAGGGGAAGAGATTACGACGAGCGACGCGTTCTTCCGTGGTCGATTTTTCAGGATGAGAGCTGAGAATAACTACGCTAACGAGCATTGTAATCGGCTTGTTCCCGCTTCTGCGGAGTTCGACGGTTCTACAGAGAGGTTTTATCTAACTCCTACACGGTAGCCTGATAACAAACCATCATCCTCGGACCACGGTGGTCCGAAAGCAGAATTGATCAGCTCAGAATCAGCATAAGTACCTATCTGAACAGTTTAAGAGAAGTATCGCTAAGGATATCTGAATGTTAGTGAATAGTATTGCCAGTCACTGTTCAACGTTCAAGGTTTAACTCCTGTTATTTAACTAGTAATCCATTTTCCAATTATTTTGAATTGTTCTGCGAAATTATTATACTACTACGAATGATATAGTCGCGAAAGATAATTTTTACATGATATATTACCCATTTCGTATAGTATAAAATAATCTCCTTCTGAACTGTTCGGCTAATTATTATTACTACTTCCCAATGTTAAAGTTACGAGAAGTCATTTTTACGTGTTCTTTACTCCATTCTGTACAGCATAAAATGGTCTAATTAAAAATATGTAATACGATTTAAGAAACTTTCTCGAGTTCGAATCCCCGCGCCCGGGCACCTCTTGAATTAATTCAATGTGCTTTTTTAAAAAACTGTGACAAAACTGAGAGCTGGTTAAAAGGTGAGAGGTGTGGAACGGGATTTGAAACCCTGAGGGGACCAAATATCCAAGACATTGATTTAAGAAATTTTGAAAAATCTTGCTATCCCTCTGCACTCGAAGTCAGTGGCGTAGAAATGATTTCGGATTATAATATAATGATTCTCAATGGTGTCTCAAATTCGCCGTTCAAGGGCAAAGGGCTGAAACACCAGGGTCGATACGGTGATTTCTTGGACGATAAAAACAGATTTTATATTTCTTTAAATGTTTCCCGTCAGACGATTTCTAAAGACGAGGAACTGTCGTTAATCGTTATCACTCGACACAATCATCCGACAGGCTGTTTCCCAACGATCTCTGGTGTCTTAAAGCTTTACAACGTCATTCTTCCAATAAATTGACAGTCAGGGATGCCTGTGCATCGGCTGCAGATGCAGCTCTTATCGATGCAAGCCAAGATCAGAGACACGTAACGAAACGGGAAGCGATTAGTGTCGCTCTCTCGCGGATACGTGGACAACCATCGTGCCCGGTGAATGGTTAATCATTCGAGATAACCGATGATCATCGGCGCCTATTAAGATCGACGATCTATTCGCAGTTAATTACCAAGTCGTCACAATCCATGCTGGACGTTTTGCATTTTTCACAGACTGGTTAGCTACATAATCTTTATTACATCGATTGGTTCAGTTGGCGATTACTTTTTACTACCCTTCCAGTTGCTCGTTTACAATGCGTCATCGATCTTAGCACGATTTATCTTGTGATCACAATTTTTTAACCCTCCTCCGTCCCTCATTTAACGAACTGAATCTGTCCCTCGGTGTCAAATTGATATAGTGACAAACTAAAAAAAATTTCAATATTTTTTAGTGAAATTGATGAGTTAACATATTTACATCTTAGGTTTCTCGGTTGCGTTGCGCATTAAAAAAAATAGATGTCACACAAAGTTTCGGAAAAATTTACCTAGTACAAATAACAAAACAATATAACTTATTTTGGGGAAAACTGTGTCAAATTGACACGAGGGACGGATGTGGGTTAATTGAATTTTCTATATTCCTAAATACATCAGAATTGAAATTAAAAAAACATTCTGAACTCAATGGATCTTCAAAGATCAGTCCGCGTCTGATCTAGCGCAAGAACATGCAGGACCTTTCTCGGTGAGTCCAGGATGTGAGATCGCGGTCTAGATCACGGCCAGCTCGTATCTGGGCTAGCAAATCGAACATATTTCCCGATCTTCGTGACCTTTCTGCCTGGGAACCTGACAGGCGAATATCGATTTCTGCGCAAGGGTATTCGAGGCGCACGTCCTTTCGCCGGCGAAAATCCTCGAAAACGGGATCGCGGTCGTAACGATTTCCGTTGGACATCGCCCGCGCACCGTTACATTCGCCGTAATTTGCCCGTAATCATCGTCGCGAATAACCGTCGATCGACACACTTTTCGAACGCACGATTAGATGAGAAGCAGGGAATGCCCGGTTGGGATCAATTCGATGTCAAAGACCCCGACAAGCTCGCACGTATGCTCCTTTCGCGAGCTCATTCTTAAACTGTGGACTGTAAAGCTAAATAAATGGTTTGTGGATCCATTCTAAGAAATGCGAGCAAAGTGCAGAGTTATATATTATTATTATTATTATTCGAAATAAATATTATTTCAAAGTGTCCTACCCAGTTTCATGAAATGAGTCAAATTTAAAACAGTAGGGGAATTATAAAAACTTAAGTACTCCCCTCCCCGGTACTTAATATTCATCTCAATAAAATGTTATGCAAAATAAAAATGTTGTGCATCCATTGTAAGAAATACGAGTCAAGTATAGAGTTCTTTCTATCTTTAATAATGTTATCTTTCATAATTTCTTTGAATATTTTTATTATTTCAAATTGTCCTACCCATTTTCATGAAACGAGTCAAATTTAAAACAGTGGGAAATTATAAAAACTTAAGTACTCTGGTACTAAATATTCTTCTCAATAAAATGTTATGCAAAATAAAAATGTTGTCTTATCCATTTTCGTGAAATTACTAAAATTTAAAAC
Organism: Lasioglossum morio; assembly: GCA_916610235.2. Classification (NCBI taxonomy): domain Eukaryota; kingdom Metazoa; phylum Arthropoda; class Insecta; order Hymenoptera; family Halictidae; genus Lasioglossum; species Lasioglossum morio. The sequence continues at coordinate 9,019,035 of OU744323.1, forward strand.
AGTGAGGAAATTTAGAAACATTAGGGGCTTCCGGTATTTTATATTCATCTCAATAAAATGTTTAAAGGAAGACATTTGGTTCCTGTTTCTTACGTGCAATGAAGAAAATTTTGCCTAACGCAGACCATTCTTCCTATTTAACACTGATTGATCTGATGGTACTAAATAGCCAGGTTATTAAAACTGCCTGAGCAAGTGCATGTCGAAGTGGATCCCATCTCCAGTTCGCAGTTGCAGCGTTCAGCTCGGGTTATCGCGTCCCGATCCTCGCAACGGTGCACTTCAAGAATCTGATTTACGAGTGCGGGCTCTCTTCGTGGTGGCGAACGGTAGCCCGCGAGTAGATTCATAAATAATGAGACGGCGAAGGCAATGGAACGTTGTAACAACAGCCAGGCCCCGGTGGATACCCTCGAAGAATAAGAGATTCATAAACAATGAAGCTCAGGTAAATCGGTGTCGGGCCGGTGCGGAGGAACGGCAGCTCGATTCAACCCGAGGAATGGATCTTGTTTTCTTCGGATCTAGCCGAGCCACGGAGGATGATCGCTCTCGTCGCAGTATACTTCAGCGTCGATCGTATAAACCACGGATTCCAAGCGATTCCACCTCGCCTTCCGTGAGAAAACCTGCCGCCGCAGCCACAGTTTATCTCTTTCTTGATAGAGAGAGAGAGAAAATGCGAGGGAAGCCGTTGCACGCTCAGGATAATCGTAAACGAACGCCGGCAGATTAATGGAACCAAGGTGTGTCATGGCGAAGTCTCAATTATCTGCCATACACGTTCCTTTGACTTTTAACCCTTCTTTGATTGATGACTGAAACGTTTAAGAGAAGCGTTGCTTCTGTTTTTGAAGAAGGCTCGATTTGTGGGAAGATATTGTTTGATTTTGCTTGGGAAATGTAATCGTCTGATTTTGATTCGAAGACATTTGTGTTGTTTCTCTTTCTATCTCTGCCGTGTCTCTACCCGAGTATAAAAACTCAATGTTCCAATCCAATCAGAATCAGGACTCGAATCTCCCCCAAGTCTACTCCATCCGATCTCTGATAGGTACTCGAGTGCAGTTCCAACAGCTACCTCATTGGCCGCAGAGAATCTGTCGAGGATATCATGGTACTTATCTGTTTAAGGAAACGAATAGGACCATTTGAATAATAAGCTACGAGCAGAGTAAGAAAGAAAGAAGGGGAAGGGAGTACGCGAGTCAGGATCGAAGGTTAAAGATCTTGGCGTCGAAGGAAGTGACCGGGGGTCGCGAAATTTACAGGCGACGACTCGCTTTACCGTTTGCTTCTTCTTCTTCCTCTTCAGCTTCTCCATTGGGCACCCACACCTTTCCCTTTGCCCGTATCCACGCCGAGAATGGATTTATTTCTCGCGACCGGTTGCGTGGGACTCTAATCTTTACGCTCGCGCGAACGTTTCGTTTCCTCCTCGTCCTCCCCGCGAAGGTGATCAATTCATCACGAACGCGGACGTACTGTCGTGACGGGGAACGTTCGTTCGCTCTCCTCGTGAAATGGCCCTAAGCGAGCCGAGGATAGAGGATAACTCTCCTCGTCCTGGCAGCGTGCCCGGGCGCGGAGCTATCGCGGAATCAGCCGCGAGTAAAATATGCAAATAACAATCACCCTGCCGGAAATAATAGGCGGGGCGAAATTAGCCGACGGAAATGATACCATCGCGAGCCACTACTCTCTAACTATACCGATCTCCCGGCGTGCAGAATTCGGACCGGTGCCGTTTTCTTTCGAGAACCGTTTCTCCAAGGAGTCATCGTATCAGCTATGATAATTATCTCTATCTTTTTACAGTTCAACGACGTATTTATCGATCATCAAGATTAATCGAATTAAGTTAAGTAGACACAGAACATGCGATTTGTAATGAAGGTCACCTCGAGGTCAGCTTCTCCGAGATCTTACAAACAGCAAATTGTTTTCGTTCACGTTTTGACAGAGCATTGCAGAAAGAATACAAAGAATTATTACGAAGGTCATCCAAGGTCACTCAAGAGCAGATGCAATGAAAAATAAGTTGGTTCGTTGTATCTATGTTCAAGGTCGACTTGAACACTTGCATTACTAGTGGGTTACGTGTAAGTCGTCGAAATTGTCAGAACGGTGTCCCCAAACAATTTATTGATGCTTCAGGTATTTGGAATATTCAATTCGCCAAAGCGATAAGCTCAGTAGCCGGCGCTAACGAGGTGATGAAGTCATCGGCGTAAACGAGGCTCGATTATTGCCTCGCGGAATAGTTTCACGGTGGAAAAAGAGCAGGGAAGGTCCTTCATGCTTCAGCCTAGGCAGCCGAGTTCCTGCGGTGATAACGATCGATCCGGCGAACGAGCATAGTCGAGCAGAGCCTGATCTCGATAAATCTTGAAAGTAATTAGCGGCTGGATTGTCGTCTCTGTCGTTGGCTTCGTCGTCTCGAGATGGGGAACTGCCGAAGGAAGAACGTCGAAGGACGATAGGGGAGGGAAGTAGTATGATTACACGTTCTACCGAAGATGCTCTCGGAGGTGCATCGACCTTCGGGCCTCTTCAGGCTATCGAACCACGGGAATGATCTGTGCAGACGATCTATCGATCCTGGTCCCGATAGGCGTAATTCGAAGATTCGTTATCCGAGAACTGGAATTTCGTTAAAATTTGATGACTGGCCTGCGGTTTTTCATTCACTTGTGGCAAGAATGAATTGGTAGACAGTGGATTTTATGCATTTGTAATAAGAATGAAAAGCTAACAATTTTAAACAGTGAAAAGACTAAATGAATTTAACTATCTATCTCAAATATCTGGGTTATATTTTATTATAGAAAAAAGGTAAGAAGAAAAGAGTATTCGGTTCGAAAAAAGTTTCTTTTTTTGAAATTTCAAAGTCATCGAAGTTTTGTTAAATGGGACTACATAGATAGTTTCATTGCAACTGTGTTATAGCTTATAAAAAAACAAATTCAACAATAAGTGATATGTAACCGATTTTCATGACGGTAGGTAAAGATAAAAAAATTTAATTGAATACATAAAAATTCTCTGCGAACAAATGTAATTAATTTAATAATTTGAATTCTTTTTTGTGAAATATCTCACAGATAGCACATTTCTAATAGAACTTTGAACATTGTCCATTCGGTAACTTTTCATATGTATGTTTTTACTAGGCTGGGGGTGCTTTTACACCCCCATGCACAGATTGAAGTTCAAGGATGTCAATGTTTCATTCGCAAATTATTCAAATGGTTTAACAAAGAACGAAATTCCCACCTGCAGTTAAAAAATTTATATCTTGCAGAAGAATTCGCAGTGATCTAATGATCAGGTAAAACGTGTAAAACAGAAGAATGAACAGAAGAAATTTTTTGTTTAACTCCTCTTTCTTGCACACGACGCACGAATATCATCAAAAGCTTGCTTAAAGATCGGAAGTTTATTAGCTATAAAATGGAAGATTCAGTAAAAAAACACTACTATTAAAATTTGCATTTCTTTATCGGAATTTTAAGGTATAACAGACTACGGATTTCGAATGTACAGGCTTTTTGCCCTCGTTCATTGATCGTCACACACGCGTCCGTCCGATTTACTCGATCGCCGGTCGAGACTCGCCCGTGGATCGTTAATGGCGGAATACTTTAATTGGAAGCGGCGATCGCGATCGACGTGGGGATCGAGTAGATCGTCAAGAGGCTAAAAGCTGGAACGAGAACTCTATTCCAGCCTGTCGAGCCGCGTTTCTCGTCGACGCAACAGAGACGGCCGTCTCGGTTGCTGTCAGCTCGGCGTCTTCGTTTTTCATGCAAATTTAATCATCGTTGCGGACGCGCCGAGGGTAGAACAGCCTGACGGATCCTCGGGAGCGTACTATTTCAATCCTGCGAAAGAGAGAAAGAGAGAAGCCAACGAACGCTTTGTGTTCGAAGTTTTCTCTCTGTCTCGAGAATTTCTCGCGTCTCGGATCGGGCAAGAAGAATCGCAAAAAGCGGAAAAATTCTTCACGGTGCCCTGGTGGCGACGAGATCCCTGGCGAACCAGCGACCCTGAAGTTGTTCGACGGTTCGAGGAGAATCGTCACGCCTCGTTGCCTCGGCAGAATGACGGATCGCAAAATTCGGCGACACAGCATTAGCGTGCAATATGGCCTCCCGAAGTTCGAGTTCGATTGAATATTTTTATTTCAAGTGTATACTGCCGAGTGTCAGTAACAGACGTTCTTCTTCTACTGCGTTTAATCTTTAGACTACGCATTTGTTTGAAAAATGAACATTGTAATTGTTTATGAAAAGTCGGTTAGAATACAAGCAATTAATTATATACATAGTCAGATTCCAAGATAGTTGTAACTAGACTGCGGATTTTACACGTTTGTGACAAAAATGAATAAATAGACTTCAAAACATTATATCTTTCTCTTTTCTTTTTTCGTTTCTTCGATATTGTAAACACTTATGTAAAAGGGCTTCAGTCCGTCTATAATAAATAATAATAATAATAATAACATTAGACAAATTGAGTTTATATTGAAGAACGATAATATTTTTAATTTCTGCAAATAATTCAAAGAAGTGTCTATTCGACTTTTGTTTCTTGCAACTGATGCAGAAATTTGTTATTTTACAGAAAGTTCACAGTCTACTTAGAACATATACTGTACCCCACCAGAATTCTTCCAAGTGGTGAACTCGCGGAGATTCGCAGCAATCGAGTGACGATTGGAGGAAGATCTCGTTGTCATTTTGAGAGCTTCCGCTCTCCGGTTCAGGATTTCAGGGTTCGATTCTCCGAGTCCCGATCCGTGGAAACTATGAAACTGATTGCCTTCCGTGGGCGCGGCGCAATTGCCAGTTGCAGCGGCGTTTATCTTCGAGGGACTCGTTTCTTCGAGGAAACTGAAACTACAGTAGAACCGAAGGACGTTATTGGAATGAAACATTTTTCCCCGGTGTTCATTTCAGATTACAGCGTTCGGTCGACCGACGGAATGACATGCCCCGCGGCGACGACGACCGACCAACAATTGCGCTCTTCGGGAAACGTCGAATAGCATTTAATGGCGTCGAAGACAAACAGATTATACCGCTGGCAGTCTGGTAACCTTCAATTTTTCCCCTTTTTATTCCTGGTACCCAAGGTCTCGACACACAGCGGAAAAATGTCCAATCTAGCTGGACAAAAGTCATTGTTCTCAGGTATTCCAATCGGAATTTTCAGGATACTTGTAAGAACTAACGGAATGCATCAAAAGCATGCGACCCGCGGAAAATACGAATCTGTTGTATAACGAAGTTTTCAGGTGATGTGATTATCTGTGAAGTGTATAGCATAATGAAAGATGATATCTAAATTGAAAATCAGTATGTACCTTTTTCTTTCGAACGAAAATTACAGGCAGAATTTTAAATGGATAAACACTTCCTATAATTGTTTTTTTTCTGACATCTAGTAATTAAATTAAGCTTATACTTTGATTCCAACAAACTCAAGCATTAATTATTTTTATTCGTAGACAAATTAGCTACAACGACACGCACCTGATTAAACAATTATCAAATTTTACATACATGTACATTACGGTTTGAACAGATCGGCATATGATTTTCCACAGGCCTACTGAACAGTGACCTAGGTTATTCAAGATTGAAGATCTCATACTTCATCTATTAACGCTTTGATCAGTAGTCTCAAAAAATCTATGAAATCGAAACAATTTATTTAACTAAGTAAAAATTGGTAAGCTAAGATTATAATATTGAAAGCACTCTTTCAACCTTCTCCTATATTTCCATTTCTAATCACATCTGCTAGATTTCATTTATCATCGCAAAAATTAATTTGCAAATCTTTAGAAATAACTTCATCAGTAATTTTCGAGAGATGCAGCTCTCAAAGTGTTAATAGGAGGAGTTTCGACAATAGTGTTGTACTAAAAGGAAGCTTAAAAATCATATTTCACGTAATAATCCAAAACGAAATGATTAGCCTAAAATATTATGAAATAATCTCCGGTAACCTAAGGCCTCAAGATCGCAAGCATCGATCCTTTTAGCAAGGTTGTCAACATCATTGCCAATTACACCAACGAGTGACACAGTAGGTCGAATTTCTGGGAAAGCCAGGAACAAGCAGTTTCTCTCCTAGATAAAAAGTGAGGCTGAACCGAGACAGTCTTCTCGCAGCCAGAAGCAGAAGAAGAAGAAGAAGAAGAAGCGTAACAGGAGTTTGTTAACTGTGGCCGCGTGGTAACGATCGGGGAGCACGCGGGCCCCGTTACAAGACAACCAGGGAATCACGGAAGCTCGCCGGGACACAATGGTACGCAGTGTCGCCGGACGAGGAACCGCAACAACAAATGCGGCTCGGTCGCCACTACCTAGAAGGGTAGCTTGTTCGCGATATGTAGAATCGCGAGGGGTCCACGGGTGGCCCCGTTACATCTCTGCTGTGGCGACCTAACGTGACTCCGCTACGTGAGCTGCAAACAGAAAAACCTTGGCCGGTCGCGAGCCTAGAATTGTGCGGGTGGCTGGCACCTCGACAGTTGTGCTCCTTAGGTTTTTAGTGCTCTTGGAGAAAAGTGAGAACATCGATCTTCGTTGGTAAACATTGGTACGCGATGCTAGAATTTATTTTCTAGATTCTTTGTTTAGACTGATACAGAGGAATTGGTTGTATTTAATACAAGGGTTAAAAAAACTCCATTGTTTCAGTAATCCTAATTTACATACCAACATGCATTTTCCAGGATTTCCGTCACGAGAACGCACTGATTAAGTGCTTATAGGTCCCACGCCAATGGGGATAGCGTATGCTAAGCCTCCGGGGCACGCGAAGATGCAAATTGCTCTACTGGGCACTGCCCTTCCTCTGTCGAAACCGAAAGCGTCGGAGCTACGTCTATTAAAACTGAATAATCCGAAGACAGAGGATGTTAGTCACTTCTTTTCGTGACGTCGTATCGTTTGCCCGGAAGGGCGGCCTCGAGAGCCACGAATTGCCCTGCGGGGCACATTCTTGTTCGACTGAAAGCAACGAAACTGCGCCTACCCAGAGATGTAGTCGCTATCGCTACGAAGAAGAAGAGCAAGATCTTCGACAGTTTATGGCTTCCCAGAGTATCCTCTAAACTTCATCATGTGAAAACTATCGACAGAGTCAAATTCATCGCGTCAAGACCACCAGAAGACCGATTCGATCTTCTCGATCATTGAGCGCCTAGCAATATAAGATCTCCGGTGGTGCGTAGCTCGAAAAGCAACCACGTTGAAGAGAGCAACATTGATGCGCAGCATAATCGGCAATCGACAATTATCCGGCTTCGATCTCATTACTTCGCATCCCATAATTTCCCGAGTCCTCTCGCGAGAAACAGATCGAGAGCCAGCACCACCACGAGGTCCTGGCTGTTCGATTAGGGCGCCGCCGCCGCGCCGCTCGGAGTTCGGAGCGGTTGCTATCCGAGTCTGATCATTAGTTTCGAGTCTCCGCCGGTGGTACGAGTGCGGGAATAGCGAATTTAAAAGAAGTCCCCCTCGGACAAGCGGTTTCGTGTAACCGAGATCCACGGATGCATCTCTCTCGGTGGATCCTCTCCGTGTTCTCTCCTCCCCTGTTTCATCTACTCGTGAAGCCTGGCCGGCTGTTCCTCTACTGCGGCGGCTGCGTATCCTTGTCACGAACCTCGGAGTTGCGGTAGATCGTGTCCTTGAGCGGTACATCTCCCTGTTCCTTCCTCTCCGTCCTTTTTCCTTCCTCGTTCGTCGACTCTCGCCGATTCTCTTTCTTTCTTTCTCTCTTTCTCTCTGTCTCTGTCTCTCTCTCTCTCGCTTACTCGCGCGCGCGCGTGCGCTTTCATTCGCTCGCCTATTCCTGGCCACTCCATTTGCATCGGCCAACAAGAACAGGACAATGAAGAGGGAGAAAGACGAGGAGAAGGCGAAGGAGAAGAGATCCGCTTAGACGGCCGGAAAAATCGTGGAACACGAAAGCCAGCCGCTCGTGCGATCGAGGGAGGAAGACAAAATGTCGCGAGGGGACGGTTTTACATGGGCAACGTCCTGCCTGGCTACGTAATATCTCCTCTCTCGCCGGGTGCACACGCCTGCGCGCGGCCCAAAGACGACGACGACGACGAAGACGCAACAGCATCCGGTCGCCTCGCCGCCGCGCCGGATCGTTTCGCGGCTCGGAACTCGTGTCTTGAATTTGCAACCGCTCCAAGCAATCTGATAAGCCGGCCACCACGGATCCCCGGGATCGTTTGCTTTTTACACGGGTTCGTGCACCGGCCTCGTCTTATTTTGCCCGGGGAGCAGCATCCTGGACCGATCACGGCCCCGGCAATAACCTCCGATCGTTGACTCGCGCTCCCGGTTCCCCATAGAAACTCTTCTCTACTCGCTCGCTGATGCGCTTTTCGAAGAGCACTCGAAGAGGATCTTTTTGCGTTAAGTCGGATTAAAGTCTGATCTACTGCCGGATATGCTTAGGGGACCAATGAAGCGACCGATCTTTGCTTTGACTGCGTTATGGAGTGTCGCCGAGATCGCGTTTCCGGGCAAAAGACGCGAAAGAGGGAAACGAGCTTGGATCTTCCTCTGTTTTCGCTTATAACGTTATCTATCTATCTACAGGGTGTCCCAAATCTACCCTAGGAGCCGAAAATGGGAGGTTCCTTGGGTCATCTTAAGCGACATTTTCCTTTGCAAAAATGTTATCCGCGGCTTTGTTTAGGAGTTATTAACGAAAAACACGGACCAATCAGAGCGCGACCTAGACGCGAGTTGGCAAAATCGGCTCGGCGCGCCAACTGTCCATTGACCGTCTGTGCCAACTCGCGTCTAGGTCGCGCTCTGATTGGTCCGTATTTTTCGTTAATAACTCCTAAACAAAGTCGCGGATAACATTTTTACAAAGGAAAATGTCGCTTCAAATGACCCAAGGAACCTCCCATTTTCGGCTCCTAGGGTAGTTTTGGGACACCCTGTATATAAATAAAAATTGATTGCTGTTCGTTGGTAAGCGCATCAATTGAGAACAGCTGGACCGATTTGGCTAATTTTGGTTTAAAAAATATTCGTAATAGTCCGAATATGGTTTTTAGGGAAAGAAACAAGTTTCCCGGAAAAATGGAAAATTCGGGAAAAAATGAAAGTGTTTTTTTCTATGGGATTTATTGAAAGGACAGGACAACGTCTGTCGGGTCGGTTAGTCGTTTATAATTGTAAAGTAACGACACGCAGGAAACTAGTTTTATTTTTTTTACGTGACTTAGAAAATCTTAGTCGCCACGAATGGGTAATACTGGTAGCGAACGTGTTAAGGAAATTTAGCTTTGTAGAAACAAGAAAGCACACGAGGTAGAGTGGCGTTATTCAGGGTCTCTCGTAAAATTCGTTCGCAGTGCCACTTAATTGAAACCAGGATCATCGAAGGAGTATTATTATACTGTTCTCTGCAGAAGCCAGCAGAAGCACCAGGCGACAATCTCGCTCGTCTCCCCGTTTGATTTAAACCACGAGATTCGTGCAGCACGCACGAACGTTCTCTCTGTTCCCCCATAGTCGCGTGCAAGCCGTTCGTGCGAGCTTCGTCAACCGAACGGCTCATTAACTCTAAATGATTCCTCATTACGCGGTGCCGTGTCGGTCTAAGCGCGCAATCTCCTATCCGCGAATAGAAATCGAGTTTTTCTTTTTGATTTCGCTTCCTGAAGAGAGGTCGGAGCACCTTATCTCGAGCGGACGTCCGAGGACTTCTGTTTCGCCGAGGAAGACGGCAATTTCGCCATGCGAACCCTTGCTCGGGAAGGTTCAACACCCTCTCGGCAACGTTCGACGATTTCGTTACGCTTCTCTACGTAACGTTTGCGTGCTCGTGGAATCGATTCTGCATGGTTTGCTGGAGCTGAGAACAACGCTGCTGCCCTTGTTGAACACCATCGTGTCTTCACAGGATCGAAAACCGATGAATTCATTTTTGTAGAACATGCTGAACGACGCTTTCCTTTTCGTACATTTCTGTGTCTTTATACAGGGCGAGTCACGAAGAACGGAACACCTGAATTTCTCTGTTGGTATGAAGCATAAACGAAAATGTCAAAAGCGAAATAAATCATCGATGTTTCTTAAAATGGCACCATACATTTTTTACTTCGTATTGTCGTAACTGATGAAGAGTTCAATAACGTGGTACACTATGACCTTCAAATGATCTTGCACTCGTCAACAGGTTGACTACTCTGTTTGATCAACGAAAATTTATTGTCTTAAGCCATTAGGTCTTGTAACACGCATACTGTTAACGGAAAGTAATCTCTAAGCGTACACAAACAGGATTATCAACAAACTTACGTGTTTAGAAGAAAAAAATTGCCCATGTATTTAGAAAATATTTATTTACATATTCGCCGAGTAATGTGGTACTAATACTGTGACTGTCCCGACCATTCTTCGCATAACGTAAGGCAAACATCATAACAAATATTTCTTTCTGAATCTAGAAAGATTAAAAAAGTCATTTCTTAACCTTCACGCGAGCGTATCAGTGCTAATGGATAGGTAAATTATATTTTTTTAATGTTTCTTTGGTATAGATTTTTGATGAAGAAACATTTTTTATAGTGCTTGAAAGATGAACGTAAAAAGATTATCGGTTTACCTATATAATATCTATAAAAACAGTTGACTATAAGAGTTGTATAAATCTAAGCTGATCATGCATCGTGGTCCACCTGTATACAATCGAAGTTGGTCAACGAATTGTCAAGAAGACGTTGAGAAATGCTATCCTCTTTCTACAATTACGTGTTTTTATAGGACAGTTTAGAGAAAAATGCATTCGAGACAACCTGTCTATGAATGATACGTCTAACGTCTTCGGAAGTGTTCGATTTCGTCAGGTTTGCCTATCTAGAATCGATGGTATAATGTCGGCGGATTCGCAAACGGCGCCGCGAGGAAATCGCGCGCCGATCCTGCGGCTTTCGCATTACGTAAACGCGATAGCGATTACCGCGGACTCTCGTAAGCGCGGTGAAAGTGCATCCTCTGCGATCCCGCACCGACACTGACCCGCTTTTTCAGCGACCGTGAAACCGAGGAGACTTTCCTTCCGTAAACGCACGCGGTTCCGCGACATTGTCGCGAAAGCGGTCGCTGAACTTTGACTGTCGACCTCTACTCTACCCCTGAGACGACCAATTTTAAATTAACACTTTCGGTGCTAGCCTGATGGCCAAAAAAAATTGTATAAAATCAAAGTAACATCTTTAATGACACAAACATTGAAATGTTTAGATTTATGATGCTGAAAGTACTCTGCTGACACTTTTATCATTTAGTAGATTATGCAACATTACGCGTGACACAGAAGCAACAGTTGTTTTTTTCAATACGTCGAAAATAATACTAGATATTTTTTTTATTATAATTGCAATAAAATCCGTAGCTATGAGATATATACATATTAATATAATCACAGTGTCTTGATAACCAGCATATGCTTCACACGTGCCACACAGTATTCAAAAGTTGAATTTTACCACAAAGCAAGCTAGTAGCTGTTCTAAACAGAATTCCTTATCATTAATCTTACAAAAGGTTTTAAAAATTGTGTATTATGTGTTTTATAGACGCAATTCAAATAAATCCTGAAAATGATCTAAAGAAAGATCGAAACGTCGATTTAACTTGATAATTTGCAAAAGTGCTTTATAAGAAGTAATAAATGATCGAACCGTGCGCCGAAAACTTTAACCATTCTTCATTAACAACAAATACGATCGATAGAAGAAACATATTTATAATGCACAGCGTCTGACATCAAAATTAAACGCACCGATAGCAAACTTTGGGAAAAGAGAAGATATTCAGTTTCGACGGGTAATTCTTCCAAAGCAATTGTAGAAACTACAGCGATATTGCGTGGGGGAACCGATCGCTATTAAAAAGTATCAGGGATTAAATTGCACCGCAATTCGCGGCGGAATCACACTCCCATTACGAGTGTTCCGTCTGCACCAGGCCAGATGCAACTATGTTCGCTGCTGGCACTGCTGCGGGCCTTGTAATCAATCCACAGGCGCGCTTCCTGCCTCCGCGAAGAGCAAACAACTGGCCGACGCGTTGCACCCTCGACATGTTTTCCAACCATTCTTCCCCGGCAGTCCTCAAAGAATGCCAAATTAGAGGGCATCCTCCGTCCGCGGAATTGAACGCCGCGTTTAATTAAAGATCTGCGGTCGGCTCCCTGAATTCTACTACGATGCTGAGATTGATTGTGATGCCATTCGTTGGATTGCAAAATTAACCCCTCTTCGACTAAGGAATATCGTGTCCTTTCGCGTCATGACGAAACTCTAGGTTCTACGAATTGTTTGGGTAAAAAGATTAGTGAATAGTCATTGAATCCATCAAGAGATATCACGAGGTACTATCTCATTAATTAATCATAGAAGAAAAGACGTTTACCTGGGCTCATTTGAACACTTTAAAATTACAAATTATAAAAGTTCGAATACAAATTAATTTTCTTCAATATTTTACAGTAACAATTCATTTCTAAACTCGATGGAAAAAAATGTTACATACGTAGTCTCTGAAAATTTGTTTACAGTGAGACGACAGCTTTGAAACGTTTATCAATAGTGGCCATTTTCTCCTGTCTTTGGAGAACCATCGATTCTGCTCGAGAACGTTTCGAGTTCGTTGAGAGCCGACCCGTTCGCGGATTTCTCCACAGTGGAGGAAACTCGAACGTAGGATAATGAATTTCAGGAATGAATAATGCGAGAGTTTGTCCACGATCGTCGAATCGCCTAATTGCTTCGTTAAACGAGCAGCGACGGAGCCCTTCGGAGCTACGGATTCAGTAAAAACTGGTGGAAAAAGTTGGATTCGCCGATGTTACCTGGTGATCGAGTGGATCAAAGGGACACCGGTGCCATTATTGCGCCGGAGGATCTGCTACCAACACGATTTTTACGGGGTGGACACGCTTCGAACGTCCTCGTCCCTCGTTTTTCTGTGTCGCGAGCAGACGTGACGTACTTACGAAGTTCGGGCCCGTTAGAACGGTACACCGGCAGAACGTCCGCGAGATTAACACGCTTTCTTTCGCACGTGGCGATCCGGAATGAGATGTCACCTGCGACAACCGGTCGGCGATTCGCGAAACAACGTCCGACGATCGCTTTCGCGAACTGATCAGACACACGAGAACGTGCGCGCTCGGTACTTGCGAAATTCTCATCTCTTACTGGTGTACTTTATACTTGTACTTTAGTTTTTGTTTTTATTAAGCTATGAAACCCCACATGGGATTATTAGCAGCATGCACATGGCTGTGCATGCTAACATTACAAGGACATCTTATAGACTAGAATTGAACAATATAATGAACATTTTTTAGTACAATATTAACATTAGAGAAATAAGCAGTGGGACTTCAGGAATGTATGTATATAAAATAGGGGGCAAAGAGTGGGTCCGCACAAAAAGGAATCTATTGTATAGGGTGGAAAGTATCCCTTCCTGCAAAGTTAGCGAATCAAATTACTTCTATTATTATCATAAATCGGACATTACCATAATATATGATTAGAATCCTGTATAAGACAACCACATGGACAGCTTGTGTCATCAGCAAGTTTAATCCTGAAAAGGGAGGCCCTCAGTTGGTATTGTACTTTAATTAATGACTCCAGTATTCGTCTCTTAACCACTTAGCTGTGTAACTCGATTTCATAAGTGGATGCCAAGTACTTTTAAATATTTTATTGATATCACTCTTCGATTTTTTCGGTTGTTTTCTTTCGCTCGTATTTGACTACATACATATATTATGAAATATTGAAACATTACAAATGTGTTTTAGTTTTCACAACAATTTTTATATCGATAGCAAGTAATGTTTAATCTTTATATGCGTTTCACAATTTTGATCATACCACTCGAATGTTTTTGAGAAGTTAGAACAATTAGTTTACATAACGCGAAAAAATTGTGAAAGAATTGAAATCGATCGCAATCACAGAGAAAATAGTAAAAATCAATTTTTTACAACTTTTTTCTATATACTGAAAATTTTGTAGATCTGTGTCGATTATACATATTCGAAAAAAATTCAGCAAAATGTATATGGACAAGATACCGGACGCGTACTAACAACATTATAAGGGAATTAAAACAATGCAGTTAATCTGGAATTGAAAGGTGTGTAAATGGACGTTAGCTGCTGTAAAATATTGAATAGGATGAAACAAGCGACTCGGTAGGAAAATGCAGAATGCAACTGCAGTGGAACAGAGGTAACGGACGACCATCTAACTGATGACACTTAATGGCAACGATCGACACCGGCGGTAAATCGTTCCCAATGATTGAAAACGAACGAAAGCAAGCATCGTCGGAGAAAGGCCGAGGTAAGAAAGAGAGGCGCTCGAGCGAGACGCCCGGTTTCGTCTTCTCCGAGTAACGGTAAAACAGTCAACGAAACGAGGTCGTTCGACGATTTTTCGGGTTACGTAACTGCCCTTAGGACTACTCACGATCGATCGCGGTGAATTCCAGCCGGAAACCTGCGTGCGAGTCTCTCCATTTTGTCGGACGAGCCAACGCGTACCGTTACTCGAGGAATTCGCCCACGATTGTGATCCTTTCGAAAGAATTGTCCAAATTGCTCTTTTTCGCTGTGGGAGAGTCTTGGCACGTTGACCCAGCGACCGCAAAAATTCCATGGTGCAATTTATTCGGTGGAAGAGAAATTCAAAGGTTAAGGATCAGAATTGTTAATGACAATGTGTGTGTGTGGTTAGCTACTTGATAATGTAATAATTTTAGAATTGATAAAATAATACTGAAAATAATTCCATACTTCTTGCAAGCTTAGACCACGAATCATTAAAGTTAAACTAAATATGGTAGTCTTGATTTAAAAAAAAGGTACCTACAGATCGAATAGAGTAACCTCCTCCTTTTTCACAGTTGGTTAAAAACATCCTCGGGTCCGTTCTGTTTCTTAGATAGTAATTCTACTATTTCGGCGACCGAGCCATTTCAAGCCGGGTATTTCTTTTTCTCAGATCGTACAGTTCCTGTTTAGATCGAGTATTTACTATATTATCTATAGTGATTGAAATGGTCAAAATTGTTATAGAATTTTTTGTAAAGATTAATACAGTGTGGTCCCTCTATGGAAAATTTATGGAGCAACGCTTGAGAAACGAGTAAGGTAACAGTAAAGGAAGGAAACGCGATGCTCGAAAATCTATCATTACCAGCGTTTAGAACAACCTCCGTGCTTTATTTCCTCCTAACACGTACACGGAATGTATCATTAAATAGTTACTCAATTAAATCCTCGAAGCTAATAGTAGCCGGGATGTCTCGAATTACCATTAAGGAAAGTAGAAACTTCCTTTTGAAGCAGGTGGTATAGTAAATACTTCTATCCGAAGATATGAATGAAATTGGAAGCCAAGGTGTAGCTAGTGTAGCTACAAGGAAAGGGAAACCGAACATGAATGAAATCCAATTCTCGAAAGTTCAAAGTTGCGAATTCTTTTACGATGATCTTGCATTTTACTTGCATATATTTATATATTGTAGAAATGTACATTTACGATGTACTATAATGAAGAAAATCAAGTTTCAAAAATAAATAATTGTCAAGCTTGACGCAGCACGTTTCACCATTGTTCGATCTAAAATTTTGCATGGATTATTTCTTTAGCCAGGTCGAATAATAAGATTCACCCTACTATAAATTTCCAACGGTATACATTGTTTTATTAATTCTCATCCTTTGAAATTTCATAGCTAAAAAACAAGTACCGTATTCAATTTCAATTTCTAATTTAAGAACGTCCCACGGTCCACGTGTGGGTAAGGTACTAAGGGAGTATGTATGTAGCCTAATGTGCTCCCAGGCGCAAAGCCATCGAGTTAATCGATCGGAGAGCGGAAGCGGGCATCTCTCGCCGTTGCACGTAGTTCCACGCACTAATATTCTATTGAATCTGAATTTTTCCGAATGTGTCGGCCGCGCGGTAACTCGCCATTAGCCGGCTTGTAATGACTAGTTCATAAGCGGTCTCCGCGCTCTAAATAAAAAGCCAGCGGCAGTGGATCTCGGCCATTACGGCGTCTTTTTGTAATTCGCTATATCGCGGGGCTAATAACCAAGCGGTGATCCCCGCGCAATAAAGAGAAATAACAGCGGTGAAATGATGCCGGTCGCGCGCATAGAGATGTTCGTAATAAGTGCTCGGACAGGGAAACCACCGTCAGTTCGCACCGTAAACATCAAGGAATTTAATTACCGGGGTTCAAGCGGTGCGACGGGTCTCACGGGGCTTTCGGTGATTTTTAATTAACCGAACGCTTCCTGAAAACGAACCTGTTGAGAGGTGGTGGGTGGTCGGGATATGCAGGCCAGACTAGCTGCAATTCTACAGAGTCCTTATTCTATCCCTCAGGCTAGGCGAGGAATCGCGAGCGATGAACAGTCGACGGAAATTATTATAATAACGTGGGCCGAGGGACGAGGACGGTTTGTTCCGCGTCCACCAAGCAATCAGAGACGTGACGGACCTGACGTGAGACGCCGACCTGTTCCAGGCTATGGAAAGCTTGTGGGGTCCCGACACCTCTCGACGTTCGAAAAATCTTCTTCTTCGCAGCTTTCTAAAATCTCAAGCTCTGCAGACAGGTTTTTTTTTAAACATTTGTTCTGGATTTTATTAATCTGTGTACAGTTCTATTCAAGATCGTTGTAAATTTCCCTAAAAAATATACAAAAAAACTTTTTAAAAACCACGCTTTTATTGAAATGCACTAAAAAGGAGAAAATAAGTTTTTTTACATATTAGTGACTATAAATAAAAGTGTGGAGCGTTAAATTATATTAACGCAATCTTCGTGGGCGTTTAAATAAGACACTAAAACTGACCTTCTTTCAATTTTTTCATCCCAATTAAAAAAGAATCATGCATTGAAGGGTTAATGTCTTTTGAAAGCTTGAAGTAGTAGGATAGACACGTTGAGGATAAGACTTTCTTTAGGAATTTTTTCTGGAAAGACTGGACGACGTACATGTTTGAAATTTCGGGAGTATTTTTCTACACATTTTATACTGACGATGAAATTTGTTTCTTTAGGGAACATGACGCTGGTCTAGAATTAACCCTTAGCACTCGAGTGGCGCCTCTGAGGCGCCACTAAAAATTGCTGTACTATTATTTAAATAATTATTTACACTATCAGATATGTCGGTATCTAACCAATTACTACACATTTAAGTATTGTATGAGGTATTATATCAATTTCATATTTATCAAATTTAAAAAATCAAAGAGAATGGAAATATTGTACGTCAGAAGAAACGTTTAAGGATGTTCTGGAGCTATATAAAAACGCAATAAAATCTTTGAAAATTTGACAAGATATAATTCTTACTTTTCCAATGGTAAGTTTTCCCTTTTAAAGTATCAGACATTGTATTGCTCAAAATCACGATAGTTTTCAAACGTACACAATACTACCAACTCTCAAATACAAAAATGCAGCTAAGTACAGTGTTGTCACGTTTTTTGTTATTATCAGAACATAATTTTACGCAAATTTCACATGTTTATTTTCAATAATAACCATGAATATTGCTTTCTGAAGTATTTTTAATTTATTTAATTATTTATTTTCAACTTTTTATTGCGTAATTATATATATTGAATATCACAAATTTATTATCTTAAAGTTCAAATCAGGGGGTACAATCATCGCAAAAGTCACTTACAATTTTTTATAATATGAAGACAATTCGATTAAACAAATAAATATAACATGAAATTTACTAATTAAACGACAGCTTTTAAATTAATCTATTTTTTTAATGCAAAATATACTTATGAATGGCTTTCATTGCCAATATATTGATAGATTTCGAATTTCTTGTACTTTTGTCTACCATTGTACCTCCAGAACATCCTTAATTTTCGAGTTAAAATAGCTCCGAGTGCAAAGGGTTAAGAAATCGCAGGGCAGCTAACACTGCTGAGCCTGTAAGCCTAGTTTCATTGAAAATTCATTAATTCTGTCATTTTATTGAGGATTATCAAAAAAATTCCTGCAAAATTGATGAAGTACCCAGTTCCCAGGACCGGTTACTCGGAGCGGTGGTAGCATAATTGATGCGTGTGAAATTGATCGCGCGAGCCTGATGGATTGGGAATGATGTGAAGTCGTCGGTTCGAGTGTCGATCAATCAAGTAGATTAATTACCGGAAGGATTGTAGGTCGCACGGTAACGAGTCCGTGCTCCATTCTCGTCCCGAAATTCGCCTTGAACTCCGTCCAGGGTCAAGTGGAACGGGGCCGAGGAAAAGTTGACCGAGCAACGGTTTTGATCGACCATCCATTCGAACCACCAAACTAGTCGAACTGCGTTTCATTCACCATTTCTTGTCAGCCGTTCGATTCGTTACACGATTCACCGTTAACAACTGTCGATATTCGGATCGCTGACGTCAGTCATCGTGTGTCACTCTGTTCTTCTTGTCGGCGAAATCAAACCGTACATAATATTACTGAACCTTCAGAAAATCCTGAACACAATGTGTAGGTTTCATGAAAAATTTAGAAATATTGCTTGACTTTGCAAAGTTTTTTTTTTTTTTATTTGAAATCTTATACAAGATTTATTACAACGTTAGGTAATGATATACAAACAGAATATTATATACATAGCGAGGAGTATTTTCAATGTAAGCATATAGGTGTACAAAAAAAAAAACTTCCTTCTCCTTCCCCTTTTCTCTTTTTTTCCCTTTTTCCCCCCTTTTGGATGTATCCTACACACGCAAATTACAGCTATTTAGAAAGACTTTGCAAAGTTATGAGAAGACGAGAGGTGTTACGTCCAACTCGCGAAAACTGAATTTGACAACATAAAAAAATGTTCCAAGGACAATGTAGCGCTATTTATTAGTAACAGGAGGGTTAGAGTATGATGTACAAGAGTGTTTAGATCCTGCGAAAAATTTGGGACGCGTGTGAGAATATCGAATCCAAGAAAAAGCATAGAAATGATATACAATGCTGCGGCTCAAAGAAAAGAAAACAGAATGAAACACAGACTATAAAAACGCCAGTGCTATTTAACGGCGCACGATGACAACAGGACGATTAGGAGATGATGCACACTATTGTCTACGTTCAATAAAAAAATTTGGTGCACGCCAAAAAATTTTCAAACCACGAAAAACTGTAAAAATCTGCGCTGCAACGCTAGGTCTCGAAAAAGGCGGAGTGAAACAAAGGAAATAGAATCGGCGATGAAACTCAGCGGTGCATCATATGAAACGGAATGTTGGAAGACGGTTTTGAACGAGATCCAGGTCCAGTAAATAATGTGGTGCTCGTTAAAAAAATATGCAGAACCGTCGCGTTAAAATCCCTAAAAATCGAGTTGACCGAAAGCGAAAAACTCGTCGGTGCATTTCAGCGTTGCATCGCGCTTCGAGGATAGAATCGAGGGCGATGCAACGATGCGTGCGTTCTGTACGTAGTATGATGCAGGCCTGGTTTCATTGAAATTGCCATCGGGCTGCGTGGCACGCATTCCGCTGGTTCATAAACCCGGTGGCACGCGATTCTCCGAGCTCACGCGAACAAATCGTAGGTTCGAATCGATTCTCGTTCATTAACGAGACCGGTAGGTATCACGCGATAATTAAATGCTAGTCAGTTCCGATTACGCTCGAAAGAAGTGGAAACTCGCGAGACGCCTTCCGCTGGTGATCAATCTGTTTCGCTCGCGTACAATCTTGTAAATTTTCGTGTTTCGTTGGTGGAAATCGGTACCGTAATATCGTGAATCGTCGGGATCGAACTGTAGATGGTATAAAAAGGGGAACTGAAATCGAGCGCACGGGAGAAAGAAGCATGGGAAACCGCAAGCCAGGGCCGAGATACGATTCAACTGGAATCGTGCGAAACGGAATTTCGAGAGGCGACAATCGGATTTGTGGTCGCGCGTGATCGCGTCTCGCTCGATTAACCCGATCCTACTGTTAATTAAATATCGAGGTATTGTCGCGTTGCCATTTTTACGATCCCGATAATCCGGCCCGAAGTGTTCTTTCTCTATTTTCGTCTCGTAACTAATTTCTTCATTGAGAAGAGGACGCGATAATGGGGTCGCACTGCTTCCGTTTGACTTTAACGGTATCGCGAGACTGTCACTCTTCCTTTAGGAAAACTATCGGCCCAAGTCGACGCACAGTGGGCAATTGCTGTAAAAGAGGTGGAACTAATTCAAGAATATTCATGTCACGAAATCAGTTCAAACCAGGTCTTTTCATAAGCAAATGCTGGAGTAAGGTGGACTAGAAATACCACGAATTTCTATCTGATCTTATTTGATAAATAAATAATAGTCAAGTACAAGTTACTTGAAGCAACGTATCAGTTAGTTCATTTCGCGTCTCGAGTGGCATTGCCACGTTCTGTTATCAAGTGAATATAGTAGAATTCCTTGTTGCGTTTTAATACGAAGTCAGGCTAATAGAGTAACTGTGTCGATTACTGCGGTATCATGCTGCGATCGTACTTTATTTTAATATTATTCCTAATTTATCATGAAATAATGATATGTGTAAGCATTTCATGGAAGAATGTGTTGTGAATACAAAAAAAAAAATTGGTGGCCCTTACACGAGGATCATATGTAGTCCGGGTAATTATACAAATACAATGTTTTACGAGGCAATAAGTACGACAGAAAATGTTCGTGAAGCCTTCCAAGGCTACACAAGCTGAAATTAACTGCACACCGAGTAAAAATCGAGAACTCGCGATCACCGAGCATCGACACCGAAGCTAAAATGAAATTTCGCGCTCGTGAACCGCATTAGGCCGTTGCAGGATATTAATGGGATATTCGGAGGATATTTCGAGGGTACCCCGGGTGTCTGGCCTCGAAAGGATAGCAGGGTTTATTGGACGTGTTCCGCAGACCAGATCGCAGCTAAATTATACGCTGCACAGGGTTGGCGGTCAAGGCTCTTTTTTTGTTATTCTCTCTCTCTCTTTTCTCTCTCGAAAAGAATAAGGTCGATAAAAGTTCGGGAGGATGATAAACAGCTTCTAGACGATGGGTGGAGCCCGCCGTAAAAACGATAGAAAAAGAGCACGTCGCTGGACCCTTGCTGGGAATAAAGATCCGCCGCTTTTCGAGCATCCTCGATTCCTTCCTCCCGTTTCCTTCGAGACGATTCTTCGTACGAGAATCGCTTTGTTCGATTTGTGCATGTTGCATATACTTTCTTGTCCACGGTAAATTATAATTAGTCCCCGATTTGTATACATTTATGAATAGATCAAATGGAAAATAGTGAACACGTTTAAAGGATTTAAAAATACTGTACGGTCCTCAACTCTATACAATTATTAAGAAAAGAAATCTATCACCTCCTGTATTTGTCGATTAATATACAGACAATTTTTTTTTTTTTTAATTGGGAAATCTCATATGAGATTTATTGCAACATAATGCTTAGTACAGAGTATTACATATCAAAGTACAGAGTATATAGTATAGTATAACAAAAATATTATAAGCAATAGAAAAATCAAAAATACTTAAGCACGTAGGTTACATGTATTTAAAAAGGCTATTACATATAAACAAGCACTAATATTGGGTTCAGCTATTACAGACAATTTTTGTCTTACATAAAAATCTGCAGAAAATAAAATGAACTTTTGCGACAACATAAGACATACACTGTGCAGTTATTCAAACGTTTCTCGAAGGTAGAATACTCTCACCTACATTTTACCTAAATTTTTAATAAACAATCGAAACAGTGATCTCTGGTACAAATCCAGTTACACGACCATCAGTGAGCAAAGAGACTATATACTGAAAGTAAGCGTACCCCTCGAACGATCCAATCGTCTGAATATCGTTTTGTCCGATGAGCGGTTAGGATAAATGCTCAGAGTGCGTACAGTGTAAAAGGATAAAGCTGTGGCAGCGGATGGGGGATCCTTATGCGAAAGCAGCAAGGCGGAAGATGCACTTCGGCGTCCTTATGCGTTTGTTCGCGGCCCCAAAGACGGAAGCGCCTTCTTAGGCGAGCGCAGCGAAATAATGCATGTTCGAAGCTGCATCCGCGTGCGTCCGCGACGGGGAACAATAAAATCTCGGCTCGCCGATTCCCAGGAATCTCCGGGAGCCGATAACGGTGCGTCTACCTGTCGTTAAAATCGCGTTAAGCCCGACTAGGATTGCTCACCTTGTGCCACAGTTATCGCGAACACAGTTACCGGCGTTGGATATCGCGTGGAATCAGGATCGGTAATTCTCTTTTCCCCCTCTGCCTCTGTGTGTTCGCGATTCATCTCGTCCATCGTGTCGCGAGGAAAGGAAAGCTAACGGATCTCCAGGCTCGTAAATCACGAAATATTCCCGTCGGACGGAACAATCGAGAGACCAAGCTCCCTGTCCCTAATTGATACAGTTACCAGCCAGTCCTGTTAATTAAGCCTCTTCATGGAATCGCGTGTACACCTGACACCACTGATTGCATCGTTACTCCCGAGGACGCATCTCTCCCCCCTCTCTCTCTCTCTCTCCCTCCCTTTTCGAGAAGAAAATCATGGAACGCGTTATGCCGCGTTCCCACGTGGCGTCTATCGCCGCTGATAATCGCTTCATCCCGGTACCAGTCGAGGATTATAAACGAGCAACCCCGCGATCGCCGGTTGTGTGCTCGCGTCTTGTTAATTGGCCAGTGTCAAGGCCGCCATATTTGAGCCCTCATTAACAAATCGCGACGCTTGCGATAAATCTCGGCACATACCTCCTGTACTGTCGCGGAAACGATTAGGATCGTTTTATGCCGCCGTTGCCGGCGTCTTGTGCGACTCCATGCCAATTATCGGGGATTAAGGCTAATATTCGTAGATGCTGCGAGAGATCGATGGTGGTGGAGACTGTCTAATGATTCTCGGGTCTTTGGAACGAAACTATTTGCATTCCTGAAGAGTCTGTGAGCGTGATGTATGTACATCTTCGTGCAGAATAAAAATTGTCTTTCATCCAACGCACAATTGCAGTTAAACTAAAAGTTAACGAATGGCAGATGGGTTCTTAAGAACAAGCATTGCAGCTTAAAGTGATGTATAAATGAACCTGTGGTGTGTAACTGTATTTCTTGGCCGAAACGCTTAACGACAGTTGCATTTTATCGCAACGACATCTCCACGCAACAACCTAGTAATATCTTCTTTTTCTTTTCGTATCTTTCTTTTCAACGACTAGCAATTTTTTCAAAGCTATAATTGCGGACAGATCCCCTTCGTCGCATCCGCCCGATAAAACGTTAACGGGCCCCGGCGACCATAAAGCCTTTTATCTAACCGTAAATATTTAAACTGTGGATCGTCGTGTGTACAGAAGCGATACACTCGAGCGGCTCGCGATCAAAAACAACAATTAATAAAACCTACGAGAGAGGCGGTTTCCGTCCGGGAGCTAGTTTTCCCTCGCTGATTAATCGTCCTTCCCGGTAGCGTTGTAAATTCTTTGATATTACGCACGCCCACTTGCAAGCAACCTGGCAGCTGCGTGATTGCATATTTGCCGTCGTCGCAGGAAATTTATCCCGTTCGAGAGCGACGATCTCGAGGCCCCGGCTACGGTGTGCAGCTTCAGAATCAATGATGCGTCGCGTTTCGAGAGATACACACGCCTGGTATCGCATTTTACCGACGAGATTAACGACGAGATGAAGCACTTCGCTAGTTGAAAACACGCGGTGGAAAATACTCGGGGAAACATTTCGCATAATAAGAAGAGTATACTGTCGAGCGGGGTTCGAGATGAACAGTTAGCTTCCGCTTTCAAAACGGATTTTTCTCGGCCTCGTATGCTTCGTTTAGCCTCTTGCCCTATTATATCGAGCCTCGGTTGCGACGAAGATGGCGAACATTTACAGGTTTTAGTTCTGTTAACCTGAGGGCAAATTCTGCTACTTTGTTATTGATATACAAGCATTCATTTATCCTGTGTGGAATTCATTCTGGTTCTTTGTGGACTGAGACGCGCGCTCAAAAATGTTAAAAAAGAAACAATTTTTTCAAGATCCAAGAATTTTATGAATATCCCGGAAACTAAGACTGTAGGGAGGAGTTATCCGGAATGTTGACCATGACAAATATGTCCAGATCAAGGAAATTATTGCGAGAGGCAAAACTTAACCCTTACACTCAAGTAGCGCCTCTGAGGCGTCAGTAAAAATTTCTGTGCTATTATTTAAAATATTGTTTACATTATTAGATATGTCGGTATCTAATCAATTACTAAACATTTGAGTATTGTATAAGGTATTATATCAATTTCATATCTACCATATCTAAAAAATTATAGAGAATGGAAATATTCTAGATCAAAAGAAACGTTTGATTTTCGAGTTAAAATAGCTCCGAGTGCAAAGGGTTAAATCAGTAGAAAATAGATAATTCTCTTAAACACAGAATTAATTTAAAAAATAATGAAAATCTAAATGAATAATCTTGATACCTATCGAGAAGAGGAATTAAGGAAACGATACTCATCGCGTAACGGTCACCATATTACGTCGAACACTTGTACACTTTGTGTGCCTCGATAACAAATGTCGTATTTTGTTCATTTTCACTATCAATATACTAACGACACCGCGGCCGAAACCTTAGGTCAACGAGGGACGCAGGTACGGTGGGGCGATGGGGTGGAGTGGGGTGGCTACCCTTGCGAATTTTTCATTGGTGGAGAGAGGCGACAAATCCGAACGGAATTCTCAACGATCGGCGATTGCCACCGAATTGGGACCAGCCGGAGGGGAGTTAATTAAATATGGCGGGTGTCTTGCGCACGATTGGGAACGCGGGTCATACCTTGGAACAAAGTTTCCTTCAAGACGTTATGTTTCGAGAATTGTCTCACTAACGTACCAATAGATAAGCTGACTAGTAACGTCGCGATTAATGTTTGGAAAGTACGCCCGTTTTTAAACAAAATTTTCGAGCTAATCATACTACGCATTCTTATCGAAATTTTCGAACGTTTGACGGCTCGAATTAAAGGTGGAGGATCGCACTTTATGAGAGAAGAATTATGTTTAAAAGACCGACAATTTCCCAAACGTTCTGAGCTATGATAAAGGTTAAATTCTTCTCGATCGAAATTAAGATATATAATAAATTTAATGATATCGGCGCCAGGTTCGATCATTTATAGAAAAAAGAACAAATGTGCAAATATTAAATCATGTTTCTAACGTTTCGATCCCGATGTGGATCTTTTTCGAAGAGACATTTTTGCGTCTGAAAAATATATATAACAAAATTAAAATATAAACAATATATATATATATAAACAATATTTATTTTTTCATTTGTCGTTTTTTCTATAAATGATCGAACCTGGCGCCGATATCATTAAATTTATTACAGTTCTGAGCTATGTTTAAAGTTTCAAGTCTCTAGCTCATCGGAAAGTGGTTTAAAATTCGATTACAAGCTAATATAAACGTGGTAATAAAACGGTGAAATATAATTGTTAGTATTAGAGTGCGCTATTTCCGATAAGGTTGTTGAAATTGACTCGGGTTTGTAAATCCTAGACGAGGTACGGGAACCAAAATGGCTACGAGTGGTTGCTTCTGGGTGAGCATCGGAAGCCATGGAGCGAAACTAGGCTGTAATCGACCAGGGTTCGCAGTGCCGGACGAGATCCGTGAACCAAAATGGCGGCGGCGTTTGAATTTCGCATGATCGCGATCCCACGGCCGCGTATCCATCCGGTGTGTACCGTTAATGGACGTTCCACGCGTAATTCACCTCTCGGCGGCGCGGCAGCATTCGCGAATATTTTCTATCTGCTCGCGGTTATCTCTCGGACGCCTAACGACCAGAAACGGAAGCACCGTTCGACGTTCTACCGATTAGCTTCGTCGTGACGGCAGCGGGAAAGACCAACGACAATGACAGACAACGCCGATACAGCGGCTCAGTCCGGCGCGGCGCCGTGGAAGCTGTAAACCGACGATCGTTATCGCCGATCGCCAGCGCAGGGTCATTAAGCAGAAAACCGTTCGAGTTAGACGATCAACGGTTTTATGCTAAATATTACGGTCCACCGGGATGATCTAGCAAGCGAACGTCCTGCCGGGTAACTGTCACCTCATCGATTTCAATTCTCGGGCCTCCTCTTTCGAGGACTCTGTTCTTTCTGGAAGGATACTGTTTGTTCTGTCATTAGAATTACGAGTCATTTCACACCGTTTCACAAGGAAAATGAGGACCGTTGTACTACAGACCGGTGCAGTAGCCTGTCCGTTTTCTATTTCGCCGTTAGTCTCTTTATCGCGCGATTTTAATGCCGATTTATTATGGATGCAACTAGCACGACGAAGTAGAAACGTGGATTTATACGGGCTATGCTACTGTTTCATTATTTCACCAAATACACTGCTGGGAATTAATTGCTTCGATCCCTTACGTTGCAATTGATGAAATCGTTAAGACACTTTCGTGAATGATTTTTATTTCTCAAGATCTGACAGTATTGATTGCGATCTTTGGAACCAGATTCCTTCTGCGCCAGTAATTTACAGTGAGTTCTGTTATCAGAATTGGTAAGCTTTCCAGAGCGAGCCACCTCGATCCCTTATTTCACAATTAGTGTAATCGCGAAGATATCCTCGTGAGAAATGATCGTGCAAATTGATTCGAATCGATACCACCGCGAATAACTGTGCCTTATCAAATCAGTACTAAATAACGAACGAGTGAAACGATAAACGACACGAAAATCGGTAACAACGTCATGAAAACGACGGTATAACGTAGTCACCGATAAGCCGTATGAGATAATTCCATGGATTCGAACGCCTCGAGGACACTGATTAATAGCCTCTGGTTACTTATCGGCCGATAACGAGCAATTTTCGCGAACGAGCGCGAGAATCTAGAGAAATCCGTTCGGAAAGTCGTCGGTTAACGGGAAATCGGCGAGAGGATACTGGGCCGTAGCCTGTTCGAGAAATAAAGGAGCGTAGTGGGCGTCGTTGTTGGGCATGGCCTCGGATCCACGGCGATAACTAAGGTCGTAGCGTTTTATGGAGTCCGGGCTCATAAGTGTAACGGTGTCCGGACGCAAGCCTCGCGATCCACGAAGCCGAAGAGGAACGGTTACCGTTGCACGGTCCACAAACCTCTTCGACCAACATACTCCGTGCATATCGTAAGTACACCGACACGACGATATCTCAATATTTCGATAATTAAGAAAAGAACTGCATTAACGAGCTAATTTAACGATTCCTTACTGGACCGGTCTCTTGAATTGTGCCACCAAACTTCACTGATAAACCATTTGCCGTATAAAAAATGTGTTTCAGACAAAAGTTACTTGCTGTAAACCGGGGAATATGTAACATGATATTTGGTCCCCTCAGAGTTTCAAATTCATTTACCAATCTTCCTTCCCCCACTTTCCATTCTCACAATCGCCTTTTCAGCGGGACCTACTGTTTATGGTGGGTTCCGAACCACCTTTTGCCAACAACACGTGAAAAACACCCGGGTGGGTCACTTTCCGGTTTTTTTTTACCAGACGGTCACCCATCCAAGTGCCATTCACGTTCCACATTGTTTAACTTCGGTGATCTAATGAGAACCGGTGCTTTCAACGGGACTACGGTTGTTGGCAAACCGGGGAATATAATGTGACAATCGATAGTTTCGCGTTTCGATGACCTTGACTTTTTGTATGGTAATGTATGATCTTTTTTTGTGATTCGAAAGAGTATTAACTACTGAGTAAACAAGTGTTGAGGTACATGTAGACAAAAATTGATAGTGACCGAGATATTTTTTGATAAAGCACATTGGACAGCTGTAACATGATATTTGGTCCCCTCAGGGTTTCAAATTCATTTACCAATCCTCTTCCCCCTCTTTCCACTCTCACCATCGCCTTTTCAGCGGGACCTACTGTTTATGGTGGGTTCCGAACCACCGTTTGCCAACAACACGTGAAGAACACCCCGGGCGGGTCACTTTTCGGTTTTTTACCAGACGAACACCCATCCTAGTGCCGTTCACGTTCCACATTGCTTAACTTCGGTGATCTAACGAGAACCAATTCAATTTAAAACTCTTTATTTACATAACAGTAATGTTTTATAAAAATATACATGTATTTTTTATAATTTTACGCTTGTAGTCTTTCGTAGTCCCTATCTAATGATTAACCTACTTGCTATAGTATTTACATGCCTTCTTTATATTATAGTAGTATAATATATTTCTAACAGACTTATACATACTTCGGTTATACGTTACTACAGTTGCGATTGTTTATTCTATAAAATGTAGTTTTATGTAGGAAAAATGGAATAATCTAACGAGAACCGGTGCTTTCAACGGGACTACGGTTGTTGGCCACTGGACAGCTGTATTAATTCCAATTAATCATCAGAAATTGATTGTTTCAGTGGCGATTTTCATACACTGGGTCAGAGTATGAATGTTTGTAAAAATCAACAGGGGAATTGGTATTCCTATGGTATTTTGGTATCTGCTCGTCACGCAGGTACTTATTACCTAGCGTCGCGAGTCGCGTGTCCCTGTTAGCTTTAGCCTCCAGCTTCCTCTTTTTCTCTCTTTCTGTTGGTGCCGTTCCCGGTCGTTTATGACGATGTTACGAGCACAGTACTCGTCGCGGCTGTTTAGCATGTCGTGAAAGCCCGCGCGCGATCGAGAACGCCGGAATCTACCCTAACACACTTTCCCGTCCAGATAACTTACACGCCGCAGTTTGCTCTGATCGTGCATCGACACGATCGCACGTTCCGGCCGATCTATGAACGGTACTCGCCGCGACGGCTACACGCGATCCAATACAACGGATTAGCAGCTGCGTTAATCCTTAATAACAGGATTAACTCCCGGGAGAATCGTCTCCAAGAAGCGGCTTTGAAAACGGAGAACATTGATCAGATTAAGATGATTAAAAGCAAAACACCATCTAACACTGTTGTGCCTAAGGTGGTTCGGAACTCACCTTAATCCTTTCAACTCGGAGATATTTTAACTTGAAAATTAATTAATTTAACTAGAAAAATTCCATTCTTTATGATTTTTTTGTTTATTTTATGGATATGAAATTGATACCTCGTACAATACTTAAATGTTTGGTAATTGATTAGATACCAACATATATAATAATGTAAACAATATTTTGAATGATGTACAGCAACTTATAGTGATGACTCTGAATCACCACTCGAGTGTTAAGGGTTAATAATAAACTGTAGCTCCCGTGGCTAAATCACCTTAGCAAAGAGTTGAAAGCGTCGTTAAATAAATATTAAATAACAAACATAACTTAACTTGAGATGATCTAGACAGGGCTGCTGTAAAATCATCAGAGCTGTCCGAAGATCGCAAGCCAATAATAAATATAGAGAGTACCTAGACGTTTTACGTATGCAGATCATCAAGCAGAATCATTTTGGACGTTCCGTGTGTGTCTAGATCATTAAAGAAAGACCTCTATAGAACGTACTACGTGCGTGAACCATTAAAAACATACCTTCTGGTTCTTTCGATAAGCAAGTAGTGCATCGTCATGTTTCAGCAGAGTTATAAAACCGTCCAAGAACTAATGCAAAGACCCTTTGCACATTCCGAACGTTTGAATCATTGGGGAGAGACTTTCTGGACGATCTGCCTATAATGTATGTATAGATCGTTAGAGGAGGACTTTAAGAAAGTACTTCGCGCATAGTTCGTTAGAGGGAGACTTTTTTCGACGTTGCGACCGGGAGCATGCATCGTTATGGTGCAGCTGTAAAACCGGCAAAAACATGGACCGTCTAAGTATTAATATCGCGGACAATCTTTAGATGCTTCGCATGCATGAGTCACGAAGTAAAAACTTTTTGGTTCGTTTGCGCGTGTATATCTTCGTGGATAGACTTTTAGAGCGTAACACGTGCGTAAATTGTTATGCAAAGGCTTTTTTAGATGTTTCGCAGACATCAATCATAATTCTCAATAGAATATAATAGAATATACTAGAATACACCAGACTATGCTACATCATAGTATATTCTACTATATTCTAGTAGAGTGATTTATATAATGCAAACGGATTAAGGGCGGAGTCTACGAGTTTTAGCAGACGATACTCGCGCTGCTAGTGTGCGTGCACACACCACTAACGACTATACGTATACGAGAATTGCAAGGGTCCGGGATTAAACTTCTGAGTTCGTAATAATGCAAAGACAGGGTTTCTTAGTAGTCAAAATAGCTAGATGAAAGATCAATCTAAGGTGCTATCTGGTTGAAAAGTCCTACTTTTACGTTTACTCTCGATATTTATGAAAATGTAATGCCCGTATCGGCGTCCATAGCCTCTCTGATCGGCAAGTTTCCATATATCTAAAAACCATTGCTCGTAAACGTAAAAGTAGGACTTTTCAACCAGATAGCACCCTAGATTGATCTTTCATATAGCATTTTAGCAGTTTTTGCATTATTACGAACTCAGAAGTTTAATCCCGGACCCTTGCAATTCTCTTATACGTATAGTAGTTAGTGGTGTGTGCACGCACACTAGCAGCGCGAGTGTCGTCTGCTAAAACTCGTAGACTCCGCAGAAACAGTTTGGACGTTCTATGTGCATAACTCGTTTTCAGAATGTACCACACATATAAATTGTCAGATTCGCGCAGCAACAATTAAGAAGATACATTTGGAACATCCTACGTGTACAGATCTTGAAGAAAAGTCTTTCGGAACGTGCAACGAGCATCGTTAGAGAGGCAGTTTTCGGCTGTTCGTGAGCGAGCGTCGTTAAGGCGAAACGGAGTTATCAATCTGTACGTATAACTGCGCCTGGAGGTTGTAGCAATAAAGAGAACTCGGCGCAGTCGTGGCATTTATGCGCCCACGCGGCTCTGCGATCGTAACTCGCCTTTATCGGAGATCGACGACGCCGGTAATTCCGCAAAAACGCGGTTACCGTTCGGCTCAGCTCGGCGCGGCGCGCGGATGCACGCGCCGAGCGATATCTGCACGCGCTGCAGCAGTTGCAGTTGCACCGCGAGAGCTCCCTACCGTTAACCCTTCTCTTTCTCTCTTTCCCCCCTCTCTCTCTCTCTCTCCTTGATCCGCCGTTTATGGGCTGCGCCAGTCGATCCGCGGATAAACCGAATACGGAAGAACCCCTAACCGACGAGAGACCGCGCGATTTTTGTCTGACGGCTTCTCGGGAAGATCGGATGACACTCGCGATTCCCCCTCGTGCAATCTCTCTCTCTCTGTTCATTCTTTGAGTATCATCTTTGGGAAAAATAAAAGCATTTGATTCTCTCTTTCTACAAAGTTTCTTTTTAACACGTTTCGTGCTTTTTGGAGCAGAGATTAATTTTTTAGTGCCTGTACCCTCAGTTACATTGTCTTTTTTGTTATAGACATTTCATTCGAGGTTTCACGGACTGTTTAAAGACGTTCTGAGTTTGTAAGTTTATTTGAATACATTCATGCTGGTGATTAATAGACGTCGGATTTTTATGTAAAATAAAATTTGTCCAAGTTTATTGGAAGAAACTGAAGTTAAACAGAATGATATTTTCTATTGTAATGTCCTTAAAAATTCGAGAATAATGTAACGATATCATTAAATCGTTCTAATGTCTTCCTAGTTTGGTATTTAACGTATACATTTTTGCCATAAATGTATGAAATCCGCAGTCTAGTGATTAAAAATAATTTTATTTAAGTAGATTCGAATTGATGACTGTAGCAACCTTTTATTATTTGACCAATGTTTCCGCAGACAAGAAAGAATGATTTCGACATATTTACGTTAGAGTCCTTCCGCAGGACTTCTCCTATTACCTTCCACAGGAATATTGTGGTTCAAAGAACGCCAGCGCAGCGGTAAATTATTTCTTTGTGTTTCTAGCCACAATGAATTTCACGTTCCACTGAAAGTTTTCTCTGGCGTGTAGTCGAAGTGAGATAGGGTCTTCTGGACCGAAATGGCTGTTGTTGGTCGAATAATTCGTCTCGTCCGAGACTCTAATAAACGTTCCTTCTTCCTGGCACGATGCTCCGCTTGCGGTTAATGAACAAGCGTGATCGCTGAGCAGGAACCGGGTGTCTTTTTTCCGGCGTTCCTTCCGCGAACGACACGGTTTCGATGGTCGGCCTTCTAACGGGCTGCTGGCAACGGTTTCGAACCACTTATACACTACCGGCTAGAAGTTTCGAATCACACGAACATTTTCTCTGGAACTGTGCAGGCAAACTTCCTCGATATTAACGCTCTTCGGAATCGCTGCTGAAACTGCTCAATTTCGCCATGTGCGAATTAATGCAACGCTGTTAATTATTGTATACTGAGTAAACGTTCTATAAAGAACAGTAATATTGAATAATATTACATTGGTATTATACAAGTCACATAATTATTGTATTCAACGTCGATTAAACTCTTGAGGTGTTGGACCAAGCAGACAAATATTGGCTTACAGCAATGTTGCATTAAACGGTACAATCGTTCGTCCTTGAATTCATTAGTTAATAATCATCCAGATCATCTGATCTCTTGTATCATTTTACTATTTTCTATTGCAGTATGTTTGTAACAAATTCATGTAGAAAAAATCAACGAATGAAAATCTAAACATTATCTCCTCTACCTCTAAAAGGGCATAAATCCTTCAGAGCCTCAATAGATCGGTAGATCTCAGCTAGAACCGTTCAGGAGGGGCATTCAGAGCACGATCGAAAAGTTGCACGATCAAGGATCGAGAAACGGCGCGAACCAGTTCGTCATCGTCACGAGAGAGAGCTTCTCGGTCACCTGGTAGCGTAACTCGCGACAACGAGATCGTAATACCGATTACGAGGCGGGTCTCGGCGACGATCGACGAGTGTATGTACCTTGGTCCACGAGGTCTCGATCACGGTCGTTCGATCTCGATCGCGTATCTCGAGAGGAGCTCGACCTGGATCCTCGCGCGCGCGCGAGTCGATCGTCGTACCGTTAATCGATCAATTTGCAAGCAGCGCCCGATCTTCGGATCGCATCTTCAACTCTCCAGAATCCAGGCCGATCCACGATTTCGTGGAAACCTTCGCTGCCGGATTCCTGATTATTACAGGATACAGAACCCGGTTGCCTTTCGCTCGATCGGGTCGATCGAGATCGACGATTCGACCCTGCACACGGTTCATTACCATCGGTTTAACCGATCGGCCACTGCCCTTTACAACCTCGAGCTCACCGGCCTCTACCGGAGCTAATTGAAAAGCCAGAATCGATCGCGATCGACGTAACTGGGCTCTAGATCATTCTTCAGGATCTTCTGCGTTCGACCGCGTTGCTGTAGTTAATGAGAGTATTATTTGACTATCTTTACAAATTAATAACAGTTGAATTTCCAATCTTTAGTTCGCCGGTTACTGCAGGAGAAAATTGAAAAGCGAGAATCGATCGCGATCGACGTAACTGGGCTCTAGATCATTCTTCAGGATCTTCTGCGTTCGACCGCGTTGCTGTAGTTAATGAGAGTATTATTTGACTATCTTTACAAATCAATAACAGTTGAATTTCCAACCTTTAGTTCTCCGGTTACTGCGGGAGCTAATTGAAAAGCCAGAATCGATCGTGATCGACGTAACTGGGCTCTAGATCATTCTTCAGGATCTTCTGCGATCGACCGCGTTGCTGTAGTTACTGAGAGTATTATTTGACTATCTTTACAAATCAATAACAGCTGAATTTCTCTATAGGAGAAAATTGAAAAGCGAGAATCGATCGCGATCGTCGCAACTGGCCTCTAGATCTTTCTTGGAGATCGTGTGCAACCGAGCCTGTTATTCAAAAATTCGATGATTTTCTTCTGTAAAAATGGTTCAGTATAGTTTGATAAAATAATATTTGAACATTCAAGATAAACATTGAAACAAATGGCTGTAGCAAAGGTGTTAATGGAGTCAAGACGAACCATCTTGGCGCCTCGGATGAATTCCACAAGAAATATGGTAAGTACCGCGTTAAACCCGACTAGCTATGTCTACGTCTGTCCTATTTCGGTTCTCAGATCGCCAGATCCGTATAAAATTCCCACGAGCTTGACGATGCTGAGCTGCGCGATTACCCTAGCACGGCACGACGTTTTATTTCATAATAGAGAGATTTGAATTTATTAAGGCAATTTCGTCTCGCGTACTTCGCTGGGGGAATTCGCTTGGGAATCTAAACGACCGATCGTCTCGAATCACAAAGAGTATTTTCCTTTCGACGCTGGCTGACGGGATATACAGAATATTAGCTGCACGGTTTCAGTCTTGTTCTCTCGACTCTCGGCAGGCTAATCCGGGATCGCGTTCCACTCTAATCGCGAGGAAACACGCCGATAAGTCGGAATCATTAAACCCCGGGCATGAATCCGAGATCCGCCGTGCGGTATGCCCAGGAAGTAGCTTTAAAACGTGCTAAGTGTTCGATAATGAGCTCCTGTCGCCTCCGTTCTCCTCCCCCGGACCCCCTCTGCCACCTGTTTCGAGTTCTATCCTCGAGTTCGTTCGCCTTGGGAACACACCTGACACACCTACACTCGAACACCTTCTCGGTGACGACGACGACCAACGGACATCGATTCTCGCGCGAGCGACTGTTCCTTTTTATGCTCCATTCTTTATTGCAACGCCGGAAGACGTTACCAGCTTCCTCTACCTAGTGGCTCTAGCTTGTTAGACCGATGACGTTCCATCCTCTATTTTCGTCGAATCGATCCCGTGCATCCGACAAACGTGCTTCCCTTTCATTTAAGCCGATGACTGGCGAATTAGACTACGTAATTTTACGTAGCTTTTTACACGCTACGATTAACCTGACTAGCTTTAATGATCGAGCCTTTGAAATTCGACGGCGGCGGACGATCAAGTTTTATGGTTTGATTTTTCTCCTCTAGTTGGTAATGTTCACCTCTTTCATTCTTCCAACAATGTCTACAATCTTCTGCGACGATTAGGAATATTTTCTTTTTACTCTGGTGGAGCTAGTCGGTATGTGTGCAATTTTCTACCACGTTCAGGAATATTGTAATTTTATTTATAATTTGAAGGAGCTAGTAGTCACTTCTTCTTCTTCTGTGCGTGTTATAATTATCAATTATCAGTCTTTTTAGACCTTATGATAGAATCTGAATTTTTCTATGATGTTCAAGAATATTGTAATTTTGTTAATTGTCGTTCTTTTCAGCCCTCGCAACGGTGTCTGTAATATTTTACGACGTTCAGTAAGATTGTAATCGTGAGACTGCATAATTTCATCCCTTATTCTCACACGTCTGAAAATTCAAACATTCAAGATCACATTCAAATTTTAGCACAAAATTACAACTTATTTTTTGGATTTACTATATTGATTTCAATTTGCGAGACACAGATTGCTTAATACAAGAGCAAGCTCTTATGATGAACATAAAGTAAATTGAACGATCGGTTTTTACCGGAAATTCGAGCAGTCTTGATACCGTAGTTCGACCATTATCGATCGAATTCTTTTTCTGAGGGCGTGTCGTGTTTACACACGGGATTTATTAAGAAATAATTAGAAAATAAGAATTTCGATGGGGGTGAAAAGCAACACGACCTTTCGTGCGATCGTTCGACGACCAAAGGGGTAATTGTTTTTCCGAAGTAATTGGTTTTCTCCCTCGCTTCGTTTCCTTTTCACTTTTCTGCCTCCTCCTTGTTGGTAGTGGTAGTGTACACACGAGTGTAACGTACACTAACATGCCCGCTCGCACACACGATCATCGCGCAAATTACGAGCTAGAAATTGAGCGTTACTGATTAAGGGCGGAAGAGATAATAGGCGGTGCGCGTTCGAGGATATCGTTAGCCATAATAAGACACCTTAAATGCCTTTGACGCGAAGCGGAATCGTCTTCCGCGATCGTGTAGGCTCTCGGTTCAACAATCCCGCCAGTATAACAATTCCCTCTCTCAAACAAAACTGGGAAAACACGGGAAAACGCCCATCAATTTCCGCCGAGACCCATCAAATCCGATGTATGAGCTGTACAAATTAAATGGCTCTCACGGTTATTCCGATTAGTGGCACAGTGGGGTATGTATTTCGCCCGAAATATTAGAAAAAAGTCACGTTTTTTTACAATTATAAAACTTGATTGATGGTTTTGTTATGCTATTCAGTAATATCCGGTGCTCTTTCTGGTATGATTACATTCGATAAAGGCTTGTGATCCTACGTGAAACAAATGACGGTAGCGAAGGTGTGGATCGTAGTCCTATATGTGCAATTACTGGCGAAATACCTTCGTGTATGCATGAAAGAAAACTTTTTAAAAACCACGTTTATATTAAAATACACTAA
Source organism: Lasioglossum morio (assembly GCA_916610235.2). Classification (NCBI taxonomy): domain Eukaryota; kingdom Metazoa; phylum Arthropoda; class Insecta; order Hymenoptera; family Halictidae; genus Lasioglossum; species Lasioglossum morio. The sequence continues at coordinate 9,055,518 of OU744323.1, forward strand.
ATAGGAGAAAATAATTTTTTTAGATATTAGTTACTATAAACTAAAACCTGGAGCGCTAAACTATATCAACGTAATCTTTGTGTGCGCTCCACGTGTTTATTTATAGTGCATTTTAATATAGGCGTGGTTCTTAAAAAGTGTTTTTATATATTTTTTTTATTTTCTTTAAGGCCCGGGTTCGATTCCCGCTGACAAGATACTCTGCAGAAATTTTTTTTTCTCCTAAACGCAGTTTAAAAATTTTTTTTTTTAATATTACATTGTCATCTAGTTCTGAGCTACCTTTAAAGTTTCAAGTCTCTATCACATCGGAAAGTGGTTTAAAATTCGATTACAAGTTTTGACGCAACACGGCAAATGGAAAATGGCAATTGTTATTTATAACAAAATTATCGAGACTCTATTACGCACAGCTCAGTCACTATAAGAGCCTATTGCACTTTTTAGTAAAGTTAAAAATTACTAAATTACTGAAAGGGGCTCGATAATTTTCTTTTAAATAATAATTCCAGAAGGTGTCGTTACATTATATTCACCTAGACAATTTGCAGGATTATTTGCCGGTAGGTACCTGAAGAATCAATTAAACATCTTGAAATAGCAGTAGTTGGATAGTACGTTAACATTGCATGCATAAATGTGTCATGACACTACAAAATCGGTTCACAAGCGACCGCTCTTTGGACAACCGACAATTTCCGCGGACGATAATCGGGTGACCACGTTCGGCGTTCATTGTTCGGGAATGAGGAATCGTTTATCGTCGGTGGACGAGTCATTTATTACGAGATTCCACGGATGTCACTCGGTGAATGCGATGTCCGTTATGCGGTCTACATACGCGTTCGCCGTGTGCGGCACTGGCCACGATCAACGAAAGGCGATCGCAGTTACTTGCCAGTGGAGATTGTCATCATCCTCTCTCTCTCGCCTGTCTCGTAGTGGTTCTGAAATTCTCACTCGACAAACGTCTGTAATTAATCCGAGTACATTTTAACCGAAAGTATCGAAACCAGAGCCACTGAAGCAGGCAATCGAAAAACTAATCGATCTGAATTTATGAACATGGATATGAACGAGATTAAATAATTAAGAATAATTTGTAGTTTTCGCATTTATAGATTTTACCAATTTAATTCTCGATTAACTAAATAGTCAAGTAAATAATAACTAGACTTTATGCAATTGAAAATACTGGATCAATTAAAAGAATTTAAGAACGTCGATATATTATTTTCGATTTATAAGGGCCATTACGGAAAAAAAGAAATTTCACGTTTCCTGTTTCTTACAACTGATGAAGACAATTTTTATTTTCCATACGGATCCGCAATCCAATACCATAATAACTGAATGAATGGGTCGAAGTTGTTGCTAGATGACCCGAGGTCATCGCTTGCTGCAAGTTCCTTTAATTTTTCCTGTGGACGCGCTGGGCGAATGAAGAGAAGGAGAGAGAAACAGCGTCAGAAATGTTAATTAACGGAAAAGATTCCGGCGGATAAAATACCACCGAGTTCTCCCGGCAGCGAGCAGTCATCTAGGAGGGCAGAGCTAGCTTGTTGAAGATGGAAGAAGCGTTCGCGGAGTGTTGGTCAGGGCCGTAGGCTCGCTCGGGGTCAACGGCCAGGCGGCGCCTCGAAGATCCTCGGACGAGAGATAGTGGGGCAGGTCGTGGCTGAGAGTCCGGGGAAAAAGAGAGGATGAGAGGGAGAGAACGAGAGAGAGACTGGAGAACATCGGAGAACCGAGAGCCAGCCGAGTTTGACGCCGGATGCGACGCGACAGCTACGCTCCTGGCCCAGGACATCTCTAACTAGGATACAGTCATTCAGTCTGATCTAATATAGTCCAACCAATGATTCAATCTCGTCTGAAATAAATCAGCCTAGTGTGAGATAAATCACCCTAGTGTGAAATAAATCACTCTAGTGTGAAATAATTCGATCTAGTCAGAAATAATTCTAGGTGGTCTGAAATAATTCACTCCAGTCTGAAATAATTCGATGTAGTCTGAAATAATTCGATCTAGTCTGAAATAATTCGATCCAGTCTGAAATAATTCAATGTAGTCTGAAATAATTCGATCTAGTCTGAAATAATTCGATCTAGTCTGAAATAATTCGATCTAGTCTGAAACAATTCGATCTAGTCTGAAACAATTCGATCTAGTCTGAAATAATTCGATCTAGTCTGAAATAATTCGATCTAGTCTGAAATCATTCAATCTAGTCTGAAATAATTCGATCTAGTCTGAAATAATTCCATCTAGTCTGAAATAATTCCATCTAGTCTGAAATAATTCCATCTAGTCTGAAATAATTCCATCTAGTCTGAAATCATTCAATCTAGTCTGAAATAATTCAGATCAGTTATTCAATTTAATGTGAGGTTCAAACCTAACCTAGTTTTTGGAAGAGAGATGCCTAGCAGTCATGGTTCCACCTTGAAAATGCATTGTATTTTTTAAAATTAAAAAATCGATAAATTATTCAATCCGAAATAATTTTATTGATAATTCAATCTTATATGAAATAGTCTGATCAATTGTTGAATTTAATATGAACTTGAAATCTTGTCTAAGGAAGAGTCCCCTACATAGATTGGTTGCAATTTTTTTACTACAAAGAAAAAGCCCACGTTTTCCCAAGGGAAAACAATGTTCCCAAGGTTTTTCAATTAGAATTTTTAAGTTCGTTCAACCTTGCTCCCCTATTGTCGATGCAAGTCGGCGATAAAGCCTAAAGCCCGGCCTGTTCGAAGAAAAGCATAGGAGAGAAACGATGACGATGACGATCGCGCGGCTGATGATGATGAGGTTGATGATGATGGTGATGATGATGATGATGGTGGCGGCGATGAAGAAGAAGAGGGCTCTCGTCACGGAGCGGCGAGTTTCTAGCAAGCCCTGGAATAGTACCTTCGGCTCCTTGCCCTTCTCTCGGGGCCCTCGTGCTCTTCTTCTCTCGTTCATATTGTTCGAGAACAAGATCTCGCGAACGTTAACATCCTGCTCGATGTTGAACCAAATGAGAAACATTAATGATCTTGAAACGGCGAGACAATTCGCTTTTCAAGGCTGCTTGACACGATTTATTCTCCATTTTACAGCTTGAAGCATGAATGACGCCATCTTGGCGACATCGAGATCGCGAAGACAATTACTGTAGTTGCAGATAAATTATTTAACTCTTCACATAATAAAACAGTACACAGCTTTATATATCTTAACAAGCAAACAAAATAAAATACGTTTTCCCCACAATGCGAAATATTCTATTTCCAAAAATATGACCTAAAACATCAATCTACATTTTCAAAGAATATATGCTCTGTGTAAGCTGAATCTGACGGATACTGGACAGATCTTCCAAGATGCTCGATCCCAGATCTACAAGAGTCTCGGAAAGATCCCACGGCCAATAATGGATCTATCATCCGTTTTTTCCGGTGCTTTATGGTTTCAAGACATTAACGACCGTCGAACCGATCGAAATTGGTTTTTTGCCGGGTCCTCAAATTGCAATGTATAAAATTCACATGTGTGCAGACTTGCGCTCGTGTAACATTATACCTGCCCGAACGTTCATCTTTTATGTAGCCTAAGCGAGAAAGGAGAAACATAGCCTAAGAGAGCAAGAGAGAAAGAGAGAGACAGAGTAGGCTTGCATCCACGGGTCTGTCTATCTTCAACGTCTTTTTCCCCCTTTTTCCCCGGCAGTTCCCAGATTTAATCAGAGTCTTTTCACGCTGCGTAGGACGTGCGTGACACACACACACTCCGGAGGAACTAGACGCGCGATTAAATATATACGAAGGCTCCGCGATGATTTAATGGCCTGCGTGCTTAATGGACGACTCCTAGCGAGAAGGCTTCTTTTTCCTGCGGACGCGTTTTCTCCGGCACCGTGACAGCCGCAAAGTGCTGCTCGCTCGAATAATTTCCAGGAAAACGACGCGCCGCACCGCGATCGCTTATTAACGCGCGCTACTTTGCGCGCGCCCGCGCGGAATGCTCTCGCTTCTCTGCCCTTTTTCAGTTAACGCGATCAAAATAGCCTGCGCCACCGAGGTTCGTCCGTGTAATCCGACGGAATTGCCCGGTGCTCGACGAAATTGCCGCTCGCGAAACAATGAACGCCTCTCGTATCGTTCAATGACGAATAATGGACGCGATTTTGTCAGCCTTCATGGAAACGACCGCGAACCGGTTGCTCTCGATGCTTCCAGTACAGCTTCTTCGGCTTGTTGTCAATCGTAACTTGCTGGAGATTATGCGCGTTTATCAATTTTTTTCAAAATGCCGAGCGAGTTCGAAATTGCTGTGAAACAATGAACGCCTCCCGTGTTCAATGACGAATAATGGACGCGATTTCGTCAGCCGTTATCGAAACGACCGCGAATCGATTACTCTCGATGGGTCCAGTAAGCTTCAGCTTGTTGTCAATCGTATCTTGCTGCAGATTATGCGCGTTTATAGATTTTTGCAAAATGGTTAGTCGAGTTCGAGACTGTCGCTCATAAAACAATGAACGCCCCTCGTTATTTATTTTGTAATAATGTATGCGACTTTGTCAGCCTATATGGCGATGATCGCGAACCGGTTACTCTCGGTAGCACCAGTGAAGATTCAACTTGTCGTCAATCGTATACATTCTTGCGACGGATTATGCGAGTCTACGGATTATTGCAAAATGTTCAACAAACCTTACTAACATTTCTATTTACATGTTATTAAATGTTATATCGGCTGTTCCGATTTTATACGAGTTTTATGGTCGCCGGTGTGTCATACACCGGTTTTAAACGGGCTGCTGGAAATCTGCTTAACAATCAAGGGCTTGTTAATCCGTTCTTAATAGCGATCGCGATTTCACGAGCGAGCGAACAACACGTGTAACATTGTTTAACGATGTCTTCCGCGAGCTTGTTAGATTTGAGTAAATACACTTTAATTATCCCTTTTGACGTTGTTACAGGAGCAAGACTCGTTTGATGGTTTCGTTTCCGTTTACAGGGACGTTATTCTGCTTTTTCAAGAGTTGTAGAAAAAAATTCATAGGAATTCGACTAATTCGAGATCGTAATAATTGAAATGGTAATCGGGTAATTGAAGCGAACATGATTCCGAGACGAGCGAGATGCTGAAACGAAGTAATTATTTGGAGAACAAGTTATCGGACGGCGACGTAATCGCGGGAGAGCCTAGCCTCGAGTATGGCGTTCCGCTTCCCTGGCATTGAACTCACCGAGTTCTATCCATGCGGCTCTGCGACGGCCACCTGTCCGCGAGATTCGGCTTTCGCTTTTCAGCGGTTCGGTTTTTTGCTATCATCCTTTCCGTCAAACACACTCGTATCGGATCAAGAGATCGATCTCTAGACTAATAAGTAACCTCGGCAAATTAGGGGAAGGCCGTTGACTCGCAGAGTTGGTCAGTAGATCGAACTCCAAGCAAAACACAAATCCTCTGCGTATCAATTCTAAACAGATCCTAACCAGTGGTGGATTTTAACGGAGTTGCTGCAATTATGATCGCGTTAGAAGCCGTAATTAATAGACTGCGAATTTTATGCGTTTATAGCAAAATTGAATAGATGAAATCTGTAAAAAATTTAGATGCCCTTAAATAACTAAACTAAGTTTAGTTATTAAGATTTTATTTAGTTACTAAGATTTTGAATTAATCAACATATTTATTTCTTCGAGAATATATTATAATTTTATGCGTTTATAGCAAAATTGAATAGATGAAATCTTTAAAAAACTTAGATGCCTTTAAATAACTAAACTAGGTTTAGTTATTAAGATTTTGAATTAATCAATATATTTATTTCTTCGAGTATATATTATAAGAAAAATGGCTAAATATTCTCGTTATTCTTGTAACGTACTGTAGTCGCTTTTAGTGCTCAGTAAACGTAGTGTTAATAAATAAAAACTTTGGACGCGGGACGAGGTTCTACAGAGAATTGGGTAGGATCAAGTTATCTATTGGTTCTGAATTTGCTCTGACAGATTGACAGTGAACCTCGGTAACGATAAGTGGCACAGGCCGCCGTTGGGTCGACGGACTCTCGAAACACGCGGTACCAGCATGAATATTCGGCGGGCGTCGTAGCCAAACACGAAATTGACTGTCCACTTCGAATACGAACGAACACATGGCGTCGAGCATTCGCACACCACGAAAGGTTGCGTTCCACAGAATTGTTCGCCAGCATATCTTGTCTATTACACTTGAGTGGGGTGAAGTTAGGATTCAGAAGCTAGAAGGTAGAAGCACGTTTGTATCGAGGTCCAGTTCCGAGTAGAGGAAAACGCGTTTCGGTTTTACGCGCGCGCGCGCGCGAGCGTAATGTTACGGACCTTCACCCGTTGCTCAACGCGACTACGGCCCTGACTTTGAACGAACCTCGGAACCTCGGTTCTCTCTCACCGTGGGAATGGCGGCCACGAGGTATGCATCGACCGCCGAGAACTTTTATTCGATAGACGAAGACTTTTATTCGACCGGCGAGCCGCCGATCGATCATAAACACTAGCGGATACGCGGCCCAAACGTGCTGCCCCCAGGCCGAGATCGATCTACCGTAAGTCCCGTGACAAATTCGACGATTTACGAGCTCCGGCATCTTCGATAACCTTCAGATCGCTTAGATCTTCGCGATCTTTCCAATGTCCAAGCAACTTTCCGGACGTTTGATTCACGGTTCTAAGGGATTGCTTTATTTCTAGGGAATTAATAATACACGAAATAAAATTTTTTAGTCAAGTCCCTATGGAAAATAATGGCATGTCACTTCACAGTCAGTTCAATTTTGAATGAGCAGATGATTATTAGAATACTACTTCATCCAATATATTAGACACATTAAACAATCTTTGAATCGAACTCTTAGCAGCCTTAAGCAAACGAGACTGTATTTTATTTAAACTTTCCTCTACATTTCAGTTTCTCGACTATCAAATCGAATAACTATTCAAGTCCGGAATTCATCGTATCGGTTCGATGGTTTCAATTTTAACAAATTGACCTCTAAGTGGACTTTTCAAATGTACATTAAAAATTCAATGTTCCAATTTTGACGCTAGACGTACCGGGCATTGAAAATGAATGATACACAATATACTCAAAAAATGACAAGATTGAAATTTTGACTTTTGCGGTTTTCTATGCAAGATGGAAATTGGGTTCATTAATTGCAAGAAGTAGTACTCGATAAAAATATCTTTTTAATAATCTGTTCAACACGCCAATATACCTGAACTCTTTCGACGTTCTCAGGTACGTTCATCTTCAACAATCCGAGTGCCCAAAAGTGGCTCGAAACTTCCGCAGAATAAAAGTAATGTAGTCAACGAAATAAAGGCAGAAAAAAAGTCAAGATGTATGATGAAAATCTTAATGAAATTCGCTATGCTCGATACACATTAGCGCCAAAACTCATTTCTAAATATGGCCAGAATAATTCTTTCTCAGATTTCTGGAAGACGTGACAGTCAAGGTATTGATTCTCGTATCAAGATTGCAAATGAAATCGAGTCGCGTCTAACAGTCCACTTAGAAGTCAACCAATCTGCCTTACTGATCCAGAAGACCAACTCGATCCTCGGATCACTCTTCCAGCTCATTTGCGACCGCGTCGTCGGCCTCGAGCTCTCAACTAACAATTACAATCCTTCTCTGGTTTAATACTCTGAACACTAGCCGGTGTTGTGAACACTAGTGACCACGTACCTTGATCGTAAATCCACTTGACACCGAACTGGCAGTCCCGACGGTCTCACCGGCTGCTCAAATCACTGGGTTGTGTCACACTTGTCCGCGAACTTGGTCAACCGTTCCGTGGTCCTTGAGCGAAGGGTGAGAAAGGAAGAAGAGGATCAAGTGGAAAATACAGAAGAACGAGTGAGAAGGTAAACGGGGACGAAGATGACAGTGGACAGAGAGAGGACAGGTGTTCACCGATCAGTCGATCACTCGCGACGAAACACTTCTCTGTTCGGAGTTGAGAACGACCGGGAACGAACGAACGAACGAAAAAAAAAAAACAATTCCGCTCCTGATGGCTGGGCTGTCGGCACGGCTCTGTCTTCGAGGCGGCGCATCGGGCTGACTTTATAAACCGGCCCGGCCTGGTGGTGGTCGCTTCTACTTGCCGGTCAAACCAGCCCGACGATTGGCCGAGATCCGGCAAAACCGGACGCCGATTGGCCGAGAGATCTAGCGGTACCCGTGCCTCCATCCGAGGGGGATCTTCTCTTTCCCTCCGAGTCACTCTCTTTCTACAAACGTTTTCTTTCCTCTTTTCTTTCTCCGCGCGCGGCGTACTCCTTCGCTCTGCTATCCACGCGGGGGCCCCGGCCCGCGCTACACGCACACGCCGCGCACACACACACACACACACACGCGCGTACACGCGCGCAGGCTGGTTACTTCGCGTAATTAGGGAACAGTGACATTTTACCGTTTTTTTTCTCTTTCTATCTCCTCCGCCACTGCTTCTTTCGTTCCTTTCTCCTTTCTTTCTCTGTTCGGTGGTTCTGTTCTTCTCGAGGATCTTTGTCTTTTTCTTTCTATCTTCAGGCTTGCTAGGCGGTCGAGAGAGCTCGCGCGAAGCGCTTCCGAACGGAGAAATGATTTATGCTCGCGGTAACCGCGACCCCGACCCGCTACCCGCGAACTGACCAGAGATAAGAATTCTATGGCGACAACGGGGCTTTTCTACGGTGTTTGCGACCTGCTCCGGGGATCTACGACTGGTTCGCCGTTCTACATCTTTTTGCGAAAAGATTTTGGCTATTACTGATGCAAACAGGGTTGAACCCTTTGCTGCATAGTGTATCATATCTGATACAGTTAATAAATCTGTTATATAGTAAACTAAGAATGTGTTTTCTTACTATTCGAAATTATGTTTATTTTCCTGAAAATGTTGTTTTAATTTTTTTGTAATATTTTTCCCTTAAATACAACTCAAAAACTGACCTTCTTTCAATTTTTTCATCTCAATTAAAAAAATCATGCAGTGAAGGGTTAAAAGAAGAATTAGACGAGGTACTCGACGAGGGTTGTTTTTAGTGGTCGGAGGCTATATTGCATCGAAACCTCGTTTATTATTAGACTGTATAAATTTATGCGAAATTAATATTTTCTGAAGCGACTGCAAGAAACAGGAGCTATTTAACGTGCTATTTTTATTGAGCTTTCTGGCGGAAGAAACAGTAGTTGAAGCAATGTTAGAAAAATTATTATTATCGTGCTGTTTTGATTGAGTAAAAGCTAGGCTGAAGTTGAAGTCGATTTACTATTAGAACTGAAGAAGTTTTTGTTTTAAATAATTTTCTTAATCTATTTTTGATAGTCCTAGTAATATGTAATTTTTCAAAGCTCGTACTTTTTGTTGACACTAAGCCTGTTATAATTTCATGAAAATGATTCTTACAATAATGAATAACGATTTCTGGTAATCCTAATTTATGTCTCTAAAACAAAGATAAAATGGAAACCTCCCCTTTATAATCGATCCGTAAAGCGGTTTACACAAAATCGTGCATTCCTCACAGTTATTCTTGAAATTTATAGTAACCATAAATTCTGCAGATTATGCAATTTCCTGATACAAACGCATGCTCGTAAATAACGGGTGCAGTCTCGCTTACTGACAATGATATCTTCATTTTCCCAAGATATTGTCCTACAATTTAATGGAATTTCTTCGTTTTACAGCTTCGAGGAGACATCGCTGCGACTTTATTATTCGACTTGATGTACTGATAGACGTTTTTCAAAGTTAATACAACGATACCGGTAATCATGTGTATCCGAATACCTTCGGCAATAAATGTAAAGAAGTCTAATTATAAGATGGAGTCACTACTAGCGCTAGGGCTTGATTCACGAGTGGATGATGTGAAAAATATTGAAAATGTGAGTGTGCAAATTATCAGTTAATAGCTTGTAAATTAGATTGAAAAAGCTGCGTGCATATACCCGTTATATACATATAGCATTCTTGGACCTATAAAATCTTATCGAAATATATAATCTCGCTGAAACGTGGAGCAGTAGTTACCATATTAGACCGGGTCGCGATAATAGCGGACGTAATAAAAGAAACGGATCCCCATTCCACTTCGGTCTCTGTAATCCACATTTTTATTGGCTCTTAAAACATTGTATTTATATAATTACCCCGATCATATATGGTCCTCGCATAAATATCTGTTACATGCTTATACGGAGGAAGAAGAGGAACGAAAGAATTATTTGGGGCAGTTCTAAATCTCACCGATAATAAAGCACAAAGAATCTTCGATCTCACTTTTTAATTATTATCTTCCCCCATTCCTGTGAACCATATATTTGTTCAATTCGTTTCAAGCAAAGCTTGAAAGTACACCTTATGGTAGAAACTTGACTAGGTGAAATTTATGATTCCAGGAGGATTGGAAGAATTTACTGATGACAATATAGGGTAAATGTACATATTACTGCGAGTGTACGTTTTACTGTGGTATTTTTTCCGAATGAGATTAAAACACGCAAAAATAAATACTTTGTTCGTGTTTGGCGTAGAATTATTGTAATTTTCGAAGACCGTAGCCGAACAGAAGTAATTTGAATGTTTTATTGCGAGCATCGCATACATCCGCAGGCTATTATTGTAGTTAGTGGCTTATGGGTAGTACCTCTATGTTGATCGTCGGCAAAGGAACCGGTAGAGTTAGCACTTCGATGACATCACATCGACGTAAGGTGCTTGCCGAGCCTAATTTTTCGACGTGACTACTGGTCGAAAGTATGGGGCCAAGTTGTCTGGAATATGTAATCATCAGAAGCAATGGTACATCATTAGTAGACATTTCTCTGATCAATGATCACAAGGCTACCGCTCTAAATATGTTAAGAATGCTAACACAATTCCTACGTTTAAGTACTCAGCAGTGCATGCTTCCGGTTAGAAGAAGAACCCGATGGATCTTAGCAAAATATTCAACGCGTATCTATATTCTTTATGTACCATCATACACGTTGAAGGACCGATAACAGTCCTTGAAATTGGAGTAGCAGAACTAGAACATTAATTTGTTGAAATGCATTAAACATCTTAGAAAGTGGAGGTTGCAGTGGTCAATTTATACAAGAGGAATAGGAAGTATTTAGACAACGAGAACAGACTTGTAAATGAGGTTTAGTTTCAACAGTTTTTCAGTTATATCAAACTGCTTCGAGAAACTACAGAATATGAAAAAGAAGGCGACGAAAGTATTAGAAAGGATAAAAGGGGAAATATATTTTAAAAAAAACATCCAGCATGCCAATGAAACATTAAGAGAAGACGAGAAGCTAAAGGAACAATAGACAGCGAGGAGGATCATCAATTTTTCAGGAGGCATCAAACACAGATGGATCATAGCAAAATATTCAACGCGTATCTATATATTCTTTATGTACCATCATACACGTTGAAGGAACGATAACAGTCCTTGAAATTGGAGTAGCAGAACTGGAACATTAATTTGTTGAAATGCATTAAACATCTTAGAAAGTGGAGATTGCAGTGGTCAATTTATACAAGAGGAATAGGAAGTATTTAGACAACGAGAACAGACTTGTAAATGAGGTTTAGTTTCAACAGTTTTTCAGTTTTATCAAACTTCTTCGAAAAACTACGGAATATGAAAAGGAAGGCGGCTAAAGTATCAGAAAGGATAAAAGGGGAAATATATTTTAAAAAAAACATCCAACATGCCAATGAAACAGTAAGAGAAGACGAGAAGCTAAAGGAACAATAGACAGCGAGGAGGATCATCAATTTTTCAGGAGGCATCAAACACAGATGGATCTTAGCAAAATATTCAACGCGTATGTATATTCTTTATGTACCATCATACACGTTGAAGGACCGAAAACAGTCCTTGAAATTGGAGTAGCAGAACTGGAACATTAATTTGTTGAAATGCCTTAAACATCTTAGAAAGTGGAGGTTGCAGAATAAGTGGTCAATTTATAGAAGAGGAATAGGAAGTATTTAGACAACGAGAACAGACTTGTAAATGAGGTTTAGTTTGAACATGTTAAAGTGAAACATAAAACACTGTGCACACACTATATAATAATATATTTGTTAACTATAATTGAACAAAAGTATTTGAAGTCTCTCTGAACACGTGCGTCCCAGTCAACGTATCTGGAAGATCTAACTACCAAATCGATCTCGCCCAAAGATGTCGCTCATCCATTCGCTCCAGTATAATACATGCATACTTCATTTCCAACAGAACAGTTTTTCAGTTATATCAAACTGCTTCGAGAAACTACGGAATATGAAAAAGAAGGCGGCGAAAGTATCAGAGAGGATAAAAGGGGAAATATATTTAAAAAAAAAAACATCCAGCATGCCAATGAAACAGTAAGAGAAGACGAGAAGCTAAAGGAACAATAGACAGCGAGGAGGATCATCAATTTTTCAGGAGGCATCAAACACAGATCGTTGGCTGGCATCGTGGAGGAAGCGGCGTCGAGTGCACAGAGCGAGTAATTTGCGTGCGGCGATGGCTAGTGAATTACCGATCGCTGGGATAGCTGTAGAGGATCATCGGGGATCCGAGAAGAAGAAGAAGAAGAGGATTTGCCGCGACCGCGGGCGTAATCTTTTGCTCGGCGTTCGGCGACGACATAGCGACGGTCCCGCGGAAAAATGCATAGCTCGGCCGACGACGGTGAAATATCACCGTGACCGACCGAGTCAAATCGACTTATTACGACACCGAGGAGCTCTCGGCACCGCCTAGCCGCACGGAATTGCAAAAACTCGAGGCTACTAATCGTCGATAGCGTCTCCGAGCCGCGGTCAACGACTAGGCATCGTCCCCGCCGCGCCGTGAACTTGCCCGTACCAGCTGCAGTGAGAGGCTAAGAGAGTTAAGAATCCCGAAGAGAGCTCAAGTTGGAGCTGGAAAGAGCTGAGAGAGTCGGAGAGAACTAAAGCAGGGGTTGTAGAGAGGAAAAGAAAGCTAAAAAGTGTCGAAGCAGAAGCTGAAGAGTGTTGAAGGTGGCTAGAGCAAGACCTGAACGGAACTGAAGAAAGCTGGGTGAACCTGAAGAGCAGCTACATTTCGATGATCTTTTGATTCGATGCGAAGGAGGAGCTGAAAACAGTTGAGAAGCACCGAAGCAGGCGTTGAAGTGAGCTGAAGAAAGCCGAAATGGGAGTTGAAGAGCTGAAAGTAACTAAAGCAAGAGCTGAAAAGAGTTGAAAAAAGCTGAAGCTAGCTAGAGCAAGAGCTGAAAGCAGCTATGGCAAGAGAATGAGAGACTCGAAGGCGGCTGAAGAAGAGAGAGAGTTACGTAGCATCGTCCGACGCGCCGAATTAATCTTACTTATTGCCTCGCTTGACCCCCTGCCACCCTGGCCACTGTTCCAACAGGCTCTCTTCCTGGTAGCAGAGGGCTTCTTCTCGTTCATCGCTTCGTCTCTCGCAACGCAGCCTTCCCGATCGAACCACGGAAAATTTCTTCTGCTTCTCTGCCTCTTCTTCTTCCCTCCACCTCGATCCTCTTCTGTCTTCGTTCCGCCGGTTTTTTGCAAACAGAATGACGAAGCGACGTGGATATTGCCACCACCGTGCCAGCGAGAACAATATTTTATCAAGCCCCCGCGATCCTAAGCGCGACACGTATCCGGATAATGATCGGACGCTTCTTCCGCGACGGACACCTCGCGATTTGTCCAACGGACAGGCTGCTTGCTCGACACGGGGCAAGAAGACTCTCTGGGTCACGTAACAGGCGGCTTTGTTTGCTGCTACTTGCTGTTAGCATCCGATACTTTTCCTCGGGACTATGAGCGTCGTTTAGTTTCTTTTGACAAGCGTGATTGTTGTTAATGTTCCACTCTCGTCGTGGAAAGGATTGTTCTCCTTACTTTCCTTCGGCAATGAATAGACTGCGGATTTTATTAACTGATGAAAACAATTAGCAGAGACAACAGTTACTATCGTACTTACTAGTATGCAGTTTAAAACAATATGTTATACAAAATGTACAGTCATGTAAACAACAGTCTTTTGGTGATCGAGATAGAAGAAAAATGATCTTATTTTTACTTTCTCTAAAGAATGCTTTTTCAAATCCTAAAAACGATTGACAATTTTATTTGCCTCGTCAATGAGAATACATTCTCATCGCGATGTACAAATTTATTCATGGCAAAATATTTACTTTTACGTATTTTAATCTGATTGAGAAAAAAATTCTGAGCGTTGCCGAGTTTTGGGGAATACAGTTGTTTCGGTAGCTGATCGGTCGACTGCTAACAAGGCCATTAGCCAGCTTCAGAGATAAAGAGAAGAGAGAGAGAGAGAGAGGAGAAAATGAGGAGAGAAGAAGAAGAGGAGCAGTAGGATCCGATCGGCTGCTGGCGGGGTGGCGCGTGTACGCGACCGCTCACGCAACTGCGCGTAATTTCCATTCAAATGAACCGACCGAAGAAAAGTTAACTGTCGCTAACGAGCTGCCTCGCCACGGGCGCCCATAATTGCACACGGCGGAAATGATCGGGTCTTGGACGACCCTCACCTCTGACCACTATTTTTCTGACCGAAGGGAACGTCTCGGAGATATGTATTCTGATTGCGGCTAGCAGCGCCGGCGAACTAATGGGTTCCGCTGACAACCGGTGATCCGTAAAACTACTCTAACACCACCGAGAGACTTGACAGAAAGACAGAGGGGGGAGAACACTGCATTTCCTAGCTACTGAAACACTAACTGCAGAAGTAATTGCGGTATTCGAGAATGCGCCTGGTTCGACCCTTCATCATTTTGCAAGTCTGATTTTAGCTTTTTTTTATCTGTTAGAATAGACCTTGCATACTGAAATAATTACCGCAAAGTCAGAGCAGTTTGATTAATTTGTCGCGTCCACTTGAAAATGCAGCGTTTAAACCAATTAAGCTTGCATGCTTAAATAATTAGTTCTATTATCACGTTAAATGTAGGTTATTAGCTTTAAGAATTCCCACAAAGTCAAAGCGGTTTAATTAATTTGTTGTATTCATTTGGAAATCTAGTGTTTAAACCAATTTAACTTGCATGCTTAAATAATTGGCTCTGTATTAGCTATAAAAATTCCCACAAAATCAGAGATGATTAATTACTTTGTGGCATTCACTTGGAAACCTAGCATTTTTACCAATTTAGTCTACATTCTGAAACAATCGGTTTTATTTACGACGTTAAATGCCAACTATTAATCTTGACCATTTCTACAAGATCAGAGCAGTTTAATTAATTTATGGCATTCTTTTGGGTATCTAGTATTAAACCAATTTATCCTACAAACGAAAATAATTGGTTTTATTATGACTGGACAACGGATCTTTATGCAAAATAAACATTTTCTACCTGAATTGCAGCAAACTGAGGCGAAATAGATATTTATTTGCATTCTGAAAATGTGTAATAGGGCGAAGATAAGTAATTTTAAAATTCCTCTGTTTTTATTATGAATTATATATATTATACATATATATATGAAACATTATATTCTGCTACAAGATTAAAAAGTTAGATATAAAGTTAAAATTTAGCTAATACCAAGTTCGATTAAAAATCACTTTCTAAATTTCTGAACCAGCTGTAATGTAATGAATGTAAACGTGTCAGAATTGTGTTTGCATACACTGTTTGCAATACGCTCAAACAATCATTGACTCAAGTGATTTTGTAGCGTCTTCGAGGCTTCATCTTCTGGATAGGATGCATCTCTTCTCAGGCCCCGGCCCCTATTTTTCACAGATCGATATGCAGCTCGCGAATTTGCATAACCATCCGCAATCCACAGATCAGACAGGAAAAAAGCATCTGTCGGAAGTCTGACAAGGGCGATTTGCATACTGCCACTGGTCGTCCGCCCCGACAACGGCGTCCGCATGTTAGATCACCGAGCATAAAACGCTACAGTTAGGCACTTAGACTGAGCAGCGACGTTGATTTCGGCTGATTGTTTTCCCCGGTTCTGTTCACGGTCCGTGGACTGCGCTGTCGCCGGCAAAACTTGTCCAGCAAGGTGTTTTCTATGCCTTGGCTTTTATTTAGCAAAATAATTAACACCGTATCCCCCAACGTCTATCTTGAATCATCCACAATTTATAAATTAATCAAAATTCGAAACGAAGTTTCTCATTCGAGCACACATTGTAATAGAAAAACCTAAGTATTAGGAGTACAAACAGTGTTGGGCAATAAATAAATTTATTTAAATAACAAGTTATTTGTTATTTTGATATTCAAATAAAACGCAGAAATAATTATTTATTATTTGAGCAAGTGTAAATGAATTTATTTAAAATAATAAAGTTAATTGTTATTTACAAATACAATTTTCAATTATTATTTGTATTAACAAATAATAAATTAAATTGTATTTTCATTCATTAATCTGCCCTCCGGACGAGCCCGAACACTGGCGGTATACCTGAAAAGGTTGGTATAGCAGCGAAAAACTATTTAATTGATTTCCACCTCAATCCAAATAATAAATAAACTTTTATTTGCAAATAAGAAATAATAAATAGATTATTTATGGAATTATTTAAATAACTTTAATTTAAATAGCAAGATTATTTATTATTTAATTATTTATTATTTAAAATAAAATTTGCCCAACACTGAGTACAAATTAGTTTATAGTTCTCTAAACTGGATCGTAGTTTTTGTTTATAAAATATGATTGTTTTCTTCTATGTCTTTTTTTAAGTTAATTTAGGAGGTTTGATTTCATCCATCCACCGATTGCATCGTGGAAAACGATCGTGCAAACTCGTCGAGGGAATCTGGCACAAACAGCTGATAGTTTATCTCGGGGACCGATTTGGTTTCACGAGGGAGACATTTTTCCCGGTTTGTCACCAGGCGACCGGATTACCGTTACCGTTCTGTCCGAGGAGAATTGATCGCCCCCACCGAAACAGAGAAACAAGTACAACGATGGCGCCCGTTGAATAACCAACGAAGGTCGTCATCCAAGGCTATCGGTCGGAACCGGTAAATTGTAATTCCATTTCTCGTCTGTCTCGTAAAGAAGCTCCTATTCCCATGCGAAGGGGACCGAGTCACGCGAAACCAATTACACGCGGAGACCAATTAATAGAGACGCCCTCTCTCCACTGAATTCGCCATTGGAAAGCCGGGGGTCGCCATTTTAACCCTGGATAACCGAGCTTGCGTAAAAATGGCGATCGGTAGCGATGGGAGCGAACGCAATCTGAAGCCTTTTAATTGAATCGTGAGGCAAGGAATTAATATTCTTTTACTTTATTAGGCGAAGTTTAAAATAGTAGGGAGTTAGTTATAATCTTGAATCTGTGCAAATCTAAGACTAATTCTTTTTGCACTATTATCACAAACCTTTACCGAATGTAATGATACCGGAAAGAGCACCGGGTATTACTCAATAGTATAACAAAACTGTCAATGAAGTTTTATAATCGTAAAAAAACTTACAGAAAGCTTGATTATGTTCAAATATTAACACATTACCGACCGGTGATTATTGCATATTTTTGAAAAATGTATGGTACATGGCTAAACTTTCATTTAACATTTAGTATGAACTAACTAAGTCACCCTCAATAACGTCGTCTAATAGTTTCATTTAAGATTGCAATGTCAAAGAAAATTCCTATGCTTTTTTTTGGTACGGCAGAATTATTGAAAATCTTATTAATAGGCTTCCGGTCGGTAAAGTGTTAACAACTATACTAAGTTAGATGATAACAAAATTAAATCTATACGAAAGTGTATACCTACTTGAAAATCTTCTGCAATGTCAGAATGTATGTATGTATGACTGGTTCACAGCGTGCTATAAAATCTCTAGACTATCGATGAAGTAGAGCACCTCACGAGTGTGTACAAATAAAAAATAACAATATTGAAACGTTATTCTTCAGACCTTTAACTACGGCGGGTTTTTTTTTATATATATGTTTTTAAACTTCCTAGAAAAATTACCCGATCTCATTTGCCGCAAAGAGACGAACAGGCGCAGAAAGAATCGCGATGATTGGCAAAATGATGAATCGCCTGCAACTTCGGAATTTATTCCGGTAACTGTTTCTGTTCGACAGCGATCAGCCCGGATCGCCGTCAACGACGTTTCTTCCTATGGTCTCGCGTGTCCGTCATTACCGGCATGCCTCGCCGCGGAGAAACTAATTAAGAATAGTTTAACGCGAGTTAGAAATACGTCGGCGAAGCGGTACGTGGCATTCCGCGCGGTCACTTCCTCGAGCGTTCTGGTTGCGCGGAATAATTTGTGGATCACGTCGCGCACCGCGATGTGCAAATCGTCTGTCCAACGGTTGCCGTTCCGACGTGCATAACTATCATCGTGTTTTCCGATCGAGGAAATCGCGTGTCCGCGTCGACGCTCGATCGGACACACATCGTCCGCGAGCTGTCTTTCCGAATTTCACGCCGGATTCTCGCTGGTGACGTGCATCATCGACTGAACACCTGCGTTGCGCACATTCTGATGCAGCTGCATCATGGTCTGGAAAGACTGGACTTCTTCTCTTTGTTATGCGCGCTCAGGAAAATCTCCGAGGAATCCTTATACAGTATACAGTCTAATGTTTAAATAGATGACAGTATTTTACAATTATTAGACAATTTGCAATGCTTCGTACTTCCACGCAGATTCCAAATTTTCATTTTTTTGCGAGCTCTCGTGGAGTGAGTACTTTTTGGTTACATTTGTGAAAGATTGTAGAATTTTCGAAGCTTCGTTTTAAATCTTGAAATTGAAATTCGATTTAAGGATGTTCTGGAGGTATATAAAAACGCAATAAAATCTTTGAAAATTTGACAAGATATAATTCTCACTAGACTAATGCAATTACCAAAGTTTGGGTTCGATTCACTACACTGTTTAATATTTATAGGAACTTAAAGTTTGCACATTTTAACACGTGTTCTTATGGAGAATTCATAAAATTCCACTTCAAACCCTATTTAAACCTTGAAAAAACGCAACCAGAAACTCTAGTTTTTTTTATATATAATAAAAATTATGTAATTTAAATATAATATGTATTATTAATATATATATAATTTATTATATAAATATAACATGAACTTTACTAATTAAACGAAAGCTTTTAAATTAATCTATTTTTTTAATGCAAAATATACTCATGAATGGCTTTCATTGCCAATATATTGATAGATTTCGAATTTCTTGTACTTTTGTCTCCCATTGTACCTCCAGAACATCCTTAAAGTGATCGAAAGAAAAAGATCGAAATGATCGAATATATTTCTGTATTCAAGGACATTCGTGTATAGCACATGTATATTGTATATCATAATCAAGATGATAAAGTCAAAAAGAGTCGAGTCCAGCATAGTGGTTATTATCGAGTTCGTTACCAGCGAAAGTGTCGAACGGACTAAATATTAAGAAACTAGCATACAACGGGAAGAATACTGGTGGTTAGCGAGTGCAACAGCAAAGATGCAATGCGAATGCACTGTGTAGTCCGCATTTGGACCGTTCTCGATCCGTAACACGGTCTCGTCCGTCGATATTGGAGTTCTAGGACGACGATTCGTCGTCCGGCTGTCGATCGTTAAGCTGAACCGTCACGGACGGCAAAAGTTGGAGCGTTTATTGCCAGTTGGCAACCAGTCGGACTAGCAACCGGCGTAGCTACCTTTGAATCGAGCATCATAAGAGATCTCTTCCATACGGGGCTGGTATCATGCTACTAGCATGAGCACGATCAACGAGCTAGCAACGTCCGTGGCTTCCGGGCCCGCTGGAATGAGATCCAATAATTCAACAACTAATTCGTCCCTAGGACTCTAAGATTTTCTTTTACTGATGAAGCTTCGAAAATGAATAAGGGAAACGCTTGTTTTCAAAGAATCAATTTTTTTGGTCCAACAATTTCGATACTACCAATTGTGTTACTGTGAACATATATATAGCTATGCTTCATCTGAAATTTACTCGTGAAGCCTCGAAAATGAAGGTGAGCACGTGTTTGGAGAGTGAATTTTTCTGAAATTTTGGTTAAATATTTTTGAAAGTATGTACCGATTGTGTTACTGTCTACATGAACATTGCTATGCTTCATCTGAAATTTACTTGTGAAGTCTCGAAAATGAAGGTGAGCACGAGTTTGGAAAGACTGAATTTCTTTGAAAATTTGGTTAAATATTTTTGAAAGTATGCACCAATTGTATTACTGTCTACATGAATATTGCTATGCTTCATCTGAAATTTACTTATGAAGTCTCGAAAATGAAGGTGAGCACGTGTTTGGACAGTGAATTTTTCTGAAATTTTGGTTAAATATTTTTGAAAGTATGTACCAATTGTATTACTGTCTACATAAACATTGCTATGCTTCATCTGAAATTTACTTGTGAAGCCTCGAAAATGAAAGTGAGCACGTGTTTGGAAAGACTGAATTTCTTTGAAATTTTGGTTAAATATTTTTGAAAGTATGTACCAATTGTGTTACTCTCTACATGAATATTGCTATACTTCATCAGAAATTCACTTGTGAAGTCTCGAAAATGAAGGTAAGCACGTGTTTGGAAAGACTGAATTTCTTTAAAATTTTGGTCACAGATATGAGTTGAAGAATTCTTCAACTGCATAATGTTGAAGAGTGCTTTTTTAGTACTATGTCTATGTAATCGATGAGACTTCGATCCTGTGTCGCATGCGAGCGAAAATCTGGTCGAGCCTAACCGCACCCTAAGTCGAGTATTTTCTAATTACCGGTCCGTGTTGTAAATCACCGGGCAGCGCGAACGACTAACGGGTTCGAGCGGGACGATCCTCCGCACTGATGTATATTATACCGATTCCATCCGGTGGTTCGATCTCATCGTGCTCGTGTTGCTTCCTCCGGGACTCTGTCCGTATTTCATAGTCAATTATTCGTGGAACGATCATCGTGATGAAGAACGCGAACTTCAAAACGAAGCTTAGCGGACTTCATCATCGAACCATTAATCCTCGCGCTTGCCGACGTACTTTTTGCAGATCCACTGGGAACCCACGGTATTGAAATGGTAAAAACGACAAAGTGTATCCTTGAGGATATTGTGTTAAACGTTAATTAATTTTTTTGAAATTGTATCCGAACTAATTAGCAAGGAAAAGATTAAAAATATGCCGTGATGGACATAGAGTATCATCTTCCTGGAAGTGAGAGGGTATTCTGGTAGCCTCTGTTATAAGTAAGGAACTGCTGTAAAGGTTGGGACATCGTATAAGTTGTGTCAGTGCTTTTTCGCTTGCTTTTCTTGAAACATCAATACCATCCTTGTTAACTTTATTTCTGTTTATAAACAAATTTTATGTGAGCATTAAAAGGAACAAGTCGGGTTCAGTGTAGCCGCTCGAACCAAACGCTAAAAATATGTCTTAGAAAGTTTTATTGTATTTCTTATTGATTCGTTTTCAACTGAACATTTTTCAACCCTGATTGGTTAAATATCTCGTATAGTATCCCTTACTTACAAAAATAAAAATAGTCGAAAAATCGAAACTTCGTGTCGAAAGTGCCACCAACTTTCAGATTATGAATAGAGTTGTTTTGTATTTAGTACAAGCCGTAGTCAGAGACAGGCCAACAAAAAATCAGCGTTGCTATTAAATGGAATAGCAACGTTGCCAAGCAGAGAATCGAGGCAGGGAAAACGTATTGGCCGAAGGTTCGCGTATATCGTTCGCTGCCAGCCAGTTGGATATCGTGTGCTCCCTTTGAATCGAACATTACAGAAGACGCTGGGACAGAGAACCGTAGAAAGATAGAGAAACAAGGAGGCGAACAGTTCCTTTGAGGGTAGACAGAAGCGGATAAGCGATTCGACGCAGTCTACAAAGCAACCGAGCGACTTCCGGGCTGCTGGCAGACGCAGAAGACTGCAGCACCGCTTTCTGTGTCTGCCTTTTAAGGGACAGTTCCACTGGCAGCGGTTTTGAACTGTTGGCGGAGGGACCAGTGGTCCGGGAATTCTCGAACTAGAAAAAATTACTAGTCGAGGAAGATTAATAATTTAGTAAGAGTAATTCTTTCTGATTCTAAAGGTCACGAGGAACAAGAATGTTAAACATATTTGTCTGAATAGGAACTTCTAGCTCCACACGTCTCAAGGTTCGTGTATACTAACTCCTGTCCTTCAAAAAAAAAGAACTCCAGGAAAACTCGGAAGATCCAGGAAAAATTGAGGGATTCATAGATCGTTTGGGAAAGGGTATCTAACACCTCGTGGATAAGGATCGATCCTGTAGCAATTTGACGACGAGTTCCAAGACCTGCACGCCCGCTTGCCTATAAATAGACCCGTTCTGTCGGAACGGGTGACCTTGGCGAGAAATCGCCAATAGATCGCGCGGAATCGCCGCGACGGAAAAAAAAGGACGAGCCATGTGCTCGTCGAGAAGAAAAAGGAGCGGGCCTTCCGAGTGTGTTATTACGTATTCATATGAGGCAGCGTAGTCTGGTGTGGCCGCGATGATGCGAGAACGCATTTGCTGATCATCGGCCGGATGCCTGCGAACAGAGGCCGCACGATAACTCTTCCGTGAACGGAATAGGTGTGACCAGTCTCTAGGAAAAACAGGTAAAACAGACCGCGTCGACGAGCAACGCAGCAGTAGGAAATAGAATTTCCTCAGGAAATTTGATGGGGATGCTGGTATCTTTAGCGACGTTAATAACTTGTAGGAAGCAGGTGTGCATCTGAGACCAACTGCCGACTTAATCATTTTTATGGTGATTCGCGGCTTTGTTGGCCGTTTTCTGCATGGGAAATACGACGAGGCTTTTAACGACGTTCGTGCGTCGGGGATAAAGTTTATTCGGTCTTCCGTTCCAGCTCTTTGAATTGTTGATGTATCGTTGTATCGCTTATACGTTTCCTCCCTCCGTGACCTTGAATGACCTTGCGTAATTATAGTTGCAGGGTTCCTTATGAAAGGGGCTATCATCGCGGGCGTTTAAAAGATGGTGATCCCTTTTCTCAAATAATAAAGTTGAGATTTATAAAAGCAAAATAGCAAAATTCACCAATTGTGCTCAACGCTAAAACTGTCGAATCCTAAACGAGACTGATGCATATTCCTACATAATAACGATAGGCTTGAATTTGGATTTTATGGTAACGCGTACTCGGATAGAGAAGTATTAAAGAAAAATTCTGGAATCCGTCACTTTGACGTTTCGGTAGATCTAACGTAAAAGCGTTTTAGTGTTCCAGACGTACTTTTTGTCCCTATTAAATTCTGCACAGATATATCAACAGACATATTATCCGTCCGCTTTCGTGTGACAAACTCCAAGTTCTCCTAATCGAAAATCGTCTCTTTTTACCGCTCCTTTAATCGGGAGTGACAAACGACGCTTAAAGTGAATCAGACAGCGGCTTCTTCGGGATATTAGTCACCTTCAGGTTTCCGCCAGCCATAGCTCCCGATAGCGGTAACGAAGAGGCAGCAGATAAGGGGGTCGTTTCATCGGTATTTATCGCGTCTGCGTGAAAAATGGAAATGGAGCGGGACGTAAGAGAGTTGCGGCGTAGATAGCAACCGTCGGTGAGCAAGTGGAAGAACGCGGAACAGGGAATCGGGAAGAGTATCAATCGGAAAAAATCGTTTTCAACCGGTAGAAACGAACTGGGCATCGATCGTCGCGTTCGATCCGCGAGGTCTGTAACGACCTTGGCTCTGGCTCGGTAAATTGCCGGTCTAATAAGTAATAACCGTGATTAGCGACGGTGACGAGGTTCGCGAGGGGATTAACGGCATGGAAGCGCTCGAGAGCTCTCCCCACATCTTTCTCTCTCTCTCTCTCTCTCTCTGTGTCTCTCTAGCTCCGTTCGTTGTTTGCAAGCATTCTCGCTCGCCGACACTATGCCTGAGTCCTTGACCGACCCTGAACCTCGAGGAAGAGTGGAAAGCCGACTGGGTAGCTGATTGGCTGCCGCGCGCGCCACAGTCGATGCCTCTCGAACGGACGAGCTAAAATATAGTGATTACGACGAGAGAGAGAGAGAGAGAGAGAGAGAGAGAGAGAGAGCCCGGTGTGGGAGTATACCGCGTGGGAGGAGAGAGGGAGGATCGAAAACCCTGCGAAGTCTATGAACAGCGGCTTGCTCTGTGGAACACCCGATAAAACCAACAGGGACGCGACCGGTCGACCGGCAATCGAGACGAACATCTTCGAGAGGTGTTCTTCGCGATCATAATCTCCGTGATTTCCTCCAGAGATCCTTTCCTCATTACTCCCGAACGTTTCCGCAAAGAGATTACCACCCCATGATGCGCTGTTGTCCCAGGATTTGGAGGACCGATGCTGAGGACTCGTGAACAGCTTCAGGGGAGCAAAGATTAACCCTCCGATGGCGGACCTATTTTACAATCATACAATTGACGATGCTTGAGACTTTACAACGACTCCTTCAAAATTGATGTACAATCTTTATTAGTCGTTTTATCGAACTTCGAGTGAGACGTGTATCCTCAATTTCATGCCATAAAACGCTAAAATAATCGTACAATAATTTTTAGAACGTCGTTGCAAAGAAGCGACTTCGATCCTCGAATCTATGGCAGTTTCACTTTCGAGACAAAAGTTTGAATGTTTTTGGAGACGTTCGATGCTGCACGTTTAAGGAAAACTGAGATAAATCGTGTGAAATCATTGACGTATGAATTTACGTATGAACGCATAAGTCACACAGCGAACAGTATACGAGTGTTCATTAGAAGTGAGTAATAGGTTTAAATTATGAATTAATTAATAGTTGGCGCGCAGTTTAGCAGTAATTGGAAGCAGATACAGAGGCTCAGCCTTGCTGGCTGGTTCCGGTTCGGCCGCAACAATGTTTCCAAGCTCGGTTCCAGGAGCTGTTCGTGTTTCTCCGGGATCTCAGGCCAAGAATGGGCAATTAAAGTAACACAATAAAGGCTAATCATAAGTCGTCGGCGTGGAGCGGCGGATCGCGGAACCGGCCGTAGCGGGATAACGTAACGCGAATTAAGCAGCAACGACCTTTCTCCTCGTTTCAACTTCCTCCGCTCTCGCGGCCTCGAGCATCTCACCCGGTTCCCGTTAAGGGAGAACCTCGAACAGCTCTTGCGTTGTCGCGAACAAATCGTCGCTAGATTCGTATTAACCCCTGAAGCACAGAAACCATTTTTGCAAGCCATGGCTCGGTGAAAGGTAGCGCCGTTCTGAAATGCAGAAGCTTAGAAAATGTTGAGTAACGAAGTTCGACAGCATCTGGGTACTGTCAATTCCGAAAGCACATGAGAATACTCTGTTTCCCATTTTCTTTGATCTTGTTTTTATATATGTCGGAGATGTTGGAGAAGGCCGAAGACTTCTTCATACAACGCAGTTTTCTTTTTTCTATCCATTATAAGGAGATCGGAGAATTCATCAACAAAGCAGTTTTTGTTTTCCTTTTCGTTGTTGGTTTGGTACGCGGCCGAGGACCCTTGGGTCGTCGAGAGAGGGGGTTGGCAAATGAGAGGTTTGCCGCAAGCTAGAGGGTGTGACGGATGACATTCTGTAATGAGCTCTCGAAGTGTACGCTTTTGTTAGTCTAATAAAGTCTTCGGTGTGTGACATTTGTCGAGGAATAAACTGTGCAGTTTATTGAATATACTTTGCGATGGAGAAGACCAGTGGCGAAGGGAGAGAAGGAGAAATTCCCTTATCTCCGACATATATTTATTTAACGTCGCTTTCAACTCTTTGCTAAGAGTTATTTCGCGACGGGACTTACAGTTTATTAAGGTGGGTTCCGAACCACCTTGGGCGCCATTGTATTAGATGGCATTTTCTTTAATCTACCTCTTCGACATCAACGTCACTTTTTTTGTTCGATCTAATGCAACTAATCGGTGTGTGGAACTGGACTTTATTGGTTGTCAATTTAAGAAGTTCATGTTCGGAATCTGTTTTGTACAGTGGAACCTCGACTGTCCAAGTCTCTGATGTCTAAATTATTTTTTTTTAACCGAAGACTCTAAGGTGTAACTATAAGTTGCCATACTTATCTTGTTTCAGAAAAGATTTCACTGAAGCGACAAACTGTTTCGAATTATATTTTCTGTCGAAATTGCTGTGGTAGGATCTAGAGTAGTCTCTCGAGAGCAAAGGGTTAAATTACAAGGTTCGGTAACTGTACATGAATCGACGATGTTTTGGGAAACATAGTTGAACGTTCCATCCTGGATCGATAGGAAGCAGGCCTGGGTTGTACCTAGCGCGTAACAAATCGCGATCCGAGGACAGCAAAAGGAGTTACCTCTTCCTTTAATCCTCAATTAGCCACGATGCTCCCCGGGCACACCGGTTCGTTGCCAGTCGATTCCCTCCCTGAGAAACCGTCCGAACGGATGCTGTTACATCGATCCGATTAATTATGGGAGCGGGCCGGCTGGTTGCATACGCGACCATGCAAAGCTTGAAGCGCGCACACCGGGGCCGAGAAGTTCTTTCTCTCTTCGGCTTTTCTGCGTATCCTTCCCACGAAGCCACCTCGTCGTCTTTTCAGCCTTCAGCCTTCAACGCCGCGCGAGAATCGCGACAAAGACAATGCGAACAGATTTCCTGGGGTACCGTAAAAGAATAGCTAATCGTGTTCCCGGTTGTTGATCGTTACCTATGAATTATACGAGGTGTCAGCTGCTTTCTTCGAACGCCTGTAACTCTGTTAATTTTACGAATCCGAACAAATCCTTTTGCACACCCGTACTTCAGCGGGTATTTTGAATTTTTAGCATTTAAAAAGAAACCTGTCAAACCTTTTGCATTGGGATTTTGCACATAGATTCAGCGGTAATTGAAGAATATGTGCGATCTCTTTAAAGTAAAAATAATCAAAATTATATATAATTGATGTATTTTTTACAGATGCATTCTTGGAACGCCTACAACTCTGTTAATTTTACGAATTCAAGCAAATCCTTTTGCACACGGATACTTGTGCTTGAAGAAAATGTAAAAAAGAATGGATCTTTTGAAAACGAAAGACCGGAATAGCACCTTGAGCGCACGATCGATCGACCGGTACCGGTGACCTTGCAGGAAACCGCAGCTCTTCGAGGCTCTCCCCGATGTAAAATTTTTCACCGTCCGGCACGGCCACCGCAAATCAATCGCCGATCGAAAAAAACATCAAGTTTTTGCCGACGATCGAGCCTACCGATTCGACTTCGGTCAACGATCTTTCGGGCAAACAACGAAATTAGGATCGGATTCGATCTCGGAGGAAATGCGAGTTTTTCCGAGCAGATGTAACATGCGAATTGAATTTCTTCCGTGTGAGTCGAGGAACAAAATTACTATAATGGGAATCCGCTAATGATGGACTGTACTTGAGTTTTGCACTGGTATGTCGAATGTTTATCGACATCTTCAAATTGCTCGTTTAATTGTTTTTTATTTTCAATCGAAGAATTAAACTTACTGCGTGTGGCAATTTTACGATTCTGAAAAGGAAACTATGGGGTGGTCACAATTACAGTAGATCCGGGAAAACCTGCACCCTTAATTCACAAACGCACGAACTACCAGGCTCTGGTAGCAATAATCTGTAAAATGCGGAAAGACTACCGTAACGGTTGAAGAAAGATCAAGCCGAAATTAGGGGGTGGTCACAATTAACAGAAGAAGGTCCACTTGCACCCCTAGTTCGTGAAAGACACATTGAGCTCTGGTCACAATAATCTCCCAGAAGGAAGAAGGATGCTGCAAGCCGAGAAAAATTGTAAAAAAATTAGGGGGTGATCACAATTAAAGCAGAGCAGGGAAAACCTGCGCCCTCAATTCACAAACGCACGAACCACCAGGCTCTGATAGCAATAATCTGTCAAATGCGGAAAGACTACCGTAACGGTTGAAGGAAGATCAAGCAGAAATTACTGGGTGGTCACAATTAACAGAAGAAGGTCCACTTGCACCTCTGGTCCGTGAAAAAGACATGGAGCTCTGGTCACAATAATCTCCCAGAAGGAAAAAGATGCTGCAAGCCGAGAAAAATTGTGAAAAAATTAGGGGGTGGTCACAATTACTGTAGATCAGGGAAAACTTGCACCCTTAATTCACAAACGCACGAACTACAACGCTCTGGTAGCAATAATCCACCAAGTGCGGAAAGACTACCGTAACGGTTGAAGGAAAATCAAGCAGAAATTAGGGGGTGGTCACAATTAACAGAAGAAGGTCCACTTGCACCCTTAGTCCACGAAAGCCACATGGAGCTCTGGATACAATAATCTCCCAGAAGAAAGAAGGATGCTGCAAGCCGAGAAAAATTGTAAAAAAATTATAGGGTGGTCACAATTACAGTAAATCAGGGAAAACCTGCACCCTTAATTCACAGACGCACGAACTACAACGCTCTGGTAGAAATAATCCATCAAGTGCGGAAAGACTACCGTAACAGTTGAAGGAAAATCAAACAGAAATTAGGGGGCGTTCGCAATTAACAGAAGAAGGTCCACTTGCACCCCTAGTCCGTGAAAGACACATGGAGCTCTTGTCACAATAATCTCCCAGAAGGAAGAAGGATGCTGTAAGTCGAAGAAAATCGTAAGAAAATTAGGGGGTGGTCACAATAAAGCCGTTAACCCCGTCGATGACCCGTTGCGTCCCCACGATTCGAGACAACACACACACGCCCCATAGCGTCTCGCAGCGTCTCATAGCGCTTGATAGCGTTTCACAGTGGACCGTCTCCCAAAGCCTCGCGGCTCTCTGTACTCCGACGATTCGCGTGGAATAACTTCGCACGACCCAAAGGAGAGGGAGGGAGGGTAGAAGAAGTATACGCCCGCGCGGAACGATGGATGGACGGATAGACAGATAAATAGATACTTTATTACAGGCTGGAAGAACCGTAAGAGGGCCGATGGATCGATGCGATGCTTGTTGCGCCGGGACAAGCGAATGGATGTACAAAATTAGAGGTATGGCGAATGCTCGTGACAGATGAATGCGTAGATAAACGAGCTGATTTTATCTGACGAGATTCGAGCAGCGATGCAACCGGCTATCGAGGCGCAACAAGATGACCCTTGCCGCGCTGCCAGTTTCTCGGAAAACCGGCATTGAGCTTCTAATTAGCGTAAGCGTCTCTGTCATGGCTTCCTGCAGCCTAGCCGCCCGATCGCCGCTGGAATGCGATCGACGACGTCCCGTCAAGAAATCAATTTCCACCAGAAACTCGAAATTAGAGGATCATTTTAAGTGGACTATTTTCGAGCTGCTTGAAAGGCACAGTGACACGTTGCTTCAGTTTTATTTCACTAATTTATTTTATGTTAATTTTACGGAAGGGGGAAGGTTTTTCAAGAAATATGCTTGCGGAGAGTAAATTGAGGTGGCTCGACGTAAATGACGATCGTTACGCACACGCGATACGTTTCCCCGTCGATCTAGGATCCGTAGGAAATCCCGCGATGCTTTTCCGGTTTCCGTGGCGCTATTAAGTTCACACCCATCGCGATCCAGCGGTCTTTCGTAATTACTCGGTATTAACCGTAGATAAGTATGCTATCATGTGTGGAAATGGCGGAGCCAATTACGCGCTTGAATGTAATTGAACATTCATTAACAAGAGGAATATTTCAGCCGAGGAAACAGGACACAGTTATGTCCGACATTATGTTTATTAATTGAAACATTTACTCGCACCCTATCCATAATTTCATTCGTTTGCATTCTTCATTTTATTTCAGTTAGAAATTAATTATTGGCATACCATTAGAGCGCGATAGCGAGGGTAGCCGATTCTACGTCATCGACTCTCGGAGCACTAGTTGGTCAGGTCTGGTTTAATTGACGAAATGCAGTGAGTTTTCGGCTACACGTCGGCGAGGTCACAAAACATAGTAGAATTATACGATCTAAGAACCAGTCCGGACCCGGGAGTTCTTCTTAGATCAAGGCTTTACTGTATGTCAGATTTAGTAATACACTTAAACACTAAAGGTAATCGACAGATATCCTTTCCAAGGTATGTAAAAGAAACACCTTGCGATAATATGGAAGCATGTATGTCCGTTACGCGAGGAACAGTATCGAACAATATTATGATGCGCGGTCATCGCCCCTATTTAGTCTTAGGACAAAACTGTTGATCGACGACGATTCGCGCTCCAAGGCCAAATATAAAAACCGCGGACAACCAGGCCTTCCTTTTTGAATAAACCGTTTGGAAAAAGTTAGTTAGCGCCCCCACTCGAAAGTGTACAGACGAATAAAGTATTTTACATCTACACGATTTGATCTCTCCTGAGAAACCCTTCCACTCTACAGGTATTAGACAATTTCTTCGCAATTTTCTGAAAATTCTTTTCACTCCTCACTTAGTAAACCGACCCGTCCAGCTTCTGAAAAGAGCTCGGCCGTCGGAGCCAATTTGAAAAGGTTCTTAAAGAGTCTCTGACCAATTACCGTACATATCGATGCCGTCCCCAATAATTACCATTTTTCCCGTCTCCATTCCCGGCCGGTTCGTGTCCGTGGTCTCTGTGTCTCTAAATTGGAACGACGTGCTCGCTGTCGGCGAGACACGCGCGTGACGCGAATCCCGAGCCGTGGATCTCTTCCAGATAATTGGCTGTTCGGGTCATCTTCTTAACGAACGCTCTCGATCCTCGAATCCCCGTGTCAATTTTTTGCCAGCCGTTCGCTATTGAGCTATCACCGGCCAGGTGTCCAGGTGAATTTCGAACCCTCGATCCCCTGTCTCTCCCGAAGAAGAAGCTTACACACGAACTCTTCCTCGAGAGGAAGAACCGCCTTTCTTCCGCGAGAACGACGACGCGAAGAGTGGTCAACGTCCGGCCAGCAGCTTGTCTCCCGTTCTAGTACTTGTCGGAGCGGAATCGTGGCAAGGACCGGCGGGAAAAACAGGAGTGGCAAGGAGAAAAACGAGGCGTCGCGTCGCTCTGCGTCGCGCGTCGGCCTGTACGGTATCTTGTCGGGAAGCGAGGATTAAGTTGCCACTGAAAAAGCCTGATGCTGTTGCCCGATGCTCGCGTCTCGTTGCCCCACGGCCGCTATCTCGAGATTATTCAAATGGAGACCGCGAAGACGGATGCTCCCTCCGATCGCCTCTTCTTGCTTCGCAGCCTTTTTCTCCAGTGATCCTCTTCGATCCGTCGAAGCTAAAGTGTTTACATTGAAACGGAGCAAGTAAGCTCTTCTCAAAGATAATAGTAATTCTTCATCGGAGTCGCTCGCCTTTGTGACACCATGAACGACTGAAATTATAGCCGTGCCAGGTCTGTTATATACAAGGTGTTTCATTTCACTCTGCTATCCACGATAACTTTGTTACTTATACATGTATCATATATAGAAACCGTTTCGGAAAAAGTCTGTGTGGGCAGAGTATCATCTCAAGATGATTTTTTCTTCAAGATTGACTTTTACTTACTTTTTGATGAAGAATTTCCAGTCGGATACTCAATGATCTATTACGAAGGTAATTCTAGGTCACTGATGGGCAGAACTTGGAGAAATGAAGTTATTTATGGACTGCTTTTACGTAACCCAATCTAATCTTGTTTAAAAGAAAAAAAGCTGTATTGATTTAGAGCTCAATCCTGACGCGGAGCCACCGCGAGACGCGGAAGAGGATCGAAGAGGAGGAAGGCCGTAGGAAGAAGTGGACAGCAGACGAGAAAGAGAGCAGAGGGACGCGTTCGCGATGGAATGAGGAAACCCCGTGGAGGAGGAAGCGACGACGAGTCTCGGATGTCACCACCATAGGCCTGGTCCACGTCAGGCGTGTCGCGAACGGGACGACACGCTTCGCGGATGTTGCGTAGTTGCGGCTAGGTCGGGATCGCGCTGCTGCACTTGTTCAACGAGGTTTGCCTGCCTCTCTTTCTCCTGCTCCTCCTTTTCTTCTTCTTCTTCTCCTCCTCGTAGCGGCTTTGCTCTTCTCTTCGTTTCGACCAACCTTAAGATCCCCGACGGAAGGTGCTTGACCTGTATGAGCATCGGGAATGGGCAAGTAGACGACTCCAACCAGAAAGCCTAGAATCAAACCGACCCGGACGAGTATCCAGCGCATCTCCAACCGGGAAGAGAGGATCCGATCGATTCTTCCTCCATTAATCTTCATTGAATTTTACAGGTAGCTACGTCGGTCCCTCGATCGCGTCTGCATATCGAAGATTAATGGCCCTTCCCGACGCGTTAGCTGTCGGTATCTGCTCGAGCGGTTTCGCTCGTTTCGCTCTATAACTCTTGCCCCGTACTGTCTTCTTTGTGGTTAGTATCATTTAGAGCTCCTTTGCTTAATAATCTCGAATAATTAGATTAATCGTTCGTGACAAGGATCAGTTAATGGAACACGAAACAAAGCGTAAGCGAAGTAGGAGCCTTTTTTTTATAGATCTCATACGAAATGCCAAACAAGCGCCCATAGCCAAGTGATTAAATGATTCTAGAAATCGGTCTCGAAGATCATTTTCTCACGGAAGATAAGACCCGTCGCGATCTCCTTGAGGGTATCTCAAGTAGCTATTCTAATAGGATCAGGGCGAGAACGATAATCGAGGCGATAATTTTATGGAAAGCAGGGCCGATAACTCGCTGCAATAAGCCCTCGGCTTAGCCCCCATCCAGAATGGATTCCATTTACTAGGGCGCACTTGTACCCATTTTGTTCGCAACAAATGAGGGAGCCAAGTGCATCGAGTCTTCTCTCGGGTCGTGGTGCCCTCCGGGGCTTATGCTCGACGGGTTTCGCGCTCTCGCTTGCCCTCTGCCTGTTTCGCGAGGAAACAACAACTCCGCGTCCTCCTCGACACGGTTAGACCTTTCGCCTCAGTACCGTTTCTTGCGACACGATCGAATCCGTCAACTTGCACCTCGGACACGCGCTCTTCTCTTGTATACCAATGTCGTTTCTGGACTGCGCAGCTTTCGTAGTATTCGTTTCAATATACATATAGCAGCGACGTACATATTTGTTTCTTTTCTCAAGGGGCTACGTACACCTACATACACCTTTTACTCGATTGTAGAACATTCGAACTATACTATCCCAACTGTTTTTTTTTCGAAATTGTTAAAATTGACGAAGTCACTAAAGGTGCCTTCATACAACGGCGCTGGCTCCTGGAGCCAGCGCCAAAACTCTCAAATTTCGAGCGCGGGTTGACGGCACCCTGCTGGGCCTGCCCGGGAAAAAGGTTTCCATGGGCCTGTTTTCCGTGCACGCACAATAGGGACCCGTCAACCCGCGCTCGAAATTTGAGACTTTTGGCGCTGGCGCCAGGAGCCAGCGCCGTTGTATGAAGGCACCTTAAAGGGTCTTGTAAAAGCACTTTACACGTTTCGAGGTGTACTGCTTATCCCTTTAATCATTTTAATAAGTCAGAAATAGTTGACCATTATTTTTCGATTGTCGGAATATGCTCACTGTTTCGAATTTTATTGAGCTACTCATTTTTGTCATTTGATACGTGAAGTGTGGCGTAGACAGCTTTTTTTTAATTAATTTGCACTGAACATCTTGAAGAAATTTGGATTGAAACTGGACAAATTTCTCGGTCTCGAGTATCGTTTTCGCTCCAGGACCATGAACGGTCTCAAGGATGATCTCGAAGGATTCAGTGGCTTACTATGTCTACTGGCGCGGTGGTTAGGACTATGGTGGCGGCGCAAGATATGTTAGCATAAGCGCCGTGGCCGGGCTCCAGTTCCATGGGGAATGCAAGAAGGTAGCTTTACACGACTTCCTGTACCGACTCGGAGCCACCCGAGACGTTTTTCAGGGTTCGCGCGTTGTTTGCGCAAACGTGCTCGATCCGCGGCGTTTCTTCTTCTTCTGGTTCTTGTTGTCCGTCTGCCACGGGGGGCTGCGGATCGTAACCGTTTCGCCGGTTTCTCTGGCTCTGGTGTTTCCTGTTCCCGTGGAGCGGTTCCTGACATTCTAGCTTCGCGGGTTTACCGAGGCAGCCCGCTTATCTTTCGTTTAGCTCTCGCGATCCAGAGACAGAGCGTGCGCGCGAGTAAGAGAGAGAGAGAGAGAGAGAGAGAGAGAGAGACGTGTTCGGAAAAATGAGAAGATAAAGTAAAAGAAGAGAGCCGGTTCCACTCTATCTTCGGATTCCCGCGAACTAATAATAAAACGGCCGCGATCCTCTTACATATTACAGAGCGAGCCACGGTTCACGCACGAACGGGCACCGTAAGAAGCGGCGAAGAGAGGATGCGAAGCGGGATGGAATCCGGTCGAGCCTGTGTCACGCTCGACACGCTGCATCGGACCCGCTCCTACCCGCTCCTACTCGCTCCAATCCGCTCCGATACGCTCTGCTCTGCTCTCCTCTCTACTTTGCTCTCAGCTTTGCTCCGCTCTGCTCTACTCGCCGCGCATTCATCACCGCCCGATTTTTCCACCTCTATTCTCCTCCAGGACGCGACACGTCTCTCTACCTGGTTAGCATGGTAGAATTGCTTCGATAATTATGGACGCGGAAGGCTCGTCCGCCGAACGAGATTCGTCGATTTGCCGACCGGACCAGCCTGTTCGCCCTCCTGATTACTTGTACGCCAGTGATAACACCCCCCTCGATAATAACCGGATCGAGACTCTGACCTCGCATCTTTCAACTCGTTCCACGGATACCGTGATCGAGTCCTCTGCAACGATGTGAACGTTTTGAGAACATGGCCTCTATTAACTATTTGCGATTTAGTAGATACTATGTTTACCTGTAAAATTGACTTTTTCTTGTTGCTGGTTTTATGGACTGAACAAGTTGTTGATGGACGTTTTTGAGATAAGTGAGTTTGGAGATCGATTTTTGTTGGTCTTGGCGAGCTTTGGTTGATGTAGCAATTTACGGTTGCTCGAAGAGTTGATTATCGTTGAATGCTTTCGAAAATATTTCATTGGAAATCGGGTGCGTCTGCTATTGAATAGGAGTCGGTTGGTGTGTATGATCATCATCTGCTGACCCTGCTTCGTGGACATACTGAAAGTAGACTGAGGATCTTTATGCAAAATAAAGCCAAATAGAAATAGAGCCAAATGGAAATTGTATTCTTCTTTTATTTATCTTATTAAGCTAAAACTGATGCCCTTAAACATTTTTAGCATATCCACTGCTTTAAATTGTACGCGCTCATTTTTGTCATGAATGCATATATATAATCCGCTGTCTACTGATAAGAAAACCTGATAAAGAAATCGTTGATTTAAACTGCAGAAGGCAAAGAAAGAACGAACGAATGATCATTCGAGAATATTGCAAGCAACTATTTGCGGGGAACGCGTACACCAGAAAATGATTACTTTGTATTTTCCATCGACTTCTTTTCCCTGAAGAATCCAACAACGTGCAAAAGAAAATTCGTGGTCGAGTATTTGGAGCGGTGGACCGTAACGCGGCGCGCGAGGAACGTAAAATTGTGCAGGGAGACAGAGGAAAGCAATGATGAGCGCAGAGGAGAGAAGAGCGAGGGAGAGATGAGAGAGAGAGAGGAGGTCGCGTTTTCAGCGACACGCGCGGTTGCTCTCGTTGTTTTCGACGTGGAAGGCTGGGGGGACCAGTTTGTTACGAGCGTCGCCTGCTTCCAAGGTCCTCGCGCCTCTCGGGCGACCTTGGACGCGACCTTGGACGACCTTGAACGGAGACTGACAGAGCGGGACACGCGAGACGCCGCGCCGATCTGCCTCTCGATCCCCGTTCGGCGTGCAGTATCCCGTAATCCTTTCGCGAAAACCTACGTAACTCCACAAATCGTGCAACAATTTATTTGAAGAGTATGTCGTCCATTTCACACAATCCATTTCACCTCGTAATTTTCATATTTTCATATTCATGCAATTTTTATATTTTCATTTTCATGGATCTTCAGCTTGCAAACTGAACCGACTGATAGAAAATTCAATTTTATTATACGTGGAATATTTTGTAATATTGGAAATGGGTATTTGTAATAGAAAGATCACGCACAAGAATTCGAAATATAGTTCTTTATTTCAACGAGGTAGAAACAAGTCAGAAGACGTCTGTATGGTTTTCTAGCCGATACTGAACTGAACTAAAGGAGAAAGTTTGGGGGGCGAAAAACCCCTGTTGTTGGGTCCACTCGGGAAATCTCGATACACGAGAACCCTAAGTTTATTGCTCAGGCCCTCTTCGAACTGAGATACTGCAGGCCTTCCACTTCTGACCTGAGAGCCGTTTGAATATACAAGGACACTGTTTATATCCTTCAACACCCGACTTTATCTTTGCAGATATTCCAACATGTAATTTTCGGTCAGAATTGTCGATTTTGCATAATCTAAGTTAGGAAGCTCCTAGCCGCGACTTTCACGATGCGATTTTCTCTTGGCACTTTTATTGAGATTTTCCAGAAAATACTGCAGCCGATTACCTTCTTCCACACTTAATAGACGGCGCGGGATTCGCGGTAGCACCTCGAGGAGTTCCGTTCTGGAATCGTTCCGTTAGTACCGATCATGCTAGCGCGAGTCAGCTCGTGTACATCTCTTAGGAACGTGCTCGCCATTCCGCGATCGATTCCGCGGTATATGATCGATTGCTTAGAGGCCGATTCCTTGGAAAAAAGACGTTCCTCCGATAATCGCGCCTCTCGCGTTATTACACGTTTCCCATGTCACATAAATCTCCATGCTGGCGCATAAATAACCGATCCGCCGCGCCGCGACGTTGCTTCGCGATTATTCCACACGCTTCGTCCTCTTCCGTTCGCGTTATTATTTCGTCGTCTCACGCGGGTCCGCAGAGGAACGAAGTTGGGAGACTAAAATCAACCATCGAGATAAAATACACCGTCGCTTCGAATAAATTCAACTGGTACGTTTAAAAATGTTTAATTTTAATTTTGCGCTATAATTCAGTGAAAAATGATCCCTATATCTATTGATAATTATCGAAATAAATATATGTCGGGGCGTGTCGACATAGGCAATGTTTTGTACATTTGTATTATTATTATTATTATTATTGTCATGTTTGGTTTATTGATTATAATTCATAAATTTGTGTTACTGTTACGTTTGTTTTATTTTTGAAGAAATGCGAGACAAGGTCCTTTAGGAAAATGGTTTAGGTCCTTGTTGAACGTGACCACGGGTGGTAGAATGGACACGTTCCTGATGGCTACAGTGTATATGAAAACGTGACAATATCAATGACATATTGATTGATTTGCGTTGTCAACGAGAGTAGTCTTTTGATTGTTGGAGTGACGTACGGTCACACACAGTTTGAGCGGTGGCTTGTGCATGAGTTGCGCTATTCTTAATGCGTGCGCGACAGAGGCGGGCCGCTCCCCGCGATTTTCGATTGTATTTTTCTTTTGTTCTATGCATCGGTGCTCCCCATTTTATTTCTTTTGTCACCCACTCACTCGACTTCAGTCCGTGATAAGTGTAACACGTCTATCAATAAACTTTTTCACTTTTCCGTCTGTCTTTCTTGGAATCCAGTCCTCAACATTGATAACGACAGAATCAATAAGAGATTTGACGGGAAGAGACGTGTTAAGGTTGATTCTACAGCACCGGTGAGCTCGTTGACGCATTTTCTTAGAATGTCACATCGGACAAGGAGTCGGCCTGCGACGACATATATATATATATATATATATATATATATATATATATTTTTCCCGAATTTCCCGTCCGAAAATTTTCTTTATGGTATCACATCTAACTTGAAAAGTAGGTACAAGTGTATTCCGTTTGTTCTGGATTCGCGATTTTGTAGATGATAACCCTATGTATAAGAAAAGTCCACAATGTTCACGGGGAAAAATTCTGAAAGATCATGTTCTTTTTACGTTATTAAGAAACAGTTCCCTGCGGTGTATGTCGCTTGTCCGTCCTTGTTTTTTTTTATGTAGCACCGGGGTAGCGCGTCGCACAGTACACGGAAACGCTTTCAGATTTCGCGACTCCCTTGTAATTCAGCTTAGAAATTTCCTCGATCCCAGGATACCGTGCGGCAAAGCTCGGTGCCCGCTAGTCGGCCAGGCATTCCGGGCTGTTCCTTCCTGAATTCCTGAATCGAAATTCCTCGTGAAAAGTCGCGGCGAGCCGCATTCTCGGCAGGTGGAGCAGGTGAAACAGGAGACCGTGTCGAGGCATTCATATTTCGTGCCCATTCCGCGGAATATTTCTCGGGGAACGCCACGGATCGTGATCGCTTGGATATGTACGGTGTGATTCTATTGCTTGGCAATCTCTACCACAGCGTCTGGCCATCCCAGCAATATTTTACAGGCGTTTCATCTTCAATATATTTGATCGCCAACCCTTGGCCGGAATTCATCCATTTCGATCCATGCTTGCGAATGTTTCGTTTATTAACCCTCATCCGTCCCTCATTTCATGAACTGAATCTGCCCCTCAGTGTTAAATTGACACAGTGACACAAAATTAAAAAAATTTCAATGTTTTTTTAGTCAAATTGATGAGTTAACATTTACATCTTAGGTTTTTCAATTATGGGTTCCGTATTAAAAAAATAAAAGTGACACAAAGTTTCGGGAAAAATTACCTAAAAATAACAGAACAGTATAACTTATTTCAGGAAAACTGTGTCAAATTGACACGAGGGACGGATGAGGGTTAAGATTTATTATCGTGCCTTTGCAGTTATTTTAACCCCTTGCTGCATAGTGTAACATATTCTTTTTATATTTTGCTCTTAAATAAAACACAAAAACTGACCTTTCAATTTTTTCATCCCAATTAAAAAAATCATGCAGTATAGGGTTAACTCCAAATTCAGAACGTTTTATTTAACCTACATCTTTTTATTAATTTATTGAACACAGACGAATTAAATAATGGTATATGGAAACTTATAGCAGCACCTCACAGTGGTAATTCGATTGCACATGGTTAACAAAGAGTTTAGACATCGGAGGTTCGGATAGCCGATAGGGATGAAATTTGCACTATAATTCATTAAAAAATGATACGTTTTCGCTAACACTTATCGTAATAAATATATATGTATATTGTCCGGATTTCAGACGGAAATGTCCAAGGTTTTCTTCATAGATGGCAACCCTAGTGGAACATGAACTTCTTGAAGTCACGAGCCAATAAAATCCAGTTCCCCTCATCGATTACTTGCATTAGGCCCGACACGAAAAGCGATGTTGATGTAAAAGAGGTAATTCAAAAAAAATTTTTAAACAGAACGTGTGTTTTCAGAATTCACAGGATGCCGCCACGGTTGTTAGTGGACGATCAAAAGCTGCGGCTCTCGAGGACCAACGTTCGAGTTGTCCGGAGCCTCTCGAATCGCCTCCGCAAGATCTACAACACTTTCCAAGAAAGGTTTTTCCGTTTTAGTAATGGAGGCGACGTAGTATCGAAGGAGAGACTGTTGCAGCCACGGAGGAAGTCGCTCGTCAATTACCCATTCATGCGGTCTCGCTCGTTGAGAACCTCGCGAGGCGAATTCCTCGATTTGCATAAAGGCCGCGAGAGGGAGAGAGAAAGAGAGAGGAGGAAGACGGTTTTCTCGCGCGCAACAATGAATCCTCGCGACCTCTCGCGTTTACTTGGCTCCGTCCCCCCGACAAGCACATGTCCCGTTTACAATAACAACAATACTAATGGCGTTGCTCGTCCCTCGACACGGACGATTATCCTGTCCCCCCCCGACAACCTGTAGCAGCGAACTTTTATTCCGCGCTCGCGAAGAACGGGCCGAGGGCAAAACGGTACACGGTCGTGCTCCAGTGTCACGCGGGTGTTCACTCGCTCAAAAAGTCGTTTCGCCATCCGGTTCACTCGCGCGATCTCCTTCCTTGCTCGTTGCGTTGCGTTACGTACTGCACCATTCTTTTTCCTTTCTGCCTTTGTGCATCTCTGCTTTCCTTTCTCTCTCTCCCAAGAAGAGTCTTTGCCAGGCTTACTGTGCTTCTTATGGTGACGGGCTGATAAAGGGCTCCGACGATTTTCGTTTTCGACCTACACCGAATGAAATTCGTATGTAGAAAAGAGGCACGAGGTTGCGCACCACGTTACGTCGATACGCATCACAGAACGGACCTTCGCCAGAGTAGCTGTACCTTTGACAATTGTTAACCCTTAACGGTCCGGAAGTATTTCAAGTTTACTTCCCACCAGGTCCAGCTATTTTCCATACGAAGAGAAGCTGTAAAACATTTTTAAATCAAGTATAGAAAAAGAAATATTTTTATTTTAGTGAAAATTAGGAGAAAGAATTCAGATAGGATAACATTTGTTACGATAAATGTACTAGCTTCTAAGCAACAAATTCCCAAAGTTCCTCCGGTGGAATATCTTCGACAATGATGAATACTAATACTTTACTTCCCACCAGGTCCAGCTATTTTTCATACGAAGAGAAGCTGTAAAACATTTTTAAATCAAGTATAGAAAAAGAAATATTTTTATTTTAGTGAAAATTTATTAACCCTTAACGGTCCAATGGCGCCATATATGCGCCATTGGACCCAGTAAGTAAAAGTGTCATGTCGCCTATATGGCGCCATTGGACCGTTAAGGGTTAATATTTTTGTAGAGAATCAATTACAGATATACTCGAATCTATCGTTTTTCGGTTGAAATAACAGTTGTTACGACACATGAATTGCTTCTACGCAACAAATTTCCGAAGATCACTGATCGAGTGGTCATCGAAGAATGTTTCCATTAATGTACCTCCAGTAGTATAATCATATCTTTGATAATATTTATTATCTCCCAATGACGAAATTAGGAGAAAGAATTCAGATAGGATAACATTTGTTACGACACATGAATTAGCTTCTACGCAACAAATTTCCGAAGATCACTGATTGAGTGGTCATCGAAGAATGTTTCCATTAATGTACCTCCAGTAGTATAATCATATCTTTGATAATATTTATTATCTCCCAATGACGAAATTAGGAGAAAGAATTCAGACAGGATAACATTTGTTACGATAAATGTACTAGCTTCTAAGCAACAAATTCCCAAAGTTCCTCTGGTGGAATATCTTCAACAATGATGAATACTTTCTGACAAAAAATTACAACAATTGTTCGAAGTCCTCGTCTTTCCACCACACAGAGATTACTCGCAGCCTCCGCACAGGTTCCTATCGAAACAACTCGCATAGATCACCGACTGCGCGATCGACCCCTAAATTGTTACCCGGAAACGAAGTCCGCGGAAATTCCGGGTCGTTGGAGGCGTTTAATTTCCGTGTTTCAAGGTGAGACTAATTAACGGATCGCCTTCGTGCTCGGTGGAGAGTAACGGAACCCTTTCGCGAGGAGAACAGGTCCTGCATCCAGCTCACGTTCGATACTTTTGTTTCATTTTCCGGCCTAGGACAGCGGACGAGTTAAATTGGCATGAAGCGCGACCGGTGTCCACCTCTCCCTCCATCTTTCTCTCTCTCTCTCTCTCTTTCTTTCTCTCTTTTACTCTGTATCTATCTATCTCATTCTCTCTTTCTCCTTGTCTCTGTCACCTGGTTTCCGTGCGAGAGAACGTCCCGGCAGATCCGCGTCTTCCGTATTGCGCTTTAATTACGCCGTCGGTCCCGTTTTTTGCAGTACTTTTATTAATTGAGGGAACAAGGCCCAGCGGAACCGTTCGAGGGGCGAGCTGCACACGCTTCTCGCGGACAATGCGCGCGGATCGGAGCCACGCGCGTCCTCCCGCAAATCGCGATTACGGTACATTGTTCGTCCCCGTACGTGGGTGCGTTCGCTAGCTCGCTTTTGCTCGCTTTTGCACGCTTTTGCTCGCTTATGCTCGCTCGCGCGCGCCGTTGATTACCGCGTCACGCTCCGGGAACTTCCGCGTTTCTTAAACGGTCGGTGGTCGAGCCGAATTTCGCAAAAATCGACGTCCACTCGTTTAAGAATCTACTCCTTCCGGCCAAGACCGGTTACTTTAACGTTAAACTTAGCAATGATGGTCAAATGACCGGTTTCACATTTCTTATCCCACAGTCATCGAAGATACCAAGCAGATTCCGTTTGGAAACGATTAAACCCGTTCCTTCATTCCGATTTTAAACCCTGCGCAATCCTTTATTTTTCACTCGATTATTAACACACAGATATGTAACGTACACGATTCCGCAGTTTACTTAAAGACAGTCGAATTAATTGTATACAGCTTCTTGTTCAAAGACGTAGTGCATCGTGTAATACTCGGACAATTCGTGACTTTCTTCTCCTAAAAAGTGTTTTTTTAATATTGCATAAAAGACACACGTTGCAATTAATAAAACACTGTAACACTGAAGGCAATCGATAGATTAAAAGAATTTAAGAGCATCAAGATATGATTCTTAACTTATCAAAATTATTCGCGGATTTTCGTTTGTCTTACATCGTACAGTTTTGGTTTTTTTTATATCGAATCATTTATAATACGATCTGTTTGGACAGAAGATCAGGATATACTTCGATCAGCATATATGAAGGGTAAGGGAAGTACGTTTTCGAACCCACAGCTACAAATTCAGTACGACCACGTGGAAAGTATAATCAATATTTCATTAATATCAATTAAAACCGTAACTAGCGAAACTTGGTTATTGTAGAAGGAGATCGGGTCTCGTAAAATAGAACAGAATTTGTTAAAGGAATAGTAGGTTCGTGGAAGAAGGGGTAGAATAACGGCACTAGCACTTCAAGTTTAATTGCAAACGGCAATAGTCATTTGTTCACTTTATTAAACAACCCAAATCGAAGGAACCCGTCACCACTTAAGGATGTTCTGGAGGTACAATGGGAGACAAAAGTACAAGAAATTCGAAATCTATCAATATATTGGCTAGTGAGATGACAACACGATAAATTTGAAGTTTTGTAACAGTTAATAATTTTTTGCTCTGTAACTGTTTAGTGAATCATAATACATTTTGAACATAATTAATTACATAATTTTTACTATATATAAAAAAAAACTAGAGTTTCTAGTTGCGTTTTTTCAAGGTTTAAATAGGGTTTGAAGTGGAATTTTCTGAATTCTCCATAAGAACACGTGTTAAAATGTGCAAACTTTAAGTTGCTATAAATATTAAACGGTGTAGTGAATCGAACCCAAACTTTGGTAATTGCATTAGTTTAGTAAGAATTATATCTTGTCAAATTTTCAAAGATTTTATTGCGTTTTTATATACCTCCAGAACATCCTTAAATAATCACCAATAATATAAATGAATAGAAAGGCTAGAATCCAGTGTAGGATGGAAACTAGAAGGGCTGAGAAGCGCAGAGACCTTTTAAGTGAGATTTAGCTCAAGCAAAGCTATAGATCGGCAAGAACTTATTAACAGCCCAAGCGAAGCTGCTGTTTTAAGTAACTCTTTTAGTAAAGATCCAGAAACGAAAAGATAGACGGCCAAAGGAACGCAATGGCCTATTTAACCGCTCAAGTAAAGCGGGAGTGCGTACAATAAAGTCCATAGAGCAACTGCCTCTTCGGCAATCGGTTGTGTCCTATAAGACAGACCGGCGGGGGGGGGGGTGAGGAGGTGCCTTTCCTATAGCAAGTCGTTATTATGGTTTTGGCAACC
This sequence comes from Lasioglossum morio, assembly GCA_916610235.2. Taxonomy (NCBI): domain Eukaryota; kingdom Metazoa; phylum Arthropoda; class Insecta; order Hymenoptera; family Halictidae; genus Lasioglossum; species Lasioglossum morio. Next base: position 9,099,143 of record OU744323.1, read on the forward strand.
CCGTCACCTCTCTTTCCCCGGTCCAACAAACTAACTCGCGTGCTGTAGCGCGGGTTGCGCGCGCGATCCGCAACAGGATTGTTGAAATCAACTCGGTAAATACGTACTTGTATCGCTTGGTCCCAGCAAAGGGTTTAACAAGCTGTAGATCGTGTGGCGTGAGGGCCTTCGCTAACGAACTTCGAGTTATTAGATGCTAATTGCTCTGACCGTGGTGCGTAGCTATGAGAACATTCTCTCCCCGCATTGTCGGGCTCGCTAGTCCCAGGGTAAAAGTATTGACTACACTCGGTACCCCGCTGTGTTCATCGTCAATCTACGAGGATGATGGAGCACTCAACTGTTCCCATAGATCGGTACCGATCTTTAACAGAAGCGCCCCACCGATACGATTCGGATCGATTGAAATTTCAACAGCTCGTAACGGGATTTAATTCTAAAACAGAGAGGAACCATACTTTCCCGGTAGAAAGAGAGAGGGATAGAGGAACACAGAGGAGATTCATGCAGAAATTTGCAAGTTTCGCACGGCGAGCATACCTCTGTGCTTGGTGAATCGCTCGATTGTTCCGTAATCGCTGCGATCTGAGTAAATCGGTCGCACGACCCCGCTCAGGGATGATCAACAGAACGCGAACGAGCAAGATCAGACCTATCTTTAATGGAGAACCGATCCCGCACGGTCATGCAGCTGCATCATTTGACGCGCGTTCGTGTAAACGACCTTGAAGGCCTCGTCAGCCGCGGGAATCCGCGCGACCGGAAGCGCATTCTTGCAGAAGCCTCTGAACTTTGCTGCGAGCCACGTCGAAGAAATTAGTATTTTACTGGTGGTGATGTATGCGGGTTCGCATGCGAAAACAGCAGGTGTTTTAAGTCATTGATTTAGGTTCAAGTCGTTACGTTTATGATCCTTGTGTGACTGGAGTCTATAAAATACGAGCTATCCTTTCTCTCTCGATTGGGAAAGTTTCACGTTTCTACCACGTTTCGCTTTTAATTCATAATGTAGTTACAGTGGCAAGAATAATTCTGTTCGCGAAGAAATATGGTAAGCAGCATAAGAAATTATTCATACTGCCAAGGAGAATAGTATCTAGTTTATGCTAACATCTTCAAAAATATTTAATTGTTTGACACAAAGTATAATCGTGTGAAGCATTCCGCAAACAAATGAGGAGAGTGGGAAAAAAGAATCGAAGTAGCGAGAAGGAGCTATTAAATGAATGGAGTTGATCTACTCCCAATTAAGACTGCATTTAAATCTTGGCCCTAGGAAGAGATTCACTTTTTCGAACTTTTTTAAACAGCATATTAATATATCAATATAAAAGTTTTACTCATTTGACGTTATATTTAATGGATTTAAAGATAATAATTAAACTATGCCTGCCTATACATACCATTATCTTCAATAAACTGTTTCTATATAGAAAACCATATATGGTGCATCAGTCCCGAAATTACCATATCCCAGAAATTAAATATTTGAATGTGGAACGACCCGCATTATCTACTATTTAAAGTAGTATCAGGTTGGCAACTAAATTCGCGACCTTTTGTTTCATAATTCTTTTATTGTATGATTATAATTTAGTGGTCATTCCTTTTGAATGTATATCATTGGGAAGTTCTGCCAACAACCGTAGTCCCGTTGAAAGCACCGGTTCTCGTTAGATCACCAAAGTTAAACAATGTGGAACGTGAACGGCACTAGGATGGGTGACCGTCTGGTAAAAAACCGGAAAGTGACCCACCCGGGGTGTTTTTCACGTGTTGTTGGCAAAAGGTGGTTCGGAACCCACCATAAACAGTAGGTCCCGCTGGAAAGGAGATGGTGAGAGTGGAAAGAGGGAGAGGATTGGTAAATGGATTTGAAACCCTGAGGGGACCAAATATCATGTTACATAAAAAATTTCATTGGGAAGTTCTGAATTTTGCGAATTATTTGATATAAAATACTCGTGCTTAAAAAATATATATAAATAACTTTGTTTGAGAAAATGTGGAGGTCGCGAACTTAGTCGCGAAGCAAATATCTTAGGTCAGTAAGGAGGTTAAGTATCATCATGAGAATAAAAACGGATGCTGCTTCGATTGTTTCGCTTCAGTCGGAAGTGCGTAGCGGTAACGCGGCACGTCGCGCCGGTTCAACTGATTTCTGGGTCAGATGTTTTCGGCGGTCTGGGTATAGGCACATAGATTGTTCCGGGCGACGGTTTGCACGGCGCTAAATTATCTGTTTCCTCGCGATGCCGGCACATTAACCACGGTGAACGCACGTACCGTGGAGCCTCGCCTCGCAGGACGAACAGCAAACGCCGTCGAATGATAGCGAGCCGCGGAAACCGCGACGAGTACTAGGGAATCTCGATCGGTGGATCTTATTAGCGAGTACCGTTCGCTACAGCTCGTCCCGGGAAATCGGTTTTCGAATCGCAGCGGGATCGATCGGATAGGATCGCTCGCTGATCGTTTACATCTGCGGTTATCAAACCGGCAGGAATTTTCCAGAGAGAAAAGTTCGATGCTCGAAATAGACGATTCATAATCTCCTTTATTTCTACATACCTCCGTACACTTTATTTCTACAAATAGCCATGCGTTCTATATCTGCGCTGATTATTACGAATTATGGAACAGTAAAGCTGTATTTATGGGTGCAAAACACATAAACGCGGTTGCAGACGTCAACAGAACCTGTCCTCGATATTTTGTATCAAGAAACGCGAGCACGCCGCAGCCATTAAACCTGGATACGCGTCGACGATCTATAAATCGGTAATTGATTCCGTTTAACTCGATATGATTAAGGTTTGCTATTATACATTTTAACTTTCTTACTTTTATTTCGTTGAATAAACTACTTTAAAACTGATGTTTAAAAGAAATTAAAAAATAAAAACGAGGTATACAAATGTCTTTTATTCTCTATTTTTAACGATCTTAAATTTGTATATGCTCTAAATGATATCGGCGGTACAGGTTTGATCAACAATACAAAAATTAGCAATTTTGCAGAATTATATTTTCAACGTTTCGGTTCTGTTTTGAACCATCTTCAAGAAAAGTCCGGGTCTATGAAAATCAAAGTAATAAAATTTATTATTCGTTAAACAATTTGTTTTTTTACAATTTGCATGTATGTATAAACATCTAATTTTCATAACTATTAAATAGTCAGTTTAACGAATAATAAATTTCATTACTTTGATTTTCATAGACGCGGACTTTTCTTGAAGATGGTTCAAAACAGAACCGAAACGTTGAAAATATAATTCTGTAAAATTGCTAATTTTTGTATTGTTGATCGAACCTGTAGCGCCGATATCATTTAGAGCATATACAAATGTCTACTTAACACCTGTCCGTTGTACCTGCTGTGAAACATTTTTATTTTGCACAGAGATCCGCAGTCCACTGATCACAGTGATTGAATGCTCCGATTTTGTGGGACGTTTTTTGAATGATCGTTGAACGTGTTGAGGGTTGCACGAGTCGACGAGGTTTGAGGAACAAGTTTGAGACGATTTGCACCGCGTCGTGAGATGCTCCGTAGGGGCACAACAGTTGCCTGACTGGAATAGGATCGGTTCTCCATTAAATGGAAGCGGCCGACCTCTGGTAATCGCGGATCGCGATTGCTATGCTGCAGGGACCCGCGATTTGCAGGCCAGTTATTCGGATCGTTAGCGCAGCTGGCTGCGAGCTGTGCCAAGCTGTTTTCAGTCGTTCCTGCTACCGCTACCAAAGCGAATCCGCTTCACAGCGGCGCGTGTTCTTCGTCGAGATGACAAGTTGCCCGAGGAGAAAGAGAGAGAGAGAGAGAGAGGAAGAGAGGGAGAGGAATGCGAGAGTCCTCTCGCCGTCTAATAGCCGCATCAATGAACGCGAAATACCTCGCCGCATTGTTCCCTAGAAACCACGCAAGATGCTCTTTCAGATAAATCATTGTAGAACATGCTCGAGCTCGAAACCGGACACCACAGCTCCTCTCAGCATCCTCCCGATCCAGAACATTGTAATTTTCAGTTCTGAGGAGATCGAGTTGCTGTCCAACGAACAGCACGATCCACGCCCTCGAAGATCGAGCTGAATCTGCGAAAAGCTGCTCGTAGTCATTCGATACCTCGGAGACCAGATTTTCTGGGATATTCGAGCTCTGATCGATGCTCCTGCTTCGGGGAGTATATTAATAGTACTGCCACTTGTTGAGCACAGAAGATTTGTTCCAGTTCTGTTCTTTTACTCAGAGATCGAGACACATAGTACGCAAACGGTTTTTAGAAAAATTCTTTTCGAACTTGTATGTTTGTTTCGTTGAGTTCATATATAGCGTTGAGCGTTATAAATTGGCCACTCGAATAACTCGCTTGCTTTTGAAAATAGATTATGAGCGTCTCGATACCAAGTAAGTTTGGTCTGATGTATTTTCTTCAAACGCAAGCGAGGTATTCAGGTGAATATATTTTTATATGTTAACACTTTACCGACCGGAAGCCTATTAATAGGATTTTCAATAATTCTGCTGTACCAAAAAAAAGCATAGAAATTTTCTTTGACATTGCAATCTTAAATGAAACTATTAGACGACGTTATTGAGGGTGACTTAATTAGTTCATACTAAATGCTAAATGAAAATTTAGCCATGTACCATACATTTTTCAAAAATATGCAATAATCACCGGTCGGTAATGTGTTAATTTTAGTTGAGGAATAAGTGATTTTAGGTTAGAACTGTGAGGTGACCCTGTCACAATGCCGTGGAAGAAAATGTTTGTGTCGTTTGTTTTGTACGTAGATTTAAAACGGTAGCTGTAAAAGTGATTTTTAGTGACACCTAGGGTGGTCCATGACGTCTGAACAGTTTTGTAACAGTCTAACTGATCGGACTGGCTACCGTTCGTGGATCGATCGCGATCGAGGCTCTCGGACGTATCGGGACACCGTTATCGGCCCGGCTACCGTAAGCGATCGATCGATCGAGGTCGGCGAAATCGGACATCCGATATCGATATCGAGATTCCAATCGGTGCACCGCTGTACGCTCGATCGAGCTCGTTCCGATTTGATGGCCTCGTCAAGCTGTGTGACCTTGAAGCCCACATCGACGTCCCACGGATATTATTATTGTTATCGTTGATTTGTTATGCCGACGAACCTATCAGGTGCCTTTTTTGTTGAACCGATCACAGAACTGCTTCGAATTTCAATATTCTTTGACATAAAATAATTGATTTTTCTTTTATTTTTGTGAACTCTTGTGCACTGTTCAGGAAATTAGGTAATCTATGGTAATTTGCGAATTCACCATAGATAACCGAACTATCATGCGTAGAATCGATGACGTCAAATACAGATGTGCAGACTGTTAATATTAAGTTAATTTAGAATATATTTCATATAAAGAAACATTGTAATTGAACAGGCTTGCACGATTGTGTAAAATTGACCTGAACAGTATGCTAGCATGAAATTGTCTGTGTCTGGCCAGGAGTTGCCTTATCTACTGCTGCGCGATCGATAAATCTCGAAGCTCTATTTTCGTTTTTCCGCCATGTCTACTGCTGAATTTTTCATGTAAAACCACTATTCTTCCGGCTGTAGGTAACATAAATAGTGTTACACTCTATATAACTTGATAAAACGGACGGCATCACCTACTAAAATAAATTAATAAACACTGCGGTGGTAGGCAAGCTTCATATTAGACACTGTACTACTCTTGCATATTAATCACCGTGTTCACTATCAGGTCGGTGATACGTGGGTGACACCATTCTTCGACCTGCTTGTAAACCTAATTTTGTATCACGGTTTACGATTTTTCCTTTACCCCTGTACACGATTAGAATTACATGGATTTCTTCCCCTTTACCGTTTCTTACGAGAAAACGAAAATTTGTATTCTTTCTACGTCTCAGTTTACTTCAGTAATTAAATAATAGAGTTCAAAAAAGAAATAATTTAACCCTTCTCTGCATAGTGTATCATATCTGATATAGTCAAAAAATCTATTATATAATAGATTTGTTAGTATAGTTAGTATAGTATGTATACTCATAATACGTTTTCTTAATATGTTTATTTATGTATATTTTTCTGAAAATGTTGTTTTAATTTTTTTCATTATTTTTCTCTAAAATAAAACTCAAAAACTGACTTTCTTTCAATATTTTTATTCCAATTAAAACAAATCATGCATTGAGGGGTTAATAGATTCTGCTAAGTGTTGCAGTAAAGGAACATTTACAGTAACATTCACTACAACTACCATTGCAGTGTACGGACAAGTGAACGAGCACAGTCAAAGTAACTTCACGATATCGCTATACCATTGAACGAAAAAATATAAAGCGAATAATTTTTTATCCGTCCGAACAATTTCAACGTTAATTGCGCGAAATTACTTGGAACGAGCTCGCTTCTCCGCCTAACAAGCTAGAAAAATGACTGGCGGATGGGGGGGGGGGGTTAAAAAAGACAAACTGCATTCCCTACGACCAATCACCCGACAATAAAACCCGTAAGCGCTCCGAACCAGTTCATTGAAAATCCCTAACAACCAACAATAAGTTTCATGTCGTCGACGCCTCGAACGCTCGGTCGAGCAGCGCTGCGGTGTTGTCGTCTATAAAGTTATCAAACGAACCATAAAACTTCCGCGGTTTCTGGCTGTTTATTCGCCGGTCGCATTTATCCCAAACAGTTTGCGCAGTATCCTCTTATTTTCCCGGTTCGCCGACGCGACGCGACGACTCTCGTCGAGCGCCTCGAGAAAAGCGGCAAAACGACACGACACAACAAGCGAATTCTTCCGGCTGTTGCTTCTCCGCGCGAATGTAGACGTCTTACCGTTGCACGCAACGTGCTATTAAGCTTAGCCGGGCTCGTATGCAGGGAAAATGCGCCGGCGTTCCCTCGATTTATTCTCGTTTCGTTAATAGACCATAATAAAGCGGAGATCCGTTCTTGTCCTTGTTCAGAATCCGCAAGGATGTGCTCGATGGTGTCGAGCTAACTGTATATATCGACGCCGTTCCACATAACAACGTCCCAGAGAGGGAGAGACAGCACGCGTTTTCCTCCTCTCTTTCTTTTTCTCTCTTTCTCTCTTTCTCTCTCTCTCTCTCTTTCTCTCTTTCTTTCTGTCCCTCTTCCTCTCTGCTCGGGTCTCACAGAGATGGCTCCGCAGGATAGGTCCTTGCTGATCGTTTTGTCGACCAAGACCGACCGGGGCCGCGATTAGGCTCTACGCCGGCTGCAATTGGTACCACCTACCAGGCCGAGAGATATTGCCGTGCTCGGGGAACACGGGCCCATTCCACCGACACGTTTTTTGCGGGCCCGATAAAGGGCCACGTCGACTGCACTCAACGAGATCCAGCTTCCGACGAGAACACGCTCTCGATCCTAAGAGGTGCACCGGCTCTCGAACCCCGCGAGAACCAGATGGACGGAACCCAAAGTTCACCTCATGTGAACAGGCCTGTTGCTCGTAAGCGAACGATCGGAATTCATTTTTAATCCGAACAATTTTTACGGAGCCCATTCTACGTGGTTCGAACTGGTTATACGAATCTCGATGTTCAAGATCGTTTCTCCTGTAGGTGAATGATCGAAATTAACTCTTTACGCAATCAATTTTTCATGGAGTGCAATCAAGTCTTCAATAATGTCTGTTTCTTTGAACGTGTAGTTCTACTAGTTTTTTGTAACCTTTGTGAATTGAATTAGTAGTGGTTCGCATCGATATACCCGACTCCTTAAAGGATTACGCGACATGTTTAGTTTAATTCTAAAATTAAACATTTCTTTCTAGCTACAATAATTCTATTGTTTATAATTTTTTTCATTTTATCGATATGAAATTGATATAATACCTCATACATTATTTAAACGTGGAGTAATTGATTGGATACCAACATATTTAATAATGCAAATAATATTGTAAGTGTAGATAATTTTTAGTGGTGGATCTGTGGGGATAAGCCATTTTCTTAGATCGTATACTTCCCTTTCCTTAGATCAATAGTTTACCGTAGTGCATAGAATGTACAAAATATGCTAAGTTAAATGTGGTTTAAATGCATAATGCAGCTTCTGTTCTCCGTGGGTGAAAGGAACGGATCGCGATTTCCCGCGGTTCGTAACCGTGTCTAGTTTATCGACGCGACGTAAATAGCATGATCAGGAACGATTAACCATCGCGTCGTCTAAAATTGTAATTCTATCCCCTTGGTCTCCCCGCATCACGGTTCGTCACGTCGAAGTTTTTTTGCACGCGCGGAACCGTTCGCGTTTAATTAATCACCGCGGGCGCATGGAGGATGCTGCCTGATGATCAGCACCTCCGGAGATCGGGATCGTTGTGCTCGATCGTTGAATCGATCTGCTGGTCGTCACACGCGCGTACCGTGACCACGATCCCGGACAACATGTACCGTTCGTGTCGCCAAACATATCTCCCTCGAATCAAGATATACTCGAATACTGTTCGGGACACGTCGCTTCTGTTCGACCGGTGTAGATCAACGGATTACCAACACCTACCTATAGGGTAAATGTACCTATTACTGTGGGTGTACGATTTACTATCGTATTTTTTCCCAATGATAGTCAAATACGTAAAAATAAATATTTTACTCTGGATACATTTGTACTCGTTGGCGAGGCAAACAAAATTGTCAATTATTCTCATATTTTTATAATCTCAGGATTCGTAAAAACATTCTTCATAAAAGGTAAAACTATTTTTCTTCTGTCTCGATCACAAAAGGACCGGTGTTCACATGATTTTATGTTGGGCCGTCAATTTTTTTTGTATTCAGAACACATTATTCTTCCATAAAATGCTTACACATATTATTATCTCATGATAAAGTAGGAGTATTATTAAATTAAAGTACGATCGAAGCATGATACCGCAGTAATCGGTACAGTTAGCCTATTAGTGGCAACGAATTAGGTTTCCATTCTTCATATTATGAATATTTCAAGAAATACAGAGAAATTTTTAACCAAAGACATCGGTGATTTAAATTATCTGAAAAAGTACGAAATAAGTAACAAATGAACAATTTTTAATTTTATTTTAAGACAATATTTTAAGACATATATTTATTACAATAGTTATCAGTAGGTAGGAATATTTTTTTAACTAATTATAGTGGAAATTTCATCCCATATCTTTTATGGTTCAAAATTTATAGTAAAATGCTAGATTGAGACTAGTCTCCCCCCTTGACCTTCCAAAACACGGCATTTGTTTAAAACAATTGCAAAATAAATGGTGAAAAATTGAGGGGAGAACATGAACAACAATCAATCCTCTCAAAAGAAACTAAACGACGCTCATAGATGCCCACTATTGCACATAGTTACCCTAGCAATCGAACAGCTGGTTCGATGATCAAAGAACGATCAACGAGCAACAGCTATTGGCTCGATCGGTGCAAAAATAATTCCGGTTTTCGATCATGAGGTTCAAAGTTGTGAGTCTAATGATTGGAATCTTAATCCGCGTGTCTGATTAGAATTAGAACGAATGGGGTTAAACCGTTTGTACTGACGAAAACTGCAATTAATTTTGCACAGAACCAATAGCATCGGTAGCTACGAGCGGACGTTAAAGTGGCAAATCGGGGAGCAATTGCGCGTATCCTCTTGCCGATGGAACTCGATGAGGTAACAGTAAAAGAAGCGGAAGAAACCGAGCTGATATCACGCGATCCTTGAGACACGAGCCCAGCGGCTGTAGCGAGGAAACGAGATCGCAAAAGAAGCTGCCGAAGAACTGACATTAACTTCGCGCCTCTGACGGCACCGACGCTCAGCTGAAAGTCGCTAAAAATCGCGGAATTCCACGGTGACTTAGCGTATGGGTTCAATCTTTCTTTTTCGCCAACCTCTATCTTCTTCGAGATTTTTCCTTAGGTTCACCTTTCCATTAGATGAAAAACTGACAAAATAAACTTACAAAATCTAATAGTTTACTGAATATGGAATGTCTGATTTCTGACAGTGACGTTAAACAAACACAAAGTTAAATCAATCTTGTTCACAAAAACTTTTTTTTCCTTATCAATATACAACGGATCTTGCGTATGTATAAATGCATAACATCCGCAGTCTCCTTACAACAAATTGTAGAAAAAATTTTACTTTGCATAAATATGTACAGTTTAACCTTCATCCACACGACGTGGTACCCGGGTACCTATTTCAAATTCATTTAGAATCGTACAAAAAATTACCCGTGTGGATGATGGTTAACAAACTACGAAAATAGAAACTAAGTCTCTAAATAAAGACCTATTGACAACATTTGGTGGATCACAGTGCAGCCAGGAACTATTAACCCTCGTATAAAAAATTATTAAATTAGTATAAAAAGTTAGCCGTGTGGATGAGGGTTAAAGATGAATATTAAATATAATTTATTCGACGTTTTGAAAGTACACGTTAAAGATCCCCCTTAAGGGTTAATAAAGTTCTTGTCCAAAAATTGGAAAGATTCCTAAATTGACTTGTCTGTGGAAGCTCCTGGGAAAACCACGTTTCTACCCTAATGAAAATTGACGAAGTCGCGCCGCAACACGGAGCTCGCTTCGATCTTCAGTCTCCGGCTCAATGTCCTCGCAAAAGGTATGACTTGTTCCTCTTGTTCGTGCCTGCTTGTTCCCGATGTTCGTCCACGTTAATGGCCGGTTGTACCGGAAGGTCGTCGAGAGGAGGCTCATAAATTATCGGAGATTAATCCGAAGACTTGAGCTAAACGAGCCCCGCGTGTCGACGTGTCTGGTACCCCAGACCAGGGGCCAAGAGTCAGGTGTCCTCGGACCTAACCGTGGCCCCATCGACGATAGAGCCTAACTCGCCTGTAACAAACTTAATTCCCAAGAGAGAGAGATAGACCGCGGCGGAAATTGGTTAGCTATCAGCCAAGAGAAAATTGCTGGCCGCCGCTCAACCTGCGACTTTATTCCATCAAGCCACGGTGGAGCCGAGGTAGCCTAATCGCGGCATCCTATCTTATCAAAGGGAACCTCCGAGCAACCGGAAACTGAAATTATAATTTCTTCTTTTACCTAGGATTCATCGAGCAAATGAATTTATTAGAATTGTGTCCGCAATCTGTGGAAACTTCGGTACTTTGCTTGATTCAATCTCTTTCAATCTTCTTTACTCAATTTTTGTTTTTTTTTTCTCCCGATTTTGATGCAGAATTATACGATTTTCTATTCAACTTGGAGATCGATTTTCAATAGAATACATCTAGAAAATTTGTCAAGAATCACTGTACTTATGAACTCCGTTAATCAGCTCGTTGCTGCTGGTATCAATCCACGTAAGCCACTTTAACAATTCGATTATCGGCTACATGCTGAGTTAAAAATTGAAAGAAAGACTGCACCCAGGTGCATTTTCTGCATGCACGTCACAGAGCTGAATTCCAAAGTCGTTCCGGAGCCATCAGAGGGCCAGAAAGATACTCTTAAGTACACCAGCGAACATTTTCCTCGAAGCATCATCTTCGACGAGCTGAAACTAATCCTCAAAAGCATAAACAGCTGCGAAGAACTCGCAGAGATGCTCTGGACTCTGTGTTTTATAACAGACGATCTCGGAGAGACTTCCTTAATCCCCTAGGATTAACGGGTCTCGCCCATTATTATCGAATGCTCTCCACTCCTCGCGGACATACTCGTCGCTCGAGTGCGTTTCGCCGGAGCAAGATTGAACACGCGAGTGCCTCTAGGAGAAGACCGAGAGAGAACGAACAGATTAGAAGCATCGGTAACTACTTAATGAACGGGCTAGGTTCTTCGAAACGTAATGCTCGCGCTGAAAAAAAAAGAAATACGCCGAGCTACATCTGCACGAGCCGGCGGAACGATTTCCTTAATACGCGTTCCACGCGGTGGTAACCGATGAAACGTTACGGCTCCGGTATCCGCATCCGTTTAAAAGAACCGAGACTCATCGTGGGGCCAAGGACCGGTGAACAGTGTTCGATTATTCGCCAGGATCCTGCTAAATTATCTTCGAAACATCTTGGGAACGTGTCAAGTTTATTGACTGATTGAGTCATAAAGATAATTATGCCGAAGTCTGGATGTAAGTCGTCGAGTATGAGGGAATCTACCAGAATTTATTTAAACGAATAGGGTGGACCAATCTTTTTGAAATACTACGGTTATTTTACTACACTATTGAAGATATTATATGAATTTTCTCAGTAAAACAAATCCATCCATGACGGAGTTATAACACGTCTTATACGCAACCCATTGTCAGTACCACTTAAAACGTCATACATATAATTACGCTGTACTAAATAAATATTCTTGATTATGCGCACTACTCTCACGAATCTATGAAGCCAATAAAAATTCACTTATACACATATATAATAAATAGTTTTATATTAATTTATATATTAATAAACCAGCACTGGTCAATGCAAGCAACAATCGAGTAAAAGTCCAAAAAATTCTGTGTAATTGTATAGATCTTGGAAAGAATCGTGACGGCAGATACTAGGGGGTAGTTCTCTTGGCATAGCAATCTGTGGGACAGTATTCCGGGCTAGTAGCCTAACAGCTAGCATCCGGCATCGGGTGCCTGGAGCGTGCTGTAGTCGCGGATCGGAGCGTATTCCGCTGAAAAGCACCGGGGGCCGCATGCTATTCCCCAGGACGGGTTTATACCCGATCCTGAATTAAATTATTAGGCTCTTAGTTGGGTAACCGCAAGGGGCAGAACAAGTCAGAGCGAGTCAGTGCAAGTCAGAGCGAGACGGAGCGTAGAGGAGGAGGGCGCCGTACGCGAGCTGCGTGGAAAATTATGCGTGTGCACAGAGGGCCGAGTTAAGTGTCCGGCTAATGGACAGGTACATAATTTTGCAGGGGTTCTTTCTGGCCAGCAACCTAACCGAGAGAGTCTCACTCTGTTTCCTTCGGGGTTCAGATCTTTGATCTGAAATTAAATTACCGCGCTGGCTCCGCGAATCCTGCTCTCTCCGTTCGGCTCGGCTCGGCTCGACTTGGTTCGGCTCGATTCCGCGAGCGAACGAACGATCCAAAGCGTGTTGGAATCGCCGATAATTTTCAGCCACTGTCGCACCGCACGGTGTCCGCTCCGTTCTGCTCGATTCCACTTCTTACGAGCCGCTCCCCGTAAGGGTAAGGGCCGAAATTGAACACGCGAGTGCTACTCGCGGCTCCCGATAAGAACTGGGTGGACCCTCTCGCGCGTAATTGGATCAGCACCGTATCTCCTCGACGATCGCGTAATTATTCGGTTGCTAGAGGTAGAACTAGGCGGACACGGTGTAGACGGTCGCTTTGAGATCCTTCCGACAAAGAACAGCTCTGGGAACTTCTCCCCGAATGGGCATTCTTCTCGCATTTTCACTGTTTCTTCCAATTACGCGGTAATTGAAGACAGAGTTTATGAAATTAAGGTTTCCTCCGCGATTTGACGCTGTGTGGCAGTTTTTTTTTCTGAGGAAAGTACCGAGACCTACACTTTCGAACTTTATGTGCCTGTTAATTAACATATGAAGAATATATTCAACTTACTTTAAGTGGTAATAATTATTTCCTTAAAGGTTACAGCGATAATAGTAAGAGCGAGAAGTGCCTTCCTAATGTAACACTCTGATATTGCAACCTTCGCGAATATTTCAAGGAAAACTACTGTTTATCGTAATTCTAAAATTTAGACATGTATCAATTAACATTTGACGAGTATACCCGAGTTTTTTTAAGTGAAAATTTCTTTAGGCGCACCGGGTACAAAATTGCTGGCCAGTGAATGAGTCTGATCCGTCACGCTCCGAGGGAAACGCTATTCGGGTAAACTTCGCAGTATTGATTCTTTAAATTGAACGACTCTAACGAATATCGATTGTCAATTTTTTTATATTGGTCGAGAGAAGAGCATTATTCTCTTCAAGATTATTATAGTTTTTAAAGAACTGTTAAAAGATAGTTGGTTTGGTGGTGAACTTGCGAGAGTTTGGAGAGCATGTAGGATTACCGATGAAAATCGCGGATCGTAGAGTCGGCGAGTCAGCAAAAGGCATCGGGGACCAAAAGCCGGTCGTACAATTTTGTATTTTATACGGTATAAGTCGGCGCGCGATTTTTCCATAGGCCATTATATATGTCCGTATATCCTGCTCGGCGTTATTAGCCGAGCTATCTGCTCGAGCATCTATGGAGCATGAACATTTTCTGCGGGACCTGTCAATTATGCGGATTTATGATCTCTACCATCCCCTTTCGCCTTGCGTTGCCACTCCCCTGATAGTCGGACCGCCTCGCGCCGCAGCCATCCAATGCGAATCTACACCCACATACGCACCCGACGAGAAGGAACATCGTCTCGCGGTCGAACCGCAAGCGGAAAAAGACAATCCGCGACCGGATCGTCGTTGATTAACGATCACTCGTTAATCGCGAATGCCTCGGTTACGATTTCGAATGCTGCGTACCAGTCGGCTCGTCGCGAGATGATTCTGCTTCGATCTTGCACGATCGATAAAATTTCGCGGATTAGATCTCGTTTCATTGCGATCGCAGGTCCGATCGTTTCGATTTACGTCGGTAAATTGGACATTTCGATATTCAGTTATTCCTTTGCAAAATTACTATCTCTGTCTGAGACATATTTTATTATATTCTCTACAAATTGGCTAGTATACTGACATAGTTTAAAATGTTTATATCTGCTATATATTCTCCTTTTGAAGAAATTCTCAAAAAGTATATTGTTTCTCAATTGTGAAAATACAAATCATCGTAAAAGGTTCTGATTAATTCACTATAATTTCGTATGAAACTGCTGTTTCTAAACGAAAAAAATTTTTGTTATATTCTCTACAGATTATTAAATCCACCCACACAGTTTAGTATCGATACTCACACTAGCTTCTTCTGAAAAAATTCTCAAAGTTCCCTTATTTCCCAACTGCGAGCTTACTATCTTTTACAAAGCGACATAATTCAATAGCCATAAGTTCGAGCAGGATCGCTGTGTGTTAAAAAAAAAATTCAATTACATCTTGTACGGACTGGTTAAACATTCGCTAAGTTAGCCATGCATGCGGGTGATAGTTCCGCTTAAAAATAATTGCCAGAGCCGCTGTAAATTGACATGCGGCACCGAGCTCGAGGTAATTGCTAGTTGTCGTCGCTTTATGTTGTAGATAGCAAATTGCTCATAACGAGTGTAGGGTCCGACGGAAACGATCGGGTCGTTGATGGTATTGCGGGTGTGTCCGTTCCTTTCGATGCATGCTGGAGGAGCGGAGAGATCTTCTCTTTGTTTCAGTTTGCCCGTTGAAAATCTATGACGCCATAAACGCGGTCGTAACGCGACTCGGGACGCCTCCGGCCGACTCGCGGACACCGCGAGCATGCATCCTATCGAAGATATCAATTACCGGCCCGTTTAATAAGCCCCGATTGTTTTACGACGATTTCTCGCGATAGGGGATGGCGACGCTGAGGATTACACGCGGCGGGATGCGGGCTCAATTGAAAACTCGACGCGGACAAGCGTAATTGAAACAGGTTCCACAATCTCCGGTAGCCTCCGCTTCAATAAACGATCAAAGTTTCCATTTCGATTAGCTGTCCTTATCCACGTTCGACAGAACTCGCAAAACTCACATAACTTTTCTCATATCGGTATGTAATACGTCAATATAATTACTTTCTACATGTTTAGCAATGTCGGAAATGTCGATATCAATTATAAATTCAATAAAAATTATAATTAGAACAAACATCCAAAAGTGAACATTTTGTGCATATGATTTTCGATCAAAAGAATCACTAATATTCTTAACTAAATAGACTAATATTCTAACTAAATAAATTTTCAAATAGTGCTAAAATCTTAATGGAACTACTAGAACGTTCATCCGAACCACCGTGGGAGTAAGCGAGGTCACAATAAAATAGTAGGACTACACAACACACACGATCTAAGAAACAGCACGCAGTCGAGGGTTTTTCTGAGATCAAACCTTTACCGTATTCACAATTCTACAATGTCCACAATCACCAACATAATTTTAATCCGTAGAAAATATTGTTTACATTATCAAATTTGTTTGTATTTAATAAATTTCTAAACATTAAATATCATGAGGTATTATATCAGTTCCATAGGCACAAAAAGTAAAAATCATATAGAATGTAAATATTCAAGACCGAAAGATATGTTTTTCAATTAAAATAACTCAAAATTCAAAGGGTTAAAAATTCCACTTACTTCTCTCATAAATGTGGAGCTGGATTGCTTTCTAAGTACCATAAAATGAAGAACCTAATTACGTTGAACCTAGAAATGGTTCTTTCTTTTCTATCCAAACAGGAATCCAATCAAGTCCGTATAATCCTACGAACCCATCCGTTACTCGTTCTCAAAATCTATCATCGACACGAAGAATCGCCTCTTCAAGATATCCTCTCCGGCTCAAAGTTTCTTCGATTCGGATGTTCGAAGGTTTTGTCGATCCGATCGATTGGCCACGGCAGACGTCAGCGAATTTATCGATGGAGGATCGTCATGCTCGAAAATCGGATTCGACAGAGGTTTCTTTCGATTTCATTGGACGTGGTAACGTCCTTCGATCATGGGAGGTTGTGCAACCGATTTCCGGTATACAGAATGATCCATTACACTCTTTTTGTCGACTGTGCCAGGTGTGGATCGCGGGAATTAATTAAAACAGGAAGAAAAGTATCTGCCACGGGGGAATAGGTCGAAACGCGAGATACCGTGATCATCATCGATTTGTCATTACGTTGCTAGAAAAATCGCGATACCTTTTATTCGTTTTATGGCGTGATGCACCTCGTTACAGACGGTGTCACCCTTCCCAACGGTATCGAACGATCGGATTCGAGATAAATCGATGTCCCCGTGCTTGGCTTGCTGGGTCCCAACGAATTATGTACAGTTGGTCGCAAAAGTTTCAGCACACCTGCTAGATTTTAGTTACTCGGGGTAGTAAACATATTAACTTTACTAAATCAATACAGTAACTTGTTTAAGGCTAAACGACTCTGAAATTGGAGCTTTCTTTCTGGAGAAAATGTTTCTGTCGACTTATTTATATTTTCTGATAAGCAGAGACAGAAACGTCAACGCTCTTTTGTGTACCTCGTTTCAAGTAACAAATTATAGATGACTATAGGGTGTTGTTAATTTCAGATTGAATGTTTTCGATGTTTGAGAGGCAGGCAAGACTTTCACGACCGACTGTACCTACATATATAAATTTCTCTTAATTGACACTGCTCTTAGCGGCGCGAGTAAGCTCCTCTCGCTGCAGCCGCTGGCTATCTCATCGTCCACAATGATCTTCGAGAATGATTTTCTTCGGGAACCTCTCGAACTACCGATTATTTAGCTTCTTCCTTCGATTAAAAATACGTTTTTCATCGAACAAACTGTCAGATACGATCAAGCTACTATACCCGAGCCTGATTACGTTGATAACAGAATTTATCCGAACCATCCATCCCTGGTATTTTCTACGCCTCTTAATCGCTTTGGTTAAAGGAACTTACGTTACTTGTAAAAATGATTTTCGTACTGAATAATTAATAATTAACGTCTGTGAGATTCACATCCATAAATTCGTTGTTAATTTCCAAATCAAAACTATTCAGGTCGTAAAAATTTGAATCCAATCCGCGAGGTTAATATTATTCTTTACATGAAAAAATTAAATATAAATCAAATTACGTGAAATAATAAACTTATGTAAAAATATCACTTTATATCTGGAACCCATGGTTTTTTGTTGCTCTACGGCCCACCAGTCTTAAAAATTTTACAATCTGGCCCTTTCCAAAAAATGTTTACCGACCCCTGCTCTGAAAAGTCAGAGGGTGGATTTGGTAGTATATACAGGGTGAGGCACCCACTTATGTCTTATATTCCTCACCCTATATATGTTGTTCTCTTGGCACTGACAATCGGCACAGGAAACGTTTCAAGCAATCCAGTCCTAAATGGTTCGCGAATCATTGAAGCATTAGCAACACTTCGCACTAGATGTATGACATGGAAACGGTGATGAAGTAAATAACTTCATGGGCCGTTGCCCAATCCAAAACGACTGGAACCCAGTGGACAGCAATCCAGGGCAAAGTGACGCTAATTTTGATAAGTGGTATCGGCTCCAGAGAGTAGGTGACCTTAAAGGATGTGGGACTTGGTCGGCGTAACTGTACCGGACTCGTCCCGGGCCGCGGGTAGTAGTTTTCTGCGGCGCCAGGTGTTGGACGTCGCCGTTTGCGTTCGTCGATTATCGCATTAAGCATTGAACTCGCGCGTATTCTTTCCCTCCTTTCCTATTTCCGCGCGACCTGTCCGAGATATCCTCTCCGCGGAGACATCACCAGCGAACGGACGGTGTACAAGTCCAGTTGCGACAATCCAAGCTCTCTCGTCGAGCAAACGGTCCCGATTGTGCGTCCGTCAGATAAATTACCGCGCCCTAAAAATTCGGTGGAATGCCCTCAAAGGCGGCGCCTCGCGTTTAGACAGAGTCTGTTCGATTCGGAAGACTCTAGTCGATTATTCTGCCAGCTGTCCCCGGATAGCAGCCACCGGAAAAAAAATGAAACGATTTGTAAGAGCTTCCGTCCGTCCGGCGGAGAGAGTGATTTATTGACTTTTTGTCCGGCCCCGTGTCGCACCGCTCTTTCTCAAAGGAAAAATCGAGCCGACCGTGGCCTTTAAAGGCACGCGCGACCATTCTGCTTCCAGGAGTTACGCACTGCTGGAGGAAACCATAAGACGACGCGAAAGTTGCGGGAATATAAGCTTGATATTGCTTCTTGATGATATAGTTTTACTGCATATACCAATCTCAGACTTTTCTTCGAAGTTGCAACATTAGTGACGGTGTCTAAAAACAATTTAAGTAACCTTCGTAGATTGAAATCCTTATCCCCAGGTAATATTTTGAAATTTTTTAAAAAGAGAAGTAATGAGTACTGCAATTGTGAAGTAAACAGAATGTACTCATTTGTTTCAAGCGTCACCAATAATTTTCTTCAGAAAATACAACATTCGAAATCAATAAAAAAAAATTATCGAATAACATGAAAAATCTTAATCATAGAAGAATGCCCTGGATGAAGCGACAAATGTGAAATAACAATATTTTATATTAGCCTCGAGACAGATTTTATCTTAACCTCGATAAAAGCACATTTACGTAATTTTTGATGAATCTAAAATATTGGAACGTTGATGTGTTTTCACGATGCACATAGTGCGACGGTTTAGAGCCTCCGGGAGATTCTAAGAGACCTTGCACGAGTAGAAGGTCGACTTTCGCGGCCGCTCTTTGAGCGACTTCGATGCCAGCACAAGAAAGCACGGCCGAGCTACTACAGTGCGATACGCTGTCCGGTATCACGGGAAACGACACTTAAAGCCGACGGTTTACTGCGCGATCCGATTGCAGCCTCAATTTAGCAAATAACTGCAACCGGCGCGGCGCTCAGGTCTGCGCGATAGCAGCCTCAATTTTCCAGTTGTAAAGATTGTAACGTCTGCTGCGAGGGTTCCAAGGGAGATAGGTGAAAGATAGACGAAATAGTTCGCTGGCTTTCGAGAATATTTCGAACGCGAATGCGATTTGAATACCGCAGGGTTTATAGAAGAGCAAGCCAACCGAAGGGAAAGGTATTCTTGCTCTCAATCTTTTTTCTTCAGGAATAACATCAGGAATAACATCAAACATTGTAGACGACCTTTTTCATTTTACCCATACAAAGTTGATTCATATTCACTTGCGCCACACTTGAACATATCGAAAATCTCGAAAACATGAACATGTTCGAAACCAAAGGAAAAGTATATAAACAGTCATGAAGATTCTAATAATTATTTCATCGAATGTTTAGAAGATTACAATTCAATCACATCTAAAGTAGATTGAATTTGTTTTTCAGAATGCTTCAAATGGCTCCATGAAACATGCACTATGTATTCTGCTTTATGTAATATGTGTGGTAGAGAAAACAAGAACAGATTTACATAGAAGAGATCATAAACGGCGTGCGTCTATCCCCAATTAGCAGTGTATTTAACCCCAGATCCTATAAATTGTAGGTGGTATACAGATGTTACAATTATTTTAATCTGTTTAAAATTGCAACTAGTGATTTTTGTCACAAAAGCCTCAGGTCCGCAGTCTACTTATTATATAACGGAGTAGGAAACTTATATTAATATATTAGTACAAACGTTTGACTCATTTCACGTTATATTTTATCAAAGAGATTTGAATAAACAATTAAACTATACTTGCCTACACTTTCAATTATCTCAAATAAAATTTTTATGAACGGAAAACAAAATGTGGTGCATCTGTCCCGAAAGGACACTATGTTTATTTTGCAAATGTGGTTATAGCTGATAGATCCATTTTGCTTCAGTTTAATTGAGAGATACGTAACAATTTTGATCGGCGTGTTCTCGGCTCTCAGTTTCGACAAACAGTATCACGATGTAATAATAAACAATCTCGGGCAACGTGACACGCGTGGAATCGACTGTAAACGTATTATCGGATCGAGTGAATGGTCACGGGATCGTAATAATCGAGCCGACACATGCTCGCGCGATCGTAGCCGATCGACGGAACGACGCCGTAATCGCAGCGACACGCGCGAACAAGCGTGGGTGCACGCGAACAAACTCAAAGGATTCGCTCGTCCTTTTGTCCGGCTGGGTGGTCCAACCTCTTGCCATCGACCTTTTTCCCGGGAATTCTCGATTCATCGCGCGCCTGCACGCCGATTCGATTGCGACCAAACGACTTCGCGATACGACGCGGCTCTCTATGCAATTACAGTGGGCGGTGCACGTTCGAAATATCGATAACCTGATCGAACATTGTCGTTTCGACCTTCGGACAGTCGAGGATCATCCATTCAAACCTACACTGTCAATTTTCTTTTTATTCGACTCTATTGTGCGCGTGTGTGCAACAGGTGGGTAAACGCGCATTGGACACAGCTCCATTCAACATCAAGTTACACAATGTTATATAACTCCATCAATTTGTAATTCCGGGTAACAAAAAAATAATAAAAATACAGCTGAAACGTTGCTTCACATTCCCTGTGAATACCTTAATGTATCGTCTATTAGAGATGAAGAAAATAAATGTCGAAATCGGTTTTCTCTGATCGTACGGTTCCGGTTTTCTTAAATGAATAAAATTATAAAAATTTGTGTGATAATGGTAAAGAACGCGTCAACACATTGAACCAAAGTGAACGTGAATTAAAATCGTGAACCAAAGCGAACGTGAATTGCAATTCTAAAGCAAAATGACAGCTAAACGATGGGAAGGACGTCGTCGATTTCGCTGCAGATAATCTCCTGGAAATCAATAAAGCCTCTCATCGACGTAGAAAAACAGGTTTTGTTTCGTTCCACCGCGTTCGAATAAAATATGAAATTGAGGGGGAAAATGGTGTTTAGATATTCGAAAAGCGTACGCGGAAGCTGCAGGTGCGATTACAGCATGGTTCCGATAATTTTACAGTTATTCATCTGTGTTGAAAGCCGGGCGATGGCTCGATTCGCGACGTGGCTCGCGTTTTATCCGCGATTTACAGTTCCGCGGCGGATGATGCGCGTTCTGCGAGCCGGTTGGCGTCAAAAGAAGAGAGAGAGAGAGAGAGAAAGCAATGTTGCTGTATCAAGCCGTAGACCCCGTAGAATCGCTCGTGTACATTCCTGCGCATTCGACTCTCTCGTATCGACAATAAAGCCTTTACAATCCCGGTTCACGACTATTCCGCGCCGGCTGCCGGCTGTAAACGTGATTCAAATGCGACGCGCTTGAGTTGCGAAATCGGTGCTCGCGGTGACGTCACTTTTTCGCAAATGATCCGCACTCGAGCGGCCCGGAACGCTTCGTCCGTTACATTCGCGGGTAATCGTGATAATTACTTTCATTTATTGGGCAATTTACTTTGACAAAATTGAGTATACACCAGGCGAAAGTATCAGTTGAGTATGTAGAGCGAAATTTTTGCACAAGTGCTACGTTTTCGAGAACAATAATTTTAGATGGTAATACTATTCATTTGCCAAATCTTAACAAAGTTGTTGAAGTAGTGTGCATTAAATTATGGTATATAGGACTGCAATTTTTAGTCCACGGCTATCTGGATTTGCAACGAGTCACAACTGAATCAATTATTACTATTATAGCTACTATTGTTACGATTGTTGCTATGAAAATATTAAAGACACTCGATGAATTGCGAAAATTGAAAAAGGAATTGCAATATTCATTTCACCTGCGTTTCTTGCAACTGACTCGGATGATTTTTATTTATTTTGGCACACAGTTATCTGCATTTGCAACGAGTCACACCTACATCAATACATTTTTATTTAATGTTGGTAACGATCGCTTATAGGAAATGTTCAGTTTTGCGGAAATACTTTCGAAGATAGCATACGCAGATATCGACCGATCGCGGATCGGTTTGGAATGCCGAAGCCGTTTAATTTCGCAACGGGTTTTTCCCGAAGCGGATTCCGGTTCTTCTGCGATAGAACCGCGAGAACTGCAAATGAAAACGACCGCGGGATTTTTCGCGAAACTGGATCTACAAGAGGCTCGCAAGCGCGTAAACTGCGCCAACGACCCGCAAGGTCGCTCCGGGACATCTTAAATAACGGAATAGCATTCTTTATTCGCTGTTTTCCGCTCGTATCCGCGAGACGGTTACCGCAAAGTCTGCGGCCGCGATGGGAACGCGAATTTCATTACAATTGATCAGATTCGAACGGGCCGCTTCCTCGAGCCTGCTGTTAATTATGACATTGCGTAATTGAATCCCTCGAGCCTACTGTCTGCTGGAAAAAGATAACAGCAATTGTGTACGCGGTGCGTCTAAAGAAGTTTTCACTTAAAAAGACTGGAGTATACTTATCAAATGTTGATTAACATATGTATAAAGTTTAGAATCACGGTAAGCAGTACTTTCCCATGAAAAAATTCGCAAAGCTAGTAATATAGAGTATTAAATTAGAAAGATATTTTTAGAAAGACACTTTTTTACTATTATGTAACTTTTTTACTATTATGTAATATTCAAGGTAATGATTATTACCACTTGAAAAAAATTGAATACATTCAATTTACATTGAATATGTAAGGAATAGCCGCATTTATTATAAGGAATCGTTGACAGACATGTTTGTCACGGGTGCGTTCGTTTCGATCTGATCTTCTTTTTCCAATTCGTTGGCAATTACAATTTTACAATTCTTCTGTTCCGATTCTCTATTTTATAAAAACTATACATAGGGTTGTCTGTTAATACACACACGTACATACATACATTCATACTTTAACCCTATAATACATTCTTCAAATATTAGTTGACAAGCACGTAAACTTGGAAAGTGTAGGTCTCGGTACTTTTCTTTGACGAAACCTGAATTTCAGAAACTCTGTCTTCGATTACCGTGTACATAGTTGGAAGAATTTTGAAACTGCGAGAAGAATACCCGTACAGGTACCAACATGGAAAAACTACCAAAGTGAGTGCAGGGAAATGACAATTGCTCCAAGTGGAACACAAACAGCCACTAAAAGAGAAGCGCTCCATTACTCCTTGGATGAACAGACTTGCAAATCATGGTCTCGAGAGGGCCGAGAAGGCGGAACTGAATCTTCGAAGCCACCCAGCAGACTCCGCCCTCGAAAAGTGTTCACTCGGCAGGTTCGGCGGTTCGTTGTGCGAATTAAGTGATTTTTTGTTATCGGCTACCGTCCCGATGAAATTACGCGGGCCCCGGCGATTATGCTCGGGCAACGCGTTACAACGGATAATGGCCGGCTCCGACGGTAATGCCGGCACAACACGCGTCCCCGCAGATCCTCGGCCCCGTGTGCTTGCTTGGCCACCGTACAATCCATTAGTTTCTCGCTTGAACAGCCGCAAAAAGCCCGCGCAATATTTCAAGCCGGGACACCGAGTTAACTGTACACTCGAGTGCGGCCGATCTTGGAACCGGCCCGGTAGCAGGTGGAAATGATATCCGCGGCTCGTAAAATCCGCTAAGAAGCCCGGGCTTTTTCCAAACAACAAGAGAGAGAGAGAGGAAGACACGGTTTTACCCGTTCGCGCGGCTAATTAAGTTTTCAACCGACCCCGACTACTTTGTCGCCGCGTTCCGCCCCGGCCGCCTGCTCGCCGATTCCGATTTAATCGCGACCCGATTAATTGCTTCTTACCTTCGCCAGAGCCCCGCGATCTCTTAATTGCCGCAATAACTTTCGCGACCGTTTTCGAGAGGATTGCCTGCCAGTGACTGATCGTTTTTCTTCGCTGACGTACAGTTAATGCAAGAAACACCATCGGCCTGAAGTACGAATTCAATGTTTTACGATGTCGCGCGACCATTACACGGGAATACGTTCGACGAGATTTTACAGGATTTTTAGTGTTGAACGTGCACATCGGATCGATTTATTTCGTAATTTTCCGCGAGGCGTAATCTTCGCAGTTGTAGGAGAAATATGTTTTCTGTGGTTCTTTTTTTGGCACGCCTGGTTGTTACAATAATGTTAAAGATGTTACTCTGGGCAAACTTTCACTCAGGTGACCAAGAATTTTCAACTTTTCTGAATGTAATACTATTCAATTCGACGAAGGAATGATTAAACTTTAAATTCTAGTGCGAGGACTCCGAGACCCAACCCTGACCTACCGGATCTGCTCACTACATCATGTTCGCTCCTATGTCTGCAAACCGATATGGCAGCGTTCGAATCTGTCTTGAAATCGAGCAACTTTACTCGTGTATAACTATTAATGAAACTGTTGGGTATTTAATTGAAAACACTCTCGAACGTAATTGAATACACTTAAAACAATATTTTATTGTTTGATGGATTGTTTTTGGATACAATTATAATCTCCGATAAATGCTTCTTTCTCTCATAGTACATTTTGCGATCTGTTCTTTTACATACGAAGACAAGTCTAATTAAATCTAACGAGCAGTCGTATTGGTTGTCCTGAAAAGGTAACGCGTAATGGCGGTGATGTCGATTCGGTATCGGCGAGCCGATTTGAATTTAGGCGCGTGGTTCGCCCGTTATTGACAGGTTTCAACAGAAAGCAATCATTTTTTTCATCTAATTGTAAAATATAATATTCAGAGAAGTTAAAAATTTTTGGTCCCCTGAGTGAAAGTTTGCCAATAATTATGTTATTAATTCCTTAACACGAACGAACTGACGAAGAACGATTTCGTAAAGTTGATGTTGTCTTTTTGTCACCGACTATAGCACAGGTGTTCCCGTCGATTTTTCCTCCTACTTGCATCTCGTACTCGCAGCCAACGACCTTTCCCGCGAGAAAACTGTCCCCGATGCATAGAATAATTACAAGCATCATCATCATTATCGGGCGAGCCGATAAATAAACGCCAAGAAAACCGGCAACGATTTTTCTGGCTCTCGCGTAGCGCGTCGTCTCAAACAGGTGACAATGTACCGTTGTCCGTGTCACCGTTCGCGAGGAATATCGTTTGGCTCTCGCGTGCCACGATTCGACGCGCTCCTATTAACTCGTCCGATCTCCCGCGAGACCATAAACACGTTCCCGCGAATTCGTTTCGACGTTCGCGGAATTCCTCTGCAAACAACAGAGACGGTTTATGGTTGCGGTCTCTATGGAGATCGGTGAAACGTTTCACTCGACACTCCAGTTTGACCCGGAGTTACTTCATTCTAAATCCCAGTTTCGTAGAGGAAAATACACAAAGACAGTATTCGTTTCTACACACGATACAATTCATGGAGTGAAATTCGTTGACCTAGGCAGATTGGCTATCGAATTTACTAGAATAAGATCGTTCACTAGACAGACTAGCCATTGAATTTACTAGAATAGCTGGACAGACTGGCGATTGAATTTACTCGAATAAAATCGTTGACCAGATAGAGACTGGCCATTGGATCCATTAGAATAGAATGAAATCGTTGACCAGGTAGATACTGACCATTGGATCCATTAGAATAGAATGAAATCGTTGACCAGAACTATTGGATCCACTGTGATAGAATAAAATAATTGTCCAGATAAACTGTCTATTGAACCTACTAGAATAAAACCGTCATCCAGGTAGAGACTGCGTATGCTATCGATATCTGCGTATGCTATCTTCGATAGTATTTCCGGAAAACATTTCTTATAAGCGATCGTTACCAACATTAAATGAAAATGTATTGCGGAAGGTGTGACTTGTTGTAAATTCAGATAACTGTGTGCGAAAATATATATATAAATCAAAGGGATATTCGTTTTTCTTAGATCATACAGTTCTCGTTTTCTTAAACCGAATATTTATTCGGTCTATATATTTATTCTATTGAATCTATTGAAATAAAATCGTTGACGAGATGGACTAGCGTTAGATAGACTATTGTGTCCATCATAATAAAATTAAACTAGAGGGGGGTTGTTGCTCGCTCACTTTGTGAGCTTCGCGAGTAGGGTTGTTGTAGCTCGCGGGTAGTACTGCTCTTGCGAGAGGGTTAGTGCTACGCATTGCTAGTGGGGCCTACAGCTATTAATGCTTTTTTTATTTTGTGTGTGACTCTTCACGAGCCACACAAAGAACTTCCCGATTCGTTAGTTGCAGTATATTATTATCATTATTTAGTGTATGTTTTAAGAAGATTATATGTTTTCAGGGAAAGTGATTATAACACTGTATTGGGCATATAGAGTATGCCCAACCACATGACGTATGTAGTCTTTTGAATTTTTCAAGAAAAAAAATTTTTTTTTTTAAATATATCTAAATATATATATATATATATATATATATATATATATATATATATATATATATATATATCGTTAAGTTTGCTTTTTCGGTGGATACGTCTCTCGTATAAATTGCAATGTTGAATGAACTCCTTTCGAAAAGAACTAAAAAACTAAAAAACTAAAAAACTACCTGACCAAAATGGACTAAAATCTAATCAGCTCTAAGTTACAGCGGGGCACATCCATTGCATCATTCATTATTCTGATCGCGTTGTTACTTTTTCAGAAAACGTTAACGAAAAATTTGATACCATAGAAACGGACATACGCACACACACACACACATACCGACATTTTGATAAAAATAGTCTAAAATGACCCTAATGACCATGAAACGTGAAGATCTGCTAAAAATTCGATTTTCGGGGTAATTACAATAACTTCCCTATAAATCGGGAAATTAATAATTTCCCAGAGAAATTATCTATTGAATCTACTAGAATAAAATTGTCGTCCAGATGGAGACTGGCTAGTAGGTTAGAATACCATTAGAACAAAATGAAATTGTTGACAAGATAGAAATAAGCATATTATCCAAGCAAAGATCATTGGATCTAGAATGAAGCTGTCATCCAGTCACCCCAGACACATTGAAGAATGTGTTGAAGAATCTCAGGCCCGAAAGGGTAGATAGGGCCAGGTATAGTAGGAGGCAGCTTCGTCGATTCTTTCGGAGCGAACAAAAGGACGGATCGATCGACATTCCGAGGCCGCGGAACGGAGCCGAGTCAGGGAACCGTTGCCACGCAACAACACCAGCAACAGCTGTCCGCCTAGGATTTTACGAGACGCGAGGAATCCGAGGATCCGCCGAAAGAACGCACGCGTGTGCACGGATAACTGTACGGCTGTGTTCGAAAGTCGGTCGAATATGGGCCAGCCGTTTCGAGCGGACGCCTCGGACGCGATTCCGCGGCACGATTTCCGCGTTTACACACCCGGACTGTTCGCGGCTCGCACCTTGCCGCGCCTTGTCTTGCCTTGCCTTGCCTTGCCTTACCTTGCTAACCACCCACGAATTCCACGGAGAGCGTACCTGGCCGATAAGCTGACAGGTAACCCGCACCCGGTCGCGTGAGAACGCGAAACCTCTCGGACGCCTTTGTGGAATTGGAACAGGAATCCCGCGAGAATCATTGCCAGCCGGGAGTGGCTTGGTCGAACAATATTTTTTTACGTTTCTTTCATAGTTTCATCGCCGAGTTTCACGTCTCCATCGAGTCGTGTTCCTATTCAAACACAATCGAACTCGTCCTCCTGATCGAATTCTTCATGGGTCGAAACTAGAGCTGCTGCTATGAACATCGAAATGTTTCAGAATTGTAGACAATTGGCAGACTCTGGACTTCATGCATTTATGACAAATATAAGTTGTTACAAGTTAACTCTCCGCCTGTAATATTAGTTTTATCGACGCTGCGCAGTGGAGTATTTGACAGTTGGTCACGCGAGATCACAGGAAAAACGTCGTTGACGGCGATCCGGGCTGATCGCTGTCGAACAGAAACAGTTATCGGGATAAATTCCGAACTTGCAGGCGATTTATCATTTTGCCAATCATCGTGATTTTTCTACACCTGACCGGCTTTTTTTGCGGAATATGAGATTGGGAAATTTTCCTAGGAAGGTTAAAAACATTTAAGAACGTCGCGCTGTCTACTTACTGAGTTGTTCGTGTTCACGAGTAATGTTTTTGTCATATTAAATTTTTTTTTAAATCTGGAATACCAACTGGTACGTCAGATACTGAAAGCAGTAATAGAAGAAAATAAATACTGGGAAAGAACTGGGGATTAAAATAGTGGAAATATTCCAAGAATCCAAACATACTATTTTATTATTTTGAACTCTATTATAATCATGAAGAAATTAATGTATATATAGCTTCTGTATGTTATAATAAATGCTGAGAAATTGT
Source organism: Lasioglossum morio (assembly GCA_916610235.2). NCBI lineage: Eukaryota > Metazoa > Arthropoda > Insecta > Hymenoptera > Halictidae > Lasioglossum > Lasioglossum morio. Next base: position 9,127,985 of record OU744323.1, read on the forward strand.
ATCTTGTTAATTGAAAAACTTAATGTTTTTGTCATAGTAGATTTTTAAAAAATCTGGAATACCAACTGGTACGTCAGATACTGAAAGCAGTAATGAAAGAAAATAAATAATGGGAAAGAACTGAGGATTAAAATAGTGGAAATATTCCAAGAATCCAAACATAGTATTTTATTATTTTGAACTCTATTATAATCATGAAGAAATTAATGTATATATAGCTCCTGTATGTTGTAATAAATACTAACACATTGTATCTTGCATACGCAGTCCCATCATTAGTTTAAACATGTACTTGTGGATGCATGTATTGCGTGTGCTTGAGATAAAGGAACGCGCGATGGATGTATGTGTGAAGAAGAAATGCAGTGATCGAAAATGAGCAGATCGTCATTGTGTCATAAGCGAATATGAAAATGCAACTTGAACGGGAAAGTCGCGCCTGTTCCGCATACCCTCGAGAACAATAACGCGATGTCGAGGAGATTAAGAGGCGCCAAGGATGCCAGACGGATCGCTTGGCCGGGGGGGCTCCCGATCTAAGTGAATCCCGTTATTTTTATCGCTCGTTATTACCGTTAATAATTCTGACGTTCACCGGCCGCGAGCGATGATTCCCGTTTCGCCGCGAAATCCGCAATCCGATTGAAAAAAATCGCAAATTAGGAATTTACTCCGGCAACTTCCTCCTGGAACGGCGAACGGTAAAAACACGCGTCGGCTTAGAAAATTGCCGAATACTCGTTATACGGAACCAAACGAGCAAGGAAAAGAGTTTATGATAGAAAACATTTGGAACAAATGCAATCTATAGTGAACACGGATCACCCAGCTTCAGTAGATTCGTACTGCGGATTTTTATGCAAATTGAAAAGTGTCTTCATGAATTGTGAGAGGCAGTAGCCATATAGGGGAGCATTTTTCTCTAAGTCGAAAATAATATCTATATTGACGTTCTTAAATTGTATTGATCTCTCTACCTTATTTACCAGAAGCCTATTAACCGTGATGAGGATTTCGACTGAAATCTAATCAATATGTAAATTATTAATTTCCTTGAAGCTGTAAGAAACTTCTACTTTGTTATGATCGTATATATTTAACATATAGCTCCAAGGAAATTAATAATTTACATACTGATTAGATTTTAGTCGAAATCCTCATCACGGTTAATAGGCTTTGGAAAATATACAGGCAAATAGACATAGGTTTTCTTCCTCTTCTATAAAATTGTAGACGATGCAAAAGTTCTATTCTTTGCAATAATAAATATCTTCTTTCACCAAAAACTAACAAAATTATGAGACCATCGCCGCTAAATAATGTGTTGAATTGCCCTAGCTCGTTTTTTGTCCTCGTTATCTTCGTAGATAAAATCGACGGCTCCGTTGCAGAAAGAAAGCGTCCCGGCGATTGTTTAGAGCGAGATTCTTCGGATTTCTGTGCTCGGGGGCAGAGAATCAAGGTTTGGCCGGCGTTAACCAGTTTGTCACGTCGCTGTGAATTTGTAGGATCCTGAGGAACTATGCTGCATGAGAGCGCCTCGTACGTGTTTGCGAATTCCCGGCGCGTAAGGCTACCGGCGCGGCGCGACGAGGCTAACTGCAACGGCCGGATCGAGGGACCAAAGCCGCTTCGATAGGTCTCGAACGAGCCAGCTGGGGAAGGAACAATGCGGCAATAAAACGATATCGAACGAGATCCACCGACTCATTTTGCTCGCGAGCCTCAGGTAGAAGCGGTATGTTCGGCGCGCGCGCGATCCGATTTGCACACAAAAGTGAGCGGCCGCCATTGTTCCGTTTCGGATCGCGGGCCCTCGGATCGTTCGTTTTCTCGGTTCACGTGGCCCAATTAATTCCGGCGTCGTGTAAACCGCGCGATTCGCGCCCCTCGAGTCCCCCACCTTCCGAGATCAACGGCTCAATAACGTAATCGAGCCTCGTGGGCTCATTAGGCTAGCCGCTTCAGCGTTGCGATCCTACCTATTAGCTGCAGTAGCGAATCCTTTCGGATTTTATATTTATGATGGATTCTATTATACATTGCCTCCACAATTCACTAACGCTTCCTCTAATCTAAATTATTTTTGTTACATATGACCTTTTTCATTTTGCCCATACAAAGTTGATTCATGAGTATGTTGAAAATCAAAGGAATAATATACATAAACAGTCATGAAGATTCTGATAATTATTTCATCGAATGTTTCGAAGATTATAATTCAACCACATCTAAAGTAGATTGGATTTGTTGTTCAGAACGCCTCAAATGACTCCATGAAACATGTACATACTATATATTCTATTATTCTAAAGAATAGTAGTAGGGAGAAGAGGTAATAAATGAAAAGAGTGCTTCTATCCCCAATTAGGAGTGTATCTAACCCCAGGCCCTAGGGAGAGATGCACTTTATCGAACTGTTTTAACACTAAACCTAGCGAGCCTTAAAAATAACTTGTACATGTTCCTTTATAAAAATGACGAGATTGATTTTATGTAGACTTTCTGCGGTCCCTATGGTAATGCGTGCTTTACTAAAGATATCTATACAAACATTCCTTATGAAATAATTTTTATTATTTTAATAATTGTAAAATAAAAAATCTGGAACCGGTCATTTTGACCGGAGGTGGTAGGTTTAGTGTTAAACAGCATATTAATATATAAATATAAAATAAATTACTCATTCAACGTTGTATTTTATTAGAGAGATTTAAATAAATATAAAGAAATACTCATTTAACGTTATATTTTATTACAGAGATTTCAATAAATAATTAAACTATGCCTGTCGTTATCAATTATTTTCAGTAAAATATTTTTTATACAGAAAACAAAATGTGGTGCATCTGTCCCGAACTGACCATACAGGATACGTCTCATTCTTCTCCCGGTACGATCATACGAATACAGAGTCAGCAAACGGCGATCCTGAATCGCGGCACGAAGAGATAACAGTACGATTTCCAAGAAAGGTTGCGGGTGGCTGTCGCGAGAAGCGTGCAGCTCTCTCTCGGTGTGGTTCGTTAAAATCGCGTCACGCGACCGCGAGGTGCAGTTCCGCGAAAAAACTTGCAGCCAGCGCATCGCCTCGAATTTCGAATTCGTATCACAAAACGAACACACTCGAAAGTGCGTTCGCCGTTTTCGCGTCCCGTTATCCTCGAGCCTCTTGTCTTTCGATTTCATAGACGCATAGAACAAGAAGCCGACTGTTGTTTTATTCTTACCACGACTCCGTACGGTTTTAGCAAAACCCGCGACCGACCTCTCCCCATGAAAGACTGATTGCTAGCTCGCTACACGTAGCTCTCACAATTTACGCTGGCACACGAGACATTCCTTGTGCCAACGCCAAATGTTTGGCATAGCGTGATATTTTGGCAATGTAGGTGGACCGAATTGAAGTCGGAGTTGTAAGGATTCTTGTAAAAACGACTCTTAATGATCAAATTGCAATGTATCAATATTTAATTTTGATGCTCGTGTTATTTTCTATTGTTCAAAGTCCGCTTATAAATTGTTACAATTTTTCTATATGAAAATGAATATGCAGATTTGTCAGTAACTGGGGGTAGAGCTGAAAATGGGGTGATTCTAAACGAAAAAAACATCGAAAATCTAGTACCCTGTATAAGTCAATAAAGCCAATCAATATATATGATTTGCAATATCTGTGCTGTGCCAAACGAAAGCTCGGGACCTATTTTGTGTACAATAATCCCTGGCGAAATGACGAGATTAAGCAACTGGGGGCGAGTGATTGATTGAAAATTGAAATTGCCATCGCAGTCGAAGGATCTATCAGAAAGATCTATTATATCCACGGGCCAGAGGGCTCTGGCTTTCAAAAATGGCGATATAATTGCCGAAGGATAATGTGTGAACGGTGTTCCCAGACTTTTCTCGCCTAAAAGGCTAATTACTCGGCTTGATCTCCAGAGCTAGTCGGACCACCTCGTGTAAAGAGTATTCCACGGTCGCGGAAGCGCGATTATTAAGGCAAGATGACAGGCAACATATGGCCGCGATGGTGGCTGGCTGCGGAGAGCGAGGAGGAGTGCGGCGTTCGCATAGTCCAGCGGAAACTTGTTACACGAGGGGCCGTATAAACACTGGATTTATTGTTAACAACGGCGGACACAGCGCGGCTCGGCGCAGCTTGGCCCAGCTCGGCGCGGCGCGGCGCAGTGCGGCAATCGCCGGCCGAGGATCAAGATTGATGCGCGATACCTCTAAACGCGGATTGTTTACACGCTGCGAGCGTGTGCATGATTCCACAGGATTCGCGGCATCTGCCGCCACCGCCGTCGCCGCGAAAGGTAGCGGTTTAGCTCCCCTCGACTCTTCTGCGCCATGCGAGACAGCGCACCTAATTTCCTCTCGCGTCCCCAGCATCGTTCGATGAATCATCCACGAGGAACCCAGCCGCCTAACGAGTCGATTCTAAGTACTACGGAAGGACCTCGCTGATAGGTTAGTTTGATCTAACGTCCCGAATTTTTGCGGAATCTTTTCTATTTCTGGTTCTATGATATCCTGAAGAAATTTTGGTAGTCTTCCTCGAGACTATCAATATCAATAATAAGAATTGTCATCGCGATAACAGCGAAACGTGACAATTATATTTTGTCGGCACAGTGCACCTAATTTCCACTCGCGTTCCCAGCATTATTCGATGAATCATCCACGAGGAACCCAGCCGCCTAACGAGTCGATTCTAAGTACTACGGAAGGACCTCGCTGATAGGTTAGTTTGATCTAACGTCCCGAATTTTTGCGGAATCTTTTCTATTTTTGGTTCTATGATATCCTGAAGAAATTTTGGTAGTCCTCCTCGAGACTATCGATGTCAATAATAAGAATTGTCATAGCGAGAGTAGCGATAAGAGCGAAACGTGACAATTATATTTTGTCGGCACAGCGCACCTAATTTCCACTCGCGTTCCCAGCATCGTTCGATGAATCATCCATGAGGAACCCAGCCTTCTAACGAGTCGATTCTGAGAGCTACGGAAGGGCCTCGCTGATAGATTAGTCTGATCTAACGTCTCGAATTTTTGCCATTTTTTTTTATTTCTGGTTCTATGATATCCTGAAGAAATTTTGGTAGTCTTCCTAGAGACTATCGATGTCAATAATAAGAATTGTCATCGCGATAACAACGAAACGTGAAAATTGTATTTTGTCGACACGGCGCACCTAATTTCTACTCGCGTTCCCAGCATTATTCGATGAATCATCCACGAGGAACCCAGCCGCCTAACGAGTCGATTCTAAGAACTACGGAAGGACCTCGCTGATAGATTAGTCTGATTAACGTCCCGAATTTTTGCCGAATCTTTCCTATTTCTGGTTCTATGATATCCTGAAGAAATTTTGGTAGTCTTCCTAGAGACTATCGATGTCAATAATAATAATTGTCATCGCAACAGTCGCGATGAGAGCGAAACATGAGAATTGAATTTTGTGTTCTTTCCGGAGCAGCTCGTACCGCAGCGGTGCACGGTGTTTCTCGATCGCGTGCTCGATCTTTCGCTGTCGCGGGTTCCGTTTTGAGGAGGCCTACTTCGAGCGACCCTGCGTGATACAAGGAGATGGGATGAGACTGGGTGAGACGAGACGAGACGGGACACGTTCGATTAAATTCCTTGCCCGCGAGTGCGGGAGAATCAGCCGAGCTTGACCTCTCCACGAATCGCGGACGCTGCTCGCCGACGCACGACCGGTTCAATGAATTTCAATTCAGCGACGTTGGGGGTTTACCGTTGCGCGAGAGGTTAGATAACGCATCCAGTAGCAACTCTAATCGTAACTAACTTGCTCCCAGCAATTACTCAGTCAAATAAACGCGAAAGGAACGCCGCGGACAATGTCGTTGGTAATTAATTGACGCCCGCGAACCTGCGACTAATTTCGTACCGGAATTCTCCCTTTTACAGCACTCCTGCGGTGTTCCTGTCGTTCATGATACCGTGGTTGCTACCGAATACCTACCCTCTTGATACTGCTGTTACTACCATTGCATAGATTTCAATAATTTATATTTGTGATTTCGAGTCGACTGTTCAGGACAGTTTGTGGTCTTGGTTCGGAATAGTTATACTCATGCTGTTACTATTGTTACGTACAATTAGTGTATATGCATCATTCTCTGTGTTCGGACGACTAGTCCAGGATCATTTTATTTAATTAATGTTTGCAATGAAAATGTGACAACGTCTTGATTAATTGTAAGTGTGTTCGAAAATTAGAAAAGATAAATCTGGTTTTGAACCATTAAATAAATATGAGGTATATCAAGATATTTTCTGGATACCATAAAATTAAGTATTAACTATCTCGATAAATAATGAGTGTTATCAAAGAGGATGTGGCATAAAGCAACTTATTTTTGCTCTAGATTAACCTGAAAAAGTTTAATCACAATCGACAACCCCACCACTGTGACTTGTCCTTGTAATATGGACATCAATATATGTGATATGAAAATAGTATTCCTTTCCACATAGGACGGCTGCCCATTCGATGATGCGTGGCCGCATCGAGAAATCGTTTACTCCTCAGGCGGCTCGCCGCTGGTAATTTCGTTGCCTAGAAACGTGCTGCAATCTCGATAAGCCGCGGCGCACACACCGGAGAAAACAACCTCTCGTGTTTCTACGTTCGCGGGTGATTGTTCGCAGTTTTTCGAGATGACGCGCGATAAGCAAGGAAACACCGCACGAATCGGGCCCCTCGGGCTCGCGACTCCTTCTTCTGCAACGCCTCGAGAATTCTGGATGCCCGAACGAACGAGTAATTTGCGAAAATTCCCGTATTTCATCTCGCGGCGTTCTGTGAGTAGCCTCCGTGAGAAAGCAACTCAGAATTAATCAGTTACAGTCGTCCCACCGATAGATCTTTAAAATTGTTGGTTTTACAGGCGTGTAAAATAAAGCGCCAACATTTTTTCCATTAAATTATAATAGTTGAACTAGCAAACCGAGGGAAATGAGTTTTTAGGAGCTTATAGTGAAAACGTGTGAGTATCTTCACAAAAAATTTATTCATTTCTACACAATATTTATTCTTCATATTATGAATATTTCATAGAAATACAGAGAAATTTATAACGAAAGATATCCGTGATTTAAATTATTTGAAAAACTACTGAATAAGTAACAAATGAACGATTTTTAATTTTATTTTAAGACAAGTAAATTTGAAGAATTAATTAAAAAATGATTACAAAAAATATATTTGCATATTACGATAGTTATCAGTAGGTAGAAATATTTTTTTTAATGAATTACAGTGGACATTTCATTTCGATATCTTTTATGGTTCAAAAATTATAATAAAATGCCAAATTGACCAAATGTTCTGCAAGTTAAAAAAAACGCATTTTTTGCTAATAAAGTAGATAGGAATAATTTTTTAATGAATTTTAGTGAAAATTTCATCCCGATATTTCTTATGGAATCGCTAATTGATTATCGACATTAAAGATTGGTGTCAGCCAGCGTTTCACAGTAACAATATTTGGAATTAGAAGTCCACAAGCGACTTCACTTTTAACCAGGGCTTCGGAGTCGGAGTCGGAGTCGTGGAGTCGGAGTCGGAGTTTGGGATTAATTGCTGATGACTGGAGTCGGAGTCGGAGTTAGAAAAAGCTATATGTATATCGACTCCCGGAGTCGGAGTCAGAGTCGGAAAAAATATGTCGACTCCGACTCCAACTCTGACTCTTTTGTTTATAATGTACCAGAGTTATCTGTTCCATATTCTTAGACTTTAATACTTTAATACAATATTTCAACTATTTATGCAGTTTTATTACAACTCTTAATTATTTTGAGTACATATTTTTTCAAGTTGGAGAGTCGGAGTCGGAATCGGAGTCGGAGTCGGAGTCGGAGTCGAAATCTGCGCCGGAGTCGGAGTCGGATTCGGAGTCGGAGATAAAAAAAAGAGAGATTGGAGTCGGAGTCGGAGTTACGAATTTTGTCTACCGACTCCGAAGCCCTGCCTTTAACGATCGGTAGAAAGACCATCAGAATCGACCGGTCGACATCCCAGTAACCCGTTTGACCATTTTCAACGCATCGCCGAAGCCGAAGAATATTAATTACCGCGTGCCTGGGTCATCAGCGGCGTTTCAGGAAGTAGGTCTCACGCTACGCGTTATTGTGAAATTAGCATTAGCAACGATGACAGGAATAGTATTATAGGATTGCAGATAATAGCAAACACAGACCGGCACGGCGCGGCGGACAGAGCTTAGAAAAAAGTCCCGCGGATATTACGAACGAATCCGCGAACGAACAGCTTATGTATATGCAATGACTCGGTAACAAGAAGTCGATGAATCTCGTGGCGTACGATGCCGCTTCTCAGAGTCGGGGGGTTTCTTCCCTCGTAAAATCGCGTTTAAAGAACGTTAATTGCATGACCGAGCATAAATCTTGCCTACCAGGTTCACATGAAGAGACTAGTCGCTCGTGTCATTGTTCGGACGATCTCACAGCGGGGTTACCTGTTGCCGTTTTACAGTAAACCAAGTTCGACCTAAGAAAAACCCTTGGGTTCGTGCTGCTTCTTAGATGGTATAGTTCTATTCCTTTTTGTCACATGCTACTTTACGCCCAGCAGTGGAAGGGATATTCGTTTTTCTTCGATCAAGACTTTACAGTGAAGGTGATGACGTTTATAGGTGATGAGGGACTGACGCTGCCTCGTACCGGCCAGAAAAGTGGAAGGCAGTCATTCGAGTAATTCTAATTCTACTATGGTTACGATCGAAATCTCGAAACACAATATTCTGTATGTCTCAACAATGGTGCATAGAGACGACCACATACAGAGTAACGTAATTGTTTAGAAAATACATTTTAATTGCTTGTAAATAATTAGCAAGTTCGTGAAGAAAGGACAATTATTTTTACAGTTCGACTGCGGATTTGATGTATTTGTGACAAAATTGAATAGATGAAATCGAAAACCTTGTGAACAGATTAAAATCATTAAAGAAGGAACTTTCTATTTGATTTTTGTTTTGCAAGGGACTGTCGTAAAGGTTAGGACACCGTATAAGTGGGACAGTGCTTCTATGAAAATTCTATGAAATTTTATAACTAAAAAATAAAACGTCTCTCAACTTTTACGACAGTCCCTTACTGTCATACGTCAAATTGCGAGCCGATCAAATATTATGGACATACGTAATTTTGTAAGACTTGAGGAAATAGCTGAACAATGTCCTTTTTTTCTGATAGTAGTTGATCAAAAACCAAGATTTCTATACAGAATATTAAGCAACATCCTGACTTCATTTTCACGTTCTAGGTTCCGAATGTTAGAGATGATCTTTCAGAAATGTTAAATGAAAAATCTAATAAATTCTCAACAGACATCGAGCAAATGCTAAACGTTCCGAAGGTCGTCGAGGAGGTCGAGCAGAGTGAGATATGTAAAGTGGAAAGACATTGGAGGTGTTAAACAACATTTTTACCGTTCGGTTGTACCGCGAGACTCTTAAGCGGTTGATGGCGGACGATACGCGAATAGATCTTGAACTTGACTGGAGACCATGCAGCCTTGCCGACGATCGTTACCGTTAAGCGATAGCCCCGTAATGTACGCAAACTGATTTCCGCTGGTTGTTCTCGCTTGCTCGCGGCTAATTACGCTGTTCGACGCGTTCGCGGACCACGACGACGCGATGCGGCTCTTCAGCTTTCCAGGCTCCTCAGCCACCGGGAGCTCGTGCGAGCGGATTTTTACGCGCCGTGGGAAACCGCCGATAACGGCATTCTCAATCGTTACTTTCGAAAAAACGCTGTCACGGCCGTTTTTCCGCGACCAGAAATTCATTGCCGAGAGCGTGACCGTCGCGCCGGAAATTCTAATTACTAGACGCTGGATTTTATGAATTTGTGGTAGCGAGTGGGGGGATTCCGAATTAGTACTTCCTACAGTAGCCTCGTATATATAGTATTTCCTAGTTATTAACCCTTTGCACTCGGAGCTACTTTAACTCGAAAATTAAACGTTTCTTCTGACCTAGAATATTTCCATTCTCTATGATTTTTTAAATTTGATAAATATGAAATTGATATAATACCTCATGCAATACTTGCCAACAGCCGTAGTCCCGTCGAAAGCACCGGTTCTCGTTAGATCACCGAAGTTAAACAATGTGGAACGTGAACGGCACTAGGATGGGTGACCGTCTGGTAAAAAACCAGAAAGTGACCCACCCGAGGTGTTTTTCACGTGTTGTTGGCAAAAGGTGGTTCGGAACCCACCATAAACAGTAGGTCCCGCTGAAAAGGCGATAGTGAGAATGCAATTGGGGGAAGGAAGATTGGTAAATGAATTTGAAACCCTGAGGGGACCAAATATCATGTTACATATATATACATACCTCATACAATACTTAAATGTGTAGTAATTGGTTAGATACCGACATATCTGATAGTGTAAACAATTATTTAAATAATAGTACAGCAATTTTTAGTGGCGCCTCAGAGGCGCCACTCGAGTGCTAAGGGTTAAACTCACGTTTCCAGGATTGCAAGGGTGCTGGATGCGCCTTCTCGTTTCTCGCTAATGCAAAGATAGGGTTTTTCAATAGTCAAAAGCACTACATAAAAGACAATCTAGGTCGCGATCGTCCCCAAAAGTCCTATGTTTACGTTTACGACGCGTAATTTGTATTATTCGGCAGCGTAATTTGCATTATTCGGGAGCATAAAGCTGCGCATATAGCTATGTTCATAAATCTGAGAGAGCTACATGCTGCCGAATAATGCAAATTACGCCTCGTGAACGTAAAAATAGAATTTTTTTAAAAATAAGAAAAACCCCATCTTGAAACGAGTCTACTAGTCCACTCGGAGCCATTGATGTGAGTGGGCATTTCTCATTTTGCTGCAGCATAGTATCCACATTGGTGCAATCTATGTCGTATTCGGGTTGACTACGACACAATTTTCGTTACCTCAGTGCTACTCGTGTTTGATGATGCCTCTCTAAGCGTTCGCAATCAAAAAGTCACTCGGCCAGAAGGTTAATAAGCGTGAAGATGGATTTCCATCCGACTCCCGTTTGTTGTAATCGAGGTAGACAATTTTTCTTCGCCGTGAAGATCCACAATGTGCCTGATTACTGTCCAAGAAGAGTCTACGGTCAATTGACAAGTTTTCTTCCGCGGTCGCTTCATCAACGCGTTTGTTCTTCGATGATATCAGCGTCTTTTTCAACGGTCGGTTATAAATGATGGAGCAGGTCGAGTAGAAGCCGTTAACGTTTCATGGATTCGTGTGCGCACGGAGGCGTTAGGAGGGTCATAGGTCGATTTCATCTACTCGACGACCCGTCTGCGATTAGGTTCTAAATGGATCGCGACGGCGCTGAACGTTGTGCGGTGCTAAGCGTTCCATATGGTGTGGACGTTCGAGAATATTATGGTCGTTTAGCTTCGTAGTTTCAGCGCATACATTCGTGCCCCAAGTATTAATTTAAAATTTATTATTATAATATTGAAGGAAAAGCCAGAACGGGTTTATAAACAAAATTGTCACGGGCCCTCGTTTCAGTCTTCTTTTTGCAATCTGATGGCGATTGTAATTTTACAATTCTTCTGTTATTTCTGATTTTCTAATTTTATAAATATAGCTATAAATACATATACCGTTCGTACTTCAACTCTATAATATGTTGGGCTTTTGTTATTTGTTATCAGCTTTCGACTTTAGATTAAAAGTAATCATCTTTATCACGCAAATAACAATTGATAAAATATTTATTTAGCCTGTTGTAGGAACATACGGCTAGAATTTCTAAAATTTTTCGAAAAAAATATTTGTCAGAAGTGGGATTCGAACCCACGCCCACAGTGTGGACTGCGACCTGAACGCAGCGCCTTAGACCGCTCGGCCATCCTGACTTGGAAGAACATTTCCCAAAACAGCAAGAATTATTCCCAAACGATCTATTTTTAAAATTCTTATCGCGACTGTATCAAAACCAATTTCATGGATATTTCAACTATTAAAAATTACTCGCCATCATTTAAATCAAGCAACGATGTATGCATCATACATCTAATCTAAATAATTAACTACATCTACATAACAAACATTACAAATCATCGTATCTTCAAAATAGCGAACTTCTCTAACAAATATTTATCAAACACACAACATAAAAAATAAAAGTTCAACAATAAAAAAACAAAAACAATGATCAGTCTAACAGCGTCACGAAGCAACGATCGTTCGAACCGCGTAAAGAAATGCGCTATTCGATCGATAAAAACGAAACGCGAATTCTTCCTTATCAACTGAAGGTTGCTAGTTGATTTAATATGGTTCGTGTTTAATATAAATCTGTCTCCCAGCAGTTGAAACGCGATAGTGTGAAGACGAAGACAGACATTCGGAAATCGAAATAGAAATCGGTCTTCCGTCGATGCCGCTTTCTCTTCTGGGTGCGAACAAGCATAATTCTCGACCATAAGGCGTTCCATCGAATCGTTAATACCACGATGTTTCATGACCGAAATAGTAAAGATCTAGCCGCAATGATCCAGAACCAGCTGATTGTTCAGGCTTTTAAATAAATAAACTCCTGAATCCTCCACTAATGCCTTTCATTGCTTCCCAATTGGTAAAAAATTCAAAATATAGTTTTTAAATCTGATTTATTTAATAGAAGCCGAGACATATTTTAGAAAGTTAGTGAGCGTGATGAATTGCCCGCACGGATTTTTAGGTCGAGAAAGAAATTCGTCGGGAGAGTATAATTTTTTAATAAGTTAAAAGCAGTGATTTTAAATTCACGGTATGAGTTTCTAGCGCAGGAGAATGTTGTTTGCTCTAGAAAAAATGGACAGAAAATACTGAATAGGTTCAGTGAGACGTTGAGAAGAAGAGACATTTTTTCGATGAAGAATGATACCTATAAAATGTCAATCTTCTCGCATAGTGCTATTACTGCTATATTGGATGAAACTATTCCTCGTAGTACAATAATTCATTGCGGAGTTCTAAGATACTTTAAAAACAGTTCAAACAGTCCAAATATACAGGGTGGGGCGTTATGAACAGATTACCTAAATAACTCGCTTGCTTTTGATAAAAAAGGAATTCAGACAATTTATTTCCTATTGCAGTGACCTGGAATGGCCTGCATAGTAGGTAATTATATTTGGCTTGAAACACACTATCAAGATATAAATAAAAAAACCATAACGTTGCATTTAACAAAACGGAGGTGACACTCATATCTCCTCGACGACTCCATCTATGAAAAAATTACTAACATCAGATTATGAGCACCTCGATACTAAATAAGTTTGGTCTGATGCATTTTCTTCTATCTTCAAAAGCAAGCGAGTTATTCAGGTGACCTGTTTCTAACGCCGCACCCTGTAGATAGAGATAACTTAAACGCGACTTTCCGAAATTGATGGAAATTTATGAAGCAATATAAATAGCGATATGTAAGTTATGATATTTTAGTAAATGAACAAATTTCACAGTACGTCGTCCGGAAACCGAGTTCGATACCATTTTTCTAGCTTATTGAACAATTCTCTGCGGTGAACGGGCCCCGGGGAAAAATCCGACGGTACGAACGACACATGTTATTTACGGGATCGTTCTTGCTTGATATTTCCGGTCGATTGATTCCGCGTTACACATCATTCAAGAGAACAGCCTCGGAACGCACTCGAATCATTGTGATCGGGGCAACACCGCAGAAAAATCGGGTCCCATCCGGCGAAGCGATTTGTATCGCTCAAAGTCAGGTGCTTCATTTGTTTCTATTCCCCACGGTGGTCTAGCAACGACGTCTGCCGAGGCGGTTTAACAAATGTTCCGCGACCGATGCAAGATTCGAGTCCACTAACGATGAGAAGAGCCGGGATCATCGATCATGGTCCGATGGATCGGTGTTTTACTTTTCAGGAATCGTGTCTCGGAGCTTGTCCGAGATAAAAGAACGTCAACCGCGAGGAAATAGAGGAGCGAGGCATCGATCTCTCAAGACACCGTGGCCCGGACTCGGTTCCCGTCTTTTGTTCGTTTCTGCGAGCAACATTTCACTGGCTCGAATGTCACTCGAATTTCAATAGGTCCGCGCATCGATTCGAGGCTCCGTGCAACAAGAAAATAAGGGTTGGGACTTTTTTATCGACGAGAGAGAGAGAGAGAGGGAGAGAGAGAGAGAGAGAAAAGGAGGTCAGCATTTCAGAGCGGTAACAATTTTTCCCTTGGTTCGCGACCTCTCACTTCTCCTTTCCCTGTGAAACGCGCCCTCTGACAATTTCCACTCCCCTTTTCATCGGATAAACGACACGAGCTCCGAGTTAACGTGGAAAATCCAGAGAAAACCCGGAAACCGTCCCGCTTTTTCGTCTCGAGCCTGCCTTCTGTTTCGAGTGTCCCCTGAATCGGTTGAATTAAGGCGGACACAGCGAGTCTGTCGATTACTTTTGCCTTGCCAGTGCAGCCCGGATTTACCCAAAGAAAAACGTTTAACGAACGTTCCCTTTAGAAATCCACTGTACCCTTTCGTTCGTCTCTGGGAAGTCTGCTTCGGAACACGCACCGTCAGGAAACGTTTTCTGAAACCTCTTCCTCGATAGCGATTTCAAATGATAAATGGTTCGTCTCCGACCCGTGAATCCCGGAAATTGTGAAACTTTGGAGCCAGATAAATAGCGCACGAGTTAGAACGTTCCTCGCAATTTTTATTTGCTCTTTGCGTTGACCCCACGTGCTGCTGTTATTTGGTTTGGTTACAGTGATTCGAGTTTCTTTGTCCTTTTTTATTTGCCAGAAAATAGGAAAATTGATATCTACTGGACGCCTATGTATTTTCTAATGGCAGTACATTGATGACAATAAGATATAAGGTAAAATTTTGTGCTCAAATGAAGAATGCTTTCTGACTGCATCAGCTGATTTTGACTCGAGATAGGAACCAAAATGAAGACGGAAGCGAACTTTCTATCAACGAAACGGGCCAGTGTGAATGAACCTGTAAATTTGTCATCATTGCGATTCCAGAAAACGGACCAACACGATTATTGAAGGTAAACTTTCTATAAACAAAACTGGTCAGTATGAATCAG
Organism: Lasioglossum morio; assembly: GCA_916610235.2. Lineage (NCBI taxonomy): Eukaryota > Metazoa > Arthropoda > Insecta > Hymenoptera > Halictidae > Lasioglossum > Lasioglossum morio. The sequence continues at coordinate 9,143,112 of OU744323.1, forward strand.
CTTGTAGGGAGATCGGGGCTAAAAGATCCCGGGGTAAGTTGTTTCGATCATTATGTATCACAATTTACTGGCTCTATTTTGAACAATTCTATTCACAACAAGCCATCGGATTTAAAGAGAACGGGGTAAATATTTACAACAGGTCCACGTCTTCCGATTATGATGAAATTTAAATATGTTATAGATTTCGACATTTTGAACAACTTTTTCCTGTTCCAATATAGGGAGGACGTTTTTAGTTTTCGAGATATTTCAATTTTTGTCTTATTGAATTTTTCGTATTTCTACACGCTCCACGGCAACGTAAGCCTGTCCCGGTGCGGCGTTTGTTTACGTTTTGACGCTGTAGAGATGAGGGAGAAACCAGGGGCGGAAGGAGCCGGCCTGACACCACACACACCCACCCACTCAGTGCTTAATACACACCCAGTGTTTCTAAATTATACTCTAGATTTTTACGTATTTTGACATGCTGATTAGGAATATAATAGTGAAAATTGGATTAGGTTAGGTTAGGTTAGGTTATTATTTATTATTGCTAATAACCTAACCTAATCGAATTTTCACTATCATATTCGTAATCAGCACGTCAAAATACGTAAAAATCTCGAGTATAATTTAGAAACACTGGGTGTGTATTAAGCACTGAGTGGGTGAGTAGTGTGTATGGTGTCAATCTCTACAATCATCTCTACAGCGTCAAAACGTAAACAAACGCCACACCGGGACAGGCTGACGTTGCCGTGGAGAGTGTAGAAATACGAAAAATTCAATACAGACAAAAATTGAAATATCTCGAAAACTAAAAGTGTCCTCCCTATATTGGAAAAGGAAAAAGTTGTTCGAAATGTGTTGCTGCATAACATATTTAAATTTCATCAAAATCGGAGGACGTGGACCTGTTGTAAATATTTACCGAGAACGGAACTTACACCATCCGTCTTTTATATTTTTCAAACTCCTAATTTTGTTCGATACTGCAAGCACATTTCGATCCACTTCGCGAATGAAGACCAAATTGAACCCAGAAGTGATCTTTGTCAGAAAGATACTGGACGGTATGAAACAGCCTGTATACTTGGCATTGTTGCGAATCCAGGAAACGAGGGAAGATCTTCGAAGCCTCCGGTTACCATTAAGCTCGCCGGTCAGTATGCCTTTGTCCCGTATTTTCACTTTTATTTGACGGTTTGCGTAAACCGTCTCCGGCACGAGCCACTCTCAGTTTCGCGCTCTACACCGACGCGACGCGATTCCGAGAGTTCGTCACGAGAAGCTCGGAAGTTTCTCTCCGAATTTCTCGATCGCCCGTTCGGCCTTCTGTAATGGCAATACATCTGGAGGCCGTTGCAGCCTCCACGGAAACTGCTTCCCGAGGAGATCCGGTTGTGTCCGTTGCGCAATGCACAACCGGAGTGCTTTCTACGGGATCAGCCGTGTGCACGCGGCTGTAACTCACCACTCACGGGCTCCGAGTATACACGAGCAGCCTTCCAACCGGTCTTGCATAGTACTGGCTGCACAGTTCGAAGAAAAAGTATTGGGGATAGTAATTGAAACACGTCCATTTAGATAAGATGCTCTATTCCGTGGCTTGTTCCATCCCTCTTACGTTCGAGAGGATATGGAAATATTGTTTCTTTTTAAATCGGTACGTCGTTTCGCGTTGAGCATTTCTACGATTTATTTGTACAATTTTATAATAATTTATCGTGAGTTCTTTATGTCTGTGTGTAAAATAAAAGTTTTCTCAGTCCATTATTTATAAGAAGCAGAGGTTCGATTAAGATTAATTTTCTCTTGTAGTAATGTTAATATATAGGTCGACAATAGTGTAACAAATTGCTCATTTTAGGTCATGACGTCTCTACTTTGACGCCATCAAGTTTAATTTTCTCAGAGACCCATTTTTTTTATTAGACTGTACATGTTTAAATAAAATAAAAGTCTAAGAACTGAAAGCCAGACAATCATTTTCTCTTTAATAATCTTAATAAGTTGTAGATGGTATACAGATGTTACAATTATTTTAATTTGTTTGAAATTGCACCTAGCGATTCTTGTCACAAAAGCATCAGATCCGCAGTCTACTTATTATAAAACGGAGTAGGGAACTTAAGGTCATTTTGGGATAGATGCATATTAATATGTATAATGGTATAAACATTCTTATTTTTACTGACTCTTTGAGCGTGATTAAATCATTGGAAAAGCCAACACTTTGTTACGCTGCTAATTACCATCTCCTTGAAATTAAAAATAAATATTTTACTTTTGTATCTAACACCAATAATCAAAACTATATTAAGTTCATATGGATACCATCTCACATTGATCTGGTTGGCAATGAAAGGGTGGACGCACTCGCGAAAGAAGCGACAGCTGGAATGCTCACATTGTATAACAAAATTCCGTTTACCGACTTTCTCAGCGAATTCAAAATCCATTCACGGAATTCAACTAACAATCTAATCAGAGAGCAGAGTATATTTAAGAGCAAAGAGTATGTCCGACTCTTCCATAAAGATCATGGAAATCGTGGTTTCATGGGCGTGGGCTACCTAGAAACTTTGTCACTTTTGTCAATAGATGCCGTTCGAATCATTATAATTTAAACGCTTTGTTAGCCAGAGTAAAATTTATTACTGACAGCACTTGTGAATGTGGAGCTGAATCCCAAGACCTCGATCATGTCATTTGGCAATGCCCAAAATATAAAGTTGAACCTGATACATTACTTTCAGATCTATTTCGACACAAGTACTGTCTCCCGACTATAAAATACTTCCTATGTGGTCCTGATATTAAAGGCCTATTAATTATTTTCGATTTCGTTAAGCGTTGTGCATTAAAAATATAACTTCATTTCATTGAATGCACCTCTGGAATTACAAATTAATGTTAAGTTAAGTTAAGTTCAGAGGCGCATTAAATCATATTATGTGTCACGTCCGGTGGTTCTGCCATAGATAATAATTAATAAACTCAATCATATGTAATTTCTGATTTTCTTTTCATATTTGTTCCATTAATATTGCACGAGAATTACAACGAATTATAACATCAAATATTATAATTAATACTTGAATTATTGTATTTTATACTATATTGCGAGCGATAGAATTAAGAGAAACCTATTTTAAACAAATGAAATAATTCAAAATATAATATGCGCGAGCGATCAATTAAATCAAACATCCGTTGAAATTATTCATCACTGAAGAATGGAAAAATAGTAACGATAGACTGGTGACTAAATAACCAAGAGGATGCGTAGAGCCATTTGATCCATCAATATAAAATGAATCGGTAATTAAACATCCGTTCAAAATACAAACGTGAAGAAGAGATTAAGATATGTAATACGCTACTGAATTCATGTACTGAACATGCTATATAAACCATATTTGGTTTAAAGCATTAAATAAATAAATAAATAAATTTCTATGGCGAACCGGCCCCGTGCAAAAGAGCGTGCCGCGCACCGTGTTTCGCAAGCGCGTCGGGAGAATCGCGGAGAGATTCGCGGCTATTTCTTGGTGTGGCAGGAGGCAAAGGGAAGGCGACAGTACGCTTGTTCGGGGGCCCGAAGAAGGAAATATATTTACCAGTGGCGGTGGCGTACATCGTCAAGAGAAAGGGGGCCGGTGTCCATGGGTGAACGTGACTGCTAACTCGATTCGCTTCATTCAGTGCGTGATCCTTAGCCTCGCGTGCGCGTCCACCTTTGTCCTCCGTTCTTAGGACCACCGAGATCATCATCAATCGATCAGTGAAATCCTCGGAACGCTGCCTCGAAACATTCAGTCCAATCATTTCAATCGACTCAACTATCATATAGACCAAATACAAAATTTACGATCGTTAAAAATAGAGAATAGACTCAACTATCGTTGGAGAATCAGGTCAAATTCATGTGAACCTCATTGAATACAAGATTTTTTAAAGACTCTATTCTGTTGGATCGAGTGATCGGTGCAACAACTGATTCAAGTTATCTGAAAGTGATAGTTATCTGGAAGAGTTAGAGACTCTTGATCGAGCGACTGGTCCAGGACCTAACCTGGATCTACTTTGGTTAATCCTCAGTAGACGATAAGATCTTCTACTCAATTCTAAAGACTATTTAATGGAGTGTTTGAGACTCAACGCAGATCTAATTCACTCAATTCAAGTAGTAGACAACGAGATCATAAACGATTCTATAGATTCTCCCATAGATTCTCCAAACCCATTACACAAATCTCAACGGTGACTTAAAGTCTCCCAACCGAGTGTCGGATTCTATTCTCAAGTATTGGTAAAAGCAACCAGTGAAAAAAAGAAAGTGAACCTCGTTCCACAGTCGGAAACGCGGTCGAGAGCCGAGTATGCTCACGTTGCCAGTCCGTTGAGAGGTCCAACATCGAATCACGGAGGCTCGTGGGCGACGTGGCAGCTCGAGATGACGTCCGGACGTCTCGGTGGTGGCCGATGAAGGCCCATCGAATCCGCGTAGCTGAACGAAGAACGTCGAGTTTAATTCCGGTGGAACATGTCTGTTTATTCGACGTGTCTGTTGTTGGTGGTGCTGTGCGCCGTGCAGGCGGACGTCTCGAGGAACGAGTCGAACATCCTCAGGCTAGGGAAGTCGAGGAACAAGTCGATCACGGACGTCCCGGTAAAATTGAACGAGACCGACCGAGACGATGCCAAGGACCACGGCCGGCTGATTGGCTTCAGCAAGAGCAAACCAGAGGTGGATTGGAAGAACCACCTGAAGACGTTTGACGAGAAAGAGGAAGCAGCCGCGAAAGATCTGGATCTTGACTTCACGAGGGAGAAGCCGCAGAGGACAGCCAACAGCATACAATGGCTCGCCGATCTTTACGATCCGCTCAGGTGGACCAGAGTGCCCGGGAAACTAACGCCAGAGTGCCGCAGAGATCTAGAGCTCTTCATCGAGTCCCTCAGGGCCGGCAAAGTGTGGGCAGCGAAGGGTGAGTAGACCGACAGTGAGACTAAACAGAGACCATACCGCGAAATGATCACATGGCGACGCTGATGCACGCTGCTCGTGTCCCAGAATCTGCAACAGCATTTTCTGCTACAAAGTGCAAATGCAGTCGGCACGCGAAAATAGTGGATATTAAAAACTTCTTTAAAATTGGACCGAATTTTAACTGGACCTAATTCGCGTTAGCAATTCAACTAGTTTTTACGACAGTGTTTCTCCATCCCCGCAACATTGCAAGCTAAAAATTCTTCACCTTGGCCTATTTACAGTCTAGTCATGTTGGTAATTATTCACGTTAACCATTTTCAAGCTTCCAACTTTATACACTAGTAATTTTTCGCGTTAGCGATTGTCAACTTTAGCAACATTGCACGCTAGAAATTCTTCACCTTGGCCAATTTATGAGCTAGCAATTTTCCATCTTAGCAACTTTGGACACTGTCAATTTTTTATGTTAACCATTTTGAAGCTTGTACTATGCGCATTAGTAATTTATCGCGTTAGCAATTGAAACAGTTTTTCCGGTAGCTGTTCTCCCCCTCAGCAACTTTGCACGTTAGAAATTTTCCAACTCGGCCAATTTACAAGCCTGCAATTTTCCATCTTAGCAACTTCGCATGCTGGAAATTTTTCACGTTAACCATTTTGAGGCGTCCAACTTTACTCGCTAGTAATTTTTCACCTTCCACCTTTGGATCTAACCCAGACCAAAAGAACTGAGTTTCTTCCTAGATGTTAGAAGGGCTAGTTTACTAGACATATTGTATAAAAAAAATTTATCAAAAATGACTATTAGTCAAAATTAAATCCACGTGGTTCGGGGTGTGAGTTTTATTCACCTTTTAAAAAATTCTTGTTTCGAACTCGAATTCTTGTTTTAACCGATAAGAATTCGCGCAAGGAGCCGCAGTCGACTTATCAGGAAACCGTGCGCCGAAGTCTGTTTTCTTCCGGCTTCAGTGAAACCTACGGTTACGGAATTAATAGTGACATTTATAGCGACGTAACCGGACCTGGTCGCGTGGCAGTGTTTCTGAAGCTGGAGCGTGGTACGCGTATTCATCGTGTGGTGCGTTTTCGCGAACACAATCATTGTTTTAAGTGTAAAAGAAACATCTTGCGATAATATGGAAGCGTGTATGTCCGTTACGCGAGGAACAATATCGTTCCTCGAACAGTATTATGATGCGCGGTCATCGCCCCTATTTTGTCTTAGGACAAAACAGTTGATCGACTACGACTCGCGCTCCAAGGCCAAATATAAAAACCGCGGACAACCAGGCCTTCCTTCGAATAAACCGTTTTGGAAAAAGGCAGTTAGCGCCCGCACTCGAAAGAGTACAGACTAATAAAGTATTTTTACATTTACACGATTTGATCTCTCCTGAGAAACCCTTCCACTCTACAGTATCAGAAGTGGGATTAGTGAACTTTTGGGAAACGGTCCGCGAAATTTTTTTCAGTTAACGCGTCCGTAAAATTTTGGCTATCCGTTCTGCATTAATTTCGTTAGCAGTGGAAGTTTAAGATTCATTCTCAGGATATTTTGGAGTGTTTCGTACAAAGACTTTTTGTTAAATATTTATCAGTTTAGTAATTTCGTTTAAGAAGCAGTGTTCGCGCGTGCTCAACCTTTTGTTTGACTTGGTGTTATTACGTATATTGAGGATATTTCGTTAAAATGCCAAGACTACCGATCTCGAAAGAATCCATCAGTGACTTTACGGTTCCGGAATTAAGATTATTATTACGTTCGAGAAATCTGGCAAGCGGAGGTTCGAAGCAAGATCTGCTCAGACGACTGCAAACCGAAATTCCAGATTGTGACGAACATTTACAAGAATACGCAGAAGAACTTCAGGGATCGCAGGAAAGTTTAGCAGAACAAGAAAATATTATGGAAAATATACCTTCGTTAAGTGAGAGAGCAGGAACAACGGCACAAGAGGATAATACCGTTAGTGCTCGCGAATTCGAACTCCTCCGACGAGAAAAAGAACTTTTGGAACGCGAAATACGAATGATGCGGTTGGAACGTGATTTAGCTCAACATTCGCTACCGGAAGTCAGTAATTCTTCTGGACGATCCATGAATATACGCCACATAGCCGAAATGCTAAATGAATTTTCGGGTGATGGCGACAATTTTGGCAATTGGAAGCGGCAAGTAGAATTGTTGAAGCAAACGTACGAGTTAGACGAAAATTCGACGCGTTTGTTGATCCACCAACGTCTACGAGGGAAGGCGTTAAATTGGTTTCGATCACGATCAACTAACGTTTCGCTATCCGTATCGGGAATTTTTGAAAAATTACAGTCACTGTTCGACCACCGTCCGAACAAACTGTCGTTAAGAAGAAAATTAGAGGCGCGCATTTGGAAGAAAAATGAATTCTTCACCGATTATTTTCACGATAAACTAACGTTAGCCGAAGAAGTCAGCATCGATCAGGAAGAGTTAATTGATGTTGTTATCGACGGTATATCCGACACCGAATTAAGGAACCAGGCGAGGATGCATTGCTTTAAAACAACAGACCAGATGCTGAAGGCGTTTTCGAAGCTGACATTAGAGGATCCGAAATTTATTCACGAGGGGAAAGAGGTGAAACGGCCTACATTAACAAAGAGAGCAGGAACGACATCTCAAGGAACTCGTCGTGAAGAGCTCAAGTGTTTTAATTGCAATACCAGTGGTCACCTACAACGAGATTGCCGCCAGCCAAGACGTGATTGGGGATCATGTTACAAATGTGGAAGCCAGTCGCACAAAGTCGATAGCTGCCCACGAAATCAGCAAGGAAGCAATGATTCGTTACCCAGAGCATCGCGGCAGGAATCATCGAGGTCAACGACTGTCAGTCTGGTACAACCAATGTCGACACAAACTGCATTTATGGTACCCTTTAAATTTTCGCTGCATAGTAACGATGGTAATATTTGTGATTATTCTCTATCTGCTATGATCGATTCAGGTTCCCCCGTCAGTTTGATTAAGTCTAGTTTTATACCCGTAGAGTTTCGGTCACCTTATCAACAGACAGATTCGTTTAGCGGGATTAATGGTTCACCTTTAAACGTTGAAGGCGTTTTTGAAACGACTGTTTGTATAAACAATGTTGATATTTTTATGAAATTTTTAATCGTCCCGGATACTACAATGCATTACGCCGTTATTTTAGGCCGAGATTATATATTAAATCCTTCGTTAAAGATAACTCTAGGACAGCAATTTCGAATAGAGCGGGTTGACGATTTCGAAAAACAAATTTTACAGATTCAATACGTTGATAAGTCAACGGACCCGATAAAAACATTAAATATAAACCCCGAAATGTCGGTCTTAACCGATACTGTCAGAAATTTATTTTTCGAAGCTTTAGACTCTTGCGATAATAACAACATTACTTCTGCCGGTCTCGAGATGGCGATCGAATTAAAAAATACGCAACCTATTAGCTTTCGTCCCAGGAGACTCTCCTTCGCAGATAAAGAAAAATTGAAGGAACTTCTAGACACTTTGCTTAGTGATAAGATTATCCAACCGAGTAACTCTCCGTATGCGAGTCCAATTGTGTTAGTACGCAAGAAAACAGGCGATGTGAGGTTGTGCGTAGACTATCGAGCATTGAATGCAATAACAATTCGAGATAATTATCCAACTCCGCTCATTGATGATCATTTGGACCAATTGAAAGAAAAAAAATATTTTTCCAAACTCGATTTACGAAATGGCTTTCACCATGTTAAAATGGCTAATGAATCCGTGAAGTATACTTCCTTCGTAACGCCACTTGGTCAATATGAATATTTGAAAATGCCTTTTGGATTAACAAATGCACCACGTGTATTTCAACGTTATTTATCTAATGTTTTTCGCAATTTATTAAATGATCATAAAATATTACTGTATTTCGACGACATATTGGTTGCAACAACTACAATTGACGATCACTTAAATATTCTGCATAGCATTTTCAGTTTAGCTGCTCAATATCAACTAGAGTTTCGTTGGGATAAATGCTCCTTTTTGTACACGCACGTGAACTATTTGGGTTATTTGATAGATGAGGCTGGAATACGGCCTAGCAAAGAAAACGTAGAATCAGTTTTGAACTACCCTATTCCGAAGAATACCAAAGAATTACATCGGTTTGTTTGCCTAGCCAGTTACTTCCGTCGATTTATTAAAAATTTCTCGATTTTAGCGAAACCCCTTTACGATACAATAAAAACAAACACAGAATTTCAATTTGGTCCAAACGAACTTCAAGCTTTCGAAATTTTGAAACAGCGATTAGCAGCGGAACCTGTCTTAGCCATTTATGACCCGAAATTAGCAACAGAACTGCATTGCGACGCCAGTGCTAGTGGATTCGGAGCTATTTTGCTTCAGAAACAGACAGATGGACTTTTTCGACCAGTATTTTATTTCAGCAAGCGTGCAAGTACTCCAGAATCCAAATACCATAGTTTTGAACTAGAATGTTTATCCGTCATTTACGCAATTAAGAGATTTGATATTTATCTGTCTGGAATACATTTTAAAATAATTACGGACTGTGACAGTTTTCGATTAACCTTGAACAAGCAAAATGTAAATCCACGTATTTACCGCTGGGCGTTATTTTTAGAAAATTACGATTACGAGATAGAACATCGACGTAACGAGAGAATGAACCACGTAGATGCATTGAGCAGGTGTCATAATATATTAATTTTAGAGGGAAATACGTTTGAACAAGTTTTAGCGTTAAAACAATGCCAAGATGAGACCATTCAAGCAATTCGGAAACGGTTGGAAACAACAGAAGACAAGGTCTACGAGCTTAGAAATGGTTTAGTATATCGAAAAGCAGAAAAGAACAAGCTATTATTTTATGTACCACAGAATCTAGAATCAAATGTATTGCGTGCATCACACGACGATTTGGGACATTTAGGCGTCGAAAAAGTAGTCCAGCATATTACACAGGTATATTGGTTTCCGAATATACGGCGAAAAGTTAAGCAGCACATCCAAAATTGTCTCAAGTGTGTTGAGTTTTCCCCTTTGGAAGGCCGAAGCGAAGGACTTTTAAACAATATTCCGAAAGACAATGTACCATTTAGCACGATACACATCGATCATTGCGGTCCGTTTGAGAAAAGCGGACGTGGTTATAAATTTATATTATTAGTTGTCGATGCATTTACAAAATTTATTAGATTGTTCGCGTGCAAGTCCACGAAAACCGAGGAAGTTGTTAAACACCTTAGCGATTATTTCCGAAGTTACAGCAAGCCCAAACGTATAATTAGTGATCGCGGCTCCTGTTTCACGTCAAATAATTTTAAAGAATTTATCAATGAAGCAGGAATAAACCACGTGTTAATAGCTGTCGGAACACCTCGAGCCAACGGACAAGCTGAAAGATACAATAGATTAGTAACGCCAATGTTAGCAAAATTATGCGAAGCACCCAAGGATTGGTCTTACGTTCTCGATAACGTAGAATACGCTATAAACAATACAATCTGCCAATCAACTGGAACCACTCCCAGTAAATTACTTTTCGGTGTGGACCAAGCAGGTAAAGTGAACGATAGCGTACGACCAATTCTTATCGATAATATTGATCAATCGAGAGATTTAGTTGCGATAAGAGACAATGCGTGCGTCGTTATTGATAAGATGCAAGACCGCAATAAATTGCAATACGATCGACGTCACAAACCGAGTACTCAATACAGAGTCGGAGATTATGTAATGATTAGAAATCACGACGTTACGCCAGGAGTCAATAAAAAATTGATACCTAAGTTTAAAGGCCCATATGAAATAATTAAGGTGTTAGATCATGATCGATACGTAGTCAACGATATCGAAGGATTTCAACGAACACGTATACATTTTTCGACGGTTGTAGGGCCCGACCAAATGAAACCCTGGCCAAATAATCGTGATGACTAATTATTTTATTTTATTTATGTTATAATTTCATTTTTACGTCATCACATTTTATTTTACCACACATTATTATATGAAAGTATACCGTTTCTTTTACTTATTGTTTTGTTTGGTCACGATGAAACCAATGATAACCGAGGACGGTCATAGTGTCAGAATAGGCCGAACTGTAAAAGAAACATCTTGCGATAATATGGAAGCGTGTATGTCCGTTACGCGAGGAACAATATCGTTCCTCGAACAGTATTATGATGCGCGGTCATCGCCCCTATTTTGTCTTAGGACAAAACAGTTGATCGACTACGACTCGCGCTCCAAGGCCAAATATAAAAACCGCGGACAACCAGGCCTTCCTTCGAATAAACCGTTTTGGAAAAAGGCAGTTAGCGCCCGCACTCGAAAGAGTACAGACTAATAAAGTATTTTTACATTTACACGATTTGATCTCTCCTGAGAAACCCTTCCACTCTACATAAGGTGCGTTTACACTGTCACGAGCCTAACTGTAGGTACACTGTGGTCGCAACCGAAAATGTTTTGTAAATTTTATAGAATCTTTTCTAAAAAATTTCTGATTCTAATCTAATATTAATTTAATTAATCTAATTATTCTAATATTAAATATGAATCTAATAATCTAATTGAGATTAATACAGTTCTCACAACGGAAAATATTATTCAAATCATCTCAGCTGTTTCATCCAGAAGGTTAGAAAATCGCGCGCTCGTTCTTCCGAGTTCACGCACCTTCGACCACTGATTTTGTAACTTGTCCATCAGGAGTTTGAAGTGTCGAAGTCCGGAATCCCGGAACTTTTCGCAAAAGCGTCCGAAACTCCGCGTACCGTGACCGTTGCATAAATCGACCCTGACGGTACACGCGTGATAAAATCGGCTGACGCGGTGTGGCGCATCGGCAGCGTAAATGCACATTTATCCAATGTTGAGCGCTGCGAGGAATTCATGGTTCGCTGAGCTACCGGAGCAGCTTGTCGCTGTCTGACTGACTCGGTTGCCAAATGCGTCGTTAGTTTGCGAAACTGCGATTTGCCGGCTCGTAATGGTTACCCGCTCTCCTTTCGTTCGCCCGGAACGCTTCGAAGTCGGTGAACGCGATTAAAACGAATTCGGCGAACCAATCCTCTACCAGGAAACTTGCAGAGCCGGTCTAGCCCCCTAAACAATGGTGAACGCACGGTTGCACGGGTTGGTACACGGCTATTTTAAAAGCGACCCCGTGCCGCGGAATTCAGACCTGCCGCGTTAAACACCCTAAGTTATTACGGTAAATCACAATGCAGGTTTGCCAACTTGCTGCAAAACTTCGCGTGGCGCATTTCGAAGCTGAAGTCGAACAGCGGATTCAAAGGAACGAAGGGCTCAGCAACTTTGCGCGGAAGTAATTTTTCACGTTAACTACTTTGCGTGCTAACATTCTTTCGTGTTAACGACTTTACGCGTTAGCAGTATTTCGCGTTAACAACTTTACACCCCAACGATTACTCATTTTAATAATCGTTCGTGTTAGCTAGTTTTTACGGTAGGAATCTTTTGTGTTAGCAGCTTTACGTGGTAACAATATTTTGTGTTCGAAATTCTGCACGTTAGCAACGCTGTGCGCAATTTTTCAAGTTAGCTATTTCGGACGCTAGAAACATGGAAACTGTTCATTTTAGTACCTTTGCACGCTAAAAATTCTTCTTCTTGGCCTATTTACAATCTAGCAATTTTCTATTGTAGTAATTTTGCACGCTAGCGATTATCCACCTTAGCTCCTTTGCACCTTCGAAACTTTCCACTTTAGCAACTTTGCACCTTCGATATTTTCCACCTTGGCAACTTTACAGGCCAGCAATTTCCCACCTTGACAACTTTACACATTAGCAATTTTCCACCTTGGCAACTTTACACTCCTGTAATTTTTCACGCCAGCAGCTTTGGAATCGTTTCGAAACGTCAACGTTCGATGGATCGCGTGCCATCCTGCAATTCGCAGTGAAACAAATATAGAGGATTCAATTAAACCCCGAGCGGTTCATCAGCCGGTAACTAATGAGATTTGTTTTTAAATTCGAACTCTCTACATACTTTTCGATCGATGGCTTTATCGACAGGCAGAATCAATTGCAGAGTAATTCGCGCAGTTTCGAGTTATAATTAGATTGTTCTTGTTAAATGTGCTCATTGGCAAGTTTCCGGTGGAAATTTCAGCGTAGATTCAGGTTTACTCGCGCGATCATTACAACGCTCCGATGCGGGAAAAGCTCGTAGAGGCTGTCGCCGCGGTTCGATCGCTTGCGGTTGCGACGCGGTAGCCAAATCGGCTTTCACGGTTTTCCAGATTTACGCTGATTTCCGGCAACGAGCGGCCCAACCGGATTATCGACGACGCCGTGGAAATTCGCGGGTGAAACCGCGACATTAGCCACCCACGCGATTTCGAACGACTTCTCAACGATGCGATCCCCTTCGCGCTGTTTCGCGTTTCAATGGAACCGATAGCGATGGAGCTAAGCATCTTGCAAGTTGATTTGTACCTTGATTGATGGCTTTCGATCCCTTTATCCCCGTTAAAAATTTGCCACAAAATAATACAGTTCAATTATATTCCCATATGAAGATTTACTGTAAAGCCTTGATCTATCAATAATAAGAAAAGCACCCGGGTCATGCCGTTTCGTAGATATTACAGTTCTACTATTTTTTCATGACCTAGAATAGGACAGCCCGTGTTAACCTTTTAATTTTTATTTCATGAAATAAGTTATTTTGATTTTATGGAATTTTTGACATGGCTGAATTCGCACTCGAAGTGTCAAAAGTGTATACTGGTTATCGAGGCCGTTTCTACACGAATTTTTGGAATTTTTTTACTGACCCCTTTCCATCGGTATTCTACGCACGTGTTTATTGGTAGTTGAGGTGCACGTATGAGTTTTTTAAGGTAAAAATAATCATAGTTACGTGAATCATATATTTTCGTGCTTTCTTTTTTGGAAAACATTGCTATGATTCCGGTCGTTGCTGATGATCGGAAATAAAAAACTGAAATTTTTTATCATTCGGTATGAACGTATTAAATCATCAAAGTCCTCTTTGAAACGCATCGCTGCTTTAGCGCGAGAAGACACGTTCTCGCGGTTACTTTCATTTGCTGTTTCAGCCCGTGGTAAATTTATGACCATGTTATTATACGGTACTGAAATCGTTCCATTACATCACTGTTTTCACAATTATCGCACTCTGCCGTTCTACGCAGTCCAGTGACAGCTTCTTCGATATCCTCATCTATTGTTCTTTCACGTTCGCTTAGAACGCTGCTTCCATTTGATTCAAGTTTCCTTCCAGTACTAACTGGAGCACTTTAAAATGGAATCCGGGGTAGCCACTTCCAATTTCTTTTCACAATGTCTTTAACATTTTTGTAGACAAATATCAAAATTATTGTAGATTTTTATATTCTTGGGAGATCATAAAATATCAATTTACCTGTGATCAATACGATAAATAGTAATTAATACAATTAATTTACGATAAATATTCGATCGAAGAAAACGGGAACGTAATGGCTTAATTTTTTTATTAAAAAGCAAAAGAAGTTTCTTTTCATATTTTCATTGTATCGAAGTAGGTATATAAACAATAATAAAAGTTTCCTCTATGCAATTGAAAGTAATATAAAGAATGTACAATCATATGAATGACATTCCTTTGGTGATCGAGATAGAAGAAAAATGGTCTTATTTTTACCTTTTATGAAGAATGCTTTCTCAAATCCTGAGATTATAAAAATATGAGAATGATTGATAATTTTGTTTGAATTATGTTATTTTTGTTTCAAGGGAAAATATTTATTTATACGTATTCTAATCTGGTTGGAAAAAAAATACCGCAGTAAAACGTGCACCCCGAGTAATAGGTACATTTATCCTACTATTGAAACGAGAGAAAAGCGGAATACTGATTGAAACTTGATTGCTTTCGAGTCGGAACGAGTACCTATAGAACAGAACTTGGTTATTGGAAAATTGACTCGGATTCGTAAACACATATTGAACTTGATCCCGTCCGCGTGGCTACCAAACCGGCCGGATAATCGGAAGTAGGAAGCCGCTCGGACGCTCGATGGAGCGTTGTGCAAAAGTTTTGCAAACATTCGACGGCCGCTAATCCCCGCGCCAGCGCTATCAACACGCGTCGGCTAATATTGTTTTTCCCATTGTTCTCCCAGGGCCTGCGCCGCGTATGTGCTCGATCGTTGAACGAAATCGCGCGTCGAGGAGATTGGAAAGTGTTCGATGTTGAATCGACAACAACAATGTTATTTGTTGCACCGAGATAGATAACTAACCTGCGGATTTCATGCGAATCGGAAAACGATTAAAACTTGCGTACAATTTCCACCTGTTATTTTACTCTTGATTTATCTGAACATTTAGTCCCTCGAGGACGAAATTTAAACAGAAATTGTCGTCATTAATTGTAACGAACAGAGGAGACAAATAAAAATTTCTTTACTTCTCTAATAATTTTAATAAGTTGAACATTATTGTCTTGATATTCTTAATTCTTTTTAAACTTTCTACTGTTTCGCATTTTATTCACAGTCTAACGTTGATGACATCAGGTTCCAAGTATTTCATTCCCAACTCTGTAGATAAATCGTTTATTTATTTTAGTATGAAAACATCAGTGTATACGGTGGAATTTTAATTATGAAAAGCTATGATGTCTGGAGTACTCGATTGCGTGTTTTATGTTGAAACAATACAACTGGAAACAGTATACAGCAGACTGTATATATGTATTTTAATAAGCAGCACATGAAAATTGTTAGAGAGTAAAGTCATTTAAGCTGGAAAATTGCTAGCTTGTACAGTTGTTAAGGAGGGAAATGTGCAAAGTTGTTAGCGTGTGAAGTTGATAAGGTGAAACATGACTAGCGAGCAAAGTTTCTGAGGTGGACAATTGCTACCGTGCAAAGTGGTTAACTTGAAAAATTATTAACCTACAAAGTTACCAGCACGAAACAATGCATAGCGGGCAAAGTATCTAGGGTGGACAATAGCTACCGTGCAAAGTGGTCGACAGGAGAAATTATTAACGTGTTAATTTGCAGCACGAAAAATTGCTAACGCAAGAAATTATATACTAGCGTACAAAATTGTTACACCAGAAATTGCCAGCGTGTAAAAAGTTTTGCTAGCAACATTGATAACGTGAACAATAGCAAAAATGTAAAGTTGCACAGTATCTATACAAAATATTGATTAAAATTTAAAAAACTAAAAACACATAAACTTTTCCCTCAATTCGACGTTACTTTCACCGAATTCGATTAGCAAAATATTTGGCTGACAGTATTATCTCTCAGTGGCTGTAAATACCTCTGTTACGAACTTTAACACTAAACCTACCAACCACTAAAAGTGACTAAAATGTTTCAGCTTATAAAAAGACAAGGTTCTATTTATTTAGATTTTGTTCAATTTTTATCACAATATGTGCTTGGATAAAGAACTTGATCGACTCAGTTTCCATGTAAACAACTTCATAGTTTCAATAATTGTAAGATGAAAAATATAAAACCAGTCATTTGACAGTGATAGGTTTAGCGTTAATAAACAGTCATCTTTCAAGCAGAGTACACCCGCTCGCGTACAACATTTTTCGAGTTTCAAGAAGGTTAAGCTTCCAGGTTAATTGTCGTGGCAGTGCTTGTCTGCCATTACTCACGACTTATTAACATTTTACAGCCCGGACTACGAATCTCCTCATTACGTTTCTCGTTTTCGCAGATTATATTCTCCGCGCTTAAATGCTTTGAATATTAATAAAAAGCAGGACGTTTCTTCCAGCGAACGTTCCCCTTAGATAATTGCAACTGCCATAACGGCGCAACAATTCTCGAAGGTAATCGCGATTCGTGCGCGAAACAGAATCTCGCGAACCTGTTCGATCGAATTCAATAAAAATGTCTATTTTAATGGAAATCGCTATTCTACAGTAAGGGATTTTATGACGTGCACTTTCGATAAACCCGTGATTTAGTGCGAACTGCGGTGAGCCTAGTCACGGGATAAATCAATCCGAAATGTCAATGAGTTCTCGAGAAACGTGCTACTAACGATTCAGGGGAACGTAGGCTGGAGAGAAATTATTATCTCTCGAACGTGCGGATATTAGACGCGCATTAGGCGTTGCGTCAGATAGTAAATCATCCTATGGTTTACTTTACGTCGATGCAATGTTTCGAATAGGGAGTTTCGAATAGAAAACATAAAATTCAACGCTTTGACTGGCAAAGCAGCCTTCAAAATTCCATAAAGCTATTAAATTAATATTTATGTGAATATTAGAATATTCAATGTCTCATTAGTGTTTCTCAACCAAATCTGTGACCAAAAGCATAAAAATCTTATTAATTCCTAAAAATCATATTTGTCAAGACAGATTTTAAAGAAGTTTCAAAAAGAAATTAGAAGTGAGTTAATGTCGTTCAATCTTCTTGCAATTTCCAGGTCTTAACCAAATTTCATACCATGAATATATTAGCATAAAACTTGATTTTCAAAGCTGGACAAGCGAAAGGCTCAATGAATGTTTTAATGAATATTGTTTCGTATGAAATCGCGAATTGTTCTTGAATCTTGACCCGCCGAAACGCCAATCGGAGAGACTCGAGAGAAATTACCGATGCTCGTGTGTTTGCCCGCTTTCTCCGATCTCCCGATCGCATACCGGTATTTTACGCAACTGGCAATGAACCCGCGAAAAGTTTACGTAACCACCATCCTCTCTGACAAAGTGCGAGACGCCTCGATCTTCCAGATCACTTAACACTTCAACTTCCGAAAGTTGACTGTTTGCACTCGAGACCGTTCTGACCCAAAACTTATAAATTTGGTCCATTACAAAGATTTCCTCGACTCTGAAGAGTTTGAAAAAAAACAAGAGAAAGCGAATTGCGTTTTATCATGACTACACCTTGTCCAGCGAGACAAGGGATCTTTTGAGCAAAAAGATATGGAGGGGACTCTTCTTTACATATCCATATAGCTAATTATATTTCTTTGTACTTTCTAATAGTTGAAAATACTTGTTAATGTTTGAAGAAGAGCTGCCGCGGGCACGTTATACGCGCTATTTCTTATCTTTGTATTTATGTGAGAAATCCTTTATCTAGCAGGAAGTAATGCCTTGTTTATTATCAAAAACATGCATTTTTACGAAACCCAATATTTTTCGAAAACGTTGCGTGATAGGTTACAATATTATAATGACAAACTCTATCAGGATCGCCCATCAATTGCTGAATAGAGGAAAGTTTTATTTTGTTGGACTGTGTTATACATAGTATACGAACAAATAGTAATTCTGAAAAATAAAACATTAACAAATCGTTGGATATTTCCTCCACCCACGATTTCAATTAAAAATTGATCAAACTCTCAGTGAGAGAAAAAATGTTGAAATTTAATTGAAAGCGTTAACATTTTCCCACGGAATGTCTAAAGTTCATATCGGAAGGTCGTACGAAAAAGACGAGAACGGCCGAGTCGAATCACAGCTGGTTGCAAATGAAAAGTCATGGAGATAAGCGACAGCCGCGTGTTTGCAGTGTTGTTAATTCACTTTTCCGAGGCGTAACATATACATACACACCTGTCTGTCCGGTCGCATCGTCCGACTACTCGTTTCAGCTGACAATGTGTACATTTTTCCACTGCGACACGGGGCTGAAAATTATTCACACAGGACTGCACCCTGCATCCCGAGTTGCGACATTAGAGAACAGTTTTGACGTGGAAACGCTTTGAATGACCGTTCTATTGAAAAGAAAAAGTCAACGGCGCGTGACTACACACTGATGACGTTTTCTTTCTTCGGTCGACGAGCAAGCGCGTCCCATTTCGTTCTCTTTTTGTCTCGTTAAATTCATATTTCGCAATGGGGATACACGTTGCATTTAATGCAACGCTTGAACTCTGGAGTCTGGACAACTGGTGGACGATTTAATCGCGCTCCACCTCTTTCCCGGAACCTTCCGCTTCGACTTCTACAGTAGACAGAAAGCTGAAGTTTCGGGTCGAACGGATATTGAAATTCCTAGCTGCGATTGTTCAGAAAAGTGTGAACAAGATAACAAGATGAAATTTATGTTGAATTCCGAGAACGTTGTACCATGTATACTTCAGCTGTACAAAACAGATTTTTCTCGGAAATTATAGTTGTAGATTGAATACGAAGGCTTCAAGATCTATAAGAACAATACATTCTGACTTAGAACAAAATTCGATAATGTTGAACAGTCATAATTTCGTAAAAAAGAATCACAGGGTTATAAAACGAAGCTGATTTTGAAGCTCGAAGCCTCTACTTTCGCTGCTCAGCGTTCATTTTTCTGTGAAATGTTCTTACATAATACAGCAGGTGGAAATCCGAAGACAAGTTCCTTCCTGACGATGTTACAACTTCAAACATCTGGGAAACCACTAAAAAAATTATTCGAACTGCACGTATCATGAATCTGTAGATCAAAGCTTTCCAACGAGCCCCTAAAACTTGATGTATGATTTTCCTCGGTCGTTTTATGATATGGAAACGAGGAATAAGTTTGGTCATTTGAAGCCCTCATGGTGTATCCTGAATTATTATAATGTTGGCGATACATCTTGTGTTCGGAGCTCGATAAAACGACCACAAAAAAATCGTATATCACGTTTTAAGAGGTTGTTGTAGAGGGAAAAGGTTCAATCTCCATATCTATGGTAGATACGGTGCTGAAGAATATTTTCCGCTGATTTTAGAGATGCTACAATATGGACAATTTTCGGAAACCGACATGTCTTCATTTTCTTATCTCGTACATTATACAAACAATTTTAGGTAGAAAATGAATGATGGACGACGAAAGTAGAGGCTTTAAGCTTCAAAATGAGTTTAATGTAATCACCGTGCGATTCTTTTTTCGTGGAACTGGAGCAGTTTGAATATTTCCAAAATCGGGGACATATTTATTTATTTATTTATTTATTGATGCCGTAAACCATGTTTGGTTTATATAGCATACATTATAACATATATATATATATATATATATATATCATACATTATGACTTACAATATAATATTTTTCAGAAAACTAATGAGGTATTACTATAATATAAGGAAAAATAAGTATAAATGGTAATCGCTAGATCGTAATTTTACATTTTTTAAGAAAATTATAAATGATCATTAGCGCTGGAATATCAAGTATACTAAGAAAAAAATTAATATTATAGGGAGGGTAGTGTAAATCGGGGACATATCTTCGAAATACTTTACGGAGCTACAGCGGAGCAGATCTCAAATCTCGAAGTAACACTTTTTCAGGAAACTGCAAACGTGTAACGTAATTTACGCTGGCACTGTGGTAAAAATCGCAGAAGTCAGATCGTAAAACTGATATAAAAATTGACATGAAACAGACATAAAACTATCGGTTCATCATGGTGTTTTCGTCGGGAATCGGGTCACGTCGAGGATTCCCGCGATTGTTTCTCCGTTGCGTTCGAATAGGTAGTCTTTTACTCGTGAGAGAGGACTATCTTGGGTGGTCAGAATCCCTCCGAAAGGATTAAGGAACGAACATACGCGGGCTTATCGTTGCCGTTCCACGAGACCGGCCTTTATCGGTGGTTCTTCAGCAGGTGAACGGTTCGTTTTCTTTTTTTTTCAGCGTCGGACGCGAGCGGCCGTTACTCCTCGCAATTCCATTTCGGCAATGGGTTTTGGCTGGGTTCGAGTACTTTGTGCCGTGAACTGAACCGCACTGCAGCGAAAGGGCCAAGATTCGACAACGCACCCCCGTATCTATTGAAATTCCACGTGGCGAAGATATCGCTCACCCTGCCGACCGAGCTCGAATTTTTCGTGAGTATATCCGAGCCCTACGGGGCTTGCACGTTGTTTCTTTTCTTTCTGTGTGATGCAGACGAAGTGTATGTGTTGATTTTAATATAAAGGAACTGTGGTGGTAAATAGAAAATGCACTTCACACAACACAAGTATTATGAAAAAACGAGAAATATACTTTATTTATTATGGTAAGAAGTACAGACCGTCACACTTGATTGATTCCCGATATGAATATAGAACTCGCGTGTCGCGTGTACTGTTCAACGATAGTCTCGGCACTCCGCAGAGTCCGAATCGGTAAAAAATCTCGAATATTTGAAAAAACGTCCCGTCTGCTCCGGTGTCAGCTCTATTTAAAGAGTTATCAGTATGGATGGTTCCTCAGCAGTTATTCGAAATAAAACATCCCCTGAACTAATTGTTTTCAGCACAGAAAAGTTAACCCTTTGCAGTCGGAGGCAATTAAATTTGAAAATTAAACATGTTTACGACCGAGAATAATTCCATTGTATATGATTTTCTTTTCATTTTATGGATGTGAAATTGGAGTAATATCTCATGCAATACTTAAACGTGTAGTAATTGATTAGATACCAACATATTAGTAATGTAAACAATATTTTGAATAATGGTACAGCAATTTTTAGTGGTGTCTGTGAGTGTTCAACCTAGAGCCTCGCGAGAAATTAGAGGAAATCACTGAACTTGAATGAGTTTGCAAGGTGGTTGAGGATTGCTAAAAAATGGCTTCTCTTTGTGGGAGATTCGATAGAATGGACGGTAGCAGGATAATAAGCTGAGATCTTGAGTAAAACGTTTGATCGAACAGTAAAGCTATATTCCCAATAAACAAATATAATGAACACACCGAACTTCTCGCTCGCACGATAACAAATTAAAACCCGAATACACTAATAACCCAAATTACAAAAAAAATAACAAAATGTGACACTAAACGCACGGATTCGCAAATGATCGGAAGCTCCAGAGTATGCCTCGCTCGACCTAACGCGTGCTATTCGATCTACGTCTGATAATCGAGTGTGTCCTCTGCGGTAACGCACGAGCACACGTCGATCACGAGATGACCTTACAAGTTACCTGTACGGCTCCCAAACGTGTCCATTTGCTTACATTTTAAAACGTCTCTAACGGCAAACGTACAAGGTGTCTACCAAACAAAACAATTCTTGCTCATCGAGAGTTCCGTATCAACCGTTACGTTCGTGTCACACGATTACATAATGTGTCTAACAGTGAGTTACCTCTCGATTGCTAGGATTTAAAAACCCTCTTGTGTGTTACATAGACAGATTATACTGGCGGGAATGTCTCTTGGCACAACTGGAAAGAAAGTGTCTCCTAAACTAACCACTCTTTACACACAATCAGTCGAAAAGTATATGTACACCTTTTAAGTGAAGCATTGAAACATTTGAGTCAGATTTACTATCCACTACACTTCTATTTATCAATTCAAAAAATTAATCAGCAAACTGCGGATTTCGATGCAAAATAAAAATTGGCCGATTCAATTGTTAGAAACAAAGGTTGGATGAAACTGGAACAATTTCTAACATATCTTTACAGTTTTGTATTTGACCAATCCGTTTCTGTCAGAAACACGTAAAAATCCACAGTGTATTCATCAGCGTTTAGATGTGCAAAAACGAGACCGTTCGTGCCGGTTTC
The DNA here is from genome assembly GCA_916610235.2 of Lasioglossum morio. Lineage (NCBI taxonomy): Eukaryota > Metazoa > Arthropoda > Insecta > Hymenoptera > Halictidae > Lasioglossum > Lasioglossum morio. Next base: position 9,165,653 of record OU744323.1, read on the forward strand.
GCCGGAAGATATGGCCGTGATTTCTAACGTGTGTTGACCGGATGATCGTTACGTCGTGAATCTATAATTGACGGTGAAATTCGCTCGTTGGATGGACGAAGCTCGCTGACGCGTGACGACGTCGACGACAGTCCGCTTAATTAATCCGGTGACGCTAATCCGCTTTCGGATGTCGAATAACACGGAGGCCGTAACGGCTAATGAATTATTACACGGGATTAATTAAACGCAGGGATCCGAGTCGCACACGTGCCGCTGGGACACCTGACGGATCATTTGTCCCCACACCCTTCTGCCCGAAGCTGGAATTTGTCTGCGACTAATTAAGCTAATGCATTAGATTTTGCACGTCCGCGTACGAAGAAACAGCACAAAGCAATCGGTGATCTTCTTCGTGCACTACACGACACGAAACTATAGAAACGCTGCCTTTACCTCTCCTCTCATTCGCTGCTTTTTTTTAGCAATTTTGTAAAACATATTTCTTCTAGACCCGCGTTAATATAAATGTATTTGAACACGGAGAAATTGTTGATGTTTATACCAACTTGAACGGCGCGAGTATCTCAACATTCACAGAGAATGTCATTTCGAAACACAAGAAAGAAACAAATTCACATCGCGATAAGTGCAGAATTCTTTTTGTACATTTAAACTGCATTAAATTCCCAACAAATTAGATATGTTTAAGCAATCAGAGTAGACATATTCTGAGTTGAAAACGAACCAATAAAAAACGCAACTTTTTAGATCATATTCTTTTGCCTTTGCTTGGCACAGCTATACTGAATATGACTTGTTGCTTCTAATGCTTATGGAAAATTTGTTTATAAACAAATAAAATTGACAACTGGACTCATTTTCAAGCTTAAGCCTGTACTTTAGCCATAAATGATTCAGTTTCCTCTAAGATAATATTTCTTGATGCTGATAGGGCGAGACACTCTTTAAGTGAGATACTCTGTACATAATTTGTATCTCAATTAATACAGTTGCATTCTTCTTATTCAATAAGAAAAATATTTTACTGTCAGCAGTACCATTCAGAGTTTGAACTTTGAACCCTGCAAAGATCATTATTTATGCAACGATATTTAAACGATTCAGGTAACTGTTCCCTAACGTTTACATAACTTTCCAACATTGACATTTGTTATGTTACGTCTTGTTATGTTATGTTAAGTATTAACGCTGCTGCTCCTATGTATTTTCCCTTTTTAGACTCAGACCCGTGTAATTGGCTTGCTTATTTAGCATGCATGGATCTCCAAAAGTTCACTTATGAATGTTTATATCCACCGCTCGTAGCTCGTGAATTATTCAGTCGATCTTTTTTGGACGCGGTTTCCTCGGCTGTGTGTGAAAGTTCACCGGGGAATTTCTGTAACTAGATATTTCGCAAAACCTGGACGAACGACGTGGAAAGGAACGAACGAACTTGTTCAATAATTGCCGGGCTGCAGATATTACAGTTATAAGAAACACGTACAGCGAAGTACCGGATAAAGCTAATAAAAGTTGCTCTTTAATCGAATCTCGATCTGCCGCGGCTAAATCTCTTTCGCTTCGGCCTTTTTTTCACGATAGAAAAGTGTTGCAATTATGTTTTTGCAGGTAATAACTTTGAATGCGATAATTATTTTCTTGTATTGGCTAATCCACCAAGAAAGAGTCTAGCAGGATACGCAAGTTCGAGATTGTTTGAGATTGAAAGAGAATCCCCCCAAAATTTAAAGTCGGTTGGAATTACAGTCAATCACTCAGAAATAAGTTGGAATTTTTTTGTGGTTGTCAATTAAAATATTAAGATGAAAAAAAAACGAAAATACTCGAACTCGAAGATTAGAAAACACAAATTTATTTTATTTATGGGTGAGGGTTGTAAGCAATCCTTTGAGTCGTACGTACCAAAAAATTCAAGAACAATTTTCTGTTACCTATCTAATGTATCTGAGAGTTTCAAGATGGTCGGATTGATGGAACATAGTTTAATAATTGAAAAACAAATGAGATTACGCCATTATAATTTATAATATTAGAATATATGTATAGTGTTTCTTACAGCCTTTATTAATAATTCTTATTTAGAGATTAAGCATCGTTTTAATTAATAGTCTCTTTTTCATCTCATCTTAGCTAGATCTTCAGGGGTATCCAAAACCAATAGTATCAATAGTGTATGGTAGAAGAAGCTGCTAATCAGTCTTCTTAGATCTTTGCAATTAATACATTTTAACGTGTGATAAAACATTTTTCATTATAATCCTGCGAGTTTAAACGTTAATCTTATTCGATCTAACACATGGCTAATAATTGTAATAATTAAACTCATTCCCGGTCATCCGACAAGTAATACTGATCTCGAAGAAAACTTTTGTATTCACAGATAATTTTACAAACGCCATTACAAAAGAAAAATCTACTTTGTCCAACCAGACCATTTGTCAATGTTCTACGTTTCATCAATTTATGGGTACCATAAATGCATAAAGCAATCTAGCGGCTACAAGTTGAAACAATAAATATTCCAACGAGGTACATAAATCATGAAGACATGGAAAATGGACGAACAGGTGACGTGGTGTAGGGATGAAAGATTTGATTAGTCGAATCGTTGGGATCCGGATCAGCCGGCTGCCATCTACAACGGTTTTAATTTCATTCGAAGCTACCGGAAGCTTCTCGAAGCAGCTGTCGGGGGAACTTTAGAAGGAACGCGAGTTCTACGGTTAATTGGATCACTCCAGGCTTTATTATATTTCGTGATTAGCCGACTCGCAGTTCGTCTACAGCGTCGTTAGACAAGGGACACGCGTCTCGATAACGAAATCGAGATCACCATTAAAAAAGATGCCAGTCGGAGAAGGAATAGGGCTCAAGGATTGTGTCAGCGTTGTTCTTCGTGCACAATTAATCCCTGTCGCGTTCAAGTCCGGTGAAAGCCGTGGGAGACACGAATGCGGTGAGCATGCAGTGCGCTTTTCGTGAAACGAACTGGAATCCTTTGATCCGAAGGAGATTATCGCGTTGGAATCCAGCTTATGTCGGCCGAGTTCGAGACAGCATCGCGGCTTTCGCGGTCGCAGAGATGTACCGCTGTTGAAAAGTATCGTGGAAACGCTCAGGACAGAGAGAAACCCGACAAATCCGGGAGATGGGAATTTTTCAAGTGTTCCGAGTCAAAAACTTGATGGTCGGAGAACAGCGGATGTTGGCAGGACGAAAATAAAATTTCCTAAAGTCTGGGGAGAAGTTCTTGAGCTCAGGAAACAATTGTAGAGCCTAGAAAAAATCGAAAGCTTAGAAACAAGTTGAAGAACGTACAAAAAACAGTGCAGGTCCCAACAAAATTCTAGAATCTAAAAACAAAAAAATTGTAGATCCCAGGAGAAATGACAGAGCCTAAAGTAAAGTTGATGATCCCCTCAAACAGATTGTAGAATCTACGAAAAAAATTTAGAGCCTAGAGAAAAATTGTAGAGCCTACGGAAATATAGTAGGATCCATAAAAATGCAAAAGACAATTCTTGAACCTCGGAAAAAATGTAAGAAATTAGGTAAAGGTCGAAGAGTCTACCGAAAAATTGTAGGGCCTAGGAAAAAAATTGTTAAGATGATGAACCCCTCAAGGAGATTGCAGAATCTAGGGAAAAATTTTCGATCTGTAGAGTCAAATCAACATCGCGACATCTCATCGAATTTGAGTCTGATATAATTTGGTTTTGTTCGCAGACGCAGCAAGTGTTTTTGGGATTATGTTTGCCGGCCACGTGCGACCGAGCATCCCTGACCTCGATGTTGAATACGACCGCGAGTAGGGTCGAATGGGAGGGCAATACGACCTATCGATCGACCGGCCCTAAGATTCTCATCGCGGACGTAAAGCCTGTGCCTTCCAGCGATTATAATCCTTGGCTGGATCCCAAGCTGTACATCCTCCTGTAAGTAATGCAAAAAGTTTCGCGGACAGCTCCGTGCAAAATTGTACATCGTGCCACACCTCCCAATGCATCTGCGGCATTTCTTCCGGAAATTGTTCTGAAAACATCTGAACGAACTGGCCGTTCAATGAATAAGACTTAATTAAGCATAATGGAAATATATGATACAGCAATTAAACGGGACGTTAAACCGCGAAGACATACACGCTATGATGATGACGAGGAAGATAACGACAATCTTTCTGCGATAAATCGGCGATGAAAATTCTCTCTCGTTCATAAACTACCATAACTTTACACGACATAATCATAATAACATTGACTCGGTTCAGCTCCTAACTACTATTATATTATCTCTGCCACTCGCACCGATAGTTTGCATTTGTCACTCACGCGTCCATTCGTAATTATCCTATGCCAACTGTATTTATATTCATTACGAATTATAAATTCGGGGGAAAGCTGATGTGGGATGAGGAAGGTCACGTTGGAGTCGTATCGACCCAAGGGTCGATTGCTATGTGGAGAGAAACCGAGTATACTTTCTAGAAAATCGTCACACGACGTCCATATTTTTCCATTGCCCTCGAAACGAAAATGGGTGGCGTTATTGCGTGAACGTGGTCAATGAGAAACTCTGTCCGGCTCGCGTGCCTTCGGTATAGTAATCAAAATGGCTCCCATGGGGGACCAAGTTGCGACGAACTTCCGGAAGTCTCGAGAGTCCATCGACCCACCCCGTATATAAATAATAATCATATAAAAAATAAGTAGCGAATTAAAATAAAAGAATCGTTGAAAATTGTCTCGAGAAGTTTATGGCAGAATCAGTAGAGAAACATTTACGAAGCTCGAAGTTGTGTTGGTTACAGGGCCATCTCAAGATATTCGGCACCCGTGGGCTACTAAAAATAATGCGCCCCTCTTCATAAGAAAATACACGGGATGGCTAGCGGGAGGGGGGTTAGGTTAATTTGTAACAGATTATTCGGTTACTTTTGTCGTGAAAAGATTTTGAATAAAAATAACTAATAATAACAAAAAAATATAATACCAATAAAAATTGCCGCCCCCAAAAAGCTTGCGCCCCGGGGCTTACCCCATTCAGCCCTGTGCTTAAGACGGCCCTGGTTGGTTAGCAACAATATTTTATTATTTAGGGACATCAATGTGCTATTTTCAATGTTTCGAAATTATTAAAGAAAAAAATAAGTTCTACTTGGCTCCTGTTTCATATAATCTATAACATTTATATTCCGCATAAAGATCCGCAGACCATTTTATCATCGATCGAAGTGTTCCCCGCAAGCTGAACGACGCTCGTCGTTCAAGCATCAACGAGTCCAAGCAATTACTTTATTTCATCAAACAGTAAATGAATGAACAAGTGGTCGTATCGTTGAGGAGGGTAATTATCCTCGGCGCATCTCGTTACCGGACGCACACGAACGCGTTACGTCTGGAAACGAGAACGAGGGTCGTGTAACGTCAGCGTGTAATTAAAAAATGTTGCCAGCCACGAAAAGCGAAAAACGAACGCCGCCGACGGGATACACGCCGCGTCTTTCTTGTTGCCTGTGCGTCGTCGGCGCCATTCATTTTGTTTTTCTTACGAGCACGTAACCACTTTCATTTAAATAACGTACGAGCGTGCGGCATTCCGGAAGCGTTCCGAAGAATTGCTTCGCAAATTCAGGCGAGATCCACGACCGAAACTTTCTTCCGATCGCCGAAATCGCGGACGAAAGTGAAATCAAAATTCTTCCGATCTGCTGCGCCCCGAAGAATTCTCAATTTCTTTTATTCACCGAACAAACAGTAAATTACGTGACCTGTTCAGTTCGTGCATTACGTTGTTTAATTAATTCATTGCGACAGTCACGAATTAATTTGCACTGAATGTTATGTGGCTTAACGTAAATGAATGATTAAAATTGCACGCGCGTAAATATTATATGAAATGTACATTAGAATTGGGCCACAAAAAGCGAAAAACGAACGCAGCCGACGGGATACACGCCATATCATTTGGCAATGTACCTTGTTGGAATCTCAAAGAGTTGATCTCATGAAAAAATTAAGGAAGCTTAATTTGTTTCCACCTTTAAATATCAGATCGTTGCTTTGTGAACCGAATATTCAGGCATGTTATTTTCTTTTCAAGTTTTTCAAGTAATGCAATTTAAAGATTTAAAGTTATGTACTTAATATGTTATATACTTAATGTGTTCTACTGTACCTACATTACTAATGTTCAAATGTAAGATGTATATTACTAATGTATAGCTTTATAACCCCCTATGGGGAGTTCTAATTAAGCTTTCAATAATAAAAAAAGAAAAAAAAATACTGATTTCATTCACTTTTAGCAACTTCCGTATAATAATTCCGATGATACCGGACAACGCTCGCGAATTTCGAGGGAATCGTAAGCCAACGTGGCTTTTCATATTACGAAATGTTCGCGAATTGTCACATCTGGTTCTGCGGCTCCTTAACGAGCTACCCCCGCGAATCTTAGCGCGAAATTACGTGGACGCGCGCCTGCAAGCTGTTCCCCGGTTATTCGAGCAAAGTGAATGTAACTATTGCGCAAATTCCGGTCACGTAATCAAAGGCGCCGGGCAAAAACCGTATTGTCGAATGACAGTGTGTCTGCGATTTAGTCCCGGAGTGCTATTTCTCTCTTTCTCTCTCTCTCTCTCTCTAAGTATATATAAATGGTTTTCCCTGTCCCTCTTTCTTTCGCTTCTTCGTTGCACGCGGAACTACTTTGCATGCATTTTTATGTAACGCACTGTTACTGTTGCGCTGCGACTCGGATGGATGTTCTACATAATCTACATCATATCCTCCGTGCACACTGTTGCTCCGAGGTATTTGATCGTTTACGGTCGATAAATATACGTCTGGCTGCTTTATGAACGGCCGCTGACTTTGCCTAGTCGAGATTAATTTACTGTGGCTGCGTAAAGTATAATGCTCGAACGCTGTGCTCTTGATTTTCTAAGTGTTGTTGATATTTAAACTGTTATTACTAGACTGTGGACTTTATGTAAAACGTGAGTGGGTGAAATTTCAAAATATAGAACGATGGAAATAATTTAAGAACATCGATAATATAACTTGCCAAAATTATTACTGAATGAATAAACATCCGTAGACTAGTTATTATTACTTCGTAAAGGGTAATTGTTGTATAAGAAACAGCATTTTCAATCTTAAAACCTCTACTTTTAATATCCGTTGTTCATTCTCTTCTAAAATATTCTTGCTCGAGACAAGGATTTTCAATAACATAAGATATACCATGAGAATTTTGCAAGACTTCTTCGATTTTATTTTACAAAATGATAAAAAAGAAATCGTACTTCAAGTTTGAAGAGGTTATGGTAAAGAAGAAGGTGCAATATCTTCAAATCCATGATAGATTCAGTCCCAAAAAAATTTCCCAACGTTTTAAGAGATGTTCCAAAGTTGCATTTGTGTAATACACATACCTTCAGTTTGCCATACCCTTCATTATATAATAACACGTTACGTAAGAATGTTTTTTTAAAAAATGAACGATGGGCAGTGAAAGTAGAGATCTGAAGCTTCGAAATCAGTCCAGGTTAATTACGTTTCTTTTGCACGGAAGTATAGCAGTTTAATCGTAGAATGACGTCTTTAAATATTGAATTATTCCTTGCAGCGAAAATTGATCGATAATCAACGCCATTTATGTTCAGCCAACGAGCAGCTGACTATTTTATGAGTGCGGCGCGATGAATGCATAAACGTCAACGAGCTATAAATTCTTTGTCACGAGGCAAACAAATAACGTTCTTCACTGTTTATTGATCGTTCCTGTGCTTTCTTTACTTTCGTCACAATTGCGTGCGAGAACAATCCTTCAAGTACTTCATTACGTTCCGCGTGTATAGCAACCGGACATCCGAGGATCTCTCGAGAAAAGGATCGAAACGATTATGCTCGATCGTGCGCACACTCGGCTGTTTCCGAGTGCAAGATTGTGCAAGCTGCGTGTCACAGTTGCACCGCAGTGCAACGGACGGCGGTTGCGTCAACTCCTCATCAAAAAAATGACTGACACACAGATCCCCGGTCTAATTGTGCAATTCCCTCGGTCGCTCGTAACTCGCGGCGCGGTTTTTAGCGAGCATTGCGAATTATACAACGCGAACCGCAGTCGCTGCCTGCGAATTAAATCGAAAATTGCTGCGGTTCGGGGACGCTATTCAAGATTGATGTCCTCGAAAGATGGTCCTTCAAACATGCCGATGGAATCTTCGCTCTGAATTGCATTTTCAACTTTCATTTGGTCCGTAATAATTACATTACGAATACCGATTACTGCGGTGCTATGCTTCAATCATACTTTATTTTAATATTATTCCTAATTTAACGTGTAATAATAATATGTGCAAGCATTTTATGGAAGAATGATGCGTTCTGAATACAAAAAAAATTGGTGACCCTCAGAATTCAATATGACATTACCTTAATCGTTTGAAAGATCCCTGGCGTTGTTCTGAATTACATTTCGATCTTTTATTTGACCAGTTCGTGAGAATTACTCGATGAATAATAAAAATCTCGCTTATCCTGATCTTTCCCTCGTGTTGTCCTGAAATGCGTTTTCAACTTCCATTTGGTTGGTTCGTGCGAATTAGATCATTAATATTAAAAATATCGCTTGTCTTGATCCTTTGAATGTTCTCTACGCGACATCGTCATATAACATTGTTTCGATCATCAATGTGCAATCGAATGCATGGAAAATTGCTAGGTAGATATATCTTGAATGAGCAGAGGTGAAAGTCTAACAAAGTACGAATACATTAACAGGTGATTATAAAACTTTATGCATTTATGACAAAAGTGAGTGGATGGAGAAAAAACAAAACAGGAGCAACATTGAGGCGATTTATTATCCCAGCGTTTTTTATACTCTATTCGTCATACTTCGTCAGAACTGCGTCTAGACGCGTGCGTCTACACCAAGAAACAATATCGCAAACTTGTGCATCCAGAGGCACAGCAGACAGCTACGACGAGTAGAGTATGAATCGCAAGACGCTGCGTCCAGACACGCAAAGGAGATCGCACCTTAACTCTGCTTTTTCTATCTGATACAGTTCAATTTTGCATAAAGATTCCCGTGATTATTTTTAAGCTAGAATTCTACCACCTGCTCCAGTTAAAAGACAGTTTGGTCTCGTTGAATTAATTCTTCGTCTATAGGGGGATAATCCGAGTAGCTAATCAAAATTGTACGATGCACTTTGGTGCACTTTGTATGCCACATTAAAAAAGAAATAGTAGTTCAAGAATATCATACTTGCGTCCCGACGTGTTAATTCAATGAATTCAACTCTAATATAATTCTGTTCGTCTAGTAGGACGATCAGATAAATCCGCGAACGAAACACGTAAAGTGTCAACTCAAACAGAATATTTTATAAACAATAATAGCATGTGAAAAAAAGGCCTCTCTATTTTAATCCTACGTTGATTGCAACTCTCCTTGGACCTTGCACGCGTTCCTTTTCATTCGCCGATTACCATGCATCGCGTACAAGGCCGCGAGAAGGTGTGACGCCTCGTTTACAACTCAGCCGAGCTTGTCACCGGTGACGACAAATTCCCGGTTAGAGCAGGTTCGATTAGGGGAAAGTGGAGGAAGCAAAGGTCGACGTCGACGGGGATCAAGCTGCTGCTGTCACGATATTTTCCCTCGACGACGAAGCGAATGAGGAAATAAGGTCTCAGACCTGCGCGTAACTCGGAGATGTTACTGGCGGGTGTTTTCGCATCGACTAGGCTACTCTTGCTGCTTTTGCATTGCTTATCCGCGCTTACGCTCTCCTCCGAGAAATTTATTAACACTTTAACGACCGCCCGTCTACGCAGTCAAACGTCGCCAGGGGCCGGCAGTATGTTTGAAGAATTAATTTTAAAGAACTTTATTGAATTATTATTAATAAAGAACTTTATTGAATATTTTTCCTTTGTATGATAATTATTAAAGCAATCACCTACATGTTTTGTTGTATTTTACATGTTTTACACATAAAACGGTTGTTCCGGCTATCACACACATGTTGTGTTAAAGATCACTGCTCTGAGTCTGCTTTAATCTTCGACGAAGTTTCGCCGAACAAAACTGAACAGCGTATCAGCCCGTTGCGACGCTCTTTAACGTCTCCTCCCATTGTGGCGCAGAATTTTTCTGCACAGGTGAACGCTCCGAGCAACAAGCGAGATGTCGGTTATGATTACAATTAACGGTAACAATACGGTTATCGTTACAATTTAATATACAGTACTGTCCAATTTATTATACTTCGGACCTTGATGTACAGTGACTCCCACTAATATTCGGACACTTTTAAAAAGACGATAACGTGTTTAATATTGCACTATACGATTTGAACTTTTTTGGGAAGCTAGAGCAATTACTTTGCTACAAGATGTGAAAACAAATTTTGTAAAAAATTGCAATTGATCGGAATTGTAGAAAATGTACTAAAAATTGCATTTTACAACTGTTTTATGTCGGTCTATATTGAACATTTTAAAACTACGTTTTGTAGATCTGTGTCAATTTATCAAGTTATCGTCTCTTTAAGGGTGTTCGAATATTAGTGGGAATCACTGTAAATTAAAAATGTTGTCCTCGATTGCAACAAGCAGGAGTTAAATAAAAATTGATTTCGTCGCCTATTTATTTTAATAGATCGACAATATAATATGCTTCATTCTCCGAATGTTTTCACTGTTTTAAGTTTTGATTGCTAATGTTTGTTATTAAATGCATCTAATTCTCAGTCTACTAATGATCATCGTTCCAGGGTCAAGCTACCTTGAAGCTTTGAGATTAGATGAATTCTCGCTTTCCCCGAGCGTTCGTCTCGCGCAGAAACGTTACGGACGTTTCGTCGTTCTTGGCGAACTGAACTTGATCGGCCGCAGTTGGCGAGCTGTCGTTTCATTAATCGATGCGCTGCGGTCGGTGAAGGTAGACTATAACTCACGGCGCGAGACAACCGGTGTATTTCATGGTTCATTCCGATTACCATACCTTCTCGCTTTCTCTCGGCTTTTCCTTAAGTGACGCAACGCGGTGCACAAGGCGCTTGTTACATGTGCGATTGATTCGGCTCTTGATAACTTGTAGGAAAGTCCGCGCGGACGCGCACGCCATTCGGGCCTCGTGATGCAACGGCTCGTCCCAGCGCGGTGCAACAAGCGAAACTCGGGGAAATGCAACGCGTTCGATAAACAAGGTTAAGCCGTTCGCGTAAACCTGTGGCCTTCTCTTATCGATAGATTCTATGCATTTACAGTAGAACATCGTTAAGTTATTTTCGACTTATTGAAATTATTGCAAGAAAACCCGTCCACCTTCTACACATCTAGAAAATGTTTATTTTGCATAAAAGTGCACCAGCTATTTATATCGAATTTTAATCAGATGTATACGACTGATTCAGTCCTCCCAATCATCCATTCGTAATGGTTGTAATTAGCTGCGGATTTTTAAGGAAATTAACAATTTACATAGGATGCATTTCAAGTCCTGACATTTTTCGCCATTGCTGTTTGTTGATTTTTCTTCCAGGAAAAAGATAGAATTAAATCGAAGGGATTAAGGTACTGTATAGGGCAGAATGAAGATGCGGACCCGCATTCGAGGAGAATGCACCGGGGTTAGCGATCGCGCACTTTCACGTGCTGGCGCTTTAAGGCTGTCGGCGCGTCGGTCTTGCGTAATGCACTTGCGGCGCACGTCGAACCGTGCACACCTGTCGATACGGGTCTGCGTCGAGCCAACGTGCCATCGATTCGCTTGTGCAGCGACGGATTCGAAATCCACTTCATCACTAATTAATAAATAAACAAAACCCATTCTCCTGTTTCGTGGCAACAGTTCACCTATGTCTCCCAAAACACGCTCCGAAAAAAATATAACTCACGTTGTTTTGATTAATTTTACTTTAGAAAATCGCACGAATACTTCAAACACCAATGAACGTGTTTGTCAAATCCCAATGCCAAGTGTTCGATAATTCTTCAAGAAAACATTCCTACAAATTTGTGCAAAAATAGCCTCAATTCTAGAATATCCCCTTTAACCCTTCGCTGCATAGTTAACAAATATAGTTAACAAATATGGTATATAGTAAACTAAGAATGTGTTTTCTTACTATGTTTATTTTTCTGAAAATGTTGTTTTAATTTTTTAAAATAGTTTTCCCTTAAATAAAACAAAAAAACTGACCTTCTTTCAATTTTTTCATCCCAATTTAAAAAATCATACAGTGAAGGGTTAACTAAATACCAAATTTTTCATTTAAAAATTGTTGCTCTGAATTGTGTGTTTAACACGATTTATGCGAATATACTCCTTGGTGCATCCACGTGCATAATCCGAAATCGGGATCATGGTACCTAACGGGTAATTGATTCCGATAAATCAAGCTCTACTGTATACATGCATAAGATCGCGGTTTCGTTTGCTCGTGATCCTACGTGACCAGCGATCCACCCAAGACGACTCGTCTAGATCACGGAGAAGAAAAATTCATGCGTGCTGCGATGATCGAGAGCGATCAGGATTCCATTCGGAACACGGAACGTGTTTCGCACGTTCCTTGCGTGTTTACCTGACTTTCGATTCGCTCTCGCGATGTCGAACACTCCTCCTCGATGAAACCGACATTGAAAGCGCACGATACGAAATATGAAATTCATAGCAGATGAGATAAACGTATCTATTACTGCGGGTGTACATTTCACTGCGGTATTCTTTCCCAATGAGATTAAAATACGTGAAAATAAATATTTTGCCCCGAATAGTGCAATTCGATGAAAATGCATTCCCGTCTTTCTTCTATCTCGATCAACAAAGGACTATTGTTCACATGATTGTACATTCTTTGTAATGCTATAAATTGCATAGGAGAAAGTTTTATTATTATTTAGATACCTACTTCGATACAATAGAAATATAAAAAGAAACTTTTCTTGCCTTTTTAATAGAAAAATTAAGCCCTCAGCATTACATACATTGAAGTGAAGGAGAAGCACATTACTGCGGCATAAAAATCACTGGGAATGTTCATAATACTGCAGTGTGAATCGCAGCAATGATATAAAACGAGCTTTACTTCAACTTAACGTTTTAAGTTAGGTACCAATTCGAAACACGTTTGTTTCTTATAATCGGAACACATTATTCTTCCATAAAATGCTTACACAATTATTTCATGATAAATTAGGAATAGTATAAAAATGTTAAATAAAGTACGATCGAAGCATGATACCGCTGTAATCGATACAGTTACGCCTACAGGTGACGTTTATCGAGCCGGTGAAAGAGCATGTTTTGTACTCTGCGAACGGTGAAAGCGTTAATACGGCTAACAATGGGTCTGCTATCTTTTGGAACAGCGTGCTAATGGACTTGGATTTACAAAACGTTTTGGCACAATGTACACGAACGTTAGCTACGAAAAAAAAGTTGCCAGGCACTAAATCCGATAGCTGGCTGTCGCTAAACCGTCGTTTGCAGATAATACGCATAGATTAGTTTTTTTCAGGAAGTATAATGGCTCCTTATCTAGTCTCCTCGCCGAACTAGAGATGCATTTAACGATATGATTATCGATAAGATATTGGTAAACTATATTTATCAATCTATATATACAATTGTTGCGGATATATCAATAATATGCAAGAGGTTAATGTACGTAATGCTGAGTCTAAGGGTTTAATTTTTTCATTAAAAAGGCAAGAGAATTTCCTTTTTATATTGTTATTGTATCCAAGTAGGTATCTAAATAATAATAAAACTTTCCCCTATGCAATTTAAAGCAGTACAAAGAATATACGATCATGTCCTTTACAAACTACAAAAAATTAAGAACAGTCCTTCCGTAATCGAGATAGAAGAAAAATGGTTTTGTTTTTACTTTCTATGAAGAATGTTTTTTCAAATCTTGGGATTCTAAAAAAATGAGAATGATTGCCAATTTCGTTTGTCTCGCCAACGAGAATACATTCTTCTTGAATTTTACAAATTTATTCAAGGCAAAACATTTATTTTTACGTATTTTAATCTCGTTGGGAATAAATACCACAGTAAAACGCACACCCGCAGCAATAGGTACATTTACCCTATGATTAAAAATTACGTTTCTGAAGATTACGGAACTGACATTTTGTGTCGCAATGGTGCAACCGCGCAGACACTTACAAAGCACAATAATTTTACATCGAAAAGCATATTATCGCGGAGATGAATAAAAACAGTTATGGCGATGCGTTGCAAACGTCTCGTCGTTGCCGAATGGAAATCGTTACGCAAACACCGCAAGCTCCGAAACGGATCATCAAATGGCGCGCGTTCCGTTATGCAAAAGGTTCGCAGGGAGTATCTGCAATGCAAACGCACGCATAATCGTTCGCATTTAATTGCGGGAAAGCCGAGGAAACGGAATGCGAGCAGTGCATAATCCTGGGAAAGCTGAGTCACCGGAGTGCGTTCGCTCTGCGCTGGCCGATTTAAATTTGCGAAAAAAGAAAAGATATATACGAGAACGTTCCCGAAGATATTTTCTGGCACTGCAAATTTTTTCAGTGTTTCGCGCGAACCGCCGAGAAAAAGCCGCATGCGGCGGTGGAATTAACGGCGAACGGAAAAAGTCGCGCGGCGCTTCGGAATAAGGATCGCTAAGTATAACGCGAAACACGCTACGTGATAATAATCACACGTTTTTATTGCACGCTCAGTCATTAGTGGAGCAGACGCAGGGAAAGAGAAACAGGAAGAACGTATGTTCGTACGTACACACGCGGTACTAATGAAATTGTTCCGCGAAAATTATGCGAGCTGTTTTTGTCCTCCTGTAGCACGCAGTGCTAAACACTTAGCGACGAGCAGATGGAAACAATTATATTCGTCTGCATATTCTCAGATTGTACTGGCAAAAATGGTAATCCAATTATTGGTCGGGTATGTAGGTGTGAACCTCTTCAAATCCAATTACAAAACTTCTTTATTTTATTATGGGGCGTTCATCAATTTATTTGTGGCATTTTTCTTATTAAAATGACGCTAAACACGATATAATTTGAACTGTATTTAATGGTTCAATTCTGGCCTGGCGAAGAAGCAGGAGCTACATAGAAATTAAGTTCTCCTGAAAATAATAAATAATTTCAACTATCATTGTTGTAGGAAATATAGGAATCCGCCTATAAGAATATGTAATCGCGACATCTGTTGTTTACTATATTGTAACGAGCATGCCACTCTTGTGTGTATGCTATTGCGTGTTTATATTTTATATTGTATCGCAGCGTTCCTTCTTCTCTGTTAGACCTTCGAGTAGGACAGACGTGTACGTTTCAGCCAATTTAAACTACCTTTGTTCAATCCAGTGTTAATTACGCTAATATATATAATATATATATTTCCACTCGTGTACCAACAATTGTTATTGTCATGTTTGTTGTATCAATAGCAGAGGTCTCGGTGATTTTCGAAGCAATCGTGGCTGCCACGAATTCAGTCAATCGGAGGTCGAAAATCCTTCAATTTCCGTAACGTTTCGAGGGAAACAAACACGTTGGCTGACGGGAAACGGGTACCCACGGTCTTTCAGAAAGCTCTCGTTCCACTCCGATGTCTTTCCGATTGATTCTTTTGTCTCGCTGAACACGATCGGTCATGAAACATAAGCGAGACACTGGTCGCCCGTTATTTATCATCCGCTTTCTGTCCGGAGAGAAACGAACGATTCGATCGAAGGGGAGCGTTCTCCGAAGCGCACTGCTGTGCCGTAATTAAGTAAATAACAGAATGCGTCATTGTTTCAATGACGGAATAGCCCCGGGAACGGAGCCGATGATTCTATCTGCGATAATGTCCGAAGGCGTTCGAATGCTACCGATTCCCTGGGAAATCCATCGTGTGCGAAAGATTCATTTTCCGGAATAATTACTAGCATCGCAGGGAAGATTAACGAGCCCCTCATTGGCTTCCTGCTTCCTCTTCTAGTTCGTCCTGATCGTTGCTGCAACGAGTTAACATTTTTAAGGAGCTGTGCTAACGACAGCTAGCTATCATACACCTTGCAATTAGACGCGTCCAGATATAAATGATGATCAAATTGCGTAATGAACCTCTGGATTCAGGTACATATTAAACAAAAATGTCAGTCTCGATCAATTCAATCTTTGTAATAAAATAATACAGATCACGTTCGGTAGTTCGACCGTTAATATATCATTATGTCAGAACCAACATTTTTAGCGACGTCGCTAACGATGTGGCAGCTACTTATCCTGCACCGTGGAATTATACGTGTCCAGATTTAAATAATGATGAAATTTTATAATGAACTTCTCGATCCAGACACGCATTAGTTCGCTACGTCGCAGATATGCGAAACCCACTGCAGTTCGCTCAAAGATATTCAAATTAACTTTATCCACTTGTGTATTCAAAGTGCATAGCATAATATTCCGGGAACTTATAACTATCCTCTGCTAAATTGTTTCCATATTTCAGGAAGGGGGAACAGAAACATATTTAAATAATGAAGCAGAGCAACAAAAAATTACGGGTAGCAAACGTGTTGAATAAAAATGTCAGTCTCGATAAATTCAATCTTTATGATAAAATAATACAGATCGCGTTCGGTAGTTCGAGCGTTAATATTTCATTATGTCAGTCGCAGCTGGAACGAACCAACATTTTTAGCAACATTGCTAACGACGCGTCTACGAGACTGCTTATTATCATAGCCCTGATCACCGACATCCGAGAACAATTTAATCCCTGGCCCACCGGCGGATGTTTCGCATTTTTCACCGGGTACGTAAACGATTTTGCGCATTTGCGAGAAAAACGAGTAGGCGCAAATTAAAGCAGTAGAAAAACTGAATGATAAACGGCCCGAGGGCTAAGAACCCGGTGCGTTCAGTGAGGCACAACATCATCGACAAATATGATTCATCGACACGATGATTAATAGGCTCGAAAGTGATCGATTTATCGGAGACCGGTAATTAATCACGATGAGCGAGGGGCAAAATGAATTTTAAACTCGTCCGCTGTCCCGTGAGAGTCGCTATTATGGGACAGCGGGGAAATTTACGTAAACGCTAATGAATGCTATTAAAAGTAGCTTTACGATCGACAATACCAGTGCTGTAACTCACCATGGCTCCATTTTGAGCATTCCACAACTTTGGAATACGAGTCAGCTGTTATTGTGGTACACTGGGAAAGCTTTGCGAGGATTCTCAAATAAAATTCACACGCTCTTCCCAACAAAAGTAATTTTTTCGACGAGCCTATTTCAGCAGAAACGGTCTCGAAAATAAGAACATCCCTTAAAGCATTCCAGTCGTCAAGGATTAACTGCGAACGAGCGTTATTGTTTTTCTTTTAGGGGAGTGGGAGGAATGATAGGTTTGCTCATGGTGTGCGCGACGATCTACGAGTACAGGACCCTGTCGATCTTCAAGGACGTGGAGTCGTCGAGCGTGTCGAACAATAACGAGAGGCTCAGCAATTTCTCGAACAAAAACCTGAACCAGGATCGCGGCGTGTCGACGGGCCAGGACAATGGGGAAGAGCTGATCGAGAAGGGGAAGGATCTGCAAAAGGATCTGGCCGATCACGTGAAAACTGACAAGCGGACAGGTAAGATATCGAATCCGTCTCCTTTCTGCTCCAACAAATTGAACCGGGGCACAGCGTTCGAGCCAATGTTAAAAAATTGTCGAGTATGAAATCTAGAAGCATTATTATCCTAAAACATTTCTAATATAATATAGTTTGTAGATCATTTCAATTTTGTGCTCATCGATCGATGTACCTTCTTGTCATCTTTAAAAAAAGTATGTATTAGGGATTTTGAATGAAAAATGAATTACTTTAGAAATGATTAATTTTCTGCCGGCTCCTATGAGACTCTGAACACTGTGCGGGGAACCTCTCGGCTGTTCAATAGATTATAATTATTGATCACGTTCTCCTCTCTGATTCTCTGTGCAGGTCTCTGGATCAAGTGTTTGACTGCCTTTAATCCCATCACGAACGGCAGCAAGATCATTAGCACCGAGCCCGCGGCCAGAGACAGTCTGACCTGTCTGCATGGACTCAGAGTGTTCTCTCTGGGCTGGGTCGTCATGGTGCACACCTACCTACAAGTTTTCGCCATAGCCGGTAAAGTTCGCCCCGCTACCTAGACACAATCTCTCCTAATCACGAAGGATCCACCCGAGCCCGAGCAACACCGCTGCGATTAATCCGCTAGAACTTCGCACATGATTAGCACCATAGAAGACCGTAATTGCTCCCATCTAAACCGCCACGTCGCCCAAGGACGCAGTCCACCTTCCCGCAAACCTCAAATTCTCCGCAAACATCCTCGAACCTTTTCTAGACTCGCAATCATTCTTTCATGACTCTCAGGAATATCTCCGCAATCTTCCTATTAGATGCACAAACTAATTCGTAGCCATTTTTCTTCTTAAATCCCTTAAATTAGTTGATTATTTCAAAACAATCAAAATACAGGTAAATATTTACAACAGTTCCACGTCCTCCGATTTTGATGAAATTTAAATATGTTATGCAGCAACACATTTTGAACAACTTTTTCCTTTTCCAATATAGGGGGGACGCTTTTAGTTTTCGAGATATTTTTATTTTTGTCTGTATTGAATTTTTCGTATTTCTACACGCTCCACGGCAACGTAAGCCTGTCTATGTGTGGCGTTTGTTTACGTTTTGACGCTGTAGAGATGATAAACAAACATGGGGGGTGGAAGGAGCCGGCTTGACACCACACACACCCACCCACTCAGTGCTTAATACACACTCAGTGTTTCTAAATTATACTCTAGATTTTTACGTATTTTGACGCGCTGATTACGAATATGATAGTGAAAATTGGATTACGTTAGGTTATTAGCAATAATAAATAATAACCTAACCTAACCTAACCTAATCCAATTTTCACTATTATATTCCTAATCAGCACATCAAAATACGTAAAAATCTACAGTATAATTTAGAAACACTGGATGTGTATGAAGCACTGAGTGGGTGGGTGTGTGTGGTGTCAGGCCGGCTCCTTCCTCCCCCCTGGTTTCTCCCTCATCTCTACAGCGTGAAAACGTAAACAAACGCCGCACCGGGACAGGCTTGCGTTGCCGTGGAACGTGTAGAAATACGAAAAATTCAATACAGACAAAAATTGAAATATCTCGAAAACTAAAAGCGTCCCCCCTATATTGGAAAAGGAAAAAGTTGTTCAAAATGTCGAAATCTATAACATATTTAAATTTCGTCACTATCAGAAGACGTGGACCTGTTGTAAATATTTACCAAAATACATTCTACTGTTGACAATAACCTCCATCACAGAAACACTTCGCTTTCCACACTCGCAAGAACACGTACACACGCGCCCGTAAAATGATCTTTCTTGACAAATGAACTCAGGGTGGTGAAAGCGGAGGCTTCGCGCGGTTCGGAACAAGCTCTGGTGGATTGTCGTGTGATGTTTTCTCACGGAGTTCGGAACAGTTTAAATTTAATTAAGACTGAGCGTAGTTTAATACGTAATAAAGAAGCGCATCGGTTTAACGATCTGAGACGAACACGAGGCGTAATGGAGCCTCGGTAAGGCGAGGCGGTGGAGGCTATCCGTTGGAAACAGTGTCCTGGAATCGAGTTCGTATTGCGACTCGGGGAGTCAAATTGATACAGTTTCAAGTCCAATTAAAACCGTTCCACTTTCGCCGCGCGCGAACCATGGGGTTTCAGCGCGTGCATTGTGACGTAACTGAGTGTGTTATACCGGTTTTTCCTGATCCACCGTAATCGAGAACACAGTCCTCTCGATCCACCGAATCGAGAGGAACTTTCACTGATAATGCCATCGACGATCACTTTCCCTATTTACGATATTTCCAGAGAACAAGACGCTGCGCACGGTCACCGAACGGAACTTCATGTTCCAAACGATCAGCAATGCCACCTTCTCCGTGGACACCTTCTTCTTTATCAGGTAATTAAGAAACCACGATCAACACTTCAGCTTCCTTCGAAATCGTATTGTATTGCCAGATCAAACTCTAGAATCCTCGCGGTGCTGCAACATCTTTACTCACGCGAAACTTCGCATAACTTTGCAGATTGCTTTCGTATGCTTTGGTCAGCCTCTCTATTCAATTTCATTAATGTTTCGACACACACTATTTGACCCGAAAATCGGAAAAAAGTCAATTTCCAAATTTTACGTAAGTCGTTTAGAAGTATGACTTCATGCATTCTAAATAACCCTACTATGACAGACTAATAATGAACACGAAGTTCTTGTATTTTTCAATTGATATAATTTTTCACAAAAACCCGCAGTTTAATTGTTAACGTATAAACTGTAATCTGCTAGAGTCAGAAATTTTCATCGGGCTCACAAATTTAAAATAATTTTCTTCATATAAAAAACCTTTCTTGTACAGACTAACAATAGATAAAAAAATCTGATGAACAAACGAATTTCAAGTGGTAACTTTAGATCTTATTATTAAAGCACAGATTTGATAATTTTTGATTGTTTCCTTAAAAATTTTACCGAATTATAAGGAATGGAACATTGTGTTTTTTACTCTCACACATTTTTGTCATAAATGCATAAAATCCGCAGTTTATCAGTAATAACTAACGTTAATCTGTGAATACAATTTTCGTTGAACGGAGGAAATCACGTTAAAAATTGTGACGCTAGTGGAAATCGAAAATTCCCTTGTCGATGACACTTATTGTGCAACATCTCCGATCAAAATAAAAATACAGGATAATTGAAATAAGCGAACTGCTCCCTTTCTCCAAATATTAAATCTTACGTAGAGCGATTCTAGAAACTGTCCTGAAGGCGATGGTATTTTTTTAAATTACGTTGTGAACGGTTTCACATGTTCAAACAATTTTTGAAGGGAGCGAGACCATTTTCGAGGACATTTTTCCATTTCTTTTGATAGCAAAAACGTTCGGACATTCGCAGAGAGAATGAACAGCATGTAAAATATCGCAGAACGCACAATTGAAGCGGTCTGTTTTACGAGGCTTCTGCAAACTCCAATATCCTTCCGATAGCACCTCCTATTCGCGAATTAACTGACCCCTTGACCAACGTACATCGCGTTCCACTTATCGCTAGGAAACATAATGCAGGGCTCTCCGATATTATACGCGAAACAAGCGATTACACCGTGCTTTCTGCATTCTTCGGTAAACGCGGCCATCACGCGAAATGTCAATCAAATTCACACTTTTCCCGCGGACTTGTTGTTTCCTTTTTACAGTCCATTAATACGCGGTGACTAGCAGAATTACTCGCGTGCCGTGAAAGCAACAGGCAGCCGTGAAATTGTTTTGCAATCCTTGCTCGCGTCACGTTTTCGTGTTGCTGTGCAGGTTGTTGACACTTTCCTGTCTACCTTTACGGTCGTTCCGAGCCGTAAGTCTTTTGCGAAATTTTGCCGCAGAAGTATCCGGTAGAATGTACCACAGTTTCACTTTTATATGATGTTCGGGTAACGTTAATCCTTGTAGAAAGTTTTATTCGGTCGTAGAAGCTGGTACTTTTCGTTGACGAAGGGAAACAGGAATTTACTCGTACCGTTTATGGAGTGAATTAACTCTAGTGATTTTATGTTATCATTAAATCGAGAGAAATGTTTTAAGGGTTGTAAAGAATCTTGTTTTATTGTAATTTTGACGAATGTGCCGAAGAGGATGTGGTTCACACAAACACCCAAAAACTACAATAGCGAATTTAGATTTCTAAAGACGTTTTACATGTTGGAGGAAGTATCAAAGCACCGTATGAATTATAAATCTTTCATAACATTGTACTTTCAGTTCCAATCTTTGTAATTTATCCTATAAGGCTAATAACGTATACAAACATCCTCAAAAATCTTGCTTGCACGACATCAAAGGTAGAGCTGGAAAACATTCCTCTAAATAACGATCCAAAAATAAATAGCTAATTCGGGTTTTCATTGATAAGTTCTTTAAAAATCGATTAAGAAGGTCTTAACCTTGAACCACAGACATAGAATAACCCTTAGAGATCCTCCAAATAGATAGCAAATTAAATAAAATAATGACACCTGTCAGACAGTGAAATAAATCCTCACGAGAACTGTTCTTTCAGTGGTTTGCTGGTCACGATCCTGTTCTACCGGTCATCGGGCAGCCTGAAGACGGACAAGGAGAGCTTCGCGAGGACGTGCTTCACGAAATTCGTCATCATGATCCTCTACAGATTTATTAGGTGAGTGGAGTCCGCTATCTCGACCGTAACAGCTCTCTCATCGAATCTTGAAAGCTCACCTCCCTGAAAGAGGGTGTACAATGCTTTTCGCCAACGATGTTTCGCGAACGTGACGTCTCGATGGAACACAGGACAGGGAGAAGCTCTCATCCATCACGGTTCGATAGAAAACTGTCCGAAACGCGATGTACTGGTAGGATCGTCGAACAAAGTCTCGGGAAACGATCGTCGACCGGGAGAACGGACGAGCTATTCGATTGTGTCGTCCGACGATTATCAGGCCTGACTAACCACCTCTTTCGATTCCTTTTTATCCAGATTGACGCCGGCGTATCTCTTCGTCCTGGGGATAAACGAGATTGCCATAAAACAGGCTCAGGCCAGGACAGTCTTCAGCCCGGCGACGATGGACCATTTGACCTGCGAAAAGTTCTGGTGGAGGAACGCGTTGTACATCAACTCGCTGTACCCTCAATCGGAAATGGTAAGCGTCTGGTCGTCTTTCAGACCTGGACGAAGTGTACTTGGCTTGGGATAGACGTGTAATAGCTAGTAAGAGTCTCATGTAAGCATGTAACTCATGCTGTGGCTCTAAGAAAATTTATTCTTCAATTGTTAAACGTACAAATTGTTCATTGTGACTCTTCATTACGGTAGCTGGTGTTAACCCTTTAATTACCCTGAACGAGACATCTCGTGCCCCGATACTTCCCGATAAACGCTTTTGACGAGATATCTCGCGCCCCGATACTTCCCGATAAAATATACAGGGTGTCCCAAACTACCCTAGGAGCCGAAAATAGGAGGTTCCTTGGGTCATTTGAAGCGACATTTTCCTTTGCAAAAATGTTATCCGCGACTTTGTTTAGGACTTATTAGCGAACAATATGGACCAATCAGAGCGCGACCTAGACGCGAGTTGGCACACTCGGCCAATGGACAGTTGGCGCGCCGAGCCGATTTTACCAACTCGCGTCTAGGTCGCGCTCTGATTGGTCCGTGTTTTTCGATAATAACTCCTAAACAAAGCCGCGGATAACATTTTTGTTAAGGAAAATGTCGCTTCAAATGACCCAAGGAACCTCTCATTTTCGGCTCCTTGGGTAGTTTTGGGACATCCTGTATTTTATAAGTAACTATATCCTGATTTGTAAAAGGGAGAAATGAATAAAATCTTTATTAATTTGTTGAAATATTTTATTTACTTTCTACATGATAAACTTCAAAACATGGTGTTACACATAGAGGTACGTCACACTTCTGACAAGAATACCTTGTTTCTTTGCATACTCCGTTGTCTTGGGTACAAAATGACCGAACAGAACAGAAAATATTTCGTCTATAATGTCAAACCACTGGTGCTAGGTGGCGAGATATCTCGTCAACAGCGTTTATCGGGAAGTATCGGGGCGCGAGATATCTCGTCCAGGATAACCAAAGGGTTAATTGTCATATCAGTCGTGTGTGGTTGACACAAATGCGTTCTACCTGAACTCGCTGTATTCTTGAAGGGAAATGATAAGCACTAGATCATCTTCGAGACCTGTACCGGGGTATACTTGACTTGAGATAGACGTATACATACTAGGTAGTCAATTTTCTGAGTCCATAAAAGAGTCTCAGGCAACCAGGTACCTCATACTGATAAAGACAAGAACAGGTCAATCATCGGTAAGAGAATCAATGAATGGGGCCTTACTGATGTTCCGAGAAACAAAGAGAGGAAGAAAAACCCTCCTAGGACAAGAAAAAAAAGGTACCTCATGCTGCAGCTCTGAGAGAATTCATTCTTCGAATATTAGACAGATTTTCCATCGTGAGTTATCAGTAGAGAAAATGTTGAGTCAACCATGTAATGTCATTAGGATGTTTCGTTAGGATCTGCGGAGTTTAAAGAGATTAAAGCTGTAATCACAGCTGCAGCCTCGGTTTCATTAGCTACATTAATCTGATTCTGTGGGATTTTCCCCCAAAGCCAAAAAGCAATACCAAATGAAAGTTGCTTGCTCCATTTTTTAGAAAGTATCTCGAAGAAAATTCAATTTAAAGGTGTGGGAGTAGAGTCTTCATCCCTTAAGACGACTTAAGCTAGACTGGCTCGCGATATTTTTTAACGAAATCGGAACAGCTGAAAGATCGATAACTTCAGGATAGAAAATGCCAAAATACAGTCGTTCCTTTTGAAGAATAAGATCGAAGCTGAAAAGGAGCTGTAGATTTGCAGAACAGAAAATTGTTTAAATATTAAAGGCGATTCTCAGAAAGTACCTGAAGCACGCGGTTCCGAAAACGAGCAAAGTAATATTCCGGCGCATATGCAGCCACGTACGAAAAGCGAAGACTATTAAAAGGTAAGAAGAAAATATCCGACAGAAAGCCACCAGTCGACGGAAGATGGCGGGCGAGGAAGGTGTCCGGGGCTCCCGATCGTTTTCCGATAATTAATTCCATCGCTCCCAGAGAAAGTTCCAAAGCGGCGAACGCGCACGACAACGCGGACTGTCTAGCCATCCTAAAATCAATTTCACCGATACGGTGCTGGGAAAGAGACGGTTAATTACCGGTTTCACCGGCAAAGAAAGATTCCTTGAATCGCTTCGGATACCTACCGGATACACGTCCGCCCATTCTGCATAAAAATCATAGACCAACTATTACGGACCCTGCACTTTCGGGCCACCTCTTTCGAAAAACAGGATACCGATGATTATCATAGAATTGTAGATTTTTAGTACCGGAAATCGGCTGTTGGTCTAATAATACCATACTCAATCAACTTTGGGGACGAGGATTTTTTTAAATGCTTTCCAATGGTCGGAGAACGAAAAACGGTGGGACGGAAGTATGTGTGCTGATCGTCTGCACAGTGAATCCCTAGTAGCACAAAAATATTAGATAGATATTTTTTTGAAATATTGGAAAAATATTTTTTGAGCCACACTTTTTCATATGAGAAAAATATTGGATCTGAATATTGTATACATGTACAAGAATAAACATTATCTGTATATTAGGAAGAAATATTCTATTTCTAATATTAAATAAAATAAATAATATTATTTAAATATTAAATTATAAATATTAAATGAAATAATATGAAATAAATATTATTTGTATATTGGGAACAAAATATTCTACTTCTAATATAAAGTAAAGATTCATTTAATATTTAGAAAAAAATATTTTTCTCTTAACATGATATAGATATTTCCTCCATATTTAAAAAGAAATATTTATTACTTATAATAAAATAAATATTGTATGTATATTTGAATATTAAAAAAAGATTGAAACTCTTTTTAATATTATATGAATGTATATACAATATTTTGTGCTACTAGGGAATGCTTAAATAAATTGTCTGGTAATTTAGGAGCTTGACAGTCTGGCGTTGTTAATGTAGTGATGTTCGTCTTTAAAAGATTGCTATGTGGTTCGCGGTAATAATCTGCAGATGTTCATGCATTTATAACATTTATGAAGGTTTAAAGTATAACAGCAAATGTTTCGTTCACTCCGGCTTCTATAAAATAATTTATTAAAATTCAAAACATAACACTAAGAAAAATATTCCTGGAGTACACTGGCTCCAAAAATGTCGAGTCTTATGCAAAACTTCCTGGAACGAGATACAGCTCTCGTTCTCACTAGACAAAGAACCAGAGTGCATTAAGAAACAATAGTTTCTCTGATCAAGCAAAAGAAAAACCATTTCCAATGGACCTTGAAGTTTTTATGCCCGCGTCATGTGTTTCCTGTGCAATTCTCTGTTCGTTGACCTGAAAGCTCAGAGATTTGTGGAGTATAGCGCAGGATATACCGCGGAATAGATCGAGAAGCGTATGGTGTTCTGTTGTTATTCGTCGAAGGAAATAGCCGGAAAAGGAAAACGAGAGTAGTATGCTGACCACGAGCCTACCGAGAATGAACGAGCAGTTGCGACTTTGAATCGATGTTCCCGCGGGTGTGGACTTTCGATTCGATAAATTCTCGCCAGGTTGAAACCGTGGTACCCCGAGCCAAGTATTTTCCGTCGCTTTCGCAATCCCGACACGGTCGAAGCTAGACGGACCTCGCGATTATCCAATGAATACTCGATTAAACAACTTTCCAGTGTATGCTGTGGAGCTGGTACATGGCGAACGATACGCAGTTCTACGTTCTCGGGATACTCCTGCTGCTGCTGTCCGTGCGATTTTTAAAGGTCGTCGCGGCCGTCGTTCTACTTTTGCTGGTTTCGTCGTGGTTCACCACGTTCTTCGTCGCCTACGGCAGCGACTATGTCGCCAGGTAATTAATCAGCCACGCGTGCAGTATATGTTCAACGGACGCTGATGAACTCTCGCTGGTGTCCTTTCACGAAAATTCAACTCGACCTGCCCGGAGGTTTCCGAAAAAAAGAACCATAAAGTTGACCTAGTTTTTATGCATTGAAAAATTTCTAGTCTCCGTAAAGCTTTTGCCACCCCCATTTTCAGACCTAATTGGGTAGGGGACACCGAAGAAACATATAAAATGACGTAGAAATAGTATAGATATGCACAACTTTAACGGGCAATTTATTGTTAAATTTCTTATATTTTTAAACTGTGCATTTAGGAGATAAAAAAATCTCAGCAAAGTATCTCAACGGCAATTGAACCCGAGCCTTACTAAATACGCTCGGTAGTAAAGACTAAAAAGTAGAAAATAAAGAAATATATAAAAAAAACTGTTTAAAAACCATGCTTATATTAAAATGCACTAAAATAGAGATAATAATTTTTTTAGATGTTAGTGACTATGAATAAAAGTGTGGAGCACCCACGAAGATTACGTTAATATAGTTTAGCGCTCCACGCTTTTATTTATAATCACTAATATCTAAAAAAGTGATTTTCTCCTTTTTAGTGCATTCTAATATAAGCGTGGTTTTTAAACAGTTTTTTTGATATTCTTTCATTTATTTGTCGTTGAGTAGGACAGATCCGAGAATATCCGGGCGGATGGCAACCCTAAACTACTCTAGCAACTTCTAAATATCGATAAAAACAGGATACTCATAAAATATTCTTGGCAAAAGCATAAACGCGCAGGGTTTCATCAAAATTTACGACAGATGCGAGGCCGATGTGCCTTGTTAGCTCGTAGCCTTAAGATTGCCGCATAAAATTGCGAATTTGTTCCACTTTTATAACGTTATAATGTTATTCAACTTTAGATGTTAATGGCTCGCACTATGTAGAGCAGTAATAGGTTAACCGGGCGTAGCAGTTCGCGACACGCGGTTCTAAAGTATCAGCCGGTTTTAATGGAATTAGAGCTTATTGGAGTGGGTAATGGGCCAATTTCCAATAGCTAATAACCGAGCGCAGCGCACCGCGGCGAGCTTCTGGGTCTCGTTGAACTTTACGGCACCGTTATCTTATAATCGCTCGGACTTAAACGAGTATCGGGTTTTCCATTTGCTGTCTGGACCCGAACTCACAACAGACTCAATTTTCTTGATTTTCTTTATTTTCTTTCGCAACACAGGATTCAGGAACCGTTCGCCCTGTTCGACAAACTGTACGACAAACCCTGGATGAGAGCCGGGCCATACTTCATCGGGATTATCACCGGATACATCCTGTTCAAGACGAATTGCAAACTGAAGATGCCCTTGGTAAGACACCTCGAGAATCGTACGGAAAAAAGCCCGCAAAAAATAAAACTTCAGCCATTTTTTCTAGAAAAATCTTCGGGTCCGTGCTGTTTCTTAGATCGCATAGTTCGACTTTTTTTATGACTGTGCGGGTGTAAACACGAACATACCTATTCGTTGTTCTTAGATCGTACAGTCCCCGTTTTCCTTGATCTAAGTACGTTTTGAAACTGGAAAATATTTGTTTCAAAGTTTTTTTGGGTCAGCGGAAGAATCTTAATAGACCGCAGATTCTTTAATAAGACAAAGTGCTTTCGAGCTTCGAAGCCGAGCTTGATTTAAAACCCGTGGTAGATCAATGCCAGCGAATATTTTGAATGCAAAATACTACTAGAACAACGATACGTTTTCTCCTGGCTATTCTGTTTGCTTCGGATGCAAACGTTTGTGGTCAAACTGTAAGACGTTCATAAATGCTACGAGCGTAAGAACTGCGGCTCTCGTTGGACTCTGTCCAGAACCTTGTTTCCTCGAGTGCTCTGTCGAAAGTTTCTGCTGACGTATCGTGTCATAAATAATGTCTCGGCAACGTCGTTTATCAAATCTTGTTCACTGTTTATCCGAATAAAAGCGGAGCTTACGAATTGAGATCGATGAGGAAGCGAAACCAGATATATTTTCTTTAAATTGCACGAATCACAGTATCATGAATTAAATTATCGTTGCATTTATTTGGGACCAACTACTAAGTGATCAAAACTACAAATCTATTTCTTAAATTGTAAATTGTACCGTTTAGTTGCTGCTATCGCGAATTCAATTATTGTTATATTTATTTATGACCAACCTCACATACCAACATGGCGGCGCCTTTACTCTCAAAAACTGTGAAAATCGTTGAACTTTAAACACGTATAACTTTTGAACCAATAGATTCCTAAGATTAAAGCTTGGATTTTCGGCATGTCCTCGTCAAAATCTACAGGATTGTATGCAAAAAGGTATAAAATTCTGGTTACCTCAGCTGATCTTTAAACAAATTGTACCCTGAAGACTGAATCTTAACAAAACGAAATCCAAAAGATTCCTAAAGGCTCGAATCTGCAAGCTACGCCGTTCGGGCGCCAGCGTCAAACTAACAAAAAACATCGACAGACGATCGAAGGTCCAAGGGAAAGAAATGGCAGTTGACAGGGCTCAATATGACAGGTTCGACTTGTGTGTTGCAGGCGGCACGAGCCATCGGCTGGCTAATATCGACCGGTGTGATGTTCTCCGTGGTTTACGGTCTTTACCCCGGAAATTTGACGGTGACTGTGAGCTCCGTGTACGCCGCCTTAGGCCACACCGCCTGGGCAATGTCCGTATCCTTCATCGTGATTCAATGCTGCACCGGATCCGCTAAAATGATCGACAGCGTGCTGTCCTTGCGGCTGATGTATCCGCTATCGAGGTTGACTTACTGCGCGTACCTGGTGCACCCTGTCATCATGATGATCACTGCCACTCAGATGGACGGGCCGCTGCATCTACACAACAATCTCGTGGTGAGACACTATCATCGCTCTTCCCATCAACAGGCCCATTCAGGGTTTCAGCAATCTGATCCTAGGATAACCTCGATACATGTCCAGAAACCTTGAAAACGCGCTATTCGTGAAAGAAATTTACTCTGCTTCCATTTGGTGTGAGTTAGGCTTTAGTAGCTTCGCAGGTCACTTCTGTATACTCTTATCTGTCATTATGCCAAATTTTAGTGAGCTATGAATGTTTTATCTTGAGATATGAGCGATTTTGTGCAAACCTGGTCAGCGTGTTGACTTTGAGAATATTTCCTGGTTCAACCACGAAAGCTACGGGGATGTTTCTTACATAGAATGATTGTATAGACTCTCCCGAGTACGACGGTATTTTTTTAATAACATTACAGACGGTTAATTATGTTTAAACAATTTTCAAAGGGACACTGACCGACGTTCTCAACACTCTCGCTCGGACCTTTTATAAATTATTTTAAAGAGGAAGGGTCCAAAGCAAAATTCACCTGCACCATACGATCAGATTCCGATCCACGAAATACGATAGTTCCGTAAGCTGCCAGTGATCGCTTACCGAAATGCAATCAGTTAATGGTTTCACGTCGGATCGATTTGAAAACATATTTGTTTTTCCAGCTGATTCTGTACTTGGGCAATCTGGTCGCCTCGTACCTGATGTCATTCTGCATTTCTATCGGCCTTGAGGCGCCCATAGTCAATCTGCTCAAGATCGCTTTCATCTCGAAGAAGCGTGCCAGGTAGGCTTGGCAGAGGAAATCGAGCGTAGCCTATCGTGCGATCGGCGGTAAGTAATTACCTCCCTGATTGCAACAATCGATACACGTACTTAAAGCTATCTATCTGACTTTTTTTTCAGGAAATAATTCCGTCTCGAGGATCAAAGCACCGGGGTCGCCTGCTTCGTGGACGTTTAACAACGAGAAATGTAGAAGCCGCGTAGAACGCGGGACAGACGTCGCACGGTGACTCTACGAATTAGGGGCGAAAGTGGGGAAGAAAAGAGGAGATCGTTATCGTGTCAATATGCTCTGTAAATTGCACCCCAAGGGTTCATTTCCACTCCCGAGAGACGGAGATTACAGAGGAAGCTATGAAAATGCTTGTTCTTCCTACTCGTTAAGCACTTTTTGTAAAATATTCGTGAATAATAGCATCGGTACCAATTCGAATTGCCTCGAGCTTATTTCTCCCCTTTATTCTGACTGTTAGCAACGACGTACAGTGTTTCACATAGCAAACAAAATGTTTCTAATAATTATATAAAGGTTCTAGCAGGATATTTAAACGAGTTATTCATATTATTCATATATTATTCATATGAATATTATAATATTAAAATGGCGTACTTTCATTTGTTTTTCAATTATTTAACTAACTTTAAATTATTTAATTAACTAAAAAAAATGAATTTCTTTCTACCCTAATTATTGTTATACTGCTAAACACTTTCTCCATAAATAAGCAGATCATTCCAAGAATAACATCACGTTCCTTCAGTTCTCATACAAAAAATCCAATTTAGTAGCGTGAAAGTAGAAGCTTCGAAATGATTCAGATGTTTCTTTTACCTCTTTCCTGCCGTTTCATCCGTCCCTCTGAAATATTTTTTTGAATTACCGGACACCATCCCGAAGATGGCCAGAAAATTTAGTTAAACTCTATCGGGCAGTTTCACTGATATAATGTTTCTTCCGTTATCAGGCCAGAGCGAGGGCGGCAGTTTAATTGGAACATTAGTTAGCGACGCGATCGCGTTAATGAAACTGCAATCGTCGAAATATTCATTACCCTGTTCCCGGGACGAGCACTGTTTCTCGATAACGTTGTGCCACCCCCGTTCGCAGCAACTTTTAATGAGAAGGCCTTCTCAAGAATCACTCGGAGTGCGAATAGATTCTCGATGGGTAAGTTTACAGGCGGAGGCGCGATTCCCGCGATTCTCTGTCGCGGTATCGTCCAGGAAACTTCTGTGTGTTTCTTCCATAGAGCGATTATTCAAAGTGTTCCTTTGTTCCCGGTCTTCATTCCGGCCGGAGAGCTCTCGCCGCAAAAGCAACCCCCGAAACAATAGATTCCGCGCGGTACACCAGTTCTTTCACCGAGTGTCTCCAATGTCGTGGAACAGAAAAAATCCGATCGAGGAAAAATGATTGTTACTCAACTGCCGATCCCCATGAAAAGATAAAGATCTTCTGCATCGTTTTTAGAAGGCAGCAGTTTATAATGATTTTTTTCTTTCCATCATTTTGACTAGTCGAAGATATCGTCTAACAATATTCTTTAATTCTTGTACTTATTTCTGTAGTAAATGAAACATCAAATGTAGGGTCCGTGTTGTTTCTTAGATCGTGTAGTTTTACTATATATTTTGTGACCTCGCCAACTTTTGGATATATAGTAGGAGGAAAATAACTGAGATTTTAGAGGAGAATTATGGTTTCGAAGACGTGCATACAGCTTTCCGAGCAAACATTTCCCTTCAGATTTCGGGTGTCCATACCCAAAGTTTCGGGTAAGATTGAAGGCGCAACTGTTCTGCTTGCTTTGAAACTGTCAAAACGGGTGGCAAACTCGAAACAAACCCCCACCTCCCGTCGCCTTCGCGTTTCTTTCTCCCTTCCGACTCAGTGTTTACCAAAGTTTCCTCATCGCCATCACGTTGTCTGAACTTCCGACTCGCCACTCCGGTTCAACCGGAAATGCACGAGGCGTCCCGACAGCGGCAATATCTCCATTGTTTCCCTAACGGGGTTACTTGCAGTTTACATTTTCCATTCCTTTCACTTATTCCTGTCGGCCGTCTTTCAGGCACACTGACCACTTTTCCTGCTCCGTCTCACGTACCGGGTGTCTTAATAACAGCAATGGTTATCTCGAATACGTGGAACGTCGTTCGAACACCTGTCAAACAAATTAATCTAGAGGCAAATAGGTTGTAAAAAATTAGATCTCTTTGTGCGAGACATCTCTGAATTTATCATACAATTTCTGCAGAAATTTCAACATGAAGGTCATCATGCATGTTATTTTTTAACCCTCATCCGTTCCTCGTGTCAATTTGACACAGTTTTCCCGAAATAAGTTATACTGTTCTGTTATTTTTAGGTAAATTTTCCCGAAACTTTGTGTGACTTTTATTGTTTTAATGCGGTACACATAACCGAAAAAACCTAAGATGTAAATGTTAATCGATTTGACTAAAAAATCATTGAAATTTTTTTATTTTATTTTACTGTGTCAATTTGACACCGTGGGACAGATTCAGTTCGTGAAATGAGGGACGGATGAGCTGAACACCCTATGACAGTCTTGTAAATAAAAAAATTAATTTCTACCGTAGTATAATCAAGAAATTTTCAATTTGTTGACAGAATACGTTAATTACAATAGTGCTTGCTTCGATCAATAGGTTTTACTTATGCAACAAATTAATGCTTTTTGGAATCAGTGTCGAGTAGTGTCGTCACTTCTGAAGGATTAACAGAGCATCGATCGTTGTAATCGCTGGTCCCGGGATCGCGTTATCGTTATGTCTTTCGCTCGCGTTGCGGAGTTAATCCGATGACGCGTTCCCATGACAATACGGGCACGACAAAGTGCCGGCAAATCGTGTCTACGAGCGCGCTGCAGTGCGATGCAACGCGATGCGGCGCCGACGCCGACACAGTGCAACCGCGAAATCACTTGAAACGGAGCGAGGCTCGATCCTGCCACGCTTCTTCCGCGTGACATCGAAACCGCTTGTCGCATATTCGCGTCCGTCAGTGACGTGTGCCCGAGAGCTGGACGTGATCCTGCGATATCGATCGAACCTGCCTCCACGAGTTTGCCTGAAATTCGCGTGCAAACTCGCCGAGCCGGTTCAGCTATGGCACCGAATGCTAACCAGCCTACCTTCGATTCCATTCTGCATAGCACTCGTGTTTCGCAAGCTCTCGAACTTACCATACAAGATTTTCTTTTTCAGATCGTTGACTGGCAATGCTTTTAAAGGCACGTGCATTGCGTGAACGAATTGTGAGAGTAGCGGAGACTGCAGCTGTAACTTCCGATGTTGAAGAAACATATAAAACGAGATAGAAATAGTATAAATAGTCTCATCTTTAACGGGTAATTTATTGTTGAATTTATTATATTTTAAAATTAAAATGTTCTAATAGTATATATTTATTGATCCCCTAGGGGTTACAATTCTATTTTCCTTTCTCCTTACCTTAATCCTAACATATATATCTTTATTCGCTCGCTTAAATTACTTAACTTAACTTAACCTACATATATACATATGTACAGCTATCTTAACTACTCCTTATCCTAATCCTATTCATATCCCTTTCTTTATTTCTCCTTTTCTCTCCTCATCTCTCAAAATGTTCTAATAGGTTTTTTATATTTTTTAATTTATTTTGTAGTTGAGCTAGGCGAAACTTGGGTTAGAAATAAAATACTGCAATCAGAACAAATATCAGATGGAACACCAAACAGTGGCAATGTTCAAATATTGCTAGAATTCCAATTTATTGATATTTCCACTATTTTGTGTTTGATCTGATTTTCGTTATAAATTCATAAAATCCCCAGTCTTTTGATAACATCAGTTGTGTGCGAAGTGGACCGAAATGTGTTTGCGGTATCGAATAAAATCGTACATCAGAGACAACATTCTAGGAAATTGGAAAATATAAAATACGGACGGTGTAAGTACCGTTCTCTTTAAATCCGATGGCTTGGTGATACTACGTACACGACTTACGTCCATCAGAATACGTTCACCATGGTGCATAAAATTGTATCCTAATAATACTGCCCCGGAAAAATTGTAAAACGCAAAAGATAAAGAGAGTACCTCCCCTCAATTTAAATCCTGTCGTTTCATAATACTGTGTACACAACTGACGACCATCAGAATATGTTCCCCGTGTTGAATAAAATTGTATCCTAATAAAAATTCCGCAGAAGATTGAAAAATGTAAAAAAGGGGGTAGTAAGCCCTATTTTAAACCCTGTTGCTTCACAATAGCGAAGTGGATTGAAATATGTTCACTGCGCCGAATAAAATCCTATTTCGGAGAGAGTTTTCTAGAAGATTACAAAATACAGGTGGTAACTACCCTTACTTTTAAATCTCCTGTTGCTTCCAAATACTATTTGCTTGACCAATGTCCATCAAAACATCTCGATTATATTGACGAAAATTCTATTCTAAAGATAGATCTCTGCAGAACTAAGAAAAAGTAAAAAATGAAGGGGTGTTCACCCGTATTTTAACCGCTGTAGCTTCACAATAACGAAGTGGATCCAAATATGTTTACCATGCCGAATGAAATAATATTTCATAGAATGAAATTTCTGAAAGATTAAAAAACACTCTTATCTGTAGATGCTGTTACTTCAGCATGGTATCAGTATGAACGAAGTCTATTACAATATTGAGTATATTGAATAGAATATGTATCCTAAAGATAGATCACTACAGAATTGAAAAAAGTAAAAAAATGAACGGGGTGTTCATCCCTATCTGGAATTGTACGGGCCGATAATAATCGCTCTCGATGCACTAAAATAGGTTCTCGAGCACGACTATTCTCGTTGCCTAGACGTGTATCTCATCAGGAAGATCTATACCTGCTGCTGGCGCGTCCGTCAAGCGCTCTTCCTCCTCCCCTTCGTTTTCCTCGGTTTTCCCGTTTCGCTCCTCGAGAATGAGCGAAGCGCGAGAAGTTGGCGGCGGCTGTGCTGGCGTATATTTCGAAATATTGCGCTTTAAAGAAGATATATTCTTATCAGCTCGCATATTCCGCGGTGTCCGCGCGGACGGGAAATATACGAGCGGACAGGGAACGGCGAATAAGAATGCAGAGAGGGTTTCTTCCGCGGGGTTCGCGTGCTCTCCAGCTACGTTTTGTCCGCTTTATCCGCGTAATCAACCGTAGAAAACAAAAGCCGCCGACCCACTTTCGCCGCTGTCTGAAAACGCGAAACCCCTCTCGAGCCCCTTTCATACGCAATTCCGCAATTCCGCGAGCCGCGAGATGCGAGCCGTAATCAACGTTACGCCAAATTACCAGACTCATAAATCAAGCCGAGTTCCTTGTGATTCAGACGAGCTACCACTTCCCTTCCAACGTTCGACGCTGCTTCGACTGCAGATTTTTCTCTGATCAATTTATTACCGAAATTATTGCTTTTGTGAACGTAATCCCGGTTGCCGTCATACATTTTGCTGTTCCTAGTACACCCGATGCTTATCAGTGTTTGATCGAATGCGTGCTTAATCAGACGTGGCGCCGACGATTAAACACATTCGTGGAGCCGGTCTTCGATTTGCATTCTTTCGTGATCAATGTTTCCCTTCCAGTAATGTGTCCTTGAAAGAAAGATTCAATAATTGTAAAATAAAATATATACAACCGGTCACTTGGTATTTTATCATTGGAAATAATTCATTGAAGCATTTGGTACAACAAAAATTACACAAATTCGAAATAAATCCAATCGTTTCATTGGGCAACGTGCATTGACCAGCTACATTCAGTGCTGGGTTTAGTGTCAAAATGGTTACTAGTACAGATCCTGAAAATAAAATATATACAACCGGTCACTTGATATTTTATCATTGGAAATAATTCATTGAAGCATTTGGTACAACAAAAATTACACAAATTCGAAATAAATCCAATCGTTTCATTGGGCAACGTGCATTGACCAGCTACATTTAGTGCTGGGTTTAGTGTCAAAATGGTTACTACTACAGATCCTGAAAATAAAATCCTGTAAAATAAAATATATACAACCGGACACTTGGTATTTTATCATTGGAAATAATTCATTGTAGCATATGGTCCAACAAAAATTATACAAATTCGAAATAAATCCAATCGTTTCATTGGGCAACGTGCATTGACCAGCTACATTCAGTGCTGGGTTTAGTGTCAAAATGGTTACTAGTACAGATCCTGAAAATAAAATATATACAACCGGTCACTTGATATTTTATCATTGGAAATAATTCATTGAAGCATTTGGTACAACAAAAATTACACAAATTCGAAATAAATCCAATCGTTTCATTGGGCAACGTGCATTGACCAGCTACATTTAGTGCTGGGTTTAGTGTCAAAATGGTTACTACTACAGATCCTGAAAATAAAATCCTGTAAAATAAAATATATACAACCGGACACTTGGTATTTTATCATTGGAAATAATTCATTGAAGAATATGGTACAACAAAAATTATACAAATTCGAAATAAATCCAATCGTTTCATTGGGCAACGTGCATTGACCAGCTACATTCAGTGCTGGGTTTAGTGTCAAAATGGTTACTAGTACAGATCCTGAAAATAAAATATATACAACCGGTCACTTGATATTTTATCATTGGAAATAATTCATTGAAGCATTTGGTACAACAAAAATTACACAAATTCGAAATAAATCCAATCGTTTCATTGGGCAACGTGCATTGACCAGCTACATTTAGTGCTGGGTTTAGTGTCAAAATGGTTACTACTACAGATCCTGAAAATAAAATCCTGTAAAATAAAATATATACAACCGGACACTTGGTATTTTATCATTGGAAATAATTCATTGAAGAATATGGTACAACAAAAATTATACAAATTCGAAATAAATCCAATCGTTTCATTGGGCAACGTGCATTGACCAGCTACATTCAGTGCTGGGTTTAGTGTCAAAATGGTTACTACTACAGATCCTGAAAATAAAATCCTGTAAAATAAAATATATACAACCGGTCACTTGGTATTTTACCATTGGAAATAATTCATTGAAGCATATGGTACAACAAAAATTACACAAATTCGAAATAAATCCAATCGTTTCATTGGGCAACGTGCATTGACCAGCTACATTCAGTGCTCGGTTTAGTGTCAAAATGGTTACTACTACAGATCCTGAAAATAAAATCCTGTAAAATAAAATATATACAACCGGTCACTTGGTATTTTACCATTGGAAATAATTCATTGAAGCATATGGTACAACAAAAATTATACAAATTCGAAATAAATCCAATCGTTTCATTGGGCAACGTGCATTGACCAGCTACATGCAGTGCTGGGTTTAGTGTGAAAATGGTTACTTGTACAGATCCTGAACGTGTAAGTCCTTGTTTGGCCAAAGTGAGAGAAGTAGGGATCGAGATTAGGATTAAAGGAATCCTCCTACATGCTTCGACATTCGATGGAACACGGATCTACCATAGATTCAGTGGAGGAACCGACCAAAGGTCAGTCGAATTTCAGCGATTCAATTTCGCCGGTGCATCGGACGGTATACAGAGGTACAAGCAAATAGGATTGCCGATGTAGACAGGAATGTAGGTGTATTGGCATTAGGGTTTGGTTACCTGTCCGAGAGACGCGCGCCGCTGGTTTAATGTACTTAGTTGCTCGAGAACAGATTTGGACACGATCGATTTACGTTTGACTTCCTTCCGACGAGCAAATGTATTTTGCTGTCTTTCAATCGAAGATACACTGTATCCCAAGAATCTGATAGTGTTCCAGGAATTTTTGCAATTTCGTCTTTAAGCAAATAAAAACAGAACCCACTTTCCAACTATTGAAATTCATTGTATTGTATTAGACAGTCAATAAATCAATAAAATCCATGAGAAACATTTTTGTTAATCATTGTGTGTCGATTGAAACAGGTGTGAAATCATTTTTAAGTATTTCTTTAAATACTTTAAATCCTTTCCAACGTATCCAAGGATGATACAGTTTTTAAATTCAGCAAAATTTTGTAGACTACAGATTTTATGCATTTTTGACAAGATGAGTGAAATTTGAAGTAGAGCAGGTAAAACGACTGAAGAAAGGTTTATTAAAAGATTATAAACATCATTACCTATATTATTTCCTACTGATTGGAACAATTACAGAAATAAATTTCTGATTGGTTCCTATAACTTGTAACCGAGAGCAACATTTATCTTCCAAGACCCGCAATCTAATAATAAGCCTGAGCCGTCGATTGCTAATTGGCAGATCGATCATGTTCGCGAGAATTTCCGGGATGACTGACAACAGGAACGGCGTCGCAAATTATGCGAATGCGACAAACATGTCACGGCGGTGACCACGTTTGTTGCGCGAACCAGGAACATTAAATGCGGATGCAATCGGAGAACGTTAATTGCGTTAATCATCGCGAGCATTCGTGCCCGAAGCAAGAGAACGCCATTCATGCGTGAAAGCATCGAATCAATGGTCAATGAAAGAATTTCACAAATTAATTCAACAACGCCAATACACCTCTGTGAAATTCGTTAATTAATACAAGACGCGTACATCTGTCCTATTGTGGTGAGAACCATTTAATTTGTCAGCCTTCCCTCTCGAAACAATTCCAATCCATTTCATTCCAGCCATGGATGGATTCATCCACAGAATGAAAGTCTTTCCTGATGACAAAGAGTATTATTCAGCGAATCACATGCTTTGTCTAAGGGACTGTCGTCAATATTGAAACACCGCATAAGTTGGGACAGCGTTCTTTTTTTTTTTGGTAATTTTTATCCTATAAATTTTTATGGCTAAAACACCTTTGCGACAATCCCTTATTTTTAATCTCGAACCAATGTCAACCCGCAACGATAATGTTTATTAATAAATGCAGGGGAGAGAGGAATCGTGTTAAAATACAGAACAGGATCTCCGTAAATTCACGATCAAATCGGATGAATCGGTAACGAGAATTGCTTTTATTTAATCGCCGTTGAGCAAATTGTATCAGCGCGTTCGCATTAAACCGTACCAGCAAAAAAGATCGTAAAAAAAAAAAATGCGTGAGCTTCATGAAAGGCTCTGTCGGGCACATCGACCATGGAACGCGCGCGCGTTGCCCGTTTCGTTACAGCGAAAAGCTTGATAAAAATTACAGGCGACAGAGCAGCTGCTCGACGGGGGAAGTTTCTCTAAACATGTAATTACGCGAGGGACCCCTTTGGCTCTCTGGCAAGTAAATAATATCGTTCGTTTTCGCTGCTTTATCCCTCTTTCACCTTCTTGAATCCCTTTGGAAAATTACAGGGGCCATTTTTGTTCACGGCCCTTCCCGCGAAATTTATA
Source organism: Lasioglossum morio (assembly GCA_916610235.2). Classification (NCBI taxonomy): domain Eukaryota; kingdom Metazoa; phylum Arthropoda; class Insecta; order Hymenoptera; family Halictidae; genus Lasioglossum; species Lasioglossum morio. Next base: position 9,205,252 of record OU744323.1, read on the forward strand.
GAGATTGGATGCGTGCAATCGATACCCCGTGTCTTTGGAATACGGTCTCGCAATATTTCCGGCTCACTGAAACACTGGAACAATGAATTCTCGCAATGACTCGAAATTCGAAACAAAGTGTGCAGCGAAATACAGAGACGAAAGTTATATTTTACGAGCAGATCGTACTAAATTCAAACAAGAATATTGGCAAAAGAGCCACCCTGGAACAGCAAAACTGTGGTGCACAAGTAACGGGAAAACTTGTACTATCAGAGTGTATCGCTTCCGGAAAAGCAAAGTCCAAAAACAGGATACCTAAGGACACTGAAGAAAACCCAGAATGGGACGCTAAAAAGAAACGTGCTCAACCTGATACACAACATTGGCTTAAGAAATGCAAATTGTATTACGAAACTTACTAACGTCAAAATACGTATGTAACATTAAAGTAATAACTAGACTATATATTTTATGCATTTTTAATGAACACGAAAAAAAGATCCTAAATAAAATACAAAATTGTGAGATATTAAAAGAATTTAAGATTATTATTACACTGTGTTCGATTCATTCAATTTAGAAAAAGGAGAAAGATTTTCATGAAAAGCCCATGTTTCTTGAAATTACTTTAAATCATTTGGATTTCGCTTAAAAAGATCCACAGTTTCCTAACACAAAATAATAATTGATACGATCTTAAATAACGTTAGTTAAAAAAAAGATTTAACTTCTTCACTACTGTTTTAACTCTGAAACGTCAACTTTTAATGGTACTCAACGTGACAAAGCAATCGTGATTAACAGCAGCATCGTACATCTTCTCGATCGTAAAATAGAGTGATTTAGGAGAAGCAAGAAAGAATGTGTGGATCATTCTGGAAAGTTTGTTCAGTGCGGCTGATACCGGAGCGTACCCAGGTTCAGTGGTTCTGCTCGTAAATAAGTGAACAATATGGCTTACGTTTCACATCGCCGCAGAGTATACAACCGCCACACAATGCTCCGTGATTCATTTCTAGCTAGATCGAGTTAAAACGTCTGCTCTCGAGAAATCATCGAGGCGAGACACGTGTCCGGCTACAAAAGAACCCTTGGAAATTATTGGAGCAAGGAACTCTCGATGGATCACTGGAACGAAACGTTTCACATCCTTAAGTGCTACTTCGTGACTTCGCGTGTTGCAACTCAAAGAGACTGCATCGTTGGTTACAGGGAAAGTGAACCTTTTACCGGGCACCTTATTTTTCATAGTAATCTACTAGGTTTAAACATTTTCTCAGAGAATACATTTTTTACTTTAGAAATCATACGTGAATAAAAGACACTGTACAATTTCAGCCTGTCCTCTCATAAACACACTTCTGGAATTTTTATCTAGGAAACTATTTAGCAGATCGAGATGAATTCTTTTGAAAATTAATCTACAAGATTTAAACTACATTGACAATTTTCTCTAGACTCAGCGACTAATTTTATAATAATGAAAATACAAATTGCATGTCTTCCAATCATCCTGAAAACGGTTTACACTTACGAACTATTATCTCCGTAACCACGTACCCTTTTTTTCTTTTTTTTATTAAGCATTTCAGATCTCAATTGAGATCTATATCTGCTGTACAAATGTAAGTTACAGTAAATACATATTCATACATATATAGACAATATTAAATCTAATTAAATTCGTGCTTTACAAATCTTTAGGAAATGACCTATAAGAAGACAAGCTTTAATGTTGGGTCGGGCATCTAACATTTTTCGGCAAAAGGGTAGCTACAATTTAATTTTACACAGTTGGTGAGTTAGCTTGTATCGCTGTAAATCAAGGAGGCTACATTGCCAGAATCTTACATTCACTATACGTGACGCTATATATGTAGCTCACAATCTTTTAGGAAGGAACAAATGATCTTACATATAGTGTATGTAGGTTTGTGGAGCAAAACCACGTACCCTATCGAATTTGTTAGCGTGTGTTAGCAGTGACGCAATTAATAGGGAGTTTCGGGAAGGCCTCCCGAAGAAATGTTTGGTTCTTTGACACATTTATGGCAGGATTTATGGCGCGAGTCGTCGCGAAGCAGGTAAACAACCCCAATGCCATACGACACAATAAACTGAGGACCGCGTAGGGTCCCTCAGGTATCGGTGCCGAATTAATGGCTGTCTATTCAAAGCGACACCTTTAGAAAAGGCAATCGACCCGACGTCGTATTGCTAAATAATAACAAGAACACATGTTTCTGATGGATCTGGCCACGTAGTGGGGAAGGCTATGCCTTTGGTAAGAGGACTGTGAGGAACCGCACGGCACTTACCCCAGAACCGATAAACGGAAAACACCTCGTTTCTAACAAATTGATTCTTTTTCTCCATAATAATCTATAAGAACTAGCCTATACTTCCTAGTTTTTTAGATCTAAGAAATTCATATGTCTCTACAGGGATTATATAAGAAGCCAAGAGACCATCCCGAACTTCTTGTACTTCCGTGATAATTCCCGGCGGGGTCATTAAACAACTCGGCCCTGTGACGATCGTTGACGTAATGCTTCCGTGCGGCGTCGAATTAATCAGAACCTCGTGCGATATTGGAAACAGATCGGAAGCTTAACGCGACGAAAGTTGGCGCAGGCGCGTGCGGATCCGCGTGCCGCGCGCGGAAAGGGCCGCGTTTTCGCGATCAGTCGGCCGAAAGCCGTCGTGGATTGAGCACAAGAGGTGCCCGTCGACGTGGTCGCAGCTGGAAGCACGAGGTTCTCATCGGGCCGGGTCGGGCCGAGTTGGGCCGCGAAACAGTGTCGTCTCTGAACCCGTTTCAAACCTCGTCGAACCACTCCAAACCGTTTCGAACATTTTCGAACCGCTCGAAACCGCTTCGAACCGTGCCGAACGGTTCCACGATCGATCGCCGGAACAGGGAACCGAGGCGCTTCGTGTCCCACAGTAGTTTCGTCGCTGTGAAATGCGAGCGGACGGAAATATTTCAGAAGAAGAATCGGCCGGAAGCCAAGCCGCTGGAACGAGGTTTGTCGCGGCGCTATGAAACCCTTGGATTAATCGCGCGTGCCGGAATAGCGACAGATACGCGGTGCTTATGCGGTATCCTACTCCTTAGATACAAGCCCGAACACCCGGGGTTTTCCAGTCCTGCTGCTTCTCTGAATCGTGGCACTTGGTGAACGAACGGTGTGTGAGAATTTTAGAGTGACTGGAAGAAGAGAACTCGCTCGCTGCAGTTGAAGTTCTATCGCTTTAGCCAGAGAAAGACCTTTAGTAAACTTTGCCTCTTAGCAAAGAAGCTTAAGGACTTCCCTTCAAATGGGAATATCGGACGGAAATATTAACATCGCATTACCGAGACACCTTTATGCATGAAATTGCTGGGGAAGGGTTTTGTTAAGGAACCTTTCGTTATGTAACTTTCGCTTTGAAGAATTGATTATTAACTGCTGATCGGTAATGCGTTCACGTTGTCATGATTTTAGGACATTCTGATCAGAGCGTGTTTAATTATTTACACATGTAATTCCGATGTTTAATGAAAGAATGTAAAATCACTGTTGTCTTATTTTCAACGCAATACCATTACCGCGAAAAGAGATAAATGTCTGTGTAGCTTCTGTATCCTGTAATTAATGCAGACAATTTTTAAAAAAATTGATTTTGAAATAATGTAGTTTCATTTGAAAAATCCGCAGTCTACTAATAATATTAATGTACTATCAAAAGTACTCACAAAATCTTCGGCTTTCGTTTAGTCACACTCCTACAGGACTACTCGAGGTATAGAATCGTTTTAACGTGTGAAGTCTGTTATTCCACCGAATAAATTCACTTAGGTTCTGTTCGTAACAGTGACCGGCTGTTCTCTACTTTCGGTAGGGATTACGAAGTATAAATCACTCCGAAATCCCGCACACATTTCCTCCCAAAGTACCACGAGTGGGATTCAAGTGAAACCAGAAGAAAAAAAAGAATCGAAGAAGGAGAATTGAGGAGCAGCCTTTTGTGGAGGCGAAGGCATATCCGTGGAGCAAGGGTCGTGACTCGACTCGGACGGACAAGATCGACGAACCCGCCGTCATCGACGGATTTCCTGGCACAGATAGAACGACACGCGGACGGGGCACGTTGACGCGGCGCGGTTCGGCGCAAGAAATCAACCCTATCGATCCGCGGCCGACCTAGAATCGATCTCGCCGAGAACGAAAGCTGGACTCGGTGGAGAGAAGAAATTGGAAACGGGTTGCATGGTCGATATCGGGACAGGACGGGATCGAACGGTTCGTTTTCGTAGACCGATCGCGTGCACGGGGAACCGCCTTCTTAAAATCTTCAAACACGATCACGAGACCGTGACGTTACGACAGCCGAGCGACTTTCCTGCCAGATAATCGAGATTTCCCGCGGCACCAGCCGCCACCGTCGATTCTTAGCTCGCGGGCTCGACGTTCATCGAGGAAATTGAGAGAAGATCGAGAACGATCGAGGAACAATCGAAGAACCGTCGAGGAACACTCGAAAAAAGATTCGAGAATGATAAAGAAAAGATTGAAAAACCATAGGGAAAAGATCGAAGAACGATATAGAGAAGATTGAAGAACGATCAAGGAAAGATCAAGAAAAAAATCGAGAGAAGATTGAAGAACGATTGAGGAACGGTCGAGAGTAGATCGAAGAACAATCGGGAGAAGATCGAGGAACGATCGAGGAAACGATGAACTGCCATACAACCAGCACTGCTACCACAAGAACACACGCATCGCGCGTACCTCGGCGATTTTGCAACGCTTAGAGTGCCAGACAGGTAAATGTGATTGCTGTTCGTCTTACATTGTTGTCGAGTGTTTTTACTATTTCTATGATATATCAGAACAATTTCTCGAAAGTTTTAGTAAAAGGAAGCCACGAACGTTCGGAATATTCTACTGTAAACTTGAGGGAACAAAGTCTATGAAACTAATTAGATCGTTTTTAATCGATCTGGGACTTTGTGGATGTCACGTGTGTTCGACGATTGTAGTGAACGTATCGAAGGTACACCTTAAATGCATTTGCTGTAATCTAAAAATAAGTTTCATGGAAAACGGAACGTAGTGAAAGAATATTTGAGTCTTCTGGGAAATCAAATAAACGAGAAGGTAGACAAATGAGAGCCGATTTTTATGTGAGAAGAGAATGATACCAGGAGTCTAGAGAAAATTGATAGACGTCGAAAGAGCGATCGATCACATTGCTAGGGATTTTCGAAGGCGTGTCGTTCGCACATGCCGGGTTACTCGTTTTCATATTCTTCAGTCCACCGTCTGAACCGCTGCCAAGCCTGGCCAGAGCTCCTCGCGAGGATCTTTTATTGCCCACGTTATTGTCTCCCGATTGCCGAATTCATTGGTGATTCACGACGACGAGCGGTTTGGGCGGGCCAACGTGGCCCATTGTATAGCGCTGCCGACCGCCGATAGCGCGATACCCTGTCGATAGTGCTCGATAATCGAGCCACGCGAGACACTGCATCTAACGACCAATTCCCTCTTCTACTCATCCTTAAGGGTCATTCTTGTCGGCATGGTTCTACGAGAAGCCGCCTCTGGGACCCTGTTGCCATAACACTGCAAAAACCCTTGTTCTCCAACGCTTTTCTATGGTTTTATCTACGCCCCAACAATCGCCACAATTTTCTAAATAAAGAGAACATTGATATCGTACTGGTTGCATGCACAGAACAAGATTCTATTCCAGTAGTTCCAATAGACAAGAGATCCTGAATAATCACTTTATTCTATAGTAAATATCTGATCTAAGAAAATGGGAACTGTACGATCTAAGAATAGAATATCCCCTCTACTACGGGGCATATTTATTATATTATATAACTACCAAACATTCTTTGTAGAACCAAGCATTGCCAATTATAGAGTCGATGCATAAAAATTAATTGCTACTGAAACTCCTCCATTCAACAACAATTTTCCCAGACAGTACCAACAACATTTTATCTCCAACACAGATTAGTTCTGCGAATCCTATTCCTAATTAAGGAACAAAGGCTCATTTTTACGAGGGACCCTCCGCGAATACGAAGTTTGCTAGTTGTGTGTTTGTTCGAAATTTGGTAGCGAGTTTCCGGTCCCGGGCTCCGCTTCTATTCAAACAAAATTTCATCTTGAACTGATGGTAACGGGATCATCCTGCGGTTAACGAGACGCGAAACTCGAATCCCGGTTTCGCGAGAACCTGCAGGTTTTTCCGCGCAGGAGACGAATACATATATAACGGTCCGAAGAGATTGTTCGCCCGAATTTCACAACCCTCTGCCTTTTGTCCCGTCTCGTTGAACAAATCGAAACGTTTCGGCGCGGTCTTTTGAGCCCTCGCGAAATTACGAGGGAGATCTACAAATTTCATGCGAGAAGGCTGTTACGTCGTCGAAGGATTTCCTTGGGACACCATAAGACGCAGGAGTTGCTGCTCGGGGTCACAATAACATCCCCTTTGTTTCCGTTACGACGTGTCCCTGCTAGAAATTGCGACCTGTTCGCCAACTATGCCAATCTAAACTACAGTTATCTTCGCTTTAATCGTTAATGCAGTATCTGGAGGGATTGTTTAGTACTTGGCGAGACTGTTTACTACCTTCCGGGTACCTATCCACAGCCACAATCAATGTCTCGGTACCAACAATGCAGATTTCCATCGTAATTCTAATAAACATAACTCAGTTGTTGCAGATGGAAACAAATTATACAAGAAAATATTTTGATCAAATGCACCGATCCAGTTGCAAAGTGCTATTTTCGTTAAAGGAAACAAAATTCACCTTTATATCTCCGTTACAATATAACAAAATTAGATCACATTATAACATTTGTAAGGAATAGCCGTATTTATTATAAGGAATCGTTGACAGACGTGTTTGTCACGGGCCCGTTCGTTTCGATCTGATCTTCTTTTTACAATTCGTTAGCAATTACAATTTTCGAATTCTTCTGTTCCGAGTCCCTATTTTATAAATTTAACTATACATAGGGTTGTCTGTTAATACACACACGTAAATACATACAATACACACAAATCATTCATACTTTAACCCTATACATTTTTCTTCTGATTCAGTGCTGGACACAATTTGGGGCCCCTCAAACGCTTGCTTCCCCAACCAATTTCTTTTTTCTTGCCCCACCGCAAGCACCTTGGTAGATACTGTATAGTTTCTGTAGACGCGACAATTTTTACACGATAGATGCGACCAAGAATATTCCCCCCAACTTAGTAATCTTATCGCGCGGCTTGGTATATCGGTGTGAACCACTACTAACGCGACGCGGAGAGTCGCAGTCGCCGTACAGAAAAGAAAGAGACGCGGACAGTTGCCGTCGCCGACACAGTTCAAAGGCCCGCGCGCGTGGGCTCTCTTTACGATCGCTGTCCTTCTCTACGTTCGGCTTGGTCTTTGATAAAAAAATTATTTAAATAAAAATAAATTTTTTAAAAATACCACGTTATTAAAAACGGACCATACAGATTCCTAACCTCGTACAGATAATTCTGAAAATTTGTGATTGTGAATTTTAATTGCAATGAAAATACTTGTAAGATTTAAATCGAAAAACGTGACGCGCAAGGTGCATCAATTATCTATTGCACAGTGTTTCTATAAAAAAAATTTTTTTAATATTGTATTGTCATCCAGTTCTGAACTATGTTGAAAGTTTCAAGTCTCTAGCTCTTCGGGAAATTAGTTTAAAAAAGCAAGATTTGTACCAAACAGACAGACAGACAAGAAAGCCAGCTATGTAAAACGTGGTAATAAAAAATAGCTAGCCTGTACGATAGATGTAACGAAATCCCCCCGAGTCTGTCGCGTCTATAGAAAATATACTGTACTTGTGAGAGGCGCAGCGCGTTCTTTCTCCATGGTAACGGCGCTTACTGGGAGGAGACAGTGGCTGCGGAGAGACGATTGTACCTAGATTGAGGCTATTGGAATATGGGTATAAACAAATAAACTATAAAACTATATAAACTATAAATGGAATTTATTCAACTTTATATATTTGAAGCTACGTAGAGAGGCACGTCTATACTCTACAAGATTTAGAATGCGAGTGAGAATCGTTCTGAAAAACGAAGGACGATCTCTGAAACATTTTAAGGTTGAGGGTCCCAGGACGTGGATCGCATTGATACAATGTATCTTTCGAGCCTTCTCGAAAGTAAAGCAATAGTATAACCTACTAAGTAATAGTAGATTATTTTTGTTTCATACATAAATTCCAACAGAGCCAAACGTGTTCAGCACTGTTCTAATTCATAGCAAACAAGCCACTCCAGTTTTATACCTTTATACCACTGTATGTCAAAAAATAGTTTCAGGCGACATTTCGCTCGGATTGACTAATTGCTACCAACAAAGCCAAGTTTCCGGTACCGGATCCAACTCTTAAAGGATTAATATCCTACAGGAAGAGTATCGAGCAGTCGCGCTCGTTTTCTCTGAACAGCGGTGGTCCAGAGCATCAAAGGCTCGCAGGGGATGCTATGTAGAGAGTGTACATTCGACGCGTGCTCTTGCTGAAAAGTTCATTGCATTTGCGATGCACCGCGTTGCGCCTGCAAGATTCCGGAGCGGTTCAACTTTTATTACCGACGTTCCCCGACTTCCACACGATCTCCGTCTTGTCTTAACGATTTCCTGCATCGCCGCGGTTCTTCTCTTACAAGCCAGGAGCAATCTGCACCTCTTCGATTTCTCTTTTTCTCAGAAGCCGTCGCTCCCTTTGTTTCCACGAAAAAAAAACATCGCCAGAGGCAACGAATTATTCCCGGCCCGCTAACCGGACGCGTTATTCAATTTTCCTATCAATTTTCCGGAGCGACGGCAAGATTTTATCCAATTCCCGTCTCGTTTAAAACGCTAAGAGCCGGCGCACAGTGGTCCGGATTGGAAAATCGAATGACATTTTGTCGAAAAGTGAACTTTCTCATAGTGATATGTATAATGCAAGGTTTGTATTGCTTTCTGAATATCCATCTACTTCGAAAATTAAGGAATTCATACAATTTCAGAAAAATTGTAATCGTAACGAACAGTTAAAGTTGAACGTTTTGGAAAGAGTATGTTTCACAGAAGAAAAAGGTTCACCATCATCTGACTGCCCTGCTTATAACCTGCTTAACATTCTTTCTCTGCTCTTCTTTTGAAGTGAAAAGAATTTCTTTGTAATAAGTATTTACACTGACAATTAAAAATTAATTGAAATAATGTATTTAGAAAATAATGCACTGCGAAGGCACGAAAATTATCAAAATTCATCATCTTTTATAATCTTTTGAACTCCAAATAGTACCGCATTATTACCAATTTTACTTATTCAATGAATTTTTTCCTGATACAGTCCGTATAAAAATATGAGAATGATTGACAATTTTGTTTGCCTTGCCAACGAGAATACATTCTCATTGAATTTATTTATTTATCCAGGGTAAAATATTTATTTTTACGTATTTTAATGTCATTGGGAGAAATACAGTAATAGGTATATTTACCTTACAAAAACCTAGCTGCAAGGATAATTGAGTCGTGCAATTTTCTTGTTTATTGTATGCAGAGTATGGCAATGTTATCAGAGAAATTTTTTATGCCGCACTTCGCGAATAGCGACACTCGATGTCGAAAAGCGAAAATACAACTGTGAAAATTCAGCTGTGAAAACGCGTTCTTTTTGCGAGGCTGAATTTTTCTGCGGTGACAACTGCGGTGAGCAATATGTTCGTGCTGATTTCATTCATTTATTGCAAAGATGGGTGGGTGTAATTTCGAACAATAACAAATTAAAAGAATGTAAAAGTATCATCACATTTTTTACGACTTAATTCAACCGCTAAACAGAGAAATAAATTCCTCTTTGGTTCCTATGGCTTGCAATTAATGCAAGTTTTTATTTTGTATAAAAACCGCAGTGTACAAAGAAAACTTGCAGAAAAGAGTTGTAAAAACTCGTTTCCTTTGCCAACCAGAAATATTGCTTTTTCCACGGTGTTCATTGAATTTCCTTATTTCTTTTATGCAATGTCGAAATTTTCATACAATAGTTTACGTGAAAAGAATTTATTTTGTGGAACCGACACTCGATTTCGTGAATACCGACACTCGATCCTAAACAAAGCAAAACTACAACCACGCGTAAAAAATATCCGAACACGTGGGAAATGTAGCTACACAAATTCCTGAGATTTACGAGGTGGAACACATATTTTCCAACGCTGAGTTTACTTGTTTATTGTATGCAAATTATGCATGTTTTCGCGATATTAAGTTTTCATACTAGGAAGGCAACGCAAGAAAGACAAAATGATACAAAAATATTGCGAGAGAGAAAGAAAAGTAATATCCCCGTCGTTGCAGGGACTGGTCGGTTGAATACAAAAGTGGCTGTGGCGCAGGAACGTGATCCAGCTTTGCTACCACAGCATTCACTTGTTTCTCACTTCATACAAAAATTCAAAGAACACTTTTATAAAATCTGACGGGAATAGCGTAGCTTGTGAACGGTTAAACAACGATACAATGCATTCATGTTTCGTTAGTTCTGGAATAAAACTTTCGTAAAATAGCTCATGAGTAGGGATTATAAAATTAATTATCGAGAAAATGATTTGAAATAAGATCGAAACGTTGAAATCAATGTGGTAATTTCCAAAAGTGTTTTCAAATAACAATTGATCGAACAAGAGCGGCGATAACATTAATGTATTTGTTAATTATTATCGAGGTTCAACAAACTGTTTTATAACAGCTCAATCCTTTCTGAATAAAACAAACACAAATGTAGCTCAATCAGACAAACAGTGCCCGATAAAAAGAGATATAAATTCTCAAAAAGAGATAATAAATTGCTTTCGAAGGCCTATAATTTTTGAACCCTTTCTAAACCGGCAAAATGACTTAAACTCCTTCAACTTTTTCACATGTACTACAGCATATTTCATTTAAAGAGGTTATCAAAAAGTGATCGATTTATATTTATTATATTTTATAGATTACTAAAGAAACCGGTAACAATGTTTAAGAAGAAAATGTTGGAACTAGAAAATTCGATTCGCCAGTCGTGCCTCGAATCCATTTTGTTGATATCGATCTTTCGTGAATATCGTTAGTTAATAATAAAGTCACGTTATTACCGATTCGTTGTTAGGATTCAGTTCACTAACAGCCGATCCTGCCAATAGGGCCGAATGATTTGCGAACCACGGCCACACAGGGAATTTGCTCGTTAGTTTTTTGACAGAGAATCCGGGTGAGAGCTTTCACGGGAATTCCACGGCGGATATATATATTGTTTTGCCTCGAGTTTTTCGACGCATTTGCGAGCTTCCACGGTTCGAAAATATTTGATCAGTTGCGATCGACAACTTTGTTTTCACAGCGATACGGGATTGGATATCAAACGGGCAACTGTCCCGAAAAACAGAACCCGTCAAAGTTGGGGTCAGGAACTCAGTCCGTCAAGGTTTTTAGTAGAATCTTGTTATAGTGATTTGGTTTCCGCTCTGGTTTTCGCAGCTCGAATAACTTCGTTGCTAGAAAATGAGAAAGTAAAAGAGATTCTTCCTGGGGAATGTCATTGAAGTTTATATTATACAGCAACGGAATGTTCAATAACGATTTTCGTTTGAATTTACGAAGTTGCTTCCGTTCGCGAAATCATGTTACATTTAATTAGCGAGTTGGACGCGAGCTGCGGTCTGTGGGTTGATTTACTGCATTCGCAGTTTAACAAAGGAAGGAAGAAGTATGGAATTCATATTAATTTTCGTTATAATGCAGGTACAAATAACGAGTATTCAATTAAATGCATTCCCGATGTTTCTCATCAGATCTTTCGCTAAACAAACGGCACGATACTAATAACAATAAATTATTTTACTCGCACGAAGGAAATCAAGGCTATCGGGGAAGAAAATGGTCAATGAAACAATTTCAATATTTGACACTTTACTATCAATGTTCTTTTCGAAGTTCCCAGTGTTATAGATTGGCTTTGTGGCAGAGTAAGCGATTCCGTGGAGAAAGAATGAACGTTTCAAATGGAGCCCCGCTCGGAGATATTGTCTCTCACCGTGGTCGGAAATTCGGAATTCGGTCGTTTCGCGCGCACATTACGCGAGAAGCTATGAGATAGGGAATCAGCGATTCGCCTCACGCGGCGAACCGATCCAAAATTCGAACCACGATCGCGTCTTTCATCCCGAACGACCCTTCCGCACTCTCATAACGTCCAATCCGATATCCAGCTAATTTTTTCGGGATTATTTCACGATGAGCCTGTCCCGCGAACGACCGGTTACGAAAATCATTGAATTTAACAGAAATTCACTCCGATACACGCGGTGAACATATAAACCATATAAAAATTGCTTTTTTCTTGAAGAATTTCCATAAATTAAAAATAACGAATAGATGTTTGTTGGTTTATGGAAGCAGGTTATATATTAATTAAATAAAGAAAAACAGATATTGGTTTAAAGATATTTAATGGATGTTCTCTCTACCAAAGCTAGCCTTAGACTGACTGCGTTCGGCAGCTCGTCTATACGTTTGAAAACGAAACACATTTTTGAATGGGATCATGTCGGCGGACATAAAGAAGCGCGGCTCTGTCTTTGATTCGATACCTAAAGGTACAGTGAGATACAATGTTACGGACCCGCAGATGTGAGATCCGAAACGTTATATAGACATATATACAGCAGTCTCTGGAACATTATTAATTTCTGTACATATATCTATAATGTTCAGTTCTTGTAATCTTTCTACAGCTTTATTATCGTAAACACATAATCTGCGAAATCTGCGTTTCGAAAAATTCTCTAAAATGAACCTTTAAAAGCATTAAATTAATTATTGCAATGTTTTTTTTATTTATTTGGAACAACTGCGGGGTGCCGTAAAAGAAATTTTGCCAAAAATGATTGGCAATAGTAAATAAGAGTGAATAAGACCGTATTGGGCGCTTTTGGACGATGGATGTAGCATTAAGGGTGCAGAATTGATTTTTGCCCGAGGACAGATAGATCGTGAGAATCGTGAGAGGATGCTACAATGCGATGGAATATCAATAATGTTCGGAGCTCTTTCACTCCACGCACGTTATCCGAATATCAGTAGTCCGTGGCGAAGTTTCTGAAGGAGAGAATGCGATCGACTCGAGGAGCCGCATTATTCATTGCACAGCCGACAGAGGTAATATACCCTCGGGAGAGGATTGATCGCGCCCACAGTCCGCGGCAGACGGAAAGAAAATACGATTTGGAGAATTAATGAGACACGCGAATTAAGTCGGAGTTCTGTTGTGCCGATTTAATTTAATGAAACGCGCCTTGCCCGTTCCGCTGCCAGAAAACGCTGTTTGATTGTATGCACTTCGACCGTCGACCCCGACTTCAACTTTCAACCATTTTGTATTTTCCAAACATTAATCAAATTCCGTACATATAAGAGAATGTAGAATATTGCAAACGCTGCAACATTTAATTCCAGAAATGCAGTTCCGATGGGCTTAGCTCTCGAGACCGTTTAAAATTCAAATGAACTGTAAACTATTTGTTATTTGAACAAATGTTGCAAGCGAAAGTTGCTCGGTACCAAACGGAGTTTCTACCGTAACAATTACTTTTCTGCTATTTCGCTCTGTTATCGAAATACGAAGCTCAGTTCCCTAAACGTAATGTGCAAATTGCGTATCTCTATGCAAATGTTGCGCATGCAAATTTCTAAAATGAAAGAAAACTTGCATACGAATTGAATGAATAGTAATTTCGTTTTTAGCAGGAAGAATCGTTCAGTCAATGATAGACATTTTTTTCCTTTATTTCAAGTTCTACGCGACTAAAAATTTATTAACATTCTCCGAACAACAGGTTGATAGGGTACGCGAATTAATTGGAATATTCGAACCTAATTATCGTGGTGTGTCTGTGCAAAAGGCCGACGGTGTACTAATTGCAAATTTCCACCCAATTTCCGGGTTAGGTTTGCGTTTATTAAACGGTGCTCGCAGGTTATTTAAAACAGGTCTTGTCGTCTGATATCAATTACTCGGCAGTACTGATTAAATTGATTAGCTTTCGTGGCGGAACGCCCGGGGTCGGCTCGTTAATTGTTGTTTCCCGGCTTCGAAACGTTTCGACAGCATGCCACAGCGTCACACGTTTGTTCCAGAGAGTTTCCAATTGCAGAAGAGTCTCAACTTCCCAGGCAAACTCGTCGAATTCTTTGAAAGAAACAGACACGGCAAAGTTCCTTTAATTTCTCGGAGCGTGTCGATCCGGAAATGAAGTTTTCTCGCGGCGATTTCTAACCTGGGAAAACGACGAAGGGAAGCTTGTGCGATTCCCAGCCAATCCTTCTGCACTGTGGACTCTGCTTTAGCTTGTAATCTCTCTTCCTGATATATTGAGCTGTAAGTTCATTTCATTCATTAATAAAGCACACATATTCTATAAATTACAGCGAATGTATTTGATTACTCCGATTATTGACAAATCGTGGATATTTAAACTGTGATAACTCTGTTGACGAAAATAGCGCAACGTCAAACCTGGACTCATTTCAAAGCTGGAAGCCACTAATTCAATCTATCTACTCCACTGCAATTCATCGTTTATTTTTTTTTTCTAGAATATTTTCGCATAATTGATGAAAAACTGGAAACACGTTTTTCCTCAAGAATGGTGCAACTTGAAATAACTGTAGAAACATTAAAAAATTTAAGTATCAATTTGTTCGTGATTTTGTAATGTCGACTGTATCATCGTGGACTTGGTTATTAATGGTAAGAGAGCTCTCTTAGATTTAGTACCAATTAATATGTAACTTGTTTAAACGCCAATTCTTTGAAACCGCGTTAGCTATTTCTAAATACTGAGCTTTCGTACGGCGAAACTCTTGTAGTATTTGCTTCAATTGAATAAATATATTGCGCCTTGCTTCGGCTTTTCCTCGTAATCCGTCGAGGCTTTTATGCCGAAGCAAGAATTTGTTTAACCGAGAAATTGTGTGTTCTTATTTTAGTATAAGTTCGAACGTTGTTCAATTTGAACTTCTATGAATTCTACTTTTCTAAATGATTGAAAAACACAATTATTTTTCGAAAAAAGATCGGATACAATACTTTTTACTCACAACTACATTTTGAAAATTAGAGTACAACTGTACTTGCAATTGGATGAACGTGTTACGTTGTAATTTAGTACATGACTAAGAATCGCATTCATTCCAAAATTAAGTGTCAATTGCGATTCAATTAAACGATCTCTTTTTCTTAAACAGCGCGCGAGTGTTAATTGAAGACAAACTGCAGTTCCTTGTTCATTTCCCTTTCCTCTGTTGACCGTCGCTCTCACCGTCGAGGAAATTTAATTTCTGCGAGACTACCTCGCATTATAATCTGTTTATGCAAGTCTGAAACCTGCGAAAGTTTCTAATGAAACGGAATTCATTGCTTCCGAGGGCGGAGAAGTTCCGTTGGAGATTGCACGGCCCCTGAAGATTCTGACGGAATTAAAAAGATCAACTTCCCGAATGAAAATTTAGACGAATGCAACAGTTGCGCCGCTTCCACGGCGAGTCCTGTAAATTTCCCTGAATTCGAAGCAACAAGCTTTCTTCTCAGTTGCCAACGTTTCTACCAATACTCCTTCACTGACAAACTTTCGCGCAGCTTTGACTCGCGCGCTTCCGCGATTCTTTGTGTTGCCCTTCGCTTTGATGCTTCTGCTACTGTTCGCCCATTATTCCCTCGCTTTCTTCCGTTGACTTAATGAAAAATCGTCTTAGCAAACACCTTTCTTTTGTCAAAAAGCCATCGAAAAAGTCAGTCGTGCTGGTGCTCAGGAAATTGTGGATAAATGTGGCGCATCAAATTTCGAGAAATCCAATTCGCGAGTATTTTCAGGCAACTAACCCCACGGAATAAACCTCTTGGCCTATAATGTCAAATCGGAATCGTGACGACAATTAAAATTTACTAAATACGTATTGCATTTATGTCACTCATTTCTGTGAAACTGAAATAAAATTCCATTTCTCTTTTATCGAGATGGGATCAGTATTTTTTCTTTTTTTATTTAACGTCGCATCAACTGCTAATGGTTATTACTTATTAGCGACCGGGTGGAATCAATATTAATCTCCCTTAATCTTCGGGGAAAATTTTAATCAAGAAAGAAATTCTACAGATATTGTTATTTCATGATAAATTAGGAACAACATTAAAATATGTAATCGGCACAGTTACCCTAGCTGCGTGGAGGTTCTCGAACTGGGAAAGAATTTCTGCGAGCTCGAGGGTAGGACGAAATTTTTCCTGCACCCATTATTTCTCATTCGGCCCGTGTCGTCGGGCGAACAACCTTTTATACGGGCTGCTTCGGCATTCGCAATAAATATGAACGCGCGATTAATTGGATTCGAAAGCTGCCCGGGCCCCGATGACGATTGCTGCGTTTAATCCGTCGAACTAACCCCTTGATCACTGAAAACCAAATACGTTTCCTCCGGCTTTTTCCCTCCTGTTTCAGGTATTATGCTCTCGTTAACCCAGTTCTTGGGGCGCGCCGCTATATCCTACACGGTAAATCGGAGCCGTATTAACGAGGGAAACCGGTATCCTCTCGTTGTCGAGTAGCCGTGTACCGTGTGCACGTACCGGTCAAATTTCGGGGTCGCGATCGATCCGCGTTTCACTCTCGTACCGCATCGTTTCCGAGTACCGTTCTCGATCCCTGACATCGATCCCTCCCCTCCCTCCTCTCTGCTTTTAACCCTAATTCGTCCCTCATCTCTGCAACTCAAGGAGGTATTACACTGTGACACAGGTGTTTTTGCTACGCTTTTTCACGATTTTCTCATGAAAGACTGATAAAAATGATCAACGTGTCACCTGTGAAGTTCAATTTATTTTCACATGTAAAATTTGTTTCTTTAGGTAATGAACTACTACATCTTATTATGTGATATTCAAGTAGTATATCCAGAGAGATAAATATATTAAGGTGGAAGCACAAGGCAGCCATTTCTACAAAACCTGGTTTTGGGGACCAGATAAGGGAAGTTTTTTCTGCAACAATTTATTTTCTACATAAAGTTATGTTTCTTTAAAAACTCAATTACTATATTTTATTGTATGATGTTTAACTAGCAGCATTCTTTAAAAAAGTTGAGCTAAATATGTCAAACTGAAAGGACATGGCAGCCATTTCTCCAAAGCACTCATATCAATACCCAGGTACCTTTTAGAATTTGCTTGACGTTCTTGTCTACAATTAACAGAATTGTTACATCTACAGGGTGTCCCAGAACTACCCTAGGAGCCGAAAATGGGAGGTTCCTTGGGTCATTTGAAGCGACATTTTCCTTTACAAAAATTGCGTCCGCGGCTTTGTTTAGGAGTTATTCACGAAAAACACAGACCAATCAGAGCGCGACCTAGACGCGAGTTGGCAAAATCGGCTCGGAGCGCCAACTGTCCATTGGCCGAATGTGCCAACTCGCGTTTAGGTCGCGCTCTGATTGGTCTGTGTTTTTCGTTAATAACTCCTAAACAAAGTCGCGGATAACATTTTTGTGTTATGAAGGAAAATGTCGCTTCAAATGACCCAAGGAACCTCCCATTTTCGGCTCCTAGGGTAGTTTTCGGACACCCTGTATATCCCTACTTTCCCGGATAATTGAAAATTCGTTTACACTTGAAACGTATAACTATTGATCCTGCGAACCACAGTATTTTTGAAGGAGGAAGGAAATGTTGGCCATTGAAACAAGGGTTAAAGTGCATACAATTCCGACAAAGCACGGTAGAAAACAAAAACTCATAGAACGATCGAGTATTTTCATAGTTGCATTTGCATTCAGGATCGCCGAGAAGCGATCGGGGATCGGTTGACGTCACGGGTAACGGATAGTATAGCCAGCGGTTGGGATTCTTTGAATGGGCGCGAAGAAATCCGTCGGATGAATAATATATAAAAGGATCCTCAGGCCCCCGGAACAATGAAACGCAGATGCTCGCCCGAATAAATCGATTGGCTTCTTTCAGCGCCGCGTTTTCGGATCCTTCGCCTGGAAAATGCCTATCGACGCGCGGGCAAATTGGAGAGCCAATGCGACGCGTATATCCTATAGATAGCACGAGAGTTTTTGACGAGCGTGAAATTAATATCCAGCCGGTTCTATTCCCCCACCGTACACAGAAAATATTTCCGGCCACGACAGCTCACGGACACGTCCATTAACCGTTTGCATTTTTCATATCTCCACCCTCGCCTATATCTTCCGTTTATTTTTATATATTTAGTATTTTCAATGTTCGATACCGTCGCTCTTCCCCGCTGTGCTTCAATCTGTAAAAATAAAATCTGCTGTTTTTACGATCTCGGCTTTCCTACCTATTGTAGAATAAATTGTACAGATTTTATGGGAATGGAGGGCATGCCGAATTATTCTTTCGCAACAGTAATCTATAAATAATAAATGATAAACATCTCGAAACAAACGCGAGTATTGCATTATCTGTTGTGACGCTAATTTATTAAATTCAATATACAATAATCCCGTGCACTTTAATTCTTTTTACGTAATTCTAAGGGGGAGGCAATGGCTGCGAGTAGTCAGCGGTAGTCTTGTCAGAGTGCAGTGTGGTAATTCATTTGTCGCAACTCTAAAAGGCGGGATTTTCTACCACTGTAACGATATTTTCCGCGTAATGAAATCGCGAAGTCTGCAACGAATTCATACGAAACCACAAGACCCCCTCCATCGAAGGGGTTGGATTTTTCTCAGGAACCCTTAATTAATTGATATCAGCGGGAGAGCCTGATGCGAAAATGGGCGGAGCTAAATCGCCGGTGCGAAGCGTTATTATAAGACAAGATAGATGGTGTTCCATCCTCGTTCTCTTTTATCGCCTTTCCTTTATCACGATCTTTTTGTTTCACATTCTTCCGCAACGTACGAAACAAATCACGTTCTAAATACTTTAACCTCGACTGGTTTCGTGCTTTTTCGGTCGGACCAATCACCGGGGCTAAACGTTATACAGAAGATTGATGACTCTGTTTCCACCCCCGATGCCTGGCCTATGTTTTCTTCTTCGATCGCCTCAGGTGGCTTTCCGCTTCTCAAAATACACAAATCATGCTCTGAGTGATGTCTCCCTTTTCCGGTTTATCGAACGGATATTTGCGCTGGAATCTATTATTGTTAACCGCCTTATCAGCTCGGAGACGGGTATAAACTATGAACGTAGAAAAATATATCTTTGCATCGGGAAAGTAATTAAGGGTTGGAAGGTTCGAGCAGCATCCCTTAGCGGTGGTGCTATTGGCTGGTGATTATTCTATAATTTTTAAAAACGATGGCTAAATAAATTTCTGTGAATCTTTTAATAGCAACAACAATTTCAATTGTATACGGAAAAGTTACATTCGTTAACGGTGAGGTAAAAAAAAATAGTAGAACTACACGATCTAAGAAACCGCACGGACCCGAGAGTTTTTGTTAGATCAAGACTTCACTGTATTTGTAATTGTCACATAACATTTACTAGAGAAGCAAGTGGGATTTCTGGAAAAGCATCGGCGATTTTTAATAAGCTTGTTAATAATTCCTGCGGGGTAACGATACCGATTTTAATCGAAGCATTGAGTGGGGTATTCGCATTGTACTAAAGTTCGAAAGCAAAAATATTTTTAATTTTCGCCGAGCATGCTAGCGCCGTACGATTTCTGAAAAAGTATTGAGAACTTTTAATAAGCTCATTAACGATTTATCGAGGTACCGTGCCACTGATTTCGATTGGCGCATCGAGCAGGACGCATTGAATTGCGATGCGGCCAATTCATTTCCGTGTGTCCAGCTGCGGAAAAAAGGAAATCGAAACGGACGTGGAAACGGGAGACGATACCAATGAGGAGGAAGGTGGAGCAGAAAACGCCGCCAGCTCGAGAGAAGCGTTCTCATTTATCTGTTCGTTCCGTCGCAGTCCCTTTTCACCTGTCCCTCGTCGACTCGCGGCTTCTATTGTATCGCGCCCGGTCATCGGTCCATATTTCGCGACTTTCCTCCCCTCTCGCTCTGCTTTCGAGCCTCTCTCTTTTCATCTTTCTACCACGGTTCCTCTGATACTCGAAAATCTGATTCCAACTATTGGGTCATCGCGCGTCGAAGAGTTGACGAATTTCCTCCTGGTCCTAGATTGCACTTCGTTTGGCTGCCGCAGCCAATTGATATTGCAGACGACACTTCTGTTCAGAAGTTACGGGTCATTGGTTATAGCATAGCGAGCACGAAATAGGCCAGAATAGGTACGCTCTGAAACTGTATAAATTCTGCTGTTCAAAAGTTATTCCACACTTTGAAAACTTTATTTTTTTTTGCAGAGATACTTCATTACTGCGGATTTGTATGCAAAATAAAAATTGTCTGCGTAAACTGAAAGGCAGCGCCGTAAAGGTTGGGGCACGTTATATTTTTCACAAAACATTACGCGAAAAAATATATAAAAAAATCCAATGGAAAGTTCCTTTCAGCTTTAATGGTTTTAATCTGTTCAAATGGTTTAGCTCTTTTAATCTCTTCACTATTTCAACTTTATCTATTCAACTATTTCACGAATACATCAGATCCGCAGTCTAGTTGCAAAAACATCTAATTACAAATTAATTCGTAGCCATCAATTCACGAACTTGTTAATGACTTAAAAGCAACTAAAATGCTCTAAACAATTATATTGCTGAGACAGACGGATATTGTGTTTCGAAATTCCGATCGTAACTGGGGTAGAATCGGGAAGAGATTACTCGAATAACAATCTTCTATTTCTCTGTAGGAAACAGAGAGTCAGCAGGAAAACCCTGGAATCGGTTTTAGATGGCTAACGAACGAGCCGATGCGAAGCAGCTGCGCGTCTGTCCCGCGTCACCGGGATTAATTAAAATTTATTTGGATCGGGCTTATACCGGCACAGCTTTCGCGATGCAGTCGTGTTAGGGATGTCGAACAAGGGGGTGGAATTGAGTCGATGCCCATCGACGAGCGTTCTATTCAACCCCTAACCCGACTGACTCGTTTTTGTATCATTATTGGCTACTTGTGTCCATTGGGTCGCCAGAAATTTCGACATCAGGCTATTTACCTGATTTTTATGTAAATTTTTATTAAGATAACATTTCGGAGATGTTTTTCTTCGTGATAATGTAAAACGAACATCAAGACAATATTCGACAAAATTAATATAAATAAAGACATTGCATTTCACTTTTATAGTTTTTTATATTCACTTTCCTCGTGTCTTATTTTTTATTGGATTCTCACCATCTTACTCGTGGCATATTTCTTATTAAAATGACACTGAACACGATATAATTTGTATGGTCGGTGAAGTCACAAAACATAGTAGAACTGTAGATTGAACTGTTACTGTACTCGTCGATCTAATAATATTTACAGAAAATGGATATAGTAAATCAGTATACCTCATTCATTTTCATCACGTCTAGATGCAGCTTTTTAGAGAATGATTCAAAATATTCAGAAATTTCAATTGTAGAGCCAGTACCATTTGGAGGTTGTAACGAGTGCTCATCGATCGGATAATGTTTAGAAGCAATGGATATAAAGAAGTCATTACATCTTGTCGATTTTCCGCATTTTCACAAGGAGATTTTTATGAAACGATGTAAATTTTCAAAATTTCAATTCTGGATGCCCGACGACACAAAACGGGGTTTTTACCGACTGATCGATCAGATAATATTTAGGAAAAATGAATATAAATCATTGTACCTTGTTCATTTTTTTACATGTTTAGACGGAGATTTCTATGGAATGGTTCGAAATAGCCATTGTGGATCGCAGGCGGCACAGTTCAGGGATTGTTCCAAGACTCGTTCAAAGACGACCTAAAATTCCGGAGAGTCGTCGCGCGGATCTCGGTGACATTCTTGTCGAAGGTTTCTCGACGCGCCGCCTGCCTTGTTATGAAATATTTAAGAAACTGGATGAATTTTCTGCTCCAGATACACACCGCGGTTAAATTGCTTCGCCTGGAATTCGTCTGCTCCTTGCTTCCACACACGCATGTTTCAACGTGTTCGTAACGTTCGTTCGCGAGATCCTCAGTAGATCGGATGTGAAAATAAAAAGAAACAACCGTCGACGAAAAAAAAAAGCTCGATCGTTCGAGGCTCGAAAATTTTCGAGTTTCCTCGTTACCACGACCCCTTATCGCGCGTTCCACTTTCACGGGAAGGTTCCGAAGCTTTTCAACCCTTTGACCGGCTCAGCGGGAATTCCCCTGATCCCCTCGAACCCTAAAAACTTTTCCCCATGCTCTCCGCCGCGTCGGGGCCAAGAAGCATGAAATTTCTCGTTGATAACATCGCCAGACTGTGGATCAGTTTGATAAAATACTGCTGCGGATTAGGGTTCGAAAAAAACGAAGATGTACCAGTAAATTCAGGATTTTTTTTACTGAAACGAACGATTCTTCAATGAGAAACTGGTCATACTTCACTCTGATCTTGTTGCAAAATAGAAATATTTTATAAGCCAAGTTAGGTTGTAACATAACTGTGTTCAATTCTTAAACGAGGGACTGGTTTCACTAAATTCTGACTATTTTTATAAAGCAAACTAGACTGGGGATTTTTATAACAAATAAAAATTATTAACAAATTATTAACCCTTTGCGGTTGCAGCTATTTTAACTCGAAAATTATACATTTCTTTCGACCTAGAATAGTTCCATTTTATATTTTTCTCATTTTATGGATATGAAATTGATATAATACCTTATACAATCCTTAAATGTTTAATAATTAGTTAGATACCAACATATATAATAATGTAAACGATATTTTGAATAATGGTGCATCAATCATTATCCAAACCAACGAATCTTTTAACCCAAAAATTCACACGAAAAGTTCGACAATTTCTCCGAGGAGAATCGTCGCTCGTAATATAACAAAGATGCAAAGATGAGACATGAACGTAGAAATCAACGAACAACTGCAGAAGTTACACTTTCAACAACACGATAAATTAATGGACTAAGGACCCTCGGAAGAAAGCGATCGTTTAACAAGAAGTTCTCTCAATCCCCATCTAACAATACACACAGTCTAGTTATATCGAAGTACCGTGTTCGGAGAGTTAATCGAAAGAGATCAGGTGCTTTTATTTTCCCGTAGCAGCTTAAGAAGAGGAGGGTGGGCAAAGCTGCTTCGGGACGTAATTACCGATTGTATTTATTGGCATTCTGTTTTCAATATCGTTTTCCATTCGCTACACAGTGTTCTTTCCAACGAAGGGCTTCATTGGCGAACTTGGCCTCGGAATTCGCTCGATCGCGGTGTAATTAAGGGACAAATCGGAGCAGTCTCGAGCCGCAAATGGCGTCCTCCCGTTCCGAACGACTCGAGGGGTCTTTTCAAGATGCGAGACAGGCCACGGAAATAATTTCCCTCCGAAGGGGAAGAGGCTGATCGTAAAAGGTTAACGATTACGACTGCTAGCCAGTCGTCGTTCGCCACCGGAAAATATTTGTTCGACGGTTTACGACTCTTCTTATGGGTAGTTCGCGGTTTTCTATGGTGTTTCCGTTTTCCGGATAGTTTCTGTTCGGACGGCAGCGATAATCGCAGGTTCCCGTGCGTCCTCGGTCAGGTGACAGCGATGCTAACGAGCGCGCGAGCATGTTTATCACGTTTCTGCAGCGTGCTCGGTGCGGGTCGGTTCTATGTATTCAGGAAACTTTTCTGCCGAGTCGCTGGCTACATTCTCCCCGTAGCATGACCTCTCTTTCTCTCTCTCTCTCTTACTCTTTCTCCCGTGGTCGCGAAGTTATTAAACGGAAAATAGACTGTAAATTACGGGGAGATTTTTAATGCTCGACGATCGATACTCGGTAACCGCAGACCCTGTGCGGAAACCCTGCAGAAACCAGCGTGTTGCGATGCAACCAACGGTCCATCGTGGCTGAAGATCGTAAAAACCTGAACTGAATCCATACCGCTATTATTTACACGGTGTCAGGAATCGTAACTCGCTTCAGCGACTCATAGAATGCGATCGTAGAGTGTGAACTAAGGTGGCTCTTACTTCGCCCTTTGAATTTATTTTACGGTTCCCCCAGGGTTGTTTCAAATAATTTAAAAAAATCTTTGTAAACCCTAGGATAATGGAAAAATGTGACTCAAGACCTATAAACATTAAAATAATTAATTTAATGCATATAAAATCGTTTATCTCAAATATATTCTAAACTATTTATCGCGTCGAATAATTTGTTCGACGAAACAAAATACGTTTTTTTTTAATTTGCAGATTATTTTGCAGGAATTAAAAGTTAAAAATTTCTTTTAACATTGCTAAATTATATCTTCGGTTCAGTTTTCCTTCGCTTTTCATTCAAATGTGATTCTAGATTGTAAGAAGCAGGATCCAAATATTAGGTTGTCGCAATTAACCCTCATCCGTCCCTCATTTCACAAACTGAATCTGTCCCTCGGTGTCAAATTGACACAGTGACACAAAATAAAAAATTTTGAATGTTTTTTCGTCAAATTGATGAGTTAACATTTACATCTTAGGTTTTTCGATTATGTGCTCCGCATTAAAAAAGAAGTAAAAGTCACATGAAGTTTCGGGAAAATTTACCTACAAATAACAGAACAGTATAACTTATTTCGAAAATGGGAAAATTTGTGTCAAATTGACACGAGGGACGGATGAGGGTTAAATTTCTTTCACAATGTGCACGTTATTTTCTAAGCCGTCTTTTATTGAAAGGGCTGCCACTTGAGGCCATTTTTCAAGATCTAAGTGTTGTTTGTTGTTTCTAAACGAAAAATGGACTCATTAAAAGCTGCGGTTTAATTTGCGAAGCCATTAAAAAGTTTGACGGTTCCCCGCGGTCCCCGATTAATTTCCTTTGCCGTTTGCATCTGATTCGGGGATAAATCTCGATATTCCGCGGCGAAGGAAAGAAAAGACGAGCTCGGCCAGGCAGCGGCAAGTTCAAAGACCCCGCTCAGCGCTAGTTAGAGTTAATTTCACTCGTCTCGAACCGGAATTTAATACTTCCGGCACGCGCATTCTCCCCTAACGATATTTCTCCGGGGGTGACTTTATTTCGCGGTCGAGAAAAAGAACGGAAAGAATATTACGGGGAACAATGCCACTGCTCGCCAGTTTCCAATGCAAATCACGGCAAATACCGTTGAAAGCGGTAACTGAGAATTATTTACGCCCCTGGGAGCATTTAGATTGCGAAAGTGCTTCTCGCAGACAGATCCGCATCACTCGGTCATTTAAGCCTTCCTTTATTGGACAGTTCTGCAGAAATCTGCGGCAATCTACAAATATCGTGACTCAAGTTATCGCAAAATAATCTAAGACAGTAAAATCATTTACAGATACTAAGAATATTCTTGCATCATTTCCAGTCCATTGAAATTATTAAAGGAAAAAAAAATTGAATATGTACCCTGTACCCTACACTAATGCAGATAATTTTTATTTTGTATAAAAATCCGCAGTTGTTAACCTTTTTTGAACAAAATTCAACATAAGCATTTCACTTACTAATCATACATCAAAATTACATACAAAACAATAATTATTACTGATTATTGTAGTACCCAAAATTCTGTTCACATTATTTGCATTTCGCTCAAACCACTATGAACCAAAAAAATCGCACATAAAAATTTCAAGACTCGTTACAAAAAGGAAAGGTTCAATCTTTTAATTCATTGCGATTTTAGTCGTGGCAAAAATGTTTCAACCTCGGCAGTACTTACTCATAGAACTTCATTTCTAACGATATCCAGAGATGAAAAGTACCTCCGCTTTCCCACCTATTACGCGATGTATATATGCGTTTAGAAAAAACCAACTCGGCGGCCTGAAAGCCAAGCTTTTACGGTTTAAAACGAGCCTGGGTAGATCACCGTACGATATTTTTCCGGGAAGTTGCAACGGTTTCAATATCCGGCATTTCCGGTCCGAAAACGTGGCAAGCGAACAGTTAATTCGAGGTAATTCCGTTCGATCATTGAAAGGGACTTGGAAATTCGGCTTTGCTAACGTTTAACTGGAATCAGATTTTTCCGGTGAAATGGTCGAACCGGAGGAAGTCTTTTGGTAGCTGTCCAAAGCATACACACGTGCGCTTTGTAACGCGAGTTTCGCCGTCGACTCGCATAAGCACCGTGGAACTTTACCGAGAACCGTCGAACAATAATCGCTGGCGGGAATGATATTGCGACGACGACAGAGCCCGGGAACAATGGTCCATCGGTTTTCGCGGAGAATGCTACACATTGGTACCACCGATGTGTAGGCGACTTGAAATTCTGACGATAAATTACGGAACGGCAATGCGGGCCATTTTGTCAGCCGAGTCGCAGCACGCGAATCTGCTGTCCCGTCCGCGAAAACGGAAGTGGTCGCGATAAAACCGACCATCGATGCCCGAGCAACGAGAAACCGTGCGAAATGATGAGATAGGCAGAATGCAGCATTGTTCAAAAGTTTATTTGAATACGAATAGCGAATGAATAATTCGATCGTTCGGAACAGTGGCACCGAACGAAAAATTGATACTCGGTTATTCGTTGATCGAGATGGTCGAAATGATTAACAATTTCTCTGATAAATTTAAGCTATTCTTTCGTGGTTTTATTCGTCACCCTCAACTTTTCAGAATTTTAACTTCTCGAGAGAAAAAGCCAATTTTCTCGAGTTCAAAACAATTTTTTTCTAACATCAACTGTAAAATTTGCAAAAATGATTTTTATTTGAAACGATTCGGTAGGCTTTCTCCAAATACAACGGTGTATTTTTTTTTTATAACGTCACAAATATTTAGACATTTAGACGGTGACAATGATCCTAGTCTTTCAAGGAATGAAAGAAGAAGAAGTAGCTGTAATTTGAAACTGCGGGAAGATTAAAAGACAGTATGCAAGATTGTAACTAATTTAGTAGGATGTAACGTGGATACGCTGAAATACAATCGCGGCAGGCATATGACCAGAATTCATTGCTCGCCCTATTCTACAGTTCTACAGCCCCTGGCGAACTCGCTGGTTAGGATTAATTTTCAATTCGCACATTTCACAGCTACTGGGTTTAATCGCGCGATGGGCTTCATCCGTGTGTCCCGAGGGCGCAGGACCACCGGTCCATTTATAATTTCGGCTCCATCAAGGAGCAAAACGTAGTATCTCGGCCGGTAAACTCCGGTAAGCGTCGAGCGAACTATAATCCGCGGACTCGGAACGCGAGTTTCGACTGCTCGCGTCGGATCTTGGCCCCAGTTTTGCAGACTCGTGAATCTGTTTACGGCAGTTTCTGCCACTCTATGTAAACCCTCGGGGACCGTAATATCAACATTAGACTCGTCTCTCCTTTCTCGTTATCCCGTCGCGTCGCTCAGGCCTGCCCTTATCGTTGCATCGTTGCAACGTCCACTTCCGCTTGCATCCGCAGACATAATTGTAGTTTACTCTTCCACGTAAATGTTTTTCCACTCTTACTCATCTTCCTCGCCGTCCATGTTGATTTTGCTGGATAATTGCGGTTCGTTTAATGAAGCAGGAACCTACACTCTGCCCGCTTCGTTGCAACGTTTCCCAAGCGTAATTTTATCTTATACGAAGTAGCATTCAAACGATGGTAAAAATCCATTCGCTCCTTTATGCACAATTATTCCTATATTATAGATTATAAGGATATTTTAAAATAATAAGAATATTTTCTTCAGACGCGTTTCTCAAATCGTACAGTTCCCGTTGCTTAGATCGAACAATTACTGTACATTGAAACTCGTAAATTCATTTAATTACTTGCTTTAAATCGAATCTACTCTTTTTTACCTTAACGCATATATCAATAATTATCAGTAATTCAATTTTACATTTGCAAGTTCAGGAAGTAGACGCATACTCACGATGTCGTATACATTCATTCTGAAATGATTAAAAAGACTAGCAGAAACTGGAATGACTTTGGGGAATCAACAAGGATGGAAGAAATGTGGAAATGTGAGAACGACGGAAGAGTCTGGCCGAAATAATGTTCTAAAGTCAATGCTAATATTTATTCAAGCTCATATCTCCGGTGCCGCATTATGCAGAGGCAATCTCCTAGTTCTACATGGACGAAACATACGGCAAGCTATTTCCATCCGTACACAAGGCATCTCACATACGAGAGACGTAATTTCGGCGGACCATCGTGAATCTTGCATCCATTAGACAGCCCCGAAACCTTGCCGCAACCATTAGACCGTTAATGGTTTTAATAGTCGTTCGTTTGGTCCATTCGCGCCTTCGTTGATGGCCGGTTCCCTCGAGCTGACCTAATCCCCGAACACATCACATAGAAAATAAAGAAAAACCATTCCTTCTGTTGCTTACAATCGTAACTAGACTGCGGATCTCCATGCAAAATAAAAGTTTTTGAACAATTGTGAGTCACAGAAACCGTATAGAAATTTTCTTTTTTATAATAATTTTAGTAAGTTCAAAGTAGTATATAATAGGCGTTCTTAAATTCTTCCAATCTGTCTATGGTTTGAAATTGAAAGCTTTTCTGTGAGAATATCTCTTTTTAACATTAATTTTTATATTTGACATGCTATATTTTCAGGATCGTATAGGAAATAGAGAAATATTTCAAGAATTGCGTACCTATTAGTAAAAGTCAAAGACACAGCGAGAGGAAATTTCGCATAGACCACGCCGTGAAACACCATTAATTCCGAGCAACTCGCAACCGCGTGCTCCGGGCGCGGTCAGAATTAATGTTTGAGAGTGCATCGTATCGGATTGTTCGGCCGGAGAATAAATTAGCGAGGCCGGAAATTATAATCTCGCATTATCATTCTGCCCGTCCGCGCTCGTAGTACGATGAAGTCAAAATCGATTCACGAAATTAGGAATGACCGATTTCCGTTTCGATCGTCGAGTTAGTAGGAACAGGAACGAAAACGATGGTAGTGTGCGTCTCCATACAAACTCGCCGGGCGATAAATCGCAGCCTGTTCTTCGGTTGAACGTTTTTATATCTCGCTCCTTTATAAATTTCTTATTTCCGAGCGTCATATTGTCCTGAGATTAGTGGGCTTTCGGCCGGGGCCGGAGGAATCAGAGGAAACGCAGAGAAATCGTTGAATTTTTCCTGGGCACCGCTGTTCCAACGCGGGTACACCGTTCACATTGCAACGTGATTGCAATATTTAATCCGTTAGAAGATACGGCTCTGGTATCTGAATTCATACGGTACTAGTTTTGAGCTCCTAAGATCTTCTGAAATATTCCTTTTTGCATTTCTGAGACCTGGAGAGTGATGGTCTTTTGCATTCTTGAAGATCTTGAAATTGTAGCCTTTTTCCGTACACGTGGTGTTTCGAAGTATGACCTTATGCATTTTGGATAACCCTACTAGGACAGATCTTTATATTCCCAACTAGTTTCGAATGTGACCTTTATATTCCCAATGACATTTGAAATTTAAATATGTTATGCAGCAACACATTTTGAACAACTTTTTCCTTTTCCAATATAGGGGGGATGCTTTTAGTTTTCCAGATATTTCAATTTTTGTCTGTATTGAATTTTTCGTATTTCTACACGCTCCACGGCAAAGTAAGCCTGTCCCGGTGTGGCGTTTGTTTACGTTTTGACGCTGTAAAGATGATAAACAAACATGGGGGGCGGAAGGAGCCGGCTAGGTTATTAGCAATAATAAATAATAACCTAACCTAACCTAACCTAATCCAATTTTCACTATTATATTCCTAATCAGCACATCAAAATACGTAAAAATCTAGAGTATAATTTAGAAACACTGGGTGTGTATTAAGCACTGAGTGGCTGGGTGTGTGTGGTGTTAGGCCGGCTCCTTCCGCCCCCCTGGTTTCTCCCTCATCTCTACAGCGTCAAAACGTAAATAAACGCCGCACCGGGACAGGCTTACGTTGCCGTGGAGCGTGTAGAAATACGAAAAATTCAATATAGACAAAAATTGAAATATCTCGAAAACTAAAAGCGTCCCCCTCATATTAGAACAGGAAAAAGTTGTTCAAAATGTCGAAATCTATAACATATTTAAATTTCATCAAAATCGGAAGACGTGGACCTATTGTAAATATTTACCGAAATTTCAGTCGAACGTATTCTCAAATATCTTACAATTGCAACACTTTGCAGTCCTTATTTCATTTACAATTGTGACTTTTTCACCGAAAGACATTCTCATAGATCTTGGAATTGCAATCCTTTGCAACCCCCACAGGATTTGAAATTGTGACATTTTGTCATTTTTGACATCGTCGATAAAAATTTACTTTTTGCACCGTGACGAAGGCGAAACAGGCGAAACGTTTTAGTGCGACGATTGTCGACCTGTCCGCTATTTTTCCATTTGTTCAATATAAACTCACATGCGTGCGATATTACCGCATCGTATAATATTATCGCTCGGATTGCTTTGTAAATGGAATGGACGGGGTAAAATTGAATTCATTTTCTCTGGAGCACCCCCATCCGCTTCCACGAACCCCAGAGCAGTCCTCGATGCAGGATCGGACACAGAAACCGGTCCATTAAGCTTATTCGACTCCATTACCTTCACCACTCTCACCTCTGTCGATATCCTTTCCGCTCTTTCGCTCGAGACTTCTGTTTCTCCGAGAAAAATATTCTGTGTTCATTTTACAAGCGACCGGCGGTCAACGTTATTGGTTTCTCGACGAAAACAGATTATAATCTTGCGATTATCTATTATTCTCTACAATCTTGCAGACAGCTCAAGGGACCACAGAAAATGAAAAATTCGTTATTTATGCTGTCCAAAATTATCTGGACGCGTAAGGGACAGTCGCAAAGGTTGGGACACGTTCTGGTTTTTGGCTATTAAAATACATAGGGCATTTATATCCACAATTATTTCAAAGATTGTAAGTTATCTATTTGAATCTCACCTGTAACATTGTAATACTAAATTCAAAAACTGAAATGGACCTATTTAAGGGTCTGAAGAGCTTCAATAAAAAAAATAAATACACAGGGTGAGAATTACACAAAAAAATTTATACCATTAGGAAAATATTTTGTCCACTATATTTTACATTAAATTTCCAACAAATTAGATATATTTAAGCAATCAGGGTTGAAAAATTTTCGGTTGAAACCGAATCGATAAGAAACACAATAAAACTTTTTAGGACATATTGTTCGCGTTTGCTCGGCGCAGCAACACTGAACACGACTTGTTGTTCCAACTGCTCATGGAAAGCTTCTTTATAAACATAAAATAAAGTTGACAACAATAACGTTGGTGTTTCCAGTGCGTTATTGTGGAGAAAACGCACTGCCCCAACTTATACGAAGTCCCAATCTTTACGACGCACCCTTATAGCGAAATATATAACTCGCGTAATTTTCATAATTTTGTCTTTAAAAAAATCACACGTGTTCCAACAGTTTTTCTGCGAAAAATTCTTAAAAATTCGCGCAGTAACGGCCTTGGAAATAAGAATATGCCTTAATGCACTCTGTCGTGATGAAAGGGTAAGGAATCACGATCATTTGTCGATCATCAAAGTTGCGGTTCGTCGACAAATGACTCGTGGGGGCACGCAGATCGTGAACGTGCTTGATCGCAGAGTGTTTGCGAATCGAAGGTAACAAGTAGGTGAGAAAGGGACAGAGAGAGAGAGAGAGAGAGAGAGAGAGAGAGAGAGAGAGAAATTGCGCTTTGTCGTCAGCCTGTCAGCCGCATCCGCGATTGTGTCCTTTGATCGCCTAACATCCCGCAAACGGGTCGCACCGTGGCGGATGCGGGAGACCATAATCGAGATGAACTCTCGTGTCTATCCATCCGTCCTCTCGCTAATGGTGGTTTTTCGTTGAGCAAACTCGGCTCGGATTCCTTACGAGGAAGACTTTCGAGTCGTCGAACACCGACGACGGGGATGCTTCATGAGCATATTCCATATGACGATCGCACACGCTGTACTCCTTCTTTTTCCCCATCGTCGACCGATCACGAAACGGAATGCAAAACGATTGAACCGAACTCGATTAAAGGATAACCACGATTTATCGAAGGATCGTTTATCGAAGGTAGAGAACACTGACCCTGTCGCGTTCCTATCGAGCCTGGCAGTGATTCTCGCTTGATCCTCGACCCTAACGCGCAGGTTGCCGTGCTTTAGTAAGATAAGGAACTGCTCACGTTATGCCAGGAGGCAAAGAGAGCTACGAATGCTCCGACGATGTCTGCGACGAGGTTCTGTTATTGAATTTCTATCGTGCGAACCCTGGCTCCTTTGATGCGTTCGAGTTTCCCTTACAGGAAAATCGGAAATCGAGACCGGCTAGTTCCTCCGAGACGATCTTGACTCCCCAGGGTGTCGTGATTGTTTTCGAGCCTTTATTTCTAGCCCTAGGGTGTTCACGATATTCAGTCAGGTTTTATGGAAAGCTTATGCTAAGTTTCGGTACTCTGTACGGGTGTAGAAAAATCCTTATGTGTATCGCGAATTATTTGACCTATATTCCATTCCGATTGAGCAATTATTTATTTAGCTAACAAATGAACTGATTCTTCATCCTATATTTTATTTGGACATACGCTTTTTTAAAACATCTCTCACAAACATAAATGCAGTAAATATTCGATCCATGATATCGGGAACTGTATGATCTAAGAGAAACGAATATCCCCTCCACTGTGGGGCACCGTGCTGTACAATTTATGCAAACGATTTTTATTTTGCATAAAGAACCGCAATCTAGTGATTTAACAAGAACCACTTACAGTCAACGATTTTATAAGTACAGCAATGCTGTACTTGGTTGATTGATGCTACAAGATATTGAAGTTTGTTAATGTTATTAACAAGATAGAGTTATTTTTATGACTTTTCTCCTAGCAAAATTCGAATCAAATTTCGTCGAAGCCAGATTTCGCGGTGGAAGATTAAAGGGATAGTCGCTGGCAAAGGGGGAGATTAATTAATCAGTCGGGCGATTGCCGGTGATTAATAAAACGGTTAATTAACGAGCTACCGGTAAAAATCCTCGAGGACGACGTGGCAACGGGGACGCAACGTGATACACGGCGTCGGATATCGATCGCGTCGGACTTCTTTCGTGCGAGAGAGCTCGGATTAAGCAATCCCCTGTCGCGTTGTTTTGCATCACGTACCGTAAACACCTACGACTGCTCCTGCCACTCAGGTCTCGTTGTTTTCCTTCAATTTCCCGGATATTAGTGCCGCCGAGTCCACACGGCGCCTGAGCGGTTTTGTTCGACGCGATTAGAGTGCATTTCGCGAGAAAAACGAGTAAAATGTAAAACAGCAGTAATCGGTGTAAATTATGCATTTATGGTAAAATTGAGTAGGTTGAATTTTTAAAAAAACAGTATCCATGTATTAATCCTGACGTATTCAAATTATTCAAATTATTAAAGGAACGAAGAAATTTCCATTTGGTTCCCGTTCATTACAATCGATGCAGAAAATTGTTATTTTGCATAAAGATCTGCGGCGTAATTATATCATCAATGTGTTAAAAAGACTAACAAATTGACACACGTGTAACTCCGTCATTTCATAACATTTTGCTTTGGAAAAAAATGAAACGGCAAGTTACATGCGTATGGTTCAATAAAATTCGACTGTTTAATTTAATCCTTCTCTCCGAAGCAAATTCGGAAAGTTCACTAATTCGTGCACGCTTCAGGATGGTCTCATTTCCTCGACGCTGAAAACCTAACGCGTTAACGAGATTTTACCACGGTCCTCGATAATACCCCCGTTATTCGGTGAACCCTGTTCGCGGCGAGCAGCTCGATTAATCTTCCGTCCAACAATTTCCTTTAAGGTAATAGACCCACTCTATCAACGCTCGGCAACGCTAATTAATTTCGGTGTCGTTCGGTTATGCCTCGAAAGAGAAAATTTGTACAACGATCCGTCACCGTGATCCTTTGGATCGCGGTCTACTGCCGCGAGATTGCTTGACTCGCTCTACTTAAAACTTGTTACGCTGTGTACGACGAAATGAACCCTGGACTTGATGCTCTTCGCATACCCTGCGGAACTTCTTGAGACGATGATAAATGAGCTGCGGTGGTAAATGTACCTGTCGGTTTACTTTCGCGACCTTGAGGGATCTACAACACTGAACATCCCAAGATTTTCCATCTCAATTTCACTTTTACTCCACTGGAAATACTTGTGGATATGGAACGCGGCGATTCTGTATGATGGGAACTTGATCAGACAATCATAATTGGAGTATATTTTTTGCTCGATTGCTCATCTTAACGTCCTTGCAGATTATAAAAATTTCACAGGTCGCAAGAGTTGAGGCACTTCGTTTTAAATGAGAAAATAAAGAAATGTTATCTGCGACCACTTTTGCTAACCCTATAAATAAGAATTTACTTCTTAGACTAATAATAACTAGAGTCATCGCTAAACTGTTTATGCTTATATGTTTTCAGCTTATAAAATTTAAAGAAATTGGAAAATCACTTTCTTATAATTGAGAAGACAAAGCTCAATTATCTTCTCATGCCAATGGTAATTGGTAATCAAAACAAATATATTCTGCATTGATTGGGAGAAGCAAAAGTTAAATAAAAATTCATTTCATCCCCTAATAGTTCTTTCACATTGAAAACAACAAGACAATTTTTTTGATTTTTAAAATCTTTTACTGTTTTATATTTCACCTGGACAATTTCTTCATAATTGCATAAAAATCTGCAGTCTGGTAATTAGACTCCTTGTTAGACTGCTTATCTTTGTGCCTTGCAGCTCGCCAAAATTTCAAAGACCACAAGCAACCAAGCACTTTCATTTAACCAAGAAACCAAGGTCCAGTTTATCCAGTTGCGCAAATAAAAATTTAAAGCTCGGTCGCGGTCTCGTTCACACGAATTCCCGTGGCACTCGCTGCGATACAAAACCGCGGTGACGCGGTGCGAACGAACGTACCAGGTTCGCGTTAAAATTCGCCGTTGCAATTAAGGGTTAATCCAGTCGGTGATTCAATCACCGCGGGACTAGGTCAACTAAATACAATCTGCCGGTTGAATCTCCATCGATAGGCATCGTCGAAAGGGAAGTCTTTCGGCGGTCGGTGGAAGGTTTCGCGGTGGCTCCGAGCGTAATTACACGCGACTGTAACAAAATCAAAGCAATCGAAACGAACAGGTAGGTTGGAATTATGGCCTTGGGCAAGAAGGACGCGCGAAGGACGATTAAAAGATGTTCGTTCGAGACTGTTCGGCCGCTCCCAGGCTATCTAAAACATCGATCGAGGCCTTTCCGACCGAGCCGTCGTATGAAATCGCAACTTACGTGATCCTAACGAGTTTCGTTCCCCTCTCGACGGGCCTGACTGAAAGGTCAAAGACTAACTTTCGAGCCTGCCCGATTTAGAGTCCGTTTATGCTATCGATGAGCCGTCTGCGGGCCGAATAGAATGAAGACACACTATCGTGGCACGTATTGATTGCACATGCACCATTCTGTAAAAGGAAGTAGTCCTGCGAATATACATAATGCACGTAAAAGCTTCACTCTTCTTTCATCTTCCACGCATAATGTATTCTACTTATAATTACAAACATTTAAACGTTTAACGCGCCGAAAATAATTTACAGGAACATTCTCAAATTCATATTTACGTTTTCTCAATTTGAAATTTCCTCTATTAATTTTTTCGAATCCATAGTCTGATTATGATCTCCTTTTTCCCCCACAGTGAAAATTCGCGTATAAAATAGCCCGCAAAGGATAGCACCGCGCGATCAGGCTCATGTCAGCCTTCGCCCACACGAAAGTCGGGGAGCGTTGAATTTTCGATTGTCGATTTCGATTCTAGCGTTTAAACATCGACTGCGGAATTGCTCGGTAATTGCTCGTACTGGCCGTGCACGTTTCGCGAATCGACAGAGGCAGAGAAACGTCTCCGCTTCCACACGCGCATACGGTCTGGGAATTCGCCAACAGAAACAGAAATGGTAACGGCAATACAGCCCCGCAGCCGAGGCTCGTGTTTCAAAACCAATGGGCCAGTGTGTGCGTTTCCAGGTTGTTGCACGACCCCCAAATGGAACGCTCTTTGCAACCCCGGAAACGCGCCTGCCGGTTAATTCGCAGCCTCTGCGAACAGCCACGCGAATTTCGCGATGTACGTGGCCTCGATACGCCGGTAACGTAGACCGAATGTACCTCTTCCAGCTGTACGCTCGTAAAGTTTCCCAGTCACATATTCGTGAAGCACGTAGGATGCTATATGAACCCCTCTGAGCGACAGCAAATGTCAAGCACGAGGTCGTCGTTGATGAAATAGGCTCTGCGATCGGATTAAATGGCGACGCTACCATTTATCTAAACTGGTCACTCTGGATAACCTTTTCTGTGGTCCTTGCACCCTCTTCATTCCGAAACATACGGTCTGACTCGTATTATGGCCTCGTAGTGGTGTCTGAAACACTTTCAGATCTCCTGTAATCCTTCGTGCTCATAAATCTTCTCCCTGAATTGCTGATTTTACTTTTTACTTCAACGAGAAACTGTTTACATTGTTTTTTTTTTTTATTTTGAGCATCTTGAAACCCTACTGGGTTTATTTTGCTTTACATGAATAATATGAGTACATACAATAATGTGGATGTAAATACGTTGTTTGCAATTTTGGAAAAAGGAGTGGATGCTAATACAAGCTTTGATGTTTACATTGTTTAGATCCTTTCTTTTTTATCGCGAAAATTAGTGAAATATAGAACTGTAAAGACATTGTATGGATTCATGAATATTGCCCTATTAACCATTTTAATACACTTGCAGTCAGAAGTTATACAGCTGATTACATAGCATTCTGTACTTTATATTAAATTGTACAACTGTTCGAATAGAATCCCGTGCATTACATTAAATTGTACAACTAAATTGAATAGACTTCGGTACTTCGTTAATAAATAACAAAAGATACGGAATATACACTAGTGTGCAAAAGAAAGAAGCACCCGGTCACATTTAATAGAAAAGCATAAAAAATCAGATAAGAACACAGTAAGCTTTGGAAAAGGATTCTGCTGTTTAATTGAACTGAAAATATATGTTGTTGTGGATTATCTAATACTTTAAATGCAATATATTGTTTGTCATTATATCTTATAGTTATACTGAGTGCTTCTTTCTTTTGCACAGTAGTGTACCTGCTCATATTAAAAGCCAACACAACTCTTGAGACGTGTGTGGCCAACTCAAGTGTCAATTTAGATACAAGCTATGTTCGATTTTAAATGAAGCCATCACGTGTTTCCCAGCTGCTCGCTAATCGCAGTTGAGCACTGACAAGAGACAACAACAACATCTAATTTATTACAAAGATGGAGGAAAAGATGCACTCTCTTCCGATTACACCAGACCCAAAGATGATGTAAATAATTCCAGAAAGTCAGTGTGAACGAATGTGCAATATTGAATGGTCAGGAATTAAGGAGGAGTGTTGTGGGAATAAATAATTCCTGCGGGTTGGCACGAGTGGGCATAGGTTTAGTTGGTACGGATGAATGAAGGTTTGGTTGGTACGGATGAATAGATGCTAGGTTGGTACGAGAGTTTTTTGAATGGTCAGATACGTTGAAAGAAAGATTCAGAGAGCACGTGTGTTGAAGCTACTTACTGTTACTGTTAATCAATATTATATAATATTATATATATATATATACTGCTTACAATAGTTTCATTATTAAAGTTCAATATTCAATCTACACTGAAAAGTGTATTGCACAAGAATCATTTATTTAAACAAATTACAACAAAAGAGACATCCTGTTTCGCCTGCGCCGGGCCTCGTCATCCTCTCGATATATAACGAAACGTATCGCGGAAAGTCCGTGGTTCCCGAAAGATCGATAACGCGCGACGAACTCGACTTTCCACTTCCGGAAATAGCGTACCGAGCCGCCTCTATTCGCTCGGCGACGTAGGCGCAGGTTTTAGCGATCCTAGGTTGGAATACTCGGTTTTAATATGCCGGGATATACCGTTTCACGGAAAATTGGACGACCTAGTTTGCGGAGGAAAGGCGAGCCGAAACCGGGAATCTGGTTTAAAACGGTTTCGAATGTTTACGATGATCCGGAGACGCAAGATGCGCGAGGGAGAAAGAGAAAAGAGGTCTTTGGACGATTTCCAACGCTGATCCATCTGAATACAAGAGCCTCGGGTTCCAACAGCATCCAATAATTACATTTACCAATTCCCGTCTCACTTCCGATTGGAAATGTGACGGAGACGAGTCAGAAAATTTGCGATTCGACAAATTCTCAATTTTACTTTGCCAACACTATTATCGTACTCGCAATAAGACCAATTTTCTTAATTTTCGTCAGCTGTCTTCTCATAGTTCTTTCATTCTAACGCAACGTATCCTCGCATAAGATATACGAATAAAAATTGCCACGAATAAGTTAAGTTCTCCAAATAAAATTCGTTGAACTATCTTTCTGTAAAATTGAAAATCGCGTTCGTCACACAAATGAATTTTAGAAAGTCCACGGCTTTCCTCTGCTAAGTCGTTTTAGTATTTCGCGGTGCAGGTACAGAATTATCAAAATATTTGAACGACGAAGACGGGTAACGAAAGAAATGGTGTTAACGAGCGGTGTGAAGTGAAACGAGCGATCGCCGTTTATTTCGACCACGTTAAGCACCGCGAGCAATTACTGCGGAGTTTTAATTAATTATCCGAGCCACGACGAATGCGAGAAAGGTGATATTTGAAGATCCGCGGAACAGTTTGGAACTTTTACGACATCCTCGAGCGAAGCACGAAGCGCGGAACGTGCTTTAAAGCTTCGCGGAGGAAGAAGTCTTTGGCCGACTTCCAACGCTGAAGTTACCAAGCCTCGAGTTTCAACGGAGATCGTTAATTGCGTTTTTTTCAATTCTCGCCTTTTTTTGTCAAATGGAATCAGAGGGAACGACCGCGCGCAATGGGAACATGTACGTGGTGCGGGAGGTTTGATCGAAAAACGGGTCGAGCTATTTCCATCGGTCGATGGTTAAAACAATCTGAACGCCGCGCCGGAGAACAATGGAGGAAAAGAGAAAGCTAGAGGTCGCGATTGCCCCGAATACGGACAAACTGTTTGCTGTTTCGAAGCCGTCGTTTTAAGGCTTTAAGGTACGACTTCGGCATCCTTACGTAAGGGTCGAGGCTCTCGGGAGACTCGTGAACGCGACCGAGCTTTTTTCGTGCAAGGACGCTCATCTAGGACGATTTATACAGGCAATGTTCGACAAGATTCTGCGATAGTAGGCGGACGGAAATATCGGAAACCGTCGAGCAAATATTCATTACCTCGTTAAAGAACAAAATATCTTACTTTGTAAAACACGCGCAAGATCGAAATTAATCATTTGAACTCGGAACATTCAATCGAAAGCCAGGCATTCCTTTCAACCCAGAGTATTTCGTAATTTGTTCAAGAAGAACTTTAGTAATGTGATTAATTAATTAATGTAGAATATCACAAAGTTTTAACATGAAAGACAGAAATGAATGAGCGACTAATAAAAGGACGTTAGGTAGATGTCACCTCTATGTATAAGCCATTTAGTGTGGTACAGTACCATTCTTTTTGGTTTATTATTTCATGTTAATTCATGAAAATATAAAAATATACAAAGTATTTAATTGACTTTTTACATAAATTGAACATTCGCTAAAAGCATATGTACCTTAACTTGCCTTTAACTCCCAAAACAAATTGGTTTTTACAGTCCTAAAATTTAATCGGACAACAATTTTTCAATTCTATTACTAATATTTATTGATTATTTCTTCGATTACACTTATAATTGGTATTGGGGGCACACAGTGGGTCAGTGGATAGAGCGCGCGACTGCGACCAGGCGGTCTCGAGTTCGAATCCCCGCGCCCGGGCACCTCTTGAATTAATTCAATGTGCTTTTTCAAAAACTGTGGTGCCCAAGGTGGTTCGGAACCCACCTTAATAAAAAGTAGGTCCCGCTGAAATAGGCGATAGGGAGAGCTGGGTAAAGGTGGAAGTGTGGAACGGGATTTGAAACCCTGAGGGGACCAAATATCCAAGACATACATACTTATAATTGTTATTTATCACCACGAAACGACGTAAACAGAGTTATACGATTGACTGGCTCGTAGTGAGAACATCTACCTTATACAGCAACGAAGAATATAAAATTTACCCATTGAAATGATAATTTAAAATTCTCTGTACGAACCTACGAAGGACTCATGCGCCGCACACGAGTATAGTGATCGCGTGGTGCAAAGTCGAAGCTATGCATGTTTCTGAAATTAAGTCCTCCCGCGATGACTCACCGTGGAAAGAATTCAGGAGCGAGGAAATTCTGGCACTCGACTCGAAAATGCCATTTTCACTCGTTCCCGATATTCACACCGGGACGCCACCCGTCTAACGTTATTGCTTTCGGGAAGCCATGCAGAGGGGGAACAGGGGTGGTGAAAACTGGTGGAAAACTGGGGTTGCGAAGACAAAGGACCGGGAGCAAATAGCGCTTTCGTCTCGAGCAGGTGAAAGGTCAATTCTCACGTGTCAATATTGAACTACAAGCTCCGCTATCACACGACTTTTTTCCTCGAGAGACAAAGGGCTATTCTTAGGCCCTGTCCCTTCCACGGGAAAAAGTGCACCACTCCAGGATCATGTTTGCCCGTAACATTTTCTGTCCACTTTCGTTCTGCATTTGTCAATTTACGAGACATCAAGACTTTGAAATTGAAGACCTTGACACAAGAGCTTCGAAGAAGACAAGAGTTTAGTAAAGTAGTTGGAGAGTTAGAACTGTATCTGCTCATTTTTTACTGCAGATTTCATGCATTTCAGAAATATAAAACTGTAAACACGTTACACGAATTTCAGAATTATTTAACTCCATTTATATTTGCCTCCAGCTTGTTAAAATTAACTCTTAACTTGTTACATAAAATTCCGTAGTCTATTTAGAAATGCATAAAATCTAATGATCAAATAGATTAAAATATGATCGTTCACTTCATTTGCAAATAATGAATCAGCATACAGTCTACCAGCATCGATTTCTCGTAAACAATGTTTAAAGAAAAATGTTTGAAGTTACTACGAAGGTACGGTGGATGATGGTTAATCCAGGTTCGCTGGAGTCCGTCAGATTCATTTGATAAAAATCAGGTAAAAACCGTCCGTCAGATTCATTTGAGAAAAATCAGGTAAAAACCGTCCGTCAGAGGACCAAGCAAAGGAGCCAGCTGTTAATTACGGCACGTAAAAAATTGTCAAAGGAGAAGATTGGAATTCGGTGTTGATGTTTGCGATTGCCACGGTGCCGACCAAGGTATTAGGCCGCGGGAAAGAGGAAAATTAGAAAATCGGGAAACGCCAGAGGCTGCGAGCTTTATTCCGCTAGCACCGGATCACGATGACTAACGTACGCGATGCCGAGGCTCGCGTATTTTTTTGCATAAAACCAGCCAGAAGCGACGAAGCTGATATTTTTCCAAGGGAGCCGGAAAGGCGCGTGACTCGATTACGGGATATTTTAATCGCGATTGAACGTGCGCCACCTGGTTACACGACGGAACGATTCTGTTTCAGATCGAGAGGAACATGTCGGTCGAGATAAGAGCGGGTCGACCAACAATGCCAACTATACCGCAGTCGAAGAGACCGACGATTTTAGTGTATCCAACAGGTGAGCGAATTAACGTGTCACAGTCGTGTTATACCGAGTGAATTGCAGCGGGACAGCTCCATTTTCCATGAAAACTAAATCAATTTTGCGTGACAGTGCCGGACTGCTTTGAATTCGATGATTTCACGAAGTCAGCGACAAGCGATTGAGAATTTGTTGAAACTATTACAGAATTACAGAGCAGCTGCTTGTTTCACATTTGTTTCTAAAATGGAGAAGAAAATTTTATTCGAAAAATTCTGCGAACAATCTTTGCTTGAGGTCTCTAAAGAAAACCAGATATCTGAAATGTAAGAAGCTTCATCTGACAGCTCAGTTTCGGTGGAATAATTCAAACTGAGAACTACTTAATTAAACACAGCAGGAAGATCAAGGTATCTAGAAGCAGTAACCGTAGAATTACAGTGCGTCTACGCTTCAAAAGAATTCCTAAATGAATCATGAACAGAATCATTGCCAACTAGACAGTTCTCGAGAATGTCTGCTACTTGAGGATTGAAGCGTCCAGAATCAAAATTGCAATTTCTAATTACGGTAAACCCTTGTATATCGCGATCAAGAAACTGTTTGAGAAAACTGTTATTTTCCTCCTGGCTTATCGGTTCATTGTTCAGTTTCGTTGCATTCTTCGAACTGGATTATGCGGGTGATACTCTTCCATTCTGATAGTCCTAGCCATAACAGTTTAGTTGGTGTTGTTTCCCTTCCGAACTAACTTTCACATTCATCAATGATGAGTGGATTTTGCGGATGTTTTGCTTAGTTATCCGCTCGCATATTATATTTCAGATTATATCTTGAATAACGTTTGCTCAACGAATTAGATTTCGCAGTACATATTCTTATTTATTTAGTAAGGTATCTGAATTCGTAGTGAGATTTAATAGCTACATAATTGACAATGCTTAGTACCGGTCACAGTTCTAATTAATAATTTTTAAAAATTTACTTTTGATGATATCTCGTGTAGACACGTCAGTCTTTGCGATATCTTCAACAGCTATTCAGTTAGTTTAATTGCCACAAGTTGAATACTTAAATGACAATTTGTACGTTCCCGGTCAAAAATGACTCCGGCACAGCACTCGGAGGGTTAAAGAATGGCATACCTGATTACGCTTGAAAATTTGATCAGAAAGACAGTTTACCTAAAGAAACGTTTGTACTGGTCACGAAGGAGTTTCGATAACGATGCTGCGAGTTTCGAAACGATAGTAAAGTGTGCTTCGGAGGAATCCAGCACGTTCGACTCGTAACAAGGCTAGCTTATGGGAGGTGTACGCCGCAGTTCCCTACATAGCTGATCGATGCAACATATTGAGCCGGGAAACCGTGCACCTGCGGGCACGTTAAGTTATTCGCCGATATTCGGTACCCAGTGAAACGTAATTGGCACCGTGAAACTCAGCCGCGTCGATGTATCTGCATGTTGCGAAAAACAAGCAATTTCCTTTCGAACATAAGAAATCGGAAGAAAAATCATGCTTTTCTTCCAGTGACTCCAGAGAGCATCATCATACCGATAGTCTCGTGCATCCTGGGATTCCCTTTGCTGGCGCTCATGGTAATCTGTTGCCTGAGGAGACGAGCGAAGCTTGCAAGGGAACGAGCGAGGAGGAGAAACTGCGATTTGGATCACGGGGCGCTGAGCCTTGTTCGTTTTAGTCCCGTTCATCGCTTAGGTGAGTTTTAAACACGGCAACGCGACGTTTTCTTGTCCTCGTTCGTCGACGACTACCGTTCTGCCACGGCGAAGATCCACATTTATGCAAGTTCTAACGCGGAAACTTCCTGCGTCCAGGAATAACTATTCCCGAGAGTACCAGTTCGTTGCTCTTACCGAACTCGAGTTCGCATAACGGGGTGGTAGGGAATGGTCAAAATTCGTGTAGTTCTAAAATGGTATCAGAACTGTAGATTCCAAGGAATTGTAACAGCTGTGTGCGTAGAATATGAAAACTGTTTGGAAAAGTAGATGCAGCTGGGGATTGTTCACGTTGAATGATTGTGACCTTGGAAAAAATTCATGAAAATCGATCGATCTTTCAGCGCTTACACGAGACAGCTCACTCAACACGTTCGCTACCTTCATCGCAAAAATGTTTTATTAAATACGCCGTACCTCCCTCGTGAAATGCTAAAACAATTTACTAGAAGAAAGTGATGGACTGTCTGAATATTATGATGCGTGCTATGAGCTTCGACAAAAACAGTAAGGAACTCTCGTAAAGATTGGGACACGTCTCGTTTTTTAACTATAAAATTTCATAAGATGCGAATCACCGTCAACAAATTTATACCGTCGGAAAAAATATAGGTGTCAGTTAAATTTTCGCCGCAGAAAGTATAATGACAGCGTGTTAACGGATAAAGAGTTATAGCCGATTTTCTGAAGACAACGTTCTCGGCAAAACAAAATGTTGCCATGTAAGTTTGGACACCCCAAAAACTCTGAAAGTAAGTAAGTAAGTGTTGAAATGAAGCCAGAATCGTTTACATTCAATCTATATTGAGGATTTATTTCTTAGGACATATTTTTAGCGTTTGCTTGGCGCAGCTACACTGAAAACGACTTGTTGCTTCTAAAGCTCGCGAGAAGTTTGTTTATAAACGGAAATAAAGTTGACAACCTTGGTGTTTCCAGAGTGTGTTAATGTGGAAAACACCGCTGTCCCAACTTATACGGTGTACCAACCTTCACGACAGTCCCTTCACATAAAAATAATTTGATTCTGCTAAAGTAAACAACGAAACTGTGCACGTCACATATCTGTGACAACGGTAGCGAACGTATTAAAACGACTTCTTACGTTTTGCGATGACGATGGAAAGCGGTCCCGGGATATTTGTATTTTAGCACCCCCGACCTCATTAACAATCTGAGCAGCCTTCCGTGGTCCCGCGTTCCTGCTCAGTCGCATCGGAACATCCACGTGCGCTTGAATGCGTGCAAATTCGTAGCATTGCGTTTCGTCGACGATTCCGTAAATGGCGCTCGCATATGCACATAAACGCGTGCGGATGCACGGGCCGCGATATCAACGTATAAAGAGA
Source organism: Lasioglossum morio (assembly GCA_916610235.2). Taxonomy (NCBI): domain Eukaryota; kingdom Metazoa; phylum Arthropoda; class Insecta; order Hymenoptera; family Halictidae; genus Lasioglossum; species Lasioglossum morio. The sequence goes on from OU744323.1 coordinate 9,250,140, forward strand.
GCGGAAGAGGCATTAAACCAGATTGAATGTCGGCCTGAATATCCCGGTTCATGCGTCGATTCCGGAATGCTTGAAATTCAAACGGGATACGTACTACAATCAAGCGCGGTTTTATCCTTCGACGAAACGAAAATGTTTAATCTTCTTCCGAGCCGTGTTGCGAAAGTAAACGACGCGTCGCATCGTGTCGGGGGCAGTGAACGCTTTTATCGGTTTCCTATAAATCTTGATCATCGGTGCTTTCGACTAAGTTCGCGTGGCACTTCGGACACAACGATCTTGACGCGATCGTCGATACCGTTTTTATCGTCTCGATAATCCCCGGCGATAAATAAAACACGATCCGCCGCCATTTTTTTAGCGGCCGACGTGATACGCGGACCGGTAAAAAAAATCGTAAACTTATACTGTTACGCCGTTTTAGCGAGACTCGAAATACTGTTATGATATCGACCGAGACTCTTGAAATGGCTGCGAATGAACTGCGGATTTGATGCGTTAGTGATAAAAGTGATTGCATCGATCGCGGACCAATAGAAACGTTTAAAGAATTAGAGATACTGATGGCTGTTCGTAAACTGCCATACTATTCTTTACTAAATCGTGCAACTTATAATCGTCCATTTTTTTTTTTTCAATTAAATTCATTGAATTACGTGCTATGGAATAATCCTTCTGTTAAAAATTGAAATAAAAGCGATACAGTATATTAATGTGTAGGCGGAATCGTTCAGAGAAGAAATAAATGTCTATGTAGAATCTGTACCATGCATACAATTCTTATTTTGCATAAAAATCCGCAGTCCAATTGTGAAGAGCCATTATTCCGAATAAGTTTCACGGAGATGTGATATTTCCAGCTGCTATCCGTTCCAGTCACTTTTTCGGTTCCATATCGGTTTTGAAATGGGTCCAGGATGGATTCCCGTATCGACGTTTACGTAATTGATATCGCTAATTACTGTGGCTGCAGATCACTGCATATATGCACGATTTTTACAAAATTATTACAGAAGAAGAAGAAACATTTTTCCACGGTACTGATTTCCAATAAATCGTTGAATTGAATAAAGCAGCTACACATTTTTCATATTCATATACATTATATTATTGGAACTAGGACGTAAATAAATGGAAGTTTCAATTATTTAATTTTTCTCGTGTGTAACGAACTGAAGGGATTATATCAACATTGGTAACATATTTTCCTGTGTTTCTTTATAGATATAGAAATTAACGAATCAATAGAATGTCGTGTTGTTCGACCATGTTATACTTCATTGGTGGGTAGTGGTAGTTTAGAATAAACTTTACTGCAGAAAATAGACGAGAATCGATTTTAGAACCGCTTCAAAATCAACATATGCAAACAACAAAAATAGATACCAGTTGGAAAATCTATTTCGAATAAAAGTTATTTCTAACTGTTTTAACCAGAACTTCAATAAATAACAGTTCTACACAGTGTTTTGTGGAATCGTTTTGAAACCCTGCTACTTCCGATCAACGAGAATTAACGTAAACCTCTGTAAACGGAAAAACCATTCGCAACGTAGATTTAAACCGGTAAAATGGACTCCGATAACTAAGAATGCTGAAATGAACAGTGTCGATGCTGAAAGAACTAAAATACATGTCCCTTATTTCATTCTATCCCGTCAAGCGCAGCGTCTAAAGAGGATTTAGGTAAAGCATTTTCATCCTGGTTTGTTGCTTGATTTCGTCTTTAGAGACGTTAGAATTTTCTGAGAACCGGCGCGGTTCGTTTTCCTTAAATGCACATGCATTCTGTCCGCCGCCGTTGTCGCTGCTGCAGTTGCATACTCGGCATAGAATTTAATTAAAGTTTCACCAGAAACCCGAAAAGGAACGGGCATTAGAGAGAACGAGAATTAACAGCCGTGGCGAGAGATGATTGGTCGCGGTGAATCGGCGCTGATCTGCATCGAAATGCGTTCTTCGTGGTTGAACCGGGTCGACGTGGGCCTCAGCCCTTCGCTATACGTTTATCAGCTTCTAGCTCTTCGTGTTCCCGATGCAAAAGCATGAATCAAATTAATCGATATCGTGATCCGCATGTAGCTGAACCTCGACTCGAAATTCGCTCTGCAAGCCTGGCAATGTACGTTTCACTTTATCTCGCATACGACTGTATTCTAACTACCATAATAGCGCGGCAGTCTTACTTATATCGTTTTCGCACAGGGTGCGGCATTTGAAATGGGTCACACCTCGCTTGTTACCGATGATGGAAACAATTGCATTCGATGAACAGTATTTCGTTTCTAGGAATTTGCAATTTATCTATATCTAATTTTAAGCAACGTCAATTTCAAGTCTCCTTTTTATATATTTCTGCTCGAACTTCGCTTTAATCGCAACTAGATGAAATATCACTTTTTCATATGTTGATAAACAAGAAATTTATACCCACAAGACATGTGGATGTTGTGTCATATATTTTTAATCAAATATTTGGCCTTATATTATATCACATGCAAAAGAGAATGCAATGATGTATGTTATAGAGGTCGTTCAAGGCCGTTCAAGGTCAACTGCAATGACGAGTTTTACCCGATTAGTTTTCTCCCGCCATCGATAACAAGCGAGATATTCAGGTGACCTGTTTTAAATACTCCGCTCTGTATACGTTCGAGTGCAATTAGTATTCCTGCTGCGTTCTCGCGCTTTTATTCGCGGGTTTGCTTGATGATTCGAATTCTTCTTAATACATCTAGGGTGCAAATTAATTCGTGGCCCTTGCAACTAAACAATTAGAATCTGTCTAGTCCAGTTCCTGTCTCTTGCAATCAATGCAAACAATTTTTATTGTGCATAAAAATCCGCAGTCTATTCGTAATAAATATAAGTGCACCGTCATTCATTTGAAGAGATTTATAAAATGCCAGAAACTCCACTCGAGTAATTAAGGGTTAGAATAATTTTGGTTTTCTACGAACGACAAAAGGCAGCGAATTAATTTGTACAGTCAACAAGATGAGGTATTTTGTTCCACGGGTAATTATAATTTGATTTCTGTGTAACAGTGGGAATTGATCGTCCAACGAGAGCGGTGTCGCTACGAAGCGATCGAGATTCCCGCACGTTTCCGTCGTTGGAATTGGATACGGTGGTTGAAGAGAGATCGGATCCTGAACAAAGCACCGTACTAGAACTCAGCAGTCCAGACTAGCATCCAGTTTTGGTACCGCCCAGGTTGAACTTTTGCTCACATCCTCTAACACCAGTAAATCATAATTCATCTTTAGCCGCAAATATCTTTTAAACGACCCGCCGAAAGCATAGAGCGCCAAGGAATTCTAGCTTTCCTTCTGCTGATACGATGCTATCGAGCGAAATTTCACTGCGAACGCATGTTCTGAACAGTTCCTACATTGCCGACATCGGATCACATTCTGTCGGAAATTAGGAGATTCCCACTTTGACGAGACACTGGCATTGGCATCTTCATAACAAAATTTTCGGTACATTTTTTAAATAAATAATTTTTAAAAGACTCGTATACGCGCGATTGGTTTCGCGATTAAAAACCACGCATTTTAAAAAAGTATTTCGTTCTACTCCATATAATTACAGAGCTATTAAAGGAAATATACATATACTATTGAGGGCTGTTTTTCATCTTTTTAACATAGATAGAAGATTGTTAATAACTTGATAAACAGAATATCTGTCAAATATTTTTTCAAACTAATAGGAAATATTTATTGACATCCAGAAAACATAGAGACATTTTCTCGCGAGCAGAAATACTACTCTTATCCAGCAATTAATTACGATGAATCAGAGCACTTTAGTACGTTGATCTACGTGATTTACTAGACCTTCTGCATTCTTCAATAAAAAGTCTTTTCAATATATTGTAATAAAAATTAATTTCTATGTCGTTCACATAACGTGACAGTCAACGAGACCGTAAAACAATGCAACAGGTGTTTTTTCATAGACGTTAGAGTCGAGAAACTCCGTGAATACTCCATTTTCTAATAATCAATCATTTTATTTTTCAGGTCTCCCCGACCAGCGAAAACGGCGGTACCACTGCCTGTAGATCACAGTCCATTGTGGACGGCTTTGACACACGCGAATTCCGTGACGTCGGTTCTCGGAGATACCTAGCAGGAGGTTAATGAGGGCGGCTACATCGAAGCTCTCGTCCTCGACCTACCGATCATCTACTGAACATTTCAACGGACGTGTCCGCTTCAACAGAGTCCAGATTTGTCTGCATTCGATTCGAAAACCACTGAACTGTACTAGGAAAAGTGCCACAACAGGAACTAATTTCAAAGAATACACGCGCTACGAAACAGAGAGAGAATAAACTATCAAAACTGTATAAACGCGTCCGAGACGCAGGACGTAAAGGAACTAAATTTTTTACCGGCATACTTGTTAAGCACGCTATAGCCACCCTGCTTTTTACATGATGAAATACGTGTATGCTACGAGTGTGTTAATGTAAATACAAATCTGTTAACATCGTGTACAAAAAAGACAAAAAAAGAGAAAGAAAGAAAAATAAACGATCGAAGTACATAAATAAAGTATTATAAACAGTAGTATTGCGTACGCAGATTCACTGTCCATTTCGTGAATGAAATTCGCCAACCTATGTATTATATATACATATCAAGCATGGGCTAATTACGGCGATACTCTCGTGTCTATATCATTTAAACTAATTAACCCTTATCATTTAGTGTTTTTGTGTATTGTCCTATTATGTTTAAATGAATTATGTATACATTCGCACGATTCTCACGACATACAACTTCCAAGGCCTGAGCACAACAAACAAAAAGTAAATTGCGCACAGTGAATAGTGTGTATAATGCACGTGAAAGTCTTCCAGAATAAATGACTAAACCACTACGGTCCAGTTATTTAATATCCAGGCGTCGCTCGTCCCCTTTTAGCTGCCTTTTTGAGTTTGTTCACTTTTTTATCCTTTTTCCTCTTCATGATATTCTCTTGCCGTTTCTCCTGTCTTTCACGAATCCCCTTTTGAACGTTCTCTAGCCTAGAATCCCACTTCTTGGTACTGTGCTTCTTTTTTTGTTCCTTTCTGTTTATCGTTCGTTTTAACAAGTCAGGATCATCCTTCACCTAAAAAGAATAGAGCGATGTAGATACACAGATACAAAGCTGCAAATAGACGAAAACTTATTCCAATTTTTTCCATTTACTTTTTCTCCACTGGCTTTCGCTAAAGCAGCGTTCCAGGCTTGCTTCTCTTTCATTTCTTGAGCCTTCTCTGTTTCACCTGACTGCTCCATTTCCTTCAACTTTTCTTTGTTCTGTTTCAGTTGGAGCAAAATCTTCTTCGGATCCTTTGCATTTTTGGGTAGTTTCTTTTTAGATCCAATTTCAGAAAAATCAAACTTGCTAAACACCATTTTTCCTTCCGAATTAAATACAGGCTTAGGCCTGGGGATCTTCGGCACTTCGCCATCCTCCTTTTTGATTTTAGACCCTCTTGTTGCGTTTTGTTCTGTTTTCACCATTTTTCTTTGCATTATGCGCTCTTCCCTCTTTGAAATTTTTTTCATTTTATTTTTTAAATTTTTCTTCAACTGTTTATCTTTGTACCCCAATCTTTTCACGTTTCTCAAACCTTCGAGTTTCGTGTGTAATTCTTCAAATGTATTTGCTCTTTTTGCTTTTTCGATGGCTTTCGGAAAACCTTTAGCTTTGGTAAAATAAAACATAATTAAAGTCGGCAAATAACGAACGATACAAGAATCGTATAAATGTTACAGAAAACCTACCTTTCGACATCGTTTTGACATTATGTGTTACGACTTTACTGTTTTCATCTGAAATGAATAAACATTTATTTCTGTCATCGTAGTAAATAAACAATGTATAGATTTCTAAGGTTATGATATCGTTTTATATGTTTACCTATTTTTGATTGAGGAAAAGGAGTTTTCGAAAATATATTTGTAATAAATTCGTTTTCCTGTTCCAACAATCGTCTGACTAGATTCTTGTCGAATGGCTTTGACATTTTCAACTGCATATTTGTCGGAACGCACGTGTATAACAACAAAATAAATAACACACAGACTCACAAATGGAGACACGTTTCCAGCTCCGAAAGCCGGAGATAGTATAGAATAGGTTAGAAATTGCACTCTACTGCGCAAACTCATAAACTGGCATCTTTCGTCTTTCTAATTATCACAAAATAGAGTTACTATTTAAACTAGTGCATATAAAATGTCCAAATTTAGAATAAATCTCTTGATTATTAATATCTTCAATTCATATTCCAACGAGAAAAAATAAGGGGCTTTGTGCTCACGCCCGGGGTTTATGTAGAAGAAATAGAACGTAATTCATTTGTTTCTTAAACAAACTTAATTTATTTATTGGACGTTTGAAGATGTCAGTGGATTCTAAATCATTCCAGCGTAGAGGTTACTTCTATATTAAAAAATTATGTATGCTTCGATCCATGCGAAAAATGATGAAGTTTCTGAGTCAAGCTAAAAGATGATGCAGGTTCTGATCCAGACTAAAAGATGGTAGAGGATCTGATCCAAGCTAAAAATTAGCGTGAGTACACTGGTCCCAGATAACGCTGAAGAAGAAATCAATTATAATGGAAACATCACATGATATAATGCTTTAAAAATTACATATTTCTTGTATCAACTTGAAAAATACGCAATGAGATGTTACAATATCTATTTTACAATTACAAACGCAGTTTGCTTAAAACGAATAGTCAAACGGAAGGATTAATAATTAATGTTACAACTTAATATCGCACATTTACATGAAAAATTCTTCCTCAATTAACATGTCAGATTTCTTTACAATCGCTAACATATTTCTAACTTAGAAATCAATTTTAATGGAATACATCACTGGATACAACGCTTTACAAATTACATATTTCTTGTATTAACTTGAAAAACATGCAATGAGATGTTACAGTTAATTTAACAGATATGAGAATGTATCTTACAATATAATTAACAAATGCAGTCTCATTAAAATGAATAGCTAAACGGAGGAATCAAAAATTAATATCGCACATTTATATGAAAAATGCTTCCTCAATTAACATCTGTGGTCTTAGAACAATAAGTACATGTTCACGTAACACATACTTGTCAAATTTATTTTCAATTGCTAATGCATCTGCGGCTGACGTGAAATAAGCATGACAGTACCTTATTTCAGTGTCTGGTACTTGCTTTATATAAGTTATGCATATTGGATGATAATCTCTGAAAAGAGTTAATATCTCCTGTGCTTCTAAATCGGGATGAATATTTGCTATAATCACTTCTTGAGCTTGAACAATTGTCTTTTTATTACTGTAGGTCAGTCTAGGAATTTCATCTTCGTTAAAAGAATTCTCCATTTTCGTTGGAGTAATGCTAGAAATTTTAGAACTGGCCACAGAGCTACTCCTTTTTTTCTTAAGCTGTTTCCTCTTCATCAGTTGTACCAAATTTGACGCTGATGTAATAGAAGAGCTATTATGATCACTGTCTCCTCCATTGACCGAATCATTAAAATCAGATTGCTCGCCATTATGACATTTGTGACTGGATTCTTTCAGATCTAAGAGACTGGGAATATTCGTTTTCTGTTTTTTGGTAGTAGAATTTTGTTTCATGGTGTTGCTGCTAGTTTTGTGTTTATGTTTTAATATCTTAATGGTCTTATTATTCTTGAAGGCTTTCAGGCAACTTATGGTGTCCTTTAAAGTTTTATAACGTATAAAACATAAACCATATTGACCATTGCGAGAATCTACAGACATAGTTCCATAAACGGAAAACATCTTCTTGATTTCGTCTATACTTAATCCATCATTATTCGGGAAATGTATAATATACGAACCATCTCTTTTATCGTAATAATTTTCATAATCCATATTGGTATAAAACTTTTCACAGTTTTCCAGTACAAAATAAAAATATTATTTTGTTTTGACACTGTCTTATGCTCGCGTCGTTTGTTTCGTTTGTTGGTTATATCGTCCACAAACACGGTATACGTTTTATTCCATAAACTTTTGTACCAATATAACTTTGTCCCATCTACTGTAAGAAGATATTTTAAGACAATACAATATATATAAATAAAAATTTGATGCTTATATTACAATTTCTTAAAAACTCTGCTGAGGAACGAACCTCGCCACGAGCGTTACACAGTACCCAACATGACCCAACAGTACCGTATTTACAGGTATGGTTGAAATTGTGAGATACGTATAGATGTCACTGAAACGCAATCTCAAAGTGCTCCCATCGTAAGAATAACTCGTGAAATTATAAAATACTATCGCAATTTAAGGATATTCTGGAGGTATATAAAAACGCAATAAATATAATTATAATATATATATAATTATATATATTGAATATCACAAATTTATTATCTTAAAGTTCAAATCAGGGGGTACAATCATCGCAAAAGTCACTTACAATTTTTTATAATATGAAGACAATTCGATTAAACAAATAAATATAACATGAAATTTACTAATTAAACGAAAGCTTTTAAATTAATCTATTTTTTTCATGCAAAATATACTCATGAATGGCTTTCATTGACAATATATTGATAGATTTCGAATTTCTTGTACTTTTGTCTCCCATTGTACATCCAGAACATCCCATTGAAACATAGTTAGCAATTGTTTTATAGTAAAATAATTTTCTCCGTTTCGTGTGACAATTACCTTAACTGTAATGAAAAATTACTTTATCACGTCTAGAATTTTCTATAAAACAAGACTAAATAATAAACATCATATGTAGAGACTTAAACCACTTAATTTCAAGCGAGAATGTAATTGAAAGCAAGGATAATCAAACGTTACAATCGTCTGTTCATATTTTGCCGCGCAACAAAAATGGCCGACCGTGCGGCCATGTTTGCGGTATAGTCCTGCGCACTGGCGGGTCGTAATTTACATTTCCTGAGCCCAAAGTCTCCTTGTTTTACCTGTACAGTGTTTGCAAAGTAGGCGAGATCGCGCTGAACCGTTCAGTTTCGGCTATTTTTTCGGCAAGTTTTCGCGCGGGAACAACGTGCATGCGTGCGAAATCGAATGGCAACGGCGATGGGAAAAAAAAGAAGTAGAAATGGGCGGAGTTTGCGCCTCTGGTAATAACACGTAAAGGACGTGGTCGGTTGGTTCGAAGGATATTCTCACAGGACTGCGATCAGAATTTCCACACGGTGTGGTTTCTCGAGGAACAGGTGTTGGAAGTTAGTCGAGATTCGAGAATCGAGAGGTGTCCGCGATACAGGTTAAGGAGAACGCGGCTACGAAAAGGCGGCGAGGTCGCGTCGTAAATAAAGTGGATGCGCACGCGGCAATCCACGTGAGACAGAGAGAGAGTTCGGCGAGTGGATTGGTCGGACAAGGAGCGCGATGAGTCGGGCGTTCTGATTGGCCGACGGCGGCTGTTATGGCCGCCGATTAGCGCACGCACGCACAAACACTGAGGCAGCCACGGTGCCTCGCACACGGACGTACGACGCGCGCGTGCATCAGGCCAGGAGCGTAGCAGTCGCTCGCGGCCGAGAAGAGTGAAAAGAGCGACAGACAACGGTCGGTCCGCGCGTTGCCTTCTAAGGCGGAGGGAGAGTTGGTGTGTGACGTCGTGCGTGCGCGGATGGCTCGAGGAACGCCGCCGATTTTCCTCAGCTTCGACCGAGTATCCTTGCCGAGCGTTCGAGAGACCGAGTGAAAGGAGAGTGTGCATGCGGGCCGGCCGCCGCCGACGCCGTGACCGTCGACACGAAACCGCGTATACGTAAAACTCGACAATCCGTCAAGTCCGAAGCTGCCCGAAGCAGCACCATTTTCGTCATCCTCTTAGCGTGTATACCAAGGAAAGGTAAACCTAGAGAGAGAGAGGGAGAGAGACCACGATTATTTTATACTGGAACGTGTTCGGGTAGCCCGTGTTCACGAACGAGCAGATACAAAACAAAATAAAAAAAGATATACGAAGGGCACCGAGAAAGGTAGCGGGAGACGGAGATAAAAAAGAACCAGACACGAGCGAAAAACGAAGACGCGAACGCGGAGTGCGCGCGAGAGAGAGAGAGAGAGAGAGAAAGAGTGACGGCCGAGAGAACCGATCGGAAAAGAGAAGGCGAGAAGAGAAGCGAGTTAAAACGCCAAACGAGATACGTAAGAGACAAAGGCCACGGCGGCATAACCTCCAAAACGACTGTGGCGATATATCGTGCCCGCGCGTTTCATCGAATCCCTCCGCGGTTTTCGTGGACCGTTCTCGCCCGACGATCACACATTCGATATTCGCATTATTTACGAGAGATTATATTTTTACAATGTGCAGGCCTGCCGCTGTTGCTGCTACTGCTGCTGCTGCCCGGGGCTTCCATATACGAAGTGTCGCACGAGCGAGATAGAGATAGAGAGAAAGAGCACGTGTATGCGACGTATTTTCAATCGAAAGTATACAGAAAAAAAACAAACAACGCACAGGAATCGTCGAAGTCGTTTCAAGAGTGAACGAGCGGGACGGTTGTTTGTATGGTCGTGTTTTTCCGCGACACCTGGTATACGATATATAGACCGTAGTCCGCGAGTGTTGTCTACTGTGTAAACGAACTCGACATTGCGTCGACAACGAGAAAACTTAAGTAGAAGAATAGAGAGCCGAGGAAGAGAGAGAGGCAGACAAATATATATACGAGAATAGAGGAGATAAAATAAAAAAAGGAGGGAGATAACATACCATCGCTGTGGTCCACGGTTGATGGATGAAACTAGCAGGATGTTGCAACACGGTGGATCAGGTGTTGGTCTGATGGGTGGCAATCAGGGACAGGGGGCCCAAAACACCGGCGGATACGGAAGCATGGGGCCCGTCGACGCAACCGCGACGCAGGGCCCTGATCCTGCTGCAGACGCCAGGAAACAGGATATCGGCGAGATCCTTCAACAAATTATGAACATCACCGACCAGAGCTTAGACGAGGCACAAGCAAGGTATGTAGATTATTCTAGTCGACATCTGATCAGCCGCCATTTTTAACGCCAGAACTGCCGGAGTAGCCGCGGCTCGAACAACCAATTTCGAACAATCTTCCTCGCGGTAGTTTATTAAATTGAACTCATTCACCGAAAACTCGCGTCGATCGTTAACTAGATTTTCCGTCATCGTTTTATAACAAAATTAACCCTTTCTTTACTGATTATAGTCGTACAACGTTGCACTTCCTCAATGTACCAATGGCGACAATAGACACCCGACAAAATTTTGCATTCGTCCACGACTTTGGTTGTTCCGGTACGTGACGGAATTATCTGTAATGGTTTTTAACCAGATTATATATCAAACGGATCACTGAAAAATCGTAGCGATTGTTAATGAAGTTTTCAGTTTTATTTTTTTTTTGTAGCTATGTTAAGTCTTTACTTACCATTTATAGTTACTCGACGTTGCACTGCCACTGTTTATTAATGGCGGCTACAGCCACTCATCAAAGTTTTGTATTTAGCCACGAGCCCGATTTTAATGTATCATGTTATATTAATAGTGTATCTATTGGAAACCTGCTATGGTCTACTCTTCGGAGGAAGACACTTGAAATGTCTTCACAGTCATAATAGCTGTCCACCCCACTCCTACATTTCACACACTAGCTGATACGAGCGGGCTGGACAACTGTTATGACTACGAGGGTGTTGCAGCGTATTCTTTTAAAAAAACAAGCTGCAATAGGCTTCTAAATGTCTGTCTTATAGTTGAGAGGACTTCAATCATTTTGTTTTCAATAAATAGGACGTTACCTAAGATTGAAACAGTGGTAGTATTATCTAAATATTAGTGAACCATTCTCTACATTTTTGATTGAACGTCAATATCAAAGAACTAGAACATTATTTCCGAGCGCTGTGTAACGTGTCAATTCGAGATAGCTTAAGTGTTAATTACAAAACGTAATGGTTAATTACCACGCAATAATCACCCAACTACTCGGCAGTTCTAGTATGATTAACCAACGCATTCGCAACGTTCGTAACGACTGCGCGTTGATTTCATTTTCACGCGTTCCGATGCTCAGTTTCGCGAAAAATATTTGCATTAGACGAATCGCGGTTACATTACGGATCGCTCTGATGTCACGTTTGTTAGTACATGTACCGAGAAAATTGCGATGTGAACGGATTACGTTGATCGTCTTTGCGCCCGCTCTCGACTTTGTTACCTTGCAGGTCTAACGCCGGACATTGTTTTTACGAGGTGTTCTTAATATTTTCTATCACCGGTTGAGCCGTTAAGTGACGGTAGCACCCGTATACGCGTGTGTTGGTAATGACAAGCTGTAACACGCAGCTTCTTGTGAACAAGCGCGGCGATAAGGCCGCGTTTATCTTCGCGTTATTGGTCCCTGATTGTTCAACGTGTGCCAAAACGTAGACGCGTCTCACGCGCGCAAACACGATCAACGTTATTTTCGGATGTACCCGATGTTTCGTTATTTAAACATGTTTCTGTTTCTGTTGCGCTCGCAGGAAACACACGCTGAACTGCCATAGAATGAAGCCGGCCCTGTTCTCGGTCCTATGCGAGATCAAGGAGAAAACAGGTGAGTGCTGCTTCGCATCGGCACCCGGTGCCTTCCTTTGCTCAGGCCGCTCATGCGGCTGTGCGTCACTAATTGTACTTCAATATTTACCACCGGCTGCGCCTCCCATAAATTAAGATACGTCGGTCCGTTGAAAATCTGCGGTTTATCTCGCCAACTGCTAGCGCAACAATTGCTTAACACTTTGCCTGCCCACCTTCTTAACGCTGGAGACTGCGTGCGCCGAGAGCAACGTTTCCCAAATGTCTCGGAAATCTTTGTGTCGTAATCTCCATCACCTTAACAGCTGAACAATCATCCTCCAAAATCGAAGTAATTTAAACATTGTATTCAGAATTGTTGTGTTAATTGACTTAACATATACACTACTTCTTGAATTCTTCTACATCGTACAAATTCCAATGACAAATTAATACACAGGCAAACTTAACAATATCAAAATTGTTTTGTGGACTAATTATATGACAATGTTGAATGGCGTCTCACAGTGCAAGGGTTAATACATTTTTTTTTTTTTTAAAGACAGACAGAACAATTTTATTCGCAAACAAGGAAGTTATATTAAATACTACAATCAAAGAATTTGCTCTGGTGTCATTGCTCAGGAGAAGATTGATTGAATATCACCCACGCTTAGCACGTTGATTAAGAAGCTTCTTAGCAGGCTAATGGTAGGTGAAGCGTCAAGTTCGTTGCGCCGCAGTTGCCAAACAAGATCAAGATTCGGAATGCGATAAAATACTGGAAATAATTCGGCATTGATCTGTTATTTGCGAGTCGTATCGGCCAGTCATCGTCGCCGAAACGCGACGATAACCAGCTACCGATTAAATAGACGCTGACGAGATAAGAGGAGGGAGCACACTCCATAAAAGTGTACGGACGATCACCTCGTAAACTCTTGTGCACCGACCGCCTCTAGGAGTCGTTCTAAACAATCCGAGAAATTCCTAGAACAAGAGATCCCTATCTAGCCGAGAGAGGGATGAAAGAGAGAGAGAGAGAGACCAGGAGACTGTTGATACATACCCCGAGCGTGGCGGCGCAGGGTCGACCCCTGCGCCCATTCGAAACTCGTAAACATAATTTTTATGCGATGTTTGGATTACTTTTACGCGCGGATCAAGAGACCACGAAACGCGCAATTATTTTTCGGGTGCGAGGGGTGGCTGGGCTCTGGCTGTGTCTCTCTTACTCTTGATAGCCTAGCTAGCTAGAGCTCTGGCTGGCTTCTACTCGGCTTGGCTCGGCTCGGTTCGAACAGACACTGGGAGCAAACCGGGGGGCTGAGGTGGAGAGAAGGAGGTGTGTGGGTCGGCTACCCCAAAAGTAGTTTCTGCCTGGTCGCTTGATGGGGGTGGTGGGGCCACCACGCCCCTCATGCTAAGCCACCCTCTTTCACGTCGTTCCGCCATAAGTATATGTGTATATCCTATCCTACACACAGCTTTCTCTCTTTCTCTCTATATCCTCTGTGTCTCATTCTCTCTCTTTCTCTGCCTCGCTCCCCTTTCCCCCCTACCGTCTCGCCAACGGCCAGTCTCCTTTCTCGCGACGAGGGTGGTATTGTGCTGGTCGAGGGTTCGACGTCGACGACATTCCACGAACAGCGTCCGTTGTATATGTCCATTCGATAAAAATTCGAAAGGGCGCAGCAAACCGGCTCCCATTGTCGCTGTACCAATGCTCTCTTTTCCCTATGCACACGACCCGAAAAAATTGATCTACCCTTTAAACGCAGCCGCGGCTTTCGTTTGGCTTCGAAAGGGGGAGGCAACTTACCCTCGATTGCAAACTTTAGAAACAGAAATTCATACAAACAATTTTTACTGTTGTCGATTGTACGTTGTTTGTTGCGAGTAGAACGTTTCTGGGAATTTCTTGACCTGGGGAATCTAGCTATGCTGTTATCTTTTACTAGAGAACAAAAAAGGGGATGCTACTCCTTAAACAGATTCAATATGATTATTCCACAACAGTCTGCTATTTGCAAAGCTGTCGAAAAAGATTCTGGCAACTGATAGGAAAACTGAAATCTATCAAAACTCACAGTTTGTGGATGCAAGAATCTTCCATCACAATTTCGCGGGTTTCCAACGAGGTTGAAAACTGGATCTCGGCGTTTTTATGTCCGTAGTGGGTTTGATCGTCGGATAATGCGAACGAATTCATTGCGGGCGCAACACTTTGCGTAATGCTCGGCGATTGAATGGGTCTGTGGCTTAATCGGCACTCGTGAAAGAAAAGCGAGAGTCGGTCCTGACTCTCTTCATGGTGGCGAAGATGAAAACGGAGGGTGCGCGAACGGCGGTGGAGAGTATAGGAAGACGAGGACTCGGTGGAGGAGGTGGAAGATTTACGTAAACAAAAAAGGCGTCGAAGTGTGATGAGCGCGCTCAAGAGGATGACTCGTTTTAATGGTTCTATATTCTTTATGAGTCCCGTTGCTAAGTATACACCGACGCTCGTTCGTCGTCGAGGTGGACACATGGCCATGCGATGGCAGACGCATACATGTGCGCTTCTCACGTTAGGTCAGAGACGAGAGTGTACCGAGAAAAATGTGTATAGGGTAACAGAGACCGAGAGTGAACGGGGATGAAGAGAGCGGCGGAGAGGGCCACGCTTGTAGTGGAGTTTATGGGCAATAGCTGACGAGGCAGTGAAAAAGTACTAAAACCAAGAGGAGCAGATAAACGCTATGTTAAGCAGACCGTTTTACCAACCATTTAATATAATCGGCCCCCCTTTCTCTTTCTCTCTCTACCGCGGCTCGGATAACTTCGGATCAGGGCCGTCCCGAGTCAGATTTCTCCCCATTCGACAGATTTTTTTCTCCCGCGTCACTCGATTCGCTGCCTGTAAACCTCGCAGCTTGTACTGCCGTTGTTACGATTTGATTGCATCTTGCAACCCAACGAAAGTGAATAAACTATAACTCGAGGCGAAGCTTCTGGGGATTTTACGCCAATCATTGCCAGTAACTGGTTCCTAACTTGAAGCGGTAGCGCAATCTCTACTGACTGAAACTGTTAATTCGGGACTGTGAATTTTCTACAATTGCGATTAAATTGAATACGTAAGATACAATTGAATCCGGGAGAATCTAATTTCTACTTGTTTTGTGCTCCTTACAATTGCTTCACAGCATGTTCTTGCTTAACGGTCTGCAGTTTAGTCGAAAAAAGGTGATCTCTCATGGTTGAAACTCCAATCTATACTTTTAAAACACTCCTATACGAATCATAGCAGCTTCGAGTGCAAAGGATTAATCTTGCATGGAGATCATCTCTGGTCACTCTGGCTAATCTCTATATTTAGCAACATTCAGAAAGCTTATATACAACGTGGAAAATAATGATAAATCATTTTTACAATATATCATAGTCCAAGGTTCGCTTAACAAATGCACAAAATTCACGGTCATCGTGGATATGATATCGGTTAGCATGTTCTTTCGTGGCCGTTGGCAAGACAATATTCGCGTTTCGAGATGGCTATCGAGATACGGGAAAGCTTTCGATCAGCTGATAACTCGGCTATCAGCCGCGGTGAATCCGTTTTTAATGGACTGTTTGGCGGTCTTTTCCTCATTCATTTGAATATCTCGCATTGTGATCGATAGCCTCGAGGCGACGACGATTTGTCACGGTCACCGATGTCGGCTACTCTCCGAAACGCCGTGGTGATCTTCGAGAACCTGTTTCGGACAATCCCGTTTAGACCGATTTCCCATGGGACCCACGAGAGAGGATCCCGATGGGAAGAGAGCAGCGTGAAAGAAATGAGAAGAGACAAGAGCTAGAGAGAGAGAGAGAGGGAGAGAAAGGGACGAGCCCCGAAATCCGCGGGATTTCTCGAACCCGTCTTTTTCGACCAACCCCTAATCCGTTTTTCCCTCTCCTCCATCGCTGGGAGATACTGTGTTCGGATAGTGGCTCGCAGCGGTGGTATAATCGTTGCTATGCCACATACTGCGTCCTCCTAAAAATATTCCTGTCTCGATAGGTGGGCAACGCGTTGCTCCTTTCAACGAGAAGAAACACTTCGAACTTGTCATTCGCGTTGATTTAGCATCGTGAACTTTCTCGTTTTCAAAAATTGAGTCAAATCATATGAATTTATTTAACCTTATAGGGACAACATCAGTACACGATACCGTCTCTGACGAATTTTTAAAAAACTTATACTAAGCAGCTGATATTTATGCAAAATATACATTTCTTGGTTGCATTGCAACGAACCGGAGTGGAATGGAAATTAATTTTCTTTTTCAATATGTTTAATAGGTTCAAAATAATGTAACAGAATCTTTAAATTCTTGTCATGTTTTTACTCTTTCGACATATTTATCTGCTATTATTTGCAATTTTATTCATGTTCATCTGATAGACTGAGTAAATTGTTTTAAGAAAGTTCCAAACAGGAATAAATTCTATCGTTGTCAGAAGGTTTCTCATGGCAAATACTGTTAGTATTCGATATAATAAAATGAGGGTTGGGATTAAATTTGTCTTCTTCAAGTTGGTTGGATCTAGAGGGCATCGATATTAATCAAGCCGTTTTCCAAAAAAATTGATTTACTGCGGGTTCGGTGGTTTGTGAGGCGGTTTCGCGCCGGGGCCGGACTGTTCGCATTCGATACGGTTAATTCGCGGAGCAGCGACCGGTGATTCGCTAACGAAGCAAAGAGCAGTATCGATTGCCGGGCTGGCCGGTCGTCCGAATCGTGGCCGACTTTATTTATCGTTTGTCAACGCGTGTAACGCGCGCGAGTTCCGCAACGCGAGTCGTTTGGGCTGCACGTTCTCGACGCTTTTCCGGCTGTGTGATCTCTCTTTCTCTCTCTCTCTCTCTCTCTCTCTCGATTTATCGTCATTCAATTAAACCGGGCACCGTGTTGCCCCCTAGGCCATGTTACCATCGTAGGCGCTATCGAAAACGACGTCTCGTCGCGGTCGCGTTTCGGCGTAGCAATTAAAAATCCATACTCGATTTGGCCGTGGTCCAACAGCGATTTTGCGTTGCTGCCACCGTCTACGCTGCTGTAAGTGTTTTTCGTGAAAACCCTTCGGTTGGACGCGCCCTTTTTCTGGCCCGCGCGCGTAATCTCTGATTCGTTTCAATTGCTTTTCCCGCGATGCGGAACATCCGAACCATAAAACATCGGTGGATCGTCCGTTTTTTGGAACGATGTCGCCGTCTACGTGGCTCGCGACCACACACACCTTTTTTTCTCGCTTATTTTCATCCTGATTCGTCTACCCGAGATGCAACGATCCTCTCCTTTGTCACTGGATCGTCTACGAATTTTTACTTCTCACTCAGCATTTGCGATTATTTATTGTTTTCAACGCTGGGACCACAAACAGACAAATTTTCTGATTTATGATCGTCGAGATTGTGAAGACTCGTTTACGGGGAATTAATAAATCCATTTATTGCATTGGATGTATAACTCTGATGAGCTAGCAAAAGATGTCCAAGACAAGCTTTAGCACGTTAATTGTAAAAAGCAAGTGCTAAATGAATCTGTGCGTTTTTAACGATAACAATAATCGTCAAATTCGCAATTTCGTAGTAAATTTTTATATAAACTATTTTGTAAACTAGTCACTTTCAGTGCTTGATATCGGAATTTTAGATAATTAATTCGTCGAGTACAAATTTCCACAGCCGCGTAAGGAATACTGGAATTGAAAACAAGCCAATCTACGAAATCGATTTTAGAAAATCGCCGCCCATCGGGGATACGTGCATTGCATCGATAGTTTAAGAAATAATTAGCGGTCCACTATTACAGTTTCCATGACGAGCACCGGCAGCGTTCTCCTCCGAGTAAACCGTACGTTGCACGTTAATTGGTCGGCGCTCACTTTAATTAAGGCTTGCGCAACGATCCGTGTATTTGTTTGTCTCACGCGATTCCGCACGCGATACACGCTACGCTGCGACGATCTCAAGCTCGACGATGCTTTTCCTGCGGCGGTAAACGAAGAAGACCGTAGAAATTCGTCAAACCTTGTGTTCCCTTCGTGTTCCCTTTTACAGAATGGCTCTCCGATCGATTTCTCTCGGGAGCATCGTTTTGCACGGTCGGACGTTCAGGATTTTGTTCGCGCGGCTAATTAACGAACACGCGGTCCAATCGATCGTAATTATCCGAGCCTCGCATCAGCGAACCGCGTTCTGCTTCTTCTTCAACGAGACACACCGGCACAGAGCCGACCGAAGAATGAATTACTAACGTAATTTACTCGATGCAGTTCCAACGTTACTCTCTCGGTGCAACGCGATTTCACGCGCGTTCTCGATGCTGTAGCTACCAGCGATATGATTTACCGAACTTGCACCGTGAGCCGAGATTAAAATGTTGCTCCGCTCGCGATATCTGATTACCTGGCTGCCAGTTTATGCGCTCGTAGCCAACGCTATCGAAACACGCACCGGAATTAGCAATACACGCACCGATACGTCAGCGATTTTATTTCTCGATCGTTTCTAACCAGTTTATATGTGAATTTTGTGTGGAACCTGGATCCTGAATATCTCATTATTTCGTCAATTCTACAGTGATTAGTAGAATGCCGATTTTACGCATTTATGACAAATATGGGTACCTTGAAATAGCAAAAATATTTAAAAGCTCTTAGAGTATCAGTGTTGTAGATGTAGTACATAGCCCCACAGTTTGCTGGTGAAGCGTTTAGATCGCCATTTTAATGAGCGCAGACCGATCAACGGCATTTTTCACCCCCATTTACCGCGATCTGGTGGCGCCAGACGTTTCCTAGGCACGGTGCACGAACACAACGGGTGTTAATTGTAGCAGAACAATGAAATTCGCTCGTTCCGGCTGCAGGATTCGGCGTGGGTCGTGTATCGTTTGCAAAAGGTAGAAAGGTATAGCGTCGGTTTTCCAGGAGATGACGCTTCCCTTCCCGACCCCAGTTGGAATGTCGTTCCCCTAGCTTCGATTTTCTTTTCTTCTTCTTCTTCTTCTTCATGCTCTTCGTTCCCCTACCCTTCCTGTTCGACCTCTCGAGTGCTTCTCGTTCGTTTTTCTGTTCGTTTTCTTCTCCCTCTTCTTCATCCGCGGTCCCCGCATGCAGATGGGTTCCAGCAACCAAGGTGAACCGGCCTTTCTGCTCTCTCTCTTTATCCCTGTTTCTCTCTCTCTTTCTCTTTCTCTTTCTCTCTGTATCTGTCGGTCTGTTTCTCTCTCGAGACAGAAACTTCTTCGACCC
Organism: Lasioglossum morio; assembly: GCA_916610235.2. Taxonomy (NCBI): domain Eukaryota; kingdom Metazoa; phylum Arthropoda; class Insecta; order Hymenoptera; family Halictidae; genus Lasioglossum; species Lasioglossum morio. Next base: position 9,270,017 of record OU744323.1, read on the forward strand.
GACTAACGAGATTTGTCCGATTCCAGCCTGTCGTATTGTGCGCTGATTTATTACGAAAAGTTTTTTAAGGTTACACCGAGCGCACTGTGCACCGGCGCGCACCACTGCACAATTTCTATAAAATCGGTGGAATTAATTCGAAAATTTTCGTGTCACGGAACGGGTTCGAACTAGGTCTCTTCGTAAGCTAATACTTGACCGAGGTAGACCGGAAAAGGCACTCGTATCTGATCTCGGTTATTCAACAAATATTGGTCAAGTTCAAGTCTCTTGAAGCGATAGTCAGTTTTCTTCGCGTCTCGAGTGTTAACCCTGTCGTATTCCGGATGAGGGATTCATAAACGTTGTAGGTGTAATTCGTCGAAAGTCTGGTAATTTGTGATAGACAGGAATTCGAATATAAACATATATGGCCTTAGTTGTTGCTGAGGATTTTCTATAATGCTAGTTTCGGTTTTTTTTCGTGAACTTAAATATCAATCCCTTAAAGGGAGAGGGAGTGTAGATGTCTACAATGATGTGTCATAGCGCTGATTTTTGTGTGACTAATGGTAGTGACCAGTCTAGGTTCACTGTCGAAAATATCTTAGTCATGCAACAACCCCTTCCACTATAACGTCGAGTTAAATTAGTTACACAGATTTTGTAGAAAATGAACTAAATATGTATGCTGACTCTAAGAAATATTTTAAAATTGTTTACAGAAGGTAGAACATGAAAATACCTCGGGAAAATATCAGAAAATTTACATCGTCAAAAGATGAACATTTAACATGAAACAAGCAACCGTAAGAAACCGTTCTATTTGCAATTGATAATTTATATTTAATAGAGACGAATTCTGTCCAGCTTTTCCGTGTGCGACGCGTGCAATCGTCGCAAGAGCTTCCGCCGGCGTTCGCCAATTTTCGCTGTAATTTTTGCGGCCTCGAAAAACCTTCCGCCGCGTTTCGAGTTCTGAAATAGTGTCCGCGTGTATGCACGCGAGATGGGACACGGTTCGAAGCGGACACGGGGGAACTTCGAGCGAGTCGTAGAACTTAGAAAATGTTACTTTGTAAAGCAATATGCATAATGCAATCGCGACCACGACGCCGGCATTCGCAGCTACGTAAACGCGGCTTCGATATCCGCGCCACAACTATGCTTGTATGTATATTTATAGGCGCAGATAAAAGCTCGCCGGCACTATCGAGCAATAATGTTTCGGTAATGCTTGCAACGCCGATAAGATACAGACACTGCTCTCGTTAACCCTTCGATCGACCACTGTTCTTACGTTCCAGTTTCCTTTTCATTCACTGATCGAACGAAATTCATTAATCGTCCGAAAGAACAATCACTCTCGTCTCAAATTCCTGAACATTCTTGATTCGACCTATTGAGAAATCAGTCTCGACCACTTCGACTATACATATGTATCCTTTTACATTCTTCTCAGGCAGTAGGCGTAATGTAAAGTTGCATATTATTAATGCATGAAGCAATAAACAAGACTCTGTCTTTAACATATAGAAACATTTCAAGACAGACGATAAGCAAATTATTCGTAATGCATATCATACGTTAAACAAGTATCAAGTACAAAATTTGATCCTTGACATCATGAATAAATCATCTGGGAAAATCCTTCAGATTCAATGTTGGATATCACCGAATCTTATTTGTAGACTGCATTTATAGCTAAAATGGATAGGTGAAACACTGTGACGTTGCAAATTTTGCGACGTCACTACACAAAACAGTGAATGTCTGTTATTTTCCAGTTACTAACGTTATTAAAAGAGGAAAGAAATTTTTCTTGGACTTCTGTCTCTCAGAATTGATCAGGACTGTCTATTACATTTACTAGACACCATAGGAATAGTCCACACCGCGAATCTTGACTCAAAATCATGCTTTTATTCTAGTTCAGTTCACTCTCCGTACATTAACAAACTGTAAGCACTTTACTCCAACTAGAATGAAATTGCAATCGTTGTCCAAAGGATTTAATCATCAGGTTCTCGGTCGCATGAGAGAAGCGCGTCGAAGCCGTCGGAAAATGTGCTCCAAAAATACGCTGCTACTTATATCAGCCCCGATATTTCTGGAGAGGATCAGGCTTTCGTTAAACTATTCTTGAAACTATCAGCGACGGTATGGTGGACGATGGTGTGTACACATAACTGGAAATGCAAGGAAGAAGACCGCCTTATGTACAGAGCAGAGTAATGATACGACGAACAAAAGCAAATCCGAGAGACCGAGCAGGCATTGTGCTGTCAAGTCGTACACGACAGTTACACTGCTGTCCCGTTAACGGAATTGCACTTAAGTCGCTTTAATTGCGCAGAGTTACTGACCGGAAGTCGCCGTTCTGGTCATCGCCCCCGCAGAAGGATCTCCCTTGTTCACCCTTAGCATCTTCGATTGGTATCGATCCCCATTTTTACGCTTTTGATCCTCTGAATTGCAATCGAGTGACCTGCTCCGAAGTGTTCATCTATGTTCCTTGAGAACTTCGAAGCCTTCAATGACTGGTAAGTAACGAGACAGAGAAATGAGAAAGCGCATCCCGCACCCTTGTAATTCTATAAACAAGTCTACCCCCCTTACTGTCCTCACTTTATTATCCTAGTTTTGAAAGAAAGCATAGCACAACGGTAACAAAAGGTATCAGTGAGCTACGAACAGTTTCTCTGAAATAATTGGTAGTCCTAAGCTGCCGAGTCGCGTTCGAGGTCCCTCAGCGTGGAATCGCGAGGCCCCAGCGTCGATTTCGGAGCGCTGGCATGTGGCAGAGGTACGAAAGCTGGTGCAGAAAAAATAAACACTCGATCCGCTGGCTGGGTCGTCGTACAGCTCGCGATAAATATCTACCTCGGCGCGAGAGAGGAGTCGGTGGCCCCTTTGCTGGATTCATCGTGCGTGTTCGCGCGAGCAGCGTAAGTGGATCGGCGAGTGGTTGACTCGATGCGTCGTGTATGTATGTATGCGCAATACATGTGCGTACATGTACGGCACGGGGGGGAGGAGGAGGGTCGATTTAACAAACCATACGTTACGCCACGATAAAATCTCGCAAACCTATAAACTTCGGGGCTGGAGCTAGGTGCGGGTACGTTATATCATAAAAATCCAGTAAAATAAGCTCGTAAACCGAAAGACAGAGAGAAAGGAGGAGGGAGAGGCGGAAAAGAGTAGAGTGCCGTAGAGTGCCGAAGAGAACGGTGTTGTGCACGTGTGTGTACGTGCACTCACGTGGTTTACACGCGCCTGCGTCCGCGGAGTTATACTTCGACAGAGTTCTAGGGCCACACACGCGTGTCCACCGAACTCCGGTATTTTTTTGTCAACGATAATTAATCCAGCCGAGGCTTTCCGACCGATATCAAGGAAACCAGATAAAACATCCTCTGCTCTGTTCGACGATACCTTCGCCGATATCGTGGCCGGTTGCATCGCGCAAAGCGAGAAAGGGGGTCCAATGTTCTCGGTTTTTGGAAGACACCGCTTTATTCTGAATCACTTTCTACACGGAAGTCGCACTATGTATTTAAAAAAAAACACGCTTGACGTTTTCAATATTTAGTCTACTAACTACGTCGTTAGACGACTGATCTGTAGCCTTAGAAACCTGCGTGTGTCGTCTACAAACTTTCGACGAAAGTGCATCTAGCTGCCATTCTTTTCTTGCAACTTATTTCTCAGTTGGAGTAAACTCCTAAATGCGACTTAACCCTTTGCACTACAAATTGCTGTACCATTATTCAAAGTATTGTTTACATTATTAATTATATCGGTATCTAATCAACTATTAAACATTTAGGTATTGTATGAGGTATTATACTAATTTCATATCCATAAAATTGTAAAAATCAAAGAGAATGGAAGTATTCTAGATCGGAAGAAGATGTTTAATTTTCCAGTTAAAATAGCTCGGAGTGCAAAGGGTTAAACCTTGGCGACTCTGAGGCGCCACTACAATTGCTATACCGCCATACAAAATGTTTTCTACATTGATGAATTTGTTTGTGTTCGATAAATGATTAAATATTTTGATTTTGAAGTAGTAAATTGAATCGTTTTCTTGGTCGGAAAAATATGTTTAGGTTTTGCACCACTCCGTATAAATTTCTTGGAAATAGTGAAACAGAGAAGTTAGAATTCCAACCATCAATCTCCAGTTCCGCATTAATAGTTCATAGAATTGATTGTAACAAAGTTCATAGTTAGCTTGTCTCGGAAACGAAGTGTTAAGTATAGAGATACTTATAAATCTAGAATAATATCCAACAGCGAAGCTGCGCGCCAAGCTCGTCGTCTCCTCGCGACGAAATACGGCCATGTTGTCGGCATGTTCGTGTTTTTTACGGGAACCTGTGCTTCCGTTTATCCAGATTATCTGGCCTCGCGTATATTCGAGATCTTATGCTCTGTATCACGATGCGCTGTGGTTTAAGAGGCATCGCGATGAAAAAGATCGATCTTTTTTACATATTTTTCAAAGATAACCTGCGTAGAATCACGCCCTAAAATAGCTTTCCGACTTTGTTGAAAATAACAAACCTACAGCAAAAGCAATGTAAAAAACGCAGCTCAGTTAATACTATTTGTAACACTGAATAAGATTTCCATCCTAGACAGTGCTCTATTAACACTAAACTTAATGTGCTGTTACAATGACTGACATCTGTTGCCTTATAAAAATGACATCATATATAATAATTTCATTATAATCTCTATAATTGTAACATAGAAAACCAGAAATCGGTCATTTGACTGGCGATGGTAGATTTAGTGTTAATTGTCTAATGTCTGAAGTAATAAAAGAGCAGAAAGACCATTGGAATAGCTGTGGGAATATTAGACACGATGATAGAATTTAACCCCTGCTTGAAAAGAAATTGTTTCTGCAGCAAATTAAAAACGATCGTCCGCGGCGTAGAAACATCATCTTTCGAAATAGTTGATTTTTTATTTTCCGCCCAGGTAGAACTGCATTTCGAACGAATGCGCGTCGGTAACTTTGACCAGGATCTATACAGGCCGGAGAGAAGAAACGATCTTTCTTCGGGCTAATTGGAAGACTCTCGAGGGCCGGCATCGCCCGCCTCTCTTCACGGTGTACGTACACCGGGGGCCGGTATTCTCTTAATCGTATGGTAATTCTATGGAGATTGCATGGGGCGAGGAGAAGCTCGTACCGTGGATCGTTAGGCCCTTTTCGTCCCCGGTGGAATCTAACTACGCGCTCCTCTTTTTCTTCGATTCGTCGACGGCGACTTCTTGGACTCTTGCTCGCGGATTCTCTTCACCTGTCGTCGTCCGACGACTTCGGTCCCTACTCACTGTCCGGAAATGTCGGACACCGATCCCAGTTTTCATAGAATTCGATCAATTAACAGCGGGGCCACCGGCATCGCTCAAATCACCGGTTTCGGATCTTTTATTCTCGCATTGAAGACCATGGTCTTGCAGAAGTGGAGCGAGTCTTGGTAGAACTGCTTATACAATTTTAGTAAGACCGTACTTGTTGAATACTCATTCTGTCATGCATGTGTGACACCCACAATCCCTTAATCTACGTTAATCTTATGCATGTCGTCGTTTAAAATCATGAACTTGAGAAGTTCATAACTTTCCTTTGCTAAATAGTTTTAAGCTTTCATAGAGGTTGCATTTAACAAAATATTAAAACGATGACGACAGTGAACGTGTCGAACAATTTTCAAAATTTCGACTTGATTGTTGAAATTCGACAGAAAAAGAAAAATACCCTCTTGCATAGTGCAAACTTTCGTCTGTGCAAACATGAGTCACGATTTCGTCCTAGGTCGGGGCACTGAGGCCACACCTACCCGGAAGAGACCACGCCCACTCCCACTCAGACTAAGAGCCAAATAAGTAGTTTCTATCGTCGATACCGAACTGACAGGATTAACGACCTCTTCTTTGACGTCTGATTGACGTTTCTCCAACAAAGAGCGTTCCCGACGATTCGACAAATCCTATTCTTCCCGGATCCCGTGCCGTAGAAAGAGCACTTAGGTTTACGGAACCTGAAGGCTAGAAAATCAGAAGCGATTCTAGAAATTGCACAAAGGATCGTAGCATTTGCTCGCTGTGACGTTCGATTCGTGGTGACGAGTGAATGGCACGACACCCTCGGGGATCAGAATAACCGTGCTGCTCGTCGGCATGAAATAAGTATGGCGGTGTCTTGTCTTCGCGTAGGAAACCGCAAGACACGCGACGACCTCTTATACCATGCTCCCTGGGAGAGCAAGGCGAACGCTATGCGACGCCGTACAAACGCTATGCAACGCGCGCCCGGTCGTACACGTCCGTCATTACGTGCCGTTCATGCAGGCGCAACCGTTATCGTTTCATTTAATTCTATTTCAATTCCGTCCGTGTAGAAGATGACAAGAGAGTGACGGCTCGTCCTTGAGCGGAGCATCGCCACGTCCGTCATCATCGGAACGACACGGTGTGTAGCGGAATCGTTTTATCGCCGAGCGAATAATTCGCGAGCCGCCTGTATAGCCGACGGACAGGTATTCCGGGGTCGTACCCGACACGACACCTTGCTCTATTATTAATGGATCGAACGGTTCCGCCAGGATTCCTGTCTTTCCAACCCCGCGTTTTCGTTCTGCTCTCGTCGACCGGGGATCAACCAACTGCGATAGTTTGCACCTGACGATTACACCGACACGCTGCAATTGCTTGCAGCGACGAGCAGAACTTCCTACAACTCGAATCTACGATCAAGATAGCCTCGGATTCTTTACATTAACTCAGAATTTTTACATTATTTCACAAAGAATAAGATGACTTTCTTTACAAACAGTTCCTGTTCGTTACTTTAAAAAAATTCATGTTTGCACAAACATCCACAGCTTGGAGCAGACCAATTTAGTTTTCGCGAGCACCATCTTTCGAACATTTGAATTCCGTAGCCTCGTTACATCGTTCCCTCAGTTTATTGAAAATGGAGCGAAGGCTAAACAAACGCAGTATTTCTGGTCTCGCAAACCAACACGGAGCAGTCATTCCCGAAGCTACACAATTGTACCATGAACCGAACCCAATCAGGCGCATCGATCGACGGTTCCCGCATCATTCCGGACTCGGGGGTAGTTCGCAAGGTTCTCGAGAGCGTCTGTCGGCTTATTCTCGCGGCTGCGATTATTTACGAATGCGATTTCGCGGGGAATATCGAGCGTCACGTAAACAGCATAGATCAGAGAGAGGACCGGGAACAGCAGGCGGTGTGTACGCGGGAATACCGAGCAAAAAGACGAAGAAGAAAGGGGATGAAGAGGGAGGGAGGGAGGGAAGAGAGAAGACAAGGCGAAACACGGAGGAGCTTCTCCGTCTCGAGATTTCATTAAAATTCATGAACCGTGCGCGACTCGCGCCTCTCTCTCTCTCTCTCTTTCTGTGCTGCTGGTGGTCTTTGAGTTTTGCGCGTTACGAAGAAGCAGCAGCCGGCATATCCAGCGTCGAAGGAATCTACAAGGACCCAAATGCGAAAGATAGAAAGAGAAAGAGAGATCCGAGGAACAGCTAGAAGAAGCCAGAGAGCTCGGGAAAGGAGCTCGAGGGGAGCGCAACGTTAGCTATGAATAATACAGGGAACTTCTAATTGCGCGAGACAAAACTCGGTAGTTGGAAAGTTTCGTAGCCAGCGCCGGCGACGGCCAGAAACTTTCTCGACTCTCGCTAAACTTGTTTCCACCGACCCTCCTTCATATACGCGGCGCTGTCTCGCCGGAAGTCAGACTTCTCTCTCTCTCTTTCTCTCTCTCTCTCTCTCTCTCTATTTCTCTCTCCTGTCTCTCTCTTCTCTCTTCGATGTTAGTCCGAGAGACTGAGTCGACTCGGCTCCGCCGAAATTCTTCGTCCCGTCGATCCATGCCACTCGCAAGCCACCCCCGCAACCCTGATCTCAGCGAAACAGCACCACGATCGCACAACTTTGCGCGAGAAGTTCATCTGCTGGCCTAACTGCTCGGCAGATCCTCCTCTTTCCCTAGCTGACCCAAAATCGCGTTTCTATCCTGTACCACGTGTAGAATCGTGAAGGTCTGGTTGCGAGTAATTCGCACGAGCTTCGAGTAACGCATTGTATATTTTGCAAAAAACATTCTATCACAGAATCAATCATAACCCTCGAGTAAAATGATCGTGTGCCGGGCTGACATATTTGCTAATTTATTAACAAGTTTGTCTGGTTCGCTTGATCACATGGTACTAATAGAAGTTGTCGTTGAGGATTAGACTGCGGACTTTTATGCACAATAAATATTTTCCTTGTCAATTGAGATTTCTCGTTTCCTTTAATCATTTTAGTAAATCGATCATAATTTCTTTTCATGAATGCATGAAATCGAGAGTCTAGCGGGGATAGAAACGTGACGCTAAGGAGGAAAAATTGTGTGTGTTTCCATAAGTTTATGTATACTCGAAACAAATTGTAAAGGATCGGAGACTAAAATGACTCGATTCGAGTGCACAAGCTTGTCTCTTCGATAGGCCGAAAGAAACTAACGATTCGTATGAATAAAACAAAGCCGATAGTACGGTAACGCGACTCTAGATCGTCGCGTTATTTCACCTAGCAGAATCAGCCCCTAAAATGCAACAGCACGCGTAGTCGAGCACCTTGTGCATCGATCGACTCGTAAAGCAAAAGTTTCTGCGGTTTTCGTTGAAACGAGCTCTGGGCCATTAACGAGACGGCACGCGACGCGCGTCGGTTTTGTATCGGCGAACGATCATCGGAATCATTATTATGCGTACCAACCTATGAGAGAAACAGAGAACAAGCGCGCGCGAAAGAGAGAAATGTAAACGACAGACATAAACGAGCGGATAGGACGTTTCGGGTTTTGTGTCCCTCTCTTTTTCTCGTGCTAGCCGGCTCGCATAGGTGCCGGCAATGAGAAGAGGGATATCGTTTCTGCGGGGAGGGTGTGTTCAGCCCCCGTACTCAGGGGTGGCTGTAACGTCGCTCGTAAAAACACCGTAAACTCGACAGCAACAGGTCCCGTGTGTCTGGTACAGAAACGGCGACCGTGCTCGAATATGACGTTTCAAGTGCGCGGGGCACCTAGGACTCGTGCCACGGCCCTGCCAAAACTCCACGCTGAAGATTCAGCTTCCCCCTCTTACCCCAAAACTGTCCTTGATCAACGAAATCGTAAATGGACCTCGGATGTAGATGAAAAATCGCAAAAATGGAATTTCAATTTTATTGCGAATTTAACAAGATCCCAGAAATTTTCTGCAAGTTATGATAATTGAGGGAGTTTCTTGACAAACGAAGTCGTAAGATATGAATCTCCAAATAAATGTTTGTAAATTGAACAAGGCCCCAGAAAAATTGAGGTAGAGAAAGAGGGCAGCTGGTCCCAAAGGACCTCTGGGGGACCTCTTCTCGCACAGAAGAATTTCAGCGGCGAAGGATTCGAAATTCTCACCGCGTAAAGAGTCTGCGGCATCCCGCCGACATGCATAATGCATACACACCGATGCCCTGAGAAAAATGTCTCCCCGCAGCTGCGAAACACCGTTCCGTTTACGTGCGATGCTTCTGCTCGCATCTACGTGCGCGTACTGAGCGAATTTTTAATTCCGCGATCTCTCTAATCAGCTCGGAATCGTTGGGGATGAAGATGATCGTTTCGCCTAACCGAAACTGGTGATTTTTAACCATTTTTTTTTAGGAGAGCTGTGCGTTATACCTTTCTGGAACATTTAGGGTGTATTGCTGCGCGTATTGGGAACAGGAAAATATTTTTTAAAATCAGAAATATGCTCCTAATCAAAATCTACGAAAGAATTCCACGACGATCTTCAAGACGTTTTTGGTTATCTTGTGACGCGCAGTGTGACGAATGTTGAGCTAGCTTAAAATTAAAAAGTCGTACATTATAACGTCCCGAATGAATCGACAGAATGTATAAAACTAGCATACTGAAAAAAAATTCAAAATATTTCAGAGAAAAATGTCGTTCCTCTACCGATATTTGGAAAATTTCGTCACTCGCAGCAGTTGTTCACCAGTCAGCTCTTCCACTACACAGCAAATATCTCTGTTACACAATTTCTGCAGTTGAATTTATTCGTGTCCGATAGCTGTTCATTATTGCTTAGGTTGCACTATTCTGTACACGATGAAGCAGTCGGTGCAAAATCGAACGTACACGCTGCAGATAGAAAACTCGATGCACTTTCCATTCGAAAAGTATATTACAATCGTTAACGAAGGGTTACTCTTGAATTGCCGATAGCTTGGTGGCAGCGATTAAAAAATTAACAGAGTGTAAGGTGTTCAGGGGAACAGTGTTTCGCAGCGAGAGCAAATTCTCGATATTTCCAGGATGGTTTTTCGACGATTTGATATCGAGCGCGCTTTGGCCACCCTCTAGACTGTTGGCGGGGGTGGGTCGACAGTGGCGTCGGTCCACCCTTTCTCAGGGACGGATTACCCTCTCCTGCCGAAAGTCCATTCGTCCCGCCATCTCCGGCGAAAGCTACGCGACCGATTCTACCGTCCGATTCTTCCTGTCCGAATAATTGATCGATCGATAGCTCGGTTATTTCTACCGTTCGGTAGAGATGAGAGGTCCGAGTGCCGTGGGATGGTTTATAGACACGGACCTGGTAACGAGATTGTCCCTCGAGGCGGAATTTTCACCGGCAATGCCACGGACCACCTCGCTAGTTGATTCGAACCTTGACTGATTGGACACACACCATCCAGAAGAACTATAAAGCCTCCCTTATGCTTGTTAACACATTGCGGCCGGGATACGTCAACTGGCGTCTGTTGTCTTGCAAGCGTTGATGACGCAAGACGATGGTTCGCGTCTTCCATGTTTCGTGTGCGATCACTTTGATTTTTTGTATCGTTCCAGAAGGATAAGTATTCTGAAACGATCGCGTAATGAAACATTATTAGCATCACCATTAAATGTATTTGTACATTTTAAAATGTTACGATTAGACTGTGGATCTTTATGCATTTATAAAGAGATTGGTTGGTTTAAATATAAAACAGTAACAGATTAGAAAAAATTACGAATATTGTACTGTTGTTTATAATGTAACAAAGCCATTAAGGGATGAAATCATTTTTTATTTTATTCCTGTTTCCTACAATAAATGCAGAACACTTTTATTTTGCATAAAGATCCTCGGTTTAGTTATGATCAACAAATTCTTAACACTTGTGAATAATTTGTTTTTGGAAACTTAGACCAGTTACTTCTGTTAATCGAATTCAGTACGTTCTCGAATCCTGCAGATGATTCTAGAATTTGAAAGCACCTTGTATAAGATCATATTATTTAATGAAGTGCATTTATTGGAACTTGATTGCTTTTGAACAGATCCGTAAAATGAAGCTCGCTAATTGACTCGCGGATTCTTAAACACATCGAACCTGACTCCATCCGTAAAGCTTCTCCTGTTCGTCGTCTCGTCACTAGAGGGTTCGTCTCGTTAACCGGGAAACTGAATCGCGAGGGCGAGACGTGAACTGAACGCGGGGGTGTAGTTTTTCCGATGGTGATGCACCGACGCGAGGCGTGCGTTTACGATGCCCGTGGGAGCCACCCGCATGAAAATGAAACGCGAAAGAGTCCCGGTGTGTCGTCTTGCCTCGCGAAAAGGACGCAGCAATGTTCGACTTTCCAAATTTGCTGGAAATTAATCCAGGAGGATCGACCTATTTTCGAGAGGGTTGCTAACTCCCATAATTCTGCTACAACGCAACCATCGCAAAACTTGGACTCTTCTGATTTTCCGAGAACTTTAAACTTTTTACGGCTCCACAATTCCCCCGCACACGCGGTAACCATCGGAAAATTATCAATCAACTCTCCCGATTGTGGATTGTTTAAATTCTGCAGAATCTTTCGACATTTTTGAGACGCTCGTAATCGCTTCACACACGAAGCATTGCAAAATGATCTTTCGACTCGTCGGATTTTCAACTTCAGATTTTTCGTGTAGAAATGCAGCGCGTTGATGCGAGTGCACGGAGATTTTGCATGGCGAGTGTCACCGCGTTATTCGTGGGCTGCACCTAGCATAGATCACGGTGTTTTCAGCGCGCCCACGTCCAGCGACGCATATACATACACAGAGCCATGCAAACGGACATCGAGACAGACAGACAGCGGTCCCCGTTGCACATGGGAACAGGCCGACTGAGTTATTTTCTGACCATTGCCTCTTGTCCTCCCCACGCGATCCGTTCGCCGTACACGCTTGCAACTATATGTGTACGCGAGAGTACGTGTGTGCGTGTCGTGTCCGTTTTGCACGGGAAGGAGGATCGTACAGGCTGATCCAGGAGTTGATGACGAGCCGGTGGCGATCGATGGTTCGTCGGGGGATTGCGAGTAGTCGGTCTCCGAGAGCCGGTCGATTGCGCCCGAAATAAAGCTGATGGACTTTTCTTGTACGAACCGGCGAACTTTCGGCGAGACTGGCTATTCCATCCTCTTTCTCCCTCGACGGAACAGAGAAAAAGAAACTCGCACGACGTCTCCTCCGGTCTCGGGCAACAGTATCTCACGTGTACAAACATCGGCGGGAATAGATTTCCTGTGCGCGCCGTTACGGACGCCCACGCGCGAGCTGAAACGGCAGGTCGAGCCACAGGCCATGAACGTCGCGCGGAAATATACCGAGCGGTAAAGGGTTCGAATGTTTCATTGGAGAACAAGCGTAACTCACGCGGCGCGGCGCGTCTTTCGAACGACAGGACTGCAGATGTCCTTTCGCGTTTTCCTGGTGAAGACAGTCGTTAAGATTGTTTGAATCAGCCTCTGTCCATAATGGTACACACGAACAATTTATTTTTGAGACAGGAAATATCCTGGAGTCCCTCTTCGCACTTTCCTGGTAAAAGCAGTCATCAGGGTTGTTTTTTTAAACCAGTCTATGTCCACGAAGAAAGCATGAATAGTTGGTAGAAGAGGGGTGTGCGGTCTTTTCGAACTTTCCTGACAAAGGCAGCCATCGGTATCGTTTTTTGAACCAACCCATGTCCAGGAAGTAAGCATAAACAGTCGCTTCCGAACAACATTGTAGGGGATATCCTGAAGTCCTGGAATTTTTCGCATTTTCCCTAGCCATTGGGATTGTTTTTTGAGCCGGCCTGTGTCCACGACGAACGCATAAACAATTGGTCGCCGGTGCTTGCCGGCATGGCATAGCGCACACGCTCTCATCCTCGTCTAGAAACACAGACGCAGACGCACACCTATACAGGGTGGCTCGAAAGCGACGGTGGTCGACGCGAGAGCCACTCGATCAATACGCCACGTTGCCTCCTGCGCCTCCACCCCCAGGAACGTCGGTCTACCCCCTGTAGCCTCTTTCTCTCTTCCTCTATTTCTCTCTCTCTCTCTCTCTCTCTCTCTCTAACTCTCTCACTCTCTCACTCACTATCCGTTCCCACCAGCCAGTTGCTGATCTCTTTCTCTCTGTCTACGGCTGTCTCTCTTTCTCTTTGTCTCCGGCTGTCTCGCTTCCTCTCTATGTCTCAGGGTGTCTCTCTTTCTCACTCTTTCGTTTTCATCCCCGTCTCCTCGCAGTTCGCTCGCCCACCCCCGTGGAAAAGGAACGTCGGAGGAAACGCTCGGCTCGCTCTTTCCCCTTTTCCCCCGTTCCCCACCCTGTTCTCGGACTGCGAAGGAAATACTCTGCAGCTCAGCAGGATTTTTCCAGCCGGGAAATAACAAATACACACGCCGCCTCGCGGCGCGGGTTGGGGGCGAGAAAGGAGCGAGTGGATTTTAATGGAGAATTCGGGCGACGTAGTGCGCCGCGGACTCTATAGGATTCGGAAGAACTGGGGACGGGATTTATCTGTCGAAATTAACCTTCCGGGACTCGACTCGGATCCTCTAGACGCGTTTCTGGAAACCTCGGGCTAGCTCCTGAGGAGGATTGCCCTGTGGAGCAATGCCCTGGCTCCGTTGGAATCGGGACCGACGAGTCTCGCCATTCGGAGCTATCCACGGGAAGAGAGGTAGGATATTTGAAGATAAATTGTTGGAGAATGTAGAATTCAGGATCTACATGGGTTCAAGATTGCTGTGTGAAGTATTACGATAGTTTTGGGGAGATGGGGGTGAGACACCACGCCTACCAGGGTACTCGATGCTAAGAAGGAGGGAGCAGAAGACTATCTTCTATCGTTGATACGGAACTAGATACGTATGTACATAGATCCCTTTAGAGTATTTGGAATCTAGGCTTTTTAGGTGATTTAGAAGTCAGACTAGCCACCTTAAGAGTAAGTCCTTAAAATTTGGGCTGATCACGAACAGTACAATCTCCTGAGGTTTATCAGACGACGTATCGATGATTCAGACTCTTCGAAACTGGTTCGCCGGATGCTCGCGTATACGCATCGACTGACTAAACCGGGTTATAGAGTGATTACGCGTTCTAGAACCGCGAGGCTGGTCGGCTTTAGGTCCGCGGTGGGTGTGCTATAGTCGGTCTCTTGTCAGGTTCGTTTAATCGATTACCGGTTCCGTTGTGTTCCGCGGCGGGGAGGCTCTCTCGCGTATTTTCACACCCGCGACAACGTTTCCGTGCTTTTCATCGTGATCACCGCCCTCGACGCACACCGGCAGCCATGCTTTTTCTCGAGCTGTTTACACCGTGTACCTTGTTACCGCGGCTAGCTAGGTGGTCGTTCGTTCGTTTGTTTTATCAAGCCTAGAACCGGGAACATCGCTCGGGAAAACGATAATTCCACGCTTTTTCCAACCCCCACTCTTCCGGAACGATGTGTCCGGTGTGTATATCGTATGAAAAAAAAGGAGAAAGAAGAGAGAGAGAGAGAAAGAAACGGGCAGATATTATGGGGGTAGAGGGCGAAACAAGAGCAAAGAGTAATGGGCCTCGCTAGACAGAATACGGTCCTGACCATGCGTGCACACGGGGCTCTCTGTGTTTCTACCCTTACGGAGCAGAGCGTGTACCGCGACAGAGGGTGGGACGGGGTGTACACATTCGGTACACCTGTGCTGTATATTGCGGAAAAGCCGGACTTGCCAGGCAATAAGAATTTCTTTCTCGATCCGCTTGCGACCGTTCTCTCTCTCCCTCCCTCGCCCTCTTTGTTTCACTGCTTTTCTCTTTAGTCTTGCAACGTTTTATTAATACTTCTTCCGGCCCCCTCTTCGGCTCCTTGTAGTCGATGCTCTCTCGGCTCTCCATGCTTCTTATTACCGTGTTGAACGACGTTTTATCTAGATGCTTCCTTTATAAACATCATGATGGAGTATTTAATACATGTTCAAACTAGAAAAGAACGTTAGAACGTTATATAAATAAACATTAACGTAGATATCAAGCGCAACAATTAAATAATAAATTGCGTACGGCTAGCCACTCGCTAAGTGACCGCTGGGAACGCCCCGTGCGTGACTTGCACGCTTCGCTCCGCCTCGAATGCGTCCCCACCACCGCTGTAACCTGCCTTACGGTACGGAGAGAGATCTCGTAGCCCCAAAAACTAAGGGTTATCGAGCAGACCGCCGGTAAAAAGTGTTCGCGAGCGAAACAGCGGGCGGAATCTCGCGGAACGAGCTGATAAATTTCGATGGCTCGTAACGAGGGGGCGGCAGGGTCCGCGAGGGTGGGCTCTCGCCGTTGCTCGTTAACTCGTCGCGAATATCTTCGGTCGTTATTAAGCTATTAAAAAGTCTAGTTATCGTTGTCGCGGCGTACACAGGAGAGACAAGTTCTCGAGGGTTCCCGAGCAGGAATGCCACTTCAATAACGAAGCCGAAGCGGAGTCGAGGGGCTTAATTTGCCTCGAGACGCCGCGCCATGTACGTTCTTCCTACCGAGCGCTTCCCGTACATACATATATCTGCGAGCACAGTGGATGCTTCTCCCTGGCTCACACTCACTTGCTCTTTCCCTTTGTACGTGTGTGTGTGTGTGTGTGTGTGTGTGTGTGTGTGTGTTTGAGTAAGAAAGAGAGACAGAGAAGCTGGCTACGCGATACCTCGGCTACGTGTGCACGGTTGCACGTAGAGTACATAGCACGGCCAGACCATTTTGCAGCATTCCTGCCATTCTAACATCCGCGTTTCATTAAAAGATCTTGCCCGACCTCTTGGCGGAGGCGCGCGCGCGCACACTGAAACACGCGGCCCCTGGTCGCACACACCGGGAAAAGGTGTTCGTTCGAGAGCTCAGACGTCATCTTCTCTCTCTCTCTCTCCCTCTCTCTCTTTCTCTCTCTCTCTCACTCTCACTCTGTTCGTTTTGCTCGCTCAGTCTCTTGGAACAAGAGAGAAACGGCGAGAACGCGAGGAACGAGGAGAACCGCCACGTAAGCGAGCACCGATTCCCTCGCTCGAGATATTCTTGCACCGTGTAATCTCTTTGCTTGAATATATTGACGCCGGCGCCCCTTTTTTCCTTTCCCCCTCGAAAAACCCAGAGCAAACAGGAAAACGGAGACCGAGCCGCGTCCAGTTTACAGTTTATGCGCCGATCGCTGACCTTCTGCAAACGAACAATGTAACCGCGAACCTGCAAAGTAATAGAATTGCCAGGGGTTGTCTTGGTGCACGTAGTATTACAAGAACTAATTATTGCTACACCTCATATACACATATAAATTCATCAAAATTTCACTGGATCAGCCTTATACATATACCTTCTTCTCCCTTTACGAGAATCGGTAAAAGTAGATGGTCTCTCGATCGTTTCCCGTTCGAATGACGTTTCGATGCTAATTTCCCATCGCACCTCGCGCACTTTCCAGCTGGTCATGGTACATTTATCGTGACCGTACCTCGCGCACGCGACTCATGAGCGAAACAGATGTAATCCTGGACCGGTTGCGTCGCTTTTACGACACTCGGTTAACGCTTAATCGAGATCCGGGGGCATTAGGCGGGTCTCGCCGCAGGATGCCCGAAAGCTATAGCTCCTTTCGGTGACTTTATGGGGTGCGGATATGGCGGAACTGTCACGACGAGTCGAAGGATAAGATTTTCGAAGGGCGCGCGCCGTTGGTGGAGAGGGGATGGTATAGGGGATGGGGATGTCAGGAGACAGCGGAAGCGTGCAGACGCGAACGCAGCACTGACGGTAATGCGGCATAATACCCCGTAAGGGGGTTAAGAGTAATTTCTGTCGGCCAGGGGGTCGTCCCTTTCGACGTTTACGACGTGTTTTACGCGATCAAAGCGAGCCGTAACAATTATTGGACGATTTCGCGGCCGTAAAATTTTATTCGACCCCCACGGCCACCGCCGACGCGCTCTTCCACCCTCTTTTCTTCTGCAACCGACGCGCCGCGACACTACGGAGGGGATGTGATCTTCCACGACTCTGGCAAAACTATCCCTTATTTCCCTCTCTTGCACGGTGGTCCGGAAACGCGGAAAAATGCACAAAAATTCGCCGCGGAACACTCGCCTCCTACTCGTTACCAAAGGATGTATCTGTTCAAGCAGTTGATGTTGCGAAATCCAGTGGGACCATATACATTAACAAAACATATTACGCGTAACACAAAATGTTCAATCAACGACTGATAAATTTTCCAAACAAAACGCTCCCTCATGCATACTCATTTCTTTGTTTCGTTCATTTCTTACACTTTGCCTCTCGTTCATTATGTTTCTTTCTCATTCTCACCAGACGTATCTACTCCAGTCAAATTTCGGCTGACACATCGCTAGTCTGCAGCTATTTATACAAAATAAACATTTTCTTCGTTAACCCTTTGTACTCAAATTTCTCTTTTATGGAATGCACTTGTTCATACCACACTTGGATATTCAGCAATTTATTAAACACGAAGAAGACAATTTACACTGTGTTGTCTTGTTCTTTACAACGATGCGATATTTTTCTTGGTTTCGCGAGGCACGGTGTAGCGGGAGACACACGGGCGGGGGTGACTGAAAAAAGGGCGGTCGAGCGAAAAAATTTATGTCTTAATTAAAATCGTTCCGCCCCGGTAACGAGTAGCTGGAGGCAACGGATGGACCCGAGGTAAAACTCTCTCGAGCTGAAGTCAACGGCCCGTCCTCATCAGGGTTGCAACAATCTGGCCTTTCGATACAAAATTGCTTGCCCATACCCTCGTCAAATTTTTTTCGAATACTACACGCGACCCTTCTTGATACTCCCGTAACAATACATATTTTCTTACGGACATCTATTCTTTTGATTTACTGGGGAAATTTTCCCCCCAAAGTTGGGGATAGGAAACCCATCTTACAAAATATACGATTTCGTATTAAAATACGATAAGGAAGTACATTGTACAACATATTTGTACATTAGACACAAACATATTGTATTAAGAATTAATATGAAAGGTAGCAAAACGTTCATATTAACTCATATCAACCATTCAAATAAGAATAGCACAACCAATACGTCTGAGAAGGTTTCGGGGCTTTCGAATTGTGCCATCTACAAGAAACTTTTCGCACAGATTCCCGGAAATCGATGTTATTAACACACGATGGGTCGATCCTCCGAATTCCTCGTCACATGTACAATGCGAAGAAGTAACGTGGGTGCTCGCAAAGAGCACTTCTTTGTGTCCAGACGGCCTTGACGGTGATTGTGGACACCCGGTGTACGTTGGTGCACCTTTCGTTCGCGTTCCGGAGCTTTTGATTTACGATTGTTGGGAAAGCCGCGTGGCGGAGAGAGATTCGAGCGCTCGTTCGCGCCGGAAGTCGCTTGGAGGGAAGGAAGAAAATAATAAAAGCGACGAGCGAGCAAGGGATCGAGCGAACGAAGCGAAGGCACGCCGAAGATATGGTCGAGCGAATTCGACGCGCGGAACTCCAAGAGGAAACGACGCGACGTCTCGATAAGGGCGAAAGGAAGGGACCAAGGGGGAGAGAGAGAGAGTGAGATTTCTGTGTCTTGGAAAAACATCGAGCATGGTCAGAGTGTGTGGAGCGCGCGAGAAACCGTTCGCGCAGGATTCCCTTCGGAAAACGGAAGCCGGGAATTGCCAAAGCGCGAAAGAAATCGCGGAAAAGTTCTGGCTGGCGAGAGTAGAACGAGAAACGAGGCGTCCAGACCGGAAGCTCGGCGCACCGGCTCGTCTGCGACATCCGAGACGTTCGCGATGTCTGTGTATTGTCCTTGCAAACGTTCAAAACTCGCCGATATTTCTCGCCGCTCGGTTTACATTGTAACGCGCGGCCCCGTCGCGTCGCGTCGCGTCGGATTAAAATAAATATTTCACCCTCGCCTCTCGCTCTCCTTCTATTTATTCCTCGCTATTTCTCTCTGCTCCTCGTTTTTTTTTCCCGCGGATTACGTCGGGCAATTCGAGATTGCGTATCGCGAAGCGAACGTGACGCGGCTCGCTGCGTACAATTTTTAAAAACCGGTTCCAGCCCGGCTGCATTTGCATTCGTTTTTGCCGTGCCGTGTTTCCGCGCGGCCAAATTCGAGCCAAATAATATTCCCGAGCTTCGACGGTCCTGCTGACTTCAAGGACTCCGGACGATACCTCGACATGCGATTTTTTTTTACCTTTTACCTTTATTCCGTCGATCTTCGAATAAATGGTGTACTGGCAGCTTTATGATCAGACTGCGGATTTTTCTCTAGTTTAGTGGTTTCATTAAGTTGTAAGAAACGTGTAGATTGTCTTAAGCATTTTTGTCGAAAACTCATAAAATCCGTAATCTTATCATTATTTAGTACAAGTAATATAACGTAGTATACATCTAATGAACGGTATTTGAATTTCATCATCAAAAGAAGAATAATTGCACTGGACGGTTTCCCGTTGAAATCGTGCATTTTTGGGAGCAGCGATTATTCGCAACGCGCGTCGCTCGTAACCGAGCGAAACACGATATCAACAGTGCGGAACAGCTCGTCTCGATTTCTTTCGTAAATCAAAGGAGGCCCGGATATTCTTACGGCTCGGTGTCGATATCAGATCCCTGGGGTAACGCTCCTCGGCTCGTCTCCTTCCGTTGGCCTCTCTTTCGCACCCCCTCCTCGAGCACAACCCCTCCGATCCCGCCGACAGGATTCACCCTCGAATTAAAAGAGCAGCCATTCCCGCTGCCTGCCGGAGCTCTGCCAGCTTGCTAGCTACCCTCCCGTCCTCCTCTTTCTCTTTTCAACCCCCTGATACCCTCTTCTCGTCCCGCATCTGGACCTCGTCCGCGAGTATTGCTACCCTGGCCCGGAATCCCGAGGGTGCGAGAGCAGGAGGACGAACAAAATTGAATGGATTTTGGGAATCGCGTCCTTCTGCGTTGGAAAGGATCCTTGATCTACCTGGCCTCGATGACGGTCCCTGAAATCGATCATCCGGACCGGTTCGATTATTTCCGCTCTGTTGTGTTCCGCTGTTTACCGCAAGACGGATTTTCGATTCTGCTCAAATTTTTGCACGATTGTATTTTTTATCTGTATTGTCTTCCTCTAAAATGACCGTGCAGTGGCAAAGTACAGGATGTGTAAAAAGTAATGGTCATCCGTCCCAGACGTGAATCTGAATCGGTGGACATTTGTAAAAGAAACTTGCCGAAAAATTGTTTATATCAAAGAAAATGGTTGTTAAGGTTTTTTTTTACATCGATACCTTCTAATCATCTCGAAGAGAAAAAGTTTTAAAGAAGTCGTATGCCGCAAAAACATAGTTATTGAGATATAAGCTGTTAAAGTTTTTACAAAGTTGTGTTTTTCTTTACAATTGTCTACCGATCCAGAGGTGTAGATTTACCTCTAATACGGATGACCATTACTTTTTATGCACCCTGTACATCAATTAGAGTTCTGAAAAATATTTTTCTTTGTCGGATTGGTTCCGTGGATCGTACGATATTACAGTTCGAGCATTTCTCCACCCCTCGCTACAGTGAGCGCGTTTCAACGCGAGGACACCGATGAATATTTGAATATTTTGTAATTGAACCAGTCGAACAACAAATAGCATCGCAACCGTAGGCAGCAGCAGCTGAATTTTAGTTTCGGTGTCCAGATTAGACTTCATTTAAAAGTCATAGTCAAATAACACCTGTGAACACGTCGAGATACGTAGTTAAGTCAGAGCAAAACAAAATTAGCTACCCTCCTATAACATACCGTAACACAAAATTTCCCTACAGATGCGTCAGTGATTTATAAAATCAACTTTTATACACTATATTCGGCCAGATTCGTACAGCTTGGCTAGTTCCAAGATGCTTTCGAAAAGTATTGTCGCAGGACGTTTCCAGAAGTGCGTGCGATCGAATGGTATTCGAAAAAATCAATTTTCCGAGTGGCCGGTACTAGAGAAGCCTTTAAGTCGCGAGGAAAAACGCGCTCGATACGGTTTTCAGCCCCGCGGTGATGCTTTCCCGCTCCTCCTGCTTCGTCGTAACGCTTGTATCTGCCTCCATCCTGTTCGTGACTCTTTCTATTCCCCCCGTACGGTTCTCTCGTTCTGTTTTCCTACGGTGAAAAGCGGGTAGCAGCCGACAACCCTTTGTTACCGTGCCTTATCTTAATTGCTTTCACGGGTTCCCGTTTAGATCAATACACACCAGCGACGTTCCACCGCCGCCGCTGTTGCCATACCACCACCCCTCGACTCTCTTCACTCCCTTTGCAACCCAGCTCGCGAATCTAAATTATCCTAAGGGTTGTTTCGACCAGGGATTTTCGATTTTCTCCACGCGCATTCCCCTTCTTTCCGTACGCGCGAAACCCTCGTGTCTGACGCCACTCTGGATTTCTAAATATTTGCTGAACGTAGCCCGAAATTGCCACAGGTATATGTTTAAAGAGGAGATTGAAGGGCTTGTACATGTGCTTTCAACCCTTTCCACTTGAAACTGTTTGAACTCGAGCTACCGAACACTTTCTACGATACGAAAATATGTACATCGATATTCTTAACGTCTTTTAATCCTTTTAAAAAATATATGTAAGTACACAAAATGTCTAGTAGTGGTTGTTTTAAATAGTGATGTAATTTCTAGCGACGCTTCTATGTCGCCGTCACTATACTTTTTGAATGTATCTATTTCCCCTATAAAACAAAATAGTGCACCGAAGAGCTAAACATAAGAATCAAACTTTTTAAAGTCCAATCTAATCTAACAAACCAGCGTTCACGATAAACGCATAAAACAGCCATTTCCAGTTTCCCCAGTGTCCCGATATTGTTCCACACAAGATTGACACAAAACAGGAGCATCGGGGGTTGATTGTGGCTTCCTTATGGCAGAAATTTTGCCTCGGCGAACACGGTGAGTGAAGTGGGGAGGATAGAGGGGGGGGACAGAGTAGCGAATTAGTCGTGCAATTAGCTTGATCTTCAACGGGGTGTCATATTAACGCAGTTTCGCCCGTTAACGACCCTCGAAAACGACGAGCGTTACGTTGTCGCCGCGGCTCGTATACATTCGTATAGCCGGTGTTTCGCAGTGTGAAACTTCACGTTGTGACGGATACTCGACCGACAGGAAGCCGGGCCGGTTCAAGAGAAAGAGGGAAACAGGAAGGAGAGAGCTGGTAGCCTTCGGTGCAACGCGAACAGAAAACCAGAGAGAGAGAGAGAGAGAGAAGGCTAGAATGTACAGAGCCAGCAGACCGTCTCAGTCGTAAAATGTTAACTGCTAGTAAAACTGAGTTTACGTGCTTGTAAGGACCCCCCCAGGAGGTTAGCAGACCCTGTGCCACAGCGACACGGTTCCAAGGGCCTCCCCTTACCCCTTAATGGCCAGATTATTGCCCGTAAGCCACCCCCGATTACTTTCTTCCGCTCGATACCCGAAAATAATTTCGAGCGCTTCATTCCGCGGGCACGCGACCGTCCCCCGCGCAACGGACAACCCCCGAAATTCTGTTTCGAACAACCCTCCCTCTCTCTCTCTCTCTCTCTCTCTCTCTCTCACTCTTTCTCTCTCGACGATATCATCCCCCATCCCTCGAACGAATAAACGAAAGCACCGTGGATGGCTCACGGGCCTTTAACTTTCAATGGAACAACTTCTTCCGGCCGGCATCGCCGTAAACGTACGTTTTATTTCACGGCCGAACGACGCGCACCAGGCTCTTTCATTTTTAATTATTCGGCGAACTTCGCGCCCTCCCCCGAACTTTTAACGACACACACCCTCGCCGGCTACACGGCTGTCAACCCTTCTCTTTATGCCTCGTTTATCCACGATCATTCGGTTCTATTCGGAAATGCGTTGCTCGATGCTGCATCTTCGTTTCAGGTGATTTCTACCGGTTTCGATCGAGTACCCCTTAAAATGGAGTGACTCTTTTAAAATTCGTCCAAATGGCTTCAGTAATTTTCGTGGAGCTACTGCAGGGTAATAGGTGATGTACACAAATTTTGTTTTAACGAATTCGTTCGTGTCGAATCGTAGAGTAAATAAATAGTAGAAGTACACGATCTAAGAAAATGCACGGTTCCGAGGGTTTGTCTTAGATCAGGGCTGTATTCCAAAATTTCGCGAAAAGTTGCTCCACCCGTGAGAGAAGTTAGCGAATTTAGTTGTTCCGGTGAATCTGAAAGTTTCGCGACCGTACGGCAGCACTGACAGCATCGGGAGCGGCTTCTTCGAAGAAACGGTTCCCCAGCGATCGACTCTGCGTCTTCACCCTTCCTCCACCATCCCGAGGGTGGTTCTCGAACCCCTTTTGCTCCGTGGCTGCGACCCTAATTGTTACACTTCGTATAAATGCATTAGTTCCGCGCATTCGTTTCACGGTCCCACGGATCCCCGGCGAACTTTCCGCCCTCGTCTCTCGAGACTTCTCTACTTTTTTTTTCCTCTCTCTCGGAGGCGCGACCAGCAGCGTGGAGAAAAGTTCTAACGAATTTAAATTACGGCTCGAATAACCGCGAACTTAATTAATTCAACGCTCAAATCTCAGCCGAGGGATGCGTGCGGGTTCCGAGCACGATGTCGGACCATTTAACAAACTGCCGCGCGTTAGAATCCGACGAGACTTTTAACGGCCCTTTCAATTCATCCTGCGAATGTGATAGTCTAGGCTATCAGTTTTTTTCACATCCGAATCGACCGAAAAATGAGAAGTGTGCTACGAACAACCCCAATCTTTTGGTTTGCCAACGTTTCGACGCGCCGTAAGATTCATTTTCCTTAGCACTCTCAATTTCTGAGCAGATTTGTAATTTCAAGAATTTTTTATGGGTCGGTAGTAAAAGTTACAGGGACGAGTCTTACGTAGAACGATCCTCTGTACACTTTCCCAAATACAATGATATTTTTGTTATAACATTGTGAATCCTCGCACGTGTTCAAACAATGTTTAACTCTTCGGTTACCCTGGACGAGATATCTCGCGCCCCGAAAATTCCCGATAAACGCCTTTTGCGAGATATCTCGCCGTCCCATCTAGACACTATAGACAAATATATTTTATAAGTAACTACAACTCTTTAAAGGGTTAAAGAGGAGAGAGAAATTTTCAGAAGTGCAGGGCGCCATTGTTCTCGAAGATTTCTCAACTTTTTTTTACAATTAAAGGTCTCAGGCAAAATTAGCGTGCTCCGTGCGATAGAACTAGCCTTCTTTTACAGTCGTGAAACAAAAAAAAAAAGAAATCCATTCACCCTTAACACTCCGAGTCAACTTTCCAAGTGAAAGCTCCAATCACTTCATTTCGAGAAGGAAAAATTATTCTAATGCACATTAAAATGTTTATACGCAGCAGATTGAGATAATGAAATGCAGAGGGTTAAAATTCCAATCGTATCCAAAAGTGGTACACAAAGTTTGGTTGATGAATTGATGAACCGACAATGAGGTTACGACTAAATCGTATGAGAATGGTGTGCCGTTTATCGAAACGCAAAATTGCCGTCGGACAGTGTACATAATCGGCGCTCCCCCAGGAAGCATAACTTCGCTCGAGTTTTCCCGCGCTCGCCTACCCGTGCACATGTTGGTTTTCCCCACACGTTCACGCGGAGGGTGAAAACTGTCGAAGAACGGGGGGGAGGGTTGGCTGCATCTTCTCTCCTCGGCAAGGAACTGTCACGCAGGCCCGCAGAAAAACGGAAGAAGAAGGGAGGAGAAAGAAAGAAACATGGAGGAGAGACCCTTGGTGTCTGCGGTTTTATGGGTCGTCCAGCTTCATCATGCGCCGTAAAACTACAATAAAACCACTGTTACTCCGCCGGAGAAACTACCCCCGCTCCAAAACCACTGCGTGCATCGGTCCTTAAGACAAAGCGAAAGGGTCCTGGACCGGGGATGCTGATCCGGGAGGGTACGCCGAAGCAAAATTGATTCTTTTACGATCGGTAAACGCGCGACTTTCTCCCTCACCCCTTTACCATTGTGCGGCAGAATTCGCAGCACCCCGGAAAATTGCTGTTGCAATTTTTCCGAACCGTTTCACACTCTCCCGAAAAGTCGGAAAAATTATTTTACCGTTATGTATGTGTCCAAGATCATAACATAGTTGGTCGTATGTATAGAAGTTTGTAGATGTTTAAACACTGTTCAACTCTCTCTCTGTTGTTGGAAACATTTTTCCTGAAATTATCGGAAACCCTTAAAAAATAGTGATACCGAAGAGCTTCCACCGAAAATTATCTGGGATGCACTGGGAACATAACTAAAACCTTGGGAATGTATAAAAATTTTATTATTTTCTCAAGGTAACGAAAAAGTTTACTATAACTAAATATTACAATATTATATTGTAAAAAGTAATATATTATTTTTGTGCAAGAAAATTTATTTCTCGTAAGTTATAGGAGCTACGTTAAACATTTATATCTATTGATAATAATTTTATCGAATTGAAAACAACGCGATAGTATCTTTAAATTCTCTTAATAGATATTTTTACCGTTTTATAATTTGATTTACTCATTTTTGTCGTAAATCCTCTTTCCAATGGTACAAATGTAGTCGTTCGATATAATGGTGTCCCATTAAAATCGAGAACTAACAAGGATTGTGTCTTTTGGTTGTTGCAGTACTGTCGTTAAGGAACACTCAAGAAGAGGAGCCGCAGGACCCACAGTTAATGAGGCTGGACAACATGTTGATCGCAGAGGGTGTAGCCGGACCAGAGAAGGGTGGTGGTGCGGGAGCTGCAGCATCCGCTTCGGCGGCTGCAGCGGCTGGACCGCCTGGACAACCTGACAACGCGATCGAGCACTCGGACTACAGAGCCAAGTTGGCGCAGATCAGACAGATCTACCACCAGGAGCTAGAGAAATACGAACAGGTTCGTTCCAGAATTCCTCTTCGCTCCTCAAAACTCGAAACTACCCTTTCAATGTACTCTCTCCTTGTGGAGGTAATCCGGTTGTCGAAAACATTTTTGCACGAATCTTCTGGAATTTTTTACAGCAAACCTGTTGAATATTTTGCATTGAGATTGCTCACGTTTTTCACATTGGTTATTGACACGTTTATTGGTATTTAAAGTACACGTGTGATATTTCAAGTAAAAATAATCAAAACATGGATCGACGGTTGCTATGATTTTGGCTTTTCTGCTGATCGGAAGCAGAAAAATGTTGTTTATTAATCAGTATGACTACAGATATAGTCTCAAAATGGCGACATTTGAATTATCGACCTTTTCGGCCTTTATATTGACGGATTGAAAAAATTTCGGTATTCGTGATAACAGGATATACGGTGAAGATACTCTGAATAATTCAAGCCAATCGGCCGACTAGAGGCCAATAATAACCCAGTTCAATTTTGACGGAGAAGTATGTCATCGGTCGCAAACGGATTAAAATACAGGCTTGCGAATGAGAGCAAAACGTTTTCGAATGGTCTCCGGTAATCGAATCGAAGCGGTGGTTTTTCGCATACGGTGTTCTCGTGTCCCGGGGATTTTTTCCTCGTTTCGCGTTCGAGCCTCGAGGCGGTCCGATAAGAGACCAGTTTAGGTTCGCGGTTCCGAGAGAGAGAGAGAGAGGGAGAGAGCTCGTCTCTCGGCTCGCCGATTTGCGTGCTAATGAACCGAGCTCCCGCTAAGTAAAATCTCGCGTGTCGGTCTGTATCGCGGCCTGCGGATCTCTTTAAAAAGGCCCTGCTTCCCGCGGGCTATTTGTTGGGAACTCGACGAAATTCTGAAAACGCTTCTCGCTTTCCGCTGATTCCGAAAAACTGTCCAAAAAGTTTGTTCATTGCACTCTGATTCATTTTGCAGCCTGTAGTGTACAATTTCATTGTCGGTCTTAGTCTCCTAGAAAAACCAGAAGGGATCGCTCTCGTTTCTCAAAAAATCTGAAGTCGTTTGATTTCAAGGAAGCTCATTGACACAATTTGTAAAATCGGATATTATGTGTGCAACAACCTAATAGAATTTTACGACAATTTAAAGGTTAAGACTGAGTATCATCGTTTCGTCTTCAGCGCTCCTAAACAAAAGACGTCAATTGATCTGGTAATTAATATGTCATTAAATACGGACTCTGCACTATGATGCAAGGGATTAAAAATCGTCAGTGTCGTTCGCAATCATAGTCAGCTCCATTATCGATCAGCATTGTACCTGGCCCGGGTCCCAGGCTGCTTTGCATTCACAGTTTCGTTGTTTTCATCGCGGGGATTCCGGCGTCCGGCGCATTCAATTGGCCGCTCATTAATATGCGCGCGCGATTGAAACAAAAAGCCCGGTTTCACCGATGCACCTCCAGCCCTTCTCTCTTTTGCTACAGGCGACTCACTTATCAATGGTACAAGCGTCGTTCGTTTCAACGGTCGCGTTTTCCCTTCCGAGTACTTTGGAACCAAACGCGGCTGCCGTGCGTAAATACGAAATCACTCTCGCCACGCAAGAATGAGAGAGCCGTGGAAAGAGAGAATGAGAGGTAGAGAGAGAAGATTGAATTGCCACACCCGTTTCGACCCCATATTTCACCGGGTGTCAGCGGTCTTGATGTTTCCCCGCAGTGCATACGCACACCCTCGCTTTGAGGTCCACCTCGTGCACCGTGCACACACGGATGCGTGCACAGAACTCTTTGCAGTTTGCAATTCGCGCGTATTGAGCAGAGAGCGCAGCCCCGCGGACCGAGATGTATGCGTTCGCGTGCTGCATCGACGCCCTATGCAACTGCAGTTGCCCCAGCAGTTGACGCCCTATCGATAAACTCGACCATTAACAAGTTTTAACCCCGTTTTTTCCACCGAACCGACCCGCGTAACCGAGTGCACTTTGATTTCCTACGGATGTGCACTCGATCGACACTGTCTCGATCGCGTCGCGCGCCAATGCGATTTTCCACCCCTCGACGATTCCATCGGTTCCACAGTTTAGGGTGGCTCTCATTCATTTTTGTCGAAAATTTTCTATTAATTACTTGAAACAATCTTGGGGGTGGGAGTGCCGTAAAAGAAATTCAAAAGTCGAAAATAAAAGCCACCCTAATGCTTATTCATGCTTCGTGTACAGTCAATCTCATAGTTGATAGAACACACGGTTAATACATGCTGAAAATATCATCGAAAATGATTAATTGGTTTACGAGTTATAAAATCGTGAAGAACCTGTAATATTTTCATTTAAGAGAAAGTTATTCGGGTTTAAAGTGGTGGCATCAATTGTGCTCTGTATCTTACACCACGATCTATAATTTTATTAGAGCCATATCAGGAGGTAAGAGTTAGGGTTACTTTTTACCATGAAACTCGTCGATGGGAATCGAAGGGTGTAGTTTTCCCTCGCAGGATGTTCCCTTCTTTCTTCATTCATTCGGATCAGTCATTCGTGTAGCCAGCACCATTGTTATTTAAATGATCAACGTACTTTAGAACATATAAAAGACTTATATATGTATATTTTTTTATAATGATTCATAATTTTATTATAGTGTGTTAGATAACCAACGTTCAAACCACATGGTCGTTTTCTGGTATAGAAAGGGGTAATTTTGTTCCTCCCTCTTCAGGTCGGTCATTCGTTGGAATCAGCCATTCGTATAGATAGTACTATTGTTTAATTATTATACTTTAAAAAGCCTATATGTACATTTCTTCACGGCAATCTATAATTTCATTAGTTAAAGAGGTGGTGTTCAACCACGCTTGCATAGAAACGGGTAGTTTCTTACTTTTTTCTGTTTACTTTTTTATTCGCTCCAGTTGGGTCAGCTATTCAGATAGACAGCACTATTATTATTTAAGCGAACATATCACTTTAAGGCGTATAAAAAGAGCTATACATATATTTTTCTTATATAGAGGGCAACGTTTATTGCGTGGTTATTTTCTGTCATAAAAAGAAGTATATAGTTTTTGTCCCCCTCTTCTCTTCTCTTATTTATCCATTCGAATCAGTCATAAGTTATTCAATCTATAATTCTAGTAGTTTATCATGAAAATTCAACATTAATTGTTATAAATAAACGCAGTATTTTGAAGCATAGAAAAGTTCATCACACGTTTCGACAACAACGTATTGGTTGTAACATAAATTCATTCAGTAGCAAATATTAATTAACAGTTATGGTGTCATGACTCACTGCGAATGCATATAACCGCGATTGAAAAGAATACATATCTCCATGCCTTATTAACGAATAATAAGCGACACACAACCGACTACATTTACGTAACGATTCGCTATAATTCGATTAGACGAAGGGTTGACGATCAAGCATAAAAACGGTTTCTTTCACGGAAGAGTATAATTTCTTCCGGTTCCCTCTCCTTTCTCATTCACTCGGATCAGTCGTTCGTACAGATAGCGCGATTATTATTTAAATGAACACACGTTCTCTAGAAATAGGTGGGTTGGGGGTAGCCGAGTTTTTGGCGCT
This sequence comes from Lasioglossum morio, assembly GCA_916610235.2. Lineage (NCBI taxonomy): Eukaryota > Metazoa > Arthropoda > Insecta > Hymenoptera > Halictidae > Lasioglossum > Lasioglossum morio. The sequence goes on from OU744323.1 coordinate 9,299,832, forward strand.
TGGGGGTGGTGCACGGGCTCTGTGTTTCGGGGGAATATATCGCCACGCTTAAAAGTAACGATATTACCGGGTGATATCGTCGCGGCCAAAAGTTTTATCATAACCGAAATTTACTATTGAAACTCGCGGCTCGGTGCAGCCCGCGATCTAAAGAGAAAGAGAGAACAGCGGTTAAGGAGAGGAGAGGAGCGAGGGAGAGCCGAGTCACTGCATTAGGGTGAACGTCTGCCTGGCTATGCAAAATGGCGTGACAAGTACGAGAATAGAACCGCGCCGAGTTTTACGAGATCGCGTGATCACCGCCAGCAAACATCGTCTGGCATGAATTTTACTGGTGCATGCCCGCCTTTATTTCGTCCGATTCGCAGTCCAGATTTCAACCAGCTCGGCCAGCACCAGCTTGTATATCTGCCCAAAACTCAAGTTCCCGATCGCCTACATTTTTCTACACGGTCCCCCTCTTGTCCCCTTAACCTGAAAACTTTTTGCAATTTCCGTTTCCTCGCCCAGTCGCTTAAAAATTTCTCGAATACGGGTGATGCTTTCGTGAAGGATTTGTTGAAACACTAAGAATATTTACCTGAGAGAACTAGCTCATGTAGGATGAAGCTAACTGACCGAGACAGCTGAAGCTTGTTGCCGTGTTCATAGATCGAATACTTACTGTAGAAAATATTCTAGGTTGGAAAAAATGTCTGATATATAGGCGTTAACCCTCATCCACACGGGTAACTTTTTATACCAATTTAATAATTTTTTTATACGAGGGTTAATAGTTGCTTGCTGCACTGTGATCAACGAAATATTGCCAATTTGTCTTTATTTAGAGACTTATTTTCTATTTTCGTAGTTTGTTAACCATTATCCACACGAGTAATTTTTTGTACGATTCTAAATGAATTTGAAATAGGTACCCGGGTACCGCGTCGTGTGGATGAGGGTTAAAATAGTTCCGAGTGCAAAGGGTTACGGTTGACAGACCTAGAACGATGTCCTCGCCTGCTCGCGAACAAATCGTCGCGTTCTAACGCTGTTTCACGTAAGATCGTCGTGTGTTGTGGTAACCGCAGAACAACCGCGGTTCAGGTATATTTAGCGGCGCGCAGGTTGGAATTTCGATAACGTCCACGGCCAGGAACCCACCTCTCGGCTCTTGCTATACGTCCATGGAATACGCGGGCAAGTATTAATAGACCGAACCGCAGTAAAATTAGAAGCGCCGCGAGGAAACTCATTTCGGAGTTCCGGATTAACGACCGCCGACACTTGTTGGCTGCGTCCTTCCGATAGACTTATCGTTGACATGTTGCAAAATTGATCACTTTCTTCGATAATTCCACATTTCCGGGCCGATGCGGCTGGACAAACATGCGCCTAAATCTTCATTTTGACTCCGCCTCCGTTCAAAACGATAATAATAGAAAATTATTTCCTAACTATTTCGTCGAAGAAAGACTTTTGGAGACGCGTTTGTTTCAACAACGACCGCTAGAAAGAATCTTCTTCTAGTACTTCCACTGTAAAAAATCTTCTGTATTCAGGTACAGTGCAAAACGGGCACGGTTATCTTGAGAAACAAGCCGGTAGCCGGTATCTGCCGCGTTTGTTTCGGCGATAATTTAAAAATTGGAGAAAACAAGGACGCAAGGGGGACATAATTCTCTATGGGTTTTCCATCCAATCCACCTACTCGAGATCGTCTCCAGCCCCTCGGCCGCGGCTGGAATGAAGCTGATCCACCACCACCACCACCACCACCCTCCTCGGATCCTTGTGTGTATATGCTTGCTGCGAGGAGAGCGAAAGAAAGAGAGAGACGGAGAGAATAGAATGGAAGAAGAGAGCGAAGAGAAACGGGGTAGGATGGAAGAAAGACGAGGAGAGTATCGGGGGATGGCGGCAGAGTGGAATCCATTTCGAAATTGCGAGCCACCCTGTCCGACCTCTCCCCTACCGACCTCTCTTCCTTCTAGCGCCTTCCCTCAGGAAAATCCACCCTCCTCTCTCTCTCTCTCTCTCTCTCTCTCTCTCTCTTTCTCTCTTCCTCTCTAGTCCCTACTTCGCTCCCTCCGGAAGGTAGCGTGCTCGCCTCGAATACTGATATCGAGCAAAGTCCTTTTTCCCTTAAACCGAGCAGCCACCAGGAATAATGCATTATACGTACGCGTCTTTCGTCTCGTTTCCCCGTCCCCTTGCTTTCTCTCCCTTTCCCTCTATATCGTCGCCCTTTCCCTTCGTTCACCTTTTTCGAGTTTCGTCGACCTTCTCCTCGCCACGGTATCGTTCCGCCAAAAATGTCGATGATCAGCAACTTCGAGACATCGTCGTTCTCTCTCTCTATCTCTCTACTCTAGCTGCGATCCTGTATCGAAGCTCAGAGGACACCCTCTATTAAGCTCTCTGTCTTCGCCATCCCACGGGTTTCCCAGAGAAATTTTCTAGGCTAGACTTCCAATTTGGTGTACTACAAGCCGAAATTTTACACTTCCTTGTTTCTGTGATTTGTTCTGGACAAATTGCGCCGAGGCCAGTCTGCTCTAGCTGGGAGCGGAGACTGTGATGTTTAATCTTCTGTGACATTCTGAAAAATAATTGGAGAATGGTCTACCAAGGTTCATTTTAAAGGGTGAACTCTCTATTGGTCTAATATATTTGAACTGCTCTTTTATTTTGGGATGCCTACGCAAGAAAAATATTTAAAGTAAATTAGTAGTCCTAACTCGAAAGTTTGAACAGAGGATCTAGTCTGTTGGATGAATACGGGTCCACGATTGCTCAGGGTGGCTCGTTCACCCCGGAAAACGTGGATCTCGGTCCAAACAGGCTCCTATCTTCCCGGTCTTAGTTGAAGGGAGTCCAGAGGGTGGGAAACGGGGGAAAAATGACGACGCTGAAGTGGATTTCCGTTTCATTTCAGGCGTGTAACGAGTTCACGACCCACGTAATGAATCTGCTGAGGGAACAGAGTCGCACCAGGCCGATCACGCCGAAGGAAATCGAGAGGATGGTCCAGATCATTCACAAGAAGTTCTCGAGTATTCAGATGCAGCTGAAACAATCAACATGCGAAGCCGTCATGATCCTAAGGAGTCGATTCCTGGACGCGAGGTCTGTACTCTAAAAATCCTTTACTTGCACAATTTTTTCTGCTTTAACTATAAAAGCTACACAATTGTTCTTTTTTTTTACGTAGAATGATTCTGTAGACTCTCGCACACATAACATTATATTTGTTAACAACCTTATCAGTTTGTCACAACATTCAATTCTATTTCTAACATTATCAGAGACCATGAAAGGTAGTTGCAATTCAGACTTTGTATATATATTCTTAAAGAATGACTAGTTATGGATCATAAATTCTTAAGAACTATTTAGAAGCTCCCAGGGATGTGTTAATGCTTCCCTGACTAGCAAAACTGAGGTTCTCCGTTTCCACTGGCTATAAAACGGTGCGCGGAAATTTGTTGCAGGCGTAAGAGACGGAACTTCAGCAAACAGGCCTCCGAAATCCTGAACGAATACTTTTATTCGCACCTCAGTAATCCTTACCCGAGCGAGGAGGCCAAGGAAGAGCTCGCGCGAAAGTGCGGTATCACCGTGAGTCAGGTAAACGAACGAGCGAAGCATTTTCTATGTCTTCTGTATCTTCTAGATTCGAATTCACACTCGCCGAAATTGACTGGCAGCTATCCTGTTCCTATACGCGCTGAGGAACCCTTTTAGTTCCATTACTCCAGAAACATTTAACATTTGTTAGAAGAGCTGCAAATTATTACAGAGAAATTGTCGATCTTTGCACTGAAAAGCAAAACCTCTGAAAATCGATTTTTTCGACATCCGACTATTCCTCTGTAACAATTTAACGATTCTTCGATTTTTTGGAGTATTGTATATTAACACTAAACTTACCACAGCCGGTCAATTGACCAGTCTTAGATTGTTTTCATAATTATTGAAATTCTAAAGATGCGTTCACAGGTATCAATTCAATTGATTTCTTTATTTAATCATATATATGTACAAGATGAGTCACCTATAACAAGTCATCTGAATAAATTCTGCATTTTTTTAGATAGAAAGAAATGTCTCAGACAAAAGTCGTTTGGTTTCGAGGGGCCCATTACGTGATGTACATAACTTTTTTTTAGATGAAGGTGCTTAGTAGATTTAAGGGTCAATCTAGTTCTTTTTAAAAATGGATCTACATATTTTTGCAGTCCTTCACGAGACTACTATTTCAAGAAATGTAGAAGTTATTCAGGTGGCTTGTCTTGGGCGATTCACCGTGTACATTGTAATAAAAACTAACACAGAATCTAAATGAACTTAATTTTGTTATTTTTATAAAACAATACATAGACAATTTTCAAGCTCGGTAGGTTTAGTGTTAATAAAACTAAACTACTGTAGAAATAGATTTTCGATAAAATAAGTAGAGAGGACGATTACAGTTTCGTCTTCTCTGACTTTGAACATGTTGGTTCGCAGGTTTCCAATTGGTTCGGCAACAAGAGGATACGCTACAAGAAAAACATAGGTAAAGCACAGGAGGAGGCGAACTTGTACGCAGCCAAAAAGGCAGCTGGTAAGTTCCGTCCTTCGCCAAATGAGCGACGGGTGTTCCTTGATGAGTTCGTTTCGATAAATTAGAACCAGAGAAAAAGCTAAGACATATCTCGGCGGCTAGGACTTTTCGATCGAATCCGAACAGCTAAAACTCGACGATTCAATTCGCGAAATTTTATACAGTACTAGCGAGGCGTTGCTGATGAAAGAACTATCGCTTCCGACCACCTTCTGTCTCCCCTGCAGAACAAACTAAAAAGTTACTCGATCCTTTAACTCGATCCTTTCATTTTAGAAATTTGTTCTTCTGAAGATCAGTTGAAAAATCTAGTTCTTAATCTATTAAAAAGTTTTTCTGAAAATTCCTGTTAAAAGTTCCTATGGAATTTTTAGGTCAAGAAATGTTATTCGTAGGGGCTTCTTTAAAAAAGTGTTCTTATGAAATAGATAGTTTAGAATCTCTTCTAATTTAGGATAATTTTCCATAGAAACAAGTTTTGTATCTACATTAGACAGTAAACAGAGCAAACAAGTTAATTCAGAACATCAATGTGCCTGTAATAATTATTAATATTGTCGCAGTGCTATTGATTCAATAGTAGATAGATATTTATCATTTGAGACAATACTGGAGGACTTGCTTAACGCAGTAGAAGAAAATACCTCTTTCTTTTACAACGAATAAGATTTCATTTTAAAATAGTTCCACTTTCCGTACTTTAAATAGAACCCACTAAAAAGCTCGATAATTCTTTCGATCCCTGGTTTAAACTCGCTGGAAAGTCGAAACTCGGCAAAACTGGCGACTCTGTTATCTTTGCAAATTAGCCGTCGCGACGACGCAACTTCGCCGAAAGTCGGGACAAAGAAATCGACGTATTCAGCAGAAGAGAGTCCTCGGAGTAAAAGACAATTGTCGATGGACGACGCGTGTCGTGTTTCGTGTCCCCTGTATTTACCGTGGCGCGCATTCTCGCGGAAATTAGGAGAAAAATGCCGGGTTGGTTTTCTCGGGGAAATTCCTGGCATTCGCGGGGACTCGTGGCTCGCAATTACGCGCACTTCCCTTAACTACCGGAGGCGTCTCTTTATTTTCGACAGAGAGAGAGAGAGAAAGAGAGTGAGAGAAAGGACGCCGCTCCAGCGAGATATTTTTAACTTACCAATTGCACGGAAAGAGAAAGAGAGAGAGCGAGAGAGTGAGTGAGTGAGAGAGAGAGAGAGAGAGAAAGAGAGACGGGAAAGCCATGCGACGAAAAGACGAGGGATGCGTTTCTTCTTCTCCTGTGTTCTCGCGTTTCTTTCGACGCCCTTTTCAGTTTGCTGCCCTTTCCTCAGCCACGCTTCCGGTGCACGCGGCCCTCCCGTAATTAAACAAACGGAATTCCAACCCTCTCGAGGAATACGATTCTCCCTGTTGTCGAAAGAAAAATTTCTCGCGACGCGCCGGCTAATCGCCAGCTACGTTGACATAACTCGAAAAGTATTCGTACTCCTTCGAAAAGAATTGAGAACAAAAATCTATCACGATCGATCAACGATACATTTGCCAGTCTTGATAACCAGTGGTGTGATCAAACCTTCAAGAACCTTATTTCTCAAATTGTTAACCCTTTCGCCAAGCACTTCTCAAAACCTATTTTATCTGCAATCGACCGTGTTTTTAAGACAAGTTAGAAGATACGTTGGATTTAATCAACTATTTCAACGAAGTCGTTAAGCATTGAACCAAATGGTGGTAGTGAAATTGTTCAAGCACGAGAGGTTAATCGTTTGGGATTCGAATCAACATTCCCATCACGATTTTATATTTCGCGTGAAGAATATCAAATTAATTCCGTACACATCGTTTTGTGAAACTATTCCTTGTAGCAGAATATTCATAGAATTTGTAACATAGACAATATTTTTCTTCGAGCTTCATCAGAAGATAGTTTAATAGAATGTATGCGTGTTAATGAACATCGTCGAACTTTTATCACCAAATCTTCGAATGATTTTAGAGCGAAGCAACGCACGGTGAAAGGGTTAATGGAACCTGTTTGATAATTTAGTGACAGATTCAGGCCGCCACTGGTTACAGATAGGGATGCAATGCGATAGAACCAGAGAGAGAAGGAGAGAGAGAGCGAGGAAAAGAGGTATAGAGAGGCCAGAGAGACAGACGGAATGTATCGGTGTCAGGCGGAAGAACTTAAAAGACGCACCCTCGAATTTTGTATGCACCGCGATTGTTTCTACAGCAGCTTTTGCAGGAGCGTCGCCGTACAGTATGGGCGGTGCCAGCCAGGGCACCCCGACGCCGATGATGTCGCCGGCGCCGCCAGGTGGGCCCCAAGACATGGCCGGTTATGGCATGGGCATAAACGGTAGCGATTATGGCTCGCAACCGTACAACGACGGCTCGATGGGCTACGATCCTATGCACCAGGTAATTAACAAACGATCATCTATCTCGCCACCTGAATAGTCTCTTTGAGAATTTTTTTTATTTTATTTTATTCACCCCGTAGTTGGCGTCAATTGCCTCGCTTTCTTCGATATTACACATATTTATATATATATATATCTACGTACATACAGTCGTATACACAGTCGGTCACGAAAGTAGAACGCATCCGATGAATTTCTAATATTTGAAGAAACTCTTGCGCATTTTATGAACGTTGATGCACCTGTTACTTCACCCTCGTTGTATTTATAGTCTTACAGAAGAGTTTCTGGGTCTGTGAAGACCTAACCCCACTTCACACCAACTGTGAAAATCGCTGAAATCTATACTCACATAACTTTTGAAGTAGCTGATTCCTAAGTTTAAAACTTGGATTCTTGGCATTTGCTCGTCATGGTATACGGGATTATATCGAAAAATTTTTTAATTTCTAGTTTCCTCAGGTGCAGTTCAGCCTGAACCTTGTATCGTATACAGAGAGTTAAAATTTTGAACAGACTCTGAAGTAAGAATAAATTAGTATTACTTGCTTACCTACTATCGAGAGGGAACTTGATTGTCATGTTTATTATCCATGCTATCTGTTCGTACATCTACGTACCCTTCTTTGCTCGTTTGATCAAGGAAAACTTTTGATTCATGAGCCTTTCCCTACAAATTTTTTGGTTCGTCTACAAACAATTGAAGTAGCTTCAACTCTTGAAGATACTCCCCATTATTTTGTACACTTTACTCCATCCTACAAGAAACAGAATTGCAATTGACTACTGATGAAAGCCATCAGTAGCAGTGTAAATTTGATGCATTTATGAATAAATTAAAAATGAGAAGGTGCGCTTTGAAAGAGTAGAAGGACTAAACGACTTTAATTTCATGCAGTTGATGTAGAAAATTTACAATTTGCATAAGGATCCGCAGCCTATGGACTAACGTCTAATGCAATACCTCTTAAAAGTATCATCGTTTTGTGGGGAATGTCTAGTTTTAGAATGGAACTTGAAGCAACGAATGGTCCATAAAACGTTCAAAACCTTCGCGTTCTCGTCTGAAATATTCAAAACTCGTCGGATGCACTTCCATGACCGACTGTGTGTATACATATACGTGCCCACCCCCTTTTGCATTCTCTGAGCATGTGCTAGATTCTTCTGATAACGCTTGTTCCCCCGCCGGAGTTCGAGGGACCATCCTTGGCTCGAATGAATGGAAAGAGACGAATTCGAAAGTTGTAGAACACAAAAAAAAAGAAAACAAAAAGAAAAGTATTTACATTTGTATACTCGATTGACGAAAGAACTCTGTCGCAGCAAGCACGCATACGATTTCCATCCATTTTCAAGCCGGCGAATCAAGCCGTAATGCATGCGCATTTCACCGCATATTCACACATCTTGCGAGACTGGACGGTTGGATAGAAGGGAGCAAAAGGGAGAGAGAGAGAGAGAAAATCAGAGAGAATCGGTGAGTTGATTGTGGTGGAGGAGAGGATGGTGCGTGGTATCTGTGAAATTGCGTTTGCGCGAACGTACACGGTGATACTAAGTGTCTATCGATAAGATATTTAGATAAAATTGCATTTCTGCAAGCACCATTACATTTCAAAATTGATCGTTGCAAAAATTATACGTGGAAATTAGAAAAGTTTATTAGAGAGTATCATTCACATGATTGACAGTATTAGTAGACAATATTTATTATGCATAAGGATCTGCAAGATCAAGCATAGAAAACGAGTGGATTAAATCTTCTTATTAAAATATGTACTAAAAAATCGTACAAAAATAAGTTGAATGTTGCTATTGTTTCAAGGCAACATCAGTCAGTCATTGTTCAGTTGGATCATATAGAAAAATCGCGAGGAGTTTGAACAAGTTGAATTTTGTCATTGTTAAGATGAAAGACGATATCACCGTGTGTATAGCGCAGCGCAAGTTGAATCGTGACGTCTGAAGGTACCGTGCTGTCTGCAGGTGTGAGTAGAGTGTTGTTTGAGTGTACTATAGGGCACGTAGGGCTGGGTTGGATGCGCTGTTGCTGGCCTAGGAAGGTAGGAAGGGTGGACTTAGAGCGGGCTCTCGGTGGTTTTAGGGGCGAGAGGATGGGGGTTGGTCGGGGTTTGCGCGCACGGGGCGCCAGCAACGGTGGCATAAGGGTTGCTTAGTATGCATTGAAGTTGCTAAGTCACTTTTTAGGTAGGGCTGCTCTCTCACATATTAATGGACTCTGGTAGGTGCGCGGCCGTGCTTCTAACGAGCTGCCTCTGTTCGGCCGACACGAAACGCAACGGAACCTGCGGATCTTCGGAGATCCAATTTCCCTTGTATCCGACACGGAACCCCCGTAGAATCGTCCGTTGATCTCGTTCGTTCCGCTTCGGACCACACTTCTGGCCAACAATTAACGCGGCAAATTCGTTTAGCGCTGGACACCGGCATTTTATCAAACAATCGAGAACCTTTCACCCTTGCGAACAATTAAACAGCAAACAGATCGAACTAATCGGTAGAATTTTATGCTTTTGTTACGCCGAGTAGCTGAACTTTCAAACAGTAGTAAAATAGACTGCGGATTTTTATGGAAAATAAAATCGATTAAATTCTGCTGAATGAATAAAATAAACACATAAAATCCGCAGTCCAGTAACAGCATTATTAACATTACGGAAATTAACCTATCGCCACTTTAGAATTTCGGCGATCCGCGATTATATCTAACAGTTCTGCCTCCTACAAGTACGTTACATTATCTTCTGTTATTTTTTTCTTTCTAATGAAGCAATTCGGAAATTGAACCGTTCACTTTTCTTGCATATTAATTTAATTTTCCTCGAACTTGGTTCGTATGCATATCTTGCACGAGTAAAGCTTCTACACGGATTTTTTTACAAAGGACAGAAAATACTACCAAAATTTAAGAACATGGATGCATAATTTTGTATGTTTGAAAAAATCATTGTCGTGTGTCCGGTGCTATAATTCTCCATAGTTTGGCTCAATCCATGCCGGGATCGGCTAACTCGGCGAGGAATGAGAGCGTTCTCCTAGTCAGATTCTCCGCGGAATCGGTAAATCATTCCGACGTGCAATTTCGCCGGTGTCACGTGGTAAAGAGTGACGTTGGATTAAATTCGCGCGAGAACCCGCAGAACTCGTTCTGCTTCGACCAGCCTCTCGGAACCGGTAGTCCTGATACACGGATTAAACGTCCCTCTTGTCGATACACTGGAATCGGTTGTCGATACTCTTTTTCGCGTATGTTGCTGCTCGCTGCGTTCGTTGCGAAATACGCAAATGTACAAATCTCAATGATGTTCTGTTCATGTGTTAACAAAATTAATTGTTACAGATGACATTAATAATATTTTCCTTGTAGCTTTGCTGTCAAGGCACTTTTGTTTCAAAATTTTCACCAAGATTCACAATTTATTAACATTACTATCCATTCGTCGTGTTGACAATCGAGTTAACGTTCGAAGGTTGGAACAATTTCTCCGAAAAATGGCTGAACAGCGATCTTCGAATGCTTGACGCTACGGTTCCCTTTCTTCTTTCGCGAGAAAATTAATTTCGCGGTTGATCCGGTTCACGTGCGGCCGGGATGAGTGGGAAGAGCCGAAATGAAGCGACTAAAATGCATGCTCCCACCTAGCCGACGCGCCTCTTCTCGTTTCGTTTTCCGTTCGACCACGTCTAGAGACTCCGTTCTTCGTTTTCTCTGTTCATTGCCGAAGAACTTCCTTCGGGAATGACTGCCGCACAGCTTCTCGCGATCCTCCTTTTGCGATTCGCAAACGAACACGAGCAGCAATTCGTGCTTTCCCGCGATTTTCTTCCTGTTTTCCGATATACACGGTTTCCGGCGAATGAACCTCCAAAGAGTCCAAGAGTGTCTTCTCTTGATCCTTGCTAGGGACCGTTCGCGATCGGTCGAGGATCATAGCGTCAGGGAAAATAATCTGGTGGTAACGACGGACGCTCTCGCTGCTGCAGCTGGCACTAACGTTCCCGTAACAAACAATAGAAAAACCGAACGAGTCGGACCAATTGCTTGCACGCGATTATACGAGCACACCAACGATCCTTCTTGCGCGGGTCGGTCGACCTTAACCAGCACCCGTTCGACCGACACCCATAATCCGTTCTACTCCCGTTAACTTACTCTCTTTTTGCCTCTGGTGTTTCGTTTGTTTTAGTTGTTGTTCCTCTAATTTGTTTAATCGTCGCGGTCGGGGCTTGGGAACTGTTATAATTGCGATTAAGGTTCACACAATGCGCTACCCAGTATTAGAAGTTGGTACATGCAAGTTTCAATTTTTGCTTCAGCTCATTTTGCAGTTGATACATACAACGGAATATATAAATGCAATGTAACACTCATAGTCTTACTTATTAAAATTCTGAAATTTCTTAACACATTCGCTATCACCGTCCCACATCTTGCAATTTACTCAAAGATGGACAAATTAATTTGACACACTTTGCTATTCGAAGTTCTCGATATTCAGTGACTCTGTAACAACAAGAATCGATTTTAGAATCATTTCGGAACCGATATATAATAGACGATAGTTGAAGATTTCGATTCTACTGAATTTTTAAAGTCCATTCTCCGAAATTGCTCCGATGAGAATCTTCACGCAACAATTTTTAACAATTATTTTCTCGATGCGTTTCAAGCCCTGATCGCAATTACCGTTCTAATCGCTGCTGGTTGGTTACCCGAGTCTAACACACGAGGAACAAAGAACTGTGTTTGTTGCAACGGGGAGAAAAGGGTGGGTGCTTTCTTCTGGAAGAATCGAAGAATTCGGCGAGAAGAGTTTTCTTTCTCCGCAATTTGAGTTCAAGTTGTTTTGGTTTCTTAAAAAAAAAAAGGAAAAAGAAAACACACGGACTCGCGACGGCCACGCTCTTTCGAGTGCATTGTCGCAAGCACAGTTCGCAAGCACAGTCCCGGCACCTGTATAATACCGTTTACGATTGGTCGTCTGTTCCTTGGTCTCTTCTACTCTTCGTTCACCTAACGACAAGCGACTGCGACGAGCAGTTTCAGCGACGAACCGTCCATCTGCTTGCGTGATGCGACTCCCTGATCGATCGAAACTCGAATACACACTTTTCTGTTGGCCAATCTCTTTAGGAATCGGTCTTTTAACGCTTTACCTATCGGAAGTAATAGTGAGAACGATAGTCTTTGCAAAATCAACGGTTATCTGCTAGGAACTTCCCAGCAAAATTTCAAATAGCAAATCAATAAATTATCTGAATTAACTCTTCGCTGCATAGTGTATCATATCTGATACAGTTAACAAATCTGGTATATAGTAAACTAAGAATGTGTTTTCTTACTATGTTTGTTTATGTTTATTTTTCTGAAAATGTTTAAATTTTAAAAAAAATTCTCTTCAATAAAACAAAAACTAACCATCTTTCAACTTTCTCATCCCAGTTAAAAAAATCATGCAGTGAAGGGTTAATACAGTCTAATAATTTTCGTTGTCGTCGACAGAAAATTCTCAAGCATTTTTTAGACACAACACAGTAGACTAAGGATTATTGCATTTATGACTAAAAATTGAGAAATACAAAACAATGAAATCATAAAAAGATTTGACGAATTTATTTTCATTCAATCTTCGTTTTTAGTCATTGATATTTTTGTTTTGCATACAGATTCACAGTCGAATGATCCAGTAGAGAATAACACTATTAAACCGATAGGTAAAGCGTTGAAAGCAGACTAGAACGATTATTTTGGTTTTTGATCCACGAAGAAGATCTTGAAGTACTCCTCGTCTACCTTTTGCATCAACTTGCTATGCATAGTGTTAGCATAGAGGAATTTCATTCTTCTTGTTATCGAGAAAAAGATCTACAATTTCGACGATTCTCCGATCACATGTCCACGTACTTTGGGGCACAGTTTCTCCCTTTGAATAGAAAGGATAAGCATGGTCCAGCGGCCTCCGCGACAATTTTTATTGATATCGTGTGCAAAACAATGCTTTTAGATAGAAAATATATTAGACTAGCTGTATTCGCGACTTTGACCACGTTCAATAACAAATCCTAATTGATTATTAACGTAATTAAATACATAAAAACAGGTAACAGAACATTGTTTTTGAATTTTGTGATAGGTGTCACTCAAAGTTACTTGCAACCCCCACTCCTAAAGAAATAAATTTCTTTTTTCTACCCTTCATAATTTGCTGACAATTGTGAAAAAACATATAAAATGCAAGAGGTAAGTTTGAGTATTTTCGTTTTTTTTTTTCATCTTAATATCTTAATTAACAATCGAGAAAAAAATCGTATTTCCGGAATATTGACTATAATTCCAACCGTCTTGAAACTTTTGGGGGATTATCTTTCAACCTAAAATCATTGTTCTGCACACGGTATCGATAAAAATTGTCGTGGGGGCTTCTGGACCATGCTCGTCCTACTGGACTGTTTCTCGTTTGAACGCGTTCACAGAAACATAAATTCCAAAAACAGAGTAAACATGCTAAGTAAAACGAAGGAGAAACACGCGCCAACGATGATGAACGGTTCGCTCCGTCTCGGCTGAGTCGTGACGCCTTGTTTGAATTTACTTGAGTATTTCTCTTGGTACAGATGAAACGAAATTCTTAGAAGGCGACAGAGTGAGCTAAAAAAGAGAGCGCGAAAGAAAGAAAGAACGAACGAAAGGGAAAACAGTAGACACGAATGATCAGGCTCCGCAATTAAAGAGAGACCAGAGGTGAACACGCAGAAACTGACTGCGTGGGACAATTATAGAGATAGCAAGACGAAGCAGGAGATCTTGGGAACAAATCAGAGAAATGTCGAAGTGTTTCGCGGTTAGACTCGCGTTGAGACCATGGTTGTCTATCCGCTTGTCCTGTGATGCAGGCAACGCGCGACGGCGCAAAACCTTTGTTGACGATCGTTGATTAATGGGATCGGAGGTCGACGAGCCGGCCAGAGGACGTCCACGGTTCGTTGCAACAAGCACAGATCTCTTTCCCTCGGAAAACAGGAAGTAGGAGACGCGCCTCTGGGCCCGTTCGATTAGGCTGTGGACCTCGATCTCGGTCGTCACGGTCGCCTAGAAGTCCGGAGAGCCTCGAGGAACGAATATTTCGAGACAGATTTCAGTCCCGAGGACTCTTCCTCGCCTCCCTAGGTCAAGGTCTCTCGCCGAGTGTGCAATAAGATTTCGAAACCCTCCCGCGGCGAGAGAGACCTCGGGAAACGATCGCTAGAAGAACTCACGGGGAAAACCCTGCTGTACATACCGTCATGGACCGTCGACGCTGTGCGATTCCCCTCTCGAAACTTTGAACGAAACACTGAAATTCTCACGGTGCGTTTCGACCAAACGAACGAATGCTTGTTCGCCCTCTCCGCTTCAACAAATACTTGCCGTTTTTAACCCTTAACTGCATGATTTTTTAATTGAGATGAAAAAAATTGAAAGAAGCTAAGTTTTCGTGGTTCATTTAAGGGGAAAATATTTAAAAAAATTAAAACAATATTTTTAGAGAAATAAACATATTAAGAAAACATATTCTTAGTTTACTATATATCAGATTTGTCAACTGTATTAGATATGGTATACTATGCAGCGAAGGGTTAAGTGTCGAACCAAAGTCGCCAGATCAGGAGAGTATCGGATTAGTCTGGACAGTCAGGTGACATTCTGATACAGTAAATATTCGGTCTAAGAAAAAGGGAACTGCACGATCGAAGGAAAACAAACATATCCCTTCCACTGCGGGTCGAATATCGAAGGTAGAGTGGGGAGACAAGTCTTAATCTGGCGATTCTGTGTCGAACGCGCACGAATGTATTAATATAATATTATAATGAACGTATATGTTTATATTTATAAAATCGAGTAAGCATTCTTCAAGCATTAGCATTGCTTGTATCAGTTTCAATTTTGTCGGAGTAAGGGCCGAGCGAGAATTCGTTCACCGTAAGAGACCGATCGTCGAAAAACGGATTCGACGCGCAAACGATGTCGGAGAATTGGATAGATGATGGATCCTCGAGAGAAAGTGAGAGAGAGAGAGAGAGAGAGACATCTTCGTGGCATGCATGGCTGCACGTAGAGTTTAAGTTTATATGTGTGTGTACTGGTTCTACACAAGTAGTACGTGTGTGACGTTTTTATCATTATCTCTCTTGTGTTGATGTTTTGTTATTTTTATTTTATTATTTTTTTGCGGTTCGATTGGCTGGGGTTCTCTTGGGCGAGTTGGTCGGTGAGAAAGGAGAGGGACGAAACTGTGTGCGCGTGTGTCAGAGAGAGAGAAAGAACGTGAGTGGAAGATGAGAAGAAAGGAAGAGTGGAGGCGCGAAAGGGGACGGATGCCAGAGACTTCATTATTTAGTTCGTTGTGCAGAGTTCTAAATTTTTCGCGTAGACAAGTAGAAAATAGGCGACGGTCCGTTGAATTGGCGGGTCCGAATGAAAGGATTTTACAGAGTTTGTCGCCCGGTGCCATTGTAGCGAGAGAGCTGATCCTTTCACGCGCTTGTAACGGGAATCGACGCGCGTCTTCTCACAGGCAATGTTGATTAATTTCTTCCCCCGAGAACCGAAACAGTGGCAAACAGTTGGTGGGTTCGCGATTCTACTACTTGTTTTCGTTCGAGCTACAAATTCTTTTGTCTCTAGCATTTACATGTGTTTGCAAGAAATTACACGCGCTCTGACTGATGGTGTAGAAATTGATTTCATCGCGATACTGTTGGGCAAATTGAACTTCAAGTTCTGTAGAGCTTGAGAAGGTTGAACTACATTCTGTCATAGTTATTTGGAACACTGATTAATTGAGGTAGATACAGAAAAAGAAAAAGTAGAATACTGTTGGGACAATAAGTGATCCTATCGGGACAATATGTCTCAATTAGACTGCGGGTTTTGTTATGCAAAATAAAATATTTCTGCACCGATTGCAAGAAACAGGAGTCACAAAAAATTGCTTTGCCTCCAAAAGTTGTGATACTATTGGAAATACTGTATATCTGTTTATCCTTTGAACTTATTTCGTCTAATGCTAATTAAACAGAATCCACTGTATTTCGATTTTCTGCTATTTCGATCGAGTAGTGTCTTTGCAAAATTCCGTGTAAAATTTAGAACATTTGGAAGATTCGGTGAACCCGCCACTGCCGGAAGTCGATGTCCCGGTGCGAGTGGGCCGGCCAATCCAACCACCCCGTGTTCCTTCATCATTTTGTTTGTTGTCCGCGCGACTCGCGAGCTACCGGTGTACGATTCGTGAGCGGTGATTACTAGTAAACCGTATACATAACACGATAACGGTAAAAAAAAAGAGCAAACAAAAAAGTAAAATTGCCTAATTGCGACGAAGGCGAGGCTAGCGACGAATGACACGCTATTTTGTCGCCACCTGCAGGGGATAAAGACAGAGGGCTAAAAGATCAATTTGCAAACAAAACAAAAATCGAAAAAAAAATGACGCAGGGCAAGGCATTGGCTGGGGGGCCAGGCGCGACGGGATGGATGCAACAACGCGAGGCGGTGCCGGAGTTTCCGCCGCTCCACGATTCAGCGGACTCTGATTCCGACCGAGAGAATGAAAAACGGCCGCGCGTCTAAACCACGCGTGTTGTACTTTTGGAATGCGCGAGCTAGCACGGTGACGAAACCGAGTAGAAAAAGGAGACAATTGCCTGCGAGAGCAAATACCGGATTCAGAAAAAAAAGAAAATATGAATGAGCAGAAAATGAGAGAAAGAGAGAGAGAGAGAGAGAAAGAGAGAAAGTGCGAGAGAGCGTATGTCCGAGAGCAAAAACAATGGTATACCGTCGACAGAGACAACATAGAAACACACACACACACACTCGCCGTCACAGAGATCCACACACGCGCGTACATTTTCTCGTCGACACACTTTGTACACACAGCGACACACTCGACACGTATACACGAGATATACGCGCACCTCCGAGCCACACACAAGGAGATATAATGTTCGTTGGTGTTCCTACGATAAATAGTAAACGTTAGTTTCCAGTTTTCGAACATTTTTCTCTTTTTCCGTCGAGGGAGAGGGCAAGCAACGCGCCAATTTCCTTAGCCGAACGGCGGCCATGTTGGACAGCGAACGTCCACTTCAGATATTTCAGTGAAAATTCCAAACACAAGAGTCGCTTGATCGAAAATCCGATCGCTGAATCGTCTCCACGGGAATTGAATCTTTTAGTAGCCGCGTTCGCGACCGTTTTTTGCTTGCCCTTTGACCTCGATGCTTGATCTTGCCTTATCGAGAGTGACCGTGCACTAGCGTACAAGTGACGTATGTACGACTTTAACGGATTTTAACGAGCGTGAAACAGGAAGAGGAGAATAGTAAAGAGGAAAGTGGTAAGAACGAGTGAGTGAGAGAGAAAGAGAGGGAGAGAGCGAAGGAGAGAGTGAACAGGACAAGCGCACGATGTAAATCCGTAGGCCTATGCGCTCTCCCCGAAGAACGCGTAGGCTCGCTTCTCTTTTTAAGACAATATGAACGGCGTACAGGCACCTGGCTAAGGAGAGAGAGGGAGAGAGCATACACGAATTCAACTAGTTTTTACTTCTACATACGCTGTTGTTACACACACACACAGAGAGAGGACACACACTACACGTATAGATAGTTCTATAGCTTGTACAGATCATTTTATTCTTTTCCCCCTGTCCGATTCCCTAGACCTCCGTTCCCCCCGCCACCATGTATTATTTCTTCGTATTCTACGTCACGGTTTGAGTTCGGAGACACACCCGACATCGTTTTGCAACGATCCTTGACGAGATCGTGTTATGTATCCTTCCGCGCTATAATGTATACATATATACGAAGAAAAGCACACACACACACACACACATTCTTGCGTAGCGTAATTTTGATTGCTGGGCACGGATTTAAACGATCGCGGTATATTTATACAAATATAAATATATATATATTATATATAAATATATATACATATACACATATATATTTTTGTAACGTTTTAACGTTATCCTTTCGAGAACTCACGAAACGGAAGGTACTTATTGCGTCAAGGAAACTTGTACTTTGTCGTTGCAGGCTTCAAAAACCAATCATTTCTTTCTATATTCTCGTTTCCGTTTCGTTTCCAGTTACTGTTTCTTTTTCTTTTTCCTTGTCTGTTTCTTTTTCTTTTTCTTTTTTTTTTTAAGAATCCAATCTCCCAGCACGGGTGTATCGTGTAATGCTAGCGAATGTGTTCCCTACGTTCGATCTAATTATGGTGTTTATGTTCCGAGTATTCTTCTCCTTAAAGGTTCTTTTAGCTTCGACCTGTACACGTTGCAGCGTCTCTCACACGTTTGCGTGCTGATTTGTTCGAAATCGTTTCGACGCGAGGACACCGTTCAATTCGTTTCCCTTCTTTCCGCACGAATCGACCGGGATACATCCGTTTCTTCTCTCGCGGAAATTTATTTGTTCGGGAGCAATTTTTTGATCAGCGAGTGTCCTCGTTTGAATGAAGCGAGAGCATTAAGTATAATCCTTTTGTCACGTTGGAAAATTGTTTGCATGATTGTACCCCACGAGAGCGAGCAGTCCGGGTGAAAAAGCCGACGTCGAAAACCTCCCTTTAATTTTCTCTTTTTTCTCCCTCCGACACTTTCCCCTTTCCCCCTGTGTTTTGTAAAACAACGATTCAGCACGAGCTCTTATTAAAAATTCGTTCTTCTCCACCATGCCTTTTCTGTTTCTGTTCAATCTCATCCACCCGACACACGCGGCGTCGAATCCAGAAGCGTCGGACCTCCTTCCCTTCGTTCGCTGTAAATTTATCGAAACAATTTTTTTGAAAAAAGAAAACAAACAAACAGCAACAAAGAAAGTTAACCCTTTCGTTACCCGTTTAGTCTTTCATTAAGTACAAATCGTAAAGGTGACTTTTATGGACAATCGATCCTATACATTTATTTCACTGATCATATGTCACGATGAAAATCATTAAAAATTTTGAAGGAATACATTGTTGTCACTTTTAGCAAATCTAATAATAAACTTTGATTGTCCCGTTTAAGATGCCCAATGATTCATACAACATTGCATTTATTAAGAATTTATTCGATACATTTATTTTTTCTTCTTATACATTTATTTCTTCTTCATTAACACTTCACTGCATGCTTCTTTTTAATTGGGATGAAAACATTGAAGGAAGATCAGTTTTTGTGTTTTACTTAAGGGAAAAATATTGAAAAAAATTAAAACAACATTCTCAGAAAAATAAACATAAGAAAGAAACACATTCTTAGTTTACTGTATACCAGATTTGTTAGTTGTATCAGATGTGATACACTATTCAGCAAAAGGTTAATTAAAAAGGAAGGAAGGGTTAATTAAAGGAATGCATTATTTTCGTTTTTAATAGATCCACTACTAAAATTTGCTTGTCCCAACGTGTATATAATTCGTCGGATATTGGTTCGCGATTGCCTTGAAATGTCGAATGATTCAGAAATAACGCGGTGAAATAGGACAGCACATTAAATTCGCTGGAAAATGTGGGTGCACGTAGAATAATTCCGCAACGAAAGGGTTAATCGCGCGTCCCAGTTTTCGATTCGCGTCGGCTGAAGCGCGAGTATCAAAGGAAAAGTAGTCGGAGCAAGCATCGACCGCGGGTTTTCTCTTCGATTGCGGTTTTTCGGAGGCGAAGGGTAGGGAAAAAGAGAAAATCGGTTGGCCGATCCCGTGCTGGATTCGACGCTTGAGATATACGATTGCGCCTGTCTACCCTTAGTTGGTCGTGCGTACGTAGGTACATATGTATTGTGTGTACGTCTAGACATGTGTACGAGAACGAAGAGAAATCTATATATATATATATATATATATTTATATATATATGTTGTACATATATATACACACATATATATATATATTTTATCCTTTCGTGTATCTGTGTAACCCTCGTATGGATCACCATCGCGATGATATAACACCTCCTCACCGGAGCAGAGACCGAGACGATTGCGTGAAAATGGTTCCAGACAAGTTTTCTGTCGATCGTACGCGTGCGTGGACAAACAGTCGCTCGGCAAATGTCCTTTCCTCCGATCGTGAGAGAGAAACCGATCGCCCATACACTGCGGATTTGGTGCATTCACGGGAAAAAAAAATGAATAGGCGACACAGAACACAATGGAAACGTCAGACCAAGTGTACCGCGTTACTCACTGACGATTGTTTCGGGATTTCTGGAAATTTATTGTTCGTATCGTATAGGATTTCTTAACGCACTTGTCGATAGAAGTATCGATTCAATCGCTGACCAACGAGCACTCTCGGTGACGCAACAGAATCATTTTTATAGGGAATACGGTGATTTAAAAAGAGTAGAAATTATTTTTGATGTTCTTATTAAACCTTACGAGGATCTCTAGTTTCGCAAATCTAAGGTTGCAAAGAAATAATTTAACATTTGTACATATTTGTAGTATTTGAGAAAAAAGAAGATAACGGAAAATATGAATTTACGTTTAACAATAGTTCATTGCAGTCAATACAATGTTTGACAAAAATGAGTAAGTGAAATCCGAAGCAACGTGTCTGAAATGCCCAATGGTGTCACTTTTGCACGACCATCCGCAGTCTGTTAATTAACAATCGGAGAAACAAGCTGGCCCGTTTTCCTTTCGTCTGTTTCCGTCACGCTCGCGTACACGGCCGGTGCTGTTTGCTTTCAGGAGCTGTCGCCTTGAAATACTTAGAGGAATCGCACAGAAGACAGAAATCGCAAATCAGACAATTAACCGAGATTCGTTGCGATGTAGGAGCGCGTTTTACAAACGAAAGCGTGCTCGCCGAATGCCACGATGTATTGTGAACATGCTCTCGCGCAATCCGATCACCTCACTATCTGTGATCCGAGGCTCGCCCCCGACCAGGGGGCGGGTAATACGAACTAAAAATAAACAAACAAACTAAGAACAAACAAACAAACAAAAAAAAAAAGAGAAAAACGGAAAAGAAAATCGATAATTAAGCTAATTAACGTTATTGTAATGGATATACCCGGGGCGAGGGAAGCGTTTGCGCGACGAGCCTATCTCTCTCTCCCTCTCCTCATTCTCTCTCTCTATCTCTCTCTCTCAATCTTTGCGTGTATGTATGTGTGTGGGCGACATCTCGAACACAATCGACGAGGAATTGCGTACCGTGGAATCGGAAGATTCGCGTGGAGAAGAGGAATCTCGGAGATCCGGAAACTTTCCGTTCTTTTTCTTCCCGTCTCTTTCTTCTCGCCGTTTTTTCCTACCCGTTCGATTATTTATCCGGTGATCCAAGACGATTTAATTACCCTTTCCTTCCCGCTCCTTCTCCCCTTTTTCCTCGATATTTTCCACTGGTCTTTCTTCTCCTCTCACGCCGAGGATCGACCGCGAACGCTTCCCTGCGTCGAATTTCACCGGGCTACCTTTTCTCCCCACTCCGAAAACCCGAGAGTTTCGATCCGAAACGCGATACGAAGGAGAATTCAGAGGAAGAGAGAGAGAGAAAGAATGGGAGCGAGCGAGAGAGAGTGAGAGAGAGAGAGAGAGAAAGAGAGAGAGAAGACTACGGACAGCGTGTGTTCTTTTTCGAAACGGTGCGCGCCACGCAATGGGGGAAAACGATAGGGATTAAGAGGGAAAGAGTTTGAACGAACGGGAAACAGAACAGAAACGAAGCAATGGTCCTGCGACACAACACTAATGTATACGATTTTTCAACATGGAAATATTATATATTGTAGCTATACATATAGAAGTATATAAAAGAGAATAGTACATAGGCAAGAAAAAACTGTAACGGCTAAGTACATCACTGTAACGACGATGCTAATTAGTAGGACAAAAATTTATTTTATTATCATTGTCGCTATTAACTATTATTACTATTACTATTATCATTATTATTGCTATTGCTATTATTATTATTATTGCCGTTATGACTATTATTATTATTATTATTATTGATATTTGCGGTGAGACATCCGCATTGCAATTGTATTATTGTCACACCGACAGCGATTATTAATATTACGAACGTATCGAAATTTATTGTCGCGTCCGTTCGTTGAACGTGTTTTACTTTTTTAAGGGAAAACGATAATCGATCGAACGCTAGGCGATTTCTGTCGATTTATTATTATTATTATTATTATTATTAATCGATTAATGATTTGTCGACGATTTATTGTATTGAATTGCGGCTCTCGACGATTTCTTAGTTAGCACGTAGGCGGAAATGAAAAAGATATCCATTTATTGTATAAACGAAGGCGAAGATGAGAATTACGAGTATCCTCCGGAAGATTAGGTGATTAAATTCTGTTGTTAAATAATATGTCGCGGGCGGGACGATCGACTGAGGATCGTTCATTGAGCACGGTTTACCGAGCACCGATTTCCACCGCCGATTTTATTCTCTCCTCTCTTTTTGCATCATGTCCTCGAATGTCCACCTTGTACACGGAATTCCTCGACGTTTCTCCTGCTGTATCTGTTCGCGAACCTTATCAAGATCTCGAGACTAGACGAAACGAGACGAGTTTCTGTTCGATCTCAAAGGCCGATCCTCAACCGATCTTTCCCGTCGTCCATGCGACCAGTACAAGTGCGTTCGGCACAGCTAGTATACGAGAAAAGAGCGCCTGGAGTTCGCTGTGAGCGCGTCTTCAGGTGACCCCTTATTAAGCTCTACCTAACATTTAATAAAAGAAATGAAAACGAGTCAAAAGAAAAAAATACGATACAGAGAGAGAGAGAGATGTCGACTAAGGACGATAAGACAGGCGAGAAGAAAAAAAAACGAGAAGAAATAAGGAACGAAAGAAAGAAAGAAAGAATAAGAAATAACGTTTAACATTTATGGATACACACGATATTAAGATATTATATATTCATATTCCTCCTCGCTCCCCCCACCCTCTCCGCTCGATCCTTTTATCTCCGATCGTCCACGTTTTTTCGTTCTAAGGATAATCAGCGCGCGAGATGCGAAAGATGAAACCGAAACAATGAAAACGAAAAGAATATATAAGACGATTTCGGCCGTGAGATGTTTTTCACGCGAGCCGCCCACGCTGGTTTGATTAACTGCATTTATTATTGTTTCTTCTCACCCGTTGAGCGAGGTTTCAACTTGCTTTTCTTGCGTATTTCACGAGGAGCGCGCGATTTTTATACACACGGTAACCCGAATCGGTCCGAGCGACGCGTTTACTCTTTCAATCCAGGAATTCGTCCGGTGTACCCGGAAAGCTCAAGATCAAGTTGGGAAAGGCTCTTGCTACGAGAGATTTTTAAGTCACAAAAGATACCCCTCCCCATCCCTCTGAACACTTTGTTCCCGCTTTGACGAAAAGTACAGAAAAGAAAGATGTTACATATATTCTTCGACGAAACGAAAAGGAAGTTGAAGTCACGTCTCGATGCGCGCGACAGTATACCACAGAAATCATTGTATCGACTAAAATCATGGTAAACCTAATAAAACGCTCAGAAATAATATCAGTTCCATCGATACACCGAGTGTTTCTCTCTCTGTTGCTGGCCGATTACGACTCCCCTTCCGCATCTTTTTATTCGCTCCTTGAACTCTCTGACACTCTGATAATCTTTCAAATAAAACCATTTTGAAGTAATCTTAGGCTGGATTATTATTTGCTACCTTCAATGTAACAAAACTCAAATGCTGCCGATATTATCGGTGCCTGTCTTTGCAGTTATTGTTTCCAAACGACTTACATTTTGTGAACAAGTTTGGTTTTTACTTAACGAAGTATTATAGTGTGACGTCGCTATTATTTTAAAATGGGAATGTATTTATCATGTACATTTGTCCAATTTTAAATTACTCGTAGTGGAAAAATGCTGAAGTCGACTGCAACACGTTACCGACAGTAGTGACGAGAATACGATACTAACGCCGCTTGTGGCGTAGTTACAAAGCTAAGTTCTCTTTTTATTTTATTTACTTTAGGCACCGACGAAGACATCCAGCCTTACGGGAGTTCATGTCCCACGAATATTTCAGTGTTCTCTTACGACCTCTACAATATATTCTGGATGGAGTGAGAAACAGATGGCCACCGACGGCATTTCGTCGGTACAGAAGACCACTGTGGAAATTCTCGTCGCGACGCGTCAGTGAGAAGGCGAATAATCACGAAACCATATCAATTATTATTAAATATTACATTCCCCGCCATATTTTAGACGATGTTTTGGCACTATTTTGATACTATTCTCGTCGGTGGTGGAACTTTTAGCGATCTGGTATTTCACATCATTGTAAGTTCCACGTTATCCTCGCGCCCACCTATGTCGACATGTTTATGTTGCTGAAGAGCACAGAAGCTGGCAGCACCGACAAGAATCTCGTCGGTGTCACGGGGATAACGTGGAACTTACAGTGATCTGCAATAAAAAGATCCACCACTAGTATACAACTGCAGATAATTTCTTTTATGTTAATATATGTACAGGGTGTTCGACTACAGGTGGGAGAAATTTTGGGGGGTGGTTCCTCCAAAGTTCAATTTTCGAGATTTTCGAAAAGTTTTCGCCAATTTTCGACCGTGTGACTTATCGTTGTCTTGTACTACTGAATTTTCGGATACCTCCTTCGACATCATGTTCTCCTAATACAAAGTTCAATTTTCGAGATTTTCGAAAAGTTTTCGCCAATTTTCGACCGTCCGACTTATCGTTGACTTGTACTACTGATTTTCGGAGACCTCCTTCGACATCATGTTCTCCTAATACAACGTTCAATTTTCGAGATTTTTGAAAAGTTTTCGCCAATTTTCGACCGTCCGACTTATCGTTGACTTGTACTACTGATTTTCGGATACCTCCTTCGACATCATGTTCTCCTAATTTCAAGTCGAAAAATTGCCGAAAATTTTCGAAAACTTCGTAAATTGCACTTTGTATTAGGAGAACATGATACCGAAGGAGGTATCCGGAATTTCAGTAGTACAAGTCAACGACAAGCTAGTCGCTCGAAAAATTTCGAAAATTCAGTAGTAAAACTCAACAAGAAGTCAGGCAGCCGAAAATTGGCGAACATTTTTCGAAAATCACGAAAATTGAACTTTGTATTAGGAGAATATGATCTCGAAGGAGGTATCCGAAATTCGGTAGTACAGCAACAACGTCGAGCGAGCCGACCGAAAATTTATGAAAATCGTAAACTAACATTTTCTTATTACAAAACTTGAGTTTTGTCAAATTTAAATAATATTGATTTACTTAAAATTTTCGAAAATGTTAATCAAATTCTACTATCGCATATTCAAGTACAGGGTAGGGAAGAAAGAACACATGAATTTTTTTTTAATTTATTTATTTAACGACGCATCAACTTCTAATGGTTAATAGCGACGGAACACATTCATTGTTGTAATTAATATTCTTTATTTTTCACCAAAAGATTACAATATTAAATGTTTACCGTCACCGGCAGGATACCGTCTTCTGAAAGACCAGATAGCTTAAAGTTCCATCAGGGACACGAAAAATGTAACGGAAAATGGCGGAAAATGTAACATTTAATAATAATTGACATGCGCGTTAATAAAAAAATTAAATGAACAAGCTTGAATAATATATTTTGTTCTGATGAAACGTGTCATTGCAAAATGTTATGGAAGAGAATAGGTTTGAAATAATCTTGGATATTAATTTACACTCTAGTATGCAATATTAACTATAATTCAAAGTGTGCAGCTATTAGCTAGGTATTATAATTAAACTTAAACACAACATCGTCTGAAATATCTTTATAATCGATTTCACCGAGGAGATACTAACAGTCTCTCGTTGGTGTCAAGATGGTTGCGTGACAATTTGCCTTTTGACCGACAAGAATGCTAAGAATCTCCTCAGTGGCCTTCTGCACCGACGAGATCACGTCGATAGCCTTCTGTTTCTTACTCCAGCTCCTAGAGGACGTAAGGAAACGAATCTCGTCGGTGACCAAGGTAGGAAATGGTATGTCGATAAGGTACAAGATGACACTAAGATGATAGGATATTTTTTTTGAGTCGTCAAAAATCCATTTGAGAAACATGTTTTTAATCGAAAATAAACCTATGTGCAAGATTTTAGATAAATGCAACTTGACTGATTTTCGGAAGTTTATCCAAAAAATGCATTACATGCAATGTCTGTATGGTTCAAGTCAGTGACACTGACTTAAGATCAGTTCAATGGCAACAATGAAATGGTTACTGTTTCTAAAAGATAATGTCTGCTAAATATGGTAAATATAATGTCGTTCTGTTATACGATAAAGATGATGTAGTTTCTGTTCCATGCTAAAGACGATTTAGGAAAAAGTGGGAACACTGAAAACCTAAAAATTTGATTAGTGATTAGATAAATAGAAAGATATAAAAGAATGATTAATGGTCCCAGAGAATGCATATCCAAATACTTCATGGTTTTTTAAGTAGCATGTAAAAATTGATTTAATATTAAAAATCTGTCTGCTACTTGTTTGCTAGGTCTTGCGGCCGCACCATCAGGAATCATTTACAACTATATTCTCTCGTAAAATTTCTATTTTTTTGCTTACTTACCATTATCTCCTAATGAGAACTCATTATCTGTCTTTTCCACAGACGTGATTGCAGTTGTTTCAACAATGACCACGGTTGAACGACTCCACGTATATTCATTAATCTTTTTCTGTTTATGGAAAGATGTAGTTGCATAATTTAATTACTTCTCGGATCTGCTGCTTCCATGGAACGAGGGCCTACGTGAAAGTTCGAACGTACCAGAGAGCTACGGTGATCATTAAGGAGCCTGTTAATCGCGGCGATTAGTGCCTACCACCGATCATGCTCAGGGTTATCGTTTGTTTGTTTCTCGCCAGTTCTCCCATTTAGAATTTCGTTGATTTATTCGTATTAATCGTTCGTTCAATCCTAGGGAATTTTTCGAGAATAAATAGACCAAGATAAAGACTTTTATCGATAAGGATTACAGCAAGACGCTATACTAGCAGTAATCAAGACGACAAGTACATTACATACTATTACGTTGAGATATTAAAAAACTTAATTAACTTTAGATTCGCCGGACAAAGAACTTTTATCGGCGCTGGCAGGTGTGGCGTGCAATCAATAAAGCATTGTCTACAGCGTACACAATTGGGACACTGATAAATTATCTATCAATTGATATACACTCGTTATTAATCACTTCAAATTAGTCGTAACTACGAACCAGAAAAAGAGGAAGCAAAAGAAAGTTTGATACAATTTCAGACATTAACTAACCTTGTCGTTTTCATAATTCAATAAATATCGAGTCGAAAAATACTTCTGAAAAATGTGCAGACGCGCAACGATCTGCATCAAAAGTTCCAAACAGGTGCGATTTTTTATACCATATAAAATATATTATATTTTGTATGCGTTTATATTTTACGAACTTATAAAAACCTTTTATTCTACAAATTTTTGAAACCTTTTTGTCACCGAATCCTTACGTGGATCCTGCTAATATCAAATGCAAATGGCGGGCCACTCGTGACGTCAAGGGAAGAATGACTGAACCGTCGGCTTTATAAATAGTTTTGAATTTTTGTCGTGTTATTTCACAAGACGAGAATGTTGTACATACTGTTATTTCCCAAATTCGGTATACGGACTCTCCTAATACGTGGCGTTTACGTCATATTCGTGTAAAACCGTCTGAACTCACCCGGAACGAGCGCGGAATGGTAATGGACCGCGCAAACATCTTTGCAACGCGGATGTTACGATTTATAGCGAAGATTCGAAACTATAGAGTGTTTCCGGATTAATTTTTTAAAAGATATCATTAGGAATGTCTAATTGCTTGTTAATTATTTTAGCAGTAATGGTTCGCCGTGAAGTAGACTGTCAAACTGAAATGAATCAATTCTTAAATCCTTGCATCTTAAATGAATTTTTCGATTCTTCTTAAGTGGAAGGTATCCTCCGTTTATAAAAAAAAGATCGCGCTCGAAACCGCCCGTTTCATCGAAGAAAATATTTGTTCCGGAAGAATTTTTATGGGAAGAAACGTTACTCTTGGGAACTTTTCTTTGAAAGGTGTTCTCGTAGAATCGATATTTTACGAACTGTAATAAAAGCTTCATGAGACCAAATTATTCTGAAAGGTTTATTAAATATCGTTGCGCATGAGAGCTTATAACCGTATCGACGCAAAAGTTGTACATAAACAACATATTAAGAATCCAATATTCATTAAGTAAACAGTATTCAACTCTATACAATTCGCGCTATTTTAACTCGAAAATTAAACATTTCTTCCTAGCTAGAACAATTCCATTGTATCTGAGATTTTTTCGTTTTGTGCATATGAAATTGTTATGATACCTCGTACAATATTTAAATATTTAGCAATTGATTAGATGATACCAACGTATTTAATGCTAAATGTTTTCTTTTATCTCGATCACCAGTTTTTAATAGAAATTGCAATTTCGGCGCACAGGTTCGATCCTATGTTACTAATTTCCTAAGCAGTTTTACTAAATTGCTAAATTTAATATTTCAAGACACTTGTTGTAATCCACCTTACTATGTATCATGCCGGTACATACATGGTCAACAAGTGTCTTGAAATATTAAATTTAAATTAAATTTGTTACTAAGCAAGTAAGTTTATACCAACAAACAAATGGTTTCAGTTTTGTAATCTTCTCTTTTATTTATCTTTTTTATTTCTCATATTAATTTTTACAGACGCAATTATATTCTTAAAAATGGTCTTAACCTAGACCGAAACGTCGAATTATGAATTTGTAAAACTGCTTAGGAAATTAGTAACATAGTGTGGGATCCTATATAAAAAAAGAAAAAACTGACTACACGCGAGAATGAATAAAACGGTGTATATTTTAATTAAAAAATAAGTAAAACATATGATAATCGGATACAATTTTTGTTTTTAATTGGTTTAAACAATTAAAACAATTAAATATAAACAATTGGTTTTCGTCTCGACGTTTCGATACGGTCCCCTTTGCCCGAATTCGACACCACAATAGGATCGAACCTGTGCGCCGAAATTGCAATTTCTAATATTTAATACTGTACACAATATTTTGAATAATGGTAATTTTTAGTGGTGACTCTAAGTGACCACTCGAGTGCGAAGGGCCAATATCTGTTAGAATGCTTGACAACACTTTTAACATTTGACAAACTACCTCTTTCTGTCACCGAAAGATTGTTATGTTTCACGAGTTCTGTGAAAATTAAGACCCGTACTTCCAAGAACGTTTCTTCATTTGCTCTGGTCGGAACTAATAATGCGAGAACCTATCAGCAAAATTAACACTCCTCGGTTTAAACGACGAAGTGGATCACTGCGTGTCGAACCGCTTTCGCTTCGGATTCCGCGCGTGTAATTAGAAGCGGATCGAATGTCAGAGAACCGACAATGAGGGTGTGTGCAGGGATTCCCTGTGTCGCCGTCGATCATTGCTCCGGTCGCCGCGTTTACGATCATTTTACGGCTACATGCTGAGGAGGGAGAGAAAGAGAGAGAAGAAGAAGAAGAAGAAGAAGAAGAGAGCGAGATCGAGGACTTTAACAGCGAGCCGTTATCGACTGTCCGCTTCCGTGGGAGCGGCTTATCAGTAGGCCATTTGACGGAGGGTTAAAAATAGAAGGCAGGTTCGCGAGTAACAACGCATCGCGTCGGATGACCTCAGGTAGATCCAAAGATATTATCTGTACAGTCAGCCCGAGATCATCGACAGATATTGCTCGGCAAACGTGGAGGAGCAGATCGTCCGTTAAAATCACGTTAGGTCGTTCATCTTCGATTTTAGATGCGCTGATAGCTAGAGGCAACAATTTAATAAATTGGCGAATTAACCCTCATCCGTCCCTCATTTCACGAACTGAAACTGTCCCTCGGTGTCAAATTGACACAGTGATAAAAAAGAAACGATAAAATAACAGGTCAAACAGTTACTTTTCGATGTATTTTTCATACAAATTGATGAGTTAACATTCACACGTTAGGTTTTTGCGGTTATATGTTTCGCATTAAAAAAATAAAAGTCACCAAGGTTTGGACAAATGTAGTTACAAATTACCGAACGGTATAACTTATTTAAAATTTTAAATGTTATCGGCGCCAGGTTCGATCATTTTCAGAAAAACAACAAATGTGCAATTATTACATGTTTCTAACGTTTCGATCCCGATGTGGATCTTTTTCAAAGAATCATTATTGCGTCTGAAAAATATTTTGAATGAATAACATATTATATTAATATAACTTATTTCGGGAAAACTGTGTCAAATTGACACGAGGGACGGATGAGGGTTAAAAACGGGACCTTACTGTTTCAGCGTCAGACGGCGTTCTTGGGCCGGTCGTTTTGTCTTCTGCACACGGTTTCACTTTCGTATGTTTGCTTTACATGGGAAAGCTGTGACTTTTACACAGCTTTAGGTGATTAGTAGACTGCGGATCTTGATGCATTTATGAAAAAATTGGTCGGGTGAAATATAAAACAGTAAAAGATTAGAAAAATTTGAAAACATCTTAACATTGTTTTTAACGTAACAAAGTCATTAGGGAATAAAATCGATTTTTATTTTACTTCTGCTTCCCACAATCAATACAGAACATTTTTATTTTGCATGAAGATCCGCAGTCTAGTGATTAGCAAATTCAGACGTTTCTTGTTCGTCGTTTTATCGTGTTTGGTTGGTTCGTGAAGAAAAAAGTAGACAGTAGTACGTATTGCTTGACTTTTTAAAATATTTATTTTCATTTTGTTGCTTGAGATTGATTATAGCATCATCTTCAAATATATGGCGAATTAACGCTTGAAATTGAGTATAACCGTATTGGTTATTCAGATCTTGGTGCTTAATTACAACTGAACGCTATTTAATGAAATAAAAGTGCGATCAAACATAGAAAAATACTGCTAACACTTGCAACTATGTACTCACTAAAACAATCGACTAACGGCCAAAATAAACAGATTTTACAACACCAAAAATTGCCTACATACTGAGTAAATGGAGGTAATTATCGGACCGTCGAAACGCGTGAAAATGATATTCGTACGAGGATTAAGTGGCGATATCATTTTCGATCAGGACTAACAATAGCTCTAGATAAAAAATCTCTCGAAGTTCTGACGATCGTATCGGTGGGCAATTGCATAATTCGACACATCGACTTTGTCCAGAAATAATTTTTGCGATCGTTGTCACTACTAATTTAACACAAGGCCATGCAAACGTTCTAAGCTTGTTAATAACATTGGCCCAGAGCAAAATCGGAAGTGTACAGGGTGTCCCAAAATTACCCTAGGAGCCGAAAATAGGAGGTTCCTTGGGTCATTTGAAGCGACATTTTCTTTGCAAAAATGTTATCCGCGACTTTGTTTAGGAGTTATTAACGAAAAATACGGACCAATCAGAGCGCGACCTAGACGCGAGTTGGCACAGTCGGCCAATGGACAGTTGGCGCGCCGAGCCGATTTTACCAACTTGCGTCTAGGTCGCGCTCTGATTGGTCCGTGTTTTTCGTTAATAACTCCTAAACAAAGCCGCGGATAACATTTTTGTTAAGGAAAATGTCGCTCCAAATGACCCAAGGAACCTCCCATTTTCGGCTCCTAGGGTAGTTTTGGGACACCCTGTATACAAAAGTTTGACGTTATATGAAGATCTTCGGCTACGTGATCCTTGTGTCACGTTCGATGTACAAAGATATCGATCCTATCGTAACTATTCGATTATCCCGGCTAATCGGTTCCAGTTTGCGATACTAACGTTATCTGGATCATAGTGTGAAAAAAAGTGGATTTTTTGTAGTTGCAGTGGGGAGGCTATTAATACAGAAAATCGACGACAGTGATAACAGCTCCGAGGTTGTACAATTTGAAGATAATCTGTGCTTCGTAATGAAATTTAGGCGTGTTCGTTACATGGAGCAGGAGACGCCTAGCAAAACTTCGATCCACAGAACTTCGCAACAAACAATGACGTGTTGCTAGAATGTTTAATATAATTTCAGACTTATTAGAAGGTTGAAGAAATAGCCTATAAATCTTTGTACATAATAAAAATGTTTTGCATCAATTGCAAGAGGCATAAATAGAAATTTCTTTCATCCGTAATTTGAATAAATTTAAAGTAATATAATCGTAAATTCCAAATACTCGTTTTCGCCATAAACGCACAACAATTCGTTGTCTATTAACGAAGCATCATTGTCGTTGATTAGGTTTTTACGACGTCTCTCGACGGACAAGTATAAAATTGTTTGCGGAACAATTTGCCTGCGCCATCTTGTCGGGTGCACTCGGCCCCGAGGCCTCGAGCGAACAACACCATCGTCAACTATGATTAATCTGCCTTGTATCTCGAGGAACATTATAATAAATAATTCCTGGAACACTCGAGTCGATTTCAACAAAACAGCTTATCGGCGCCGGTATTCCCTTCCTGTTGTACTCGAGCTGCTCCAAATGGTTTTGGCAGCGCGTTTCGATAAAACGAAATAAACGGGCGACGATTTCCGATCGGCGATCTCTATCGTTTTTGAAAATCGTATTTTTTCTAATCCCGCGGATAAAAAGATCGAAAACAAGGCGGGGGCCGATCCCCGCACGGAATAATTTCGATTGTGAACGAGCTCGTTATCTGTCCGCGGTAAGCAACGGTATTAATTTCCTTTTTCTTTTTTTTTATACAGCCGCGAATGATAAATTGACTGCGAGAGCACGCGTGTCAAAGTTTGATGGATCGCTGGATTTATTTCGAGCGGTCTGTTATTTTTAGGACCCGTGTTCCTGCGTCATTATTCAGATGATAGAGTACTTACGTGGAGCACGTACGAGCATTCAGGTCACACGCAACACCGATAATTAGTATCGTCTTTGCTCGTCGCTGATCTTTCGTTGCGCAGCAAACTCAATACAATCGACTTATTATTACAAATCTTGTAATCGAATTTTAAACCACTTCCCGATATATATAAGTTAGATACTTGAAACATTAAGCATAGCTCAGAACTAGATGACAATGTAATTTAAAAATGAAGAATTTTTAAAGCTGTGTCTTGAGGAGATAAAGAAAAATCTCAGCAGAGTATCTCAGCGGGAATCGAACCAGAGCCTTACTATATACATACTCAGGAATACGACCAGTATTACTATATCTTGCGTTCTATTTAAAAAAGACTAAAAAGTAGAAAATAATAACATATATAAAAAAGCTTTTTAAAAACCACGCTTATATTAAAATGCACTGAAAAGGAAAAAATAATTTTTTTTAGATATTAGTGACTATAAATAAAAGCGTGGACGGTCCACAAAGATTACGTTAATATAGTTTAGCGCTCCACGCTTTTATTTATACTCACTAATATCTAGAAAAAAATATTTTCTCCTTTTCAGTGCATTTTAATATAAGCGTGGTTATTAAAACGTTTTTTTTTATAATTAGCTACATTTAACGATGTGACCGCCGCAACTTCCAAAAGTGATTTTCGAGTTTCCTATTCAGGGTGTCTCAAAATTCTTTCAACATCCGGGAATGGAAGGTTCCTGAGATTATTTGAAGCGACATTTACCTTTGCAAAAATGGCGTCCGCAGCTTTGTTAAAGAGTTATCAACGAAAAACACGGACCTATCGGAGCGCGACTACAGAAAACGGAGTCCGACTCGGCGACAAGTCCCGCTTAGCGTGGCGTCACCGTTGGCCGAGCCAGAATCAATCCGTTGTATCCGTTCTCTAATTGGTCTGTTTTTCGTGAATAAATCCTCAACACTAGAACTACCGGACAAGTCAAAATGACTAATGCGAATTTTTTGTCGATTAGAAATATTAAAAGTATAAATATGTTTTTTTGAGAAATTTTTTTAGTAAACATCTCTATTGAAGTACATATTTAAATATCCCGTGTACGAAATCTAAATAAATGCCATATTGTCATTATTAGAAGGCAAGGTATGCCAACTGCGTTTAGTGCTCGGTAGTTCTAGTGTTAACAAAGCCGCGGACGCCATTTTTGCAAAGAAAAATGTCGCTTCAAATGATCTTAGGAACCTCCCATTTCCGGATGTTGAAGGAATTTCGAAACACCCTGTAGATCTGATCTAACATATGATCCAGAACAAATTGATATGTGTGCTGCCAAGGATGCAGAGACGAGGAGCCCCGCACGATTCAAGCTGTCGCGGAAGGAATTAAGAGGCAGGAAGACCGCAAAATGCTTAATAACGTGAAACATTTTAACCGGAATTAACCATAATCTACGCGGACCGGCAAGATTATGGTAATACGGCTCGTTTTCACTCGGTGACGTTCAGATTTAGCTCGCGTGGAGAATACAGTCGGACAGATTTATCCGCGGTTTTCCAGCCGTCGCGGATACCTCCGTGGTCCGGAGTTCCGAACAACCACCCTCGAACCTGTTACGAAACTTCGGGGAACAAATATCCGTCGACAAATCGCGTACAATTCTGCACCTGTGCGATTCACCGGAAAAATTGTTACGTAAACCAATGGAGAAACGAGAAATCATTGTTCAATGCAACTGACTATGTGCGAACGAATTGCAACAATGATTCAGCCTGTCGCCAGATTAGCAGGGTTTTTATTGGAAAATTATTATATTTTCATCTCGTTACGTAACCTGTTGATTCTTTACATTTTTGCGAACATTCTTTCGTTCATAAGACAATTGACACAACTCAAAATATATTTCTAAAGAAGGTGTAACAATAAATATATAAATTGTGGTGCACTTTA
Organism: Lasioglossum morio; assembly: GCA_916610235.2. Classification (NCBI taxonomy): domain Eukaryota; kingdom Metazoa; phylum Arthropoda; class Insecta; order Hymenoptera; family Halictidae; genus Lasioglossum; species Lasioglossum morio. Next base: position 9,334,694 of record OU744323.1, read on the forward strand.
TAACTCATGTACATGACAATTAATCCAGTGTTTAAATAACGACAAATTATTTAACATTTCTAAGTTGGAGAAGTACACTAAAAAAATTGGCAATTTTAAGTAATATTTAAATTGCTCTCCTATAAATTTTCTTTTTTTGACATATGCCACTGTTCTTATAAATGTAAAAAGAATAATTATTCATCTTGCATGTTAATTTCGAGAGATACAACTCTTGTTTTGTATTATTCGAACCAATGAGAAAATCAAGAATGATCCCGAAATATAAATATACAAAAATTGAATGCTTCTTCGATAAAAAGGAAAATATACAGTGAAATCTTGATCTAAGAAAAAGCCTCGGGTCCGTGCTGTTTCTTAGATCGTGTAGTTCTATTTCTTGAATCCAGCGTTCGGATTTAACGTGGAACAAGAAAATTGTTTTAAAAAAATCGACAGGTCTTCGCGAACCCGCAGAAAGCAATTTCAATTAAGATCGTGAGTTCCCGAAGCGTTTGTCTTGGAATTGTCGTGCGTCCCGGTCTTTTAATTGGTAGATAATGGGTCTTTTTACGATCGAAGCTTAACGAGCAGCTAGCTCCACGTCGCACCTCGATTCATGCGAAGTAGAGAACTGCCGATTTCGTCAGCCGATCGTAGTCCATCGTTCTTCGAACTCGTCGCAGTATTTTTTGTCCCCGCGTGATCATTCTTCCTCCTATGACTCCGGTGTGACTCAACGGTTCTCTCTCCACGGTGGTCGTAGTATTTGCCGTAACAATTTGACATTTCCTAGAAAACCGGCATACTCGCGACCATTCTTGTACCAGTGATACGCAAGCTAGCGTAAACATGTGCAATCGGCGCTTCATAATGTTCTATTGCGTCCCGACACACGAGTTTATGCGACGAGTAATCGATGCAATGTTTTTCACTATTTTTTTCATCTACAATTTGCACTTTATAATTACTGCACTGTGAATTATATGCGTTTTTTTTTGCCACTAGAGATGAAAAGAAATTAACTCCTCGCTAGTGTATAATAGACTACAGATTTTTATGCAAAACAAACAAAAAAAGATAGGCGGAGGATAAAAAGTAGGAGTTCAGAAATACGTGATTCCATCTTAACCCTCGTCCGTTCCTCATTTCACAAACTGAATCTGTCCCTTGGTGTCAAATTGACACAGTGATAAAAAATCGATACAATAATAAGGTAAACAGCTAATTTTAGATGTTTTTTTTTTGTTCAAATTGATGAGTTAACATTTGCATCTTAGGTTTTTGCGGTTATATGTTTCGCATTAAGAAAATAAGTCACAAAGTTTCGGACAAATTTATCTACAAATAACAGAACAGTACTTATTAACAGGACTTATTTGGGGTAAACTGTGTCGAATTGACACGAGGGACGGATGCGGATTAAAAAAATGGGTTGACCTTAAAATCTCATAAAGCACCTCCACCTAAAAAAAGTTATGTACAGCACCTAATTCGAGCCCCTCGAAACCAAACTACTATTGTCTGAAACATTTCTTCCTTGAAGTTATTCAGATGGCTTGGTTTAGGTGACACACCCTGTATTTGATCTACCTAATTATGTGATAAATGCTTAAAATATGTGGTCCATTTTCATGTTACTGCAATTAGCCCATTAATGGAAATGTAGGAATATAAACACTATAAATATAATATTTCTTCGAGCCTATTATTAGAGACAAGGAAATCCTAGTAACAAGTTAAAGTTAGAAGTATTTCGCAATGTTGTTATTCGCAATTTATTAAGACTATTGAAGGAAGAAAGAAATTGCTGTCTACTGTATATTGCCATTAACACGACAGACGATTTTCATTTCGCACGAAGATCCGCAGTTTAGCAACGACTTTTGTCGAAGAATTCAAGGCTGTCGCGTATATTCTTTAACAATTCTCCGCGATCTTTCACATTACTCGAATTTCTAGGATTTCTAAATTCTCGGGGCTTCGGAGATCGCAAGATTCGTTAGGATCTCCAGGATCTCCAAGGCTTCCGAGACTTTCACAATTTTTTCCGATGATCTCAAGGCTTTCTGTACTCTGAATTTGTAGGACTTATCTAGCACTCGATGTTTCTGAAGATATGTCCATTATACTTCTATCTATTACAGAGCGAGTTACCTATATCAGGAACAGTAAAAATTAATGCATCATCTCGGGATTGAGCAATTCACGAGCAATTTGAAGTTGCCGCGTTAGCTGAGTCACCTAAACAAGCCAGATTTCAAGAGTATGATGACGTAGACCTGAAAATGACGCAATTAAATCAAAATTACGCTGCAGCGTATCAAAGCAATCGACAGCTTGCATTTTTACGAAAGTAAAGATAAAGTTGTAAGAAGATGACGTAGCTCTGAAATTAATTAAATTAAAGATGAAAATGTATCCAATAAATCGCCAGCTTGGCTTTTGAATAAAATTTTTACAGAAGAAAAAGCGAGGCTTTAGGGATGAAATAACGTAGCTTTGAAATTAATTGGACCAAAAATTAAAGTATAGCGTCTCAAAGCAATCGGCAGGCAGCATTAATTTTTACAAAGAGAAAAACGGAGTTTTAAGAATGAGATAACTTAGTTCTGATGTTAATTGCACCAAACAAATATATAAAAAAACTTTTTAATAGCCACGCTCATATTAAAATTCACTAAAAAGGAGAAAATAATTTTTTTTAGATATTAGTTACTATAAATAAAAGCGTGGAGCACTAAACTATATTAACATAATCTTCGTGGGCGCTCCACGCTTTTATGTATAGTCACTAATATCTAAAAATATTATTTTCTCCTTTTTAGTGCATTTTAATATAAGCGTGGTTTTTAAACAGTTTTTTATATACTTATTATTTTATTATTTTCTACTTTTTAGTCTTTTTTAAATAGAACGCAAGATATGCATATTAATACTGGTCGTACTACCGAGTATATAGTAAGGCCCGGGTTCGATTCCCGCTGAGATACTTTGCTGAGATTTTTCTTTATCTTCTAAACGCACAGTTTTTTTTAAAATTCTTTTTTTTTAATATTGCATTGTCATTCAGTTTTGAGCTATGCTTAAAGTTTCAAGTATCTATCTAATCGGGAAGTGGTTTAAAATTCGATTACAAGATTTGATACAAACAACACGGCAAGCTAATATAAGCGTGGTAATAAAAATGAAAGTGTAGTGGATCGAAGCAATGGAATGAAATATTTACAAAAACCGAATCCATCTCAGAAGCAATAATTTCACGTAGAGACACGAATATTGCGGATCTACCATGTTTCGAATATATCGAAGGGTCTAAGAATGATCACCAGTAGACTCTTGAGCATACGTTGACGTCCGTTGGTTTACAAGAAGCATCCTGCGACACAAAATCGCAGAGATATCTGTCCGGCCGAGGTGCCTCGACATCAGTGTCCATTCAAGAGTCGCCATTAGACGTTCTTAGACGTCCCGAAATGGTTCCATAGCAGGTCGTCCATTCAACTGAGCCACGATTCAACTGATAAATCCTTGCAGCTGAATTCCGGCAGAAAGAGTACAGACCGAAAATCCTCGATCATCCGAACGGGACCGCGAAATTACATAATTTAATTGGCGAGAATTCGCTGCGAGTTCTTTGCTTATCTCCAGAACGCGTAACAGTCTGTTCATTAACTTTCCGTAACGATGTTTTCGTTCTACAAACCTCACGGGAAGTCTTAAGTGCCCGCGTTCGAGAAAATTGCTGCGTTTGAGGGGGCTCGTTCTCTTCAAACAATGTTTAAATATGTTCCACTGTGTATCACGTTATCAGAAAATGCGCTGGTGTATTACGAAGAGTCTGCGTAAGAGCAGTCGTATAGATTACACGTTAACGTCGAAAATTCCTCTGAAAATTTCGGAACATTGAAGACGTTGCAGAGAAATGATTTTCCAATTCAATGGAGGCGATATTCGTTTTACTTGGACCGTGCAGTTCCCATTTTCTTAGATCGAACATATACTCTAAATTCAATTTTGTCATTTTTACTACGCAATACAGATTCTTAGTGCTTAAACGTAGGAGTTCCTTTGTATAAAATCGATTGCGAATGGTTCACTGAACAGTGTACTGAATCTTGGGATTCGACGAATCGAACGCGGCTCGCATGAACGAGTCAGGATCGTTTTTTAATGAATGATCAGAGACACCTACACTTACAGGAAGACGTCCCTCTCGAGGCCCGACACCGGTCTTCCTTGTCACGGTGACTTATGCTCGTTGGACCGTGCACTTCAATCCCGCTTCATAACGTTTTATCATGCAAATTCCAAGCCGGCACGTTTTCATCGCGCACAATGCTCACGTACGTCGTCTAAATCAGTTGTTTGCGGCGCGACTCGCGAGCCGTCCCCGTTTTCGCCGGGCTATCAACAATAACCGGCGCACCTGCCATTCCGGTGCCACCGATTAAACGCGTGTTTGCATAGAAATTACAGCTATATGTTCGACCGTCCCGCATGAAAACTAGCCGGCGATCAACACGCCCGACTTCTTTCACCGAATTAACACAAAACTGACCTGCCCAACAAATATACACTTTTCGTACCATTCACAGCTTCGTTCAGCAATTTTACCAATCGAATTTCACACAACGCGTCTCTTCTGGCTACATCAACCTTGTCATCGATCACTGCGGAATTCCTCATCGTGATTTACATAGAATTCTCACCAGAAACTAAGTAGTTGAATAAGTTTAATGTCTTTGAAATGTATTTTTCATAGTACTACCTATCTAGGTGTAAGGAAAAGCCGTATTTATTATAGGGTTGAAGTACGAATGATGTGTGTGTATTAACAGACAACCCTATATATAGTTAAATTTATAAAATAGAGAATCGGAACAGAAGAATTCTAAAATTGTAATTGCCAACGAATTGTAAAAAGAAGATCAGATCGAAACGAACGCACCCGTGACAAACACGTCTCTCAATGATTATAATAAATACGACTTTTCCTTACATATGTATGCCAGCCTTCTCTTATTTGGTTCTCTTAGAATACCTAGCAATTCAAATGACGAAAAAAGCGTTCTTCAGATTTTTACAAAAGACTTTTCTACTCATTCAGTACCACCGTTCAGCACCATTGTCGAGAATCGTAGCTCTCGCGAAAGAAAAAGGAGTACTAGTGTAAGTATAGTAGAATGTGTTGAACCAGTGGGGGACTTTCGGAGCGAAACAATGAAAAAGGAAGAGGATCAGAACGGATCCAGGAGAACGAGAAGCGAAACTTCGAGGAAGTCGGCTCCCAAAAGTCGTCTCGCTAATCTAAAGTTCGATGGGGGCAATTGCCGCAGCCATTAAGCTTCTTTAATGTTATTGTTACGTTTCGCGGCACGCACAATAGCGGCGCACACGCGAAATAAAAATAGACTCATCCCGTCTCTGTTAGTGCGGCCTTCGATGCATATTTGCTTACAAGGTGCGTCTTAAAAGCGCGGCAAACATTTAGCAGTCTATCCGCAAGCCGATTGCGTATCTCGTTTGGCGCGTGAACGCCTGCAATCGTGGCGCCATGTTGTTTTTTTTTTTCGAATACCAGTCGCCCTGTGTGTCCGAAACGATTAAAAAACCAATAAAAGAACCATTAAAACCGGTACATCAATCTTGTCCGTATAATTTTCTTCTCGGATACAAGTTTGCTTAGGTAATTCCCTCGAAAACATCGAAATCAAAGATGGCGGACCGGTCTCAGATATAGGAGACGTCGCGGAATCGGGAAAGCGCAATTTTTCTCAGAACTTCGTGCAAAACAATCACTTTCCTGTTTTGTTGTCTTCCCTCAACATTGTAAGCTGCTGTTTAACTGGAGATGATACAATTAAGTTTCATAAACTGTAAACACTTTTCAGTTCGGTTCAGTGAAATATAATTTCAATACTACAGTATAGCCTACCAAAGATTATTAAATATCTTCTGACCATGCTTGTGTTGTACATTAGCAATCATTTTTTAATCATAGACCCTAAGATTAGATCCTACATTAAAGCCTGACCAGGTAAAAAATCGTAATATAGTTGAAACCGTATTATAAGAAACACAAATGTCATGCTCAATATAAGTACGCGGCGATTCAAATATTTTCGTCAGAAACTGTACCAGTTATTTGGTAAAAGATTTCACTTACTGGAGAGAATATTAAAAATATTTAAAAAAAAAAAACCTCGTCCGCAACGAGTCGATCAGTATGTGCGTGTCCGAGCGTAAAAGTTGAAGAGTAAAAGCGCGTCCCGAGCGAAGTTGCTTTCTCCTCGGACGAACGTTTACGGCTGGCAAATAAAATAAAGTCGCAAAGGGTAAACGGCAAGGAACAGGTCCGCGGAAGGTGAATTAGTCGAAAGGAGCTTCGGTTGATCTCGGCCTGGATTCCGACTTTCCGAGGCACTCCTCGAATCGATGAACGTGTCCCAAAGAGACAAAAGCTCCGCGGTCCGTTATTGGCAGTTTTAAAAAGGTAGGAGAGTGAGTGGGGAGCAGGAGAATTTCGCCGATTCTCGCTCGCAGAACGGGAACAAAGAGGTTTCACTTGTTTAGCAAAACACGCGTCTCTTGTTCGCCGGAGGCCTGGCGTTGAATTTCCGATAGACGACGGCGCGCGGCGGCCACGAATTAATGAAGCCTCAGCCATTGTAACACAGTAACAACAACGAAATATCTGCATTTTCTTCGTCTCTCGTTGATGCCGTTCTGCCTATATTTAGCCACTCGTCTGTTGTTTTGAAAAATATCTAAAGAGAAGGAAGAGAGCGCGAGAGCATTCCGGATGATAATGTGAATCGCGACGATACGAAATTTTAATACAACCAGCCGGGAAACTCGTTTGCAAATCAATGCGGCGAGGATGCGCGCTGTGCAACATTATCGTCGAAGCTGAACGTTGCATAATTACCGGTCGGCCACCGAGTTTGTGGAACAAAGAACACGTTCTCTCGGTCATTCTTAGCAAATCTTTAAGCTTCGTTCAGACCTGAACATTCTGGCGAACATTGCGCCGAACGACGAACCGAATTCCGAACGGAACACCAGTTTTTACGGGGCCACGAACGCCGCACTATGGGGCAAACGGCAGAATTCTGTGTCAAAATCAAAGAACTTTCGATAGAAATGAGATAGAGCGATGAAATTTCTTTTAAACGAAAGCTGAAACTTGCCAGAATATGAAATAATTATAAAGATTGTGGTACGAACACTTTCTGACCTTGAAAAAATTCGTTAAACTTGCACAAGTTCAAGAAAATTGTGGTTTTTCAAATACCACGTGCGGAAAATTTTTTTTTTTAACATGCGACACATCATTCCCGTAGATTTTTTCACGCGGATTGTAAATCTGGTCTTAACATTTGTCTACGACCTCAGGATTTTTCAAAAAGTCGAATTATTGTTCAAAATTTACATTCTTATTTTATCAAGGTTCAAAAACATTTGTACCATAATCTCCCTATTTTCCCATATTCTACAATGTTTCAGCTTTAATTTAAAAAAAATTTCATCGCTCTATCTCATTTCTATCGAAAGTTCTTTGATTTTGACACAGGTTTCATCGGTTTGTCCCATGGTGACGTCTTGGGTAATGCTAATGCCACACATTATGGGACAAACCGATGAAAACTGTGTCAAAATCAAAGAGCTTTAGATAGAAATGAGATAGAGCGATAAATTTTTTTTTAATTAAAGCTGGAACATTGTAGAATATGGGAAAATAGGGAGATTATGGTACGAATGTTTTTTAACCTTGAAAAAATAAAAGTGTAACTGTTTAACAATAATTCGACTTTTTGAAAAATCCTGAGGTCAAAAAGCGTTCGTACCACAATCTCTACAATTATTTCATATTCTGCCAAGTTTCAGCTTTCATTTAAAAAAGATTTCAGCGCTCTATCTCATTTCTATCGAAAGTTCTTCGATTTTGACACAGAATTCTGCCGTTTGCCCCATAGTGCGCCGCCGCGTGCGTTTGTGCACGCATTTGTGCACACATTTGTGCACGTGGTCGATCTATCAGTTACCGGTTTTTTCATCCATTCGTTAAAAAGTATTGCACGATTATGTGCTATCGCATTGACACGGTCAGGTGGACTGTAGTAATAGGCATTTGTCTACTGTTAACTCCGCACAATCAAATTTTTTCTAAAACTCTTACATATACATACAATTAATATCAATTCCTTTTCGACATTTGGTTCCTTTCCAACTTGTTCTATTCTCAATGAGCGGTAGGTGTTGATGTAAAAACAAGCTTTACAATTATCCTTAGTATAAATAATTCTGTGGCAAATTTACAAATGTCCATCGATCCAAAGGTGTAGATTTACCCTTAGGACGGATGATCATTACTTTTTCTACATCTTGTGCAAACAAAAGTTTTAGGGTTTATTAGCAGAGACTGGAACTGAACAGAAAATTATTTCCTGTGTCAGTAAATTGAATATATTAATCAACCATAAAAGATAGATCAGTGAAGGTGTTAAGGGGATGAATTGGAGCTGTTAATGAGACTGAAGCTGCAGAGTTAGCTTCTCTAACCTCTTGAGTGCCCTAGAATGGCTAATCAAATGGGATTGGAGGAAATGGAACATGAGAAAAAGCTATTTTCAAAGATGGAGAATTTATTTGTTAGCCAACTATAGAAGATCGAGCTGCGAAGGTGTTGAAAAGGTGAACTGGGTCTGTTTGGAGTTTTCGGTAGGTCGACGGTCCTAGTTCGACCGATGACTCGCAGCGAGCTCGAGAGCACGTCGATCCAGATGACTCTTTCTCCGGTGAATGACGCGCTTCTTTCATAATTCTTCCTTTACTAGGCGCTTCACGAGTGTCACGTGTTGGGGCTAACTTATGTGACACTTGACACAGTGCTACCCGCGATAACGAGCCACCTGGAACGAGACTAACGAGCATCTCACATTTCGTATGATGTATTCTGCCGTTACCAACATCGCACGCGAGCGATACGCCGATGCTAGATGAGTCAGTGCACCGCGAAACATTATTATACCTCTATGTACACATACATACATTCCCCCGGCTTCACTCTATACCTGTACCGCGAATAAGTAATCAATGGCGCTCCTCTAATTAGCCGATTAACTCCGGATTAAACGAGTGACGCGGCCGTCCCGTGTCGCCATTGATCTTGCGCGATTCTTCGAGTGTTTCACGTTTACGTGTGCTCGCCTCGTCATCACACCCAATACTGAGAATTCTTAAACCTCTTTTACCACGTGAAAAGACCTGACAGAGAATCGCGGAACGTGTATGACGCTGTGTCACCTGCTCCTCTATTAAACCAGTCCTTTGTCAGCCGAAACGATTAACAGTCTTCATACTTTTTGTGCATTGCACTGTCAAAGTGCTTGATTGCAAGCTCTTCGTGTACAATTATTGATTTAGCAACACGAGATCAATCGTCCCACACGATTTACGCTCACGATCCGGAATTGGGCAACGAGTTAATACGCTAATACCGAAGGCCGCGGATTAAACGGATTCCCAATAAAATATTTAAGAGATCGTCTTGCCGGGTCCTGGGATCGGCACATCGTAATCCTGTCACGCTCGATCATCGACATTGCGAAATACGTATCAGGCCACGAATTGTTCTGCCGGTTTGCGAAGTTTTTCAAAGGCCATAAAACTGGACCACGTTTGATGAATCGGATCTTTATTCCCGCAGCCGGCGTAATGATCCCTGTCGCCGTTCGAGGGATCACCGTATCAGAGGGAATTAAATAAGACGGCGGAATGTAACCGCTGGAATGTAAATTATGTCGGCGCGAGATGTTCGCTAACACGAGCACACCGGCGAGATAATGAATTATAGAGGGGCGAAAGTTAGTCGAGGCATCCTCGAGCACCGGCTCCACAAACCCTCAAACTTAATTCGCGACGAAAACAGAGACTCCACAGACAGAACTCGCGTTTTTCGCTTGTATGGACTCGCATTAGGCTTTTGTCGGAACTGATGCTTTGTCCGTCTTGCAATTTAACCCTTAGCGGTCGCGTGGCGCCTCTGCGGCGCCACTAAAAATTGCTGTACTGTTATTTAAATAATTGTTTACTTTTAATATCAGAGATGTGTTAAATTTCTTACAGACTGGTTACATCTTTCAAAGGAAAAATCTCTATATTGTTCTATATAAGCCAAACTTAGCATACCTAAGTAGACACTTTTAATATCAGAGATGTGTTAAATTTCTTACAGACCGGTTACATCTTTCAAAGGAAAAATCTCTATATAGTTCTATATAAGTAAATAATTGTTTACACTATCAGATATGTCAGTATCTAACCAATTACTACACATTTAAGTATTGCATGAGGTATTACATCAATTTCATATTTATCAAATTTAAAAAATCATAGAGAATGGAAATATTCTAGGTCAGAAGAAACGTTTAATTTTCGAGTTAAAATAGCTCCGACCGCAAAGGGTTAAGGGAAGGTCACACTTTTCATTGTTGTAAGAGTGGCATAGTATCTTTCTGAAAGAGAGATACTTCGAATTAATTGCGGTCTCGATTAAGACATTATTTGTTTCTCAAGCATACGTCGAAATCTTATTCTGAATTAATCTTCTTTACCGAAGACCACACTTCCCACTCAAAGTGCGAGTACATAGAATTTTAAGTAGCCGCTGGTAAGACTTCATTCTTTAAATCCACGATGATTTCATTAAAGAACAATTTTTTTAGTATCAGTAGAGATGTTTGAATTTACACAATTTTCTAAGAGAGAGAAAGTATAATTTTCTTCCACTTGTTCGTCAATGTAGAAATTCTTTGACAAAAATAAACCCAAGCCTTCGAAAATAGAAGCGGTAAACTTTCAAACGACTCTGAGTGGATCGTTGTACAATGTTTTTCAGGAAGTTACATGTTACAACAGCTGGCGTATCGACGATTCTAGACTATTTCGCAATACTTTAACTTTGCACCTCTACGTAATCTGTGTATGCTAATCCGTTCATACTGACACAACAAAGCAACAAAATATTTGTCGAATTTAGAAAAACGAATGGAAGGTCGTTGAAAGTCGATAGCGATCACGTACGACGAGTTAACTCGTCTTCCTCGATTAACAGTGTAACCCTAGATAACTGTGCTATCATGAGTGAACGCGAATATATGTATAACTTCAGGGGAAGATTAGTTTGTAAGTTCTTTTGTATATATGGTGTGTTTCTCTCTTTCTCTCTTTTTAATTGTAAATAGGCTAGGTTAAGTGCGGAATAGTTTTAAGTTATGTTAAGTTAGGTTAAGTTTAGATGTTAAGGAAAGCGATGATTAAGGAGGAGGTAGTTGTATATATATATGTATAACTTCATTCAATTTACCAACAAAAATATATCTCAACTGCAACGTGTGGTAGACAATCGGATACAATCGTTTGTTTCAATGTTTATCTCGATCGTTAAAATGTTTGATTAAATGCAATACACTTTCGTTACTGAACACTAAACCTACCGAGCTTTGCAAGTACCTAGTACATGTTAGCTTATAGAAATAACAAAATTTAATTTATTTGAACTTTTTACTTAATTACTTACCACGAAAACATTTTTATAATTTCAATAATTGTGGAATAAATAAGTCTGAAATGTGGACAACAGGGCCCCAAATTCCAAAATCTCGGAAACAACGGGAGAAGTAGGGAGGCGGTCTATTGACCGTCCCGAGTGTGGATTGTTTTTTAGTGGGTACGCGTGACCGACCATCCGTCATGTGCACCCCACACTACCCCCTTCTGGGTTGAACGTAATGCATTTTTTAAAAAAGAAAAGAAGGTGGTACACAGAGAAACACTGTTACATACCAATTTTAAATACAGAAACAAACAAAAAAAATAAACATATTTTCCTTAAACCATACTTCAACCGTTTGTACCATGACTTCGAAAAGTAAACAAATGCAGGTACGTAGTAACGACTCGAGTGCGACAGAGTACAACTTACATTTCTAGAATAGTCAGCAGAAGATGCACGCTGATGCTGCATTGACTCGCCTCGTTGCGTCGAGTGTACTGTCAATTAGACTAGCGAATTTTATGCATTTAAAAATGAGTACCTTAGTTCTCACATTCCAACCGAATGACTTTCCAACAAAAGCCCAATTGGAATGACATTCGCAGCAGTTTTTCGGCGGCCAATGGCAAACAATCGATCCATTGGTGATCGTCGACGAATCGGCAATTAGTCCCGCGGCGGGATGCACGTGCGACGTGCATATAACCGACGTGACGCGATTGGCGGGCGTCGTTGCGCGTCGCGACGCGTCGGCCTCGAGCCGCAGACGAGAGTGCTCCTCGCTCTCTCGGCGCCGCTTTGCGAGGAAGCGAGAAACTATGAGAACCAAAGATAGAGAGAGGGAGACTGAGAGACAGAGAAGGAGCATGAGCAGAAGAGAGAGAGAGAGAGTGTGTGTGTGAGAGAGAGAAAGAGAGAGAGAGAGAAAGAGAAGGAGGGCAAGGAGAGAACGGGCCGTCTCGCGACGGGCGGCTCGATGGTGGGGTGTCAGCCGCGGCTTATCTGGCGACTTTATGTATATTACGATGCCCAAGGCAGGAACACGAGCAGTTCACTGCTGGCTAACTGGTCGGAGAAGTCGGCGAAGCCGAGTCCTGAGCCTGGCGGCCCCCCAAACGATATCCCCTCCCTCGACACATCGAGAGAAACGTGTTCGCGCGAGTGTGCCCGAGTTCGGTTTACCTGGAGTTACCTGTTCAGTTGCGACCGACACCCAAAGTTAAGCACGTGCTACCAGCCGTGACCTCGACGAACCTCTCCAATTTCGTCGTCGCTCCTCCCGGGACAACACAGGATCATCATCCACCGATCCATGCGAGCTGCTCCGAAGAACGACAACCAGCTCTTCTCATCAACCTACCAACACTGATCCGGTTCTCCGTGTCGCTGACTCTTCGTGATCGATACGATCCAGGATGATCGTCCTCGCGTGGTCACTGTTCGTGCTGGTGTCGTTGCTCGTCACCAGCAACCAGGCCTTCCTCGCTGCTCCTCTTCCAGGTAGAAAATGAGATCATTTCTTCTTTTTCTTCTTCTTCTTGGAGTTGTTTGCATTCATGTTCTTGCCCTGTTCGCGACTCGTGGATCCTATTTCCGCGCGAAGGTCGCCGGTGATCTTTTTATTGTAGATTATTGGTTTTTTTGCCTTTTGATCACGCGTGTTTGAGAAAGTGAATAATCGCGCGATGGGTCGAGTTTGAAAATTGGAAATCGTTGTATCTGGAGGGTTTAAGAGATCTTGTGATCGATAGATCTTCATCCGCAAGTCGCCCGTGATCGTATGTTGACGTTTCTAAAGCTGTGGTTTTCGAATCTCGGGCTGTATGTTCGAAGAATATTAAATTGGAAATTGAGAGATTTGGAGATTCTAGGAGTTCGTGTGATCGATGGATCACTGTTTCGCGCGTGAAAGTCGTCGGTGATCGTCCGTTGACGGTTTTGAATCGGTAATTGTCACCTCTCCATCCACGTAGTCGAAGAATAAGAATAATGCAACGATAGATCGAGCTTGGAAATTCAAAATTGGGAGATCTGAAGAAAGAGTGTTTCAAGAATTAAGTAAAGTATGCTCACTAGCGAAAACACGTTCGAGAGTGCGTGTGTGTATCGGAGGATTGTTTTGCAACTATTAAATCAACGAATGTCAAGTCCGCGTCCTTCCTCTATGTTGACTGATTCGAGCTGACGATTTACGATCTATCATTGTATACATAGAGGCTTTCCCGCGCGTCGAACCAGAAAATATTTGACTCGTTTTACGACCAATCGGAAAACGGACGTGACAGATAAAATATGAAATGTAACGTAACAGGCCGTTGTTTAGAAAATCGAAGGTGACCCCGCGAGTGCCGAGAAGAACGTGTTTCCTCGCTCGGGTTTATAGATCGTTCCAGGGTTGAATTATTGAAGCCAGGCAGTTGCGCGAACTTGTACGATGGCAAAAGTTGTTGTCGGAGTGATTGAACGGGACAGTAGCTGCTCTAGAATGTGTCAAAGTGTGTGGTGACATAGTGTGGTGTCGACTGAACTATAACGGAACGTGTGCGATCCACGGTTTGCTCGACCGAGATCGCCTGTCGTCGATATTCGAGATTATTTTCAACGAGACTGTTTCCATTTCTTCGACTGTTTTACAGTATTTTATAAAAACAACAAAAATGAATTTATACCAATGTTTCGCCATTTGTTTCAATAATATTGTATACCCAAAGAAATGCATTTAATGAATAATTCCTTATTAATGCGTCTTTATAATCTCGATAATCGTGAATTAAAAATATTAGCCCTTTGCACTCGGAGCTATTTTAACTGGAAAATTAAACATTTCTTCCGATCTAGAATATTTCCATACCTTATGATTTTTAGAGGTATTCAATTATCGATCGCCAAGTTCGATCATATGCTACAACAAACTATATAATTTTTATATTAAAATGCTTATTCCTCCTTATGATTTTTGCAATTTTATGGATATGAAATTGGTACATTACCTTATACAGTGCCTAAATGTTTAGTAATTGATTAGATACCGATATATTTAATAATGTAAACAATATTTTGAAGAATGGTACAGCAATTTTTAGTGGTGCCTCAGAGGAGACAGCTGAGTCCAAAGGGTTAACTCGTCATTTAGACGCGCCTCACAAACCTAGTGTTAATCGTTCTTAGCATTTGATTTTCTTTTTGTGTTCGTTAAACGGTTCTATGATCAGACGCTCGTTTGAACGATGTGTTTCGTTTCTGTCAATCGCGGATCGATGGATTGGATTGTTGTGCTTTCACGTGACGGCGCACGTAGTCTCGACGTTTCTCGGTTATTTTCGTTTTACGCTCACGCGTTTCCTCTCTCTTTCGTGCTCTCGAAGCTTCGGGCAAGAATTCTGTAGGATTTTACACAGTCCGATAACACGCACGACGATTCTACGTACGCTGCCAATTTCATTATCCAGCGGTATTTAACGCTGACACTGCAACACTTTCCAAAACGAGCTTCGAATCTTCAAACGCTCCTTGCGCTAGGATCTAGAAATTGAAACGTCGAATTGGAAAATTTAATTGGAGTAAGGCTGACATTCAATTCTAGAAACAATCTGATCTTTAACTTGTGCATAATTTATACGAACTGTCAACGTTCAGTTACTATAGT
Source organism: Lasioglossum morio (assembly GCA_916610235.2). NCBI lineage: Eukaryota > Metazoa > Arthropoda > Insecta > Hymenoptera > Halictidae > Lasioglossum > Lasioglossum morio. The sequence goes on from OU744323.1 coordinate 9,349,879, forward strand.
AAATCTACCGATGGTTATCTTTCGCTTATCTTTGAGATGTACACTTTGTTCTGGAACAAGCTGTCATCGAGCAGTAATTGCAATATACAGAATCATATACAGGATCTCAAAGAGAAGATACTATTCCAATGGCTGTGGTCAGGTTGAGGTCGATTTCAAAATATTGCTTAAGTTGTACAATTTTTGTTGTCCGACCGAGTTAAAGGTCTGAAGAATAAGATCTCAGTATTGTTTTTTTTTTAGTTGTACACCCGTGAAGTACTCTATTCCATCGAAAGTATTAGCATTTTTCAAGTATTTTAAGTATAGGAAATTGTTAAAATTGTCTAAATTTATAACAGATTTAAATTTCATCCAAATCGGAGATGAGGTCCGCTTTGTGCATAATTATCAATTGCGTATTACATATAATGTATTATACGTTATCATAATATTTTTTATGCTCAATGACTTGCTTCACTGTCATAAACACCGACAAAAATTGTGAATTTCGTTTCGACGTAGAGCGTCCAGTAAGATTTTTAATTCGATAGCTATTACAAAATCGATCAGTGCAGAAGTTTCAATCGAAACGATTAACGATCGAGAACACGTCGAATGCTGCACTCGTCGTATTGACCCGACGATGTTTCATTGTCACAAAAATATACAGAAGATCGTAACTTTTTAATTGCCCAGATAAAATGGACGCCAGCGGTCGCGTTCTCGTCTTAAATATCGAGCAGCGGAGAAAATTGGCGCGGTTTTACAAGTCCGGACTTCTTCGAGGCACTCGAACTTTGTTGAAACATTATTTTATGTAATCGCCGCTTGCACCTATTTATTTGCGAGGTTGCGTTGGCGTAGAATTATTTTTTTATTTGCTAGGAATTGGAGCTTGGAATTCTTTCTTTTTTTAAAGCGTTAGATGAGTTCCCACTTGGACGAAAATAAGTGATATTTGCGAGGTCTGCAGATTCCGTGAAGGCCGTGGTGACATTTCCTGTGTGTTTGACATCCTTTATTAATCTTAATGATATTTAATAGTTTCATTTGTGTGGTTTTAACACCTTGAGCATCACGTCACTTGTGTACGAAGGACACAATTTTTACCGAAATTTATTCAAATCAACTTCGTCGGAATCTACGCATTATAATGGAATATTAATAACTTATTTCAAGTGCTACAATTGTGTGTAGAATGAAAGATAATTATATCAGTTAGACTACAGGGAAACGTAGAGTCAACGTTCGCGGAAACAGCGATCGAATTCATTGAATGAACTTCAACAGACGCATCGCAGACGATTCGTAAAAGCGTGTTCGTGACTCGTCCGAAAACGGGCAATTATACTTTGCTCCCCGAGATCGCGTAATCACGCGGTACGGTTTTATCAGCGACGTGACGTGCCGCCGTATAAAATAATTGAAACATCGAGTGGTTCGAGGACTTTGTCATTGACCCGCAAAAATGTCTATCGCGTACAACACCACTTGAGAAAAAAAATCTCGCGAATAATTGAGCGAACGGCAATCGCTCTTTCCGCTTATAGAGTCGTGTTTATTCAAGATCGTTTTTGACGGCAATTAATGTGAACGGTTCTTATCGAGGTAATAAATTTATTTATTCTACGCACTGGCGTTACGAAATTATGTGAGGAGTAATGTGTCGGAAGTCGATCGTGCGGAATAGAAAACAAAAACCAAAGCGTGATATTAATCATTATAGTTACCTGTCGATAGATTGTTGATTTATATGTAAAATCAAATTTTCCTTGAATAATCTGAAGAGACTGAACGAAAAATCATTTATATTTTCATAGTTGCTGAAATCAACGTTCATACAGAAAATGACACACTTTATTTGGAATAAATGACACAAATCATTTGTTACGACGATAACACAATATAAAATAATTAGTTTTATCGATCGTAATTGTTTAAGATTAACAACATTTACGATCGATAAAACTAATTATTTACCATGGATGGCGAAATTCATACACACCACGAAGGTTTTTTTGCGTCAATGTCAAGAATGTTTGGATTTGAAACCGCGAAAGTTCTAAAGGAATGGTCCAACACACGAGACTCCATTGCTAAGATAAGTAACAAAAAATTATTTCTCCTAAAATGCAGATCCAAGAATATAACACCTAAATTCATTTGTAACACGGTTAAAAATTGCAATTTGCTTCCCACTTCTGTCTCTGCAAATAACAAATTGTTGAAATTACAGAATAAATATAAGAAACAATTATTGAACATTGCCATAAAAGATGCACACAACACACAAAAAAAAAATTGATCGAAAACGTAGCGCCGGTAACAATTGTTTAAGATTAATAACACAATATAATTTGAACTATATTTAGTGGTTTAATTGGCGGTATTTAGTGCGCCTCATAAAGTTGTCGCTTAAAATGATAGTAGCCCTACACAGTCTATGTCAGAGCACGGACCCGACGACTCCGTTTACTGTTAATGATTCAAAAATTGTGTTTACTGTGTTGCGATTCGATTACAAATGCATGAACAAATTAGTGTGATGAACAGTTTCGCAGCAGGTGTCGCGTTGCGTCGTACCAAAAATTAATACTGACCTGGTATAATTGCAAAACTTTGAGGGTCGATCCATTCATTATGTTTCGCAAAATCATGCTAGTCGGCTCGAAAAGTACAGCGTCTCGGGTGGCAGCTTATTTCTTCGTCTTGAAATTCTGCCTCTCCGCGGATATTTCAATGACAAAATGGAGAGTTTCTTATGCAAAAGGCATTAACAAACTGTCGGCAAGTCGTGAAATACGATCACGCAAACTAACCGGGTTGTTGATAAAATACGTCCGAAGACGAATGAAACACTGTGACGCAAAAACGTGGCAGGACCTCTCGAACGAACTTCGAGTTTTTCTAGTACTGTTGCATAATATATTTCACTCGTAAATTGTCGTCATTGAATCGTTAAAAGAAATGGAAATTATACTGTAAACCGTTCTAGCAATCTATAAAATAGAGAGAATCAAGACTGTACAACATATTATTCCACACTTTGTGTGCCAACCCATCAACTTCATAAATTCTATATCAAATTAATGAAATAAATATAGAAAAATTAAGATGCGTGATACCGAGTGCTCTTTTAACCTTTCTGCTTTTTGCGTTGCACTGTATACAATATCAACATGAAAATTAAACGAAAAAGAAAAAAAGACAAGAATAATGAACAAGCAAGTACTTTCGAGTTCACTCACAATCAGAGCTAAGCTATTTTACCAGATGTTGTTGCTGAAGAAGTTGCATATGCAATTTGTTCATAACCCCTTGCACACATAACATCCAGTCAGGCTCGTGACGAGCATTGCAAACAAAATCTACTAAATATTCATGCCATTCGCTACTTTTAAATCGAAATAAAATTCCATTCTTCTGCTATCAATATTTAACACTTCGACTGCCACTTCAGTGTCCATAAAAGTCGACAGGCTCGGTCAACAAAATTCAAAACAACTTATTCGATAATATCTGAATGTACATTTGGTTTCTAATGTCCATCGCAATCAAAAACGATTAAATTAAATTGTACAAGTATTTAAAAATCAACATTTTATGGTTACCGTTATAGATAATATCGACTATTGTTCATTTCAAAAGGGAACATGATTTTTCGCGGAGTTACCATAATGAGACAAAAAACTGTTTTAAACCAAAGCCAATCAACATTTAACGATCTACAAATTCCAATACAAAAAAAATGTTTATTACATAAAAAAATCGAGATCGCCTTTAATTTTTAAAGACCAATATTTTTAACCTTATGATATTGAATCCAACGACCTACATTGTTATACCCTTAAACTTTCAAATAGTGCTAAAATCTTAATGAACTGCTAGCTCGACTGCCCGGACCACTGTGGGACGATGGGAATTAATGCAACGTTCGGTTTCATGAGCGCTGTTCGTGGGACCCAAACTGCGAAAATAGCATCAGTAGACGCATCGTGTTTGTTTTGCGAACCGGGTTGGCCCCGCGAATGCGAGGAAAGTGACCAAAACGGTTGCCGCGTGCTCTTTCATAAAAGTTCAGATGAAAATAGAGCGGCAAGAAGCGAGACGGATCTCCGAACGTGTACATTTCGAATCTGCACGGGTGGCACAGCTGGTTTCGCGTATAGATTTAACTCGTGCCGACTGGTGGTGGTCGCTCGCGAACTATGAATTTCGTTTGAACCGGTGCCACGCGAACTACGAATTTCGTTTGAACCGGTGCCACGCGAAATGTGTCAACAAAACACGCAGGAACGCGTGTGGTGCGAGATGTCTTCCGCTAGCACAACGATTCGCACTTGCCTGTACTTTGGATCGCGAACGAGTTTATCGGTGTTTTGGAAGTCGGTTTCGCTCGGTTATTTGCGAACAGCGTAATCGAGAACTAATTAAGCGGACGGCTCCGTCTTCTCTTTCGTCGAATCGATAAGAGAACGCTTGTTCTCCGCGATCCTTGTAAATCTTGCAACGATTCAAATCCGAAATGTCGGTCCTCGACCTTTGCCCTAGGAACAGTCGAACATAGAACGGAGGGAAATTCTCTCTTAGCAGGTGATTTACCACGATTGCTCGACGGCCAATCCTGGCTTGCTAGATCGCTGGACGATGTCGTTTGAAGATCAAGATGGATTACAGGTCGTGCGCCGATTACTCGAGCACGCGATATTGAATCGGTCCGGGAATAACATCAGGCGCAAACGTCCAGAGTTGAATAAACAATGATTAGAGAACGGCGAAGGGATCGATAAAGTTTCCTGAGATTCGCGGTTCCGCGCGAAATTGAATAACCTAGCCGAATAAACGGTCACCTGAGATCCGGTTAAATTAACGCGACTGGCTGACATGTTCGCTACCGGGCACGTCTTTCGGTACTCACTGTCATTATTAGAACGTTTTATAAAATGCAACGTAACTTCGAGCAAATTCCGAGATTGTGGACGTCACGTATCTGTGACAATGGTAACGAACGTGTTAACACGTTGAATAACCACGATGATAGTATGGAAGTGACACAATTTTTCGATGTCTTTAAAGATTCATCTTGTTCGCAATGCAGTTGCGGGAACCCGACTCGAGATATTTGCAAGTTCTGAGCTAATACAATGTATTTTCATTGCAATGACTAAATTATACTTTGACTTTGAAGGATGTTTTGGGGGTGATTGTTCGGGGCAGTAGTCAACGCGTTAAAGAATCATCGAGTTGGGGAGAATCGATGAAGTTTCGTAGTGGGAGCCTAAACGCATGTAACACACATAGTGGGAGCCTAAATGCATGTAACACACGTAGCATGTAGCGCAATAGAAACAATAAATATCGAAGTTTCCGAGCTGTTGCGGATACATAGCTGCAGATTATTATCGGGCCTGTCCTGGAAACTGCCGTTTCCACGGTAAGGAATAAGGTGCACCACTTTGTGGACACTCAGTGGTCGCCATCTTCTTTGCGCTCGCTCGGAAATTAAGCTCGTTCTTGTCTCGGCGAACCGAGACGCGCAACTCGAACGAGGATTCGAGCAGAAATTATACCAGAACCATTCTTGGTTCCATAAAACGATCGTAGTATCCACAAAATCGTAGATCATTCTCGACCCTAACCGCTCCATTTTTCAGTATCGTATTATTATTAGTTCATTATTGTTCACACGTAAACACACAAGTAAATCATGCACAAAGGTAATATTGTAGGTTAAAAAAAAATGTTTTGTAGTTGGAACAACTTCACGTACAAACGTTTCAACTATATATTGACCATTCGGTTGAAAAACTGAATTCTTTTCTGGAAGCTACAGATCACCGATTCCGCTTTATCGGTACCGATTAAACCGTCAGGGAAAAAAATGAGCATTTTATTTTAGGGAGTATGGTGACGCAATGAAAACAGAGGAATACGTCGTGTATTGTCTGTCATAGGCTTTCACGTTCTCGAGAGATTATTCCAACGTAAAGTGTGTAGCAACGACAGCAGCGATCAAGAGATAACCGAGCGCGGAACGCGGTATCTGTACGCAGCATCGAAACTAAGAGAGAGAGAGAGAGAGAGAGAGATCGCACGAGAGATCGGCGAGCTCGATCGGCTCCGGAACAAGGAACAAAGAGGCCCCGGGCCGGAGTAATCAGCCTTTTTAAATCCACCATGAGAAACACTCGTGGAAACAACATGTGTACAAACTACAGACGCGTGGTCGATCGTAATCGAACGACGACGACGACGACGAACAACGACAACGAAACGATACACCGACCAAATTGAACTGTATTTTTCACGGACTCGCAAACGCCAATCGAAACGATCCTACATACACCATCGTGTCGAGGACAGCTCTCATTCAAGAACACAATCACGTAATCTAGATTCGAATAACGCGAATTCGTCGTGACAAGAACCATAGTTTGTTTTGCCGCGCGGCGTTTGATCGAAATGATCATTTTTAACGGGACCCTCTGTCCAGTTAGCTGTACCGTTCGCGCCGCGAAGCCGAAACAAGACGCGATCGAGCGATCTGCTAGATCCGTTAGATCCCCCTTGGATACACGTTGAAATCACCGAAGACGAAACCATCGAGCACGATTTTACTTGTCGAAATTCGACAGCGTCATGTATAATGTATACGTAGGAAAAAGTTGTTCAGAATATGTATATAATGAATATACAAGTGAATTTATAGGGCAGCCAAGAGCTAATAGCAAGAGCTAGATGCGGAAACTTTGAGGAAGGAAATCGGTACTGGTTGGAAGAGGAAAAAAAGAAATGTCTGTTGTGCATATTGCAGATAGGTACGAGAAGGCATCTATTACTAGACTGCTATAAAGTAGAGGGCAGCGAGCTACAAGAAGAGGAGATAGTAGAGGGAAGAGCAGAAGAGAGGGTGGTAGGCTGGTTGAGAAAGATTGAAAATATGCGCAGAGTAGTCAGAAAAGAGCAATAGACCAAAGACAATTACGGGAGGATGTGGAATATAGGTTAAGTGTGCATGTGTGCGGTATGTAAAAGAGTGAGTGAGATTTGTAGATTGTACAAAACCAAGTCCTTTTTCTGGGCTGTGAAGCCGAAAATAAAGTATATTATATTACAAGTGAATTTAGCCAACAACCGTAGTCCCGTTGAAAGCACTGGTTCTCGTTAGATCACCGAAGTTAAACAATGTGGAACGTGAACGGCACTAGGATGGGTGACCGTCTGGTAAAAAACCGGAAAGTGACCCACCTGAGGTGTTTTTCACGTGTTGTTGGCAAAAGGGTGATTCGGAACCTACCATAAACAGTAGGTCCCGCTGAAAAGGCGATGGTGTGAGTGGAAAGAGGCGGAAATGAATTTGAAACCCTGAGGGGACCAAATATCATGTTACATACATATTACAAGTGAATTTATACAGAGGCGGGCGAAGCTATATATATGTATGGGAATATAATTGAATTATATGATGTTAAAACAGGTTCTGAAATAAAAAAGAGCAAAACACTTGAGACCGCGAAGAGTTAACCGTTATGATTGCAGAATGTTGCTAAACACCTCGATCGGTGGCACCGGTGCGGTGCGCTTACCGAAAATGTGCCGTGGAGGATTTTCTCAATGAGGAGAGACGTTCGACCGTCGAGTCGGTGAAAAAAGAGCCACTGGCAGACTGCCAATAGGGCTGACAGAAAACGACAGGCTCGTTAACGGATAACCGGCGACAATTAAGGCAAACGAATCGATCGCGCCCCGGGTATTTAACTTCGGTCAAGCCGAAGTGGCGCGGGTGTAATTAACGGGCGAAATCAAATTCATTGCGCCCTCGTCCCGTTTCTGCCGTCGCGGCGCGGCTCGTTCATTTTTCTTTTTATACCCCCCTTTCTCCTCCTTCTTCAGTTTTCTTTCTCTTTCTCTCCTTCGCCTTCCCGGCTAACCAAGTGTATCGTTCAGGATACGTTGAACCCTGAAATTCACCGAAATTTTTGTGTCCGTGTCACAGTTACTCTGCACAGAGTGTCTCCGAAATCGTCGAAGTCGAGAATAAAATGTAAAAGATAATTATACAGAAGAGGGTACACCTCACCGTGATCTTTTCATGATCTTGAAATACATTGTCAAATTTAATTGCAAGTTGTATTTTTTCTTTGTCTATTCGTAATTACAAACTGCAACGTGAGACACCCAAAGGGATTCTACCATGATACGACGAAAATAAACCCAAGGCTAACCCAGACCCAACTCAAACCAGACGAAAGAGAAAGATATTTTTTTTTATAAATATTTCCGAAACAAAGACCGAGCGACGAGTTTAGAGTTATAAATTCTACAACATATTTGAGTTTTATTAAAACCGGTGAGCGAACCCTTCTCTGCGTAAATACCCTATAAAACAACGGTCTGATTAACAAATGCTTCTTAACACTTTCGTTATCAGCACCTGTTTTGCCATCAGATTTGACGGTTCCGAACACCGTTCCCGGTACGTCAATTAAAATGCGCCAGACGATAATCGCAGCGATACGGGTCCTGTCATCGATCATGCAAACTGACGCATAATGAATGGGTACGTTATCTGAAGAGAAAAGAGACCAAGGAAACTGGGCTACAATGTGTGCGATCGTGCACGTATCCTTTCTTTACGAAAGACGCCGCACAGTGTTGCGAAATGGTCAATAAGCGGTCAAAAATCTGTAAAACCGAAACTATCCAACGAATTTGTTTAAACATTTGTGGATAGATTGCCACAGGTACAACACTTAAATGGCTCAAAAAATTTTCAAAAAATTATTAAATATTAAATAATATGGGCTAATTGGAAATCTGTGGTTTCGGCTCATTTTTTTATTTATGGAAACAGATCTTAAAAGTGTTAAGCAGCTTCGGTCTGGCAATAATCGTTTTGGCAATGTATAATATTGAACTAACTTTGAGTAAAAAATCTCGGTCTACTTCGAACCACTTTAGTCGCAATTTAAGTTTAAATATTAACTTTTAGAATGTCCAAGAACGAATTGCGCGGATATTACGGTTATTTGAGGTTTAAGGTGAAAATTTTTAAGGATTATCTTTCAATAATAAAGAAAAATGTGAAATGCATATGATTTATTATTCCTTTTTGTAGAAAAAATTTTAGTAACAATTTTTTGTATTTCAAAAAATATTTTTATTGAGGTCACGGAATCATTCTCAGAAAAATGCCTGTTGAATTTTTGTGGCAGTAGTCGCAAATTGAACGAAAACTTTGTTTATTTTAAAAGAAATTGTAATAACAATTAAAAAAAAGAGAGAATAGATATTCTTTTAATTATGAATTTTACATTTTTCTTTATTATTTAAGATATGTCTTCGCGTAGGTTTTTTCAATTCTTTCAATACTTCACGTAGGTTTTTTTGAAAATCTTAGTAACAGCCGAAATCACTATAATTGATGAAACTTTAATTAGGAGGCTGGCTGTAATATTAGAAGTCATTTGCTGCAATTGTGTAATTGATTCCTATAAATTCGAAACAGACTCAAAAAAAGCAGCTATGTTAGCTGTATTATTGTATCCCTGGTATTATATGCCTGCAACCGTGCACAAAATCCTGATTCACGGGGCAAGCATAATTGATAACGTAGTTTCCCCAGTTGGTTCGCTTTCAGAAGAGGCTCAAGAGTGATTTCAAATCAGAGATTTTTCGGAGATGAAGGAAATTATACTTTTTTTAGGAGATTTAAACGATTGCTGAGTCGGGAGAATTGAGAGCGCAGTAGGTACTGATTGAAATAGTTGATTCTAACGGAGGTTATAACTATGTAATTTCGTTAATCATTTCCGATGATCGTGCTGCGGAAAATTGTAATCAACGAGTGCAGAAAGTAGAACAATTTGCGGTAGAATCGACAGGTACGTTTCGACCTCTGTAGTATGAAGCGTGTTCTATATTCGAAATGAAATAAGAGACATGAACGGCACGGATTATTTTATCCGTTTTATTAGTAGGTCAAAATCATTCAATGAGGAAATCAATTTTAATTAGCATAGAGATCTGCAGTCTAGATATGAAGCAACCTTTAAAATTGCATGAAGTAACTGTAACTTAAATAATTTATGTATTACTTCAATCTAAATATGTAAAACTAGATTTGAACAGTCCTCCGGAACGTAGCAAGCGCAAAATTCGAGCAAAAAACGCCTCGAGGTCGCGGTTTACGAGCCTTGGCGCTGACTTATTACGTCATTCATACAAAAAAGAAAAGAATCACGATGACCACCGTATTTGCATACTCTAGGAATCTTCTGGACACTCGAGACCCGATACGGGATCCGCGTTTAGTCAGAATCCGCAAAAGAATCGACGAGAACCGACGAGAATCGACAATTTTGTGTGACGAATTTCCCGTAACCTTTCTCGTTTCTTTTTATGCCGGTACTCGGATCATTTCTACGCGTGTTTTCCCGTAAAATCCTCGACGCATGTTCGTCGTGCGTTGTTCCGCTGATTCAGAGACAGCTGCAACAGCTGGATAAATTGCGAGATGCATTCGCATTTCGCGTACGTCGGAACCGTTCACTGCGAACGCAGTTGTGCTGAGAAACTCGTCGACACGAACCTCGCGTTGCAAGATAATGAATTTCATACACATAAAACACGCCATGATCCGCCTCTACAACATGTTTCGCTATTGTGACCTCGTTGGTGAACGACGGTAAAAAGATAAATATACGTGGTGGGGATATTCACTTTTCTTAGATCGTACAGACTGATTTTCTTAGATTGAATGCTACAAAAATGTAGAAACTAGTAGAAAAATAGATAAAGTCACTATTTATCCAGGATGCATGGTTAAACCCGATTCGAAGCATACAACATAATTAATAAACACTGTCCATAGCCTTAAGTATACTTTCCTTTTAAAAATACACGACGGGTCAGGTTAAGTGCAGGTGTAAAACAGGCTATTCTAGCCTAATCTAAACACGTTAAATTGATACTAGACAAGGACGTATTATAAAAACTGCAGAACAACATTTTCTCGTCCTGAAGGTTCGCATCAGAGTGGTCATGGACACACTCTCGGAGCAATATATCGTGAGATAATTATTAAAAGTGCATTCCACATGGAGACACTGTTCAAAACAAGCTTTGTAATAATTCAGTACGGTGCAACGCGGCGATGAAATGAATTATTTCGATGTATATATTAAACATTCGCGGAGAGCAAAGGACATTTTTTTAATTATAGAAATGAACCGAGAGAGCAATTAGCCTATTTATACTTAATGAGTAGGTTAATCGTTAGCGTGTTGATCCACGAATGCAAGGGACACCTAACGAAACGGAAGAAAAACAAGTCTCGAATTCGCGCGTACACAATTATCGTTATTAGACTCAACAATTGCGGCTCATTATTGCCGTCGACAATTACCCAACGTCTGCGGCGGAAGTTATTCGCGACTCGACCTAATAATATTCGTTCCGTGGAAAAAAAAAATCGGCCAGCAATTCGACTTCGTTAACCAACCAATTAAGACGGCCGACAGAGGCTGCAGAGGCGCGCAAACACCGGCGTCCTGTTTGTTTCGATCAATAGAGCGAATTTTGCTTCCGATGCAATAAATTATAAAAACTGGCTCTCCGCTTCTACATCTTTTGCTCGTCGATCACCCCAGAGGAGCGACGAGGTTCTCATCGCTATGAGCGACTCGCTTCATTTACACGTGTACTTACTTCTACAATATTTCTCGTTTCCCTAGTAGCAGTTATGGTTGGCCAACGGTGGACACCGGTTTGGAGTTTGTTGGGATGTGGTTTTTTTTTTTTATTGTAGAAAATCTCATATGAGATTTATTTCAACACAATAAAGAAAACATAATACATTGTTGCAGAAAATAAAACTGCACATACATAGTAATATGTTAAAACATGAATATAATATACAGAAGAGATAAACCGCTTAAACCTTAAGGCCACAGCTTTTAAAAAATGACAACATACAGCGACAATTGGGATGTGATTGGTCGTGTTGTCTACAAATCCCCAATATAGGGCTCACGACGAAAAATGACAATTTGCCAACGCATATCCAACGTTGGGCTTACCATTATTATAGTTGGTTAATTAACAAGAAATTTACCAATGTTTAAAATGTGTAAATGAGAGTGGCCAACAACCGTAGTCCCGTTGAAAGCACCGGTTCTCGTTAGATCACCGAAGTTAAGCAATGTGGAACGTGAACTGCACTAGGATGGGTGACCTTCTGGTAAAAAACCGGAAAGTGACCCACCCGGGGTGTTTTTCACGTGTTGTTGGCAAAAGGTGGTTCGGAACCCACCATAAACAAAAGTAGGTCCCGCTGAAAAGGCGATGGTGAGAGTGGAATAGAAGAGGGGGATTGGTAAATGAATTTGAAACCCTGAGGGGACCAAATATCATGTTACATGTGTAAATGAGAGTGTAAAAGAGAAGATCAGAATAACATGTTAGCTGGTCCAGTTGGCCGTTCGTATTATAGTGACGTTGGCCCTTTGTTAGCCAAGATCGTTGGCCCACCTGCATAAAGAGGCGACATTGCTAACGATTTGCCAACCAATATTACAACGAAGGCCCAACAAAGTACCAACCATAAATGCTACTAGGATTGCTTCTAATTCCATTACATGTTACACACTATGGATTGATGTAATCTTTCTATCGTTTCTTAATGAAGCCATTTCAATTAATTTAATTAACTCGCCAGTGAGTGATTGAACGACGTCTTCGATACTCTGAGTCAAAATAGTCACAGGCATCAGTATGGGAGGGTCAAGTAACACGAGTCTGTCAAAGAATACGGGTCCTATGAATGCTAACAATGTCCGGTAATCGCATAAGTAACGAAGCGACGCGCTTTCACGGTACGCGATTATTCAGAAGAGATTGCCATTCGTGCATCCGACTCTCTGTCTTTCTCTTACGGTGTTGGTTCGCGCGATTCCCGTTCTGTTATCCGCCTTTAAATCACCAGATTTAATTGGTGTCCCAGTTCGGGAACGGGTCCGCGCGTTATCCTAATCCGTTCGCTAAATTTCTACTCGACCGGTTCAGTAACCTGACCGAGAGACAGCCTCTCGCCGACTTTCCATGGCATGGATGCACGAAGCGTATGGACTATGGACGGTTTATATTCTGCATGGGCCGCTTATGGCCGCGCGGAGGGGCCCAAGGAACCGTTACCATCCTGGACACCGGTTATATTCGCGACCGGAGACCCGTTCCTGTAAAAATATCCCCGGCGAATATAAAGTTGTACCCATGCTGTAGTCATCGTCTAGCAATTCCCAACGATTTCGAGAACTGCTCTTTGCATACTGCTAGCATCACGATCTGGTGACATTTGCGAATTCGAATGATTCCTTCTGTAACCATATTTTTAGCAAAGTCAACACGTTTGGTGTGTTAAGGACGTGTTTCGCTTTCTTTAAAAATTATTTGAACAAACTTAAATGGTCATAGTTTTATAAAAAAAAAACAGACCAATACTGCGTATTTTTGTACACCTGTCTGTTTCTCGCTCCCTGGGCTAAACTCGGCTCCCTTGAGTTTACCCGAATAGCGTTTCACACCTCGGAGCTTGACGGATCAGACTCGTTCAAAGAAGTTTTCACTTAAAATAAATATTGTTGCATTTGGAAGAGTTTACAAAATCATTCTCTGTAAAAATCGTTTGCCTAGCTTTCGTTGTTGAAGCAGAAAAAATTCTGAAAAATTTGACGGTCTCCTTAAAATGAAATTTCTCAAAAATCGAGCGCAGTAGAAAGAAACAATTTTCGAGTATATGTTCAGTGCATAAAAATCTGTGAAAATCGTCGATTAGTTTGTTAGTTACTATGTAGTACTAGTTAGACATGCAAGACTGTGTTTGAAGAACGTTAGCCAGTGTTATTATTGCACAATAGGCGTTATGCCGCACGGTTCGATACGTCCCATGCGGTGAATCGAACCAGTCGAGATCTCCTCCCGACACGCTTGACTTTGAAACGGAAGTCCTTCTTCTGCCTGCTTCTTCTTCTTCTTCGTCTGTGTTATACAGTAGGTTCGTACAACGTCGACCGAACCGCAGACACTCTCGTCTCTGTTCGTGTCCACGCTCGAACAATGGCCAGCACACTCTCGAGCCAGGTAACAATACTTCCGATAATAATACACGACGATCGTGAAAGTTGGTCTGCAGCCAAGTTCTTCGCGGGCTGAACTCTCAGCCCGAAGAACAAAAGAGTTTGTTCGAAGGTCTCGACGTCGCGTTGCGTCGCTAGCGAGAGCCTCACGATAGTCGATACTCGATAGCCGTTGATGGAACTACTCTCGAATTCCTTGTACAATTTTCATTGGTCCGCAAACGATACTCCGTATCATCGAGCCGTATGGTCGATAAAATATCAATTCGCTAAGGCAATACGAAGAAACAGGATCGTACAGTACAGAAATCAAAGCAAAACATTGATCCAATAAAATCATACTTGGAAAAGTGAGGTGCACGCAGACGATCACATTATACAGTTATGACATATGCACGTTCATAAAATCCGGGGAAATGTATATATTCTTAATAACATTTCAATTTTATTTTTACGAAGAAAATTTCTTCTGTTTCTTTTTTTTTAACTAACGTACGATTTACTGATTACTCTCTCAATCTTCTTGCACTTCTCACTTCTTACATGCGGAGATTCACTTTTAAATTCGAACTATGTAACTTCTGACAGTGAACCTGTTGAAAGTTCTGACAAATTGGCAGTCAAATAACACTGTTCTTTAATACTTCTTTAGCCTTCTGTATTATACATACATACATACTTGACTCGTGTCACGCTCGTGATTGTTGTAAATCAATTAAGCTCGCAGTCTATTTGTCGTCTTGGATGCGAAATAACATTCCTCGATGCATATTGGGCGAATTGTTTCAAAGGGAATTTAGGCATCTTTGTCCAATTTGGAAGTGTCTCGTCTCCGGTGTAATACATCCGATGATTTTTAAACGATCATCAAGTTTTATTTTGTCATCGGTCAAAAACTGTATCCTTGTGATTCGAGACTATATACAGGGTGTCCCAAAACTACCCTAGGAGCCGAAAATGGGAGGTTCCTTGGGTCATTTTAAGCGACATTTTCCTTTGCAAAAATGTTATCCGCGACTTTGTTTAGGAGTTATTAACGAAAAACACGGACCAATCAGAGCGCGACCTAGACGCGAGTTGGTAAAATCGGCTCGGCGCGCCAACTGTCCATTGGCCGACTGTGCCAACTCGCGTCTAGGTCGTGTTCTGATTGGTCCGTGTTTTTCGTTAATAACTCCTAAACAAAGCCGCGGATAACATTTTTGTTAAGGAAAATGTTGCTTCAAATGACCCAAGGAACCTCCCATTTTCGGCTCCTAGGGTAGTTTTGGGACACCCTGTATAATAAAAATGCGTGGAACAGAAGGAAAACTGAAAAACTTGTTCGATTTAAGTGCCATAATCTGTGGATGGGTCTGTCCATGGTGCACCGTTTCTACTTATCACTCACGTGCCATGAAGCGGTTCGCTGACACCTAGAGCTCTAGACATTGTCAGAAATGACAGCATCGATTACCGAAAACATGCTGCCGATTGCATAACGCGCAATAGATGGCCGTGCTCTTCTAATTTAAATGGAAGAACATCGAGAGACAGCGTAATTGCTTCGGTTACGCTTGCGATTCTGCTATCATTCATGGTCTCGAACACAAGATTCTAATCGGATCCGCCGACTGAACGCGAGAGCCCTGTGAGTTGGTTGGCTGTTTGCCGAGAGTTTTGTTATAGAATGCCTTATATTTACGTAAGAAAGTACAGCCGCGTTCTATCACGTCTCTAAAAATATTCTCTTGCCAAGATAGAAGACTCTCCTTGCTACAATTATTCGCATTTTACTTCGTCATTTATTCTGAACACGATTGCTCAGACTGTTTACTACTTTGGTGGTTCCTTGGCTTCGTCGATTTTAAGTCTATACCCTCGAATTGTTGTTGCTGTTATTTTTAACTGTATGCACTGTCTCGGAGCTTTAAATTAACACATTGTTGCCCGGATACAATAACAGACGACTGTCCCGACTGACAAAGGAAATTTACCGATTGAAATCTCTCGTAATAGATTGCGGATCGTTATGCATTCATGATGAAAATGAGCAACTTGAAATATCGAAGATATTAAAAGAACCGAAGTGTGTCGATACGTTACTCGTAACCAACTAAAATTGTTAAAGAAAAATGGAGATTCCTAAGTACCTCTTGGTCCTCATAACAGATACGGAAATTGATTATTTATTCATAATATTCATAAGATCAGAGACGTCAACTGATGTCTTCTGTATAATACAAAACATTCACGAATAAAAAAAACGCGAATTGATGGTTGAATCTGTGCTGAACAATCTGTTGATCGGTAATAAGAGGACTCATCTTGTGAAAATCTGCTCGAAGTTCCGGGGCCCCTGACCGATATTCTTCACTCCTGCATTTATCCGTCGAAAACATATTATCTTTAATTGAGAACCGATAAACCGTTTCGAGATCATATCAACTCGATACATCGACATTATCGACGCGCTGTCCCGTCGAAAACGATTTCGCATTATCGGGGTACCCACTCCGATTTGAGATACCGATCGCCGATTTTATTATTCGCCGTGATAAACAATTCGGACAAAACGAAGCAAAAAAGTTCGACAAATATTCTACAAAATTTATCATTCCTTTCTATCTCGGAACAATCTTAATCGATGTTTTCCGTCGCCGACCATAATTAACCAAACGTTTTAATTGAAGCAATTGGACAATTAACATTATATCATATACGGAAAATATACAGAATAAATAAATATACAGAAAATACTGTTGTCACGTTTCTAGCAAAAAGAATAGTTCAACCAATATTCTGCGAACATTGTTTTCACCCAGTCCATTGATCAATTGATCATTAGGAACATTGTGTACCTTTATAGAATTGCATCTTACAAATATGTTCAAGTTTCCAGTCACGATTGATCAATTGCTAGAGTCACAAATTCATTTGCACATCTAACACGTATTTTCTAATCGAACAATTCCCTCTCGATTTCCTGTAGACAATCAAGCGAAAACTACTTTGAGAAATTCATTTAAACCTGTCTAATGAATGAGACGCATAGTTGAAAATAATTATGCGTTAAGAGGTTAGGATCATCGACGCAATTTGTTCAACGTCTTCACTTCGTTAGCGATGCGTTCAGCTCGAGATGATGAAGCGATTCGTCCAGGAATAGAAATGGAAAACAATTTTTCAAGGGAATCGAGCAGGACGCGTCGCGATTAACGAACAATTGGTTGCGCAACTTTATTCTTGTACACGAGATCGAGCCGTCTAAGAAAAACAAAGGATCGATGCTATCGGATCCGTAGCCACGAACGCCTTCATCTTCATCACGATAATTAAATGTAGCGAAACGAGCAAACGAATGTAAAATATGTACTTCGAACTATGGCTCTTCTGTGTTTACGTACATATATGTAGATCGGTTCGTCTTCTCGGACGAATTGCATAAGAGATCCTCATTGTTCGAACGGATTTGCGTAATGATCTCGGTAACGATCGCGTGAAGTTCTCGCGGAAGGAAACGGCGGAGGATGATCAATTTTCCGTGATCGTGGAAAAATCTTGGATACCCGGCAATTTTACGGTTTTGTTAGCCATTTCGATTCCTGTTTCCTCTTCGATCAATTTTCTTAATCACCGTGTTATTCGAAATTTCGTTGCTCTGAACAATTGTATAGCAAAATTCGTACGACTGTCCACTATTTGAAAGCCTTGCTGCAAACGCCAGGTATGCCTGGATTTTGTAAATTGCTCGAATCCTACTTCAAACAATCAGGAATACATTAAAATGCAGTACAGTCTTGATGTAAGAAAGGTTGTACACGAACAAGAAATTTATTAAGACAAGATCAGGAATTAATTTATAAACCAAACAATGCCGTCGATAGAAACATGAGTATCGACGTGGATTTTTAATTAACACTTTAAGAGACTCCTAAAATAGTGTTCACGTATTTTCGAGCATCCTGTACTTTCGTAGACCAGTTCCGGACCACTTTGTTTCGCTCTCGTGCTCGTCGATTCGAGACACGCGAAGAGTTTGATCAGGCAGTTAGGGTGTATTTAATATTTTCCGTGTAGGAAAGTATAGGCGCATAAAAGTTTGAAAACAAGGACCATAGTAGGATGACGGCCGGTGTATCTATTTCCTGGAGCAGGCTGGAACGAGAAGACTTTTAAGCACACTTCCGTCTCGTAGTTGCGAACTTTTGGAAGGCGAAATAACTTTATCAAGGAGATAAGGGGCCGAGTAATACAAGGGGCGTCGGTGTTTCTTAACAAATGTATTAAGAAGTTGGTTATTCCTGTAGGGAAATCACGAGTGATAGGAAAATAGTGTATCGTTATGCCGCATAAATAATTCCAGTAAGATACCACTTGCCGTGCGAAGTGTACAAGCTGTTTCCTTCTAGAACCATTGATCGTCGTTGAAGACCTTTTCTACAAATTCTATAAAGAGACAAATACGATCGAGGTTGAGAACTTCGTGCGGCTTCAGCAGCACGGTTCGTATTTACACGCGCTATCCTTTTCTACGTCCAACACGATCGGCGAAGTCACCAAAAAACAGTGGAATACACGATCTAAGAAACCGCGTGGTCCCGAGGGTTTTTCAGAGATCAAGGCTTTACTGTATTCCAATTTGTCAGCCTTAAATCATTTAACGAGGCGTTATAGAAGAAAATGTTATTCCCCTTTTTCGACTCGTTTCTGCATGCAAACTCGACACAGGTGTAATCGTAACTAATAGACTGCGGATTTTAAGCATTCATGAAAAACAGGAATAGATCAGATGTGGAAAAAGTGAAACATTGTAAGAATTAAAAATATCGTTGTATTATTTTCAAGGCACTAAAATATTAAGAAGTGAGCAAATTCTTCTTATTTTGCATAAAAAGCCTCTAGTCAAATAACTAGACGGATCTTTATGCAAAATAAAAAATGTTCAAATGAAAATAGTGAAATCAAAATTGTATTTTTCGTTTAATTATTAACGAAATCGTTAAATATTTTTAAAATATATTCTACATTATAAAACTCTCAGTCTACTAATAACTAACAAGAAACAGCTCGCAGTCGGAGATCATAAAATCGATCGAATACAACCCTTTACCTCATCAATGCATGAAGTCGTTGAACATACCAGAACTTATTTGCGTTACGACTCAATACATTGGAAAACCATGTCTAACGCGAGTCTGGAACGCAGCTGGTATTATTATTCGTCTTCTTATTTGGAGGAACGGTAATGAACGTCGTCGTACAACCTCGAATGGCAGTACGAATTTCGTTTCTACCTGTCTCGGAGCATTAGTCGTGCGACGACAAATTGCTCGTTACCATCTACTCGACTCGCAACCCACAGTCGTCGAGAGGAACGATCCTTATACACGGAGTTGGCCAATATTTAATGCAATCGATAATCAAGGATAGCATTGGAAAATAAACATTTAATCAGTGATCGGGATTACTAATTGAATCATTATAAGATTTAATCCATAATAATCTGTTAACATCTTCGAACCGTTGATTAATTCTTTATCGCCGTAAGCTGTGTTCAAAAAATCAAATTAAAGATTATTCTGCAGATTGTGACAACTGGCTTTGCTTGTAAACAACGATTTCTTTAAATAACTAAAAACAATTCGGATATTTAAAAAAGTAAGAGATCGTTTCTGATAGCTCTCGATGTTGTTTTAATTTATCATTTCATACGAGGATTCGTATCGCGAAATTGGGAAGGCCAATTTACATCTAAGATATCGAGCAATATCGCGAATCCTAGCCAATTTGTCGTTCTCCGTAATATCTGCAATCTGAAGTGTACATAATCGTATTCCCAGAGGTCATTCCGTGATTACGATTTCTCGGATGAAACACATGAACGTGTGTGCAGCGAAGAACTCTCTTAGATTCGTTCTATGTATATTTATTGAAAAATTCGGATAAATCGATTTTAGGAAAAAGGCTCGTTCGTTTCTCTAGTTCAAAATCGTTCTATTTTACTTGATTGCAATGAAATAGCTATTCGAACATGGCTCTATTCCGCTCCGCGTTTCGGTACGTCAATTCCATTTATTTTGGTCACTCTGTTCCATTATTGTGGAACGTTGCACAGTGCGGCATTTGGCCCAAAAAATCGGAAAAAAACTATTCTAACGGTATTTATGGACTCAAGGTCACAGATATAATAGGTCGTTAAATTCGTCTCAACTTCAGCTATAATATTATGTAAGCAAAAATACATTTTAACAAAAAAGTTCACTGTAACTAAATATTACGATATTTTCTAAATACCACGATACATACCACAATCCTTCACGTACCACTAGACGTACAAGCAATATTAATTTGGTTCGTAAATATTGTCGCGTACGTATAAAAATATTAGAACTTATTAGAACATCTATTTTTCACTCCTCATGGAGCATTGTGAAAAAACCTCAAAGGTGGTTTAATTAACTTAAATACTACAACTTATGAACTTGGGATTATATAAAGGAGATATATACAAGAGTTATAGACAATTTGCTGGAGCCGTTGGTTTCTGATAAAATGTTATCATAAGGATCATAATTAGTGAGGCTGATTGGAGGCTCTCCTGTTATAAAGGTCTTTTATATGTGTGCTATTATTTGATAGCCACCGATATCTCTTAAAATTTAATCGATCATAGTTTGCCCAATCTCGGTTTGGTAAGGAATGGGAGAACTTGAAGTTTTCTATATTACGTGTAAATGAATCGCTGCTGTGTGCAATGCGTTTATCGGCTTCTGCCAGGTTTTCGGGGCCGCGACCCCACTGTGCGTTGTTCTACTTTTTCGACTCGCTGTTCCCTTTCTAACATATTTTCTCCTCTCCGAACTATTTACTAAAATCACGTAATTATCACCTTTTAATGAAAATATGCTCCCCTCGATTCCATAATGTTTCGTCATGTTTCGGAACCTAACAATTCGTACGTGTCCCGTTCTTGCTCCATTTTCGGAGGAGACTGAGTAGGGAAAAATCCTGCGGCAACTTTGCCGGACGAGGAAAGTATCGACGTTGGCACAATAGATGTTACATAAGCCCCACCTTAGTCTATCACGAAAAATCGAATCGGTTCTATTTTTATTAGCCTGCATCGAGTACGTGAGGAACATCGGTCTCACTGCCCAGTGCAACGGCAAAACATTAACGCTTTGAGTGCCACGTCTGCCAAAAAATTGGAGACCCGAATTATTTGTTCATGTTTCTAAACCAACTTTAGATTAATGTATCGAGTATAGCAAATTTATTGTAAAGTCATTCTTCAACTTTTCTATTCTTACTCCGTTCAATAAATTACTATGATTTTATAGAATTTTCGGGATTGCTGGGTAGGCACTGTTAAAAGATTGTTAAAAATCTATTTCGATATTTAACGTGCAAGTTGCATGTAAATAGACAGCGCAGACACGTGGCAAAGAGAGCGAAGTGTCAGTGGCTCAAGCTGTCAGCCGGTGTTTGCGCACGACGAGATAAAGACAACGAACTCGTTAGCAAATTAGGGTGAAACTGGCGCCGATGAGACAGTCGGATTCCGAATGTGAACGATATATTGCCGGCAAACATCGGTGAATTGTTTCAGCGTGGTCCGATGCCGACCAATCACTGTCTAATCCATGCTAGACTACCTCTTCAAAATGAAACTCGCCTTTATCTCGAGTGGGATCTTGTAACACGTGACATTCCGTCGTACCCACCTAGGAGAATACTATAATCGTTACTTAATTCAGAAAATTTCAATGTTTCGTTATCTCGGTCCAAATCTCGAACACATCGGTGGTTAATCTTCCACTCGTACGAGATAACGAGTTTGATTAATTGTATTTATTCGGTTTTCTTCGGAAACGCAGCGTGACCGATCCCCGAGGCAACGTGGACAATAAATCTTTGTTGTTTTTGTCTGAAATCATGAGAGTCTGCGGAGGCGTACGTTTCAAAAGATCGGACTACTATTAATAAGATTCTCGATCGGGTTTATCCATCCGACTGGGTGTCCTTTCGATTGTGAACACTCAGAATGGCATAACGAGAAACAAATAAAGTTAGAACAACAAAAATTACAACATAATTCAAAGAGACGAATGAAACGAATTTTACTGTTTAAGAGTTCGACCATTTTATTCAATTTGCAACGAAATATTTCTATCGAGTTTCTACATTTCCATTTGCTATTAATAGCGTGATTTGAGCCGCTTTGAAAGGCGATTGCGAACAAGAATGATCAATTGACTCCCCGGTTACCGGGTGAAGGGTTAAAGATGGCTTGGGATTTTATAACCAATATCGGTGCATTTATGCATTGTTTATTGATTGGTATGGTTTGCTCTTGTTGCAGTTCACGGTGTGTCGAGTTACGACGTGACCGGCGCCCAGAAACGTCTGGAGAACAACGAGATGATTCAGAAAAATAAGAACGGCGACCGTTCAGACGAGTCGACGACCGACGATCGGTCGGCGGACGACAAGACCGTTTATGTCATCGAGTTCGAATCGGAGTCTAGCGAAAAGGAGGAGACTCTGCAGAGCAAAGGAAAAGACGGACCTGCTGGTAAGATCGTTTTCCATCCATTGTTACGTTCGTCACCTCAAAAAATCACACGAAAACAAATTAATTCAGTTGAGAACCGAAAACTGCAGTGTCGAACTGTATCAGTGAACATGATTAGGTTATCACAGTGATTACAGTAAAGTCTTGATGTAAGGAAGCAAAACAGACTGTGCGCATAAAACCGCACGACCGAAGTGAAAACTTCTATGGCGATTGTATATCTATATATCGGTTCCTCCGAGTTTACCCGAATAGCGTTTCACCTCGGAGCGTGACGGATCAGATTCATTCACTGCCCAGCAATCGTGTATGCGGAATATACGTAGAATTTATTATATAAAAACATGTAGAACACCTTATCATACATACCACTCCATCTACACTTTATTCCTGAGGTTAACTATGGCAACAATAATTACCAACGTTGAATAAATTCATAGAAAATAGATTAACGTTTTGAGAAATAATTATCTGGTGACACTAGAATTTGAATGACCTTCATGAAATTGATATTGTTAAAAATATATTAAAAAATTATTTTTTTAATGATGGCATTGTTCAATATATTCAAACCGCAAAGGACCATTTATCCGCCGGTATTACAAGTCCCTGTACGCTCGTCTAGATCAATTACGACTAATTACTACCAATTATGGGA
Source organism: Lasioglossum morio (assembly GCA_916610235.2). Taxonomy (NCBI): domain Eukaryota; kingdom Metazoa; phylum Arthropoda; class Insecta; order Hymenoptera; family Halictidae; genus Lasioglossum; species Lasioglossum morio. The sequence continues at coordinate 9,373,211 of OU744323.1, forward strand.
AGCATCCCAGCTAAAATTGAAATGCAATTTAATGCACGAGCCTTGAACCTTCAGAATGTATTACTACAGTCTGTTTCGCATAAGAGGAAAACGTACGCTCAACGATCGACAATTACCGAGACAGATGATCCTCCAATTATATTAAACATTACGCAACCATTACCATATTATTACAGGACGATTCTAAAACAGTGGCTCGGGAAACATTCATTACACATACGCACAGTGGTATGTAAAGTTGAATGATCAACGCTATCGGTCACGACGCTCGCATCCACCGATTCACGAATCATTTTAGCGAAGAGGAAAATCCCTAACACCGAACCAGTCGGTTATTGTTCGTTATTTATAGTTTCGGAGCGGTTGGTTAACTCTCGTTGAGCTCATTAACAGGATTCGTTGTTCGATCACACATCGGCGAGGCTTAATTTACATAAGAGTGCACGTACGGTTGGCTCGCGATTGAGCTAAATCAATTCCGGGATTGACGCGGCGCGAATCACCGGGAAATTTACGGTCAGAGCTAATGGAACACGTCATCTAGCCGAGTCAACCTCTTGCGAACTTATGCAACAATTTGTATTTATTGTTCCGATGGCAACCTCTCCGACCTAGAAATCAACAGCTCAAAACTATCACCGTGTATGTCAAACGAAAATGAAATTCATCCGAAGCATGATCCCAAAAAGAACCTAACAACGTAACAACCTAATAACTTAACGACCAAACATCTTAACAACAGCCTCATCGCTTCAAACGTTTATATTGAATGAATATACGGAACACTGAATTTTCTAAGAAACTTTGAACCCTTTCGCTACCAATCGATATGATACAACAGCTATTTATAACACTAGTCAATATGAATATTACTAGTAGTTTAATTACCGTAGAACCGGGGAGCTAGAAATGTTAATATTTCTAAAATTATGATGCCTGATATTGCTAAGAAAAATAGCGAAAGGGTTCCAGACCAATTCTCCAGGATTTTATTAACGCGAGCTTATCCTTCATAGGCCGGTTTCTGTTTGTTTCAGTGGACGGTGACGATGAGAATCCTCTAGATCCATGGTCGATCGTGTGGTACATCGGATCGTTCGGCGGTCTGGTTGCGTTCTTCCTGATAGTGAGCTGCTCGGAGTGGTGTTGCCGTCGCGGAGGTCGTCCTTTGACAGTGCCGTACGCCCAGCGAGCTGAGGTGATGAACGGCAGCCAGGTGGTGACCGAGACTCCTCCTCCCCCTTATCACCTGTTCGCACCTCCGCCGTACGACTCTGTGAATTACGGGGAGATTGTGGATAAGACGTCCGGGGAGAAGCTGGACATCTACGTGATCTCGGTGCCGATCCATAGGCCGGTGGTCCAGATGCCGGCCTAGAATCCACCACAAGGACGTCCTAGCCACGGCGAAGACTTTGACGAATCGCTGCCACGAACGCGACACAGACAGTGTCGATGCACCTGTTGACAGTCGTTCACTGAGCCGCGTGTGAACGAGTTGTTTGATATGATAACGGGGAGCTGACTACCTTGAAGAGGTCCCCTGAACCGGGGGTGGCTCGAAGTAGCACTCTTTCTTTGACAATCGTCTCTCCCTTCCGCCATGAATAACAGTCATGAGATTATTCGAGAGGAGAAAATCATGACGGTCGCGGACCAGGGAGCAATACGAGACGAGCACCGATGGTGTTTTACAAAAACACTCGGGAGGCGTCGGGTTCAGAACCCGACCGATTTTAGCGGACTTAACGAAAGAACGATCGGGGTTCTTGATAGATCGATCGAGCAGCGTTGTTTTAACGAAAGGACCAACCACTCGTAGAAAGACAGTGATAGAAGAGACGATACACGCGAATGAGTTCGAGTAGGAGGATCTGTTTAGGGTAGCAAACGATTTTCCCAGAACGATGGAAAGTAGGAGCGAGGAGCAATAGTTTAGAGTCGTGTTAGAGCGAGTTAGAACGACTTAGCATTTTTTAAGAGACCCGGAATTCTGAACCGATCTAACGAGTGGATCACTAGAGTACGGGTTTTATGCATTTATGAAACGAACGAGTAGGAGAAATTTCAAATTGTAAAAAGATTAATAAGAAGATATCAATAGAGGATGGAGACAATGATTATTTTGCATAAAGATCCGTAATCTAGTGACCACGACTAGGACATTATCCTGGAACGGATTGAATTCGAGCTTGAAATGTTTCGAGAAACTGTAGAGACCGTAATACGTTTCGCGTTCACCAACGGAACGAACAATATACATACCGTTTGTATTCATTCGTTGCTAACGTGTCTGCAATGTATTCTACTAGAGACGTTAATGCTTCATCTATCGACAACCGAATTCAATTAGCTCCCGAAGCACCTTGTTACATCTAGAAGAAGCTTCGAAGTTTTCTTCCGAGTACTCGGTTGACCAGAAAATACTTTTCCAAATTTATCGCAGCAACCTAGGTACACAGTTAAACTATCCTTTAGCTGAACGATCGCTCGATTGCTGTGTCCCATAAATTTGCAGAAGGTATTGAATAATCGGTGATGCGTCGCGCAAACACGAGATTACAGGTCGTTGCGAGGAAAATCGTTTTATCTAGAGCGTACCAAGCCGAACGCAATCCAGTCGTAAAGACGTTCGACAAATAGGAGCTTTTAACGGGCTTAGCAGCCGCAGAGAAGATTCAGTGTATCCTCGGTTCCCACGTTGTCGTGCATCAACGTGGAGCATCGTCGAGGGACCAGCTGCGATCTACAGGAGTCGTGGGATTTCTTTTGAACGACTTACGCGTCTTAACACTGCCCTGCCACACGTGAATTACGAACATTTAGCCATACATACATTCTTCTCTAGCCACTAGTTTTACAAAGGCGAGCAAGCAACACGCAAACGTTCAACCTCGAACAGGGTTCGAGTATAGCTTCGAGGATCAAGACCGAATTCCTACGAGTTGCGCTAGTCGCATGATCAATTTATTCTGGCATATCTTTGACCGTAGCACGACTGATCACACGATATCTGGGTCAGTCGTGACCCGTACCAGATACCGTGCCCATTGAAATTTATAGTTTCATAGGAAAGACGCGTTGAATGTTCGCAGCGATCACAGGTGATAAATGAAAATAAATAAATCACACGAATGACAAACTTTACGAACGAAACAAGTGAAACTTGTGTGAAACGCGCAACATTCACCGCGGTGAACACCGTACTCATATAAGTTTAGTCCTTGCACGGCTATCAAAGCTGATGACTGGGTTAGTCGTGACCCATGCTGGTGACACCGTACCTGTATTTATCATTTCTCCCGACTAGATGGCAAATTTTCTGCATTTAGAACGAGATAAAATTATCAAGTGATTCGAATAATTTCGAAAATTGCTTATTTATTTTATTCTGTTGTCGCTAGTGAATAGCCAAACTGATCACTGTGTTCGCTAGGGTCTCCAGTGACCCAGCCATCGTTATGCAAGGGCTGAAGCCGTCGCGACGATGAATTATTCCTATTTCGTAATTCGCTTAATTCGAACGGGCATGTGTACGCGCGCGAGCGTGAAGTTCAAATTTAATAGTCGATATTGCCGGCCACGGTTAACCTCAATCACGATCGCTTCGAGCCCGGCAATTGCGAGCGACTATACATAGAGCAAACAAAAAGAAATTCAGCCGAAAGAGGTCGTGAAGACAACACTGGATCGCCAACGCGTCCCTTGAGTAATAAACTTGATCATTTGTGGACCATGGATCTTTATGCGAGTACTACATAGATTTATAAAAATAAGGTAAACGATATATCGTTCGTCAATTGGAAAATCTCTTGTGACAAAAACTAAAGTAATGATACTATCGATGTGCCACAAACGCATAAAGATCCGCTGTCCAATAGCTTACTAAGAGATGTTGTTTTACGCTCTCGTTAAAATGTATATTTCATTTTCAACTATTTAAAACGCGCTGGTACGTGGTGTTTTTCTATAAAATGTTAGGTGTCATGCATTCCGAGCACATTAGCGAATCGTAAGAGCCGTGCCGCTCGTTTATTTGATGTGCGACATCTCGATTGTGTTTGGATTAATTAAACAAACGAGCGACAAGATCATTTAAACACGCGTCGCTCTGCGAGTGGAAAATAACATATGTGCGGAGTAACTCGAAATGGAACGATCGAACCGATCGATTTTTTATTGAAAATCGACGAACGTATCGCTGTGATTTATTTTCGTGCGTAGATTCCGCGAAAACATTGTTTGAAAATTCAAAGATCGCGCGGATGCGCACGCACGTGCACGTCCGAGCGCGAGTCCCATTGAACCCGACGCGGGATTTTTAAACAAGATTATCTTCGGAAACGAAACTATGAACGAAAGAAATCGGTTTCTTCTTGTTTTTAAACAATTTTTCGAATAAAGAATGGTCACGGGTCGCATCGCGAATTTCGAGACATTCTGTATTTATGTCAGGCACACGGTGCGCGAGCTGGAATTCGCGAAAAGAAACGATATTTTATTTTTAAACCCGAAATACTTCGCTGTTCGGTTTTCATTTATGTAGAACGTTGCGTAGATTCTAAATATTTAATTGAACGAAATATTTGAAATATTTTGCAAAAAAAAAAAATGATATTCGACAAATTCGGCGATAAAAAAAGTGTGTGAGAAATGCTCGAGACAAGTTTGTGTATTACGTGATCGCGAACGAAGTGAAACCTGCGAATCTAGTTTATTTATATTACTGCATTGATCTCCACCACTTAGATTTAACAAATGATTAGTGTTCAAGTGTAAAGGAAGAGAGAGAGAGAAATAGATTCGTGTGCATGAGAGAATAAATTGTGCGTTGAATGATAGAGAGATTTACTGTAAGATTAAGTACAACGTCAATTATTCTTATTATGATAATTGTTATCGTCATTATTTGTCACTAGTGAAGTTATTGTCATCGAATTGTGATCGTGACACGTCACGATGGATTCGCTCTCACTGACTTACGGAGTCGCAGCGTCATCGCTATTTATTTTTTATACTTTTATACATACCGTTTATACGTGTTCGAATCGTCTCTACGTTACCAATAAAATTTCTTTTCTCACAAAACTATTATGTCGTCTCTCTCCATTATAAACTATTGTAACCTGTTTCTTGGAACATGATAAATATACATTCGTAATCATGATAGCTGTCTAACCCACACCTTCATTGCAAATTTAAATTAATACGAGTGGCGTGGACAATTTTTATGTGACAGGAAAGGATTTTGTTTAAACTTACCTCAATTCTTAGAACTGCTTGAATAATAATTTAATAACAATTACACTTCGCAACGAACTGAATATGAAACCACAGAGGATATCCTTGCAGCAAGGACCTTGCTGATGAAACTTTAAACTCATGGTCAGGGTTACCAATACATACATAAAAAAATGGTATCGAGCGATCATATGTTCCAAGTTCCAACAGTCCTAACAACTTAACGGTCACAATTAGGTCTGACAATATTTGTAACCGGTTGCATTTTTAATTCTTTTTGGTTTTATTGTTTCTTTAAAAATTTGATTGTTATCAGATTCAGAATGATATTGAAAAATGGTATCGCTCGAGCTGCTTGTGAATCAGTGTTCGTCGTATACAGCGAATATTAATCAGAAACAATAACCTTGTAACTTCCCCAAATATAACCTAATCATGGACTATTTAAGTGAGATAATAGCTCTCGGAATTGACAGTGTCATCATCAGTATCTGTTTGAAACAGTTTTTCTCTTGCAAAAAGGCAATCCTTGCAGTCAAGGTAAGCAAGATTTTTCGTTATTACACTTGCTTCGTGTGGAGCCCCGTGCAAATTTAATAGTTTGCAAAATCTAACCTCGTCACATGATGAGCGTAGAATTTATTACACGAAATGCTAGTAATTATATAGCAGCGTGTGTAGTGTTTAAACATACCTCAAAACGTTCAATTTCTCCACAGGATGCAGAGATTCACGAGGTTGGTCCACAGTTGGAGAGCCTTCTCAACAAACAACCTGATAACAAAATAGGCTATATAGCAATCAGAGGTATTGTTGCACCTTTAGGAAAACCATTGACTAGTATCAACGATACAAAGATAACTGGTGTTGTACAGAAGCTCAAAATTAAAGAACATGTTGTGGCCAGATCTACTGCTGGTTTTTGGTACATTACGTTTCTTTTAGATACAGTACAAAAAGATACATATTCTTCCAAAGTTATAAACTGATTTATTTTCATTACTTTTAGGTCAGATCAAGAGCACACTGTTCACAAAGTATATAATACTGTACCATTTGCCTTGAAACATGGCACTAAAACTGTAGAAGTATTAGAACCATTATCTGCTGATATTTTAGACTTGGATGTAGTTTCAAATACTTTTGAACCTACTGTACCATCGTTTGCAGACCACTTATGGGGTTTCTTCACAGGTTGGAAATCTATGGTGCACAATTTGCTGTTCTACACGATATTTCCAGAACATTGAAATTTCATGGAATAATTTTAGGTATACGTAAACGTGGTATGCAGTCTACTGAAGAACTGCTACGCGATGGTACACTAATCACAGGTATAGGTGAACTGTCGAAAAGTAATGCGAATGCTCTTTCGTTGCAACCTCCAACGAATGGAATGCCATTTTATTTAACGAGCATGTCGATTACTTCGTTGCTTAAAAAATTGGACGATCGAAAGAGAACGTACAGGTGCGCTCGGCTGCTTCCCTCCACTATTTTGTAGCGCAACCAATTGCGAGGCGTTAGTATTATCGATCACGTTCTGTTTCAGATTTTTAAGTTTCATGTTTGGCGCAGTCGGTTTATTGATCGGCGGAATAGTACTTCGGCGTTATTGGAAAGACAGAACGGAGCAAAGATTGGCAGAAGAATTGAGGCAGTCTCTTTCCGCATCTCGGAGAGAAAGAAGGCAAAGAGTGAGAGACACTGATCTCAGGGAGGATCAGTTGTGCGTTGTTTGCCGCACAAATCCGCTTGAAATTATTCTTCTTCCATGTGGACACGTCTGCTTATGCGAGGATTGTTCCGACGACATTACTAGTGATTGTCCTGTTTGTAGATCTCCGATCATGCAAAAAGCTGCTGCCTATATAATTTAAGATGAATGTACGAATAAAATTGTTAAAGTTTACTCCAAAGGTCTTTAAGTGGTAAAGAGTGGCTATAATCTAGTGCTTGTAATAGCTTCACGTAATTACAAGATTATTGTATACAAAAATCTGAAAATACAAGATATATTTTGGTTTATTATACACGCAAGTACATCATATATGAAAATGTCAAAACTCTAAAGCCGTTTGATTCGCTTTTTCAATGTCATTTTTGGTACTGTCCGCGGTTTCATTAAACGAATCCATCACGCGTTTAATTTTATTGGTCTTCCCAATGCCAAGTTTCGGTAATCCTCTATTTAAACCTTCCAACATAATGCAAGCTTTGCATATTTCTTGACTTGAAACAAATCCGCAACGAGAACAGATCCTTCGTTCCGGCATTTTAACAGTACCTTTTACTTCTAATGTTTCCCCTGTTGCAGAATACATTGGTTTGTGCATTAGGCATCAATGAAACTTTTAATATAAAGATTACAGCATAATTTCATTTACCAGAATGTATAATATCCAAAATAGACGAAGACCTAATCTTCTCTAAATCCTTCAGGAATGTTCTCGCATGACCCCTGTATGCATTTGGTGCAAATATACACTCAGTTGAAAAGTATACTAAACGTTTGAAATACGCATACATTACGATCTCCTTCTCGTAGGCGTACTTAAGTGGCTTGCATCGTTTTATGCAATCTGCACCCGCCTGTATTACAAAACTTAATTTTGTTAGAACGTTTAAAACAAGTCACCTGTATATAAATTGCATAAATACTTCAAAATATACTCTTACAGTAATGACTGAAGTGCATCTTTGTAGCCTTGCAATGTCCCCACGTAAAATATTCATGATAACTGTCTCTGCTATATCGTCTGCATTATGACCTGTTGCAATGCAGTCTACTCCTAACAGAGCAGCACCTCTATCTAGTGCCTGTCTTCGAAAGACGCCACAAAACGTGCAATTATTCTTTTTTCCTATCTGAAATAAAATGTGCATTAGTTAAGTACAGTTGACCATATATAAAAACAAAATGTATATTCATACTTCTGCTACAATTTCATCCATAGTCCACCCATACAACTCCTTGTAAGATAATATTTTTAATGGCAACCCATAGTCATTTTTATTTTGTTGAACTGTTTTTAAACTATCATCCCTGTATCCTAAAAATGAAACACTTGTCACAAAGGATTTGTTAAGTTTTGTAACAATATAATATTGCTGAATAGTATACCGGTAATTCCTTCGTCGATGGACAAAAGACACAGTTCAATCCCATAATTGTATCTCTCGTTCAATGTTTTTAACACATATGCTAGAACAGTTGAATCTTTTCCTCCTGATGCTCCAATAGCAACTTTGTCACCTGATTTGAATAATTTGCCTACTGTGATAGTATGATGGATTTCAGACTCAAAGGCCACGAAAAAACATTCTCTGCATAACGCGTGTCCAGTTTTAGGCCTCTGTAATTGAATGCATTATTTCTTTGAACTCCTAATTGATCTTGAAAGTATAAATAGCAAAAACGATTAACTTACTTTGAGAGTAGCGTCTTTGCCACAATTTCTTGTACAGGGAATAGGCATTTTGATAGAAAAATTCTAACGTCACTGTGTCTCGAATATTCGTTTATATTATTGAAATATTTCACGATCCGTCCACGTGATTAAATTGTCACACAGGTTATAAATGTCGGTAATAAAAATAGTCGGTTTTAAGGAAAATTTAGTTAAATTAAATGCATTGTTTATTTTACGATAGATGTACGATATACACAAAAAGACTGAAATATTTTCAATCACTTCGATATATTCACAGCTCACGTACGATACATTTTTCGCAAAATTAATCTTCCGGCTTCTCCGGGGGTGGGCCACAAGGCTGCAACATCTTTTCCATAAGATTAAATCGTACACGTGCTTTTGCTTCGTTTTCAGCAATTGCGAAGAAATTTAATAAATCATAGTGTCCCATGTATGAACTGCAAGAATCACGGTGTTGATTCACAAGCCATTCGAACTTTGTTGTGTCAGCGTGGCCTGTGCCAATGTATTTTGATTGCAAATGCTCTAATTGACTGTGAATATTATAGCGTTCTCCCATGCTTCAATTTTCTTGTCCGACAAACACGAAAACACTATAAATATACGATTTTTCAGGTATGCTCAAAGTTCAGACCTGTTTCTCGTTTTTGCAGTCAATTGCAAATTAAAAAATTACGCTTCGATCGAATTTGTACTCAGAGTGCGTCTAAATAGATCGAGTTCATAAAGCAGCGTTTTCATGAAAGAATGCTGTTCCGAATTCCGAATCAAATAAATTCCAATATGTTTGTAAAATGTATAAAAATATAATAGCCCTGTAAATGAAATGAAAAATCAATGAAACACATTGAGTACACATTAAACAAATCATTTATTTATACAACAATTACGCTACTATGCAGCAACTTTTTTTTGTACGCAGTATCAGGCAGTATGTAGATATTGTTTAATCGGATATTGTATTCTTCTGACTGTACCTATATTACTTATAATTAATACTAAAACATCAATACATCGATACATAAAAGTATAATACAAAAATAATAATTCGAGGCTTGTTCTTCTAAAATGTTCTAAGGACGACAGCAAATATTACTTCGAACCCTTCACGTTTCGATTGTATTCAGAACAATTTTCTTCATTGATAAACATTTAATTACAAGTGCATTTATATTTATAAATAGGTACAAAGTGTAAATTTAATTCAACCAATTGTATCGAGTAGAAGGAGTCTCAAGATCATCCACAATTTTGGTTTCTCTCCAGCAAGACCGAAAGAGCGCAGCACTTGTCGCTTGTTACGTCAGACAATAATGACGTGCTAATGGTTAATGGCTTCTACTTACTGAGCTACCTTTATGAGAAAGCCAAATACAATCCAAAGAAAACTCATGATATATGATGCATCGGCTAGTAAATCTATAAAAATATGATTGCCTGAACATTGAATTGTCACGATCTATTTAACGTAATATGTTGTGAGACACTGCATACGGAGCAACGAACGTAACCATTACACTCATCGCTACGTTGGACCACAGACTTAAGATCAGACTAAATAGTCTGTGGTTGGATCCAGCCCGATGCAAAGGAACCCAACATTCGGCGTGATATCGCAAGACTTACATTGCACGTGAGTACCAATGTTCGTCGTCGACGTAGAAATTCGTCGGGAACGCTAAGCAACTTTCTATTGCAAAAACTGGGCAACTCCCTTGCCACCTAGTCGTTCATAATGGCGGCTACGCGCTAGGTCGACCGAGAAATTCTTTTCAACGAAACGTTTCCTCGATCGACAAGTCATACGTTCACGTCGGATGAATTCTCTCGCGTATATCCCGAAAATATCGCGATTCACCGTGATCCCCCGTTCTTATTTTGGTTTCTTAACGAATCCGTGTTATTCGAAAGTATTGTTACGTCGACTAAACTATACATGTGTGAGTTCGTGTGTCTCCTTTTCATGTGTGATTGTTCTGTGCGTGTGTTATATCCATGACGATCAGTATCAAAGTATTAAGAGAGAACAGAAATTATTATTTTGCACGAAAACTTTTTATACTACTTAGTATTAAGCATCCTGATAAGTAGTGAGTATAAATATAATATTAAGAAAATTATACATATTCAAGAAATCGAGGTTGATTGCAAATCAATCCTGCTGATTGTTTGTGGGTATTTAAACAAATGTGATTACATTGTTTGTACAGTATTTTTGTGTTCTTTATGTAAGTAACATGTAAACAACAATAATTATTCTTATATATTGTAACATTCTAACTTTTTAGTCTTACAAGGAAAATACATAGAAATAAGATGTGGACTCGTAGAAAATAAGAATAACATTCAAAGCTTATAATTATATAGTTAAGATTTAATAACTATTATTTATGTACACTGAAATATTTGTACACTTCAGTAGGTGACATGCCTGGCAGTCGTGATATCGAACGAGCAGAACGTAATGGAAGATTTCGATCGCGCAGGAGAGACAGCACAGGCAGTGATATAAACCGACACAACTTCGAGGGTTCCGACAAGAAGCACAGACGGCATGGAAAAAGTAAGAGTTCCGGAAAAAAGAAGAAAAAGAGGTCCCGAGACAAATCTATAGAGAATGTACCAACCGTAGCCTCTTCCATAGTTAAGCCTTTGGTTGAATACTCGGACGTGAGTAGCGAAGACTTGTCCGAGCCGGAAGCAGGGGAGATTCAGTCGGAGGACAGTAGAGGTAATAGCTACACGGACGGAGAAGTACCTGAAACAGTTTTACAAAGGCGTTATTATGGCGGGAGTCCCGTGCGAGCTCTGGGAGCATCGCCAATTAGTCTTTCACCATCTCCACCGGTCCAGCACAGGCATTCCAGCAGACATTATTCACCTAATGAGCAGCAACCTTCAGCGATGCATGGTGGCACTCCTGAGTACGAAGAGGAGTCCAGACGCTATGCGAGAAGGAAAGAGAAGAAACATAAACGTGAAAAGAAGAAGAAACGAAGCCTTAGTCCCTCATCTAGTTCTGGCAAAAAGAAAAAACGAAAGTCCAAGAGACATTCTCATAGTTTGAGCCCACATCGCATACCGGACGAAATTATCATAAGTCCGGAACACGATAAACCAGTTGGAAATTGGTCCGAGTCTCCTCCTTTGCCACTGAAGGATAGCACCTCGCCGATATCACCGGCGACACCCCAAGAGTTGAGGGAGTTCAGCGATGTTGAACTAGTACTGTCCAGACAACCTCGAAACGTAACACCACCACCTCTTCCCCCGAGACCAACAGAATCTCCACATACACCTTTGTTGCCACCAAGAACTACAACGCCGGAGAACAACAAAGCAAATTTGTCTACAATAAAACACACGCCGGAAAGACAGAAACATAGTCCTAGTATTCACGCTCGACGCAACAGCATTAGTCCGGGGCCAATGATCAGCGCGAGTCGTAGGAGACCTCATAGTCCCAGTCCACCATCGAGACGAAGAGACCATAGTCCAGCAAGGAGAAGAGATTTTAGTCCCAGCCCCATGGTGCACAGACTCAGGCACAGTCCTAGTCCTGCGAGAAGGCGGGAATTCAGTCCGAGTCCTGTTGGTCATCGACGCAGAGGAGATCCCGTTAGCTCACCACCCTCGAGTAAACGTAGAAGGCGGGACGAGGTTGATCGACGACACAGACACCATGAGAAAGACAGGAGGGATAAAAGAAAATCAAGATCGACTAGAAGTCCCACTGGGAGCAGGTATTGTAGATACAGGATGTGAATATCTCGTTTGTTATTGATGATTTTATAATTATAATTAACACGAGTCGCTGTTCTAGGTTGCATTTACCACTTTCACGTTCCCGATCTCGAAGTCCTGTAAGATGGCGGAAGAACCAGTCACGATCAAGGTCACGTTCCCGTCGACGAAGTCGAACCCCGAAGAAGTCTCGTTCTCCCAGCAAGTCTCACAAGTCTGTGAGGAAGCACAAGTCGAAAAGCCCTCGTCCCTCGAGGATACCCTCTCCTTCGCCGCATAGACCCAGGCCGAGGAGTCCGTCTAGCATCACCGCGAGAAACCTTCGAGTACAAGCGAAGATCAGCGAGACTAGTCTGTTCGCCGAGCTAGTGAAAGACAGGAACATGCGGGAACTGGCCTTCAAGAAGCTACAAGCGGCTAAAGAGAAAGCCGTGAACCAAGACGAGGTTCAGATCATAGAGGGCACCGACGACAAAGAGGGCAGCAACGCGTCTTCCGAGAACAAAGCCTCCTCCACCGACAACAAAGACAAATACGTAAATCACAAAGATCAAGCGAAGGGGGCAAATGAGAGCATAAAATCTGTTGACGTCGTGGATATTCCAGTACCCGGGTCGGACGATAGTGGAATTGCGGGAAAAACACCCCCGTTGCCCATGGCAGTACAGTCTGTCAGTGCGTCGAACTTAATGCCCGGAGGTAATCAGCCTCCAACTGTTGTATATACTTCACCTACAACCGCTGCGTCTAACAGTTGTTCAGTGACCGTTACAAGTAGCCCGAACTTCCCGACCGTTACCAATGTACAAGCACCCCCGTTGCCACAGTCTGATCCCGCGAACGTGCCCTGTATACCACAACCGTCTATGTCAGTGCCTATCCCTGTACCAGTACCTGTGCTACCGAACATGTCCATACCGCCGCCACCGATACCAATTCCCGTACCGGCGCCCAACACGGCCATGTCGAAGTTCAATCCTCCCAATAACTTGGTTCCTCTTAAGTCTGTAGATCCCCCTAAACCCCCTATCGTGGCATTCAAGACGAAAAGTCTGTCACGGTTACCGTTACCGCCCGGAATTAATCAGAATGATTTGGAGAGTATAGACTCGCCGCCGAGTAGGTCTCCGAGTCCACCTAGCAAGGCGCAAATGAAGTTCCCCGCGTCCACTCCGAAACCACCGCTGAAGAAGAGTATCAAAGACTTGCCTATGCCTCCAGGTATATTAATGAATTTTACACGACAGAGTTGGGCATTATTTGAATAATTTGTTATTCGACCGTAGCTCTTCGAGGCGATCGAGGGTTAAAATACTTTGTTACTCTACGACAAGAATAATTTTATTTATGAATAAGAAAATAACGAATGAATCGATTTATTCTAGGGCTCTTACTATACCAATGTCAAAGTATCCAGATTGCTCATTGTACTTGAATATCCGGATAGTAAAAGTACTAGTTTATTCGTTATTCGAAACAATTTTTGCCCAACTCTGTTACACGGTGCTGTGTCGATGCGAATAACACTGTTCAACGAATTCGAACACTTTCAGACCTATAACTGCGAGTTAACGTTCCTGATGCGAGCTACATACGAACGCGCGTGTGTGTATTAGGAACGTTCACACTGGAAGTTGAAATCTAACGTTGAACAGTGTAACCATCGCCCGATATAATTAACGTGTATGGTTGATTTGCAGTAGTTCCTGGGTCCGAAGACCTAAGCGGAGAAGATGATCCGAACGCAACACCACCCCGCACGAAGGTCGAACGTGTCCCGCCAAAGCCTAAGCTGAAGAGACCAAAAATCCTGAAACGTAGAAGCTCGAGAAATTGCCACACGCCTATGTCGGCTTCCGGTGGCAAAGACTGGGGAGAACGATGCGTTGACGTGTTTGAAGTCATAGCGCAAATCGGAGAGGGTACCTATGGCCAGGTATACAAGGCTCAAGATAAACGAGCTAGCGTGCTTGTAGCACTGAAGAAAGTACGCCTGGAAAACGAGAAAGAAGGTTTCCCGATCACGGCGGTGCGCGAGATCAAAATCCTCCGGCAGCTGAATCACAAGAATATTGTAAACTTAAGGGAAATAGTCACGGACAAACAGGATGCCTTAGACTTCAGAAAGGTACATCAGACTTGTTCGATGACTATACAATAACTATAACATACACTATAGTACAAGGGATTAAATTTATTGTTGTTTTATAGGATAAAGGGTCGTTCTACCTCGTGTTCGAGTACATGGACCACGATTTGATGGGTCTTCTAGAGTCCGGGATGGTGGACTTCAATGAGATGAACAACGCAAGCATAATGAAGCAATTGTTAGACGGTTTAAATTACTGCCACAGTAAAAACTTTTTACACAGAGACATAAAGTGTTCAAACATATTGATGAACAATAAGTACGTGATTCGTGTAATCGGCGCAATTTCAATGAAACGTTAATCTTAACAAATCATCGCGTAATTTTTACAGAGGGGAAGTGAAATTAGCTGACTTTGGACTAGCAAGACTTTACAATGCCGAAGATAGACAGCGACCTTATACAAACAAAGTAATCACTTTGTGGTATAGGCCGCCTGAGTTGCTGCTAGGCGAGGAACGTTATGGACCTGCAATAGACGTGTGGAGTTGTGGTTGCATTTTAGGAGAATTGTTTTCTAAGAAACCACTGTTCCAGGTACGAAAATTTGATATTAAATGAACGTCATAGAGTAATCACTACGTTTTAAATGAATCGTTATCTTTTCTTCTCTGTAGGCGAACATAGAGATGATACAATTGGAGATGATTTCCAGAGTCTGTGGCACACCGACTCCTGCCGTTTGGCCTTCTGTGATAAAATTGCCATTGTGGCACACACTCAAGCCAAAAAAGTCCCATAGAAGACGCTTACGGGAAGATTTCTCGTTCATGCCGGCACCAGCCTTGGATCTATTAGACAAAATGTTAGAATTAGATCCCGAGAAACGAATAACGGCTGCTGATGCGCTTAAAAGTGCTTGGCTGAAAAATGTTCAACCTGAGCAGTATGTTTTCTTTTTACCATTTTACTATATTTCTAACGAGAATAGTACTAGGCGTAAATTAAAAAGTACAAAGAGATCTAGTATTGCAAATTCGCGTAGCCCTCGACAGAGGATGTATCGATACATATGATTTCTTCGTAATTTTCTATATTGCATGCGATCTTGTCCCATTCATGAAATCTACATTTATGGTATGACAAATTAGGATGCCGGCACCGCAACTTCCAACTTGGCAAGATTGCCATGAGCTATGGAGCAAAAAGCGAAGACGCCAGTTGCGAGAACAACAAGAGAGCTCCACAGGAAAGATACCTCTTCTACCTCTTCCGAATAAAGGAGGTCCCCATAAGGCTATCGAAGATCTATCAGATGTCGGGGGGTGAGTAGTCGTAGAGAGACATATTCGCACAAAACTGGGACGCGATCCAGTACTGACCAGATTACTAATTGCTTACACACGTAGATGGCTGTGTACTGCAGTTGTGCTTAGCATTTATTTATTTTTTGTTTCCTTAGCAGAGTGCGTTGTTTTTGGAAATATTATTTGAAAACGAATGAAGACGTAATCATTGTAGTAATCATACTTCCCATCGTCCGTTTGCATGTGACTCTTAGTCTCTCTTTTTCAATAATGAATAAAATTAAGTTAATTTTAATTTGATTCGCAGTCGTTCAAACACGACGATGGCTATAGTGCAGAACAATGGAATATTATAAGTACAAAAGACAAAAAAGAAAGAAAGAATGTACAACGTCGTTCTCTTCTCAATGAATTTCATTATGACTCATTTTTTTAAACACATCAGAAAATATATCAGCGTACCAGTGAACACAGAAAATTTACGGCGATATTGTCACACCAATCATATGTTATAGACAATAATTCACTTTTTTATATGGCTGCATATTCAAACATATTGCTAGAACAATATACACACGTGTATATCAGTGACTGGAAGAACTTATATAATGCTGCCTATCAGAACCTATAATACTAGTTTTTTAAATTAATATCGGATATTGTTTGGTTGGATGGATACTGTGTGTAGGCATTATGTGAGATGCACCTTGCGATCCAGATATTTAATTGATTGCCATAAGAAGTGATCATACGAGCTTAAAAATTATAACATATTTTTTGTCTGATATTTTCCTGACCAAAAGCAATGAACATAAATATGTATGTACGTATTTATTGCTTTGTGAATAGGGTGAATATGCATATATTGAAAAATATTTGTGTATGTGAAAGAGTGCACGTATACATGATTTTACTTTGAAATTCGTACATGCATTTAAGATGATTTACATATATGTGCATATAATTAAAGATATATAACTGTACGAATGCTATCCAGTTCACAAGTCATCGGATTTATGCAATAGTAAAATTTAGAATTACGAAATTTAGAACGTTAAAAAGTTACATAAATTATGCAATTCCGTTGCAAATGTTATTTCGATTATTTTGTATGTATATATAAATATATAAAAATCGAATTATTACACAATTATCTAATCTTTTAAAATAATTTAAAAATTTGTGGTGTCCTTTAGGTTGATTATTTTAAAAGAAAAGAAAATAATTAGATTAGATTACTGTGTGAACTTGAACAATTACTGCAGTTTGTATTTTCTTTCGAGAAAAAAAGTGTCCGATGATTTTTGAATACTACTGTACATACATCTAAAACATATTCACAATCGAATGATTGTCGTTTTAAAAAGAAGAGATGAAATATGCAGTGAGTTGTTGTACGATTGAGAATGGAAAGTGGTCGGAGCTATTGAAATTTTATTTGTTAACGATTCTATTGAAGTATCAAATTAAAATGCTGATCTTCAAGCGCATGAAATGACGATGATGGAGAAAATAAATGAGGGAAGCAATGTGAATATTTCGACTACCCTGTATAATGTTTAAAAGTCTTGAAGTGTAAATAGGTCGAATGGCACACAAAGAAGAAGCTGACGGAGATACGAAGACGTGGAATGCGAGGAGCCAAGACTAAAATATGAATGTGTTCCGCAAATAGTAACGTCACGGCCATCCTCCCATCGACAGTTCATTTTATTTACGTTAAATTCAGTTTAATTTAACATTCACACATTTCTAGACTAGGTGTATTTTTAATTGGTTCCGCAAACTGTGTTATAGTTCGTTATTTCTGTATGTAGATAGTTTAAACGTAAGTTTTCAATATACGAATGGCAGTTTTTTCTATATCCGTTCGATATTTTTCATGTTTTTTTGCATGTTGTACTTTTGTATCAGCGCCATTCTTATAATGAAACCCGGACAAATTTAGACGAAAAACATAATGTATTATCATCGCAATGTAAAATAATATTGAAGTACTGTAATATAAAATATTTACCGAAATGTCCAGAGGCAACCCGCCTGATACATTTTTTTTGTGGACAATGAATTTCCAATGTTATTAAAATATTTTATCGTTTAATTTGTTTAGCCCCTGCCAATGTATCTACACTTTTTTAATTTATGAATTTAAGTACCGATAATCCTTTCGGAGAATCATGTCTGACTATGAACACTGGGACCTTGGGGAATTAATTAAAGTACCAATGCACGCTGTGCTTTCTTTCAAAATTCCTATGAAGTACATGTTACTTTTCTACTTATTCCACAATAAGTTCGATGAATATTTAATATATAATTATATATATGTTTGTTATTTCTCTGTATAATATGTCAAATAATAAACAACATGTTCATGTTACAGAAACACTCTATTGCACACACAGTGAAATAGATAAGATAAGTAGAAGCGTATTACGCTTTTTTTCAATTGAGTCTGTTATATGAGAATTATCCTGATAACAATAGTACGTACTTGGATAAATTCACGCAGTTCCGCGTATCTTTGATTTTAAATCAATTCTGCTTTTACCTTAACTTAATTTGAACTTTCACATTCACTGAAATTGAATAAAGGATATAATTAACAAGCAATATACTAATTTCCGTTATCGAATGAAAATTCCCTATGGTTTAGTAAATTGTAACAATTTTTTTCAAATGCATAACAAAACTTATTTCAAATGTTTTGACACAGAAATTGAAGTAATATTAAGTATTTTATGATCTCGATAAGGGAAATAAAATATAATGCATAATAATGAAAATGTGGTGCTTTCTGGCAGAATAGTAATTTTAAGTGTTATTATTAAAATATTTGTTACAATATTGTTTAATTTGTTAATCAATTTCAAACGTGTAAATATTTTTTATTCTTTCATATATAGTTAAAAAACATGCTAATTAACATTGCATAATGGTACATAATCGTTTCTCTCATTTATGTGTATCAATCACGCTATCTATAAATAATATGTACATAATATGCAGAAGTTGATTATATATAATTCTAGATATACAGAAAAATATTCGTAAATTCTATTGTGGAATTCGGAGAAAGCAACATAATGCTGTAAAAAAAGCAAGGCAAAAATAATTATAAGCGAACACAAATTGGAAAGATATCTAATGAGAAAAACATTATGTTTCAGGAAATAATATTATTGTGGCTGAATGATAGAGGGCTAATTTTATAGCACTTATAAGAATATAAAATAGGTAATGAATGTTTAAAATCTGTTTAATACATGTACCTTATACCCAGGGTATCCAGTTTAATAATTCACATCAGAGTTGGTTTTGTGTATCATATAACAAATTCATTTGCTTGGGCTTTCTGACTAAAAAATAAAGTGCTTTACCATTTTCTACAGAAGGGTTGAAAGATATATATACCAAACTCAGGGCTTCTTATGTTGAGTCCCTTAATATTGTTTGATCCCTCATGAAATTCTTTGTCATACTGTTTCACTCATTGAGGTCTAAATGATAAGTATACGCAATGAATTGTGAAAAATAAAATTATAAATTATAAATAAAAGTTGATATGCTGTGCCTATTAAATTGCATGTACATCCATATGAAAAATACTGGTTTACTAGTCTTGCTTTTCGAATATGCACATTTACAAGACACGTTACCGTTTGCATGGGCTTTGTTAATCATCGACTAAGTGTTGTTATTAGGGTATTTGTGCATCACCATTCATAATATTAGTGCATTCATGTGATATTCGGTTAATTATGTAATATTTTATATAAACTTAATATAATTATTGATATTATTTTAATACTAAATAGAATAGCATGATCTCAGAAAACCTATAATTTAACATTGTTATTTTCAAAGATATACTTCAACAATATAGAATATAAGTCAGTGATCTTATATTACTCATCGTATGAAAATGTTTGTTAAAATTTATAACCATTGCAGTGGCAAATTATCATGTTTATAAGATTTGTTACAAAGCATAAATACTAATTATCTGTGTTTTCAATATAAATAATGTGTGTTCTGCATTTAATGAAAATTTAATGAAGTCACATTTGCCCTTAATAATCGGCATAATGTTGTTCGACTTGATTTCAGATCTTCCAAACGTTTAAAAATGGAAGCAGGCTACAATTCCCATCCAAATCGACTTGGTGCGGAATCTCATTACGGGGGAGATAATTTGTTTAACCAGAGTGGGCCGTTCATGGTTTCACCTACATCGTATTATTATGCCAGTCCTCCACCTGTTAAACCACGACTCAAAGGAGATCCAAGCTCTCATTTGAATGAACTGTGCGCCGAAGATAGTCTTGCTCGAAAATTAAGTATTCTCACAAATGCCTTAAATCAGGGGAAACCAATTCGTGTTGATGATCTCATGTCACTTCGATCGGACAACGAGGTAAATGATTGCTGTCAGTTTTTATTCGATTATTTTGCTCCTTATATATATATATTTTTTTATATCATACTATAAAAAAGAAAATACATATGTTCTAGTTCAGAAAAAGAGGAATTTTTGTTTCACAGTTTTAATATGATGTGATATCATGTTTTCGCAGAGTGACCCTAAAGTAGTACAGTTGTTAGGAGAATTGCATACTGAACTACGGCTCGCAGCAAACTCAAGACCAAGTGGACAACTAGAATCTCATCTTCCTGTACTAAATCCACCATCTTTAGGTAAATTTCATTGTTTACAGTTTTTCTTCTGTCTGCATAACGCACTATATTTGTAAATACTATTTTTCAGATACAAATACTTCCCAGTCAGGAAATTTTGATGCGCATGCAGTTTATGCTGGTGACGATGCGATGAGCTCTGGGAGGTGGTCACAATTGGCTACGGCTGGTGTTCGCAGTGCATTATTGGCGCTTATGTCGCGCTATGGTTTGGAAACATACAATCCTTCCCCTGCTATCACCCGACCCCCAGGTAAACCGGCATCCAACCTGATGCAGAACCTTTTCCTGCCCTCGACTTCCTCTCAGTCAGCATTCAGCTCATAATAATTTGTATATATATGGACTCATTGCAGCGTTCAAAAACAATGTTTTGTATAAAGAGTCGGCAGAAGGTCTAAATTACTATTTTTTAAATTAACTAGGCAAGGAAGTACAACCACATCCGAGTTGTTAATAGACTCTGCTATCTATTCGTAACTGTAAGTGCACAGTCGGTGTATAACTTGTATATAATTGATATATCATTAATATCAGACCAGTTACTTAATACGGTACTTGTATCTTTAATAATATGAATAACGCTCTTTTTAGTGCACACACACACATGCGAAAAATGAGATAAGAGAGCTTTAAAATGTTTTCATTTCTTTATTGTTCCTTCGAACGTAGATTTATTTTTTGCCATTAATAAATATTTAATATATATATACAAAAAAATATATATATTAATGTACATACATGAGGGCAAGTGTAAAATGTATGTGCATTTAAAAAAAATATTACACAAAATTTATCCATGCAGACATTTTTATCTCTATCTCTATTACGATTTTTTCGTTTTAAATATAGTTCCTTTTAACCATTTCGTTGTTACATATAGAGATTTATGTCGTGCGATAAATTTACACTGAATGAGTTCATGAGATCAAAAGACACTGAAAGAGAAATGGAGTTACTCCATAGAAATTCAAAGGTCGGATGCATTCTGAACATTTATTGCATAAGACTTATCTTTTTTTATGTAAGATGTTAAACGTTTATTTATTATGCAAATATTTACAGGATGTAATGTACATAACATGATCGAGATATAATAAAGAAACAAAAGTACATGAATGTAGGAGAATTCTTTCAGATCGGGATAACGTATTTATTAGCAAAAGAAATTGTTCGAATTATTCTAGTCTAAATAAGCTCCGAATAATACGTTACATTGATTCGATGATTTTTTTTTTGGTTAGGTATTTACAAAATTACGTGAATTATATAGGAACATATTTGCGTGTGAGGGGAAATTTGAACAGGAAACATTTGTTAACATCTCAAAGAAAAGGCAACGTTGACGAAACCAAAAAATTAACACGATTTTCACGAACGTTTTTCAGATTGACGCGGTTCCCCAAGAGAATGTGTACACTGTGAAAGTGAGGTTAGGACGTGTGCTTCTTTGCCGGCGAGATGTATACAATCTGTGACGTTATTATGGCGGATCGTACTATGATTCGAAAGGAGACAACGCGACCGTGCTTCCTCCGGTGAAAAGTGATATCAAGAGTACGACATTGTGGGAATGAATAATAAATTTTTTTCCTTTATTGAATTTGTTCGTTTCTACATATGTTCGGTGTGATAACTGGTATGCACAATAAAAATATGCAGCACATTAATTAACGCCAAAGTGAAAAATACAGGCGAGGTGTCGAATTCGAAAAAAAACAAATACCTAACCTCGTCTATTTTACCGATGGCCACCTCAGACGTTCTACAATTTCGTTATTGTATAGAGAACGAAATCGCACGAAATGCTACCAAGAATTTCGCCGGAATGCTTGGGAAAGTGTTTGAACAATATAAAAGTAAGTATACATAATTGTTGTTGTTGTTGTTGTTCTATTAATAACATACGTCAGATGTACGTTATCGATAATAATTAGACTGCAGATCCTTATGCGAACTTCGATTTTCATAGATAATTTTCTAACAATACGAACAAAGGAACAATTTATTATGTTGAAAATAAATGTTTTCAATTATTCTTGATGTAAACGTTCTTTCTTATAAATCTAGATAAATTCGTAAAGATCTGCAGTTTAAATATTACGAATTAAGTAACAATTCATTGTGTTTTGCTTTTTTCTTAATTTATTTATATTTTACATATAGCATGCACTAGAATCTGTGAGCATAACTTCCTTGGTGGATTCAGTACAATAAAATAAAACAAGTTCACACAAGCATTTGCTATTCTGTACTCCAATAACTTTTGATAAACTGTACTGTTTATAAACAATGTTTGATACAGTGTATATGATCTAGCTATAAGACACTATTATGTAAACACATTCTTATAGTGTTTCTTGGTCGTTTCAGTATATTCTTATCAGTTTCAAAAGCAACTGAATCCGTTGGTGAACATATGCCCAAGCACTTCATTACATTTGAGTCATGAATTATTCTTATGCTTTCAGAGTTATGGATAGAGTATTTAAAGTTGCAAAAATATTGTGAGAATGCTGATATAAAAATTCCATTTCAATTGTTCGATCCAACAAGTGACAATAATGATATGTGAGTTCCAGTCTTCAGTATTTGAGTACTCCACATTTGTAAAATGAGTATTGTAATTTCTTTTGTTCACATTTTAGTGTAATACTGTCGCAAGCAGCTGAAGGTTGTACAGATCTGTCTAATGAACATGCAAGTCAAATGTCATCCAACCATTCCAAATCCTCATCTCTGTACAAAAGTCTATCAACCGCATGTACTTTGGATAACGTGCTGACTGAACATGAAACAGTGTTAGCAGACGATAAGTTTGTTGATAAAAAGCAAATAGTAGAGAATGAATTATTACGTAGTCCAGTACTTATAAAAAAGCGCAAGTGTAAGAAGAACTGTTTTACACCTGACCCTGCCATTATGGATGATTCTGGTGTGACTAACGCGTTTGTATCTGTTAAAGAAAATATCACCATTGTGGAGGATAGTTCTGATGAAAATCTTTCTGAACCATCTATCGAAAATGATGAGAATCAGTTTCCAAATATGTTGAACAATAATGATCAAATAGAATGTACACCGCTGTCTAAATTACCAAAAAAATTGGCAGTCAGTAAACTATATAATGTCGACACCACGCTATTACCAAATGGAAAGAAATTGAAACAGTCGAGACTCATGTTCCTTCCTACTTCAGAAAGCAAAGAGATCATAGACCAGAAAAGCCACAAAGAATTAACTCCATTGGTGCCACGTGACCATTTTGGCTACAGAAAAGACATAGATGAAGAAATAATTGAAGGTAGTCCCGCTAAACGTATAAAATCGATATCACGAATGAAAAGCTGTAAACTAAGGGAAAAAAGTCCTGCAAAACTTAGAGAAGATAGTTGTAGAAAAGATAATTTGTTTGGCAAATTTGGTGGGAATAAAATTGCGAGTCACAGTCAATATTTACCTGTACATACATCTACGCAAAAGGATGAACTGTATCCAATAAGGAAACTAAAAACATTTAGTATCTCAGATAACAAAAGTATCAGAAGCAATAATGATAGTTCACCTTCTTGTTTATCACCGAGAATTTCTGATATTGAACCAAAATTAGAAACTGGGAATGTTGATACTAGCAGTGCGAGTCAAGCACAGAAAATAAAATTGTCGAAATTGGCTGACGAGACATGTGGTTACAATAATTCGTGTAATGATGAAACATTCTGCCTTCTAGGTGAAAAACTTAAAGGGAAATCAACTTCTATAGTTAGTAGCAAAGAAAGTAATAAAAATAAACTGACCAAAAATGTGTCTCACGACTCTCCATCTGTGAAGAAGTGTCTTATGCATAGTTTTGATATGTAAGTGTCTGTTGCGCTAATATAGAGTTTTATAAATTTATTATTACTAAAATCATCTAACGCCATTATGCTTTGTAGGGTACCCGAGAAAGAAGACGTATTTATTGGTAAAACAAAAAATAGAATAGAAAGAGCAAAGATGGCTGGCACAACTTGCTGGGAATGTGAAAAGGTAACATCTATAATCTTCACCATAGAGATAATATAGTAATCGCAAATGTTAACAAATGTGATTTTTTCTTTGTGAATGCTACACGTAGGCATTGAATAGTAAGTTGTCGTTATTCCGCAATTGTTGATATTATATAAAAAAAATTCAAGATTTTATTAAAAAAATAACCAGAAAATGTAACTTTTTATAAATTTTCTTGTATATCTAAACAATTTTTTAATTGTTCTTTCTAGTATTATGGTAACCTTGGACTCTCCGATAGAGAACTGAAAGCAAGACAGAAGCAGTGTTCTCGTCATAGGACTAAGTACGATGAAAAATCAAGTACTCCCAAAGGTAACAATGTTAATTCTAATTTTAGTGACGAAACGAAACGTGACAAATGTTTAAAAATATCAATTATTTCCAGGATTTTGGGATCCTCTGTTTCCTGATTCATATTCGTCCACGTTCCAAGATGACTGAAAATTGTACATTCATATGGTATGCATATAAACAACAGTGTCATGACATATATAATTTTTAAGTGTAAACAGTATTTTTGTAACACTTTACATTTGTAATATTTATTGTTAATCTGTGCTGCGGTAAAGTATATGTTCACACATTGTAGATTTATGAAAGATTTTATGAACATGTAAGATTCGCGCACAAGAGAAAATAAATTTGAAATAATAATTGTACACTCGCTGTGAATTGTGTTGATTTGAACATAGAGTGATTTATTATATTATAACACATATAGTATTACATTTTGAGTAACATAGTATAGATTTATATAACTATATTATTTCATTTCACATAGACTTATCCCTCTGCATAAAAATATAGAATCTGTTATATGAATCTGTGCTAAAAAAGACCAACGAAACTCATTTTATCTTTTGGTCAAGCAAACTTTCGCATCACGTTCATAGTGTACTGAGCTCATGTCGGAAACTCATGAATACATATACAAAATGAAGAAACATTAACAAATCGTACGTTTAATTTCTCGAATTGTTCCAATTGGAAACAGTATAGAATTATACGGTGTCTTGTCTCGAATCCTTTCTTTGTTGTAGCCGATTACTTTAAATTTAATGTATCATTTGTTCTACCGATAGGAATTTTTATGATTTCGTGAATGTTCGTTTCGATAAAAATCAAGAATAACAACGCCGTAACGTAGAGCACGAAGAACATATTAATTGACAGTAATCGTACTGCACAACGAGAAGGAAGGAACCTTCAAGGTAGCCTGTTCATCCTGCGGGAGGCTGGATCTGCAGGATCAACAGGACCACGATTTTGTTAAAGCAAGTATAGCGTTATCATTTACAACCTGTTATATCGACACGACAACTCGTCCAAACACGTACGCTTATAATTTTCTTTTACATACCACTTAAACATTATCATCACGATACAATGATTAAACATTTCATTCGATGAGCCTGTTGGACACTTCCACATGACATTTAATACATTAACGTTATTTTACGTGGTCGTACATTGATTCATATTTCACACCGACAAAATATTTTTCTTGTAATTTCCCGCCGACATGATAGAAGCACTTAATCGCGTAAATTTCCGTGAATATTGTGCAGCTCGATCGGTTTTTCCCGTACGCGTAGAAAACAGATTGACAAATAGCGTTTAATGCTCGTCTTTCTTTACATATAACGGTAAATACTCGAATATTTAACAATAGTATAAAAATTCGGACTTCGATCTCTAAAACTTTGTTCTCAGTACTCGCGTCTTTTAACAGAAAAATCATCTATTTTCTTTCAATCAAGTTTCGCAATTAGGAATAAAAGCTTCTCAATGAAAGAGAAATCCGTATCGAACTGTTAACAGGATACAACTCAACGAATATGAACTTTCACGTCGTGTACGCTTGATATAGAATTGACTGAGCAGATAGAACTATGTAACGTTAATTACTTTGCAATATATTTCAATACTCTGTTTAAAGCTATTGTAAAGCACGTTAGTGAAGTTGTCTATGAGAGGAAGCAACGTAACTTTCGCTGAAATAATATTCTCGCCGATATCAAGAGCAATATAAAGTACGTAAAGACTGAGCTACATAATATGGAATAAGCATTCGTCTTTGCAAAATAATCCTTTGAAAATACGAGTTAGGATTTCACTACGAGGTTTGTCTGTAGAGACGATCTTACGAGGATACGTGCAGTACAAATGATTCCATTGTTAGCCAATATTTAGAATTCCAACAGCTGCATAGCTCAGTCTTTCGAATCCGTATGCTTGTACCTAAATGTCCAAGTAGGCCGTAGTAAAATTAGACTCGCAAAAATTTGACAGACTGCTCCCTGAAGTATCGGTTCGACCATATTAGTTTTGTACGTATCATTATTATCACCTTGCGTATAATCAGCGAAATTTTCAAATCAGAATCTATTGACGTTCTATGATCTTCGAATGAATACCTGTCTGGAGATTCCCAAAAATCGGATCGTATGGTTCTAAAACGTGTCAGAAGCGTCTCAAAGAAGTAACTTACAGAAAATGATAGATTAACAGTGACTCTAGACTCTTAGATGATTGACTAGAAATGTTTGGCCATTTTTATCTCTTTGATATAGACTGCAATTAATACTTTTCTGTTGCTCGCCGCGACTGCAATTTCAGGATCCTGTTCGAATCTCACTGGCCCTCCTTCGTGGAAGTATTGTTTCCTGGGGGAGGAGATTTCTCGGCAGGAACTGCGGGTAAAGCCTTGAGGATAGCGTGTACTTCTTCCGCCACGGCCATCAGAACGAACTCGAATTGTTGTTTTGTAGCAACCATATCGGGTCTTTGGTCTCTGATATGTTCTAGAGTAGATGCAATATCGATTTCCTTGGCTCCTTTCATCATACGATTTAAAACCATGTCGATCAAACAGTAGGTTCCGGTACGACCAACGCCATCACTGTGAATCAATGACACATGCTATAATCTCTATGCATTGGGTTCGTGAAGATATTTATCGTCTGACGAACCACTTTCTACCCAGATAGCCAAATGTCTCGTTTCTACCGAAGGCCGATATGTCACTGAGGGCTCGTACCGTACCCTCGGTAGAAACGCGGTAGGGGCTACCCTCGGCACGGAGAGGGTAGATATATAAAATAATGTGCACATTAATGGGACCGTGCTGCCCTCTTACAATCTGGGACCTACTTAAAACTTGGCAGAAACGAGGAACGACGTGCCGAGGGTAGCCCCTACCGCGTTTCTACCGAGGGTACGGTACGAGCCCTCAGTGACATATCGGCCTTCGGTAGAAACGCGGTAGGGGCTACCCTCGGCACGTCCAAGCGACGTTCAACCCGTATAATTCCCTATACCTGACCTCGGTACGCCCTACCCTATTTCTACCTGAGTTACGTTTGGCTATCTGGGTAAATTTGCAATTCCTAAAACTTGCATTTTCTAGAAATTGCAGCACTTATTATACCTTCATTATATTCTATGAAAACAGTCTTGTTACGATTAATCAATATAAAAAGAAAATTGCACGACTCAGGGGGGTATTCTGGATTTTATCTTCAAACAGTTCATTTCGAAATGGTTGTCAGGATACCATGACCTAACATTTAACGAGGTCGCTTACCTGCAGTGTACGACTATGGGACAAGACCTGCCTTTGTACGACTTGTTGATTTTTCTGCAACGTACACGATATTAATAGCGTTAATCAATTACATCTATGACTGACGTATCGTTTGTGTCAGGTACTCACCGACGGAATTCGAGGAGAGCCTTGGTAGAGTACGGAACGCCGTTTTCAGGCCAAGATAAGAAGTGGAATTGCGTAACAGTTCGTGTCTCGCCGGTGCGTACATTCTTCAGGTAGAAAGAGCGCACCAGATAATCGTCGCACCAGAAATGCTCGGACACAAGGTGTACTTCGTAAATGTGATACAATTCAGATCCTTCCTCTGGCCAATATCGATGACACATAGCAACTCCATCTTCGGTTAGCCTAGTCAGCATCACTATTACAACGCTGCCTTGTTCCCATACCAGTTGCCAGAAATCTGCTGATGTATGTGGTAAAGGTCCTTGCGTGGCAATGTAGGCTGGATTCCTTGGGTCGTGATCCACCTGAAAATTTCCCGTGAACTCGAATCATCATCACACAACGTTATCGATCATTGAAACAGCTAGTCGTATAGTCCATCCGAAAGCATTCTTGTGCATGGCTTGGGTGTCTTTCCATTATGCGGGTAGTCTAACGTTTGCACAGTGAATTAATCACTATCGATGTTTAGGCAAGAGTCAAGCGACTCGATGTGATTTGAGCTATTGCATACAATAGTGCACGTTTCGTGTACACCTCAAATTAATAAAATGCGGATGTAAATCCATGAACAACCTCGACACGTAAACGTTGTTGCAGAATAGTTTAGAAGTGCTATTTAGAAAGAGACTTCTACTTTTACTAGATCAATGCAAAAGTCCGTCCTCGATTTTGTATTAAAATACAACAAGACATTGAACACGAACGTTTGCACGGACCAAACACAAATTTAAATCCACATTTTACGCGCATTGTATATAATAATATTTCCAGTGAGTACACCACTTGCCTATTGACCTATAGTCACTCAGGCAAGGCGTCATCAAAGCGTCGTGTACTTCGTCATGCCTGAATTTACAATAATGTTGCAGCAATGCAAGAATATGTCTACCAAAAGCGTTTTCGTGGGAAGCATTGCCGCATCATCAAAAACTACATGCTTGTCGCGTGACTTACCGATTTCTATTTTTGGTTCCGTTACAATAAAAACGACGTATAAAATTATTATGTGTAGACGTAGACTATGATAGATGCATCTATTCGAAGTCAGCGTTTTCCGGAAAGGAAACTTCTGACCGTCGGGCAAAGAAGGGTACTTACAATCGTGGAGGCGTTTATATAGTCCGAATTGTTGGCGTTAGCGAGATCGTTTAGTATCACCCTGGTGTGATCGTAGGGGAGCGGAGTGCCAGGACGATTGCACTTCGCGTTTTCCTCGCTTTTCGCAATTTCGGTAGATCCAGGATAGTGAACCCGCAATACTTCCCATTCTTGATTCAGACGGTCTTTGTTCTTTAGATGGTCTTCCATGTAACTCTGAAAAACCATACGAAATTTGCGATGACACACACGTTATACCAGAATAACTTTTTTCTTTATAAATGAACCGAGTTTTTGAAAGATTCAACTTTGAAAAGAAACGATATTTCCAACTTACAAGAACCATCTTTCCAGTTGATATGTCCATATTAGAAGAAGCTGGTTCGTCTCCCCACGAAGATGTGCTAGATCGATTCGACGGTAAATTATTGGATTCGCTTTCGAGAGAGATTTTTGCAGTAAAAGGTGAGTCCAGTTTGTGGGTGGGTAACTTCGCTTGCATTCGAGCTCTGCATAAGTCCTGATAGTCCTTAGAAGCTTCTGGATCAGGGGTAGTTAATCCAGCGAGCCTAGCGCGAGATTTAGCATGCCGACGAGCGATTAATAACGTAACTATTGCAGCTGTACCGGCAGCTGCAACCCCTGCAGCCACTAGTGCACCAAACACGCTCGAATTCATCTCAGGTGCCTTAACTACTTCCAGCGTCGCAGGGAGCTTGACCTACAAGCAATTGATCTTCGTTATTTCTGACGTAATCGTATGCGTTGAATTATTGAAATATTATGTCCTAAACAGACCGGATTCTAATGCAAAATAAAAATGTTCGAAATGGATTGTAAACAACAGAAATTAGATAAAAATGTAATTTTTCTTTCAATAATTTTGTCAGGTCTCAATCATCTTTTTGTCGATTTGTATTTCAATAATTCATTTTTGTTATAAACGTATGAAATCCGCAGTGTAGCCATAAATAATTTTGGTTTCTCAAAACTATTGGATATAAATAATAGAGTACAACCAAAACTTTTGAATCGCTATTGATAGTTAACGAGATATTGGAAATTGTTTTAAGATGAACCTTGTCACCTATGCCTGCACGTTTCACCTCAAAACCCAAGGACTCCTTTAGATTGCCTCGTATGTCATCTGAAAGTACAATTTGATTTGTTAACACTAGGTCTATCTAAATTTTTAGACATTTTTAAAGTAATATATGTCCAAAGAAATAATTCTCATTGACGAATCTTTACATTCTCAATAATCGTGAATTGAAAATATTAGTTAATTGGCCTAGTGTTCATTTTATTAGGTTTTATAAGTTTCGTCTGTAGCGAGAGTACCTATTTTATTAACGACATCCGTAGCATTGTAATTTTTATTATTCTTGACGACTTGAAACGTTACTTCTGTTCGACCAACTCGAATATCCTTTAGCGCACCCGGTATCAGTTCCAATAGCTTCCCTACCTATAAATTCGACCATTTGTTTAATTTGTATATTTATGGGGATGTTCGTACGGTTAAAAAGTTTGAGCGGACCTCCTGGACAATATGTTCACCTTCTGACCATGTGTGAAAAAGCTGTTCGAACTCCACATACACGTGATCCATATCGACATTGTGATAGGACGTCGAAGAACTCTCTTCCGACGGTCCGACCACCACCTCTTTCTTCACAAAGGGTTCAAATAACTCTTCATTTTGGAACGTATCCTAAAAGCATAAAATCTAATTAATTATTGACTGCCGAAGGAAGCGATGAAGCGCTACTTACATCTTGCTCCGTTTCCTTGGAATCAGACCGATTCTCCTTCTCCTCGCCTGAAAATAAATGTACAATTGAGAAATGATCAGTCTTCGAGTGTCTTAAATACTATCGACGTCACATACTCGATTGTAGCTGATTTTTGAAAGCGTAGTTGTTCGTTGAGAATGGTGGTCCCGGTTTCTTCACGTCTAAACGTTCCCTTCTCTTGAACCCAGCCAATTCTCGTCTCCAGAGATACTCGTTCAAGTCGTTATCGAACAGAGTGTCGTAAACATTTTCTGCAAAATCATTCGAATGAATTTTCAACTACCATAAGAAGATCCACGTACTCCAACAACCCCACGAGTCATTCAAAGCTTTACCTTCCGCATCAGAATCCGTTTTACCATTATTAGACTGCACAAGACCTCCCTCAGTGTATATGGCGTTCTCTAATGAAGATGTATCCTTTCTCGGTAGCTCGATCTCTTCGTTGATATCCTCGTAGTCTTCGACATCGTACTCAATATTCTTCGAGTTGCGTTTCACGTTTTCCAACAGGAATTCATCCTTGCCGGAAAACTGTGAGAATTTCCTGGGATGCTTATACTTCTTGGAAAAAGCCTTCTCGTACTCAACGTCAATATCATCGTCCGTTTCTTTTTTATTGTAATACGATTTGTTGATTAAAAATTCCAATTCCTCAGCTGGTATGGTGTCAGTGGTGCTTAGATCTGGCTGATTAGGGTAAGCCTTCGCTTCTTCGCCCAGAGCGTATTTTATAGATTCGATGGCGTTGTCATTGTAATTTCTTACGTTGTACGGTTGTCGCCTGGTCCGGTACAGCTTCTCGTTCATTCCTTCGAAACTTTTCTTCCGGATCGTGTCTTCGCGGTCCTCGTAGTTCTCCTCGTTGATGAAGGGCACGTATTCCTTGTAAGAGCTCGAGGCGTACCTTGGCTCGTACACCCTAGGAAACTCCCTGGTCTCATCTTTGTACGACGATCGCGGAAATTCTTCGTTATACAGCGTGCCTCGAGCATATTGTTCGCGGGTTCCCGGCGGATAGAATAACTCATTAGCGTATTCGCTTCGGGAATTTCCATCGTTCGGCGTAAACTTCACTATGGCTATCGCAGGTACCTTCGAACAAAATTCGGTAATTCATCCGATTACCGATTTTCCTAATTTCCTAATAGATCGGTCTAATTATAAATTGTGTTACTTACTCTAGTCTGATCGATCCGGTTATCGTCCTCGAAATGCGTGATCTGTTTTAAACGCTGACACTGTCCGAAATCGTAATTTTCCCTGAAAAGCGAAACGTTTGTACCAATTTGTGTCAGCTAATTTGACCGTTCTGTTAATAACCTAGTATCCACTTTGAAGTTCTTTTTTTACAACTTCTTTAATCATTTTGTTTGACAGACGGAAAATGTAGACTTTGGATGATCGCAGATTAATTTATATTCGACACGAACAAGTTTTTCAACATCCTTGAATATCGTACTTTTTGGATGTTGACACGAGTGATCGTAGAGAGCCCCGAGATACCATAGGGCCAAGAATTTCAAAGAAATTTATTTACTGTGTAACGGTATGAAATTTTTCATTACTTTTCTTTTTCGTTAATAAGTTTAGGAGAGTTTTCTTGCAATTTCTATTGCTAATTTGAGCTTGAGGGCCCCAAAATTTTTACCGCTTGGGGCCTCCACTTGACTTGTGCCGCCAGTGAGGGAGAATAAACTTTTTTGCCGAAGGAGATTCGAATCTGTGGTACTTTTGCTATAGTTTCAATGAAAGAAAATTGTACCGTACCGGTGGCGCAGATTGTATAAAGATGTTAGCATAATGCATTGCGTGTATGGATGCGACCATTTGTAACCGTCGATCTGCAGCCTCTCTAATTGCTGTCTTAGCAGTTCCAGTTCGTCGATGTTAAAGTCGTACCTGTATCGAAACAGAAATGAACAGTGTCCATAATACTGTCGTTCTATTTCGGAATCGTATACACATGGAACGACCCACTTCCAGTCGTAGAAGTTTACTACTTTCCGGTCGAGTAGTAGTAAGGCCGCTTTATGGTCAGACAGTGAAGCTAAACGAGTGCTGGACGCGAGAAGTTACGTCAATTATGAACCTCTTCATACACTTTCTCATTAGAACCCGTTAAATTCAATGGATGTACAGAGTGTTAAGAAGTTGACATAAAAATTACACGCAAAATTGTCATAAGGATCAACTTTCTGGAAGTTAAATATAAAAAAACATTCTAGAAGGAACCATCGGTCGCAACTTAATCGTTCTTTTAAAAAATGATGTTGAATTTCCTATAATTTTTACGATCTCTTTGTTCATAATAGTCTTTCATTTTATAGTTAGTTACGTTAGTTAATACAACGAGTTATTGCTGATGTCCGCCAAATGTCGTGCGAAATGTTCTGAAACAAACATTATACGACCACATAGCTAATAGTTTTTCATACGGTTAAAGAGGTTTTAAAGAGGATGTCGCGTCGATCTGAAATTTCTACTGGACGTAGAAGCCTTCTACTAATTCACACAGTGTTTCTATATATTTTTGTACGTAATAACTATAGGTTCACTTCTAGTCGAACTAATCAACTAAAAGATATTATGGAAATTAAGTTGTATGTCATTCATCGTTGAAGCATTGCAAGAGGCAACGGCCATATCGCATTGAAAACACCGATTCTCGTCCGATCATCGAAGTTAAGCAGTGCTGAGCGTGGTCAGTACTTGGATGGGTGACCGCTTGGGAACACCACGTGCTGTTGTCACTTTTTTAAATTTTTTATCCCACAAATTACGGTGGCCGAAATAATGTTCATATCATTTTTATGACACAACAGAGTGCTTCATGTAACATTTCGATCTTTTATTATTGGTAATTAGTAGAACACACAATGTACTTGAATAATATCATTTTTATTAATGTGTTTATTAATCAAAATTGCAAAAAATTTGGAATTTTTGTAAGTAATAACTATAAGATCACTTCTAGTTGAACTAATCAACTAAAAGATATTATGGAAATTAAGTTGTATGTCATTCATTGTTGAAGCATTGCAAGAGGCAACGGCCATATCGCATTGAAAACACCGATTCTCGTCCGATCATCGAAGTTAAGCAGTGCTGAGCGTGGTCAGTACTTGGATGGGTGACCGCTTGGGAACACCACGTGCTGTTGTCACTTTTTTAAATTTTTTATCCCACAAAATACGGTGGCCGAAATAATGTTCATATCATTTTTATGACACAACAGAGTGCTTCATGTAACATTTCGGTCTTTTATTATTAGTAATTAGTAGAACACACAATGTACTTGAATAATATCATTTTTATTAATGTGTTTATTAATCAAAATTGCAAAAGATTTGGAATTTTTGTAGGCAATAACTATAGGATCACTTCTAGTCGAACTAATCAACTAAAAGATATTATGGAAATTAAGTTCAATATCATTCATTGTTGAAGCATTGCAAGAGGCAACGGCCTATGTTATATATGTATGTTTATATGTATATATATATTTCCTGAGCAAACGCGTAATCCCCCGTTGCTTCGTCAACAGCACAGAAATAGCATAATAGCATATGAAATAGCTGCGATAAAGAACCGCATGAAAAACGAATAACTACATCGTTTACATCGTCGTGCATCGTTTACATCGTCGTACATCGTTTGAATGAAAACATTTCGCGCGATAACAGTTTACATCAGCAATAAGCTGACTTGTTGGGTAGGAAATTATCGAAAGCATGATCTGCCATTTCCCTAACTATAAAATGAAAGAATATTATGAACAAAGAGGTCGTAAAACTTCTAGGTAATGCAACATCCTTTTGCAAGTGAACGATTCAGTTGCGGCCCATGATTCCTTTCAGAAAGTTAGTCTAGTTTGTGTCCTCGATTTTCAAGGTCAGGGTCAATTTTGCCGGCAGTTTTTTATGCTAATTTCCACCAAATCGTAGGTGTAGAATCGAAGAAGAAAATTGCTTTACACCCTGTACAAGCGAGACACCTGTCTGATTAAAGTCCATTGGTTTTTCCTTGCTTACAAATCAGTTTAGACGAGCACTTACTGGTAGTAGTCCTCCTCGTTCAGGTCGCCATACAATGGTAGACACCTTCCGAATGCCAAATCTGAAATGGCGAGTTAGCGGTCATTCTACAATTTTCAGAGACTTGTGCAAATGAACACTTTGCCTACCGGGGACCATTTAATAATCTCCCGAAAATCAAATATTCCCAATTGTGGGCTTCTTAACCCCTCGGTTTTATCAATTCTTCTTGGGATTGTCAGTTACATGAAAATTGCTAATAAGGAGAGGTCACAGTGGTGGGGTCGTCGAATTTAATTAAACTTTTTCTGGTGAACTAGAGCAAAAGTAAGCAGACATATGTCCGAGCTAAATATGTATTAAAAATATCATGTAAATATGTGTTTTGAATTCGTCTCGGTATTTTTTAAATATGGTAAAAAAAACATGTGTTCCTATTTGTAAAATCCAAGGTGACCTCGATTTCACCATGAAAACAAACTGTTTTCGAAATTTTTTTACTGCAATCTTTTGTGCACTTCATACCCTGCAACTGTTGTTCTAAATTTTTTTTGGCAGATGGCTGTAAGTGGATGAAAAATGATGCGTCGCATTAGAGGTAACACCCTGTGTAACTAGTTGCACTATTGATAACCGTACCAATAAATAAATAGCAAGATTAGAAAGAAAGAGTAAAGAAAACATTTTTGTGTATATATTGTATAAAATCGACGACCCCGCAACTGTGACCTCTCCTTGTAAGCTTGTCTCAGACCCTTCTTTTAACGGCACACTCATTAAACAATGTATTTCCAAACTTCCGATAGACAAAGTGTTAAGAGATTAATGAAAATGTCACCGTTGTAGCAGGTTTCAGTTCGAGGATTGCAGAGGCTCTTGCTAAACAGGCACCCTGAAATATAAACTTTATATTAATTAAACACCTATCGTGCTTCAGCCTTCGTGCATCGTTCGATCAGTTTTCTTTATTCAATTGACAGAAAAGAGTCTTTTGACGCGATTATAATTAGACTATGGATTTTATGCGTTTATAACAAAAATGAGTAGATGTAAAAAGAAAAATATTACAATGCTGTTACATTCTTCTCATCCTATTAAACGTACCCCAGGTTGTTGGAATTCCGGTAAAACAAACTTTTATTTTGCATAAAGATCCGCAGTTTAAATATAACACTTACGAAACGATAGTATGAACTATAATTGAGAACTGTGAACAGGGGACGAGGGTTGGAATGATTTTTTCGCAAGTTCGGTGCGTCGAGTTTGATACGATTGAACATTCCGAGAGACCATCGGAAGCCTCGAGGACTCTAAAGCGTGATCGATCGAACCAGAAATCAATCTTCCACGCTTTCACCTTTATCTGATTGAAAACGAAATCGCGTTTCGGTACGAGAATGGCTGGTCCGTTTCTTTCGTTCCTGACGGATTGACGTAAACTCTCCTGCGTCATAATCATCCGGCCGGCTACACCGCCGTGCTATGTTTGCCGTGGTTCCGCTATATATCCAACTAATTAGAGTGGCGAGCGTCCGACGTCACTTTCATTTTGCCGCAACGTTTGATCCTCGCCAAGAACTCGAACAATAATAACACTCCGGAAACGGAAAGTTTTGGGCCACTTTTCTACGAATGAAACGATGATAACGCTGCTGCTGCGAAACGACCCCGTCACACCACGTAATTAAATGTACGATAATTAGACTGCGGACGTTTGCGTAATTGTTTCAATACATTTTTCTATAATTTTCACTCGAACGAATCTTCCCATAGTCTTCATACAGTTTCAAATAAAACAGCAATTCGCAAAAAGGTTTGATATCTTTAATTGTGATACTAAACATTTGATATTCTTAATCTCATTTTTTCAATTCAATTTTCGTCACAAATTGCATTTTATGGATTTCAATCAGCAGTCTAGCGACTAGGTGAAGAAGTGTTTAAATGTCTTTGTATTTCTGTTGGAACGAACAACATCGAACAATTTAAAGACACGTTGAATTCGAGAAAGTTATACGCTATGTTTGCATTCCATCCGGTCAAACGTGATATTATTGGAATTCTGTCTGTTCCGATGGACCGTCATGTTTGTCGAACCGGTTTTTATGAGTTTCGAATCGAAACAACGGTAACGCTTGCCGAGAATTGTGTACAAAACGTTTCCCTGCGCGCCAGGCACCGGCATTTGCATCTCACAGAGCCGCGCAAATGATTTTACTCGGACACGAATCTGTAATTTCCTCTTCTGATAAAATCTTGTTACTGTTGAGATGCTGTAACTGCCAAGCCGGTGTTCCATTTCCCTTAACCTTCCCTCCAGAGTTGAACATTACGGAAAATGTCGTCGTACGATCACGATGCGCGATGGGACGCTTCTAGCGTTCCACACCGATGGCAAACCTGCAGAACACTTGCAATCACCTTCCGTCACACCTTTTTTGCAACGTTCGCTTTAACTTACACGTTACTCTCCTTCCGATTCGAACGAAACTCGTTTTCCACGTTTCAGATGACCAATTTCCCATAAGCTGTATTTTTATATTCCATCGCGAGAAGTACGATCGTGCCATGGAAAATATTTTCTGGGCAATTTGTTTTGACAGCGACCCACGTTGAGCAGAATTGTTTAAAAAATAATAATATTGGAAAAAAGCGCCGAGAGAATACGAAGAAAATTCAGTTTTCCCCCGTGTTTTACATTCGCTGCGAAACCAAATTTTTCATTGCAAACCACGATTTATCTACTACGCCGTGTATATATCGCGAAAATTTCATTTCGCAGGAGTGGACACGGTAATGCGGCGATGAAGTGGCTGCGTCTGACCATAAACGATTATACGTCCGTAAAATTGAAATAGGTAATGTCGCCGGTGCGTTGTAACTTCCAATTTACACCGAATTATCACGGGAAACGAATTTCACCGTCGCGTCGCGTCGCGCTGCCCACGTTTACAAATATCGCAGCGAGTGGAAATGGCACGTGATGGTCAGACACGCTAGGAAAATGTCGTTCGAGTGCAGGCGTACGGAAGTTTCCGGCGCTGTTTGTTCTGAAACTAAACTCTCCACTAAAAACATTTGTTCAGTCCGCGCCGGACTGGCGAATACCAAGAATATTCTAGAAAACATTTCGATATGGCGAATGAACGGGCGATGCAGTTACACAGCATGCATCTCATAATGAGATTCTCATTTAGATGACACTGTCTTAATGAGACAGTTAAAGACAATCTAGACCGACATTCTTTCTCTGTCCATGTTTCGTTAATTTTTTGTGAATTATTGTAATTCATTGTCGATTAATTCAGTACTGGAATTAAATTAATTTCGGTTTTGTAGCACTTTGTTTAAAGAAGAATTCGGGGAAGGAGACACGTTTTCTAGTAAAACATGTTACTCGTGAACTGTGTATGAATTTGTTGTGCCACGATACGTTTCCTTGTCTTTTCGATAATGATCCAAGCAGTTCGTTTTCAGACGGAGCAAAGTCGCGAACGGAGAAAGAGGAGACCTGTTTTTTGTATAGTGCGGGACGAATAAAAGCGGGATCAGAAGGAGAATCAACGACAAGGGATCCTCAAGAAGGCAAACTGGGTAGCTGGATTGAGAGATCCCGGGCAGAAGGGAGGATCCGAAGCGGGTTTGCAAAGGCGGTGGTCGCGTGGGATGCACAGCTCGATGAAACGCGTGGGCGGTGATCAAACGGAGCGTGTGTCGCCCTGTTTCCCACACCGGGAGGAACCTCGAAATTTTCAAGGCCGTCGCAGATTACGGCAATCTTGATCCCGTTTCAACCGCAAGATCTCCGAGCCTTTGATTATTATCGATATTCGCAAATCTGTACGTGAAATACGCAACGTAGAACTTGCAATCCGTTCCGGACTCGTAAAGCAGTCATGCAACCCACACAGTTACGGAAGACTGTGAATAATTACCGTAACGGCTCGTATCTTGTTCTAACTGGTTTACTGCGAACATTTTTATTCCCTCCATTTTTAACCCTTCACGAGGAAAAAATTCCGGGAAGCCAGTAACGCTTCGAAAAAAATATAAAACGTTATAACGTTGGAAGTAATTATTTATTTAATTAGTTATTTATTAAAAATCTTTGATTTCGTGAGTATACCATAATTACCCGTAATCATTGTCTCGCTTTACAATTTTTAATCACGATTGGAAATGGTTTATCTGTGATTTTGTAAGTACATTGCGAATGTTCAGGTATATGTGTTATGTGGAAAATGATAAAATACAAGACGATATAATTACGATTAATAATATTTTCATTTTATTCTGATTCGAAGGAGTAATCTAGTCTGCCGGCAACAGCGAAGCTGAAGAATGTAGTAAGATTTTTATTATCTACGGAACGGCGCGATTCGTCTAAACTCATCGACGACGTAGAAAAATATCGACAGGATGAAAAAGCATTTTGTTTCCACGTGCGACGCAAGGATAGAAGGGTGAGAGCGAATCGATAGTGACTCGAAATTTTTCAATGGCCACGCGTCGACCTGAAGAATGGAGGAGATATCGAAAGGACGATTGTTTCTCGAAGCAGGGTGCACGGAAGCAATCTTTTCCCGGATCTAGCGCGGCTCGAAAAGGCACTGCAATCCACTAATTGCATTCGAGGTGCATGCGATTCAACAGTGTCGAATAGAAACCGAAGGATTGACGAAGTCGAACAGAGACTTCACTTTTTACATTTTTACGTTCGCTGGTATACGGTGGGTAGCGTTATTTTTCATTCAAACCTGAAACCCAATTACTACGACGGGGAGGAGAAGGGTATTATGTTTCGCTCGATGGCCTTGAAAACCCTGTATACGTGTCGTCCTTTTTTCCACCGAGTTTTTCTACAGTTCCTACAGGTTTTCTCTCTTAAGCTTTGTCCACACTGGAATAACATCGAACAACTTTTAGTTGATGTATCTCGAGAAGGTGCTCGCTTTTATCGAATAAAGGAAGAATAAGAAGGCAACAAGAGACGAGAGAAAGTTGCTGTCGATGTTGCCTCAGTGTGGACACAGCTTTAGCTAGCAACAGGGGAAAACGGAGCACCCTTTCGATCGGATAAATATTGCGAGTTTCGGTTAATTGAGTTAAATCGATCCGCCTATAACAAATTTCACCGGGGCCAGTCCAGTTTACTTTTCCTCGTGTTGCTTGCTCGAACGTGTTAATCGATAATTACGTTCCTCACGCACGACGGATCCACACGCTCCTAGCGAAACATAACGCGCTTAAATTGCAAAACTAGAACTGACCAACTTATAGAAACGAGCTTTTAGGAGCTTATAGTGAAAACATAAAGAGTATACACTCAAAATGTTGTCATTCGAAAAACGTGTTTGTTTCACCATTTATTTTGCAATTGTTTTAAACAAATGCTGTGTTTCCATAGTGATTTAAAAAAATGGACATTTGAACATTGATGTAATTAAAACTTTAGAAGTGACCACTACACTTGGGCTGGATCGTAACATTTTACTATAACTCTATTCCGCAATTTAATTATAATTTAATGGAAAAAATGTTGACCCTTTAATTTACACGTCTGTAAAACCAACAATTTTTAAAATTTCGAAAAATTCATTTGATACGTTTATATGTGATGACAGATTACTGATTACAACATATCGAAATTTGAATAAAATCCGAAACAGTGGACCGAAAAGTATTCTGAAGCAGTGGATCGATAATTGCATAAACTCTGCGCCTGAACTGCCTCGGAAGCAGTGGGTCAAAAAACGCTTGCGTTTGGGTCTGGCGCAACATTCAGAGGTCTCGAAGCGAAAATACAAACGCAAACGTGTGCGTCGAGAACGTATCGTAAATCGATCGACGCGCGTGTTTGATTTTTGGGCGATGCTCTTTCGCTTTTCTTCGCAAGTGAAATACAAGGAAAGACATACCAAATCGCACCATGGGAACGCAAACTTGTGAGTCCAGAGGCATAGCAGATGGCTACGACGAATGGATTATGGATAACAAAACGATGCGTCCAGACGCGCAAATGAGATCCCACCTATACTTTCGCAAAAGCGAAATGCTGAAGTTGAAATCACCTACGGAACGTCGACGCATCTATTTTTAACCTGATGTTTCTAGGGGACATTTTCATTGATAAGAAATTGCTCGCGGTCTGCTAAAGATACCATCTTAAAAATAACAATCGAACGCATAGCAACTTTCAAACAGAACACAATAGGGCAAGGTTCACCAGCGAATCTCCTTCAAATTTTTCTCTATTCTTTCGACTGAAGTGCTTTCCGATAATTGCTGCAATTATTGGCAACTGGTTGAAATGTTACGTAGTGGATTCCGCAGCCACTGTTCAATTTTTAACCTGCATTTTTCAGCGGACGTTTATTGATAATAATGTGCTCGCTTGAAAATAACAAAATATACCCTAAGGCAAAGCTCGCGTTCTTTCAACTTTTTTAATTAGAGTTCTCTGCGGATTTTATGCATTTATGGATAAATAAATCGATCAAATGCAAAACATTTAAAGAATTTAAAAATGCTATTGTACTTTTAACTCATTAACATTATTAACCCTTTGCACTCCTTTATCGAGTAGAACTCAACATCAGAGAAAGAAAAATGTAGATAAAACGGGTATTCATATGTATTTGGTTCTTCCTTTATTTGTTTAAAATTGTATGTGCGTGTGTCTAATTTTTTTAGTTAAAAACAAATATAAATTACAACAAAGTTTAAGAGTTATATTTAATATAATTGGTGAACAAAATTGTTCAAAATCAGTAGCAGTCAATGAACTGTACTTTGAAGTTTAAATAAAACGCTTAAAGTAGTACGCTTAAATAACACGAAGTGCAAAGAGTTAAGAAATAAATGTTTCCGTAGACAATATGTAATGTAAACAATTTTTATTTTGCATAACAATCCGCGATCATCTATCGATTATCTGTCTGTTACAGGTGCCATTTTCGGTGCATTCTGACGTCCACCGGAAATGCTCATCGACGGAAACGTTTTTCAACGTCGAGGGAAGGGGCGAGAATGTGCTGACCGGAAAATGGAAGGTCCATGAAGAAATTGATCACCGGGGAAGTGGAAGCGCATCCTCATGCAGCCGAATCGACAAGTATAAAATCAACGGGCAGGAATTTCATTTATTTCCGATCCTGCATACTCCTCATTGCAATCTTGCTGCGACTACCTTCGACTTCACCCGTAAAGCTTCCCAAGTTCTCGATTTGAATCATTGTGTTTGTTTTGTATCGTGTCGTAGCTTCGTTCATACTACGTAGCTGCATTAAGCTGCAA
Source organism: Lasioglossum morio (assembly GCA_916610235.2). NCBI lineage: Eukaryota > Metazoa > Arthropoda > Insecta > Hymenoptera > Halictidae > Lasioglossum > Lasioglossum morio. Next base: position 9,415,785 of record OU744323.1, read on the forward strand.
ATCGAATCGAGCAAATCTGACCATTACAGCTACGTTAATCTTGTTGTGACTGGAAATCGTTGTAGCCGGTTAAAGCGTAATTGTTGTATTGGTTTGCATACCAGTCTGATAAAAAATATAGTATATTGTATTGGCTTGCGTGCAGTCTGATAAAAATATAGTATATTGTATTGGTTTGCATACCAGTCTGATAAAAATATAGTATATCGTATTGGCTTGCGTGAAGTCTGATAAAAATACGCCTATTGCCGAGCTGAAGTATTCTGGTGCAAGTAGATTTTACTTCCGCGACAGGGGACAACATGAAAATATTGATTTTCGAAAGCAAATGTTGACAGGTGGATGTGCAGAGGGGCATATGATTCTTTAGCATTTTACTGCTGATTCCGAGTACGTTCGAGGATCCGTAAAGCGATTCCGATGGTCCTTCTCGATCCGGACGAAGAGGTTCTTTATTCGCTTGGTGGAACGATGGTGAATCGTACTCACCGACATTGCCGTCGCCCAGAATAACGTGATGGAAAAGAAAGAGCACCAGCAGCTCCGATCTCCCTCGCCACCACCGTTTACGGCCCATAGATGTTCCTAGAAGTGTGCATCTAATTTACGGTCTGCGTCGATAAAGCAACGGGATAATGCCAATCCACTCTCTCTCTCTCTCACTCTCACTCTCACTCTCTCACTCTCACTCTCTCTTCTAACACTCCACAACGGTGTGAAACGCATCACCTGACAACTGAGAATACGATATAAAACACATGCAATATTATTTCCCAGCAGATTAGCCTCGTATCATGCTCAAACTCGCAGCTTACTCTATTTTATACTCTAATTCGGAACAAATCAAGTAAATCCTCGAGCTCCTTATGCACTCTGTAAATGACAAGGAAAATCATATCCCTGCGTCATGATTAAATTCAGTGTTTACGGGAGTTTTCATACTTCCGCAGATTATTTCATGGAAATCAGAATAAGGGATAGATTTATCTCTGTCGGTGACGTCCCCTCGCGACAGAAATGAAATGGGAATACTGTTGCGTTTTAAAATGAGAAATACCACGAATGCATGGAATTCCTCAAACGGCAGTAAATAATCATCTCGGAATATTTTACTCGAGAGAAATAATTTCAGAAGAGCGGAAGACATTCGAAGAAGAATGAGAAATACGCGTTTGTGCGAAAATATTTAAACCGACGATCGGGACGTCGTTAGCAGTGCAAGCAACAGTGATTATATGTAAATGCAACCCCTTCTCCTTCCCATAATCAGATCGAGACAACTTGTTGAATATACTTATGTAAGGACTCGATGAAGCAACTTCAAGAGATGGAGTCGACATTTAATACTTTGAATGCTTCGATAAATCATATACTGCGAATAAATCTGCGTCGAGTGTAAACCGATTTTTCGGAATGATTACAGACTGTTTTGTAATCATTTTACACGAACGAAAATCAACCTCGTCTTTTCCGATTAAACGCGAAAGATTCGACGCAGAAATTGTTATTAATCTTTTTCTGGAAGCGCAATCATCATTATCAATCCGTTTCGAGGCGAGACCGTCAAGAGCACAACTTTCCAGCGTGGAAAGTCCTTTTCATTAAAAGTTCATAAGCAGTTTCAGATATTCTATTTCGCGTTCTTTAAAGTGTCAGACACTTTGCATTGCAAATCGGTCTACATGAATGTCCGCAATCTGTTTTATTCGTCGTCATGCCGAGTTTCTAGCACTTGCATTGCCACCCGGGAATTTTCCACGTTGGTTACCATCCGAGAATATTTTATCCTCGCGTCTTCATCGAAATGTTCGCTGTCCTCTTTACACACGATACTCGAACGTCTCGTCCAACTGTATTTCGTTCGTATTACCATTTTGAAAAATTAAAGTCGAAGGCAAACGACTAAGTTATTACAAATGTGTCGATGTATTTCGCATAAAAATCTACTGTCTTATTCGTCTCGCGAATGCAATGAATATGAGCAGAAGTTAAAGGGGTGCTCGAATCCAAGTCCGTTTAGATAAACGTACTATCAGAGAGATAAAGAAAACTATTTTTCTTTTACACGAAATGGTTCGAAATTTATGAAATTATGATCGTTTGAGCAGACTGTACGATAATTGCAATAAGCAGGTACCACAGGTGGTAACATAAGGTCGAAATCGGCCGGGAACACGGATCTGTTAATAGCATCATCGAAAGCTTAATAAATTCTATCGATTCTCAAAGACACATCGCATCGATGATCCGCGGCGATACATCTCATCCGAACTAATTACCACAATAATTCAATTAATCCCGTAGATAGAGTGTAGCGGACAGGGAACGGCGGTTCAAAGGGTGCGGTACGCAAAGAGCACGGCTTTGCGTAACAATATAAGCTGTCGGATTTACGCAACCCCGATATCTGTGCTGGCATCCCCGAGAAATACGAGACACAGCGGTCCGAATAAACCGCAACAATGTCGAATCTAATCCGTATAACATCCTCAAACATTGAACAACTAACCTGTCCCCTACAACAGAAAACCTCGTTATTTCTAGAAACCTGTCCGTAGCAATAAATCACACTGTAAACCTTTTAAAATCAATTTAAAGGACAGAGAGAGAGAGGAAACAGAAATAGAAACGAAGTGGAACGTAATTGAATGATTCTAGGGTCGAAACGTATGGAACGGGTGTACGATTGCACAGTCCTGAAGCATCAGGTTGTAGTCACGCTCTCTGTCTCTCTTTCTCTTCCCACCTCTCTCTCTCTCATTCTCACTCGGTCGTCTCTCCCTCTCTCTCTCTTTTTCTCTCTCTCTCTCTCGCTTTTATCAACCTACGTGACGCTTAGCAGCGCCACTCGAACGACTCCGTGGTTCTAGGTACGTACCTGGGCGTGACACGTCGTTGATTTCTCAATTTTAATGCATTCTGGTCTCGAAGTACCCTGTGTTGAGTTGTCGAAGTGCGGATATGCTCGATGACTCGCCACGGATCGGATCTCTTAGATCATTTCCCACGGTGCACGTCCTGTTCTGTCGCAGCAGTGCCACCGACTGACTATTTCCTCCAGCGGAGAAACCAGGCGGAGGGCATGCGTTGACTTCGGAATCGATTGCACCGCGCACATGCCGGCTGCCAGGCGACGACGGGGGATGCGAATAGTGATGGGACCAATACCCTCGTGATACCGGGGACCTTGAAAACGAACGTTCCATCCGATCCTCTGCACACAGTGCGTCGCGACGCGAACGCGGCTCTTGTAACAGTCGTAACCACCACTGCTCGAAACCAGCTCTCACAACAGCTCTTACAACAGACTGTCATCCACTATTTACATCGGTTAAATTAGAAACTCGATCTTTCAAACGCCATCGCTTGTTCATTGACTGCTTTAAACATTGACCGCGTCTACGAGGATCGTAACTCTCGACTACTGTGGGTCAAAGAGCAGTTCATCACCATTCGCCAAAATGGGAACAGGGATTGTAACGGCGCGCTGTCTTTATTCGTCACGTTGCACACGCGGTTCTCCAATAATTACAGAATAGAATTCATTGCTCGAACGCTATTGTAAAATCGATTTCAGTTTTTGAAACGTTTACAGAGAGACCTTATCGCCGAACAACCGAAGTCTCGTCGACTGTTACTCGGACTGGTTATTAGAATCGAGTTTTGTTTGTTTTCTGCATTAACATTTTATGCTCGGAACTGCTCCGAAGCAACAATAATGGTCAATCTTGAACGAGTACTTTGAAATGACACAACTATTAATCTTTATGCGCTTCAGTCGATTCATGAGAAGGAAAGTTGCGATTACAAGTAAAGCAATATGCTTTTAGATGAAATTGCCTTGACCAAAGTGCACAAGGTTTAAACCAGATAGATGATCATAAGTAGACTGCGGATCTTTATGAAAAAACAAAATTGTCTGCATTGATTGCAAGAAATGGAAACCATAGTGAATGTTACTTTTTCCCTTAACGATTTTAATAAAGGAGAAATCATGTATTGACATCTTCAATTGTTAAAATTTTCCAACAATTTCGAACTTCATATACTCCGCAGTCTAACCATAAGCAATAAGATTTATTCGAAAAATTGTTTCTAAAAGTGTATTACGACGAAAGAACTCGGTAATTGCTTTAACACCAACCTAATTGCAGTTATATACGACAGGATTATAATAGAATTGCGATAAACATGTATGTAACTTTCGAATTTATTCACTAAACTGATTTATTTAATTCTCCCACGCTATCCAAGCAAAAATTGACCTATATTTCTGGTTATTAAATATCGTGAAATGTTTGATTCCCTCTGTGTTGAATTCGAATAACATTTAATTCCCCGAATGAATGAAGGTGAAACATCGGATGAAATATGATCAAAGGATCGTTCGAAATAAAAGTGTCGGTTTTAATAAATGCATTCTTGTAATTTATATAACAAAATCGAATGTATTCTGTTTGATAGGTTGGTGCTACTTTATTATGCAACGCAACTAATTAATAGGCATCGTATAATAAATTGCGCTAGACATTGTACGTCGATGGAGCGGTACAGTTTCAGAATATATTTTTGGATATTCGTGTATGAGTTGGTAGATTTTTTTAGCGAGATACACACGGTATCGAAGTTCACCGGCAAAGGATCGATCCCATCGCTAAAAGGGAACCGAGAACGAGACGGAGAGGGAAAGAAATAATAGCGACCACAATAGAGAAACAGTCGGTGTCGTCCGCTCGCCACCGTTATCAACAGACCGATAATATTCCCATGTCCCGTCTCTCGAGGGTGCTTAACAACTCTTTCATCATCAAGTTCCGATTTTCCGATAATATTTTAAGGTAAACTTTTTGTCGACTTGTTCCCAGGACATCGAACGCCTGCGCGTTCCCACCCCTATCCTCGCCGATGGTATACGCCTCCTGTTAAGCACCTGTTGTTCTCGAATTGCGTTTTCCCTTTGAAATCGTCAAACCCTGATCTCTCTTCACATCACCTGCTAACCCATGAATCTCTAAGAGAAATGTATCTCACCAATATGTCAACACTTCGTTGTTAATGCTACTTTAGAATTGTTATTTCAGTTGTTTAGTTGCCAGCTGCTAGGATACGTGCTGTACAATAGTATACGATTGTTCATTTGTTTTATTGCAGGTAGGTGCAGTGGTTTCAAGATAGATAATAATAGTACATTGTTGTCTCGTATCACGTAGACGTATTTGCATGTTAATAACCACTGTGTTAACTTTGGTTATATTAGCAAATATACGTTAGTTGAAGTAATTACATAATAGATGATTTTTATAGAATATTGGTAGTGCGAACTACATGACATTGCGTGGGAATGATTGTACTGTTTGAATGAGCAAAGGCATGTTTCTCTATGTGTAAAGAACTGGAGTGGTTTCCCATAATTTCGTCGTGGTATCGATTGGGAACACTTGTTGCGGGGATACTGTCGGCAGAAGTATTGTCAGACCGTCTTTCCCTGCCTCGTACCTATACATAGAAAACAGACGGAAGTAGTATAGTCGGTACTGGGTCAGACCGATTGAATCATTTCAGTACCGTTCTTTTTTCCATCTAACAGCTTTAATAAACTTCATTTCCGTAAACGCAGCATAAACTGTGTAATTTGTCTCTTACTGCGCGAACACATCTGAAATTATATAAATGAAAGAACCCATTTGTCAACCATCACTGTTTTATTAACTCCTGTTTCCCGATCAAATGTTGTAACTGATATACTGTAGAGACATTAAAAAATAAATGCTAATTTTCACATTTTTCCAGGATTATGGTGTTCATGATATCCGTTCGCAAGGAAAGGGAATAAGTGATAAAAATGTAATTAAATTTAATGAATAATTGAACAGTTACAGTTGAATGTATATTTTAGAAATAAAGAATCATCTACTCAGATCAAAAAATACTGCGAAACCACAAGATCTAAAATACCACATCGCTAAAAGTTCTACCACCGACGAGAATAGTATCAGAATAGTGTCAAAACATCGTCTGAAATATGACGGAGGATGTAACATTTAATGATAATCGATAATGTTTCGCGATGCCTTCTCATCGACTCGTCGCGTAGACAATCTCCTCAGTGGTCTTCTGCACCGACGAAATGCCGACGATGGCGTTTCTGTCTCCCACTCCAGCCAGGATGTATCCTAGGGGACGTAAGAAACCACCGAATATTCTAGTGACACGAATTCTCGTAAGGCTGGCAGTCTTTAATAGTTCTTTTTATAGATAATTTCTTTTATGCTTATGTATGTATGTATACGCGATAGAATATAAGTTATGTACATGTACAATATCGACATTTTATGTTTGAAAATACAATGAATAAATAAAGACAATGTCATAAAGAACCGCATATATTTATTGCACCACCTATTCTTCCTGAATGTCTGACACGACTGAGTTGCACTTCTGAATTTTGGAAATTTGCCGAGCATCTGACTTGCCGTTGACTTGTACTACTGAATTTCGGATACATCCTTCGACATCATGTTCTCCTAATACAAACTTCCATTTTCGAGGTTTTCGTAAAATTTTCGGAAATTTTCGAACGTCTGGCTTGTCGTTGAGTTGCACTACTGAATTTCGAAAATTTTCGGGCGTCTGACTTATCGTTGACTTTGCTACTTTTACGAAATTTTCGAAAATTTTCACCAATTTTCGACCGTCTGACTTGCCGTTGACTTGTACTACTGATTTTCGAAAATTTTCGAGCGTCTGACTTGTCGCCGAGTTATACTACTGAAACTGAAAAATTTCAGAAAATTTCGAAAAGTAGTACATGTCAACGATATGTCAGACGGCCGAAAATTTTCGAAATTCAGTAGTACAACTCAATGACAAGTCAGACGTTCAAAAATTTGTTGAAACTTATAAGCTCTCATTTGAAAACACAAGTTTAGTCGAATTTAAATAATTTCGTTTTAATGAAAATTTTCTAAGATGTTAATCTAATTCTACTATCACACATTGATGTACAGGGTAGGGAAGAAAGAACACATTAATTGTTGTAAGTAATATTTTTTATTTTTCACCGCAAGGGTACAACATTATTATTATTAATATTATTATAATACATGTGTACCGCGACGAGATGAGACGAAGGTGTCTGGTAGGGTGCGGTGACGTAGGTACGAATGTCCATGCTAATACGAATGTGGATGGCTGCTCTCGAGAGACAAGTGTAATTTACTGCGTACCGAACTGCTAGGAACAGAAAGGAACATAATTAGCACACGATGGTTACATAGAGCTTGGGGAAAGCAATAGAAGGATAGTAGCTCAAGGCTTGAAGCAATATTATTCGCGTTGATACAAAAATCAAATGTACAAGTTTGAATAATTCATATTGTTCTGAGGGAACGTGACATTGCAAAGTGTAATGGAAAGTAATATATTTAAAATAATCGTGGAGATTAATTTACACTCTAGTATGCAATACTAACAAAAATTCAAAGTGTGCAGATATTAGCTCGGTATTATCCTTTATTCATAAGGTACTTGAAGTTCTTGCAAATAGAGGATAATACCGATTGGCCAGTTCTCACCACGAGGAGATTGTTGGACAAGAGACCCCTATCTTACAACACCAGACTTATACCAAGTTACGCAATTACGTCGAGTAATTATTGAGAAATTAAATCGGCTGAAGTGCGAATTTGAAAAACAAAAGCAGGAGGAAAAACACAAGTCTAACATCAGAAATGTAAAAATGTTTCGAACATTGAACTGTGAAAGTTTCTTCTCCGATGGAAATTGCAATAAGAATATTGGAGATAAACATTGAAAATGATTGTTCAGCGAAAACAGTTGAAAGTGGACAAAGCAACAAGCATACAAGAATATTTGAATTAAAACTCACCAGGGAACTCCTGGTCCACCCCTGGTCTCCCGGGACATCCTAGCACCCTCGGTACCGCAACCCGTCCGCCCCTGCCGACTCCGCCGACCCGACTGACTGACTAACTGACTGACAATAAGTGCTCTCGCTTAGCTGTCTCTCCCCACTCCTCTACCATCTACCAATTCGATCGCCGAGTTAGTAATTATTGATAAATTTATTATTTTTCACTGTTCAATGTTTATAACAATTCCTTTCGCCAACGATCCCACAACCACTCCCTTGACCATCTGACCACCTAATTTTTTTCTAAAAATATGCAATAAAACTCGAATAATAAATACTACGATAAATTTATTGATTCTATCTGTTCAATGTTTACAATAATCCTTTTGCCATTCTAATTGTTTACAATAAACTCTCTCTTACTCTGTTCTTCAACATATGTATTTCCTTTTTCGCAGATCGATTCTTCGAATATTTATGTACGAAAAAGTGTAAGGTAATAATTCTCGTTTATGAAATACTTTGAAAATACAAATTGAGGTATCTCATATAAAATTTAAAGTCGGAATCGGCGTTTTTTCGAAAATTATGCTTCAATGCTTTCTTAATATTTCTAGGAATCTTTTGTCCTTGACTTTTGCTTTAAATATTGTAAACCTTAAATAACCAACACTAAAACATTCGGTGCAGAATGTAACAATTCATGATAATCGATTTCAACGAGGAAATACTAACAGTCTCTCGTTGGTGTCAAGATGATTGCGTGACAATTTGCCTTCTGACCGACAAGAATCTGCTCAGTAGCCTTCTATACCGACGAGATCACGTCGATGGCCTTCTGTTTTTTATTCCGGCACCGACGAGATACTAAACGACTTCTGCAATACAAATAACCTATTGATCTAACTTCCCGAATTCCCAAGGGAATCTCAATTTGCTCAATCACTCTGTATCTATAACCCAAAATAGATCAAGAAGAGGAAAATAATGATAAATGTAACACTAAGAATAAGAACAGTCACTAAATAGAATAAGTAGTACTAGAATAAGAAAGAGGGCAATATACAAGTGCAGAGAGTAAATGAGAGTGCTCACGCTCGGGTTTTGGCCGTGCCCAGTATGGTGCTGCCCCCTACTCTAGTGCTTAGCCTGGATCAGCTCCTACATCAACTCGCACTCCGGACACGAACCTACATCAACTTGCCGTCCGTATAAGCACGTACATCGACTCTCAGTGGCTCTCAGTCCGGACAAAATCATTTTTGGCCTTGATCAGAATAAAAAGTTTATATTGATTGATTCGCAGCACCCGTATTATATATCCCCTTTCGTAGCAAACAATTTTTATCTGAATGTGTTCTCTAAGTTCAGTCTTTTTTTCTTTTTCATGAAATTAAGAAAATATCATGTATTAAAATAACTGCAGAAAATAATTATTTAATATAAGGTCAAATAAAAGTGTAAAAAGTATAAAAATATGTTTTTCTTTCAAAATGATACCCAAAACTGTGTGTCTAGGGGAAACATTAAGGGTAGATTGCCGACAGAAAATTATTTAAAGGATCTTTTTGAAGACCTCGGATACTTCCGCGAATACATTCACGATTACATAATCACATGGCACAGTCCACATTCTATCGAGTTTAGTCTTATTCTAATCGGAAGAACGCCCCGAACCTTGCTTGCATAACTCCACGAAAAAATTATGTAAAATAAATATGTTCAGCACATTTTTGTTTGTTTAGTGTTTAGGGTGAAAGGGTCTAGCCGGATAAGCATGGGCCAGCGGCCCCGCTCCGATTTTCCTGATTCCTGTCTTAAAACATCGTTTTATGTCTAAAAAAAACTTTGTGTAAAATTTCAAATGTCTACCCCCACCGATAAGGGTGATATTGGGGTTAATTCCCCCGCACTTAAATGCAATTTGCTCTAAAACGAGAAGAGATATCGACATAGGATGAACGGCACACAAAAGATATGGATACACTCTATATTTCAGATTTTTTCCAGAATTTTTTGCTAATGATTTATAGTTGAAAACAATTAATTAATTTTTTGGGAATTTTTTTAACCATCTTCCCCTGGGTTGACACCCACCAAAAATTCCAAGATATTGCTATGATGCTAAACTATTTTGTATAAAAATCTCAGAAGTGTCCGTTTGGTGGAACAGTGTCAAAAAAATAAAGTATGCCGGTGAACGCTCGTAACGGCGCACAGTGGGAAAACTTGACCTAACTCGATTCAAAAAGAAATAACTTTCGATAGAAATGAGGTAGAGTGATGAATTTTTTTAAAATGAAAGCTGAAACTTTGCAGAATATGGAAAAATAGGGAGATTACAGTTCGAATGGTTTTTAACCTTGAAAAAATAAAAGTTAAACTGTTTAACTATAAATTCGATTTTTTTAAAAAACCAGAGGTCGTAGAAAAAATTTGAGGCCAGATTTGAAGTCAGCGTGAAAAAATCTACGGGAAATGATACATGGTATGTTAAAAAAAAATTTTCTGCTCGTGGTAACGTAGAAACGACTTTTTCTTGAAATTGTGCAAGTTTTACGAATTTTCTCAAGGTTAAAAACCATTCATACTGTAATCTCCCTATTTTTCCCATATTCTGCAAAACATATTACTTAAACATGTTTAAAACATTGAAAAAATATTGCTAAATCACATGAATAAGACATTGAAAAAATAAATTTTAATGTATGGAAAAAAACTTTGCTCTCGACAGGATTAGAATCTCTGTATCCAGACTACCTAACCAGCAATGTTGTGAGCGTTGCGAACATTCAGATATATATATATATATATATATATATATATATATATATATATATATATATCGCACAGAATACAATTTTTTCTTTCTCTCAAATCACATTTTTTTAGGCCGAACAATTAAAATTTGCTATTTTTAGTGCAGGAATACGAAAAATTCAATACAATATTAGCGATAGTTTTTTGCGAATATCTCGAAAAATAAAATCGAGCGGCGGTAACATGCATAAGAAAAAGTTGTTCAAAACGTAGAAATCTATAACACATTTAAATTTCATCAAAATCTGAGAGGAAGCCCAACTTCTAAATAATTACAAACTTTTTTTTATGTAATTAATTTTTCAGTATGCGATCTTTTAGAAGTTGTAGACGGCGAGCGCCCGCTCCTGACTACAATGTAGTCGTCGAGCGACCATTGGGAATTACCGCGACTTCAATCTGTTTTTGTAAACAGAGTCGCGAACAAGTGCTGAGCGATCTGTACGTGGCTTCGCGTTGCCGCGATTTGAGGAGATTTGTAGAGCACCGCGTTCGACAGTTAGTTCAGAGCAGCGGAGGAGAATTTTTTCATTATTTTCTTTAAACATTCATTCATTATATTTTTAAAACTTTTGCCGAACACTTCGTAGATTTGTAAGTGTTCGCGGATTTTGCGTGTTCCCGGATTCGTGAGTGTTCGCGGATTTGTGCGTGTTCGTGAGTGTTCGCAGATTTTGCGTGTTTGTGAGTGTTCGCGGATTTGTGCGTGTTCGTGAGTGTTCGCGGATTTGTGCGTGTTCGTGAGTGTTCGCGGATTTTGCGTGTTCCTGAATTCGTGAGTGTTCGTCAATTTTTGCGTGTTCGTGAGTGTTCGCGGATTTGTGCGTGTTCGTGAGTGTTCGCGGATTTGTGCGTTTTTTTTGTGGAGTTTGTTTCAGGTTTAGGACTTAGGATATGGCTACGACACACGGTTAACGATTACGATTTACGGATTAACGAATACGGACGCACTTATTGTATAACACTGGTATTTGTATCTTTGTAGTTTTTGTCGCGTTATCCTAAATAAAGGGCAGATAGTTTATATTCGAAAATCCTGTTCCTACAAATTATCCCTTGGTATTGCATCGTGTTGACGCTTGAGCCTTTGAACTGCACCGCCGACTCCGACTCTCGGCGTTTCTTTCTTTCCCATACGCTATCCTTCCTTGAGCTCGAAACTTTAATTGTCCATTACTCAAGTAAATATTATCGGAATTATATCATGTTTGGTATGATTTTGCATTAGAAAAATGCCAGAAATATGTTGGTGAAAGTTCCATAAAAAAAATAATGAAGAATAAGGAAGTTAGCAATTTGGATTAGGCGGTCTCACCGAGACACTCGAGCCGCATGATGTCACACTTCTTGGCGACCGAGGCTTCTCGAGTTTCACGGCCACTCAAGGGGGTACACCCCGCAGTAGTGGGGATAGCTTCGGGACTTTTAAAGGCCACACTTTTAAGACATTTATGGATATTTTACTGTGTATAGGCTGTTGCACAAATTAGTCTCCACGATTTTTCAGCCCATTCGGATGCTCGGAGAGAAAAGTGTTTTTTACCTAAGTTAATCAGTATTTAACCGAAAAAAATTACAATTTTTTAAATGTGTTTCATTTGAATGTAGTAGATAATCAAGTATTTTATAAATTCATGTAGAAGATTCTCCAAGAGGAAAGTCAACTGTTCCTCCACCGTCGTCAATTTTTCCACGCTTCTTCGAGCTCGCGCTTCGGTGGACCGAGTAGCTGAAACGCGAGCAGGAGACTCTCAGTCAACGATGAAAATTATCGAGATCCGCCAATGTAAGTTTAATTAATCATTTACAATTTAATCCAATGTATGTTTCATTTGAATGTAGTAAATAATCAAGTATTTTATAAATTCACGTAGAAGATTCTCCAAGAGGAAAGTCAACCGTTCCTCCACCGTCGTCAATTTTTCCACGCTTTTATAAACAGAATTTTCTGGGTTAATAAAATTTTTTAAACAAAGTATAGTTTTTCACATACTATTTTTTAAAAACCATTTATGTATAAACAGATTTTCTGGGCATATAAAATTGTTTAAAGTATCATATAAATAATCGGTATTATTTTTTAAATAGATTATATTTAAATAAAGTACAAAAAACCTCCAAATTGAACAATAATTATTAATATGCATTTTCCTATTTGCAGAGTCATTGCTGCCTGCCAAACGGTCAATACCTTCTCCACCGGCAATTGGTTAATAAATTGTTATTTTATTCCTATGAATAGTTATGTATTATAATAATTATTTATTTATTTGTTTTATAATATTTTAAATATATTTGTTTATGTATTATATAATATTTGTTTGTGTGTGTAATAAATGATTTTTTGATTAATTGTTTTGTTTTGCCTTTCTTTATTTCCCATTCCATAGTTAAATTCCGACTTCCTAACTGAACATATAATTTCTTCAAGTCCTAAGGAAATGTAAATAGTACGTTATACATTTTCTAGTTTGTTGGAAGTAGAGCTAAAATGTTGTTCGACCTTTTTTGTTTAGTATAATGTGTCTACTTCTGTAATCCTTCCATTTATTTGACCTTATTAAATAATTATTTTCTGCAGGTATTTTAATACATGATATTTTTCTAATTTCATGAAACAGAGAGAAACACTGAACTTGTAGAACATATTCAAATAAAAATTGTTTATAATATAATACGGGTACTGCGAATCAATCAATATAAACTTTTTATTCTGATCAAGGCCAAAAATGATTTTGTCCAGACTGAGAGTCACTGAGAGTCGATGTAGGTTCTTATCCGGCGTGCGAGTTGATGTAGGTTCGTGTCCGGAGTGCAAGTTGATGTAGGTTCTTGTCCGGACTGCGAGTTGATGTGCAGCCAATAGTGGCACGGCCAAATCCCGGGCGTGAGCACTCTCATTTACTCTCTGACAAGTGCAATAAAACCACTAACAGAGGCGGAGACTATATGTAGAGAGCGTAGATAATAAGAACATATATTTATATATTAGTAGGTAAGGGACAGTACGTCTGTAAAGAACAAATTGTGAGACAACCAAAGTTATGTACCAAACTAGATAGCGAATACCAAACATTATAGGTTAGGAAAATCTAATATGTAGGGAGATCTGTTACAAACAAAGCAAATACTAGCATTAGTAAATAGTTTATAATATATAGGTCTAAGTACAATCAGAGAGTAAAACTCTCTGGTACAATCTATTCTTGTATATATGTCACTATATGTATCTACTCAATCCAACTTGGAAATTTCACCACAGGACGCACCACTATCACCCAGAGAGTGGCGGTTTATTTAAAATTCGATTTTAACGTTCTTGAACTATTAGCGAGACTCTTACATAGAAGAGTCTCGCTTATTGTTAGACAAAATGTTATTAATATTTTCTATTCTTCTAAAGAATCTGTTATTTATTTATTTCGTACTGGGAGCTCCACAGACACATTTCTCTTATTCTACCTTTCCCGTTTCCTAGATTCTTCACTATTCTTGCCTGGAATAGTCTTTCGGAAAATGACAAGTACAGTATATTAAAAAGGGCTACATCTTTGTTTATTATACAAAAAAAACAATAATTTGTACAAAAGGGTGTAATATTACAATGTAAATTGTTTGCAACAATTCGAACGTTCGTAAACGATCACCCTCTAAACAGAACAAGTGAACATCTGGAACTCGAAACTTATCGTAACGCGAGATTATTCACCTCTGTCTCAAACATACTGCACTCAAAACATATACCTACAATCGTGATTTTTTTCTAATCGTTCATCCCAGTTCGAAAATTATAACAATCACAAACAACACACATCCCTATACAATCCGCACTATCGTACGAATGATATATAACAATTATATATTATGCGTATCGTTTATTTTATAAAAAATGAAAGGAAAATATTGCAAAGTGGCACGTTTTGTAAAATTGTTTCGAGTTAGTCGGCAATAGAGAAAAGTATGATAAAATTCGAGCAAACTGACATATACATTCATCATTAGATACAACAAGCGTGGATTTCATACTTTACTTAATTGGGCAACACAATAAATCTTTCCGTCTACAAGATTCTCTTGGCGCATTTCGTTCCCACCACCGTTTGTACTTGTTCTTTTTTTCAATTCGTCCACGTAACGTGGATCATTTTGTCGGAACATGGAGATTCTCGATTAAAACTCCGTGTAATCAAAAGGAAGAACATTAAAAATAACAACTAAAATAGATTGTGTAAATTAGCTAAGATTGGTTTTGGAATTACGATGATTGAGCTGCCAGCATTTCTTCCTGCTGTATTTTCCTGCGATAGTTGTCCAAAGTGACTTGTATAGTCTTCTCAGAATATCGGCAGTTTTCGGCTCCACAGGTACACGTGAATGACTTGCATTTTATTATCCAGAACTTTTCTCCGTAATCGAAGCTAAGGGCAAACAATTCTGCATTTGTCTCTGATCAGAAATTATATTAACATAACGAAATACATTTCCAACAAAAGTAGACGTCAATGATGCCCCCTCTCTTTCCATGTACAAACCAAACCCAAACGTGCCAATGCAAAAAAAAGCCAAAAACAGGAATTTACTAAAGAATAAGGCAAAGCAATTAACTACTAGTGAGAACGATCAGCCAACCAAAACCAAATATTAGTTCTTTTATTAATCAACATAATTAGCATACGCCATTAATTATAAACGCATACAGTGCTCGTGGTTTCCACGTGTGAATCGATTCTTTTTTCATATTTAATTAACATACCCGAGCTCTTCGTCCGCTTCGATGTCACGATTCGCAAAAAATGCTATCCTAGGAAAATGCAAATCCTGATGCTCGACGAACACTCGTACAGGCAAGAGATTAGGTGCGCAAGAATGATTTATAAACCGAGCAATGTTCCCGTACCGTCTTGCGTCGATACAATAAGTCTCTCCATCCTAAATAATTAGAAAGAAATTAACTTCTAATCGGTATTCATAGGTTCTACGCGACACTTACCCTATTATCTAAATCAAATAGATAAGAGTCGTCTTCTCTATGATCAGCTTCAGAATCAGATATTATCTCACCAACGTATTCGCACACGTAGGAACCTTTAGAAATGTGTCGCAACGTTCTCAGACCCCAACCTTTACCCTTCGTTCGAAACAATTGAAACCTTTGCGTCAAGCCGTGTTGAACGACTCGATTATTGCACGTTATACGATTACAGTCGCAAGCTGGATTGCATTCAAATAACATTGGAGGATCTGCATCAAACGCGTTAATATACAGATTTGTCGTTGGCCTAATTTCAATTGAGAAAGCTACGCAAGTTCAACATACCTGCATAATTAAACTCAGGAATTAACTTTCCCTCTTCGTCGTACCAACACCTCAGACTAATGTTCCCACATAAACATTTCTCTGAGCTACAGTTATCTTCGCAACGACAAGACTGCAAAGACGTTATCGTACGATCTACATTTATGCTACTAGTAAAACAGTTCTCGGTCACGTACAAGAAATCTGTTGGTTTGTCTTCTGCGTCGTGTCCGTTGACGCACTGGATAGGATTCGTTTCTTTGCCGCGCGAGATGTCACTGTAAAGATAGACATTTAACTATATTTCATTAACATTGAACCGAAGCCGAGTAACAATTAGGCTTGATATTCACTTAGTTAAAATTTTTATTGTTTTCTCCCACATGTGCTCGGAAAGCTCATTGACTTTAGCGTTTAATCTTAAAGCGGACATAGTGTCCCCGTCATTTGTACAACAGTTTACCGCTGTTTCACCTGCGGCGTTCACTTCACCTATTTTGGCACCACGTGCTAACAGAAGGACGCTCACCGCGTACTGGTCCTGTCGCGCGGCTATATGTCTAGAATAGAAAATACAAAATGGAGTGTAACACTTTCAATGAAACATCCTGTGTAACTTGTCCGCTAGACAGAGTATCAAGTTACCATGAACTTACAAAGGAGTGTCGCCATGAACGTTAACAGCGTTCACGTCACAACCTTCGTTAAGGAGCATCTCCGTGATCTCGGAACTTCCGCTGTACGCGCTCCAATGCAACGCTATGTTCTGCTCTGCATCCCGGATCAACGGGTCACATTTTTTATCTAATAGAAACCGTGCGACATCGGCGTGACAAAATTCGCATGCCCAAATTAAACTCGTCCACCCGCCGTCATCCACAGAATCTAATAGAGAATCGTTAATTATTCGCATTAATTTACGGATGTTAATCGTAATTAATAAGTACAACCGTGCTAATAGCTTATAATAAAATGCTCATTACCCACTAATGTTCTCGGTGCTTTGCATTCTGTTAAAATGATCCGACATACTTCCAGATGTCCCGATTTCGCAGCCATGTGCAACGCAGTCATGCCGTCCTCTCCTTTCAGTGTAACATCGGCTCCTATCCTAATCAGATATTTGACTACGTCGGCTTTACCCTTGCTGGCAGCTAGCATCAGAGGCGTTAACTGATTTCTGTCCATCAAATCTAATTGAGCACCAGCTTGTACTAACACGTGTACGCAAGATAAGTGGCCCTTATCCGCAGCTATGTGAAGTCCGGTTCGATGAGCATACTCTCGGAATGTATGGTTCGCGTTGTAACCGCACGCTGAAAAGAATTAAAGAGCAACTTGAATCCTTTGGGTTCGTTGCAGAGAAACGAAGCAGAATGAAGTAGGTGTATACTGGCTATACCTAGAACGTTAACCAACTTCTCTAAGTCCCCGTTTTTCACAGAGGTGTACAGACTCATGATAGTGTAACGTTCCGGTCTCTCGGAATTTAGAGACGGTTCGGGGGTTTTAATTACGTCGGGCGGAATCAGAGGACTAGGGGGACGCTCTGCCAATTTCGTGTTGTCGCCTTTCCCCGGTAGAGTGATCTTCGCGGAAGGCAATTTTGAGAATTTCTTACGAGTCGGAATGAACACAGGTTTCCGGAGACCGCTCATGGTGACCATCACATCGTACGCTGTACTTTCGCTTCCACAGTGTGGACACACCCCTTTCTTAGTCGGATAGATCTCGCACTGGCGGTGATATTGGTGCCCGTTCACGCACTGCACGAATCTCCCTTGCGAACAGAACAATCCGCAAGAAGGGCAACAGTTATGCCTCAACAATCTCTCCTTGTGCATTCTACACAGGATTATGAAGGGAACGCGAGTGCTGGGTCTCCTCATTGCGACATCGTTGCTATCAACCTCGTTGCAGCAGCCTACCAGCCTGTTGTCAATAGAATCTATTGCGGTACAATATAGCGGTGCACCGGAACCAGTTATCGTTACGTATAACTGTGACCTTACTTGGCATAAACATAACATTGATTGACCGTATGTCTAAAATATACAATGATGGATGAGTATAACAAAAACATTTGATGGATAACATGTATATTTACGAACATACTAACTTCACTCATAATTGCTGTCGATTCTGGCTTCGAGGCTTGCCCTTCAGCAGGACTAGGGCTTGGAGCCATACTTCTACGTGTCCTTTTAGCTGGCACAGTCCCTTCTGTAAAATACATTGGCATAAGTACGAGTTTTGTGTTATTAATTAACTGTAGATCCTTACAAAAAATAAGAATTTGTCCAAGTAAATTGTATGAAACAGAAGTTAATTAAAAATACATTTCCTCTTTCAATAATTTTAATAAGTTAAGGATAGCATACCAACATTATTCAATTCTTCTAATGTCTTTACAGCTTTGCGTTTGACATGAAATCCGCAGTCTAGTTGTTAAACTTACCTTCAGGGTAATCATTGTTTTTGCCTGTTTCCGCTACGGACGCAGAACCATCTAGAAAAGAACACATTGACATTAGATTCAATAAATCGTGTAAAACTGTGCATTCGAAGTTCTTGAATTATCTACCTTCAAACAAATCTGCCTTGGCTATTTTCCTCGCACCTTGACTTCCCCTAGGTCGTCCCCTTTCGCGCTTAGGTCTACCAGTAGCAGGCTTTAAAAATGGCTTTTCAATGTCTGCTAAAGGTATGTCGTCGCTTAAGGGACTGCCAATCGAGTTACTCAACTTCGATTGAGACTCTGAACTTTTTATCATAGGAGACAACTTTGGCATACCCTCAAAATCCGATGAGAAATTTTGAGACTCGTCCAGGATGGTTTCATTCGTACTATTCTCTGATATAGCTGAGTTTCTAGAAGATTCTAATGTCAAGTTTACCTCAGAAATACTAATATTTCCATCGACAATGCAAGCCTCTGTATCCTGACGTATATCAGGAGGCTTGGCTTGTGCCTGCTTATTTTGTTCTTTCCCCTGGATCACCTTTTTAGGCCTTCCCGGTCTACTGTACTTTCTCTGTTTCTTAAATTGTAAGTTCTCTTCTGTATAATTGGATTTCTCTTTCCTAGCCATGGCACTTTCTAGTACTGTACTCTTCAATGATTCTTTGCATAATCTTCTTGCCGAACGTTTTGGACCGGGAGCTTCTTCCGTGTGGTCACTAAAAGATATTAAAGAATGGTTACAAAATTCTAATACACAATACATTATTTCAGATTAAAAAAAAATTAAACGACCAACCTAAGTGCTCTTAATCTAGGTCGTCCTATTCTTCTTTTCCTAGTAATTGGAGTAGCATTGTCCGCTTTATCTCCTTGCTCCGTAGTTTCTACCAAAGTATCCGCTTCGTCAGTCTTTACTTTTTCATTGGAAATTGTGTCTTTCTCTTCCACTTTCGCTTCAGGCTCCTCCTTGGTACTGTTCGTCTCCTCCACACTGTTCTCCGGCTCTTTATTTTCAGATTCCTTAACAGGCTCTTCTGTTCTACCCTCCTCTGAGTCAGACTTCTCGTCGGAATTCTCAATCTTCACGGAGACACCACCAATCTGATCACAATTCACTAATTCATCAGGAACTAAAGTAAGGTTAGAGGAACAGCTGGATATCTTTGTTTTCTTGCCGTGATCGGTGTTCTCGTCGATTGTTCGGAACGTAAGGACGATACGAGGAATGCCATTGCTGTCCTTTTTCAGTGTGTCCTGTTTACCGATATTCTCGTCCTCCTTGTGATTCTCGTCTATCGTCGTCGTCGAACCAGCAGTGACATTTGGTTTCGTTGGAACCGCCGCCTCCTGGTCCCCGTCCTTCTCAGGTTCCTTCTCGATCGGCGACATTTCATCGGGTTTTGTCGCCGGTTTTTCGGTCTCTTCGCGATCCGATCTCTCCGTTCGATTAGTCTCTGCGTTTTTGACGGGACTCACGGTTTTGTTAAATTCATTCGTCATACCCTCGAGGATCTTTTGGATACTGACCTTATCTTCGACCCTCTCAACAGCCATCATACCTTCCTCTTCGCCCCCTTCTTGACAACCCTCCATCGTGGCAGCCTCCTTGCACTTTATCTCGGACATGTCAGTATTACCAGAACTCTTTGCTGGAAACTAGGAACCTTCCCGATTAAAAAGCGACCCCATCGTGGTGTCGAGAGGCGGTCGTGTCAAGTTCACCGCTAAAATGCAACCGAACTACCGAACCGTACTCTCGAACTCGTCAACTCTGATGTCTTCCGCCACAGTGTAGTGGTCACAACGGCGATGCAACACGCGTTCAGAATTTCTTTCTGACTGAATACTATCGCCGATCTCCGGTCGAAGACCGTGAAAATAATCTTCTGTACACTCTCCACCGCCTTCACTAATTATATTGCCACGGGGACCGTTTGTTCACAAAGATTTTCCGTGAAATAACTATGCTACGCTGGCGTGCCCCGAGTAGACCTGGAGGCCATATTGATTACTCAGGGACGGGCCGATTCGAGCGATGAATTTATTTTTAAAATGATCGTCGACAGAGGCCTTTTAACGGAAAATTATACACGGTCTCTCAGCATTAAAAAGTCGCGCGATACGATTCTTCTACTGTATTATAAAAGAAAAACGTCTTTTTAGTTAGATTACGCGATAATCAAGTATAATATAGATATCTTTGTATTACACATGCTTATAAGTTTGTCCACCTATACATACACATACGTGGAAAGCGAAAGAGATAATGAATTCTTCTGCAACTATTACTCTCGCCTTAGACCGAAGGAGTGTTCTTTCCGTCTCGGTCGATTCAGCTTCTATCATAATGTTTTTCTGATACGCTAATTTTCTTCTTTTTTTTTATTGAAAGTAATTATAATTAATATTGTTCGATAAAAATTTGGTATTGTTCACCCGTTCGTGTGGATATTGCTGAACTCATCGTTACATAATTAATACAGAATAAATCATCCTGCTCATTTTCATTTATGGTATCGCGCGCAAGAAAATATAGTTTGTGCAATATTATTTTTCTATTGAAAGAAATCGGTTGACGGGCTCACGAAAATGAATGATACTGTTACTCGGTCGGACAGGTTCGTCACAAGCATCGTTCGGTGGTTCTGCTAGTTATGAGTTTAATCAACAAAATTCATTCCGCTGTAAATGAAACCGTTACAATGTGACAATAGCAGCGCGCATGAGCGTTCGGAGAAAAGAAATTGCTTAGGATTACGTGGCAGCACATGATAAAAATACATTCTAATAAGTAGTCGTGCTCGCACGAGATTGATGGCCCTAGATACCGTTCGTTTGCAATTCAGAGGAAGCAAAAAAGAAAAGAATAGCGAACGAATGTTAAGAAATATCACAGGAAACAGGGATCGTATAAATATAAGTTTATTTACATTGCAACAGATCCTTTTGTCAAATAAGCGACAAAGGTGATTACTAGTGTAGATTGAACAAAGTTAATGAATAAATGTTAAAAATAATAATTACAACATTCTAGCCCAAACACGCCTCTTAATTAAATAATATACATTTGTTGAAATTCATAGAATCTAGGAGACGTGAATATTGTGCTTTCCTTATGGAGGCGTCGTTAATAGTTCTTACGATTTGGTTTCCGTTCGATCGACTCCCTGACTGCGATCGCTGTATACGTTTGGTATTGTTACAAACGATAATTAAATTGTGAAAAGAACGTCGCCGTTGCTAAGTCGAGTTGCAGAGATACACTGCAAGGCCGCCCGAGGATGGGAGCTCTTTCCGCGCGAGTGTTTGTTCGAAATACTTTTTCTCGCATGTGTCGCTCGATTAAAAAAAGAAGCGTAAACGAAGAGTGATAGGAACGGTTTACGCGTTCAGTACGATGCCGCATCTCCTATTAACGATTTTCTTTACCTTTTTTTGCGTTTTTTCCTTTGTCTTTGCGTTTTTTTCATCTTTTTCCCCATTTTTCATCATTCGCTTTTTTTTTAGAAAAACGTCGAACATACTACATTTATTTATATCTTTACAAGCAATATAAAAAGTTGAGCATCGTATTGCATCGGTGATTGCATCCTATATAAATACACGTCGACAAGAGAATTATTGACAGAAGTAGTTCAACGCGTTACGTTTACAGCCACGAAAGAAAGTCGTGCGAATATTGAAATTTTCGAAGACCGTCCTCTCTCTCACCTCTCTCTCTTCCTCCCACTTTCTCGAATCTAGGAGCCGAATCGTGTTTCGTCCCCCTATCTCCTTTCCGCGAACAATTTCGGTATATAATAATATCGTACACGGTACGTATCCGAGGTCTATCTGTCTTAAAATACGTACATCGTACAGTTTACGGTGTCGCCGAGTATTACAAACAACTATTTTTTGGTTTAGAATCGTTTTCAAGTACATCGTGCACAGACACCACCTCTGTGTCCGCGTATGCGCGCGCGCGTGTGTGGCTGTGTGCGTGTGTGCACCGACCGTCGTTGATTACAACACCATTCTACGTGGTACATATGATCGATTCAGTTAATTTTAACGCATATGGCACCAACAAGGAATATGATCTCGTCGTAACGGTGGGTTATGGTGGCGGAGGTCTCCTCTGAGGCTCGGGGGTGTAACGTAGACGGGCTCGCACGTGTTGAGGACTACCGGGCACGGAGTTGCTCTCCGACAACCTCCTCGGAGGAGGTTGAGGTGGTGAAGATGAAATGTACCTTTGCAAGCAAAAACGGACAAGATAAAGATCAATGTAATTTTTAATTCGTGGATTCAACCCTTTCGATACAACTATAATATGTATAGTATTGTTAAAATTAATGGTTGATGACCATAGTCGCTGGTCGAAATAAATCCTTTACCGAAAGGGTTGAAATATGTAAATAAAAACGTTGACACCCGCTACCTTCGCGCGAATGAAGGAGACGCCTGATCGACCAGGTTCCTTCTGAGAGCCAGAGGCGATTCACCACGACTCAATCTGGGTGGTGGTTCCGGCGAAGGTGCGCGTTCACTTCCGAGCCTGAGACGAACGTAAGAAGCGAAACGTTTCTTAGCGGATTCCTTCGATCCACCCTGAGCCGGTGGCATAGAAGAAGGAGGATCCTGCTTCATTTGATGCGCGAAACGGGAGATTAGTAACTCTGGACTGGTTGACCCGTGAGATCCTTGTGGAGGTGGTTCGGAAGGAAACCTGTACTCGAAAAGGACGAAAGGATTTAGCGCATTCTAATGATTAAACAGCGGATTTTATGCGTGTATAACAAAAATGAGTAGGTGTAATAGAAAACAGTGAAAACATTAGAAGAAACAATCTGTAAACGATATTAAGAAAGAAATTAAATTTCTATTACACTCCAGTTTGTCGAAATCCAGATAGAAAATTTTTATTTTGCATAAAGATCCGCTGTCTACTAATGATGTAAATCGATGGCTGTCTGCGTATTTTCACAAGTATTTTACCTTTTACGACTAATCATGGGACTACCGTAAATGTCCTGCGCCTGTGGATGAGTCTGCGGCGCAGCTGAATTTTGTCCTAGTCGTTGCTGCAAGAATGGCGAGTATCGACCACTCTCTGTCGGTTGTATTACGTTCGGGGGATCGACGTTTTCTCGCCTCCACGGTGAGTAGTCCCGAGCGAACGGACTCAAGGATCTAGGGGCACCCTGCCATCGTTCTTTGGTGGTGTCCCGATCTTCGGTAAATCGTCCGTGGTACGGTGAATAGAGCCTACTACTCGTCTCTATTGAATTAACATCCTGCCTATAAGGAGAGAACGGTCTTCCTTCCTGTCTACCTTGTCCGTTGGTAGAACAGTGATTCGAGGTATAGTCTTTGTTTTGTTCGACATGTCTATACGGTGAATACGGTCGTTGAAAATTCGTTTCCGGTGTATCGACGTCATTCGACGAAGGTGGAGAAAACGGCCTGGAAATTTCCTTTCGTCTAAGCGCGTATGGACTATAAGATACATAGTTCGCACCATTCTCACTATTTGATCGTTGATGAAATGGCAGAAAATTGGAGTTCTGTGAGTCTTTGGTGACGTTGCTTCGCAAGAAAGCCGGTACTTCGGATTGAGCCCTGAGGTGAGCCGTTTGCTTCAGAGATACGTGACCCGTCGTGACTCGCTGCTGCCATCCTGGCAATCTGAAACTGAACACGGCGGCGACGTTAAACCGAATTTCTCTCCTGTCTGTCAATCTAATTACGAATGAAATCGACTCCTGGTACAAGTGACTCGATATATTTGCTCGAATGCCACCCTGCTATATCCAAGACCATAACATTCTACAGGATGTTTCTGTAAAGAAAAAACTTGAGTCTGTAGAGAGTTAATAGAAGTTAGAGCGTTAATCATAGTTTAATCATGCAAACACAGACAAGGACAGAGGAGTCTTTTTATAAAGGTAATTAAAACATAAAATCTATATATCTATCTGTGTTGAAAACTATAGTGAGCCGAGAATATTGCATGCTAAAAAGAGAACTGAAATATAGCAAGAAAATCGTATAAACGCTTTATTCTTCTTGATGAATGGAGTGTGCACAGGGAAAAAATCGTTTGTGCCACATAACCGGCAAGTCGCTGTATAAAATATAAACACAAATAAAAAAACGAATATTCAAATAAATAAAAACAATGCTTACCATGAGTGGGGGTTGAAAGGTGGGGTGTGTAACAGGCGCGTGCACAAACCAAACAACTCGAAATGAAAATCGGGCAGATTTTTGGGGTATTTGTGAGGGTTTTGTTTTTTTTAAGTTTTTTGGAATTTTCGGGTAAATGTTGAGGAATAATGGAGGGGGGGCAGGGGCGAGGGAGGGGGGATGCTATGCTGCGCTGCCTCCCTCAAGCTCAACGCTGCAACACAATTCAACACGCACGCAAACTTTTAATCGAAACTGTATGGAAGGTTGGTAAATGTCATTTTGGCAATGAATAATAAGTTAAATATATAAGAGACAAAAAAAACGAAAAAAAAACAACAACATTACTAATAGTCCCACGAAAACTCAACTTTTCAGAACTCAGCATAAATTTTCGTGCCGCATCAATATACCTACCCATTAATCAGGAATACTAAAGTGTGTTAAAAACGTTTCTTTAAAACTAACGTAAGAGACAATACCCGGTTATATACTCAAACCAAACCAAATCATTATGATATTAGTTGGGAATCTCATGCTATGTTTTGAAACTCTATTCGCTTCTATGGAATGGTATTTTCTAATAACGTGTGTCTGTACCTAGAGTTTTCGTTCTCGCTCGACACTATCCTAATGTACGACAGTCTACTAGTTTCACTGGTTACGGCGAGAACGGTTATTAACGGTTTACCTTGGCTCTAATTGTCGCATAACTCTGCCAAACCATTGGCAGCCAGAATTTAAGACCGAGGAGTTCGTTTCTTCGTCTTGAGGTACATCGTATTTCCGAATGAAAGGATGCTCCATGAGTTTATGATACTTCGGACGATGCTTGTAATTTTTCGTAAGGCAGCAACACACGAAGCCTCGAAATTCTTTCGAGAAAGATGCATCTTGTGGAAGGGATGGAGGATCGTCTTGTACTACTCTGCTCAGTACCTGCAATGTTAAACAAATGATACAGTATCTAGCTCGGGCATACTCGGCATTATTGTACGGTGCTCGATTTACCTCGAAGTCAGTCTTACAATCTCGATAAGGGAACACTCCTGTAGCTAATTCTACTAAAGTAATACCCAAACTCCATACGTCTGCCCTTATATCGTAGTCCGGTTTTGTTGGATCTGGAGGATCTATTCTTTCGGGCTGATAAAAATAAAATAGAAGAGGCATTATAAATTTTCAATTATCGGTTCAACAGACACGATTGTTCTACTCACAGCCATATACGCGGCGCATCCCGCGCTTCTAGTTTTTGCTTTACTATCAACTAATCTACCGGATATACCAAAATCGCATAATTTCACTCCTCCCTTGTCATCCAGAAGAATATTACTAGGCTTCACGTCTCTATGAATTACGCCGTGCTTTTCTTTTAAGTATGATAATGCTTTTACTGTCTGTGAAAATAAAATATTGGTTCAATTATTCTTTTCAGTTCAATGAGAAGCATGTTTAAGGGTTGTACAATATCGCTTACCGCTACTGTAACTTTTCCTAAAAATTCTTCAGGCATTGCCTGTCTAGTTCTTTTCAATAGCTTGTCCAAGCAAGTTGCCATTAATTCCATACAAATCCATACATCGGATTCTGTAATGAAACATCCCAGACATTGCACGATATATGGACAGTCGTGGGATTTTAACACAACGTCAAGATCCATAATTATCCTTTTATTTTCTTCCGCGTTTCCAGAACGTCGCATTTGCTTCACAGCGATGAGCACGCCGCTGGGCTTATGCCTCATTTTAACAACATGTCCACAAGTACCGTTTCCTAATTCACCTAAGTGCTCCAAATCTTTCATCTCTGTTTGATACCTCTGTCCGTTGATATTCAAAATACCATTCATCTTCATGATTTCCTGTAGCTTTGACTCAAACTCGCTGTCTTGTTTCTTTGGAGGTATCTGTGAGACTTTCAGAGTTGGAATCGGAGCTGTATCAAGAACATTAAACATTATTTATGTGTACGTATAAATGAAAAAACATTTCATTATCAGTACAAACAGTATATTCGAAATATAAATAAAACTAAAATGATAATTGTAAAATAAAATATATTATTACAACTCCGGTATGAATACATCAAAGAAAGATATTTTGTAGCAGCTTTCATCGCCGCGTTTATAGCTTCTATCGCAGCTCCATCAAAAATGTACCTTGAGAAGCAGGAGAATTTCTTTAAATTAAAAAGTAAGAGCATTGTTGTTGTTTATAAGGCTCATTTAAACGAATCGAATCCGTGAATATTTCTAAGTTCGATCCGCCGCGCCGTTTCGAACGGAACGATAGCATCATGCGTGAACATTAATTCGCGAACGGTTTGAACTAAATAAATTGCGCGTTAAACAAGTGGACCAAAAAGTGTATCGTATATAGAATCAACAGAATAAATTGTGATGGTCAACATAACCTATACGACAAGTGGTGGAAAGATGATGAATACGTTAGGAACCGAGTAGAAATCGAGATAGAAGGAAAATCAAAGGATGAATATTTGGGATATTTGAGTGAAACTCACGTCGAGAGGCAGGGCTTGAACCAGTCCCCGTGGACGACGACTGAAGGCCCGTTCCTGGTCCAACCTCGTTACTCTGTCTGTCTCTGTCCCTCGACTCATTTTCCGCTTTGAGGCGCGCTTGCATCTTTAATATCTTATTCTCCAGGGTGCTGGACATCTCAACGATCGTCTGGATCACTATCAAGTTCACCGCGGGACACCACCTCGCACAAAATATTTGACAATTTTCACATCACTCGTCTGCCCGTTTTGGCAGCGAACATTGCGCCGCCGGTTATACGCAGTTCAGTAGAACCAACACTCTCTCTTTTTCTCTCTCCCTCTGTCTCTCTTTCTTTCGATTTCTCAGAAATCACTAGAAAAATGTCTGATAAGAACATTTGTCGAATCTCGTCCGAGGGATATATACGGACAAATGAGAAGTTTAATCGTCGATCGCGATCGATAATCAAATATCTTGATTGCGATCGTTAATTGCATCGAATCTATTATTCAAACGGAAGATGATGATGATAGATGTACGAAAGAGTTCGGTTTGCAAATTGATTTTTATTTTCGTTTTAAAATAAAATACAGTTCTATGCAGAACTCAATATACATGTATACAACGATCTTTCGTAGACTCGAATAATTGTTTTCATTGAACAGATCGAAAGGGTACTATCGAATAAAACGTTTATTTCAAACATGATAAATATTGAGATATAAATCGAGCATTTTGTTGCGCCAATAACATTGAGAATCATATTTTCGAATCGGTATTCAAACTTGATTTGACGGGAAAGGAAACAACGCGTGACGTGTAAAATACTGAGCATTCATTTCCAAAAGAATCAATTATACAAGCCGTCGAAAAATAGCTCTGTAAAGGCAAAAGTGATCATTGCAGGACAGCTGCGTTTGCAGCTATACTCGGATTATTAATAACTTCGCCCAGACTTTCCAATAATTCTTTCCTATAGTCATCGAAGTCTCCATCGATTTCATTGATTTGTTGATTCTCGATTACGTATAAACAACATTCCGTGTCTCTGATCAGTCGTTCGTCGTGGGAAACTATAATAACTCCGCCTTTGTAATCGTTGATCGCTTCAGCCAAGGCATCGATGGATTCTATGTCTAAATTGTTCGTCGGCTCATCTAGAATTACAACATCGGGCGCATTCAAGCATAATTCTGCTAACGCGACACGCGCCTTTTGACCACCAGACAAATCTTTCATTTTAATCGTATGCGCGTGAGAGCTAAGTCCGAACGTTCCTAATTGTTTCCTCGCTTTCTCGTATGGAAGATTAAACAAACGCATCAAATATTCTGACGGTGTTTCCTCGGCGGTTAGATGCTCGCCTGAGTGCTGGTCGAACTTTCCTATTCTCTGCAAATTCAAAATACAATTAGTCCACGAAATCCTTGTTGAACTTGCGCGAGATTTAAGCTGAGGAGTAACACTTACTAATCGATGATTTCTTATTAAATCTCCTTTGAGAGGTTGTAAATCAGCTGTCAGCAATTTCAAGAACGTAGATTTACCGACACCATTAGGTCCTACTATAGCTATTCTGGAGCTCAAGTCTATTCCAAAATCAACTTCGATAAATAGTGGCTTTTGTCCCTCGTACGAGAACGTAACATCTGAAACATTTCTTTTGTTAGCTGATGTCTGTACAATGTGAAATTCCGTTACATTATCAACATACTGTGAAGGCCAAGAATAGGTGGCTGCAAAGGTGGTGGATCAGGGAAACTGAATTTAACTATATATTCTCTGGGTTTCTGTAACAACTCTGTAGGCGAATTATCATCCTCTTGTTTCTGCATTTTCGTTCTGTTCTTCTCCTGCTTCCTAGTTAAAACTTCTTTTTGTTTCTTCTCAGCTTGTTTTTTACTCTGACCCGAGGATTTCATATCCTTCAGTCTTTTCTCTTGTTTCTCGTATGCTTTGATCATCTCCTTTCTTTTTTGTTCATACATTTTCTTAAACATACTATAATTTCCTTTATAATAAAACAATTTTTGTTGATCTAAATGGATTATATCTGTGCATACATTGTCCAAGAAACTCTGGTCGTGGGAAACAATGAGCAGAGTCTTTTTCCAAGCTTGCAAGTAATTGTCCAGCCAAATAACAGCGTTCAGGTCTAAATGATTCGTCGGTTCGTCAAGCAACAATAGAGTAGGCTCCAAAAACAGTGCTCTTGCAAGTGAAACGCGCATACGCCAGCCACCAGAAAAATTCTTTGTCGCACGATTTTGCATGGAACGACTGAATCCTAAACCAGCTAGAATTCTTCTGGCACGCGGCTCTGCAGAATCTGCGCCAATAATTTTCAGTTCTTCATAAACCTATAACAGATATTTTACATTAGTCATCACAAAATATAATAACATTAAAATAGATAAAAAAGTATCACCTCCTGTAATCTACTTTGAACAGTTGTGTCTCCCTGTTCTACCAGTCCTTCCAATTTTTTGCACTCTGCCAATAATTCCTTGCATTTTTCATCTGCATTCAGCACTACTTCAACAGCTGGTGTATCGTCCGCGATAACTTCTTGTTCGCAATATAAAACATCTATGTTAGGAGGAATGGCAAATAATCGTTTTGCTATGTGACGTAACAAGGTGGTTTTCCCATGGCTATAAAATAAACGATATTTGCGATATAAATAAATGTATTTGACAGGGTTTTAGTAAACTTATCAGTGATGTAGTGGTGCATACCCATTTGGCCCTACCAGACCGTAACGCCTACCCTGAGCTATCAACAGACTGGCATTGGTAAAGAGCTCTTTTCCTTTAGCAGCTATACTGAAATTTTCAACCTTGATGTCGACGGCGTGCTCCAACTGTTGATTGGTGCGCTGATGAGTCTGCGACTGGGAAACAGTGAAATTCGACTCGAGCTCGCTGTGGCCCTGGCCACCGGTCTTCATCATCATCTCCATCGTTTTCTCATATTCCTGCTGTTTCTTCAGTTTCTTCTTCTCTTTGTGCGTCAGCTTTTTCCCTGTCTCCTCCACGTCCATTTCGGATATTTTATTCGTGACATCCGTAACGTCCGAGTCTTTCTTGTTCGTTGACATGGTGAAACGTGTCCACCTGGTTCACTTAACCTCACTCTTTCATAATTTCTCGATGCCTGGCCTGGCAGTCGGGGTAACTGTGAAACACGTGGCGCCATCCAATTCTCAGCATAGTTTACCATCAGATTATCATATTGCGGTATTTGCGGTTTGCGGTCTTTTATGCGTATATATACCTATCGCTCATTTGCTGCAGGATTGACATAACTCAAAAATCATGATTTAAAATACAAAAATTAGTAAGACAAAAGTTCTATGTATCCGCGTACCTACGAGGATCCATGAAGAAAATCGAAAGAGAATCAATGTTTATCAATTTAAGTATCCTAGAACATTCAGGTAAACATATTTTTTCTGTCGTAGTTACTGTCAATCGTACAACTATTCAGATTTCTGTGCAATTTGTTTTTTATTTTCTCATAAATCGCTTTCGTACCCCACTGTCTTTTGCTGATAGTTGACAAGGAAGATCTTTTATCAAAGATACCACAACTGTCTTTTACCTGTTGATTGAATATCAGTTGTCGTGCAAGTTTGATAAATAAGTGGAGGAAAATATATGCTAAACGTTAAATATGTCTGACTTGCAAGAGATTGAGAAGAGGATGCAACAGATAAACGCGCGATTCGTAGCGTATTTAGAGAAACATCGCATATACGAACTATTCCACGTAAATCAATATTTATCGCGTGTAAACGCGTGTTCTTGAAAAGACTGACTGTTTTTCATTTACCGGAATCGAACGATTTCTGCAGAACATCGCGACTCAGCTGATAATTCACGAGCCAGAAGACCATCTTGTATTCATGAAACAATATCTGGAGACTGCCGCCAAGAGACTCGATGCTTCCAAGATTATTTTAATCGCACCGCCGACGTTTGGTAAAGTTCGTCGAACGAAGTTTTTTTCGAATGTTTCCATGAAAACAGCAGGAACAATTATTTCAGATAGGATCGCTCTTGCTAACATTATTTCCGAAGAGTTGGGCGTTCATGCGTTTACCCTGAAAGAGCTTCGGAAAATTTGCGAAAAGGACAAAGTATGGACGCAACCACTGATGAATTTTCTTTATTTCGTTATAACAATAAATGATTCCTTTAGGATACCTGTCATTGCGCGGAATCGGAAGATCTTGCGTTCGCTATGCGAAAGATGTTGGAAACTGTAGCTTTTGCGGCCGGATGGATTCTTGTTGGTAAACAAGTTGCGGATGGATTGCTGTCGCCATTTCGTATTTTTGAAATTCGAATTCTCCACGGAGTAACATTTTCTTTTTCAATAATTTTGATAGTATATTAAAGTTTTTGATATTAGAAGCACCGAATAACTCGCTTATAAAATTGATAAATTTTACCAAAGATTTACCAAGAACAAAAAAGGAGGCACAGATCTTCCAGCGCGCTGCCATAATACCGACGCATGTGATACAGCTGATAGTCTCAAACGATTATGGTAAAAATTCAATAATGAAGATGAATCTTTTCGATTATATCGTAATTCTTTTTTGTAGGCAATTGGGAGGATATTTGTATAAACGACACCTACTATCGTCCTTGTAAACCGCTGAATTCCATGGGAAAATTTGATCAACGTCGCTACGAAAAGCGTTTGCGAGGACTGAGAGAGGCGTATGCGAATTGTTTAATAGTTAGTTTGTTTCTAATATACGAATTTCCAATTATATGTAATGAGATCACTAATAAAACCGTTTGTTGGAAGGAAGTTGAGGTCGGAATTAGGAATATGGACGAGCTTGGAAAGGATTGCGCGAAATTGGCAAAAACGAAGAAGCATTGCGGGGCTCCATCCCTCTTTCGCATCGTATTGATCGGCTCTAGGGGATCCGGGTGTACAACATTGGCGAAATATTTGGCCGAGCGGTTCAATCTTGTCCATGGTAGTCATTGATTCCTTATTAATCCACGTGCATAGTCCTCGTTATTGATTAATCTACATGATCCTCGTACTGATTAACCCTTTGCACTCCTTTGTCGAGTGTGATTCGACATCAAAGAAACAAAAACAGGTATATAGAAGCGGGTTTTTATATGTATTCGGTTCTTCCTTTATTTACTTAATTTCTTATTTTTTAATTAAAAACAAATATAATTAGTTTAAAATAAGTAGCATTCAAAAGGAACTGTCCTTTGAAGTAAACATTTCAAATAAAACACTTAAAATAGTAGGGAGTTGTTGGCAATAAAATTGAAAAATAATTCGGACTGCAAAGGGTTAAAGAAATGTTAGAATTAGGATTTTGGACAGTGTAGTCATGTTCACAGTCGACTACGATTATGTCGCGGACCAGTGCCGTCTGCAAAAGAATCCACTTGGAGAGTTGTTACGAATGTTCGAACACAGGTGGGGAGAAAGACCGAAACCTAAAATTAGGATGCAAATTGTTGAGGTAGAAAAATTATGAAAAAAATGAACAACGTTTCGACGAGACTGTAGCATGTCGACTTTATCATTTTCAGAAGCACATATCCAATTATGAGTGCTTGAAAAGAGGTTGGGTGTTAACCGGGTACCCAAAGACAGTGGAAGACTTCAAGCTACTGGACCTTAGTCCCACTCCGCCAAACAGGTGAACTAATTGATCGTTTCTTCGTACATACGGAACTGTCGTTCAATATGCTGAACGTTTCAGAGTAATATTCGTGGAGGTCAGCGGGGATGTCTGCAGAGAAAGGTTACTGAATCGCCGCTACAGTATCGTGACAGGTAGCAAGCATTCGTTTACGAAGAGTAACAACGACGCCGGGGACCATAACTTAGCTGTTCACCCCAGAGACTACAGGCTGACCGTCGAGCGAGATGTAAAGATCCTTGACGCCTGTGTCATAATTAAACTGCGGATCTTTATGCATTTATGGCTCCTGAAAATGCTAAAAAAATGGCAGAATATAAAATTCGACAGAGTTCGGTACGATTTTGATTTATTTCAAATCTACAAAGGCTACTACAACTGAAAACAAGATCTTATTTGATTCCGCTTTCTGACAATTCGTGTATGAAAATTCCATAAACATCCGCAGTAAATTTTTATTTAGCAACTGCATGGGTCAAAATAGATCAAGGCATCTCTATATAAAATGGTTAATCGTTGATAAACAATAGTTGCAAGAGTACGATGAAAACGTAATTGACATGATGCGGTACGCGGGCGAATCCGCCGTGAAAATTGATGGGAATGAAACCGAGAAGTTTGTCCAAGAGAAAGTGGAGGCATGTCTAATGCGTCCGGCCCCAGATCAGAAGCTGAGAGTGCCGAGACCTCCGCCCGAGATCGATCCAATGGACGTTGAATTTGATCCCGACGATGAGCCTGATTCTAGCGTATTTGATAACATACGCGCGCGCGAACCCGCCTACGTTTTTCTTTGAAAGAGAATTACTGCACAGCTAGCGAGCATTTGAACGTTTAATATTAACTACAAAATAAAAAAGGAAGTGAAAGGATATAGCTGTCTTATTTATGTCAATGCTTTCCGCAATTGCAAGAACGCGGGACGAAAGTATATATACAATAGAAAGTATACGTATAACCCGTATACGTATGAGATCTTATACCTCGTTTGTGCTTATACACATCTTTAGCATGCTAAAAGCTCTGAAATTAAAAATATGAAATAAAATGAATTACGATGTTGGGAGTAGGATGAGGAGTAGTAGAATAGCGTTATAAGGAGGGACTCTATCGTAAAGTTAATATAATAGTCTGTCATTTATCTATTTGATATATTTGTTTTTTAATAGTAATTATTTATTCTCATACTATGTTAATCTGTAAACACTTATTCGAATAGCTTTAAATTTAAATAATCTTGTATAACGTTCTATAATTTCGAATGGAACGAAAAGAAAATATATACATATATTTCCTTTACATATATATATATGTATATGTATAACTGTCGTATTTAACTGTAATGTAGTATATGTAGTCGATTTGAGCGCGAGAAGTTCCGTTGAACGGAACGGTTTAATTTTATGACATAATTTACAATTCAGTGCTGTTTTAATCGTTGACTATTTTGTGTAACATATGAAGATATTCTTCTCGAAATGAATAAGGATCCAAAAATTTATTTATAACTATTTAGTGGGAATCTAACCTATCTTTTGGTTGTGAAAAGAAGCAGAATATCACGATAAATCGTTTATATAAACGTACAGGAATTTTTTGTATGTAAATGATTTTATGTGTACTGAAGTGATTGTATCGTTCGTCTTTCAAGTTTAACTATTGGATAATTACAATTACTTATTTGTAATGAACTCTGAAATCTCTCGCGTTTGTATCACCGGTATGAATAAACTAATTTATTTATTAAGACTTCAATAATTAGAAGTCGAGCAACGTTACATTAGTCGTCTTTACGTTAACAGTTTTAGTACTCGTCAATTTTTGCAGCATATACGAAAATGTAAGATTTCAATGATTTGTGTGACAGAACATTGGTCCAGCAAGTGGTCCAGCATTATTATTTACAAGCATTGAACAAGTGTCAATTGTACCTTTGCCGTAAACATGGTCAATGAACAGAGTCAAATTGACACGGATGTGAATCTTTACTTCATTGTGCGAAAGGAATACAAGTCTGAAGATGACTGTAATGAAGACATGTGGCAAGCATTCAATGTTAGTGAATGGATCAGTTATTAAACGGAGGTATTTAAAGACCCATAGAGATATAATTTAGTTATGTTTTTAGAAATGCTGTGATCATGACCTACAACCAACATGGGTTAGCGAAAAGAATTGCAGTAAAATGAATCCTGTTAAAAATGATGTCTTCATATTTGAGGAATTTACGGGTGATGCATTCGAAAAATTGAAAACATTTAAATGCCCGTAAGTAGAATCTTCGAATCGCCTAATTAAGGGGATAAACTTATTTCTAGGATTGCAAGGGTTCAGGATGCACTTTCTCATTTCTTGATAATGCAATGGGGATTTCTTTGCATTCTCCATCTTTGCATTATCAAGAAATGACAAGACTCGTTCTGCACCCTTGCAATCCTGGAAACGAGAGTCTATCCCTTCAAGCAGAATCAACTAAATATCTACTTTATTTAGTACTGGAAAAAGTTCTGAGCTAAACACCTTGTATTACTACTATCTCTTTTGAGATTGTTGTTGCTGCATATTTAACAATCCTCTTATTTTTGCAGGATAGTCGGACCAAAATGCCTGCTTCTTTGCTTTGTCAATGGTGAACCAATTCCAGAGGGTACAAGTCCAGTGTATACAACAGCCATGAGAGGACTTTGTGTGTGTGCTACTGGTTTTTCACTGCAAGAAAAAGTATGCTCCTTTTAATCTAACATTTATCAAATTAACAGCACGCAATAATTACACAATTTTGTAGGAGCACATCAGAAAATTGGTGGAATACATGGGCGGTATTTTCACGAGGCAGTTGCGCTGTCGCGTAACGCATCTTGTAACAGCATCCGTAATGTCTGCAAAATACGAAGTGAGTTCATTAATATGTATTATTTTTGATTTCGTTAATGACTGATCTTTTTTAACAGACTGCCGCAGATATGAAAATACCCATAGTCACTAAGGAATGGGTAGAAGCAATTTGGGAAACAAATTTAAAAGAATTTGTTCAGCCTGATGACAGCATGTTTAATAAATATAAGGCTTCGGTGTTTCTTAATTTAGTAGTGACGTCGACAAGCCTCCCAAGACGTCAGAAAGATGAAATAAAACAGCTAATCAATAATCACGGAGGGGTAATTTTATTCATTTCATATAATTCCTTATTATGTTTGAAATGTTCTCAAGATTTATTTGTATTGCTGTTCCTAGACGTTTATGGGTGCGTTGGATGGTACAAAAGTTACAGTTCTCATTGCTCCAGAAAATAGTCCTTTGACTGAGAAACTGAAATATGCTAAGCAAGCAAACCTTGCTTGTCTAGTACCGAAATGGGTTTACGCGAGTGTAGAAATCGGCTATGCATTGCCCTTTAAAGATTACTTAATTAAACCACTGAAAGCTTGTTCGACACCAGAAAAATCAAATGGTACAAATATTTATATTTTATCCGCAATCCAAAAGCAAGAATTAATTATGCTTTACTTTTGAAATCGTAGCACACGAAACCTTTGATTGTTCCACCATAAGTGTCATACCTTGTGAAATACAAGGCAATTGCGTGGACGAAAGTTTGGCACTAACAACAATGAGCAATTTTTCTTCATTGGAACTTCCATCCAGAGAGACAAATGGTCAGTGATCGATTCTAAGGAAACTGATTTGTTACATTAGGAAGTTTAATCTTAAGTTTATCTACATTTTTAGTTAACACAGCTGCAATTTTGGGAAGGCTAACTTTCAGTGAAGTAAAATTATCTGGTCCATTTTTGGATGGATGCAATGTAAGTCAAACTTCAATGTATATCGTACACTAGTAATTGAAATTGCTTTGATGTTCCGACATTTTAGATTTATCTCGCGGGATTCGCTTCCAATCAAAGAGAAAAGCTGAACAAGATATTAAACGTAGGCAGTGCAACGCGACTGGATGATATATCGGATGCTCTAACGCATGTTATCGTCGGAGACGAAAATAAAGCTGCTAGTGACCTTAAAATGTTGAAGTCGAAAGGATTATGGTACTGGATTATGGTTATCATTAGACTGCGGATTTTATGTATTTATGGTAAAAATGAGTACGCACAATTTAAAGGTAGTGGCTACGTTAAAAATAAGTTTACTAAGATAATTAAGAGATGAAAAAATTCTTTATTTGGCTTCAATGCGAACATTTTTTACTTTGCACAAAAATCCGCAGTCTATTTATCACTGACTTTTAGATTTGCAAATTTTGCACTTTCACATTATGAACATTTTACACAGTCCCCATATTTTAACTTTGGAATGGCTGGAGGAAAGCATGAAACTAAAACGGCCAGCGCCAGAAGACAATTATTTATTTGTACAAAAGCACAGTGTAGTAGAAAAAGTTCCAGAACCCCCATCCCCGTTAAGCAAGAAAGTAAGTGCACCAAAAATCCAATCTTTGTCTACGATACAAATATTTAAAAGTTATTTATATACATATATGTGTGTGTGTGTGTGTGTGTTTCAGAATTTGCAGATGTTGCAGAAACCGAAAAAAGTGTCTATACCACCTTTTGACATAGACAAAAAGTTGGCGATGTTGCAAAAGGAAAAGGAGTCCGATCTAGTAGAACAATACCTTACGGATACAATTGGTAATGTAAAAATAAAATTTACGGAATAATTACGGAATGAAACGTATTCCTTATTCTCGACGTAGTTTCAGCAAACGACAACACTATACAGGAGTTCCTTAAACCGCACACACCCGCGAAGGATGACAATGAGAAAACTTTCGTTGACGATCGAAGGAGTCAAGCGAAGTTATCGAAAAGCTCAGTTTCATTTGGAGTGGCAGAAAATAAATATCCTGCGGATGACAGCTCTGTTCCTATCAGCCAGACATCGACGTTAAATGATAGGCTATTCGAAGGTAACGCTGCATACATGATTCGCATAGATGATATGTTATTAATTAACGAAGTACTACGCAGGACACACATTCGCCGTGGTCGGCTTTAGCGAAGAAGAGAGCTATGTGGTAGCAACAATAGTAACAATGGGTGGGCAAGTGGTTTCGAGCATGTTTGCCGGTATTCCAGACTACGGAGTTGTACCAAAATTTGGTGCACTGTTGAAACATACCGTCAACGAGATTGTGACTGACTTGTTTATAGTAAATACCAATTTTTCATATAAATATCTGTACAATCGCAGAGTACTTTACGATAATAATTTACTGTAGGAAGACTGTGTAAACCAGGAAGCACTAGTCGACATTATGTACTATCACAGACCTCTGTCTATAAAGAAACATTCGAACCCACTGTCAGGCTGCGTTATTACGATGAGTATGTACACTGGTATAGAAAGAACGTTCCTTACAACGCTAGCCACAGAATTGGGTGCCATGTACGAGACCTTTATTATTAACAAAATAATTCCAACGAACAATGAAAATTTAAATACAATTGGTTTTAGGTGCCAGGATATTTTTGTACGAAAAACCAATCCTGAAAAGAATACCTATGGAAGCACACATTTGGTTTGTCCAACGCCGGAAGGGAATAAATACAATGCTGCGGTGAAATGGAAATTACCAGCTGTTACAGCCGAGTGGCTGAAAGCTTGTGTAGCTCAAATGAAACGCGTCCATGAGGCTCCGTATCTTGTAGGGGAGACTATGGGTACGTGTTGTCTCAATAAAACCATGTTGCAATATAATACGAATGCGGAAAGGTAGTTTTACGGTATTCTTTAATAACAGCTCCCGAAATATTGAACGAGACTGCAAACGCATCTAGTTCCGGTATAACTCAAATGGATCCTCCAGCAACAAATAACAACTTTGCTACTCCGAATCGTCATTTAACGAAATTACAGGTAGACACGCCTAATTCACATTGTAGACTAAATTCTTCTACATTATTCTTATTCCAGAGTCAAGACGGTAGTTTAGGTGACACTCCGTTAATAAATAAACGACTCAGCTTACTTATGAACAAGACTCCACTGTCTCCGTTCCACGTGTCGACGCCCGAAACACCGTACGGACAGGTGTTTAAACCAAATCCATCACCGGACACAAGGAAAGGATGGCTCAAATGGGTTGACAATTTTCCAGATTTAAGGGTGGAGGAGCCCCCCGTGAAAAAGAGAGCACTTAGCACTGTATGTATATGCATATCTTATTCTAAATAATAACATCGCGCAGAACTCATTTGAATATCGCTGAAATTGCAGCCTCTTTCCGATTTGAAAAGACAATTGTGGGAAAAATTGAAAAACAAAGGCCAGAATCCGAACGTAGGTATTCATATTTGTCTCTAAATTAGGTTGTTGTATATGAAATGTTCAATCGTTGTACCTTAACATGATGTACAATGAATCTGTAGAGTGTCATAGTATTTCTTGATCAAAATGCTTTGTAACATTTGAATTCTAAATTAGAGCATTTCATATTTGCAACAACATATCGAAGCGGATAAAAAGATTTCAGTATATATTATATTTAATAGGACGATGCAAATGAATCACTGCTCACCGATAACAACGAACCACTACCAGCTGCAGAAACGCCCGAGGCACCGAAAAATAGCAGTAATGTTCCGTCTACGACGCCTATTAGTAGAAAATTAGAGTTTCCCGACGAGAATTCGCCATTACAGAATAATGAAATTAATCTGTAAGTTATATAATTTTTTGAATTAAAATAATTAAATGTTATTCATCGCTGCATTAATCTCGCAGACAAATTGCGCAACTGCATCAAGTACTTCAGAGAACTTCGAGCACCCCTGAAAATAGGTACTCCCTTTCCGGAGAAAATGCGAACTCGTATAACGCAGAGCCTTCTGATCCTATACAAAAATGCAAGTATATATTATCATGATCTTCTTCTTGTTATGTAGTAGCTCCAGCTAATCATAAGTTCTTTACAGTCATTGTGAAAGACTCTCAACCTATCGATGCTATTGTATGGGAAGATCCGAGTCACTCGAAACGCGTAAGTTCTTCCACCATGTGTAAATAATATTCCTTAAGCCTTAATGCTTATATTATGTGCATTTATATATATGTATATATAGTCAACGTTCAACGAAGAACAGAACGAATCGCAGAACGCTGTTCATAATCACCGTACGGTAGACGAAGAAGAGGGAACTGAGGAGGACGAGGAAAAGCCAGAAGAACCAAAGAAACGGAAGTTCATGTTGTCTGGCATAAGGGTATGTTACAATTGAACTGCGATTTTATGTTATTTTAATATATCTTTTTTTTTTATATAGGACAGAACAGCGTACGAACAAGTAATTAATGATCTCGGTGGCGAGGTATCGTTAGACGTTAATTTCGACATGAGTGCAACGCATTTACTTTGCATCAGACCAACCAGAAACGAGAAGATGTTGGGTAGTATAGCGTCAGGAAAATGGATACTGCACTGTATGTACTTGCGAGATTCTGAGCAAGCAGGAAAATTCCTTGATGTCGGTATATTGTGTGTCTAACATGTAATTACTTAACGTTCGGCTAATTGCATTTGTCTATATACGTAACTTCGTCGTTAATAGGAAGAAAAATACGAGTGGGGCAATCCAAAGAGTAAAGGTATTATACCAGATCCGACTGGAGAAGTGGAAGAGACGATTGCTGCCGCGGTTTACAAATGGAGGTTTCAATTGTTGAAGAAACCATCTGGCCCGTTTCACAATATGGTGGCACTGCTACTAACTTCCGGCGAAAAGTATGACCAATTTAAAAGACTGATTGAGGCTGGAGGCGGTAAAGTCGTTCAAGCAAGGTGAGCTTGTTGCCTCAGTTTCGAATCGAATTATGTTCTAAATTACTCGAAGCGATGCGCTTATACGTATCTTTTCCAGGCCGCCGTACGACACCAGTCCGAACGGGAAAAAGATTACACATTGTTTCGTCAATCTGAGACAATACAGTCAACCGATTGACTGGGCAATGTTGGCGAGTAAAGGTATCCTCTGCTTCATGCCACAATATTTGAGCGATTATCTAACCGCTCAAACGCCGCTGAACCCACGGGATTGCGTAATACCAGAGTTCAGAATGTATTTAACGTTGCTACCGAAGTGAAACGGTAGCGACGATTGCTTTTACAAGACTGTGTATGATAGTAATTGGAAAACCTGTTTGTGTACATAAGTGAAATTATATTTGTCATGTCTTACAAATAGTGTCTTTATTAATTGAAAATTATAGTCCAACTGTTTCTTGACGCCAACTTACGGGACGGTCCAGTAAAAAACATATTTCGAACATCCAAAGGGCTATTTACAGTTTCGTTAAATTCAATTTGAAGCCATGCGGAGCTGCAAGGAAAACGCTGTACGGGTCGACCCCGTATTTGTACTTGGGATCTAGAGAAACTTCGAAATCCTTGATCACTGTGATCACTCCCATAGTAGACTGCAGCTCTCCAAGCCTCATCCCTATATTTTAACCAAGAAGAAAGAAATGTTCTGAGAATTGAAACATCGATCTTAATAGGTATATTTCAATCCTGCAGAAGCACATTATTTTCTATGCAAAATATTCTGTCCTCTCTCCTATGATTAATTTGCAAAATAATGCACAGGAAATTTTGTTAGAATACGAATGTATTATCGCAGGATTAGAAATCATGATCTTACCAATACAATTTCGTGGACCTTCTCCAAAGGGCATATACGTGAACTGTTTAATGTTGTCCTTATTTTCGTCGCTGAATCTGTCAGGATCAAAATGATCCGGATCAGGGAAATATCTCGGATCGCGTTGGAGTCCGCACAGGGGTATGTATATGGGCGTTCCTTTTTCTATTACTATATCAGTTCCCGGTATCTATAAAGCAAGAAAGATAATCTAATTCATTTACTAATGTAGTTTTCGGTAATCAGGTATACCTGATACAAGAACTATAGTTGCGGCAATTTACGTGAACAAAAATAAATTAATCAGTCAACCTACCGTTGACAATATGGAAAGATCATAGTTACATATTGTAATGCAAATTACAGAAAATAATAAATGAAAATATGTATACATTGTATAGTTAGTTTTACTATTTTGTATATATTTTGCATATGTCGTGCATATATTTCGCATATATTTTGCATATATTTTGCATAAAGATCCGCTGGCTACAAATCACATTGAAGCATGAATCCAGTCAGCAAGGTGTGCATCGAGCAGAAATTAGATTCTGCCCGGAAAATGGGCTCGATTTCTGATCGAGGTAGACCTGGCTGACTTGGTATAACTGACTTAAGGTCAGTGCTTGGTATATACGTAGATCAGATTATTATCATAGATATAGTCATAACAGGCATGCTAGTCATTTGAATGCGTTTTACCAGATCAGGAGTAACATCTATTTTAATTTGTTCAACAACAAGTTAATTTGATAGGGTTTCGGAGTAGCTTTGTGTACCTTGTAATCGGTAGTAGCCACTCTATCGAGAAGTGGAGCCGCTGGGTAAAGCCTCAGAGTCTCGCACAGCACTTGATGTAGGTACTTCATATTCTGGACGCTTTCATATGTCAATCCCTGGGTTTTTATCGTCTCCAAAATCTCTTCGCGCACCCGCTTCTGTATAGCTGGCTGTTTAGCGAGCTCGTATAACGTGAAACATATCGTGGTCACGCTGGACTCGCGACCAGCAACGAAAAAGATTGCCGCCTGGCTCACCAAAACATCCCCCTCCAATTCTACAATTGAATTGAATTTGGTATTGTTAGCAGTAGTCTGAGGATTTTATGCCTTTATGACAAAACCGAATGGATGTAATTTCAAATGGTAAGAACGTTAGAAAAATTTAAACATACTAGGCACTATATTATCTTCAACCTATTAAATGTAATATGAAAGAAAATAAATTTCTATTTCACCATAGTTGTAATTCAAGTAAAAAATAAAAGTAATTACCATGCAAAATATATCTTGTTAAACTTGAAATTTCCCTCAATTTAAGATTCAAATTAATTTTCTATAAAGATTAACTTTATATAAATAAGAATTCATTTAAATTTTTTAAAGATTAATTTAAACTTGGAATTTCCTTCAATTTAAGAATTAATTTTAAATCTAATTTTTACGGAAAATTAATCTTTCTATTATATAAAATAGTTCTGTAGTTCTGTAACACAAAAACTTCGAGCGACGAAGTCCGGTTCTGATGGGAACCGGAAATTGAGCGACGTAGCAGTATGTATTTTTCATAGAGAAAGAGAGAGAGAGAGAGAGAGAGAGGCGCCACTGGGGTTGGTGAGCGAGTCGAACAGGGGGCAGAGCCCCCGTTTAAATAATAGTTTTATCATAGTATCATCAATTTCTATAAAAATCTGACTGAAGGATTTCCTCGAGTGATACGGATAAACTGGTAAACAACCACTTACTAAAATCGTTATCTTTTACATCACTCTTCACCTCAATCAGCGAATCAATCAAATCTCCCC
Organism: Lasioglossum morio; assembly: GCA_916610235.2. Classification (NCBI taxonomy): domain Eukaryota; kingdom Metazoa; phylum Arthropoda; class Insecta; order Hymenoptera; family Halictidae; genus Lasioglossum; species Lasioglossum morio. Next base: position 9,459,065 of record OU744323.1, read on the forward strand.
GTTTCGTCTTCGACATTTCCCGGTTCTCCATGGAATCCCAAAACACACTGCGGAAATAGTCCGTGGCATTACCTAACAATTGCCCGCCTATATACTTTGATATTGATGGGAAGAAAAACATGAATAAGAATTGAACGGTTCGTCTAAACGTAGGCGTAGTTCCTTCTTGCGCTGTAACAGAAGTAGTATTAGAATTCTAATCGCGTCCGGATTATGACGCGCATCGCATTGCGATGTATTGTACCTTTTACAAAGAACTCGTTGTTGTTTTCGTCGAAAGAATTCACATGAACTCCAAAAGCCACCGAGGATATAATGTCTGTAGTGTATTTCAAAGCAACCTCCCTCATCATAATGGTCTTTGGTTTTGAACCAGACACTTGGCTATGCAAATAGTTTTTCGTCGACTCTGTGGTCTCGACTATCAAGTGGAACAGCTTTTTCATTTTTCCACTCGTGAACACGGGTGTTATCTTCGTTCTAATAATAATCGGTGAACGTGACAATAAATCGTTCATTCAAATCAAATGCAAATTGTTGGTGCAAACTACATCTACGTTGCGTCAAATCAAAAAAGGAACAGCTCTGTTCAGGCATCTTTAACTTGTATATGTGTCCCACGAAATCTGTTCATTTGAATATCTTAGTTATTTCGAACAATACGAGAAAATGTTACGTACAGAAGTTGTGGGATTTAAGAAATTATATATATAATATTATATAAATGGTATTCTTGCAAGTGGTGGCGTACAAAATAATATATATGCTCACCACGTCAAATGTAAATCGAATATACATATTCCATGATGAAAGCAATAAAATAAAAACGATCAAATATCTCAACAACGTTAAGTTTTAGGACAAATACACTTTAGTACTTTTATACTGAGAATACTCCAATTTATCAAAATCGAGCATAAAAAACTGGACAATCGATTTAAAAAACAAAGGTAACTTCTGTACATTTCCTGTACCCCTCCATACTTGCAAGAATACTTTTATACCATGTGGTATAAATACTAATAAGTATAATATATATGCTATATATTATGTATAGTGTTTTAAACCCTACAACTTCTCTAGTTCTCTACGTAACATTTTCTCGTATTGTTTGAAATAACCAAGATATTCAAGTGGACAGAGTTCGTGGAACACACTGTATAATTAATATTCTAGCTGCCGGAAGCGTAATAGTTGACCTTTCGATATATCGAAATTAAAATATATATACATTTACGCTATATTAACAAAGTAATAGGAACAGGTCATTTAATAATACATAATTTATGCTAATTCTTGATGACTATGCGAATTATTGATGTTTACAGACTCTGTACATATTAGCAGACTTACACTGCAACGTTAAATTCATAGATGCCGTCTGCACATCATTTATGTTAGTGACTATATTTTTTTTTGCTATTCTAGGTTTAACAAAAACTAACAAAAATTTAAAAAAATATATAATCTATTTTAGACTTATTCTAATTATATCTCGTTCGAACGTCAAATTGTTTAGTGCATTAATGGGAAGAAAGAAATTCAAGTTGCAGACAGAGGGTCAAATGATTTCGACATGGTTTTACTCGCCTCAAGTGTCTCCATTCTGGATTTCTGATGGTGAACAGATTGGAGCTGCCGAGTTTGTCGTGATGGGATTCGGCGGTGAAGAATCGATCCGCGAAAGCGTGGAAATCCTTGATCATGATCCGTTTGATCAGTTCTGGATTCCTGATCATCAGGAAGGGTTTGTGTAGCATATAGAACCCATAGACATCGTCTTCCGGTTTAGCGTTTAAGAACAAGTCGCCAATTAAGAATGCGGGATTCTTTCGGAGTAGAAGAGCATCCTTCACGTTCCCGAAGAACCAATGTCCCGAGTTCGAAGGAACACCTTTCTTTTGCCAATAGGTGTGTGAATAATTCATGTACAGGTACAATAACACCCCTATCACCGGGAGGATGACAAGAGCATTTATTACCAGTGTTGCGAGCACCATCGTAACTCGCGGAGAATCGACACTAACGGAGCTGGACTGGTCGACACACTGGCTCTAAATCACCATGCAAACAATTATGTAAGTATCGGCACTTGAGTGTTACGCACTGACAATATCCCTTCTTTACGATAAAATGACCATTTACGCCGCGTCAGGTTTCTTATAGATTAATATTTATCTCATGCACGGCGTGGCGCAGTAAACAATCACTCTAATTAAAAACTGGGTGGGCAATTGTATTACTTTGTTTATATCCAATAACGCATAGCATCCAGTATAAACAGACTTTGCAGATATTGATAAATCATTCCACACGATGCTTAGCGAAAAGCAATATCTATTGGTATTCATATAGAATATTATCAGAAGATAATGTAATTATAGGCTTGCGGGGGAAAGATACTGCGATGAATAAGCAAGTTTCTTCAGATCAAAATTTCTTAATCTCTACGTAATACTCAGGATTATAATGATTCTGCTGACTCATTACACCATGACGAGACTGTGGAAATTTAGGCAAACGCTTATTTTCATAAGAAATAATTAAAAGAATTGGACCTGGACAGAAATTTGTTTTCTGATTACACGATTCTAAAATACATTTTTTAAAAGTTGCACGTGCTATGGCTTGCGCTCTTGTGAAGTCCTTGCATGAAACACCCAAGATTACTTACGAGAGATTTATTTTAGCGTCTATGTTACACGAATTATACATATTTATATATTATTATTATTATTATTATTAATGTTGTTATTAGTACAATACAATCTTACACGGTTCGATAAAGATCCTAGTATAAACATCGCATTATCGAACGAAATTGTTTAAGTCCTACAGGTAACTATAGATACATATACAGTCATAGCATTACCGTTTCGTTTCTTTCGCCGTTCAAGTTTTTTTTTTTGTTTTTATTAACAAGTTAAGCGTATTTCTCGAGGCTAAATCGTTCCGTACCGATTCGTACGAAGTCTGAAGAAGAAGTAGAACTGCTCTAGCAATTATGGAGATACCCTCTATAAAATATTTAATCGTTTCGGGGTCAGATAAGGAACTAAAAACACGTGTTCTCTCTTAGTAGTGTCTTTCAGCGTTTGAAACCAATGTTGTCAAAATCTTATGAAATTAGTTATGTGAACGATTACGGGCAGATGATTCTCGATTAAGAGCAGTTCTTGTTGCTTGGGGTTTTCAAACGGTGGACTTGCCCCTCTAAAAAATATTACAACGTGTCTCGTCGACATTACAATTACACATATTTTTTGTCCATTCACCCATCGAATGAGCTTAAAACAATCAAACCATCCAACCAATTCTCAGTATCATGATTACTTTCGTCACTGCACATCCTGCAACATATTGAGAGTACAAAAAGGGATTGGCAGAGCAACTCGACGCAAGCAGTTAAAACTATAACGACCTTATAGTAATGCTATCTCGTAATTTACAAAACTCGATGGTGGATATCAGCGTTTCTGCGAATCGTTAACATTACAAACGCAAATTCGGCCAGCAAATTTCGAAACACTATAAAATGATAAGACCGGATCATACTTTTTCAATACTGATACGATTATGAATTGATTAATTATGAGCTCGATACGTCACACTACACAACTGGGCAAAAGATTAAATGATAAAAATACCGTGCTTCTGTCTCGATACGAACATTCAAGAGACATTTCATCTCCGCAGAGATATTGTAGCCAATGTAATATTTTCTTTTTGCAATGTCATCGTTACTTGTGTCGTTAAACGAAGCTTCTGATACGACGTTCGCTCATCGAGTCGACACAGATTTACGGAAACAACATCGTGTGATCCTTGATAGAGTCGAGCAACAATCGTCAAACATATTCACTTCGGTTGTGCATCTTGTTGCGTTTGAGGCTGCTGCTGTTGCTGTTGTTGTTGCTGTTGTACCTGTTGAGGGTGGACAGAATGCGTGATAGTCTGCAATCTGACTTGACTAGGACCGGGACTACCTCTCGCTGTCGTGACGATTGGTTTTCCTTGAGCAGGAGCAGCCTGTCGCAATTGGGCGCTACTCGCAGTCACCACCTGAATCGTTTGCTTCAGGGCTGCAGAAGCGACCGGAATTACTCTTGTTTGCAGCGGTGACTTGCCCAGTACCACCTGGCCTGGCTGGGAACCTGCTTGTCCCGTAGAGACCTGAAATATCACTATATAAACATCTTCGAAGAGGTAGGAACATGGGGGAACAGTTCTATTCTTTAACATTTTTTAATCCCTATATCTATTCACGATCTAACGATTTTTCTTTTACATATTTGTAATCTACATTTTGAGATCAATGATGGTCATTTAATCAGACCTAATGGAAATTGGGTCTCATAATTTAAGCAGTCTGCTAACTGATTAGAATCAATATGGAGTGTGTGTTTTTCCACTACAAGCTATTAGAATTGTACGCGAACCTGAATATGTTGGTTCTAGGATTTTATTCAAAATTGCGACGAGTTGTCGAATATATCGGGATTCTTGAATACTTGAATTGTTTCCGAAAATATTCGAGAATCGTGAAATTTTCGAGAACCCGACTCGGCTCGACCCGATATCTTCCCAATCATCGGTTGCCCAACATTTTCAGGTTCTTGCACACCTTCATCAACACGATAGATTATTTTCCTACTATCAGCTTTAACGTACATGGGTAAACTGTTGCATCGCCGAAGGCTGCACATGTTTCATCACTTGTATTTGTTGCACCGTCATTGTGGCTGGCAAAGATTTCTGCTGCACGATAAGCTGCGTCTGGACGCCGCTTTTGCTGGTAACTTGCGCCAGCTGAGCTACCTTTTGCGCCGGCAATTTCCTTTGGGTGATGATCTGAGGATGCAGGGCTAGCTGGCGGATCTGTTGCGGTGTTGCCGTGCGTACACCAACGTTCGCGGTTTTCACCAGAGTGGCGACGGGAGTTCCGTTGGCAGAAGTTCCAGGTTGCTGCACCTGCAAACCGGCTTGCGCGAACAGTTGTGCCGGTGTGAGACCGGCTTGACCAGGTACTTGCACTTGAGCCACCGCTTTCGCCTGCTGTTGCAACGTTTGTCGCTTGATCAGAGCAGCCATCTCGGTCTCCGACACCGCGCGCGTCACAGTCTGTTTCCCTACGGTTGCCTGTCCCACGGTACCCGCAGCTATTCCTTGCTTCATTAGGGTAGCCCTTTGCTGAGCCGCGGCGGCAGCAGAGACCGCTACCGACACCTTCTGACCACTCGCGGCTTGAGCTTGCAGCACCTTCAGCTGCTGCTGCTGACGCAACAGGTTCACCTGCTGTTGTTGTCTGTAATACTGCACTTGTGCAGCGGTCAGCGTTTTGCTACCGGAAGCAGTCGCCACGGTGACCCCAACGATCCCCTTCTGCGTGCCAGCGGGAGAACTTTGAGCGGAAGATACCAAACTCGCTGTTGCGATTCTCTGAGCAGTTTGAAGATTCGCTACGCTGACGACTGTCGGCGTGGTCCTCGCATCTTGCATGGTCAACGTTCCACCAACCGGTCGAGTTTTCACCGTCGAAGCAGCGACCGCCGTGCCACAGGTGGTAACGTTCGTCGTCATTGTTGTGACTGTCTTCATGGTTGTCAGTCCAGTTGTCGCGACTGTAGTGACAACTTGAGTAAGTTGATGCACTTGAGAACTCGCGGTACTGGATAAATTCTGTTGGGTTTGTTGTTGCTGTAGTTTAATTTGCTGCTGCTGTTGCTGCTGTTGAGCTTGTTGCTGCTGTTGCTGCTGAGCTTGCTGCTGCTGCTGCTGTTGTTGCTGTTGCTGCAGTAACCGAGCGGCTACCTGTTGCTGTTGCTCCGCCGTTAACACCTGTGTCTGCAAGATACAATGATTATGCGGTTGTGGGTAATAACGTTTCGCATTACAAAGTTCCAGTATACTAACAGCGTGCTTCAGTTTTTCCTTGGCGATCCTGTCCGCCCGTCTTGTAGCGACGTCAATGGGGGCTAATGGACTGTCATACTGGATGCCGCATTCGGCCAGAACGGCCGCATTCGTAGGATTCTTCATTAACGGATTTACAAGCAACGGTTTAACGGTGGGCGTCCTCTTGTTGGAAACTGACTTTATGGTGTCGAACCTCTGACAGCACATCAACGTGAACGAGTGATTCTTGTCCTGGATGTACAACTGGGACGTTTTCATCGGCCTATTTGTTTTGCTCTGTTGCTGAAATAAAAGAGAATTGGAAAATCAGTCACCATCCAAGTCACCGCCAAGATTGCAAGGGTGCGGGATGCGCCTTCTCATTTCTTGATAATGAAAAGATGGAGGTTTTCAGTAATCAAAAGCGCTAAATAATAGATTAATTTAAGTCGTGATCGCCTTCAAAAGTCCTAATTTTATGTTTACGAGGCGTAATTTGCATTATTCGGAAGCATACATCTGCGCATGTAGCTATTTTCATAAAACTGCGTCAGCTATATGATGTAAATTACACCTCGTAAACATAGGACTGTTCAAGGCGATTACGGCCTAGATTGATCTTTTATCTAGCGCTTCTAACGAGTGAAACCCCCCATCTTTGCATTATCGAGAAATGAGAAATGCAATCCTCGTAAAACGAGTCTACCCCCTTAATAATAGTCTGGTGATAATACCTCGGACACTTGAGGTATCTTGTAGACGCCTTTCTGTTTCTTCTGCTTCTTCGGCGTGGTGTCGTAGAGTAGCTTGCCTTCTTCTCTCGGAACGATCACCGACTCGTACCTGCTCCTGCACTGCTTCGGAGACCTGTATATTCGCGAGGTGTTGTTCACTATATCGGCAACTAGATCCCAATTGGGAGTGTGACCAGGCGACAGAATCATCAGGTTCAACGGCAGCCCCTGATAGATCTGTATTGCTTGGAGAAGAGCCCAGTCCTCGTGTATCATCCAGTCGAGAACGTGCTCTTGATCAATGGAAGATTTTGACATGTGGGATGGTTTTAAGCCTGGCAGCGGGATCGATGGACGAACCGTTGCACGATGCTTGTGCAACTTCATGTCTCGACGCATCTTCATGATCGCTGGAGACGGCCGATCGAACAGCGATCTCGGCGCGTACACAGACTCCTCTTTGTGCCGCATCTTAACCGCCCGTCGACCTAATGACCCAACTTCGATATTAATATATAATAATTAGGCAGCGGATCTTTATGAATATATGAAAAAATTGAGTAGATGAAATCTAAAACAGTGGCTCCTGTCACTAACAATTAATGTAGACAATTTTTATTTTGTCCAAAAATGTGCGGTCTAATAATGATTATTAAAAGAAATGCTTTGATGTACATATGTGCTACCTCTGACCTGACGTAAAGTATTCGATCAACATTAATTGTGATATTAACTATTATATACTTCTTCTGCAAGTATAATAATTGATGTTTTATGCGGAACGCGCAATTAATAAGAGCTCCATTGTAAAATGTTTTCCACCAATCAAGGATAGGAATAGTTCGAATGACAAACACTTTGCCGATCGAATAATTCTTGCCAGGGGCAGTGTATAATCGAGTATATATATTACCATCACGATCGCTGATTCCAGCGTCGACTCTACTCCTCTTTTGCTCTTTTTTAATGTAAATCGGAGGCAATTGGGCCTCAGACATAGGGGTGTTCTCGTAAAGGAATCCCAAAGAGTAGTCGATGTAAACATCGTTATCCGTCGTCGGAGGCGTAGGTGGACACCACATCTGGCGATCAAACGAATTATAGAACCACACCATATTGAGAAATGAAAATTGAAAACGTAAATGTCGTAGAACGTGGATAATACTAACCGGCATTTGCTCCATATTATCGTCCGACAACCATATCTGTAAGATATTAAAAGCACTGCTATCAAATCGACTTCGAGGATTGTTAATAGTATCGTCCACTCGGAAAGAAACAAATATGTTTGCAAGAAGAGACCAGAGCGTCATGTACACCGTATGAAATTATCGAGAACGATTATCAAAGGACTTTTTAACAAAAATAAAAACGGTATCCTCTTGGTTGCTACAACGTCTCCGTAACTCGTCTTCCCAGAGGAGAGCCATTGCGAAGAAGAACGTAAACGCTGAATGATCTATATATCGATCTTGGAACACCTGGGAAATGTGTAGGAAAAAGTGTACGGACACCTTGCTCGTTCAAAGGCTCGTTCGTCTCTTCGAAGGTATTTAGAAAGATACCTTCGTGCCGCGTCAAGTACTTCGTTACAAATGAATTTCAAACGTTGTGCAAGACGCTCATGAATGTGCCTGCTTATACCTTGGCTGACTCCAAGTTTGGAATGGCAAAGGCAGTGTTTTGGTGCCATTTTCGAAATCGCTATTCGTTTTTTTTTTCTTTTTGGAGCTTTAAACGAATTCTCTGTCTTTCTTTCTTTCTCTCTATCTTTCTCTCGTTTTGTTCATTTCGATTTTGAATGTGCGGTCATGTAAGCCTTGCCACACCAAACATCGCGAGGATCACGTCAATCGTCCGACCGACGATCTCGGCTAGAGTTTGCATTTATTTTTCGTGTTTTATATATAACCAAGCACACTGAGCAAAATTTGACACCAAAACGGAACTGAACCTTTGATCGAACAGACTTGGAAACGCACCAAGAAATAAGAGAACACATCGTATCTTCATAGCAAGGAATTAGTTTTATTTCCTTCCTTGGACTCACTCGATCATACAAAATACAGGCACGCAACTTAAATATTAGAGTGGGGCATACCATTAAACGAGTAGTAACTCCTTAAATCTAGCAATGTAATCAGGTCGTCACCTTGTGAGTTATGTAATATACAAGGCGTTACACGAGAGCAAAGTACAGCGCGTTCACAGGTTTTTGTCACTTGTTTTTCTTTTTCGTTCCCTTTTTTGTTACTAAGTTTTCTCTGTTCTGTTCTCTTGTCGTTTTGTTTCTACCTCCCCGACAAATCGACTGTCTATTGTTTCCAATTAGCGGTTCTCCTCGCTTGTAAACGCACGATTGCGATCGCGCGCGCGCCTGGAACCGCGACCAATGATTTGCAGCGTCCCTAACGAGCTAAACTAGACGGTAGAATTGTTTGCGTGTGTGAATTCTCGTTAACTATTACCTAATATGATACAGTCGAATGTGTCTGAAAACTCCTCTTCCCGTTTTTTCCTCCCACATACTCTCTCTTCTTCGCATCTATATATCACCGAGTGTATAAATTACAATGTCGCAAAAAGGAGACATTTACGCGAGGGGGGGGGGGGCGCGGCTTTACAGGAGAGCACAAATTTACAAGGCTAAAAAATTACACGCGTGTACCCAGTACAACGGAACCAAAAAAAAGAAACGTATCTTTCCGCTTCTCAGTTTCTCCTACTTCTTCTTCGATCGTTTCCATAATATGTACAACGTGGGTTTTTTGATGATGATTACGGTGAAATTAAAAAGAGAAAGAAAGAAAGAAAGAAAAATAAAATGAGGAAAACAAAAAGAAAGAAAGATAGAAAGAAAGAGGAAAGAGAAATCGATGTGTATAAGAAAAAGGTTGGATGATGCGTACACCCGCTCCAGGAATCTTTATACAATCCTGCTGCTAAATCTTACAGCGATACAGTAGTCTCGGCAAGACTCAAGACACGGTGCCGCTGCTAATCTTTCCCAACTGCGCCGTCTGCGACGGAGTAGGAGGAGGAGGAGTAGAAGAGGATGACGATGGCGAGAGCTGAGATCGAATAGACTTCTTGGTCGGTGGGATCTGTTCCTCCTGTTCGTCAAGCTTATCTTCGATCTCCACCACTTTACCGCCGAGGGGTTTTGCGAACGAGGTCACCCGGTTCCTTTTGATCTTCCGACGCAATCTCTTCGACCCGTCCGACGAGTCGTAGTTGGGATCGTTATCCAGATCCACCAGCGCGATCACGGGCAGTAAGTTCTCCATCTTCCGCTTGGCGCTCAACGGCGACCCGACCTTGCTCACTGTCGCTTTGCCCGTCTTGCCGGAAGCGTAAGTACTGGCCACGTTCGTGATCACTGCGGAGGCGTTATCAAGCTCGGAACCGCACCAGCCGTCCAATTTACAGTTCGTCGACGTCACATCGGAGATTCTGAGAAGACAATTCTTGTCCGTCGCCGGTGTGGTCGTATCGTTCTTCTTGCCGAGACTGCTGCTTTTACTATCGACAGAGGAGTTCGTTGTCTTCACGGAACTCGAGGCCTTACCACCGCTGTGGTTGCTCCTGGTGTCCAGCGTGAGGATCGCAACCACCTTCGCCGTACGCTGCGGTTTCTCGTCCATCTCCGTAAATCCCGAGTCGTCTTGTTTCCCAAAGTCCTCGGATGCGACCGCGTTCCCGTTCGAATCCGTGCTGGAAGACTCCTCCTGCGACTTCGCTTCCGCGTCCGCTTTCCGGACGTGTTTGGTGCCTCTGAACGGGGCGGCTATGTGGTTAGGGCTAGAAGAGGACTTCCCAGAGTTCAGGGTGAAGTTCAGGCCGGATCGCGTGACCCTCGACATCTGCTCGAATGTCGGGACCGGTGTGTCTGGTCGTCTCTTCATGGTACTCGCATTTAGAGGTTCGACGACGACGATAGCCTCGTTGAGGTTCTTCTTAGGCTTCGTGATAGGACTGCCGGTGTTGTCTTTTACCTCCGTTGACTTAATTGGCGGTATCGAACTGCTCTGACGGAACGGTGTAGGGCTCAAGAAACCGTTATCCAATGATTTCGAACTTCTCGTGGTTGGTTTCTCGTACGAAGAGACAGTCTGCTGCTCCTCGATCCTTACCGGGGAGCTTATGCTGGACGAGGACCTGGTCACTGGCCTGGGAGGTAACTTCGAACCTTCCGACAGTGGAATGTCTGCTTGGTGTCTTTTCTGGACCGATCTCGTAGGACTATTGCTCGGCGGAGGTGTTAATGACCGGCCGGCGCTTGATCTAGTGATTCTACCTTGCTCCAACGGTCTTGGCGTGTCCGGTCTCTTTATCAGTGCGAACTTACTCCCTTCTTTCTTGATGATTGTTAAATTTTCGGTCTCTAGATTGTGCTTTGGCACGTTCGATTCGAAGCTTGGTTCGCAGTCCGCACCTTTGCTTTCGGTAACCTCGACCGTGAAATTGATCTTACCGCTTCGCGTGGTTACTCTGTAGGACACAGTTTCCGTTTTCCGAGATTTGAGCTTGTTTTCCGAAGTAGAATCAGACTCGGCTTTGTCGTCCGATTCTGAGATATCTGTGGAACGAGTCGGTTTATTGTCGTCGCGTTTCGTTTCTCCCTCGTTCAATTTAGAACAGCTATCCTCTTTTTCGTTTACTTTTACTTCTTTTGCTTCTTCTTCGCTACCGATCTTCTGACTAGAGCTTGTTTCTATCACAGACGTAGACACGCTATCACTCGCGGACTCGTTTTTCGCGCCCGAGTCTGTACTTTCGTTAGATCGTTCGTTCAATTCGACAGGACTTTCTAGTTTTTTATCACTTGTGTCCTCGCTAACAATATCGCTTTCTGTTTCTAGTTTCTTCGGTGATTCTCGATCCATTTCGGCTGCGACCGCATTCTCCAAAGTCGATTCAGTCGTCTTACATGTTGCCGACTTCGAGATGATTTCGTTTACCTCTGAAAAGACTGTCTTGCTCTTCAAGGGAGATGTGCTCAACGAGCTCTCAGAGACGTTGATCTCTTCAGTTAGATCGGAGTCCGACATCATTTTCAACGTACCCGACTCCGCCGCGGATGAGCAAGAGCTACCAGTCTGCGAAAGAAGACTGACATCAGTATTCTCAGCATCCCCACTAGAACTCGCTTCATCCGCACAATTATTCTGCTCCGCAGACTCGTGCGCAGACAAATCGTTTCGATTCTGTTTCTCCTCGTCATCGACCTTCTCATCTATTTCCTCCTGGTCCCCACTGGATGGCGATTCATCCAACCGAGTACACGCTGCTTCTGCTTCTTCAGAGTTTGAAACCAAGTCAGATTCGTCTTTCCCCTTTTCCGTATCCTTTTTATCGTTCACCCTCGACGAAGACGCGGCGGTGACGTCACAGTGATTTACAATGACCTTACAATTCTCAACGACTTCGGAAAAACCTCTGCTAGGCGAAAGCTTGCTGTTGGTTCTCTCGATGCGTTTCAAATCCAGCTCCTCCACTTTTGGATTCGTGCGCCTGAATTCATCATCGGACCTACCGGTAGCGTTCAGCTTCTTCGGACTCGACGAGGACGGTGGCAGAGGTAGCACGAAGCTCTCCTCTGTCTTCATTCTCATCTCCATCTCCCTCTGCTTCCTCATGTTGCTGGCCCTACCACGACACTTCGGCTTTATACCCGGCAAGATCGGACTCACGTCCAACGTCCACAAGTTGATCTTGACATTTCCTCTGGACCGCGTCCGGGGACTGTTCAAATCGAAATGATTCTGACTGAACGATTTGTTTGAACGGTTTTTACGCTTAGGGTATCCTCCTCTCTCGGAATCATTCGCTTCGTCCTCCTCTTCCTCCTCGTCCTCGTCACCCTGACTCTGACTCTCCGTATGACTCGACTCTTCGTCAAGACTATCCTCCACGACATCCTCTTGAGATTCTGACTCGGACTCCGTGGTAGTCTCGCTTTCACTTTCTGTCTCCTGAGCACTTTTACTGTTGTTCCTACGCAAACTTCCTATCCTCCTCCTCCTCCCCCTACTATTCGCCGGTAGTTTCTTACTCACTAACTTCTTAGAATTACTAGCATTATTAACCTGATTTTGCGCATCCTCGCGGCCGAACGTTAAGGGTTTCTCATCATCGTCGGCCAACCTCATCCGCCTCTCTTCCTCCTCGCGCAACGCTCGCAACCGATCCAGCTCCCACTCTTTCTTCTGTTCTTCTAGCTCGCGTTCCGCAGCTGCAAGCTGAGCCGCTGAGAACGCACCTTCAGACTCCTCGACGAACTTCATCGCGTACCGTTCTATTGGCGTAAGCTGAACACAGAAAACCATTAGTATTACAAAATGATTGTTGTAGATACAGTCCGATTGTAAGTCGTTTCTCGGTTCTGTGTTGCGACCTAAATATAAGCGGCACACTATTTTTGTGGCTTTAAAGACCACGCCGAACGTAGAAAAGGACAGCGAAGCTCGAGAAGCCTCGGTCGCCGAGAAGTGTAAACATACTTAATCCAATGTCAAATCTTCTTTGTTTTTCGTTGGGACTTTGACCAACACATTCGTGGCATTTTTCTAATAAAAATCATATCAAATATGATATAATTCCAATTATATTTACTTGTGTAATGAACGATGAAAGTTATTGAGGTAATGAATGACGCCGGTACAGTACAAAGCATTTCCCATACGTTGTTCTTCCTTGCGTCCGAAACATTCGTTGTTCATTACACAAGTAAATATCATCGGAATTATATCATCTTTGGTATCATTTTTATTAGAAAAATGACACGAAGAAGAATAGAGAATTTTTGTAATTGGATTAATAGTTCACCTCGATATTCCCGGCGACCGAGGTAGCTCGATCTTTTTGGCCCCTCGTGGGGTATGTACCCAATGGAATGGGCAGCGTAGCAGCATATAGTTAAACTTTCAGCACGACTTACAGTCGGACATTTTTTCCCAATATTGATACCGACTGTTTTTCGTAAATATCTCAGAAACTAAGCGAAACAAAATTGTTCAAAGTGTTGAGATTTTATTTTCTGCAGGTTTGCCGAACGATTCGATTAGATATCACATAGACTGCAGATTGGTCTGATTATAGAGCCCACAGTCCAGTGTTCTGATCAGAAACTGATCAAACAAATTTCCTTTTACCTGTGATACCAGGTTCTGCACTTCAAGCTCAGCTTTGCTGACTTGCATGTCGTCCTTCTCCGCTTCGTCCAAAGGTATGTTCTCGTCAAACTCTGCCAAATCAGCAACAGCTTCCGCCTTGGCAGTTTTCGCTGCTTGAACATCGAGGTCCTCTTCAGCAGCGGCGAGTGCACTCTCCAACGCACCCATCGCCACCTTATCGTCCGTTCCCTGACTTGGAACAACATCCTTCTGCAAGAACTTCTCACGATCCTTGTTTTGTTCCAACACCTCTGCCATTCGCGCCGAAGCATCGTTCTCCGTTTGATCGATGTTGAAGAGATCTTGGATGGTAGACTGTTTAAAGATCAATTAAGTTCAATGATTTGTTATATTGTTACGTCGGATGATTTTTCTATTTTCGTTTGAAATGCTTACGCTCTTAAAGTAAGCAGTTGTGAAGTTGCCACCCTCGATAGCCAGATCTCCGAGCAGTCGCTTCTGATTGGCCTTCTTTAGAATATTTTCTTCCACAGTCTTTTCGCTTACTAACCTGCAATATGGAATTCAGCATATTAATACGTCAATGCCATTTACTTTTCGTGCTACGCGGAAATATTTTTTAATATTTATTATTTAGTAGTGGGGATAAAAAAGTAACAGCATCCGCACAGACGAAAGTACATACCTGTAGATATGTACATCCCGTGTTTGGCCTATTCTGTGACACCTATCCTGGGCTTGGGCATCCATAGTGGGATTCCAATCGCTGTCATAAAATATAACGGTATCGGCGCCTGTAAGATTGACGCCCACACCTCCAGATCTAGTCGACAAGATGAAACAGAATATCCGTTTGTCGCCGTTGAATCTTTCCATCAAAACCTGGTAAAAAGTATCCAGTAGAGAGACAAGTCCAAAAAACTCGAAGAAAACGATCGTAGCAAAAGACCGATCGATACCTGTCGTTGATCCACCCTAGTAGTACCATCTAAACGCAAATATATATGGCCGTGGAAATTAAGGAAAGCTTCTAAAACGTCCAACATTCTTGTCATTTGTGTAAAAATTAAAACTCTATGGTTGTCTGACTTAAGCTTCCTAAGAAGTCGATCCAAGGATTGTAGTTTGCCACAGTCATACTGTATCAGTCGAGGATCTGGGAACTGAGTCATCATTGCACTAGCTACTGGATGGAACAACGCGAATTTCGGCGATAGATGACGTTGCAGCGCCATTTGCATACGCTTCTGGGCAAACAGTTTGTGTGGGGGTGGATGAGAAACGTGAAAACGTGGCGTGGGTGCGCACACAGCAGGAACATGAACAACAAACCTGTAACAACAATTACACGATATATTGTACATCGTTCGATAAAAGCATAACCATTTAGTTTTCAAGTTTATGCAGCTGAGAGTGCGCACCTTTCGAAAACTTCCTTAAGCTCTTCAACAATCTGTTCTGTACTGTTGATCGCTTCCGCGAGTGCTTCTGTACGAGAAAAGAATTGCCTGCGTGTACGAACGTTTTCTTCGGTGGTTGCGCAATGAACCCAACCGTTGTGCCATCGACACGCTGTAGATGGTTTGCCGATTCTCAACGCCATGAACAGATCCTCCCCGTAGAGAGGACACGCTGCGCATCTTCTTTCATTAATATTAGTAAGAAGACGGAGCTTGGCTTGCCTCCTTTGCTTTCGTTCCTCTTCCAACTGCGGCTGTAACATTAATAGACAAATTCAAGCATGAAAATTCGAGGTAAAAACAGGCCTCAAAGTTATGAATTAAAAGAAGAACCTGTAGAACGAGTGCCCACCCTCTGATTTCAATGATTTTTTCAGACTTACAGTAGTCAGCTGTTCCGCAGGTTCACCGATTAAAATGTGATTTGACTGATAATTACCAAATAAAATTCGGACTTTGGACGTTCCTTGGTTTGTGCCTTCTCAGACTCCTTTTGTGCGTGTCTAGTGACAATGCCACAGCGAATTGATTGCTGAGGAGATTGCCCGTTGGCCGTCGAGGGCTGCGCTGCCTGGGAACCAGTCACATTCAAAGGTGGTACTCTCATCACGGGTCTTCCGCTCGTTCCACTCGACGTCGTTACAACTCCTCCTACTACTTTATTCACCGTAGCTGCCGAAGTGGTTAGGCCCATCAAAGATTTCGATAAAACCGTCAAACGTTGTCCACTTGGCGATATTACTGGAAACGAGACTGTAGAAACGAAGGGGAATATTAACCCGCGTGTTTCGACCACCTACACCGATATAATATATAATATAATAGGTAATATTTTCAATTTGCATTATGCTAAAATTACTGTGGGGCACTTTTCCTCGCTAACATGAGGAGGCATTAATTATTCATGATCATGCATCGTTCGATTAAGGTATTATTTAAAACAACATCCACTGAATGAGATGTGCATAAATGAAATATGAAGATGGAGAGCGGTGGGTGTACACATTGCTTGAGTATGGATCACAAATGGGGGTCAGTAGGATACGAGCGTTCATGGGACAAACCTGTGTTAGTGTTTTGCTGATTCGAAGTCAGAATGATATGTCTACCAGTAGATGTTTGAACCAGCTGTGCAAAACTAGGCACTGCTATTCTTTGGACGGAATCACCTTGTTTAACTGTGACTGTCTGCGTGGTTAGTCGTTGTAGTCCATCTTTGATATTCGCATTCCCTACTGTAATCCTCTGTGCATTCGATGCTGCTGTACTTGTTGTCACTGTCGTACTTTGTGGGTTATGTGCTAGTGTTCCAACAGGGATGGCTATTTTCGAAGCAAACACAACATATATTTTACACAAATGGTAACTCACCCAGGGACTACAGACTTTTATGCATTCACAGCATGTATTCTGAACACCTTAAAGGGGTCGGCTTGTTCTACGATTGCAAGGGTGCGGAATGCGCCTTCTCATTTCTCGATAATGCAAAGATGGGGTGTTTCAGTAGTCAAAAGCGCTAGATAAAAGATCAATCTAGGCCGCAATCGCCCCCGGAAGTCCTATTTTTACTTTACGAAGCGTAATTTGCATTGCCTAGATTGAACTTTTATCTGACGCTTCCGACTAGTGAAAACCCCCATCTTTCCATTATCGAGAAATGAGAAGAGTCACCACCCAGCACCCTTGCAATCCTGAAAACTAGAGTCTACCCCTTTAATCTGCATTATACAATTTTCAAAAAATTATTACATCTCTTTCATCGATGAATGTCCAAAATTTATAGAATTTGCATAAACATCCGCTGTCCACTTACAATCAATAACAGTATAATTAAATTCAATTATTTGTTAATGTGTTCTCAAGTCTAGAATGCTTATAACAGGGGAAAATTATAAACAAGCTGGCATGAGATCAGTTTCTCTAGCACCACTGCAAAAGTGATTACACTGCGATGATTTAAGTGCAACCACTGATCGATGATGCACTGGGATTAAAATTTTTTAATGAATATAACATGAGTATAACATATATACGTGTGTATACGTGTATGTGTGAAGGAAAATAAATGGCCGATGACTTACCTTTCACGCTACCCTGATGTTGGACCAATTGAACAGAGTATCCCTGTAATTGTTGACCACCTGATACCCTTAAAGTAACACCTGCAAATAATTAAAAAACAATTTTAATTACACGTCATTATTAAAACAAACGAGAAATTATTTGTATGTAATTTCTGCTTACCTTGTCCCGCAGTGCTTTGATTATTTATGGTTTTAATTAAAGGAGACGTTCCAACGCGAGTAGTGGGTAAGATTCCAGCCAAGTTTTTTAATTTCGTTTGAGTCTGTTGCGGTGTAGACGGTGGTTTGGCTTGATTCGACAGTCTAACGTTGATTTTAATTTTCCCAGGTGGACATCTCGGCGATGGATCTGGTTGACTGTCAATTTCCTCAATCAGCTTTCGTGGTGTTTGCGTTCGCCTTACTCTATGTGCAACGAACGCGGTAAGCGACAACTCCAAATCGCATAAAAGAAGATTCATACTAGATAAGTCGATATGCTGTAATATAACAAAGTACGTTGAACAATCGGCAACTCGGCGAGAGTAAATGAAAAATACTGCTGCATCTAATGCACACCTTAAATGGATCGTAATCAAGAACACTCCACACCAACGAAGCCGTAACATATTCGATAGCTTCCATTTGAAACGGCGACACCGTCGGTCTCACTTCAAACAAGTTTGGATGATTACACACTTTACGTAACTGCATCAACACGTTGATGACACTCAATAGATTACCGCTAGCCAAAGTCTCCTTTGTCCTTGCAAAAACAAGTAAAAAAAGGAATTCAATAAATCTACATTAAAAATTGTCATCAAGTTGAGAGAACTTTTAGAAGCATGCTAAATACTTACTTTGCCCTGGACATGAAATCATCGTACAGATATCGTTGTCGTTTCGACAACCGGCACATGAGAACGTGTTCGTATTTTTTCGGCAATTGTTTTTCTACTTCTGTTTTTAATCTTCGTAACAAAAACGGCCGTAAAACCTGGAAAGATAGAATCGTTGAGTAAATGAAATGGATTAAAGCTAATCTTACAGAGGATAGAGTAATTAGTAGAATTGTTTCTCTAGACAGGATTCGTATGTCATACCAGATTTGTCCTGACACGCGAGTTTTAATAGAGAATTTAATATCTCGCTATTGTTATAAAAACAGAGAAATGCAACGATTATCAAGTCTCTGGGTCGGTAGCGAATGGCTAAGTTATGTACAAACACATAAGTACGATGGCAAACTACGTACAGACCTTATGCAGACGACGAATAATGTTTTCATTGTATTCACTGTTCCCTTCGATCATGCCTGTGACGGGGTTGCTGAACCATTCTTTGAATTCTCTATGCGACTGAAATACATTCGGCATTAAAAAGTGCATCAAAGACCACAGTTCCATAAGATTATTCTGAAGCGGCGTGCCAGTAAGTAACAGTCGCCTGCAAAACAAAACGAGTTTAGTGTGTAAAATAGTCCTCTGTTCCAAGAATAAAATTGTTTAAAGTACTTCAAATGTTTACCGTTGCGTCTGAAAATTCAACAACAACTGCCATCTTTGCGATTTAAAATTTTTGATATTTTGAGCTTCGTCCAATATGAGATACTTCCACTTTTTTCTTCGAAAGCTTTGATGATCTTGAATAACTAATTTATATGATGTGATACAGATGTGGAAAGCATTGGGTTTTGTCCAACCTGGCGTGAAAAGAAACGAAAGGTGTTATGTAAACGGTATTACTTGGATTGGAAACGATTTTATCTGAAGATACGGAACATCACCTGTTCTTTTCTGTTTTCTTTCTTTCTGCGTTCCGTAGTATGTCAAAATCTTGAAACCAGGGCACCATTTTTTGCATTCCATTTCCCAATTAAGCATTACAGAGGTTGGTACTATTATAAGATGTGGGCCCCAATTACCTTTCTCGCATGCCAAGTGCGCGAGTAAGGCAATCGTTTGTATCGTTTTACCCAAGCCCATTTCGTCTGCCAAAATACCGTTTAACTTCCTGTCGTACATAGTGACGAGCCAATCCAGTCCAATGTGTTGATATTCCCGAAGAGAGTGTTTCAAAAGGAACGGAATTTTTGTAACAACCTGCAAATAACGCGATTCGCACGTCAGAAAATAGTTACAAAGTCATTTCAATTGACATATTAATTGCATAAAAATTGTCGTAATAATCTTCCCGAAATAAATCATTGAACTTGATCTATTTTTACAAAGGAGAATATCACATTTTATTCTGCCTTCCTGAAATGATCGTGAGCAAACAATTGTCACACAACCTTGGATGGAAGGCTTCACCGGTTTTTATTTAAGCGGGTATTACTTCGAATAACTTACGCTAGTAGTCAGTAAAGTATTTCCCTTCGGCTGGATACTTTCTGCCAATGCAGCCACGTTGTCCATTTCGTCGTGAGCATTCGAATGATCTATTTTTGCAGTCTATAACATATAATGAATACATTATTCAAATACTTCTTCGTTAAATACTGATTAACCCCTTGAACATACTATAATATCGGATCAGACTAGCGATGAAAACTTCAAACAAAATTTCCTAAATATATATGTTTTTATAATTCCCTTTAAATTGAGATTTACTTGAGAAGTTCTAATTATTGCAATCGTAAAATTAATCATAGTGCAAGGGGTTAAATAAAACGTGATTAGTTTCGAACATATTGTCTCACCTTTTCGTCCGTAGATTTTTCCATAGAGATGTCTTCCAAAAGCGATTTGAGCCCGACATCAGCATCGTTGTCACTTTGCGTTTGAGACTCCTGTTCGCCAATTTCATTGTCACTTTCTTCGCTTTCATTTTCACTGCTAATAGATTCTTCGTCGTTCTCCTGACCCTCCTCCTCTTTTGTGCTTTCTTTATCAGAATCTAAATGGAAAACATTGAACGTTAGTATACGTCGCTGTAATTAATGATATTAATTCAACTGGATGGAATGCATCGGGTATCTCAGACAAATGCCTCAAGTCACATCAAGAAATCGGTGTCAAGGAATGAAAACCATTCCTCGAACCATCAGGAATGGTAAATTATCATCACAGATTAATCAACGTCTTAGCAAACTCGCGGCGAAGCGAATATTTGTTGCATACCTTGTTCTTGATCAACATCCATTGGAGCGTCCGACATATTGCCATATTTCGCCATAAGATCATCGATAGACATTTCATTTTCAGCCTGAAAGAATGCAAGTTGTATATTTGAAGTAATCGTGATTTTCGTTTCGAATTTTTTATCCATGTCACTTTTATCAAGTAACGCACAGATCAGATACTTTTAGTACCTGGTAGAATTAGTGGTAAAATACTGAATAAACGATATATACTTTAAGCTCATCCAGTTCCTGTTTGTAATCCGCATTTTCCTCCAATTTCTCTTGTTCCATTATAGTTTCTTCTTCGTCCGAAGATTCGTCCGATGCCGCTACAAAATCTGTATCACCATCCATGGTCTTTTCATCGTTGCCCTATTCGGGAAAAATAAGCTATAAGTACCATGGCTCTGAATGTAATCAAGGGAAATTTTATGAACATACTTCGTTCGCAATTTCTTTCGATGGGGACAAATTTTTCTTTCTGTCTTCTAAGTAATCGGGTGGCAAATCCTTCAGGAGGTCTTCCAACGGAATTTCTGATTCTCTCTTTAACAATTCAACCTCTTCTTTATGATTCGTTACTGATTTTAATTCTTCTTCCGCCTTTGCTATGGTTTCTTCATCATCATCCGAACTTTGATTCGGTTGAAAGTCCTCTGCATTAAACAATGTTAAATTTATATGTCAGTGTCACTGATAACACATACATATATAGTATCCTATCTAGTCCTTTTAATTTACCGTCAGAATGAGATTTGCCGGGCGGGACAGGAGAAGATATTCGTGAACTATTAATAGATGCCGGTATACTTTGAGGACCGTCAGTTTTGTTAAGCCCCTCTGTCAACCACGTCGAATATTTCTCCGTTTGTCCAACGATAAAGTTTAAATGTTGATCCAACGCTTGTTTTCTTTTCTCCTCCAGCCTTGTTTGTTGTTTATACTCCACCAACTTGAAAATCGAAAAAACAAACTAATCCACGTGATCCAATACAATTCTCATATAGAACTAACAGTACTTGAAAGAAGTCTATAAACCAAGTGTCCTGAATTAATTCTTTGATCGTATCTACGCAACGAGTACAACCATACACAATAATCAGACTTTGCTGTTCCCACAACGAGCACACAGGTTCAATTGGAATACACTGAAACTGTCGGCTTAATAGTGTGGGGTAAACTAGAAATTGTCCAAAGAGAAGGAAATATATACACACAAACACACCTTTTCCACGTTCGTCCAGAAGGTTTTGATCTCTTTCGCTATGAAACTGGCAATCTTCTTTAGCCTGAGCTCTTGCGACTTCTCGGCTTTCTGCGCTTGAATCGCTTTCTCCTGGAAGTACTTCTGAACCATGCGCGCGCACTTTTTCGCCGCAGCTTTCTTCCACTTCCGTTCTTGAGCAAAATCAGCAGCCAACCAGACCATCTCCTCCAACAAGTAATCCCAATGAGCTTTCGTGCGAGCCGGCTCTTGCACTTTAGGCAATCTCCTCTCCGACCATAATCCTTCCCGCTGCAACTCGGCAATCCTTTGCATAACGTACGCTTCCTGCAAATGATTTCAATGTGTTACGTTGACGTTGCATTTTTATTGTGGGTACGCGAGAACTCGAAAATATCGGGTACACGATCATCTGGCCGGATCGGGTTCTCAAAAATTTCGGGATACTCAAATATATTCGAGAACCCCAATATTCTCAGGCATTCCGAAAACCTGTCCGGCCCGACATTTTGAGTTTCCGCACACCTCTTATTTTGATACGTTGCGCAACAAGACAACGAGTACGATACACACCTGTTTCGCCTTTTCTACTATTTGCTCTTGATTATTCGCGATATCGCTTGCTGTTGAATTACAGGCAGGTAATTTAACGAGCTTTACAACTGGCTGAGAGGGAGTACTAGTAGGCGCAGTAGACATTTTTGGCGCTGTGGTAGTGATCGTTGCGGTAAGAGTAGGAGTAGGAATAGGAGTAGAAGTAACTGTTATAGTCGATGTGGTAGTAGTTGTGGTTGTTGTGACTGTTGTAACTGTTGTGGATAGTTTGTCTGCGACTGGAGTTGCTGATGCTGACGTTGCTGCTGTCGAGGCTGATGCTACTGTAGTTGTTATTTGTTTCGGAGAACTTGAAACTACTGGTGCATTACCTGTAACGATAGGGAAAATAATTTTTAATATGCATGCTCGATCGCTCGGAATCACTGGTAAGTCGAGGGTGAGCAATGTTTATCAATAGCGTCGTTAGACCAAAATGCTCGATATTTGATCTTACTGAACTAAGAATTCATCTTCCCCCATAGAATAGACTACATCGAGATGCGGGAACTCGATGCGGCCGTCTTCTGTGGGATTACACAACAAATACTCTACAACGTTAACAGGGTGTAGTTATCACAATGCATAAGTCATTAACTTAAAGAAGGGTGTAATGTGAACATAAGTAAATTCGTCAAAAGGAATCGTTACTATGAGAATGAATTATGGGATATTCGTGATTAAGGAAGACAAGCTAGGAGAACAAAATATCCTACAACGTTTTGCGTATGAACGTAAGTATAACTTGTCGTAATTTAAGAAGCAACGTGCATGTAACTACTTGTCGTTTGAAAATGTTCAGCATATTGTTCGATTAAATAATTTCTAGATACAGTTTTTCTCATTACTAGTATAAACGGTATCCAATGCATTAGTTTAAACAAAAACATGGTTTTTTGTGGTAATGTAATTCGTGGATCAATCGCTGCTGTGTTCTTATAAGCTCGATCAGTACGAAAAAAAAGCAAAGAACGAAATAAACTTTGAACCATATACGATCATGAAAATAGAAAATAACTGCGATACGATAATTAATGAATCTAAACATCAAACGATAAGCCTGTGGTAATCACCTATAATGAGCGTGGGTGCTAGAGTAGAAGTAGGTGGAGAGTGAACGGTGACTGGTGAAGATTGAATTGCTGCTCTGAAGGCAAACACCATGCCATGGCGGCCCCCTTGAGGCCTACCTGGTACATGTCCTAGTACGCATACAATTATTTGGTTGATATAAAACGTCTACTAAAGAGTCTCTATTGTTTTCCATACTGTCGTGTAAACATCTACTAACAACTTCGAAGTAAATATTCTGATTATCTAAATATAGCATACAAGAATTTTGTTAAGATTTTTCTATCGAACTTCGATATAATGGTGTGCCTCTTACTACTTCGGGAAACATGATTCGTGTTACATGTGAAATAGCATTGTTTTATTCACATTTCATTACTAGAGATGTGCAAGAACCTGAAAATGTCAAGATACAGACGGGTTCTCAAAAATTCTTAAACATCCCGAAATTCTAGAGAACCCGACTCGCCTCGAATCGACCATCCAGTTCTCGACATATTCTGGTTCTTGCAGATCAGTATTAATTACTATTAACCTGCCAATGGTACCCTGACTGCTCCCATGACCACACCATAATTATTAATACAGGATTTGATTAACTTCTTCTGACAATTTGGATTTTGTAGCCATAAACTATGTACCTGAAAGTATTTGTGTAAATTCTGATTAAGAAAACAGGGTACCATTTGACAGAGTCAAATTATTTTATGAATATTATTCAATTAGTTATGAACATGTATACATAACAATTGTTCAGGCTTACCTTGCTGATTAAGTTGAGCTACTGCAGCAGGTAAAGTAGTGGACACTGCAACTGGTGTAACGTTCATACTAGAAATCTTTACTTCGGCACACTGATTCACAGAAACTATCGAAGAGACGGTCGGTGTAACAGTCGGCGTTAATGGAATTTCTGATATTGCTGGCAGTGGCACTGTTAAATCTTCGTCGTCGTCGTCCGGATCTAATCTATGTTGCCGTAAAAAATGCAGATACTGAGGCGTTGGTTGTCTCTTCCTCCAGGTTTGAAAGTCCATCATATTTCCACCGGCATGCAGAAAGAACAACTCCGATGCGTTCTCAGAGTATTTATCCCTTATCGCACGCATCCTCTTCATCTTGTGTTCCATAATTCGTCTTCTGTAGCCTACCGCATCGTCAATACACATAATAGGCTTCTCGGTAGAGTCTGTTAATTTCAACTTCTTCCTTGCTGGTGGTGATTGCATAGAAGCTTGAGATGTTGGAGCAACAAACATGTTACCGATGGAAGTTCTAACAAGTTTCGGGGACGTTGCTAAAACAACTTTAGGTGAATTCTGACGAGAGGGAGAAGGAAGAGGCGAACCACTAGCTCCTGCAACTCCCATGGTACTCGCACGTGGTGGAGTACCGCTAATATTAACAAGTCTTGTAACACCGACTTGTTGAATATTAGAATTTGTTGTCGCATTGCTTGGTATGACCTGCAGTAACAGAAAAGGTTAGAAAACACAGGTTCGAAAGATAATGAAGGGATAGTTAAATTAATAAAACACATACCTGTGTGAGACCAGGAACCTGGGAAGTAATAACAAACTGCTGTCCAGCACCTGTGGTAAGGACATTGAGACCCTGAGCTGTGGCAAGTACTTGCTGCAAACTAACAGTTTGTTGCGGTGTACCGCCATTGCTTCCCCCATTGTTTCCTCCACCCCCATTAAGGGGTGGCAAAATAGGTGCAGACTGCTTATCGCTCATTACATATCACACTGTAATAACATTAAAATTAATTTTAAAATGTATCCAAAAAATTATTATAAGTACAAACACGTTAGAGTATCGATAGCATATAAGAGCCATATTGTTGGTGGAAAAAATTATTGTTCGATTGAAACATTTATTTCATAAAAAAAATGTTTACAGAGCAATTGAGTCTATATATGAAGGTTAAAAATTAATGTAATATATAACAAGTAAAATAAATGAATAACAAAAAGAACTGTCATGAAAATGTTTGTATTATTTACTGTGTATTCGTCAATTAAAAAATTGAAGATTGCATGTTATATGTTTGTATACAGATTAGGTTAAAAAACGGAATCGCGTCCGAAGTCCGAAGCTATTGAAAAATTAATTCAAAAAATAAACGAATTTCTGACTGACTTCAAGTTTCAAATCGTGAAAACTAATTTTCGAAATAGCCCCGTTCGGCTAACACACGACTGTTTCACAATTTAAACAATGAACATAGAGGTGCTGATTAAAAAAACGATAAAAATGAAAACACGAACGAGGAGTAACACGAGACACAAGTTCGCTAATCATTAACAATGCTTCATTTTTTAATTGTTTAACGTATATAAACAATTAATCGTAGATATTTTCGATTGTTACTCAGCGCAAGGTAACCGGACAGAGTCGAAACGAGAACTTTAATTGATTTGTGAAAAAAGCGCCGAAATCAAAATTTCTCCGTCGATTCGACCGATGCACCGCATTGGAATTTCGAAGAGGTGCGTGACGCGCCGACGAAAAAATACAGCGAAAAATATTGCATCGGCGAGACAAAGAACTTCTCGGCGATCGACTACGCGGCGAGATGAGCGATGTCATTTGAAATAATGCGAGATTGCGACGAATACACGACGGCCCGATATCAAGCATTCAGGGCGTTCGAGGCTTCTTATTCGAAAAACGTCATTTAATCCGGATGTAATAACAACAACGATCGCGTCGCTTCACCGGAGGGGTTTCACGGAAACGAAAAACACCGTTCCCAGTACCGGGGAGTGTTACAGCTCCGTGGAAAATAGATTTTTCGCAATTGCGTCAGTGGAGCCTCGCGGTGATACAAAGGAAATTTTTCGTCCGCCATGTTGGCGTTGGTCCGATAGGAGGGCGGACTTACCATAATGTAATCACAAAATTCTGCGACGTAGGCGAGCCATCCACGAAAATAATTGTCACACCCGTGATCGACGAGCGTTAAATCGCAATTAGGTACCTCACGTAATGTACAGTGCATGAGCTATATCTAATATTTTACAGAACATTTTCGCTCGACTCGCTCAAGGACGCACACACTTCTAAACATGGCGACGGCTCCCGACAAAATTTCGACCGCGGCCAGACCGTGAGCTGCTTGCTGCTTGCTGCGCCGCGTTTACACAAGCCACGGATAGATGCCGCTCCGACCGGGCACCGACCCTCTGATTGGCTAACGCCAACCGGATACTTGGCAACGTGGCACTCGGAAACGTTCCCGATTGGTCGCTGGTAAAAATATTAAAGGGACTGGTTTCCCGACTAACAAATCAAATCAGCAACTATTGCTCCCGAATACAGGGTTCTTGTACATTTCGCACGACCCATTACTAACACGAATTTCGATATATACCGTTCAGAGAACAAACGGATCTATAAAATGTAGCATACTGCTTCACGATTCAAATTTTATTCCGTGGAAAAAACATCTCTTTTCTTCCAGATCGGAGGAAAGGCGAATTTAACGAGTAAAAAAATTAAATGTTCAAAGTGTGCATCGTGCGACGATGCCTTCGTATGGAACTCGAAACAATGCGATTTAATGTAAGATATTGTTGGAAAGACTTTGCGAACGGTCTCGAAGAACCGTTCGCACAACAGACAAATATGGACATACATTACACGCGGTATTACATCACTTTACATTCCTGGCAACGGGCGCGGAGCCGTTATCCAAATATTTCGATTCAATCTATAAAGCAAACAAACTGATATCGTCGAAGCTATGTGTACCTCTTTTAGCCATTACGCGTACTATAAAACGCCACGTGCACCGAAAAACCAATGATAATTATCCTGTTTAATCCCAATCGTTATTACATACTTGGTTCGTTTCAATTAATCTTGTGGCCACGGTATTTATTGTATTTCGAAAGAATTTAGCTGTACGAAGACTGCGAGAGTTACAAAGTTCGAGCAAAGAACGTGTACCCAACGGATTTCTACACGAAAAAATAAATGATTTCTTGTAGGATTTCGCTCGGAAAGAGTATTTAATAACGAATAATTTCGATTGAAATTTTATACCGAGGGCAACATGGTGTCGCAGTGTACATACATATATAGATATATGGCACGCCACGTGCTCCAACGTGCTCATACTTATATATGTACAACCACACGCGCTAACGTTCGTAGAAAGCAGGTAAATGTAATATAAGAAGAAAAAGGTTTTACTCACTCTTCGGTTGACCTTTGTTTGCCGATGTTTTCCGCGTCGATGTCTTCGCATACGTTTTTTAACCGAATTCGAATAAATGGCTGTT
The DNA here is from genome assembly GCA_916610235.2 of Lasioglossum morio. Lineage (NCBI taxonomy): Eukaryota > Metazoa > Arthropoda > Insecta > Hymenoptera > Halictidae > Lasioglossum > Lasioglossum morio. The sequence continues at coordinate 9,486,659 of OU744323.1, forward strand.
TCGATATTGAACGTACGCTTGAGATCTTCTCATGGGACGTGTACCGAACACATTTTTGAACGTGATAGCGAGTACGCCACGAGTTTTCCGAGGCAAAACTGTGATCGTATCTACGATGGATCGAGAATGAACCATGACGAGAAGAACAAACGCGAATGAACGTCCGTTAGAATTTGCTACACATGTTTTTTCGAATTTCTGCTCGACTCGTCCCTACTACCCGAGGTGACCGCGTGTAATACGTACAATCGTAAGAATGACGCTGGGGTCATTTCGGTACTCGGCGCATCATCTTTTGGGTACCACTGCTATATTTACATTGATCTACGTAGTATGTGCGATAATAATTTTCAATTTTTACTCAAATGTTAGAAGATAAATATTTTATGGATTCTTGTCGTTTCTCTTTCATTTTTTGAATAACTTGGTTTTTTTATCAGACCCTGTTGAAGTTCCATCGTATTTTCATGGCAATTAGGATATCTATTATTATTGTCCCTTTCCGCGCCAAAGTGTGTGGACAGTATCTATTATAATTTCTAGACATATAAACTTATTAATTCCGTTAAAGTCACGTAACTAGGTAAAAATTAAAAATAATGTAGGCTATTTTATAATCTAAAAGGTTTTAACAATTTCTAAAATTTTGTTTTTCACGATTGCATTAATAATAAATAAATATAAAAATGTAATTATAAAATATATTTTATATTGATTCTTATAGTAACCGTTATAACTTTTTAATCTTATATTTTATATATTAAAATTAATTATTGGTACAGTATATATTCGCTAGTGAAAAGTGCCCATTCAGCTGATATGTATGTGTGTGTGTGTGTGTGTGTTTAACAATAACTAAATTCCATAATTGTTTCCAGGTAATGATGATAATGAGAAGTGTACATTCTTTTGAACAGCAGTGTATATCACGTGAATCCAAATAAACGTACGTATTATGGTTTCGTTAATGTTAATATTCCGGAAGTTCGTGCCGTATCGCTTGTTTGTTAGTTGATATCGGCAGTATGAATACAAACGAAACATTACAATGAAATTTTTTATGCAGATTTTATAGAGAACAGTTGAAAAAATTGTCTTCTCGAGAATGACAACATTAAGTTCGGATTTAGACTTGAAATTATCCGATACTGTGGTACAACAATTAGAACGTAGAAATATCAAAACTGTTCTAGAATTCGTAAACGAGGATTCGGACAAGTTGGCGACATTCACCGGACTTTTGCTCAAAGTATTCAAGCCTATTTATTACGAGTAACAACGAGAACAAAATTTTTCAACTAAAAATATTAAATTTAGGTTACGTTGACAGGACATACTTCACATTAAAAAAGTTATTTCACAAAAGTGTGGAGCTGTGGTAAGAAATGCCTGTGATTTGCTCAAAATAGAATTGAGTAACATAATTCCTACAGATTTATCATGGTAATGTAACTGAACTTATGTAATTCTGTAAAAATTCGATGAATATCTAATAATAATACAAATAATTAGTTTAGATAACTTATTGAAAGGTGGATTGTATCCAGGACAAATATATGAAATATGTGGTGTACCATCAAGTGGTAAAACACAATTGTGTTTAACGATTGCAAGCAACATTGTTCTCAGGGGTCACAATCTTGTACGATACATAGATACAAAGAGAGATTTCTGTGGTTCCCGTGTAGAAGAAATCTTGTTGAGCAAAAACAATTGTAAAAAGGTATTAGCATAAGTCTATCAAAATCTATAATAACAATTATATTTTATAATTCTTGAATGCAGGTGGTAGATGAAGCTCTAGACCGTATCAGAGTATGCAGTGTACAAAATTTACATGAACTATTTAAGGTTCTACGTTGGCTAACAAGCGCATTGAAAGAGGAGAAAGAAGATTGTCGTACAAGGATTATAATCATAGATTCTTTACCAGCAATAATTTTTAAGTATTCCAAAGACTATAGAATAGCAATTCCACTGAATCACCTAGCAAATATATGTTTTTTTATCGCTAATGAATTTCGTTTATCGATCATCACAGTCAATTTGATTACTCAATGGAATTCCAACGACGAAACGGAATCGGTTCGCATAAATATGAACGATGTAATACACAGTGATGTAATACCGACGTTGGGAAAGTATTGGGCAGGTATTCCTAATAAAAGACTGCTGATAGAAAAGCTAGATCTTGGGAACAGGAAGATTTCTATATGGAAAAGCATTCAATTAGAAACGAATATTTCGTGTACATTAAGTATAGGCAATAGTGGTATAGTATGTACTTAATATTGTAAAAACATGTATGTATATTATTGCTGTCTGATTCTTTAATCAAATCAAATTAATAAAATCAACGACTGTAATTGTTTGTTTTTTAAACCTTATGAAGAACGTATTTTAAATGTAAGAAAGAAATGGCGATTGGACAAATTTCGTAGTGGAGTCTTTTACATCTTTGATAAATCAAGATTAGATTGATCAACAGCGTTTGATGTTCATGAATGAAAGTCTCTCAAATTGAGGCAATATTTTTTTCTTTCAATGATTTTTATTAAAAATGAAATTAAAAAGTTAACAAAACGACGTGACTTTTGGGATGACCTAATATTTAGTTGGAATTTTAAAAGTATGTACGTCGCTGCCGTTCCTAACTTCCGGTGATTGTACGATTTACAACGTTGCCACGTTTCTGTAGTGTGCACGGTAGCATAACAGTTTATAATGGTTATATTAGATTAGTGTTAGAGTATAGTGTTAATTAATTGGTAAGAACGATGGCTTCCTTAGTTGCGGATTATGGTACTTCCTCAGGTTCAGAGAGTAGCGACGACGATATTTCAGAAAATGACGATAACACGTAAGATTGCATCAATGTAGATTTCTATGCCTCCTTGTTTGTTTTCCTTCTCAATTTAACCTTACTCGATCGCGTTTATTTCACTCCTTGAAATGAATTACTATCTGTGTTCCATATTATGGTGTATATTACACGTTTATTTTTGTCCCCGTTATGATACACATAACTCTCCTTATCCTTTCAATTAACTTTATTAAAAATTCACGACACTAAACCTAACTTAATTCTACATTCTCTTTGAGAGTGGTTTTCGCGTCGTGTTTTGTTTATTTCTATATAACTAGTAATCAATTTTATTCCGTAATTAAAACTTTTGGAATATCGTTTATCTGATTAGCGGTTAATTGCTTTGCTTTGGTGATTATATTTCGCGAAGTGATATTTTTTGGAACATGTATATGTATTTATATCAACAGTGCGCCGTGCGGTGTTTTTGTGTAACGAAAAATTGAAAAAAACAATTACAAGAATAGCCGCCTATTTATTCGACTAGATTAATTTGTATCGATTAATGCGAGCTAATAAAAGATTTTCAGTAATGTATATCGTATCATATGGAGCAGAGATAGTATTATATCCCCAATGCTTTTTATGATATTACATATAGGAAATACATGAGAATATATTAAGAAGCAGTTGACGCTTACACGTAAGATTGAACTGGTTCTTTGTAATCTGATATTGCCTAACCATTAGTTTTAAGGAGGAAGAACAAGAGGAAGACGAAGACGAAGAGAATTGCGAGAATAACGAGGAACAAGAAAACGACATAGCTTCCAAAGAAAAACTTCCATTGCCAACACCCGATTTTAATGGCACACCCACCATGAAAACTTCAGTCTTCTCAAATCCATTTGTGGAAGCCGAGAAAGCGAAGAGCGCTATTCTCGAGAAACATGTGAAAATGACACCAACGTTGGACGACACAAAAATGATAAATGGTAGAAAGATTTGCTGGAATTATAGGAAAGGTAGATGCCGTTTTGGTCATAATTGCACGTTCGCACACGATTCCGATTTACATCGAACAGCAGCCGAGTTAGAAGCGATTCGTGCTCCGCAAGAAACGATTATTTGTCAGACTCAATACAACGGACAAATTCTTCTGAATGACGACGACGAGATAGATCAAGAGAATAATCAAATGAATAAGCGTAAGAAAAGGCCAGGCTTAAGTCAGTCCTTGGTACCTAGTAAGAAAGTCTTAAAAATGTACAAAGCGCAACAAGCTAAAGCTGTTAGTAGATAAATTAAAAATACTAAGTATTCGAATTACACTAGCTTACTACATTAAAAGAGAATATTTCATAGTTTTCATGGTTTCGATTCCACATTGGAGGAATCGATAACGAAACGCATCGAGAACTGTACGAACAAATGATCACAGTATAAAAGGATTTTTATCTTTTTATTGTATTAAAAGAAACTAAACGGAGTAGACACTTCCAATAAAAATTACATAGGGAATAGGGTTGCGAGCCACAGCTACTTCGAGATCAATGAAAAAGCATAAAAATTATTTAAATACTTGATATTTATAGGAAATTGTTTGTTATGTATATAAAAGTACACTTTACTTGTATAGTTGATACTTCCAGGGACCTGCATAAAATATATTTCTATTCATATTTGACATCCCTAACTTGCCCATAAATAATGAAATATGTCTTCTAATTATTTGCTTTTTTATTGTACAATTCGATCGATCGTGCCTCTTCCTCGGGAAGGGAGCCGTAGCAAAGAGATCTTTTGTATAAAAAAACTCGGAAAATGTTTACAGGTACAAGGATATTGTTCTGTTGAAATATTCTACAAAATTCCATTAGAGCTTTAAGAAATTTTAGACGATGTTTAATGTACAGTGCAAAAGAATCGTCGCTCTATGTGCTATATTTAAGAAAAGGATTATACATATATGAATTATGTACAATATTGTTAACATTTTCTTCTGATGAAAGGTGGTTAATACATTACAGTATCTATATTAGGTACTAACAGTAATTTAGTATAATCGAGGTATACCAAAAATAACAATTACGCTTCCACTATTCGTTATATCTTTCTACATAATGTTATAAAATATAAATCAGGGCTTCTATGATTCCATACTAACGTGCATATACGATTGTTAATCCTGTATTTCCGGTTTTAAAATATCGTATCTCATTCTTTACGTGCACTCCGACTACTTAAGTATTTTTAATAAAAGAAGCTTTTCTTAACACGGTTAAACGCATGAGTTTAGTCTCATTGGAGTTAAAAGAAAGAAAAAGTAATAGATATTTGCTAATAGGTTTAATACAATTCAAAAGAGCGTTCACGCATTCGAAAATATTTATATGTAGTTGTAAGTTTTCTTTTTTATTTTATACAACTGTAAAACTACGAAGGAAAGTTTTTTCGAAAAATGGCAATAAATCTGCAGTGACCAACAATGCTATTGAATTCTATTCTCCTCCTAGTCGTGAACCGCATGCAAAGTAAGCCTTAATCTGAAAAAGAATACAGCAAGAAATTATTGAAGTTTCTGCCGATCAGACCTGAATATAGTTTGGGTATAAAAATAGACGAAAGTGTGATAGGCACATGACATTTTATTAGATAATCATGGGTACATATGAGTTCGGATCAATTATATGTGGTATAAGTGCATCAATAACCGATTATTGCATCTCTCATTGAAAATATATAATTTATATATCATTCTTCTCATTTTCGCGACTGAACATTTCACAGGCACTTTGTCTCTAAACAATGGCAAAATTTGTGATTAAATGTGTCTATGTAAAATAAGCATATACATGTATAATCATCACAGTTTATGTTCATTAAGTTATGATCAGTGATGAATCAAACTTTAATTGGTAAATTAAATTAAGTGCTGACTAATTTCATTGTACCAAAGTAAAAGTTTCTTTCTTTCGTGAAATACTTCGAATCAATAGTTAATTTTGCTTGCACCAAAAAAGTATTCCCATCGAATTATCGTTTCAGACATCAACTTAACGAATTCTTAATGGAAATATACCTGTTAAGTACTAGTACATTTGACAATTACCTTGTCATGACTATAATACATACTTCTGACAATACTGCGGAACAGTACAATCGTTGAACCATACTTTTGTAAATTACCTCGCCTTGCAACGCGTAAAAAGATAAGAGAAATACTAAATTGAGTTTGTGTGTTTTACGCTACGAAAGAATTTTCTTGAGAGAATAGACAGTCCTATCGCGGGAAGGAAAGCCTCCTCCGCGGTCTAAGGTAGAATTTGCGAAATGAACCGTTCAAGTACGTTCACGTTAGTGCAATAACATTAATTTTCTATCAAGACAATGTTAAACGTTTCTAAGGAAAAGTATACTTCACACTGATCGTATGTTCTCGGATAATTACATACGTCGAATACGTTGTCTGTATGCTACATACTACGTGTATCTTGTATCACAATTATTTATAAGTAAATTTCCTTAAATAAACAGTTACCACAATAGTTCTAATCGAAACAAAAAGACGTATATAAGTAAAGAGATGGAGAGCGAAGTGAGGTGATTCAGATGTAAAAATACTCGGTATATTAATCGACATCGCTTGTTTCAAAAAACAGATCGGTAGAAAATAGGCGTAAGTTTTAATTCAATTATATTAAGTACATTAATTTTTCTCGTGTAATATACATACAATATTTGAATAGGAGACACCGTGAGGTCTCAAGTTAGAAAACAGGTGTGGTTTATGGTCAAAAAATTGTCACTTTCGTATTGCACAGGAAATTTTTTGTCGCTTTTAAAAGTTAACTGTGTCAGTGCCAATAGAATACTTTTATTTATTTTCCTTGGAATCAATCATTTCAATGAAATTCCCTCGTCTCTCTCTCTCTCTCTCTCTCTCTCTCTCGTTGCTCTACTTTTATCATTTTTGTTTATGCTTTTCCGCGCGTTTCATCCTCAGATCCATTCTCATCGATACTCTTTTTGCATCTTTCTTACAAGCTATCCTTCTTCTATTTAGCAGGACTACCACGTTCAACGCGTGTTGTATCTCCTTGACTATTGCTTTGTACGCTACTCCGTCCGACAAATTTCGCATTTCCGTTCACAACACCGTGATTACCGTTTTGCACGCCATTAACAACTTTATCAATACCATTCACACCGACCTCTACGCCATTGACTCTAGTATCGAACCCGTTTACTCGTTTTTTAGCTGATGTGCTATCTTTCGTTTCCGGCGAACTGATATTTTTACATTCCGCTGATCCACATTCCGTCAAGCCTGCAAGAGCGTAATCTGTGCAATTTAAAAGACTGATCAAACGAAAGATCGCCTACACCGAATAATATGATACACTATCGAGTCACCTAACGCACGACGACTGTTAATTACTCGTCAATCATGTCAAATAAAATTGCACAGCTTGTCAGTATTTTTCAGAATTTTCATAGAGCATTAAAAGCCTCAATCTTTTATTAACACAGACAATAATTTACGAGTAATTCAGTGTCATCAACGTTGTATGACTCATTCTGTATAATGGATAACATTCGCCACTACTACAGGCTGTTTTTTGAAAGAGATTGGAGGTTCATCAATGATCATAATAGGCATCTATCACGATCCTTGATGTATATATCGAGTTTCCTCTTTCGAAAAATAGACTATAATAATTCATCGGTTACTCGGATGTTTTTTTCTCATTGAACATCCGGTTAACAAGTTGAACAATGGTGAACCAGTTATACCTATACAGCAAATGGTAATAAAGTATGCGAGTACGTACCGTGTAAATTGTGGCAGTATTTATTGGTGCTGTTCCACTCTTCTCTGAGGCTGAGATTGAACATACTGTAGTCCGGATTCCCGGTGACTTCTTTCTCGATTGTCAGGAACTGTGGTAAGATGTTTTTCAGCTCGTCTCCCGATAATGCTGTGTATGTTTCAAGCAACATTAAACCTCGGCACCTGAAACCCCGTTGACCACGTTACTACAGAACACCGACAGGATTTACTCCGTATATTTTCCTAAATTATGTCGGCCATTCTCCTAGCTCCTACCTTGGATGAGCTGGTTCTCTGTATATATCTAACTGGAAATACTGATTGTTTATTAGGAAGCAGCGTCGACGCTTGAAGATGGTGAAATGCGAGTCGTCGCGCTGTGCAAGCATGTTCAGGTAGTCCCTGTGAGTCAACTGTGTCTTAACCTCGATCACCTGACCGCACATTTTTGGACGCCTGATGGTGTGGATGTAGGACCAGTGACCTGTAACAATAGAACACCATGATAGAGAACTCAATCACAGAATACACTTGTATCTACTAGACAAGAACACTCTTAGTGATTCTTTACAAATAGTTACTGTTCGTCCAGCCAGATGATGACTAGGTAAAGCATATGATCTCACTCTACACAGGTATTTACCCCTACCATCATACACACTATAGCTATAAGGAAGTCAGGATAGAGTGGGAACGTAAACATTTCACCTAGGAATCATCTGGTGGACCTACAGTACCCTTCACCAACTTCAATGGCCTTCAAATATCCTGCCCAGGTCAAACTGATGAACATATTCTTGCGAAAATATCTAATCTGAATGACTGATGCATAAAGAGAAGTTGTTCAGAATGTCGACCGACTTTGACGAATGAATTTCTCAAGGCGATCGAAGTCCAAGGGGGTTGCTATTCGTAAACAATTAGCACCCTTCACCGGCCGTTCTCTACAGACCTTTCTGGCCGCGCTTGCGGAGACGTGCCTGCATCTTCGGATTATTGCTTTGGAGGTAGTTGTGAACGACGTCGAAGTCCTGAAACGGCGGGAACTCGGTGTCCGCCGGTAGAGGACCCTTGATGAGGAACTTGACCTTTCTACTGCTGTCGCGCAATCTGTCGCCGGTGTCGATGCCCAGCTTCTGGCAGACGCACTCGATCATCCGGCAGATCTTTGACTCGAAGTCCTGCGAATTATCGATCACGTCGAAATAAGGATGGCCGACCCAGGCGGCGGCCGCTTTGTAGTCGAGCTCCCTAGCCAGCTCGACACCCTCGGACCTGCACGCGTGGTCCTCCGTCGAGTAGAAATCCTCCGCACCGTTCGCCGCCGAGACCATGTGGATGATCTGGTTGTACCTGTCGACATCACCGATTTTGTCAAAATAATGAAAACAACCCCTTTAAGGATCAGAATCGTTTCGTCGTATATCTTGGAAGCTAATAGAACTAGAGGGATGGATTACACGGTAAAGTTGCGTGTCCTTTAATAAAGAATCCGAGATTTCTCCGAGAAGAAGAAGTCTTGAGTTTCGCATTTTAAAGAAAACAGTAAACCTCAGGGCGATTTTCGTTAACATACCGGTTGTCCCGGAGCTCGACGTTGTTCCAGCCGTTCGAGGCCATCATCAGCTCCCACTTGTCCTTCGATATAACTGAAAAGAGGGAGGAAGACAGGGTAAAGAAAACCGAGAAACGACCGACACATCGATTGATATAATCTTCACTTACATGCCGAGGCGTCCATGGCACCGCGATCGCAGATGATAAGGCAATTTCGGGAACAGCTCTCCCCCAGTTGGAAGAATGTGTTCTCGATCTGGATCATCGTTCGAAGTAGATTCTCTTGGAACTTGAACCCTGGAGCAGAACAAACGATGGCTCGTATCATCTCGTGGACAATCGTATATTCGATTCTGTTCTACATATGTATATAGTAAGCGCTACACGAAGTGTCTACGTTTTATTTATTTTTTAGCTGCTAGATCACCTAGATCTACGTCTTTCTCGAGTTTCGCATTTTTTCGTTGCGATACCGTAAATGAATTAATTAGCCGTTGCTCATTAGCTTATGCTACGCTTCAGCTTCTCGTACCTGAATAGAAAAGCGGCGCATAACGGAATAATATCCGAAGCGATGATCGCCTACGTTTGTGTTTTTTATCTGTGTTGTTACGGATTAACGATCGTCGCGCGTCCGAGACGAAGTTCTTAGATCACGATCGTCGATCGCATGCGAACAATGAGTCACGTTTCGTCGCTCTCTTTCTAGTCACTCGGGCACAAACTCGGATCGTTATCGTGTGTCCGGCGCTATCACTGCGATACCACCAGCTTGTCGGAACGGTTATAAAACGGGTATGGAAATTACGATCTTCTCATAGAAAACCGTTTTCTGAGTAGATACTGCACGATTGATCACCGTGGTTGATCATTAATCATGGGCTGAATATTGTCAATCTTTCGTTCACGAGTAATAAATCTATTTTTTCTTCCCTTATCTTATTACAGAATTTGTTCGGATTTTGTCCGACTTTTCCAGAGACTGGTACGACAGTCAACACGCAAAAGTGCGAATTACATTAAAAACTGCCAGGCATAAAAAGCGAGGGGGTTATTCCAATTTAACGGAAAAATCTCCAATAATCTCCCGTGAAAGCGTCTTTATAATTCCATTAATTGTAAAATAAGAATTTTCATCTTGGTAGACTCAGTGTTAAAAGCTCCAACGTGCGGCAGAGAAATTTTTCAATTCGAAACGCGTCACGCGTCCGGTTGAAAACGCTGTTGATACGTCAATACATAATCGAAAGTGAATGCGAGTACTAAAATTGTACATTCGCCACACGCTTTTCAAAAAAACAGCGACGCGACTCGTGGCTTGACCTAATACAATGGAACGGGAACGCTAGCGAGAACGCGTCGATGTTGTTGCAATACCGTTCGCTTTATCGAATCAGGGAAAAAATCCAATTAATGTCGGCGGTCAGCGAAGTCCAATAATCGTTCCGCGCGACCTGTCGTCCCTCGTTTCTGTCGCGCCGCGCCTCCACCCCAGATAAATATCCCGTTCGCGATTCTCTGGCTCGTTCCGCGACTGCGAGATCGATCATTTTCACATCTTCCCTCCGCGATTTCACGGATCAACGACGGATCAAATGCCACGTGTTCGCTGGCACGATCAAACCGTGTCTAGCTGGGCAATTTTCCTTTCTTGGCACGCGGATACTACAGATGTTCCGGATGTTTTCTAGACAAGTTGAATTTTTCGAAGAACGCAGAAAACGTGTATCGATCGTAGCATAAATCGTTAAAGGTTGCCGTATTACGATTGTTTACCATCATCTTAGCACCCGATTGCAGTTTCTCGTTGGTCTTATGTACCATAACTTGCAGGCATTGTGTAATTGATATTTAATTGGCCTTTTAGGAGCGTCCCGGTGCCAAATATTTGCACGACATTAGAATGAAGTGCTTAATCGTTAAATCTGATCGAGAGCTTCAAGTTAAATATATCGAGAAAACAAACGAATCTGGTTGTTCGGACGCGTGTCTCGGAAGAACTGCTGAAAACAGGCAGAGATAGACGAGTATACGTTCGGTAGATTTAGTACTCGATTCTCCAGAAGTTCATCAAACGGTTGTTGGGTCGTTGTATACCTAGGGTTTCGCATCCCCGTGACAATTCACTGTCGAAGAACCGTGGCGTTGGCAGCACGCCAACGCTCTGTGTCGAGTTACGATTCCATCTAAAATGGCTGTTAACCCTTTGCGCTCCCTCGGTTCGTCTACCGGCAACTTGAACTCGCGTTCGTACGCGAAGTAACGTGGCTTGAAAAAGAAAGTATGAAACGGTGCCCAATGTTGGTAATAATCACTGGACTGCGGATTTTATGCATTTATGACAAGAACGACTGGGTCCGTTTGAAAACAGTAGAAACATTGAAAGAATTTAAGAATGTCCATGCGTCGACAATTTTTACTTTGCATAAAGATCCGCATGACTGTATTCAACCCTTTCTCGCATAACAACGAGTTCTCACATTTATTTCTTTCCTTTAAATCAATGAAATCATATTCTTCTAGAATGAATATTTAAGCAAGTATCGACAGACTCAGTGAATTAAAAATTGTCGATTTCGTAAGTGTCGTATTACCAACAATTTTGTCGTGTCCTCTCTAAAGAGTTAAACTGTAGTGGTAAATGTAGCTAACTGTTGTAGAATGTAGCAAATGAGTGGTCTCTTTAAAGGGAACAGTTGAATGCAAAGGGTTAAGTCTCGAGCTTGGTATTGATGGATCTACCATCGATACGAGGGTGTTCTAGACTAGCCGAGAGAGACTAACCGAGAGTTGGGGGGCGGAAGCGAGGTGGTGGAGAGGCAGACAACGGCGCAAGAATGCTGATACCAAATTTACCAAGTGCAGCGAGATGACACGCCTCGATATCGGCGATGATAACGCGACTGGCGGGTGTCTAGCAGTGTACCGAGCCGGGTCGGGTCAGATCGGGTCGCTGATCAAGCATGACTACCGGACGTTGATCCCCTTTCATTTTCGACAACGTTCGAACCGCGGAAACTGCGGCTTTAGGGCGAAAGACACGATTGAAAACAATCAAATCTAGAGGCTCTTTTCGATACGGATATTCTTAACACATTGAATGCTATGTTGATCATACACGGGTGGCCACGGGAGATAAGAGTCTCACTCATTATTGATACGGAAAAAGGGTTTAATACAATAGTTTGCAAGGAACACGTGTAACTGGATAGAGACTGATCGACGTGACTGTTCGTGGCTCACCGTTTCCTCTTCTCGCACGCGATGCACTTTGTAATCTGACTCTTTTGAAAACGAAGCGCTTCCAACAAGAAAATTCTACTTTGTACGCTCGGTTCGTTTATTCCCATAGAATCGACTCCTTCCCAGTTATATAACAGTGTCGTCAAATGTACCTTTTGAATCTTTTTCCTATGTGGCTTTGATTTCGAGAAAATCGTCTATAAAAATCCGTAAAATTTCATATGAACAAATTTAAAAAATCACCCCCTTCCTGGTTGTATCATCAGCTATTGACCACCCTGTATAAATACGTGTATTCGTGCAAGTGGCTTTAATAAGTAGAATAACCACTGTGTTTAAGAGATGCCTCGATTTTTCGATGTTTCGTAGACAATGGCAACAGATTTGAAGAACGGGACACCTGTACAAAGGAAGTGGGGGTGTTGAAGGTTTCTCCAGAGAAACAAATAGAGGAAGGAAATGCAAAGAGATCAAAGACGAACAAGACTCTGTCGAGTAAATCATTGCAGTCAGCTCGCCCAGTTTCGAAGCGCGTAATTTCCGCTCCCGGGGCCGTTGACGAAGATAAAACAGAGGACGGGAGGAGCATCCTCGCGGAGGAGAACCTTTATCGTGTTTGTGCAGCGGTCTAAGACTCACCCTCGCTGGAGTCAACCTCCAGGATCTCCGGCCACCTCGCCTCTTCCTTGTCGGATCCGTGCCTGTAGCGTCGCCACGAGGACCTCGTGGACGAAGGACGCGGCCCGGATCCCTTTGCTAGAACCAACCGACCTTGAAGATGCTTCCAGCTCGATCAACCGACCCCAGGGGCCATCCCAACCCTTACCTCCACGAGGATTACGGCTCGCGTGTGCTCTAATCGCGTCGTTTTTCGTCCGGAATTGTTCCGTCACGGAGTGCCGTTTGATTCAACTCGTGACATTCTAGCCGAGTGCCCAATTATTGGGTTGTAACATAAATTTGTTTGGTTAACCAACATTTTATTTTATCCATTTGCATCATTAGCGTATGTGTATATGCGCTTCACTTGACTGTCTGAAATAATTTATTTTTACTACCAATACCACATGTATATCTGTAATCTTTCGAGTGTAGTATAATATAATAAAAAAATTGATAACGATATTTGTACATTCGTCCTTATGATCATATTCGATCAGTTGGAAAATTTATGACTGTTCTTTTCAGTCATTAAGATGTATATTTATAATACAGCGAGGATTGGCCGAATTTTTAGAATTAGCTCTTACGCTTCCAACTGAACTGATTTTTATGTTACAACCTGGTACATTAGTAAATACTTGATGACCATGTTAGTTGACGTATGAAACATCTGTGTATTAATTAACAAATTTAGTATAGCGGTTTTATATTTATGTTTAATCGGATGTCGATGAATTTCTAAAACTAAATCGTCCTGTATAGTTAAAACCAGAGGATAGATAAGTAGAGCATGTCATGTCTGCGTCAATACGAAGTGAAAAGTGTACTTCCATGAGAATTCTTGCAGATTACATTTCATCGAATTTATCCAAATGAAAATCACCGAGATTGACACTTTGCTCGTTAAAGGCCCGCGTGTGCATAGTTGCTAAATTACAAAAGTTTTCCAACATCGATAGCACTGTGTGCTGGTTTTAAAATGTTTCGACACAGGAAGGCACGGCCTGGCCTCGTCATTACTTTCTTCCGCCGTATCAACTCGCAGAAAATTAACGTTCGTATAATTAGAACTATACTGGAGCCGCGTTCTGAACCAATGCGCGACGTCTCGTCGTTCTTTGTTCGAAATTGATATGTACCCGCGTTTTATTAATCGAGTCTCCCCGAACGACATGCTGCACGCGATGCAGCAGTCTCATCGCTGACAAAGTGCATATCGATTCCCCTCGCAATTACTTTGCAATTATTTTTCCCATTCGACTCGACCGATAGCGGGTTACCGAATTCTATCCTCTTTCTGAACCTGGGGACTTTCCCGTGAAATCACTTTTCTCGACGAAATAGTCGTGATACATACTTTGCCCCGTGCAGTCACGTGGTGTTCGTTTCGAAGTGGAAAGTTTAATGAATCTTCTCGCGCGAATCGCAGAGCTTCGAGATCTTTCGAAACTAGTTCGCACTATTGTCTGCACGGATCTGCTTGAACTTATACAAAATCGGGGATCGTGGTTTATTCGCAGCTGTTGACGAACAAATGCCATCCGGCTCTCGACGAGCGCGAGCAATGGCGAGCATGTGGCTCAGCAAAAACCTCTGCGAAAACGAGACGACGAAGGCCCGGCTTGGTTTCCTTCGGTTTCCTTCACGAAGGCTGCTAGAGCGATCGTTTTTAGTACGAAGTTGAATCCAGCGCTCGTGGAACTCGTTCGAAACGAAACGACGCGACCGATGTCTTCTTCGACCTGTATGCTCTACAAGAAGATCCAACAAGTATTTCTATTCCTCCCGTTACGCACGTTCGTTAAAGTTTCATTTCACTTGAATTCTATGAAACTCCGACTGTATTAGTTCCAGGTCTAACTGGGTTAAATTGAAGAATGCGATAATAAGGTCAACGAGTCAATGCCAGATATCTTTAAAATGTCGTCGGACAGTTGTACGTATAATTGGACCTAAGCATTGCCGGTTGAATTAACCCCTTGCACTATAACATCGAGTCAGACTCGTCATAAAGATTTCGAAAAGAATCCAATAAATATGTATATATTATTCATTTCCTTCAAATTGGAATGACATTCTTTGAGAAATATACAGGCATAAAATAAACTTAAATGTTTTTTTCTTCTTCTGAAAACTGATGAACAATGCAAAAGCTCTACTCGCTGCAATCGAGTAAAATGAATCGTAGTGCAAAGGGGTTAAACGTACAATTCTCAACATGTTAATATTATCCTAACGAACGGATGCATCTTCGTCGAAGCAGTGGAATTGAGCTCAATCGTTCAGAGAATCTTTAACGCGTTCACGGATAGGTCGTAAATTCGTCAACGTTTGCGTTTAAACGACTCCCGTTGGTGACGGGTTTTTACGTAATTTGACCGACACTTGCGCAGCAGAATGGAAATTTGCGTAATGGGATACGAACGCGTGCAAACGCCGCGACCTTTTTCGCTGATCCTGCGAATTGATTCAACCTATCTCGCGTTCATTGGATCCCGCGGCGTCTTGTCGTAACCGGAACACCAGTTAATTAGAACCGGTCGCTGCTCGATCATCAGAGCATCGTCTTCAAACAGGATCGCGAATCGGTTGAGCGCGGTTATACTCGATGCAATTATTCGCGAGAGCCTTTGTTCAAGACGTTGCAGTTTCGTCAATCTTCCACTATGTTCACTTAAGAATAGAATCGCGTTGTCGACTCATTCGTGAAGACACATCTTTGAATTTTCCCTTTCCGATGAACATAACGGACGCTATATTGAAAGGCATGAAACAACATTATTTAGAGATCTAGCGGATAGAAAAAATTTATCCGAATACCTCAATATCATAGTAATCCATGCGTACTTTGAAAAAGATTGTTTCAACACGTCGTTCAAAATCAATTCGCTAAAACTCGTTAATTTTCAGCAGTTCGCAGACATCTTTTTTCCCGAGACCAAGTGCGCCCTTTCGAAATGTTCAGGATATTTAGTCTGACATTGAGAATGTTCGCATTTGAAAAATATTCAGGACGTTGCAGCGGATAAGCCTCGTTTCCCAACCGTGCGTTAGTTCTTTGTTTCGTCGTTTTCAGCGGGTTGCATCAGCCTGTCATCTAAAACCAACGTTCCGCGCCCGTTTCTGGGATCGGCCATCAATATTCATGAAGCGAATCGGTTTATTTTTTGTTATCACTGTCCATTTGCATGGCCGATAGCGTTTCACGATTCTCAATGGCGAGAGAGGCGCCGTTCCGGGAGCGGAGCTTTCCGCTCGCAGCTGGAACGGCTCGCGGGATTCAAGGCCGCGGGAGAACCGGGAGGAAAAAAAAATCGATGAACGAACGTTCTCCATAGAGAAAACAGGTTGCCACTCGTCCGTGTGTTAATGTCGTTCCGCCATTCTAGCTTCGAGGATTGCAGGAGCGAACCGCGACCAGGACTTTCGACCGTAATTTCATTTCCGCGCCGGCTTTCATGTCCGACACGACGGACCTCTCGGAGAGATTCTGGGTGGGAGGATCGACCATCCCGATGGAGGTCACGCCGGTGACCTTGCTCGTCCTTGACCTCCAACATCGAGAACCAAACAAATTTCAATCTCTTCCGCGCGCGATGTTTTCCCCGCATCTGCGGATCGATCTGACGTCTCTCTCGTAACTGCGGTCTGTTTACCGTGTCCAAAGCTCGTAAATTCTGGATCGCGCTTTTTACGCGCTTACATCGTATAAAATTGCAAGGGGGATAATCCGTCGAACGAAAAGGCAAAAAATTGCGGTAGCGCAAACACGAGCGCGATGCTATTGTGCGTTTCAATTTACCGAGATCGTTACCACGAGAACTAGCGGGCTCCGCGAAATGGATTTCAGTGAAATTTCACGAGATTACCTCGTTGTAGAATTATTCGGATGACGGAGAAGGTTCTTTTGTCGTGTATCGTTGAAAGACTTTAATCGTTCAAGCGTATTATACATTTTGATAAAAATCACGTGAAACTCGAGTGAGCGCAATCTCATTCTAGAACCTCGAACAACAAAGTTTTGTTGTATATTTTGTGATTCGTTTCTGCATCAAGACGTAACCCCTTTAGTTTGATTGTAGAAATCATAATATCTTAATGGGGGTGAAAATTGTGTGTAGAATTTACTTCGTTCACAGGATGCGCGTCCTGCTCGAAATAAAATGATCTGCTATTCGAACGATTAACTAAATATCAGACCATTGTGCGTTAGAGATCGCGGTGCAACCTCGGTGTAACAGTGTGCAACGATAAATCATTCCGCGGGAATCGCGGAATCCGAGGCAATTTCACGGCTACGATGCCACAATAAAACTGGAGCGGAGCCAAGGATTGCTGGGGTCGCCCGTACATCGACGACGATAGAGCAACAATTAGGCGGATCGGATTATTAATAACCGAATGCCCCGGTATAACGAACTTGTCCGTCGTTACGGACGACCTACATTAACTGATTAACGTCGCGGCATCGTGGCCGACCGGTCAAAGATGTTTCACGCACTCGTTGGGCTTCGAGCACGAATTATTTCGTCGTTTTTACAACACTTCACATAGAAAAATAACAGAAATAGAAATATATGGAGAACTACGTCGATCCAAAAAATTAATGGTCACCCTTGTTCGATTCGACCACGACTTTACATACTTCAAAAACACCCTGTAAGATTTACACAATGCTGTTACGGTTTGACTGTGGATCTTTATACAAGCTGTGGCTTCTAGAAATTTTCAAAAAATATCGAAACGCGAAGTTCAACACTAGAACTACCGAGCAGTAAACGAGACTGGTTCCTTTATAATAATAACAGGATTGAATTTATTCACTCGAATGAAGAAGTACAGTAAAACATTTTTCAAGAGAATATATTTCTATAACTTCACGAATTGTGAAAAAATAATTCTGAAAGCCGTCTTTCCGACGGTCAGTTCAAGTGTTAACAGGATTTTACTTAATTTTTATGCATTTTCTTATCCGAGTTGTGTTAGCTATTACTACTAAAGATAGGATTCATTTGTTTCAATCTTCTTTAACCTTCATTCTGCGTATAGGGGTATGACCATACCCCAGACTAATAAAAACGTACATGAAAAGTTGCCAAATGGAAAATTTTCGAAGTTCTTTTATGAAATTATGAAATTTATTTTTCTGTTTACAGAGTATTTTATATATCACTTAAAAATTTTCTATCTTTTCGTACCTACCGATATGAAAATCAATAAAATTTCACAAATAGTTACGCAGTCGAAGTAGTTTCTTTATATTTACCACTGAAAACATGCAGGGGGTGTGATTGCACCCCAGTGCAGGATTAACATTAGAATTGTATGTACGCAGTTTAAAGGCCAATTCTACCTTTAAAAATAGAAAATTATATAAAATCTTCAATTGGCATTATTTTTTAACAAGAGGTTCGAAGTAACTTTTCCATAAAATAGTTGAATATACGATTTTCCTTGATATTATCGTTTCTATTTGCAGGAAGTTACGTGCCTCGACGTGATCGAAGAAACGAAAAGGAGCACCATTGGTCGGGCGGTAATAAAATAAGGAGTAAATGCGACGTTAAGGGAGGGATCTATGGCACTACGACGTGTCCAACATCCCCTAGTTCGGTTGTTCGATTAGGCTAAGCCTGGCGATCCGTGGGACAAGTGCGTTGCTCGCGGTTGCATGCCCGATAAAAATCGACGTTCGTCAATTCGCGAAGCCAAAACGGGGATTAGGTGGCGGTATGGCAGGAAGCCTGATCTGTATCAGCGTTTCAAGGCCACGGATCAGTTCAGACCAATACCTTTACGTAAGCACGGCCACGCTCGGACAAACATGTTGGTCACAGGTTCTACCACGCTAATCGCTGATAATGAACCGCGACAGAAGTTTAAAACGCTATAAAATTGCTCGAAATCATTTAGCACGGTCGTTGCTAACCGCGAATATAATCGTTCAAATAATACTAAAAGCAAAAAATACAGAAATGAATTTTGCTATTTAAAACTACACCTACCGAACGGGTGAAAATGCATTTTAGATATTTTTATCATTCACTGGTACTGAAATTGCGAAAATACTCTTGAAAATTATTAAAATCATTTACTTGTAATACAATTGAAATTTTTATATTTGAAAATTATGAAATATGCGCTTTACAGAATCATCTGAGACGGCTTCAAACGTGTTACGAGTGACCGGACCAGGAAAATTCGTCGTTCCATTTGTGTTTGCTAAACGACACGAAAAAAAAACATTCGTCATTCAGTTCTCGCTGTAAACAAATGACTCTTGCATTTCTTTAAATCTATGCGAAAGTTATTTCGAGCTTCGGTTGCGTCACAATGTGTATACCGTTCCCTTCTTCGTTCTTTCCTCTTTTTACCCCTCGCGTGGGCGCAATCGGTACCCATCGACTATATTTACTTTAACAATTTTCTATGTTTTTCTAAATATATCGCGAAGCACGGTTCTAAATGAAAAATGTATGCGAAAGAATAGATATTAACCATTTGCACTCGCAGCTATTATAACTAGAAAAAACGTGGTAAAATGAAAGATTTCTTCCGACACAGAATAATTCCGTTCTATGTATATGCATTTTTTCATTTCATGGATATGTAATTAGTTACATTCGAACATATTTAATATTATACACAATATTTGGAATAATGGTACAATAATTTTTAGTGGTGACTCTCTGAGTCATCCTCAGACTGCTAAGGGTTAAACTCTGAAATTCTGATCGTCGACGGAAGGGTGAAACTACTACTGCCCCTAACAACGTTCGTTGTTCCCCGATCTCGTGTACATACGTTTCTGTTGGACTTTTGGTATTTAGTTCTAGTATTCCACGTATTCTCAGTTTATTTTCGTTTTGGTGCAGCTCGAGGTTTTCGCGTTCGCAACATTTGGTAGAGTCCCGTAATTTCGAAACGTCCGAGCGACGAGATTTAGGTTCGCGTTTATTCATGGACCGTTCGCAACCGGTGGTTACCGGGCGAATATCTTTTCGTGTCGAATGTTTCGCGAATTGGACCAACGTTTCGACAACCGACGGGATTTACGGAAGCGATTTGGCAGGAGTCGGTCGTGGGCGTTGCAGGTGATGCGTTAAAAATGACCTGTCTCCGCACGTGTCTGTTAATTACACACTATTAATCACTTGGACTGCGAATTTAAAACATTTGCGACAAAATTCAATAGGCGATGTTTCAAACAGTAGAAAGGTTCAAAGAATGTTATTCTATTTAATCTCACACAATTATTAACGCTCTGAATGCCTATCGAACTTCCTGCGCTTGACGCAAGTGTCATTAATAACAATAGTTGATCACTTGACAATGAACGTTTCACCGGTACGAACCAGTTAATTTCAATACTAATAAGTTCATTTCCAATCGCATCCAAACTTCTGTGTTACAATTATGTCTATGACAAAACTGAGTAGATCAAATGCAAAACAGTCAAATCATTTAAAGGCTTTAAAAATATTGTTGCTACGTTTCCAACTCTATAAAATTATTATGAAAAGAAATACATGTTTCTGAACCTGTGTATGAATTTTTCCAGGCAATTTTTATTTCGTATAAAAATCCGCAGTTTACTTATGATTGATCCGGTAAACTTTGTGTTCTGCAAAACGATTTTCCGTCTATTGGTTAGAAAACAGAACGGTTTCAGTGATCGTACAATCTGATTCGGGTATTACTGATTTGTTAAAATGAGAATCCACCTTTGCGAACCTACCCTTGCGGGGACAGCAGAAATCGAAACCACAATCACTTTATCCTTTCCAATATCGGAAGAGACTCTATAATTGCTTGTCTATAATTGAACTCGCGTGCACCTTTCGCTTTTCAATAGGTCACCGGACCAACCCCTTTCTTTCGATCGGTTCGAGTCACGGTCTTTCTTCCGAGAGGTAATACGATTTCATAGTCACAAGATCAAGGTTGTTCAATTGTTCTTCGTTACACAATACCCCCGATTACGTTATTGCAACGATCATATCGCGACTAGCCTCGGTAAAAAAGGCCATCCAGGGTATTTATACGCGGTCGTATCTTGATTCGTCGAGTCATCGAGGACGCTCGACTTTTACTGTCTATCGTTTCAATTCGTCGCGCGTATTCGATTCACAGGAAGAAGAAGAAGATAGTGATTCGCGGACTATTCTCTTTCAAGCCGAATAATCACGACACGATCGAAAGTTCGGACCGTTTTAACCTTCTTTCTGTGTACTGCTATTCTAACGTTAACCGTGTACAAGGGAGTAATTGGGCCCCACTCATTTTTGGAGCAAAATAAAACAAGAAAGTTTGTATAAGTATTCGTAAATTTTTATTGGTTTTTAAAATGACTAAAAATTCGACATATGTCACAGATAGTATGTCTAGAGAATTTTTGGAAATTTTCCACTCGTCAATTTTTTATTTCCGTTTATGTCAGCCTGGGGTGTTGTTGCACCCCATACACTGAGAGAAGGTTAAACTTCGAATTCGAATAGTTGTTCTCGATGGGCCCGAACGAGAGATCGTTCGTTCGATAGTGCAACGTCGACCGCATAACACGATTCGCGGTTACGTTTGGCCTCTTTCGGATAAGCTCTATAATTACCCCGCGATGTGTATTTATCTACGCGGGAGCGAAGATGAAGTATATCGCGATGGACGTGGTTCGACGCGAGTTTCACGTCCGTGGAAACTTTCTGCTGGTCCATTCGCAACCCTCGGCATCAACCATGGATAATAATACACGGCACCGGGATTATGTAACGCGAAATTGGGATCAGAGTCGCGTTTCGAGGAGCTACGTGCGCTCGAAACCGTTCTTCTATCTCGCGAGATGGATTATTTCCATAACTCATTTAGAAAGAAGCAATTCATTCGAATTCAGCCTATTCGCAAGCATGTGCTCGACTGTGATAGGTAGACTGCAAGATTCTCCTATTTCGATCGTAGAAACGATCAGCGTTATTAATAACAGCTGTTAGTTACTTTATAATGAAGTCTCAGCTTACATCTACGATCTAGTTCATTTCTGTATTGATATTTAGTGGTATCAATTTTATGGTAATCATTTTTAAGTAATTCCATAATGCCGGTCATCGATTATCACCATGGCGCTCAACGCGTTAAACGATTTAGTTTGTATCTTTTTCATCACGTGTGTTTCAACAAGTTTGTATCAAGATTAGTTGTATCAGAAACAGATGTACCACTTATGATATGATTTGTTAAAAAAAAACAACTTGGCAACGTAACGTTCGATTTTTGAATATGCACAAATCCGTTCGTGGTATAAAATATGAGTTCGAAATAGATCTATGCGTAAGTTTAAACTCGATTGGGGACACACTGAACAGGCCACAGACCTTGATGACGTTACATCTGATTGCAATTTGTTAAATAAACAGTTGATAGTCTTTCGAAACAATGTATCAATGTCTTCCTCGCGCCACGTTTTAAGCCTAAGCAAATATTTGTCGACCAATCAACGAGAAATTTTTAACGACTGCTAGAATATCTAATTCTGTCTCAAGAGAAGAAGCGTGCCTCTTGCTTCTTCTTTTACCAGCAGACCCGACAATGCTCGGAGAAGATTTATTTTTCTAATTCTCTCGCGTAAGATCAATTCAGAGTGTCAAACGGACGATCTCGTGTCGGTCGGAAAGACCGTGTGTCTCGTGACACACACGATCTCGCGGTCCAAAAATCTTGGCAACCGCTGCCAGTTACGATTTTACGCAATCGACGGCCGATGGTTATACGTTTAGCTATTATTCTGGCCTGGCCCGGCCCACCCGCGACAAACACCGCTGAAAATCCGCGCTGTTTTTCTCTCTGCGTATCTTTGTCCGACTATAGAGGAGAAGGTAGAAATACGAGATACCCATTCTATTTATTAATCTACGAATTTTCGGAATAGATACACACGGGAAAACCAAACGTAGAAATTTAAGGAGTTTTATATGGAATGTGTTACATAAATAGAGTGAAGGTTACGAAGCTTTCCATTTCCTTACTTCTTTTTTAAACGAATGCAAATCCGGTAGCGATTGGTCCCAAACACAGTAAAGGTTAGATTTAAGACAAACCCTCCCGAATTTCACCTCGGAGCGTGACGGATCAGACTCATTCATTGTCAAGCAATTGTGTACGCGGCGCACCTAAGACGTTTTTACTTTAAAAATAATGAAAAATACAGAAGTTTTGTAACTGGATTAGTAGTGGTTCACGCCGATATACCCGACCCCGTTGGACAGTTGGTCTATTACGGACAATTTTTCCTTATATATTAGCCAGAGAATCACGCGTTATAACCATCTAATGAATAAAGAAACCGAAGGAATACTTCGACGTTGAGTTCTTCGACCTGGGGTAATTTGAAACTTAGGATTGCTTTCCATATTTTCCTCCGAGCTCAGCGCCATTTCCCTCGTTCTCAACTATAGTTCGCGTTCCGCCCAACTCGGCCGGAAACCACTACTTGTCCTCGAGAGCCCGTTTTCCCTCGTCCGCTGTGAAACTCCGCTGGCGCAACGCAATGCAACGCAACGTAACGTAACGCAACGTTGCGTCATTCTCCTGCAACCCCTTGTGTCCACAGTACGATCGAATTTCAGGTGAAATTGTCATTGGCGATCGTGCGAATGAGGATCCTGGAGCGCCATGCTCGTGAAGATTCTCGATAAGTAAACAAAACAAAAATTTTCCAAGTCAATTGTCGGCTTGGACCATGCATACTTATAAACCCGGCATAGGTATAGGATATGTATAAGACGCAGTGTTCTAAGATAACAACGTGTCTGGTGTCCACAACTGCTATCACAAGATATTTAAAAATGCTAGATGGCGATATAAAAGCGAGGTATACAAGTATATGTACTTACGCATTATTACATAAACATTTCGAAGAATGATACACACTTGTTGCATAAAGAATTGTAAGGAACGACAAAACCATGATAAAAATATATTTTTTCGCAAGTATTGTATATTTCGTATCGCATATAAGTTATTTTTACTATTCTTTTTTTTTTTTAAATAAAGTAAGTTACGAGGAAGAATATACCGGTTTCATATTATCAAGATCTACATTAAAATTTAACTTTTTTAAAATTATAATTGAAAAAATGAGTTAGCACTATTTTAAAAAATAATAAGAGTAAAGTAACAATGAACGAGTAATAAAATCAAATATATATTGCAGTTACATATTCCATAAATATTTATACAGAATGAGATACGGCGACAATTACCCTTGCCCCCCCTAACACTTTAGCTTTGTGGGTACTGTAACTTTTCAACAGACCACATATAGCACTTTGTCCATCATCTGGGAGATGAAGTAGCCTTGGAAGACTATACATGTTATCTGAAACCGAGTCTAAGTATATATAGTCTAAGAGTGTAGGAAACCAAAGTTAAACAAAAGTGTATTTATACAGTTTTCAATTATATTATACTAACTAACACCGTCAAATTCTTCTAATGGCTCTAGGTTTGTATGAAATCAATCCATTTTTGTGATCAATGCATAAAATCCGCAGTCTATCGGTAATTAACGTGATCGGAGACTCAAAGCTTCGCGATACAAACTTTTTTTTAGACGAGAAATAGCGTCGGGAGCTTGGACTTTTTCATGATTAGAAAAATTCGAATAATAACGGTAAAATCTATATAAAATTCTACCATGAAAGGTAGAATGTGTAAAAGCTTTTGTAGATAGCTAACCGTTCTTATGGTTGTCGCTTTCGCTTACTAAGCACCGATAATGATAAAGCTCTCTCCACTGCCAAGAGACCTATGGCAAACGTGATAGATACTAGCGAAGGAAAGAAACGTGACCGATACTGTACTCCGTCAAGGTCAACAGTTGGAAACTAAAGCATAATTTAATTTCCACTTAAACGTGGTCTCTTGTGAAACGTGACACAAAATAACTGATATGCAAGTTAACACGTTCGCTACCACCGTGTCACTCGTATGTCACGTGTTCGCAATCCCGCAATTTATTCAAGGTTAGTCTAATTAATTTTATATACCTTACTATTTAAATAGTACACAGTATAATACGACAGAGACTTCGCGACTTTCTTATATCGATTAAAATCATTCGTAAAGGAAGAGGGCTGCATTTAACGCGTTAAACGCTATGTCAGTCTCTGAGGGCCGACATGATCATATTTACAAAATAATATATAATTCGTATAATGTTAAAAAATATGTTTGCGTTAATAGATTTAATTCTGTTTGTTCACAGTTTTAGATCTGCGTTTAACGTGTTAATAAAATATTTCGACACTGGGACGATAAGCAATGGGAAAATGATGAACGTGTTACCCCTCCGACAGTGAAACCAGGGTCTATTATGACCCAGGCTATTAAAAGCGTCAGTTCCTGGAGAATCAACAAGTAATGCCTTCAAAATGTGTTTTAAAAATTTGACAAATGAAGCAGTCCGTGGATTTACACATCACCAATGAAATAATTACAAAAATGATCCGCTAACCGAGGGTTAAACATGCGAGATTGAAAAAAAAGGAGAAAATCGGGTCGAACAAAGACGCGCAGAAGCTGGTCATCTTTTTAGGAATGGAAGAAAAACGTACGAGGTCCACAGGAAGGACGAAGCGAGGGCTAATTTCTGCGAAAGTCTAATTGTAAACAAGGCATCTCGCGGTTGCGACGAACAGGGAATTTCCATTTGAAAGGACAAGCCCTTGGGGTTTCCTTCCAGACTAACGGAAAGTTTCGCCGATATTAGCGCGACGGTCGACGCATACGCAACGATATCTATACTTGAACGACCAAGGGATAAAACGGGAGGGCACACGAGAGGTGCTCTGTGTGCTGCTCGTCGATCGATACCGTCCTGACATTGTCGTGTCTCCCCGAAAACCCCTGAACCCGACGATAACGCGTCCTCGTCGTATATCCTGGATTCGCACCGAAATTTCGCGCAACTCTCGATCGGCAATTAGCTATTCGTAATGGCCGATTTTTCTTGACCTTTACATACGCCGATGAAATATCTTTCGATCTTGCGCAGGTCGCGAGAACAGAACTACAGCGAAAGAAGCTATCTATACCACGACAGAGGGAACTATTCGCACGATGCTGCCTGTTGCTGTCGCGTCGCACTATTTTTATTCGAGTGGAAACGTTCGTCGTCGCGTCGCACGGGAAACTCAATTTTTAGTGGATACTACGTATTTTAAGTTTTGATATACCGGGTGTAAATATTAATTCGTAGCCGCCCTTGCAATTAATCAATTATAATTTTATTAAGGGATACATAGGAAAGCCGAAGCAAGTTTTTTACTGTCTCATTTTTGAAATTTTTGTTTGAACCGATTAAATAAATCAAAATATGATTATTTTTCAGCCTCGGACGCAATGTGATTGTTTCTGAATTAACAAAAAATTTTTGGAAGAAGGATCACGAATTAATTGGTACACTTGATGAATATTCGATTGCAAGAAAAGATTATTAATCGATTCCTACGACGACTGTCTACGGTAGAATCGCATTCTAATCCCGGACATGAATACATAACTTCGACTTACTTCGCGAAGTCGAATCTCTGTCAACGATCGCAGCTGACTTCGATCCGTAGAACGTGACGCGCAGATTCATTGTACAGGGTGTATAAAAAGTAATGGTTATCCGTCTTAGGGGTGAATTTACATCTCTGGATCGGTGGATATTCGTAAGATAAACTTGCCGCAAAATTGTTTATAACAAAGAAAATTATTGATGAAGTTCGTTTTTACATGAACACATTCCACTCGTCGAGAAGAGAAAAAGTTTGAAAGGAACCACTTGTCGCAAACAAATAGCTATTGAGATGTAAGCTGTTAAAGTTCTTGCAAAATTTGATTGTGTAGAATTATACGTATAGACACAGACACAAGCCTACTGCTATAGTCCACACAACCGTGTTGATGAGAAAGAACAAGATCGTGTGCGTGCCTTAAGCCTTAAGCCAAACGAAATTTAAAGGAACATTCGTCGCTAGGCCCGTATCAAGTGATCGTCTCCCTGCCCATTCGGATCATAAATTTGAATTTGCAAAGTGGAAGGTGTTGATGTAAGAACTAATTTTACTAACAATTTTCTCTGTTACAAACCATTTCACGGCAAGTTTCTCTTATAAATGTCCACCGAAATTCATCTCTAGAACAGATGACCATTACTTTTTATACACTCTGTACAGCTTGCGTAACGGGCTAGAAAAACTTGAATTCTCGCCGGTTAGTTTCAATAACCAGTTGATAACATGTCTATGCTAATTTATAGACGCGGGAATCGAACAGAAACTTCCCATTCGAGATTTTTTTGAATCCTAAGCTCCGAGCGACGAACGAAGGACTGGTCGAAAGACAGTGCAACTGCTATGATATCATGGGGTATGCCTCTCAGTAGAGATTCGTTTTTCTTACACCGTACAGTTCCCGTTTTCTTAGATCAAGGCTTTACTGTACTATCTGTTTCGGTTACGGTTCCTATTTCGTGGATCCTTATATTTAGACAGCGGATTTTTGTGCAAAATACAAATTATGTATCTGAACTGCAACGAACAGTGAAATAGAAATTTATTTCCTTCCTTAATATGTTTGATAGATTGAGAATAATGTAACGATATTTTTTAAGTTTTCACTGATCTAACTTATATTACTTATATATTATCTCTGTAATCGATATGCTAAACTATTGCAGCCACAGCTTCCTGTATACGTGCAAAATCATTATCGAAGAAAAAGAAATGTTTGTGCATGTTATTAATTTCTACTAAAGCGCCGAAACAAATAAAGCAGCCACAAATCTCTCACATTCGCACACTCTGTTATTCACGATAGACGTTAACGTATAAAAGTTTCGAATTTTCGAATCGGGATACGTAACCGAAACAGAGAGTTATTCGGGACGAAATAACAATTATTTTTCACAACCGTTTCGAGCAACTAAAAGCGTGAAAACAGATAAAACGTGAATCCTTCTTCGGCGCGATCATAGAAACAATTCGAACAAAATCGGAGTCGCGTCCACGCCACGCAATGGTTTAAAACGAAATTCTAGCCAAATAGTCGAGCCAAATGATTTTTATCGTTATTTCTTACTTCCGTGTGAATATACAGTGTGTACCAAAAATGATGTACCTCCTTGACGGGGGTGATTTCGGAGGTCATTGGAAGTAATTTATTTCTTTGCGAAAATATCCCCCGCGGCTTTATTAATGAATTATTAAGGAAAAATAAGGACCAATCAGAGCTCGTCTACAGTAGTCGGATTTCGACTTGGCGACAGGTCCTGTTGGCCGTGGCGTTGGCATTGGCTGAGCCGAAATCAAAATGCTATAGGCGCGCTTTGATTGGTCCGTGTTTTTATAACTCCGTAACAAAGCTGCGGAGAACATTTTCGCAAAGGGAAAAGTTATTTCAAATGACCGCAGAAATCACCCCTTTCAAGATAGTACAAAAGCAAAGCTTTTGCACTCTTATACGAGCAAACAAGTGAAAAATAATCATAAATAGTTTTACACGGCTAGAATCGTTTTAACCTTCGGCCATCGGAACCGGGTCATTCAGGTCCACATAAGAGTGTTGTAACCGTGTATGTGAGCTCGGAAAATTCATAAGACGATACATATTGCTGCCCACGTTTGTGTGAGTGGAGCCTGAGTATGCCGCATTCTTAGTAGTGGTTGTCTCGGGTCATATAGACCCGGTTCCGCTGCTCCCGTGCACAAAATTTACCGTTGTTCGAGGGTTAAACCCTTGTACGCGGCAGGCCGATTGTTGCCGACTGGTTTCTCTGTTTCGGTGGGTTTTGTCAGATCGTTCGGGCAAGTTTTTCCCCCTGATTCGAGCTGGACAAGGTCGGGCCAGCGTGGACGCTGCTTCGAAGCGAAAAACGTTTTTCGAACCGCCTATGCGCGTTCACGAAACGGCGAAACTATCGGTAAGCTAGGCGGTATACAGAATGATAAGTTGAAGTAGACTTACCCTCTTCAGCGTTCAGGTCTGAAAACTTTATGCCGCCGCTGAAATGGAAAAAGCAGACGTGGGATGAAACACTTGGTAAAAATAAAGCCCGCGGGAGGATCAAACTATTTGGAGCAGCGTATGTTCTCTCTCGCGCGCGCGTTCGCTCTCTTTCTCTCTCTCTCTCTCTCTCTCAATCTCTCTTTCGTTGTCTCATTCTCTCGCGCGCGAGGTACATACCGCAGCGTCTAATCTAAAAGAGAAATGATCGTGTCCCCGGCGCCACAATTCTGTATTTTTGTCGGGCAACAGGGAATCTATCGTTCGAGCAACATTATCGGGGAAAAATATCCGACATGCCAGTGTCGCTGCGTTTATTTTGAGTTAGGATCGTGTTCGCGGTAGAAATGCGTTCGAAGAACGAACCGTTCGTTCTCGTAACACGCATCACGACAATGCTTTTTCGATCTAATTGATTCGACCTGTCCTGTCAGCGTCGTTTGTCACAGGCATGGGCATTGTCCGGAAGACGGTACAGCTTAATCGATTGTTCGACAGAAGAAACGATCAAGATCGTTTAACCGAAGGTTATCTCGAGCGCGGTATTGTGGAACTTATTTTTGGGACGATCGTTATCGATCGTGATTAAACTTCTTTCAGATTACCAGAAAGATCAAAATCGGTGGACCGAATGCAAAGCAGTATCTACAAATACTTAAGGCGTTCAGAACTACTGTTGTATTATTTCCAACTTGTTAATATTGTTAAGAAAAAAATAATTTCTACGTAGAATCTGTATGTTGAAATTAACGGAGACACGTACGGGGTCGGTCATCGACAAACCTATCCATCGGTATGTAAAATATTAAAATAAATATGAGAATTGTGTTCTTGTACTGTTATCGAATGAAATGATTTTCTACTTGGTCACGCGTTCGAAGGAACGCTTCCGGAAACAGTATCTGACGAAAATACCTCTTCGAGGAGATGATTGAAGCAAGAAATAATCTTTGAGACTGACCCTTCATATTCTATTTATTCCGATAGAAAGTAAAGTAAAGTTGCCATTGCTGTACCCTGAATCAATCTAGTGACTCAATTGAAACGAAGAACTGTTCCCCGTGTTTCAATGAGAATTTGCCCAAGCCTGGTTTGTCGTCGATCGAAGCACCGATTGCTCGCAGTCCGATCGCAATTATGTACATTTTGTACGCTAGCTATTAGTACGGGCTCGTTGTGTTTCTCGATCAATGAATTTTGTGGTGACACGACACCGGGAGAGGCGGAGGAATCATTTTTTAACGAAGTCTCGAGCGATACTGTCGGTGGAACAATCACGACCACTTTCTATCGCAAGATTTACATCTCGTTTTTTTTTTGCTCTTTCATTAGCTCTTGTGAACCACTAAGGTGTAGGAATACAAAAGCAAACCTCGATTGATCTTTGCAGTATCGAGTCGCAAATGTTCACCAATCGCAGCTCAAACGAATAGAAATTTCGTTGGTCTCAAATTTCGAAGATTCTGCAAAGGGTACCATTTAACTGCAATTATATACTTGCCGTATAATATCGAAACAAATTTATGATGAGTGTTTTCAACAAAAACTACTGAATAAGAATGTCAATCGTTTCTTTTAAGTCGACAGAAAGTTCTGTTCTTCTGTAATCAATATTTAAACATACAGGTAAATGTAGCCATGCAATAGGTACAAATTTTGCTTTTATGAAATTATTTGGGACTAACATTATACAAGGTGACTCACTAGATATTACTACCTTCATTTACGGTATTATTATTATGAGATTGAATGGTTTCAAGAGATGAATATACTTGTGTTATTGGTACTTTTTGTAGATGAACGTGTTAAGTACTTGTGATGGTCAACTTTGATCCTTTAAATGGTATCGTACATCTTTTTGTTCATTACATATAAGGAAATATTAACACATGTATGTCGAAAAATTATTAGTTTAAGGATTATTTGAATACTTTCTTTATAGAGACTAAAGTAAAGATTGGTGCATCAAAAAATATACGTTTCCATTTAAAACATCAGAGTTGCCTTTTTCGCTAGGATTAATAATAGTGACACGTAAATCAAGGTGATAATATCTGGTGAGACACCTGAAATGTTTAGCAAGGAGTTAAAGGTACACATGAAAACTAAGGCTCAGAACCCTGGTTGATCTTTTCAGACTGGAGTGTGCGAAACAAATAGCAATCTCATTGGCCTCGAGCTTCGAATACTTTGCAAAAGTACATAATTTCGATCTGTTGCACCGACAATGAGGCGATCGAACGCGAACCAATCCCTCGCAAGAACGAAAACCATCGCATTTTCATCAATTTCTACGAACTCGGGTCCAATCCGCGAGATTGTGGAAAGAGCATCGGTTTTCCGCGCCGCGTGCGATCAAATTCGCGTGCAATTCGCACTGTACGCGATCAAGCCTTCGCGCTAGATTCCTCCTAGAACCTCTCCTTGTGTCCCAGTCTCGGTAAATTTGTTATCGTGTGATTGCATACCTGAGCAGCACGGTCGCTGTCTCGGGAACACGGAACACCTGAAAAAGAAGACAACCAGCGCTCTATCGAATCCACAACGAAGGGTGATAAAAAAACCCCCAAAACCAGCTCCAATTTTCTTTCCTTCTCTTTCTCTCTCTAATTTTTCTTCCTTTCTTTCTTTCTGTCTGTCTCTTTCTCTCTCTTTCGCTCTCTCTTTCTTTCTTTCTCTTTGTCTCTCTTTTTCGAACGGATCTCTCTCTCTTGTTAATTGATCGCGGCCGACTCGGATCTATTTGGCACGGCGTAACAAAGAAAACGCGTGTGCACGTGGAAACTCGCCAATAACGCGGTCATTGCTAGATTCTCCCCGGAGAGACTGATCTCGAGTACAATGGCTGACAAAATTAAGAGACAACCGTTTGTCGTTTACGTTCTTTTCTTTTATCTAGAGAAGTATGAGCACGTAATAGAGTCTATTACATGTGATTCAAACCATTACTTAGTATTGTGAAATCATGTTTTTTTTTTCAGTTTTATCTTAAGTTTCTTAGTATCGCTAATCAATGTTCACACTCGAACGTAGCTTTCTTTATAGACATTTTTACAAGAGACGCTAAAAAAAAGCAAAATGCGCGAACAAATCACGGGCAAAGTTTTCTCGTTAATACAAATTAAAAGAATAGATAAGACAGCGCTTTTTGTCCTAATACTACGCAGAATATTGTTAAAACAAAATTGAACGTGTTATTTTCTACAGTATTAACTTTAAAGCTATGATAACGACGGCTAGTTTAAATTGTATAAAACTTCGAATTTGTTACGTTTTCGTTATTCTCCGAATGAAAAAAATCTGAAGGATAAACAGTGGTATCTTAGTTTTTACTGTTGCCACTGTATATCGGAATGATTGACGTGTCAAAGCAACAGACTATGCAACGATGTGATCGTATGAAATCAAAGGATTCTCAAGTTACTCGCCCTTTGAACTGTTTGGGGGTGAGTTTTCGAGTCGAGTCGAGTCGTTATGGAGAACTTGCGGGGACAAGTTTATTTTCTGTGTCTCTTTACTCCCTTTTTTTTTTGTTTGAACGCGAAAGCGAAGCAAAAGGAACGAGGAGCGTGCCTACCTTCCATCCCATGTTCTCGAAGAATGTGCAGAGTCTCATCTGTCCGGTAGTTTTGCCGCCGCAAGGTCCTGCAATAGAAAAACACATGCTCCGTTAGTAATCATTGTCTATCGTTGTTGCTGCGACCAGTTTCTTTTAGAAAACGTTCAATTTTCCCGTTAATTCCTTGTCGTACAATTTTCTTCATTGTTATGATCATTAAAAAGAACCTCATTGTCTTTCGCAATGCTGTTTATTAAACATTGATGGCGCAAGAAAAGAATTTTACTTTAACTCATCAATTATTCTTCATATTTGGAACTAATTACAAGCTGCCTCATAGAGAAACACTTTTCTTATTCATTCGGTGGGCAATAGGGTAGAATCGTCCTTAACACTTTAACGACCGCTCACACAACATGTGTGTGATAGCCGGAAGAACCGTTTTTTATGTGTAAGACATGTAAAATACCATTACATGTAGGTGATTGCTTTAATAATTATCATACAAAGGAAAAATATTCAATAAAGTTCTTTATTAATAATAATTCAATAAAGTTCTTTAAAATTAATTCTTCAAAAATACTGCCGGCCCCTGGCGACGTGTTTGACTGCGTAGACGGGCGGTCGTTAAAGTGTTAAGAAAACGGGAACCACACGATCTAAGAAAAACAAATATCTCTTCCACTACTAGGCAGTGAAGTGCCTCGTAAAATTTCCTAAAAACATGCCACGCGAAAATCCAATGACAAAACTTTATTTTTCACTTTTTTTAAGGGACTTTTACCAACTTATTTGTGGTACTTCTTCAATTAAAATGACACTAAATACGATATTATTTGAACTGTATTTAGTGGTTAATTCTAGCCTGAGCAACTATGTAGTCCTCCGAGGGTCGATGACGTAGAATCGG
This sequence comes from Lasioglossum morio, assembly GCA_916610235.2. Taxonomy (NCBI): domain Eukaryota; kingdom Metazoa; phylum Arthropoda; class Insecta; order Hymenoptera; family Halictidae; genus Lasioglossum; species Lasioglossum morio. The sequence continues at coordinate 9,520,272 of OU744323.1, forward strand.
CTATCCCCACTCGGCCAGTCAGCGCTTTATATTAATACAAATTGGGTCAGTACATATAAATGATACTAGGATTCACTTTTCATGTCCGTATCAAGCCTAACTGTCAAGGAAATTGATTTAAGATAGAAAAGGTTGAGCATTGATAGAGTGCTTTACGACTTGAAAACGTTCGAAAGGTGTAGTCGACCGCTTCGCACTCGAAGATCGAGAATCACGGGGGCGAGGGAGTCTAGATCGGCGAAGAAAGCGGTTCGCATTATCCTTGCTAAAACGAAAGCGAGGTAGTAAGGTTACGATGTCGCTAACCTTGACTTCCGCGATACCCACGTGGCTGTTGAACTCCACCAGCATAAATAGAAATGACGAGACCGTTTGCACGGAACCGAATGTTCTGTAACCTCTGAATGGAAGACATTGTGGTGCAGCAAAACGCATTCATCGTACACTAACTACCGTGTGAATTGTACACATTTCACGCAAGTCTTATTTATTTCATTCGTATAAACAATCACAGTTATTAATTTCACGTGTGCATGTGTATTTCACGTACACGTACCACAATAATTGTCATTTTTAGTACACGGGTACACGTGTACTATTTTACTTTAAAAATGATGTTCAAATTTATTGTTCTATGTATCAACAACTTTTATTTGTGAAATCATAGCCTCAATACATAAATTAGCATTAACAATTACGCGTATTTAAATACACTTGAAATAGTACCTGAATATGTAAAATTACACGCAATAAAGTACGTATATGTGAATACTAGAGGTGTGAGAGATCGGGACGGGAGTACCGGACGTATTCTGTACAGTATTAGAAATCCCGGAAAAATCCACGGGAAACCCGAACACCCCGGGAAACCCGAATACCCCCGGGAATCCAGAGAAAATCCGGGAATTCCTGAATATTCTCGCCCACCTCTAGCGAATACACGTTCAAAACCATGATCTCTAACATTTAATGCTACTAATTTTATGGGACATGTTTTGAAAGAAATCACTAGCGCCGGTCACCAGTGACCACCACGGCTGTGAACGTATTAATTTCACTTAACAGGCAGCATCTTGTTCAGTTTGAAGACTTCGCGCCACTTATGGCTTGCTACAATGAGCTCATAAAAGAAAACTCTGCCACGTTCAAACCAGGGTGCTACAATTCAAACCAGTTAGTATCAAGAAAACAAGCTGCGACCAGCTGCGCACGGAGTTGCAGCTCGAATACGTGAAACCGAGCCACTCATTGTTCGCTGCAAGAGTTGCATCCAAGCGAAAACAGCAAAAACCGATTTGACCGTCCCGTCGACGTCCTCCTTCTTATGGCGAGTAAGTAATCGGTTTGCGAATTACATACACTCATACGCCGGCTATGTAAAAATAACTTTCAAAAGAGAAATCTAATTAGGCAATTTGTCAGAAATCCGATTGGAAGTCTTCGCCAACGTGTGGCGAAATCGAACCGGCCCGGAACAGTCTCGAAGTAACTTTAATCCTATTAATCCGCAACATAATTAGATGGCTTCGCGGAATGTGTAACGATGTCGTACGTCGTACGATGTCCTTCCAAGGTGCCTCAAGAAGAACAAACTTCATTAAGAAGTAACTATGTTACGAAGAAATTAAATGACCCCTGAATGGCGGTATCGTAGAAAAGTCTTAATTACAGACCAATCGGAATCTCTCAAGATCGGCCGGCTCGGCTGAATGCACCAACTTTTCTTCGTTTATAAAAGTTTCGTAGCTGGAGACTTTGGTTTGGTTGACACTTTGAAACTTTCTATTAATAGGTCGGTAACTAATTCCACGTGACCTTCACGCTTTTGTAAACATAATTACGATATTCTAAGGGTTCTAAATTACTATGAGATCGCAGTAACATCCCTTAAATCGTGCAATATTTATCATAAAAAAAACCGTTGATCGACCGTCATCCTCGAAAAAGGAATACATAATATTGTATTTAATTTAAGTGGAGTATTATATATTTGATACAATAACGTTTCGCGCCATGTCTCCTGCAATATTAAATACGATCCGAAGAAATGGAAGATTGCAAATTGAGTTGATGGTCTGATATAAAGGCAATTAAACTTTCGTAGGCTACTAAATCAATTGCGGCACGCGAAGCCGTGTCCCTTGCTCGCTATAAGCGGTTCTCCGGTCCAGAAACAGAAGCCTCCGACGAAAATTATATTTTCGAATATTAAATCGGTTTGGATTCTAGAAGATTGCTACGATATCACTCGGTACGAAAGCTTTTGGAGGCGCGATAAAACCGCACGCTCGCGATTCGCATCGTAAATATTGACGATCTCCGACTGATCCAGATTCGTTGGCAGTTAAACAGGAAAGTAATTGCTACCGTCGCCGTTACCGATATATTTTCATAGGCTGTTTATTTCGGCATGAATAAAACATTGATGCGCGGACGGTAAATAATACATCGGTCGAATCGGTCGAACGTCCGCGGTGCAACAATCTACGGTGCAATACATCGTCACGATCAATTGGAAAGGTTAATCGCGGTTGTACAAGAAGCCGAGGCGAGGTTCGAGCATCGAGACTGAGACGATGCATCGAGTATCGGGAGATGATGCATCATGCCTGGTCGTTATCTTTTTATTTGCAGCTAGGCGGACAATGCTGGCAGACACGTTCCATTTCTGACACTGATCTTATCTCGTTTAATTGGACGGCTGTTCCAAATGGAAAAACGCGACAAACATTTTTCCAATTTTCACACGCCGGTTGCATACTGGGCCCTCGTAGAAGCTGCGTGGTTTCTTTTTACACTACATGAACATCGAATATGGACTTGCGATCGATATGTACTTGGAATGACATTTTCTATCGAAAAAACATCAAGGAGAGAGTACATATTAACCTTCCGTCTGCAACCTCATTTTTATCGATGCCGCGGCCGTATACATACCGGGTCTTTTATGTTCACGACCAATCTTTTTCTACTGTTCTACGTTCTAAAAGAATCGAAAAAAATTACGGAATACGTGTTGAAGTCTCTATTTTGACATACAAAGAATTTCAAGAGTGAAATTTCGCTTCGAATATAAACGATCGAGGGTTACTGACACAAGTTAAGAGAAGTTAGAAGTAATTATTTAGAAAGAGTGTTTTCTCGCGGATTTCTGAACAACTATTTCCAATACGTAAACGTTATAATTATTACTAACATTTAAAAACTCGTACAATTTAATTGCTACTGAAACAGCTCACTTTCTACACTTTCGATAAATTCACGCTCACGGCGTAGCATGGAAGTACTCTAAAATATTAGCAAATAGGTGAACAGAAGGTACAAAGACTTTGTTTATATGATCAGAGTTAAATGCTGTCGCATATGTCGAAAAAGGTTTGTAGTAATGCAAAAATAAGTTTTCGGCTACGCGGTCCGTTTACACACACTGTCCTTTACACCCGTAGCTCTTTACTGCAATTACCAAAATATTTGCGACGTAAACGGGGAATTTGTTTTGAGTGCGCAATAAATTGCTAAAAGTGGTTTGCTACATTTCAAAACGGAATTTTCGAGAAACCAAGATACCGAAAGACTGGAAGCTTTAAATGAGAAGTTTTACGATTCGAAATATTGTTTAATACACCGATGATTAAACGTAAATGCAAGTATTTTAGAATTGTACATACAATTGTTTCTCTTTTGGTTGAGCAAACGGTAACATTCTACCTCGATACTTTCCGTTGCGCAACAAGCGAACGGCTATTGCGTATTCGCGTAAAAATGCATCATTTTCGATGCATCTCGCTCGATCGAGCTTTCCGCGTGCCTAATGACTGACGTTAGCTGTGCATGTAACCAGTAAATCAAATTTTTGCCTGGCAGACGCGCTGTCAAGATGCCATGTAAACGAGTTGGGACACGCGTTTTCACCGATTCAAATTTAGACGCGTTCAGCTGTCAATGTTTTTGAGCTGGTCGTATTTCGTTCGAACAACATCTCTCGAATCACTTTCGCGGTGATTTTATTGCACGGTGCATCTCGCGTCTTGCACCGTTCGAACGATATGTGTTGGTATTTGAACTGATAATCGTTTGATGTACTAGACCTTCGATTATACTACTTAATCGAAGAGTTATTGGTGTTAAAATAATAGAACCTAGCTATAGCACTAGAATACATCTTCATCGATTTGTATTATACAGGGTGCACAAAAATGTACTTAATTGAAAAGAGCGTATTCCTGAAGCGATTCAAAGTAAGGTTTTCCGTTGCGAAAATGTTCTGCACGACTTTATTAAGGAGTTATTAACGAAAAACACGGACCAATCAGAGTGCTGCTACTGACGACACTCATTTCATTAATAACTCCTGAACGAAGACGCAGAAAACATTTTCGCGAAGAGAAAAGTTACTTCAAATTACTGTAGAAATCCCTCTTTGCAAGAAAGTACAACAACATTGGAACACTCTGTATAATGAATTGTATCGTGTACGAGTCACTTTAGATTGATTTGTTGTATGCGAAATGTGTTCGTATAATATATGCATAATCGCAGTTAGAAAAATAGGGTTAAACCGTGTCTAAATACCTACTTTAGCCGAAACACTGTTTCGTATGAGACGAACATTGCCAGAATCTTGTGTAATCTATCACGCTCGCTGCTTTTCACCGCAGAGAACCGATAAAGGAACATTCGGGTGACCGTAGTTTCTCGATCTTCCACTATACTTGCACGCTTACGTGTTTACCTATTAATCGGCTGACCTTCCGACCAAACGGATATCAGCGATATTAATTATTAAACTACGAATCTTTATGCAAAATAAAAATTGTCTGTATCGATTGCAAGAAATAGAAACCAATCTGTATGTTATTTCTTCCCTTAATGATTTTAATAGAGAAGAAATCGCATATACACATCTGCAATTTTTAAAATTTTTCAAAAACTTCGAATTTCATCTACTCAATTTTGCTATAAATGCATGAATATCCTTTGTCTATTAATTATGTATAACGCAAGTTTGGCAAATGTCGCGACTCCATAAACGCGCGATTTTGGAGCGAGTATCTTTGAACCCAAACAAAAATATTTCGGAAACGATGAAACATTCCGACGAAAATACCCCAGTGCACCAACGAATCACGGAGAATCCACGGAATATTTTTATGCAAGAGACGCCTTTATCGCTCCTACGATTGGAGCTGCACCAAATTGTTAAAATTGAACTTTGGATTTTTCTCAAAGATGTATCTATAAGAATCACCTGTTGGTTCCCGGAGCGTAACGACGGAGTTCAAATTTGTTGGCCAGTGCATTAACAGACTTTTACTACGATGAAGGATTTTTTAATGAATTGTTTAACAGTAATTTCAATCGTGAATCTACAATTCACTCTTAATGTAACCCATAGACTGTTTCATTAATTTTTTATACTTGTCATTAAACAACGATTTGTCATGTCCTTTCACGACGAGTACACCCAACGTAAACACATGGACTACGGATTTTATGCAATTAAGACAAAAACGAGTCGGTGAAAGATTTCAAACAATAAAAACATTAAAAGAATCTAAGAATGTCAAGATATATAATATTCGGCCTACTAAACGCATTAACACTTGTGCTGGACTCGTGGCTCTCGCAATCCAGGCAGAGAATTTTTATTTTGCTTAAAGATCCGCGCAGTATATCGATAAATTGTTAACTAAAACTGCTAGTTTCTGGACACAAGTATATTGTCACGGTCGATAGATTGGCACGTAGCAAGTCAGGGCAATGAACAAACGTAGAGGTAAAACTGTGTTCGAACGGAAAAGCGTGAGACGGAAGATAACACGCAACGAGGAACAGTGTCGTGAAAATGTCGTGCGAGCACGTGGTTTCCGTGGACGCGTAACGAATCATCGACTTTGCTACAAGTCTCTCAAAACACGAATTCTCATTTAATCATACAAGAGACGAAGCGTGGAAGCGTCCATTCGTTCTCATCGAGCAGAAAGACACGAAGGTGAAGTTCACGAGACACGGGTGCGCACATGACATTCAATCGGTTGATCCCGTCGAGAGGAAGAAATAAATAAATAAAAAAAAATAAAATCCGACGTACCTCCAGTAAGCACCACTTTGTAAAGCCGTTTCTGCTCCATGTTGTGTGAACGGTGGTGGTGTTCGAGTCCGTTTATTTTTCTTGTCGGGCCGAGAGCGAGTCCACGAGGTGTTCCGGTGGTCGATGTCGGAAGTCGATGTCGATGTCGATGTTAAGAGACGTCGATGGACGAAGCCGAAGGTGTTGGTCGTCTGGCACGTGAACGGTGTCTACGGTCGCAACGAATACTACATAAACACTTCACCGTACATTTCGGGATGTCGCGGGACCAGATACGTCGGAGACATGGGAGTGAGTGGTGAGAGTGAAGCAACGACGATGTCTCGGGTGTCAGAAAGAACAGGAACACCGCAACCCGAGAGTGAGAGTAGACGTCTGTCTCTCGCTCTCGTCTCCGTCTCCGTACGTAGCGATCCGCGGGTTTGGTTAATCGGGTTAGGCTCGCCGCTCCCTCTACAACAAACAATCATGCGCAGTCGAGTAAATAGCGTCACTCCTATGGGCGCCGCTTACGAAAGTATTCCAACAATTACGCGAGACACTGCTCTCGATAAATCGTTGTCAAACCGTACCCCCAGGCCTACTTTTTTTATCGATGGTCCGCGACAAGATTTCACGATCCATAATCGTGGCCCGTTCCTAGTACGAAACGATATCTGTCGCAATATATTCACTGAAGTTTATGCATTCTAATGTAGACGTTTATGATACTAGCTGTTGACAGTAATAGCAGAGTATTCGAACGTTCTTTTAAACTATGATGTACGACCTGCGCAAATAATAAATGAAATTTTGTATAGCGGTTTTTTGGCGATGAAAGATGTATGTAGTGCCATCGGTGGCGTAAAATCGAGACTACTAGCCGATTAGCATAGTATTCCTAACATGAGATGGCACCGCGGCGAGATTTTTTTATTGCGAGTATAGGAGTAGGCCAATCAGCTTGCAACCTCATGTGTTTTGCTAGCTGACCGTTCCATTTCTGTAGAATCAGCTATCGTATTGGAGCATTTTTTACAGAGTCGGTAATTCAGAACTGTAGACAGAACAATGAATTGCATGCATACCAATGCCAACCAATGCACACTGTGTACGGATCTTTGTGTTCAAACTAAAGGCTAGGGGGCAGCGTTGTACCAGGAACAGCGAAACGCGGAGCGTGGGCACTCTCATACACTCTCTGCTATGGTCTACGCATTTAATTCGATACATCATCGATCGAATGTGACCAGCGGTGACGTAGATGTAGGGTTGAATCTCTACAGATCGATCCGATTCGAGATATGTGTATACTTTTTAATCTCTTATCGTAAAGTCTATATACTTGAAACATTTTCCTTTTGAAGTACGTACGTGCTGATTTTAATCATTAATGCTGTGCACATTCTAACAATCCAGTGTCGTTCTAATTTTTTCGGGTAAAACCCAGCTGACAGGTTTGTTCCGTAGATCTAATATGACGGTTGCAGTGTTCGTTAGAGGGTCACTTTTAATTCCGAGGGAATTTCTGTATTTTGGTAGAAATATATCGCGTTTGTATCATCGTCATCGAAAATTGTATCCCTTAAACAGTTGTCTGTTAGGAAAATGTTTGTCACCCTCTCTTGCCACCAATATTTACACTATACAGAGGACATGTCATAGCGTTGATAAAAGCAAAATAGAAAGTATTTCCGGTGTTTTAACGAAGCAACATGCAAAAGAATTGGCCTCTAAACTTACCACAGAAGAACGTGATCTCATCGTAAATGCTATAGAGGAATGCAAATCAGATGAAGACAAGGCTAAATACCAAGGTAACTACTAATCATTAATTATAAAACTTTTCTTATGTCATGGAAACATTATTTGAACATTATATTAACTTGAATAATTCATTATCCACCAGTAATGCAGATATATTTTCTAAATTTTTTCTAATTAAGATCAGCTAGCACCTTTTCGGATGTGCAATAAACTTGGAAGACCTGCAAAAATACCGTCATTAGGTGATGTGGATGCTACTGGCAAATATTGTCGAGTACCTGATGATTGGCTTATGCGCAAGTATGGTAGGAACATCAAACCATTAGTTAATTTTCGTTATCATTAATTTACAGAATATATAATATTAAAGCCAAACTAATAACCCCTTCATATTGCCAGTATATGTTACTTACTACTTTAATAAATCTAATAAATCATTTAATTACTGAATGGCAACTTAGAATAATATAACATACTAATGATGCAAAGAAAATATTTTTTATGATACTACAAGTAAGAACAATTTCCATTATTCTTTAACAGTATAAAATTTTTCCTTTCATCGCAATCTACATGGACATCACGCTGTAAGTCTAATGCATGTTGAGTCAACTATTCTCTCAAACTTATGTGTCCTAATTTCTTCACTTGCTTCTTCTACTTTGACTGAACTTTCTGGATATTTGAAAAAGACATCCACAGAGTCACACTCTTAGGTAATATACTACATTTGATGTGCATTCTTGCTAATATCTTTAATCTAGTATATACAATGTTTTATACCAGATTAAAAACTGTTAAAGTCATTTAATGTATCTGTACATTATTATTATTATTGTTGTTATTTCTAGGTAAGAACATAATATATAACTTTTAAATTTTATACATATCTTTTTCAAGATAATTTCTTGCAGAATGAAAAGCAATCAGAATTTAAATATTTTTCTTCACCCCTTCTCAAGAGTCGTAGGGATAAATACCAATATTTCTTAAATAATTGCAATAATAACTAATTCATATATTTGTGTTAAGTAATTTGAATACAGTTACAACATTCTATTAAATTAATTCTTTCAACAATGAACACAGCACAGCATGATTTATGACTGAAGAAACACATAAAAGTGGATTCAGCTTCTTCAAAATTTATTTTCTACATTTTTATTCCACCAATAATTGCAACAAAAATACTCTTATAAAAACAATCTTCACTATTCGTTTTACTATCAAATTTTCACAAACTTGCATGATCATCAGAATGCACCTTGTATAGTATTATAGAATATGTTGCTAAGAATATTGCACAAAACTTCTTGTACATTTAATATGTAGATGTTATACCATTTACAATAGTACTCTTAAATGTAAATATCTATTAGGTGAGAAGAATGTACTTTTATTTGAATAAAGTTTTATTTCCTAAACTCTTGTGTATTTGATTAATTAATAGTCCTAAGAAATTTCTTAAACGTTTATTAAATAAAATTTCAATTGACTTTAGAAAATATTTTGTTACGTAAAACAATCGAAAATAATTGAAACTAAAAATGCTTTTTAATTCAATACAGTACTTATACAAAGAAATGCATGATTGATAACAGCTTTATGTTTTGTAAGTAACATAAAGACTATATTTTTAATAATCAAGTAATTTGTTGTTAGATTTTCAATTAATTACACATTACAACATTTTTTCTACTGAAGTGCGTGTATTTATATTTTGCTCTTTCGCGTTACAGTTGAAAATGTTCCAGGACCGTCCACAAAAAATCTAATATTAGGTACGATGTTTGATACTCATTACATTTTTGAAACTTCAAATTATATTTAAATCATAGAATAGTATAGTAGACAATAGGACAATTTCTGAATTTCAAATACAAAATACATATATTTACTCAATGCTATGGTAATAATGTTAGGTAATATATTCTTGCAGTTGCAATTGCGAATGCAATTCCGTTCATCGGCTTTGGTTTTCTTGACAACTTCATCATGATTATTGCTGTACGTATTATAATCTTATACAATTTATATTTCAATGTGTAAGTCGCTAATTTCAGGGAGATCAAATTGAACTAATATTAAACAAAAGATTTCCAATATCGACCATGACAGCCGCAGCATTAGGAAACACAGTGTCCGACATAATAGGAATTGGATCTGTACATTATGTAGAAATTTTAGCACAAAAAGTTGGATTTGAAGCACCTAAACTCACTGCTATGGAATTGAATCTACCTAAAACAAAGCTAGCTGCAAATATGGTATGATATCTTAGTCATTTAAACTTTTTATTTTCAAAAACTATTAATAAATTACTTTAGTTAAAAAAATAAAATGATATATAAACTACTCTAGGGACGAGTTATAGGAGTTACAATTGGCTGTTTCATTGGGATGTCACCTATACCGATTTGTAATTTTTTCAACTCATAAAGTTGATCGATCGAAGGCCAATGATAGTAAATAAAGGTATCTGTACTAAATGTTTAAAAATTTTAATCTTATTACAAGGGTACTAATTTTTAATCTATACATTGAATCAATGTATAATAATATCGAAACGAACCATCCATTTATATAGTCTGTATAATACAAATCAAGCTTTTGTAATTTTTTTTGCATTTTTAATTTATGACAATCATAGCGTTTCTGTAATATAATATAATATAATGTCTATACCGTTATATGTACTTAATGTATGAATGTGTATAAAGAAATGTATTATCAAAATTGTACTAATAGCATTAGTGATAGATGTACCATTAGCGTTTTCTATTATTTAGTACACAATTCCTTTCATTAATTAAACCTGAAAACTTCCAAGAAGGTTGTAAAAGTTTTAAAAAAATAATGCATCTGTATCTATCCCATGTATTTATTGAAAAAATTACTTTGTTAGTATATAGAAGTCCTTTACGAGTTTACGAATTAGTACAAAAAATATATACTTTTTTCTCAATCTTTCTAACGCAGACATCTTATAATAATTTTAGAAATGTGATTGTTTAGTTGTTAGTGATGATAACCAAGAGTTATTTTTGTAACGTAGTTTGCATAATATCTCCAATCGTGTAAAAGAAGATTCAAATCTATACCTAAGATTTGCTTCCAATTTACATCCATTACATCTGCATCCTGTATCAATGTTGTGGTGTCAAGTACGAAATTAGTAGATGTTATAAACGTGTTTGTGTGTTCAATGTCGCTACTCATTGTATGCAATTTTTCTTCTGGATCCAAGCCCGCGTGTTTCGGTAACCAGATCATAAGAGAGTTTAGCCACCATTTCCAATGTTCGTCTACCAGTTCATTCGACTCCATACTTTCACAGTTTTGTTGAGTTTCGTTGCAATGTAACGAAGTAGATATAAAGTCCGTTCTTAAATCATTTTGTGGTACATCTTCAATTACTGTGGTTGGAATATCAACAATCGGATTCAAGTTTACTCTTGTTACGTTTGTTGGGTTTGTCGTTTGCCTTGGGCTGAGTACTGTTCCTGGGAAATAACTTGCAACAAAAGCAGATCCCAATAAAGTTACTATCCCTGCCGTATATGTTGCCAAGCAAATAGACGATATGTTTATCATGGTATGAGCAACTGATAGTAATTGCATCGAATTCATTAGACAATTTAGTTCTGTGTACGAAAACCAGCCTCTTTTTTGCGCTTCTTTGTAGGCTATAGTTTTCTCTAGTCTCTGTAATTTTTCCCAAAAATCTTGATTGTGAACAAAAACTGTCCAGTCCTGCAGTTTTTGAAAATCCAATTAATGCTAGCCAATAATAAATTCCAGTAATTTACTATAGAACAGTTAACTTACGATAGCATGGAGAAAGTCTTTTTCCAGTTGATTCATTTTCGATATACTCAAGTGACCAGACTGTGCCCATTCAGTATTAAAAACTTCGTCTTCTTCCCCTTCATCATTCAAAAACTTACTGGCCACCATCTACAGTGAGAATAATAATAGACTTCCAGATACCCATTAAGATATTAAAATTTTATATAATAAATGCAGTTGCATAATACCAAAGAAACCAGAAACAACTCAGAAGGTGCCACTCGTTGCAAATATTCCGGGTTACAATCTTTTAGTCTTTCCAAGTATAATAAAGCCAATACAAGACAACACGGCGAAACACATGCATTTCTAGAAATTCTGCTAGCTTCCTCTACGTCTAGTCGTTCAAGTGTTTGACTTTTTACTTCATTAAAGAGTTCTGCTGCTAATTCTAGAAATACATATTAATTATATAATCTGTAATATTAGAAACCTTTAACTAATTATATAATATTGTTAAAAAGCTAGAAGTCCAAGAACTATCGTACCGAAACAACGCAAATTCTTTGCAAATGAAACTTCTTAAGAATTATCACGTTACATTTGTTGTGTATTTAGAATTATCTAGACACAAATAACATTAATTTCTTCTCATTAGTGAATTAAAGACGAAATACAAAATACGCAGATAGAAACTGATAAACTTGTTGATTGTATACTAACCAGTAACAGGTAAACTGAGACAGTCGCTCACTGGCAATTTCGAATAATACAACGATTTCGATATACGATTTAAGAATTCGTCGTGATTGTCTCTGCTCTGTAATCACAATTTGCACGGAAATGAAGGAAAAGGTAAACATTATATTATATATTTAGGATAAATACATAATGAGCAGCTGCCTTACCATAAGCTTTGTTGGGGTTTTTCTTCTTTTCGAAGTGTTCGTCATCTTCGAATTTTATACGAGACACTTGTTTCACAGAGTTCCAACAATGTTCGTAAAAAGTTCGGGAGCGGCAAACAGTTTAAAAATTTAGAAAAATATAGTTTATGAAACAATACGGTGTGTATTCAGATTTTAGAATTTAGAACAACGTGATGACCTACGTTCACTGCGCAGAATGAATATAGCCAAAGTCATATGACATTCATACCACTACAAGGCGGAATCAGCTGATTAATAAATATTAAATTAATTACATGTTAAATAATATGCTCGTCAATATATAAATAAGTATGTACTTACACGTATTTCTTGCAGCAGAAAGACAATCAAAATTGGAGACAAACTGTAAAAAGTATAAAAATAGAAACTGTCTAGTAATATAAAAGTTTGCCGCTAAAGGAAATATAACTAGATAACGCTAAACCGATTTTCAAATTTGATTTGCTTAGAAGTGAAGCTTGAAAAAATTTCATGTATATCGTATTTTTTATTTGTTCTAATAAAAATTTGTTCGTTAATGAAATTCATTATTCTCATTAAAATATTGCAGCTATAGTTTCACGTTGAATGTGTCGTATGCATGTTTTGAAAGAAACTGATCTAACGGGATCGAACGTTTCCTGTACTGTTTGCTACAGCAGAGTATGTATGTATTTTTACTTCATGGCGAATCACCACTCATAACAATATTGAATACTTCTACATAAATTTTTAAGAGTACCTGGAAAGCATTTCGTGTATGTTCAATTTAATAAATAAGTAGTAGATGTTAATAATGAACACGTTTTCGGCAATAGCATTCTATTAAGTCAGTTCTCGATTCGGACAAATTAGCGAGATGAGATGTCGACGATTCGTGTTACTTTAAGTATCATCGATAAATGTAACGGTCAATAACACCAGAATAATTTTTTATTAATAAATGTCAGACAGTATGGCTAGCAGAGAAACGTCGATTAATTCAAAACACTCGGATGACCACAGTGTCGAGGTTCGTAAATCTGTAATGAGAACGCTGATTGTATTTCATATTTGAATTAAAATTAAATCTAATATTTTATTCTAGACACTAGCAGAAGTTTTTCGATGTTTCATTTGTATGGAAAAGCTTAGAGATGCGCATCTGTGTCCTCACTGCAGTAAATTGTGTTGCTACACTTGTATAAGAAGATGGCTCACAGAGCAACGCTCTCAGTGTCCTCATTGTAGAGCATCTTTACATCTACACGAATTGGTTAATTGCAGATGGGTAGAGGAAGTAACACAGCAGCTCGATACACTTCAAGCAGTTGGTATATCAAACTCTAGGCACGATGATTCGAATAGGGACAGGTATTTTCCTTATAATTTAAAGGAACATTCTTTCTGGGATGTCTCTTTGCACATTTTTTATGTAAGAGTATGTAATAAATCTCTAAATGTTCATACTTAAACCTTTGCATTTCTCTGCAGGTGTACTGTGCACCATGAGAAGTTGTCTGTTTATTGCTGGACTTGTCGTAGGTGTATATGTCACCAATGTGCTCTATGGGGTGGAACTCATTCGGGACATACTTTTAAACCTTTAGAAGATGTATATGAACAGCACGTCACACAAATAAAAGCGGAAGTAGGACAATTGAAACGAAGGCTAATGGAGTTGATAAGTCTTGTTCAAGAAGTGGTAAGCTTCATACTAGAGATCACGGTTTTGAACAAGTACTAAAATACCCATGTATACATGGCACGTGTAGTAAGGAATTGACACTAAACCTACTAGCGAGGGGTCAAATGACCTATTTTAGATTTTTTATTTGACAATTATTGAGATTGTAAAGGTGTTTTCATGAGAATTGATGGAATACCTTTTTTGTCTCTAATATATATTATAGTAAAAATCGCGCAAAATATAAATAAATTTAATCTTATTATTTTTATAATAACATACACATTAGTCACTTTTGATGGTCGGTAGGTTTAGTGTTAAGGATTTGTGTAGCCGGATCTGCAAGAACAGACAACTGTTTTTTTCAACTGTATTTAGATACACGGAAAATAGGGATCTCTGCTTCATACATATTATGCAATTGATAAATGTTATTATATATTTGTTCGTATGTCTTTTTTAATAGGAACGTAATGTCGAATCTGTAAGAGCTGCAAAAGATGAAAGAGTTAGAGAAATCAGGAATGCAGTGGAACTAATGATAGCGCGTCTAGATTCTCAATTGAAGGCTAAATTATTAACGCTGATGGGTCAGAAGAACTCTTTAACTTTGGAAACAGAGCAACTGGAAGCTTTGTTGCAAGAAGTGGAGCATCAGTTGCATTCTTGCACTCGATCAGAATTAATAATTAAAAGTGCAGACTTGTCACGAATGATACATCAAGTAAGAAAAAAACCAATGACAAGTTTTGTGACAGCTCCTGTTCCTGCAGATTTTCACAGGTATATCAAAAACTGTTTGTACTTCAACTAAATGGTTTGATAAAGGTTGACAGAAAAATGATTGTCTGCTTATCATTTCAGTGAAATTGTACCAGGATATGACAGTGCAACCTTTGCAATGCAAAATTTTACTCAACTACAGCTAAAAGCAGATCCTGTGTATTCAGCTCCTTTACACGTGAATGGGTTGTGCTGGAGATTGAAAGTGTATCCTGATGGAAATGGAGTTGTTCGTGGAAATTATTTATCCGTTTTCTTGGAATTAAGTGCAGGTTTACCAGAAACTTCCAAGTACGCATAACAAGAAGTTCTGGATTTTCAAAAATATTTATCACTGTTTCTGAAAATATATTTTCTCCAGATATGAATATCGAGTTGAAATGATACATCAAGGATCTCGTGACACAAGTAAAAACATCGTTCGAGAATTCGCCTCAGACTTTGAAATTGGTGAATGTTGGGGTTACAACAGATTTTTCAGATTAGACTTACTTGCAACCGAAGGGTACTTAAATACAGAGTTGGATACGCTTATATTGCGGTAGGTTCAATTCGAATTACCAGAAGTTACTTACTGTGTTATCAATGAAATTATAATGTCGAAATGAATCAGGTTTCAGGTACGGCCACCGACGTTTTATCAACGTTGTAGAGACCAACAATGGTACATTAGTCAATTGGTAACAGTTCAGAACCAATATGCTGCTCAAATTAACGAGTTGAAAGAGGTAACACTGTACTATTTTAATTAGTAGTTTCGAAATCATTCAAAAATTCGTTCTCAGAGACTGGCGATAGAGATATCTCGAAATGCCATGACAGCAACAAGAGTTGCTTGTGGACCAACATCAAATGTAACATCTCTGGTGATGCAACAACAGTCACAAGCAGCTGGAGATCCATTACTAAGCTCCAATTCATCTCGTTCCATTGACCCGTATCAAAATACTACATCGCCGCGGTGAGTTCCATTTTAATATTTTTATCGATGAATACGGGAAAATAAGCGACAATTTTAGAATTACAGTTATATCGTAATAGTATGTTTCATAGTCCTTTTTTCGCGATAGATCGTTACAGAATGTGCTGTCCGGAGGAAATAATAGTAGTAGCATGGTAGGTGATCAATTAATGCCTATATGCCAGCTAGGAAACGTGTCAAACATGCGTCCACTTGGATCTTCTTCAACGTTATCTTCCATCTCATCGAAAACAAGTTTAAAACAACATAGAGGAAAACCCGAATCTCCCAATCTGAATGGTACAAATGATGGCTCTTCTGGAGACTGCCAAAATAATGGTGTTCATTCCCCGTCGCCCTCTTATTCTTCGCCAACAGTGCTCAATCAGCAACCATTGACCCTTTTGTCCAGTAGCAGCAGTAGTGATAGCGGAGTAAGATATTTTAAACAATATACAGTAATGTCCGACAGTAAGTCTTGCTGAAAGCTTAATTGTATGTCCCTACACTGCCCATTCCACTGGGGGGCATACCCCGAGCTTCGTTGTCCTTTTCTACGTTTGGCATGGTCTTTGAAGCCACAAAAAAATAGTGTTCCGCTTATATCTAGGTCGCAACACAGAACCGAGAAACGATTTATAGTCGGACATTACTGTATTATCAAACTGAATTATGTACATTCCTTTAAATATAAATTAAATTAATGAATTGTGTTTATTTCAGGAATTTAGCGAACATGATATATACTTGGATGAATGTGAACATAATGAGCCAGATTTAACGCTTTTGGACGACAATTCGAATGATGAAAATGACGTGGACGATGAAACTATGTCAGGTATGAGTTAAATATTCTTTTTCGGTCTGTAAATGTTTTCCTAGGCTGTTTTCTTGTGAACTAGTCTGCCGTGTATAAATTTTTCTACAACGAATGTAATTGAATTAGGTACGAGTTCGAACAGGGATTCTATAGATGTGCGAAGGCGTAGCCAGCGGGACTGCAACTTAGATAAAGGTGTCGAAAATGAAAAATCCTCGAATGAGAAACCAGACGAAGATTATATGAAAGAGAATACACCAGATCAATTTCAAGCAGTCTCATAAGAGATCCTTTGTCTTTTTCTGAATTAATCTCCGTCTACTTCTTACTTTTGGTTTTATAACACCGAATAAATATTTCTGTACATATACTGTAGTAACTGAAGTTATAGACAAATTTTAATTATGCACATACGATCGGAAACTTTACTAAGTAGAAATATGTATATAAATAGTACAACTTGTAGATAGTAGATAGTTATTCTTATTGACTGTTAGGATAATTTTCAATAACAGTAATTGTAATATTTGCAGGAGAGAATGACGTAGAAGTAGCAGAATCGTTAACGCCGTGGATTCAGAACAAACAGCGTACAAAACAGCAGAACAATAGTAGCGGTGATGCTTGCAGGTATCTTAAAAAGGATAAATTAAGAATTGGATCAGGTTTCAGAATGACTTACTCGCGACGGCCGATTTTCGGTGGTTACGCCCCCTTGTCCTGGCCGCGCGTCTCCCTTCCCGTGACGATCCTAGTTATCCTAGGCGCTATGAATAGCATCTATGGTACGCTCGAGAACTAGGACCGCCACGGGAAGCGAGAAGCGCGACCGGATCGAGGGGTCGTAGCCTTTGAAAATCGGCCGTCGCGAGTAAGTAATTCCAAGATAATATCGTGAATATCGTGAATATATTAAAAATAATTGTTTTAATTATACGTTACTCTGTCACTTTGTAGATTGCGGGGTAACGATAGTTTCGAAGATGAGATAATGTTACTACATCTGTTTGAAATGCATGACAGGAATTGCGCATGGACTTCGTTGTGTTTCAATCAACACGTAGATGATACAAATGACTCTAGAACTTCTTTGACAACTTTGCATCGCAGTTCTAGTCCCTTGCATTGTAACTCAACGTTATCGGCTCATGGATCATCTTCATTTTCGCATAAACACCATGAACTTGATACCACCTGCAACGAACAATTTCCCGACAAACGCTCCACTTGTCCGTCTCATCTTTGTCAGCCTCAAATGATGTGCAATGGTAGATCCAATTTAGGCCAATTGTCCAATATCTATCAGCAAGAAGTCCCCGGATTAATGGCTTGCGGAAGTCAAACAAGGTCTGAACCTGCGACTCGTTCGAACTCTATAGATTGCGATAAGGATCTTCCAAAGATATCTCTAGTTAATCAAATTAATCACGAAGTCGATACATCCAGATCGGACTTAATAGTGCCAAATGGTAATTAAAATTCTAAAAATATACGTTTCTATATTTTTATTGCATATTCGTTACAATGATGTTGGGCGTATACATTTTTAGTAGTATTGGACAGCAATAAAATCGTATCTAAGCATTTACTGTCAAGACGACAATCGTCACCGTCGTCGTCTGGCAACGTTAGCGTAATAAGTAACGAGAATAGCAAAGTATTTGAATTCGAACAATTGTTGGAAACTATTCAGTTGTATCCTATACCTCAAAAAGACACTGCCAGTTGTTTTAACAAATTAAGGTAATATTTTCTTAAATTAGTTAATAACAGATAGAAATATAATATTAACACGAATTTATACATTAATTTTTTGCAGAAAAAATATTTCTTCCGAGGGAAAAAGTAATGGTTGCACCACTGCCGGAATCAAAACTGCTACGCTTTCTTCTTTAACTCATGACACGCCATCATCGTCAACGAGTAATGCAACCGATGCTATACCAAATCCTAACAATTATAGTTGGGCTCCTGCGTTGTATCAACATAAGCACAGTACGTATAATAATATTGAAGCTGTACGAAATCCATTATGATAGAAAGTTAATAAAAAGATACTCTCATTTATTTCAGGTCAAAAGAACGTTTTGGATACAACTTTGCAAGTATCTTCTGCTGAAAATTCTAGTAAATCGACAACTGACAAGTAAGCAGACTTCAACTGAATATTTTAGAGAATAATATAAATCATTAGTAAACGGATAATTAATATTCGAAGATTGTTACAGAATTATTATTGTTATAGGTCGTTAGAAGAAACTAACAATTCAGGTTCTTCCTGAAATTACGTTTGCAATACTTATTTCGTACATGTACTGTGATTTTTGTTTATCTAAACGTTAATATTGTTGTTAGAAGTGAGAGAAAAAAAGTGAGACCACTGAGATTAGAAAACTGATATTTAAATATAATAACATGGTAAGTGTAACAAATAATAAAACTAATGTTTTATAGCAGGTACAAGGTACTATACAATTGTGTTCTATGAAGCATACTTCATGTGTAATATTTTACAAATATTTAACAATAATTTAGTTCTTACTATACAACAACCTTTCTCTTATACATACACGTACTAGTAAAAGGAATTGATTTTTTTCAGCTTAAAAAGCATAAAGAAAAAGAATGTGACTTCAGTATCATTCCATATTAGTGTGATAGTGTGATTTATATTATTTATCATTATTTATTATTCGCTCATAATTACATATTCAGACAAATTTCATGTCTTTGTTTAGACGTAAATATTAATATACTATTCACTATCAAAATAATTAATATGTTTAATTTGTTTGTTTTTTTATGGTTATGGTATTATAAGTATTATGACAATTATGAGAACAAATTTTGTACTATTTATATGTGGTTGCTTGTGAGTATATCTAAGTCGAACACAGCCCACTACAGTAAAATAAAATAAACAGCACAAACGTGTACATATTTTTTTATACTCGAACCTTATTAAAATTTAAATGACTTACATTTAAAATTACATAAAAATACTATGATGCCAAATGGACAATATTAATTAATCGCTGTTAGAAATTGCTGCTTATTACGTTTATATGTACATTATAAATATATCAACTACTTTTTTACTTTATTATTTTATAATCATATATGAATACAAATTCATATATATTTACACGATACCTTAAAAGCTTGGGATCACTTTAAATAGTACACAGGACACTATTTCTTCTTTTTAGTATACTAGTCCGAAATGTTCGGACATATATCAAACCGCTTAAAGCTGACTCGTGATTACTTTGGTTCATATTTTGAACCTCGATTGATCATAGATTCGATTCTATTTGTAGCTTAAAGCTCATGAACTCTTAACAAGATACATAAAAAATTGTTATTTTAACATACTGTACAAATTCTATCATACAAATTTTACTTTTGTTTATACACCATATATAGAAATATTGAAAGGAACTGTTTTATGTTCTGTTCATTTCTTTTTCAAGAATTTACTGCAACAAAGCTAAGCAGCACATATTTGATGACAACTATAAAAGCGTGAATGTTTATTGATTTTTTTGGATTAAAGTATTAGCTTTGTATCTTTCTAATAATTTAGTATTCGTTTTGTATTATTACCTTGTACATATTTGAGCTAGAGAAGGAAACAGTTATGTCAATGCACCTTATATTGTAAAACTTTGCAAAAGTCTATTGCGGACTTCCTCATCTTCCGGGTATTCTTTTGCCATTTCTTCGTTTGGTACATAATGCGTACCATTAAATTTGCAGAAAAATCTACCAATAGATGGATGACTGATCCATTCTGGCTTTGTGGGATGCAATTCGTCTAAAAATAAAAAGAAATTCATCAATGATTTTCAATATATTCCTACATAGATTACTGATCAAATAGAGTCGGCATTACCTTGATACACATACTGACAAACGCCATCTCTAAGTATTACATATTTTGTTTTTGCTGCATCATTTTTTAATGTAAATACGCCTAATTCACCTTCAAAAGGTTCAGTATCCCATCCGATTATCACACACGGATATTCTAGAAACTTCATGATCATTCCTACTGCATATTCAACAACTGGCTTCCTTTTTTTTGGTTCTATTTTCTCCTGAACATAAATATTCTTGTTAAAAAATTTCCGTCGACAATGATACAAATAAATTCGCACCATTGTAATGTATACCTTTCGATTGAATACGTAGCATCGGGATTGTGCATCCTCATTGTAAGATACTGGCCGAGAGTATGGTATCAATGCATTCTGAAAAATTGCGTCATATTACATCTTAGAATAACTTTAAATGGATATAAATGCCACGGAGTACCTGGTCTACACTCTTCAACAACTCCAGGATCTCAGTAAAATCTATATGCTCGACTTTGTATAAAGACGCCAATTTCCAAATTGGATCTGGATCATTGGGTTGCACCATATGTTCAAGTTCGAGTGTAGAACGTAAACTTGAAACTTTCCGATAAATATGTTGTCTGACAGCTACCTCTAAATTGCTTGCCATTCTTCCTACTACCTTTTAAAGATGATTGAAAATCAATTACATTTAGAATACGTAATACAAAACAATCATCAGTAGCAGAAATTTAATACTGACTTCCACTGCAGTTGCTGCCTTGCGCACGTTATACTTTTTTATTGGACATTTTGAAACACAGCCAATTTGAGGGCACTGTTTCTTAGTTATAAATTCACCGTCATTCATAACATCGATATAAAAATTTTCTACTTTGTCAGAATCAGGTCCGCTGAAACAAAATATGGAAAAATAATGTGTCGAAAATGTCAAAATGAATAAATGGGGCCTAATTTATATAGTTTTTGCACATACGCTTATGTAATTAAAAATTACTTCAGAACTTACTAGGTTTCTTTCCAACGTAATAGGAAATGGGACGGAAAGCAAACAGGCTCGCAGCGTACGCCAAGCCTTCGAGCAACACTTTCGAATACTATTGCTAAAGATATAGGAATTCCTCGTCTGTTTTCCAAGACCTAGGTCAATAAATATTATTACATATATAGAAATCAATCCTGTGTAAGCACACTATAATGTTATTTACAATCTACAACTTACACAATCTAAAAATGAGTTTTCTGAAGAATAATACAGTTCTTCCCCTCCATAAAATCCTAACTTTTGAAATAATACTTTGCGGAGTGCTTCTGTCGCTTGGACTGTTTCTAGGACATTCCACTGATTGTCGTCAATAATATTATTTCTCCAAAACACAAACTGTTCTGGCGGTGTCGAAAATATGGAATGGTCTGGATGTTGTTCTTTGAGTAATGCTTTTGTTTGCTCTGCAATTTCATCTAATAGCGATGCTATGTAGGAGTATGTTACATGTCTATCTGGTTGACTCCATTGTGCTACAATGGTTGCACCACGTTCCAAAGTCTGTTCCCTTGGAGGTAGGGACATAAATTTCTGCCATTCTTCCTTCAAATGACTTTGTTTCAAGTATCTAACAACCTTAAGACCATAATACCTGTGTGTCAAATTACTAGCTCTGAAATAAACAATCGTGATATAATATACATATTACTTAGTAAATTTTGTTTTCATATTAACAGCGTGTTTCTTTTACAGTTAAAAAGCCATTCGTATACCAAATCGATTAATTCCACAATTTAAAAAGTAGAAAAAATTGAATAAATAATATACATTCATTTTTGAAAGTTCTTCAAACTGATATTTATAGAAATTTGTTTTAAGTGGAACAAGTGGTTCGTCGGTAGAATATGAATAAATGTAGTTAATCACTTTGGCTTGAGAATAGCTTAGTTAACACTAACCATACCGGGTACAAAATGTATTGGATATATACTGTTTTATAAAAATGGCAAGACTGAATGTATTTAGATTTTTCACAATTTTTATAATAATATGTGCTCAAATAAAGCAATTAATTGAATAATTTCTAATGGAAGCATCTTAATAATTTTAATAATTAAAAAATAAACAATGTGAAAGCAGTCATTCGACCGGTCACGGTACGGTTAGTGTTAATGGATTCATGTAATTATACTCACAGAGCAGGGGCTTTGATTAAACTTATTAGTTCATCCACAAGAATATAATAAGCAAAGGGTTCTGCACCAACCTCCACTCTAAAGAGGGGATCAAATATTTTGAATGCAGAATTTGGTAACTCGTTGGACATATCGTTATAGTGTCTGCTAGACATTAAGGATAACTGTTGAAACAACAGGTTTCTGATGTCTAAACAAAGTTTAATACGTTCTTTCCAATTTACAACGTAATACTCCGATTCCTTGTTTATATGATAAGTTTCCTTTAGACTTGGCCATCTAAAATTCAAATAAAAATATTGGGAACATGTTTTTCATATAATTTCCTGTATTTTAGATGTGCAAATTTACAAAGAAGAAAGATGTGTATGCATGTCAGAAATTAATTATTTGTGTATCGCCAGAACAATGATCTGTCTGTGGAAACAACATGAGTAATCACAGAATTCTAAAAATACCACAATCTATAATGTACAGAAATTTCTGAAAAAATCGACATTGAATGTGCAATTCGATTTTTTTTCATCACGCAGAGGAGTTACGATGATTTTGTTAATTGACGACGATCGTACCTTTGAAAATACTTGGTTCTCCAAAGTATATTGTCGTTGTCGATAATTTTGTGCAAACCTTTGCACGTAGAAGCAAGATTAATCACATCCGAGAAGCCGAGTTGCTTGTCCTCTAAAATCCTCACAATTATCTCGCTAGGTAACAAGTCCACTATGCCACTTGACATTTTTTCGTGATTTATTACAGCCAGTATAGTTGTTGCAAAAAGACGAATAAAAAAGATCGATTAACTATTTACTCGTAACGTAAAACCGTTAACAAGTAAAACACGTTTTCGACGTACATCTGCCATCATACGGTCTAACGTCAGTATGCATGTAGCTCTGTTGAAAGATCAGAAATTGACGCATGCGAGGTATGCCAACGAGAAGGAAAAACACGCACCACCGTTTGCAAATAAAACTATGTTAATAATATTATAATAATAACCGGTTCATGTATGATGAGTCGAGCCTGCTGCAGCAGCCAATACAAACAGTATTTTCAGTGCAACTGACTTGAAACTCCATATAGGCAGTGCACTACTGTTGTCCTCTCGTGTTTTGTGTTGTGATAATTGTTAGAGGACTCACTTCAGTCACAGACTTACGATCAGTAAGTTTGTGCTTCAGTTTACTTTCTCAACACAAAGAGAACTTGTCAACACCTTCCTCATATGGAGGAAATAACCTTATTTGACGATGGAGTTCTACTATCTATGTGTAATGTGTAGTCCTAGATAAACCAGCTGAACCACTTGAAGTTAGTAACAATGCGGTTGACGTTGCCAACCTCGTGGCACATTCCCTACAGTTAGCACGATCGTAATTCTTAGCTGATCTTAGCCAATCTTAGCAGATCTAGTGACTTGGTACTGGGTTCAGTGTCGCCAGATCGAGAAAATCGAGGGGAATACAATTTATCCCCTCTCTGATGACCAGAGTAATATGTGACACGTTGCGCGACCAATCTACGGTCTTAGTGGATTTAGATTTGGTCGTTTCTGACGACTCTACTTGGTATTGCATAAGTGCAGAGTCGCCAGATCAGGGGAATTGACTCGAAATGAAGGGAAAAAGTTGCCCTCTCTTTCTGCCAGTTCCGGATTAGACATGTGACATTGTGACACATGCACGACAGAGATGAAACGCTTCACGTGACTGGGCCGTGGCGAAAGCGTGGGGGAATAACGTCGTAGAAGGGGAAGGGTAGAGTGGGAGACAAGTCTTAATCTGGCGACACTGCAGTCTGCATTCTGAACAATTCTGAATAAGAGGTGATAAGAGGAAAATGGCTACCCCTGCAAGGATAACTGTGAAGAAAGTGAAACCAATTCTCTCACTGAATCGTGAGGATGCTCGCAGGAGAGTAATAGCGTTATATAAATCGTACTACCGACATATTCCACAAATGCGTATGTATGTCAACAGTTTTCGGTCTTGATGTTAATCAGGTGTGATACAGCTGATAGGTTATAACCTTAAAATTATGAAAATAGCTCTATTATTCCATATCATACTTCATATTATGACTATATTTTGACAAATATTTTTAATCAATTTCTATATGAAGCCCATTTATGTTGCAGTCTTGGAATATGATATTCCCAAAACACAAAAAGAGTGTCAGCAAAGGCTAAGAGAAGAATTTGACCGACATCGTAATGTAACGGATTTAAGAGTCATAGATCTTCTTGTTGCGAAGGTATGACACTAGTGCTAAAATAATATTGCGCTGTACGTGTGTTCATATATATGATATGTAATTATGTGTCAAATACTTTAAGAGGCGATTCTGCAAGCCAATCAATGATGAAATTGTGATTTTAGCTATATTTTCAAGTTATTTTCATTTTAAAATGTTTAATATATATTTCGATATGCTGCACACACAGTTTAATAATAACAAATTATTGTGTATCAGGGTCAAATGAAGCTTCAAGAAATTTCTCACTTTTGGATAACTAAAGGAGGTCTGATGGATAATTTTAAAGAAACTATCCAACCAAAGCCAAAAGATTTTATGGCGAAATTCCTTTCTGGCCAAGACTCGACCATCTAACTTCAGTTGATCCATTAAAACATGAATGCATACTTCTCATAAGTATCTGTAGAATAAACTATTTATAAATTATACGAAGTGTGTGTGTGTATATATATGCGCTGCACACATGAAACTGTAAAATAAAAGTGAAACGGGAAACAAGATGTAACTGTTTATTAAAAAAATCAAATTGTACATTATTTGAAAAGACGTATCTTTAATCGATTCTTACAGAATATAGAATATTTCTTTTAATTTACATTTTGTATCTTTACATTGATATATTATTATTCACTTATATACATTTGACAAGATGATATATTACTAAGCACCTTAGGTACAATCTAGTTCACTTTTCACAGCCATACGGATAATTTGCTTTCCTTCAGTGAACAAGTATAGAATTATACATATACATACATACATACATATATATACATACATATGTTTGAATCTGGTGGATTCGAACGTTGCGTGAGTGTACACGCCACAGTAACATGTACATGCGTGTCGCATCAGCATTCTTCTGCATCACAAAAAGGGAATCATCGTTTTGTGCTAAACTCGAGATAGATATTCTAATGATTCTCTGCGTTCGTGTACTTTGGTTAATCATTTTTATAAAACAGTTCGCTTCTATTCTCATCATTAGAATTCGAATTAAAACAAAAACAAAGGAGAAGAAAAAAGAAAAGAACGATCTCTAACAGACATAATCCCGCGCTATGTAGAAGACACGTTTCACCGTCGATATGCAACGCGTACTTTTAGTACAATGTCTATAAAATATCTAGGTATTAAAAACATACACGATCGGTAACTTTTTTTGACCCATACATTCCACGTATCTATACTAAAAAGAAGGAGAAAAGAAAAATGGCAACAATACATCATGATTATGACTCGTAAACCTTGTAAGAAAGTTTTTGTGCACTCGTGTACGGTTCATAGCACAGGGTTTTCATTATTTTTTTTTCTCGCGTTCTCTCATTCGGGAATAGAAGAGAACTCTATTATCAAACTATACTCTCACGCTCCGACTGTATATCGTAACCCGCAATCACACCACGTCTCAGTGAAACGTCGCTGTTTCTCAACCCGTTACCACTGAACAGATTTACCAGCCAACTTCTGATCGAGTTCCTCGCGGAGGACTTCTTGTCCGGCACACTGTCTGTACTAGGAACGGATGCTACTTGGTCTAACGAACGCCAACGTTTAACAGGCACTACCTCCCCGACACAGCTACTTTCGTCCCCTAGCAGAGGTGTCTCCGCCTCGTTAGGAGATTCGTCTGTATGGGGCGCTATTATCACATTACCGTTGGGATAATTGTTGTTCAACACTTTCCCAGATATGTTCGTCTTCGAGTTTGTCCGCGTGCACTTGTCACAGTTCTCCAACGACCGGAAGCTCTTTTTCGGCTCCTTCCACGAGAAATTCGGCGACTCGAACCTTTTGTTGTACAGTTCCAACGGGAACGGGTCCAACGATCGAGACTCTCGCATTATATTTTGAAACGGGTAGTCGCTGGTCGAGGAAGACGAAGCTATCGTCGACAAAACCCTCGCGTTTTTCCTGAACTTCGGCCTGGTGTCGATGAAAATGTCATCAAGGGCCAGTTTGATGCTGAGCGCTCGGGTTTCGACTTCGCTCAGCGCAACGTTGTCCAACGTCGTCTTGGATACGCTATCAGCTACATAAAGAGGAGATCGTTCTATTTTTCTCGAGTTGAAAGATCTTGGTACCGGGCTGGATCCTCCGCATTGGGACATGGAGTCGTCGGGCGTTGGTCGCGGAACGCTCGACTGTCTCCGACTGCCTGCTCCTAGACCTCCCAACAACGAAGCTTGACGGGAATCCGAGTTTAACTTTGGACTCCTCCTTGGTCTGCAGAAAAGCGGTGGCAGATCACCTACGTCGACCTACATCAACACAGCATCCGTTAATTTTGGAATCTAATTCGTTTCGACTGAATATCCGAAATACTCATGTGAACAAGAATTACTCGGCTAGCCGGGTATCTCATGAGATGAGTTATTATTAAACTGCGGATTTTATGCATTTATTATAAAAAAAAATGAGTGGATTAAATACAAATCAGTGAAGATATTTAAGACATAAAAATACTGTTGTATTGTTCCCAATCCACTCAATTTATTTGAAAAATGAACGAATGTCTATGTAGCCCCGTGTCTTACAATTAATTCAGACAATTTTTATTCTACAATACGTTACGACACCGGTCGGCAAACTGCGGCTGGCGAACCACATATGGGTCTTTGGGTACTATTTGAGTGCGCATTTTAATACAATTTTCATTTTTATTGTATCTAGTTTTAACCGACTTTTAATAACTTGGTTCTTGTAAAGGAAACATGGCTGTCAGAAGAAATTTAAATCGTTGTGACTGCTGATAGTTGGCTCTTTTGGCTAATGAGTTTGCCGACCACTGCGCTACGGAATAGGGACAACGCCACAGTAACGGGAAGACTGTTTGTACAAAGACTATGAACCTACGTCTCGTTTTTGGATGGCTTTCTCGGTGGCCCCGGTCAGCCAGTAGGTCTTCACTTCTCCCTTTCCCTTCATGTGAATTAAACCGCGTTCCTCGACGATGTAACCACCAATCTTGTCCAAGGCGTCCTTGCACTGCCCGCTTATGTGAATTCGTAACGGCTCGCCGTTAGATTCCATGCGGGAGGCAGTGTTCACTGTGTCTCCGAAGAGACAATACCTAGGCATAGTTAGACCGACTACACCCGCTACCACAGGACCTACGAGCAATAATTTTTGTTCCCTCACAAGTCTGTGTAAAACTTCTCCGAGTTGATTCGATGAGTGTAATCGAACACCTTACCTGTGTGGATTCCAATACGTAATTTAAGCGTGTCCTGGGGCCTGTGTGTTATAGTATGGTGTTTCACAGCATTGAGTAGTTCTAAGGACATCGACGCAATTTCCCCGGCGTGTTTGTTCCCGTTCTTTATAGGCAAACCGGAAACCTGGAACGTTTGATTGCTGTGAAATTACGCGGATACAAATGGCAACGAGATTCGGTGGATAGGAATTACAAAGTTTCTCTTTTATCCTACGAGTCTCGGACACATTAGACTGACAATCGATGAACACTTACCACCATGTACGCATCGCCAATGGTTTCCACTTTGTACACGTCGTAGCCTTTAATAATGCGGTCAAACAGAGTATACAGGTCATTCAAAAAGTTTACAACCTACGAAAATGATTTTGACGGTAATTAGAGCACGTAAAGTTGTATTCTTTCTATACTTTGATAGCAATAGATAGACTTACCTGGAACGGTGTACTCTCCGCCGACATTGCGGTGAAGCCAACGATGTCACTGAAGTAAATAGTGACCAGATCAAAGGCTTCCGGTTCTACACCGATGCCATTCGTCAAACAGTTAGCTACGGGTCTGTAAAAAGGAAAAACAATAGTATAGTTTTATCAGTAAATAATGCTATGGATATTGTAGATTTTAGGGGGATAAACTCGTTTCCAGAATTGCAAAGACGCGGGATACGCCTTTTCATTTCTCGATAATGCAAAGATGTTGTTTTCCAGTAATCAAAAGCGCTAGATAAAAGATCAATCTAGGCCGCTGTCGCTCTGAAAAACCCTATTTTTACGTTTTTGAG
This sequence comes from Lasioglossum morio, assembly GCA_916610235.2. Taxonomy (NCBI): domain Eukaryota; kingdom Metazoa; phylum Arthropoda; class Insecta; order Hymenoptera; family Halictidae; genus Lasioglossum; species Lasioglossum morio. The sequence continues at coordinate 9,549,355 of OU744323.1, forward strand.
GCGAAATTAGCATTATTGGGAAGCATACAGCTGCAGATGTAGCTATTTTCGTAAAACTGTGACAAAAATAGGACTTTTGAGGGCGATTGCGGCCTAGATTGATCTTTCATCTAGCGCTTTTGGCTACTGAAGAACCCAATCTTTGCATTATCGAAAAATGAGAAGGCGCATCCCGCACCCTTGGAATCCTGGAAAGAGTCTACTCCCTTAATACACAGACTCTCGAAGGTGAACTCACTCCGGAAGCATTCTATGAAGCAGATCCTCCGTCTTCTGCTTCTCCTCGAAAAGAAGGCGTGTACGTTCACTGACTAGATCTTCGAGGTTGTTCGCGTACTTCTCCATCATGTCCATCATTTGGTCCATTATATTGCGATGTCGGCCCGCTTTCATTTTCTTTAACCGCGTCCTAATCATTTTGAAGTCGGGCCTAAGCTCTGGACTCTCCGCCCAGCAGTCGGTAATCGTACTAACTATATACTCGGCACAATCCGCCTCGGACTCGGACAGTATCTCTACGTTAGGTCTAAACGGCGGTTCGCCATCCTCTGGGAACCTTTTCACTCGGTCTATGATTTCTGTAGGTACAGAAACGATTTACATAGAGAGGGAGGTGAAGAAGGATATACCAACTAGAGATCTCTATTTCACTGTATAAATACACGTGGTACATGAACCTTGTAGAGTAAGAATTTAAGGATCCGTTCGGCACGTTCAAGTCCGACAACTGATGCGTTATTATTTTTCGATCGAACGTGCTGAACGGATTCGTATTCATGAATCCCTACATTTGTACTACACGGTTCACATACCACGTGTACACGTGTGTTTTAGTACACGTTCAAAACCGCAATCTCTAATACCAGCTGAGTGGAAAAAGAATTAGGGGGCTTTGTTTCTATTACCTTTGGGTTCTAGATTGACACCACCGTACGGCCCCTTCCGACCAATGATTTCGAACAGTATTATAGCAAATGAGTAAATGTCTCCCTCCTGGGTTCCTCTGATCGGAGCATTGGGATTCCTTAACAGCTCGGGCGCCTTCCAAAATAAGTCTGCAAAAGGCAGGAGAGACATGTAAGCTGATTCTTTGGAGTATCGATGGTCGAATGTACCGGCAAGATCATCACGCTCCGTACTTCGATAATACTGATGTTCACCAATGCTGTCGGACTCGGCGCAGTGTCTCATATCGTGTAGCCCGAAATCAGAGACTTGGAGTACCCATCGAGAGGTCACCACGCAATTGGAAGACTTCAGATTACCATGACAAACTAGCACAGATGACTCGTGAATGTACAGCATACCCTGGAGCCGGAGGAGAATTATTTTTAATAAAAAGGAAACTATGGAACAGAGAGAGGAGACCGAAACTCGTCGGGCGCGCTCACCTTAATGAGATCGTGAACTAATGACGCGATGAACATATCGTCTAACTTTATATCTTCGTTCTCGATGATGTCCTGTAACAAACAATAGCATGAAATCACATGAAATCATCGGCGTCAAGTTGGCGTCGGTTCGTCTATGGATTAAAAAGCCACGTACATAAAGACTTCCTTTGGCGCAATAGTCCGTAATTAACAATATCCTCATCGGCTCGACGCACGCCCCGATGAACGAGTTCAGATTACCGTGTCGGATTTCTCGAAGGATTCGCATTTCCTTCATCACGTCCCGCGATATGTCCTTCTTCTTCGAGAATTTCAGCTCCTTTATGCGGACCACCACCCCGTGGTAGTGGCCGGTCTGCGCGAACACCTGGCCGCCGCACCTTGACTCGTAGGACATTGCACTAACTAAGCTTAACTGGAACGGAAATGCAACGAACTTGTGCAATATCAACCGGGAAAATGAAATCTTTAGTTATGAGTTGGGGGAGATAAATGAGAAGCACGCTAAAAATAAAGAGACTCATGATTTTTCTTTTTCGCTTTATAACGTCGATCTTGTTGAAACTTTAAGGGAAATTTATCTCACGTTCGAAGAACGTCTACTAAATTTGGTCTTAATTTTTCTCCTACACGCACAGTTTTTGAGAAACATATTTTTCGACTTTGAACAAATATTGTGATGTTATTATATAAGATATTGCATTGTTCTTTACAGCGAAAGATTCTCTAGACTTTCCCGAATCCAGCGATGTGCTATAGTAATACATTATGATTGTTTGAACATGTTTAAACATGGATATTTTGTTTTCTGGGTCCAAAAAAATCTCAACGTTGGAAAGTTGAAAGGGTAGTTTCTCAAGATAAAAGTCTGCTCTATCACGTGGAGCAATTCGATTTTCCGCTGGATCCTTATTTTTTTTATAAATTGAAAAATATCATCAAAAAGTGGTGCAAAAGTGGTGCCTTTCCGTCTTTAACGATTGTTTAAACAAGTTAAAACAATCATAATGTATTACTATTGCACATCACTGAATTCGGGAAAGTCTAGAGAATCTTTCGCTGTAAAGAACAATACAATATCTTATATAATAACATCACCAGATTTGGAATCATCACGAAAAACTCTATAAGATCCACCCAACAGTTATATGGAAACATTTTTGCTGTTGGACAGTGTTATTGGAGTAAAGCGGGAGTGTTTACCTTACTAGGGGAGGACATCATATTGTCAAGATGAGGATAGCCGTGTATCTCGCTCGGATCGATCTTCCACAGCAACCCTTCGATCTCCTGCTCGATCTTCCACCGCCGGTATATGCTCATGGTGATGACCGCGGCGCAGAATAGTAAAACGGCGAGCACACCGGCGGCCACGATGCTGCGCAGGTGTGTGTCGTCTTTCGGACAGTGTTCATTGAGGAAACCGCATCCTGGCTCCGCTTCCGGTTTATTTTTACCCGGCCACTCCATCGACTCCAACGGCCTGTACACCTGCGCAACGGACGGATTTATTGTCTTTTGTTACCGTTTCTTGAACCTTTTTCGACACGGTGTCGCGGGATCATGTCGCTGGGACAGTCGCTCGATGAACGCGATCGCGACTGAATCCGCGCGAATAGCTGCTGTAAACAACTCACTCACTAGAGTTTCACCCTGTTGGAATTGGCCCACGGGCTTCATCTGATAATCGCAGGAGAAGTTTTCGAAGCGAAACGGGTCCTTCTTCAGAGCCAGCACCGAGAAGTTCCCCTCCGAGTCGCCGTACTTGTCGAAGTTGATCGTCGCGCCGCTGACACCTGTTGGCAAACCGCGTCTTGTCACACGTGTGGATCATCTCGATCGTTATCCAGCCAGGGGAATAGGTTCTCGTTCCCCGAGTATCCGCGTTAATGGACAAACGGTCTCTCGAGTTCGAGCGATCCGAGCAATTATCAGAGGCTCTATGTAAGCAAAACCGTGATCGGATCGTTAATCGGATCCGCTCTTATCGACCGTCGCGTCGCGCCGCGTATCTCTAAGTAAGCCCAAGCAATTCAGATTGCGCCCCAGCCGTGTACTTATGCGTGCTTACTTTGATACGTATGATTTCTGATAATCGTCTCGATGATCTGCGTTCCATTGCTCGCGATCTCCTCGAGCGTGTGCTCCGGATGATCGCGCAGGAGCTGGTCCAGGGCTCTCGCGTACAGCTTCACGGAATCGTAGAGGTAGGCCGCGTGGATCGACACATACTGGAACAGGAAACGAGTTCCATTCAGTCGCGTTCGATCGACGAACGTCGTCGGCTACGCGGATTCCGCGATCCTGATTTATTGCGGAAGCGTGCTCTTTTTTCACTTGCCTTGTCGAACTTTCTCAGCAGTACCGGGACCGGAAAGTTGAAGGGCTCTTTGCTGTTGTACTCGAGCACCTTCTTCGTAAACTCCTCGTATTTCTGCGTGGGCGGCGTGGACACCACCACCATCAGAGATTGCGCCTTCTTCAGGAAGTCCTTCGGCTCCAAGCAGTTGCGTAGGTTCTCGTAGTGATCCGGTTCTGAAAGTGTCGCGCCGGTGTCAGGAAACGGAAGCTTTTAGAGGGTGGGTGACACGCGTGAACATAGTCCAGCGGGCCGGAACGCGATCTTTCAAAAGCATGATCGCGAGTGTCCGTCCGCTGAACTGGGTCACGAGCCAGAGCCTGACCCAACACACGGGCGTTTAGCTAATCAGGCATTAGATACGGAAATGATGAGGTAACGAGGAGCGGCACGTCGGCCGAAGGAGCCGCCAAGAAGAGAGCCGACCTGGGAATAGGGTCAATCGGATTTCACCAGTTGTCTGCATAGATGTACTCACTCCATAAGTAATTTTTTGCCTCGCGCGACGAGTACGTCATCATGTCTACGTGTATCACCATGTACTCCCCGTCCAGCAGCCGTTGGTTCTGCATCGCGTTCATCATTTCGATCAGCGAGATCGCCGTGCCCAGGAATATGTATACTGCGGGCAGAAGAGATAAGGATGGTTCCGTTAGACGGTTAGAGGACGGCAGGATCGAAACGTTTTGCCGAGAACACGACGCGAGCCAATTTCCAGAACGGAACTGACTTTCACGCTTCTTTCTGCTACGTAGGAAACGACATGGCGCGCCGCCGCCCCGACTTCCCCGCGATCATTATCAATGAGATCATCGAACGGAACACCGGCCCAACTGTATCGCGAAGGAAACGCGCGGAAATAGTCGAGACCGGACTAGTCAACTGTAACAACCGAGCTGGCCGAGATCGTTCCATGACCGAGCGTGCTACCGGCATGAATCAACAGACCGATTCGCAAATCCTTCGGCTATTCCCGCGAGCTACAAGCGTGTCTGAATATCGGATCTTGTCGAACTGTTTCGAATAGACAATCGGATCTTCAGTGGACCAGCCAGCGCATTTCAATCTAACTCTAATTTAGGGTGGACTCATATGGGCGAAGATTCCAGGCTGACGTCGCCGAGAATTGTAAATTTCGACCGCTGGTTCACAGGTCGGAGCGGTGCGTAACGTTCTAGGGGGTCCCCCAGGGTCCTTTAGGAAAACTATCGATAGCTCTCCTTTAAGACATCATGGACATAGGAAACGTTGGTGTGGATTCTTCGTAGAGTGGGTACGAAATAATTTTGACTCTACGAAGAACCCACACCAACATTACAGGTTATCATTTTTTAAAAGCTGTGGCCTTAAAGTATAAGCTTTTTTTTCCTCTTTTCTCTCTGTTCATATACTGTTCCTATTAATCATATGTTCGTATTATAATATCTGTATTTCAACAAGAAACCTATTCTGTTTTGTAATCTTCATACTCTGTATTGTATGTAGGGTAAATATTTACAACAGGTCCACGTATTCCGATTTTGATGAAATTTAAATATGTTATGCAGCAACACATTTTGAACAACTTTTTCCTTTTCCAATATAGGGGGGACGCTTTTAGTTTTCGAGATATTTCAATTTTTGTCTGTATTGAATTTTTCCTATTTCTACACGCTCCACGGCAACGTAAGCTTGTCCCGGTGTGGCGTTTGTTTACGTTTTGACGCTGTAGAGATTTTATTATTTATTATTTATTATTGCTAATAACCTAACCTAACCTAATCCAATTTTCACTATTATATTCCTAATCAGCACATAAAAATACGTAAAAATCTAGAGTATAATTTAGAAACACTGGGTGTGTATTAAGCACTGAGTGAGTGAGTAGTGTGTGTGGTGTCAAGCCGGCTCCTTCCGCCCCCCATGTTTGTTTACCATCTCTACAGCGTCAAAACGTAAACAAACGCCACACCGGGACAGGCTCACGTTGCCGTGGAGCGTGTAGAAATACGAAAAACTCAATACAGACAAAAATTGAAATATCTCGAAAACTAAAAGCGTCCCCCCTATATTGGAAAAGGAAAAAGTTGTTCAAAATGTGTAGCTGCATAACATATTTAAATTTCATCAAAATCGGAGGACGTGGACCTGTTGTAAATATTTACCAAAGAAAAACCCACACCAACGTTTCCTATGTCCATGATGTCTTAAAGGAGAGCTATCGGTAGTTTTCCTAAAGGACCCTGGGGGACCTCCTGCAACGTTACGCACCGCTCCGACCTGTCAACCAGAGCTCGAAATTTACGATTCTCTGCGACGTCGCCTGGAATCTCCGCCCGTATGAGTCCACCTTTATACCACTCGCTCGCTAAGGGTAACTGTTGGTTTGGTACATTTGCCCGCTACATATATATTTGTCGGTTGTGACCATGTTTCATATAATATGAACCGCACAAAGTTCAAATAAATTAAATCTTGTTATTTTTATATGGCAACATTGTACCGGCTACTTGTAAAGCTCGGTGGATTTAGTGTTAAGAGGTTGGAGGGTTAGGAGATCACCAAGAAGATCCGATCGTCTCGGTAGAAGCGTAAAGAAGGTGGTTGGACTGACTCCTAGTCATATTTTTGGTCTCCTGCACCAGCTGAAACCACGTGCTGACTTGACAGCATTGCAGCCGTTCCTCGCAGCACGTGTGTCGGTCCTCGACGGTCTTGTAATGGTTCACGGTGAGATTGTGCTTGGTCGCCTGCTCCTCCAGGGAACGGGCGACCGTCGACCAAGCGCTCTCCGTGATGATCGTGAATTTGTTCCAGCCATAGTGGAGCAGCAACGCGATCACCGACTTCGTCACCTGCGTGTCCGGCGGCTCGGTTCTCGCGAACGTGCTCACCTTCGACGCCTTGTAGTCCGAGCATTTCTGGAATCAAACAGGTACACTGGTCAGCTCTTGGTCCCCGAACACTAACACGATACCTTGGCTACTTCTCCGCATTGAAGCCGAAGAAGGTGATCATTCACGTTCTGATAAATATGTACTCCGTAGAGAATCTCTCGGACTTTGCGTTTCTCGATCTTGCGCAGATACACACATTGACCGCTTCAGAACGTTCTTTCGTTAGATGTGTTCATTTGAATTGATGAAGATTGTAATGATTACACTGCGGATCTTTATCTATGTATATAAATAAAAATCAAATGCTGTTCGTTGGTAAGCGGATCACTAGAGAACGGCTGGACCGATTTGGCGAATCTTTTTTTTAAATGTTCGTAATAGTCTGAATAAGATTTTAGGGAAAGAAAATTTGGAAAAGTTGCGCGGAGAAATGGAAAATATGGGAAAAACTAAAAGTGCTTTTTGAATCATATTTCAATACAACAAAAAAAAAACGAACGTCGCAGCTTTTAATTAATATTTCAATAGCAATTTATATTAAATATTCCATTTTATCGATCGTAATGAATTAATAGAAAAATGTATGCTATCGGCGCACAGGTTCGATCATAATGAAAAACAAAGCAATTTTGCAAAAATTAAATTATTCCCAACGTTTCGATCCTGGTATGGATCATCTTCAAGAGAATTTTGCGTCGGAAAATTACCGAATATTATATTAAGTGTTTTATATTATCGAGCAATTTATATTATCGACGTCTACGATCACAAACAAATTTATAGAAATTTGGACAGGATAATGTTTGTCGGGTGAGTAGTGCAAAAGAAAAATCGTCTGCTTCGATTCCAAGAAATAGAAATCATAGTGAAATCATATGTATATTAGGTTGTCCCAAAAGTTTCTTTCGGAATGATGTTCCTTTAGTGTTGCTAAATAAACACAAACAATGCGATAATCTTTAGGTTAATCTTTTAGTACTTCCTACCATGAATTTGCATTATGTGCACGAATCGTAAACCAACTTTTGGGACAACCTACTATAATTAACATTTTGAATTTCCAAAAATTTTCCAACAATTTTGAATTTCATCTACTCAATTTTCCTATAAATTCATAAAGATTCGCAGTCTGGTAACGATTATACTGTGAGTTTTATGAGCTCGTAGTTACGCTCCGGATTTTTTGTGCATTCACGATAACGAATGATCTTCGTAATAGAGGTCTTGGAAGCGAGCAAAGGATCGTTGGCCGCGTGGAGGATCGCGCAGTTGCATCAGCAAAGTCATCAAATAAAACGGCTCGGAGTATCGAAACCGCGAATCGGCGGAATCGGCGAACGGGTGGCGGTAAGACGCTGTCGAAGAATGAAAGCCAGAAAATTGAAACGGGAGGAAGGCTGCGAAGGGTTAGGCCGGCGAAGATAGAGGACGACGCGGAAGAAGAAGAAGAAGAAGAAGAATAAGAAGAAGAATAAGAAGGTCCTGGGGAGAAGAAGAGGCTAAAGGGGGACAGAAAGAGAGAGTAGAGGAGACTCGAAAGAGAGTAGAAGGCAGGAGAGTAAGTTGGCAAAGTGGGTTGCGCCGGGTGCCATGGTGTGTGGCGCGCGGTTAAATATAAACCTGTGGGAGCCACCGCGAAGGAGGGCAGGAGGAGAGTGGAATGAACGGGGCAGCTCTCTTCTGGTGGAAGAGAGTCTGTTTCTCTTTCTCTCTTTCTCTCCCTCTTTCCCCGGTCTCTCGCGTCCAAGTGCACGGGGCGGTTGCTCCGTACCGTTGAAATGTGACATGCGCTCATTAACATATAAATTAAACGTGACAACTGGGGGTCAGTTCTGGCTGGAACCGTTTCGACCACCACCGCACCGATCCATTTTCCTTTTTTCCGATTTTTACATCGTTTTGTAAGGACTCGAGTGACCGTGGCCCATGTGGACTGCAAGCAGGGTACCGGGTCTTAGAAAGGGTCGCAGTTTATGATTACGGTGCGGACGTGACATCAGGCTATTTTTTAAATTTAGCAGTACTTTCTGTTTTACGATAATTTATTAGAGACTTCATATTATCACGTTTTTATTAGCTCGCTTTCTTGTTTGTTTGTTCGGTGGCAAATTTTGGAATTGATTTTAAACTAACTTCCTGATGAGCTAGAGACTTGAAATCGGACATATGGCTCAGAACTGGATGACAATGCATTATTAAAAAAAATTTTTTTAAAGTCTATCCGTTTCGGAGCAATAACGATTATTTTAGCTAAAGGTCTCAATAGCCGTTGACGTACCGTAAAACATCTGCAGACTAAATGCAAATAGTAAGGACCTCAGGTAGACAACGAGGGCTCAAACCGAGGGTACCTCCAGTTTCCCTCACCTTGTTGCCTTTTAGGGGCGTGCGTTAGTTTTCAGTACTTATGATTGGTTTTCGGAAGTAACCACCCACGTTGCGGAAACATTTATAAAGGAGACAGGAAGGAAGCAACAGAGTTGTTGTTGTAGCGCGAACGAAGCATTCTGTCGAATAAACGTTTATGTAAAATTCGAGACTTTATTGTTTTTTTTTCGGGCGTCCTTACAGTTTTCCATCTCCCTCGCTCGTCACTCTCCTTCCTGCTAGCTTCCCCACGTTTTGTCGCGGTCTACGGTTTGATTGATCGATCGCGCGGCATCCCGCGCGAACTGTTCGCCATTTTTCTGCCACAACATTGTTGCGTCGACTGGATTGTCACGGATACCTATTACCTGTCATATGTATAGCTTATTATATACACCGGCGCGGCGCAGCGTTGCGGCGGTACTAATCGAGAAAAACGACCGAGAGCCGCGCGATTATTCACGCAACGGCGGCGTCTGTTCGCCTTAGGAAACTATCCTGCGCGAGCTTACGGACCTTTCTTATTTCGGTTGATGGAAGATAGAAGAGAATTGTCGAAGTCGTATGCTACATAGTTCAGCGTCTAATTAACAGTTTCATTCTATACCTGTCTTTCAACTGATTTTATAAAAAGTGATACCGTTGCGCCTAAACAACAGCTTCTTCCACATGCAGCCAAGCTGTTCTATATTACTACTATTAGATAGACGAAAGAAATTCTTGGGGTTGTTAAAAGATTCTTCTAAAAGAAATTAAACATTTGAAATCTGTGTTTTAACCATTTGCAATCGGAGCTAGAACAATTCCATTGTATATGAATTTTTAACTTAGTAGATATGAATTTGTTACAATACCTCATACAATATTTAAATGTTTTGTAATTGGTACAGCAATTTTTAGTGGTGTCTTTGAGTCATCGCTCGAGTGCTAAGGGTTACTATGTGATTTTTAATCTTCTTTTAATGCAAGAAATAAACAAATACTGCTTGGAATTTGTTGTGAATTGGACTTGAACTTATTGATAGCCTAACATACACGAGTTTAATCAAGACCGTAGAAATTACTACCAAACCTGCAGATACAAACAATGTTGCATATCTGATTAGTTGAATATGAAAATAGACGATTTAAACCGTTAATAAACGGTAAACGAATATCTGATGTGTTCGCGGTAAGTACATTGGAAATAGAAAACCGAATCTGCGGTTTCGGAAATTGCAACAAAATGGCGAGCAGCATTATGCACCGAAGGGTTAAGCAAGCACCAAAGTTTGATCTCTTCCGCTGCATTGTGAGCTCCGCCACGAACTAGAGCAACAAGGTAGCACCGTGTAATATTGCGGATGCGGTTTCACTGTGGAAAAAAAAATCTCATCCGCCGATACACAGGAAGTTTTTACCCGTTAAATTATGTAAGTTCTTCGTGTCGGCTACACTGTTCGCCTGCAGCGAGGTGCACAATGCAGCGACGGAATTGGGATGCAACGCGTTGCATGAGAAATAGTTACAGGATATCGATTGTACCTGTCGAGGATATCGTATCGAGCAATGCGCGGAGAGGCGAATTCAACTTGAATAGAACCTGAGAGAATATGGGGTACAACACCAGGTATTATTGTTTTTGTAAAATAAGAGTTATGATGCGAATGCAACAGACATATAGTTTTACAATCGGATGGACGGTTACGATTGTGCGAAATCCGAAATCAGTTGCAGACGTTTCACTGCTGACTTGTTTTACTTGAGCTTTATCGTATACTAGCTGTACCCGCGACTTTGTCCACATGCAATAACAAATCCTGGTTGCTTATTAACGAAATTTCCAATTGCCAAGGTGGTCTCAGATTTTTTTCTAAAACCTACCGTTGGAAAGCTACAGCTGTTTAAACCTTTGCACTCGGCTGTCCCCTCTGAGGCACCACTAAAAATTGCAGTACCATTCTTCAAAATATTGTTTACATTGTTAAATATATCGGTATCTAATCAATTACTAAACATTTAGGTACTGTATAAGGTAATGTACCAATTTCATATTCATAAAATTTCAAAAATCATAAGGTATGGAAATAGTCTAGATCGGAAGAAATGTTTAATTTTCCAGTCAAAATAGCTCCGAGTGCAAAGGGTTAAAAAGTCGGTAAACCAAAAAGTTTAAGAAAAACGTACACTTTTTGTGTTGCAACACCTAAACTATGCAACCTACAGAATCGGCTGAATGGCCATTTGAAAGAACTCACCGAGCTGAATCCAATGAGTGCGAAAGTGAATATAGGTGCTACCAGTCAAAAGTTATAAGCAGAAACGTGCCAAACGGAGGGCGAAAAAGTTGTCTTTGGTCACTAATGACGTCGCAATTTTTGAACGAATGGACTTTTTCGATTGAGTATTTCTCCTAAACCTTCCCGAAGAAGTTCTACGCCTAATGGCTCAAACCCCAGCTTTCTACGTTTAGGGTAATTCAATTATCGATCGTAAATGTATTTTTGATTACTCATGTTGTAATTTCTTATCGGCGCACAGGTTCGATCATTATGTTACAAACTTTGAATTTCTAATAAATGCTTATTCCTCAGTGATATACGGTGGTTCACTCCGTGTGAACCGATTTTGATGCTAATATCCTGTTGCATACAGTTAGTGGGTTATTTCTAACTTATGTGATGTCACCCATAAAAGGAAAGTTTGATAAAAATTACCCATAAAAATTAATATTTTTGTAAGAAAAAGCCGTATTTATTATAATCATTGAGAGACGTGTTTGTCACGGGCGCGTTCGTTTCGATCTGATCTTCTTTTTTCAATTCGTTGGCAATTACAATTTTAGAATTCTTCTGTTCCGATTCTCTATTTTATAAATTTAACTATATATAGGTTGTCTGTTAATACACATACGTTCATTCATACAATACACACACATCATTCGTACTTCAACCCTATAGTTTGTAACATAATGATCGAACCTGTGCGCCGATAAGAAATTACAACACGAGTAATCAATTTCTACGTTTAGCCTGGCAAAGTGCAAAGTGAGCATTGCCATTTGTCTATCCGCTATGAACAAAAGCTTTCGGGTCACTTTGCCCCACATTCTCCTGTGGGAAGATGGAGATGCAATTTTTAACCGAGAAAGGGACAAGAAAGAGAGGTCCACATCTGTACTGTTCTTTTTACGATCCTCCCACGATTCCAGGAAGCCGTGATCGTCAGCACAATTTACCCACCTGTCCGCGTCTGTTCCTTTTTTTTCTTCCGCGCTCGGTCCTGTCGCCGATCGTAAATTCGACCGGCTCTTTTTGCACCGAATAATTCCGCATGGAAACGGTCAAATTGGACGGGAGGCGGGCCCGGCAAAAAGGGGCCCGCAACGGGTGCGCTTCTTTTTCGATGGAATCCGAACAGCCTCGCAGGTTGAAGGAGATCAGCGAGCAAACGGCAAGCAGCGCACAGCCCCGCTCCGGTCCGCGCGAGTAGGATTCGCCGAAAGGAAGTTGACTATGCGCGGTGATAGCGAGATTATTGTAATCGCCGCTTCAGAAAAATACGAAATTGATCCGGCCCGACGGTATCAATGGGAGGAAGTGGCCGGGGCCGCATCGGGAATGGCAAAATGAATGGCAGCCGCGGCTACGCCGGCAGCTCATCATAGAGGAAGCCGCGTCGGGTCGATGATACCCACCGCCTCGACCTTGAAGGAATTAGGCGAACGCTCTGAACGTAATCCTCTTCAATTCAGTCCCCAATTCTGTAATCCCTCGAACGGCTCTATGACCGGCAAGACCTCTTGTTAACCCCGCGCGAGCCAGCTTATTTTACTATTTAGTTGATTCGTGCAGAATGTCCGATCCTTACCACTAGGCAAAGAATTCTTACTTTCAATCATAATTAGACAGCGGAGCTCTATCTATATAAATAAAAATTAAATGGTTAATATTATTTCTTTAACTCAATGAATGATGGATATGCGTGATTTCGTTTGTGTTTTGCTCGTTATGGACCTGGAAAAGCTTTCAGGAAAATAAATTCGAGAGAATTACAAAGGAAAGTCGGAAAATTCGGACAAACTGCAAAAATCATCTTCTGAATCTAGTCCTCCTTAAATTGAATATCCATGACTACAATCGTTGATAAATACAATGATCACGCAGAAATACGTTTTTTCTCGTTTATACTGTATTTACACAACAAATTTATAAAAATTGTCTGCATGTTCATTGATTTATGTGGTTCGTTTCTTTACAAGGCGCCATCTCGGTAGGCTACCTTTGTACAACTCTATAAAAGAGAACAATGAAAAAAAATTTGTTGAAGTAAATCTTTCATTGTCCATATCTTTGGAAAGAGATTTCTAGAATAAGGTAGACGATGCGTGTGTGATTTTGGGGTGAAATATCGGGAAACAGCGGCACGTAACTAAGGCCTAGGAACTACGCAACCGTGTCCCCGCGATTTAGCATGAAACAGGTCCCGGTGATCGATGATCCGGTAGACGAAACTGGTCTGGCTTTAGTAAACCAGTCCCCCCCATTGCCGATCAAGCCGGGCCCAACAAAGAGGACGCTTGATCGTATTGTTTTAAGGCTGGACTGGGTCCGGGCCGGTGAGGAACGAGTCCTTCGGGGTCGGTAGACAAAACTGACCAATCTGGTTGGTTACCCTGGCTGGTGAACGAGGTGGGCTTTGGTCATTGCCGGCTCGCGACGTGCTGTTATTCTGGGCTCCACTAGGCTATATTTAGACGAGACCACCTTGAGGGAGCTCGAGAGAGGCTCGAGTGCTCTCCGCGGCCTGCAACCGCAGCCTTTTCTCTATTGGCCGATTGTGTGTTAGTTGTGCAACGCGTTCGCGATTCTATGGAGATGCAATCAAGGAATTCGTCTGCCCACGCCGATTTTTCCGCACCGCCGTTTCCACGATTATTCTCGGCGCGATCTACACCCACGAAAATCGACCGACTGGATCGTCTAATCGGTGCTCGAGGAAATTCGAGGAGACACCTCGCGAAAAACAATTTCTTGCAATTCACGTAGACAATTTTTATCAACACGCTTATGTTAGCTTGCCGTGTCGTGTCAAACCTTGTAATCGAATTTTAAACCACTTCCCGATGAGCTAGAGACTTGAAATTTTTAACATAACTCAGAACTGGATGACAATGTAATATTTAAAAAAGTAAAGAACTGTGCGTTTAGGAGATAAAAAATCTCAGTATGTAAATTATGAACCAATGTGTACTTTTTTGTTTCGAATAAAAATTACAGGTAGAATGTAAATTGAATGAACCCTTCTTGTAAGCGTTCTTTTTCGGACATCTAAGAATTAAATTAACCTTATATTTTGGGTCCAACAAGCTCGAGCATTAATTTTTTTTTTCGTCATCAACAGGATCTATTCTATGATGCTAAAGAAAAATTAACTACAACAATCTGTACGAGACTTGAAAATTTATCAAATTTCAGACATGTATGCAATCTCATGTTATAATTTTCATCCCTGATCTATCCATAATAAAAAAAATATATATTTCAACAATAAAATTTCAAGTATGAAATGCTCCTGTAAATTCTTCCAAGAGACTTTGTCTAGCTAGATTGGGCATTTACCATTGCGCGACGGAAAGATAATGTGACCGAGTATAGTCTCTTTGAAAACTCTTTTTTATTCCACCGCTTTTAAAATATTCCCATCGCTCGCAGAACATTAGCTAAACTGGTTGCAATGACAACCTACCGGCTACTCTATTTTCTAGAACAGCAAGCTACCTGGTTCATGGAATATTCAAATCAACCACAGTATCTGTGACTAACTGTTAACGAAAGATTTCGCTCACCGATAACGAGCTCGACTGCGTGGAAACTTTAGGAATAAAATCGGTCCAGTACAAGTGTTAGCGGGGATTCCAGAGCCTGAGCAACGAATATTTTTGGTTCATTGTGCATTCACCGCGGGTAAAGTTTTCAAATTTATATGTTACTGCTTTATAATTGCCCGGCGCATCCATAATACATGAAGCTCGGATATATCATGTTGCCGTCGCGGCATGTCGTGTTGCGCGCCGTTTCTAAAAATTATGCCTCTCTAAAACTAGTGAACGCAGGTTGCCCCGGCGCACCGCGCATCGACAAACGGGCTCCGTCCGTTGAATAACAATGGAGTAATCGCTGTTCGTACCTTGCGAGCCAGTTTAATCACGTGAATCGATAGCGAACGGTCGCGAAACGTCGCACTCAAATCACGAGGACGATAATGCTTCGTTATTGCGCGACAGTGTCCTAAGGGATCCTCTTCCTGTTTGCGCGAGACGGAAGTCACACCCGAGCAGGAAGACTCGGAAGGAAGTTAAGAACTTCGCGGAATATTAATTCTGTCGGATATGTCTCTTAAATTACACACGTTATTTTACAAACTACACTTTATTTTCCTTCTATACCCTATCGGTATTATAAATGTGTTTTTATATAAATAACGATAGTGTTTCCGCGTATCCTGTATTTCTACTTTACGTAAATAGTTTAGTTTAAGTAAATGCTCTTTAGAATGCTGTGATCTGATCAGGCTAGCTGTTTTTCCCCGACTGACGGGCAGACCAGGCTCTTGCCTTTATGGTCCCGCCTGGGCCCCACTGTCCCTGAAAGAAACAGCCCCTTACGCTCAAACCCTTATATCTAAGAGGCTAGGTTATCGGTGTATTCCAACAAATTCTATGTTTGTTCTTTTACAAGCAATCGCGCGCGTGTTTTTTCGTAGCTTAGTCTGATTGCCAGCTTGTCAAGATTATTAATGTAAGAATGTATATCTGGCTGCACAGTGGAATATTTGTCTGGAAAAGTTCGCCAGAATACGATTTTTCAAATCTTCCGTAAAATGGCAAATTTTCGTTATCCGTGCGATTGGAAATATATGAACAACAGTGTATCAGCTTTTTATTATTACCACGCTTATATTAGCTTGCTGCGTTGTTTGTTGTATGCATCAAATCTTCTAATCGAATTTTAACAATGTTTTTTTTTTGCGCCATTGAAAACTATAAACTTTACATTATTATTTGTACTGTGATGTACGGAGCAAACGCAGTGTGCGTCGCTTCGCGATTGTACTGAAAATCTCCGATAGTTACCACGATTGCTCAGGTCAATCGGTATTCATTCGTCTATAAGTCCCAATACAAAAAATTACAAAACAAGTCCACCTCGATTCAGTGGTTTACAACAAAATCCAATATGATATTACAAGAGAAAGCAAAAAGTTAAGACAATAAACCTATAGTTAACCCTTTGGTTACCCTGGACGAGATATCTCGCGCCCCGATACTTCCCGATAAACGCTCTTGACGAGATATCTCGCCACGTAGCACCAGTGGTTTGACATTATAGACGAAATATTTTCTGTTCTGTTCGGTCATTTTGTACCCAAGATAACGGAGTACGCAAAGAAACAAGGTATTTTTGTCAGAAGTGTGACGTACCTCTATGTGTAACACCATGTTTTGAAGTTTATCATGTAGAAAGTAAATAAAATATTTCAACAAATTAATAAAGATTTCATTCATTTCTCCCTTTTACAAATCAGGATACAGTTACTTATAAAATATATTTGTCTATAGTGTCTAGGTGGGGCGGCGAGATATCTCGTCAAGAGCGTTTATCGGGAAGTATCGGGGCGCGAGATATCTTGTCAAAAGGCGTTTATCGGGAAGTATCGGGGCGCGAGATATCTCGTCCTGGGTAACCAAAGGGTTAAAGAAGAAGTTAAATAACAAGCAAACCTAGAAGAGGAGAGAGAGGCAAACACGAAACGGGCATTTCAACTAAGAATATGCGTAAAGACTATTCACAATGTGGATACACCAATTGGATTATTCTTTTCGTGAACAGAATTTCGATCGTACTTGATTCCACAAGAACCCGAAGACTTCTAGCTTGTCCTTTAGTTTCCGAGCACTTATGGACCACCAACTTTCACTCTTATCAGCCAAGTGCACTTGACGAGCGAAGTGTCGCGCACACCACTATCACCGAATCCGTCGAATTCACCGTTGCATCGGGCGAATAAACGTGTTATTAGCTCGATCGCGGTTTCTCGCGCGGAATCCCGACGATTTAAGAAGCGGCGTGGAAGGCCGGTTGCGCACGATTCCTCGTATCGATAGCTTTTTACTTTTTTGCCGGTGGGTAATGCCGGAGCCTTGTCCCTCGTTGGAAGGTGACAAGCGGGCAAACGGTAACGTCTCGCCAGAAATACAACGCTTGCTCTCCACGAGAGCGCGAGACAACGCGCGCCGGCTACCACGGTGCAGAACGGAAAGATCGGTTCCCGGAATTGGCGAGCGTGCGAACGGATCACGTTCTGGCCCGTTAATGGTGGCTATTAGTGTTCTCGGGGGAGACCGTTTACGTGCACCAAGATCTTGCCAAACGACACGCTCCGTGTCGCAGATAAATTCGTTGTGCTCTCGGAGGTCTCGGCCGCCGCCGCGCTCCGATGGAAACGTGCCGGGCCTTTATCTTGAATATCAATCGATAATCCAGTGGGACTCGTTAGCACTGTTGCTCTTTCCCCGCGTGCACGGGGTGAAGCCATCGCGCTTGGCGCGAGCAACGGATCGGCCAGAATCGTTTCTCGCGTGCCAGCCAGGTGAAAAGTTCAATTTTCTTTGCTGCCCGTTCCCGGTGATCGGTGAAACGCGACCAGTTTCAACGATGCGATCCGACGACCCGATAATCCCCCCGTGCGACACCAAAAAGGGACGCGTGGAGAAATTGATCGGGAGAATTCCTCTTCTTTCCGGGGGGGGGGAATTAGAAAGCAGCACACACCGGACCAGCAACCTGGACATCGATAATTGAGCAGCCGGAGAACCAGCGTCACACCAATTAAACCAGTCTCCTTTGACGGTGATCCAGGGGGAAGGTGGGGGGGGGGGAGGAGGGGACCATGATTCTGGAACCCCCGGGCACACTTGATCCCACCGGTCCCATCGGCATAACTTCTCAAATTATACCGTTAATGCGCGCTATTCTGGAGCCCGGCCCGGTGATCATCGGAGATCCGCCCGCGGGATAAGGGTGCTCGTTAATGGGGAGGAACGCGGGAGACGTGGTACCTGGATATTTTCGGGCGACCGGCCCTTTCCACGGGGACATCATTACGGTATATTAAGTGACATCTTTCGAGGATCAAGCGGGCCAACGCCACAACGTTCGGGGCCACCTCGCTTCCGCCAATTAAACCCCGGCAATAATTAAAGGGGACCCGCACGGCGGTGAACGTGACCGGGTCCCAACAAAGATACACGACACACCGTCACGCCGTTCCCTTTACGCTTACGCCTTACTTACGCAATCGACGAAGTTTACCCGGAGTGCAAGAAACTGGACGGCCACAGCCGGGCGTTAATCAGTCGATAAGCTTGTGAAACGACGTGCACAGATGGTGCGTTAACTTGTTACGGGATTGCTTCATCCTCCTGAGCTATAACCGAAGCAATCGCGTAGGGTGTTTCGATAGGGACGATGCGATCCTCGGCTCGTTTCGTTCCGACCGATCCTGCCACTCGACGGAGCACACTGTGGGGTCGCGGCCCCGAAAACCTAGCAGAAACTTGAATTATGTAAATTCAAGAATTCATTATTGTCTGTCAGCAAATTATAGTTAAGAATATGTTGAAAGGCCAAGTTCGGTGTCGTTTGAGTTCAAAATTGGTCATTGCGAAATAGATGTAATATCACAATATACATTTCTCAAATCACGCAGATTTAGATGAGGAGTTGGAGAAGGGAAGATGGGGGGGAGTCAAGTTAGGGGATAAAAAGATTTACACGTTGGCTTACGCGGACGATGTAGCCATGCTGGCGGAGGATGTGGAGGGGATGAGGGGGATGTTAAAGGTGCTGGAGAAATATTTGGAGGGGAAAAAGCTTCAGCTGAATTCATTTCTCAAATCATAGGGGTTAATCCTCACGTAGCCAACCAAAATGTATAGGTTATTAAACACCTTTTGTATTTAACCTATTTGCAGAAATGCTCACTTTAAGACTATAAATTAATATATTAGCGAGCAAAGAATGGACATTAAGGGAAATTTTGTAATGTTTTTAGAGGAACATTAACAAGTTGTTGAAAGAAATGCAGTAAACGAGTACCCGGTTGATGTTGGATGACCAACTATGTACTTTACGATAAATGGTGATTAACATGTTTTCGATAGTAAGTAAGATGTTTTTGACAGTAAGTAAGATGTTTTTGACAGTGAACCTCGACCGGTCACACCCTTAGTCACACAAGAATCAGCGCTACGATACATCATAGTAGTCGCTACATTCCCTCTCGCTTTAAGGCACTGCCAAAAAATCGAAACTAGGATTACAGATAAAACTTCAGCGCAGCAAAGATCTTACATATTCGAAGTCCTGTCTATCATAAATTGTCAGACTTTCGACGAATTACACTTTAATCGAGGAGTTTTCTTAATAAACTAGTGTTTTATTTATTATAAATCTCCAACACTTATTAATGCCCCATCCGGAACACGACATTGGCTACACAAGGGTAGAAACGATTCGTGTTTTATTTTCAAATCGGACTTTGCAATCAACACTAACGATTGACTTACACAACGTTGTAGCTAGTTCTGCAACAAAAGACAGGTCATTCTATAGACCGCAAAGGGTTAAGGACATCTCAGGGAAGAGGACTGAGAGCCGAGAGTAGCAGGGTGGTGATTCGCAGGTTTTCGCAAGAGCGCTCGATCGATCGGTGGATCGCCGATCCCGCGGAGAGGTTACGATCGCGATCTCCTGCTAACGATGCTCCACCATCTACGGTCATTACCGTCCCATTGTTACGCAAATTGTGGCTCGATCACCGGTGCCGATCCGATCTCTATGGAGCGGTGTTCCCGTGGCCGGGGACCGGGTTCAAGAGCTCGGCGTGTATCCCGGCTTACGAAATGATCGATCTCCGGGACCGGGACTGGCCCGGCCCGGCCGGTCGACGCTGTACACGATACAGCAGATATACACCGTGGCAGTTTTACAGCTTGGGATCAGAGGTGCCGTGCGATATTTAGATACCCGCGTATTTATATTTAGCCTCGCCTCGTGTCCACGAGCATGCTCTTGCTCGGGTACTCCAAGGAGCGAGTAAGCGAGTGAGCGCGTTACTCCAATATGTATAAACATAATAGAGAGAGAGAGAGAGAGAGAGAGAGAGAGAGAGAGAGAGAGAGAGAGAGAGAGAGAGACAATGATGCCAGAAAGGGACAAAACAGACCCTCGGTACTCTCCTCCTTTTCCCTTTCCCCTATTCTATTCCATCACCATCTAACGTCCCTCACACTAACAAGGGGAAGCCACGGTTGATGGGTCAGGGTTAGGTTATGCATTTTCTACTAAAAAACTAAAAATAAGTTATAAATAATAGATTTAATAGATTTAGGCTTAAAATTGAGGGAGGGGTATAAATTTCTAGAAAAAAAAGTCCACAAGGAGACTCGAACACCAGCAACCTACCGATTACCAGTAATCCTCGCTACGCCCTCGGCTATTCATTTTCCTATTGACCTCTTAACGCGAACTCCTTATGAACGGGTAAACCGATTTTCAAATGCAATTTTCTCGAAAAATATTGAGAAGCGCGCGCTACTGTTTTGCCAAATTACATTTCGAGAAGACATCTTCAAATACCGAAAGTTTCAGAAAAATCCCTGACCCATCAACCGTGGCTTCCTTTTGTAAGCCGAAGACACGCTGCGCGTGCACATATTACTCTGGTCATCAGAGAGGGGGTACATCATTTCACCGTGATTCCCCTCATCTGGCATCACTGGAGAGAGACAAAGATAGAGAGAGAGAGAGAGAGAGAGAGAGAGAGAGCGTGTATATACTAATCTCACAACGATTGTCATTATACATACTAATTCGGGGAACGGGAAACGGAGCGTTGTCGCTGCGACCGGTTACTTTTATGACGGACAGCCAGAAAACCAAGGGCGTCGCACGTTCCCCGGGGACCGGTAATTTATGAACGTACAAGTGGAAGATTTCCGACGGACAGACACGCTGGAAAAGACAAGAGGTGGCGGAGGCAGAGGGCGGGGACTACGTTCAAGAACCCACCGATTAATTCGAAAGTTCAACGGTTCGGAAATATGTGGCCGATAGACAGGCGGCGCGGTTTCGAAACGCGTTTGCTCCCGACGCGACGATTTATCAGCACCGGGAAAGGTGTTCGAATTGTATAATGCGGCGACGAACGGTATATGTTTTTCCCTTCTAAAAATACATCTCTAAACCGGAGAATCATTGCGCGGCCCTGTTCCACGAGGAGGAACGCGAGTACCTCGTGGGGTGGGGCGGGGGGCAGAGGTGCGCGCGATTCTTTTACGCACGGGCGCATGCGTGTCGGCGAGTAGCACGCGCGGACGCATGCGCGGACGCGATCTCGCTGGTAAGGAGCGGGGGAAGTCGCGTACATACACAGAAACAGGGCGGTGCTTTCATTTATTCATAAATCAACAGCGTCTATTTATAGCTGCGACGGACAAATAGCGATAGTTGTGTGAGCGAGAGCGTTCGCGCGCGCACGCCACGTTGTATCCTTGAATGGCGAGAAACAATCGCAGGAAAATCAACCGATCTTTCTTTCGATGAAAATTCGCGGGAACGTCTGATCGCGTCGCGTCTTAGATAGAAGTAAGGGTGGTGGGGGAGGACTATACATATTGCGTGTAGACGCTTGGCGATCGAACGATTTCCAACGAGCACGTGGGCCAAGTTTCACAGCCGCGTCCGGGGCTACGTTCGGTCAGGGTCGTGGGCTCTCCTCGTTCACGATAATTAGCCGTCTTCTTAGCTCCACACGATGACTATTTCTGGAAAGTTTTTAATTGAATCGCTAGGCGGTCGGGCTCTGCTTAACGAGTTCTCCCGGATCAATTACTTCAATTGGAGATATACTCCCAAAGACCGTTTGTACACACGCGGACTGACCGTTACATGATTCTACGTTGGTGATCCGAATTTTTTTTAAAGAAGATCAGAGCATCGATGTGGCCTGGAACTCTCATAATGTCTGTGATCTGCTGCATGTTTCAATGAACTTCTTGAACAAACCACGTTGGTAGTTCTATTTTACAGTTACAAAGCCTAACTCGAATCGACGAATGGCTAGCAGGTTGCAGGGGAAAAAAGCGTGGATCGCTGCACAGTCTTGGTAAACAGATCGTGGCGCAACGTCGAGCTTGGGATCCACGCAGATTGTTTCAGCGAGATCGGTGGGTGTCGCTGGCGGACACGACACGATAGAAAAGACACGGGACGACACGGTACTCGCGAGAGTCCGAGAGACGGGAGAGAGAAAGAGAGAAAGAGAGAGAGAGAGAGAGAGAGAGAGAGGCAAGCCGTTGCTCTCTGGGAGGACGGCGTAGGCTCTCTTCGTATATGGGACGGGATACGAAGAGACACGGGATGGGAAGTTGTCTGTAACCCGTAACCGACTCGCCGGTGCTGGTTGCTGCCGTGTTCGTTGTAGCCGGCTCGTTCGGTCTGTCGCTCGAGCCAAGCAATAGCCCAGGCTAAATATAGCCCGGCGATAAACATAGGCAGTTAGTTGGTGCCGCGGTGTAGAGCGGTATCCTTGGATATACTCGAATGACGCCGGATACACGACTACTCTCTCGTAACGCCGTGGGATTTCGGGCTCTACCTGCGAGAGTCATTCAAGAATACCGGAGCCGCCGCGCCGCGCCGCACCGGCTCAGCCCGACCCGTTGCGCATCGGCCACCGAACGGGCCCACGGGCCCACGGGCCCCACGACCGGCGCGCCGTTCCGCTGGAAATTGGACGCGGTCGACCCGTGTCCCGTGGTAATTAGCCCTTTCGACCGATGTTTGCCGACGTTTACGCTCGTTCTATGGTAATGGCCAATTAATATTCCGTGACGCGACGTCCCAGCTATAGAACTAACTCTGGTAGCATGTATGGCTGGCATTTTGTTGGGCCTTCGTTGCAATATTGGTTATTCAACCGTTAGACATGTCGCTTTTTATGCAGGGCAACGATAATGACCAACGAATGGCCAACGTCACTATAATACGAATGGCTGACTACATATTATTCTGATCTTCTCTATTGCGGTTATTTTGACAGCATATCAGAAATAATATGATATAAACAATGTATTTCCACGGTCAAAATTGGAGAAACAAGAAAAGCTCAATTACCCACGTCGAACTCGAACCAGGACCCCGTCTGCGTAGTAAGCTGAGGCCCTATCGCAGAATTTACAGAGGTGCCTTGCACGTAGATGCTATGATCAGAGCTTATTATGTCAATTATTAATAATACATAATAATGTCGTATTATTATGTCAATTTCCAGTGATCTAAAGACTGCTGATGTTTTCTTTTTATAGAGAAGTAACATTTCTAGTGGGCAGATGTGGTCGAAAACTATGAAAAGCATTAAACCAGCCGTACACGATTAAAACAGTTTGAAACCTAACACAATGAAAATTGTTTAAGATATTGATCTGCTGACTGATAAATGACCCTCATACTGTCCTTATTTTTTAAACTTGTATCATGTCTCTTAACTTTTCACAATCTGAACACTTTAAATTTAGTGTTTCAAACATAAGCAAAGGTGTCGACCACACTAGCAAATATTTATAGCATTGGAGTAGTTGTTTCATCGAGTAAAAATTCATAATTTTTCAGTTAATTTCAGTATCAATTGAATGTAATTTATCAGTGAAACTGACGGAACGTTGAAAATCAATCTAACGGAAATTAAACAATGAAATTTGTAAACTTTGAGACAAAAATAGACCTGTTCGCATCGTTCGGAAGTTACGTAATCGGACCGCAGAACGCCCGCGGTTTCTCGGAATCAGCGAAAAATGTGTCAAACGTCGCGTCGTCGCGAGGATTACCGCGTATCTCTGGGAGATTTTAATTTTTTTGCGTGTTGGCGCAACAACGCTGTCTATATATATACATTCCGTATTTATAAATATATATAAATAAAATCGTGTCGGCTCTGTTTATCGTACATCCGGAGAAGACAGTGGCTCCCCGCGGTTTTCTCTGCGCGAAAGTCCACGCCGCGCCGCGGCGAGTCGGTTCGTGGAGAGCTTTGCGCGCGTTCTCTCCTTCCTCAATTCGATTCGCTTCTCGTTTCTCGACAAAGCGGCGCGGCGGCCGATCTAAATATAGTCGGGCCCGATAAACACAGTCGTGTTCGGACACATACTCGTCCGATAACGGGAGAGTCGTTGTAACACGGTTGCTGTAATAATATCGTCCACAACCGCCGTAATACTAGATGATTTACGCGTTGTTTTCGCCGCACAGATTACCAGATTACTGGCAAATATTGACGGACTGGGGATTCGCGAGAATTTCAGCGGGTTCCGCGGAGAAACAAACAGACGGAGCATGATAAGGGCGCGTTTAAAGGGGACTTTTGACGTGACGCGACGCGATGCGCCGATCCGCCGCACCGCGCGGAATGATAACGCGGACGCACTGGTTCCGAAGCGATCCAGAACAATTGCCAACCGGAGAAGTGAGCTTCTCGATCCCTGATCACGTGAACTGGGATCAACTGTTACAGCGTCACGCGCCGTGATCGTTTCGCTCGCGTGATAGAAACTGTGGAAACACGTGGATCTACAATAGAAAAAACGAAGTACGAGCAGGTGGGAAATCAACAAGAACAAGAACGCGATGAAATAGAACGAGATAATAAAGTCTCCTGTGGAATGCAATTCCACATTTTTGGTTTCAGATCATTCATCAGACGTAGGGTCCTTTTAGATAATTATATTTATCTATATTCGTTATATATACGGTAACAATATAATCAAATATAAGAAAATATATATAGATATATAATAGGGTCCTTTCGAAGTGAAAACTTCCTTAAACGCACCGCGTACACAATTGCTAGGCAGTGAACGAGTCTGATTCGTCACGCTCCGAGGTGAAACGCTATTCGGCTGCCTCGAGTTTAGCCGAGCGAGCGAGAAACAGGCAGGTATGCAATCGTCATAGACGTTTTCACTTCGGTCGTGCGGTCTTACGCGCACAGTATTGGTCTGTTTTCAGTCATTTCTTTTTTTTCCTATGGTCGTGTTACAATTTCATGTATTTATTTCAAACAGAATCTGTTATCGTAGTCATCTGCGCACTTGATCTCGATACTTGAATATTTTTGTTCTGTCGCTATACGTCATTCTACGGATTTCCAGAATGATTGATCGTTGATCAACTGAAAAATCTGAGAGGCGTGCGTGAAGATTCGCACTGGCACACGCGGATCGTTCCGCGAATTATCGGTTCGCCGCCAGCGAGGAAATTATATTTGGTGTGCGGCGTTAGGCTTAACGGGACGATAGAACGAGCTTAGCTGACGACAAATTAAGGCGATTGCGACGAAGCCGTCGCGGCTCGTTAAATCGCACGCACTTCGCGTATCTCGCACGAGGGATAGACACTTGAAAGCACAGCCTTGCATCCAGACGGAATGTGGACACATTTTAAAGGAATCCTTGCTGTTGAAGTCTGCGTTTTTGAAAGGAGCTACATACTCGTCGGTCAGAGACGATCTTAATAGCTACGTCCTGTTCATTAGCTGTTCCGACATTCCTTTATGCCTTATATTTTCAAAAAAACAAACGACATCGTAGGAAATACCTGTACTTTAATATTGTACAAGCAATGGCTGGAATTCTCAATGTTTACAAATGAACCCTGTATTTAACGAAATACAGTATTCAATCAACGACCGACTAATTTTCCAAACGAAACGAGAACTCGTGCATACTAATTTCTTTATTTCGTTCAACCAAATTCGTTTCATTTCATTCCCACTCATTATGTGTGTGTGTTTCTATCTCATTCTCACCACACATATCCACACAAACATTTGAATATATCGGCTCTTGGTTCGTGTTATTCTTCAAACGAAAAATGTACTACATTGCAAGCCTACCTTAACATATTACCTACCGAAAGCCTATTAATAGGATTTTCAATAATTCTGCTGCACCAAAAAAAGCACAGAAATTTTCTTTTACATTACATTCTTAAATGAAACTATTATATGAGGTTAACGAGGGTGACTTGTTGGTTCACAACGAAAATTGCTGTTGCTATTGAAGGTTTCATTAAAAAGTGTTTAGCCATGTACCATAGATATTTCAAAATTATACAATAATAACCGGTCGGTAATGTGTTAACCCTTAGCGGTCGAGTGGCGCCTCTGCGGCGCCACTAAAAATTGCTGTACTATTATTTAAATAATTGTTTACACTATCAGATATGTCAGTATCTAACCAATTACTACCCATTTAAGTATTGTACGCGGTATGAGAACAATTGCATATTTATCAAATTTCAAAAATCATAGAGAATGGAAATATTGTAGGTCACAAGAAACGTTTAATTTTCGAGTTAAATTAGCTCCGACCGCAAAGAGTTAATACCAGATAACTTATGTTGGAAAAATTTATCGTGACTTGTTACCGAAGATAGTCGAGTCAAATGACCCTGTACATTGAATCGTAAATATTTATTTAGAGCTGATCCTTTCTATGTAGGTCGTTTCTAGCCAGTACAGAATGAACAGTATAGAACGTAAGATGTATACCTGACCATTGTAGGACAGTGTATGTAGAACCCTAAGAGCGTGACCTGATCAGGCCCTACTTTCCTGGCATTGGAGCGCTGTCAGCTGGATGGTTAGCCGCGGTAATAGTTGTCGAAGACGTTCGCTTTTAACACGATCGTTTTTATCGAGCCAGGGCCGTGTGTTCCTCCTAGTTTTCCGAGAGTATTGACTTTCGAATGGAAACGTTCCTCGCCGGAGAGCCGTAACCGCTCCGTTGAGGCGAACCACTCGAAAGAACAATGACATGTTCGAGAAATAGGTCGCCGCGACGTCGTTCAGAAAGAGGGGCAGCCGAGGGAAGACGTTCGATCGTTCCACTGTGGCTGAAAGGGACGATCGTCACCACGAAATTTGAAGTCGCGTCGGCCACGGCGAGAGAGATTGGCTTAACTCGTTCGCTGGAATCGTTTTAACTGGATCGCTCGTGGGTGCCGCGAAGTTTTATCCGTGCTATCTGGAAGAGCCACGGTCAACGCGATGCGGTGGCAAAAAAATAGTGTTAGATAAATAGAGAAGCAAGTTCGAGGCCCGTCACGTGACCGGCATGTAAAATGTGGCGATCACGTGCTCGAATCTCCGGATAAGCTGCCCCCCGTGGGGGCGGGTGGGGGGTGACGAGACGGGAGAAATTCGTTTATCTGCGCGGTTACGGCGCAGCCCGCGAGCAACGCCGCGTCGTAAAACGAGGGAAGAACAACGCAGGACCGACCATACATTCTTGTTGACCGAATGAATACGCGTCGGTACGCTGGGCCCATAATTGGTGCCGACCAATTAAGGGTTAATTGAGTGTATTTTAGCCTGAAACCAGCCGCGTCGTCGTTACTTAAGGCGGCACCCACATTAAACCGAAACGACGTTCGTCTGCTTCGCCGTTGTCCCCCGAGGGGCTATTATTCTAGTGTAACAGGTCCAAAAGGTTCATCTCTTTTTTTCTTGCATATTATATGCATCGAAAGTTCAATATTTTTACTCTTTAACATTTCTTCCGACCTAGAATAATTCCGTTGTATCTGATTTTTTTTCATTTTATGGATATGAAATTGTCATAATACCTCGTACAATATTTAAATGTTAGGAATTGGTTAGATACCAACATATTTAAGAGTACGCTCCTCAAGTTTTATAATCGCACTCTCTACAGTATTTCAGAAACAACTACTGTACCGATCCAACTCAAATTTTGCATACGTCTTTAGGACATGTGTGATTATCGTCGCTGTCACGTGTATGTCAAAATATATTTTTCACAGCCACTTAAAAGCGAAGGAACATCGTTGAAATCGAAACATTATTTTCAAAGCGCCCTGCCATTTCATCAATCTATATAAATAAAAGTTAAATGCTGTTCGTTGATAAGCGCATCTTTTGAGAACGACTGGACTGATTTGGCTAATTTTATAAAAAAAATGTTCGTAATACTCCGAATAAGGTTTTAGGGAAAGAAAAATTGGGAAAGTTGCCCGAAAAAATAGAAAATTCGGGAAAAAATGAAAGTGCTTTTATCTATGGGATTTTTGTATGAACTGAAGACCATAACTTCGAACACAAAATTAAAATTTGGACAGGACAACTTCTGTCGGGTCAGTTAGTTTTCAATATTTTTTTAGAAAACTAACAAGAATTCTAGCAAAGATCGTGTAAAATCGTATACAATCCAATGCAATGAAAATCTACTGTTCGCTTTTAGTGCTCAGGAGCCACAAGTGGTTGTTCCTATGTTGAAAACATCATTCTTTCGCAACTTTTAGGTCAGATGTTCACTCAGCGGACGAATTCGATGTGAAACCTTTAGCCTCGTTTACACAGTTTGATAGCCACCACGACGTACACCAAATGGCTCGTTCAAGAGCCTCGGAAGGAGGTTTGTAGACGAACGCTTCGATAAACAGAAGCCAGAGCCATATGAAAAAAGTGGATCCGCTTTTCGTTCCGGTCGAAAGTATAGAGAGAGAGAGAGAGGGAGAGAGAAAGAGAGAGAGAGGGGAGTCGTTCCAAACTTAACCGTGATTTCTATACTCGGTCCAGGGGGCTAAGTTTAGCGATCGGACGACGGTTTCGAGGTTCGTCGAAGTAGTTCCTGCGGCAGGCTGCCGACAAGGTGGCTAATTTCAGCGGTCATCCTCGAGAGTGCAGACAGCAAAAGTCGCCGAGCCAAGGTCAAAAAACACGTCAGTCATGTTCGATCGAAGCGCCGTGGATCGTGAATCATGTTGGTGCACAATCGCGAAAACTAGAATGTCTGGTGCACACCGATCGGATGGCGGGAAAAGTGCATAAGCTTCTCTTTATGCATCCTCCTCCAACGGAATGAAAACTGATTTGTTGGGAAAAGATGAAGTCAGCCATTTTCAATACGAGAATTGAAGAAATTAGACATTGCCTCTGTTAATCAATGAGAACTTGATTAGGGAGCTCCAATTGATTTGGGATACCTCCCTTCTGACTCGTTATTGGACGCGCCTTGGGTTGGTGGGGATAGGGGCGTCACTATGCCATCCCCAACGCGTGACGGTACGGACAAGAATCTCTCTAGCGCACTCCAATTCTTTCACTTCGAAGAAAAAGGTCAAGCAACCGGCTGACAATTTATTCAATAACATATCTATGTAAAATAGAATAGAATTTGCTTTATTTCAGCCTTACAACTACGAAACGTGACTTGGTTTACATTATCCTATCTGTACAAATCTATCTTATTTCACGCATTCGGCCCATAACTTCTCTCACTCTTTTCTTTGTCGCAATCATTCCTACCCTGTGCTATTCTTTTAGTATCCTAGTTATCATTAACCTACTTATTTACTTACTTATCGCATCCTTCCCCATTCCCTAACTTTTGTTTTTTGGTAATTTGGTATATTTATGTTATATCCTCTCTTTTCTCGCTTTATCCTCTCCAACCACTCTTCAACATTTCTGTCTTTCTTCCCGCTCACTACATCCTCGATCCTGATCGTTTCCCCCATTATCCTGCATTCCCTTGTTAAATGTTCTAGGCTTCCATACATATCTATGTATATAATTGTCAGTTTCTCTGTCCTCTGTAATGGTACAAAAATCTGTATCATTTATCACTTTAATATTATAAACATTATTATATAAATATATTATTTTATATATTATTATATATAAATAAAATGAATAATATTATAAATATATTAAAGTGGAAAACTTTAAAGTAATGGTACAAAAATCTCGAAACACAGAAGACATAGAAAGCTGAAATTTGATACACATCTAGCCGTTATCCCAAAGGTGTGCGTGAATTTGCTTTTATCCCGGAAATTCTTCAGTATTTCGTGCTAAAAATAAATTGGTGGCATACCTCCAGAAATAATGCTAGTGTATTGAATAATCTTAGACAATGAAAAATCGATTCGTTGACACGCTGAGACCTTTAAGAGCAGTATGTACAAGCTATTGTGTCCATACCAGCTGGTCAATAGCTGACTGCTTCCTTGTAATTGGTTAGGTTACGTGCTGATGGGAGTAGAGGTGGGACGCTGTCATCCCTAATGCTCTCGACGCTTTCGAGGAGACTCCTCTGTTACACTAAATTCCTCTGATTGATACTGATTCCTCTTCTGTCGACGAGGATCGAATTTTCGAGGAGGTTTGAAGAGAAATAGTGAAACGCAGAAGAAGAAGAAGAAGGTCAAGCAACCGGCTGACGACCCAATACAGAACGCCTGTATCGAGCCAGTTTTTACGCCGATTGGCGCTATCTCTCGAACGGATTTCCCATAAATATTAATTAATCCCGTTTGTGCAATATTACGTTACAAGAGCGCCACCTTCTCTCCTACTCCCGCGCGTGTTCGGAGCGGACACGAGCCGACGCGACGATGACGGGGCAAACGGGTCGGTCGGACTCCTGGCCGGCTGCGAAACCAGTATTCTCACACTCTATTCACTCTTTTATTCCCTGCCTCTAAAAATAGCGTTTTACTCCAGTAAAAACGTCCGCGTTGCGTTCCTACCGACCGCACCGCGCCGCGCCGTGATGAATGGAGAATCCCCCGGGCCCCTGTGTTCGCTCTTTAACCACCGACGATTATATTCCGGTGGTTGCCTTTCGATTTCTGCCGTCGTAGATCCAGAAAAGAAAAGAAAGTAGAAGAACCAGTTGACCCAGTTACCGGGAAATTTGTAGTTTTAGGCGGAATCGTTATTGGCTCGTCGAACAGCCGTTCTGTAGACCCGGCGTTCATCGTTTCCGTCGCCGTTTTTATCGAATCGGAATGGACTTCGCCCGGATTGCTTTCTTCGTTTCCTATAAACATCTCGCGGGACTTCTGTACGCGACGATACTAATTCGAAAGAATTCCCGGCTTTTTCAACAAATACCGAACGTGCTTCCTCTCCGGGAGTATTAGAGACAGATGTGTTGCAACCAACACGAAAAGTGGTTCGTGCTGTCGAGGATCGATTCGTTCCCACGATGAATCTCGAACCGCTCGCTCTCGGAGAAACCGCGATTGGGTTGATTCGAATAAAAATTTTTCCGGAATTTCCAGAGATTTGATATCTTTCTTTACCTGACGAGACGGTCATAGTTCTCGATAATGAATCCTCCAAAGCTTAAATAAAGCCTTTCCACGAAGATGATTTGAAGCATCTGTGGATTTTAGAACCATTCCGGTTCGTACATTTTCCACACATCGGCACACTAAATTGTTCCGATCGGTATTCGTTTGCTCGACCCATTTGTC
The DNA here is from genome assembly GCA_916610235.2 of Lasioglossum morio. Classification (NCBI taxonomy): domain Eukaryota; kingdom Metazoa; phylum Arthropoda; class Insecta; order Hymenoptera; family Halictidae; genus Lasioglossum; species Lasioglossum morio. Next base: position 9,580,736 of record OU744323.1, read on the forward strand.
GTTACGAGGCAAGTTATTCCAACAATGGTGTAGATTTGATAGCGCAAACAGGTTCCGTGCTAATGCAAATAAGCTTGACAAGTTGATGCATAGACAAGCTAGAGTTGGCGCACAGAGTGGTGCATAATGTCTTATGAAGGTGATAAGAGTCCGTTCATCAAGATTTCGTGCGACTCCAGTTGCCACACGTGTACGAGTGCATATAAGTATGCAGCAATAGAATACGAAGAATCTACAATCGATCTCCTCGACCATTTCGATAATAATGTAGGCAGTTGTACAGGCTTACATATAGCAAGCGTCTCAAGATCATCGTCCAACCTTCCGTATACATATTCTGATAATTAATTCAATCTAGAAATGGTCAACTATAAAAAAAACAAGTAATTAAAATAAGAAGACCGACAAGTCTACAAGCAACAGTCACAAAAACGAATTGAAAAAACGAATAGAACAGATCTGAATGAATCTAAATTGTAAACATAGCTCTATATGCAGTCGTCAGAAGCTCAGTGTCATGTTTTACGTAGTTCGTACTGCATTTAATTTTGCTGGTATGCGTCATCCCTTGATTGCTGCAACTAATTTGCACCTGAGTTCGACACACGTTAACCAGTTCCCAAATAAATAAATAAGGCGTTACAGCATTCGACTCGGAACACTCCGGAGTGTCAAGCTCTTTCACAAACGTCTCTCCAAGAATTTGGGGCTTTTCTAAAGAACTACGATACGCGAGTGAAGCGAACACGAAGAAGAGGAAGACACGTATAGTTCTCGTGCTGCGAAACGATACCCACGTTGTTCGGTAGATTACGATTATCGATGAGTTTCTCGGCATTATGTCATCCGTGTTGGTGTTGCGCAACCGAGGCGCTAATCGACGCGCGTGTACATTTCCCTGATATCAAAAAAGAAAGATGGAGAGCGAGAGAGAGAGAGAGAGGGGGGGCGGGGGTGAAAAAAAGCTGGAGAGAGAAAAAAAAGAAGAAAAGATTTTAATGCGCACTCGGACGCATGCACCAGGTTAATTTTACGTAATATTACGGCGTTGCACGGATCGGTCGAGCCGGGCTCGGCCAATGGCGCGTCCGGCCACTCGTAAATTCCTCACGCTATCGCGATATATTTAACCCGGCGATAACGTAGCAAACAAATCGTATCGTTTCACCCGAGAAACCGGTATTCTCACGCTGCACGCTCGATCGTCCGTGGGTTCTCCGGGCTAAAGATAGCATATTTCGCGGGGTATCGTGCACAACCTGCGTGCAACGATTTCGCGAGCACCGCGAGAAAATCACCGTAATTCCTGGAGAAGGATGATAGCCGCCGCGCCGAACGAACGGCACCGAACAGAACAGAAGCCGAGGGACGAGTGAACGCGATCCTGAGCGTGCCGCGTCCAGGGGACGAACAACCTCTAGAAATTGTCTGGAAATGATCCATTGACACCTTCAGTGCCGCGTCCCCCAGAACTGGGAGACGGAATTATTTGTCCAGATTTAAAAATTAATGTTTGCGTTAGTGTATCGAATATAGCAGATTTGGTTAGCATCTGCTAGAACCTGCTAGATGCAACAAGTACTTTCTGATGCAAGAACCTAGATGCAAGAGCCGGTACTCTCAGCATCATAAATCTTAACATTTCAACGTTGATTTCACAGAATTCTTTGATTTTATTGCATTTTCCAAATCCTAACCAAATTCGCTACATTCAATACGACAGCGCCAAAATTCATTTACGAATCTGGACAAATATAACAATTCTGTTTTTCGTATCTGAGAGATGCGACACTGAACGTACAAAAAGGATTATACTGTAAAATTGATTATTATAGAGGATGGATCTTGACAGATCTGGGAAAAGGATCGACAAAAAATGTGTTACAATCATTTCAAGGCTCTCCTTGAACCAGGTCATTTTCGTTAAAAAATCTTCCGATCGAACCACTAACAGTCCAATTGTCGGGGCAATCTATTGACGTCTTTTCAAATGGGCATCCACTTTGCTGACTAGCTTCGCGACCCCTGGATGTTCGAAGTGCGAAGGGATAATAAAGGACTCGTTAGCGGAGTACAGCAGATCCAGTTGACAGTAAATCGTGAGGCTGATCGTTTCGTTCGCCGCGCTAAAGATAGCCGGCCGATTACTTCATCGTGGAAATCACGCAACGTCACTCGAAACAGAGAGATATAATGTGGGTCGGTGTCGAGGAGACGAGGAAATGGCAGCGCGGAATTATCGTTCCCGTAGCGGTGTCCCGTCGACGCGAGGCGACGCACTATGGGGCAAACGGCAGAATTTTGTGTCAAAATCAAAGAACTTTAGATAGAAATCAGATAGAGCGATGAAATTTTTTTCAAATGAAAGCTGAAACTTGACAGAATATGAAGTAATTATAGAGATTGTAGTACGAACGCTTTTTGACCTTGAAAAAAATTGTTAAACTTGCACAAGTTCAAGAAAATTGTGGTTTTTCCAATACCACGTGAGGAAAATTTTCTTTTTTAACATGCGACACATCATTTCCTGTAGATTTTTTCACGCTGATTTCAAATCTGGTTTAAAAATTTGTCTACGACTTCAGGATTTTTCGAATAGTCGAATTATTGTTAAACATTTACACTTTTACTTTTTCAAGGTTAAAAAACATTTGTACCATAATCGCCCTATTTTTCCATATTCTACAAAGTTTCAGCTTTCATTTTAAAAAAATTTCATTGCTCTATCTCATTTCTATCGATAGTTCTTTGATTTTGACATAGAATTCTGCCGTTTGCCCCATAGTGCGTCGCGACGCGACGCTCGACGTGTTCCAGCGAGTACATAGACGCCGCGACGATCGAACCCTGTAAACGGGCTCTAAAAGCCGCGCGAGAAACGGGTAGACACCGTACCGTCGGTCGTCACAGGAAAACTTTTTACCAACTCAGACGCCGCCGCCGCGTATACACGTATAAATAATGCATACCCGTCGCCAAACAAGTGTACCGTCCGCTATTACCCGACCGATAGCTACCTCAGAAGCGCTATTATTACGCCGTTATTGCTCAAGATGAAAGTATCCAGTCGGTAAGCGCAACGCCCACGCGCGAGAGGACTCTCGCCGAGGATCTGCAGGATCGAGGATTCCGAAACGATACAGCATTTCTCTTGTTTAGCCGGAAGAACCCGTGGAACATTTGCTTGGGATTAGGAGAGAATTATCTTTTTAACTTCCCGATTTATAGGGAAGTTATTGTAATTTGAATTATGCGACGTGAGATCTGCATCGAGTGTGCTTAGTTTTCTTGGTCGCTTTTTCGGTCTTGAGCTTTTAGTTGCTATTTACTTTGGAACACTACTAGTGCACGAGAAATTATTACTCGACTGCGGATTTTTATACAAATAAAAATTGTTTGGATTGATTTCAAGAAATAGAAACCAAATTGGATGTTACTTCTTCCCTAAATGAGTTTACATTTTCATGTAATTTTGAAATGTAATAAAATACATGTATTGTTAATAGAGGAGAAATCATATATTGATATCTTCAATTTCTAAAATAGTTCTACAATTTTTGAATTTCATCTATTCAATTTTACTATAAATGCAATGAAGATCCGCAGTCTAATTTTTACAATTCGATTGGGACTTTTAAGCCTCGTTTTTTTTTTATTATAGAAAATCTCATATGAGATTTATTACAACAGAAATACACTACATACAATAGAGAGTATGAAGATTACAAAACAGAATAGGTTTCTTGTAGAAATATAGATATTATAATACGAACATATGATTAATAGGAACAGTATATGAACAGAGAGAGAGAGAGATAAGCCTCGTTTATTCGAATGTCTCGTCTTCCTGCTTGTTACTATAAAAAAAACTCAAATGTAGTGTATTATTGAAGCGTTGCCTCCTAGTATTCAAGTGAACGGTCTTGCACCGGATACGTACATATGTGTACAACATTTTGTACATAGATATAGAACATACTGATCCAGGTAGATCGAGCCGAAGGGGTTAAGCTGAAATAACGAGGAATTCTTGTTCAGGTTCGGATACGGGAAAACGGATCGATGAATTGCTTCGCGAGTCAGGGTCCGGATAACGCGTTAATTCCGAAGGTAGAGGGGAGCACACGGTGTGTGTCAGGACAACGACGGACTGACACCAAGCCGGACCAGGTAAGCGTCCGTTCCAGGTGCGTGGGGCATCAACAGGCTCTCGGCTATAAATAGACCGCGAAGGTCAGGGGAATCAGCAGTTTTCATGCAAATGCGCCATCGATGGAATAATATTGCTCCTTTCGCGGAGAACCGATCCAGCTCCGGTTACTCGGGTTTCCAGTTGCGGAATCGTCACGATTTAATCCGTTTTCATTCGTAGACACGGATTAACGAGCGAGCCTGGACTTCTTTTTCTTCTCATCCACACGCGCGACGACCCCCGTCCCCGTGTCCGTCCCCTCGTCACCGACCCCCCCCCTAACAAGCGCGAGAAACCGCTGGAATTTATATGTATATCGGTAATTGATGCTGTTTACTCGATGTTTCTCCCGGTTCGTCTCACGTCATCCGCGATCTCGATCATAGCGATCGATCGCGAATCAGGAGAGCGAGCTGTGTCTCTGATTCTCGAGATCGATGTACTTCGACTAGATTCCATGGTTAGTTTTTGTAACATGATATTTGGTCCCCTCAGAGGTTCAAATTCATTTACCAATCCCTCTTCCCTCTCTTTCCACTCTCACCATCGCCTTTTCAGCGGGACCTACTGTTTATGGTGGGTTCCGAACCACCGTTTGCCAACAACACGTGAAGAACACCCCGGGCGGGTCACTTTCCGGTTTCTTACCAGACGGTCACCCATCCTAGTGCAGTTCACGTTCCACATTGCTTAACTTCGGTGATCTAACGAGAACCGGTGCTTTCAACGGGACTACGGTTGTTGGCTGATTCCATGGTTAGTTGATCTTACAATTAAAATAAAGATTTTCATCAGCTGCAAGACGGAGGGACAAAAATTTATTTCTCTTTTTATGTAATAGTTTTATTCAGTTGCATTCAATGTATCGTATTCTTAATCTTTTAATCTTAACCTTGACCTTTCAATCTAAAAATTGCTGTATCATTATTCAGAATATTGTTCACATTATTAAACACGTTGGTAGCTAGTCAATTACTACACATTTACGTATTGTTCGAGGTATTTATGAGTTATTGTACGAGGAAGAAATGTTTAGTTTTCAAGTTGAAATAGATCCGACTGCAAACGGTTAAATTCTTTCTACTGTTTGAAATTGGATGCATCTATTCTTGTCATAAACCCATCAAATCTACAGTCCACTGATTGCAATGTAGGCAATTTCACAACGTCGACGAACGTTTCTACGCATCAAACGCAAAGGTGCCTGTGTGCTCTTTGAAAAGCTAGTTATTATTTCAACTAGAAATAGTGGATTATTGCACGAATCAATAAAGATTTAAAGTAGCACTGTAACCGAGTAACTGCCCTATTATTCGAACACTAATTAATGTTTTCCTACTACAATTAAAAATTGAAATTCGAACAAAATTTTAGCGTTGTACCAACGAATCTTTGCTTTGGAAGTACGGTTTTGGCCTTGGACTATGTATGTATACTTAAATAGATAGATATTGCTTTATTTTCAGCCCTACAGCTAAGAAAAATTGTACTTGGTTTACATTAACCTATTTATACACAACTATCTTATTTCACACATTCGTTCCATATATGTATGTATACTTATAATAATACAATATAAGTCTGTGTAAATACATGTGGTTTAATATTTTGGACATCTTTTTGCAGACTGTGCCACTGTGCAACGTTCTCTGGTTTCAACGCGCTTCTCGTCGCTGCATGAACAGTTCAAATCGAGTTATGTAAGGTCTCGAAGGGTAATTCGACGTATAGCCGTTAACGCGGACCCTCGGAATATCGCACGCGAAATTGCAAGCAATCTTGCCACGGATTCTGAGGCGAACACCCGCGCACGTACGAGTACATGTATATGTACATACACCACTCTACTATGTTCTCGTTGCCATATAGTACCTACGGGCCTAGTCCGTTTCAACTTGTCGGACTTTCGGAAAGCTGAATCGCTGCATTGTATTTCTTTCGTTTCGTTTCTCTGCGCAGGCATCTCGGTTTCAATTTACACTGACAGCAGAACGTATTGAACTGCCAATCAACGATCTTAATGATAACTTGCTAGAATGTATAGCTTTTACAAAAATATTTGACACGCGCCGTTCTAGCAGCTACTATTCTTATCGACGAGGGTGAAAGCATCCCTCAAAATTACCAGTTAGACCGAGCAATTTGTTTGACGAATATCTTGATAACTGCTGGACACAGAGTAATTGTTCAAAGGGACGAATTTACTGCCTTTCAACGATGAACTCGGCTGTGTTAAAAAGAAATTAATTTGTTTCAGGAAATTCGTTTGTTTGACCGAGATCTTTGATCTTTGGTTGCGCTGCACATACGTCTGTCGTAGTGTCGAGGGTTCAGAAATACCCACGTGTATTTTAGTGAAATTTTTGTACACTTCAAAAGATAAAATCATCGTTGACAAAACGAAAAACCAGGTAAAATCATACGCACTCAATTCTCTGGAACTCATTCAGCACAAAAAAAGCCGTAAAAATGGTGTACTACTGACATTTTCGAAACCATAAAACCGTATATCAAATTATTTAACAATATCAGTAGTCACTGATAATTCTGTTATTCTTGTTTCAATAAACGGCGACTCCGTTGGAGAGCTTCACACCAATTCTTCTAAACGCAATTCGAAAACCATAAAAACACGGTTTGGTGCGTGCAGCTTCAATCTCTCGGAGTACCGGTAAAAGCCGGTTCAATTCCACGCTGCAGTCCAATAGTTTTCCGATCCGCGGGGACGTCATCGACTCGGCCGGCGCGGCGCGGTGCAATCAACAGGTGGTTGCACCAACCACTGCGGTGCAGTGTGATCGGCGTAAGAGTGCGTGGCCGCGTATGCGTGGAAAGAGAGAGAGAGAGAGAGAGATAATGAGAGAGCGCGAGAGAGAGAGAGAGCTTGTGCACCGGAGTCTCGAGAGGAGAGCGAGTCACTTATCGAAAGTTCCCATTGGTGGCCGGTACGCGCTCGTTACCTGAGAGCTTCGCATAGGTGGGCACTCGCGCTCCTTGTCCACCTACAAGCATGTACCTAAATGGGCACCGGTGGCCGCGGTGTGTACATACAGGGTGACCCACGGGTTCTGGCCAGCGCGTGTCCACCTCTCGAATCTCGGTTCGCGAGCGTTGTGAATCGCCCGTGATTTGCATGTTCCCCGTTAGGCATCCGTTACGTTCTACGGTGACCCGTTGGACGGCCGTCCACCTCTGCGAATCCGCGACAAATCGTGCGAAATATACCGATCGCTCGAAATTTTTTCTCACCGCTCCTCAAGATCGACTTCGCGATTCGATCATATGGCTGAGAAGTTCACATATCCTAGTGACATTTATAAATAAACTTATTTATATCGATCGTAATATTGTTAATAAAAAATCGTTGAATGCTATCGGCGTTACGGTTCGATCGTTAAATACACAAAAAGTAATAAATTAACTAAGCGATTTTGCTAATTTTATATAATCGACGTTTCGGTCACAATTTGGACCATTTTCAAGATTAATAAATTGCGTCTGTAAGAAAAATAAAACATTTTTAACTTGATAAAATATAATTTTCAAAAGTTGTAACTATTAAATGTTTAAATTAGAAGGAGAAAGTAACATTTATGGTTGGCCAACTGTGGCCAACGGTTGAGAGTTGGTTGGGATATGTTTGGTGGTTTTGTCTACAATTCTTACGACAGTTTGCCAACGAATATCCAACGTTGGCCCCACGATTATTATAATGGATCAAGTAACAAGATATTTACTTGTATAAATAACTATTCAAATAAATATTAAATTTATCTATATAATAAAGATGAAATGCTGTTCTTTGGTCACGACATCACGCGAGAACGGCTAGACCGATTTAGATAATTTTTTTTTTTAATGTTCGTTCTAGTCCGAATTAGGTTTTTAGCGCAAAAAAAATTGGAAAAGTTGCCCGTAAAAATGGAAAATTCGGGGAAAACTAAAAGTGATTTCTGAATCATATTTTAATACAACAAAAAAAAGAATGTCGCAGCTTTTAATCAATATTTTAATAGAAAGTTGCATTATTGACGTCTTAAGGTTTTTAGGGAAAGAAAAATTGGAAAAGTTGCCTCGAAAAATGGAAGTGCTGTTTTCTATGGGATTTTTGTATAAACTCAAAACGATAACTCACGATTTGAACAATGGGTATGCGTAATTAGAACGATCTCAAACAAATTTATTGAAATTTGGACAGGACAACGTTTGTTGGGTTAGCTAGTTCATTAAATAAATATTCATCATTTACGTGTATAGATCACATCTCAATGTCGTACGTCTTATAGACGTTAGCAACGTTGTTACAACTAAACACTTGTTAATTATTATATTCCAAATTGATTTTTTCGTTTTCTCATGTATGGATATATATTCGCAATTTATTACTGTCATGCAATTGTTGGCCAACTTTAGTGTTATCATGTGCACCCTGGGAATTTATTTGTTACTTTAATTTTTTCATTTTCCAAGGGGAAGTGCTCGTGTAGCGTAGATCAGAATAATACATAAGAGGGGTCAGTTCAGCCGTTTGTAATATAGTGACGTTGACCCACCTGCATAAAAAGGCGGGATTTCTGAACGATAAATGCTACTAGGGTGATCGCTCCCTACGTTACAGACGTTGATACGATGGATTAAGACGATCATTCAATTCTTCCTTTCTGCAAATCTCTACTCTCATCGTATCATACCGCGTTAACCCATTTGCACCGTAAGGAAAAATGAAAAATGACGTTTAATATCGTAACTGGGTTGGGTCGGTAGATCGTGTTGGCCGTAAGCAGAAAATAATTCAACGGAAGCGGGAATACGGGCTGCGCAAACATCCGGCGGGTCTGTAAGAAAAAGCGCGAGCCTCGACGAAATTCAACGACGCGTGCCCGCTAAAGGCGAGAGACGGTCCCCGCTCGCGCCTGCTAACGAGTGAAACTAGGTGAAAGTATGAAGCGGGCCCCGGCGCGGTGCGGCGGGCATCTCCTTCTGCTTCTGGCAGCGGCGGAAGAAGTCCCTCGGCAACGGGAGAGAAGGGCCCCGATTTACGTTTCTGATCTGATCGCCGAACAAGTCGCGAGACCGCCTCCGGAGCGGATTCGCGCACTGTGCACTTCGCAGACCGCAATGCAACGAGCGCAGCGCCTTTTATCCCTTCTCGTTTTACCCGGCGAAACGATTCGCGTTCTCGCGTGTCCGTTTCATTCTCTTACGACCTCCAATTAACATAAATTAGTCTGGAGGCCTTTTTACGTCCGCGTATGTACCACTTTCTCATATTCGAATCGCCGCGCCGCGGCGAGAGTCCGAGAGAGAGAGAGAGAGAGAGAGAGAGAGAGAGAGAGAGAGAGAGAGACCGTGCGACCTTACGACTTCCATCGAGGAAACGTTCTCTTTTTTCTTCGTCTCTCTTTTCCTCTCTCTTTCTGTTTCAGTTTCTTTTCTTCACCTTCTGCCCGTTAATTCCTTTCGAAGCAGATCGGGAACCGGCTACGCTAACAAGGGAAGTCGGTCGGATGAAGACGCAACGTGCCCCAATCTTCGTGCGGTTTTGGGGGTGATATTGTACTCGAAGAAGTATTCGACACATCCTCTTTCACGTTGTTGCACGCATGTGAGAATATGCAAACCAATACGTTTCAACACGCCAACATTCTTACACTATTGAATATACTACGGAATACTATTTACCACCTCTGCACTCTGAACAACCCCGTCAAACTCGAGAAGCCCAGGCATCGAATAGTTGTCAAAGTACCGTATCACGTTAAAATACTTCAGGTTAACATATGTCACTTGTCAGACTTCCCTCATAAGTTTCAATTGCCTGTCGGAGCGTGTTTCATCGCGACGAGTGAAACTTTCCAATGAGCGATGAACGACCGGCGCAGCGCAGCGTGTTAATGCGACTTTTCCGCGAGAGGAACCGTTAACACAGTGAACACTTTCGCGAAAACTCTGCTACGAGGTTCGCCGAGCCTATCACGCGTTCGTTTAACAATTTTCAGCTGTTGGATAAGAAAGCAAGGTCCCTTTAATTTTGAAAAATCAATATTTTTGACTTCGTAATATTTTAGTTGATGTCAAAAAGGAATTTAACGAATCACATTGTTATACCCTGAAACTTTCAAACTGGTGATAAAATCATAATGAAGTATTTGACTTCCAATAAATTGCGTAATATGTATGTACCATAATCTCTTAAAGACGAAGAAACTAGTACTTTTAAAACTGCTAGAATAAATTTGAAAATATCTTTGATAACATACAGTGTATGCTAGCAATTCTGCGTAATATATAAATATATTATATACACGAACGCGGTGTATCCTTTACAAGAAAATAATATCAATACTTTAATATGTATTTGTTGTTTCAACATAGCTGCCCTTAAAATTAACATGCGTGTACATCTCAAATATCTCTTGCCAGCGCTTATTGACTTTTCGAACGTGGTGCTGCGCTGAAAATTTAGATAAAATCTAAAAATACAAAAGCATCAGTTTAATTAAATATTTTAATTAAATGAACTGCAAGATGGACCGCCGGGATCACTATGCCTTGCTCGAAAACACGTGCAACGAACAAGGTTCGCATAAAGAATGGGTATTTGATGGGGAATGCCTAGAAGCGAGAACCTATCGTATATTACTGTATATTGGTTGCAAATCCGCGGAAATCGATTGTTCGGATGACAGACAACTGGTCCCGATCAATCCAGTTAAAAATAGTTGTTCGATATGTCTTTAATTTGGTACATTATTACACAAACTACACTTTATACCGTATATACTTTCTTAGTATTATAAAGGTGTTTCTCTAAATAACGACACAGTGTTTCCGCGTATTCTGTATTTACATTTTATGTGAATAGTATGATTTAAGTGAATGCTCCTTACAAAGTTGCGACCTGCCTCTACCAGACTGACTACCAGACTACTGTCTTGACTCTATGGCTCCGCCTGGTCTCTTCTGTCCTTGGGAAAAACCGCCCCTTACGCCTAAATCTCTATACCAAAGACTCTATGGTATCGTTGAATTCTAACAATAGTCTCTCGAAATCGTTGCACGCGTTTCGCAGATTGCCGTGCGTCTACCCGCCTCGGCTCATTTCAATCGGCCCGCTTCCCGATAATTTCTTCCATAAATAACCTTCGATCCCAAAGTTTCCGTCCGACCCTGGCGCTAAAAATATCACCGAGATAACGTCATTGTGCGCTCACGGTGACGTCACGGTACTCCAACCTTTTTTCGAATCTCCTTTTCGCCGGAGACTCGCGATAAGTCGGCACAATGTAGCACAATGCTCGCCCCCCTTTAAGACGCGCTATTTCGCGTCCTTGCGAGTCCCACGTAACAGAACGAACATGATCGCGTTGGAAAATGTACCGTTAACCCTTTGGTTACCCTGGACGAGATATCTCGCGCCCCGATACTTCCCGATAAACGCTTGTGACGAGATATCTCGCCACCTAGCACCAGTGGTTTGACACTATACACGAAATATTTTCTGTTCTGTTCGGTCATTTTGTACCCAAGACGCGTATGTTTACAATGTTCATCTACACTTTCTTGTATCGCTTGTGGTATATTGTGTGCAGTATATTGGTAAATATTCATTTCTCCCTTTTACAGATCAGGATATAGTTACTTATAAAATATATTGGTAAATATTTACAACAGATCCACGTCTTCCGATTTTGATGAAATTTAAATACGTTATAGATTTCGACATTTTGAACAACTTTTTTCTTTTCCAATATAGGGGGGGCGCTTTTAGTTTTCGAGATATTTCAATTTTTGTCTGTATTGAATTTTTCGTATTTCTACACGCTCCACGGCAACGTAATCCTGTCCCGGTGTGGCGTTTGTTTACGTTCTGACGCTGTAGAGATGATAAACAAACATGGGGGGCGGAAGGAGCCGGCTTGACACCATACACAATTTAAATTATACTCTAGATTTTTACGTATTTTGATGTGCTGATTAGGAATATAATAGTGAAAATTGGATTAGGTTAGGTTAGGTTATTATTTATTATTGCTAACAACCTAACCTAATCCAATTTTCATTATAATATTCGTAATCAGCACGTCAAAATACGTAAAAATCTAGGTATAATTTAGAAACACTGGGTGTGTATCAAGCACTGGGTGAGTGAGTAGTGTGTATGGTGTCAAGCTGGCTCCTTCCGCCCCCCATGTTTGTTTATCATCTCTACAGCGTGAAAACGTAAACAAACGCCACACCGGGACAGGCTTACGTTATCGTGGAGCGTGTAGAAATACGAAAAATTCAATACAGACAACAATTGAAATATCTCGAAAACTAAAAGCGTCTCCCCTATATTGGAAAAGGAAAAAGTTGTTCAAAATGTGTTGCTGCATAACATATTTAAGTTTCATCAAAATCGGAGGACGTGGACCTGTTGTAAATATTTACCAATATATTTGTCTATAGTGTCTAGGTGGGGAGCCAGATATCTCGTCAAAAGCGTTTATCGGGAAGTATCGGGGCGCGAGATATCTCGTCCAGGGTAACCAAAGGGTTAACACAGTTTTCGCGAGGTTCGCCGAAACACCTTTCTCATTCAACGAAAATCTCCAACGACGGGACCGCGTCGTTCCGAGAAGCTGAACGACTCTGATACGATGATGGTAACATTGTACGCTCGACACGCTCGGAAATTGTACATAGTCGTTTGTAGCGGGCCAGACACGATTCCTACAAAAGGGACAGTCTATGGGAGTTAGCTAGGCCATTTGTCATAGGCGGAGGTATCCTAATTGGAAGCAACAGGCTAATCTTAGCGCAGACGGAGCCTAGAATAGCTCGGACCCAAGGTGATTTAAGCCGACGCGACGCGCGACGGTCCGTCTGCGGGGCCGAGCTTTAATAGAGACAGTTCGGATTAGGAATGCGTGTTCGAACGGATCCGATGCCGAATAAGCGACGCGCACACTTTGTTCGAGCGGAACCGGTTCGATTCAGTTCGCGCTGCAATGAACACGTTTCTAGATCCTGCTTAGACGAGTGCGTCACGAGCTTCGGACCTAGGATAATCTACGGCTTTAGATACGCCAGGCCCGCGATAATTCACGGTCGCAACCGAGATAGCAAGACCTAACCTAGGGTTAAAGAGACCTCCGGTTGACATTTCTCTTTAAGGTCGAGATAGATGTGACCTGAGGATGGAAACTTAGGGATTGAAGGTTCGAAGGACCGAGAGACACCAACTGGCCACATTTTGTGTTCGAATCGAAAAATTTCCACTCTATCACGCCAGTAGATAAGGGAGTGTACTTTACCATTGGGTAGAGGTTTATAATTGGGTATATTCATTTAGTCTGAACCGTTATTAGAAGAAATCTGTTAACTCTCTAGCCATTTTGTGTCCAGATCCAAAAAGTTCCACTCTAGCAAGCCAGATAAGCCTATTAACTAGTAAACTTTACAATGAAGGTACGTGTTCATCTAAGAGTAAAACTATCTCGAGTTACTCTCGAGAGCCAAATTCGTCAGTGTACGAAAAACTCTCAGAGAGCGAACAGTAAGTTGAAACTCGCAAATGGACACTTTCAATTTTTCCCTTGGTGAGCAACTATCAGCTATACGAACACCATTCATTAGTTTTCTCGGCCATTATACATATACATATATTTATACATATAAATCGAACAATGGACGGGAAACTATGATCTGATGCAGAAATCAGAGAAATTATTATTATCATCATATATTCCTGAATGTACAGAAAGTAGACTCCAGGAGTAGTATTGCATTTACTCTTTCTGAAATATGTCTTTTTTCTTATTAAGTACACTGCAACAACTGCTGAGAATTTTGACGCACATATTCTGTTCACGAATATTTTTATAACTATCGAAACTCATCTGAGAGAGGCTATACGTATAAAATTCAAATGGCCACATATCTGAGAGGATTTTCCAAGAGTTGACTCTCACAGACAAGTGTTCTCCCTCCGAGGAAGCACTCTCAAACGAACACGCGAAATGAAATGTTTAAGAAGTTTGATTTATTCAGTTTTTAGAAAGTATTATAAATGAGATCGAGCCGGAACAAAGAGTTTGCGGAGGGTCGAACCGGAGGAGCATATGCTAATTTTCGAGGGCCCGGAGCACGGTGATCGCGTGTTGCTGACGTCGCGCGTCGCGCGCTCGAAACTTTCGAACCAGCCCGTAATTATATTGTCACGCCGCGGGTGTTCAATTTGTCGGCACACAACCGCCTCCCCCGCGTTTCGTCAACCAGCCCCGGCTGCCCTCCACCTTCGACAACTTCAACACTCTGCCTTCGTCACCGTACAACCCCTTCGTTCTCACGCGTAACGAAGCCCTGCAGCGACCAATGTCGCGAACGCGATTCCCTACGATTCGAGTATCTCGAGCACCGCGAGATCGTTGTGTTCGTTTCATAAAAAATATCTCATTACCTAGAGTCTTTCATTACCAATATGTAGAGTGTGTTATAGAATAAAATTTGCTTCATTTCAGCCTTACAGCTAAGAAACGTGACTTGGTTTACATTAACACTTTAACGACCGCCCGTCTACGCAGTCAAACACGTCGCCAGGGGCCGGCAGTATTTTTGAAGAATTAATTTTAAAGAACTTTATCGAATTATTATTAATAAAGAACTTTATTGAATATTTTTCCTTTGTATGATAATACTGTCCAACAAATTTCAACTTTTTTTTTTTTCATATAACCGTTGGGTGGATCTTGTAGAGTTTTTTGCGCTGATTCCGAATCTGGCCTTAATTTTTTCCCTACACGCACAGTTTTTGAAAAAAAATGGCTTTGAAAAAAAACGTATTTTTCAACTTTAAACAATTACTATGATGTTATTATAATAATTAGATATTGAATTGTTCTTTACAGCAAAAGATTCTGTAGACTTTCCTGAATACAGAATCTTTTGCTGTAAAGAACAATTCAATATCTATTATAATGACATCACAGTAATTGTTTAAAGTTGAAAACTACGTTTTTTTTTTCAAAGCCATTTTTTTTCAAAAACTGTGCGTGTAGGGAAAAAATTAAGGCCAGATTCGGAATCAGCGCAAAAAACTCTACAAGATCCATCCAACAGTTATATGAAAAAAATTTTGGTGTTGGACAGTGTAATTATTAAAGCAATCACCTACATGTAATTGTATTTTACATGTCTTACACATAAAACGGTTGTTCCGGCTATCACACACATGTTGTGTGAGCGGTCGTTAACGTGTTAACCTATCTGTACAAACCTATCTTATTTCACGCATTCGGTCCATACCTTCTCTCACTCTTGTCTTTGTCTCATTCATTCCAATCCTGCCCTACTCTTTTAGTATCCTAGTTATCACTAACCTACTTATTGCATCCTTCCCCATTCCCTAACATTTGTTTTTTGTTAGTTCGGTATGTTCTTTGGTATATTTATGCACTTTTCTTTCTCCTCAACTGCTCCAACAACTCCTCAACATTTCTGTCTTTCTTCCCTCTCACTACATCCTCGATCCTCATCATTTCCCTCATTATCCTGCATTCCCTTGTTAAATGTTCTAGGGTTCCATACTTGTCCCCACATAGGTCGCATCCTCTTGTCTCGCTCACGTAGAGTGTGTTATAGAAGGTACGTACTTGTGATTTCGATGTTACATAGTTTGTTCATTTTCCACTTTCTTGAGATCAAATTAAAGATATTAATTTGAACGCTACCGATGATTTTCATTAAGGTTTTAAACGAACACTACTGAAAACACCTTTGTAATTTTCGAGGAAATATGCGTAGACGTATGCTGTCGAAAGTTATGCAAGATTTAGCTGTCCCTACCTGCCCGTTCATTTTTAACCATTTTTGTACCGGATAAGCGGGTCGCTATACGCAATCCAGATTCGCGGAAGGATTGCGGTTTAAGCGTTGTGTTCAAAGTAGATACTTACATAACTAATCATAGGTATGTTGCGAGACTGAGCGACTATGGCTTCGACGTAGCACGAGCCTTCTGGTCCAAAGAAGGCAGCAACCCCGTCGCAGATCATATCGATCATTGCCTTGGTAGCATCCACGGTTTCTCCCCTCGTGTCGTTCCATCGCATCACCAGCCGTACGTTTGGTAGTATGTTCGGATCATTGTTGATCTGTAACGAAAACATCAAATCAAAGTCAACTTAGCGTATTTAAAGAATCTATCGATCCAATCTTTCTCCATACTGTAGGAATGATCTACTAAACTACAGTATAGAGGTATCTAAGAACAATTTTGATGGTGGAAAAGAGCTATAAATAATATTATTGTAATAGCTTATGTTCAGCCTTTTGGCGTGGTAGCAAGATTGTACAAATTCACCCTAAATCCGTGTCAGACTTGCGGTGAAGATTCGGAACAGAGTCTAATGAATATGTATGTTATTCATTTCCTTTAAATCTAGATGAATTTCTATTTTGGTTTTGTTAATGTATAGTTATTGGAGAATATACAGGCAGACAATGGATATAAATTTACTCCCTTTTTAGGAAATTACGAATTACAAAAAAAGTTCTAATCGCTATTTGTACAATGAGGAAAGATCAAAATTTATTGAAAAGATCCGTCAACTTAATTTTCAACTTCCCATGGATGCTTCAAGCCAAACCAAATATCATGGCTTGTCGCTGTATGTTGTCATTTTTTAAAAGCTGTGGCCTTAAGGTTTAAGCGGTTTATCTCTTCTGTATATTATATTCATGTTTTAACATATTACTATGTATGTACAGTTTTATTATCTGTAACAATGTATTATGTTTTCTTTATTATGTTGAAATAAATCTCATATGAGATTTTCTACAATAAAAAAAAAAGTTCTAATCGCTGAAACCGTAAAATAAATCGTAGGGCATGGGGTTAGTCATTCAAATTTTATGGAACACTTTTGGCGAATATTCCTGTCAGACCGAATGTGATCTATCGATTTATGCAAAATCAAAATACCAATTTCTTCGACTATTCTTCATTTTTCAAGCTTTCCCTCGATAAATTGTCAATCCTGTCAATTCAAAGATGAAACAGGAGGTTGAAATTGTGGCCGGCAAACTTTCATCCTCTCAATTTCTCTCGATCACGAACGGGGAGACGAATTCGGTGCCACGCGATCGTCGAGCGTTGCACAACGCATTATGCGAGGCCTGGCTTTCGTCATATCAAATTACAATAATTGGTAGATGGATCCTCGCACGCGAATGGTCGCAGGACTCTTGCGTACTTGTCTGCTCCCCTCGATTGTTTCCCAGCGCGCGTCCCCCTGTCTTAATGGGACTAATTGCGTTACCATAATTCGTAATCATGAATATTCATCGGTGTCCTAACGATGACGGACACTGTAAACGCTCTCTGCGTGCGATCGGTGGACGCATTTGTTTGCGTGTGCGTGCCAATAATCGGAAACAGAGCGTAGGATGACAGAGCGATGAGGTAACAATTACCGAGTAATTGGAACAATGGCACGTCGATCGGCGGCAACCGTTTAAACTGTAGCCGAAGATACCAGATGCGATCAAAAAGAATCCGGACTCTATCAGTCTCCTAGCGAAATTCTGCCATATAAAATTTTGTGGATTTGTTGATTACTATCCTTGCAACAAGCAATTTAGTAGAGCAGTAAAATTTTTGCTAAAATTGTAAAGAACTGGTTACAGGGACATTCAAACTGCTTCACCATGACTGTTCCTTGTAACTTCTTCTTCTTGTCTCGAAACGTGATCTCGAAGTTCAAAGGGCTTTGACACTGTAAAAGAAGTTCATGTTGAATCGGAACACTTGAAGAAAATGATTTCGAACAGTTACTGATTGACAGACAAGGACACGAAGAAGTGACCAACAGCGTAGCCATCGAATGTTATTTGGTACCGTGAAAACGGAGTCTGGGTTCTTTTTGATCGCACCTCGTAAATTCACGTGGTTCACGTTGAATTTTAGCGGCATTTCTTCGCCACCTCGTACACGATCCTTGCTCGTAGGAACGCCGATTAAAGTTCAATTCATAATGTTACCCGTCCTATTCGCCGACTCGTGGACCGTTTCTACGACTCTCACGTTTGTATCCGACTCGCGAGACCGCCACGCTCGGTTATTATGCAAATCCGAATTCCAAGGAACAATGCTTACCCCTTCCTCTGATCGCAGGAGTAGCACAACTTCGACAATTTACGTGCTCGGCAATTCTGCGCTGAAAGTGTAACCGCGCCGTGCCCGATAAATCCTTTTGAAAACGTCTGTTTGCTCTGAGGAACGTGAATCTACTAGAAGGGAGGCTGTAGAACGCGTACTGACGGACGAAACTGATAGCCGTTACAGTTTGCATAATTTTTTACTTGTATCAGAAAAAAAAATTCTTCGGATCAGACTCATAGAGTGTATTCTATGGATGCTTTCCCTGTGGATGTGACCCACGAGATTATTTGATCGATCGTACTTTATTTGGATATTATTCTTAATTAATCATGAAATAATAATATGTGTTCTTCTTCGGCCGCAGTAATACGTACAAATTGTTATCGATTTTATTCTTTAATATTTTCTTATGCTGTATTAAGTTTATTCAAATCCTGGGATTATAAAAATATGAGAATATACATATATGGTATATACGAGAATACATTCTCATTGAATTGTAGAAATTTATTCAGGACAAAGTATTTATTTTGACCTATTTTAACCTTCTGACACTGGATCATTTTTATAATTACATCGTTGATGTTGCTGATGATGTTCATGGATTGCTTTATTCATAAATGTTTTGAAACACATTTTTGTAAAGGTACTTTGTGTAGACACGTTAATCTCTTCATTGTTGCTAATGCAGCAGCTATATGTTTATTTAATTCGTCAGAAACTGAGTAATGGAATATCATGCGTCAAAATAGACCTAGACTTCGCTCTCGGATGGTCAATCTACTTGAGGAAAAATAATAGGTACATTTACCCTTTGTTTCATTATTTTACGTCGCTTTTTCAACTTCTATGGTTATTAAACGACGGGACCTACAGTTTAAGGTGGGTTCCGAACCACCTTGGGCACCACAGTTTTTAAAAAAGCACATTGAATTAATTCAAGAGGTGCCCACTGTGTGCTCTCTAGGTACATTTACCCTACAGCCCGTCGAAATGTAAGACCTGACCTAGATCTTCTTGAATGTCCTTTCCTAAATCCTGATCCTAAATGATTTTGGCTAAATGGAGGTGTTCTGATCTGTGAGCTTGAAAAATTGTAACTTCGCATACCTAGTTAGAGGTCTAATGAAAGAAAGTTTGATAGTGTCAGAGTAACGAGCTCATAGATTAACCCTCCCGCATAAGCATTTTCGAGGACCACACAAGGTTCGAGCAAGGGACAAATTGTACTCGCGAATTCTACGCGGTGCTTCCTGTTCGTAGAACACCAGTACCCGCTGTGTTGGGAGGCAATTAGAGGCATTGCATCGGCTTGCAAGCATAAATCCTCCGGCTGCCGGTTCCACAAATAGTCGCGCGGTTACGTTACACGGAATGTATCAGTTTTCCCGAGATTTCTAGATCGGATCGGCCGCGAGCGACGGAAAACACCGGCCCGATGGCTTAATTATGCCCCACGCATTGTTCCCGGAATGAATTACACACGCGATGTAATCAATTAAACGGAGGAGAGGGGGCGGGCTTACGCAACGGAGCTATCACGCTATTACCACATCAGAAAAATCAAGATTCGAACATGAAATGTTTCTGGTGATCTCACCGGTGTTCAGAATTAGCTCTGGACAAAAGCTTCGAATTGAAAAGGTTTAAAGTGCTTGAAATTACTAGCTATTATTGCACATAGTAGAGGTAGAGAGACAAATATTGGGACAGCCATTTGTCTGGGTTTCCGCAGATTTGTTCTACTTTTTTACCACATATCTTTTCTCGGTTCATTTTTCTGTTCTATCCAAGTATTTCATTGATGAAGAAACGTAGGTTGGACAGCTAGTAAGATCTTCTCGATTACTTTGAAGGACCGGGGGAACCGTTAAGATGGTTTCGGTGGAACGCTATAAAAAATCATTGCTCTTCCCGTTGGATGGCTCGCATTCCTGATCCTGCACCTGCCTTCCTCCTCGACCACCGAATTCGCTCGCCGCGGAATGCGAATAATAACACACGTCTGCCGCAGCCGAGGAAGTTGCTCTACTTGACCGCATCTTTTCGATCAAATGAATGGTTTCGTGCGCCGCGGCACGACGTTACAATTCCAGCGAGCTTCTTTTAATCGTTGCGATCGCAACCGTCACCAGTTCTTTTCCTGGTTGTGCCATCGAACGGCCATTCAATCATTTCAGAAGTATTTTCTCAAAGGAGATAGTCGAATTTCTTTTTGATATATTATAGTACAGTTACGAAGAAGTACACGTTCCAATAAAATATGATCCAAGTCAACTGTGAGAAACCGGAGGTTAAAAAGCATCCTAAAATGTCGTAAATAAATTAACAGTATCATGAAATTCTGCATTGAATAAGCTCTCGGCCTAAAAATGTGTTAACCCTTCACTGTATAATTTTTTTAATTGGGATGAAAAAATTGATAGAAGGTCTTTGTGTGTTCATTTAAGGGAAAAATATTTTAAAAAATTACAACAACATTTTCAGAAAAATAAATATACATAAACATAGTAAGAAAACATTCTTAGTTCACTATACACCAGATTTTCTAACTGTATCAGATATGATACACTATGCACCGATGGGTTAAAATAAGCAAAGTAGAAATACAGCCATATTTTAATGAGAATAGGATTGAATTCGAAGTACATTCAGAAATATGCTGCTTTGCAGCAGTGCGAAATGTCGCACGTGGCTGCTGCACGTTTGTTTCAGCAAAATCCTGCTCGAGAATTCCCAGCACATATTTGTAACAGTGATATATGAAAAAAGTTGTTACTAATATCTGGTAACAAATTGACGACCTACTCCATGGAAGAAAAACGAATAATACTCTGTCGAAAAATTGCAACTTGACGAGAACATTCTCAACGAAGAGTGAACTGAGATCTCGACGGCCGACTAATTAAAATATCTTTTTCTTATCTTCTCGTCTGTAGCGTCTTCGAACAATTACTTTGTACGATCGGCAAACCCATTTCGCGCGACTGAACCCGATAAAACAGTTTCGTCCACCTGTTTGCTATAAATACTTCAGACGCGGCGCGCACCGTCGTCATCGTCATCACCGTTCGTTTTTACGACGGTCCACGCACCTAGGCATCCCGCGTCGTGAATATTCCTTCTTCCGCGGAATGTCTAAGTACCTGTTTCCGTCATAAAATTGCAGGATCCGCGAATAGATCCAGCCGGGCAGCCATTACCGGCGATTTTTATTACATTGTTGCAACGTCGTCGTGCCGCGGCGGGAGCGCTTAATGACGGCGTAAACCGTGTTACCGGGCGTTTCGCGAGCGAGCGTCTCGAGGAAAAAGAAACCTAAACGAGCGAATGGTAATTGCGGTTCGAGTTCTTTACGAGCCGAAATACGTATCAATGGCACACAACCACCGGGGGCGTTCGGATACGATCCTTTGACCCAGAGTATCGACGCGTTCGAACGCACCGTGTGAATTCTCCACACGGTTGCAACGTATCCGAAATAGTTATGTAAATAGCTGTTCGACGATGCAAACACGATTCGCCGGACTGTTGCATTTTGCATGTTCAATTGCTACGAGGACACCCGACATTGTTCCGAACCGACGAAACCTGGAAACTCGAAGCGCGCGTTCATTCATTCAATCCTGTTTGAAAAACACATACACACGAAAAACAAGCTGATTTCTCCGGAGAGCTGCCTCGGGAAAGAGAAAAAGAGAGAGAGAGAACACGTTACAGAACAGCTACTTGCGCTGTTGCCACTAGCAAGGTTTCACCGATCAGCTTATTTTCGAGTAATTGAAGGGCGTCCAGTCGTGGAAGGCTGTGCGCTACCGAACGGCAACCTTCAGTGACGATCAGAACCACACTGGTCGTCTGCGTTTCAATGAGAAATCAGTCCTCGAAGGTAGTCGAGGGTCTTGGGCTCGACTGATCACGGAAATCGTTCACCGATTGCAACAATTATCGGACAATGGGAAAATACCCAATCTAGCTGGACAAGAGTCATTTTTCTCAGATACTCCAATCGTGATTTTTAGGATTTCTTAATACCCAAGTGTAATATTTTAAGGAATATACTTGTGTTTTGCTAAACACTAACGACATGCATTAAATATGCGAACTGCGGAAAATACGAACGGCCAATTTCGCACGGAACGTTGACTGCAAATCCTCAGTATAACGAAGTGTTGAAGTGAAGTGATTATTTGTGAAATGTATAGCATAATGAAAGGTATGCAAATTGAAACCCAATATGTACAATTTTGTTTCGAATAAAAATTACAAGTAGAATGTAAATTGTTTGAACCCTTCTCATAAGCGTTCTTTTCTCTGGCACCTAGTAATCAAATTAAGGTTATACTTTGACTCCAACATCCTCATGGAGAGTCCTACGAAAATGGGAATTAACACTAGAACTACCGAGCACTAAACGCAGTTGGCAAACATTGCCTTATAATAACGACAATAAAACACTTATTTCGATTTCGTGCAAGTTTTATTACCACGTTTTTAAATATGTACTCCAACAGAGAAGTTGACTAAAGAAATTTCTCGGAAAAAACACATTTATACTTTTAATATTTCGAATCGAAAACAGTTCGCACCAGTCATTCTGACTTGTCCGGTAGTTCTAGTGTTAACATCAAGAACCAAAGTCTAGAAAGTTTACTTCTTCTATATTTTATTACCACGTTTTTATTAGCTCGCTTTCTTGTTTGTTTGTTTGTGTGTTTGTTTGTTCGGTGGCAAATTTTGCAATTGATTTTAAACTAACTTCCTGATGAGCTAGAGACTTGATATCGGGCATATGACTCAGAACTGGATGACAATGCATTATGCAAAAAACAAAATTTTAAAAAGTCTATCCGTTTCGGAGCAATAACGATTAAATATTTTTCCTCTTTACCTCCCCGCGAAACCTACGTCATTGCGTTCAGCGATCCCCACTCCGCGCGACAACGTTCTCTACTTTACTATGCGTGTGCACTCTGACTCGTCCCCACTCCACGGACCCACTTCGCCCCGACGGAGCTCAGTATATGATAGTACGTCGTCGTGCGACGATTCGTAGTACATCATCGCTTCTTTTACCAAGTGAAAGAATCGTTACACCGTTACTGCTAGCATTTGTTTTCGATATGTCGCGGTGGCAATACTGTCTGAATTTAGTACATGTCTCTGTTATAATTTCATAACGTGGTAAAAATATTAAAAATCGATTGAAAACTTTCACACACATAAGACTAGAAAGCAGAAAATAATTATGTAAATAAAAATAAATTTTTTAAAAATACCACGTTTTTAAAAACGAACTAAAAAGTACAAATTAATGTTTCCTAGTTCCATACAGATTCCCAACACTGTACCGATAGTCCTAAAAATTTGTAATTGTGAATTGTTGAATAGCTGTGAAAATACTTGTAAGATTTAAAAGGAAAAACGTGGGGCGCAAGATAATAGTAAGGAGTGTAGAGAGTAGCTGCCGTTGAGAAAACTCACACAACAGTCCATATCATTTGTGGAGAAATAAATTTTGTTAGTGATTTAGGTGAACTATTTATGCATCAATTATCTCTTGCATGCGCCCCACGTTTTTCGTTTGAAATCTTACAAGTATTTTCACAGCTATTCAACAATTCACAATTACAAATTTTTAGGACTATCAGTACAGTGTTGGGAATCTGTATGGAACTAGGAAACATTAAATTTGTACTTTTCAGTTCGTTTCTACAAACGTGGTATTTTTAAAAAATTTCTTTTTATTTACATAATTTGTTCCGAGAGACCTTTACCGTTTCGGATCGCAGCGAAGGATTGCGTCTAATTGCCGGAGATCAAAGTTGTCACTTTGTCCAGCTAACGAATATCGCCTCGGAACTAGTTTACGTCGTGGGAGTGCGTCATAGCGAATTCCATGGGTGAATTTTTCTTTCTCGTCGGTCGCAAATATGTCCGGCAATGAGCCGGGCAAGGTGCACCTGCGGTATTGAATCGAGCGGACAGGTACGCATTAGAGGCCCGATCCACGTGTCCCATGCGCTTAGACAGGCCTGCATGCGAGTGATACCGCGTGCGCGAGCCCATGGTTTGAAGAAAACAAAAAAACCTCGATGGAAATTAATGGAACTGTTCCCCGTCGAATACTTCGGAATGCGAAAGCTAATTTGTTTCTGGGCAGCAGAGGTCCGCGAGCGTCGCGGGAAAGCGAACCCGCGCAGGAACGAGAGGAATGCTGTGTTAATGTTCGAGGCAATTAGAGGATTCTGCGGGGATGCTCCGAATATCAGCGTTAAAAGTAATATCGTGCGCTCGATGGAACTTACAATGACGCGTGATTCATTCGTGCCGCGTTCGGCATTCTCCTTCGCCGCAATTCCTGTTTCGTTCGCGGTTTTATGGACGGACAATTAATTAATCCTTTGCGAACGAACAGTTTGAAAAATACCGAGAAGTAGTTCCCTTTAGAAAATTAGATCGTCGGAAGATACGTATTCGTGTTGCATTAATAATCACATTACTTGATCGAGGCCAGATACACGATCAATTTCGTAGTCTCCGAAGAATTAGTTAATCCTTCGAGAACGAGGAGTTTTTAAAATATTCTAAAATATTTCCTTGAAGAAACTGGATCGTATAGAAAGACATGGACCATTTTTATTGAATAAATAGATAAGTTACGAATAATATACTGATTAACGGAATTCAACACGTGTTTTCAATTTAGGAAACTAGTGAGACTATCTGTAGATCTTTATTCGCAATGAAGTCCAATCAGACAAAAAGATTAGGTTCTTATTTGCTCGGCGAAAGTAAAATAGGAGGCGGTCATTTATATGGATTAGGGTACCTCACCGAGTTCAACGATCTCGAAATGTGCTGTAAGGGTCAATGTCCTAAGTTACTTTGCCTCTAGCCGCCACACAGCTCGGCTTTCGTTCAGATAGACACAAATGTATTTCTAATAATTTTTGATACTTGCAATTTACATACATTTACTAGTATCAACTTTGCGGATGGTTTGCCCGTGGGTAAACCACGATGGATTTGATACTGGTTATACCTGTAGACGGACCTGATTATACAGGTAAAAGTATGTTGAAAACGTTCCACTTTGAGAGAAGTTGAGTCTCCTTGGAAATTAAAAGATATTCTTTGACAATTATATAAAACGTTCATGATTTTCTTTAGTCAATTAAGTACGAGAAATATGTATACTATTGATCAGAAAAATAGACAAATACTATTCAGTGGGTTCTCCAGGCTATCAATAAGAAGACAAGTAATTTTCACGGTGAAAAATAATGTTCAGGAAATGTTTGTATTTAAGTGCATTTTTTTACTACAATTTTTAAAAAGTATATGAGAAAGCTGATTTTTTAGTGAATGAACAGCTAAGCCCTTATTCGATTGGGACCACTGAGCGCCGTGCATATTTGCGAGTGATGTAACGAGTGTCTTCGGTAACGTAATACCTAATTGCTCGCGGCGGAGCTGTTCGGTAGACGGTGAGTTCCCTAATTACCTCGAGGTGATGACGCTATTCAAATATTGAAGAACCGCGTAACTGGAAGCACGCAAAAGGATCTCTCGGCTCTCGAAATGTCTCGAGTGCTGAATACACTAGACGCGGTCTGTATCCCTAGCACAGTGAGAAAATGCCCAATTTAGGTGGACCGTTGACTGCAAATCCTCAGTATCACGAACTTTTCAAGTGAAGTGATTATTTGTGAAATGTATAGCATAATGTATGAAAATTGAAAATCAATATTTACTTTTTTCTTTCGAATAAAAATTACAGGGAGAATGTAAATTGAATGAACCCTTCTTATAAGCGTTTTTTCCTCACATCTAGTAATTAATTTCAGCAAGCTCGAGCGTTCCCTTCTTTTTATTTGTAATCTATACACGAACTACTCTATCATGCTACAGAAAAATTATCTGCCATGACTGGCACCTGACTGAAAAATTATCAAATTTTGAGACACGTATGCAATCTCCTGGAAGCACTTGTTCTGTGAAGAGAACAGCAGAAAATGTTTATGAAGATCTACGACGGAAGTCGTATTTCATACCCTGCTTATTACATCAGATCCTGTTGGAAATAGTTACAGGCGAAAAACGAAAAAATCCACTTCGAAACTACCTCCCAAGGCACTTTCCTTGTTGGCGTATCCTGGTGAATCTCACGCTAGTAACACTAGTGACGCTGACAACGGGTCGAGTTCTGATGATTAATAATGTTCTGATAGCAATTATTCAACTAAATTTACGTTTAATTATTTCATAGAAAAAAAATTAATTTGTAGATAACGAACAAATTTTTTATGTTATAATTTTCATCCCTTATCCATCTAAGAATTGTTTTTCAATTTTGTTGCTACAATTCCCTACTATTTTAAGTTTTTTTTTATTTAATGCAATTAGAATCTCAAGGTAGAGATTATTTTGCTGTACAATATTTTTCAATACATTATTATACTTTATATAATACAATACGAATCACATATAAATAATCGTGAGACAGTACACAAGTAGTTTTACACCTGTACAGTTTTCTTAAGTTTTTAACTCACAGGCATTCATAAACTAGTAGGTTATTTTACATATTTCCACCGTAGGTCTGGAGAATCGAGCATTACACGAGAGCTTACTATTTTAAATGTTTTATTTGAAATTTACTTCAAAGGACAGTTCCTCGATTGCTACTTATTTTGAACAAATTTATTTACTAATTGCATTAAATATAACTGTCGAACTTTGTTGTAACTTATATTTCTTTGTAACTAAAAAATAAGACAATTAAATAGACAAAGGAAGAACCAAATACATATAAAAACCCGTTTTATTTAAATTTTTCTTTCTTGAATGCCGGATCACACTCGACAAAGGAGTGCAAAGGGTTAACAATAAAATTTCAAATATGATATGAAAATTTGCTAGAAGTTTTTCCACGAGACTTTTGCCCAGATAGATTGGGCATTTTCCCAACCGTATTCGAGTGCCCAATACATTAGACGCGGGCTGAGTCCCTCTGGTTCCCGATCATGGAAAAACTTTCACCGGCGCGGCGCGCTAAAAATACAGGCCGCATTATTTCCTCGGGATAAGTCGGCCACTCGGAGAACAGATACTTACATGCGAAATAAAAAGTGTCGCCCGCGTGACGGGAACGCACGAAAATAGCCGCAGACGGTTCGGTTTCCGTTCGATGTAAAAATACGGTTCTGCGTAGCGATTCACGCGAATCGCTTGCGGGCATGTGTGCACGTGAAGCGAGCTTTATCGCGGATGTGAGAACGCGAAAAGGAACGAGAAAGAGGGAGAGAGAAAGAGAAAGACGGTACGGGGAAGCCAACGTTGCGATCGCGATGCTTACTCTTGTGTGACGTATCAAAGTACATAAATAAACGGGCGTAAAGCTCGTTTCCTGCACTTTCCGACTCGGTGAAACATCGAGTCGCGCGTCTCGAACGGGTTGTTAAGCGGCGATCTATTCCTGTGGACGAGTACTACAGTGATCAGATGTATTGGAACCTTGGTAAAACGGTCTAGTTCGATAGAAAATCCAGAAATATTCTTAGTCTGTAAAGCAGACATGTAAAACATGCGGCCCATCAACAAATAGTTTGCGACTCGACCAAGAACGTTGAAACTCTTGATGACAATAAACAACTGGAATTAATCGAAATCCAATGCGATTCCTTATTGAAACAAAAAATACATGGATGTTGGGGTTTCCACATTTCATTTTCACAATTGCACACGTTACGTACGGTAGCACGAATATGTGCGATTATTTTCAATGTTAAAAATAATAAAACTGCGGGAAGGTCAAGATTAACATACCGGCATGTATAATAAATTTCAAAAATAATTACAGCTCCACAAATGCAATCAAATTCCGAAAACTTGGTTACTAAGAAACGATGCTTCTTCAAAATAAAAACGAAATGCTTTTGTAGTTCATATGTATTTTTGGAATTTTATTGTGTTTTGCGAGCACGTTATTATGTATGTGTAACTGCAATGTTAATAAAAAGAATGTGTTTCTTTTTTATTTCGAGTCTGTTTTATTGCGGCCCCCGAATTAATTTATAATACTTAATGAAAGCCTTGGTGGTGAACGAGTTTGACATGCCTGTTGTAGAGGGTGGAAAGAGAAATTCGAAGAACGAACTTTAAACCCGTGGACTATAATATCGAAACAGATGAACGATGTGAAGATTTCGAGAACAACCTCTTCTAAGAAATAATGGACCTTTATGAGAAATAATGGTTCAAAAAGGGAAAAGTCCTACAATTATTTGAAGCGTGTCGAGTGTGAACGGGGTCTGCTCTATTATCGAATGACCGCGCGTCATTAAACGCGTTGACAAGTTCAGCCTCTTGTGCACGGACGGGTTCACGCGGACCTCGCGAGGAGAGGTCGCTACACCCTGTAGGTGTTTAGAGCGAGACCTTCTCTCGTGGACCGAAGAAAGAACCAGATCGATTTAGCGAAAGGGACGCAAAAAGAAGGTGGAAAGCTCCCGGGGGAGGATTCGGCCGGTCCGGGACGCGCGATCGGACGGCACAGATACCGACAACCCCGAATAATTATCGGCGTAACCGCAATCCATCTTTGACGTAACTTGTTATTTCCAAGTAGAACCGGATACGCGGGGCGCGATACGATCGGGCCCGGTTATTTCGACGATTCCCAGAGGTTTCTCGGGCCCGGAGACGGCGCGGCAGGCCCTTTCCTTGTACGAGCTTACGGTTGCAGGTTGCAAAAGAGTGCGGAGTCAGGTTTGGAAGAAAAAGGGAGAAGAAACTGAGAGGGGGAGGGGGTGGAGGAGGAGGATGAAGAAGAAGAGAAGAGGCAGAGGAGAAAAGAAAAGAGAAGTTGGTTGGCGGGCTTGGAGGGCTGTCGGTGCGAGCTCGGGGGGCTCGAGAGGGAGGGGAAGGTTTCTCGATCGCGAGCGAATTCTTCTCACGGTTGCGAGAGCGCAGTTTCGTCGGCGGACGCGTGGGCGGACCGGCGAATAATGCCGGTCTTGTATTTTTAAACCCTCGCACGAATCGGCATCTCCGGGGAGATGCCGGGTCACTCTGCACGTTGCAGCTCCCGCTGCAGCGGCGCGCACCTTTCTCTTTTTCTTCCTGTTATTCGGGCCGAAGAGAGGCCTCGCCACGCCGCGCCGCGCCGCGCCAAGCTTCGGACCGCTCCGCACCGGTCCGCCGCGCCGCTCCGCTCTCGGTGCCGCGCCACAGCGAAAACGATCTCACGGTCCCCGCGGCCGCGTTAGGCCCGATCCTCGAATGAATTATCGAGCCTTCCAGAGCGTGGAACGCCGCGCCGGTGACCGCCCGGAGGAAAAAACCCGAGACAGGGGTCCCGCGATATTACCGGCGTTACTTTTCGGTAAGCCGGGGATACGCCGTGGGAACCGGGGACCGGCTACCGCAATTAGGACCCTGGAACCCTCTCTCCGAGGCCAGTGCTCCTCTCCGAAACCGATTTCCTTTCTCCTCCCTCTCTCTCTCTCTCTTCTGTTACTCTTTTAGCCGATGAGACGCGACGCGCGGCTATACCCTGCCGCGTTCCCGAATATTTGCTACATCCGTGTCGTCTTCTACCCCCCAGCTCTACCTCTCATCTCCTCTCTTCTCTTCTCTCCTCTCGCCGTCTGTCTGTTTCGCTCGGTTCGCTTATCGGTGATACTCGCTTATTTACGTTCCCCCGGGAACCCGGTGGACGTTTAAACAGTGGACACCGGTGTGGTGTACCGAGCGCTCAGCAACAGGTGGGAGAGAATTTAACCCTTTCGTGACTCGATAAAATGAGAGAGTATAGAAAATGCGTGTTTGCCTTTTATACAGGATGAGACACCTAAGAATCTCACCGAAAATATCTCCGTTGTTAGTAATACGAAAGAATGTTTTAGGAACAAAATAGTTCAGTGGTCCAATGATTGTGACGGAGAAGTTTTTTGTCGTTTTTTTTTTTTAATGGAACAATGCATTTTGATTAGTTTAACATTATAGCTAATGAAAAGACGAATTCAACAATATATTATATGTGACCTGATGTTCAAATGACCTTTAAAGGAGGTATTGTTACAAAAGCATAGCTTAATGTACGAAGATCATATTCATGCTCTACTAAATTCTTTCATAGCTCTTTTCTTAGATATTTGTTGTTATGTGTTCAAAGTACCTTCCCATGAGCACGTTGAGCGCATCACTTCAGGGTTAAAAACATTCTTCTTCTTTCAAGAGTAATATTATTAGGTTGTTTTACGTAGAAACTTATTTTACGTAGAAACAACGCGACGTCTTTTTATCAATGTTCTATTATTTACTAACTGGTCATTGATTCAGTTGCGAGAGGACCTATTGCAAATTATATTGTACTCATAGCTTCAAAAACGAAACAAAGTTTTAGAATATATTTTTATTAAAACCAGTCTTCTGCTTAAGCGAAATACAATACTGCGAATGATGATATTGCATTATTCACCGCGTATTAAAATTATCAAAAGAAGGAATACATTTTAATTGAACTTCTGTTCCCTGAAATTGACTTGCAAAGTTTTCATTTTACACAGACGATCCGCAGCCTACTAATAAATAGAGATGTGCGAGAACTCGGTCCGGATGAAAATTCAAGGATTCTCGATATTTATGGGGTTTCTTGACAATTTTTCTCGGGAATCCCGATATATTCGAGAATATCGAAATTTTCATGAACCTGTCCAAGATCACGAATAAAATTCGCGACCCGTTCTGTACCGACTCGATACTTTCGGCTTCTCGCACACGAATTGCCTTCTTTACAGCCGGGAACAGTAGTAGTGTTGGATTCCGTGTTTAGAAATCGAGTACAACACTTTTTACGAATTGAAACAAGGTTTTATTCAAAAAAGGTGTACGGTAGCGAAATAAAGTACGAACAGTAACTGCTTACTCAAGAATTCGCAAGAGTAAAAGTGCCCCACTACTGTTTCGGTAGCTCTATATATAACCTATTTTGTATAGGAGAATATGGAGAAGGGAGTGGGAAAGATGCATTGCCGAAAGGACGACGCGGGAAAGGACAAGGTTTAACACGTTCAGGACGGTGCTGCAATTTATGTTTCTCTCGAAGGGGCGGCGCCAAAATAATTCCTATTATTTAACATTCAAGTTTGAGCCACCGGAGGTACACGCCGTCCGATGGGACACTCGAGTTTGAGCCACCGGTGGCACACGCCGTCGTGAATGTGTTAAGGGTTGTAAAGTCCTATCTAGTTCTAATGACTTAGTTATCGTGATCAGTTGGCGTTTACAACGGGTTATCGGGTACACAACAGTAGATTGATGCTGAAAAACTCACCTCGTCAAGGGCCATGGAGAGTGCGCCGGAGATGGCGAGACCCTGGCGGTCCTTGAGGCCGCCCTTGATCGCCGTGAGGTATCCAATGGTGAGGTTCTTCACTCTTGGCTGGGTTACGTTGGCCGGCTGCCTCTCGGCCCCGGGTGACTCTGGCGACGCGGCCAGGCCCAGGACCAGAGGGCTGCTGGCCAGCAGCAGCAACACCAGCAGGGCTCGCGAGCTGCTGCCGTAAGGCCGCGTGTGCACCGGTTGCTGTTGATGTAGATCTTGCCGGTGCCGTCGGTTGCTTTCCTGATCGAGTTCCTGGCGACGGGGAGGCCTGCGGCGGCTCGGCTGTACTGGCGGGCCGGGGCGCATGGCCGCCGCCGCCACCGGTCAGCACCGCCTCCCTCCCGTTCACCTGAAATTCACACATTTTTTTTATCCAATTGACCGCAGACCACGATAACTCATCAATTCACCTAACAGACATGCGCACGACATCAGCGTATTTCTTCGCCTTTTTTTTTTATTCTTTTTACAATTTTTTTATTCATAAGCGTCTGCGCTCTACTATTCTCCAGATTCAGAAAAAGAGGACCTCGAACCGATCTTCGGGCGGGCCAATTGAAACTTGATACGTGCCGGTAGTGGTATCTTTCTCGCACACATTCCCTCTGCCTTTCCTTCTATTGAATTTGCAGAAGCAACCTTTCTCGTTTAACCCTCATCCACACGGGTAATTTTTTGTACTATTCTAAAGACTTCTCCCGACACGGTTTTCGCCGACAACGTTTCACCGACTCCAGATTTCACCGACAATAGCTTTGGCCGACAACGCTTTTAACCGACAACGAATTTGATCGACAACGATTTTGACCGACAACGAATTTTATCCACAACGACTTGAGACACAGTATGATAATATTGTATGATAACACTGTATGATAATACATATGATAATACTGTATGATAATACATACTGTGGTCGTCTTAAGATGTTGTGGATCAAATTCGTTGTCGATGAAATTCATTGTCGGTTAAAGGCGTTGTCGGCCAAAGCTATTGTCGGTGAAATCTGGAGTCGGTGAAATATTGTCGGCGAAAACCGTGTCGGAGAAGTCTGTGTCGGTGATTTCCATGGGACCCATTCTAAATGAATTTGAAATAGGTACCCGGGTACCACGTCGTGTGGATGAGGGTTAAAATTATAGTGAAACCTTAAATACTGTCCCGGGTCGTCTACGTAAACGTTGTCTAGTGCCTACTCAATCCACTGCCGGGCAACGCTGTGCCGGCGACGGCGACACTTTTCGGTCACGCGATCCGTATTTCATTCAGTCCTTCTCTAAGTTTGGTTCTCCATTGAAGTCTCGCTCGGCGCGGTCGGCACGGTAGATGCAGTCATAAATCAAAAAATATAGGCATCTTTGCAAACGCTGTTTGTCTAAAATACGCCTGTTGGACAGTATTTCAGGATTTACTGTAGTACGAGAATATAGTGGAGCAGGGATGTTTACTGCATGCATACAGTCACATTTAATTAAATTGGTTTGATTTTCTCTCGATGTTCAACCTCGTAGCTATTCTCCATCTTTACCGTTCCACTATACATGTATCTTAAGCATCATAAGCACTTGGTGTGGACTGTGGACATTTAACAAAGTATTCATGACAGTTTTCTGATTGAAGAAAATTAACAGAACAGTTTTGCGAAGAGAGAATCAAGATACATACGAAACTCGGTCAAATCGGAGCCTACTCAACACGCGGTTCATCCTATCTAAAAGCTTATGTACTCACACACGGTGAGAGTTCGATTACTGTGTCAATAGTGTCCGGTTTTTATTCGCGTGTTAACTTCATCCCACTTGAGTCACGCACTGTTCACGTATTTTTAGCAATTTATCTTTCCGCATTTTTCTCATTGCTGAAGAGCCATCGCAGAGATACAAAGCTGCTTGACTTAGAAGTGCCGTTTCGACGCTATCTTCCTGGCTGAGCGCACTTATCATCAGGCGGCACTTACTCGCCTGAGTCATCGCGTGTGCCATCTGCGCGAGGCTAATAATAACTGATACCCCTAAAACGACAGAACACTCGTCAACCGCTCACGACTGACGGCTCTTCCTATCGATCCAGATTTTCCTGCAACAATCGGTCCAGGCGACCGATCTAGCAGTTCATTATGATTTTAGCACCATTTGGATGTTTAAGGGTATAATAATGGACGTCGTTGAATTCATTCTGATATCAGCTACAATATTATAAAGTCAAACATATATATTGATCTTTAAAAATTAAAGGTGACCTTGATTCTTTGTAGAATAAACTTTTCTCTTTAATTGTGTCTATTGAGATTTGTAAACCGATAAATGTTGAGTCACTTTTGTTCAAAGCATTTATTTGTCTCATTATCGGAATTGTCTGAAAAGTCATGTTCAGTTTTGAAATAGACAATAATCCATAATGATATTCATGAAATGCTGATTTTTAAATACTGGTACAATTTTTAATAAATTTGTAAAGCAATATACATTCGATAAACATCAATTAGATAATGAACCATCTGTGAGACTTTAAACAATAATAATTCCTGAAGAAGAAACACCAAAGATAATTCATTTCAAAAGGAAATAACTTCAACTTTCATTGAGAACTACTTATTTAATAAATGACGAACAGTAATTCTAAAAAGGTATGCATCTTAAAAAAAATTTTAGAAATACTAAATTGGTTCGGCAGGGTTTACAAAACAAAGTTAATAATTTTTTCGGTCGATAATAATCATATTTACAAAATGTTCATTTTTAAATGCTTGCTGTAATTATAATTTTCATTAAATTTTATTGATATCGATATTTTCAGTGTTGCTAAACTTTTAGAAAGTAATGTAGATGCATTAAATACTGATATGAGAAAAGTCATTTTGTATCAAATGAACACATAGATCATCCGCCCGGGCCACTATGAGGAGGATCGACGTCGACGTTCCATAACGTTCGATCCCCGCCTATCGATTGCGTTTATCGCGATCTAATCGCGACCTTGCTCCCGCGTGAAAACTGAGTCAAGCTCGCGAAAGAATCCGTCGCGTGTTCCAAGCGTTATCTCCTCGATCGGGTATCGATGATGTCCAGGAAGCGTTGCGTCAGACTACAGTCATCCACGGGAAAAACTAAGAATAAAACCAGACGATCTGTAGAACCGACTACATACTGTGATCTAATTTATTTATGCGGCTCTATTTGCGTCAAGCGAGAACACCTCTGTGCACGCGGAATCGTGGAAAGAAACCTTCGTGAGGAAACAATGTCGAGGAAGTCCGCGCGCTACTGTAAATCATGATCGAGCGATCGCCCGAAGAACGGACGTTTCTGGAAGCAAAACGATGTGGAAATATTGTGCAATCGGTTGCAGATGCGGCGGTGTAGGAATTCCCTGATTTTTTGTTTCTTTCGTTGTGCCGATCACGTGCTAAAGTGCTAATGCTGTAGACGCATTAGATAGCTTTGGGGTTTTTGTTGTTTTGCATCATCTAGTACTACTATATTGCAATAAAATGATCGACTCATGTGAATCCCGATATATATATATGATAATCCTTAACTTTTTGTACGATTTTTCACAAAGATACAAGCTCCAGTGGAATTTCATTGATTGGTCTTATGGGTCTCATTTATTCGAACAATTCGTGGAATGGAATTCCATTCAATTACAGTATGATTTAATTTCTACGTGAAAGTATACATATAGATAAACTGTCATAATTTGTAGTAAACAAGGCTGAACTGTTATAGATCGAAAATAAGATACATACATATTTTTACACTGTGTGTGTAGAACAATCTTGTTATAAAACGTATATTATTTGCAGAGTATTCGTTTATTAATATCGTTCAAGTCAAGTAAAAATAAAAATTTGCCTACTTGAATTGCAACAAACTGGAGTGAAATAGAAAGTTACGTTCTATCTTAACATGTTTAACAGATTGCAAATAATATAAAAATGTGTAAATTCCTTTAATGTGTGTTTATTCTGTTTTAAATTAAACTTACTCATTTTGTAATTGTATCTTTATATCGATCGTATTTGTTGTTAATATTAAATTACTCATTTTGTGATAAATTAATCAAATCCGCTGTTTACTCATCACATGTCAAGAAAATATTTAGTTGGCTACGTTTCGATGTGCCCAACAACTTTTACTATTTCCTTTGTAATTCCGACCAATTGCGATTTTTCCAAAATTTCTTTTTCACATCACGCAGTAAATTAATTGTTCTAACTTCTAAAAAAATAAACCAAGTCGTATGATGTGACATTAAAAAAAAGTGGTCGTCCTTTACTATCATGTTTTACAGTAATTTCGATCTAAAATGAACGAATTTCTATTTCGAGTGTTCGAAGGTCGAAGAAATCGAAACTGAGGTGTCCGCATTACCCGAAACACATAAAATTCTAAAATGTACCATAATCTCCGGGTCTCGCGTCGTTAATAACCCAGACCTAATTGGTCGACGCGACGCTGAATGAAGGAGTTGAAAAAGTGCGACATCGAGGAATCCTGTGTCTGGTGGTTTGAGAACCGCTGGACCATAAAACGCGACGAGATTGTCGCGTTATTAATACGCGGGTAGACGAGGCGCGCGGCGTGCGGCGCGAGACAGACCAACAATGCCCGATGAAATTTCGCAACGCGGCCGATCCCGGGAAAAATAACGCAGTCGTCTCACGACGCGGAACGATTCCGCGTTCAGGCCTCGAGAAACGCGGCGGCAACACGTGGGGCCGGGGACACACCTGTTGCGATTACGTAACCGAGACCTGCGGAGCTCCGTAGTCCGTAGGCGACCCCACGAGCGCTAGTCTGTAACGACTCGCGTGCAACAATAAAGACGTCTTCCCCACTTGATGCATGGTGTCATTCACCAGAGCCGAGTCGCGGAACTTTCGACGAGTCCCCTCCCTCCCTCTTTTGCGTCCCTGTACCGCGATACCATTTAATTACAGATATTGGTGAAAGTCGCGCGGATTTCGTCGATACGACGGAACGTCGTCTTTTGGAAAGAACGTCGCGATGCACCTGAAGGTGTAATGCACGTTGCAAATGTACAAAATACAGAGTTGGGCAAAAAGTAATTTCAATTACAATTACTTACCAATTACTGTAATTTGTAATTGCAGAAATACAATTACCAATTACAATTACATGTAATTGGTAATTGCAATTACTTTTCGAATCACTGTAATTGTAATTGTCAAAATACACATATACAGTTCCATGCAATATTTTTTTGTACACATACATACGTGTAATCCACAACATTAAACTACGTTCCTCAGAATTAGTTGTACTAATGTTTCATACTTTTGCGACAAAAAATATACAAGGAAGAAATTATAAACACCTAGTCTTTCGAAAAACATTGGTGAATTTTTGTTTGCACTGATTATATCTGGTCGTGAGAAAGCAGATCGTGTGTAATCTTACTTTCCACGAGAATTGTTTCTACAATGATGTTTATAGCGTCACTCTCGATTAATTTTCATTTTTTATGCTAATCGCAGGTTATGAGAGGCATGCATGCATAAACATCCGCTGTCTATTAATAGATCGATAGAAGAAAGAGGAGTTGTCTATATATTTCTTACGACTGTACAGTTATTCCGAAGGCTACCGTCTCAAGTGGGTAAAGTCAAACTCGTTAGCGTTTAATGTCTTCTAAAAATTGCGAGAACGAAACCACCAAGATTTGAATTTGAATGTAATACACATAAATTTATTTAACAATTTCACACAGAAGTATGGCGTCGACAATTACGAAATAAAGTGATCTGATTGAGTTCTATTGTAAAACATTCCCGCATGCTCAACGTAACGATGCCCTACTGCTGTCTGTAAAAATTGCGTTTGCAATGTTCACCAGGAGTTGAACAAGCGGTTGAAAGTCATATACTATTCCTATTAATCATATGTTCGTATTATCATATCTGTATTTATACAAGAAACCTATTCTGTTTTGTAATCTTCATACTCTGTATTGTATGTAGTGTATTTCTGTCTTGTGATTATATTGTAATAAATCTCATGTGAGATTTTCTATAATAAAAAAAAAGCCGTTGAAAGTGAAACGATCGTCTCACGGGTCTGGTCGCCAACTCGTCCAGTAAGTTCTCGCCAGATTTGATTCGAGGCTCGCGTGATTTATATAGACGCTGGATCGGAGGCATTAACGATGTTTACCCAGGGAATTTTAGGCTTCAGGGTCTTCCTTTCGAGCCGTAGATCTCGTGAACGCGTGCTGACGGCCGGTAATTGCTTTCGTCAGTGTCTGGAATATTTGCTGGCTCATCCTGTCTCTTCAACAAACTTTCATTCAACGACACAAAATCTTCGAGCCACCAAAAGAAAATAAATTAAGCAAGAACTGTTCCAGTTTATACAAATTTGCGAACCAATTTCGACCGATTACAGAGCAACGAAGCAAGCCTCGTGCAAGAAACGAGCCATTCGGTGATTTTTACGACGATTCGAGCGACGGTTGGAGTAAGATCCAATTCACGCGTTCGACGCGAGA
Organism: Lasioglossum morio; assembly: GCA_916610235.2. Taxonomy (NCBI): domain Eukaryota; kingdom Metazoa; phylum Arthropoda; class Insecta; order Hymenoptera; family Halictidae; genus Lasioglossum; species Lasioglossum morio. The sequence continues at coordinate 9,618,977 of OU744323.1, forward strand.
GAAGAGAGCATTCCCGTGTCACGTGCTACGAGCATGCTCGCATCGGAGCAATAAAAACTCCGAATTTCTAATAAGACCCGACGACTCGCCCGTCCGATTGATGTTAATTAACCAAGAATTTCTGTCGTTTCCGAAGACATCCTCGCTGGCACACTTTTCGAGACTCTGTTCACTATTCTCTCCTTCGTCGTTCTTCCGATACCGAACCAGTGGAAAAATTGTATCAACACTGCGCGCGCAACAAGTGCTCGGGTTTACTATCGTTGACTGTTGTCAAACGGAGGGACACGGTTTTCTAAATGTCGCGCCCATGTTTGTCGACGATGATCGTATTTCTCGAATCGGGCACGGAAAATGCCGGAAACAAGCCGCCTAGTCGACGAACTATACGTATGTTGACACAGAGGGATACTTCAAGTTACCTCTACAATGCACAGGGTTCAAGAGACTCAGACTTTTTCTAGAATCTCTGAACTTTTCTAACTGCGGTACATATGCTTCAATTGTAGTTTATTTTAATATTATTTCTGATTTATCGTGAAATGGTAACGCGTGTAAGCATTTTAATGGAAGAATGATGTATTCTGAATACAAAAGAAGTTTCTCCCCAATGAGATTATAATACGTAAAATAAATATTTTGTCTTGAATAAATTTGTACAAATTAATGAGTATATATTCTTGTTGGCGAGGCAAACAAAATTATAAATCATTCTCATATTTTTATAATCTCACGATTTGGAAGAACATACTTCGTAAAATGTAAAAATAATACCATTTCTCTTCTATCTCGATCATCGAAGGTGTTAGATTAGGTATTTAGGATTAATCTAACAATAAGTGGGATTGTTAAATTTGGTATTTAACGTATTTCATTCTGTCCTTCCCTATATTCGGCTCATTATTGAAGTCTCGCTCAGTGCGGTAGACGCAGTCATAAATCAAAGAATAAAGTCATCCTTGCCAACGCTGTCTGCTCAGAATACGTCTGTCGGACAGTATTTAAGGATTTACTGTACTACGAATCCTTGGCATTGCTTTATTTCATAACCTCGTAGAATCATCAACAAAAGGACTGTTGTTACCCTAGTTTCAGTATATGTACCTTCAGTATGGAGAAAACTCTATAAATCAGCAATTACTCTTTGCTTCAGTGAAGAAGAAGAGGTTTAATACATTTATTTATTTATTGATGCCGTAAACCATGTTTGGTTTATATAGCATACATTACAACATATATATATATATACACATAATTTATATAAACATAATTTCATCAATATTAAACCTCTTCTTGTTTTCTGAAAAATACTATATTGTAAGTCATAATGTATGATATATGTGTATATATATATACATATATACACATGTACATATATACATATATACATATATGCATATATATATATACACATATATCATACATTATGACTTACAATATAGTATTTTTCAGAAAACAAGAAGAGGTTTAATATTGATGAAATTATGTTGCTGCAGGAAGGACAGCGTGCATCTATAAATTAGTGTTTGTCAAGAAACTGATTCTTGCTTGCAACCATGACTCGAACGAGACAAATGATTTCGCGGCGAAAAGTCGTCGATTAGCGCTGGCGACGAAAAGTCGCTAACGCGTGCGTATTAATATTCATGCCGGCACGGAGCACTAATTAAACTGACGAGCAGCACAGGAGAAATCGCGGGATTTCTGCAATTTACACCTGCCACCTTGGGCGTAACAGATGAAGAGGCAACGACGAGATGACGACTGCACGCTTGCTAGCTTGCTGGTACGTCTTGATTGGGCAAACACTGTGCGATGTAATTAGCAATAAAAGCGTAGCGAGCAAAGACACCGTAATAATATCATTCATTTCAGCAGCACGACAAATCGGACGCGAACGCATTTAGTGACAAAGATAAGATACTCGACAAGGAGGGAACCAGAAATATGATTTAATATTGACGCAATATGTTTAGAAGAGTACGAGGAAGATAAGTGGGCCGGGGAGCAAGGGGTTCGTTTGGCAGAACCGCGTGCAACTACATGATTTTGCTGAAAACATTATTTGCTTCTCGCGACGAGATTTGTAAGTTTCTTTTTTTTTGTTTCTCGTTTTGAAAAGTCGAGATTTAACAGCTTGCAACATGAATGATAAAGATGTGCCATGCACGTTGTCTGTAGAGTTTTGTAATCTTGAATTTTGCAATCACCAGAAGGAGATTTAGTCGATGCGGTATTCGATCAATATTGTACAATATTTCTTGATTCGAGATGAAATTCGTCAATTCTCCAGACACCGGAAATTGTAATTTATAAATTCTAAATTCGCCGTGGTAATTGAAGTATCGCTTGAAGAATATTTCGTGAAACTACTACCGAGGGTTCGGTGGATCCAACAACAAGAAAAATTGATCGATTTGCTTTACGACACTAACAATTCATTGAATTCACACCCGCAGCGGAATAAAGTGAAAACATTTGATTCACCGGTACATAATAACACGACGAATATGTTTAGTACCGAGGGATGTAGTTTGAAATTGGTGCACGACGTGGCGGCCGGTGAATTGTAAATGATCCATACACACGAGCACGAGTATATATCGAGGTATCCTGTGGTGACCAACGGAGCCACACCCCTGAACGTTTACAGTAGTAATGTGATATATTATATCGGCATGAAACACTCTAATGTACTGTGTAGCTGCGATAATGACAATGCCCACGCGTGCACATCTTGTACTACATATATACGCGTATCGTTCTTCAATTACCCCGTGTAACACGATATACTGTAGAGACGAGGCGCGTTAGTACCCGTATTACACGTATCACGTGCGGAAAACAAACAGATATACCGTCTGAAACGATACGAGCAGGGTCCTCTCTCTCTCTCTCTAATCAAACCCCTAAAACACGTTTTCCCTTGAATCTCGTTGTTATCCAAACACTCGGCCTCCTTGTAAATTAATTTATAAACACAACGGGACTCAAAATAGAGTCTATAAACCATTCGTTTGAACCGTCGTCGATCGATATAGATATTTTTGCATGATACACGGATACTTCCAAAGGCCACGAATATGATGGTGAAAGTTCCATAAAAAAATACACAAAAATAAAGAATTTGGAAATTTGGATTAGCTATGTTTACATTTCTCGGCGACCGAGGCCCCTCGAGCTTGGCTGTCCTTCTCTACCTTCGGCAAAACTCAAAGAATAGTGTCCCTGGCACATAAATGTCCCTCGGCAGAACCGAGCTAGGGACTTATATCGATAAAATACTGTATCTCTTAGATTAGGCTTAAAGGGCAGAGTCGTCGGATTAAGACTTGTGTACCCACACCACCTTCCCTTTCTGCAACGCTATTCTCCACGCGTCTGGTATCATGAGGGTAACTTCTTCTTTTTTTTTAATTTGGAAATCTCATATGAGATTTATTGCAACATAATGCTCAGTACAGAGTATTACATAACAAAGTACAGAGTATATAGTATAGTATAACAAAAATATTATAATCAATAGAAAAATCAAAAATACTTAAGCACGTAGGTTACATGTATTTAAAAAGGCTATTATATATAAACAAGGACTATGAGGGTAACTTTTTCTCCACAAACCGTGTTCCCTCCCCTCACCTGGCGACTCTGGTAAAGGGTGTTTCAAATTTGATGGCGCAAAACAATCAGCGGACAGCGAATTCCAGCCGGTCAGCATAGTTATCACTGTTTATCTAAACGACGAGTGTTGACCCTGGGTTGCGTAAACGCATGCTTGACGCATGTCGCAGGTCGGAACGTTTGCTGATTCAACTTCCTGCTGCGAGATTCCAGTGGAAACGCGCTGAAAATGTGATCAGTTCCATTGAGGAGACATTCAGGTGGCACGGAAAGCTGTTGCAACTCAAACTTCTACGGCCTATTTGGCATCGGACACCGGCGCCACGTGTAGCACCGTTGACCGAAACGTGTCAACTACCTTCTCGGTCATTTTCTGACAGTCATGTCGTCTTGAATCATTCCTTTCGACCATCAATGGTCTTGCAAAATTTCGTGTAGGCACTCAATCTTCTATGGAATTAAGGAAAAGTAAATGTGTGATAATGAACTGTTAATTATTATTATTATATGGAGCTATTACCTTATAACATAATTAGATAACTAGTTTTTATTATTATAATAACTTCATTTAATAATTGTAAGCTGTAATTTATGTTACATGTATATGATATTGTATATTTATGTTACATCTATGTATAATATGATGTGTGCTACATAAACCAAACAAGGTTTACGGCATTAAAAATAAATAGTTTTTATTATTAAATGGTTAATAATATGGTAATGGTTGAATGATGAGCGTAGAATTCCAAGGAACGCGCCAAGAAGGTAATTGCGAATTCTGATTTCGAAAGGACCAGAATGATTTAAGTCCAAATGAATTATTTAAGAGTCTGCGAGGGATCCACAAGGATCCACGCGACTTATCGGCGACCGATGATTTATCTGACTCGATCAAAGGTAACCGCATCAGCAAATGACGTGCGCGGGCTCGATAAACATCGCTATTCTTAGCACATTATCGTTCCAAATTTGCTTTACGTATCACTCCCATTTTGATGACGAGTCTCGTTTGCTTTTACTCTGCTCTCGCAGAAACCTCACTCTCCCAGAAGCGGAAAGAAATTCGAACGGATTAAGAGACATGTATATAGAAAGATTTTCGGCCATTCGTGAACAGATCAACGAATCCAGAAATCGAACGATCGATCGCTCCAATTTGAGCACACTATCGATGATTCATTTCGAATCCTCCGGTGCACAGGGAATACATTCTCATTGAATTGTACATTCAGGACAAAATATATTTATTTTACGTATTTCAATCTCATTGAGAAAAAATACCGAAGTAAAATGTACACCCACAGTGTTGGAATTTATTAAATATATATTGTGGAATTTTACAATACCGCGTATACAATGTAAATATGTAAACTGTTTGGTACAACTTTATGACTAAAAAACAATATGAATGGAGACTTTCTAAATAGCGACGTGCCAGGCTCGATGGTTCACTTGCGACTGGCTTTGGTCCTCGCTATTTCCTTGCTACAAGGGTCGTTTACACCCAAGGACTGTAAACCGCCCTCTAAGGGGGTAGGGTACCCACGTGACATTACTAGAATCTAACCAAAATCTAACTAGATTTTGGGCCCAAAACAGGGGTTTACGCGGGGTCGTTTCACGTCCTCATATGATTATATTTTGAGCTGAGTGAGGGCTCATTCGAAAGAGGAAGGTTACACGCAGTGCGCTCTTCTCATGTTTTTTTTAGATGATGTTTATATGAAGTAATATTAGTGTCCAAAGTAGGCGAAAAAAATTAAGAAAAATTCCGGAGATTCTAATGTATTTTTCGTTCACAAAAAGATTTTTCTCGCGAAAATATCGAGAAGAGCGCACTGCGTGTAACCTTCCTCTTTCGAATGAGCCCTCATTCAGCTCAAAATATAATCATATGAGGACGTGAAACGACACCGCGTAAACCCCTGTTTTCGGCCCAAAATCTAGTTAGATTCTGGTTAGATTCTAGTAATGTCACGTGAGTTCCTCGAAGTGGCAATCGTTGCACACCAACATACAGCAATACATATAAAATACATTTACTCCACCGTGTGTCCCATCATTTTCCCCATTGTTCCAGCATATTTCTTGTTTTTTTTTTCTTGATGTGCATCGCTCCGAACGGAAATAGGTAAGAGGCAGCGATCTTTTGAAGGAACACGGCACATCGACAAGAAGAGACACAAGCATTACCACGGAGAATGAAAAGAAAAAATCATCCTTTCACGTGGAATCGATCCATCCTCGCATCGGTCCGGCAGCATCGAGTCCCGGTCGATACTCGTGTCGAGATAAGCCGAAGACACACGTCCGTCGGATTAGATAGGAATATTAATGCAACGTAGAAATCGGACCACGGATCGTCGATGCTCATGTAAGAGAGCTGACGGGAACGGGCGGGGCCCCGGGAGTCCAATAAGAAGACTGTTAATTACTAAGTCTCTCCACAGTCTGTTGAATTACCTATTCTCCCGATTAATTATGCAACCGCGCGAATGATCGAGACCGAAGGGGGAAAAAGAGAGGAGAAGAACTACGAGAAACGGATGTGATGGATTACGCGCGTTGATCGCGACGAAAAATTAATCGTTCGTGCGTGTCGGCGGGCCGGCGCACACCGCGACCGCGTCATCAAAAAGCGCATCACGCTCCCGGTGCATTGTCGCGTGACCCCAGGCCCGTATCGAGCCCATCTTCTCGCTATCGAGATCTTAAACTATTGGGAACATACCGACGATCAGCTACGACACGAATCCGACGTATTCAGATCGTTCCGTCTCGCGATTCGAGCTTGAATGCGTCCACCACCTTGTTGCAACGAAAATGCTCATTAAAAAATAATTCCTCTGAGAATAAATCTTTTTCCTATCATCACGTAGCTCTCTTAAAATAGCGTATCGTTCTGTTTTTAAGAAACTTTTTTCCGGTAATTCATCTGGCATACAGTGTCGTATCTCTATTTTAAATGTCTCGCAACGTGACCAATCGCGAGCAAACGAACAGGATTCCTAGCGAATAATGGCAAAGATAAAGTGTTACGTAACCAAGACAAATTCGTGTCGTATTTTTAATCAATACTGATAAATAGTCAAGGTAAGTTCTTCGTAAAAGAAGCTTTTGTTCAAGCATGCACAAGATCATTGATAACAGGTTGTCTGATAGTCTGTACGTTTCTAAGTGACATAATGCCTCATATATTATATATACTTAAGGAAAAAACTCTGTGGCCAATATTAATATCTTAATATAAACGACTATTGTGTGAACAAATATTGAAAAGAGATGCAAATGCGATGTTAGGGAGGGACTCTGGAAACTCAGCGAGTTCGTGACATATTTTCAGTGGGAAATCACGTTGGAAACGGCACGTGGAAAGACAATCGTCAAACGCTTTCGTAAGAAAACGAAATTGCGCTCGGTGCGTGCTCGATCGCGTGCAAACGAACGATCCGCCGATCAATTTTCCCAAGAAGCATGACGAACGAGGCAACAACAATACGCCGACGTTACGTGGGATTTCGTGCCGCCACGTGCGCGCCTCTTTTTTCAGCCGACGTAATAACGAATCAGGCTATATGTGTACATATAACCAGCGTTATTTTTACGAGCAAGGTGACTTCGCGAAAAATGTCATCGTGAACGCGCGATATCGCGCTCGAGTCTATGCAAACTGCTTAAAAGTCCGCTTTTCAAATAACGAGAAACGACTCGATAAGGAAAGTCCGTTCGTGAACGTAGCTTTTTCCTTGTAGCATTGCATTCTTTTCACTTGGCGAAAACTCGGATCCATTGTTCTACTGTGTGATCTGTCTCTGTGAAATCGAAAAGAGAGAAAAGTTCATTTCATGTTACTGGATCCCCCACTGCACCGCCCGAGTTTTACGTTGCATCACAGTCTTTTCACTCTTCTCTTCTTGGCACTACTTTATTTATGATTTTATTGTGTGTCCAAGAGCAATTTGCATCTTTCACCGAGATGACGCACAGTGGGGAATTTGGCCGGAAAAAACTATTTTATCGTTATTTATAGGCTCAAGGTCGTAATATAGTAGGTCGTCGAATCCGTCGGAAAATGTTCTAACGTACTTATAAAAAAAATAAATATTGAAATATCTGGTTTTCACTGCATAACGAAACTCAATAACAATTACCAATATTGTACTCAAATGACACCGAACATAACCTTCCAACATCGTCATTTTTTACTAATTCTATAAAAGCATATTTGTAACTATAAATAAAAGCCATCTAGTACTGTGTGGTGTCCCAGGTGGTTCGGAACCCACCTTAATAAACTGTAGGTACGTCGCGAAATAACCTTAACAAAGAGTTGAAAGCTATGTAATATAAATAAAAAATAATAATTTACTGATGGATAATCATGAATTCTTGAATTTTCATATTTCGAGTTTTTGCCAGGTTTCTGGGGGTTACGATCCCATTGTGCGACGTCACCAGTTAGTAGGAAATTAGAGAAAAATTGAAAAATTTTGTTAATTCTCTTCTTCTCAGCAAACTTTCAGAAAAAGGTTCTGTCCCTCCGTTCGTAGAGTATTTGGGGTTGCGTAACAACGAGGGAAAATTCCGACAGTCGCGGATCGCTGCGAGACGCGGTCTACACTCCTGTCCGCGCGTTTCAAGACGGACAGGTAGCATAAACTGGAAACACGACCAGCGAGTCGGTCCGAGAGATTCTTGTTACACTGTTGCGATACGTTTACGCTAATAAGCCGATCGATCGTTTTAACGAGCTTGTTAAATCCGATCGAACTCGTGTTCTTCGGGTGGCTAATTTTTCTAGGGGTGCGAGACATTGTTTTCACCCGGTATTGCCTCGATACGATCTCGAGCTCCGGTAGTTATAAAACATCGTAGAGTTGTTGACAAGCTGCATTTTCGATTAATCGTGACGAAGGTCTCTATAGACGACTTATATCTGCGACTCGACTCTGCTACGACCATCGCCGTGCACCGGTTTCTAACAAGAATGCTTAAACAAGAAGGATGGTTTTAGAAATCGGGCCTGTCTTTCCCGAGTCGCTGCGTTCAACAATGTTCGCCTGTTCCCGAGAGACAAGTGCGCGTGTGGAGAGTTTGGCGCCGCTCCAAAACCGCCAATGCGATCAGGAACTGAGATAAACTCCGGGTAGAAAATTGTTTTCATGCTGTGACTAAATATACTGCGGAATCAAGCTTCCCCCCTCGCTCTCTCTCTCTCTCTTTCTCTCTGCGTGCGTTTGTTGTTGCTGCTAACTATCTGCGGAGGAGGTCTCTCGGCGCTTTGAAGAATGAGAGTTTCTCTTGAAACGAGGAATCCTGGGGATAACCGCGACTGTTCGTCTGCGACGTGTTTCAAGATCAAACGCATCTTGAAAAGAGCATAGGGATCATTTGTAAATAATTATCTTATTTTTCATAAGGAATCACCTCGTGCGAGATCGATAATAATTGATCTGAAAGAACCTACGAAGAAGCAATCACTTTTAGAACCAGTCATGAAAAATCTATTGAAAAAATATATACCTTTCAGCGACTATTAAAAACGATAACGCTACGACCTATCTATCGTTCACGTTTCCGAGACCACTGATAAGAATCGTTTATAGCAGGGGTGGCCAACCTGTGGCGCATTGTATTTTTCCGCCTACTTATTCTTTTGAAGTAAGCGCTATACTCCATCTTCGTATTTTCAACACCTGAGTGCTCTCAGTCCAATTTATACAGCTTTCTTACTCATTAGTTCGTCGCAATATTTATACAGTTTAACCTTTAGCACTCGAGTGGCGTCTCTCAGGCGCCACTAAAAATTGCTGTACTATTATTTAAATAATTGTTTACACTATCAGATATGTCGGTATCTAACAAATTACTACACATTTAAGTATTGTATGAGTTATTATATCAATTTCATATTTATCAAATTTAAAAAAATCATAGAGAATGGAAATATTGTAGGTCAGAAGAAACGTTTAATTTTCCAGTTAAAATAGCTCCGATAAAATTTTCCTCCTCAAAGCGAAGCAAATCCTACCCCTATCCCTAGTTTCCAATCCTAGCAAAGCACAAACACATTAATGTTATCAGCGCACTGGTTCGGTCAATTGTTATTTAAAAACACTTTTGCAAATTACCACATTAATTTTAACGTTTCGATCTTATGTTTCAACGTGTAGATCACTTTCAAGAAATAATTGCGTTTGTAAACTATTAAACGTTATGATATTATACTGCATGTTAATCTAGAATCGTTGATCGAAACCTTGCAATTAATGTGGGAATTTGCACAAGTGTTTTTAAATAATTGATCGAACCAGTGCACCGATAACATTAATGTATTTGTTATTAATAACTCTACGATCGATATAAGGAAATACCTAACAATGAACGTAAGAAGGTACAATAGAAAAAGTGCTAGATTTGTATGGTACATCTGGACTCGTATGCGGAAAGAATTGCCAATAATGAAAATGAAATTAATTATAGCCAATAATGAAAATCAACCTCCGCCGGAAAGAAATTGTAAACAAATGCAGAAGACCACGGAACGAGTGGTGTCCAGTGCAATCCTCCGAGTGTCAAGACCGATTAGTCGAGTTTCAAATCCGTCTACATCGATGTCCAATCAGATATTCCGTCTGCGTCGCAGCATCCTCGATCAGCTTAGCGCGAGGACATGTTTGATGCTCAAACAGAGAGCCCGGAGAGAACTCGACGAAAACAAGCCGCGAGCCGTAAATCTTAGTTACTAACTTTCGTGTGTTATCTGAGCCTCGGGTCGGCCCGCGAGGGAACGTCGCGACTCGCGAGACCTGGAACTTGGGACCGCGTGAACCGCCGAATGTGGCCGTGCATAAACATTCGAGTGTTCGCAGAAAATAGTTGGCGAAACGCCATTCGCGACCACCGCGATGCGCCGTGTCGGATCTCCCCTGGTGTTTTCTTAATTTCGCCGGGATCGCGAATCGCTTTGGTTCGTCTACATCTCTCTATGCCTCTCGGCGGGTCGGCTTGCGTCGTTCCGTGCGACCCACTTGCAGACACGACGGATGTTCCACGGAATCGTACGCACGCGAACGAATCGCTGCGCTGGCGCGGCTCCAAAGCCGCCCGTCCCGGCCCGGCCGGCAGTAATTCTCTCGATTCAACGCGGCCAAGAATCAGTTGCCGTCTACGCGGCCTAACGACGTTTATATACGCGCATAACAGCCAGCTGTTATTACCACCGGCCAACCAAAGCAAACCGGACCACTCGGTGATAAGATATTCGAGGGTTTCGCGTGCTAACTTCTCTCGTCGCCTGATATCTTCTCCGCGCAGCTTCCGGGTGCTAGACATATTTCATCTGCTGTTGCGGCCTGCGGATGCACGTTATGGAAAAACTATTTACTAACATTTCCTACATTGAATTTCACTTGACGCACAGTTGTAATACAACAGATCTTTTTTCTTTAAGGTTATTTCGCGACGGGACTTACAATTAATTAAAGTGGGTTTCGAACCACCTTGGGCACCACAGTATTAAATGGCACATGGAATATTACCAGAGCTGCCGTCCAACACATCTTTTTTACAATCATACATTAACCCTTTGCAGTCAGAGATATTTTAACCCTTAGCACTCGAAATTAACACTAAAAATTGCTGTACTATTATTTAAATAATTGTTTACACTATCAGATATGTCAGTATCTAACCAGTTACTACACATTTAAGTATTGTATGAGGTATTATATCAATTTCATATTTATCAAATTTAAAAAATCATAGAGAATGGAAATATTGTAAATGGAATGGAAAATAGCTCCGACCGCAAAGGGTTAACTAGAAAATTAAACATTTCTTCCGACCCAGAATAATTCCATTCTATTTGATTTCTTTCATTTGATACATATGAAATTGATACAATATTTAAATATTTAGTAGTTGATTCGATATCAACATGTTTAATATTGTAAACAATAGTTTGAATAGTGGTACAGCAATTTTTAGTAGTGATTTTTATTTCTTGCTAGCTAAAATTGAGTTCATTAAACGTTAAAGACTCTAATTGTTATGTGACTTATGTTCTTCGCAATACATACACGGAATTTTTAGATTCGTCAGCTCGCGATCTTTTCGCAGTTTATACATGCAGCTAAGCCGTGGGACATACCATGACTACGATTGCTAGCAATATTTGGACTTTGAATCAGTATTGCAAACAATTCGAAACGATTCCCAATGCTCCAGAATAAGCTCGGTTCAGTTTATTTGAAGTTAGCCGTAAGTATTCTACAGTTACTCACATTTGCGCTGCATACTGCGTTTCTATGACTTCTAAATGACTCATTACATCATGTACGATTCACGATGTTCGGCCTGTTCGCGCCTACAATGAATTCTTGTGGCTCTAATTGTGGCCAATCGTCTTTTGGTAGTTGAGTCACCGGTTTTACATGAATGACGGTAATATTCATATTTTACAGATTCTTCGTAAAAATTTATTCCCGAATACAGTTCGAACCTCATCATTGTGGATTTAATATATTCATGGAAAAACTGACAAACGACTCTAGAAAATTTTGAAAAGATCCAGGATATTTTCCATCGACTCCTGCCTGTTGTAATCAGTGCAGACAAATTTTATTTATCACTACGTTCTATCAAACTTGTCACGCTCGTCCGAATAAAAATAGAATCTTGTTGCGTTCAGAAAAGCCTTTCTAAAGTTTTACACGTGTAGAGAATGCAATAGTAATAAGTCGATTTATTCGATCAGTTTCACAGGAATCTCCGCTTAACACTTTAACGACCGCTCACACAACATGTGTGTGATAGCCGGAAAAACCGTTTTATGTGTAAGACATGTAAAATACCATTACATGTAGGTGATCACTTTAATAATTATCATACAAAGGAAGTATATTCAATAAAGTTCCTTATTAATAATAATTCAATAAAGTTCTTTAAAATTAATTCGTCAAAAATACTGCCGGCCCCTGGCGACGTGTTTGACTGCGTAGACGGACGGTCGTTAAAGTGTTAATCTCGGACGCATTATCGATAACTATGGACACAGGTCTAAAAGTTCGAATAGGGATCGAAGCAATGATGACGCACCGACACCGTGTCGTCGTATCGCCCATTGTCTTTGCTCGATACACGCCGCTGACGAATAGAATTAAAGACCGCGCGCGGCTGATCGTGACCGTGACGTGGCCGCGCCGAATACTTTTTCCGTGATTAATTGCCGCCGTCTGATTTCATCGCAGACCGGCTGTCTGACGAATCAGATACGGCAGCGCGCGGTTGATTGACAGCGAGGCCGATAGCGCGCGAGCCACTCGGAATCGATGGCGCAAATCGACACGAACAAAAAAAAAATAATAATAAGAAATCAGAAATGCGGACTATTAATAGATCCGGACCGGGAGCACTTTTACAGTAGCCGAAGAATCCATGGATCAGATAAGACGCTCTTGTAACTGTGGAACGCGGTAATCGCGATCCGAGCGGGATCGTTCTCCTTTTGCCGATCTCGCGCCGTAGTTTCTGCGGAACGAGTGAAAGCGGGACCGTTCTCGTCCGCGAAAAGTTTATCGAGAGTGAAATTCACGTGCGAGGCGTGGTCACGCGTGTTGCGATTCCCTGATAATAGAGATTTCGATAGCGTTTATATTGGACCGGGCGTCTCTCCTTTTGACCACGAAGAATTCCTTCGCGCTCTCAAACTACTTCCGGATTCTCTAATCAACGCGCGTGCTCAACGGCGACCTCGTGAAACGATGTTTGGAATGTGACGCTCGTTTCGTAGTGCATCCGATAGCAGCGCGGCTTCCGTTATCTCGGTCACAAATTAACGTGTCAGCCGCCCCGTTGACGCGCGTCTCGCAACCGGATTCATGGCTAAATTATGAATACGGGAGTCGCGAACTTTACTCTCACCTGAACATCATCACATGTTAGGACCTCATTACGACAATCATATTTAAGCAATAGAACAGAGCTGGTCACCGGTGACCATCAATGGCGTTCTCTTTCAGAACTGCAACTTCTTGGCTATCAAAGCTTGATGGGCGTGATTGGTTAGCGAAATCTTTAACAGCGAAGTGATTCGCAACTGTCCGAACGTTTCTGAATATCTGCGCGACGGATATTTGGACTTGGGGCTCGAGATTTCGCTCGATCGCGGCGCTCGATCATCAAGGATCGGGACCAGGTAGGTAACACAGGTTGCGGGCCGTTTTGCGATCGGTGCGCCATTGGTATCGGTCCGGATCCGATACCGTTTTCACCGCCACTGTATTTTTTCCACCCGGCGATCTCTAACTACTGTTTCTCGGCGCAGTGTATCGCGTTACTCCGATCGCAGTGTAACTTTATAACACAGGCGGAGAGGGAGAGAGAGAGAGAGAGAAAAAAAAAGAAAGAAAGAGAGAGAGAGAGACTATTTCCCTCTTCGGCTCGCAGACCGCAATGTTATTACTAGCGAGGCGAGCAAACACACGATTTCGCAGTTAGCCGGCTCTGTTGGCCGGGGCTACAAACACGATATTTCATCGCGGGACGGTAATAGGAAATCGCCTAGCCAGCCGGAGAGGCTAGGCCGGCCGGTCTCGAGAGTCGTGGGTACAAGGCGGTTTACCGTTTGAGGAAATCGGGCATAACCGGCGTTTCACTAAATAATTATTCAACAGACACACTGTAAATCAACGGGACGCTGGGGAACGTTGTAGCGGACGCGCGCGTGCCCGGCTACCCTGAAATTGCTATGATCCTGTGCGTGGATTCCATCTTTTACCGTGGCTTAACCGCGAACACGTCGTAATTGCCGGCTGACGTTTCTATAAATTCGCGCCCCACACATCCCCCTCCCCCAACCCGTCTGATATCGTTACGATTCCATCGGGTTAACACGCCTTGCCCGCTGGCTGCAATTATTGCCTGGAAACCTACTAATCTCGCGAGCCGACTGCATCCGCGTGGAGCCGACCGTTTCTGACACGGGATCTGCATGCTCGCCGCTGGGAATTTCTACTTGTACTCGTGTCTCGGCGCGAGGAACACTGGGAAATAGATTTGTTGTGTTCCTGAGATCGCTCTGACGTTGATGTGGCCATTTTCCTCCGAATTTTTCGATTACAACTTAACTCTTCCTAGCGCACAATGGGAACAATTTTTCTACAAGAAACCTATTCTGTTTTGTAATCTTCATACTCTGTATTATATGTAGTGTATTTCTGTTTTGTAATTATGTTGTAATAAATCTCATATGAGATTTTCTATAATAAAAAAAAAAAAAAATGGGAACAATCTAGCTGACTGGTTCTTAACCGGTGTTCCGCAAGCTTTTTGCAAGTGTTCCACGAAATTCCGCGAAATATATTAACCCGCATCCGTCCCTCGTGTCAATTTGACACAGTTTTCCCGAAATGAGTTCTACTGTTCTGTTATTTCTAGATTTGTCCGAAACTTGGTTACTTATTTTATTTTAATGCGAAACATATAACTGCAAAAACCTAAGATGCAAATGTTAACTCATCAATTTGAATTTTAAAAAAAAACATCGAAAAGTAACTCTTTACCTTGTAATTTTATCAATTTTTTATCACTGTGTCAATCTGACACCGAGGGACAGATTCAGTTCGTGAAATGAGGGACGGATGAGGGTTGAATAATATATTTTCTAAAATATATTTATTTCTACGAGAGATGATTTTGTTTGTTTTTTGGATTATTCATTTTGGTGTTCCGCACATTTTTCATACAATCAAAAGTGTTCCCTGACTTCAAAAAGATTAAGAAATTAAGAACCACTGATCTAGCTGGACAGAAGTCATTTTTCTCAGGTATTTCAATCGTGATTTTAATACAGTTTATTAGTGGAAATACCCAAGTACACTATTTTAAGAATTATATTAGTTTTCTGTCCATTTTATACCTGTTAAGAACCACCGAAATGCATCAAACATGCGATTCGTGGAAGATACGAACCTCAGTGTCGCGCGAATTGCAAATCGTTAGTATCACGAAGTTTTCGTGTGAAGTGTATAGCATAATGAAAGGTGTGCAAATTGAAAACCAATATGCTCCTTTTTGTTTCGAATTAAAATTACTGACAGCAAGTAAATTGAATGAACTCTTCTTGTAATTATTCCTTTTTTATTCGCAATCTGCGTGAACAACTCTATCATGCTAAAGGAAAATTAGCTACAAAGACCTTCGCCTGACTGAAAAATTATCAAATTTCAGACACGTGTGCAATCTCTCGGAAGCAGTTGCTCGGAAACAGTAGAAAATATTCACGAAAATAATAAGAAAATCATTTTTAATATATTTATGAATGCTAACGAATTATATACACACTTTGCTGTTCTGATATCATTCGGAAAGCAAACCCGGTTCACTTTAGAAAAAATAGATGTGTCACATATGAATTTTGTTGCGTCCCAAGAATAGTGAAATCAGATAAATCCCGTAAAAGTTAAGATACGACTAAGAAATACAGTATATCACGATATTTTCTATATATCATAAAATTAAATGTTAATTATCGTTATAAATAACGAGTACTGTAAAAAAAGCTCGAACATAGTAGTGTTTATTTTTGCTCTAGATTAACCAGAAAAAGTTTCATTAAATTCGACGAGCCCATCACTACGGTCTCTCATTGTTAGACCGGAAACATTCATTATTGAATGTAGAAGATTGAATTCCTCACGGTGCGTTTGGACCAAACGAAAGCGTGTTCGATGAAACAATCATTTTTCTCCCGAGTTGCGGTGGAAGTAAATATGTACCGGGTCATATAGCGGGTCACCGTTGGGACTCACGTGGCGCGGAACGTGTTAAAAAAGGCAGACTGTTAAGCGTGCTATGCGACTTGCTTGTCGTTGGCACATTAACCGTTGTGCAACGCGAGGCTGGACCGAAGATTAGGGTAACTGGCCTCGGGTTGGTTGTAGTTTCTGTCCGCCGAAAATCCTTACCTATTTCGTTAGACGACGCGGCGTGCAACGTGTGTATTCGCGCGCGCGGGCGTTCGCCACAAATGCGACCGTGTGTAACTTCGTGTGGCCAAGGTACGAAGGGCCCCGCCGGCGATAAAACCAGTCACGAACATTGTGCGCGGGGGAAAACGTACGATAGCCACTTCTGCAGAATTCTGGCCTATGCACGTGCACACGTTCGGCTGCGTTCGCATTCGCGTTTGCGTTCACGACCGATCGGCTGAGCCTGGCCTGTGTGTACGTTACACGGAAGCGTGGAACAATGCAATACCATTCATGGTAAAAGAAGAAGTGGTTGAATCACCGTCCGGAGCGGACTATACAGGGTTGTTTAGAGGAAACGTGCTCCAGATTACCAAGCAGACACGGTCGGGCTTCGTCCACTCTCCTCTGAGACGCTCTAGCCTATTTCGTAACGTGTTCGTCCTGAAATTGGACCCCCTCTTTTGGATTACATAACGAATCCTCTTTATAAACATTCAATACGTTCGAAGGAAAATTATGAAGAAGCGGCGGTAGTATCCCGACGAAGGGTTAAACGTTCAGGTTCTCACGCACCTCTAGTTAAGGGAGTAGTGCACAATTACATACCACTACCGAGGATCCTATTTCTTCCCATTTCTCGATAATGCAAAGATGGGGTTTAAAGTAGTCAAAATCGCTAGATCAATTTAGAACGCCGTATCTCTCAAAAGTATTACTTCTACGTTTTCGGGGTGTAATTAGCATTTTTGATTACTCATGTTGTAATTTCTTATCGGCGCACAGGTTCGATCATTACGTTACAAACTTTTAATATTTAATTTGCATTATTCGGGAGCTGTCGTAGCTTTATGAAAATGTATTATTCGACAGTTAGTTTCGATGGGAAATATGTACATCCGTGGATTTAATTCTCCCTATCCTAGATTAGCGATTCCACAGATGGCAGCCCTAATCACGGTGCAGCACGCGCGTCTACGCGATCCGCGACTCCGTGTTTGCGGCTGCATGGCGGACGTGGACCGAGATAACATATGAAAATAGTACACCAGCAAACGATAACACGCATTCGGCATATCTGTCGCGGACTCGGCTCTGCTCTGCTCGATTCTCTGCCTCGGCGCGGCGTTGTTTCTCGTTCCCGCTCGATACTGCGACTCGTCGTCTCGCAAACTGCGAGGACACCCTTTCTTCGTCGACGTGGACTATGTGTAGACATAAAAGGGGGGATACGAGGGGACGGGGACGGCACGCGAGGTTCGCGCATGTTACCACACGATAATGATAACCGGGTGCATTGAATCGGCGAGTCTCGGCGAGGTCGTTTACACGCGCGCGCGCGCACGCACGCACGCCCCGGATCACCGAGAAAATGACGTTATTGTTGTGTGTTGTTAATCTTACCTAAGCAACATGGCAGAGTCACTTCACGGAGAAGAGTGTCGATGCTCGAACGCTATATCGCTAGCATGCTGCTGCCAATCGGTGCTCTTCGCGGTTTCAGCCTGAACTTCTAACAGCCACCTGAAAGAGAACATTGAAAGGCGACACGTTTTATTCGTTCTTTATCTTGCGGTTTCGAATGGCGGGTACAAGCATCGGGGAAAAAGAATCGCGTGTTCGCTCGATTGAACTGTTCGACGCTGTCGACAACCGTGATCTTTCCTCCATAACGTCGCGAAGGGGTAAGGGTACGTTTATGTTGCAGTTGCAAGTGATCAGGAAGATGAGAGCGAAGCGTAGAAATATCGTATTTTTTTTATAATGGAAACGTTCGTGTTCAAGCAACAAGCAAAACTTACTCAACGATCACAGAGACAGCTGTTGGAAAATATGTTACTTTTCCTTCGCTACCGTGTCGTTATAGCCGTTTTTGCCATTGACTTGTGGCCTCACCGGCGTCGGATACACAGAAACTAATAAAACAAATGAAGTTGTACTATTACTAGTGCTTTGCTATAAATACACCAGTGCAAGATATTTTCTAGCAACTTTCATCCCAGATCTAATCCAAGTTTTTATGGCTTTTATCGCAGCACATAAACGTACCCTAATGGAGCAGCGGATTTCAATGTACTGGTGATATAATATGTAAAATATTAGAGACAGTTATTTAGAAAATTCAAACGTCGAATGAATTAAAATCTTACATCCAGGCAGCAAATCGAGTTTTTAACATTCTGGAGGATTTATTTTCATTTTAGTGTTACTCGTAATAAGGACATGAACCTTTTCCATTATTCAAATTTCTGTGAAATAATCCATGGAAATGCACGAAGACCCACTATTTATATGTGATCGATTCCTCCTTACAAAACTATGCTTTTTGTTTCACGATGGCGACATACATATTGTCAACGATATTCTCATAAACCTGTATATAGTCGGTGTACAAAGTTTTCGTACATCCTTTAAAAACGAATAATTTTTTTCAATGTGACCAAACGGCTTAAATTTCGTTGAGATATTAGAAGGATTAGTTTATCAGCTAATATGTAAATATATATATTTTTAAATATTTTATCTGTACCTGTGTCATGAATTTTGTAAGTTTATATAAATAAGTTATATACATGTACACAGTTTCATTGAAATCGGTTGACGCACAAAAAAGCTGTGGGCATTGCAAGATGTAAAAGTCTTTGAATTTAGGGTTTACAATTTTTGCTATTTTCAATCAATTACATTTCATAGCAACCTTGATCGATTTCGATGAAACTCTGTGCATGTATACATATAACTTACTTAGATCTACGAAAGATACCTTCTAAATTTTCATTACAGATACAGCAATAGCAATTTTTAAAAAGATATTATTGATATTTTACTTAGTAAATTAATCTTTCTACCTTCTCAAAAAAAAGTCAAGCTGTTTGGTCCAATCTTAAAAAAGTTATTCCTTGTTAGAGGTTGTAAGATTACTTACTACATTGACTGTATGTTTAATTGCGCATATTCAAGATACACAGGCGTGCAAAAAGTTTCCGGCCACAAAAGATTCAGCAATCTATATTTGGAAAGTGATATCTGAAAGAATGTTAATTAATATTAAATCCAGAACAGCAAACAAACCCGAGTTATCCTGCTCGGTGTTCTCGGTAAACAATCCTTTAGATATCGCTGTCAGAATACGAAGCGAAAAGGGTATCTGACCGGAAACTTTTATACGCCGTAGTAGCTTCAATGACTTGTGTCTTTAACCCTTTGCACTCGAATGGCGACTTTCGGGCGCCGCTAAAAATTGCCACGCTGTAATTCAAAACCCATCTGTAAGAAATTGTGGAAAATTACAATATTGATTGAACAAACATCTTCACACGAAACAACTTCATTGTTTTTAATTGTTGTTTTAATAAAACTTTTACCAACATATTCGCGATACTTTTCCACACAAAACAAAACGAAACACGACTCAATTCACAAAAAAAAAAGAATCTCGATTATTCAAACGAGTCGGTAGAACGAGCGCTCAAACGGAAACGCGACGCTAGAGAGGGAAAACAGGGCTCAAACGGGACTGTACCAGCTCGAGTAGCTTACGCTAGCAAAGCACGTAAGCCGAGCTGTCTGGCAAATTAATTACAGCTCGTGCTTCGCCGCAAAGCTTCATTTAACATCCCCAGTTCGAGCGAGCAGTCTCGCGGTGACTGTTATTAGATGGTTCATCAAAGAAGCGTCTCGAAGAAAGGAATTCCGATTGGACATCTATTTCTCCGTCGGGGCGAAAAGCTTTTTTTCTCTCTCTCTCATTAGTTACTCATCCATAATTCCTGTACATTTCACGAAGTTCTTCGTCAACTATTCTCAAAGCGCATACTTTTTCGTCGAGGTGACGAACACCGACAAGTTACATTTCCCCTGTGTTCACCACGCGTAAACACACCTGTCGGGCGCGTGTCACGTTCATTTGCGACACGGTGATGTTGGCGTGGCGCTCGTAAATGTAATCGCGAGTCAATTAAGGCGACACTCACGGATTTCTAATCGGTCGGGCCATGCGAGAGCCGGATTATGTCAGCTGCTGGCACGCCGACGATTTTAATCGATCGATCCACGCGAGAACCGACGACGAGAACGAGACGAGACGAGTAGCGACAACCAACCCGTTCGCTTGTCTTGTTTTCATTCCGTTTTTTCCTCGACGCGCCTCCTTTTTCCCATCCTTTTCCCTCTCTCTTTCCATCGCTGGCCATGGTTTACATTTACGTAACGCCGGGGACGAGGATCGTGTATTAATTACAACAGCTGCGTAGCCACGCGGCCCTGAGGAAAAGTTCGAGAACGATGGATCTCCGATACCCATCGATCAACCAGGATTGTCACCCGCGAACAGAACCAGTCTCCTTTTCAGGAGGTGCTTGTTCTTTTCAGTTGCTTCTTCTCAGAAAAGAAAGCTTTCGTACGTGTGTGGAATGAGCACTGATTGCTTTGTGGTACATTACTTATTGGTGGGCTAAAGGAGTTTGAAGACGATGCTCTGGAGAAGATTGATGAGTTAAATGATTTGGTATGCTTTTATGTTTTTTGGTTAATTAACTACAGAGAGCCATATATGTTGTAGATGAACTGATTTTATGTAGATGATTTTATTCACGCTCGTGACAATAATGTATTCGAGTTCTACGAATTTACTTCTTAATCTATCATCGAAAATTAATTTTTCTCGCAATACAGTTGCTGAATCAGATGTTCACTAGGATCTGAAAGAATTCCAAGCAGCAATCACTGTGATCACCTTTAACTAGAGAATTTTCATGAAAATGACCAAGTTACTACTTCAATCTTGTCCCTTAGTTAATCATAAAAAGATTCTGTTCACGTCAGCATTGATCCTAAATATACGAAGAACTAGTCCAATTGGTATCAACCCACTCTAATCTTTACTAGTCGTAAAGATTGGCAAGAAAATCACACACACACACTTCAAGGTGCAGAGAGAAGACAAGATTTTCATGATCTTCGAGCAAGAAGATTACCTTCCTTCAGAGCACTTCCATTAGAGGATAGTATAGATATACACACGTAAACTGTGTCTGTATCGAATACCGAAACCATTGGGATTTTTCCTGGTGTCGAGGGCTCTGTTTAAGCGATAGCTACCGAGGGTCCCGGGGATCTTAATTCACAGTGAAACCGAAACGAATGCCCGCAGCAGCCGTAACGAGTTGCCACGCTTCGATCCCGAAGGGAATCGAGTCGGGTCTCGAGTCAAATCTCGTCACGGCGCGGCGAGCCGGGAACACCCACATAGCACTGGAAGGCAGAATACGTAGGTGATTTCACTGTTCCGGCACACGGCGCGGCAGGGCGATGCATCGGATAAGAGAGAAAGAGAGAGAGAGAGAGAGAGAGAGAGAGACGAGTTGGAGACCAGATATAGACCTGCTGTAGGTAATAGTTCGGTAGGTGGTATGTAGTGGTAGCGCGAGCGGTAGGACCGGTAGGTTTGGTTTACGTCAAGTTCGTTGCGGCCAGCCGGTTCGCCACTTTTCTTCTTCTCTTCGTCCTCTTCCTCTTCCTTTACCTTTTTCCCGACCGCGGCTTTTCTTCCTTTTTGCCTCCACTTACCCCTCCCAACGATATTTCCCTTCTCGTTCATTTCACGCGGGACACCAAGTTTAGCTTCTCGCAAAGCTACTATGTATATCAGTTATTCAGCGGATCGTCGAATTATTTATGTTATTATTCGAAGATTTTAGATTGCTAACCAAAAATTCTTAATGATTTCGGTGCCCACGGTTCCATCAGTTGTTACTACTATACTATTTGCAAAATATCACAAAATCTATTTTTTGCATTTCAAAATTTATTTTAACAACTGATCGAACCTGGACGCCGAAATCATTAAGAATTTTTGTTAGCAACAATTTACGATCGAGATCAATTAAAAAATATTTTAGATTGCTTTAGCACTAGAGGAGAACTAACAGAAACAAGTGGTCTTTTACATTTCTAATTGTTTGTTATCCGTTCATAAATATCGACGAATTTCTAATAAAACTATCGAATAAATAAAATTCTAAAGAACACAAGCTTCGGTCAAGATTTCTCTAAAGCATAGCAATCTTACGCGTTACGTTCTGAAATCACTCTAATGGTCGCTGGAAACTCTTCGCTGTCTGACTGTCTGACCATAAACGACCAAATCTACTGACGCTATTGGACAAGTAAAATTCTAAAGTACACGACACGATCTCAATTAATAAGAACGTCTTACCTATAATTAATAATATCGAACCTATCCGCACTAATTATCCAACAAAAGATCGACACAAAATTAATTTAATTTAATGTTCTCTATAATTCGTTTCGGAAACCATTTCCATTCATAAACCTAGATTTTGATACAGCAGAGACCGACATAAACATGTTCAAATAAAGATCCAATTGATTTAAGATGTGTTGCCTCGTTGGCTGTAAGAGGAGCTGTCGAGAAGTTATGCAAATCTGTTGAATAAGGGTGGTCACCTCTCGATTTCAGAACAACAAAGGAGTGGAACCCAGAATTGCTCGTCAGTCAGGGAATGGTGGGAACGGAAAGAAAATCTCAAAGAGTCCTCTTTGTAGATACCGATGACTTTGATAGAGGCGTGTCCACGTGGACAACCTACCATTAGGATGAATAAGCATATCTTTATGAGATCTGGGCAAACGAGCCTCGTCTATCAGCCGCCTCTTTTATTTTTTTCTCTCGGATGAGCGACGAATCCAAGAATCGCGTAGAACGTTTCTCTCAAGATAGGAAAATTGCAGAGTCGCTGGACATATGTGAATTGGTGGCTGGAGCAACGTTGGATGTCGGATCTCTTTAAGATCTCTCGTAGCTTTTATTGTTCTCCCTTCAAATCCTGCTCTCATCTAAAATTGGCACTGTATATCGTCCAACGTTGTTCCAGCCAACAATTGGTATAAAATACTGTCAATAAAGAATCAAGCGAAACACCAAGTCGTTTATTATTTGGTGTCGATCAAACAGGCCCGAGTGATGAGATTAAGGAATATTTAGATAAAAATGTACATAATGATAAGAGACACGTAATATAATTGAGGTCTAGGGCATTCGATAATATGATTACGTGTCAAAATTATAATGTGAAATATTTGAATAATAATCATGTTAACAAACACAAGATAGTACCTCGCTGAATGTAAGCTGAGCACCACGCGCATACAATAAATTACTTTTATAAAAGCCCTACAGAAATGAAATTGTTAGCTGGAACAACGTTGGATGATATCAAGTGTAGGAGGACACGATTTGATGGCAGAATAATCAAAGCTAAAATAGATAAATTGTCTACGGCACAAATTCAAAATTACTATTAAAGTTAGATATTAATTTACAATGGTGCTTCTTGTACCCATTTCGACAAATATAAATGTGCAATGTCCGAAAAAACTAGGTCTTCCAGATCTAGTGATAAGCGTTGATTGATCAAAGCAAGAATTGAGACTATCTGACAATTTTAAGAACAGGACTAAAGTTAAAGCTTTCTAAACTCCTTTGCTGGACTTGAAGCGTATAAGAGTACAATGTCCGCAAATCTGGTGATACGAGGTAATTGAGCAAAAGGGAATAATTAATTATCTCTACAAGCTTTCTAAAATCGTCAGGTGGACTCGAATCGGTAGCTCACGCTACAAATGCATAAAGATCGAATCACGATCCAATCGATTTCTTGTCGCTCCCGGTCTTAAACGTTTGCTCAGCCTCCGCGAGATTGTAAACTCCTCTAACCGCTCTTTCATTATCCCCGGCGCAAAAACTGCCGTCGATTCCCTCGAAAGCGTAAAAGAGAAACAAGAATGAACGCAGAAATCAAAGAGCATGTCGGTCTGGCGGACGCACGACAAGATGCGACGCGACGGGCTGCTCTCTCGGCGGCGAAGTATGTATCAATTGTGCGAGGAGCGTGCCTCACCGAAGCAATGTGAAACTCTATATGTCGGAATCTCCATTGCCGGGACAATATCCATTATTATATTACATCATTGCGTAATCGACGTTTACGGTTTTATGGGACTGGCCTCGGCGTGTGTCTAACAAACTCGGAATCGGAATTGCTCGGCGGATTCCGTGAACGTTCGGATTCCGTCCGCGCCGCCGTGCCGGTCGGCTCTGGTAGACATGCTGGCAGCGATCAGGATTTCCCGGTATTCGAACGAGTCGAACGGCGTGTACGTGAAAGGGAAGAAAAGCGGCGAGGTTCCCGCTCCGCCATCCAAGTGATCCAGACGCGGCTGTGTTCGATCCATGCCGATGCCACTGCCTCGCAACATTGAAATTTCGCGCGAGTCTCGCGATGGATTACATCCGAGACTCGTACGTTTCACTGTCTTCGCGAAAGTCAGGCTTAAAAGCACCCATCGAGCGGCGTGATCGATGTCGTGAAGTGCAAACGGAGCGATTACGCTTCAGAAGAATGCTTCTACTCTTGAATTCGAGTATGTGCTTTTTGAGGTGCTGGCAGTTTTCTCTCTTTCATTTATTTAATACTCCTACAAGTATAAAAATACTACACCAACATTATTAGATTTTTTTTATCTTTCCAGTGCTTTTTACTCTCCGTGCCTCGCAAGAAGTTTCGTTAGGTTTCAACGTCACACACTATAGCCAATAATTCGCCAAAAAACGAAAATGTGCGTGGAATGATCCAATCGTTCATTGGGACTGCCAGGGTACTTCGTGTGAGGTATTTAGAGTTCTGATCCGGAGTTACCTAAAGTCGTTCATCTACATTCCACGTTTTTAATAGTTAATCGAAATCACTAGCTATTCACATTAGGTCCAGTATCAACGTTGATCTGAAAAGAACTAGGTTCAAAAATACGTAAATAAAACGAAAAACAGATTGACACATGAAGATTTGAATGCACGCAGAGCAAACGTAAATAAATCTTTCCGCAAATCCAAGAATGTCCACCGATCATTCCACCGGGAACACTGATCTCGGCGGTGACCGTGGCTTTCGGTTAGCGGTTAGAGTTAGGCAACCCGTCGCGCCCCGTCGTTAAAGTGTTAATTCTCCCCTGAGATCCACCTGCTACGGGTCCGATTAACGACCACGGGAGGTGTTCCTTTCATAAATTTCCACCCCGGCCGCGTCTCCCCGTGGCCGGTCCCACCGACAAGAACCTCCTTGGGCCGGCGGAGGACCGAACAGGGGGTTAAGCAGCCCGTTTCACGGGGAACTGGTTCTAACGGAGTTTTATGCCGCGCGTTGGACCAGTTTTGCGGCCGTCAATGAAGTGCACTGTACACCATCGTCGCGAGAGTGTACCGGCTGAAATGCACTCCCGCAGGGAGATCGGCAGGGGATGAAGGGGGAACAGAGGAGATGAAGAGAGGGAGAGGACTGGTGCACGCGGTGCACATTGCCCAGCGCAGCGTCGAGAACCAGTCATTGGCCGATCGGCCAATCGCGTCACGGACCAAAAGAAGACGACCGCCGGTCACTCGTTTCGAATGGTTCGCCATGAGTCGATTCGTGCGACGACGATCTTCTCTCCTCTCTCGTTGCAAATCTCTCTCCCTCTCTCTCTCCTGCTCACCCTCGTTCCATCCTCGTCGCTTCTTATCGTGTATGCACCGCGCGCACACACGCTCGCGAGCACGCGATTCACCGCTCTCTGTCTCTTTCCCTCCTCCCTCTTCTTTTTCTCCGATCGTATCAGTCCCTCTCTTTCTATCTTCCTCTCCGTCTCGTTCACAGTCCAGCATCGTCTGTCGCACCGCTACTTTGTCTCTCCCGCACACTCGTCCGTCGTCCGCGGTTCTCTCGTCTTCTCTCTCTTTCTTTCTCTGCATCGGTCTCTCCTCATTGCAAAGTGCCGTAATATTCTCCTGCCGGAGTTATTTTCGTCGCGCTCACCGAACCAGCTCTCCCGAGGCGGCATTGCACGAGGTTGCTCTCTGCGCATTGTCTCGAGGCCCCTGCTGGAGTAACTGGATTTCCAGGCTAGCAAGGCGATCGCCGCCGATACCGGCGATCTTCCCACTTCGCCTTTGTCTCTCGCTTCTCTCTCTCTCTCTCTCTCTCTATCCTTCTCTTCCACGGCCCCCTTCTTCTTTCCATCGCGACCGACCGCCCTTTTTGCTCCGGGACAAAGAAAAGGGCGCCTTTCGAGGAGGTCCGCTCGACGGCAGATTCGCCGGGGCATTTTCGAAATGAACAACCGTGCGTTGTATATTATACCACCCCGGTTTCTGCATTTAAATCCCTAGTGCTCCGGAATAGCGTTCGACGCAGCGTCTCCCCTGCAGTCGTTCGCGCGATTTCGTGAACGTTCGGATTCGGAGTAACATGTTTCATAGAGTTGTGCAAGGTCTGTTTGGACAAACGCGCGAATCCGTCGGGACGATTGATTTTCGACGCTAGCAGCGGCCACGAGAAAACCGCTCACGGGAAACCACAGTGCCGCTTTTAGACTCGTTAAATACATCTGCAGATCGTTAATCGAGGCCTGAATGAAAGGAACATCATGATCAACCGAGACAACCGTACTCGTAATCTCGTGCACGCCGGAGTGTACCGTGCGCGGCTCTTCTGGCTGTGTATCTGTGCGCGCGTATAAACCAGCCCGCTGCTTGTTTATGCACGTGTGAGTGGCACTCGTTACTTAATGCTTACTTATGTCGGCGCATTACTCGTTAGTCATTACTCAACCACCCTTGCTGACTCGCCGCGCGGCAGCACCTTGATATTTGTCGGGGCCGAAAATTAAAGGGTCCGCGCGATGGGTCCTCGCGAATTCGAGTGCGGTTTTTAACATAAACGTTGACTGGTGCCTTGTGAACATTGCGAAAGCTCATCCACTTCGGCTTTCGAGAAAATTCTAACGGCACACGTAGAAGACTAGACGAATCTGTTTAATAATTTCATCACAAAAGTTGTTCTTTAAGTTAGTATTAACATTAAACCTACAGAACTTTACATGTTACACGAACCCTTTAGGAAACTGAGGATCCGTGAACTATAAATGCGTTGGACTTGCGTGAAGAAAGAAGGGAGAATTTGTCGGGAGTCGGATATTTCGAATAGGTTGAAGTCAATTGTTCCACCCGCGTGATACGGTTCACAGAAACACTTTATTTGCACTGAGGCTACGGAGGCGTTTAGTCCCGAAAGAACAGCTTCTCGCAGGGGAGAGTGTTCAACTCGTTCTCTCGCAGGGGAGAGATTACCGATCTATTTCGAAACGTGCTCGTAGCTGCTATATAAAATTCGCGTGTTCTCGCAGAGAAGGTTACAACGGAACGGTCGTTATTATTACGGCTGGGGGTCCTATTTACCTAAATCGATAGGTGTCCCCACCACGCTCATACACGGGAGCTCACTCGAGGTGTCTAATTGTCGCGTCAGCGACGAGGCATCAAGGGGGGGGGGGGGGTATTCGAGACAACAAGTATACCGAATATCGTTAATCGTGTCTAACATTACAAGTAGCCGGTACATGTCGCACTATAAAAATAACAAGATTAAATTTATTTGAACTTTCTGCGGTTAATATTATAATATCTGCTCTACTAAATATATTTGTTTAATTATTTACCACGAAAACATCTTTATAGTTTCAATAATTGTGAAACAAAAGATCTGGTACCGATCATTTGACCGGTGCTGGTAGGTTTAGTATTAATAAATAATAAAAGAGTTGTTTGATAATCTATTTACGTTCGAAAAAATGTTAAAGAAACAACAAAAAGAGGCCACAGATTGTTCGAATAATTGATACGAGAGAAAGAGTCACAATTTCGTCTACTCGAACCATATCGGATCCTATCGAATCAACATCGGATTATTTTTCAACGACCACTCGAATCGCATGATAAAGAATCTCTTAAAAACCGATCTAATATACGCGTGATAAGAAGAGACTATCAGAGGAGTCGATCATCGTCAACTGAATAGGAACCAGGTCTGACCAGTGGTGGTACGATTCCCCTTGAAACGGCCGATCGCGGCGAGCGTGAATTAAAAACCATTTTCCTGAAAGCACGGCCGGTCGTCTAATATTAGCTCGAGTCGAGAGAAAAAGTGTGCAATCATGATCGCTTACATCATCGAGCTCTACGTTTTATTAATTTCCCCCGGAACGGCGAGGCGCACGGGTCAATCGCGTAATTTCAGTGGCAGCGGCGCGGCGCGAAGCATGCCTAGCGCTAGCGATGCGGAGGTAATTACGGCCATTAAGCACGGGGAATACTTAGCTTGACTGATTGATTAGAAAGTGCGTGCTTTTTTCTCGGCACGGCGCGTTTCCGTCACGCGGGGGAAAAGTCGGGCTCGCACGATTGCTTTCTTTCGATCGCAGCCGAGATTACGTTCCCGTCGGATTATCGGTTCATCCGGCTAATCGATCTCTTCGCGATTCGCGAATTTATTGGTCGTTTTGCGCGCAGGTACAGAGAGCTGGCCGGCGAGCCTGCCTCGCGGGCACGATTCGCATAAACGGCACACGGTGCGGTGCACAATATCCAGCGAAAACGTACAAAGCGTTACGGTGTAACGAACGCAATTACAATAAATTGCTCGCATTAATTGCCATTAGATGGGCCGTAGATCATGCGCGCTCGCAGCGCACTGCTGCGGCGATCGAACGGACCAACACCGGGTTTTCTGCGATCTCTCTCCCTCTCTCTCCCTCCCCCACCTCTCTCGCGAGAGCAGATTTATTGCGTTCGCGAGCAATTTACGCACGTGTATCCTAAACTGAAATTATGCAAAACATTCCCGCGGCGCGGTAGTCTAACGAGTGGTATTTTTAATCGACCCGCCCATTAGAGAATATCGAGACTCGGTTCCGCGTATGTGCGCGCGGAGTCGTGCCCACGAGCTGTGCCAGTCACGTTACGTTGCAGTTATTATTCCACATTTTCGCGCAGGAGCCGAGTCACTTCGCAAGCTCGGCCCGCCGCCAGCTCTAATAAAGTTGTAAATAGCCTTTTTAAGAGGTGTCGCACGCCCGTCACCCGGCTCTAACCCGCCTTCGTTATTGCGCGCGACTGTCTTGCTCTCTCTTTCTCTCTATCTTTCTCTCTCTCTCTCTCTGTCTCTTCTCTTGTTGACGGTAACACGCGACCCATTTTTTTCTCCTCGCTTTTCTAAATTGCTTCGGTGACTACCCGGCCAAATAAAAACTAATTCGAGCTGGGAAAGATAAAGTCTCCTACCGACGAATGCAAACGAGCCATGTTGCATTGTGGCTGATGATGCGGCCAACGTGGACTATAACGTTGCTGGTTGTTAGTAACTTTAATTGGTCAGGCCGCAATCTGCTTTCTTTTTTTTTTTGGATGAGGATGTTCTCGCGCGAGTGAGAAGTTCAAGGTTATTTTTGACGGACACCGTGTTGCCTGGAATCTATAGTTTCTAACTCGTAATTATACCGTGGATCTTCGTTTTATGTAAAATAGAATTTGAAAGAACTGTAAAATCTAAATGCGAGTCTAGTAAACACTGATTCACATAACTCGGTCAATAATTACATATGCTAATCACACGAATTACACTATTTCTGCGATGCTAATGTTTACCCTTTGCACTCGGAAGCTATTTTAACTCGAAAATTAAATACTTTTTCTTAGCTAGAATAATCCCATTTTTTTATGATGTCTTTTACTTTATGGATACGAAATTGATATACTACCTCATATAATACTTAAATGTTTAGTAGTTGATTAGATGCCAATATGTTTAATAATGTCAACAATATTTTGAATAATGGTACAGCAATTTTTGGTGGTGATTCTGAGCCACCAACTCGAGTGCTAAGGGTTCATGGATTTATTGAAATTATAGTTCTTATCATTTCTACTTGTCAATGAAGTTTATAATGGCTGGAAGATGTCCACCTAAAATGTGTCATTTATATTCAGTCACATTGTGTGGGCACGAGCGATTTTACAAATCACTGCACGTAGCTGTTTAAATCCAATTTCGACAACTGTCTACTATGTTTGGTGAAACGTGTAACGTTGCTAGAATTGTATTCGTAATGAATGTAATGAATATGCAATCTTTTTGTTGTCGTTGTTCGACCATCCTGCAGCGATGTATTGCATTGAACAACTCATTCGATCGAACCGATGCGACCAAAAACCTTTTGTAAATTGTGTCTAGATGTGTGTGACCTTGCGAATTTATGTTATACAAATCTAACTTTTTTAAACTCTTTTTAAGTGAATAAAATATACCTAATTACTATCTTAAAAAATGTTCATTTTCAGAGTGAACAGTCTTCTATGATCTGTAGCCTTTGTATTTATATTTTATGTTTTTATATTTTATATAAAAATATGAAACAAAAATACAAAATATTTTATATTTTTACAGTTATTTAACTGTAACAAATTATTATTAATAATATAAAATAATTCTGTCAGTAATATCGCCACCGAGTTATCGAAATTCTTAGGGAGAAGATTTCCTGATCGAAAGTTTACCAGGTTCGCTGTCGTTTGACGAAGGTTTGCGGATCTGGTGTGACGACACGCGCAGCGTGCAGCGGCCACCTGTTCCGCAGCTAAACAATGTTGCTGCTTAACAGTGGTATAGCGGTCAACAAAGGGGTTAAGCATCGACGTTCGAAATAATTAAGTTCGTTAAACGTCTCCGCTGGTACGGTCGTTCCACCGAGACTCGCTTTTGAACGGCGCACGATGAAAAGCCATTGTTTGGCTGGCGCGCCGGCTACGCCAACCGTCTCTCTCTCCTGGACAATACTTATCGTCGCAACCTTTGCTCCGCGGCTAGCGAGCGAATTTTATTTTCTCGGATTACCAGCATTCAGGCGGACGATCCGAATGTCACGACTATCCGCGATTCGATTCATCACGCGTTTCGCGGTTCCCGATTTTCTGTTGTCAGCCCGATCTAACGGCCCAGATCTAATCCAGAGTTAACCCAGATCTACGGCGACGCGCAAAACATGGAAAGATTATAGAGAGAAATGCATGCCGATTGTAAACGCATCGATATATTTTTTTGAAATAATCAGGACACTGTATCCAATAAACAATTGATTCAAGATATTAATATTTTATGTTTTAGTATCCTGCATTAAAGCTCGCAGAATGAAATGTACTTGTAATCTCGATTTATTTAAAGTATTTTTACAAATACTTCGGAAA
This sequence comes from Lasioglossum morio, assembly GCA_916610235.2. Lineage (NCBI taxonomy): Eukaryota > Metazoa > Arthropoda > Insecta > Hymenoptera > Halictidae > Lasioglossum > Lasioglossum morio. The sequence goes on from OU744323.1 coordinate 9,650,705, forward strand.
CTAAAATGTTAATTTTGACAATATATATGTCGATGGCAACACGATCGGAGATGGGTCTCCTTCTAATGATATTTAACAAAACCGATTACAATATTTTAATGTTAAGGTTAGAATTTTTAAATATAATAACTTTAACAATAGATTACCCGTTAAAGATGAGAATATCTATACTATTTCTACGTCATTCTATGTATATCTTTGTTCAAAATCGGAACTTATAGGCCTGATCTCCCCTATCCGATTGTAAAGTTGTTGCATTGACTTGTGTAATGTACGAAAGAATTGCTACAGAAGCTTAGCCAAGATTCTAAGCACAAACTTACTTTGCAGTATTTTGCCTGTCGAAGGGAGAAAATGAAATTTTTTACGAGAAAGTGAAATTTCGGATTAATTACGTTTCCATCAATTCCAACAGATCTTTTGAAACTGGGTTCTCAGATACACCAGAGAGAACGAAATTTTCTGATCAACTCCGGAAGAGGTAGCGACGATTCCAGCTGGTGAGTCGAGGTAACACGGGAGATGTTGCGCCCATTGAAAAATTGAAGTTATCGACGAACAAAGAAGACGACAACGAAGACAAATTGTATGTGAGCAAACGTTAGCATCCAGTTGAAATGGTCGCAAACGTTTTCGCTCGAAATCATTTCGTAAATTTGAAAAAGGAACTTGGGAAACGCTCGACTGAGGAAAAATTGTTCGAACACGTTGAGAATTGCGAGAGAATCGACAAGTCGGTTCGGCCGCGGGAAAAAGTTACGCTGGAAATTTTCCTCTACGTTCTCTTATCAGCTCGTTAAGTAAACTGTTAACGGTTAGAGCACCGTGGACCCTGGCACGACACATCAGACGTCGTCGCTCCAGTAATTTCTCGGGATCGGAGGTACGGTCGCGCGCGAGCCTCGGTTTCGTTTGCTTTTGTACACGTCAGAGATTCGTGTGTATCGGAACCGAGCGACGAAAATACAACGCGCGTCGCGTCGATTACTAACGGAAAAAAAAATAATATGGGGGAGTCCGATGTGAAACGACGAAAATCGTTTATTGAATGTTTTCTCGAACATGTTTTTTCAGTATGTGGAAGTTATAGAAGTTACGTTACGACAGTAGTAGCACAGTAGTCGTTTGAATGGTTCGCTGTGCCCGAATATCGTCTGTGTACAATAAAAAGCCATTCCGAGGAAAACCTGTTCCGATTAGTCATAGTGAACGGAAAAAAATTAATTATAACGTATGTTCCAAGTTTCACTTATACTGTCGGTCGGTTGTTCTACGATTTCTTGCATTTCACGTTTATCGCCAGCTCTCGTTTACTTTACACTTTACAGGACACAGACTGACGAAACGAAAATAGTATTTCGTTTTATATTCAGAGGAATGAGATAATGTTTCTAAATTGATTTCTAATTTTGTGTCTCGGTGACACAATTTTATGAAATAGGGGATGAACCAAATACTTGAAGAAATTAGTGGGACAAACTGCTGAAATTATCAGAAGAAAATATCTTCGGCTTAATACCTCGGCATGCTCTCCACGTGGGATGGAACGTGTTAAATGACTCATCACTATACTGCGGATATTTATGTAAAATTTACATTTTACTTCATGGTTTGCAACAAATAGGAGTTAAGTAGACATTGAGTTTCTTTCTTATTAGGATTTGTAATAGGTTGAAACACGTGTGACAGTATTTTAAAATTCATTTGTCGTTTTAACTTTTTTTGTATTTAATCTAGTCATTATTGTCGTGGATGCATAAAATCCATAGTCAACTGAACGCTACTGGAACATTTACTTTACTCGGGGATTAAATCGTTGAAATTCAATTGTCGTAGTGAGCGTGTCAATTTTCTAGTATGCAGAAATTTGCATAGATCATCACTCATCACGTTAAACTCACGTTCTCTCTATATATGGGGTGCAGGTGCACTCCAGGCTGACAAAAGCGAAAATAAAAAGTTGACAAATGGGAAAGTTTTCTAGGAATGATAATAGCAACATTTTCTAGGAATGCTATCTGTGATGTTTCAAAGTTTTCAAGTATTGTATACTTATCCTTTAAAAATCAGTAAAATTTTACAAACGCTTATGAAGACAAATTTTTTCTTTCAGTTTCCTCCAAAAATGTATGGTGCCCAATTACCCCCCTGTACACGGTTAACATTAGAATAGCAGTACACAGAGAGATGTTTAAAAGGGTATTTGAGTGGACCTAGGCCACCGAAGGCTAGTTATCGAAAGCAGCCCCTTCGAGGGGTTAGCGCGCACGTTTCCGGTTCCGTTCTCGTCGGCCATGCGAGCGACAGTTCTCGGTCGTAAACAGCGGCCATAATCACGAAACGAGACGAGCAACGACAACAAGGGGGTCCCTGGGTCTCGTTCGAAGAACCATAAACGCCGCGCACCCGAGGAGCCGAAACTAAGTACATACTTTAATTCCCGTGGAACCGCGCGACGCAGAAAAAACGTCAACAATGTCGTTTCCGGAAATACACGGCCGGTCGGCGACAAAGGAATTCGAGATTTCCATTACAAGGGGCGCCTCGTCACGCGTCAAAAATCTCATTTAACAACAGGCGGCGGAGCATCTTTGGCGTCGCGATGCGCATCGTTTCTCGATTCGGTTTTGCGGGCCACGATCTCCGGGGAGATCATTCTTATCGAAGACGATTCGACACGCGTCCGTATTGCAGAGGAATCGACCTTTCTCTCTCTCTCTCTCTCTCTCTCTGCCCCCTCGCTCTCGATCGTTACCAATCGATATATATCGAGTGACACTCGCGGGAATATTTGTTAGAGGAATTTCCTTGGGACAGCTGGCGCACGTCCAATCGTTTGCTCTAGCGAGCGATCGCTAGAGACCGTCCTCCTATTCGCTCGTGTGTGTACCCGCGCGCAACTATTCCCGCCGCCGCACCACGCCGCGCCGGTTCTCTCATGGCTTGCAAAGAGAAAGAGAGAGAGAGAGAGAGAGAGAGAGAGAGAGAAAGAGAGAGAAGAAGAAGAAGAAGAGAGCTAGCGAACGGTGCGCCGACCGACGACGACGACGACGATGCTCGCTTCGATAGAGAAGTGAGAGAGAGAGATAGAGCTCGTAGAAAAAGAGAGAAAGAGAGAAGACCGGTGGAAAGGGAGGAAGAATACAGAGATGAAAGCAAAGAAAGAAGAGAGGGTGGAGTAGGTGGGGAGGAACATGGGGGGAGAGAGAAAAAGAGAGGGTGGGAGGGAGGTAGGGAGGCGGGAGGAAGAGGGAAGAGGGAAGAGTAGTGTACACGGGGCGCACACGGTTCTCTGTTACCTGCGACTCGTGGCCGTGTCCAGCATGGTAATCCAATCTCTCGGATGGGGGGCTACCTCGTCATCCCTGCGGGTCTCTGGTTGACCGATCGCGAAAAGTCGAGGAACTTCACTGAACGGCTACTTCCGTCCTCTTCCCGGGGCACTGCTCGTCGATAATAAAAATCACTCACTAGCCGTGCAATTCCCGGCGTGAATGTGCACGAGAGAGAACGCGGAAGGACGCCTCTGGCTGGCGCGAACACGAGACGCGCACACCTCCGGATTCGCTCTCCACAAGCTTCTGCTATTCTCTTTTCTATTTGCGACTTTTCTTCCTGCTTGTAAACCGTTTCTTTTATCACCCGTCTGTAGTCGTTGTCGTCGTCGTCGTCCTCGTCTTCGTCGTCGTCGACGTCGTTGACGTTGCCTGGTCGGAACCGTATCAGACCCACTGCGCGAACGAGAGAAACGCACGCACGCGCGCGCGCCGTAAACAACACTGGACGACTGGGACCGAATATTCGTGTATGTGCTGGTTTCAGCCGCCACGATCACGGGAATACCGCGGGCTGCTGCTGCTGCTGCTCGGTTTCACGAGGAACGATACGCGCCACCGTGACACCCAATCCACGTACCCCCACACGAACAACCGTACGCTAGCAGAGGCCGCAATACACTGAGCGAACACATGACTCCGAGGGGGCCTAGTGCATGCGCGCGCCGCACAGCGGGCGCCACCGACGCGACACGGCGTCACGATCACCGATCGCAAACTAATCGCGCCCCGGTACCGACTAAATATTGTTAAAGAATGCCAGCCTTACGGGAGATCGTGTCGCTGAAATAATTCGCTGCTTTCTTATGCTCTCTACGATATATTATGGCTGGACTAAGAAACAGAAGGCCACTGAAGAGATTCTCGTCGGTGAAAAGGCGAATGTAGACATGACATATTACATTCTCCGACGAACGTTTCCGAGTTACACAGTTATTTCAGACGATGTTTTGGCGTTCGTTTTTAAGGTTATAATATTCGAAGCAAAAGTAATATCAAGGACAAAACTTGAACTCGTGTCGCGTGCTGGAAATCGAGTTTATTTAACCTCCGTTTAAATTAATTTTGATTTTACATTCAAATTGAATTGTTTATTTATGATTAATTCTAATTGTATTGAATTGGATTCAATTCTTAAATGTAATTAAGGAATTTGCTCTTTCTGTTGCAGATTCCGCGGGAAAAGACTCCAATGATCGGAACACCGTATTCATAGGTTAGATCGATATTACTCGATGCATTCGATAATCGAAAGCTCGACGTAGTGTCATGGCGTATTTTCTTCAAGCAGGACAGCACGTGAACGTGAGTACCAATTATCTTTCCAATTAAATTGTGTTATTCGAATATCTTTTTTGAAACAATTAACAGTTAATAAATATTTCATTTGAATTATTTATTTCCTATTCGCTCGGATTTAGTCTCCGACGGTCGATCGATTGAAATTAACTGAATTTATTCTTTCTGATGCAGAGTCCTAAAGGTTTTTAAATATTTTGTGGCTGCTTACCTGGATGATTAATGCTGCCTACCTTGATGACCAAACACGACATCGAAAGCTGAGACCGAGGTCAACGTGTCGTGCTTTCTTTAAGAGGGAGAGAGTGTAAGTATGCATTCATAATTAAACTTTATTATTGAATACTTTTTTTTTCACTGTATTAATGAAAAATTCTACAGCCCACACGAGTTAAATAAATTTTCCATATTATGTTACTAGGTTATCACCACTTTGTTATTATTCTAAAATCACTTAAATAGACTCATTATATCCCGATGGAATTGTACGAATAGATTTGTTAACTTCTTGTTATCGTTTTTGATTCTAGGACTCTAATGCAACCTCTTATGCCCCCAACAAGTAGTAAGTGAACAAACAACTGTCTTTTTTATTGCTGGATTTTATTAGTAGTTGATTTTAACGAGTGCAGTGACCGTGGAAACGTCAGGCGTTTCTGCGAGTCTGTTTCCTAACTAGGTAGAGTCTTTTTGTACTTCGCGTTTTTATGTAAATATAGAAACTTCGATAATAGAATTTCCAATTTGCTAAAAGATAACAATCTTTCATAACGACGGTATACTATTACTAGAGACGCTTTTTATCATCGAGATAATCATTCATACTCTAAAATTGGTTTGATTTGCCAGGAAGTATTAGATACCATGTTCAAAAAGACGTTTCGCGACGGATAGAATCTTGAGACAAAGCAAATACGCACATCAATTTCACGAGTACTTTTCCATTATTTCGAAACATTCCTTTGTCGAAAGGATCGTCTAAGGGTTTCTAAATATTTCCATGAATCTTCAAAATAAATAAATAAACAAATGAAGATCTTTATTAAAATCTGGCTTTGACTTTTTTGCTCGACAATTAAATTTTCATTAGCCTTCTCAATAATTAAATATTTTATTTGTAAATTCAGATTAAATTTTGAACTGATAGTAGAACCATTTTACAAGATTGCATAAATATTAGCCCGTACAAAATCTAACGGATTATTTTAGTTCGGATTTTCAAGATCTTAAGGTTTCCTGTTCATTGCTCGAATCCTCTCGCGTGCCCAGGTGCTACTCGGGAGGGTGAGAGCAACGGGTACAGGGAATATCGTTTTAATCATTTGTGTGGCAACTGGCAATGGTTAGAGTATCGTGCACGACGTAATATCCACTTGTGTGTGTGTGTGTGTGTGTGTTGATAGGCAGTGGAATTGCGTCCGTTTTTTAAACTAGATTCAGTAGCACATATTCCTGTTGATGGATGACATGCTACATGGATCTTCGTGAAATATATTTGTCTGTATTAGTTTTCTCAATTCATTAAAAACAACGTGTAATATTCAGAATTACATATAATTTAATTCAGCTGTTATTTCGATCTATTGATTTATTTCGCAGTGATCACTACTATTGTCAGTCGATTTCAGGAAAAGTGGTACGTACTTTCGAGTGTGCTTGTGATTCGAACGTTAGGGTGTCGGAAGCGTCCCGGGACGTTCTCTCTAGGTGTTAGGCTCTTGCGCCCTCGCATTTGTGTGGAGATCGTGTTGCGAATGTGTTGGAAAGCCTGTGTGTCTTTTGCCATTTTTTTAAATATAGGGCTAGGTAGGTAGGTAGCTTACTTTCATGGTGTGACTGTTCGTCCTAAGTAGGTAGGGGCCGGGGCTGGCTAGCGCTTTCTCTTTCGGGTAGGTCGCGATTCGCACGGTAGTCATTCACTGGAAGAGTTCGAAGTTTCGTCTCGAAGCTAAGTTGAACGAGGCATGCCGTTCGAATTGATGCTTCGTGCTCGATTCTTTAACGCGCGCGGATTAGGGTTTCGAAACGTTGCGCACCTGCTCGATTGCACTAGCGGAACGATCGGCTTCTCTCGAAACTTGTGAATCGTTTCGGAAGTCGTCGATCGTTTTCACTACGAGCACGTTTAGGGTTTCAGTTGTTTGGTGGACCGCCGAAGAAAAAAAAAAGGAGGCTATATCTGCCGCAGTGGCCCCGATAAACTGTCGCTCAAGAAGGCAACTACAATGGCCTCGCATCTTCGGCTGCGAAGTCATTTGATTACTATTTTGTCACTGTACTCGTTTGTAGAAATAGTAGTAGTAGTAATTAGTTGTACACACGGGCAGGCCTCGTTGCCCCAACGATCAGCGGAGATGGGCACGTCCGCGATTTGCAGTAGCGTTGCGAAAAAAACCACGCGTGTTGCACTAGTCGTTTTTGAACAGACATCTGAACTAGCGTTCCGGAGACATTCGCGATTTCTATTAACTTCAATATAGATTGTTTAGAGTGTAGCGTTGCAAATGTTACGAGCCGAGGGGCGGCGGATACGTCGTGGCCGAGGTTTGTTCTTTTGAACAGGATAATTGTGAACTAGCCGGTGCCTGTTTCATCACCGGGTGTCACAGGATAGGTTGTCGTGGACTAGCCGATGCCTGTTTCATCACCGGGTCGCCACTAGGGTATGAAAAAAGAAGGGTTTTCGTGGACTAGCCGATGTCTATTTCACCACCGGGTCGCCACTAGATGGAGAGTCGTGAACTAGCCGGTGCCTGTTTCATCACCGGGTGTCACAGGATAGGTTGTCGTGGACTAGCCGGTGCCTGTCTCATCACCGGGTCGCCACTAAGGTAGGGAACAGAAGGGTTTTCGTGGACTAGCCGGTGTCTGTTTCACCACCGGGTCGCCACTAGGAAGGTCGTGAACTAGCCGGTGCCTGTTTCATCACCGGGTGTCACAGGTTTAATTGAGATATTTGGAAGGTCGGCTCCTCGTAACTTTCTATAAGATTGTAAAATAAACCTCGAGCGGTAAAGGTTTATTTTTGTGGGTATTTTTTACTGGTTACTGGGAATTCAAAAGGATATGGTTTAAATGAAAATTAAAGACTCTCAATTGCCTTATATCAAAGTACAATATATTGGAGAACTTGGAATGGAATACAATTGTTTTTGTATTGTGTTTTTTCGTGGAAGCTAATTCCCGAGAACTCGATTTTCACGCACTGAGAAATGCGGGGGTAGTACAACTAACTTGCCTTTTATAACCGCGTTTGAAATATAGTTGATCGAAAGGGAAGCAAGCCCTATCTCACGAGATGCGTATGTGTCTAAAGAAAATCAGAAACTAAGCCCGTAGGAGGACCGGATCGAGCCCTTTATATACCAGATTCTGCCCATGAAAATGGTGGTGGGGACATGGGAAAATCTGGCAAACGTTAATCAGCTTCCAGCTGAACGTACTTCACTGTAGGAAAACTGTTTATACAAACAACGAGCCGGACCTCCTACATGGACACGTGGTTTCAAGAAGGGCAGTAAAGAGTCACGTAGTCAAAAAAACTCCGTGCGTAACACCTCCCCCCTCAGAGGAAACATCGCGTATGCAATGCTTTCCACCCTTCGCGGAACCACGCGCAAGCAAAACTATGAAGCGAAAACGTTAAAATTCGGATAACTGTCGCGGGTGTGTGAAAGTGTAGTGTATGTGTGTATATGTAGGATACTTAAGCTCTACGGTGGTTGGTTTTCCTCAACTGTCCCAGGATGTCTTCGATGTTGGTAGAAGTATTAATGGATGCCCTCCGAGTCTTTCGACTAATGTTATCACCGGGCATCCAATCCTTGATTGACTGATCAGTCAGCTGGTAGAGGTTTAGGTTGTCGTCGTAGAGCCGTTCATCCCTGGCTCTCTTTTGACAGGTATTCTCTGGTTTTCTTTTTTCCATTTATAATTTTTTAATTTTAATTTTAGTCCGAGGAGCTCTCAGAGACGAATGCGAATTTTAATTTGTCCTGGTGTTTGGTTATAAGGTGCTTGCCATCATCTGTTTCCAGAACAACATTATGCAAATCTGTAACGTCGACTATTTTATATGGCCCAACGTAATGAGCATCGAACTTGCCCATACGAGGCTCTTTTTGGACATACACGTAGTCCCCCACTTTGAATCGTACTGGACGTACGTGTCTGTCATAGTACCGTTTTGAACGTTCTTTTGCTGCATTGAGGTTATCGGCAGCAATATTCCGTACATCGGTCATCTGGGTGATAAGATCCGTGAGGTATCTCCCATATGATTCCATGTCTTGATTTACGTCGACTGCGCTTGGTAGTCGAGCTATACGTCCAAATATCAGTTCGTGTGGCGTGAAATTGGTGGCTTCATGAACAGAGGTGTTGTAGGAAAGCATCGCAAATGGAAGAAGAAGATCCCATTCATCCTCTGACTCCATATAGTGTTTCAAATATTCAGTTAGCACAATGTGACTTCTTTCCAAAGATCCATTGGTTTGCGGTCTGTATCCTGAGGTTGATATTTGTTTAATTTTAAAAGTGTCGGCAAGTTTCTTCATTATTTTGCCCATGAAGCTCTTTCCTTTGTCCGTTAAAATAGTGCGTGGAGCGCCGAATATCGCAATGAAATGTCGTGCGAGGGCATCTGCTATTGTAACTGCCTTGGTGTTAGGTATGGCTATGGCTATACAGTATTTTGTCAAATTATCCTGCAACGTTAAGATGTGTTTATTTCCACCTGGTGTTTCCGAAAGTGGTCCGACTGTATCCAAGGCTAATTTGTCGAAAGGCTCCAAAGGTGTATCGGTAAGGATCATTGGCTGGCGGGTTTTGGCTCTGACCAATTTTTGTTCCTGGCAACTTCTGCATTTTCTAATAAACTCCTGAACATCTCTTCTCATTCCTGTCCATTGATATTTTCCTTTAAGGCGGTTTACCGTTTTTGTCACCCCTTTGTGCCCTCCAATCAGGCTACAATGACTTTCCTCGATCAATTGTTTCCGGAGTGCTTCAGCTGGAGTTTGAATAGTTCTATTATGCGGAGGTACAGATGTGATGATGATGTCTGGAGATTCTTCTTCTTCGTCTGACGTTTCATCTTCAACCGATGAAGATTCATATTCCATGGGAATATGGTTGAGGGATACTGCTTGCACGCGAGGTGTATTTTGTGAAAATGACGTTGGAATTGGCGTTGAAGATGTATTTGTTGCGATTGTCCCCCCCAAAGGGGTAGATGTAACTACTTGATGGTCGAACACGTTCGGTGTTACATTTAAATTCTCTCGATCTGTCGATACGACTGTGTCTTCCAATAAGTTTTGTTCATAAAAAGAAGTCAGGTCCGCAGTTATGGTGCTCTCGTCGTCAGTTGATTCTTCGGGGTTTCTCGGAGTAGGTTCGGTTGTAGAGTGAGATGAGGAGTCTACATCTGGTGCCGTTCTTTCACCTAACAGCGGTGAAGGCCTTATTGGTCGATTGGGCCGACGTGGAGTCCTTCGTATTACCGAATCATCAGAGTCGTAGCTGATTTCCTCATAGCTAGGTAGTGGTTTGCGCCCATTTCGCCTTTCCCTTACGCGTTGGCCAATTGTACTGGCCTCCGTGGCTATCGTATTCTGCCCTGTAGTTAAGGGTAAGCAGACTGCTGTTGGATTTCGTGATAACGCATCCGCGTTTTTGTTAGTCTTTCCTGATTTATGTGTTACTTCATATTCGTATTCTAAAAGCTTTAGTTTCCACTTAGCCAGGCGCGAAGTGGGGTCCTTTACGGAGTGAAGCCAAACTAATGGTCGATGGTCTGTCACTAGGGTGAACCGTGTACCATAAACATATGGTCTGAAGTATTGTACAGCGTAGACCATCGCCAAACACTCCTTTTCAGTAGCTGAATAATTCCTTTCTGCTGCATTCAAACTACGGGAAGCATAAGCTATCGGCAAATCGTTACCGATACTTCCTTGACTTAGTATGGCTCCTACCGCAATATCTGAGGCATCCGTGGTGATAATGAAGGGCTTCTTGAAATCCGGATATTGTAAAATTGGTGCCTTACAGAGTTCATCTCGTAGTTTTTGGAAGCTATCTTGTTGTTCTTCTGTCCATTTAAACCTGATTCCCTTTCCTAAAAGTTGCGTTAGCGGTTTTGCCTTAAATGAGTAGTCTTGTATGAAGCGTCGGTAGTATCCTGTTAGTCCCAAGAATTGTTGTATGTTCTTCTGATTTTTTGGAATTGGGAAATTCTTTACAGCCTCCAGTTTTCTGGGATCCGGTCTTACTCCTTGCGCTGATACTATATGCCCTAAATAGGTAACCTCCTTGCGAAGGAATTCACACTTGTTGGTTTGCAGTGTGAGTCCGTGTTTTCTAAGGCGATTCAAAAGTTTCCTGATTTTTATTTCGTGTTCTCTAAGCGACGAGGAGTAAACTACTATGTCGTCCAGATAAACGAACAGTTCTGTTCCTTGCAAGCCGGTTAATACTTGATCCATAAGCCTCTGAAATGTAGGTGGTGCGTTCTTCAGTCCGAATGGCATCCGAGCATATTCGTAATGCCCGAAGGGAGTGGTAAACGCCGTTTTTTCTTGGTCCTTTGGATTCATTTTTATTTGATGAAAACCATTAGCCAAATCGAAAACAGTGAAATATTTGGCTCCTCCTAGTTTATCCAAAATTTCGTTGATCTGCGGAAGCGGGTATTTATCGCTGACGGTTTTTTCGTTTAAAGCTCGAAAATCGATGACCATTCGCCATCGTCTGTTGCCATCTGCATCGGGTTTCTTTGGAACAATCCACAGAGGTGAATTGTAAGGTGATGTGGAAGGTTTAATAATCCCTTGTGATAAAAGCGTTTGTACTTGCTGTTGAATTTCTTTCTGATGTACTACTGGATAGCGATATTGCCGCGTATTAATCGGGATTTCGTCGGTTACGTGGATAGAGTGGTGAAAATTTGGCACACTATCGAGATTGTCTCCGGGTAAATAAAATCTGTCAGCGAATTCTTGAATAATGTTGTTTACATGTTCTTTTTCCTCCTGATTTAAATGTTCAGTTTTTATGGTATCCCAAATGCTCTGCTTTCTGTCGTTTTCATTGACTTTACAGGCTTGATAAGAGGTGACTGGGTCCTCATCTGAAGTGTCACAAATATCATAAGGCTCAAGATATTGAGGCTCTAAATCTATTTCTTCGTCCGTTTCGTTGGTGTTAGTGGCTAAAACGTAACAACTTCCATTACGGTTGCGAACCGCAGCCTCACCGATGTAAACGTTCTTCGCTGTCTTGAGGCGTGGCAAATAACCCTCCTGTATTTCGGGGTTGGCGATTCTTAATTGTATCTGCTGCGATGTGCGTCCAGGGATGCGGTATGTTGTTCGGGATTGTTTCTGCTCGTTTTCCATCTCCCCAAAATTCATAAAACGAATGGGCCTCACAGGTTGAGTGCGAGTAACAAGCGTCTTATGGTGGTACGAAATTTCAGCATCTTCTTGGAGCAAGAATGGGCTTCCCAGAATGCCATCCGCTGGTATCGCAAGATTTTCAATAACATAGAAAAGAGCTGGTATGCCATTGATATGTAGTACAGTGGTTCCCATGGTCTTAATGGAAGGTGACGTTACTCCTTTGACCTCGATCTTTTCTCTGGAAATAATTTCAGCCTTGTAGCCCAACAAGGCACGGTTGACCAGATTTACGGAGGCTCCTCCATCTATGAGAAACTCTCCTATTCCTGTTTCCAGCTCTGGAACCTGGACTCTGATCTTGGGTATTGGGGCTTCTTTGAGCAGTCGCCGGTCTTCTCGTCGTGAAAACTGACCTTTTTGGGGCGCTCTTGTTTTGATTCGCTCATCGTATCCGCTGAACGATGAGCGCGATAGGAGTTTAAATGCTGTCTAATTGGAGAATTTCGGGAAAATCTATCTTCTCGAAAATTTCCCTTTTCTCGGCACTTCCTCCCGTCGTGGCCCTTTACGCCACAATTCCAACAGAAAAGCTGTGGTCCACTCTTGCCACCATAGTGATCCACCTCTTCAGCTGATGTATAAAAACGATTGGGAGAATAAGAATTGTTTCGCTGTAGAACCATTGCTGTAGCTCGTTTTGGGCGCTCTTCAAATTCCGTCTCCGAACCAGATGTGCTCTTGTCCCGCGAGCGGTACTTGTAATACCGTGACGGGGAAGGGGACTGAGGGTACATGGGTCGACGCTGACGTCCCCAATCGTATCGTTTCCCGGCTTGTGAATCGTCCTCTTCATAGTCGCGACGCGACAAACGATCCTCGTTAAGTGTCCGACGATTCCTAAGACGTCGGTCTACTTTAAGCACGGCTTCGAACGCGTCCTCAAGGGTTTCACATTCTGATATTAACCCTGCAATCCTCCATCCAATTTCTTCCGGTAATCCCTCGAAGAAATTTTCCAACAGATCCTTTTCCATTTCGGTGATGATCTGTTTTGCTTGTTTACCGTAGCGATCATTAATCGCAGTACGGGTACAATATGCGAGACGGCTCACTCTATTAATGTATTTCCTCAAAGATTCTTCCCGGCGGATTCTCAGTCGAGAAATCTCACTTTGAAAATACGCTAAATTCCGTCCCGGAGCGTAACGTTTCTTTAAATGTTTTAGTAAATCATCAACAGACTCGAACGTTTTATCTTGAACACTGATTCTCGCCGGTCCGGTGAGTTTCGTCAAGACTATCGCGAGATATTCCTTTTCTGTACCCGGCGGCGTTAACGCAAGCCCGTCACTAACTCGTTGCGTGAAAATCGAGAGCGGTGGGTTTTCCCCATCAAATAAGGGTAACGACGCTGCGGCGTACTGAAGACTATTTTGCTGACTTATTAAAATCATGGATTTTGCCATGGAAGCGGTTAGACTGGCTACGTCGTCCGGCATGATTAATCCTTTAAGATAAAAAAAATTTTCTAGAATTTTCCTTCCTTAGAATATTAAAGATTCTAATTGTTATTGACACCTAGGTGCAATTTTAACGACAAAAAGTTCAGAGCAAATTCTATGTTGCTTTGATTACTGATACTTTATCGTGCATAAATCTAATTTCTGGACAAGGTAGTCAAAGCGCGTTGCGCATAGGTGATCCTAGTCCTTTTAACTAATTACTTTGCGATTCTCCGACTCTATTATTAGGTTCTAAGACACTTGGTCGGTTGATTTGAATTGCAATTAATCCATATCGTTTTTAAACAACCAGTATTATACCAGTATCCCACCGCTGTCACCAGTTTGTTACGAGCCGAGGGGCGGCGGATACGTCGTGGCCGAGGTTTGTTCTTTTGAACAGGATAATTGTGAACTAGCCGGTGCCTGTTTCATCACCGGGTGTCACAGGATAGGTTGTCGTGGACTAGCCGATGCCTGTTTCATCACCGGGTCGCCACTAGGGTATGAAAAAAGAAGGGTTTTCGTGGACTAGCCGATGTCTATTTCACCACCGGGTCGCCACTAGATGGAGAGTCGTGAACTAGCCGGTGCCTGTTTCATCACCGGGTGTCACAGGATAGGTTGTCGTGGACTAGCCGGTGCCTGTCTCATCACCGGGTCGCCACTAAGGTAGGGAACAGAAGGGTTTTCGTGGACTAGCCGGTGTCTGTTTCACCACCGGGTCGCCACTAGGAAGGTCGTGAACTAGCCGGTGCCTGTTTCATCACCGGGTGTCACAGGTTTAATTGAGATATTTGGAAGGTCGGCTCCTCGTAACTTTCTATAAGATTGTAAAATAAACCTCGAGCGGTAAAGGTTTATTTTTGTGGGTATTTTTTACTGGTTACTGGGAATTCAAAAGGATATGGTTTAAATGAAAATTAAAGACTCTCAATTGCCTTATATCAAAGTACAATATATTGGAGAACTTGGAATGGAATACAATTGTTTTTGTATTGTGTTTTTTCGTGGAAGCTAATTCCCGAGAACTCGATTTTCACGCACTGAGAAATGCGGGGGTAGTAAAACTAACTTGCCTTTTATAACCGCGTTTGAAATATAGTTGATCGAAAGGGAAGCAAGCCCTATCTCACGAGATGCGTATGTGTCTAAAGAAAATCAGAAACTAAGCCCGTAGGAGGACCGGATCGAGCCCTTTATATACCAGATTCTGCCCATGAAAATGGTGGTGGGGACATGGGAAAATCTGGCAAACGTTAATCAGCTTCCAGCTGAACGTACTTCACTGTAGGAAAACTGTTTATACAAACAACGAGCCGGACCTCCTACATGGACACGTGGTTTCAAGAAGGGCAGTAAAGAGTCACGTAGTCAAAAAAACTCCGTGCGTAACACAAATGAAATAGTCGCGATTCAATTTACATTTCATTTTGATTTCTGCTTGAAGCAATAGCAATTTTAGAAGAATTTAAAGTTTTCATAATTGTTTTGCAGATAATGTAGAGTAATCTGTTGGACCCTCTGTGCTTTGAATTATCGTTGCGCAGCAAAAGGATCGCGGTTGCGTTCGAGTCTTTCGACAGTTCAGGCGCCCATGCTCCAGCTGCGTATATCCACTGTAAAAGTGGTTGCAGTCGATACGGGTGCCGGGTGCGGTGTAGGCATTCGCGATTTCGAGTAGAGTTGCGAGAGAATCACGACGCGTTGAATTATAGCGTAGCATTTGCGGAAATCGAAATTGAAGTAGGGAATGTCTGGGACGAGAGTAGAGGTCCGCACCTACTGTTCAAGTAGGGGAGATCTCGCAGCACATGACCGCGTGGCACCATCTTCTGGCTAATAAAACCAGCGTTACTTGGCTTCAGTTGAGCTAACGTTTTGAGCGATGGGGTGCATCTGTCCTGACGTTACGACGTCCAGACAGGTGGATGATATCATAGCGTTTGGATCCGAGGTTGATTCTATGGGCTTGGAAACCCAGTCGCCAGCTGTCTCGTCACGCCTCTGCTTCATTTCGATTAGAATAGGTATTTGCTTAGTTACCGTGTTTATAATGGCAAAGAGAGATAGACTTTGCCATTCTTACTGCATGCCGCGAATGAATTAATAGACCGCGAAACACTGTCGGTGCGCGAGGAATTAGCGTTGCGAGAATTTGTGTGTCGCGATTGTCTTAGTGTCGCGAAAAATACCAAGCCGTTGTCTTAAGGCGGGATTAACGTGGACGCGATAGTTTAACTATCGCGTCTACGCGCATATTGGAAAACGCATCTAAAATATCCGATTCAATTGTAACAGTCGCGACCTCGTATTAGAGTAGAGGACGACATTCCAGAACCAGCAGCGCATGGAACATACGCACATTTTTCAGAGATACTTTATAACACTTTAGAGTTTTTGATACCGTGAAAATGCGGAGCATAAATACGCCCATCGGACCATGACGTAGAGAAGAAACGTATTGGTACGTTCTTAGACCAGGTTGCAGTAAGCAGTTAGCGCAAAATCACGGTGCACGTTACTACGTTCAACTCCCCGCGGTGTGCCATAACACACGACTCGTCTCCCGTTCCAGCAATGGAACAAGTGTTTCCGCTGTCGTACGACAATACCGTACGCAAAAAGAAGACGTATTAAGTTACGTCACCTGTGACGGTACGCACGACAATGACATGGTGACCATTGTATTAGCGTGTAATGCGGTGCAAGCCATGGTGTTGAGGCGTGACTTACGATGGCGGTGATCACTGCAGTTTACCTGAACGTAGCGACGCGTACCTTTGGCCATTTGGTGGTGTGTGAGCGCTAAATGCAGGGACCGTACCACTGCGTTTCACCAGCATGTATATTTTTTGGACTAACCCCCCACAACGTGGTTCGATCGCGTCAGTAGACATACACGATGTGTATGTAAAGCGTATCGAACGCCTCGTCGGCCCGTAAGGTAAAAGACGAGGTATCTTTACGTTTAGTCCAGTACTTTGTCGATGAAATTTAGTGTTCATATCGCCCTGCAAAACTAGTTTCTGCAATGTCCGAATCTGTATAATATTCGAGGTCGCGAAGTATAATTCCTTTCTTGCGTATACTGTCAGAATTCGAAGAATCGAATCGGTTTAATATATGTGGACGTTTTCCAATATGCAAGTGGTAAAAAATCCCGTCTTTTAGAGTTGCGATAAATGAATTGCCGCACTGCACCCTCACAAGTCTATGATGATTTCAATAAGCTGAAATGGTAAATATTTACAACAGGTCCACGTCCTCCGATTTTGATGAAATTTAAATATATTATAGATTTCGACATTTTGAACAACTTTTTCCTTTTCCAATATAGGGGGGACGCTTTTAGTTTTCGAGATATTTCAATTTTTGTCTGTATTGAATTTTTCGTATTTCTACACGCTCCACGGCAACGTAAGCCTGTCCCGGTGCGGCGTTTGTTTACGTTTTCACGCTGTACTGACAAAAATTGAAATATCTCGAAAACTAAAAGCGTCCCCCCGATATTGGAAAAGGAAAAAGTTGTTCAAAATGTGTTGCTGCATAACATATTTAAATTTCATCAAAATCGGAGGACGTGGACCTGTTGTAAATATTTACCGCTGAAATTAACGTATTGATATTTTCAAATATTTTTAATCTGTTCACTGCTTTAAATTGCATCCACTAATTTTTCTCACAGATTCATAAAATCCGCAGTCTAGTTACGATAGAGATTCGCTGGGATTTTCATATTCTGGATGACGATGTAGAGATAGATCTCGTTTTGATCGAATAACGGAGCGTAAATGTGTGCGTAAACATGAACGAACTAACAATGACTGTGGTTGATAAATCATGTTGACTGAAGCAAATTTAAGCGTGCGGCTTACCGAGACGTCGTGAGCTGTAGAACAGGATTTTGTCACTGATTTACAAGGAGGACTGGCTAAGGACACTCTCGGGTAACCTAAAGTTCTCTGTTATCGGTTTGCACGCGGTTATCACATTCCTGCCGCGCCGTTCGCGTTCTCATCCCCGTTCATTGTTCTCGCTCTTTCTTGTGGAAGCGAAATCGATAAACATACATACTTCGACTCCAACGCGAAGTCACACCGCGTGTTTCCGAATTCCTGTGGCGTCGCGATACGCCTCGTAAAAATAGCCGCGTCTTCGGTCAAATAGAATCACGTTATCGCTCCTAGGAATGTCGGTGAAACGTACCATCGGTTCGACGAAGAACGGGAGAGAAACCAAGGAAAAAGGTTTCGTGAAATAACACGACGAGCTCGGCGTTTACAATCTAATTGCTCGTGGATCTCCAGCCTGCTGGAAGTAATCTTGTTTACAGGGCAAAGTTAAGAGGCCTAGCGGTTTATTTACTTACACCGAACTGTTTGATCGCCGGTTGTTACGTGCGCTAACCGCGATTGATAGTGAAAGCGTTCTTTATCAGCGGAGGAACGCGCAAATACCTGTCGATATTTTTTCGCGACTCGCGCGGCCGTCCAAACAAACGATTTACGATCGCCTCGTCTGCGGTATGCGAAGCACGCACGCCTGCTCTCTCGAATCTCGAAAATTTCATCCGAGAACACTATTATTCCCGAGCACGGCCCTCTCTCGTCTCGATGAAATAAAAGTTCCTCTCCCTCTCTCTCTCCCTCGGAGCGCGCAAGTCCCCTATCTCGCCCAATTAATTTCTCGGCCGAGTTCGTTTGTACCTCTCGTCCTCCCGCTATCTTCCTATAAATTTTCCAACGATAAAATTCCTCCTCCAATTTTCGAGGTACCGAAATACCGCGAAGAACGGTTCGCGCTCTCCAATAGGATTTCCGGTACACGAGTTATCGCAGTCGAAAGATGTATTCGAAACGAGGAAAAAAGACAACGGCGAGAGAAGAAACGGTAGAAATATCAATTGGCCTGTGTACACAACGACAGTTAGCAACAGTGACGTAGCCGACAACGTACAGAAGCGGCGATTGGCTGCTAAAACAGCTGCTATCTTATCTTTTTACCCGTGAGTGTCAACACTCGCCGAGCGCCGCGTACAATGTACCATACGAATGTGTAATTTTGCGACGAGCTTCGTTTTTCTCCGTACAAGACAGTGCGAGACGGTTCGGAACCATCCACCTGGGTGCTTCAACCCTTTCTCGAGCTCGTGGTTCGTTGGCGAATGCCGTAAATACATTGGCAAGCTATCGAAAACGGCTTATCGATAAGTACCGATGTGTATCAGGACCGGCCACTTATGTAAAGACAAGTGCTTTCTCGGTGTGGAAATCAGTCGGAAAATGCAATTTTTAATTACGGAACTGTACTCTTATTTCCACGATGGCTTCCAACCTGACGACAGTCTGGAATTGTCTTAGATTTTAGATGTTTGAAGCAAGGCTCCTAATTTTATGGATTTATTACATGTTTACTCTTGCTGAACTGACGAAATATCTGATGAAATATTGATCTTCTTCGATTCGATAGAATCTCTACAAGAATATATCTGTTGTGGATATGCTACTGGTGTGTTTAATCCTTTGCGGCCTTAACAATTTGCCGTGTCATTGTCGCTCGTCAACAGTAAACCTACCACCGTACAGTGATGGTTGATTGTGACTAAAACGTTCACGGTATACCTAAATCTTACAATATTTTCTAAATACCATGATACGTAATTCTTCACTTACCACTAAACTGTGTACCACCGGTCAAATGACTCACTTTAGATATTTCATTTTACAATTATTGAAATGGTAAAGGTGTTTTTATGGGAATTGATTGAATACATTTTTTGATTCCAGTATACATACATTATATAATAAAATATCAATAAGGAAAACCAATGGCAGATACGTAGATCTAATTAAAGCAAACCTTCGAACCGCAGATAGCAGAGAACAAACTTTCTTCTCCTTTTCCGGTGAGCGAATGGTTCGAATTCATAGACACGCCGACGTGCTCGTTAACGTGTATCGTAAAGTACAATGCCCGAGCGGTAAATCGAACGACAAAGTATTTCTTTTCGAAATTAGAGTCACAGGGAACACGTGGCAGGCGGATTCGATTCGATCGAACGCGTTAATTGGCCATTGTGGTGCGCAGCGGCGGCTCGAAAGGAGGCTCGAAAGAATTCAGGTGACAACCTTGACGGTGCCTAAGTTTGATCGGAGCAGAGCTAGTCGATCATTCGCGTAATCGTTCCGGCTATTTATAATGGTTCGCGTTTTCCGCGTACTCGAGAGCAAGCGGTCGGTCGCACGCGAGCGAATCGCCGCTTCGAGTCGCGCGCCGCGAATCGTGTCGATGGAAATCAGGCTAAATGACAACGAGACCGAGGCGTCACGATCGAACGTGTCGAACCGCGAACGAGTTTATTTTCAGCCTCGGTCTAAGCTCGAGCATACCTTATGTAAAGCGTCACGGGTGTGCGTGGACAACGAACAGTTCGTGATCGGGCAGGTGCCTGAGCGTTTATGGAAAGACGCGACGCGACGAGACGGCGGGACTCGGAGAAATTCCGTCGAGTGAGAAATTTCCGAAGCTTGCTGAAATTTTCACCTCGGATCATCGTCATCTCCCTACTACCTGCTACGCATCTCTCTTTCTCTCTCGCTCGCTTTCTCCGCGTCGTCGTCGTCGTCGTGTTTCTCTCTGTCGTTCTACCGAGAGACGCTTATCGCGATTATCCCCTCCGGCGCGTTCGAGCAGCGACGATGTAATTGCCGGCGATCAGAGCCGCTCCTTTTCGTTCCAATGACGACGACGAGCCGCGTAGATTAGCATTCCCGTATCGAAATTTTTACCGCTCTCGACGTTATTGTTCTACGGACGGATGAGAACAATTCCGAGTCTATAAATAGAGAACGCGGCTGGCGGAACGGGAACCGAATAAAAGTACGGAGAGGCCAACGCGGCGCGTTCTCTCGATCGTCGGTCGCGCGCGCCTCCGAGCGTGAAGTCGCAATAACGCGATTAGTATTAACCGTCCGAGTGTCGCGGGTCTCCGTAAAAAACTGCTCGAGCAGTGCCAAGCGATCTCATCGCGCTTTTTTAATTAGAATTCGAAATTCTGTTAGAGCGACTTGGGAAAAGATCGAAAGAATTTAGACCCTTGGATTTTCGGGGAGGTCCGCCGCCGAAAACAACGAGAAGATGATCGAGGGAAAAAAGAGAGGAGAGAAGAAGGAGAAAGCTCGAGAGCAGGATGGTCGGGTTCTCTCGTCCGTCGCAATTTGTTTTGGTCGTATTCGTCGGGCCGGCGTAGTCGTCGCGCGGAGTAATTGTACGCGTCACGTGTGTCTGTCCGTCTGCCGCTAATGACGGATCGTTTTGCAACATTGCTCCCGGTCCGACGTTCAACAACATCGTTCTCAGGAGGCAGATACACCATTTGAAAATTGCGGCGCCCGCTTGCAACCTGTATAAACAATCGGCCATTACCCACCGTTATACGATAATCGTGCTTGACGTCAAATATTAAATGATTTCGCTGCGTGAATCAGGCTGTTTAAATTGTCCGGCTTGATTGAATGATGGCCGCTCCTCTAAGTTGGCCGACAACCACTTCACCGTAAATAAGATGGTACCCCATTCTGTACATAAGAGTCGCCTCGTTATACAGGGTGTTCGGTTCTTGTCGGTTCTCGTCTTCGAACATCTTCTCTCAGATTGTTTCACAATCTTGATCCCAGCTTTGCTCGTGTACGAGCAAAATTAGAAGACAATGTCCTTACATTCCTGGAAGTTCGTTTTTAGTCGCTGATCTATAGCGAACGTTCGATGACCATCAGTTTTTTTTTGGGGCTTTAGGGGCGGTTTCTTCAATTGTACACTCGTTATTTCCACCGTTAGAAGACTTGACTCGTCATTTTGATCACAGTACGCATGTGTGACTAATAGGCGTGAGTGAGAGGGCGTTCCTATCGGGCAGTTATCAAGTTGGAATTTTCTTGAACTAGAGTCGCATACAGGTTTAGTGGAATTATAGTAGTTAGTGGACAGATTTTAGATCTCTTTTAGAAAATTTTTGCAAAGCATGAGAGCAGGAGGCGTTCCCAATGTCCGCTTAAAGGGCTCGTTCTTATCGAGTGACCGCTTTACGCCAGAAACTTGTTCGTCCCGTTGCGCAATTTTAACGAACGTTCTCTCTCTCTCTCTCTATTTCGGACCGAACATTCGTTTGCTCTACACACAGTTTGCAAAGGACTCCGACCACTAAATTGCGCAATAAATTCAGAAGTCGTTCTCGTATTTGCACGACTGTTTCGCGGCCGAGCGCGGCCCGTACCGCTCATACCGCTCTATCACGTGCCACGTCGAAGTGCACGTAACGAGACGTGCGAATTAAAGTAACGAAGAGTTTAGTTGCCCGTCGAACCGGCAACGGATGTAGTTACAGTTTTCGTGATCGGCGACTCGCAGCGGGATTATAAATAAATGTAACTGTACCGGACCGGGAAAGGAAAGGAACGCGATCGGTATGCGCGTCGAAACAAAAGGGAACGTTGCTGGTTCGTCGACGTTTGTCCCTCTAACGTCAGACTTTCTATCGGCGATTTGCGACGCAAATAATAAGCCGGTGTGTTTGAAAAAAACTACCGTTAACTATGCGAACAGAGTTGCCGCGCGGCCCCTGGAACACCGCAACCGGACTATCTTCGAAGCAAACGTGTTGTTACTTGTTATTCAGGGACCCTCGACTTTCGATTGACGTAGTACATATACATATGTATTCACTAACGGAATGATTCCACGTTTGTTCGGTGAATTTTCACGCGGTTGGGGGCCGGGTTGGTTTAATGTTGGTTTCATCTCTCGGACGATAATCTTTTTATTTGGGATTGCCAATAGTTTCGAATCACTTGTGTCCTCTTTCTGTAAATGTGTACAAACTTCGGTTTGCAGATTTTTTCTTTGCTTTCCATTTCGAATGACACCAAGTTGTTCCAATAACTACGGATTGTTATGCATTTACAAGTTACAAAAATTCCCGAGTGTTAATAGATTCTAAGACTCAATAAGTGTGATTTTTGTGCTGCAGTAATGAGCTCTTCCTTCACTTTAATAGATCTACGTGATGCTGAGGGCTTAATTTGTTTATTAAAAAAGCAGGAGAAGTTTTTTTTACCTGTTTATTGTATCGAAGTAGGTGTCTAAATAATAATAAAACTTTCCCCTATAAAATTAAGAGCGATATAAAGAATGTTGTACAATCATGTGAACAATAGTCCTTTGGTGATCGAGAAAGATGAAAAATGGTTTTAGTTTTACCTTTTCTGAAGAATGTTTTTTCTTCGAATCCTGAGATTATAAAAAAATGAGAATGATTGACAATTTTGTTTGCCTCGCCACCAAGAATATATTCTCATTGAATTGTACAAAGTGATTCAGGACAAAATTTGTATTTTTACGTATTCTAATCTGATTGGGAAAAATACCGCAGTATAACGTACACTCGCAGTAATAGATGCATTTAGTCGCGAGTCGCAAGTAACTGAGAGAAGTATAAACGCAAAGACATGCCGAATTCAGTCGGCGTTCGATGCGTTAATCGAACCTCGAATCAGAAAGTTCAGACGCGGTTGACTTTGATCGATATTTTCTAATTTTTCACGACGATCGGCGATCTCGTCGAGGGTCAGAGCCGTGTGGTCGACCAGATAATACTGGAGACGCGTGCAATCACCGCTTTCTCCGGTCTACTGTTCAATTAATTCGTTCGATGTTAATAATTTAATGGATTTCGGTGCGTTATCGCTGCCGTTCCATCACGCGTCGCTCTCGTGCTTTACTTCAACCGCGGAGCCATTGTACTCGCGTGCGTGAATGAGATCCACGAATACCACGAAATTATCGCGAACCTTCATTACTTGGTTCGAGATATCATACGTTCAGGAAAAATGTTCAATCTTTCAACTTCGCTGATCTGTTTGGTTCGCGCGTCAGAATTATTGTGCGTTATGACTTGCATCTGTTAAAGGGGGAAATAGGCTGACAGTCTGAAAAAGTTGATATTGCCACCGTCATTCTACAAAAATTGGCCTACTTTTTCAATGATTCTATTACTACGAAAATATTGAACAATATTTCCCTAAAATTTTATGATAACTTCAATTGCTTGTCGGAATTTAAAAAATAATGATCTGTGGTATAAAATAACGATCTCCTGATGAAGAGTCCACAAAACAGAGAGATGGCAAAATTTTGTTCTTTCTTTTTCAAATTGTCAGCTTACTTTCCCTCTTGAACGATCTTTCGTATTCGTTTTCGTTTTGATAATGAACCTCTTTATTTTAAGTAGAAGTACTCAATTTACACATGATCGATTTTACGACAGATCGATTGCTTAATTAGGATACACATCGTCGGGTAGAAGTTCGTGGCTACATATTTTCGAAGCTTTCAATCGTCAGGTTGTTCATATATTACTCTATAAGTGGACCGGCTTAAGTACTAACGTGCCGGCAGTACACAATACTGTTTAACGTTGAACCAGCGGGGCCATTTTGTACGGAGGAGGTTGGTCAAAAATGTCTTTTCCACCTTCTCGCAGAGAATCACGCTTTTGTCCTCGCGAGTTCGTCCGCGATCGGAGAACCGACTGACGCGTTAAATTAAAGATAAATTGACTAGAGACATGTACTTATGTCGAATAAAAAGCACGAGCCTTCTTGATTGTCTAAGCTAATGCGTGGAATTGTACCATTTGCTCTGGTACGCTATAAATAATGTATAAATACACATCTATTGTTAGGTATCTTTGTTTTGTACGTACGGTCTGGCTTTGGTACATGATCGTGGTACTGCGAGCGAGGGAACGAAAATCGTATGGATTCTTTCCCTCCGTAGCGTCGCGTCGCGTTCCGATCCCCACCGTCACATAACATAATCAATCACAAGCTATAGCGAAGATAAATTATACTCTTCTCTTATTGCGTCTCCTGCAAGTCGGAGAACAAAACAATACGAATTAACTAGACTGTATTTCTTACTAATTGGCCAAGATGTAAAGAAGTTTGTACATTGACGAATAGTGATACAAACAAGGTAAAACTGTGGTTCGTACTGCCCCAACGCGACGCTACAGAGAAAAACAGTTCGTTTATCGACCGACAAACTGCGATCGCATTGATCGCGTTACCGGAAGTTGCGAAACGTGATTGTCGAGTCGATCGATCGTAGAAATGAAACGGCTTTTATCGAAGGTACAGATAGCTAGGCATCTCGAGTGTTCACCACCTGGGAGCACTAAATCGAAGGAAATTCGTATCAAGTGTCCTACCTCTTTGTCCGTTCAAAGGAGCATCGGTCGGCACGTGAACAGGTTCACACGTAGGACGAGCGTTCCCGACGCAGCTCCCGTTCATCGCAGACAACACAGCACTTGGCAACACTCCACCACGCACTTGCTCACTCTTATCACACTATCATTGGTCTCGATCCGGGAGCACCGATCCGGCCGTCGAACCGGAAGCCATCGTGGTCTCGGGACTGGCGTCGGGAGACGAGAACGGTGCGTCCATGCCTGCACGGGGACTAGCAGCGTAGCAGTAGTACTGGCACTCTAATCCAATCGTCGTGTTGCAATCGTCCTAGGTTGAAGATCAGCGGCGTGTTGGCGTCCCTTCTTCGGTTGATCTGCTCATTGGACTGCGCCGCTCGCTTCTGCCAGTTGAAGATCAGTCTTCTGCGCCTAAAGCTGCTGGATCAGCAATACTACTGTGGTTTAGGTCTCAATCAAGTCTCTAATCAAGTCTGAATCGGATGTCAGATCTCAGAAATCAGGTTCCAATCTCTCCTCAATCTCTTGTCGCGGGGTTCGAGTCCCAATTGTGTCCGGTTGTCTCTTTTTTCCAACACTAGTATTCTAATCCAATCGTCCTTCGAGGTAGCAGATGAGCGTCATGGCGGTGATCCATTCGTTGATCTCGTCATTCAATTCCTAGACTAGCTATTTACTTGGTCTACCTACTAGACTAGCAATGCTAGCTCTTTGATCCAATCGTTGAGGTAGCAGACAAGTGGCGTCCCTTCAGTTGATCTCTTCGCTTAACTACGTTACTCTCTTCTAGTAGGTCAGGATCAGCGTTCTATGCCTCTAGAGCTGCTAGACTAACAATGCTAGACTAGCATTCTAATCCAATCTTCTTTCGGAGTAGCAGATAAGTGGCACAGCAACGTCTCATCTGGTTATCTTCTCGTTAGACAACGTCGATTTTTCTCTGGCACACGAAGATGAACGTCCTACTCCTGGTGATGCTGAACAAGCAGTCCTAAATACTCTAATGGAAATGTCCTTCGGGTTAGTAAATATGTTGCACAGCAGAGATCCATCCATCGATTTCCACTTTAAGTTGCGTCGCTCACTTCCCTAGCAGTTCAAGGACAGTGTGCTACATTTAGAACTGCTGGAGGTCTAATCCAGTCGTCCTCCGGGATAGTATATAAGTGGCGTGGTAGCATCCCACCCGTCAATCTCCTCGTTAGACTGCGCTGCTCTCTTCTGGCAATTCAAAATCAGCGTACTATGTCTAGGACTGCTGGGAGCAGACCTACAAGCTGTCTGCGCGATCCCAGGTCCCAACCTGAAGCTCTTAGCCCCAGCTCTAGGAAAGTAGCACTCGTTCCCAATTACCCAATTGTTCGTCGCATTCCGAGCTTCTGCTTGCAACCGCCTCGCATCCTTCGCGTCAAGCTGCGCATCCTGATCGCACAGCTTCTCCACGCAAGGACACGAGTTACTCGATGATCTCCAGCTCTCCATGCAAGAGGACCTGATCGCGCAGGACATCTTAGGCTTGCACGGACTATTATCCACGATCGACTCGAGTTGACTGTTCGCGCGCGAACTTTTTTGGTCCAGCTGGTCCGAGCTAGCGAAACGGAGCCGTTTAGGCGACTCGCTCGAACATCTGACGAACGTCGACCTCACCAACGACTTGTTCTTTAAAGAGCTACGAGGTATCAATGGGTTTCCGCTCTTTCGGCCGCACCTACGGTTGTCCCTTTCCGAGTTACGTTCTTCCCGTAGGATCGGATCCTCGCCGATCAGCCAGTAGGTCAAACGCTCGCCCTTCCCTTTCATGGAAATCAGACCTCTCTCCACCACGCCGAATCCGCCCAGCTGGTCCAGCAGTTTCTTTGTCTCGCCGCTGCAGTGGATCTTCAACGCTGCAAGTGGTTCAAACATTTAAAGCTTAGCTGTAAAAGGATTATCACTTGCTTTCTCGAAAAAAGACAGGGAGTATTTGACAGGAACAGTTAGTTTTGCTAGACGCTTGTCATAGATGGAAGTACTTTAGAATACGCGTTATCTTGTGATATTAGAATGGACTTTCTGGATTTATGTTCTTCTTGCAAAGTTGTTATTTGCTGTAGAGTCTCGCCAATGCAGAAGGCTATGCCGTTGTATATTATTAATGAACAATCTTTAGATAAAACGAGAGAGGTGATAACGCAACGTTGTCTCGATTTTGGAATTGATTTAAAATGTGAAAATGAGGTAGCGCTTGTCATAGATGGAAGTAGTTAGTTTTGCTAGAAAAATTCATAAAAATCGACAACAGCTGTTGCTGCTGTTTTCAATGAAAATTCTCACAGAGATAGAAGGACAGTAAAAGGACTATTGAGACTTTTTTCAAGAAACAAGCCAGGAGAACTTACGCGATCCTGTAGACTCCATGCGACTGGCAGTGTTCACCGTGTCTCCGAACAGACAATAACGAGGCATTTTTAGGCCGACCACACCGGCGCACACCGGTCCTACAGGTGGAAGTAAAAGCGTGTTGTCAATTGTGATCGAGCCAGTCGTAACTCCGCGTTCGCGGCCGGGTCGTTTTCCCTCCGCGCTCTTGTACTCACCGGAGTGTATACCGATCCTTAGCTGCAGTTTATCGAGGGGCCTGTGCCGAATGGTGAACTGTTTAATGGCGTCTAGGAGGCACAAGGACATGCTGGCAATTTCTCCCGCGTGCTGAATGCCGTTCCGTATCGGCAGGCCACTTACCTGTTAAGAAACAAGTGATTTATCGCGTCGGCCGGTTTTAGTTACAGCCGGCCACTATTTAGTATACGATTACGCCCGAGTTTTTAACGCTCACCACCATGTACGCGTCCCCGATAGTTTCTACTTTGTACACGTCGTAATTTTCTATCGTCGAGTCGAAGCAGGTGTACAGGTCGTTCAAGAAGTCCACCACCTGAAAATTATACATTTTCAAACTTAAAAATGCCCTTTACAATGTTCTTTTTTTTAAAGGTACGTGTACATTCGAGTGTAAACCTATCACGAGTTACTCTCGGGAATCAAATTCGTCAGTGTATACGGTATTGAGACTGCTAGCGGAGAACTGTACGAAAAACTCTCAGAGAGCGAACAATAAGTTGAAATTGGAAAATGGACACGTTCAACTTTTCCCTCGGTGAGAAATTATAGGCTACATATACGAACGCCATTCGTATAGCTAAGTGTCTTCTAGTTAGTTTTCTCTGCTATTATATAGATATATTTATACATCTACATAAATCGAACAATGGGCGGAAAAGTATGGTCTGACGCATTATGGACATTGCAATAATTGCAGCAAACTTTGGCGCATCCATTCTGTTCACGAGTATTTTTCTAACTATCGAAATTCATCTGAGAGAACGACACGCATTACATTTAAATGGCCACATGCCTGAGAGGACTTTCCGAGAGTTGACTCTCAATGTCAGTTTCCGAGAGCAAAAAATTTCTGGAATACTTTCACATGGACATACAAATTGAGAGTACTCTCGAGAGCAACCATCGACAGAAACTCTCAGATGGACACGTACCTTATGACAGATTCGAGAATATCATTGCATTCGGTTCGAGCTAACTTTTTACGTATTTCATCAAATTGGTTCCCACCACTTTTCATAATTATAGCAATTTCTACGTTCTCATATGTCTGTAATTGTAATAATGTCTGTAATAATCAAATTGCCATTTGAGTACTGAATATGTGGCAATTCAGGTAAATGAAGAGCTGTTGTATTGAGGATATCAAAGAGACCAATGTATCTAGACGAAATATATATCATCACAAGTAAATTTCTTTAAATGAAGGTATGAAGGATAAACGAAAGTTTCAAAAGTAAAATGAATGATATCAACAGATCTTGTAATTAACGTTTTTTTTTCGTCATTTTAATGACATCGTCGGTTGTCCGAGGGTTGACTCTTCCTAGAAGGTGTCTATGCACCGTACTGATTCTAACGAATGCGTCGAATGTTCTTACAGGAGGTCAATAAAAATGTTTAAAAATTTTTCTTCAGAAATAGAGGCATGGAAAACTGCATAAAAGTATGTGAATCTTTGTTCAATGTCTGTCATGGTTTGCAAGGGGGTGGTTTATCCTTTGACATGCAGAAGCGGCACGAACCAAATGCGACGAATATCTCTTAGTATTTAGTCTTGCCTGCAAAGGCGTGCTCTCGGCGGACATAGCGGTGAAGCCAACAATGTCACTGAAGTAAATGGTAACGGAATCGAAGCTCTCCGCCTCGACTTTGTGTCCCCGTTTCAATTGCTCGGCAACATAGCGTGGCAGCATCTCGTAGAGCAAAGCGTCTGAAAGAGGCGAGCCGACAAGTTGTGGAATTAGAAAACAACGAGCAAGAATCTAAATGCGAATCGAACGAAAACCATCGAACATCAGAGAGAACGAGAAGAGGGAGAGAGCGACCTGTTTTCTTCTTCTCTTCCGTCAATTGATCCGTTCGTTCATCGACAAGAACCTCCAGGTTGTTTGCGTACTTCTCCATCATAGCCATCATGTTATCGAAGATGTTTGGCTTCCTGGAACACCGTTCCCCATTACGAAAACAGGATTTGACAAAAGACGAATTTAATCGAAAACTCACATCCCCTTCCTGAGGGGTCGCAGCTTGTTTCTGATGATCTTGAAGTCAGGACGGGTCTCGGGGTCCTCGGACCAGCATTCTATTAAACAATCTCTCACGAAATGGAAACAGTTCTCTAGCTGATCCAGCGGTGGCCTGGGATAATCGAATGAAAACAGAGTTGCTGACGTGGTGGAAGCGAGATTTTAGTATATCGAAAGTTTTAAAATTCACCTGAACGGTTCCATCGTCGGCTCCCTCGCGATCACTTTCTTCAGGATCTCCGAATCCGAGAGCTCCGTGATCCCGAAGGGTCCGTGTCGGCCTTGAAGTTCGTACAAAACGATTGCGAACGAATAAACGTCACCCCTCTGATAGTCCCTAGCCGTGGGCTCCTGGGCTCTCGTGGATCGTAGCATTTCTGGAGCTCGGTACAGCAGACCTGAGGAAAATCGAGGTTACATCGAGAGGAATCTGTTGAGTGATTCAAGCTTCACCGTACCATGGTATTTTCTCATGACGTCGCACGGCTCGCATTCCGCGTCCTTCTTGAACTCGTGCAGCCCGAAATCCGCCAGCTTTACGACCCAACGGGAGTCGACCAGGCAGTTCGACGTACTCAGCGACCCGTGATATTTGATGACGGACTCGTGGAGGTAGATCATGCCCTGGAAAACAGCCGGAACTTTGGTTCTCGTTAACGTTCGATCGGGACGTTTGAAAGAAATTCACGCGAAGTGAGGGGGAACAAGCGTCTTCGACGGATTGAATTCGTAGGGAGGAAACTTTTTTTCGAGCGTTTTTATCGTGGAAGTTGTTAGAGCGTTTTTCTCGCGAAGGGTTTACGATCCTACATAATCTAGAATCAAATTTCCAGGGACGATCAATTTGATCGGGGCGTTGCTTACTCGAATGATGTCGCCCACCAGAGACGCCATGAACATGTTGTCCAGCTTCATGTCTTCGTTCTCCAGGATGTCCTACGAAAAAAAGGAAGAACGGACGAGAAAATTATCGTATCGTGTGATTGCTAGTTAACTCGGTGGTTACCTTGAGACTGCCCCGTGGACAATACTCGACCACGATGCAAATGTTCGGTGGATCGGTGCATGCACCGATGAAAGCGTTCAGGTTATCGTGTCGCAAGTCACGCATCTGGAAACAACGTCTTTCAATATCGCATACTTATCTGGAGATTCATTTGCGATCTCTTCGGACCAGCACTTACCACTTTCAGCTCCTTCTTCATCTCCCGCGTTATCTCGATCGATTTCTTCCGAACCTTCTTCACCGCGAATATGCGACCCTTGTAGACGCCGATTTGCGTGTAAATCATGGAATAACGAAAGTCGGCGTCCGGATTCGAACTTAGGGAGACCTGGCTTGTACGGACGATTGGCTGGGTTATTGGCTGGACAGAAAATCGAATCTCAGATTTCCTTCCTAATTTTCATACGTTTCGTCAAACCTCTCGCGATGATGTTGGTACGTGATAAAATGTGAATCGATATTGTCGGATAAATTGTGAATTTTATAATGCAGCTGGTTGTAACTAGATGTTATATTCAGCTGGTAACTGAAATCGCGACCTCTACATTTTCTTGAACAGAATTATCGATTACAATTATACGATTACTAATTTTCATTTGAAATATGCCCCATTTGATTCATATAACAAGGGCACAGAAACATTATTTGTCTCTAAGTCTCGTCTCATTTCATGATCAGATTTGTTTCGCAATCAGCAAGGAGGTCGATGGAAGACAAGAATTTGATTCGAACGAGGAGCAATCGCATCGTTTACATTTCGGTGGAAAAATCTTGGGAATTGCGAAGGTCTTTGGCGAATCGGATGACGGGAGTGAAAGAAGAAGGAGAAGAAGAAGAGTCGAATAATAAGGGGTAATGGCATAGAGACGGGGTGGAAAGTTAGAGAGAGAGACAGAAAAGTTAGAAGCTCGTGTAGATCGACACCGAGTATTTACCTTGGAATTGCATTTGGCAGGCGCCTCGTTGACTACTGGCGCCGACTCGTCCTTTTGCTCCTTGATCTGGATGTCTTTGTAGTTCACCTTCCATAGCAGCGAGTCCAGTTCCTGTTCGTACCGCCAGTTCCGGTATAGCACTAACAGCACCGCGGTAATGATCAGCAGGAACCCTCCAGCGATCCCTCCGACGATCTCACCGGTATGGGCTAAGAAAATCGAACGTAAATCGATGAGAAAACGATTTCGTTGGACCGGGCGCGATCGATCCGATTCAGAGTAGGGTATTTGGCTCGAAATGTTGGAAAAAGTCGTAAAATGTTTTATGTCCGACATAGTTAAAGGTCTGAAGAATAAGGCTTCAGTATTTTTTTTTTATTTATACATCTGTGAAGTACTATACTTCCTCGACAGTCAAGAGATTTTACAGCACTTTCAAGTGTTTCAAAGATATTGTGTAAATTCTTACATTGCAGAAGCTTCTCAAGTAGGTATACAGAGCACTATACTTCAATTAGTATAGTTATTAATATTTGAATATAATCGGTCATTCTGTAAGTTTCTTTACGATTATAAAATTTCATTGACGATTTTGTTATGCTATCGAGTAATATTCGGTCCTTTTTTGGTATCGTTACATTTGATGAAGGTTTGTGATAACAGTGCAAAAAGAACTTTTTAAATTACATATTTATATATTAAGTAATTTTGATTTTTTAAATGTTAAAATGCATCTTTGATTTCAGAATGTTATAGCTGATGTTAAGACGAATTCAATGACCTACTATATTATGACCTTGAGCACATAAATAACGCTATAATAGTTTTTTCCGATTTTTCGGGCCAAATACCCTACTGTGCGATTGTTTGTCGTTCTCTTTGAGCCCCACACATGTGATTTCTCTCTCTCTCTCTCTCTCTTTCTCTTTCTCTCTCGCTTCAAATTTAGGTCAGAGATGTTCTCGTCCCCTTCTCTTTTAATTGTACCCCCGACGTTCTCGAAATCGGGCGCAATCGTTGCGTAATCCGTAATCGCGCGCGGTTACGTGGTCGACATACGTATTGGATCTCAATTAAAGGAAACGAAAACGGTACCGCGGGAAGGGCGGAAGGCGTTCTCCTTTAACTGATTTCCATATGGAGATTTTGAAGGTCGAGAGCGGCTAACTTTATGATGCATATTTTGCGAGCCGATCCAGAGAGAATTTACAGAACACAAGCTGCCCCGAGAGAAAGCTGACCAATGGGAATGATCGAATGGGATCAGTCTTTCACCCTGATCGTCGTAATCTTTCCTCGATGTTTCGATTTGCTCGGTATCGATACCCTCGCAGATCGGATTTTTGATGGGACGGAACTGGGACGCGTTCTATTGCTGTGCGAAATCTGTCGCTTCGATTTTCGACACCGTGCATTGGCGCGTCACGCTTCGATGATTCTTACAGTGCGGAGCTAGGTGCATTGTTTTGGCGGAAAATTGAAGCCGACAGAAAAAGCTATTAGTTTCTCACAAAAGACATGTCCAATTTTAAAATGCTAAGCATACATTCTTTTAAGGTACAAAGCTGATTTTGATCGTCCATTCTTTTTATATATTACGCAATGTTTGGTTAATACGTAGTGATTTATCAACACACAATTAGTCGATGGTAAAACCAGAAAATGGAACTGACAATCTTATAAAGGAAGAAACGTGTTAAAAACCGGACAACCTAATGCGAGGAAGCATTGGATGAAATTGGGATCTATAAACTAACTTCGTACAAATCGAGTTTTTAAAACACGCGTCGAACCAGGCAGAGCATCGCCAGCAATGTGAAAGGACTCGAAACGAGTTGAAGGATCGTCGATACGTACATGTGCATTTTTCCCCATGATAGCCGCAATGAGGTTCCGCGATAGGTGGTCCATCGCCGATCCACGAAATCTCTCTTGTTAATCGAAGTTTCTAGAACGAGAGAAAATCAAGAGAATCGACAAGAAGAACTTGTCCAACCATTAGGGGATTGCTGTCACGCTATATAAAAAAAAGTCGGCGGAAAATATGTGATTTCTGAACGAATGAAGATGAAGCAAAAAAACATTTTTTTAACAAATACGAAGCGCTGTTTAAGCGAAGAAAAAAATGTAGAAGTTATTTAGATAGGTTGTCTTAGGTGACTCATCCTGTATATTTGAATTTAATTATTGCATATCTAAACTAGGATTTCGGAGGTCCACTCAAAAGGTTAAATATTCCTCACCATCGAGCGTCTTACCGGCAGGTTGGTACCGTTCTCTTTGCCCACGAAGTACGCAATGGGATACAATCCGTGTCCTTTCGCCGGCCGATTGTCCAGCGCAATCAGTGTGTAATTGCCTTCCGCATCGCCATTTTCGTCCATGTAAACCATGTATCTGGGGGAGACAACATATCTCGTAACAGCGCGGTGCACGCGCATTAAAGTCGTCGTAAATTGCAGAAGCGTTGTTTCTCGCCGCGTTCCGTTTCATTCGTCCCTTCTTCACATTCGCGTCACCGTTATGGATAATTGTCATCGCGGGATAAAGTGAAAGAATATTACGTAACGCACTCGTGATGGCATTGCTCGCCAGAAGGACGTCGACAGGATAGCATAACGTCCTTCCTCATTATTAAACCGCGGATATTTATAAGAAAAATGACCAGGTGAAATCTAATCTCTGTCGTACGACGAAAGAGATGCGCGTGTCTACAGTTCAGAATTTTCATTCTTACTCTCGAATCTTGGATGCGCACTCCTAACATAATTCATCCTCTAATCACTCTGCTGTTCTGTTCGCAAAGTTCTCGCGGGGAGATACAGGAATGACGGATCGCACCGTTTCCGTCTTCGCTGACCTCGTTACGACATCCCGACGGTAATTATTGTCTCGTTTCGAAAGTTTTTCTGCAGTCTGATCGATGTCCGAGATGCATTTCGGTCGGTTGCTTTATTTGTTTAGAGCTAGTGTTTTTGTGACGGTAGTTCTTTGCACGCGTGTCTTGTTTCCGTGGTTTGAAAATAGAGGAAGAACGATGACACCATTCTACACTGTGTTGTCTTTACAGTTTCAAACCTTTTTCCGAGTTTCTTGAAATCTTTGTCCAATTCATTTATACTTATTTTCATTCTAGTCTTGTTGAATGAATATTTCTATGTACCAGAACGTGAACTGAGAACAAGAGCGGGCTTTCAAACACCTAAAACGAAATCTACTTATGGATTAATTAATCCAATGAATCGCATTATCTCAAAATCTTGCTCTATATATAATCGTATTGATTTTTTCAGTGATTCTTTACAAAATTTTAAAATGCAACTACGCAGGATTATAGGATAATACCATATCGATTGTACCATTATTAAGTTTTTCTTATGTGCATGTCCCTTCTTTGTTATTACACGAGCAATATTGTATCTTTCTCTTTCTTTTTTGTTTCTTTGATACTGTAAACACTTATGTAAAAGAGCTTCAGTCCGTCTATAATAATAATAATACCCCCATAAGCACATAAAACACATAATCGATCCAGTATAAATTAGTGTAAATTGTAAGCTTTGCTTATTTTGACGTTACTTGGTTTTCCTGTCACACGAGTTAGATGCCTTAAAATATTCTAATGAAAGGTGAATAAAAAATGCTAATCTCCCATACGTACCCCATGGCGCTGCGGTAATGGACGCCGTAAAGCGTCGCCACCATCTCTCTGCCGTTTCGCGGATCGCGATTCTCATCGAGAGCTTTCAGCAACGACCTTTCGTAGAGATGCACCGCATCGTACAGATACGCCGTCTCCGGCACGATCTGCCTTATAACACGAAAAAACAAAGGGATTACGTTTGAAAATTGAGCACCGGTCCCCCAATATCTGCAGCCCA
Organism: Lasioglossum morio; assembly: GCA_916610235.2. Classification (NCBI taxonomy): domain Eukaryota; kingdom Metazoa; phylum Arthropoda; class Insecta; order Hymenoptera; family Halictidae; genus Lasioglossum; species Lasioglossum morio. The sequence goes on from OU744323.1 coordinate 9,685,966, forward strand.
ATCGTGATCAAGCTCCCTTGGATCGGATTGAAACTCCGGGAGCGGAAAGATGCTATCGTGGATAAGCCTCCGTCTTTCGAGACGATAGGAAAATCGAGCGGAAATTTGGATCTAGCGGAAACGCGACCGATGGGTTCCCTGGCGAGCCTTGTTGGATCGAAATTCCCGATTCGAATCGCGTTGGACCGAGATTAGGCTGATTTTACGAAGATGTTGGATCCCTTAGCGAGTTTTCCGATTTACTGATTCGTTCATTTGGCTTAGTAACATTAGTAGTTTGCTGAGTTAGTAGCAGTCTTTTGTACATTTCTTTAGTCACTCTGTAAAATAAAGGACCGTCGTAAAGGCTGAGACGTCACATAAGTTGCAACACTGTTTTTCTTCCACATTAACGCACTGAAAACAACAGCGTCATAATTGTCAACTTTATTTCTTTTTATAAAAAAACTTTCCATGAGCATTAGAAGCAACAAGTCGTGTTCAGTGTAGTTGTGCCAAGCAAAGGCTAAAAATATGTCCAAAAAAGTTTTAGTGTTTCTTATTGATTTTCAACTGAAAATTTTTCAATCCTGATTGCTCAAATATATCCAATTTGTTGGAAATTTAATGTAGTTTAAATGTGCAAAACGAATTGTGCATTCATCGCGATGTGAATTTGCTTTTTTTATGTGTATCTACAGTGTGTCCCATACACGATTGGACTTTCTTAGGTTTTAGCAATCAGTTTTACTCAGTGAAATACAACTTCGTGTTTAGATATTCATTCAACATTTGCACAGAGTTAATGTTTCTATTGAATGGTCAAGCAATAGACAGTCGATATCGCGGAATTAGAGGGTTTCGACAAAGTTCCCGATGATTTTCGCGAAAGTTCGGTCTCGCAAGGGCCAATCAGGCGGGCGGTCGTGAGATTGTAATAGTCACCTGAACGATTCCTCCCACGTTCGCCAGCGGGTTGCTGAAGTTGAAAGGCGGTTTCTGTCGGTAGGCGTGCACCAGCCGGGTGAAGTTCTTCGAGTAGATAGGCGCGGATGCTACCACGCTGAAGTAGCTTCGGTATGCGTTCAGGATAGATGAGTTCGTTTGTGACTGCCAGAGACCCCGGAAGTACTTGTCAGGACGCTTTTCATCGTACTGTTCGATGTCGACGCCGACGACCCAGTACTCACCTACGAGACCAATCAGAAGATGCTCTTTTCCTTCTTGTACGGTTCGCTGAAGATTCTATGTTGTTTGAAAACGGGGGATACAAAAGTGGCAACGAAAATAGAGGCGAGATTAAATGCTTCGTTTTACGTTGTTGGCAGAGTTAGTCACGAAAGTCTGCATACATCTGCTAGGTTCGGAACAATGGGAAGATACAAGGTTGTTTTTGGACTGAATTTAGGTTAGGACAAGATGATGTTTCTTAAACTGTTTTAAGAAAAGGCGCAAATGAATCAACGAAGAATTCTATATCAAAGTGTACGAAATCTTTTGTTATGATATTTTCGCGTACGCGGACTTTTGAAACAGATTTTGCGGTAAAATCAGACTTTCGTGCACTTGTTATCGAGGCGTTGGACGATTCTGATTAGAATTCGATCGAGGACGACTATAAAGCTAGTGACTAGTGACACTGCTTCTCCAGTATATGTACCTGATTATGTTACAGCAGATTTATACCTTTTTCCAAGAGCTTCTTCTCGTCCAGAGCCATCAAGAGACCCATGTGCTCATAATAATTGCCTAGAATCACGTAAACTGGAACAGAACGCGACAATGTTTCTTTATAATTCCACAGGATTTCCGTTACTGGCCGCCCTTCGCCATTTCTGAATCGTTCAAGAGGAAAAAAAAGGGGGACCGTCGTAGGTCGTTTGCCGACTATTTTTAGTTACCGGATAAAACAGAAATAGACGGTCCTAATCAACTGAGTGAATTAGGACCGGTATCTATTCACCGCGCGTCGCATTCCTGTCATTGTAGTATGCGGGTTATCACACGAGCAGACAATTAAAATGCGGGTAGCCTGTTTCGAGCGGCGACGCGTGAAACGTGATTGGGGAAAAGTGCCTCGTCTTGTTTCGAGATCGTTTCACCGTTATCGCGATCATCGTAAATTATGAAGAAACGAGGTTGCCGGGATTCTTTCGGGAAAACGTTTTCGCGCGATTCACTTCTTCTTTTTAAAAGGTTATTCAACAGCTACTCACTGCGCGTCTCTAGATACGTCTCGCTGACGTGCTCGTGGAACGGATTCGTCATGTGCGTGACGTGGTAAGGCTCTTGCCAGCAACGCAAGAAGTTCACGGTAACACCTGCTGCCTCGAACGATGACAATATCGTCTTCGCGATTGTTGACATTTTGTTGAACTCGAACAGGGTCGAGTTCATGTACATGAACGTCACCTAGAAGTTTCCATCAGACATACTGAGTTCCATTAGATACACTAAATTGTTAGTTAATGATTCCTAGGAGTTTTCCAAGTTTTACAATTGTAAAACATTTTAGCCAGTACTTCTAGTACATCTAAAAGAAAATGAACAATTTTCTTTGAAACAGTAAGATTTTAGCATTATTTGAAAGTTTAAGGGTATGCCAATATAAGTCCTTGGATTCGTTTTGACATCAGCTACGATATTATAAGTTGGGACACAAACATGTTTTCTGCGTTTTGCATTCAGACGTAATTTTTATAAACGGAAGCCACGTTTCATGTGTTTTTATGTAAAATAATGAAATTGTTAATATAAGGCGTTTTAACTTCAACTCAAGTGAAGTCATTTGAAAATACTGTCTCCAGAAAATTGGCTATAACTTCTAATCCATTAACACTATCATTATACGTTCTGCAGCGAAAATGCAACTTGCAACTATGCCTTTCCAACGGTATAAATTCGTTTCCGTAATTCTGATCCTATGAAATTTTATAGTTATAAAAAACAAAACGTGTCGCAATCTTTGCGACAGTCTCTTAGCCCCCAAAAAAGTGATTGCACTACTGAAGATATTTTGTTTTACATATGCAATTGTTATCGTTATTAAATAATTTATTAATATTTGGGTTTGAGGAGACTGCTAGGTATCTAATTAGTTAAGTGCGATAGAGGTGGAGAATGTTGAAATTTCACTCACTTTGGTCCAGTTGAAAGCCATCAGAACGGATACAACCGACTTGGAGATTTGCGTGTCCGGTGGCCTGGTCCTCGCGAACGTGGGAAACTCCTTTTTGTCGGAGGACTCTCGGTGCGTGCAAAACTAGAATCAAGATATCGGCTCGAGCATTCTCGACCTGGATGCTACCTGTTTTCTATTATTCCGAGTCCGGTGACAGTTATTGCCAGCTCGGAATTCAGGTGATCGCGGCCGGCAGGTAGTGATAAATGCCGTGCGCTACGAGCCGGTCTCGAATTTGCATTTGACTTCTAGGTTGGTCTATTACTAGGTTGGAACGCTGTATGAGACACGCAACTCTCGCGATTAGTGTGTTGTAGCAGCGATACAACTGGCCCACGGGAAACTCGAAAGAAACGACAACGGGGAACTCGTGGACAGTGATTCATGGTCGCCATTGTTCGACGCGTTAACACGTACGCTACTGCCGATTCAATTCAACGAATAGTTGTTACGTTAGGAACAGAAAGGAGAAGTACCTTCACAAAAATAGGTTTCTAAAAATTGATAAATAAAGCAGTGAACAAACAGCACCAGTAAACTATGGATCTTTATGTAAAATAAAAATGTTCTGATTAGAACTTCAATGATTTTGTTGCATTAAAACAACGTTACAATATTCTTAAATTTTTCTGATCTCTTATTGTTATATATTTCACCCAGAGCCAAAATGTCTTCATAAATACATAAAGATTCGCAGTTTAATCATCAGGTACGTGGTTGTAAGAATGGTCCGCCGTCCCAGGGTTGAAATGTTTGATTAAATGCAATGTATCTTTTGCACGACATATTAAAATAGTTTAGCGGAGCAAAGTTGCGAACTCTCTGAATACTATGCTGTGTACGGTGGTTTAAAATCGCAGAGGGTATAAACTTAATTTGGCCAGCATGTCAAGTGGTCCATCGAGCAGAATTAAACGCGGTCATTGAAAATTGGAGTTCCTTTACGATATCAGGAGCGGATCGTGGAAAAGAGATTAACCATAGTGCAGATCGAGTTGAGAAGTTCTTCGACCGTCGTGTCGGTCGATTAATTTCGCGAGTCGAGTCGAATGGCTTGCGTTCAACGGATCGTAAAACGGTGCACCTATATTTTTCGGTGGCCCACCGCCCACGAGGAAACAGTTCAATGATCCGGATAATTTTCCCGGGAAGACGGATGGTTTCTTTTCTCTGTTTCCCAGCGCGCCTGCAGCTTCGCTTCTTCCGCGACAGCTGCGAGATTAAAAGAAATCTAATGAATTACGCGCGGGAATAGCCTCGCCGCTGTACACCACCACGCCGAGCCGCGTCGCTCATTTCTCTTGGCTCTTTCGCGTCAATTACTGGCGTTTTTCTTTGAACGTCATTCTTCAAGATGCTCTGCGTCAGTCGTCAGTCTTTTGCTCTCGAATTGCCGATGAAACAGCGTCGACAAGTATCTCGAACAGAGAAACAATGACTTGCAACGACGAAATTTTCCACGAATTCGACTGCGAGGTTTCTTATTTTTATGCTTTGCAACATTCATTTCTCCCGCTAGAGAATAGAACTTCTCTTGACTCTTTCGCATTAAGCACTACCCTTTCTCTTTCCACGCCGTTCGTCTATCTGCTGTGTCAGTTGCAAGACCTAGTACTGTTTTTAACTGCGTCCTCCCATATTTACATATAGCTATGAATATTAGATGCGAACCCGTTTTAGCCATTGCACCAAGAGTCGAATGGAGAGATATCTCATTAGCGGGACGTTTCCAGAAGATTCAAATAAAGTAGAAACTCTATTAAATCTTGCAATTTCGATAAAATCTGCAATCTAAATATAACCTACTTCATGAACGCATTACCGTACAGCTGTTTGAACTTTTAAGATGTGCAATGTTACAAATGAACTCTCATCTTCATTCCGGAGTTCTTAACTTCTTAAGTAATATTTTTAATTAAATGCAGCAGCCTTGATACGTTCAAACTTCGCTTCGAACTGAAATTAAAATTGCGCCAGTGAAGTTGGTAGAGTAAAGAACATTGAAATAGGCTATTAATATGTAATATTTCATGGATGTCTTATTAGCATTTCTTAACTCCTCTTGAATTAATATTTTTTACCAAGTACAGCAGCATTTTGTGAAGATATTGATCGTGTCCAAACCCGGTCTTGAACTAAAATTAAAATTACGATATGTAGCGAAGAATTGGTAAAAAATGTCCCAGTCGAGACGATAAATCTGCAATATTTCGTGGCTAATGGGCACGTCCTCTCCATCGGTTTTTTTTGAGAGGAAAAGGATCCGGCGTGGCGCCGCGTCGCTGTTAAGGAACGAGCAGACCATCCCGGGCTGGGCTAATAGATAAAGGCGTTCGCGGGCAACGATGGCGTTGAATGGGTTGAACGTGTCGTAACCTCGGCTCTCGCTTATTCGTATTCCTCGGTGGTCGGCGAATAATTTATTTACCCGGTTGGCCCGGCGCTCCCGGGAGCTTAAACCGCGCATTGCACCGCCAGATCACGTCGGAACAAGCGAAAAAACGATCGCGGCGAAACACTTCGCCGGGGACCCGTCCGTGCTATTACATAGAGGTAACATGGTTCTCAATTTCAACGGTGGCTCACCGGTACCAAATGGTTATACCGAACGGTTACCCGATCCTACTTTTCGGTCGCGTGCTACATATTTGACGATCGCCTTTTTCTTTGCGACGTTAACGTTCTGGAAACTGAAATGAGAGTCTCACGGGGTCGAGAGTTAATCGCATGTAATCTGTAAAGGGGCCGTAAGAACACCCTGGATCTCAGTGGGATCTGAAGTAGGGTGCAAAATCCACGGGGTGGAGCATAAATTGCATCATTGTGTTCTAACGTTCCGTTAAGGGAGGCTTCTGGGAACTGCACGGTTAGCTGTGACTCAAACATTCCGATGTTTAGAGTAAATGTACCTATTACTGCGGTAATTTTTCCCAATGAGATTAAAATACGTAATAAAAAAATATATAAAAAAAACTTTTTAATAACCACGCTTCTATTAAAATGCACTAAAACGGAGAAAATAATTGTTTTAGATATCAGTGACTACAAATAAAAGCGTGGAGGGCTAAACTATATTAACGCAATCTTCGTGTTTTATCTAACGAGACAGCATCGATGTATTGTAACAATTGAAAGGGCGAAGATTTTGAAAACTACACAGTTGGTCGCGATTGAGCCGATTTTGTTGTTTAATTCTTTTTGGAAAACCATAGTGATGAATAGATTTTATCTGGACACCTGACACTTCGTGTGTTACCTAACGAACAGCATTGTCGCGTTTCAACCGTCAGCGAGGGGATCATTCTGAGAACTGCACAGTTGACTATGATTGGGCCCACTTAGATTTTTATCAATTTTTTGTAGCATAGATACTTCTGACAAGATTTTTTCTTGATACTGCGTCGGGTAACCCTACTCAATGGGATAACCATGGGACGTTTTCTCGGACTAAAAGCTTGCATGTAACTTGTTACTTCTCGGCCAGAGTGCTTCTAGAAGAGCATCCACACGAAAGTAGGGTAGTCGAAGGTTTTCCGGATTCAGCTGCATTCACTAAAGTAATGCATCTGCGAGAGAGCCTTTTCCGTTATAAAAAAAAACGCGTAAAAGAAATCTGTCGTAGACAATAGGACTGCCTTTCTCCGGAAAGATTCTGATTGTTGCCAGTGGTTTTCTATTGAATTTATTCCCGATATTGCGCCGCCGGTACTCTAGCTAACGAACGAGTTCAAAGGGTATGGCACTCACGTAAGATATCATGGGGAGGTTGAACGCGGCCGCCATTCTTCCCTCGTGGATGCAGGTTTCCTGAGGACCAATGTACGCGCTGATGTTCCTCGTCCACAGATCGGCAGTCATCAGGATGCTGGTCTCTTCCTCGCCATAAGTTTCAGCAACGACGAAGTCGAGCTTGTGTCCTCGTCGGCCGAGTTCGCCCGCGTTCACCTGCAACTCCCCGAGAACAGTATATCCTTCTCCAAGAATTAATTAAGGTGTATCTTAGTCTCCGCAAACTGTTTCCACCGCCGCAAAGTCCCCACTTTAAGAAGCCGGAAGGAGAAACGTCTCCTACAGATTTAAATGCTGAGACTATTTTTCCCGGGGGCTGTTGAAACAGTTTCAAAAGTAATTTGGTCCTTGGAGACCAGTGCTGGGTCTAGCTAGACCCAAGATTTCGAATGTTTATCGGATGCTTCATATCGGGGTGACAAATATAAATTTAGATGGGACTATTGCCAAGGATAAAATACATTGTGTAGATGTAACAGGTAGCTTATTATTAGACTGCGGATGTTTATGCGAATTCTCGGTTCGAAAGGTTCTCTTCATTAGACACTTGTGCTGCTGACTTATTAGACTGCAGAGTTTAACACTGCTTACAGTTCTACCTATCAATTTTTTCAACATTTCTAATTCTTTTTTCTAATATAACGTTTTATTCGTTCTTTTAAAAACTCTTGAAAAATGAATGTAGACTATTTCATCAATTGTGTTTTTAAACTAATTGTTCAGCTTGTAAAGTTAATCGATCTGGCAGACGAGTAGTTAACTCGTGACATATGTAGATTTTGACATACAAGTGACTCTGAAGCTATTATAAATATACTGGAGGACTGATTATAGTGAGCGCAACAAATAACAAATTCGTTTCTATTTCGGCCAGGCGATAACCGTGGGAGCAGCCTAAGGTAATTAGCGACTTCCGTGCTAATTGCGGTCGGTCGTATGCCGGGAAAGGGAACGTCCTACGGTGCCCGTTACCTCCTCCACAGCGAGTGATATTGCGCCGGATATCCGGAAGCCGGGCCGCTGATACTCCAAGTCGCCTGGACGTCTCTTGGATCCAGTGATGTATCCGAGGGTGAAGGTCTCCGCGTCGGCGCCCTTGACGAGTAGAACGTGGATCGCCGTTAGTAATAGACAAGCCCTCTCTACGTTTGCCAGTAGCATGCCCAGTCGAGGAACCTGCACATGAACCAACAAAAAGTTATCATCTATCAACTATCAACTAGCAACCCTTACTACATAATCCAGGATTGTTCTTGTCCAAGCGAATTTGAGACGACGTCTCTTAATTAAACATATAGCAATTCTGTTTCGTTTTTTTTTTAAAAGGCTATCATCCAGTGAAGAACACGTCGTACACAAAGTTTCGAAAGGTTTAATAATTAATAATTGGAGCACCGGAAGAGAGAATAGGTGGCAAGAGTTGCCGGACGATGGAATTGCGTTACTTTTGCAGGTGCTTTTATCATGGTTTGCACCAGTCTCGTTCATCACTCGCGGGGAATGCAATCGTTGCAATCTCGCAGAGTCTGAGTTCGAGTTCGAGCGAGCAAGCGCACGCGTGTGGTTTTATTTGCAACCGGGGCCAATAAGAGCATGAGCTTGCGGCCGAAAGATATAGGGAGGGTAATGGATGAAACCGGTAAGCTCGACGGGGTTGCAATAAACACCATCAATCTCCTATGGAGTGGCGAGCACTTCCTCTTCCTGCATTTCGCCACCGTTCACCGCAATCACTGGACCACTACGATCCGCTGCGCCCCGTCCCTCACGTTTTTTTCTGGACGACTGTTGTGTGGTAGCGTGAGACTGATTGCTAGCAAGGCACGAGTCGTCCACGAGCTATTTTCTTGGCTGCTTCGATCGGTCAAACCCCGATGCACCAAGTGCTCCTCTGCAGTTTTTATTTTTACGGGAAAAACGATCAGTAACACTGAACAAGTGGAAGAGACGATCTCCCTCGTCGCCTCGCGTCGTCGCGCGTCGGTCTGAATAATGCACAGTGGGGTTATTAGACCCAAAAGTCAGAAAGAAGTCGATGTTTAAATGTGTAAGACTTAAATTTTTGCTGTCCGACGGAGTTAAAAGCCTGAAGAATAAGAATTAAAATATATATTTACTTGTTAAAAAGTTTAGTGATCTAAATATTTAATATTAAAATACTAAATAAATTATTCCAACGTAATTTACGTTCAAAAATAGTGTTTTCTAGTTTTTCGGTGGGAGCATTCCGTTATCACGATTTTTCAAAGGATTTCGATAACACCATACTGTGCGATGCTACGCTTAGAAATTCCAGTCGAGGAAGTAGAGGCGCACAAGGAGTTTTGCGATCAAAGCAGCAAACCCATATGAAATATCTAATTTCGTCAACCTTTTGCACCGCGTTTTATTTTACGGTTACAGTGATTAGAACTTCTTTATCGTTCTTAATTCTCTAGAAGAAAAACATTTATATCTATTGCGTGGCTATATGCTTTCCAACGACTATAGATTGTATGTATATATTTCGAATTTTATTTCAGTTCATCGTTTCGGTACACCGTTTCTATTTATTGCGTATGCAATTATGAAGAGAACTGAGTGAATAAACACTAGACTGCTTCTGTTTTAGAATTCATGCACCTACTAATGAGATCACCTCCGAATGAACACAACAATTCCCTGTGATATTATAAGAAGCTGTCTCGATAAACAGCGTCCAGAAGAGACATACACACAAAATCGAAATTATCCATTCGCCGGTTCGTTCTTTACGGTGTATGTACTTACCGAGCTCGCTATAAAACCGTGGCGATGAGGCCCATGCATATGCATAAGCTTGCGAGCAAATATACTGCGTATCGCAGCGATGTTTCACGAGCGTGTCCCGTATTCCCGACGGATCCGACGTTTTCCCACGAGCGTATCGTAGGAAAATAATCATTTATCCATGCTCGGTATCGTTCGCGCCGATGTTATTAATCAACGACGATGAGTCAACGCTGCTCCTTTCTTCTTTTCCGCCCGTGGCGGTCTCCTCGAGATATCTCTCCTCGGTGATCGGTCTAAGTAACGTAACCTGTCCCGTTTCGTAATTAGTGGCGAACAGTATTGCGTCCGGCGCGGTGCGTCGTCCTGGCCGTCGGTTGACCTCGTATTTTTTGACGAATTATTAAAATAGAGCACTATTAATAATAGGCGAGCTGTCTCGCAATGAACACACGACCGCAGATGAGAGAATGGAATATAATTAGACGTCCTGCGTCACCGGCGCGTACTTTTATCGCTGCGTTTTTCCGTGGTAAAATCCACGACTACGCGAAAGGAAAAACGTAATCTTCCGATCGTGTCGCGTTGCGTTGCCCCGCTCGCACTCGTCTCGTGAAAAACGTCGTCGCCATTATTTCGACACACTCGAGCATTCGCATTCGCTCCAGTCAGAAGGCGAAAAATGTTTTCGCATTTAAAAAGGCATATCTTCGAGAGCACGTTGTCATTTTTACAATAAAGTCGCTTGTTTTTGTATAAAAATTTTGATTAACCCTTGAAAGGTGGACCGTGAACGTAACTGTGCATTTGCTGATGTTTGACGTTTGGATTATTTAGCAATTTTTGAAGTATATCTTTGAAAGTACCATTTGTAACATTTATTTTAATGACGCTGATACTAAGGGTCAAAATTCTCGGGTACCGCTATCGGAGAATTAAAAACAAGTCTTTTTGAATAAACCCTTACAGTTTCTGAGAAAAAGTATTTGCAAAAATCGCTTTTCCTCCTGACTTTAAGTTCTGTGACTACTCTGCCCTGAACGAACGAATTATTCTGTGCGAGATCGTCGCGATCGATGTTCCCCGCCGTAACGCGTATCCGCGCCATCAACCACGTCGCACCTCTCTGTTCGTGGCAATAATTAACCAGATAAAAATCGCCGCGCCGCACCATCGAGTTCCCCTATCGAGAGATTTATCTCCGGGGCGAGATAACATTGTCCGCCATTTTTTAAGCGGCCCGAAAAGAGATCGCGGGCACGAAATTGACGTCGACCACCTTTCTCCGGGGGCCGGAGCGCTCCTCATCCTCGATTTACATGTTAATTGTGAAACGCGAGCCGCCCCGCGAACCTAACGCAGCCCCGGACCCGGCCGATTAATCATTCGCCGTGCCAGTCCGATTGGTTTTGCGCGCGTGGCACGCTCGAAATTCGACGGTGCGCGATCTCGTTGAGTCGACGCCGAGCAAACATTCGTAACTCTTATCGAACGTCGATCGCCTCGATCCCCGTGATCAAATTAGGCGAGCCGACTTTCGCTAATTAGTCAGCGGGCCGCTTGCGCAACCATTCTTGACGCGCGGAACGACTCGCCCGAGGCTACATTCTCACTTAATGTCGACGATTTGACACGAGTCATGAGATAAACAATGCTTAGGTTATTATAGGTCAAGGGTATTTATTGAATGAATTATTACGTGTTCTGGAGCACGTCGTTTTTAATGGATTTTTAATGGATCTAGGTTGCGCAAATGCAAAAGAAAGTCGAAAGTGATTTTAATCTGGATGAACGTCATCTTGTGAACTAGAATGAAACAAAACATTTGCTTCGCGTAACAACAGTTGCGTAAAGCAGAAATGTATTAAATTTCATCATTGTTCTGGTAATTGAGTATGAAAACATTGTTGATATTGACGTCATTCCACCTAGCTCACAAGATAAAGGAACGTCGACTTTATAGCTACGTGCGTAACGTTGGAATAATAATGCACTAGTACGGAGATGTCGCAGTCAATTTGAGAAGCATGGTTTCCAGGAAAACACATGCAATGCGTCATGACTATGTTTTTCTGTAAATATTTTCAAGGAATCATTTTCAAGGTATTATATTTTTTTTTAAACTAGAAGAGAAAGAGTCGGCTTCTTGCGAATTTTTGCAGGTGATTTATAAAAGTTTCTATATCCTTGAAGTACACCAGAAATTACGAAAAACTATATTCAATTATTAAATTGATTTATATTGATTTATATATTAATTATTAACTATAGCAATTTCACTTGATGTTTGAAATTGCTTCAGAGACGCATAAAAAACATCTGTCGCGTATTTGCATTTTTATTCACCCTTTTGCTACTGCTAAAATCTTAGCAAACATCCGTGCAATCCAATGTCAGAGCTTAATTTTATATCATCGCATTATTCACAATTCGAAACCATAAAAACTTTCTGCGCAATTTACGAATCGCTAAATCTTTCCATTGAAAGTTATAACCCTTTACTTTCTCAAAAAGCATGATTTTAAGATCCAGTAAAAACGTTCTACACGATACTAAACGAGGAAGCAACGTGATGTAAATTGATCACGGGCAATCTCCAGGTATTTTGCAAATCTGCTCTCCAGTTCTCGGTCGACGCCACATCTCGTGCGTGTCACTCTCCTCGATCCTAATTAGCAACGACCTCCCGCTCGTTTCTCGATTGCACAAAGTCAAATCGTGCTGGCGCTACCAATCAGGGAACTTCTTTATCAATTTCAGCGAAACTTTCGGAGAGTTCCGTGGTCGCATTAAACCGGGTCGATACGTTTTAATCGTCAAGGGAATCGGACCTGGGCCAAACTCATTTCTTCCAGCGGGCGTCGGTCTTTTCTTTTTATATAATAGCGGTTAAATACAGACGTTCTTTCTCTTTGGTCGGCGGGGCAATCGTGAAAGGCGCATCGAGATTCGGGCTATAAACTGGAGGATATTAAGTGTCTGAAACAGATTTATGGCGCCGTGAACAATCGACGTGCTCCTCGCGACTTCCAGCCGATGAGGATCACTAAAAGCTGCGCCATTAGCGCATCCGTAATGAGTCCGGCGTTTTATTCCTCTCGCGCTTCGATGCCTCTTTTTATATTCCGGAAAAGAAAGTATAGCAGACCTGTTTATACGGGTCACGTTGGTTGTAAGTACAAATGTCCATTATCTATGCCTTTCCGTCCGTTAGTTACTGACGAGACTCGACTTGCGAGAAACGTAAGTACTAGGTAGATCCCGAGCATTGCTTTTACTCGTCAAAAGTAAAAATAACAATATTACTGCTGTTGTAGCCAACAACGGTAGTCCCGTTGAAAGCACCGGTTCTCGTTAGATCACCGTAGTTAAACAATGTGGAACGTGAACGGCACTAGGATGGGTGACCGTCTGGTAAAAAACCGGAAAGTGACCCACCCGGGGTGTTTTTCACGTGTTGTTGGCAAAAGGTGGTTCCGAACCCACCATAAACAGTATGTCCAGCTGGAAAGGCGATGGTAAGAGTGTAAAAGAGGGAGATTGGTAAATGAATTTGAAACCCTGAGGGGACCAAATATCATGTTACACACACTTACACACTGCTGTTGTACCTCTTTTGTATAATATTATTATTCTGTAATCTTATGAAAATGTATGTATTTGTGAAAACAGTATGAGCTTTCAAACTTGTTACCTTTTTGAGCAATCGCGCCTTTGTAATAGCTTTAATAATGTATTTTAAAAAAGACGCACTAACCATTACTGACCAGAATGTAAAACGGTATTTTCCATTGTTTTTCTGTTGGTAAATCAATGCGATAGGCCACCCGTGTCGTTCGCATCACCGTACCACGGATGATCGGAACCATTTAGCGAGTGACAGGTGCAAGGGGTGGGAACGCGTCTCGCCGGGTTGCTTGTACCGTCTCCGGTATTCACGTCGCGTATTTCCGTTTGTCCCGGATAAATTTCCCGCCCTTATCTTGCCACGGTATATAAATATTCCTCCTAACGCGCGTTCTATCGTGTAATCGCTTCGTTCCTGACGTGTCCGACGATACGATCAGAATTATGCGGCCTCTGTGTTCAGCATGACTCCGCGCTGGCCCGTTAGGGAGGTTGATTTTTCGACAATTGTTCGGGCGAAGCTGGTCCCACAGTGTCGATAAGGTTCGGGGAATCCCCGTGGAAAACCCTCCCGTGGGTCATCCTAATCGATGAAGATGAGGCGATAAATATGTCTACTCGATCGTTGCTGTTGCTAGACTGAAGAGGTTTCTTTGATCTTTCTATAAACCAACGACTTGGAGTAAGAATTTATGCAGGGTTTTAATGGTTGAACAGTTGGTTTGAATTTGTCCGGTTTCTTGCGACGAAGTTGATGCGATAAGTATGTCTACTCTGTCGTTGTTGCTCATAGACTGAAGAGGTTTCTTTGATCTTTCTAAACGACTTGGTGCAGGAATTTATTTAGGGTGCTGATGGTTGAACAGTTGGTTTGAATTTGTCCAGTTTCTCGTGACGAAGTTTTTGCGATAAGTATGTCTACTCTGTCGTTGTTGCTCATAGACTGAAGAGGTTTCATTGATCATTCTAAACAACGACTTGGTGCAGGAATTTATTTAGGGTGCTGATGGTTGAACAGTTGGTTCGAATTTGGCCGGTTCCTTGCGACGAAGTTGATGCGATAAGTATGTCTACTCTGTCGTTGTTGCTCATAGACTGAAGAGGTTTCTTTGATCATTCTAAACAACGACTTGGTGCAGGAATTTATTTAGGGTGCTGATGGTTGAACAGTTGGTTTGTATTTGTCCAGTTTCTCGCGACGAAGTTTTTGCGATAAGTGTGTTTACTCTGTCGTTGTTGCTCATAGACTGAAGAGGTTTCTTTGATCATTCTAAACAACGACTTGGTGCAGGAATTTATTTAGGGTCTTAATGGTTGAACAGTTGGTTTGAATTTTGTTAGGTTTCTTGCGAATGTTGCAAGTGCGGGATTTCCTCCTTCCACATTAATAAAGCAAGAATTCCTCAGTTTTGTACTAATATAATTATGCAACTGGGGAATCACGAATGAATCATGCTGACCCAATTCGCCGGCCCTAAAACCGACGGCGAAGGTCGCGTCCGGTGGATCTCCATTTCGCCGATGAAAAGTTCGAGGAAAGGCGTTTTCGAAATCATGCCTGGGCCCGTCAGAGTCCCGTCCAGGTCGCAAGAGAAAGTAATGGTAGCTGGTTGCACAGTTTTTATGACTATTTCCTTGGGAACAGCGGCGACGCGACGGTTGCCTCGCCTTGGGTATATATTCGCCGGGAGCGCGTTACAATTCGCCATGGTGTCCCGCGCCAATGCGCCTTCTACGCGTCCACGCAAACAAACGTGATCGCTATTACATATGTGGAACACGTTGTACATACCGCTGACTATATTTAGAAGTTTCTCGAAAGCGAGCTGCGCGCTCGCGAGCGCGCAAGGAAAAACCTCGATGTCCTGCGAGTAATCTGGAGTGGATATTGTATATGGAACAGTGGCCACGTTATTTCCGTGTCGTTTCCATAAAATGATTCGATGATCCCTCGCAGCAGAAACGTCTCACGCCATTGATTACCTCAGACTCGCTTGTTGCTGCTAGCGTAATTACAGGACGATGACGTAAGAGCGACACGAGTTGATTAGGAGAGATTACGACTCCTGCTCCAAGCTTAAATTACTTGTGCACTCGATTTTGTAGAAAATCAAGTGCTCTTTCTCTCTTCGCAAAATCTCATCGAAATCAAGATGGAAAATAGTTGTGTATAAATTTGTCGTAAAGAGAATCCAAGTATTCGAAGGAAGAATATTGGACCTGTACGGATTAAACCCTGAGACATCATAAAAAATTCCATTGATACTAGAAAATTGGAACGGTTATGTCTCAGAAACTCGACACAGCTTTGAATCCATACTTTCACGAAACGTAGCTTTGTGGAGCAATAAAACGTCAAAATCTTTTCGACGTATTTCGTGGTGCAGAATCCTCTCCATCCCTTTACAGCCAGTTCTGACTAAGACCACCCTGCGGGAGACGAGGTTCTTGCCTCCACGGTCCTGAGACCGTGCAGTTGACCGGCGAAATTATTTTGAGCAGTAAAAAGAAGAGGCCGACGCGCGTTTTTATCTCTCGTTTCACTGATTAGTAAGAAGAAAGCCGTTACCCCCGGGGGTAGAGAGGAGGAAGAGGACGTTCCAGGACGAAAGGAGAAAAGATATACCGTATGAGAAAGGATCGGCCGTAAGGTTGCCAGAGTAGCCTGCACACGTCAGAGACCTTGTCATGTTGCAACCCGATGGAATCTGATAAGGTCCATCGAGCGGAATAAGGCAGTCCCTTTTGTCGGCTCCTTTTTCATAACAATTTCTTATGGGAACGAATGGCGCGCAGCTTCTGCGAATACTATTGGACAACAACGCGTATATATATTCGCGAGTGGGACGTGGTTAAGTGACGGCGTGCCCCATGCGAAATATGGAGGAGGTCGAATGGCCCGTCTGTGCCTTTTTTCCCCTTGGATTTACGAGCGTCGCGCCGTTTCCTAAATTCCTTCTTTCGCTCGCAGATCGGCGGTCCTTCGGCAAAAATGGCATTATGAACCCCGGGAGAGTCGGAAAGTTATACCTTGATTAAAAGGAAAGGCTATTGTCAGCGCTGGAGTCACCGCACTGCTCAGTTTGAAGGGTTTTAGATTTAATCCAGATGACTCGGTTGACTGAATACATGTAAAGTTATTACTAGACAGCGGATCTTTATGCAAAATAGACATTTTCTACTAGAATTGCAACAAACTGGATTGAAATAGAAATATAGTTTCTTTCTTACAATATATAGTAGGTTGAAAATAATATAACAGCATTCTTAAATTCTTATTTTAAATTACAGTTACTCATTTTTGTCACATATGCATAAAATCCGCTGTCTAGTTATTACAAACCCCAGGCGGACTGAAAACTGATGCGTTCATTAAACAGAAAGGCTTGTTCAGATGATTTTGTTGGAAATTGCTGACTATATTTGCTATGCTGCTGCGAGTTCATAAAGGTTGCGTAAAATTTAAGGAAATATTACTTTTTACGGTTGGTAGCTCGAAATAGAAGATATCTTATGGCGAAAATAAAATTCTCTATTAATTTTCTGTATATTACGGTAGCCGCAGAGCTGCCCTAGATAGTGCAGTCATAAAAGGAATCGTCTACAGACGGAAATTGCATAGTTTGCTTTTTATTGTCCTAGCTGCAGCCTCGTGCAGAATTTCTCTGCACCATTTGATAAGAATATTTTAGGAACCGCAAGTATTAAACGCAGGCGACACAGAACCGATATTTTTGAATCGTGGAGTGAAAATTCCCCCTTCATTACGTCACCTGTTCTTGGTTATCGGTACAGTGTTGGTATATTTATTTCATGTCTCCGGCGTCATCTTTCGTATCTGATCATGGAGAACAGATATGTGTTTGCTTGTCTGAATCATGTCTGACGGGAACAGTTGGTTTTACTCGTTTCATTCATGTTTGATCATGAAGAACAGTCGTTACTTGCCTGAGTTGCGAGGCTTCAGACTCGAATCGAAATTAAGGGAAAAGTATCAAAGCGAAAGATAATGGAGTAAGAGCAAGTATAAATCACGTAGCAATTTCTACGTTTAATTGTTGATCAGGAAGTATGTGATAAAATGTGATAGTCGCTGTAAGCACCAAGCAAGTTGCCGGAAAAGATCGTAATCGCCTCTGTCCGTGCATGGTCGTCCGTTTCCCCTGAAAACTCCGAAAAGTTCCCCGACGCTCTGAAGTAGGTCAAACGGAGGATTGGAATAAAATCACTATTTTACAATAGAAAATCGCAGACAATCTACTTTATTTCGAATCGTCCTTACAACTCTGGAAACTAAATGATTTGTACAATATTTCTAACACAGTGTCCAAGATAACATTCCATTCGAAGTGTCCAAAACTAGGTGAGTTTTACTTGCGTCTAGAAGCGATTTTAGTGGTTGAAAGAATTGTGATATCAATTTCGGTTCATTCATTCAGAAATTCATATCGGAAAACATTCTAGCTGTAAATCACCGCGTCCATGTGTGCGAATAAAGAGAAACAGCGTTGAAGCAAAAATAAAGCAGCTACACATTTTTCCTGTTCACTTTATGTATATTTAAATAAATCAGTAGTCTGTCGCTTAAGATTCGGACATAATTGACTGTGGAAGTTTGACAGTTGCACCACGAAAGAGAGAGGCAATGTGTACGATGGCTGGCCACAAAAATATATAGAACAAGTGTAGAAGAAAGATGCAGATGAGGAACACGAGGAAAGGTCTTTATCCGAGTTGCGGGCCGGTTGTGAATGAGTGGTTTGGCGCAACTGTGGCCACGTGCCGTCCAAACTCGGCCCGATAAATCACGCTAGGGTCTCTGTAGCGGGCCAGATCGTAGGACCCTGTCCTCGGGTCCCCTGTCGCGGCTGGTCCAGGTCCGAAAATCCCGGATTCGTCGGACGACACCTGTCGCTGGCGCGCGATCGACCGGCGCGATTAAATTTTATCGGGAAAGGTGTCAGAGAAGCAGAAAGGCCCGCTTCGGCCCGCTTCTCACTCTCTCTCTCTCCCTGCTTCTCTCTCGACGTTTACTGGTTCGGGAACACATTAACCGACTTCGAGATACTCACGATGACATTTACGAGGGGAGAAAGATTGTTTTCGTAAATTGGACACGGGTAATTTTGTCTCTGGACACGCAGTTCCGCCTCGTCACTTCGGTTAATTGAAACGATCAGCTTTCCCATTTTCGGGGAAGAAGCGCGAGGGGTATGTCTTGATTTTGAAATTGTACTCCTGCTCCCGCGCAGCTTCTCCATTTTCCGAATCACAATCAGTGAAAAGAACCGAGGTGTTTTGAAATTGTGCTCCTAGTTCGGTTCACCAAGAGACACAAGGGGTGTGTCTCGATTCTGAAGATTGTCGCTCGGTTTCCCGTTTGAGAATGGCACGGCGCACAGTGGGGTATTTGGCCCAAATCGTGGACAAAATCAAAGAACTTTCGATAGAAATGAGATAGAGGGCTGAAATTTTTTTTACATACAGCTGAAACTTGACAGAATATGGGAAAATAGGGAGATTATGGTACGAATGTTTTTTAACCTCGAAAAAATTCGTCAATGTTGCACAATTTCGAGAAAATTGTGGTTTTTTCAATAGCACACCCAGAAAATTTTTTTTTTAACATGCTATACATTATTTCCTGTAGATTTGTGGCGTTATTATTACCCAAGACGTCACCATGGGACAAACCGATGAAATCTGTGTCAAAATCAAAGAACTTTCGATAGAAATGAGATAGAGCGATGAATTTTGTAAAAGTTAAAGCTGAAACATTGTAGAATATGGGAAAATAGAGAGATTATGGTACGAATGTTTTTAACCTTGAAAAAATAAAAGTTTAACTGTTTAACTATAGTTGGATTTTTTGAAAAAACCAGAAGTCGTAGAAAATTTTTGAGGCCAGATTTGAATTCAGCAGGAAAAAATCTACACGAAATAATGTATAGCATGTTAAAAAAAATTTCTGGCCGTGCTATTGAAAAAACCACAATTTTCTCGAAATTGTGCAACATTGACGAATTTTTTCGAGGTTAAAAAACATTCGTACCATAATCTCCCTATTTTCCCATATTCTGTGAAGTTTCAGCTGTATGTAAAAGAAATTTCAGCCCTCTATCTGATTTGTATCGAAAGTTCTTTGATTTTGTCCACGATTTGGGCCAAATACCCCACTGTGCGGCGTGGCGCACGGCGCGGCGGCTGGATAGTCGCGATTTCATTCGAAACCCCGGAAACCAGAGCGTTAAACTCGCGTTAGAAGACCGTTAGCAGAGTATGGCAGTACTAGGATATTGCGTCGGGGACGTAAACGCGAGAAGTTTCAGCCTAGTTACCGCAGGGCGAGGTCCTTCCGCCCTGATGAGTCCATATTCCCGTGGAAAACGAAGATAACCGTGTTCGCGCGAAATGAAACCGCGAGAAACAAAAGCGCGAAACGATCGCGGCCAGGACACAAAAAGACACTCGGCCGGCAGATGAAAAAGAACGAGACACTTCTTCGAGGATTCGCAGAGCTGAAGAGCGGCTTTCGAAACGGCGAGACCGTTCTCGACAGGCATCGCCACGCGGAATAGAAACAAACAACGCCCGGGAGCTAGTCTCTGGACTGTCGTCCAGCCTCTCTACGAAAATAAACCGACGCCGGTCCAATAAACACGAAAATAGAGCGCGCACTGCCGCTATTGCGATTTCTAGGAGATCGGTGACACGTTATGGGGCCGTCGATTGAATTAACACCGCCGGAATTTAAGGTTTTCTGTTACAATCAATAGCGAATTGTCTTTAACGCTAGAATTAAATGAACGGACCAACCACTTGCTCTTAATTTCTTCTTTTACTTTTTAAATATTTGAATGGGT
Source organism: Lasioglossum morio (assembly GCA_916610235.2). Taxonomy (NCBI): domain Eukaryota; kingdom Metazoa; phylum Arthropoda; class Insecta; order Hymenoptera; family Halictidae; genus Lasioglossum; species Lasioglossum morio. The sequence continues at coordinate 9,706,153 of OU744323.1, forward strand.
GTCTGAATGAACCAGCTGAAAATGACATAGGCTCTTCTTCCATTGGTAAAAGACTGAAAACTGAAGAACTTTTTTTATGGTTTGTTTTACTAAATGTTAAAGCAAAATAAGTTTCTAATTGTTCTCCTATAAAATTTAAAAAACCTGATATAGGCTCTTCTTGCAGATACCCATTCATTTATCTAATTTATTCTTTTAAGTAACACTTTCAAGTCGTACGCTTTCCATCCCGACATAAAGAGCAACTGAAGAAAATGTTATCTGGATACTATCCATTATAAACAAATCATAAGGGACACTGATTTTAATAATGACACCATGAAAGACATAATAAATATCAACACGCGTGTACATGTACGCATTACTGTTTGTTCAGATATTTCTTTACTAAAATCATGAAAAATGTTGAAAATGAATGCTCCTACTCCAACGAAGACGTTCAACAGAATCTCGCGAGGAATTTGGAGATTTATGTTCCAAAACGGTTTTCAAGATACTCCAGCGAGCTTGCGCGAGAATCTCATAAATTATTCGGCGAACGACTCTTGCCTGACTTATCGAACTATTATATCGATCGTCCATTATCCATTCGGCGCGGCGACTAATTAGAAAATGTTCGGCGAATAGAAACGCATAGCCCGAGGTCCGTGCCTACTGTTGACGCAACCTTCGAGTCGAGGCGTGCCTAAAATCCTCTATGTAACACCATGTGACATAGATTCAAGATCACCTTTTTCGAAAGTCGGCCCCCATGATCGCGCCGAGTCACTTTCAGCCGATCTACAAAGAACTCGAGATCGCACTCGAGGATCGCGCGCGTTTCGAGTGTTCCGATCCCATACGTTCGACGATCTAGACTAACCCTGGAGATAAGGATCGAGAAAGTGTGTCTAAGAAAAATGTTCTTGAGAAATCATTCAGTCAATCGTGCGAGATGAAGTCCAAAGCTGCTACATTTTTTAAATTACAGATACATTTGTTACGTTGTGAACAAATAGAAAAATTGATTTTCTTCCAATTAGCATTAATTTGTATTGTTTCTAGAATGTTTCCGTCGAACAGTTCAGTAAAATTGGTAGTATTGAAGGAGCAATGTTACTAATTTATATATGCTGGCAATTCTATAATATATTATCGCAAGAATAAAATATGCTATAGTACGTGTATGAAGAGCAACGAAGTGATAAAAGATGGAAATAGTTTGCATTCATTTTAGAACACAAAAACCAAATAGAAGTTTATTTTTCGTTGTAGCACTTTACTAAGACGTAAGGAAGATTCTATTCTTAAAACTTGCATCCAACATGGATAATCTCATTCAAGCTAATCTCAACTTGAAAAGATAAATTTACAAAGTTGATTATATGCACTTTCTTCCTATATTCATTTTTCACAAATATTGCGTTAACGTGACGCCGATTGACAGATCAAGATACAGAAACAAAGAACAGACGGGAGTTATGAAATTATATTTTTCCAAGAAGCTTCACCTTGAGCGCGTTTCGAGAAGTGCTCGCGCCTCGTCATGGAAGATTTCGAAGATGTTTCTGTGACAAATGAGTCAAATGGCGGAAATTGCGGGCTGCAGTGTAGCAACTGTTTCTGTTTCGCCGGCATGCGGTTTCCGAGTCATCGGTATCGCTTACCTTGATCGTCCTGTTTCCGTTTAACAACGCTCCGGAGAGTGGGCCGTATTCAGGAGCTCTCGAACCGCAGCGTTCTAACTGCCAGCCGCAGTTTCATTCAGACGCTGGACGCCGCCGAAAACGTGCGAATTGCCGGTGTCGGCGTCGGCGTCGGCGTTCTGATCGCGATAACACCGCCACGGAAGAAATTAAAGCATACCGAGAGCTAGAATCTCGCAATTGAAATTCGCGAGGTTGGTCCACTCGGGAGCGTGCAAGAATGCAGCTGGCAATCGCCACGCGGAATCGGAGGAACGAAAAACCTGCGACTATTTCTCTTCTATGTTCAGGCTCTTCTAGTTTCGCGTACCATCTCACGCGCTAGCAAAACTATCTTCAGCGAAAATCTGGAAAATCCTGCGAGCGGAAAAATGAGAAAAGAGCTTTTGGAGTTTCGAACGCGTTTCGCAGGTTTTCGAGCGGTCCGATCGCTATAAATACGCGAGAAACCGACGGATAGATGACCGTCCGAGTGGAGGACGTTTGAAATTCGAACTCGCGTCCCGCCGGCGCGAGGAGAACGACGACGTGAGACCGCCGGTCGACAGTGATCGTGGGCGCGCGCGGCCAGACTGACTTCACTCTGCTCGTCCTCTTTCCCTCGCGACTCGCACGTCGAGCGTCGTCGCCGTCGGCGTCGCGTCGCGTCGTCGTCCCATTCACAGCACTGTATGGTTGCTCAGGCGCATGAGCAACTGCCCGCGAAAACGGTCCGACAAAGAGGGAGGCGCGGAACTCGCGCAATTTTCCCGGTTCGGACCTTCACCTGCTCGCACAACCTCCTTTCCACTTTTCCGACGCAAATCGACCGTTCCACAAAGGTTAACCCTTCGCACTCGAATGGCGACTCTCAAGTGCCACTGAAACCTGATATTTAAGTTTGTTAGTAAGGGACTGTCGTAGAGAAATTTAAATTGGTTTGTAAGGGTTTTATTCGTAAAAAAATTTAAATTTGTTAGTAAGGGACTGTCGTAAACAAAATTAAATTGGTTTGTAAGGGTTTTATTCGTAAACAAATTTAAATTTGTTAGTAAGGGACTGCCACGATTATCAACATTATTTCTATTTATAAACAAATTTTTCATGAACATTAGAAGCAACAAGTCATGTTCAGCGTACCTGTGCCAAGCAAAGTATAAAAATATGTCCTAAAATGTTTTATCGTGTTTCTTATGGATTTGTTTTCAATTGAAAATTCTTCAACCCTAATTGCTTAATAATAACTAATTTGTTGGAAATGTAATGTTGTTTAAATGTGCAACAAGAATTGTACACTTGTCCCGACGTGAATGCCTTAAATGCCACTATGTATTTTTTATTACATATTGTTGTAGCTGACGAGAAGACGAATCCAATGACTCACTGCACTATGCATGTTAGTATTAAAATAATTCTAAAATTGTTTTGCCAACTTTTCGGGGCAAAGACTCCACTGTGCATCGTCTAAAAAATGAAGCCATTATTACGAATTCTACAAGTAATCCACTCCATAATGGAAATGCTAGCAATGTTGCAATTGGAGACATCTCGATTTTCATATGGAAGAAATAGCGAAACGAGCCCGCGGGAAACGACAATGTTAATGAAACAATATTTCAGATCAGAAATAATATATTAAATTAGAGACAAACAGGCGGAGTTAAATCCTGAAATTCAGGGATGAATGTGTGAATGTCTGGAACAGCGGCAGCCCGAAATTAGCTTGAGCCCCGGCAGGTTTTCATCGCGAGTAAAAATTTTCGCGACCATGCTCCTGCATCGCGCCTCATTTGCCAGCCAGCCGGGTGAACAGCAAGTTTTTCAGCATCGCGCGAAGTCATCAAAAAGTATTGTCGTGAATCTCCGGCGAGGTGGACTTTTTGAGAACGATAGTCGAAGAAGAATCCGCTGGGCTGCGACTTCTGCGAGATTGCACAGCTTCCGGGTACGTTCCCCGGCGAGATTTTCGTTCCGTGTGAGCTTCCTTTGCTCGTAAAGGCGAGCATGGTCAAGAATGGGCAGAACTTTCCACCCGTAATAGATGATCTTATTTGCAGCTGACAGACTCCCGGTGCTCGGTGCCAGTTCCAGTGCTCTCGCCGATTTCGCCGACCGGGAGCAGATTTGTGGTAGCGTCTCCTCTTGTCTAATCTCGAGATAAATGTCCCGGGATTGTTACCTAGATATACTGGTTATGGTCGGACCACATACCTACGCTCCATTCTGGTATCGTTAAACGAGCAAAGCTCTTGTTCTAAATGAAATTTGTTATCTTTTGCGAATTAAGTGGATTTTCGTCTTGGTGGACTCGTGAGTCGGATGCTTTCGAGGACGTTTATATCGCGCGTTGCGATTTCCGCGGATTACCCTCACCCGAGTACGTGTTCAGTTGATATTTATTAGATATAGTGAAACAATTCATTCACTAGTTGGTAGAATTCGAGAAATATTTGGTTGAGTCACACACGTAATTTCTGGGTACTTTCTTTTGTCAATTCGAAAACGTTATATGCAAATGGTTCTTTTTATAGTCGGATAAAAAATAACACAACTTTTCGATGTTTTCAACCGTGTCACAAAATATCCAGCGATAATGTATTCAGTTGTTCTATTTTGGTGTGTTCGTTAAGTGTGCTCGTTAAGTTGCTTTCGAGAGTGTCGTAAAGAGTGTAAAGTGTTAAAACATTTAACATCGTCCGAAATTTGATGAATCGTTAATGCACCTGTATTGCGCCAATGAGCGTTCCACTTTTGCTCCACGGCACCTTTGATCATCTTTCCGACTTCGGCACACGGTGCAACACGTTTGCATATATGCTCGGCGGTTTTTGTCGGTGGCGTTTTCTGATTCTCTCGTGCGCGGTGCTCTCTCGGTTCTCTCGGCGGAGAGCGACGCGTTACATGCAATAACGTTCGAAGAAACGGCAACGATAAGTCTGGTGGCTGCGGTTTTGTTTGTCTCCGTACGTAGAAGTATGTATGTACCTTTCTCCAAAGCAAGTCACGCGCGAGTTCCGCGCGTTCTTACGCACTTGCGTAATGCGTAATCGTCGGACGACGCGAAAAAAAGAGGGTTATCCGCCTCAGTGCCGTACGCCGCCGCCTTTCTCCCCTTCCCCGGCCCGATCTATCGATCTTGGCGGGCGTGAGAGCGACTGGCCGGGTGCTCGATCATCGTTTTTTCGTTTTCGATGACAAGTTTTTCGTGGAAGCGGGCCAGCCGACAAAATTTTGCGAACGATCGTCTCGTTCGTTCCTCGATCGTTCCTCGATCGTTCCTCGGGGACCACCGCATGCTTACGTCGTCGGGCCCCTCGATTATAAAATCGACCTGGTGAGGCAATCGCGCCCGCGTAGATACTGATTATTAATTGAATTGTTCGCCATCGGGGCTGGATGTTTCGTAATTTCGATCCTCAATTCTCCACTGATGATTTCAGCAGCTCAACTCAGCGACTGAGGGTCCGGTAGGAATATTTTTAATCGATTATCTGCTATTCACAATTTTAGTAGGTATCGAGACTCTTTCTTTTTTAATAATTTCTTATTCTGCTCTAACTATTAAGTTTTTAATCGCACAACCTCGATTTTTCCACACATTTTCGGGCCCATTTCGTGCAACGAGCAAACTTCTACTGTATAATGCAAGGTCTAACTGTACAAAAGAATATGTTCTTGTAGAATCGATTGGTTGGTTCCGATTGTTTGAGGTGAATCGAGCCTCTCTGGTGTCCGCACAGACTTCTTTCTTTCGCGAACGATGCTTAATAGTGCACGAGGGACCTGCTGTGCATAATTTCAAATTCACGGCCCGAAGGTTGAACTCCTTGGACTCTGGAAATATGTATGTGACGCGCTCGGAGCCACGAATATTTCACCTGTAATCTGCAGCCACGAAGATTTGTTTGTCCCTAGCACACGCGTAATGCTCGGCTCACACTCCCCATTCGCCGAACAGTACTATAAGGATATATATTCGCGAGCATATTTCAAGAGCACATGCCACGTCGAAATTTTCTGGGAACCAACGACCAAAAACTGGCGAATCTCTTTAGTTTACTCTTTACACAATGGTTTGACTCATTTCAAATCGAATGAATTGATATTCAATACAACAAGAGTTAAGAAAATAAAAATGTATTTGTACAAATCTTAAATCCTTCCAATGTAATCACTAGACTGCGGATCTTCAGACATTTATAGTAAAATTGAGAAGATGAAATTCAAAATTAATGAAATATTTACAAAAAATTGAAGACGTCAATATATGATTTCTCCACTATTGAAATCACTAAGGTAAGAAATAATATTCAATTTGGTTTCTATTTCTTGGAATCAATGCGGACAATTGTTATTGTGCATAAAGATGCGCAGTCTAGTAATCACTGTTTTAAATTTAGATTACTAATTTTTGTTAGACACACATCAAATCCACTGTCCGCTCATGACATATACAGAATGTCAATTCAAATCGTTTATATTAGACCGACTACGTTGCACGACAGTCAACATATCTATATTTAATGACAACGATAATCCTTCGTGTTACATGTTTCCCAATGGGTCCACTGAGGTATTCGCAATTTTCACCGACGAAAATCTCCATTGAAATTCCGTCCGGTGCATAATGACTGCGTTAGACGTGCTACGAGCGAGAACGAAGAAAAAAAAGTCAATCATCCGGCGATCGTGAAAGTTTTCTCAGGATTAGCCGGACGCCACGCTGTTTCACGGTCGATCGAGGCAAATCATGCGTTTAGCATGATAATCGGCTCATTGTCGTCGACGACTAAGACGACATCGTGAACCCACGATTTTTCTCCTGTCGGAGCGTAGCGTCCTCGGCGTGTGCATCATTATAGCGCGACCCAGTTTTCCGCACAGTTAATTAAATCTTTTTGCCTGGGCTGATCGATTGAAATCGGGCCGCGGCGCGGGGTGGGACCAGCCATTAAACGCTCGTTACGCCTCGTATCGAGCCGGTAGCGACACTGTCGTCCGAAAAGTACAGAAAAAATTACGCGTAATTGCCGGTCGCAATCGCCGCAATTCCCGCCATTGCGGTACATCGGTGACAATAACGATCATCGATCGAGCTTGTTTGCTTCCTCTCGTCTTTAACCCGTCAACACATGCACGTTTGTCACCGCATATAATTTTTTTTAATGAATTTTTCGACCGTGTTACATGAGGATTTGCTATGTGTATTAGAGTGGCCACGACGTTCCATTTTTCTTTGTAGTATTTTTAATGTAGGCCCATAAAATGTTGTAAACGACAACTTCGAATATTTTCTCTGTAATTCCGACCAATTGCAATTTCTTCAAAAATTTTGTTCACGTATTGCAGTAAACTAATTGTCCTAACGTCTGAAAAAATATCCAAGTCTTATGATCTGCTATTAAAAAAGTTATCGTCCTATTAAAAGTGTTCGGATTTTACTGTGGTACACTGTACATTTACCTTATTGAAAAGGTTGTCTGGCCAATTTGAATTGTACAAATCTGATTCTTGTGGCGACGAGGATGTTGAACAGGAGACGTTGCTCCGAATTTCTTCGGCGAAAAAGGCGTGCGAGACGGGAAAACAGTAAATAATAAATTATGACTTCTTTACTCGACATTATACAGAGGCAGCAATTATTTTAATAGGGCGCAGGACTTAAATGCAACGTGTCTCCTTCATGAAGTAGTAACCCTTTAATTTATATTATCGAGACGGTCACGCGAGCGGGATTTTAAATTGAATTTAACAAATAAGGCGAGGACTTTAATTTGAATTTAATAAGCACACGAATATTTTTCGTGACGTTGCGTTCGCGAGCGCTGAACTTTTCCAGTAACCGTACGTAATGAACGTATAATTTCTTTGCTACCAGGAAACCATTAACTGTGAAAATTAATCACAACACGTGCGGTAATTAAATGTATGAAAGATAAGCCATTGATATCCTAAATACTTCTAAGAACGAAATTCCCGGCCCGAATAAAATTAATTTTGCTTTTATCTGCGCGAATCCCATCTTTCATGAAGTTTGTTTATCAAGTGAATTATAACAACAGAATTTAATTCAATTTTAGTTCATAGTTATGGATACTTGTACTGTAATGAATAAGAACTATGTCAATCATTTTGTTCATAATTGTTTGCATAGATTCGATATTAATCTTTCGCATCGGTGTATTAAATTCTTCAGAACCTGCTCCACTTGCTTCTTTCTTCCCACAGTAAAATTTCAAAAATCGGTTTGGTACGATATCAAGATTGTCGCGACGATCCTTATCGGCCGATCCATCCTCCGAATTGAAAATCAGATGGGTCGCTGATAAATCCTCGACGATATTCCTTTCGTCGTGTGATCGGTGGGCTTTGTATCTCTCCGGGCTACGATGAAGTAATTATTAATCAAGGGGAACAGCGTCGCCTTCATAAATCGGGGGACGCAAACCGCGCACGTTTCGTATTACACGGGGCGACGTAATTTCGCGACCGGTTGGCCAACCTCGTGGAAAGCCGGGCCGCCGATCCATCGATCGCTTGTGAAATCCGTCGATCGTTAACCGTAGCATCTTCTTAAACAAACCTTGCAGACGACCGTCGATCCGCCCGGACCGATCACGACGACGACGCGACGATCGGATAAAGTTGTCGCGATCGTTAAGAGAAATAAAGTCGGCGACGAGGGGGGAAAAAGAGGGGGAGAGGATAACGTAAACGGGCGGACCGGGCGAGTGTTCTCACGTAAAAAAGTGGCCGCCGCGCCGCGTTAATTTCGTTGCACGCGTTAATGCACACGGGTTCGAATCGGCTCGCTTTCCGATCGGTCGTAATTACGCCGATTATCCGCGACGAGCGTGCATGCACAGGCAGTTCGAAACATAAATTACACAGGACCGCTGCGCCGGTACACGACCGGGATCGACGACGCGCCACGATGGCGGAATATAAGGAACCGTGTCGCGTGGTGCATGTCTGGAACATCGAAGTCTTCCGTCAATGCACTTTCCCAACTAATTAGAAATGGCCACCTTCTTGGCCGCTACTTTTAACGAACGTCCGAATTTAAACATTGACACAATTCCACCTCAGGCAAAGATCAATACTAAATCTGACGAAAAGCGTACAAACTTTTGATGAAGCACTAGTGAAACCGATGGTCTCTCTCTCTCTCATACTTCCTTATTTTTATCAATTTCAAGATACCCCCACTCTCTGCAACGACAGCATCGCCGAATAAAAACGAGCTAACATCCCCAGTAAATTCTCGCGTGCTAAAACTTTCGATCCTCGAAAAATTCCCGTGACCCATAAATGCACAAAGGATCGGTCCATCGACAACGTTCGAGAGTGCTCAAAGCGAGGTAAACATCTCCAGTTTAGCTCGGCTCTTCTCCTTCGAAAAACATACAGCACCGATCTAAACGGCAAGCTCTGAAAGAACGCGCGCTCGCGTTCGCGGGGGTAAAAGCGGCTCGGATAAAAAGCGATCGTTAAAAAGAGTGGAGAAATTATGTAACCGAGATTAAGGTGGATTTTACGATCTCTGCGGGTAGAACCGGGGGACGAAACTTTCCGGCGAATCTAAAGAACATAAGAAGTATCCAGCTAGGGGGTAAAGTACCCAAGAAATTTTATAATCCTCGAGCATCTTGCAAATCCTCTAGTTCTCCCTCGTTCTCTTTCCCTGTAGATTGCCAGATTACAGCGCCGCGCCGCCGCGCAGTGTTGCGATCAATGCTAATTAGCTGGACAAAACTCATAACGTAATTCCGCAACAAATAGATGTTAGTCAAATGAAGTAATGTCTAGACAGTAAGAATATTAACATTTCTCTGTCGGTAAAACTCTAAAGTTTTTTTTGTCGACAGAACTGTGTAAACATTTTGAATTCATAGTTTCCTACATTTTGTAAGGAGGTCCATAGAAGCTCTTATATCTAATTAATAGAAATTGATATTTTTAAAATACGTTTTGTACTTATAATACGTTTCTATATTCTAAAGTAAATTTTTATAATGGAAACTAATTTTATAAAGAAACTTGTTGGTAGCATTACAGCAGACTTTAAATTTTCTTTTCGTGTAAATTTTAAAATGCGGAAACGTGCGGAAATTACCTATATTTTTATTTTTAGTGACAGTGTTTGCTATTTCACGATCTGAATTTATTGAAGTTTGGAGGAATTTTTGGAACGATTATTCGAAAATCTTAATGGATTGTATAAATGCGTTTTGGAGAAATCGTGTATAGATACGTTATGTGAAGCAGAATAAAAATCTATAAGTGTTAATATTTACAATATCCGTACACTTTGTATTAGTTTATATGTTAGTTATATGTTTTGAGAAAAAAAGAAGGTTTTTTCCAGCGAGCACCTCGAGGCAGCACTGTGCGCCAGTGGAACTAATTGTTCCACTATCTCGTTCGCGTAGAACGGTCGTTCCATCGCGTAAAAGCGATCCCGATCTCCTAAAGTGTAATTGTCGGTGTCTGTATCGGGTATTCTTGGTAAGGAGAGCTCGTTTTCTACCGGGGAACCGAATTATCGATTCCGTTCGAGCTTGAAAGACTGTTAAAGGTACTCGAATGACACCTGTTGATCGCAAGCTTCGCGGAATTCCGTGGGCCAACGATTTTCGACAGTGTCCACGCAAAATATTTCAACGATCCCAACACGCTCCATAAACTTCGTTCCTGGAAAATAATTTTATTCTCATCTTTTCGTTTCACTCGTCATTTCATAAATCTCTATGCGCGCGTGCGTTTATACTCGGGAATCCCCGTCACGATTGCATCTCCTGCTCACGTACGTCCAAAAGTTATTTCATAAGAGCCTCGGATGATAGCTCGGAGCAAACTTCCGCTTATTTACCTTTGACTTTCCAGAACGTCTTTACCGAAGCTGCCTTGACAACAGCAAACACCTCTCTGCGACAGAAACTCTGACCAAACTGCATCATAACTTCTTTACCTTGCACTCGTGTTTCTTTTTTTCTTCCTGTTGTAAATGTCTCACATCCGAATTTAATCAAACGTTCAGCTACCGTAATCTGTTTCGGCAAGCCTCCGGAAGTTTTAGTAAAGGGTATGTAAGTACTCTTTTATAAAAGGTGCTGGACCCTGGGAGACCGTTTAATTTCCAAATGTCACAATTAAAAGTATAGCCAATAACGTCCATTAGAAATGAACTTTTTCTAACCAAAATTATATGTATGTACAGTGACTACGATTTTGTGTTTGTCACATATGAAGACAATTAAACTAATTCTGTGCATGTTGTTATTTACAATTGTAACATAACACTGTCCAGCGTGATATTCAGAAGATTTATAACATTTTTCTGACAATAAATTTTTGGCCACATTTTATAGAAACGTACGTTGCATTTAATAGTTTTGTGACTGCAAGGGATGTTGTAAATATATTATTCTCCTCGTTGAGATTATTTATGGCTTGGCAACGATATCTATAGGCAGACGAGTGTTCATTTAGACTCACACTTTATATTTACGGATTGACATGACGCACAGTGGTCGAAATGTTTAGCAATGCCGAAAATGTCGATATTAATGAAATTTAATAAAAATTATAATGAGAATAAGCATTTGAAAATAAACATTTTGCGAATACCATTGTGGATTATTGTTTATTTCAAAAGTGAACACGATTTTCGAGATAATTCCGATAATGAAAGTAAAAATGTTTTAAACAAAAGGCAATCAACATTTAGCGGTCTACAAACGTCAGTACAAACAATCTTTTAAAAAATGTTTACTCTATACAACATCAAGGTCACCTCTAATATTTAAAGATCAATATACAATATTGTTGTCCTCTTACAATTTTATAGCAGATGTCAAAACGAATCCAACGACCTACATTGTTCTACCCTTAAACTTGAAAATAGTGCTAAAATATTAATGAACTGCTGGATCGGTCGGCCGGACCACTGTGTGACGGTCCGCCACACTGACTGCATTCCCGCATTACCGCAGTCCTCGGTGGTTTAATTAAAATTTCAAATATTCCCTGATTCAGCATGCAAATTGTCGTCGGGCGAATCCAATCTCTGTCGGAATAATGGGGAACAGTTTTGCAACGGTCCGACCGTCGAAGAAAAACTGATATCGGCTATCGGAACGTTTCCATCGAACAATGGACACGCTATTGGCCGATACGTAATTTCCTGATAGTTCGGGGACAGGGCGAAACAAAGGAGGATTGTTCCGGGGGAGGTAAACGGTCCTCTAATCCCGGCCGCATCAAACGGATCGTTGCGATCCTCTCTCGCGAAACAGGGATAAATCCGCGCAGGGATCGATCAACCGGCCGCAACAATTTAGTGACAGCCCTACCGACCACTGGTAATGCTATTTACGACTGGTTTCTAATTAGAGACAGATAAGAATTCGGCCCTGCGGGCGATGCGCCGCGTTGATTCGCGCGCGGCCGCGTCGATCAAAGGAAATTACCCTTAATTGGCTCGGAGTCTGCTCGACGGAGACATTTTCCCCTCGCATTCTCATTTCCCTTGATAAAACTGGACCTAATTGGTGTTCTCATAATTGACCGCGAACAATAGGAAATCATTTATAGCGAATATTAAATGAGAAATGCCTATGATATAAAATACAATAGTCGGATAATTAATATAATGGTACGTTTCACAGCTCGCCGGTTAAAATTAATATATCTAATCTATTTTTCGTTCTTTTCTTTTTGCTGCTGTTTCGAGATCATTTGTGAACATTAATGAAGATATAATACGGAACGAACAAAGTGCGAAATATTTGCAGAAAAAGACGATCCGGTGTTATTGACGTGAGGTGGATTCTTTGATAAATTGATAATAGAAGAATGTTTACTATGCGAGGGAAAGATGGCGCCACAGGCTCCGCTTCGGGCCATGGTCTTCTGCTTTTCCTCTATTTCTCCATTTACGGGCTGAATCTGCCTCGGTAGAATATTTCCAGAGATCATGAAATAATTCAACGCGATAATTGGTGAGTTCGTTTTCGGAATGAGCTGTTTGTCTAATTAAATTAATTATTTTGCACTGATTCCGATATCAAAATTAATTGCATTCTACCTTGAGAATTTCATTGGAAAGCGTGACTAATTGAACGGAATCGAAACATCGATTTTTAATTGCAATTTATTATTTTGATATCTCGAGAGGACAATATGAAACCGATTTAGACACATTGGAATTAGCATTTATATTCTTGTCGGTAATTCGGTGCTTGTACATTAAAACTACCAACAAACCGTCTTCAGAAATTACCAGTTTCATATTTTAAATGTTCTTTTTTTCTTCATTTCTTCATCACACAGTTTGCACATCTAAAATATGCAAAATGATTTTAATATCTATTACAAAGAACATATTTTCTATAAATTGTCACATTTTACCAAGCAGAAGATTTCCGACCACTTTCCAAGAATTCTCACATGCAGCATCGAAATTTGAGATGATCATGTTAATTGGTTCAGTTTCAATAAATTTAAAAAGCTCGTACGTACTAACCGGAAGATCTTCAATCGTGCGACTTCATTAGCGTTTCGCAGGATGGCTAACGAAGTGTCTGTCGAACGATTTTATCCTGTCTCTGTTTCGATCTTATCGTTTAAACTGAAGGTACATCGAGTCGCGGAAAAAGGAACGGAAAACGTGGAAGAGGAGCGGTGTCCGTGAGCGTGATAAGCTCTAATTTGCATAACGCGATGCACCTTGTTGTTCTCCGAACTTCTATTTACGGTGTTGTCCAATGGGACCCGGGGAAATCGATCGCGCGCTGGCTCTTGCGAAAGTGATAATTGCCGATGGGGATCGAGTGTATCTAGCCGCAGATATCGAGCAGCGGCGATAACGAAACTAATGAACGAGGCGGGCAGATTAAATTTTCATTTTTCACCAGTAGAAATTCACGGCTAAGCCGCCTTCGATCGATCGTATTAAATTATTCCTGTTATCCGCGTTTGCGGCTGGATAAAGGCAATCGACCGTAGGCCATATTACATTTTCAAGAAATTAATTGGACAACGGTAGCTCTTCGTAATGCCTCGAATAAGGAATCAACGTGGATCGTTCCATTTTACTCTAACACAATTTCCAACCCTATGTCCCGTCCCACCCTCTCATCTGTTTCAACCGGCCAGCCCTTTAACCCTAGTCTCGCGTGTACACACAAGCAAGCGACGTCCACTCTTACTACTGATCGCGTGAGCTCGTAAATTCGCTCACTGAAAATTCGAACGATTTGCGTCGGAGCTGCGGGGGTGGATCGTTTAAGGCGTCTCCCTACCTCTCAATTTGTTCTGGAATTTTTTCAGCGGAGGTGGGAGGAGTCTTCGTGAAATCCTGCTGATTCGTTTCGTACACCTTTTCACCATATTTATCCATTTCCATAAATTGAAGGAATTGTTTGCGTTCAGCAGGGACAGATTTAATTTCGAATGGTACTCACCATAATAATTGCTGCTGGTAGCAAACTTCAAATTAGATTACAGAACTTGAGAATTGGAGTATTTCAATTTCCACAGTTAATATAAATTATGCATGTTATATTGAGCATACCTTTCAACTGGTTGGACAGCGTTTGCAATGTTCCACGGTGAATAATTATTACTGATTTATGCGTTTATATGACAAACGTGGATTTGGTTTCTTTCCATTGATTCAGTAAAATTTCCAAAAATTCAACAATGCGCCCGGCTTGTCGGTAACGTGATCCATAAAATCTTCAATGGAAGATGCAATTAAGAGAAGGAAGATCGCACAGCGTTCCCGGGGGATGAGTATCTTCGATGGGAACTTCCGCCGATTTTTTACAAAGTCGTTGGAGCGCGAGGGTTAACATTTGGGGGTGGAGATGCAGTTAAGGAGTCGATCGGGGGTTTGAGCGCGGTCGCGGCAAATTAGCGGGGCCGAGGTGAGACTCGTTAATTAATTATGCATACCTTCCCTCCCTTTTCGATTCGTTCCGGTGGAAAGCAGCCTTAACAGCGGCTTGGCCAGCCCCCCGCGGTCGAAACAGAGCCGTGCGCCTGGTAATTGGAAATCAATACTCGCATCCAGCCCTCGAAACATCCTTGCTTGACGAAAAACTGATCGTGACCCCTCTTTAGCCCCGAAGAAGCGGCTCCGGGTCTCTGTCTCTTGAGAAACCAGCCCTTATTATCTCGGTTTTGTCAAGCTGCACACCCGCACCCTCTTGTTTCATGTCATCATCCCTTCACTGAAGAGAAGCCGGAGGAAAAACGCGCTGAATCGATTTCTGCGGGACATTCCGAAAATTAATTGTCCTTTTTAGCATCCCATTCCAGGAATTCTTACTTCAAGGCTGTTTCTACGACCAAGAAAGAACTTGCGGAAATTGTGCGACCTCTTCCGGAACCCGTAAAGATTTCACGAGACCCCGTTCTTTTTTTCGAAAGTTCCGCTTCCAGGAAGGCTCGACGACGTTGCTTTTTACGCGACTCGATTTCCTGGATCGTTCGTTTATCGTTCGTTCGACCGCTTGCTGCTCAAACAACGCCGCGCCGCCGCCCCTGTTGTCCTTTTACGAGGCCACCGGGTTTATTGCGTCGATGAGGAAATTTATATATCCTAACGAAATTAATAGAGATTTTTAAAACCTTTAAGATTTTTCAATTTAAGATTTTTAAAACCTTTCTTCCCCGCTTTCCGAACCGATGTTATTGTTATTTCCCTCGTTTTTGTGAAGAACAGGCGCTGTTTGATTGCACGGGCTCTGCGTTATATCTCGAATTTCGAGAATGATAGCGTTCGTGTAACTGGATGATACCGAGAATATTTATTACAGTGAATAAAGTTTATATAGGAGAGAAGAATATCGGACAGAATATCCGAGCTTTTCCAATGAATTGGGTAATTGGACATCAATATTTATCGTGGAGCTTTCAATTTAATTACCTATGGTTGGAATATAGTATTTATACATATATTACAACACTTTTCCAATTTTTGAAATGTGGCCAACATTTGCGAAATTGCGTTCAAAACGGTTAATGAATTACTTTTATTACCCTGATGGGTGTGAACGAATTAACTATAAATATTGTAAAATTGTGTGTTGAGATAATAATTGTGTCCAGTTCATATATTGTTGGTCACCTAAATAATACTCTTCGCAAGCCATTTAAAAGCTGGAATCTTTTATTTCTTTTTTTTTTTTTATACACGTTATATCTTTTATTTTTCGTTTTTCCCAATGATTTCACCGCCTTGACATTACATTACGCTCTTCAACAGGATAAATATTGATCGGCAAAACCAGTTTTGCAACATACTACTCGCCTTGATGAAAGAAGTTTCATTAAAAACACGGAGTTTAATGGAAATCTCGATGCGCACTACGTAACTTTGTTTGTTTGCATACAGTTCAACGTAGCGATGTAAAAACTGACGCAACATTTTCTCGGAAATACTTTCGCGCGTCTTGCAAAATGAAAAACTCTCCACACTTTTTCAACCACAGTCTCTGTAAATAAATAACCGAAATAAAATTCAATTTTTGCATTTCTCATAAGAAGACTGCGGATTTTCTGTGTTTATGACAAAAATGAGCAGGTGTAATTTGAAATAATGGAGAGATCAAACGAATTTGAAACAATGTATTATTTCTAGGTTTTTGAACACATTAGAGACAATATTATTAAATTGGTTCTCCAGGGTATCAATAAAAAGACGAGTCATTTTCACAATGAGGAATGGTCGTTCTGAAATATTTATGTTTAAACGCATTTTCTAACAACAATTATTGAAACATTCAATTGATCTCCTTGTTTTCAAAAGTTCCGAAAATTTATAAAGTGATATACATTTGAAAAAAGTCGACATGAGAAAGTTGATTTTTTAGCAAATGAAGAGTGTCAATAGCAGCCAAGTTCGTAAAGCGATTAGATCGTCGGAGGACGATCGAGCAAGAAGAGACTTCATTCGAATGCGCCTCATGATCCCTCGATCCTCGATCGGAAGTTGATCCGTCGAGCATCTGCCGGTTAATAGAATGAAAATGATGGCGCGAAGATTGTTCCCGTGTCGGGAATCTTCAGCATGTAATCGTGCGCGATGTTATCTTAAATTTCCACCCCTGCGTCTCTGCGTTCCTTCGCTTTTTTTTCCTCGTTGAAGACACGGGGATGGATATTACACGGCGCGGCGTATTACGTTGAAAATCCCAGGATTTCTTCCCGGACTGCTAATACCAACTTTATTCGAGACTTCGAGCCCTGATACGTTTTTGTTTCGAAAGAAAGTTTGACGATTTAATAAGGGAGCGTGTTCGGGCCTGGAGTACGGCCGCGAACTTTCAGCCCCGTGACGAAATTCGTCGGCCGCGCGAGTTACGTGGCTTCCTAATTAAACTTATTAAAGGACTGAGCCGCGAGACACGCCTCCGAGTTGTAGTCGCACAGTAGAACGAATCGGTAACCGCGTGGAAATTTTCTTTATCTCTCGTGCGTGGCTTTTCGTGAAATCAATTTCGAAGCGGTATGCAAATTCCCGAAACTTCGAAGGCGCGTTTTGCGTTAACGGTAATAGTTGCGCGGTTGTTTCTTGTATAAAATCACTCCATGGACTTCCCTGAACGAGATTATGTAGTTTAGTACCGCATTATGAATACAGAGTCTGTTTAAACCGGGATTAACGTTAAAACTACCGCACGGGTTGAATTAGTTCTCCTGATTTTCCATACACAATTATTCAACTTACTAGCACAATAGCAGTTGAAATATCAACGGCTTGTTTATTTCTGGAGGTATGCTTGAAACTAAATATAATAAAATCTTATTAATGTCCCGAATTTACACACCACTTTTACACAATTTTTTTCTCTGGTAAATACGTAAATCCTATACTATAAAGTTTCATGCTAATATATATAATTATATATAATAAATAATAATTAAATATAATCAAAATTCATGCATAAACTCAAATTTTTGAAATTGTGACATGCGACGATTTCCATGGTAACCACAGATTTAATAGTCAAAAACACTATTTTGATCGTGGTCACGGGTTCGATTCCGCCACCGGCACCTCTGGAAATATTCCATGTGCCATCTAATACTGTGGTGCCCAAGGTGGTTCAGAACCCACCTTAATGAACTGTAGGTCCCGTCGCGAAGTAACCTTAGCAAAGAGTTGAGAGGGACGTAAAATAAATTTAAAAAAGCAATATTTGATTAATGGTATAGCAATTTTCAGTGGTGATTCTGAATCACGACTCGCGCGCGCAAATGCTAAGGGTTAGGGACCGATAAACCACTATAAAAAAAACTGTTGAATGTGGCGGTTGTCGAGTAGGGGTCAGAACGGACCCGAGCGCCGCCATGCGATTGTCAATGAGCCCGCCGCATGACGGAACGTCGCAACGAACTGATCGATACGTAGAGTGGATTAATATATTGACCGCGATTCTGGCTGCGAGTACGCGCCGCGTGTAATTACGTTTAAAAGCGTGCTTTGTCTGATTAAACCCGCGGCAGAGAGAGGATGCGCGCCACGCACGGCAGCCGAGGGCAATTAATTATACACGCCGAAAAGCAGGCTAGTCGCTCGGAATGCCGTCGACTCCCTTTTTCCACCGGATACGAAGCCATTCGAACGGCGAGTGAACCACAAGTTAGGTACACACGTTATTTCGAGACCGTTCAGGCGTTCGGCTTTCGAAATCGAAAAGTAGGACGGAACGTATATCCGCTGGAGACTCGATCGTTTCTTCGACGTATACACAGCTGGAACTTTCGGAATTAAGAATAGACTCGTCAAGAAATCAACTAATTTTACAGATATTCGATAATTAAAACTTCTATTGTGAAAACGTGACCTTAAATAACTTAGAGCAATTATAGTCATTGAATTCCTTATGAACGTAACTGTCGTAGATGTTTAAAAAGGGGTGGCCCCGTTTAAAACAGTGAAGGTGATATTGAGATCTCTAAACGAAAATAAGATAAGAACAAATATTTTTTTCATTGTGATCATTCTCATCGAACCATTAAAATTTGTCCGTAAGACATTTAACGTATCTTTAAAAATAACATAGATATTTCGGGTGCAAGCGTTAGGTGACTCACCCTGTATGAACGAAGTTCCTTGAAAATGAACAAATAATAATAAAATTTGCTACGATTATACAAGCTCTGAGATCGAACGAAGTTAGAAACGCCCGGGCAGGGAAGCGGAGATGTAAATATTTCCGCAATCACGGAAAGGATTCGTGCATTTGTATAGTCCATTGCTCGTTGGCTTTTGTTGCCGCATCCCCGTAGCATCATTTGAATATCTGGGAATAAAATAATTGCATTTACCCTGCCCTCGGAATCGCATTACGTCGAGCTGTATTGCTCTTTACATAAATATAACTGAGAAAAAGCACCGAGGGCTGTGTACAGCTTATGAAAATTCTGCCCTGCGTTTCGGGAAAAATCGAAAGTGCAAAAAATGAATAGCAGAAATTTCTCGCTCTCGGAGATCTTTTTGTTTGAAGTTTCTAAAGGAACCACTCTCTCGTGAGGCAACGCGAAAGTGTCGAAGTCGACACTTTAACGGAACACTATTGCGCTGTATTAAGGGTAACATTGTTCGAATTCGGATCCCGGCGAAACTCCGCGGCTCCTATGCTTCTCTGCTATCGTTGCGCATTGTGCGAAACACTCACCTGTAAATTGGCTCACCTCTCGCCTCGAAGGAACCGAAGGAAAGTTCGTCCCGGTGATAACAACTTTGTGTTTTCTTCGGAAGAACAAAATTGCCGTGCATTAAGGCTAACATCGTTTGCTCTGATTGCAAACTCACATTCTATGCGAAATCCCTCTTACCTGTGCGAATTACTCACCTGTAAGCTGACAATGAGGCGCTTCTGTCTTGAATACCGAAAGCTGGCTTGAGAATTAAATATCGTGCCTTTTCCTGAACGGAACTTCGCAGAATTTAGATCGCCATTGGTTATTTTGATCGCACAGTTGTTATTCTACGTTTTATTCACTCTTCGATGGCTCATTCTACGCGAAATTGAACAGTTTCTGGAGTACTGTTTCGGATTTTGTTCGAATATGTTGTAGTCTTTAGTGACCTATGAACAAATCTAAAAATTTGTCGATTTTACGGACGTGTAACAAAAAGTGTCACCCTTTTTTCATTAAATCATAAGACTAGAACTAGCAAACCGATGAAAACGAGTTTTTAGGAGCTTATAGCGAAAACATTAGAGTATCCACTCAAAATACTGATATTTGAAAAAAATGTTTTTTTTATATGACGATTATGTTCAAATAAATACACTAATTTGGATACTAACGGAATGAAAGTGACTGTGCGAAAGTGCTCTGTATACCTACTTGAAAAACTTCTGCAATGTAAGAATCTACAAAATTTACTTAAAACTTAAAACATTTGAAAAACGCTAAGGAATGAACGCTGTTTCAAAGACTATTTCAGAACGCAAAACGTGCTATAAAATTTCTTGACTTTCGATGAATTAGAGTACTTCGAGGGCGTACAACTAAAAATAAAAACAATACTGAAGGCTTATTTTTCAGACCTTTCGGACAGCAAAAATCGGACTTTTTCCGAGTTTTCAGGCCGAATACCCCAATGTGCGTCGTTACATTTCCATTAAAATAATTTTCAATCACGAAATAACAATATTCTCATCGGGAACGAAATAGCATTGTATTTCGATTAACTTTGGTAATCCCGATCATGAAGGCAGAACCTCCGTGAAATCTGATTCTCTGTTCTCTCTGGTTGCACCTTGTAAAATACTACTCACCTGTTAATTAACACTGTAGCAAATCCAATGCTCGTCAAGAGGAACGAATTATATCGTCGTCCCGGTTCTCTTTGCGCGTAGAACGGAGGGGATCGACGGGGAAATAATCAGAACGACGTGGGACAAACGTTGTAATTGCATATGCCACACCTCGGTTAAAATTAAGTTACACATGGAAGTAGATTTGTAGTCTCGTACAGGGAACATCGAGGTATATTTACAAACGTTCATGTCAGCTAGACGGTGCTCGCATAATTCGCTCTCGATCCGATCGCAGCTCTGTACAAGGTGTATAATTAAAATGATCCGCCTCGGACGCTCGTACAATTTAATCCAGTACCATCTAATTGTAAGACTTATGATAACGACGTACCTTATACAATACATTCTCTCGCCGCGATCTTACTTCCTTTTTTCTCTTTCTTTTTTCGACGGAAGGTTTTCTCTCGAGGCACGACGAAGACGTGAAACGTTACAATACTTATCCTTAATTACTTTTACAATTAGTATTTCGATAGTCGACGTCGTTTCAATCGTTCATGCCTACAGAACACGCTTTGCACTAGATTTACGTGGTCGCAGGTTCATTTACAAACGCAAGTTCAAAACCGAACGTCGCTGATACGACGGTGGCAAGTATAAAATCGTTTAACATATGTAATCGACACAACAAAACGAAGCCTCATTTTTCCTCAACTTTTTAATTATTCACTACTATGGCTACGTCGGAATCCATTTGTTTTCGCACGAATTTTCAGGCTGAGGATTCATCCATTTTCTATTTTTAATGAACATTTATAAATAAAGTCTTTTAATTGTTCAATTTGTTGATTCAAAATGTGAAATGAAATTAGGTGGATTATTGTTCTACAACTTTTCTGCAACTATTTCTGAGGAGCATATGTAGGTGGAGGATTAAGTAGAAATACAAACATTTTCTAGCCAACATCTAGGAACATTTTGAAATAACCTAAAAATCATTTGTACAACAATTTGCATAAAGATCTATCATGTTGCCAGCGTCCATAAAGACATCAAGAGGCTTACGGTATCTATGTAATTCGATTTCCTTTGCGTCATCGGTATAAGTATCTCTGTCAAAGGGTGCCACGATGAAGCCATCAGTTTTCTCGAGACGAAATTCCCCAGGCATCGGGACTCGAGGGTGTCGTTTGTTGCACATCTGCATTCGCGGTTCACCGCAAAGCCTACGAGTGTGAACCTAAGAGACCGCGTCCCGCGGAATCTCGAGAATCCGTGGCGCATTTCGGCCGGTGCATTCGCATTCCTTCGAGGGCATTCCGAGAGTGGTTCTGCGCCGGAAACGTGGTCAGAATCTCGAGGATCCCACCTGAACGGGGAAATACCTTGTGTGCAGCACTTCTGTTTCCGGTGTATCGGCTATTCCTGCGAATGAATTATGTACCGCCAGTTATCGAATTAATCGTCAACAGTCTCTTACCATACAAGCCCGACAAATCAATTTTCATTTTTTACATACATCAACAATACGACGCTTTAAACATACATTCCCAACATTTGGTCATTCTATTCGGGAAGATAACGAGGTTGTAGGTCGTTTAGCGTGACGCATCATGTAAATTGCAGACATTCTAAACGAATTCGATTCTGCATATATTTTCGGCTATAGTTCGTATCATACACGCACGGTCAAAATATATATTTTTCTAATTTTTACTTCTCAAAGAAGAACATAAGAAGGAAACATCGTAACCTTCTTCTAAGTACAGCTGTTTTTTCAATTTTTTATATTTTCCCGTCGTTTTGGTTTCGATTATGGTCGTAGACATACCGAACGAGAGTCAATTGAATTTTTTCATTTTTTTCGTGTGCATCCCCGGAGGTTCAAAATCTAATACCACAAATAAATTTTTTTTTGTTTCACTGTCTTATTTTTCTCTTTGTTCGCATTCTAGAGATCTATACATCAACTTCTCGAGAAGCACGTCAATTAGAACGTTGATAACGATAAACTTTGTTTCGACTATTTAGCGAATAATGAAAAATTGCTTCCGGAGCTCAAAGGGTTAATTGGCGAGTCTGTGAATGAAATCGTTCGCATGGAATCTTATTCGATGCGAATGGGATTTGGGTCGAGCCGATGCTACGCGAGGTGGAAAACACGCGCGAGAACGCGAATCACGATTAATCGGGAGTCGGGAGGCAACAAGAAAGAGGAACAAGCTGAACGAGGAGAACGAAGGCGCGTGCATCGACTGCAGCGCAGCGACAACAGCCAGAAAGCAGATTAATACCTCGCCTGCAGTTCTTTTATGCGTTTATAGCTCGTAAAACTTTTCGAACAGTGAAATACAAGATTCGATGGAGTTCAATACATGATCGCTCCACTTCTCACACGTCGAAACTATTACCAAGAGAGATAAAATCCTGTTTAATCCTGCTTTCATTCCTGCCGTGGAAAGTATAATAAAATTTCTGCAGCTGAATAAAACAGAAAAGGCAGGTCTCACGTTGTAAAACGAAAATTACAGTTTCGAAGTTGTAATTAGCAAAATACAAGTTGTAAACTATGTTCGAAACTTATATGAAACTTGCGTAAGCATCGCTTTAATCTTAATTTCTCGAGAGTTATAAAAATGGTAATATGCGAATAATTCTTCAACCAACAACTTTTCTTATCGAGAATATTGTAAATTCTGATTTTCCACGACTTCGATCTCGCGTGCTGATCTACATTTTTTATGTAGACTTTTTCGCATTCAAAATAACTGTCGATTCACTGTGCGACCTATAAAAATCACGGAAGAAAAGATAAACCTTAGGTTTCGAGACTCGCTGGTGCGTTACCTCGCATAAATCTCGAAGATGTTACGCGAAAAACTAGTCGCTCCTTTCTGGAATTCGCGAAAGTCTAACTCTCGGATCTCGTAGCACTCAGGTCGTCAATAATCGAAAACCTGACATTCGCCGTTCAAATTTCGATTCGGAAGCATTCGAGAAACCGGTGTCTTGTCACGCGTAAAAACCACGCTTCAGTTACTATTTTTCCAATTTTGCCCTCAATTTTCTGTTCCATTAAAATGGATCGCTCAAGCCTGATAATTCGCGTTCCAACAACGGCTTCTACATTTCTAAGGACACACGATACTTAGATACTGAAGAGGATACTGAACAAGTTTTATTCTCGTTCAAAAAATTGTTGAACTGTTTTATGTACTTATGGCAAAACTATGTGGGCGCGATTAATGAAAATATCACAAGAATTCAAGAGTATTAATGTATTCGTTACAATTTAACAGAACCATCAAAGCGAGGAATAAATTCTTAGTTGGTTTTTATGTCTTGTAATTAATGCAAACGATTTATATATATATTGATTTTCTACGGCATTTTTCTTTTATTTTCTAGGTATCTTTGGTTGCTCCTTTTAAGATCCTTCCTCGATGGTGGACTCGACCTTGGGCAGAGGTTTCATTAGGATCGTGGAGTGACGAACGTCCATCGGAAATCGATTGGCCGGACACGAGAAGCTTTCGGCCTGTAACCCCTTGACCGCTGGTTCATTAAAAGCGTCGCGGATGGATTGATAGTTTCACGAAGCCTCCTATAGTTCGAGGGTCGGCAAAATCAATTCTGGGAAGAGGTGTACGTTATTCGCGGTTCGTTACTGTATCAACAAAATAACAGTCACCGTTTAAGAGTTTCGAAAATCAAGAAGTACCTCTGAGTGCTTTGAAATTCGTTTTCGTTCGATTCCCCTGAGAGAAGTGCGCTTTCGCTGAGTAAATTTGGCAGGCGCGGTTCTTAAAGAATGTAGAACGAAGAATTGAAAGCAACGGAAACTGTTGGAACTGTTTTCATTCATGGAAGTGGCGAGAAAGCATAGCAAAGAGCAGATGCATGTCATCTAGTGAGATCAGGGGACTAAAGATATAGTATAAAAGGAAAACAGTCAAATCTGGGTAAGAGAAAGCAGCGTGGGTGGTAGATTTAGGTTGAAGGTACACAGTGACAGCTTATGCAAATTCAAATATTTATACAGCGGTTCCCGAGGGCGAAAATTGAAATAGAATGTTAATTTCCTTACTGATGGTTTCGATAACCGGTGAATTAAATGAATGAAGTTGATAAATTATTTAAGAATGCATATATAGGCTTGTAGGCTAAATCGAAACCGACAATTGTACGTGCTCGGTAACAGTAGTGCTCCTGGCAACAAACGCGCTATCGAAAATCGAGTTTCGGCCGCAAACAGTGTCCACATAGCACCGGCTCAAAATGATCTCGTTTAGCGTTACACCTATGGGTCTGGCGAGTTTATCCGATTAACGTTGTTGTCTCGTTGTTGCATAGGCGATGAGCCCGGTTGTTTGGCAATTACCGTGCGTTCGACGATTTTGCGGCCGTGTAACTCGCAATTACACAACGCTCGGTCGAATTTGTTGCAGCTAATTCGCGGCCAATTACCCCATCGCACACCGGAACGCAAATGCGAATACTGTTTCCACGCGATTATCCCGGATCGATCAAGTTGAATCCCGTCGGCCATAAATCCCGTCGGGAATAAATTCTCAATGCCGAAGCAACCCGTATATCATTGAGAAACTCGCATGGAAACACGAATTTCAATTTTCTGTAATTTTCCGCCTCGATTGTGCGGCCAGCAAAGCTGATTTCAATGGTCGCCTTCGTCGAATATTTTTACTCGTGGCCTATTACACTAGAAAAGGATAAATTATACCTTACTGTGGGTGTACGTTTTACTGCGGTATATTTTCTCAATGATATTGCAATACGTAAAAATAAATATATTTCTCTGAATAAATTTGTATTAACCATTGAGAATGTATTCTCGTTGCCGAGGTAAACAAAATCGTCAATCATAATCTCAGGATTTGAGACTATGTGAGACCATTTTTCTTCTAGCTCGATCACCAAAGGACTGTTGTTCACATGATTGCTCATACTTTATATTGCTTTAAGTTGTGTAGGAGAAAGTGTTATTTGTATTTAGATACCCTACCCTATTTTTATTGAGAGTTACCCTACCCCCTTTTTATTCAGAGCTTAAATGGAAGCCTTTATAGGGTTAAGGATTCTTTTGGAAGATCGTAGTTTAGGAAAAGCACTGGTGTTTAGCAAGGCAGTTCGTCACCAGTCGATGCCCGTTCCCATCTTTCTTTTATCGACACGTCATCTGTCCGAGTTCGACGAAGAACGAGCCTGAGGACTGAATAGAACCGGCGAGACAGGATGGGAGCACGTTTACTTCCGTGATTATTATCGCGTGGCAAGTCGTCGCGCGCAACGTCCGATAAGCTACGACGTCCCGTGAATATCACCGACCCTCTACAACGCTCGGAAATCTTTGCGATGAATGGGGCCACCGTTTCGATCTTGTCGGGAACGAGTCGTTCTATCGCCGCGGCACGAAGTTTACTTTAGTTAATAGTCGCCGAGTGATGTCACTCCGATTTCATTCCGGCTTGATCGGTTCTATTCGTCACCTCTGCTACAATGCAGCTTTAACCCCTCTTACGTGCAATTGATCCGCCAGATTCGTCACACAAAAATTTTAGAAGACCTCGGCGCTGAAATCCGTCGCTTTTAACTGAGGAATGCTGCGCAGTACTTAATTCTCGCGTGGCTGATCCAAAAAATCGATTTTTTTAATCGTGAGAAGCATAGAATCTTAGATTTGCTTTCCCAAACTTTTATAATGATATTCGTTGAAATCACAAAGTTATGAGGATTGTTGTAAAACGAGTGTCACTACAATAATTTACACGCGTTTTGCTTGTTTTTTTTACACGTTCACAGGTGAAGTTTCTCATGATGGTAGTCTGTGAATTTTTTTGCGGCCCGATCAATTACCGTCGCCGTTACTTTTCTCGCGTGAGCCATGGTCTCTCACAGCCGAAATATTCGGCCAATTTCCGCCCGAGGGAGAGGAAGAAGAAGAACAAGAAGCAGAAGAAACATTCAGTGAACCATGCGCGAGGTAAAAATTAATCACCGACGAACCGTGACTCCGCTATGATTGGCTCTCTTCGGATCCGGCAGTCCAAGGCTTCAGCAAAAATTCTCGCGATGAGAAAGCGGGAGGCTCGATCATTTTCTTCTTTTATACTTGCCGTTAGTTTTTCAATTCCTCGAGAAAGTAGTATGTAGCAGTAAACGATCGTTTCCATTCGAGAAACAACAACTGGGTCATGGTGGGAAAATCGAATTCTGATCAGAGAACGAGCTCTCGGGCTAATTTTCTTGTAGCCCACGTTTCGAAGACTTATCGCGGCGAGTTCTCCTATTTCACGGGCTGTTAATCACGCACAACGCTTCGCTCTCATATCGAGCCGGATAGCGGCCGAGAATTATTACTCGATTTTATTATCCCGCGAGACATTTAATCGTCGTCCGGCGTAAACTGTATATTTCACGTTCCCGGGCAACGGGGACGTCGCGGTCGTTATTTTTTGAGAAAGATCCTCTCTGGGAATTCGGAAAATTGCCGGCAGCGCACCGGAACCGTACTCCGCATCTCGAAAATGCATCATGTAAATCTTAGCCGGCCACAAGTTTCTGCGATTTATGTGTCGTGCGAGCTTGCAGTCGCGAGGAAATCGCGACAAGTAAAAATTTCAAGGAAGCCTTGATTTCGTGGGAACTACCTAGTGCGGTTCCTTTAGCAATCCGAGGTCCTCTTGTGCTTTTCTGAGATCCTCTTTGAATCTCGGGAACACCTTTCAACCCTCTGCACTTCTAACGCGACACACTATTTTTCCTGGAAACTCTTGAACCTCCCGAGCGACTACACTGTTTTTCCTGCAAACTTTTAAATTGCTTCTCCAGTGGCAACACTATTTTTCTTTGAAATTTTAAAATCACCTCCCTAGTGACAACGCTATTTTTCTTTTTTTAAAAAACGTGGTAAAAAGATATTACAGTGTAAAGTCTGCAAACTGAGAAAACAATACCAGAGAGCTTCTAAATAGCAATTACTCGGAATTTCTCAGATCTTCGTTTAAAAGATAAGATCCTTTGTTATCAATTTACTGATTCTTTAATTATATGGAAGAACGTATAAAATTAATCTCACGTGGTTCTGGTTCCTTTTGAAGTATCTATGAGATCTCACAGACCTTTGGGATTTCCTGAATTCTTTCAAGAGTCCATAGACCTTTGCTGATCCTACTGAGCAGCTTTCAAAAGTCTGGGATTTAACAATCCTCTGGGTTCTTCCACGAGTCCATGGATCCTTATAAGACGTCTTAGCCGCCTCGGAAAGCCTCAGTGATCCAGAAAGTCTTTCTCCGAGTCGCTCCGAGTGCGATATTCTTTGACACCAAGGTAGATCATAAGACTGTTTGAGTTCAAGACTATTTCGGTGCTCGACAAAAATCTTCAGTGATCCTTAAAAATCCTTTTCTGAGTCTCTCTGAAAGTTCCTTCCTTCTTTTGGACACCGAGCTGAATTGTACGACTTTCCGAGGGCAAGACCTTTCGGACTCTTCCAAAGTCCTCGCTGATCCTTAAAAATCTTTCTCCGAGTTCCCGTAATATCTTCTTTTTCGATATCGAGCAGGATAAACGCTGGAGAATTATTACTCGTTTCCACATCCGCAAGATATTTATAGCCACCTCGATGGAAATTTTCCGCGAAATGTCCCCTCGCACGCGAAACTCTGAAAATTGCCAGCAGTGTAGCGAATCCCCGAATCTTGAACGCGCATCATGTAAATCCTATCCGGTTGCTGGTGGGAGTCCCGGCGCAAGTTTCTCGCGATTTATGTGCCGCGAGTTGGAAAGACCGAGAAATGGGACTTGTCACGATTACGATCCCGATCCTCTTCGCTCCTAGCCGTGACTTCCTCTTTTATTTATGCGCTGGTGCTTGGATAGAATCGTCGACTGTCTTGAATCGGTTCGATTTAGCATTCCCGCGATAGCGCTTCAAACCGTTCCGTTGCGTTGGTTTATTTTCTGATGTAGCCGACTTCCGTATGCATAATCGCGACGGATCTTAATGTAGGAATCGAGAATTCGCCAAGTTTCCCTGCGGTGTCGTTTAAAATCTATCAGCGTACATCGCTTGATCGTTCCTCGATTTTCACGCGGAAAGAAAGTTCCAAAGCAACGGATGAAATAAGTTTTTATCCAACGCAACGCATCTTGTCTTTAATTTTGTGTATATAGTATTTAACTTTTTTTATTCAGTTTTTCACTGCATAAGCTTGGTTTACAAAGAAAATTGTTCGAACACAGTATCAATTGATTTTATTACTATTATTATTATTATTATTTGTTATAGACGGACTGAAGCCCTTTTACATAAGTGTTTACAATATCAAAGAAACGAAAAAAGAAAAGAGAAAGATACAATACTGCTCGTGTAATAACAAAGAAGGGACATGCACAAAAGAAAAATGGTACAATCGATATGGTATTATCATATAATCCTGCGTAGTTGCATTTGAAAATTTTGTAAAGAATCACTGAAAAAATCAATACGATTATATATAGTGCATGATTTTGAGATAATACGATTCATTGGATTAATTAATCCATAAGTAGATTTCGCTTTAGGTGTTTGAAAGCCCGCTCTTGTTCTCAGTTCACGTTCTGCTACATAAAAATTGATTTGCGCCAGTAGAGAGGAACAATCAATATGATTGTTAATTAAATTAAAAATAAGCTCTGATCGGATACTGTTCTCTGAGCAGATAATGGTTCTAGGTTCATTGTAGTTATTATTTCGGAGTAATCATGATTAAAGAAAGACATTGGATTGTGTAGCTTATACGAGCAAAACCTGAGAAATTTATGCTGATTTATGTATTGATTCATCAGAAACTTTCAAGTTAGAGTGGACAGAACAATTTGAACAAACTTTTTCGAGTGGAAAGTATTTCAATAATTGCAGATAAGCACCTGTGCGAAGAAAGGTCGACGAATTGATCTGTACATCTACGCGTTGTATGAATTGAAACGGAGGATTAAAATTTCGAGAATTAAAGTGTCGGCTTATCAGACCTTTTCCCTTTATTTATGGCCAATGGTCCGGGCGAATGAGACCTTCCCTTAACGGGTGGAATACGGTCCGTGCCGGAATTACGTCGTTTTCCGTCTCGCTTCCAGCCGTATAAAAGCTTCGCGATTAAACGTTCCGCCCCCGTAGTGTTCCGCAACGTAGCGCACCCGCCACACCGCGCGCCGCATCTCGGACATTAAAATTTAAATGTGATTGCAGTTTCGTTTAACAAAATTAAATACGAATTCCGTGGCAGCCGCCGCCGCTTAACGGCCGTAACGACGCGCCAACCAAGCCTCCAAAGGTCTCTCGCCACCCCCTTAACGCCCGTTATTTTAACTCTAACGTGATATCGTCGCGACGAAAGCGAACTATCGCGTCCCATCGCATCCCCGTCGGCGTCTACCATGCTACATAGTCCGTACCACGCTAAGAGGACCATCGCGCCGCTCCGTGAAAGCAATTACTCCCATAACGACCGGATACCATCGATGACATCGACAAGCGTCAACCCCGCCTTGATACAATTCGAACGACACCGCTTGGTCAACCCCCGAGCTAACGGTGCTGCCTTGTCCTCCAAGGAAGATGGAAACGAAGCCTTAAATTTCAATTCAAGTTCCTCTTCAGCTCCTCACGATCCTTTCGATGATTTTTCAAACTCGTGGATGACTCGTCAGAACGTCTGGTATTTTGCTAAAAGTCCTTTGAGTCCTTCAGAAGTAATCTTGAAGTTCTTTGAATACTTCTTGAAACTATAGGATCTTTTAAGATCGTCTCGATACTTTTCATGAGTCTTGCCGACGCGTAGGAGACATTTCAGAACCCCCTGAGGTATTCTAGGAAATTTTGAATCTCTCCAGAGTCATCTAGATCGAGGTCCAGGAGTCTGGCATTCTCAAAATTATAATAATCGTCATAGTTATTATAACAGTATTATAACCGTCATGTTAGAACGTGAAGAAAACTGCCTACTTCCAGGTTGTAATGAAATAAACAAGGTTTAAATAAATAATCTTGTACATCGGAAATTTTTTGCGGCTTGGAAGAAAAAAATATTCTTTTCAGTGAAAAGTGCAAGTGCAGACAACAAAGCTTCGTCCATCAAGCTACCGCAGCACAGTGTCCGCTTCCATTTTCCCGAGGGATGCTCCATCGTGCCGGCCGCGATGCGATGCGATGGATAAACAACGTTAAAGAAATGAGGAATCACGATGGCGTTCGATCGGGAGTGCCTCATCGCGGTAAAAGCGAGTTTTCCGAAGCGTTCCATCGCCGTTCTTTTGAGCTGCTCTGAACGTTGAAACGCTAACGGTGCTCGTTTCCATGAAACGATATCGTGCTGGGGCACGGAGATGAATTTCGGGAGAATTCTTGCTCCTTTGTTTCCCAGGGCGGACAAGCGCGCCGTCTAAAGCGTAACCTTTTCAAATCGCGTCGATCACTCAGATTTTCTTCTCTGCAGCAATTTCCCCGGATCACGAGTCAACCGTCAGCTCTTGCCGAGATTTAATTCTCGACATCTCAATAACAATCAGTAGGTTACATAAGTTTCTACAGAGTTTTGAAGAAAACGTAATCTCCGCGCGGCATGCGGCGCGGGACTGAAACTAGTTCGTTTTAGAGGAGCGTTCTTGGTGTTACAAAGAAACCTGCTCCCCCTGTGGCACCGTGCACGCGACAACTTGCTGCGAATGTGATTCAATTGCATACACAATGATCTGGTCTCTACGTTCCCCTTTCCTCGAGGGCACAGGCTACGGAAGAATGTAATAAACTCCGCTGAAATCGGAAGCTCGGGTGTAGTTTGCTCCGAGCGAACTCTGGCGAAGTTGCGTTAATGACGCTGCTCGCAACCAAGGATTCTCTCGCGATCGACGGATCGCAAACGTTATCCGTAATTCTCGGTTCCCCCGTTGCCGCAATAGTGTTTGTGTTCCGCGAACTTGCAACTCGAACCTGAATCTACGCTCTTCGTGAAAATAAGTGGATCAGCATTATCTTCTCGCGAAGATTATTATTACTCTGCCCTCTTTCCCTCTGGCGCTAGTCAAACTTTATGGAGTTGCTTTACAGTCAAACATAACACACATCTGCTTTTTCTGCACTGGGGCTCGAACTCGAGGGCAGAAACTGCTCTCTGAACATTTTCGTACTGCTGTGAAAACTGTTTTTGAAATAACTACTTTCGAAAGTGTGAAATAACAATTGGAGGATTAGTTTACTTAATAGTGTTTCGTTAAGGAACTCCTGCGGAGTTGGACATTTTCAAATGAAATGGCGCTGAACATTGTACCATGCAATTTTTAATATTCTCGAAAATTTCTGTTATTTTTTATATTTTTTGGGATAGTTGCGTTTCATTCCTGAAAGAGTGAAACTTCTCATGGGCATCATTGAGTTCAGTGTCACACAGACATTATTTTTCTTATAGTTACTGTTAAAAATAAAAGTAGTTACCTCCACCTAAAAATTTTTATTTTATAGAAAAATGCCTTCATCGTATGATTGATTGTTGTTTCAGCCATTTCTTACTTTCTTTAACAATTGTAAAAAGGGCTTTTGGCCCTTCGCGGAGTATGTCCCGCAGTGGAGGGGATAGGCAATTTTCGTAGATCCTGAAGCTCTCGTTTTCTTAGATCACGATTTTACTGTATTTCACCAACAAACACAAAATATCAACAGACGGTTGAAAAAAGGGTTAGGTAACTTTCACTTAGGGGACTAACAATTTTCAACTTTTCTGAATGTAATATTATACAATTCGAAGAAATAATGATAAAACTTTCAATTCTAGTGCTAGGAATCATACTCGATCCTATAACCTGTCAACGCGCTGGAAATCGAGCAACTTTACAAGTGTATAACTTTTAAACGAGTCAACTCTGCACACTGAAACTTGGATTACTCGCACTAGAATCTAAAGTTTTATCATTTTTTCGTCGAATTGTATAATATTACATAAATATATTATTCTATCGATCATATTTTTTGTGACATGTGGTTAACATGTGCCTCATAGTATTACAGAATTTATTTAATTTCATCACAAAGCAAGTGGGTAACTTTTCTGAACAACATATGTTATAATTAATTTCATCAAGTGTTTCGAAAATTGTATAATGATTTACAGACCCAATTCTACTCAACCTTGAAAATGATCTAAACGAAGATCGATACGTCGAGTATTTAACTTGGTAATTTGCAAAATTACTTTACAGAATAAAGTAACAGACGATCGAACCTTGCGCCGAAAACATTAACCATCGTATAATACATTCAGAAAAGTTCAACCGAAGAAAATGATAGAAACAAAGTAAAATTGCAGTACTCGCAAATAATCCGAAATGTTGAAAAATGAAAAGGATTCAATTATTTGACGAGTTCAACTCCGGAGCGCAATCTCGATCTCCGATTTGAATAGTCTCATCGCGAAGGAAGGGATTTCTTTTTCGACGAATAACGTTGGACTCAACCTAGTGGAAAACGAAAGGTCTCGGTAAACCCGGGGCTCGTTTCGCGAAACCTCCCGCGGAGCCACGATATCGAGGATATCTAATTCTTTCGAGCAAACGCGAGCCCCGCGCACGGTTATCGGTATCGACAGCGCTGTACCAGCTTAAATTGTCCAATAAAGGCGCGCAACGGCAGATAACGTTGCCAATAGTTTCATGAAACGGATTAGTTTCAATCCTACGCTCGATAAGAATCGATACCGAGGTACGAACTTTTATGGGATCCGGCTCGATACCGTTCCCGGTTTCATGTCGGCGATGGACGATGGGTATTTAACACTTTGCCCACCGGAAGCCTGTTAAACCCTTCGAGCACTATTCTTGTCCGCTGTACAATGCTGCCTGCGAAACTTGCTGGCCAGATAACACTTTCTGCTTTATGTTCCGTAAACAATGTTTGAACTTCTTCCCGTTATTTTCAGTGTGCTCCTGGAGAAATGTATTTTTTTATCATTTTTTATGCGGTGGAAAAGAAACCAGGTAAATGCACTTACTACTGCGGGTGTACTGTGGTATTTTTTTCCTAATAAGATTATAAAACGTAGAAATAAATATTTTTCCCCGAGTCAATTTGTACAATCCAAAGTATTCTCGTTACCGAGGCAAACACAATTATTAATCATCCTTATATATTTTTGAAACCTCAGGATTTGAAAAAAAAATTCTTCATAAAAGGTAAAAGTAAGATCAGTTTTCTTTTAATTGTGCGAGAAGCTTTGTTAATATTTACATACCTACTTCCATACAATATGAATATAAAAAGAAACTTCTGTTGCCTTTTTAATAAACGAATTAGATCCTCAGCATTACGTACATTGAAGCGAAGGAGGAGCTAATTACTGCGGCACAAAAATCAGTAGGAATGTTCCTAATACTGCGGTGTGAATCACAACTACGATGAGAAACGCGCTTCACTTTAGCCTAACGTTTTCTTCCAGAAAATGCTTACACATATTATTATTTCATGATTAATTAGGAACAATATTAGATAAAGTATTACTGGAGCATGATACCGCAGTAATCGGCACAATTACTCCTATATCCAAGGATCCCATTTCTCGCAACAATCCTTCGCAAGATAAAGTTCTAAAAGCTCCGATTCGTCTTCGGAGCGTTCCAGCGAAAATTGCGAGCGAGTCGCGTTAATGGCGAGGGTTTCGTGGCACGCGTTTCGACTGTAATTAGCGATCCGAAACAAACTGGAGTCGCACGTGACACGATACGACCGCGACGAATCCCTTTTACGAGCGTTCTCCCATCTTCTTGCTCCTCTGGCTCTCCTCGTAATAAAAAGAGCGCCGACCGTTCGATAGTTCATCTGAACCGTTCGATACGACTGTTTCGAATTACTTTTCTGATATAGCACGAGCTGCGTGGGTGATTTCGCGTTGATGGATCTTTAGGAACTCGCCGAACTGCCCCGGGAATTGAAACGTTTGGGCCGGGAGCACGATAGGACCATAAATTCCGTCGTCAACCGAGAACACGAAGTATCATATCGAATTTTCGATGGACGTTCCCGGTTCTCCAACAGAAAACTCTCTCTTTCTCTCTCTCTGTCTCTCGATCTCTTCTCAAACAGCGCGAAATACTTTTTGATTCGTATGCGGTTCAAGTTTCTGATCGTTCCTCGACCGAGACGGTCGAAAAATTGATTATACCTCTTCCCGATGGCTTTCTCCTTCGTGTTGACCATGCTCGCATAAATCAGTCACTGTGATGTCGATTTCGGGAGGATTGTTCGAAAGTATGACAAAGTGTGTATGGAATTAGATGCCGTTTAACTCATCGACTCGATACTTTCGAATTCGTTTATGAAATACAAACGTTTCAATGTTGAATGTGCTCGCATAAGAACATACATGTTACGTTCGTGTATTTTTATCATTGGAACTGTGAGTTGGATCGAGTCGATTCTTTCTTCACTTCAAACTAGCGAGCACCATCTACTCCAAAAATAGTGTTTTAATTGAAAACTTCATTTTGCATTATCGACAATCGTACGGAAATTTTCAGTTTCTAAATGGCGAAGGATCAATGTAGTGGGTGCAATAGATTATAAATGGTGTCTGTTCATAGAGTACACAAATCATGAACGAAATTTTTATTTATTTCCAATTCAACGAAAATAGTCAAGAAGGGAACAAAGTGTCCTTTAGTTTTCGCAGTGTGTGAACAAATGCGTCCTGTCGCCTGGAAGCAAATAAAAGTCTGTGATCTAGCGCGAGCTCTTGAATTCGCCGCGATCAGAGGTTCACGAATTTTCGAGTGCTCGCGCCTGCCTCCCTTGCGGTCCGCGAACATCTTGCATTGAACTTACGAATTCTCGGGGAGCGTCGAAATTTCGCGTTGGAGAATACGGGGTAACGAGAGGCTCGTCGTAGCTCAAAGGCCTTGCTGATTGGAAGGCAAACGCAAGCGGCGCGGCGCGACGCCGAGCAATCAGCGTAGCTATTCGCGTGTCCTGTGTTCGGCCAATCGACGATTCTTGGTTTCAAATGTCCGGGGATCGAAACTCGATCGAATAATTAGTATCGTTTTTCACTTCCACGATCGTTGTCTAGCAATTGCTATTTCTCACGAGAGCGCCGATCAGAAATCCCTAGAATCTAAAAGTAGCTTAGGGGGGTAGGGTACCCACGTGACATTACTAGAATCTAACTAGATTTTGGGTCCAAAACAGGGGTTTACGCGGTGTCGTTTCACATCCTCATATGATTATATTTTGAGCTGAGTGAGGGCTCATTCGAAAGAGGAAGGTTACACGCAGTGCGCTCTTCTCGATATTTTCGCGAGAAAAATCTTTTTGTGAACGAAAAATACATTAGAATCTCCGGAATTTTTCTTCATTTTTTTCGCCTACTTTGGACACTAATATTACTTCATATAAATATCATCTAAAAAAAACATGAGAAGAGCCAACTGCGTGTATCCTTCCTCTTTCGAATGAGCTCTCACTCAGCTCAAAATATAATCATATGAGGACGTGAAACGACCCCGCGTAAACCCCTGTTTTGGCCCAAAATCTAGTTAGATTCTGGTTAGATTCTAGTAATGTCACGTGGGTACCCTACCCCCTTAGGTGTGCTGTCTACGATACGTTCATGCATGTGTGAACAGCCGTATTGTCACATCTCGGCAGCCGGATAAACTTCCGAAAGCGACAGCCCTCCGATTTCGCTGAAATTTTGTATATAGCTTCTTTTTATCTAGTACATAAGATTCCCAAATGGATTTTGGGGGAAGCACCCCCCTCGCCCCCAGTCCCCTTTAAAGGCAAAACTGTTTTTGTTAATTATTTCATAAAATATTAATTGTACAGGAAAAGTTCTAAAGTCGTATAGATATTTTATGTAAATACAACAGTTTGCAATATTACCGCCCCACCAAAAACTAACCCAAACCTACTTAGACAGTATTTCCATGTAGACAGTATGTAAAGGTTTGCTGGTTTTAAATTGGTTGAAATTTTGAGAATAGGTTTCGTGGTCACACATTTTTTTTGTAACAATATATAAATTAATGCGATTAATTTTTATATAATAAACTTAGAATTACTAGCAGCGAAACACAATGGATAGAACTATACGTGATTTACTCCGCCGAGTTATTTGGGTCATAACAACCAAAATAATAGGGTTACGTAAAAAATGTATATAACCTCTTTTGTAGAGCTTTTCATGAGCTTCAGTTTTAGTTTTAACTTTTTTCTCTAAAATCAATATTTCAGAAAATATTTAGTAAGAACTGTCAAACCTTGAAGGAGGCTGGGGGGCAAACAAGGCTTTGTCCCCAAAAATCCTTTTAGGAACTTTCTTTTCTAATCAATGATAAGCTTTGGCAAAAATTTCAGTAAAGTCGGAGGGTTGTGGCTTTCGGATGTGCACTCCGGCAGTCAATTCCTTTTGCATTGTCAAGAGAAACCTTTACACTTTTCAATGACGCAAAGCAGAACATCGAGACTCATTTGGAAGCCTAATGATTTTTATCTTGAAAATTTTACAAATGAGAAATATTGCAGAAAGTAACAGGTCATCTTCAAACTTGATAATTTTAAAGAGGCAAGTCATGAGGAAGTGATAATTGCTAAAAACTACAATGTATTCCTGCCTAAAAAGAGTATGTAAAGAAAACATTAACACAACATCTACGTTACAACGGTCCTAATAGCCGAGCGATATTTCAGAAACGGGTGAACAGAAAAATGAGTACTGAAAAAATCTTTACTTCCAATGCATAACAACGCCGTATGAGTGTATAAATAAAAAATAATAAAACTGGTACACTGTTGTCCATATATTCCAATAGCTCAGATAATCAAAACTGTCATCTTACGAAAGCATTGAAAACTCGTATTTCGTCCAACTTTACAAGCCAAATACTTTACTGTGCACGGTCTCTAACGGAAGTATTGTAGAAAGCAATGTTTAGGCTGTCGAATGTGTGTTATGTTATTCCACGGAGGTCTTTGTCATTCAAAATAGCTGCCGGTTCACTTGTGACCTATAAAAATCGCGGATGAAAAGGTAAACCTGAGGTTTCGAGACTCGCTGGCGCGTTGCCTCGTATAAATCTCGAGGATGTTACGTGAAAACCTAGACGCTCCTTTTGGGAATTCAGGTGGAACATCCGCGAGCGAGGGTGGGTGCTGGAAGCCGAAATTTGCATCGCGAAAGTCTAGCAGTCGGATCTCGTAGCTCTCAGATCGTCAATAGTCGAGAACCTGACATTCAGCGTTCAAATTTAGATTCTAAAGCATTCGAGCAACCGGAGGCTTGTCTCGCGTAAAAATCACGCTTTAGTTACTATTTTCCCAATTCCGTCCTGTCCTCTCGAAAACTTTGTGACATGGCCGACAACATTGAAAACTCGTAAATCTTCTGCGGGCGTCGCGTCCAGAGAGTTGGCTAGTTGGAAGAGCGCCAGGCTGCTTAGTCGATCTCTCCTCGAAGAGTGATGATAGTGTTCGAATCACGCTTGTCGCGCGGCTAGGAGAGCGATGTTCAACTTCGGTTACTCTTGAGTCGACCACCGGTGAACCGTGACACGCTATCAACGTAGAGTATCCTTACAGAGACGAAACTTTTGCCGGAACCTTTCGCACTCGTGTCTACAAATTGAGTAACTCTCCTTTCAAATGATATTTCGCTTCCTTTCAGTCTTTGAATAAAGAAGAAAGGTAAGATTGCATGGGAAAGAATCGATAACACGTTGGAAAGTGTAAAGACGTTTGTAATGGGTTCGCTAGAAAGTAATTTCGGTATTTTAAGGTGAAATGATGATGATCTGAAATATCGCACTTGGATCAGTTTTTTTTACCAATTAGGACCAGTAGTTTCATGAGCGCGGAATTGTGAAGCTACTAGAAAGATGGCAAAAGGTCATTGAATAAAATGGAAAATGTTTTATTGATGAAAGATCGTTGTTTGAATAAAAAAATTTGGTTCCACTATACCTTGAAATACCGAAATTACTTTCTTGCCAACCCAATAGTACGATAGAAGAAACGATGTTTTAATTTATGAACGAAATTCACTTCAAAGTAAATCATACTACTTTTAAAATGACTCCTCTCCCGGGATGTACACTGAAATAATGTTCATAAAAAGCTCTTTGTTTACTCTTTTCTAAAATATAACATACATAAGGGTTAAAATAACTTGTGTATCTATTTGAGTTGAACAGCAACATACAAATATCCTCTAAGACGTTACCTTTAACTCTCAATTCATACAAATATCGTGTACGGGTAGCTCTAGCAATAGGCATTGAAAAATAATCTTTTCCAAATACAAGCTGACAACAATAGAAGGGAATGAAACGACAGATTCTAGATGACAGAAGAGAAGTAATGAAATAGAACAGGAATTATTAAGTTCAATAATATTTCGAAACAAGAATTCGTCGAACATTGATCATTAAATATTTCGCACAGACATAAATGTTGAAATTGTTTTCAGTTCATTCGAATAGTCCTGACAGCTGGGTGTAGAAACTTTCTGATAACCACACTGCGCCACTGAATGCTCCATACGTTCCACGGATTGGTTCACGAGAGAAATATCCAAGTTTCGCCTCTGTAGGAGTCCTCGACGGTATCAGGTACGGATCTACAGCGAGGGTGAGTTGTCCTGAAGGGATGCAACCGGGTTACACATAAGCTGGGAACTCCGACGGGGCACGTTTCCACGTTCGATAGTTCCGGGAAGTATGAAAAATTCGATGGACAGAGGTGCCACCACTTGATCGAGCGTTCCATTGAGACGTATAGATCTAGGTCTCTGCTCTTGGCGCCTCTCGTCCCGAGAAAGGTGCGATCTCCTCCTTGGCGACTCCGACGAACCCAGGGCTCATTAGGACATCTCGGTCGAGCGAGGAGAGGAGATCTCCATCTCCCTTGACGAGATCTGTGTGTCTGTGTCAGTCGGTAGTTTCCGACTCGTTGGATCGTTCCGTTTTCAATCGATGATCTAGACCTGCGTCAGCAGAGTGAGCTGTGCGCCGTTCTTCATCGAGTCTTTGTCCCGCTGCTGCTGGTCCTTCGAGTCGTTCCCGATGGTGATGTCCGACCGCGACGTCATCGTCACCGTCGTGGTGGAGGTTTTGCTGATCAGACACCTCTTGGCGTCCTCCTCGTCCTCCAAGCACAGCCTGGATTGGCCAGAAACCGCCTGTCCGCTGCACTGCATTCTCTCCGTGCCGGCCTTGTTCCTTCTTGGAAACACGCTGTTCTCGATGTGCAAGGTAGCGTTCACATCTTTGCCACCGACGCAGGTGCACGCCTTCAGGAAGCTCTTCTTGAAGTTGTCGCTGAGGAACGCGTACAGGATTGGGTTCATCGCGCTGTTGCTATAGCTGAGAAACCCGGCCAGCAAGAAGATCGTGATGGTGATCTTGCTCTGACACTGCTTAGGCGGCGTGTAGATCAGCGCAACTTGAGTTAGCCAGTAGGGCAGCCAGCAGAACACGTACACGGTGATCACGGTCAGCACCAGCTTGGTCACGTTCCGCTGCGATCGCTTCTTCTCCTTCGACTTGTTCTTCGGGCCCACTGTCTGCAACTTTCTGATCACCAGAAAGTAAAAGTTCAGGATCAGGATCAGCGGTATAGCGAAGCCTAGGATGAACGAGTAGAGGGTGAACGTGGTATGACCACCGCGATTACTGGGCCAATAGATGTTGCAATTATTGATCCCTTTCTCCGTCCCCATCGAGTTAGCGTACCGGATGACCGGGATTATGAGGAAAGCGCTGGCAGCCCAGGCGAGTTGCGCCACTATCTTCGAGATGAACGGGGTCCGGAACTTCGGGGACGATATCGGATGACACACAGCCACGTACCGATCCGCGCTCATGATCATTAGAAAGATGCTACTGGTGAACTGATTGATACAAGTGGTAGTCATATAAGCTTTGCACATTATTTTCCCGAAGATCCAGCTGCGCAGACTCATCGTGGTGACCAGGAACGGTATGCCTATAAGGAAGCACTCGTCAGCGATCGCCAGGTTCAAGATGTACATGTTCGTCACTGTCTGCATGTTCGAGAACCGCAGCACCACGTAGATCACTAAGGTGTTGCCCAGCAAACCGACGATACACACAATCGA
Organism: Lasioglossum morio; assembly: GCA_916610235.2. Lineage (NCBI taxonomy): Eukaryota > Metazoa > Arthropoda > Insecta > Hymenoptera > Halictidae > Lasioglossum > Lasioglossum morio. Next base: position 9,746,758 of record OU744323.1, read on the forward strand.
GTAAAGGATCTGGTTGATCAGGGAGACAATGGGCAGGTCCGCCTCGCAGTTCTGGATCATCGAGTCGTTAACGTTGACCTTCCCATAGTCGATCACGCTGGTCGTGTACATGGACGTGGTGTTCATGGTGAAGTCCATGGAGTCCTCTTGGATCGAAGGATCCTTTTGCCACTCTTGAATCTTTTCGGGAGATCTCCAGTCGTCCGGGGACCTATTGCTACCGCTTCGATCCGCTTCGACACCCGGCGCAATCACTCAGCGAGCGGGAATCCTCGCGATCCAGAGTCGCCTCTTTGTTAGCTGGTGTCCTCTCTTCTCCTCGATCGCGATCTTATCTGCCAGTCAGGGACAGATCGACGTTCTCGACCGCGATCTAGTTAAATGGCTCCTCCCGTTCTGCTCGGGATCGACGACGCTGGAACGGTACCTCGTTGCGTCGATGTCGACGGTGAAGAGGATGGGGCTGACGTCATTCCGTCAGGCGTCAAACGATCGTGTTTCCGGGAGCGCGATAATCTGAAAAGCACCGAGCCGCCGCGCGCCGGTGTACAATTGCCTCCCGCCGCTTTGGTCCTCTCCTCCTCCTCCTCCTCTGCTTCTTCTTTTTCCTCTTCCTCCGCCTGGAACAAAAGAAAAGTCGGCTTTCAGCTGGTGCCGCTGCACAGAGAACCCATCGGATCAACGCTGCCGGTCGAAGACCATTATACGGTCAACGAGGACCATTATACTCGGCTGTCGCGCAGATTACATCCTCGCGGACGCCAGCCATTAAACGATGGCGTTAGCCTACTTCCACGGACGCTGTAGATCTTCGCTCGAGCACACTTCAGATCGCGCTTTTTCGATCGGCCTGTCGAGGAACGCGTCGGATTTATGGGCCGTCGACTAAGAAATGCTAATGTTCGCGTACCTCTGCTCCGAGAGGAGATAAGAATTTTTCCGGATTTGTTCGAGTTCTTAGTACGTCGCGAGCGACTTTTTGCTCTCGAATGATCTCTCTGATGCTCGCTTCCCCTGGCAGTATCTTATCGTCAGTCGAGCTAACCCTTTGCTCTTGGAACTATGCGAATTGTAGAACTAAAATGATTAAAAGTAGAAAGACATTTCCATCTAGGTTGTGTCTTTTGAGATTATCCACAATTCTTATTGTGGATAAATGTAAAAGTATTTGAACTTAAATTTATTGAATACAAATTTTAGTAAAAATGGTTTGATTTAATGATACTCTGACTAACAAACGAATCATTCTCTATTGGGCAGATAGGGGCGTTAACAGTAACTTCCTTGTGACAATATTTTGGTATTTTCATTGTTGTTAGAAGTTTTATAAGTCCGAAGAGTTATTTTTCTAGGCACACTTGATTCTGCTTGTTTCAACCTTTGCGTTTACTTTCTGCATTAAGTTAACCGAAGCCTTTTCATATCAACCTTTTTTTTAGTAAAAAGGTTTTCTTTATGGTGATAATATCGAGAAGCTATTTGCGTAATTATTTTTTCTTGGATTGGAAAGGGCGAAGGGAAATGGGAAAGTATAAATGGCGTGGGTGTAAGAAGGCGCGGCTTAATAGCAGCTTTTAAGCCTGCCTGGTATACGCTGCCATAAACAACATGGCTGTCTATTGAAAAATGTATCTCGTTACAATGTTCTTCCTGGATACTGTTGATGTTAATGCGCCGCCGAGCAGACGTGATAATACTTTGTTTTAAACACCGCTAAGATGTATAAAGAAAATTTTAAGAACGAAGCACAAATGTAGCTGTGCAAAAGTGTTTCTTAAAGTTCATCTTGAAAGTAGCCTACTTAAAGAAAAAAGAAGAACACAAATGGTCATCAAACTTTACAACTTTTTCCCCCACACAGTAATAATATCCCACGCGTAATACATAATAAAAGTTCTTCAGTACAGATTGTACCAGTATCTCGAAAGATTAAACTCCCATTAAACTCTTTATTGTATCCAGCGATTAATTACATTTCACTTCAAGCCACCATATTAATCACTTTCTGGGCGTGAACCGCGGGACACCCCGTTTTCTGTCGTTAACGCGTTAACCAGCACAAAGGAGAGGAACTTGCCCTCAGAGAATCCTTTGGGAGCAAGGTGTGCCCTCCACCTTCGCTTAGGAGTCAAAGGAAACTTAACTCTGGCTGAGGATAGTTGGTTAATGGTCCGAAATCTAGCTGCGTCTGCGGTAACTTGAACTCGAATTCGGTTTTCTTTCGTCCACGACGCGGTTTGCCTCAAAGCAAACAACTCGAGGTCTCGAACAGAGATGAAACAACCGAACGTAGAAGCTTGTGGATAACGGAAACTGTAAGTTCGAACCACGGTGTTCGACGTCGTCTTATTCGCTGTGCAAGAGCCTAATTTGCACACGAAATCAATGGAAATCTTACCTGATCACGTGACATTTGGTCTTTTCAGAAGAGAGAGGTGACGAGGAAGAAATTTACGAAACCTCTTTGACTGCTGTTTGTTTAAATTTTTCGAAATCTTAAAAATTGTTGGTTTTACAGACGTGTGAAATAAAGCGTCAACATTTTATTCCATTAAATTATAATAGCTGAACTAGGAAACCGAGGAAATTAAAGTATGGCAAATGGAGTATAAAAGGCGCTGGGTTAAAAAAAAACGCTGCGTCCAGACGTGCGAAGGAGATCCCACCTTTAGGTAGCAATACGGGTGAGTAGATAGCGATTCGAAAAAGATGACTATTCGACAAAATGTCATCGCGGGTCGCGTTGTTGACCGATGAAAATCTCAGCGTTCGGAGTTGAAAGCTGTGCCATTTCCGGCAGACCGCAGGCTCCTCGTCGCTCGTCGCTCGACCGAACAAACGGGTCTGTGTCGGATACTATTGCGAAACAGACCGAGGCATTTACGTCGAACGCTGGCAAAACATTCGCGAGCCGAAAAGAATTTCGAACGACTTCTTGAAGAATGGACAGAATACGCGTCCCGCTTCGAAACGCGTTTCTCTGATAATCTATCGGTATTGTATATATTTTCCCTTATTTTCTCACGAGGTACTTTAGTAATCTAGAAATAAATAGGTAACTCTGTCTGTGGAGGAAATAACTATTTGAAAAGTAACTACACCAATTATTTCATAATTGAATCACTGGTATTGTATTTGTTACAAAATTCAAGTTCGATTAAAGCAAATATATACTTTGTACGTCAGTATTTAGTATATTGAATATTAGAATTCAAACCAATGTCTACAATAATTATTTGATGAATATTGGAATTCTTACCGACAGGAAACTCTTTGGAAAGAAAAAAATGAACTAGCCGTTACATTTCTCTCAGTTCGCAGAGAGCATAAAAAGGGTGTTGAATTGATACAAATGGACGAGGGTTTAAATGGTAAATTATCGATTCCTCGGACGCCATTCGTTTCGCAACCACGTTCGTGTTGCTCTCTCGCGAGCGTTTCGACCGGATCCATTCGTGAACAGTGGTTTGTTCTAACGATCGGTCTCCATGCGTGTAGCATAACAAATATATATGGATTGTTTTATTGATCGTCGTACAGCTTTTTCCCCCTAAAAAATATTTTGAAACGTTGGCTGCCGATCCGGTGGCTATAAAAATTCCATAAAATCGAAGCAATTTATTTAACGAACTAGAGACTGCTAAATGGCTGGGCTGGGTGCAACGATTTTAGTATTCTCATTTTCAGACCGCGTGATATTTTTGTTATCGATACATAAAATGCAAAAAGATATTTATTGCAATCGCTACTATTAGAAAAACAAAAATAGGTTTTTATTACTATTACTTATTCTGAGTATCATAAAATTTACACATGGAAATTTGAATGAAGAAGTGCTCTACTGATCCTTCTATCATTTTTTACGTTCTACTCGTAAGTTAAGATTTATCACAGATTACTTTAAAATTATTTTCCCTTCGAATTTGCAACACTCGATGCACTGCAGCAGAATAATATCTAAGTTCAAATAATTGCAGCTGTCACCGCATTAAAACCCTGCTGCACACAGTTCCACGTAACAACGGCCACGGAAACTTTTTCCTCTGAGCATGCAGCTACCACATTTTCTTTTTCTTTCGTGCAACACAATCTCTAAACACATCGTTAGCTTTGCGAAACCGCAGCCGTTCCCAGCAGAGAACTATATAAAAAAAAAAGAAAAAATTAAAACGAAAAATTCCAATCTACTAGTGTTTCCAGTTTCATTAAACTGGACTCATTATCGCTATCGGAAGTTTGTTCATTCATGAAAGTGCTTACTCTAAAAAGTTACTCTACTTAAAAAGGAAAAACAACGAAGAACACGTTTGATAACAAGATTGGCGATACAACGTCCAGTTAATTCATTTCATAGCCGATCGATCACTGTTGTTGCATCACGAGCTCGTGAATGAACGAAGTTAACGCGACTGATGGACGCTGGATCTATCGTCCCACGATCTTGATGTCGTCGAACGTGGCTCGCTGTCGCCGTTTATAGTTGCGGAACGAGTAACTGGGTACACGGTGACGTTCGCGTGACGAAACTCGCTAGTTTTGCTAGATAATGAGCCTCTCGATCGATCGTTATTATCGAGACGTCCGTCTCCATCTGGCTAATTAGTTGCAAAGCGATCGCCTTAACGCTCGAGCGATACATTTTCTTGCCTCGACTTTGTTTCCCGGCTTTCTTATTCCCGTCGTCGTTTCCTGATTAAACAACCGTCCAGCGCGTCGCTCTGTATTAATTATCGCAACTAGAGTGCGGAACTTCGTTTTGAATTTATTCTCTTAGAATATTTCAAGAAAATTCAACATTTTAAGATACTCAGTAAAGCTCCGTACAATCTTATTTTACTGAAAACTTGCCAACGAATGTGTAACGTCGACACATAAAAGGAGGAATGAGACAAGAATTTACGGTTCTAGTGTTTCTAAAAATGCCAAGAATTATGATGAAATTTGGAGGTACATTTTCTCCGGAAAGGAGATCAGACGAAGCGATTTAATATCTCCATTCGTATTAAAAGCGTGTTTCGGTTTGCACCGACAAATTCGCACGATGAATTATTGTGCCTCCGACGCGACGCTACGGCCGGAATATATAAGGACCGTTCATCTGGTTATCGACAGGATATTATTAGAAGATTTCGCCGCGAGATCGCGAATTACCGGGGCTGGTGCCTTGGCAGGAATCCAGAGCTCGATAGCAACACGTGGAATTTCCGCATAACGGCGAGCACGCTGACAACGAATTCCCGTGTTACTGCGGAGCGTGCACCTCCGATTTTGATCCTGTTCCCTCTCGCTTCCAAAATGCACTGTTTCCAATACAGGTTACTTCACGAAATTAACGAAACACTGAATTACAAACAGTAACATTGCCAACCATTGAACTCCTTTAATTCCGTATAAAAAGTGTTCTGTTGCTCATCTAAGATTATGAGGTATCATACTAGAACCTGGGAGACTCAACAGTAGGGTGTACTTATGCCGAAAATATAGATAACTATAAATTATAAATATAAATTAGAAGAAGCATTCAAAAATGAACATTTCGTAACATGATTTTCGATTGAAGAGATTATTAATTTTCTTTTGTGAACCCTGACGAACCTATTTAATGTTTTTAAAGAATGTTTTACCTCGAAATGCATATCTCAAAAAATTAGAACAGTTCATCATTTATTAAAGAAGCAATTCTTAATGGACTAATGAAAATTATCGAAGTTCATTCCCTTTGATATGGAATATCTTTTGAACGTTAAGTTCTCTACTTTTTAAATTAGTATATGAATACAACTATAAGAATTGGTACTTTTAATAAAATATATGAGTACTAGTTAATTGTTATATTGAAAAAATTACATTGTGGTATATTTTCATAAATATTTTTGCACAAGAAGAACGTTTAAGCATAATCAAAAGTCTCTTGGTCTCTTCTTCATATATTCACATTCATACAAAATCTCTCTGATCCTATTAACTTCATTTTTCGTAAGAAAAATCTTGCAAAAAAATTTCAGTAGTTATAGGTATGGTCCACCCCTAATCAGTATGCTTGAAGAAGGGGCGTTGCAGAATGTTGTGAAATTTTGCGAGTTCCCGAGCCAGCGGCTCGTGTCTCCCGCAATTCTGCGCGGTCACAGGTGTCCCAAACCGCTGACGCTTTTCGTCGCCTGCTTCTCCGCGACTCTTATTTTGTTATTCCCCAGACTTTTTTCTTCGTCAACGTGACCGGAGAGCCTGACACGCGAATACGCTTCAATTTCCAGAGTGGGAAAAGAGCTGCTCCGGTTGAGAGCTCGGAGTTCAATGGATTCGAGATTCCGCGGAAATCAGGTCCAGGATTTCAAATGCGACCTACAAAGTTTCTATTTCGTTAATCAGAGCGCTGGCTTTTAGGCTAATTTACATTTTTATAGGACAATCCAGAGATGCAAAAATTAGGTAAGACGATGTTTTCTTCGGTGAGCCGAAAGCACCATTAAACTGGCATTTATATCTTGCGAATTTCCAGAAGATTTGTACGTAGAACATGGATACAAATATTCGCATTTTGGGAAATATAGTGACAATGATAAGACTTTATCTCTGTTTTATCATTTCAGCTTCAGGTTTGTAGTTCAGGCACTTTGTTTAAACATGACTGTAGCCGTAAAACCTCCTTCGCAATATTATAATAAATAATTATATATTCATGATTATTGTGCATTTAATAATATGCGGTAATCGTACCATAACATTAATCCTGTATCGAAATATCATTATATATTCATAATATATTATTGTGAATAGATTTTATGATTTTATAACTAGTCATTAATCATTTTCAGTAAATGACGCCTCGCCCTATGCCAGATTCAAAATGTTTATAAAATATAGGGTATACTGGAATGAACAAAATTATTCAATATTTTTTTAGACAAATATCTATATGATTTCAATGATAATTTTTAAATGTTCTACTGGCTACAAAGTCTTGTCATTTTTCTTTCCATTATACTGATGAACTGATCTAGAAAATTAAATGTTACAAACGAATAAATCATTTTTAAGAACGTACTTTTATCATGTTGTCAATTTAATGAAAAGAAATTCAACAAAACATGTGTAACCATTCCATCTGGTTCGACTATTCCAGATGTAATTTCTTTTAAGCCAGTGTTGGAATATTTGGCTGCAAAAATAAGTCGAGTGTCGAAGAATACTGACAGGGTCTTTGTTTGCTTTCTGCAGTCTTCTTTCTGAAGAGGGCCTGATCAATAAAACTATGTGCACTTATATATTTAGTTTTCCACGAATGAACCCAATAGGGAAGGTTTTACGCCCAAGATTTTCTCCCTTTACTTCACTTCAGTTCAGGCTTACGAACCCTGCAGACGTCTTCCGAGTTTTCTTCTTTTCTCGTTTTGAATAAAAGAAACAGTATATAAAAATTCTCATGCGTCATTTTATTATTATAAATATCCATTTCCATTAGCCAGAAATGCAAAACCATGATTAAATTCACGTTCGAAACGCCACGAGTTCAGCTGAACAAAGCGAGGACCAAATAGTTTCCTCGATTTACAAGCCGAAGTTCTCTGAAGAACTGTTCGCTCGCGAGATCGTAGACCCTGGAACTTGTAAAAGCAGCCGGCTACTTTCCCGGCCTCGTCGCGTTTTCCGGAGCGCGAAAATTCCTTCGACGCAAAGACCGACCGCTTTCACCGATTCGCAATTTCGTACTGCAATAAGCGTGGACCGGGCGAGCGTTGCTCACGCAGTGGTAGTGACCGTTCATAAGTCAGACCCCAGTGTGCAGCGTCCTGTTGAATTTATCGGTAGAAGTGTGCGCACGTGTGTTGCAGTTGCAAGGCGCGCGCGAGTGTTGCAGCGATGCTGTAAAGGGAGCGGAATTTATTAGCAAGTCGGCTCTTAATCGTCCGTTTTCGGCCCTTTGCCGCGCGGGACATGCGATAAATTAATGTCCCCGCTAACGGTGAACCGGGACGAGTTTATTACTACGACGATTCCGGTTACGACCACGACGAGAGAACCGTTTTACAACGAGGCGACGTTATTATGTTATTAAATGCTTCCGGCGTTTTTCTTGCCGGGGACACGCATACGAGGGGAAAGCTGTACGTGGTTTACAAACTTCTGTATATATGTTTAATGCTGGAACTGTCTCGGAACACTCCGAATCAACCCTTTCACGGTTTTTATGAAGCAATCACAACTTGTCTTCGCCGAGGAATTATTAATTATATATGTTGCACTGCTAGCAGCACTAAGCGAATCCGATGTTCAACCCTTTGACTGTGAACATTTTAGTTTACCCTTAACTGGTATACTGGGGTCTCTCTCATGACTACAACAAAATCTCTCGACACTAACTTTCATTACTGTGCGATGATAGCACACATTAAGTTTCTTTAAGTTTCTTAAAAAAGTAAAGAAATTTACGTTCTAAATAAGAATATTTTTAAAGAATATTACTCTCTACTAATGCGAAATAATCTTCAGCCGTAAAAAGTAAAGATTGAGCTTCAATGCATGTAAGGAATTATGATATTTTTGAAGGTATAAATTATTTAACTTGAATTTTCAGTGTACTTTTCACAATTTAGCGAGCAGTTGTTTCTATTTCAAAACTTTGTATTCTAAAATTTATAGTATTTAATTTTTTCATGTAATGCAACAATTTTAGGGGTGGCGCGGCGTGTACAAAATTTCATAGTTGAAAAATAAGGTCCACCCTAATACTGATAAGTAAATGACAATATTTAATATGCAAAGTGTTCAACATCTTAACATCTCGTTTGGTATTAGTGGTGGGAACGAATGAGAAACTAAGTTGAAAAAATGTGGTGGATTTCGCATTTCAATCGATCGTGTCCAGGGAAGCGTGAGCGGAGAAAATCCAAGAGCCGGAGACGAGAAAAATAACACAACAAGGCGTGAAGATCGAAGGAAAAAGAGGCTGGGTGTCTCGTGGGGATGCGCAGGGGTGGCCAGAGAAATTAATTATCCCCCCCCCCCCTCACTCCATCCCACTCTCCATCTCGGCAACGAGCCGACACTAAAAGTAGAAACCCGATCGAGCAAGTATACTGGGTGCTTCGATGTCGCCGAGAATACGGTCGCTCTCCTTTGTTGGATAGGAAGCTACGGATTGATTGTAAATCCGTCGCGATAAACTCTCGAGCAACCGAACGACGGTTTAAAAGCCGTCATTTGCATATCGATCCTGGATACCCTACTCGTAACCGAGTGAATCATTCGGACTCTGGATCCTCCAGCAGGAAGTTGCGGACAGTCCCTCGAGCGAGCTGTAAAATTCGCTACCGATCGATTGTAAGTCGTTTCAACCGAAGAGGAAGTTGAGACGTCCTCTCGCTTTGATCGCCTCCAGAAATCTTGAATTTTCTATCCACGTACTATCGCAGCTTTATGTCAGGAAGATTCATAAAACTCGTAAAAATTGTAGGCGTAAGCGTGTTTTTCTCGGCGCGATGTTTATTGAACCTTTCGCTACGATATCTCGGAAACTAATTTTCCGATTTGCTTGAAACTTCGCAAATACCTTCTGCAAATGGTCCATTTCGTGCCAGAATCGGGATTACTTCGATGAATCCAAGAATCCCGTTGTTCCGCGAAAATTGGAATGTCCCCATTGAAACACTGCCAGCTGTTTTAAGTTCCCGTATTTCCTGTTTAATCGAATATTGAACGATGTTCAATTTTTTTAACATTTATTCGGTTTTTTCTTCAGCAGACTGTTTGATTTTTCCGAAGAATGACTGACTTTATGGCAACCATCGGTATTTATACATAACCACAGTGTCTCATAATTTACACTCTCTAATAATTAGACAGCGGACCTTTATGCTACATAAAAATTTTCTATTTGAATTGCATCAAACCGGAGTGAAATTTATTTTCTTTTCTAATATGTTTAATAGCTTGAAAATAATATGAAAGTATTTTCATAAATTTTGTAACATTTTAACTGTTTTAAATTGTACTTACATATTTCTTGTCATAAACACATAAAATCAGCTATCTACTAATAATTGTAACCGTCAAATGGAACATTCATCGGTGCTTCGTAAAATGAAGATATTTATCGGGTGTTTCGCTGAGTACGATATTCGCCGGGATTGAAACAAGTATCTGCCTTATGAAGCCAGTATTCACGGTATGAATACTAATAAGTTCTACAGTGCGAGGTACAAATAATCCGACGTAACAGTCGGCATAAATATTCATGTTGTAGCGGATAAATCGTCGAGGAAACGGGGGATCGGCTCGGGCACTTATTACCTCGACAATGGCACCGAGTTATCAATAAAAGACGAGGGACTTGTTGCCCACGATTTGCTCGGCGAACAAGAGAATGCTGGTCGATGTGTGACTTGCAGCCCGCTGCGAGTGAACAAGCACGCGTGCTTCGTATAACTGTTTAATCGAATGATGCGAGAATATTTCTCGACCTCGATAAACGGTATCGCACCAGCAACCAGCAATATACAAGGTGCTTGAGAAATCGTGCAAAAACCGAAGAAATCTTTCCTCCACTTTTCAAAGCTGCTCAACTCGTAGCTCCTTCTTTTATACAAAGTTGCAAGGGTAGTGTGTAATTTGAAATCTTGGAAAGTTCGATGGAAAGCAAAAAGAAAATACGATAAGTAGAAATTGAAATTTGTAAGCCCCTAATTCTCTTAGCGCCAGAATTCTCTCAGCAGGTGGGTGCTAACGTCCATGTTAGGAATCTTAGCTTCAAAGTGCAATTAATTAACTCGTTTGGCCAGCAGTGCTTCTCCTCAATTTGTTTTCGAGCTTAATTAATTACATTCATTTAGAGTGTACGTTTTGCTGCGGTATTCTTCCCCAATGAGGTTAAAATGCGTAAAAATATATAACATATTTTGTCCTGAATTTTATTTTTTAATATTTTCTTATGTTGGTTATGTTGGTTAAACTCGGAATAATATTAAAATAATGTACGACCGAAGCATGAATTTTACTTGCACACAGGATACAATTAAATGTTTAATACCTTTTAAGTTATTAAATTGACTCGGACGCGGTTTTTTTCGCAGGATTTTATATTTTGATACCGGAGAATCGTGGGAAATCGTCCCTTTGTCGTGGTTTTATTTTGGAAGCGTGTTGTACAGATTTATAAAATAGTCGACGAATTGCTGCGATGTAAAACCGACTGTCGATACGGAAAGTGGGTCGCGTTCGTACCGCCGGAAGAAATACGAGGAATCGGAGGTCTACTATTTACCGATTGCTCGTATATTTTTTTATCGTTTTTCGTCAACCGTCTGAAACCTCAGATAAGATTCATTACAATTAATTTCGAACCGATGATCTTTCGGAAAGTTGTCTAGGCACAAGAACGATCAACGACGACACCTCGTTCGTCGATCAACATTTGCAATCTGTACAGTACTGAATATTAGGCTTCAGCAACTGAATAAGTAACACTGAGATCTATCAATTATAACACCCTCGCAGCCGAACAATATGATTCTCATTTTGAGTTTCATGATTATGTTCGCATCTTGAATCATGAATAATATTCATATCTGCAAGAGCAACGCGTTTAAATATTAATGGCTGCTCAACGTCGACTATTATTAATAATTACATGACCGAATTTCATATAACAGTACTCGATACAACGCGAAATGTAATATTTAGTAAATGGTGCAATTCTTAACGCAACTCCGCTTTGTGTTTCATTTATTGAATGCGTTTATAAAGGAAGCAGTGCACCTCTGGCAAAAATGAAGTATCTGTTTGTTATTATTCATAAATCTAACTTGAAATATATAATATTTTTGTTAACAATCAAGGCAAATGCAATGATAAAACTTGTCGTATGTAAAAAGAGTATTAACACGAAGTAGATATTAACTGGAACACTTATTTCAGCGGTAACATTTTCTGCCAGTGGCAGTATTTCTTTGGGCTCGTCAACGAAACTGTAAATTTGTATAAACTTTCACAGTATTGAAACAAGAAACTCACGGAAGAGAGGTTTATGAGAGCGTCACAATGGCTTTGATTTTGCATCTTAATTGGCCCGGGTCCACAGTTTCATAATTCCGGTGTACAGTTGCCTGGGAAACACGGCGAGGCGAGGCTCCGCGCAATTCCGCGAGCGGAAAAGCTCGCGGGCGTGCGTTAACAAACTCGCGGCCGAGCCGGAAGCGAGGATCGATTAGGTCGCAGCTTCTGAGCGGAAACAGCGGCGGATACGTATCCGATAGGGGACGGTTTCGAGCGGAACTTAGTTTCACAGGAGCGTAACCTCGTTTTTCGCGCGGCTATCCGCTTTGCCGATCGGTTTGCGTAGCTCGTTGAGCCGTGGATCCTCCGAGAGAGTTAATTTCGAATTCAATTTAGAAATTCGTGCTGCCAACGTCAATGTACGTGGTTAGCCAACCCTTTACTCGTTTCCTCGTGAACTTTTGTCCGGTCAACGTTGTTACGCTTCGGAGATTATTTACGCGTCAAATTGATAGGCTGGTGGATTACTGTAAAAAAAATTATTCGAGTGTGAGAATGGTAGTAGAGAGTGGAGAAATTGGGACGGTTAAAATAATTTAATTAAAGGATGGTGCAAGGAAAAATGTATTTGTAGTTGATGGTCTTCCGATTAGGATTTGTAAGATTATTTAATAATTGTTTTGATCTCTTGTTCATTTTTATTAAATTTGTACTTTGTTAGAGATATAGGGATGATCTTACGTCAGTCTAGTGAAATAAGTATGATATATGGTCAGACAAGATAAATAGGTGCAATCGAATGGTGGAAGCAATGCAATCTGTAGTTGTATAAGTGAAATAAGTGCAACCTGTCAGAGAAGTGAGATGTAAAAATGTTTTCTGTCCAGGCAAGGGGATAGAAGCAGTCTATGGCGAAGCAGGGGCAACAGAGATGACATGAAGTCAGACAAGTAGAATGAGGATGACGTCGGGTAAGTCCACCAAGTAAAGCAGGAAACCCAAGTCAAACAATTAGAATACGGATGGCATTTAGTCAACTAAGTAGAACGAGGACGGTATGAACTCAAAAATGTAGAATCGAGACGACATTGTCGGACATATAGTCAGACAAGTAGAATGAGGACGACGTCGGATGGGATAAACCAAGCAGAACAGGAACGACATGTCGTCAAATAAATTGAACAGGGTGGACACGAAGACAATCGGGTAAATAAGGACGATGTATAGTCAGATACGTAGAATAGGGGAAACATGTAGTCAAACAATTAGAATAGGGATGGCATACAGTCAAATCAGTAGTACGAGGACGATACGTACTCAAAAATGTAGAATAGGTACGACATATACATATATAGTTACATAAGTCGAATAGGAACGATACATAATCATCCAAGTAGAATAGGGACAACATATAATCATCGAAGTAGAATACGGACGACGTATAGTCAAACAAGCACGATCGATATAGCTTATAATCAGACAGCTGTATCTACAGTAATTTGGCGGAGAACAAGTAGAATAATGACATATTCAAAGACGTGTGAAGATAATGATTGTCTATAATCAGACAAGTGGATACGTGTACTATAACTATAATCAGACAAATGCAAATAATTAGTATCTATTATTGAATACGTGAAATAGGGATGATCTATAATCTGGCAGGTAGATCATGAATAATCTCGGGTGACACAAGTAGAATTGGAACTTTGAATTAGACAAATGAAGATGATGATTACCTACAATTAGACAAGTTAAAGTAGAGATTACTTATGACTGTGACAGTAGAATAAGACTACGCTATGGGTAGAAAAGTAGTGGAATAGAAATCACGTGTAATCCGGCAAGTAGAATAGGTGTAGTTTATGGTCAGACCAATAACTCAAAGGGCTACTTACGATTACACGATTGAAAATATACATTGTCTATGTTGAAACAAATGTAATACGGGTAACAAGTATAATTTTCTCTTTCACATCTTCGCACAGTGTATCGAGTATATGGGCGTTCGGAAAAAATCATATTCCTTAAACTAAGTAATTTTTTACCACGTTTTAATTAGCTCGTTTTCTTTCTATCTGTATGTTTGTTTGTTTGTCTGTTCTAGAAAAGTATCTTAATACTCATATAGTCTTCGTATACAGATAATGCAAAGATGAATCGATTGGTAAATAAAAAAGATTATTTTTTTAACATTGCAATGACCTTGATTTTTTTATGATATTTTATTTTTTAAAACGCGCTATGCGTTTTAATGTGGATTATTATTATTATTTTCTCAACATTGAACAAATACGAGCAAATTAAACCAACGGAAAACTAAAGTTTAATATGCCACCAATTACTGCAGAAAAATTCACAGTGGTTGTACTTTTTGGTACTTTTTTTTAAACTCGAATCAAAGTTGATAAATATTAAACATAAATAATTAGGAGAAATTATGATTATTTCAAAAAAATTTACTTGTAATTAGAAGGACTTAATAATACTAAGCACACCCTGTAAAAATCAAATTAAGAAACTAAATACATAGCTTGCGGGGGACTCGTGTTAGTTCTAGGAAATTTACAGATCGTACACTTTGATTTTCTGACTTTTTTTTCCATTGGACGACACACTGTGCTCGTGGGGAATTTAGCTCGACGATACACGATAAGGTACTAATCGTCCACAGGCTCGCTGCCATAAGATGGATGCAGCGGGTTGCAGGTTAATGCGATACCAATTACTAGCCTCTGCCACGAGTGAATTAGTCACCTCGCAAGCAATCGATTACAAACGAATCGATTACAAAAGAGGGTGGGGCGTAGAGAAAGACGGTGGTCTGTTGTACACGCTTTGCAAGTAAATCGACGAGCAGAATGAAGACGTACACCCCGGCCTTGGAAATCTGATTTCTCCCGCGTTCTCCCCGATCCACGGTATTCCCCGGGGAATTTGTTCTCACGTTTCAGCCTTGTGCCGGAGCAGAGTTTCGATTTCGTCTGTGCTTGCGTTCTAAGTTATCTCGCCGTGGGACGACGGTGAAACGCGAGTAGTCCGTCTCGTCTCTACGATACACGACCGGGAGATTGAACGGCGGTCCTGTGTCTGTTTTACGATGGGAAGAGACCGGCGAATGTCACCCTGACAAACCATGCTCGTCTCGTGTCCATGCGTCCTGTACACGTACACGGTAATTCTAAAATATTTTTGACAGCTCGTCCACGATTTAAACTAAAAGCGCTTGTTCACCAAGATGAAAATGAACACGTCTCTAGAAAATAAAAAAGTATCTAAATAATGGATACTTAATGACTTTTTAAATACATAATTTTCTTAATATAATATCTTAATTTGTAGGTAGTTAGAACGTTCACTAGAGGAAGAGAATATTTCTGCAATTTCTTGTGTAAATATGTGTGGTGAGAATAAGAAAGAAACGTAATCAGAGGTAAAAATGTACGAAGTGGTAGAGTGAAATAATGAAACGAGTATGCATGAAATATATAATGATGAATATGTGTAATCATGAATAATAAGACAATTCCGTGAACTGCTTGAGCATTTCTCCATACAAAAAAGAACGATGTACAAGATAAATCGATCGGAAGTGAACTGTGACGAGATAAGTAGAATAGGAATTGTGATCAAACAAATGACACGGTTACTCTGCAGTCTGATAAATGGACTAGCAACAGTTAAAAGTCTGACGAACAGGCTAACAACATTGTATATCATCAAATAAATGAATTATCGACAATTAATGGTTCAGGCAAGTGGTATAGGTTTAATATGTCGCCAGACATTTAGAATAGAAATTGCACTTAATAAAGTTATATGAACATGAACGGTCTAATAATTATGGAACGAAGAAATTAAAGTACAGTGTCACATTCTTCTATGTCCTCTTCAGTGGATTATAAAAGATAATTTTTCTTTTTAACGATCCTTCATCCCTTTTACACTCTCTCTTCCTTTTTAGAATTCACTAATTTTTTACATTTAACCAGTAGGGTGGTTCTTATTTTGAACTTTTGAATTTCTTTTACGACACCCCCAGGGTTGTTACAAATAATAAAAAAAGAGTCTGTGTAAAATTTGAGCTTAATCAGATAACAGGAAAACATGTCTCAAGGCTCTTAAAAATTAAAATAATTCATTAAATGCTCATAAAATCGTTTTTCTCGAATATCATCTAAACTATAAACCGTGTCAAAAAATATGTTAGACAAAACCTGTAGATTTGAATCCGATCGAGCTCAAACTTTGAATAGACCTTATGTTGCCCTAAAAGAAATGTTGACAGAAAGTTTTGACAAGAGTAAATAAGAGACACCCTATTGATCCAGTTTTATTCTATACTTCGTACGTTTCGACTGAAAACTAAAAAAATTGCAAGCTTTTGACAAATTGAGAAAATACTATCGAGCGTTAATTGCTGTCCGGATAGTATCGTGCGCCGGAATACAACCGAAGAATCTCGTTTTCCGTGTTCGGTTTCGATCGATGCATCAGGCGAGAGTGCTCTGGCCGGATCCACTTGGCATCGCATCCTAATTGTAACACCCTAACGATTCCAACAGATTCGGACTGTTGCCCGTGGAAAGCAATGACGGACTCTCACGTGGACCGAGCCGATACACAATTCGACGTCTACAGCAGCGGAGAGAGAGAGGAGCCAGACGGCAGGGGGAGGAGGTAGGTGCGTGAAATCGATAAACTCGGAAAGATGGGCGGACGGACGTATTAAATCGAATGGCCGCAAGAGCAGCGAAATGTAACGGCGCCGGAGCCATGTCCCAGCCATCGGTGAGTAAACAGCCTGCTCGGAAATTAGTTTTTACCTAATAATCCCCTGGACAAATTGAATTCCTCGCCGAGGATTCCTCTCACGGAATACCGAGCGGCGCGGCGCGACGTGACGGCTCCTTTTTTTTATTGGCGACAGGCTGACATTGTCAATTGCGTTCCTGGACAAGAGATAAATTGACAAGATGACCTGTCGATAGACCGGCCCTATGCTCTATATAAAACTCTTACCGATTTTCCTTTATTTACTGTTCCAAGAAGAACGAGTGACGTGCGAACAATCTTCGCGAACTCTCTTACGCGGGTCTTACGCGAACAATCTGAGTTAAAAGTGCACAAGTTTTGCATGAGTTCGAGACAAATGTAATTCTACTTTTAATAGTTTTGGCGCACATGGTCCAATTATTGGTAATACAAAGCGCCAACAGCTATTCATCAGATAACTTCTGGATCACGAATCTTTATAAATACAGATATTTGCTAACTAATTTACGACTGGCGTTGAGTTAAACAGGATTGAACTAAAATGACGAGAGCTTGAACTTAGTTTAATCCAATTAAACGTGGAAAAGAGGACTCATGTTATGCAGAGGTCGAAAAAATCTCCGAAGTTCAGAGAATAAATCTAGTTCCGTTGGTTCGTTTCGATAGTCGTGCTGAATCCACCATTAGAATCCTGCAAATGTTTTGTCCTGTGCGGCAACGATCCGAAAGCGAGACATAAGTCCCGTACGTGACGCCAGGATCAAGAATACGTGCAGATCATGACGAGAATAAAATTCTATGATTCCTCGTCGGTTTTGATTAATAAACTTCCCTGCTTCCTGCGTAAATGCGAGCAAAAAGCAGCAGATGGACAGTGAAGTTGGCAACGTTTTTTTCAGTCGGATGTTTCGGGCCGAATAACAAGCCCTTTTGCGGGTCGGCTGGCCAATCGGATTACAACGGATAATCCGGGGACCTCGAGCAATTACGCGGATGACGATTCCGTCGTCCTCTTCCTCCGGTTTATTAAATATCTGGGATACAACCCTGCCACTCTGACTTCCCGTTTTTTTACACTCTCTTTATATTTCTCTTGCTTCCTTTCATGGATTTCTCCCTTTCAGTCTGGAAACGTGCCGTCTTCCGATCTTACAGAGTAGAAAGATACAACTGTGAACACGTGGCGAATGCTGGACTAGAAATAACAAACGCAGCTGAACCTTTTTGTGTTCTTCGCACGAGTTTCTGCGATTCCATGTATTATAAACGTGGGAAACCCTTGTCGATATATACAGGGTGTATAACTAAGCTTGATCAGCTTTGATTATTATTTATATATATATATATATAAATTATATATACGACCAGTAATCATCGGATTGTATGCATTTATGACAAACACGAGTACTGACTCCATAAAAGGATTCATACAAGGACTGTTACTTAAAATACGTACAAATAAATATTTCGCGCTGAATAAATTAGTACAAATACACATATTATTATTTCATGAGAAATTAGAAATAATATTAAAATAAAGTACGATCGGAGCATGATGCCGCAGTAATCGGTACAGTACCTTACATTTCTTCTTTTATAGAGTAATTTTGATATGTCTCGAGTAAAATTGTTAATTAACTTTTCGAATATACTCCGATGCGCTGTTTTTTTTAATTCGTTTGCATGTTCTTGTAATAAATCCACACGTTATAGGTATAGCTGTAAAAACAGAGAGGTTCGACAGGTGGTAAGGGGGTAGATCCAGCTAAACTTGGACGATTTGAATATTCAATCCCCTTCGAATTTTTCCTTGCAGCTGCCAGGGCTCCGCTTATCTCGGCGAAGTTTCATTCTATTTCCCCGAACGCAACGATTCTTTGCGTCCCAGTTTATTCGTCGGTTCCGAGTCTCCCTCGGCGGGGCCAGAAGAAACCGAGAACTTGTTCGGAACTGTTCTAATTCGATGCTGATCCGCGTGCCAGAAATTCGGCGTGACGAGAGGGATCGGATCTCCCCGAGAGATCGCAGCTCGCGGGGGCGACTCCACGAGTTTCTGCCAGTTTCTGGAGTTGATCCTTCCCCGGAGACACCTTTGTGACAGGGAACTTTCAAACTGGCCGAGATCTGAGCTGCAAACATAATGTCGAATTATAGCGTTATCGTGTCAGCATCTCCGCGTGCGATCGTTTTCCGGCGCGGGACAAGGGACGCTTCCAGTTTCGACTAGTCGAACTCGCTGGTATCGATCTTTAGAGGACTTTACGAACTTCCCAACTCGTGTAACACCGACGACAAAATCTTCGGGCTTATGGTCTTTTTCTGAACTCTCGCTATGGCGTGGCCGAGTCCTCTAAGTACTCCAAGAACCATTCAACTTCTTAGCACCAGAAAATTTAGATGTTAAAGTGTTTCCAAGTATAATAATTAATTTTAGTTGCTACGAGCGATTAAAGGTATCCTTCATTTTTTCCTTAAATTTTTAAAATCGTTCTATTCATTGCCACGTTTTTTTCCCGTGGCCTTGCATTCGAATGGATTTGCGACACGTCAAAGGCTATATTGAGACACAGGAAGACGTCGCTGCTCTGGCGGTAAAGTTAACAACTGTCTAAAGAGCATACTAAACGTTACAAAACACGTGCATTAAAAACTCGCTTTCGAAAATATCGGGAAGCGACGCTCATATCGTAAATTCAATGTTCTACAGGATCCTGAACAGAACCTGAAGAGCTCAAAACGCGATTGGACGTCTCCGGAAGTTCCTCGGTAACGATACAGCCCCTTGGAAAATTTTTATACAGCCCTGAGGCTCGAAGATTATGTTCTCCCGTCCGGTCGGTCCTGTTACCCTTCCAGCTACCTTTTTACGATTGCGGTCGTAAAGGAATGTATGTGTGGGACATCGACGCAATTTCCGAGGACGCGATATTCGAAATACGCGAATATATACACTGAGAAGCTCTGCGCTGCCGCGGGCTGGATCTTGCATATTTTTTACAGTCCATAAATCCGGCTAGAATGGAGATTCATAAAAAGATTCGCCAGAGTGGCTTGGTAAAACGCCGCCGCGCGGAATGAAAGAAACTTTATCTACTGAGCGAGTGGAATAAGTCTGGCTAGGGTCAGACGACTGGCTGATTGCCGGAGTCGTTACTATATGTCAATGGGCTCTTAACGAGGAACACACTGTAATAGTTAATCCTGCATTTGGTTTTCGGGAACGAGAGTGTTCATGATCGAGCGGGCTTCATACATTTCTCACAATAGTTATTAAATTGAACGGAATTGTAAAAACGGTAAAAGATTCAATGATGCTATTGTATCATTTCCAACTCATTAAAATCATTAAGGAAAGAAATAATTGTCTTTGTAGATTTATGTAGTTGAAATATTTATTTTACATAAAATCCCCAGTCTAGTCATAATTATATAATATTTATTGAACAGTATTTTTTACATGTTTTATAATGATTTAGAATTTTTTTAACACCGGTGGACGAAATATTTGTTCCTCGAAGAAACATTTTTATGTTTATACTTTATAAGATTTACTCAAACTGAAACTTCTACTTTCAAGAACTTCTCTTTATCTGTTTTCATTGAAACTTATAATGTGAGAATGTTTTTTTAATATACGATCATGATCCGTGTTTTAAACAGGGGATCTATTATAAAGTTTTATAACTCTTTCGATGCTTGGTTGAAAAATATAATAAGTAGCTTCTATTAAGCAACTTGTAAGAATTATCATGTCCTCGATGAAGTCTGAAGAAAATAATTTCTGTAAGCTGTGTTGTTTCAACGTTCACGCGTGGATATTAACAATTTTTCTTTAAGTTCATTAAACAAATTAATCTAATGAAACAGATACCAATTAGTAGTATTTACGGGAAATATTTATTGCATTACTTTTAAAATTTAATAATATGCAGAATATTCACAACAGTATTATCAATAAACAATCCATCCATGTGATTTTAATCAACATAATGAGTTACACGTTTCCTCCAACCGTACAATATTAATGACACAAAGGATTCGATCAATAACACGTTCAATATTCCAGCGATATAATAAACATTTCCAGTAACATATATTACATTTCCAGCACAGAGAATTTTCCAGTCGTGGAAAATTGCTTTTCTCATACGTTCACATGCATAAAATGCAAAGTATAAACTGCTGTAGAAGAATCCCAATCTAATAATGGAACAATGATAGGTATGTCGGGTCGTCTGAATTTTAATTAATAACAAATAAACACTGAGAACAATTCATCATTTCCAATGTACATGATATTATAGCAAAGTTAATGAAATTCCTGCATGTCCTGCAGAATATTCAACGTTAAAAGAAAAAGTAACAATGAGAAATGATTTTCTGTAAGAACTTTGCACAGAAGCGTTATCAACAGATTTGGACGTACATTTTCGATGCTATCGTCCCCGAGTCACATTCCAGTCACCATCAACCGGGAAACTTACGAGCGACGAGCGCGGTTTTGCGAATCGATATCGGTGCGAATCGCTCGCCGCGGTTTTACAGCGTCGTCCCCTCGCAACATTTCGTTCCCCGGGGGGTACGTTTTCCTCGTCGAAGAGGGTTGAAATCTACAGGATCGAAACCACGATCGGTTGAAATCCACAGGATCGATTCGAATCGGCAGAATCGATTTTGATCGACGCAACGGAGCCGTCTCGAGCTTCTTCGGCAACGCAGGCGAGCAGAAATTTATGCGCGACAGCTTCCAGCCTGTCGTAAATGCAAACCTCTGTTAAGGGACGATTTGCCGATGGTTGAAACGCGACGGGGCCGGGATCATGCAACTTTGGGAAATACGAAACGTATCAGGCGTGGCCGATCCGCTATCAGTAAACCTGGCGGAAGCTTCTATCGCCGGGGAAACCCTCTGTCAACCTCGTCTAACGATGTCACGTGTCACTTTCGCACGAAAGACGATATTAATCGCGAAACATTTTATTGGAAGTTTGGATACTGTTGTTGGGAACGATGCATCGAATCGATCGGTTAACCGAGCCCATCGTGTCCACCGCACGTGATTCTGTAAAATGTTTCTATCTCGGCATATGAAAATTGATTTCTTCCAAATCCTTGAGGAAAATGAAGTCATTTTGTGCAGATTTTTTTCATACAGACAATACAAAAATCTATATCTTCTGTTATTTATTTGTTTATAATTTTTGTTCCGTCCCGTCGGAACAGAAAACGTGAAATTCTTTCGGACATATTTATGGTGCGTTCGTGACTAAGAATCTTCCTCGAAGATTAAGTCAAGTAGGGTCATTCGACGACCATTCGAAAACATTGCCAGATGTTTAGTTTTTTCGTAAAGGACAATGTACCATAAATTGGTCCCTTCGAACGACTAGCCGCGTCCGTCCAGGGTAGAGTCACCTTACATTTTTGCACCTCCTTCCCAAGGCTCCTTCAGAGCTACGAGAAGGAGGTCTAAACATTCTTGAGGTTGCTGATTGGTTCGTACAACTTTCGGCCAGAACCAATCAGTATATGTTTTTCCTCATCGCGTTTGGACAAGAAGTCGAACTCCGACAGTTCCTTCTTAGCTTTCGGACAAGCATCATTGAATCCGCGGATATACAAGTACAACGCACCGGCCGTTGTACTTGTCAATCATTGAGTGTACTTCCAAAGACTTCCAGTGCAGCAGTTAATTGTCCAGCGATCAGGACACGCGTCAAACCGGGATCACAACAGTCAAGATCCCTCGCGAGCGGAATAACATCCGACATTAGATCCGCGAGCATCAGTTTTATTATATCGATTCAATCCGAATTAGAATTATTCAAATCTGCGCGCGTATAAGGCAGGACCTGCTAGATCAGCCTTACTGATGAGTCCACTAGCAGGTCCGGGACGAAACGCTTCTTTTAACGTAATTCATTGTCACGCGAATCAATTATTGTCTTTTGCGTCTTTCACATCTTACCAAATCTCTTGAACTACTGGCCCAAGATTAATTTGGCGGGTCCAGATCCGGAAACGTCGCGAAATCCCACGCACGCGACAAAACAATTTTCCTGCATCTTCTCCATCGTGTCGTTTGAAACAGGTGAAATGTTCAGCGGCTCTCTGTATCCTGATGGAAAATATTTCTGACGTTTCTACCCTTTGTATTTCACCTAGCAATTTCTGTCAGGGATGCCCAAGATCCGTATGATTTAACAATGACAATAAATGGAAGGCAACCAGATCAGAGTAATGCATCGCGGATCCGCGATACGAACGGATCAAAATTAATCCTGCGGCAGCGAGCGCAGCGTTGAATTCGAAACCCGCGGAGAAGCAACTAGCGGATGTAGGTTAGTTGAAAAATTCGCGGATGGAGGCGCAGCGATTTGCAACGCTATCGCTTTTGCAACTCGGCGGGCATCGAGTTAGGCGAGCGACCTGGCGAAATTTGGATCGGATCCGCTCTCTAAACCCTCGGCAAAAGCCGGTTGCAGTCTGACGCGACTAAGCTTGTTACGAGCGGCTAGACGGGCGCATCACTTGCATTGGGCTCAGCTCGCGGTAAATTTAGACGGTGCGCTTCGATTACAACGTGAGATTCTGTTAGTAACCTGTGTTGCTTCGACCCGGAGCCTCTTGAATCATTCATCCCTCGTAAAACCGGGCTGCGAGCCTCCGCTACGTGTCGAGACAGTCTCGCAGTTGCTCGGATCGATGTATCAACGGGATCGCTTTCCGAACGGGGCGTAGTTTGTCATACGGTCTCAGGCACCATGGCAACAGTCGACGATAAATTTTCCTGTGTGAATTCGCGAACGGACACCTCCATCGATGAGTCCAGCACGCCAGATTACGCGAACTTGCTGAATAAAGTGCGATCGGCTGCTGCTCTCGCAAAGGTCAGAAGCTAAGCTGCTGACGGCGCAATCGAGTGAAATGTGTACGGCTTAAAAGTTCCCTCACGGTTCCTTCGTTGAAATAAGCGGATGAAAACAGTTATGATATCGTTAATGAGTCTTAGGGAGTTTCGGAGCTTGTCATCTTTCAACGTATTAGCAAATGTACTTCGTTAACAATTCACCAAATACCTCGACGGTAATGACAATTGATGTGCTTTTTCTCTTGTGCAGGTATACTGTGTGAGGCTATGTTAACAGGTCTTAGCGTTCTTGTTAGTAATCTTGGCATTGTTTTACAGTCGTCGATGTGGAAAATGTTTGTTTGATAATCGGTAGCCTCACGATCTGACGGAGAAAATTAGAAAATCACTATCAATTATATCGTATTGTCCTTACCGTGCTATGATTTATTTTAAACTCAAACTCATCTTTAATTAAGAACTTCATTGAACAAATTAAGAACACAAGGAAATCTATTTTATTAAATAAATGAAATAATTAATATGGGTTAGCAATCCCATCTAGTCTACTGCGAAATATATCTTACAGATTTTCTTTAATTCTATCGCTCGCAATGTAGTATAATATATGATAATTCAATATTAATTATTAATTATGATATTTTATTTCTCGTACAATAGTAGTAAAGCAAATACAAAAAAAAATTCAGAAAATATATATTCTAGATGATTGATTTTATTAATTATTATTAATGGCTGAATGTCACTGGACGTGACATCTCCTACACTCCAAAGGAGTTTGATGAGGAGAACCTAGGAGACGTTTGTGGCTCGCGAGCCGGCAAGTTGCCTAGATCTGGTCTACCATACCGGCCACTAGACTAGAAAAGGAAATGCTATTTGATACTACATGTATGTATATCGTATTGGTACGTAGAAGATTGATATATCCTTCCAAATTCTATGCACGCGGGTACAGAAATCTTATTTCTCCGTGGAGAATGGATCGATATCTCCAAGATTTGTCAAGTCTGATGATCCTGGAGACGGCAAAATTGAGAAATCGCATGCAAAAAGGAGTTCCGATATCGTCCCAGACATATCGATTTGCAATAAGGTTTATTTCTGTCTGGCGCTTACCACTGACCACTCTCGCGTTCGCTGGCGTGATTTGTGTTATATGTTTCTCAATGTAATTAATACACAATTTCTTAATTACAGCGACTAATTGCTTTCGTGTCTCCAGTATGCGCACGGTTTTAATTAAAAGAACATCTCCGCATTTTTCTGTTGCCTTTCAATTTTATATTTCGTTTCAATTTCTTTTGTTATTTTTGTTTATGTTGTTAGAAGTGATATGAAATATCACTAAATTTTATAAAAAAATTCCACGAATTGTATTTTATTTGTATACTTAGTTTTAACAAATTTAATTTCAATGTGGTCGTAAGGAAATAACAAATTTTGAGAAGCATATGAGAGTTAAAAAAGTATCTTTTACAAGACAAGTACGAAGAAACTGAAAATCTCACAGTGTCCAAACTGGAAAATGGAAGAATTTTCGTCTGGGGAGCGTGTGAAAGATAAAAAGCTACATTGTACAACGTTGACAAGAAGAAATGGAAGATTTTACGGCGTCTGAAAACAAGAACTGGACGAGTTTTCTCTTATCCATTTCACGATTTGTTGAAGATGCTTATATCGTGCAAAAGCACAGAATTATTGCATTTTCTTGATTGCACATCGTTATATTATAAACGAAGTACTTCTCCAGGCTCGATCTCGCAACCGACTTTCGAAAGTATCATTCACCAGTTTATAATTTTCCCGACCCTTCAGAACTATTCAGTACATCACCGAACATACGCTGAAGTTCTCATTACCGCTTGATTTGACAACACTTGATCATCAAATTCGTATATAACGATCCTCTCGAAACACAGTTCGCGCTCCCATTTTGTCAAAAACGTTTCACAGACTCGCATACAAAACGTGAAAATGCGATTGATTAAACATCAAATACGATCCCGGACAGAAATTTCCAAAAACCGAGACCTTCGACCTTTTTCGACGGAGGAACAAAACAATATCGGCGTAAATACCGTCGAGCACCTATTGTTATAAGTACCTTTGCAAACAAGTTGTTCACACAATTCGTATCCGCGCCACGGTATCGGTATTTACACGGGTGTAGGGGAACAAAGCGTGAAAGCAACGTCGACGCAGCCGTATGCCACTCATTGGAATCATTGAAAAAGCACGGCGACCGAGCATTTGCATTTCAACTGATAAACAAATAATAGTAACGACGAAATCGCGGACAATTACACATTGAGAATTTTATCTGGGCCCAGGTTATTCGCTGTCGACCGATCGTGGCCGACATCGATACCCCGTCGGTAATTTATTTAATGCGTTATTTAATCGAGATGATTGGATAGGTCACCGGTTTCCACCGGCTTCGCGTTCGAACGCCCTTCGTTTTACAAATTCCGACTCGCCGAACAGCAAAGCTCGTCTCTGTCAAAGAATTCCCGTGGAACTGGTCAACGAAACCGTTTAACCGCGAATTATTCAATCTCGAATCGTTTCCATTCGCGTGTATGTACGTGCACCTATTGTAAAAATCAATGGTAACAGTTCGACTGGGAATTTGTACATTTAGGGTAAGTGTACCTATTATTAGTCTCCCTGTCGTTTTTAATTGTAGCTACTCTGTCTAATAACGAGTAGCTGCAACTCGAAACAGTAAAGAGGTTAAAGAATGAAACTGCTCGGTGACCTTTCTCTCTTGCAACATATGCAGATCGTTTTTATTTTGCATAAAAATCCGCAGTTTACAGTGACTCGATTTTATAGTTGCTCATCATCCGATGAAAAAGAACAGAGGATAACGCAATGGTATTTCTGGCTAAGAACTAATAAAAACGACGCGAATGGACGAGATTCATTGCGTTTTAACGGTGTTGCTTTTATACCGAACTCTAAAAATTTATGATGATGTATTACGATGGTGTTATGGACGATGTATCTTCGCATATGAGGCTGCAGCTCTCTTCGAGATTGATAAAGATGAAATGTTCCGGGGAAATAGCGGGGCAATCTCTTAACGTTTCGACCGCAAAATTTCCATCTTTATGCAAAAATTGAAAGGGAAGAACGTCGGGTAATACATCATTCATTGTGCCGGCCAGTGTATATCGATAATAGAATCCATGTGTATTGTGTTTCGATGAAATCCGTATTTTACGAGTGATCGATAAGATTTTTATGTTAGACACGCGTTTACTTATGAAACTGCAGATAATGTAGTTAGTATAACAGGCCATAAGAGAGTTGATATACAGAGATGCAGTTCATTTAAATGTTATCAAAGTGGACTTTTTACGAAATATAAAAATCGAATGATGAATTCGCTAGATTTCTGTGAACTCTTATAGTTCAGATTACACTGTGGGTGTTGTTATTCATTTCTTTAGTGCACGAATGCAGAGTAATAATTCTAATTAATTGAAGCAAGAGAAGGAAGGACGCCAAGTTAATTCACACCGCGAATAGTTATACGAGGGAAACGCCGAAGTATCCAGGACATCGTAGGTCCTAAGCAAGCTGCCAAGAGTCAGCATACATCCCTCGTATTCTCTATTACACAGGAAGTTCGAATCGTGACTGGACTGAGGACGTAATCCCATTGCTGCCCTCTAAGGTCCAATTTTACGACTATGTAACAGCGTCCATTAGAACGTTAGAGTCTCCATCAAAGAGCAGCATTTCCTCGCGACACGTGGAAACGTCTGGTTCTCCCTCTGCCTATCTGTTTCTCTCTCTTTCGCTCTCTCTCTCTCTCTCTCTCTCGCTCTCGGCTCAATGATCACGGATCTCCCAGCAGAAACTCTCTCGGTCAGTCCATAAACATTTCTTTCGGAATCTCATCAGGTTTCCAGTTTCCATCGCGGACCAAAGCGAGAGAGAGAGAGAAAGAAAGAGAGACGCCGTCAAAAGACGTTGGTAATGAAAGACAAACTCGCCGATGCTCCAATTACGCTAGGATCATCCTATCTTGGCCGTTTCCCGAGGGACTCTAGAAAAGAGAATCGCGAGGAAAAGGTCGCGACTCGCGAGCAAACAACACGCGCGCTCTTTCTTAATTTATTTACTCACTTTACGCTGCCACATTAACATTCAAGTCATTAGCGACCACCTACGTTCAGTTAAAACAATCGTCTAAACGACGACAGTTTAAAGAACTGAAATGACTTCTTCAAGTGTGGACCAAACGACTTCAGGTTTTTCGAAAGTTTAAAGGAATTATTTCACTAAAAATTATGTGAGGAATGTGTATGTAAGCAGAACTTGCAAAGAATGTTTTGCAATATGATATAAAGAGTTTTAACTTGAAATGTCTCTAAACACATTACATTCGGATTCTAATCAATGGAGACTCACACTTTCCTCGAACGGATTGAATCGTCGGATTGAACTTTGTGTAAGTTTGTCTGGTCGCGCACTGTTCATCCACGTGAGATTCCAGCAGCATAAGCGGCCTTGTTTGCGTTTGTTCCACGAGATCGGAAATAAACGAAGCGCCGCTGCATGACTCGACATCCGCGCGGCGCGAGAGCACGAACGCGATAAACTCGGAAAATATTCGCTGCCGAGAACGATGGGAAAATATGTATATCGAGGCCGAGGGAAATAAGGCGACAAGACAATCGTAGTCTTCGTTAGGAGATTAGTAACAAATAGACTGTATAGATAGCTCTATACAAGAGGAATTAGGTAGAAGTTGTTGAATCAAAGAGAGCCTCGTGGACCGCAACGAAAGCAAATTATTTTTATGAATTCTTTTTAGACTGACTACTGATAACACATGGACAAAATCTCGAAGTGCAAAAGCAACTTCTTTTTATACAAATCTTCTTATGGTTCGTTAGATATTATGCAAGTCTTACAATTCTCTTCTATCATGTAGCTATTTAGCGTACAACATCTGTCACGCCAACAATGGTCAACATACTCGAAGAGGTACACAAAACTTGTATGACGTCCAGGGAACGATAAAAAGATAGTAATTATAAATAGATGATTTTATTGAAAAAGTCACCAAATTAATTTCCGCACGCAATATCATCGCTGCACAAGCGATTCGAAGCAGATACACCGAAAGTCATTAAATTAATTCGCAGAGAAACAATCCCATTCCTCGAGGTCGGCCATTGAAGAAAATCACTAGCCCGTTCGTTCTCCATGTCAATTATGTTGTTGATCGTCCGATCTGGAATGAGTATTCTATCAGCTGCGTAATTAACTGATCCACAGAGATTGGCAACGCGACTCCCGTCAGCGTACGAATACGATGATTAATCGATGGGGATGACTTTACTACTCTGCGAGCAAGCCTCGCAGGCTCCGATCGACATTAATACTCGTTGCTTATCGGCCAGCAATGTCAAACCCGTGAACCGAATCGTTCCCCAGGTATTTCGCGAAATTACGGACCTCTGATAATTACGAGCACGATATCCACGATTCATAAACCTTTGTTCCCATCGGTTTCAATTTCAATCCTGAGAATTTACGTGGGCGTCAAAGACAGCTGTTAGCGCTCTAAAAGCTGCTCGCGAGGGTATTTTTGTTAATTAACTCGCCCCCGCGTGTAATTCTATTTAATTCCAGCCGTACCGATGCCTCTCGAGAGTTCGTTCAATTAGTTAGCTGCGAACGATTCCGGCAGTTTTGAGGCTCTATTAACCTTTTTCATCCGGAACAACAATAAAATTGCGGAATTTCAAGCTGGAATTGTTTCAGGTTATTAAATTGAAAATATTTTATTTCCAAAATAGTATGTCTCATTTACATAAAATACTATTTTCTACAAGCAAAATAAAATCTAAACTATTACATAGTATTTGAAATATTTATGTCGTTAAATAATACCCACCTATTAGTGTCTGACATTAGCTTCGCAGTCCAGTAACTATATTTCACTTCGTTTTGAATGCGAGGATGTGTGGATATGTGTGGTGAGTAAGAGAAAGAAAGAGAATGAGAGGCAAAAGTATATGAAGTGAATATGGTAGTGTGAAATAAAGAAATTAGTGATGTTAAATACATAGTTTGTTTATAAGTCCATCCGCTGCTTAATCAGAGGAGATTCAACATTTTTATTTTATTTTCCACGAAAGAAAATTGTAGATAAAAATGAAATTTCTATATATACAATTCCTATTTCTTGTAACAATACCAAGAAATGTTGATTTCGTATAAGAGATAACAGCAAACAGCAAAAGTATCGCCGAATGGCCACGTTTCCCTTTTTCCTCTTGGCCAACCACTGAATACATATTCTAACTGAGGAGGCACGTTTTGGCTGCAGCAAAAATCCAATCATAGAAAATCGATCGGTTTTGATTCGATTTTTCCTCGTGACCCATAAAATAAACAAGAAATGCGGATATCCTTGTCGGAAATAGAAATGAAATTCCCGTTGTATTGTGAAATTGAAATCTTGTAGCCGGCGACATTTTGACATAGCTATAAGAATATTGGTGTTCCCGATGAATATCCGAGTGCAACAACGGAAGTCGAGGTATACAGAACATCCAAGGGACGTTCGTGATACTCGCGCCAACCGGAAATTCCGGCCGAACCGAAAGCCAGACGGAAGTTTCGAAACTCGGTTACAGAATCACCGGTCCCGATCGTGTTGCATACCGGACGATATGGATATTTAAATAAAGTCGATAGGAAAACTTGCTGCAGCTCCTAATGGAATATGTATAATTGAGATGAACTTCCGTGAACAAAAATTAAATCGCTTCCGAAATACGTTCACGAATGTTGCGATCGTTAGAATACAGATATTTATGCCAGGAGCCAAAAGTCTGCTGGTCATTCACTTTTCGATTATTAAACAACCTCCTACTTCACTGATCCGTATAATTAATTTACTTTGTAGGAAATATTTCTCCGACGGATTTTGCGAATGAACTAGAAACACTGTATCCTGTCGAACAGCGATATGGAACAGCACTTTTTCAAAAGCTGCTGGAGATATTTTATCCGAAATTCTACTGCATGCGCACGCACAGTCTTAACATTTCAGCTTTAGTTTCTTTTGCTCGACGATAAGGGATGTCCCAATTTTTCTAAACGCGAGGGCGAAGCGAGGCGAATCGTTTTTTCGAAACGTTCACGAGACTTTCTGTTTTTCGACGGGAAAATACGTTCGAAAGGAAACGTTTGGTTTAAAAACACGAGTGCAAAAGTAAACGGTGAGCTTTACCATCAGCTTTTAGCCGTGACATGTGGAAATGCGAGATAAAAAGTAGAACATGAGACTTGAAAGACTGGGAAGTCTCCAGAGCTCCATATTTGGAAGGTATACCATGTCAAAGCGATTTTAAAAAGCGTTCATCGGTGGAATTAATGACTCGCATAACCTATATATCGCTGCACCAAACGCCGATGAAATGTTTACACTTTTCCAACACTTGTGACGCATGGAGATCGAAGTTAAACGCAAATGGCTCGTGCGTGCCACTCGTCGCGGCACCATAGAATTAACTGCCCGAGAGAGTTCCTGCTATTTATGGCCTCAGATTGTTTGTTTCACGGCCCAAGTTCAATCGAAACTCCCGAATGCCCAACCAATGGACTCGCCAGGACGTTGTGCGAACCAACGAGTTTGTCTTTCGAGCCCAAACACGACCCACTTGTTAGGGACACGCGCGAGTTTGGACCAAGTTTACGATGGGAACGTGACTTTTTTGCTATTTTTCAGATTAATATCTCGGCTTGCGTTTCTGCGACGTGTCATTGTATGCGGAATATGCACCCTCATGAATCTACAACGTCCAGAAATCTGAATTTGTTTACAAAGACACTTTACAGAAATTTAATGGGTATTAACTGAAACCATTGGCCAAGAGAGTAAAACTTTACTAGAAATATTATTTCGTTATTTCGCGGCTTGTTTTTCTACCGTGCACGGATTCCGGCCAACGCCTGACTCGGCTGTAATCGCGCTCTGATTGGTCCACGGTTTTCGTTAACAACTCGTTAATATGTAAAGAGTTGACACCGAATTGATAGAAATTCGATTTCATCGACGTGATATTCCCGCAATCGCTCGTAGAGGACTGTCGTTTTTATTTTAACAAAATCGTAACATTGAACATTCATTTTATAAAACATTAACACGACGTAAATCAATAAAAACATATATAACATGTAAATCAATAAAAACATATTGTATAATACTTAACATATATACACACTCATATTCAGTCATATCACATGCATACATATCATTCTTAGAATTCATTCTTACAAATACAACTGCGGAGAACAGTTTCGCAAAGGAACATGTTACTTCAATGAGCTCAGGAATCAAATGTTTCAAGGAAATACAACATTTTTGCGACAGTCTGCATAGTGAATGTTAAACGAGGCAATGGATGAAGAATTTGCTAATTTCATCGTGAAGAGAGTTCGAAATCTGAGAACGTAGCTAACTTTGTTTTACAACAATGTTCTATTAAAGAAGCGTCGCGTGTCTCCGTACAAAATCGTTCAGTTTTGCCCGGCAATTCCGATTGGCAATCGGGGATCGACTTTTATTGCGGTCCTAGTGTCTCGAAGCCGAGGAAAACTATTGGAGGTTTGCGGTGCATCGTAACTGCTGACATTATGCAGTCCACGGGTGCAACGATCAAATGGCTGAACTTTCGCGGATATTTGCGCGTACGCAAGGTCCGGGCAAGATAACACACGAACCCGAGCGACGGGGAACATGAACCAGTTGAAACCAGAATTATTAAGCATAACTACGGCAGCCATCGATGCATCATCGGTAACGCTTGTTCTCCCATAAAAACATTAAACTGTTGACCGAATGATTTCTCGACTGCGAATTCCCTTATCGACGCGAGCGATACAGAACACGCAGCGACGATTATTTTCGACGAACGTAATTCCCAATATCGACGCATGTCAAAAATTTGGAGCATCAGTGGAATCAATTTTTCAAAAGTAGTTCGCGATTTCTGCGAATTACGATTTTCGCAAAAATATTTTTTCACGTCATGTAATAAATTAATTCTTCCAAGTTCTGCGAAAAGCACAATCCATTTGGTCGGCTCTTTTGAAAAGTGAATTCATTTAAAAGAGTGCACGTCCATTTATAAAATTATAAGCAAAATTGCGT
This sequence comes from Lasioglossum morio, assembly GCA_916610235.2. NCBI lineage: Eukaryota > Metazoa > Arthropoda > Insecta > Hymenoptera > Halictidae > Lasioglossum > Lasioglossum morio. The sequence continues at coordinate 9,779,583 of OU744323.1, forward strand.
GAACCTACATAGCAACATATTTTATAAGCACGTTGCTAAACGCGATGTTCGGATTTGCTTGGTAATTTTACTTTGGCTTTGTTAGCCATACTAATTAGAGATTTTTCTGTAACTCATTTAGTGGCACGCATACTCTGGAACGTGGTCAAATGGCACGAATATTCAAACAAACTTTTCGATCTCGCTTTAAATTCAACAGAAAAATCACAAACATGCACTCGTTGAGATCCGACGCGGCTGTAATTACAATACGCGCACGAGTAAGCAAATTTATTTTATAATTTCACCAATCATGATACAGCAAATGTGGAATTGGTCATTCGCAACGATTTGTTCAGGTACTAGGTAGTTTCAATATTAAACTTATTGGGATTTACTGCCATGAACAAATTTAATGTTAATATGAACTTTTCATTATAAGTTTCATATCGATGTAGGGACAAAATGATAATCAATTCACATCCTTAAAAATTATAATTATGTATTGTGTTTGTACTTATATTTGAATTTTTAATGACTGACGAACGTGTATTGACGATGACCAAAACAAACATTGAAATATCAACATCCGGATAGTAAAGGCTTTCAATTTAACGCTAATCAATGCACAGAATATAATAGCGGGGATATAATCCCTAAGTACGCAGCTATTAGCTTAACAAGAGAATACTCAATAAGGATTAATTCTTAACAACTCAGCCAAAGTAGAATTTCGCAGTTTCTCTAACTAAAGACAACTAAACATTCGATATAATTTTACTGGTACAGTAAGACAAAGGTTGCTACTACAATTTTATTTCTGACGTGTACAGTTAAATTATCGCTGCTGCAAGACATTTTACGGATTATCCGACATTCTACCTTGATAATTCAAGATTCAGAGTAAAGTTTAAATTTAAACTACACTCGCAATTAATTGAATCATCACATCCACACTTTTGCTGTCGCGCAATGGTTAGTGCCAACTTTCAAAGAAAGGTTATCACGGTGGAAATGAATCTTTCACTGGGATATTTCTCAGTGAAATTAGAATCTCATTCGATCGACCTCTGCGGTCCATTCCCAAGGTTTGATGTTACAACTTTTTGTAATTATTCGCGTCGGATATCTGTCGATATCTACGGCGCGCTCGTTACCTCACGACGCGACGGAGGAGCGCGGCGTTACAGCCATCGACGCCGTGTAATTAATTTTTTTTTTAATCACCTGGACACGGAGGTAACACCGAGAACGAATCGCCAGTCGTCGGGACACGCCCACTCAGCACCGGACTCTCTCTCTCTCTCTCTCTCTCTCTCTCTCTCTCTCTCTCTCTCTCTCTCTCTGTATTTTCCTTTCTTTCTTCGTTCAACTGTATAACAAACCGACAATAAAAATCAAAATTGGTCGCATCCTTCGTGTGCAGCTTGAACAAGCTAAAATTGACGGGGCGAATGGTTTTATTACGTCCCAGAGATATTTCCGGCGGTGAACTTCGACTCGAAAACCGGGCCGAAGGTGGCTCGGTGCTCGTCGAGGAGCTTTCCGCGCGGCAAATCTGTTTTCAACTCGGTTACTCTACTTTATTGCCTCACGGAGCATCCTTGAAATCCTCTCAAGGAGAGCCTGTAAAGTGTTACAGGCGAACCTGCAATGAATTTTTGACGGATCGCACCACTAGACCTGTAAGATGTGCAACGAGTAAAAGGTGTAACCATTGATCGATTACTCTGGCGATTAACACGCTGAACGCATGGGATTACACGTATTTTGACACGTGACTCCCAACTCGTAATATTTTAAGAGACATTCATAAGAGACATCATTATTTAAATTCGACTGTTCTGTATGATACCATTGGATGGTCGAGATATTACTGTAACCGTTAACTGGAATCCATTATCTATTAGTTTACATTATAAGAAAATAACATTAATATATACAATAAAAATATGCGATTCTAATGGTCTAGTTTTCTGTTCATAGTCTGCAGCCAACATGTTAAACGGTTTGTAGAATCGATCGAATAGGTGGCAAAACAGGCTAGCAAAAGACAACCTGTTGATCCGTCATTACATGAGAACGAGGAAAATTGATTTACAGTTGCCCATTTATGTAAAGCAGATTCGCATGTAAAACTCTTTTTGCCTGCGGAGCGGCTCAGATTTCCCCTGCGAGCAACGTGCCAGGGCCAATGCTGTCGAAACCATAAATAAAGAAGTGGTGTAAGCACTTCTCATTTTTACTCGCATTCGTTGTGCTAATAAGTTGCCTATCTTGAGACAGTACATTGTTCAAGACAGATTACTAAAGCAGACCATTTATCTTGCTCTTTATGTATAAAGTGTCTTGGGTGGGCGTTGGCTTTCTTCCATTTATGGGGGCGTGGCTTGCTTCCATTCGTGATAGACTCGGAACAGCTCCTTACAGGGCAATCTTCGTCCATAATTGCTGTATAATTATATTCCAGAGTAAACTGTTAACGATGGTGGATTATTTTGCTTTCTCTTCGTACATTGTTCCTTCGGTGGGCGTGGCTTCGTTGTCCTTACTCTTGACGGATTTAGAACAGTGCTCTATAGGACACTCTGTGTATGTAATGTATTTAGAGCTATCTTGTATATAGTACTGATCTACATTGTACAAAGAAAATGACTAACAATAGAAAACTATTTTTCTTCCTCTCTGTATAGAGTATCTTGAGTGGGTGTGATTTTATTGCTCTCGCATTTCATGGAACCAGAGCTGTGACCCCGACAGACACATTCTACCAATTACAAAAAATTATTACAAACCAACAATTGGGATCATTCGGTGGAATCGACATGTAAAATCAATAAAATGGATAATCAAAGACATACTGCATGTTACCATAAAAATGAAAATACCAAGTTGAAAGAGATAAAGAGAGACAGATTATCTCAAAGGAGATCGCATCTCCAGAAAGATAAATTGGGCTTCGGCTGAAGCAATTTAATTCTACAGCAGATTTGCTCGAGAATTTCTCAGTTTCGAAATCAGTCTACAAGCTGGCGTTCAATCACGACATCCTGCAAGGCTGCCCATTTTCCTCGAATAGCGAGAATGGCTTCAGGAGACGTTTTCCTACTTTCGAGAAAAGGACAAGGTTCCGACTCTCCCGCGTTTCACCAGACTCAGCGCTCGCGTATTTCCGTTTACCCGAAAAGCGAGAAAGTCGAAGTCAGCCGAGTTCCATTCAGCGCGGCGCAACGACGGAAGAAAAATACAGCGAACGCTTTCACAGTGGATCAGCTCCGGGCGCTGCTTTGAAGTGCGGAAAACGCGAGTGCAAGGGTGCGTGAATGATCCTCGCGAAAATAGTATTTCGAAGCGACAGGCGACCGAAGTGCCGTGTCTTTTTTTTTTTTAATGAACTAGCTTTGTCGCGATTAAGTTCGTTTAAAACAAGCAGAGTGGTACTTTTGCTGCGACTAATGGCCGCTTTCGAAAAAAATAACAATGCAAGAATAACGGAGGTGACGCGACTCGCTGGAGCTCCCATTGGCCACCAATTAGATAAGAAGATACGCAAATCGCGGGATAATGTTACTCGAGATTATTCTTCGGTCTGAACCTCGTGGTCTTAATTACTCGGAGGAGGTCTGCGGTCCCGCTAAAAGCTGTGTTTGAATTCGACCCACAACAAAAGAAGGGCAGATCCCGTTTCTAAAGGGAAATAGTAACTTCTACGGGGAGTGTATTCGCCGCGAATTTGCTTTGTTGCTCTCGACATTATCTCGAGCCGTGCTTACCTCGCGGTGGTTACCTGCTGTTTAACAAACAGAAAAGTGATCAACACCTTAGGGAATTGTATTATTTCCGGCGTTAATCGTTTATCTGTTTGCTGGCGTCTAATGGTCGTGCAGATAAGACCCGTAATGTAACAATATCATGTATGAAACGGAAGAACAGGATGTAGAACTTGTGTATCGCAGGTTCGTATATTCGAGGTTCAAGTGTATCTACAGGGTGAGTAATCTAACACAATTTTAGAGGTGGATATTGCAAAGCAACCGTTTGAGTAATTTCATTAATGAACCTTGAGAATATTTTTCATTCTTGTTTACGTTGTTGATATCGTTAAAATTGTCTCGCGAGAGGCTACAAACGTAGGAGTTCAGAAATATGTGGTTCCATTGAAGAAAACTAGGTTAATGTTCGAATCTCCTAAGCATCTCCACCTGGAAAGAAGGTGTGTACACCACGTAATAATGGGCCCCTCGAAACCAAACAACTTTTGTCTGAAACATGTTATCGGCGTGGCTTGTCTCAGGTGACTCACTCTGTATATATTTTTGTGCTCTGAATATCACCGGAGGCGTACAATGTCTCGAGACACTACTGAAATTGAATGCGTCACATAATGCTGTTAACTGACAACCGACATTCAGGAATATCGATGAACGACTGTCTCTTAGTTCATCAATTATGGAAGAATTAATTATTAGTCGATCTCCTTTTCGTTCAGAACGTAAAGACATGATCGATTCGGTTATGGAACAGTCAGATCGCGATCAGAACGTGGTCCGAACATGTCAGCTTGAACGTACAAGGCAACGCGTGTTTAACCCGCTAGCACTGAAAGCTGCTTATCGAATGTCTTCCGAACTGTCGTTCAGCAGCCAGTTCGGATAAGGTCAAGCCGAGGCGATCTTGCACACCTGCTCGACACTGCACCGCCTCGTTCACCTTAATGCACACTTCATCTATGCTCCGACGAGGATAATACCCCGGGATGTGGGCACTAATGAGGTCGAAGGTCGGAGGCTCCTATCGCAATTGGAGCGAGCGAGCTTGGAAATTCATGAGGAGCGCCGCCGGTTCGAAACTCACGGAACAGTTATCGGCCCGTGAATCGATTGTCCTCGAAATTGCCCGGTCGCCGGTCGCGATCGTCTCGACGCGATGCGACGCAACAAATGAAAAGTCCTCGTGCGATACCGCGGTCTCCCGAACAGCTGTTGCTGCCACGGCAATCGAAGACAAGACACATCGCTGCAATCACATACGATCGACTCTAAAGAAGAATAGAACAGCTGCAATCGGATCTTCTTATTAGTTTTTATTGGCTCTCCTATTTTCCGCTTCAGCTGCATCCCGGTCACAGCGACCGATAACTTTTCTTGCATCTCATGTCATCGATATATTTCCGAGGTGGGCAGTATTTTAAATAAGATATGCAATTTCTAAAAATGAAATTTTTTTTACTTGAACAGTCTGTAACACAAAATAAAATATTTCCATTTTAACAGTCTGAAACACAAAATATTTTACTTTTTGCGTCGTTATAATACTTTGAGGAACAATACTATTAATAATGTAAATTAATAATGGAAACGATACGTTTTGAATAATGAGAAGCAATTTTAGGAATCACGAATGCATAAAACCACAGGAAGCAGGCATTCGTTGCTGTCATAAGTACATGGAGTTCGTAGTTAAGATATCACTGTTTCTGAAGAGACATTTTTATTCTACATCTCCTGTGTTTCGGTGAGAGAGAATTCATAGGTAAACCGTGGAGTTTCATAGAATATGAAATAATTTCAACACAATTTTCACAAATTAAGATTATCCGAGGTATGTTTTAATTACTTTCAAAAATGTGACCTAATTTCATTGATAGAGAAGATACAAAAACATTGACATTATGCTGAAATTAGAAATGCACCAGTGACGAAGAAAATGGGCCGATACCGAGTGCATATTATAAATGTTTCATTTCTTGTATCTAAATATCATATCTCTGAGTATCGACATAGTTACTAGTATGTCAGAGAACTTTAAAATCCCAGTTCTAACCATTTCTCCTGAACACTACATAATGTGTACATAAAAATGTACAATAAAGTCTTGTTATTCTCTTCATTTGCAACCTAACTTATCACGATACAAAAGTCACACTGCGTCCAAAAAATTCAATTGTGTGCAAGTAGAGTCGGTTTTCTTTCGAAAACACTCGACAAAGAAAATTACACGAGTTGGCACCAGTTCAAGAAAGTTTGCCACAATCAGCTTCACAAGAAACTTCCGGAAAATACAATGGACTTCGAGTGTTTTATGTATTGCGACTGAGTTGACACGGTTTCTAGGCTGTCGTGGACACGATGCGTTTGCGAGCATCATTGATTATCGATGGAATTAGCCCCTATAATTAGAGGCGACTCGGTGCCAGCTCGAGCACACGAAAACATGTTGTCTAATTTTTGGGGCCACGCCGTGCAGAGGCGAGCCGCGCAGTTTAACGATCAACGGAGAAGCTTCTTTTCGGATGGATGCAGGTAGACCGAGAATTTTAGCTGTGAATTTCTCGGCGAACACGCGACAAAAACTCCCGCGAAGTTTGAATTGCCCGAGTCGTGGACGCGGATCTGCCAGTAAGCCGAAGTGTAAACGACAGAACTTTCGCAATTCCCTGACATAGTTGCCGCGAGAATCGGCAGCTAAAACTGTGCACCGGCGCTTAACCGTCCCATTCCGACGCAGGAAAAAATTCAGGTGCAGTCGTGCTAACTTTTCCAATTCGAGGTCCCGGGTACCGGTGGTGTTCCCGTTGACACGATACCCGGGGAGAAATATTTAAAATGCATTTGCAGTACGAGGCGAGGCTTCGTCCGAACAGAACTTTCGAGCCAGAGAATATTAATTTCCGTCGATCCACGGGCGAATCGAAGTCTCGCTAACCAGGATTTTCTTATAATATAACTTTATACACTTTTTGTGCCTTGCAGGAATAAATTATCTTGTGCTATGATTAGTGTGCAAGACTCTAAACTGATATTTAATTACTTTTGATTCATTAAGATGCATAATGTTCTATAAGTAATGTAGTGTCGTGAAGGTTGGGACGCCGTATAAGTTGGGACAGTGCGTGTTCTCCACATTAACGCACTGTTTATAAACAAACTTTTCACGAGCATTAGGAGCAACAAGTCGTGTTCAGTGCAACTGTGCCAAGCAAAGGCTAACAATATCTTTTAACCCCTTGCCGTACTTTAACGAGTACAGCTCGTGACGAAGATCTTAATAGAGCTAACAAATATGAATGTTATGCCTTTCTTCTTAGGCGAAATAAAATTTGATTCGTTTGTAATCAATGTTTAAACATTAAGATAAATGTAGACATACAAAAATATATACATTTACTTTTCTCTTCTACGACATTTTTTCGGGATAAATACTGTAAAGAAAATGATACGGAAAGGGGTTAAAAGGTTTTAGTACGTTCCTTTTCGATTCGTTTAATCCAATGCAGAGAAATAAAGATAAAAAAAGCTACATCGACAAAAAACACCATCCAAAAAAGTCAAACCCATCAGCAGCAAAGGGGAAAACAAAACGCGTCCCAACCTTTACGACATTCCTTTACAGAAAATGTAACAGCATTGATTTGATAAAATTTTATCCACGCTCCCACCTTGATAATTATCAATTTATTTTGTCTGCAATTTTAATTTTAATTCCAGTCCTAACTTATTATAAGCTCCAATTCTTCACATAACGTTCCGGATAAGAAGTATAAGCGTCTCCATTATGATCTGGGAAGATCGATTCCCTTTTGGACGATGTTTTCTTCCGCAGCTCGGAGTCTGAGACCAAGATAGGTTTTTTCGACAGTATCGTGTGGCATTGTTACACCGCAAGGCAAACTGGTATTAAGAGACAAAGGACGAGGGTGAAATAGAGAAACCGCGGGCGGGGTGTCGACGCTAACGGCGTCGACAACAATGGGGTGACAAACGCAGCGAGCGGTGAATTTCACGTTCGACTAGCATAGCGTATCATAGTGTATCAGTCATCGATATCGCCAATAAGATCTTAGTGGGTCATGGCACGCCGTTTCACGAATCGCTTCGCGATAATACAGATGCTTTTAACAACGGCACGTTATTAATTCCGATTTTCTGGCAAGATGCGTTATACAACGGACTGGATATCCAATTGTAATTAGTGGCGGATCGATACCGTTTCGACGGTTACGAGAAATGCTTCTCATTAGGCGAACGACTACTATTGAATTCCTGCTTTGCACCGAGTTCAATCTGCGCAGCGGAAATTTGCAAAAATCGCTCTTCGTCGTACTACCCGTCCTAACACAACAGAAAAAAAATATTAACACGGTTAGAAATTTATTTTAGATTTTAAATGTATAATTTAATCTAAATAGATAATTAATTTTAAATGAATTTTAAATAATCTTAATGCGTGAAATTGATTTGCGAAATAGTTGAATTTGAAAGGGTTGTTTATTGTTAAAACACAGTATCCAAGATAAAAGAATTATTCTAAAAAGATTTTCGATTGAAAACAATGTCTCTTTTCAAGACTACGGGAAGATAATCCATCATTGACCAGGAACTTAAGAAACAGGGATTCAGGCTATACAATTTCTCCGTTCTCTTGTGTATATTTCAATTTACTCCGGAGGAACGAGCAAAAATCGCTCGATGTCTGCGCTGTTTCCAGATAAAAAGAAAACGACCAGTTAATGGAACTACGAAACGACTGGGGCAGGTTTTATATTCAAAATCTTCAAAGTTCCATCAACTCTACGACATGCGCCGATTGTTTCAAATGGGACTAGCGAGTCATGAATCCGACTTCGAAAACATTTTAGTCGACCAACTTCTATGGGGCTGTGTCACGGGTATTGCTACGCCATTTGACATTAATTGCTTCGGCAAGCGTAAACCAGAGTGACGCGTCACGGAGGATGCAGTCGATTTCATTTCGCGCAGAATATTACCTGTAAAATGAACCGTGGACTCGCGATGCTCGCCTCTCGCGTATCGTTTCTGTGTGCGTCGTTTTTACATCCGTGAATGCGGTCGCTGGATGACGATCGTTTTATGCGAACAATGCACGTGGGCTCGAGGCACGAAGTCGATTATGATCAAGAAGAGATAGATATCGATCCCCCCGCGTCAACTATCTATTTATGAGAAATTCTCTCGTTACCACACTCATATGGTTTTTTAAAAGTGAAAATTTCTTTAGGCGCACCGCGTACACAATTGCTGAGCACTGAAAAGTGAATGAGTCTGATCCGTTACGGTCCGAGGTGAAACGCTATTCGGTTATATGTATAGCATGTCTATTGAGTCCGTCAACCTGATTAATTTATTAAATTCTATGTATATTTTGGATGTTTTTCCTCAGTATTTATTTAACATGAATATTCTCACTTCAACACTACATTTTTAGAGAAACAAATAGTGGCCATTATGTCGGTCACGATTAAGATATGTCAGGATTGTAATTAACTGTTTTCATTGTCCGGTACAACTTGACAGCAGAATCTCGCAATACACGCCTCGTGGAGCTGCAAATATTTATAAACTGAATTATTATTTTATTTCTTTTGAAGTACTTTTGAGTGCACTCCGGTAGCAAATTATTGCCACAACAACGTCGCGAAGAATAATTTTTTCAATACTTATATAATATCCTTTTGCATTACTCTATGCCACGTGGAACGCAATCGAGCGAGATTGAAAAGCAACGAAGAATCCATTCTAGAAGCTACGGGAAAATCCATCGTGAAATTGCAAACTTGATTAACAAGTCTCGGCAAATAAAAAAGATATTTTTTTTAGGGATGCTGTATACATGAAAATTCATTTTGAGATTCTCTTTAACAAATCATTTAATTACACAGTACTTCTTCTCCAAGTGTACTTCTTCATAAAAAGTTGGCAAGTGAATTTTTACAAATGTATAATTCACATTATTTGTAAATCCTCATTGTACAGTAGGATGGACCTTATTTTTTAGTCAATAATAGACTTTACAATAAAATATATAGTATATAATATTCACTACATCCAGTTAAAAATATTATTCATTTGTGCTCTGATTAAATATGGCATATTTATGTCGAACGTTAATTTCTCTACTTTTTAAATTAGTGTAACAACACAACTGAAAGAATTGATACTTTCAATCAAATATTCCCATTCATATAAAATTTCATATTTATAGCAAGTGTAACGTGAATGTGCCACGTCCTCCTCTTATCCAATAAACTTCATCTTTTGCAAGAATTGCTTTCTTACCTAATGATACAATTTTAGCAGGTATAGCTAATTGTAAGATCCATTCTAGTATACAGCGTACATTAGCACTCTCAAACACGTATACAACACTTTTAGTTAAAAATCTTCTCAAAGAACGGAACGGAACTAAACGAAATTTAAACCTCCCTTGGCTTCTCTATATTATTAAACGAGCTTTGCCAGTAAATAAACGAATCGAAACAGAACAAAACGGGAAAAAACGCCAATTTCATTTTTTCTCGAGTAGCATGATGAATTTTCGATATACATAGTTGAAACAGCGTGACGTTTTTTCCTGCACGTGCGACAGGAGAAAGAGAGAGTCTGAGAGACGGACGAGTGTTCGAATAAGCTTTAATGAAACGTTTTTCAGTGGACCGGTCGCTCTGTGATCTCGGTGTGTGCGAGCGTGTGTACGTATATGTGTGCGGAGTATATTAAAGCATCGATTGCGTCGCCGTTGCCTTCGGGAAAGTTGATTACTACGGCTTAACGGAACGAACGGCGTCGATGAGTTTTCCATTTCAGCGTCGCGGCGGCTAGGCTTCGATCGAGTGCATCCTCCCCGATAAAGCAACTGTTCTTAATCCAATATCTATGTCCGGAATACTACTGCGTAGTATCGTCTTGCGATTGAGCAGACGACGGAATCTGCTTTGAAAAGCTTTCAAGTCGTGAAAGAAATGATATCGGACGGCTCCGCAGTGTTTGGAATTTTACTATTCGCTTTCGAGTGGTTTGGATTATCCAAAACTGGGTCGTATCGATTAATCAATACCACTGTTATCTCAGCAAGAATAATCGATCAGCGTCTTCGTTACCGAGATGCTGCGTCGTTCCCACGGAAATCACCCTGAAATATTTTTTAATACATCTTTGTATCTGCGTGTATTTTTCAAAATAATGATTGTCATTTCCCTCTTAAACGTCATTTAGAGGGATCATCTTCTTAAGCGCTCCTAATAAGCAATGACAACTTCCTGATCTCTAGCCATACCAATACAGAGGTTGTCGCAAAAAGGATGCACCACCTTGAAAGAGATGACTCCGGAGGTCATATGAAGTAGCTTTTTGCTTTACTTCGAGGAAATGTTCTTTGCGGCTTTGTTAAGCAGTTATCAATGAAACACACGGACCAATGAGGGCGCGGCTAATGTCGAAGGATTCCGGCTTCAATGGCAACGCAACACTCAACTGTAGCAAAACTCTGATTGGTTCGTGTTTTTCATTGATAACTCGTTAACAAAGCCGCGAAGAAATTATTACCTCAGAATTCATCCGTTTGAAGGAAGTACTACATTTTTGAGACACCCTGTATAGCTGCTCTTCCGAATTGAAAAGTTCTATGAAAGGATCAGAGGCGCTATGATAGAATTTCATGAATGCTTCCGCGAGCAGCAAGCTCTATGCAAGAAAATTATACCTTCCAGAGAGTAGTATGTTGAGGAGATGCCGTTGTTATAGTCCAACATTAACGTCTTACCATAACAGGAAACCCGATAGTTTTCCTTAACAGACCTCGTATATACTTGCGATAGACCCGCACTCCATTTACGACGAACTTTATTTGGCTCGGAAACGAGCCATCTTCGTCCGCAAGACGACTGCCAGATGTTTCATTTATTTTTAAAAAGCGTAATCAAACTCTTTACACGGTTTCCGAAGGCTGTTTTCACGGCTCCCGAGTGCCGATAACTTTTACGGTTGTTTGATCACAGCATCCCGTTCAGCACACACCGTGTTTGCACGTATATCTACCCGAGTTGGGCAAAATATAATCTGATCACGCGTTAACAGCATCGATTAGCATGTTACTGTTAAATCGAGTACAAGCTGCTTTATAATTGCGAATCGCAATTCGCAGTACATAATTATCTCGGTGTCGACTGCGGGTCAATAAGAATGCACAATTACAGAAAACGGCACGTAATCAAATTAACAATTGCAGTTCAATCGTCGTCAGATTATATTGGTGGATCGGTTTACATTTTGCACAATTCCAACAATCGCGATGCAATTCATACGTTTGCCTTTTCATGCAATATCGATGTAGTTATGGCGCTGGATCTGGATAAATGGAATAATATGATTTTGTATTGAATCATTGAATAATAATAAATATATATCTGGAAACAAGATATCATGTCCCACTAATTAAACGAGCTCAAACAGAGAGATAAATATTTCTGCTATGAAAAGGACTATAATGTTATTTTATGTGTAAAATAATATGTTTTAGTCCAACCGCTGACGAAGTATTTTACGATATGACGAGCCGTATCGTTCAAGACATTTCATTTAATTTTATCCACGGTAATTAGGTTATGTAACTTAATTTCTCACCATCATTTGACATGCACTTTAATTGAGCGTTAAATCGGTTCTTGCTTTAATTGAATGGCAACTTTAATTAATCAGCTATGCGGTCCAATGCAGGTCAACGATTTAATTTCACACATTAGACAGACACTATCCTATGTCCCAGGAGATCAATTCAACATGCTCCGAGGACTTCGATTAAACTATCAGGATCATGATTCGGCTCGGACGTTTTGCATAATAGCTCGGAATGTCTATCTGAACGAGCCAGAGTCCAGAGAGTTCGACTCATTAACGAATGGAGCAATAACCACGCGAGAATTATAACAAATGCGCCTCTCCGTTAAACCAGCAGGCAAAACAACTCGACGATGAAAAATCACAAGATCTCCTGCCTGACCTACAAAATTTTAGAGAAAAATTTCTAATCAATCTAATCAATTACTATGCATTTAGGTATTGCATGAGGTATTATATCAATTTCATATCCATAAAATGAACAAAATATATACAATGGAATTATTTTACGTCGGAAGAAATGTTTAATTTTCGAGTTAAAATAGCTCCGACAGCAAAGGGTTGAACATGTTTCAGTTCATTAAAATAGTGACAAAAAAATGATCATTTTACATAGAAATCTGAAGTCGGGATAAAATAAATACTAAGGAATTAATTCGTGGGATACAGTTTAGATAACCAGTGTGTATTTGGAAGTTTCCCAATACCACATACAGGCTAGGTATGGGATGAAAACAATCGGAATGAACAAACTCGCCCGATTTTAATCTGCGTGCCGTGGATTGCCAGTTGTTCGGTGGCCGATTACAATTGCAGCTGAGCCGGATTTCGAGGTAATCGTTAATAATTGGTGCGATTGGTGATCCGGGGAAAGGAGAAAGACACATTAAATCGGGAGGCATTAACGAATCGATGACTGGTGTTCCGTCGTCGAAAGGCGAAAGTTGTCGTCGCGTATGTGCTCCGCGCGCAGTCTCGGTTTAATTAGATCCCCGTTTCGGTCTCGTTTGCGGCGGAATTCGCCTCGCATCGGTGGAGAACGAGCGTCCAGTTAATTAATCCCGATCAATTTCTCGAGGACACGCGATCGCGTTCCCGTTACCTTCGGGCCGGGGATAAATCATCGAGCGGATCGTACTCGTGATAGATTCTCCACGGCTGAAAAGCCCATCGCGAGTGACCCTCGCAACGGCGCCGTTATCGCCGCGCCATTCTTCCGGCTGCCGATAAGCTCTGGAAATATTTTCCAGATTGAAATATGTGTGTTGCTCTGCGGCAACGCAGCTCGCCCTGAGATTTACAAGGGGTTTGCGAGCGAACACCTACGCTCGGGGAACGCGAGCACAGCAGCACGCGAATTCCATTCATCTTCCGGCACGCCGAGAAACGACAGGACGCGACGAGGCTTCGCAATGGAACAAGAATAACCGTCAGGATATACAGGCCCGTCGAATTATGAGCACGGAACTGCCATTCTTCTTACGATATTCATGTCTCTGGCAATTATACAGTATTAATTACAAACAGAATTGTAGGAGTGTGAATGTTTAGAGTGACTGTGGATGCGACGGGTCCCATGGAAATCATATCGACACAAATTTCCTCGACACTGTTTTCACCAACAACATTTCACCAATTCCATTTGACCGACAACGCCTTTAACCGAATACGACTTTGATCAACAACAATTTTAACCGACAACGAATTTGATCGACAAAGATTTTGACCGACAACGAGTCTAAAATCATTGCCGTAAAAATTCGTTGTCGGTCAAAATTGTTGTCGGCCAAAGTTATTGTCGGTCAAATCTGGAGTCAGCGAAATATTGTCGGTGAAAACAGTGTCGGTGATTTCCATGGGACCCGGACGAGACATCGTGACGCCAACGTGTTTGGGTCCTGTATGAAAGGAAGTCTGTTTGGGCCGATTAGGCCGAGGTGTGAAAGAAGAGTGTTTTGTTTTTAACCCTTTGCACTCGGAGCTATTTGAACTCGAAAATTAAACGTTTCTTCTGACCTACAATATTTCCATTTTCTATGATTTTTTAAATTTGATAAATATAAAATTGATATAATACCTCATACAATACTTAAATGTGTATTGGTTAGATACCGACATATCTGATAGTGTAAACAATTATTTAACCCTTTGGTTACCCTGGACGAGATATCCCGCGCCCCGATACTTCCCGATAAACGCTCTTGACGAGATATCTCGCCGCCCCATCGAGACACTATAGACAAATATATTTTATAAGTAACTATATCCTGATTTCTAAAAGGGAGAAATGAATATTTACCAACATACTGCACACAATATACCACAAGCGATACAAGAAAGTGTAGATGAACATAGTAAATATATGCGTCTTGGGTACAAAATGACCGAACAGAACAGAAAATATTTCGTCTATAATGTCAAACCACTGGTGCTAGGTGGCGAGATATCTCGTCAAAAGCGTTTATCGGGAAGTATCGGGGCGCGAGATATCTCGTCCAGGGTAACCAAAGGGTTAAATAATAGTACAGCAATTTTTAGTGGCGCCTCAGAGGCGCCACTCGAGTGCTAAGGGTTAATAACAAGCGTCAAGTGGTTAGAGGTGCTAAACGCAGAGCGTACGTGAGCGACTAACTTTTCCGAATGGATGCGAGACTGATAACGAGAGAGAATGAGAGTGCAAGAGAGAAGAATGGAAATGGGTAAAAGGAACGAGTGCAAGGGCCGAGAGGTCAGAAGTGTGAGAGTCGAGAGCGAGTAGAGTTGTGAGTTGCGAGCTGCGAAGAATTAATAAAGAGAAAATATTGGAAGTGTTAGAGTCGAATTGTTTAACCCGATACGTCACACTCAAGACGTATGAGCTCCTATAGAATATTCCTACAGAACAGTTTTAGAAACTTATATATTCTGGCAAAAGCGTTCGGACACACCGTTACTGGCGGAAGGAGCATGTTGCCGCGGCCGTTGATGGTATCAGTGCGACGTTATCCACCGTAACATAAAGACTTTTACTTCTGCGAAAGTGGGTTTATTGGCAATTATTCCGACGACAGAGAATCGCCGATGAGGGACGACTCGTTTTAAGAATCGGCCGACAGTAAAGAATCCGTTGCGGTCTTCTGGCACGCTGTTTGTAAATAATAATCCGTGGGAAGATGTCAGGCTTCAACCGCGATAGTAAAAGCGGTTTTACGCGAGAGAACCCGTAAAAATTCCCGAAACGTTTACCCCTTTTCGTCGCGATGAGTAACGGGACCAGACCGCGTTGCCAAAAACGAAACGAGTCCATATGATCTCATTGAAACGACACAAAGCAAACAAGAGCGTTGGAGAAAGTTCGTTACAAATTTCTTGTTACAGACAGCTATTGATGATTCACCCAAAAACATTTCTCTAAAAGATCATTTACGAACAGATTTTTCCCATTATACTTGTGACTTCATCTGGAAAAATCGATTTTAAGCGTTGTACTTTTGATACATGCAAGAGGGAGACTAATTTGTTGGACGTGTTTCAGCGCTCCATTTCGCCAGGAATGGTTGTTTTCTTTCAGGAACGCGATCGTAATTTCGAAGATAAGTCGGGTTACGTGAAACGAAGCAACCGGGAAGGGGAAACGCGAGTGTACGGGAACCAAGGGAAGCCCGCGAAAACATTAATAAACGTCTGCAGCAAGATTCGTTCGCATCTGGAGGCATTCTCGACGCGCGTACAATTTTCTCCAGGCATACGGGAAACGAGTATAATTAATATTTTAATGAAGTTCTATGTCAATTTTCCGGGATTCAGGGGCTCCCACGGAAACCTCTTCATTCCGCTGGAACATCTCTGGGGCTCGAGGACAATTCTGGTGTGCAGCAGACCGGGTGGCAAAGGGTCTTTAATCAATTTTTCTCCGGATGGAACGCGCTCGTTCGTTTAATCGCTGATAATTGTGCCGAAGTTGACGAGTCGATCATCTGGTTTTAAATATATATATACCGGCCGATCGAACTTATTGTTAATTCCAGACCGGAGAGAGAGAGAGAGAGAGCGCTCGTTTCCGTCGTTTAATCATGCGATTCTTCGCTGCGCAATTTCATTCCCATTCCGCCGTTGTCGAGCCACCGGAAATCCAACGGAATCGATATAATCATCGAAGTAGATTGCGGCTCGAACGGAGAAAATCCGCACGAAGACAATCAATCACCGGGAACGGGACAAACGCAAGATTTTCGACAGCGGACGCTCGATTAATCGACGACGGATCAGCCCACGAATCAGGAGTCTGCTCGATGACACGTGCCCGCGGGAAGCTTTTGTCGTTTTGTCCAGGGACGCCCACGCGATCTGGTCAACGTCAAACGAAATGCTTGCGACCAGACATTGTGGAACTATTTATTATATTTTCTAAACAATATATTTCAGATCAGAGATTCAGTTTAACGATAATGCATATTACGAGTTTACTAGGTAAATTGCAGTTTGGGTAGTTCCTGATGACCTTTCCAAAAATTGTTGTACTGTAATTTACAAGTACAACGAACAATTCCGGCTTTTATATTTTTATCGCGTCGCTGATCATTTAAAACGTGCACCCCGGACAGATGAGTCTGCAATTACTTTTACCCGCGTCACAGGGACGATCCGTCAACTTTTTTCGTGCTTCTCGTTTTTTTTTCAGATTCGATCAAACCCTGATCGTCCATCCCCGATATGTAAATTTCTGATGAATTAATGGTCCGCCGGCATTTCTTCCACTAACTGGAGATAATGATGCGCACGCGCGACTGCTTTTTTCAGGGTGACTGCCTTTCCCGTGGAACAGAATTTGAATTGAACTGGTCAGCTAATGGATCGAACATGTACAGGGTGTATAAAATGGTAATGGTCATCCGTCCTAGCGGTGAATCTACATTTCTGGATCGGCGAACCTTTGTAAAAGTAACTAGCCGCACAATTGTTTATACTAAAGAAAATTGCTGTTAAAGTTTGTTTTTACATCAACATCTTCCACTCACGGAGAATAGAAAAAGTTTGAAAGGAATCATATGTCACAAACTTATTGTTCTTGAGATATGAACTCGAGATATGATCGATTACCAATTTTATTCGAAAATATTTTTCCAGAACCACTCATAAAAATTTTCATTGCAAATTATGTATTACAGGAACCGCGATTGCTTAAATCTTAGTGTGAAAATAGGTTCGTCGATTGATTGCTATCTTTATCCAGTGTAAATCTATCTCTAAAAATACTGTTAACTATTTATGATTGACTATTAATCACAATCTGTACGGGCAGGATAATGGAAGCAAAAATTTCTGGTTACCGAAAGTACAGTGCAGCCGTAAATTATTGTATGATGACTGGTTTAATAATTATTTTTACTTAATTACTCCTGTTAACTGCAATTGTTTGAAAATTGAATCATCTATTTCCATCTCTGTCTCTGATGAGATCACTGCTACATCATTGTGCAGTGTCCATGTAGTTGTTTAATATTTCGTAAATTAAATTTGACCAAAGCCGGCGGATAAAATCTGCCGGAACAAAATCGGTTGATATATTTGTCCATAAAAACATGATGAAAATGAAATGTTCGATACGAATGAAATTGAAGAGAACAGTCTGTAAAAAGGTTGATTATTTCACTGCAAGTTTCGTACAATTTTCTTAAAAATACTACAATATTTCCATCAACGTGATCTAACTTGCTTTTATTACATAATTATTTAACTATATTCTCGCGGAAAGCACTTCTGAGTCTTTAACCTACTAAATGGTTCATTTTTAAATTCTACACGCAGTGACGTAACGTAAATTTTGTCGCAATCAACATAAACAATATACAATAGTTGATGGCAATATAAATTCAATAGAAAAGTAAAATGAAGGTAAATAAAAAGGACAGAATCCTGAAATGGGTCTTTTCGAAACTTCGGATTGTCACTCTTATAAAGAGTTATAACAAAATCGAGTCAGCTTTGGCTCCGGAAAGTTGAAAGCTCGAAAACAAGCGGCGCAGCGTTTCGACCAAGCGCTGTTCGATTGGTCGCGCTTCGATTCTCTCGACACTTTTCCAACAGAGGCAAACAACACAGAGAGGTTCGGGATCGTCACGTGGCGGTCGTTGTTGTTGTTGTTGAATCCCGACGAAATTTCTGCGCATCATACGAACAAGAATCGAACGAGAAAGCACACACACGATCGGCGTTGAATTCCGAACACGTCCCGCCGCGCTGCCTCGCTTGGTTAATAAAATTGTCGCGCTGCTCCAGCTGCGTTGATGCCGCTGTTGTTCTATTATTGCCGGCGGAACGTGTCGTTGCGGAACGATCGTAATGAAAATAGTAACATTCATTTGTCCCTGTTCATTGCATCGACGCCCGGAGCTTTTGTAAAACGCACACCGCGCGGAACAACGGAGCGGAAAGTGTTCGGCATTGATATCCACCGTGTCTCATTATCGTTAAAGGATTTCTGCGCCGGGTACGTGGAGCGGATCGAGACATATAAATGATCCTCGTTACGACCCCGTCATCCGTGATCGAAATAATCGGCGATCGCCGGAAGGAGTCTTGAAACTGCGAGCCAATTGAACAAAAATTGCCAATACCCCGTCACACATTGCCATTGACGACGGTTGTACAAATAGAACCACAATTAACGGAATTATATAAGGATTATATAAGGATTACGAATTAGAAATATCGTGGAAAGAGGATGTTCACATACGTGTGTCAACGGCTAACAACCAATAGCTACTGAGACGCGTCTCGAACGCTTCGATCGTCACGCGCTCACACGCACTCTGACTTCGGGGAAATACATACACAAAACACGCGCTCGTCGTTCGACCCCTCAAGGAACACGCAATTTAACAACGGCGTTCTTAATAAGGAGATATCGGATTTTATGCATTTATAACAAAAGTGAGTAGCTGTAATCTAAGACAGTAAAAACATTAGACGAATTTGAAAATATTTTTGTATCATCTTTCTATCAATTTTGTATATATTCTGTTCAAACTCGATTTTCATGAAACGCAGTTGTCAAATGAAAGAAATTTATTCTGTATTCACTTATTTTGAGATTCAGAATCGTCCCAGTTGTTCCATCAATACTGGAACTCCCTGTGTGCATCCATGATCGAATATATTATCGACGTTTAGCCCCAGTCTCTCCTACCACTGAAGTAATTCACGTTTGACGAATTTTTCGAGCGAAGTAACACCATTATTAGATTCTTGTATTGAAAAATCGGATGAAACTGCGAGGTGTCGGTGGCGTGTAAGGCGATTACGACTCGCGATGAAATTTCGATAATGTCTTATCGCGTTTGCAGCGTTCGTTACACGCGTTAAACTCGCGTTAATTATGCGACGGGCTTGTTAAACGGCGTCGCTTTCGACGCGTTTCGCATCCCGCCACTGTCAATTAACGGCGACACGGTTCCGCAAAATTGGCAAAACAGCCGCCGTGCCGGTTTTTACTTTGATGTCGGGGGCCTCTCGCTCGTTGTCACGCCCGTCGAACGAGATAATGGCGTCGATCGCGGGCCGCGTTACTTCAACATCGTTCCGCTACGATGTCGATCAATTTTATTACAATTTTATTACCGCCTTGTTTGGCGACCGATTTACCGTTCGCCGGGCTCGAAAGGAATTCCAGTCCTATTCGCCCACTCGTCAATCATCCCGAAAACTGTCTTGTCTCCCTGGTTTTTACCGAGCCGCGTGGAGCTCGATTTATATTTTCAATCCTTTTCACAGGAAATTAACGTCGTACCGAGCACTCATCGTTGTCACCAGAAAATACAACATTATGAATTTTAATCGAGTCAGAACTGCATAAATATCCTGCTGCAAATTCAATGCGATCTTTGCTGCCATGTTCTAAAGCTTTAATCCATTTTCTCTTTGTACATCGTTCTATGGAGTTGTCAATTTGATTGTACATCTCATTTTATATAATTAATGAATATTTTTGATAGTATTTAATAGATCGGAAGCGCTGTTTATTTCCTTTAAATTATAATATCGAGGCAGACTCGTGGCGCGGATTTTAAACAGAGTCTACTCAGTTGGAAGCTATTTACATCGTTTTTAAATGAAATTCTGCTCCATCGTTATCTTCCTCATCTTGTAAGATTTCATTAACGATAAAGAAGCTTTAATACGCATAGTTGTAAACGAACTCGTAGAACTCGGTGTTAAGAATTCCATTATTTTTAATCCTCCACCCACTCGGTGCGTTTCGAAGTACGACCGAACTGTTTCGAGCTACCTTTCTGCTAAATTTAATCACGTTTTGGCAAGCACTAAAATTTTGTTCACAGGCCGTCAAATTTTATTGCGGCTCTTAGATACTGTCTCTGAAGTACCTGTTAAACGAGATAATCCTGGTTGATAGAACAGCCGGAAAAAGATCCTGAAGCTTAGAACTATCTTGGCAATCGTCTTCCCGAGTTTAATCTTGCTTTGCTAGACCTTACAAGACTCTGCAGCCACGAAACTGTTTTATCTATATTTTGGTAATATCAAACCCTATTTTCACATACTCAAACATTTGTTGGAACCCTGGGTACCGCGCACAAGGTCTATATCACGTGAAGCGACAGTGAACAAGAGTCATAACCACCGAGGATGATTGCACTCGCGCAAATGTCGCCTGAAATGATCATAGACCTGCTATGTTGCGCGTTAACGCAGCATCAGGTAATAAGTGTAATAATTTAACGCGCGATAACAGGTTCGGCGGATGTCTACTGCTGCACTGAGAAGCCGATGAAAAGCAGCAGCTAATTTAGCTTCGACGTTATCTCGCCATCGTACAACTCACTATAACATCGCAACGACGCGCAACGTATTCTCGATTTTCCAATGACGAAACGAGATCGCTCTTCTAGTATCAATTTCAATTTTTCCAACTTTACAGGATCTGAACCTCAAGTAGCACGTTCGAAACCTTGATCTTTATCGTGCATGGTTTCGCTCATACATTTCCGAATCCACCACTATCTCGACAGTCTTACTTGGCATCAATTATTCACCGCCATCCAGCAACGCACGCTGCCGAACACACTTGTCACTGAGAAGTTTCGTCCTGGGATCCTCGAACTTCTCACTTAAGCCATCCTTCCACTCAGCAGATCTGCCCTGAACTTTCGCAAACAAGTGTCAGCCACGCCTAGATACAAGATACTTAACACAACAAGTGAACTTCGCCGGCTATAGCGGCCAGGGAGTCGGCGCTCCAGGTCGTTCGAGGGACTAGCTGTCCGCGTTATACTAGCTACGCCATTCGTCTATTTTCGCAAGGGACAAGTGGGTAATCCACATTCTTCGTTAACCCTTTCACTACCGTGGACGAGATATCTCGTTTCCACGATGTCGAGAAAACAATGTTGTGGACGAGAATCGCGTCACCATAATTAAGTCGCACAAAACTATGCACGAGATATCTCGTGTATTTTTATGACTGATCTGGAGTGTTATCTTTGTATGTTTGACACAAGTAATCAATTTTGTAAGACATTTCATCGTTGGTGGAAAGTACATAAAGATGATAAATATTAAATACTCCATATTTGACACAATTCAAGTTTTTATTGTTTATTTTGTATGGAATGCTTGAAAGCATGGTGGAATGCACAATGTGATGGAACAATTTTTAAAGAAATATCTGTATTGTTCCAACTATATGGATTATCTCTCGGCATTCGATACACAATAAAGAATAAAAATTGTGTAAAATATAGACTATTTTATATTCATCATCTTTAAGCACTTTCCACTAACGACGGCATGTCTTAACAATCGATTACGTTTGTCAAATTTGTAAGTTAAATACTTCGTATCAATATTCATATCAATAAAGGTACATCGTTTCTTCGATATCTTGGGAACGAGATATCTCGTCCATTGTAGCGTAAGGGTTAATAGAAGAATGGGCTACCCTCAACTAAAAAAATTTAAAATAGCTTTTTGGAGTTCTACAGTTTACTATAATCTGTACTATAAACCAGAGACAAATGGAAAGAATTAATTCGTCGCTTGTCATTGGAGGTGGAAGTTGGTTAGGTCGCAAGGCTGGTATCGACAGACGATGCACAAATTATTTCGTGAACCACTCACAACTTTGACACAGTTTTTTAAAGTTTACTAGTTTACTGCAAACTCCGTCCCTGAAAGTTTAAAATGAAATCGAGTCTCCGACATCTTCAATCTAGAAAAATGGTATCCTTCACAGACAACATTGAGCCTATAGTTATTTATTAAGGTGTCAAGGCTAAAGGGCCTGCGGGAAGAGGACTTGCCTCTTCTGGGAGCAAAGAAATTTTCTCTTGAACATTTCTTGGCTAAATGAATTACGAGAACCCATCAGCAGAACTTTCTGGTACGTTGGAAGGGCATTTAGTGTGGTTTAGAGTCGGTTGCCCATGAAGTACTTACACGATTAATAGCTATACCTTAAATAGAAAATATAGTTACTGATAATACTAATATAATTCTATAAAGTGTAACGAAATGATAATAAGTAAACATAATGGGATGACGATGCTATTGAAAATGTGCTTTTCACGAAGGCACAACGTTTATAGTTCATAAATATAAATCCAACATAAGCCTCAACTGATGAGATAAGAGCAAAAAGAAATCTTGTTTCTCCAGTGAAGTTTCCTCGACTCTTCTGACCCTATTTCTTAGCTAAATGGATTACGAGGCCCATCAGCAGATCCCGTTCGAACTTCTGAACTGTTGAACGACTCGAAAGAATACGTGCTTTGTTAAATACTGAAATCTTCTGTTATTCTTTGTTATTAACGCGAATCAGCCAATCCAGTAACCCCAGAAATTGCAGAAAATCGAAGTAACTTGGCAGAAGTATTGTAAAGCTAAGAAGAAGCTTACTTATTAAACGGGACAATAATTTAAGTGGTAAACCTGAACAAATCCTTTAACATGCTGCTAATTGATAATTTAAGAGGATTAAATTTTGCGAAGTGCGATCACGACGGGTAAACGATTTCGCAGGGCGTGCAAAGTGGTGGAACGTGATAAAAATACGGGGGAGGAAAGATCGCGAGTCGAATGAACGTTGAGCACCTCCGAAGATAAATCGTGCTACCAAAAATGATAAGTAAGGGTAGCAGACGGAGCCGGTGCGAGGGCGAGGGTGGCGAAACAGGGCGCGGAATAAATATCCCCGAGCTTACCATGGACAAATACAAGGTAGCCGACAGTCGTCGTTAGGTCGCCCGTAATTTAACATTGCATGTGTTGCTGTTTGCTAATATACGGCGCCTCCGCAATGCTCGCAACCCCTGACGCATTTCACGTCCCTTCTCTCGCCCCGGTGCTTTAAGCTCTCTCACGTGACGAGAATCGCGGAAACGCGAGAAACGTAACTGCTGCTGGTTACATTTGTTTCCAGAATGCAAATGACACGCGAGCATGTCCCGTATAGTCGGGCCGACCCTTATTCCCCCTCTCGCATCCCAGAAAGGGTTTCTGCCAATTACCTTGTCTTGCTTTTCACCGATCCTTTTCTCCAGACATTTCGCTATTATTACTGTGCTGGAAGAAGATACTCTTGTGTTTACTAAATCCACTGGTACATTTGGATGAGCACATATACAGGGTGTCCCAAAACTACCCTAGGAGCCGAAAATGGGAGGTTCCTTGGGTCATTTGAAGCGACATTTTCCTTAACAAAAATGTTATCCGCGGCTTTGTTTAGGAGTTATTAACGAAAAACACGGACCAATCAGAGCGCGACCTAGACGCAAGTTGGTAAAATCGGCTCGGCACGCCAACTGTCCATTGGTCGACTGTGCCAACTCGCGTCTAGGTCGCGCTCTGATTGGTCCGTGTTTTTCGTTAATGACTCCTAAACAAAGCCGCGGATAACATTTTTGCTATGGAAAATGTCGCTTCAAATGACCCAAGGAACCTCCCATTTTCGACTCCTAGGGTAGTTTTGGGACACCCTGTATATACCGGATGATTCGGGAGAATCAGAACACCTAAATAGCTCCGGTAGGCTTAAAGATAGAAGTATTCGGGACAAATATGGTGATATAAAATAATGTTCTGATTGTGTTGCTTTCAAGGTCTTGTGAAGGTCAACGATGATTTTTAAATAGCACCATAAATTTTTAAATTCATAGTGTTGTAGCTAATAATTTCAGTACTTTGTTTGATCAACGGAAATTTAGTTTCTTAAGCCATTAGGTCTCATAACACGTATACCGTTAACGGAACCTGTAACCGTACCCAAACAAGATTATCAACAAACTCACGTTTTTAGAAGAAACAATTCTCATATTTTAGGAAGATATTCTTTTAGATGTTCGGTATAATAAATTTCCAAATCGCTGGATGAGACGTAATGGACCTAACACTTCTTATTTATTTTATTTGTGGAAAACAGTCAAAGATTTCTCGTGAATCACCCGATATGGAACAATTACCATACGTGGAAATTTGTATACAGTCCGAAGACTAGGAAGAATCGTTTGAACGATTCTGGACGAACATGGTATGTTCCCTAGCGAGTAAGGGTGGGTTTTGAATCGGATGGTTCGTGGCACAGTTCGGTGAAGGAGCGATACACAGCGGTAAATTAGAAATTCCTCGGTTTCTCTAGGGGAAACAGAAATAGTGCGTGGTGACAGTCGCAAGATAAGGTTGGCCTTTGGCACGAGGGCCGAGAGACGGAGAAGGAGAGAGTGGGTAGCCTGGCATATTGACATCAACAGGTCCTTTCTGGGTGTGGCCAATCGAAACACACGCCGAAGGCCAAAGTCGTGGGCAGAATTAGCTGGACAGCTAGCGGAGCCGGGCGTGTTCGCACTTTGAAGCGGCGGTGACCGACTTTACGCCACGTTTCACCGTGGCCAGACGCGGCGAACGGAGGCAGGGCAGGTTCGTCTATTAGTTTCATTACCGCGTTTCGCTCAAATTTCCCTGGCGCCGCTTGCGGAGGGAAGGATTTTGCCCCGGGAAACACACACACACACACACACAGCCTCTCAGCCTGTCCCTCAACGACCCTTTGTCCTTTCGCGTCGCGTCGCGTCCCGTCGCGCGCGAACCCGTGCCGCGCCACGCGCTTTGTTCGCACTCTTGTTTATACCTAATAAACGGCGCCCAGGGAATATTCAATTATTTCGCGCGACACTTTGACTTGACGAGGCTGACGGGCCCCGGACAAAGGAACGACGAAGAAGAATATACTTTCCGCTCCGCCCCGTCGCACTCGATTATTCTCACTCGCGTTTACACTCCCGCCGGACGCGATTAATTAATCCTCGACTCGCCGTCTGACCCGCTTGCTTCAACTCTCAGCTTCGGAAAATTCATACAAATTATTTCTCTTCAATCCTCGCGAAGAAAGCTTATATTATATATATCTCTTTTTATTTTGTAGTAGTGCATCTACAATTTCAACCAAATGGTGGTGCAATCTATTCTCTGACTCCTTTTTTTTTAGGAAGATGAGAAAGTACGGATAAACTCACCTTCATAGGGGCTTTAACCCATTCAACTTCGATCCCAGAGATATCGAATACAGGGACTTAATCTACGCAATACTTCTGTATTTCGAATTGACGCATCACTCCAGGTATTAACTGACGTGTAGGACGTATTCTCTTCTAAACTAACATAAAAAGTGTAAAACACTACACTTTATGTTAGTTTAGAACACTACTACAACTTAACCTATATTAAAACAACTAAATACCATTCAATATCTTTAAACTCAATCAATAACACATCGAACATTACTTTCTAATACACTCTCTCTCTCATATTATTCTTTCCTAGAAGAACCGTATTAAACCACATCTGTTCTTATCTAATATAGCCTCTGATCCCTGTCCATACGTGCTGTTTGTTTCTTCCAATCAAAGATTGAAACATCGTAAAAGCTGGGAACGCCTACGAAGCTCAGATCTATGATATCCTGTCATTCGACGAGCTCCTCGAGCGCGATTACGCAGTGAATTTTAATTAGTTATCTTCGTTTCCGCGAAATGGCTGTTACGCAACGAAACAGCACGGCCCGTATACGTACATTCCAGTCAGCAATCCTGCGGCTGCAACTTCGAAATTACCATGGAATTCGAGTCGAGCCGTGTCGCGGGTGCAGCTGGAAAATCGATAGTTTTCGCGGGAGAACGGAGCTGGATGCGCGGGTTGTTCTTTGCAGAATCTTGTTCGAAACGCAAATTTAATACAAAATGATTGAATAGGTATCTAGAGTAAAATAGATAGAACAATACGATCGCATATACGTATAGTTTGAATCTGTTTTAAATTAAGAACATCGTGAAGTTTGCAACATCTCTAAAAAATCTAAATAAAATCAACCTTGTGTGCGGGAAAGGCGATATCGTTTAATCAGAATTCTTCATTTATATATTGCAACAAAATCCCTTGATTTGTTCATCTCTTGAAAAATTCTTCGACAATAGGAGGATCCGATCTCCCCTCACCTAATAGCTTCCACGAGAGCACTTGCTCGCTCTCATTTTTCCCACCATATTTGTCTCTCGCAGGACATAAAAGACCATAGAACGAATCGTGGGGGCTGGCAGGAAAGCTGTGCTGAAGGGAGTAAAACCAAATATAGATCGCAAACAATGCTAAAACGTTGGGACGAAGGGTGTATTTCGGCCTATGACTTCATCCTGGGGATGCAACTTCGTATCTGTGGTGCCATTTACCCTTTACGATGGATGCTACTTGATCTGGTCGCTGACAGTGATCGAGCAATCGCTATGGGGCAAGAAAAGAAGTTGAGGAAAAACTAGAAACTTTCACGAAAGTAGTCTTCATTGTAGTCTGATCATCGATGTACCTCGTGTCTCTTTACGAAATGGACCGTAAATTATGGTAGTAAACGAAGCTATTAGAAAATTTTTTAAATTTTCATGGCCACTAGTAACTTTTTAAGCCCGCCTTAAGATAAATTCGTGAAAGAAAGGCAGAGGAATAATTTATACTTTGTACATATCTAATAACTCTAAAAGAATTTTTTAACGCACACAAACAAATTTACTAGTGTGTAGAATATGTTGGATTATTATAATAATGCATGTTCGAGATTCGGAGTTCAAATTGGGGTAATTATCAGTCGCGTTGCCAATCGTTCGAAGACGGCACTTTTTCATTCGTGTTGACAAGCAAGCGCTACCGTTACTCGAGGCCGCGTAGGCCGTGTCCGCGTCTATTGCCGGCAACCGTCCACAATTTGAACTCCGAACGATTTCGATGCTCAGAATCATGCGAGCGATCTTGCGCCAATCGCGTACGACCCTGTCGATTCGCTCGCCGAATATTTAAAGGCCCTCCCTTGGCGGAACGGGCGGCTTTTCAGTTCTCACGTGTACTCGTTAACATCTTGCGTTCTTTTTCTCAGTCTTTCCTTTGCGACAATCACTGCGCTCTCGATACCACAATCGGTTTGCTCGTTTTCGTCGATCATCTGATTTCTTGTCTGTCGCGTCGCGTTGCGTGCTTGTTGCCTCGCGTGAAGATTTCCTCTCGTACGCGGTCAAGATTTCCGTCCGTGGTGGTTCTCTTTACAAGAATCACTCAAGATCGTCCGTCGCGCTCAAAAGGCAACGTCCAGCCACGCTCCAAGATTTCCGCTCCGTCAACCATCTTATGGTCGCGAAGAAAACCACCGATATACTTTAAATAAATCGCAGTGTGCAAATTTACTTCGCCGAACAATTTTCTCTTCACTTCTTCCTCGCCTTTTCCTCACGCGCTCATTTCAGAGCGGTCCCAGCCTCAGGCGCCTCCGACTGTCAGTCGACGCCGAACAATGCAACAAAGTGCAAAAACGAATTTCGTTGTTCATGAGAAACACTGCAGTTTCTCTAACGTAAAACAATAGACCAGTCAGATATCATCGGACCCATAGGCCTGGTATTCCTTGTACCCAAAGACCCAAAGGAATAGTAGAGTCGTCCTTCTGCGTGTCTTTAATAAAGCATTATTTTAAAGTAATTTGGTCAATGTTGCAGTTATTTTGAATACCCATTTCCAGTAGAATTATATAAATTTTACTAGAAACCAAGAAGACTCCAGCTATATAAAATTCGGAGTTCTGCTGTGTAAGCCAATGGCTCCGTAGACACGAATAACTTTCGCGAGGACGAATGCGCGTCCGTTGATCGCAGGGGGTCAGCGTGTCCCACGGTTCCAGCACCAAGGACGTTATTTTCGTACACGAGCGAGCAAAGCACTTTCTTACAATGCTAGACGGGTACGTGACGCCGACGACAACGACCTCTTGGAAACTCTCTTATCTGAAAGTGCCGGTGTACCGCGCACGCCGACAATAAACCCACGGTGCACATTTCCTGCCAGCTCATAACGGCTGTGACTCCCGTGCTGCGAGGAAGAAAGGGATCGTGTCGCAAGATAATCGGCAACAACCCCGATGCAAACCCGGCAAATTGCTGTGCATTATCATTTTTCACCGCGATGCTAAACGTTCGGTTCGAATTTTCGAAATCGTGAGAAACTTTAGACCCCCAAAAATACGCTTACTTCCCACGGTTTAATGGTAGACTTGGTATCGCGAATACAAAGCACCCGTTTCGTTAGAATACCTCGCGGCGTTTTCTAAAGAAAGATATATGGAAGTATATACATCCGCGCAAAAGAAACGCTCGGAAAATTGTTGGACAAGAGAAGGATCATTTATAAGGGTTGGCCAGCTGGTCCCTCAAGAAAGAAAGCCTGAGACTCAGAGAGAACAAGCCTAAGTGCCCTTTTGAAGTTCTATTGCTGAAACACGAGGAAGGAGGACGACTTGGGGATATCATGACATTCACTGTTTCGAAGAAGAACGTAATACAGGAAAAACTGAAATTAACCCCATTACGTCAACATTCTTCATATTTGTTTGAATTCGAGGCAAACTATCACTTGAAAAACGTAGACTGCTCTGCAGACAATAAAATCTGAGAACAATGAGCAGAGAAGAAAGGTCCAAGATACCATTGACCACCGATCATAATGAAAAGAAACAATGAAACCTGCGACGGAAACCAGATGAAGAGAATCAAATTAGCTATTGTCCGAGGCAGATTATTCCACGGACAATAAAAATTGAGATTAATGAACACGATAGCCTGGCTCGCTGAACAAGATAATAAATAAGATCAAGAAATCGGGGATAAAGACCAAACAAATTTAGTAATCGAGCGATGGCCACGGCGAGTGTATAATAAAATTATCGAACACCCGATAAAAGTGTCGGCGAAAGTTCCCCATGCGTTCGACGATGAGACAATTTTTGCTCCATATGCTCACGTGCCAGCAGGACCCATGCGACGCTCGGCGCGGCGTGGCGTCCCGACGCTCTCTGTAGAGATATAGACGATGTCGTCGTTTCGATACCCCTTCACAACTTTTTCCTGTCGACTTCCTGCCGATTCTCTTACAGTCTAGCCACACGAGACTTCACCCATAATGTCCTGAACGGTTCATCGTTTCTTGCGATTTTATTTCGGACGTTTCCGACGTTTCGCACGCTATTCCTGATATTGCAAAGGATCCTCTTCAGACGTGTAGTTCTCTATTTAGGATTTAAGATGGAAAGGCTCCCTCTCAAGTTACACTACTCTCGAGGACTCTACCAATATTTCCACAATTCTGTTCTTTCAGCGAGCGGTCTTTGAGGATTACATCGCAGCGCGACGGCTTAACGACCGGGCCATACTTCGTGAACTTGGAGTCTCGCACAATGGAGGTTGAATTGAAGTCGCTCCTCTTCGAAACTTTGGCTACGGCTTCTCTTTCAGCAATTAATCCCTCAAAAATTTGTCGAGCATTGATTGAACGAGCTTGTTTGTTTGAGGGCACTCTTGGAAAGTTTCGAATGATTTTGATTGAATATTCTTTTACTGCTCCTCTTAATGCGCATCCGTTGCACAGGAATTGTGAATTATTATGCATTACCTTATTTGGTGCACCGATCAGTTCTCGAAACTATTTGTTGTAGTAACAAGTAAATGATAAAGTCTCCATTCTGTGACCTAGTTTTTGACGTCGTTTATGTATTATAGAGAGTTGCATGAAAATTTCCCTTTCCTGTACCACATGTACCAATTAATTCGTATATCATAATTCATATTCGTAAAAAGTAACAGATCAGAATAGATTCAGTCTGTCCACATCTACAGATTTTGTCTAATATATTTTTCGACGCGGTAAATAGTTTATATTTATGTGTATATTACAATAGAGAGAAACGATTCTATGAGCATTAAATTAATTATTTTAATACGTAAGGGTTTTGGAGCACGTTTTCCCGTTATCGTAGGATGTTCAAACATTACACAGATTTCTGCTTAATTATTTGGAACAATCCTGAGGGTGCCGTAAAAGAAATTCATAAGTCGAAAATAAGAGCCAGTCTATTGTACAATGTATGTTAGGCTCTCAAAGACTCGCTTCCGTGAAAAGACACGTGTCTTCTCTGAAATCCTCTTTCCCCCTTCGTTATAATAAAACGTTTCCCGTGGACGAACTAAAAAATGTTAACGAAGTTGAGCGCGGAGGTTCTTTACGCACGACAATATATCTCTATTCAACTCCCATTTTCCCAGGCTAATCCTTACAAATGCGACTTTGCATAAAACATCCCCCGCGCCGAGCTCCGTTCTGCTCCTCGATGGGAACAACAACGAAAGGCGAACGAGCTCTAAAGATAGCCGGTAAAAGAGCTCCGTGGAGGTTCTGCTTGATAGGGAAAGGGGCCGTTGCGGGTGTATTCGAAAGCGGATGGCGTCATCGATCAAGGTGTAGCCTGAAAAAGGGGATGGTAAGGTCCGAGCAGCTCATCCCCACCGTCTTGTAATATCTCCTCCTTTATTTTCCTCCGTTCAATCGCATCAGTCTGGCCCCGATACCTCCACAGGAATAATGGCGTTATTGCGTTCCTGGGACCGGGAGGGACCGAGAGAGAGAGAGAGAGGTTTTTTAATATCCCCGCAGTGGACGCCATGATTCTCACCCACCTGAGGGGACATCCTAATCTAGAGTGCCATTTTTTACACCGCTTTCAGATTTTTCCTTAAAAAAATTACGACTGTTTTTTACACACATAGAACATCATGTTTTTACCTTTCTTAAGGATTTTTCTTGAAGAAATCGAAAATTGTAAGGTCAAGAGTAGAATTTTTTTTAAATTAGAGGGCTGTCTCTTGCACTTGTTTTTTCGGTTCAGAGGTTTAAATAATAATACATAAATATTAAAATTATATAGACTGCACTTTATTGAACATGGACCTTTCAAAGAGGAATTGTGCTACTAGCTGACACCAGTGCAGTTCCTCTCGAGGCGAAAGACGGTTCAAAAGGGCCAACATAAGCATTACTTTATTATTCATCGTGTATTTTTCCATGGACCGGTCTCTCCAGCAGCGGGCTCATATTTATTCGGAAAATATCGTTTTCAGCAAGCCGGGTGCCTGCGTCGAACCTCCACCCTGCCGAGTCTCTTCGCCCGCATTAATAAATCTCTCCGAGGAGCTGGGGTGCCGCCGCTTCTGCTCTAGTAGCTGTCTTCTAGGTTGCTCTCGCAGCTTCTTGCGGATATCGTTGCGGAGAACTTTGCTTCTCTTCATGCTGCCTATCGTGCTTGCTAAATAATGAAAGACATACTACGAACGTGGG
This sequence comes from Lasioglossum morio, assembly GCA_916610235.2. Taxonomy (NCBI): domain Eukaryota; kingdom Metazoa; phylum Arthropoda; class Insecta; order Hymenoptera; family Halictidae; genus Lasioglossum; species Lasioglossum morio. Next base: position 9,811,661 of record OU744323.1, read on the forward strand.
AAAAAGAACTTTTGTTCTCGCCATGTTTGTGAAAGCAATCAATAACGCTTCTTTTTGAAGAGCTGTATTCATTTATGTGTCCTTTTCAGCATCTTCCTCTGCTTCCTCTGCCGAGTCTCTTGAACATTTTCAAAAGCTGATTTGATGTGTCCGAGTCCCTTTGATATTTTATAATGTAATGAGTTCGAAAGAAATGTCAACACGTGGTGGAAAGTGGACACTGGCATGTATATTTAAAACAATGCAGGACTTGTTACCATTTTATCTACCAGGGATGAAATATAATACTTGAAACATTTATGAATATGTTTAAAGGTAATACTGGCAATGTTATTTCAATGAGTTATTTCTCAAAACATTCATCCGTGTGGAAACACACGAGGAAGCAAAACGTACCACACACACAGACACAAGCGAAGAAGACGTGAATCGCGCGACGTCTCCCGTCACGAGTTTCCCGTCACCAACCAACACCACCTATAGAACAAAGCCAAATAATTTCGCTGTGACGTCACCGCTAAGCGGTGTTCACTATTTACTCGAAATAATAAGATTCACTCAAATAATACACATATTTATAAGCACTAATTTTATTTAGTTCACAATAACATATAAAAATAAAATATTCAATCCTTTCTAACGATTACAAAAAATAATACAAACTATTTGCTGTGTTTATAAAATTATAATATACATTGCGCAATTGTAAATCTATATTTCTACTATACGAAACAATATTAACACAAGCAAGGAGGTTTTTTTAAAGATAAATTTTAACATAACATTTTAATGTAAAGTAGAATATAGAATAATTCAACATGAACATGTAGAATATAAATTTTAGTTTTTACACAACCTTATTCGAACGTGTACTTGGTTTTTCACTAACAGTAGTTCGTTTCCTATTTCGTCTTTGAACAGTTTTCGTTTGCAAATTTGCATCTATATTATTATCAGTACAAAATGTTATCGTTTTTATTTTTTTATATTTTCTTATGTTGTATTATGTTTAGAGGGCCACCAATTTTTTTTTTGTAATCGGAACACATTATTCCTCCATAAAATGCTTTTCACATACTATTATGTCATGACAAGTTAGGAATAATATTAATATCAATTGCAATGAGGTTCAAGATCTTAACCATATCATTTGGCAATGTACCTTGTTGGAATCTCAAAGAGTTGATCTCATGAAAAAATTAAGGAAGCTTAATTTGTTTCCACCTTTAAATATCAGATCGTTGCTTTGTGAACCGAATATTGAGGCATGTTATTTTCTTTTCAAGTTTTTCAAGCAATGCAATTTAAAGATTTAAAGTTACGTTCCTTATATGTTATATACTTAATGTGTTCTACTGTACCTACATTACTAATGTTCAAATGTAAGATGTATATTAATAATGTATAGCTTTATAACCCCCTATGGGGAGTTCTAATTAAGCTTTCAATAATAAAAAAAAAAAAATTGCGATCGAAGCATGGTATCGTAGTAATCGGTACAGTTATCCTATATTTCACTTGAAATTTTGCATTTTTATTGAAATATTCCAACGCGACAACCTGGGAAGTATAAAAATATCAATTTCATTGAAAATCGTTATTTTTGGCCAGGTTGTTGAGGATTGGCAGCACTGTGGCTCCTCTCATTGTCAGCAAAAGAGGATCGCGCGAGGAGATGTTGGCTATAACGCGGGTTAATGTTAACTGCCCGGCCGGTAATCGGCCGTAGCTCTCGGCTACGAGGGCTTTCGGACGTCGTGACGCAGGACGTTTAGGGCGCAACAATAACCGCAAGGGCGGCTCGTAAATTTCGCTTCGGGAATTAAACCGTGCCATCTTAATTCCTCCTCTCTCGCCCGCTGTCTTACCCTCCTGCACCCTCTATATTCGATCCTGTGTTTATACGACCCGCCGAAGCGTCTACGTGACGGAGAACAACTTAAGAGAGATCTCCGTTGATCGTGGCCGAGCTAAACTCCACCCCTGCGACCTCGATCCCCGCCGGATTTCATCGATCGATCACCGGGAATGAGAAATTTCTAAGGGTGTGCAGGTACCCCAAGTTGTACTCGGATCGTGTCGGGATTCCGAATGTTTGCATTGTTCGTGCACTCGAAAAGTTGAAACATAAAATTTATAATGAAAGTTGATATTTTTGGGGTCCTCAAACTTGAAGGATCCCCACTCGATCCAAAGCCAATTTTCCGATCAGACTCAAACCCGAAATGTCAGGTACCCGCACACACTTGGAAATTTCGATCCGTCGAAAGTTTGACGAAGGTGGATTACTATCTGATCCAAGTTTCAGTTGAGAAATACATGAGACGTAAAGCTACAGCTGATTGGTAGCGTTTTTATTTGGTTTTTTGCGCTTTGCAATTGTTGCAAACAATTTTTCTATAACACGAAGATCCGCCTAATTATAAAGCAATATCTACATGCGTTTAATCCTTGGTAATCCGAGTATTATTGTGGTTCTCAATATGAAACACCGTGTATATCGATCCACAACGCTTGTTACCCACAAATCAACGTTCGAGATCACAGCAGCCATTCGATCACTCCACCGCGAAAACAATTTCTCATGAAATTTTTTCGCAGATACCGGGGAAAGTTTCACGCAAGTTCGACCACGGCGAAAATAAATGCTGGGGTAGGAGCTATCACTTACCCTCACCGGGGATGATAAAGCCGAAAACAGTATTTCTCTGGCCTAATATTTTCGTCCCGAGCTCTCGATTCGCTCTCCGGAAAGTTTCGCGACCCTTCGTCATTTTGCCCCGTTAACTTCCCGCGATGTCTCTCTCATTCCCTATTCGGTCGTTCCACCATTTCGTGGAAACAGAAAAATAGGAACACGCGGTGTTGGATCTCTGACGCGGTGAAATTCCCAAAACGCCGACCCGCGTTAAAAATAATTACTCGACGTCGGCTACCGGTTTTTATGTTAACGTCGTTGGCGCTCCTCTAGAGAGAGGGGAGAGAGAAATGTAAAAACCTACAGGCCAACCAGCCCCCTTTATCGCGAGGAATCGTTGAACGCTGTCGAGAGCGCAGGGGCGGATTTATGACGGGAATAAAGCGCAGGAGAATATAAGGGTGCAGAGAACACGCGTCGATGTCCTTTCCCAGAGCAACAACGCCCGTAGTTGTTCGACCGGCGTCCAGAAACTATTCCCTCGTTTCAACGATTACGGACGTTTGTACCGGGTGTCCGGAAATTTGGACGGTTGTTGATATCGTTGTTGAAACTGCCCCAGACATTTGTCTCTCAGGTATTAATCCTTTGAGGCTCTCATGTCTTGTCCCTAAAGCCGCGAACGTAGTATTCTAATAATTTAGATTTATATCTATAATCTGGTTCTTTGAGGAACATATTTTTAACGTCATACAATATTCTTGACTATAGAATCAAAGCGAAGCAGTTTTCTATTTATTGTAAATCTATTTATTCTGAAGCTCGACTAGCAATGATATGATGTGATATTAATACTTCATTTAAATTTATAAAAACGAAATGCTTATATTTAATATTGGAGAACATCACGAGGGGACGAAAATTTCATTCTGTTCCGTAGCTATTATAAAACGTTCAATTTGCTTTTATGTATAAAATCTGACATTCGAGATGAGATATATAATTTGTTGAAAATTAAAAAATCCATTTCGTTGGGTGATATTATAAAATGCATATCGTTCGCTGATTGCAAGCGTAAAGACAATAATGGGTGAACTATTATCATGGGATTTTATTTTAGAATCTTTTTGGCGCATCGTGTACGAGCGTTCATACTTCACTCCCGCAGTTCGATTACAGCAATCATTCAAAAAAGACCATTAAACTGAAATTCCAGATCTCTCGCCAACCAGGTAGCTCGATTGTCGGGTCGGTAAAACGTCATTGGAGCGTAACAGGTTGCTACCAAAGAGCAGTGTCCCGGGTCTACTCGTCGTCTCACTCGAAAGTTAAATCGAGCTATCGGAAGGCAGCGATCGAATCGCGTGTACGAAATTATGGTTGCGAGAGAATGGCGCGTCTGTAGGAAGTATAAAAGAAGGGAAAGGGAAATGGAGTTCCACTCTTTCTGTTTCGGTGACCGAAAAGAAGGCATGGTGGTCTAAATAGAACGTATAATGAATTCGACGAGTATTCTCTCTCTCTTTTCTCGGCGTGAGGTTTCACGAAATTTATTTTCGAGTTCTAACTACCCGTGAAATCCAAACCGAGTTTCTCCGCATTTATGTCGGGATAATAATGGAGAGTGTAAGACGGTTCTTCGGTAATGAGTTTTTAAATTCCCTTCGAGAGATCATGCTCGCCCTCGAACATGTTCGGGAATTATAGTTTAATGCTCGAATATTTACGGCCTCGATGGAACTCCAGGCGAAGCATCGCGGCACGTCAATTTATGCATTTATAAAAAATGTAAAAACAGTGTCGCGAAACTCCGAAGTGTTCTGTCCCATCGATCTTCATGCGTCCGGAGTGCAGCGTAATTTGCAAATAGCACCGCGCCATTGCATGTGCGAGTCATATCCGTTTCGTAGATATTCCTTGAATGTCAGAAGTTAACTTTGCATTCGAACAGTGTGGCAGTCGTTGTTACACCGCTGCTTCACGGATGAAATGCTCGAACAATCGAAAACTTCTTTATTATTCACGTTCTTGTATTGCACAAAGATCACCCTTCCTGTGTCTTCTCTTACCTCGCAAACTTCAGTGTTACATTAGTGGATAGAAGTATTAAGTGTCGTTACGGTTGGATACCTTTTATGCGTTTCATATATACTTTACACTTTGGTAACTTTCGAGTGTTTTATTAATCCTTGCACGGTGCTGCTTTCCTGCATTTTGACCCAGTTTTTCAGAAGCTTCGTGTAACAGTGTCCGACTCAATTTGGCTGATGCTTATATTTAATAGGCGTAATAGGAAAATCGCTTCTCGAGAGGTACTTCTGGAAATGCATGCGAGAGCTCGAGATCACGGGGAGAATACTGATTTTTCCTATCTACTTCATTAGCGAAAACTGTGTTTCTTTTTAACTTGCGGAAATTATTTATTTTTAATTGTAGATTATTTTGCAGGATATACGTGCTTTCTTAAAGTTTTAAAAATTATCTGGTTCCACTTTCTTGAGGGTTAAGGTATTATAAAGAGAACTACGTTTAAAAAAATCCTGTGAAATGAACCGTTAAATAAATATGAGCAAACGCGTACGTGATGCACCTAAAGAAGTCTTCACTTGAAAAAATGCTGCAAACGTGTTTGCACAAACGACTGATAATTTTTCCCAGACAAATTTTACTGGTTTGAATTAACCGCCATATATCGACCGGCCAATTGGCTCGATCTGTGTCATCTGATTGGTCGTCTCCTCAAACAAAGAACCTCGGTTAGATTATAACGTTTGTAATCCACCTTACTATGTATCATGCCGGCACATGGTCAACAAGTGTCTTGAAATATTAAATTTAAATTAAATTTGTTACTAAGCAAGTAAGTTTATACCAACAAACAAATGGTTTCAGTTTTGTAATTTTCTCTTTTGTTTATCTTTTTGCTTTTCAACACGGAAATGTATATTCTCATATTAATTTTTACAGACGCAATTATATGGTCTTGAAGATGGTCTTAACCTAGACCTAAACGTCGAATTATTAATTTGTAAAACTGCTTAGGAAATTAGTAACATAGGATCGAACCTGTGCGCCGAAATTACAATTTCTATAAAAATTTTAGACATGCGAATACGGCGCAGCTGATGAGCGTCGAGAATAATGAAAGCAGCGTTCACCGGATCACGGGCGCGAGCGTCCGCGACACGGGATGACATTTATTCGACCAATTTCCCAGTCCCGTGTCCAACACCGGGCTCTAAAAATGACATAAAACCAACCCGGCTTCAATATTCGCGTCGCTATTCTTTATGCGTTTCCTTTCGCGAACGATCGACACCGGCGTATACGTACATCCAGGAAATTGCGCAAGCTCGCAGATCCGTCGACAGAAGGGGGATTCGAACGTTTTCCTTGTGAAAAATTTCGGCGAGAATCAAACCGGAAAAGAAGACGGAGAAGCATGATCGAAGGGAGGATCGCTCGTCTCGATAACGATTCGCGGCGGTAAAATGCAATCGGTCGTGAAGCGAATTCTTTCGGCTAACGTTTCCGTGTGTCGGCAGATCCTTTTCGACCAGCTGCTCCGAGGACGAATGGTTTCTCGTTTATATGGACCAGTGATGCTCTTCGTGCGAGGGACGTTGCACAATTGTCTCTCCCTTGAATCTTCAAAACTTTTCGAGGATTTCGAAAAGTCTCACCAACGAGAATACATTCTCATTGAATTGTATAAATTTATTCAAGACGAAATATGTATTTTTGAAGTTGTACGTTTAGCTTAGTTCATGAAGAAATTATTCGGTTACTTTTTTTCATACCATTCGTTTGGGAATTATACTACTGCATGATTTTTAACATCGATGATTGTGTTTTGACGTGACTAGAATGAAAAGCTGTTAGAAGTTGCCGCGCAGTCAAAGTATTAAAGAACCGAACGGAAAAAAGTGTTCTCAGAAAATTCCGCGATCTTTACGGTCCGTCCAGGATGCTTCTGAATGGTCAGTCAGCTGGATATATCAAAGCGTCTCATCTCCTCGCGAATCGTAACCAGTCGTATGAATTACGGTCGGACCGCGTGCACGTATGGGACAATAAAAGTTGCATAAAATGATAAACGGACGCGTACAAAGGAGATGACCGCCGTCGATTTACGGCCTCCGCGAAAGGTAATGTCATACGATTATACGCGTGTAAAGAGAAACGACTGTGCATCGTGCTAGAGGCGCGACAGTCTCTCGGATTTAGACATTCAAACAATCGAATCATCGTTCCGCCGCGTCGACGCGGCGTGTATATTTTACGATGACTCTAACCCCGTGTGCCCCATGAATGATTCTGTTTGATTACATTCTCGAGTCGGCGTTGCGCAACGTTGCAACGTAAGAGCCAGCAGGGTAAACAATATGGGAGACGCCACGCGACCGGTTGTTAGGTAAATCGGGGCTATTTCCGGAGGGCGGAGAGTTGCCAGCGCTCAGTTACCCAACCATACGACCCCTTTCGATTCTTACGATCCTCGGCGCCATCGTGGAACGACCAAAAATAGGTTTCTCATTTTTATTCGTCGCATTGGACAGAATATTAATGATTTTATTCGAACTATATTCCTTTATTTTATAGTCTATCATATAAATAAATTCGGTTCTTTGTAGTCAGTATTGTTCGCCAACTACAAATAACTTCAATTCGTACTTAAGACAAATACCTTCCAGTCTAATAAGAACAGTGTGTTTTTAAATATTTTGTCTTTTTATGCAATGACGTTGAGAGTAAAGTTGGCTCGAAATGAAAAGCTAATGACAACGGTATACGACATTGTGGATAGCAGAGTTTAACCCTTTGCACTCGGAGCTATTTTAGCTCGAAAATTAAACGTTTCTTCTGACCTTCTTCTTCTGACTACAATATTTCGATTCTCTATGATTTTTAAAATTTGATAAATATGAAATTGATATAATACCTCATACAATACTTAAATGTGTAGTAATTGGTTAGATACCGATATATTTGATAGTGTAAAAAATTATTTAAATAATAGTACAGCAATTTGTAGTAGTGCCTCAGAGGCGCCACTCGAGTGCTAAGGGTTAACTCGCTGCCGAACTTTTCTCGCGTCTGACTAGTTATCGGGATGAACCACTTTATATCCGATCCGGTGTATTATAATGTAAATCCGCTTGCGCGCCGCAACTACTTCGAGTCGAATTCGAATTCGACCTAGATTGTCCACGCAGCAACGCGGATCACTCGTATAATCGAATCCGACATCGTTTTAGGCTCTGTCTCGTTCGGAGCTCACACGTGTCTGACCACAATGCGACCGAATCCACTTTACACTCGTCGGAACCTGATCCCCGGTTACTTAATTCTGTATTTGTTCGGATCTGACCACGCGTTCACCGAACTTACTTTGATACTGGTTTCTCGAAACAAAACACTCATCATTTTACTGCTTCAATCTTTCAAATCAAATTTCCTGCAATCTATCTATATATATTAATAAAAATTAAATTTTATTCGTTGGTAAGCGCATCACTTGCGAACGGCTGGACCGATTTGGTTAATTTGTTTTTAAATGTTCGTAATAGTCCGAATAAGATTTTCAGGGAATGAAAAATTGGAAAAGTTGCTCTTAAAAATGGAAAATTGGAGAAAAAATGAAAGTGCTTTTTACTATTGAAATTTGGACAGGACAACGTCTGTCGAGTCAGCTAGTAGTTAATAATATTTCTTACATAATAACATGATGGAAATATAAAGAGTAGTTTGCTCATCCAAAAGGACTTATTTAAGGGGGTAGTCTCGTTTCCAGGATTGCAAGGATGTGGGATGCGCCTTCTCGTTTCTCGATAATGCAAAGATGGGGCTTTTCAGTAGTCAAAAGCGCTAGATGAAAGATCAATCTAGGCCGCCGTCGCCCTCAAAAGTTCTATTTTTACGTTTACGAGGTAATTTGCATTATTCGGAAGCATAAAACTGCGCTTGTAACTATTTTCGTAAAACTGCGACGGTAAACGCCTCGTAAACGTCAAAATATATTATCTAGTGCTTTTGACTATTGAAAAACCCCATCGTATGCGTTATCGAGAAATGAGAAAGCGCATCCCGCACCCTTGGAAACCTGGAAACGAGACTACCCCCTTAAGCAGGTATTATTGCTAAAGAAAAATAAATTTCATAACATTTACATAAGGAAATTTCAATTTTATAATAGAATGTCATTTTCTCTAGAAGTTCATATGAACTTAGAATTTCACCGCTTCCAGGTCTATGCCGGAGGCATTTCTTACCCACATCGAAATTTCACTAATGCATATTCACTAGGGTTTATACAAAAACCGACTTTTTCAGTACAAAAAACCCGGCTTTCGAATTTCATAATTTTCTTTTCAAAACCGGTTTTTAAAATCCAACAAACCTTAACATTGACGGTCGCTCGACCTTATCCTTACCGCTATCGCGACGGCTCACGAATGACTCCTACCATACGGAAGGTTAAAGACTTGGGGTCTCCGTACTACCGCAGGAAATAAAATTTTACCTCACTCTCGTTCAAGTGAAATATTGTGTATAATTCTGACTTCGCAGAAATTTATTCATACATACGTCCTAATATCTGTGATAACACCCTTAGCGCAGGAAATAAATTTTCGCGTAATTTTTCCATCCGATAAAACACTGTACAAAGTTCTCAGCGCGCTAACAAATTTACAGTGCATTCATTTCATTTAAATATCTACATGAAACCGAATTTATCGAATTGGATTTGCAAATGCCCGTTTCACGATTCCCTCATTGTGAGCTGTATCATGATCGCCGATACTGTTGTACAATTCCGAGGCACGATTATTCATTCATTCCTATTCTATTCTATATTGCATTTGAAATGAAAAATCCAGTACGCTTTCACAAATAGAAACTCGAACATAATATTCAAAATTCTTTAAAAGTAAAATTTCATTTCGGATATTGCTAGTAATATATACAGAGAACTTTCAAACAGATTTCATTTCCTTATCGTGTAAATTAGTATAGTTATTAATATTTGAACATAATCAATCATTCTGTAAGTTTTTTTACCACTATTTTGTTATTCTATTGAGTAATATCTGGTGCTCTTTCTGGTACCATTACATTCGATAAAGGTTAGTGATCATAGTTCAAAAAGAATTATTCTCAGATTTGTACAGAACTATACTACTATAAGAACTACTATATTATGAGTTTGAGCCCATAAATAACGTTAAAATAGTTTCTTCCCGACTTTTCGAGCCAAATACTCTGCACGATAGACAGTTGAGAGATCGATGCCAACATTGCCTACTGTTTCGCGTCGAATTCGCGCGAGATCGCTCGCGGCCGCCGCCGCAGATGTTTCCAATTTAATAGAATCGTGTCTGTACACGCCACGACCGCAAGTACTTCGCATTAGCGCTGCGCGCCTCTATTTGCAAAACGGTGACAATTAATTTCCGCGTTGAAATTTCGGCGCCGCTGTTCGCTGGAGAAGCGATTTCGGAAACTCCAATTTGTCTGTCGAGTCGTGTGGCTAAGTATGCAGCAAGGATACAACACGTTGAGACTCGGAGATTGTTATTTTTCTTGTGTCTTGTCAGCGTTACATCTACGGAGACAGTTAATCTCGTAAAGTTACTAGTATTTCCACGCTTAATAACAAAGCTACAGAGCACTGGATGTATTGCGTGTATGCAAACGTTGCAGTTTTCATCAATTCCGCCTGTTTGCGCAATTATTTGCTTTCTGTTCACGCGTCTAACTACCTAACTGTCGCGTATAAATTGTTCCCTATACATATTACCTATTCAATTTTATCAGAAATGCATGCTATTGACTCTATCAAGTATTGATAACAGGGGAAACATGTTTGCGAAAAGGAATTTACAACTCTGTCTACCTTTACGAGATGCGAATGGCACAGTTGCAGATGTTCAATGGCATGTTTACAGAAAGAATTCTATTTCAAAAGGCACATACACGGATTCTGGAAAATGTAGATATAAAAATCGGATACTAAAAGACGGAAGAATGCATATTAATATAAATCACTGTCTAAAAAATTATTAATATAAGAGATATTTGAATACGTAACCTCTACCACCCTCGCTACCATAACTGTTGCGGTATGATTAACAAATGAAGTTAATTATCTTTATAAATAATGAGTATTGCCAAAAACGCTTGGACATGGGTGTACTTATTTTTGCTCTAGATTCACCAAAAAAAAAAAAAAATGATGACCTCTTCTTGTCAGTACTTTGTTAAATGTTACGATGACGGTCTAAAACAGTAGAAGGAAGCGTCTGCATTTCTGTTGGTCGACACACGCGGTATTTTTTCCTTTTACCCGGTCCGAATGCCAAGTGAACGACGCTGTTTCCGGTATTTATATAAGTCTAGCTGCCAGCTGGAGGAACGATCGCGGGTGCTGCACTTCAGTCGGCATTTCTGTGCCGTAGGATCGCGGGAAATCCGAGGCAGAATGTGTGCACGCATCGGAGCGGAATCCGATCTCGAGGATTCTTCAAGATAGACATTTGCGAGATCCTATCAGAGATTTTATATGCGCCAGTGAATAAGAATGGGCGCGGAGGGGTTGTACGAGGAACGAGGAGGATGCCTCGACAGCCTTGTATCTTCGGATCCCGTGTGGTCGTTATACGAACGACCGTCTTGAGCATAGCTGGAGGATCCGCGTGCTGAGTACAAGGCAGAATTTCACGGTAAAGAGAGGAGACTCCAGAGTGTTGACACTGGATTCGAGTGAATTCGAATGAGAAAAAATTGCTTGGTCGGCTGGAAATGGCGCGGTGCTGTCGACCGTATCGACCATGCTATTTGCCCGGAGCTTTTACTGATCGTTTATCCGATTGCGCAGCTTTTATTAATTGACGCTTTTCCGACCGTCACCGTTCGCCGTTCCGTCTCAGCCGCAGAGGCCAACACGAAAAAAGAACCCGTCAACGAATAACATCCCGCAGCCTGCTCCCATCTAACCGTTTCTGTTTTGTTTCTACGTCCAACCTCCCTGCGACAATGATCGACGGGTTGCTCTTTGCGCTTCGTGGAATCCTGTCTTTTTTTACCGGCACATAAACAGAGAGACAATTAAAGAAATTGTTGCTGTTTGTTTTAATAGCATGGCGTGAGTGATCGCTGGGCATTGAGATTATGAAAATTAAAAAAAATAAATTTAAATCATTAACGAAAGATGACAATGTCTGTTTGGCTGCCATATTTTGCAATTGCGACAGACTATTTTTATTCTAAATAAAGATCCGTAGTCTGGTGTTCACAAGATATTCATTCACTTTAACTTTTTGCAATCGAATTTACTGTTATTCACGCTTTTGTCAATTCTAATATTATCCTGGTGTTTTCGAAACTCTTTAACCCATTTCACATAAGGATTTTGAAAATATTAAGAACATTAAAAACCTTTTACACATTGATAAACACGAAAAATACCAATTCATCGTTTGTTATGTATACAATTAAATTGTTTGTATCCAAATTCAGAAATCGATGCATTATGTATGCATGTTATTATCGCCATTGGTTTGGAAAGGGTAAAATAAATTAAATATGCTTTGTGCTCGACTGATAATGAAGTACCAAAGATCGGTGAGAAATTAAATGGCACATCTCCTTAATGAATACATTTTCCACGTCGCTACCGGAATAATTATTACGAAGAGCGCTCATGTTCGATCAAACACTCTTTGTCGTCTACGTTGCGTTTGTCTCTGGGGCTTTTGAAGAGGTTTTTTTGCTAGATCGAAGAGACGGACATTGTCGTTTGGAAAAGCGACGGTCCCCGATCAAAGCCCACTCCGAAACAAAAAAAAAAAGAAGAAAATAACAAAGATGGAAGTAGAATAGAACTATCGTCCCTCGTTGGAAAAGAAGACTATGTGACTGGACGGGACGACGCGACGACGCGATGGTGTGCTCCCGACCACACCGCGAGTCTTTATTTTCATTTTGCCTCGCGGCCATTTATTTCCCACCCTTTGAATTTCCTCGTAAAGTCTCGCGCCGACCGTAATTTTTCCACATTTTCCTTCGTTAAAGCTCCCTGCGCAGATTGACCCGGCCGAAGTAATTCGTTTTCCGCGTCATGCGGCGATGAGAATGGATAGCAACGATTCCGCGCCCGTGAGAAAATTCAAAATTGCCATTATACGGCCGACGGAAGGGGGCCGACGGGTAATCCACTTATTGTATGAAGGCCTCTGCGGTGCGGTGCGGTGGCGCGATCCTCGCCAATTACCGGCATGAATCGCGAAAATGAATAGGGGGATAAATGAAAGAATCGTCGCGACGCCGGGTAAATAAGCATTCCACCCGAGAACTGGCGGGTCGCCCCGGGGAGTAGGTAGTTTCGGTAATCTGGAAACCGATAAAAAAGAAGAATGCTACCGAAAGGAAATTGAACTACTTTCGCGATCGCGATGCTGTGTTTCGCTAACGAATACTCTCGGAACCACCGATATATTATAAATATTTCTATCATTGGGTTGCAATCTTCATGCAAAGTCATTCGGAGACGTCTCACATTGAGCAGTTATTAAGATTGTGGAAATGATTCTTGCGGCATCATACAACGAAAACTAGGTATTCTGAAAATATTCCAATTTGAAAAAGTGCGGAACTATCTGGAATTTAAAAGATATTCCATGTAAAACTTCGATAACTTTCATTAGTCCATTAAGAATTACTTATTTGAGAAATGACGAACTGTAATTCTTAACTTTTGAGATATGCATTTTCAAGATAAAAGAAAACTCTTCCTTTAAAAAAAATGTTTCAGAAATATTGAATAGGATCGGCAGAACACTCACAAAATGTTCATTTTTAAATGCTGATTCTAATTTTAATTTTTATTCAATTTCGATTATGAAATTTCATTTTGTAGAGGTTTAATTACTGTACAACTTTTGTGCGAATTATTTTTTCCTTAGATTATCGGAAACCATTGAAATATCATGATAGTGGAGTGCTTCGATAGTTCTTCGAAATACATACCCTACTGTGCGTGTGTTCATTGATTTTGAAGAGTATTTCAAAATTGATTACACACGGTCAGATTTTTAAGGATGGTACGATTTCATGGATCATCATTTATTTTATAGTATTATAGTATGTTGTATAGTATACAATGTATACTGCCATAATTCTCAGTCATTTGAAACAGAAAAATGTTTCTCATCTAAAAATGCATGAAGACGTGCACTCCACAGGCCGCACCAAATGCATATAATCAATTGCGTCATTAATATCGCAAAATTCGCGTTTTTCTGAAGCTTCCAGCGATTTCTGTGATATATAAGCAACATTGATCTTCACGAACGAGTTCCTGGGCAGCTAATAAATAATCCTCGGTGACACAATTTGTCAGGGGGCACGGTTGAGAGCCAACGATCATGGCTTCGCACGTCTTTTGAGAAATCGGCGAACAAGGGGGAAGAAAGTTCGCTAACTTCCGACAGGTGGGAGCGTTTTCTTAACGGAAGGTCGTTGCGAGGAGAATAATTAATCGTTCGGTCTTATCGCAGCTGGCTAGTGTTCTCCATAGCGCGATACAAGAAAGACCTCGTACCAGTCCGGCTATAGTTGGTTCGAAGATGAATTTCTTTCGAAGCGGTTCGTAGCAGTGAGAGGGAGAGAGAGTACTTTCGGCCGAGTGTTCCCAAGTAGTCGCCGGGAATAATTTAATGCTCCAATTTGCACGAGCTTAATGGCTGCCGTCGTCCGGCGACAAATGAATCTACCGAGCAACATTTTTGCGGAAGGACACCATCCGTCCCGACGCGACGGGAAGACCAGGACGGCCCTTAGAACTTCCGGCTGTGAAATTGTTCCTTTCTAGAGTACCATTTTATGCCAAATCGATCATCGGGTCATTCTACAGCGATTCACCAAAACTATTGCTTCGTTATGTCCAAATTTTTTATGGGTAACACATGCATATATCAATAAAGAAGAAAAGTAAATATTTGTCTCATATTTTTAGAATGCAGTTCTCAAAAAGTTACTAAATGCTCTAATAATCAAATGTCAGTACGACCCACCAATGGAATTTAATCACACTAATAATTACATTGCGGATTTTATGCATTTATGACAAGAATGGGTGAGCGTAATTTAAGAGTGTCGACACATTACTTCCAGCTTAATAAAACCACTAAAGAGAGAAGTAAATTTCTATATGGTTCCGATGATTTATAACTGATTCCGAAGAATCTTCGCTTCGCATAAAAATCCAAAGTTTACTAATTAGTCTGCATTTAGTGTGAATGAAATTTCAACGAAGCTATTCGTTTCAATACGAGTTATAAATTGACCTGAATGCTCAGGAAAAGTGCATGGCACTATAACCGTACGAAAGAAAAAGTACACGAGAATCCACTCCGGAAGTTGCGGATTAATTTGAGCGAAAATTTGAGCATGGCGTGGAATGCAAAAATGATTGATTCGACGCGACAATCTCATAATTAACGTGTCTGTTCGCTAGCAGCACGGCAGGTTGCGGTGAGACGTGCACGGAAATTGCGAGTCAGAGAAGTTTGGTGTCTTCAGCATGGAATTAACGTACATCCGAGGCGTTGAAATGCTATTGAAAGCAATCTACGCCAAAGTTCAAGTCGCGTTCAAGATAAAACGTTTTGCAAAATTACGGTCGAAATAACATTCGGAACTTTGCGAGCGAGATAACGTCAGCAATGAAAGCGTGAAGCACGATCGGAGTGTGCGAAACGTGAACGAAACGGAAATTCGTTCGATCGTGGGTTCTATTGAAAAGCTTTCCCGCGAATTCGAGCCGGTCTCGCTCGCGCGGAAAAATATTCGCGCGAACGAGATAGCCACGCAGATGTATTCCGTTGATCTTGCTCCCTCTCCCTTATTCCCCTTTTTCACCCTTGTTCTCTTTTACCTGAGCAACGGCGGACAGTGTACACGAAAATAGAGCAAAACCCAGTGTTCAAGCTATTAAGCTCGCGCTGTGGTTGACCCGGACAATGTTGTTTTTTTTGAGGAAGCTCCTTTATTGCATTGTATCCGCCTGAACAAAAAGGTTGTTCTTCCTTTTTTCGCGACAGCGTTTGTATTGCGACGCACCAATGAATTCAATACATTAATATCAATACGAAAAAACACAGCATAAAGTTGTCCGACGGAACGAACGCGAACGGCGCGCGGATTAGTCGAGGATGACATAAACGAAGTTTGTGTTTTTAGATATTTTTCGTGTGTGCTATTTATATTCTACAGTGAATTTGTATTTTCGAGCTCGAAGTTATAACGGAACACTGTGTCGGGAACTTGCAGCATTTTTCCTTTTCGAATTCGTGTTGAACTTTTATTTCATGTTTACTGTTGCACGAAACATAAACGCTCGAAAAGTGTTTCCAAACCCACCCATATTGTACTTGCAATTTATTCATGAATGGACTTACTGCATTTTTGATAAAGACATTTTCAACTTATACTTCTTTTTAATCAATTAATTAAACTTCATGTGAACTGAATATTAAACTTCAACCTACTTTTTATTATTTTGTGAGTCAATATTCACAAATTCATGCGAGACCTATGCAATATTTTTGAAACTTGTGTTGTTGCAAAATTTTATTTTTAGAAATATTGCCTCAGAATTATTCAAAGAAGTTATTAAAGAGATATTTAAAAGAATTTCGACGTGAATTCACCGATGTGAAACTTCCTTTTCAACACTTGTGGAGTGTTCAGGAAATTGGAACATGTGTGAAATTAATCACTTGAAGGATCCGTTAAAAAACCGTTAGTCATAGATTAAAGAATTGCAAAATGATCACTGGTGGATATAGTGGTATAATCGGATTCGTCGTTGGTGCTGTTTGAGAGCCACTGGCTCCCTTTAGCTTCTGCTCGGCCGACTTTTGAATACATCAGCCGGTTATGCGGGTGGCATCGAGAGATCTCCCTATCGCACTTTTCCCTTGTGTCCTCGTAATGTCGTTGATTTACATAGAAATTCGCGAGCCGCGGCTTCGGATGTCGGTGTTTTAAATACGAGCTCGCGATCGGAATACTTGCCACGCACTTCGCTGCCACGAAGGCTTGACTGGGAGAAAACGGTACGTTGGAATAATTTTACGGTAACGGCGGTGCAACAGCCGACACAATGGCGATGTTGCCGGGATATTATCGACGTGTTTCTCTCGCGAAAGAGCAGGCGTATTCTTGCGGAATAACTTCCTTATACCGCTACAAGACGATTTTACTTCAACTGATTCAAGGAAGTACAACTGTTTCAAGTTCGTTCTTTTTTCGAGGTTGGTTACCTTATAAACTCCGTTCATCTGTTTGTTAACAAGTTTAACGAAATTTTTTTCTCGTCGCCGCCTAAAAATGTGTCATTGGGTAAGAAAATAATTCTTGCAAAAGATGAAGTTAATCGGAAATGGGAAGATGTTGCACATTCACGTTCAAGTTGGAATATATTAACTTTTTCAATATAACAATTAACTGATACTCGTATTTTTGTAAATATGTATGTTACATTTTACGTAGATTATTGAATGTACCAGTTCTTTTAGCTGTGTTCTTATATTAATTTAAAATGTACAAGATTAACGTTCGACAAGAATATATTATATTCAATCAAAGCATAATATATTTAACTGGATGTGGTGAATATTACACGATATGTAGTATTACCCTTTGGATAAACGGACTTGTTAGCGGAAGGTGGCGGACAGAAATTAGACAAGCCAATCAATGTGAAATAATCTTAATTCGTACAACGTACACAAGTTTACATGTAAGAATACATGTAAGAAATTATGATACTTTTAGAGGTACATTTAACTAGATTTTCAGTGTACTGTTCACATTTAGCGTGCAGTTATTTCTATTTCAAAACCTTGCATTCGATGTGCCACGTCTCCCTGACATTCGATTGATCTAAAATTTTCGATATATAATTTTTTCATGCAACGGAACAAATTTTGGCGGCGGCGCGGCGTAATGAAAATTTCATAGTTGAAAACTAAGGTCTACCCTAGTGTGTATTAATTCTATGTAGTAGTAATAATGTAGTAATTCTCGTTAAGGGGTGAAGATGGAAGTATCGAAATTTTGATTAGCACTTCGTTCCAATTGCATCGTTTAAATATTGTATCAGTCTCGTCTTGAATATTTCAGGCTTCAACCTGAACCTGATAACGTTCGAGTTTTCTTCTTATTAATCGAAATGGGATACTGTTTTCCAGTTATCGATTTTTAATCTCCTGATTAAACGTGGATTTAAGTCGAACATAGGATTCCTATTTCTCGTGATACATTATTTACAACGAAGTAGCATCGACAAGCACGGTTGCGAAAGAAATCATAAGGTCAGAGGTTATCCAGCTGGAAATACACCGCAAATATGCTTTTCTCACTCTGTTAACATCTGTTCAAAGTTAATCGACCACGGTCCTGGTTTATAAACCAAACATCCTTACTACTCTGACACCGTAGTCGAACTCTACATCTTAAATTAACAATGAATACCGTTCAAACAGCTGGCATATGCTGAACAGAAACATTCTTCATAATCGTTCGAGCATATATGTATACTTGCATAGCGATACTTGAAATTAAATTTAAAAGATAGCTTGTTGAAACATTTTAATGAACGTTTCCCAAGGCACAGGTATGTCCATTAGCGGTACATTTTTAAAATAAATTTCCATACATATTCAAACGTGGGCATCACTTGCAGTGGTATTTTAATTAACCTTTTGCGAGAAATTATTTTGGAGATGGAAAGAGTCATTTTTCTGTGGAACATTGTTCGTCAAGGTTTTGAGATAGGTGTTCTCCTTTCTGGGCGTTACAGTACTCCGTTAAACAATTTAATATCTATTGTATAACGTTAAAACACGTTTCTAAAATGTTACAGATCAAGTATGTTAGCTGAAACTTAATGTAATAGAAAATTGCATCTTTCACCTCCACGCAATAATTCATCTCTTCAAGGGAGAACAGCCGCTAAAAAATAGCAAAAAATTTCTAGCCGTAAAAACCAGCCGGTTTCTTTGGTTCGCGAAAGTTTTCGGTGCGGTTTATCCCGGGGCACGTACGATATAATAGTGGATGGAATTTACTGTCCAGACGAAACATGGCGCCACGGTCGGGGTCAGCGTTGCGGTTGCGACAACGAATTGAAGATACTGCAGCCATTAAATTCTTCCAGGATCGTAAATCGATTAGCGGTCACGACCGCCTATAATTTCTGTGGACGGGGGCCGTGGGAGACCAAGAAAATTTTCTCCGGGACTCGCGTGGCATGAATTTGTCGCGTTGAAACGGTTTCCCGTCTCGCAATCGCCCCCCGGGGTGAAATTCGAGAGGTGCGGCGCGGCGGCGGTTAGGCCGGCCTGCGAATCACACGTGGAACGCATTAACCCGCGAAACGCAAACCCCGCTGGCACGGTACGAAACTAGCGAATTTCATCGACGGAACTTAATCGACTAACAAATCGTCCGGCGCTAAGGGTTTGCGGCCGAGCCGGTGGCCAACTAGGTGGCCGAGGGGTGAAATTAACTACGTTCATTTTCCTACAATTCCCACGTAGGAAACTGGACGCGGTTTGCGCTTCGCGAATAATCCCCCACGTCGACGTCTCCTGCAACTCGCGTGATTCGCGTTGCTGAAACTTCCGAGATATTAGCGAAAATGGACAATGACGGTCTCCTGGACCGAAGGCGAATTCATGGCTGTTTGTGTTATCCGCGGAAATGATAATTAGTGTCTGTACAAAATAAAAATGTCCTATCCCAATTTTACAGGTGCCACAAAGACATTTCTTATCTTTTGTCACTTTCATGAGTCGACAGTAAGCCATTCCATTTATTAACTATTTTTAACTTCACCTACACATTTTTTACTAAGGGACTGTTGTACAGTGGTCCGGGCGGCCGATCTAGCAGTTCGTTTGGTGTCAAAGTTTGTTTATAAACAGAAATAAAGTTGACAACCATGACATTAATGTTTCCGGTAAGTTAATGTGGAATAAAAGGCCTGTCCCTTAACAAACCACTATACCCTGAACTTTTCTGAAATTTTCTAAGTTCGAGATTAAACTAAACGTAAACGTAGACTCTTTACCGAAGTCTACTATCGAATTTCATCCGCTATCTGGCAATATCAAAAAACCGTTTAATCATCGTGAACGCCGGAAGTTCCGCAGTTCAATTATAACTTGCCGATGGTGCCGGTGCACTATGCACCAAGGATTAAAGTACCTTCGGTAAAGGATTAAACAGCGGAAGTGACGGGGTAGCTCGTCCAGTTAGCTACCTTGGGTTAGTGGTTTGCGGGCTTATTTTCGTATCAGGGGGGTGCGATCGAAAAGCCTGAAGGCGGTCGGCAACAATGCTAAATGCGGGAAGTTAATTTTGTCAGCGCGGCGCGGCGGCGTGGAGCAGGAGGCGGGTGCAACAAGTTCGCGGGCGCAGCACAAATTACGCGTGCTAAACAAACCGTTTCATAACGCGGTCGACCGCAAATTTCCGAGTTGAAACGTTTCTTTTTTTGTTCCGGGCAGCGTGTACCGTTGCACGCCGGTTAACGAGCTGCTTACTCCTACCGCCACCTGGCCAATTTTCCTCGTTCGGCTGGCAATAAACTCGATTCCCTCGCTCGCGAACAGCAGTGTCGCTTTCACGGTTTTCGGAACGTTTCCCGAGGAAAATGCCACCGAAATACCTCTTTGAAAACACGGTATTCTTGCCTACTGCATTTGTAGTTTGTACGCTTCTATTACCTCCGTTGCTGCGCCGCTATTGTTTAATTTTTTCGGCTTTAACTGTACTTTGGGAACTCTCTGGAGCTTTTTTGAAAACGTTCACTACTGGTCTTTGTGTAATAGAACTGTATGCGATTTACGTTGGACATAAAAGGTCTCGTGTGGATACTATAGCATGGAAACGTTGTTAGTGGTTGTTCAAACTGTGGTATCCTTTCTGATTACAATGGAACCGACTGGATTTTCATCCGAGAGAAAAGATTTTATAATAACATGGATGATGTGGAAATGATACGATTTCTTTTTATACCATTGCGTACACAACACTATTTATTGTACACATTTAATACAAATTGAATTTAACATGAATGACTGATTTTATCACTCTATTAAAGATATCTATACAATCATTTCTTATGAAATCATTTTTATTGTTTCAACAATTCTAAAATAAAACATTTGAAATCGGTTATTTTGATGGTTGGTGGTAGGATTCGTGTTAAACTAATTGATAGTAGTATCTGCATACGAAATTATTAGTTCTTATTGTCTGGAAAATAGATTTCCAGTTCGATGATATTTCCGCGACCCAGAGTTGAAGCAGCTCAGAGTACAAAGGATCAGCAATTTCCACAGCAGACGAACAAACCCGGTTTCCAAATGCGAGCTTCAAGACGCGCTTTCTAAGAGCCAGCTGAAAAAGTTTTTCGTCCGAAGTATGCGGGCAGAAGCTCCTTTATTGTGGTGCTTCCCTCGACAAATGGGAATCGTTCCTCGAGGATCCGCATTGTCGCGGGTCTATCCGGGAGTGACTGTGTTCGCGCGATAGTGAGATCATTCCGACTGTCAGCGACCACCGTGAAACGAGTCGATCAGAGTTCGCCCATTCATCTTTACCTTTCCCATATTGTTCCGAAACGGCTCGTCTCGGCTCCGTGCCCCATCTCCATACCACTTTGTCCCGTGATCCTTTTTGTGCTCTCCTTGCGAGAGAGCCCTCTGTCATTTTTTCCCCTGATTTCTCGTGCATTCAGTCTCGGGCCCGCTTTATCCGTTCGCCCTTTGTCCCTTTCCGCTCTTACTCTCATTCAATCCTTCCCTAGACACCGACTCCGATGGAATCGTACACGAATGCCGACGGTTTGCCTCATTCGCCCCGAGTGAATGACGACGTCGACGACACTATCAAGGATATATTCCTCGATCTGTATCAACATATCTCGCACTTCTTTCCTGCCTACGCATCTCGAACTCCAATCGAATAAAAACGAACCGAACCGAGCGGTGCCGAAAAATCGATCCGCCAGATTTACATCACAAAAGGGCGGGCGCGCCCTTTCGGCAGTCTCGAGATAGCGGAGCGTGCGTGTCGCGTCTCGTAATCCCTTCGTCGCGAAATTTAGCGGAAAAAGTACGCGGGGTTCTCGACCTCCATAAATTTCCCGGGCGACCGTCCGGGATTCGCCTGAAATCGAACTGTGTTCAACTCCCATTAAAAAAGTACGGGAACACGACTCCATCCCTTGGAAATCCGGCGTGTAAACGGGGTAGTTTTCTGAAGAATCGACAGAGGGGACGTGGCGATAAAAACTAAATATTTTGCGTTCGTATAATCCGGTTTGCGGATTTAACGAGCACGTGTCACACGAAGCGATCGGCGCCGATGTGTTTGCCTTTTGCTATGTAATTACAGGTGCAGCGTTTACATGGAAAAATATTCAATACGACGTAATTGACACGCGCGATATAAAGTTCGGGTGACAGTGATCACCGTCGACGCCCGGAGGTGTCCTTTTAGTATAAATCAGATTCTATTTAGTTTAATTTAGGAGATGGTACTTTCCGTAGTGACCCGAAAATCCCCGGGGTAATAATTTGTATCTAAAAAATTAGAGTACTCCTTGCGTTTCAGCTATGTTCCGACGATTTGAGTCGTCACCAATGTATTACCTATTTATTGTTGTAACTTCTATATGTGCTAGTATAAACAAGAAATTTGTATGCAACCGTATTAACGAGGCTCCCGCAAATACTTCTATTGTCATAAAAGATAGAAAGACAGAAAAATAGGTGTTTCGGAAGAGACAATTATTAAAGTGTTACAATGTATTGTATATATTTACTCTTAATTCTTATACATGCACATAGTTGAAAGAACGCTCTTTAACCCTCATCCACACGGGTAATTTTTTGTACTATTCTAAATGAATTTGAAATAGGTACCCGGGTACCACGTCGTGTGGATGAGGGTTAACGCTATATAGTGAGTTTTGCTAAAATTATAACTCGTAAAAAAGTATGATGAGGCAAACAACATTAATTTCAGGAAGAAGTGCGGTCATTCTAGAGCTTGTATTTTTTCTTGTTTTCAAGCTTCCCTCAAAAAATGTCTTACGGATAGCAATTTATATTTATCCCAAAAATTAGTCTGCAAATTTAAGAAGCTATTGGGCATAAATTCCATTAATTATTGACGATATTGAAAAATTGAAAATCGCCATGTTTTGGCCATTCTGACCCACTGTGAGTCTTAGATTGCGAAACTTAATGTACCTGTCGCGTTCACTGGTGCGGAGCTATGTTTCATCAGCGAATTCCAACCGGACATATCATGGCTCAACAGACGAGTGTGTGTCGGCGACGCACAATGGATTGGCCCTCTCCGTTCATTGTGTCAGCCTCATGGCTAATAAGAGGGGGTGAAACATTCCCTCATATCTTCCCATGCGTGTGCCCACGTCCACGCGTGTTCGTTCGCCACGCTGTCGACTGAGGGGGAGAGAGAGAGAGAGAGAGAGAGTGAGTGAGTGAAGGGGCAGAGGGAGAGACGCTGGAAACCCACCTATGGATACCTATATGCGGGTCATGGCGCATGTCAGGCCCGAGAGGGTGCGGCACCGGTAACTTGAGGACTAAACCGCGTCAGGGCGGATCCATCCTTTTCTATGCTCGATCGTGTTTTCCCGTGTACTCGACTCGGCCCGAGGCGAGTCCACCGGATACTCTCGCTCTCTTCTGACTCGCCCTGCTTCGTTTTTCACTCTCGAACTCTTACCCCCGGTCTCGAAGACACCGCACACCTAACATGGGGGTGGTTTCTCCATTCTTCTAGAAAAAGGCTGTTCTTTTATCCAGTTTTATTTTTAACCTTTATGTAAATAATCAAAACTTTCTACGGTATTCGTTGACGTTTCATTTTATAGGCTCAAGGGTTAACACTTTGGTTAATAATCTTGCAACTTGGACAATCTCATGACAGATCAAAGTGTGGAATATTGATTATTCTTTCAATCAAACTCGTACTTTCACTGTACACAATTCGCCGCGAGTTTTCTCATTTTACATTTCTTAAAATTAGCTAAAGGGATTATCCGAGTCTGTCCGACCTGTCTCTATCGATATTGAAACAATCGATCAGTTTCTCCATCGATCAATTCTCTTCTCCCCATCTTCCGGTCATCTTTTTTTTTTCGCAATGCAGCTTTCAACATTCGATTCGTCGACGCTTCCAACAAGGTCTCGGGAATTCTTTCTTCAGTTGACCATTGCGGTACCAGATTCCTGTGCAGAGCTCTTTGTACTCTCTGCCAAAGCCAGTTCTCCTTTTCCCATCGGCTCTGTCTCTTTCCGCGTTGGCTCTACAGGAGATAAGCATGGCCGTTCTAGATGGCACACGATCCGGATCATGCAGGACCTTCAATTTTCGTGATTCTGCTCCAGGTGAAAATCGAACTGCAGGAAATCCGACGTAAACAGCCCTGTTTCTTCTTGCTTTGTGTCACCGGTCCCCGTTTCCTTATCCATGTTCGTTCGATCATAGAATCGATCTTCCGGATAGCGAAGTGTCATAGAAACGATTCTTGAACGATTTTAGCAATCGACGAACTTCTTTATGAGAATGCTTTCGAAGAGTTTGTATAATCGGTTTCTAGTCACTCTCCACTGACCGCAAGCAGATTCCACCCTTCATTGCGTGCTCAGTGATCCCGCGTTTACATTCATTAACAAAACAAAGCCCTGGTATCCCGATTTATCCGTGCTTCGTTCCCGGAATCACGCGAGAAGCTGATTCAACGGGATCGCGGACCGGTTGACCCTAACCTTCGGAAAAGAAACGAGATTTTCCCGTGGCCTTCCCACTGATTGTGAGCTCGCCAACTTTTCTCGTTTCACAACGACTGGTGTACGCTCCAATGCTACGTCCACATTAGGAGAAACGAGTTTCGTGAAGACAGCTGACGAGCCGTGACCGAGTCGCAATTTGCGAGCATCGCCCGGAAAACTGGAACCAAATGTGCGAAAGGGGTATAGAGTTTTTGAAATCGTTGTCACATATGTGCTGTCACCGATGCTCTTACAAAATTTATTGGGACATTCGTCGTGTTGGGACCATTCTTGTTCCGTTCAATGATCCTGCACGATATATGATTCCTCTTTTGGTAAACATGCTGATCTTTGATTCCTAGAATAATCGACACTGAATAATAATCAGCTATAATAATTTATAGAATAAACCGTGAATAAACTAACACGTAATCAGAAAGAAGAATCTCATCCTGAATTAGATTTTCAATGTTCACGTGCATTTGGTACACTAGACGTCACTTAACCAGCACCTTTGAGGATCTCCTATTTTCTTGCAACGAAGTCTGCCCAAACTCCAAACCGTCGGCTATCTGCGTCCCCGTCTTATCAACTTAACCAAATTCCTTCAGACAAATTTCGCAGTGGTCGAACAGACTATTCGAACAGATTATTCGATTAAAAACTATAACACCCCTGCCCCTCGTGTATCCCCTGTCGAACGGCAATCCTCGACGCCGTTGGATCCCGGATTAATGCAAATCCCCGCGCATGTTTATTCAACGGATATAACTCCGCTCGATGGAACTCGTCCGCTAATAAGACCTTCCGCGTCACCATCGAATTAATGCGGAATCGTCACCGCTCCGAATCCGCTCGAATCGACGTGGACGCTCGGACAAGTTTACCGAGGTTTCGCGAGAAGATAAGGCTGCGAGCCCGAGGCAATCGACCTCGGAAGTTAGCCGACTCCATGCAGCTAATGCGAACTTCGACCCGAATTTTGCGACCGTGGCAATTCAATCCG
Source organism: Lasioglossum morio (assembly GCA_916610235.2). Lineage (NCBI taxonomy): Eukaryota > Metazoa > Arthropoda > Insecta > Hymenoptera > Halictidae > Lasioglossum > Lasioglossum morio. The sequence continues at coordinate 9,837,189 of OU744323.1, forward strand.
AAGCAAACACCGTGGACCAAACAACGATTCTAATAAAAGATCATATTCAGCAGATACCGCTTCCAAATGTAATTTTTACGATTCGTTACAAACAAAGGATTTCTACCTTCCAATTCATAGTGATTATTTCTTCCTCTTGTCAGCATATTTCAGGTTAAAATTTTTTAACTACTACTTTTTTCGCCAAGATTGTAGCGATTACTGCGGTATCATGGTTCGATCGTTCTTTATTTGAATATTATTCCTAATTTATCATGAAATAATAATATGTATTAATATTAACCCTTAGCGGTCGAGTGGCGCCTCTGCGGCGCCACTAAAAATTGCTGTACTATTATTTAAATAATTGTTTACACTTTCAGATATGTCAGTATCTAACCAATTACTACACATTTAAGTATTGTATGAGGTATTATATCAATTTCATATTTATCAAATTTAAAAAATCATAGAGAATGGAAATATTGTAGGTCAGAAGAAATGTTTAATTTTCGAGTTAAAATAGCTCCGACCGCAAAGGGTTAATTGAAAGATATTAATTTAAAGATATCCTGGGTACAGTCACAAATAATTTTTTTATTTATTACATTTTAAATGAGTCAACCTTTTATTAAGTTTAACACCGTAATATGATACATTCTTTTAACAAATATTTGAGTAACATTTATTTTCTATAAACCCGCTGTATTAGGTACATTTACCCTACTTGGCTCTAATTCAAGCTGGAACAAGAAACACCATTGACTGTTTGAGATGAGGCTGGAAATTAACAATTCCGAGGACATTGAATTTGTAATTTTCGATCAGCTGAAAACGGGATAATCGTGATATTAATTCGCCGTAGAGATAGTCTGAGTCTTTGTATCACCACAGGTTCCTGTTTTCGTCAAATTGATTTCAATTATGCACGAGGCGTTAGAAAAATGTTTACGGACACCTGGGATTCTGGAATCTTCACTTAGAAGTTGAACGGCTATTGTTTCACAGACTGATTCGATCCCTGAAGATAACTTGAAAGAAATTGGTCGCGAAAGAACGCAGTGAACCTTGCTCGCGCGAGCGTAGAATTTCAATTCGGAACGTACCTATGCAGAAAGGAAACGCGATGTCGAATTTTGTGCTTTGTTATGGATTTCTTCAGGCGATTCGGAGAAACACGAGATGAAATTATTTCTTACGAGTTTTGATAAATTGAAAGGCGGGCATAACTGCGTTACCTTGAAGTATGCTGATGCTTATACCGGTTGGCGAGCACGGTTCTCTATAGACCACGGCCCTCATAAATCATTCTAGCATATGTATTCCGAGAGGGATACTCAAATTAGTACTTCGAAGGTTACTGTATTCGAAAATGACTATATCCTAAATATAGCTGACGTAACTGGGTCGCGAAAAGAATAAAATTGCTTGTTTTCAGGGAAAAATTGTAACACTAGACATTTCTTCAAAAGATTCCACATTATCCCAAATTGTATTACACATGAGCTAAAGAATTAATGTGACAGAAAGATGAACAATTAATTTCGAAATAAATAGAGAAATGAGACCATTAACCAAAATCCTTTGAAAATGTGTCAATTTTATGTAAGAAACAGATCAGATGTTAATATACAGTTTGCGATTTGAATAATCTGACAATAAAATAAGATCATTCTTCAATATTTTACATCTCCTATTAGTTAAAAAACTGCACCCTCCATTAATCATTTTAGCGACGGAACCGGTTAAATTCCGAGAGAGGAGTTCATGAATTACGAGTTCAAAAATAATTGTATCTCGAAGTGACTACTCTAAAAATGATTTATACAATCCAAGTGTGGCACAGGTACGAATATTTCTCACGCGCAGAAAAGAAAATTCATGTTTTTTGTATGGCTACATTTATTTTAATGCTTAAATATTGATTCGTAACGATTCAAAATGTATTTCATCTAAAAAGAAAGACGTATCATTTATATTTATGAGACTTTAAAATATGGCAAGGGGTTAATCAACATAAAATAATAGCATTCATCATTTTCCTGGTGTTTTTCAGACGACCTATAACTTCCATTTCTTTCTCAGGATTGTTAGTTACAAGTGCCACTGATCAATCCTGTTAATCGCATTGGTTTCTTTCACCAGTATTCTGAGCGGCTTTCGATGGAAGTGAAAACGCGAAGCTTTTAAAACTATTGCAGGGGGTTACACTGAAAAAGCGGAGCGGTTCCCCAATTAATTCGCCGGACTCGGAATCGAATTGACCGAGTCAATTGGTGGTGCAGCCGCGCGGAAATCATTTTTCCACAATTCTTCCGTTCGCGAAAATTAAACGCGTGTCACAAGAGCTCGTTTGTGCGAAGAGGAAGCTGTAGAGAACTCTGTCTCGTGAATAAGTCTCAGCATTTGTGCTGATAAACAACATACTTCATCATAAATAAGACAAAACCAGCACTTCGCAAAAGTAACAAAACAATTTTCTAATTCTATGTAATGAAAAGGATAGTCGACAGATATTTTCAGAAATCGCGAGACGCGTACGATATCTAATTCAACGAAGTCCTTTTGCAGAGCACCCTCAATCATCCTAGCTCAAATTTTCTCGTGATAGTGAGACTTTGAGGTAAATAATCAAGGCAACGAGATCGTGGATTTCGCAGTAGATCGTAGCTTGAATAAGAGAGTGTCTTGGAAGGATAATAGAGTCCTCGCTGCAGGAATTCAATGGTCTCCCTCTGATTCGTTGCATGTTTGTCCTCTACTCGTTTAGATTACGCTTTAACACAATACTGAGCAAGAAGGTCCCACAGAATCTCAGGGGAAATTTCTTTAAAATAAATTCCTTGAAAAGTGAATATTTTCGTCGACTTTCTAGACAGTAGAGGTGCATTCGATGCTTTCTCATTTCTCTGAAGAATTATCAAGATGAGATATTATTTTAGAAATTAAAAAATTCGATGAAGCTTGGAACAGCTGGTGAGGTTAATGCAACAAAACCTAAAATGTTAAAATTGACAGTTGGGTTGCCTGTTTAACCATTCAATGAAAATTGACAGTGAGATTACCTGTTTAACCATGCAGTTCAAAAATTCATCTGATAGGGTAACACAAAAGTCGAAATTACTATTTTATCTATTTTCAGGGACACACGGTGGTTAACTTAAAAACCGCGAGGATTATGGCAGCGAAGGTGACATTAACTATACACTATCGCTAAGTGGAGGTGACGGTAGTTTACGAGTTAATAGAAAAAAATATGAAGTTTAATGCAGGTTTCATGGCAGCGTAATCTAAAGCAGCAGGGACTTCAATAAATGAATGAGTGGAGCTTGAATTTTCCAGTGGCTATTTAGTGACTGCGAATGGAACTCCTGCATGAGTATTGATGCTGCTTTCAACGACAATAATCCGAGCCATCGCTCACTTTTGAGCGGCAGTAGTATATGAACGCGCACCGGTGCCAGAACTCGAATTGTGTTTTTTCAACGGTTGCAGACAATAAATTTTGATATGGAGGAGGATAATCGAGACTACTCAGTGACGAATGAGCTGCAGTATCGGTGTATTCTCGACGTAAAAACAATACGGTGAACAGCAGCTCGCATAGTTTTAGCGTCTTTTAAACCCGCCTCCACCGCGGGTCATGACATTTCGAGCTTAATCCGCGCGGATATTTTATTAAGAGGATGCATGCATTCATCAGCGTGAAAGCAAGGTCTTCAAATTCGAGGAAAAATTACTCCCTGCAATGGTTTGATGTTTTTCAAAAAGCACTAAAACATTAATACCGCTTCCATCGTCCCACAATTCTTCTGTGTTGAACAATGCAGTCAGAAAGGTCTTAACAATTCATTAAATTCATATATATTGGGTATGGTTCAAAGTTAGAAAATGAAAAACTGAATTGATATACGTATATATACGTATAGCAGTCGGAGACATCTTGTGTATTTAAAGAAAAAATATCTAATAGTGTCTGGTTCTTCTTCTACGGATAAAATCCCTGATCATTTACGCGTCTGTTGTTCGTAAATGTAAAGAACTTACAAGAAAATAATGAGGTTTTAAGGTCTAGAGAAAAAGTGTAGTTGGACAAGACAGTTTTTAGCTTTACGAGCGTAGTTGCTACAGGAGGAGATTTTTCAGCCTCGGAAATTTCTATACTCCCATCTCGTTTTAAACGCGGCGCAGCGCAGCGTTCGATCGGCCATTGTAAATTTCCGAAGATTCTCGAGAGCATCTCCTCGAGGGACCGTTTGCGTCCTTCGTGCTCCGTTGACCACGATTAAGTGAGCCCATTCTACGTCGGCCGCGGAACGATTTTTCCATTCGCAACAAAAGAAAAAAAAGAGATCGCGCCGCGATTTGCACGGTGCACGCGAAACTACGTTTCTCCGAGCGTGAATAGCAGGGTACACCTGTTGGAAAAAAAAGAACGCCTACGAGAGCGAGAAATATGGAGCGAGCCCGTAGCAATTTGCTCGTTGAAACCGAGCTAGATCATCGCCTACGGAACTAACTATTGTTCGACCAGCGAAATTAACACTCTCCGGGCGCGTAGCCGAGCTAATTTCGGCTCTTCGGTTAATCAGCCCGCACCCGGAAGTTATCGAATCGAATTCCTGGCTAGAATAGCCGGCGGATTCATTAAAAAGTTGTTAATTGAGAGTGCGCACCTTAAGACGGCCGATAGTTGCGAACAAAATAGAGACTTATCCTCGGATATTAGCTCCTTAACTCAGGAAACTGGCGCCGTGGCTAAGGAACGTTGATTGCTCTTGCCAAACCAAAAGAAACGGTCTCGTATCGTTCAAAGCCTGGCCCATTTCCGAATATTAGGCTCCGGTGTCCATTAAGGTGTACCTTAGCCATATCTACTGAAATTTTTTATATGAGTAGACTAAAATTTGATTAAGGTAGATTAAAATTAAAATAAAAGACTACAACTTTATATATATATCATTGTTCCATGGAATGGAACAATTTTAGGGAGCAGGGCGCTCAAAATTTCATTGTTGAAAAATAAGATTCACCATAGTGGTCATCGATCGCGAAACAGAAGAAAGGTTAAAGAATCACGCTGTAGAGATCCCATCTAACGACTCATTTTATTTTTATTTCTACTAATATTAGAACGACCTACAAGTTGGAACTTTTAATGTCTTCGGGAAACTGTGAGGAAAAGAACGTTTCTTTCACATTTTTATTTGTTTCGACGCGTCTACAGGTTGAACACTTGCAGATCGTGTTTTCTTTGTATTTTAAATGAACAATATTAATGTCTGTATCTATTTTTTAATATTCTCGTTCAGAGTGTACGCAGCGCAACAAACTTTGTTAATTATAGCGGTTAGCAAAGTAACTCACTTTAGTAGCGACGAAATATGTAACAATTTTTTTACAATATTAAATTTCTAACGAGAACCTGGTAAAAATGTAATATCGCAACTATTTCTCAAGGATCTTCGCGCACGCTCTTCATAACTGAATATCATCCACTTGTTCAGGGTGTATATCTACGTCCTTCATTTTACTCCTTAAAGTGTACTTGAAAATGTTGATATTTCTAATAAAACAAGCTTCCTTAAATTGTCTGATTCTAAGCTTTTAGTATTTTTTAATCGCGTTACGCAATGATGAAGATGTAATTTACTTTGAACTATTACATCAAAATCAGATTATGTTAGTAGATATTCTATAGCTAATCGGTTGATCACTATACGCAGCTGGAACATTAGATTTAAAAGCATCGCTGTTAAAGCATGTTGCATCTCGTCCATTAACACCATAATTATCCTCGTCAGCTTGTGCATTAGTTTACACGCGCAAATATTATATTTCCTTTTATTCTATTTAACGTTTCAAGTGGACAATTCTTGGTAGAAAAACAGTGGTTAGATTCAAACTCGACAAGTTAACCCTTTACAGTTGGAGCTATTTTACCTCGAAAGTTAAACATTTCTTCCGACCAAGAATAATTCCATTGTATATGATATTTTTCATTTTATAGATATGCAATTGTTCTCATACCTCGTACAATACTTCAATGTTTAGTAATTGATTAAATATTAACATATTTAATAATGTGAACACTATTGTGAATAATGGTACAACAATTTTTAGTGGTGACTCTGAGTTACCATTCAAGTTTTAAGGGTTAAATTACGTGCCATCTGTGAGACTGTTTTATTCGTAAGCTTGGTAGCAATTTCTGTGGTCTTAAACAAATCTGTGTCTGTCGGAGCATCAACTAAAGAATGACAAATGTTTATTCTTCTTGTAACGTTACCATCTTGTTTTTCTATTTACCCTAAAAAAATGTATTAGTGACGAATATTAATCACCCAATATATAGATAAAATTGTTTATTAAAAAAAAAGGAATCGTTCCTTCGCGACATGAATATATTGATTTATTAGATCTGATTATTCTCACACTCTTTCGACATACTTCGTTCAGTTCAGACGTGTATTTTATCGTCATGTTACTTCTATATAATTGTGTTCATTATAAAATGGTTATGATCTATGAGTTGCTTAATTCGAACCATATTTAAATTCTGTCACAATTGGTTATGGGCCCAGCACGCTATTCGTATCTTGCACTGATGATTTCTATAAAAAAAATCGGCGACGTTCGCAGGACGATCCAATTAATTAGCACGAGTCAATACATCATTGGAATCCGTGAATCTCGTCTGGCGAGCAGCGAACCCGAACGTCGAGTTCCACAATTCTCTCGGTCCGGAGATTCACGCGAGAGTCGAGCATAAGGTTCGCTAATTATAGAGCAGGAACCTTAAACCCCGCGATTCTGGGCACCGCTAAATTTATGGGCGCAATTACGATGTTCGGGTCTGACGCGCGACAACAGGCGATCGATCATGAGTGGGGGAACGAGCGCGAGCGTAACGAAACTCGATGCATATTTACCCGAGTTCGTTCCGGTCCGAGTCATGGTTGTCACTCGGATAATACGGGTACTCTTTCCGTGGAATATGCAAATCATCCTCAAAGAGAGCAAGAGAGAGAGAGAGAAGGAAGAGATAGTTGTTGGTAGAACGTCATCGCTTTCCTGTTCGTAAACCGTTTCTCCGAGCGATTCTTTTGCAGCGAATTTAGAGGTCAGTTACCGAATGCATAATGATTCCCCACATCGTACCCAGTTAGTTAATATTGAATGTGGAAACGAGTGCATTCCAATTAACGACACACACATGCGCCATGCTTGTTCATAAATGCTTTATACATTTAACTTTATACATTTGAACGACGACGTAGAATAAGACGTCACTGAATTATCTCAGCTATACCGATTTCTAGAAAAGCATGTCCGAAATGTTTTTTTGAACGAAAACTATTTAGGTGGCACAATTGGCAATTCTCACTGAGCAATTTCTCGCACTCCAGCGTCAACTCATTCTGCGACTTAGGCGCCAGTTCCCTCTGTAACGTCGTAGATTACACTCGAGAGTCCATTATGCGGTTCGTAAATTCGTTCCTGGCCGGATGCGAGTCACGTGCTTGACACAAGCGCGATTTACCGTCGATTAATTGAAGAGAAATATGTGCTTGCTCGGTGACGAGTGTTTGCTTAATCCTAATGGAGAATCGAAGATGGTTCTCCCTCCTTCTCGCGGCCCTTCGTGGCCCTCAGGATATTGGAAGTTGGTCGGATTTTCTTGGAGACCACTTGCCGACGCGAGAACGTCCTCCGGTTTCGATAAATTACTGATTCAGCCCCGGAGTGGAGGAGCCTGTTCTGTAGTCCGACTACCGGTTCAGGCGCTTCGATTTCCATCCTCGCGGATTCTTATTTCTTTCGTTCCGTGCCACGGGATCAGGCTGTTTCCCCTGAAACACTACCCTTGTCGACTCTACGAGATCAATGTTGTCTTGGACCCTCCAGAACTGCAGGTCCCAACTTCTGAAATATCATTTCGATCTCACTAACCATCTTGCTTGAGTGCTTCCATTTTATTGATGAAACCACTGTGTCTTTTCTATGGGACCTGCAACCCCTTTGCCATGATTATATTTTTTAAGGGACCTTGGGGACGTTTAGGGGCATTGGGATGCAATTCTTTAAGGATTAATGAATTTTTAAAGACCAATTTAAATTCTGGGGTTAGACGATCGTGGCGTTGCTAAATAGGTTTACTAGATTGCGAGATACGATCCTTACTTGATTTCCCTTTAGAATTCAGCTATGTCAAATAGACGGCTCGTCGAGAAGCAGTCTGCGGCTCGACCAAACCAATTAATCTATACGATCTTTTAACCTTTGACAACTCTCGATTCCTTAAAATAAACTTACAAATACATACGTGTGTTAGATAGATCGATCTATTTTCAGTCCGATTTTCGAAAGTTGAGACCTGACATGCATAGTGGTCTGCATAGGTCTTAACTCTCGGAAATCAAATTAGTGTTATACATATGTATAATTCGTATAATAATTAATACATATGTAGTTTCGTAACATTATTAAGTTTTGTACGTATGTTATTTTGTATGTATAATTACAATGTTAGTAAACTATATGCGTTTCTTCTTTATTTCGCGTCTTTGACAATGGTCCTCGGTGGTAAACGAGTTTGTCATACCTGCTTTAGATGCAGGAAGGAGAATTGGTTGGTCATGAGCAGACGCGTCACACGATTCCCGTTCAGTGATGCCAGAAAGGGACAAAACGGCCCCTCGGTACTCTCCTCCTTTTCCCCTTCCACTATCCTATTCCATCACCAACTAACGTCCCCCACACTAAGGCATAGACACGCTGCGCGTGCATTTTTACTCTGGTCATCAGAAAGGGGGTGCATCATTTTACCGTGATTCCCCTCATCTGGCATCACTGTTCCCGTTTTACATCACGCGTACTCTGTTCCGTCCCGTCGGAACAGAAAACGTGGAGTTCTTTCGGACATATTTATGGTGCGTTTGTGACTAAGAATCTTCCTCGAAGATTAAGTAAATTAGGGTCATTCGACGACCATTCGAAACATTGCGAGATGTTTAGTTTATCTTAAAGAACCATATATCTTAAAGCACCATAGAATTGGTCCCTTCGAACGACCACCCGCGTCCGTCAAGGGTAGAGTCAAATTACCGGGACCCGTCGCACCTCCTTTCCAAGGCTCCTTCAGAGCTACGAGAAGGAGGTCTAAACATTCTTGAGGATGCTGATTGGTAAATGCAACTTTCGGCAGGAACCAATCAGTACATGTATTTCCTCATCGCGGTCGGACAAGAAGTCGAACTCCGACAGTTCCTTCTTAGCTATCGGACAAGCATCATTGAATCCACGGATATACAAGTACAACGCACCGGCCGTTGTACTCGTCAATCATTGAGTCTGCTTCCAAAGACTTCTAGTGCAGCAGTTAATTGTCCAGCGATCAGGACACGCGTCAAACCGGGATCACATCAGTCAAGATCCCTCGCGAGCGGAATAACATCTTTCATTAGATCCGCGAGCGTCAGTCTTTATTGTATCGATTCAATCCAGATTAGGATTATTCAAATCTGCGTGCGTATAAGGCAGGACCTGCTAGATCAGCCTTACCGATGAGTCCACTAGCAGGTCCGGGACGAAACGCTTCTTTTAACGTAATTCATTGTCACGCGAACCGATTATTGTCTTTTGCGTCTTTCATATTATCCAATCACTTGAACTACTGGCCCAAGATTAATTTGGCGGGCACAGATTCGGAATATTCGCGAAACCACAACTCGCGACAAAACATACTCCCTACATGTTCAAACTCTCGACTTTGTCAAAAACGAAACTGTTGAGACACGACGTGTGCTGTATCCGCAGCTCGATCTGTTGGACCATGCATATCCTGCTAGACCCTTCGGAATTTTTATAAACTCGTCTATTTCCCTTTCTCCCGGAAGACGAGCATCTGCTGCACAGTCGATGGCACCGAATCGGGCCGACGTGGCATGGCACACGCGTTTTCCAGGCGTTGATCTAACTCGTGGTGCTGTCAGTGACACGCGCACGGTGTTCTGCATCTAACGACACGGCCAAGCTGCATCGTTGCTGCGGTGAAACCGCGTTCGTGTGTCGGCCAATAGGGCGTACACGTGGAAACGAGGGAAACGGTGAAAATGGCGAAGGCATGAAAAAAATCAGGCGACAAGGGACGGTGTATGCAGAGCGTGGCGGCGCCGCGCCGCGCCGCGGCGGGTAACGAACGACCCAGAAAACGGCAAGAGAAGAAAAGCAGAGAGGCGGGATGGACGAGCGTGCATGTTTTCGTGCGACTCGCTCCGCAATGAAAACATCTATCGAGCGGAGGAACAAGGTCGACCGTTTTTTTCCATATACCTGTCGCGCATTTGCATCTTGAACAGAAAATCCCGTGTTTCCCGGCATTGCTAAATCAATGAGTCGCGTTCGTGGAAAGCCGTCGGCGAGCGGAGGCGACCGTGCTGGACATGAAAAATCATTCCGCGGCCGTTTCGCGTCGGCGAATGTTAATTAAATTAAACGAGAGGCGAGCGATGATCAAAACGCCCGAAGACACGCGACCGTTACGGCGACGTTGATTCGTTTATATTAGAAGGTTGATTAATTGTATGCGGAGTTTGCTTTCGTCTACGCCTTTAACTTATATGGTCGTGTAAATTTTGACAAATTGTTTCGTCATGAACGTAAGGGTTAATTGAATTCGCTAATAGCATTTTTCATTCCGGCGACGTTCATTAGTTTATATTAGAAGATTGATTAATTGTATTTGGAGTTTGCCTTCGTTCTACGTCTTCAACCTACATGGTCGTGTTTTGACGAATTAATGTTTCTTCGTGAACGTAAAGGTTAATTGAACTCGCTAATATTATTTTTCGTTTCGGCGACGTTGATTAGTTTATATTAGAAAATTGATTAATTGTATTCGGAGTTTGCTTACTTCCAGGTCTACGTCTTCGACCTACACGATCGAGTGAATTTTGAGAAATTAATGTTTCGTCATGATCGTAAGGATTAATTGAACCTCCAAATATTATTTTGCATCGGTGAATAAGCGTCGCGGCGCGGAGCAATAACAAGTTGGGAAGCGCGTCTTCGAAAGTGGAATTGTTTTTCCCGATATAAAGCACCGACTCGGCGCACAGTGGTCCGGATTGGAAAATCGAGTGACATTTTGTCGAAAAATGAACTTTCTCATATTGACATGTATAAGGTTCGTACTGCTTTCTAAATAAGAACCGATGTTTATGGTTGTAAATTTCTTTGTATTTCTTGAAATATTCATAATACGAAGACCAACTGTCAAGCAGTACGAAGAAATGTCTAACCAAAGACATCTTTCATTTATATTATCTGGGAAGGTACTAAGTAAGTAACGAGCAAACAATTTTAAATATTATCTGAAGACAATAAAATTTAAACAGTGAATTACAAAGTTATTACAACAAATATATATTTATTGCGATAATTATTAATAGGAATAATTTTTAAAATTTCATTCGGATATCTCTTATGGTTTCAAGAGTTATAGTAAAATGTCACCAAATTTTGTCGATCCAGCTCCCTGTGCGGCGCGCCGTTCTACGGTTTCAACGTGCACACCTCTCGAAAATAGCGTTTTTCAACAAGTGCCCGCGGGCTCGGGTTCTGGCGAGGCTTTATCCGCAGTTTAACGGAGGAAGGGATTGGCTACATACAGTGTGGTGTCTCTCCGTTCTCGTCGGAAAATCGTGCGCCCGTGCCGCGCACGTGGAGCACACAGTCGATAGACGCCGATGGATTCGCCGCGCCGCCGGCAGGGTTTTCAAAGAGGCGGGCGTCGCGACGCCGTTATCTATCCCCAGTTTTATCAAGATTTCGATCGCGAGGAATTTCTCGGTGGCCGCGAACAAATTTCTTCCCACTCAGGTATTGATTAGACAGGGGCATGGTCTCGCTTGTAAATATAAATTCCGCGCGGAGCCGGTGACGATGACAGGAAACTTCAACCATTCGACGCGCCCTGCGCAATATTTATGGCGCGAACGGCGTAAAACGATCGGCCATAAACCCTATGAATTATTCACACGCGCCTCTCTTTTTCACGAACATATAATTTCCGCGGTATCGCGCGCGCTGCATAAATAAACGCGATATCCTGCGTCCTCTCTGCCCAACGGGATCCCGAATTCGACGCGTGCTAACCGCGTCTTATGAAATGAAATGAGCCGAGATGAACACTGGGCGTCATGGGAAATAAGCATACAGCATTAAAAGATACTTTTATTGCTTCCTCTGGCGTAGCGCCTGGTTCTAACTCGCAGGATGCGAAACAGACAGATCCTTGGCTGTGCGCATAGAGTTGCACGATTAGGGGTGCGGAGTAAGTAAGGACCGTAAAATTTTCTGGGTAGTTCCATATTTTAATTGATGGGATTTTTAGATATTTAACAAGACACGTGGCATCTACATGATTGTTTCATTTGCAAGCTCTGTAGCCATTTTCTATTATTTTAAGCGTTTGCAATCTAGAGGGATGAAATCCTCTCCGTCATTTCAGAACTTTCTACAACGTCGTACAATTATATTTCCATATGCACTTCGCTCAGCTATTTAGGTCAGTCGAGAAATGCTACAATTGTTTTAACATACCACGTAATTATGCATAATACGCAACCATTATTGAACAAGTCAGTTTCGAGTCTGGCTCGATATAGAACCACAAAGGATGAAAGTTAGGGTGTCATTAATAGGAAAATGAATGTTAAAAGATCATGTTGTAACAAATTCGAAGGAGTTTTATCAATTTTTGATTTGTCCACTTATTTAGGAAATAAAATAAAACTAAAAGGAAAGCAAAAAAACAATGCTTGCTTCAAAGTTGGATTAAAATTCAGCTCAGTTGCACGCTTCATTGTTTTCCCTTGATTAGATTAACATTCCCTGTAAAACTACGCAAGAATCCTAACTGTATTCAGAGAGTTGAACATTGTGAAATGATCATATTACCGAGAAACTTTTGTGTATCCTAAGGGTTAGTAACCCTAGCACAAGGATCAAAATCCTCAGAGACTGGTACACCTTGCCTTCCCTAGTGTTCCAAACCGAGAAAATCAGCTCCGCAGATCTAACAGACAAGTGACATAAATTTTTCTGAAAATACCCGCTAAATTCGAAAGCGTTTGGGGTAGTTTAACCCACGCGCGTTGGCGTGGGTCGCCGAAACGGCTGTTCACCCTTACCTTCGATAGTTCCTGCGTGTTTCGAGCGAGGGTCAACGTGTCCGTGGTAACACGCTGCCAGCAGCACGACGTTTCTCTCGGAGCAGGCTGACCAGATGGACCCGGCTCGAAGAGGATGCTTTATGTGCGCCGACAGCAACAGTGTCACGTGCACAAAGGGTGAACGTGTTTTGAGAGAGCGAGAGAAAGAGAGAAAGCGAGGGAGAGAGAGAGAGAGAGAGAAAGAGCGGATCGAAAGTCACCGGGGGCCACGAAATGGAGCGACGATGGGAACCGTGTCGTCGCGACGTGTGGACGCGCACTGCTCGAGAAACGCGGCACGGTCACTGGGCGTCGCGACGACGACAACGAAACACCACCGCGACGACAACCACGACGCCGACGTCGACGTGTGCTACTAGGCGGTCGGTGGTCCAGGGACGTACGACGGCTGCGCAAGCGCCCCCTTCCCCCGACGGCACTCGCCCGATTAAATTAAACCCAGACTACCCTCTCTCTCTCTCTCTCTTTCCCTACCGGCTCTTTTTTCCTGCTTACTTCGACTCGCCACCCTCTCTCGCGGAACCGATGTCCCGTCCCAGGGAGGTGAAATTGGACGGGGAGCAGCTTTTCACCTTCGTGCAACCGGAAATTTCATTTTTCCGGCCGTGATCGATGGATCCTTCACGAAACGGTGGGTCGTTGAGATTTATGCAGGACAACCCTTTCAGACCGAGGATTTTTCAAGAAAATTACCTAATATTGAAGAGTACGTTGAATTAACTTTTTAATGGCATGCTATACTCTTTTCGTTAGGAGGCAGTGCCTTCGAGGCACCTAGGGTAACTGTACCAATTACTTCGATCGTATTTTATATTAATATTATTCCTACTTTATCATGAAATAATAATATGTGTAAGCATTTTATGGAGGAATGATGTGTTCTGAATACAACAAAAAATTGGTGGCCCTCGAAATCTAATACAACATAAGAAAATGAAGAAGTAGAGGTATCTAAATAATAATAACACTTTCCCTTATGCAATTTAAAACAATATGAAGAATGCACAACCATGTGAACAACAGTCCACAACAGTTCACAACAGAGAAGAAAAACAGTCGTATTTTTTCCTTCTATAAAGAATGTTTTTTCAAATCCTGAGATTGTTAATTTTGATGATATCGGCGCCAGGTTCGATCATTTATATATAATAAAATATAAATGATCGAACCTGGCGCCGATATCATCAATTTATTGTTTATCTTAATTTCGATCGAGAAGAATTTAACCTTTATTGTCAATTTCGTTTGCCTCGCCAACGAGAATACAATCTCGTTGAATTGTAGAAATTGATTCAGGAAAAAATATTTATTTTTACGTATTTTAATCTCATTAGGAAAACATACCACAGTAAAACGTTCACCCGCAGTAAAGGGGTACTATTTACCCTAGTTCTTGAACAAATTACTTTGACTTCGTTCTTTCATTCCTTTCGTTTATGAATTATATTACTGCATGATTTTTAACATCGATGATTGTGTTTTGACGTGACCAGAATGAAAAGCTGTTAGAAGTTGCCGCGCAGTCAAAGTATTAAAGAACCGAACGGAAAAAAGTGTTCTCAGAAAATTCCGGGATCGTTTACGGTCTGTCCAGGACGCTTCTGAATGGTCAGTTAGACGGATATATCAAAGCGTCTCATCTCCTCGCGGATCGTAACCAGCCGTATGAGTTACGGTTGGAACGCGTGCACGTATGGGACAATAAAAGATACATAAAATGATAAACGGACGAGTACAAAGGAGATGGCCGTCGTCGGTTTACGGCCTCCGCGATAGGTGATGCCATAGGATTAGACATGTGTCTTCAGAAACGACGTAATTTACATTATTCGGAAGCATAAAGCTGCGCTTGTGACTATTTTCATGAATCTGCGATAGTGAACACCTCATAAACGTAAAAATAGGACTTTTGAGGGCGATTCGGCCTAATTAATCTTTGATGTAACTCTTTTGACTACTGAGAAACCCCATCCTTGCATTATCGAGAAATGAGAAGGCGCATCCCGCACCCTTGCAATCCTGGAAACGAGACTACCCCCTTAAGTAAATATTTTTGTTAAAGAAAAATAAATTTTGTAACATTTTTATAAAGCAATTTCAATTTTATTATAGAATGTAATTATCTCTGGAACTTCATATGAGCTTTGTATTCGACTGCTTCTAAATAGGCCTATGCCGGAGGCATTTCTAACCCACATCGAGATTTCACTGATGCATATTGGCGGTCGCTCGACGATCACCCTTATCCTTACCGCCACCGCGAAGGTTCACAAATGACTTCGACCATACGGAAGGTAAAACACTTGGGGTTTCCGTACTACCGCAGGAAATAAAATACCCCACTCTCGTTCAAGGGGAATACTGTATAAAATTCTGACTTCACAGAAATTTATTCATACATAGGTCTTAATGTCTGCAATAACACCCTTAGCGCAGGAAATAAAATTTTCCTTCGCGAAATAACCATAGCAAAGAGTTGAGAGCGACGTAAAATAAATAAATAAATTACAATAACTTCCCTATGATCCGGGAAGTTAAAAAAATTAAATTTTGCGTAATTTTTCGATCCAGTAGAACACTGGATAACGTTTTCAACGCGCTAACAAGTTTACTTATATATTTAATTATCGAATTGGATTTGCAAATGCTTGTTTCACGATTCCCTCATTGTGAACTATATCATGATCGCCGATACTGTTTTACAATTTGGTTGTACAGTAATAGGCACACTTACCCTGTCCACCTTTGTGCAATAAGACATTTCATTTTTCCGGCTGCGATCGACGGATCTTTCGGCAAACGGTGGCTAAAGGTGAAATGCTCTAATGTTGGAAAATCTGTCGAATTAACTTGTTGATGTTATTTCCTTATTTACGTTGAAGATCAAACTTCAATTATTGTATATTGTATCGGTTTCTCGGATTATCTCGGAAACCAAAGCCGAGCGACCGTGCACAGATAAGATTCGTTTAGTTTCCAATCTCTTTGCGAATAATTAGCAAGGCTCTCAACGTTTCTCGCTGGAAAAAGCCACGGAGCCAGGATCGTCTTCGCAAGGAGCAGATAATCCGTTTTGGTGTATCGGAAGCCCGACTGTTGCTAACCTATTGTCGAAAGTTCTTGGAAACTGGCGAAGTACCGACCAAAGTGAATTAAAGCTTACACTGTGCTGGGAAGGATTCTGTGCTTTATCGCTCGGTCCCATGGCACCCAGGGGCTTGCGATTCACGGACCCACACGCACGCACACACTTACACACACGCGGGCGGTTAGAACTTTCGAGTCTGCAAATCGATGGAAATAGAGATATGGTTTGTTAAGCCAACCAGCTTAGCTGACCGCAAATAATTGCGGTACTTGGGAAATAGCAAGAACCATAAGCCAGTGGGAACGATAGAAGAATTTCACGGAGGATCGACGATGAGCGAAACTTTTGGCGTGCGCTATACTCGCGGCAGGGTGGCCTGATTAATTACATAATTAATTCTTGGATTCTCGTGAAGCAGCTTCTCGGTCGGCCGTTGAATGAACACGCGTAGAAGGGAGCGTGTACGCGTTTAAATAATAATAATTCGACCGCCCACGTAGCCTGGCGAGCCTCGCTCGAAGCAACACTATTCCGGCACTCGTAAAGGGGATGCTTATGTGTGTCAAATCGAGAGTAAGAGATTAAATTGTTCCTCGCGGTCTTCCTAGCAATAAACCGCGGCTCAACGGGCGACGGGTTAGGCACGTGCAGCAATTGGCTCTCAGAATGCTGAAAATTTCACGACGAAAAAGTGTCGTTTCTTACGGTGCAGTTTTACGAGACTGTAACAAGCTTTAATGACCAGCCGCCTGTGGTGGGACCTTCAAAGTCTCACCATTTCCTGGCGCCATTTAGATTTTAGAACCATGAGAATTGTAGCACGATCAATCTCAAAAATGACAGTGGTGGTGGGCAAAGTTATCTGCTCACGTGACCTCACGATCTCACGTTGTTTTTGATCGTGAACGCGAAGAATTGATAAGTCACGTTGCTGCCGTCGCAGGCGACGTCGGAGGAGAATGTACAAAGATAAAGACGCTTATCTAAACGTCTACCACAGCTAGTTCACAGAAAATGCATCAAAATTTGATGACGAACGGATCCATACGCCGTCCTTATCCTGGCTTTCGAGGATCAAATGAAAGCTGTGGCTGGCGGAGGACTTTACCAGTGGAAACTCTAATGTGAGATGTACTATGTAGATGTCGGTGTCAAAGGATCGTCTCTTTGAGAAGACATCTTTGAGGGATTCTGAGCTTACCGAAGGGCTTCAGATCTAGGAGAATATTGTGCCCTGTTCGGAGTCTGTTCTTGATCAGAAATCTCTTTTGTAGGTTCAGCTCATCAAATATCTTAAACTACATTAACATGGTCAGAGATGATTTTGTATAGAATGTCGATAAACCGTGTTCTTGATAACAGGAAATATTAATTTAATTAACGTGGAGACCACTTTCAATAGTGGTATGTATAATCTAGAAGATAAACTGTTAATTGAATGAACCGGTGTTCATCGGCGAGAATTAGCTTTCTGTAAATAAGTAATTGGCCGAACGTTAATCGCTCGTGTTAATTCAAAACCGCGTCGTGACCGGCGTCGTGCGCAATCACGCTGGAAGATTCAGGAGCATTTAGTCAGCACAGGTGTGCTTCTCGGGAAGCAATTAATCGGCGAGCTTTCAATCCAGTTATGTCCCCGATTTTGGTGCCGGAGGATCGGCGGCACGTGAATTCGAATTCCTCTGGGTCACAATGACACCGATAAAATTAGCCGTCGACACGGTTTCGCAATAAACCCGATCGATTTAACGGCTCGCTGAATTAGGTTTACTCGCGACGGACCTGGATCTCCCAATCGCCGTTGAATAAAAGGCATCGTGGTCCTCTGACGCCCCGATGGACGAACTTTCGGGGAGAAAGTACGACATCACGAACGTATAACGAGACTCAATCTATGTTACGATCTAATTCCGACGATCGATCACCTATCCAGTTGTTTAGTATTTTACTGCTAACACGCACTTCATTACTGCTCAACAAAGTAGGGGAGACCGGGGCTGAAAGTTACCGGGGAATGTTGTTCCGATCATTATTTATAAAAAAGAAGTACGCGCGATTCGTTTTCAATTGTTTTTGTTATAAAAATGCTTAGTTACGTTCCAGGTAAGTAAATATTATTCGATCCTTACTTTTTGGTCTATTTAATATCGATGTCACTGATTCTTTAATCCTTACCGATCAAATGACATTTAAGAACATATCGTAGTACATGAATTTGGTAGTATGAAATAAAGAAATGAGTGTGCGTTTGTTTAAACACTTGTCAGTCGTTGATGGAACATCCTTTTTGTTACAAGTAATAGACAATTCCATCCACTGCTTGTACAAAAACCTATTACAATATTTTAATTTGAAGATTAGAATTTTAAAATATAATAAATTACCCGTTAAAGATGAGAATATCTGTTTCTACGTCGTTTTATATGTTTCTTCAATATCGGAACTTATAGTTTATTCAGTTTAAATAAATTAAATGGTTTACTTTACTTTTTTCAAGAATTCTGTAGACGTCTGTAAACTTCTTGCGGATCAACAACTCTGCGACCAGTCCCGAATGTATTTCAATCGAAGATTCGCCTAGTGCCTACATGATATACGACAAACGTCAGAGGAGCGGTTCAAGTTACCATGATGATCCGAGACATTGATCCCCGAGGCTCTGTAATCCTAGAGATCCGAACTATGGACGCTCGACGCGCATCACTTTGTCTCTGCCCCGCTTCTCTGGCAATTATTCATTCGCGAACGGGTACAGGGAGGGGGAACTTACTTCGTCGAGTAATTAAGGAAATTCTAAGTGTCCGTTTGATAGACCCTCCGTTGTTTCTTCTTCCTCCCGCTTCGTCAGCGTTTTTCAAAGCGCTTCAACTTCCGGAAATCTCGTTATGCTCGCCAGCAAAAAAATGGAACGTCCACGTCGAAACGTGCCGAGTTAAAGCTTTCATGGCTGGTACGTGTAAGGAAGTGCTTGAAAATAGTATTACGCTCGTTCAAACGTTCTTCTCTTGCTGCTCTAAACTCTCTGCCGGCTGTTTCCGTGTCGTTTCTTTCTCTCTTTTTTTTTCTCCGAATTCGACACGATTTTTCACGTATGCACCCCACGTAGCGACAAATGCGAGAAATCAATATGCTCTGCGCATCGTTCTATCATTTATAAGCGAGACGAACAATTCAGGATGCGCAGGAGTTTCATTTTTCATATTCAATAAACGATTCGGATTCTACTATTTATCATTCCATTAATCTGCACTTTTTTTATTCTCGTGTCAATCTGACAAATTTTACCTCATACGTGATATTCCCGTTGTGATAAATGCGAAAGACCGGCCGTCCGTGCACATCGTTTCGTCGTCAATAAATGATACAAACTATACCGAATGTACGAGGATTCATTTTTACCACGTTTTTTTTTATTTCTCATACATACATACTAGAATTCGCTGTTCACTATTTTTCTTTGCATTTGATTCAAATTTCCTGGAACTATAACTATTTTAGAACGGGGAAGCCGCACACCGAACATGTTTCGAGTTTTTGATTGTTGATTTATATTGAGCACTTTATATACCGGAAGATTCACGAGAAACAAAATACCTACATAGCTCTGTTAGGGCTTGAAGATAGAAGAAAATATTGGAGAGAAAAGTTGTACTCTTAAAGGATACAAATATGATAACAAAGAAATGTTCTGGTGCCATAAAAAGATCTTGAAAAAGACAACAATCAGAACATTTCTTTATATTATCATATTTGTCTCCTTTAACAGTACAACTTTTCTCTCCAACATTATCTTCTACATCAAGTCTCAACGGAGCTATTTCTCGTGAATCACCCAGTATACACATTTGTACCACATATATTTCAACGAAAATATTAGTAAATATTCTTTGAATCTAAGGTAAACTATCCTAGAAGTTTGAACAAGATACTCTCTATATAGTCTCTTTAAAAAAAAAAAAAAACAGAAAACTGTTCCTCTTCCCTTAAAACGACGAATGAGATTATCTTATCCCGAATGACAGAAGCTATTATAGAATGAAACAACAATATGTTTATTTTATCAGAGGGTCAAGGATCGAAATAAATTATTCGGAAACAGCGACAGCGGTTTCACGTGTGTAGAAAGTTCGACCAAAGTCTCCCATGGCTCGTAATACCTCCGACTCTGCGCGGACCATAACTACTAGCGTGTTCGTTCGAAGCCTCGCCTCGCCGCAGTTCGAGCACAACACGTATGATCGTGTGACCATCGGTCATCCCCTCGGACTGATTCCTGTGTTATTTATTTTATTCGCATGACCAATCTGTTTTCCACCGAACGAGGACCTTCTTCACGGTGAGCGGTCGCGCACGCCGAATAAAGATTTATGAAAGCGTCTCTTTAATGGACGCGTTCGAACGATCCGGGCGTATAATCGGCTTGGTGTGCGAACACTGTCCGATGTATCGGTGGCTATAAAGAAGCAGCGGGACACTCGAACCAGGATATTTTCCCGTTTGTCAATTAATTTTTCCGATGCGGTCTTGAAATATTCATCAGAACGACCTCGCGTATTCTCGTTCGCAAATATCGATCTGCCCGAGCAGCAACGGAATAGAGGTCGTTCTTAAATTGCCAAGCCCGGAAAACAATGTAAAGGAACGCGGCCCGAGACGAGACACCACTGGGGACGACGTGTTTCTGTCGGGAACGGCGACGCTGATGGAAAGGCATTGTCCAGGCCAATCGATAACGTTTTAGAGTAATAACCGCTTCAATTTACGACGCACTCAAGCGTTTTTACGCCGCGCCGGCTACCCTGGCGGAGTTCGTCGCCGCGCCGGGGTGAACAGCGTCAAGCATCGAAATTCAAGCGGGTTTAGCCGGAGTTGTTGGCGTCGAAATCTTGACGGTCTCCAGCTAGAGCTTCCCACGAGAAACTAAGTTCCTCGTGCTTGCGTTTACACTCGGTCCGCCACCGCGACGGTCAATTTCCAAGCAGTCCTCTCGTTTATTCAACAGTCATCCAACTGGCCTGGCCGCCTCCGCCCGGATAATCTCGTTTTTGTAACGCCGCGAATGAATTACTGTGACCCGCTGTAATAACCCCGGAGCACTGTTCTATTATGTATATGCTGGCATTCGCGGACAAGCACACGGACAGGCACGCTGCACGGTAATGGGATAGAATTTCGCGGGGAAAGTCGCTCCTCGGATGACCTGGAAGCCTCGAATTCAGCTGACTTGGCGCGCGTTTTCGTTAGAATCTCGCGGATATGGACGCAATCATCGTTTGCATGCATGTCCATCGGCCAATTGTTTCGTAAAGCGAATTTACATAGTGAAAGCGGCCGTTTTCTCGCTCCCGTGATAAGACGGTAAGAAGCAATTGGATCACTATGCTCGTTGATGAAACGATCCGTTCGACGGAAACCGTCTTAACGAGAGGCCCTAAGAAGCGGATAATCGCCTGTGGAATATCGGAATCCGCAATATCGACGGACTGGATCGCACGAGGGAAACAAGTTAGCACATGGCCGGCGCGCCGGCACATAGTTGCGCGTGTTATTAACAGGAGGGTGGGTCGTTAAATTTCCCGTCGAAAATCGGCCCTACTTTACGAGCAACCCAAGCCCCGTGATAGACCCACTTTCTCCACGAAGTGTTCCTTCGCTGTGAACTTAGCCCCTACTTTGCCTGCTCGTCCGGCTGCTCGTAATTTTCACCAGGAGTTCTACCGCGCAAGGAAACCGCGATGCAGGCGGAAAATTTCCTCGTAAAATTGTTTGACGCGCCCGAAAGCGATCTGTTGTTCTACCACTGTGGCCCGCGACTGTTACAGTCCACGTGGTAGGACTGATATTTCCGAAATTGCGGTTCGAGCGGTTTTCGAAACTGGGTGCACGATTCTGCTCCATTCGGTTTCGATTCGGTTATGGATGGCTAAAACGGGTCTGAAAATATATATGGGTGCAAATGTAGCTCTAGTTTACAGGAATGTAAAATTCAA
Organism: Lasioglossum morio; assembly: GCA_916610235.2. Taxonomy (NCBI): domain Eukaryota; kingdom Metazoa; phylum Arthropoda; class Insecta; order Hymenoptera; family Halictidae; genus Lasioglossum; species Lasioglossum morio. The sequence continues at coordinate 9,859,484 of OU744323.1, forward strand.
GAATTTAATTCAAGCGCTTTTTATCAGCTGTCGTCCACGATTGGACATTCTGGCCGTCTCGCGCGACACAGTCCTTGCCTTAACAATTTCATTATTGTACATAAAAACACTTAAACACTTGGTTTCCATTCATAATAATGACGTCTACATGTAAGAGAAGTTTGTGTTCTAATCTTTACAAAAAACAACTGATAACAACAAAGACAAGTACGCAATTCGTTTTGCACATTTAACCCACATTAAATTTGAACAAATTAGATATATTTAAGCAATTAGGCTTGAACAACTTTCAGTTCTAATCGAATCAATAAGGAACACGCTATAACTTTTTAGGGGATATTTTTAGCCTTTGCTCGGCACTGTTACACTGAACGTGACTTGTTGCTTCTAATGCTCGTGGAAAGTCTGTTTCTAAATAGAAATAAAGTTGAAGACATCGGTGTTTCCGGTACGTTACTGTAGAAAAGAAGCACTGCCCCCACTTATACCGTGGCTTCAACTTTACGACAGGCCCTTGCAATTAATACAATACATTTTTGACGTTTGTACATTGTCCCAAAAAACCTCGGCCTGCCAATGGACAATGAGTTATTTGACCCGAAAAGCTATCTACAACATTATGAAATTAAAAATGCATTTTCGCCAAAAGCAAATGAGATCCACTCTACTGTGCAATGGTGGGTCGGGCCTTCTGGAAGCCTAGGCTCGCGACGAATCAAGCTCCAATTGAGACGGTCGAATGGTTCTAATTACGGTGTCATTGACGATTGATACCGGGTCATCTGCTGCGCGATAGCGCACGAACGAATTATTTCGAGTCCGACTGATGTAACGCCGCCCGGTTCGCCGTATTGACCGATTGTATTTCAATTTTCGGGAATCAGAGCAGCATATCGCAGGAAGTGAATCGATGAAACACTCCCTCGGCTATGCAACCGATTAAAAATGCACCGGTTGCACGCTGAAATGAGGAAGTTCGAAGTCCAGACCGCGACACACTTTTCCGCTCGCGATTTAACCATGAATAATTCACGGAAAAGTGAATTGATTTGCCTTACACGGATGGACCCGGATACCGTCACCGATTCTCTCTCTCTCTCTCTCTCTCTCTGTTTTTCTCACGCTTTATCTCGTGAATTATTCACGGACTGATCGCCTAAACGCCTTTAGACGGCCAGCGCAAACATTTGTAAAGGTGATGTCCCTGGAGATGGTGTGGAAGGTAGGGAAGGACACGAAGAAAAAGAGCAAACGCGAGAAAGTCACGACGTTGATGGAACTCGAACGGAAGCTAATCGGCAGTCCTTGGATTAGGTTGATGGCAACGAATCGTCGGCCACCTAGAAATACGGGAACGTCGATAGCCTAGAACGTTGTACATCTGTCATTCGTGGCTTGTATATTACCACTAGACCGAGAAATATCGCGTATCTACGGAATTATCGACAGCCGACAGCGGGCGACGTCGACATCGCCCGATATGGCAGGCAAACGAGAATATTAGAAATCGAACGGGACAAGTGATGCAATAAAACTGGAGTGCCTGTCGGAATTTAATGGCCGTGTACCTCGAGCAGTTACGACGAGAAAGAATCATGTGCACACGCTTGGTCCAGCCCGCGAAACGCTACGGCCGAACGTAAAACGTGGAGGATCGCAGCGAACGGATCCTGAATCGAGTTAATCTTCATCATTTTATTTGGCTCCTGGCTAATGAAGCATTCACGCCAGATGGGGAACGTTGAAAGACAATACGAGGGACAAAGAGAATGGCAGAGAGGAAGAGAGAGAGAGAGAGAAACGTATAGCTGAGGTCCGATGAAATAGTTCGGCAATCAGAGAAGCCCGAGGAAACGGCAGAGGAAGCCGGAGACGGATTGAAATAGGGAGAAGTTCCAGCAGGCTAATTATAGGAGTTCATTTCACGTCGGCCTTTAATCGCTCGATTACGAAGGACAATGAGCAACTGTTATAATGGCCGCGCGAAGGTGTATTGAGTCTAGAATTTCGAACGATACCTGCAATACGACCCGACTACGCGAATATTAATCTCGCGACCGGAACCGCGCCTTGAATAGATGTACCTGGCGGAAACAAACCGTACGTTGTGTTCAGTTATAATTTATAATGATACCTTATTAATACGTCTATACTGATCCTCGGACTTCTTTCAGTGTTCTCGGACTTGTCGAATGTAGCTGGCAAGTAGATTCTATGTGTATTAAGGATCGAATCGAAAATTGTAGCCTCCTTCCCGTGTTTGCCATTACATTAATTGGCGAAAATAATCATTGCGAAACTGTTGGACGAATTAAATCACTGCCGATCAGTTTTCTTTGTACCGCGCAATGCAGTCGGTACGCGTCAAATGGTTTTGTTCCTTTTTTTTAAATGGTGTTGGCTGCTTCCACAGCATAAAAAAAAAATAGAAATTCGTTCATCGACAGAACTTGTAACGAAGTCCGTAACAACGCTGCGAGTTACGCCACTGTTCCGCATTTTCGCATCCGACGTTCCATTGAAAAAAAGTAATTGAACAGTGAAACATTTTATAACGAACGGGAGTCCGACAGGGCGGGTTTTATCATTAACGTTACGCCGGTTTTTCTCTTCACCCGCGGGAAGGAATGTGTGCGTATTAAAAATGTGCACGTACCCGGGGAAAAACTGAGAAAAACTGACACAAAGGGGTAGACTTAAGAAAGGGCGAAAAATACTGTTCTGTCTACGAGCGCGTTAAAAGGGTGGAGCTCGGCCAGTTTCATTTTCAGAAGTTTCTGGAGCTCGGGCTTGCCAGACAAAGCCACCTTTTCCCTTTTACAATCTTCCTCCTGGCTCCTTCCGTTTTTATCAATATATGTGAGCTACATGCGCGATAGGCTTTTCTATTCAACTGAGTAGTAGAGACCGTTAACGTTATTAATCTCAATTATAGTAAAATATAAAGCTGGCCACGTGGCGAGATACCATAGCTATATAATTCCACTCTATTTTAGGAGTAAAATTAGTTATTCAATTATCCTACCTCTCGACGTTCATACAAATATCCAAAATGTTCATTTCAGCAAATAAAATTATTGCATTTCAATATTTTTGCTTGAGAGAGCTGTTTAAGTCTAACAGATAGTTTTATAAATTCGTAGTTGGCGCCGAATCTTTCGCGGGCAGAGTGCATGAACGGATTAAAACACTCGTATCTCATTAGTCGAATCGTTTCCGTCTCAGCCAATGAGAATGTCGCTGTCAAACTGTGCGCATTGAGCTTTTGTTCATTGCGCAGCCACCATCTACTTTTCAAATGGAGCAGAATGACGCGTGAAATATGTGCTTTTTAATACACACATGTATGTACTGTGGATTCCGAGAAAACACTATTACTGTTCTATCATTTAACATAATTGATATTTTCTGCTTATGGACATCAATAGTTTCTTGCTCCAGTTCCAACCATTGTATATATTGGGTTGGCAAGAAAGTAATTTCGGTATTTTGAGGTGAAATGAAACCCAATTTCGTTATTCAATATGTAATCGTCGCAGCTTTATTTAAGTAGCCAATAACTTTATGAAGCTACCAGAAAAATGGCAAAAGATCATCGAACAAAATGGAAAATATTTTATAAATTAAAATTCACTGCTAAAGAAATTTTTATTTCACCTTACAATACCAAAATTACTTTCTTGTCAACCCAATACATTTTATTTACTGATCGAATCATACACGCATGATAAATACTTGCTTATTAACACAAAATGTAAAAAAGTATCAAAAAATTTAAAATACATCGCTTATTAATGCAATTTATTGAACTGGTTCATATAGTGGTGGGGGTTGATAATGTGTCTGGATTTATTGCGGAGACAATTCGCGGTTCTATTAGTTGGGCAATATTTATTGTTATAGTATCATTCAGCGTGCATTCTTCCTCGTCCTCGATCAATGTAAATTTGCCAACTGGAACTTGAACCTCGGATACTCCTTCTGTGAAAAATCAATTCTTTGTTTGATTGTCTGAAATTCATTGTTGCATACAATGACTTCAAATTTACTTACGTAATACTTTTAATGTGTACAATAAACTTTTTGGACAATAAGATACTACTTCTCCCACAATGAACTCTGAAACTTGTGGTGTATAATCCGAGCCAATTTTCAGCATCTGAAAATTCAAATGTACAAATATTCAGTGCCAGTCATGTTGACCATTTAGAATGCTCACCTTAAAGGCCATAACACATTTCAGTTCAGGTTTCGTTAACAGAGCTGGGCAAGCTTCGAGATCTTTGTTCGTTAATTGCTTCCTTTCTTGCAACTTTTTGAGTAAATTGTCACCCTTGCTTTTAGTCTCGAGGGAACCATTAAGTCGAATCTCTTCATCGGACATATTTTCAAGTTTGATTTCTTCCTTCACCTGCGAGTTTGTGAAAGTAACTGGCGTAGAATTGTGACCCAGCGATAATAGATTAGCGAGCTCATGAGAAGGTTCTACTTTATTAGTGTAAGATCCATTCATCTTTTTGTTTGGGGTATTTGGCTTTGTTACTGTTTCTGGAGAGTCTAGATTATCAAACCTTATATGCTTGCTAGTTGAAATCACATAAGTATTTATTATTTTAGGCTTTACAGTAACAATCTCATTTTTAACAGATTGTTTAACTTCCTGTGTCTTCTTCTTTCGAGTACGTTTTCGTTTTCTTTTGAAAGGTAAATTGTCATCTAGATTAAAATCTATGAGTCTCATTCCATCTAATTCTGAGTCCTTTATACTCTCTGTTTCATCTTCTGTCCTTTCGCACAATGTACTAGTTTCTAAAGCATCTAAAACAATATTTTTACATGTAGCATTACCTAGTTAGGAGGAAATCGATAACTCAAAAGATATTGTTTTACCATTTTGGGACTTATCTAAGACTTCAATTAATTCATTCTTTTCAACAACAGTTGGCTCTGATTGAACTACGTAAAACTTAGTCTGCGACTCTTTGTGTACAACCGAATCATTAACTACTTCTGTCTTTGTACAGCTGCTCTGAACTTCTGGTACTGGTGTTCTAGGTCTGGTTACTCTTGTAGGTAGATCTGTTTCACTTTGGAGCCCTGTTCCTGGGCAAACTCTGTAATAATTTAGTAGAATTTTTAGTCACTTATATATTGATACCAAATTTTTGGTTACGTGCTAGTGACTAGTAATACCTTTGACAGATAAAATATAAAACAGTAATTGTTTTAAATTTAATTAAAAATTACCATTTAAATACAATTCATAAATATAATAAGCATGGACCCTTACAGAATTGTTTCATTCTCCTTGAGAACACGAATATCCTCGTTAGGTGGCAAGTATTCAGCCTCATTTAGCAACAAATGAAACGGTTCTTCGATGCCAAACAACTTTGTAATGTGGTCCATTGCGTGAGCGATGCGAAGCATCCTCGTGCTGTCGACGAAAATCCAGCAAAACCGGCGAACATCATTGTAAAATTTACATAAATCTAGCTTAATACGAAAATTCGATCGGCACATCTTTACTGTAACTATCGAGGTTATGTTTCATTGATTTTTCAAAACGTGCACTATTCAGCACCATTTCCCTGTCGGACGCTGGTAGAACCAGGTAGAACCACAATCTCGCCAGATATCTCATTACCATTCAGTGATAACACTCGATGTTAGCACGAAGAAAAAGTTTTATACTCCATTCGCATTATGTGTATTTAATATGATTTGGCGGGAACAAAGATACGTGATGCCTTAAATGTTAAATATAACATTTATAAAGCACTTTTTTTTATACTGGATAAATTATTTATTTCGTATGCATTGTTAACGGACAATTTAGTAATGTTACCTTTTACGCCTTTCTAATCCTGTTAACATTACTAAATAAATGTTTATACAAATATATATGGTAATAATGGAACTAATTGTAAGTATGAAAAAAGGCACTTCCTCCATTTTATTAATATAATACGACTAATATTATGCATTTATATGCAATTTCGATTTCTATTTTCTGAGAACATCGCGTAACTATTATCAAATACAGGAACAAGAATAAATTTGAAATTAAACTAAAGTTAAGCAAAAAAGTTTGAAACATTACAAATACTTTACAATGTTAAATGGAAAACAATTAAGTTCAATATAAGCTATCGTAAGGTTGTTAATGTAAGGAGATTTCTTTATAATACACTCTCTTTACGGCGAACGGGCAGAAGAGAAATTAATTAATATCAATCAATATTATGTAGTAATGTACATGTAGTGATGACCCATATTAAATTGATATGTAACGTAATTGTAATTGATGTGTAACGTTATTGATACTATCATTATAATTCCTGTAGAAACTCACTACAAGTAGGATGTGGAGTGTTCAGGTGTTCTGACTTCACAAATTCACAAATATAAACATTTTTATTCAATGAGGATTCAGGCAGTCAAGAAACGAAGACAGTCGGTGTCCATGGAAGTTGAATATGACATCCATCTTTTATTTAATTTCTGATAACGCAATGATACAAAGTTAAGAGCTTATACACTACTAGTGTTCTGTCGCCAGATTATTTCGTCCAGAGCTACGCTAGGAATGTAGTCACGGTCGCGTCGCGAGCACCAGACCCGATGATTGTTTCCACCGGTGGAAACAATCGGGTTTTTCGCTCGTTCAAGTCGTTCCTCGATCTAGACAACATTAAATCTAAAATAACACGAAGGTAACGAGATCGCAAAAGTCCAGGTGAATAGGTGTATGTATCAGCAGAAGGTACGCTTACATATAGAGTCCTCCGAGCAGTACCGGAAAACTTCGACTCGAACGCGGTTTACATTCAGATTGATTTATCATCCTGTTATCGTGATGCGCAATATTTCAATGGTTCATGAAACCCATGGATCGCGGGCAGCACCGCCCACGGCCGATTAACCTTGCCTATTTATGTAAAATTATGGCCCAATGTGGGCTTCGATTCGACGAGATATCCACATCACAATATTCTGTTATTTACATAGACTTTCTACATTTATGCTAACGAAGTTATATATCTATATTTATAACGAAGTATATATATTTATATCTATCTTTATCATTATATTTATATTCATATTTATATTTAAATTTATCATTATATTTATATCTATATTTATATTTTTATTTGTGTATATATATATATATATATATATATATATATATGTATATATTGTATATATATCGTAATATATAAAGATGACACTCCGTTTCATGTTTCCCAAAACGATATAATTACAACACTGTCCGATAAACGGAAAGTACATACAATAATAAATGTTCGCGGTCTAATCTTAAATCAACGATCGTTGCATATGGTTCGCCGAATATTTTTCTTCGTGGATATACATACGTTGTCGGCAATAAACGATAGTGTTTTTGGTGTCTTTCAGCGTGCAGCGCGTACCAGTTTATACTATTTAGAATATTTAAAAAGCTAATCCGCGATCGAACAGAGCTTGTACCTGGCATTACAGGCGTTTGGCCTGAACGTTATTGTACTTACAAGTAACTCAGGCTCGGGCAAGGCAATCGTGTACAAGAATGTTTACTGATTATCGTAATTGACAAATAATTCGATATTCCACATGAAGAAGAGAGAGATTCGGATATATAGAAAGAGAGTGAGACAGAGATCGGTGTTCGCGTCATGTATGTACAGCCGAAGATTATGCTGATCGATAACGTATATTAACGCTGGAAGCACCGGATGGGCGAAAATAAAATTTTTCGTTTGCTTCATTTACCGAAATCATAAAGTTAAATTTATTCGGTTTGAAATTTGGATAGACGAGTGTTTGCAATTTTGATGATAAGGGGTAGAGCTCGCTTTCAGCAGTCGGCGCTCCCAGCGTTAATTGCACGACGTGCATTCGCGAAGGTAAACACTGGAGCGTGGATCTTCATATATGCTCTTAAATAAATTACAGAGGACAAGAGCGTGGGCGGCGATGGGAATTCAATCGAATGGCCAACGATGCTTTATAAAACGGCGTTCCATGTAGCGCGTGTTGCTTGTAACGAGTAATAAGATAGCGAGTTGGGCAGTGGGAGAGAAAACCCTGAAGTAGGACATTGTACAAGGACAGCCCGACGCATCCGAAAAAAGATTGGACACGGTTTCGAAAATTCGGAATAATTGTTCAACGTTCACGCCCGAGGCTATTTGGTCGATTCTTCACCGACGCGAACAATTTGGACGCTCGCGGCTCGAAACAGACAGCTGGGGCGTTCGAAACTCATCGGACGCCAATTTCCATAAATCTACACAAACATCCGCAGTTACCGGTTGGAAGGGAGAAATCTCCCGCGACGCTTAATAATTAGACTGCAGACTTTGTGCGTTCATTGTTATCAACACGTACGATAAACTTTGACGTAGGTTGTATAGACTAGCTGAAGAAAGGTATCGTTTTGTAAATTGGTTCGTGAGATTGGTGTTTGCATGAAGATCCGCAGTCTACTGGAAATCGAGGAGAAAATAGTGAGTACACCGAGCACGTAGATCTGCGCTAAGTACACCGAATTAATCGAACAGTGAAACATCTATGTCTCGGAGAGGTTGACCCCCGATTCCGCGTAATGCCTCACTATGCGGACGTTTCTCCTGGTCGCCGCTTCGGGGTCGGGTGGGGTCAAGTCGAGTTGTTCTTCGGGGTCGCCGAGAAAATTGGAACCGGAGGCCCGCGGCGCGCCGGGTTCCGGAACAAGAGATTAGCGGCGTTCATTCACGGAGAAGCTCCTCTCGAGAGCCCTATCTTTCCGGGCTACGCGCACGTCGTCCCTCGAATTCCTTCCGAGGCGGCACGGCGGCGCGGCGTCCGAGAGAATCGGTCGCGAACTCGGGAGGATTTCATCGATCGATCCGAGCGAATGGGAAGCACTGATCGTGTTCGGATCGACGCCGAGCATAACTCCCCTCATCCCCCGACGTGGAAGCGGCTGATCGTTCTCTCGACTGAGACACGGACCGAGCCAGACCCTTACGAGAGAATGCAGGAATTCCTCTTGGACTCGGACCGCTCGCGGATCTGCTGCAGGTGCTGCAACTGCGCCGGCGATGGCACGTGAGCGCTGCTGCTGCGGGAATTCAAATGCTGCGGAGGAGGCAACGATTGACGCCGACGACGACGAAGAGCCGGGCTCAGATTGTACTTCAGTTTCGCCTGGATAAGCAGCTCCTTGAACACCTGCGAGATGTTTGTGTTGTCTTTCGCAGACACCTCCACGAATCCGTTTTCCCACGTGACCGTCACTAACTTCCGTGTGCTTTCCGTGTCCACCTGCAGATAAAAGTCAGCCGTTAACGTGTTGGCAATTGATCTAGGGAGCACTGGGAACTATGTTACGGTTGGATCTCCTAAGCGCGTCTGGACGCAGCGTTCTGCGATCCTGGAGTTTCCTATAATCGTCACGAATGCAAACTTCTGCGTTCAGACGCGCCTAGGAGGTCCTACCTTTATAGTGGGCGATCGAATAGCTAGACGCTTGTGAAGATTACAATTTTTGTTGCTGAGGCTTTCGGGTGTAAGCTGTGTCCTAAAGGTAAGTGTTTGTTCAGATCCCCTGATGAAGCCAGCTGCAATATTTACGAAATTTCTTCCTTTAGGACACGGCTTACACCTGAAAGCCTCAACAACAAAAATTGTATGAGGCCAGGCTGTGAAAGCCTCAAATCTCTATCTTGTGTAGATTGCAATGATTAGAACTTCTTTGATCTTTAAATAATTTTCAACATACATATTTAGCAGATTCTATTAAAGTATCAATCTTCAAATAGTACGTCTAAAGGTAGTGCACCAATCAAACTGAAATTTTAGAAGTTTAAGAAGCAGGACAACTCACCGCCTGTTCCGTGGTGACCAAGTCGACCTTGTTGCCGACGACGACGATGGGTACGGCGCCCTTCGCGGTGTAGATCTGCGCTTTGAGTGTCTCGACCTCGCTGAACGTATTTGCATCGTTGACGTCGTAAACGAGGATGAACGCGTCGGCGGACTTGATCGAGAGGTCCCTCATCGCCGGGAACTCGTACGAGCCGGATGTGTCGAGGATATCGAGGGTCAGGTGTACCCCAGAGACGTTGAAGTCGCCGTGGTGCATCTCCTCGACGGTTCGCTTGTACTTCGGTGTGAACGTGTTGTAAAGGAACTGATTGATGATGGCGGACTTGCCGACCTTCGCGGCGCCCATCACCACGATCTTGTGCCTTATGTTGCTATCGGCCGGTTTACCGCCGCCGCTGTCCGATTCCGACAGCCTCTCGTTCCTGAAACAATCATCGACCCGGTCCGAGTTTATTTCGGGCTCACGGAAACTAGCCGGGCTTTCTTATTGGGTTGATGACGGTCGCGCCGCAGACGATCAAACCGGCGGCGCGTCGCGCGCGGTAAACCGAAATTAGAGCCTACCGGGGGAAATAAAATTTCTTGATGTCCTCTTTCGGCTAGGGCCGGGAGAGGATCCTAACGAGGGCTGAGGTTCGAGCTAGAAGAGGCAAAAGAAGCTTCCCGCGTTTAAGGGGACAACGGCCCCCCGGTTGAGAGAATAGCGCTAATGAACGTTAAAGATCTCTTTCACAGGCATCAATGCCATTATTGAGCACGCGTTTTGTGTCTGTCCTGGATTCGTACGATCGTTACACCGCGGTCTCTGTACTGTCTTCTATCGCGGCAGCTGTGCTCTTTGCATGCACCAGATAACAACTACCTCTACCCCTAAGTATATCTTCGTCTTCGTCTTCGTAATCATCCACGCTTATTACAGGAAGGAGTCGGGCCGTGGTTATTACCGTCCGCACAAAGGAAGGAGAGCCGAGCTTCCCTTTTTGCGAAGTCGCGCCGCAAAATTAAAGCTCGGCCCGCCCAACAAGAGCCAGTCAAGAGAGGCCAGAGATGAAGAGGCCGGACGAAAGGAGGCAGAGAGCCTAGCCGGGACCCGGTAAGTGGTTGAAGGCTGAATGTGTTTCAAGCACCGCGCTAGACGCTGTCTCTTGCTCGTTTTGGTCGCGTTTCTATGTTTCCACGCCGTTACACAACTTCATCGATTGCAACCCCTCGATATTCGAAACGCAAGACACTTAAGGTAGCAATACACCACACACGTGGCGGGATAGTTGTGGGTTCCTACCTTTAATTGCGTCGGCGATTGAGACGATGCAAAGTTGGGGTATTTAGTCCGAAAAGTCGGAAAAAGTCGATTTTAAAATTTTGCATAAGCCGTAAAATTATTGCTGACCGACGTAGTTAAAGGTCTGAAGAATAAGACATTAGTATTGTATTTTCTATTTGTACACCCGTGAAGAACCCTACTTCATCGAAAGTCAAGAGATTTTATAGCACGCTTTGCGTTGTTAAACAGTCTCTGAAACAGTGTTCATTCATTAGCGATTTTTAAGTGTTTTGAGGAAATTATCTAAATTAGTATAGTTATTAATATTTGATTATAATTAATTGTTCTGTAAGTTTTTTTTGCGATTATTATTTATTTTTATAGATTTATCGTTATATTGTTCAGTAATATCCGGTGCTCTTTCTGGTATCATTACATTCGATAAAGGTTTGTGATCATAAATGCAAAAAGAATTAGTCCCAGATTTACACAGATTGAAGAGAAACAGTATTTAAACTAAGAATCTAAAAACTTTTATACATAAAATTTCGAATAAAATTTTCTTCAACAGAAAATAAGATTCATTTTGATTTTTTAAATGTTAAAATGCATCTTTGATTTTATAATATTATAGTTGACGTTAAGATAAATATAACGACCTACTATATTATGACTTTGAACCCAAAAATAAGGCTAAAATAGTTTTTTCTCACTTTTCGTGCCAAATACCTCACTGTGAGAAGAGGAATGTGGTGCTTTGAGGTTGCACTACTGGAAATATATGTGTGTTTCTTCACTAGTCCATTCTTAAACATTATCCAATGTCGATTATTTAAAAACTTGAAACAACTTCACAACAAAATCACGAATAAAACTCAATCTGTAAAGTGAGTGAATTATCGCTCGAAGATCTTTCACGAAACTATTTCTATAGAGCGTTAAGGAGATTGAACTTAAATGAAAATTTCCTCCCTTCGCTACTCTTTTCAGTAAATTAAAAGAGTAATGAAATTGCACCATATTCTGCTGACTATCGTATTTCATGGACTTTAAATCGTATAAAATGTAACGAAGAAAAATCTTCAGTCCACCACCTCGCATGAATCCACAAAAGAAATTAACATTAAGTGGTGCATAAAAATTAACACATTGAATAATCGCATGAAGGAGAATAAATATTTCCAGTAGCGTACGGACGAGATAAGAATTTTACATACAGATTATAACATGATTCTGTAGGTTCATATTTTTATCTCTCAAATTGATTTCAATAGAACTTTATTTTTGTAATATTTTCAAAATTGATTTAAAAACATGAGATCCTATAAAAATTTCAATTTTATCCAACACCGAAAGTTTTCAATACTAGAAATATCGGACGATCAAAGAGACTAAATTTTATTTTTACATAATAAATTTCAAACATGAGTTTATGGTAAAATATTAAGCGTGAACGAAGTGCTTTGGCTGCGAATTGTCAAAATTTAAAAAAGATAGTTAATCATTGATCTTGTTAATAGTTCAATCGTAAACCGAGAGATCTATCCAGGTGATTTTGACGTCTCTGCCATGCACTTCCAATATTAAACGCCACAAATGCAGAAAGATCCACAGTGTGGAAGCGTCTCTCACCTGACATGCTTCGTCGGTCCGTCTTCCTGACCCTCCTTCAAGGACGACGGCTGTAGACTGAACCGACGTCGAAATTGATGCCGTCCTTTCATCATTTGTACGGACGCGTTCCTATAAAAAAGCACGGTTCATGAGCTACAGCAGTCTATATGTATCACGTAGAACATAAAAAGGAAATTCGAGAGTGACAGGGTAGTGAAACGCGTCGTTCCGTCGACGTAAAGTATGGTACTCCTCGTTAAGTTGTACAATCTAATAATGTGCTTTTTTGTATTATGTTACATCCGAAGAATTGATTTTATATTGATAAATAGTAGTGGAAAAACTTCAGAAGATATTCGTTTCTTAGACAGTTTAGGTTGAAGATCACTCTATCCTATGAAATATGTACATCCTAATTTATTTTATCCGTAAGCTCTTTCAACTTTAGTCTGTTCTATATTTTTTAAATAATTTGTGTGACGCTTTCGGCACTTCTTCTGAATAGTCACCAATTCGTTAAATGCAGTTTTAAGTACTGTCGAACCATGCGTAAAAATCTTGTGTTTTATTGGTGGCATGTGGAACCAACGATATACGTCAACAAGTAATTTTGCCGTATCGGTACAATAGACTTCCTTGGGTTAAGGTCTTGAAAAGAGAACTGCGTTTAAAAAGATCCAAGCAATGCAATAACGCGTTGTTTGCTGCGGGTCAGCGAGGCAACGTGTATTGTTTGCCTCGACCGCACCCGGAAAATTTTCTCGGCCAGCTAAGGCCTTTTTATGGGTAAAACCCCCGTCCCCTGGTAAGTTTCGTACCCTCCAGGAGAGGACGCTAAATAAGGGGAGTGCAGTTTTCCTATGTAGAAAAAGCGTGAAAAAGTTGCGAAATCAGCCGAAATTCACTCGCGACGGTACATTTTGACTGCTGCGCGAAGAGTCGACGCGTGCCTCGCACCCCTGCCTCGGCGAAAGTGCGATGGTGAAGGGACAGCGTCACAGAAGAGCAAGGGGTATGACTAGTCTCAATGTGACATTTTACCTACCTACTAATAACTATCGTAATAAATATATTTTTTGTAATCATTCTTTACTTCGAAAAATGGTCTGTAACCATTTTTTCGACATTTTGGAACACTGTGCGACGCGTCGTCGGTTTCTTCCAATTTCTCCGTTCTCGGAGCCATGCTGCTGACCGGCTCGCGTGTAAAACGCTCCTGGACAGCTATTACGTCGCGTCGTCTGTGCTCGCGGTTATAGATCTCTTACGAGCGCCTCGCAAGCGTGGAAAAAGCTTATGAAAACGGGGAGAGATGATACACCGTCTGTGTTATATTACACACCGATTCTTTCTCTTTCCTTTTCTCTATCCTCGCGCATTAGCACCGGACTGCGACCTGCCCACTCCGAAGTATCGGAGAAATATTTGACGCGAGTTTCCGGGAGCATGTTCACGCTCCCGTTTTTTTTTTATTATAGAAAATCTCATCATATGAGATTTATTACAACATAATTACGAAACAGAAATACACTAAATATAATACAGAGTATGAAGATTACAAAACAGAATAGGTTTCTTGTAGAAATACAGATATTATAATATTAACATATGATTAAAAGGAACAGTATATGAACAGAGAGAGAAGAGTAAAAAAAAAAAGAAACTTATACTTTAAGGACACAGCTTTTAAAAAGTGATAACATGTAATGACAGGCCCTAATATTAGGTTTGGCTATCATTACTGAGACATCCATTGGATGCTGGAAGTCTATTTTACTGAGTTTATTGATCAATGAGAGTCTCTCATCATTGTATAAATTACATTGCCACCAAACATGATTCAGCGACTCATCTCCATCCCCACAACTACACTCAGGATTATTAATGAAACCAATGCGTGCTAGGGAAGAAGCTAAATGGTAGTGGTCAGATCTCACGCTCCCGTTTAATTGTTCCTTTTGCTTATTGGAATGTTTTGTTCTCTCCACCGCGTTCCAGACGAACCGTTGCAAACTGCCCCGCGCGACTTCCGGAAACTTTCGAACACAGTTTTCACGGAGAACGGATCGATCCACCTGCAGCTAGACCTCCGCATTTCTGATAAATCTCGACGAACCACAAGCGTCGAATGCCATATTGATTCGTTCATCTACTGCGGCCGTACGAACCTTGATTCCCGGTGATACTAACTGCCGGAAGTTTGCGCATCGTTTGTTTCAATTGGCGAATTAAAAAACTTTAAGCCAGCTGACGGAAAATCTGAACATTTCGAGCCACGGTTTTGAGTCCTCCAGAAACTTTCGAGTAGAATCTGAGAGAGGCTCCGTTCTACGAGGACTTCCACAAGTGCTTTAAGTATCATCGAGCCTCGAACATTGTTGAATCTTTTTCGAGGAGCTCTTCCAGTTCGTAGACGCGGTTTACCGGTAAGAAAGTCTATAATTAGACCGGGAAACTTCGCAGAGGAGCAAACGTCGAATTTTATTTTCCTTCGTCTCAGGAAATTACAAACAATAGGGGACTGTGTCGTACTTCGTTCAAGTTTTCGTCCTTGTGAGTTTTCAGAGACTTATACCCTGCTCGGGCGTTCATAAAGAATCGCAGTCTATTTATACTCTTACAATCGTGTCAAAATCGTTTCTTGAATGAACACTGGCGGAAGACAGAACTCCCCATTTAATTGAACAAAGTAGGATACGTTCTGTTTCTTAGCTATAAAATTTCATAGTATGAGAATTACGCAAAAACTGTATACCGTTGGAAAGATACATGTAGTTGCCAGCTACATTTTCACTGCAGAAAGTATAATGATAGTGTTAAAGGATCTAACAAGTTATAGTCAATTTTCTGGGGACAATGTTCTCGGTCAAAAAAGTCATGCTTGTTTAAATTTGAGCGGTTTTTAGCGATTGTGATAGGTACACTGATCTCCTAGGATTGATAATTGGATTTGTGGCATTTTCTTGGAAAAATTTGCAGGACTACTTAAGAAAAAGGAAAAGATTTCTGGTTACAAAGGTACAATGCATCCAAACGTTTTAAACTTGATAAAATCGTAATAAGAGGTAGGAGGTGTTGGGCATCTGAATAATTGCACGAGTCCGCACATATTTCCTGCCGAATTTTCGCACAACTCTATCTTCCCACTACTACATACATGATTACAATACGTGCAACAACGTTTCGTAAAAGGCATCGCTTGTTGATCTTGTCGCGAAAATCGGGCAGCCATTGTTGCTCGTGAAAATTTTAGAGGCTTTGTTCACGACGGCGAACATTAAGCGAATCAGCGTAGGTAAAAGATCGCGACCTCGGCGACGACGAATATTCGCGAGTTTATCGAGGAGACGGCGCCTGGAATTTCAAAGCTTCGTTAAATAGGATTCGTTTGGAGCGATTAATGCTCGTCATCCTTTCGACACAAAGTAAGCTGGTATTAAGACGCGAGCGCGAGGATTCTCGGCTCGAGGAGAGAGGGCCCCCATGAATTTGCAAACACCCGTGAAAATTATTCACTGTTCGCTTACGCCGAACGTACCCACCCTCGAGAAATTATGCCCACGTTCAACAGTATTTCGCAAGAATAGGTGTTCGCAACAGATGGATCGTCAACGTTATTAATGCTGCGCCGGGCGGCAAGCTGCTGTCTCAAGTCATTTATTTGTAACTCATTTTAGAGAAAGCATTCCTACAGTGACTCGCATTAATATTCAGCCATTGTTTGAGATAAAGTAATTTTTTTTCAAATCGGACGTGCCAAGACTTTTTGCAAAGCTAGGATTATTACTCAAAATTTTGATGAAATTTTTTACATGCGTACCACCAACGCTTATTAAATTTTCAGCACAGGACCAGATAAAAGAGATGTGGAAAGCGACCTATGGTATTTCCTCCACAATTCTGACCAGTTTCAAAAATTGCAACATTTCTCCTGCATGTCATCTAATTGATTGGGTTAACCTTTTAATTCGTATCATACCATAATTCAAAACAATATCCACGCTACTATATTCCGCTGCGTTTTTGTATACACAGTGTATAATTTTGTTTTAATAAAACCAGTTATTTAATTTACAGTTGGAAAATTTTAAGGAAGTTTTTACGTCGTCCACGTTTCGGCTTGTTGATGGAACCAATCAGAAATTTAGAGGGGTTTTATTTCTTATTTCCGGGGGAAAAAGATCTCTCTCCAGACGATCGGCTCGGGAAATGAAACCGGAGGAAAAAGCGGCCTGGAAAAGATGAAAATTCGTTAGTAACGTCGTAAAATTTTCACTAGCTACTTGCGAACGATCCGTAAAAGCGACAGCGGCTCAATTTACAGGATCGATCGACTCTTTCGAGTTTTCTAGGCGCGTCCTACGGTGGATTAAAATTCTCCAATTTTCAACTTCGTTACAAATTAATGAAATTTAGACAAATGTCACATTACCCAAGCGTATCACGCTGATTTTAATTAAATCTATACAGGATATAGTTTGTTAAAGAGGTGAAAATAGCCCTCAAAGTTTAGGGTGAAAACCCTATTTTTGTTAATATGTCGAAACTGGAGAATTTAGGATAATGAATTTTTTTTAATTTTTATGTTTTCGATGAAGGCATGTAGTCGTATAAAATCATCATATTGGAAACACATAATTATGTCTTAAGGCAACGAAAACTCACAAGCAGTATTGACTATAAACGACTAAGTATGTAATACTTCTATTTGCAATACTTCTAATACTTTTTAACAAACTGTATCCTGTATAAATATCATTAAAATAATTAAAACTAAGTTTTGGTATGACGATAAGTTAGTAGGCACATAAATGATGTCGAAAGCTTTAAAAGGAAATGTTGTTCAAGATGGTGACCCATTGACAACATATTTCAACAATGCAATGAATTTTCTCTCTGGGTGTGACGATTTTGGAGCGGATGGATCGATTCTTTCGCGTTCGCTGGACACTTCCGGATTAATCCGAGACTGGTTTCGCCGTGCAATGTCGCTAATGCCTATCGTTCCGACGAACGGCGCCCATGGGCGTCCTTCGGCTCCTCGCCGTAGGAGGCGACATTTTCTAATCTTGTCCAGGCCGGTTCCCCGATTCTCCCGTGGATAAACACGTAAACTCACTCTCTCCCGGTAGAAACCGTTTACTCCGGATCGATAACGGCCGCGTAACGCAGTTTCCCGCCGCGCGATAAGCTCCGCACTCCGCACGCGTGTCCCCGTGGCGGCGCGAGGCTAGACACGCGTTCCCGATGCGATGGAGAACAAGACCCGAAGGATCGATAGACCGGCGTGATAATTGCCAGGCAACCGGCTGAAAACGACGCTGATACCGTCTCCCACGAACTTTTTCATCGAAACTCATCCGACGAACCGTTGCGCCCGCTCAAGCTGAGTCGAGACGAGCCGAGCCGGCTAGGCTCCGTGAATTTATTAACGGCCTGCCGCGTGATTTATAGATTGTGAATGTTCGGGAATTTATAACGCTTTCCGCTGACGACTCAACGCAATAACTCGCCAGTTACAATAACATGTCGTTGTATTTTTAACGCGAACCCGGCGAAACATTCTATCTAGTAACTCGGTTTTTTTTCAAATTTATCTTTGGTTATTTTTAAGGAATTGCCTGCGGTAGATTCTGTTTACTAATGGCTTGCTTCGTGATCAATAGCATTTGGAAGCTGATTGAACAATCACTTGGTCAGAAAAAGATTAATCTTATATCTGAAGATGAACATTTATTTCGTCATTCGAGTGTGCTATTGCTATTTAGAAATTTCTCATTTTCCTATTAATTTAAGAAATGACTCTTTCACTTAATTGAGTCGAAATATATATAGTGGTATTATTTGTATTGTATTCACGATTATTAAAAATAAAATACGCTCTTTAATTTTACCGACAAATAACAAGCCGAGACCCCATAGAACTTTTTAATGAAACAATTCTCCCATATAGTTGTTGCAAAGGCTATGTAAGCTTGATAGCCTTACTTGCTTTGATCAACTTGTTAAATTGGCTTGAACGCTTGGTTTAAAGAGAGCATAAAAATTTTATGTTCCGAAGAAAAAAAAAGTCAAGATCGTTAAGAGCCGCTCACTAATCAGAACACTTTTCAAAGGGTCAAACATCTAATCATCCTTATCTCGTAAGGAATACGAAAATAAAAACGATCTTTATAATTAAATTAAGATTCCTGACAAGATTTCATTTGAGATCAAGAGAAAACAGGAACAGCATTATACATATACCAGGATATTCAAGAGAAAGAGAACATCTAAATAGCTCCGTTAGGCTTGAAGATAGAAGAAAATGTTGTCTTTTAAAAGTCATCGATAATTTTAAATGGCACCATATATTTTTACCTTCAGCGTATTTTATCTGATGTCAAGACGAGTTCAATGACCTTCAAATGATCTTGAACTAGAAAACTCATGATAAAACCATGACAACTTCAAAATGTGCAATCATTTTATTTTAATTAAATTAAATATATGTTTGAAATTATGACCTTGAGCAATAACACAAACATTTAAACGTTTTACAAGGCAATCAATTGCACTTTCAATTGTGTCTGGTGAAATTGAAATTGATCTACAAGATGGAATTATTCTGTCTTGCATGTTCTCTGGTGTAGTTGGTATATGTATACATGTAGATGCTGGTATATGTATACATGCTCACGAATCGGGTATTCCGCCGCATGTGTATTAAGAGGTCAATCAGAATCGGCGTACGGTGTGTTCGCGTGGCGAGTTTCAATTTTTACCTCGTAAAGGGAAGATAAAATTCCGATGTGAATCGTGACAAAAATTGAAGACGCCGACGTGGCGCACATGCACAAAGCCCGGGGTACGATGTCGGGCTATCCTTTAAAGATACCGAGCAGGAGACAAACGAGCTTTGCGAAACTTTTGCGGCGCTCACGAATGCTGTTGCTTCTCGTGTTTTCTTCGGGCCATTAGAAATTACACCGTGAACCAGCCAGCAGCGCAGCCATTCGCTTGTTAAAACTTTTCCTCTGCTTTCTCCTTCGAAAGAGCCGTAGGATTCCAATAAAAACGCCACCGCCGCGTAAATATGTATTCGAGTGCGCGCCGGTCGTTTTCGCGAACGATAAAAGTGAAAATTCGCGGATGCTGAGGGCAGACACGTTTTAATCCTCGCGTTTATTGGCTCATAAACCTCTGAAGAAGCTGCAGGGGCGTTACTCGTATCGATCAATGTTCCACCGGCGATATTGCCGCCATAAACCAACGAAACGCGCCCTGTCCAACTTTTGAATCCAGTTCCTCGGCGAATTATTTCTCACCGGTTTGTTGTAACAGCTCCCAGACCAATAAAGGACGAATTTGCTATCATCAGTTCTCTCACCCTCCACGATAACGACTTACGAAAATCCCGCTTGCGAGATAGGCAGTGAACCCCGTCGACGTCGCGCGCTATAAATTACGGTAATTAGGAAACGCGGCGATCAGGCTCCCTAATATATGCGTTGCGATTTGTAATTAACCGCGGGGGTTGCCGGTATCGCTCCTTGGGGAGACGGGCAATTATTGCTCCGCGACTCTTTAGAAGCATACCCAATAACCGGGAAGCTTGCTTATTAGGAGCTCAGTTGATGCGCGTGCACATAATGCCTAAAATACCAAACCGAGTCGCGGAACCTGGATTACGTTCGATCACGATCATGGTTCCGTCCCTCGCCAAAATTGGATCTTTCCATTCTAAGATTGCTTTATTGGGGTAACTTTGACTGCGGTATTCTTTCCCAATGAGATTCAAATACGTAAAAATGAATATTTTGCTCTGAATAAATTTCTACAATTCAATGAGAATGCATTCACGTTGGCCAGGCAAACAAAATTTTTCAATCACTCCCATATTTTTACAATCTCAAGGATTGATAAAACATTCTTCACGAAAGGTAAAAATAAGACTATTTTTCTTATATCTTATAGGACTGTTGTTCACAGGATTGCGCATTCCTTGTATTGTTTTAAATTGCAGGACTATCCTGTGAACTTTCCTTTTCATGACTAATGTCACTTTTCTTATGAATGAACGAAATGTGCCAAATCCACCACTAGCACAGTAAATGATACTTTAAAGCACGACAACGAAAAGATCGCCTGGGAACTGGAACTGTTGCAGAAAAATATGCAAAAATGGTCCGTAATATTATTCGAGTGAAAGACGATTTCGTGGTTTGAAAAGAAGTAAAGTAAACAGCGAATCCGCGGATAAAAGCGTGTTTGAAATTTAGTAAATACTGTACCGTACTTGCGTCAGAAGTGTGTACAAAGAGATTCCTTTGGAGTAGAGTGAAGGTACGAGAATTTTAGAATTCGAAATTTAAATTCGTGTCCCAAAGGATGGTAGAAAAAAACAGGACACGTGGTATTCTGCGCAACGCAGTTGCAGTAGCATCGAACGAGCGAAAAATGGAGGGAAGTGTCCCGAATGGAAAAGTGCCTGCAGGTATCGTTACGACTTCGTTCGTGTAATCAGATGCGTCCCGAGACTCAGGATCGCGAAATAATCCGGATTAAGTAGATCCTGAGCTCGTTCTCTCCTTGGATCTTAGCATCCACCAGAAAATCTTCCTTTTTGAATATTGTGCCTGAAAATTTGCAAAGAGAGTTCCACGTTGATCGACTTTTCTCAAGAATGGAACAAAGCCAAAAAGAAAGATAAATTTTGTAGATTGTAACTTTTGTGCATGACATCGAAAAGTATGTTCTAGTTATAACTTATCAATAGACTGTGGAACTTCGTACAAAATAATCGTCTTTCCATAACTTTAATACTTTTAATTTTCCTATTGGATTTTATCACAAATTAGTTCGGTTGAAATATAAATATATTCTTATTTTAGAAGGCTCCCGAAGATCTTAGCAGATACCTGAACCAATTTATGTTACTCAATTCTATTGTAAATTCAACCTTCTGATTTTTCTTATAAATGCAAATGAATTTGATTCATCTGAAACATTTTCATCGATTTCTGCCCGATTTTTCCGACTTGACCAACGTAACGCTCTGTCACGATGTTTTCCCAGTGCGGGCATATCGCATCAGGCTAAAATTATGCGAACGCGGGTGATATACGTCCGATCGATATTCAGATTATCCGAAAAAATGATGCGGGCAAGCGTAGGCGACGCGTATCTCGCTCTGTCGTCGCGATAACGTCTCCCACGATTTACAGCTAATTCGACGAACGCGCCTCGATTTATCTCGCGGCCACAAGCAGCTGAATAAATTTGTTCAACCCGCTTTATTTATAACATTAAGAAAGCCACCGCGATCGCACGCCACGATATCAGAAATGTAATAAGTAGATATGTACGGGAACTCCCATTTCCGAAGAGTTACGATCACAACGTTCCTCAAATGTTGAACGTCATTCCATTTATATATAGTATTCCCTCTTTGTGGACACAGAGAGATTTTAAAATATTAAAAATAGTGCTTTGCGACCATTAGATCATTGATCGTAGATAGACTGCGAATTTTATACAATTGTGATCGAAATTAGTAAATTATATAAAAATTATAAAATAGATTAGAAACACGAACAGAATTGATTTTTTTTTATCTATAAATAGAAATACTTTGCTTTATAAAGAAACGGCATAAAAAAGAAACATGAAAGTAATGTTTGATAATTCTGTATTAATTGTACGTACGAATTTGAACAAATACTTTTGCACGCATATTCTACAACGCTTCTACTTCAGGAAGATTCGAAGAAGAATATGGAAGTTTTGAAAATGATACACCAGAGAGCCCCCTTAAATCGTGGTCGAGACGCATCGATGCTTATTCCTTCACGAACGCGGCTATGAATATGCATGGGAGTACTGGCAATTTTCTTAATTGAAAAGAGGCTAGCCGGGGGGCTGGCCGAGGCACCGGATACCGACGGCCATTTTCATTTCTTGACAAAAAGCTGGTAATGAGAGGCGACGCCCCCTCTGCCCTGGAATCTGAAATTATCAAGAGCCGCGGCGAAGGCTTTGCTTCCGCGACCGGGTGCCCCGGAGAGTGCGTAATTAGTATCATTATTAAACAAAGGAGTCCTCGAGACGCGGAGTGGTCGAAAGAGAAGCGAACGAGAGGAGGTAAAATGGGGATCGGGGTCATCGCGGTGTGACAAGCCCCGGAGAGATAATGAATTTCGCCGAAGCGTCCCGTCGCGCGTCGCGTCGTTGTCGCTCGTTCGTCGACGGCACGCGTAGTAAACAGGTTGACTCGCGCGTCCATGGGATCGATCGGAAGTAGAATCGACGTTAAACAGACGCGACATCTTCTATCGGAAAACAGTCAGGCAACTTTTTCAGCCGACCCGTTAACGCGTTGGCATTAAGGCATTAACACAGTCATTGAATTTAATTAATGTCAGCACCACCGTCGCCATCGACACACACACACGCCGAAGTATTGTCGCGCACGTCAATCCTGACGAAATTGTCCTCTTTCTCTATTTTTTTGTGCGGCGACACGTCGAACCGACGTTGACGGAATCCGTACGACGACGTCCACCCGTATTGTACCGAACTGCCTGTGACCCCGTTGTTCCGGGTTTTTTCAGGAGAACGCACAGTGGTTCGACTGCCGCTATCAGCTGAACGAAATTTATTTTCAAATCAACAAAAATTAATTTGTGTCAATGAGATTTATAAAAACCTTACACTAATAACACTTCAAATCTTAATCCTTTGCAGTCGGAGCTATTTTAATTTGAAAATTAAACATCTCTTCCGATATTTAATAATGTAAATATTGTGGATAATGGTATAGCAATTATTAGTGGTGACTCTCTCTCTCTCTCTCTCTCTGAGTTACCACTTGAGTGCTAAGGGTTAATTGTTAGTGCTCACGGATTAGATAAACTTCGACTTAACTATACTTGATAAAAGATGTGAATACCTATGAAACGTCTAGACACAAATGTCTAAACGATCCTGTATCTCGAAATCAGACTTATTTCATTTTGCGTAGAAATCGATGTAGAATTGACGAGAAAATACAGGCTCTTAGATCATTCTTCAGGAAGATTGTATCACGATTTTGTTCAATTAAACAGTTGTATGTGCTGTGCAATATATGATTAGATTAGTCAAAAAGAGCACACAACTTTTTGTACATACATTTCTAACGATTCCAAAGCCACGGTATAATTGATCAGCCGACTGATAAGTTCATACGCAAAGGATAAATAATGATAATCGTCCACGAAGGCTCTCCAATCTGAATAATTGCAGAGAAAAAAATCAGAGATGGACGATTTCGATCGTGCAGTTCCATCGTTGAAAATCACTTCGGAACGAGATCTACGCATTGGCAGCGATTCCGGCACAATTGCCGGCGGTATCGATTGTTTGTGAAACAACAAGCTCTGGCCGGTGGAAAATAGAAATGGTACACCATCGTAAACTGTCTCGTTTAAGGCGTTCTTCCGCATCGATGGAAACTTTCACGTAACGCGAAAAGGTTTCGCCTCCTACCTCTCGTTCTCAAAATCCAGCGCTACTTGTCGTCATAAAAGGTGTTTACCGTGTAACCGGCACGTGTGCGGAAGAGAAAGAGAGAAAGAAAGAAAGAGATAGAGAGGGACGGAACGTACTACACGGACGGTATAAATGCCCAGCCCTTGTGGAAAATGCTTTTACGGGCCTCGTTCAACCTCGTAAATTACGGGGGCAGGGTAGAGGCAACAAGTTCGCGACAGTTTCTCGGTCATGCGAGGCTCTTCGCGCGACCCAGTCGATAATCGATCGTCTTCGGTTTCAGTCAACTTGTCGCCCTTACGCACCAGTTGATTACATGAAACCGGGTATAGCCGGGCCAGAATCCGACCTCGCTTTATTATACTCTCTTTTTTTTCTCTCTCTCTCTTTCTCTCCTCAACGAGATAGAATTTTCTCCGCTAATAAGGCGAGGGCTGGCTGCGACAGTATATTGTCCGCGAAACAGAGTGCCAGATTTAATGGCCAGGCAACCGGAGACCCGACTCTCGCTGTGGTTCGCGAAAAGGCAACAGCACCGCGGATGAGCTCTAATTGCAAAGAAAGACTCGCGATTCTCTTCCGTAACAATCCTTCTCTTCGCGTTTCTCTCTTCTTCATAGACTACGGATGTCTTCCCGACTTTCGTCTTCAGGTGTTCCGAAGGAAGCTTCTCCTCTTGAACCTCTCGGAACTTATCGACCGGAACAACTCCGGAAACTTCCAGTATTGCGCCCCGGCGACTCAAACTTTGGGAACAATCTCTCTCAATTAATCAGAGATTCGTCCGGAAAATCCTAAGAACCAAGGGTCTCGTGGGTGGAAAGAGAGTATCGACATCAGAGGAGCCGGCTGACCGCTGATCGTCAACATTTTCGACTTCCGATGTAGATCTTGCTTGCGTTTCTCTTTCGCTATCCGCAAGTTTAACCAGAGCTCTTCGCTTGCGGCTACCTCTGATCGGCTTACCAACAAGTCGCGTAGGACTCTGACATTCTGCTTGCTGGAGCATTCTGCTGCTCGGAATACTGATTTTCGATTCGACCTGGCGCACACCATACAGTGTTATCGCGGCCTCGAAAGTCTGATAGATTGAAATATGAAAATTCAATAATTCATGATTATCCGTTAGTAAATTATAATTAAGTATATGCTCTTATAGAATCAGTAAAAAATAACAATGTTGAAAGGCTAAGTTCGGTGCCATTTCAGTTCAAAATTGGTTATTGCTATTCAGTTTAGTTATGGAGTGAAAACTAGATGTTCTAATAAGTATATTTTTATTTTAAGTTCGCAACAATATTCAAAAACCAAATTAATACGTGGTATTTATAACACGTTCGCCGAAAATACTACTCTTAGATACAATGCGGAATTATGTGGAACTCAAAACATATCCTTTACGAAAGATAGAATACTATGTAGGTTCTCTTTAGTTTATTGTGCACTGTTATTTTCATGAATTATAAGTATTATATCTTAATAGACAAGATATACTCTAAATAAACACTATTCATATAAAACAGAAATGAATACATCCTATTAAATAGTTAATATATAAAATATCGATTTTTAAATACTTGCTTTAGACTCAATTATTAATAAATCTTATTAATTTTATTGTATTCGAAAGGCATGGACATTTAGGAAGCAATATACATTCGATAAACATAGATTTGTGCAAGTTGTTATCTTACCGCACGAACAGCTAGATCGATGAATTCTTGAAAATCTTATATTGCAAATGTTACAAGTAGGTTCTTATAACTAGGATTAACTTAGAATCGAAAAGAGAGAAGAAAGTTCTACGGAAAACTAGGTCACAGAAGTCGACTAATATTTCACGAAACGAATTTTCGTTCTCGAGTTGATCGACTACGAAAATTAATCCGGCACACAAGGATTGTAACCTAGTTATCAAAAACAAGCTTAACAAAAATAATTAGCCAAGCAGCACATCTAATTAGCTTTAATGATTACCTCGAGAGTGTACAAATTCGTTGAAATAAAATTTGCAATGTATACTTGATTTTGTTTTAACGCGGAAGCCATCAACTGTACAGAAAAAGTGTACGTGAAACACACACTGCACGTAAACCCTACTTTTAACTATAGTTAAAACCTGCTCACATAGAAATAGTGACCGCTAAAGAAAACCGCAGGTCGAACATTTCTTATTTTTAACTACAATTTTCTTATGGTCACAGTCAATCGAATACTGTACCGTACTACAGAAGTTGGAGAAAATAATTGTTCTTTATTGGTGCACAACACTTTCCATATTTAACTATTTGGATGCAATTTTCATTTCTCTACTTTAGAGTTCGCTACTAGAGAACTCTACTTTAGAGATCACTACTTTAACTCGAAAATTAAACATTTCTTTTGACCTAGAATAATTCATTCCACATATGTATATAATTTTTTTCATTTTATGGATAGCAAATTGATAACTAAATGTTTAATAATTGGTTAGATGCCAAAATATTTACTAATCTAAACAATATTTGGAATAATGTTTAGTGGTGCCAGAGTCACCACTCGAGTGCTAAGGGTTACTATTAACACAAACCTCTAACAGGTATTTCAACTTTAATAGATTCACAAAATTACGCTATCTAAAAAAGTAGAACAAATCCCTATCTTAGTTATTATTAATTTCATAAATGTAAAACAAGATTTGCAAGTAGCGTTTCCATTATCTTGTCCAACCCCTGTATTATGAGACACTATCCAATTACTACGACTACTACGATAAGAAAATTGTAGTAAAGAGAAGGTATGCCCGACCTTGAGCCAAATACAAGTGATTTTATAAGACAAACTACACTGTTCACACCATTCGGTGGACAGTAAACTACGCTATAACATCTACAGCATGAAACAATCGTCCCATTTTTCTAACGATCGAGCGTGCGCCAAGTCGTATTATTATTATCATCGGTATATTTCCCGCGAGTGCTAACTCGGCCGACTTATTCCGACGTGATCCGGTTCAACCCTTCGATGATGACGCGTGGTGAAAGCACAACGAGACCCCCACGGTGACGTTCCACGCCATAAACATACAGGGTGTTTCCGATCTGGTGGTACTGCCAGAACAAACAGTGAATCTGGATATGGAAAAAAACTTGGAATACAATTTTCTCATCCGAGATTTCGTTTCCGACAAAAACCAATTTGAAAATTCATCGAGTACTGATTCAGGCTGGCGTATCTGATTATAGTCGGCTGATTCTACTGCTTCCAAATAAAAGTTTTTCCAATCTCGTTTGTTCTCCATCGTGTTCTCGATATTTTCGACTGTCTTCTTCCTATAGAATCTTCCACTCTCAGTACGATTAGATGGCTATATCGTTAAACGATGTTTAACGATCTCACGATGTTAAAGCCAATTTCCTCGGAAACGAAGCCTCATTTAACAGAATCGTATTCTACCTTTTTGAGCTTCCTTATTCTTGTAGAATCTCTTTCAGTATCATCAGATCGTCGCAATTATTAATCCTTGTGTAGCTAACCATAATAAGTAGACAATTGAAAACTTTAGTATTTAATATTTTTTCATACATTTCACAAATTTTGTATTTTGAGACTAACAAGGGACATTATCCAAGTGTAACGCGCCGATTTTAATGAAATTTATACAGGGTATAGTTTGTTGAAACATATTTGATACGTATTTTTTACGCTAAAAAGATGAATTTTTTAATATACTGTTTAAACGAATAATTTTTTCTGGAATCTTTTTATACGACTACATTCCTTGATCGAAAACACAGAAATATTTTTAAAAAATCATTGTCCCAGACCTTCTAGGTTCCGAAATATTAGCAAAACTAGGGTCTTTACCTCCTTAACACGAATGTCAGCAGCTAAAAACAATACGCGTGAAATAGTTTTCAACAGACTATATTCTGTATAAATTTCATTAAAATCGGCGTGTTACACTTGGATAATGTCCCTTATAAGTCGTCGTAATAGAGATAATAACATATAGAGCATTTTTGTCATATCTTTGAAGGGACATTAAAAAATTGTTGAAAGAAATACAATGAACGGGTGTCCCCCGGGTTGTTACGATGTCGAAGTTGATATTCTAAAAAACAAACGAAGTCGCTTTCTGTTCGACTTCAGATTCTGCGTGTTTGATCTCAGAACCACCCAGTATGTACATCAGTATCGCGTCTTACCGGGAAAAGAGCGACGGTTGCGTCGACGTGGTACGAAATACGG
This sequence comes from Lasioglossum morio, assembly GCA_916610235.2. Taxonomy (NCBI): domain Eukaryota; kingdom Metazoa; phylum Arthropoda; class Insecta; order Hymenoptera; family Halictidae; genus Lasioglossum; species Lasioglossum morio. The sequence continues at coordinate 9,887,976 of OU744323.1, forward strand.
CAAACGACGCTCGGGGGCGGGGGTGTCAGTGGAGTCTGTTCGCCGCGGGACGCCGGAATATCGTGCCGGTGACACGGGGAGGGAAGAAGCAGAGAAAAAGAAACTGGGAAGCTGAAAAGGAGAACCCTGGGGTTGGGAATCGCGCCCCCCAGCTAGCTTAGCAGTCGTCTTGGCCGTCGTCGCAGCATGCCCTTGCTTCTCCGCTCGTCTGAACTGGATCGGTGCAGTACGACGGGACCCGACAGCATGGAGCCGGCCAGTTCCGTCGACTGACTTCGCTCCAGGTCGTTGCTCCACTTTGCTGGAACACGCGTTTCCCTGCCGCCACCCATACATACACACACACACGCCGACGCCGTCGACTGATCGCCAATACCGAACCGGACAACCCGGTAAACACATGCGCGACTTCGCCTCTCCACATTTACCCGCACCGACGCGTGAACGTTCTCCCGGTAATTCGCATAAACTTCGACCGTGCGTGCATTACGCGCCTCGGGCTTCTGTCATCATCCTGGACTAGCCGATGCCCCACTTGTCTAGCTATCGAAATCTGCTCTTCAAATCACGAGATCATCGCTAATATGTGGATTTTGTGGGTTCTTTTGATAAACATCGACCATCGTGTCAATATCCAACATTTTATATGACATGCAATTAAATTGTAACGGTTGAATTTAGTAGTTTCGACGAAAATTTTTATATTAGAACTGTAAATTAATCCATATTTGTCGAGGAAACCTATGACAATTTTACTCTGAATCTTCGCTCTCGAAATTTAACCCTTAGGAGTCGAGGAGTGACTCAAAGTCACCACTAAAAATTGCTGTAGCATTATTCACGATGAAGTATTATATCAATTTAATATCCATATAATGAACAAAATTATATATATCATTATTTTAGGTCGGAAGAAAAATGTTTAATTTGCAAGTTAACATAGCTCTGACTGCAAAGAGTTAATTATTATTTCGAAAAAAGCATTTGAAGAGTGGGCATCATTCTCGCACGATATGCTGAAACTATGCTAAAAATAGTGAAGGGTTAAAATATCTAAAGACCGTGTGTTTTGAACTCTGTCGCACCGTACTGAATGGTCCGTGACTTCGTCATTTGTGTGAATCCAGCCACAACATGTCGAGAGTACATTCTCCGAAGCAAAATCAATTTTTTGAACCTGTTACCCGAGAACCCGCCCTTAATTCGGAAGACAGGTCCTCGAAGACGGGCGCAGTCTTCCGGGAGGGTAGCCACCGCCCGGGTCCGTAATCCAGGGCGTAGGGAACGAGAGGTCGGGAGACGATAAGCGAAATTACTTTTCCTCGACGCTGTTGACCAAAATACCCTATTTCCCGGGTTCGGTCACGGCGGAACGGCCCCATTCCGTTCGCGGAAAAATGGCCCGTTAATATCGTGCGGTTCCCCTTGCCATATTAAGGTCAACGAAACCGGTCGTGTTCTGCTGTATCTGGCCAATGTTGCTGGCAGCTTGCTCGCATAACTCATCCGGGATTCCGTTGGCTGGATCTAGCCACGCGTGCCCCGGAATGATGACATTCGGTCTGTTTGGGGCTACAGTGTACATGCACACAGTATACGCAGACACCCTAGAGTACCTGGGCCATTTGCGCCCTGCCTCCATGGGGTAAGAATAAGTAGGGCATCCTCGGGTCTCGAATCGGATAAGACGCGTCCTCGACAGTTAATCCTGTCATTCGGCTAAGTTGATTGTTTGGCTCGTAGAGATGCATTTACAGAAAGCCAAATCAAATAGGAGAGAGAAAGAGAGAGAGACTTTTGGTTACATTGCCGAGCGGCTCGCCGAGATCTGCGAATCAAAATGTCGTTACTACATCGCGGAACGTTATGCAGCTTTTATATTCTCGTAAAGGAACAAATTTCCGTCCGGAAATTTCTTTTCGAACGATTTTTATCGAGTTTGCTATAAACAGTGTTTAGTCGGCGTACTGTTTTCTTTCGATTTCTGCAATTTCCTTGTGCTCGATATTGGGTTACGTCAGTTTTAAAAGGATGCTTCTGATGCATGAAGTGAAACGTTCGTATGTCGGAGACTCTACATTTTTCCCTGTAACACATTTTTGCAATAAAGTTTGGGTTTTGTTAGCTACTTTATACATTGCCTAAGATGATTTTACTCCAAGTTGCAGTTACAATTAAAATATACAAAACAAAGACCGAGTGGCGGTAACACGTACAGGAAGAAGTTGCTTGGAATTATGAATTCTACAACATATTTGATTTTCATCAAAATAGCTGAACCCTATTCTATATAATTAACCGTTCCTTCATACCTCAAAAAATAGGTAACTCGCCTTCGGCGTCTAATCGTGTACAAAGTTGTAGCACGCGAGAAAACAAAGGAGAAATAACGTTTTCTACAACAAAGGGTAAAAACACAAACTCGCAGGAGACCAGTGAGTTCAACCAACAAGCAACCCCACTAACATTTCCCTGAACGTATCCAACAACTTCATTCAACGGAACCGAATGACATCAATAATGAAGCAAAAACATGCCATGATTTCGGAACAGCAATTAATATCTGTACAATTTACCCCCATTGTGCAGACCAAATAACTTCCTCCGAATAAATGACTAATGATCTCCACCGCGAGCGGCAACAAAAGGGAGCGAGCGTGCGCGTACACGCCGATGTATGTCGTAGTTGGCAACACGTACACGGTTGAACCCGTAGACGAGTTCCGTTGTCCCCGAAACCCGAGTGAGCGGATTCTTGACACGCAAGAAATTTACTATTACCCTCGACCGAGTGCTCCTGGTCCAACTGGGACGTCCGGGGCCATTACTCCAGTTTCGTTTGACGGTGTCTCCTTCGGAATGGTTCGCGGCCATTGGCCGTTCCCGCGTCGATGATCCCGACTGCTTCCTCGCAGCGGTAGATTGGTCTCTTTCTCTCTCCCTCTCCCTCTCCCTCTCTATACCGACAACTATGCTCTCTAGCTATGAATTACGAGGGCTTTTTCCCGGGAACAGGATCGGGAACTGCCGTCGGACGCGTTCGACGGTAATCGCTGCTGCGTTCGTCGTTCGCGACGCGTATTTACGACGGGCCATTTGTCAGCCGGATGGCCCCGGGAGCCCGAACGGGCGGGGCTTCTCAGGACGTCGCCAGCTTCTTGCGTCTCGCGGAAGTATTCTAATGAGACGGAAAGCCGTTGCTCCAGTTCCGTTGGCCTGCTTCGGATGCTCCGCTACTCCAGACCGACTCTGTTTGATGATAATGACGTCGACCTCGCTGAGCCGGTTCGAAAGAAACGACGCGGTTCGCTGATCGAAAAAGCTTGATAGATGAGCCTCGGCCTGTTTAGACTGAGACGTTCGCCGCGCACCATCGCCGCCTGCCCGTTTCTTCCATGAAGATTTAGCCGAGATACGATCCTCGGAATTTCCATTTTCCAGAGGCGAGGGAGCCACTCGGTGATCCCTGGACCGGCCCTTCGATTTATAAACCTTCAGCCGATAGACCGGATTGGTTAGTCTTGAGCCCCGGACACTGACAAATGTGCCCGTCAACGTGTGTTTTCTCGCTTTCGTGGGATCGGCACGAGATTTTATGAGATCGTAAATATCAGATTGTATAAACGATCATCCGAATCACCGCTGCTTTCTACAGTGGATAAGAAAAGACCTGACCAAAAATATACCGGTTTTTTTAACTATTGTAGATTCCCAGTTTGATTGTCTGGAAAGTTTTAAGCTTCTCTTCCAACGTATTTAAAATCGTGCATTTAAAATATTGTACGAAGATTATTTCTGTTAGCCAATAATTATATATAATAATAATGCAATAGTTGATATAGGTATGGTATAGGTAGACTTGCAATATGATATCATTTACATCTTGAATTACGTTTTCATATCCACATTTGGGATCATCGATGCTGCACACCAGGCAAATTTTATTTAAAATTATAGTACTACATTATTTTCATTTTAATGGAAAGGATGTCTCTAGAGCTGAATAAAATATTATTTCCAATAGTGCGTGATAAATAATAAATAGTCTATTTTATTTTAGATCGTGAAATATAACATCGTGTTAAAATGTTTTATTTGGCGTGGAGGGTTTTTAAAATACTATTCCAATTAACAAGAGGATGGAACGAAAGCTGATTTCCTTTGCAGACGATTTTAATACGATAATGTTTAATTGCAATGTATATTTCATTGTGCTTCTCGCGTCTGTAATTGATATCAATGAATAATCGTTCGTAAACTGATTATAAGGGAATCAATACTGAGCTCGGCGAACGAAAGAATGATGTATGGTGACGAATGCCAGCAATCCATTTATAACGTAAGATAAAATCAACGCAGGAAATCCAACTCTTTGTTCACAGATTGCCATAAAATTCGATACTCTATTCAATAGGAAAGAAAGAGTTTTAAAAGCTAGTGTGCATGTTGAAAAAGCTAACACAATCTGTGAACAACGAGACGTTTACAAAAATACAATTGACACATAGTACATTCACAGTGTATTCACAATGTATTTAAAATACTGTCGATTATTTCGATAGCATAAATGTACAAGTTTCAAAATTCTATGGTTCGACTAGGCTCAAACCACCAAAAGAATAAACGAGCTTCTCTTTCATTTCACAATGTCTACAGAATTCATGGACCATTATATTTACATTGGAAGTGTTCCAAATATGACGTTATGTTATTTTGCGCTTTTAATTCAAGAAAAATATGCAGCCACGTTACAAAACACAGAACGAAAAATTAAAAAAATTCATTCAATTTTCATACGAAACTTTCTATGCACACTAACGGTGCTCCAAATAGTTCTATTATCCTGTAGCGTTACCTCTTTGCATTCCGTATTTTTGTTCAATTTCATACCCAACAACTCCCCATCGTTTTCAATATTCTATTTAAAATATACTCTGAAATCCGATTCTTTGATGCTACGTTGAACACAGCTTAAATACACGTTCATTGAATCTATAAGTACAAAATTGGTAGTATAAAATATAATGCGTATTCAAAATGGCAGTTTAATCGTGTCAGTCACACTCGTCATAGGAACTCTTATGGATAAAATAGATGTCGAGTCGCATTCAACATACAGAAAATTCACGAATTAAGGCAGTTCAATTAAAAGCTGAGAACGACAAATAAAATAAATTCTTATTATTTGACACTCTGGAGAAGTACTCATAGAAATACATCTTGTTCGAGTCTGTTCACCGTACATGTCTGATCGGATCAGTGAGTCCAGGGGGATATAGCTGTCGACGTCTTCGATAATTCTGGGAGATCTCCGGAGCGCGTCGACACAGATAAAAATAGGTTTGCCTCGACGGGTACCTCGATATCGACGAATTCTGAACTTCGAAACTTTAAAGGAGTCAATAGTTCCGATATTAAATGGGCTGCTCTTTTCGGTCGGGCCATGCGTACACCTATACTACTTGCATTCGAGCCGCAAATCTACTGTGCCCCTATCTCCACTGGAACATTTGGCAGCGATATCCCATATCTATTCTTGTCATCTGATGGTATTTTCGCCGAGGATATTAAGTGAATCGCGAGAGTATTTCTTTTCTGAGAAAAATCACACTGACCTGCTTAGCTCAATCGTCCGAAAATTCTCGAACGTTCAGACGAAAATTGTAGAAACTGTCTGATAGGTAGTTGCAACAAATTCAACATACCTTTTAAGCTTAATTTACACGTGGACTTTGGATTTTTATGCAAAATAAACAATGCCTGTTCCTCGTAAATATTACCACCTTACTGTCACATTTTGATATTTCGCTGACGATGATCCCTTCGCAACATTTTCTCCGTAAGGTCACGTTTTGCCTTTTTCCTCAACGATTTCTGTTTAAAAACTATCTCATCGTTCCCTAACATACTTTTCACTCGCGCGACGCAACGGGGGGAATAGAATACAAACCTGCACAAAAAGATAGCACATCTTTTATTTTTCTTCATTTGATACCATAAACTGAAGAAAATGAATATTTTAATATGTCAAACGTCTTCTGACATGCTTCTATGTATAATGTACTTAATCCTTTGCTGCGTAGTGTATCGTATCTAATACAGTTAACAAATCTGGTATATAGTAAACTAAGAATGTCTTTTCTTACCATATATATATATTTAACGTCGCTTTCGACTCTTTACTAAGGTTACTTCGCGAACGATGTATATTTATTTTTATTTTTCTGAAAATGTTGTTTTAATTTTTTTTTAAATATTTTTCCCTTAAATAAAACAAAAACTGACCTTCTATCAACTTTTTCATCCCAATTAAAAAGCTCATGCAGTGAAAGGTTAATATCATCCACAATATTTACTTCAACAGAATTCTACGAATGGGAATGTGTAATAATCAGAAATCACAATAATATTTCGAAATGCGTTATCTTTTTGTCCCGAAGTGTAGTTGTCCAGTATCCTCCAAAATGGAATGTCATTTCGCGAACCAGCCAGTCATCGTTCGCGAACCGCAATGCTCAGTGACAGAAGATGGAACAACGTCCAGGAAACGGTGGCAACCGTTGCATTCAGACTTGCTGACACACGCGTGACACTTGTTAACACGTATTTAGGTTAAGCCACGATAACGCAGTCGTGGAGACGATAAACGCGTTGGTCTCTTCCCTGGCTCGCATAAATTCCGGATACCGTTAACGGGTCGGTCGAGCGCCCCCTTTATTCCTAGCAACACGACCTCTTCCGCCTCGTTCGTTTCCGCGGAAGGAGAGGAAGAGAATCACATTGCAGAGTAGCGAAAAACACGGCGCCACGACGCGACGCGTCGCTCGCTCGTTAAGGCCGGTGACCTGTGAAATTTCGAAATAGCATCGCGATCCAGTCGCGACGGCCATGGAACACAATTAAAACGATGACCGGCGTCTGGCACGTTCGGATGATTTTTCACGGGCCGCGGCCGACGTTGCACCCTTTTTTTTTACCGGTCTGTGGTCGTGAGATTGAATTGCGGGGGAAACAAAGAGCACCTCTTTTTCATTGTTTTGAAGACCGTCGATCGAATCGATATCGCGAGTTCCAGAATTTCAGTAGCCATTTTATTGTCTCGCGTATCCTGCGTGAAACGCGATATTCGTATCCAATGGATACTATCCATCTTTACTCTGAGATGAATGTACAAAAAATGGAAATAGCGTAGCTGAATTAGTGAAAATATCTTCCCAACAAAAGTGTATTCTAGCAACACATTCGCATAATTCGATACGTTTCCTTTCACAAGTCTTTAATTTTAAATGGTGAAAATTCCTCTTGTTATGACCTTAATTTTTGTTTGAATTTAGTTTTCGCGTTATTTTTGTTTTAAAACCTGCCCGACGCAAGACTATCGTTGAAAATGCAGTGGATAAATCTGAAACTGAAAACTGACAGATTTCACGAACATTTCGGTTCACGTTTTGCTCCCAAATCATCTGTCATCGACAAACCTCACATCTGTCCCATCAATCCTGCGCATTGTGTTTTACTTATTAGAACAATTCCTCTAATCGATGGGATTGTTTAATATAAATAAATCATGAAGTGTGATAAAAATATACCATTCGAGAATATCACCTCCTTTTAAAGATTAAATTAAACGCAGTTCATCTAATTACTTGTTCAGTACTGAAAATAACAAAAACAATTCAATAACGATGAAAACCAATCTCTAAATAAAATGAGAACATCAATGTACCTAACGCCCAGATAGCACCGAACGTCCGAAGGACATTCGTTTCATGTCCACTTTATGTCCATATGTCCCACGTCCGTTACGGACGTCCCTCGGACATCCATTGGACCTAAATTTCGGTTATCCTAGGGACATCCGTTTTTTAGGTCCTAAGGACATCCGTTGGACTTCAATTTCGAACGTCCGTGGGACATCCGTTATTTACGTTCCTCGGATATCCGTGGAACCTAAATTTCGGATGTTCCAGGGACATTCGTTTTTCAGGTGCTAAGGATATCCGTGGGACTTCAATTTTGGACATCCGTGGGACATCTGTTTATTACGTCCCGTCGGATATCCGTGGGATCTAAGTTTCGAATGTTCAAGTACGTTTATTTTTTAAGTCTTATAATAATCTTATGTGACAGGTGAGCAGAGTGACATAGTCAGAGTCAAAGCGTCACACAGTGGGGTATTTGGCCGAAAATAAGAAATGTATTTTAACATTTAAAAAATCAAAATGATTTTTGCTTTTTGTCGAAAAAAATTTTTTTCGAAATTTTAAATATAGAATTTTTAATTATTGTTCTTAATTACTAACTACTGTTCTAAGTACATATTTAAGTACTGTTCAACTTTTATTCGAAACATTTTATCCTCAGATTATGCAAACTCTTGAAAAGTAGTGATAATTGAATGCGATGTACAGAGCACTCAGATTTCATTCAGTTATCATTTAAATTAGTATTGTTATTAATATTTATATTATATATATATAATATTATAATAATAAGAATATTACTAATCACTTTGTAAGTTTTTTTCCGATTTCAAGACTTTATAGACGATTTTCCCGTTTCTCAGCCAAATACCTCACAGTAACGTCGCGTCTCATCACCGTGCGTTTACGTGAAGTGAGGTTAGGTTAATTTAGCACGTGCTCCCTGTGCACGTATTCGTAACATTGCAATTAATAAAAAGTGTGTGCAAGTGATTCGATACCTTCAGCCACTTGTCAGGATTGTGTTGGTGACACTCGTTACTGCGATTTCAGGTAAGCTTTTATTTTATATTTATTTTATTACGTTTTTTCAGTCATTGAAACATTATTGGCAAAACGAAAATACAAAAATATTATTAGGTTGGAGGGAAAATTCTATCGTATTTTAAAGAGAACATTTGAGTCATTTTATAAAAATACATGTTCAATATTATTCAATGATATAATTTCCATTATTTGTAACAATATGTTGCCATTTTTCAAATAACCTGTCAATTTCTGTTTTCCCATGACTCACTAATTAACATGTGTTTTTGCATTACAAGTAAAATTACCTGCTTATTTAAAATACCACATAGCTTTCCCTCTAACCTAATATATTCATGTTAAAATCTTCCCGTTTATTGAACAATGTTTCTAACCAAGAAATTTTAATTTTCAGATGCAGCGAAGATATCCAAAACATCTATACATCAGAAAGAAAGAAGTGTTTCCATACAGATGCGGCGTACATTAGCAGAGAACCGTGGAAAGAAACAAACATTTTTAAAAGATTTTTAATAATAAAATTAAAAATTTATATTTTATAATTGTTATAAATATTTATTATGTTATAAATTACTGTATATATTAGTGTTATATGTGCTATTGTATTGTACTATGTGCCAAATCTATGTGTTTGTAATATATGTAATTTTGATTAAAGTAAAATTAAAATGCAGAACCCATATTCTATGTAGTTCCTGTAAACGTCCAAATAACGTCCTTATGTCCCTGGTACGTACCAGGGATGAACAAATAAAGTCCGTATGTCCCCAGATACGTCCCACATACATCCCAGATTGGTCCGAACGGGACATCCTATGTACATCACACTTTGTAAATCGTACCTCATTCGGACATTCCTGGGACGTATATCGGACATGTTTCGGACATACGGACATGATTCGGACATCCCTGGGACATACGAAGGTCCAATACGGACGTACCTTGGACATCCTTCGGACATCCGAGTGCTATCTGGGCGATTACTGTAACAGTATACGCGGATTAAAATAGTTTCGACAAAAGAAGATTGATTAAACATTTTAACTAAGGGCGAGTCTAATTGCTTGCCGTGACTTGCAGAATAAGAGAATACACCTTCATCAGAAATTTGAAATCCGACCGTGGTGAATTCAATAGTATCGAAAAAAAAAACATCCACTACAACAACTCTTGACATTTTGAGTTTCCGTTTCACTAAATAAATTGCTCTTTCACCAGCCAGTTTTCCGTGGTTCGCTAGTTAACATGTTAAAAGCCGGAAATATTTGCCTAGTGGGAGTTCCAAAATTCGAACCAGATGTGCCGCAATGTTTCAAATTTCCAGACGCGATGCAAACCACGGTAGCCCCTGCGAATTTCGGATGAACGCGCGCGGGTGGAAGGTATATCGTGAAAATATTGAAATCACCGGCGCTCGGGTAACGGGTAGCGGGCCGTTCCGCGGCTGAATAAGACTTAATTGCAGCTGGTAATCCCGTTCCACGGGCGGAAAATCGAGTTACGCGGACGCGGTGTAGATTACAAAATGATTTTCCAGGTTAACCGGCCCGGGAGGAACGTTGGCTCGGCGTGTTCGCACAGTTTGCCGGGCGTATTAATGTTTATACACACGGCCGCACGCGTCCGGGAGACTTTAACGCCCCGAAACAAGAAGTTAAGGCACTTCTGAGGGCATTTCCTTCGGAGGAAGTGTCGTAAAGGAGCTACGATGTAAGCAATTTTCTAATTTCGCCATTACACCGTCGACGGACGTGTGCACGTACAGGCCGGCTCTATTAACCGGGTCGCGAGTGAACTTTAATTCGCTTTCCCGGGCGCTCGTTAAACTTTCTCACGAAGGTGAAACCGTGAATCTTAACGTCTGCTTTCCATAATCCATTTTTCCGCGACGGTGACGCAAAGTTTTTCCGGGGTTCGATCCCGGGCACGCGGCCTCCGTTTCAATCTCGATGCTTATTTGGTAAGTTCGCCGCTACGCGGAGGCGAAACCGCGCGTGGGAGGATTCTCGCAGAAATTGGATGCGTAAATCCAAGGCTGTTGCCACTGTGCCGAGGATTCCGGACTATAAATAGTTTTTCGGATAATTAAAATGGCTGTCGGCCCCGTGCAGCGCAATGATGTCAGATAAATGGTAAGGGGAATAGGAAAAGTATAGTTGCCAGCTACATTTTCGTTGCAGAAATGATTGCGTTAACGGATAAATAGTTCTAGCAACAATTCTCTGAAGGCAGCGTTTTCGGCAAAAAAACTTTACCTGTATAAGTTGGAACACTGAAAAATTTTCTAAAAAGTAAAAGTGTTGAAATGAAGTCAAAACGCCTCATATGTTGTCAGTGATTATGATATGACAAAAAAAACATTGTTTACATTGAAACAATCTTCCTCTAAAATGCTAGTCGAAAGAATGTAATGGTACGAGGGGCTAAAGAAACTGGTAAGACATGTGTTAAAGTTAATGGCAGCATGTTCTTACAATATTGTATATATTTGCATATTTTACACGTAGTTATACCCGTGTAGAAACACGTGTTCACTGTACGAGGACCAAAACCAGAAGAACGTCGAAGAACCAACGCGACATCACACATACAGAAAGACACAGGATTGCCAATATAAAACGTGGCGCGGGAATTAAACTCACTTGAAAAATTTAGACTCTACATAAAATTTAAAAATTTCCACAAAAAAATCGTAGGGCCCAGAAAAACAGGACCAAACCGTTCCAAAAATGAAGTAGATTCGCCCGGAATTACATCAGCGTGAAAGAGTAGTAGAAGAAGTGTGTTGTGTGCGAGATAATGCTATAGTCAGTGAGGAAAATTCTAGAACCTCCGGAAATAGAATTAGGTGTACCAACACAGTGCCCAAGAAAGTTTACGCTCCCTTGAAAGCGAACAGAATGTTAAGGGTTCGAATGCTTATGTTCTCGGCGCCTACAAAACCCACAGCCTTGAACCGGATCGTGAGCTGAAGCAGAGATTCTTTGGACGGCGACGCAACGCAGTTTCGACTAAAGAAGGTAAAGACTTTTCATGAGAAAATCCATTCGACAGGGTAAACAATGACGCGGCCCCGCGCGCTGCATAGCAAGTCACCATGCTGCAACGCGGGAATTTTGACTTTCCGCTTGACAATGCTGGAAAAAACGATTGTATCATTGACTGTGCAAACACGTACCCGCGAACTGTTTCGCGGAAGGTTCTCTGGAATTCTAGACGCAATCGCCGCGGAGTTATACAGACGACTGGAAGTTTGAAATCACTATGTTGCCCTTTCCCAGTTGGGCAAATAAGCCGGAATAACAAGCTACCACTGCACTCGTCGCACACCGTGTTAACTCCTTGAATTTATTTCTTTCTGTCGCCCTTATGGGCTGCCTTGTTTTTTTTTTAATCATCCGTGAGAAGAAATGGGGTTTCACTTACTATCTGCAAACACATTTGCTCTGAAGATTAAGCACCGTTCACACCCGGAAAGTTAATGTTTCTATATCTGCTGCGATAACGTTCGCACTTGATCAATTTTGTTTGAAATTCTTCTGATAGCTCGGGATTAACCTGACTTCGGTCCCGAAAATCGATTCGAGCGAGATTGATCTTGATGCAAGATAAAATTGTCTGACTTTGATGCAAGATACTGCATCAGGACTACATATGTATTTGTTTCTGTTCCCGTATTTTTAAAATTTTGAAACATTTTCACTGTTTTGTGTATTCATACATAATGGACAAGGAGTTCATGTATGTGTGAAAATTGTTGGATAGATTTAATATGATTTTATGAAGATACGCTGTACGAGTTCTTTGATTAGATTTTCTCGAAACCAAATGGTAAAATATAGTTTCCAACTAACTTTTCCATATGAAGTCACTCTACTCTCCACGTAAATAAATTTCCTCCTATTCGAAATATAAAAACGTCCACGAGTATCACAGCGTCTATAGACATTCAATTAAAAAACAATTGACAAAATAATAGCTTCCGACTGGAATGGTTTGAATCATTTTTTAATCGCGTATATAATAGATCGTAAGATAACACATTCTATTTGTGACGATGGAACATCAAGAAACTGATGAATTTTGTTAAATTCACTTTGATAGTCGCTAGGATCCCAGCTTTAAATCTGCCAGACCCCCGCGAGGAAAAAATGAATTTCTAAGGTTTCCAGATGCTCGAGGAATAATTTGCAACTTTACCGGTGTTACTGGAGAATTTGAAACGCGATGGAATTCGCGTATATTTAATGCGACCGGGAGTAGTCGTAGGCACGAGCGGAGGTGTGAAAATCGGGCGAGAAATATAAACGAGGGAATATTTTTGTAGACATCGATGAAGATCGACCCTGTTGGAATCGAGTCTGACGAAAGGAGAGGGTTGCGCACGCGGACGGTGACAAACCGAGCAATTTTCCACGACGCGTGACTATCCATTCTCAAAGAGGAATCGCGGCGCGCAGCATTCTTCGCGAGACTCTCGCAAATTCCTCGCCCGCGGGACATTTTCACCCTTTCCCGGAGATTTATTCGAAATGGCTCGAGGTAGCCGCCTGTGAATTTGTAAATCTGGAATCTCTTTCCGACTACTTTCCAGCCAGTTGCAGTTGGGGACCCTTCAGCGATAGATAATTGTCGGTTCGAGGTTCATTAAAAAATCTGTGAAATTGAATTCATTTCAATAAAATAGGGAAACAATGTTTAAATGACAGATTGGGGTGTCAGAGGTCAAATAGTTCTTTTGAAAGGTAAATAGTAATTAAAATTAAATTTGTACGCAGAGGCGTTATCGACCATGTGTCGCGAACGGCGGTGAAATCGCGTTTGAAAGTTTATTAAAAATCATTCTGCCGGAACGCGACCACGACCATTACCCGAACCAGTTCAATGAGAAGGCTCACGTCAAAAAATTGTTCGCATGATCGACTGGGAACAAGGGTGCACGTGCCAGAGGATTAATTGTGCTTGGCGATCAATAAATCGAGCAAAGTTTGTGTGTTCGAATACGTATCGCGGGTGATCGGATCCATTGCGGAAGCCCTTTGCTATTCAGGGTGAGCGTAAAGTAGAATAAAATTGATTACAGACGCCTTGCAATTGTCTGACAATCAAATTATAACATATACTCACCCCTGCGGAAATAAACAAAATGGAGTAACCATCAAGGCACCACCGTGGCCCAATAATTTGTTATTATACGTCCGATCACGTTCCCAATAATTTCCCTAATGTTAATGTATCGTGTATCCCGATAAATTAGTATAAAATATCGTAATTTAACCAAATTATCTACCGACTCTACACAACGTTGTGGAAACAGGTAACAGTATCTGCTATCTTGGAATTAACAGTGGCTCATAATCATGTAATGATTGATCGTGTTACGAGATTACATGAAAGTGAAGTTACATCGATTAACATGCCATTAATATCAGCCGCATTAATTTGCTGATTACACACCGATGAGTTACCAGACTCGTAACGTAGGCGTTGCTTTTCGCAATTTGCGGTGAACGTGGTCTCTCTCGCCCTCATTCCCTCTCACCCTCATTTTCTCTCGTTGGCGTAGTCAATTTCCTTTTCGTCGGATACTTCGTTTATCCAATCTTATCTCTCGACTGTTCTTTGTTCGAAGTTGATCGTGAATTCTTTAGCATACATCGACGTTCCATCGCGCTACTATATCCCAGACAGGTTTCCACGTTGTTAGGCGACCTGCTCGTGTTTCCTTCAAGATATCGGAGCCGAAGTGAAGAGAAGCTCCTCGAGCGATATGCAAATCTATCCATCAATTTAGCACAAAAGATCCACGCTCGATACTCTCACGGCTTCCGTAAAAATTAATCGCTTTTCTGGAAAATCGAGTTTAGAGATCCGTCAGGTTCGCGTGTTTTAGTATATGCAGAAAGTAGAATTGGTTAGCCGTGATCAGACACGTCAGACGATTCCTACCTAATACCACGCGTATTCACTGTATTTTCAAACCCGATTTTCTCGAAAATGAGGCGTCAGATAAAGAAATATTATTCCTCTTTCTCCGACTTATTTTTACGCGTGGAATCATCCCCTACATAATTTAAGAAAATAATAATTTCACTGTTTCAAAAAAGTGAAAGAAACTCGAATTCACAGTTATTGTGCAACACAGAAACAACAGTTAGTGTACAGAATTTTCTGTTGGGGCCAGGAGAGACTCCAATATACCCCAGTATACCCAAGGGTTAAATAATCCACGTATCCCACGGAAAGCGATATGGAATTTACTATCGCAATCTTTCGCTTGTTACGTTCGTCCGGCTTTCCGCACGTTAAAACCGCGTGAAAATTGTAACGTACACGGCCAGAACGTGGAACAGAGGCACAGGCTGCTCGAATTACTGGTTTTTGGGCCGAGAAATTAACTGAACGAGGAAATTAACGCAATCGTAACGCGCAAGTTGCGTTTGTCCAATTTGTTAGAACGGCAACCACTGTGGTTCATATTTTTGTACTGTTACTGTGTTCTCTCAAACGTAATCTTTTGCTTGACTCCCACACGCTCGAGTCTACGAGAAAATACATCATCATCTAGCAAGAAATGTCAGAATTTTATTCCTTTATGATTTCTCTTGTGATGTTTCCAATGCTTAAGAGAAGAAGAATGCAATATGTTGTATAAACAAAGGATTTGTATTTCTTATGACTCATTTTTTACGAGATTAGATTACATGATATAAAATTGTTGTTTCATGTCGCTTAATGTTGTTCACTTCAGCACTAGATACTTAATAAAAAGAAGGAGATTGTAAAACATGACATAAACAGGGAATATTCTTTTATTATAATTTAGCTATTTTTCACGAGACTGAATTCTTCGTTCAAGTCTTCGTAATTCAAGGGAACGAATGCTGCAGCTTTATGCTGGTTACTTTAAAAAAATTGCAGAGGACTTGGACGTACAATTAAGTTAATGTTCGCGGTCCCAGGGGCTAAATAAAAGCAGAAGATTAAAAAGGAGCACACGACTGACCCAAGCAATAAAGAAATAATAAAACAACCAATGTAAGATGACATCCCATAGCAGCTGAATTTAAATGTCTCTCCGGACGAATTCTAAAAGTAATCTTCCAAGGAGGGAAAACTTTCTTCGAGGAAAACCGTTCTAGTTTGTTGCGGTGCGGCGGCACGGAATCGATTCTCACCTCCGTCCGATCCGTTCCATTAGCTTTTTTTTTTTTGTTGAATGAAATTTTCAATCGACCGGCCAGCTCTGTTCACGTGAATGTCTTCGTTGCAGGGGTGGATCAGAACTTTTTTCATCGGCTTCTTATCGAGCCGAGACAGCCCGTCATCGATGCGTTTTTAATCCGTGCCAGTAGACTGTCGGTTTATCGGTGATACGTATCCATTCATCGCGTGAAACATAAGCTCTTAGAATGCTCGGTGAAGAAGATGGATAACCTTGAAACATTCACCAGCATCAGAGGACACTTAATCCTCTTGCGATGTACGCGTGAAACGTCCCTCTCCGGACGTTTAATCACTTCGCCTCGCTTTTCACCTTTTTCGAGACACCTCACAGTGGCACGAGCACTGGATGAAATTACACATATTAAAGTTTCAAATTTTTAGCGGGGATCGTGGTTTTAAACATGTCTGTGCGTACACGAGCACTGAAAATTCACTATTTTAGACCATTTTACAGTATTTTATGAGAATAATAAGAATTTTTTATTCAGATCCTGTGAATTTATTAAAATTATCAAAGGAAGAAATGAATATAGATTTTTATGGAATTCTTTATACTGAGTGGAATTCCAAAGAGGGTTTGAATGTTATTGAGGTTTTGTAAGAACTTTGTTGAGCTGGGTTTTATAAGATCAATATGATATCAATGCATACGCATTCCACACAAAACTATTATATATATACCTAAATATGTATATATACATATATATCTAATTATATTTAATTATATATATTTATAATTATATATACATATATCTAATGATAATTATGTATGTGATTCTAATTGCTGTAATCTTTTTTCCTTTCTTCATCTTTCTCTACACAGGAAAAAATTTTTTTCCTCCTGACAGCGCTATATTTCTTGATCTTGTTTTTAATCAACTCTAGCTGCATCTGCATCTCTCTCTCTCTTTCTCACTTCTTGTTTTTCATTCTCATTTCTACCTTACTATTTTGTGCTCCCTATGTATATACTCTTTCTCCCTCGCGTGCGTTTACTGCATTCTCAGTATTTTATTAATTTACTTCTCACGCGCGCCAAAGGACTATGTGCTTTGTGTAACGATGTAGACAAATTTAAACATACTGGAATTGCGCAGGACTTTGCCATCTTTATGAACCGTCCCAGTGGACTATAAGCAGAATAGAGATGTATTTCATTTCATCAGAGTTTATGGAAAATTTGTATTCCGTCAAAAAGAAGAACGAAAGATAAAAGAGTTTTCTGGAGCTTGATGACAATTGAAACACTTTACCTGGAGCTTCAAAAAAATGTCTATATTTTTTAAAATGGTGGGTTACAAATTTTATAATTTATTATTTAATTCGTTCAGTACATTTTGTTTTTTTTGGGGGCACATACACGCAACAACGTCGAGTCTGAATTTATTTTTGCGTAGTAGTGTGAACTTTTTGTAGATTCATCGATCTAGTGTTAATAACGGCTTGATCCAGTTGTTTATTTACGTTTTATGGTGGTTAAATCTCTTTGCAGAGTTTAGTTTCGTTACAATGAACAACAATCAATCTCAGCGTTCGCAAGTTACGCAATAAAATAAAATAAAGTGCTCGACAGTCTGTTTTATTGTTATTGCTGCGGAGATTATTACTCTCCGTAAATATGTCCAGCGACAACAGTCGAAACTGAATCGGTGGTATTTTCTTGTTGCTTCTTGTGTCTATATGTATTCGAGCGTGCAACAGACCGTCGTGGCACGCGGTGGCCCGGAGAAAGAAAATGCGAGATAAAGAAAGAGAGAGAGAGAGAGAAAAAGAGAGAATACGATCGTTTTTCACCGGGAAAAGTTTCAGCATCTGGCGCACGACAAATTGGTCGCTGTCCCCTTGATTCGAAAGCGATTTCTCGTTGAGCGTATTTCCGGTTGGACTCCCTTGTCTCGTACGGTATGAACTTCGTCGTGCATGCGTACGACACTGACCAAATTACGCTCTATTATCCCGCGGACGCGAAAAATGCCGCGACAGTTGTTGATCTTTAAACGAAATATTATTTCCCATTATTAATTCCACTAAATAACAATTAATTTATTTTAAAACAAGAATTTTTTAGAGGTTTCATATGTTCATGCATTATCGAAACGAAAATATACATAACATACGATTCTTTTTAATGAAATACAACTAGGATAGTATCCTACGTGAATCGATATTGTTCGAGTATACTTTACAGTCATTAATAGACTGCAGATCTTTATGCAAAATAAAAAAATGTATTGCATTAATTGTGGGAAGCAGGAATAGCATAAAAATTGACCTGATCCCTTAACGACTTTGTTACATTAAAAGCAACATTACAATATTTGGATACATTGGATAGTAGCGCGCCGTGTCGGTATATCATTGAAGACTTTTGCATACAATTTGACACAATAAATGCGAGCTGTCCGATTGAAACATTTCGCGTTCTTCGCGATCGATTTCAGCCAGGTAATCGTCAATCCAACGAGGGTAAAAACCATGAGGGAGCCGCGGTTGGAACGTTAATTGCCCAGTCCGCCGCGGACAGGATAACTTACTGTCTTCGTTTAAGGGAATTGATAACGGCAATTAAGATGATCGCGCTCGCCCCCTTATTTTTCTTACGACGTCTCGCCGAGCGAATAGATCGCGGCTCTGTAATAATAGCCGATAGGCGACGCGCGATTAATCACGAGTGTCCGCCGCCACTGTAATTAAATGGAGGATAAAAGGCGGAAAAGTAGCGACCGGGGGATATTATCGTCTGGCGATTGTATCGAAGAATCGCGTCGATCTCGATGACCATCGCTCGATGCGTGAGAACCGCGCCGGAACAATAGCGTTTCATCTGCCACGTCAATCACGCTCGGCGCTTTTGTCGGGCGAGTGCGGAGTCTCGCACGGAATACTCGCCGATCGAAGCGACGCTCGATTCGCGGAAAATTCGCGACCGGAACCGTGCGGAACACCGCGGAAAACGGAGTTCCGCCCGACGAATTACTCTGCCGGGCGGAAAACGCTGGAAACGAACAGCCAATGCTGGAAAACAAGTAACTGGTCTACGTTGATTACGGTATACCGCATTACTTTTTGGATCTTTTACAGCTCTACCAGCGATTTTCTGAAATTTACGAGACACCATCTTTGTAAAAATATTCATTCAGCACGTTTATTTCAGAGCAGCGTTCCTTGCGATGGGGCGAAACCAACCCTCAAAGTTGGGGGTTGAAAGTTTGTTTTTCTTAATGTCTTTGGAAACAGAGGGTGCGGAAAAATATTTTCATTCCGACTGCGTGGTTCTTAACAGAAACTTCAAACGTGTCAACAATTTTAATAATTAACAACCAGATTTAAAACATCGTTGTTTATCGGTTGTTGGAAGATGTGACTGTCTTTGTTTATCTTAATTGTGAGAGTAGATTCAGTTTTAATGTGTACAATATAAAATAATCGTTATTATTACTTCAAGATAGTTTGTAGATTCCGTTATGTTTGGATAAACGAGGTTACACCGTAGCGTGTTGTATCAAGTTCTCGAGTCTCGTTGCATTTTACAGAAAAAATTTACCAAAACAGTCTACCGTTCCACTGCTGCTTTGTAAGCCAAGAATGTCTATATTGCAATTATGCAATTCTCTTCTACTGCAGTCATGTATATCACACACTTTCCAACCTCTGTCGTACATGTGTACACGTTCTGTTCAAACTCGAAAATTGGGTTGTACACTGTAAAGTCCAGGAGGCCTGTAGTCCGCGAGTAACAATTACGAAACAATAGGAATATTCTCGGTGTTATGAATCGCAGAGGGAGGCGTCGCGACGTCGGATCTTTTCGGCGAGCCAATTTCGCGGAAGGAAACGAGATTTGCATAACACGGTGGAGTGCGGGTCTGGTCGCGAGCCTGTTTCGTCGATCCGACCACTTCGCAAATTGCTTGGAACTCTCTTGAAAATATTTCCGGTGAGCGGCTTTCGAGAGGCAACCTCGTTGACGTAATTCGAATCAAAGCGGGACGCATTCTATCCCCGCGCCTTTCCTTGCCGTCCCCCACGACCACAATGCCGGGAAATGACGCTGGCCTGAGGTATTTTTTAACCGGGACCGCGAGGGTTTCGCGGCGTTAAAATGCTTCCCTGATTTTCATATATTATTCAATGCTCCCCTCTCGCGACGGAATAATTACGTATTAGCCCTCTTTGCGCGTCGTCTTCCTTATTTTTCGTTCTCCGTCCACCGCCCGCATCCCGTTCGACCACCCTCGGCGTTCGAAATGCTTTGAACGCTCGCGTTGAAAGCTCGCCGCGAGTCTTTTCTGTCTCGCGCTTTTCACCGCGCAGACAATCCTGAATAATACACCGGCGTATACAAAGACGCTAACCGGGAAGCATTCCGCACCGCATTTTTCTCCTCCTCTTTCAAACGTTTTGCCTTTGCAGTTTTACCTGGCCGTCGCCCTTGGTCGATTTAAATTTCCGACGGGGTTTACAAGTACGCGTCTCGTCTCGTCTCGTTCCGATCGACGTATTTATATCGTTGATCTTCCACGCGCGATTACCAGACGCTTGTTGATAAACCGACACGATGTTTACAACGAGGCGATGTTGCGCAAGAAAAATTTCAATCAGTTCGTGAAAACGTGATTTCTTGCGCCAACGGAGAGCTTTGCTTGTTCTTATATTCGCCGGGAATTGTTTCCTGTTCGTTTGAGCAAGGCGTTTGGATTCAGACTAAGGAAATATTATATAAGGTGAGTCACGAAAAAAAACAGAACACCTGAATTTATAGCGTAATACAATTAAATTAAATGTGTACCACGTCAATGAAACCCGTCGTGACATCAGCTACAACACTATAACGTTAAAATTATATAGTGCATGGGTTTATATCATCATTCATTTCACTTTTGAATCTTTTGAACAGAGAAATTGGAGTGTTCTGTGTTTCGTGACTCACCCCGTGCGTAGAACTACAAGCTTTTGAATAAGAATATTAAAAAAACGATTTCCCCAAGTATTCAAAGCAGTCTAATTTCTAAAGTGGTCCTGAGATACCGACAGCTTGTTTATCTGCGTTTTGTCGCAGGTTAAATTTGTTGGTACGCCACGGTTTTTCCAGCAATGGTTTGAGTTTCGGATTCGAATCACGCGACTGACCGATTCGATTTGTATCGACAAAGTGGTTGAAATCAGTGCTTGCGTACGGCAGCCCCGCGGGACGGATCAATCGCTCTCCGAAAGTAGCTTAGCGCTTTCGATGAAAGGACGACGGAACGAAAGAAATTGGCACACCGGGACGCATGGAACTACCATGGTTCAATTTATCCTGGAATTTTCCCCGTTCGCGCCTTGGACTACTCGAACGACCAGGAAAGTTTGTAATGGATAATGAAGGGGGATTCTGAAGCCCGTGTACATCAGGAAATTTGATTTTTGCTCACGAGAGACCAGCATCTCCGGTGGACGCCGGACGGGTAATGTTTGAGATTGAATTCCGTTGCGCTAACCGCCGGGGGTTGATAAATCTCTGGGGACTCTAACCACGCAGTAACTGCCGGCAGACTCGCTCGGAGATTTAATCATCCTTTAAACATGCTCAGGAAATTTTTACGTTTATGTTTTGTAAATGAAATTTATGATAGACAACTTGGAAACTAACTTATTTGTAGTTGGATTAAAATACTATTTCTCTAGTGGACAGATAAAAGAGTCAAAGATAAAGTTCGGTTTAAAATAATTTCAAATCGTCGTTTGTAATAAAAGAAGAATGTTTATATGTAGTTGTAAAATATTCAAGTAGAATATGTATTTTTCATGTCCAATGGAAAACGAAACATATGACATAAATTTGTGATGTTGAAAACTTAATTACCGATATTATATTGCATTTTAAAGGCAAATTAATAAAAACGTGGTAAAATGTAAAGAATAACGAGGGTTTTTTTTTCGAGTAAACATTGACCGAAACGGTGAACACAGGTTGAACACGCTATCCGCCATATTCGCAGGACGAGGAGTAGTTGTCCTTGCACGTTTCACTTCGTCGTATCTTTATATATTCAGCGGATCGTGTATCGGTCTCGAGGAAATATCCCCCAGCAGCCTCTGGGGATGAAGTTTGATTCACGACTTTTGGGGAAAAAATTCGATTCTATTCCCATGATCCGACCGATTGAGCTGTTTTCGGTGGAAACCTGATCCCGGGCTGCGACCTGGGACCTGGTTTCTTAGCGACGTTTCTTCTTCGTCGAAAGTTTCTCAAAGGACAACAATACTGCCTTTGTCTCTTGCGAAAACAATTCTTTCAGCTCTCAAATTAAATCGTTCACTTTGAAGTTCAATAATTGAGCTTTTTAGACATTTTGCACACGGTTTATTCGACCGAGAAACGGTCAACATATTCTCTCCAACTTATTAAAATCAATAGAACAATTACTTCAAAATATTTTTACCTCATTTCGGCCAGTGACGGCATTGTTCAAACAGTGGATAGAATTATCAATGTTTATAAACGAACCATGTATTTAACAAAACATATTACGTTTCGCACAAACGATGTTCAATCAACGACTGACAAATTCTCCAAACAAAACGTTCCCTCGTGCACATTCATTTCTTTATTTCACCCAAATTCATTTCATACATTTTGCCTCTCATTAGGGATGGGCGGGTTCCCCAAAATTTGGGTTCGGGTCGGGTATTTTTCCAGAGTCATTTTGGCCAGTGACGGCATAATACAGCCACGCGTAATGATCGAAGGCATAAATAAATACTTTTTTCGAAAGCCCGTCAGCCTGAACGAGCACAATATTGTTAATAGCAGTTGAGCATGCCTCTAGAAGCCCTCGACAGCGTTTCTCGAGTCAATTTCGCGTCGAAGGGCGTAGATACGTCGGTCCTCTTTGCTGACGGTATATCCCATCGTCGCACTATCGAGCGTCGGTCCTAAATAAATTTTCCCTGGACGATCAGCAGCTGTGGCCCGGAGTGGAATACGGGGTTCCATGGAACGTCTCTGTCCATGATGCCTGGCTATGATTCGTCGGCGAACATCCGAACTAGGCGGGGTCCATCCCCGGTCCTATCTTTTCGCTTTGGTAATCGATACCGGCGAGGGTGCACCAAGTCAAACATTATTATCGGCAACGGTGGCCCTTGTCCCTGTTCGGTGTCGCGTCGTGTGCGCCGTTAATTGGACGTGCACGTAGATCCTGCGGGTTTACGGCTCCGAAAGCGTCTTGCTTCGCCAATTGTTCCACCGCACCGTGTCGCTAACAAACCGCGTTTCGAGGGACTTTATTGTACCCTTGCTAACGCGAACGCCACCGTATTACGATTAATCGTTACCGTGGCCGGACACGCCGCCCCATGAATTTGCATTGTGCACCTACGTTGTTATTGTTAACCGTCCGGCGACGCTGGCCGCTGCAAAGCGTTTTAGCGAGCGCGTGCTGGCCAACGATTCTGGTGGTTTCGTGGCTAAATCCGAAGCTAATGCACCGGGGCTGGTGAAAATATCGTTCTATTATTGTTTACTGCGCACCGTGCTATTGTCGTTGCGCAGGCTCGATCCCGAGTGTCCACTAAACCCTCCGCGACAGAGGAAAATGGTCGACCATCGATTAGATTATTTTATCTGGGGTTATGTTAAATCCTTGGTTTATTCCAATAACCCTCACGAAAATTACATTATTTAACCCTCATCCGTCCCTCGTGTCAATTTGACACAGTTTTCCCGAAATAAGTTATACCGTTCGGTAATTTGTAAGTAAATTTGTCCAAAACTTGGTGACTTTTATATTTTTTTAAGGCGAAATATATAACCGCAAAAACCTAACATGTGAATATTAACTGATCAATTTGAATGAAAAAAAACATCGAAAAGTAATTGTTTGACTTGTTATTTTATCGTTTTTTTTATCACTGTGTCAATTTGTCACCGAGGAACAGATTCAGTGCGCGAAATGAGGGACGGATGAGGGTTAAAAACCAAACTTAATCGGGTTATTGCTGTCTTTGGTGCTGCCATTTATGCGAAACGTTCAACTGTTTCTGGTATATTTATGACTGAAAAGCTACGAAATATAACGGTATCTCTTTAGAAATCTCTCGAAAAGTTCGCAATTAAAATTTCTATCACTAGTTCACTTGAGAGAAGCACGCGAGTCAATTTTCGAAGGAAGTTTCTTCGCGTTCATGCATTATATTTGACAGGGTTTAACAAAATCGATAAGAGTCGCAGATGGCATGCAACCGGACTGCAGCAAAGTGATAAAGACAGAAATTCAAGACGACCATGTCAGAAACGAAAGAAAACAGGACAAAGGACCGGCGAGAGGATGTTGACCGGTATACTATATTTCTAACGGTGTTCTTAAAAGCAAGGGACTTGCATTCAGCAGTTCTTTTCGAAGCTACCGGAAAATAATTGTTTCAGAAGGCAAGACGACCTAGCCGAGACAAACCACGAAATTAGAATGATCGATTTCGGTATTCTGTAAATAGTGCCAACAGAAGAAATCCGTTATACATTGGAAGATAGTCCACGAAAACGTTGCTCATTTCTGTTTTGTAATTATGTTGTAATAAATCTCATATGAGATTTTCTATAATAAAAAAAAAAACGTTGCTCATCGTCCATTGTAAGGTCGAAACGTTTATCGCGGCAGTGATCCGTCGCGAAAGCAATTTGCCGAAACGATCGCCAGTAATGAGCTATGTAACGAAATGACGTAGCCCTTCAATTAAACTCGATTCGATGAAACCGGATCCCTGTTAGAATTCACTGGTGTGATCGTTGGGGATTACGTACATAGGTGCAACGTAGGTGCACGCATAGATGCAACAGATGTCTCGGTGAAGCTCGTGCGTTTATCGGCCCGGCTGTTCTGATCCAATTAATCTTCCCCCGTGCGAGAAAAAAGAGAATGTCCCTCTGATAACCGAGACACAACGCTGCTACGCAAACTGAACTATCGCTCGCTGCTATTCATCATTCTCGCAATATTCGCAGCCGAACAACGAGCCAAGAGTAACGGTAACGTCACTGGGAAATGAATATCTGTCGCGTTCGATGAATCTTCGGACCCTCGACTCACTTTTTTTTTCATATAAAATCGTACTTTTTCTGGAGGTATCGTTGCAACGATATCTTATGTATTCGCCAAACTTCTCTCTGTGTATTGATATTCTAATGTTAAGTGTGTGTGCAGGGGTAATTGGACCTCAAACATTTTCCGAAGAAAACTGAAAGAAAAAGTTTGTCTGCATAGGTAATTGTGAAATTTTATTGCCTTTTAAAATGGAATGGAAATTTTCCATTCGTCAACCTTTCATTTTCGTTTTTGTCAACCAGGGTACATTTTTACCTCATACACAGAGCGCTTGTCATTGATTTTTCGTTTTTTTGAGAACAGTCTTGTCTTTGGAACATTTGTGATAATTTGAATATTGAACACTGATTAACGGATACTCTGTTTTCACAGAAAATAAACAAGAAATAAGTTTCATTCGTTGTATTCATTGAAGGTTACAATCTCACATTTCGGGAAGGAATTGAATAAAAATATAGCTGTTTGCAGTATATCAAACACTGCAGCAGTAGAAGTTTTCGAGGAACAGCAAAATAATGTTCCTGTCACGTCACTAGCGTTCACTTGGCTGACAAGTTATAACTTGCACGGTGCCAAAATGAGTGAGTGAAGTAGCCTATATCTGACTAACACATATCCGTTGACTAGATTCTTAAACATAGCACTATTCCATATTTAGCCAGTGCCCTCTATCAAAGATACTCAAACAATGCTTATTCCTAATCTTATTCTTAATCTAGTTCCTAATTTATTATTTACATAAAAAAGAAATTGATATATGATTTTATTTTCTAAGAAAAGCTTTTTAAGAATCTTAATGAAATCCTCATCTGCCAACGTCTTTGACATTCTATGTGAAATTGGACTCGACACTTTTGAATCGGCGGATTAAAGATGGATTGCATTATAAATTATATTATTCGACTGCGGATTTTATACATCTATGATAAGTGGCTAGGTGAAATACCAGACTACAAGAACATTACATTATTTCAAGAATATTGTCACATCTTTTTTAATTTACCCGAATATTTAAACGATTAAATATATTTTCATTTAACCTCTTCTGTTCCTCGTAATTGATTTCGATTAATTGTATCCTGCATAATAAAACGCAGTCCAATTATAATATTCATTTTGTATTATACATCATAATACTTGTTTTGCATTATACATTATAACATTCATTTTATTATATATAATGCAGTGTATAGTATTCATTGTTTTCACCTAGATAGGCAATGCACACGTGTTTAATTATTTTCATTATTATTGGTACAAAAAATTCTTTAAAATTAGTAGGGTAACTGTACTAATTACTGCGGTATCATGCTTCGATCGTTCGGTCTATTTTAACCCTTTGCAGTCGGAGCTATTTTAACTTGAAAGTTAAATATAGAATAATTCCATTGTATATAATCAAATTAATATTAAATGTGTACTAATTAATTAGATACCAACATATTTAATAATAAAAACAATATTGTGGAGAATGGTACAGCAATTTTTATTGGTGACTGAGTCCAGCCTCGACTGCTAAGGGTGAATTTTATACCTAATTTATCATGAAAGAATAGTATGTGTAAGCATTTTATGGAAGAATATTGTTTTCTGAATACAAAAAAAACTGGTGTTCCTAGAAACCTTATACAACATAAGAAATTATTAAAAAATAAAATCAATAATATTTTGTACGTATTACTGTGAACGAAAAAGAAGCCATGAATAGAATTCGAAATATACAAGCGGAAATATGAGATTGATTGACAATTTTGGTTGCCTCGCCCACGAGAATACGTTCTCACTGAATTGTACAAATTTATTCAGGGAACAATATTTATTTTTACCTATTTCAATATCATTGGGAAAATACCGCAGTGAAACGTACACTCGCAGTTATAGGTAAGTCTGCTCTATCAATTAAAGAACTGTCTTTTCATCAGTTTCATAGAAATGAAACTGAGCAAAGACTTGAACGAGTCCTCGCAGCGTCGAATAAAGTAATAGCACCCTGGACATTAGGTTATCGATCAAATGCATCACTTTTGGGAACAATACGGGAATACTTAACGAAGTAGAAACGAATTCGTTGGCTCTGAAAAGAGGAACGAGAGAGAAAACTTCGCTCGCGAGTCCAATACAGTGGCTAACGAGCATGCCGGGTATCCATCGAATCACGAAGCGAATTGGAAACTTTTGGCCGCAAACGTGATTCCGATTACGTTTCTGTCGTTGGATGATTAAAGTAATAATGCCCCCAGTCGGCCACGGCAAATCGAGTGCCATTGAATGTGCTACCGGGAATGGTTTAAATCGGGGTGGTTAGACCCTGCGATGATTTCCGCGCGACTAACTACGAGTTATTATCTAACTGCGGGTAAATTCCCGTTCAGAATGTGTCGGGCACGTTTTCGCACGTGACCGGCGATCGTGGCGGTCACATCGGAAGTTGTTCAGCGGGGTGACCGTCGTTACGTAAAGAGTAGTCGAGGGGTAGGCAATGGCTAAACCGCCGGAAGTGTCCGGTCGGACAAAGGGAAACACGTTCTGAGAAGTTCGAGTCGAGCAACGGATGCCTGGCGTGCATGTGGGAATACGCGTGGGCGAGTATTAAACCGGAAATTAATTAGTTCGAGAGGGAAAAACCAGCCTCTGTTTGCGTCTCTGTCTGTGTGTGTGTGTGTTTCTTGCGGTGTGTGTACGTCTATCAGTATAGCGTGGACAACAATGCCGCGGATAACGAACGTCATTGAGAAGGTCCACGAGGGGATAGCGCGGAATAAACCTCGAAATAGGTTGCAGGATAAAATAGAACGGTATGCAAATCGATGGTGAATCAAGTCTTTCGAGAGTTTGATTAACCCTCAGACGTTGCTCAGCACGGGGTCCAATTTCGTCGGTCGTCCTGTGCCCACTGACGTCGTACTATCAATTACGCGGGCACAGAAGAAAAAGAGCATCGATCGAACATGCGAGTATCTGCACCGGGTGCCTGAAATCCGAAATTGCACCATCGCACCGTCGCGCGTCGCGTCGCAAATTTTTGCCTCCGCTCCGTTTCAATGAAAATTTCAAACTGAGACATATGTTTTTATATGACAATTTCAAAAATATAAAATTGTTGTATACGCATTTATCCGATTTTTAACAGTAACATTAAACCAACCCAACTTTCTACTCGAATAAACTCTGTTTAAAAAAAAAAAACTGAAATATGCAAATAGATGAAAACAGAATATTCGTTCCATGTCGTTCCCTGTACAGTAGACTGATGATTTTTATGCAAAATGAAAATTTGTCTCATCCATCAAGAGAAACGGAAGCTGAATGAAAATATAGTTCTTCTGTTAACACGTTGTTTGCCAAATTGCAGCTCGCCGAAAATTCAACAGCAATTTAATTTAGCTAATGAAACCAAAACTGAAAACAACTCGAAAGAGGTCCAGTCTAGGCACGTTCCAATGCACAAGTAATTAAAACACGGTTTCCTCTCGAACAATTTAGACCGTTACCGAACGCTTTCTTAATTAGATTTCTAGAACCCCTAACAAAACCAATCGGTCAGTTTTTCTTCGAAATAGTCGGGTTAGCAATTTGCACCAGTTCGACGAACCGGGGTCCACGAAGTTGGATCGATCTAATCGAGCGGAACGTTGAAAATCCAATAGCACCGGTGACATCTACTCGCAGAAAATTTCGCTGCGCTCGGTATCGAGAGTGGGGCGTTGTTACGGCAACACGAAAACAAGCCGGAGTCCATAACTTTCTTATCGTTTAGAATAAAAGGGAAAAGAAGCTTCGGGACGAAGTTCTGTGCAGGAGTTTCCCGAAGGAACGAGCTATCTCTCTCTCTCTCTCTCTCTCTCTCTCTCTCTCTCTCTCTCTCTCTCTCTCTCTCGGATCCTCTATAGTAGAGGAATAAAAAATGCGTAAAATCTATTACCTTCCCGGGAAGTTGGCTAGCTCGATTTGCTGCAACTCCGTGGGAAACCTGGTTTGAAGTTTCCGTACAGGTGATACCGGCTGATGATCGCGTAAAAAGTTTTCCCGAACGAGTTCCCGTGTTCCTGTTTTCATACACGGCTAGCCCCGGGACGCATCGCGTCGTTTCTATTTAAAGTCGCCGATGGAACTTGCTCCCAGTTAATTATCGATGCCTCGACTTGATGAACCCTTGCCGAACAGTCGCCGCGAGTCCTTTCGAAGAACTTTCGAACACGCGCTGTTTTTCGAAGGATTTTATAATTAGTCTCGCTTCAAGCCGCAGACCTGTCCTTCGAGAATATTCTCCGCTTCCAGAAATCAGTCGCGGTTGTTTGCGTGCAGTTATATTTAGGACTGGCTACCCCTAACGCGGTCATTTACTTTCTGCAACGTTAACGTACCCGACAGAAAAACTTACGTGTTACAGCACGGCAACCCTTCGTCACAATAATACATTGGTGTTCTTAAATATACTGTTTTAAAATGCACCCTACTCATGTTTTCTGTAAATGCATGAAATCTGTCGAACGTGATAAAATTATTGATCGAATTCAAGAGAAAGTCAGAAGAAAAGAAATGTTAAATTTTCTGATTCTTCTATTAGAATACAGTGGGAAAACTAAGAAGTAAATTTTCACTAGTGTGTCAGTTTGATACCATCAGACAAAATAAGCTCTAGAAAAAATGAGAAACGGATGGAGGTTACTAAGCCTTACAGATAACACATGGCTGAGGGTTAATCTGCCCAGCAGCCACCGAAAACGCACCAACAGCGTTCTTCCCCCAAGGGAGCCATAAATCCCGAGGCAACACCGCCAAAAATCTGCTAGGTGTGCCGCGATCAAAGCGAATCGACGACTCATCGTTGAGTCACAGCAAGCAGGCGTCTGACCCGAATCGCACCGGAATAGAACCGGAATCGAACCGGAACGAGGTGTGAGTGTATCACATCGGCCGGCGACGCTCGAGATATAGGCGTCGTTAAAAGTGGTGCGGGAGTGTCGGCACGAAACAGAGAAGGGGAAACCCGAAGAGAAAGAAAGAGACAGATACAGGGAGGAGGAGTGTGGCAAAGCTGCGGTTTGAAAGGACTTTGGTAAATGGCGCAATCTACCGCGCCATTTCCGACACCTGACGGAACAGTTGCGCAGATAAGGCTGGCAGGAAATGAAGAAGCGACGACGTACGCGATGGCCACGTGCCGAAATCCTATCGAAAATCGCCGGTCCCCGTTTAGGGAATTCTGGGGGCAGAAGAGGGATCCGCGGAATTGCCTTGAAAAAAGCGTTTCTTCCTCTCCCACGGGACGAGGAAGACCTTCGAATCCTGGAGGGTTTCAGCTCCTCCCCTAGGGAACCTCGAGATTAGAGGCCTTCTTTGTGTGCACTCGGTTTAATAACGGTGAAATCTCTCGGCGCTTCCTCGCCAGGCGACGGACGAAACGCCGTGCCGGATTCGTTATTAAAATAACTACAAAGAGGCGTATGTCGCGTAAACGCGCAGCTCAGCTTCGTTCCGCTTTGGAGCTTTCCCGAGCAGCTGTAAACAGAGTTTACTGCGTCCGCGAGATCGCTAGTCGTGTTTACCGACTGCCTCGTCGTCTTACATTAATTTAGTTTCCTTGAGACGATTGTCCCGCTTTTACGGACACTTGCAAGTCGTCTGGTAAGCTGAGAATGAAGAGGGTGAAGGACCCCTTTGCAGATCGCGTAGAAGGCAATTATTTTATTGATGAGTAGATTCCTGAATGAAGATCTTATTTCTTTCTTTAATTAGGAAATCTCCTACGAGATTTATTGCTGAATGAACACTGCTCTTGGGTTCTTGTTACGGAATTACATTCTGTTATGCATTAATAAATTAACAATCATTTGTCGATGATGATTTAACATACTGATGATGAATGTTATTGATGATTGTACGGGTGACAATTTTTAGCTCGGTTTCGTTTATTAATTTTTTGAAATGTTTAATAGTAATTCACGTAGAATCATTGATTTTATTGCTCCTGGTGCACTAATTGAAATTAAATATAGGAACTGAGATCGACGATGTCTTTTTGATGCTGGGTCAACATGGATCCGGAATTCGACGTATATTATATTGTATAGAATTTCCATGTGAATAACCATCAAACACTAAATCGTTAAACACTGTTGTCCTTCTTTTAAACGATGAATAAATAACGCAGTGAAGACAAAGTATGTCACCAGAGTAAACGAGTTTGTATTTAAATGTTTAGTTTATGATAATATATGGTAATGTTTTAAGTTTATAATAGCAGTGTGGAACATGATAAGTATGTTAAATTATGGTAATTATGTGAAAGTCTATGAAATATTTATACTCAGTTTACAATAACTTGAAAAACACTAAAGCAATTCGAAATAAAATGAAAAATTCCTGAAATGTCAATACAAAAGCGTACATAATCACGGAAAGATAAATTTTCGTAGATAATTTTTGTAGTCTAGTTACAATCCTTCTTATGTAATATTATACAGTATTATTACGACCTGAGGTCCCCATACTTTTATGTTGTTCAATAATAATATATCGGACCAGCACAGTAAAAACGATGGTTGCAAAAAACTTGAGCGACATTATCAACATGCAAGTGGCCGCATACTGTCATGCTACTTCGCGTATGAATCGAGAATGCCTTGTTATTCCTTTGACAGCTTCTTTGTCTACTATTTTCTACTGCATGTACGCTAATGATCTACTGCGACCACGTCTTGCCTCGGTGCACTGTAAAAATGTAAACATACACCCGTAAACATCGCGTCATACATGCTCTTTTTACCTTGGTACACGGACACTGCTACAATTTTTGTTGCTCGTTATACGAACCCGCGTGAACACGGCTATGGAACCTGCTACCATAAGTAAGCCCACAAAATCAAAGTTATCCATTCAACCACTGCATAAACATTTTCTCTAACATTTTTATTATGCTCTTTTAAAAATATTTTAAAACTTCTCCGACCTATATTTTCAAAATAAAAATACATGGATACAAACAAGTTCGATCGAATTTATAAATTTGGATCGCTTACAAAATAGGACCAGCGACTAAAGAATAAGCATTTACTAAATTCAACGTAGTACCATTACGAGAATGAATTTTTTACAGATCAAATATCAAGTCACCAAACTAATTTATAAATGGATTGCTTGTGAAAATGTTACAAGAAACAATGAAGTTTTTACTTTTACCAAACTCAGTGAAAGAATGAATTCTTGGGCATCAAATATGCAGGTTTCAATCTAATTTACAAGTTTTGATCCCACACTAAAAATTTCAAAGACACATTCGATTAACATTTGCCAAACTCGGTGTATATTATCATTACAAGAATGAATTTTTGTGCATCAAATATGCAGGTTTCAATCTAATTTACAAATTTTGATCGTACACGAACAATGTCAAAAAAACATTGAATAACCATTTAACAAACTCGTTGTATATTATCATTATCATAAATTTGATCACACGCAATAAATTTCAAAGAAACATTGAATTAACATTTACCAAACTCAATATAGATCCATATAGAAGACTAATATATAAATTTCGATTGGTTTTAAACAACGTAGAAGAAACACTAACGAAATGGTTACCATTTTTCGAGCATCCGCCCTGAATCACATTTAGCAAGCTGAACGGTAGCACAATTACAAGAATAAATCATTATAATTCCGACCAACTGCGTCACTCATAAGTCTTCGTGGCAGTGTAATCACGGTAATAAACGAATCCTGGGGACACAGGAGTGCGCAGTGCGTGCAGTACTGCAAGAGCTAGAGCGACTCGCGTTGTTTTTCTGCGCATTTCAAAGAGTGATTCCGATTCAAAGGGCGATAAGCCGTTTAAGCGTGAACGTGCGAGGAGAATATTCCACATTCAGGCTTGTTCACGCAGCCGGAAATCCGCGTGGGAAGATTAGATGCCACGGCTACAGGGGTTAGCTTGGCGAGAATGCGTTCTCCGCATTGTCGGCCGCGATACCATTAATATCTCATCAAACATGCCCAGCCGTTCCCCTGACGAGCAAATTGCTTCCGATCTGAACCGAGATTCAACCTATCCCTTCTGACACCTAACGTTTGGAATTGGCAAAATTGTCCTGTCCCATATCAGACGGAACGATGTACATACTCCTGGGACTGAATGCGTTCCCAGAGTCGCAGAACTTACGGACTCGCATTAAGAGCCGGCGAAGTTTGCCGCTGGGATCGTTAGCAGGGTTAATAATCCGCGGTGCTGGCTCGTTTAGTGAATTTACGTGTCGCCGAACTTCTGGAAAACTTCCCAGCACCCGGTCAAAGACCAGCTTTCACGGGAATACGATTCCCTTCGAGCTAGACGAACCTTGGTTCGAACAGCGGAAACACCTTAACGAGGTCCTGTAAGACTCTTTTAAGCCCCATCAGTCTTTTATTTCTTTTAATTAATTCCCCACTTGCTATCGAGGTGGCAGGCAGGCGAACAATTAACACTGGTACTACCAAACAAGTCGAAATGACTTGTTTCTGATCTATTCTCTTGCAATAATTGAAATGATAAAAGCCTTGAGAATTTTTTGAATGAACATTTTCATTGAACCACCTGTTATAATAACAATTGTACTCAATCTGAATAAATGCAATCTTGTTTAATATTTCCGATTATTTAGCTGCATACGTTCGTCATGAACATTACTTTCTACTGAGGAAAATTGAATTAATTTTGAGTACGTCGTTATCTAGAATTCTAATGTAATCAGTAATTACATTTATTCATAGCATTTCAAATTATTCTATGTTGATCATATTTTACTTCTTTCGTAAGAGTTGCATTTAGTGAAATGTTCTAAAACTGTGAAGACTGAATTATTGAGATAAACGCTCCTAACGAATAAATAAAAAATCTGAAACCGGTCATTTGACCAGCAGTGGTAGGTTCCGTGTCGGAGCAAGCCTTCCTGTCTCGTTCACAATGGATCCAATCGACGCAAAGCTCGAGGACAAGGTATAATCACACGGATAAGCTTCCATTGGCCGACCGCACTGAACAACAGCGACAAGGGTCAAGTCCCAATTCCCTCGGTTCCTTCAACCGAGAAGGCGACGTAGCACGCGTAGCTGCAAGACGTTAGCCGAAGGAAGCAACACGTAGCAATCACTGTCACTCTCGTAATACTGTTTCCGCGTGTGGAAGTCCAGTGTCGCTGGTAGCTTACCTGAGATCTTTGTAGGCGAACAAGAAGCGGAAGTAGAAGAAGTAGCAGAAGAAGAGGAGAGCCGTTGGCTTCCCGTTAACAGGTGTAGAGTCGGTGCACGTAGCGCGGGAAAGGTTCGAGAGTCTCTTCAAATCCGCCGGTAACTCGGGGTGTTGCGCCGGGTTGGTTTCTCCGCTGATCGATTCGGTTGGGATCGATAACTGACTCGGCGAATACGCGGGATCGAGAGAGGCGGCTGGGATATCGCGTGGATCGCAGGGGACCGTGTTACAGTATAGAGATAGACGTAGCGCGCGGTTCTCTTCAGGGTTTTTCGATCCGGGTTCCTGACGAGCGCAGCGTTGCGGACGAGCTAGCTCTGTCCGGTACTTCGGTGCCGTGCCGGGTGCTATCCTCGATGCTTTCGGTCGGCGTCTGCGCTCTCGTAACCTTCCGACCTTCTCTACCACCTGCACACCCCCACCGGAGCGCTCGGCGTATTTTATACTGCAACCGTGCCGGGTTACCCTCCTCCCAACCCCTTTGCCTCTCTATCTGTCTCGCACTCTCCGCCCCGCCATCCCTTCCATACTCTTCTAGTACATCGCAGTACCCGTCCCACCTGCGGCAGCTATGACCGCGTACTATCCTACCAAGGCTCACCTGACGACGCGACACCACCTGGTGCTGCACCTGAGAGATAGGGTCAACGCTTCTGCTCCACTATTCCTCATTCTGCTGCTTCCGCCAGCATCTTCGCGATGGCCACCGATTATCGCAACGAGACGGATATTCGGATAAGGGTTCAGTAGCTAATGCTCTTTCCCAAGGCTCACCTAATGATGCAACTGAGAGCTAGGATCAACGCTTCCGCTCCATTGTACTTAACTCTGCATCCGACAGCATCTTCACTGGCCACCTAGCGAGACGAACGTTAGGTTCGTGGCTTGAGTTCGGTACACCGACAGGTGTACACACAGGTTAATATTTGTGGCGGAACTTAGTTGATTAGAACTGGTTCGCTTCGGGCAAATTGACGCGTACCCGGAATAATGCGTTTAACGGTTATTAGTGTCTTACGGTTGACGGTACCTTCGGCTCTTTGACACATATCTTTTGGACCCTGTTCTAACAATGTTATTGCGGCGAATATTGCATCCTGTATGTTGTTGCGTGAGTGAATTCAGTTGGCGACGTGGAAGATACGATGACACGTTCATACGAAAAACGACGGACTCGTCAGGGTTCAGCTTTGAAATCGTATTATCGAGCTGAACAAAATTCTTCCGCTTCTTGTGTTTTAATTTTAATTTTCTACTCGTTCCGTTCAGGCATCGACGCGGAAAAGAAAATTGCATTTCGTTTAAACTCCTTCAAAGTTGCTATTCCGAACGTTTCAAACGGTTGCAGTACCTACACAAAGACAAAGTAATTTAGTATTTAAAGAGCAAATTGCTGAAGGTATACAACGTTACAGTGTCAATCTCCCTTATTCTTACACGCTTTATAAATATGTGTAGGCTGCACTTTGCGTATTACGTTGCACTATGTTATCCCTAATTTTGTTATAATTAATAAGTACACCTGACTTCGTTAAAGTTTACGAAGAATAAGCATTTATTGAATCAAGTGTTCTGATTCAGTACAATTTTTAGGGACGCTTCTGTAACACTCTGTTAATATGCTACAGCAATTTGCACACTGATTAAATAAATAAACGAGTTCTATTGTATCGAGCTCAGCGTTTAGAGGGTCGAATCGCTGGTAGAACGACTTCGATGATTTCCAGGGAAGTCCCGAACAATTCCAGCCGCGTTGATTAATCAGTTAGCGTTAATCCTAGATCCCGATTGTCAGGATCGAATAATCCCCAGCGAATTGAAGCGAAGCCGCAAGGATTTGCAGGGTCCTTCGGAGCGCGAAGGGTTCCGGCACACCTGAGCCAGACGCGTTCTCTTATGTCTACGAGGTCTCGCGTTTCTGGAAGAAGATACGAGTCGCGTAACAGATAGTAAACACTTATTCGTCGTGCATAATGCACGGTGCACATGCTAGCTGCTCAAATATTCGATTAATATTTACCCGCGAGCCAGCAGGTTCATCAGAGATCACGACTCTGGTTGAAATATTTACGCGCCCGTACGAGCGGACCAATCGGTAACGTATTCAAAATTCTCATTCCCCGTATGCTATACCGGTACGCAATCGTAACAAATCGATGCGTGGGATAGATAACGCCCGCTCGTAAAACTATCGACGCGAACGCGCGCCCGTATAAAATTCTCGATAAGAATTTTACCAGGTGTTGCGACCTGTGGATCATCGATCTGGACTCCGTTTGCACGTAGTTCGAACATTAATTACCACGTGAGGAACACAAATGCAGGGACCAACTCTAACTTGGGATTTAACTTATTTGATGGTGAATGTGAAAAGCACTAAGTAAATGGATGGGAAAAATCCCATCAAAACAAACTAATTTAGTTAACGAGACACTGAGCTGCAGCGGTGAAGTTTATCTCACAGTGATTACTCTTTTAACTTCATCTCGCCAGTACTAACTTTAATGAAATTCGGTTTGCGTGGTTGGATTGTGACTAGAAGTTAATACTTCTGTCAGAGAAAAACTGTGCCGGTCATTTGAAAATGATCTGATGGCCATTTTGTTAAGGGGGTGGAACCGTTTCCAGGATTGCAAGGGTGCGGGATGCGCCTTCTCATTCCTCGATAATGCAAAGATGGGGTTTTTCAATAATTAAAAGCACTAGATAAAAGATCAATCTAGGCTGCGCTCAATCAATCGCCCTCAAAAGTCCTATTTTTACGTTTACGAGACGTAATTTGCATTATTTCGCAGCTGTCGTAGCTTTATAAAAGAAACTATATCAGCGACTTGAAAGTTTAGGGGATTATCTTTCTACTTAAAAGTACTGTTTTGCATACGAGATTCTGCTAGACTCTTTGTGAAAATCGATCGGTCCTCAGGAAATAACGTTGTCCGGTTGGTTTCGCAAATTGCAGGCTGATATTCGGACGCTCCCGAGTTATTGAAGGCGATCGCGGGCTACATTGATCTTTTATTTAGCGCTTTTAACTACTGAAAAACCCCATCTTTGTATTATAAAGAAATGAGATGGCGCATCCCGTACCTTTGAAATTCTGGAAACGCGAGTATACTCCCTTACACCTCGTGTTTCCTAGCATCCCCGTTTCCGAAATTCGCGCAACATTACCGAAACATACTTTCAAAAATATGAGCCAAACGAATGACTTAACGAAATTCGACACAATTAATAGTAAGTGAAGTAGATACGAGATTGCCGTACTGGTAGGTTTGTAAATAATATAGGGGGCCGTTAGAGCATGCAGCGCGTCTCGCAACTGTGACGTCGTCGTGTTAACAGGCTTTCGCCAGGCCCGGCCCTGCCGTTGGGAGTGGTGTCGTTCAGATCGTCGTTGGCACGGTTCTCGCGAAGCCGTTGAAGTACCAGCCCGATAGAGTGGATGTTTACCACGCGGTCTCTCTCGTCGGGATCGACTGGGACGCGAGGTCGAAATAAATATTGCCATCGTTCCGATGCAAATACACGAGGCGCCGTTTATCTCGAGCACCGACAAGGAAGACGTATCGACTTCCTCTAGCCTGCTCGGCAATATTCCAAGCATCGGGGTGCACTGATCTAGGCTACGCGGCCTCCTATAAATTCTTTCCTCGCATCTTGTGAAGTCTCGGGGTAATGTATTCGGGAGTTGTCGGGATCCCTGGCTTTGGCTCGTTCCCTTTGGAACGACGCGACGACGGATGCATGACGGGACCCGTCAGCCTCGGTCAACGTTCCGAGTGTCAGACCTGAATCAAATTCCGTCCGGTGGTGCGGTGCTTCTACCGGGAAGCTATTCCGTCGGCCGCGAATCCATTTACCTGGACGAACTAATCAAAGTTGCTCGGCGTGCGGGGGCTGTGGGTCGTTTCACCGAAACACCGGCCACGTAACACGTTTCCCGAACGACCCCTGAACGAACCCCGTCTTACTCGTTCGAGGAGGAGATTCCCCCCTGATTTACGATGCCTCAACCTCCGCGGTTCGATTATGTATCGATCAGACCAGCCCCCGTTCATATCGCGATACCAGCGCAACGATAACCGCGTTCCTTTAGATTAACTATCTTTTTGTTACCCCGCCAGTCTTCGGGAACGAGTTCTTTGAAACAACTTCTTGTAACTGACGCAACTTCTGCTCGATGATTAAACATTTCTTTTTTGAAGTGAACACTTCTTTAGGCGCACCGCACACACAATTGCAGGGCAGTGAACAAAGAAACAGATAGGTGTGCAATCGCACAGTATTGGTTGGTGCAGAGCTAGGTAAGATAGTATTGTAAATAGTAAATAATCCTATTTATTTTAAAGTATGCATACGACTTCAAAAAATAAAATATTTTAGGAAATATTTATTTCGCCAAGTAATGCCCACCTCTGGGTTGAGGCAAGGTATGAACCTTATTTAATCGGCGGGGCGATGAACCAATAGCCAACTCTCTCCACCGCTCCGTTTCCTCCGATCGTCGGGCACTATGTTCGGGTCACTCGTCCCTCTACACTAATGAAAAATTCGCGAGGGTAGCCAACCTACCTCCTCGCCTGTATCTGGACCCCTGCGGACCAAAAGTTTTGTCGGCGGTGTCATTAGTATTGGGTTGGAAAGAAAGTTCGTAGCGTTTTCAAATTACGAATCGAAGATAAAATAAGGCATTTATTCATATGTTTATTCAATAACACGAGACGTTACCAGGAAAATGGCAAAAAGTTATAGAACAAAATGGAAAATATGTGATTGAATAAATCTATGAAAATTTATATTACTATTGTTTGACGTTTGATTGTAGGCGAAGTCATTATGAGCAAATGTCGATAAGATCCACTTTTTACAGAGAATGGACAGAAATCGCGGTTTTGACCCCCTTTCTACGCAGATGGCTCGGAGCGTCTGACCACACACCGACCTATTCTACTTACTCGAGAAACTGAACCGCTTCATCGAATCTAGCTGCAACTTTCTGGGATGCACGCGATCGTTTCAATTATTAATGACGATCAATGATGCCACAGAGTGTCTAGCGAATGTAAATAAGTATGTTAATTTGTTTCAGCATGAGTTTCTTCAGAATTTTTCTGAATATTTGTTCAGTCTTCCGGTCAATTATGTTTCGGAGTTAAGTCGAGCAAAATAACGTCGAAATTGGAAGAACACATTCTGAAATACCAAACGATATGAGGAATATTCTTGAATTTTAATGATGAAGTTAAATAATAATAAATTCATTTGTGGAAATTGATCAATCGGTTCAAAAACAGCTGGATAAAACGATAAACGGAATCTATTAATTCTTCTTCCGACTGGGTAGCATGTGTTCATTGATAACCAGCCGAAAGAAATTCCATGTGGCGCGCGTGCCGTTCTTTTTTGTCATCAAATAGTACCGCCTGCGAGCGATAATCAATGAAAATCCGGTGTCGGTTAATTCTCCCGTCGCGATTGGTTTCAGCGGTTATCGGGTAATCGAGGCATTAATTGTGAATTTTATGATCGGTCATTGCCGCGAATTCGCCGCACCACCAACTATAAATTTCTCTTTTTTGCATAGGTAATCGAAGAGCAGTGGTATTCGGATGCCGTGAACCATCGTTCGCATTTGTATGGAAAATATCGATAGCAGTTTTGGTGTCATACTACACATGAGGATGGAACCTTAGGTATGTACAATGTGCAAACACCTTTCTGTTTCTTACAAAAGTATATTCATAATATATTCATAATATTGATAATTGCAACATGAACTACTTGAAATTAGAAAAGGATAAATGTATGTGCCTATTACAGCGCGTGTACGTTTCACTACGACATTTATTCCCAATAAGATTGAAATACGTAAATTTAAAAATATTTTGTCCTGAAGAAAGTACAATTTCATGAGAATGTATTCTCGTTGGCGAGACAAACAAAATTGTCAATCAGTCTCATATCGTACGCTTGTATATTTCAAATTCTAATCTGCAGTTACTTTTTAATATTTTCTTTCTTCACTATGTTTATTTTTTTAATATTTTAATATTTTCTTATGTTGCATTAGATTCTTAGAACTACCACTTGTGTTTTTTATTCAGAATACATCATTCTTCCATAAAATACTTACATACATTGATATTTCTTGATAAATTAGGCACAATATTAACATAAAGTGCGATCGAATCATGGATACCGCAGTAATCGGTACAGTTACTCTTAACACTACAAATACTTTTAACCGTATACAACTGTAAAAACCATTACAAAAATAACAAGACGCGAATAAACTACTATACTTATTGAACAATTTCTTTGAAAAGTATATTCATAATATCGATAATTGCAACATGAAGAATGCAAGATTCTTGGAATCAGGATAATTGAAATACGTATTGATCTATGCAAGTAGAGAGTAGGAAAAGCAGTGAACGTAAAGAAAAGAGAGTGGAAGAAAGAATGGCATTTCGTGGATGCTAGTTTCGGCCAGGGAATAAATCGATTACCTCGACTAAAATCGAATTCCCGGAGGTGGGGTACATCGGAATCAGTTTCCCTCTCGACTGCGCGAGCGTAATCGGTTCGTGGAACGGTAACGTAATGTCGCGCCGGGTGTCTGGCCCCCATGTCCACGTAGGAGAACTTCTTCGCCTTTGGAAACGAAGTGTGAATAATTCATTTCGACGGGATTTAACTTCGTTCCGAGGAACGTCCCGTCCCATTTCGGTTCCTTGCCTCGGAAAGCGATTAGGAGTCACGAAAGATAACGCGGGAACTTTATTTCCCGCGGCCTACGGCTGCTTTTCCTGCCCCGCCGCCATAATTTCATCGCGACAAAGCGGAAAGTGTCAAGGTCAACGATTTCAACAGGCCCGCCCTCCCCCCGTGGCTCAAGTAGGATCCAGAAGTGGTTAATTTTACGGC
The DNA here is from genome assembly GCA_916610235.2 of Lasioglossum morio. Classification (NCBI taxonomy): domain Eukaryota; kingdom Metazoa; phylum Arthropoda; class Insecta; order Hymenoptera; family Halictidae; genus Lasioglossum; species Lasioglossum morio. The sequence continues at coordinate 9,929,195 of OU744323.1, forward strand.
AGGCGCTTAAGCAGTCTGTGCCGCGTCTGGGGAACCTGTATTAAATTGTTCCTCAGATCCCTCGGGGGATTTATTCTTGTAAAGCAGCCGTATTTAATACACAGACAATTTCTCTTTAACCAACGACCCCCTAATCGTTTCTCGCGTTCCCCACAACGCACAGTGGGATATTTGGTCGGAAAAATGTCGATTTCAAAATGTTGCGTAAGTCGTAAAATTTTTTGCGGTATGACTCATATATATATTTATAAAACTTTATTCCGTAACAAAAAATTCGAAATCAACTTTGTTAGAGTTGCCTTTACAAATTCATATGGAATCAGACGTGTAAACAAACTTTTTCAACTCTGTACATTCGCATGAATTTATAAATTTTTAAATGGAGATAAACAGCTTTAGTATCTCGCTTTTATAACAAAAAGTACATCGGGTTAAAATGTTTGCTCCACTTCGTCTGTTCGGAACAACGTCGACAAAGCTCGAAAAAGAGATTCCGATTTCGAAATTGGAAAACTATTCAGAGGTGTGTCACGTTTTTCCAGAGAGTCTCGTTTTACCGTTCTCCGTGCGCTGCAACACCTCCGCTCATGCGAGCTGATGTTTCGTTTATGTTTGAACGATCCTAATGATATCGAGCCGACGGTTTGGGTGCGTGGGAGAATATCAGTATGAAGCTACGGTCAGCGATCGTATGTTTCTTGAAAGCGTGTTTGATCGTCTACGGTAATCAGACTGTAGATTTTTATGAGTTTATAGCTTGTAAAAAGTGGAATGCGAAATTCGGCGAAGGTTAGTTCAATCTCAAAATATTTACAGTGTACTGGTAACACTCTTTCAGGAATGGAAATTTTGTTCATTTTTTTTTTTGTAAATTTCCTATCCTTGCTTATGAAGCTCTGGTTTTTTTTAATAAAAACCTCTGTGGTGTCATAAATTTGCTGTACTTAAAAATGTTTCCTCTTTTGTTTTATGCGCAAGGAATTCTCTGGTCGGCGAAATACGTAACTGTTTCCCTTACTTCAGTGTTTTGTAAAATAATGCACGAAAATAGGTGTTCGCTTAAAAATCCGCAGCTCGGCAAACACGGCCTCGGAAAAACACGGAAGAAAGAGACGCTGCAGTGTAGTGCAGCTAACCTGCGGATATTTATGCAAGTGCAAATTTTTTTCTCGCTACTTTATGGACAGTTTCAGAGATACGTGCGGGGTAATGGTCATAGAAATTGCAGCACTTCAATGATATCAATATTTTTCGATCCTCGTACCACCGGTAATCGTCTCTGTTATTACTCGACTGTGAATGTTTATGAAAACTTCCGGTCTGGTACTATTCTGTAATATCACTTTATGCTTAAATGAAAGAGTTTATTAAAAATTGTTTCAATGAAAATATTTTTATAATTTCATTCATTTCGAGAAAAAAAGCTGAAAACAGAGAAAGGCAGTTTTAGTAGTAGAAGTGGAAATGATTGTTTATCAAAAACAATGAACCAGGCATTGTATTGAATTTCTGTCGACGTTCAAGATCGATTGGTGGTTCAATTAAAAATTGCCTGGATCCGAGACAAAAGGGAGCCGAAAATCGAAAAGGGGGGGGGGGCGAAAAAAGTCCAAAACACGGATAAAGAAGCGTCGTGTCTCAGTTTACTCGTCGGGCAGGAAATAGAACTCAATGTTCGATGGTATGCCTTTCATTCGGGGACACGGCATTGAAACGGAAACGCGACAGAACGGAATTTCCAATCTCCTCTCATCCTCGAGCAAAATCAAGCCCCCGAAAAGCTGCTGCTGGTATACAGTGGACTGTCACTCTTCGTATCCACACTCGGCCTCGCAAATTCTCACGGACCAACTCTCTAAATATGCCACGGCTGGATCACCGATATCCCATTAACGTAAAAGCCTAATTTGTCCTGAGGACCCGTCGTCACCCATCTCCTCGATACAACTTGTATTTTCGTGTGTATCTTTCTTTCGCGTTTCCAACAGCAGATCTCCAACACAAAAGAGAATGAGAATTAAAGTGGCCGATTATCAATAGAAGAATGTATCAGTCAAAACAGTCTATTAGAATGACCAGTTATTTTTCTAGTTATTTGATACGAGAAAGAAAAAGGATTAACTTTTAACAGCTATAAAAGTTGCGTGTAACAGATATTAAGTAAAGTAAAATGAATTAATATACTATGCATTCAAAATGACTGACGAATGAACATCTTATAAATGAGAGGAGATTGCATTTTTTAAGACTTTGAGCGATTTTTATTATAATTAGATTGCGGACCTTTGTGCGAGATAAAGATTGTCTACATCAATGGCAAACAACAGTAGCCACGAAGAAATTTCTCTCTTTGTTCTATAATCTTAGTAAGTTGAAAATATTATATCGACGTTCTGAAGTTCTTTAAATATCTCTTATTTGTTTTAAATCGCATCAACCTGTTTTTGTCGTAAATACATCAAATCTGCAATCTCATAACATAATATATGTTCGATGAAAGAAATTTATTTAATCGTTTCTCAGGAAAATGTTATTATAATTTAATAAATCTATAACCGATTACTACAATCATTATACATTTTATCTATGATTAGTACAATCACTGTCCAGTGCCTATCCCCTCCACTGTCATCCTGTCCTTCTCTATGTTCTGCTCTGTATTCAAGTAGACGCGGTAGACACAGTCATAAAAAATAGTGTACAGATACGATCACTGTACGTGCAGAACACGGCTGTTAAACAGTAAAGGAGCTTTTACTGTATTAATAATTGAGAATGCTAAGTTTTACGGTTGTCGTTACTTTCTTCATATATTTGTAAAAATAGTAAAAGGAAGCAGTACAATAGCAGAGGAGAGAGCAAATAAGTGAAACGCAAATAAAAGATGGTGAATTGGAGTGAAAATAGAGAAGATAGATTTAGATAGGGTGATGGAAAGAACAAAAGAGGAGAAAGAAATATACCAACGCAACGGAACAGAAAAGAAAAAGATATATTAGGAAGCATGGGAAGAGATTGTAATGCAAAGAAGGCGTACAGGAAAAATAAAAAAATATTGGTGATGGTGAGAGAAAAAGGGAAAGAGATTGGTCAGAGAGACAGAGGCGCATCTCGCCCCCGGAGGGAGGCAGCTGATATAAATTGAACGTGAAATGGAATTCCACGTGGCCGAGGCCCGAAACGCGCCAGAAAAGAGGCAGGCCACGATTTACACGGGCCGACGGCTAAATGCCCCGTGAAACAAGCCACGTAGACCCGATTGTTTCGCGTTATTGCGGTGTACGATATTCCAGCTCCCCCTCGAAAACCGTCTTAAGAATCGCCACGAACCTTGCCGCCAGCGGAAAGGCTCGTTCAACATTACCCAATTTACTTGGTTTCGAGTCGCTTGAATCGGTGTAATGTGAAGCTACTTGAGTAACGTGATGCCCATTCTGTGGAAACACTTGACTTCCGTTGAAATACTCTTCCGAGTTCCTCTGGAATTTCTAGTGAATTTTGGCATGTACAACTACAGTGAAATCGGATCGTTGATTGTTGCGTGAAAGATGCCAGATAGTTTGATCGATTATTAGAGATTTGAATTTCGATTTTGAAGAAAAACCTACCTATTACTGCGGGTGTACGTTTTACTGTGGTATTTTTCCAAATGAGATTAAAATACGTAAAAATAAATATTTTGCCGTGAATAAATTTGTACAATTCAATGAAAATGTATTCTTGTTGATCTGATCAGTTTAATTTATTTTTTAATATTTTCTCGTGTTGTAATGGTTTTCAGAACCACCAATTGTTTTTTCTATTTAGAATACATCATTCTTCCATAAAAATACTTACACATATTATTCTTCCGTGATAAATTCGGAATAATATTAAAAAGAAGTACGATCAGAGCTTAATGCCACAGTGTGATCGGTACAGTTATCCCATCTGCTGAAACTCGTTTTCCGAGAGAATTTTTTTGAGTTTTATTTTAACTCGTGTTTGTTTGCAGTCTGTGCAATAATGTATGCTACAAATAATAAATATAGCCTCCGTATTAGTAGGTGATTTGTGTGTCCAAATATTTACAATGCGATGCTTGTATCTTGCCTGCGTGTCTTCAAGTCGCAAAAATGTGTGCGCCTTGTTCTATTTCTGAACACTGAGTGGTTAATAATAGGTAAATGATTAAATCAAGTGTCGCGCGCAGATATCCACGAGCCTGCATTCGCAATAAGACTTTTAACAGCAAACAGTAAAATAGAAATATTATTAATTTCGATTGAAATAAGTATCGAGTTTTGTAAATTGTGTAATTTTAGAAACTATATCTATAATACAGAAAGATCTACAGTGTGCTCGCGATCATTGTACCTTCCAACTACCTTCGCAACAGGTGCATTTTTCCTCGGACAACTTGAGAACCCCAAACTCGACCGATGTAAACGAGGCTTGCCCTTCACCGCCCATGCTTGATGTCGTTAGAACTAAAATGAAACAAAATTAAACCCGCTTGGAAATTAACTGTGTGCACGTGGCTACGCAAAGTGATGACATGTGACGCAAAGTTGAGAGAATTTATGACCATAAAGTTATAACTAGATTTTATGCATTTATAACAAAAATGAGTAGACGAAGCTTAACACAGTGAAAAGATTAAAAGATTTTAACGGTATCAACATGTTGCTCTCAACGGATCAAAATGATTAAGGAAATCAATTTATATTTCGCTGCTGTCTCTTACACGTAATACAGAACATTTTTATTTCGCATAAAGCTCCGTTTAAACATTTTTTCACACGGCGTAAAGCTTTAACTGCCGACTCAACAACCACTGCGACCACAAAAGCTGTCCGCGAATCAAATCATGACGGCATTAAAGAACTTCGATCACATCGAGGCAAATGAACAGATATTTTTATCGAGAGACGACTGGCAAGCAACGAATGTTTATGGGATCCGCAGGATGCTCGTCTTCCGGAGTATCAATGTTCTCTCGCGTTGGTCCGATTCGTTCTGCGGACGAAAATATCGTCGAAAACAATGGAACGGTAACGGGGCGGCCTGCACGCGTTTCCCGATGCGTCACGCGGAACAACAGCGAGGAAAAAAAGGACAGAAACAAAATATCGCTCTTGCGATTCCGATTGGCAAAAAGCCGAGTATTCGCGCGGAATCACCGCTCGTCATCGCGTTGAGGATGCTCGAGATTCTTCGGGAAAGTTTTTACGCGTGGACGCGCATGAAATGGACGACGGCGAGCTCCTTCTCGGTGATGTTAAAGGGGATGCACGAGGAGGATGAACCTCCGGCGTTTTCCTCGAGGTCGATCCTTTGAGAGCTTCCCGACCGCTCAAATGCTCGCAAGTCTCTTTTCACTACTACCGTTATCTCAGAAAAGTTAGATAAAAGTGTTATAGACGCTGAGTAAATAGGGCACATTCGCATTTGAACCGACTTTTAGATCGAACCTAATTTCTCACACAGAATTGTGCTTTTCGCTTGTGAAATTTCAATTGAATAACCATCATAGAGCTTTATACGATGCTGTGTTACGTGTCAGAGTGATAGAAGCACAATGCAAATTTTAGTGGACACGGAATCACTATAATTAAAGCGTTCCCGAGTAATTATGTTGTGTTTAACGGTGCCTACAATTCGATACGTCGTACTTCGGTGTAAAGTCACTATTAAAAGATATTATTTCGTGACAGAAGTTAATTAATACCAAACAGTAATACTGCGAATGTTTCTCTTTTTCAAGAGAAATTCCAACTCAATCTACGATTAAATTAGACAACCCTCGCTTAGAGTCTTGCACAAGGGATGTAGCCAGGGGCTGTTTAATGCCTGACCCAGAAACTGAAACTAATGTTGGACTATAGTAGCTCTAAATTCCATTAAATTATAATAACACGAATATGTATACACAAAGAGAAACCGAATAAGGATGCAGTACTGGTGAACAGTGATGAAGCCACTAGTGAATGAAACAGTGATGAAGAGTGACGGGAAGTAAGCAGACCAAATGCGAAATTGTAAACCTATTTAAACAATTGAAAAATACTGTTGTGTATTATTTGGCGTTCACTATACGATCATTAAGAGAAGCAACGGATGTGTATACAATATAATTTGTGCCTTGCAGTTATTTCAAGAATGTTTATTATTATTTCGCATAAGAATCATGACACTTCGCGACATGCAATTTCAACAGAGGATATTTTCGGAGCAATCGTTACTGTTTTATATTTGTCATTCCGATTAAATCTGTACATAAAGAGCAAAACAGGGAAGATTATTCACTGGCGCGCAAAGACACGCGATCTTCCAATAATGCATCACGATTTTCGATCGGCATGCGGTCTATTGATTTACCGCAGCAGACTACGGCGCCGCTGATAACAGTAAAAACAGACGCCGCGTCGCGCGGCCGGGAACAATAAATAATGAAATGAACCGTAATTTTTTAACAGAGCTTCTACGGTTTTTCGCGGGAACCTATTAATCTTTCGTTTCTTCCTCCTATCCTATCGGATACTAGACAAGTGGCTCAGGACACGGAATAGATTCGGGAACTTCGCGAACCGGTTATTTAATCGAGCCAAGCTCGACACGATAAATTCTCGCTTATATGCCACCCACTGAAACTCTTCGATCGTTTGTTTCCCGAGGGAAAAAAAACACTGGATTTTCCATTCCGAAAAATATGGTCAAGTGTGCTCCAGTTAACTTCCACCACCAGAATTCTCTACTGCAACGGGCTGATTAATCAATGACTGCAAATATCTGTAATTCATTCTATCTGCATTTTATTTTAGTAGCCGGTACAAATAAACTAGATTTAATACAATCATTTTAAACCCTTCACGAAAAATTGAATTTGATTTGCAAAAGGGTGAATTTGGAGTGCAAAACCTGTATAGGAACGTGAAAAAAATTTGTCCAAATTTAGTCCAAGTTAATTCGTGCACGATTATTTTTTTACAAAATTACTAACAGGTAAATTTCGTAATTTATACGGTTAAGTTTTCACAGGTTTGCGCGGATTTTTGAAACACATCTTCTGTGTAAAAAAAATTCCGGTATGTAACATTACTTTAATATCAGAAGCTATTACTGCTCTCTCGAGCCAAAACCAGGAATATTTTCGAAGAGCCGTCCTTTTGGCGGCCGCTATCAGTCAAGTACGACAGTGAATTAAATTAAAGATAGAATCTTAAATTGGAAACTCGGTCCCGTCGGATTCCAGACACAAAGGAAGTGTTTCAAGTCTGGAAACGAAGCGGCGGCGGCGTCACCGTGCCGCCGGGATGATCACGTTGCCGAAAGATACGTATCTACGTCGGACGTTGGTTGTGTCGGACGTATAATGGCACCTCGCAGGAAATACCGTAGGTTTCCGGTCACGGTGTAATTCACGCTCGAAACGAGTGACCGTGCGTTTCCATCGGAAGGGAACGATGTATCGGGAATGGAAGACCCTTGGCAATTACACAACGCGTCTATAGAAACGTTTGCGAGCGTAGCCGATTTCGTAATGGCGGCGGATTTTATTCGAGCGCTGTAGTCGTCGGGCACAATAACGTTTTCCTCTCGCCGAGGGAAAAGCACGGGGAAACCGTTACACCATAGTGGCGGGGGTGAACGAGGATGGCAGGGGAATTGCAGAGGGTGAGATTTTGACGATGGAGCTTAGGATCGAAGTACTTCGCTGCCGTTACCGACCGAGGTGACATAAAACCGGGTACGTCGACTGCGAAACGGCCCGAAATCTCCTGTTCTACGACCACTTGCTGATGGGAAATATTTGATTCCTCCCAGCTATGGGAAAACTTATAAAGGCTACCGGATAATTGATATCCCCGAGCTGTCTAAGTTAGACGCTAATATAACTTTATGCTGAATAAAAACTGCCCAATTCCAAGATTTATAAGATTTTTATTCTATTATACTTGTGCAAATCAATTACACCCTTTTGCAAATCAGTTTCCCTTTTGTGAATCACTGCTACCCATAACAGAATATTTAAAATTAATCACACTTGAATGCATCACCCTTACGTTCAGAAGAAGTCACAACTTCGGAAGAAGTGAGTGTAAAGCCTGTAATCATCTTGAAAAGTTGTAAATAATGTGAAGATATCCTACAATCGTTCTGTCTCTTAAAATATTCAGAAAACTGCAATCAGCGATCACAATGAAATTTTTATAAGCGATTTGAACGTCGGAGCCTTCAGAGAACGCAGATTGAATAGCTTTTCGGAAACTCTGTGTTTCCTTGGACGTGGATCGATTAAAACGACAACACAGATTTTCCAGTGCACACGAACGGACGGATGGGCGGGCGTTTATGAACCTCGGGGTAACTATCCGAACGATTTTCTGGTGGACGATGTTCCGCCTTTGGCGATAAAACTTTTACTGCGCCGGAACGTTTGAATGCGATCAACGAACCCTCGTCCCGATCAAGATACCAGCCGTGTACCATTATGGGATTTACGTTCCATGGTAAATTCGCCGTAGCGTGCCGCACCGTTCAGGTATTAACGTTAATGGTGTTCCCCCATTAATAATCGTATCGGACTTTGATGCTAACAGCCTGATTACAATCGGGAAAGTACCCCATAAACATGCCACTGATTGAAAGCGAACCGTCGCCTTCGTTTGTTACTGCTTTCAATCGCAATCGATAACGTATTCTTCATCCCTTCGTTCTGCCATTTGTCTTGCTTCCTTCGCTAAGGCTGATGGTATTAGGCGCAGCTTAGTATTATACGGTCCATCAAATCTAAATCTCTAGAATTCATTAGCGTGTGCTATCGATCGTAAAAATTTCTCGAAATTAAAGCACTTCATTTAATCGAACTCAGAAATATCACAGTTCTTCTTATCCCACTCTTATCAATGCATTCATTTCTGTAGTTTCAATAATTTTCAAATAGCAGACTGGTCATTTTTATAAATCCTGTTTTCTTATAATATGAATCTTATTTATTTTGATCTTTACAACACATTTTAATAAAAGAACATTTCTATGAAATATACAAGACTTTACATGATGCACGTAGTCTGCCCACGACGAATTAATGCATTTTCACTTGCAGTAACGTATTCAGTAAAGAACAATTTCTCATGATTCCTTTAGGGGAGCGAGGGAATATTAAGAGCGTAATATCTCAAGAGAAGCCCACGATATCGACTTCGTTCTTCAGTTTCTTCTTCTCGCAGCATCGCAACATCGATCATTTGTTACTCGGCTCAGTTGGATGAAGCGATTTCCCCGAGCTTAAATATTTCGCGAGCTCGCGATCGAATTTCATTCTGTCTTTGGACCGGATGAATTTTTCAAAGTAATGCTATTGGATGTTACCTCGAAACCAGCTGAAACTGTGTAAAAACCCTGTACCAGGCAAATGTTCCATTTACGAGCGGTAATTTCCGCTCGATTTCGACGAGTGTTCGTCGAACGATGAAACGACTGGGAAGAGGAGGAACGGAAAATCAAAAACGATAATTTCGAGCGACACGGTTTACTACGATCGGTTACAGATTCTTGCTCGACCATTTGCATGAAAATCATAGGTAGGATCGATGCACAGGACAACCTTTGAACTTTGGAACTGCTGGAACTTCCAAGCTGTTCGAACTTTGAATTACACTAGGAATTTTTTATTTATCCGGTCGAGATTTTCGATGCGAGTTTTTAAATCCTTTTCACTGTCCGTAAGGTGCTCAGTAAGATCCTATTCCAGTTGAACGTCGTGCATCTTTGTAAAAATTCAGATTTGCTATATATTGCCATTTTTGTCTGGGTTTTCATTTTTATTATAACACGGAAACATATCATATGATGTTTGATGAAAATCAAATTTATAAGAAATATCAAGCAGTTGAAAGATCAGTTTGAACAAACAATAGTAGCTTCATAATGTTTGTAACATTTGAATTTCTGAATCAGATACACGGTCTGCAACGAGATGGACAGTTCGAAATTAATTATTTTTTCTTAATATTGTGTATGATCGATTGATTCGAAGTTATGGTCTGGTAGAATGATGCAGCCTGTATGATGAGGTCCAGTTCCGTGAATCCAAACGGTTCCGTTGTCGGAGTAGAGGGAACGTGATTACGCTTCCGTGCGACGTGTAGCACAATAGAATCCTGGACCTACCTACAACAGGCTGCACCGAATGCTGAAACCTGTTGCAACGGGGTGACACGACCTAACGCCGAGCCACCCCTGCAATTCGTTTACTTCTCCACCTCTTCCGTGGCTTCTTTAAACGGTCCCACGTCCAGGATTCAATTCTTCCCCCGGCGAAAGTGATTTATGCAGCTTACCTTCGCTTCGGCTGTATCGACCCGGCCCACCGTTGCTTGCCATTCGATCGGGCGTCGTCCCGCTAATGGGCTGTATCGATATCCTATCAGCCCATAAATGTCTAAAAACATGCATCCTTATGGTAGACAAGAGCAAAATTTTTATAATACGGCTCGTTGCATGGCGAATCGATCATCTTCGATACAGGGAATCTTGCTCGAGGAAGCGTATAATACAGTGCACACGATCTTAGAGGAGATTTAAGTCATCATTTTATTAGGTTTCAAATTTGTTTGCACGGTACGCAGCTTTGAATTTTGCAATTTTTACTCATCTCGATGAAAACGTTGTACTTAAAAATATGCATCTCGGAAACAATTTATCTTAATTATCTTGTAATTGCTTCAATTTAATTTCTTTACCAATATCCGATCAGCCTCTAAATGTCTAGAAGCTTGCAAGCTTGCAATAGACAAAAATCGAGAGAACTTTTTATAACATCACTCGATCCACGTCGAATCGATCACTTTCCAACGATGGAAATCCTGTTTCCAGTGACGTATAATATACTGCATTGGAAATCAGGGTGACTTTAAGTCATCACTTTGCTGGTATCGAATTTGTTTGCAGAATACGAAACTTAAAATTTTTCAACATTTGCTTAACCCCTAACGGGAGCATTGTGAAGTTTTATCGCGGTAGCTCCTTATCGGATTAAAACGATTCCTCATCTGTTCTAACCCGGAAGTGCAGCCTAACTATCCTGAAACAGTTTAAATTACACTTGTGTACGACGAACAGAACTGTATTGACCGTACTCGCGCAATAGCCGATACTTTGTGCGACAATATCGAATTGTTCCGAAATTGCTTTTCAAACTTCGCTAGGTCTGCACGCTAGCTATTCAATCTAAAACGGTTTTACATTAACACCATTTATCCGTGCCTGTCTTGAAATTTACAATATCAGAATCGTAACGAAACCGTGACACCGCCGAGAAAATAAAAACAACGTGTTTCCACAATAAAAATATTTTATTAGCCTTAGAACTATACCTACTAAACATTCACGACTGACAAACCCTTGGAAGCTTTCAACTTGAAGCACTAAAGCTCGAATTTATAACCTGAAGAATACGAAAATTTAATGCGAAACATGAAAAAGAACACTGTACCCGTTTCCAACTTTTTTTACGGGATACAATATCTACTAAAGCAAGCGTAACTTGAACATAAATTTTGAAAGCACAAGCATAGCTGAATAATTTTCTGAAGACAGCCTGGGAGAGGCAACTAGACAGTGTCTTTCTCACAGGAATTGCAGAATTGTGCGGGTCAACGTGCACAGGTTCGGTATGGTTCGACCCATGCGCGAGGCGATTAGACGCGTTCGCGTTACTTCGACAGTAAATAATTGTCGATCCGCGTTAAATAATGTTGTCGTCGGAACGGTATTGTCATGTTTCGAGGTAATTTGTCGACGAAGAGAGATAGAGATAGGAATAGATTATCGAGCAATTGCGCGCTTGCCGACGAGCACGATCTAGAAGCTATACTTTCATCGCGGGCTGCTCGGAGTATTGCATTTGCCAGCATCGAGCTTCGGGAAAACGGAAAATCGATGTGGCAGGGAAAAATTCCGCGCCCGGAAAATCGATGGGAAAACGAGAACAAATGTCGCATTGGTTTGATCGCGTTGTCAGCCGGCGGGGTAACTTCGTCGCGCGGAATTCTACAGCGGAAATGCTATTGACTCTCTCTCTCTCTCTCTCTCTCCCTCTCCATCCCTCTCCCTCCCTCTCTATCTATCTCCCTGGAACTTCCGGACAACACGTCCTGGAACGGAAACAACGGGTCCTCGCTTCATGGGGCCGGACGAGGATTATTAAGGTCGGGGGCTTCAAAGCCCGATTGAAAAGTTCTGTGAGCGTTCGAAGTCGCTCCGGCGATCCGTCCGTTGGAATTTTCGCGATCGGTATTGTCCCAGGATCCAAGAATATTCTCCGGGAACGGGCCACGGACACTCGGTCGAAACAGTTCTTAACACGGCGACAGCAGGTGTCCCGAAGTTACCGCTTTGTACAGATTATTGCCCCACCGACGGAAGCAGAAATTGTGTCAGCTCTTCGCTTAAGTGCTCGGGATTCGCGAAATTAACTTGCAGCTGGAAAAAGCACCGCTTTCCGCTGCTGCTTTGCTCTTGGTATTTCAATAATTATTCGGTGTGACAGCTTGTTTCTTGTCTCATTCAATTTGTATATTTTCGTTCTACAAATTTTATTTCATTCATTATTTCATTTAATCAATTATAAACGGGCGATCTTCACAGCGGGAGCACCGACACCACGTCCCTCAAGATATTTTATACAGTGGGATCAATAAGATCACGTCCCTCAGCACATTTTACACATTGACAACAACGAAACCACGTGTCTTAGGACACTCTATATGTAAGAAGACACGAAACCGATTTCATTGCACCCTAAAAATGTACATATTTACCTGGATCAACAATAAATTTCTTTGTCTAATGTTTCAGAAATTTCTACAAATCGTAAAACACCGATTGCATAAGTTATTTTGCAGCGTGCAACAGCAAACATCAATTTATTAACCTCTCAATATGCATACCGTGGTATCTGGTTAACGTGTCTGATGACTGGCTGTCCATTTCTACTCTGCGCCAGAACTCCCATGTTTCAGTGATATAGGTCAACGATATCGTCGCGTATTTTGTATTCTTCCATCCCACGCTCCAATTTCGCACGTCTCTCCACGAACAGAGATCGCGTCCCCTCGCTCCCCTAACAAAAATTACTCTCTTTCTCTCTCGCGAGTTCATCGCGCAGCTGTGCGTTTAATTCGCTAACCATTTTAATCAAGCCATTCACGTCGCCGATTATTCCACAAACTCGGGACATGTAATTCACGCGAGATTAAAGCAGATTACGTTCTCGCGAACAATGTACTCTCTGCGCGCCCTTACACGACGCGGCACATTAAACAGTACATTAAAATACATCGAGCCAAAAGTTGCTTAATTTCCGCGTCGCTGCGACAGCTTCGCCAGGCGTCGCAATTACTTCAATAACGCGTGATTAGCGCAGCGACGCGCGGCGCTCGTGTCCTCCAGCAAAAGGGCGCGTAACCTATTTATCTCGTTGCCAGGTCTTGAGTCTGCGGGGATGATCGATCATCGAATAGGTCGGCAATAATCTTGTAGAAGAGAAATTCATCGTCTATGCATTGGAAACTAATCTGTCGCAATTTATTGCGTCCCGACGCCGACGCCACGAACTTGCGTCGACAATATTCTTCTCCCCGGGAAAATAATAACGCTAATTACTCGTCGCCCCGTGCTGGGCCTGACGAAATTGATCCTGATTGTTCGTCGAGTGGATAGAATCATGTATCGCGCGTCGCGCCAAGCGGATTGATAATGGTCCTCGGCACTTCCGGCCGTTCTCGTTTGCTTTGTTAATCGCGCATTGTTTGCTCTGCCGGCGATACACCGTCTAATTACGCTCTCATAATTAGACAAAGGCAAAAGTAATGACAACGGGACGGTAATGTTTCGTTAAACACGCTCGGCAAACAGGCAGGTTTATCGCCGGTTTTGCGCACCAGCTAATGACGCTGTTGCTCTGCGTTCCGGGTTAGCCTACGTGAATAATTCCGCTCGCGTCCGCCGATAAAGCACGCGCGTTACACACACACACACACACGCGGCGCGGCGCGGTACGGCGATTCCGCGAGCGAAAAGCCGTACGAACAATTTCTATTTTTCTTTCCTTCGACGCGGCGCGACCTTTTACTTTTTCATTCTATGCCCGAACCAATTGAAATATATCCGGGATGTTCGGGTAATACGAGGTTCGCGCAGTCGGTCCAAGGGCTCATTAATATTCTTGTTACACCGTTCCTGGATAGCGCCTCGCTTGTTTTCCGTGCGAGTTTCAGACGCGCGGCCAACCTCCGTTTATACTCCCAGTGAAATCTCATTAATTCGCGCGCGTCCCCTCGCTCGAAAAAATTTCACGCTGTCATAAACGATGCGCGCCAACCGACCAGGCCATCTAACGCAACGCTAAACGTCCTCGCGCTCCTTTTAAATCTGATTTAGTCGGCGCTCCCGGCGACAAACATGTGAAAAATGTTAATACCTTTTTAACTTGCTTCCGGACCTGTGCCGCACGAGAATGGGACACGCTTTACGACCGGTTCTACTCGAACTCGACCGTGATAATTCAGTTCTCGCCGCTGCTCGACGTGGCGATGCGCTTTTCACCCCCTCCCCCTCCCCGAGTTTTCATGAATATTTCCTGACTGACTGGTATAATAATTTCACCGACGTTCGTTCTCTATTGATCCCGGATAAGACTGTAGAGAGCAACAAAACCACGCCCATTTTAGGCACTCCACAGAGAGATACGAAACCACGCCTACTTTGGGCACTCCAGCCAAAGAGAGCAACGAAACTACGCCCACTCAAACCACTGTACTCAAACGCAAGCAAAACAGATAAACTCCTGCGTCATCCTCTAATTTCATTTGTTTAAACTAAATAGCCACGTGGTCTTTGAGCAAAATATGTTCCGTCGTTGGATGTAAACGAAGGCATAATTTTGCGCCACTGTGAATATTTGCCATGGGTTTCCTTCAAGTTACACGCACAAGACGTTGTTCCCTGTTTTCCGTCCTTCACGCGAATGCTTTAGGTTTAGGAACAAGGAATGCACGCTAAAAGCGACACGCTTTTAATTACGACAGAACTCTGAACACTGCGCAAAATGCTTTACGCGTTGGTTGATGCCATAAACGTAGCTATAAAATGCCAGGAACAGTGTGAATTGTACAGGAATGTACACAGGCAACGGTGTATGCGAAACTTTTGTGTGTTTCCTTAACACGGTGAGTGTTGGACAATTTTTCTGTCCTTTGCAGAATCTGTTGGCTGACAGACAATTTAAATTCGTTACGTTATTTTGCAGACAATTTAAACATAAAACATTAGATGGAATAATTTAATTCACTTAGTTTATAATATTTCTGGAGATGCAACGTGAGACATTTAAATCGCAACACCGAAAAAAATTCCATTTGTGCACGTACAGAAAAATTATTCGAGACAAAATTCAATTTTTCGAAATATCACGTCTAACTAAGAGAATTTTTAATTATTGGAAATTTTTGTGAAATTCACATTTCCCAAAAACAGAATTGTACTTTATTTGGTATTATTGATTACAATTTTATAATTTAATGTGTGCTCGAGGTAGAAAAATACGGTACACGTACGTTTCAGAAGACGATCAAAGCGGTCTACTTTGACCATTGCTCGTCGAACTCGTTCAATTAGCCGACGCACGTCCATGGATCGGGGCTTCGACGGAGAGATCGATCTCTTTGCTCGTTTTTGTGGGTGCGACCGGTCACGTAACCGCGACATACGTGTTCGAAATTTCGAGCAATCGTATCTGCGAGTTTGCTGCTACGAGAATGTTCGTCGTTTTTCAAGAGGCGTGGTCCGAAAGGCGAAGAGAACATATTAATCGACACTTTGGCACGTTCTGTAACACGAGCACCTGGTCGAACGTAGTCTTTCTCGTTACTCGAAATGAAACGTTTCACGGAAACTTGCCAAAATACTTTGCACGGAGTTTCTGTTAACTCTTTGATGACGGACGGGCTTGCTGACCACCGCCATTCATACTGAAGGCAATGAATTATGCCATTACTCTGTCACGTTGTCAAATAGAGTTCCCTGATTTTCTTTCCTCTGACATCTTTTACTTAGATATTCACTGGAGATTTTTTTGATGTCTACACAAATAAAATATATACATAAGATAAAGAAGATGGTCCTGATTATTGACTTTTTTTATATCTGTTACGTTTAGCACAATTATTACGGAACTATATCGGACTTCGTGGAAGAGGGTTAATTAACACTTTGCAGTCGGAGCTAGAATGCTTTTATTGTATACGATTTTCTTCATTTTATAGATATGAAAGTGATAAAATACCTCACACAATACTTAAAGTGTAGCAATTGATTAGATACCAACATACTTAATACTGTGAACGATATTATGAATAATGGCACAGCAGGTGCAGAATGGAGATAGGGTAACTATACCGATCACTGCGGTATCCTGCTTCGATCGTACTTTATATTAATATTACTCCTAATTTATTATGAAATAATGTGTGTAAGCGTTTTATGAAAGAACGATGTGTTCTGAATACAAAAGAAACAATTTGTAGCTCACAAGTACAGCCATGTACTAATTACTGCGTACCCATCACTGCGGGTTAGAATTCGCAATATATAGGGGGCATTAATTTAAATAAATCCTGATTACAGTAACAAATAATTTTTCTAATTATTACGTTATAAATGAATAAACCTTTTACTAATTTTGACACCATAGTCTGATATTACAAAAATAACTAAACACCATCTTCTAACAAATATTTGAGTAATATTTATTATCTTCAGTTTCAAGCTGTTATAAATTAAGGTGATCGAGATGGAAGAAAAATAGTTCTATTTTTAACTTTCATGAAGAATAACAATTTTGATTCAATTTTGAGTCAAGCATACAATAGCAATAACGTAGGTACATCTGCCTACGTGATTTACTTATTTAAGTATGTAGATTCATTTGCCCTATTAGATATTGTGTAGGGTTAGGAAAGAGGAAAGCACGCGGTCCTGTCAGCAGGATCCCACGGTATCTTACAATCTTGTTACTCTCCAAGGAGCATAAACAGCAGAGAAAACAAAAGCAATAGCAGGACGATTCAACAACGCTGAATGCTCACCGGCTCTCGCTCGCAAATTATAATACGCGAACTGGAGCACCAAGGGTAGTTCACCCCTGGTCTCACCCCCCGGAAAACAATCGCGCCAACACGGTCGCAGAATTCCCTTTCCACGAACACGCTCGAAAGTGTAAGCTTCATTTCCATTTCCATGATATCCGGAACCGTCTACGCGCTGCGCTAAGTACGGATCTGCGAGATTTGCATCCGATGCGTCGCTTTAATTGTCGAACTCGGCCGACGCCGATATAACTTCATAGATTGAATTCAAATGCGCCGATTTTCACGGACTGAACCGCTCCACGACGTCAACCGGCATGGGCATCCCCTCATACTCCATGCAAATTAAGAATATGCTAATGTTATCGTTAGACGGATTAACCAGACTAATTGGTCGGTCCCGAGTCGGTTAACTTGCTGTTCGAACCGGTCCGATTATTTACGAAGTTAGCCTCCGAATGATAGCGACTTTTCTACGTGAATTCGATGATAGATTATTTATGCTAAAGACGAATATAATGGAATATCGTCGTAATCCGTAGCATAAAGTGTAGAGATCTCGGAGATTTTCTTTAACTGTTTAATTCTCACTTCTAACAATCAGCGATATATAAAAATATGTTAAATCTTAACAAGTACAATTTCAACAATCACAATTCTTTTATTACAATTGTAAACACTTTATAAATTATTAATTTGTTTCTTTTTGGACGATTCATATATTTTTTAAATCACGTACAATATTTAATTTCCGGATACACACAAATAATATAATATTTGAACGAATATTCCACGCATCCCTGAATATACTTCACGCAATGGAATACAGGGACGGTAAAGGCAATTACGAAACAAATTATGGCTCGAACACGTTAATTTCACGTTTCATGAAAAGCAAACAATTAATTTTTCGTGTGTTTATATCTAACGCCGTAACAAATAGCATTGCTTTCATGAATTTAACGAGATCTCTTTGTTAAATTTTTGTAGTGTGCCAGTGAGAGAACGTGTTGCATTTAATAATATAGAAACAAATAGTGATAAAAGTGTTGATAAACGTACCACTGATTGTTCGCAGATTGAGTGTCTTAAATTTTAAGCTTACGTCGAGGTTCTACTGTTCTTTCAATTGTAATTTTGGTCCGGTTAGTAATGATCATTTTGGTGATAGCGCGTCAGGGATGGTGGATCAAGTTTTACAAGTTAGTTTGGTAGGTTGCTTGGGGCCACCACGCGGAATCCGCGCACGCCTTGAAATTTTCTCGGGTAGACATTTGCCCGCAGGTTACGAGAGGGGGATTACGATGAGATTTACGGAGACAATCACGGATTTGCGGCTGTTGTGCTTGTCCGGGATTCCCTGGTGCCCTGCGAATTATCGAGTGCTCTTCCGCGCGGTGCTGCATACGAGCCTCGGAAATATCGATAAACAAATAGGCTCACCATTAACCGACCGCGCAATCTGATACACTCTACATCGAATAATTCGACGGAAATAGTTTATCACCTGTTTAACAACGTTATCGGGCCCGCGCGGTACGTGCGCATAACCCGCAGCGGATTTCACTTTAATTCGCAGCCCGATGAAATCCATTCGCGTCGTTTCGTGGCGTCGACCTACTGTCCCTGTCCACTCCTTGATATTTTGCTCTCATTTGCAATGAAAGCTTTGAACTTCCGAATCCACAATCACAAATGGCTAATTATTTAATTTCACCTTCGAAAGGTTTTCTACATTGTATTTATAGTAGGATATTCTGTTTCATATCATCAGATTGTGTGGGCATCAGGTTAATCGAAGAAAAATATTTCATTTGACGCATCAGAATAATGAAATCAAAATATTGTGTTTCATGCATCGTTTTCAAGTTTTGCTGTTTCGTTTGAAACATTTGCTGTTAACATGTTCACCTAAATATAGATGAACGTTTGACGGATGCATAAAAGCATGCTCACTCGATTGCGACTCAAATTGGTCGAACGATATGGTCGGAATTTTTTTAATGAAAAATATTCTGAGCCAGGTAAATCTTGTACGAGTTTTACTCCCCACGACATTAAATAAGTCACCATAATGTGCTTGTAATTCTCCGTGATAACACATTGTAAGTAACCCCACGCAATAAAAAAGAATTTATATATTTCAGGCTCTCATGCATGGATCAGATTTTATTCATGAGCCAGTAGGAGTCATTCCACAACCTTCTTTCGCGTGCTGCTTTTAATTTTCTCGTAACATGCGGGAAACGAAATTCTACCTCGTAAATTATCATTTGTTATACATATCTCATCGCGTAGTGTGAAGATCTTGCTTTGTTCGACAGTAATCTCATTCTCTGTTGCTAGCACAAACATATAACACAAACGTACAACTTTATTCATTCATCTTTCTCACAAATTCGTATCTCAAACTGGAATAGAAATAAAAACAAACCTTTAAGAGAAAGCGCTATTTTCAGTGAACAAATCAACATTTATAAATATAAGGATCTTGATCAAATAGGGTAACTGTACCGATTATTGCATTAATAAGCTCCTCCTTCACAATAATGTACGCAACGCTGAGGCCTTAATTTGTTTATTCAAAAGGCAAGAGAAGTTTCTGTTTATATTTTTATTCTATCTACATAGATATCTAAATAATAATAAAACTTCTCCCGTATGTAATTTAAAGCAATATAAAGAATACACAATCATGTGAACAATAATAGTCCTTTGGTGATCGAGATAGACAAGAATGGTCTCCTTTTTAACTTTTCTGAAGAAAGATTTTTCCAAATCCTGAAATTATAAAAATATGAGACAGAGATTGACAATATTGTTTGCCTCCCTAACGAGAATACATTCTCATTGAATTGTACAAATTTATTCAGGGCAAAATATGTTTTTTTGACGTATCTGAATCTCATTGGGAAAAATACCGCAGTAAAACGTACACCCGCAGTAGTATGTACATTTAACCTATCCAAGATAATTCATTGAAAGCTGTCCAAAATGTAACAAAGATGATTTACAATAAGAACAGTGATCAGAGCATGCACTTTTCGACTTCTCGGTACACGGTGAAATATCGTGTGACGCGGTAGTACATAAAGCACGTCGTGGTAGCAAATCCTGCGGCGATTTATCATGGGACCCGTTTCCTTGTGTATCGCGACCGAGTCTCGAATTAATCTTCCCGGAGGAAGAATACACACCGAAATAAAAAGTCTCTTATAAATCCGGTACGTAAACGGTTCTGTTTATATTTAAAGGGGGAAACTGGATTTACCGGGGACACGAGTTTAACAATAAACCGCGTTCTTCGCGGACCAACAAACTTTCAAGTTGGAGAGCCTGTCCTCATCCTGGAAGTCGCTCGCAATCTTTTGGCCCGGAAACGGCTCGCGAAGTCACTCATGCGACTCTGTAGACATCCACTTCGATGATCACGAATCTCGGAACCTCTAGCTGACTGTATGTATAGTCGTTGCTTTTGCGGTTGAACGTTCCGCAGTGTATTTCCACGGCTCGTAAAGAGGATTTGCTGCCGCGATTCTGCTAAAGACAGACACCGCGTGCGTGCATGTGCTTTAATTAGTAAATAGACGCGTACCAGACACGTGATTTGATGAGTACGTATTGTGGAATCAGGCTTAATCGAAACTAGAGGGAATGTTGTAAAGCTACATTTAACCTCGATCAGGCTTTCACCGAACCTATTGTCGTTCTCTAAAAAACTATTTTCTAAGAGTATTATTACACTATGTTCGACTCATTAAAATGGTTAAAAGACGAATGAGTTACTAATGAATAGCTAACCAATGAACCCTGCGTTTATTTCATCGAAAATTTGTTACCAAGAACACATTTAGAAAAACGAATAAACTATGAGTTTGTCTATCGAAATAAGCACTGGAGTAATTGGAACTGAATTTAGACCCGCGTTCCCGAAATTTACCAATTAAAGTGGAACACTGGCAGTCTAATGATAGCGATAACTTGGGAGCGAAACGGGGGCCTCGGAATTTAATAATTAAGTCACTGGTAATTCCCGGTGACGCCCGGCAAACGAACGAATTGTATCCGCGCGCATTAATTCATGGACGCTGCCAGGGAAACACTTGTCAACTCGGTCGGTCGGTCGGTCGGTTAATTAATAATTAGCGGACGGCAGGTTGGTCGCACCGGTTGCACACGGCCGCACTCGACGTGCATCGGTGCATCGCGAGTGTGTCGGCTGTAATCCCGATAGCACGGCAAAAGACACGCGTCCGTGACGCTCCTCGGAATTAGGGGATGTTAGGACAGAGCGTCAGTTTGTCAACGCAGTATGCTTTACCCACGGATCCCACTAACTTCCGGAAGTTCGCACGCGGGGCTCCTATTTATGTTCGACACGTTCAACTTCCGGCCAAACTGCTGCCATACTACCTCGCCTGCCGAATCGTTCTGACGGACAACTGTTGATAAACCGTGCCCGCGAACTTCCTGCATACGGATGCGCCGTGATGCACCGTGATGCACCGCGGCGTTCCACGCTACGGATTTCGAGCTTTTCGCGTTGTTTTGTCACGGATAATGAATTCTGTGGGATTTTATTTCTTGCGCCAGGAGCTCCGGTCTCTTTATTTTTATGCGCATACAGCATCCGAGTTCGTTGAAACGCATAATTTTCTGCAGTGCTACCTTTTCGGAAAGAATTTCCCTCGTGCGACCGAACTTTTCGAAAAGTAACTTGCGAAAAGCAATTACTGGGTAGGA
Organism: Lasioglossum morio; assembly: GCA_916610235.2. Classification (NCBI taxonomy): domain Eukaryota; kingdom Metazoa; phylum Arthropoda; class Insecta; order Hymenoptera; family Halictidae; genus Lasioglossum; species Lasioglossum morio. The sequence continues at coordinate 9,951,070 of OU744323.1, forward strand.
CTTTAACAAGTCTTGTTGTAAGCATCAACTTGAATATTATTGAATCCAGTTTATCGTTTAATTTATTAGAGACAATGCCGAACGAGAGAATATTTTCTTGTTCTATCGCAGCTGTAGATTATACAGCTGACATCCTTAAATTTCCAATAATAGGTTAATGAGTTTTCACGATAGCAGTCGCATCGGACATGTTAATTGGACTGTTGTTACTAATTGGCGAATCGTGTTCGTTGAAGCGCAACGTTAAGTTTGAGATTTAATTAACTGCCTGTGCAGTTGTATGTAATAATTTTTGGTACGGATAGCTCTTTGGAATTATTCTCGTTCTCGTTCGTGTAAACAATTATTATTGCCTGAAGATCTGATAAATCTAATTTGATCGAGTGGAGTGAGACATATGTATAATATCCTAATAAATGAACTGCGGATAGTTTGTGAAATAGACTTCAGTTAAAATCAAACTGTATTGTGTTTCCATTGCGAATAAAGTTATTAAGTTCTTGTACGAACTGAAGTAATGTTGAATGTTCTTCTTAATGTCTGCTTGAATCTACGGAGGAGATTTGGCATGCATCTTCAAGAAGTAAAAATAAGGTGATGACGACCATGTCTATCGGAGGTTCGCGCAGTTTTTATTTGATCAAAAAGACGGCTCTAACCCGGTGAATATTCCATAGGTTGGGTCGGGCAGTCAAGGTATTATAGCGTCCATTATTAAGGAAACTAAGCAGCCTGCAATCTCGCCGACATAGGGAATTCTTTATAATGGCGATGGGAAATTTTCTGTAGCACGTGTTCCTCGAACAAGAACATCGTTTCGGGATAACAAGCTGCGCGCGATCTCTGTGGAAGCCTCGTGGAAAAGAATGTTCGCGAGTAGACATTCACGTAATTTATCAGGGCATCGAGGACTTCGATTAAATCCAGATTTTGCTCTAAGCACGTCGTAAAGCTGATATATGCGGCAGCCGTTCAGTTGAACGCCGATATTTTCTCGAAGCGAAATCTCGACGAGTGCTCCCTCTCGATTACTTAGCATGCAGTGAAATTTAACACGCGGTTCAACCCTTCTGCCTCGAAGAATATGGATTTTTATGGAATTGAAAAATTGTCTGAATCACCTATTCATATAGTAATATATGCCTGCAAACGATTTCGCGTACAAACATTGTGAAAGTAAATCAGACGATTTAGCCGGTTATTATTGAGTGAACCATGTTTGTTTTGTGTCGAATCATGATCTAAGAAATAAATATTCAATGGAAATTGAATATAAAACGTTTTGAACATATACGGGAAAATTTTGTTTTCCCGAAAACACTGTCTTCAAAAAATTGGCTATAACTTTTTACCCGTTGACGCAATCGTTATACTTTCTACTGCGAAAATGTAACTGACGACTATACTTTTCCAACAGTATAAATTTTTCAGCGTAATCTCATCCTAAGAAATTTTATAGCTAAAAATCTAAACGTGCTCCAACATTTACGACAATCCCGTACCACTGTTGACATAATCGAGCCGTTTCAAATTTATTGTTCGTCGCGGAGCTGAATCTTTGAGGCTAGTACACGCGTTTAGTCGCTGTAGCAGTCAAGGAAAGTTGCCAGAGAGATTATCCGAACTCCTACAGGGAATTAAGATCTTTGAACGTGAATTCCCGTAGCGGGGTCCGCGAATCGCTGTATCGCAATGACCGTTTAAGTACAATAAAGCACAATAGAAGCGGATGTAAGCACGGATCACCCGTTGCGTCGGGAGGCTCGGAACACCAACGTTGGAAAGAATGGGCTCTGAAAGCTTTTTTCAATGCTCCACCCCCCGCTGTTCGCGCGATGGAGCAGGTAGAGTGCTTACGCCATCGATTTCAAGGAGTAACACTCGCTTCGGACCTGAGAAAACTTCGATAGAAAGGGAGAGAAAAAGTGTGTGTATGTGTGTGTGTGTGAGCGAGAGAGAGAGAAACAGGGAAATACAAAGCAGCCGTCTCATCAAACTTTTCAGTTGCTCTCAGTTATATCGAATCTGCCAAATCGTACAATTCATCGTAACTGTATCCTACCATTTACGAAAGATTTTTTGAATACATATAAAATAAGAAGAATAGTTGGAACCGACCTGCCCCACCATGTGCCACGTATACAGAGTGTCTCAAAATTCCTTCAACATCGGGAAGTGGGAGGTTCCTCATATTTGAAGCAACATTTTCCTTTGCAAAACTGACGTCCGTGGCTTTGTTAAGAAGTTATTAACGAAAAACACCGACCAATCAAAGCGCAACCTAGACGCGTGTTAGCACAATAGGCCAATTGACAGCTGGCGCGCCGGGCCGACTGTGCTAACACGCGTCTAGGTCGTGCTCTGATTGGTCCGTATTTTTCATTAATAACTCCTTAACAAAGCCGCGGACGCTATTTTTGCAAAGGAAAATGTTGCTTCAAATGAACTCAAGAACCTCCAATTTCCGGATGTTGAAGGAATTTTGAGACACCCTGTATATTTTATTATATTGAAAGCATTCGAGCATTTTTTAATAATAACGCAGTCAACTTGCGGAATAGATGTCATCTAGTAGTCAAAAATAATTAATCTCCACTGTCCCGATGCTTACACACGTTAACGTGGATCGTGTATAGGGGTTGATTAATTGTGATTTGCATGTTCGAACGAAACGTCGTGTCGCGATTCGGCCCCATGAGTCCTACTTGTCGCAAATTCGACGAACGCGTTCAATGCGCAATTAATACTCGCGTGGGCGCAATATCAACAGCCGAGCGCAGACGGTTCGGCACAACCGTTGCGAGTCGATCGGGGAGATTTACCGGGTTGGTCCAGTCGAGATCAATGGTGACTGTAAATTATCGGAGACAATCGCGAGCGTCATGCGACATGAGGCACAGACGCGGTAAGTAAATCCGCTTCCGCCTGTGGTAACGCAGAAACGTTTCGCGAAATTCTACGTTGAGCATTGTCGATCCGCACGGGAATAATCGCCGGTGAAAATGTATTCCGCGTCGCTTGTCCGTGTAATTGAAGCTCCCCAGCGTCCAGAGGGTGAACGAATTTTTAATCCATTTTTCGCGAGCCGTGCGTTGATTCGCGTTTTAAAAGTGACGGGGACGACGCTGACAGGCGCTAATGCGCCGCGGAGCGGGCTAATGAAATAAACAGCCGGAACACCGGCGAATTTCGGAATGGCACGGTGCAAGGGTCGCGACAATCGGTGACACCTAGAAATGTGCCAGAATTCGAAAATTTCAGGATTTTCCACAATTTTAGGGATTATTCTCGACAGGCCCGCACACGTATTCTCGAGAATGCCGATATAGGTTCGAGAATACCGAAATTTCCGAGATCTCAACTCCCTTCGAAGCGTTTCCACCATCGAGTTTCCGCACAGCTCTAGTGACTCCCACTCTGCTAACCCCTTCCGGGGAAGAAGGTCACGCGATAAATAGCCGTTTAACCAACGTGTCATTCATTTCACGGTTACTCTTCCCAGCCACGTCTCAGAATTCCTCCGCGGCGACTCCTCTGGGACCGTATTTAAACGGTCGCGTGCGAACAACTGGAACGAACTCGTAACGAAAAGGAGAATTAAGGTTGTCTCCTCCGTGATACCTTATCCACTGATCCACCTCCTTACCCGAGTAACTTTGTCCGAACTATTTGCTTCTCTCCGCTTACAAACTTTCCCTCGAGCTTTCGAGCGAGTAACAACGCACCTAAAAAGCACTCTGCGCTAAAACGGAAGCACGACGAGCGCATTATTTCATATTTACTGATTCCGCAGGCCATTGCTGTCATTGTTTATCCAGTGGAGTCGCATTTTTCTAACTGATTACTAGACTGCGAATCTTTATGCATTTACAGCAAAATGGAGTAGATAAAATTCAAAGTTGTTGGAAAATTTTTTAAATTGAAGACATCAATATATTATTTCTCCTCTATTAAAATTATCAAAGGAAGAAATAACACTGATTTTGATTTTTATTTCTTGCAATCGATTCATGCAGATAATTTTTATTTTCCATGAAGATTCTCAGTTTACTGATTACATACTAACAAACGTGAACAGTCCATTCTTGTGACCCATTATTAGATTTTTCGACATGATTTCGTATTCTCCCGAAGTAACAGCTTCTCTACGATAAAGTTGAATCTTCCCTCTTAAATTTATATCCTCCACAGTTAACCTATTAACAGATTTATATGGATATTTATTGAAACTTTTCGTCTGTATGCGTTTTAATTTTATTTCTATGTGTATCACGAGGAACCTTCAATTATGATTACTATACAGTGGAACTTTATGCAAAATAATTTTCCACCTGATTTCCAACCAAATGAAGTAAATTTGAAATTTATTTTCCTTCTTAATATTTTTAATAGGTCGAAAATAATATAACTATGTGTTTTGAAATTGTTCTAATATTTGTGTATAGAATACTGTATAGAATTACATCTACTCATTTTTGTTATAAATCTATAACGCTGTCTACTGATTACTACACATATACGTGACTTTACACACGTAGTCTAATAATTACACGGTATCCGCTAACGATGGTACACGTTCCAAGAGGATGTTAAAGGGTTAACTGCCATGTGCTTTGGATTTACAATGCTCCTGTCTAGATTTTATCACCGAGGAACAGTGATAATCTCGCCGAAAGCAACTGCGAAATCGTTGACACGGAAACGTTCAGTTTGAAGAATAGTTTACGCGGAACTTTGCGAGAGCCGCGATATACATATATATATTGTGGCCCTTCTTTTTGGTCTGGTGACAAAGATTGGTTAGATTGTCGCCAGCGATAGCGACCGAGTTCGCCGATGCGAGAGACATTTTTCGAAAGGCGGGCGTCTCCTTTGTACCCCCTCCCCGGTAACCCGCAGAATTTCTCTCGTCGGTATATCTCTCTCACGAGATTTTCAGCCAGCCGGCCCCGGCGCGGCGCTGCGTTTCACCGCGATTATATTTCAAAATTTCGTTTCGACGCGCTACCAGAGCGACGTTCAATTTACGACGACCTTTCGATTCCTCGAAGTCGAACGAGCAGATCCGCTGGTGTTGTAACTTACCGTTGATTTCTAACATAATTCTTCGATGCTACGAACTTTGGTTGGTGCAACGAAAATTTTCTGTCAATAGCAGTATTTATTTCTGACATTACTTTCTCACAATGTTCTTGATATTTTTCAAAATTTTATTCTTCGTATTGATTCTACCAAAACTGTCAAAATTATTCTCCAGATTTTTCGGACTGTAAAAATGCTCTTGTGGACATTTACCGGACACCAAGGTGAACCTTAGCTACGACTAAACTCCGAATGGTTGCTTAAATATGGAAGATTGTAGCTGAAGCTGGCGTGAAAGTAGCATTTGTTGCTTTATTAAAGGTTACGGTTGATTCAGAATATTCAAACATCAATATACATTTTAGACTTCATATTATTGTAGCTGATGTCGAAACGAATCCAATGACCTACTTTGCTGTACCCTTAAACTTTCAAATAGTACTAAAATCTTCATAAACTGATAGTTAGATAGTTGAGAAATAAGGTCCACGGTATTGGACACACTCGCTTATTCAGCCTTTTTTTTACGTCTTATTCGTACAAAAATAAGCACAGAGGAAGGAATGATTTTATTAAAAAAATTCTGAATTGACGTTTACAAGAAGCGGAATTGCATTATAGTATCAGTGAAATATGCGAGCTAAAAGGCAATATTTAGAACGCTTGGCAGCGGGATTAAAAGGAACAATTTCGACGGGATTTTAAAGTAGCAAGAGAAGAGAAAGAGACGTCGATAGTTTTTCGCAGAGGAACGCAATATCGTGGCAATAAATTAGCTCGGTTGCTCGTTAGCTCCAACTACAATGCTGTCGCAATCCTGGCATGCTCGAGTGTGCACGCGTCTTCCTCGAATAAAACCGAAATTTCATCGTCTTCGCTGAGACAGGCTCCTCTCATAGCTTCTTTGGCTTTCACGCAAAAAAAAAGTAAACGTAACAATCAACATAAAACGAAGCCGAGCTGCCTGTTTTATTCCCCGTGGCTACTTTATGCTAAGTAAGTGTGCAGAGTTAAAAAGCATAATAACAAAAATTCGAGCTGCACACGGTTGAAAATGAGGGTAACAAAAATTCGTGCACCGAATAAAAAAATCCTGGGTTAGACAGGGGTTTTTCCGGAATTATTAGAAAAATGAATACTGACAATTTGAATTGGTCGAGTGCGTTTAGAATTTCGTCGAATTTCTTCAGGTCGTTGAAGAAGAAACGAAATTTCTATTTGGCTCCTATGTCTTGGAATTGACCGAGACAATTTTTATTTTGCATAAAAAGCCACAGTCTAGTTATTCTGAAAAGTGCACGGAAACATTTCGGTAGACTGTAACGAAACTAACGACACATGAAGTTCCTACAGCTCGGAAAATGTCTGAGGGACTGTGTGCGCGTGCGTTTGTGTGATTACGTAATTACCACAACAATACCAACCTGGACCATGTCGAGACCACCATGTCGGACAGGTCGGAGTCGATCGATGCGGTTTTCCCGGTTCTCGATGGGTGGCATTGCGAATTCTTTTCGATCGTGATGCCTTCTGGCAGCGGGAGGAGCCGTTCGAGTGGTTCGCCCGCAAAGTCATCGGCGGCATTGTGTGTGGGAGTCGATTGATGAATCCGGCGAATGTAATCGTGTTGGGGCTGGATGCTGGCATGCGGATGCAGAGTAGACCGGGATGAGAGGGTGGAAAAGTAGAATAAGAGACCAGAAATTTGATTCTCCATTCGGCGCTGCCAGCTCTTGGAAATTCGCGAGTTAGGAGCGCGAACGGTCCGTCATCCTGCGAGGCGGGAATTTTCGAAAAGAGACACCACCGACGCGACGACGAAGCCAAACTGCAATTTAATCAGGGTCTAGCATGGATCGCGTTGCTCTCGCGAAAGATGGATGCTGCGATCGCGTGCCCACGCCCGGTCGAATCTAATTAGCCCGCTGGAATAGAATCTGGCTGAATTACGAGGCCACGTAATCCGCGAACGTCGACCGAGCGAAACCCCCGTGCCAAAAGCGCCCCAACGCAGACATTAATCCCGTTGTTAATGAGACTGAAGATTTTATTTGGGGCGCTGGTGTATCCTTTCTCTCTCCTCTCCTCTCATCTTGCTTTTCCTACCGGTTTCTTAGCCCCACCCTATCGCCAGACGTGGAACCTTGGATCATTTAATTCACCGGTCCAAGAATAATTGAGAGATAAGAAAAGAAATGGAGAAAACGTGCCAGCGCCTGGACGAAAATGAATTGCGACTCTCCGGGCTCCGCTAATGAATTACACCGTCACTTTATATTTTTTCCTTAATTAATGAACGCCGCCTATTAAGCGCGGGAATGCCGCTAAATTGCTTCGCTCCCGTTCGCTCTCCGGAGCGCTGGCCGCGCTTCAATTGTCTCTCTGTTTTGTTCTCTTGGAAAGCTTTCTTCGAGGCCTAACCGCTGATGAGGCGTTGTCTGAGGTGTAAGTATTGAAACGAAGGCGGACGGACATTCAGTATTGTGTGCGTGGGCTGTTTGATCTCGTCGTTGTGCGTACTGGTAAAGTTTTTTGGCACGGTTAGCTAGAAGTTACGTTTTACAAACTATTATAACAGACACCGAAAATTTGAGAATATATAGTTAACAAAATAGAAGGTTAACAAACGACGCATTTTAGGTGACTCGTCATGGGAATTAATCGAGATCATTTAAAAGTGTTTTCTAGGGAATAAAAGATGTTGCATTCGTTCGAAACGTGACAGGAGAATTATGAAAACCTAATGGAAGTAGAATAGAAGTTCAGTTTCAAAACTGGTCGATGAATTACTGGACATTGTGTAGGATAAAGAGTTAGTAATTATAAACAGCCGACGAGACAGTTGGAGCATCCGAAAAACCATACGCGTTTTTCGGAACAGTTCGTCCGTTACTTGTCAGCGACGAAGGTGAACCGCTGACAAGTAAACAGACAATGTTAGAGTGAATGACCCAGAGTGATGGTATGAGAGAGTTAGAGCTATGATGTGAGAAAGAGAGAGCAGCGTAAGGTACGATAACCCTAAAGGTGTATGTGTGCGTGTGTGTATGATTCGCGGCCGATATAAATAGGGCAGGCCCCGTGAAAGTAGGAGAGTCGTTGATTAAGAGTAAACGAGTAAACGAGTAAAAGAGTAAAAGAGTAAAAGAGTAAAGAGTAAGCGAGCGTAATTAGTTTATAGTTTCCTTATTTATACAATAAAGTTATATACATATACATAGTAAAAACCCACTTCTGACACCCTATTATTTTATAATCCCACAATTGAAAGAGCTTCGAGGTTTTAATCAATTAATCGTCCAAGGTTGTTTATGTGGGCCACCCCGAGATATTAGAAATGCAAAAAGACTCACAACTCTAAGGATGTTAGCAATACAAAGCTCCTGTGAACTTAGGTATGTTTTCTACTATGGACATGTTTGTTCTGGATATACCAAACGTATTGACTTTAGTAGTGACAGTCTGGGTATTTCGAGATGCGGATAGTAATTAGGTGTTTTGTTAGGTGATCGTGTGTGAATTCTTCCTAATGTGCATGCAATAATTTATGAAGAATCGATTCGTCTCTAAGGTTCTTTGAAATTTGATGTCAAGGACATATTCAAGAGTTCTCTGGGGATGCAAAAGGCTAGAACTCTTTTAGGCGTTTATAAGAATACCAAAGGTTTATATAGAATTCTCTTAGGAATACGAAGAATCACAAGCGTGTGGTGAGATTTTCCAGTTCTAGTAGAAGTCTCCTCCAAGACCCTGAAGTACTCTCTCGAGTCCAGCAAAAGTGTCATTCCAACTTCCATTCGGAGTCCCACACGAATCGGACTTTCGCGTTAAACGAAATATCAGCAGGGAGAGCAACGTATAACGGTACAACGACGAGGTTAGTTTCCATGTCCGATGTACATGAACAGGAGTTCCGGCTAGTATAGTTCGTAATAATTCTTTGTAACCGCGATTTACGATGTTTCGGTAGGAATAAACGAAGACACCGAGGAAAACACGGCCGCAGAGACTGTTAACGAACGCGCTGCGAACACGCGTTATACCGTAACGAAAACGAATCGTAGTCCCCGACGGTGATAATGAATTCAAATCGATTCTCCTTCGCTTCCTCTCGCTTCCCAGACCCTCACTAAGCGCTTCTCCTCTTTCGAACAATCAAGAAAAGGCCAGGGGATTGATCCACGCGCCGCGCCGAGAAAATCCCCGGTAAAATGCCCGCGGATGGTGATTTACGCGCGCCGTTGCGCTGTGGAATAAATTCGAAAAACCGCAGTGCGCGGACTCTACGCGATTTATCTCTGACCAGATTTATTTGGCAAAGCGCATGCGAATCGAAGAAAAGCGCGCTCGATCCGTACGGCGTCATATTTGCCGGGATAAACAAACAATCCCGGGACCGGCACTGAACAAATAATTTCCTACCATAAATCTTTGCTGTCGAACCGGACACGGCAATTTTAATGCGATCTCGACGCCCTGTATTTATTAGTAGAATACGCGCGTTTCAGGATTCCGGAAAAAATTCTTCTCCCTTTGTAATCCTGCGTTCCGCTAACGCTCCGACTTGACTGTGCAAAAAACTTTTTTACGGATCAGAATTTTTACCACTATTTTTATTAGCTGTACGAATCAATTTATGGCTCACAATTTAATTGTAACCTTTATAGGAAATTATTTTGTAGAATACTCTTAATAAAACATTTTCTGTGGACGCCTGGATAATGTATGACTAGACTGCGGATCTCTGTGCAACATAAAAATTGTTTCGATCAATTGCAAGAAGATTGAAACAGATTGTAATTCTTTTTAAGATGAAAACTTGTTTAGGCGCACCGCGTATACAATTGTTGTTGGTCAGTGAATGAGTCTGATCCGTCACGCTCTGAGGTGAAACTATTTATCTCGTAATTTAGTTACTTTAAGCCCATTGTTTCTTTCTTAGATTATAATAATATTGAAGAACATATTGATTTTTATACTAAAAATATTCATATCATTCATATATCGTTTTTAATCGGCATAGAAGTTTTTACGTCGGTCATGCGGTGTTGTGCGCACGGTATTAGTCTGACTTTGTTTGTTCGGAGATCTTAATAAATTGAAAAAAATACATCGACGTCTTTAGGCCGTTCTAAATTGCACCAACTTGTTTATACCATGAGTGCATAAAATCCACAGTCCAGTTATGGAAGTCTTGAATGCTGGGAAACAAGAAAAGAATCTACTGATCTTCTGATGTTTACATAGTTATATTTTTATATATAGGATTCGGTATTTCCATGGTTTTATTATATTCATAGATTCTCTCTCTCTGTATGTTCCGCTTTACGGAAGAGTTTCAAGTTCATAGACTATACAGTAGCAATTGCTGAACTCGGCAAAACTCCTCTTGTAAAATTTTCTCTCACGACCTGCACATTTGTCAAGCGTTCATCCAATTCGTACAATTCTGAAGTAATTACACATTTCATCGAACTCTGCAGAAAATCAGAGGTACAAAAACCGAAGAGCTACACCGAATACCAAATTACACTAACTCCACTTTATTCAAGCAAGAGAGCACTGCCACTGTGGACGTCCTATCGTGCACTGAAGGGAATAATTCCCTCCTGAACTAAATGGAATACTCGTAGAAAACGGTCCCAAAGTACGTCAGACAAGTGTAAAAAATGAAAACTACAGACAAAGAAAAATTCGTATAGTCTCTGCGAAGTCCCAGAGCTTTGACAAAAAGCAACAGGGTACAAGTTCACAAGGTTTCGTCCTTGGCGGTGAACGCAGGATTCTCCCGAGATTCTCTCGCGTGATAGGACAATTTCGGGCAGTCCTTCCGCAGCTCGTCCTGGTTAGTCTTGCAGATTCGATCCGGGCTGGTCTTGCAGATTCGATCCTGGCTTCGGCTTGTCTCGCTGATTACTTCCGTCAGCTCCACCGCGGTGGCGAATCTCGACGCCTGAAAGCAGAGTAACGGGGTTCTAGTAGAGAGAGCGAGGCTTGGTTTTCCGGGTATTGCGTCACGCGGTTCCTCGATGCGTGGTTAGTTAACTGTTTGCTTTGGTTTCCTCTGTCCGATTGCGTCGGATTGTGTCACGGTGTACATTCGTTGTCGCGAGGAAATCGAATCGAGCCGGCCAATTGTCGTCGACGCGACACGATGCGAGGGTGAGAGAACGACAGCCGCCGCCGCCGCCGCTTGTAAACGGCTCCCTTCGCGGAATTGATAGGTCAAAGGGCTGTCGATCGCAATGCTCGCCGAGCCACAACCTCCTCTGTCTTCGAATTTGCGATTCAGATTCCATGTTTGTCGATCACCTTCCCGATAATTAACCCTTTTCGTTCGAAGCCATTCTGACACCCATAAATTCCCACGGAACGCTCGTCGTTTCAATTTCCTGTGATTTATTTCGCTTCCCGATATACAGGGTGAGTCGCCTCAGGCAAGCCAACTGAATATCTTTTACATTTTTTGAAATAGCAAGAAATGTTTCAGACAAAAAGGCCAACCTAGGTTTTTAAAATGGAACCACATATTTCAAAACTCCTACATTCGTAGCTCTTTGGAAGACAATTCCAACGATACAGTCGTTCAAGGTCAGTTAATGTCAGAAATGTAAAAACAGATGAAAAATATAAATCCACTGTGAATGCTTACGTAATGGGATATTCTCGATTTTATTAATGGAATCACTCAAAGGGTTGTATATAATATATATGAAATTTCATGAAAATATGAATAAAAATCCTGTGCAATGCAATGAAACAAAGAATTAAAATGTTGGTATTTTGTAACGTCGTATAACTTTCAAGACATATACAAATTGATTGTTTACGGTCTTATTGTTCGAACACTTTGTTTAGAGATTAATCTTACTACCATAAAAAGTGATGTCATGCTCAAGCCAGCCACCCTCCATTTCGAAAAATCATTAATTAATGGAATAAACTTCTTCAATTTAGCACTTGAAGAATTGAAATTCTCACGAAGCTCCGCAGGTCGGTGATTTCCCAGACAATGCTAAGAGACGCAAGGTTCAACTGTTCTAAAATTTTCATGGAGGGATAGTTTGCAATTCGATTAAGAACCGTGATGAAGTATTGAAACCCTGTAACGCAGATAATGCTCTCAGGCTCCGTGAAAGATTAAAGAAGGAAGCTCGCGAAATCCCCTCGTTTTCTCAGCGCGCTGCCTCAGCCTCTTATCGGAAGACGGGGTAGCTGCATTCGACTGGAAGACTATATTTTTATCAGGAGCATCGAATGCAAAATGTTCGCAGCAAAGCCCGAGGAACCTTCCCTTGAAATGCAAATTAATTTCGTTTGGAGGAATGGAGCTATAAGACGCAAAGACCGTGATCAAGTTTCGCCAAGTTCAAATTGAAAGCTCCTCGAAATTTGATAATTAGCCGGGAAAGTTTGCTGAAAAATTTCTGCACAGTCAGACAGCTGCCTCCCGCGGATTCCGCTGAACGACGGAAAGATTGGCCAGTCCCCTCTCCCCCTCCCCTATTTTCAGTCCTCGTAAATCACGAATCCCACCTGGCAGCAGCTAACCCAGTTTTATGTTATCAACTAACCTTGTTCCAGTTTAGATCCGGGCTTTCATCGCATCGCTTGTTTCAGATGTTTCTTTTTTCCATAAATTACCGTTTCCATTTCTTCGTCCTGTTTTCATTTGAATTATCCTGTCGCAACGCCCGTTCGCACCTTCTCGGAAATAGATACTCTCACTTGAACGTGTGCAAACTGCAGTTTTTAATATGCAACCACCCAGAAATGTGTTCCCAAAATTATACTCTCCGATGAAAAGTGATAAAATTACTTGAAGTTTAAGTTAGCTCAAAACGAAGTCATTTTTCAAATTATTTAGGTAATAATTGTTTAAATTGTTAGACTGTGGAGTTTATGCATTCGTGGGAAAAATAAGTAGGTGCAATTTGAAACAATGAAGAATTTCAAGTGTACCATGATCAACTGGACGATATTTGTATTTGGCTTCTGTTTCTCACAGGTGATGATGAAAATCTTTATCATGCATAAAGATGTGCAGCACAGAAATTACCATGACGCTTTCACAGGAAATGATTGATGCTCTTGTTGTTCTCACAACTTTAAAAATATTTAAATATTCACAAAATTACGAAAAAATCACGCTACACACGAATCTCGAAAAATCTTTAACATTAAGAATGTAACTTTATTGTGAAAATGAAATTTTTCCGAAAGTTAAGGATGATGGAGAAACAGACGTTTGTATTTAGAATATCAAAAGGATCGTCTGCGAGTGATCGAAACGCGATACTGGTCGTTGAATAACGCAAGTTTTTCTCCAAAAAATCGTCTGAATACGACGCGACGCGTTCAGAGGCGAATGGTTTTTCGTTCGTTAGTCGACTTGTTCACGGCCGTGATACTTGTCCCATTTCGTCTGGCGTCGCATGCACAAACCGACCCGACAAGTGGAAGATCCGCGGACAAATGAAACGCAAATTCGCCGCGGCATTATTTCCACACGCGGCTCGTTTGTTTCGTTCAATCTCCCGGCAGTGGAGCAACGTTGATGGACCGACATGGAAAAATAGATATACAGCACTGCCACGAAATTAAACAAACTCGACTCTTCCGGTCACGTCGTTGCGCAAACTCGGATATTAAATGAATTTTACCGTGTGCCGTGCGGTTGATATGATCCAGACCCGGCAAAATATCAAGTATAAAACCGGGCGATAAGGGAAACGAGATTTTATGGAGCGTCGCCCAATTTTATGCTCGAGCCGATTGAATAAACCGGAGAACGTTTGCTCGGGCAAACGATGCTTTGCTCGAGTCTAATGGAGAGCATAATGTGTGCCTTGCTCGGGGTAACTAATTACAAACAATATTGCTTATTTAATTTTAACGTGCACGATTTCCTTAAATTACTGATGGAACTTATTGAATTTTAGATCTGTTATAATTTTCAGTCGAGCAAATGATATTTGGCAATACTGGAAATATTGAATTCGTTTCGAATTTTCGAAAACATCAGAACGTTTTAAAATGCAAAATGATTTTATTTCTACTAAAATTCATTTAAAAATTATTCCTACCTACTGATAATTATCGTAATAAATGTATATTTTTTGCAAACATTTTTTAATTAATTCTTTAAAAGTTGTCTTAAAATAAAATTAAAAATTGTTCATTTATTAATTAATTAGTAGTTTTTCAGATAATTTAAATCACCAATGTCTTTGGTTATTAATTTCTCTGTATTTCTTAAAATATTTATAATATGAAGAACAATTTTCACTATAGGCTCCTAAAAACTTACTTTCCTCGAAGACGAATGCTCTTTAAAACAAAATGTTAATGTTCAAATAAAAAGTAGATTTGAGCTTTTTTAATTAAAATAAAATTTAGTCGATTCACTTCGCTCAACTCTCGTTCGTTCCTCAGGATGAAAATTCATCGATTTTACTGTATCTGGATGCAGTGATATGCTTGATTTCTTTCTACCTGTATTATTCATGTATGTACATATTACATATGTATATGTATGTACTTCATGCGACTACAATCGCGGAACTCCGTGAATCCACCTATCGGACGATATTTCCGCGTAATAGGATCTTCGAAGAGCCGTTCGCCTCCAGTTTTTCAGACAATTCGATTACATTCTATCCTATCGAACGCGACGCGATCCCTCCGCGCGTGACTGATTACAAGATTAAAACCGAACCCGAGAGGAAAAACTTGCGACCCGCTTAACCAGACCGGCTCTCGCTAATTTTTCTGACCTATGCATCCGCGCGAACCTCTTTCCGCTTCCTGCGAATCAATTACGCAATTTTTCTGGACAGTTTGCCTTCCCGCAGCGCGCCGTTTCGAGCGTCGTCTTATGCAATGGGCAAAGTGGTCCTGGTCTGAGACGTTTCACGATAAATGGAATCTGCTATATGAAGTATGTTGTGGTTCGTACTGAATTTGGAGCAGTTTAAGTCATCAGTTTCCTGATTTCGAAGTGGTTTAAGAAATACGGACCTTCGAAGTCAGCACGGTTTCAAAAGCTACTTGACTGACACTATTCTTATAGAAATCGTTGTAACATTTTATGATCAATGATATTTAACGGTACAAAGAAACTTTGTTGCTAGAATTATTTTGACTTTGAATTAATTAAAATTTTTTCAGCTGCAGTGTTTCTGTAAGTGACCGTTACAACCGCGTCATTTGTTATCGAGATGCAAATAGTGTACACTTGGTACGACGCAATATGGTGACCATTACATCGTGAGTACCGTTTTCTTGTTTTTGTATTCAGAACACATCATTCTTCCATCAAATGCTTACATATATTATTATTCCTCGTTGGAAAATAGTTCCTCCATTTTAGCATTAATTTATTTAAATTAGCTAGATTTCAGTACATTGCATTCAAGTGATTCACATTCTGTGACGAAAACTGGCCTTGAAACAGTTCATTCGCGTGCTGTATACATAAAGAAGTTCATCGAATTCCGGAAAATGGCTGACAGCTCGTGTTTAAAGCGATTTAAAGGGGAAATTACTCGATGGGATATCCGAACATTCTGCGGCTCTGTAAACATTTAGCGGAGCAATTGGCAATTGTCCAGCCTCGCTGGAATAGGCGTGACCTCTCGGCCCCGATTTGCAAAGGGGTTACAGGATGAAGAAGCATCGGAGATTTAAAACTCGTTACCTTTCGTCGATCCCGGTGGGCGGAATACAGAATCCAGATAATGTAGGACACCATTATTATAGCCGGTACGCAGACGCCAGCAATGGACGATGTGTCCCGTAGCAGAGCATGATGCAGCGCCAGCAACGTGATCGCGAGCACCGCTCCGCCGGCGACATATCTTCCGGTCCGCCGTCGCTCGTCCTGCCAACAAATGCCAAATATCCGGTCAGTGGTCTCAGAGTCAAACTCTGGTTATGGCTCTCGAGGAAATTCGCTTGAACCAAGGCTGCTCTTAACGCCGCTGAAATCGCGGAAATTTGATCAAATTGATGACTACCTGGAAGCTGTTGGACCCGCTTTCCCAGTCATTTGCTACTCGTCGAAATTTCTGTAAAATTTGACGAATTTGTTCAGGAAACGGTAGCACGTTTGTTCAAATTTCTCATAAATTGCATCTATGGTGCGTAAACACAACGAGAGCGATAAAATTGTATTTCTAACAAAAATACTAAAATTATTCCAATCGATTTAGAGAATTTCAAGGATCTTCTACCGCATTAGTCAAGAAATTCAAACAATTTCATTTTCCCAATGATAAGTTTCCAACCAATAAGATAGACTCAAGCGAAGCATGCTTTTGTGATACTTCTGCAAGAGGTCGGGTCCTGAAGAACTATAATTTTCGAACATTTCTGCACAAGAATTCTTCGAACACGTCGCCAAGCTGGCTTACCCAATTAGCTGTTTAACGCTCAGTTCGCGAATTTTCGCTTAATGCACTTGCCATTTTTTCGCGACGAACGAGCGCGGCATAAATCGTGCGCCTTATATACAACATGTGGTGGAAGATGAGCACGGCTGGCGGAATGGATGCGGTTCAGTAAAAATTGCGGCTATAAAACCTGATCCCGAAGGTGAAATACTCGCGGCGGGACTAAAAGGGATATATATCGCCTGTATAACTAGTGCGAATAGATTTATGAACGGTGGCTAACGATAAAGTACACGTTCGAGCGAGAGCCGAGGACGCGAGCATATCTTCGGGGTGGAATAGAAATAGAAGGAGGTCGTCACGAGCAAAATAAGCCGGAAAATTTTCGTGTAAGACGGACTGGCAATCACGCGAGATGAAACTGAATTCGTATTTTTTGAAGAAACAAACAATCAGCCAAATGTATTTTTTCGCGATATCATCCCGTCGCGCTAAATTCGGACCTACATAGATGAATACGCAGGCCTCAACTTCTTAAAAACATGACTTACGTCAGGAACAACGCGCCGAACAGTCTCCCAAAGCTATGTCCACACTAAACTAACATCTGCAAAAGCATTCTGCTATTATTCGGTGTGGACGTTACTTAAAAGACAGATGATAGCTAGAACTGTAATTCTCTGTGAAATAAGAATTTTCTGTTCATAGCGAAAATACAGGAGCTGCATGAGCTTTCGTCTCTTTTCTCATGTATATTTTTCAAACTGATTGACATAGAAATAAACATTACTTAAAAGTAAAATTGGATATTCAAGTAAAAGCTAAAGATAGCTCTTCGAGATCAAGAACATTTGCATTCTGAACTCGAACATTTTTTTTTTTTTATAACTCGAACATTTGATATGCAACAGCCTAGTATAAGTTACTAAAGTAACTGTCCCGATTACCGCGCTATCATGCTTCGATCCTACTTTATATTAACCCCCAGACAGTTGCACGCCTGTTGTTTTATAGTTATGTCATTGATAATGTTTATGTCCACGGACTGCTTTAATTATCAATGTTTTAAAGGCACTTCACGTAGATATGTACAAATTTTATTGTTACTAGTAGTGGAATGACCCTTTTGATACACTGGATCAAAAAAGACCCAGGCTCCGCTTTAGAAGGGTTAATATTATTCCTAATTTATCATGAAAGAATTATATCTGTAAGCATTTTATGGAAAAATGTGTTCGGAATAAAAAAAAAAAATTGGTAGTCCACAAAATCTAATACGACATAAGAATATATTAAAAAATAAAATCGTACCCATTGTACCCATTGTACCCATTACTGCGTACCCAATACTGCGAACCATTGTTTGTTCAAATCCTGAGATTATAAAAATATGAGAATATTTGACAATTTTGTTTGCCTCGCCAACGAGAATACATTCGAATTGAATTGTACACATTTATTTATGACAAAATGTTTATTTCTACGTATTTGAATATCGTTGGGGGAAAAAATGCCGCAGCAATAGGTAAATTTAACCTACATGAAAAAAAAGACGACACGACTTGTGGGATGACCTAATACTCGGCATTGTGATGTCGATGGCGTGCATCGGGGAGCAATTAAAATGGATAAGGCGTGATAAATATAAAACCGGAGGGAATAAATTCACGAGGGGTCACGCTCCCGTACATAAGATTTCAAGAAACGTATTCCAGTTCTGAATAGAAATGAATGCTGCGGATCGTCGTTGAAGAAAGATATAGGTACTCGAATCCCTCAGTGAAGGATATTATAATCGTGATCGAATCACCAGAATATACAAGAGATATACATTATCCAGAAAAATAATTAACGACTCACCCGTCATGCGAATTGTTCTAATGAGATTTCCTGGCCCGGAGTTTGAGGAATTTTTCAGGTTGGTACGCAAACAAAGAGCTTGCAGAAATACGAGCGGAAGGCGAGTCGAAATTTATTTATCCGACTCGCGGACGCAGAACACTGCGATTTCGTTAACCCGGTTCTCCCCTCGTCAGTCACGATTCGACGAGGTCGCGGGGGAAGAACAGGAAACAGGAAAATATAAAAGAAAAATGAAAAACACACGTCCACACACATACCCCTTCTCTCCATGGACGGCATTAAATTTTAGGATAGCGATCGCGGACCCGAAGTGACAGCTCCATTTCCATTCGCGCGGCGCCGATGCAATTTAACCTGTCGTGAGGCTGTTTTGCATTTCGCGATGCGGGATACGGCCGTACGTGTGCGTACCTGGATACACTACTGCACACAGGTGCCGTAGATGTCGCTTATTTCTGACAAATAGCAGTTTCTTCGGGAAACTCGAAGGAGACAATGTGTCTTAGTTGTAACATAAATTTATTCTCGGCTGCAGATGTATGTTCTAATTTGAACGATTTAGTCGAGCCGATTAATGCAAAAATTCATGCAGGAATAATTAATTGCTTCATATTTGGAACATTCGGTTGATAGGAACGTTGAATTTCTCGTACGAATACATCAATTTGTACATAATTATAGGAGGTAACGTCAATAGACACAATTTCACGAAAACAATGGAGCATAATAGATTCATTGGAAAAGCCATGGTGGCCAGTATTAATTTAGCGTGGGAACACGCGAAACAATTCTCGTCGTGTCTGAAACATCTTCGTTGCAGTATAATTTAAAAAATCGAAGTTTCCCGACAAAACGTAATTACATCTTCTTGCTTACAAAGAATCGTTATTGATAAAATTCACGGTTTTCATGCTAGACATGAAGCAGACGAGATAAAAATTTGTTAAAAATAATTTCTGGAAAAAATCGAGAACCTCTCTGGAGGAGATTTCATTTGTATGAACATTAATTCGGGAGAAATTTCCCTGTTGACCAAACAAACTCAACCCTTATCGCGGTTTCTGTGCAAATTATCTCCGAAAAACTGGATTTGCATGAAGGATAATGGGTGGAGCAAGTGTCCAAATACTTATGAGCGGTAATGTACCGAGTATACGCGTGTACACACGTGTCCCGTCGGAATCACGTAAACGCGACCACCAACGTTTACCTATTATTATCATATTCAAATTGAACCACCGTCGGATGTAGATAGCCGCTGCACGGAAACGGCGTGCACTGTGATCTATTTCGCCATGAGCTGCGTGAACGGAGCCCGGGGCGTGCGTCGCAAATACACGACTACCTTCTGCAGAACCCTGTGATTCCTCTATAAATCGAACGGGATTGTACCATAGAACTGACTACATAAGTTCGTATATTTTAAACACGATATTCTTCGATATTTGAAATAATATTAACCACAACGAAACGTATCTTAGGTAATAACATCTCGAAATGATTGTATTGTTTATTTCGAATTCTACTGTTTTATCAAGCAATGGTCATTTTGAGAGGATTGACCAAGGGATAGCATACGTTGAGACTAAAGCTATGACCTGTCCACGCCGAGGATTAGTGGCTCCGATGTAGGTATACTAATTCTAGGATTATTGCAGGTATTCCTGTCGAATGAATAATCGACACCCTCGGGTTCTCTTGTACGAATATCTTCAACGCCCGTTCGTATTAGATTTATTGTATTGTTAGGTAATTCTCATTCAATCCTCATCTTGCTTTTTTCAACTCCGCTGGTGCCAGATTGGCAAAACGCTGAAGAAAGTCGGCGTAACGAAAAGAGAAATAATTGACTTTGAAAATTCCTTCGAATAATAAGAACCTGAGATAAAATGGTTTTTATGCAGGACAAAAGTATTTCAAGTCGATCGTAAGAAATGGAAATTAAGTGAGAATGTATTTCTTCTTTTAATAATTTGAATAAGTTGAAAGTTATGTTATTACATTTATATTACAATTTCATACATGTTTTGGAAAAATTTAAGAATTTAATAATATTCTTATATTCTCTTATAAGAATATGATAATGTTCTTAAAGTTTTGCGAAACATGCATGATAAATTCGTAGTCCACACATAGCTAATAAAATAAATTGTAACATGAATAGTAGATGAATGAATTCCAGATTTCATATTTGTCCAGAACCAATGAAACATGTTTCAAATTGACAAGAGTGAGGGATGAGGATTAAACACGTTCTCGAGCGTGATTTGTTCTTATTTCAACGTGTTTAGGATGCAGAAGATTCATGAAACCAGCCACTACTGGGGTTTGTTGTTTGTTGAGACTAGACTGCGGATGTTTGCTCAAGTATGGATGTTTGTTGCTGGAGCTGACGCTATAGTAGCATCTGTTGCTTTATTAAAGGTTACGGTCGGTTTTGAAGGAAATAAGAACTTGGGAATTTGTTCAATATTTGGAACACGGAGCTTGAAGTAGTTATGTTTGTTGTAAACACCGTCTAGATTTTAAACATGAATGGTCATTTGGGTGGACCTTAGCTACACCTGCTGAAAGACAGTACATCGTTAAATTCTTGCACAAGTTTGACTCTTCGTTCTGTCGAATCAGTTACACGAACTATAGCTACATTAAGCATGTACTACATTTAAGCCTACATTATAACAGGAATCACATTGTCATACTGAGAGTTCCTTATTTAAAAGAAAATCTAGGGATATTGAAAATCTGTTAAAACAATTGAAAGTTTTGTAAATATTTCATATTTGAAAAATGAGGTCCAACCTAGTGGTCACGTCACAATACTTTCTTGAAGGTTTAAATATTTCTAAGAACAAAATAAATACCCTGACGCCTGCATATATCTACCCACCCTTTAAAAAGCAGCTACTTTTTTTATCGGAAATGTTTCTTTAGAAGTTCTCGATGAAAAATCATAAATTTTACTTACTTTTTAGCCGTTACTAACGGCGGAACCTTTTTCAAGAGATATTGCTCATTTTTCAATACATGAAACGAAAAAATGGGAGGGGTGAGTGGAGGAGCAAAAACTTATAAAGGGTAGCACCCACACGTGGAAATAGTAATCATGGAGGTATCATATTATAGAAAAAAGACCCGCTCTTATATAATTTTACTTCATTATTTGTCTTCAATGAAATGCTTCGAACAAAATTACATACAAAGGACAAACATCGATTCGCCTACATTTTACCAAATGAACAAAACGATCTTTTACTAATTTTTTTGAGTACAAAACTAAAAGGCCTCCTTTGACGATTGTTTTGTACAAGAGCATATTTGTTTCATAAAGAAATAATAAAATACTCGAACATTTTCGTTGGACTTTAATTATTGATATCACTGAATATTTTTCCTTTAATTGGTTCGTAAACATGTAATCAATTCGATGTCTTTAGTGTCTGTCTGTAATTATGTCATCAAATGTAGCAGAGATCTGCGTACAAAATAAACATGTGCATCAACTCGAATGAAATAAATCGTAAGGCACAGAAATATTGCCAAGGTTTTGTAATTCTTTTGTTCTGTCAACCTGCATCTACTCGTTATATAAAATCTCAGGACTTCAATCTATGCACTCTTTAAATCTGGGACAAGTCAGCTGAGAATAAAGAAGATGCTGCTAGGAATGAAAGAAAGAAGCGTGAAAAAAGATGAAGAAAACACCGGTATAGAATAACTAGGACTCTGTAGTCAAAAACTAAAGAGAAAGCAGCTAAACATAGAAAGAGGAATCAGGGTCAAGATCAATGTAAATGGACAACTAACCGAAGTGGTGACGGTGTTCAAAGTATCCCTCGAGGAGGAGGAGGCTTCCGATCGCAGCGGCATGGCCGTGACAATGACATAAAGCACCTTCCCCACGACAGATTTAAATAATCTTCGGGCTTTGAAATATTCCGGCTTGTTCCAGCCTCCCAGTCGTGAACATAGATCTCTAGGGGTGGGCGAGAGCACGGTCTCGTCGACGTATCTGGAAAATCGTTTTAGGATTCACGCGACGGCAGCTCGCGTCGTCGTGGTTGTGGTCGTTGGGTGAAAAAAATCGACAAACGCCACGGGAGTCCTTCTGACGGGCATTTTCGCCGGCGGGCTTCTGCTGCCAACCCCTCTAACCAGGAGGACGGGGGGGTGGGGTGATCCACGCCGTACACCCTCGAAGACACTCGCACAGCAGCCTCGCCTCAGTGGAAAGAACACGGTCCCGAGAACTTCGCAGCGAAATTTACGAGCATAGTCACCGGGAAATGAAACGTTACCGCTTTACAGCGAACCTGGTTTAATTAAAGGCGAGCCGGAACGCACGCTGAAATAGAAATTGCGCGATGATCGCCGAGCGTGAACAGAACGATTGCTTCTCGCCCGGCGTTTATGCGCCGAGGAACGTGATCGCGTCGTCGAAACACTGTAGATACGTCCACCGCAGAATCCCTAGGCGAAACCATCACGCGCGAAGTTTCCCTGGAAGTCGCACAACTCCGAGAAATTCACACCAGAAGGACAAACTTATTTTTATTCGAGGAATATAGCTTCGGTTCGTTGCGTTCGATGCAGAGAGTCGAAGATTATTAGAACACTATGGTTCATCTGGATTATCACGAGAACCGTTTCGAGGATCCTCGAGCTGGCGCGACAGCGAGGAAAATGAGCGATCGGAAGCGGATCGTCGATCGACGCGGCGCGTTTACAACGCGTGCCGGCCGGCACAATATAAGCCAGGCAAACCGGCTGGCATAATAAACGAATTTCACGCCACCGACACACCCACGTACGCAGATTGACGCGGCACGATGCCTCTCAAACATGGCGCGCCATGCGGAACGGCCGAAGGATCGCCTTCGCCGAAATTAGACGATCTTTTCCTCGCGCGATTCGTGGAACCGTGCGATTCAATTCCTGGACGAAAAATTGAATATTAATAAGGTATATCTCGTCTCTACAACACAATTAGTGGTGTAGTTTTAAAAAAAATAAGATTCTTCAATATAAGACATCAAGAAATACAATAAATAAACTGAGAATGAGATTTAAAAAAGTATACTTGTATCTCATGAATAAAAAAATATCTTTAACTTTATCAATTAGAGATTTTATAACGAATAAAATGAGTTTATATTTATATTCTACAATTGTAATAAATTGAAAATAACATCCTTATATCGTTTTAATGTTTTTACTGTTTTAAATTAGACCCTAATTAGACCTAATTATTTAATTAAAAAATTTGTACTCCTTAAGGGTAGTAGGAATCTTTTGAAAAAGTAGATTTCTTTTGAAACACGTGTTCTACTCATGTTCTTTTACAAATAAAGTAAAATCGCAGATAAGATCATAATTTTCTTTACCAAGGTGGCACTTTGTTACGAAGCAAATTCCCACAAGATCGTGCATCTTTATGCGTTAAGGGCGTATGAAAATCTCCGGAAACTAATAAAATGAAAAAGTAATTTTGTACGCTTTCGTTTTACTACCCGCTGCAGAAAAAAGTTAGAAGTTAACCAAGCATCTATCGCAATAACGAAAATTACCATGTATAAATAAACTACTGGTATAAAATGGAATACGTATTCCCTCGAAAAATTCGAAATAACAAAATCGTACACCGATTCGCAAAAAATCACCTATCGTCGCAATTGATCGTAGCTGAATTATTTCCGCTTTCGCGGCTCGCGAGAAACTGCAGAAACATCAAGTTTAAGGTAGCTAATCTATCGTGCCGGAGAAAACAGTTTTATCAGCCCGCAAACTTCTGCGATTCCCTGCAGAAGCTTCTTTAACTGGGTTTCTTAAACCTTTCTGCGCGGAATCTTGTTCGATCCTCAAATCTGGAGTCGCCGGGAAACCATTTTCTAATTTACAGAGCTGCTTTCTTCCTCAGCTCCTCTTTACATCAGTAACAACAATTTGGTTCGAGCCTCAGACGGTGGACGATTCTTACAACTGTATAATCGATTATAGATAGGACTATATTCAGTTGCCTAGTTCATAAATATTAAATAAACTGTTTCTATATACTTGTTATGACTGAACGGAGATAAATATTTTGTTAATTTCTTTTTACTTTTTAACACTGATCCTGCCGAGCCTCAAAAGTCATTGATACATGTTTCCTCATATAAATGACAAGATTGATTTTATTTAGACTTTCTACGGCTTCTATTGTAATACGTGCTACACTAAAAATATCCATACGATCATTTCTTAATTCAATAATTGGAACATAAAAAATCTGGAACTAGTCATTCTGGTCGGTGATGATAGGTTTCGTGTTAAAAATTTGACAACCAATTTGGCTTGATAATTGATCTTAGGAAATACTTAAGTTCAAAAAGAGTATTCTCCTGTAAACCACCTCCAAAATTTGCATTTTCATCAAACCAGGAAGCAATGACAACCAGTAAGCTCTAAGTGGCCCGAACATCCCACTGTGACCACAATTCTCGAACGGTGTCACGCGAATAAGCTTATTTGAATCCCAAATAAACTTTATTTATTTGTCCGAAATAAACTTTGCCGAACATCGAAAGAAATTCGTACGAATTGAACTTCATGACGAAACGAACGCAACAATGGCCGTCAAAATTGGTCCGGTTACGACTCCACGTAACAAGTTCCAGACGTTTTAATGACGAGATAAGAGCAGCCTACACTGTATCACAAAACCCCTCACGATCGAATAAAGAAACGTTGCTCGAAGCCATCAATCGCGCCCTGAAACGATACATGGCTCGATCTTTCTCCATCTTCGACACGAGTTTGCGGTCTTTTCGGGCGACGATTACGATTAAGTTTCCGTGTTTCGTCGCCCTTTTCTCCAGGAAAGGAAACATTTCGAAGCAAAGTCATAGCAACACCAATGTCCGACGATTCGGCTCGCATACAGATCGATCCTAATCGTGACAATCCCGACAAGTATTCGACTCACGTACGAACCGCTTTTCAATCGCGTATGAGCAGAGCCGAAATCAGTGGCGAACCCTTCCTTTTTATGCACGATCGAACCCGGGGGATTCCCCGCAAGCAAGAAACGCCGTCGGAGGGAAACGGCCCTGCCATGCCGCGCGTCGTAGCGGCCTTAATAGAAAGCACAGTTGACCGACAACTGGTCCAAACTTCTTGCTGTTTGCTCCTTTTTCCAAAGACTTTCCTCGGCTTCGGCGTCTTCTCCGCGTCTGATGCGACCTAGTTGCACCGAGAGTCCAAGGCATTGTCAAATTCTTCCTCCCCACATACGAGAGATTCCTAGCAAAAACGGACAAATAACAGGCCAGCTCTTATCAAGCCTGTAATGGTTGGCGACACTGTCGTTTGTTCGGGTTGTAGTCTAATTTTGCTCAAGTCTCTCTATTATCGATCGACGCACAGTGAGCTGAATGACCCGAAAAGTTGACAAAAAACACAATTTCAAAATTTTGCAGTAAGTCGTACAATTTTTGCTGTCCGACGTAGTTAAAGGTCAGAAGAATAAGGCTTCCATATTGTTTTTTTTTGTTTGTACGCCCGTAAGTACTCCATCGAAAGTCAAGAAATTTTATGGCACGTTTTGCTTTCTTAAAAGGTGTCTGAAACAGCGTTCAGTTATTAGCGATTTTCAAATTTTTCAAGGAGAAATTGTGTAAATTCTTACATTGCAGAAGCTTTTCAAGTACATAGCACTTTCACAAAGATTTCATTTCATTATCATCTAAATTAGTATAGTTTTTAATATAATAAGAATAGAACGATTAAGGTTTTGTCTCCAGAATGATGGTTTTCATCTGGGATTTGGCGAGAGGATTTAAACTAGAAACCCTGAAGAAAATTTGCAAAAAAAGCGAGGTATCTTCGGAGAATGATCATCGCTCGACATACCAGAAATTTGTAAATTTCTGCAGCTCACACTTCCGCACAGATGTCACTTCTTTATCATCTAAATTAGCATGTAGCTATCGCAGCTTTATGAACATAGCTACGTGCGCAGCTTCATACTTCCGAATAATGCAAATCACGCCTCGTAAACTTAAAAATGGTACTTTTGAAGACTAGATTGATCTTTTATCTAGCGCTTTTGACTACTTTAAAACCACATGTTTCCATTATCGAGAAATGAGAAGGTGCATCCTGCACCTTTGCAATCTTGGAAACGCGAGTCTACCACCTTAAGTCATCAGGTTGAGCAGAGACGCCCGATTTCTCATAAGATTCAGTGTTTCCGAATTCATTTAGATCCGCGACGCCCACCACGTCGCATTCCAGCTCACGATCCGCAAGCCTGGTAAGCTCTCTGACCTTTCTACAGTCCGAATCGCACTAACATAGCTCCCGGTATTCCGGTAATTGGTCTCTCGACGCTGGCCAAGGAAACAGAGCCGGAACCGTGGACGACAGACAGCTCGAAAAACTTTTAATTGCGTGCATCTCGGCAGGCATCCGTGGACGTCGCTGTTGGAGCATGAATCGACATCCACGGATTAAAAGCATAGTATCCTGCCTCTTCATAGTGCTGCGAGGATGCCGTTAAACTCGCGCAAATTGGATCTATAGCGCTGTCCACTCGCTCGAAGTATCGTCGAAATCATACACTCGCGTGACCTCCATTCAAAGCATCAATTCAAATCTGCCAAGTTGCTTCAGAAAGAAACAAGTGCTTGGTTTCGATAGATAGAATTCTTTCAGTGGATCATGAACTTTCCTGCAAGTCTTCATACTCGGATTTTATTCTCTGAAGTCCAGAATAATGGATACATCGGTTTTGTCGATTGAGTTTCAATCGATCTATAGTTTCGTAAGTTTATCCCTTATAATCAATAAAAAAATGTGTTAAATTGCCAGAAGAAAAAGAAATTTCGTTTCTCCTTGCATTTCGCAGCTACTGTATTGTATAATACTTATCCAATTTGATTTGGTAAACATTTTTCTTGAATGTATAGAGTAAAGCAATATTTCCAGCTATTCTTATGTTGCCTAATAACTTCTTCGTCTTTTCACCAGGTTCCTCGTTAAACTCACAAAACTTGAACAAGATTGTCGCGAATTTCGAGATCGTGTGCCTTCGTAAAGCTATTAAAATGCTAATAATTTTGTCTAAGTCGAAGATAGTCGAAATACAATATAAATAAAAGGTATTATTAACGTTATCGAGCAATTGCACAAGGTTAAACAACATCGAACTTTCTGCAGCAGCGAGCGCATTGGAGAAATACAGAAACCGCCCCGCAGCATGGTTAATTAACCCAAGATCGGCCTGGCATTTTTCCGTTAGTCCATTCGAAAGCATAATTGCGTTCGCTCGACTCGTATCCATTTGCGTTTTCTTGAACGCCGCGGCGCGGCTCGAATGCATGAATATTAAGCGGCCCCCCTTCAACGAGCGATAATTGATTTCCAGCGAGTGTTCTCCGATATCTCGAGAAACCGAAGAAATCATCGTTTTCTCGAGGTAGATTGACGGCAATTACAATCAACGGAGCGTGGGTGGTTTGCCCCGGGGGTAGTTCAAACGCGCCAACCCACACACAACGATAAATTTTGATGGAACTGCTAAGAAAGATTAAAGTTCGCGACTTTCGTCTGTATGAGATTGGAAGCCTTTTCGCCTTTCGGGTTGTGCGAACTCGTTTCTTATTCCGGATGGGTTTTCCTCGAACGTTTGCAACCATGCTTTAGCATCGCGATTCTTCGGTGTTGTTTATCCTCCGACGGCAATTCGCAACACACGAGGTGGGTGGGTGGCGTGCGTGCTTCTCGTCAGTCGTCAACTCGTAAAACCGACGACATTGGATCACAACGTAAACCGTATGCCACCGGAAAATAGAGACTGTGTCAAGCTAGAAACGTGAATATCTTCCCTTAGTGTGGCATCGAAATTTTACGCATTTTTTATCGATTCGAAATGCATAGTCTGTTCTGCGCGTTGTTCGACTAACCTGAATTTTTCACATTCCGAGAAGCAATTTACAAAATAATTTACACGATAAATGTACAGTACAAAATAATTTATTTAAGGATTTCTAGATTATGCTTACTCTTTCTAATGTAAGTTGGGAAATAGAGAAGAATCGATGAAAATTTTGTCGGTCATTTAATTGGATAGATTTTCCATGTATTATGTTAGATTTGCGAAGATACTGTAAATTTTTAATGTAAATCCTATAGTCGCTTGTACTCATACATCGCCTTTTCCTTTGAATACTGTTGCAGAAAATGGTAGTTCTCCGGCTAACTGTAGTCTCTGAGCAGAGGACGCCCTTATCAGTCTGCAATATTATGCCGATAAGGAAGACTACTTCGTAGTCACCTTACGACCTTATAGCACTTCGTGTGTGAACGCAATCACAGACGAGGTTTGTCTGTGTACCTGGACGAGTAAGTAAGAAACAAAATTAGTTAGTATTTCTCATCTGCTTGTATGAATAATAAAATATTACAGAAGATTGGGACAGTTCGAAAATTTCTGCGGGAACATATTCCAAAGGCGGAAGCAAGAAATGGAAAGAGAAGAATCGGATCTAGAGAAGGAAAGGAAGTGTAGGAGGAGATTTAAGGAAGGAAAGAGAGAAAGAGGTTTAGGGAAAGAAAAGGAAAGAGTGAACGGAGTCTTTGGAAGGGGTGGGATGACGGGGATCTAGGGGAGGAAAGAAAAGGATAGGGAAGGACGTTACCAACAGACGAGCCGTCCCAGAAATACAGTGACACCGACGAGGTATTGTTAAAGACGGCCAGCCTTATAGGAGATCGTGTCACTCGAATAATTCGATGATTTCTTACGCCATCTAGAATGTATGTTGGCTGGAATAAAACACAGAAAGCCATCGACGTGATCTCGTCGGTACAGAAGGCCACTGAGGAGATTCTCGTCGGTCAGAAGGGAAATTGTCACGCAACCATCTTGACAACAACGAGAGACTGTTAGTATTGTTACATTCTGCAACGAACAGGTTAAGCAGATATTTCAGACGATGTTTTAGTGTTGGTTATTTAAGATTTACAATATTAAAAGCAAAACTCAAGGACAAAAGATTCCTAGAAATTTTAAGAAAGTATTGAAGCATAATTTTAATAAAATCAACGATTCCAACTTTAAATTTTATATGACATATCTCAATTTGTACTTTCAAAGTATTTCATAAACGAGAATTATTACCTTATAAATTTTCTTAGATTCGAGATTTCTTCGATTCGAAGAATCGATCTGTGTAAAAGGAAATATGTTGAAGAACAGAGTAAGGGAGAGTTTACTGTAAACAATTAAAATGGCAAAAGAATTATTATAGACATTGAACAGATAGAATCAATAAATTTATCGTAGTATTTATGTTGAATAAATTAATGCGAATGTCCATGGTTTAAAAGTTATTCTGTATTTCGAGTTCTATTGCCTACTTTGACTAAAACATTAGATGGTCAGATAGTCAATGGAGTGCTGGTTAACATAAGCGAAAGGAATTGTTATAAACATTGAACAGCCAGAAATAATAAATTTCTCTGTGAATTGTATCGAATAAATTAACGTGCGCAAATATATATGTTATAAATGTTATTCTATATCTGGAGTTCTATTGCATATTTTTACAAAAACATTAGGGGATCAGATGGTCAAGGGAGTGGTTGTGGGCATCGTTTGCAAAAGAAATTGTTATAAACATTGAACAGCGAGAAATAACAAATTTATCAATAATTACTAACTCGGCGATCGAATCGATCGATGGTAGAGGAGTGGGGGGAAGACAGCTAAGCCAGAGCGCTGAGTCATTCAGTCAGTTAGTCGGGTAGGCAGAGACGGCAGGAGCGGACGGGTTGTGGTACCGGTGGTGCTAGGATGTCCCGGGAGACCAGGGGTGGACCAGGGGTGGACCAGGACTGGACCAGGAGTGAACCAGGGGTTCCCTGGTGAGTTTATAATTCAAATATTCTTGAATGCTTGTTGCTTTGTTCACTCTTGGTTCACTTTCAACTGTTTTCACTGAACAATCATTTTCAATCTTTACCTCCAATATTCTTATTGCAATATCCATCGGAAAAGTAACTCTCAACAGTTCACTATTCGAAACATTTTTATATTTCTGATGTAGTACTTGTGTTTTTCTTCCTGCTTCTGATTGTCAAATTCGCACTTCTGCCTATCTAATTTCTCGATAATTACTCGACGTACTTGCGTAACTTTCGCTCGCATTCATTCTGACTCTTGTGCAGCAACCTCCTCGTGGTGAGACCTGGGCAATCGGCATTATCCTCTATTCGTAAGAACTTCAAATATCTTACGAATAAAGGGTAATGTCGAGCTAATAGCGGCACGTAGGTATACAATTTTTTGTAACAATGTGTAATTGAATTTGAGAACGGCAAAATGTTACAACATATTTCATTGAAATGATTATGAATTTACTTTCAACTAACTCGCAGTCGGCCAAGGGTACATCGATGCTTTCTTCGTTTACCCTTGGCCACCTTCAGATCGTTATTTCGAAGTACTTGTTCAGTCAGTGAACATTCACAAGTAGCACTTCGAAATATTTGTACATCTTGTTGAAATTTGGTATTCCTCCGATCGGAGTTCCCTCAGGGGCTCACTCACGGAGGGGACCGTGAGTGAGTACGGGGAGTCGCGTCCCTGGGGCTACCCGAATCGCCTATAGGTCGGTTAGGTTGCAGTCGTGTGCGGTCTTGGTTTTGCTCACGAGAGCTCTTTTTCTGGTTTGCTCACGAGAGCTCTTTTTCTGGTTTGCTCACGAGAGCTCTTGTTCTGGTTCGCTCACGAGAGCTCTTTTTCTGGTTTGCTCACGAGAGCTCTTTTTCTGGTTTGCTCACGAGAGCTCTTTTTCTGGTTTGCTCACGAGAGCTCGTTTCTTGTTTCGTCTCGAGTGCGGAAGATTGTTTTATTCTGGTAAGTATGTTGGGATTCGCACTCGTGTGCAGGATTTTGTGTTGCGTCTAAATATAATTAGTCTGTTTCAGTTAGGATACAACTGCCGACGTCTTTCATCGTCAACGAAGAGGACAAACCAAGAAGAGGAGGACGCACACCATAGAAGACATCATCGTATATTTAAATTGCGTTAGTCAGTAATACTTTATGTTATGCGATAGTTAATAAGTTTGTAAATCGTCGTTGTATATACGTCGAGTAATTATCGCCGTAAATTCACTTAGTTCGTTTCTTTTTTTTACTCCGACACAGTCTTCTACTGTGTCGGACACCTTTGCTCGTATGTAGTATGTACCAGATTGATTGGTACGGGAGTTCGCGGTAGTTTATATATTAATGGGGGGGTCGAGACGCGTTGTGTCCGCTCTTTACCACTCAACCGTAAAATTTTTCCACCCATGTCCGTCACTGGCGGCAGGTGGTTGTTGCAGTTGGTATCGGTGTCGGAACTCCTCTCGATCATTGTTCGCGTTACCCTCGAACCAAAGCCTTCTGCTCTGGTTTGCTTAGTTTTTCTTTTTGAAAGAATCAGAGCCTTCTGCTCTATTAGATTTTTCTCTATGAAAGAATCAGAGCCTTCTGCTCTATTAGATTTTTCTCTATGAAAGAATCAGAGCCTTCTGCCTGATTCGCTTTTTGTCCCTCGTGGATCGGAGACTTCTTCTCCGATTCACACCCTTTTGCTCCGCGATAATTACTCGACGTACTTGCGTATCTTAGTATAAGTCCGACGTTGTAAGAAAGGGAGCCAGAAGGAATATTGCATTCGTTCTGACTCCCTTTCCGGGTCTCTCGTGCAGCAACCTCCTCGTGGTGAGACCTGGGCAATCGGCATTATCCTTTATTCGTAAGAACTTTCAGTATCTTACGAATAATGGATAATGTCGAGCTAATAGCTGCACGTATACAATTGTTGATAGAGTATAAACTTGCAAAATATAGAAACATATTTCATTACATTGATTATGAATTTATTTCCAACTAGGTCGCAGTCGGCTAAGGATACATTGATGCTTTTTTCGTTTATACGCTTGGCCACCTTCAGTTCGTTATTTCGAAGTACTTGTTCAGTCAGTGAAAATTCCAATTTTTCAACTGTTTACTATGGAACTCTCACAAGTTCCTCTTCGAAAAATTTTCATAGCTTGTTGAAAATTGGTATTTCTCCGATATGAGTTCCCTCAGGGGCTTACTCACGGATGGGGCCGTGAGTGAGTACGGGGGGTCGCGTCCCTGGGGCTACCCGAATCGCCTATAGGTCGGTCAGGTTGCACTCTTGTGCGGGGTTGGTTTGGCTCTCATGAGCTCGTTCTCTGGTTTGGCTCTCATGAGCTCGTTTTCTGGTTTGCTCTCGAGAGCTCGTTTTCTGGTTTTTTGTTTGCTCTCGTCAACTGGTTCCTCGTATCGTCTCGAGTGCGGAATGTTGTTTCGTTCTGGTTGTTATGTTGGAATTCGGACTCGTATGCGGGATTTTGTGTTGCGTCTAAATATGATTAGTCTGTTTCAGTTAAGCTACAACAGCCGACGTCTTTCATCGTCGACGAGTAGGACAAACCAAGAAGAGGAGGACACACATCGTAGAAGACAGCAGTGTATATTTAAGATGCGTTACTCAATAAGAATCTTTTTATGCGATAGTTATTAAGATTATATATCGCCGTTGTAAACACGTCGAGTAATTATCGCCGTAAATTCACTTTGTTCGTTTTTTTTTTTTTACTCCGGCACAGTCTTCTACTGTGTCGGACACCTTTGCTCGTATGTAGTATGTACCAGATTGATTGGTACGGGAATTCGCGGTAGTTTATATTAATGGGGGGAGGGGGGGTCGAGACGCGTTGTGTCCGCTCTTTACCACTCATCCGTAAAATTTTTCCACCCATGTCCGTCTCTGGCGGCAGGTGGTTGATGCAGTTGGTATCGGTGTCGGAACTCCTCTCGACCATTGCTCGCGTCACCCTCAAACCAGAGCCTTCTGCTCTGGTTTGCTTAGTTTTTCTTTTTGAAAGAATCAGAGCCTTCTGCTCTAATTTGTTTTTTTTTGTCTGTTTTTGAAAGAATCAGAGCCTTCCGCCTGATTCGCTTTTTGTCCCCCGTGAATCGGGGACTTCTTCTCCGATTCACACCCTTTTGCTCCGCGATAATTACTCGACGTACTTGCGTAACTTAGTATAAGTCCGGCGTTGTAAGAAAGGGAGCCAGAAGGAATATTGCATTCGTTCTGACTCCCTTTCCGGGTCTCTTGTGGAGCAACCTCCACGTGGTGAGACCTGGGCAATCGACATTATTCTTCATTCGTAAGAACTCCAGTATCTTACGAATAAAGGATAATGTCGAGCAAATAGCTGCACATGTACCATTTTTGATAGTGTTTAAAACTTGCAAAATATAGAAACATATTTCACTAAATTGATTATGAATTTACTTCCAGCTAGCTCGTAGTCGGCCAAGGGTACATCGATGCTATCTTCGTTTACCCTTGGCCACCTTCAGTTCGTTATTTCAAAGTACTTGTTCAGTCAGTGAACATACCAATTTTAATTTCTGATTTTCCAACTATTCATTTTGGAACTTCCACAAGCTCTACTTCGAAAAATTTTTACAACTTGTTGAAAATTGGTACTCCTCCCATCGGAGTTCCCTCAGGGGCTCACTCACGGATGGGGACCGTGAGTGAGTACGGGGAGTCGCGTCCCTGGGGCTACCCGAATCGCCTATAGGTCGGTCGGGTTGCACTCTTGTGCGGGGTTGGTTTGGCTCTCATGAGCTCGTTTTCTGGTTTACTCACGTGAGCTCTTTTTCTGGTTTGCTCTCGAGAGCTCGTTTTCTGGTTTTCTGGTTTGCTGGCGTTTGGGCTCGAGTGCGGAATGTTGTTTTGTTCTGGTGGTTATGTTGGGATTCGCACTCGTGTGCGGGATTTTGTTGTGCGTCTAAATATAATTAGTCTGTTTCAGTTAGGATACAACAGCCGACGTCTTTCATCGTCGACGAAGAAGACAAACCAAGAAGAGGAGGTCACATACCGAAGAAGACATCAGCGTATATTTAAGTTGCGTTAGTTAGTAATACGTTACGTTATGCGATAGTTATTAAGTTTGTAAATCGTCGTTGTACATACGTCGAGTAATTATCGCCGTAAATTCACTTTGTTCGTTTTTTTGTTTACTCCGACACAGTCTTCTACTGTGTCGGACACCTTTGTTCGTACGTAGTATGTACCAGATCCATTGGTACGGGAGTTCGCGGTAGTTTATATTAATGGGGGGGTCGAGACGCGTTGTGTCCGCTCTTTACCACTCATCCGTAAAATTTTTCCACCCATGTCCGTCAATGGCGGCAGGTGGTTGATGCAGTTGGTATCGGTGTCGGAACTCCTCTCGACCATTGCTCGCGTTACCCTCGAACCAGAGCCTTCTGCTCTGGTTTGCTTAGTTTTTCTTTTTGAAAGAATCAGAGCCTTCTGCTCTAATTTGTTTTTTTTTGTCTGTTCTTGAAAGAATCAGAGCCTTCAGCCTGATTCGCTTTTTGTCCCTCGTGAATCGGAGACTTCTTCTCCGATTCACACCCTTTTGCTCCGCGATAATTACTCGACGTACTTGCGTAACTTAGTATAAGTCCGACGTTGTAAGAAAGGGAGCCAGAAGGAATATTGCATTCGTTCTGACTCCCTTTCCGGGTCTCTCGTGCAGCAACCTCCACGTGGTGAGACCTGGGCAATCGACATTATTCTTTATTCGTAAGAACTTCCAGTATCTTACGAATAAAGGATAATGTCGAGCTAATAGCTGCACGTGTACCATTTTTGATTTCATTAAATTGATTATGAATTTACTTCCAGCTAGCTCGCAGTCGGCCAAGAGTATATCGATGCTATCTTCGTTTACCCTCGACCACCTTCGGTTCGTTATTTCAAAGTACTTATTCAGTCCGTGAACATTCCAATTTTAATTTCTGATTTTCCAATTATTCATTTTGGAACTTTCACAAGTTCCATTTCGAAAAATTTGTATATCTTGTTGAAAATTGGTATTCCTCCGATCGGAGTTCCCTCAGGGGCTTACTCACGGATGGGGACCGTGAGTGAGTACGGGGAGTCGCGTCCCTGGGGCTACCCGAATCGCCTATAGGTCGGTCAGGTTGCACTCTTGTGCGGGGTTGGTTTGGCTCTCATGAGCTCGTTTTCTGGTTTGCTCATGTGAGCTCGTTTTCTGGTTTGCTCATGTGAGCTCTTTTTCTGGTTTGCTCTCGAGAGCTCGTTTTCTGGTTTTCTGGTTTCCTCACGTCATCTGCTTTCTTGTCTCGTCTCGAGTGCGGAAGATTGTTTTATTCTGGTGAGTATGTTGGGATTCGCACTCGTGTGCAGGATTTTGTGTTGCGTCTAAATATAATTAGTCTGTTTCAGTTAGGATACAACTGCCGACGTCTTTCATCGTCGACGAAGAGGACAAACCAAGAAGGGGAGGACGCACACCATAGAAGATAACAGCGTATAATTAAGTTGCGTTATTCAATAAGATAGTTATTAAGTTTGTAAATCGTCGTTGTATATACGTCGAGTAATTATCGCCGTAAATTCACTTTGTTCGTTTCTTTTTTTGACTCCGACACAGTCTTCTACTGTGTCGGACACCTTTGCTCGTACGTAGTATGTACCAGATAAATTGGTACGGGAGTTCGTGGTAGTTTATATATTAATGGGGGGGGGGGGGTCGAGACGCGTTGTGTCCGCTCTTTACCACTCAACCGTAAAATTTTTCCACCCATGTCCGTCACTGGCGGCAGGTGGTTGTTGCAGTTGGTATCGGTGTCGGAACTCCTCTCGACCATTGCTCGCGTTACCCTCGAACCAGAGCCTTCTGCTCTGGTTTAGTTTTTCTTTTTGAAAGAGTCAGAGCCTTCTGCTCTGGTTCGATTTTTCTCTTTGAAAGAATCAGAGCCTTCTGCCTGATTCGCTTTTTGTCCCCCGTGAATCGGAGACTTCTTCTCCGATTCACACCCTTTTGCTCCGCGATAATTACTCGACGTACTTGCGTATCTTAGTATAAGTCCGACGTTGTAAGAAAGGGAGCCAGAAGGAATATTGCATTCGTTCTGACTCCCTTTCCGGGTCTCTCGTGCAGCAACCTCCTCGTGGTGAGACCTGGGCAATCGGCATTATCCTTTATTCGTAAGAACTTCCAGTATCTTACGAATAAAGGATAATGCCGAGCTAATAGCTGCACACTTTGAATTATCGTTTATATTGCATACTAGAGTGTAAATTAATATCCACGATTATTTCAAACCTATTCCCTTCCATAACATTTTGCAACGGCACGCTCCCTCAGAATAAAATATATTACTCAAGCTTGTTCATTTGATTTTTTTATTAACCCTCATGTCAATTATTATTAAATATTACATTCTCTTCCATATTTCAGCCGATGTTTTGGCACTATTTTGATACTTTTCTTGTCGGTGGTGGAACTTGTAGCTATGTGGTCTTTCAGATCACTGTAATTTCCACGTTATCCCCGCGCCCACTTCGCCCATTTACCGTCCCGCAGAATAGCACTGCGGTTGGCAGTCTTTATCAGTATCTCGTCGATGGAACTGGTAGCGAAGTTGGTATTTCAGATCACCGTTATATCCACGTTATCCCCGTGCTCATCTGCCAGGTGGCACCTGGGCCCACTTTTGACACCGTTGAATAGCACAGGGGCAGGCATTTCTAATAGTATCTCGTCGATGCTCATATTTAACGTTAATCATTCGATAACATTATAAAAACATTAATCTTCAAGTCTTTAACTAGTATAAATATTCACAATTGATATTGGAGTGCCGATAAATCGATTTTGTACCATGCTGCCCTCCAGTGACAAAATCCGGAACAGTCTAGCTAGTCTACGGGAAATTCCAAAAATATTTTAAATTTTATCTTAAATCTGGATGTTATAAAAGAGTTCTCCACTTTGTTTCTTTTTATGATCTCGAAACCAGCAGACCCACAAACTTTCAAAAACCTCAGTCTACCCAGATATATATAGAAATTTTGAGTAATAAAAAATTACATTATCTTTAACACTGTCAATTTAAATTTCCACTATCTGTTCCCCAGAATTCATTTATGAAATTCCATGCAGGACTCGCCCGAGTCCGCCGAACGATACAGGCTTCGACGATTTTCTTTAGTCCGCGCCGTCAAAGAGATGCAATTTTAAAAATTCTCATGCACCCTCGTACGACGGCCGTTACGGGATTCCAAGCATGATTGCGGTCGCAATATTCCTCGAAGGACGATTATCCTTAGGCGACGCGGAGGGCGTGTTTCTCTTCCCCTAGATCGAACTTGCGTAAATCTTCAATTAACGAGGCTCGTCGAGTGCTCGAAAATCGGTGCGCCGTGCGATGAAAACCCGATATCCTTGAAACTGACGCGACGCGGGCTCGTATCATTATCCTCGCCGTTGTAACGACGACAATTATTTTCTTTGTCTCGGTCGTCCGTTCCCATCCGTCGCGTCGGGGACAAGAGCGACGAGAAACCGATCCACGGAGAGCGGCTCAGATCAAAGACTGCCAGGATCAAAGCTACTCCGACGTCATCGTTCGTTGATCACGTTTCCTCCCTGCTGTCTCCTTGGAAAAACTTGGAAATTCAATTTTCCCGGAGCGCACGCAACCGAGTTCGATTCCTTCCCCGCCCCAAACCAATTCGAAGTTTCACCAGTGCCGAAATTAATCCAGATTTTACAGGTTCGTCACTAAGTAAGTCGGCTCACACCAAAATTTTTTTCAGCTAAAATAACATAGTTCACGGAGAGCTTTAAGATAACTATCCCAAACTCATCAATCTTTTTCTTCCAGAGCGATCAAGGTCGCTTTCAAATTTTTTATAAGTAACCTACAATTTTCCTATACCCAACTTTTAGGACATACAATCAAACAAATTCGGCAAGCACCACAAAAAATATTTACTCTTCATCTAAACGAAAGAAACATTAAAAATATATCATTTACCATAATTGAATCGATGCTCATAATGGTGTCCACCATTTAGAGCTAGTGTACATCATTTTGAGCATCGATTCAATTATGGTAAATGATATTTTTTTAAAGTCTCTTTGGTTTAGATGAAGAGTAAATATGTTTTGTGGTGTTTGCCGAATTCGTCTCTGCATCCGCTAAAAGATGGATGTATAAATATAGTAGGTTTACCTAAAAAAATTGAAGGTGGCCTTGATAACCCTGAAAAGAAAGGGTAGACAAAAAATTTGGTGCAATCATTTTAAAGCTCTACTTGAAACATATTATTTTAACTAACAATACTTCCGATCGAACCACTAACGGGTCGAACAAAACATGTTACCTAACAATATGTTGTGTGCACATTGCGACAGAAACATTTAGAACAAATACATTTGCACAGATACGGAGTCGACATGTCAAAGGTGAAACGTCGCTGAACACAAATCTAGAGTCTATTCGTGTAGCGGAAAAATGTTTCAGCCGTTGTGCGTCAATTTCGAGTTCGATTCGATGTTTACGCATGTTACGCGGTCACGTTCGATACCGATGATCGATCTTCCTCTCGTCTTCGTGGACCAGCATGAAATATTACGGGCAGGACAGAGGCTCGACACGGATTCATTCCTCTCTTTTTATCCGACGTTTCGTGTGTTCCCCTGGCACATACACCTAACACTGCGAAACACACACGACAATGTTGGCCGAGAACGACACGAACTGTCACCTCCGCTCATCGTCCTGGCCATCGTACGCGTTTCCGAGTGTACTCGAAACTGTCAACGCGCATCCATCCAGCGGCCGGTTAACTCGTTCGTACTGGTCATAAAAAATTACGAGACTCCCCGCAGTCGTAGAACAACGTTACGCGGCCCCGCAAACGCGCGTCTTCCTCGCCGCGACCCAGTTTTCACACGCGAAATCGTGACCGCGTAAACGATACCCGCTGGCGAAAAATATATGAAAAACGTGCCGCGTCGGTGTTATACGCCGCCGGGACGTGATACTCGTTGTTTTGATGACTTTACAGCGCGTAAAAACAGAATTGCTTGGGTAGAGAGTGATTCGAAGAGAATTATTTTCAAGAACTCGTTTTCTATCGATTTTATTCGGTAGATCGATTAACCACGTTCTGATTTGTCTTATATGCTATTACATGTAATAATCTTCTGCCTACGAAGGGTTAACAAGTCTAAATATTGTTTCTCCTTTCTTAACAAAAATGCAGTGTAATCATTCTAGCAATTGTTTTCAATTAACCCTTAGCACTCGGCTGTCCCCTCTGAGGCACCACTAAAAATTGCTGTACCATTCTTCAAAATATTGTTTACATTATTAAATATATCGGCATCTAATCAATTACTAAACATTTAGGTACTGTATAAGGTAATGTACCAATTTCATATTCATAAAATTGCAAAAATCATATGGTATGGAAATATTCTAGATCGGAAGAAATGTTTAATTTTCCAGTTAAAATAGCTCGGAGTGCAAAGGGTTAAGTATCCGGTTTCACAGAGACGTCTCGCCGAAATCTTCCATTTCTCCACAAGAACAGAACCCTCACTCTACGTATCCTCTCCACCCAAAGACATCGTGGCATTGACCAGCCCTTCTCAAACACAATTACGAACGCCAAACAGAATTTCCTTGAAACCCGTCTCTTAATTCCGCCAATTGCCGTACCAGAAAAAGCCGAAAGAGGTAGGTGGACGATCGTCTAAATTTAAATCCTGAATTGGCAGAATAGCGAAAAGCTCCTTCGCTCCCTGTCCTCAGGAAGAAGTCCCGAAACCCGGAGGGACACGATTCTGTCGAGGGCTCACGCGATCTTAATTAACAATGTCCTCCAATTTGCTGGTTTGGGGACGTCGAACGCGGTGCCCTGGTCTGAGGGGTGGTGGGGTCGGTGTAAATTTATGGGACAGTATGCGCGCAACTTCAAAAGCCAACTCCCTAGTATAAATCAGACGGGGGGGCATCGGGGAGCCGAAAGGAACGAGAAGGCGAGGAACGAAGATGTACGGCCGTCATTGTTTCGGCGTTCGCGGGGTGAATAGATCAGGCCTCTGAATGAAGGTTAATCCGCATTCATAATCGGCCACGCAACGCACGCACACGCAAGACTTCTGAGGAGGGGAGGAAGAGAATCGTCTGCGAACGACATCAGCAGCGTCCTCTTCTTCGTCGTCGTCGTCGTCGCCACCGCTATTCACCCGTTAATTCTCTCTTTCTTCAGCTTTCCGATACCTGAATAAGGCCGGAAGCCCTTTTACGCGTCCCGATTTCGCCTGAATGAGACCACGAACGATCACAAAACCGACTCCCACCTTTTTCAATTTGTATTTCTCTGCTTTTGGTTGTGACCCCTTCCCCCTCTTTCAGGCATCCAGCAGATATTCGCAGGTCGAAGGACACGCGCGCGATTCGATCTTCCGCTCGATCGTGCCTTTGGCCCGGCAACGGATTCACCGGCAAATAGAGATCGAGGGATTTCAAGGCTGGTCCGGATTATTCCGAGGGGTGAACGTTGATTGAATGTTCCCGATGCTTGTACCGTTCGTTGTATAGCCGGCCCTCTATTATTCGGACAGCTATTATCCGAATATACCACTCGCACGGACATTTTTGTTGGTCCTGCGGCTAGACTTTACTG
The DNA here is from genome assembly GCA_916610235.2 of Lasioglossum morio. Classification (NCBI taxonomy): domain Eukaryota; kingdom Metazoa; phylum Arthropoda; class Insecta; order Hymenoptera; family Halictidae; genus Lasioglossum; species Lasioglossum morio. Next base: position 9,992,015 of record OU744323.1, read on the forward strand.
TCCGGAAGCGCGTGCTCCGTGATTCGATGCTTCGCACCAGCGTTTAACTCCTTGCTGTACGATTCCCTTTGTAGCTACGAAAACTGGGGCTTCTTTGTCGTCGACTTCCTAAAGGAGAAGGGAAGTTTATATTTATTTATGTTTATACGAATTGAAAATGGTCCGTTGATTTTCATCAATTGTTCGTACCTTTTTCCTATTCATTTTCGCCATATATGCCTGTCAAACGAATAGTAGGCTCGTGAAAGGAGGGGTAGAATAACGGCACTAGCACTTCAAGTTTCATTGCAAACGGCAATAGTCATTTGTCCACTTTATTAAACAACCCAAACCGAAGGAACCCGTCACCACTTAAATAATCACCAATAATATAAATGAATATAAAGGCTAGAATCCAGTGTAGGATGGAAACTAGAAGGCCTGAGAAGCGCAGAGACCTTTTAAGCGAGATTTAGCTCAAGCAAAGCTATAGATCGGTAAGCACTTATTTACAGGCCAAGCGAAGCTGCTGTTTTAAGTAACTCTTTTAGCAAAGATCCAGAAACGAAAAGATAGACGGCCAAAGAAGCGCAACGGCCTATTTAACCGCTCAAGTAAAGCGTGAGTGCGTACAATAAAGTCCAGAGAGCAACTGCCTATTCGGCAATCGGTTGTGTCCTATCAGACAGACCGGCGGGGGGGGGGGGGGGGAAGGTGAGGAGGTGCCTTTCCTATAGCAAGTCGTTATTATGGTTTTGGCAACCCCGTCACCTCTCTTTCCCCGGTCCCACAAACTAACTCGCGTGCTGTAGCGCGGGTTGCGCGCGCGATCCGCAACAATGCCAATTTTTTCTGTGTTTGTGTTCGACAGAGACAATAGTCTTCGACAACATTGCACAGAATGATTTATCTGCTACGTGGTAGTCTACGAGACATTCAGCGCCGCGTTCTGCTCGAAATATTTCCACAAGCGACTACGAGTATAACCGCGGAAAGCAATTCGAAGAGTGCAAGTTCACCAGGCGATTCCATTGCACTCTAGTTCGCGTATCGAGGCGTGGTGTTTGCTTTGAAAGGAGAGACTGAAGTTACCTAACGGCGCGAGAAGATGACAGATTTATGTAACGGAAGATTTTCGCGGAGGGAACACGCGGGCCGGACGCGGGCGCCCGGGATGAGTGGTGTCTTCTTTTTCTCCGGGAAACTGTTCTCGCAGTCGCTCGGTCGAGATTCCTGGCAGTTGCAGGCGGGTCGCCGCGTCGCTTGCCGGGATCCACCGCGCCGAACAGTCTCTTCGTGGAAATCTGGAACGGGTTGATCGCGGACAAGCACCGAAACACACGGTTCAGCACTCGTCGGAGCACGCGAGAATACGGTTACCGGTCGGTTTACGTTTTCAGAGCTTCGCCGGATGATGTCCGTTTCTTGGATCGCTGCACTCAGCACCGACGACGTAAACATCGGCTGCAGCTGCAGCCTGTTAATCCTTTCTCCGTAACCCGAACCTTAACCTTAACCTCGTAACTGTACCGCGGGCGTACCTCCGCGTATTTGTTCCTAGGCTTCGATCTTAATCATGCTGCGAAAAACTGGTTATTTTTTTTTTTTTTAATTTTGGAAATCTCATATGAGATTTATTACAACATTATGCTTAGTACAGAGTATTACATAACAGAGTATTAGTACAGAGTATATTGTATAGTATAACAAAAATATTATTTGCACTAGAAAAATCAAAAATCCTTAGGCACTTAGGTTACATGTATTAAAAAAAAAAACTGGTTATTCTAATGCACAAGATAGCGTAAAACTGTGACGATTACAACTGCGTTAGTATGCTTCGACCGTACTTTATTTGAATATTATTCCTAATTCATCATGAAATAATAATATGTGCAAGCACTTTATGGAAGAATTATGAAAATATTAGATAATCAAATCGATAATATTTTGTACGTATTACTGAGGACGAAAAAGAACCATCGTCCAATTGCTGCGGATTAGAATTCGAAATATGTCTTTTGGTGATTGAGATAGAAGACTAATGGTCTTATTTTTTACCATTTATGAAGAATGTTTTTTCAAATCCCGAAATTATTATGACAATAATAATGTAATAGGTACAATCACCCTACAAATATCTATGAAAAGATACTTGAATCGTCGTCTGATTTTTATTATAGATACTTTATACGCATATCCGATAGCCCTGAGGACATAATACGATGAAGAGACGTCTCATTCAGCGGATATATCCCCGAGATAGCCGGAAACTACAAAAATTGTGGCAGATTATTCATCGGACGGCTTCGTGGAAGCATTGAAAGGATGATTGGCTGATTACCTGATTTTTCTAACCGTCACGATGGGTTCCGGAAGCCTCGATCGATCGATCGGTAGTCTCGGTCGACGGATATTCTCCTCAGACAGCGAAAATAAGCGTGACACGTCACGTCGCGTCGCGTCGGAACGCAATAATGTTCGAGCACAATCGTCCCTATTGTCACGCGGGAACAGCGCTCGCGCGACGTCACTGAAATCCGCCTGGCTTTAATTAGCAGGTAATAGGCGCTTGGGTGATTTTCGACTTGAAACGAGCCGTTGTGGACGCGACGGGATCGAATGGCGTTGTTCAAACTGCGCGCCGAACATTATGCACCGCTGCTGTGCAACGAAGAACCGGATAATGATGGTTCGTGGTTCGCATTAGTACGGGCTGATTAAAGCTAAAGGCTGTCTCGCGCGAGGCGTGAAATCTCGACGAACAACAAATTATCTGTTTCCAGGCGCTCGCAGAAATAATCGGACCAAGTCTGAGGAAATATTAACACTAAACATACCGTACACAGCCGACATCTGTTATCCTATAAAAATAAGAGTCTCTAGAATCGTTCATAGTAAATACCACAAGCTTAGCCTTCTTTATTTAAATCGCAACTAAATGGATGTTTGTAAAATCCTCTATTGAAGTGTTGAAAATTCCACGATCGTTTTTATAGGCTTTCGTGGATATTTAGTAGACGAGAGTCCATATGAATCACTTATTGGGGGCATGCTACGTTTCGATTCAATTAGACGGACTCGACGCAGCTCAATCATCGCCGCAACTCTGCCAGATAAATTCTCTGTTGATCTGTCTCCGATCGCGATAGGGCCGACCAACGATATCTCGACTAGGTTGCACATGGTGTAAATAGATAATAAAACCAAGAGAAAAGTGTCCGGGATCGGCGACTGGCCGGCGTCGACCGTAACTGCAGCCCACGCTGTTTATCTTCTGTCAACTGCCGATAGGAAAGCTTGCACGGGGCTCCAAAGTCTCGGCAGCGATGGCCTCGAGGCGACAGAGTCACTTCAATCTCCTGCGACGACCGACTCTCGGAAACCTTTTCAGTCGTCATTCGTAATCAGCTCCCTTCTGATGCTTGGAATCTTGTAATCTTCGGCATGGAACATTAGGGCCTTTAAGTGCCCACCTCGTGTCTCTAAATACCGAGATATCAGAGACAGCTGATTACAAATATTATTTAATGCATCACCCTTTCGCAGTTGATTCTTCGACATATTTCGAGCCAAGCTAATTGTCGCCTTTCTGGGATTCAATCTGGCCAATAGACTCGTTCTTTTTCTTTTTCTCGTATAAAGAATTTGCTTAGTGCTTAGACATGCAACTCTAAGTAATCGTTAATAAAGTGTATCATATATATTCTCCTTTGAATAATTCTTTCGTCGATGGAACTGACTGAGATTAACACATGAGCATTATCAGAATATCTGATGAAGCGTATAGATTTTTTCATAGTATAAAGTAGGTGATTAGTAAAGGACCGCATCCATTAACAAATTGTCCGGTGAAAATGCAGAATTTAATTTATATTAATTGGTCATAATATTTACCAACTACGTGATCCATGAATTATTATCGGTATTGAGAGGATCGACTAGCCATCGCTGATTCGCAACCGTTCGTCTCAGTATCACTCGAAAAAGTTCGCAATGTGTCTCGACTCAACGCGGGGCCCGACGCGACAAGACGCCAACACGACGCGTCTGGGCCCTATCTTTCTTGCCGCCCACCGTCGGCCATTTCCTCTCTCCCACGTGTCAATTAGTATTCCCGTCGATTTTCGTTTCTTCCGATTTTTAACGCGAGTGACGCCCGCGACGCACATCAACCGTCATCAAGCGGAAGATTATGCGCCGAGCCGGCTAGAATTAAGATTCCTATGGTCGTGTAAACGATTAGAGCTCGGCATTATTCGCGTCGGGTCGTCGCTGATGGTGTTCCTCGAGCTGTATAATGGCCGGTTCATTAAACGTCGCGACGAAAGTGGCAGCGATTATTGTTGCTTGGCAAACACGCGGGTGTCGCGACGGTAAACAAAAACCAGGAGCGTTAGTCATCGAAGGAAAACGGGAGACGGGGACGAGGACATACACCGTGGCCATTGAAACTCGCAATAAACGAAATGCACCCTACTGTGATACGTCAACCCTCCATGCGCCATCGAATTTCCCATAGATCAGTGAATAAGTCATGACTGTGAGAACGTCCGTAATCCTTCATTAAAGAGAGGATATTTTATTTAGAATCCTGAAGCCTGCGTTGGCCAAATTGATCGTCATACTTTTACGATCGCATCGATTTTCCATGTGTGTTGATCGACAGTAGTGGTCCGGGCGGCCGATCTGCCGAAAAATAATTTTTGCATGTAAATTATGTTGAAATGATGTAATTTATTGTTTTAACACTAGATATGTATAAATCACGAAAATTTCATATTTTTTAATTTTTAGTTTCTTACTATTAATTTTTATCAGGAAATACACGCGGCGACTGTTGATACTCGTTTCTACTTAAATTAGTTATAAATCTTCAATCTGTGCAAATCTCGGAATAATTTCTTTTGGACTATGATCACAAACCTTCATCGAATGTAATGATGCCAGAAAGAGCATCCGATATTACTTAATAGTACATATAACGAAATCTCGTCGATGAAGTTTTCTCATTGTAAAAACACTTACAGAAATCACTGGTCGATAGACTTGATCTATTGGAAGGCAGTTCTTCGAGGTCAAACAAACCACGAACCTCAATTCCATGATACAGTAGCCAGCTAATCATAAGAAGGCCAGCGCTCTTTTCAATCAAGCGAGTCCAGAATCGTCTTCGACGACAAAGAGAAAAAGGAAAAGCTGTGGCAGAGTCTGGCCATTAAAATTCATGGCCGGGAAAAAGCCAAAAGCCCGGGCCAGGCATCTCCATACATTACAATTTTATAAAAGTACCCGGGAGTGGATTTGCATGGTTCGATCGCAGTTCAATCCGTCGTTCTTACGAGTCTCGTTCCGACGAATGGATACCCGTGGAGGTGGGCCGCGGCGGTTACGGTTGCGGGGGAGTACGGTGCCGGAGCACAACGAGCCGTTTAATTATTTTTATGTAAATGCCGACGGGGGGTGGTTTCGGTCCGGGGGATTACTCTTGCAATTCCGTGGGATGAACGAACGGGGCCAATTCGTGGGGCTCGCGTAATGTTGCGAGAACGCGATCCGAGGGATGAAGCCTCGTGGGGCTGTTTACCCCTCGGCTCCGGCCGAGAACGGTGATCGTGTCGACACGCCGAGAAACAGATGGCAACGTGCTCGCGTTTCCCGATGAGAAATTCGGCCGGTTTATTTCTTTCCTCGTTCCAGCAGCAGGCCGCCGGCAGATTCCGCGCGAATCGGGCCGAGAAACTGCTTCGGGGGGTTGGGTGATCAAGGCCGCAAGGTGGGACGGAATTCAAAGGCATCAAACAGCTTCCACGATACGTATTCACGATACTTTCGTAGTGGGGAAATGAGGCTGGGGATCGAAAATTGGGAGGACAGTGCTTTGATGGGGTGATTTCTGAGGGATGTAAATACTTCTCAATATTTGATCGAGTCTTTCTGAATAAATCGACAAAGAGAAAAATCAGTGATTATTGTTCTTACTATACATCTGCTGACTGTGAAATTCAGATTTGTAGGTTAGGTTAATATTCGTTTATACAATATTTCTAACTTTATTATTTCTGACCGAATGCACCGTAGCACTTTTATTTTTAGATTTGTTAATGGTATATTACTTTTTATAAAACTCCTCATCTAAAAACCCATAATCTTCACAATTTAGACATAACAAATGATTAAAAATCTCATCTCTTTTTTCTGTAGTATTTCATGTGGAGCTTCCGGAAAGAATTTCAGTGGAAAAAAGAGTAACTTCCAACATCCATCCCCTGCATCCCTTGTTTTTGATAAAGAGTCGCACGCTTGGTTCGTGGCGCGTGGCAAAGCTGCTCCACGACTCCCACTGGCACGTCTTCATATTTTTGTCGTCCCTTTCATCTCAATGACGTCGTTCGAGGGATCCTACCGAGGCACCCCCTAGTAACAGAACTCCAGGGTTAATGACGACTGGGCCGCATGAGACCGAATAAAACACACGAAACAGGACGGGGTCCTTTGCGTCGTGGCTCTCGGATGCTTTTGGGAGTGGATCGATTGCGGAACCGCGAAACCGAGACGCGTACGACGTCTAATATGAATTGTTAATGAAGAGAGGCATTGATCGCGGAACGGGTCCGTGTAATACCGGTATCTTGGAATAATTTCAGAGGAAACTGAATTTCCATGCGCGATATCGGGCGCGAAAGAACTTAACGAAAGAATGAGCCTCCTGATCAAAGCCTTCCCCATAAATGCAAAAATACAGAGTAAAGTGTTATAAACAGATCATCTGAAGAACTCGGTTGCTTTTGTAGATAGAAGAAAATGCATCAGATCAAACTTATTTGGTATCGAGGCGCTCATTATGATATTTTTATAGGTGAAGACGTCAAGGAGATGTGAAGATCAACTCTGTCTTTTTAAGGGACGGTATAGTTTCTTCTATACATTCTAGTACAGCATTTCAAGACAAACACAATCACATATTCTGGAGGCAATTCAAGGTCACTCAAGGTCAACTGCAATAGAAAATAAATTGTCTCAAAACAATTTTCTTTTAAGTCATTGTATCCTTCTTCAAACACGGTACCAGAATGTAAATAAAAAACCGTTCCATTAAAGAAAAACGGAGTAGACCTTCATATTTTCTTGACATCTCCAGTAATAAAAAAATTAGTAACATCAAATTATAAGCGTCTCAATACCAAGTAAGTTTGGTTTATATATAATGCATTCTCTTCTATCTTTAAAAGCAACCGAATTATACAGGTCATTTAAGAAAATTATTTTGTATAAAAATCCGCGGTCTACTGAGTCCACCATTTGCACTTGACATCGTATGTCTGATATTTGGATTTTAAGAAAATACCGAAATTCTCTACGGTGCCAGAGGAGGCTAGAAAAGGTGGCACGGAGGAAGAAGTTTTCTCGAACTGGAAAAGGAAGGACTGTGTGTGTACATGAAAGAGAGAGAGAGAGAAAGAGAGATGTAGAGCGAAAGAAAGAGATAGGAAGTCAGGAAAGGATACGGCCTGGAACGCGCAGTGGGGTGGCGTAGGATTGGTGCGCCCCGCATAGACACGTGTTACAGCGGAGGAGATGCGTGAAAGCATCCATCAAGACCAGCATGGTGCACCGCGAGAGCATGATCTGGGTTAGGTACGCAGCTGCTGATCTTCGCTGTACCGTGTCGAAGCCCGTTTCGCTGGCTGGGCAAGGCTGTCGGTGAATCCTGCCGACCTGGGGCCTCTCGACGAGGGTGGATGTTCGAAGCGGGACGCTCTCTGGGAGGGGTTGCGTACCTCGAAGACGAGGGACAAAAGGGACAAGAGCGCGAACCAGGCGACGGTATTCGACTGGATAACGCCGGATCGCGTTAGGTGAACTCAATTGGGGTGGTTACGCAGCCGGAACCGACCGGGATCGAAAAGTCTCCCTTCTGTCGCCCTGCAAGACGTTTTTCTCGGCCTACACCCCCTGGCCATACGGGCCTTTGATCGATATCTTTAATTTTTTCCTCGCTGAGTTGCAGTTTTCCCCATCGCACCATCGGATGACGAACTATTTGATGTAGCTTTTAGATCTGTATCCTAAACATTGATACATGGGTCGTTGTTTCAGTACAAATTGTCTTGGTGATCCTTCATGCGTGTCAAAATTGGTAAAGCAAATGATTTTCAAAAAACAATCTCCGCACCAACCTCGAAAAATGATCGATTAAAATTACACATTACGTTGTATTCGTAAACTGTGACGTGTACGAGGAACGTTCACCGGATGACATCATGTCCGGGATTCCAGCATACCAGGATTAAAGCAACCAGCTGAGTCACAACCTAAGAAATGTCGATAAGCTGATACATCATTAATGAAAAGCTGATTTCTGTGCAGAATAAAAATTGTGCCTGCAGCTGTTTCAAGAAACAAGCGCTACATAAGTCTTTCTTTAACGCTTAACCAACCATTGCCGCTCTAATGATCGGTCTTACACTATTAATTTTATAATTACTGAAATTATGACGTTGCTTGCACGAAAATTGATTCGATAAATTTCTTTATCTAATCAGATATTGCAATAAAAATTCAGTGCTCGGTAATTTTAGTATTAATGTCTGTACTGTTCCAAATCACAGCTACTCATTTATAAATAAAATGCCTAGTCACTAATTTTTCCCACGAGGAGTTTTCCGGGTTCGTCGATCAGCCCGTTAAGATTCGTTTTCTATACATATAGAACCAAAGGGAGAGCGCGTCGACGTTACGGCGTTGATTAGATCGAATTTGCTTCCGGTTCTGTTGTAGCTCGTCCGAGCTCGGTGCGATTGCGTCACGGAATAAAGGGCCGCTTATCGATTCAGTTTTCGCAGGAGCAAATAAACGCGTGGTTTCTATCTTGATGCTGGTGAATGCGTCGTTCGAGCGTGTTTGCACCGACCTGGCTCTTCGTCGCTCGTGATTATGCGTATTCAAACGAGCGAACACCACCTCGCAGCACCGGGCCGAACGGTGAGAATAATCCCGGACACTCGTCGAATCGAGACATCGGATACTTTTCCGCCACATAAATCAAGAAGCATTTACGCCTCGGCTTCACCGAAGACTGCACCGGTCGCTATTTCCTCTCTCTCTCTCTCTCTCTCTCTCTCTCTCTCTCTCTCTCTCTCTCTCTCTCTCTCTCCCTCTCTCTCTTTCTCTCTCTTCTACGCGAATCCCGCACAGCTGGCGGTCTCTGCTCCGCTCCCGCGTACCGTTCTTATTAAAGTTTCATATTTCTATGCATCTTGTAACTAGTCGAAACGCCTCCGCGAGATAACTTTTATCCTCGCGACTGCCTCCCGCCGAGGAAAAATCATATTAATGTTAATGAAGACGAGGGGTTCGATGCGCCGCGCGCCTCGTTGCGAGTTTCCAAGTTTCGAAGACGACGGGAAATGTTGCGTTAGGGTGGATCCGGCATTAAGAGGCAAAAGATTTCTACTCCAATTAGAAATTTATATGCAGCGGGTTAAGTAAGAATACCGCTCTCCGTGGCTGTAGAGACTCGGAATAATTGATTTCTGGCGTTTCATTTCATAATTGTTCGCGAGTTGTGAAGGTGCTCTTGTGGGAAGTGGTTCAACTAATTCGGACGGTATCCAGCAACGGCTTCTAACTTAGCATTGCACAAAACAATTGTGTTTCTTGTAGTTCCATCAAAATCGTGATTTTGTTACTTCATTTCTAGAATTTAAATGTGTTAGATATGCAAAGTATGCATGTATTATGCCAGAGTGTGTGTGCCGACCACTAGTGCGTGTGGATGAGCGACATTTATGAGAGGCAACGAAAGAAGATAAATCCTTGAATGGCTTCTGAAGAGACACACGTGTTCTTGGTTGAGAGAAAGTTTCTATTTAATTATATTTAATAAATATATTATTTTGTAGTGGTAGAAGTGAGCGTTCGGTTTACTTTAACATAATGATTGAAGCTGCTGCATTGGAGACAACAAAGAGTAGTGGACGTACGATGAATCACTTTCAAAACAGCTCACCATAAAGACGTTTTCAGTTACACCAACGAAATAGCATTTTGCAGACACGTTTCATGCTCATCCTTGCAGATTATTTAGCAAGTCAAATATTCGAATTTCTCACGGCGTAGAAACATTTTCTCGTTGAGTGGTCCGTTTGTTATTCCTGGCGATCGATTTAACGGTTCGAGGATGTATTATCGCTCGGGTTACTGTTTATAATTTCTTCTGCGCGCGAGATGGATCGCAGATACCTATCGCGACGAATCGCATCAACGAGTCCCTTCCGTCATCAGTAACCATTCACGATTGCTGATAGGCCCGTCGTTATTAATTGAGAGATTTTAAATTTTAAACCTAACTCGGTCCACAAGCAGAAATATTATGATGTTGACCGGCCCAAGACGGAACAAGCTCTAAGCGAGTTCCGGCCTCGAACCTTCGAGTAATGAATGGAGGAAAGCGGACGACGACGTTCCCCGTCGCGTAGGTCTTATCTGCGATCACTATACTAGGGACGCGAACTTAATACACCCTCCGTGCACAATGCACCCCTGCCGACAACGGTCGATGCGCGATCAACAGATACCGCGTTATCTGATGCACCACGATGCGCCGCGCGCAAGCTGCAGGAATTTTCCCAAATTTCTCGGATGCCGAGCGATTATCATCCTCCGAAGATCCCGTGTTTTTATGCCAATTTTCTTCAGGTTTCGCTAGTTTAAATTCTGTCACCAAATTCCAGGCGAAAACCATCATTTTGGAGACAAAGACTGAATCGTTCTATTCTTATTATATTAATAACTAGACCAATTTAGATGATAATGAAATGAAATATTCGTGAAAGTGTTGTGTATATCTGCTTGAAAAGCTTCTGCAATGTAAAAATTTACACAATTTCTCCTCAAAACACTTGAAAATCGCTAATGAATGAATACTGTTTCAGATACCTTTTAAAAACGCAAAGCGTGCTATAAAATCTCTTGACTTTCGATGAAGTAGAGTACTTCACGGATGTACAAATAAAAAAAAAAATACTGAAGCTTTATTCTTCGGACAGCAAAAGTACCTTTCTACATCTCCGTGTTTATGAACATTCTAAAGCATTTTATCATGATAAGACGAAAATAAACCGGAACCTAACCCCGACCGAACTCAAAAAAAAAGAAAGAGTATAAAAATTATTTTTATAAACATCTCGGATACAAAGACCGAGCAGCGGTAACACGTAAGGAAAAAGTTACTTAGAATTATGAATTCCTACAACTTGTTTTTTACGGATGAGGGGGAAAACGACTTTACGCAAAAGCCTAAAAACCTTCTTATAATATATTTGACTTTCATCAAACTCGATTAGGTAGACCCTTGTTTAATTACCGAATTGTTCAAAGTTAATGTATTTTCTGCATCCACTCTAATGTTAGAATTTTACTAAACATTCAATCTTGACAGACACTGCGGGTTTGGAAGCAATTGATGACCATGTAGCAAATTCCGTGCAGTTTCACGGTATGGCTCGCTTCAGAAGAACGCGCCTGATGTTTAATACAAACAGTAATGTGCAGGAACAATCGATATAAAGTACGGAACAAAAGCTAGATACAGTATGAGCTTTAAGCTCTCTCATTCACTCCACAGGCATTATCACCGTTCTTCTTCGTTCGATCACAACGCCGCCTCTTCCATGATTGGTTGCCACTCTCGTTCGCAGCACGTGCGACCCGCAATATCGAAAACTTCGCCCACGGACGAGTGAAAATTCATTCACCATCGAACGCGCTAATTCTTTCCAAGCCGATCCCGCAGTGCAGCCAAGCCCTGTAACCGAATGTTTTCACCATTTCTACGCAGGTGCGAATGTCTCGTGCAGATACCGACCAATAAAACACTCGTTTGCCGGAACTCGCTCGTGTATATTTCTCTTTTTTCGACCCTCTGTTCGCAAAACCGGGTGCAGTCTTCGTGCTGCGTTTCCCTTGCGTTCGAACGTTATTTTCGAGCAGACCTTTTCGAACTTGAACTGTTCTAATCGATTGAAAAATTCAAGTCTTCTTTAAGGGATGATTGGCGACGATAAGTTGCACCCTTTGCGAAACCAAATGAATTCGTCAACAAAGGTTATGGTTGTGCCTCGACCGATATGGTTTGCTTGTACACGCAGTTCCATGATCTTTTCCATTTCCTGGTTGCCTAACCCTCTCGACAGACCAAGAAGGGCCAGGCGGGTGTCCACAGTGCCTTAGCCGAACGAACTCATTAAAAGGCGACAGTGCAATTTATCCGGCACCGGCTACACCCCGCGTATTTCCTGCAGGAAGTGCAGGCGAGGGCTCAAGGTACTCGACGTGTATTCTAGCCAACGACCCTAAACGTCATCCACTGTCCCAGGAGAGTCTAGGGGATGGTCATTGCGACTGATGCGAGATAAACCCGAAAGAGATAGAGCGAGAGAGAGACGAGGCGCCAGTTTTCGCGTGTAATAATACGTAGAATGACGATGCAGTCTCGTAGGACAATCGCGCGCAGGTTCTCTCTGGGTGTCGAAACGCAATTCATCATGCTGTTTCCCTCTGTGATGGGCGAGAGGGGTGTAGGAAGACCGGAAAGGGGAAAAAAGAGAAGAAAGGAGCGCATCGTGTTGGAAAGAAGAAGAGCACGAAAGAAGGAGAGGTAAAAAAGGTTAGAGGGCTGGAAAAACTGGGAAGGAGGATCGAGGAGAGAGAGAGAGAGAGAGAGAGAGAGACGGCCGCAGGGCCTGTTGGTACCCCTGCACGCACTCGACGCATCAATCTTCTTCGCCAACAATGTTCGCGTAAATTACCCTCATCGATATCAAAGTGACGAGGGTGGCAGTGGTGTTGGCGTAGCCGGGCGATGGTGGTGGCGGAAGAGACCGGCCCTTATCTCGCGCCAGTCAGAAAATTGAGTTTACAAAGATCCCTTCCCAAGCGGCGAACAGCTCTCGCCATCTAGTCACGCGCGCGATACATGCCTCGCTCCACCTTGTTCCTTAAAAACTCGGTCGTTCCGTATTCCCGGCACTAAACTTCCTGCCGAGGATGTGCCAAGCTGGAATCTTATTGAAACAAAGTAGACGACGTGGGCCCGGCAATGTTCCGCTACGTGTAGTCCATGTTCGAGGCCAATCCCGTGGGTCGAAGTAAAATGAAAATGATAGAAGCGTCGAAACCTAATTACAAGAGAATATATCGAATAAAAAATGTCACTTGTATCGAGCACGGACAATACTCCATGATCTCTAGCGAGTACAAATATACGAACATCCACATCAGAGTATCAGGAAAACTATGTTCATTCAATGATAAAACTCTTTGATTTATGACTATTTTGTTCTGAAACGTTCACCTACGTATGCGTGTCTTTTTTCGAATTGAAATGATACCCGACACGACACTGTTTGGATCAGAGTTACTTGTTTAATACGCGATACAGTAGAACCTCTGTTATCCGAGCTCAGATATATTACTTCTCAGAATGTATAGTAAATTGAACTTGAACTTTGACTTTCCTATTATGATTATTGTGACAGGCACATATTTATTTAGAACCGCAGAAATTCGGATAATCGAGGATCTACTGAATCGTGAATTGAACGAACAAACGAGCGCCGAATTGTATCATATTTGGACTTGTTTTAATCAGAAAAACGCCACGAAGATGTGAGGATAGAATCGGATCAGCCTTAAAATGTTATTTCTCATAATTTCTTATCAGTTTCAACATTTTCGTAATTCTTCAGTCGGTTCGTGAAAATATTTGCAGCTGCTAGGTGAGCACCCTGTATACACGAACACGCGTCGCGGTAAAAGCCTCCGTCGGAGATGATAAAGGGGTAAGATCGGTGAAAAACTAAAAAGATATGAAATTGCGGCCGATAAAGCTCGGCTGCCGATAAACTGGCAGAAATATGCAAACAGGCGCATGAAACCACGTGAACCGGGAACGCCGTGTGGCAGCTCGTATCAAGGAAGGACCTAATACAAGAGCACCAGGCTGACCGCATAGTTTGAACGGGAACTACGATTGGCCCATAAATTAACGGTGATAGCGGGCCTGGTGGCAAGCGGCACGACTAAAGCGTGTTTCCGATGTGTACACTGGTATCGGGTTCTGAAACATGGTCCTAAGTACTCGGGTATTAACTATTCTTGTCTAGACCGTGGCATCTGAGGCCAACTTTGGGACTTTGATATTGCGAAACCGGAAAACTTTTCGTTACCCAACTTGCGTGCACGTTTTCCTTCATGTTCCAGCAAAGTCCGCAAATTGTTAAACGAAAGAAAAACGAAGATTACGTTCGTTATAAACGGTCAAGTATATCCTTAAAGAAAAAAAATGGATTTGCATGGCCGCCGTTACATTATCTCGAGATATATTCGAGTGATTAACTCCAAACCTGGCGTGTACCTTCGAGCAACATTTCGCTATCGTTGGTGCCACGATTAACAAAAGAAACTCAGGAATTACAGTGGGGAACGGGAATATTGAAGGGTCAGGATCGATTTTTCGCTCGACTTTAGTCACTGTAATATTGCGGGAGAAGATTGTTTTTACGAAATTTTAGAACGACAGATTTTCATTTCTCAGCATTTGCAACATCGTAGAATCACGTTCAACCGATACTGAAATAATAATGTTTATTTAAAAAATTCTTGGTTATACTTTCACCCAGGACACCAAAAATTTCAATTCTAGTGCGACGAATCCTATCTAAGTAGGTCCTCTACTTCAGTGACAGATCAGACTCATTCACCGCCCATGAATTGTGTACTCTGTGCCTCGCAAACAGTTTCGCAAGACGGCATAGGTGCAAAGGGGTTCCGCGCTTACAGTTAATGGTTAAACTTGAACGTCACACACTTTAGCCAATAATTCGGCTAGAACCGAGAGTGCGAGTGAAATGACCTAATCCAACGCCTTGCTGCCGCATCCTTCCGAATTCTGCCAGGAGATTTCTTGTGAAGCACATAGAGCATGCGGTACGCCTAAAGAAGTTTTCGCTTCGAAAAGCTGCATTTTCAGAGATCTGTCGATTTTTCCGGGCTCCTGAGCAGCCGCGAAGCGCCTCGAAACAACCGAGGGAAAACCGCGTTGCCAGGGACATTAGCCCGCGTAACTTCCGAGAAGCTCGGCTTAATGTACCGTTATGATCTTTATGGGAGGCGTTTATGGTCCATTACGATTGAGTTTTCGCGCCGAAAATCATACAGACGAACCGTCTGCGAGATCCGCGGCTCGTAAAGTCCTCTCTCTTCCCATTAACGATTCTCCCAAAAGAGCAGTTTCGTTCGATTATTGAATTTTTGCCGTGCTCGTCTCCCAGGTCGATCGGCAAAATTGTGGCCGTGACGAAAACCCTCATTAATTGTCCCACTCCGGAGGGGTTGCGCGCGCGCACTCTTCCACTTTTAATTACATCAGCGCAGCCCCGTAATTCTCCACTCGCGTCGATTTCGCCGCGTAATGAAAATCTCGAGCTAACAGGATGATCATCGGTAGACGAATGAAGCGAATTTGCAGTAATCGCGAAGGCAGCCGGGGATATTTAATTAACGAAGCTTATTTTAATCGTCCCCGATGAACCGTGGCCGCCTCTCGAACGTCGTCGTCGAGTCGCGTAAACTGGAAAAGAAGCGTGTCTGGTGAATCGGCGAGCATGATCGCGCCGTGCCGACATTTTGCGCTTTCCGAAAGAATTGCGTTAAAACGCGTAATCGGCGCACAGCAAAATTAATCGCTCGGCAAACGACACCGTTTACGCGGCAAATTATTGGCCGGCCGGCGGAGCCGCTCAAAGAGATACTATCTTTAATTTTCGCGATATACACGGTGCTTGATCAATACACTCGATTATCTTTCAGGCTGCGCTGCCGGACAACATTACGAGTGGATCGCGGATTGTATGGGTTTGTAACGTTCTCGATTTTTAATACTCAGCAGAGTTTAACGAGTTTTATATTATATGTTCATCTCGGTTAAATGAGATTTTATTCTAATGGGCTGAAAAATGTTGTTTCGATTCCGTTTTCTATGAATCGGTTCTTAAACAGCTCTAATTGGCTCTGTTCCACGTGCACTTAACGCGTACTGTTATTTCTAATTTGCGATTATTGAGATTGTCAAGATGCATCCATGAGGAGTTATCCAACACAATGATTTTTTTTGGATATACAGTAAATCCTTAAATACTGTCCAACAGGGGTATTCTGGGCAGACAACGATTGCAAAGATGAATTTATTATTTTATTTACGACTGCGTCTACCGCGTCGACCGCGCCGAGCGAGGCTTCCATAGAAAGAAGAATGAAATACGGATCTCGTGATACAAAAGTATTGCCGTTGCCGGCACACCGTTGCCCGGCAGTGCAGTGTGTAGGCACTAGACAACGTTTACGTAGACAACCCCAGACAGTATTTAAGGTTTTACTGTATATTGTCTAGCAAATGGCTAAAAAATTGGATAGACACATTCTCATTAGTTTTATCAAGTAATGTAAAATAGTCAGTTTTAATGGTCCGTAAATTTATTATTGAAATGTGTTTCGGTAGCGTACGAGCTCAACAAGTTTTATAAATAACGAAGCGTCCAGGACGTGGCAGGACACCCAGTAGATGCGTCGCTGGATTGCAGCGATGATAAAGATGATGGTAAATTGCTATTAGAAAAAAATTGGTCGCGGCGAGCGGTGGACCGGGGCCGGAACCCGGCCATGCGTTTAAGTGCACGCGACAGAATGCATAATATAGATGCGCCGTCGATAAAGCGGACGCGCGTGCAGTCGGTGTGCCGCGCGGCGGGCCCGCGAGGCTGCTCTATGAGCTTTCAAGGCTGCCGCGCGATTATCTCGGTAACGGTAACGACGAGCCAGTTCTCCTTCGACAAGGGTCGTGTTAATTTCCCACCCCCGTCGCCTTTCTACCAGACCCTGCAACCACCCCTTCGGCTTCGGATCGCTATGATCGACGACGTCTCTCCCATGGGCCCTCGTATTTATGGGGCTCGAGATTAGCTCCAGACCCCGGCCCGTAACCTTTTTCGACGAGCAAAGACGACTTTTATGGGATCGCTGCGTAATCGGGGATACGTTATCGTCGTCCCTGCCGCTCGAATAACTTCATCGCGAGCCTCCTCTCTCTCTCTCTCTTTCTCGACACGCCGATCATCCGCGGATTCCTGCCCCGGTAAATATTTTACACCGGTGTCTGCAGTCGGCTCGGGTAAATTTAACCAGTCGCTGAAAAATCTTGAGCAGAAACAAACGGACACGCTCGCCATAATCGCCACCTGAAATATTGAAGACTTCTTTTATGAGCTGAACGTTCTCGGAACACCGACTCCGAGATGCGCAGGTGTGCCAGAGATCGGATTTACTTTCGCGGAAATTTTCTTATGACGTTGCGCAATCTTTGCCTTGCATTATTAACACGTTCACTGCTAGAGATGAACACTGAAGAATCTGTTGTACATTCCCGTCCATAAGTCAACGGACATTTGTTCAAATTTGTATACGGACGCTTTTTCTTATTAGAGGATCTAAAATGGTACTTTCGAATTTTCTCTAATGTAGAGAAGATGTAAATAAAATCTGACCAAACTATCTTGTATTTTCCAAATTTTAATTATTACTCTTACATTCTTGAACTGAATCATTCTTCCTGAAACATCTTTTCGTAACACTAAAACCAACGGAAATATCTTCTATGAGAGTCTCAGATGCCTCACCCTGTATAATATTGTCTGCATATAACCTCGCAGGATCAAAATGATCAAATCAGTGGAAACGAAATTGTAAAGTTAGTATTTACCATTGTGTGTGAAATGTATGTTATTCGAATGTCGAAATGCATAGCCAACAGTGTACTCCAGACCTGATCTATCTCAAAAGAGACCGCAGCCCCCATGAACCTTGAATCTAGACGAACCAGGACCGGGTCAAACCGGACCCCACAACCAAGGGGTTAGGTTAGGCCAGCGTGTAGCACTCTCGATCTCGCTCGGTCGATCGAACAAAGCCCGGATCGTCTCAATTGACTATCGCAATTCATAATGGGGACTGTAGAGGGGGTTGCATTATCGTGGCGCCCCCTCCCTTCCTCCGAAGCGCATTACTTTCCGAGATACGATCGGGCTTCGATTCCCTTAATGAGTAACGGTCGATCGAGCAATGATTTCGCGGGATTTCGAAATCGGCGGAGCAGCATGGATCAAACCGGTGGTGCGCGCCCTCCGCCCGTAGACAACGGGGCCCGGGGGTAGATAAAATCTGTATTACGTTTAGGGACACGCACGTGCAAACCTATTAACGTGTGCGTCGCGACGCTGCCACCGCGAAAGAGAGAGACAGAATCGTCCGGCGGATTCACGTGATTTACGCGCGCCAGAGCTGCTCCGAATTCCAAAGCTTCCTATTAACCGGTCCCTCCCTCGCGGATGTTCGTAACGAATTTTGAAAAACGATTTTATCGGAGCAGACTCGATTGTGCTCGATAGAACGCAACCGGCGCGACGCGGCGGCTCGCGATATATTTCACGGGGACAGTCGCGTAATTGCGGCATACATCTCCCGACGCCCCCTAATTTCGCTATAAGTCTCGCATCAAGGCGAAAAACCTTACCCGACGGAAAACAATTTCTCCACGGTTTTTATACGGCCCGAAACCAACCGGGAGACGCCGAGGATCCTTTAATCGACGAAATTTCCTGGTCCAAAGTAGATTCCCAATTTTCGCGACGAAGAAGTTTAATTGCCGACGCGACGTCCGAAAAGTTTTAAAGCGTTTCCGCTTGTCCGCTTCGAACGAAGACTTGTTCTTAACCGCCATGCCGGAAAAAAGAGCCGTCGCGGCGGTTTTTATGTCGCGGGAAAGCTTGTCGATGGCGGTTTAAGCTTGAATCAATTTTCGACGATGGACAAGGAAGATGAAGGCCCAAAGAGCTTCGGAGGAGACGATATTTTCGCGCGAGTTTCAACACTTTGCAATCGATGGGGCTTTGGGGGTAGAGCGCTGCCGTTGCATGATCGATTATGCGTTTCGACATCGGCACGCTGCTGTTGGAGATAATGGAACTGCGACCTGGAAGTGATTCGAGTTATCTGTTGGTCTATACGCTGAGCCTTTTCATCGATATATTAAACGTACGTATAAAAAAATCAGTAAAATAGAACTTACTCGTAAAATTATTAGAAGAAGAAACACATGTCTATTCTAGTCCTGTCTTATGCGATTAATTCAGTCGATTTTTATTCTCCGTAAGGATCCACAGTCTAATGCTAAGAATGACTGTGTGAGTGTCTCATCTGTGACTTAAAAAATCTTAAATTACTATTACAATCTTATTAAAAATGAAGACGATGTTCGGTTAACTTCTCTCAGTTAAAACACGCGCCGTGGAAATTTGTAAATACACCAATGCAATTTAACAAACGCACACGTTCAATTTATAAACGCAAACGTATTCCATAAAAACAAAAAAATGTAAAAAATATTCGGTGTAGCTAGGATTCCATGTAAAACTCGATTATTTTCATCTAACTACGCCAATTCGTGCAAATGACTCTTGTAATTCGATCACTCACTGGAATATTTGTATGTCAATCTGAACTGAAACGTTGGTTAGCAACCTCGAAAACACAACCATGAAATATTCTATAAAATATCGCAGACGAGAAAAAAGACCACGGTTTCCATATTTTCCCTCCCACAGTTTCCCGAGCTAACGAATCGAACGGTTCCGCGTCAATATTTAATTTAATCATTTCCGGCGGTCCGCAGCCAGTAAACAATTCTGCGAAGCGGTTGCGCCACGTTTTCTCGTCGATTAGAAAACAACGGGATTCGTTTGTTTCGCGGTACTCGCGGCTTGTAAAATCCTCGCGGAACCTTCGCTTCGGTTCTCGGCTTGAATCCGCGCGCGCGGGCGCACGGTAACGAGACCTCCAAACGTTTACAGAACGTGGCTCTCGTTTCGCGGAACGGGATTGCTGTTAATCTCGCGAACCTAACGCAGCCATAAATTATCCGAACGAGCCGGGGCGCAGCGGCGAGCGTGCGGAAAGTGTTCTATAGCGAGTTGGTTTTCGCGGTCGATGGTTTATAGACTCGATCCAGCGTACTGTTAGATTCCGTTCCCTCGGTCATTATCATCCTCGACCTTCCTGCGATCGAGACCCGCTATCTCGGTTCACCTAAGCGTCGATTCGCGCTGCCTCGTGAACACATACTTGCTTTGGAATCGCGGCTACCGGAGATGGTAATTCCGCGATACCGGATCGCCGCCAGCCCGTGTTTACTCTGTCAATAATAATGAACGCAAGGGCGGTCGGCGGCGGTTGTATATTTTCCCAGAGATCCAAGCGCGACCATTGTATCGTCCCGGAAGACCTTCAGATCTGATTTCATGATCTTACGCCTTGCCGATCGACTTCTTCCACGGTGTCGGAGATTTACTAGGGACCCCGGATCCGACACGCGGACCCTGTTCTTGAGATCTCGA